>CM051827.1:99277946-109277946 GCA_028451465.1 Erethizon dorsatum | reverse complement strand
CTGCAGGAAGGCAAAGCACAGCAGGCAGGTAGGTGAGTGCGACCTGAAGCCCTGGGCTTAGCCAGGCTCACCCAAGGAGGCAGAAGTTCTGGAAATGGCAGCAGTGAGGGACAGCAGGAAGAGAAGCCTGAGGAGGGGAACCAGGAGAAGGAGGCAGTGAGGAGGAAGAAAGAAGACCAGGGAAGATGCAGTGCAGAAGTCAAGGGAATGGCACACAGTCCAAGCTGTGAGAGGTAAGGAAAGTGTGGCCACTGCAATTCTAGTGGCAGTGGGTCAGGCTGAGAGCCGTAAAGGAGAGGACCTCCTTTCCATGCAAGAGTGGTTTTGAGTTGGTCTCAGCATCCCATGCATGGTGCCTGGTTTGCCTGGTCTGCAACCTGGGCACTCATGATCACCTGCAAACTGCCCCATCAAGTGCACTAGCTGCAGGACCAGGGCCCACAGGTTGCCTGTTCTCTTTCCCCTGCTGGCCCAGCATAAGCTCTGCTTGATCTGCTAGGCCTGAGTGTTCCCTTTACAGCTGGCTATATATTGCGTCATCTGCAGGTGCCTGGTGGCCTGGCTTGTGAGTCTGACCCTATTCAAGTCTGACATTGCTGCACACTTTTTCTTACAGTGCTTCCGGAGCCTCATCGCCCACCAGAGGCGCCCCCCTGCCCAGTAGCAGGTGTTCCACTGAGGGTGTTCCCACCTGGCCCTCTCTTCTCTTCTTCTTCCCAGTGAGACTCTACCATGCCCAGCTGGTAAGGCTGGCAAGGTCTCCCACATGCACCTCAATGCCGGGAAGAGGTGTTCTACCACACCTTGCACCTAAGCAACTGGGAGAGCACGTGGGGTCGCTCAGGTGCTGCCCATAGGCAAAACTCACTTCTGGGACCAGGCTTCCCAGCTCTCTGAACACAACAGGCATTTTTGGATACCACCCACTGCAGCAGGGCTCATCTGTATCCACTACACACTGGCAAGACATGCAAAAATGGGAAAAGGGGATAAAAAAAAAACCCAAGTAACTATGGCATCTTGACATGTTGATTTCACTTGCCTTTTGCCTGGAGCCCCAGAATATGAAAGTTCTTTGGGTGCTCCCAAGCAACTGTCACCACAGCATGAGCCCAATGGACCCTGCACAGATCCGTGTTGGGACTGTGGATCTTTCCATTGGGGAAGATGGCATGTGGGCCGACAGCTGCTGCAAGAGGGAGGGGGTCAAAAATCATTCCTGTCCCCAAATGAGAAGGCAGCTTAAATTATCCTCGGTGACACTGGAAATGACAATAAGCAAATAATACTTGTTCCATAAAATGCTCCCCCTCTGAGCCACCCGAGTGCAAACCAACAATTAAACCATGATCGTAATAGCAGACAATAATAATTAAAGCATCAAGCTATCCAAAGAGCAAAAATTGAGAAGACAACCCAAAGCCCAAAGCCGGCACTGGTGTCTACAGCTGTGTTAGGGACTCTTGTCTCCTGGGGCCAGCTAGTATTCAAAAGAAAAAAAGAAGATTATTTGGTTATTTTCAAAAGTGGAAGCACAACGCCGGGCTGCAGGTCAGTGGAAGAGCTGCATAACACATGAAAGCAGTGACTGGTGTTTTTGATATAGGTTGTTGCCTTTTTCTTCTTTCTAATGAGCCTGGTGACCTCGGACCATGTGCTTTTGTCATTGTCTCCCTTAACTGGAGATTCTGAGGCTATCATTAGACAAAGCCTGCCATGTATGTGACAGGGACTCTGTGAGGAGCAGATGTATCTTTATCTTTGGAACAAATGTTTTCCATCAAATGAAAAACACTGGCTATGGAGTCAAAGATCTATTTGAGTGAACTTGCAGAGCCTCAGTTTACCCCTTTGTAAAACAGCAGTAACAGTGTCACTAACAGGATTACTGTAAATGAAATCACATACATAGCACCTAGAACTGAGCCTGATACATAGTATAAAATCCACCAATGGTAAAATCACCTGAAACAAAGTTCATTTTTGTTCTATATATTTATTTTCACTTGATTAAGAGAGATGTGTTTAAAGTCTTCTGCAGAGATTATCAAATTCCAACAGATTTTGCTTTATGATTTATCATCTTATTTGGTGTGTAAAGATCTACGACTATTAGCAGTTTGCGGACTATACCTTCTATCATATGCAAGAATTCCCTCTGCCCTCTGTAATGCTATTTTTTTTTTTTTGTGGGTACCGGGGGTCGACTTCAGGACCTTGCGCGCCGAGCAGGCGCCCGTGCTGCTGAGCGATATCACCGGCCCTTTTTTTGTATGTGGGTTCCGGAAGTTGAACTCAGGCCCTCATGCTTGCCAGGCAGGTGCTTACACTGCTGAGCCATCTCACCGGCCCTGCTATTTTTGCTTTGAATTTTATCTATATTTATAAAGGCAATACTGTGATCCATGCCTTTTTTTTTTTTTTTTGGTGTGCTCTTACTCCTTTCCTTTGTTTCAACTTTTTGAAAAAATATTTTGTTGTTTTATTAAGCAGAGTTTTTTCTTTTTAATTAACCTGTGCCTTGTAATACAGATGTTGAACTTTTGGGCACCCCTACAGTTCCCTGCCTGTCCACAGTCAGTCTTAATTGCTGCACATGCAGCAACAGGGGCTTCCTCATCCAGTGCACCCATGTCTTGGAGCCTCTCTGGGATGCCCCACACATGGTTCTCCCTGCTCCTTTTGCAGACTCTTTGCTCAGGATCTAAGTCTTGCCCTGTTCTCACCCACTTGACCTTAGTTCTTTGCTGACCCTTCAGCCAGGCTCAGACTGCAGCTATTCTATTCTCAGGGCCTCGTATCTGTGGACTCTCCCATTCCCCTGCACTCCTGTACTCCACAACCTTGACCTGCTCCAGAGGCCACTCCTGCACCCCCGTTCCCTTCGACCTCACATGACAGGGTGGCCAGAAAGAAGTGAATTTGTACTTGTCAGAACTAATATGTTTGTTCTTGGTGACAGAGACAATGCTGTGTATTCAACTCTTGATTCTTCTTCCCTGTAGGCATAACCTCCATTACCATCAGGTGAAGGTGTGAAACGTGTTTTGTCACTGGGATGTGGGAGGGAGGCCTGAGTGTTTGTGTTTCCATAAAATTCATACCCCCCACCCCAAGGTGATGGTGTTAGGAGGTGGGGCCTCTAGGGTGTGATTAAATCACAAGTGTGGCGATCTCAGGAATGGGATTAGTGCCCTTGCGAGAGACCCGAAGAGCTTGTTTGCCCCATCCACCACTTGAGGGTGCAGAGAGAAGGTTCAGTCTATGAGGAAAAGGCCCTGGTCACACTCACCAAACAAGGAATCTGCCGGAGTCTTGACCTTGGGCTTCCCAGCCTCCAGAGCTGTGAGAAGGAAGTGTGTGTTGCTTGTTCTTCATTTATGCTCTTGTGCTATCACTCTGTCTTCCGTGCTGGCTACTTTTCTTTCATTACTTCTTCATTCTCATACTCTTGATCTGTAGTCTTGGAGAGATTCTCTAGCTTGTTGCCTTTTTCAATGTTTTCTTTCATACAAGGAAAACACTGCTACTGTGGATTTTAATTATTATTTTTTGTTTACTTTCTTCAATTTCTTATTTGTCTCTATCACTGCCATTCTATCTCAGGAGCCTCCCTCTCTCATTTTTTACTTAGTAATCTCATCCGTCTTTTACTTAGTACTCCTATTCCCTGTATTTAAATGAGCATGTTATATATTTGGCTGTTAATGGTTTGGATCAAAAATGTCCCCCAGAAGGCTCATGTGTTCAGAGGTGTGGCTTCTGGAAGGTGATTAGACCATGGGAGTACTGACCCAGGTCACAGCTGCATGTCCTGTTAGAAGATAGGGCCAGGTTCAGGTGGTAGGTCATTGAGGAAGCAACCTGGCAGGGTAAATCTTGTCCATAGCCTTCCTCTCTGTTGGGCTATTCCCCTCTCTCTATGCTTCCTGGCTGCCATGAGGTGAGTAGCTTTCTTCCTCCATGCCCTTCCACTGTGATGTTTCTGCCTGGGATTAAAACTTCTGAAACTGAACCAAAATAAACTTTCTCTCCTTTAAGCTGAGTATGTCAGGTATTTTGTTCTAGCAACAGAAAGGTGACTAATATGGTAGACCTTTAAATTTCCTTCTATTATAGTAAAATCTTTTCAGAAAAAAATAAAGTTTTTCTCTTTCTTCAGGGAAATTTTTTTTTTCTTATGAATGGTGGGCTCCATACAGCAACCCATAAATTTATTTTATTCATCTTTATTATTTCTTAACTTTTCTTTTGAAAGGGAGTGTTCTATACTGGTTCAGTGTGTCAACCAACAAGGCACATGCATATCTTTGGTTGAACTGTTTATTTGCCTCCTAGGAAATGCTGGAATTCATTTCTGGGATCGCAAACTGGCAGTCAAATGGATGCTTCCTGGCCAATTCAGCTAGCCAGTGCAGCTCAGCAGGATGATCCTACCTGAATAATTTGAAGTAGTTTGTGTCTTTTTCTAGAGGTGATCCATGAAAAACAAATCACCAGAGAGCACCGCTGTTCTTAAAGCCACATTTATACCTACCAGGCTATTGACATACCCTCCTTCAAAACAACTTCCCAGCTCCTTTTGGCTATTTCCTGATCTGTTCAAACCTTAACTCTGACAAAGGAAGGCCCGCTGTGTGTGTTATATGTGTGGTGCCTTCAGGAGGTTGCTTCTTGCGATGCAAGGACACGGACCTTCTCTTTTTAAAGTTTAACTCACTGTTGCTTCTCAAAAATAAACCTTCTGGAAGCAGCTGAACCTGCGACTAGGATTCCCGGCAAGAGCTATGAGCACAAGCTTTACTTCCAATGCCTTCTGTCTTCTCTTGGGCAGCTGCCCACTCGCTGGCTAGAGGGGGGCAGTACTGCCCATGGTGGGGAATGGCTGCCCTGTGAGGGAGCTGCAACTGCAGCAGGGGACCTGGGCTGCAGGCACAGCCAGGTGTTTTGTCTAGGCCAGCATCCTCCCAGGAAGACAAGATCCACTGGGCAGGGGATCTGGTGAATCAAAACTGTGCCTCCTCTCGGCAATGCTGCCATCTGCTTGGTGACTGGCATCTAAGAATGGAGTTTGCAGCTTGCTCTCTGCCTTAATCATTAGGAAGTATCTCTACAGTTAAAAGTCAACACATAAGGACTATAGCCAAATAGGAGTTTTATGATATATGGGCATTAGGAACAGAAAGCAGAGTGTCAAAGAACAGGAAGTTCTCCACCCTCCAGGGATCCCAGCTCTATGCACATCTGCAGTGGACTCTTTCCTTTGCTTTTGCTTTCCTACTTGTCTGTCCATATGGCCAGCCCTCTGTAGCTCTCAACTGAACTTGCAGGCAAGAAACACAGCTCAGTTATTCTGAATGGAACCAGGATCCTCAAATGGTGTGCTAGCCAACTTATCCTCTGAATTGCCACCACTGACTTTCCTGAAGCAAAGATGCAACTGTGTTACCCCAGATCACGAGTGCTTCCAGGCATGGCCATGTACATCCACAACTTCCTCTTTCTCATGCCTGGGAGCAACCCCCCCCCCCCAGCAACCTCCTACCATTCTTTAAGTACCCCTGGAATAGCATTTCCATTCTGTAACACCTGCCCCCAGGTGCACCTAGAATTATGAATTGTCCTCACAGGTGTTTCTCCATGGTGTTCTGTACATGCCTCTGCTGTAGTATTTATCACATTATATTAGAACCTGTAACAGACACTGTAGGTTGCTGATCTGTACTCTATTTCCAAACCTCTCATCTATGTCTACTATTGAGACTGTAAACACAAAGCAAAATTGATTTCTAACTTTTCTTTAACCAGGTATGGCAAGATACAGGACAATTGTCTCTAAGGATGATGGCTCTTCCCAAAGAAATATTCAAATCCGTACTAGGAGAGAGCTCTGTATCCTTTCCTCTCCCTTCTTCTTTTAGGCTGGAACACAGATGTAATGTCTGGAGCTGTAGCAGCTGATTAGGTAACCATGAAGATGGAAGCCTCAGATGGCAGAGCAAGAGGAAAGGTCATGACATCCTGAGCAGTTGTACCAGGTCTGGATGGGACCTTCAGATTCTTTTTCCAAAGGAAAAACCAACTCCCATCTGTGAAGCCAGTTTTAGTCAGTTTTTTCTTTCTATTTCTATTCCTAGCTGATATAATTTCTCTCTATAATTCTCAGACCTTCAAGAGAAAACTGTTTCTTATTTATATTTATACCCTCCATGCCTGGCAGAATGCCTGGCTCTGAGTAAATGCTCCAAATTTTTGACTTGAACTGGATGTCGTTACTGTCTTCAACATGTTCCAGTGGCTCCTTGTTACACTGAAAAATCCATTCAGTGGTCATAGCTTGGCCCATAGGGACAACTGAGACCCTGCTTCACCCATGCATCCTTCCCTCCCTGACATGTGGCTCCAGCAAGGACAGAGCATGTAGCTCCCTTGTTGCTCATGACTACTCCCTGACCCCCAGTTGGAAAGATCACCTCCAGTCCCCTCTGCACCTGTGGGCAGGGCTCCTAACTCTTCACTTACTGACCTGCTGTTTGCCTTGTGCCTACAGCATCTCCCTCATCCTGGAGGTACCTGCTTGTTGGACTTGTTCCCCACTAGAATATGAGCCCCTGGGAAGCAGACCCTGGCCGCCATTGTGCAGCAGTACACAATCCCTGGCATAGAGGGGTATTCAATACCCACCTTGCTTAATAGAACTAGGCAGGGCCAGAGTGGTAGACTGGAGAAAGCCATGACTGGAAATATGGAAAGGGTTCAAAACACACATTACTGGGTAATTGTTTCTGAGCCTTGATGATCTCATCTATGAAATGGGGACAATAATCATTAGTCCAGAATTTGGTGTACTGAAGATATTTGACAAATGTTAGATAGAGGAGCAGGATCCAGAGCTAAAGGCTTTGCCTCCCTTTTGTCTCCAATTTCCCTCTGAGCTGGTCCACTGATTAAAAAAAGAAAATCTCTGACCCCACACTGGAGACTGAATAGAGGTCCCACCTATACGGACTTAACTTTCTATGTTCTACGTGGTGAAAGACCCATGTGCGAGTAGCATGTCAGGCACAGCTCACTGTCCTGCTCTCCTGCTGTGAGTTCCCAGCTGGGATGGAACTGATCAGTACCCCTTCCACCCTGCCAAAGGCTATTGGTACCACCTGGGTTCAAGGAGAGGGTCTTCTTGCCAGCCCACCTTGTAGACATATCCAGGCAGGGCCCACTTTCCAGCTTGGGTCACATGCAGGGGGCTCTGACCAGATTCTTGCAGATGCCCACTGCCCCTCTTGGGTACTTCTGGAAAGAACTATCCTTGCCCAGCTTGTTAAGGTGAACCTGGCCATGAATTCCTCTGGTCACTATCAGTGCTTGGTTGGAGCTGGGGCAGGGTGGAGAGAGGTCCATGGAAGCCTTCTCCTCTCTGTGCCTCTGGGAACAGGATGGCCCGGTGGCCATCCCACGTCGGCCATACCTGCTCCTACCTACAGCCCATCAGCTGCCATCTGGGACTCTCAGGAGCAACCTAAACCCTGCTGTGCTTAGAAGATGCCCCACCTTGGTAAAATAAACACTTGTCTTCCCAGTCCCTGGTGCCAGCCATGGTTCTAAGTGCATTGCACATTTTTAACTCTTTCACGCCTCATAGTGACCCTATAGTAGGCACCAACTTCAGTTGCTCTTCTGCAGATATGAAGACTGAGGCACAGAGGGCTAAGAACTTTCCAAGTTACAAGGCTAAGCGGAGAGGTAGCCGGGGACTAGCCCAGCTCTTAGCGATGACTTGGGGCTGAATAGACAATAACACTCTTGGGACATAAAGAATCCAGCCAAATAGTCAAACCAAATGGCCCCACTGCAAAATGCAGTTGCTGCATGGGAAAACAAGTGATGGCATACAACAAAGCATAAATAGTATCCTCAGAGAGATGCAAGATGATGATATTTTGATATAAACAATAGGAGGCTGTCAAAAGCAGTCTGAAAACAAAAAACGCAGTTTCCTTGAAACAAAAACAAACAAAAGCAAGGTTTCCTAAATGAAGAGGGAGCACATAACAGGATAATTACTGTTGAAAACTGAATTACCGAAAACACGAGACCACTGGCAGAATAAAAACAGGACAAAGAACTTCCAATCACTAGATGAAAAATAAAGCCAATTAAACAGACCAGCTAACAATAGGAGAGTCAAAATAAAAGCAAGCAGTAAAGAAGCAGAATACACTTTGTTTGAAAGAAAGCATAATACATTTGATGTGAGAGAAATATAGACCCTTGTCTATATTTCTTAAATGTCCATGGGAGATGAACAAAAGGGAAAGTTTCAAAAAGTAAAAAGGAGTGATGCAGTAGAAATAAAAAGAGCATGCAAAATATATAACCATTTAGTAACTTTAAATATTCTTAGACATTCTTGGATCAAAAGAAATCTAAACTGAAACGGTAAACTACTTAGAAATGGTGAACACTGTATATGAGAAAGACAAACTACCCAAAAGAAAAAAAATTACAAAGAATTGGAAATATCCTTTTGTCCATCCAATTGGTAAAGACTAAAAGGATGGACACTGTGTACCGATGCTGCATGGCCTTCCCGTAGATTGTTGGTGGATGCGTGAATTACTGCAGTATCTGTAGGGAAACTGGAAGTCATGTATAAAGATTTGTCTTCTAAGAATGAAACCCAGGAAATAATTGGATATCTGTTCAAAGATTCATGTATAAGGATGTTCCCTTGAGTGAAAATCTGAAAATACTCACTTTATCAATAGGGGAGTTAAATAAATTATGGCTATGCACACAATAGAATTCTCCGTAGCCATCAGGCAGGATGAGGCAGATCTATATATATTGACACAGTAAGGTGATGATATATGATTAAGTGGTAAAACAAAAAGC
The DNA here is from genome assembly GCA_028451465.1 of Erethizon dorsatum. NCBI lineage: Eukaryota > Metazoa > Chordata > Mammalia > Rodentia > Erethizontidae > Erethizon > Erethizon dorsatum. The sequence goes on along the minus strand of CM051827.1, from coordinate 109,269,051 downwards.
AAGTTACTGAGCCATGCATTAAGATGGTTTTGTTTCAGAAACCATGTTTACTGAATTTGCTTTACATATAAGACAGCACACAAAATGTCTGAAAGGATACACAGAACAAAAAAAATATCAATGGTTATCTTACACAGGATGTGAGAGGAATAAGGGTACAGAGTAAGATGGCAGGGGCTTTGTAATTATATTTATAATCTTCATTATTGTTGCATTTTGAATTTTTAAAAACGAGTACTTATTTTAATATAGAAAATTTCTGTATATATATATATATATATATATATATATATATATTTTTTTTTTTTTTTTTTTTTTTTTTTTTTTTTTTTTTGTGGGTACCGGGGGGTCGACCTCAGGACCTCGCGCGCCAGCAGGCGCCCGTGCCGCTGAGCGATATCACCGGCCCCTTTTTCGTATGTGGGATCCGGGAGTCGAACTCGGGCCCTCGCGCTTGCAAGGCAGGCGCTTACGCCGCTGAGCCATCTCACCAGCCCTGTATATATATATTTTTAAACAACTAAATAAAGATTCAAACACAAAAGTTTTCTCAGGACTGCATAATTGTTAGTTCCCTTCACTTTGCTGCTGGTTATTCAAGCGGGATGGTGTGGCAGGAAAGACAGGAAGAGAGAGGCGAGGAGGGAGGGAGAGGGAGCCATGTGTGCAGATGTGTGCAGATGCCCACGTGCACGCTGCAAGCCTTGGTGATGGCAGGCTGGGTGGGGACTGAATGAGGAAGGGGGAGAAGATGTCTTGTGCCTCTGTCTCCACTCTCAAGAACTCTCAGTGCAGCTGGAAGACCTCTGCCTATTTAGCATTAGCTCTTCTGGGGTGTCTGTGGCTCCAAGAAGCCTTCGCGAGTGAGGACTGAGGTTGTCTGCACATTTTGTTTCCCATCTCCGATCCTCACATACATATTTGATGCGGCATGGGTCCTTGTTTCTTGCCCTGTTACTTTGGAGGGAATATTTCTTTTGTTTGCTGAGATTTATGCCTCTTTCCTGCCCTCCACCTCCCCACTTACCTCTCTCATCAGTGAAGGTCATCGTCATCAGTGAAGATCTCCTCATTCCCACCCAGACACCTCTTCGTTTTATTTCTTGTATTTTCCCCATATTAGCTGCCCCTAGATCTGTTCTGCTGTCATTCAACCTTGGCCCTCAGCTTTAATCCCCAGAGAAATGCTGTCGGGCCTGTTAGGGATGCTAATGTGGCTGTGTCATGGAGGAGGTGAGTATGCTGTGCTCTTTGGAAAGTGCCTGCCAAAGTATATAGGGACAGAGTATCACGGTACCTACAATGTATTTTTGAGTGCCTCAGCCAAAAATAAAAAGAAATTAAAGGGTGGAAAGAGAAGGAAAGAGAGGAGGCACATACGGCAAAATATTAATGTGTCTAGGTGATAAGTGTTCAGGCGCTTGGCATATTGCTCTTCCAACTTTTCTGTATATGTTATATATTGTTTATTACACAGTAAAAAAGGGGGCAAAGAGAAGAAAAATCCATTACCTTATTTACTTAGTCCAGTTGGTGTGGCTGCTTAAATGTTCCCTGACATTGTCTCTTCATCCCTATCTCCACTGCTACAGCAAGGGTTTAGGTCTCCTCCCTCCACCATAGTCTGGACACAGCATCCTCCTGGAGCTTCCAGACCTGGACTATCCCCTTAGGCCCATTTTCTATGAGGCTGTCAGGAGATGTCCAGATGTAATATCACAGCCCAAGGGCATCTGGGCTTTAGCTGTACCTTCTCTACCAACTCCATCTCCTGTGGCTGCTGTGACCCACCAAATCACAGGTGGTTGTCCAGCTATGGAAAGTGCTCCCAGTTCCTGAGGATGACCACTCTCCCCCACTTTCTCTGCTGAGAAGGCCTTTCCTTTCCTGTCAGCCTACCTCCTTGGCTTCCTGGCCAACTCCTCTCCATCTTTCAGGACTTGACTCTAGTGTCACCTTTTCCAAGATAACATCTCCAGTTTCCTCTTGATCTGCCTTCTCACTCCCCTTCCTCCTGAAGCCACCACCCTATTCTATGCATACATGCAGGATTCCCCATTATGAACAGTGAGGGGGTCTCTTTCGTTTATATAACACCATGTGTCAGTTAATCTTGATTGTCAACTTGACTGTATCAACAGACTTCTGGAAAGGTGATTGGATCCTGAGGGCACTAAGCAGTTATGAGTTAGCCCACTGATGAATTTAGTACTGATGGGCTTGTAGAAGGTGGGCCTATCTGGAGGAACTTAGTCATGTGGCATGACCTTGGGGACTATATCTGGTCCTTGGCTCCTTCCCCTCTGGCTCTTCCTCTCCTCTTTGCTTCCCAGCCAACATGGACTAAGCAGCTTCCATCTGTCATGCCATTTCTGCCTTGAAGCCAGGTGACTATAGACTGAACCCTCTGAACTACAAGCCAAAATAAAGTCTTTTTCCTTTAAGTCATGTATCTCAGCAATAGGAAAGCTGACCAATACACATCATGTCGTAAACAGAGTTGTCACATGAATGAATGAATGAAGTATGAATGAATGAATGAATAAATGATGCCTCAAGTTAGGAAAGGGGGGAAACCTTCCCTGATTCGCATAAGCATACTACAGTAAAATAGTCATTATGTCTCAATTTATTAATTGTTCATTCACTATTTACTGAGGTACTACCATAGAGTCACTAGTCATATAACCGCAGAGGGGGAATGGATCAGGAATTCTTCCAGTAGGCTAGCCCAGCAGCAGTGTGCAAGAGGAAAGTGTATATTTCACTTGTCCCCCAGTAGTACAAAGTATCTAAAAGTGCTGCTGACCTTATTTTTCACAGGGTATAGATCAAGACATTGGCTGCAGCATACATTACTTTATGCATAAATTTCCTTCATTTTAATTGAACTAAGAGCATGTACACCAATGAATATGTGTATATGACCGTCTACATCTTTTTTTTTTTTTTTTTGTGGGTACCGGGGGGTCGACCTCAAGACCTCGCGCGCCAACAGGCGCCCGTGCCGCTAAGCGATATCACCGGCCCCTTTTCCGTATGTGGGATCCGGGAGTCGAACTTGGGCCCTCGCGCTTGCAAGGCAGGCGCTTACGCCACTGAGCCATCTCACCGGCCCCTGTCTACATCTCTTGTAGCGATACACCCATTTGGCTAGTTCTCCTTCATTGGACTCTCTCAAGGACAGGGATCTCCTAGCTACAATTCTGCTCCTTTTCTGGGCTACCTTGTTTTCCTCAAAAATTAACACTTTACTTTGTATCACCGCAACCGACTACTAGTTACTACCGCCCCATAAGCTCTCCACACTACAAATTCTGGTGGATCACCTCTGCTCAAGAACACACTATGGCTCTCTTTCATTTATTGGCATTATAATCTTCTATAACCAGGCTGTTTTCTAATCCTATATATTCCTTATCCTCTCGCATTCCCTACTCCAGCCAGTTTCCCATGCAGTTCCTATGTTCAATCCTCCTCTCACACCTCTCTGCATACTGGTGCCCAGCCTGCTCTTTACCTCCTAACTCATCTGAGCCAGAGCTCAAGGCCCAGCCTGGTCATCACTGTGATGTAATGTGAAGATTCAGAAAGATCTAGGCTCATAGCCTGCTTTCTGATTCCTTCTGCAACTTAGACATGGCTATGCATTCTCTTGGAATCATTTTCTCACTTATAAAATGAAATTAGTAATATCCACTTGTTATTATTATTGTTATTATTATTATTATCATCACCATTGACAGGACTGTTGTGAAGAGTTAATAACACAGGCCCTCATTCTATAAATGGTTAGGCTCTTTTCTTCTCTGACTCCGTAGAACTCTGATACGGAGTTCCTGTTAGTCAGATGCTCATATGGGAAGGAAGCTGTATTTGGAGAGAAAATGTACCAACTACCAGACACTGCTGGGTTAGTTATTTATTTCCTCCACAACCCTAAAATATAAGCATTATTGTCCTCATTGTACAGAACAGGAAGCAAACTGTGAAAAGGAAGCACCGCGCCTGGGCTCATACAGCTCTGGGAACGAGCACAGCCGCCATTACTTAGCCTGCACCAGGTTCCATGTGCTATCAAGCAGCGTCTCACTCAAGTGCATTATCCCAAGACTCATACTCTATAGGAGAAGGGAGACTCATAGACATTAAAGGACTTGCCCAGAGTCCTGCAAGCAGTAAATGGAAGGGTTGTGACTCAAGCCCAGGGCTGCATGGCGTCAAGCCCTTGATTCCACTGCTCTGCTGTAGCCAAGCTGTCCAGACAGAGAAGTATCTGGACATGGATTGTAGCCCTGTGAGGCTGAAACTGGCTTGTCCAGATCTTCCGAAGGATCCATCCCATGCCTGGGGGCAGGGCAACCTCTGTCGATGTGAAGGGTCTACAGAAGAGGCAGAGGGACCAGGCATTAGCTGGGGACCTGGTAATGGTGCTGGTGATGGTTCCCTTCAACAAGTGGCAATGTGACTTTGCCAGTCCTGACACTTACCCAATGGTGCAGCCAGCATCTGCTTCGATGGTCCAGATGCAGTTGAGGTTGTGTTCGTAGGGAGCTGGATACCCAGGTGACAGCACCTGCCCCGACACCTCTCCTCTCACTGTCCCTCCACACTCAGCTGAAAGAAATCCCAGAAGAGTGAGCTTTGTAGGGTGGCCCGAGCTGCTGGGATTCACTTGGCAGCTCCTCTGTGCCTGTGAGTCTCCGAGTCCCTCTTGTTTATGTCAGGTGGCTGAGCGCAGCATGTAAAAAGGTCCCTGGATGAGATGTGTATTCAGAACCTAAAACAGACTCTTACTTCTCAACAATAAAAAGACACATAACCCAATTTAAAAATGGGCAAGGGATTTGAATAGACAGTTCTCTACAGAAGATGTACGAATAGCCAATGTACATGTAAAAAGATGCTTAATATCATTAGTCATCAGGGAAATGCAAATCAAAATCACAATAAGATCCCACTTCATACCCACTAGGATGCTGTAATAAAAACGACAGACGATAGCAAGGGTAGGTGATGATATGGAGAAGTTAGAACCCTCATAGTACTGCAGGAAATATAAAATGGTGTAGCTGTTTGGAAAACAATTTGATACTTCCTCAAGATGTTAAACATAGCTACCATACAACCCAGCAATTATTCTCTCAAGCATATACCCAATAGAAATGAAAAAATACTTTTGCACAAACATTTGGACACGAATGCTTAAAGCATCATTATTCATGAAAGCCAACAACTGGAAACAATTCAAATAACCATGAAATGAAGAACAGGCATACAAAATGTGGTATATCTGTACAACGGAAAATTATTCAGTCATAAAAAGGCACAAAGTCAAATACATGCTGCAGCATAGATGAAATGTGAAAACATGCTAAGTGAAAGAACCAAACGCAAAATGGTACCTATTGTGTGATTCCACGTATATGAAATGTCCAGAATAAGAAGTCCATGGAGATAAAAGGTACCTTAGGTAGAGCAGTGGAAAGCGATTGCTAATGGGTATAGGGATTCTTTTTGAAGAAGAAAATGTTAAAAATCAGATTGTGGTGATGATTATACAGCCCTGAAAATGTACTAAAAACAAATGAATTGTGCGCTTTAGTAGGTGAATAAACCTGTCAAAGGAGAACGTCTGACTGCCTACCCTGTGACCACACTTCTCAGAGCCTCTGGGGGAGGAGTGTACACGACCTTGCACTTGCTCACTGACAGCAAAGGAACCCGTGCCAGCTGCCAAGTGGACAGAGGTGGATAAGATACAGTCCCTCCTTGGGAAGAGTTGACAGTCAGGGATGGGGACAGCCATGGCCTGTGTTGTGTGCCCCAGCACAGGCACATTCCTGGCAAGTGGCAGCACAAAGGAGGAAGCAGCCAATATCCCCTGGGCAGGGTAGGTAGAGCTAGGGAAGGTCCTAGTTTCCAAGGAACCTAGAAAGAGGAGCAAGAGTCGAGCAAACTGGCTGGGTGGCAGGGCTGGGGGAGGACAGGAGGAAAAGGACATTGCAGACAGGGAGAGGCAAAATTCCTGGAGGCATGATACAGCAGGGCGGGCTGGGGCTGGGCAGGAGATGTGCAGTGGTGGGAAGCAGGGTAAAAAGGTGGACAGTGTTGGAGGGCATTACACACAAAGCTGTTGGGGGCTGGCTCTGCTCCAGGGAAGAATTGAGTGACTCAGTACTGTACACATCACTGAAATTTGCAGGTGAGGAGAGGTCTGTGGTAGCAGTTTGGATGTATACAAAGGGCTGAAACCGGAGGCCAGGAGGCCAGAGGAGAGATCTGTGTTACCCAACAGTGTGGTCACCTGACTCACAGGCTAGTGGGTCCCCCTGGCCTTTTCTTCCTTCTCTCCTGTCTAATCTGCTTCCAAGCCCCAGCCTGTGACACTTTTCACATTCGACCCTATTCAGTCCCTGTCACTAGAGTCTTGGCTCATGTCCTCACCCTCTTTTGCCTGGCACAGTTGCTCACCATCAGCAGTGGCACCAGAGGGATCTTTACAAAATGTAAATATGCCATTGTTTCCTTTAAACCCTCTTTCCTGGAACAGAGTTCAAACCCTGCAGAGGGGCTCCCTTCAGCCTTCCTGACTGCCAACAATAAACCTTTGGTCCAGCCAGGTCTGATGAACTCCATAAGTGCAGGCAGCTGTACCTCTTCTTGTCTGCGCTCGGAATGACAACTGGACAAACATCCATCCTATGAACCTCTTTGTGATACCCCTCCCCTCCCCAGGTAGAGCCGACACTATCTTCCTTTGTAGCCCCATTACAATGTGAGTGGATTTTTCTCAGAGCGACTGTAACACATTATTAAAATAATGTCAATCTCCTCCCCAAGACTATAAGCTCCTTGGCTTCAGGGACCTTATCTTATTTATATTTGTACACCAACTGCCCAGTATAGCGTTGTGCACATTATAGAAGCTTAATAAATGTTTACTGAATGGATGGGTGGATGATCAAGTTAATGAAAGAAGCTTATCGCTTCCCAGGAAAATTACTATATGTGTCTGAATCAAGGGAGCCTCTGTGAAAATGAAGAGGAAGAGATTTATGGCAGAGCTATTTAGGAAAGAGAATAATTGATTAGGCAAGATGCTAGAAGCAATAGGAGAAGATGGGACCAAAGTTACAGATGGGAGACTGACTTTCATCTGTCGCCTTGAAAGACCCATCAAGTGTCTCGGGGGCCCCAGGCTTCCTATAGTGCCACTAGGAAGGGGAGGGAGAAGAACCCCTGAAGGAGGCGTGCTGAGAAGACTGGGTCCTTTGCTCAGTCTTCACCACGTGCCCTCCTGCTGCGTTGTTGGGGTGAGAGGCACCAACCTGGTTGAGAGGTACTGGGGTGAACGGGCCCAAGGCAGGGAATGGACAACAGCCCTACAAATGGGGGAGGGAGCAGGGATGGTGGAGGGACATCAGCCACATCCTTGGCCAGAGCTTCTGTCCATATTCCAGAAGAAGAAATACCTCCTGCTTCTTGGAAAGTGAAAGTTTGGAGGCAGCAGTTGTGGGACCACTTCCACAGGGTCACAGTCTCTGCTTCTCTTCCCAGGGATCACTTAGTCTGAGCATTGGCAGGCGGGCAGGAGGGGGCTACGAGGGGCAGCTTGTTGCAAATTCACCAACATTGAGACCATGAGATTTTGCTATTCCTGGTCCACTTCCTTCATCCCATTGCAGAGTCTGGCTGTTGTTTGGGCTGCAGAGTCTGTTCATCAATACAGGAAACACTGGGTGTTTCTGGCTACAGTAGTCACTTCTGGTAGGTCATGCTGAACTCTACCCCAACAAGACAGGTGTAAAAACACACATGCTTAACACTAAGTACACAGCCTCACTCCCCTAAAGGTGGTGGGGCCTGGGGGAGTCTCAATGGGGAAGGAATCCAAGGCTTGAAGGATATATACTTTAACTAGCCCTGCTTGTGTGGATCCTTTAAATCCAGCCCAAATGGCATATTTGATAGTGAAGGAGATCTTACAGTGAATCCTTTCTGCAAAGAAATTGTCTTCCAATGTGAATCAGCATCCCTCCTTTCCATTTTGCTTATCCTGGCTTGCTTGCCTATGGCATTTTACTGTCATCTGTTTATGCACAGGTCTCGTGTCTCTCTGGCTGGCCTGGGAGCTCTCTGTATTCCTAGGGTATGGCCCATGAATGAAAGCAGGGAATAAAAAGAGGAATGAAGAGAGAAAGGGGAGGGGCAGGCCTACAGATTGAGTCAACCACAAGGACAAAGGAAGAAGAAGATCCTGGAGGCTACTTACAGGCCACTGCCCTAGTCTGTACACTTTTAAGCTTAAAATTTTTGCCCTCGACCCTCTTGTTGTGTCATTGTATTGAAGATTCCGTTAAACTGTAGTCATCAAGGGGACCAAACATGGCCATTAATCCTCCCTACCATGCTGGCTCATCCTGTTGGCCCTGTCAGTGCTCAGACTAGAACACCTACATCCCCATCTCATCCCTCCTGTGGGTGAGTTCCTACCCATCCTTCCAAATCTCAATTGAAATGTCACTTCCTATGCAAGTTTCTCACATTCCTTAACACTTTGTGCATAACTATTTTTACAGTGCTCATCTTGTATGATAATGATCTGTTTGTGTGGTTATTCTTGCTAGAGTATGGGCTCCCCAAGGACAGGGAAAATGCTTTATTCTTTCTCTTTTTGTTTCTCTGACAAAACATCCTCAGACGTGCACCTAGCCAATTTTGGTATGCGGGGCTTGGAAGGCTCTTAAATGTTTATCCAGTGGGTGTTTTGTTCTTGAAAGATTAGCCCATGCTTCACAGACACATTGGGATTGTGGGACATGCGGAAGGGGTGGAGGGCGGCAAAGGCCTGGTGTTGGGGATGTAGGATGAAGCAGTGGGCTGGGAATCCCAATCAGCAAGGAGGTGAAAAGCTGGGCACGCAAAATTTTGTACTATATTACAATTCTGACTTGGACCACTGTCTCTTCTCCTGTGATACATGCATCGGGCTTCCAGAGAAACTGCTGCCACTCTGGAAGAATCTTAGTTTAAGCAGATGCAAGTTCATTACTGTATTCTTTAAGAATGAAATGAATTCTAGTTCATTATCCTTCTTTTCAACATTTCCCTGGAAAAGGGATCATGGGCCCATTTTATCTACATGGAAACTGAGACCCTGAGTGAGCTGGAAACTCACTGGTCCTTGGTGTTGCAGGAAGCCTTGGAGTCCAAGCAAAAGTCCCGCTTCTTTCATCTTAAAGGATTCGCCTACCACTTCTTCATCGCCATGTTACAACTCCGAGGACATAACTTGGCTCTGATCCCAATAGCTAAATATGTGACAATGGCAAGTCACTGCCTGAGTGCCCTGTCACACTGGCGTAATGAGGCGTGAAAGTTAGGAATTGGAGAAGAGTGGGCATTGGTCCACAATGCTTGTTAACAGGCTTGGGAGTCAGGTCAGGGGAGACCCAGGGGTCCCTTAACGAGCGAGAGGCATCCTACCGACACAGGTGGGCAGTGGCCGATCCCAGGTCCTGCGTTCTCCACTCAGACACAGCAGCTCCTCACTGCCCCGCAGGCTGTAGCCAGGGTCACAGCTGAAGGTCACGGAACTCCCTGCAAAGTGACCTCCATCATGAACCTTGTAGCCAAACTGGGGGGTCCCTGGATCTTCACATTTGATGAGCTCAAAACCTGGAGAAAAGACAAGAAGCAGAATGAGCAAGACTGACAGTGGCAGAAACCATGCTCCTTCTCCTGCCCCACATTCCACGCCTTCAGGGGCAGTACCTACCATCCCCAGGTGTGATGGACTCACTGCTTGGGAACCTTCCACATTTCTGTGTTCAGTGGAGGGTGTATTAGGGAGCACTCCTTCCCCTGTTACCATGTGTAAAGGATTTCAGCTTGTAATAGTTTTCAGGTCTAGGGGCTGCATTTTCTATTTCCTTTGTCAACCCCACAGCTTTTTGCTAGCAGGATCTGTTCCTGCTATTTTGCTCACTGAAATAGTCAGATGGGCTAGAGTAATACAGAAACTTCAGATACATGTTTAAAAGCCCCATCATATCCGGTTTGAATATACTCTGTTGAAAGAGGCTGGAGGAGGAAACAGACACAGACATATACAGAGCTCCTCCTCTGTAGGGTATCACATGATGTCGTCCTTCATTTGTTATTCACAGGGTCTTGCAGGTAGGTATAATTATCTGCAGTTTACAACTGGGAGTATTGACTTGGGAAGGTTAAATAAATTGTTCCAAACTCACACTGTTTTCAGATAATGGAAATGGGATTCAAATATGACTATTTAATCCTCTTGCCCTAAAGCACCTCTGAAACCAGTAAAAATCTCTCTGCCAGGCAGCATAATGCTCAAGCAAGAGGAATCCTGAGTAGCTTCACTGGGATTTTTTTTCACTCCTAGAAAATTTATTGAGACATAAATCCTATACCACAATTCACCCATCTAAAGTGTAGAATTCAGTGTCCTTTATCTGTTCACAGAATTGTGCATCTGTTATCACAGTTAGTTGTAAACCATTTTCATCACCTCAGAGAGAAGCTCATATGCATTTTCCTCTGAACTCTCTCATCCCATTTACCTTCTATCTCTTTGGGTTTTCCTGCTTTGGGCAGATTATAAAAATGGATCTATATAATATATGGCCTTTACAACTGGCTTCTTTCACTTAGTGTTTTCAGAGCTCACCCAAATTGCAGCGTGTATCATCACTTCATTTGTTTTTGTGGCTAAATAATATTCTGTTGTATGGACATACCACATTTTATTTATCCACTCATCAATTGATAAAGACTCACTGGATTTTAAGTAGTCTACAAGAGCACATTCTTTGTGTCTAGTGGGCAGCAGAAGCTCAGATAAATGAATAAAATGGGAAAAGTGCACTTCATTGTCCATTCAGATGCAGGAAAGACTTACTAGAAAACTGCAGTTCGAAGCCTGTACTGGTATTTTCGGCATCAGTGATGAAGTCAAGCCACAGACTGCTGGATGTGCTGTTCAGAGTCACCCCCAACATCTCAGAGTGGCTGAAGACCCCCAGCAAACGGGCAGAGTTGTTGTTGCCATCGTAGACCTAAAGACGGGTTAGGTTCCAAACCATGGTGATTAGCACTGCTTATTACGGACAACACCTTCTCACCCCACAGACCTCAATCCCAGAGTTTGGCCCTGATGACAATGGTCAGAGGGGCAGCTGGTTGTCACAAAATGACAGAGTGAAGCTAGAAGTTGAGCATGTTCTCTCGTTCCTCCTTGGTGTCAGTTCTGTGCCCAGCCCGTCTGTCCTGTGAATCTAGTCTTTGGGATCTGGTTGCTACTGCAACCCTTCCAGTAGATACCTCCCCCTGTTTCTTCAACCCCCATAAGGCACAGCAGCCTGGGGAGGAGAGCAGGCCGAAAGCATCTGGTATCTCTTCATTACTGAACACTCAATCTTATCCTTTTAGTAGAGGAGACAAGTCTTCCTCCAACATGACCTCACCCAATGATGACAGTGACCGGTCTTGACCATTTTGCTGGACACAATCCCTGGGATCCAGGCAGGATGGAGTTAAAATGACCATCATGCTATGGTGACTTTCCCTTCCCCAAGCCCTGCCTCTGCCCCTTCCCCTCCTGTAATGAAGTCTCCAGTTAGGGCCTGCTGGGCCCAAGGGTGGAATCGTGCAGGCATCTGGCCTCCCTCATTCCCATCTGTGCCCTGAACTTCTGAGCACCAGCAAAGACAACAATCATCAGAATAATAAACTGGCTCCCCAGGTTCTGAGGTTGCTGCTCCCTTCTAGATAATTATACAAATAACAGAAGTTGTGATTGAGTGAAAGACCCCCTGGTGCTTTGGTAAATATCAAAGATGGGATCTATGGATGGATGATGAATATTTGTGCACAGTACACAATGTGGTGCCAGCTGCCAGCAAATTGGAACAATATTTTCATCCTGCTATTTATGAAGCAAAGCTTTCTAAAAAAGCCATCTTTCATGCCAACAGTGCTGTATATTACAGAGATTTGTTCAGGCGCCTCAGAGTCTCAAGTCTGTTTCCATATCCCATGTGCAACTGGTTTGTATTAGGGAAAGACAGCATGAGAGAATCCTGAGGTTCCAACAGACATGAGCTGCCTCTGCCATATGCAGATTGTTATAAAAATATTTTTATCCTTCGAAACATATATTGGAATGAATGGATCAAGGCATTAATCATCAATAGTTACTAAGATCATAATAAGAAAAATCCAGACATCATGTACTTCTTAATGGAGGATAAACTGCCACTTGTAGAACTACCTTGCTGAAAAGAATCAGACCTGATTGGCTGAAGACACTGGATCCAGCTGCCATCTTACTGAAAATACTAAGGGCAGAGGAACATAAGAAATGATACTCTGGGCAGGTAGGCAGCAAAATCTAGAATGTGGAAAATTCTACTGAGCATGTTCTTCCAGAACTTTTGTCCTTAAATCTACCTGGAATTTATTTTGGCATAGAAGATTCTACTGGTTGACTAATCATTTAATGAAACCCTGTTTGTAAATTATTCACCCACCACCAACTTTAAATCCACGTATATTACATATATATAATTCATATACACACTATAAACTGCTTTTTAAAGTAAACTATTTTATTGTATTTGTCCATTTATTCCTGTGCATAACCCACACTGTTTTAGTTATTGTAGTTTTATAATACATTTAAATACAGTATGTACAGTAGTAGGATAAGTCCTCATTTGGATTTTAACTTAAAAAATCCTCTCACATTCACTCTTTTATATAGCCTCAAGAATTTTCCCCAATTAAAACATAAATTAAAATCCCCCAAAAGAAAACTTGTGTCATTCTGACTGAGTTATATGAAATGCATAGATTGACTTGAGAAAAAATGCACCTGTGTGATACTAAATCTCCTGATCCATATTCATGGTGTCTGGCTCCATTTAATCAAGTTGTGTTTATGTCTCTCAGTAACATTCATTACTTATTCCTCAGTATTTTTACATTTTTGGTTGCTATTGGGAATTGAGCCTTTGTATACACTTATTTCCTAACAGGCTATTGCTTGATGGTCCAGTTCATCATTATATGCAGGTGATGGGAATGTCCTTCTGAGAAATCCAAGAGAATCTATGCACAACCATTACTTCTAATAAGATGGGTTGGAAAGGCGGGTGGTTTCAAAATGAATATGCTAAGTAGAGAGCTTTTCACACACAGTTATAAACCATGTGAGCATCATTTCTATAAGTAGTTCTGCATATCTGCTTGCACACATGTGCTTGAGTTCCTCTAGAAAGGAGACGCAGGCTGTGGGAAAGCACAATTTCAACTTCGTTAGATATTGCCTCTGAAGAGGAATACCTACCAACTGACTGTCTACTGACAACACAGGATGGTCATCTATGACTATATAATTCATTGCCACCACTTGGTATTTTCAGGCATTACAATTTTTTCCATTCTGATGGGTGTGAAATGTTATCTCCTTTTTAGTTTGTATTTCCTTGATTGCCACTGAGAATAAACAATGATAACTGTACATTTATCAACAACTCTACTGTCCTCTTCTATGAATTGATCATGACATCTCTCTGCATTTAGTTATATTGTCCTTAAAATTTTCTCAGTAAAAATTAGCCACATGTTGCAGGACATACTCCTAGATAGTTCATAGTGTTCATTTCTATTATGAATGAGATTTTATTTCCTGATTACATATTTTAATTGGTTGTAGAAACAGCAGCTGTTTTGCTGAATTATATTATTGGTTCTGATTAGCTTATTAGTGATTCTTTTGTACTTTCTAAATAATGAGATAATTTTCTATATTTCCTCCTAATTTTTTAGCTTCTTTTGTTCATTTTTGGTATAACCGTAATGGCTTGGTCATCAGTACCATGCTGGTACTACTATACTGATGTCAGAACCACTGGTCTTGTGTCTGAGTTGACTGGAAATCTTTAATTTTGTCTTAGGAAAATAATAAAATATTTAGGAACAAGCATAAGCCAAGAAATCTGAAAAGTTCCAATGAAGTGAGAAATTTCATAGATAAAAATGCTAATGTCTTAAATATTAAAAGTACTTAAATCTTTAAGTTTTGTTGTTAAGTATAATGTTTGGTGTAGAAACTTTATCAAATTGAGCAGGTTATATTCGTAGTCTCAGGAAATAATTTTAAAAACAACGAATGGGTATTGAATATCATCAAATGATGTTTGGGATGGTTTAGTAGGATTATGTCCTTCTCTCTTCTAATTTGTTTATAGGATATTGGATGAGTCACATGGAATTGCCAGTATTTGAAGAGCTTGATCTACAAACTAGCAACTGCATATGGTCTGTCTAAGAAATAACATATAAGCTTTTCCATTGCTAATACATTCTTACAGTCTTGTAACTGGGCAACTTGGTCTTCTTTAATACACAACTACATTCAATCTGATATTGTGTCTAGGATTTTTAGATTTATGATCATAAAGATTGCCCTATAGTTTCTAGTTTGTTTTTGATTTTAATGCTTAAAAACTAGAAATCAACAAACTATATTTGCATATACTTATGGGGTACAAAATGATGTTATGATTTATAAATACAAAGTAGAAAAATTCAATCAAGCTAATTAACATATTTACCCTTTCAAATATGCACCACTTTTGTGGTGTGATGTTAAAATGTAAAATATATTATTATTTGCTATATTCACTGTGGTGTAGAGTAGATCTCAGAGAAAAAGCCCTATCCCACACATGTACTTGTGGTTTTCTACCATTGTACCATCATCTTCCCATTTCCTCCATTACTCCAGCCTCTATAAATCCCTTCTACTCTTTGATATCAGTGTTTCTACTTTGCTACATCAGTTGGGAGATGGATCTTTATTTTTCTTTTTTCTAGAATGGGTTGATAATTGTTCCTCAAAATTTTGTTAAAAAAATACCTGTAAAATAGTCTAGGCTTGAGGCTGTTGAAAGAGAATATAAGGGAATTCCAGTTGTTTCCAGTTTATTCAGATTTTCATTTTATTGTATTAGTACTTTATATCTATAAAAATTTTCACTTCATGAGCTTTTCTATTTCTTGCCTTATAGTAATTCCTAAATATTTTCTTATTTTTATAACCTCTGCTACATCTATAAGTGTTACATATTTATTACTTCTTTATTCCTTGATCATTTATTGATCAGGTAAACCTTGATCAGGTTTTTCTATTTTCTTAGTTATTTAAAAAAAGCGGTTTGTTGATAATTGTTATTGTTTTTTAAGTTTTTCCTTTCCCGTTCATTTCTGCTGTTATCTTCTGTTTGTTTGTTTTGATCTTTTTGAGACAGAGTTTTGTTATGCAGTTCAGGCTGGACTTGAACTCACTTTGTAGCCCAGGCTGGCCTCAAACTTGCAAGTATCCTCCTGCCTCAACCTCCCAAATGCTGGGATTATAGGTGTGCACCACCACACCCAGCCTCTGTTATCATATATATATATTTTTGCTGTTATCTTTATTTTTTATTTTTATTTATTTTTATTGTTTGGTGGCTACCAGGAGTCGACCTCAGGACCTTGCGCTTGCCAGCAGGCGCTTGTGCCGCTGAGCAATATCACCGGCCCTTTTTTTCCTTTATGTGGGTACTGGGAGTCGAACTCAGGATGTTGCACCTGCCGGGCAGGTGCTTATGCCGCTGAGCTATCTCACCGGCTCTGTTATCTTTAAAAGATCTTTCTACTACATTTTTTGGATTTGTTCTATTATTCAAGCGGCCTAAATCCTTATTTGTTTTTAACCTTGGTGATATGTCAGAGACTAACAGAAGTATATTAAAATCTTTCATGATGACTGTAACTTTATTAAAAATATTTTGCATTTCTAGCAGTTTTTATTTAATTTATTCATGCTATGTTATTTGGCACATAAAGTTTTACTGTGGATTGCTTGTACATTTTATTAACATATAAGAATCCTTTTTTTATTTCCTCATGTGATGTGGGAGTTCTCCAATGTATCATATCATGACCTGATTTCAATTTTCTGTGGTTTTACTACCTCTCTTCATTGCCTGCATTCCACTGTTTAATTGAGTGATCATGTTTTTCACCTGTGTCCAATCTTTCCTTATCTCAGGTTGGTCTGTTTTCATTATTGCTCATTTTTGTGCCATAAATATAATATTCTCTCAAATCATGTTAAGAATACAAATTAGGAGCTTTAAAAAGTATGTTTCTGTTCTTCGTTGCTTATAGAGGGGCAGTTAGCTCTGATTTCTCAGATAGGTCCCCTTCTTCTAATCCGCTGAATAGTCACACATACCCAGTTAATCTCCTTGTTGGCACATGATTGCTCAGGGAAAATGGAAATGGAGAATGTAAACACCTCTTAGTCTCGAAGGGAGAGTAGAAAAAGTAAGCCAAAAGAGATGATAGCAAGCAGGAGCATTTCAAAGAAAGACAGAGGGAGAGAGAGAGAGAGAGAAAGAGAGAGAGAGAGGTGTCATGGTGAGCCTCAGTCTAACTACTCTTGTTAGCCACCAGCCATGGCATTATTACAGACAGCTAAGTTAGACAGAAATTAATAAGGAGTCTGAGAGGGATTGGACCCTCAAGGAAGTCAGCAGAAAAGATGAAGACATCAAAACTGTGTCTGGAGATGAATCTAAAGAGGGCCAGGGCTCAAAGTGGAGACTGCTAGCCAGGCCTGCAAGCCTCCTTAGAGATAAACAGCAACTTGAAATTATAGTGTAATTAGCACCACCTGGCCCAGTGAGCGCAGAGCGGCATCAGATGTGTAGGTGGGTCACCAGAACATCTGGACCCACACTCCCATCCCTTTCCAGGAATGCCTTTGCTCTCTCCATTTACTCTTGCTAGGTTACTTGTTTCCCTATTGGATCAATATTAGCTAAGCGACTAATCTTATAGGTTGATTGTAGTTTGACCCATGTTGTACCCACGTTGTGATTTTGCTGTATAAATTACCTTGACAAAGAGCCCCAGTGGCCACTCACTCGGGACCCCTCCTGGAAATCCAGGAGCTAGTCTACTTTTCCTTCTTTCCAATAAAATGATCCTAACTTCCTTCTTAGTTTCCTGACTTCATTCCTTGATGCTGTGAGACCAGGAACTTGGCACATCTGACATCTAACAGGTCAGGAGTTATTTTTCACATTCCCCTGTCTTTAAGTCCCTTTAGTTATTCTAGTGAGAACCCATGGGGGAGTTTATGCACGTGCTTCATTTGCCATCTTGAGCTGAAAGGTGTTTTTCTGTCCTGGCATTTAAAGTCCCTTCCTGTCTCGTTCATGTCAAGCTAGCAGCAATATCACATAGCAGGGACCAAAATCAAAGGAATCAGGTGGTTCTGGGAGACAAGCCAGTTGTGTGCATGTGGTGATAGTTGAGAAATTTTTTTTTTTTTTTGTGGGTACCGGGGGGTCGACCTCAGGACCTCGCGCGCCAACAGGCGCCCGTGCCGCTGAGCGATATCACCGGCCCCTTTTTCGTATGTGGGATCCGGGAGTCGAACTCGGGCCCTCGCGCTTGCCGGGCAGGCGCTTAAGCCGCTGAGCCATCTCACCGGCCCCGTGATAGTTGAGAAATTTGTAGTTATTGAGGGTAAAAACGAGATCAGGGGTTACATGTGCAAGAAAACAGGCATTTCCTGAGTCAGAAATGCAAGACTATAGGTTTGGAGGGTTAGTCAGATGCACAAAATAGTCTATCTTGGGAGACGAAGTGTGGAGGAGGTGGCATATTTCCTTGGTCAGAGTTCACGTGTGCATGAGAGCATCTTTGGAAGGACAGGCAAGTTCTTAGGATTAAGAATATTTTAGAATTCTGGTACACAGGCCAATTACACCAAGGCAAATCTAGATGTTTTGCAGGGGCCTCTCATGCTCTGGGCTCCTTCTGCATGTGTCCCTGCTGAGGCAGACCAGGTGACAGGCCTTAACAGCAGGGCCACTGTAACTGATTGTGTTTGCAGGACTGTTCTGAATCAAAACTTGGGAAACTATGACTTTGAGTTTCTCTTAGTTCTGAAACAGTTCTGGGACCTACCTCTAGCCTAGGCTTTCCTCAGGAAGGCAAGAGGTGCTGGGGAGAAGAGCTAGAATAAGAAGGGAACATGATGGTTCCCTAATCTCCCTTGTGTTCTACCTTCCCAGGACCTCTTTCTAGAAATTCTAGTGGTCACAGGGTCCCTTAAATGACTTTTCAGCCAGGCCAGAAGCCACAGTCTGACTTACTGAGGACTAAAGAGACCTAGACATATAAGGAGGACACTTGGTCAAGAAGGTCAAGCCCATTTTAGAGGCTGGGTAACAAGGCCAGCTAGGCTGTGGCTGCAGAGACAAAGTCTGAGGTCCAGGAAGGTTCTTCTTCAGAAACACAGGAATCCTGTGTGAGTCCTGCCTGACCTCTGCCTTAGACTTTCTGCCCAGCGTCCTCCTTTTTTGTCCTAACTACCTTGGAAAGTCTCTCTTCTGCCTGTCTGTGAATCTGCTTATCTAACCAAGGCCAGAACCTGGACAGTGTAGCTGAGTTTTGACTGCTTTTAGGTGCTTCTCTGAGTCTAGGCCACCCTAGGGAGGAAGCTTGGTTACTGGCCATGGTTCTTGTAACCTCCAGCCGCCATTTCTGCTGGCCTTATCAGGTCCCCTGCACAGAACCACGGCTCACAGTCCCTTCAACCATTAGCAACCCATGCCTCAACTCCTTGTTTTTGCCAACAGCCATCACCCAAGAAAGCCTCTGCATTGCCCAGCTCACATCCCTTCCATCTGCACCATGGCAGGGAGGAGGTCACTTTGTCCTGCCATTCCAGATATGTCCTCTAAGGTTCTGCTGCTGCTGACTGAGCAGATGGACAGGAGCTAGGGTCAAGGGCAAAGCGTGAAGGCATGTGTGACTATTAATCATGGTTGTCAATTGCCTGGGTTAGGAAACACCTAGCAGATAGTAGTGGACATTTCTGTGTGTGTCTGTGGGTCATGTTGGTGTGACCTTGGAGACTATATCAGGTTCTTAGCCCTTTCCTCTCTGGTGCTGTTCCACTGCTCTGCTTCCTAGCCCCCATGAAGTGAGTGGTTTTGCTCTGCCAAGCTCTTCTGCCATGTTTCCGCTTTGGAGTCAGCTAACCATGGACTGAAACTTCTGAAACTGTGAGCCAGATTATTATTTTACCCAGTAATGGGATAGTTGGTGAGTAGGGCATGGTCCTCAGAAGGGCCTAAAGCTCTCCTGTGCCCTCTTGAAAAGTGGATTTGAAGAAGCCAATGGCAGACCCCTAATCCCTTGCCCACTGGGATTGTTCTGTCTTATTTCATGTACACCCAGCCCCACTCAACTATCTCATGAGCACAACCTCTCAGGTTCAAAGAGGATTAGGTAAGTGTAAGAAACACTGTATACGCACTCACTCTCTTTCACACACACACACACACACACACACACTCACACACACACTCACACACACAGCAGAGAGCACATGTTCCCAGGGTAAGTACAGAGTATTTTCTCTTAGGCCCTTCCAGCATAGTGGCCTTTGGTTGTTTCAACTTTTTCTAATTTCAGCACTTATCTGTCTGCTGAGAATAAAACTGTATTAGAGTAAACTAAAAACATACCCCTTGGCCTAGGATGAAAATAGACTTATTCTCGGTGAGGTTTTCCTTTTCCATTTTATTAAGGCACAACTTTAACAACATCTCCAAACTCATTGATTTTACACACACACACACACACACACACACACACACACACACACACACACACATTATTGGAGACAGCTACTTAATCAGGCATACAAAAATGCACAAGATATATGTGTACTCAGTGTCTTAACAACTCCCTCTCTATACCCTTCTCTTTTATACAAGTCCTATCATTTTTTTCCCATTACTATGTCTTTAATTCAATTTCTTTAGCCTCATTGCCACACACAGGCCATCACACACCAATACTAGTAAAAACTTCCACAAGTGCACACACATGAAGCACAGACACAGAGCCTCAAACCACATACATGTACAGATTCACACACATGTGGAAGTGTACATACAAAAGTATCTATATCCACAAGCATATAGCTATACAAACACGTCCACACATGAACACACACCCTCATTCTATGAGTGCTTCATTATGCAGCTTGAAAGTCATGGTTCACAACGGAAAACCTGATCCAGTGGCTGCTCAAAATGAATTCACGGGCTGGTGAGATACCTCAGTGGCATAAGCACCTGCCTGGCAAGCGCAAGGTCCTGAGTTCGACTCCCGGAACCCACATAAAGGAAAAAAAAGGGCAGGTGTTATTGCTCAGCAGCACAAGCACTTGCTGGCAAGTGTGAGTTCCTGAGTTTGACTCCTGGAATCAACATAAAAGAAAAAAAGGGCCAGTGATATCACTCAGCGGCACAAGCGCTTGCTGGCAAGTGTGAGGTCCTGAGGTCGACTCTCGGTACCCACATAAAAAAAAAAAAAAAAAAAAGAATTCACTACTATTTTTTATTCTGCAGCCAACACATAATTGACCACACATATATGCGACAGTAGGCAGTCCCTAAGCAGACCATATTCTTAGACACTCACCAACCCCCCTCTTTTTGGTCCTCACTTTTCTTCCAGGTGAGTGAGGACAACATCTAGGGATGCAGGAGGGGAGGAGAAAGTTTGGGTCATTCACACAGGGATAAACAAGAGCATAACTACACTTTTGCACACTGTAACATACATACTCAATGAAATCTATCTAATTTACCTTGAGGACATCTCCTTCCGCCAGTTCGAATGCTCTGGCTTTAAGCTGAATCCCCTTCCCTGGCTGGGTCTGGATGGAGTAGATGCATTCATGATTGTTATTGTAGTTCACAGGAAAGTTGGGGGACAGCAAAGTGCCCTGAGTTCCCGCGATGGAATTCCCACACTCAGCTGGAAAGAGAAAGAGAATCACGATAACCACAGATTAACCCACATCAGCTGCATCCACTACAACTCACAGCTCTGGAAAACTTTACAAAGGTAACAAGTTTTTTGCCTGCCTACCTGCCAAAATGTCTGCTTATCTGTCTGCCTTCCTGTCTACAGGACAAACTTAAAATATACCTGCTTCTTATAGTTCTGCCTTGCTCTCTCTCTCTCTCTCCCTCTTTCTCTCTCATAGAAATGAAACTAACCAGCTTTTCCTTTCACTGTGCTATAAAGCAGTTGTTTCCCACATCTGTTAGATCTGTATCATAGCAACAGAAATGACCAAGGAGGATGTTAGAAGAGAGGGAGCCAAGTGAGAAGACACGGGGCCTTTTGGTATCAGAAGATGGAAACTAAGAGGAGACAAGATGGAATAATAATTGTTAACCCTGATGTGCAAACACCATGATAGACACAAAATCATTTCAGTCAGTGGTCACAACAAACAACGCGCTAAGGCCGGCACAGTTATCATCCTTAGTCTAAAGACAAGGACTTGGTACTTAGCAATTTAGACCAAGGCTCTTAATCCACAAAGAGGAGGGGTTTGGAGTTCAGGGCTTCCGAGGCTCTGGAGAGAGTTTTAGCACAGTCTCCTTGAAACCCCATTTCATTCAGCAACTAATGATATCAGACTCTCCTCTGGAAATCTGTTTTTCCTCCTCCAGAATTAGTTATTCTTTCTCCATAGTTCCTATACTGTTATTTATAGCAGGCATCACATTTTACTTGATTTACTTGTTAGTATCTCTATCTCCTCCACTGCACTGTGATCCTTTGAGGTTTGTCATATCTGTCTTTCCAGCACACACTCAGCACCTCGCTGGGACGAGTTCTGCAGATGCAGGGGTGCAGCTCAGCGGCAGGACAGGCTGAGAACCCTTTGTTTGCAGAGCCCCTCTCTCTGCTTTCCCGTACTAGGACACCTACCTCACTGGTCCCTGAAGCTTGCTATTTGCCTGTATCCCCCACCCAAACTGTGAGCTACTTAGGGTCAAGTTTGGAGAATCTATGAATTTCCAAGGCTTAGCCCAGATCATCTGTAAAATAAATATTTGTTAAATGAATGAATGAATATGGCATGCGCTGACCTCAGAAAGATGCACAGTCCTAAAAATAATTAGGGTCCAGAAGGATGTAAATACAAGTCCAGATGGCAGGCTCATTATTTGTCTGGGCATATGGGGAGTTTGGAGCATGTTTTGAATATTTGCAGCTGATCATAGCAAGTCTGCTTTCTCCAAACCACCCCTCAGTGTCCTTATCCTAGGTGTAATCCTTGGCTGGAAGGACACTGAGTGGCCAAGATGCCATTATTTTGACCGTATAGTCAACTCTAATTGCCCTGAGCTAGGAGCGCGCTAGGCAGAGTCAGCAGAGATGTGGCACGTGGAAAATTTCTGGGCCGAGTCTTCCGTGGGCTTTGCCATATGCTTATGTAAACACATGCTGTTCCCAGGGCTGCTCTTGGTCCTTTTCAGATGGTGACTATGTCCTCCACCAAGTCTACTTTTCAACTAGCCTACTCCTTGGGTCCTGTCCAGTTCAGTGTCCTAAGACTTTACATAAATCCTTATTTAGTTATCTTCAAGGAGAAAAGTAGCCTCCAGAATTTTAAACTCAGCTGGTTTGGAAAGCATCCAAGTATCAGATGAATGTGCCACGTTGGCACGTAACACTGGAGGGACAGCAGTGGGCAGGCACTGTGGGGGCAGTGGGTGCTGACGATTTCAGTAGATAGGATTCTAGAGTGTGCATACTTTCTGGGTGCCCTGAGATGAGAGTGGTGGTTGTGAAGGGCAGTGCACAGCTGAACGTTATTACGCAGTCGTACCATACGGCATCTCTGGAGTTTCTCCCCACTGTCTCTGGGGTTATACTCCATTCCCCTCCTTCTAGGCTGAGGCATGGGATGCAGTAGGATGAGCACAGACTTTCAAGGTGGACAGACGCAAGTCATATAAACTCTCTGAACCTTGGTCTCTTCATCTGAACAATAAGAGCATCCTCGTAAGACAGTAGAAAATAAACACATGAAAATTTACCTCTCAAATAAGTGAATATATGGGGAGTGGCTAGCACTGGTCCTCAGCCAGTGTTATTTCATCTCTCTCTTCATACTATGCCAGGTGAATCTATGCAGCTCACCTGCTTCCACTGCCTGTGCTCTGTGACTGGCAGCTCATGGGAAGGAAGCATGCTTTAGCTGCCTGGGGTTCAGAGTGCCCTCACCATTCCTGATGCCTCTTGCCCCCTGCCTAGTTCCTGATAGTTGGCTTCCTTTAAACATGGTCTTTGGCATATACTCGGACTGTCTTCCAGACCCTGGCTCCCTGCATATAGCTCTACACCTTCTCAGTGCCCACATCTTTTGCACACACCCAACACTTTTAGGAGGAAGGACATAGAGTTAATAGGCTCAGATGTCACCAGTCCCTGGCCAGGCCACCAGGTCCCAACTTTCTTTCCGAGCGTTGCTTTCAGTACCAGGGAGGGTATGAGAGGGTGGAGGGACATGGTTCTTGCTTCTGGGAGAGTTTCCAAAGTAACAGGGGGAGGTGAGCAGACGCATCCAGAAGCCCAAGACAGGCATAAATGGAAACAAGTAAATGTTACAGAAAAACAAGTAATCATATGCCCAGGAAAGTGCTGCCACTGATGCAGACATCTGTGACTTCTGTCGCTCCTGTCAGGAGAGGTCTCATTCAGGGCAGGGGCTGTATCTTATCTATCAGTCTGGGGGTCCTGAGGGTGAGGGTTAGATCTTTTTCATCACACTGGGGCTCTCAAGGACAGAACCATGTCTCTCGCTGCAGACTGGGGTCCTCTGGGGTCAGAACCATTTCAACCATATCAAATACAGGGGCCCCTGAAGTCAGGGTCTGTGTCACCCCCCCATCACACCATGAATTAGAGCCCAGGGCTATCCGTTTCCTTCTCAGCTGGGAATGTTCCTGGTAGTACCGTGTGGGCTAAATCATCCAATTTGCACCTATGGTGCACGTGGCAATTGGGAGCCTCCCCTGGGTGGGCACTTCCCGAGATACCTCCTGCGTGAGCCTCTGTGGCAGGATGGTGGTAATTAGAGGTGATTATAATTGCTCTGCGTTATTAATAACATGTGAAACAGAAGACAAATGTAATAATGAAAATATTGTGAGGTGCCATGAACAAACAGTAATTGGAATAATAAGCTAAAGGATGAGTTTGTGTAATGATATCAGTGAGGCAGGAGCTTCAGCAGTGTGTGCATCAGTGGGCTTGCCTAACCCCATTCAAGAAAAAGTTTCCCCACAACCACCTTGCTGAGGATGTTTTCCTCAGAGACAAAAGGAGTTGTTGGCAGTCAAGTGCATGGAACCGAACGTAGAATTCTATGTGTCCGAGTGACTCCCAGGTCAGGGGGTGGGTGCTCTGGGGGATGGGTACAGGAGAGGGGATCAGCTCGGAGATCATTTAATGGTTCAAAAATGGAATTCTGCAACTCTGTCTTAGCATTTCCTCTCTGAGACAGTAAAGGGTTACTGACAAAACAATGACTAATAATCCACAAATAATGGTACAATGGTTATTGGCAAAATGATGGTAATTATATGGCACCTCCTGGTTTAGGTAAATTGTGGCACCTTATCTAGAATAAGGCCTGAGAGGTAGACATTGTTATCACTGTTTTCTAGATGAGGAAGCTGAGGCTGAAGGTTTTAGTGACCCTAATGGTTGGTAAGAGCAGGAAGACTTGATCTTGGGCCTGTGTGACTGCACAGCTGAGCCCAGACCCTCCTCCCAGCCTGTCTGCAGAGCCCTTGGCTCCACAGCATAGTCAGGCAAGGGCGCCCTCATGGGCTTTTTATCTCTTTCAGGTACTGGGGATGGATCCCAGGGTCTCGTGCATGCTAAGAAGCACCCTACCGCTGAGCCACAACCCAGCTCCTCACGGACTTTTGAAATGCCTGCTCCTATTTCAAGTGCGGTGCTGCTTTGAGCTGTTTTGTATATTTTTATGGAGTTTTATGTAATATGTCACTTTAAGTGAGTTCTGTGGCTAACAGTGAGCATGGTAAGTATTCCACTAATTCAGCCTGTTTCACCCAGTCCTGCACTGCAGGTATGAGAGCAAGCAGAGAGTCACGAGCCTTACAAACTAGAGACAGCCAGCAATTGGCCCAGCTATCTGGGCTATCACCCTATTTGCCCCTACCCTCTGTGTCTGGAGCTCTAATCAGCCTTCTTTAGGGTTCTGGCAAGGAGGCAGGCAGGGCTGGGTGCCAACCTCCAACTGATTTTCTCTCTGCTTTCAACATGCTTTGTTCTCTCAGCCTCTCGCTCCGGACCAGTCTCTGAGCTAATCCTCAAACCCCAAACATCCTCATGGCTCCCTGGCCTTGGCTTTCTATTCCCTCTTCTCAGTTCCTCCGTAAGTCAGCAAAAATGCAACTCGACAGAGAGGCCTTTCCTGCCCACTCTTCACAAAAGAGCAGCCTTACCTCCAGCACTTTCTAAGCTGACCTAATTTTTCTCTTCATCCCTTAACACTGCCGGACACATTACATATCTATGTGTTGATGGTTTGTGTCCCCCCAGCAGAATGTGAGGCCATGAGTGATGGGACTTTTTCTGCTTTATTCATTTTTTTATCTCCAGGATCTGGAAGTATGCCCGATGTGTAACAGGTGCTCTGTAAATGAATCTGACTTCTGCCCCTGCCTCCTCCTCCACTGAATGGCTAGTTTTCCTAGGGATTCTCCAAGGGCAAGCACCCCCATCGGACAAGTCCAAGCACCCATCCCTGCATTGAGACTCCACTTGTGCAAACCTAAGCCTCCTTCCTGAATCCCAATCCATCCCCAGTGCCCCACCCAGCTTTCTCTGTAAAAGGCATCCTTAAGCCAGGGGTCTGTGTGGGAAGGTAGGGGAAGAGAAAATTTTGAAGTCAACTTCATTTCAGACCCCATGGGGGTCCACTTGGCAAAGATCAGGTTAGGCTGCAGAACAGCCTGCTGAGCAGCTGTCACCATCCTTATTTTACAGATAAGGAGGCTGGAGCAGAAGGAGGTTGGGTCACCCATCCAAGGTCCCACTGTAGTCCATCCTCAACCACAGGCCCATTTGCTGCTTGCCATGTGCAATCCACCACCTCACACCGATTGCCTACAAATTGCCCTCCCCCATTAAGTGAAGCAAAATGAAAGCACGTGACCACCTACCAACACACCTTGGCAGAGGCGAGCTCCACAGGCGCCGTCTGCCCCCCAGGCACGTGATGCGGGCTGTGCCCTCCAGACGGTACCCGGGGAAGCAGGAGAAGGTCAGGGTGTCACCCACACCAAACTGCAAGCCCTTCCGGATGCTGTAGGCTGGGACCTCGGGCTCCTCACAGGGCTCCAGGTCATACTCTGCAAAGGCAGTGGGAAGGCTGGGCTCAGAGACAGCCCTCGCAGAGAACACACAGACCAAAATGCCAGGGGAAGAAGGCCAGGGACAAAGACAGGCAAAGGGATAGATCATGGTGCACTGGTTTATAAGAGGTGAAGGGAAAAGAGTGAATCCCAGGGAAGCTGAGGCTGAGAGATATGCAGGGAGGCCAAGGCAGGGGGTCTGAGTCCTCATTGTGAGCAGTGGATTAGTGCACAGCGACTCTAAGGGATGCTGCCTGGGAGGACTTCTGAGGTTCTTCTCTCCCCACCCCTTCATCTCCATTTGGCCCCTGAGCCTCAGGGCCTGTGGCCTGTCCTGTGATTTCTCCTGGGGCACTGAATCAGATCAATCTCATCAGCCAGTTCCAGAGGGTCAGAACCTATGACCCAGCCTCGGGCAACTCGCACTGGGGAAAAGATTCAAAGTGCTTCACTCGAAGCTTCCACTTGGCAAACCTGGCTTTGAGGCAGATGGTAAACATGGTGGTATGGCATTTATGGGCCAGAGACCTGCCTGGTGTCTCCAGTGACAACACAGAAATGCTGTTCCCTTATCCCGCAGGGTATCTTCCTTCTGGGACACAGTCCTCCTGGGCTTTGTTTGGTAAAGAGAGGGTCTCTCTCAGATGGGTTGAGGTACACTATCTGGATATGTCCCATGGCCAGGTTTGCCCAGAAGCAAGGCAGGTGGATTCTGCGTGGAGGGCTAGTGGGGGCTACGCTGGGCCATGATCTAATTCCTAGAGGCTGACACCTCTTGCTAATCTCAGGAGTAAACTCTCTGATATCCCTGCTCCTGCTGGAGTGGGCAGGAGCCCCTGGGGCAGCTTGGAACAAGAGTGATAGGTGGATTTGGCACAAGAGGAGCTAAGAGCCCTCTTTTCTTCCTGAATGCCAAATGAAAGAGCTTTCTTTCCAGGGTTCCCAAACACAGAGATAAATATCCATTACTGCAAAATTAGCATTGATGAAGAAGATCCCAAGTGAGACTAACACATTCTACTATGCTAATTTAAAACCTTTTCTTCTCTTTCTTCATTTTTTGAGTTGCTGGAAATAGTGGAAGTGGAATTGGGGAAAGACTTTGGAGTTAATGGGGAGAGAGGAACTTTTATGAAGTCCTCTAGTTCAGCCAGCTGAGTAGATCATGTTCGGACTGAATCCTAAATCAGAAAAGGAGATTCTCCCAGTGAGCCTGCTAACTCCTTCCAGGATCACTATAGGGAAATTCTTCCTTGTGTCTGAGCCAAGTATCTTTTGCCGCAGTATTAAGGTACTTCTCCCAGAGACTGGGGAGTGACCAATATCCATCTGTTAGGAAGGCCAGGGACTGGCAGTGGAGGGACAGATAGAATAGCTCAGCAGTCTCGTCTCCCCAGAGACTCTCACACCCTTTACCTGAGAAGGTGATGTTGAATCCTTCATACGACATGGAGAAATCAGAAATGAAGCGGACCTGGGCGGTGAAGTTGCCATAGAGCCCAGCACTGATGGGAGCTGGCAGCCTTGAGCCGGTCAACTGCCTCAGGGGCTGGATGAAGCTGCCGTTCTCGGTGATGAGGAGGTAGTCGTGGCCACTCTCCAGGTGGAAGGTGTGGAAAGTAAAGAACACACCTGCAAGAGGCCAGAGGGTCAGGTTGGTGATGAGACAATGGCTGCAGGAGCCCAGCTGTAGGACAGATCTGCACAAGCATTTCCAACTTGCGAATACCTGTCATTGAGCATAACTATAGGCATGCATGGTAAAACATTCAAATGAATCTGAATGAATGAACCCCTGGGTAATGGTGAGTTCCAGGCAGGGAGAAGGGCACCTCTTTATGGTTGACAACATTTGAGAGGGAGATTTATAGTTGGGTCTATGAGAATGTTTCACAGCCAGTCATTAATTCATTCAACAACTAGTTGTATATTGTTGGACACTTCTATAGGCAAGAATCCAGGGCGAGGTGCAAGGGCTTATACAAGACTTAAACAAATGGCTACAACACAGAAGGATGGGTGCTGGGCTAGATGTAGAGAAGAGACGCAGTTTACAGCAGGAAGAAGGAAATGTAGGACAGCCTCAGAAATCAGTGAACACTTGATTTGTGACTTAAAAGGATGCACAGGAATGAACTTGGTAGGAGAAGAAAGAGTGTCCCAGCCAGGGGAATGGCCTGTGTCGAGGGTTAGAGGAGCTGTCGATTCCAGGGCTTTGTGGGCAGCAGAGCGTGGCTGCACACACTCAGGGAAAATACCTGGAATTGAGGATGGAAAGGTAGGCAGAGGCCAGATTTGATATTCTTTCTGGAGGCAACAAGGAGCCATTCTATCAGAGTGGATCAGACCTCGGTTTTAGAAAGATGTTGGTGGCTGTGAGGAGGACAAGTGGAGTGAGGAGGCAGAGATCGGTTAGAATGGCAGCTGCTACGGGCTGCACTAGGAAGGATGGGGCTTGGCAGAAGGGGCAAGAACAGGAGATGACTGTGAGACCTAAGGCAGGTAGGTGGACAGCATTCAGCAGGCACCAATGCAAAGGAGATGGAAAGGATGGCTGGGAGGATCTCGACCTGCAGGAGCATGTTGCAGAAAAGTAATACATTCAGCTGTGAACATCGGCCTTTTCAACATCCAATGAGTGCTACCCTAGGGCACAGCTGGAAGGGCAGATTTGCAAGTTCAGGATCAAGGTGGGACTACAGAGGTAGATCTGGGAGTCACCAGCAAAGAAATGATATTTGAAGCCACAGCATGGACAAGAAGGCCAAGGAGAGTGGGCAGACAGAGAAGGGGAAATGGGAATCTGGAGATAAATGACATGAGATGGAGAGGAGAAAAAGAAGGGGAAGGCAAGGAGAATCAGAGATGAAGGGAGGAAGCGTGTAAATATTCCTTGCACAGGCACCTGACATGCATCTAAATATCTGTTTACACACAGAATCGAGGCTGGAGCACTTACCAAGTACCAAAGTACCACTAATGGGTGAGAGGTCAAGAATGTAAAATGAAAAGCAACAATACTCATTGACAAACACTAAATATTTGGTACCACCATCCTATTTTAGTGGCTCTTTAGCCAGGCCCTGTCGACTGGAAGGAAAGATATGAAAATTCATTCACACCTGCCAGTTACCTAAGACGTGAGTACAACTATTATCATCTCCATTTTGTACCCAAGAAGAATGAGTCACAAAAAGATGAAGTTTTTTCTTTGTCTGAGCTCTCACAGCTGGTAGGTGGTACGGGCTGGTAGCTAGGATCTGAATAGAGGCAATCTGCCCGCAGAAACAGTGCTCTGATCTGATCCAGGATGCTGCCTCACAAGCCACAGGAGGAGAGCAGGTGTCAAGGTTGTAGGATGTGAGAAGATCAGGTCGTGAAGAAGGTTATGGAGTGGCAGGATCTTAAGATCCAAAGCAGGTCTTGAATATGTCCAGGCTTCAGTTGTGTTTAGGTGGGAATATGTGTTAATGCCTACCCACAAGTCAGTATGCCCATGGGAATATGCACTGTGATGGTGCCAGGGCAGAAGCATGGTTAGACAAGGAGTGCTGGGCCCACCTGCTACTCAAAGTGTGGTCCACAGACCAGTAGTACAGGTGTTTATTGGAAATGCAGATGTTGCCTTCAACTGCAGATCCACTGAATTGGAATCTGCATGCTAAGTCCTCACATGATTTGTAGGCATCTGAAAGTTTGAGAAAAAACATCTCTAGATAATCACTGATGTACTTTTGATAAATGATGGTGGATCCAAGCCCATAATGCTAAAATATTTTAAAAGTTGTCATATGTTTGCCTCTTTGTTGATAAGAGCTAGTGATCCCAGAATACATGGGCTTCCATGGTTGTGGGTTTGAAGAGACTGATCCCAGTAAGAGTGGCAGGAATAGGGTGTTGCAGTTTGCAAATAACATGTGTCCAGGCAACTGAGATGCATCCATGTATCCAT
This sequence comes from Erethizon dorsatum, assembly GCA_028451465.1. Classification (NCBI taxonomy): domain Eukaryota; kingdom Metazoa; phylum Chordata; class Mammalia; order Rodentia; family Erethizontidae; genus Erethizon; species Erethizon dorsatum. Next base: position 109,238,733 of record CM051827.1, on the reverse strand, counting down.
TTGTTCAAGGGCTTGGGTCCTAAGCACCTATCACATGCTGGGCCTAGTGTTTAGTGCTTAGAAAATTATCCCAGTTCACTGGAGGAGACAGGTGCATTAATTTTAAGAACCTGGAGTGGGGCATGAGGAAGAGTAGGGAACTATATGCATTGGGAGTTGTGGGGCCTTTGCAGCAGGCATGATCTTGTCATGAGCAGTGGCATGTGCAGAGGGGACATGTGGGGTGTGTGCCTACATTATGCTGTCCTGCTAACACACAGACACGTGTGCAGATGAGCACACTCTTCTCCATCAAGAGAGCTGCTAAATGAACACCCTTCTCCCCTCCCTAGAACACAGGTTTGTATAGAGTGGGTCAGACACAGTAACAAGCAGAAACAAGTTGATTAAGTGCCTCACTTTGGGCTCTATTCTGGCATGCAAATACGGTCCCTCCCAAGGAGTAAACATTTGGCTAGGATTCTAAGGATGAGCAAACAACTGAGATGAAACCCCTGGGTTTCCCAGCTGTACTGATTGCTTGGGGCTTTTTCGGCCACTGTGAGAAAATGAAGATATTGTCACAGAAATAGAGAGGTCCCACGCTGGAGTTGGAATCCAGATTTGGAGTGACAGATGCATACACTGGAGTGAACCGTGCAGAACTGTAGGGATGGCATCAACACCACACTGGGGCAGAAAAGCAGGGATCAGATGCCTGCCTGTGAGCCCAAAGGCCACAGTCAAAGCTGCTTGGCATCCCTTGTGTTCTCTTTTCATCAGCTGTAACAGAGGGTGACAGTGTCTTCTTCACAGGTGGCATTTAGTCCCTGGAGTGAGGCAACCTGGGATGGTGCACCCAAGTGCCTAGCACAGCCCTGGCAGGCAGCGGGTGGGCATTCCAAGTGTCCTCTGCTCAGCTCATCTGCCCCAGGTGGCCTTGTGGGTTAGGAGAGGTCAGTCCCAGGGCCTTTACAAGCATACTCTCTGGAATTCTGAATTGACTGTTCCTTGGGCATGTGGCAAGCTAGGCAATTATGAGTTTCATAAAGTTTGGAGTGTCCCCAGTTGGAGACACGTTGGGGAGCAACCTGAGCTGTCAGCATAATGGTCAGTTAACCAGACATATCTTATAGGCAGAGCCTGAGAAGAAGGGTCTGGGCTTATGTCACAAAATTCAGTTCGTGTCACCAAATACTCTTTGGGTTCCTTGTTTGCCAGGTTGAGAGCCAGCAGCTGGAGAAACTGCAGGAAACAAGAAAAAGCAGACTGTCCAAGAGCTCTGAATCTGTCAAGGAGACCCAGTGAAAAGTTCCACATAGTGTGATGATGTCCAGGGTGGATGGCATGGTTGGGGAGGGTCTGAGGAGGCTTCTGAGAAGAAGTGGGTCTAGAAGGATGAAGTGTTACCCAAGCAAAGGGCTCGGGCATCTTCACTGCTCCCCTAGATGGGGACAGGAGGTGGTTCTGGAGAGAAGAACTTACTGTGCAAAGATCCGGAGGAGAAAGAAAGCCTGGCCAGTTCCAGAAACTGAATGAAGGTCTGTGTAGCTAAAACTCAGTTTAGAGGGCTGAGTATGAGGCTGAGAGAGGTAAGGCAGGGTTGTAGGCCTCACTTGCTATTCTGTACTTTGGGGATCTACACTGAGGGTTAGGGGAATCCTTGGCTTGGTTCTCAGGAAGTGACCCAGTCATTCAGCCATAGCCTGCTGTTGATTCTTTGGCCAAACATGTTTCATCCTGGCTAATTCCTGTTCATCCATGAAGACAAACTTAGGTTTTAACTCCAGGTCACCCGCCTAACCCCTTGGCTGGGCTCCAGATGTCTGTCTCTGTGTTCTATCATGCAATGGCCAAGCTACATTGAGATCTGGGTTTAGCTGTCTGTCTCTATCACTGAGCCCTATACTCCTGAGTGCAGGTATTCAATAAGCATTTGAAAGTAACTGACAAGCTGCGCTGACTTTCAGGCAATGACACACAGAAAAGCACAGGGAAGCACACAGCGTGGTGAGGGCAGATACTCAGACACAGGAAATCAGGACCACAGGGGTTGTCCCTCCAGGAACAAAGGGAGCTGCCTTGACTGCCTCAAGGTCCCTGCTTTGGTCCAAGAAGCTCTGGGCCAAACTGGCCAGGGCCGACCTCATGAGGGCCAAGGTGAAACACTTAAATACACATGGAGGGACTAGAAATGACTTTTCCCTCCAAATTTTCTTTCTGGAATAAATAGTATATTTTACATGTAATATATATTTATTGCTCAAAATTAGAAAAAAAAAAAAGGTAAAAGATGAGAATAAGAATAAATCAGTGCGATAGGCCCCTGACTTACAAATGAGTTATGTTCCGGGAGAACGTTTGTAAATTGGATTTGTTTGTAATCTGACAAAATGAGTCTTATACAGTACACCTGTGAAAGTTTGCAACTCGAATGTTTGTAAGTCAGGGACTTGCTGTATTAACATCTTGGGGTAGATCTTTTCAGAATGTTTTCCATGCAGATATCCTTGTTTATTCTTTACAAATATAACCTATTCTTTTGGCAAACTATGTTACTTAATGATTTATTGCAATCACCTCTGTAGATCTGTAGAGATTCTTTCCTATTACTCATTTTAATAGCTGCCTAGTATTTCATTCTATGGCTGTACCATGCTTACTTCATATTTCTTTACTGATGGACATTTGAACAGTTCTTGATTTTTCAATATAATAAATAAATGCGTTAGTGGACATTCTTGCAGCTACATCTTGATGTATAGTTTTACTTATTTTCCTCAGGTAAATTCCAGGAAGTGAAATTGCTGGGTCCAAAGGCATGAGTATTTTGAAGGCTTCTGATTCCTGTCATCAAACCACCTCCGGAAAGTATGAACCACCTCAAACCATTGGGTCAGCAGAAAGAGCATTAGGAGGCCCACAGTCTCCTGCCATTTTATTTTCTTTGATAACTTGCAGACAGAAATGGCATTCCATTACTGGCTGAAATTGCATTTTGTTAATTATCAGCGGTGTTGAAAATTTTCAATTTGTCTTTCATCAATTATGAAGCGTTACTTTATAGCACTTGCTCATTTTGCAGGCCAGTGGGCCAAACCTATTTCTCTTGAAGAGTTTTAAATTTATGCCTCGGGTTGGTGATCCTCAGTTAGTTATACGTATTGCAAATTTTTCTTGGCCATTTATCATTTGACTTGTTTTTTTAAACATAAATGCTATCGAAGTTTCATTTAATTGAATCTTATAGCCTCTGCCTTTATGAAATCTGCTTTTGGTGTTACTCTTGAAGGTATATACCCAGCTAATGTTAGATATCCTGTTTTCCTAGTGCTGGAATTCATGTGGCTAAATGTATGAAGGAGGTATAGATTAGGCTTTAACATTTTTTTTCGAATGTTTAAACACACTGTTTTAACACCATTTATTAAATAATCTATCCTCTCTTCAGTGTATCTGAAGTGACACTTTAATCACGTACTAAACTGCCTCCTTGTCACATGTTCAAAGACATGTGCACATACAAACAAAGGAATCTCTCTCTGGACATTGCTGCCTGTCACTGATTTGGACGTCCATTCCTATACTCACCCCACACTGTGAGCATTATTTAGCCCATTACACTTTAATATCTGGGAGGGTTATCCTTCCATTTCAATTTTTTCCCTGGGTTCTTTTGCAAAACTTCCAGATCAGAGGTTTTTAATTAAAGGCAAGCATGAGAAGTATTGGTGAGTTATTCTTAAGAAACAGATGCCTGGTGAAGAAAATCAAAACCTCTAGGGCAGGCCTTGGCATTAACTAGTGCACTTGCCAAAGTGCAGAGGGGAAAAGAACTTTGGAATAAGCTTTGAGAATAGAGATTGTATCTGCCTGATTCCTGCCAATCCCCAGCCTTGGTGTCTGCCACATGGGTGACATTTAATGAATATTTGTTGGACAAAAGGATGTATTAACTAATGTTCATTTGCAACCAGCACCACTACTTTGAACTTGGACTACCAAAGGCCACTTATGCTAAGGAAGCTGAGGCGATGGTGCAGGCTGGTGAGGAATCAGAGTGCATGGCACCTGAGGATGGGTTGCATTATGCAGGAAGAGGATTGCTGTGTTCAGAATGTGTAGGGTGGATATGAGGAAGAGGGAGCAATGGAGCACCCAGCTCCACTAGAAGTTCCTCCAGGACACAGTACAGGGACAAAGGTCTCAGAGACACTGAACAGATTACTAGGAGAGAACAGATTTATCAAAAATGATAAGAAATGCCCTTTGTGGAATGAGTTGGTACTCTCACCCCAAAGAGGTGTGTAGATAGAGGGTGTGTCACCATCTTGTGGGAGGTGGTTTAGAGAGGATTCCTGCACTGAGTGGGATTTGATGGCTGGTAAACCAGTAAGATCTCTTTCAGAATGGAGATTCTAGATTCTCAGCAACATGTATTGAACAAGTTCTGTGACCCAAAGAGATGAGAAGGTTCTGGAAATTTTCTTGTTGGTGAGAAAAATTCAGATTAAGTATATATGTCACCATATAGGGAAATCCCTATTGAGGTCACCATGACCTGGGGACTTGGGCCCGTGACCTTGGTCACTTTCTGATACCTGCCATAGGCCTAAACCCTCACCTTTCCCATGTGATGTTTCGATGATCCAGGTGCAGTTCAAGTTGTTGGGGTAGAAGTCAGGGAACCCTGGTGACAAGATGGTCCCACTGGAGCCTTGAATGAAACCACCACAGAGAGCTGCAGGAGTGAAGAGGGAATGAAAGACCGGAGTGGTTCTGGAAGCTCACGATCCTTCTGAGACCCAATATCCCATCTCCCCTCAAAATCCCAACCCTCACTCACGGGGTCAGACAGTCAATGGTCCTTCCCCCTCCTGGGTTTTCAGGCTGGGAAGGAATCCCCTCCTTCAGTGCCCCCTAATGGTGTGCCTCACCTTCACAGCTGGGCAGCGCCCGGCTCCACTGGAAGTTGGGCTCACACTCCAGTGGCTCCCCATCACTTAAGGTGTAGCCTGAGTCGCAGCTGAACGTCACCAGAGCTCCGACGTAGAAGTCATTCCCGTGCCGCTGGCCGTTGACAGGGATCCCTGGGTCCAGACAGTGGTCTGACTGCAGTGTTATTGCTAGAAAAGAGAGGCTGCCGCTAGAAAAGACAGCATGCACTGTTCCCACAGAGGGACTGCAGTTGGATCACAGAGAAAGGGAGGAGAAGTCCAGATTCACAGAAAGCTGGAGTTGCCAATCACCAACTTGTTAACTGGGGCTGTTGGGATTTGTGGCAAGAGTTTGAAGACCTATCTCTTAGTTAAGATAAGCTGGACTGATCATTTTCTCATTCATTCAGTAAACAATAGTTGAGTGTCTACTGTGGCTTGGGCCCTGTGCTAAGGCTTAGGGATACAAACAGGAGTCAGAAAATGACTGTCCTCATGGTGCTCTCAATTCTAACATTCTATTTCAGTCTGCAAAGAATTGAAGTGACATTGATCCCTTAAATTGAGGGGATAAATAGAGAAGATGATGACAGAGTGAGTGTGAGCACAAGATGCTATTTTACTTCAAGTTCACGGTCAAATACTGTCCCCAGAGTACCCTTCATGGTGGCATTCAGTCAGCTGCACATAGAGAAAGCTGTGAGGTATGCATGTGCAACCTAGCATAGAGGTCATGAGCAATTCTTAGCTCTCAGAATTCCTGAAAGATGCCAAGAACAAGAAAGCACCTTCCAAAGGGAACAACCTAACTGTGTCCTTCCACCTACCTAGGCCAACCTTGTTTCCCACCTCTCTGCACCTCCCCACAAAAACTCACTCTCATAGCGGAGCTGGAAGCCGATATCCGAGTGACTCTTGTCAGTAGAGAAGAGGAGGTAGAGATAGTTGCTGGTGCTGATGAGGAACTGGGGGACCTGGGTCCCATGGTAAACCCCAATCAATGGCGCTGAGTATGTCCGTCCATCTCGCACTTCCAGGGTATCATAGTTGACCTCGGTTTTAAATCTGTCAAATGATGCAAGTGAAGACTTCTTGAGAAACCCAAGGCTTATTAATTTGCAAATGACAAAAGCCCTGCCTGACCCAGGCACAGTGATGAGCCTCATGGGCATTGCAATGTTCTATGTGAGAGGTCAATAAACTAAAGCTGCAGGGCCAAATTTGACCTATGGCCTGGAGAGCTAAGACTGGTTTTTACTTTTGTAAAGGGTTTTAGGAAAAAAAAGATAATAAAGAACATATAACAGAGATCTGCAAGTCCATGATATTTATTATCCGGCCCTCTACAGAAAAGTTTAAAGACTTACTCCAGGCCAAGAATACTTTTTCTGGAAGAAGTTTGTGTTCATTGTTGGCTGCCTACTTCCCCAAACCCCTTGATCATAGCTGAGTATGAGTCAAAGTGGGCATCTGAGCAGGATTTGGGACAGAAGTCAGGGAGGCCACATTTCATGTAATAGATAAGGAGCAGGTTGCTTCTCAGATGTTAATGCTTTGTTCAACACCTGATAGTGTTTTATCTAACACTGTCCCTGCTTGGGAGTTAGGAGAAGAGAAGGGGTTTGGGTGCCAAGTGACATCCCCGCCATCTCCTCCCTGGACACAACCCCCTAACAGGACAAACCATGCCCAAGAGCAAAGCCAGTGAGGTCTGTCTCCACACTGAGTAGTGGGCTCCATTGTTCCCTGACATTACCGACATTTCAGCATGGATGCCAGTCCCTGACCTACTCCAGATTCCCTCCCCACAGTGTAGACATCGCCCCACAGCCCCTTCCCAGAAGCAGTGGTTCTAAGCACCTGTCAAAGGTAATTTTGATGGGGTAGCCTGGCTGTGCTTCAATCACCCAGGCACAGCTCAGGGCATCTTTGTAGAAGCCAGGCCAGCCTGGAGAAAGGATGGTGCCACTGGGCGAAGTCAGATGACCACCACAGGGAGCTAGGGAACAGAAGGAGAGAAAAGCTTTCTTGGAGACAAATGAATGAACAAACAAATAAAAAATATTTCTATAAAATGTGTCAGCCAACAAGGATTGTTTTTATTTTTATGGAAAATTACATAAACTGTGAGTTTTGCCTATTGGGACTTTTATAATTATGTCTAGTTATATCATTTGGGGGTTTATATAAGGCCAGAGGGGAGAAATGAAAAGAATCTTTTAAAAAGTCCTTTTGTCATTCTAGAAGGGCTGAAGTACAGCTAATATTTCGGTCACGCTGGCTTTTTCTTTATCCCTCACTCAGTTGTCCGGCCTGAGCCAGAGGCATCGGCCCAGCCCACTTCCTCTCAACCACAACAGGGAGTGAGTGGCCAGGACTCTGCTCAGCTCGGGGGCTACATGTGCTTTGTCCTCTGCAACTTGGCATCTCCAGTCTTGAGCACAGCACTTGGCACACAGCTATCCCTCCACGGCTATTTGCTGGATGAATAAATGAATGAACAAAAGGATGGATGCAGGCAGCCCGTGGCAGGTAACGCCACAAGACACCGGCAGGTCTCAGCATACCTCCCAGCTGTCTCTGGTCTTCCAAAGCCTGTTTTCTTACAACCTCAGTCTCCTTCTGCCCATTTCTACTATCAGTCAGCCTCCCTATTTGCATCTGCATCTTCCTACCCTTTCTGCCTTGTCCTACATCTAGACTCTGGCCCTGGTGAAGGTCATCCAAACTCCTCCAGTGCTCCTTCTTCAGGGCTTATTGTGGTCTTCATTGTTCCTCCCTTTTGAAATTACACAAAGCCAAGGGATCCCTTAGCTCAAATACAATGAGAGCAGAAGGGATACATGTCATGCCCACGTGGGAACAGTAAGGACCCGTGCAGAATTTGCCAAGTTTCTGCCTCCTGACTCAGCGACTGTGGAAGCGACTGATCTACCTGGGTCTGGAAGTGACTCTATGGAGTAGATTCCCTGATGAATTGTGTTAAACCCATAGCCCAGTGGTCTGCAACCCTGTGTTTAAGCAACAGAGATTTAGGGGTTGTCTGTTAATAAGCCTAACCCAGCCCACTCTGACACCTGCCCAAAACTAATGATGAGGATGACGGTGCCACCCATCATCAAGGCTGCCTCGTTGTCAGCACCACTGCCATTGACTTAGTGCTAGCTCCACATGGGTATTAGACACACACACGGTCATGTTCACTCTTCCCAAAACAAATGCTCCCGTGAGCTTGGCACTATTATTATTTCCTAAGAAAGCTGGCACTTCTGGAGGTTAAGTGACCTGGGGTTTGCAAGTCATAGAGTCTGCATTCAGACTCAGGTGAGACAGTACAGAACCAGGGATCATAAACTAAGCAGCTTCCAATCTGAAAGGAACCTCTGCTTCTTTTGGGGTGTCTTAATACAGAGCTAACAGAGGTGAAAACTAAACAGTACTGAGACCGGTATAGGGAGCTACACAGCGCTCATCTCTTAGCAAATTTTGTAGATTTCTCCAAGTAATCAGTTTCATAAGATACAGTCAAATGAACCTCATCTTTCCCTCATTTCCATAACCTTCTGGAATTGTCTAAAATAGTTGTCAAGCATTTTTAATAGACAGTTATAATAGGAAATTTAACACAAGGATGGTAATATAATAATCTTAGTGGGTATAGTCAACTCAACTGATGACTTACTCTTCTAGTTGCTTTATGTGTATATCTCATCTCATTTATGACATTATTAGCCCCATTTTATGGAGGAGAAAAATCAAGGACAAGTAGGTAAAGACACTATAAGGACATTGAAGCTAATGAAGTTAGAGCTGAGATTAACCTCGAGACCTCTGTATCTAAATCCCCCCATGGTGTATGACATACTACACTCATGGCAGACAGTAATGAGCTCAAGTGTATTGAGAGCTTAATACATGTCAGGACCAAATGTGGATTATCCTTGTGACAATTGCCTATTAGCACACATATTATTGTCTTCATTTTATAGAAGGGGATTACTACCCCCATTTCTTGTGAATTAAAGGCTTAGAGAAACTAAGTAATTACATAGCACCTATATTGAACATTGAGAGAATAAATTACATATGCATATTGTCACTTCTGGAATAGCCTAGTTTTCAAAACCTATCGACCATCTTCTTGCACCTCCTAACATGTCACTCTTCTCCTTTAATGGACATGTTTGACCTTGGAGGTAAGGAGGGGCATTCCTGTCGCTATATCCCCACGTTTTCATGCAGGTGCCATATCTTGGCATTGAGTAGGGACTCTTCCTTGGTTCCAGTTCAGCACAGGCTTGCCTCTCTGGTTGCTGGACTGTGATCTTCTCATTAAATTTCCAGGAAGCATAGACTACACAGTCACCATTGCCTGCTGTGTTACTCTCCATTCAGTCCATACATTTCAAAAAAATTCTATTTGAAATCTCCAAAGAGGGAAATTCAAATCCCTCTTCTAGTTATGGTTTACACTGAGAATGTCTCCCAAAGGCTTCATGCACTTATAGGCAGGGCTTTTGAAAGGTGATGTAGCTGAATTACCGTTAGGAGATGGGGTTTGGTCCGAGGAGGCAGGTCAGTGAGGGCATGACATGGAAGAGTATATCTTCCTCCCTGTCTCCTCCTGCCACTCTGCTTCCTGGCAGCCCAGGCCCTTCCACTTTGCCAGTTTTTGCATTTGGGCCTGCTGAATACAGACAGAAACTTCTGAAACTATAAGCCAAAATAAACATCTTCTCTTTCCAGTTGTAGGTGTCAGTTATTCTGTCCCAGTGATGAGCAAAGTGACTAAGACAGATTTTGGTACTGAGAGTGGGGTTGTTGCTGTGAATATACCCAACCACGCAGTTTAGAAGCCTTTGGAACTGGTTTGTGGGAGGAGTTGAGAAATGTTTGGAGTTGCTGGTGAAAGAAACCCTAAAATTCTGTAACCAGAGCTTGATGGAACATTTGGGTCAGAGCTCAGAAAACCAGGATGCTAGTAAAAATGCTGGTAAAGGCCAGGCTTAGGAGGATGCAACTGAAAAAAAGGACTCCATTAGCTGTTGAACTCAAGACCATGCGTGTTATGTTCTCACACAAAGGACTTTGCAGGAGACTGAAATTAAGGATGGTGGATTAATTAACCTGGAAGAGGAAATTTTAAGGCATCCCAATGTTGAGGCTGTGGCATGGGTACTGTTGGTCACTTTTAGCCATATCTACCATGAGAGGTAAAACCAAAAAGGGGAGCTGAATAATTTGAAAATTTTTTGCTGGTGGCCACAAAGGAAGCACTTATGAAGTTGGGACTTGGAAAATTGGGCCTATATAGCTTTGGATGTAGAGAACTTGGTTGTTGAAAAGATTAGAATTAAAAAGAAGCCAAGTACTTTGCATCAGAACAGTTGGAAAGATTCCTTGAGGGAAGCTCAGAAATCTGCAAGACCCCACCCATCACAGGCTCAAGGGTGCAAAGCTGTAAAGCTTTCATTTGAGAAGAGAGCTTCTGGGTACCCTGCTCCAGAAGGGCAACCTAGGACACGAATTCCCAGGATTCTGTTCAGTGTTCAGCCATCCAGGCATGAAGAGGCCTTTACAAGCCATGGTACAAGGGAGCCTGGCTACTTGAGCTGGCAGCAGACCTTGGCATCATCCATATGGTGCTGGTTTTATGACATGCAGAAAGCAAGAGTTGTGAGGTCAGGGAGGCTTCTACTCAGATTTCAGAAGAAGGCCTGGAAGGACAGGCAGTGTGACCCTAAGAAGGGAGTACATGCAGTTATGTCAGTGAAGTTGAAAGTGCAGTAGAGACCCCAGGAAGTTAGAGATGTCAGAAACATGAAACGTCTGCTGAGGAAAGCTGAAGGAAGTTAGAGAGAGGCCACAGGGCTGCAACCATCAATGTCTTAGGGGTGGGGCCACCCAAGTCCTTTGGAGTTCGCATCTTACCACAACTTGCCCTGGGTGTTGGACATAGAGCTACAGGATTTAATGTTTGTTCTGATGGGTTTTGGTCTTGGTTTGGTCCAAATTTCTTTCTATCCTCCATTCCTCCTTCTTGAGCTAGGAATATTTACCCAATGTCATTGAATGCTGGCAGTACTTAACTTTCTTTGTGATTTTTACAGGGGCTCACAGCTAAGAGTTTGCAATGAGATTTTAGAGGAGACTTTGGACATGCACTTTTCAGCAAAGCTGAAATTAAGACTTTGGTGATTCTTAGAGAGGGACTAATACATTTTTCATAAAGAGATGTACATAAGTCTTTTGGAAAGCCAGTGCTGGAATGCTACAGTTTACATGGAGAATGTCTGCCAAAGGCCTCAGGTGCTCATAGGTGGGGCTTTTGGAAGGTGACTGGAACATGTGGGCAATATAGCTGACTAGCTGTTAGGAAGTAGGGTCAGGTTGTATCAGAACAGTAGAAGTAGGTGGGTCACTGGGGATATGACCTGGAAGGGTATTGCTTACTCCCTGCCCCCTCTCTTCACTCTCTGCTTCCTGGCTGCCATGATGTGAGCAGCTTTCCTCCACCTAGGCCCTCACACCACGCCATTTTCTGCATTTGAGCCTGCTGAACATGGATGGAAACTTCTGAAACTGTGTGCCAAAATAAGCCTCTCTTTCTTTAAGTTGCAGACATCAGGTATTTTGTCCCAGTGATAGGAAAAGTGACTGTTCTATTTTTTTTACTTTAGCTAATTAATCTCTTCCCATATGCATCAGATTGTCAGGTGAACTCTTTATTCATTTAGTCCTTTCCTCTCTCTATTTTTGTCTCATATTCTAGAGTGGTAGTTGCCAGGCAAGGATCTTGTGGGGAGGACTCCTATGTGCAGCATCTCTTTAACATTTGAAAAGATGTTCCAGTCTACTTTTAATAAGAAAAATATATCTTAAAACAACAGTGATATATTATTTCTCATCTACCAGCATGGTGAGACCAAAAGTCTGATGGCACATGAGACTGCAAGAAATGAGGAATTTTGATTTTTTTTTTTTTGTGGGTACCGGGGGTCGACCTCAGGACCTTGTGCGCCAGCAGGCACCTGTGCTGCTGAGCGATATCACCGGCCCTTTTTTTGTATGTGGGTTCCAGGAGTCGAACTCAGGACCTCGCGCTTGCTAGGCAGGCGCTTATGCCACTGAGCTATCTCACTGGCCCCCGGAATTTTGATATCTTGTTTGTGGAAATACAAAATGGCACAACTCCTGTGGAGAGAAATTTGGTAACATACAGCAAAATTCATATGTATTTGTTCTCTAATATAATCCTATTTCTAGAACTCTATCCCAAAGTTATACTGGCAAAATGTGAAAAAAAACCACATATATTTGTATGAGGCTATATAAGACAAGGGCCGGGGATTTAGCTCAGTGGCACCATGCCTGCCTGGCAAGCACAAGTTTCTGAGTTCAATTCCTGGTACCAAAAAAAAAAAACAAAAAACAAAAAACCATACATACAAGACAGCACTATTTGTAATAGCAAAAAGCAAAAGAATGGAAACAGTCATTCAACAATAAAGATCTGACTGAATAAACTAGGGTAAATAATAAAATGGACTGTTTATGCAGCTATAAGACAAAACAAAGAACATGCTAAATAATGCCACAGAGTGATCCCCAGAATACATTAAATGAATAAAAGCAAGGTACAGAAGAGTTATCTAAGAAAGAAGTAATATTAAAAGTTAAATTAATATTAATGTGTTAATATTCAATTAGATTAACAACCAAGGTAAAGGTAAACCAAAAACTAACAGTATTACCCGTGGAAAGAGGGAAGAAATAGGGTAGAAAGGATAGAGTTGGAAGCTACACTTTCTCAGAATGCACTTTGTTTTATAGATTTAACTTTGAGCTATGTAAATATTTTACATAATTAAAAAGATGAAATCCAATATAATTTCTAAAAATGCATACAATATTGTATAAGTTGGTAACATAATCACATATGCAGAAACTAGTTACAGAAAGTTTCAATCACAGTAATTTGATAACCTATCCCTAGTAGGATATAAGGACAGAAATAACTGAAAATGATGATGATGATCAGTGGGATTATTTTCATAATCATACTGCTGTCAGTAGTAGTGATAATTCTATTCTGAGATTCTTCTGTATGTATTATGATATAGGAAGCTATAATGGTGCTGTTGGGAGCTTAGATATTTAGCAAGAGTGAAAGGAGATGCAGATATGATACCAAGAAAGTTAAAGTAAAAAATGCTCTTGCTTTCAAAATGAACACAAGATGCATTAAAAAAACAAACAAACAACAGTTCCTGTGTTCATTAAAAAGGCTTAGAAACAAGGACTAAATAGTAATAAGCACCCTGTAATGGTTGATTAATTGTGTCAACTTGAAAAGTTTAGAACCTTAACTAAATTGACTTGGCAATTCTACACCCTAGAGTGTAGAGTACCCACCCTAGGGCAGCTCATCGCCTGGATGGTATAAAGGGGAAATGAGGAAGGACAGACTTGGTTCTGTTCTTTGAAGGCACTCCAGTCTTCACCTTCAGTTTGGATGTCATCTCTGGGCTTCTAGTGCAGACTCTTCAGCTTCCACCTCGGATCCTTCAGCCTTCCAGCATAGACTCTTCAGCCTTATGGCACAGATCCATTGGCCTTCTGATACGGACTTGCATGGGACACTGCAGTGAACTTCAGACCTTGGACTGAAACCCTCAGTCTCCAGTGTGCAGACGCCCTCTGCACGCATCCTTATCTAACTCTGTGGTTGACCATCGTAAGCCAATCTTGTAATTTCTTATACATTTGTATATCTTGTGTTGTATCTGTTTCTCTAGTAAAACACTGACTGATTCACACCCTCAGTGTCCAGATTCTAAACATCAATTTCCACTAAAAGGATCTAGGGCTTCTTGAAGAAGCCACTGATGCTAGGGCAGGGCAGAAAATGTACAAGATGATGTTGGGCCATCTTCAAAGACTCCTGTTAGCTAATGGGACAATCTGAACATCAGTTAGAATAATAACTACAATGGCTTTAAATGCATAAATAAAGGAAAATAATTAAGTGTTTCTCATGTCTTTCCTCCATGGACTATACCTTAAACAGCTGACAAGGACAACTTTTCTTTAAGTATTCCAGTTTATAAAAGTGGAAGTGATAAAATGCTACCATTTTGCAATCTGTAAGCTATGATCAATGGCTCCTAATGTCCCCAAAAGAGATGCAATCAGTCATTACATGTCTCTGATAGAGACACAAAGCCTGCCTATAAAATGTTCCAGCCAAAAACTGAAACTTGAAACTGATTAAGTTATTTTTACAGAAAATAAAAGAGAGGGGATCATGTTAAACAACCTCTCAGAGAAGCAGTGGGGAAAACTCAGACTACAGAAGAATTCTCCGAATGAATGATCTTACTCCTTCAATTAAAAAAAAAAGGAAGAAAGAAAAAAGAAAAAGGCAAAGAAAACGCAAGAGGCAGAGGTGGAGACCTATGGATTAAAAAAGACGAACCATATAAGTCCATTGTAATGTGTGAAACTAACCAGGATTCCAATTTGCAAAAATAAACTACAAAAGAAAGTATTAGCCAACTGTGGACATTTGATTGTATTAATTTTTAAAAAATTTAAGATAACAGTATGGTGGTTATATTTTAAAGAGTTCTTTATATAGGTTAGAGATGCATTCTAAAGGGTTATGGGTACAATATTATGCCTGAAATTTATTCCAGAGTGAGCAGGGTTGTGATGATAAGGAAGGAGGTGGGAGAGGAGGAAGAGGATGAGAAAGGCAAACAGTCGGTGGGGAACAGGTTAGGGCATAAATGAAGCAACATAGGCTATACGTTTATTTATAGGTGAAAGGTGGTTAGAGTACTCTCTTTGTTTTGGGCTAAGTTTGAAGTTTTCCATTTAAAAAAATACTAGGGCAAAAAAAAAAAAAAAAAAAAAAAAAAAAGGGAAGCATGCATGCTTGTACCTGGTAAGGGGAGAAAAGACAAAAGGCCCTGTGCCTAAGCTGGCACCTGGCACATAGTATTTCCTCAATAAATATTTGTTGAAAGGAGGAAATACTGGTTAAAAGGTAGAGAGATTGTCAGAGTTTATATCTAGATGTTGCCCAAAAGCCTCATGTGCTGATAGGTGGGGCATTGGGGAGGTGACTAGATCATGGGTGTGTGATACTGGATTAGTCCACTAATGGGTTTAGAGCTGGATGTGATGTTGGGAAGTGAAGCCTGACGGGAAGAGGTGGGTCACTGTGGGTGTGGCCAGGAAGGAGATATGGATATATACAAGTCCCTGCTGCTCCCTTGACTGTGCTTTGTTTCCTTCCAGCCATGCCATGGGCTGATTCTCCTCTGCCATGTCCCTCTGCCATGCTGCCCTGCCTTGAACCAGCCAACTATGGACTGAAACCTCTACAATTTGTGAGCCAATGTAAACCTCTCTTCCTTTAAGTTGTGGTTGTTGGGCATTTTGTCCCAGCAATGAGAAAGTAACTAAAACAGAGATACTGGGTGTTATGAATTGAAATGTGTCCTCCCAAAATCCATAGGTTGAAGCTCTAACCCCAAATGTGGCTGTATTTGGAGACAGTCTTGAAGGACATAAACAGAGGTAAATAAGGACTTAAGGATGGAGACCTAATCAAGTAGTAATGGGGTCTTTATTAGAAGAGGAAGAGAGGCTGGGGTACATGTGCTTAGAGTAAAGGCCATGGAAAAACCTGGAGAGGAGACAGCTATCATCTACAAGCCAAGGAGAAAGGCCTTAGGAGAAGCCAATCCTGCCAGCCCTTTTGCCTTGGACTGCAGCCTTCAGAACTGTGAGGGGATAAATGCTGCCTGTTTAAGCCTCCCGGTCTGTGGAGTTCTGTTATGGAAGCCGTAGTTGACCAATACACTGGCTTCCCATGAAGGGCTAGTGTCCCCTGTGAGTAATGAGCCACTTTCTCCCAATCCCTGATGCTAAAGCTGTGCAACGGAAAGAGAAATTAGAAATGGTGACAGAATAGAATAATGCAAAGAACAAACACAGAGTCCTCCCATTGTGCCAGACACTGGACTTCATGTGTACTTGGTTGGCACCTGTGTGTTCACCACAGCCTATAAGATGAGTGCAATATCAGCCTCTGTCACAGTTGAGGAAACACAGTGGAGAACCAAAGAAGTTAGTGCCTGGCTGAGGAACCACAGCTGGGAAGCGGCTGAGCCACAACCTAAACCTGGGTGTCTGCCCCCAGAGCCTTTGTTTCTAGCTACTCCAGGGGCGTGGCAATGCCCGCTCTAACCGCTGCCTCTGAACGGGACACAGCCTGTCAATATAAATGAGCAGAAGTAGTGAAAGCCCTTTCCTCCTACCGTAGTGACTCAAGTTTCTTAGCCTTGCATCTGGGAGTGCAGCCTCCTACTGCCCCCAGTCCTGACTCCCCACTACCCGCCCGAGCTCCTTACCACCCATTCTCCATCGTTTTGTGATAGAATGAAAGCAGAATGAACTTAGGACTTGCGTGGGGTTAAAAATGACGGTTCTAGAAGTGATGAATCAGAATATGTGGATTTGAACTGTGACTCTCCCATGCACCTGGCTCTGTAGCTTGGGCAAGTGACTTAACCACTCTGCTTCTATATCCTTTTCTGTGAAGTGACAATAGGAGTACCTACCTCATAGAATTGTCATGAGGACAATATATGTCAAGCACTTGGCCTAGTGTAGAGCACAAAATAATTGCTTAATTAATAAGAGCTGGGTGATTTGGGGCAAGTCAATTCGCCTTGCTTGTTATTCGATTTCTCATGCATAAAGCATAACAATATCTTTCTCATAAGAGTGACAAGAAGATTGAATGAGGTAATGTCAGAAACACAATAAGAGTCTTAAAATTCTTCCTCAGACCCTTACATGAGCTACAACTATCACTTAGCTTTCTTGTGGGAGTGAGGAGGGATGATCTTTTTTCTTTTGTACAAGACTTCTTTCTTCTGATTATAAAAATAACACATGTAATGTATGTAGAGTTTTTTACACCAAACTCTTAAACCACTTTCCTCTGGGGAGTGGGACTGGAAAGTGTGTGTGTGTGTGTATTTTTACTTTGAACTTTATCATACTTGTGCATTGTTTGAAACTTTTACAACCACAAATATTCCCTTAAGCATTAAAAACATGGAAAATACACTCATTGTAGATCATTTATTTCCTTTTTCTTGTGCATTTCTATAAGCGGGATATATTTTTCTAAACTCATTTTGAAAGTCTTTTCTTTTAATAGGGAGTTTAATTACCTTTATTGTCATAACGAGTATGTTCCTCTCACTGCTGTCATTTTGCTTTATGCTGCCAATGTCTGAAGCTCTTAACACGGTGTTCTGTCTTCCTTGTCTTTTGCAATAGTCAATATGTTTCCTTCTGTTTTAATTTTCTTTTGGGACGTGGAAAGCAGAAAGCTCACCTTTCATTCAATTTGCAGGTGCTTTTAAGTTTTTCACAAACACATTTGTTGTTGTATTCTCTCTAATGATACAATGCAAGAATGTAGTGACAAGATAGCCAAGAGTGTGGGTGTGAATTGTGGTTCCATCACTTGAAGTTGGGAAGACTCTGGGCAAATGACTTGAACTCCTAGGCCCCAGAGGGACCACAACTACCCCTCTTTCCTAGGATGGAAGAGGTGACATATAAAGCACTTACGTGGTGGGGTGTGCTAATTTGGTTCTTTCTTAAAAGGAAGACAAGTAAGAGATGAAGGTGGGGTTAACCAGGTGTTCCTAGGTAGTGGCCTTCACTCCTTGGAAGTCTGTCTTAGGACATTTTTTATTTTAAACCTATGGATGCCAACGCCTCCTCCCCATCTCCTCTGAACTCTAGATCTATGGTTATCAAACTACTGGTTCTGGGCCAAACCCAGCCCAAGCACCTATGTGGCCTAAGGCTGCTGTCACATGGTGATGGCAGAGTTGAGTAGAAACATTGTGGCCCACAAGGTCAAAAATATTTCCTCTGTGGCCCTTTAAGAAAATGTTTGCCCACCCCCTACCACTGCTTCCCATCTGCCTGAAGATTCTCCTCCTTTCTAAATTTAGGAGAAGCCATTTTCTCCCATGTCCTATTACAGCCTCTCAAAAGCTAAGTGGCTCTTAGCATATATTAAAAGATTTTCTAAAAGACCATTAGTTCCTGCATTTAATTGTCCACAAGGTGGGGATACTTAATCAAAAACAAAACTAGAAAAAAATGGAAGACAAGGATGCTAATCACAAAGCAGGGTCCTCCCAAGGTTTGGACAAAAGGAAAAGTGGGCTGAGGAGAGAAGATTCCCAAGGTTTCAGTCCTAGGGTTTGGCCTCTCTGGGTGGCCTCTGGCTCTCTGCCTATCTGATGTGCTGCTCCCCAGGTCCCCAAAAGCAAGTTGGCAGGAAAGGCCCCTCACTGAGAAGACTGAGCAGGCTCTCCCTGTGCCACGTCGGGGTCTCCAACGGGCTGCCCTCGTTTCAGGTGCCAACTATTCCAAGCATAGAGCATTTACCCTAAAGTGGAGAGAATACAGATTGTGTTCTAGACTCAAGTTAGAGTAATGCCGACAGCCAACCCTTACTGAGTGCTGCCTCTACCAGGCACTGCTGCTCATTCATGTTACTGGTGCACTGCTGGGAGGTCCTCAGGGTCACCTGCATTTCACTGATGGGGACACTGAGGCACAGAGTGGTCAAGTTGCTTGCCCACTGCGAGCTAAGAGGTCATTAATTCATTTAGTGATTTATTTACTAGTTTTGATGAGGCATCTACCAAGTGTCAAACACCGTGTTTGGGAATGGGGATATGAGGCCAAAGAAGATTCCCTAACCTGAGTGTACACACCAGGGTGAACACCACTAACACTTATAAATTCTCACTTTATGCCTGGGATGGCCCTTGACATAAACAATTTATTATTATCCCTGTTTTTTTCTTTTTTTCTTTCAGTACCAGGAATCGAACTCAGGACTTCACGCTTGCCAGGCAGGTGCCATGCCACTGAGCTATATCCCCAGCCCTATCCCTGTTTTTATTTTCTTTTTCAGCTAAAAAGACAGAGACTCCCACAGAAATGGCAACTTACCAAGATTCCAGCCCAGACCTTTCTAACTTGGAAGCCCCCTGGATCCCGCCAGGTGCAGTGCATTCTGGGTGGTATTCTCTTCCACAGGCACCAATCAGCTTGGAGCAATGCAGTCTCTAAGGTGTGGGCCCCTTTCCTTTCCTGGCCCTCCCACTTGTGGCTAGCCTGGCTGCTCAGATTTGGGATTGAAACTGGGTAAGTAGAGAGGTCTCTTAGGTCTCCATCCTCAGCCCTTCATAGGACATGAGACAAAGCTTTGTGTCCCTCAGAAAGAAGAAACACTGCCCCTGCCTCTTGGAGCACCATCACTCGCCTTAAGGGACCTTTGGGATACACACATTTGGGATACATCCATTATTTCTAAATATTTATTGAGCACCAACTCTGTACTACGTGCTGTGCTTGGTACAGATTTGGCATGATTGCTACCCTCAGAGGCTTCATCTGTGTTTTACATGCATGCAGTTTGGTGGAACAGAGGGCTGGTCTCTGACATAGACTCAAGCAAGGTGGGACCGAGAGGATGCCATTTAAACCCAGCACCTGCCATGAGCTGTGTTTGTTCTGTCTGTTTCCTCCTGTGTCGCTTGAAGAGTGACCATGAGAATACCAGGGCAGCATTTAACAGGGCCACAAAGGTTGGGACAGGGGGAGAGTCCAGGGAACTGGGGAAAATGAGCATGTGGAGAAGGGAAGAGTGGCAGGCAGCAGGAAAGACTGGGGAACTCACGGCACTGCCAACACTGGGTGGGGCTACAGGGTTCCCCTGGGCAGGAGCCAGAAACAAGAGCTCCTAATGGTTGTGATGTTGAGAGATTCCAGCCAAAAGAATAAGTAAGTCTGATGCTTCACAGTCCAAAACTAGCATTTGTCCAGTTCAATCTCTGCTCATGATTCAAATGCCTGTACAAACTGATCCTCTAAAGACCCTGCCATTCCAGCATGAAGGCTATGGGTGGCCCTGGGTCCTGGGGGAAGAAGACGGATGGATGTAGAATGCACCACCGTGGTCAGGGCCACTTGGTCCCCTACTGAGCCTCTCTAGCTGACCGCCCCAGCCCCCAGCCCACGGGAATGTACCTTCACAACGCAGCACAGCGCTGTTCCAGACCACGCTGCCCTCCTTCAGGATGCAGGTGATGGTCTCTGAGCCCTGTGTCCCCAGGAAGCCTTCATCACAGAGGAAGGAGATGGAGCTGCCCAGCTGGAGGCTGTCACCAAATCTTTTGCCATTTACTGGAACACCAGGATCCGGGCACTCATTGTGTCGAAAGGCTGTAGATGGAGGTCAAGGACACAGTTAGGGTAGACAGCAGGCAGACGCCTAGACCTCCACCATGTCCCAAGAACGTGTCATGCTGGAGGGAGAGCTAGATGCTCTAGAACCTGGGACTGCTGGTTATGACTGACACACCCCACTGGGCACAAAGCAGGTGCTTGTTAAACTTGACCTTCTGCCTTCCTGAGCACCTAATACAACTTCATTCTAATGGATATTCACGTATCAGGCAGTGAGCTAAGTGTTTTCTTATGTTAGCTCATTTACCTCATATCACAATTCTATCAAGTACATACGACCCTAGTTAACAAATCAGGAAACTGAGGCTTGATGTGATTGAGGGCAGATCTGCCTCCTCAATGTCAAATTCATTCCATGCTTCCCTAACTTTAGACAGTTATGGGATCATTTATGCTGCAGGGGAGGTGGTTCTCACTCCTGTGACACTAATAGGCACTAAGCATCATAAAGTAGGTGCCCTGGAATTAACCCTGTCTGAAGCCATTCCCTTCCTTTCCCTGCCTCTTGTCAGGGCTGCTTTTCACTCTGCTCAGGCAGCCAATAATGCAGTGAGCAGGGAGAAGAAAGAGACAGAACACTGCAGATTTAATCAAGCTTTGCCTCTTATTATTACACCGGTCCCAGGCAATTTATGTAATCTTGCTGAGCCTCAGTTTCCTGTCCTATAATAAGGATCTGACTTCACCTACAGGGTCATTCTGAGAAAGAAATAAAATGCAAGTTGATAAGAACGTGAAAGAGGTGAGTGTTTGGTGTAGCACGTGCTCCTGAATACAAGTTCCTTTCTCCTTTCCTTCCCTGCCTGGAAAGATACTGTTTCCTACCACATCTCCACCAAGCACATTCTCAGCTTTCCTCCACCAGGAGTGTCAAAATGTTCACAGAAAATGCTTCTAGACTCTGGCCTTACACGCGTTCCTGCTGTGATAAGGATGGTCACCATCCCATGGAGAGCAGGCTCCATGTTTGCGTGGCATGTGTCATGTGCACAGGCTTCTAAAAATCCCTAGGGACAGAAACACATGCACACTCAGTAACGGAAGTGGTCCTGGAGGCTGCTGGGCCCTGCTGGAGGCAAGAGAGCTGCAAACTTGTGAGCCTTTCTACTGTAGATGGCTACCACTCCTCGGATGTGGAGACAATGGGGATGACCCTGTGCAAGGCCTCGCCACTCATTCCCCTCTGGAAGCCCAGACTCAGTCTCCCAACATTTCTTCATTAGAAAATGACCATGCACTTGCCCCAACAGAGATATGAGGTGGGGAGAAAAGTGGTGCTTGGGGCCCAGAAGTCCAGGGGTTTTCCATTCAAAATCTTGTCAGTCCCACACACCAATACACACGTGTACATACACACATCTGTGCACACACTTGCACATGTACATGCACATGAATGTGTACAGAAAGGATATGGAGCTGTCTGAATATCTGGGAGCAAAATCTCTTAAGTCAAGGGTTTCACCCTACCTACTTCTAACTGTATACTTGCTTGAGCCTCAGGTCCTGGCATTTGAGAAGGGACAGATCTTGGCCAGTGGAGTGTCATTGTGAGGCTAGCAGTAATGTTTGGCACACAGTAGGTGCTCAGTAAACAGCAGTCATCCTTTGTCATCCTTTTCCATGGTGCTCCATGTATAAGAAGGATTAATTTTACTCCCAGGAGCTCTAGGTGTGGGAACAGGACCACTGATCCTTGTTACAGGGACACGGAGTTCAGGTCACATGAGGCAAAAGCAAGAAGAGAAGGTGACACCTGGTAAAATCGAGCTCAGCCCAGATGATCACTGGCTGAGAGGAGGGAGGAAACTAATGTCTTCAGGGGAAGACTATGCCAGTTCCCAAACACTTGTCCAAGGACTCCTGCTTCACTGGCTACATACAACACCATTTCCTCTACTGTAAAAATGTAGAGTCTAGGGCCCTGTCCCCTCAGAGATTCTGATTTAGTAGGCCTGGGATGGGGTCCAGATTTTTAAAAATGATTTCTTTCTCTCCATCCAGCTGCCTATTTGTATAAGTGTATAGAAAAATATCTGCTTGTTGTAATCGTGTTCACCAAATGTTGGCAAGGATCATTTCTGGGTGTGGGATTTTGGGTGGTAATGAACATTTCTATTTCGACCTGTCCCAGATTTTGAGTTTTCACATGTTGGGTGTGTATTGTTCTGTCAATGGTGGAGACACCTTGGACAGAAATGCTAGAGAGTGCTGGTCCTCAGATGGGTCTGCTACACTGAACAGGAAGCTTGCCCTCTGGGCTGCCTAAGGCCTCCTTCTGCCAAGGACTCTGGATCTGCTTCTTTCCTGGAAAGCTCAGTTTTACTAAGATTGGATTTTCTTTGGACACAGCAAGTCTCCATCTTTTCCCCAAACTCCTCCTCAATGAATTCTTGGCCTTCATATCCTGGATTAGTAGGCTTCCCTGGGCTTTCACTTCCCCTGTTCTTCCCATTTCTGCTGGGGTAGGAAAGAACGTGGAACCACTCATGGATCCCTCCATTCGAAAAGCATTTACTAACCTTTACCACAGACTAGGTCCTGTGCTGGGCGGTGGGGATGGAAAGGTAGGTAATATATACCTGCTCCTTTCCATGATCTCCTGGGGAAAATAGGTAGGAGGACAGAGAAGCCAAAACCCAGGACCGTGCATGTTAGAATAGGATGACTGGGAAAGACAGAACTGGGCTCTACTTCTTCCTGTTTCTGGATGATGGGAACAGAAACCCCTGGAGGGGATGTGTCCTGAGAAGGGGGTTTCCAACAAATCTGGTGTCCCAGAGAAGGGTGGTGAGGGGAACAGAATCCTAGCTTGGGTGATGCCTTGGAATCTGGGATCCCAAATGGTCTACCATGTAGCATCTTAACCCTTTGGCTCAACTGGGCCTTGGGGATGGGTGGGCCAAGGAGGAAAGGAATCTATGCCAAAGCTAGGCATGAGAGCTGGGAGATGAGTTCTGTTGAAAAACCCCAGAGGGATAAGCTGTGCATACGTTTGTGGGTATGGAGCAGAGCTTGAATTAGGAACTTGCATTTCCCACGCAGCCCGTGGGACAGGATCTAGTTAATTGCTCAACGGACCCTGCTTCACCTCCCCTACTATAGGCCAAGTTCACCGGGTCCATTATTTCCTATGACCTGATAATCACTTCTTGCTCTCTCTAGAGGTTTGCTGTTCCCAGTGTCTAAGCTTCTGCCCTGCCTCCCTGCCCACGGTGGCCACAAGATAGAAGTGAAAATAACCTCTGTTGAGATTTAGGTTGCTTCTAGAACTGAAACTGGAGGTGACAACTTGCAGACTGAAGTCCTAAGAGGAGCCGGGAAGAAATATCCTAAGAGCTGGCTGCAATAAGTCTCTGGGCCACACAGAAACGCTTCTCCAAGCCTTCGTTTGTGCTTTGACTCTGGGAATCAGATTTGGTCAAAGCAATATGTGGGCAGCCTCCAACGAACACCAGAAGGCAACAGGAAGTAGTGTTTTGGGGTTTGGGAGAGCACGTCAGAGGGACTCGGGAGCTAATGAAAGAATATCAGCAGCTTTCTTTCCCTTAGGTCCTCCCTAGTTTTAGCTGAGCTAAGTAGGAGGTGGGCAGTAGGAGGGAAAAATGACATTCTGGGCTTGTTCCTTTTATATCATATATCACACCTGTGGAAATAAATGCTCCACAGAGAGCAAGACCACAGAAAAGAGGAGCCAGCCCAGCAGGCAGGGTTTCATGCTTTTTCCTAGTAGTTCTGGGAGCTCCAAGCCTGGCCCTGGGAACTGGCCCACCCACATCAACACTGCTTTATGGGAGCACCCTCACAAGCGGACACTCAGGGGGACAATCAGCAGGTGACAGAGGGAGGACTCACTGGTAAAAGTGATGTTGAAGCCCCGCTTCCCCGTGGAGTGGTCAGTCTGGAACTCAAGACGGGCCACGTGGCCGCTGCTTGTGATGGAGGCGGGGAGCTGGTTTCCCGAGAAGGTGCCCAGGACTGGAGCCTCAGCAGTGGCCCCATCTTTGATGACCAGAAAATCAAACTGAGGCTCCACGTCAATGTCATTGAAAGCCAGGTGGATGCGGCTCTCGGGCCTGGCCAGGATGAGCCAGACACAGTGCAGGTGGTTGCCATAGTCCTCTGGGTAGTTGGGAGACAGGACGACCCCAGAGGGGCTGGTGAAGTTGAAGAAACAGGAAACTGCAAGAGAAGAGCAGTGGAGGGTCAGTGGGAATTTCCAGCTTTCTGCATGGCCACCGAGGGCTGGTAGGGGACACATTTTCTTAGCTTGTAGAGAAATAGAAAGAAAGGGTGCACCAGGGTTGGGCTGGACTGGCTGGGCTCTGAGCTCTAGGCAGGGGACATGCTGGGTTCCATGCTGGGCATAGCGCTGGCAGGGTCCCTTTGGCCAACAGCAGTCATGGTGGAGTTGGCTTTCTCCTAGCCCCTCTCGCTCACCCCAGGCAGTGTCTGCATGCTCTTGGTAACTTGTATTGGGAAAAACCATCACTCAAACTTAAATGTAGAGTCACAATCCTCAATCCTTTTCAGCTTGGTTTGCAGCAGTAGGAAAGCAAGCTGCTTAAAGACACAGTGGTTGAAATCTCCAGGCAGAGATGATGAAAGTCCATTTCTCTCCTTTAAATGTCTTTGATGGGAAATGACAGGCAGCCATGGGGATTCTGACAATTTCAAGCCACAACAAACCCTATACTAATGAGGTGCCAGGTGAGCGCCTTTTTCAGAGATCAAAGCTTTTGAAGAAGCTGGTTGAGAGAGGCAACAGGATCTCACTCTCTGCCCTGCCCACGTCCTGTTATTTCTCTCCTACTCTCTGTTAGTTCTTTCCTAAAGACCCACTCTTTAGAAAGCTCTAAAGAGACCCACTCTTTTCGTCTGCCTGCCAAGTGCAAAGTCCTGAATTCAATTCCTGGTATCAAAAAAACAAAACAATACAAAAACAAACAAACAAAAAAAGCCTTTTCTTTTAGGCCATTTTTTTGGTCAATTACTAACAGATGCTGGAAGGAGGATGAGGCAAGGAAACCTCTGTAAATGGAAATACAAACAGACAAATACTAAACTAAAATTAAAAAGGGGGAAATACAGAATGCAAAAATTAACTGCAACAACTATGATGCAGGGAAAAATATCAATATTGAGTTAAAGCTTTTATAATTCTGTAAAAATATCCCCAAGATAAGCAGAGTATGCTCAGAGGATTCATATGAGAGAAAATAGAATTAGTAGGAAAACAGTCAATGTCACTTGGTAAAATAAAGAAAAAAACATAAAACCTGCTACAGTTGAGGCTTCATGGGAAATCATAATGGCATCTATTACTGGTTACAGAGTAAATTTGATATAATCTTTTCAGAAGGGAGCATATGAATTCTCATTAAGAGCCACAGAATTACACAGATACTCTGAGTCAGTAATCTGCAGGAATTAATTCAAAAGAAAAAGAGCTACATGGACAAAGATGTTCATAGTGACATAATTCTATTATGAGGAAAAAATGTGAGCAATGTAAGTGTCAGCCCAATAAAGTGAGGTAAATTATAACATTTAATGTGATGCAGTCTGAACGCAATCATTAAAGTGATACATATGACCTTGTGGAAAGACCGTTAAATATCATTTTAAGTAAAACATTAGATCATAAAATTATATGTGTGCTTTTGATGATAGCTATTAAATACTTGTTTATATATGGATAGATATTGGACATGAGCCCCGAAGTAAAAAGTGTATTAGGATAGTAGATTCCTGGGTGATACTTTTTTTTCAAAATGAAATGACATTTAATTTTTGTGACTGCAAAAACATTATAGAGTCATCCTAAATTTTTTTTTAATATATAAAAGCACAAAGAAGATAAAAATGAATATAGGTAATCACTTAAATCCCTTTATTATAACATTGATATTTATGTTTCATGTTAATAATATTCATACTTTAGTGAATAAAGGGTTTGACTTCCTAATTATAATGAAGCTAAGATGAAAATAGTAATAAAATCATGTTTGTCAAAGAGGGCAAAACCTAAAAATATCAAAGGAAGTGGTGATTCCTTGGGCTTAATTTCTTCCTAATTTTTCCTAGCCTATCCAACTTATCCTTTCCTGCCTGAAGTATTTCTTTTCCAACCTGCTGCTGAAAGCCCTCCCATCAAATTCAGCAAAGTAAGCCTGGTTCCTAAGACTTATTCAGTCTCATCCTTGTAATCCCTGTATTTTTTTAAGTATTGAAAGAATTTGAGCCAAGGAGAAAGAAGGGCATGAAAAAACTTTTGGGCAGTGAAAGATAAAGTTAATATTACTGATTATTAAAGTTTTACTAAGTATAGGTATGATTTTAAGTACTTCCAACAATTACTCGATTTAATTGTCACATAACAGTCCCAAGTAAGTACTATTAATAACCCCATTTAAAGATGACATCGAGGCACAGAGAAGTAAGTAACTTGCCAGGGTCACATAGCCAGTATGTGATAGTGACCAATTCAAATCCAAGCAATTTGACTCCAGGGAACAAGATGCTAGCCACCCCTCCACAGTGTCTCCCAGTGTGAGCATAATACTGTGCTGCCCTGTGGGTCTCATTCTGACAGTGCAGTTCTTGAGGGTTCCTTAAATCTGTTAGATACCCATCTATTTATTTCAAGCATTATGTCAGCAATGAATTATGGTCACACACAACCATACTCTCTTCAGCTTTTGGTAGTCCAGTTGGGAGCATCATGTAAATGATGCCTAAAGACAATGACCTTGAAGACAGAAAGGGGCAAGTTGTGTGGCCTGTTAAACTAGCTCAAGAAGGATTGAAGAAAAAATTCTACAGTTTCAGAGGGAAAGTGATCAGGAACATTGTAAGCACGTGAACAAAAAGATTTGCTACAGAGAATTTAATTAATACCATCTGAGTCCCCAGTCCCCACTCCACCACTCTAAGACTTTATTCTTTTTCTTTATAGCTGTTTTCAAGAGACACCATTTTGGAGCTTGGGCAACTACGTAAAGTCATTTATCTCTCAATTTGTCTTGTTCACTTGTTTTGTTTTTCATGACCTGCCCCACCTTCTTCCCAACACATATACAGATACTCCAAGAGAATCCTTCTCCAAGAGAAATCTTCCTCTGAACTCCTAATGGCTCCCACAGTACCTGGCACATGGAAGGTGCTCAATCAACAATGGATAAATGAATCAATGAGTATGTAATTGCTGATACCATCAGAAAAGATGGTGGCATGAACATGGGGGCCTCACAACCCCATCCTACTCCAAATCACAAGCAACAGAACTGATGAAAATCTGTAAAAATAGGTGGACCCATCTTATCACTTCTGGAAAGTAGGGAAAAATAGTGGGTGTGATACTCAATGCATGTCTCTTAGACATAGTACAGATATGGCCTTAAATAATTTAGAGTAGAAAAGGGTATGACCCAGTAAGTCATTAAATATCAAAGACCACGAAAAATGTAGTAATCATATTACATTCATAAAAAACACTACTTGAAGATATTTTCTATCCAACCAGAAGATGAATCAAACTTAAAAACTCAAGTACGGGTAAGTTGTGGTTAATACAAAACAAAAAAAGATTAACAAAAAGCAAATAAGCTAATATAGCAATGAATCTAAATAATTGCTATAAAGATAGTTATAAAATGAATTGCAAATGTAACGAATATTCCTTGGAAGAGAATATGTAAGATATTACTCCCACCCAAACCCTAGGGTAAAATATTTCAGATTATATTGATATAAAGAGTAAAGTTTGGAGCTAGGAGATATGTTAATTTCCTCATCTTGCAAGAAATTCTGTTTTATAGTTTCTGTGGTTAATTAAAGAAATATAGGTTAGAGCATGATTTTAAAGATGCTAAGTGTAATTAGTAATAGAATATGAAACAGCTCATCTTCAAAATTATCAAAAGGGGAAAAAGCAAAGCAATCAATTTAGAAAAAAAGAAGGAATTCAAGTGAAAAAAACAAGGGAGTATAAAGAGGGGAACTGTAAAGTAAGATACTAAAAGAAAAGACAAAATACCATTTATGACGATAAATGCATGCAGGTTAACATCCTAGTAAAATATAACTCTCATCTTGAGACAAGACACACAGCTAAGACAAAGTGACTGTGAATAGTCAAAAGGAAAAGAATGGGCCAAGATTTCTTGGGCTTCACATTAGAAGAAGGTTACAAATTACCAATGCCCAGATCCCAAAGACTTCTATTTGACTGATGGGGTAGGCCCCGTCATCACATATTTAAAAGCTCTCCAGGCGAACCTAAATTGCAGCCAGGCTTTAAGCACTACTGGTGGAAACAAATGTGAACAACAACAAAGCAAAAGGTTTTAATATTAACATCATACCCTTTTATGATATATTATCCCTGATTCTTGGATGATTCATTTTTCAAGCCAAGATTCTACTGGACAGCTACCAATAAACATTTCTTTTTGCACCTGGGAAGAGATGGGGCTGCTAAACCAATACTATTAAAAAGAGAATATGACCTTAAAAAGCTCTGCCTTCCATCTCAAGAGATAATCCAGAACTGTCCCAAGTGAGGGCAGGAAAGGGAAGTACACCCCACAAAGGTTTAATATTTGTTGTTCTGGAAAATCATCTATGCATGTTACATTAACTTTTCTATTAGAGAATAGAAAAAGCTTGCTTTTCAGTATCCCAAATGAGGAATAACAACATCAAGAATTGTAACTGATCTCATCACTATCAGTCCAGTTTAAAAGAGATATCAGGTGCCTTTCCCCTTCATAAGTAACCAGATTGTGTCCTGGATCTTGACCTTGGATAGCTCAGATTTAAAAAAAATAATAAAGGTAGAAAACTCATTACCAAGCAGATGTGTAAAATTACTGCACATAATGTGAATTTACTACGATCTTGAGTAGAATATAAAGGGGGATTGTTGGAAAGCTCTGTTACTATTTTTCTTTTGGTATGGGTACAGGTAGCTTTGCTGTGTTCAAAATGCTAATTCTATCAGGTGTAGCCTGACAAAGTGAAGGGTGTTTCACTAATCCTGACAAAGACCTAAAACAAAAGCCAAAGATGATATTTAAAACAGGGAAGATGGGCACATTCCCAAATGAAGACTTTAAAGTTATGATTCTGTATGCCCCAAAGCACTGAAACAGACACACTAAAATATACTAATATGAAGTTAAAAAAGTAAATATAGGAGGATCAAAAATATTTTATGTGTTATATGCAACTCTGTGGCCTTTGAAGTAAGAAACAACATTTTTACAGGTTCTCATGGAATACTGCAAAAATGGACCTTATAGTAGGCCGCAAGGAAATCTTCATAATTTCTGCCACACAGTAAAATTTACCTGGCCACATTTTCTGCTCAGAGAACAAATAAAATAAAAGTCAGTAATGAAAGAATAAAGAAAAATCCATAATCACTTGAAAATTACCAAGACTTTTATTAAATAATATTCTGCATTCATAGAGGAAATAGAGCTATCAACAATGATCCTAGGCCAAAGCTGAAGTAAGGAGAAAATCCATAGCCTTATTCATTATTAAATAATAAATAAATATAAATGAAATGAATGTTTAGATCAAAAAAAGTTACAAAGAAAATAAATGAACAAGAATAAGAAAAGAAAGGAGAATAAATTCAGGAGAGATAAAAACAGGAAAATAAAAGCTGGCTTCTAAAGACAAAAATAAAAGAGAAATTTTAGATTTGTTTACACAAGAAATATATATCTATATATGAGAGAAGGTTATAAAATTAAGATAATGATCTAATTATAAAACATAGAATGTATAACGTTGAATAACATATTTGAAATTTGGAGAAAATAAATTTCCCAGGCAAATTTGAATTATCAAAATTAGTTTGAAGGGAAAATCTGGACGCTATTTAGGAAGTAGGTGGTTTTGTGACCAGTGCTTTAAAATCTTAAACAAGCAGGTACTATCCAAACTATTTAAATCAATTTTGATGCAAATATTCCCATAACAATAGTACGTATGCTACACATATTCACACCCACCTACTCATGCATGGACACATGAACAGTGAGGAAAAAACAGTCCTATATGGAGCTGGGGATATAGCTTAGCGGCTCAAGTCCCTGCCTGGCAAGTGCAAGGTTCTGAGTTCGATTACTGGTACCAAAAAAACCCCTAAAAAACAATCTTATATATAAAGTGCTAGCAAATCAAATTTGGCCCTAAAATAATACAAAAATAACCTATATAACAAAAACAACAAAACTTTACTGATAGATAAAAAAGGAAATTTAAAAATGGAGACAGCATTCCTGTTGGAAAAGAGTTCATATTGCTAAGGTGACAATTATCCTCAAGTCATGGTATAAATGTAACCCAATTCCAGGCAAGATCCACCCCATTTTTTTCCTGGTACTGGAAAACAACTGTAAGATCCATCTATTGGAATAAAAGGGTTAAAGTAGTCATGCTCTTTTTGAGATAGATGAGGAATAACAACATACAAGGTGCTAGCTGGCATTCCAAGAGTGTCATATGTCTTAGTTTACTAACCCTCACAGCAATATCTGTCATGGGTACTATTATTAATCCCATGTTACAGATGCAGAGACTAAGTCCAAGCGTCCACATAACCTGCCCATAGTCACGCAGCCTGTAAGTGATGGTGCTGGCACAATGACCCAGTCAGGTTGGTTTCACAGCCCAAGCACTCAAGCATAGCTGCTTCCACCCAGTGGAGGGGGAGCTTGCCAAAACAGATACTAAGTGTAATATATTAATATTTATTATAAAATCTATGTAGTATTGATTTCAAATAAAATATCAATGGAACTGAAAAAAGTTGATAAATACACAGAGGAATGTAAGAATTTAGCATATGGTTAACAGTCTTTTTGAATTTGCAGGGAAAGTGTTGCTTGATCCGTAGCATGTGTGAGGACAAATGGTTAAGCAGGTTTTTTTTTTTTTTTTTTTTTTGGTGGGTACCAGGGGGACGACCTCAGGACCTCGCGCGCCAACAGGCACCCGTGCCACTGAGCGATATCACCGGCCCCTTTTTCGTATGTGGGTTCCGGGAGTCGAACTCGGGCCCTCGCGCTTGCAAGGCAGGCGCTTACGCCGCTGAGCCATCTCACCGGCCCGGTTAAGCAGGTTTTGAAAAGACTAGACCTACAGCTCACTCCATGTGCCATGGAAGTGCTAGAAAAAAAATAAGGAATACGTATATAATTTCGGAGGTTGGGGAAGACGTTAACATTATACCGAAGTTAGAAATTATAAGGGAAACAATATTTTAAACTAAAGAAATAGAAAACTTCTGGATTTCAAAAATCACCATCAGCAAAAGCTAAACAGTAAGGAGTAAAGGGAGAGAAAACCATTTGCATGTTCTTACAGGTGAATATTTACTGTGCTTCAAATATAAAGAACTACAATTCAACAAAAAGCAAAGCACTTGAAATAGGAATATCAGCCAGGGAAACTAAGAGGCAACTAACAAAAGAAAAAATGAAGTTTAGGTCAAGAAGATGTGGAAAAGTGGACAATACTATTAGAAAGCAGAAACTTACAATAACAGAGGTATTGAGTAGGAGAAGACTAAGCAATCAGGAGGCAGAAGGAAAAACAGGAGCGTGGTAAGCAGAGTTACAGGAACAAGGGAGGGCCTCCAGGAGGAGGAGGGGCCACTTGTGTGAGGGGCCTGCTGAGTGGAAGCATCCTCTGGGCTGAAGAATGCTCATCAGCATTTCAGCAGAGAAAGGCTGGTTGGTGGCCTCAGTGAGGACAGTTTCAGAGGCGCAGGGGACCCAAAGTCAGAATGGGGTTGGGTAACAGAGAACTGGGAGGTAAGGACAGGGAACCTGTCAAAAAAATCCGAGATGTGAAAGAGAGTTCCCAAGATTCTGCAAGGAGATGTGGTTGTGAAGAAAGATGCTTTGGTTTTCTTAACAAAAACACCTGAGAGACACCTGAGAAAATGTAGATGTTGATAGCAAGGAACTGGCAGAAGATGAGTGGATGGAGAGACAGAAGGATGAGTTCCAGAAAGCATACAGTTTGAATGGCTCCCAAAGGCCCGTATGTTCAAGTCTTCGTTCCCCAAGTGGGACTCTTGTGAAGTGGGGGCCCCAGAGCTGGGGCCTTATGGGAGATCACTGGGGACTTCAGCCTCCTCTTTTCTCTTTCTTCCTTGTCATGAGATGAACAGCTTTGTTCCACCATTTGCTCCTGCTACAACGTGGTGCCTCACAAAGCAAAAGGCCAACCAGTTATAGATTGGAGCCTCCCAAACTGTGAGCTGAAATAAAATTTTCATAAGCTGATTATCCCAGGTATTTGTTATAGTCATGGGAAGCTGAAAAACACAGAAGGTGAGTGGTGAGGCAAAATCTATAGCAAAATGTATGAACCAGTGGTTTACCACCCATTAGAGACTGTCATGAAATTGATATGGTAGGTCATGAGCTGGATGTTAAAAACAAACACAAAAAGAAAAGGAAGAGAACAGAAAAATATGTGAATTTATTACAGATAGAAAAGGTGAGTACTCTTTGTAACTGTATGTTGAATTGTGCGCAAGTGTGTATTAGACACAATATAAAAATGCATTTTTATTGTGACGCTAAAAGTGTTCGAAGGCTTCTGACCTTAAATATGGGCGTGTTAAAAATTTTTTCTTGTTATTAATCTACAAGTGGGATTGGGTTTTGTTGGGAGAAAGGCTTTATCACCTCTCTATCATAATGGAAGAGAGGATGGAGGAAGAGTAAAGAGGGTATGGGTCTGCAGGATTGATGTCTTTGGTATTTGCAAGTTCAGTGTGTTGCCTGCGAGGTGGAAGTAAGGTTATTCTCAAGTGCAATGTGAGAGGAGGGAAGGGTTTGTGGAGAGTGGAGAATGCCTAGGATAGTTTCCATGGAGGAGTGGAGACCAGGCTGACTTGAGAAACACAGATGGATTGCCAGGCACTATTGCAAGTTTGATTGAGATTGGTGACCATGAACTTAAGCAGTGCCAATTTGCCTGCTTGGGTGATTTTCTCCAGCAATGCTCACCCAAGCAGAATTTTCTCAATCAGATAGCTCTTGCTTCATTGTGCATCTCTGGATCAGCAAACTGAGGTAGCTTTGCTGATTAATGCTGCTGCTGAGCTGAAGGCAGAGGTTTTACAAACCAACCCTCACATTCCCTTTGCCTCTTTTTGCTCAGCTCGGTGTATGTTAATTTCCATCTCAGTTATCTTGATGTCATCTCTGGCACTGGAGCTTGGTAAAAGTTATCATTTAACTTTGATGGTTGCAAGGAGACTGTGGGAAATTCTCGAGGTGACACAGGTCAGGGGTGAAGCTAGTCACGTGGTAGGGCTCATCCTTATCATAAAGAAGATTAACTTTAGCCCCAGTTCTGTATGAGAATACTGAGGACAAAAAGATTAAGATGTGATATATACAGGTACCAACTCCCCATGATGAATGCATTCATTATGTATTGCAAACATGTACTTATAAAAACATAAATGTAAAAAAAGAGAATACTGAGGATGCAGTAGAATTTTCTAGAAATGCACACAAATTTCAAAAGGAATATTAAGGACAAACAGAGTACTGGCTATGTATTTCCTGAATACCTTGTATGCACTATTAAATTCATATGATATAATCTGATTCAAAAGCCATTCACTGTGCTCAAGTTTTTGCATTTAGTTTTTCTTTCAAATCCCCACCTCCTGGCCCGGCAGAATTTGAATGCTGGTGACCTGAGGCAAATTGGCATGGCATTCAACAGAGCTGCTCCCTTCCTCCTACCTGATGACACCCATTTCTGCTGTGACCTCCTGCTCTGTCTGCCCCTTCCCAATCATTTGGAAGCTCTTCTCTTCTACCTGACTTTTACATTTTGGAACAGGAAGGGGTCTCTTTCAGAGCTGTATTTTCACAGTACATGCTTTCATCAGGGTTCCCCACCCGACATGCACCTCCTAAATGTGTACCTCCGGGACTGACCTCTCTTCTGGCTCCAGAGCCCTATGTGCAATGGTCTCTGAATTGTCTCCATCTAGCTCAGTCTTCAGCGGAGGCATGGAGCACCTGCTGTGTGCCAGCCACTGTTCTAAGAAGGGGGTTAGTAGCCAAAAAGATGGATAAGTGGTCAGTCCCTGTGAAATTTACTTCTAATAGATGACACAGCATAAGAACGGGCAAAGGGAAAAACAGTGACGGAAGGTGGGTGGGCAGCTTTCAATCAGGGTGTGAGAGATGGCCTGTCTGAGGAAGTGGCCTCTGAACTATGTTCTGATGAGGAGGAGCCAGCCATCTTAGAAGATCACTACAGGCAGAGAGAACTCTGCAAGTGCAAAGGCCCTGGGGTGGGAATGAGCTTGTTGTATATGAGAGACAGAGGAA
This sequence comes from Erethizon dorsatum, assembly GCA_028451465.1. NCBI lineage: Eukaryota > Metazoa > Chordata > Mammalia > Rodentia > Erethizontidae > Erethizon > Erethizon dorsatum. The sequence continues at coordinate 109,204,064 of CM051827.1, read as the reverse complement.
GCCAGAGTGGCAGAAGAATGGTGGTGAATGGAGCAAGGAACAGATGAGTTGCAGAGGATGGCAAAGGTCTTTTAGATCACGAGAAAGTGTCTGGATTTTTATCACGTTATTTTAAATAAAACATGTCCCAAACTGAACTCTTGGTCTTCTTCCCCAAATGTGGTTCTAGGTTTCAGGACCTAGAATGTTCTTTGGCATTAACAAATGATTCAGCCTTGACATCACCCAGGTATGGACCAGGCCCTCTTCTCACTCCCATCTCTCTTCTTCTCTATACCATTGCCTTCCAAACAAATACCAGTATCCCAGACCATCCTGTCATATTCCAGACTCAAAACGAAACTGCTTGATGTTTATCTCTCCTGCAGATCCCCCCAGCACCTCAAATGCATGCTCAAAATTAAACTATTTTCTGATGCCTCCTTTGTTCCTTACCTCCATGAATGACAGTATCTACTTGCCTAAGAAAAATACATCAAGTCCTTCTCCCTCACCTCCACATCCAATCAGTAACTACTGTTGGTTCTGTCTTGTCAATATCTCTTGTGCTTGTAACAACCTCTTCACACCCTATTAAGTGGAGGTCTTCCTACTGCAACAGGCTCCCTGGTCTCCCATTTTAGATCTCAGGCAGTTTGAATCCATCCTCAATATTGGCTCAATATGGAGGATCAGTTTTATAAATCACAAATTTTCGTTTGGTCACATTCTTGTTTAAAACTCTTTAAAGACACCCTGCTGCATAGAGGATAAAGCCTAGACTTCTCAAAGGGGCTCAAGACTCTCAGTAACCTAAGGCCTTTGCTAAGCTCTTTTATCTTCATTCCCCACTCAGTGAACACTCTATTCCAGTTAGATTAAACCACTTGTAGCTCTATAAATGTACAAGGCTAACCTCACATCTGTACTTCTATCCAGGCTATTTTATCTTTCTAGAATGTTCTCACCTCTTGTCCATGTGAAAAATATTTAGTATGATTTCTGTTGAGTGGTGCGGGTCCTTCCCACCCTGTACTTATCCTTCCTAGCTGTAGTCAAGGAGTCTGTATATCAAGGTTCCCCCCACCCCAGTTCCTACCTATTCCAGTCTTGGCTACAATTCCATCATCTTGTGGGCTGAAGAGGAAAATCCTGCTACTAATAGGCTTGTGTGTGTGTGGGTAAGCATATTCTAAACCAAATCCTCTTCCACCTCTACCACATTGGCATTGTCTATATAATAACATCAATACTAATATAAATAATAATAACTATGACAAAGATAGGAAACCAATACTTATTAAGGATTTGCTGTATGATTGGCACTGAAGATACAATGAACAAGACAGTTCTGCTTCAGGGAGTTTGCAGTCAAATGAGAGTATCATACAACAAAAGAAATAAGTGATGCTTATTGTAATAGGTTGCATTATTGTTCACAATCACTTGCTTCCTCCCTGTCCTTGCCATACATCCCTTTACGTGGAACCTTCATCCCTATCGCCCTTGACTTTGGTCTTGTGATAGTTTTAACCCACAGAATGTGAGCGGACCTGATACAGCATTTCCAAGCAGAGGCTTTCAAAGTGCTTTGGTGGTTTGCCTCTATGTGTTGAAGCTTTTGCCTTCTGCCACAAGAACAGCACACTCTAGGCACAGGCTATGAAGATCTTGAGGCTGTTGATACCGCAGCAAAAGTTGACTGATACACATGTGAAAGGGGGCATGAAGAAAATAAAAGGTGAAGGATTGCTGTTCGGGATAAGGCGGTTGGAGAAGGCACCTCTAGGAAGGTGACAGTTAAGGGATGATGAGACGGAGCCAGCATTATGAAGGATATTCCAACCTAGTGAACCGTAAATGCGAAGGTACTGAGGTAGGAAAGAGTTTCAAGGGAAAGAGTGCTGTGTGGTGAAGGAGAGAGAAAGGAAGGGGTCAGTCATATAAAGCCTCATAGACCCTTTGCTCAGGGGTCTCCCACGGCATCTAAATCACTCAGCCAAGGTCCAGTCCTTTGCTTGGTGTGAAGCCTGTCGGGCCATGGTGAGGGTGGCCATATAATACACAAGGGACACTTTAGAAAATGAAAGGTGGCTTGAATAATAATGACCTAGAACAAAAGGTGTAAACCAGGATTGTACTAAGCAAATACGGATATATGGTCACCCCACTCATGGCCCTTTTATTTCCTGCCCACAAAAGCATTTTTATGCTGTGGAAGTAGCTTCTGCTTCAAATTCCTCCCTCACCACCAAGTCCCCTCTGGGAATGGGACCCCATGCTAAATCTCTCAGTGAGGATCTGACAATTGTTAAGTTCTTTTCTCCTGTGGGGGTGGACTCTGTTCCCTGTACCCCCTAGAGCTAGGCTAGTTCTCGGTATAGATCACCTACCTGCTCAGCTGCATAGTCTCTGGGAATTACCCGCTACCCGGAATTATCCCGCAGCCACGCTGACTCTTGCCTCACCTCTGCAATGATGCCCACCTAGTCATTCCCGGTGCTTGCCCTCCTCCGGACCCTCTCCCTGGCCAGGCTCTGAACTGGGATACTTGTGCTCCTCAGCTGCTGGCTGAGGGTCTCATATCAACCACTCAAGGAACAGATTCTGACACCTTATGAAACGAAGTGTGAAGTGTGCTCTGAGCTCCAGGGAAACAGCTGAATCCACACTGCAAAGGCTTAGTGTTTACCTTGAACAGAGACCACAAAGTCTTTGGAAAACATGTGTAGCCAAACCAAGCCACCGACCTAAATAAAGGTGGAACAAAGGCAAAGAACATGGGGTTTGCATGTCATGTTTCACTGACTAACTGTACAATGACGGGGGAGGAGCGGGTATTTTACCTCACTGAGTCTTCTCCCACTTGGATAACAAATTGGATGAATAACTTCTAAACTACAGCTTTGATGTGAAGACCCAAAGTGGGAAGCTTGGAAGGCAGGGAGTGCAGCACAGTGCCTGGGGCCCGGGAGTGTGCTTTTGGTTTTTATTGACTCTGAAACAAGTGGGCCTGTCCCAGCTGGGCTGTTGATGGTGTTTCCAACTCATGCTTTTTCCCAGTGTACCTCTTGGTCTCAACCAGCCAACTAAAGCAGCTGAAGAGGTGTTTCCCACCCCTCTCACAGCACACCCTCTACCGAGTGAGACCCCAGCCCAAATAGTTTGCTCTCTGCTCCCCCATTCTCCTCTTCTCATTGAATGAACAGGTGACCTTAGACCCAAGACATTCTAATGGAATCCCTCATTTGTAGGAATGGTTGATGCTTGACTGCAAATTGTGATGTGGGCTGCTGCCTTCTTTGGGCAGGAGGGCTGCCCTGTCGGCAGCAAGGGGGCCCCTGGTGCTAAATGGCTCCCGTACATGAGGGATGGATATTCTGTCGGTTTTGACTTTCACTGTAGGACTCTGTGGACTGTGACGTTTCGGGTAAAAGATGGATGCACTGATGACTCACTCTTTCCACGGCCTTAGCAAAATGCTCTTACCCCATGTGAAGTCACACAGTTGCCTGTGCCCAGCCCCTAGGACCCTTGAATGACCCTCAGAGGGTTCTATCTTTGCCACAGGAGCAAATCCTGGCTGGCCTCTGGGTCCTACTGGGGTTAGCTTCAGCTCTCTTATTACCTGGGCCAGCCAGACACCAGTGTTAACTGGGAGAACAATGTCTTAGTGTGATGTCATTCAAGAGTCCAAGCCTCCCATCCCCCAGAGGAATCCACGAAAGGGTGCTGACTGCATTCCTCACAGTTCAGCAAGTGCTCCCAGGACTGCAGGCAAAGCCACTGGTTCTCTGAGGCCCTTAGGGCCTATCCACTTCCCTGAGCCCTGAGCTCCATCAGAGTCCACTATGTCTCCTATGGCAGTTTCAGCAGACTACCTTTCCTCAGATGTAAAACAAGCTATGGTCCAGTTATGCTTTAAACTGCTGCCCACTGAAGACTGGAAAACAATATAAGTTGCTGCTCAGCAAGATCCTAAGGAAGTTTGTGTGGATTTCCCTGCAGGGGATCCACCATAATCCAGAGCCATGCACAGTTAGACTGAGATAGCAACCTTCAGGGCCTTGGGAAGCCTCATCTGAATTAACAAGGAAGCCTATGGGTAGCATTCCCATTCTTAACCCCTCACCTGAGCCCCAGAAGATTGCTTTTGTATATAACAACTGGAGGGAGGGCCTAAAAAGGTAACCCAAGACTCTCTTAGAAAGCCAAGTCCTAGAAAAGGTGAGCAGTGACCCCTGAGAACCACAGAACTGAGGACACCCGCCATACCCAGGGCACAGTGATGCACGTATGTCCAAGTGAAACCACAAATTTGCCAAGAGGCTCAAAGAACAGGGCATGGATACTGGTAGAACCTCACACTTCTGCTCTGAAGCCAGCAGCTGTGAGGACGGACCTTTGTAGGTGAGGTTCTGTCTGCCTCCACAGCTTCATAGTCAGGCATGGAAAAGCACAAGAAGAAGGCACACATGGGGTATGGAACATTCACAGAGGAAAAAGAGTCTGTTGGCTAGATCTGGAAGGTGGAAGTAGAAGTGAGAAGGACAGAGATATCCCAACCCCCCACAAATAGAGATCACCATCATGGCTAGATTGCTATAGGTTGGTAAGATTTCCCAGTCCCCATTCTGTCCAGTAGCTGTGGTCTTAACAATCCTCAGCCCAGGACTCTAGCCTGGAGGAATATGGTCTCTGCACTAATCTGTGTTTGCAGTTTGGTTCTGAACAGGTTCCTGGGTCACACTGGATTGAAATGTTGTCTGTGCTGCAATCCTCCAAGAAAACTTCTGAGAAGCTGCCAACTGGAATAAAATTTCCTTCCTTTCTTATAGCACTTTGTAACACATCTATTATTGTAATAATTCAGCGACTGCTTGGTCATAAAAGTGTGTGCTTATGTCACTCACTAGACTATATGAGCTCTTAGAGGGCCAGACCATGTAAGAATCATCCCTGATATTTTCTAGGCGCTGAGCACGATGCCCGGTCCATGGAAGGTCATCTCCTTCATCTTTTGCTGCATTTAAATTAAATGAAAACAGGCAATCACAGTATCAAGATGTAAAGGGTCAAAGTACTGGCCCAACATTTCATTCCTTGCTGAGATATCAGCATGGAGGTTGATATTCCATGAATCCCAGGAGATCATGACACGGGAACAACTAAATTATGGCAGCCTCAGCCTGCCCAGCTTTATAGCAACAACATATGACCACAGTAGATCACCTCATGCACCACAGCTCATGCCACATGGGCTGCCATCTTGTCAAGGAACCAAATCCCTCAGGAAGACACCAAAGTCCCTCCAAGCATCTGGCACACAGTAGGTGTTCCGCACTAGTGGTTTAGAAATACGGCCCAACATCTAGGTCATCCAGAAAGGTTTTAGAATTACAATTCCTGTGTCCTATCTTGGGCCTGCTGAATTGGAATTTCTGGGAATGAGGCCAGGAATTGTGCATTTTAAAATGCCTTTGAGTGAGTCTAGAGATTAGTTGAGTTTGAGTCCATTTTAGACTGGGCAGGGACACCAAAGACATAGAGTATCTGCTTATTTTAGCATAAAAGTAGCAAGTGATGTATGGTGCCCCATACTGGCCTGATAGGAAAAATGTTGACTCTGCTTCCTTGGACATTCTGACAGGAAATGTGCTGGGAGTCTCCACTGTGAGCCATCCTTTCACCCAATCTTTGCCTGACCTGCCCATTGCCAGGCACACCAAACACTTGTATTCCTTGGGCCCAGTTCTTATGGCCAGATCTGGAGCCACGCCCAGCTAGATGATGGTATGTTGGGACATTCCAGCTCCACAAGCCAGTGGGGTGAGGAGTGAGGGTGGACTCAAAGAGTGGGTATCTGGTGGGCTTGAGATGAGCCAGCATACTCATAGGCTGTCTGAGTTTAGGACCACCACCACCCCCAATGCCACGCCTTCTTCAACATGTGTGGACTTCTAAGTTGGTTCTTGGATTCTCTCATCCCTGCTGTGATTAAAGCCCTTTCTGAAATGGTGACCTCTGGCAGGGGCAATGTATAGCCTTCAGGGGACACCCCATTCCTTTGGGTGAGGACCTGACTCAACCTAAAGCCCACCCCCACAGCAATTATCTGCTTATATAAACATAAAGGTAACCTATGATGAAGGAAACCCAACTGGCCTGGCAAAAGAAGGGTTGACTACTTCCCTGGACATCCTGATAGGCAATGCTGGCAGCTCCCTTTGTGAGCCATCCTTTCACCCAGGGCCAGGCCTCCCTTAACTCTGGTGTGCCCTGCCAGGCTACCCTAGGGTACCAGGATGCTTTTTAGCTATGACTGCCAGTCCCACACTCCAGTGCAGAAGCAGATAGACCTCCCCACCTCCTCCGCCACCATGATTCTCTGCCAAGGCAAGGACCCTTTGGGCCACCGAGAGCCCTTCTGCAGGGCTGGCCACATCACCAGCAGCAGAATGAGACCACAGGTTCTTAGTGTCCAGGTTTTTGAGTGTAATAGAAAGAGGGGGCTCTGGAATGCCCAAAATTCCCTGTTTATTTCCTATGTCTCCTTATGGTCAGTGGGACCTTGTAGGGATCTTGGAGAAATGAGAAGAATATTATGACAAACAGAGGAAGTTTACATAGCTCTTATCATGGCCCCTGCCCCGATCATAAACATTCCCAGGAATATCACCCCTATACCAGTGGTGGGGAACCTAGGGCACCCGTGTTATTGTGTTTTTCTTTTAAGACAAAAGATATTAATGTAGAGTTGTTTTTTTTCTAAACTAAAACCTCAGTATTCAGGTTTAATCACACTGTGGGCACTTTGTGATAAATAAGTGGGTTTGGGGTTAAAGTTTGGCACTCGGTCTCTAAAAGGTTCCTCATCACTGCCCTATACTGAGGGTGACGCTTTCAGACCTTGCCTGATCCCAACTCTGACTCTGAACATTTGAAACAGCAATTTCCGAAGGCTCTAGCTATTGTGATCATATTTTCTGGGCCAAAGCAAAGGATGTTTAAAATTGCACTTGTCCCGGAAAATCTGGAATTATACATTTTCACGGAATACCAGGGTTCAGCCATGGAAAGGAAGGAAAACGGGGGCATGCTTCATCTGTACACAGGGCACAGAGGTCGAGGTGGGAAGGGAAGTGAAAAAAAAGCACCTGCTTGTTTAAAAAGAAAGGTAGCTAGCCATGTATGTGACCTATATGAAGAAAACCACCGAGCTGTTAAATTTAGCAAAATGAAAGTAGAGAAACCAAAGGAGAGACGTGCCACATAGCTGGATGGGAAGGCTGTGTATTATAAAATGCCTATTTTCTTCAAGTTAATTTATAGTTTAACAAGAGTGCACACACACAGTCCCAATAGGATTTATTTTTACTCTGAGAAAATGATTCTAAAATTAATCTTGAACAACAAACAGATGAGAATAACAATGAATACTCTGAAAGAGAAAATAATTAAGGGAGGAAGGAGTTGTTTCTAGCTCTGCTAGATATTAGAACATCATATAAAACAACAATTAAAATTATTCAATACTGGGGCCAAGATAGACAGAGCAACAGTGCAAAGTGGTGACTCAAGAAACAGACTTAACTACATTTGAGGATTCAGTGTGTGATAGAACAATCTGTTTCCCTCAAATCACAAGGGAAGTGAATTAATAAATTATGTTGGAAAACTGACTAAAAGTTTGGACAATATTATACATTTATCTAAAAAAACTCCAGATGTATTAACCAATTATAGTTTAAAAAAATCAAATTACTGACAAAAAACTAAAAATAGAATGAACCATTTCTCAGAACAATGGCAGAATGATAACTTCATCAACTTTGAAAAGAAATCACAAATATTGAGGGATTTGTCTACATGCAAAAGCAAAATAACATTATAATGCAAAATAACAACACATGTACAAAGGCAAACAAGATTGGGAAAATATGTATATCAAAGACCACATAGAATTCCTATCCACACACTAGAAAGACCGCCTTCAAGCTGGAAAGGGAAACAGTAACATCCTACTTAGCCACAGTTACCATACAGGGATCAGTAAGTGCACAGATTCATGTTCCTGCTGGACGGGGCTGGACCCAGCTGGCTGCATACAAGCTAGGAGTAAGCCCCCACCCGGTGTCCCGTGGCGGAACTATTGGAGCACTCCTGAGACCGCTTTCACACCTCTAACCCCAACAGTACATTCTCTGGCCTGTGGCCACTCAGCCTCTCCTCCCATGGACCCCATCATCACTCACATCTTCACTCATATCCATGTGTCGGCACCCCCCCTTTTTTTTTTGGTACCGGGAATTGAACTCAGGACATTGCACTTGCCAGTCAGGTGCTGTGCCACTGAGCTATATCCCTGCCCCCCATTTTTAAAAATTTTTATTTTTTATTTCTTCGGCTTCTCTAGGAATACCTGCAAACCCAGACTGGTAGTGCATGCACACATGTGTAGGAGGGTTCACATACAATGTATCCACAGATCATCTCCCTTCTGTGGAGCCCCACAGCCCATCTTCTCTCAGAACCCACTACTGCCACTGGCAGGTCTTCTTTCCAAACAGGCTCTGATGCTGTCCTCCCATTTCAGGTCACCATTCTTTTTTTTTTTTTTTTTTTTTTTTTTGTGGGTACCGGGGGTCGACCTCAGGACCTCGCGTGCCAGCAGGCGCCTGTGCCGCTGAGCGATATCACAGGCCCCTTTTTCGTATGTGGGATCCGGGAGTCGAACTTGGGCCCTCGAGCTTGCAAGGCAGGCGCTTACGCCGCTGAGCCATCTCACCGGCCCATGAGGTCACCATTCTAACAGGGATGACATTGAGTCTGCGCTCTATGAGATGAGAGGCCATAGCAATCTCTCCAGCACCCACTCTGATGCCTGGCCCACCAGATGCTCCACAAATATGTGTCAAGTAAAAGAAAGAACCTAAATATATCTGCAGCACCATGGCTTCTCACTGAAAACTACATTTTAACCCATAAGAAACCACTTCCATTTACAGAATTGTGTCTGCCTCTGCATGAAGAGAGCTCCTAAAGGTCAAGGGCTGTGCCCCGCTCATCTTTGGATTCCCAGCACTCATCACAACCTTGAGTGATTTACGGCAGCCAGCAGGGGTTTGCGGGAGGGCCACACAAATACTTGAAATTTAGGGAAGCTGATAAATGATACAAGTGATATATGTGACCTATATGAGGAAAATCACAAAGTTGTTACCTTTAGAAGGTGAAAGTAGATGAACATAAAAGAGATATGATGTGTTTCTGATAGGACAGCCTCACATTATATGAATTTTGTTCTTAATTCTACAGCTCTTGCTTTGGCATCATGGGAGGGTACAACACTTTGAGGGACCGATGCTAAGAGTATGCATCAAGAATAACAATGCTCACACAGTGGGTTGATGATCCCACTCCTAGAAATTTATCCTAAGGAAATAATGTAAGAGAAGGGGGAAAAAGCCATATACATGAGGATGTTAATTACAGACTTCTATAAAATAATTGAACATAATTGGTTGAATAAGTCACGGTCCATTCACTAGACAGAATATTCCATTGATCTTAAGAAGGATAACTGTGAAAGACATGTGACAATATGGTAAGATATACAACATAAAATGGACTTTAAAATGCAGCATACAAAACAGTATGTTCACTTTGATTAAAACCACATGAAAGATGTGTATAGATGGTTAAGAATCAAAAAAGAATAGATAAGGATCTGGGGTATGGAGGTAAGAGGGGGTTAAGGATCAAAAATGATTGAGATACGTTATATGCAGTTACAGTTCCCCAAAGCAAATATCCCCACCCTGTATTGCAAACATACACCAATAAAAGAAAAAAAAAGAAGAGACAAATTTGAAATCACTTTTCATTTAAGGGAAAGAGGCTGAGTATTTTAGCTCTTTAAAACTTTTAATTTATTTAAATCATTACATTTATTTAAAAATTTAAAATACTAGACTATAACAAAAGCCTGTTTGCATATTGGCCCTTAAGCAGCAGATATTTCTTGATATTGAGTTACAGCATGTTATATGGGGCATGGCCCTGACCAATTACCCCTTCAGCCTGTGTAGGCTCATCCTTTGCCCTCCAGTTTAGAATCTGACCAGGAACCAACATACCCTCTTATGCTTCTGATTTTGTAGGTGCTCAAAAAAATGAAGATGGATGGATAAGTGGATGGGTAGAAGATAAGAGAAACAGTAAAAAATGGGAAATGCTTTCATCACCAGCATAGTGCACACTGATATTTGGTATTGGTAAGGTTACAATATTGGTCACAGATCTTTCCTTCATGAATCTTTTAACTCTTGTCAAACTGTTATTTCATGGGGGTAACTTTAGCCAACAGTGTGCTTCTGTACTCTGGTCTGAAGGCTTTTTGTCCAAAGGGTTCCTTGTCCTTCTTTCTACAGATGCACCCTCAGATTCCGGAAATCGGTGCTATGGAAAAAGTGTAGGACTTGGAGTGGGAACCTGGGCTCAGATTGTTGCTCCGTCAATGACTCCAGTGGTACCCTGGTTGATGAACTTAATTCTTTCTATGATTCTGGTCACAAATCAAATTGGACAAGAACCAAATCAAATTTCCCCATAAAGTCAATATTAAACCTAACCATTGAATTTGATTTAGTTCTTGTCCAATTTGGTTTGCAGCCAGACTCATGGAAAAAATTAAGTTCATGAACCAAGGATACCACTATAGTTCAAATTCTAGCCCAGCATTTAAAGGTCACATAGCCTTTGAGTTAGTTACCTTACCTCCTTGAACTTTGTTTTCATTCTGAGGTGTGATTGAAAAGTACAGTGTATGTTTAAATTTTTAAAAAACTATTACAGTAAAAGACACGTTGTGATTAATCCCCCTCAAAATACTCTCTCTCACCTCAAACATATTTATCCCATTGTTCTTGCCACTTTTTGAAGCAGTTCTGGAAGCCCTCTTTCATGAGGGCCTTTAGTTGTGCTGTTGTGACTGCCTTGATGTCCTGAGATGATTCACAAAGTTTATCTTTCATGGTCATTTTGACTTTGGGATGGGTGATACTGGCATTCAGTGGGTAGAGGATAGGGATATTGCTTAAACAGCCTGCCATGCCCCAGACTGCTTCACACAGAAAAAAAAAGCTGGGTGAAAATATCAATAGATGAGATTAATAAACCCTACATTTGAGTAACAATCCATAGGAGAGACCAACTGCGTGATGACCTTTTAGCCAAATCCATTCCTATCTGCAGAAATGTGTGCATTTGTGTGCGTGCATGCGCGTAAACATGCACATGTCCCTAAGGCAGTGTGATGGGCAGGAATTCAGGGAAAAGGACAGGAGGACACTAGAAGAGGGCCGTTTCCTGTAGTGTCCTGTGCGGGACACCTTCTTTTAGCTCTCAACTCTTCAAAGCCCAGCTGGAACCCTCTATCCTCTGTGACATTTTCTCTGAGCACCCAAGGACCCAATTTCCCCTCCCTGACCACTCGAGATTCAGCAGCTGATCTGTAACTTAAACTGTACATCCCAGGAGGCCCTGCCTTCCCATTTCACACATGCACCATATAGATTAAGACCCAAGCAATTAGGATTCACACCTTTTCATGGCGCTTTACAAAATGGCGAAGGAAAGGAAAGCAAGTATGAACATTCCTGCTGTCTTGGCACATCTCTGGTGAAGTCTGTTTTGAAACTTCTTTTGAAAGTGGCTGCTAATGGACTGATAATTGGTTTCCTGGCTTCCTTATGAAGTGTGAAGTGCTCTGCTAGCCTGTCAACAAAGCATGGAGTACTGTGCAAACCACCCTCAGAATTACTTGTATCTTCCTTCCTATTGTAGCACTTGTGGCAGAGGAATGACAGGGTAGGGTTGTGTGGGAATAGCTCTCTATTTTTTTTTGTAAGGAGAGAGTTAAACAGGCAGAGATTTGGGATAGTAAAGAGTATCAGGACCTGGGCAACGCTCTCTCCCCAGGACAGCTAGGCTGAGCAGATTTCCTAGGCAGAGACTGAAAAGTTCTGAATCCAACGCTTGGTGCCTGGCAGAGGGTGGACACTCAGTGAATACTGCTGAGCGGATGGAAAGCTGCTCTGCTTCTGACTGGTTCTGAGCAGTGGTCTCGGGAGATGTGAATTAACCAAGGAGGACGAGAGAGTGGGAGGGAAGAAGTTGGCTCCCTCTTTTCTTTCGAAATGCTTTTCACTGTGAGATACATCATCATCCTGAAAACCTAGATGGAAAAAGACTGTTTATGGAGCCTCTACCACTGTGAGGGCAGCTCAAAAGGCAATCGAATGATTCGGAAGTCTCTGCTTGCTACAGAAGATGTCTGGGCACATGAAGGAAGACTGTACCTGTGTGGTCTCGGCAGGGCAATTTCCTAGTAGGAAGCTGTTCTGAAGAAAATGTTTCAAGAGAAGAAAAATGTACTGCTTTGTAGTTCTTTAGACAACTGTTCAAAATTTTGAGCCATCAAAATAATTTTTCCAATCCCTTTCTCACTCCTAAGAAGGAGCGAGCAGCATTATTTGCTAAGTATCATATTAATATTTATTGCGATGCATGTGTGGTAAAATTCAGCACATTTATGCGGCTTCTGCGAGAGGTGCTTTTGTGTTTACATAGAGACAATCTTACTATTTTATATTTTTATAGACTTTTGGAGATGTTGTCCCTTTTCCATTGATCTCACACTATGATGTAGTTAATCTAAAGTCAGGAGCAGAACTGTCCCTCAAAGAATGACCTGGTCTGTAACAATCCACTTTATGGAGTAATTTTCAAGCATCATTGTGGTAAATGTGGGGACTTCTCATGTCACACTTATTTTTCACTATAACTACCATCATAGAGGCTTAGGATTTTTGTAGTAAGAATGGACTGCTACCCAGCTGGATTGATCAGGAAACCAAAATCCAGAGAGCAGGTGTGCTGACTGCAGTCAGGGAGCTGAGCTGGGACTAAGAATTGGATATCCAGACTCTGAATCCAGTTATTCGGTGACTTATCATCATCTCTATGTTAAAAATTAGACTGTGAGCTCCCTGATAGCAAAGCCCAGGACCTCTGAAAGCATCAGCTTAGGGGCTGGGTACTCAGCAGAGAGCAGACAGATGGCGATCCCTTGTATTCATGAGGTACAAATGTGACCTTGCTGTGTGGTACAGAGGCATAAGGACAGTTGATTCTCCCTGGCCTCCTCCACTGAAGCCAGCATCTTTGAGATTCAAGCTGTGCTCTATTATACCCAAAGACATCCAGACGCGGGTGAGTGATGGAAATGCCTGGGGATGCCACCTTCCTCTATCCCAGTATTGTCCAGAAGAAATGCCATACCAGACCCCTACAGTGCCTGCTTCAGAGTTCTTATCAACAAGCCCCAGGCCCCTTGTTCTTGTTGGAAACCACAGAGAGCACCGATCCATGCTTGCAGGGACAGCTCTGTTCTCTTTTCTTGTCAGCTATTTGCAGATACTGTCCAGCTGGCTGGAGGCTGTCAGCCCTGCTCCTGGAAACCAGCGGCCTGCTGAGCAGCACTTCAAGGTCTTCTGCCCTTAGCGAAGGTTTTAGAAAATGTTCTAAAATGATTCCTAAGAGGCAGAGGGTCCAGTAAATTCACATGAGTGATAGACCCCAGACAGCATGTTCCTTGCTCCCTACTTCTCTCAGGTTGTGGGGACAGGGAACTCTGTCCTGTTCCTTCCAGCTTCAGTCCTACCAGCTCCCAACCCTGGAAACACAGCCCTCTTCTGGTTCTGTCTCTTTTATCTAGATGAACTTCAGAAATTTACCGGGGACTCCGTCAATACCTTTGCCTTCTCAGGCTTTGTCTCCAGCCTGAATCTGCACAGTCCTGCTCTGTTCACTCCTGCCTGGGCTTGGTGTCTACTATGATCAGACCTTTTGCTCTTGCTGTCTTGAAGAGGCCCCTAAGAACCTTCCCTTCCTTGCTCCTCCTGTCCTGAGGCACCCAGCATGCTAAGGGGTAACACTATTGAACATCATTTTCCAAACACATAGAGGAGCAGAAGGGGGGCAGATACCATGCAATTCGATTTTTTTTTCAGTAAGCCTGATTTGTTCAATGTGAATTTAAGAGTGATTTGATCTATAAACCTCTGAAGACTTTTACACAAATCAACTTACAAGTCATCAAAAATGCCTTTACAGACAGTAATATTTTTTCTTTTGAAAAGTATAATCACTGTAGTATGACCCAACTCACCAGCTCATATGCCCCAAACTCTCATCATCATAGAGAAGCTGACAGTCTCCCAGACTATTCCTCCCTTGGCCCCACAGGCCTATCATTTTCTGGTATGCAGGATGCAGAGGCCTTGAACAGCCCACCAAAGTAGGTGAAGGACCACAGGGTCAGGCTGTCTGCCTTTCCCTGAGAGAAGCACATTGAAAGAGCTGGAGGAGGTGGAGTGGTGAGGGTCAGAAGACAAAGCAACAGCCCAGAGAAGCTGGAACCTTGGACTTCTGGACAGAGACCATGCCTGGCCTCCCCTGCTATCCGCAGCCCCTCACACTTACAAGACTTCCAGTACCATTTACATCGCAAAGTATGGCCAGCCTGTCCAAGAGGAAGGAAGGAAGAAGGGCTCCTCCATAAGATCAACTCCAAGCCCTCGCCCAAAGATCAGCCATCCAAAGACAGCTGGAGTCCTCAACCCTCCGACAAGAGAGAGTAAGTGCAGGAAGTACATATCCCGCAAGGTGTGGTGTCCCACAGCGCGGGAAGGCTCATATGGACCACCTTACAGACATGCAGGTCCCTGGAGCCCCAGTTGACTCTAGAGTGTCAGTGGCAGTAACGAGGGTGAGCAGGAAGTGTCTGGGTCTGAGCCTTGTGGGCCACGCCCACGGGTCTACTTTGCTCTTAAGGATCACCATGGAAGGTATGAGGTCTGAAAAGGTCCCCAAAGGTCAAGGGCAATCATTCTCAGTGTTGTAGTCTACATTACTGCCAGAAACAAGGGCCCGGCCGGCAACATCCTGAGGAACAGAAGAAACCAACCAGAGTGAAGCTGTTGGCACACCCTGCAAGGTGCCCAGGGATGGGACCCCTGGATTGGCTAGGACATAGCCCCTGACTCTTGGTGGAGACCCTGTGGTGCTGCCTCCCACTCACTTACACACACAGCCTGGCTTCTTAGCTGACCACTGGTTATTCTTTTGGCATGTGATTGCCTTCTGCCCCACCAGCTCAAAGGCAGGTTGGCACTCAAACGTGAGCGTGTCACCATGGTGAAAGCGGGAACCTTCCCTCTGGCCATAGGCAGGGATGCCGGGGTCGCCGCAGCTGCCCTGCTCGATCTCTGAAAGACAGGAAGATGAGAAAACAGAGACAACAGGTGACTTAATACCCCTTTTGGAGTTGTAGGTCCACCATCCATGCTCTACTGCCACTCCCCACCCCCACCCCCTTGCCATGAGTCAGCTCTCTGAGCCAAACAGGTAGACATTTAAGGTGCTTATTGGAGGTGAGATTCATGTTTGAACACAGGGGTGGACAAAGGGGCCTTCAGCTGACACATGTCTGTGACTCTGGTCCACATATAGTACTCTAGACGCTTGTCTATTTTTACTTAGGGTGGGTCTTCATTCTTTTTTTTTTTTTTTTTTTGTATGCGGGTACCTGGAGTTGAACTCAGGACCTTGTGCTTGCCAGGCAGGCACTTATGCCACTGAGCTATATCACCAGCCCGGGTCTTCATTCTTAATGAGTGACCTGTTCTAGGGGCTGATAAGTCCCAGAGTTTGAAGACTTCCTGACTAAAACTGACCCTGCATCTGATCACTCCTGTCCCTGGATGGAGTATAAGTGCAGGCCATTCCAGAGCAGCAAAGGCAGGCACAGATGAAGAGATGGCTGGCACTGTCACAAACCAGAGATTTGGTGGGGATCAATACTGGCTGCCTTCTGTTACAGAAGTGCTGTGGAAGGCTTTTTAAAATTTTGTTTGAGATGGTAACACATAAAATGAAAAAAATAACTTGAGAGCTCAATTGAGCCAACAATGGTGAGCCAGCCTTGCAGAGGGGTCCCTGAGACAGCTCAGGGTATGATGGACATCTCACAGGAGTTGCCCAGGACACAGGTGCTTCTGGGAGCGTCTGTTCTGGTCACCCCAACTTCCACCTGTCTTGTGCTTCAGGCTGCAAGAGATGAAGGGGGAACTCTGACCCAGGGAGGAGGGCTTCCTACATGAAAGACAGGAACTGGGGGTGGCTCAGTGGTGGAGCACTTGCCTAGCATTCATGAGGCCCTGGGTTCAATCCCTAGAACTACAAAAAATAAATTATAAAAAGGAAAAAGAGGAAGTCATGAAGGAGGTACCCAGTGGTGAGGTGAGACTGTAAGAGTCCTGAGATTTGTGAAAGAGGGGCCCAGGGTCATCAATGGAGTGTGTTAGACACCTTTTCTACAGACATTTTTATGCACTGTCAGAAGCCATGGTCCCAGGAATTGCTGTGTGTGACTGTGGCAGGGGTGGTTCTGGAAAAACTTGCTTCCCACAGCTGGGGGATTTCTGTGGGCTAATTGGGTAACTGATGGCTCTGCCATATAGAAAGAACATCTTGACTGTCATATTTATGTCACCTTGAAAACCAGAACCTCCTGCCCTCTGCTGAGGGTGGGGTGCAGGATGAGAGTGCGCACATGCGTGCATGCATGTGTGTGTGTGTGTGTGTGTGTGTGATATCTCAATCAAAGGTCCTTTGAATCTCAAATAAACTCAGCCCCAACTTCTCATCTCGTGGGTCCCTTTGGCCTCTCCATCTACACACACACCTGCTGAGGCTGTATCTGAGCCTGCTTTTGCAACTGGTCTTGTGCATGCTCAGATTGCGGGTAGGGGAGGCATTCTGGGGAACATGGTCCCTTGGGTCCAGGTCCCAGAGCCCCAAGCATCTGAAGGGAAGGAAGAGGGGTCCCTATGACAAGCTGACCTGGGGAAGTAAGCAGCAGGGCCCTCCTTCTTCCAGATAGCCTCATAGTACTTTCTGGGATTTAAATGCCTGGGATGCAAGTTCTGTCACTGCAGGCATTTGAGGACTGGTGGAAGTTTCCTGGCATTTAAGGACAGAGCTGAGAACAGATTTAAAGTTTCTAGTGAAGTCCCACTATACTGTAGAAGACATGTGTGTGCGGAACGTGTGTCTCTCCCGGCCTCAGCAGCTCATCTGAGGCTTGATGGGGTGAAGAGAAAAGCATCCTCAGGGGAAGAAGGAATCTGCCGCCCTCCCACTGTGTATGCAAAGCCCTGCCCACACCTACCTAGTTTCTCCCGCCCACAGTGTAATCACAGGCAAGTAATGAGCACCTACTCCATGCCAGACCAGTGCAAGGCATTTGAAACCTGCATATGGACTCTGTCACTGAGGAGTGAACAGACAGGAAAGCAGGCGTTTAGGACACAGGGGAGTTGTACGGAAGCATGCAGGAGAAGCATCTAACTCAAAGGAGGAGCGAGCACACGAAGCTTTAGGGACACCGATGACTCGGTAATCAGGGCGACTAAATCTTCATGCAATATAGTTTTTTTTTTCCCCTAAGAAAATTACAACTAATGTCTATAAATCCAGCCCACAACAAAGAAAAACACCAACATTTAAAATGAAGACTGGCTCTGACCTCACACGTCAGTGACTTACCTTACCACTTACCCATTTTTTTTTTTTTACCATGAATGTTTTGCAGTAATCTTGATTTTTAATATACTGCATTAAAATATTATGTATCTTAATTACTGAGTTTTTGGCCCCACTGTTAAAATTTTGTGCCCAAGGAGAATGCCTTTCTCACCTCTCCGGAGTCCCAGCCCCGGGTCAGGGAGGGCTTCTTGGAGGAGGTGAAGGCTGAGCTGAGGCCTAAGGCCGTAGAGGAGTCAGCAGAGAGAAAGAGGTGCAGGTGAGAAGGGGGAGGAAGGGCCATCAAGGTGAAGGGAAGAACCCGGGCCAGGTCCCAGAGCTAAGGCTGTTTCTAGGACTACAATCTATCAGTGCCAATAACTGCCTAATATTTATTATGAGAACTGACTTCTAGTTATAGGATAATTCTAGCACTACTGCCCGCAAACACTGTGAGCACTTGATGTATATTGACTCGCTGCACCTGAGCAGCAGCCCTGAGAGCTAGGTACTATTTTCCCCATTTTAAAAGTGAGAAAACTGAGGCACAGAGACATCAAGTAATTATCCGAGGCCACAGAGCTAGGAAATGGTGGATTTGAGACTCAAGTTTGGTCTGCATGGCTCCCGCGCTCCCAATCCCTGTGCTGCACTGCTTTCTGCAAGTCCAAGCACTTCTACAAGGTGATGACAGATGAAGCTAGGGAGTTAGAAAAGGCACCAGTGGGCAAGGCCAACCAGGAAAGGGCCTACACAATCTGCTAAAGAAATCGAACTTTCCATGGTAGGACATGGGGAATCAATGAAGGACTTCATTCTATTCAGCATTTGATATTTTGTATGTGAGAAAGATCACTCTGACCACTGCCTGGAGAATAGTCTGGGGGAGGCCCGCCTGAGGCAGGAAGAGTATTTTTTCACTCAACAAGTATGTGAGTGCACACTGAGTAGGAGCCACTGTGCTGGGCCCTGAGGGAATAGTAGAGACCCAGGGAGATGCAAGTCCTGTCCTGGTCTAGAATCTCTAGAACCTCCACTCTAGTGGAAGGCTCACAATGGTCTGGGAGAAGTTTTGATGGCATCCTGTATGGCACACAGGCATAGGGGATGGCAAGAGGCAGCAAGATCCAGGAGGTGTGAAGGAGGAGGAAGTCACAGGCCACATCATCAGTGAGGAGACAGGAGGAGCAGGGGGGAGGGCTCCACCAGGCCTCAAAGGTTTGGCCTGGGTATGGGGAATGGCTTCGCTGGGACAAGAATGCAGGAGGATGTGCAGGGCTGAATGGAGGGTTACCACTACAGCATGATGAATTCTGAGTTGTGGTGGGGCCTCCAAGGGGAATTTTCTAGTATAAAGTGGCTACGTCAGTCAGCCTTACGTGTAGGGGAGAAGTATGGTCTAGAAATGCAGAATCTGGAATTCAGCTCATAGGTGGTAAAAGAGGCCAGAAGAAGGATGAGACCACTCGAGGAGGGTGAGAAGAGGTGTGAGTTCAGGACAAGACATTAGGGGCAGTGTAGGGAGCAGCTGCAAGACAGACTACAGTCCAGGAGGAGTGGGGCCACAAAAGCTTAGAGGAGAGGGACTTTTGAGAAGATCGACAGGCTCAGTGCTACAGGGAACTCTAGGTAGGACCAAAGCAGGTTATCCAAGGGAGGCTACTCTTGATGCTGGAAGGAGCAGACTGAGTGTCATTTTGGAACCACTACCCAAAGGTAGAAGAGGAAGAAGACATGGGGAGAGTGGTTACAAATATTTTTAAGAAGCTAGACCATATTTAAATGCTAGAGAAGAACAAAGAAAGGGAGAAGAAAGAGAGAGGGGGAGAGAGACGAGAGAGAGAGGGAGAGGGAGAGGGAGAGAGAAAGGATGGGAAGGAGAGGGTAGAGGAGGGAAGGGACTGAAGGGTTAACTGCAGATTTGGAGAACTGGAGAAATGGAGAGGGTGGCGTGAGGCTCCAGGGAAGGCAGGGGCAGGGGACCCTGAGCAAGCTGGAGGACTGACCTTAGTGACCAGGAGGACTCTTATTCCCTCCTGACAGGAGTGAACAGGGAAGGGCTGGCAGTGAGTGTTCAGGCAGGGAGGTGGGAGGGAGGTCCTAAATGATGCAGGCTCTGCTTTCTAAGTGGAGCACGAAGTCAAGATCTTTGGTAAAGGTGAGGTACCGGTCATGGGGACAATTCCATCACTTTGCAGAACAGCAGACTAAGGCAAATGGATGGCCATGCACCCGTGGGCACCAAAGGTGATGATAACTCACACATGGGGACATCATCTTGCAGGGCTGGATGTCTTGTCCCACCTGCCCTCAGAAACCTGGTTCATAAAGACCTAGAGAAAGGGACTGCAGCATGGATTGGGGTTGGGGCTGGTTGAAGAAATGGAAGGACAATGGGGGAAAGGAGTTGAGGCTATTGTTAAAAGTGTGCTTGTTGCTGGGCATGATGAGGATTACCCACTTGTAATCCTAGTACTCTAGGAGGCTGAGGCAAGAAGATGGTGAGTTTGAGCTCAGCATGGGCAACTTAATGACTTAATGAGACCCTGTCTCAAAACAAAACATGAAGGGCTGGGCAGTGTAGCTCAGTGTGAAAGCTCTGGGTACTGCCTAAAACACAGAAAACAACCAAGTGGTAGCCAAGAGGCTTAGGTCAAGAAGGAAAGAAGTAAAAAGAGCAAGAGGCAAAGGGGTAATTCAGGAGGTCAAGGAAGGGATAATGAACAGGAATGGGGGAGTGAAAAGTGGATGAGCTGAGAGACAAAGGACCCCAGAGCAGGTGTGTAACTTTGAGGTTTTGGAAGGGCTGAATGACAAGGTCCAGCTGCAGCTGGAGTGGAGGCTCTAAAAGGGGGAAGCTTGAGGCTCTGAGGAGAGAGGAAGAGACAGATGACATTGATGCGTGGTAAGAGGCGGGAGAAATCAGCTGAGCTGAAGAGAGGATAAGGTCAAAGGAGAAGGTCATGCAGGTCGGATGCAGTGGGGAGGGAGCTTGTGAGCCACCTCTCCAGTATGACGTGCATGGATGGTATGGGAGAAGTTGCCAGCTGTGTCATGGCAACCACAAGGGAAGTCTGGTTCTAGCGTGCATTTGCAAAGAGGTCCAGGAATAGGGGGGTGGACTGATTAGAGAATACAGACTGGAGCCGGGCATAGCGGTGCACGGCTGTAATCCCAGCACTCTGGGAAACTGAGGCAGGAGGATTGAAAGTTTGTGCCCAGCCTGGGCAACTTAATAACTTAGCAAAACAGTCTTAAAAAAAATGGAAGAAGGAGGACGTCTGGGTATGTAGGCCAGTGTGAAGGCTTTGGGGTCAATCCCCAGTACTGCAAAAAATAAAAATAAGTAAAGAAAAAACAAAAACAAAAGAAGAAGAGGAAGAAGAGGAAGAAGAAGAAGAAGGAGAGGGAAATGGAGAGGGAGAAGAAGGAGAGGGAGAGGGAAGAGAGGGAGGGAGGAGAGGGAGGAGAGAGAGAGAGGATGGGGCTAGGGGAGGGGGTGAGGGTATTGGAGGGGGAGGGGGAGGAGGAGGAGAAGAAGAAAAGAATCCAGGCTCGGAGGTGGGGAGAGGAAGGACAGCAGGTGGGCTGAGAGTTGGGCAGTTCCTTCTAGGAAGGCAGACAAGCTGGTGGCTGGCTTCTTCCCTTGACACCATCTGTCTTGGCCTGGGCCTTCCTGCCAAGCCCACCAACAGCCCTGAAGGGAGTACAGGTCCTTGCCATCCTGCAGAGGGCTCCCTGGCCTCCATGGCCCTGCCTGACAGGCCCTTGACCTTGGACCTCCTGGTCAGGTGCTGACGAAGTCTGATGTCAGAACTCAGAATTACAATTAGATAAATGGAATTTTGAATTAGGGAAAGATCACACATGCAATTTCCTGTTATCTGGTTTAATATAATTCTACTTTATAAGCTTTTCTCTCCTCCCTCGCTCTTTCTGCTTTTGCCTACCAAAAGTAATAGTGGAAGCCTGTGCTGACTGATTCTAAGATGCCACAGAACTCCATCCTGACCAGGCTCCCTGTATTTGCTTTACCCCTTCTTGGCTGTTTTATCCTTATCATCAGTGACCCACCTCCTGGTCTTCTCCCCAGGTTTTTCAATTTCTAACCAAATTGGAATCCTCTTTTATGACACTGTTTGTGCAGAAGGCAGAGCATCATGTGTGCCCATAAATTCACAGGCTGTTTGATGTGCTCCAGGAAGGGACACATGGCTTGGAGGGAGACAGGTGTCCCACCCGGCTACTGTTTGCTGCCTTTCTAGAAGAGGAACTTCATTTTCTCATGGTCCCCTCAGCACGAGTTGGTACTTTCTTTCCTCCCTTTCACATGCTCGGCTCTTTACTGTAACAGACTTCAGCTTAAACCATGACCTCCTCCCAGACATTCTCCTTGCCCACACATCTGAAATGGTGCCCATTTTCTTTTCTCTCTTGGCATCCCATTCTTTTCCTTCATAGCGCTGATCACCTCTTACATTTATTTGTTTGTTCTTTCAGCAAGTACTTTCCTGGTACTGTCCTAGGTTCGGGGCTATGACAGGAAAAAGGGCAAACATCTTCTCTTTCGGCACTTCCCATCTAGTCAGGTAAGGGTCAAACTGATTCCCTACCTTG
The DNA here is from genome assembly GCA_028451465.1 of Erethizon dorsatum. NCBI lineage: Eukaryota > Metazoa > Chordata > Mammalia > Rodentia > Erethizontidae > Erethizon > Erethizon dorsatum. Next base: position 109,181,819 of record CM051827.1, on the reverse strand, counting down.
GCCCCCTCCCTCCCAGCTGCCCACCAGGAGGTCCTCCTTGTCTCTTGTCTCCCCACCTCCTTGAGGAAAGCCCTAGAAAAGCAGGCATCGATTATGTACTGTAGATCGCTGTGTTCCCAGCACTTTGCCCAAAACACAGAGAATATTCTGTTTAATCATGAGTTCAGCTAATATTGATTGCTTAGAAACTGTGCCAAATGCCATGCTAAGTGCTAAAGATACTGATGTGCTAGACCCACAGCCCCTGCACTAAGAGAACTTGCAGTCAGGTGGGTATGGGCGTAATTCCAATGCAAATAACGAGGGGAAAGGAGAAGGTGTAGACCTGACTGCACAACCTGGAGGATACCAGAGAGGCAGCTCCAGCCTCAGGCCTGGAATGCTGGGCAGACTCATGGAGGTTGTCTGAACCAAAATTCCAGGATTCACCCCAGATTCTGCCCTTTCCATCCCCTCCTTCTGAACACTCCTGAACCCCCTGCTCTCCATCTCTTCTCTCACTGCCTGAGTTCAGCCCTCAGTTTCCCATCTGGATGGTGGTAGTGATCTGGTGGTGTCCCCACCCCTCCTCTCTATTCCACACTCCACAAAGCATGGAAGATCACTCAGAAATGGAAATCTGATCACATTTACCCCTGCGCATTGGTTGTCTCATGGCTTCCTGGAATGCACAGGCTAAGACCCTAATTCTTCAGCATGGTGGGACCCTCTCCCCATCCCCCACCTCATCTTTGGCTATCACTGTCCTTGAGATTTGTACACTACAAACTGAGGGACCTGTAGGGAAGTGAAATAGTACAATGGTGATGAGCCAGATCTCTGAGGTCACAAAGTTCTGGATCTAAGTCCTGGCTCTGACACTAAGTTCCCTAGACCCACAGCACATTAAGCATTCTTTTGGAGCCTTAGTTTTGTCATCTGCAAAATAGAATTGGTAATAATAACACCCGCTGTCAGGGTCGTTGTGAGGATCAAATGGGTTTATGTGTGTAAGACAACTGTCAAAATATCCAGTATATGGCATGTAACTGGGGGTATTTCTTTATTGTTACTATCATCACCATTGTTTGCAGAGCCCTACCGGCTCTCCTGAGCTTTGATCTTGGCACCTGCTGTACGCTCTTCCCAAAGCAAACACCTGCCAGTTGCCTACCAGGCAAAGAATCATCTTTCAGTATCAGTGCCAGTGGCTCCCAATCAGGGCGCTCCCTGGGATTGCTGAGGCAGACCCAGGAGCACTTTCCTTCTGGCTCCTGCCCTCCTGGTTGTTTCTGCTCTAGCAGTGGTGCTGTAATTTTGGATATGCATTTCTCATTGGTAAATGGTAACTTTCTCAAGGCCCCAGATTGGAGTTTCTGAAATATCTGTATCCCAGCTCCTGGTAGGTTGCAGAGTACGGAGAGGGCACCCAGCAAGTGTCAGAGAGAAGAGGAGGAGAGGTTAGAGAAAAGGATGGTAGGATGGAAGATGAGTGCATACTGTCTGGACAAAAGTCAGAAGTTCACTGTGGCAGGAAGTTCAAGCGATGGTAGAGAGATGCTCTGAGGAAGGCCACGAAAGGTGGGCAGAATGAGTGGCCGTTTGGCCAGCTTTAACCTGCAGGGTGTCAGCTCCTGCATTCTTTCTCTTCTTTATATCTCCAGAACTAATTCCAGTGCTTCATGCACACTAAGCACACCAGATCCTCTATTCAATCAGCAAAAACTCCTAGAAACTGACCAGAGCATCTTAAGTGCACCAAGATGACACATGGGGCATGGCTGGATCTCCTGGATGTCCTTAGAACTACATCCTACTCCACTTTTCTACTTCTGATGATGGGCAAGGTACCAGGAGGTGAGAGATTGTGCATCTATATGTGTCACTCTGGGACTGTCATGATTGTCATGAATGGGAGGAAGTCATGGATAGATGAAGGGGTTGGTGTTCCTCACTCCTTATCTCCTTCCTCCACAGCACTGTCACAAGTCTGTCACCTGCTGGAGGAGGCTGAGAAACAGTGGTAAATATGGACATGAAGAATATTTAGGTTGCCACCAAGCTGTCTGCATTAGCCCCAAACTGCAGCTTATCGTTTGGAAAAGCCCAAGAATTTAAAGCGTATCTCACTAACAAGTTACACTCTGAATTTCAGTGCTGTAGCATCCTCAGCCATTTGCTGGCCCAGCCCCTAAGGGCCAGAACAAACTGGACCACTGGACCTTCTGAGAGGGGGCAGCTGCTACCCCTACCTAGCTCAACTTTGATTCCCACCTTCTGGAAAACCTTTAAGAGCATCAAGAAAACCCAGTGAGTGTCTTAGAAACACGCCTGGTGTTATTCCTAGCCAGAGTTGGAATCTCTGAGCCCCCCAGCTTATAGGAACTAGGAAAAAGTAGAGTTGTACTGAAAATAGCAGATGAGAGGCTGACATGGCCATGTGCTTGACATCTGGCAAGAAGAGAGGCAGTGTCCAAAAGGGAGTGGAGTACATGGTGCTGATCTGCTGTCTTGGCCTCCTTTCCAGCCTGGCTCCAGCTCCATCTCTTTTAGGAGATTCACTTACGCCCACTGCCAGAGTTTTGTACTAGACAAGGGGATGTGGAAACAGCCTGTGGAGGGCAAGTATTAATTCTCTTCTCCCCACTTGCTCTCAGAATTTATAGCCTCAACCCTCTCCACATGTCCGCTTTCAGAGTGAACCTGTCCCTTTCCTTGGGGATGTCTGACCACCATCTATTCATCCTCCAAGCAAGTGTCAGTTCCCACAATTAGCTCTTTCAGGGAGCCTTCTCTGATGCCCTTGAACTAGGCTAGGTGCCTCTTCTTTCCTCTGCTCTTCTGGCACTTACTCTTTGCTGGTGAAAACAGACTTTGAATCAGGTAAAGGCGGAGACGGTCTTGTCCTTACAGCCTCAGTGTCCTGACCAGTGACTGCAACACATCACAGGGCCTTAGAAAATATTGGGTCAACAGAGGACATCATTTCTAACATGAGCCTCTGGACTGTCGAGCAAGCACCCTTCGTGTATTATCTGCATGGCCCTGCTCCTCCACTTCTCCCGGGGCAGAGTCCCAGCTCCTCCCTCCCCTAGACCAGCCTCCCAGATTGAGCGTCAGACTGCCAGATTCCAGGCTCCAGTCAGGAAGCCAGGAGACTTCCAGATTGATGTGAAAACTTGTTAGCAAGTTGTGTGTAATTTTATAATGTTTCTGGTAAGTGCTAATTGCCTGTTCCTTAAATATTTCTTGTTCTACTGGGAAGCAAAGCAATTGCAACTATGAATGTGTTTCCCACAGCTGGCTGTCCCATGGTGGGAGACTGAGTTTCTAGGCTCAGAGCGCTCAGATATTGACAGATCCTGAGTCTCCTCCCCCAGCCCAATCTGGGATAGTGACAAGCAGAACTTGAAAATGGTCTGGGACAGGGGCTGAAGCTTTTAATGAGGGGGGAGGGACAATGCTGCAGAGCCGCCTGCCTGTCCCAAGATAGCATCTCTTTGCCTGAATTGGGGCAGAGGGAATATTGATGATGATGGGGCCAGGTATGCCAGGGAGGGGTGGGGAGTGTTGGAGGGAGAGGTCCCTGCCCTCAAATGTCTCATGCCATTCTGCAGGACACCTACGTCTCAGCTGCCGTCCTCTCCCTGGGCCAAGATGTCTATCAGGTGTGGAATTCCGCAGGGACTGGGAGAAACACAGAAGCAAGATGGAGTTAGAAGTAATAGTGAAGCTTTGGGTAGTGGTGCAGATCAGAAGAGCTGCAGGCCTGGGAAGGCAAGGGAAAGGAGATGTTTTCAACCTAGTGTTTCCTAAATGCCAGGTCCACTTTGGGAGCTTTGGTACCCCGAGTCTCTAGGAGACACTGGCAAGCTGACCAGTTACCAACCCCTCCTCACGGATGAGGAAACTGAGGCTCATTGATGAGGAGGGACTGGCCCATGGCTCCCTGGAAGAGCCGGACTGTGAGTTAGGTTTGTCCTCTTGGGTCGACAGGGATAGGCTCTCAGCAATTGAGCACAGGGAGGCGGTAAAGTGGATCAAAAAGGAACTGAGGGTGCTGAGGAGGCCTCTGATTGTGCCTGTGTGAAGTCACTGCAGTTTAATTCTGTAAAGATTTTCCGAACACATGTTCTGTGCAGGAATGGGCCTGGCCTAGTAGGACTGGAGAGATTAACAAACTGTGATCTCTGCTTTGAACGGAATCCTAGGAGCCAGAACTTGGTGTGAATTGTTAACATGGAGTGCTTGGGAAAGCCGTGAAAGCTCGCTATCTCACCCTGAAGTCCATGAGACATTGTCATTAAAGTCTCTTTTTTTAAAGTAGGAGAGGGCTGGGGATATAGCTCAGTGGTACAGTGCCTGCCTGGCAAGCACGAGGTCACGAGTTTGATTCCTGGTACCAAAAAAAAAAAAAAAAAAAAAGTAGGAGAGCACTGTACCAGACATGGATTCTGGGAAACTCACTGTGAGCCAGGTGGCGGGTGGGTGGGTGGCCTGGTAGGAGGGCTGTGCTGTCCGTTAGGACAGTGGAAGACGGGAGAGGGAGGGGCTCAATTACAGACAGAGCACAGGATGCTGAGAACTGACGGCATCTGTGAGCCGAGGTGGGGAAGGGGGTGGACATAAGGCCTGGCAATGGAGCAGCTGGCAGTGCTTTTCCTCAAGACTGGGACACAGTTAAGGTGAAGGGGCCAGAGGAGTGGGGTGGAGCGATAAGCATAGTTTTGGGTGTTGTTATGAACTGAATGTGTCCCCCAAAATTTATATATTGGTGCATTTAACCCCTAGTGAGAATACATGTATTTGGAGATGGGGACACCAAGGAAGTAATTAGGGTTAAATGAGGTCATAAGGGTAGGGACTTGATCTGACAGGATTTATGTTTTTATACGAAGTGACACCAGAGAGCTCATGTTCTCTCTGAGGAAAGACTGGTCAGGGCCATTGTGAGAAAGCAGCCATCTGCAGGCCAGAAAGAGAGCCCTCACCCGAGGCCAAATTGACAAAAACCTTGATGTTACACCTCTGGCCTTCATAACTGTGAGAAAATGTAAATATCTATTGTTTAAACCAACCAGCCTGTGGCTGGCTAGGACAGATGGGTTGGTTTGAGAGGTTCGAGGGGAGGCCATGAGGGGTAATGGTAGGTAGCAAGGCTGATGCCGACAAATGTAGAAGTCACGAGAGTTCATGTTGTAGCTCAAGCCATGGGAGTAGATGCAACCAACTGCAGAAGTTACCAGAATAAGTAGGGTGAAGGCTGGGGACACACTGGTAAAGGGGCAGTGAGAAGCCACACAGTGCGTATGCGGGGGCAGCCAGAAGTGGTGGGGAATCAGGCAATGGAGGTGAGAGAGGAGTCACATTTGGGCACTAGGGGATTCGACCCACCACCTTGGTACAGCATAGGGTGCTTTTTATCATTAAGGGTTAAGACGGATGGGTTTCACTTTTTAAATAAAAAGCCATGGTAAAAGGGACAAGAAGGAAGAAGTGGGCTTTCTTGATGCAATGCTTTCCAGGTTCTTCCCACTGGACAAAGTTCAAGTGCTTTGTGATGCCCGCAGCCTTCTGTGAGCTGCGTTCGGCTTCTTGGCCCACATCACACCACACCACACCACACCACACCACACCACACCACACCACACCACAGTGAGCCCCCACACTGCTCAGCCCACCCAGGAGCAAGAGCCCCGTGGGGGTGCCCCAGTGAGGTGGGGATCTGAACCAGGGGCTGTTGGAGACAGCACAGCCACAAGAGGCAGACTGAGCTTGGCCTGCAGGACAAGGAACCTAGAAGGTTTGGGTACAGAGGGACTTTGGTGACTTGGAAAGCGAAGGCAACATCTCTGTATCATGGAATTGTGTAAAGAGTATTTTATGACCTCATTTCACTGTCAGAGGAATGTCCTAAGGTGGTGTTATTATCTCTGTTTTATGAGTTGTAAAATTAAGGCTCAGAGAGACCATGTGACTTCCCCACCATCACACAGCTGGGATCATGGCGGGATTCCCCCTGGGCTGGTCCAATTTGAGTCCGTTTTATCTTCATGGAACCTGCTGCCTCTGGGTAGACACAGCCAGGAGGGTTAGTAAGGTCTTTCAATACCAGAATGTCCTTCCTAATTTGTCTCAGGCTGAAGGAGTCCTGCTGATACCACATCTATGACCAGCATAACATAATGCATGTTTCTAGCCATGTCTTGATGGCTTGCTATTATGATTGCAGTGCCTGGTACAGTATTGGGCACATAACAGGTGTTTAATCCATGCTGCCTGAGTGAAATGAATGAATGAACAAAAACTCCAACTCCAGTGGCACAGAATCCAGCCTTATGATATATGTTGCATTTGACTGTGGCAAAGTTTTGGCTTCCATAAAGATTTCATAAAGAATTGAAATCCTGTAACTTTGGGAGGCTCCTACTAAAGGAGGAAAATCATAAGCTTTTAAAGCAAGAGGGACCTGGCTCTGCCCCCATTCCCAGATTTCTATGTGACCTCAGACAGGTCACTTCTACCTCTCTGAGCCTCAGATGCGTCAGCTACAAAATAGCAGCTATTGTATGGTTGCTAACATTGCATGAGATGAAGCAGTGATTTTCAAACCAGTGTTTAGCTATGAATTATCTCCTAAAAGGAGGTTGACGAGGAGTAAAAGAGAAGAAAGGAGAAAGAAGTGGAGGCAGGGCCAGAGCCCTCCATGCTAGGTATCCTCTACCCCACATCACTGTCCCTGGGGCTACCCCCATCTTTTCATGATCCTGTTTGAAATCCTGAGATAATGAACATAAAGCTTCTGGCACACAGTAGGCTCTCAACAAATGTTACATCCCTTTCTTTACCATGAAATCATATCAAAGAAATCAAATTCCTCTCTCCTGTACGACAACCCTTCAAATATTTGGACATAGCTTCCCAGTCTCCTGGGTCTGCCTTCTTTCCCCTCAGATAAACACTCAGAGCTCACAACATTTCTCACAGGGATTGGCTTAAATCCTTTCCTTATCTATCCCAAGCTGATGTCCCCACATGGAAGCTTGGATTTTGGAGCCTGACCAGGGTAGAATAAAGCACAACTAACTCTCTAGGATAAATTCCAGCACCTAATTTTTTTGTATTTATCCGTACTTTATCCTATCTTGCTAATTCAGCCAATAGCCCTGTCTTCTCCAGACCTTTGCTCACTCTGTCTGATGGTCATCCCTTCTTCCAGGCTCAAGTCATTTGTGCCTTATCCAAACCATTGGTCAGACTCGGACTGATCAAGGGCATGCTGATGACACACGGTCATTCCTCCTCACTTCTGGGAATACTCACTGCTAAATATACATGGACTTTCAGCAGTGGGGGAAACTTAGAAACTTTGCTTCCAAATCTGTCCCATTTTCAAAGTGGTGAGGGACAGTACTAGGACCTGAATCAAGGTCTCTTCATTTCTGCCTGGGGCTCTTTCCATTGCCCTACAGCTGCTTATGTATAACTTTATACCATCTCTTCATTTAATGATGGATGGACTCACTCAGTTACTCATTCATGGCTTTGTAATTTCCAACATTTCCTATTTTCACATTTATTATGTAACAGTCTTCATGGATTTCCCTGTGACTTAGGATATGTCATTACCTCCAATTCACAGATGAGGAAGGAAACAGAGCCCAGAAAGATTCCGTGACCTGCCATAGAGCTGTAAAGTGACAGAACCAGGATCTGCACTCAACATTTGTCACCCCTTGTACCTTCTGTGGCTCTGCTCCACTTAGACACGTGGCTTAGAATGTGTCTTAGTGCAACATTCATCTTTACCCTAGTGTTAGCATAGGGAATATGGGCTGTCCTTTTGTTAAAGATATGTTAAAGTGCTAACTCCTGGTATCTACCGATGTGACTTTATTTGGAAATTGCATTTGTAATCAAGTTAGGATGAGGCCATAGCAGAATAAGGTGGGCTCCTCATCCCATATGCTGGTGTATTTACGAGGCGAGAGAGACAAGCAAAAATGTGTGTGATGGCAAAGGCAGAGACTAGAGGGATGTAGCTACAAACCAAGGAATGCCAAGGACTGACAACTACCGCCAGAAGCCATGAAGAGACGAGGAATTCTGCTACCCAGACATAACCCCGCTGTTACCTGGATGTCAGACCTCTGGCCTGCAGACAATGGGAGAACACATCTCTATTGTTTTGAGCCACCCTATCTGTGGCACTCGGTCAAGTCTGCCATAATACCTCCGGGCACCCAGTTTGGAAACGGTTCAGGTACTATTACAGGAAGATCCTGTGGCACACTTGGGTAGGGAGAATGGGTGTATGCATCTTCCAGCCTCTGTACTCTGCCTCCTACCCCTTTAGTAGCCAACGGGTCATTTTAGGCTCACTCCCTTGATAAAGTGTTCTTGCTCACTTCCCTGAGCTCCCACTGGCTGTGTGGGCTGCCATCTTGCTTCACCTCTAGAGAGGAAACCATCCAGGGGAGGCCTAGATCTGGCACATTTGCTGCCCTAGGGCTAGTTTAGTGTCAGGTACCTAACAGGGCTTAACAACTACTCAGGAAATGGCTTCTCCTTCCTTTTCGTGGGCGCGGGCATTAGCTCTCATTGGCCAACAGGAAGTTTGAGAGTACATAGGAAGGTGATGGTGGAGACATGTCTTGGACCTAGAGTTTGCAATTCCTTTAATTCCTGTTCCCAGCAAGAGATGAGGACTTTTGTCTGCATTCTTCTCAGGCCAGTGGTGTGTGTCTGTCCTTAGTCCTATGCAGAATCACTCACTAACTCCACAACACTCAAATAGGGTAGCCTGGGAAACTAGTGCCTTTTGCACAAAGACTATAACAATAAGTGAGGCTCAGCATGTTTATAGGACCTCCTAAAAGTCCGCCTGAGCCAGGTATGAATTGAACATGGAACTGATGCATGTGCCTGGCACTGGGTGCCAGATATTTTAAAAGATTTATCCCAGATGATCCTCAAAACAACACAGGGACCCACTGACCAGAGAAGGAACCAGGGCTCAGAGAGTTGAGAAGAATATGCCTGTGGAAAGGAACCTACTACAGAGCTAAACCAGGACTTGAACCCAAGGCTTTAACTCCAAGTCTAGACCCCAAGTCTCTGACTCCCAGGGTGAGTTCATCGGGTTCCCAAGAGCGGTTACCTTCATAAGAAGCCTTGAATCCCAGAGAGCTGCCACTGCCATCAGTCTGGAAAAGGAGCCACATTTGATGGTTGGTGCTGACGATGAGGTCTGGGACCGAATTACCTGTCAGACTGTTAGGAAAGAGATGTTTAGAGGCGTGTCCCCTACCATGGCACTCATGGAGAGTGACAGCCTACTGCAAGAGCTTGGGAGATATTGAGGAGTTAGGCCCATTCCAAGACCTGCCTGTCTCTGCAGCTGGGCCACATGTGCTGGACAAGATATCCTTGCTCTCCTGTCAGGCTACTGTGGTGGGCAGAGGAGAACTCAAAGGCTCCCCAGAGCAAAGGCCCCACATAGCAGAACCCATGGACACCTGATATTGTCCTCTCCCTTGACTACAACACATCGTACTGTCCATCCTTGGGTCAGGAAACATGGTCACTATGTCTATATGATCCCGATTCTCTGAAGCCACCCATGTTCCAGATAGTTCTGAGCCTGAGGGAAGGTCAGACAGCCATGGATGGGTGTGGTTTAGACTAAACACTACTGGGTGGAGAAACAGGGTCTGCAGAGGTGCAGATAGCCACATGGAAAGCTCCAGGTTGCACACGAAACCTCTATTTACCCCTAAGGGACAGCTCATTCTGGACACTTTTCATGTGAATCCCCATGAGGATTTGGCCAGTGCTGAGTTTCCCTTGGCTGGTGTAGAGAGAGGTGGAGGGCTTGCCACTGAAATCAGGGGTGTCAACAGACACTGTCCTCACACGACCAGGGAGAACCAGGCAGGACTTGAAAACCCCGTACCACCCCCCGCCCCAGCCAAGGTCCCTTGCTGTCCTGGCCTCTGGACAAAACTCAGGGCTTCACTTACATGTAGAGAACTGTCTTCTGGTCCCCGTCCTGCCCACCGTCCCCGACTGTCAGGGTGTCATAGCCCCTCTCCAAATCAAACTCCTCAAAGGCCAGCTTGATCACCTAGGGAGGGAGCACAGGGTTAGTCTCTGGCAGGGGCTGCAAGGAAGACTCCAAAGCCTGGAGACTAGGTGGAAATTTCCTCATTGCACCCTGATGCCCTGAGTCACTGGTGACGCCACCCTACGCAAACTGGCAATTTCTGTGCCACCCTCATGAGTATGAACTGTTTCTCTCCAGGCCACCCAGTCTCTGGGGGCCCTAGTGTCTCTGAAGATGTTCGTGGCACATCAGGCCAGTTCTGGGGGCTGTCACAGCAATGCCAGGCACATCCAGCCAACTGTGAGATGACTGGACTCTTTCTTCACGCTTTAATGCCCAGAAATCCCCATGGGGTTGGTGGCAGTACTTCAGGCCACATGTGGAATCTCAGCTTTCTTGCCCTAGGGACCTGTACAAGCTTCTGCCAGCCTCTCCCCGGCCTGTTTTTCTCCACCTTTTTTGTTTGTTTCTTTGTGGAATGAATGAATGTTCTCAGAAAGAGATTTCAACATGATTCTTCCTTCTTCGTTTGTTTTAGTTCTGCCTTCCACAAATATGTCCTAAGCACCCGCCATATGTCAGACTTGGGGAGGAGGTTTCTGTGGTGAGCATGACACTGTCTCTGCCCTGGGTGAGAAGAGAGGTGGGAGACGTAAACTGATAACCACAACACCAAGAGACAGGTGCTAAGGCGGGAACTGAGGAAAGGAGAGGAGCCTGCAGTGGGGGAGGAAGGGAGGCCACTCTGATGGTAGCATCTGAGGGAATCCTAAAGGCTAAGGAAGCCTCCATCAGACCAAAGTGGGTGGCTGGGAGAAGGAGGGGATGTTCTGAGGAGTCAGGCCCTGAGCCGTGGCTGGGATGAAACATTCCAGAGCAAGCTGTTCAGTGTGTGGCGACGGCAGGTCTACAGAGACACACAGCTGCCAGCGACCTCGCTCTTGGGGACTATGTGGCTGGGCATTCCATGCAAGGGGGGACTGGGGAAGTCCAGAAATTGAGAAGTCTCTCTAGATCTGCACCCAAAAGGTCTCTTGCAAGGAGCTGGGGAAGGGGACAAAACTGAGGGAGAGGACACCACCATTCTGACTGCTCACATGCAAACAATAGGCAAGAATGAGGTGGGAGTGGGAGGAGGTGCCAGGCTTTGCAGCTGGGCAGGTGAGCCATGGAGGATGGAGGAGAGGGCGGGGGCCAACTTTGTAACTGGGCGGAGGTGGGGGCTGAGCTGGGGTGGAGGGCAGAGTCTTAGATGACTTGGAGGTTTTTGGCCTGGGAAGTTGGGCAATGAGTGGCACGCATTCATGAAGACAGGACACAGAGGTGTCTACTCCCAGTGTCTAGTCTGGGGTTCATTTTGTCCATTTCAATCTTTTTTCGATCTGATGACGATCTTCTCTCCCCATTGGGGAGGCTAATGTTGATCCTTTACTTTCTACTCTACACCCCAAGCAGTACAGAATTCATGGCATATTTTCTCCTAGTTGTCATTGACTTTTTCTGCAGCTTTCCTCTGTCTAAACCAAACAGCATCCACATGCTGCCAGGATGCCAGCAGAGCTTCACCCCAAGTGTCTTGGGTATCTATCTCAGAAGCAAACTCACGCCACCCACATTCATGAGCCAGGTGCCCTCTGCCTGGGTGTGGGAGTCACAGAGCAGTGTCTTTAGGTCAGAACATCCCTCAGCACATCAGTAGCTCCACAGGCTGACTCAAGGGAGAGAGTGATTCCATTGGCTGGGAGAAAGGCTAAGGAGATTCCTGGAAGAAATGACGCCTAGGCTGTTTGTAAGCTGAACTGGATGGAATTCAACCAATGGATATGGAGGGGAAAGCAATCCAGTTGAGATGCAGCAGTGAGACTTGTCCAGAGATTTCCACTTAATCCAGTGTTGTTTAAGTGAGAGGGAAGCAGAAGGCAGTGACTTGAGAGTAGTAAAAGAAGCCAGGTTAGGAAGGGCTGTCTGTCATGCAAAGGATTTGGAGCTTTGTCCTAAGGGGAGAGCTGTGAACCAAGGCTTGACATGAGAGGCAATTATTTAGTGACTTAGGAAGACCCTGCCTCAAAATAAAAGTCTATAGCATTGGGGGTGATTGAAAAACAGGAGACAGGGTTACAGCAATAGTGTGGTGAGGGAGGATATAGGCTGATAGCAGCAGTGGTTGGGCTGGGTTAGTAAGGATGGGATAAAATTGAATAATCAATAGTGGGTGGAGATTCCTTGGCCCTTGTGGGTTTCCCATCCAGAATGTTCCCTGTTGGTTAATGGCATCACCAAAGGATCACTTAAGTTGGAAATCTCCTTCTCATCTCTCACATCCCATTGTCTGCTGTGTAGAGCATTGCCTGGAGTCCCGTTTCCCACCTGGAGACAGAAGGACAGGCCATCATATCTGCTCCCTGCTGACCCCTTTGCTCCCCACCGTGTAGTCTGTATGGCCATCTGAGCTACTAGGCATCACATCATGGTGGTCTAGTCACCATCAGAGATTTGCTCAGGCCCCTCCTACATCTGGTGTCTGTGTCTTGGCCTCCAACCCCTTCTTGTCTAAGCACTTTCCTCCTTCTCTGTCTCAGCACTCACCTGCTGGTCTGTGACTGAGCCGTCGACCCACTCCTTCACTACTCCACCAGCTCCCAGAGGGAAAGGCCAGGCCTGACCACCTCCACCACCAGGGCCTGGCGCTGCCAGGCATATGCCAGGGGCTTAGAACATTTTCCAAGCCTTTCCTGATTTTTCAGCATGGACAGATTGCTGGCTCTGGGATCCCTTATTATATGAACAAAATCAGCTGTCCTAGGAAATATAGTCTCCTCTGAGGACCACATCTCTGTCACATCTATCCTGCTCTGTTGTTGTGGCACAAACACAGCCACATGCAGTGTGTACTTGAGTGGTTGTGGCCCTGTCAAATAAAACTTTATTTACAGAACAAGTGATAAGCTAGATGTGGCCCATAGGTCATAGTTTGCTGGTTCCTGCACTAGGAGATTCTTTGAGAGACTTAATTACAGCCCTTGATCATGTCCTGAGGTTACTTCATGATAAGAGCTGACACCTACGGTGTGGTTGAGTCTGTCCTGAGCATTTTACACAAAGCAACTCATGCGAAACTCACAATAGCTCCTCTGATTACCTGCATTCTACAAACTGGAAAGCCCAGGTAAGAGAGGTTAGGCAACTTGCTAGACTCACACAGCTAAGTGGTAGAGTGGGACTCTCCAGGCTCTTTGCCACTCTGCTCAGAGTATCCCAGAGAGGAATATGACTTATCCACTCACGTGCTCCCTTGAACTCTTTCGGGATGTTAGCAGGTGCTCAGCAAACACTTGCTGCACATAAAACATGTGCAGGCATCTGGTGACTTCTGCAGAAGGAACCCAGTCACTGCAGGGAGTAAAGATCCTAGCTGTGCATTGTCATCACATCAGCCCCTTTCAGCCAGCCCTGGGGCAGAGAAGACGCTGCTTACCAAGCCATTTCCAAAATGGGAGTGTATGATGATTAGGCCTATTATGGGAAAATATTACTGTGAAGGCCAGAACCCCGAGCCATAAAGTGAGTCCCATCACCAGTTAGAGCCACCATGGATGTAACCTGTGTTTCAGGGTACCGATCCTAAGGTGGGGGTTAATTGCAGCCAGAGGACTGTTCCACAGACACAGCATTGCAGCTCCGGGAAGGCCCCAAGCACACAATGTACTGAGGCTTGCTTTCTTTTTCTTTTTTTCCTCCTCTGCTTTGGCCATTGTTTAAAGACAGGATTCTGTAATGACTCATTAACCAACATGCAGATCAATCAAGCTCACAAAGCACCTTTCTGAGGCAGGAGAAATGGCAGCATGAGAAAGAGGTGCAATCAAAGAGACACATTTGTATACAGCTCAGACACCCAACTTAAGCCCATTAGATAAATGAATAAACAAACCCATCATCCAGGACATAATTACTGAGCACCTGCCATGTGCCAAGCACTGAGCTAGCTGCTTCCCATAAGTTATCTCATTTGCCTGACAATTTAGCAACAAATCTAAATGCCAAGGACATGGCACAGACAGGAGGATTGCAAAGAAGAGCAAGAAGTAGGGAGGTGTGTGGAGGAGGTGGCTGCATCAGGCCTGGCAGGGTAGTGGGGGCTATGGACTTGGTCCAGGCACTGCTGGGAGCAGTGAGAGGGGAAGAAAGGGCAGGGAAGGCAGCTGAGGTGGGGAGAGGAGGGCCAGGAGAACAGGCTGGATGAGTCTGCAGTTGGATTTTGCCCAGCGGCCGGAGCAAGCAGTCTGGGCTTCATGGTCAAACCAATGGGGAGCGATGACTCAGCATGGGAGGAGGACTGGAGGCAGAGAAACCAGGCAGGAGTGGGTGCAGGGCCCAAGGGTGGGAGAAGGGCTTGGCGTGTGGGCAAAGAGAGGGTGCAGAAGGAGGGCTGGAGACTGGGCCCCTCAGAACATGGCTACCATGTCCTAAGAATTGTGGGGGGTGGGGTGGGACCTTGGAGGATCATTCTCCATGCCCTGAGGAGCACTGTCCAGGACGAGTCAAAGGACAGGGCTCAGGTCCTGCCAGGCTGGGTCCAAGGTCTATGTGAGGCTGCTGAGAACCCAACAGCTCAGGGACATGTTTTATGTTTTTGTTTTTGTTTTTTTGTGTGTGGGTACCGGGGTCGACCTCAGGACCTCGCGCGCCAGCAGGTGCCCGTGCCGCTGAGCGATATCGCCGGCCCCTTTTTCGTATGTGGGTTCCGGGAGTCGAACTCAGGACCTCGCGCTTGCCAGGCAGACGCTTACGCTGCTGAGCCATCTCACTGGCCCCTTGTTTTTGTTTTTAAGACAGGGTCTTGCTATGTAGTTCAGGCTGGCCTTGAACTCACTGTGTAGCCCAGGCTGGCCTCGAACTCCTGACAATTCTGCCTTAGCCTCCTGAGTACCAGGATTACAGGCATGCGCCACCATGCCTGGTTAGGGGCATTTGTTTTTGGAAAGTGGAGTCCCAGAAGATCTGGACCAAGGCTGTTCTGATGGGTGTTTTCTCCAACAGCCTCTGCTGCCCATCCTTCACTCTGCTCATTCTCTTCACTCAGTATCTCACTACCCCCAGAGCAGGGGTTGGAAATTATAGCTTTCAGGCCAAATCTGGCCACAGCCTGTTTTCATATGGCCCCTAGAATTTTGAAGGGGTTTTCACATTTTAGAGCAAAACTCCAAAAACTCACAACAAAGAATATGCAACAAACATATCATATGCTCCTCAAACCCTAAAACATTTTGTATATAGCTTTTTACAGAAATAATTTGCTAACCTCTACCCTAGAACAGTGGTTTTCAAACTGGGTTCCTAGGCACTCCAGGGTTCCATAAACTCCCTTGAGGGGGACTACCAGCCGAGGTAAATATGACAGAATGGGCAGAGCCCAGCTTCAACTGAAACAGTTCTATTTTGATCTAGTTATTATTCTGAGATTTTGTGACATGCATGGATGGTATTGTTTTCAATGTCCCTTTCTTCTCTTTATTCCTTCCTAACAGAACCCAGATTTTGGGGGAATACGGTAATGTACCCAGCCAAGCTTATAGCTAAGGATGAGTCTGTACCAAGAGTCTGGGCAATGAGATATAAGCTGAGGAATCTTGGGGTATTTCCCCATCTTTCTTTTTGCTTTTCCTGGAATACAGATGAGAGATGGAGCAGTCTTCTTGTGATCATGAGAATGAGAGCTACATGCAAAGAATGGCAGAGGGAAAATACAAGGTACTCTAGACACTGAGGGAACCAACAAACCAACCCTGGACTCCCTATCACTGGGCTTGATAGGTGGAGAAAACGAACTGTGTGTGGTTTAAACTTCAGTGGAATTTTCTGCAACTCACAGCCACTCACGACCTATAGTATAGGGTGCAGATTCTGAAGAAGGGTTTTCGTGACTCCAGAGAGACCGCCAAGTCCTCATCCTCAGGATGCAGTTCAGCACCCTGGCATTCAGCACCATGGGCTGCCCATGCCCACGCCTGCCTCTTCCCAGGCCTTCAGTGGCCTCCACAGTGCTGTGCAATCTTAACCACCCATTCTGCCACAGGGCACCTGTGAGCACCCAAAGGCTGACCTTGGCTTACTACAGCTGCACCAGTGTGGCCACTGCCTGTGGGCCAAAGGGAGCTCACCATGCTGGGATGCAGCGTGTCCAGGTGCCTCCTGTAGGGGTCTGTCTGGAGAATGAGTTCCTGGGGCTCCAGGCAGGAGGCTGGGCTGGACCCTCTGAAGCTCCAGGAGGGAGGGAAGCTCCACGCTTCCTTCCAGCAACAGGACTGAGGATTTCAGAAAGTTCTGGGGGTTTGGCCATGACTACAGTTTAATTTTGGTCGATCGGAGGCAGTAAACCCTTTCACTCATTCACTGCCTCGTTCACTCATTGACTGATGGATTTGCGCACCCATTTGCCCAATGGTCAGCACATACTCGCCAGTGCTGGGCTTTGGAGAAGCGCGTGCAGGTGGCAGGGACGTGGCAACTGCCCTCAGAGCCCACAGTTGGGGAGAGAGGACCATGGGCCCTCGAGTGCACAGGAAGCAAGACGATGAGATGAGTGCTGGGACCAGGGGAGTCTGCAGTGAGGCGGATAGAAGAGGCACAGTCCTGCAGGGAGCGAGCTTGTTTCTGGAAGCAGGGAAGTGTGTGCAGGGACACCGGGGCCTCTGCTGGTTCCAGGATTGGGTGATGCCAACATAGGTTGAGAAGTGTAAACAACTATATGAAGGAAAGGGATTTGAGGGGCCATTAAAGGGTCCCTCCGAGCCACTCACCCATGAGAAATGGACATCAGAGGCACATGGGGGACATCTCTCTGATCACCAGCATGTCACTTGTGGCTGGCACAGAGAAGATGTGAGCAAATGTTTGTTGAATGAATAAATGAGTGAACAAATGGACCAATAAATGCAATTCTGACATTTGCACTGGTGGGTGATCACTTGCCTGGAGAGTTACTTCTCAGATCTTTGGGACTACAAAGGGAAGAGTGACACTAATGATCCTCCAGGAGTGAAGCATTAAAATGCTGTTAGATTCAGCTTTGAAGTTCCTGAAACGAGCTTTCCTTTCCTTCTTCTTTCCCAGCCCCTCCATCTTCCTTCCCACCCTCATTCTCATTCTCTCTCTTGTCCCATTTTCCCTTCTTTTCTGGGAAAGGTGGACTGAATTTCCTGATCAAATCCAGAGCTTCATATGCAAATCAGGTCAAATGTGCTGTTCACTTGAGTAGCTGCAAAATAAAGGCGGATGTGTGGAGGTCAAAGGCCCCAAGCAGGTCTGGGTTTCTTCAGCACTGACCATAGACATCTTTTTCCATGAGGTGGAGCTCGGTGGTCCTAAGGTGAGGAGGGCCCAGGACCACGCCTGGACCTCAGGCCTGACAGAGGTGGAGGTGAGCCCAGGAGCTTCTCTTCCCTCAGTTGTCAACATATTCAAAGCTCTGCTGAGCTCTGTGCTCTCTGTGGGAGCCGTAAGCAAAAGCCCATCCCTGCCTCCAGAGTACTCAGAGCTCTGGAGGAAACTGATGTTAAAGACTGCACAGCGTGCTCTGCACACCAAGAAGAGGTGCTGATGGGATGCTGGAGGGACCAGGAAGGAGCAAGACCTGGTGGAGTCACAGGGCTTTTCAGCAGGACTGCGTCTCCCAGGACATCAGGATAGGCTGTGCCCAGGAAGAGGTCTTGCAGGGCCAGATGTTTCTAGGAACCAGGGGCCAATGTGACTGAAGTTGGGGCTGCCCGAGGGAAGCGTCAGGGTGGGACATTATGCTTTGTGGGGGGCATGGGACTGGGATTTATCAAGTCAGCTCGGCTGGTCCAAGCCACCAGAGTGCTTTTTAAATAAAGGTTCCAAGCATTTCAACCCCAGGTCCCCTGAATCACATCTTTGGGGAAAGGGTTGGGAATTTATATCCCTGAAGTCTCCCCAGGTATTTCTGATGATGACCAAATTTAGGGAATGTTATTACAGGCAGCTATTATATTAATATTAGATCAATACTGTAAGGACTAAGTTCACTCAAATGCTAATCAAGCAGAGAGGGTGGAGCTGGCACATGGAGGAGGCCAACATCACTGGCTCTGTCTGAATCTTCTTTTCTCTCTTCGTTGAATCTATCAAGCTTCCGGGAGGACAGAGCAAGTATTTCAGTTTGTTTTACTCCTAACTTATTGAGATATATTTCCTCACTTTGGCTGAGTTCTTGCCTCTGTGGTGTCAGATTATGCAGCCTCTGGTGTTCAGTTACTGCTGGGAATGCAGAGCAGAGCCGTGGCCATTCCACACCAGAGCGACTCCCTGTGTCTCTTTGGGCCTGGGGAATCCCTAGCTCCCTCTTGGGCACAGCTAGAAGAGAGCCTCCAAGGGGTGTGCAATTCCAGGAAGGAGTCCCCACCCACACGTGTGCAATCTCCTGGGATACACAGTCATTCCCGGACTAGGAGAAGACCAACGGGATGTGTGTCCCACTTGGTACTGCTTCAGGCAAACGCTCAGCACTGCTCAGGACAGACCCATTGCTCCTTGCAAAGGGGACCCTGCATGCTCAACCCTGCATCCTTTTCACTTGTTCTGGGACTTCCCTTCTTTCACTGTCCTCTTTCTTCCACACCTTCTTCCTCTTCCTGTTTGCTTGCTCTGCCCTTGGCTGGCACACAAACGCCAGTTTCCAGTATTCTAAATAAACACCTCAAAGTAACCCCAACCTCTCCCTCCCATTTGCCCCTCTCGTGTGCTACTGCCCATTCTCCCTCCTTTGCTTCACCATGGAACTGTCCATACTGCTGCCTGTCTGCCCTCTGGCCCCCAGTGCTTCACCTCCCACCCATGCATTCCCCTCACTGCTCTCTGTTCCTCCCCCAGAGCTCCGCTCTGAAAGGCCTCTTGCCAAGGCCAAAGTCGATGGTCCCCTTCAGGCCTCTTCCACCCAGCCTTCCTTCCTCACTGCCATGATCACACATGTCCTAGTGGAAGACTTCCTGTGTTTATGTCATACCCTCCTGCTGCCTCTCTGACTGCTCCTTCTCTGTGTCGTTCACTTAGAAGGTTAGTCCCCAGATCCATTCTGAATCTTCTTGTCCTCTTGACTTTCCAATAAATGCTGTCCCTTCATTAGGATTCTATTCCCACCCATGCACTAATGAGATGACAACCAAATCTGTCCCTTGAACCCAGGGTTTCCAAGCAGTGTGTTAAAATGCTGTTGGATGAAGCATAGATTCTTCAAAGGACATATTTCTATCTTGATCCCTACAAATCATGCTCTTCCCTCTGTATTTCCTTTTAAAGTCTCTCATCGGTCCCTAGCCACAGAGTCCACTGAGTCATGATTCTTTTGTCCATTAAGTAAATTATACTGAGCACCTTCTGTGTGTTAGTCACTTGAGATACACAACACTCACACCATCAGCCATGAAGTCCCATTCCACCCCTTAAATCTCTCTCATCTCTTTCCTTCTCCACATCTCCAAAGCCTTGGTCGGCACTCCCACTGTTCCTACTTGGGAACTGCTTTAGCCTCCTAGCTGCTCTTGCTCTCCTGAGAATCCTCCTTCTGTCCTCTCTGCTGATGCCAGAGTAATCCTGCCCAAACTCAGACTTTCCCTTATTGCTCTGGTTCAGAAAGGAGGATGGCACTCCAGCCCCCAGTGTGGACAGCCCCAGCCCTCCCTTCTTCTCCGAGACCTCATTTCATGCAGCGGCACAGCATAGCTATTTAAGTGCATGAATGCTGGAGTCAGAAAGAATGGGTTTTAATTCCAGCTCTGCCACTTACTGGCTGTGTGCAGTGGCTGTCTCCCAACCTTTAACCTACCCATGATCCACTTCCTCCATCTATCAAGTGGGTCTATTAAAACCTAACTCATTGTGCTATTAAGCAAATGAAATAAAATCATTTATACAGAGGTATCAGCTCTGTGGTTGGCACCAGATAGGCATACAATAAAAGCTATTATTGTTATTAATAAAGCCTAACACCTCTAGCCTTAAAGTCCTCCATTCTGAGATAAAACACAAACCTCTTTACCAAGTATGTGAACTTGCTATGACTGTCATCCTCCTACTTTTCCATCTTTACCTTGATCCAGGGACGCTGAATCACTTTCAAGAGGCTATTGCAAACCTCAGTGCCTTTGCAAATGTTCTCACTCTGAGACACTGATTTCCAAGTCTACTCCTTCATGACCTTGCTTAAATGTCTCTTCCCTTGTGGAAATTTCCCTGGGATTTACCTAGCACCATGGACATCCCACCAGCACTGTCCATACTTTAGTCTTTTATTTACATGCCTGTCTTCACTCCTACATGTACATTGCTCAAGGGTAGAAGCGGGAGCTATAGTCAGTGAGTGAATGAATACTTATCTCATAAAGCATACTGAGAAGTTAGAGAGACCATACTTTTTTGCTGGGGACTAGGGTGAGGGGTGGGCACACCTATGTCTCACTCATGGAGCACTGCATGAACAAGGTGCGGAACTGTTTCTGTTTTTCCTGTTGTTTGCAGGAAGGCGGTTTCTATGCCTCATTCCTAGACTTCAGGTTTCCAACTCATCTCCTTCTGGTCACACACTGTATTCCCTGGCTTTCCACCCCTGGTTTCAGGACGGGCTCTCTTAGTCCTTCTGGGCTCCCCCTGTACTTCCTGAAGCCCACCAAACACACATAGAGATGCGGGGAACCTTCTGCCTCCGAGGCACGCCTTTCACGGGGGCTGGCCTCAGGAGCCTGGACTGGTGCGGCCTCTTGCAGAACATGTCAGGGAGAGACAATGTGAGGTCACTAACATCCACATGCTGGCCAAGCTTAGGCTTTCTGTGTGTGTGTGGGGGGGTGTCAATCACATTGCTCCTTAGAAAATTCTCAGGCCTCACCTAGGCTTCCCTGATACCTCATTTTCAAGTTCAAAAGAAAACGAAGACAAGTATCATGGACAATATCTGAGGAAGAGCCCTCTGGTCAACAACTTAACTTCAGGGAAGTAAGTGCTTCTTCCAGTCTAGCTCCATCCTCACCTGCTGTGGCTGAAGCATCCTTCCCTGCTGACTAAGTTCACTATGAAATGGTTTAATAAAATATGACTCCTCTGTAAAATGCTGTGCAGAGGAGATCTGCTTCCAGTGTCCCCAGTTCTGTGGCCTCAGGCACTTGAACCAAAGAAGTTTGAAAGGTTGGGTATAATTTAAAGAGGAAAAAAAAGTTTTTTTTTTTTTTTTTTGTTTTGTTTTGTTTTTTAAGTTAGTGTTCGGTACTGAATTATATCCTTCTAAAATTCTTGTATTGAAGCCCAAATCTCCTATGTGACTGTATTTGGAGATGGGGCATTTGGGGGATATAGTTAAGATTAATAAAGTCAGAGGGATGAGGTCCTGGTGTGAGCAGACTAGGGTTCTCACAAGCAAGAGGAGACATGGGCAAGCTCTCCCCAAGTGCACACAGGAAGGGCCACACAAGGACACAGAGAAGAGGCGGCCATCTACATCCAGGAAGACAGCCCTCATCAGAAACCAAGTTTGCCAGCACCTTGAGCAATGACTCCCAGTCTCCAGAACTGTGAGAAAACAAAGATTCTTGGTATTTTGTTGCCAGAGTTCGAGCAGACTAACATAATGAGGAGTACTCAGAGTCTACAGCACAATGGATGGAGGGACTCAGCATGTGACCAGGCACGAAGCTGGCTTTGGCCTTGAGTGCATTATAAAACTCCAATGAAGCACAGCTTTGGCTTTGCAGGAACTCTTGGAGAAGATGGGACAATTACAAATCTGCCTGCCTGTCTTTTCACTGGCCACCACCACCTTCTGGCAGACCTGGAGGTTGGCTTTATCTCAGACCTTGACAGCAAAAGGACAAAACACTTCAAGTGAGAATCCAAGACTGGAAGTAACCTTTGCATGGTTTGCAGCCTTCATAGTACTTTGTGGCTTGAAATGTTTATACCGAGAATTTAGGCTGAAGAGGGTTCTGGCTGGTAATGTCCCAGCACAAGGCAGTAGCTACTGCAAACTTTGCAAGAAAACACCTTCTACCAAGGTCTCGAAGAACTTCCAGAGACAAGAGTTTGTGATTCTAGCCACACAGTCAAAAATTACTCAACAAAGAAAGAAACATGATTCTGGGAAGCATGAGAGGTACAAACAGACCACAGGATCTGCAAAGACGTTAGCTATTTGCATTAAAGGACACAGAATATAAAATAAGTAAGCTTAATACATTTAAATTAACTGAAGAAGTATATAAACATATGAATAAGGAGTGAGAGACTGTAAAATAAGACCAAAAACATTTGAAAAAGAACCAAGTAAAATTTTCAGAAAATTAAAATTATACTTTGAACTAAAACCTTCAATGAGTGGATTAACAGAGATTATACATAGCAGAACAGAGAATAAGTGAACAAAATAAGAGAGAAAATATGAAAAAAGAAACATGCAAGATTGATTGGGAAAAACTAAAACAGCTTGTCAGGCTTTCAAAAGAGCAAATAAAGAAGAAGCAACAGTTAGAAAGATGATGGTTAAACATTTTCCCAAGCTAATACAAGGCACAAGCCATGGATTCAAGAAACATAATGAATTCAAGCAAGGTGAATACGACAATGTCCACACCAGACACATGATAGGGAAACTGCAGGACACCAAAGACAAGGAGAAGACCAGAACAGCAGCCAGGTGTTATACAAAGGAAAGACAAGAAATAGTGACAGTGATAATTGAAGCTAGAAGAAATGGGCACAACACCTCCACATGCAGGAAAACTATGGCTACCAACTGAGAATCAAATGTCCAGGAAATATAGGTATATTTTTAAGAGCAGGGGAAAAGAGACATTTTAAGGCACAGAAGAACCAAGAAACATCAATAGAAAAATGAAAAATGTACTTTGAGCAGAAAGAAAGAAATTCCAAAGAGAAAGACTAGGATGTAAGAAGCAATGATGAACACAGAAGTAACGTGTGAATCTGAATGGACATACATTGGTTTTCTTAATAACACCATCATTTGTGAGAAGGAGTAAGGTGACACATAAGCACGTGCCCCATGGAGTGTGAATCGAGAAGGAGCAAATGTGCAGTGTTCGAAGATTACTGACTTTTCAGGAGGAACACAAAATTAATACTTAACTTCAGACTTCAGTAAGTATTCATATTAATATTTCTAGGGTATTTTAAAAGAACAGAAATAATTGTATGATTTAAATTGTCTAAATTCTCTAGTTAAAAGACAGATTGTTAGACTGGATTTGGAAAAATACAGCTATACACAAAACACACATAAAGCATAAGGGAAACAGAAGCTCTATAGTAAGAGAATAGAAAATATTAGACAAAAAAAGGAAGAAAGAAAAGAAAAAAGAGAAAGGAAGGAAGGAAGGAGGAAAGCAAGCAAGCAAGCACACAAGCAAGCTGATATAATAGCTAAAGGAGGAAAGCTATAAAGCCAAAACTGACAGAAGTTCAAAGCATAATAGATAAACCCATTATTATGTGGGAGATTTTAATCTCTCTCCTTCTGCAGTGGATTGATCAAGAAGACAAAAAAAAAATCAATGAAGACATAAAAGACAACACAATAACTTGATGTAATGGTCGTATTAGAACATAAAAACTGCAAAATGCACTATTTATGTTTTCAGGAACACATAGCATATGAAAAATGACCATTTCTGGCCCCAAAAGCACATCTCCATAAATTTCAAATGGTTGAAATACAGACAGTGTTCTCCAAATACCAGCTTTATAATCAATAACAAAAAGTCAGCTAGAAGAGTCCCTTGGAAATTAATATACACTTTTAAATAACTCAAAGTTGAAAGATGGAATAATAATGTAAATTAGAAAATATTCAGAACAGGGCTGGGATGTAGTTCAGTGGCATAGTATGTGCCAGCATGTATGGCAAGGCCCTGTGTTAAATGGCCGGCACCACAAAAACAAACTAGAGGCAAACTGTAACAGAAATTCTACATATAAAAGTCTGTAGGACTGTAGTCAAACCAGTCCTTTGAGGGAAATGTATAGCCTCAGATGGTTAAATAAGATTTGTGAATAGATAGTGGACTAAGCATCAAAATTAAGATGCTAGAGAAAAAAACCCAACAGAATAAATCTAATACAAGGAAAGCACTAATAATGATGAGAACGGTTATGGATGAAATATAAAATAATATATTAAAAAGAGTATTACCCAAACCAAAACTAATTCTTTGAGAAGACTAACAAATGTGAAACTTCTGAAAATACCAATTTAAAAATGATTTAAATTAGAAATGAAAAAGGAAACAGAAACACAAAAATAGCAGGGGTTGTAAATACAGTAAGAGAGTATGCACAATTTTATATTCAATAAATTTGAAAACTTAGTAAAATGAACTCCAGACAAAAACAGATGACCTAAATTAACCTTTAGTTGTTGCAGGTATTAAATCTATGGTTTAAATTTTCCAACAAAGGAAACACCAGACACAGATAGTTTTGCTAAAAAAAAAATTCCACTAAACTTTCAAGGCAAA
Organism: Erethizon dorsatum; assembly: GCA_028451465.1. Classification (NCBI taxonomy): domain Eukaryota; kingdom Metazoa; phylum Chordata; class Mammalia; order Rodentia; family Erethizontidae; genus Erethizon; species Erethizon dorsatum. The sequence continues at coordinate 109,157,198 of CM051827.1, read as the reverse complement.
AGTTATTGCAATTTTCCACTAAGTACCCCAAGGTATAGAAAGAGAAGAAATACCCTCCAAATCATTTTATGAGGCTAGTATTACCTTGATACAAGAATCTGGGAAGGATAAAAAAATAACAGGCCAATCTCACTAATTAAATAGAAACAAATTATCAAACAAAATGTTAACAAATAAAATACAGGAATGTATAAAAATGTAAATACTAAGTGACCAGGTTAGATTTTTCCTAGGATTGCAAGATTGGCTTAACATTAAAAAAGCTAGGCAATGTAATTCATGATACTAAGAGAATAAAGGAGGGAAACAACAATTGTATCAGTAGATATACAAAGGTGTTTGATAAATTTCAACAGTCATTCTCAATGAAAATTCACAGACCGGGATTAGGAAGGAACTTTCCCAACTCAAAAAGGAAAATGTGGGCCGGTGATATAGCTCAGCGGCATAAGCGCCTGCCTGGCAAGCGCAAGGTCCTGAGTTCTACTCCCGGTACCCACATATTAAAAAAAAAAAAAACTTCAAAAAGGAAAATGTTTAAATTAAAAATAAAATGAGCTTTGACAAACATTATACTCACTGGCAAAGAAATAAAAACATTCCATTAAACATCAAACAGTGACAAGAGTGCCCACCATCATCACAGTGATTGGACATTATACTAAGGTTCTAGTCAGATCAGTGAAGCAAGCGAAAGAAAGAAGGAAAGGTTATATGGATTGGAAAGGAAAAAACAAAGCTATCATTCTTTGCAGATGATCACTGCCCATGTAGAGAACCCAAAAATTCACAGATACAATTATTACAAGATAGTTGCTATATATAATAAGCAAAATGCAAAAATCAATTGCATTTCTAAGTACCAGCAAGAAACAGGTAGAAAATGCAATTTAAAAATATATGATTTATAATAGCAACAACAAGTATACAATATTTGAGTAAATACATATATTAAGAATTGTTGGGCCGGTGAGACGGCTCAGCGGCTTAAGCGCCTGCCTTGCAAGCGTGAAGGCCCGAGTTCGACTCCCGGAACCCACATATGAAAAAAGGGGCCGGTGATATCGCTCAGCGGCACGGGCGCCTGCTGGCGCGCGAGGTCCTGAGGTCGTCCCCCCGGTACCCACAAAAAAAAAAAAAAAAAAAAAAAAAAAAAAAAGAATTGTTTAAGATATCTAATGGAAAAATTATACAAGTTCATTGAAAGCCATTAAAGAATTCCTAATCAATTAGAGAGCTATACTACTCATGGACTAGAAGACTCAGTATCAAAATATATCACTTCTTCTCCAATTGGTTTATAGTTGTGATGTAACCAAAAGAAAGATTCAAACAGGTTGTTGTGGATTTGGCAAGATAGCTGTAAAATTTTTAAGACAAAATAAAAGGTATGGAAAAAAACACAAAATAAACATATACATATATATATATATATATATATAATATGTATATATATAAAACACAAATTTTGAATGAAGTTGATTAAGAATACATAATTACATTTAAATGAAGCTCAAATGCTGGCAAACTAAACAATGCATTTTAGGGAAACACACTGAAGTGCTAAGTCTAAAGAAAGGCAAAAGAATAATAAACACACAGTTGAGGTAGCAGCTTCCTCTGAGGGTACAGGGAGTGGAATGAGATTGGTGATGACCATGCCTCATTAAGATAACTGCAATTTGCTTTTTTACTTAAGCTGGGAGATGGCTACGAAGGTATATATCGTATTGGTGTTATTTATGTCTTGCTCATATTTCATAAAGATGCTGTTTATTTACTCAGTACTTAATAAAAACAATGTGAAAGTGCTGTCTGCAGAGAAGCTACCACCGCCAGCTTCTGAGTTTGAAATCCCTGGTAGACCAGCTGTCTCAACCTGGGCCCACCTGCAGGACTCCCACCCCCAGAGCCTTACCTTAGACGGGTTGAGCGCTGTGATGATCCACACACAGTGTGCATTGTTGTCATATTGAATGGGGAAATTGGGGGAGGTGATAATGCCCGAGGGGCCGCGAAGGTGGGCATCACACATGCGAGCTGCAGAGGGGAGATGAAAGACAGGCCTTTTAGTACAGGTCCACTTCCTCTTCCCGCCTCCCACTCCTATCCCCGAAGAGATTGAATCTGTATGGTTCCACCATAGAAATGACCTGCTTCCTGCACTGTTTCCCCACAGTTCTCAGCAGACTTTCTATGGAAAGTCTCAGTGCTGGGAGCAGGTACTACATGGCCTGTCCTATTGCTTGGAAGCATTGGTTATTTTCCAAGGCAAGCTAAGGAATCTCTGAGTCCTCCAAGATTAAGCAGCCATCTTCACAAAGAGGGAGTAGGCTAGTGCCATGCATGTCGCCCTAAAGCTAGGTGGGTTGAAGGCACTCATGGACTGCTAAGCAGCATGCACTGGCTCTGCTCACCTGCCTGTATTTCCTTATTTGCACTCCAGGTCTCCAAACCAGCTGAATGCTGCTCTGGACCCAAATTTGCTTACCTAGGAGTCGGACCTCATCCAACATTCTGCTAGTCTTCAATCCCTCCCTCTACAACCTCACCAGCCTCCCAAAGTAGAATCTCAGGATGTCCTTGTCAAGGCCACCCCATCAGGCCTCAGAATGCCTGTGCCCAAGGGAGCTGCCAAGGCCCCCAACTCACTCAGTGCCAGGCACCAGTGGTCTCAGTGCCAATCTAGTACTTCCCAAACCCTTCCTCACACTCAGCTCATGCCTGAAACAGGCTTTTGACTGGAAGCATAAAGATTCAAGGTGAATTAGAAGAAGTGCTCTACTCAAGTAGATATAAAGTGTTATCAATCACGGCTTAATCTAATTAAGTTCTTTAAAATAGCTTCTAAACTAATTAGATTAAGTAGTGACTGATCACAGTTAAGGTACTACATTGTATCTAGGTGTTTGCTTTCTTTAAAAATGTGTGCTTGAGTCCTAGCCACTTCATTCTTCAACGTTAGTGAGCAGCTATTTAATAAAGGGTTCCATGAGCCTACTCTGTCGCTGCCCACATGGCAATTTATCCTAATTGTAGGCAAAGTGCCTAACAGTAAAGAAAGAGTGAGCAAACTCAACAGGCATAAGTATATAAAATGAAAGTGCTGTCAAACCTGGTTTCCGCTGATGAGCTCCTCTCCGTGTGGGGACAGGGCCATGATAAACCTCCCCTAGGAAGCCCCTCCTAGGAGGCTCTGGGAAGTGGGTTCCGCAGCTCCCGGACATAATGAATCTCTTGTTTCATGCACTCATTCCTGTGCTCATTCATCCCAACATTTATTAAGTGCCTATTACAGGCCAGCCAGAATGTGGGGAGAGAAAAATGTCTGACACTGCCCTCCTCTCGGAAGGGCCGCAGCCAGTGAGGGAAATGGAATGAGGACAGTTCCGATCAAGCAGAGGCCAGGGTGTTGGAGGGCTGATTGCAAGGGGCGTTTTGCTCTCTCCTTTCTGGTGTTCATCCCTTCTGTGAGCGGAGCCTCCAGCAGCTCACCACTGCCTGTGCACAAAGGTTCTGCTTCTCCCCTACCCTGAGCTCACGTAATGACTCAAATAATGGGCTCGAATAGTGAATAGAGCTTTAACCCCACTATTCCTTTCAGCATTAATGCTGTGCCGAGTCACCCTCAGATTCACAGACTATACTTGGTACAATGGGCCCTGGAGCAGCATGGCATGGTTGAGGAGAGAGGCCAGGCTCTGGGGCTTACCACATTGGCCACCCAGGTCAAAATCCATTTCCTGGCTGTTTAAGCCTGGGTGAGTTAGGAAACCTCTCTGACTCTACTTCTTCATCTGTCAAAAGGGGTAGTAGTGCTATCACCTCACTGATGTAGGTTAGGATGAACATACACAGGGTGACGGATGTGAAGGCTCATCCCAGGGCCTGGGACATTGTTAATATTCCACAAAGGGGACTCAGGACTACCGAACTCAATGCCATGTTTATAACCCTTCTCTATGCTCAAGATTTTGCTCAAAGCTAAGAAGCTTCTTTCTACCTTTTCTTTCTTCACATAGGCATTTTCTTCCAACCACATTTGAGATTGACATTACTAAACAAATTAGAATAAGATGATCAAAACCAAAACCATGCTTCTATCCCACCTCTACAAAAAGGACCTGTGGATTCAGAACCCTAGCCCTGTAGCAAATCCTTACAAATCTCTACCAACACCATCTTTCACCTCTTCTGGAAAGGTAGATTTTGCTGCTAAAAGCCCTCAGCTCCAGTTTCAATTTATCCTGCACTTGTTTCCAAGAATTAGATGGTATTTGCAGTCTGTTGAAACATGCTGAAGGTAATTAGAGAGAACAGGTCAAAAAGGCATTTACCACTTTAAGGGCTTGGAGGAGTTTAATTAAAATATTACAATCTGCAGATAGCATGGAGCACCTTAAAAAGGGATCTGAATGGAGTGTTAGCTTTTTTTTTCCTCTGCTGTCTGGGTAAGGTGAAGGGTTCTGCAGGAAGACAGACAGATTTCTACCTGAGCAGTCAGCTCCCAAGATCCCTCCAACAGATGGCAAGATCCTCACTTTGACCCAGGTGGGCTGGCAAAATCATAGGTGCTCAGTATTGGAGTAAATGAAAGAACCTATCTGTATGTTTCTCTACTTGCCTTTCCCCATCAAAGGGTCTTCTGGATATACTTCAGGAAAGATATCTCTGAGAACTTCCATGGCTGGGCTCTGCAGCCACTCCCCCTCATCCTCTAGACATCATTATACCATCTCACAGGGGACACTATCTCAGGGGACCACAGGGGGACATTGCCTGAACCCATAGCCAGTTCCAGCATTAAAACAGCTTGGCACCAAAAAAAAAGGGGACCTATTCCAAGTGCAAGAGGCATAGAGTCCTTCTGGTCTCCCAGCTTCTCTCCAAATCTTATTCCCACTCTCTCCCATACTGCCTCCCCTTGCTTCTCCTACTACCTACCTCCCGGCTGCCCTGTGCACATCTTTCAGAGCCTCCTACTCCAATTCCTGCCTCTGCAGAAATCTCTCTCCCTTTCTCCAGGCCATTGCTTCCTCTGCAGGCCTTCACAGTGGAGACTTTGCCCCTAAGATCCTCCCCCACCAGCATTTCTCTCCAGAAATATTTTCTGAGCCCCCAGAACTCATCTTTGACCTACTGAGACCTCCACTACATTGGCACCAATATTTTCTTTCAATTCACAAGCTCCTTCCTATTCTTCCCTCTGTCCTTTCCCAGCTTAGACTCCATCGTCCACCATCATGGCCATTTTACAAATTATTCCAAGTCCCCTGCTTCTTTTTCCTCTACACCTTCTGGAGCACATTGATTATGGAGAAAACCCTCCACCTCCACTCTCCATTCCTGCCCCCACACAACTGTGCTTTGCTAGAAAAGAATCAGATAAGAAAGAAGACTGATGTCGCTATAAATTCATGATTACTCACCTCAAAAAAATCCAGCAACCCTCCCACTTAGCTCTACCAGCTCACTCTTTCCATTCTGCTCATACCCTTTTGTGCCTTCTCTATGCCCCTTGGAGTCTCACCCTTCCCTGTCCTCCCCTAATTCCCAGCTGATGACCTTGCCTCAGTTTCTTAGAAGAAACAGAAGCCATTTAGCAGGAGCATCCTTTGTCTTCCTCAGATGTGCAACTCTGACTGCTGATAAGCTCATCTTTTTTTTTCTTGTTCTAAGAGGGGTGAGTCCTTCTTTTAGAGGCCAGCCCCTTCTCATGAGATTTGACATTCCTGCTTTCTCCATCCCAAGATCAATTTTATCTGCAGCCACATCCGGGGCCATGCTGTCCTGGAACCGGAAAAGTCTTAACTCTCAGAAAATAAATGTAATCATCCATTCCTTCCCCTATGCTCCCAGCAGAGTGACTCTGGTCTTGAGTCACCTGTTGTCATCCATCCTGGGCGCCTCGAGCCCTGTGGCCCCCACATTTATTCCCATCTCTCAATCCTCTTTGACTCTTCTTTTGCTGCATGGTCTGGACCTTAAGAGCACTCACCAGTATCTTCAGTTGCTTTGCCCTCTCATATCCACTTGGCACAATGCCTGGCTTTGATCTCTCTATCATTCAGTTTTCCATTTGAATCCTGGGGCTCTCATGGTATCCACAGATTCACGGTTTACCATAATTGAAGCTTCAGCTCAAATCAGTCTTCTTCCCTTGTCTACCCTGCCAATCCCTGTAGAGACAACCTCAAACACTCCACACTTGGCAGAGCCACTTAACCCCACTGGTTACTTTTAATCATCATTACACTTGACCTCTCTGGAGTATCTGACCTCATACACCCTTCTCTCTTTGTAAAACATAGCAGTCTCTTGGCTTTTTCCTACTTCTCTGAACCCCCTTGGCTTCTTTTTTCTCCATTAACTTCTTAAAAGTAGTTGTTTAAGGGGCCGGTGAGATGGCTCAGCGGCATAAGCGCCTGCCTGGCAAGCGCAAGGGCCCGAGTTCGACTCCTGGAACCCACATACGAAAAAAGGGCCGGTGATATCGCTCAGCGGCATGGGCACCTGCTGGCGCTCGAGGTCCTGAGGTCGACCCCCCGGTACCCACAGAAAAAAAAAAAGTAGTTGTTTAAATCTAGGTGATGGGTGAATGGGGGTTCTTTGTACATTAATTACAACTTTCTATAAATTTTAAATTATATCAAAACAAAAAGTTACCAAAAGGGGAGTGGAGGAAGAGGCATTGTTCTGCATGGTTCCATCCAATATATTGGCTCAGAAAGATGTCCAGGTGCAATTTTCCGGGGGAAGTAACCTAGAGTCAGCATTCAAAACTCAGCTCAACTGATTGGCTCTGTGCCCTTGGGTAAGTTGGCTGACCACTCTAAGTTTCAGTTAAACACGAAATATGGTTATTGCCACTTGACTCATAAAGAAATTATGAAAAATGCCTAGTGCAATGCTTTAGACAAGTATAAATAGCTTAATAAATGGGAGCTTTATCATTAGCACATACAGGTAAGAGACTCAGGGACATTCTCAGGGCTGGAACAATGGGCCTGTATTCTACTGCAGTCTGTATACAGTCTCCACCAGAGTGGACAGAAAAAGAGAGAGGAGAGAAGGGAAGCAGAGAAAAAAAAAAGAGAACAGAGAGAGCAGAGAAGTGGAGAGAGAGGGAAATAGCACTCTCGATCACAACAGTGCTTAAGGGATAGGAAGCAGATCCAAGTGAAGGCCACCAAGCCAGGAAACAGGCACCTGTAATTATCATAGCATTTAATTTAGTCTGGTTTATGTCATATTTCCCATGTTTCACCCACAGAAAAGATTCAGAGCATTTAAATGATTTTCTCTGTGCTATGTGGTTTGTTAATGGTAAAGTTTGAACTTAAACTTAGGTCCTAAGTTTGGTAATCTATCCACAAAAAGGGTTTTATTCTAAACAGAAGCACAGATATGCACACAAGCACACACAGAGCTTTAGCCGCAAAGGAAAAATAATACGGGGTTTTCTATTAATGATTTACTTTGTGAATCTGTACGTAATTCATCTGGAGCTGATACTCAGTCCCTATCTGAATCAGCACCAATTTGTGGCCAGAAGAAACTAGGTCTCTTGGTTGCTAATTTGGTCCTCTTACAAACATTGGTAACCAGAGCCCCAGGGCTACCAGGGTCTAGCGGCTGCTGAGCGTGGTGGAGGAGGGGACACGCCAAATCTGCTCTTACTCTAATTAGAGAAGCTCCACTTGTGTCTGTTTTATTTCTCAGGCTTCTGCAAACACTTATTTCTAAGTATTAGGGTCTATTTGAAAGCCCCATACTATACCATCCCGCTTGTATGTGGAGCTGCACGGAATTATTTTACCAGTATTTTGCATTGCTCTCCATCTCCTTTGCATGAGCAAGATTTCCTAGGAGTCGAATTAGAGGCTTTATTTCTTCTGGTGGGAGGCAAAAAAGAAAGCTCTATGAATACCTAATTTCCAATTCCAAGATGAAGGCACAGTTCCATATTATTCATTCATTTCAATCACTGATTTATTCAGGTGGTCCTTAAACATTTATTGAGAACCTATTATTTGCCAGGCTCTGTGTTTTAGTAGAATTAATTTTGTGGAAAAATGAATACTTAAAGCCAAATCATATTTTAAATGCATTAGATAGAAAACAATACCACTATGTATGGTGGTCAATACTTTTTAGAATGTGATCTTTGGGTAACCTTCTTTTGAGTGGAGCTTCTTGTAATTGAAAGACTTTGTCCCTTTTTAATTCTTAAAGCTGGGTATGCCTAAGCTCTTCTAAAAATCACAATTAGAATAGCAGCTCCAATTAATTAGAATCAAAAGATTTTAAGAGAAAAATCTTCAGGACTGCCAAAAATAAAGAGACCTTTGAAACCAATATCAGCCTCTTCCTTTGGCCTTCGGAAAGCCCAGGAAAAATCATCTGGGTCTAAAGCCAGGTGCCTTGGCCTCCCTGTATCATCTCACAATGGAGGAGGAACAGCAGGGGCAGAGGAAGGCAGGGGTCAGCCTGTGCTGAGACCTCACACTCCATCGCAGGGGGTGTTGGCCACCTTCTATGACATGCTTTTCTTTAAATTCACAATTACTAGGCAGGGGAGGTTTTATTTTCTCTGTTCACAAACAAGGGCACTATGGCAAAAAAAGATGAAAGAACTGGTCCGAGGCCAGCCAGCTAACAGGTGGCAGAGTTGTGATCTAGATCAAAGTCTCTGTGACACTCAAATCATGTGGCTGCTTTAAGATTGGACAAGACAGTGGCTTTGGAAAGGATCTATGGCCATGAGAGGCTGATGTCTGCTCTAGGGCTTGAGGAAGCTATGTACCAACTGTGCTTCAAGTGAAACTAAACACATGCGCTTAAACCTCACACTGGCATCACTTTTAACTGAACACTTTTGCCTGGTTCTCAGAGTAATGCCATGAAGTAATGTTCTAGTGTCATGGACATTTAGCAGGTAAAAAATTTAAAGCGCTGAAGAAACTGGCCAAGGACACCTAACTGAAAATGATGATGATTGGATTTGAGCGGTGATCCCACACTTTCACAGCAGCAGAGGATGGAATCAGATAACAGATGTGAGAAAGCTCAGCCCAATGCTTAGTGAAAGTGTAGCACAGAATCCAGTTTGGTGGATCAAAATCACTAGAGGTAGCTCGAATGGGGCACATATCATGTGTACAGAAAAAGAAGAGCATAGAATTCAACTTTGAGCTTCCTTCTAAAACACTAGCCCTTCCCTGCCCTGGGTATATTCATGTAAACAACCACCATTACTAAGAGAAAAAGGAGTTGGTGAGAGATCAAATCCTGCCACTAGCTTCTCAAAAGGAGTTTCAAAATGACTGGTTGGCCAAGAGTCCTTCAGTACTCTGACTGGATAATTTGATGCCTTTCTACCCAGCTGGTGCCTTGGCTCCCTGAAACTGGCTTGGTGTGCTACTCAATTATGCATTCATTCAATCATTTGTTCATCTCGTTATTAAGCACCTATTGTGTGCCAGACCTTGTTGTAAGTGGTGATGAAAACAAACGCCCTTGTCCTGGTAGAAGTCATATCCTAGCATGAGAATATTTCTTTTTCTTCTAGCACCTGCCAATCCATAAAGTGTTTCCATACCCCCAGCTTCCTCTGACTGTCACATTAAACACAAAACAGTGCAGAGTAGGTACTATATGAACATAAGAAAATAGGCCCAGGGAAAATAGGTGATTTGCTCAATTGCTTAGAGTTATATTAAGAATTTTTTTGTTTGTTTGGCTTTAGAAAAATAGTAGTTATGCAGAATCCTTGAAATAATACAGCTAAAATTAGTGGAAATGAAAGTATATTATAAATCATTGATTGTAGCCATCTCAAAGTTGAGGAAGGATGGATAAATCTAAGACTTCAAAAATATTCCCATGACCCTCTTTCAGATCACCTATTGGCACATTAAAAAGAAAGAGTGAATTTCCCTTTCCAGTGTCCAGAGAAAGGGAAGAATCTTCTTCTCACACTGGAAGGATACAGGGTGTAACTTTATAGTAGGCAGCAATCCTTGTCTCCCGAAAGGGCCCTCAGAAGAGTCCTGGTTGGCTTTTAATGGTATTTAGCAGCCTCATGCTCAGGGGCACCCTGGGCATTAAGATCAGGAGCTTCACTACTGCGGAAACAGCTGCTGCCCTGCCCCAGTGAAGGAACACATTCAGGTCTAACCTTTTAAGATTATTTGGTGGGGGTGGGAGTGGGGGTTGCAGAGACTAGGCCAGCTTATCCTTGGTTCCTGTGATACCTGAAATATGAGTGGCAGGGCCCTGAGAACAAGATACCAGGTATGGGGTTATAAGCAGTCCATGGAGAAGCCTTTTGATACCAGGGCCACTTCAGTGTAGCTAAAAGCATTGCTTCAGAAATGACATATATGTTAATTACAGAGTGTGGGGCAAGAAACAAGGACACCGGGATAGAGGGCTTGGACATATGTGTGTTTTAATAAAGGTATTCAAGGTGTCTTCCTTTTGTGGCTGTGATATTTTTCTGCAATGAGCAAGCAACCTGCTTCATATGTGCCTGCCCCATCAGACTATAAAGTACATGCAGGTCTATCGTCCCTACTTCTGTAGGTCCTGATCCTAGCACGGGCTTGATACAGACAGGGTATCAAACAGAAGTGTTAATTAATAAATAAATGCAGGACCCGAGACCCTAGGAGCAGCAAGGGAGCAAAATGAACTAGTCTGGATGAAAGTCTGGGCCTCAGGTGCTGGGAGCTGGGCTTCATCCTCCTGACCCAGCCCAGCTTTCTGCAAAGCCTCCACTTCCCCCGGTGTCCTCACCTCGGCAGACGGGCCTGTGGTCACTCCAGGCCGCAAACATGTCGCTCACTTTCATACAGGTGATCCGCTTGGACCCTTGCAGGTCATAGCCCTCATTGCAGGTGAACTGGACGCTGGATCCTAACCTAGGAGACAAGGTATGTTTGTGAGCTTGGTCCCTGGGCCTATGAGCTCCTGCCTGGAGTCCTTCCTGGTTCTTCCTACGTGGAAGGTTATTTCTCCTTTTGCTGCTTAATCTCTGCTCCACTGTTCATAACTTAAAATCTCCATTGGGAGGAATATCTGCTCTTCATCTTTTTTTGCACCATTTAATGGGTTTAGGATTGAATTAAAAGGTGACTTTGTGAGCAAAACAGTGACCCTCCGAGATAAGTATCAATTAGGGCAGCTAAGAGTGGGTGGATGATACCCACAAACTGTAATGAAAATGGAGAACTGTGGGAAGATGCCTTGATAATTTGAAACTTGAAAAATGCACCATCTCGGGGCCCTGAAGTCTCCTGAATAATTGCAGATATGTTTCCTGCTGGTATGTCATTACCAAGGATGGCAGCCCTTTGTACTGTAGTTATATAGGTTTTCTGGGTAATGCTGGCAGTTTATAGTTCTCCCCCACCCCCATATGGCATGGGCACTGTCCCAAGGACTAGGCCCAGAGAGAATGTCAAAGGCACCTTTGAAGCACGTGTCAGCACCTGCATTATACCATCCTCTTCACTCCACCTCCAAGAAGGCCAGATAACCCTTGTCTTCCCCCCAGCCAGGACAGCCCACCCTCCTTGTAATAAAAAAAAAAAAAGTTCCCAAATAGATCTTACCTGAAATCCGAGCCTAGTCTTTTGCCCCTTTCAGGTATGCCAGGGTCTGGACACATATTATGTCCTTGGGACACACCAACCTGAGTTACTACAAGGGAAAAAAACACCATATACGTAGATGGATCGTCACGGGAAGGTATGAACTGGGGCAGTGTCTCAGGGCGGGGCGTGGAGGCAGAGACAGAATGAAGCCCTGCTCCGGGGGATCTGTGGGGATGGCTGGGGTCTATTGGACTAGGCTTTCCTGGCTGTGCAAGGTGGGGAGCTGCTTTTGACAAATTCCTTTGCAAGAAAAATCCAAGCGAAATTCATCAAGAGCGTGTGGGCTCCCAGACAGGCCCTCTGCAAAAACAGCCACCCAATTCCCTCATCCCACACCAGTGGCCAGAGGCGGACTGTCCACAGACCCTGGTGACCTCCCCATCCTGCACTTCGGATCTGAGGTGGAGACTCTAGATGAGATGAGCCCCCCAACCTCAGCCCCAAATGGATAAATGTCTCAAAGAAAGTTAAATAAAAGGTGGATGCATGATTTGAAACAGTAAAGAATGTAAGAGAAAGCTGCAGTTTGAAGTTCAAAGCAAGGACTTTAGTTCAAATATGGATATTTCTTCCCATCAGATACTTGTCAAGGCAGAGTAGAGTAAGCAGTAACCAGAGCACCTCCACCCTCGCCAAGGCCACTGGCCAAGGGCACTGAGCGGAGATGGGACCTGTGGTGGTTCTAGCAGGTTGTGTGACACTCTGACACCAGCCAACACCAGGGTTCTGTTTACAAAAACTATATACACAGTTTTCTGGCCTAGAGCACAAGCTTGGTCCAGGGGCGACGGACAAAACATGGTGCAGAGGGCGGGCAAGCCTCTGGTCCCTGCCTGGCCATTGTACTTGGATGCTTACACTACTGAGGCAAGAATATCTCACATCTCTGGATCCTGGTTCTGTGAAGCCGTGGTCCAGAAGTTCCATTCGAGGATTCACCAATCCCATGATCCCAACTGCAACCTCTGGATGAGGGGTTAGAGGGAATCTGGAGCAACAGTCTCTGAACTTCCCATGTCCCTCCTCATCCACCTGATGTCCCACAACGTGCAAAGCACTCCATCACCCATTCACCCACTTACTCATTTCCATGCATGGACACACCACAAGCATTCATTGAGCACCTACTGTATACAAGACCTTTTTATGGATACCATGGGAGTGCCAAGGGTAGTTAGATATGAATACTGTCCATGAGGAGCTTCCACTGAAGATATGCAACATGGAAATGAACTACAGAATCGTACTGGGGAAGTGATAAAGGGATGCTCAGAGGGAGGACCAGTCTCATGTTACTGAGAGAAGGCAGCATTTATCATGGACCTTCTGAAGAGGTAGGAGTAGGACACGTGACGACAGTGTGACAAGGTAGACAGACAGGCATAAGGCATGAGGTGAAAACAATTGAGAGTTGCTCAGTATGGCTAGAGTGGAAAATGGTAAAGAGTGACAAACAAAGTGGGAGGTGAGATTTCAGAGAGTAGATCTGATCCTCAATACCATGGGGAGCCACTGAAGAGTTCTAAGGTGCAGAAGCGCCAGGGAGACTGGATTGCTTAGGGCTAGGCTGATTCCTGTGAGACCAGTTAGGAAGTGTGTCAAGGTCAAGAACCTAGTAGCCGGGGTAGACAAGAGACACTGAGAATGGATATGGCAAAGAAAGAATCCCCAGGGCTCATGGAGGACTAGGGCAGGAGGAGAGGTACAGGCTTTCCTGGGCCTGAGGCCCTAGGAGGATGTGATGGTGGGTGGATGTAGGTGGGGAGTCCCATTTCAGACTTGCTGAAGCTGAAGCTCATTCCCACAGGTGGAGGCCTGGTGTAGACCCTGTTCAGGTCTCCCTGTAGCTCAGCTTATGCTGGTGAAGGGCACCTGAGGGTTTGGACACTGTGCAAGTGCAAGCCAGATGCCAGGCAGCCTCTGTGTTGTGTGGCAACATGCACAAGGCCTCCTGAGTAGTCCCCTTTTCTCCAGTACCACACACTGCCAGGTGAAAGCTGGTCACTCCCACTGACGCTTGTCTCCTGCCCCATCCCCTGCCTTGCCAAGCCTCCACCTCCAAAGCTTTCACATCCTCAGCTTAACAAAGACACCATCCCCACCAACCCAGGAAACTTCAGGCGGATAGTAAGATGACAGTGTCATCCCCAAAGCAGAGGAAGCTCCTGCTTCTGGAGAACCTTGGTATCGTGAAGGAAACAGAAAAAAATAACAGTGGCTTCCTGTGGTGAGGAGGTGGGAGCCATGGGCCTTCTCTCCCGAAAGGAAACTTGTCCTAAGCAATGAGGTGACCATCCTGAGCTGTCCTGACTGGCTTATGTGTTGGTAGGCCCATCACACAGCCTCAGTGATGGACTAAAAGGGGGTCTTCCCAGCTAAGCACCCATCTTCTTTAGGTCCCGCCTCCCCAACCTGCCCATGGACCACCAAATCCAGAGTCCTTGACAACCACCTGATAGGACCCACACAGCCCCCTCGTGGCACATGGAGAGTGCTCAGCACCCCTTTCTCTTGCCTTCTCATTCTCTATCAACACAGCCCAGAAAGCAGACAGAGTGAGTAGAAGACTGGTGGGTGAGGAAGAATCATGACAATGCCCACCCGCTGAACCACAGCCCTGACACCCAGAGCAGATCCGGTGCCCCCCTCTAATCATCCACCCCTCAACAGGTCCTGGCATCACCCAGGAAGTTACAAACACAGCCATGATGCCACCCACACCCAGCCAGCACCCTCCTCCAGGAAGGACTGGACAGGTAAAGACAGTCCCATAAAGGCCTTCAAGGCTCCCAAAGAAACAAGCAAATTTCAATCTCAGTGAACAGTTTACTGTCTTAACAATGGAGTTAAGAGGCATTTCTGCCTTCCATATGTTTATTTCCAGCCTTCACTACCTCTTTAAAAACAGCCACTACTGTTTATGGCATTTATTTTCTGTTGGCTCCAGAGGGATAACAACAAAAGTAGTCCATACCCAGCCTATGCAGGCCCCTATGGCAAGGAAAAGGCAGCATCTCCCTGAAGGGAGACATGGACAGGTGGGCGACCAGCAGCACTGGCTAGGGGTCCATGGGCCTCGTGGACTGTGGTAAAGGAGATCCTCAGAGTCCCCTTCTCCCCTTAAGCTCAGGACAGCTGGCCATCGGGGCAGAGCACTCAGGGTAGACACCTGCAGATGTTTGGCTCCCAGCCTTTGAGCAGTGTGAGTTATACCCATTGTTTCCCGAGGAGATCTTAGGATGGGGATTAATACCCTCTTGTTGGTAGAAAGAGATTCATGTTTTTTAGAAGAGTTTCTGCATTATTTCCTTTGACTTTTCATCTTTCTGAGGGAGTTTAGGCATCTCTGAGTAGTTAATGAAAACCATGGACCCTCTCTCCAGAAAAATGTGCCCCCAAACATCTGTAGTTTCTCAGCTGGTTCACAGAACTCCTCAATCCTTGGTCAGGAAGACCTGTCTTAGCACCCTTGGGAGGAAGGCAGAGTAGGGTTTTGAATCCCCATTCTGGACACTGAGACATTCTGGAAACTGGGGTAACATGGCTACCTGAAGACAGAATTGGGATAAATAGTTGGTCTCTCAAATGAGGGCTATTCCCCTAAGTTTGTCTGAGGCTTCAGATGAATTTGGAAATAAAACCACACCTGTCTCAGTTCATCTGGTCTCTGTGGTTGTAGAAAGAAAGAATGTGAGGGCTTGGGCCATGGCCAAGCCTTTTCAGCAGAGTCCTGGGCTCTCCTAGTCCTTGCCCCTTCCCCTGAATCTCTAGACATGTATAGAAACAGGATCTCCTGGATGCCTTCTGCCATCTAGGATCTTCAGGTGAGGGCCACCAGGGATGCTGGTCTCCAACTATACCCAACAGTCAATGGTACCAACCCCATTCAGAGGACATGAACGAACACAGCATCTGGACCAGGCCCCAGCTGCCTCTGCCCCAACCTTTCTTCCGGCCACAGCCACCAGCACAGCTTTGGGACCTGTTGGCTGCTCTCCTCATTAAGTACTTCTAGCAACTGAAGAAAAGTGAGTGCATGGAAGTGAGATGGACAGAGGGTGATGGGGAAGGGTGAGGAGCTCAGTAGGTACAAAAAGAAGGGTGGAGAGGAAGGGTGGAAAGAGGGGGGAGAACATGGAGGGAGGGAGAGGATAAGAGAAGCAGGAGAGGGACAGAGAAGTGAAGGGAACCAGAAGGCGAGTCACTGGGGACTAGGCAGGCTCCCTGCACTTGCCTCCAGAAAGAAAATGGTGGGCGGCTAGAAAATCCTAACTGCTCTTAAGTCCAAACTTCTGTGAGGCCCAGAATTTACCCCACCCACAACTCCTGTGTGCTCGCTCAAAAGCCCCTTGAGCCCAGGCTCTCATCAGGTGTTTCCCAAGGTGACATTCCAGATCATTCCTTAGCACCAGACCTCTTTTAATCTCCCAAACAATGGTAACAGAAACATGTTCTTGAGAAGATGAAATCTTTCCCATGCCCAAGCAGAGAGACCCAGCACCTCCCTCTCATCCCAAGAGGCAGAGCCCCAGCCTCCTCTAGTCCTCTCTCCGCCCAGCCAGGTCCAGGACCCTTGGAGGAGGTTACTCAGCCTGTCCTTTCCTCCCCTTCCCAATCTGGCCTTGGGAGCTGGAATTGGGTTCCTGCCATTGCAGCCCTCTACATCCCAGCCCAGGGTTATTGACTGCTAGAAAAGGAGCCAGAAAAAGGACCATCTTAGCAGGTGGAAGTGATTCAAAAGGAAAAATAAAGAGAGAAATGTAGCAGTAATGACTCCCTGGACTGCAGTTCGAATGGGAAGTGAGGAAGGAAGAGGGAAAAGGAGGACAATGGGAGGAGGAGATGGCAAAGGACAGGCCCAGGGCTGCTCGCTGGCTGCTGGGTCAGTGTGTCCATGTGCAGAGCCTGGGATGGACGGAAGCAGGGATGAAGGGAAGTCATCCAGCACTATCTGGCTTCCCTGCTGTCATAGCAGCGGCGGGTCTGACTAGAGCATGAGACCCGGCGGGTGGGCAGGTAGGCGGACACTTACACACAGATGTCTTCTGGCTGTTGTCTTTGCTGGGCATCAGCTTCACGCCTCGAGACTTCAGCTCAATTTGCTTCTTGACTAGAGAGGAGGTAAGAGGAAAGACAGTTTGAGTTGACTTCTGTGATCAGAGATGAGGATCCCTCTAGAATGATCCCCTCTCCTGGCTTGGGACATTCTGTGGGAGGTCCAAGCCAGGAGCTTCTCTGGGCAGGGATATGCCAAGGGTACCATTCATGGGCAGCAGGGTCCCAGACATGGAGGAAGAGCTGCTGTGAAAGCCATCCCTCTAGAAGAGGCAGGAAAGGTATTTTCCCACCTGGAGGCCTCTGAGACTTCTCCAGCAGCCTCTCACAGGTGTCTAAGACTTCTGCACCACAACAAACTTCTCATGAAGGCTTGCAGCCTACCATGATGTGGGTCAGGAATGTCCCCCAAAGCTCTCTGTGCTGAAGACTTGTCACCCAGCCTGTGGTACTATTGGGAAGTGGCGGAACCTTATGTAAGTGGGGCCTAGTGGAAGGAAGTTAGGTCACTTGGGCTATGCTCTTGAAGGGGATATTGGGACCCTAGTCCCTCCTCTTCCTTTCACTTTAGTTCCCCAGTCACCATAAGGTGAGTAGCTTCTTCTCCCACATGCTGCAGCCAGAATGCACTGCCTCACCACAGGCGCAGAAACATGGGAGCAATTGATCACCTACTGAAATTGCCAAAACTGAGCCAAAAATAAATCTTTTCTTTTTAAGTTGATTTATTTCAGGTATTTGCTACAGGAATGGAAAGCTGGCTAACACACAGCCTCACCCCACCCCTGCACTTCTGCTTCTCTGCAGAACCTGCTCTGCCCAATTTCTGAGCAAGCACTGACAGGGTGCAGTGGATTAGAGTATAACCCCAAATTGTCATCCCTCCCTCTATCCATATTTGCTTTGTGATGTGATTTTTGTAGTTCCTCCCATTATAGAGATGGAATATATTTCCCCACTCCTTGACTTTGGGCTTAGCCATGGGAAATTTTGAGACCTTGACCTGTCCAAAGGCTAGAAGAGCATATTAGGTATGCTCTCCTGCAGCTCTGCCATCACTGTGAGAAGATGCAGCTGGTTCAGAAGGATGAAAGACATGGGGGCAGACTCTATTGGCCTAGCCAGGACTGTCCTCCATCAGCCAATCCATTGTGGACAGAGGAAGCTGAGTCCTGGAGGTCACTGGAGAATGTAGCCTGGCTTAGGTGGGTACCTAATGGACTAAATATGGATTTGAACCTGCCACTTAGTCCTGTCCACAGCTCATCAGGACTTTGCCAATCAGCACACAAAGGGTAACAGACCCACAATTCCAAAATTTCTAAGGCCATGCATTCCCCTGTATCTATCAATCTCCTTTAGTCTGGCTTCTCTGCTCCCCAAGGCATTCTTTTGGCCTCCAAGTATTTAATCCAATCCCAGACCCCTTGTACCATCTTCCAACTGGCCCCTGTCTGCTGACTCAGCCCTGTTAAGACTGATGCCCATCAGTGGTGACAACTGTGACCAGGCATATAGAGAGTCCTTCCCAGTCCTCCTCACCATCCAGGAAGTTTATATTTGTAATCCCATGGAATCGTAGTGAGTTAATTCCAATCTACCACTACCAGTGTGACACATGGTGAGAAAAAAGACACTAAGGCATATTTGTAGTTGTGGGGAGCTAAGGGGGTCCTAAGTCCAGCTAGGGTGATGGCTAATCGGAACAAAGGCCTCGACCCAGGGCTGAACCCAGGTTTTATTGATTTGTGAAGGGGGTAGTGGCTCAAGGATGCGTGACTGTGAGAATGGCAGGAAGTATGTGAGTGCTGTGAGCTGGGCTAGGTAGGTGGCCTGAAATCACCTTTGCATTATGCAGAAAGAAGGCTATGCAGAAAGAGTAATCTGCATAACACAGTTCAAGGTAATATCTAATGTTTTGGGATTGGTGCTTCAGCTCTGATGTGTAATTTTTATGCCCTGGGCAGTCATAGCCTCTTATCTCAAGGCTGATCCCAGCTGACAGCATGGAGCATGGCTCTCCCTCCCACCTGGCTCACACATGCTTCTTGGTAGCTATGGGGCAGGGCAACACTGACCTGTCGCCTTGCTTCAAAGACGACACATCAGCACTTTGGCTAGACCTATATGCATTTCTTAAAGCCAGTTGAAGGGATAGGGAAAAGTCCTAGCCAGCTCTGTACATATCATGGAAATAGGGCCAGGTTTAGCCAAAATGGAGATAACTGCTCTTCTTTCAAGGAGAGTTGTCCAGGTGGTCCTCCACACAGGCACACCTGATGTGCCAGGCCCTGGGTGCTTTATAAGTTCTCTACTTAAATCTGCTTCTGTGGCTCCTCTCTGTCACACCCACATATGATCTGTCAGCAAGTAATTCCAAATATATACCAGATGCAACCACTTCTCACAACCTCCATGTCTATCACACTGGTCCAAGTCTCCCATAACTTTCCCCTCATTGGCATGGCTGCCCATCTTCCACCCTTGCCCCCATATAATCTGTTATCAGCATAAGAGCCAGATGGATGCTGCTAAAACATAAATCAGACCATACTAAATCTCTGCTTGAAACTTCAGCAGCAACCCTTCTCTCTGAGTAAAAGCCAAAGTCTTTAAAATGGCCCACAAGGACCAATCTGCTCTCCCCATGACCTCTTTGGCCCTTTCCTTGACCTTGATCACTCTTCTCCAGCCTCTTGGGCCTCCCTGATGTTCCTATAATATGCCAGGCATATTGCTTAAGCCTGTAAGTTCCCCAGAATGCTTCCTCTCAACTAACTGTATGGTTCACTGCCTTTTTCTCTTGAAGAAATTGTGCAAAACTCACTTCTTCATAGAGGCCTCCGCTCTACTAAAATAACTCCAACCCCAGCTATCTTGTCCCCTCCCTCTACTTCACCTTCCCAACTTTCTGGCGTACTTTATCATTTACGGGGTTATTTTTGTCCCTCCTTAATGCAAAGTAAGTTCCATGAAAACAAAGATTTGTATTTACTGCTGTATCCTCAATGCCTAGAGTAGTGCAGAGTACATATATAGTGGGCCCGCAATAATCATCTCATTCAGTCCTTAAACTTTCAGCAACCTTGACCTGTTTATTATACTTTTGTTTTGTTTTGTTTTGAGACAGGGTCTCACTATGCAATTCAGGCTGGCCTTGAACTCACTTTGTAGCCCAGGCTGGCCTCCAACTCACAACAATTCTCCTGCCTCTGCCTCCCAAGTGCTGGGATTACAGGCATGTGCCACCATGCCCAGCTATTATACTTTCTTGAGAGAAAATAAAATTAGGGTTCGAAGTGGTTTAGGTACTGGCTGTAAGCTGAGCTCCAGCTTCTTATCTGTGACCTTGCTTCAAAGTAACTCCAGAGGCACCATCGATTTTCCCCAGCACCTGCCCCCTGCCCAGCTTAGACCCTGAAAACTCAGGTTGGTTTTAGGATACATGCCAGTCCCAAAAGCAAAGCCAATGTCAGTCAGGTGTGCATAGGGGTCTCCCAGTTCCCCCCATTGTAGCCAAAAAAAGGCTCACCAAGGGTCCCCTCAGCAAGTCACAGTCTAAGCAGAATGTCTGATCAAATTCAGTTACTACCACAGACTCATTGCCTTGACACCCATTCACCCTCTTTTATAAATGTGCGTACTCTCTGTGTGTATTCAGCAGGAAATTTTCCAATGAACACTACTGTAGTCCCATTATCAAAAAGAGGGCATTAGTAGGGAAACATGCATTATTCAAACCTAGCTAATATGGTGCAACAGTGGAAAAAAAAATCCCACTGATTTAATCATCCCTAGGAAAAATGGAGTGGCCCCAGCACTGTGACAACATTTTGAGCTCTTGTCACTGATGTTCCAGGGAGGCAGGGATAAGGTGGGAGTCCGTATAACCCAATGCAGCCCACTTGAGGTTAGTCCGCAGAGATGGTTCAGCATCTGGCCAAGAAGTAGGGGTGGAGTCAGGGTCTTCATGGTCTCTTTGTCACTGGTTCTAATATCTGCTAGATGGAGAAGGACGAGGATGGGGCTAGAGCACTGTGGATGTCATGGTCATTGGCATTCTGCTGATGGGGACTTTGAGATGCAGGCAGATATGAGAAGAGTTGCTAAGAAGGAGCCCTTCTTCCCCTCTCCTCAAAATTGCACTGAGGAAAAGCCTCCTGCCCTTCTCCTCTCAGGGCCCTGGAAGGAATCCTGATTTCTGTGTCCATCCTCCCCACTTGTCCCTGAGAAGAACTGTCTAATCCACAGGCTCTGTGGCTGCTGTTCGCTGGGCTGTTTTTAGTAGTTGGTGACATTGTCACACTAGAGATAACTTCTGTTCTTCCTCTTTCACCTCCTGATACTTACTATAGGGTGCAGTTCATCATGGTGATGAGAACCGATGGAAAAAGAATCTGAAATACTACTAGAGGGGGGCTTAATTTACATATAAACTTTGTGACTGCTCCTTCAAGATAGGTCTCAAGTCTGCATCACCCATGATGCCTTTGGGTACCACACCGTCCTGATACACACATTAGAATCCACAGGTAGAGTACTTGCCCTCATGTTAGCCTGCAAGAAGCAGGGCCCACTTCTCTCTGGGCCAGGGTTCCTCATATGAATAATACAATTTCTAAAAGTTGTATGTCCAGGCCAGCTGACCCAGGTTCAGGCTTAGAAAGGTGGAGCCCACAGCTGGCCCACACTATGTGGAAACTGATAGTGGGCCCAGAGAGTAGATCTAGGCACGATCCACATCACCAGGGACAGTGGCATCAAACCACTACCTCCAGATGCCAAGGCCTCACATTCTGGGAGATCCCAGGAAAGCACACACACCCTGAACTGTACATAGCAAACTGTTTTTTTAAACAGTCTGCCCAGATGGGGGTGACCCATCATGGGTCATGGAGCACCAAGGGAAATCAGCCACTAACTGTGGTTGTTGATGAGCTGGCTCTGCAGATCAGGGTAGACTGAGTGTGCGGGATCAGAGGACAGGGAAGGACTCCCTCCAGATCTCCAGAGCGCACCACCACGAGGCCCGGCCAGAAAGAAAGGTCAAAGCCAGCAAATGGGCAAAATAGCAAGAACCTAGAGAATTCCTGGGATGCATTTATTCATGTTGTTTGTCCACTCAGTCACTTGTGAAGTGCCCTCTAGCCTTGTGCCAGTGATATTACACTGAAGCACTGGTCTCTCTAAAAAGAGGTTTTGGTAACCAGCAACGTAGTGAGGAGAGAACAGAGCTTGAGGCTGGTCTCATTTCTGGTCTCCCTCAAATGCACATCCCTTGACGCATATATGTGTGTACACATATGCATGCATACATGCACATTCATGTCTATTAGCAACCTCACAAGTACACATTCACACACACACACAACTACAAACAGTTGCACACAAAATGCAAGTCACACACATATACTACACGCTTTTTCCCTGTAGGTGAACAAAGTCAGGACTCCCGAGAGAAGTGTGCAGGGTGTAACTGGCTGATGGAAATCTTACTAGGTACATTCATCTCCTCCAAATGATAATGACTACAGGAGACTGCCAGGCTGCTCCATTCATCCTTTATATTCTGGTTAATTACAAGACATTTCCCCGCTGTTGTAAAGGTTAGTGGGACACATGGTACACATTTAGCTAGAAGAATCTTGCAGTACGAATGGCTTTCAAGTCTGCAGCATGAGTTATTGTGCTGAGCTAACAGGGGACGAGCACCTGTTAGGGGGAGGGTGGCCTGACCTGTCCCCAAGGCTCTGGGGGTCATGAAGTGGATGGGCCCTTTAGTCACTTTCCTCCAGGGAGTTGCTTCTTTTTGTCTCAGTGAATTCAGACATCCCTCCCATAAGGCAAGCCCCTCTACTACCCTCGTCCACTCCCCTTTCCCTGCAATATGGCTGCCCTGTTAGTTGGACCAGTGCTTCTTCCCCACTGTGCCCACTCCGTCCCCAAATCCAGTTGGTTCACCCTTAGAACATTTCTCCAACATGTATCCTTCCTTGCAGGTTCTAAGCACTCCTGCCTAAATTCATCCTCTCTTGCTTGGGTTTTGTTCACAGATCATCCCCTCTGGCCCATCTTTTAAGAATCTTCTGAAACCTGAAATCTGGTTTCCTCTTTTTTTGCACTTCAAAAGTGTTGTGTGTATCCTACATGCTGTTCCGCCCTTGCTGCTGAGGGTCGGCCTTGCTGCCTGGCCACTCATTCTGTGGACCTGTTTCATTACAATTTCCACAGTCCTTTGCCAGATGGGGCCAGTGTCCAGAACACCGGCTCCTTAACTCAGATTGGTGACAAAGATGTAAAATTCAGTACAGTTGCCTTAGATCTAATCCTTCAAGGTGTAGACCTAGTGGATGCTATTGCCTCTTATGGAACCAAAGAGAAGAGTGCTTCTTAAACAGAGCTAGGATGATTTCAAAGTGACAAAGGTGACATGTCAGCTGACTCACAGGATAAACATACGACTACTGGTATTAGGCGTGACCAGGAGGTGGCCAGGGTAGCACCACCACCAGCTACTGTACTGGCAGGCTCCATCACCACAGAAGGCTTATGAAGGAATTAATCCAGTAGAGACCAGGAAAGGGGTGATGTGGAGTGTCTCTGCTATAATTACCGAATTTAGGAAGCAGTCTAAACCTGCAACAACTCCTGAAGCGATTGCTCAATTGGCCACAACGTTTGCAAACAGAGACAGAGGACTCAGCTGCATCATTTCTGCTGTCATCACAGCAAAGGCCACAAACCATCTAGTGATAAATTAGAAATTTAAGGCACAGAATCTGACCAAGATCACAACTCTCACTACTTGTATAACATCCAAAATTCCAAGAGGTGACCACTAGGATGCTTAGGATTTCCAGGGTCCAGTGCACTGGGCTCACTCTTGAAACGGCCAACGACCATGGAAAGTCTTCATTCATAATTACTGGAGATGATCTTACTACAATTATTTTAAATAGGCTAAAAGTTGGCTTTTAGGTTACATCAGTCAAAAATCCAGACCGGGTGTGGTGGTGCATGCCAGTAATCCCAGCACTCAGGAGGCTGAGGCAGGAGGATCACCATGAGTTCGAGGCCAGCCTGGGCTCCATAGTGAGTTCAAGGCCAGCCTGAATTACATAGTGAGACCATGCCTCAAAAAACAAAACAAAACAAAAAACAAAACAAAACAAAACCTCCAGGTTTTAGTAACATAGAAAGAACCAACAAAGCTATTGTTATTGATGGTATGGGGTTTTTGGAAAAGAGAGCTTGGCCCTAAATCCTGATGGACTTAGGAAAAGTTGATTACTGTGAACAAAATAATGTCACATTCTTGCAGGGAAAAGGTGACAACACTCAAACTGAGAGATACATGCAAGAAATCATTGAGCAGTTATTACTAGTGTTGATGAAAAAGGAAGACTAAATGAACATCTGGCAAAACTTCAGATGCAATAGCTCTGCTGAAGATTGATGGGATAAGTGATGTGGAAGGAAATGAAAAGAAATAGTTACAGATATACTGAATGCTACAGGATTTGCTATTGAAAAAATACTATCATGTAGGCACCTTGGTGCACTCCTTCCTTAGATTCACTCCATTAGCTAATGAAGAGTAAATGACTGGTATAGAAATAATTAAATGACACCACCAATTCTGGCAATAACCATTGCTATGAATGCAGGTGTTGAAGAATCACTGATAGTTAAGAAAATTATGCGAAGCTTCTCAGAAGCTGGCTATGTATTACGCTTGGTGATTTTTTTTAATATGGCAGAAAAATCATTGCTATGTCAAAGGTTATAAGAAGCACTTGTTCAATGCCACTGGTGTGGCTTTTCTGTTAATTACAGTAGAACTT
The DNA here is from genome assembly GCA_028451465.1 of Erethizon dorsatum. Lineage (NCBI taxonomy): Eukaryota > Metazoa > Chordata > Mammalia > Rodentia > Erethizontidae > Erethizon > Erethizon dorsatum. The sequence goes on along the minus strand of CM051827.1, from coordinate 109,132,639 downwards.
GTAGCCACAGGAATTCCTAAGGAAGAAAATTATGGTGAGGTGGAGGCAGAGCTGGGGAGTGGCATGTTCTAATTCCTGGAATACTACCTTGCCATTATGAATGGATTGGGGTGGGCTTCATTAAAAATCTCAGATAGCTGGAGAAAATGACAAGAGAAAAGCTGTTTAAGGGAATCTCTATAGCCCTCAGCCACTGGATAATGCTGTTCTGTCTACCTGGATGCCTTCCTCCTATTCTCTCCCAGGTTACTTCTTCCTGGTCTGCAGCCAGGGCCTCATGAAAATGTTACCATCTCCCTGTGGCTCTCTCCACCTCTCATGTACAAGTCACTGCCCTCTCAAGACTTCATTTAGATCTTTGTTGAATCCTTACTTACACTGATATGCCATGTCCTCTTCTACCTATTATTTCATGAGCTCAAATGTCGGCATCCTGGGACTGACACACAGCAAAGAGCAAATAATTTTCCCAATATTCTAGTTCCCTAGTTCGATGACCAAATGGATGAATGGCCAACTGTTAGATGAATATGTGGTTTAAAATCATTTCCTGGCAAAAGGATGGGTTACACATGAAACCTGGTGAGGTGAGAGGTACTGTATTTTGTGTTTATGTATTGGTAGCAGGCTTACTTTTAACTGAAGCCTAGCTTTGTGGCTACTTGGCCACAGGCTCCTGAGCCAGACATCAACAACCCTGCAGTTTATGCAGAGGTCCCTGGAGATCTGGAGCCTGGAAATGAGGTTGGAAACTGTTCAGCAGCTCAGCGGGCCAACCACAGTAGGACAAAGGAGCCAAAGCTTGGGCCGTGGGATGCCTGAGGCACTTTTCTGGCCAGAGTCTGCATGTCAGCCATAAGCAAGAAAGCAGCATGCTCACATGGAAAACAGAAGCTCCTGCTTGGTATTACAACAAGCCTCAAGCACCTCAGTAAATGCAAACACTTCTCAAATGGCTAAGGCTGTTCTGCAAACCATCGAGGCCCAGCACAAGAGATCTGGAAGGCAGAGCTGTTGATGGTTTTCACTAAGGATTATCTTGCATCTCTTGGTCACCAGGGTTGACTTAGCAAGAGAGGCAGTGAGAGGGACAGCAGGGCCAGGCTGGAGTTTGGCTGCAGGGAGTGTCAGGTGCCAGACAATGATTATCAGGTGAGTGGGTGAGGCAAAGGCTCAGAGGAAGAGTCAGCTGAGCCAGGTCACTGCAGAAAGTTTCACCATACAGAGAAATGGAGGACAGGGTTTTGTTTCCTGACCACCTACCATGTGCCTGGTATTTACCTCTTTTAATGTCTAAGAGTTTTGGGGGTAAATAACACTCCCTGTCTACAGGTGAGGAGAGTCATAGTAGTTATAGGGGTTTCCCTGTCTTCCCTGCCAGGAAAACCCCTCAATAATTGTGATTATCAGCCATTGGGTGCATTTAAGAAAGCTCTTCTCAGAATCATTCCCTGTAGACTTGGGGAAAAGAAAGCAATTAACACCCTGAAAAGGACTGGAAAGACTCCTCAGTGGAGGCAAGGGATTGATGACATAACTTCAGTGGGTCTTCCAGAACTGGAAGGAACCCCATCAAACCTTGAAGATTTCCTCAAATAACCTTTTAACAAACTCTTGGGTAAATACCACACCGAATAGATCCAAGAGGGACTGCTCCAGCAGTATACCACCCTCTCATCCCCTATCGAAGCACCTGCTGGGAGACCCCTTTGGTCTCCAGAGAACCCACTTTGAAAACCACTCTTTTGACTCCAATCTGTCATGTTAAACATATGGGGAGGAGAATGATGATCTCAGCTTCTACTCTGGCTTGAAACTTTCATATCTCTCTCTGTAACCTAAACCCTTCTTCCCTGAGCTGCAGACCCACAGAATAGACACCTGAGTACTAGCTAGTCCCCCAAACCTGATATCCCAATACTCACCAAGAATCAATATCTCAAGCATAATTCATTTCCTATCTGCTTCTGTCTCTGTCTCTGCCCCAGGCCATCTTGGTTAGTAGCATCACTTTTCATCCACTTACTCAAGCTAGAAACCTAAGATTCATCCATGATTCCTTCATCTCTTTCGCTTCATCTCCTCCCACACCCACCAAATCCAATCAGTCACGAGTCCAGTACGGCTCACCCTGGAGATCTCTCTCTTAGCCCGTCTTTTCCACTACAACTTCACTCTTTCTGTCTAAACTCTGGCCGTTATCACTGTATGCTTTTGTTGGTTACATTTCTCATCGCTGAGAAAAACAACCTGACACCCAAACTTAAAGGGGGAAATGTTTATTTTGGCTCACAGTTTGTAGAGATTTCAGTCCATAATCAACTGGCTCAAGGCAGGGTGGCATGGCAGAGAGGCATCACAGAGGAGAAACAGTTCATGGCAGGCAGAAGGCAGCAAAAGCAGCAGGCAGCAAGTGACAGGCAGTGACAACTGCAGCCTTCTTTTGGTCCCTTGTAGTCTATGCAGCCTACCCACCCTTAGGGTAGGTAGCACTCACACACAGGGTGAGGCATTCTTTTTTTTTTTTTTTTTTTTTTTTGTGGGTACCGGGTGTCGACCTAAGGACCTCGCGCGCCAGGAGGCGCCCGTGCCGCTGAGCGATATCACCGGCCCCTTTTTCGTATGTGGGTTCCGGGAGTCGAACTCGGGCCCTCGCGCTTGCCGGGCAGGCGCTTAAGCCGCTCAGCCATCTCACCAGCCCAGGGTGAGGCATTCTTAATCCTAGCATCACACCATAATTAATTCCAGGATCACATCCTTAATTCCAGCATCACACACTCTAGATCCAGCCACCTCCAAAAAGCTCCACCTCTGACTGTATGAGGCTCTGGGGGACATCTGGACACAAGCCATAACAATGCTCAAAGAGTCTTAAGCGTCCTCCCTGTGTTCACCCCAGAGCAAAGACCTCCCTAAAATGGAAACGTGATCACGTCTCCTCTCTGATTCCTGCTGTCTGCTCTCCTCTCATCCACGATCCATGGCAGGAGTCCAATTTTGCCGAGCTTTTCAGCACTGGATCTCTACGTCACCTCTCAGGCTCCGCACTTGCCACGCCCTCCTGCTCACCTTCGCTCTGGATGGCAGACTTGCCCAGATGTTGGCAAACTTTGTGCAGAGACTGGCAATAAATACACTAGACCTGTGGTTACCACTCCAGTCACAAACTGCTCAGCTCTGCCCTCTTAGTGCTAAAGCGGCCAGAGACAAAGGGGAAATGAAGGCACATAGCCGTTTTCCAATGTCTTTTATTTATGGACACTGAATTTGAATTTCATACAATTTTCATGTGTCATGAAATATTCTTCTTCTTCTTCTTCTTCTTCTTTTTTTTTTTTTTTTTCTTAAACCGTTTTAAAATGTGAAACCCATTTTCAGCGTGAGGGCTTTTCTGACAGGTGGAATGCTGGATTTGGGCTGCAGTCCCCATGCACATACATATTTGTGGTTCTGTAGACTTAGCAGTGTTAGGTTGTCTTGTCTTTTTTCCCTAGCTGGAAGCTTTGTCCAGCTGTCTGTCTGGCATCTTTTTGAGACTCTCCTTTAAGTCACTGTCTTTTTCTCACTCTTGTTCCTTTATGACTTTTCTTCAGTCTCTCCTGCAAAACTAATTGGTCATCATCTCTAGCCCTAGACCTTTTAATCAGGCCTCTATTACGGCTCTTAGGCCATTTGGAAGTTACAGATCAATGTCTGGGCCCCGCTTTAGCCTGTTCTCCTGGAGAGCAGAGGTGGGCCTCATTGTGTTCGTCCTTCTACAGTCACGTCGTAACGTCACACGAGAATGTCTGTGAAACGGAATGCATTGTCTATCACCTGACAGCCAGTTAGAGGCACATCCCAAGTAGCACTCGCACCTTCCGGTACTCTGAGTATTAGTCGAAACTGTTCGGACACGAACCCCCTAAATTCTGATTGAATTAGGATAAGGATGGGATGTATCATGCTGTGGGTTATTTATCTATCTTTTTAATTTTAATTTAGTTTTCGTTTCTCTGAGAAAAATTATCCATCAGTATAATTAGAGTTGGTAATTATTAGCTCTGAAGGGCCATAAATCACTTGAGTCTCTAATGTTCTAAAGCTGAGCACGGGTGAACTAACCCCACGCCAATGATGATTCTTCACCAGAGGCTGGCTCCTCAAGGCTCGGGACCCAGTCTTTAGATTTCTTTGCCGTGCTCTGTGCCCCAGAGGGCTGACCTCTGTGGACTTCCTGTAAGCAAGGGGGCCCACTGGTAATGCCATCCAGCCTCCCAGGGCACAGGGCAGGCAGAGCAGGACCTCTGCTCACTGCTGCTGGCCTCCTGTTGGGTTGGCAGGTGGGAACCACAATGGGTTGGATGAGGGAGGAGAGAAGGGTCAGGTCACTGATCCCGTGGCCATTCCTCCTGCACTATGAGTGGGCAGCAGCATTTCAGGTCTGCCAGGAGGCCGCTCTTCCATGGCTTCAGCTATTGCTACTTAACAGCTGAACCCTTACAGCTGAGTGACGGTAAAGGTCCCTGGGTGTGAACCTTACCATCCCTGTGGATTCCGTTAACCCCACCCTCACTTCTGTAAATTGTCCCTTCACTAAACCCTCTTTAGCTGAAGCCAAGAAGTCTTCAGCTCATGATGTGAATAGTGCTGAGGCTGAGAAACCTCTTTATGGAGTCACCAACTTAGTTACTGAATGATCATTTTATATCCTTGCACCATACACCTTCCATCTGGAAAACACTAGAAATAGGTCCCAGGGGAAAACCATGGATTAACACAATCATAGTTATGAAGCACTGCAGATCCAGGTTAACACCGCTGGACTTCAAATAGGGCTCCAATCTACTGTTAATGAGACTCTGAGCATGACGCGTATGTTCTCCACAGCTCTTTCTCTTCATCTGTAAAATGGGGCCAACAATAAACCTACTCTCTGTAATCGCAGCTAGGATGGAGTGAGGACCGAAGTGCCATGTGTCTACAGTCTCAGCAGCCACCTTAGACATAGGCACACAGGGACATGCAAACGCTGTCCAGGGATAGGTTAGGGGAGGTAGGATCTGCTTTTAAGAAGCCCAGGAATAAAATGAGGTTTTTCAGATTGTGAGTTGTTCCTTGCTACAGAGTTTTGAAATTAATTTAAAGGTTACAGTCAACATTTAAAAATGGAAAAGAAATTTTCAGGGTATATCACATTTAGTAAAAGTAAATACCTTTTGGTGACATTTTCCCTTTAGTTGCCTGTGTGTAGTTGTGTGTGTATGTGTGTTCATGTGTGCGTGTGTGTGTGTGTATCAGTCAAACAGGAAAAGGGAGACCATAAGGAAAGAAGCACCATAAGAAAAGACACTGTGAGTTTTTAGAAAAATTCATAGGACTGTGAATGAATTCAAGTTTCACTATTTATGGGCTGTGTGATCTTGGGCTATTTACACACCTGTCTGAGCCTCAGCTGGAAAAAATCAAACAAAACCGCATAAGTCCCTGTGCTTTAAGGAGGAATGTATGGGACAACCCATATACAGGGCCTGGCACACAGTAGGTATGCAGTCAGTGTGGGATCTAGAGACTGCCTGGTCTATGTTCTTGCTGCTCTTGCCTGGCACCAAACCTTAACCTATTACAACAACAAATGGCCCCTCGGTCATTTGAAATGCGAGAAATACCCAGTGCTTTTTTAACTGGAAAAAAAAATCATTATAACATGGAGCTCTACTTTTCTATCTGGGAAAACATGATAGAGAGATGCAGAGAGGTAACTCCAACACAGAGGCCCAGCCTCAGCAGTGACAAAACATCTCTAGGAAAGCTCCTCCAACCAGGGGGTTTCTTGTTTACTTTGCAGATATTTCAAAGGTGATCTGCTACCCTAGGCCCCGAGTGACTGAGGCAACTCAGGAAAGACTCAGATCCTAAAGATAATGCTTCTGCCTCCAGTGCAGGTTTTATTAGTTTTTAGCTGGAGAGCCTGGCCCCAGGGACCTTGAGGAGGGGGCTCAGGGTGTGCCAGAAGGCTCTTGGCCTTGCAGCCCCAGGGCTTCATAGAGGGCCTTATCCTTAATAGGTGCACAATAAAAGTGCAATATCAGATCTACTGAAACCAACAGCAGTTTGTGATTAGTAACAGTTACAGGCTTAATGAACACATTATGAGGTCAACCTGTGGTGTTTATAAATTTTGAGGGTTTTGAATAAACTCCAGGTTGAGAAGGAAGCCCTCCCCACTCCTGTGCACCCACTGGCATGTTGGATCTCCTCCTGCTGCAGAGCCTGCCCCACCCCCTTTTCTGGATTAACCTGCTTCTTTTTTGTGGGTGGCTCTTGGGGCTAGGAAATTCTTCATTATTGGAGGAGAAATGTGCTCACCCGCAATTTCCACCTGCCACTCCTGGTCTGATCTCTTGCCACTAGACTGCTCTTCCCAGATTGCAGCACACGAGCTCCACTGCTCCCTAAAGTGATTCTGTCTATGTTTGCAATACAGCTGTGTTCTAGGTAAAATGAAAATGGGTGGAAGTGCAGAATGCACCCCCACTGTGTATGGAGAACAGCTATACACTGGCGGGCAAAAGGGTGGCTCTGGCTCAAAGGCAGCAGGTCAGGTGGCCTTGGAAACATGACTTCACTTCTCTGAGCATCAGCTTCCTTGTCCCTATAATAGGGATGGGGACAGTATGCACCTGGCAGTGTAACTAATGGTGAAGATTATATTAGATGATGCATGTCTAGTGCCTAGCACTGTGTGCTGCTCCAGGAAGGCATCTGGGCGCACTCACTAGTAAGATCAGTTTGGCCCACAGAGGGACAGGGGCTACCGACCAAGGAATGTTACTCCCTGGGATAAAGGACAGATGCTGAGATGCAGAGAAGCAGAGTCCTGGGTCTACAGACAGGAACAGATGGTGTGAGAGGTATGCTCTAAAGCCACACTGGACACAGTGTTGCCTTTGCCACCTCCAGAGGAGTTTTGACCGTGCTGGTGCTGCCTACCTTGGTACTGAGCACTGAAGCCGCGCTGCCGGTGGTTGCCATCTGATGTGAAGTGCAGCCGCAGCCAGTTCTTGCTGCTGATGACAGGGGCCGGGAGGCTGGCTCCAGTGAACCTGTGGGGACAGGACACAGCGGGGTCAGGGAGCAGAGTTGGGAGGTGGCCTGGTCATCCAGGAGTCTCCCCACTCCTCAGGCGGGCTCAGCTCCAGCCCAGCCCTGGAGCAGGGAGCCAGAACTGTGCTAGCCTGGAGCCCTCCAGAAGCCTGGGGACTGTGCAGCTCCAGCTGGCTTCTCCAGGGCCTCATCCCACCACAAGATCCCTGAGATGTGGGGAGGGGGGACTGGCTCCTGGGGCAGCAGAGGAGTGGAGGGTTAGCACCTCTACTTACATCCCCCAAGCATTTTACACATTCCCTCTCTTGAGGCCTTTCCCTTCTGACCCTGGAATATACTTACCTGTAGTCCTTTCTGCTGCAGCATCCTGTCACCTGAGAGGATTCCAGGAGTTCCTGGAGTGTCATATGCCAGGAGAGCTTTTCTACCTTCCTTGGCTTTGAAGCCTTACAGATCTCGGTTCAGATTTGGCCTTCATCAGTGAGGCCTTGGACTCTACTCAACCTTTCTAAGGATAAAAATGACACCAGCCTGAAGGGTCTGCGGGAGTAAAAGAGAAAACTGGGCATAGAACTCAGCTTGGAGTCAGGCACATATCAACCTCTTGAATGTAATCTTCCTTCCCCTCCTCTGGGAGGCACAGCTCATCTCAGTTCTAATTCAGTTATCCAGGCAAGTGTTTCCCTAAGACAGTTCCTTGAGGGGCATAATGGGGCCCTGTGGTCAAGAAGCTCAGGTCTTGCAGGGATTGGCTGTGCCTCCTTAAGAAAGATCACCTAATCCTTCTGAGACTTGGTGACCTTATCTATAAAATGGGAACAGTAATAACCTCTCCCTCAAAAAGCTGCAAGGATTCATTGAGCTAATGCACAGAAGTGACCCTAGCACAGTCACTGGCAAGAGCCAGCTCTTTGTAATGCCAGCTGCTGTTTTACTCCTCATCTTAGTTCTAGCACCCAACACCAGACTTGGTACAAGGCAGATAGATAAGTGTTCCAGCAGCAAGCAGGTGGCGTTGTCACAAGAGAATAACTGCAGGAATTTGACGAATGACCCTTTACAAAGGCAAGGAGAGGCTGGGGGAGAGGGGCAGTGCCCTGGGGCTGGTAATGAGGCAGGAGCTAGCCAAGGAAATGGCAGATGAAATAAGGAAGGGCCTGCTTTGGAGCTTGCTTTCTGGGCTACATTCACCTTCTGAGTTAAACATTAGCCCAGGACCAGGATATCTGGGTCCAAATGCAATGGAGGAAAGTAACCAGATAACCTAGTTTCTATACAGTATGTCTTCTGGCTTGTGCCCAGTGGTCTTCAGCAATGCTTTGGCCAAAGTGGACCTTAGTCACTGTGTCATTAGCAATGCTGTTTTGACCACCCCTCTCCTTTGAGCATGATGACAGTTCCTTCGAAGGGCATAAAGGGTCAAAAATCCCACCACATCATAGAGGGGCAGAGCCAAAACCTCACACCAACCTTCAGTCCTGCTCCAAACACTAATGTGTTAAACCCTCAGCATCCAGCACACTTATACCCTGTGGAGTGTACTTTCATTTTTCAATAAATCTTTGACCTTGCTGCTCCTTCTGAGTGTCCTGCTCAATTCTTTGTTTAGGATATCAAGAACCTGGACAAGACCCCTGATTTGGAAACAGTAACAGGCAGCTCATTACCACTCCTTCTCCTTCTGCTCCTGAGCAGAGAAAAGAAATGTCCCTTGAAACAGTGCTTCACAGCAAAAGCCACCATACAGACCCTGATCTTCAGTAGAGCTACAGATGGTTTGTGAAGACCCTATCGGGAAAGAGCAAGGTATGAATACCCAAACTCACTCCCCCCTCCTCCAATCTTCCGTTCATGCTCTTGTTGATCTAGCCCAATTGGAAGGCAGAGGAAAAGGAGGGAAAACTGATGTTTCGCCATAGGTTATTCGCCACAGGAATGCAGCAGGAAAAAGGTGAGGGAGAGGATTTGGAGGGACAGACAAAGAGATCCAGCATAGCGGGACTTCATAAACACATATTAAACAAAAAATTAACCAAGGAGCTTCACACCCCGCAAAACTGAATTGTTACTATAATGAAAATGCTGACATACACCAAACTCTAGGAATATAACCCATATTGCTAGGATAGGAACGATTATAGAAACCAATTACTGTATTTCACCAGATCCCATTTAAAATAGTTTATTACAGGGTGAGTCATTTAAGTTTTCTAAGGAGTCACAAATGGCGATGTGGGCTCCCACCACCCCGCACCAGTCCAAATTCAATTCTATCTCAGTGACAAAGCTTAGAGGCTATTTACATAAGGGAAGTAGAAATAGGGAGAATTTACCTGAATAATTCAGAGCCCAAAGGCTCTTTACTGCAAAAGGAATGAGGGGAGGGTGCTGGGGTCTCAAGAGCAGGATGAGGGGAATGATCCAGGTTGAAACTGGACGTCAGGGATACCTCTCTAACACTGAGATCAGGCGGGAATGCTCTAACCTCCATGGTACAGCCAGGGAAGCCCTTGGGGACAGCTCCCATCTCCCATCTCTTCCATGCCTTTCCAGTTCCAGCAATCCTGGAAATTATTTGTTCATTCCCAAGGCTTAATCTCAAAGGCCCCTGAGTTGCCCATGCATCTTTGCTCTGCCCCTTCCTCTCCAGGCATACATCTGAGCAGTTGAGAGTTTTCTGGGAACCCATCAAAAAATTGGAGGTTTATATGGAATGATCCTCATCAGATTCTGCCATTGAGATGGTGCCATGCTTTGCTTAAAACTCTCCAACAAGCTGGGCATGGTGGCACAAACCTGTAACCCTAGCACCCTGGGAGGCTAAGGCAAAAGGATCACAAGTCTGAGTGCCAGCCTAGGCAATTTAGTGACTGAGGAAAACCCTCCTCATAATAAAAATAAGTAAAGGGCTAGGGATGTAATTCAGCACAAGCACCCTGGGTTTGAGGCAGGATAGGAGAAATAAGATAGGTAGAAAAGAGATAGGAAAATCATAATTTTAAAATTACACTTTGGAAGACTGCACCTTCAGGACACAAAGCTACCCAAAGTTATCCATATCTGTACTTCCTAGGCTTGTTTGTGCTTCTTAGGTTTGTTTTCTCTTCCAGGTCTGTCACACCCCAAATCTCTTAAAGATACTATAAAGCCATATATTAGCTTAATTGATAAGCTAAAGGGCAGAAATCTGACCTTAACATAGAGAAACAGATTCAAAGCATTCAAAGTATGTTCTTAAGCAAAGCACCATAGATATCAGTCTTTAAAAATAGAATAAATTGGACTGGGTCCCTGTCCTTCTCCTATGAAATGGGCTAACTTACACCTGTCAAATGAGCCATGATCTTTCCACTATGGTTGGGCCATCACTTTTCTCCTGTAAACCAAGCCTAAACTTTTTATAGATTCACAAATCCCACAGATTTCTAGTCTTCCAAATCACATAAATATTCCTATCTCTGGACTCCAGGGAGCCCTCCTTTTGAGGGCCTGCACTCTCTTTTTGAGTGTGTACTTCGAATTCTGTCTAGTAAACTTCTATTCCTCTCATTGAGGCTTCTTGAAAATTCTTTTACTGTCATGAACATCCTGCCCCACAGGTAAAATGAGTCTAGGTTTCCTATCTCCACTTTGGGAACTGGCTTGGGCTCCATCTGGTGACAGGTTCAATTCCCAGTGCTGCAAACAAATAAACAAAAAACCTCCAATAAAGGGAAAGACTACTGGTACAAGCAATGACATGGATGAATCTCAAAAGCATTATGCTGGAGATGTGAGCAAATACTGTATGTTCTGTGAGATCCTCTTTAGAGAGAGAAAGGTTGGTGAGCTGGAGGCAGGTGGTAAAGATGAGGACTGCCAGGCTGGGAAAGAGCACAAGGGGGTGATGGGACGGTTCCATACCTTAAATGGGATCTTAACAACATGGGAGGTGCTCACTTGTCAAAGCTCCAAATAACTGCACGCTTACAATGGGCAATTTTATTTTATATAAATTATACTTTAATAGAGCTAATTAAAAACAAACCAAAATGAATCTTTGATGGCTCTAATAGAGTAAAAGACCTTATTGGCGATTCATAAGGTCTTAAAAAAAGCCAATTGTGCCTGGCACGGTGGCACATGCCTATAATCCCTGCCCTCTGGGAGGTGGAGGCAGGAGGATCGCATATGTGAAGCCAGCCTGGGCAACTTGGTAACTTAGCAAGACCCTGTCTCAAAATAAAAAAAAATTTAAAAAGAGGCTGAGAATATAGCTCAGTTTGAAGGCCTTGGGCTGAATCCTAGAACTGAAAAAAAAAAAAAAAAAAAAAAAGCCAGTTGCCTTCACCTCTCCCATCTCCTCCTCTTCTTATTCTTTATAGTCCAGCTAAATGGACTCCGCTGGCCTGCTGCTGCCTCAGGGTCTTTGCACTTGACATTCCCTCTGTCCGCTATGCTGGCTATTCTGTCAGACTTCCAGCTGGCCTGTCCGCTCCCTTCCTCCAAGCCTTTGATCAAACATCACCTCAGTGGAGTCTTCCGGGTATGACTCCTGGCTGCCTTTCCATCCTGAGTGCGCACACACGCACACACACACACACACACACACACACACAGTTTTCTAGTCAAACAGAAGAGCTATGTGTACAGGAACACACATTGCTCTTCTGTGTTTCTCTCCCTTTGTACTTGCTACCCTGTATTGCCTTTTCCACTGCATCACCTGGCTGCCCAGAAAGGTAAGGAAACTTGCTCAGTTACACAGCTATCAAGTGGCAAAGGTGGGATTCACTCAGAGCCTGTGTCCTCAGCCACTGCATTATAACTGCCACATACACACAAGCACTCAGGAAGGCAGTAAAACAGCCTAGGCTGAATTCCATTGTGTTTCTGTCCCCTCCTCTCTTTTCCTCCAGGATCCTCTTTAATTTTGCTCCTCTTGGAATCATAATTAAAGGAGAGAAACAGAAAGACAGAGGCTCCCCTTCAAACCTTTCTGTCCACATTAACTTCACCATAGGGGGCCTGGGGAATTCCAAGTTGGCCCAGTAAATTGCTATTGCAGTACAACATAAAATGTATTTAAGCAATTACTCTCAAATTTTTTTTCTTCTTGGTAAATTGACTTCTGTTAAATGGGGCTTCATTAATGGAATCTGGCTTGGGGAGAATTAAAAAAATCACTGCCTTTAATGGACATAGTTGATTATGGGAAAAGTGGCTTTGAGTTCTTTCTCAGAAAGCTCTAAGCCTTTAGTTTGGTAATAGGAGAGCAGGCTTTGTGGAAGTCATTTCTTCTTAGAAGCTTCTGATGCAGTCAGGATGTTGGGTGCTGAGAGATACCCCACCCCCACTAGATGACACCAGTGTCTCCCAAGGGATTGCTGCCTAATTGTAAGCTGAGAGGAAAGGAGACTGCAGCTGAAATCCCAGCATCCCCGAACACTGACAGCTACAGACAGGGGAACCATCACTGATCCACTGACAGGCGCATAATGTGTAAAGGCACTTACAGGGCTGGTGGTGGGGCCACTCCCCCGTGCCTCCAGGACATGGGGAGTCCCTGCAAAGCCTGTGATCTCTAGGAGTCAGCAGGATGTCCAGTCCCTGTGTTGCTTCCACTCCTTCTTGGCAATTAGAATCTGGCTTCCGAGCTCCCAGAGCACCTCTGGGGAGCAACGTCTCCTACCCAAGCTCTGGGCATTGCCCAGCTCTGAGGAAGGGTTGAAGATTTTCTTCATCCTAGGAAGAAGCATAAACCTTCCCTCCACCCTCAAGGCTGGCCTGGGAAAATGGGAAATATGGGAGGTTTTTACCACCCTGTCCACACTCCCGACGCCTCTTCCATTCCCACCTGCTACAGGGGATGGAGAGGAGACCATGACACCACCAGGAAAATCTTGGAATTGTTATGGTCAGTGGTGGGCAAAGAGCACCGATGCTCTTACTAGAGGCTGATTTCTATCCTACTCCCTACCTAATCTCCCCCTCACGCCTGAACCCAGCCTTTATTGACAGCCTTGTCACTTAGTAACATCACAGATGCTTTTCATAACCATGTTTCCATCAGCCAAATTCCTAGGACTCATACTAAGTCAAGATAATCCCATGATATTTTTGCAAGACAATCCCCTGATGTTATACATTTTCCAAAAACTGGGTGAATGTGTGGAATGAACATACTGCCCTTTGAGAGATGGACTGCTAGAGTCTCCCAGCTCTGGACTTATCTTTCAAAAGAGAGCCCTTGGTCCCCCAGGGCTCTTTCCCAGCAGCACCTGCCCACACTTTGGTGTCAACATCTCTGAAGGGCCGAGCCACTCTGTACTGATTCCACTTCTGGCTACCTGATCTGTACTTGGGATTGGTCACTGTGCTCTGAACAAGCCAAAGCTTCCCCTCACCCAGTCATCCTGCTCCCATCATGCACCCAGGCATCACCCTCTCTCGCCCTCTCTTTACTCCCCGCGTCCAGTTGTAGCCAACTTATGACCTCATCACTTCTCACCTGGCCGCAGAGACAGGCTTCTTACCTGCCCTCTACCTCCCAACCATCTTTCACACACCGGGAGGTCTGGGTCAAGTCTCTGTCTTGCAGGAAATCCATCTATGAAGGGCAAATCCATAGGCTCCAGAATCAAGTCCCAACTTTCAAATGTCCTCCCACTCCATTGACACTCACTTTGAGTTCCAGCCACACACAAGGCTTATACATCCCAGGACATAGCAAGTACATCATGCCTCCATCCTTTGCACATTCTGCTCCCTCACCTGGCATGACCTTTCCTGTTGCCCTACCTGGCAAAATATCACTGATCCTATAAACCTAGCCAATTGTCCCCTGTCCTCCACTTCTCCATCTCCCTGTCCCTCTGTAGCATGGACACACACATGCCATTATCCTGGACATACCACATTAAAATCATCCTCTGACATGAAGATCTCCACATCAGAAGGCAAGCTCTCTGCAAGCTGGGGTAGCAGCTTTTTTTTTTTTTTTTTTTTTTTTTATCTCAGCATCTCCAGCAACACTGCACTGTATCTGGCACACAGGACACATCAGGACGCAGAACAAAGGCTGGCGAAACATGGCCTGCGGCTTGTTACAGTAGGTTGGGTTTCACCAGGTCACGACCACCGTCATGCATGCGTTGGCACCTATGGCTGCTTTCATGTTGCATGGCAGAGTTGAAGAGTTGTGCCGGAGATGACAGTTCACGAAGCCAAAAATATTTTCAGGCCCTTTACAGAAAATAGTTGCTGACTTCCCATCACAGAAGCCTCGCAGATGATGTAGTCAGTAAATTACTGTATAACTTCTCAGTAGAGAATCATAAAAGGACACATATAAGCTTAAACATTTCATTATAATGTAAAATATTTCAGCCCCCATTTAATTGCCAGATAGTTTAATGCAGGACCAAGGCCTTCCCTTCGACCATGAGCTTGCTCTCCATATTGTCTGTCTTATATGAATTATAACCAGAATTCCATTCACCATTTCCAATTTTGCTAGAGGTCACCTGGGAAGAAATATTTATTGAGCACCTACTGTGTGCCAGGTGCTAGGGATGTGTGCCCACTCCTCACTGTCCCCATGGAACTTATCCTGTGGGAGCAGGTGTCTCTTTCAGGGACACCTAATATTTAGAAAGCAATTCTTCTTAGAGATTCTCCTTCATGGAGTTGTTCCAAAGCATTCAATTGAGTTTCCATAGCTGCAACTGTATTTCCTTTCACACTCATATTTCATCAGTTTATGTGATGTTTAATTTAAATCGCATAATTACAATAACAAGTATGAGTGGCACGGAGAGAGTTGGCAACAAACCCAACTGGTTCTCAGAAAGTGTAAGACTCAGCTGGATGGAGCAGAAGTGCACAGCAGTGGGAGGGGGCGCTGCTACAGTGGGTGCTCTGAGGCCACGGGAGCACGGCTCATTCAGAGAGCTACTTTGGTGGAGACCCATTAAGGGAACTTTCATGACACATGCTTCGTGAACGAATGAATGCACAAATAACAAATGAATGAACGGCAGTTCTTGCTTCCAGTGATGCGTATCTTTTGTAATTATGTCTCTTCTGCAATCAGGAGAGTGAGAACCAGATAATCTTCAAATCTTAGGTTTGAGAATGACTTCAGAGTCTTCCAGGCCTAATGTCCAGCTAATGTTTGAACCCCAACAATCGTTGTGTGTTTGGAATGTTTCTAACAGTCAGGAATTCACCTCCTTGCCAAATTCCCTCTGTCCACCTGCATCTACTCGAATCCTTTCCCTCGCTACCTCCTTTCTTCCTTCTTGTGCAGCAGTCACTGCCTGCAGGAAACCTACACTTTCCTGCAAGCCCGGTTTGCTTCTCCTATGCACCCCTGGGCTCCCTGCACTTTCTCTCCCTCTGTGCTAGTCTCACCAGGCATTATTCAGGATCTGTCCCTGAGCTGAAAGGCCCTGCATATGACAGCTGTCTTTTTTTTTTTATTATTTTACTTATAATTAGTACATGTTTGCAGTACATAATGTTTACATTCCTTGTGTGGAGCCAGTACATGTACATAACACATCTTAATTACTTTTCATCCCCTTTCCCTCCCCTTCCATCTCTTGATCCCCTTCCCATTTGAGAAAGATCTATCTCCCTACTTCTTCTTATCTATCTCTTATTTTGCAGCTGTCTTTCTTGTTCCTCATTCCTTCTTTGGTATCTTGTAGAGTGTCTGACACAAGGAAAGGGCTCAATTGATATTGCTCAGTGGAAGAAGAAATGATTGTCTGGGTGTGTGAGTGAGTGAGATCCTGCTGGTGAAAGCAGAGGGATGAGTGGGCAAAATTGAAGAAGCAGTGAGCAAGGGAACCAGAGGACAGTAGGGCGAGCCAGAGATGCCATGTTGGGTGCACTTCCTTTCCCAGGGCACTGCCCATGCCTGTCTGGAAGATGTGATTCCCCACTGCACCAGTCCCTGAGCCTGGTACCATGCTTGCTATTCACTCAGCAACTGCTGACTTCTTCCTGGGGGACTCCTCAGATGCAGACTTACCCCAAGTGCAATGACAGTGGGCTCTGGTAATCAATGTGGGCAAATGTTCCTTTTTCCCAGAAGCAATCCAAAAAACTCAACAAATTATCAGAGCTCTTTCCTGCTCAGCTAATTGAGAGCTCCGGGGAACCCACACAAACCACATCAGGTAACTGTTTTTCCTCCAGAAGCACAGCTTTCTGGAGGACATATGTCTGGATCCCAAAGCACTGAAGGACAGGACCCTTGGCTGTGACTGCTTGAGGGAGGACGGCTTTGTCATTGACATCCTGGGTCTAATATGCTGGGGTGATACACTGAGAAGATCCTGAGGGCTGCTTGTCCACTTTCTTCTATGCTCAGCTGGCAGGGCTGATGGTAGAGGCTTCCAGCCTGTGTGGATTGGATGCACCTGTGATGCTGAAGTGACAGGACAAGTCTGGGTCTAAGGATGGTGCAGGGCACAAAACTCTAGACAAGGTGGCTTGTGGTAGATCCTAGCCACCTTTCAGGGCTGCCTAACTCTCTCCAAATCAGGCAGTTCTACCTTTTTCTGAGCACCATACTCCTCTGAAGACTAGTCTCCCTCCCTCTACCCACTGCTCCCTAAAAGGGGCAGTGAAATGTATTGTGTGACCCTTGGACCACAGCTGATTGGATCAGGGTAGCCATGTGACCCAAGCTGGGCCAATAAGAGGGTTCTATCAGGAAGCTAGGTCCCTGAGGCCCTGGAGTGAGGTCACTTGATAGAGAAAGGGGCTGAACGCTCAGTCTGAAGAGGAGGCCTTGCATCTGGATTTCCCAGGGCGATGTGGGAAAGGGTGCCTCAGCATCACCTCTAGCATTCCTGTTGCTGCCTCCCTTCTCAGCCCATCACATTTCTATGAGGTCCTGCACCTGTACCTCCTCTGCCTCCACACACTGCCCCAGTCTGACAGGGACAGACTCTCAGAGCGGTCTCCATCTGACCAGCTGTGGGGCCTTCCGTGGGTTGTGCCCTGTTCCCCAGCCCAAGTTTCTGTGGCCGAGGGTGGTAGCCCCCAAGCCCCAGGAAGTTCAGGCATCCCCAGTGAGGGCTGGCCAGGGCGGGGTACAGGCCATCAGAGCCTGATGACCACAGTGATCTCATACCCTGTCTGGTCCTCTCCCCTGCCTGGCTCAGGTCTCTGTCCAAGTGGAGATACACCTGGCTGGTTCATCACCTGTCTTATTCCCCTACATGAGGGTGACAGATTTGAGAAGGTTAAGAGTTAAGGGCTGTGTCTCAGAACCAGACAGTTCTGCATTTGAATCCAGGGTCCATTCTTTACTAGACATGAGAATGTGGACAGGTGCCATAACTTCTCTGAGCCATAGTTTCCCCATCTGTGCAATGGATTCCTCTAGACAGCTGTGCCCCTGTATGTAATATGTCAAGGACTGTACCAGACACACACTAGAAGCCTCACAAATGTGAACTATTTTCCTCCCTTGTTTAACTGTGAGAAGAGGGGCGGGATTGTATCAATCCCTTGTACCCTACCTTACAGGACACAGGGACCAAGCAGCCCCCAGAGCAGCCTGTGCAGATTTTCCAAGAGAAGCCAGAAAGCTTACGTTCACTCTGGTGACAGAACAGGGCCAGGGTAGACACTCAGAGTAGCCAGTGCCCTGGACCACAGCCTCTACCAGCTCCTGCATCCTCAGCCTTGCCCATCATCCTCCTGTCACTGGCAGGCATGACTCAGAGAAGGAACCTGCCCTACCAGGGAGTGTGGCAGTGCTTGCCTTGCAGAGGCCTCCAGGGATTACAGCAGGATGACACTTCTCATGCAGAGGAAGTGTTTGCAGATGGCTTATCGAGGAGCCGCCTGCACTGGTGTTTGCCTGCCACTTGACTGCCATCCTGGGTCTGAGCACCATCTAGGCTCTGATCTTCTCCAGAAGGCAGCCCCGAAGCCCCACCGAATGATGGGGCCTCCCAGTGGACTGCTGAGTGGTGGGCTAAGCACTTCGTGCATATTATGGTCAGTAAGGTTTCCTGGAGTCATGTACAAAGCTAGGCTCTGATCCTGCCTCCACCCTTCACTGTCCATGTGACCTTGCAGAGCTCTTGTGATGCTCTATAGCCACAGCCACATGGTGCTATTGTGAGGCTGACGGCTGGTGCAGTGGTGCTCAGAGGGCTCCCACTAAGGTTTCAAGACACAGCAGCTGACTGTCTTGGTCATGCCATGTCTCTAGGCAGTAGGAGAGTCTCTTGGGAAAAGGGACTAACACAGTAGAAGTAGTTTGGGGTGGAGACTCAACATCCGGGCCCTGTAAGGAAACTGCCTGGCAAGTTTCAGCTCAAAACTTTTTTTTTTTGTGGGTACTGGGGATCGAACTCAGGACCTCACGCGCCAGCAGGCGCCCGTGCCGCTGAGCGATATCACCGGCACTTTTTTCATATATGGGTACCGGGAGTCGAACTCAGGACCTCACGCTTGCCGGGCAGGTGCTTACGCTGCTGAGCTATCTCACTGGCCCCCTTCAGCTCGAAACTTATTAGCTAGCTCACTTTGGATAAGTAAAATAGACTTGCTTTTGGCCTCAGTTTCTCTGTTTAATAATGAAACAGCAGCACATACTTTATGGAGCAAATTATTAAAAGGTTAAGGGAGATGATGTGCATAAATGCTCTCAGCAAGGTGCCTGGTGCAGAGCAAGTGCTCCAAACACACTCAGTAGTACAAGGGCCTGTGTAGGACAGTGTGGTTCACACACTCTCTGAATAGCAAGCCAGGGGTCCAGTCATCACTATGGTAATGCTAAAATAGACCAAGTAAAGGAAAAGGATAAGAGAGACCCAAATGTTGGGGACAGAAGAAGGCCTGTCTTCTTGTACTACTTGCCTCCATCACACTTGGGACAATGTCTTATACTTTTAAGTGGCAGAGATCCAAATCAAATGAGCTTAGAACACAGAACAAACTATTGGCTGCTGCAACCACATCATAGGAAGATCAGGCTGTGGCTGTGCTGAGGGACACCTGGAACAAAATACTCAAATACCTCGAGTTCCTCTCTGTCCCTACCTCTGTCTGCTGGTCTCATTCTATTGCAAATGGTGGCTGTTTGAGGCTGGAACTGTGCCCACCCATAGTAGCCCCCTGATTCACCTTTTTACCTTTATCAACAGAGAGAACACTAGGATCTTTGTCCTTGGTTCTAATTTAAAGAGCCCATGGTGGCGGGGAAGGGGGGATCTCTGTTTAGGTCAGCTAGGGAATGTGCCTATTCATAGGGTCAAGGCCATGGTCCCATTGAGGACACCATGACTGGTTTGGAGACAGTTCTGCAAAAGAAGGAATATGCTCAAAAGAAGGGATGGGTGCTAGGAAGACAAGACAAAAGATATCCACTGTGGTTGGGAGAAAGGAGATTAGTCTGATCAGGCTACTCTCCAACTGGTGGGGCTGCCACGTAAAGCTGTGGGGTTGTCTCCCCAGAGCTGGTCTTATTCTAGACCTGTTCCATATCTTGCTAGAAGTAACCAGGTTTTCCAATGCCTAACCATGAGGATCCCATTCTTGTGTCTGATCATCTGTCCCATTTCTTGTCCACCTGTCCACTAGACCATAGGTCTGGGTGCTCTGGACAGCTTCTGCCCTCGTGAGTGGACCCATGGTCTGTGTATCCCTGCATGTCAGTCTATCTGCTGGCCCCAGAGCCTATGACCAGGAGATAAATTGACTAGATACATCTGGAATGAAGACCAACCTGGATGGGAAAAGACTCACCTGAATCCCTTTAAATGCTGAGATGTAGACAACTTATTTCCCTTCCACTGGTCCATTTTCTAAAGAACTTGGCCTTGATCCTTCCTGATTTCTTCCTTCCCTTGGCCCCAGCCAAGGGAGGTCCCAGACCACAAGTATAGAATCAAACACATGGACTGAAGAGTCAAACGAACCCAGACTTGAAACCTGGCTCTGCCACTCATTGCTGCATGACCTTGGAAAGGAATTTGTTTCTAGGCTTCCAAGGATGACGTGCTTAAAGCAGTGATGATGAACCTTTTAGAGCTTTTAATGATAACAAAAAGCCAGCTGTGGCATGCGTGCTATAGGTTCCCTACCAATGATAAAGTATTATCATCATTTTAATTGAAATATCATGCTATCATCTGATTATCAGTTTCCAGCATAAGGTCAATGCCAAAGAGCCTAAGTCTGGCAGGTTATGGCCTTGCGCTGTCCCAGTCTGGCCTTTTACAACCAGAGATCCAGGGGAGGTCAGATGTGTTTCTGAGACACAGCCACCCCTCAAACACTGCTTAACACTGGCCATCAAAGAAATGGCCACACTACCCCAGCAACTCCACAGCTATTTATTGAGATGTGAGTGAATGAGCTGAAAGAATATAAGAGTGAATTAATTGGTAGGCGGATGAGTGAATTAGTGACTTAATGAGTCAGCAAGGGAGTGAAGAAGAGTGTGTAAAATTGAGTAGATCATGCTCTGTGCTCCTCATCTAATCCAATAAATGCTGGTGTAGATTTTTCATCTTTATTAACACCAACAGGGGTTAAGAATACTGCAGGAAAAATAGTAGACCACCAGCTGGATGAGAAAGATACTGTGTTCATTTCCTATGGCTGCTTTAACAAATTACTAGAGTTAGTAGCTTAACATATATTTATTGTCTTACAATGCTAGAGGTGAGAAGTTCAAACTGGATTTCACTGAGCCAAGGTCAAGGTGTCGGCAGGGCTGTCCACAGTCTGGTAGCTTTAGGGGTGCATCCTTTTGCTTGTCTTTTCCCAGCTTCCATTGGCTGCCTTCATTTCTTGGCTTGTAGTCTCTCTCTCTGTCTCAAAGCCAGCGGAAGAGCATCTTCAAACCCGACTCTGATCCTGTGCTTCTGTCACCGTATCCTGTGTGACGCTGACACTGTTCCCCTTTCTAGTCTAAGGACTAGGTGATTACATCAGGATCCCCTTGGATGATCCAGGATAACCTCTCCGTCTCAAGATCCTTACTGCAATCTTATCTGCCAAGTTCTTTTTGCCCACTGAGGTAACACAGTCACGGGTTTCAGAGCTTCAGCTGTGAATATCACTGGAAAAGCATCATTCAACCAATGAGTCTCACTCCACAGAGGGAAGGGCAGGAGGGGGTGGCATGGAGGAAGCTTCCAAGCATTCACTACACACCCTGTGCCACTATTTGGGCTGTTATTGTTATCGTGGCCTGAGCACTGGGGTTTTTCAATGTGTAGGTGATTCCAGCATGCCGGTAAATTGGAGCAGACCTTTGCCAGAGATATGCCAAGGGCCTAGGCTGCTGTAGTTGGGAAAATCTTGCCCTATGTTTCCTGGAGGTGACAGAGCAAGAGCAGGGTGTCTTGATGCTGGAGGCACATTATCATAAGATATTTTAAAAAGAACTTTTTAGTTTGGAATAAGAATTGAGTTGGAAAGATTGTACACAAATTTTGTGGATACCCCTCACCCTGCTTTGTCAAGGTTAGTGTTTTCATAACTAAGGAATATGCATCAAAACTAAGAAATCAACATTGGCACAGTACTACTAACTGCATGAGGGGCTTTATCGGGATTTTCCCAGTTTTCCATCTTTTGTTTTTGTTCCGGTATCCAATGTAGCCTCTCTCAGATGAATTTAGTTGTCACATCTTAGTCTCCTCCAGTTTGTGTTAGGTTCTCGGTTGGTCTTTTCTCAAAACCTTGACACTTAAAGAGATCAGCTGTTTGACCCTGAATTTCGGTTGTCTAATGTTTTCTCAGAATTTGACAGGGGTATGAATTTGGGGGAAGGACACTACGAGGGTGAGATGCTCTTATTGTGGCATCATAGAAAGGGGGTGTGATATCAGTGTGGCCCATTACTGCTGCTATCCACTAGGACTGCTCCGCTGAGGGGATGCCTGCCAGCTTTCTCTACTGTAAAGATACCTTTGTTCTTTTCCTGTCCCTAGGTCCAGCCCACACTTGGGAGGTGGGTGGGCCAGCTGCTTTTACTCCCATCATTTCAGTCTGCCTAATGCTCATGGCTTGATCATCATCCAACCTTGATCATGGTTGTAAAGAGCTAGACTAGCCCAAATTCACCCAGTAATAAATGTCAAAGTTAAATTTTGAATTTGTGTCTGTCGGGCTCCAAAAGCCAGAAGGCAAATTCATGTTA
Organism: Erethizon dorsatum; assembly: GCA_028451465.1. NCBI lineage: Eukaryota > Metazoa > Chordata > Mammalia > Rodentia > Erethizontidae > Erethizon > Erethizon dorsatum. The sequence goes on along the minus strand of CM051827.1, from coordinate 109,110,387 downwards.
CTGCCACCAAAGAAACAGGTGCTCATGGTCTCTGAGGGAACTTGTGTAGACAGATTTTTTCAGATCAGTCCACACATTGTGACCCAACAGTGGGTCGTCAGATCAACCTGTAGCTTGTACCATAATAAAATAGAGGAGAAAATGAATTTATCATTCAGGCAGTAAGTATAGATTGTTAAAACTTATTGCTTCTGTGACCCCCTCTAAGCTTAGCTACCTTTATCTTTACACGGGGAGTAAAAATACCCCCCTACAGGGTTGTCATGAGGATGAAATGAATTGATATACATAACGTCTCAGAACAGGCTGGCACATATTTATCATTAGATAAATATTAACTACATATGTGTGTGTAAATGAGTGAGTTATGATATGTGGATTGCAATCGACACGTTTAAAAATACTGAACTCATCTCTAGACCAGGAGTCAACAAATTGATGACCTCCAGTCTATGGTTTGTTTTGTAAATAAAGTTTTACTGATGTAAGGGCATGCTCCTTTGTTTATGCATTGTTTATGGCTGCTTCTGAGCTACTGCAGCAGAGCTGAGTACTTGCAACAGAAACTCTGTGGCCCACAAAACCTAAAATATGTACTATCTGGTCCTCTATGTCCATACCTCTGCCTAGAGGTCATCTCTCCATGCAGGATATTAGTTAGATGTCTCTTCCCAAGCCTTGGTGCCTTGGTGTGCCCATGCCCTGGCAGATGCTACCTCTGCAGACTGCTCTGGACTGCGTGGCTGCAGCATTTGTGTCTCCAGAGGCTCAATACCCTTCTGCTTTGGACTGATGCCTACATGGTGTGAGGCCAGAGCATTGGTAATATGGTCAGGGTCCCAGCAGGAAACAGATGGTGCCTCAAATTAGAACGATTTGAGGAGGAGTGTTTAATAAAGAGATGATCTACAAAGGTGAGTGCAGGGTACAAGAAAGTCACGGAATGTAGGGAAGTGGTAGAGTACTGAGTAAAAGTAGAGCTGTGACCAGCCTAGGATGGAGGGGGCAGAAAGACAGTGAAGTTTGAGACGGAGAGAGGACACCTGAAGTGGAACAGAGATGTCTCCAGTGCAGGAAGGAGAGCCAGTTCTACATGACCCCCACAGGGAGGAGCCAGGAGAAGAAATGTCTCATCCTCACTGTCCTCCAACCCTGATTTGTTAGGGTCCCCCTGGGTGAATAGGGGCCTTGGTGTGTCACTTCCCAGGGCAGAAAGCTGGGTAGAGAAGGGCGGAAAGGGAGACTGGAAGGACAAACCAATACCAGCATGCATCACTGAAGTCCAGGTACACTGCCATTCCCACGCTCCCCCTGACCAATGACTTCTATTGGCATAGCATTCACCTCTGCTTTTTTTTCTGGATCTGCCAGTCACAAGATGGCTGTCTGCTTCATCTTCCTGGTTCTTGTCCTCAGTAGAGAGGCAGAAGGTTATGCAGAGGCACAGATAAGCTTCTGTGTGTGTGTGTACGTGCACGCATGTGTGTGTTGTATGTGTGTGTGCACATGTGCCTGAGCAGAATCTGATAAATATGTGTAGACTTCACCTAAAGTTCTTCCTGATTAATATGTGTAGACTTCACCTAAAGTTCTTCGTCATGTCCCATCTTTGAATTTCAGGAAGTAGCTGTGTCCCCTTTATCTCTACAGCCCTGCTCAAGTTCAACAAACAAGTGAGCCAACCTCTGACCTCTTAGAAGTAAAACAAAACAAAACAAAACACTACTTAGGCTGATGAATATCCTCAGGGTAATCTGTTCCCATTGACAAGAACTCCTGGCCCCATTAACCCAGATTTCTTCTACTGGCATCTGATATCATACAGAGAATGTCCCTTGGAGGGGCATCCCTGGAAATGCTCACTTTATGAGAAACCACAGGCTCATAGGAAGAACATGGTTTAGGTAGCACAGCTACGTGGACTGTGGGGCTAGAATTCAGGCCTGGGAACGCTAGTGGGTTTCTATCTTTTACAGAAGCCAAAATTTGAAGTCAATCTTAGAGCCCTGTGAATGGATTTGACAAAACTTCCAAATGTGATCTGGGGTTAGGTAAGCAGATGAACCCTCAGGCCCCTCAGGAAACTGTGTGTGCAGATGGAATGGAGCACAGGTTTGCATCAGATCATCAGCTCTCAAAGCCCACACATCCACCTGTTAGTAACTGTTGACCTTGAACTTGTTCCTTTTTATGTTACTGAAACTTAATTTTCTAGTCCTATACATTTGGCACTATTATCAACCAGGAAGTCTTACTAAATTTAATTCCACATGAGTAAGTATGTTGCAGGGGCCAAAGGTAAACAATGCTTTCCTTTTTCATCCAAATGTGGAATATTTGCAACTACAAAAAGCCAGACACCAACTCATTTGAGGGTAGCTCTTAAGAGGTTTGTGCTCCAACCCTAAGAAATAGGGACCCTTCACAGGAGAGGGGGGAGACTCCCGATGGGCTAAAAATGCTCTCAATTTCATGGACTCAAGTGTAATTAAAAATTCTCCTCCCTCCTTCTCCTCAAATTTCTTCAGAGAAAGGAAGGGTTCAGACTCACAACCCAAGTGCTCCGGTTTTAAATTAGACAACTTTGTCCTGACAGCAACCGAGTCACAGCTGTCATAGCTGATTATTTTTAGAGTTACTACTAAGCCCTTTGTATGGCGTGAGCTGCCACTGTTCAAGGCAAACAGAAAGACTTCACATTTTATCCTGACAGCTCTGAGCCAGCCACCTCCTCCTGTTCTTTATTTCCAGCCTGTCTTTGGAAGGGAGGATGGGGCAACCTGACAGTCTCATAGTGAGGAAGGCAGACCCTTGTTACTATACCCAAGGGATTTAAAGCCCCCAAAGCTAAGCAAAACCCATTGCCTCCAGGAAGCCAAGGAGAATTATTCCCAATGGCAGCTGCTGCTCCAGAGCTTTCTTTGGATAAAACATCATCTTTCCTGAGAGGTATGGACAGATCTTGGAGTAACCATCCAATAAGAGCACCCATATGCAAATGATTACAAGTGTTGGCCAGGATTGGCCAGCGTGTGGGGGATGTCACAATTTCCCTCCTGTGACCCAACAAAGCCACCACCACTGAAAAGGCAGACCTCCGAGTGCAGCTCTTGCAGACAGAAACATTCACTGCCAGCAGAGCACCTTCTAGATTGCTCCTGGAGCGTGGAGACAAAAGTCTCTGCTGTCCAAATTATAGAAACCAGAAAAAAGACAACATGATTTTATGAACATGGGAAAAGACGTACAGCCAAGGCCCAAGGTGAATGTCTCTTCTTACATCCACTTTTTGTTGAATTACAGAAACAAATGCAAGGAGCAACAGCCAAATACCTACCTTGGCTTTAAAGAGTTCTCTAGAAAGTGTTCAGAAAAATGGAGGGCCATTTCGAAGCATGAAAAGGCCAAGTACGAAGCCCTGGCGAAGCTTGACAAAGCCCGATACCAGGAAGAAATGATGAATTATGTTGGCAAGAGGAGGAAAAGGAGAAAGCGGGACCCCCAGGCACCCAGACGGCCTCCATCATCCTTCCTGCTGTTCTGCCAAGACCACTATGCCCAGTTGAAGAAGGAAAATCCCACCTGGTCTGTGGTGCAGGTGGCAAAGGCCACAGGGAAGATGTGGTCTACAAGCAGAGAGGCTGAAAAGCAGCCATACAAGCAGAGAGCAGCAGCTCTGCGAGCTAAGTACTTCGAGGATCTTGAAGCCTACCATAAACAATGCCTTGCCAGAAAGAATCTCCAGAGGTTGGCCAGAGGCCAGCGCAGAAGGAAAACCTGAGTCAGGCAAAACTGATGGATCCAGCTTGGAAAAATAAAATGCTGCTGAACTGTGTTGCCTGGCCCTGGTCTCATGAGTGACATTAGGGAAGCCTTCATGGCTGCATTGAAGTGGGTTGCTGGGTGGAGAGGCTGGGACTGGGGAGTGATCCCGGGGAGGCTGGTTCTTGAGAGAGGAGGGTGGTGGTGTCCAAATGGGCTGGCTTGTGCACATGGGATGGAGCAGGATGAAGAAGCTGGGAGTGATGGAGGTAGGACCTTCTGGTTCCAGATGGTCATGCAGGTGGTCCGGTTGGGTGAGGTCCCAGAAGCAAAGCATGATCAGACACCCATCAGGAAGTCATCCCATAGGCAGGACCAAGGGTTTCATTCCAGATTCTGAACCTCCTGTAAGGCTCAGCTACCCTTGGATGGGCCAAGATGAAATCCCAGGGGTGTCCCTTAATCAGGGTGAAGCGAGGCACTACAGTAATTTGGCAAAATAAGGCCTCTGACTGCAGCTTCCAAGTGGACCTCATCATTATTCTGTGCCCAAATATGTAATATTGTTGAATTTATGACCACCTGACACCCGTTCCTCTTTCCCTTGGTCACACACAACATCTCGACTCCCTTTTGTGACTTCCCTTTGCGACCAAGATGATCAGAGGACAGAATCCCCCTGACCAAGGTGATTGGCTCAGCAATGTTCCAATCAGAGTGGACTTCGCATCCTATGGGAGTGCTGGGGGAGGACACAGCCTGAGAGTGACACCAAGATGGTAGTCCCTGGCATGTACTTTCCTGGGCTTTTCACTGAAGATGAGCCCACAGGTTTCATTTTCTACAGAGGATGATTTGTGTCAAGTTTTCTGCTACTTAATTTGAGATGAATGGGGTTGTATTATGTCTGTACTATCTGGATTTTTCTGGCAACAAAATATGGGGCAGTATTTCATAACAATCAAGATGGATTGAAACAAAATATGGTGAAATGGTTCTTTTTACTTCCTGGCACCAAAAAGACTGAACAAAAACACTAAACTGATTTTTTTTGTCCCCATTTATGTGTAAACAGACTCCCCCAACTCTGTCTCTAACCCTACTTTCCACTTGCTACTGGGATTTTTACTTTTCAAAAGTAAAGTACAAATGTAGTTTGAAAAATATTTTAGAACTGCGTGAGCCTTTAGGGATGAGAGGTCATAGAGTGGAGTGACAGAAATCCAGGGTCTGCAATCAGGCAACGCGTTCATAGAATATCTCCGCATGCTGGGTATGCGGGGGCTGGACAGGGACCACTGTTAGGATCCTACCCCCTAAGACTTTTCCTTCTTGTGACAGAGATGATCTTGGCATAAATCACAGCACAGGCATGGTGCTAAAAGTGAACATCCAAAATACTATGGAGGGACTGGGGTCCACCCACCAAGTCCATCACCAAAGTCTTCATGGAGGAAGTGGCTTTGCTTTACCTGGCAACCTGTCTATCTATGCTGGCAAAATTCCCATCCCCCTTGCCCACAGCTGCTATTCCAACTTGGCTCTGCTTCCCTCAGCTCATCCTCCACCTTCTCAGGGGACATCCTCATTTTCTGCTTCATTGAGAAAACAGAGATCATCAGATGTAAGTGCTCTCAGTTTTCTTAAAATGCCATCCACACCCATCCTTTCCTCCTGTTCTCACACTCCTCCTCCTCTTCCCCTCTTCCCCTGCCTCTCTCAGGCCTCTGCTCCTCACCATAAGGATGCTGACCCTTCAGCCTCTAAGCTTGTCCAATTTCACTTGATGCTGTGATATGGTGGCTCCAACCTGAGTAATGGCAGGACCTTGGGCCAGTCCTCATTCCTATGAGCCTCCTCACATTTCTTTTCTGGGAAATAGGGATAATGCCTGCCTTACGCATTGTTTTAGTGATTAAATGATACATGCAAAAAAGTATTTGGCACAGTCCTGAACACCCAACATGTATGGTGGACACCCTCTATGGTGGCTATTCCATGACCCACCCCTCCTGATGCAGATACCCTGGTATAATCCCCACCCATTAGCTGTGGACAGGACCTGTAACTTGCTTCCAGCTAAAAGAGTATGGCAAAGGAGACTGTCATTTTCATGATTATGTAATGATATCTAATACTTCATCATCTTGCTAGCCAATTCACCCTGGAGATTTCCTCCAGCTGTTCAATTAAGCAAGCAGCCAACTTCAGAAAGTCCATGTGGCAAGGAACTTCAGGGTCTCTTTAGCAGCTGAGGGCAGGCTCAGACCAACAGTCAGCAGAAAATGAAAACTCTCAGTGCTGTCACCACAAGGTACTGCAGGCTACAGCTATCACACAAGTAGGGTGGCAGATCTTCCTCCAGTCAAGCCACCAAATGAGAACCCAGCCCTGGCTGACGGCCTTGATTATAGTCTTGTGAGACCTCAAGGAATGGACCCAACTAAGCTGTCCCTGACCCACAGAAGCTGTATAAACATAGTGTAGATGCGGGAATGTTTCAACTGTGTAAAGTCATGTTGTTTCAAGCCACTAAGCTTGTAATTTATTACACAGCAATGGATAACTAATATACTGCACGATGAATACTAACTTTGTCATTATTCTAGGAGAGATCATCTTCAGCATTATTTCTCCCTCCAGCCTCTATCCTACCCTTATAGTTTCCTGCCCTTGGTTCCAACCACTGCAGCAGTTCCCATGGAGCCATTGTTCTCAGCCGAACTAGGGGCCCCTGGAGGGCAGTGGCTGTGTGATGCCCACAATCCTCTCTGAGAAGAGGTGCCCACAGCCAGGCCCCAGCCCATGCGACACCTCTTGCTAGTTTCCTGTGTGATTAATGATGTGGTAAGTCAGAGTTTTGACAACAGTGTATGGTGCCCCTGCTGAAAAAGAACTTCACTTAATAGTCCTTTATGAAAAAGACAACAGGAGGGTATGAATCTGCTGGCTTCTAATGACTGTAGTGTAACGACAGTGGAGGGATACAGGGTGGGGAATCTGGACCTCAGATAGGGGTTGGTGTGGTGGCAGTTTCGCAGGCTCACTCAGCAGGGCTTAGGTGTCCCATCCTCTGGAAGCAAAACCTCTAGACCCATCACTGTCTTGATGACCAAATCCCTCCACTCTGAGCCTTCTGTCCTCTGTGTAACATTATGTATTCACTCATTCAACAAATATTTATGTAAATCTTACACCTGCAAGATACCAATGACTGTTCTGGTGCTAGAGATACGTCAAGGGCCCTGATCTCTCGCATGCCAGGGAGGAGGAGACAGACAATAAAATAAATCAACAAATAAACACATCAGAATATTTTTTGATAGTGTCAAGTGCTCTGAAGGAAATAAACCAGGGTGATAAGATAAACAGTGACAAGTGGGGACGTGGGTACTTGGAATGGGTGACCAGAGGCTCTCTGTGGGATGACATTTCAGTTTAGACTTCAAGGACAAAGAGCCAGGGCTATCAAGGTCCAAGGGGAGAATCCTTTAAGCAGCAGGGGAGCAAGTGCAAAGGCTCTCGGTGCAGCATCTTAGTGGGACAGAAAGAGGCCAGAGTGTCTGGAAATGAGGCAAGTAGTGAGATGTGGTTGGAAAGGTGCAGGCCTTGGTGAGGGGTTCACTATGAAATGTAAGTACCACAGGGACTTTCAGCAGGAGGAACCATGTACTTACATCTTTGTGGTCTTATTGGTCATTCTAGTCTTCAGAGACTATCAAGTACCAACGAGAGGATGCTACCCTCTGCAGTGACTACAAGAGAAAACGGCAGTGCTGGAAGCCTCCAGACCACGACATCTTCCCGTGTGGAGTGGAGATCCCAAGGAGTTTCCACTTGGTCTCCCTAGAAGTAGCTGGGAACCAAAAATCAAGTGTGGGGGCTGGGGAACTTTTCACCTGTGATTTATTTTCCCAGGAATAGGGTGGGGACCATGAGTGGCAGAATGTTCCAAGGAAACACTTCTTCCTGGGCCTCATATTTCCATGAGGGTCAATTTCCTCTAGATCAGTGGTTCTAACTCAGTGCCTGTTAGAATCACCCGCTGGGCTTAGAACCCTAATCAGGCACTGCCCACCCCCACCCCCATGAGTCTGACTCAATATGTCTGGGATTTGGACCTGTAAGATGCATTTCTATCATTCCCATGTGTCTCTGATGCTGCAGGTCCCAGAACCACAGAAGGATCCTTCTCCTTCCTGCAGCTTCTCACTCACTCTTCAGAAGAAGGAAGAGGTAGTCTTAATTATTGGTGAGCTTGGGAGGAGCTGGCCCTGCTTAGCTCTACCTCCCTCCTTCCCTCTTTTCTTCCTCTCTCCCTGCAGTGTGTATTCAGGTCTGCCTTCCAATTGGTCCCTCAGTAATCAAGGTGACACTCTTGATCCTCATCTGGCTTTCTCCAGTATCTGCCAATTGATTCTGCACTGGAGAGGGAAATGAGTATATTTTATTGATTGAGTTTCCCTCAAATCACAACAGGGAAGTTGACCCTGGCTGCTGAACAATCGATTGGCATCTGGACTAAAGAACCTCATCAGGATTTTACCACTGCTTTCGGCCTCCTCTAAACACATCAACTGGGGACAAAGAAGTCTAGTCCTTTGGTCTAGTCCACATCAGGACAGAGTGAGGTCATGATGACAAGGTCACAAAAGCAGTGGTACTCTCTCTGTCCTGTCCTGTGACCTCTTGTCACATTTCTACAAGCAATACATGCCCTTGAGGTGCGCTGAGACTCTCATGGACATTTGAGACTGTCATGGACTGTCATGTCATGTGAGAAATGCCCTGGGAATGGGGATGCCTGCCCTGGTCTCTGAAGGATGGGTTAGAATGCAAGAAAATGCAAAGGCAGTTTCAAGCACGAGAGACAGCTCAGCCATATGACCCATGGGGCTGGCCCTGACCTCTGATTACCAGTGACACCATGAGCCTGCTGTGACCAGGCCATTCCTGGGAGCAGTTGCCTGACAAGAACTCTCTCTAGCCCTGGCTCTCTTTCCTACCCTTCCTTGGCTGTAGCTGGTGGACTGTGCTTCTAAGAGGCTCCCCTTCAGCAATGCAATGTTTCAGAGGCTGCTTGTCACCTCTAAGAGTCTGACGTGGCGACATGAGGCCACTGGAGCCTTGTCAAATGTACTGTCCCTGAACTTCTGAAATGCTCCCAGTGTCCCTGCCTGATACACACACCCTGTGTAGACCCAGAGTGTGGGCCGCACCCAGAGACTCAGTCCTAATGACTAGAGCGAGGCAAAAGCAATGAGATGTCACCTGGTATTAGGGTATAAAAGCCTGTGGCTCTCCCTTCTCTTCCCTCTCACTTGCTTAAAGCAAACTGACAGGTCGAAAGTGGCCCCACAAGAGGCTCATGTGGCAGGGACAGAGAGTGGCTGCTGGCCAACAGTCTGCAAGGAACCCAAGCCCACTAATGACTGAGAGGAAGCTTGGAAGAGGACTAATCATTCCTCAGGTGAGCCTTGAGGTTCTGCAGCCCCAGGGGACACCTGTACCACAGCCTTGTGACAGACCAGCTAGGACGCACCTGATTCTTGGCACACAGATACTAACAGATGTTGTTTCATGGCTCTATGGCTTTGAGGTAATTTGTTACAAACTGGAATAGATAATGAATATAGATTTAGGTATCAAGAGAAAGATAGTGCTGTGATACATATTTTAAAAGAAAAAGAAAAAAAGTAAGGTGGCTTTGGAACCAGGCAGTGGTATAGGTGTGAATACTCTGAGGAAATTGTTATAGAAATCTCCAATTGCCTCACAGAGTTTGTTCACAGAAAGGTGGACTTTGAGCATGGAAATGAAGAACACATTATTGGAGGCTGGTAGAAGGGGATCTTTGCTAGGTAGTGGCAGAAAGCTTAGTGAGACTTGTCGGTGGTTATGTGGCAGGAACGTGCATCTCATACATTTAGTCAGCTAGCTATGGAGATGTCCAAGCCAAGTGTTGAAGCTGATATATGAAGAGAGGGAAAAGTGTCCAACAAAAAGGGCCCAGGACTTGCTAGTGTTGAAGGTTGTAAGTCTTCCAACATAGCAAAAGATGCTAAAATTAGGAAATAGCTTTTGAACATTGTCAAAAAAGGCAGTCTGGAGATAAAGCTAAGAATGTGACTGGGTAGCCTTTGGTTAAGACCTCAGAAACATCAAAGGGTCACACAAAACCCTTTTAAAGTGATTGGAGTGGGCCTTGAAAGTCTCCAGATCAAACATTAGGGACCCTAGGAGACATAAAGGTTGTCCTTTGGTCTCCTCAACAGGAGGCTCAGATAGAAAAGGGTTTAGTTCAAACAAAACAATGGGTGTGGCTTTTGTGCACAGAGGGAATTTCAGTGAGATTTACAGAAACCCCACAGTTGGAGAAAACTTATCAGACTGACAACTGGGACTGAAAAGGGACCAAGACAGCACAGCATAAAAAGGCTACAGGACCCCCAAAATTCTCAGCAGGAAGCAGGCTGAAGAACTAAGTCAGCTTCAAACACATGCTTCCTCGGGACTGGGGATGTAGCTCAGTGGTAGAGCACTCACAACATTTGAGAGGCCCTGGATTCAATCCCTAGCACCAAGCAAACAAAAGACACATGTGTCCTTCCGTGAAGAAGGAAGAATGACAAAGAATTACCAAGGGCTTAGAAGGTGGAGCTAAGAGTCATGGAGAATCTGTCCCAGCCTTTGAAACCTAATCAAGACACTTCTGGCATTTTTCTGGCTGGATTTCAAAACTGTTATGGACCAGTACCTTTTTGTACCTCACACTTCCTTTGTGAGTAGGATGTCTAGAGCCTTTGCCCTAACCTATCCCACCAGTGTACATCGGCACCTGGGGACAGATCATTTCTCTCTCTAGTTTCACACATTGTCACACACAGACTAAGCAACTTTCTAGAGCCTGTATTAAGGAGCTACAGACAAGAACACATCCACACCTGGACCTGATCTGGATGATGAGTCTGAACCTTGATGCTGTCATGGAAGGAGACGTTTGTAGAGCTGGAGAAGGAGTGGCCATATCTGTAGGTGGAAGGGATGTGAATCATTGGGGGGGCAGGTTGTGCTGGACTTGACTGGACATGGCTTCTACCTCCTGGGTTCCTGCCTTTGTGTGACAGTCCCTTCCCCTTGTGTGGGCTGGACCTAGTGACTCACTTCAGGTGCTAGGCCATAAAGGACTGGCCCCTCTGTCTCTCTCTTAGCTTACACAGATGAGGCCAACAGCTGTGTCCAAGCTGCCTTATGGAAAGAGCCTGAGATGTAGGTTTTTGTCTCTTGTCTGTCACAATCTCTTGCAATCTCTTGTCACAGTATGGAGGAACTTGAACCCGCAAACACCCAACCACCATGTGTGTGTGCTTGGTAGCAATCCTTCCCCCAGGTGAACTCTGGGATCCCTGCAGCCCTGGTGGATGCTTTGAGTGCAGCCTTAGGAGAAATCCAAAGCCAGAGAACCAAGCTAAGCCACATCTGGATGCCTTACACATAGGAAATATGAGATATGAATATTATTTCAAATCACTATGTTTTGGAGTCACTTGTAACACAGTAGTAGGTATCTAATACACCCACCCCATGATCCTATTAGACTGTTATTTCCCCCAGAAACACTATCCTCTCTCCTCTAGAGCCCCAGGGCCTTTGCACATGCTACTGTAGGCCAGGATCATTTCTATCTTCTATGTCTGGGAAACTTTCACCTGTCCTACAGGACTCAGGTGAGGTATCCCTTCCTTTAGGAAGCCCTTTTTAACCCCTTTGCCTGCCTCTGTGTTCCCATAACAGCTTATGTAAGTTCATATTTGGTCCATACAACTCATACAGTTCATACATAAGTCAACGCATCTCACATCGTAAGTATTGTTTGTCTCCCCAGCTGGTGGACAAGGGCCTTATTCATCTTAGTGCCCTAAAACTTAACACGACATTTTGCACGGAATAAAATAATAATAGCAAACTTTTATTAAATGCCTATGCTATGCTTGATGCTGGCTGAAGAAAATTTAATGTAATTATCTTCATTAGAAAACCAGTGAGGGAAATGCTTTAAAACTGTCATTCTGCAGAGGAGGAATCTAGATACCATGGTAGGCTTCCAGTTCACACTTGCTGAAATGATTGAATCAGGAGAGGCGGGTTGATCTTTTTGTCCTGTGCCTAGCAGTCCCAGGGTCATTTAAAGTCCTTCTGCTGTCAGGGACTCTTTGCAAATATCAGAGCAGGTCCAGAAGATTTCCTAGGCACCTAGACATATACTCTCTGCTCGACTCGCTATGCAGTTAGGTATTTCCAGAGAAATACCTGGATGTATCCCTTGGTGTCTCTACGGAAGGGCTTGGCTGGCACCCAGAGAGTTGGATGTGCATGGAAACCACACCTCCAGCTCTTTGATTGCAACAGTGCCTCTGGCCTGCAGGCAGAACAAGCATTTGTCTCTCCTCACACCCTGTCATTATAAACCATGTAAATTCCCCAATACCCATGTTAAAATGAACAGATGTGGCTCTGTATTTTTAATACATTATGTGCAATTAGCAGCTGTGGGCAAGGAAGAACTCTGCTGTCCCCAGGGCTGCCCCTCGCCCATGCAGCTGTGAATACATTTGCCCTAAAGGATCTGGCCCCACTCCTTTGGTCTGCACAGCCCTGGCAAGAGGGTGAGGGAGTTTCCATTTGCAGACCGTTTTCCCTAGCAAGGCGCAGAAGCACCATCATCCCTTCACTGCTAACTTAGTCCCTCTGCTGCCCCTATGCTTCCTCAACACCTTAAGAGGTTGTCCTTTATGGAGGGCCCAAATGTCCTGGGCAAAAGAAGTTTTCATAGATTTGAGGGTTGTAAAGATCTGGGAAACACAAGGGGTGAATGCTGCAGTACCTCAGGTCAACACAAGAAGGCGTCTGCATGGACGTCAGAAAAGATGGGGCCAGCTTGTGATGAGAGTCCCTGAGGGCTCCCCAGTTCTGCCCAAGGGGGATGCACACTTTTTGTAGTAAGTATAATGGTTATTTCTCACATATACTGGGTACTGACTATGCACTGGGCCTATTTCCAAGTGCTTCTCAGGCATCATCACAGTTAATTCCAGAGGCAGGGTAAATGCCCCCACCCCCATCCCCCCAGCCAAAGACCACCAGGAATCCCCTGTAGTTGAACAAAGCTGGGTTCATTGACTGGTCAGGGGGTGCACATCACACGTAAGTGTGGGCTGTCTTAGTAAGAAGGTGCTGGAACAAACTTACAAGATTGAGCTTGTGTTAGATGATTTGGGGAGGGTTCAAGGAAGCAGAGCTTGACCTGGATTGATGCTGCCAGGAAGCAAGAATAATCCTAAGACTGGGGATTTAGTACATTTAATCTAGAAGGCAGGAGGACTAAAGCAAGACTAGAGTTGTGACTGGTAAAGAACCCAGCATCACTCCATTAGCTGGGCTGTTGGGTCATATTTTTATATTTGGGATAAAGTTCTTCTCATGGTCTGAGTTCAGACATGATTTGGGAATGGACTTGTTTTTGTCTTAATCCACATGGCCATAGTACAGCCCTGTGTGTGCCGATACTGTGAATTATTTAGTCATCAGGAGAAGCCCAAGACCTCAGTGTGGGTGCAGCTGTGTCTTGGAGGTGCAAGGCCTGCCCGTGTGGGGCAGCCACAGCCCCAGGGCTCCTGTTCTTCATGCTGTGCTAGTGCACAGAAATGAGTGAACAAACAAACACAAACACTCAGAGACATTAAGTGCCTTGTTCAAGTTGTCCCAGCTGGGAAGTGATGCTGAGATTCCAGGGCCACTGGAATTCCAGTGGGAACCAAGAGCCAGTGGGGGGCTGGTGGGATGCTCTGGGACTGTGGGAAGCCAGGCTGACCAGGAGGGGAACTGGCCACGGAGGGGAAGTGAGAAAGAACGTAGGCTTCGATGTCAGAGATCTCCACCTGAGGATCTGTCCCTGCCACTTACTACCCACGTGGGCTGGGACAATTTGTTGAACATCAGGGATTCAGTTCCTTCTCCATAATGGGAATACAAAAATCTCCTTTTCAAGCTTCTTGTGATAATAAAATGAGAAGATAGAGTGCAATATGTGGGAAATAGATATCACCTTGAGCACTTACTGCATTCAAGGCACATTTGCCCCTCACATGTACTAACTCATCTAATAGAGGAACCCCATGAGGCAGATTCTGTTATAACCTCTGGCTTGCAGGTGAGAGGATGGTGGCACAGAGAGGTTAAACAACTTGTCTGAGTTCACACAGCTACCAGGTAGCAGAACTTAGGCATTTTGGCTCCAGTCCCCTCATTCTACCACCTCTCATGGTAGCTGTGGGGCTCCTTCCCTTCCTGTGCCACCTCAAATCATGTACTTCAGTCATGTTTCGATGGAGATTTAATGTGCTGAAAGTCCCCAGGCCTGAGACTTTTGATTGCAGATGGGTCTAAGCTGCTTGCTTGGCTCTGGTTGGGAGAACATTAATTTCCTTTTAGAAGGTCAAAACATTCCTGGCATGACAGATAATATAGATTCAGGTCACTGCAGTCGATAGATCAAATAAAACATAGTATTGCCTTATTGGTATTTCTACACCTCTCAGTATTAAAGTCAATGAAAAATGTTGGAAGATGGGTAAAAGCTAGAGTGTGGGAGATGACCCAATGTTGTGGCACAGCCCTCTTCCAGCAAGACTAATGTGTGAGCAGAAGGCCAACAGGAAGTGGGTCAGACAGGGCCAGTCTCTGATCCCGTAGTGGCCAAAGCTGCTCGTTTTGGCTGTGGAGTACAGCTCCAGGCTGCTCAGCATTGCCTCTTGCCAGCCTGTTGGTGCATTCATAGGTTGTGTCACAAGCTCTGGGAGGATGGGAGGCCAGGACTCCCGGGCCAGTGACTCTAGTAACTGAGGTCCTTTATGCCTCAGACTCCTCCAGTCCTGGCTTCACTACCACATGGGGGAGATGAAGGCCTGGAGCTCACATCAAGATTCTCCCTGCTGTGTGCTGCAATCCTAGATCACCATCATCAACCTCTTCGAGGCTCATCTGCTCTTAATTATATCTCAGAATTCCAAGGCATTACAACTCTGAGAATTTGGGGAATTTAGCTACTTAGAGGACTCATAATCACAGTAATCCTTGGTATTTATCAGGCCTTCCTTTTTGCAGACTGTGAAAGACAGCTAGACAACACTGTAGTTGTGAGGACAATTTGGAGTTGCTCTCGAGTTCTCTTCATGAGTCCTTAGCCCTCCATCTGCATTATTTGGTTAGGATTAAGGAGCTGGGTGAAAAAAGTAGTTTTCTCCATTACTTCCCAAGGGAGACCAAAGATAAGAAAAAGAGGTTACACCAATGTTGAAGGGCCACTTGGGCTGTTTGCTCAGTTGGGGCCCTCTTCTGGGGACTGAGCTGCTCCTCCCACCTCTTTGCTGAAGGGATGCTTATACCCGCTGAACTTGCTCCTTCATGGCATTAGGTGATTGGACAAGAAACGGACACTTGAATAATGAGCAGAGCCAACCAAATTTTCTCTGTTGACAATTTGATAACAGCTATAGAAACAGAATCAGCTAGTTGAATCCCTAGAGCTAAGAGTGGCCATTTGGGACTATGTACACTAACAAGCTGGAAGAAGGAGATCAGCCCAAGTAACCCAAACTTCACTCTCTAGCACTTTCTGCCCCATGCATTTGTTCAATAAATGCCGTGCTTCTTAAGCCAGTGCCCTCACATAAGCCTATTGCTGCAGGAAGGCAAGGCACTGCAGATAACCTGAAACTCCTGAAAATGTTGTTTTCTCAGACACACCATGCCTTCCTTTCAGCTTCAGTAGAAGCTGAAGCCAGGAGCCATGTGCAAGAGATGGGAACAACCCTACTTTCCATGGATTGGGGACAGATAGCACTGCAGGGAGAGCAGCATGTGGGCCATTCCAGAGACCCCTGCTGACTTATCAGAAGGCAACATGGGCCTCCCCAGAGCCTCCAGCATGTTGAGCATGGCTGCCCCTGACCTCCTCAGCTTGAAAAGGGACTGAGCAAAGTCCCTGCAAAGGAGCCATTATTATGACACAGCACAGCTATGTGCTCCCCATTGATCTGACAGTGGCAGCAAGGACTGAAAGCGGTGTACAGAGGCCCAGGGAGCACGACTGGATGCACAGCCCTCATTGATCTATTTACCTGCTTGATGGCTGGCGAACTCTGTGATTGAAAGGCATCCATGGTAGGTCTGAGCTGGAAGGGCACCTTTGGGAGGCGCCAGGATGGCACAAGATTGTCACAGATGGGAAAAGCGAGTGCCACAGACACTATTGAAATGTGACCTTTCCAATTTCTATCAAGGGAATCCAAATCACTCCCACTTTTTATGGGACAGCCTTCGGGAAAGAGAGGGGGCTGTGCTCCGTAGCCATATTTCCCACAGGGAGGAAAGAAAAGAGAATATTTATTTATGTGACTCTGTAGGACTGAATCATAAGCTCTTGGGGTAAAAGAAAAAAACACAACCTTACTACCAAGATAACAATGTGTTGTCACTAATTCAGACCCTCCACTGTCCCTCTTCCGTGGGACACAGACAAGCACAGTCAAAGAGTTTTCCCAGCTGGGGACTCCAAATGCAGCATGGGGGACTGGGTTATGAGGACATCAGCTTTTGTCCAGCCTTTGACGAGTGCATTTTTAGGTCAAGCTGCCCCATCCTGGGTGCCAATGAATCTCTGGCAGACAATTCATAAAAAGCCCCTTCACCTTTTGTTAAGCGGAGTCTGCAAATAGTCTTCTGCCCCCTGCTGCAGCCTTGGTGGTGAACACCCCCCCCAACTAAGTGGGAGCTGCCTGCCTGCCTGGTCTGCTCCAGTCTCTGATCCCCATTCTTGTTTCCTATGGGATGGCAGCCTGGTGAAACCCTTTCTATATTGCTGTGGTTTGAGTCTATTCTCTCAAGGGTTGGGTTTATTCTCTCCATTTCTATTAACCCACAAGTGTACTTGACCTAAAATTCACAGGAGTACCTGTGTCATGTACCCACTTGGTTCCCTAAGACTTTGCCTTCTCAAAAATGTCAGCCCAGACAAGGGTAGATTTTTGCCTTACTTCCTTGCATGGTTGATATGGACAGTCAGTCTGTCTGCAATTCCTGCTTTAACCAGGACCACCATAATCATGAGTATTGGCTTTTAAGGAAGAAAGAACTGGCTTTGAATTTTGTACATGCAACTGACTAACTTTGGCAAGTTACCTAACCCCATTCTTCACAGCCACATTTTCCTCCCCATGTAAAGGGGGTATTAGAACCAGATCCCAACTGGTATAAGATAAATGAGATAATGGACATAAAAAACTTAGCACAGTGCATCACATCTAAAGCTAATACATAACATTTATTGAGAGCTTACAATATATTAAGTTTTGTGTAAAGCACTGTCTTATTTAATTTATGCAATCACCCTGTGAGCTCTTATTATCTCAAATTTTTAAATGAGAAATCTGAGGCTTGAAAGGTCAACATCTGGTCAGTGCTTGAGTAAGCACTGGTTGTGACCTCACAGAAACCAAAGATTATGATTTATCTAATTCAGTGTCATAGTACAATATCTGTTATGGAGCAGACACTCTAAAGATGTGTGTTGAATGAATGCACAGCTCACCAGTAAGTGTCCTTTGCATAATTGGGTTGAGAGCTTAACTATACCAATTTATTATTTCTGTTTTTATTTGTGGGTGGCACTAAGCTGTTGTTTTATTTCTGTCAGTGTTTGTATTCTCCCTTATATGGCTATCACTGGGTCTTTTAATACATTCAAACCTTCCATCCGAATGAACACATTTCCCACTCTTTAATACCCACTCTTTAATCAGAGATGAAGCGATTCTAACTCACAGATTCAGCACTTCGGACAGAGCTATGGTGTGTGTGTGTGTGTGTGTGTGTGTGTGTGTGTGTTCATGCATGTGTGTGTGCGTGCATGCTAATGTGTAGTCAGTATTGGATTTGCATTTTAGAACTATTTACATTAAATGTGTGACCCACATAAGAAAATACTGCATTTCCACTTCTCGCTCAGTGATTTGGGCTCTCTTCTTCCTCATAGTCTATGAGATAAGGCAAGATTGCCATAAAGATTTTATGAGTCCAAGAGAAACATTACTCAAGCAGGATTTATTTCAAAAGCATCATTCTGAAACTGTGCGATGTTGTTTAAAGGGGAAGCAAATCTCATCCTGATGGGATACTCATACTCTAGGAAGGACCAAATGTTGCAGAGTATCCTCACAATGGTTACTAGATGAAAAGCTTCTTTAATTTGCTTAAAATCAACAGACTACATACAAAGGATTGTCAGTGTCTCTAGGCCCATACTTGAAGCCAGTGATAAATATGATCCTTTTCCCATTTGCACTAAGACAAGGAGGAAGATAATGACTGTATTGGTACTTTTGGACCTTCATACACCAGGACCAAAAAAAAAAAAAAAATGTATGTAAGGTGGGAAGTATATGCCAGGCACTGTGTTGAATGTTGCAAAGCAAACAAGGCAAATTTCTGCACTGGGCAACTTCACCAAGTGGTGGCAGAGCGATATGTACCCACATACATCAAACTAGGCAATGAGATAAGGGTTGTGAGAGAGATAGGGGCAGGAGTTTGCCAACTGGAAGCACATTCCAGAATTGTGTGGGATGTCCACTGCCTTTTGTCTAGCTGACAAACTCCTATTCATTCTTCAAAAACTCAAATCTGTGAATTCTTTCTTCATTCTCCAAGACAAAGTTAGTCTCTCCCCACCCCCTGGGGCTCTCACAAAATCTTGGAGAAAGGAAAGTAGAGATGACAGAAACTAAGTAATTGAAGTATGTAAAGTGTTCTTTAAGGGAAAGGGCAGGAAGCAATTAACAGTAAAGGAAGATGTGGAGATGTTTGAATTGGATCTTGAAACAGGTGGAGAAGTTCATTCTGGATGGGGAAAACAGGAAGAATGAAGATGCGACAGGATAAATAGCTATGATGCGTTTACAGAACGGCAAGTAGTTTGGGGTGGCAGGAGCAAGGCACATGGAAATTACAGGGAGCTGATGATGATGGGAGAAGTAGCAAAAGGTGAAGGTGCTGAATTAGGACAGGGTCAGGTTATAAAAATCCCTCTGTAAGTGGTGGGAGCTATCAAAATACATTTTAAGTGGCTGGGGCAGTAGCTCAATGGTAGAGTGCGTGCTTAGCATGACAAGGCCCTTGGTTCTGTCCTCAACACCAGAAAAATATGTATAATAAACATTTTCTCTTTTACTGATTTTTCTGCACCCAGGAAGTAAAATAACCTTGCTGTAAAAACTACAGAAACTTACAAAAGAACATGAAGTAAAAAATACATTAATATCCCACTCAGAGCTAAGGATGTTAACTTTTTTCTCCACTTTTTCCCTTTTTATAACTATTATATATGTATGTGTATAAAATTTTTACTTTATACTATATATTTAACTTTGTACCCTGATTTTTTCACTTAATATCACATATTAAGCATTTTCTAATTTCTTTGAATATTCTTTGAAATTGTAATTTTAATTGCCACATGTTTTATCAGCCACTTTCATGGCAGTTTGTTGAACCACTAATGTTGCACAGATACTGTTGCCTTTTTCCCTCTATAATAAATAACACTTCAGTGAACATCTTTGTATGTATCACTTTATACTAACTTCTTGTTATTTTCTTGATGTAAATTCCTAACAGTGCTGTGGACATTTTACATTTTAATCATTACATGAAATTACCTTCCAAAAAGGTCTTGCCAGTTTATAATCCCAGTAACAGGGCTTGTGGCTCAAAAGCGTAAGTGATTTGCCTAAGAGTAAACAATTTGTGACTGGAAAGCTGGGAGTCAAGCGTGGGTGCTGTTTCCACAGGGCGATGGCAGAGCTTTTGGTGGGGAGATGGGGAGGAGGGTGGCTAGAGGTAACGGAGTCTACAGGACTGAAATTGACTCCGGGGTAGATGAGTAGTCTAATGAGACAGCTTCAAAGAACAGGCTGTCAGTGAACAGCATCTATAATTTCATACTTTCTTTTTTTTTTTTTTTTTTTTGTGGGTACCGGGGGGTCGACCTCAGGAACTCGCGCGCCAGCAGGCGCCCGTGCCGCTGAGCGATATCACCGGCCCCTTTTTCGTATGTGGGTTCCGGGAGTCGAACTCGGGCCCTCGCGCTTGCCAGGCAGGCGCTTAAGCCGCTGAGCCATCTCACCGGCCCCTAATTTCATACTTTCTAAAGCTGCCTATGTGTCATGGCTCTTTCCACTGGAGAGCGGTCAGACTGAAGAGAAATAAAATATATCTCTCTCTGTCTTGACCAGCATTCCTTTGCAGGCTCAGGTGTTGGGATGACATTAGCAGGAAGGCCACGTGCAAAAACTTGTCTGCTTTTCTGAAAGTTGGCTCAAGGAGGATTCCCCATGAAGGGCTGCTGAAGAGCTCATCCTTGGGCATAGGCTTCAATCAGCCACAAAGAGAATCTCAGTGGCCTACCTCCAGGGGCAGAACATGCTTTCTCAGTTGTCTCATAATTCAGAAATGACTCAATGAAGGATCAAAGATTCAGGGTCCATAGCTCTCTCAACCCTCCTACCTTACTACTAGCTAACTTCATGGCCACAAAGGCAATCCCATAAGACAAGGGACAGCACGAGGACCAGACTCAGGGGAGTCACCTTGTCAAAATTCAGTCTCACCCCTCGCAGGCTTGAGAGAGGATTCAGAGTCACATACTCCAAAAATCCCTTCAAGGACACCTCTAACAAATGTTTGCCTAGCTCCTATGTTACATGCCAGTGTCACCCCCAGGGAGGGATTGAACTGCAAGTAGAAGAATGACCTTTGTGCTGAGTCAAGGTTTGACTCCCACAACTACCTTTTGTTTAGGTGTCTGCCAATTATATAAACCTTTTCCCACAAGGTAGACAATTAACTACCTGTAAACAGGTGTCATGTTCCTCTCAGTAGATGCTGTGTTGGTGTAAAAGTGTCAGACAGACGTGGGGTTCCAATTCCAAGTCTGCTAGTAACAAGCTGTGTGTTGTTGCGTGAATTGCTAAATATTTTTGAGTCTCAGATTATTTCCTGGACTGTAAGTGACGATGGGTTTACCTCACTGGTGAGTGATAAGGATCAAATGAAATGGCAATAGTGTGGCAAATGGTGGGTGCTAATGAGATGTTGGGGCCCCTCACGATTATCTTTCTCTAATCAGAATTTCTCAAAGGTGGTTTTTGATTGTTGAATCAAGATGACCTAGAATGAGTAGTTAAAATGTGGATTGAGTCAGAGCCCTACTATACTGAGTTACAGTTTGTGAAAGTGGGTTCAAGAAACTTCTGTTTCTTTCTAAGCAGTATCTACGATGCAAAGAAGTTGGAAGTTCTTCACACTTATGGGCATGCTCCAAAACTTCTTGAAAGGTCCACCATCAAGGATCTATCTGATCCCCTGACCTAGGAAACAGGTCCTATTTTCAGGACATCTCTTTTGTTCAGTCTCAGCAGCCTTCTCTCTTTATAGGCTTTGGAGAGTAGGACTGGGAGGGCATTGGGAAAGGCCCACATAGAGAGGGCTTGAAGTATTTTATAATCTTCAATATCGCCACAAGGAGAGAATCAGTCTGGAACAGGGAGAAGTGGGGCAGGGTGGGGGCCTAGGGGCGACACTTGCAGACTGGTATTCAAGGTCCGCTCCACGGCAGACACACAGCGGATGACAGAAGGCTGGACAACATTGTAGGAGTCAATACATCCAACTCCAGACCTGCCTTCCATTGGAGTCAGAGCTCCTAGAAAGGCTGAGTGTTGCTCTGTGTGTCCTCCTGTCCCCTCATCTGCCCTCTCTCTGCTGTCAGCTTGCTCCTCACGCCCAGTTCTGTGCTCTGAAATCCACCCCTCCCTAGGCTGCACTGATGCTATGTTAATCCAGGCCTCGTCTGTGTCTCCTTGGCTCCTACAACAATGAGCAGCTCCAGCCGGAATGGTCTTTCAGAAATGCAAAGCTGCCCTTGTCATTCCCTCGCTATAAACTTTTCAATGCCTCTCTATTGCCCTCAGAATAAAATACCAATAATTTGTCCTCCACCTACCTCTCCGGCCTCACCCCCTCTCAGCTTCCCACATCCTTCTGTTACTGTCTGAGGCACAGACCCGGGAACTCCCTGTTTCCAGGGCTCTGGTCTGATCAGTTCCCTTGAAGACCATGCTTTCCAATGTCTGCCTCTGGCTTTCCTCACTGCTGCTGCTCCCAATCCACTCCTGTGCAGTTCAGCATGGACAGGAGAGATAGGAAAAAGAAAATTATTCTAAGTATTGCCCCAGCCTGTGCACTCTTACCATGCATTGTGCATACTAAGAATTTTGTATTCGATTTCTCATTTTAATTCTCACAGTATCCCCATGAGATAGAGACAGATGAAGAACAAAAGGCCCAGAGAGGTTAAATAACTTGCCCAATGTCATGTGACAGTACAAGGGGTACAGGCGATTCTTAAACCCAGATTGTTCAAATTCCAAGATTTATCAGAAAACTACATCAAAGAAACATGCACGATTCAGATCTACTTCCAAAGGTCTATGCAGAAAAAGCTATCCAGCCTGAACAGAAACCCCTTAAGATATACTATCCTCGACAACCCGAGTGCTCAGCCTGGCTTACGGGGGAGGCAGTGTTACTATCGCAAGATGATTAGGACAACAGTGAATTTAAATCCCAGCCACTGCTGAAGACTATCTGCTTCCGAATTCAACTTGGTTCAATCCAATCCAATTTAACTCAGTGCAGTTATCGAGTGCCCACCACGCACCCTGTGAGGGCCAGCTGTGAGAGGGCCATAGACCAAGGCAGAGGCTCCTCTTAGGAAATCATCACAAACACAGGCAGTGACTGGGATGCTTGCAACCAGGGTTTACAGCAGGAATACTGTGGCCAGCCCTGGAGCTCTTAACAGGGGAAGAATCTGCAGGGACTTGTGTTAGCCGTTGGTCAGTTTTGTGTTTAGTGGCTAATTAGAATTGTGAGTTCTGTGGCCATATTTCTTATAAGATATGCATATAAAGATACCACAAATTTGGTCTGACAGGTATCTTAAGACATAAAGAAACAAACTGGTACTGAGTGGTTGAGGGTATAGGCTCTAGTGACAAAGAATCTGGCTCCATACTTCCCAGCTTGAACAGGCTATGTTAGTTTTCTAAGTCCCAGTTTCCTCATCTGCATAAGGGGAATGGAAATAATACCTTCTTGATAAGGTTATTGAAAGGGTTAAGAAAGATTATGCACATAAAGTGCTTAGCACAGTCCCATGTGCTTAGAAAGAATGTGAGAAGTGTTAGCTAATACCCTTCTTATTCTGGACTGTTTAGCTTGGAACAAGCCATAATAGTAACTCCAATACCTAGCCTGGTCATACTGGCTAAATGCCTCTTGAATAAATGAATGCATGGGTAGCATGTACAACTTAGGAGCTGTCACCAGCTGGAGGGCACTGGATGCCAAGCTAAAGATTTGGACTATATCCTATGGGTGGCAAGGATGACTGAAGGGTTTCCAGCAGGGAAACGGTATGACCAGGATGGGCATTAAGCAGGCTTGCACTGGGCCGGAAGAGAAGATGACAGCAGAGAGCCATTCTGGAGGCTAAGAAGATGTTATGTCGGTATCACAGGTGTGAGAACACCTGAACAAGGTCAGGGGACCTGGTGGTGCAGAGAAAGAGAAAAATGGAAAGGTATTGAGGAAGTAGAGCTGGTAGGACTTGGCAATTTAAGGATGGGAGCAGGTGACAATTGCCCCACTCTGTACAATGTCCGTACAGAGAGGATCCAGCTCATGCATCTGGGAGAAGCTGAAGGTCTCTTGGTTTTCCCTGGGGATGAAGCACTCGTGGTTCTTTCTTCTTCTCAAGCACAGAGCAGAAGTTTGGTGTGGGCTGTCAGTGGCCTTCTCACAGAGCCCCAGGGAAATTCTTCCACACGACAGGCTGACAGGCCTGGGAGCTCAGAGCTCACAGCTGGGGCCAGCAGACAGGTGCAGGAAGGGGCTTCCCCCTTGGCAGACAGGCCTCTGCTAAGGGGCGGAAGTCATTCCTAATTGCAGCATAGTTTTCAGCAGAAGTCACCAAAGCCGGTTAGAAAATGAAAACCTCTGAAAACAGTCCAAACAAAGGCGAAGTGACTCCCCTTTGACTGTAGCTATTTTGTGCCAGGCACCATCACCAGATTGCACTCATTCAGCCTTCAGTATGACTGTGGAAGGAATTTGCCACACATTCTACAGATAGGGAAACTGAGGCTTGGCTGATTTTTTGAAACCATGATCCAGTTTTCAATGGAGGAACCAGAATTTAAGCCCATCTCCCTGACTCCAAAGTCCATCCTCTTTCCTCTATGATATATTTCATAATCTTTAATTTTAAAAGGCCTATTTCTTCAGACACTCACATACTGATGGTGGCACTGAAAAGTGATCGAATGCTTTTAGAAAGCAATTTGGCAATAAGAATCAAGAGTCTTAAAAATATTCATTCTGGGAATTGCTCCTAAAGAAATAATCATAAATTCAGAAAAAAAGCTTTACACACAAAACTGTTCTTTACAGAAAGATTTATAACATGAGCAACTAGAGACAGTCTTAATGTTCACAGCAAGAGAAATGGTTAAGTAAATTGTGATATACCCACTTAATGGAATATTTTGAGGCCAAGGGTTTATAATAACAGAGAAAATGCTAATAAGTTCAAGATAAAAAATTGCTCATCCCATCACCCAGTGAGGTGACAGTGGAAACCCTGTTCCCATGGGTACTTCCTCATCTTGCCGCCATCAGCCCCTTTCAAATTGCTCCAGGTTTAAAAAAAAATAACTGTCTAATATGGAAAACGTATGATCTCTCAATTTTACATAAAATAGGAATAAAAATATCTTTAGAAATCTTGCTATTCTTATTGATCTATAATATAGAATTTAATAAAAACTGTGCTTGTCTTTAAGTCCATTTTAGGCAGAAATCTTGGAGCTGCCAAACCTATCACTCCTCTTTTATACAGCTCTGTAGACATTAGCCACAAAGGAAGACAAAACAAAGAGCATACATGTTGGGAAAGAAGAAACAAGATTACATTACTTGCAGCTAATATAATTGTCTACCTCAAAAAATTTAGAATAATCGACTTTAAAACTATTAGAGCTAACAAGAGAGTTCAGTAAAATTGAAAGAAATGTACAAAAATCAATAGCTTTCTTATTTATCAGCAATAAACAATTAGAAAATGCAATGGCAAAATGAGCCTATTCATAATGAGAAAAACTATAAAAATACCCACGAATAAAACTAACAAGAAATTTGCTAGGTCTACATGATGACAACCATGAAAGTTTTATTAAAGACCATTAAAAAAGAAAGAGCTGAAAAACAAGAAGTATCCCATGGTCCCCGATAGGGAAATTCACTACTGTAAATGTGTTGATTTGAAGTTAATCTAGCAATTCAGTGAAATTCCAAATGAAATCACAAGGGAATTTCTTTGGGAGGAAATCTGAAAAGCTTGCCCTTAAATTCATCTGGAAAAGTGAATCCATAAGAATTTCCCATGAAATGTTTTTAAAGTAATAATACAGTATTGAGGGAGATCTTTTCCCACTGGAAAACAAAAATTACTATAAAACTATGGTAAAATTGAAATAATGTGATTATGCCACGGGAATAGAGTAATAGAAAAATCAAACAGAACAGACTGTTCAGACCAACTATGGATAGATATAAACTCAGTTTATAATAAGAGGGCTATTTCAAATCAGAAGGGACAGGTTTGGGGATAATTCAATATTCATTTGGCACTAACATAAATCTAAACCTATAGTTCATACCTGGTATAAAACTATAATTCAGACAGATTAAAAGGTAAATGTATGGGCCGGTGAGTTGGCTCAGCGGCGTAAGCGCCTGCCTGGCAAGCGCAAGGGCCTGAGTTCAACTCCCAGAACCCACATACGAAAAATGAGCCGGTGATATCGCTCAGCAGCACGGGCGCCTACTGGCACGCGAGGTCCTGAGGTCGACCCCCGGTACCCACAAAAAAAAAAAAAAAAGGTAAATGTACAATGTAAAATTGAGCATTCTAGAAGAAACAGAGAAGAGTAGTTTAATAATTTCTAAGTGGGGAGGTACTTCTAGCTAAAATAAAATGCAAGAATTTTATGAGACAAAATCAGGAAATCAGGTGATTTTAGCATATAAATATTTAAAAATTCTGCTGTGAGGGAGAATAAAAAAGGCTATCTGACATTTTACTGATTGACAGATTTTAAAAATATATTAATGCTAATATTAAAAATATACAAAGAGCTCCTATAAATTAATAGGAAAGACAGGTACAACTCAATAGAAAAAAAAGGGCAAAGAATATGCATAGACAATTCAGAGAATAAAATAAAGATGACCATAAACACTGAAGAGATAATTAGTTATATTATTAATTGGAGGAATGAAAATCAAAAGTATAATGAGGTGCTATATGTATTTTGTTTGTTTTTGGGTTTTGAGACAGGGTCTTTCTTGCTACTTGTCCAGGCTGGCCTTGAGCTCCTGGGCTCAAGGGAGCCTGCTGAGCGTTGAGAATACAGGTGCACACCACACCGGGCTGCCTGGAGGGTTGTTTTTCATCCACTGAGATGGATAAAAATAACAAAACTTAACTTTGGGAAGGAGGTAGGGAAATAGCCTCATACACAGGAAACCTTAAATTGGCATAGCATTTTTGGAGTACAATTTGGCAGAATCTAAATTTAAAAATAATGTATACTTTGACCCAGAAATTCCACTTTTGGGAAGCTATCATACAAATACTCCAGTGTGCACCAAGACAAATGCATGATGGTGTTCAAATGGTGAAAAAATGCAATATTAGGCAATGATTTAAAACAATGAGGCAGAGGTATATACTGACATGGAAAAATATCTAATGTATACATTTAAAAAGATAAAAACACACTGTAGAATAATGTATTTATGCTCAACTCCCCTATTCTGTGTGTGTACATAAATACACAAGACTCTACAAACTTGTTAATAATGTTTGTCTCTGGGGAAGGCACTGGAATTAGAATAGGGATTGACAAAAAGAAAATTTTAACATTTTAATTCTGTACTCTTGGGTATGTTTTGAATTTTTCACAATAAGGATGAATTGCTTTGTAAATAACTATACACACACACACACAGACACACACACACACACGCTCTATGAACACATCTTTCAAAAACAAAACAAAGTTAGTCCTAGAAAAAAAATGGGAGGAAATGCATAAAATGTTCATTCATGAATGTTTATTTATCCAGTGTTTCTCTGTTTTCTAAATTTTCTTTGATGATCATGCCTTATGTTTATAATGGAAGTAAAAAACTAAAACCTTTTATTCTTCTTAAGCTGTTTTTTTTGCTGGAAACCAATTTGGTAAAATAATCGCTCTTTCCCTCTTTTTCTGCAGAGGCTGCCCAGGTGATTTTGAAACATAAAGTGGGGGTTTGGCATCCCTGGGCCCGAAGCACTGACTTGAGTGCATTTGTAGGAGGTGAATAGCCCAATGCAGATGGGAACAAGAGCAAATGGGTCTGATGAAAGAGTCCATGTTATCCCATTAAAAATAATTAATGGGATGTTCTTAGCATCATAACTGTGCAATAAATTGATGGTGCTTTATTATGATTGTGAATGGGTCATAGCACTATGCATCCATCCAACTCCCACATCAATACAAACATCTGGGTCACATCTCTGCCCGGGACAATCTGAATGTCTGGGGAAGGGAAATGAATTAAAAGAGAGAAGTAAACTTACAAGAAAGGAGAGTGGGGGGTGGTTTTATGGAGCACTTGCTGTGTACCATTTATGTCTGGAGCTCCATTTTGGGCACTAATATGCCTATTTTGCAGATGGGAACACTGAGCAACTGGTCGCTTGCCCAGGCTTGCCCAGTAGAGCTTGGTTTATCTGAGTCCATGTTCTTGACATCTCGCTAGCCTCCCAAGGAGAGGACAAGAGAGATGAAGGACAGGGAAGTGAAGCAGGAAGGAGCTTTCACACGCAAACTTTAGAAAAGAGTGTGCCTGAACTCTGAGCCCTTCTCTTTCTCCTCGGGCTGAGTTGTGAAACTTCTCATGGTGGCTCCAAGAAGTGATGAAGGGAAAGCTGGGGCATGTCTAAATAAAGCCCACAAGTGGGCGTCTCTGCTCAGCTATGCATGAGCTCTTTGTGACTCCACCCCCGGTACCTGCAACTTGGGGAATAAGCACAACTTTGCTTAATGCACAGGCTGAAAAATACAAACTTTCCAAAAATGTTTGAATGTTGGCAGCAGACTCTTCTGCATTCCAGTGAATAATTGGCAAGTGTATGTGTTTGACCTAAATCCACAGAACTTCCCATTCTGTCACTTTACAAACTAGTTTTCATGTCCCGGATTTTCCAAATTTCAATAGCTAACTGCCAAATCAGTGGGCAGCCTCACCTTCCCCAGGATTCTAGGGGAAAGAGGCTTTGAGTCACAGCAACATGGCTCCTGCATTACGGATTCTTCTCGCCTTTTGTCCCTGCTCATTGGAGCCACTGCAGCCTCCACTGTGCCCAGAGCCTCAGTGCCTCCAGAGGCTGAAGGAAGGATGCTTTTTCTCCCAGGGTCATGTCCAGCGATCTGGGACCCACCATAAAGCTGCCTAGATGCCCAGGCTTACAGCTTTGTCAGGTCACCTTCACACAGCCCCACTACATGTTCAAACTGGTATGGGAAATTCTTGATCTTTCAGAATGGGCCAGCTCACTGCCAGCCTCTGACATCTGGATCCCTGTGCCTGGGGACGTTTTACACCCATGCCAGGCTACTTTGCTCATGTGCACAGCAGACGGTAAAGGCTGGGGAATTAGCCTAACAACCCCCCAGGAATAGCCCTCATTCGCAAATTGAGGACTCTGTGTATAAATACCCGAGCTCCCTTGTTCCTTGGGTGGGACAATTTTAAACCTTGGTTCTACAGACCTCGGTTCTACAGTCTCCCTGTGAGACCATGTCCCAGACCCCCACTGTGGTAGCTGGCAGGGTCACATAACCTTTACAGGCTGCTGCCCCTTCTCTGGATCATGACCCTTTCTGCTGTGACTTGCACTTCCCAGTAAACTAGTACTTGAACCCTTATTTCACTTCTGCTTTTGGGAAACACAAACCAGGACAATGTGCTGGTGCTGGGAGGTAAGAACTCCAGCACGAGTTGTCTGACATGGTGAGATGTCGCTCTCCTCTGGGACTTCTGCCAGGTTGGGGCATCCAAGCCACCTTTTGGGTCCCCACCTCCTGTGGGCAATTCTCCTCAGGAAATGACGTTCCCCTCTTCTGTAGGAGTCCCAAATCCTTTTTTCCCAAGAAGCTCTAGGTGCCTCTTTGAGAAAAGGTCCACCATATCCCAGCCCTAACATCTTTGTGCCTCCACTTTCACATCAAAAAAATGGGGCAGCACTGTTACCATGGTCAGTGGCTGTGAAGATGAGCATCTTTGTGCTGCATGCCAGACTTTCTGCTTAGGGCTAATTTGAAATTCACAACAGCTCTAACAAATGCAAATTATTATTCCTGATAGCTCTGTTTTGAAAGCAGAAGACAGAAAGGCTCAGAGAGGTTAAATTCCTTGCCCAAACCCTGGAGCTGAAGTCTGAGCCCCTGTCTAGCTCTAGAGCCCTCCACGCAGACAGCCACTCACGACATCAGCAGCCACAGCACCTGGCAGGAGCTCCTGCAGCCTCCGTGACTCTGTGAGGGAGTGTGTGTGTATGCGTGTGTGTGAGAGAGATGAGAGAGGCAGGGATTGGCCCCTCATGGGGTACTGAGTGAGAGCCTGAGTCTAAGGAGATGTGGGTCACAACTAGTTCTAAGCCAACTGCAGAGTCTTGGGTGGAGAGGTGAGGACCTGTAGAGGGTGAGGTGGTGACAGAGGCTTGGAGGGCTGGATCTGAAATCTTAATTAGATGCAGTGAAAGGTGGTGGTGGCAGCAGGGCCAGTCCTAGGGGCTGCGGCACGGGAGGAGGCCCAGGCTGCTTTCCCTGCTTGTGGCTTTCCTCTGGGGAGTGTGGGATCTGGCTTAGATAGCCTTGAAGAAAAGACCTTAGTGGCCTCTCAGAAAGGTTCACGAGTGGGGCTGTGGGATCTCCTCCTGCCTGTGGCCTGTCTGTGGGATGTTGAGTACGGAATGACTCTGGGTTAGGAGATGGAGGAGATCTGCAGCCGCAGTGCCTTGGCCTGAGTGGGAGCAGCCACCTCCCTTTTGGGCTGTGGGCCTGTGGACACCTTGACCCAGTCCCTGAGGAGCTCCTGCTACTGTCCCCAACAAGGCACCAACAACCTCCCACCCTTCCCAGAGTTCCAGAGTCTGGGAGCCACAGGGGCCCCTAAGCCAAGCTGGGCTCTCTCTTGTTAAGTCACAGGATAAAGCACTTTACATATTAATCAGGTTAGGAATCTGAGAGCACGTATCAGGGGATTGAAATATGTAGATTTTGATGATGAATTCACACTCATCAGAAAACCAATGAATCATCCTAACTTCATTATCAGGAATTATTTGATGGGGAATTGGCGGGGGGGGGGGCAGGGGGCGGAGGGGGGAGAGAGTGGCTTCGTTCTCAGCCCAGGTTGCACTGTCTTCCAGCAGTGTGGTTTTGTA
The DNA here is from genome assembly GCA_028451465.1 of Erethizon dorsatum. Taxonomy (NCBI): domain Eukaryota; kingdom Metazoa; phylum Chordata; class Mammalia; order Rodentia; family Erethizontidae; genus Erethizon; species Erethizon dorsatum. The sequence continues at coordinate 109,079,888 of CM051827.1, read as the reverse complement.
GCAGAGCAATCTGTTTGCATGGAGAGGGTCCTGGTGCTACCTATAGCCACATCCAGGCTGCCTCAGTGAAGCTCAGGGACAGCACCAGGTCACACTCGGAGGACCACAGCACAGCAGGTAGAAATATACCTCCTTTACAGTTGCTTTAGGATGACCTTGGTCCTGTCATTCCTGTGGTGCTAATTCCCTGAGTGACTTGAGCCAGTCACATGTCACTCCCTGTGCTTCAGTTTCCTCATCTGGAAAATGAGGATGATGTTGCCAAGCGAAAGAGCTGCTGGAGCTGGAGTCTGTGCTCTGCATTCTTAGCTATGGGTTCTAGCTGAGAAGAAACAGACACTTTAGAGAGTGGGCAGAGGTACTTGTCATCTTAATAAGTGCTCAGGGCCAGCCTTGCTGAGAATGTGACTTTAGAGGTGACAGTGAGTTCTGTGGATAGGCTGAGGAAACAGAGTGTGTGTGTGTGGGGGGAGCAAGTGCAAAGGCCCTGAGGCAGGAAAAGCATGCCTGTTGCTTTACTTACAACAGAGGGCAAGGCAGAGAGAGAACAGAGGAGGGGAACTGTCACATGAGTAGGAAGGCAGGGTCAGAGGGTGCAAGTTCTGTAAGAAAGAGTGCAGAGGTCAAAACAATATTGAGAAAAGGAGCCAGAAGCTAAAAATGGCTCCTGTATGAGGTAAACTGAGGCACAGTGAGAGGCCAGGACAAGAAGACGGGAGACAAACATGGGTGAAACAGCTGACGTGGAAACAGATTTTTCAGGCACTGTCCTGACACTCTCCCAGGCAGACCAGCAAATGCTGGCTCAGTGCTGCGTGGTCTGGGAGCATCTCATGTGGTGGAAAGAGTTCTTGACCCAACTTGGAGAGCTTGGATGGATTCCACCCCAGCTCTGACCTTCACTGGCTCAGTCATGCTGGGACTCAGTTTCCCTCTCTGTGGAATGAGGCAGTTGGACAACACATGTCCTATAGAACATTCTGGAAGCCTCGTATTCTGTTATTTTTCTACATCTTCTCTTCCCTGGGATAAAGGAGCTATAGCCAATTTAGCAATGAAAATGAAAACCTCCATATGGGTACACACTGTGAGGCTACATCATGTGACCAGTAGAACTTGGGGCAGTGAGGCCCAGGCTGAGAGTACTATGGGACCAACCAAGTGAACAAGAGGCCATCTGCCCCTGTCCAGCTCTGTCCCTTTGGGAGCCATAGAGGACACAGCTGGGTGATGGAGACTCCAAAGCCTCATCCTCAGTTGTGCTTTAGAATCTCCCTGACCCCATCTGGGACAAAATGAGTCTGTTTTCTCTGGCTGGAGATGAAGAATACCTCTGTCCAAGGACCCCATGGACACCTTGGAGGGAAATACAAACCGAAGGTCTGGGGTGTAGCTCAGTTGTAGAGCACTTGCCCAGTATGTGTGAGGCCCTGGCTTCCATCTCCAGTAATGTAAAAAAAAAAAAAAAAAAAAAAAAAAAAAAAAAAAAAATTCAGGTTTGACAAATGCTTATTAAATGCCCTTCACAGGCAGGTGTTTTCACATGTTATCTCAGTCAACCCTCCCAGAGACTCTGGAGGAGGGTTTCCCACCCATCTTGCAGATGAGGAAAAGAGGGTTCTGAAGTCAACTTGTCTGCATGTGATACAAGGTGGCCTAGCTCAATAGCCTGAGCTCTTAGGCCTCCTCCCTCTCTTCTTCCCTCCCTTCCTTCTTTCCTTCCTTCCTGCTTCTCTTTCCTTCCTCTCTCCTTCCCTTCTTTCTTTTTCTTCCTTTCTTCCTTCTTCCCTCCCTTTTTCTCTCCCTCCCCTCCCCTTCTTTCCCTTCCTCTTTTCCTTCCTCCCCTCTCCTTTTCCTTCCTTCCTTCCTTCCTTCCTTCCTTCCTAGTGCTAGAGGTCAAGCCCAGAGCCCTACACTTCCAAGGCAAGCACTCCACCACTGAGCTGCATCCCCAGCCCATAGCTACTTTTTTATAGTATATCCATTTATTCTTAATCCTTAACTTCACCCCAGGAGATCCATTCAGAGAGGAAGAAATCGAGGCTCAGAGAAGTGAAGCAACTTGCCCAAGGTCACACAGACAGTATGAAGCAGAGCTGGCATTTCCTGCCAGCCCTCATAATCAGGTTGCTAAAAATTGCTGTTTCTCATGCAGTCATCCTAATCAAACATCCCACTCCCCAAATATTCCATCTGGGCTGCAGCTCTTACTGAAGTGATAAGGTGGAGTCATTACCAGACTCAGGAGTGATAAAGCATTGCAAATTGAATGAGGAAATCTATTTTCACATCCCGATGAAGACATAATTTTCAATGAAGGAGTGGATTGTTCGGGAGAAACACATAACCCCTGCTTTTCTCCTTTTCTTAAAACTTGGGAGTTATAGCTTTAGAAAAATAAGAGCAGCTGACTATCACAGATAAAAATGCCCTTTTGCCTAATTGGATCTTTAATAAGGAATCCTAATTAATTCCCCTGAATGGAGAAGTTTTACACTAGTGTTATCTCAGCCCCTTGCTGATGTTGCTGGTTATTTCCAGATACAGAATAATGAATCTTTTCCCGCCAGGCTAAGAGCCGCCAGAGACTTGTCAACTTCCTTATGAAGGTAATTACTTGCTAGGGTGTCGGGGGCGGGGGGAAGGGGGACTGAGGAAGGGCCTGGGTGGGGTAACGACGAGCCATGGGGCTGAGGCTCTTTGGGGAGCTCAGGAGGGCATTGCCTGGATGGGAGAAGACTGGCAACTGTGAAGGAACTGCTGGTGGGAGGGTGGATACCATGCCAGCATCCATGGTGTCTCCCCAGCTCAGAGCAAGGCCTGAGGGACACTTGCCTTCATGTGAAAAGTGTCACTTGATGGAGACTGACAGATTCCAATAATCGCGAGAGCTGATCAGGCTGCGAACAGATGCCAGGAAGCAGGCCTGCCCGTGACTCTTCCTGGTCAGGGTAAAGGCTGGGCTGTCATTGCCTGAGGACCCTTGTGGCACCATAAAGACAACACTAAATGAAACAGGTTATCTGGACAACCCAGGCCGCAGACCAGCAATGAGAAGAATGCAGCTAAATGACATGGGCCATTTGTCTGCAGTGACAGGGCTCTCCAAGAGGGGAACGCTGACTGCGGGCGGGCCCAGGCTGGCCTGTGGGGCTTCCAGGGAACAGGCAGCATGTGGCAGACAAGGCCTCAAAGAGTCTGGTTGCCAGGGAAGCCAGCCTGAGGCTTCAACCTGCCACTGCCCAAGGAACAGGCAGAACAAGGGCAGAGGAGCTGAGGCCAAGGGCTCAGGCCCAGAAGCATCCTTCCAAGGGACACAGTCTCCTCCTGACCTCCCAGATTCAGAGCAGCAGGAAAAGAAAGAGGTCAGCCTCCTAGTTTAGAGTCCAGAGGACAGGGGTCCACAGACAGAGGGGTTCAGTCTGCAACTGCAAAGCTCTGTGACCTGCAGCATGTGACTTTGCTGAGCCTTAGTTCTTTATAGTCACTTGAAGATGCAAAGAAAGCCATAGTAAGTGCCTGGCAGGTAGTAAGCATTCAACAAATAGCATTTGTCTTTTCTTCCCCAAATTCTCCTTGTTCCAGGTTCCAGAAATGTCACCTAGAGAGTAGATCCTGCTGGAGGGAAATCTGTGGTGCTGTATTCAGATGTGAAAAATGAGGTCTCAGAGACCAAGCCTTAAGTCCTTTCATGGTGAGGAGGACTCTCGACTTGCCTTATGAAACTAGGGCAACGGAAGTTGAGAATCCTGAGTGCCTGGCGCAGAGGGAAGAGCCCAAACCATTACCGTTCACTTCTGATTTTCTCCTATGCCCTTCAGGATACTGCCAAGTGGCCACGGAATCTCCGAGCTGCCTCACTCTAGGGGACATGAAAACTTCCTGCTATGACCTCCACCTGGGCCAACCAGAAGTTGCCTCCCAGACTCACCATCTGTGGAGGCCAAGACCGCAGCACCCTGAACCTGTGAGCAGCACCATGGGGAGCTACCTGCTGAAAGCACATGCTGGGAGACGGGGGGGTGGGGGGAGGCAGGGGACCTCTCAGGTCAGGGGAAAGACAAAAACAAACAAAAAAAGATTGAAAAGCTGGGCCTGTCCAAAGTCAGCTATGCCAAATGATTATTTGTAAATTTGTGCAAGGTGCTGAGAGGGTAAGTAAGCTGAAGCTACAAAAAGAGTTGGCAGCAGAATTGTACTGGAGTTGGACCTGACTCTGAAATCCATGCTCCATGCTGCCTTCTTTGGTGATGGGACAGAGAATGAATCAGAGCTCAGAGAAACAGAAGCAGAAGGGGTGTAGATCAGGCTTTAGAGTCCAGCGGACAAGGAGCGGGGGGTGGGATCCAGCTCCTGACCCAGACACTAGGTGTACGACCCTTACCAACTTTCTTCACTTCTTGGAGTCTTGGATTTTCCATTTGAAAAAGAGGAATGATGGTAATTCTTTCTCCAAAGTTTCATAAAGATTAATGAAGTAATGCATGTGAATCTTAGCATGTGCCTGACCCACAAAAGCTCCTGAAGCTGGTTACACTCCTGGCAGGTATCAGAGCCTGTTTGGAAGGCAAGGGATGATCTAGGGATGGCTTGCCTAAGGATGAATAAGTTGAAATCTGATGTACCCCAAGGACCATAGTTAATAATAGTGTTCATTTACCTCGACAGTGGTCCTGTTGCCAAAGGGCTCTGAGACCAGCAAGGTGAGCCCAGGATCAAGTGCTTTTCTTTCAGTGGTGGTGAGATGGGGCTGTGAGGGTCGTGTGGAAACTGTGATCTCACAGGCTGTATTTATTAAACAGTCAGCAAATCTTTGTACCTGTGTGAGCCAGAACTTTCAGTGAGCATCCAGGACTCAGAGATGATGGGCTAAGTCCATGCACTTAAGGAGTCCATGTTGTGGGGAGGAGGTGTGAAAGGCTGAGTGTCTCTGCCAGTGCAGTAGGAGCCTGGGGTAGGGGATGGAAGGGCAGACTCCCCACCTCTCAAGGTCTGGGGTGGAGACATCTTTCATCTAGGCTGCACCAAGCAGACTGGAGCTGAAGCTAGACTTCACTGGTCCCTCAAAGGGCTCACACTTTTTAATGAAGACTAGAAAGTCCAGACTTTAATAGTGGACCTATTACAGAAACTGGCACAGAAGAGACAGATAAAATGAATTGTGAAATAAATTAATCAAATCCACAGAGTCAGTGTGTTGCATTTTATAAATAGGTATGTTCACTCAAACCCATGCATAAACCTTGACCAAACATGAAAGTCAGATATAACTGGGCAGCTTCCCTGCAAGGAAATCTGATAATGGATCCTTCTGCAAGAAGACGGACTATTTTATTACGGGTAAAAATCTACTGCTTCTGTTATTGTTCTGGAAAATGTTCTGTTTGGGCCCAGAGTAGTTCTGCTTGAGAATAATCAGAAGAATGGTTAAAAGTACTGAATTCAAATCCTACTCTCAGCAGGATTGAATGGGCTGGGAGAGAGCTCAGGAATCTGCATTCTGAAACCTCTTTTAGGGGAATCTTCAGATCAGGGAGTTGGTTTAAGCATCACAATTTAAGGGATGAAGGCTAGGTTCTAGAGGGTATCTTTAAAGTGGGGGTATGACAGAGATGAAATAGAAACTTTGGACTTCCTGGAAATTGACAGGTCTACCACCTCATCTGCCCACACCCTGCTGTCATGTACCAGACAGGTGTCCCATTTCCTGCTTCACTCCTTGATGCCCCTGGTGATCTCTTTCCCAAAGTCCTTCCGGGGTCCACCAGTTCATTGTTCTTCCCTGTAGTGCACACTGAGATTTCACAGCTTTAAATACTGAAGCAGATGCTTGATTCCACTCCTGAGCACGCTGATATTGTTGGTCTGGGGTTCACCTTGCCACCCTGAAGGCTGTAACAGCTATTGGGGTTGTACAGACCACACTGCATCCTTTGTCCCTGCACCTTCTTTCTGGCCCAGGGATCAGAGTGTCAGCAGACCCCTCTGCTTTCTCTGAGTCTCTCCTTATCCATATTTCTAGAGACCAGAAGAGGAATCTAGAGAGCAAAGATGGAACCACATGCAGGACTGGAGGCTGCAGACTGAGAGTTAAAAGGAGTCCCCAGCAGTCACAAGTTCACTCCCGACAATAGGAAGTCCGTTCATCGCCCTCTGATTGCCTTTTCTCCTGTCTCCCTGGGGTTTGCAGGCACAAGGCAAAGAGCACTATAAGGACTCCTGGTGGGAGAGGTTGCTGGCAAATTAATTCCACCCCAACCCCAGGGTGGGCGGACCAAGCCATGCCCATCAAATCTTTTGCCTGCTTACTGCCAAGCCCAGTGTGCAGGACTCAGGCTCAGAGGAAGTGGGGGAAGATCTGAAACGACTGGCTGCAGAAATTGACATCAGGTGCCAGACAGGCATTTGCTTAGCAAACTGGCTAATTTTAACCTCTGCCTCCCAGACCAAAAACTCTTTTGAAGACAAGGAATAAAAAAGCAAGTGATATTTAACACATTTCTATTTTTATGCTACATAGTCTCTCTGAGGTAGCAAGTTGGAGCCTAATTGATTTCTTAGTCAAAAAGGAGGAAAAAAAGACCAAAAGGAAAAACAAATAACTGAGAAACCTCTCACTCACGTTGCAATCAAACCTCTGCAGTTCTGTCGACTGCTGAGCTTTTTCTCTTCTTTAAGACTGGCCAACTGACTTGCATAATTTAAGATCTTTTCCAGCACTGATCAGCCTTCTCTGGCCATGCAGTTTGCTGATTAATTATTAATCAGACCAAGTTTAGGAGGAGTAATCAGCAAGAGTCAGTGCTAATTTGCAAATGTCCCCCAGGAAGGTTATTACTTAAAATACTTGGTGGAGAGGCTCCATGTTAAGCTTTGCAATTAGCCACAGGGTGTTGGTACCAAGCAGGACTGTCCTCCAAACAGACCAACCCTGGGCACCTACTAAGTGCCAAGCCCTGCACTTGGGGCTTTCTATGGTTCTCAGGCAATGATGAGGGAAAAAAATGGCAAATTCCCAAGTACGCAAGAAAAATATCAGGTCTTGACAAATACCTAATATAAAATAAGATGCTGCGATAGGATGTGAGGGGCTACTTTAGATTCCATGGACAGAAAAGGCCTTTCTGGGGAGAAGAAATTTAAATTGAATTCTACATTTCAAAAAAGGCAGGTCCTTTTCTTTTTTTCAACTTCGAACAAAGAGAATTTGAAGACTTTGAATCAGAGTTTTAACCCAGTGCAGAAGCCCAAGAAAAGACCCTGCTTAGCCCATCAAGGGAGAGGATGAAGGCAAGTACAGTAGGGGTATGGTGATGGGCAACAGTGAGGGAAGGCAGAGGCTAGACAACATGGAATCTTATTCTGGATTTTATTTGGAGTGTGATGGGAAGCTTAAATAGGAAAGATACGATTTGGTTGACAAACATAAGTCATCCTCATTGCTATATGAAAAATGGATTAGAAAAAGGGGTAAAAACAGGAAGGCAGGGCCGGTGAGATGGCTCAGCGGCGTACGCGCCTGTCTGGCAAGCGCGAGGGCCCGAGTTCGACTCCCAGATCCCATATTAGAAAAAGGGGTAAAAACAGGAAGGCAGGGCTGGTGATATCACTCAGCGGCACGGGCACCTGCTGGCGCCCGAGGTCCTGAGGTCGACCCCCGGTACCCACAAAAAAAAAAAAAAAAGGTACAGAATATTACCTAGCCTTAAAAGAAATGGAATTCAAGTATGGGTGCTCCCAGAAAACCTTATATTTAAGAGAAATAAGCCACACACAAAAGGACAAATACTGTATGATCCCACTTATGTGAGGCACATAGAGTAGTCAGGTTCATGAAGACAGAAAGTGAAATGGTGGTTACCAGGGGGTGGTGAGTTATTATTTAATAGATATAGAATTTCAGTTTAGAAAGGTGAAGAAGTGCTAGAAATGGATGGTGGTGTTATCAGCCATTAAGTATCCAATGTATTTAATGCCACTAAATTCATTTATACCTAAAATAATTAAAGCGGTAAATTCTATGTTATACATATTTTACCACACTAAAAAAAAAAAAAAAAAAGACTGCTTTGTGATTCTTGTTAATATATGTGGAGCCTAGAATATCAGGGCTGAAAACTTAAATTGAGAGTTTTGGATATAGAGGCGATATTGAAAACCAACCTGTTATTGGCTGAGGGGACCTCAGAAAGAGGGGTGAATGGAGAAGAGGAGGGGCTTGGGACCACCTGGGCAACTTAAAAGGCTGGATACAATTTAAAACGTTGAGCAGTGGAGGAGACAGCAAAAGAGCCTCAGAAGGAATGGGTATGGGAGGTCACCAGATGGTTTTATGGCAATAAAAGAAAAAAGTAGTTCAATGACAGATGACTAATTTCTATTGCCAAGAGGACAAGTCACATGAGGATGGAGAGGTGACACTGGATTTGGCTACCTGGAAGTCACTAGCAATCTTAGCAAGGTCAGGTGTAATGGTAAGAACCTAAGAGAGAGGATTGTCTTAGCACTAGGTGGGTGGCTGCACAATTGGAGGTGGTGAATGGGGTGGAGTAATGGGGTTTTGGTGGGTGTTGTTTTTGCTTTGAGTTTAGATGGTAGATATTCGAACTTGCCCCTCTTCTATTGGGAGTACTCAAAAGATAGGGTAAATATAAGCAATGCAAGGAAGGGAAGATGGATTCAGCAGGGAAAATGAAATCTGGAGCATAGGAGAGAGGTGAGCCTTTGACAGGAACCAGGACACCTTGCCTGCTGAAACACCAGGTGCGGCAGACAGGTTGGCTCACCAAGCATTTCATCTGTTCACCCACATTTCCTGGCTCTCTTGGAGCTAGTCTGGACCATGTGACAATTTCTGACCAATGAAATATGAGTTGGAAGTGGTGTGTATGATACTCGGGCTAGTGTAAAAAAGCCATGCTGGATTCTCCACTTACATTTCCTGCCATGGCACTGGAGATGGCAACATGTTCCAGATGGTGCAGCTACCAGATGGTGGAACCCCCTGGAGCCTGGATGACCTGCATGACTCTGTAGATCAGAGCTACTACCACTGGCCCATGACAGACACATAAATAACATAAGCAAGAAATATTCCTTTATGGTGTTATACCACTGAGTTTAGGGTTAGAAAAATTCAGAGAAAGTAGTGGTTAGAGATGAGGCTGGGGTGCTAAGCAAGGGTTGGATCAGAAGGGTCTTACGTGCCTTATCAAAGGTGTGGATTTTATTTTATTAGACAACAAAAGATGATTGAAAGCTTTTGCCTGGGGCTTAGCATGTCAGAGCTGCATTTTAATTAAGCCATTCTGGTAGCAGTGGGGAGGAAGAATTGGAGAGTGCCAAGATGCTGGGAGATCAGTAAGAAGGCTATCAGAACTAACAAAGAAAAGAAGATGATGGGCTGAATTCAGGGAGTGGCAGCAAGGATGGGAAGACATGTTGTAGGTGGTACATTGGTTGAATTTAACAATTAATTAAATGTGGCTGGTGAGACAGGGATTAAACAGGGATGATTCCCAGATTTTGGGGGAACCAGGGAGAGAGTGAGGCCACAAACTAAGGAAGGAAACAAATTTTGGCCATTTTGGGGATCAATTATGAACAAATTGGAATATGTTGAGTTTGAGATACTGCTGGTCCCTCGAGGTGGGAGCCAGATTTGGGAGTCAAAACAGGTGGTACCTGAAGGTAAGAATGTCCAGGGAGAATTGTGGAGTGACCACAGCATCAAGGGAACAGCAGAGCTTGGGGGACATCAAAGGAGAAAAAAGAGGGAGGGATGGTCAGGGAGATCTAAGGAGAATCAGAAAGAGGAGTGTGAAAGCAGAGACAGGAGCTCTCCGGCAGAAGAAAACAACCAGTATAAAGTACCGTCAAAGTGTCCAGCAAGATTTTAAAATATCTTCTGGTGCTGGTAACTGTAGGTGGTAATGTTGGAATGGGGTGCGGTAGGGGTGTTCTCTGATGATGACCATAAAATAAATGGTTTCAGCAAGAGAATGAGAGAAGAGGAGGAAGGGTGAAGTAGGTGGGGAAAGGATGGGAAGAGGAGAAATGGAGCACCTGTGTAGACCACGCTGGCGTAGACCGCTCTGTGGAAAGCTTGGAAGAGAAATGCCCAGAGACACTAGAGGCCCACCTCTGTCCTCCCGAAGCTTCCTCATTTTGCTCAGACCACCCCTCCCTTCCTAAATGACCCAAACCATTCAGTTCCACAGCAATTGTTTTGTTATTTTATCAGATAGATTCAAGTTTTTGGTGTGAATCCTGCTTCCTTGATGATTCTAGGGTTGTTACTCTTCCCCACCCACACACACACTGACAAGGAGGAAGCTGGAATTAAAAAAAGTCTGGGCTCAAGGACAGAGCCAAGGACTTAGGTCAGTCCTTGGAATCTGGGAAGAGTGTGCAGGAGCAATAGTGAGGCATAACCCAGGTCACATCCTAAGTAGGCTGAGCCAAGAGCGAGTGGCAAACATTCATGGCCAAATGAGAAAACAGAGACCTTGAGCACTCTGAGTGAATCAACATCTTTCCGGAAGGCAGGGCTTGCCAGAATGAGGGGCCCCTGGAAGGGCCCAGAACAACTCCTTCCATCTGTCTTAGCTGTGCCATCAGGCAGCTGGCAGCTCCTCCGGAGAGGTCGAGGACAGCATCTTGTTGTCTGCTGCCCTTCACAGTCCTGGCACAGGACTCCTCACAGACAACATACTTAGTACAAACCTGTTGCATGCAGTTGGACCCACAGGGTGCAGGCCAGCTGCCCGACCGCTGCTTCCCACACACAGACTGCCAAGCCCCAAGCTTTAGCAGTACTGCCTCTGTGCCCATGGAAGGCAGCATGGCTTGCTTCCTGCTCCTCCTAGCTCTGGCTTTTGTTCTCTTTCTGAGAGCAAGTTCTCACCTACAGAAGCAAGGAAGTCACGCTGCTACTCCGTGGAGAGTGCAGGAGCCCCAGCCCTCACCCCTGCAGGTGTGTTCATGCCAGTAGCATGCTAGGGCACTAATCCTTTCCTGCTGCTCAGCCGCCGGGCTTGTAATGCTATTTCCAATTCCATGAGATACAGGAAATGAGGTTTTAAAGGGCTGGTTATTTATGGCCTGGCTCCTGATGCAACAACATCCTGATGCAACAACAGATGCAATTTCATGGGCTCCATCAGAAGAGAACAATTTCTTGGTGTGGCTTAAAGCATCATGATGTGGCAGGAAAGGAAAGGGAGAAGAAGGCGTCATGCACCCCAGGAAGGTAGCAGGTTCTGAATCTCAGCTGGAAGAGGCCCACTCATTTACCAGCCCCTCCAAGACAGGCTCGACATCCTCAGTCAGGTGAGATGGCAGCCAGTGTTCGAGTATCTTGCCAGCTTGAGACCTTGACCCTGCCTTGCTCCTGAGAGTCACAGAGGACGAAACCCTAGAGAACGAACACCAGGCCTATGCCATGTCCAAGTATGAAGTTCACAGGCAGATAGGGCCTGGTGAAGATGGTCTTTCACCCTTCACTGCCTGACATGCTGCTCCCCGAGGTCCTCCCGCAGGGCTACTTCTCAACAGACAGATCTCAGCTTCAATCCTGTCACTGCAGTGAGTTCTCCCCGGCCATTTTATTTTATAATAGGTTCTCTACTGTTATTATTCCCAGGCTTGTTCATCCTTTATGGCACATCAGAGATGTATTTTATGTTTATTTTGTGATTATTTGGTTAAAGTCAGTCTCCCTCCCCCCAAATAGACCATAAGTTCCATGAAGACCACTGTGTTCCCAGTGCCAAGTTAAAAGTCAGATGAGAGAAGGGCCAAGTAGTTTGTCTGGATGAATGAACTATGATGAAAAGATGCTGGTACTAAAAACAGAGTCAGTAAAGTGACAGTGAGGATGATGAAGGGAGACACTGCTGATGAAGATAAACTGGCATTCATCATGAGGATGGCTCCTCAAGGTCATGTGGAACTCCAAACTTGGCAGGTGTGGCAATGGAGTTCATCAACCACATTCGTCAGTTATCCCAAGGCCGTGCAGCATTGACTAAGGGCATCCATGTCCCTGCCTGCATCCAGCCCCATTTCCTTCTTGCTGTGACCTTGACTCTCTTATCATTGCCCATTTTGTGCTGCAGAGGCCAGTCTGCACTCCTTCCCCCTCCTGCAGTTGGCCCCAGCCTACTCCTTCCCCTGTGTTCCTCTGTCCAGTAAATGGCCCACCACAGCCATCCAGCCAGAAATGTGGGCATTATCCTGCACTCCTTCCCTGCCTTCATCTCTCCTTCCTGTGAACCCCTAGATGCAGCTGATTCTGCACTTGGGCTGTGTTTTGATGACACCCCTCCTCTTCACTCTTCACATCTGCCATGGCTCATGGTTAGATCATTTTTTTCCTGAGTGATCACAAAAATCATTTTTCGGCTGGTGTGATGATTAATTTTGATCGTCAACTTGACTGGATTAAGACATGTCTAGAGAAGTGAATGGATTATGGTCAGGACGCTGACCTCATAAATGGGCTAACTCATTGATGAGTTCATAGCTGAATATGTTATTAAGGGATAGGGCCTGGTTAGAGGAAGGAGATCACTGGGGACATGACTTTGAAGGGTATAATTTTATGCTCTTGTTCTCTGTGCTTCCTGGCTTCCATGAGGTGAGCAGCTGTGCTCCACTATGCCCTTCCTCCATAATAATATGGTGCATCTTGGCCCATAGCAATGGAACTTGCTGTGAAGGATCAAAACTCCTGAAGTCGTGAGCTAAAATAAACTTTTCTTCCTTTAAGTTGTTTTGCTTAGGTATTTCCATCACAGTGACGACAAGCTGACTAACAGCTGATTTCTGGGTCTTCAAGCCTGTCCTTATTGAAATGCAGAGTGGTTATCTTAGATCCTTGTTTAAAACCCCTCAGTAGCTTGCCACAGCCTGTAGAACCTTCTCTGGCTGTGAACATGGGGCAAGGCTCCCCCTGACCCACTGACCCCCAGTACTCTTTCAGGTCTCCTACCCTGCCTTCCTACTTTGACTTCTTTACCTGAACTTGCAATGCCCCAAGTGCACTAGGGCTCTTTCTACCACACTGTGGCAAAATCATATTCAGTTTTTAGTTCAACCCAAAAGTCATCCCCTGGGAGATTCATTTATCTGACTTTCATTTTCCTGGACTACCGCTATTTCACTCCCAGCAGGAATGGAATGGGGCAGGTAGTCATGTCTGGCCAATGGGTCTGGCCAATGAGTCTGGCCAATGAGAATACCCAGTGAGAATACCCTCTGGTGTTGGGATGTTAAGAGGTGAGCACAAGACTGAGTCTGGTCCAACCCAGATTTAGCTTAGGGCGTTTGCAGGAACCATCAGGAAAGATGCACCCTTTCTACTGGGATTGCTGAGTCAGGTAGGCTACAGGGACATGATGTAGGTCATCAGTTTCAGTTCATGGGGAAAGCATGCCTGAAACTAAAGCTAACCCATAGGACAGCAAAGCCTTGGGAGATAGAACAACATTATTTGCGTACCTTGATCCAGCAGTGCCTGAAGCCTTTCACTGGACTTTTTAGTTACAGAAGCCAGCACATTCCCTTTGTAGCTCAATTCATCTGGAGGTGGGTTTCTGTTTATTGAACTGAAAGAAGACTGGCTATTACATTTCTCTTTTCAGTCCCTGGGGAAACCTCTTTATACATCTTAGAAATGTACCTAACATATGATATTCTAAAACATGTAATAATATGCTGCCTCTTAGCTCTGACCGTGAGCTCTGGGGTCTAACACAGTGCTTGGCTCTTACAAAAACATTGGTGGAATGAATAAGTAACTACTTAGGCGCCCAGGCTAGGTCTTTGTTTCCCTATCAGCTAGGAAAGCCTGGTTTGTAGATGGGTCTCATTAAAAGATTATGGAAAATAAACAGAGGGAAAGTTACAGGAAATACAAATAACCTAAACCAATGGTGTGATAAAGTATGTGTGAATGAACAAATAAGTGAATAGTTATTATTCCCTGATCCCACCGGCATGCTAGTCTCATTCTAACTCTATCTGCATCTAGGGTTCCTGAATGAAATATCTAGTTAAAAGGCACTCAGATCAAATGGTTCTACTTGGCTTAAATTCCATGTGTAAAATGTCTAATAATTAAAACAAGCCCTTTCAAAAAGAGAGTGTCACCAGTGAGATTTTCAAACTAAATATATGTAAAGTAGATGGGAGCTTTTGTATCTCCACCTACAAAACCAAAAGCAAACAAAAGTAGGGGAACAAAGTGAAGGAAATCCCCCAAGGCTCTTAAGAGGGAAAAGGAGGGGTGAGATGAGGGGATCCATGGAGAACCCCAAGGGTTGGATGGTGGATTTGGAGAGGTGGAGCCTGCTTTCCAGGGAAAACCTTTCCAAAGAATGCAAGGGAACTCAGACAGATAGAGTGGACTTTTTCCTCTTTTTTTGGAGCGGGGAGACTGCTGAGCTCAGAAGTGGCCACAAAAGCCTTCCCTGGATGGGTGTGTGCAGAGGGCAGCAGTCTTCCTAGAGAATTCTTGGGACCATGTCCTCTTGGACAGTGCTCCAGGATCAGGGAGTTCTGCAGTCTGGCCAGGAGGACCAGGCAGTATCTCTAGGAGAATGCTCTCCTTTTGCCTCATCTTCCTCGTCACATGGTCCTCAGTCTGAGGCCTAAGCAGAGGCAGCCTCTTCCTAGAAGCCTTGGTCTCTTCCCCTGGGAGAATGTCCTCCCCTGGAGCCCTGTAGTGAGCTCTTTGCTCTTCTCCTGCTTTCAACATTTGGAGGAGGCAAGTTTGTCACATACAGGTCTGAGGCGACTGGGCCTGGTGGGAGTGTGGGGGTCGGTGACGCAGAGAACAAGCAGGTGGATCCTAAATGATCTGAATAAAACAAATAAGGAAATAGCGGGTGTGGTACACACACCTGTAATCCCAGCACTCTGGGAGGCTGAGGCAGGAGGAACCAAAGTTTTAGTAAGCCTGGGCTATTTAGCAACTTGGAGGTTCTATCTCAAAAAAAAAATTTGTTTTTGAAAAGGGCCAGAGATCTAGCTTAGCACAATGGCTCTGGGGTTCAATTGCCAGTACTGCAAAGAAAGAAGAAAAGAAGGAATGATGGAAGGAAGAAGGAAGGAAGGAAGGAAGGAAGGAAAGAAGGAAGGAAGGAAGGAAAGAAAGGTCAAAGTACAATGATGGGGGTACGACAGAGAGGCTTGGAATCACCTGCAGAGGCTGAGACACAGTCACAACCCAGGAACAGGGCCTACACATGGGAAGGAGCTTTGGGATCCCCCACCACACACACCCTGCAAACAGACTCCTGCAAATGGCATATCCACTGGCTGCCAGAACCTGTGTGGCTTCAGTTTTGAGTGCAGGTCAGGCTGTGGCTTTGCCTATTTTCCTTGCTCTAGGAAGAAGGCCCAAGAGGACCCTTAAGCTACATAGCCAGAGACACCAAGGGCCCCTGGCAGAGATGCCATCCCTTCTTTGTCTCAGAAAGATTACCTCTTGAATGCCTTCTCCACACTCTCTGTCCCTCTCCCTCTACTCTGTGGGTTCCTCAAGCTCACTGTGGAAACCTCTGTCCCTGGACCTGCACAGAGCAGTCAGTGGTAGCTGAATTACTGGACTCCCCTTCTACTCTAACAAAGCAGCTCACTGGCCAGTCTGGGCTGGGCTAGGAGAAAAGTGATGCTACGATGTCAGCTCTAGGAAGACAATTTCAACAAGGGCATCCTGCAACCTGACTCAGGGACTCCTCACCAGTCAAACTCATCTGGATTTCCAGGCAACTCTGCTGGGGGCTGGGTCGATCAGGGCTGCCAGGCTGTGCCTTTCTGCCCAGGGGATGCCACTGGCCTGAAATGCTTGAAGGATGTGCTCCATGGCACTGTGTAGAATGGGACCCCCAGGGACCTGAGTTGCTGGAGGTGCCTCATCTTACCCTTTTCCCCTCAAAGAATGAGTTCTGGACTCTGGGCCTCACCCCAGGCAAGTTACACCTATAATAAGCCAGGCAGCAGCTGACACCTCTAGCCCTCTCAATGTCCTTGGTGGACTGTATGATGAGTCCCATTTTTAGATGTAGAAACTGAGGCTCAGAAATGTCAGTGACCATCCCAGGATGACACAACTATTAAGAGGCAGGGTTGGGTTTGAGGTCAATTTCATCTGTTTCCCAACCTGCTTCTTCCTCATTTGGATGCAAGCTGCGCCGCACCTGACCCCAGAGCAGCTGCATGGACCTCAGCTCCCATATGCTTGGCAGGGGGTGGGGTGTGTGTGTTGTGATCAGGATTCTGGAAAGATTCAAACTGGGGGCAGGTAAGAGGTTCAGGACTAGTGGCTTCTCAATAGCCTTTATTTCTTTACTCCACTGATTTTCCTCCACCAATGGAGAGACCAACTCTGCAATCATTTTACCTATTTTACCATGATCCTGATATTCTCCAGGGACCCAGGTACCCTGGAGTCAAAAGGGTCTTCAGAATTCACCAATTTCAGCTCTCTGTAAGCTTCTGGAGGCTCAGGATGAGGTTTAGCAATGGGGAGAGCACCTTCCTTTAGTTTGTTGGGAAGGAGTGGAGTTCCGTGATGGCTAGAGACAACAGGCTGGGTGAGAGCAAAACGAAAGAAGATCTGCTCCCCACTCCAAAAGTGTTGGTGGGAGAAAATCTGGCCCCTAAATTCAGTTCAGTGAACTGGAGATAAAGGTGTAGGGCTAGGGGTTGACTTGGCGGTGTATACGTGGCATGGACTTGCAGAAGCATATGTCAGAGGTGATTTGGCTATGTGTGTGTGTGTGTATGTGTGTGTGTGTGTGTGTTTACTCAGGGAGCAATGTCAGATCTACTGTCTGAATTGCAACTTCAGTCACTTCAATTCTAGCTTTTGCTTGTGGTCAATTTCTCACCCAAAAAGCAATTCATTTAGGGCGAGAAGGTCTAAACTATGAGAGATTTTCTGAACACGTCAGAGCTGCCAGGCTCAGTGCTCACCATAATGACAGCCTTTTCTTATCCAAAATGTGCACTGTTGGCCCAAAGCCCCCTGTGGACCAGCGGCGCAGGATGGACAAATCCTCCAATGGATGTCAGTCCCCACATCCTTGGGCCCTGATGACATGCACACTGCTGCTTATGCGGCCCCGTCCCACCTCATCTTTCATGATACCAGCACAAGGTTACAAAGTGATTATTTACGGCCATAATTTTGGCTGTGAGTTGCCCTTTGTTTTATGAAATAATGTGCTGAGGCGTTGGCAGCTTTTCTTCTAATAGCCATACTTGGCAAAATAAAAAATTATCAACACTGTGTTTCCATCATTCTTTTATCAGTTTATGAAATCCAAACAACTGAGACCCTAATTAAATCTGTCCTCTCCCACTTGGGGAAGAAGAGCGTGGACACTACGTCAGGTGCACATCCCCTTCTCTTCTGAATCAGTGGGGGACCTGCTGCCTGGGTAAGGAGGTGGCAGATTCTCCTCTCAAAGGGTCCCTGTCTTCTTGACACGTAAAGGGATGCTTGGTTGTTCAGATTCATCTTTCCTAACAGGATCTGTTGTCTTCCTATGTCTTGGCACAGAACTCAAGAGAACAGCCTGAAATCTTAATGCGTGCTAATAAAAGCAGTATATACTCATAAACCAGCAGTATCAGATTTTCACAGGAATCCAGGGATCCATAAAGGAGAGGGGCAAGGGAGAGAGCTGATTCTTCTACACATCCATCCCGGGCCTGCACGTTTGTTTACCCATAATTGTTATTCAAGTATAAATTAGAACAACAAATGCATCCTGCCTGGCAACGGTGACACCAGTCCTGTAAATAATTATAATTTAATATTATAGCAAAGAGTTCTGAATGACTCCCCTAACGATTTCCTCTGCTTAATTCCTTCCCCACTGAGTGACTTAATAGGAAAAGGAATACTCTTTCAGATTTGTTTCAGTCCAGAAGTTTGGACAATGTGGAGACTCACACCTGGGGGGCAGATGCTGTAGGAGACCATTTGGCCTGTGGATAAACAAGTGAGTCAAACAGACCCTGAGGCTGCAACAGAAGGGATTGGTAAGGATATTCATCTTGGTGTCTGTTTACAGAAGCAAAAACTTGGGAACACTCTAACAAGAGACCGGGTAAGCAAACTATGCCACAGTTTTACGAGAACCATCACAGACATAAAAACACACCACTGGTGTGGTGTGTGGCAGTGTGCTGTCCTGGCTAAGAAGACAGGCTTTGGAATAGCACTAACCTGGTGTGGAATCCTGGCTCTGCCTTACTAGCTGTAGTACCTCAAGCAAGTAGCATAACATAGGGAAATTATGCTACCTACTTCATAGAGTTTTTATGGAGATGAAATGAAATTATAGCTGTCAAGAGCTTAGAACTTGGCCTGGCCCTATTGGTAGTAAATCCTTAGTAATGGTACTTTTATCACCTCTTCTATTTTGGAGGCATTTGTGATGATATAGGTAACATTTTCATGATATCATGCTTAGTTAAAAATACATGACTGCAGATATATTAAGAACCTAGTATCAAATATATAAATGTTAAGTATAAAATATATAAATAGCTAGCTTGATCTAGGCTGCAACTCCTGATATGTCAACTTCAATGGATTAAGAAACCTGGATATTGATAAAATATGCTCCTGGGTATCCAGGTGGGTCATGGAGGTGTGGTCTTCTCTACCATAGCTGGCCTCTGGCCCTTTCCTCTCAGCTCTAATTCCACTGCTTTGTTTCTGGGCTGCCATATACTGAACAACTTTGATCCCCAGGGCCCTTCTGCCCTGAGGTTTCTGCCTTGGAGTCTGCTAACCATGGACTGAATCTCCTGAAACCATGAGCCAAATTAAACCTCTCCTCTTTTAAGTAATGTGTGTCAAGTATTATGTCTCAGTGTCAAGAAAGCTGACTAATACATAGGCCAAGAAAAAAGACCAAAGGGGAGTACACTAAATAATTGTTATTCCTTTCCTTCTACTACCATATGCACACATTTTCTACAAGGAACAGATATGTTCTATTTACAATCAGAATAATAGGCATTTTATAAAAGAGGTAGGGTCCCAGGGTGTTTGGCTGAGCCTTTCATGGGGGTTCCAGTTAGCAAAGGGTTTCTAGGGCCCCTCTCCTAGCTAGAGTTGCCAAAATTGCTCCAAGATGAGTTTATAGAACATCAATTTCCATTAGTATTCAGCTCATATGCAGTTATCTCAACCTTCTATCCAGGTAGGAAATAACCTGGACAAGTTCAGGACAGCACTGCACCAGGACATGAGTCCTCCAGGTTTACACTGGCCCCCAAATCCAAATCTGTTTTGGGAGGAATCCCTTCCTACTTTCTGTCACTACACTTGTCTCCTACCACTTCTTTGTTTGCTTTTCTTACCCCAGAGATGAAGAACTCCTCCAAGGACCGTGTCCTACTCAAGTGGTCTTTCTACTGCCACAGACTCTGGTATTCAGCAGGGATGCTACTAGTACGTCTCTCTTCCTGCCTTCCTTTTTCCCTGACTGCTTCCCCTTCTAACTCTCATGTCTCTGTCTGTCCTAGACACTGTCCTTTCTGACTCTTGCAGCCACCCACGTCGTGCTTCACCCAGACTTCTCAGTGACAGCTTGCCCACTCTCTAGCCTGTGCCTTGAACCCTGCCTCTCCCCGTCAGCACACAACTATGAGAGCCTCAAAGTTGCCATGTGTGTGTGAAGCACGTCTGGTCACACATTCCCTGGGTGTCCTCATCTTGAGAACGTGACCACAGCAAGAACATGAAAGAACATTCTAAATGCCATACCATCACATGTAAGGCCTGTCCTCCAACAGGCCACTGGGTATTTCCTTAAGCCCACCCCAGCTCAGGCACATCCTATGAGCCCAAGTCTGGGAGATACCAAGAAACGAAGGCTGCAAAATCTTCTGAGAATGTCCCTAGAACACACCACAGGACAGCTGCACTCTTTGGCAAACTAACCTGGAGGTTAGCCCTCACCACGCACACATCAAGACACCATGCCCTGCTGATCGACATCTCAAGGCCCCAGAGTGGAAAAAGCAATCACACCCTAGGCTCTGGCCCCTTTGCTGGATGCTTTACCTGTCCCTTCCAGAAAGGGAACCATAGCTCAACTAGTTTCACTGAGAACCTGCCGTTCTGAGACCAGAACTCTTTTAGTCTTAACATAAGCACTCAACCAAGGTCCACATGAAATCATCAGCGAGAACATACTTCAAGTCAGATATGAAAATTACAGTAAAATTTTACCACAGCTTTAAAAATATGCAATGATCAATCATTGTGATGAGATGCAAAGACATTAACAGTAGGGAAAAGGAAGTGGCAAAGAGGCCCCCAGGGGCAGGTCCAGGGCACAAGAACACTGAGTGCATCCCAGAAATTCATAGCTGCAGGGGAAGGGAACAGGGGAGAGAGAGAGGAGGCCTGGAGTGTACTTACCACAGTGAGGAGCCTTCGGTCCCTGTGACTTCCAGAAAGTCATAGCCATCTTCCAGCTGGAAGTCAATAAAGACCAGGGCGATGGTGTCTCCTAGCTCAGCCAGGATGGTCCACGTGCAGTCAGCGTTGTTGTGGTACTCCGAGGGGAAGTGGGGACTGGAGATGATGCCGCTCTGGCCCCGCAGGGTCCCACCACAGGCATCATCGGCTGTGGGCACAGAGACAAGAGGCTCAAGTGAGTGGTCTGGTTCCCAGACCCTGGCATGGTGGCCTTCACCCATGACAAGCAGGAAGGTCTCCAAAACATGACACACAGACAATGTGCACAAGATCTTGGTCTCAGTTGGCTAAGGAAAAATGATACCAAACATTTCCACAGCCCTTACCATGAGCCATGTACCATCCTGAGAGTTTCAGGTATCACTGTTCTCACTGTTGGGGTGAGGGGGTGTCTAGCATGTATCCTGGGCTGCCCTCAAACTTGCAATCCTTCTGCCTCAGCCTCTTGAGTGCTGGGATTGTAGGTGCACACCATCACGTCTGGCTACTGTTCTCATTTAACAGATAAAGAAAGGCAAGGCACAGGGAAGTTAAGCAATCTGACCTAGATCACACAGCCAATGAATGATAGAGCCAGTATTTGATCTCTGTCTTAAAGAGCACATTCTTAACTACTATACCATACTGCTTTGTGATGACCAGTAAGGAGGAGAAATCAATCATTAGGTTGATTTTCATGGTTACAATTTAGGTGAATAGAATGTTTCACCTAAACAAAAATTCAACACAACTACCTGAGATAAAAATCAAAGGGCGTTCCAGGCCTGACACCTGGGTAATCTTTCCTCCAGCCCTGTCCCCAGGCCAGCTATGCCTCAGTGCTGTGTGCATTCAGACCTCCTGTCCTTGGCCTTCCCTGTCCCTCTGTCTAGGATGCTTTTGTCCAAGGCAACCATCTTGATGCCTCTGGACCCAACTCCAAGGCAGTGGCTTGGTGACACCGATTCCCTCAAGCTTGGAATACCTCTCTCTGCTCCTTGCTCCCTCCCACAGCAAAGTGCTGACTACAGACATGGAGCCCTGCACCGTCTACATGTCTGCCTTTCCTCTCTGGGTTTTGAGAACCACTGGGTATCCCGAGGGCAGGAATCTTGTCTAACTTGTCCTTGCAGCAGAACCTGGTGCAGTCTTGCTGCTGTCACCTAAATCCCAGCTGAGATTTGATACTCAGAAAAGACAACCAGAGGAATATGCTGTGACAGAGAAGAGTCGACAGCGCTGGCTTTGAAATCCTGCCAACATCAGTGTAGAAACTTCCCTGCTACAACGAGCTGGGTGAACTGGGGGCAGGTCACCCATGCTTTCTAAGCCTGCCCTCTTGGGGGCTGTATACGAGCAAGGAATTAGAGTATACTGTAGCATGTACTATCTTAGAGAGATGATCTGTACTGTAAAGAAAGGGACATGCAATGTCACCATTCAACTGTGTATCAGAGGCAGCAGGGTAACAAGAATGAGAACTACTCTTTGAGTACTATTCTAAGTACTCTGCGTATTCCACTTGATCCTTATTATGCCCCTGTAAGTTCCATTTTATAAGTGAGGAGACCAAGACTCAGAGAGAATCAGTTCTTCCCCAAAGGTAACACGGCTCATTACAGTTGAAGGAGCTGGAATTCGAAGCCCTGTAGTTGGTTTTATAGAACCTGCATCTTTAATCAAAAAACTCTTCTTTTCTCTCAGAAAAATGTGCACATTAAGGGTATAAATAAAGCAGCAAGTAAATTTGCTCACATGAGTTGATTTGGGGAAGCTTAAAAAGGATGTGCCGTTAGAGCTGAGTTTTGAGGAACAGGGGTTGAGTAGCTAAAGAAGAAAGGGAAAAGCATTTCAGGAAAGAGGAAACCAAACGGCGAGATGCACAGAAGGAAGAGCAAGTCACCTCTGAGATGAGCAGCTCTGGATGGCTCATCCCCACAGTGAACAAGAGAAGCGAAGGCAATGATGATGGAGATGCAGAAAGGGCCAAGTGCCAGAGAATGTCGGGCCAAAGAGATTTGGATGCAGGGGAATGTGTTGGAAAGAAAATGGATATTACGGTGTGAAAGGTCTATATTTGAATTTAGGCTCTGCAATTTCCAGCCACATGTGTGTCCTGGATGATTTGCTTTTGTAGGCCTCAGTTTGCTTCTCTGGAAAATGGGTTGTTGTGAAAACTGAAAGGGACCATGGGCGGGACAGTGCCTAGCATTTGCCAGTGACCGACATATGGCGAAGGCCCAGTGAATGCCACGTTGTCCTTCTTCCACTTCATCCTGAGGATTGAAGCTGGTGAGGAAATAGGATCTGGAAAGATCACTCTGACTGCCACAGAAGCAAGCAGGACCCTCTAGGCAGGACACAGTCACCAACATCCAGGAAATACTGGATGGGATGGAGAGGAGGCCTTGGCCGGGGCGGGGGAAGAGACCTTGATGGAGAGACTTAGGAAGCAGAATCTACAGGCCTGGCTCAGCTATGGGGAGGTGTGACTCCCAGGATTCTGGTCTAAGCCACCATCTGGGAATGGTGAAAGGGCCATGTCCTGGGAGGGCCCCCCGGAGTGGAGCCCCTTGTGGGGTGAAGGCAGCTGGGAGGTGGGCAGTGGAGCTGCCAGTGGGAAAATCAGGGGCCATAGCTGGATGCCGAGGAGCAGCCAGGGCTAGGGATAAAAGTGACTTAATTTAGTGGTTTTAAATCATTCCCATTAATGTTATTTTACAGGGTCCAGAGGACCATGAGGCTGTTTCTAAACATCACGTTACAGGTGTGCAGGAATACAGACCCAGAGCAGGTGCCTGCAAGTGCTTCCTTCCTGCTACAAGGCCCTGAGCACTGGCTAAGACCAGCCACGGGGCTGGGGCCAGCATAACAATCAGAAGAGCTCGACTTCACCTCTGCCCTCAAGGGCTTCTCAGAGAGGAGGCAGGCACACAGCAAGGGCACAGAGGGTCACAGATGGTTAGAAGAGTGCGAGGGGCAGGCATGGCTCGTGGGAGGCAGAGGAAGCTTCATGGAAGAGACAATATTTTTGTGAGACATTCACTCTTTCTTTCAACAAATGGGACCAGCTCTGTGTCAAGCATTTTCCTAAGGGCTAGAGACTCAGCTCAAGGAAAAAACAATAACATGAAAACACGGAACTTGCTTTCTCGTCTGAGGTATAAAGACAACTCTAACGTAAGTTAGTAACACCTATGGCAAATGAGATGGTGGTAAATGCAGAGGGGGGATGGGATATGTCCCATGGGGCAGGATGGGCAGGGAAGGCCTCACTGAGAAGTGGACATCGCAGCCAACTCCCGAAGGAGGGAGAAGGAGGCATGTGGTTATCTGCAGGAAGAGCATTCTCAGTAGTTGTAACAGCAAGGTGAAGGCCACGGGTGCAGAGGCCTGGCAGGATGAAGAGCATCCAGAGAGCCGAAGGGTGGAAGAGGATGCAGTCAGTGGGGCTGGATGGTGGAGGGCCTCACTGTAAGGGTGTGGGCTTCTCCCGGGGAGGAGATGAGCAGAACACTGCACAAGAGCATTTGCGAAACAACAGAATCCTCCAGCTGCCACACAGACAGCAGGCCAAACACAGCAAGGACAGGAGCACGGGCGCCTCACGGAGGCTACTGAGAGGATCCTGTGAGAGGTGGCGGTGCTTGGACCGGATAGCAGCGAAATGTGGCCCGAGTCTGGCTGCCTCCTTCACGTGGGGCCAGCAGATGTACAGCACCGACTGCTGCCTGCCTTACTGGGGAGCCAGGGGCAGAAGCAAGGCAGCTGGAGTCCATGAGTGTGGTGTATTCAGGGCCTTCCAGTGGGAGACAGGCAGAAGGGACGGGGCTGAGCAGGGCAGGAGGGCAAGAGCTGCGCTGGGAAGGGCCTTGAAGGCCAAGCAAGGAGCGGAGGTCAAGTTCTCCTCCCCTCCCTTCCTCCTCTGCGACCCCAATCCCGGTGCCCAGGCCCCAGGAGGGAGAGAAGGAAAAAAGGGAGATGGGATTGGACTTGCTTGGCTTTAAGTCCACTTTAGCGGTGCTGTTTGTTTTATCAAGCTGCACGGTGTTTCCATCCAGGGTATCTCTCTGGCGGGAGGCTATGAGGTCTGACATCTGAGGCAGAGCGTGTCTCCTTCAGATGTAAATAAATTCACCGTGAACACTACTGGGAGATAAGCCACAGGAGCCAACCAGCAAACCAGAGATCTGTCACTATTGTTCCCAGCGAGCACTGGGCCTGCTGGTCCCCAGCACTCCCGTGGCTGCCCCATCTACACAGAGGAATAGCCTGGAGTCCCAGCCACATAGCTTAATCAGGACCACACCGGGGTTGGGGAAATCATGGTGAAGGAAGGGGCAGTCACCTGAACACTGAGAAAGGAACAGATTGTGCTGGAGGGAGATGCAAGACAGGCAGGGACAGAGGAGGCAGGCAGGGCCAAGGCGGCCTGGAGGGCACGGGGTAGGGGATCTGGGCCAGCACGTGACTGCCATGGAGGCTCAGGGTGCAGGAGTGAGTGGGGGAGTCCACATAGGGGAAGGCAGAGGTCAGCATGGAAGGGCTTTGCTGGCCTGGCTGAGGGGTCTGGGTTCTGTACCGCAGGTGCTGGGAGCCACTGCAGGTGTGGGGAAGAAGGTTTTCAGCAGGGAGTTGAAGCCTGGACCTGTCTTAGAGAGATGACTTTGGTCCCTGAGTGATGGCAGGGTAGTGTGGTTTGGGAGTTGAAGAGGGTGGCAGGTGGAACGGGTGGTAGCAGTGAGAGGAGAGGAGCAGGAAGCCACAGAGCAGCCACTGGGAGGAGCAGAGGCAGGCAGGGTCCCCAACCAGGAAGGAGGGGAGAAAAGGTGATCGATCGTGAGGCTGTTTGAGTATCAAGGCCCCCAGACGAGAAGCAGTTCAGTGAGAGAAGGAGGGTCCCTACTCACATGGGGGGATAAACAAGTGGCCATGCTCAGGGCCTGGGACCCTGAGATAGTGCAGCCTGGCATCAGTGGAACCAAGAGGGGGTGGCTCCTCAGGGCAAAGACAGCTGCCGACAGTGGACAGTGATGGAGCAGGTGGAGCCCTGGCATGGGAGGAGGAAGAGAGCAACGGGAGGGAGCACTCCGTGGGGACGGAGCAAGGGCTAAAGAAGCAGCTCTCAGGAGGGGGCGGTTGGGAGTCACTGAGGACAAGCCAGGGTCTCTGTCTAGGCCTGTGGTCCATGCTGCTTCAGGGACTCATGGTGCCCAAGAAAGCAGAACTGAGAACTCCAGTCTCAGGCCTCCTTCTTACCTTAGAAACCCACCGGATGTGCTGCATTATTCCACGCAACCGACCAAACCAGCCTCACTCTCTGTTCCCCGCAGACCTGCCCTCCTCAGAGCCCCCAGTCTGGAGACGGTCACACCAGGGACCCAGTCCTCAGGTTCTCAGGGGACGTCCTCAACTCCTCCTGCAGCCTGTCCTGTCCATTCTGAGCAGTCACTGACTGTCTCCTGCCTTCACGCCGTGGCTCAACTAGAGGCTACAGCACATTCCGGCAGCGGCTCAGAAGCATCCTCCCAGCCTCCGGGTGGCCCTTGTCCTCCTGTGTGCCCACCTGTTCTTCACACAGAGGCCTGATGATGCCACTCTCTGTAGGAACCTTCAATAACTCCCACTGTCACTCAGGATCAGTGGAATATCCCGCAGTTCACAAGGACCTTACGTGACCTTCTTCACTTGTCTCTCCCTCCCTACCATCCGCAGCCACACTGGCTACCTCCTGGCTTCTCTAGAACAATGGGCACAAATAGTACTTTCCAGGATCTTGGAAGGTACTATTTTCTCAATCAGAAACTTTCTTCTCTACCTCATGGGTCTACCTGGCCCATCCTCAGCTTTTAGGTCCCAGTCGAAGTGTCAATTCCGCAAGGATCTTTCCAGAAACAGAGTACTCCCTTCCCCTACTATATGCTTTCAGAGTACTACATATTTTCCCATTAATAATTATTTCCCATACTTAAGTGGTCAATGATGTCATTATTTACTTAATATCAAGAAAGTAAACTCCCTGAACAGGGGCCATGTCTGTTCTCCTCCCAGCTGCTAGCATACTTCCTGGTATGTAATAGGCATTCAATAAATAGCTGAAGAACAAATAAATGGAACAGGAAACTGAGGCTCAGAGAGGTTAAGAGACTTTCTTAAGGTCACACAGGAAAGGCTGAGTCAGGGTTCCAGGGGAGTTTCTCTAAGGCCAGGTTAATAGTCTCCCCCGCTGTGCTGTAC
Organism: Erethizon dorsatum; assembly: GCA_028451465.1. Classification (NCBI taxonomy): domain Eukaryota; kingdom Metazoa; phylum Chordata; class Mammalia; order Rodentia; family Erethizontidae; genus Erethizon; species Erethizon dorsatum. The sequence continues at coordinate 109,053,157 of CM051827.1, read as the reverse complement.
CTCTCTGCTAGAAAGCGGTGTTCACAGCCATCCTAAGATTCTCTAACTTCCCAGTTCTAACCAAGGACTTCTGAACTGCAATGAAACTTCGCACTCAGGAGTTTGTGATCCTCTGGCTAGAGCCGCCAGTTCATCCTGAAGATGCCACCCTTGCCTCTGGAGCTCCTCTCTCGGGCACCTTTGCTTGGGCACCCTCCTGTTTTGATTAAAAATGCAGTAAACGCCTTTTGGAGATTTTCTCACACTTTAAACAAAGGCATCATATTTCATGCTTACCACTCTGCAGTCATAAAATATAACCTTCAGCTGACACCACAGTCCTAAAATATTCATTTGCACTTTCTCCTTCCCTGGCAAGGGGCCCTCTGCACAGCCATCAGCTCATGCATATTCCAGGGTGCAGGTGTGTGGTGCCGATAGTTACCTTTCCAAGTTTATGACTTCATTTATGATCAACTTTAGGTTCTACTGAAATTTCTGCAATTAACCATAATTTTAGAAAACTACCCCACTGCCCCACTGGTGAGTGTTAACCCCACAACGATTCTCCAGTTCCAGGGAGGGATGGAGGACATGTGCACTATGTGTCCACTTCAAGCAGCCTGCAGGGCACTATCTTGGAGGACCGAGGGTTCTTGGCATTGGGCCTCTGTGTATATTCTACCCCATACCAGGGCTCCTCAGCTTCTGAGGAAATGAAAACCCCAAGAGGCCTGGGCGCCACCTTGCAACTCAAGTGCAAGATGGAGAGAGCCAAGCATGGGCATCCCTCTCCCACTTTCCTGTACTGCATGGCTCAGTGTCCCTGTTCGTGCTGGGCCACAATCACCTGCTCAGCCTCCTCAATCCCCTCTTCTTATGAGCTCTAGACTCTGTCCTTTTACCCTTGGCTTTATCAAAGGCATCCTTCCCCCACCCTTCGGTACTGGGGATTGAACCCATCAGGGCCTTTACACCAAGCTACCTTCCCAGCTCGTTTTTTAAGTTTTTATTTTATTTTCCAGACAAGATCTTGCTATGTCACTAAGCTGCCTAGGCTAGACTCACATTCGTGATGTTTCTGCCTCAGCCTCTCAGAGTGCTAGGATTACAGGTGTGCACCACCACACCTGGCTTCCTTCTTTCTTAAAATGAGGAAATTACCAATCCATAAGAACATCGCCATGGCCCTGGGAACTCCTTCCACAGAAACAGCCACAGAGGTCTCCTTCTGAGGGGATGGATGCAGATGGGACCATGGGGTGCTCACCATGGGCTAGGCATTGTGCTGAGTGCATTACCTGCATGCTCTCATTAGTCCTCAAACCACCATGGAAGATGGGCATTTCACCCCCATTTTACAGATGAGACAACAGAGGCCCAGTGAGTTTTTAAAGTTTTCCCATTGTCACATAGCTGCCAAGTGTCAGAGTCAGCTTCGAACTCACTCTACTAGCTACCAACTCTGGAGTCACTACAGTACCCACCTGTTTCCCTGTCTCGGGGGCTTACCTCGCTGCAGAGTCTGGCCCAGCCACCCCTGCTCAAAGGAGGTGGGCAAGCCTTGGCCTGGACTTCTCTGCTAGGGAGGAGAAGCAGCCTCAGCACTCCCAGCCTTGTCCTACAGCAGCACCTGCCCAGAACATGACCTCAGGCCCTTTCCCAGGGGTGTCTTTTCTAATGAGATTCCAGGACAAGTGGAAGAGGAGGGCCAAGGGGCAGCCACAGGAGCCTAGCAGTCCCTGCCTGGGGGGTCCTGCAGGGGACACGTATGCCTGAGGGCCAGGCTCTCAAGCTCTGGGCCACTAGACTGGAGGAACTGTCCTGGCCTGTGATGGACACTGATGGCCAAGATCATGGCCAGCAAGACACAGCCTTGGGCTGAGTCTGGTTTCCACTACTCTCTGTCATCACAGCAAAGCCCCTCACCTCCCCAGACCTCGGTTCCTTGTCTCACAATAGGGGACAGCAATACCTTCACCTCTTAGCCAGTCTGTGTAGATTAAATTTCATAACTCAGGGTCTGGAACACTGGACTAAATAAATAAATACTGGCCAGTACTGGCAATGGCAGTAAGAATCACAACACTTACTAAATCCTTGCTATGAACAAGGGTCTCTGCTTTAAGCTTTAGCAGCAAGAAATGTACCTGTACACACCCTCCCATTTCCACCAAGGGCCCCTGACTGAGATGCACCATCTCAGCCCAGCTGCCTCCGGTAGCTGCCTCCGGACTGGTCTCCCTGTTGTGTTTGTTGCTGAACTACAGTTCCTCTCCCTCCCAATATCCAGAGTGATCTTTTTGTAAAAATCAAGCTAAATTGGATCAAACTATGCTTAAAACTCTCCTCTGCTATTTCCTGAGCTTAGGACCAAACCCCGGCTTCTCACCCTGCCCCACTCATCCCTGCCCCCTCATTCTACTTTCTGTTCCTGTAACATGCCGAGCTCTTCCCCACCTCAGGACCTTTGCACTTGCCTTTCCATTTTCTGGGAATGCCCCTCCCCAGGTCTTCACACACAGGCTCCTTATCACTCAGGACTAGGATCACGGGTCCCTCCCCAGAGACCCCTCCTGCTGCCTCCATCTGAAGTAGTCTTCCTCACTGCTAGCTACTTCCTTTCCTTCCTATCTCCTACCCGTCCCTGAGATTCATTTGTTTTGTTTTGTTTTTTTGTCTGTTTCTCCCGGATGCTAGGATGTAAACTCCACAAGATCACGTGATTTCGTTGACTTGGTCATCACTGCCGTTTTCCATATGTAACTAGATCTGTACTTCATAGGCGTCAGTAAATAAGAATTGAATCAGTCACTGCCTGGCACATGGTAAGCACTCAACAAAAAAACCTTGAATCATGGAGTGAATGAATGAGTAAGCAATCATTCCTGTGAGGCTGCCGCTTATGGCCCAACTTTAAACCTCAGAGAGGTTTAGCAGTGTGCCTATGAATGCACAGCTATGAGCTGGCCCTTCTGACCCAAATCATGCCCCGGCCCAGTCCCTGGGGCCAGAGAATCTGGAATGCAGCTCAGCACTTGCAGTGCAAGCTTCTGTAGACCGATGCCTGCTCCCCAGGTCTAGGGGCAGCCTGCAAGCTTGGCTTGACTCTCTTGTCTGGCTTCAGCCAGTTTCTTCTACACCCCCTTCCTCTCAACGCCTAGCACATTTGATTCCCTTCCCTCCTCAGGAAGCTTCTTTGAACCAGGGCCAACACCCCTCAAAAGTCAGATGCCGATGGCTGAAATCCACATAGTCTGCCTTTTTATGGACCAAGAAGGTTATCCAAAGCTCAGCATCTCCCAGGGACCTCTGCCTTTGAAATGTGCCCATGGTGATCCAAAGGCACAGGAAGATCACAGCTGGCCTCCTGCCCTCTGCCAGCTGGACCACGCCTCGGTGGACCAGGATCCTCGGGGTGGCCTCCTTGGGGGTCAGCCTCACACTTGCTCTGCCCCTCTTCCTGCTACCTCCCTTACCCTGTGCTGTTACTGCTGACTGAGCCCCTCGCAATGAGCCACAGAGCACCTCCCGGATGGAGCAGACACACGGGAACCCTGGACTGAAGAGGTTATGTCACTCAGAGCTGCCAGGCAGGTGGGTAACCCAGGCTGGAAATTTCCCTCATGCTTGCAGGCCATTCTGCTGGTCAATCAGACCTATCCAGCACTGTCCATGCAGCAAACATTTACAGACCGCTGCCCACTGGATGAGGTTTAGCCACTCAGGGTGCCAGCCCTTGAGAATTCGACACAAGAGGAACAAACCAAGAGGCTTTTAATCCTTCCTGACCACAAGCGCCTCAACTCTGGCATGATCGCGGCTCCTGGCAAGGACCAGGTGGGAACGTGGCGAGCACCCTTCACTCCTGGTTAGCTTGGCCTCCCGAGGAAGAACACTTTGGAAAATCATTTTTGGAAAAGCACTGGCATTATTGAGGCTGCTTCTCAGGATGCTCTTGCAGCTTGTAGTGAATTAGGATGGAGAAATGGAGCCGTGGGGGGGGGCAGGGCCTCCGGGAGTTGGAGAGCCATTTTGCTTTCTCCTAGCCTTTGAACAGAACCACATCTCAGCCCCTCAGGCAGCAGGGAGCCTCAAGGCCAAAGCCCTTCTGAAAGCAAGATTTGACCTTGCTGTCCTCAGCCGGCTCCCCTGGTGTGTTTGGAAGGGAGCATTGTCTGTGAAGCTCAGCTGGGAGCTACTTAAGAGGAGACTGAGAGACAGAGCAGAAAGGTAGGTCTGGGACTCTTCCCAGAAGGGCCCTGGGCTTCACGGTAAGGAAGCAGAACTTGATCCTGTCAGTGATGAAGAGCCACCGACCAGATTCTAAGCAACGGGTGATCATGTCAGATCTGGGTCTTAGAAAGTTACTCCCACAGCAGATGATGGATTGGGATGTGTGTGAGGAGGGACTGGAGAATGGCTGCCCACAGGGGACACTCAGAAGGCAGGTGAGAGATGAGAAGGCCTAGACTGTTACAGAGTCCTCCTGAGGAGTGGTCAGCAGGAATGGCCAGCATGGAGCGACATGGTGACTGATGATGCAGAAGGTTGGGAGGGTAAGAGCCTAAGGTGCCCCTGCCATGCCTTGGGACCTGAGATGATGGAATTTAGGAAGGCAGGAAAGGGGGCTGTAGTCTCGTGGGGCTCCACAAAAATGATCAAATGGTTGAAGCCAATTCTACTGGCTGAGGAGGGATAAAAAACATAGAATCAAGTGGCAATTCAGATTGATTGGTCGTGGCTTGCCTGTTGGAAGAAAATTCCCAGCTGTCTCTGGATGCAAGCAGGAAGGGTGCAGTGACTGATTAATTATGTCTGCCATGGGAGTGAGAATAAGGGGAACAGGTATGCCTGCCTATTTTCATCCCTGGTATCAATATTAAAAAGTGTGTGCGTACAGCAGGAGGAAAGAGCTAGTCTTTTGAGAATAATTACACAAGAGCTTCCTCCAAGAGAAAAGTAAAACTTGAACCAAAGGAGGAGCTATTTGCTCCAATTATTTCTCAATTCCTGAACTCCTTGCAGACTCATATCTAGGTGTTCTGTATCCATGGAAATTAAAGATGAGAATTTAAGAAGAGAGTGGTCTGTAATGCAAAAGGATGTAGAGAAGCCAAAGAATATAGGGACCAAAACAATTTCCATCTGATTAGTCAACATGATATAGAACAGAGAGGCACAGGCCCCCACTCTGCAGAGAAATGACTGGGCAGTGGGGAGGGAGACAAATGCAGTCCACGTTTCCAAGGTGCCAAGCTGTGTGGGTGGATGGGGACTCTCAGTGGGTGTGAGAGTTCTTTAGAGGTGGTTAAATTCATCTACATGCAGTAAAATGCCAGTCTAAGTATATATTGTAATATATGCATATGTGCTACATGTATTGGATGGAGAGGGGAAGAAAAAACACAAAACTCATATTCAAAATGAATATATTTTATTTCTTCTCTATTCTGTATTTTCTAAGCTTTTTAAAGTGATCAAGTACTTTTTTAACATTAGATAAGACTCATTGGAAATTATTTTATAAGTAAGCTTGGCTATGATGAGTTGGTTGGGAGGGACAATAAGGAAGAGGCTGGGAGTGGGGTGACCAAGTCTCTGGCTTTCCTGAGACTTGAGGGATTTCCAGAACTTGGGTCTTCCAGAGCTCAGGAAAGCCTTTGACATGGGGCTGAGCTGGTCATGTGGACAGGGAGGCATTTATTTTAAGAGGATTACTGGGGTAAATAGGTTTTAAAGATATGTGGGGGCTGGCAGAAAGGAACCATTACATAGAGACAGAAGCTGAATTTCCAGGAAATAGAAAGGACACATGGTCAGTGTGAGGTCAGTGCACAAGCTAGTGACCCACGTACAACAGGAGAGATGATCTGTAATGGGAAGGGAACTGGCACCTCCTCTGAGGTAGGGGCTACAGGCAGGGCAGGATGGCTAACAACAGGATTCTTGGTGTGGGGGAAGGAAATTGGCAGTGCACAGCTGAGCTCTAGGAGGTTAGTGAGGCTGAGAAACCTGTAGAAGGCCTGGAGACCCTTGGGCCTCTCGGTGTTCTCCAGACTTGGGCTCCTGGAGTGGATACTCCACGCCATGCTGGGGAGGGTGGTGTAGCTTCTCCTGGGGACTAGATCCTACTAGAAGCCCCAACATGCCCTCCAAGCAGCCACCCACCCCCTGAGACCCTCTCTGGCCACCTACCTCTGCAGGAGGGCAGAGGGAAGTCCCATGTGGCACTGTTCTCAGAGCTGGCGTGGCAGGTAAGCACGGCGTGGCCCTCCAGGAAGAAGCCAGGATTGCAGCTGTAGCGGACTTTGTCACCAAGGTTGAAGGTTGAGCCTTGCTGGATGCCGTTGGGCAGCCTCCCTGGGTTCCCGCACGTGTGGCTGGGGAGGACTGTGAGGAGAGGAAGGACATGTGGTCAGTGAGGTGGGCTTGGTCCCTGACACCACACTGCTTAGCAACATCCCTTCGCCAGTCAGCTGCCTTGGGCTCACCTTCCTTCCCTGAATGAGGCCAGCCACTGCTGACCTGTGCTTCTCAAGACTGCCAACTCCCAGAGAATGGGTCACTTGCGACAGATCATAGGGCAAGGAGGAGCCAGCCATACAGGAGATTTAGAACAGAACATGTAGGATTTTCTAATGCACAACCCTGGATGTGAGTGACATCCATCCTAATTGCTACCGACCTAAACCCAGGGCAAACATTTTAATCTCTTGGGAATGGCCGCCCTGATGTCAGACTCCAAGGAAGGGACAGAGCATGGTACAGAGTAGCTGCTCATTAAACCCGATGTCCTTTCTTTCATGTGTGCTCTGCCCCTGCAGCCAGAGGGGTCCTGTGCCCAGCAGGTTTGGGGGAGTTGAAGGAGCTGGTTAGTGCTGGAATAGGCGGTGAGCTGGGAAAACAAGAACTTGAATTCTCATTAGCTTGACCTGCTGAAAGGGGAAAAATTGGGAGCTGGGGAACACAATGTGCAGTGTACAACCAAAGCCCACACAATTACGGCTGCCAGTGTGTACTCGTCATCCAGAGGAAATGGGCCGAGTAAGGGTGCAAGAGCATCTTGACCTGCCACACAGCTCTTCCACGCCTGTGTGCCACTTGGTCTACCGAACCCAGGTCCCTCTGCCTGTGCCTTTCTCTCCAGGGTTGGAACTGTCTGTGCCCCGATGCCCATACCTCCCACCATTCTGGGACAGCCCTTGGGGCCAGGACGGGAATCTCAGCCCCGCCCAGAACACTGTTCAAGTCCCTCTCCCTGAACCCACCGGGGAAGGTTTATGGAGGTCATCTCCAAGAGGCCGGTGGTGGACTGGGGAGAGGTGGTGCGGACTCGGAGTTGTGCTTGGGTTCACTTCCTTGCCCAATCTTTCACTACCTGTGGGGCCTTGAGTAAGTCTCTGAACTGCTCTGTGCCTCAGTCCCCTTGTTTATAAGATGGAAAGCACAGCAGCCCCTTCCTCAAAGAGTTGTTTTGAGAAATAGAAGAGTTAAGGTATGTAACCCACTTCAGACCTCTGGCAGACAGTGAGTGCAACACAAGTGAGCCTAAACCTCCAATCCAGTGAGAGATGGGTGCAGTTAAAGGTAGTGTAAATGGCATGGTGGGATAGGGACCAAGCAGGGGGGCAGAGATGAGTTCCAGGAGGCAGCGACACCTGTGTAGAATCCTGAGAGATTAGTAAGAATTAACAAAGCCAAAAAGAGTGTTTTGGGCAGAGGGAATAGCATGTGCAAAGGCCCTGAGGCTAGAGAGAATCTAGTTCAGAGAATCTTGAGAAGAGGGTGGGGTGGCAAGGATAAGGAAGAGAAGATGGGCAGGCTGGACTCCAATGGGCCCCCTCAAGCCTTTTCAGTACCCTCTTCCTGCCCACATTGCTGGTGGTGCCTGGCTTTCTCCTATCAGCCCTGATGATCTCAGAACCCTCTGAAAAGCAGCCTTCCCTCCTCCTTCTCCTCCCATTTCAGGTTTGATGCAAAGGAAAACAGCAGACTTTGGAACCATCCTGGTATGATGGTTCTGAAACCAGGTGCTATTACAGTCTCTTTCTGCATGATCCTGAGCCACAAGAGCTCTTTGAGCCCTGGCTTCTTCAACTGAAAAAGTATTGAGAACTTTAAGATCTGATGACTGAGGGGGTTCCTGATAATAAATGCTACCTGGCTGGCACATGCCTGGCACACAGGTGGTGCTTAAAAGAGCAGATATTCTCATTCCTCTGGGCCATGGGACCAGGAGGGCAGGAGCCTGGGCTGCTTCACAGCTACATCCTAGAGACTAACAAGATGCTGGGGACTTGTGGGGACCTGGGCCTACTTACTGTACTTGATGCTGGAAATATAGCGATGAATTCAGCACAGCAGGTCTCTGTCCTCATAGGCTTATATTTTTGTGGGATGATCTAAAGAACCAAAGAGTTCTCCTTTCCCATTTTCTACTTCTGATAAGTGAGATAATACAGATGAAACGATTTACCTCTATTATCCCAGGTTAGCATTTTTGATAACTCCCGGCCACTGACTCCTTTGGTATTTCCCATGACCCCCTGCTGCTGGCTGGTTTCCTTGGCATTTCCCATGGTCCCCTGCTGCTGACTCCCTTGGTTTTTCCCATGATCCCCTGCTGCTGGCTTTACTTGCTGTTTCCCATGATCCATTGCTGCTGGCTCTCAACCAAGACAGTAAGTGTAATAGGTATGTGTTTGTGAAAATTGAGGATGGAGGCGGTAAGTGTAATAGGTGTGTCTGTGGGGGGTTGGAGATGGGAGGGACATGTCAGGTAAACATTTGGAGAAGAAAGCACACTGAGGTGAGGGGAGAGAGCCAATTGGGGAAACGGGCTGAGAAGTGGTGTAGAACTAACATTTCATTTTCTGCAACAAGAGGCAAAGACCCAATTTAATTAAATTACTAATGTCAAATTTTTAATGAACCTGCTTCTGCTTTGGGCTTTCTTCCTTCAAAATTAATGACTGGAACAACACTATAAATAAAAGTCGATTCTTTTTAAAAAGTCACTCTCCAATGCTTACCACTCTTTACTTAATGAGCTGTTCATAATCAGACCGCTCTGACCTGGGTCTCCACTGGGACCTGGGTGCAATGAATGGCAGTCCATTCCCAACACCACCTTCTTTTTTATCTTAAACTCTGGTTCTGTGAGTCACTCAGTGAATGGAGAGCAGGTAGAGTTGGGGCTCAGAGGGGCCTGGGTTTGAATCCCAGCTCTGGCAGAGTGAAACTGAGCTGTAAAGTTCACCTCCCTGGGGCTTCAATTCTTCATCTGAAAACAGGCACACTTTCTTCCTATAAGGGGGTCGCATTGATTTCATAGGGCTGCTGTAACAAAGTATCACAAACTGGGTGGGCAAAAACAGCAGAAATTTATTTTCTTGTACTTATGAAGTCTAGAAGATCAAAATTGAGGGCACTTGTAGTGGAATACTTCTTTTTCCCTTCCTACTTCTGGTGGTTCACTGGCTGCCTCTGGGGTTCCCTGGCTGGTACATGCATACTTCCAGTCCTGCATCTCACATTGTGTTCTCCTGCTGTGTCTCTAGGTCCAAATTTCCCCTTCTGATAAGGACACTGGTCATATTGGGTAGGGCGCATCCTAATGATCTCATTCTTTGATCATCCACAAATACCCTATTTCCAAATAAGATCACAGTCACAGATACTGGGAATGAGGTCTTCAACATATTTTTTGAGGGGACATAATTCAACCCATAATAGGGCTGTTAGAGAGATGAAAATTAGATGTATGATACCTACTATTGAGTCTCTGGTATGTTTCAGGTTCTGGGGCAAAAGCTTATTTCATTTAATCCTCAAAACAAACCTTTAGGATATACTACATTATCCTCCTTTCATGGGTGAAGAAACTGAGGCACAGTAAGTTGTTTGCCCAAAGCCACACAGCTAGAAAATGGCAGAGCTAGGTTGGGAATCTAGGTCTTCCTAGCTCCACTATTCACTGTTCTCCACTGCAAGCACAGAGTAGGCAGCACCTGAGCACAGAGTAGGTGCACAAGAAACCAGTCTTTCCTTCCTCCTGCATTGTGCTGGGGACATCACAAGACGAAGGCCATTACCTGATTGTCCAAGCTTAATAGTCTGATTTTTCCCAGTCTGATTCGCCAATCCTGTACTTTTTAAACGATGTCAAGGGCAACATTTAAAATGTGGTCTTTTGTTGTGTGTCTAATGAGCATCTTGCTGGACAGATACAGGAGGCTGGAGATAAGCCACAAAGCAAAGCCTTTCTAAGATGTAGCATTCTTTGATTTTTTTTTTTTGTTTTGTTTTGTTTTGTGTGTTTTTCAGCACGGATATTATGACCGTTCATGCTCTCCTGTCTGTAAAGCTTCTCTTTGATTGCTTACAAAATGAAGGTGGGATATTTACATTCAATGCAGCCTAGAACGATATTATTAAAGCTGTGCCTGACATTGAACAATTCCATTGTAGATTAGCTGTGGGGAATTTTGTCCCTGCTACAAAGCCGGGCTCTTGCCAATCAACATAATATTCTCCATGATTGTACGACAATGACTCTCTTCTGTGGCTGGAGCACTGCAAAAGCAACATCATGCCTTGTTTTATTTTTAATTTGAGACTTTGGTTCCCATATTATAATGAAGAGTCGTTTATGCTCTCTGGACAAGCACCCTCCATATGTTTTGATTTCTTATCTTCCAACAAGTAACTCGTTTCATATCTGTGGCCATACGACTGATACACAGTGGCAGGAGAGCTAGAAAAGAGGATTCGGGAAGAAGGTGCTGCGATTATCTTCCCACAGCCCTCTGAGTGCCAAGAAGACACGGAGCTACTTGTGTGTGTGAACGTGGGTGTATGTGTGTGTGACTGGGGCTAGTGGGCAGGTCAAGTGAAGGAGGAATAAAATCACCATCTTTTGATGCCTGGCTCTGTACTTGGAACTTTTGTATCACACATTAACTCACCTCATCTTTACAGCTCCTGTATTTTCAGCAGTGTGCCATTTGAAACACAATTTACTGAACATTTACTCTGTGCTACACTCAGTGTCAGGTGCTCTGCATGTAATTCCTTCCCCAAAGAGCTGTCTGTGCTTGGTATCTGCAGTTCTTCTCAGCCCCTCTAATATACTATATATTTGATACATATTATTATATGATATATATTATTTGATATATTATATTACATATATTATATATAAACAAACATACATAAATTTGTAAACTATGTATTTATGTATACTTACATATAAATACATAATCTATTTTAACATAAAATTTAATGATATATTTTATATAAAATTAACAGATATATAAACAGATTTATACAAAATTAACAGATATTAACAGATTGAATATATGTATTCAATACATGGCATTATGTTTGACCCATTTACTGTTTGTCTTATTGCACTACAACGTACACTCCATGAAGATAGGCAGATTTTGGTCTATTTTGTGCATTGCTGGGACTTAGTTCCCAGAATAGTACCTAGTATATAATAACATCTTGATAAAGTTTACTGAATGACGTAATGACCTTATTTAATCCTCCCAGTAGTCTGACAGAGGTGCTATTATTTCACGCTGAGGTGAACATTATTACTAAAGAGGTTGAGGCATTTACCCAAAGCCACGCAGCTCAACGTGGGGACATGGAGGCAGGACACAGAGCTGTTTCCTGCCAGTGCCTGGCTCTGGATCTCACATATTTTCTACCTACACACAGCTGTTCTTGTACTGACCATTGCACATGAAAGTCCCGGGTCACCCAAGTACCCTGACACATCCTGACAAGGGACTCACACTCATGCTCCTCGGGGGGAGGACTGGGGTGACACCCAGGCAAGCTGACCTTAAGTTTGGTCTTGTATGTTTTCTGCTACCTGTCAATCAAGCAGAGGCAGGATGCCAGGGCCTCAGGTGGAGTGCGCCAGCCACGGTGACTCAGCAGGCCCCGCCCTTCCAGGCTCCCCCTGATGACTGTCAGAATGCGCCCTCCAGGAGCCTATTCTCCCAGGTCACCTTTGTGATTTTTGCAACCTCCGAAATCAAGGTCATTTGGGGAATTTTACAAAGAAACTAGTGCCTAGACCCTGCCCCCAAACCTCCTGAATTTGGATTTCCAGAGGTGGGGTCTGGGCTCATCACTGCAAGAAGAGCTGAGATGAAGAAGAACCCATAGGAAGTATCAGTTATTCCATTAGCCCAGCAGGTTTAGCCCTCCAAGCTCTAGAATGGCAAATTCATGGTGGCCCTGCCCTATGGACCCAACCAAGGGCCCATGTGCCAAAAGTGGGCTCCCTACCACCAATGTGCACAGACAAACACACTTTGGTGGGTGACTTATGTGAAATAGATAATTATTTGAAACATTAATAAAAAAGAAAGGAAAGAAAGAAAAACTTCAAGAACCTTTCCATTGTTGCCAAGACAGATCAAAGCTTAGGCTCATGCAGTCCTATCCATCCATGATCTGACCCCTGCTGACATTTTCTGCTTTCCCTCCTGCTCCCCTGGCTTGTCCACCAATGATTACCATTCTGAAGCACATATTCCCAAGCAAACCTTACTGGTCTCTCAAATTCTCCACTGGCAAACTCCTACTAATCTATCAAGCTATGGTTAAATGTCACTTTTTCCGTGAATCCCTCCTTGAGACCCTTAGTGTCTTGTATAAACCATAAAATCCCAGGACAACAATCATGATAGAATGTAAATAATAATATAATGTCCGTGGCAATTAGCACCCAGGATCCTGGAACTCCTGGTCCACTAATTAGGCAAGCTCATTCTGGTTATTTTATTAATTTTATAATCTCACAAGTTTTTACTGATCTTGTAGAGTTATGTTGGGATTTTATTTGCACTTCAATTTCTGCACTTGTCATATAGCCTTTTAAGTAATTAACTCATTCATTCATTCATTCATAACATCCTGGATTCTAAACAGCAGCTGAGCCTACTTGTAATTGTTTCTTCAGGTATCTATTTTCTTCTCTGATCTCCTTGAGGAGCAGGAACTGTGTTGATATTCTTCATATAACTAGCAGAATGCCTGGCAGGAGTAAAGTGTCCAGTTGGAAATTGGAATGTGTTTTGTGAAATATATATATATATATATATATATATATATATACACATATAAATAATAACACTATATTATATATGTATATGTATGCTATATACATGCATAATATATAATATATATTTTATGGATACGTATATGTATAACATAATATTATATATATGTATACACACACAACACTAAACTAGTGCTGGACTGGCAAACTTTCTCTGAAAGGAGCCAGTCAGTAAATATGGTCTCTGTCACGTTAGCTCAGTGTCCATGTGGTATGAAAGCAGCTGCTGGCAACATGTGCTCCAATCAAATTCTGTTTATAAAAACAGACAGCCAGTTCTTGGGCATAGTCTATTGGCCCTGAACTAGTGCTGTTTAGTTATGCATTTATTTATCCTGATATATAATTTATACCCTCATTGCTATTCTTTAAGTTGGGATTCTAAATCCCATTTTACCAAACTGAGAATTAGAGAGCTGAAGGGCCACCCAACTAGAAGTAGTAACCATAATACTAGCAGTCGCCTTTCAGGTATTTAATATGACCTGACACTCTGCTTAGCACTTTTTCTGGACTCCACTATTTCACCTCCCCCAGACCAAAGTTCTATCACTGTCCCCTTTATACAGGCAGGCAATGAGGACCAGTGAGGCCAACTTCAGGGCCATGCTGCAGGTTAGGATCAGAGCTGGGGCTAAAAACTAAGCCAGCTGACTCAGTGCCTACACCTTTTGCCAGACAGTGTGGCCTCCCAGAATTCGATCGAGTTTGTATCTTTGCCTTCCTGGCACGGAGCCAGTGCTCTGGGGCCTTCAGAGTCCTTCTCCCTGCCAGGCCAAGAACATGCCCAGCCCACACCCAACAGATCTCCTGTTGGGTTCCTTTCCCCAAACCCAGACTAGCCCAGGCTGCAAAACTGCATCATCCCACCAGTAGGGCCACAGAGAGACTCTGAGGCCAGAATTCTCCTCGATGCTTGCTGACCACAGGGTCCCATAGCTTCTTCTTTTTTACCTGTGATTCTTTAGAAGCAACACTAAGAAGAAACCATCACAACCTGAAAAATATATTTGCCAAATAAAATATATGATGCCCAGTTAAATTTGAATTTCAGATAAATACAAATTCTATTTTAGTATAAGTATACCCCCTGGAATATTTAGAATATACTTACCCTAAAAGTCAAGTGTTCTTGCCCCTCCTATTTGGGGAGACTGGCATAACTCAGTCCCTGGGCTAAAGAGCTGTAGGCTGGCACCAGATCTTTCATGTGGCAGTTTCTGCCAACTTCTCCAGCCCAGGCCTATCCCTCCCTCTCAACCTCCCTTCCTTTACCACATCCCAGCGCAGGGATGATCAAATGTGTCTAGACAGAAAAACACATAGAGAGTTATTGGCAGCCCGAGGAGATATACTGCAAAATACTGTTACAGTTAGAGTAGTTACATATGCAATTTTGGGCTAAATTTGATTAATTGCAGAGTGGAGCTTAGAAATGTTTTCCAAAGTCTACTTCATACAACATTGGATGAGAAATAAATTCCATGAGGAAAACATTCAGTGGGCCAGCTAATGGTAGAAAATACTTCAGAAATCCCTTCCTCTTAAAGAAACCAATGCTCATGTGTTTATCTGGCACTTTCTGCAGGAAAGAAACCTGTTTAGCCTTGCTCAATCCAGAATTTCTAAAGATTTGACTATAAAATCTCTCCTCTCACTGTCCCCCCCAGTAACACCATTTACTCTCTGAACCACTCTGTGGAACACACTTCTGGAGATGTTGGATTCTGAGATAAGATAGACCCCAGTTGCTTTATTTCCTTATTAATCAGCATCATAATAAAGCAACAATAGCAGTGATAGTTGATGTTTACATACAACTTTCCAGGCTAACACGCATTCTTTTTTTTTTACAATAAATAGGATCCCCTTTGGGTACATGCAAACCTATGGTTTTCTGACAGCAGGGATGGCCTGAGGTTTTCTAGTTCCCAGTGGTCAGTGACTTCTGGTGGGAAGATCAATTCTTACCAGAGAGGCAAGCAGTCACTACCGACTGAGGGCAGCTCATGTTGCAGAAGGGCAAAGGGATAGGCTCTAGCTTTTCATCTGACAACGTTCAGCTCTAGGTATGTTTTCCATCTGGCTGGGGCAGAATGACACTCAGGCTTGGTGGGCCCAAAGTTTTGGAGGTTTATGGCCAGGACCAGATGTGACTGGCCTCACCTGGTCCAGCTGCGAACAGAATGTCACCATTTGGAGCACAGTCCTAAGCCCATCCTGGCAAAGGAGCTGGAAGAGGAGGCTCTGAATCCGGCTGCAGGATGGTCCTGCCTTCAGACTGGGAACTGTAACCCCCGGGAGGCTGTCCACTCAGTGGTCCTCCCATCCCTTGCCAGGGCTGTGCCCTGAGGCTGCATAAGTGGTTGAGCTTTCTCTTCACTTCCCCAGGGTGGGAGCCCTGCTCTGAACCAGGCTCTGCAGCCCTCTCCCCAAGTCTTAGTCCTCTGTGTCTTGCTGACTAGCAGGGCAGAGCTGCCTGGATCCAGCCCTACTTGAGATGCCCATGGCGATATCCCACCTGCCAATGCCCAAGGAGTTCAGGACCTCCATTTCCTCTACTTGGCTCTCTGTCTAGGGCCTGGGGCCCCAGCACACCTCACAGCCATCTCTACCTTAAAGCCGGAAGCAGCTGAACTTGCATCCCACTGGAAGAACCACGCCCAAAAGCCTTAGAGCCCTTGGCCCAAGACAAGTTAAACAGAGAGGCCCAAACTGCCACCATGCACCTGTTTCCTGAACCTTCTGCAAAGCACAGTGCAGACATTGATTACAGGAGACAATGATTGAAAGTAGGGTGCATCTGAGTCCCTATAGAGTGTTCTGTGCATCCTCATTCTCTCTCTTCTTCATCATCAGTCACGGCTTACTTATGGGTAAATACACCACACCTCACACTGTCTCCTTGCAACCTGATAACAGCGAGGTGGAGACTATGTCCATTTCACAGGTAACAAAACTGAGGGCCAGAAAGTGCAAGTAGCCTGCTCACATTCACATTACTAGGAGCTGGTGGAGTTGGGGCATGACCCTGCTGGCCCTTCTTGGCTGTGGTGTCACTCTGGGGCAGTGGCTGTGAGGCACGTGCGTGGTGCACCGGCTAAGAATTTGGCTTCAGACCCCCTTCCCACGGTTCCCTCAGCTACCCCAAAGACACTGCCTGGTGAGCACTTGGCAGCTCGAGAATCAGAACAGAGGGCAAAGACGGGCCCTGCCTTTCACTGACCCACTCATTTTTACTCCTCTCTAAAGCCCAGTGACTCCTCCCAAGACTTCCTGGAGGCTGCAGTGGAGACTGATTGTTTCAGTCCTCTAGGGTCATAGAGACAGGAGCTAGAGTGGCTCCACCTGGGAGAAGCTCCTTCCATGAGATCCAAGGATGCCCTCACATGTAAGCACAGGCACACTCATGTCCTCTCACAGTCCACTTGCAGAGATCCACCCATACAGCCCCCCTTTACACATGTGCTCATACATCAGTGCACACATAAGTGTATGCATATAGATACAGACACCTGCAGAATGCATCAGTAGGCAGCTCTTTTTCTTCTTGCAGTGTGGGGAGTTAAACCCAGGGCCTTCACACCAAACTACACACCCAGCCCCTCCCTCCTTCCCTTGTTCCCTTCCTCACTTTCTCTCTCTTGCTTTCTTTCTCTCATTTTGAGACAGTTTCACTAAGTTGCCCAGCCTAGATTTGAACTTGCATCCTCCTGCCTCAGCCTCCCAGAGTGCTGGGGTTATAAGTGTGTGCTACCACCCCCGCCTACCTCTTCCTTATTTCCCCCGGTACCCTGGTGCCTAAACCCAGGGCCTTGTGCATGCTAGACAAACGCTCTGCTGTTGAGCTACACCCCTAGGGCTGTACACAGCCCTTATATTCACACACCCAACAACAGATACAACATGCTCCCACATATTCAAATAAATAGCCCACATTTATGTCGCAAGATACGGATCTGTTTTTGTAAACCCTCTGTGGACTAATAATCCTTTCTCACGGGTGTCCCCTTACACAAACAGAACACCTCCAGAGGCCAATGTCATGCCCATACTCACAGACCTGCCTGCACTTCTGCTTAAGCTCTGGTCAACCTGTGGTGGGGGATGCACAGCTGTGGGGGCCAGGTAGGCGTGAACACCAGGGCTCAGAGATGGCTGCGGCAAACCACAGGGCTGGGCTTGAATTCACAGTCCTCCTGGCTGGGAACAGGCAGCAGAGCACACAGGCGAGGAGTACGGCGGCCCGTGCTCAAACCCCAACTCTGTTACTAAACAGCAAGTTTCTGCCCTTCTGTACATCTCAGCTTTCTCACTGGTAAAATGGGGATAATCATGTGCCTGGTTCTGGAGCTGTTGAAAGGATTAAGACAGACAGACCATGCAAAAATGTTTATCATAGTGCCTGGCACATTGTAAGTGCTCAATAAATATGGGGTATGATTACATCTAAGTCCCTGGAGTTCCCTGCGAGAAGAGAAGATGCGAGGGCAGTGCGGGAAAGGCTGGAGCCAAACTAGAGAAAAGCTGGTCAGCAGCTAAGGGAAGCAGATGGCCCTGGGGCTGGAGCATGGGCAGCTGTCCCTGCTTTCCTTGCAGGTGGCAGTACTTGAACCTACATTACTTTTGCTGAGCCAGGAAAAGACCTGCTGGCCTGAGCTTGAAAGGCCTCCTCTGGATCCTAACAAGCCACTGGTCCCACCTGACTCCAAACCGACTAGGGAAACACAGAGATTAGAGGTGGCCCTGCAGATCACTGGGCCCAAGAGAACCCTCCTGGCCTCTCTTCTGAGCTGCCCTGAGCTACCTGGCTCTCTAGCCAGTGGCTTACAGCCTCAGGGATGATGGGAAGCAGTAATTCAAGGGCATTTCCTGTAAGAGGCATTCACTATGGTTCTGGTAGACAAGGAAGGTGTTCCAGGTAGAGTGGCTGGCACCAGCCCAGAGGCAAGGAAGCTGCACTGCATATTTCTGTTTTCCAGGCACCTGTCCCTAGTGTGATTAGCTCCTAAATTCCTGTCTGCAGTCAAAGTCTCATGCCAGACCTTCTTCCAGACTCCAGCCTGGGGTCTTGCTACCTTTGGGCTCCTTCATGTGGGACTCTTACCACTGTCTCCCATGGTATAGGGCCCAAACCTGCCCCTGCTTCACCTTTCCTCCAGGGATCCACATCACTCCTGACATCAGCCAGCGCTGTAGGGTGCACCTGGTAGGCTCGGGGAGTCAGGGATGTTCTGAGAAATGATAACACACACAGGCCCTTTTCCCAGGAAGACAGGATTCATAGGCTCCCAAAGTCAGGCATGGTTCCTTAGTGCTTTTGCCCACTTTAGCAGACCTGCCAATCCAGCCCCTAGCTCAGAATGTCCAGGGCTTTGCCTGTTAAAACTGACTGTGCTCCCTGAGGGAGATGGATTGATTTCACTGATCCAGCAGCTGGCTAGAACTGTGTCCAAATATCAGAGTGGCTCTCATTTGCTGGGCACTTCCTGTGGGTAAGAGCAGAATCCCTGCACCACAGCTGACTGGATGTTAGGTAAGTCCCTGAAAGCAAGTCTTCTCATCTATAAAGAGGATGATACTATGGCCACCTCAGAGAAGTTGTGAGGGCCAATTTAGTCAATGCAAAATACCCAGCAGGCATCCAGCACAGGTCAAGGGCTGGTATTAACTCCTACACCTCTTCTCCCAGCTCTAGAGTAGGTAGTTATGACTCTAGGTCTACAGATGAGGAAACTGAAACAGACACAAATTGTCCCAGGTCACAGCCTGGTAAGCGACACAGCCAGGGCTCCAACCATTGCACAAGGCACACCACAGCCCTTCACAGAAGACTGATGCAGGGTTGCTATTGAAACCAGCAGGGCACAGAGTGAGATCTGGCGAGGCCAGTAGAGGGGTGTGCATGCACTGTGCAGGTGGCTGTCCTGTGGAGGGACCTGTTCAATCCTCAGTTATACACAGGCAAAGCTGAACGTGGAGTGAAGGAGATAAGGCCTATGCATAGCAGCACCATGCACAACTAAAGGGTAGATGCAACCCCAGGATCTATCAGGAGGTGAACTTGGTACAGTGTACCTGTCCGGGGAATGCTGCTCGGCCTTCAACAAGAATGACGCTCCATCCATCAGCTACAATACAGATGAACCTTGAGGACATTACACTAAATGAAATGAGCCAGTCACAAATGACAAATACCGTCTGATCCCACTCCCATGAGGTCCTTAGAGCAGTCAGGTTCATAGACATGGAGAGTGTGATGATGGGAAATGAGGAGTTAGGATTCCATGGGAGGAGAGTTCAGCTAAGGAAGGTGAAAAATTCTGGAGCTGGACGGTGGCAATGTCCGCACGACGTGAGTGTTCTCAGTGCCACTGAAACTGGCACTTAAAACTGGTGAAGATGGAAAGTTTTGTTGTGGGTACTTTACCGCAAATTTTCAAACAATCAGCTTTTCAAGGAAGGGAAGGTGATGAGCCCATTCACCACCCATGGGCCCTGCCTGGCTCACCCCAAGGAGGCAGAGGTGGATCCCCAGTGAAGTGAGCTGCTAAGCCACACTGCCCGGATCTCCACGCACCTCCTGCCTGCCTCATTTCCAATTCCAGAATTTTTTATCATCAAGGAGCTGCCGGAGATGGAATGTGAATTAGGAGCTCAGCTTGATTTGTTTTATCTTATTTTCCCCCGTGAGGTGCCGCCTGAGTGGGGCGGGGTGGGAGTGGGCTGCGCTCTGTTGTGACTTGTCGCCAAGCAAATGCGGCGTCAGCTTCCACGCGGGAGGCTGAGTGTGGAGCATCCTGGGGCCTGTGGAGAGGATGCTCATTCCAGGAAATAATTACTCTGTGTCCCTTCAAGTTGGCCCAAAAAATAGAATGCTGAGGAGCAAGCACAGTTATACTTTCTTAATTAGTCTCCTCATTTAACCTGGGTCATTGCTAGAAAGGCAGGAGGCTCTGGCAACAAACAGACCAGACTGTGACTTTTTACTCCCACTTACTTTCGGGCAGCTTTGAACAGGTCTCCTAATGTTGTTTGGCCTCAGTCTTCTCATCTGTAGAATGGGGATAATGAAAGTACATGCATTGTAGGGTTATGGTGAGGAGTCATCATTGTGTCATTGTTATCATCACTACCACCACCACCACCATCATCATTTCTAAGGTGTGGCTTCACATATGTTCACGTTTAGATGAACTGCTGAGATTTGGTCCACTTCCTATTGTTTCTCTCTCCACCACAGCATCCCACTTACCAGTGCTTGGGGCTTGGCATCTTCCCTTGGTGCCCACACCAATGTACTTCCCACCCATGGAGCTCCCCACCCTGACGCTGGGGCCATGAGGGACACCAGGCTGGGGCTCAGTGTTCCTGCAAGCAGAGCCACAGAACAATGAAATAAACCAGGCCCAAGTCTGCTGGGCCCAGCTCAAATCTGACTTGGTCTCTTGTCAGCTTTACGATCTTGGACCTGTTTTGCCTAGTGACTGTAAAGTACATACAACATGAAACTGAGCATCCTAGCCATGTGTAAGTGCACAGTTCAGTGGTGCTCAGTACCTCTGCACAGTTGGGCTGCCATCACCACTGTCTGGCCACAGAACTGGTTTCCTCCAGCAGAGCCGCGCCCATGCCCTCTGCACCCTAACTCCCAATCCCTCCCCCAGTCCCTAGCAACTGCCCTTCTGCTTCTGAATTTCACTGCTCTGAGTACCTCATGCAAGAGGAATCATACAGTACTGTCCTCTCGTAACTTTCCATCATATCTCTGAGGTTCATGCTGTGGCAGCTATGGGACCATCACGAGCCTGCTTTTCAAGTTATGCAATGCAGACAACAACATACATTAGAGCTGCTCTGTGGATGGATTCTCTACGGATTTTGTGGCTCAAGCTTCAACCCTAGAATATTCCAGAACCCTCTCCTTTCCCTGGCCCCATGCCCAAGCCATCAGCCAACTCTGCTGACAATGCCTGAAGCCACGCACTTCCTTCGGACTCCTGTGCTGCTATTGTTGCCTAAGTCTCTACATTCTTCACTCGGGATCTACAAAGGACGATGTCCCAGACTCCCTGCTCAGCTCTACACACCCATTCCTCAAACAGAAGCCAGTGGTATTTTGAAACACAGTGAAAACATGTCTCTCCCTTGCTGAAAACTCTCAAAAAGCTCAACTGCCTTCAAATAATACCTATCTTCTTTACCCAGGGGTACAGAGTCCATTTGGCAACCTTGAAGTATCCTCTGGTTCTCACTCACCATTCTCCCACTGCAAGGGACATTTCTGTTCCCCAAGCTCGCCAAGCCAGTTCCTGCCTCAGGTCCTTTGCACTAACTGTACCTTCTTCTTGGTGTGGGTTTTTATTCAGCTATCTGCTTACCTATTGTCTCCTCCCAGTGGCCAGCCCTCTCCACACACATCAAAGCAGTGGGCTGTTCTATTTTAATTCTTTGCATGGCACGATGGCCTATTATCCTCCCCGCCTTTTTTTCTTTACTAAATATCTACTCCTCTAGAACCTCTAGAATATAAGCTCCACAGGAGCAGGGAACCTGTCAAATTCATTCCTCTGTGTATACCCAGAATGTAGCACAGAGTCATTGCTCAATAGATATTTGTTGAATGAGCTGACAAATGGGCAACCAGGAATAATGTAGATAAAGAACTTTGCATGGAGCCTGGTGGTCATAATGATAATTGTGTCATCCTAATTATTACCTGTACCTCATGACTCATCCATTTGCAAGGCCAGTCTTGGCTTTATGAATTAGGATAAGATTACTAAGTGTCTCAGACGTCCCATGTCATGATGGGAGATGAAACTCATCGGAGGGGTCACTAGTGAGCAGGCTTGGGCCTCCCGGGTCTGCATGCCCATGTGTAGCTTCTGTGAATCCACAATGGCCCATCCTTCCCCTGGCTGGGCAAAGGCACCAAGATGGCTGATGGGAGAAGTCCCAAGAAAGGCTGGGCAGAGCTGGCTTCAGAAGGGTGGGCCAGTTGCTGAAGACAGAGGGAGGCAGCTGAACAAGAGCTCTCTAGGCCACAGTCACTGAAGACAGCCTCCACCTCCAGGACCTAAATGCTTCCCAGGTCTGAGTTACTACAGCAGGGACATTGACCAGAACCCCGAGCCTGCCAATGAGCATATTCTTTTATCAATGAATGGTCCAGCTCCCCTGCCACGTGCCCACCGCCAGACCTTTTAACTCAGCCACAGTGTGTGCATGTATTTGTGCTGCTGCTCTGTGCCTACAGATGCCACCCTGAAAAAATAATCAAACAGCTCTTTAAGTGATGCTTCATGCAGAGTTTCCATGGCAACATTTTATGAAACAGCAGTGAGAACTTGGGTGGGTTTCTCTCCCCTCCTCCTTCTCCTCTGGCTGCCACTGATCCTTGCTCTGTGAGACTGGGCTCCAACAAAGCCCTTGGTTGCCTTGGCTGTGGGACCTTCAGCTTATTACTTATCCAGTCTCTGTGAGAATTTCCCTACTTGCAAAATGAGCAGGATAGTAGTATACATCTCACAGGACCGTTCTGAGAACTAAATGAGTTGGTGTGCTGCTGACGTCATAAGCAGAATTCTGTGATGGTCCTTGAGAGTCTCAGTCTTGGGTCTTACCTCCACAATCCCCTTGGATGTGGGTGGCAGCCACGAATATGATGGAATATCCCTCTCATGATTCATTAAAGTTACACAGCAAAGGTGAAAGAATTTTTTGCAGACGTAACTCAGGCCTCCAATTGGTTGACTCTGAATTAATCCAAAGGGAAATTAGTGTGGGTGGGCTCAACCTAATCAGGAGACCCCAAGGGTTTAGTGGTCAGAGACTTAAAGCAGCAGAGATTCTCTTGCTAACCTTGAAGAAGCAAGCTGCCATGATTCTACAGCTGAAAGGAATGAATCCTGCCCACAGTCTTGTGACCTGGAAAGAGAGCCCCGAGCCTCTGAAAAGACCAGAGCCCCAGTGAATATCTGGATTCCAGCTTTGTGAGACCCCAAGTACAGAACCTAGTCAAGCTGGCCAAGACTTCAAACCCACTGAAGCTGCAAGGTAATAAAGGGGTTTTAAGCTAAGTGACCATTTGTTACACAGCAATAGGAAATGGATACACTTATTGTTGGGTAGATGTTTGTGACTAGGGATGCCTTACCAGCTGTCCACACAGCTGCCACACCCTTACCATGTGGCACGGTACCTGGCTGCCTGTCGCCACCTATGACTTTCCGACACAGCCAAAGAAAACCAGGCTTGGTCTTCAGGATGACCCAGGGCATTCTCTCACGGGCACAATACAATGGTGTCCTATTGATCTCATGAAAAAAGAAGTATGCTGGCTTAGTTGTCAGTGTTAGAGGCCAAAAGAGTTCTAACTCCCTGAGGCAGGACTGTGAGGGTCTCACCCCCACTCACTGTCTGGTGCAGTGCCAGCCATATGTCGGCATTGTCTTCCCTTCCCAGCAAACAGAGGGGAGCACAAAATCCTCCCTGGGACCTCACGGGTGTCCCTGCATGTTTTGGCCACACCATTCTGTCCTCAAGCCTTGCCTCTCAGTGTCACACTTAGTCCCAGTTTGCCTGGGATGTGTCATGTCCAGGTTTAGTATTGAAAGTCCCACATCCTGGGAAGCCAAAGCAGCAAGTGTAGTCACCTGTCCTCTCTGTCCCCTGGTGCCCTTCTCTACAGGGTCTCAGGAGGTTGGACTGGTCTGCAGTGATGGCCTAGCCTGTCCCCAGCCCACTTGAGTTGGCTCCCAGTGCACCTAGGACATGCTGTTTCCTCGGGCTTAAGCTGTGCACCTCACCCTGGCCATCACTCCCATCAGGTGAGCCCTCAGGGACTCCAGGACAGGGCTCAGCCTCAAGTCCTGTGTTGGAAACTGCCTTTCATTTGTCTGAGGTTTGAGAAAGCCCACATCTGCTCTGCCTCTGGCATCCCTCAATTATTCAACATGCAAAGTCCTTGGGAGCCGGATCCACTCTCACAGACATTATCAGACTGCTAGCTCGAAACCTTGATGCTTTCTGAAAGTGGTTTCTTCCTAATTAGTCATTTATTTATTGTATAACTCTATAGGGCAGCCTGTGTCAGGCACTGGGGACTGCGACACAGATCAGACACAAGCCCTGCCTGCAAGGGGCTCATGGTCTTATGGGGGGACAGATGTGTGAGCAAATAATCATAGGAAGTTGAGGGGGTGTTGGAGCAGAAGCCTTTGCTGGGAGCTGGGAGTGGAGAGGTATGCATTTCCTGTGGAAGCAGAAATGCTCCTTCGCCAACCTGTCTGAGCTTGGGAATCAGACGCCTCCTCCCCTTACTAACAGGTCTCTTTGGAGGATGAGAGCTCTGCATTTCTTTCCGTTTAGCAGAAGTCTATGTACATGACATCTAAGCACCCAGCGACCAGGGATATATCTGGCTTGAAGGCAACGCTGGAATTGGGAGGCAGTGCTCTGGCAACATGCCCAGGGCAGGTGGGGTCTGACGTGGGCCACATCTCCTGTCCTTTTTCAGGACAACCTCGGGGCAGCGGTTCTGACTCCATCTCTTGCCCTTATTTCCACTTCCTGGCTAGTGCTGGACCTAAAACTAAGTCCTGTTCATCAATGGGACAGAAACCGTCCTCCCCTTCCCTTGCTAACCTCCTACTTTCAAAGGCAAGGGAACTCAGAGTGCCATGGCTTGAGGAACCTCTGGTGGTTTCACCCTCTGTACCAGACCCCCAGCCACTTCCTGTGAGCCCAGCTGGTCACAAGTCCACCCTTTCTTGCAGGCAGCCACTGAAGTCCCATTATGCTATTGGAGGGCTGGAGAGCCGTACCCACTGGGAATGGGGTCTTCTGGCCTAATACGCTTTGTCCTGTTTGAAAGGCAATGGGTGTCAATGAATCAGTGACAGCTTAGAGAGGGTGACGATGTCAAGTAGAGGTTCCAAGTGCCATTTTGTAGCCAGACAGATCTAGGTGTCTACTTTAATTGTGTGACTTTGAAAAACAGTGATTCTCTGATCTTTAGGTGCCTCACATGTAAAATATTAAGACTTACGGACACTGAGGAAATTAAATGAAACAGAGTAGCAGCCAATTGAGTTATTTAGGACAGGGCAATCCAGGAGGGGTTCCTAGAGGAGGGGACGCTGAGGCAGAGATGTGAGTGATGCAAAAAACACTTAACAAACCCTGGCACCTACTAATGGTTTCATGCATGGATGGTAGCTGTTCAAACTGGATAGAAGATAAATCATTCCAGCAGATTGGTGTGGGTCGGGCTAGAGAGAAGAGGCTCTGGTTGCTTTGTTCAGGTCTCTGACCGCAGGGCCAGCAGTATCTCCCTTGCACACTGCCTGCCTCTTTGCAGGCTTCATCCACTTTTAATGAGGGTGAGCGGATTGGTCTGGAAGCAGCCCCTGGGGAGGAGGAATGGGCTTTGTATGTGGGCAGAGTTGCTATTTGAGGGGTTTGCTCTCTCACCCAGAAGGGTTTGTGGTTAGCAGAGTCACATAAAGATTTAATACGGGAAAAGCGTGTGCAAAGTCTGTACGAACACACCTGTTCTGTGGAATGTGGCCACTGCATGCAAGAACCCTACTGCCAGCCTGGGTTCTCAGAGGGGATTCTAAGTGGGATTCATTTAACAAACATTTCATTTGCAAATGACTCCGTGAAAATAGATTTATCACCACTTTTCTGCTCAAATGTGGTGACGGCTTCCCCTCTCACTCAGAGTGAATGCCAAAGTCCTTTCCCCAGCCTGCAAGGCTCTGCCTGAACTATTCTCTTTCTGCCCTCCCCACCTGCTACCCCACCAAACTCTGGCCAAAGGGCCCCTGCACCTGTAGATCCTTCTCCCTTAAATGACCTTCTTCCTGAAGATCAAACGGCAAGTTTCACTCCCTTAACTCCTTCCATGTTTGCTCAATGCCAGCTTCTCCATGAGATCTTCCCTGACCACCCTGCTTAAAATTGCAAGTGCTGCCTGCAGCACCACCCCCTCCACCTCTGTTGTCATGTTTTTTCCTTCATAGAATTTCTAAGAATCTAACATATTATGTAGGATGTATAATTCTATTGTCTATTTTCTCTAGGATGTAAATCCCATACATTTGTTTCATTCATTCCAATCCTTAGACCTTACACTGGGGTCTTGTATCTATTTGGTCCTTGGTCAAGAGCTATCAAATGCACGAACAACGGAAGGAAGAAAGTGCAAACAAAGACCACACGCCTGAGCACAGGTCCTGCTGTTGAGGCTGGGAATCTCAAATCTGCCTTCCTCACCCTGGCTCCCAGGGTGATCTACTAAATGAAACTCTGGCTGCCTCACTCTCCTCTGTAAAGCCCCATCTAAAGCACCTCACACAACCAGAATAACTACCATTTGTCAGTGTACCTCTCTCCCCAGCACATCAGCCCTTCTGCAGTCTGACAGCCCCCTAGAATCTCTGGGGAGCTTACAAGTACTAATGTCTGGGTTCTGCTCTTAATGCCTTATATTTGATCTGGGATGAGGCTCGAGCATAGGGATTTTTTAGTTTTGTCGGAGTCTCTCTGGGGTTATAGTTGACACAAGAAACCATGCATACAGTGTATATCAATAAATTTGAACATACAGTCCTCTTAAAACATCACCACAACCAGGATAATGAAACCATGAGTCAAATCTCCTGTGAAACCTTCTCCATAGTCCATCCCTTCCTCAGTTCCCCTCTGCTTATCATCCCCAGACAACCACTGATCTGCATTCCCTCCTCTGTTAATTTGAAATTTCTAGGATTTTATATAGATGGAAGTATACAGTATGTACTATTTTTTTGTCTGGCTTCTTCCACCCAGTATAATTGAGATTCAGCCATGTTGTTGTATGTATCAGCCGTCCATTCTTGTTTATCGTTGAGTACTATTCCATTGAGTGGCCACACCGCAGTCTGGTTATTAATTCACTTGTTGCTGGATATTTGCCTTATTTATAGCTTAGATTGTTATAAATAAAGTTGCTGTAAGAATTTCAGTAGTCCAAGTTCAAACCCAAGTTCTGCCACTTATTAGACGTGGGACTTACCCTCTCTGTCCTACTTTATGCATAAAGTAGAGATACTAATCACTGCACTTGCCTCCCAGGGCTGTTATGAACAAGTGCAGGTAATATATTTAAATAGACCTAGACACATAGTTAGTAACTCATCATAATATGTGCAATTACAGTATCTTTTGATCTCTGCACTTCTAGCCCATAGCTATATTTCTTGGCACATGTTAGGTCTAGAATCCTCAAGTTCTTACATTCCAGGCTCCTGTTACCCTCTGATATAACTCCAGGACTCATCCTCCCGCTCCTATCAAGACTCTGCTTCTCTGTCTTTGTTCCTGAGGATGGGGCCCCAAACCTTCTTCTCTTTCTGGCCTATCCAAGGGGATGGATGTGTGACACACGCCTTTCCTGCAAATGCCCGTCCTCCCAGGCCCCAGAGGTAGGATTTTCCAGCCCAGAAGGGTGAGTGGTAGGAGCTGTAGCGCTGGGAGTACAGATTTGAGCAACAGGAATATCGGAGTTTATGTCCTCGTTCTGCCTCGAATTAACTAAGTGAATTAGAGAAGTCATTGGATCTCTTCGTGCTCCATTTCGTCATTTATAAAACAGAGATACTCATAACGCTTTCCCTACATGATCATGGAGGACCCAGTGAACACTTGTGCATAGTCTTTAATACTGTGACAAGTGACACATGGAAAGCACTCAGGAGATGTTCACCTTCAGTCTTTACAACTCGAAGGTACCGAGGCAGAGAGAGGCCACTTGCCCACAGCCCTGCACTGACTCTCTCACTCCTCTGGGTTACAGGCTCCCTCCCCTGGATAAGAATCTCAGAGGTTGAGTCAGAGTGACAGGATGGACATGAAATTCTTCCCCCACCCTCTTCCCTGGCTCCTCTTCCAGCTTCCCACAGAGGGCATCTTCAGACAAGGTCTGATAAAAGGCTCAGGTTTATGGTGCAATGTCCTCCCTGGTTTGTGCAGCCCTGTCAGAGCCTGTCACTCCTGGCTTTATCTCTGTCTGGCTCTAAATTATGCCAGAGCACAAATGTATGCTGTGCTTAGCACCATGAACATACAACCTCCAGGACTAGTTCCGAGGTTCTTGTTGAGGGGTCCTTTTGGGAGCAGGTAACCTCCTCCTTATTTTCAACTTGCACCAGCCAAGGGCAAAGGATAAGTAAGGGTGATGGTGAGGATGCCCTTATGTCTGAGCGTATGCTGGGTGCTGTCACAAAGTGCTCAGGAAGTATGGTGCTTGCCTCAGGGATTCTCAGTAATGTTACACCGATATTAGACATGTAGGCACAACAGCCCCCCTAAGCCTTCCCTGTCTATCCACTTATTAAACACAGTAGGAATGGCTACACAATCTGCAGAGCCCAATGCTGAAAGAAATGTAGGGTCCCTTGATCAAGAATGGTTATGGATTTCAACATCGCAGCAGCAGGGTGTGAAAGCTAACATAAGGCCCATGGACAACACAGGTTGTCCACCCGTGAAACCAGACCTGAATGCTGATAGCTACATGAAGGGGACCTCTTTTCCACCATCCATGTGGTAACAGAAGCAATGAGGGGACAGGGAGAGCAGTCCCTGCAGCAGGAAGCTCACAGCCTGATGGGAGATGCAGACAGGAAGTCAACAGGAAAGCACTGCACAGAGCTGTATGTGACAAGGAGTGGCATGAGCTTGGGAGCAGCTCATCTGCTTTAGGAAAGCAAGAGGGAGGTCAGAGAGGTGTCCAGGAAGAAATAAAGCAAAGTCTGATTCTTACAGGCCAGGGAACCCTTTCAACCTCTGAACTCCAGGGAGTGCCCTGGTTCAGGGAGTCTGGCCTCAGAACTCTGGCCTACACCGCAACTTCCAGGCAGCCGCAGCCCATTCCCAGCAAAGCCTTCTCCACAGCAGCTCTCGCCAATCTTGCTCCCACCTGCACATGCTTAGCAGCAGCCATGGACATTTTCTGCCCTTATGGTTGCAAATCCTAAAAGACCAGTCTGCATAAAGTGAAACTTTGATCCCGATCATAATTCCTGGTGATGCTGGGGCTTATGTTTCAATCACTTCTAATAGAAGCTGGTGTGTGAGGAGGCACCCAGCAAGTGAGGAAACCTAGCTGGCCCCTTGTATCTCTGAGTCTTGGGGGTTTTGTTCTTGAGCTTATGTGGCAACCCCTGAAAAGTAATGAAAATCTTTTATTTTATTGTGAAAAAACCATTTCCTAAAATAGAGCCAACTGCCCGGGGTGGTAATGGAAGTGAATAGTAAGGGAGGGAGTCTAAGAAAGTAATGGTTTCTAGCTGGAAAATAGAAGCTGTGGGTGCATTAAGGAGAGGATGTTGAATGGGATGGCGGCTCTGATTTGCGAGTGTTTGAAAACAAGAAAAAGATGATTTATGAAATCATTTCAGCAAGTGCTTCAGCCAGGGCAAGAATTGCTCACTGAGTGGGAATGAATACTTTGGTGACGGCTAAAAAGGCAGTTAAGAGTGCTGTGAGAATGTGCCCAAGAAACCCACGGCTCACTGTGGAAATGCACTCGGGGTACATCTGGGAACTGCGTACACATTTCCACACAGTGCCAGGTGGTGGAGGCAGCTCTGTGGCTACTGGACTGAACTTTAAGCTCAAGCAAAGTTAAACATTTAACATTTAAACATTTTGCAAAGTGCTCTCCCTTGCTGCTGCTGGAAAAGTTAATGGGGGTGTGGCATTTTTATTCAGCAGGATTCCATTTTAGCTTTGCATCTTTACTTAAGTTCCAAGTGAATGTTAGTCATAACCAAGGGAGGCAATATAGAGGGGAGTTTATTTTAGAGGAGAATTGATTTTAATATTTTATAAATGGCCTTGGTCTGATATTCATGGAATCATTAAAGGTCTGAAGAGGTCACCAAAACATTTTTTCTCAATTACACACTTTACTGATTTTGTAATAGGGAAATATTCTAGGAAGATATTTGAGGATTTGGGAATGTTGAGGTCTCAGGATATACCCTGCTTGGATTTCAAAGATCTATACACACAGGTAGCCACACATGCCCTAGTGGGAACATACACACATTTACTCTTGCCTAATCACCCAGCACACCTGCACCCCAGGTAAACTCAGGTTCAAGTGTGCACAGCCCATTTCTCACAAATGTAGCTGTGTTTAGTGACTTCTTTCTCTTTCTGTAATGATTTTTACTTCCTACTTCCTCTGCCCTTAACTCTCCAGGTCAAATATCAGTCACAGGCCCACAAAAGTCCCTCAGGTGCATTTTAGCAGCATCACAAAGGAAATGTATTGACTCTGATGACCACCCAGGTGCTACCGAGGAAGCTAGGGTTTCCACGTTGGGAAGAAATGCCCAAGATGGCCTTTCCAATGACATCAGATTGACATCAGGTTTGGGTCTTCCAAAGCCAATGCCTCACTTGGAGCAATGGGTCCCTGAGAAGACTCCATGTCACACCATCTGCTTCAGGGAGCAGAACAGACCTGGATGTATAAGAAGGAAGGCTGGTTTGAGGGCTCTGTCTAGAGTCACAGACACTCAGAAGGTCACTGCATCTCTGACGGATGGTTTTCTGTGAGGAGGTCAGAAACACAGATGAGAGACCTTCCCAGGGGAGCACTGTTAGATGCCAATGCAAGGGAATTGCCCACATCTGCTATTATTTTCAATCCTGGTGAACTACCATAAGCAAGGATGAGCTGAGGGGTCACATTCTTGGTGGATCTCTGTTGATTCCTCCCCAAGTGTTCTCCAGCTATACATATGAAAATCTTTGTGAAACTTCCTCTGAGCGTGACATAAAAAATAAAGCAAAACTAAGAGAAAGAAAGAGAGGTTGAGTCGCTTTGTACATTTTTCCCCCCAGTATTGGGGATCAAGCAAGGGCCTTGTGCATGTTAGGCAAAGTGCTCTACCACTGAGCTACACCACCAACAAGGTTAGGGTGTTCTGTGTTCTGTCTTCATTCGCTGGGCAGCCTGATATAGAACAGAAGGATGACAGGAAGGAGGACCAGAAGACTTGGATTCAGGGCCCAGTGAGGTCACCTGGAGTCATTAATCAGCATACATTGAGGGGTTATTCATTACCTGGTAGCCACCCTTGCATTTCTTCCCATTCCAACAGAATTGTACATTCCTTTTATGTGTGTTGAGGGGGCTCCTCATCTTCTTTCAATAGAGGAGAGGATATTGCTGGCTTCTTTCTTTTCTTCTTCCCTGACCTTATTTGTTCTTCAGTTGGCAAAAAGGAGCTGTGTGACTGATTACTGAGCACCTGATGTCAGTGGGCCCTGTGTTATTAGGGGCCGAGTTACAGCAAAAACAGAAAAGGGGAGTGTGTCGCCACCACCAGAGTGCCCCCAGCAAGCAGCACAGCACCACTGCTAGAGTGGCAGCAGGACACTGTATCCAACAAAGCCAGAAGCTGGTGAGGTGAACCAGTGCCATGCTTTGGCACACAGACAAGCAGAACAGAAGTGGGTGGGAGGGACTGCCATTTTACTCAAAAGGCATCAGGGCAAACCCCAGCAGCAGAACAGGCCTGGGTTGCTTCACTGCTGAAACCCCGGAGTGGAATAAGGGAAGAGCCATCCAGCATTTGGACTGCTGGCATTTGGGAAGCAGGCTAGGGGAAATCTGCTGAGAGGTAGGAGCTGGGTCCACCCAGACTCTGCTCAGGTGGTCACCAAAAGCCACTCTTAGCCCTAAATACAAAGGATTGGAAATGCCCCTCTGGTCTGGGACCAGCAGAATGGCCTTGACACAAAAGCACAAGCAGGCAAGCAGCCTTGTCCTGTGGTGGGACAAGGGCAATCCCCCACCCCATGATGTGCAGGTAAGAGGAGCTGGTGGTGTGGAACACAGGAAGCTGTGCAAGGTCTGGAAGGACACAACTGTACACGGGCCTGGAAGCAATGCTGGGCTTTCCCTACCCGAGAGCACCACAGCAAGTGGGATAGTGCCATAGAGACAAACATAGAGGTTAGGAGAAATGGACACCCAAAACACTGTCAGCTGAAGACCAGTCCCCCACATACAAAGGGCAAGCCCCTCATCCAGCACAAATCCTACTGCAAACTTGGCCGGGCTACGGAGCACATTTCTGGGATCCAACTTGGACATTACCACAGAACTGTGGACACCACAGGAATTTTATTCTTTTTCTTTTTCTTTGTTTGATTGGTTTTCCTTTTTCAGGCTGATTGGGGCTGGGGTTTTTTTGTTTCGTTTTGTTTTTTGTTTTATTTTGTTTGTTTGGTTTTGGTTTTTTTTCTTTTGACTGATTAGATTGCTTATCTTTATTTTTGTTTTGTTCTATTCGTCTTTCTCTCTTCCCTGAACTGTCTCTCTTGATTTTATGATCCTTTCATGTGAAGAACATTGTCTCTTCTTTTTGTGGTTCACTTAGATATTCTTTTGCTTTCTCTTTCATTCTTTCTCTTCTGCACTATTCTCTAGCCTCCTAAAACTTGGGTAATCATCCTTAGCCTTACAGCCTTCTTCTACTATCTTTATCCTCATTCATCTCTCTGTTTTGTCCCCTATCCCTCTTAAATACCACCCAAACAGGGTAAAATCAATCTACCAAGGGGAAATTCATTGTATACAAGCTCCTGGCATACACTGGATTTTGTTATATAACTGCAGAACCTGCTCCTATAGTTAAAGGTACCAAATTAATAGTTATCACACTTTGTCAGTTGCTAGGGTGTACTTGATGATATTGTTATTGCTAATTGTACTACCTTAGTCAGGACATCATACATGTTGTAATCAGTTTTTCTTCCTTGTATGACGACATTGTGATTGTCTGGGATAATAACCATCACCATAGTCCAATGCCAAAGGATGGGGTGCTGAGCCAAATAAGTATCAACTTCTTGTCCTTAATAAATTGGGAAGGTACGTTCTTGGGATAGACACAAAGACCAAGAACCACCTACACACAGAGGACATCTCTGATGAATAGACATTTCCTATGGAAGCCAGGATACTAGGGATAAAGCTGTCTACCATAAGAAATCTACAAGCATGAATACAGAAGCTAAAACACAGAAAATGACAAGATGTAGAAGCAAAATGCAACCCCAGACCTCTAGCCCACCCAGGACAAGTCCATAGCACAATAAGATAAAGGAAATAGGAAACCACACACTGGATCTTTCTGAAATGACAGCAGCAGAAGTGAAAAAACAAATGGATGTGGCTATAGAAAAAATAATTTCTCAGGTAAAAAAACCAATGACATGCCCAACATATCTAGAGTAGACACAGATAAAAAAAACCGAGGAGTTTAGGAAAATGATGGAAACCATGAATGCCCAACATAGGAAAGAAATAGAATCCATGAAACAGATCCAAACAGATACCCAAGAGATTAAAATTTCCACTGAACACAATAGATTGAATGAAGGTGAAGATAGAATATCAGATCTAGAAGACAGGACTGCAGTAAGCAACCACGAACAGAAAGATTTTTTTTTTTTTGTGGGTACTGGGGGGTCGACCTCAGGACCTCGCGCGCCAACAGGCACCCGTGCCGCTGAGCGATATCACCGGCCCCTTTTTTCATATGTGGGATCCGGGAGTCGAACTCGGGCCCTCGCACTTGCAAGGCAGGCGCTTATGCCGCTGAGCCATCTCACCGGCCCAAGAAAGATATTTTTTAAAAAGCAAGGGACCATAAAAAATCAATCCAACAGCTGCTAGATGAAGCAAAGAAGAACATAAGTCTAACTGGAGTTAATGAGAAACCCAGAGTTAGTGCAAATGCCATAGAAAACCTCTTCACATAAGTAATGGCAGAAAACTTTCCAAACATGAATAAAGATTTTGACATACAAATAAGTGAGGCATATAGAATTCCAAGTAGGCAAAACCAAAATAAATGTACACCAACACATGTATTAGTCAAGATTCCAGAAATTCAGCACAAGAACAGAATATTAAAAGCAGTTAGAGAAAAGAAACAAATCACTTATGAAGGAAAACCCATTAGAATCACAACAGACTTCTCAACACAAACCCTCAAGTCAAGGAGAGCTTGGAGTGAAATATTTCAAGCTCTAAAAGAAAACAATCTTTAACACAGATTGATGTACCCTGCAAAACTATCTTTCAAAATCAATGGAGAAATAAGATACTCCCTTTAACAAAAAAAAATGGAAGAAATTCATGACCACCAAACCAGCTCTCCAAAATGCTCTGAAGGATGTTTTAGAAAAAGATAAAGAAGGCCACAGTTCCAAGAATACCAGTAGAAAGAAACCATTAGGCAGGGAAAGCAATTAAACAGAAGGGAAAGAGCAGGCACCAACAACAGAAAAATCATATGAGAAGGATAAGCCAACACGTATCAGTTATAACAATCTCAATTGGTCTCAATTCACCAATCAAAAGAAACAGACTGGCAGAATGGATCAAGAAGCAAGATCCAACAATATGCCACATACAAGAAACACATTTAACCCAAAAAGAAATTTACAGATTAACAGGCAAAAGGATGGAAAACAATACTCCATGCGACAGGAACTCAGAAGATATCAGGGGTAGCTCTTCTATTTGTAGACAATGTGAACTTCAATCTAAGACTGATCAAAAGAGACAAAGAAGGTCACTACATACTTGTTAAGGAAAAACTCCAAGGAAAAGAGATAGCAATCATAAATGTATATGCACCAAATACCAATGCACTCAAGTACATAAAACAAATATTAATGGACATGAAAAATCAAATAAGCACTAACACAATTGTAATGGGGGACCTTAATACTACACTGTCACAAATAGACAGATCAACTAGATAAAAAATCAACAAAGAAATGTCAGAATTAAACCAAACCTGTGACCAAATGGACTTAGTAGATGTCTACAGAGTGTTCCACCCCACAACATCAGAATACACATTCTTCTCAGCTGCACATGGGATGTTCTTCAAAATAGATTACTTACTAGCCCATAGGACATGCTTAAGTAAATGCAAAGGAATTGAAATTATCCCATGCATACTATCTGACCATAGTGCAATGAAAATGGAAATTTATGGCAAAAGAAACCACAAACACTACATAAACACCTGTAAATTAAATAACACCCTCCTGAACAACCAATGGATCATATATGAAATTAAAGAAGAAATTAAACAGTATCTACAATTAAGTGATAATGCTGACACAACATACAGGTATTTATATGATGCAATGAAAGCAGTCCTAAGAGGGAAATTTATAGCAGTGAACTCCCACATCAGGAAAATAGAATGAGCTCAAATAAACAACCTAATGTTGAACCTCAAACTTCTAGAAAAAGAACAACAAATCAAACCCAAAGCTTGTACGAGGGAGGAAATTATACAGATAAGAGCAGAAATTAATGCATTCGAGACTAAGAAAACAATACAAAGAATCAATGAATCAAAGAGTTGGTTCTTTGAAAGATTAAATAAAATTGATAAACCCTTAGCCAATCTTATCAAAAAGAAGAAAGAAAAGACTCAAATTCATGCAATTAGGAATGAAAAGGGTGAAATCACAATGGAGCCTGTAGAAATCCAGAAGATCATCAGTACTTACTTCGAGAACCTGTACTATAATAAGATGGAAAACAAAGGAGAAATGGACAGATTCCTAGATACATATGAATTGCCAAAACTGAATCAAGAAGATATAAAAATTCTAAATAACCCAGTATCAGTCAATGAAATTGTAAATGTAACTAAAAACTTACCAACAAAGAAAACCCCAGGTCCTGATGGATTCAATGCCCAATTCTACAAGAAATTTAGAGAAGATCTAATGTCATTTATCCTTAAACTCTTTAATATAATTGAAAGGGAAGCAATACTCTGAAAGTCATACCTGGAAGCAAGTATTACCCTGATACTAAAACTTGAGAAGAACCCAACCAAAAAAGAGAACTACAGGCCTATCTCCCCAATGACCATCAATGCAAAAATCCTCAATAAGATACTGACAACGGAATGCAGCAAATCATCAAGAAGATTACTCACCATGACCAAGTAGGATTCATCCCAGTGATGCAGGGGTAGTTTGACATGTGCAAATCAATAAATGTAATACACCATATCAACAGAACCAAGGACAAATCATATGATCATCTCAATAGATGCAGAAAACGTCCAACACCCCATTCACAATAAAAACCCTACAGAAAATTTGAATAGAAGGTCTTTACCTAAATCTGATAAAGGCTATCTGTGACAAACCAAGAGCCAACATCATACTAAATGGTCAAAAACAGAAAGCTTTCACTCTAAAATCAGGAACAAGACAAAGATGTCCACTATACTTCTGGAAGCATTAGCTAGAGCAATTAGACAAGAAAAAGAAATAAAAGGAATAAGGATAGGAAAGGAAGTAGTTAAATCATCATCATTTGCAGATGACATGATACTCTACATAGCAAACCCCAAGTACTCCAACAAAAGACTTGTAGAGTTACAAACGAATTCAGTAATGTATCTGGATACAAAGTCAACACTCAAAAATCAGTAACATTTCTGTATATTAATAGCAAATTCACTGAAAGAGAAATTAAGGAAAGCACATCTTTCACAATAGCATAAAAAAATGAAATAGGAATCAATCTAACAAAGGAAGTAAAATATTTATACATAGAAAATTACAGTACTCTGAAAAAGGAGATTGAAGAGGATATCAGAAAATGGAAAGATATCCCTTGCTCATGAGTAGGACTAACATAGTGAAAATATCCATACTCCCAAAATTGTTATACAGATTTAATGCAATCCCAATCAAAATACCATTAGCATGCTTCACAGAACTAAAGAAAACATTCCTAAAATTCATTTGGAACCAGAAGAGACCTAGAATAGCAAAAACAATCCTAGGCAACAAAGGCAAGGCAGGGAGTATCACAATCCCTGACTTGAAATTATCTTACAAAGCTACCATGATAAAAATAGCATGGTACTGGCAAAAAAACAGACCCAAGGATCAATGGAATAGATTAGAAGATGCAGAAACAACACCAAACACATCCAGTTACCTTATCTTTGACAAAGGGGCCAAGCATATTCACTGGAAGAAAGATAGCCTGTTTAATATATGGTGCTGGAAAAACTGGCTTTCCACATGCTGAAAACTAAAACTAGACTCATGTCTATCACCATGCATTAAACTAAAATCGAAATGAATCAGATATCTAAATATTAAAACAGACACACTAAATCTGCTGGAAGAGAGAATAGGTAGAACTTTTGAAGACATAGTTGTAAGCAAAGGTTTAATGGACAAAATCTGGATCTCATGGGAAATACTACAAAGAATCAACAACTGGGATCTCATCTGATTAAAAAGTTTTTTCACAGCAAATAAATTACCTATAGAGTGAAAAGACAACCCATAGAGTGGGAAAAAATTTTAGCTAGTTGTCTCTCAAAGGACTAATATCTACAACATATAAAGAATTGAAAAAAATCAGACTCTCCAAATTTAAAGACCCCATCCAAAAATGGGCATCTGAAATGAATAGACATTTCTCAGATGAAGAAATACAAATGGCAAATAAATACATGAAAAAATGTTCAACATATGGTCATTCAAGAGATGTAAATTAAGACAAGGCTGAGATTCCATCTAACCCCAGAAAGAATGGCTGTTATCAAGAAATCAACCAATAACAAATGCTGGAGGGGCTGTGGAGAAAATGGAACCCTTCTCCACTGTTGGTGGGAGTGTAGACTGGTGCAACCACTGTGGAAATCAGTGTGGCAGTTCCTCAAAAAACTAGGATTAGACGTTCCATTTGATCCAGCAATTCCCCTTTTGGATAACTTCCCAGAAAAATTAAAAACATCATACCACAGTGATATATGTGCACCCATGTTTATAGCATCACAGTCCGTAATAGCTACATCTTGGAAACAACTGAAATGCTCATCAACCAAGGAATGGATAAAAAAAGATGTGGTTTTTTTATACAATGGAGTACTACTCAGCCATGAAGAAGGACAAATGAGATATTTCTAGTTAAATGTATGCACCCTGAGACCATACTCTTAAGTGAAATAAATCAGACACACCTGTGTAAATATTGCATTTTTTCTCTGGTATGAGATACTGAATGTGTGAATAAGGACCGAAGGTATTGTGAGATAGGAATAAATTGTTCAAAAGAAAGTGGAACTAGGGAACGGGGAGGGGGAAGGAAGGAAGGGAAAAGAAAAATTGAAGAGTCCATACTCTTAAGTGAAATAAATTGGACATAGGTGTTTAACTAACACATTGTTTCTCTGGTGGAGAAACTAAAAGGGTAAATAAGGACCAAAATGTATAATAGATACTGGGAAATAGGAAGAAAATGTTCAAATGTGAAGGGGAACAAGGGATGGGGAGGGGGAAAGGAAGGAAGGTGTCTTAGTTACCTTTCTCTCGTTGCTGAGACAAAATATCCAACACCCAAAGTTAAATAAGGAAATGTTTATTTAGCTCACAGTTTGTGGAGGTTTCAGTCCATAATCAGCTGGCTCCAAGGCAGAGTGGCATGGCAGAGGGGGAACTGTTGATGGCAGCAGAAGATACCAAAAGCAACAGAAGAGGAGCAAGAGCAAAAGGGGCAAACAAGTGTCTTTCTGCCCCTTTCATCTCATCCAGACTGCTGGGATTAGGGTGGCTCCAGTCCAATCAGTGGACTGATCCAGCAATCACCCGGCCTTAATCCCAAGCATTGCACTATGAATCAGTCACAAACTGACTAGATTAGATTAGATCTAGAGGTAGATTCAGCTACCTCTGAAAAAGCCTGCCCCCCATGAGGCTGCATGAGGCTTTGAGGGGACATCCAGACACAAACCGTAACAGAAGGGAAAAGAACAAAAAGAGAACAGAAGGAAGAAAATGGAAACAAAGCTTTTGTAAATAAGGAGGGGAAGAGGTGTTGAAGGGAGGAGAGGGGATTGGGGAAAAAAGAATCAAGAAATGTCTTGTACAGGTACGAACTTCCTCTAATGAATGTAACCATTATGTATATCTAAAGTGTACCAAAAAATTAACAACAACAACAACAACAAAATAAACAGAAAAGGGGGCTGTTTTACTTTGATTTAACCTATCTTCCAGGAGGAAAGCACACCATCAT
Organism: Erethizon dorsatum; assembly: GCA_028451465.1. Lineage (NCBI taxonomy): Eukaryota > Metazoa > Chordata > Mammalia > Rodentia > Erethizontidae > Erethizon > Erethizon dorsatum. Next base: position 109,013,870 of record CM051827.1, on the reverse strand, counting down.
GTGCTTCTGGTGCACTCTGTCCAGGTGGGTGACTCTGGTGGGCTTTGGCCTTCTCTGTCTTCTCTGTCGGAGGAAGACAGGAAGCCAGTGGATTCTCATACGGCCCCGTCAAAGTCCCATACTTTGGGGAGCCTGTTTAGAAATGAACAAGATTCTTTGATTCCTACTTGGTCAATTATCTTTGCATCTCTCCTTCCCTTGTCTTAGAACTCAAATGGTAAATGGGGGTGGAGGTGTCTTAAGCCTCATGACATTTGCTGTTCATTGTTAGTTTTTCCCAGACTCTGGGTGGCAGATGGTCCCCAAGGTAAGCCCCCAACAATTCTCCATTTCTGGTGCTCAAGCCTTTGGGTAATCCCATCTCCTTAAGTGTTGGGGGGGGGCTGCGATTTGTTTCCAACCAATATAACTAAGGTGATGAGCTGTCGCATCCATGATTACATCATGTTGTACATTTAAGACTCCGTCTTAACAGGCCAGAGATAGACTCTTTTGCAAACTTGAAGAAGTAAGTGGCCATGTTGGGGAAGCTCACATGACACTGGGCTCTGCAACCCAGGGCTGCCTCCAGAACCAGACGGGAGCTCCAGCTGACATCCAGCTACCCCCGAACCAACTGAGCTTGGAAGCGGATGCTTCCTCTAGATGAGAACACACCCCAGCCAACATTTGCCTGCAGGGGCCCCTGAGCAGACTCCTAACCTACAGAACCAGAGATACAGACTCCTAATCTACAGAACCAGTGTTGTTTTAGGCTAAGTGGGTGATCATTTTATACTTGTGATAATCCATGACTGTCATCATTGCTAATTTTGATCATTTACTATGGAACACTGAGAAAGGAATGCATGGGTTTCTTCCAGGACTTGGCCAGCTTGATGCTCTCTCTGAAGTCTTTGTTACCTGTCAACCCTCTGGTCAGTGCCCCTCTTGGCATGTTCTGTGCACATCCTGTGTGTTCTCTATCCATGGAGTAAGTCCTGTAAGTCACTCCCAGCATCGTTCCCTTAGAGGTGATCATTGAAACCATGGGAGTCAGTGAGATCAAAGGAGAAAGAGGACAGGGAGGGAAGAGCAGAACAGGTCCATGCCCTGGGGTGCTCATGTGTTGGAGGTGGTTGATCGGAACCAAGATGTGCTGTCAGTGGACATATTAACCTGATCCGGGACTTAGTATAGACACAGGCAAGCTAGACAGGTTGGAAGTCTGTAATATATCTCACTGATATATTAGTATCAAACATTGACTATGTTTGAAGAGTAGTATTTTTTATATACTGGGTTAAATAAAATATATTTTTAGATTTATTTTACCAGTTTCTTTTTACTATTTTATTATGACTACTAGAAATTTTAAATTACATGTATGGTTTACATAATATTTAGATTTACATCATATTTCAACTAGACAGAAGTAGATGATAGATAGATAGATAGATAGATAGATAGATAGATAGATAGATAGATAGCAAATTTTACATTATTTATGGAGCATTTATTGGTGTCAGGCCCTGCACTAACTGATTTATAACACCTCATCCAAATCTCTTCAACCCTGTGACTTAAGCCTTTTTATATCCCTTTTATATATGAGAAAGTTGAGGTTCTGAAAGACAAGTGACTTTCTCAAGATCACTCTAAGAATTCATGAAAAGGCAGAAACACAAAGCCAGGGCCCTCTGCAGTGTGCATCCCTTAGCTGGATGAAGGTGTGAGTGAGAGTGTATGTTTCAGATGGTGATGAAATGTGAAACAGCACTGCTCTCACTACCAGCCTCTCTGGGCAAAAGCAGGTCCGGTGGTGGAGGGGGAACCCAGGACTCACCCCTCCCTCCCCTATCCCCCTCCCTCCCCTGCCTGTGTGAGGCTGCCACACCCTTAGGAATCCTTGTGCCGGTAATCATTCTAGATCTTGCCATGGTCTCGGCTCCCATAAAGTGAGGTCAGGCTTGCAGAATCACAAGACACCATCCCATGACATCCAAGACTGGGCTCAGACCGGGTGCGAGGAGCAGACAGACCCTCCTTGCCCTTCCTGGCAGAGATGAGCAGATGCCCACCCAACAGAGCAACCCTGCCTGCCTTCCTTAGAAGGCAGGTGGCTTCCTCTCAGGTGCTTCTCCAGCCTGCAGGGACTGCTCGAGCCCAGGTGTAAGCAGATACAGGCCTGGCCCTGGGAAGGAGACCAACCTGCCCACATGTGCACAGTCTCCCTCACCCGCTTCCCTGAGACTCAGGGAATGTGACTTGCCAAGGCATGTAACTGATAAGTGGCAAACTCTTGATTCTAATGCAAAATGTGTGCTCTCTTTACCATAACCCACAATGCCTCGCCCATGAACCAACCATCTGCATCCTCGTTTAATTCCCCCAGCCTCAGTTTCCTTGTCAGTAAAATCGGCAAGATAATAATTGGACTGCTGGGAGCATTAATTGGGATAACATGTGCAAAGAGCTAAGAACAGTGCCTGGCACAGCTTAAACACTCCACAAATGAGGGCTATCACCATTATCAGAACCATTATCATTATCATTATGGCGGCCCTTGTGGTGTCTGAGGGACTGTTTGGAAGTCACTGGCTGTTAGAGGACCTCCTTCAAGGCTTGTGGCACCAAGGACACCTTCCGGAGGGGACAGCAGTACTTGTGATTAATGTGGTGTGGTGAATGAGCACTGGTCTTTATCCTCCCTGGGGGCCCCACCCAGGCCACATCAGTAGTGACCTGCAGAGTCCCTGGAGCCAGGAGAAGTGGCCTGTGGTACGGGCGAGCCAGCACAGGCGGCCTCATAGAAATGGATACTCATGATCCATCTCCAACCTCATGGGTGGGGCAGCGCCAAGCACAGCCCTGACGCTGCTCGGAGACCCATGGATCTGCAGAGCCTTGGGGTCCCGTGCCTTGCTTGGGTCTTCCTCCTGGTCCCCACAGCTCCAGTTTCTGTTTGAAGCCACACACATCCCAGTGTCCCTTCTGTGTTATGTGTGGGCAAGAACAGAGCCAACAGCTTCCGAGCAACTCCAGGAGTCACATCCTCATGCAATGGGGTTGGAACTGCCTATTTCCCATGGAGCCCAGCAGAGAGGAGGCTGATGGATCCTTTGCCCTTTCTGGAAGCTTTGGGAAGACCAACTGGGGGTTGTTCAAGTACCTTCAGCAGGAAGGGGGGACAGCTACTGTGGGAAGTGGGGAGCGAGCATGTCATCAGGAGCCCTGACTCCACATGACCTCCCTGCTGCCTGGCTGCTCTGAGGGCACCAGGAGTCTTGGTGGGGGACAAGTTCTGCTCCTGTATGACTTCCAAATGGCAAATGACTGAATCACAGCTTGATACTCTTTTCTGCCCAGGAGACAAATATGTATAACACCAACATTTCTGTCACTGACTCCTTAGGGAAGCTGGTCCTTCAAGGTGTGCTCTTAGGAGGGGAGGGCTCTGTTAAAGTTTCTGACAGCCACTCTTAACGTTTGGTGATCGCTTAAGGTTCCCCTGGCTGGGGCAGGAGCTGGGAGAATGAACACTGGGTGGCTGTGAGTCCTTGGGGACTTCTGGACAGCAGATGTGGCAGTGGGAATGGCTTGAAAAATATGGGATGTGGCCCAGCCCTCACTGCCCGTCAAGGCGAGGTCAGGGCCCTGTTAGATTGCTCACAAGGCAGTGCTGTGCTGTGGCTACTGCCATTAGGATTCATAGAAATATATTTGATGGTTATTTGATTAGTAGTTTTCCATTTTACCACACTGTGGTTGGCTTACTAATAGCCCCTACCCTGAGATGTCTGCACGCTGATTCCCAGAGCCGTGGCTATATTACCTTACACGGTAAGAGATTTTGCAGATGTAATTAAAGCTCTTGAGAAGAGCAGTTTCTCCTAGAATATCTGGGTGGATCCAGTGTCATCAGGAGAGCCCTGAGAAGAGGGGGACAGGGGGATTCCAGTCAATAGTGGGAGATGTGATCATGGAAGTGAGAGGTTTGAGTGATAGGATGAAGAGGATTACAAGCCAAGCAATACAGGCAGCTGCTGAAGCTGAGAAAAGGAAACAGACTCCTCTATAGCCTCAGAAGGAGCCAACCCTGCCTGTACCTTGACTTAGCCCAATGAGACTGACTTTGGACTTCTGGATTCCAGACCTGTAAGAGAACCATTTGTGTTGTCTGTAACCACTAAATTTGTAGAGATTTATTACATCTGCAGGAGGAAACCAACATGCTCAACGTGAACGTCACACGGCTCCTCACCGGTCTGCTGATACTTCTCCAAGCCCCAGCTCAGCCTCACTGAGGCTTCTTCTTTGTAGACTGAGACAAATCTGAGGTTCAGAAAGGGAAAGCCATCCACCCAGCTTTGCACAGTTCTAAAACAAACTCAGCCTCTGGTCCCAAGTCCCAGCTCTCAGCTTCCCATCTGACCCAGGCCTGTCTCTAACCCCTATGCATCCAGATGCTAAGCCCAGCCCAATCAGAATCAGCCCTGCTAAGACAACACTCTGCCCACAGGATCTGCCTTAAGATGCTCTGGGCCTATTGTTCGGTCCCTAGGCACAGCCCCAAGATATCCCTGCAGCAGGAAGGAGAAGGAGGGGAAGGCAGCACCTCCAGCCAGGAGGGTGGGGGTGGGGAGCTTCCAGCAAGGGACGGGGCCTGAAATGAGCCTTGCAGCAAGGAGGCTCATGCTGTACCTCATTCATTCAGGTATTCATGAACTCAAACTGCTGGGCCCTGAGGGAGAAGCCCAAAGCTGGACTGGACAAGGTTCTTGCCCCAGTGGCTGCAGGGTCTGGGGAGGAAGCAGTGGTGTGACAAGTGGAGTGAGGAAGTGAAGCACAGATAGCTTCCTGAAGATGATTCTCCGCTTCCTGGCAGCCTTTTCTTGTCTACCTAGTGCATGCAGGGAACTGCAACTGGGGCAAGAGCATCCTTAAAGGAACAGCTATGCACCTGTCCTTTAGGACTCACAACCTGGTGAGGAGTCAGGACTCCACACAGAAGCCTGAGATCCTATGATAGTAGGCAGGGGCAGACACCCCTGGCAGATGTACTCGGGATGATGGCCTTCTACTTTGGGGTGGGGGAACTAACCAGGACAGACCTCAGCATCTTTGGTAGGATGAACACAGACAAGCTGAGAGGAGGAAGGAGAGCTGAGGAATAAAATAGAATCTGGGGCCCCACTGGTTTCCGTGCAGACTGCCCTCTGTGCAGGCACGTGGCCACCTGACTGTCCCTCTTCTTACTCTAGTCCAGGGAGGAGGCCCCAGAGCTGACAGCCCTGAGCAACAGCTCAGATGCTGTAAACACACATCATTCATTTGCCTACCTTAAGGGCAGCTTGTAAGTCTTTCTTTGTGTGTGTTTTCCTCAAGAAGTAATCTTTACAACCACAAAAAAATGTCCAATAACATTTTTCTCCCTTGGCAAACATCCCCCGTATATCAAAGGCTCAAGTACACAGTGCAGAAGCTCAGAGGGCCAAGTGCTGGCAAGGGCTTTATAGCAGTCACATGGGCGGGACAAGTCTCAAATGGCTCTGAAACTGAGAACCCAGCAAGCAGGAAGAGTTCCTTCTGCCCATCACTCATTCTGCCTTTCTTCTGGGAATACTTTCTTCTGAGCCACACACCATCCTGGGCACAAGGGACATAGGCATGAGCAATTCTGGCTACTTGTCCCCACAGAGTTAGTTTTATTGTGTGCTGTTCTAAGTGCTTTGTATGTTGTAACTCGCTGAATCTTTGCAGAAGCCTCAGAAGGTTCTCTGATTATCCCTGTTGTACAAATGAGGAAACTGAGACCTGGGGACACGTAAGTAATGTGACAGGCTGGTCAGTGGCAAAGCTGCTCTGCCTACATATTCCCTCCATTGGTCTCTGAGCATCTCAGCCCAAGGCCGGGCCTCAGAAAAGTACTGGTAAACACTGGCGCATGAACTTGAGGTCCAGAGGGGCTAGAAGCAGCTGTTCCAAGGAGTCTTCTTAGGACTGAAGCCTCTTGGCTCCTGCCACAATAGTCTATGTGAATGGCTGCACCCCTCTACCTTTGACTACACCCTTAATAAAACAAAGGAAAAGGGGACCATGTAGAAGCAGCAGCCACCGTGAGTGAAGGTGATGTCAGGTGTCCCGCTCTCTGAGGAGAAGGGTGGGATCAACCCTGCTCAGCTGACCCAAGCCAAGGACTTCCCACTGCATGCACGGAGTGACAGTATCTGACCCTGGCTGGAAAGCCCCAGCCTTCCTTCAGGAGTCTGCACAGGTTAACGCAGAAATGAGGGGAGGAAGGGGTCACTGTGTCTCTCCAGTGTGCATCTCCATCCTGCAAGGTGCAATGGGACACCTTTCATGTGGACTGGAATCTGCTGACTGTCTACACCGAGAGCTCCTGCTGGCTTCAGGGTCCTGCACTCTACAGCACTACTGACCATCCCTCCCTGTGCACCGTACCAAGCTTTGTTATTCATGGTGCGAAGAACCACCAAGCACAGATTGATGCATTTCTTTATGTATTCATTTTCTCTGGGATTGAGTCTAAACAGACTGTTTTGTTCACTGCTCTATCCCCAGCGCTGAAAACAGCACCTGGTACATAGTAATTGCTCAATAAATGTATTTTAAATAAATGAATACAGCCTTTTGAGAATTTGAAGACATTTAATAGATCTACGGATCTTTCTGCTCCGAAGTGCACATGCATATGTGTACAAATGCAATACACACACACACACACACACACACATATACACATTCCTACATAAAGTGCCAAGGTCTATGGGCTAGGGAATTTCACAGTGTCTGGCCACCCAGCATTTTTCCATGATAAAATTCCTGACAACCATGACCTGGTTTGTTCTAAGCAGAAATAATGCCACACAGGTGCTAGGAGAGCCACCTGCAGCGTCCCCTCTTCAGGGAACCAGGGCATTTGGAAGCCAGTTTGTTCCCTTTGGATTTCCTCCCAGAGCATCACCATGGCACCTGCGGATGCTCTCACTGTGCTGGGCTGTGGCCCTGCCTGGGGGATGCCGAGCTGAATGGGAGCTCTGATAGGGAGAAAGCCAGCCAGCGGAGCCACCGCATTCTCTGCTGCCCCTGTGCTGCCTTTAAGCATGGCTAATGAGGATGCTTGACCTCACACACTCACCCCAGCAGCTCCACAAATGTCACTCAAGATCCCCCCTGACATCCAAATGCAGAGGGCACCATATTTTAAATTAAAACTTATATCCTCACTTGTTTCATTTCTCTACTCTTTCTAAAGCAACTTGCTGATAATTCTGGGCCCTTTGATGCTGAGCCAGGGGACCAGGGTCGCTGTCTCACCCAAGCAGAATGTGCTGATTCAACTTTTGGAGGATGCTCTCAACATGGCTGGCTCAGGGTTTCCATTTGCCGGAGGGCGGCCCATGATGGAAGCATATCTATCTTGGCCGAGGGCTATGACTGGGGTGTGGAGTCAGGCAAGTGACAACTGAGGAGTCTATGCCAAGGATCCAGGTGGAGGCTGATGGACCCAAAGGAGGGGAGGTGGTGAAGGGATTTTAGGACCCACCAGGGGATCCCTGGCCTATGGGTGGCCTTAGCCTCGAGGCACATCTCCAGGGATCTGGCCTCCTGACTCATTTCTACCACAACATAGCTTTTGCAGCCCTGTCTGAGCTGGATGTTCCCTTTGCCTGCTTGGAACACCATCCGACCCAGGGGAGTCATGGCGTCTACGCCAGGCTCGGAGCAGGGCTGCAGAGCAGCCATCCTGACATTCATGCTGGAGTTTTGAGTGATTTGGGTTGGGAAGTTTGCTGGATTTGGAGCAGGCTAGGTAGTAGCCAGAAGGAAAGAGAGCAGATCAGCCTTTAAGGAAGGTGCAAGATATCAGAACTCAGATGAGCAGGCCAGGATCTGGAAGAGAACTTAAGCCGTAGCCTGACCCTAGTGCCTGCAAACTCAGCCATCTTGATGGGAGACTGGTGGCCTCAGCCCACTGCCCGACTGGGGCTGGAAACCCTGCCTTGTCCTAACCACCACGGCTTTCAGCTATTCTTTTGTGTATCTTATACAATGTTTTGTTTTAGGTTAGGACACAAAAGGATATCGACATTAAATTAAGAAAAATTCCGAAAGATCCCACTACCTGCTAAAATACTCAACAGAGGGGGGAAGAAGGCCAGGCCAGGTGAGCAATTCACACAAAGAAAGACAGGAAGGCAGGTGTTGGGGGGGCTACTAATGATAAGGCCTGTGGGGAGCCCGGTCCAAACATGTTAGGTACATTGTTCATCCTCATGACAACTCTACCAGGTGGATGCTTTACTGTTTGCATTTCATGGATCAGGAACTTGAGGGAGAGAAAGGTTGAAAGACTTTCCCATGATCATACAGCTACTGAGGGAAGAAACGGGATTGGAACTCAGGAATCTGACCACAGAGCCTATGCTCTAGCCACAGCAAGTTCAGCACCTCAGTACATCTTCAAGGTGCTAGGAGAGGTGTGGGATGGGGTCTTCAAGAAGCACTGGGTTTGACAGGGCAATATTCTATGACATAGGTGTATTTCTTTACTTCTTCCTGACATACTTATTTAGCACTCAGAATGTCCCAGCTTTGGGAACCCATGGAATTCTGTGCTGAGTGAGATGCACACGGCTCCTTCCTTCATAGGGAACGACAGACAGAGCCACATCCCATCTTGGGGAGAAAAGTCCTGACGGAGTGTATAGGTGACCTCTGGGTTCCCAAGAAGTGGCATGTAAGCCAGGTGTCAGGAAGAGCTTCCCAGACAGAGTGAGGTCTAACTGAGGCCTGAAGATAAGTCAGAGTGAATCTAAAACAGAGCAAGGAAAGAGTGCTCCAGGCAGAGGGAGCAACATACGCAAAGACCAAGAGGAGGCAGTGTGTCTGGGCTGCTGTAGAGACTCAGAGTGGGTGGCACAATGCAAGCGTGCAGAAGAGCCAGCCTGCCCTGGACCCCCAAAGTCCCCAGTGTTGGCCCTGGCATAGTCCCTTATCTCTCCTTCCCAACTTCATCTTCATTTTCACCAATAATAAGAGTTAACATTTACTGCATGCTCATGATACACCAGGCACTGTGTTAAGTTCTCTGCAAAATTACCTCATTAAATCCTCTCAACAACCCTGAGAGGTGAGTCCTATTGTCATTCTCACTTATAGAAGAGGAAAACGAAGCAGAGAGTTAAGTAACTTGCCCAAAACCCACAGCCTCCCGACCTCCCATCCTAACAGGTACGTGCTCCCACATTTCTGTTGCTCTACGCACCTGTCTGATATGCTCTTCTCCCTCTGCTGGTTTCCTCTGTGCCTGCTCAGCTCTTTCCAGCCTCCCCTAGTCCATTCAATGCTCTGGGCCCTGCTGTGCGATGCCAGGTTGATTGTGCCTGGCAGGACCCGGCCCCTCCCCACTGCCGGATCCCCTTCCTCGCCATGTCTAATGCACAGTGCAGGGGAGGGGTGGTTTCTGTATAGAGAGCCAGCAGCTTGTTGTGCTTTTTCCTGCTCGGTTTCCTACGACATCTTTGAATTAATCTCACAGAGATAAAGAAGGCATTTTAGCTGTCTTCCAAAACAGCTGTCAGGCCAGGCCAGGGCCCTTTAGAGAAAGAGCCCCTCCCCTCCCCCACTGTAGTACCAGTATCCAAGGGAACGGCATTTAGGGCTCCTAGGCCTCATTTCCAGTCTGGCAGGCAGGACTGGAACACCAATCCATATGAGAGCAAAACTGAGCAGGGACAAGAGTCCCTTGCCAGCTTTGTGCAGAGCTATTAGCCAGAAGAGCCTAAATGCACTTCAGAGCAGAGAGGAAGAAGAAGGCCAAGAGTCATTTTGTTGGCTTTGCAGGAGAAGCCTGTATGTGTGTTGTGTAAGTGTGTGCTTTTGTGAGCCCGCAGGTCTGGGGGTGGCTGTGTCTGAGACTGAGGGTTTAAAAACAGGCTGCCCTCTCATCCCTGCTTGGATCCAAAGCCCAGCTCTATCACTGATGAGCTGTGTGGCCTTGGGCAAGATTCTTAACTTCTCTGAGCTTCAGTTCAGAGCAATATCTGGCATGCGTCCAAGGATTTATAAGAGGTGACTATTATTATTACTTGGAGTCTCGGTGGGTTTATGTGCCTATGTCAGTCTGGGTGCTGTGTTCACTGTACGGAGATGCAAGATTCCTGCAGGCAACTCAGTCGATGGAACTTGTAATGTGGGCCAGGGATGGTCAGCATTGTGAACCCTTTCCTGGCCAAGGCAGTGAGCCTCAGTGGTAGATACTTTGACACCAGTCTAGGCCCTGAGACTCTAGAAGGAGCTGGCTAGTTCTAGAATAAAGACATAGGGAGCTCCTCAAAAATCAGTCTCAGACTCAGACCATTATACCCGGTCTATCCACAGGGACCCTCTCTTAAAATGGATAAACTGAGGTCTTGGGGGCCACTGGCTCCTTCTTTGCTGCTGTCTGAAGCAAGGTGCAGGAGAAGCTGTTGTGCAGAGCACTCACAGGAATACTTTGTTTTTCCTCTGGCAGGATTCCTGGAGGTCCCACCTTGAAGCTGAAGCAGAGCAAAGGTGACAACAGGAATCTTCAGATTCCCTGTGTAGCAGAAGATGCCCCCCTCCCCCAGCCGGTATACTTCAGTTTGTCAGTTGCCCAGGTAATAGTTCTGGTTACAGTTCCTGTTACTTTTGTTTCTTAGAAACTGCTGGTCACTGTGATGAATATTGTAAGAACCAATCCTCAACTGACAAGCCATTCTGTCTCTGTACTTCCTGCTTGTTTATCCCATACAAGCCCTGGACCACCAGGGATGGGGCCTGATATTTTGGGAATGATCCTGATCATGATCCCCATCGATGTAAATGAATCTGCTGGGGTGTTGTTTCGGTGTTTCCGTTTGCTGTTGCACCTGGACAGACAGCTCAGCACCAACTGGAAGAGGTAGCTGATCTCAGGAACAAACACACAGTAGGCACTCAACTAATGCTAGCTATTTTATTTTCTTTACCATTGTCACTGAGGAACTCTGTCTTCTCAGCCATGCTTCAGTTCCTTCATCCATCCTTCCCTCCATCTCATACTTATGAACACCTGCTGCTCTCCCAGGCTAGTCCGAGAGTTGGGCATTTATCAGAAAGCCTGCAAATCTATGCAAACAAACAGGAATTGCAGTTCTTGTTGAGGATGAAGACATGAGAAAAGATGAAGTAGAACCTTGCCTGCCCTCTGATAAAGTGGTACTGGAACCGAGATCTGAAGCAGAGGGTGGGGGACTTCCAGGAGGAGTAGGAGGTGGCAAATGCAAAGGCTGGATAGTCTGAGGAATGTGGCCCATCTGAGGAACTGAGAGGTGCTATGGCCGGAGCACAAGACAGGAAGAAAGGTATTTCCTAGACCAAATGCTGATGTAGGCCTGTCTTGATGAGGGCTCATGAGAGACACCCTCTGGAGTCTCTTTGGTACACCATTTGGACAGAGGAGGAAGTAGGGAGCTGGGATCCTGCAGATAGGGCCTGGGGCCCATGTGAGTGATCAGATAGTCGTGTGTGAGCATTCATAGGCTGTCCTGCTCCTAGATATTTGCAGCCTTAACCCCAGTTGTTTACAGTTCAGTGCCCCTGCTATTTGTACTCACTGCCCATTTATTTGCAGGCCTTACCCTCAGGAAAGCGCAGTCACCACCCCAGGTGTTCAGAGTCACCAACTGCAACTGCAGGTATTCGCAGTCACCACCCAGCTGCTCAGTTACTTTCCCAGCTGTTGTCAGCTACCCCTTCCAGCTCTTGATAATCCTGCTCCCATTGTCTGCAGTCATCACTCCAGGTATTTGCAACTTCCACCTCCTTTTTGGCAGGTGGAAGGTAAGGTAAGGTGGCAGGTAAGATTTGCTCAAGACTGGTTCTAACAACAATTACTCTTAGCTTATTGCTGGCCTATTTACGCTATGGTGCTTTCACGTGCACTGTCTTATTTGACCCTCCCGACAACCACTTCATTAGTTTAAAAATCTTTGGCTTGTTCTGTATCAGGTACTAGGTGTGAGGGTACAGTAAGGACCAGAGCTGGACACAGCCCAGCTCTCCTGGAGCTTTCTGTCTCACGAAGGAGACAGGTGTTCATAAAGGGATGACACCACTGTATGAGCAGAAATCGAGACAAGTCTGTGAAAAAAGCAAATGCACCACAGGAGAGGGACCCCTGGGGCCAGAAATCTAGAGCTGAGCACAGCTGGACTGGGCTGTGCAGGTGTGGGGGAGATAAAAGGTACATCTGGGCAGAGGGCACCCCACATGCACATGCTTTGGAGAAAGGGCTGAGACAGCCAGCTGATGGCAGGGCCTGGGAAGTAAAGGCAACACAAGAGCCAGTGCAGACCAAGACAGAGTGACCTGGTCAGCTTGGCTGCAAATCTATCAGTTTCTGTGAAGAACACACTGTCTGGGACAAGAGTGAAAGTAGTGAAGGCAATTAACACAGCCGAGCAGGTGAGAGACGATGGAACCTTGGGTGAGGAGGTGGCAGGGGACAGTGGAGAAAATGGCCTGATCTGAGACACATTTAGAAGGCACACTGGACTGGACAATGGAAAGAAGCCTAGATGACATCCAGGTTTCAGAATCAGGCAGAGGTTCCATCCTCTGAGCTGTAAACACTTGAAAGACCAAGGCCAGTGGGATACACAAGGCTGTAGAAGGACCAGGGCCAGAGGAGGATCCAAGGCTGTAGGAGGTGTGAGCAGGAGTTGGATGACATTAAGCAAGAAGCCTTTGCCATCAGGTTGCACAGAGGCATGGTGCCAAGACCTTGGGCTCTGACACTGCATCCAAGTCCTGTTCCTTCACCTTCTAGCTGTCCTTGAGCAAGGCACTGAACCCTGATGTGCCTCAATTTCCTTGACAGCAAATATTGGGGGAAGAAAGAGGTTGTCCTGAAGCTTCTGGGTCATGCATACTTTAAGTGAGTTGACTACATCTGATGCAGACTCCAGCTTTCCACCTAGCACCTGGCTGGAACTTCCTAAATTCTTGCTGAATAACTGAATGAATGATGGACTGAAGAGGTGGCCTGTGGGATGAGTGGTAGGAGACCTGCTGGCAGGGGGAGGAAAGGGAATCCCTGGTGATGAAAGCAGCAGGTCTCCAGACAGAGGGACCCACAGGGAATGTCACCCTCGAGGCCCTGGGTTTAATGTGGATGTGTAGGTCCATAAGGCATGAAGAGAGACTGGCAAAGACTAAGACTGGGACAGAGAGGCTTGGGTGATCAAGGTCCTGTGAGTCCTATGAGGCATTTGGACCAGATCCTGAGAGTCCCAGGGAGCAGAGGGGTCTTAGATTAAGAAATGTAGGGCCCAGGCACCCCCAGAAGGGTGAATTAAGGAGCAGACAGGCTGGAGGCAGGAGAGCTCTTTAGAAGGTTCTGGCAATAATCCAGGGGTGGAATGGGCCTTTTATGATTTTTCTTTTTTCATTCAACAAGTATTTCTGAGCACTTTGTAGCTGCCGAGCAGTTCAAGGTCTTGACCTCCAGGATGTGGCCAACCCAGCTGTCTGACCGCCTACTTCTCCTCTCCCTGCCCCCTTCCCTGGGACACCTCTGTATTTGGAATCACTTTCCCTGTGGGAAGGTTGCAGGGCAAGAAGGAGAAGAAAAACAGACTTCAGAATCTGGAGGTCTATTTGCAGACTGGTCTGTAGCCAGAGGGTCCCTCGCATGCCCACTGTCTTAGCTCTTCTCTCCCTGCAGTGGAAGAAGAAGGAATATCACCATGGTCAAGACCAAAGTGCGAAGGTGCACAGTTGTGGGTCACAGGTATCCTTCTCCCCAGGCTGTCACCCATCCCATTGCCCCTGGGACCGGGGACCTTAGGTGAGAGGGTCTCCGGAAAGGAAAAGAAATGGTTTTACAGGAAGCTGGCTTCTGTATATTTGTTTCTGTTAGCAGCAAGCGAACATCAACACATCTGAGGGCAGATGGGAGAGTGTGTGCCATAATCAGGACGCTATGAAAACTGCGTGGCACGGCCTTCCCCTGCGCTCGAGTCAGAGCCATGAGCAGGGCTGGGAAATCGCATTTTCACGGCTCCTCCAACCCCACCCCATGATCCTGACTCAGATGAAGGTAGAGCATCTCTGTCAGTGTCAGGGTAACTGTGGCTGTGGCACAGTACAGGTTCTCATGCTTTGCTGGGGGACGGGGCCCAAGTTCTGCATTTCTAACCAGCTCCCAAGCAATGTCCAGGCTGTAGGTCCTTGGCGCATACCTGGAGCACCAAGGAGCTCATGTTGAGAGTTCTGATTTCCAAAAAATATTTTAAGGAAACAAATCTCGCTCAAAATAAATCTTGCACAGAACCCAAATGTCTAGAACAGATGACATTAATATAAATGTATTGTGCACACAGAAATATGTAATGTTTTCTTATTATGGAAAAACCTGTTGGAGGAAGCAAGGCAGCTGGGATGAAGGCAGGAGTGTGATGAAAAAGGTTTCTATTGCTCCTGTACATGGGCCTCAGAATCCACCACGTTCAAAACAAAACCATGTAGCAGCCCAAGGCCCCAGTGTCAAGGCCCTGGAGGGCTCGATTCAGAAGGCCCCTGGCCACCTTCCTCCCGCTGGACACTCAGGGCTCAGGGCTCAGCTTCCCTCCCCACCCAATGGCTGCTGCCTGGGAAGTATCCACTGCTAAATATAGCCAGGAACAGGCTTTTGGGGGCCCTGAGAGTGAGAGAAAAGCTGTGAGGGACAATTACCAGCACATACGGGAGTCCACAATGCCAGGTGTGTTAATTACTGGCTTGGCAGTGGGGGGGGGGCAAGGACTAAAGGAGATCAGGGCCTGAGGTTGCTCAGGGTCCTCTGCAGAAAGGCAGAGCTTGACAAGGAGATGGACGTAGCCTATGTGTTGGGATGACACAGGGGGTGGCAGAAGAGGACATGTGGGAAGGATCAGGCCAGTGGAGACAGAGGACCTGAGTGCAAATTCTGGTGGTGCCCCTTGCTTACTGTGTGTCTCTAGGTAAGTTGTTTGTTCTCTCCGGGTTTCAAACAAACAAACAAAAAGAGATACTCTGAACTCTGGGGAAGTTGGGTGGGATAATGTACGGGAAAGCTCTGAAAGACCCTGCACCTTTTTATCCCCCTAGCTGGAGATCAAGGTCTTCAGGGCACTGCCTAGCTTGGTACTGCTGGTATCAACCTTTCAAGCTTCTGGTTCTGGAGCTTCCCCAATACCCACTGCCCAGAAGAACAACAGACTCAGCCTGCTAGCAGGATGCCAGAGCAGCAATTGATATTCTGGGGAAGGATCAGGCAGCAGCCATCCATCTCATCTGAGCTGTGGCCCTGGCCTGACCTTTGATCATCACTTATCACCCTGGGTGGAGATCTGACCTTTGATCATCACTTATCACCCTGGGTGGAGATGCTTCATTAATGGTCCCACTGTCCCATCACTGGGAACTCTCTGAGGGCAGGAGTGGCATCTCATTCACCTTGGTACTGTCCAAATCCAGGCCAAGGCCCGGCACATAGCTAGTACCACTGGTCCCTCCCTCTTTATCTCCTTCTGCCCAGTATTCCCATAGTCCTGGACCATCCCCCCTCCCCTCTCCCAAACCATGTTCTTCCTCATTTCCCAACTACTTCCCTCTGCAGTACACTCCCCCACCCCCATGGGGAGAGAGTGGCAAACGATGGAAAGCTGACCTGTAACATCTTTGGCACAGCATAGGGCCCTCCTGTCAACCCTGTGAGGGATGTACTAATGTTATACCCTTCTTACAGTTAAGGAAATTGAGACTCAGAAAGACACAGTGATTTGATAGAGCAGTTGTGCAGCCAGCTTCCCACACAGGCCTGCATTCCTGCAGCCCTCCCAGGGGCTGCCTGTCTGCTTTCCTGCCTCCCTGCTGGGCCATGACTCAGCTTGCTTCTTTACCCGGGCTCCTGTTGGAACTTCTGGCTTCTCTCTGTACTCTGTTTGCTAATAGCCTTACATATTTCCAAGTCTGCTCTCCTGGCTTCAGCTCCAACTGTCACGCTGTCCTGGCCAGGACTTTGATTGGCTCTCATCTCCAAATGGGGAATCTGTAGTGTAACACAGGGCACTGGGCATGGTAAAGAGATTTCCATCAGCACCAGTGCCAAGTGTCTGTCTTCGTCTGTCCTGGGACCAGGGAGGGGAACACTAAACACTTGATGACTTTGACGTGGTACAGTGGGTGCAAGAGGAACATCATGCCATGAAATGTCATCAGATTGTCCCAGGTAGTGTGTGTGTGTGTGCACGTGCACATGCATGTGCATCAGAACTAAGGGTACTCAGAGGAGGAGGCTCCCGGGGGTGGGACTCCAGGGAAGGCTTCCTGGGGGAGGTGGAAGGGTCTGGATGTTGAAGGACATGGCCATCTGGAGCAGCTAAGAAAGGAAGCATCCTGCACATGCGTGCACAGGCCTGAAGGCTGATCAGCTGATCTCTCCCAGACTGCAGGTGGGAAGAGGCTGGTAGTGATTGATGGCAGAGCTGTAATGCAGGCTCAGCCAAGCATCAGATCCCCTCTGCCCAGAGGTGGGTTTGTCAAGAAGCCACACAGTGTAACACTATGAGAAGTGGCACAAGTATGAAATAATTTAATCCTCATAATAGGGCCAAAAGGTATATTTATTATCATTACTGTTTTGGACACAAAGAAGAGATGCATAGATAGGTGAAGTGTCTTGCCCATGGTCACCCTGCTAGGAAGTAGAAGTGCTTAGATTTGAATCCAAGGAGCTGGGCATCGGAACCCAGTGTCTTAACCAGTATACTGTACATTTGACAATGACAATGTGCCTAGTACAGAGCAAGCATTTGTGTAGAGACCTCTGAAGAGTATCTAATCCACCTCTGGTGTTCAACATGATCTCTCTGTGGGTGATTCCCCAGGCTTGGTGTCCAGCCTAGACCTCTGCATGACCTCTAGACCCTCAAGGGAATTCATTCCTAGCCAGGAGCTCCTCATCCCCAGCATGCCCCCAAATAGCCTCCTTATCACTCTACCCAGCTACTCACCCATCCCAAACTCACTCTTCTTTCTGTGGCCCCTAAGGAGATGAACTGCATGACCATTCCGTTTTGTTCAAGTCAGACACCTTGGGGCCCCTGAGATTCTTTCTCCCATCTGTTCCCAGTCTTCATGGCTTGAATTCACATCTGCATCATATTTCACCTGGCCCGTTGCAACACCCTCCTAGTTCAGCCCTACTCATCCCCAATCTCTCCACAAATAAAAAGGTAATTCAGTAGCCACACAACAGCAAGAGCAGTCAGTGCTCATCCATTTCTTGGCACTCCCCTGCCCGTAGTGCAAAGACCTCGGATGCTAAATGTGTTTCAATCTCCTCTAGCCTGGCTCCTGCTGAAGCAGTAACTCAGGCCCATTCACTCATTCACCTCTGTCTCCCTAGGGTCTAGTGTGGTGCCAAGCACACTTAGTGTGCTTAATACATGGCCCTTGATTAAAGAAATGAATGAAGGTGTGAAATCTGCTACAGTCATTCCCACTCACTTCCAGCAAAATCCCTCCAAAGATGTAGCTTTGTGAGCAGTGACTGGCGCAGTCAGAGCTCAGAAGAGGCCCACCCCGACATCTGAAGGGACGTGGGCTCTGCAGTAGCAGTGAGCCCTACAGGGTTTGCTGAGCGCCAGACTGGTAATGGAGGTGCTGAGAATGAGGCTCTGCCCTTAAATGCCCACCTGTAGGAAGCCGAGTCCCTGCTGCCTGCATCCTCGGGTTTCTCCTCAAATACGGTCTTCCCAGGAATGCTGCCCTCCCCACTGCACTCCAGCACATCCTGCCTCTCTGTCTCCTAATCCCATTTAATTCTTCTTTAGCACCTAGTCGAGTATTATTATTTTTGTTAAATTGATTTTTTTATTATTTTTTGTTTTTCTCATCTCCCCAACACCCTCCAACTGCCCCACCCCTACTGCCCCAATGCCAGTCCCTGAAAACTATCATTCTGGTCTCTGCTTCTATAAGTTAATTCAACATTTTTGATTCCACATGTAAGTGAGATCATGTAGTACTGGCTACTGTTGAAGCAGTCACTTAGGCCTATTCATTCATTTAACTCTGTCTCTGACTTATTTCATTCAACATAATGTCTTCCAGGTTCCTCCACATTTCAAACAAATGAACAAATGACAGGATTTCCTTTTGAAGGGCTGAATACTATTCCACTGTATATACATATCTTTTGCTAAATTGTTGATTATCTATCTCCTACAGCTGGGCCATGACCTCCATGAGAGCAGGGACTTTTTCCACCTTGTTCATTGCTGATGCTCAGTACTTAAAACAACTGACATGCAGCAGAAACTCAACAAGTATTTATTCATTGGAAGAAAAAGCTGAAAGAAATAAAAGCGCAGATTGGGAATCGGTCATGTTGCATCTTATCAAAACATGATCTAATAGTCTTTTCAATCAATAGTGTTAGCAAAACTGGACATCCATATGAGAGGAAAATGACTCTTGAGCCCTACTTAACTCCATACACAAATATTAACTCAAAATAGGCCATATACCTAAGTGTATGCACAAATTATAATACAAAATTTCTCTCATAGTATATTTATGTGATCACATATAACTAACAAGATAACTCAATTAAAAATGGGCATAAAATTTGAACAGACATCATACAAATGGCCAAGAAACACATGAAAAGATATTTACCATCAGTGGCCATCAGAGAAATGCAAATTAAAGCCACAGTGTGACACTACTATACACCCATTCAGAAGGATTAAAACCCAAAAGACTAAGGATATACGTTTTTTACATGGATAAGTCTGCTATGCATTAGTGATAGGAATGTAAATGGTGTAACCACTTTGGAAAACATTTGAGCATTTTTTAATGAAATTAAACATGAATTTACCACATGACTAATAATTTCATTCGTAGATATTTACCTGAGAGAAATAGAAACATGATCACACAAAGACCTATATATGAATGTTCCTTAACAGCAGTTTTATTTATAAGGGCCCAAAACTTAAAACAAGCCAAATTTCCATCATCAGATGAGTGGATAAACACACTATGGCTTATAATACAATTGAAAATTCCTCAGCAGTAAAAATAAATGAACTCCTGATACACACACCCACATGGATGATTCTCAGTCATTATACTGAAAGAAGACAGATCCAAAAAAGCATACACTGTATGATTATATGATGCCATTATGTGAAATTCCAGGAGCAATAAAACTCATCTAAAGTGACAGAAAGTAAACCAATTACTCCAGGTCAGGGTGGGGGGGATGACTAAAAAAGGAAGTTGTGAGGTGATAGAAATATTAATGTTTTGATTATAGTGGTCACTAGGTGGATGTATAAACTTGTTAGAACTCATTAAATTGTACACTTAATATTAATACATTTTATTGTATGTTAATTATATCTCAACAAAAGTGGTAAAAATTTAAACTAGGCACCCAAAGAAGTGATGGGATGGATAGTAATGTACGGTATGTAGTAATCAGAGACTCAAAGATCCATATATGAGCTCTGAGCTCACTCTTGGGATGGAGTTAGAGCCAATTAAAGACTTATTTAATCTGAATTAATGTGGATTCACTCCATTTAAGGTGATGGGAGTCTTGCAGAAAGCACACATTACCCTCTCTCCATTGGTCCCCTCACCCTTTACTTCTCCACAGGGAAAGACCCTGGTATCACAGGGCTCTTTCCTCATTCCCTTCACTGCTCTTCCCAGCATGGTGAGGGGTAGAAATAAGATAGTTGGTGTCCCCACTTTCAGAGCACTTGGGAGAAATCATGGGACCGTCAATTAGACACAGCTTGATCCAAATCCTAGCACAGCCATGTCACTTAATCTTTGTACCTTACATTCCAGAATACAAAAAAAAAAAAAAAAAAAAAATAGGCCATTTAAACATGTTACCCTTCCACTGTGGCCAGAGGTGAGCCTGCCTGAGCCCACACACTTTCCCACCTCTTTCCAGTTAGGGTTGCTACCTAAAATACGTGATTTCAGATATACAACGAATGATATATTAGTATAAGTAAATACTGCAGGACACATATTTATACTAGAATATCGAATGAAATATACTTACAACTAAAATATATATTTGTTATTTATCTGAAACTCAAACTTAGCTGGGTGTCCTGCATTTCTGAATGCAAAATTTGGCAATCCCACGTCAGATAGCCCATGCTTGCTATGCCATCCTTGAAATTTTAGAGTCCAGAGAACATAATTTAAAGCCCTCTAGAGCAGCACATCCTTTGTGAACTTGAACTGTGGACTGGTGAATCTGAGATTCATCCACTGGAGTATAGAAGAGAGATGGAAGAGGTAGAGTGGAACCAAGCAAAGGCCACCATCATGAGTCTCTCTGTCTCATTCAGCTCTGTAGCCCGATAAAACTCAGCTCACAGCAAGGAGTGTGTCCAGTTATACAAATGCCCCTGCGTGGGAGCCAGAGGAGGACACAGCCTCGATCTTGTGCAGAAGAATGCTAGGCCTGGTGGAAAGAGTGCTGGGAATCAGAAAACAGCTCTGGCTAGAGGAACCCTGTGCAAGTGTTTGTTGTTTTGTTTTGTTTTGTTTTGTTTTGTTTTGTTTTGTTGTTCTGTTGTTTGTTTTGTTTTAAGACAAGGTCTCAAACAGTAGTTGGGACTGGCCTTGAACTCACTGTGTAGCCCAGGATGGCCTCAAACTTGTGGTGATCCTCCTGCCTCAGCCTCCTGAGTGTGGGATTACAGGTGTGTGCCACCACAACCAGCAAGTGCTTAAAATGTATCTTTGAGACTCAATTTCTTCAATTCGAAAATAGGCCCCAAAACAAAGTTAAAAACACAAGTTACAGAGTAGAAGGAAAAAGTCATAAGGTATATAACAGATAAAACAGTGAGACGCAGAATATATTAAGAGCTCTTAAGTTAATGAGAAAAAGGCAAATAATTTTAAAAAATGGGCAGGAGATATGCACAAGTATTTACTTGGAAAAGTGGAAGATAAGCATATGAAAAGATGAACTTTATTAATAATCAGGAAAATGCAAATCAAATCAACAATAAGGTAGCACTATTTGACAATCAATTTGGCAGAAATGAAAAAGACTGATAAAATCTAGGGTTGGCAGAGGGAAGGGAAGTTAACCTAGGTTGTCGGTGAGAATATAGATTAGTATGGTTTTTGGGGAGGATAGCTGGATAATATGAAAATTTTAGCCTGCATACTTTTTGACCCAACAATTCCACTCATCACTTTGTATCTGATAGACATCGTCACATAAGCTCCCAAACATGCACGGGCAATGTTTACACACGGTGACATGACTTTTAACAGAGACCACTGGAAGCCACTTCAATGTCAATCAGAAACTTAACTTGGTAAGCCATGGCACAGAAACCCATACAGCCACCAAGAATGAACACAAATTTACTCTCTAAAGATATAGACATGTGAATAATAAGAGCACATTTCAGAACACATTTTTGTTATGTGAAAAAGCACCACGATCTCTGCATATGTAGGTGTGTGTGCATGAGCCTGTGTTTAAACATCTGCCTCTATCTAAACATACAAACAATGGCATAAATGTGTAGAAAAGGATCTGGAAGCTTCCACGTCCAACTGTGAACCCTGAGAAGCTCTGCGGGGATGGAGCAGAAGAGGGCTGGTAAAGGGGAACTCTCAGTTATTACTTTGTGGATATCTGTACTGTTTGAAATATTTACAGCAAAATTATATATTAACACAGTTTGCTTAATCACTCAACAATGTAGTTTACAGAATTGTGATGGCATCACTTGGCACCCCCCACCCCCGTTTCTACTAATGGTGCTGACTTCTGTTTCCTCTCTCAAAGGTCTCCCTCCTCCTGTCCAAGGATTACCTCTGTTCTTGGGTCTTTATCTCCATCTTGGTCACCTCTGTCCACTGCGGTGCTTTTGTATCAACAAGCCCACTCTTACATCCTCAATCAGTCTCTCTTTTCTGTCATCACTTTTTCTTTCCTTCACTACTTCTACCTGCTCTAGCTGCCCCTTTGCTTTGCTTTTCTTACTGACAAAACATCTTGAAAGAAAATCCTTCCCCTTCCTTGTGGCTCTCAGGACTTATAATTCCATGTTATCTAGTTTTCATCTACTCGCACTATATTAAAGAAACGTTTCTCTGGAAGCTCCCCTTCTGACTGTCCATCAAATTGCCTTCTCTCAAGCTTCCTGCTCTTGGACTCCCTCTGCAATAATTAACACTACTCTTTCCCTTTTCCACAACGGCCTCTTCCATCACCCCTTATATTCAAATTCTATCCATTCTTCCACACACAGATTACAGGATACCCTTTCCACAAAACCCAACCCTTTCTCCCTGCTAGTCCCATGTCTTCCTCATAACCTTCTTTCTGCATGGGCTGGTTAAATGAGTAAGGATCATGTTCAATGAAGAAGGCTTTTTGCCAATGGATGGAGGCAATTCTCTGACTCTAGAATGTGTGAAATTGTGAAGGGAGACCCTGGCAAACAATCTATACGTGAGGGACCCTTAGAGGAATCTAGGGAAGAGATAAACAGACAAGGCAGAGACAGTGGGGAAAGCTAACAGGGGGGTAGATTCAAGGAACTTTGTGGGGATAGATTAAATAGGACAGAGTGAATCACTGAACCTACAGATATGCTGTGGTAAAAGGGGGTACCTGAGCAGGAGGAAAGGAGTAGAATAAGGGATGGCAGGAGGCAGCCCCCTGAGCTGGGAATGCCTGCCCTGCTTCCCTGGCAAGCCCCTCACTCCAGGGTCAGCTCAATGCCACTGCCTCCCACTGGACCACACTCCCAGTTCCATGCTTCTAGCTCCTGGGCTGCTCCTTGGTGGCTCTTTACACAGTTGAACCTCACGTGGGTTTGTGGCTTCTTGATTAATATCTGCCTCCTGCTCTCTCCTCTAAGATCCATGAAAGGAAGGCTTGCACCTGTTTTTGTTTTTTATTATATTTCCACAGCCCAACCCACTATTCAATACGTGGTAGACATTCCATAACCATTCATCAAAAGAATGGAATTTAGTTAATTGCTGTCACTCTAGACCCACTTCCCTGAAGTCATTTCCACTCCTTGAACACTGATAGGTTTGGGAATCTAATCTCTTTGGCCTTAACCATAGACCAGCTGGTTTATGGAGCTAAGAAGTATTTCCATGAGTTCCCATCAGCCCTGAACACAAGAGGCACCTGGTAAATATGTTTCTCAGGAATGAAGAGAACAAAAAAGGTTCTTCAAGAGTATAAATTCTCCAAGAGTGGGCCAGGCTGACTCCCACCAACTTCATATTTCGACCATTCTGTGCTCATTTGTCCTCTTACAGAACAATTGCCCCAAGCTACATGAACACATGAGGTCTCAGTTCTACCAGGGTTGGAATTGTCTGTTGTTGACCCACACCAGCAAGACTGTTGTGTGGCCACCATCAGAGGTGGTGGCTAATTCAGGCAGAGCCTGGTGAATTCAGGGCTGTGCTCTAAGCATCAGACTAGTCTACTCCCTACCAGCTCAAAACCTAGAACCAGATGCTACTGCCTGGCCTCCTGCCTGTGGGACCTTGTCTCTGTAACTGACTTTCTAGTCATGACCCAGGGCCTGTGCAGAACTTCCAAAGGCTGAACAGAGATTTAGGTGTAGCTTGTTTCTTAAGAAATAGAAAAACACGGCAGCAATCTCACCAGGCCCCAACCAGGATCATTCTCCAATGAGTTTGTTCATATTCTGTTCCCAGCCTTGACTGGGTTGTGGAAATTTATCATATCTCTGCCGTCTTTTCACCCAGAAAAGAGAAAGACTTATTGCAAATAGGAAAAGCAATGCTTTAAAAATTCTGAAGTCTGGGTGTGTTCATATTTAGTAACCTCTAGGTTTTTCTGTTGATGAGCACCCGACAGGTGTTATTCCCAGGTGTGACCCGAAACATCTTTATAGATGTGCACACCCTAGTGCTTGTGCCTGCTTTGCTGCAGTCAGCTAGAGTGACAAGGTGAAAAACACAACTGACAAAGTAAGGACAAGCAGCCAACTGGAAGAAAATATGCACAAGAGACACAGCAAACAATGAATGGCCTAATATTACTCAGAGTTCCTGCAAATTATTGAAAAAGGAAAAGAAATTCAAATGACCCAAGAAAACATCCAAGTGATATGGACAAAAATTTCACAGAAAGGAACTACAGTGGGTGATAAACGTGGAAAGATGCTCAACCCCACTGTCAATCAGAGCAGCATGCAATTACCACAGCCTCGGGCTCTATCTGCCACCCTCTCCTGCCCCGATCCAGGACACACATTTCCCGCTGAAATAAAACTCATGGAGGGATGAAAAGGTGTTGAAAGAAGAGAAGCCATACTTGTCAAGTTTTGAGTCTCTGCCCTGGCTGTTTCATGAAAACCTCTTTGCCTACGGGTCCTGGCACAGGTATACAGATTCTGTGCATATTAGCTCTCAGGGCACAACATTCAGGGAACCACAGAGTGTCTTGGCAGAAGGTCCTGATCATCCTGGAGCTACAGAGAAATGGACAGATGAGAGGGCTAAGCCAGAGGGGGAAGAGGAACTTGCAAAGACTGGAAAGAAAGGCCGACTCACCAGGCAGTTATACCTCCAGGTGGGCATTAGGAGTCTCCAAAGGGCACCATATCCATCTGGATGGGTGTGTTGTCTTTCTGGAAAAGTCTTATTAGAGAAGTCGTGAGATTTCTACAAATCTGCTTAGAGAAAACTGGGACCGATTCCGTAAATCCAAAAAGAAAAGAAAGGGAGAGAGGGAAAGAAGACAAGTGGGGGAGGAAGGAGAGAGGGAGGCAGAAAGGAAGGAAGGAAGGAGGAAGGAAGGAAGGAAGGAAGGAAGGAAGAAAGGAAGGAAGGAAGGAAGGAAGGAAGGAAGGAAGGAAGGAAGGAAGGAAGGAAGTTTGGTTGAATGAGTAAGATTTATTACATTCTGTGCTTGGCATGAATCTCATTTATTCCATAGGCCAACCCTTCAAAGGAGTCATCATTAGCACCTGCAGAAACCGAAGTTCAAATCACTTTCCCAAAGTTATGTAGTAGCTGAGTAACTATGCCGATTCACCAGACTCCAGGCTCTATCTATGCTTGTAATGGTTACTCTGATTGTTAACTTGATTGGCTTGAGAGGCCCCTAAGGATTAGTAAAGCACACTTCTGGGTAGGTCTTGGTATGTCACAGGGCATGACTTAAGGGACTACATCTGGTCCCTGACCTCTTCCTCTCGGTCTCTTCCCCTACTCTCTGCTTCCTGGATGCCTTGAGTTGAGCAGCTTTCCTCTGTACACCCTTCTACCATGACGTTTCTGACCTGGGGCCAGCTGACCATGGACTGAAAGAAACCTCAGAAACCACAATCCAAAATAAACCTCTTCTCTTTAAGTTGTATATGTCAGGTATTTTGTCCCAGCAATGGAAACTTGACTAATACAAATGCTCCAAATGCTCAGTGCACACTGTAGCTCTCTAAAGCCTGGTGTGCAAGGCTCAGTCCTAGGCACCAAAGGGGGACTGGAGAAACAGAGCAGAGTTGGTCTTCTTTCTCTTTGCTGCCTTGGAAGCTGCCTGAGCTGGCTCAGGCCAACATGAAGGGCCTGGAAGTCTGCCAAGGCAGGGATCATCTGGCAAGATTATCTCACCAGTGAGAGAATCCAGGTCGTAACCTGGAGCCCAAAGATGATTCCCACTGCAGGTACAGCTCAGGCATGTTCCCACGCAGGTCTCTGTTCTTAGTAACCACATTATTATTCTCCTCTTTCAGTGTCTGTGATGATTAATCTAATTTGCACATGTGAACGAGAAGCTGCTCTGATCCATTTAATATGTTGGGACTGCATCCCAGCTCATTTGCATGGTGGGTCTAGCCAACAGAGGTAGCTCCTGTCCTTTGCCTTCCTCCCTCCATCAGTCCCTCCCTCCTACCATGCAAATTCTTACTGAGCAGGTAAATGGTGATCCATGCTGTTGCTTTTAAGTCTTAAAACCCATTAGGAGTGTATTAGTAGATGTGCTGAGAGCTCATTTAGGTAATAAACATCTTTTTGTATGTAGCTAATAAAACAGAAGAAAGAGAGAAGGAGAGAGACTTGGAGGGGGAAAGGAGGCTCTCTTCCAGCCACAGTTAGGGTGGAAAGCTGAGGTCTGTCTGTGCAACCATCTGAGCTGGACTCCTTTACCTTGGTGATGTGACTGGAGATAGGAGGAAAATGAGTGAGAGCTAATGAATTCCTCTTTTCTAGCAGACTGCATCATCTGGCTGCAGCCCAGGAAGATCAGAGTGCACTGCACCTGCCCCTGAGGTGCAGCCTGGGCATCTCCAGTTCATATGCATGCAGAATGGACAGTTGCAGTCTGACCAGTTGTGGCTACAGGCCCAGAGGACAGTCACCTTGTCCAAGTGTCCCTCTGTCTATCTGGCTCTGCATTTAGCCTTGCTACTATTCCCACACCAGGCTTCCTGGACTCCAACCTGTGGGTCTACAGGCTCCCACCCTATCCAACCTCAGACCCACTTCTCTGCTTCTCCCCATGGTAGCCTCTGCAGGCCCAGGTGGAGGAGTCAGGACTGCACCCAGCACATAGTGGACCAGCTACATAAGCAGGTGCTTATAAGCAGAACTTCAAGAAGACAGCAGGTGTGCATTAGCTAAGACAGGGCTCTTCAACACACATAGCTCTAAATAACCGTATAGGTCATATGCCCATGAATCGGTCCTGGGCACACACTAGGAACTCAATTACTTATCATTTATGTGTGGGTTCCAATAAAGAGTTGATCCACACTTTATGAAAGTCCAAATATCTGGGTGGCATAAACAGCCCTGACTTCCAAAGTCTGCCTTTAATGAGGACATTGAAGAAGGGGCTTTGGAAGGGCCTCTTGAGGCATGACCAGCTTCTTCGATGCCACCCTCTGGCTACAGTTGGCCCCAGATGTTCCAGTTTCCCCTAATGGTCCATTAAGGCCCCATAAGCCAAGACTTATCTAAGTCCTTTGTGTGAATCCAAGAGAAAAGCTGCACAGAAATCCTCTTACAGTTAATCCCTCTGAGAACAGGGGCTAAATCTACAAGAATGTAGAGCCAGAGGAGGAGGAAGCAAATTAGAGGAGACGGGCAGCAGGAAGGGTCTTTACTGGGATGAGCAGAGACTTGGGCCAATGGCAGCTGGACAGCTTCACTGTGGGGATCTTGAGGCCAAGCTCACACTCCCAGGTCTGCTAGTAACAAGGTTATGACACTACTGGGAAATTCTTCTAACCTCTTTGAGTTCTTTAAAGTTAGTGAGGGCAACTACTGTAGACAGATATTCAAGGACATTTATACAGCACTGTTCACATTCAAAAAAGGAAGATGATGAAGATGAAGAAGAAGAAAAGGAAATAATTTTCCTTCAAGAGAGAATTTTAGTAAATTAAATGTTGCTATATTTGCACAGTGGAATCCTACATAATAGTGAAGATATGGGAGAGATTTTTTCTTATAGATGTCAAGTAAAAGCATTCACATTTTTTATTTCTTTTGACATCCAAAGACAACAGCAACAATAAGAATAAAAAAAAAAACGTGAATAAAGACTGTACTTTCAGTGAGATCAGGAAGTGGTCCCAGTCATAAACTATTAGGTCTATGTGTCAAATAATGCAAACAATGGACCTAACTAAGGAAAAATGTTAACAGTCTACAGATGAGTACTCAGACATCACCAAATGCAGATTCCCCTAAGAAAAAGCATTTCAGCAGCACCACCCAAAGGCCTTCAATGAACTTTTGATAAGAGTGACAAGGAATAGAAATGTGGACCAGACAGGGGAGAATTGGAATACCTAGGTAGAGACTTCATTAGCATTATCAAAAGCTGCAGCATAAGGGGGAGGACAGGGAGGCATCCATCCCCAAATTAGTACACAGAGCAGCTTTGCACAGACCAAAGAAAATCCCCTGACCCCAGAGTTCCACACACTATTCTTTAGCAAATATGTGGTCCAACTGGGGGGAGAGGGGAGTTAGTTGCCAAGAGAAATGACAAAATAAATAAAACAAGAAATAAACGAGTAAAGTAAAACACAGACCTCAGAAGGAATTATCAAAAGAGGCAAGATGGGGCTGGTGAGATGGCTCAGAGGCATAAGCGCCTGCCTGGCAAGCGCGAGGTCCTGAGTTTGACTCCCAGAACCCACATACAAAAAAGGGGCTGGTGATATCACTCAGTGGCACAGGTGCCTGCTGGCACGCGAGGTCCTGAGTTCGACCCCCGGTACCCACCAAAAAAAAAAAAGAGACAAGATGAATTTTGAAAAATGTGGTTCTCCACTCTCAAGACATGGCAGATAAAAAAAAAAAGATTTCAAAGAAGAGTGTCCAGGATCTAAAAGAGAAATTATAAGTATTACAAGTAAAAGAAATGAAAGATAAAATGGTAGAACAGAAGAAAGATCAAGATAATGTTGAAGGCAATTGAAGGACGAAAATGAGGTAGAGGAGGGAGGAGTAAGAGGAGGGGGAAGAGAGAGGATGAGGAATGAATTAAATCTGAAAACTCAAATCAGGACTTGGCAGGCAGGCTTAAGAAAATTAAATAAATGGAAAAGATCAAGTATATAAACATGTGGACAGGAGATCATAGATATGGAATATTGGCAAGAGAGATCCAACATATCCATAGAGAAAAATATATGAAGATATAATCAATGAAAACGTCCCTGAAATAGAGAAGGGTGCATCTCAAGATCAAAAGGTCACATGAGCTCTCCAAAAATTTTATATATACCAATCACCTTCAAGATATATTCTGCTGGGCCAGGGACATAGCTTAGTGGCACAGTGCCTGCCTGGCAAGCTCAAGGTCCTGAGTTCAATTCCTGGTAACAACAACAAAAAAAGATATATTCTGCTGAAGTTACTAAATGTCAAGGGAAAGCAGTGAATCATATGGGCAACCAGGCAGAAAAAAACAAATAAACAAGAGAAATAATTCTAGTTGGCTTCATTCTGATCAATCCACTCAAGCCCGGAGGAGAATTACAGATTAAAACTGTAAACTTAGTGAAGTTGTCAGGTTGGTATTTAAACAACAGGCAGACATTCTTAAACATGTAGAAATTCTGTCAATACAACAACCATGAGCCCTTCTTGTAAAATATACTTGTCAGTGGATGTCAGCAAAAGAAGAGATCAATCAAAATACAGAACTCTAGAATGCAAAATATGGGAGAAGAAGATTGGTGGCAAGTATTGAATTCTATTAAATACGGGACTAGGATGACACTGGCAATGATTGCATGGAACAGAATAAATAAGTGTTGTGGACATTGTCAGAAGAGACTGGGCACATTAAGGGTGGTATGGCCATAGACTGAAGACTTTTTCAAATTAAAAAAAAATTTTTTTTTTATGGGTACCGGGAGTCGACCTCAGGACCTCACGCGCCAACAGGCGCCCGTGCCGCTGAGGGATATCACTGCCCCATTTTTTCTTTTGTATGTGGGTTCCAGAAGTCGAACTCGGGCCCTTGAGCTTGCCAGGCAGGCGCTTATGCCATTGAGCCATCTCACCGGCCCCACAAATTAAAAATTTTTAAAAACATTCTAAACCAGGGAAAGGAGGTGAAAGAAATAATATCAATATAAATGTACTACATTTCAAGGCAGGGTGTTAATAAATGTTGCAAAAATAACAATAAAAGGAACAATAATAGTAACTACAGTTTCTTAATGTGTTTATTAAACTTTGTTCTTGGCTTTAGGAGTATATCTTAGGCCCTAATGTCTATTTATGTGAGGTTTTATGATACCTTCAAATTTTCTCCATCTGTTGAAATGAAGTAAAATTTTTCAAAGTAAAAATAACATGGAGACCATGCTGCAATCCCATTCTTTGCTAAAAGTCTTTCCAGCTTTCTCATTACCTTGTGATCTTCCTAAGATGGCTAGAATTACAGGGTGCTGCTCTCAAAATGTTAACAGTGCTTTACTTTTAGATTGTTGTTGGGATTTTGTGTGATTATAAACAGTTTTGTTTTTATATCTTTTTTATGGTACCAGAGATTGAACCCAAGGCTTTTGCAATGAGCTATATTCCCAGCCCTTTTTATTTTTTATTTTGACACAGGATCTTGCTAAGTTGCTACCTTTCTGAGACTGGGCTTAAACTTGTGATCCTACTGCCTCAGCCTCCCAGAGTTCTGGGGTTACAGGTATGTGCCACCATACCTGTATTGCATTTACATCTTTACTGTATTGCCTGAATGTTTATAATAGACATGAATTATTTTAAAAAGCTAAACTTATTACTCCTCTTTGCATGCAGATGAGTGGTTCCCTACCAGAAGGCCTCCTTTGTGGGAGTAGTAGACACCAGCTCCGAAGTTTGGTATTCAACAATGCCCTGTTCTACTAATCTCTCAGTGCCTCAGTTTCCTCACTGTCAAATGGGGACAATAACAGTTGATAGCACCTACCTCAGAGAACACCTGTGAGGAGTACGTGAAATAATGATAGTAAAGTGTCTGGACAATGTCAGCTTAATAAATGTTAATATTCAGAGGGGCCATGAAGTCTTATTGCACGCTAATTAGAAGTGATTTGTATGTTGTCTTATCTGACTTATAAGCTTAAAATTTCCCCTTGTTCTTTAGGGAAGAGTTGCTGATGGTTGTCTTTAGGTCTTTGCCTGCTGTTAGGCAGAGATGTTATTAAACAAATAATTAACAAAAGGCCTAATCTGCTGCATGGGGATTCTGCAGCCATTCTGAACAGCTAAATAAGCACTGTCACATAAACATACTCTTGCTACATGTGTTAACTTAAAAAAGAAAATTGTAAAATAATGTTTTCAAGTGTTCTAAAACAATATTTGCAACTCGATGGCAAGGGATAATGGCCATATTTTGCAGTGGACAAAGTAAGGAGGCTGGAAGCAGGTGTGGCTAGAAGGTGTGTTCAGGGTGGTGCAGTCTCCCCAACCAACAGAAACTCATTTGCAGAAAGGTCCCTTCTGGGACTTTGTCCTGAGCCAGTAAAGGCAGAGTAATCAGGGCTGAAGGGAACTCCCCTGCCTCTGCACATCAGCTCCCCTCTCCTTTACCCAACTCCCATCCCCCTCCTTCTCTTCTCCCCTCCCCACATGCCCACATCCCAGGTACTTAGGGAATGGAAGAGAATTACCTAAGAGCAATGCTGAAATCTGTGGGAATTACATCTCCTCCTTTCCCTTAAGATCTTAACAGTAGAATTGGATTAATCTCAGAGAACAAGCTTTCTTGGTTCCTAGTGGCAAAACAGAAGCTTTTGATTTCTGTGAGATAAGATTCTTCTGTGGTAACGTGGTTTTGTGCCTTTCTGTCACTGCTTTTTACAAGGTGACTAATAAATAAACCCCATTACACAAACACAGCCTGCATCCATCATGCCCAGACTGCAGGCGCTGAGGGATGATTCCTAATGGGTAATAATAATAGCTACCATTTATTGATTGGGCGCCGGGTGCCAGGCACTGGGCTCAGCATCCCCATGCATTATCTTCAGGGGGAGGATGCAGTTTCTTCTTGCTTCCTTCCTTCCTTGCACGTGGCTTAGGCTATGCTAAGCCTCTCTGACTATCTGGCTCTTCTCTGTGGACACTCATGTGATCTCTGTGGGGGCATCCCCAGAGGCAGGCCCCTGCCCATGGGAAGGCCTCTCTTGGATCTGCACACTCCAGGCCCTGGAAGAGTGCCACACTCTGCCCTCTCCTCTCCTTATTCTGTTACTCCAGTGACCTATGCCACACAGGCCTTCCAACCGGCAGTAGCGGTAGGAGGCAAGTCTCTGGCTGAGCTTCAGGTGGAAGAATGCTGCCTCCATGCCCTTTGGGCTGATCCAAGAGTGGACAATGATTGCTTTTCTTTCTTTTTTTTTTTTTTTTTTTGGGTACCGGGGGTCAAACTCAGGACCTTGCGCTTTGCCAGGCAGCCGCTTATGCTGCTGAGCTATCTCACCGGCCCAATGATTGCTTTTAATTGTTCAGTATTTGTCATCCTATTGGAGAACCTCTCTGACCCCATCCTATGTGGTTCTGTGCATTCTGACAATCAAGTCACAATGTCCCCTCTGCCTTCTTGCTACATGAAACCCACCAATATGGCAGCCCATCCCCTAGTCCACTGTGATTTATCTTGGGGTATGGCTCATAAGTCAAGCATGACCAATCACAATCTCTCTCTGCCTCTAAAATCATGTAACCCAGAAGATCCCTGGAGCTATTGTGTTGGCACATAAAAACATATAGTAGAGCTGAAAGATGAACAAGATCCTAGTAATACCGGATCCAGCTAGTCCTGAAGCCCCTTTTGTTTTCAAGTTTCTTTGAGCTGGCTTTCTCTCACGTATCATCAAAAACATTACAGAAGTAGGCTAAAGACATTTTCATTGGAATCCAGCCAGCCTCACCACAGTATTTGGAGCCACAGCTTTATCTAGTAATCAAGGGTTTCTTTGCCAGCTTCATTCTTTGAATATATACCATATTTCTTTGATTCAAGGATGCCATCAATAATGACATGCACTGTCAATTTAATTAGAGCTCTTTTGGAATAAAAAGAAATAGAAAAACACAGTGCAAACTGCATTTGTTGCTTGGGAGATCTTCTTGATTTTAGAAAGGTTAAACCATTGCAGGAGATGTAGGAGGGCAGGAAGTGTAATTGAAGAGAAATAGCATCGCCCTAGGGGCCTTTAAGAAAGAGATGGTTGGAGGCGGCATTCAGGTATTCCTGTGGTCACCCCAAATGCCATCTTAATTCCATCCAATCTGATACGTATTTCTAACTCTCTCCTACTCCTAGAAACTTGATGTTATTCTGAGACAGGGTTCCCAGTTTGGCCTGGACTTGCCAATCCTCACTCTCTCCACTTCTTTCTCAGCAGTAAAGTCTCCTCAGTTCTTCATGGGTAGGGCTGAGCAGCCCAGGGCCTGCTGCCACAGGTCAGTCACTTGCCAATGGCACTGAGGATAGGGGACATGGAAGGACTGCAGCAGGCACAGTCTCTTGCCACTTCCATCAGTGGCTTTTCAAAGGAACTTGAAAAGCCATGAACCAAGACCCCATTTAGGGAAAATGATCTCTCGGTAGGGAAGCTAATTGGATCTGACATGGAGAAATCTCAGAGATTAGAGAAATTGAACATGCCCAGATCAAAGCATGCTCAGCCAGGGAGATCTCTGCCTTGGCCAACCGGCAGAAAGTGGGTGAGAGATTGACTCCTGGCAGTGAAGCTCATGTGTTCACTTCTGGCTTAGGTATTTTACAGGACCACCTCTGAAGTGGAAATTGAAACAGTACTCAGGTTATAAAAGAGGAATTGGTAGTGAGGGAGGGGAGAAGGTGACTTTAAAGTGCTCCTAATGCCTCACTTGTCGGGAATCCTCCTACTTCCCCTACATATGGCCACTAGGATGTGTTTATGGTTAGGCATAATCCAAGAAGCCCCTGCGGGCTCTGTCACGCTGAGGTTCTGATGTGGCCATGGTTGGGGCATGGTTGTCATTAGGAGGAGGAGTCCACATTAACCCTGTGGCCACATGCCCACTACCATGAGCCAGCAGGAGCCTGCGCACTGAGCTGGAGCCTCACCAACCTCACCAGCTTGGCTGAGCATGTATGACTGGGTTCCTGCCTTAGTTTCCTTGGCTGGTGCTACAGCGCCCTGGCACCAGAACCTTATCTGAATCTGGTCACCAGATTTGGGACCCTAATGCTCTGCTGAGCTAGGAATTTTTCTTCTGTCAATGGTTCCTACTGCTCTGACACCTCAGATTTGTAGTCCAATGGGGCCTAGACAGTCGCCTTCCCAGGGACAAACATAAACCATGCACACCACCATGGTGCTGTCCGTGCCATACAGCAATATCCTCTGTGCCGCCTGCAACAAAGAATGACAAAAGTAGCATATGTACCACCATTCCTCTCACCCTCTTCCTTACAGACATCACTCACTGATCTCCACAGTCTCCTCAGGGAATCTACAAATGGTCTCAGCAAAGGGTTCTTAGCAGCCACCACCAACTGGCTGACACTGGCAATCTACAACGAAATCCATTTGCCCCCTCTGACAGATGCGTCTACCAGTACACGCACAGCCTCTTCCCTTTTGGTCTCCAGCCCACATTGGTTCAAGGCTAACCCATCCTGATTCCCAGTCAAATTGGATCCCAAGGTGCCTCAGGCCAGCGATATCTTTTGGGCAGTTCTCCCAAGCTTCACCTGAGTGCCTTGGTCCCTTTTTAAGAGGACTAATATCCTGTTATGTAGGAGGAAGATGCTGCCTGTTGCACTTGGAGAATTATGTGGTCTTCAGACCCCACCCTCACTTGCTTTGATTATTCCAAGAACTTCAATCAAGGGCTGCTGATAGACCAACTGCTTGTATCCTACCCCAGATCTCGTCATCTGACTCTCACCTCCAATTCACCATTCTATGCTGCTTCCAAAAGAACTTTCCCTGTAGTTTAAATGAGAAATGAGGATAGATGAGCAGCTGGGATTCTAGGGTCTCAGGAAGACTAGGGTGCATTGCTCAGCTCCTTGTTTTGCAATCGCTGGTTTATGAGCTTGTCTATCTTACTTGAATATGAGCTTCTAGAGGGCACCAGAGGACTTGGTCCTGCCCATCTTGATTCTTCTCCTAATATTCAGCATGATATAAGACTGAATGAAGAGATAAACAAGCCACTGTTCATTGTGTACTAACTTGGGATGTTTGTGCTCTGTCCCTACCTCCCCCTCCTCCTATGGGCCTTTGGCCATGTCCACAGTAGAATCACAATCACCCCAGAGTGCTCCCGGTTTGGGAGAGTGGAAACCCCCAAAGAGTAAGCAAATGCTGGTGAGGAAGGTGAGCAGCCTCTAGCAACCCAGCTGGCCTGGTCACTCAGGCATGGGAACTCTGGTGCTATCACGAGGGCATGAAAATGTCTTCTCCCAAGGGTAGGATGTTACTCACTGCCTCCAGAGAATCTGCATCTAGCTTGGAAAGAGAAAGGCTCTATGAATCACCAGAGCATTCTAGAGTCCAATTCTAGACTAAAAGAAGACCCTAGAGTCTAAACCCAGGATCATATCCGAGGTGGTATTCAGGAGACTGGGCTGCCTGAACCTGAAGTTCCCCTTCCTCTGCAGGACTCAGGTAGATGCCCTTGAGCTTGGGTCTGACCTCAGCCTCCTGGGAGTGCCCTGCTCTGAGGAAAGCACACAGGGGGCACTCACCT
Organism: Erethizon dorsatum; assembly: GCA_028451465.1. Classification (NCBI taxonomy): domain Eukaryota; kingdom Metazoa; phylum Chordata; class Mammalia; order Rodentia; family Erethizontidae; genus Erethizon; species Erethizon dorsatum. The sequence continues at coordinate 108,978,554 of CM051827.1, read as the reverse complement.
GGTCCTCAGGGAGCTCCCACCCAGTCCTCAGACAGCAATCACTCAGTCTGACCTCAATGAGCGAGGTGTCAGCCAGGCCTGTGGCCATGGAACAGGCTTCTGAGAGATAACTGTCCTGCTGAGATCCCTACAGATGCTGGATTGTGGGCAACGCCTCACTACTGGCCTCATCTGAACCACAGATGAATCATTTTACCCTTCAAATTGGTGCACCATTGTTTAAAAATGTTCAGTGTTGGGCAGGGTGGGAGGAAATGGGTATACATTGTTGGTAAGAACATAAATCTTTCTGGAAAGCAATTTGAAGTCATATACCCAAAGTCTTCAAAATGATCATACCCTTTTAGATTTATTCTAAGGAAATAATCAGTGATTTGTGTATAGGACTTTTTCACTGCAGTGTTATCTGTCATAGGGAAAAAAGGGAACAAACTAAAATGTAAGCACAGGGAGTTTGGTAAGTAATTACAACAATAAAATAGTATTATACTATATATATATGTACACACAAATACAGTATATATGTTGTATATGTTTCTAATTTTATTCACCTATGCTGAAAGAATAAATAGCAATATACTAACTGTGGTGATACACATAGAGAGAGGGTCAGATAACAAATCATTTTAATTTTCTTTTTTGTGCTTTTGTGAACTTCCTTCATTGCCTCCCATGTGCATGTAACATAATCTGTAAAAGTAAGACATGTGGTCTTGAAAAAGATGAGCATTTCCAAATCTAGCTGTCAAGCTACAGTTTGAGTATAAATTGTTTGACTCTTTGAAAAAGCCTGGAGATCTCACTTAAACCAACAAATGATTGTGCACACAAAACCAAGTCAGGGTCCTGAGATTCACTGCCAGTTCTCTGCACCTATCTGTCAGTGGCTGCAAGTCCACGTGGGCATGGGTGAGAAACAGAACCCACAGCTGCATGTGGTACTGCACGGTTTATAGGTCATCTTCCCACATGTCCTCTTGTTAGCCTTCCCAAGGACCATGAGAAGCAGGCATGGCATCTATTAATACTAAGCCCCAAATTGTCCCTCTAGAGAGGGGCCTGGATAGGATGTTAATCCAGGTTTCCTGACTCCAAATCCCAGCCCTTTTAGCTCTGCTACATTGCCTCTCATCTAAAGCACTGTGGAGGGGTGGAAGCTTCTGCCGATCAAGATGGAGAAATGCTAGGCTTGAGTGCTGAGGAAAAGACCCAGGCTAAGTTAGTGAGCTTTTGACCATTGGATCTACCATGGTCCTATCCTGTTCAACAGATGAACGAGGCAGAATAAGTCCAGAAAAAGCTCCCGCTTCAAACCACACAGGCTAATAAACTACTTTATTAGGCAAATAGAATTGAAGCCTAATAGGAGTAAAAGTGAAGTCTTAAGATATTTGTCTATTAACATGTCATTTGGTCATTGATATGTTTACTCACATTTATTTGTGTGGCTGTTTAGTCTCTTTCCCCACCAGCCTGTAAGTTTCATGAGGACAGGACCTGAGTTGCTCACAACTGTCTTTACAGTGCCTTGCATACAGTGGTGTACAATAACTATTCACTGAATGAGTGAATAAATGAATGGTCAGTTGAAGTCTTTACCACCCTTCTCACCTGAGTCTGTCAGTGAGGAAATTGAGAGATCTGCATGTGAGCTCCCTCAGCCTTCCCCACCCTTCTCCTGCCCCAATACACAGGATGCACTTGTACTTATCAGCCAGGATCCACCTGCATCCTAAGAGCTCTCAGCCAGTTTCAGAGGTAAATAGGGCTCTCCCGCCTTCAGGACTCTGCCATCCCTTTCTCTTTTTTTCCAGTGAGTTCCTTCTTCTCCACTTTAAAACAACCCGTGCTTTTGGGTCTGCCCAGAATCACCCTTAGCCTTCATCTCCGCTGTCATTCCAACGTCTCAAAAGCAATGTCCAGGTGCCATTCTCTGCTGCTCCCCTCCAGTTCAGGCCTCACTCCTACCTGGGGCCAGAGGCTCTCTGTGGTTAACTCTGCTCCCCTGGAGCAGCATCTGAGATGGAAGCCAGCTGACATTATGCCGCCTTGATCTTTCTCAGCTGTATTTGTCACACCAACCCCCTCTTCTCCTGGAAGCTCTGACCTGGTGTGTCTGCACAGCTTTCTCCCAGGACCTCCGTGATGGCTCTCCACACAGGCCTCCTCCTCCACCTGCCCTGGGTGTGTCCCAGGCTCCCTATACTTTCCAGTGCAACCCACTCTCCTTGGCCACCTCTCACCCTTCCTGGGCTTACACAGGACACAGAGGTGCTCAATTCCTAACCCATCACGAGCTGCTTCCCCAAAGCAGCTTGTCCTCCTGAGACACTCTGGCATTTCTCTTCTTTTGTTGCCTCCTCCATACTTAATACAAAACTCAGCCCCTCTGATTTCACTCCCAGGTGACTCCTGTCCATTCCAACCCCACTGCCATGATCCTTGCCCAGGCCGTATCACCTCTCCCTTGGACCAGTGCAGGTGCTCCTGCCTCTCATCTGGATCCCTTGCAGTCCCTCCTCCCCTAGCAGCCAGAGAGAACTTGTGAAATATCTGATGTGATGCCACTTGCTTCTAAGAGCCCCCTGTGGCCTTCCATCATCTGCAGCTTCACACCGGCCTGTGCATTAACCCTTGCCTGCCCTCTTCCCCGCCCCTTCTTATCTCTTTCATACTTACTAGGCTGCTAGGCCTCCAAATCTGTCTCAGGCCACCCCTTTGGCCTGGAGTCCCTTCTTCTCCCCTTCTTGACCCTTGCCTTAGTTCAATGATCTTCTTTTAGGACTCACTTATGGTGGCACCACCTCTAGGAGAAGAGCAGTGGCTGGGAGGTAGGGTCCAGATCACTCCACCATATTGGATTATAGTGATAATATACACCGTCTATGGGTCATTTACAATGTGCTAAGCAGTTCATCTGCATTCTCCTGTTTTCATCCTCATGAGTACTGTTGCTATCTTCATCTAATAACCGAGGAAACTGAGGCTTAGTTAGTCAATGACTTGCCCAAGGTGACAAGGGCATAACTAAGGAGCTGGAACTAGCTGCATGCTGACAGTCTGCTGGGGATCTGCGTATAAGCCTCTCTCTGGCCGGGAAGGCCAACGTGCCTCCCTCTCCTCCTCTAGGTCTTCATTTCTTCTACAAGGTTTTCTCTAAACCACCTACCTTGGACTCTCCTCTTTTTTGCTCTCACAGCCACAGTCACTCTGCTTCAGCTACTGGCCAGTGAACAACCCTGTTGCTCAGTGTCCCCAGGGTGGCCTGTGCACATTCACCACCAGGGAAATCATTGCCCTGCACCGTGCTAGTAATTCCTGATCAAATTGTCCCATGAGAAGCTCTTCCTGCCAGATGCTGAACCCCTGTCTAATAACTGGTCACTTCTGTGTACTGGGCAGGACTGGCAAAAACACTGTAAATGTCTGGAGATCCATTTGGTGAGCACAAGTTCGCATGCTGTGAGTAATGTCAACAATGCCAAGTTTCTACCAGGGCAGAAAATGGGAATGGAGAGTCCACCGGTACTGGCTCCGCAGAGACTGTCCCGCCTACTGCAGGGCTCTGGGCCTCCTCTCCCTCTAACTTTGTTTACTTTTTACTTCCATTTATGACTGAAATGTTCATGAATGTTTTTGGAATGACTCCTGAGCTGAATGAAAAAGGATCCTCTGGATGTCAAGGGACCTGAGTGTCAGAACAAGGTCAGCCATGGACAGTGAGACTATCGGTAAAATACTTGGTCTGGTTGGATATCATTTTCCCCAACTGAAAAGAAAACAAAACAAATGGAACTCTCAAGAGTTCAAAGTTTGCTTCTAGTTCTAAAATAGTCTGACAGGGTCTATGGCATCTGGCCCTGCCACTATCTGATTCCACCTCCTATGCATCTCACCCCCACTCATTCCTTCCAGCCACCCTTGACTTCTCATCGTCCTCCAAACATGCCAGGCCTACCGCAGGGCCTTTGAACTTGCTGTTTCTACTGCCTGGTGCACTCCTTCACATGTCCTCACAGCTCACTCCCCAATCTAAAAGTATGATCTCCCCATTCCTGTACCATCCTACCCTTTTACAGTTTGTTCCTTTTTTAGTGTGCATTTTACTCATGTAGCATGCCTTTTACCTGCTCCATATACTAGAATGTAAACACCAGAGCAGCAGGAATTGTTTTCTGTTCTGCCCATTGTTTTAAGCCTAGAATTTCAAACTGTGCCTGGCACATTGTAGTAGATGCTCAATAAACTTTTGTGGAATGAATGAATGATTATCCCCCAGAAGCATACAGTTACATAAACAAAGCCAGTGAAATAGTGCCAAATCCCAAATGGCTCCTTTCATTATAGCTACCAGGACACAGAGACAAAAGAGCATCTCCCCAAGCTTGTCTTCATTTCACAGTAACCTGGACTGGCCAGTGCTTTCTTGAAGCCCCACCCACCCTCGTGTCCCCAAGGCCTCACCTTTTGAAATAATCATTATCCTTTAAAAAGAAGCTGCACATGGGCCGGCTAGATAGCTCAGCAGCATAAGCGCCTGCCTGGCAAGCGTGAGGTCCTGAGTTCAACTCCCGGTACCCACATACGAAAGAAAAGGGCCGGTGATATCGCTCAGCAGCACGGGTGCCTGCTGGCGCGCGAGGTCCTGAGGTCGACCCCCGGTACCCACAAAAAAAAAAAAAAAAAAGAAGCTGCACAATCAGCTAATTATCCTCTGTGTACTAACACAGAGGCACTGTCGGAACTGTCTAAGGTTTGAGCCATCTGCAAAGGCACAGACAGCTATGGAACCAAGCACAGGAACCAAGCTAGGGAACACTGCTTTGAAAGATGTCGCGACTTCCTTTCAAGTATTATCACTCATCGTCACTTCCATTATGGATTTTTCAGTCCATAGTTCCTGGGGCAACAGGTGCCCTCCAGGCAGAGACCTGCCCTACTCCCCGTGCCTCGGGCCAGCCCCTGTGTGTGCTGCCACCAGCTCCCAGCCCTTGCAGGCAGCTCTGGGTGCCAGGGGCCTTCTCTGCTTCCCTCAGGGCCCCAGGCTAGATCCCACAGGCTCTCCCCAGGACCTTGCACCCCCGACTTGGCCAACATCTGCTGAGCTCCTGTGAAGGGGTGGCAGCTGCCTCCAAAAGTTAAGAAGGGGGTGGGTTAGGCCCTGCAGCAGGCACAATTGTCCTGTGCTGCCAGTTCTCTGTGGGTGAATCTGTTGTCCTGTTGTGATGGGGTCTGATACACAGAGCCTGAGCCAATTAGAAAGTATTTTGGAGCCAAAGTCAAAGGAGCTAAGGGACAGGGAGTTGGTGATTTAAAACAGTGTGGCAGTATCACAGATCCCTCCAAGGAGCTCCTCAAAGATTCGCCAGGGATTGTAGACAGCAGCCAGGGCAGCCTCCCGTCCTGTTGCACCCAGCTTCTCACAGGAAGACTTCCTCAGCAGGAGAATGATGTGTGTGCGTAAGCCAGGGGCTGAGGGCTCAGGGTGGTGCGCCCAGCCACCTGCAGACGTACGCATCACCGTCCTTCCTCCTCTGTCTTTTACAAGATGCCCATTGCCTCTGACTCCTCTCCTCTCCTCTGCCCTCCTCCCCTCTCCCCTCCTCTCCCCTCCCCTTTCCCTCTCCCCTCCCTTCCCCCTTCTCTTTCTCTCTCCTCCCCCTTCTCTCTCTCTCTCTCACCCTCTCTCCTTCCCTCACACACACATAAAGACAGGAAGTGTGACTGAAATATAGCGAACGTTTAAATTTTAAAAATGATTGCAGTAAAAGACGCATTGCCATTAATCTCCCTCAAAATACTCCCGTTGTGTCAAACACACTTATCACATCATTCTTGCCACTTTCTGAAGCAGTTCTGGACATCATCTTTTGTAAATGTCTTTAGTTGTCCTGTCATGGCTACCTGATGTTCTGAATCCATGCAAAATGTTTATCTTCAATGATCATTTTGACTTTGGGGAAGAGCCAGAAGTCGCATGGTGCCAGAGCTTGTGAATAAGGTAGGTGAAGACACACTTTAATGTTTTCATGAGCCTGCCTTTCCATTGGATGACATTTGCCAGGAGCATTCACTGTGTTTTTTATCATACCTCATAAAGACACTCACGAAAGAGGACTTCCAAAACTACTTCAAAAAGTGGCAAGAACAATGGAATATGTGTGTTTAAGGGGGAGTATTTTGAGGGGAATTAATGGCAATGTGAGCTTTAGTGTAATACATTTTTTAAAATGTAAATATTCACCACATATTTTGATCATATATATATGCTTTATATTATATATATATATATTGCTTTAAGATTGGAAAATGTGTCATGCTTAGTCTGTTGATCTAGGCATTCCCAATACACCATGTATTTCCCAATGCTGTTTTCACTTATCTTTTTTTCATATTTAAATAGCTCATAAATCAGGATGTCTTACATTCAAAGATATGTCATAGTTTAATTGGCAGGCTTTTTCTTAGTGGTGCATAAAACAATGGCACATGTTAAAATCAATATAATACTCACTCTAATGAACTCTAAAACATACACCAATTGGAGAAGTATACCAACAGCGTCCCTGGCAGACCTTAGTTAATCAAACCTTTACTTGGTCATTTCCAGAGATGGGGAACTCATTACCTCACAAGGCATTCTATACTACCTTACAGTAATTAAGGCTATATGAAACTTCTCCATTTTTACTGGAAATTCACTTACCTGTAACTTCTTACCATTGCTCTTTGTTCTGCTCTGTAGAACAACCCAGAACGAAACAGTTTGTCATCTATGTGGCAAATCCTCGAGTCACTTTAGGATCTTTAACTGTTCTTTGTGTGGTCTTTTCTCATTCCTCCCAAATATCTACTCCTCCAAAACAATTTGCTACTGATTAGGGCTTTATTGTGTGGGGTGCCTTCCTCTGAAGGTATCCACCTCCCGAGATCTGGAATCTATGCTTCTACGAACAGAACTATGTGACATCTGGCTCGTGTTATGTGCACAGCCAACTGAAGCCTCTATGGAGTTTTCACACAAGCATGATTTCGCTACTGTTGATTTTAGCTTTTGTTTACTCTAATTTTGGATTTTCTCCCATTTGCTATTAATCACACAAACAGCATTACAGCAGTCATGAAGAGGAACTCAAAAAATCACCTAAAATCTCACTGCTCTCCTGTGTCAATTGTTTTTATTTCCATCCAGTCCTTGTCCATGTAAGATCTACTTTACATGGTTGTGATAAATATGAGGAAACAATTTTGCATTCTGCTTTTTTCACTGAAAATAATATAAACATCTTTCTATATTATTAAATAATGCTATTATAAATTTAAATGGCTGCATAAATCCATTAGGTAGAGATACTATAATTTTCCTAGCCATTCCCCTATCGTTGGACATTTTTGCAGTTTCCAATTTTTCATCATTATAAATAATGCTGAAATCAACACTTTCATGCATATAACTTTCTTCTTCTGTTGAATTATTTCTGTAGGGTAATTCCCAGGAGGGGAATTGGGTCAAACACCATGAGCATTTTATGACTCTTGATATATATTGTCAAGTTGGATACCCAAAGGACTAATTTAATCGCCACCAGCAAATGTATAAATGGGTCCATTTCTCTGCAAACACTCCAGAACTGTATCCTATCCACTAAAGTTTGGGGGCTAATTTAATAGGGATAAAGTGTCATTTTATTGTTTTAATTCACGTGACTTTGATAACTAGTGAGACCAAATAGCTTTTCTGTGTGTTGAGTTGCTGACCCTATTTATACAGCTTGTGTGAGCTACTGGATATCCTTCTTATCACCGTGTGTGCTCTTTATAAAACAGAGATTAATCCTTTGCTGCTGTATTTGGTATAGTATTATTCAACACTCACGGTTTTTATATTTCAGATGGTTTTGTTGTACAGAACTTCTACTTTTGAATATCATCTGATTACTCCATTTTTTTCCTTTTGTTAGACGTCTTAAAGTACAGAGCTTGACATTCTTCCCTGTTATAGTGGAATATTTTATTTTGATCCAATAGTCCCAGCTATGTGACATTATTGTATTCCTTTTTGCAGCCTGAACTCAAATTGCCTGGATTCAAATCCACATTCTGCTTCTTAGCTGTGTAACTTCAAGCAATTTATTTAACCTTTCTGTGCCTCATCTGTAAAATGGGGATAATAACAGGGCCTACCTCATTGGATTGCTGTGAAGATTAAATGCTAACATGTAGGATACTCAGATGAGTACCAGGCACCTGGCAAGAGCTCAAAATGGATGTCATCGTTAACCCTACAATCATCATTGCTCCATGCACTTGCTCTTCCTCCCTGTTCTGCATCTCTGCAAAGCCTCAAGGGTGAGCTCTGGGGCTCCCTCCATAGCACACATACCTGGAGACCCAGCACTTGAACATGCACAGATTCACCAGGATCTCAAGGTGAGATGTTTATTTAGTCACATCAAGAATGTGTGCACGATGGTCAAGGACATCATGCACACTTTTGTTTAAGCAGTAATGAACACTAAGCTGCCCCACAAGCAGGTGCTCCCTCTGCTCTAGCAGCATGGAGGCCCATCCACAGAGGGAACGTGGGGAGTATGCTCTAGGTTTGCCCCACCTTGTCCTGGACCCATCTGCAGTGCTACTGAATGTCCTGCCATGCACAATGGCCCTCCAGGACCCCATACTGGTCCCCTTGCTTTCAGTCTGGCCTCTCAAAGTCTCCAAAGCACCAAGTTCACTGTGTCACCTCCCTGCAAAGAGCCTTCTTTGATTGTCCTTCTCTGCAAAAAGAGCCCAAACTCAGGCCCCAGAATGGCCCAAACCCCAGGCTACCCCAAATGTTGCTGTGAACCCTTCTATAGTCTATGCTTTTGTCCTCTGGGATTTCTTGCAGTTGCTCAAATATTTATCCTTTATTTCTTCTGGCCTTTGATTTTATTCATTCACCAAATATTTACTGAACCTCTAGCACATGTCAGGGTCTGTTCTAGGAGCCTAGGAATGCAACAGAGAACAACAATAGCAATGCACAAAAGACAAAGCCCTTGACCCCAGGAAGCTCGCATTCACAGGAGATGGGCAACAAGCAAACAAAGAAACAATCAAGATGCATCAGGATGACACATCCTGTTACAGATGTAACAGAAGCCAAAATGAGAGGAGGGACAGAGTTATGGGAACACAAGGCAAAGCAGTACAGGCAAAGGGAACAGCATGCATGGTGGTCCTGAGGCTGACATGTGCCTGGCTTTCCCATTCCTCTGCACCCCTCCACTCTGCAAGACCAACTCCTGATAATGTAACTCATTACGAAACCCAATTCCTGTTCTTCTAGAAGATGTCTGGATAAAGGTCTGCAGGGAGAAACAGAAAGTGAAGAGCTGGACAGGAGGGTCACAGAGCAAGAAGTAAAGCTATCATCACAAGTGACCTGGGCAGCCGCGGAGCTGTAGCAAGGCCAGGACTGGGGACTGCAGCCCCGGGAAATCTCCAGCATTATTCCACTGTCCCCTTCCATGGGGCAGGCCTGGAAAGCTGAGCAGGACTTCTGTTGAGAGGTAACATATAGAGGAGAGAACAGGAGCTCTGGAACCAGCTGATTCTCAAACTGTGTATGACGTTCATGGGCTGGATAACCTCGAGCAAGGTACCCAACCCCATTTTAATCAGTAAAATGGGGGTCTCAGTTACTTTTCTCATTGCTGAGACAAAATACGCAATACCTACAAGTTAAAGGAGGAAAGGTTTATTTCAGCTCACAGTCTGTAGAGGTTTCAGTCCACAGTCAGCTGGCTCCAAGGCAGGGTGGCATGGCACAGAAGCATCACAGAGGAGAAATCATCCATTGCATGGCAGGCAGAAGGCAGCAGCAGCAGCAGCAGCAGCCTGTCTTCTTTCTGTCCCTTTATATTCCATCCAGACTACAAGCCTACTAATTGGTGCCACCCATACCCAGAGTGGGGCTTCCATTTTCCATACCCTTAATCCCAGTATCACACCCTTAATCCACATGCACACACCCTAATTCAGCCACATTGGAAACTCCTCACCTATGACCACATGAGGCTTTGGGAGGACATCTAGGTACAAGCCACAACAAGGCTTAATGCCTTGCTCAGAGGTGGTGACACGCAGGTGTCTGCCAAGCCCCATGGCATTGCAGGGTATGTCAAAGGCACTCCACAAGCGGTGGCTCCTGTATTTTCTCCACCTCAGAGGCCCTGGGCTCATGGATGCTGTGGCTCATGCAAGGACACAAGGTTGAGAAACAGCCCCTGAAACTGAAGGGACAGAAAGGGAAAAGAAATGTGGTCTATTTGCTGCCATTCTCCAGATCAGGACCTCCCCCAACACAGGAGCGCTGTGCCCTCCTGCTGTTAAAGTAAAATGTCAATGAGTTCAGCCTAATTATCTACTGTAGCAAAGAGAGAGCTGCAAAAAAAACCAAAATTGTGGCCAATCACCCCCAAATTATCAATGAACAGAGAGTAGTCTGAAACTGTCATTGTGACATTTCTATTAAGAAGCCTTCTCTTCCCATGGATGCTGGGCTCATGGGCCTGGGCAATGCTACCCCAAGAACAGGTGGTAGAAAGGCATGTGTCCCCTGCACACCCAGGGCTGAGGTCACTAGAGGAAGCTCTAATGGGGCCACCTGACCCAAGTCCTCAGGAGGGAGACATATGTGTAAGTCCAGCTAGCTACTGTCCCTGCCAGACTAGTGGTTGAAGGCTAACCCCTTCCCTGCATGGCAGAGGTCACACCTGAGCCCCCGCTCAGTGATTTCTCAATGCCACAGTGGGACATTATGGGAGGGGCTGGGCAGTAGACAGACAGTGGTCCCGAGCAAGCCACATTCTGGGTCCTGCAACCCCTGTGCTTTGGGCACAGACACAGGAGGGAGGGTCTAGCCTGGGCACCCTGCTACCTTCCATGAAAAAGGGCATTTATCAGCTGAAGACCAGTGCTAATAGGTGTTAAATAGAGTTCAATGCAGAAAATTGAGAAGTAATGAGACTTGGAGCTAAGAGAATAAATTAAGAGGTGATCACACAGCCTAGAGCCTCACCTGAATGCTGAAAAGGAGGCGGCCTGACTATCAGAGAGATTCAGGCTACAGAGGAGGTCAGGATGCTGAGCCACCCCAAACTGAGGCTGAGGGGTGGCCAAAAGCAATTAAGCAGTTACTATATTTCATTGGTTCTGGATGCAAGATTTTCCTTATCATAATGTCTCTGAAATTGGGATGTGTCTTATATCCAATGGCATGTCATACTTCAATTGGTGGCATGTTTTTTCTCACAGTGGCACATCAACTAAAACTGTACTTTATGACTGAGAACATATTAGAATTGATGAAATATGGTAGCAGGTAACTTGAGCAAATCTCCTTCTTTCCCTAGGTCTTTTATGATGGGTAAGATGATCATTTATCCATTTGTAAATTTATTTAGTATTTATTGAGCAGCTGTGAACAGTGATCATAATGGCTCACAGTCTGCTTTGTGAGTGTGTGTCCTATGATAGGCAGCTAGGACACCTGACATATGTTGCTTCATTCCTTCCTGACCACAATCCCGTGGAGTAGAACTTATTTTTGTTATTGTCTTCCTATGAAAAGGATGCTCAGAGAAGGGTAAATGACCTGCTTGAAGTCACACCTTGGCTACTAACTGGCTGAGTTGGGAGTCAAATCTTGCTGCAGACTCTGAGCATGAACTTCGGTGCTGCTGAGTGTCCTGGCCAGCTGGAGGAGGACCGGATGCATGTGATGAAAAGACAGGCACATGGAACAAGGTGGATACAGTGGGGCACTGTGCAGGGCTGGCCTCCTGGGTTCACTCAGTTGAAGTAGAGACTAGAATAGTTTGGGTTCTGGAGAGGGGACTCATTTGAAGGGTAACTAGGGAGACCAGATTGTGGCACATCCAAGGATGGGACAAAGTCCAGGCTAGAGGAAGAGGAGGGGCATGCGAGGTAAATGCACATGGCTTTAGTGACCAGGTAAGGAGTTTCGACTCCACCCTGGAAGCAATTAGAGGGTTTAAAGTGGAAGCTTCCTAAGATCCTTCTACCTTGGTACCTAATGATTATCTGAATCTTTCCTTAGACCATGAGTGATTGTAGACTCCTAAAAGGAAGGTTCTGGAGCAAGATCACTTTACACAGTTGTTCACGTGTCCAGGGTAGAGAAGAGATGAGGACTAAAATCCAAACTAGATACCATCTAGTAAGCCACACACTCATGGTGCCGTGTCCCCTCAGAGTGGCCACTGTGCTGGTTTGCATAAAAATCCTGAATATATAGACTCACAGGGGTCCAGGTAAGGAGAAACAAGCACTAGTTATCATTGCAGGGTCCCCACTGTGTGCTAAGTCCTAGACTAAGATAAGATGGCAGCAGAGGAAACAAAAAGTAAGTGACAACTGTGCCCTTAAAGAGCTTCAGGCTTGACCAGAGGTTTTGACAGGGAATGAATGTTTCTTTCACTCCCACAAAATACGCCATGCCCTGTTACAACAGTTTCTGCTGACTGTGTGCCTACTATGCACTAAATGTGTTGCTAGGAGTTTTCTGTGGCTTAGCATATATACCTGATGCTGGAAAAGAAAAGAGGTTATCTCCTTCTTCACAGGAAGGATGTGAGAAGTGCATGCCTTGCCCATGGTCACACAGGACATGGCAGAGCTCCAACTTGATCTCCAGAGACCTGACCAGGCGTGGAGCAGTTTTCTCCACCTGGTAGAGAATTGACTTTTACTGAGTAGTGACTCTGTGCCAGGCACTGTCCAAACCTCAACTCCTTTAAAACACATTACAACCACTCAGGGGTTTGCTATTGTTTCTGCTTTGCAAAACTCGTTCAGGGAGTCGAGAGTCTTGCCCAAGATCTTGCAGATAGGATGAAGACAAGTCAAGGTTTGAACCCTCACCTTTCCGACCCCTACGGAAGTGTTCTAACTCCTCTCCAACACTCCTAGGGCCAGTGCTTCTTGAGGAGAGATACTTCTGATTCATTCTTGTATCTTCAATGCCTGCCTTGGGACTGGCTATAGTAAGTGTTCGGTAGATATCTACTGAATGAATGCATGGATAAATGGGGACAGAAAAGGAAAATAGAGCGTACCTTTCCTGAAAGCAATCCTGCCACCGGGACTAGTCCCTCCCCCTCATCATGGTTTCTTCATATACTATGACATGGAGAGGGAGTTTGGCATATTATCATCTCAGAGCTATGCTAATACTCTTCTCTCAAGGGGGGAAATATCACTATGCATGACGAACTATTTGTGGGATTATTGAGGACATGATACGAAAATCATCCTGATTCCCCACTTATTGAGAAGTGCTGCCCAATTTGTCTCAAATGTCACATCCCTATGTATTAATTTGCTACTCCACAGTACTGACTAAAACGAATGTTCTCCAACACCCAAGGCAGAGCCAACAGAAATGAAACAGGTTTGCTCAGGAAGCACACACCATGCCTCCTGGGCAGAGGAAATGGATATTTGTCACCTCCAGCCCTGGAGGAGGCCTCAGCAGCCCTGCTGTTCTGGCCGGAGTGGCCTGATGGTACAAATCGCATACTGAGTTCACATATACATACATTATCAAATAGCTTCCATTAGACCAATTTGGAGATATCTGTGTAATGTTTCAGAATTGGAGGACTCTTTCAGAATGAGGAAATTATCTGAAAGGCTGAGGCCACAAGAGGAGAATCAGCCGGTTGAATTAGAGGAAGGAATAAACACAGAGGGGCTCACTGCTCCAATGGCTGGGTTCCACTTCCATCTCCATTTCCTGGTGTGCACAGAGCCATGATCACCTTCAACCATACCCTACTTCAAAAGCCACAAAAGTGCACTTTGTCCCCAAGCTCACTTCTAATGCATCTCTCCCAGAACAGCAAAATCATAAGCTCTTCCTCCATTTGTCCATCCCTCATAGTGTGTCCGTCAGATCCAGTTCCAAAGTGCTCTGATCCCCTGTGCAGATGACACTCAACAATTGCTATTGAAGAAACAGCATACCAAGATGTCTTTGCGGAAGTGACACTCTGCTGAGCCCTTCTTCTTCCTCTCTGTTCCGTTTGAAAGGAGAGATGGAGAGGGACAGAAGGCACAAACTCTGACTGTGAAAACAAGGCCTGAATGAGAAACCAAGGACCTCACACAGTAAGCACGCAACAAATACTGGCTCCATGAATGATGTGTGCGTGATGTTAGTCTGTCTGGGCTCAGTTCTTCAGGTGGGCTGAGAGCTCATAGGGGGCTAAGGATATCTGTGAACCCCATGAGTTAATGACATGCTGTGTTACTATGAATGTGTATGTGTGTATTTCACAGCTTTCAACGTATGGCCCCAAAAGTCGAAGGCCTGCTGGACTTGTCGCAAGACCCTTAGCTTGAAAGCCAACATCTCTAATACAAGGGGAACAGGCTATGATGACACTAGCTTCCTGGCTTTGACCTCCTGAGCTCTATGTGGCAGGCCTGAAACTTCTTCACTACCCAGTAGATGCTTTCCCAGGCAGGGATGCAGTTCCTGGATATGGATAGACTCTGCTCCCTCCCCAAAGAAGCCATGGTCTTCCTTGAGGCTAGACACACCTGGACTGCTAGAGGGAGGACTGTATGCATGTGGGCGCATGAGCCAGGGCACTGGGGTAGGGCTCTGGTGACCTGTGGAGCTGACGTATTTCCTCCATCTCCTAAAGAATCCCAGTCAAGTAAGGTTCAGATGAGAGTGACTTAATTAATTAGCTGACATTTATCAACAATTTGCCAGGCTGAGTACACCATGTGATGTGTGTGTTCTCTTCCTTAGTTCTCATAGCAGCTCCATGAAGAAAATACAGGTTGAGTGTCCCTTACCTGAAATGCCTCGGACTAGAAGTGCTTCAGAGTTAGGATTTTTCCAAATTTGGGAACATCTGAATATATATGATGAAATATCTTGGATAAGGGAACCCAAATCTAAACACAAAATTCACTGATACTTCATACATAGCTTATACGCATAGCCAGAAGGTACTTTTATACAGCATTTTTAGTGCATCTGAGTTTTAACTATGACCAGTTTCCTGAAGTCAGATGTGGTATGAGGTTGGCACTCAAAAAGTTTTGGATTTTGGAACATTCCAAATTAGGGATTAGGGATGTTCTACTTGTATTATTCTCAGTTGGTTTTATAGGCACGGTGGCTGGAGCTCAAAGAAATGAAGTGACTTTCCCAAGATCACACAGCAAGCATAGGGCCAGGTAAGATTTGAATCCAGAACCTGAGATCTTGATCCTTGTGCTATGCCTCCTCTCGCCCTTATGGTCCCTCATCCTCCTAGATTCTATAGAGATAAATGGAACAGAATTTGTCAGATTCTTAAGAAAGCCTCCTGTATTTTGATAGAAACCTTCTAGGATCACAGTCTGACTTAGTTAAACCAAAAAATATCTGTTTTGAGATCTAGACTATTAAACAGCTCTGATTGAGATTTTGAGATCTAGACTATTAAACAGCCACCACCCAGAGATGGGATCTCCTTCACAGAAGTGCCAGAGCAACTGCACAAAATTTGTGCTGCTAAAATGTAAACATGTAACCAGGATGAGGCGTTAAAAACCTGCAGAGACTTTTGTCTAACTGACATTTCTGATGTGCTCATAACTCTTGTTTACATGGTGCTCAGCATGGAATAGACACAAACAATCCCATACAACCTCTGAGAGTTGTGTGTCAAGAAGGCGAAGAGACTGCGGCCTGGGACAGGAGCAACAGTGCCCAAATGGCAACAAGACAAAAGCATGAGGGAGAACCAATGAGGCCCACCAGCTTCCCTACACTCAGAGAGACACTGACATGTAGCAGGGGTCAGAGTCACTGAGGCACAGAAGGGGACTTGTGCATACCAAGACACAGCCAACTGAACTCCAGAGGGTTAAAATATGAGAAGTAAAAGTAAAACAAAGAGTAACGTGAATGTTTAAATGAATATTATTCTGATCTTGGCATGGTAAACAGCATCTCCAGGCATGGCACCAAAAGTAGATGGCATAAAAGAAAAAAATTAAAATTTAAAATTAGTGGCACAAAAATTAAAACTGCGGCACATCAAACGGAAACCCATTACATTAACATCCTTGATATGTAAAACTACTTACAAAGATGATAAGAAAAATACTAACACCCCAGTGGGAAAGTAGGTAGAAACTGGGACAGGCAGTTTACAAAATGATCTACAAATGGCCCATAAGTGATGACCGGTGCTCCACCTTACGTATAATCAAAGAAATGCAAATTATAACCTCAAATGAAATTTCATTTTTCATCCATTTTAATCAATGAAACCAATTTAAAACTCACTAACGTGCAGCACAGGCACAGGGCAGGGGATGTCTGGCCCACCACTCAAGCACTGCTCCTAGAAGTCCGCATTAGTGTAATCTTTCTAGAGATACTTTGGAATCATGTACCAAAATGTAAAATCCACAAACTCTTTGACCCAGAAACTGCACTTTCAAAAATTTATTTTAGGAAGATAATTAGATGAGGGCTTAAGTTGTATGTACAAGGGTATTCTTTATCTGAATATCCACAGAAAATGACTGGTTAAATAATAAATAATTGCCTTATGTTCAAACCACAATGATACCCTCACTGATATTTATTACAAAGGACACACCAGGGCTACTTTTAAAAACACAAGAAAATGTTGACCTCATTAACCAGACCACAGAATTTCACATATAGCATAATCCCAAGTGCCCATGGATCTGGGTTTGTGTGCACATGTGTGGGTACACAGAGAGATGTCTCAGTGTGCACTAATGGGATGATGAGGTGTGGCTGGACCAGGACAGGCAGACCTGCCTGAGCAGAGCAGGGCAGGGTAGACCTAGAATTCAGGAGGAGAAAGAGGTCAAAGGGTAAGGGCTCCTGGGGCCTTTTTCCAGACTCAGTGCTAAACACGAGGTTGATAAATCTAGCAAAATAAAAATTCAGCATTCTTAAAGTTGGAGTTCAGATGAATGGTTAATTTTTTAATCTAAGTATATCCCACAAAATATTTGAGACATACCGATACTAAAAGTATCCCAACTTTTAAAATTTAAAATTCAAATTAACTGGGCATTCTGCAGGATGGGTTTCTCTCGTGACCCTAGATGAGAAGCTCTGGAACACATTTTTTGTTGTGTCCATGGGATGACCCACACCCTCCGGGAGGCATGCTGAAGCCACACCGGGCTTCCTGAGCCCTCTCTGCCTCTGATTTCATGCCAGTCTACCTATCCATGAAATGGAGTCACCAGCTTCTGCCTTACTCAAAGAGTTTTGTAAGGATAAAAGTGCAAGACAAGAATAGAGTCTTTTGTGCCCGAAAGCCACGTTAAAACTCTTTGCCATCAAGTAGCCTTAAGCTGCACAGGAAACTCCCGAGACCCAAGGGTACATCTGTAAGACGGAGATAGCACCGTGTGTCCATGGAGCTGCTGTGGGGATTAGATGAGATAATGTATGTAAAATGCCTGGCATATAGTCAGTGCTTAATACAAGCTGATCCCTTTCCTCTAGTCCAGCGTCCCATGCTCGTGCCCCCAGGGATCACAAATCAAGCATCTGCTGTCAGCTCTGGGTTTGACTACTGGCCTTTTGATCTTTTCCTTGAAGTGGCAACAGCCGTGAGCTGACACCCTTCACCTGCCTTCACCTTCCCCTCAAATCTGCAGCAGCAGCTCAGTTCCTTATCTGAACTTTTCCCACTCTGGGTGAGGGTGGAGGAGGATCAAACTCACTTTAATAGCAGACATTCAGAGATGCCAGACAAGGGGAGCAACCAAGAGCAGCACCCTGATGCCATTTTGCAATGGAGCGGGCCACATGGTGAGCAGAGAATGCAAGGAAGCCGCTCTGATTGGGGGCAGCCCAGTCTGGCAGGGGCTCGGGGTGGGGTTGGGCGGCTTCACCACTAGGGCCTGCCTGCCTGCCTGCCTGCCTGGCTGCCTGCCATCCAGAACTAATATCTAAGCAGATTCTGCCATGGAGAAAGCAGCAGACCTCCTTTCCTGAGAGCCCAATCTTCATAGAGTCCTTTTGATTATAAGACTTCGTCCCTCCCCCAACCTCACTGGGGCCCAGAGACGTTAAAATTCTACCCATGGTCACCCAGGCAGTCAGATACAGGTTCAAGAAACAGGTATTTATCAGCACATCCCTCAAGTATGGGATTCTTTGATCTCCTGTTGAAAATCCCCCTGATGGAACTGATCAGGGCACACATCGCAGGGTCTGTTCCCAGCAGGTACTGCCCTGCTCCTTCCTTCCTGCTCCCCTACCCCCTTGCTTCAGCACTTCAAGCATGCCAAACAAAGGTAGTGACTCACTGTTTTCTGAATGCACAAATTGTCCCATGGTTCATCCCCAAGACAACCCAGCAGGATTTGGTGATTGCTACAGCCCTGGCTTATGGGTGCCAGATTCCCTTGTCTGCATAGACATCCACGACACATGTCACCATACAATACAAGACAATCAGCCAAATATCCAACGAAGCTTGCAAAAGCCCTGCATATGTGACAGCAGAGACTCACACAGTCCCTGGTACCTGTTTGTGCCAGGCTTTGGCCAGCCTCACTTGTTAGGCTTCTCAGAGATCTGACCCCCTGTGTGGCTGAGGCAGTGCTGTCCTGTGGGTTTCACTGCAGAATGCTTGGTGTTCTCAGGTCTGGGATGCCTGAAGCAGGTGAGAAGAGGGACTGACCCATTGGCCTATATTATTTATCCTGAATGTTTCACTACCTCTTTTGCATCATAGGCCCTTTTGTGGATCTGATGGAAGCTCTAGGTAAGCTTTGCCTGGCATAGTTTTCTGCAGCAATGGAAATGTTCTCTGTCTATGCTGGCCAACAAACAATCACAGGGAGCCAATGGCTATTGTATTAGAAAGGACAGCTCTAGGCTAGGGGTCAGCAAATCTTTCCTATAAAAGGATAGAGGGCAAATATTTTGTACATTTTGTAGGCCATATGGCCACTATTGCCATAGCTTAGCTCTGGCTGGAGTACATGCAACCCCTCTAGACACCATGTAAGCAAATGGGTGGAACTACATTCCAATAAAACTTTATCCACAGAAATGAGCTGCTGGCTGATTGTGACTAGGGGCCTGAGTTTGCTAGTCCCTGCTGTATACTCTCCTGAGAACACACATATCCTCAGAATTTGGTCTCTAATTTCAGATAGTTCACAGCCTCCCTGATGCCCAACTATAAACATTGATAGTAAATTACAAGCTAGAAGCCTTTGTTTCCAAAGGGCCCATGAATGTGTCCACAGATCTGCTCTGCTTGATGAAGAGGTGCTGGCATTGTGGTATTGTCCCCCTAATAGGGTAGTGTGTCCAGGGATCAATGGCCTGCCTTTTTTCATAAAATCTCATGAAAGCCTAGGCATGGAACATAGATCTACAAGGGTTTCTTAATGAGCACCCCATGAGGACCTAGGTACCTATGTCAGTCAGTCCCAGAGTCTCTGTGAGCACCTCCTCTAGAGTCGCTGACCCCACCCCCACCCCAAGCACAGTCAGTTTTCTTGAGGCCAACATGCTGTAGAAGGAGCTACGGCCAGAGACCCTCAAGAAACTTCTGAAAAGGCCTCGCTAAGTAAGGGCCTGGTAGCTTGAATTTGGAGAGAATGTTTGGGTTCACAGCCAGGAGAAGGTAGAACCAGGATGACCAAAAACATGGACTTGATATTGTGAGGAGCTGACTGTTTTTTAAAAAAGAACTCAAGATATCTCAGGAGTCCTCATTTTAAATAAAGACAGGTAGGTCTTTGTCAGGAGTCCTCAGTTGAAGTGAAACGGAGTTGTCAGAAGCCCCCAGTTAAAGGCATATGGAACTTTCTTAGGAGCCTTCTCAGGAATTTTCAATTAAAAATAATTTATGTCTTTCAGGAGTCCTTAATTTCTCAGGTTAGAGCATCAAACTGCCTCCCTCACGCCCCTACCTCCAGGGCTGGATTTTGCTAAGGAGGTAGGACTTGCACTGTCTGCATGGTATACTCCTGACCAAGACAAAGGTAATATCTATTTCTGTACTGCTATATCTTCATTCAAGAAATCACCACTTATTTTTAAGTTCTTTTTTTTTTTTTTTTTTTAAAGAGGATCTCACTATGTTACCCATGTCACAAACTTGCAACCCTCTGGCTTCAGCCTCCCTACTGGTAGTAGCTGGAATTACAGGAGTATGCCACCCCTCCCAGCCTATCCTTTAAATTCTCAAACAAAGGCAAGGGAAAGAAAGCTTTCAAATAATTGGCATGCTTTACTAGGGTGTTATGTCATTACTGTTATTAATTATCATTAACAGTCTTAAAATATGCCTATTAATGATCTCAACACAAAATAGTAGCGCTGGTCTTAGCCAAGAGCAGCATAATTACCTATTAATGAGATGTAAATTTCCTAGGGAAATGACAGAGATCTAGAAGTACCACCTCTGAACTAACATAATAAAGTTAACAGTAATAATAGTGTATGATCTGAAGATATTAGTGTTAATTTGAATTCTAACACCATATTTAAACAGACTGAGAGAAGTGGAAATTATTTGCATAGCTCAAACTAAAAAACCCTAATCCATGCTATTAAGGAAAAATTGATTGTCCTTTTTCTGAATGATATAAAACTGACTCTTTGCAGTCACTATATTGAACTTGCAGCTGCTTATTTTATTTCTTTTACTTAGGGTTTCTCTTTTCTTTTCAGAAACAACCTAGGGAACCTCGTACAATTAAGCTTACTATAAAACAGAATTTTAAAAGTTAAAAAAACAACAAAGCCCAGCGAAAGAGGGTGGAGAAGCAGATGATCTCAGATCCTCAGGATAAACTACTGTATCTGAGCTGTGGTTTCAATCTCAGTTTCAGTAGAGACCATTGCAATAACTGAGTTACCGGTTAATAATCAGCCTTATTAGGATAGACGCAAACTCAGAGCCCAGAGAATGCTGCCCTGAGCTGAGAGCACCCTGCCTGTGGCTCTGACAACACCACATCTCAGGCTCCTGTGGCTGAGTCAGAAGGCGCCTACCTTCGTAGCTGGCGTGAAAGCCCTGGGCGCTGACTGCATAGTCGCTGATGAGGTGCAGGGACAGGGTGGTGGCTGCGCTAACGATGGAGGCTGGCAGCTGAAAGCCAGTGAGTCTGAAAGACAAACAGGTGCAATTAGAGAGAATGACTACCTTGGGAAACCACATACCTGTTATGCACTTTCTGAGCACTTGCTGGATGTGCAGTGCTGATCCACGCACAAGGTGTGTTAAGGTTTAGATTCTGAATGTCCCCCCAAAGCCCATGTGTTAAAGTCTTGGTCTTCGGAGTAGAGCTATTGAAAGGTGGTTGAATCTTTAGGAGGTGGGGCCTAGTGGGAGGAAGTTAGATCATTGGGTATGCCACTGAAGGAGGTGTTAAGACCCTGACCTCTCACTCTGCAGTACTGGGCATTAAATCCAGGGCCTCACATATGCTGGCCAAATGCTCTACCACTGAGCTACATCCCTGGCTCTCTCTTTTTGGTTCTTAGCTGCCATAAAGTAAGCAGCTAGCTCCACTGTGTGCCCTCCACCATAATATGCTACCTTGCTGTAATCCCAAAAGCAATTAGAACATCCAACTCTTGACTGAATCCTCTAAACTCATGAGCCAAAATAAACATTTCCTTTTTTTAAGTTGACTATCTCAGGTATTTAGTAACAATAGTAGAAAATCGACTAACACATGGAGGGATATGAAAGAGCCCCAAAGAGGGGGTCAAAAGGCACAGTGATTTTCAATAGAAGTGATGGAAATCTGCAGTCTTGTGACACAGAAATATAAAGAGTGACTCCCTCAGAGCCATGGTCTAATCCACCAACCTGGAGGCCTGACTGCTATATTTGTCTCTTTTCTCTTCTGGTTTCTCCTGTCCTCTCATTTTTAGCTGAGGTCTTTTGAAGTTCTTTTTCATGAATTTATAATTCATAACTGCAAGTACACAATATTTTTCACATACTGAGGATAATATATACAACTCTAAATAACAGAATGTGGATGCTTCCTATCATAGAGTTTATTCTTTTTTTTTTTGTGGGTACCAGGGGTCGGCCTCAGGACCCGTGTGCCAGTAGGCGCCCGTGCCACTGAGCGACATCACCGGCCCCTTTTTCGTGTGTGGGTACCGGGAGTCGAACTCAGGACCTCACGCCTGCCAGGCAGTCGCTTACGCTGCTGAGCTATCTCACCAGCCCCATAGAGTTTATTCTTTAAAAGGAATATCTACCATTTTATAGAAGTGAGCACTTATTAGCTTAAAAAGAAGAAAGTAAAAAATAAAAAACCTAACGCAATCTAGAAATAATCTCTTTTTTGTTTTGTTTTGTTTTTTTGTTTTTTTGTGGGTACAGGGAGTCGACCTCAGGACCTAGCGCTTGCCAGGCAGGCACTTGTGCCGCTGAGCTATCTCACCAGCCCTGAAATAATCACTCTTGACAGCTGATATACAAAGAGATGGGAAGATCAATAGATGGGATCATCTTCAACAAAATAATTTCATACAAGTGAAATCATGCTGTACATGCTTTAAAATTAAAATATTTACATTTTCCTTGGGTAATTTACATGAAAAAAAGAAATGAGTGAAATGAAAGAAACTGTTGAACCTAAAATGATGTTTTTAGCATGAGATAGTCATTTTTAAAGATTTTATTATGGTTAAAAATATGACACCGGACACTTCAGGACACATTTAGGAAAGAACTTGTCTACCACAGGGAAGGGGGTGCCAATGCATGATGATTCCCACTAAAAGACATCAGCATACTCATACAGGTGGTGGGAAAGTGGACAGTCTCTTCCCACCTTTGTCCTTTATCTTCTCTCTAAGGCTCGCCCTGCCCCCCCCATCACCATCAGGGCACTAGGAAGGAATTCAAGGTTTCCCTTTACCCCATCATTTCT
Source organism: Erethizon dorsatum (assembly GCA_028451465.1). Taxonomy (NCBI): domain Eukaryota; kingdom Metazoa; phylum Chordata; class Mammalia; order Rodentia; family Erethizontidae; genus Erethizon; species Erethizon dorsatum. The sequence goes on along the minus strand of CM051827.1, from coordinate 108,955,559 downwards.
AGGTAGCTGGGGATATCTGTGCTACTCATAGATCTTGGTCTATACCTCCCATTGTTATATGACATATTGATGTCCATGATGACCACTGAAGAACATGAGTACTGGGCTCAAACAAGTTAAAGCAGGTATTTATTAAATCTCATGGTAAAAAACCAAGTACTGGATCAAGCTTTTATCCTACCCACCACCCTAATCCTGTAGGATGCATGCTAACTCAAAATATACTCAAGGAAGAGGAACAAAAATGTGATCATGAAGTGGGTGACCAAATAAGTTTCAAGGTTATATTCCCTTCAAGTATTAAGATATCCCACAAAGAATCCCTACCTCACACCATATTCATATCCTCTCTCTCACTTTCTCACATGGGTTAAAAATTTACAAGTAGAAAAATGAAACCATACATATCATAAGGAAACAAACATTTAATAAATCATGCTTGGGAAAGCTTTTATAAGCATGACATATTTAAAGGACTTCTTTTGCTTCTACCTGTCCATCTTCTGTTCTGATACCCCACATGCTCACCAGCCACAGAGCTGGGCAAATGATCAATCATGGCACACTATCCTTCATTTTTATGGACTGGTTCAAGGTATGGAGAAGAGGAAAAAGGCACATAATCTGAAAGGTCATCTTGAGTCTTTCCATGGGAAATGATAGATTCTGAAAGTGTTTGTTTTGGGTCTTAAATCATTAAAATGTAAGCTTGGGACTGCAGCAGTCTTTTTATATCACACAGAGCTTTAGAGAAAATGATATTATCACATAGATATAAACAAAAGCTGAGCAGGAGATGGAGGCTTGATGATGGATTTTTGAGATCTTTGATCCAGCCATGCAGAGAAAGCTATCTTTTCAGTGCCTAGTTCCATAAATCAACATTACTTCTTTTCTTTGTTTCTTTTGTTTTGTTTCTCAAGCTACTTTGATTTTGGTTCTTATCTCCTGGAATTGATTGAGTACCTAACATGATAACCCAGAGGCCTTAAAGAGATCTTGAGTATGGATTTAATGACGTGAGAATTAAAAGCATATACATGTGACAAAAGAAACTGTAAAAAGAAAAATGCAAACCAGAAGATTATATATAATATATAGGACAGAGACAACATTACTATTCATAACTAGAAAGAGCACTTACAAATCAATAAAGATAAAGAGGAGGAGAGCAAAAAACCAGAAAGAGCATCCATCTAATTAAGATTAAAATATGAAAACCAAATACAGAAGACTCATTTTTCAACTATCACACTGGCAAATATCCAGCATTAGCTAGGGTTAAGGAAAATAGATTCTGCAGCTATCAAAAGAATAAAGAATTCAATGAAAATGACCAGTTTCCCTGAAAAGCACACATTTCCATAACTCTACCAATATGAAACAGATAATTTGGATAGCTTCATAACTATTAAGGAAATTGAATTAGTAACTTTACAATTCCCTAAAAAGAAATATCCACAGCAAGATGTTTTCACTGGAGAATTCTACTAAACATATAGAGAAAAATTAATACCAACTCTCCTCAACGCAATCAAGACAACCAAGGAGGAAGGAACTCTTCCAAACTCGTGTTATGAGGTCAGTATTACCCTGGTACCAAAGTCAAATACAGTACAAATAAAGGCAATAACAAGTCAACATGCCTCATGAATAGAAACACAAAAGTCTTGAACAAAATACTAGCAAAGAGAATTCAGCAATATACAAAAATAATTATACATCATGACCAAGTGAAGTTTATTCTAAGGATGCAAGGCTGGTTCAGTATTTGAAAATCAATCAATATAATCTACTATCCTGACAGGCTAAAGAAAAGTCTCATGCCCATATCAATTGATACAGAAAAAGCATTTGACAAAATTCAATACCCATGCATGACCATATAAATAACAACTTTCGGGAAACTAATAACAAAGTAAAATTTTCTCAGTTTGGTAAAATATCTTCAAAATACCCACAGTTAACATCACAGTAATTAAAGATTGAGTGCTTTTCTCTAATATTAAAAACAAAGAATACAACAACCTAATTAGAGAATCAGCAAAAGACATGAAAAGACAATTTATCCAAGAGGATATATGGGTGGCAAATGAATACACAAAAAGATGTTCAACATCATTAGCCACTAAGAAAATGCAAAATTAAGACCACGATGATATACTAGTACCATGCATTTGAACAGCTAAAGTAAAATAATGACAATACCAAATGCTGGTGATGATTTGGAACAACTGGATTATACAAGTCAACAATTTCAGCCCTGTACATTTATCCTAGAGAAATGGAAACTTACATCGGCACAAAAACACGTGGACAATTGTTCATAGCAGGTTTATTCCTAATAGCCAAAATCTGGGAACAATCAAACCGTCCTACAATAGATGAATGATTAAGCAGACTACAATATCATACCTTGGAATAATACTCAGCAATAAAGAGGAGTGAATGATTGTTATATGTAAGAACTTATGTGCACCTCAAGGCCATTATGCTGAGTGAAATGAAAGCTAATTTCAAAAGATCACATACTGTATGATTCCATTTATATAGCATTCGTGAAATGACAGAATTAGTGAGGTAGCAAACAGATTAGTGTCTGCCAGCCGTTAGAGACAGTAAAAGAAGGAAAAGTACATATGACCATAAGAGGGATCTTTGTGATGACAGAACAGGTCTGTATCTTGGCTGCAAGATACAGCCAAGATACATGAGGGGGTTGCATGAGTCTACATGTGACAAAATGACACAGAAGTACATACACACACACACACACACTGCACCAATGTCAACTTCCCAGTTTCCATATGGCTATGTAAGATGTAACCAGTGGAGGAGATAAGGTGAAGGGTATATCTTTATGTATTGTCTTTGCCACTTCCTCTGAATCTATAATTACTTCAGGATTAAAAGTTTTAAAATAATATATACCATTATATTTCTATTAGAAAGCACCCCAGCCCTTCATTGAATGTGACCTAAAGTCCATCTTCCTGGATTGGACCTTGAGCTTGTACTTAGTTCTTGCCACGCCCCTCACATTGCCTTCCTCCTGCCCGTTCCAACACCATCCTGCAACACCCGATGGGGCCTTCCTGGAAATGGAGCCCAGGCCACCACTCACCTGTCCCTTTATTATTGATTTGCCTATGTACCAGATACCCTCCCCTCACCCTCAAATATTCATATCTGCCAGTGACAAATAACTGCACCATGTTGGACCCTCACCATTAGAATACCAAACTGCTCCCAGTAGGGCCAGGCCTCTATCTAGATCTATCTGCTAGGCTCCATTCCCTCGGGCCCTAGTTGGTTATCTTCCAGTTCATGCAATTCACAGAAGCCACAACCTGGCTGTCACCCATGTGTACCAGAGTTATGCCCCTGGAGTTCTTCCTAGTCACTTCCTGGGAAAAGCCTTCTCCTTCAGCTACACACAGTGTCATGGAGGAATTTCCAACTTTGCCAGGGCTTCTCCCATAAAAGTGTCTCTGGGGATGACTTTCCTCCCATTGATTAGAGTTAGTTTTATTCCCCATGCTAATTCCATGATAGTTTTGTACTATCATTAAAGGTTCCTAGATCCCAGTTTCTTAGTTTTATACAAATTGTGAATAGCTAATGTACACCGTCAACAAACAATTATAGTTTTATCACTTGCAATGCTAGGCATTTTCTCTAATCAGGTATTTACCACGCCCAGGATTGGTAGATAATTCGAGCATGGAGGGGTCTCTTAGATCTCCCCATTTGGATACTTGAAGCATCAGTCCCCTTCTCCTTCTACCCACTCATTATCTCTGTGATTGGTTTTAGAGAAGCTGCTGACCCTGCAGGCAAGACGAGCTAGTATGCTGTGTGTTGGAATGAGCAATCAAAACTTTGAGACTTTCCCATTTTTCATTTGACAAGTCTATGTGACATTTTTTGGTACTGGGAATCGAACTCTGGACCTTGCACTTTCCAGGCAGGCACTTGTGCCGCTGAGCTATATCCCCAGCCCCTATGTGACATATTGAAAGGAGTGACATGTGCTTCAATAATAGAATCAAGTCTTAGTAGATAAATGGGGTAAAATGATGGCAAGGCGGGCAAGAAGCTCCCATTGCTACAGGTGATTGTATCTGGTGACTCTAAAATGTGCAGAGTGTTCTCTACATTTTGCAAACAGTTGTCATGGCCATACAAGTACAATAATACTTAACTTCTATTTTATTGGGCTTATTGCTTTTCCCACCTCCTCAAGCACCTTCACTTTTGCCCTCCTGCCTGGTTCTGAATCCATCTATGGCTTCCTCCTGTTCCTTAGGTCATGGGCAGAATGCCTAACGAGGTCCACAAAGCCTGAATGGCTCAGCCCTGCCAGCTTCTTTGCTCTCTCTCTCTCTTGCCTGGCTCCAGACCACCCAGTCTTCTTCCATCAGAGGCATCTCAAGCACGGGAGAGTGGGCACTTCAGAGTATGGGAAGTACGGGGGTGTGTTTCCTGTTGAGAATTTGAAAATAGTAATAAAATTGACTCTAAAAGTCCACTTTCTTTTACCATCTGTCCATACTCCAAATAATATTAGAGATAAACTACTCTCTCTGTCTCTCTCCCCACCCCCTCCTGGGTACATCACTGACTTTAATTTCTTCAATTCTCCATGCCCCATCCTCAGGGACTTTGCTCACACTATTTCTTTTTTTAAAACATTTTCTCACTTTCCCTCCACAATTCTGAGGAGCTGTCTAATTAACGCTTTGTTACCATTCAAATCTCATCACAAAAGTCTCAACATCTTTTCTGGAAAGATTCATTCCTGACCTTCCAGACTGTTCTATCCTGCACTCCTACGTCCCTGTAGAACTTACTGGTATTCTTCTCTGTGCATAAGCACATTTCCAAGCTTTCCTTGCAGGCACCCAGGGAAATGGCATGTCCCACCCCTGCTTTGGTCAGGCCTGGCCATGTCCTGGGCTTTGGCCCAGTAGAAGTAGATAGCTGGGAAGTGTGCTATTTCTAGGAAAGACCCATGAGCCTTCTTTGCACCTTTTGCTGGCTTCATCTCCCTTCCCCCTGCTGCAGTGGTCCTGGGCCTCATCAATAAGGGTTGCTGAGTGGCTCCATTAAGCAAAACACCCCTGAAAACCCTTTCTGAACATGCAGATAAGCAGGAAATAAAGTTCTGGTGAGTTAAGCCATTGCAAGTTGAGGGTTGTTTGTTACCATGGTATAGATCAGGAGACACTGAAGAGTTTGTTCCTCATAGTTCCCAAGAGGAGGGAGCACAACGTGCCATGCAGGGCCACATAGAGAAACTCCAGAATCTCTCAGAAGACCAAAGGAGCCAGAGGGAAATGTAGCCAGTAGCTGAACTGAGGTTTTCTGGGAAAGGACTGCACGAGGCAGGTTAAGCAGCTGAGCGGGTTTAGGACCAGTTCCAGATGTGTGAGGCCCCTGTGGTCTGATACCCAGTCCAGGGCTGCTGAGGGGATCCACAGCTGAGAGCTCAATAAAGAAGGTAGCTGGGGTGAGCACAGTGACACATGCTTGTAATCCCAGCACTTTGGGAGGCTGAGGCAAGACAGCAAATTCAAGCCCAGTCTGAGCAACTTAGTAAGACCCTGTCTCAAAACAAAAGTTAAAAGAAGGGATGGGGTGTAGCTTAGTGTGAAGGCCCTGTGTTGGACCTCCAGTACCAAAAAAAAAAAAAGGGAGGTAGTGGGTTTGCATATGAGATAGGCTTCTGGGCCAACTGTTTCCTGTCTCATTCAGCAAGGTCCCAAGATATCAAAGTCTCAGAAAATTAAAAATAGGATGAGTACGTACAGCATATCCTGACTGATGGCCCTTTTCCTTTCTTTACTAGCATTTATCGTGGTTCCTAGTTAAAGGTTCAATGGGGTAAGTAGTGTTATTATTTTGGAAATAGTTTCATTCAGGTCTCCTTGACTGTGCTGAAAGCCCCATGAGACTGGGCTGTGTTTGCTCTGCTTACCTTGCAGGTGTAGTTAAAATAAATGAATGAATGAATGAAGAACGAATGGCAGGTTCTCTGGCATGTCCGAGAGCAGCCATAAATGGATCACTGGATATCCTGGTGCTGGCAGTATGGACATAGGCAGGAGAGACACCCAGACTTGTGCTGAGAATCTTGACTTACTGGCAATTCTCTGGTACACCCATAGAGTGAGGTCAGATATAAAGAAAAGGCAGACTGCACTGGACATTGCATTCTCCCAACTACACCAGCACAAAGAGGGTTTCAAATGGGGCTGTCAGTAAGAAGGGGCAGAGGAAAGTGCGTGGAAGTTAGGAGGGCACAGAGAGCCTCAATGCCAAAGTGAGACTGTCCAAAGCTGGGACCAGACTTGGGGACAGTTAGAGCAATGAGACCTGCTCTGCATGTGGAGACTGCTAAGGTGCAGAAATGCACAAGGCAAATCCAACAAGTGTTCCAGGGTGTTTATTGATTAAACAGAGAACTGGGAAATGCTGGATTAAACACGGTTAAGCCAGGACTTTTCAGAAAACAAACAAACAAGAAAATAAAGAGCTTGTGAGGGCTTTTAATGAGCTAAGTCAGTGTCAACCTTCAAGACAAAAATAGATTATATATAACAGCTCCCAAACTCATTTGATCATAGACTCTTTTGTTTTTAGTGTATTGTGTGCACTGGGATTCTGTGTAACCCTCTCTGGGAAGTGATATGCCCAGAGAAGGAAGGTCAGGAGGCCCAGGCTGTTTCCACAATGGCCATGAAATTGCTAATGCTTTGGATCTTAGAAGTCCCAAAACCCACACTGACCAAAAGGCTGACGATCCTTGAGCTGCCAAAGATCCGGAGAGCCCAGTAATAAAGCCCCATTTCAGAAGGTGATCTCTACTTTGCAATCTTAAAGAGCCAAACTAATATAGAATTATCCAGGAATAAACAGTAATATAGCAAATTGGGTCTTTATTGAATGGTTCTTATTTAAGGCTCTTAGCACATCCAACAGCGATATATAAAAAGACATGTCAATTGACCTTAGGAATAAAAGCACAAATATAAGCAACATTTGTCACACTGACAGGCTTGGCAAATAGTGTTTTGATTTGCCGGCAGCCCTACTCCAGACAGCAGCCACTAGTTAAATACATAAACCATTAAGCTAAAAACAGAACTATCATTATGGGCATCATCTAGTAATTTGCAGGTAATTGATGGACATTATTCATAATCACACACAATACACAGACACACACATACACCCCTAGAGACACATGTTCTCTCTGGCAATTCCCATTTGCATTTTATCAAGAGCTTCCTAAACTGGGAGACTTTGAAAAATTGGGCTATTTGTGCTTTCAGTACATATGTCCCACACCCTTTTATTTTTAGTTCATCCTGTGGGCTGAGGTTCTGTGGTACCCTCTCAGGTAAATGCCAGGCCCAGAGACGGCTGGTCGTAGAGCTCAGGCTGTTGCTACATTAGTCATAAGCACTGATATTCCTGGTCTTGGAATCCCTGAAACTGAGAGTGACCAGAAGTCTGGAGAGGTGGTTCTTATGCTGTTCCAAGATCTGAGAATCCTTGTAACGAACCCCCATTTCTAAAGGTGATCTGGCACTAGCTAGACACCAGCTGGAAAAGAAAACAATGTATGTCCAAAGACTCTTCTCTATCATGTCCCAGCCTCTCCAGATAGCCTTTCATGGCACTGCAAATCTCTGCCTTCAGCTGCAGGAGCATTTATTTTTGGAGGCTAAGATACCTGTGCTAAGAATGGCTGGGTGGGAGCAATGCTGGCTTCCCTATTACCATGTATACTCTCTAGGATGTGTACTGGCTTTAGAAGCAAGATCTGGAGTGAGAGCAGGCCCACCTGCAGAGGTCTAAAAATAGGGGAGCAGCAGCACACGTGCAGAATGCAAATGCTCTAAGTGCACTTGCTGTCAAGACCCAGGCGTGTTTCCCACAGAACTGAAGCTTCTCATTCTGCAGCAGGGTGTCCTGGGTGTTCTCTCCCTGGGCTTTTGAGCAGTTCCCAGGCCAGTGTCACAGACTGCTATCCAGTGTGATGTGAGTAAATTTGCCTGGAAAAATGAACAAATACCTTTGGGAAATGCTACGCATGAAATAGCACCACAATTCCCAAACTGTACAAAAGGTGCTCAGGAGTGCTGCAGTGGATTTACAAGGAATCTATGGGATTTTTGCATCCAACTGATACTGTATATCACCATTTCTTTGAGAAATTTAAAACTATCGGCTCAAGGGAGTTCACGATTTCAACATAAAGCTACATTTCATCAGATAATACTGTATCTGTGCTAAGCTGGGGACTCGGTGGCTGGTGTGATATGAAGTAGATGCTATGTGAAAGTCAATGTGGAACAAGGCATGAGGGTGGTAATGTCAATCTGATTCCAAGGTTGGAGACTATGTAGTGTCCCACAATCTCACACACACACGCACACACACACACACACACCATTAGTAAGTGATTGAAGTTAAGGATGAAGCTGAAATATTATGTTTTTTTTCAATTTATATTTGTTATTTTTCCAACAACTCTAAAGTTATTAGGTTATGCATACTTATTCTGTTACAGTATTTGAACCTAACTACTTAATAAATGGAGCTGATAGGTTTTTCTTTTACCCACTGAGCACTATGGAAGTATTACAGAGGTAATAATGGCACCTGAAACTAAGATATTTGGGGAACATTTGCATTATTGTATTAAAGGCTCTGAGAAGTCCTGCAGCAAGAAAAATAAACACAGTCGAAACCAGCATGTCCCATACTACTTCAGCACAGAGCCTTGTTTCTGATATTGGCTTGGTAAGTGTAAATCAATACTACCTATGATTTGTTCTATGATCTTATAGGTTCAAAAGAGAAGCTAGAGGCTGCTTATTCTCACTAGAAACATTTTGAAATTTTTGCTCATCAATCATTCATGCAACAAATACTAATTGAGTGCCTTATTAAATGTCATACACTTTGCTCATTTCTGGGGATGGAAATTAACAAGACATGGATGTACCTTCAAGGAGTTCACCCTCAAAAGGAGGCATTTACATAAGTGTATCCAGAAACCCGTTCACTTCTCATCGCCTTTATTCCTACCATTCTGGATCAGGCCACCTCCATCTCTTGTCTCAATTACTGCAATAACCTCCTATCCACCTATAAGCCACCCTCAACACAGCAGCCTGCACAACTCTCTTAAGTTGGACCATATCACTTTTCTGCTTGGAATTCTACCATAGGTGTCCCACATGGTTTGGGATAAAAGCTGAAGTCTTCATAGTGATCTAAAACCCTGGGCAATCCTTTTCTACCACCAGCCACTCCCAGTACCTCTCTCCTTATTACCAGGTAGTCTTCCTTATTCACTCAGTCTAGCCATAATGGCCCATTCCTGTTTCTCAAAAATACCTGGCAGGTTTCTACTACAGGGACTTCGCCTCTGTGGTTCCCTCAGCTTTCTCCAGTGATTTCTTTTTTTTTTTTTTTTTTTTTGTGGGTACCAGGGGGACGACCTCAGGACCTCGCGCGCCAACAGGCACCCGTGCCACTGAGCGATATCACCGGCCCCTTTTTCGTATGTGGGTTCCGGGAGTCGAACTCGGGCCCTCGCGCTTGCAAGGCAGGTGCTTACGCCGCTGAGCCATCTCACCGGCCCTTTCTCCAGTGATTTCATCTCTGATTCACACGAGTTTGGCAGATTCCCTCATCCTCTTCAGGTCTTTGGTTGGATATCCTTTGTACCAAGGACTCTGAAGACCATTCCATTTAAGTTTGCAAACCTCATTCCCTCCAGCCCTGCTTCCTGGCTCCTGACCCTCCTGTCCTGCATTTTCTCCACTAACACCACCATCTGATACACTCTATATTTCATTTATACATATTTATTAAGTCCACCTTGCCCACTAGTGTGTGAATTTCACCAAGGCAGGAATTTTTATCCATTTGGTTCATTGATTTAACTCCAGCATTGAAAACAGTGCTGGGCATATCATAGGAGTCAATAATTAATTTTATTACTGTAGAAGACATGATTATAATCCCACACAGTAAGTGTGGTGATAGAGATGTGCCCAGAGAAATAGACATCACCAGCTTGAGCCAATCTAAAAGGATACAATGCTAGCCAATCATCCAAAGGGCACTGGGGGCCATGGCGGGATGCAGAGGTCATTTCCAGCAAAGAGGATGGCACAAGTGGGGAAAAGACAAAACGCAACTTTCCATGTAATTTATGAAATTGTTCCCCAAACAATGACAGGAGAACAAATGGATACAACCAGCTGCTCATCCTCCGCTTGTTTGCCATGACTGCTTAATTACCAGTCTCCCCAAGAGAGGGGATTTTTTTGGAGGCTACTCAACCTTCCAGCAGATGCAGACATTATTTACTTTCACAGGAGCTAGGAAACCTGGACTCTGCCTGATCACGGAGACTGAAGCATCCAGTAGAAAGGAAGTTCATGGGGAAGGGAAGGGGGAAGGGGGCTTCAAGGAAGAGGGGCCATCCTGTTCCAGAAGCCTGCTACCCGTGGATCTGCCTTCCTAAACCCAGGCCTGCAACCTCACCCATTTGGGAATGGGAGCCACTCTCCACCAGAGCTGCCCATAAAGCTTGCACCACCCAGGGGGGCTTGATGGGACAGCTGAGAGCTTCCTATGCCCTCAAAAGGTGCCAGTCTAGGATTTCTATGAACCAAAAGAACTTATTTTTTCTAAGCACAAACAACAACAGTCATCCAATATTAATAAATGGCCAGCAGCGTCTTCCCATGGGATTCTCCATCCTCAGGACTCTGTGCCACCCAGCTCCTCTGACAGCTGCTAAGGCCAAACTGAGAAGGAAGCAGGTGGAGGCTCTGGGGATCCTAGGGAGGCTCAAGATGGTAAAAATGTCTGCAAGAGGTTGGAGAGGCTGTACAGACAGACTACCCGTACCTATTCCTGTACTGTGATATTCTTCCTGCTGGCCACCAAAGCCTGTTCTGGGCATTATCCTTGGTCTGAAAAGATGGGCTATCATGGTAAAGACAGCACTTCGCCATGTCTCCACACAGCAGCTGTGCCCTGATTAATGGCAATCACCATCGTTACTGTCAGCTGCCGCACCGCCAAAGATGCCGGCATGACTCAGGAGATGCTCAGGCCCTATGCTGATGAACTGGACAAATGCTTCTCAGACACAGAAGGAGGGCAGAGCCAGGTACTAGCACACCTGGGGTGCCATGGCCACTATTTTGTCAGGCACCCAGGCTAAGCAGGAATCTTCAGAAGCTCAGCTCTAAGGAATAGCTAGGGAGATTCCTTTCTGAGCAAGAGGGGCTCTTTGATTCTGCTCAGACTGGGTTTCCAGGGCATGCTGAATCCACAGCTGTAGAAAGTCGAGCACAGCCACCAAAGGCCATGTCACAAGTGACAAGGGTGTGAACAGCACAGAAGCAACCTGAATTGCATTAAAAAAAAAAAGATACTTGCAGTTAATAGTAAAGGCCTCACCTGTGGAAGTGAGGGAGGCCAGCCACAGGGGCACTGACACACTTTGGTCACCTGAGAGTTTCCACAAGTGGTTCAGGGACTCTTATAGGCTCTCCTCCCCACATCTGTTCGGAACCTGTAACTCTGCTCTGGCTCCAGTATCTGCACTGGATGTTTTGGAGCCACGGAGTTGCACAATTCCAAGAAGCACCATCATATAACAATACATGGCCGTGGATTCCAAACTGTCTTATCCCTGATGCTTTCTGCCTGGACACTTAAGATTAAATAAATGTTGGCTGGAATTTGGAGCTGGGTCCTACCCCCAGATGATATCCTTTGGATCACTTCTCCGTCATATTCTGCAAAGCAGCAATGGCCCAACTCCCAAGATCCTGCTCAAGTCTACAGAGAGTGACATGGTACAAAGAAGGACATGAAACCCTGGAAACAGTGACAAAATTGAAAATACATGTGTGTTTAAACATATATTTATGTATGTACTTATATACACATATATTAAACGAATGTACTTATTTACTTTTCTTATTCCCTTATCATGGAACATAAGATATAATAACTTTGTATTATAGTATTTAAGTATTGTTCATTTTATATCACAGAACTCCAGTTAGGGGATATCAAAGAGAAAAATAAACATCACTCACTCAAGGACTTTACCTCCTCTTCTGGGGAAGGGATTACTGCATTTTTGGTTGTATAGAGGACAGTTGTGTAAGTTTGCCTGTGACCCAGTTGTGTCATAAGGCAAAATGTATGGGTGCCAAGTTGACAAAGGGCAGGGTTGTGTTGGTTAATTTTATATGCCAAACTTATGGGCACTGGGTACCCAGATGTTCAGTTAAGCATTGTTCTGAGTGTGTCTGAAAGGGCATTTTTTAATTAGGTTAACCTTTGAGTCAGTAAACAGAGTAAAGTGAAGGACCCTTCTGATTTGGGTAGGTCTCATCCAATTATTGAAGCCCTATAGAATAAAAGGCTGAGTATGGGAGAATTTCAGCTGGGAAGGGGTCTTCCCTTCTGCCTTCTGATTCAGACTCAGACTGGAACTTTTCGCCATCAGGTCTCCTGGGTCTCTACCTTACCCACTGCAGATTGCAGAACTTCTCAGTGTTCATAACGTGTGAGCCAATACCTCATGATAAATTTCCTGTTTGTTCTGTTTCCTTGGAGAACTCTGGCTAATACAGCTTATTGATGTCTATTTATTTGTTAATTGCCTATTATAAGATTTGGATCAAAAATGTTCCCCCAAAGGTTCATGTGTTCAGTGGTGGAGCTTTCAGAGAGTGAATGGATCGGGAAGGCGCTGACCTCATCAGTGGGTTGATTCATGATGAGCTCAGAGCTGAATGGGAAGGTGGGGTCTGGTTGGAGGAAGCGGGTCACTGGGCTTGTAATTTTGAAGGCCTCTCTCTCTCTCTCCCTCCATCCCTGCCCCCCTCCCCTCTCCTCTTTTTCTCTCCTCCCTCTCCTCTCTCTCCTTCTTGGCTGTGGGAGTTGAGCAGCTTTCTTCCACTATGATCTTCTGCCACGATGTTTCTACCTTAGAGCCAGCTATCCATGGATTGAAACCTCCATGACTGTGAGACAATATAAACCTTTTCTCTTTTAAGTTGTGTATATCAAGCATTTGACCACAGCCACAAAAAGCTGACTAGTACATTGCCCACGCCTTCTGTTGAGTGTAAGTTCCATTTAGAACAAGGACTTCATCCATGTTATCTGAGCATGGGTGGTACCTAGCACAGTACCTGGTACACAGTAGAGACTAAATAAATACATGGGAAATTGAATGAAGGGGGAAGGAAGGAATGAAGAGTTGATGAGGCCAGCTAGAAAAAGAAAGTATTTCAAGAAGAATAAGGTCAATGGCAGTAAACACTTGGGGAGCGAAAGGTTAGAGAAGAACAGGAGGGCTAGTGGCTTTGGCAACTAGGAGAACATGGTGGCCTGTTCCAGAGCAGTACTGGTGGCCAGCAGGACCAAAACGGGTACAGTGGGGAAGGGAGCAAGTGGGAAAACTGAGTTCAGAGAGCTCTCTCAGAAGTGACTTCGAGAGGAAGAGGGTCAATGGAAAGCTACTTTTAAACAGGAGCCTTTATTGTCCCCTAATTGGAACATGCTCATTTCTACCTTTCATTCATGCCTATTTTTTCCTGTGGCTTCTCCCAGGGCACACACCATTAATCATCTCTCATTACTTTATTTTTTAATAGAATAAGCAAGTTCATGGCCGTTTATTTCAGTCTGATATTCATTCTCTTAGCAGGATAATAATTGATACCTTAAGTGATCTCATTAATCAACAGGGACAATTAGAAGGATGTAAGTGGAGGACAATTTGCCATGGAGCCTGTCTGGGAAAGAATGAAAGGTCATCGCGTCTCTGAGTCAGAATGGGACACTTCCATGGGTGACTGACTCCTCATTAATCTGCCTTCTTGGGTCCCTCCAAGCAAAGTAGAAACAAGAAAGTGCCAAGGAAGGTTAGAACTTACTGGCACACATAGGCTCAGCATGGATCTACTCTTATTTCAGAATTCTGCACCCTGGAAGCCCTCTTCCTCCCTTTGTTCCTGGGTGGAACAAGTTTGTCTTGCTCTAGAGATTTCTGAAAACACAACAAAACAAAAAAACAGTGAAAACATAACTTTGGTAGATGAACTTCTTAAAATCTAGTAAGAATGTATGGTATTTCAGGCAACCTCTGGCTAAGTCTTTTGATCAAATGGAGCTCTCTCTGCAAAGTGCATTATTATCATTTTCTTTCTTTCAAAGCACACATGTTGTGTAGGATATGACAAAATTCTCTTTTTAAATTTTTAATAGATGCATAATAATTGTATGTACTTATGGGGTATAGTGTGATAATCTGGTACATGTATACAATGTATGATGATCAAGTCATTCCCTTTTAAAAAGAGTTATCACACATGGGAAAACCAGAAAAATGCAACAAGTATGCAATGACTGGTTTCAACATGGCATTTATAAATACACAAGAAGGGGAACGGCAGGCCAGGCATTATCACCATTAAGACCCATTTGTTGCTGACTCGCCTGTACACAGACATCAATCGGGAATAAGGCTCTGGTGGTCAGTCACAAAACTAAATCCTCCATCCTACCCTACCCACTATAATTTTTTAAAAATTTCTAATTCTAAAATAATTATAGATTCAATGGAAAGCTGCCAAGAAAGCACAGAGAGGTCTAATATAGTCTTCATTCAATGTCTCCTAATGTTAACATCATATATAGCTATAGTACATTTGTCAAAACTAAGACATTAATATTGGTATCTCACTATTGACTAAACTACAGGCTTTATCAAGAGTTCACCTGTTTTTGTACTAATGTCCTTTTTCTGTTCCATGATCTGCTCTAGGATACCACGTGGCATTGAGTGCTGTAATTTTTAATATCTTGTCTGGGAACAGAGATGGCACAATGGTCTGTTATGACTGATACAAAGCCAAGAGGGATGCCAAAGAGCCAAATCCTAAAGGTCCATTCTATCTTAATCAACAGGACTTACATTACAGACAAATAGGAGCAAAATTTTTCCTTGGGTCCTGACCCGAATGGAAAGGCAGTTCCCAAACAGGGTGCTATCAAACATCCTCAGAGCTCATGGGTGACCTGAACTCTATGAGAGCTCCTGAAACCTTACAATACCCTCTTAGGACCAGAGTGTGCCCAAGGAGAGGGTGATGATTATGACCTGCCCTTGAGGGTTAGTTTACCTCCTAAATGTTTTTAGTTTTCTATATCATTTTTTAAAAATAAAAATCCCTCAGAAGCACAAAAAAGAACAGAGAATAATATAGTGAGCATTTGTGTATTCACCACCCACCAAGGAAATGAAACTGTGTTGGAGCCCCTGACGTGGTGACAAGACCTTTCATAATCTGGCCTCTGTGTCTCCCATCAGTAGTTGGCTCTCATTCCAAATAATAATCAACAAACAAGCAAAAATCCAACGCACCCTGCTCTCCAGCATATATAATGTCACACAATACCCTGGATATCACCGTGGGGAACACATCTCAGCCCCTTTCACCACTATGACTGGACTGTGCTTCCCACCCCATCCATCCCCTGATATCTCCAATTTCTTCTTGAAGACTTCACTCAACACTTCTCTGGTCCTCCAGGGACTTTGCTTCTAAATACCCTTGGCTCCAGACATGTCTCCACTCAGCACTGCTTCTCTGTTTCCTTTGTGTCGCTGCCTCAAAACTTGGACCTCCCTGAGATCAGGGTCCGAGTCTGCTTCACCCCTGGGTCCCAGGTCCCAAGCCAAAGGCCAGGAATGAAGAGGTGCTTGGAGAATATTTGAAAGGCAGCTAATCAGGCATGGTGGTATATGCCTGTAATTCCAGCACTCTAAGACTAACACAGGAAGGTCACAAGTTTGAGCCCATCCTGGGCAGCATAGAAACTTTAATAAGACCTTGTCTCAAAACAAACAAACAAGCAAACAAACAAAGAACAGTGCAAAGGCCCAGGGAGTGCTTGCGTTTGCATCCTGGTTCAGCTGTTCCTTAACATCTGTGTCCCACTTTCTCCTTTGTTCTCCTTTGTCAAATGAGGGGTTAATAATGGTATCTATGTCATAGAGTGTGTTAAGATTATCAAATGACTTAGTAAGATGAAATGTTTAGAATGGTGCTTAACATATAGTAAGTCCTCAATAGTTATAATAATTATTTCTACCAAAGAGTTTAGTGCTTAGTAGCTATGGTCACCTCTGCGGAGTTTCCAACAGGGCCTGGGCTAAGGACTTGAATGCATGTGAGTTTACTGGGGAGTATATCCCAGAAACACAGTGGGAGGAGGGGATGGGGACAGGGAGGGGGAAGCACCCAATAAAGTGGTCCTGGTCCTGTTGGGTTGGGTGGCACTGTGAGTAAATGCAGCTGGATCCCAGCAGGGAGGGTGGCGAGGACAGGAAGAACATGTGCCTCAGTTATCCTACTGAGGCTGTGCTATTCATCTACCAGCTCCCCTCCTTCCTGCTTCCTTTGTTCCTGATTGCTCCTCCTGAGGACATCACCTCAATCAAACCGGTGAACTGTAATGGGACATCTACTAGAACTGCTGTGTACCCCCCTGTACTCCCACTAATAGCTGAACAGCACTTCTAACTGTGCCCTGCCTTGCTCTCCCAAGTCCCTCTAGAGCCACTAATCGCCCGCTCTGGCCTCTCTGCTTGACTCCATCCTGACCACAGCTGTCCCAGGACTGGCACCCCAGACATACGATAGTGCCGGAAACTAATCTGGGTAACCAGCCAGTTCCGAGCTAATGGCTGGCAGAAAGCCGCCCTTCTCCCTTCTCCTAGACCCCCAAGCCCTGAGTCCCCCTCACTAGTTCCATTCTGACAGCTTTCTGCAGCTTTTGTCCCCCGGCACACCAGCACACTGGCCAGACCCACAGCCAGCGTACAGCCTGTTACGTTGATTTGTGGCTTGGTCCCTCCCTCCTCCCAGCGGCAGCTCAAGGAGCTTGGGGAGAGGGGTAGGCAGAGAAGAGATCCAACTACCAACTCCTGCCTTCCCCCTCTACACTCTAGCCACCCAGTGTCTCATTACTCCCTTCCCCTCCTTCACTTACTGGTCCCCTGTGCCTGAGAATTAGGCTGTGTTTATTAAACCATGGGATCAGTGAGCTCTGCTCACCCACACTCTGCTTACCGTAGATTTTCCTGCAAGGATTGCAGATTGTAAAAACAACAACCTGTCTTGTTTCTCTGGCTTATTTGCTAACTTGGGCATAAATAATCAGGGCAATTTGCATATTACTATTGGCTTTTTATAGCACCACACATCTGAGTGCTGTCAGGCAAGCCGGGCAGTGGGGCAAGGAGGTGAGCCATGCTCTCGGTTGGCAGCGACACCGGCCAGAGCGGCTTCTGACTTTCTTGAACCTAGAATGTCTGGAAGACTGGGGCTCTTCAGGCCTGAAAGCAGAGAGGGACTCAGGATGACAGGGAGGGCATGGTTGGAAGGAAGACAACTGACACAAAGAGCAGCCTGTTTAGAATCAGAATTGCCACCCATACCTGCTACATGGGGGTCAGCAGGTATCAAGGGTTAGTGTCTATGGGGCTGCCCATCTCGGTCCCCAACACATGCATGGCCTTTAGCACCACTTGCCCTGCCTTATAAGCTCCAGGCAGCCCCCTGCCCCAGACACCTGGACCCTGCTCTTTGCACCTTAGCCCCAAATTATATTCTTGTTTCTTCCCCTGCCTGATGCAAAGCAGTTTTACAGGCTGGAAGCTCTAGGTGCTGCAGACTCAGGTCTTAACTCGCGTCTAACCCTAGGCGTAGGACTGTCTGTCTCTTGGGCGCTGGTCTGTGAATGTCCCAGGCAATGAAATTGGCCCTGGCCCACACCTGCTGATGCTCTTCCCATATTTAGGATTCCTGCTAATCTGGAGGCTGAGTTATTTGCTATGTCCTATGGGACAGAAGCATGAGGAGACATGGAAGGGCCCAAAGAAATGAGCAGTGACCATAACCTTGTACCTGACTTGGCCCTGCTAAACTCAAGGATTCCCCAAGACTTGACTCAGTGCTTAGTGACACTGCGACTGTAAGGTCACTGCTACATGTGGAGAAAGACAAAGCCAGCACTATTACCAGATGGAAGGTGCTCCCAGTGGCCAGCAGCAACTATGCCCTAATGGCTGCGATGTGTGGGGAGGGACCCATAGGGCCTTCTTCAGTGCCTACAAAGATGCCCCTACCTCCTGGCCCACCACTTTCTGTTATGTGTGCCTCTGCCTGGCTCCCTAATCTCTTGGCTTCCCTACTTCAATCCCTGCCATCCCTCTGGAGTACTCAGACCCCCAACTAGGTCCCCAGGCTGGCTCTGCCCTAGCATCATATTCATTTCCTTTAGAAAGCTTATCACAAGCTGTAATCATTTTGTTTCTTTGTTTTCTTATTCATCTTTCCTCCTAGAGGCTGAGTTTGGGAAAGCCAGGAATATGTGTGTTTTGTTTCCTCCTGCTTCCCAATGCTTTACTCACACCTGCAGGGTGACCATGGGCTATGATGGCCTCTGGAAGTACCTATTTGGACAATGAATGAATACAAGCAGCAGAAGCTGATGTGAGGCAATTCTAGCACACCCTGGAGGGCACCTCTTGCTTTCCTAATTCCCCTGCCCCAGTTCCTGCTAGTCTGAATCCCTACCAGCTACTACTCCCTCACCTCTTTCTGGGCTGGCCCCAGCTCATCTGGTTGTGTCAGAATGCTACCTTTCTGAACCCCTACTCTGCTGGACCATCAGGTCATAGTTGTAGGCAATGTCTGAGCTGGCAGAAGCTATGGCCGTGGCTAAACCTGACCGCTTGGATTTCACCACATCGGTGAGGAGACCTAGAAAAGAAGGAAGAAGGAAGCCAGGAAAGCAGCGTGCCAGGAGCTGAGGGCAGAGACAGGGACAGGAAGGGTGGGACACCACAGAGGGCTGGCAGAACATAGGTAGGGGCACGAACATCCTGGGAGGAGGACTCTGAAACCAGGCTCCAGGGTGCCAAAGTCTATAAAGTATAATCCAATTTTGGTAAAATTGATGTATAAGAGTGCGTGGAGGGTGTTGTCAATGATTCTCCCTGGATGGCAACATTATAACTGATTTTTTAAAGATTCTCCATTACAATAGTCTGCATTTTCCAATTTTTCTATAATTATAAGATATTTATATAATAGATACTGCATCAAAGCAAGGGAAGGAAAAAGCCCATGAAGCCAAAAATGTGGAGGCAGAGTACTGGGGAAGAGAGGCGGTGGCACCAGCAGGGGCAGTTCTGAAGGGGGCGCTGCTCCCCCACACCTGCAGACAGCCCCCTCCCCGCAAGCATCCCAGATCTCCCTCTTATCTGGAGCCACAAGGCTCAGCTCCCAGGCAACAAATGTGGGATTTGTGCAAGTCATGGGGCTCCCTGTTTCTATTTTTTTCCTTCTCTCTTCCACTTTGTATTCTGTAAGAATCTAATTTTAAACTCTCCAGATGCCATATTTTTTATCTTTTCAATTGGTTCTTTGCAGAAATTGAGTAACAGAAGTGCCATGAACCTGTTTAATGGACAAGGATGAAAAGGCCATGCAGGCCTGGAAAGCAGTCACTGTCCAGTCCCCTGCAGCCGGGCCTCACCTTTGTGGTCCCCAGGCTTCCCTCGCCCCCGCTTCTGCTATGAAGCTGAGATGCACAAACTTTCTGCCCAGCTGCATCCCAGAGCCCAAGTGTTTTGCCTCAATTTCAGGCAGCTAATTGCATAAGGGACCATAACCTGTGGATGGGGATGAGACCTCAAGACAGACGGAAGCTCATGTTTCCTAATACAGACAGTAATTTTGCCCCAGCCCCTAGAGACATTTGCCAACATCGGAAGATCTTGGTTTCTGCTTTGGGGAAAGGGTGCTAGTAGCAGGCCAGGGGTGTCTTTAAGTGTCCTAGGCATGGAAGACACTCCCTACCAAGAAGACTACCAATAGTCTCTGATGTCAGTAGTGCTGCGGAGGAGAAATCTTACAGGGCAATCTGCTGAGCTGCAGGCCAGGCCCTTTCACAGGCCGATAGAGAGGCTTCCACAGCCTTGACAGCTGCACACCCTTGGGCCATCCACACACTAGGTAGCACCTTCTCCTCAGCACTGAGGGCCACCGCTCACTGCTTTTGTGCCCTTTCAGTGTGAAGAGTGGGGCTCAGTGCTCAAATGCCTGAGTTCAAATCCCAGCCCCACCATTTACGGGTCACTTCATCCCCTTGAGCTGCCTCTACTGTTTCATCTGTAAAATGGTGACACCTGTTTCAGAGGGGCCTTGTAAGACGGAAAAGGGTTAATACATATACAGTGCTTAGAGTAGCGCCTGGCACATAGGAAGGATTCAACAGCAGTCATTAATATGGATATCCGGGTAAGTGAGAGGGATCACTGGGTACCACAGCTGCAACGCCTCCCCACCACACATAGACGTGTATTTTATGCATGGCTACCACCAGGCTTCTTCCATCCTCTTACTGTCATTATTACCCATGTGGACAGCCCAAAAGCTTGACAGTATTACCCTCATGTTCCAAATGAGGAAACGATGGACTTATCCGGTGATAGGACTCGCTTCCAGCCTTTCCCACCTGTGATGTGACCTGTGTATGGAAACCCCAAAGAACACCAAAGTATACGCAACACCAAAGTGGGAAAAGACCCCGAGATAGGGAATTTGCTGACCTCCTCTTGGGCAGGAAGTCAAGCAGGATGGATGTGGCTGTTTAGACTCTCAACTCCTGGTTTCGGTGACTCTAAAATCAACAAGAGTATGTCCTGCCAGGCCCCTTGACCTCGATGGAACCCAGATGTTGGCCACAGCTCAGAGGAAGAGAGAGAGAGCATCTAGTAGGCCCTCAAAGACTCTGCAGTGGCATTTGGAGGCAGTAACACTGGGCCCAACCTAAAAATAAACCTTAAGCCTTCAGTTATTTTTATTACCAAGTAATGCATGTCACTGACATTCATCAGCGGTGTCTGTGGCATACCCGACTGGTAACGAAAGAGTAGGCTGTACATTCTGACAGCTGCTTCAGTGCAGATGCTTTAAAATGGCCAAGTGAAGAAGTCCCACTGTGGCCATATCTCCAGGTACACATTTGAGCTGGAAGGTCCAGAGGACACAGAGGACAGGGAGGGTGATGGGGAGGGCACAAGGAAGGGCATCAGGGAAGCATGATGGGCATGAGATCCCAGTGTGAGGCCCCATCCCAGGGAGACAGCTAAGACAGCCTCCAATGTCTGCATCTGGACCAGGCTCCACCATGGCCTGGCCTGCTCCAAGGCCCCAGCCCCGTCCTTGCTTCTTCTAGTCTGTAAGGCTCTGTTCTCTGACACCTACATCTAGCAGCCCTCAGAGAGGCAAAGCAACAAAGGTGGCTATAGAAACCAATACCCAAACCCTACCTGAAGGAAGAGGTTCCCTACAACCCCTTCCTTCTGCTGGGTCTGCCTTTGTGACAGTCTCTTTGCTCTAAGAGTATCTTTTAGGCATCCTGAGACAAACACCCCTCTTCTCTGTCATGCCCAGTTCTGCGTTGAGTCCCCCCACTCTTTCCTCTATTTTCCTGCTCTAAAGATGGGACCAACAGTTGGATATGCCCAGATGTTAAACAGCAGACTCTGTAAGGCCCGGGCATGGTCCATATCTCCCAGGGTTTGGTCAGTAAAGGAGTCCAGAAGCATCCATTAGAAGAGTCAAGGGTCAAGAGCACCACGCACCTTTCTGCACGGCTGGCTGCACAGCATATGGAAGAACACTGACTCTGCTGCTGACCTGCGCTGAGGTCCATCTCTGGTTGAACTAGCTGCTTAGGCTCAGGACAGGGACCTGACCTCTCTGAGCCTCAGTTTCCCTAGCTGTACAATAAGGATGATAATGCCTACTTCATGGAATTGTTGTAAGAGTAAACGAGGCAACTCATTGCAAGTTTTTAGCATTGTGCTAAGAACACAGTAAATGTTTTAAAAGGCATAAAAATTGCTATTATTTTTGCCATTCGTATGCACTCCCTCTAAATTAGGAGTCCTGGACCTGCGGCTGAGTGCATGAGTCCATCCATTGAAACTGAATACATGCTCATCATGGGAGAGAGTCCACGGCTATAACCGGGAGTTCAGAGGGTCTGTAACCTTGACATTGCCAAAGTTAGACAGTGTCAAACTTGAGACACTATTGAAGAGTGGTCAAGACTATCGACTCCAATGTCTAATCGCCTGGGCCCAAATCCTGGCTCTACAGTTTAACAGCTGTGTGACCTTGCGAGTGACTTTGCCCTTCCCCCTCACTTCAGATGCCATCCATAATGTGGGAGTAACAATGCCTATCTCATTAGGCTGCTGACAGTACTAAACAAGGTGTACATTTCAAGCGGAGAGGAAGGCCAGCACACACAATAGATGTGTTATATCTGCTTGTAATACAGACACATACAGCACAAATACTACTTATACACAGAGAGATAACTACATGCAGAGAGAGAGAGAGAGAGAGAGAGAGAGAGAATATGAATATGAATCTATGTGTTAACTTTTATAGTCAAAAGCCACTATAGCCAAGAGCCAAGAGCCCAAGGCCTGCTTTTGGTTCATCCTACCCCCCTCCTAGCTCATTCCCTCCTGCATCCCTCTGTCTGCCCTGGAATTTTCTCTCCTCGGCATTCCCTGCTCCTTGGCATCTTGAAACACCACCTAAGTCAGCAGAGGAAGAATGGGGGGGAATCAAAGGTTGGGGTCCAGCAACAATCCTGGGGGAGTGAAGCATGCAGGGAAGCTGGAGGTTCAGCACCTTGGGGATGCCAAGGCCCTGGGGCCAGGTTGACTTGGAGTCAGGAATCAGGAGCACAGTCCTACTAGTAGGCTAGTGAGAGTCCGATGGAGTCTTGCCCTGGCCTGGAGAGCCAGACCTCAGAGCAGGCTGTTCATGAACCAACCAGGAAGTAGGGTACAGCAAGCTCTGAGTGTCCTGGGCACCCAGATCCTGGGCCACAGTCTGTGAGGAGGGGTCCTCCTGACAGCCAGGTTGGGCAGGCACGCTTCAGGGTCTGGAGAAAGATACCACTGTCTGCCACTGAGCAGGAGCAGGGCAGTATAGAACAATACTCCACGATCAAATTAGAAACATCACAAATTCCTGGAAATGGGACTGAAACAATACTGCTCAGAGGGGGCTGGTGATCAGTGGTATTGGCAGGCCCATCATGCCCTCACAGATTCATGGAGAAAGCTGTACTGTTCCTTCAGCCTGCAATGAAGGCACGTAGGAGGATGAACACACTCCCCACCCCAGAGCTCTGATGGGCGGCCCGAGGAGGCTGGCAGCAGCGAGGGATGGACTCCAGGAGTAACCCTCCTTGCTCACACATGATTTCTTTCAATGACTCACAGCCAAGACTAGGAAAATGTTGAGAAATATGTTTACTCCAGTCCTATGCTTGATGAGAATGAAACACACATCATTAGCCATAAAAGTAGGATTAAGACAACAGAGCATTATTTGCAAACGATCAACAGAGATGGGCACAAACACAAACCCGAACAGAAGTTATAAATCTCAGAAACAGATGCTTAACTCTAGTGCTACTGAGATGGGGTTCTTCATTCCTCCCTGTATTAGGTGGATCTGCATCCTGACCTGGCTCCTCTCCGCTTAACAGCCTCTATAAAGGATGGGCAAGGGCTTGACCGTAAGCAACCAATATCCTGCCATTGTGGGGAACTAGAGGCCCCAGAGGCTGCCAGAAGGCCTCTGAGAGAAGCCTCAGCATATCCTACGACCTCACGGGAAATGCAGAATCTTGAGCCTTCATGGGACCCACTGAAGCTGAATGGGCATGTTCACAGGCTCCCAGATGATTTGCATGTGAAAGTCTGAGAAGCAACCTAGTCTGTCAACCTTAGAAAACCCCAGGGCCCCTTATGATGCACAAAAATATCATTTCCTTCTTTAATACGATATAAAACTTCAGCATAGGGCTGGGGGCATAGCTCAGTGGTAGAGTGGTTGCTTAGCATGCCCAAGGCCCTGGGTTCAAGCCCCAGCACACAAATAAATAAATAGATGAATGAGTAAACTTCAGCATAAAGTGAATAAAAATGAGCCAATTTAATAGTCATTGTGAAGATTGTTTTCAAATGTACATAAACCTACACCTGTAGCTCCCACCTACAATATCTGCTAGTTCAACAACTTGGGGCTGGGAGAGGTACCTCCCCAGGTAGAAGACCTCTGATGTAGAGCTATAACCCCCCTGTGCATGTAGGGTGGCAGGGGGTGTCTACGACCCAGAGAGCGGAGCCCCAGAAGCTTCAGCATCTGTACGGATAAGTCCAGAAGTAGGAAGTCGATGCCTCCTGAGGCAAGAAGCCTCAATTCAAGAGAGACACAAATGTGAGGAGTGACTTGAAGCTTGCTCCCCTAGAACATACATTTTACAGCCTGAGTGCCACAGTCGGATGTCAGCTTTTGTGTCCTTTCCCCAGGCCTTTGTTCTCATTTCCCCTGAAAGTCTGCTTCCTCTAAGTAAACATCCAATGTCTTTCAACATCCATCTTGGCACATAAACTAAATTCCTCTACGCCCTCGTTGTTCTCTTTTGGACATGCCTGAGTTTGTCCCTGTTTCGGTACAGGTGAGGAAGAATATATTTATACGTTTCCCTTTTCCTTTGCATTTAACTTTGATTTAACTGGAAATGCTTTCTTACTGTAAAAATAATACCACCCTGTTACAAAAAGAATTGAAATACAGAAGTTAAAAAAGTAAAAGCCACCCTAATATCTGTTATTAGCCTGCGGCGATATCTCCTTCCTGCCTTGTGCATTTGTGTGTACATGTTCCTACATAGCAATATACATATCACGATCAGATTATTCTATGGCCTGTTATTTTTTTTTTAACGTAAACATTTTTCTATGCAGCAACAGTCTTGATGATCATTCTTATCACTCCCCTCCCACCAGAATTAATCTCAGTTTCCTAAGATGGTGTCTTAGTTACTTTCTCATTGCTGGGACAGAATACCTGACACCCACAAACTAAAGGAGGAAAGGTTTATTTTGGCTCACAGTTTGTAGAGGTTTCAGCCCATTATCGGCTGGCTCTGAGGAAAGACGACATGGCAGAGGGGCGTGGCAGGGAAGAAACAGTTCATGGCATGGCAGCCAGAAGCAGAGAGGGTTTAAGGGAAGAGGAACAATCTCTATCTCTATCTCTATCTCTATCTCTATCTCTGTCTCTGTCTCTGTCTCTGTCTCTATTTCTATCTCTATCTCTCTGCCTCTGCCTATATGTCTATGTCTATGTCTATGTCTATGTCTATGTCTATGTCTATGTCTATGTCTGTATCTATATCTGCCCTTCAAGGCTGCACCCATTTCTTCCCATCAGGCTTCACCTCCCAATGTCACACCCCCAGCTATAAACTCATCAGTGGACTAATCCAGTGATGAGTATCACACACCCCTGATCGGGACACCTCCCAAAAGCCCCCATCTATGAGCACATAAGGTTTTGGGGGACATCTAGATTTAAGCCATAACAGATGGTTTCACTAGTTCAGAAAAGATAGAGAACAGTGTCTCTACCAAAGCTTTCTAATGGCCCACGTGACACTGTTTAGATTGCATTCTCAGAGCCTTAAGAATATGACTATTCTTTGGACCCAACTCTTCCACTCCATACTGGCTTTGCTTGCTTTTGGAGGCCTAAATGCATAGGGTACTCATTCATTTATTCATTCACTGGACAAAGATGTGTCGAGACCCATCATGTACCAAGCAGTTTGTACCACTGGCCAAAATGGTACTGGTCTCCTGAGCTCAGGGAGTGTGCACGGCGGCAGTGACCTCAGTGAGGCAGCACAGCACTGAAGAGGGGAGGGACAGACTTTCAGAGAGAACTCATTGCAGGCCAGGCATGGGGACCTGGCCTGCATATACACGTTCATCAAATCCTTTCTATGTTCTCCTGCTTTGCAAATGAAGAGGAGACATTCAAGGGTACTCTCCAAGGTCCAAGAGCTAATTAGATGGTAGAAACAAGATTCAAACCCAAGATCGCCTGTCTTCAAAGCACTTTCTTAATTCCCTAATTCTTGCTGAGATTATAAAAGGCTGTGTTTCTCTTCTGACCCTTCCATAGGCTCTAGACATTTTTAAAGGCTGTCATGAGATACCCTCCACAGTTTGCTTCAATTATTTCATAAAAGAAAGACAAAAGTAATAGAATACTGTCTGGTCTGGGTGAGGAAGGGGGTGATTACATTTGGAGAAAGGAGTGAAAAGGGAACTTTTCTATGGAGGCACATCAGCCAGGAACATCTTAGGTTTCACTTGACCAGCCAACTAACATACATATAATTTAAAACTTTTCAGAACCACTCTGACAACCAAGGACCCAAGAGTAGACTCAATCTGCTTCTTATCACCATCAGACTCTAAAAACCCTACCTCCCCCTTCATAATTACTCCAGGCAATCAGCACCAACTGATCAATCAAACAAAGAAAATTGCAGGTTTGAAGCTTTAATTAAATCTATCCGGCACTATCTAATTAAAGAAAATCTTTACTCTTCTACATACTCCAAAATAGAAGAAGCCCTCTCCTTCAGGGTTCTACAAATAATTTGCCATGTCGAGGCCTTCACCTAGCTTGCATTGGAGGAAGAGCAGAGCAGAGAAAGATAGCAATTCTAGTCTCTTTTCCATTTTTTCAAGTTCAACAAAATTCCAATATGGGGCTGTGGGAGAAGTATCCTATCTCTGACAGGTTCCTTCTCATCCTTTGCTGCCTGTTAGGACAGATGGGTGCTTGCTCAGGGTGCCAGTTCCCCAAGGGTTTTTCTTTCCCTTGTATAACACACAATCAGTCACCCATGTGGCTGAAGGTCCCGGACTCAGAACGGGGATGAAATTCTGAAAACTGAGCTACATTTTATTATCACTGGGCTTTAGCCATTCTGAACCTCAGCTTTTTCCTCTGCAAAATAGAATGGATACAATACCTATTGGATTGCTGAGAGAAGTAAGTAACACACTGTGTCTGGGAAGCTTGAACAATCAAGTTGAGCTGGGAAGTATACCAGGCACTTCAAGGGTGGAACCTTGCAGTTTGTGGATATTTCCAGACCTTCCTTAGTCTGCAAAAACTTTGTGTCTTCATTACCCACCTACCAAAGGGTCTTGACAGCTCTCCAGCTTTCTGAATGTCCTTTTCTTTGCACAGTGATGAAATCCTAGTATGATGGAAATAGCTAGATTATCAGAGCTGAGATCTGCCAGTTTCCCTTTGCTTTGTGGGGTTTACATAAGTCTAAAATCCAACTTGCCTGTGATATGTGGCTGCAGAATTTTGGATAAAGGTGGCAGAGTGTGGCACAGACTGAACTGGGAGGGCACTGTGAACCACTCTGCTATGGTGGAGAGGAAATGGCAATGGGAACCTTGTGAAGATATCTTCCCTTTGGACAGGATTAAAGACACTGCATGCTGTACCCTACAAGCTCAGGGGCATTGTGCTGTCAGTAATCCCTTCAGTGACCATCAGCCCTGGTTCTACTGTCCATACTGCTTTTGCTGTGTTACCATGGGAACCCCTGTCAGCCTCAGCTCGAGGCTGGACTGGTAATGTAGTGTGTGTCTGAGTATCCATCATGTGACCAGGAGGTGCTGCCTGCTGAATAGTGGTTGCTCTCCCTTAAATTTTCTTCGTCCAACCTGCTGGGCCCTTCTGGGAAAGGAAACACAGTAAGACACACAGCCAGACTGAACAGGTGCCTCTGGAGCCCCCTGGAGGCAGGTGGGGGCACCCAACTCCCCTTCCTCCAGGTTGTAACTCCAAGGCCATCTTCTTTGAGCTCTCTATTAATACTCCCATAACTTCACATGCTCTTCCTGCATATGAATTTCTCCACAAAGCTTATCTAACATTTTTTTAGTCTGTCTTCCCCCAGAATGTAAGCTGCATTTGGGCACAGACTTTTGTCTTGTGCCCATCTGTATTTTCACTGCCTAAGGGGGAAGAAAAAACTTTGTGCACAGTAGATGTTTGATAAATATTGATGGGACGAAATATTTGTTAAGTGATTTTGACAGAGACGCCAAAGACTGAGGTCCAAGACTGGGAGGAGGAAAGGCAGCAGCAGCAGGGCCAGGTAAAAAGAAAGGGAAATGGATGTAACACTAGTTACTCAGGAGGCTGAGGCAAGAGGATTGCAAGTTCAAGGACAGTCTAAGCAACTTAGGGAGACCTTGTCTCAAAAACTAAAATGTGGTGGGGATGTAGCTCAATGGTAGGGTGCCCGGAGTTCAATCTTCAGTACTGAAAGAAAAGGAAGGAAAGACAGAAAGAAGGAAGGAGGAGGGAAGGAGGAAGTAAAGGAGTGAGGGGTACAATGACATGAGAGGGATCCACTTCTACCTCCTTTCCACCCCCAAACCTCCTGAGCTACACAGAGGGGGCATCTGAGGGCCAACTATCTGCCAGGCATACATCTCATGCTGAGGACACAGTGATGAATAGCAAGCATATGGATAGTGCTGTCCTAAAGCTTCTGCTCTGCTGGTGGAGACAGTAAACCTATAAACACATTACACAGTCATCCGTAGGGACTTGGTTCTAGGACTCCCACAGACACCAGAATCCTTGGATGCTCAAGGCCCTTTGTATAAAAATGGCATTGCATGTGCATATAACCTGTGCACATCCTCCTGTAGCTTTAAATCACCTCTAGATTGCGTACAACACCAAATATAATGTAAATGCTATGTAAATAGTTGTTATACTGCATTGTTTAGGGAGAAATGACAAGAAAAATGATGGTGCATGTTCAATACAGATGCAAGTTCTTTTCCAAATACTTTTGATCTGTGGTTGGTTGAACCCATAGATGCTGGAATTGACTGTATCTAAAAACTCATATAGAGCTGTACTCCCAAAAGAAAAGAACAAGGTTATGGGTGGAGAATGAGGGAGAACATTAATTCAGATCAGGAGTCCCAGAGGGTCTCTGGGGGTGGACATGTCAGCCAGGGGAAGGATGGGGGGTAGGAAGAGCGAGGGTGAGGAAGCTTGCAATGTCTGCCTGTGTGGCTGGAGAATAAAGTACCGGGGGAAAGTGGTAGCATGTAGTTAACACCAGAGAGATGGGACCCATGAGAACCTGAGTCAGGGTGGGATCCAATCTCGCAAAGCCCCTTGTCATGTGGCACTTGAGGCTGGGAGCTGCTGTGCTTTCTAGAGAGCTCTGTATTTTAGGACTCCACACACAGTTCCAGCATGCTAGGAGCACAACAGATGCTTGCTGCTGCTTTGTATGACCAACTTTAGGGTAAAGACCTTGCACTTTTGGTCTCTGTACTTAGTACACTAGATAGCACCCAATATATGGTTTATGAATGTATAAGAAATAACCATTCAAAACCCATGGGGCTTTATAGTACAAACAGTAAATATGTGAATTTAAAAAAAATCTTTAAGGAGGTCTGGGGTCTCAGGATGAAATACAGACTGTGGCAAAGAACCTATCTGTGTGACAGAAGATGAAACAACCTCACTGAAGGAAGTGGGGTGGGGAGAAGGTGTCAAGCGACTTTGGAAATCTGTGGAGATTATAGCAGCTGTTCTCAACATTTTTGGCATTGGGACCGGTTTCATGGAAGACAATTTTTCCATGACTGGGGTTAGGGTGGGGTGGTTTCAGGATGATTCAAGCACATTACATTTATTGTGCACTTTACTTCTATTATTAGTATTACATTAAATATTCTTCTAAGGAGCGTGCAACCTAGAGCCCTTGCGTGTGCAGTTCACAGTAGGGTTTTTGTTCCGGTGAGAACGTAGTGCCACTGCTGGTCTGACAGGAGGCAGAGCTCAGGCAGTAACGGAAGCAATAGGGAGCAGCTGTAAATACAGAGGAAGCTTTGCTTGACAACTCACGCTCACCTTCTGCTGTGCAGTCCAGTTTCTAACAAGCCACAGAATGGCACTGGACTGCTGGTCTATAGGAATAGGGGCAAATGGAACTGCACATAAGAACTGAACTCTGGTTGATCTTTTTCCCACGGGAATGTGGGCTAACAATTTGCAGCAATTACACCTGCGTCCTGGACAGGAAAAAGTACAAGACTGGCTGATGGTGGGGGCCAGTTTTCTTATTGTTGGAGTGGATGTTTACAGACAAAGAAGGATAAAGGCTGGAAAGACCCATGTGGTATTGGATTACAGTTAAAGACTCAAAAAGAACTCATACTTAGTTTAATATAGGTATAGTTGGATACATACAAAAATATTTATAGATATGCTCATATTCATATGTTTACACAAATTTCCCTGCTTTGTCATGTGAGAGGACCTATGTGCACAGATATCCCAATAGCAACAAGCACACCTGGCACCTAAACCTTTGTTTCCAATCCCATTCTCTAACAAAAGAAACCAAAGCCCCTAGGAGAAATGGTTGACTGGGATAGGAAATATACAATACAAGTCCGGAACATCTTGGAGTGCCAGAAAAAAGAAGTGTCCAGCAACAGCAGTATCAACAACATCAACACCAAAAATGATAATGACAGGAATATTGAAAGACACAGGAGCCAATTAAAACGGCTCCTAACGATGTTAGCAATGCAATAAATGAAGTTTAGCATCAGATTACAACTCAAAGGATGAGGTGAAAATCCACGAGTCCACATTGATATTAATAAATGAATGAATAGATTAATAAATGGAGGAGAACAGACAAATCTCTCAGGCAGAAAAATTCCAAATAATCTATGTAGAGACTCTGACCTCAGGAGATGAAGCATAACTGCTCTCTTCTTTAGTGAGGAAATCCATGGTGCTTCCTTCCAAAGAGCCCAGTGTTGGGGCTGAGGAGGAACTCTGCAGTGGAGAAATCTGACAAACGCTACCTCAACCACATGACCAAGGTCAAGATCAAGGTCAAAATCAGCAGTGATAAGGCATGCTGATAATACGTACCCTTGGCATGATGTGATGAAAATGTGGTCTTCCTTCCAAATATATTACTCAAGAAATATATCCTAATTGAAGGACATTCTACATAATTCCTGGTAACCATTACCCAAAATTATTAAGGTCTTCAAAACCAAGGAAAGCCTGAGAAATTGTCATAGTTGAGAGAAGCTTAAAGAGACATGACAAATGTAATGTCAACAAAATGTAATGATGGATCTTCAATAGAGTCATGGGACAGGAAATAGATAATTGGTGAAACCTAGGGAAATTTGAATAAAGTTAATAATATGTCAATATTGGTTCACTATTATGACAAATGTTTCATATGCGTGTGAGATGTTACTAGGGGAAGCTGGGTATGGGTGATACAGACATTCCCTGTACTACCTTAACAACCTTTCCATAAATCTAAAATGGTTTTTATTTATTTTAATTAAAAGTCGTGGGGTTGTTTTGTTTGTTTTGCATCACTGGAGATTAAACCCAGGGTCTCATGAACGCTAGGCAAGTGCTCTACCACTGGTCTATATCCCCAGTCATTTTAAATTTTATTTTGAGACAGAGTCTTCATAAATTGTCCAGGCTAGCCTCAAATTTATGATTCTCCTGCCTCATCCTCCTGAGAAGTTGGGAATATGGGTGTGCACCATTATGCCAGGTTAAAAGTTTATTTTTTAAAAAAATACAAATAAAGAAATTAAAGATTCCTCTAGCTCTTGTGAAAACAGACTGAAGGAAACAGAGGCATTAGTAGGGAGACCAGGAAGGAGGCTACTGTGACCACTGAGTTAAGGGAGTGGGGCAGTGGAGGTAGCTGGAAGAGATCAATCTTTGAATTGGAAAATAATAATAATAATGATAAAATGGGATTAGTGAGTATGTGTCCAAAATTTCCTATGTATGTTAAGCCTTGGGAGATAGTTGAATCTTCACAACTGTTCTAGGAGGTAGGTAAATTTTGTGGGTGTAGAAGCTGAGGCTCAAATAAAAGCAGCTTTCTCCAAGTCATGCCACTAGTAAGAGACAGAGCTAGACTTGAACCCAGACGGACTGGCTGTAAACCATCCATCTGAACCTCCACACCCCATTGTGTGCCGTCCCCGTAAAGGATGGGACTGGATATAAGGACTAGAGCAAGGACTAGACCTTGATGCCAAAGAGAAGCCACCAACAGTCAGGAATACAAAAAATTGCTTTAGAGAAATCATACATTATGTTCCAAAGGCCTAATGATTGGGCACACAGGCCAGACTATCCTGAAGTTTCCTCTCTCCCAAAGCAAACAAGACCAAGTGTCAGTTCTGGAAAGCTAGCGGATTCTGCTATCTTGTGTCCCCACTTACCTCTGGGTTCTAAAATAAATTTCTAAACACCACGACTCAGAGCTTGCTATAGCTAAGAAAATACAGGTGGCTGTGATGGACAAACCCCGGCCGTCCAGAGGTCTAGCTCCATACACAAGTTTATTTCTCATTGCAAAACCCAGTCAATCAGCAGTCCTTGGGAAGGTGTCAGTTCTACTCCATGGAGTTATCCCAGCTTCTTCCACCTCCAAGGAAGTACAGTGAGGACTGCAGGCAAGCTCCTCTGTGCTACGCCTGGAAAGCATTCATGTCACTTCTGCTTACTCTCTCCAGCCCACTAAGTCACACGGCCCCACCTTGAAGCAAGAGGGCTGGGAAATATCGTTCCTGGCCAGGCAGCTGCTTCCCACTGACAAGTCTCCAGTGTGGAGAATGAGCAAGATTGGTGGTGGACAGCTTGCCTTCACTGCCACACTACTCAATGTGCCATGGGAAAATAAATCCTTATGCCAACGACAAATGGCATTGTTAAAAGAGCCAAGAGCAGTACCTGAGTGGGGTAGAAACAATCCCAGATCAGGTAAAGATCAGGCGTAATTTTTACCCCTCTTACATACATCCCTGGCATCACTCAGTCCATAATTTCAGAGCTACCGGAAGCGTGCCAGTTCTCGGTTTTTAAGTCAGGAGAATGCATCTGGCCCTGAGAAGGGACAGGAAAATCACCTGCAAACCAGTTGTCAGGCGGGGATAGAACCCAGGCCTCCCAGCCCCACCTTGATTTCTGGTACTACATCTCATCCTATGGCAGCTTGCACTCACCTGAGGGAGCAATGATTTGGCTTTTTGCTCCCTTAAAAGATGAGAATTGGTTCTCCTCATATTTAATTCCAAGACAATGAAGAACTTGACAATTGAGAGGTGTTTGTTTAGATATCATTACTGCTAACCAGGAAACAGAGGGAATGCTAGAATTAATTACAGGTCCTAACCTGCCCCTACTCAATTTCCTTGGGTCACCAAGGTCCTTTACACAACTATTTCTATTACTCCCAAAGTTCAGAAAGTGAGTTAAGGATAAAGAAGGGTCCACTGTCCTATCTCAGTAAAAGCTCAATCAGCAGTCACTTGCAAGAAAGAGGTAAATGTGTCTAGGGTAACCACTCCATTCTGGGTCATTTTGAATCTTTGACCAACCTCATGTGGGGAGGGCCCATCATGAGGAGGAGTGGAGGCAGCACAACTTTCTGGCCTGAGCCTCAGGCTCCACAGGGCCTTAAATTTTGGCTGCTACTGAACAGCAGACTTGACAAATGAGCAAGGGGAGATTTCACCACAAACACTGACTTTGACCTTGAGCCATGGGGTCCTACTGTGAATGGAAAGATTGCTCAGGACCCCGACGCTGCTGCCCACCTGGCTTTGTATATTATCTGCTGCCAACCCCTCCTCCCACTATGTTTTCCTATCCCACCCTTTGGCATTAGGTGATGGAGCACATGGTCCTCCATGGGTCACTGCAATTGATTCCCAGAGCCTAACCCTGGCAGCCCCCACTTCTTCCTCTTCCAAACCCCCATCAGCTGACCTGTGTGAACTTGGGTATCAAGCAGATCTGGAAGCTTAAGGTTCCACAAGGCAGGCAGCCTCTTTGAGCTTCCATTTCATTAGCAGTAAAATGGAAGTAATAATTCTTACTTCTAGGAAGATTGTGAAGAAAAAGGGAGACACGATTAATAAAGCACCTAGCACACTACAACATTCTAACCTCTGACCCTCTTCTAACTCCATCTAAATCATTGGGATTCACAGTTTAAGGGATAAACTGAATGTTTCTCCCAGAAGTCCTGCATTGTGTCCTTGGCCCAGGGTTGCTCCCCAGATGATCTGGGTCTACAATTGGCACTGGAGACATCACTGGGGACTCAGCCCACCTCCAAAGCTTGCCTGGTGAAGGATCATGAAGAAAGGTGATTACAGTGACCCTGCACTATGTGCAGCTGCCCTGTCCCAGGCTCTGTCTAGCAACACCAGGCCAACATTGGCATCTACAGCCCCTCTCAGCTGGCTCCTTACCTTATCCATCATAGATGACTTTCCTGGTTAAATACACAGCTCCCACGAACAGGTTTGTTTCCAGATGCAAATTTGCCAACATTTAGGGGGAATCAAACATATTTACTTTTCCAGTGTTAGGGGTTTGATAAAATCCATAATGTCTTTGGCCTCAAGCCCTCTTCCTATTAATTATTAAACTCTTGTGTGTTCCAAGGGTAATTGAATCTATGTCTCTAATTAGTTTACACTTAATTTATCAGAATAATTTTTAAAGGGCTGATGGATGTCCCAATAAGCCTCATGGGCAGTTTAATGAATCTTTATTTAAAAAGAAATTGGACACTCACCAAACTGTTAACAGTAGTTTCCTCCAGGGAGCAGGACTGGGACGAGGGATTAGGAAAGGAGCCACTTGGACTTTTTTTTCTGTACACTTCTGCACTGCTTGACTTTTTCTAAAGCACTGAGTACCTATTACTTTTACTATTTTAGAAGAACTACTTTAAAAAGAAAATCAGATGGATTTTGAAAAAGAAAATGGAATGCACACAGTGAATACAGAGCAGTGAGCAGGCTTCTTGGGTGGAGGGAAAAGCTAGGAGGGGTTCCGTCAGGACTCACAGTTCACTCCTCCTTCAGCCATTTAGCAGCTTATAGGTCTTAGACATAGATGCTTACTTAAAAGGGAATTAACACTACTCACTTCATGAGTGTGTTAGTGAATTATTAGACAACACAAATAATGCCTGTTTAAAACTTTTCGGTACATCTCCACTTCCCTTAAGATATGTGTCAGGCTCTCCATAAAGCATAAAGGGCCCCTGGCAATCTGTCCCTGGCTACTCCTCCACCTCCTCACAACACTCCAGCCACAACAAGCCAACTCGTCCTCATTCTGCACATCATCTTTCTCTCGCTCTTGCCTGTACCTGTGTATATACTGTATTCTTGGCTTGAAACACTCTCCCCATCTCTCCCTCCATGCACTAGCAGGGATCCCTTCCTCCAGAGAGCATGCATTCACTCTGTAAATAATCGTTCAGCACCTACCATTGTCCAAGCACTGTGCTAGGTCTTGGTGCTGCAATAGAGAGTAAAAAGAAAAGAATTCCTGCAAACACAGAGCTTACAGTTTTGTGAGATAGATGACACAAGTCAAATAATCCCATATGCACTTAAAACCATGAAGGGTGGGTGCATGGTAGTCTAAGAAAGTATCAGAGGAGGGTTAGACTAGGCTGGAGGAAAAGGGTTGTCCCAGTGACAGTGCACTGAGATGTGAAGGATGAGTAAGAGATAACAAAGCAACAGGCACTGGGAGGGAAGGCAGCCCAGGCACACAGATGAGCATCTTCAAAGATCATCCCCAGGACCAGGTCGGTTTCCCCATCATAGCATTTGGTGTTCTCAGTATCTCCTGATTATTTATCTGTTTCCCTCAAGATATTGTAAGTTCCTTGAAGGCAGACACTATCTTGTTTACTGTTGTATCTCCAACACCTGGCACTCCTGGTAGGCATTCAATAAATGTCAAATCAATGACCATGACTGTATCAACAAATGTGTCTAGCACAGCGGCTGGCACATAATAGGTATTCAGTGTCATTGTGCGTTCTGGCCCCTTTTCAGCATCATCTCTCAATTTCGGTCCTAAAGATTTCTTCCTCATCCCCTGGGTCCTCTTTGCTACCTTCTGCCCTCAAGAGCACATTCCCAAAGGACTTTGGGGAAGGGACCTTCCAAGGACAACCTTATTGATGTGCAAGGCACACTTTTTAAGGAATCCATCACACAGGTCCTTTGGGGGTCTCTGCCGTGATACATATTCATAAGGCGACAGTAAATCCGGCAAATTTGGGGATTTTTATAACATCCAAACAGGTGTCTAATGCCAGTTGAGTGAAATCTGCAACTGGCTCCAAATGACTAAAACACCATTCCACCTTAGGCTGGTGGTAGAATGTGTATTGCCAGTAACTGAGGGAACGAGTTATTGTGCTTCACATAACTTGAACCCAAATGTCTAAATTAAGGGAAGCTTAGCTGTGTTTAACTGGTGCAGTCATCACCAGCACCCTGTAAACCCTCCAATATACAGTGATGCCGTTTATTAGCAGCATCTCCATAGATTATGTTTGGTCGTGTTCCATTAGGAAACTTCATTCCACATTGAACTGCAATGCAATAGGATGCTTGCCAGCACAGAAAGTCCATCTAATTGTGCAAAAGCAGAGACGTGGGGATTGTTTCAGTAATTCATCTAGGCAGGGCTGACACTGCATTATCTGGAAGGCTCTTTGTTCTTTTCTTGCTAATTTCCAAACTCCCACAGGCTCTCTAGCCTTCAGGACCAGCTCCTACCCCCATTTCCCACCCTGATCCATTATGAGAAGAAACTGATCAGCTTCTATTGTAAATTTAATTTCAAGCAGCCAGACGCTGCCTTCTGGCACCCAGGGATGTTGCTGCTTGTGAATAGCACTAGATGAAATGTGAGATGCTTTCAAGGAGATGGCTATGAACTCCTGGAGAGGGAGGTTTTGGGAGATGAATGGCATCTGCATATAGCACAAGCTGTGCACAGGGTGCCTATTGGCACCTCTCGTCAGCAATGCCAGGTGCAGCATCACTGAGGATGCCTCATTTTGCAGAGAAAACTGAGGCTAGAATGGGTAGACTTGCTTGTCCAAGGTCACTGACACAAGGAAGAAGATTAGAACCCAGGTATGTCTGAAACTAAAGGCCTTCACTTTTTTTTTATATATATGCGGGTACCTGGAGTCAAACTCAGGACCTTGCGCTTGCCAGGCAGGTGCTTATGCTGCTGAGCTATATCACCAGCCCCTTCACTTCTTAAATCAATCTATCTCAGGGCTTCTCAGACTAAGCATTGCTCCATTTGGAGCCAGATAATTCTCTATTGCGCACGCCCATCCTATATGTTGTAGGACATTTAGCCACACCCTTGGCTTCAACTTATTGGATGCTCTTAGCATTCCTACAGTTGGGTTAATCAAAATTGTCTCCAAACGTTGGCAAATGTCCTCTGAGGGGCAGGACAGCCTTACCACTGCTGTACTTATGACTTGCAAATTATCAGGATTTTTGTCTCTTTTGCTTAATTAAGGTTTCTAATCTTTTCTACAAATGTATAAGCATTCCTTTTGTTTATATCTTACCATAATTCAAAACAGTTTACATACATTATTTAATTTAATCTTCACCAACCAACCAGTGAAGTAGATCTTGATAGACCCATATTATACATGAAGACACTGAGGGTAGGAGTGGAAGGGATCTGCCAATGCTCCCTAGCTCTGTAACTGCAAGATCAGTGCGTGGTTTCTTGTGTGGCTCTGCCACAGCAAAAACAGGGAACAAAGCTCAACTCCAGCCTCAGCACTCAGAATCTAACGTGAGGGAAGTTCACTGTTCGCAACACAGCCCAAGAATAAGCCTCCAGAGAGCTGCATTAAAATGCAGTGAGAACAGTGACTACAAAACATGTGCCTGTTAAGTTTCAGACAATAATACAGAAAGCCCCAGGTGATGTGAACGGAAAGAAATCTGCTACAGGCTGCTTGGTGGTCCTGCCTCACTGTCTGTGTGGGAAAGAGTAGGCGAGAGGAACATGATAGGATCAGCAATGCATTGAGACATCACACACACAACATACACACATATACATGGTATATTATACTCACCCATTACATTCATACACATGCATACATACATACAGGTAATATACCAGAAATACATATTATGTACTATTATATACATACACTCGATCCCTTACTTAAACAATGAATGACTCCCCCTGAGCCCAGTGCCTTCTGCAGTGTCTTTCTACCATGCCTGCAATTCCCTGTCTCAAAAGTCTGATGAGAGGGCATAGATGAAATATCAGGACAACCCTACAGCCCTCCAGAAAGTGCTGCTTTACTAGGTCCTACACACAGAAAGGCAAGGGAGGATGCACACTTAGGGACCTTCAGCAAGGGCCTCCCCTAGAGCAACCCTGGGAGGTGGGTTAGTGTCACCTTCATTTTATAGATGAGGCTCAGAGGAGCCAAACCTTGGATGAGGTCATAGCATTTATAACTGTAGAGGCTTAGGGTTCTGGAGATGTAGTTTAGTGGTAGAGTGCTTGCCTAGCCCCTAGGTTTGATTGCAAGTACTGCAAAAATAAAAGTACAAATCAATAAACAAACATAGAGCCTTGCTAGGTATAAATCTAGGTCTGTTCCCTCATTTCCCACTGCCTCACAGGAAAATACTGCAAGAATACTGTTCCGCTGGATGAGTGAAAAAATGTCCCAGTAGGCCAGTAAGACACATTTGACCAGAAATGGGAATCCACTGCAGGCCGATCTGGTCTGTTTTCTGTTTCTAAGCTTGACACTGTGAAGTCATCCTCCACTTCTTCTTTTCCCATAAGTCTATTATTAACTCCGGGAACAATGCTTTCCCACAACCTCTTAGGAGTCTGCACCATCTTCAGTCTTCATTGTTCTTGTCCAAACTGCCACCATACTTTGCCTGGCTTGATGGTGACCTGTCTGACCCCCACCCAATGCAGTTTCCACACTGAAGCCACATCATGCCCAAATTCTTTTCTAAAAATCCTTTATTAGAAGCATATGTACAGGGCCGGTGAGATAGCTCAGCGGCATAAGAGCCTTCCTGGCAAGCGCGAGGTCCTGAGTTCGATTCCCGGTACCCACATACGAAAAAAAGGCCGGTGATATTGCTCAGCGGCATGGGCGCCTGCTGGCGTGCGAGGTCCTGAGTTCGACCCCCGGTACCCACAAAAAAAAAAAAAAAAAAGAAGCATATGTACAAAAAAACCCCACAGCTAACATATTTAATAACGAAAAACTAAATATTTTCTCTCTATGAACGAGAACCAGACCAGGATTCCACTCTTACCACTCCTAGTGGATATTATACTAGAAGTTCTAGTCAATCATGCAAAAAGAAAAGAAAGAGGGGGGAACGAGGGAGGGAGGCAGGACAGAAGGAAGAAATGCCATCCAGACTAGAAAGGAAGAACTAAAACTGCTTTCATTCACAGAAATAAACAAAACTATTTGAACTAATAATGAATTTATCAAGGTCACAGAATACAAAATCAACACATAAAAATCAAGGGCATTTTTATGTATTACCAATGACCAATCCAAAAATAAAATTTTAAAAAGTAATTTCATTCACAATGGCAACAAAAAGAACAAAAAGAAGATTTCCAGTTCAAATGGAGACCAAAGACAACATGTTAAACCGCTCCCTCTAACTGATCTCGAATTTCTCATGAAAATGATCAACTTTATACAAAAAGATGGAATATTTACATATTCCAGAAAAAGAGACAGTTACACACATGCTACAAAACATTAAGAAACTTCTACAAATCACAGAACAAGACTAGATTAAGAAAAAGGGTTAGCTATGTAGGATGTTGACAGAGAAACGCAGCTTAAAATATGATTTAAAAAGTATTCTAAAATATATAAAGAGCTCAAAAAAATTAGAACCCCCCCAAAATAAAAGACCCAATCAAAACATGAGCATCTGAAATGAACAGACATTTCTCAGAAGTAAAGATGTCCAATAAATACAAAAAAAAATATTCGACATCACTGGCCATTACAGAAATGTAAAATAAAACAGCACTGAGATACCATCCTACTCCAGAAAGAATGGTTATCAACAAGAAATCAAGTAATAATTAATGCTGGCGAGGCTGGGAGAAAAAAGGAATCCTTCTACATTGTTGGTGAGAATGTAAAGTAGTACAACCACTATGGAAATCATATGGAGATTCCTCAAAAAACTAAAACTAGAAATTCGCTTTGACTCAGCTATTCCTCTTCTAGGAATCTTCTGAAAAAAGTTAATATTACAGTGATATAAGAATGCTTATGTTTATACCAGCACAATTTATAATAGCTAAATCTTGGAAACAGCCTATACGTCCATCAACAGATGAGTGGATAAAGAAAATGTGGTACTTATACAAAATGGAGTACTACTAAATGGGGCATTTGTAGGTAAATGGATGCAACCTCGAGACTATAATATTAAGTGAAGTAAATCAGATGTACAGTTTTAAATATCATATGATTTCTCTTGTATGAGAAACCCAAAATATAAATGAAACACAAACTAAAGGATAATAGGAAGTAGGGAGATCTTTTTCAAATGGGAAGGAGAACAAGAGATGGAGATGGAGAGGGAAGGAAGGGAAAAGAATTAATTTAAAAAAGAGAGAATCAAAGGGAAAAATGGAAATAGAGCTTTTTCAAATGGGAAGGGGATCAAGGATTGGAGAGAGCAGGGAGGGATGGAAGGGAAGGGGGCAAAAAAGAATTAAGGTGTGCTATGTACATGTACAAATTCCCCATGATAAATGTAATTTTAATATACTGCAAACATGTACTAATAAAAAAGCTCATAATAAAAAAAGGGAAAAAAGTAACTTTAACTACTAGTAGAATACAAATCACAGAAAAAGCAAAGAAAATTTGTACTTGAAGGCAGGGGAAAGGAAGTAACAGTGAAGAAGCTTAAAAATAGAAGGCATTAAATATCATATGTAGAAGAGCAAACATACCAGTTATCACCAAAAAAGAGGAGAGCAGACTGAACTTTCCTGTTAAAAAATAAAGATTGTTAATATTGTTTTGTTAAAAAAAAAATCCAACTCTATGTTGCACTAGGAGCTACTCCTAAAACAATGGCATAGATAAATATTAAATAATAAGAATTAGCAAAACTGGACCCAGGAAATGCAAACCTAAAAGAAAAAAGAAGTGGCACATTGAGCTTTTGGCAAAAATCATTAAGGGATAATTTTTATATTAGACAAATATAAATTTCACTGTGAAGATTTAATGTTCAAAAACATATGCTGACATGGCATCAAAATATATAAAGTTAAATCTTAGAAATAGAAGAGAAATTGATAAACAGTGAAAACCTGAGGAAAATAATATAAATTAGATAGTAAGAAATTGGGAATACTTCATATTAATAACATAAATTTTTCACCCTTTGATCACAAGAATATCTTGTTCTTTTTCAATAGTCATAAAACATTTACAAAAATAATCTTATATAACGGGGGAAAAAATCAACAAATTTTCCAAAGTAGAAATCATAACCTGATCATAAATGCAGTGAAACTAGATAATAATTTTTTAAGTATAAACAAATATTACTTGCAAATGTGAAGAAAAAAATCCCTAGAGTCAAAGAAAAGAACAAAACTGCAATTAGAAATTCTTTCTGAAATAACAACTACCCATCAAAATTTATGGGATATGGTCAAAGTCGCACTTAGGGGAAAATGCCTCTTAATGTTTTTATTATCAAACAAGAAATAATGGAACTAATTCAATTCACGAAATCAGCAAAAGAGCAACATCAGCCTAAGGTAAGTAGGAGAAAAGAATGGATAAAGACAAAAGCAGAAATCAATAGGTCAGATAATGTAGAAAGAATAAAATTGATAGCCCTAACTCTGGAACTGTAAAAAGGCCAATAAAATAGGCAATGTTCTGGCAAGAACAATCGAATGAAATGAAAGAAAACACAGGGGCCAGGAGGCAGTGGAGAAGGGGGCAGCAACCCACATACTTCAAAGATAGACGGGTACAGTCCTAGGCTTCTGCACTTGACAATATCAATACAGTGAGTGATTTCCTAGACAAACACAGAGACAAAAGGAAAACCTGAGTAGACTAATAACCATGCAACATGAAAAAAAAAATCACAAAGACCCAAGGGTCCACACCCTCAAGAAAGCACCACTCCAATACCTCCAAGGACACATATTCCAGTCTTATGTGGACTGTCTGGGCTCCTTCTCCTGCCAGTGTCCCCCAGAGTATGAATTCCTTCAGCTCCAGGAGTGGTAAGAGGCAATGAGCTCCTGCAGCTCTTCCCCATGGCTGACCCTACATGACTTTGGCTACTTCTGAGATGAATTGAAATGAACAGATCACAAAGGGGACAAGGTGAGGAGCTCAAGCAGGGATAACCCAGTGACAGTGCAATGCCAGAGACTCCCCCTAAAACATGGTTGGCTTCCCAGGGATGGGCAAGACCACTCTCCCAAAGACCTTTACATTTCCTGCACCTGCAGCCTGGAAGCTGCCTCCATTTACCCACACAGTATGTAGCACGATGCCTCCACAAATCAGGTGTCTGCTCAAACATGTGCCCCTTAAAAAGGCCTTCCATGACCACCCTATAAAACCAGCACCCTCCCATCACTCTTGTACTCTTGGTGCACACTCTGTCTTCATTGCCTCTGATGTGTCAGATATTTCCATGACTGCCTCCCCATTAGCATGTAAACCCATGAAGGTAGTGGCTTTTGTTTTGCTTGTGGCTCTGCCCCCAATACTCAGGCTAGCATCAGGACATAATGGGTGCTCGTGAAGTATTTGTAGAATGAATGCACAAAGAGGACTCTAGTTCCTCTAGCAAAGTTCCGTTGAACATCAAGGGAAGATGGATAGGAACTGTCCAGGCTGGTAGGAACTACTCCACTCTTGCTGCAGGCCTCCCAGATTCACCCTGCACTGCCCAGAGAGGGAAAAGAAGGGGAAGAAAAGAGGTTGGAGCCTGTCCTGTAAGTGTGGTGTAACCCAGCTCCAGGATTCTGGAAGCCAGGGACTCAGGTGTGCCTTAAACAAAGCTTGGAGATCAAGCACTTGGCTGGGAAGGCTTATTAATGCACTCAGTCCTTAGAAAAGCAATTAGCACCTGGAAGTTCCCAGAGCTTGGCTGGTGTGCTTCCTAGAGAGCCAAAAGCCTAGCTGGCAGGACAAGGGCAAGGCTTCTAATAGAGCACAGCAGGCTCCAGACACCGAAGCCTTCACCTTCACCCCAAAACTCTGCCCTTCCTGCAGAGGTAGAAGCCTCGCCACCCCGCCTACTTCCTCATGTGTGAGTGTCCTGCCCTGAGAGGAAGTTCAGGGGTGCAGCAAAGCCATCTCACTTTCACCCAGTTTTCTTCTCCCTCAGCAAATTCCCCAAATTTGCAACACAAATCCTAACACAGCATACAAGGTCTCAGACACATAATGAAAAATATACTCCTATCACTAACAACCTTCAACCGCAAATGTGTTGGATGCAAGGGGGAAAATGAATATATCTGTATGTAAAATATTTGCCAACATATGTACACATGCATATACCTCTGCATGCAAAATCAGTTTTAATGTAAAGACTTGCATTTCTCTGCAAGCATTTGTTTTCCATCTGGCTTTCCCAAATGTCCTAATAATCGATCCTCCCTAGTGGATATTTGGAAGCACAAAAAAGGAGTTGGGAACCTAAAGAAAACAGAGGAGTTGCAGGAGAGCCTCATAAAAACAAAGGTCAGTGGCAGCTGAGGTCTTCCCTTTGGGAAGCTTGGTCTGGGGGTGTGCTTGGGGAAGGTGGGGAGGGTGGTACCTTGTTCGCAGGTTCTCTGGCTGGGGCGGGCCATCAAACACCGACAGGACATCAAAGTCCTCTTCCAGGGCAAAGGACTGGAACACAAGCTGGATCCTGTGCTGATCCTCTGCAGTGATGGTCCACGTGCAGTTGGCATAATTGGGGTAGCCATACGGGAACCCTGGGCTCTCCACCGTCCCATTGGGACCTTGCAATTGGAATGTGCAGTTCTGGCCTGGGAGAGAGAAAGAGAGTAGTTCAGAGTGGCCAGAAG
Source organism: Erethizon dorsatum (assembly GCA_028451465.1). Lineage (NCBI taxonomy): Eukaryota > Metazoa > Chordata > Mammalia > Rodentia > Erethizontidae > Erethizon > Erethizon dorsatum. The sequence continues at coordinate 108,911,430 of CM051827.1, read as the reverse complement.
AACTCCCAGAAGCTTCTGGAGGGAGAGCAGCAATGTGCTCAGGAGTCTTTGACCCACTTTTCCGGGTGCTTCCTATGAGCCAGCCCTGTGCTTGGCACAGAGGAAAGAAATACAGGTGACTAGCATGGCCTGTGACCAGGTGATGAACTGTTTGTTTCATTCAAGCCTCAGATCAACTCCGTGAGGCAGAAAACCAAGGATTAAAAGAGTTTAAACTAAGAAGCAACAAAAACTCAAACATGACAACATTCAGCACCAGGGTGACCATTTCTAACCTGTTCCCCTGCTCATGGCCTCCTGACTGACTCTCAGATCACGTGCTCCTTCCCACCCTCCATGGAAAATAAAAGCCATCGACAGGGATTCTCCTGCCTTCTCAACTCTCCTGTCCTCATTCTGCCTATAGAGGAACCACCTTCCTCCACCCAGACGCACACGTGTTCATGTGTCCTCACTCACTCACGTGTTCTGTGGCCGCCTCTCCACACAACCTTCCCATTTGAAATGTGCTCAAGATTTTGTTATTCAGGAAACAACCCCCCACTCCATCCTGCCTCTCCCTCAGCTTTGTCTCCCCCTCCATAATCAGATTTACTGCACAGAAAACACAACCTGTCCATACTTTCTTTCTCCATGTTCTATTTCCCATCCACCCACCAACTGTCGGTTCTGCTGTCTGGCCCTTCCGACCTTCAGAACAGGCCTGAAGAAGCCACTGATAGGCCTCTCCTCCCGTTAACTGATCTCTCTCTCTCTCCCTCTGTCCCCTCCCTTCTTCCTGCTCCCCTCCCTTCCTCCCTCCCTCCCTCCTCACCCTGCTCCTTTTAAGCCAGAGCATGTCCGACCTCAGGTACATGCATATCACTGGGACCTGGCTCAAAAGGAGATTCTGAAGGACAGCATGCGGGAGGGGCTGGAGGGCCACTTTTCTCCCCAGTTTCCTGGTGCTATGATGACACAGGTGCTTAGGGACCACACTTTGAGCAGCCACACCCTGAGTCTCCTACCACACACTGCTCTCTCCTTCCCTCACCCACTGCTCTTTCTCCCTCTCCTCTCAGGCTCTGTGCTGGGGCCTCCCATCCTCTCTCTCTAGTCTAGACTCCCATGTGTGTACTGATGCTGAATAAGTGCACAGTCCTGGCCAGATGGCACCCTGCACTCCAGGCCTGATATCTTTGGGATGCACAGGCCCATGATGCCCCCTAATCCCCCCAATCCCTGTCCTCTTTTGTTGCTTCCTCTCTCAGGGAATGGAATGGTGCTTCCATCTCCTTGTCCAAATAAGACTCCCTGGAACCAACACGTTTCTCTCCTTCACAATCCCTGGTCAATTTGTCATCCTGTCTCAACTTCACTGCTCCCTTTCCACACCAAGCTCTTCCCAACTGGTCAGTCACATTTTACTCTGGTCCTGGACAACTCAGTCTTCACACTGCAACTGGGTGGGTGGGGGTGTCTTTTCAAAACAGGAATCAGATTGAGTCACCCCCACCCACATCTCCTCCAAGGCTTCAGTGGCTCCTCACTGCTCTTCATTAAGGAAAAACATTGGGCCGGTGAGATGGCTCAGTGGCATAAGCACCTGCCCGGCAAGCGCAAGGGCCCGAGTTCAACTCCCGGAACCCACATACTAAAAAGGGGCCAGTGATATCGCTCAGCGGCACGGGCGCCTGCTGGCGCGCGAGGTCCTGAGGTCGACCCCCGGTACCCACAAAAAAAAAAAAACAACATTTCAGGTCTACTTGAGTCTCTACATGATCTGGCCCTTTCTGATCTCTAGCCTCATATCTGCCAGCTTTTCAACCTCCTCAGTCCCTTGCCCCCACCACACTTTCACTATATAGCTGCACTATATATTTGCATGTGCTCTTCCCTCTGCCTAGAACATTATTCCTTCCCTTCTTGACATACTCACCTTTCGGGTACAGTCTAGTGCCCTTTCTTGGCTAGGCCAGGCCCCTATTACGTGCTGCCATTCCATCTTAACCTCTCTTTGGTAGCACTTACCACCATAGAAGCAAGTTTCCATGATGGTTTCATAAACATCTTCTGACCAGACCATAAACTCCATGAAAAGAGAGATCATATGTGTTATTTACCATCTTTGACTCCACCCCTTGAGCACATGGTAAATTCTCAATCATTTAATATAACCCTTGCATTTGTTTAGTGTTTGGCTAGACACTCTTCTAAGAACCTTTCCTATATTGGCTTCTTTAATACAACAGTGATATAAGGTGAATACTATTAATGTCATTTTCATTTTACAGATGCAGAATGAAGGCAAAGAGAAACAAGGAATGAGGCCCTAGAGGTAGGATTTAAACACAAGCAGTCCTTTTTTTCTTTACCGTGATGCTGATAAACTGACTCAACGCTAATATTTTTTAAAGCCACTTTAGAGATTAACTGACAAAGGCACTTAATCTCTAAAGTGACTTTAACATTAAGAAATCTCTTAATACAAAGTATCCCATTGACGGAGGAAAAAGTTAAGCGTTTCTGAATAAATGCTAACGAGGCATTTAATAAAATTAGACATGTAACTCTGATTAAAATAAGTTTCCAGAACTAAGAAAAAGAATATTTCCTGTCCATGATAAAGCATTCTTATATTTAACAATACCCTATATCATACTGATGGTGAAATGTCTGATTAGGATCAAGAACAAGATAGACAAACCACCTCTGCTGGGATTTCATGCTTTATTGGAAAAGCTAACCCATGTGATACACACACACTCACACGCACACACAAACAAAGAAATGAAAAAGGAGGAAGTGAAAACACACAGATTTATATGCAGGTGTATGCAGATAACATATTACTATACCTAGGAAGCCCAGGAGAATCAATTATAAAGCTATTAGCACTAATTAGAAATTTTAGTAGAGTAGACAGATGTAAAATAATAAAAAAAAATCAATACTGTTCCTATATGCCAGCAATGGATTAAAACATAAATATAAAGTTTCGGTTTCCAGTAACTACAAAGCACATATAATACATAGAAATAAACTTAGTAAGAAATGTGCAGGCAGTACATGAAAATAACTTTTACAGAAAGATTAAAATTTTTGAATAATTGGAGGGACACAGTAATTTTGAGTGGAAAGACTAACTACTGAAAGGTTAATTTATAATATTAACCTCTTGAAAAGTTATTGAAAAGTTAATTTATAAGCTTAATGCAATTCTGATCAAAAGCCTAATGACCTGTTTTAAATTTGGTAATATGATACCTAAGTTGAACTGGAAAAATAGATTATTGCAGACAATGCATTTTTAAAAATAAAGGTAGCAAATTTATTAGTCTCATCCTACAGGATACAAAACAGACAGTAATAAATGACACACAAAAATAGTGTAGGTAGGAATGGTCCCATGAAATGGTACAGCAATATAAACTTAATACATGAGAAAACTGAAATATGTAGAAGAAAATATAAAAAAATCAATGAGAAAAGAAAGAGTTTTCAAGGTCAACGTATTAACTGTTTAGACAAAGAATTAAGTTATTTCTGCAAATCATGCCATATACCACAATAAATTCCAGATGGAGTTAAGAGTTAAATTTTTTTTAAGTCATAAAGTAATTAGAAGAATACATAAGTCAATAATTATCTGTGATTTTCTGGACAGAAAAACCATGGAAGATACTACAAGATTGATAGCTTTATTATATAAAAAGTATGTGTATGTCAAAAATAGAAACAAAATCAAAAGACATACAAAAATAGTAAGAAAAGTACAAAGAAAATACAAAGAAAAGCAAATCCTTACAATCAAAAGAGCTATTACTAATAATAAGAAAAAGAACAAGCACTATCACTGAAAAATTGGACAGGGTTTAAAAGAGTTCACAAAAGAAGACATAAGTGGTCAGGAAAACCAGAAAAATGCCCAACCACAATAATATAAAATAAAGTATCTATCTCCGCAGCTTTCAAAGGGTCCCAGGTAAATTTCCCTGATCCTTCCTTTACTGGCACAGGTACCAGATCTACCTGGTTTATGTTCCTAAAACCTGCCTGGCAATGTCATTGCATCATGTCACATCATTCATTCATTCATTCATTCATTCCTCCAGATTAGACCCTGTGATCACGGACTAGACAAACATAAATCCACCCATGGGCAGTACTGTCTCAACAGGGTACACAGAGGGATTCTTCAGTTCAGACCCCACAGGGTCTGCATCTTGAAGGCCACCCTCATTCGTGTCATGGACAATCATTAACACCAACATCCTCCAACCGCAGCACCCCAGACAACTGCCTCAGCTGCCCCAGCTGCCACCCAAGCCCTGATTCAGAATCTGAGTATGAACAGTATCTCCTGCTACAGAGAAAGAAGTGAAGAATGGGTTCAGAACACAGCCCCTAGGAACATTTTCCATGGAACATGATAGAAAAGGTGACAGAGTAGGGGGCGGGGGATAGGCAGAATAGTAGTGGGAGATCCAGAGGGAATTCCATACAGGAGTTGTCTCAAGGTGTTGAATGCTACCAAGAGACCAAGACTAGGGTCATGGATGAGGTCACTCAGTTTGATGTCTAAATGGTCCCTCTGAAATTAAGAATGTGGAGAGTGGGAACTTTACCCTGGCCCCCGCCACATCCCCAATGCCAAGAATTCAATAAGTATTTGCTCAGCGTATATATCAATTTCAGCCACAGCAGTGGGAAGATAGAAGAGCGAAAAGAGGCCAGATTGTAAAAGGTGGAGGCAGGATTGGCTGGTGAGAAGGTGCAAGGCCACTGTATTTTAAAACATATATGGTAGTTGTAGAAAATTTTGAAAACACACACAAGATTTTAGAAGAGGAAACTGATCATAATCTCACTTTCTTTCCAGAGGCAACTGCTGTTAATACTTTCATGTTTTGCTAGAATTTTCCATGAGTATTAACATTATTGAGATAACACTGTACATATAATTTGGGATGGTCTTCTTGCAGTAAATTATTATTCAATTTTTTTATTCTTAAATTGCAAAAGGCAATGTGCACTTACAATACACATAGCCATGCATATATGCAACACAAAATAAGTAAAAATGTAGATCCAGGTGCAGTGACACAGGTCTATAATTCTAGCTCCTCAGGAGACTGAGGTAGGAGGATCTCAAGTTCAAGGCCAACCTTGGTAATTTAGTATGATGCTAGCTCAAAACAAAATTTTTAAATGGCTGGGGATATAGCTCAGTGGTAGAGCATTTGCCTGGCATGGACAAGGCACAGCGTCCAAACCCCAGTACTACGCAGAAGTACGAGGAGGAGGAGAAGACAAACTTATCTCCAGTTTCCCGCCCTTCCACCCAATCCAAAGGTATAGAAGTTAACAACTAGGCATGGTTCCCTCCTGTATCTGCCCCTCTCTCAGGCAAACATACAGACACATTCTGGATGAATTTTTATTATTTTGTTTTTAAAATGAAGTTGTAGTTTAGCTCGTTTCTCTGCAATTTGCTTTCTCAGTTAACAGTATGTTGGGAACACTTTCCAGGTCAACAGACACACATCTAACTTATTTTTTATATAAATGTGTAATATTCCTGGCATGGATGTATCTCAATTTGTCCAACCACTCCTCTGTTGATGGCTATTCTGGCCATTTCTTGGTTTTCTTTTGTAACAACTCAGTAAACATTATAACATGAGTTTTCCCCAAGATACTGAATCTGTTCATAAATAGCATTTTAAATGGATGCACGCCATCCCAATGTATGGGTTATACTAGAATTTATTCAACCACTCACCTATTGTCGAACATTTGAATCGTTTTATTCTATTACAAATAAGGCCTGGACCCTTAGCGAGGTCTGGTGACCGGTGCTGGTCAGTGCAGTGGAAAATGCTTTTCCGTGGCCAGACTCCCAGAACGAATGTTCACTTACGCAGTAACCACATCCAGCTCTGCTTCCTGGTGGGGTACTGTCCAGAATAGGCTGGGTGACCTCTGTGGTAGGCGCTGTTGGGGGTGGTTAGAAAGGGCTGGAAGACTGACTCATTTAGAAGTTTCCCCAAATCAAATGGGTGTCAGTGAGCTGAGAAAGTTATATAACCCAGGGCAGTGACTCCAAACTGAAATGCAGATGGAGTGGGACTCACTGCCACAGTGGCCAAGTGTTCTTTCATGCTCATGAAACGTCCATTTCATCTAAGGAAACAGCTACCCATCCTTATGGTCTACTCACTGACATTCCGCCCCATACAAGGAAATGCTGCTGCTGACCTTCACCGTGAGGCTTCCCAGGAGTCAGGTTTTTCTACCAGCCCTCATGCATGCCTTTGGCCTCTGCTCAAATGTAGCTACCAAACAAGGCCAAGGCTCAAGAACAATCCCAGAGGACTGGACTCTGGGTTGTTTTCATTCATTTGTTTCTGGACAGCTTCCCTAAGAAAGACTTCCAACAGTGCAGGCTTCTGGGTGATCAGAGTATGATCCTCTCTGAAGCTGTGGCTGTGGGTCACCAAAATACTTTCTAGAAAGTGTGTACCAATGAATTACATTCTCAACTGCCATGTCTAGGAACACCTATTTTGTGGCATCTTGGCCAACATGGTAGGTTATCTTTCTGAGAAGTTACTGCCTGCTTAATAGATGCAAAAAAAAATGCTATTATCTTTTAGTTAGGACTTGAGGGGGTGGCAGTACTGAGGATTGAACTCAGGGCCTTCACATGGAGTCACATTGCTTCAGCCTCCTGAGGAGCTGGGATTATAGGTGTGCACCACCATGCTTGCTTAATCAGCATTGCTTTATGAATTGGACTTGATATCTTTTCAACTTTCCTTAATATATATATATATATATATATATATATATATATTTTTTTTTTTTTTTTTTTTTTTTTTTTTTTTGTGGGTACCGGGGGTTGACCTCAGGACCTCGCGCGCCAGCAGGCACCTGTGCCGCAGAGTGATATCACCGGCCCTTTTTTCGTATGTGGGTGCTGGGAGTCAAACTCAGGTCCTCGCGCTTGCCAGGCAGGTGCTTATGCCGCTGAGCCATCTCATCGGCCCTCCTTAATATTTTTAATTCTTCCTTTTGGGAACTATTTGATAAAAATCATATTTCATTGTGGTATTTATTTTTTCTTATTGATATACACATTTATAAATGTATATGTTTACAGTTTTTCAGCCTTTCAATTTTATTATGTTTGACTTGCAGAAGTATCTAAATTTTCTGTACTCAAATTTTCTATAAGGTCTTACTGCTCTCTTGTCAATTTGTACTAAGTCTTTTAGAGAATCAGGGTTTTTAATCTGTTGTATTTGTTGTCAATATTGTCTCCTACTTGGCTGTGTGCTTCTTGTTTTGTTCAGATTCCGCATGTAGATTAAATTATTAATCTTCTCTAGGCAGCCACATTTATCTCTTTTTCTTGGTAATGTTTTCCATTCGTTTACATTAAAAAGTCTTCTCTCAACTAACTATTTGTTGGCTTCTCATCTCTTTCAGTAGAAAAGCCAAAGTGCTTGCCATAGCCCCACAGTCCTAAGTGAGCCAGCACCCACTGCCTCTCCACTTCCTCTCCTGTCTCCAGTCTTTCCCTCCTAGATCTAGCCACTCTGCCTCCTGGATGTTCCCTAAGGCCATCACGTGCCCACCTCAGGACCCTGGCATCTGCTGGTCCTTCAGTGCAGAAAGGACCATGATTCCCTCCATCCCAGTTCAGAGGTTAAGACAAGTGTCATGACAGAGATCACCCTGAGTAATCCCAGCCTCATCCGCTCAGACCACTGCTCCAGGCTCCTGCTCCATCTTTATCCACAGGATGAGCACCTGTGACCTGTATCTTCCTGGTAATTCCTGCCTTGCCACCCACCCCACCCCCATACAGCTTCCATGAGCACAAGGGCAGCGTCTGCGCTCCACTCTCTCTCCAGCCCCAGGCCTGCACCTGGCACTTAGGAGATCTTCACAGAGAGGGGCTGGCTGTACGAATGAATGCATGTTTATTGCCCACCCAGCTCTCAACTGGGATTATTCCGTCACCCAGCTAACTCCAGGCACTTAAAGACTCATTACCTCCTCCTGAAAGCCTTCTCAGAATTCTCAAGACAACCTCAAGTATTCTCCCATTCCTCACTCACCATTCACTATCAGTATCACTGCCGTCAGCATTGGTGACATAAGGACACATGAATGAGGCTGGTTTCAGCAGAACGCTTGACATTTTATTCATATATTTTGCTCCCCACCTAGCCCAAGACTTGTCTTTAGTAGACACTAGGTAACATGTTTTAAATGAATGGTTGAATAAAATGAATTAATCTTATAATATTCAGACAACACCCACTAACTTCATCTGTTTGTATATTTATGGCTTATTTGGGAGGTGGCTTAGTGAAAAGATTAAAAGTACAAGTTTTAGAAGCAAAGGCCTTGGGTCCAAATTTCAAATTTGCCACTTAATATCTTGCGGGCTAGCTATTTAAACTCTAAACCTTAGCCTTGACATCTCTAAAATTAACATCCACTTCTAGAATGGCTGTATAGATTAATGTGTTAACATCCACTAAATTGCTAGCCACTCAGGACAGTACCTAGTACACCATAAATGATCAATAAATACCAGCTAATCTTTTAGTAAAGATTTGTACTTTTCTTTATATAAGTCTCGGTCAAGTGTTGTTAAGGTTATTCCTGGAGATTTAATGTACATTTTGTTGCTCGACTGAATGACATTTTCCCCATTAGTTTTCCTATTATATTGTTATTATGGATATACAGAAAACCTATTGATTTTTATGTATTCATCTCACATCCAACAAGGTTTCTGAACTCTTATTAATTCTAAAGATTTCTCAGTTGATTCCCTTGGGTGTTTTAGGTACACAATCATGTTGTCTACAAATAATGATAATTTCGGAGGGATAGCTCTTTTGAGAAGTTTGGCAGGAAAATTCAATTCAATTCCACAAATATTTATTGACTGATAAGGTCAATTTTGAACAAATTTAGTTGGAGATGCCAGTGGGACATGCAGACAAAGATGGCCAGAAGGCAATTGGGCTATAGACTGGTATTTGGGAGTACAACCTGCGCTGGAGATATGGGTTTGTCAAAGCCATGCAATTAATGAAACTGCCCTAAGAGGAAACACAGAGGAGAGCTGCAGATGCTGGATAAGTCATCATGCCCACTGAAGGTGTCACACCTGCCACATGGAATGCCACTAGACACCTTAAGTCTGGAATTGGCCTTTGGCCCATCTCTATGCATGCCTCCTGCAGGGCCCCTTGTCTACAGATGGGAGAGGCCAGGGTCAGGCAGCATCACAGGCCTCTGCCATAATCCCTTAGAAGAAGAACACTCACTCAGTCAGGAGGGATGCTGGCATCGAGCCTCACCTTAGCCCCTCTCCCCTGCACATCACATGCTTCCATCACATCAAATAGTTCATCATCTGCTAACACCCCAGGCCCTTGCAGTCCTTTACACTACTTGGCCCTCTGCCTGGCAGCCCTTTTCTGCAGTCTCTACCAGTGAATCTAACATTTAACTCTCTGCCAGGTTAAGCTCACATAGCACCACGTCTGAGGGCTTCTCTAGTCTCTCAAGTAGGTCTCTATCTCTCTCTCCTTCCTCCATCGCTTTGTTCCTCTCCCCCTCCCCCTCCCTCTCTCTCTCCCCAGGGCAGCAACTATCCACCAAATTCTAGACTTCTTCTTTCAAAGAAAAGATGACGTACCACTCTTGCTTAATACCATCAATGGCTCCTCTTGATAAAGCCCCAAATCCCAAATATGGTGCACAGACCTCTCCACTGTCCAGCCCTGCCCTTCTCCCAGGCTTCACCTCCTACCACCTTCACCTAAAGGACACTCTAGAGACAGCCAGCTTCCCACTGGGTCCTTTGGTGCTTCACATTGCTGCCAACTCTGAGTCTTCGAATGCCATTCATATCGAAGCATCCTCTCCTCATCTCCTGCTCTCACCAACTCTACTCATCCTTTAAGTCACAAGATAAATTTCACTGCTCCTGAGAGAATTTCCCAACAGTTATGCAAAGCAAAATTCTTCCCCAACACACACCATGCTGTCTCATGGTCCCTGTGTCTCTCTACTGGTTCATGGGGAGCATCTTGCTGCATTGTTTAATGTCTGTTTGCACTTGGAGGTGGATTCCATGGAGACAGAGACCACATTCTAGCCATTCAACCAATCCCCAGGATCATGAATTGTACCATCTTATGCTGCCTCAGCATCCACTTGGAATACAGATTTGACTTTCTCACACCAGAAGGGGGCTTCGGTCACCCTTGACACAGCCTCCAGTTCTCCACCTCCTCAAGATTCCTCAGTGTGGCTGATTCAGATATCTGCCTATGCAACCACTGCCAGGTGACCATTCCCAGTGGGACAGCAAGGCACAGCCTGCTTGACTGGCTTCACTGATCCAACCCACAGGCACTAGACATGCCACAGCCACTCTCAGTCAGCGTGACCTCCTGGAACTTGTGCCTGCTTGCTCTAAATCTACCACTTAGAACTTCCAGGGGGAAATCTGCTCAGTTCTGGACTCCAATAAAGGGCTCAACCCATAGGCTCATCTCTCCATCTTTCCTGTTCCCCTCCCACTGGTTGAGTGTATGTTCCAGATGGCTCCCCTTTCCACTGGCCCTGCAGGCCTGCTGCCCTCTCGGAGATCTGAAAACAATAAAATCTGCTTCTGTTATTTCAAGTGTTTGGTGGAGCTGCTTCCTGTGAGTGTCTCTCCTGGCTGAACTTAACTCTCCTCCTGGCCAGTGCTCACCTTGGGAGTGGCTGTCTTGGTGGGAATAAACTAGATCGGTTCTGACAAGAGAAATAAGAGCATCTGTCACTGTAAACAAGTCTTCTGTAACAGGGTCACTAGTTGGACACTCAGGCTTTAGTGTATCTGCCACTATAAAGAAGTATCTTGTGAAAGGCACACTGTGTACATCCATCCTGCCCTGGGACCCCTACAGGGGAGGGCTGGAGTTTAATGTCACTCTCCTGAGTGATAAAGATCAAGGCCAAATCAGAGGAAAATATGACACTCACCATCCAGTACATTACCTAGAACAAGCAGGTGCCCAGAAGAGAGCTGGGTAATGGTGGGACTCTGATGTCACTCTATGAGGTCACACATCCTACTGAGCTCAGACTCGGGGCTGCTCCAGGGCCCTCTGCTCTCTGTGATCCCAGAGCTACAAGTCTGGTGTACACTGAGGATGTGCAGTAGGCACTGAAGGACAGGATTATCACAGGTATTTCTAACAAACTTGTGCACTGATTTGGTTTCTGAGAAGTCTTAACAATTGGAGAGATTTCTATTCATGACCAAGAACCTACTCCCCCCTTGCCCTGTCATGCTGCTCCGACTTCTAAACCTCAGCACCACTGACATTTTAGGATGGATCATTCTTTTTTCTTCTTTTTTTTTTTTTTATGTGGGTACCAGGGGTCAAACTCAGGACCTCGCGCTTGCTAGCAGGCGCTTGTGCCGCTGAGCGATATCACCGGCCCATTTTTCTTTTTTTATGTGGGTACCGGGAGTCAAACTCAGGACCTCGTACCTGCCAGGCAGGTGCTTATGCCACTGAGCTATCTCACTGGGCCTAGGACGGATCATTCTTTGCTGTGGAGTGCCATCCTATGCACAGAACATGTGCAGCAGAGTCCCTGTCCACTACCCATGGGATGCCAGTAGCTCCTCCCAGTTGTGACAACCAAAAATCTCTCCAAACATTGCCAAATGTTCCCCAGGTGGGGTGGGGGGAACCAACCCCAGTCGCTAACCACAGGTCTAATTCTTAGCCATCTTAGAGTTCCTAATACAAGTTAGAAATACTCTCCCTAGAATAATGTACTTAGGAACCTAACCTCCCACTTTTTTCACTCATTTCAGGGGATTTATAGGCCAAAGCTTCTTTACTTTTGTTGTGGCATGGCCTCTGGAGTAGCCTGGTGACCCCTTTTCAAATTATGTCTTTAAACATGCAGAACAAAATACATGGAACTGCAAAAGAGACATGCTGAAATATAGTTTTCAAAATATTTTGAAAAATGTTCCAGCAGTAATATCAGTATTCCTTTATCAATGCATCAAAGATATAGCAACAGGCCTGGTAAATATTGTACTCTGAAGCATAAATGCTGTGTATGGATGGCTGTAACAACTGTAATGTTCTATGGAAATACCCCCTGATCTTATCAGTGGCAAATTCATAGGTACTACCGCTAATACTAGTGTGCTTTGTCACATATGTTCGTGATTGACAGAAATGCTAAGTTGCAAATAATGATACAATTTTCCCCATTCCAACAAGATCCCCAAAGGTCTAAGCCAAATTCAATCTTTCATTCAGAAAGTCTGGGGGAGGGCTGCTTAGTTCCAGGCTGTATATATGAGTGTTGGGGTGGTGCTGGAGGGTCAGTGGGCAGTCGGGTTGGGGAGATGGGAGGGGTACATTGTACATAATATGGTCCATGCCCCTAAGGAGTTTACAGCGGAGTATCAGGCTCATCTATTTTGTGTTCTCTTGACAAATGGCTCAGGAAGACCACATTGTCACAACTCAGGGGAACAGAAGGGAGCAAGTACAAACCCACCTAGAAAGACTGGTGCTTTTATGTAGGTCTGAGTAGGGGATCAACATTTACCCAGGCGTGTTACTAACACCATCTCCCTAACATTTGCAAGAGCCTCCCCAAATGGCTATTACATAACCAGCCCCTATCACTTCTCAGGTGAAGACACTAAAGCTCTTCAAAGTTTAAAAGGACAGTCAAGGTTAAACAGCTGGCAGAAGGGCTGGGATTCAAACCCAGATCTGTGTGAAAGCAAAGCTCAGGCTCTCCAACTCCACCGCCCCTCCCTCTGTCAGACCGCAAGGACTTCAGGCGTCGTCTTGAGACAAACTCCCAAAGCTACAGTCCTGGCTCTGCTCTGTACCTACCACCATGGATCAACGCCTGGGATTTACTGAAAAGAGCTTAGCACAGTTGCTGTGCCTCAGGGACATGAAAACAAAACATGGTCTCCTTCTTCCTCTCAAGCTGAGAATGCAGGCAACAAAGGCACAGAACAATGCATGGCAGGCGGGGCGAGACAGCAAGCCTGGCCCTGTATCACATCCAATTGCTCCATGGGAATAATCCCATGCTGTTCGGCTTCCTAATTCTACCTCCAGGCTCTCTGATTCTCCTGGACATGCTTAACACAGAAGCCACCACTGTGGACCAAATATGATTTTCCCTGCCTGGCACTACAGATGCAGCTCATTTTTCATCATCGCCAGTAAACACCAGCCAGGGGTTGTTCATTGTGTTAACAGGAGATCCTGGAAGAGCACAGGAATCTCTGCTTTGCTGATGGCAGAGGCTGTTGCTCTTCAAATTGTGCCATGCATCTGAATCAGCACCAAGAGAAGGGCACAGGTGTGTGGGGGGCAGATGGGCCTTCCCAGCTGCATCTCTGCCAGGCTGGTCCTGCTCCTAGCTGGGTGTTTCACAACGAAAACAGGGAACTGCCATTGAGTTCTTCACACCTAAGAAGATGCCTGTGCTGTGGCTTTAGTCCAGGAGACAGTGGCTGAGCAGAAGGACTAACAGTTGAAAGTTCAGGGCTTAGCAAATGCTTGATTCATTCATTTACTTACTTAAAAAATAGTACTAGGGACCCCTTATGTCCCAGTCACTATCCCTGCCCTCACTCAGCTGAGCCTAATATTAGAGATTATTAAACTTTTTGTACATGCAAAGTGTTATCTTATGCACGTTACATGTAATAATTCATTCCATCTTCACATCTGTATTAGATAAGTACTACTACTCTTTCTATTTTACAGATAAGAAAACTGAGATCAGGCCAGTGGGATAGCTCAGCAGCATAAGCGCCTGCCTGGCAAGTGTGAGGGCCCGGGTTCGACTCCCGGTACCCACATACAAAAAAAGGGCCGGTGATATCGCTCAATGGCACAGGCGCCTGCTGGCACGCGAGGTCCTGAGTTTGACTCCCGGTACCCACAAAAAAAAAAAAAAAGGAAAACTGAGATCTAGGGGTAACAGCTCACACCTGTAATCCCAGCACTCTGGGAGGCTGAGGCTGGAGGACTACAAGGTTCGTGTCTAGCCTGGGACAACTTAGTGACTTAGGGAGACCCTGTTTCAAAATAAAAAAAAAGGGCCAGGGACATTGCTCACTGCAAAGGTCCTTGGTGAAATCCCTGGTGGGAGGTTGAGGAAGAAGAACAGGAGGAGGTAGTGGAGAAGGAGGAGGAGAAAGGAGGAGGAAAGGAAGGAGAAAGAGAGGAAGGAGACAGAGGAGAAGGAGAGGAAGGAGGAGAGGGAGGAGAGGAAGGGCAAGGACAGGAAGAGGAAGAGGAGGAGGAAGAGGAGGGAGACGATGAGGAAGAAGAAGGAAAAGGAGAGAGGAGGGGGAAGTAAGAAAGGGAGGTAAGGAAGGGAGGAAAAGAAAGAATGTGAAAGAGAAAGAAAGAAGAAAAGAAAGAAAGAAAGAAGTAGAGGGAAGGAGAGAAGGTGAGAAGGAGGGAAGGAGGAAAGGAAGGCAAGTAAGGTTCCATAAGGTTAAGTAACTTGCCCAAGGTCAGGCAGTTGGTGAATAGTAGAAATATGAACCAACTCCAGGCAATCTGTTGCCAAATTCTGTCTTCTTAACCCACTGCTCTATCATGGATGGATGAATGGATGGAAGGATGGATAGATGAGTGGATATTTTAGACAACATGGGAATCCATGCTTCTTTCTAGAGCACTCTCAGGGTAAAGACTTTTGCCTCAGGGATCCCTTTCCACCAGTGTCATTCACCTCAGCTCACACTCTTGAGGCTTCTGCCCTATTGCCTGCCATCTGGGGGATAAGCCCACTATGGTGAGATTCAGTGCAGCACCAGAAGGGAGACCACATAGGAAACCTGTGCTCATTAGAATTCCCAGAGGGAAAAATAACAGCAATAACTTAATAAGAAGTGAACACTCATAAAGCATGTGAAATGAAGCTTATGTCTCAGCCTCTCTCACCAATCCGATGATGACGGTGGCAATGACATCTGATTCACTACTAAGTCTCCAGTGCAGGATTTGGCATTTCATGGATGCACAGATAGTATTTGTTGAATAAATAGTTTAATATGTGTGGTTGTCATCTCTACTTTTATTTATTTATTTTGGCTTTCATCTGTTTTTTTAGCCATTAAAAAGTCATGGCTGCTGTTCTGATACATCCACAAGGCAACTGGCTTCACTGGCCTGATTTCTAAGGGGAATAGGTAACTTCAAGCCCTTTGCCCTCATGTGAACTACATTTGAAAGTTAATTAAGAATGGGGAGAGGGGGCCGGTGAGATGGCTCAGCGGCTTAAGCGCCTGCCTGGCAAGCGCGAGGGCCCGAGTTCGACTCCCGGAACCCACATACGAAAAAAAAAGGGGCCGGTGATATCGCTCAGCGGCACGGACGCCTGCTGGCGCGCGAGGTCCTGAGGTCGACCCCCCGGTACCCACAAAAAAAAAAAAACAAACAAGAATGGGGAGAAACCTTTGTGTGCAGTGAGAAAAATCAGAAAAGTCTGGGGTCTTAACTCTGCTTTGCCACTTACTAGAAAAGGGTACGGTCAAGTCCCTTAGTCACTTAAGGCCCTGCCCCTCTGTGTGTAAAATGGAGCTCTCAAAGCCTCCTTCACATAAATATTCAGGAGTAGCTGATCCAAAGGAATGGTTGGCCAAAGCCTGGAGTCAAGGCTCTGTCCATGGTGCTGAAGCATTGATGGCCAAGGAGTGGTTGTCCCTCTTTACCCTAGGCTACTGGGGATGGCTGTTCAACCTCTTCCAGAATTTGTGCACCAGGGAATAAATGAAAGAGAAAGTCACTAAGATAAAGAAGTGGAGATATATAGACAGAAATTAAGGGGGTGGCAGTGGGGGCAGAGAGCACTGGAGCCTCTGCCTTGGGCCATGTGGAACCAAAAGTTTCCACAGGAGGTCTTAGATGGAAGTGAGAGAGAGTCAGAGTACCATGAGGTATATTCTTAAGATGTTCCTGGCACTTATTACAGCCAATTACAGCAAAAAGGAGAGGTAGGATCCAGCTCTCTCTAAATGAGAATTAAGAAGATTAAAATAAGGTAGCAGTAGGGCCAGAGTAAGAGTTATGGCATGTGGTAACCAGCTGCTGGGACCAGCCTCTTCTTTTTCTGTGGTGGCTTAATCCCCTCATTCCTCCATTAGTTCCAGACTGAATATCTGCTGGGAATCCAAGAGGTCTGCTCATAGAGACATTCAGAGCAGCAAGGGCAGGTTCAGTCCACGCTTTTCCTTAAATGAAGGCATTCAAAGGTCATCTGAAATTTCACTTTGTTTTTCCCAATCTTCAGCAGATGGGTTGCTCTTTTTACTTGCAAAGGACAGGGCTTTGTGTTTCAATGTTCCCAACTGCACATTTGAATTTCATATGAGCTCTGTGGGTGATCTGAAAATTGTTCTTATCAAAGGAGAGAGCTCAAGCTAATTAGGGATGGGGTCAGTCCTGGTCTGGCTCAGCTAAGACCAACCTAGATGCCAGCAAAGACTCACTATTCAGCACACATCCACTGTACTCTGCCACATGGTCAACACGGGACAAATACGTTATCTACTCTCACTGAGATTTCCTCTCTCTTCATGCCTCTCCAGTCACAACTGCCTTTTTCCTGCTCCTCCAACACATTGCTCATGGTTTTTCCTCAAGTCCTTTGTATTTGCTTTCCCTTCTCACAAAGTTCCTTCTCCAAGATAAGGTAAAGTCTTTTCCTTCCCTTAAGTCTCTGCTCAGCACCGCCTTCTCCGGGAGGTCTGCCTGACTACCCTTTATAATATATCGACTTCCCACCCCATCCCTGGCACCTCCAACCCCCTTATCCATTCTACAATATTTTTTCTTCAGTAGCATGTATCACTCTATAGCACCCTGCGTAATTTACTTATATATTGTGTGTGTTGTTCATTTCCTCCTGCTAGAACATTTGCTTCACAAGAGCAAGATTTTTGTTTCTACTCACTGGTGCATCCCAAGCACCTAGAACAGTGCCTGGCACCGCGTAGGTGCTCAGTAAACATTTGTTGAATTTCAATAAACAAACTGCAATCCAGAGCACTTACAAAAGCATAACTCATGTGATCCTAACTCCCTAAAGACCTAAGAAACCAAACCAGTTGGTGTGGCTGTATACAGAAGCATTTAGGATAGAAGGGCCCCCTATATCAGTACACTGTGAGAGCTGGGGAGGGGGCATCCTGGGTGCCACCTGTGCACTGCTTCCACCTTGAGGTCACAAATCATGGCCTGCCTCTAAACCCTACATCTTTGAGGGCCCAGCACAGGAGGCATATGTCAGTAAGCAGGAGAGTAAAAGAATTTCAGCTATCACTTATCAAGCATGGACTGTGTACCCCACAAAATACTGAACTCCTTCCTCACATTATTTCCTTCAAACCTTATAATATCTCAAAGAAGTAGGTATTATCTTGACCTTGTTTTTAAAATGATGTTGAGGGTAAATAGCTCACCGAAGCTCACACTTACAATAATAACAGTCAAGCTGAAGTTAAAACACAGGTTTTGGCTGACTCCTGAGACTGTGATCTTAACATACCTGCTGGACCACAGCACAGGGATGACAGAGAGGGAGGGGGAAGGAAGAAGAGAAGGAAAGGATGGTGGGTGTGGCCATATGTCATATGTACGATGGAGAACAAAAAGATGACCAGAGCTGGGAAGCTTTTACTTGGCTGGACATGACTCCATTACGGCCCTGTTGCAGAAGATCAGAGATGGTAATTCTTGACCTGGAAGACACTTTATTTTAATTAATTCTTTTTAAATCTCTCTCTCTCTCTCTCTCTCTCTCTCACACACACACACACACACACACACACAGAGCTTGAATGAACTGGGGGGAAAATATATCTGAGTAGGTGGGGAAAGAATCTAAAAATTGTGTCAGGGAATACTGGAGAAATGAATTTCCTCTTAAAATCTTTATAAAAGGAAATGCTAATATCTCCATCTTTGCCCCTTGCCCATACACATGCAAACCACAGTAATGACACAATTAGGCTGAGGATGTGGGGGCATCTGGTTCAGAATCTGCCCCGGTGACCCCATAGTTGTGCCTAGAAGATATCCCTGTAGCCATTTCCTCTGAAGACCAGGTCTGCCCTGAGTGGACTTCACTCACCCTGAACATTATCAGTTGCGGCCTCAGACTCTACATACACCTACCTCCCAGCAGCTCCCTCATTCCAGCAGAGAGATCCACTCACAGGCACCCTGGCAATGAGGTACCGCAAAAGGATTCCCAGTGAACTGCTCTGCAGAATTCTAGACCCAGGATGAAGGTCCAAAAGACCCTTCAAGCATCCAGAAATCCTTCCAGTGTTAGGCACCTTCTCCTGTGGGCATTCCAAGATGGTGCCACTATGCTACAGACTGGGGCAGAAATTCTCGGGATCATCTGCTGTGTAGTCATAGAAAATCAAAAGTATATACAAGGTGAATGAATCAATGAATGAGCCTTTCAATAGGATAATCTGTAAAAACTAAAGTATAGTAGGAGGTTTCTAGAATCTAGATGGTCCCAGTGTTGGAGATTTCTGGCAGGAAACCCACTCACTGGCTTCTGGAGTAGCATGGAGCTATGAAAAGAAAGAATTCAAGCCAAGTCAATGGACATCTACTAGGACTTCCTAGAAGGCAG
Organism: Erethizon dorsatum; assembly: GCA_028451465.1. Classification (NCBI taxonomy): domain Eukaryota; kingdom Metazoa; phylum Chordata; class Mammalia; order Rodentia; family Erethizontidae; genus Erethizon; species Erethizon dorsatum. The sequence goes on along the minus strand of CM051827.1, from coordinate 108,892,695 downwards.
TCTGACCCTGCCTTGGCCATGCTCATGGCCAAGGGTAAGTGAGTGCATAACAAAAAAGGGCAGGGAGCATAACAGAAAAGGGCAGGGAGTTTATACAAAGGAGAAAAAGGAGGATGTGGCCCTTCATCCCTGCTGTTGTGAATTAAGCTCTGCTTCTGGATAAGCCACCTCATGGCTCAGACCACTTAACTTGGGCTGGGAAATGTATTCTGTCCCTGAGTTCCGTCATCTCTTCTAGTGATACTTCCCATGAGAGTTCTTAGGCTTGTGAGGTACCCATCTACTTATGACTCCCAAGAGGGGAAGTGGGGTCTGATCATGAATAAGTTGAGAGACCCAGAGGTGTCACATAGATGGAAGTGGCAGAGCTGGGATACACAACCTCTGACTCCTGACATCCCACAGATGCAACAACCTCTCAAAACCAGACTGCCCCTGAAATGGCTGGAACACATGTGTAACTGCAGTATGGAGTGCAGGCTGGTCATGAAGGAACAAATAAAGGACACACTTATGTTTAACCATCACAGTCATCTGGTTGGCAGGAAGGAGTTTATCACAGTCCAGCAAGGCCTTTGTAAGTATAATACCCTGCTGAGCTTCTTGCACCTTACAGTCCAGGGGTCTCTGCAGAGCGACAGCTGGGGAAGGTGTCTAGAAGTTCCATTCCAAAGGGGCTTGGGAGTGACAGCAGCAAGGTGGCAGAAGAGGAAGCCCCAGGCCTCATCCTCCCACTGAAACACTGACTTAGCAGTAACACATGGCCCCAAAGGTCTCCACAGAATTATAGAAACAAGAAGTCACAATAGCCACCAGACACAGCAGCAAACACCTATAATCCCAGCACTCTGGGAGGATGAGGTAAAAGGATTGCAAATTTGAGCTCAGCCTGAACAGCTCAGTAACTGAGACCCTGTCTCAAAATAAAAAATAAAAAGGGCTGGAAATGTAGCTCAGTGAGAAGACCCCGGGTTCATAATCACAGTACTGGCCAAAAAAAAAAAAGGAAAGGAAAAGAAAAAGTCACAGTACCCTCAGCCAGGTCAAATGTGTAGAGGGCATTTCAGGTCAACAGTGATAAGTCTTCCCTCCAGCTGGCACAGCTTAGTGAGGCTGGAAAGAAAAATCTGACTTGTAACTTCTTTTTGGAAAGCAAAGAGAAGAGTGGAACATATATTCAGTGCTTCAGCTTTTAGGGGATTAGCTAGGGAAGTATTTCTGTCTCACCCAGCTCTTTCAGTGTTGATGCATACTTTGCATGCCCAGGGGCTGCAGGGTTCAAAAGACAGCTCAATGGCTTATTCAACTCAGAGCACCACAGTCAGGCACCAGAGGGAGTAAGAAACTAGAAACTACTAAACTAAACCAAAAATAAAACAAAACCAAAACCCTAAACCAAATCAATAAACTTCCGTAATTGGGAAATTATACATACAAGCCCAAAGAAGATGCATTTCCAGCAAACTTTGAAAGGTTCTCAGAACCTCTACCCAGGCTGACTGGTAAGTGTCCTTTGTATAAAACTAGTCTTAAGGACTGGAAAAGATGGTTGTTTTTTTCTTCAAATGCACAAATCATAGCAAAAATAAAATAAAATAAAATAAAATAAAATAAAATAAAATAAAATGAGGCACACAAAAAACAAGGCAACGTAGCCCAGTTAAAGGAACTAAGTAAATCTGCAGAAACCAACCCTACAGAAACAGAGATATATGAATTACCTGACAAAGAATACAAAATAATCATCTTACAGCTCAGCTCATGTGCTACAAGAGGGTACAGACAGACAACTAAATGACATCAGGATAATGATGCCTGAACAAAGCAAGAACATCAACCATCAAAAAAAAAAAAAAAAAAAAAAAAAAAAATGCAAACAAACCAAAAAGTTTGGAGCTGAAGAATATAACAACTAAGTTTGAAAATTCATTGGCAGGGTAGGCTTGGTCAAACAGAAGAAATCAGTGAACTCAAAAATAGGTCATCTGCAATTATCAATTCAGATGAACAAATAGAAAACAAGAATGAAGAAAAGTGAATGAATCCTAAGGAATTTGAAGGACATCATTAAACGGACCAATCATCAGTATACATACTATGGAAATCTTAGAAGGAGAGGAGAGAAAAAAAAAAATAGAACAGAGAGTTTATTTAAAGAAATAATGGCTAAAACCTTCCTAAATCTAAAGAAAGGAAATCAATATCCAAATTCAGGAAGCTTGAACAACTCTAAGTAGGATGAACCCAAAGAGGTTCACAATGAGATATATAGCAATAAAAAGTCAAAGACAAGGAGAGAATCTTGAAAGTCATGAAAAAAAAGTAACTCATCATGCATAAGGGAGGTTCCATAAGATTATTAGCAGATTTCTCAGCAGAAACATTAAGATGGTATGTTCAAAAGGCTGAAAGGAAAAATATGCCAAACAAGATTACTTTATCTCGCAACACTCCTTCAAAAATGAAGAGGAAATAAAGATCTTCCCAGGTACACAAGCTTGAGGGAGTTCACTACCACTAGATCTCCCTTACAAGAACTGCTAAAGATTGAAATGAAAAGACATACTAGAGTGTAACATGCAAGCATACAAAAATATAGAGCTCTCTGATAAAGACAAATATATAGATAAACACAGAACCCTGTCATACTGTAGCAATGAATTACTTTAATTATGGAATAGAAATTTAAACATATAAGTATAAAAGAAATATAACTATAAAACTATGTTAATTGCTACAAAATATTAAAAGTATGTAATTTTTGACACCAATAACAAACTGTGGGGATGTAAAGGAGTAGAGACTTTGTATGTAATTGACCATTATCGTCAAGTTTAAAATACATGGTTCTAACTATAAAATATTTTATGTAATAACCACTTTAATCATAAATACCTCTAGAAGATGCAGAAAAGAAAATAAGAAATTAATCAAAGTATGACACAATAAAACAATCAACAAAACACAAAGGAAGGCATCAACAGAGGAAAGAGACAAAATAACCACATAACGTATAGAAAATAGTGAAATGATAATAGTAAATCCTTCTCTGCCAGTAATTAGTTTCAATATAAATGGATTAAAAGGCTTAATGAGTTAAAAAACAAGATCCAACTATATATGTTGTCTCAAGAGACTCATTTTAGATACAAGGGCATACACATACTGAAAGTTAAAAAATGACAAGAAGATATTCCATTAAATGATAACTAAAACAAAAGACCAGAGTGGCTATACTTACGTTAGATAAAATAGACATTAAGTCAAAAACTATCATAAAGGAAAAGAAGGGCATTGTGTAATGAAATGAGGGTCAATTCAATCAGGAAGCTATAACAATTATAAATATACATGAGCCTGATAGCAGAGCACCCAAATATAGGAAGCAAACAATGACAGAACTGAAGGGAATAATAGACACTAACACAATAATGAGTGAAGGTCTCAATATTTCGCTTTTGATAATGGATAGATCAACTAGACAGAAGATCAATAAGGAAAAAGAGGACCCATATAACACTTTAGACCAATGAACCTAACAGGCCTGTGCAAAACACTCCATCCAACAACAGAAGTAGATACATTTTTCTCAAGTGCACACAGAATATTTCCAGGCCAGACGAAGCATTAGGCTACAAAAGGAAGTCTTAAAAACTTCAAGAAAACTGAAATCTTGCCAAGTATCTTTTCCAACCACAACTGTAGTCAGGGAACAGATTTAATAATGGGACACGTAGTTTATAGGATTATTTTATCATATTCACCCAAAACAGTCAAATGCAGAAGAGTGCAAGAGATCTGTTTGTGCTAGAGACCCAAAGAATCCAGCCGAGGCCCTGGACCCCATAGCAATCTCCCACGAGTCCAGCGGAAGGCTTGAATCCCACAGCGATGTCCTGCATGAGTCCAGCTGGAGGCCTAGAGCCTAGAGCCTGAGACCATGCAAGTCCATAGCAAGGATCTACACGGGGAAGGCCCAAAGGTCAGTGGTGTAAGTTAGCTCTGTGCCAGCAGGATGAAAAATCTGTGCCAGCAGGCTGAGGGATTTGCACTGGACCCAGGAAACGACACTCAAAGTAAGCACCAGAGCTCCCCCAAAGAGAACAGCAGCCATCCCCAGTGACAGGGAGGACCCTAGCTCCTCTGACCACAAGAACATCAGAGTTCATATCAGAAAAACTAGCCACGGCAAGCTTCTCCAGGAAAATCAACAGCATGCAACCTTCCCCTCCCAGACTCCTTTCAGGTCATTTTGGCAACAATCCTCAGGTAGCCGAACCATGCTGACTCAGTTCGGCTGGACGATCCCACTCAAGTTGACCATTAATTAGTCCACCACGACAATGGAATAAAATTATAAGTTAATGGTAAAAGGAAAACTGAAAAATTCAAAACACATGGAAATTAAACACTACACGCCTGAAGAACCAATGATTCAAACAAAAACTCACAAGGGAAATTAAAAAATACCCTGAGACAAATGAAAATGAAAACACAACATACCATACATTTATAGAATGCAGCAAAAGAAGGAAGTTTATAGCAGTACATTACATTTATATTTAAAAAAAAATCTCAAATCAACAATCTACAATTCAACTTTATACTTAAACAATTAGAAAAAGAAGAACAAATTAAACCCAAAATTATCATTAGGAAAGAAATAATAAAGATTATAGCAGAAGCCAGCCACAGAGGTGCATGCCTGTAATTCCGGCACTCAGGTGGCTGAGGCAGGAGGACTCAAGTTGGAAGCCAGCCTGGACTACATAGTGAGTTCAAGCCCAGCCTGAACTACATAGTGAGACTCTGTCTCAAAAAAAAAAAAAAAAAAAAAAAATTAGATTAGAGCAGGAATAAAAGACATAGAGAATAGTAAAACAATAGAAAAAAATCAATGCAACTAAGAGTTGATCCTTTTAAAGATTAATAAATTTGACAAATCCTTTGCTAGACTATCTGGGAAAAGAGATGACTCAAATAAAAACAAAAAATGAAAGAGAAAACATTATAACTGACATCACAGAAATGAAAAAGCTCTTAAGAGACTAATATGAATAATTATAGGCCGACAAATTGAATAACCTACAAGAAATGGATAAATTCCCAAAAACATATAGTCAACTAAGACTGAATCATGAAGAAATAAATAATCTGAACAGACTTATAACTAGTATAGAGATTGAATCAATAATCAAAAACCTTTCAACAAAGCCAGGACCAGATGGCTTCACTGGAGAATTCTACAAAACATTTAAAGAAGAATTAACACTAATCCTCTCCAAACTCTTCCCAACAAATGAAGAGGATGGACGACTTCCAAAATAATTTTATAAAGCCAGCATTACCCTGATACCAAAATCAGACCCAAATACTACACGAAAGCTACAGACAATATTCCTGATAAATATTGATGAAAAATCCTCAACAAAATATTAGCAAATCAAATTAACAACACCTTGAAAGGATTATACACCATGACCAAATGGGATTTATTCCTGGAATGCAAAGATGGTTCAACATGTGAAAATCAATCTCAATATAACATGTTGATAAATATAATCACAACAGTAAAGTCCATATGTAAAAAAGCCACAGCTAACATCATATCTAATGGTTAAAAATTGAAAGCTTTCCCTCTAAAGTCAAGAACAAGGCAGGTAGGCCCTCTCTCAACACTTCTATTCAATATAATATTGGAAGTTCTAACCAGGGGGCAAGGAAAAGAAATAAAAGTCATCCAAATTGGAGAGGAAAAAGTAATATTATTTTTCTTTGCAGAAAACAAGATCTTGGGCTGGTGAGATAGCTCAGCGGCATAAGTGCCTGCCTGGCAAGTGCAAGGTCCTGAATTTGACTCCCAGTACCCACATACAAAAAAAGGGCCGGTAATATCGCTCAGTGGCATGCCTGCCTGCTGGTGCGCGAGATCCTGACCCCCGCTACTCACAAAAAAAAAAAAAAAAGAAAACAAGATCTTATATATAGAAACCTCTAAACATTACACAAACACACACATACACAAACACAAGTTGTTAGAATTAATAAATTTGGCAAGGTTGTTGGACTCAAAATCAACACAAAAATCAGTTGTGTGGTATACACGAATGACCATTAGCAAAGAGAATAAGAAATCAACCCCATTGACAATAGCATTAAAAGAATAAAATATTTTAAAATAAACTTAACCAAGAAAGCAAAAGTCTATACACTGAAAACTAGAAATCATTGCTTAAAGAAATTAAAGAAAACACAAATAAATGGAAAGGCAACCCATGATCGTGGATTAGAAGAATTAATGCTATAAAAATGTCCACACTGCTATAGCAATCCATAGATTCAATACAACCCCTATCAAAATACCAATGGCTTATTTTGCAGAAACAGAAAAAAACCCTAATATTTATACTGAATCTCAAAGGACCCTGAATAGCCAAAACAATTCTGAAACAGAAAAACAAAGCTGGAGGCATCACACATCCTGAACTCAAAACTGAACAGTATGAGATAGACCAGTGGAACAGGAAGCTCAGAAATAAACCCTCACATACATAGTCAAATCACCTATGACGAAGGTGACATAATATGGAAAGGATAGTACCTTCAACAAATTATGTTGGAAAACTGGATATCCATATGCAAAAAAAAAAAAAAACAAAGTTAGATCCTGAGCTTGTACCACATATAAAAATTGACTAAAGATGGATTAAACATCTAACAGTAATATCTGAAACTATAAAGTTCCTAGAAGAAAACAGGAGAAAGTTTCACAACATTGGACTTGGCAATAATTTCTTGGATATGAAATCACGAGCACAGACAAAAAAATAGAAAAATAGGACTACATCAAAAAAAAATCTGCAGAGCAAAGGAAATAACCAACAAAGTGAAAAGGCAACCTATAGAGTGAGAGAAAATATTTGCAAACCATGTATTTAGTAAAGGGTTAGTCTACAGAATACATAAAGAACTCCTACAACCCAACAACAAAAATAATCTGTTTAAAAACAGGCAAAGGACTCGATTGAATAGACATTTCTCCAGAGAAGATGTATAAATGGCCAACATACATATGAAAAGATGCTCATTCAACATCACTAATAAGGAAACACAAATAAAACCAAAACAAGATATTACCTTCTATCTGTTAGGATGGCCATTATCCAAAAATTAATGTTGGTGAGGATGTGGAAAAAGTAAAACCCTTATGCACAGCTGGTAGGAACATAAAATGGTGCAACTACTATGGAAAACAGTAGGGAAAGTTCTCACATTTTTTAAAAAACAAAATATTCATATGATTCAGCAATTCCATTTCTGGGTAAATATCCAAAAGAATTGGAAATAGGCTCTCTAATATATATTGCACACCAATATTCACTGCAGCATTATTCACAGTAGCCAAGAGATGAAAGCAACATAAATATCCACTCATGAATAAATGGATAAAGAAAATGTGGTAGATATATACACTGGTATATAATTCAGTCCTTTTTTTAAAGAGGCAATCTTTCATATGGTACAACAGTGGTAAGCCTTGAGGATATTAAACTAAGTACAATAAACCAGTCACAAAAAGGAATAGTGTATAGTTCCCCTTGTAAGAAGTTATCTAGACAGTCAGACTCAGAAATAGAAAGTAGAAGCGTGGCTGCCAGGGGCTGGGGAAAAAGGCAAAGGGCAGTTGCTGTTCCATGTAAAGTGTTTCAGTTTTGTAGGATGAAAAAGTTCTAGAGATCTGTTCCACAAAAACGTGTGTATGGTTAACACTACTACACCGTATATTTAACAGTTAAGATGGTCAATTTTATGTCATTTGTTTTTCACCACAATAAGAAGGGGAGGAGCTTGGATGTTGGGTAAAACTTATACAGACAGCAATACGAGGAGTACAACAGGACAACAATCAGTTGGAAGCTGGGTGTGGTGGCACATACCTATAACCCCAGCACTCTGGAGGCTGAGGCATGAGGATTGCCAGTAGTTCTAGGCCAGCCTGGGCTACATAGTGAGTTCAAGCCTAGCCTGAACTACATAGCAAGACCCTCAAAAAACAAAGCAAAAACAAAACAAGAAAAAAATCAGTTGGAAATTTTAATTTCACCCCTTCCAACTAAAGAGGAAAAAAAAAAAAAAACTTGTCCCTCTCCCTCCATATGCTCAGAGAGGTCTTTCCAATCACTCTTATCTGCTTCATTTTTTCCGAGAATGTGTTTCCCCATACTACCCAATATCACACATTTACTTATCTATCTGTTTATTGCCTGCAAATAACCAGACACGCAACCCCCCTGAATACAGGAACTTGATTTCTTTCTTGCTTATTTATTGCTGAATCCTCTTAGTCTAGAAGAATGTTTGGCCCTTAGTAGATGCCCAGGAAATAGCTGATGAATGAATAAGGAAATGTGGAAGTGGGGAGAGTCTGCAGGGTATCTGAAATCTGGGCCTCTCTGTCCTCCATTCTTCAATCTGCTTGATAAGACAAGAGGAGGAGAAGGAAGACAAGATACTAGGAGGAGCAGACTTTTTCCACTGAGCCAGAGAAATAATCAGAGCAGCTTCTGAAGCACGAGAGACAGCGAAAAGACATCGACTCCGCTGTATCCGTCTCTGGACACAGGTGGTTCAGCAAAAGAATGGAGACTACGTCAGTCTCACGTGGCTGTTTTTCCTTAAGGTTGCTGAATCAAGACTCTAGCTGAGGGCCGGTGAGATGGTTCAGCGGCATAAGTGCCTGCCTGGCAAGTGCGAGGTCCTGAGTTCAACTCCAGGAGCCCACATAAAGGAAAAAAGGGGCCGATGATGTTGCTCAGTGACACAAGTGCTTGCTGGCAAGCATGAGGTCCTGAGGTCGACTCCCAGTACCCACATTAAAAAAAAACACTCTAGCTGAAACACTCCAAGGTGGCAACAGTGAACATTTAAGAGCTTTCAGTGATAACAAGCCTGGTGCGACATGTGTGTCATAGGTTCACTACCACTGCTCTAAGATCTTCAGTTCTTCCCACTTTTTAGATCCAGGTGACTGCATCTCCAACTTTACTGTGTAAGACTCAGTTGGCACTCAGGTGGTCTGGGCGGGGCCTGAGCACCTGCACTTCGAACAAAATTCCAAGTAGTACTGATACAAAGAGTTGCTTGCAGTGGCTGTTTTTCACCTTGTAGCACCTGGCAAACTGCAAAATCACAAACCCAGACCAAATAAATTAGACCCTCTGCCAATGGGACCCTAGCGATGATGTGGCCAAAGTTGAAAACCAATACTCAGGGCGTTTTTCCAAGGTTGTTCACTCACATATAAGGAGAGTTACTATTTGGAGCCCTCAGTCCTTGTCCAGTCATTGTGTCCTTCCTCACAGCCTCAGCACTGCTAAGACTTTCCTCTTGCTGCTTAGAATTCCTGAGACCCCACCACTGGATAGTGAAATGCCTGGATCTCCCATAGCACTGTGAAGACTCTCAGGCAGCTGGGAGGATCTTTCCTTTTTTTTTTTTTTTTTTTTTTAACCTCTGATTTCTACTTCGCACTTCTCTATCCAGTGGTAGGGAGTTGTCATCCTCTTTCAGTCTAGTAGAACAACCGAGGAGTGAATTTGCTCTCGGGAAACATTTGGCAGTGTCTGGAGACATTTTTGATTGTCACAACTCAAAAGGGAATGAGGAGGGGTGTGCTACTGGCAACTGGTAGCTGCTAAACATTCTGCAGTGCAAGCGGTTCTGGGAGTGCAGGGCACAGAACAGGCTGTGGTGGGTGCCTCCTGCTGCATCCAGAACCTCTGCCTCCTCTCGGCCTTCAAGTGGGAGGGGACCTCCCTCTCTTGCCCTCTTTCGGTCCTCCTGCTCATCCAGACTGGGTGAATTTCTTCTCTGGAGCCACTTAATCTCACCCAGCATTTTAATTTTCATGGAGTCTCCCCTTACCACTCAGTAGACCTTTACAATTTCTAAAACCTGTCTATGCTCAGGATTCAGATTCCTCCTCATGAACTTCTTAAACCTCATAGAAACCAGAGATGTGACCAGGCACTCTGAAAGAGGTAAGGAGATCCCTGACCTGGCCAGCTAGAGTGGGTATAGCCTGGTTCCAAAGTGCCTTCATACCTTAATCTTAGCCAAGACACCCTGCCACACTGTCCTGGGAACTTGCTATGTGTCAGGCCCTACTTAAGGCTTTGCCTCATGAAATCTTCCCAATAGCCCTGGGAGGTAGGGACCATTGTTATTCCCACATACAAATGAACAGACTGAGGCACAGAGACTAGGGAAGTTGTCCAAAGTCACACAGCTAGGAAGTAGTAGAGTGAGGTGCGAATCCAGATAGTTTGGATCTATCTAGCACCGATATGTTTAACAATTGCAGGTTCCTTGTGCATTTCACATGGACAACAAGCCAGACCGACATGGATTCTGTTTTACAGATGGAAACCAGCAAAATAACCCTCCAAAATCACTCAGCTAATGAACAGTGGATCTGGAATTCAAATCCAAGACAGACGTGAAATTCCACACTTGGGTCAAGAAAGGAAATGACAAGCTTTTAAAAGAGAGCACCATTCACTCATTGATCTATCCATACATACATACATCCTCATCCCTCCATCTACTCATGCATTTATCTTGCAGTCAACCCACATATGCTTCTTATGAGCCAGGCCTGTGCGCTGTGTTAAGGATCCAGAGAGCACTCTGTGAGGACCCCTTGGCTCAGGAGATCACATCAACCCGGCAACCCACATACCAAGGGGTGGCTACGGCACTGGCTGGTGGGTGGGCTGAAGAGGAAAGGGATGGCAGAGGGTAGGAGGATGGGGAATTCACTTACAGTTGTCCTCTGGGAAACTGAGCAAATAGGGGGAGGAGATCTGGGGAACACCAAATGGGAACTACTCATGCCCTCGGGTGGCCACCTGGGTCAGATGTCCCTGGCACGCATTCACCTGCCCGCTCTCCCATTGCCTTATTTTCCCCCACCTATCTTCTCCCTGGTTTGCTCAGAACTCCCGATCCCTAAGCACAGCTTGGGGAGAAGCAAGATGGGGCTATGCGCTCCCCAATGGATAAATGCAAGGATGGCATCCCAACTTAGCACCCCAAGATCCTGGAGAGAAACCAAACTGTGACTGTTGGGAACATGTCAGAACTGTCAAAAGCAGACAAAATCAGCCAGTAAATTGTGAAACCAAAGTCACAGTTCTATTTGTTCTGTGAGAGTGAGCATCTCACTTTTTTTTCTTTTATTTATTTATTTATTTATTTATTTATTTATTTATTTATTTATTTTGGTCCAGACAGAAAATAAAAACAAGGGGCCTTGTGAGCTCTTCACCTCTGTTAAAACAAAACAAAACAAAATGTCCATCACTACCCACCTCTGGGTCTCTGTTCCTAGCCTGGGTCCTCTTTTATTCAGTAAACACTCAGAAAGTCTTACAAAGGGAATGGGTGGGTAAATTAGCAGAAATGACTATGACCTTACACCTGCCCTTGACCATCCTACATCCAGCTAACAGAATTAGAATATAAAGCCAGAACATACCCAATGAAGCAGGAGAGAACTCAAAAGGACTAATCCTGCTATGGCAGAATCAGAGATGGCTTCTTAGCAAAGGTAACATCTGCAATGGGCCATGGAAAATGAATAAAATTTCACTAATGGAAAAGGAAAGGAAAGAAACTACTGAGACAGGGGAAAGAAGGTATAAATGCGCAGAACCAGGGGCAGATAGAGAAAAGGACGCAGAATACGAGACACTTCAGAAGTTAAATCTCCATTCCATGCAGCAAGTGAGCTGGGAAGGTTGATCCTTGCTAAAGAAGCCTGCTGATCCAGGCACTGGGAGCCTCCCAGTTTAGAGGTAAATGCAGCCTCCCTCTATGCCTCAGGGCACACACAGGTAGGCTGTGCACAGATGGTGCAAACACACTTCCCATCAGCCATGCACATGCACGTGTGTGTGCTGGTGGAATTCTGGCCAGCCTTTCTGCAGAAGCCCTGCAGCACCCTCATTGCTCACCAAAATAGCATCACGCAATTTAGGTCAGGAAGTAAGAACTATGTTATTATTACTAGCTACTGGTGAAGTTATTTAATAAGAATGTCACATCCAATTGAGTGCATGGTGGCAACTGTCAGCAGGAGGAATGTAATTACACTAACTGGAGGAGTTCCAGGCCCTGCTACTTGCACACCTCTACCCAGCCACACAGAAATGGACTCTCCCCAACCCCACCATCACCTGGGGGACATTTCCTTATGCAGAGCCATGGTGCTTAGCCCCTGAACATCCAGACTAATGGTGCTCCTGTCCAGGCCCAAGGAGAAGCTCTCGGAAGGGATTTCCAGGACAAATTGAGGATCCCCTGAGTGACTCCATTTGTGGCCCAACACCCAGTGATATTCAGAGGGGAGAAGGGTCCAGACCCCCTTTGCAGCTCCACATAAAGTCCAGCAGAAATCACTGTAGACAATGGAAAGGCCAAGGGTTCATTCCACCCTGGCCCCTGATCCAGACCCACTCTGGTTACCCACTGCAATAATCAACCTGCAAATAAGGCCTTTCCTCATGGCCCTTCCTTACCCACTCCTCCGCTGGTGTTTCCCAGGACACATCCCAATTAAACTCCTTCCACTGGAGTCCTTGTTCTAGGCCAGTCTCAAGAAAGCCCAACCTGGGACACTTCCTCTGTCCAATCTCCCAGGAGCCCCCAATTCATTCCCAGGAAGATAAAGCTGAGTTCTGACCACAGCCCCCTGGCTCAGCACCTGCTTCTTATGGTTGGCTGAGCACTGAACTGAACCATCTCTCCTTAGTTGGGTGAGAAGGACACCAAGGATCCTTGGCTGGGGCAGAACCAAGGATATGTGAGGGTGCATAACTGTGGCATCCCAAGTACGAAGCCCCTGACCGTCTGGCCAGTGTATCCAGGAACATAGAGGGTGCTTCACTCCAATTCTGCTTCAACATCTACACTGGGCGGGGTAGCTAAGAGTCCTGAGACTTCACTCCCTTGTAACAGTAGCTCGATCCCTGGACAAGGGAGGTAACGGAGTTAGGAGGTCATACTCCACTGCAAGGAGGAAGATGAGAGGGGAAGGACTCTGATTCTAGCTGTGGGAGGCAACACCTTGAGCAAGGAAGCCTTCCTGATAATCAGATGGAAGGAAGGAAGATGTACAGGGTACAAGGACAGGAGGCAGAGAGAGTACAGGAAAGAGACAAGATGTAGAGAGAGAAGGGCAGGAGAGGGAGACCCGGAGACAAGGACATGCAGAGACAGACAGGCAGAAATACAGAATGACAATGGCAGGGAAAATCAGGGATTCAAAGAAAACAGACAGTAAGAGAGATGGGCAGATAGAAAAAGAGACACAAAGGCAGACAGGAAGAGAGGCTGCAGGAGGGAGAGGGAAACAGAAGAGGAAAGAAATAGGCAGAAATGTGACAGAGACACAGAAAAGAGGCAGATGTGCACAGAGACCAAATTGGGAAGCAAAGGGCAGCAAGAGAATGACACAGAGTGAGACACAAGAAGCCACAAATTCTCACGAGGCCCCATGACATAGGCTTTGTCAGTATCACTTGATGCCCAGAGCACCATGCAGGTCATGTGGGAAGAAATGTAGACAAGTGATAGTCCCAAGTATTTGAGGAGCTCTGCTTTAAATGGAAGAACAAGGCAGTAGCCAGAGAGCAGAGGGAAGTTCAAGGTTCAAAGAGAGCCCCCCCTAATCTTTTTATCTTGAACTTGTTTTAAATTTAAGGAGGCACTGGAAAAGAAAAATGGAATGGGAGGAATAGAGGTGAAAGAAGAGGTACATCCCAGAGGAAAGGCAGAAGAAAAAGGTCCTGGGATCTGGGCACTGAGACCTGTAGAAAGAAACCCACCTCTTCCCTGGGGAATGGGAGAGAAGGAGTAATGGCCACAGGCACAGGTAACTGCAAGTAGGGGCAGGATAGAGGGAAGTCCATTGTTTTGAGGTGCTGTAGATCGAACCCAGGGCCTTGTGCATATAATTCTACCACTGAACCCAGAAGTCCATTCTTGATGGTCCATGTCCTCAGTGAGGTACCCATGAGGCCATCCTGAGATGGAACTGGGGATCTGAATCTTGGAATGACCACTCGGAGGATTAAGACAGGGAGCTTCGCAGGTGGCTGGCAGAAAAATAGCTAAGCTAAGCTAAGCTGTGCTGCGCTTAGGTCAGGGATGGTAGAGGCCCAGCAGCGGCAGGATTCACAGCCCAGGTGGCAGGCCAAGAACTGTCTGCAGGACTGACCAGGGCCAGAGGGCACAAAGCAGGAGCAGCAGAGGGACTAAAGGTGAGCATACCAACGGGACAATTGTCAAAAGATGGACAGCGAAATCCAGCCTTGCTAATAAAGGAAAGGGGCTGGGTGGAGCTGCTCAAGGGGAGTTGGGGAGAGGCTCAGGATCTGCAGCCTTCAAGAGACCTCGCCGGGCTGCATTGCCTGCTCATCATCCCACCATGCTCTGCGTCTTCCAGCCCCTGAGCTCTCCCCCACCCAGAATTAGGGCCAGCAGTGACCTTAGCTTGTCCCCCAGGTGCAGTTCCTGGCTCATTCCTCAAGGGATATAGCGTCTTCCTCGACCTGCTTCCTCATTCTACCTCTGCCCCATGCCCAGGGCATGGCCATCCAACTCCACCTTCTCTCTGGACTCTGAGCTCAGTCTGGATCTGGTTTGAGGACTCCTCTCCTCTAGGGTGAGTACTGATAGCTCAGGCAACTGACCCTGCCTGCCCAACCTACCCCAACTCCGGAAGCTTCTACAGCTCCTCCTTGGAGAACTGGAAGGACTGAGTGCAGACTCAGAGGCTCGACTTTCACAGGAAGTCTGCAGAAGCACCTCTGCTGAGGAGACTGAACCCTCTGTCAAGGGCTACTTGGTTTGGGTCTGAGGGTGCAGATCTGCCATCCCCCCTCCCTCAGAAAGCACAAACAGCAGGTTGCCGAAGAGCTATCAGTTCCACCAAAACTGAAGTCTTGGGTGTAGAGAAAGACTGGCGTCCAGGTGAAGGCACAGACCTGGCCGCTGAGCACAGAACACAAACCGCTTGCCTTCCAAAGGACCCCAGAGCCCAACAGGCTCTGACGGGCCTGCCTCACTGGGCCCTGGCTGTTGCCAGGCATGGTTGCCAAGTACAGACTCGCAACCTGGGTCTTCTGAAAGCTGCCTGGAGACAAAAAAAAAAAAAAAAAAAAGCAGCTGTAGGGTAGAGGACATGGGGGAGGGGGAGTGAGCGAGCAGACATGGCTTCTGTTCCCAAGAAAACCCTGCCTTGGACCTCACATTGAGCCTAGGGTGTGTGGTCTAGAAGGGGTCTGGCTCCTGAAGTCTGCCAGCTCAGCTCAGGTGAGCATGCTGAGCGTGGGGAGGTTCAAGGTCAAGGCCTGACCCACCACTGGGGCCAAAGAGCTGTGTCTGGGACTCAGGCTACCAAGATGCTCCAGATGCCCAGTGCCCAAGTACTGGCATGCAGAATTCACATGCATATGCACGTGGATGCCGGTGGGCACAGACCTCCTCTCCTCTACTGCACACTTGTGGTTACACCTCAGACACACACAGCTCTTAGGTATGTGGCTACGCACCTTGCTTTCCATCCTGATGGAGGGCTCCCTGGACCCTCCTGCTGCTCCCTTCTCCCCACAAGGTGCCCACACACACACACACACACACACACACCAGCATGCACCAATACAGCAGGGCAGAACAAGTCCAACCTATGGAGTTGGATAGATCTGAATTCATAGTCCTCCATCCCCCTCCACCACTGGTTGGCTGTGTGACTTAGGGCACCCAGCTCACCCTCTCCGAGCTTAGACTCTCTCATCTCTGAGGGAAAGCATAATAAAACCTTCCTTGTGTATATACTGGAAAGATTAAATGAGATTATGGATGTGAAACTCCAGGCCCCGGGGAGCTCCGTAAACTCATTACCATTCATTCTCTCCCTCCCACTCACCCTGGGCCTTTCCTTCCCACAAGTGATAAATATTTATAGGGTGCTAACTGTGTCCAGGCTGCCACAGACCCTGGGGGTGTAACGTCCCAATCTTCACCTTCAGGCACCCTATTTGCTAGTGGAGGAGACACACACAAACAAACAGAAAATAATAGTGTGATCAGAGCTATGAAGAAGGTGGTGACGTCTGAGGATGCCACACTTGAGCAGAAAATACAGGGTAAGAGTGAGCCATGTGAAGATCTGGAGGGAGAGCATTCCAGGCAGAGAAAAGAGAGGGCATAATCCTGGAGATGGGAACAAGCTTGAGCAACAAGAAGGTCAGCTCACCTGGGATAGAGAAGAGGGCAGGAGTGGTGGGAGATGAAAAGGGGCTCAGTGGCTAGTCAAGGCCAAATCGAATCTGGATGGTCGGAACTGCGTGCTTGTAGGCAGGAGGGTTTGTATCAGTCAGATCTGCATGTTTTAGGACCTTGGGCTGTGTGTGAAGACTCCACCACAAGTGGGGACAGAGGAAGCAGGCAGATGAACCAGGGAGAGACAAGGGTTTCAAAGACTTGCCCTGCCCATCCCAATCCCCAACCTGTCACCCCCCCACCATCCTCCAGCTCCAATCGAATGCCCCTTGTGACTTGAGACCACAGAATCCAATTTCAAACCCTGTGTTCTCAAAGACCACTGCCCCAGAGGGCCCTCTCTGGCCCCCACCTCCGCATATCTACAGCACAGGCTCCTAGTTTAAAGGGCAAATCCACGTCTCCTACCCAGGACTTAAGAACAAACATGGCATCTGATTCTCCCTATGGTCCTGCCCACCAGACAGAACCATGTAGTCGGTGCCCGATGCATGTGCAGTTCCACGTGGCACCTGTCTGTTTCTGCCCAAGGTTTTGCACCCCTCCCACTCCTACTTTCCCACCATTCGCATCCCCACTGTTGCTTCGGTTTTGCTAAATAATACTAAGCACCTGCGGTGAGTACATACCCTCACTTCACCTTCCAACTGTCCTATGAGACAGGAGACATTATGACCCCACAGTACAGGTGAGGAAACTGAGGTACAGAGAGGTTAAGGGACTTGCCCAGGGTGACACAGCCAGCTAACAGTAGGAGTACTTGGTGAGAACTGAATTATGCTTGACCCAAACTCAGAGTTCTGTCTGCTCTTTGGGGAGTGGACAGAGGTATGTCTTAATTTGTTCTGTTTTGATTTTTCAATTAAAAAAAAACAGGTGAGTGCATCCTATAAGTTACTTCTACTTGCCAGGCTGGCATGGCTTGGGGGTTTCTCTGTCTTGTACTTTCCAGGAGGGTGCACAGACCAGGCTCTGGCCTCCAGCCTGGCCCCAAGTATCAATTTCAGCATCCTGCACTGTTTCCCTCACCCTACTCTGGCACCCAGTTCAGACAGGGATTGGCCACCACCAGTAGTCACAGGAATTGAGGGCAGTGAAGCCAAAGAACCCCGACTTCCACCCATGGCCATCAGTCCCTAGCTTCCCTGTGAGGTGGCACAGACTGGGGCTCCCTGGGCCACTGTCACAAGCTGCTCTCTCCCTTCCAGGCACAACAATGTCCTTCTGGTCTTCAAATGAGCCAAGGCCAAAGTCTCCAACTAGAGGGCTCTATCTCGACCTAGCACCACACCTCTCGGTTTGCACACCCTCCCCTCTCGGCCCCTAACCCTTGTCCCATGGAGACAAAGGGTCAGGCTCCTCCAAAACATCTCTGCACTTACTGGGACTGTTTGAGCCATGAGCTAGCTGGGGCCAGGGATATCCAAGTTCAGCGCAGAGACAATGAGGAACTCAACTTCCCACGGACCAAATTCCCCAGGTGCAGAACAGCTGCCCTTCTAGATGATCCCTATAAACAGCCCAGCTTGAATGTCCATCTAGTGATAAGACAGCTTGCAGGTGACCTGACCTGTAAGAAGGAAGAGCCATAGAGGGCAGGAGCTCACACCTGGAACGCAGACCCATGCTCCATATCAGGCAGAGCCCACAGCCCTGGTCCAGCCCTCCAAGGAGATAAGGGAGAATGGCTTCCAATACAGCCCCACCTTGCTGACCAATTTTATCAGCTTAGCTTTAGCCCAATAAAGCCTCCACTTTCACCCTTATCATGTGACATGTAGAATTCACCCCAGTCCCTAGGGGACAACAGTTGGCACCCACAGAGACCTATCATGACTATTTCTTCCTCTGTCACCCTTCTTCCCAGTGAAGATGTCCTCTAACACCTCCCAGGCACAGTATCTTGCTCTCTCCTCTCAGCTGCTGTAATGGTTAATTTCATACATCAACTTGCCTGTGCTAAGGGATGCCCCTGAGGACATAATCCCTAGGTGTGTTGTGAGGGTGTATCTGGACGAGAGTAGCATCTGAACCAAGATGCCGAGGAAAGGAGACCCCCTGGCCTGTGTGGGCAGCCTCATCTACCTACTGAGGGCCCCAGCACAAAAAGGAAGGAGAGGGGCAAATTCATTCCATGCTCTCCTTGAGCTGGAATATTCCCCTGCCCTTGGACATCAGAGCTCTGAGTATCAGAGCCTTCATGCTGCGGGTCTGAGTTGTTGTCCCCACACCCACCATGTCCCTATTCTCAGACTCAGATGAACTACATCACTGGCTTTCTCGAGTCTCCACCTTGCAGGCGGCATCTCATGGAACTTCTCAGCCTTCACAACCGCATAAGCTAATTCCCATTAATAATAATTCCCCTCTTACGTATATCTACACACTTTACGTCCTTTTGATTCTGCTTCTCTGCAGAACCTTGGTGCACACAAACTCTTAAACTCATTTGTTCAATCATCAGTCTTGATTAAGCATGTCAGCATCGGGTCCTGTGCAGGGTCCTGGGACAGAATGATGGACAGGATAAGGTCACTGCCCTTGTGTGGTCTGGCATCTTCTATTTGCACCTCTTTTTTGTTGAAGATATCACTGGTTTCCCTATCTGAGTGTCCATCAGGCTTCCTCCTCTCCTCACCAGGCCCCAGGGACAGGGAGTGTGGGCCCACAACAGCCTGCACAGCTCTGGTAACCAGACCTGAAGAAAGGGGGTGTCGGGTGGTGGGGGCTTTGTTTCCCATGTTGCCTCATGCGCGAGGCCTTCCCGGTTCTCTCTATGCCTCTACCACTTTCAAAACATCTGTCTGCCTGAAAGCAGCCTGCTTACTTTGCCCTCAAACTTCAAATTTTTTTAAAAATCTCAACTCATGACAGCAATAGCCTGATGAGGAAGAAATCATCCAATGGGAACTTCTTTTCAGACCCAAGGGATAAAGAGGCTACAGACTTCCCTCCGGGTTAATGCAGAAATGCAGAAGCTCACATACTCATTTTCAATTAAGTAATTACCATATTGTCATAGTAACATTTGCTGCTCCATTTCAGCTTAGCAATAAAAAAGAAGCATTAAGACATATTCATCGTTAACTTTTACTAGTCTTAAAGTGAGAAAGATCATTCCGTAAATAGGACATAAAACTGGAAAACCAAAATATTGACAAGTATGACTGCATAAATATGTACAGTCTCTATATGTGCAAAAATAAAATAACATGAAGAAACCACAGAGACTAAAGACAACAACCAAACTGCAAAAAGGATCAGCCACACTACTACAGATAAGAGCATATCTTCCATATGCAAAGAGCTCTTGCAAATAAATAAGAAAAATATACATAATGATATAGAAAATGATCAAGACACAGAAACAATTTGCAGAGAAAGAGATACAGATAACTGCAAAAACAAGAAAAAATTCTCCCCTGGGTTCAATCCCCAGCACCACCAAAAAAAAAAAAAAAAAAAAAAGAAAGAAGAAAGAAGAAAAGATTCTCAGTTTTGGTTATACATAATTAAATGGGTACAGTAATGAGATACCTCATTAGAAAGATACAGAGCACTGGTTCCTGGATTAACACATCAGATCACCTGGGAACTTGGAAGGAATGCAAATTCTCAGATCCCATCCCAAACCTACTCTACTGAAGGTCTATTCAACCCCAGATCTACTACTGAGTTCAAAACACATAGGACCAGAAGTCTGTATTTTAACAAGCCTTTTGGGTGATTCTGATGCATTCTAGAGTAGAGACTTACCAAAACTCTGTTACTATTAGAAATATTTAAATTAATGAAATTTAGCCTTTTATCAGCACAAATGCTTATACTTATGGAGGCAACAAGTCTATTCTTTAGGCATGTTTGCTCCTGTTGAAATCAGTCACATACACACAGGTGTGCTCACACACACAGTTTGTTGTGGTACTGTTTGGGGTAGCCAAAGACTAGAAAAACCTAAATAATAAAGAACTGATTGACGAATTTATGGTAATTTATGAATATTATGCACCCATTAAAAAGACTGAAATGAATCTACATATGCCTAACCCAGAGAGATGTATATGAGACATTGCTAAGAGAAAAAGAAGCACATTGCAGAATAGTATGTGTGACATATCTAGAATGCTCTTCTTTTGTGAAATGCAAAGAATCTGGGTTATATTTCTATTTTCTTACATGTGAAATTTTCTGGAGTAATTCAGAAGAAGCTATTAATAAGTGGAACTGGGAATTTGCGGGGGGGAGAAGGGATTTTTTTTCACCATATGCTCTTCTATGCTGTCTGAATTTTTGCCCTGGGCGTGTATCACTTTTATAGTAATTAAAAAGTAGTTATAACTAATTAAACTTACAGGAAAAAGAAAGAGCAAGCAAGAGAGGGAAACATGGCTAAGAGGGGAAGAAAATTAGGTCATTTGGATAACTACAACCTGGAGACTCTTCAAGACTGAGCAAGAGCCTCAGGGACCCCTGCGTTTTATCTTCAGTCACACAGGTAGCATAGTAAGGAAAAACTCAAAGCTTTGTTTCACTAAACATGTGGCTTCCAAAAATAAATTACTTGCTTCACAAAGAAAGAAATCTCCACATCCATTAAGTAAGACCAAGGTCTCTAAACCTATTTTCTTAATGTTGTTGGTTCATCCCACCCCACTGAGTGTGCTCTGTACTCTTGGTGGCCATTGAGTGTCACTTGGTTCCAAGCAGAGTACAAACAGGTGGTCTCGGTGACTTACTCCATGTGAGTGTAAGCATCATTGGGGACATATCGCATATCTGCGTGTAGGAGTTAATAAAGGCTGTGCTTGTGCATTAGGATAGATGGAGTCTGTTTTCACAGAGCTATGTGAACATGGTCTTTTTTCTAGGCCTGATTTACCAAGAGTTTTCATTAAAGGTGTCATAGGAATTAATGAGAGAATGATATAGAGCCCAAGTTCCTATTCCCAGGAAGTATCTTTAAGTGGGTCATGTATTTTACTCACCAGTTCAGGTTTAACCACCACTTTTGTCTAGTTAGTCCACAAATGGATTTGTTTGAGCAATAAATTATGAAAACCCTGGTCCACACATTATGCAATCATCTGCCCATCTATGGATCCTGTCTTTCATGCATTCATCTGCTCAAACACCAAAAGGCTACCCATTCCATTAATCTACTCATTGTCCATACCATTAATCTTTTCATCCAATTTCATCTCTATATTCTCCACAAGCCAATTCTCCCATCTATTCATTCATCCTTCCACTCCCTTTCCATTTTTCATCCATTCTATCTATCCATCCTACCTATCCCATCTACCCTTCCATTTTACTAGCTCACCAGCCAACCACATCTTTCCAGCCTAGTCATCCATGTATTCACCCATCCTCCCGTATCATAGCTCATCCATTTATTCATCTGTCCCAAACACTCATCAATCCTATCTAGTTATCCATATCATCCACCCAGCATTCCTTCCATCATGTACTATCTATCCATTCCATCCTCCCACCCATCCATTCAACAATCTCATGTCTTTAGCTCACCTAATAGCCTGAACTTCATTATGCCTCTGGAGGTAAAGGAACTGAGGCAACCAAGATCTAATGCCTTTATAAGAAAAAAAAAGTGATTAAAACCCTGCTATTTTATTTAAGTTCCACTAAGCTCCCCTTATGTAGGACATATCTGAGCATTCTTAACAGCAAGTCTTTACCCAAACTTCACATCCCTCTTCTTCCTTCCATACCCAGCCTCTCCCACTGATCTCTGATCAAATGGCACCTCTAGGTCCCCCAAAAAGAAAACACAACAAGATCAAAACTAGCCCATAACCCCCAGTGTCTATCCTGGGCCCACGTAACCAGGTGCTCCTTCCCCTCCTTCACCCCTACCCCAACTTTGAACTCTAGCTTGAGGTGAAGTACTAGCCATGATGTCTGTGACCCTGGCCTATTCTATACCCTGGTCCAACCTGGCCTAAAACTTGCAATCCAGTGCCATTCTCTAAGACTTCAACCAAAAAATGTGCCTTCCAATTGGGAAAGCAGCAATCTAACATGTAATCTAACACTTACAATAAGACAGGGATTATATTAGGTGCTCTCTATTTGACATCCAACTTCATCTTCACCTCAATTCTCTAACGTAGACATAAAGGTTCAGAGAAGATAAGCAATTTGTTTAAAAATCACACAGCAGCTAAGAATGCCAGAATTTAAACCCACATCTGACTCCAAAGCTTCAGCTCTTTCTACTCCAACAAGCTTCTACTAAGAGGACAATTTCCAAGCTAACCCAGAGGAAAGAAATGAGAATGATAAGAAAAAATATCCAATTTTCCTAGTGATTCTCCAACCAAAGAAAAAAAACAGTCCCATGAACTGTAAGTTATGGTATTTACAGTGCAGTGTCTAAAGGCTTTCTATAAGTTATTTCATTAAAAAGAAATATCACTTAGATGATCCTTCTGGGGGTTACTTCACACACTATGGTTGGGCAAGTCCCTTATCAAGAATCCAAGGATTTGGGGCATGGACATTGTCCTTTGGGGCTGTAGGACATGAACAACACATTTGCCTTGATCGCAAGCTTAAAGTAAGATGGGGTGCTCGTGTTTTTGCAAATACGTAGAGATTCTAATCCTGCTACACTTTCTTGCTGTGTTACTGTGGCCAAATTACTTCACCTCCCCAATCCTGTTTCCTTCCTGTGGGAAACAGAGGTAATAACAGTGCATCCATCTACCATCATGGGACTTAGATTTATTTCTGATGTGACAGTTGGTTTAACCTTTCCCTTATTGTTGGGGATTTAATTTCCATTTCCCCCTCTATTATAAAGAATTCTATGCATCTTATCCACAAATGCTTGATTACACCTCTGGTTATATATTCCTTTAGGATAAATTCTTTGAAATGGGATACTGAGTCCAAATATATAAATATTTGAAAATCTATTGATAACACATTGCCAAGCTGCTTTCCAGAAAGTTTGCAACAATTTCCATCCCCACAGTTTATGAAAGTGCCCGTCACAGGCACCCTTGCCAGCATAGAGTCCTTTGTTTCTGGAATGACTTTTACATTTCTTCCTACATACACATTCATACATAATTTTGCACGAATGCATAACTATGATCTCCTGCAAACTAGGATTTTAGTGCAATTTATTTATTTATTTAACTTGAGATCAAACTGAAGGCCTTGTGTGGGCTAGGCAAGTGCTCACCCCTAGTCTTTTTTATTTTTTATCTTGAGACAGGGTCTACCTAAGTTGCCCAGGATGGCCTCAAATTTGCAATTCTCCTACCTCATCATCCCTAGTAGCTGAGATTACAGCTGTGCTCCACCATGCCTGGCTTATTTTTTCTTTGCACATACTTGCCTTTCCCTTACTTCCTAGCTCCCCTACCCACACCACCCGCTCACCAACGCACATTCCTAGGGACCCACATTAAAATCTAGTTTGCATCATTTCATAATTTTATTCTTGCTCATAAAACTATATGCAAACATAAACTTACATACCCCATATACATATTCACATATATAGCAGAAGTTTGGTGTTGTTTATCTTTTTAAAATTGGACCATATTATACATACACCTCAGCATCTTGCTTTGCTTACTCAATAACAATGACGTTTCAATTAAATGAAGTAATGTCTACAGAATACAGGGACTGGAGTGCTGAGTACGTGTTATTTATTGTTGTTGTTGTCATTCTAAATCAGAAAGAGCTGGCATCCCTCCTAAAGCTGTGAGGTTCACAGCTAAGGTGGGCCCCTCAGTCCTTGCAGTCTAGTTTGGAAAGAATAGGACGCAGCAAGGTGACTACATTCAAGCATGTCATTTCCATTTTCCCTGAAACTGTCTTCATATTAGCATTTGCCAGGGTCTGTGGCTCTAAAATAGGAGAATAAGCAAAACTAGACATAGTCCCTGCCCTCCTGAAGTTTGCAGTCTAGGGAAGGAGATCCGTAATAATAATAAGTGAATGATTTTGATCAATGTATGTATAGTCATCAAGGGAGGTCAGTTATTCAAGGGCAGGAAACACTAAGTCCATGAGTCCGCTCTAGGCTGTGGAGTCCAGGAGGATTTTTCTGACGAGGTGGAGGAACTTCAGCCATGGTTAATGAAATAAAAAAGGGACAGGAATCTTCCAGATAAAAGAATCAGCATGTGCAAAGGTCCAGAGGCAGGCCAGAGGGAGCATGGCCCTTTGAGGGCCAGAGGGAAAGCAGCAGGCTTTCTGAGCAAAGGGCTGGCCCCTCACCCATGAGGGCCATGAAAACCTGCAGCCTTGCCAAGAGCTTAAGAAACAAGCTTTCTCCCATTGTCACTGATCCCACAGAATTCAGCAGGTCCTGTCACCGTGGCAACCATGACTGAGTGCTAGGCCAGCCTAGGTAAGCACTTTGTGCACATCATGACAGCCTTGAAAAGACTTCATGAATTACAATTTACCATTCTTGTTTTAGAGACAGGAAATGAGATGTAAGGAGATAGGAGGTCTCCTTTCTTATACAGGCTGGTACGGGGCAGGGCCAGGTCATCAGCCTAGTATCTCTGATGCTCCATGCTTCTAAGGACACCCAACACTCCCCCATGAGGTCCTCAGTCTTGATTTACCAGCTGCTTCCAGTGGGGCCTCACAAGACTTTGGTGCAGGGTGAGGTCTAGATTCAATTTCATGAGCACCCATACTCTTCCCCTCCTCTTCCACCTGCTCCCTCTCTAAACTCATTCCCTCTATCCTAGCCACAGCACATACGAGGTGCACTCCAACCACACAAAATTCACCTATCCTGTAGATGGGATCTGGGGAGCTCTTCCCACGGTACCCTCTGTTCCTTCCAGCCCCTGGAAATGGCCCAAGGCACCTTTAAGTTCCAGCTCTAATGTCTATGCACCCACAACGACCCCTACTTCCCCTCCCCTTGAGGTGCCTGCTCCCTAGTCTGGGCTTCCTTGAGGTTTTGTCCTCTCTCTCCCTTCCTTCAGCATCCCACAAATATTCAAGGGGCCCCTACCACATGTAAGACAGGATGGAATGAGTCAGATATACTGCAGAGAACAAGACAGACAAGTTCCTTGATCTCATGGGACTCACCTGAGAAGACAGACAGTAAATGAAAAGGAAATGCATATATAATTTGTTAGGTGAGTAAAAGTATATGAAGGCACCTAGCACAGAGAAGGCAGAAGATCTAGAAGAGAAATAGGCCTCTGAGCAGGTGACATCTGTCGGAGAAAGACTTGATGAAAGGATTGGATTGAGCCCTGTGGCTGCTCAAAGAATAGCAACCCCCGAACTATTAGGGATTCCACATGTGTGTGTTTGAGCAATAGCAGGGAAGCCCCTGGCTGGGGCAGAGAAAACCAGTACAAGTGTGAAAACATGGACAGGACCTTGGCTTACTCTGAATGTGACAAGAGCCACTTTTGAATCGAGGAATAAGTAATCTACCCAACACTGTCTAAAGCTCTCCAGCTACTCAGCTGAAGGAAAAATGCCAAGAGGCAACATTGGAAGGAGGACAATGAAGGAGAGGCTCCTGCAGGGGTCAGGCTAAGGAAGATGATGACTCAGATTCCACGGGTGTGATAGGGTAGCATGAAGGCCTTGGATGCAGGACATATTTTGAAGGTAGAGCCAACTGGATCTGCTCAGGGTTTAATGTGGAGAGAGAGGAAGAGGTGTCGAAGTGATGGCCTGCTTCCCAGGCCCCACACAGCATGGTGACTATTCCACATGTGCCATCCCCACAGCAACTTAATGCCCTCCGGGCAGAGACTATGGCTGTCTGCCTGTGCAGTCCGGCACAGAGCTATGCCCACAGACCTCTGCCGAGTGGGTGAATCATGGGTGTCCCTGAGCAGCTTCTTTGAGCCTTCCCTTTGCTGCTGTGGCCTTCAGAGAAGAAACAGGGGTCATCCTGTCCCCACAACCCCCTTTGTCTCCAAATAGGTTCATATCTTTCCACATTCGGAGGCCATGAGCCTATGGTGTACTCATCCAAGAGACAAAGGATCTGCACAATTGGATTAGACAGCTTGCCCCTGCAGCTAAGGCCCAGAATAGCCACTTCTGGGCCCCAGTAGCTAGACAGCCACAGGCCCCTTGGGAGATGGCAGTCCTCAAGTTCAGCAGCAAGCACTTCACAGGCCCAATGGAATGGGCCTTCTTGAGGCTCCGGTGAGGTTCAAGACAGGTAGCAATGACTGTCCTTTTAATACAGATGAGAAAGCCGAAGTGTGGAAAGTGGCAGGAATGTATAATATAAAATGTGAATCGCTCCTTCTGTTTTCTTATGTGAACACGTGTGGGATGAAGTAATTAATGGTCTTCTCAGCAGCATGGGCTTCGAAGTAATGCAGTTCTGGATATAGTTCCAACATTTATCCACCATGTGTGACTTTGAGCTAATACCACGGAGCCTCAGTCTCCCCATCTGCAAAATGAGGGTAATAAGCCATCTATCTTACAGGCTTGTTTTAAGACTTTTACTAGATGGTATGTATGATATTCTTGGCATAGAAACTCATAGAAGGAACTCCATGCACAAAGAAAATATTTCTGCTGTTATTATCGTAAAATAATGTGTGATCCAGCCAGTGTTGTGCTCCACCTAGGGCTCCTCCGCTATGAGCTACAATGCAAACACCATCAGAAGACTCCGCACGGTCAGTAGTGATAGCCCTGACTCCATCTCTTCTCTGCTGGATGACCTTCAGGCAAGTCATTACATTCCTCCAAACCTCAGAGTCTATGAATGTAAAATAAGAATAACCCTGCCGCCTACCTCAGTGGGGTCCAGGGCCCATTGAGAATGATCACGCATAGGAAGCACCTGGCACAGTGCCTGGGTACAGCAATGAGCTCAGTGTTGTCAGAGTCAGACAGGCACCCACAGGTTCCAGGGCACATTTGCCACAGAACAGCGGCCTCCGAGCCATTACCAACAACAGCCTTCCATGAAAGAAGCCCTGGCTTACTCTTTTCAATCATACCCAGAGTAACATCCACCAGACCCTCAGGTCTCGGGTGCACCTGACCATCTTGGGGACATCCTTGATGCCCACCCGCCCTGCACTAGTTTCCTGCCCAACTTCTCTGCTCCCGTAACTGCCTTCCCAGTCCCACACTAAGTTCTATTGCAATGTTCATTGCACTGCATTAAATTATCTGTTTAATTATCTGCCCGCCCCAGAGGTAATATATTAGAAAGAAGGAAAGCTTACAGGGTGGGGGGGGGCAGAAATCACATGTACCATCAACTGTACATCCCAAAACTTGGCACAGTGCACGGCACAAAGTAGAACTTGATGCAACTAGGTAAAGTGGATATACTGATGGCTAGAGAAAAGAAGGAAGGAAAGGAGAAAAGGAGGGAGAGAGGAGGAAGAAGGAGGCTGGAAAGACAAAAGGTTTTGCACTGCTATTGCCTTCTGCTAGAAACTTTCTCTGTCCTCCCTGGCTGATTCCTCTTGTCTTGGACTTGTTATTCCACTCAATTTTGGCCCTTCATCTGCAAAGCAAATGTATGGTGCCCGGCCCCGATCTGACATCAGTTTCTATCAAGGAGTTAACCAAGGTGAATCAGAACTGACTCCAGCACCGATGCACTTTAAATACTGGTCCCATTTCCTTACAGTTCACCTGGATGAAGCATATTCTCCATTCACTCTTCCAGGGGGCAATGAAGAGAAAAAGAAAAATGAATGATTTATTTTCTTGTTTAAATATGTCACAGAGATAAGCAAGCCAGATGATCAATGTCTTAGTCAACATCTTTCAGTCTGGAGAAAGGCTTGGAGGAACCTCCCAGGCTGGCTGGCATCTACAGGGGAGCCCTAGGTGGGTGGGGCCCCACCTTTTCTCTCCAGTGGGTGGGACGGATCCTTCCTGCTCCACCCATCCTCAGCTGCAGGCCCTGCCAACCTGCTTGGGCCCATATCCGCCATGCAGTGCTAGAAGAGAACACTCCCCAATTCCTGTCTCCAGAGAGGGGAGAGATTCCCATTTCACACCCCACAGGGCACAGTACCAGTGGCACACACATCCTTCCAGACCTCTAGTCTCTCCCTGTCCTGCAGGCAGTGACTTGCCCAAAGAGAAAGAACTTGGCATGCTGAGCTCAGCCCAGCCTGCCTTGCACCCCTCCATACTTCTCCAGCAGCCTTGTCCTGTGAGGGAAGCCTGAGGGCCTTCCCTTTACTGGGGAACAGGTGCAGAGGCCTCTAATTCAAGGGCAATGTGTTAAGAAGCCAATTTGGCCACATATCCAAAGCCACGCTCTCCAATCAGCTTTATTGGTTAGAAAGCTGGCATTCTTATCTCTCCATTTGACTCCTCTTGTGTTTTTCTCTCACTTGGTTCCAAACTTGAGAGGAGAAGAAAGGCATAGTTGAGGGGGTGGGTGGGGAGGAGGAACTGGACAAGATCAGTGTTCCCTGCCTGGGGTTCCCAGACCCCTAAGGGTCTTCAAAAGCAGTAATGAGAGTTTGTGAGCTATTTTCAATATTTCAAAGAGCCTAACAGAAACTGCATTTACCCACGATCAAAATGCACTGGCCAAATAAATGCCAAGTGTCTGCTTCAGGCTGGAACAATTCCCAATCAGTGAGGTCACATGGTCCTTTGTCCATTCTGATTGGTGGGACTGAGCTGTAGCCCTACAGGGGCCCCAGTGGCTTGACAATTAAGGGATGTTGGTTTCCCTAGCCCCTCTGCTTGACTGCATGAGAAACTTTAGCCCCTTGGCAAGGCTGGCTGCAGCTTTGAAAGGCGAAATTGAAATGAGGTACACTGGGGGAATGAATGGGGGAGCCTCACTCAGTCTTAGATAAAGGCAATAAGAATGAGGTCCTAAGAAGGTGCCTTTCCCAGAGCCAAGGAATAGAAAGAACCACCCAAGTTAGGAAAGGCTACAATTCACTGCTAAAGGCAAAGCATGTGCAAGGCATAGAGGAAGGGTGGGGAGGAGCTAGGGCTCAGCAATAGAACAGCCAAAATGTAGACAGGACAGCTGCATGCTGCTTCTGCGAGCAGCACCTTCCTCTCATCTTTCTCCCATGAACACGCCTTTGCCCACACACTACCTCTAATGAACCTAAAGAACCTCTGGGGGCTCTAATGAACCTTGTCCCCACCACTTTGGCAGAGAGATTCCCCTGTAATTATAGCAGAGTGGGTGGGATCTGGGGAGAGAGTTGATCTGTGCCAACAGATCTGCAAACACAGGATAAAAAGGGGGTAAAGAATACATGTACCACTTAATAAATGTGGTCTATGGAAAGAGTGCTTTGACATACAGGATTCCAGGGAGGACTTAGAGAAGGTAAGAGCATGCCTGCCCGTAACAAACAGGTTGTGGGGAGGCAGGAGAGACACTAGTTTTGCCCTACTTCTATTTCTGTGACAACCTCAGCACACAGAAGAAAGGGGACCTCCTTTCCACCAATGCTCAGTAGAGCTCAGAACGCACTTTTGCCTCTTTCTCCCACCCTTCCTCCACACACTCCTATTCCACCCGCATCTGGTGGATACAGCAAGCCTGTCATCCTCACATGAGGGGTTGCCTGGGAAAGCAAACACTCACTGTGTGCAGAGACCTTATCCTAGCCCTCATTCTACAAAGTGCTTACTTCCCAAGTTTAGATTCCCAGTGGGAAGAGGAAAAGCACCATTCGACCTCAGGGGAGTGATGTTCTCTAGTATGATGCACCAAAAGACCTGCATTTGTGGGGAATCAGGCACAGGGCCAGACATTAATAGACAAGTCAGTACCTTCCTTTCCATTTGACTATTATTCTTTGTCCTTACCCCAATCATTCAGCACCCTACGAGGGACAGGGTGTTAGTGACCTACCCATTAAAACACCTTCCAAGGTCACTTGGAAGGCTGCAGTTTCAGATCCTTTGCCACTTCTTCAAGGGGCACTAACTTCTGATTGAGGTTTTGTTTGTTTGTTTGTTTGTTTGTTTGTTTTTGTACTGGGAATCAAACTCAGGACCTTGCACTTGCTAGGCCGGCGCTGCACTGCTGAGCTATATCCCCACCCCTTCTAATTGAGCTTTGTCTTTCCTCCCTCTTGCCTACCAGAGAGCTTAGCCACTCCTCTGTTCCTCTCTGGCTGATAGGTAGATCACCAACTAGAGGAAGCCAAGACAGACAGGGAGACCACAGTGCCGTGGCCATGGAGTGAGAGTCATGTTCCAACTGTCCAGGGAAAAAGGAGATGAGTTCTGAGCCTCAGCAACACCCACAATGATGCAGGAGAAGGCTGGAGATTTATTTCGGAGGCAAAATCTGCATGGTTTGGTTAGTGTAAGTAGGTTGGTGGGGGCAAATTCAAGGATGATTCCCAAGTTTCTAGTTTAGGAAGATGCCTGGTTGCTGAAGAGATTCATTAAGGTGGGACAAAAAGAAAAAAGTTTGGGATGGTAAAATTTCTGGGGGTGGGAGAGTCATATAGGTAGCAACAGAAAATAAAACTATTTGTGGCATGCTGAGCATGGCCCTGTGGACCACCGGGTGGTATGTGGGTCTGGAGTTCAGGTACAAAGTCTTTATCAGAGTCCTAAATATGGAGATTATCAGCATTTGGAAAGCAACAGCAGGGAATGAAATGGAAAATATAAAAAGAGGGCTGAGGCCAAAGACCTGGCAGCACTGACAGAGGAAAGTTTAAGTGGAAGGAGCAAGGATGAGCAGTGTCAGATGCTGAAGAGGGAGAGGAAGGGGGAAGGACAGTCGGAAGGTCAAGAGACAGGCTGCAGCCAGACTGTGGAAGGTCCAGAAGCCAAGAGAGACGCTTGGAGTTGGTAAATAGGAAGTCATGTGGTGTCCTGGGCTGGAGCACTTCCCCTGGAGTGGGGAGGGTGGAAGCCAGATGACAGGCACTGAGAAATGACTTGGCAGACACCCTCGCAGGAAGCATGGCTGGGGCAGGAAAGAGAGTGACGGGGTGAGAGCCAAAAGGGGTGCAGAGTCAGGGAAAGGGTGTTTTTGGGTGTATTTTTAAAATGCAAATAAAGCATGTTCATGGGGTAAAGGAAGCAGAGAAGTGAGAGAAAAGGGGTAGGGTGGGGATGCCAAGTCTAGCAGCAATGATCCTACTAACACAGGGTGCAGGGCCCTCAGCACTTCCTTACACAAATCCAGCAGCAAGATTCACACAGATGTTTTGCTTAGCGTCAACTTTTTTATGAAGTAGGAGATGAGGCTGGCCCAGTGAAGAGATGCTCCCAGCATGGAGCCTGTGGTCTGGAGTGCCCGTGAGTCAAGGCAGGCTACATCAGGGACCAAGCTGAGTAGTAGGTGCAAAAATTTGAGGCCTGGGGACATTGGGTGTGTCCAGAGCCACACAAGCCTTCTTTCTTACCACTCTACCTGATCCTACTCTTTCCAAACCAATCGGTTTATTTTTACTAAGAGGTCCATGGCAAATATTTCCCATAATTTTTAATTGTAACAATGGTTTTCAAACCAAAGATTTCAGCAATACTCAAATCTTCCTGATACTCAGGTTGGCACAAAGCAGCTATCTCATTGCTCTGTATCAAAAAGTTCCACCATCCCCTCACCTAGCCTCTCGGCAATGCTTCACTTGGGAAATTTGCCATAAACTGGTACAGCAACAACAATAACA
The DNA here is from genome assembly GCA_028451465.1 of Erethizon dorsatum. NCBI lineage: Eukaryota > Metazoa > Chordata > Mammalia > Rodentia > Erethizontidae > Erethizon > Erethizon dorsatum. Next base: position 108,860,704 of record CM051827.1, on the reverse strand, counting down.
AAAGAAAAAAGAAAAAAGAAAGCAAAACTTCACTGTGTCTTTGTGGCTTCCAAAAGTAGCTTCCAGGGTGTTCAGGTGGATGTGACAACCACTGACGAGCATTCATTCATTCATTCATTCATTCACAGTACTTACTGAGCACCTAGCAGGCTACAGGCACTATCCTAGGTGCTGGGGACACAGCAAGAACAAAGGGCTAAAGCCCCTCCCTGGGGCATGGATGACTCACTGGGACAAAGGGGCCACACTGCAGTGAGTTCTGAGCTAGTCACTTTGCAAGCATGGCGCCTTAGAAGTATGACTGCAAGGACAGGATTTTGCCCCATTTTCCTAAGTGGCAACTGAGGCCCATAATGAGGTAAACCCAGGATTCACCCCAGGCTGGCCTAACTCTGAAGTTTTTGCTCAGCGAACGCATCACCTCATGCTCTCAGATTCTTGCAGGCATGTGAATCACCTGGGGATCTTGTTAAAATGTAGATTCTGGTTCCATAAGTTGGAGGTGGAGGCTAAGAGCTTTATTTCTAAGAAACTTCCTAGGGACACCATGGACCACACACTGGAAAACAGCCCAGTATTTCCCAAACACATCTGGTCATGAACCCCTTGTCTCTGGGGCACTCATTAATAGTTCTTCCCTCACTTCCTAAATGAATGAATAGATGACTGGACGGATGAATAGATGGACTGATGGTTGCTATCCATGGGCCTCTGCTCCTGCCTTAGATTCCCTATTTGCATAACTGACCATTTGCCTCAGTTTCCCTGGTGAGCTTATGGCTCCTCACTGGGACTGGAGACTCTCTAAATGCCCCTTCACTAAGCTAGGGCGCCTCTACCACAGGACCTCCTTCTCCTGGGCTGGGTCCTGCTCCAGCCAGAAATAAGACGAGGGCTGAAACCCGGGCTCACTGCCTGCCCTCTTCCATGGCTTCCTCCTAGAGCCCCCTCTCAAGCCCAAGCTAGAAGGCCAGGCCTCTTCCTGTTGCCTCCTCTGTCCTAAACTGCCAGCGAGCCCACAGAAAATGGCACGCCGGCACTTTGTGCCCACTCCTCAGTGAGTATTAAATGTCGATCAAGGAGCTTGGTAAGGAAGAAGGGGCAGTGGGAGGAGAGGCAGAAAGCCCAAACTCTTGACAGCACACGTGGCTGGGCCATGGTAGAACACAATTGCCCCAGGAGATGGAATAATGAAATGGCCTGCTGAGTCAGCCCCAAGCAGGTAGGTTTTCTATTTTCATTTTCTTTCCTGATGAAAATTTTGTGATACTTGTACCAAGGCAGAATGAACAGAACTGTGATTTAGGATCTGTGATTGATGAAGTGGGTTTTGTGCACTCTTGACAGTTCTATCAGCCCTAGGGGGACAGGACACAGGGCAAAGGAAATGTAGAATAGGGTCCCCTGATCCCCTTCTCGTTCACTTCTCCTCACCCCAAGGCCTGACTTCTCCAGGAGTGCCCTGCCCTCATCATCTACCTGTTCCTTCAGAGGCTTGTGGTTGCCAAACCGCCACTCCCCTGCTCCAAACCCTCCAGTCCTCACACTGCCCTTCAGTTTGCAGCTCCTCCCAGACCTGGAACACAACTTGCTCCCATCCAACCAAGCGCCTACACAGATGAGCTTCCACTGGGGGTACTTTTCCTGCTCCCTGTTTTCACTGGTTCAATATGGATCTCGCCAGGCTTAACGTTGTTTGCCTAGGCATTTTCCTTGGCCCCTCCAGTCTAGCCAGTTGCCTCTCTTCATCTTTTTATTTTTATTGTGGTAAAATACACACAACATACAATGGACCATCTCCACCATTTCTAATTGTATCGTTAAGCGGCATTAACTACATTCATGTTGCTGTGCTCACATCATCACCATCCATCCACAGAACTCCGCAACTTGCAAAACTGAAACTGTGCCCACTAAGCACGAATTCCTCCTTCCATCCTCCTAGCCCCTGCCAGCCACCATTCTCTCATGCTCCATGAATGTGAGTACTTTAAATACCTCATGGAAGTGGAATCACACGGTGTTGCCCTATCGTGTCTCACTTATTTTGTTCAGCATAACGTCCTCAAGGTTCATTCATGCTGTAGCATGTATCCAAATTTCCTTCCTTTTTAAGGCTGAAAGATATTCCATTGTATGGCTATAATACATTTATTTATCCACCCATTCATCCATGGTCACTTGAGTTGCTTCCACTTTTTATGGTGAATAAAGCTGCTGAGAACACTGTTTGGTTGCCCTTCTTATGTATACATATTACAGAAACCTGTCTACATCCCCAGTGCATTCTTAGAGTTCTGGAATGGCACAGCCCCTCAATAGATGCCTGCTAAAGGCCTGAGTAATCCCTCATGTTCTCCAAGTGTAGCATCCACTGATTTATTAATCTGAACTTTAACTAGGGCCTTTAGGAAATGCAGGGTCTAGAGTCAGGAGGGAGACCTTCTTTAGGACTTGAGAGCCCAGGTTGGACAGGAAGGCTCTGGGACTTCTCGAAGCCCTCCATGCAGAGAGCCAGCCTGCAAAAGAGTGAACCCAGGGAGGCCTGGGGACCTAATCTTCAGTTAGCTTAACAGCACTTCCCCTAATTTATTTCCGCTCGTATTTCTCAAGTTCTGCCTCCCCCAAAACAATGATTGTTCTGACTGCATCAAAGCAAAGCATTTCTGTCCAGAAAAAGATATCATACATAAAACAGATAGATGAAAAATTTGGAGAAGTTATCCGTAACCTCTAAAGCTGACAAAGTGCATTATTTGGAAAATAAATAGAATTTCTGCAAATCAACCAAATAATTTTTAAATTAAGACAGAGAATTCAGTTTTTACAATGAACAAAGGATATGAATAAGCAATTCACAAAAAGAGAAACTCAAACAGCTAACCAGTGTATTTCAAGCTTACTAGTAATCAGAACAATGCAAATTAAACAATGAGATGTCCTTGAATCTCCTAAGAATGGCAAAATTAGAAAGATGGATAATATTAGGTGTTGATGAGGATGTGGGAAGAGAGATAAAGGATCAATAGAACTGAGACCTGGCATAGCAGTTCTGGAAAACATTACGGCAAAATATAGGAAATTAACAGACTAACTCAGGGATTTCAATCACCCATTTGTATGGTCCAGAGTCTTTCAAAAAAGGGCCCTATGATGGCAGGTACAAGTATATTCTTTAGAACTTCATTCATGGTGGGGAAAAGTTGACAAGCTAGGGGGGTCTGTCCCCATGGGAACAGGTGCATAAAATGAGAGTGATGTGTAACTCATACTGCAACACAGCAATCAGAACTCCCAAACTAGACGCACAAGGACTGGAGCAGATTTTAAAATATGGTGTTGAGCAAATAAAGAAACCAGATGAGATTTATAGCTCAATTATCATTTATAGAAACTAAAAATACATAAACATACAAATAACCTTATATATTTTATGAGGATCTGTGTATATTTCAAGACATATCAAATATATCAGGCTAGGTATATATTAAAGGAGGGCAACAATAGCTTTGGGACCGAAGATGAAGGGAGGAAATTTTAAATGAAATAAGAGAGGATTTTTTTTTTTTTTTTTTTGTGGGTACCGGGGGGTCGACCTCAGGACCTCGCGCGCCAACAGGCGCCCGTGCCGCTGAGCGATATCACCGGCCCCTTTTCCGTATGTGGGATCCGGGAGTCGAACTCGGGCCCTCGCGCTTGCAAGGCAGGCGCTTACGCCACTGAGCCATCTCACCGGCCCATAAGAGAGGATCTTGCATAGACAAATGATCACACAAAGTGTAATGGATGAAGAGTAGGAGTAATTCAGTATAATGCTCCTGAGGGTGGGTGCAGGGAAGGGGGAACAGAAAACAAAACAAAAAACAAACAACATTAACTGTGCCTTCCACATGACTCAGGAAAGTTACCCCTGTAATATTTTCCTCTTTCTATGTTCCTTAGAACAAAATGTCATAGGGAATGAGAGTCCCGGTTGTTCCTAAGTGTAGGGGCTTTTCATCCTGCTACAGTTAAAAGGCCTGCGTTCAGATCTTGTCTCCAGATGGATGTGTTTGTGAAAGTAAAACCCAAACAGTTACCTCTCCCAGATTGAATTTAACAGTGCTGCTGCCCATGGCATGGTGGGTTGGCTGACTGTGGCCAAGATGTCCGAAGGGCGACAGATGAGGGTGGCTTGTCTCTTCCCTTTCAAGTTATCAGGAGCAGTCACACAGACGACTGCAGCGTAAGACTGGATTGGAACCAAAAACCCAGCAATTCCACCCTCTTTCACCCACTGCCCTTGAGCCTGGAGGCATAGGCAGGCAGGCTGTTGGCAGAGGTAGTGAGCTCGCCGTCCTTGGAAAGCCAAGAGAGCCTGACCACTGGGCAAGATCTCCTATTGGATGGGGCTTGAACTAGTGACCTTTTGGTCTTCCAATAACTCTGGCTTCTTTCTGCTTTGCTGATGAAAGAGCTTGCCAATCTGTCGTCACACAGATGGGTTGAATATTATTATTTCCATTTTACAGGTGAGCAAATGGAAGGTGAGAAATGATTCACTCATGGCCACAAAGGTTGCTAGGATCATGAGCAAGGCTGGAAGACTGGCATCCAGACTCCTGGACCAAACAACGCCTTCCTCCCAGCCACTCTGCTGTGGATCGGCCTTCCGGGACTGCACATGTGAAAAGGGCCAGCAGGGCAGGACCACACAGGTCCCTGGATGGTGGAGATGCTACCATGGAAGTGGCTATTTTCATGCTAGGAATATTTTAGCATGGATAGAAAATAAACCATTAAACTTTCACCTCCTCCTTATTGCCAAATAAGGTATCAGACGCCCACATATCATCACAAATCTCCATCCTTGACCCCACTCTTGGTATGGCCATAGAGGAAGCAGTGAGTAGGCTATGCTGGGGGAAGGGAAAGGAGTTAGGCACCAGCAGGAAGACAAACCCCGCCCCAGGCCTGAGTCGACTCTACCACACTTGCTCATCTCACAAAAGGTCATCAGTCATTTGCACAAAATGCTTGCACATTCTCTGATAATACACTTGTATCTCAAATGGTCTAAATTTCAAAGTCTCTGCTTTCTCCCTTTAAAGTTACAACCATCACACTTGCTCACTTTCAATCAATAAGTAAATGTAGCAACTTAATGGGACTTATTCTGTTTTCTACTTGAAAACCTAGAAGATGGACACAATTTTTTGAAGTTTCTGGATTATAATTGTACTTAATTGAATATAAATGAGATAGTGGAAGAGAGGAAGGCTATTTGTGTTGCAATATGAGCCCTTATTTTCTGCTGTAGACCATACAGGAGCTTCTCAAATAAATTTTAAGAGGTATTTGGTGCTCTTGGTAATTTAACTCTACATACATTATTTTTATCATCACAACAGTAGCTTATAACGATGATTTTCAAGGATAGGACTGGCAACCTCTTAGAAACCAATTCCGTTTAAAAATTTCCAAAAATACAGAGACAAATAGGTGGAAAGTATAAATGATTTTTCACTCGGAGGCTCTCCAAAAGAGGGGAGTCATGAATGTAAACCCCCACTCCACCCAGGCCCTTGCTCCATGTAGGTGCAACCACCCCACCAGCTCTAGGGTAAGCACAGTCCTTTTCTCTGATGTTAGATTTTCCATGAGCTGCCCTGGTGCTCTTGGCTTGTGTCAGATACATCTCTCTGATAGGCTTCTGGGTGGTGACCACACAGGACTCCCAATATCTCCCTGAAGAGTGAGCCCTTAGAGCCAGAGAGGGGAGCTTCCAGCATTTTGGGATCCATGCATGTGGGACCAAAGGTTGATGGAGACTTTCTATTGCCAGAAATTTCAATTTAGGCCAGAAAGAAACTGCCCAACATTCAAGAAGTTCTGGGGAGGAAGAAAAGATGTACGGTATGTGGTATGTGGAGTTCTGAGAGCCCACAGCAGAACTCCCCCTAGATTGGCATTTGAGGCTGGAGACCAAGAGTGACTTTGCAGTCACTCCTAAGGAACGTGTGTTTGAGTTGGATGGATGGTGGCAACTTGAGGATTGGAATTTTGGAATCCAGACCTCAAGTACAAAAGCAGCACAGCATAATGGATGAGCACAGGATTCTAAAAGGGAGGTACCTGCTGAATGCCCTGAGAAGTCACAGAGCAATGTGATTACCAGTAAAACATGTGAGTCAGGCAGACCTGGATGTAAACTGTGCCTTAGCCTCCATGCCTTAGCCACTTACTTTTTATGATAACCCACTTATGTGGATGTGCCCTCTCTAAATCCATTTCCTTGTCTATCAAGCGGGGCCAGTGATACTGACAGCCCCACGAGGTTGTTGTGAGGACCAAGCTAATACCTGCAAGTGCTTGAGAGAGTGCTAGTGAGCACTCAGTGAGTATTAGCTACTACTGTCACTCCCTTGGGTAAGGTATCAGATGCCCGCATATCACCAGAGTAGCTTTCTGAGCATGGTTTGTGGGGAGGACCTGGTGAAGACACCCAGACTTCCTGACTGACTCCTTTGTCTTCAGTGTTGTTATTCAGCCCCACCTTCCATCACTGGGCACGTTCCACAAGGCAGGTATGGTGCTGGGCCTGCCACTAGAATCCTTCCTGTAACAAAGAAATTACTTGTCTCTTTGCAGGTGGAGATCCTGTACCATAGAGAGATCTGAAGATCAGCTAGGTCTCCAACAAGGACTGTGTGGCTCTGCTGAGCAATCAAATTCCCTGAATCTTGCTAGTGTGACAATGACCATGAAACAGGTAGGTTGGCACAGGACTCAAGGTGATGCTGCTGAAGCCACCTGCTAGACTCTTCTGGACAAACTGAAACATTGCAGCATCTAAGACCCTGCAATCTGGTGCTCCAGGCCCCCTGCCCATGATTCTAGCTTCCCCTTCAACAAAGTCACACACACAGTCACCAGCCATAGATAGGACCAGGACTGACTGCTGTACTATAATCAGCTCATTTTTTTAAACCATGAGTCCATAGCTCAACTGCAAACAGAAATACAAATCTATACATATGTTGGTGACTGAGCAGTTAGATGATTTTCCTCGGCATGCTGCTGTTGGGGTATGAGCTTTCAGGATTTATACTTCATCTCTAGAATCTAGGAAGCTGTCCCACCAATCTATGACATTTAGTTGTAGAGAGAAGGCAACTGGAAACCAGGTATCTTTGTCACCTAGTTACCTCTACAAACCAGCTGGCTTCCTTGACCCCTAAAACTCCTGATTTAGCCTTATCAGTTCCTGCAAAACTGTCCAAAAAAAATATGAAAACCATCTGCTGATATAACATCTACTCATCAAATACACATTTTATACCAGGTTCTGAGGTGGATGCTGGGGAAATAGGTCATTGTCCCTGCCTTCAGGAAGCGCACAGTTTAATAGGTAAAGATAAACACTTTTAATACCATTCAATTTCTATTATAAAAGAACACTGGGTACAGTTGATGCTCCAGTCTGCAAGAGGCAGGCTAAAAACAAGCCCTTGGGTAACAAGAAAAGCAGAAGAAATATTTTAAATATTAATTTGATGTTTGATCTTTCTTAAGGTGGCATGGTAGCATAGGGGAAAATAACCCAGAACTTTGTCAGAATTTCTTATAGTTTAATATTGCTTCTATTTGCAATTACTTATTAAGGGGATGGGGGGCATCAGAGTCTTTTTAATTCTGAGAACTCCTTAATCCAGAGAAAAGTAGCTGTTCATGAGAGTAACTGAGGGTATAAAACAGAAAGAACTCGATGGCCACCTGATGGGGAAGGAGCTGAGGATTTTCTTAAGGTTCTGGGCTGGGTAACTGAGGAATCCGAGGGGCTTAGGGGAGAAGCTAAGGAGCTTGCTTTGGAAGGGAAACATCAAGGTAACATGTACAGGAGTCAGCAGGATGTATGGGTAGTCTGGACCTAGAATGTCAGTGGACTAAGACATCAATAGATACCTATAAGGAAATGCCTTGGCAAGACAGATCTGTCTGGGAGTTTCAGTGTGTGTATTGGAAGGGATGGGCATGGATGAGGTCACTAAGGAATGGTGAAAGGAAATGGGAAAAAAGGACATGGAATTGGATGATGCAGGACACTGTACTTCAGGGAGGAGAGTAAGTGTTAGTATTAGAGACCGAGAAGGAACACACAAGAGATATGGGAAAAATCAGTGTCCCAGAAGCCTGATGAAGAGAATTTTAGAAAGCCACAGAGAAGAAGGGGAAGATAAGGACAGAGAAAGTACAATGGACTTGGTGGTGATGATGGCATCGGTGATCTCTTCTAGAACATTCCTGAGGACTCCTAGGGGTCAAAAGCCCAAGTAATGCAGAGAGTGATTGGTAGTAGAGAAAGTAAATGAAGACTCTTTTGAATAGAGTTGATGGAAGAGACAAAGAGAGATAGGACAGTGGCTAAAAGAGTTCAGGAGGGTCAAAACACCATCTTGATATGTTTTATGTTAAAGATGCACCTGCCATTCTAGGCAAGAGAAAAGGTGTCACAAAGTGAGAGAGAGTGATGGATGACAGGAGTGATGGATGACAGGTCTTCAAAGAGGTGGGGTGTGAGGCAGATTGGGTTGGAAAGGGTTAAGGAAGCAGGCAAAGGTGGGTTAGAAGGTTCTCACTACCAAATCCTCATATTCTTTCTAGCCAGAGATAACCAAGCCAAAGAAGGGAGTTGGCTCAGTCCTGAGCATCCTTCAGAGTCAACAGTGTGAAGTGAACACATGTTCTTCCCCCTCTCCTGTCACCAAGTCCATTTCCAAACCTCTGCTGCCTGCAAGAGGAGACAGCACACGTCAATGTACAAGAAAGATTCGAAAAGAAGTGAACGCACTGGAAGCTAGAGCAGGGCCTGCCAGAGAGCACCTACCCCTCCTCAATCAACACACACACCAGGGTACACGCACACGCCCCAACTTCTCCACAGACCAGAGCTGTTAGCAAATGGATCTCTACAAGGCAAGATTCCAGCACCACGGAGCACTGTGCAAGCTCCATGAGTCGGCCTTTTTCTCTCCCCAAGGGGCAGGGGCAGATCCAGCCAGAAAAACAATCCCTTCAGATCTAGAGCTATTCTCTAGCTCGTTAAGCCGAGAGAGGGGGCTCGCCGGGACAAACGTCCAAGAGGCTTGACGGTCGGTAACAGCGGTCCCCCCACAGCCCAAAAGGCAAATCTGGGTGACCAGCAGCGTCGGTGTGAGCAGCCTGCGGGTGGGTGTGGGTGTGCGCGAGGCCAGAGCTGCCAGGCAAGCGCACCGCGGGCGCCCCTCTCTGGGTGTCTGTGGCTATGACTCTTAGGGAAATCAGAGAAAGTCCGGTCAAGTAGGGATGAAACAGCCAGGGCTGCCTTGGGTGTTCCTGACTCAGGACTCCCAACATCCCGCGGCTAAGGGGTAGGCGACGCGATGTGTGGGGACTGGCTCACAAGCTGCGGGAAGAGTGGCTCAGGGAGCTTGGCACTCATTGGCTTACCAGGGGAGGGGCGCACTTTCCAAAAGGGATGCTGGGGTTCAGGGGTGGCAGAGGCCAACCTTCAGAGGTTCAATCAGTGGTTTAAAAAACAATCAACAAGCAAAAACAGCGCTGCTCCAGGCTGGGTCCGGCCTCAGCAGCAGGTGTTTGGGGGTTTCCTCTCCAGTGGCTTTCAGCCTGTGGGCTAAAGGAAAATGCGGCTTCAGCCGTCCGGGTTTGGACCCATCCCCAGGCGGACACACAGAACCTTCTAGGCCGTGGCTAGAGCCGAGCTTCAGGGGGTTCCGTGGGTAAAGTGGGAGGGGACCCGTTGCGGCCAGTGGCCTCCACAGGGGAACTGGTTTCGCTCCAAGGTCCGCGTGCCACCTCTGCGAGCTACAAGATGCAGCCAGACATCGCGAAGTTCCTGGACTCTCCGCACCCGCCAGGTCTACCCCCCTCCCGGAATTGGTTACCCGGAGTGGGTCCCGCCGCCCGTGCTGCTGCTGCCGCAACCCGGGCACTCGGCTGCAGCAGGGCGCGGGAAAGGGCACTTTGGCGCGGAGTGAGAACCGAGGGGAACGTGTGGGCGCGGAGCCTGAAGGCTACACTCCCTGCCTCGCCCCCGGGCACAACCCCCCCCCCGCCACCGTCTCCCTTGGTTCAACACCCTCCAGCCTCCATCTGAGCCCTCCTACAAAGAATGCGCGGGACCCCCAACCTGGGCGCTCGCCCACCTGCACCCACCCCCAGCTTCGAGTGCTGGGGGAGAGGGCATTTGGGGAGCGGGTGGCGGCCTCAGACTCCGGGCGGCTCCGGCGGGGGCAAGGGCTTCAGTCGGAGAAAATGGGCGGGGGCAGGGAAGGACAGACCCTGCAGACGCGTAAACGCGGAGGGGGCGCGCCGTTCCTCTCCAGCCCCCTGGACGGGCTTGCCGAGCAGAACTGGGAGCCGGGGGGAGTAGGGCTTTGGGAAAGTTTATCTGGGAAAAGCCTGGCACCTTGGGAGGCTAGAGAAACTGAAGGCACGGTTCGGGTGCCCCGCAACCGCGGGCAGGGATGTCTGTCTCCCAGGCCCTCACACCGGCCGAATCCAGCCAAGTTGCGGTTGAGGTTGGGCAGAGCAATAAGGGTGAGGGTGGAGGTGAGGACGTGGTGAGGGTGGGGCGGAGAATGGGGGCAGAGGCGAGGAGGAGGAGGGTGGGCAGTTGGGGGGGTGAGGTGGGGGGCTGAGGTGGAGTGGGGGCGGGGAAAGGGACCGAGACCCGGGCCAGGCCGGGTGGGCTCCGGGCTCGGGTGGGGCGCGCGGCGGCAGCCGGCTTCCCGGCGCGGGCGGACTTACCCGCGGCTGCCGAGGCGCTGAGCAGCCCCCAGCCCAGCAGAAGCAGCAGCGGCGGCGACGTTGGCAGCAGCGGGCGGCCCCAGCGGCTCCCCGCGCCCGGCACGAGCGCCGAAATCCCGGCTTTGCCGCGAGCCCTCCCCGCGGGGCAGCCGCAGCGCCCCTGCTCCCGTCCCCGCGAGCGCGGCATGGCGCGGCCGGCAGCGCCGAGGGAGAGGCTCCACTCGCTGCCGAGGAGAAAGGAGGTCAGGAGAGCTCGGGAGCTTTTTTCTGCTCAGAAAAAAATCCCGGTACGCGGGAGCCCTGAGCTTCTGCGGCTGGAATGAACCAAGTGTCCGCCCGGCCGGGGAGAGGCGCGCTGCGCTCTCGGAAATGACTCGCTCCAATCCCGCTTCGCGGGGTTCGCGCCGGGGGTGGGGGTGAATTATCCCCGGATTAATCACTCCGGAGCCGCTTCTCCGCCGCTCCACATGCTGGAGGTGGAGGCACAGCCAAGGAAAAAATATTGGGGGGGGTTCCTTTTCAGCGCCACCTCCATCTCCAGATAAACCACAAATTACATCTAAAGGGTTGTTTATTCCTGTTTGTTTTACAATTGACCAGTTTCTTTTAAGTTAAGTCCTCCAGTGTTCATGTATAAGATCGCCCATTAATGCACTCCCCATACACACACAGTGACACAGACACACACGCACTCACACAGTCAGGCACATACACACACGCCTCTGCCACGTTTGGAAACTGGAATACTGTCTGGGAAAAGGTAACCAAAGAGGGACGCAGTTCGCCGTCTTGGGTCTTATGAGCTGATCTTGGGTGACGGCTTTGAACTTGCAAATCTTGGGCTGGGGGATGCTTAGGAGCCCTCTTCATAATAGCCTCTTACCCCATCCCAGGAAAGGGGTGTGTGTACTAGACAGAGGCAGGGTTAAGAATTAGAAGGTGGGTGGGTGGAACCGGGACTTGGGGGGGGGCGGTGTTCATTTGACCCTGGGCGGTCCTACACCTAGCTTAAGACAAATTCTCAGGATGGTGGAAAGATGCCTGTGTGCTCGAGGGTGGGGGTAGGGAATGAGCTTGGTGGAAGGACAGTGCAAGAGTTACTTGTACAATTTATCTTCAAATTTAAATAACAGGACCCTTCTTCCTCTCCCTCTTCCCCTCCCCCTTCCAGCACGTCCCCAAAGCAGGTGAGTTTAGCCCTATGTTGTGAGCAGCTCCCCGCCTTTCTGGAGCAGCCGCTGCCTCCAGGCCCCAAGGGCTCAGTGTCGGTCCCCACCCCATCCCCCACCGAGACTCCGCTGCCGTCTCTGTCTGGTCTATCCTAGGCTCCTCCGCCAGTCACGATGGCTCCTTAGCTGTCTACGCCGAACTCACCGCGAGAGGAAAGAAACGCTTAGGGAGGTGTGGGGAGGCTGGAGGGGACAGGGAGGGCCAAGACTCAGGGAGGAAGCCCCGGCTGGAGCACACAGCAGAAAGGCACCTGCTGAGGGGCTCCTCCACCCCCTTTTGCAAGAAGCACCCAGAGAGGCCATAGTCGGGGTTTGGGGAACCAGGGAGCCGCGCGATTTGGTCAAACCCGAGCTCTGGCGTCTGCGCGGCCCCCAGGGGCAGTGCCTGGCAAGCGGCGGGGCCTGAGAATTTCCCGGGAAGAGCGAAGAGAGGGAGTTGGGGTTGGCTACCTGGACTGATGAGGAGAGGGGCAAGGGTTGGCCATCCAGCTTGGCTGACGGTGGGTGACCCTGGGAATTTCCAGGGAAGGCCCTGCAGAGGGGCTATAGGGTTACCGACTCGGGTTGGCGACCCGGATTGGACAGGAGGGTGCAGAACAAGAAGAGTGGATGCTTGTCCTTATTCCCCACACACACAAAAAAACTTGCTCCCCAGAGCCACATTTTTGCAACCTGCTAAATGCCATTCCTCCTCCCTCCTTCCTACCCCAAGTTGTTCCGGTTTCCCTGCATGAGCTCATCCCACAGCTGGGGAGCTGGCCCGGTGGCCCTGGGCGGGCTAGCTGCCTCCAGATCGCCAGCCCATCCCCGCCCCCAATACACTTGCTTTCCGTCCCTCCCGACACCGCCTCGCTGGGTGCCAAGAGCCAACCAAAGCAGCCTGAACTCCTCAGTGAATGGCCTGCTTTATGTCCCTGGGGCAGGGAGGAGGGGGCTTTTCGCTTCCCATTGTCCGGGCAGGCCCGAAAGAGAGCTCAGTTGAGGCGACTGGCCAGGCCTTCCCACCATCCCTGGAGAGGAGGGAAGGGACCGGCCTTGTGGCGAGAGGGTGGCCGCCTAGGGGACTGTTGGCTGTGCTCCTGGCTCCTAATCTTGGACCTTCTCCCTGTCTTGGGGGCTGAGTGCTCCTCCAGAGAAAGGGACTGACAGTGATGCCCGGGCTTCTCTGCAGCCCCACAGCTGGGCAGAGATAGTCTGGGCTGTTCTGCAGCTCTGGGGCTCCAAGCCAATAATAGACTTTCCCCCACCCCAGAACTTTGCTCTGTGGCTACAAATGGCAGATGAAATTTACCTAAAACCCTCCCTGGCAAAAAGATTGTCATCGTTCTTCTCCCTGGGGGCTGCAGGAGGCAGGGGCATCCTTTTAACTCTCAAAACGACCCAGTTAACATCCTCTGCCATTGGTGCTGTCTCTGATCTATTTGGGTCCACACACATTAACTGAGCACCTCCTGCCCTTCTGCACTGTGGGTGGAGCGAGGCTGTGCTGTGATGCACACAGGGATGCACAGTGTGAGGTCCTCCTTTGGGAGGAGGCAGGGTGGAGGTGGAAACCAACACTTAACTGATACAAGCAGTCAGCCATAATCACCATGGCTGAAGAAGAGGCATGCTACATAGAGGCATATCAAGACAGTAAGCTTTTCTGAGACTTGGGGGATCAGAAGGCTAATTTAAGGAGGGAAGTAGGATTTTGGCTGAACCCTGATGCCTGGATAAAGACTTTAACCAGGTGAAGATTCATTTACTCAACAAATATTTGTTAAGCATCATTACATGGCCTGTCACTGTGCTAGGTAAGAAATATACACTACAGTGGACAGTCCAGGACTTTGTGAAGGCAGACAATAAATAAATATGCATAAAGTTCCTAATTAAGGATCTGTGAAGGAAAAGTTCACAGCACAATGAAAAGACTATTGGTCTAGTTTAAAGAGATGGTCTGGGAAGGCATCTTTGAGGTGGTAACCTTGAAGATGGGATCTAAAATTGAGCAAGAAGACAGGCATGGTGATACACACCTGTAATCCCAGCACTCTGGGAAGCTGAAGCCGGAGGATTGCAAGTTCGAGTGCCACTTGGGCAACTTAGTGAGACCCTGTCTCAAAAAAAAAGTTTTAGAAGGCTAGAGGCATAGCTCAGTGCAAATATCCAGAGTTCAATCCCTAGTATAATAAACAAACAAAGTAAGACAGCCATGCAAAGAGTTGGGAACAGGTAAGACCTTAAACTGGGAAGGAGACTAAGGGAGGGACGGCAGGGCTGGATCCAGGTGAACCCGAGGAAATGCCCAGGAGATGAGGGGGCAGATTTCATCCAGGGTCTTGAAGGGGATGGTGAAGAGTTTGGATTTAATTCTCTGGTCTTGGGAAATAAAAGATACATTGTTTTGTAGGGGCTACCATAACAAAGTACCACAGATCATGTAGCTGAAACAACAGAAATTTACTTCCTCTCAGTTCTGTAGGCTAGAAGTTCAAGATCAAGGAACCTGTAAGACTGGCCTCTCTCCTTGGCTTGTAGATGGCGTCTTGTCCCTGTGTTTGCCCATGGTCTCCCTTCTATGTATGTCTGTGTCCTAATTTCTTCTTCATATGAGGATACCAGTCATTTTGGGTTAGGACCCCATCCTAATGTTCTCATTTTAACTCTTTACCTCTTTAAAGACCCTCTCTCCAAATAATGTCATATTAAAGCGACTGGGGGTTAGAACTTCAAAATATGAAGAGGGGGGCATGTTTATCCCATAACAGGAGGGGAGGATTTTTCAAGTAGAGGGACAAAAGCCAGCAGGTGCATGAATGTCAAAATAAATATGTAAAGAGATGTCTATTCAGTCTGCAGATAGCATAACTGCTTCAGTAGCAGATATTCTGGAAAAATGGACATGGCTCTGGTATAAAAAGTGAATTTTCTTTTCTAGGCAATGGAAGTCAAGTGGCATAGCCTAGCATGGACTCTGGCAATTCTGTGGAGAATGGAGAGGAAGGGAAGGGACAGAAAAGAAAAAGCACAACTACTTGAGAGGCTACTGCAATGTAATGAACTGCGGTACTGTATTCTGAATGATGTGAGCAAAGGCAGGGATGGTGGCCATAGAAGCACTTGCAGGCAATAGAGAACCAGGAATCCAAGAGGCACTCACATCTTTCCCCTGCTGGCCTAGGAGGATGTGGCTCTCAGCCCAACAGCCCCTAGAACTAGCTCTTGCATGCCCCTTTCTTTCTCCAGATGAGAAACAGGCAGCCATGGGTGGAGGTCTCCTCACAATATCACATTGCAAAAAACAGCCCAAATGCAGTAGAGTGACTCGCCAAGATAAGCCTAATATCCAGACACAATCAGAGTCTGTTTTAGAGAGAAAACAAAGCCTGATGCTCTGGAGAACTCAGCCTGATTCAAGTACGGACTGTAGACTCAATACCCTAAAATTTTCATTCTGACTTAAGAAAAATCAAAGAGCCTTTTGAAGCCCAGAAAGAGAAAGCAATGGGATGCTCCAGCAAAATGAGAGCAGAAATGGAAACTGAGGGACAAGCAAGACTGCAGAGGAGAGCCAGAGAGCGAGGCAGGGCCTCAGAGGGAAGGCCTGGGATCTGAATTGGGGGCAGGGACTTCTCAATCCTGAGTGGGATCAGACAGAAGCAAGTATTTCCCAAGGACTGTTCTTGTAGAACGGCAGTGATCTGTTTCCTGAGTAAAGGTAACAGAAGGGGTCCACGAAGGAACAGTCCAGAAAGAACTGTGCTGAGCCTATAGGCCTCCACAACCAGGAAGGAGAAGCCAGCAAAGTCTCCAGTCTGGGCCACTCCTCCAATGCTACCAAATTCAAGATCACTGGAAAATCCTCCATTTGTGAAAGAAGGAAAAGGGCAGAACTCACCCCAGTGACATCACAGAGGTCAGTGTTTTCCTCTGCATGTCACAGGCCATAAATCCATAGGAAAGGGGATGTTCCAAGCTATTATCTCTCCTTGAAGTTTCTCCTGTCAGCTGTGCTACATGCCTCCCAGCTTTGCTCATGCTGTCTCCTCTGCCTGCAACACCATTCTCTCTCCTTCTAATTCCTAGTCACCACTCAGCTCTAGTGTTACCTCTACCAGGTAGCCTTTCCTCAATCTTCCCCCCTGGTTCAGTGGCCTTTTCAGCGTGGGCAGCCAGTTGGACACCACAGATTCCTGCTTCCTCCTCCACAGTGTACAGCAGTGGTTCTCAGCTGAGGACCATTTTTCCCTCCAGGGCACACTTGGCGATGTCTGCAGACATTTTTAGTTGTCACAACTGACAAGTGCTACTGAAATCTAGGAGGTAAGACCAGGGTTGCTAGTAAACATCCTAAAATACATAGGGAGGACCTCCCACCCCATTCCAAAGAATTATGTGGCCCAAAATGTCAATCATGCTGAGCTGCCTCTAAGAAGCGCATGTTTAGTCAGGACTATAACGCCCAGCTATCTTTGCAGTTGGGTGTACTCATGATACAAGGTTCTATCCAACACAATGTAAATTCAAGGCTTACCCCATAACATCCTCCCACGGTTACTCCTCTGTTTACTGGATACAAAGCACTAGAATCCTGGACGATGGCAAAGCCACAAGACCAAACCTGTGTCTCCAAGTCATCATGGGGAGGAAAGTCAGGAACACCTGCATTGAACTATTACATGAAAAATGTCCTTTGACAACGTTAAGCCATTGAAATACTGGGGCTTGTTGTAGCAGCTAGCAACACCCTTTTATATCCTTCATTATTCCTCTGGTATCTTGTGCCATTCACTTCTCTTCACTCATTCATTCATTTGTTCATGCCAACAACATCAACCTCCATGCCAGGGTCTGGGCTAGATGCCGAGAAACAAATATGGCAAATAACACATACCCATGTTCCTTGTCCTGAAGGGACTGATAGTTACTGAGAAAAGTTGAACAGCAAAGCATAATTAATTACACTGGGAGAGATACAGGGTGTGATGAAAACAATAAAAGGAACTCCTAGCTCAGCCTAAGGAGAGAGTAAGAAGTAAAACTTTCTAGAAAGAAAGCACAGAGCCACTGATGCAAGGAGCTGGACACAGTGTGAAGAATCTGCAGTAAACCAGAAGTTTGGGGTGCCGGGGTAGAGCTCAAGAGGGAGCAGATCATTGTTCTGAGACTCCCCTGGCTCAGTAATTGTCAGCTTTCTTAACTGACCCCACCATGGTGCACCTGCAGCTTTTTATGGTGGAAACCTTAAGGTCCCCAGTGCCCGTCCTGTGCTTAGCATTCTCTCCTCTTCAATGACCCCCTAGACTCTGCCCTTCAGCCTGCTCAGAAGTGAACTTGCCTATTTCCAGTCTGTGCTCAGTTTCCTAGCTCAGGAACCAGTTTCCACATCTGCCCAGGCTCCTGAGCCAGAGCCCTGGGAGTCATGCTGGACTCTCCTCTCACTCAGTCCCCACATCAGGGCCACTATGAGCCTTCTAAATTCTCCCTCCGTAACACCTCCAAGATCCTAGCCAAGACCCCCTTCCTCTGTCTTTCAGGTTACTTACAGCAGCTAAGTAACAGGTCATCTCCACTCTCGCCCAGTCCAAAGTCTTTCTCTCAGCCACCAGTTACCTTTTTAAAACACCAACCTGACTTCACAGCTCCCCTGCCTTTCCTGGACTTTCCCCATGGCCTACAGAGTAAAATTCAGCTCCTGCTGGACCTTCCCTACAAAAGCCTCCATTGTCTGAACTGCCTGCCCCTCCAACCTCAGGTTTCCCTCCTCCTGAACCTTTATACTGCAGCCATTCATATTCTTGCAGGGAGGCATGCTTTCCTCCACGCTTCCCTTGGGAGGGTTGTGTGTGCTGACTCCTCTGCCTGGAGTGCCCTGCCCCCTTTCCTCCTCCTCCTCCTCCTTTCCCTCCTCCTCTTCTTCCTTCTTCTCCTCTTTCTCCTAACCCTGACCTCCTATTTGCCCTTCAACACTCAAAATCCAAGTGTCAGTTCTTACAAGCAATCTTTGCCAGTGCCAAAACAGTGCCTGGTACATGAACCTTGCCTGTGAACCTTGGATGGATGACTGGTGGATGGGTGGGTGAGTGAATAGATGGATAGATGGATAGATGAGCAGTGGGTGGATGGGTGGATGGATGGATGGATGCATGCATGGAAGAATGCTTAAGTGTTCAGTAATATTTGTAGAATGGACTCAAAGTTATCTCTCCTAGACTTCATTATCTGAGTTCCCTAAAGAAATGCGTTCACTGAGTTATGATGTAATATTATGCTCTCTGTCTTCAGAGAAGCCTGATGTGAGAAACTGACCAACTTAATGGCATTTCTGTCTTTTATGAAAACAGAATTGAATATATTGCCCACTGTGTCACTCAGTGTCCTATATACAAGGACTCATGATAAATTCATGCTTGGGGTTATTTCCAGGAAACATTTTGTCTTTGTGGATGAAGATGTGTATTTTCTGCTGTCAGAAAATAAAAACTCTGCCACCCAACGTGTTTCCATTTTTACTTTAGCTGACAAATAGGCATACACAGTTTTATTACCTTATTACCTTCATACAATCTGACCAATTCAGGTTCCTGAAAGTAGCAACTCTTTCTGCCTTCTTTAGATGAGTCAGTTCTTGCTTTATTCTTCGATGCCATATTTTGTACTTTTTAAGCTACAAACTGCCTCAAATCCACTCAGCAGTAGGCTAGTAGAGGTTTTAAATAAATGTGTATTGGTGACCAATGACCCAGAATGGAAATTAAAGAAGGGAGGGCTGAACACCACACTTCTAGTTGAGAACGGTCCTATAAAGTGCCTCCTCGGGAGTCTTTGGGGTGCCCATGATCACTGGGGTTTGGGAAAAAAGACCAAAGCAGGAAGCAACAGCCCAAATGAACTGTGACTTTGTTGCTGCCTTATTGGACCATCCCTTCTAAGCCTTCTTCTTTTCATCTGTAAATTATAGACTTCCCTCTCCCCAACTTAAAGTGGAGATCTTGCAAGCTCCTGTTTTACATTGCGAGGTTATTAATAATAATATGTAATAACAATCAGTTTCTTTGATGGAGGGCACACTGTGAGGTGGGCACTGTGCTGAGAACTTTACATGCATTTTTTCTATTTGAACCGTCCTTCTACCACAAACCTGGGTATTGTTTTACCATTTTGCTGATGAAGAAATTCCAGAAAACTCAAGCATGTACAAAAGTACCTATTAGCAAGCAACACAGCAGGAGTCTAAATTCAAGTGTGTCAGTTGCCACTGTCCAAGATCTTAACTACCTCCTTACAAGTGAGCAAGGAAAGAGGCAAGAACAAGGGATAGCCCGCCCCCTCGCTGGAAATGACCGAGATTGCTGATGATGTTGCCAGGAGAGAAAAACCACCAAGTCACAGCTTTCCTTCCAGAGCACAGCAGGTTCCTTTTCAAAGTCTTGGAAATAGCTGGCTGCTCTGCAGCCCTGTTCTGTGCTCAGGCAACACCTGAGGGAAGCCAGTCCGGTGAAACATGGCTGCAACTTCCTCTCCCTCCAGCTCTGATTTGCCTCTCAAGAATTTGCCTGGGATCTCCCTGTACATGTGCCCTGCCGCTGGGCAGTTTTGCCCACTGGGCATTACTGGCATGGCAATGGGAGTCTCTATGGTTTTTAGGGGCCTACAGAAAAGTTTGAGTCCTGAAATCTGTGTTATTAGTCCCACAATACAAAGAAGAAAGCCACAACATTAAAATTAGCAAATATTTAATTAAATGCAAAGTGTAGCATTATGTCAACTTCATTAACTGTTGAATATAGTAGTCATAAAAATTTCGTTACATTTGCTAATGATTTGTAGGTGGGAGTTTTTCTCACTGTGTCAGATTCCCCAAGTAGGCACCAAGATTGGTGAGAAATCATAGCCTATCGTAAATTAAATAAATTACTAATGGACAAAAACTTGCAAAAGAAAAATGGCAAAAATCCTCACAACTTTTTTATTGCTGAAAAGTTATATTTTCAGAGGTGGGTGTGTTTAATAAAATAAGTTAGGTGAAGAATAGGGCCTGCAGAATAAATAGTTGGGGCCTATGAAGATTATAAAAGAGCCTATGCCATGTCCACCTTTCTGGGTTTTTCAACATGGCCATGTTTGTGCTTGAGAGGGAAGACAACTGGATAAAGGCTTTGACTGGAGAATAGATAGGGAACATTGTCTCCCCTTGAAGTTTTCCTGGCTCCAGATAGGAAAGCAAGAATCCCAGAATCCTACATCATGATAGCTAGCATTCATTGGAGAAGTAGGATGTGCCAGCCTAACTTCTAAATTCTTTGCAGGTCCTATCTCAATTGTCACAAAACAACCCTACAAAGTCAGTATTTTATTATCTCTTTTGTACAGGAGCTAACCAAGCACAAAGGGGTTAAATAATCATCCCAGGGTAACATGGCTAGTAAGGGGAAATTAAAGAATGTTTCCAAGCTAAAAATAATTTATATAGATGAAATAGTGTCTGTGACCATTAAATGCCTTGTTTTGAACTCTAAAAAAGAGGGACTCAGCCTGTCTTCTACTCTATCTTCAGCATCTGCAACAGTGCTGGGCACATACATACCTGTGCTAGAGGAATATATACCAATTTGATTGAAGACTAGATAAGCTCAGTTTATACCACATCTGCCCCAGGGGCTTAATGGAACACTTTGCCTCCTGCACCAGGCTGTGATTGTGTCTAGGTTTGAGGAGTTCTTCATCTCAAATCCTTATCACTTGCACAGTCATAGTCCATGATAGGTGTTCAAAAACAAACAGAGTCTGGAAAGGCTTATGTGATGATTTGAGTCTATCCCAGAACAATTTCCCCAGTACATACAGCTAAAATTCTCCTTCCCTACACATAGCACATAAGCTGTTGTTCAGAAACTCCAGAGGCATACATTTCAGTGTAATCAACAAGCAGGCCAACGTATAGCACTTTTATGTGCCTCTTCAGTGCCAGGTGTTGTTCTAGCAATTACTATGTGTTAAGCAATTACTTCAGCAATAGAATATCTACCACAATTCTACAAAGCAAGAGTTCTCTATTATCATCCTGTTTTATAGACGAAGAAATCAAGTGTGATGGGTTAAATTATATCCTCCTAATATTTATATGTTAACATCTGGAACCCTAGTCCTTCAAAATGTGGCTATATTTGGAGATAAAGCCTTCAAAGAGGAAGTTAAGATAAAATGAAGCTATCAGGGTAGGCCCTAATCCCATATAACCTGTGTCCTGTTAAGAAGAGAATATTAAGATAGGGAAACCATGTGAAGACACAGGGAGAAGACAGACCCATCTATATACCATACCTCAGAAGGAAACCAACCCTGATGGCACTTTGACCTTAAATTTCTAGCCTCTGGAACTGTGAGGAAATAAATTTCTATGTGTTACCGCTGGTATTCTGCAGTACTTTGTTGTGGTAGTTATGGCAAACTAATATGCCAAGCCACAGGGTAACTTGGCTCAGTCTACACTACCGAAAAACTCAATTTGATGACCTCTGCATCAGAGCCTAGGTAGTCTGACTCTAGAGTCCATGTGTGGTCCAGTATGACAGCCACTAAGCACATATAGTTATGAAGCACTTGAAATGTGGCTGGTACAAGGGAGGAGCTGAGCTTTTTATTAATTTACATTAAAATACAATTAAAATAACCCCATATGGCTATAGTGGCAACCATATCTGATGTAGCTTTATACAGTGTCTAAGAACAAGGCATGAGGTTTTTGCAGAATCTGCTAGGAGCCTTATTTCTCTGTAAGCTTAAAAAAGTGCCTCTATCTTTGTTCTCTACCTTTATTTTATTTTATTTTTGCAATCTTTTCCACCTTAGCCCCCACTTCCTGGTTTCCAGCTAAGGCAGGGAGGTGGGGAGAGTGAGCTGGCTGATTTCAAGAATCCTGTGGCCTAGGCAGTCAGGGTCGCTGGTGCTCTGCTCTAAGCATGGGTGTTAGCCAACCAAATGCCAAGCAGCACAAACACTGAGTGACATTTTCAGAACTATTAATATTTCATCAGAAATGATCACTTTTCCTTTAAGTACACTATCTTAAAAGGTTTTCTACATTCTTAACTATAATTTTATTCAGTCTAGGTCCTCAGAATTTTCCCCAAAGGAGCACATCTTCAATTTTATAATGAAAATCAAAGGGGAATGAAGCTTGGATTTCAAAACTCAGAGTCAACATTTCCAGGAACTCAGCCCCTCTGTAAAGAACAAGGTTGTATTTTGGGCACCTACTGTGTGTCTGAACTTTACATATTGTATACCATTAGTTCACAACATGTATTTATTGGGTGCCTACTATGTGCTAAAAAGGCAAACTGTGTAAAAAACAAAAACAAAAACAGTTTTTAGAAAAGGATTTCCTCCCATCCTCCCATTTCATCTGAAACACTGACTCTTTAAAGATCCATGCGTAGACGACCACTAATGTTGGCTCCCTCCTTCCCTATCATCTCACTTTATTAGTTACTTTTCATGAGAGCCTTGATTTCATCTATAATCACTGGTTTTTCACTTGCTTTGTTAGTTGGTGAACTGTCTCCCTCTATCAGAATATGGGCTCCAGGAGAGCAGCAACTGCCACTGTAGCTCACCCCCTCGCTTCCCCTATGCCCAGTAACTCACCTGGTACACGAGAACGGCTCCATGGATACTGGGGGAACAGAGGGGGAAAGTTGTCAGGGTCACACAGCTGGGAGTGACAGCGTCAGGATCAAGGCCGCCCCACCTCCGCTCTTCTTTCTTTCTCCGCCTCTTCTGGTCTTTCTTGGAGAACCCTGGCAGGAGCATCCACAGACAACACCACACAGAGGGATTGTGTCACCTCTCAGCTGAAGAAAGCTGCTTCGCTGAGAGGAAGAGTCTTGCTCAGCAAAAAGCTAACTGAAGCCTCTTTTCACACAAACACCTTCCTTTTCCCCAACCCTAGGACCTACTGGAGCCCATCGTGTGAGTCTGGCATCTAAGGGCACAGCATCAGGCCTAAGGTCTTGGAGCTTGAATCCCAGCTTCCCACTTCTTAGTGGGCCTTGGACAATCTTTTGCAACTTTGAGACTTAGTTTCCACCCTTCATGTGAGAGGATTATGAAAAGTGATACTTACTTATTTCAATGAGCTTGATTGGGATTGACTACGAACCCAGGGCTTGGCACAAGGTCAACATGGCACAGAATGTCCATTAGGGTTCAGATGGACTGATAAAAGGGCAACCCCCACCCCGCACGCTTGGAGGTTTGCTGGCAGCCTGATTGCCTTTGACTTCTGATGGGAAAACCACCCTGGTCTCCCGCTGCCTCCCCCCCACCTGCGGGCCTTGGGCTCGGAACCCCAGTGCCGCGCGCACTAAGCCGTTGCGTTTGAAACTCACGGAAAGAATTCCAGTGCTGGACGGCAAGGGGCTGGGAGTTACTTGGCACAGAAATTGGTTAAAGCCCTCTGGAGCGCCTAGCCCGCCCTGTCGGGACGCGCCTCTTTAAGGACTGGGTTCCTTCGCGCTGCTGATCACACACCCGCAGGGCAGCGGCGGGCGTCTGCTGGGGGTCCGTGGCTGGGTTGCCTGCCGGCCCATCGGCTCATTAGAGTTTGCTTTCCTGGGCGCAGAGAGGCGGTGGGAGGGGGAGACAGAAGCGGGTAGAGGGGAGATCAAAAGCAGGGACTCTAGGGGTGGGCGGGGGCCGTTGGCCCTCAGCGTGCGCGCTCCCTGGAAAGGACAGAGTCAGAATCTTATGGCGGGTTCCTACCCCCGCTGAGCCTAATCCTGCATCGAGCCCTTACCCAGCTGTCTTCCTCTCAGTGGCTTGGCTGAAAATGGGCTGAGCCCCAGGCCCCGAAAGGGGGAGTGCCAGGGACTGTGGGGAGAACAAGTCCTTCCCTCCAGCCTCCCAGATGTCATTCTGTCTGTCCAGGCACCTGAGTCCTGAGCTCCGGGGGATTCCATGGTTACTAAGCTACTGGGTTTTGTTGACTTTTAAATATTTTCTTCTAAGGAGAAGGGGGGCAAGAGGCAGGAAAGAGCAAATAAAAACAAATAAAAACAAGTCCCGCCAAAAGAACGCTGTCCCCCCACCCACCACCCCTACACAAAGCGAAGGCCTCTGAAGGCAGCCACCTGGCCGGAGGAACAGCCAGACTGAACTAACCTCCCCGAGGCAGGTCCTCATCACTCTTTCTGGTGAATGCGAAGCAGTGGTGGGTGATCTCTCTGTCCTCAAGGCCAGAGACAAAGGGGCTTCCAGAAAGAAAGAAGGATGGCCAGTGGGAATGGGCTCCCTTCATCCTCGGCCCTGGTGGCCAAGCGTCCCTCCGCCCTGGGCCCGTTCCCCAGATTCGTCTGGATCCATCAGGACACCCCCCAGGACAGCCTAGACAAGACTTGCCACGAAATCTGGAAGAAAGTTCAAGACCTGCCCGAGGCCCTGCAGCCCAGGACCTCCATGGAGCAGCTCTCTGCTCCCACAGCTGGGACTGCAAGAGACTATGGTCTCAGCTTCCAGGAAGAGTGAGTATCCCCGTATTTGGTTGGCAGCAAGGGAGGAGGGAGATGAAGTCTGACCCTGTGGGGGGAAATAATCTGACTCAGTATTCACTCTGCTTAAATCCTCAATGCTGTATTCATTTCCTCCTCCCCCATAGACCCAAGTCCCATCTCTATAGAAGGCCAAGTTTCCTAGGGGAAGGGCCAGACCAAGGTTGTATTCTAGTCTGCCTCTTCACCAGCACTAAGGTGACATTTCTCATTCTAAAGACATAGGCAACTCAGATGTGGGTAAGGGTCTTGAAAAAGCATCCTAGCCAAGGCTGGTGGGTAGATCGCTCATGACTGTTCCCAGAGGCAACTGGGAGATCCTTCCTCTCTCCCATGCAAAAGCTAGGCATTCACAAAGAGGAGTCTGGTGGTTTTAAACCACATCTGGAATTCCCTAATACAGGGAGCAGCTGTCCCATTCAGCCTCCACAGAAGCTACTGCAAGAGCGCACATCAAAATATTTACTGAGAAGGCATTGACATATTCAGAGGACATAATAGAAAATTAAAGTGCAGGAAGATGGCTGTAAATAGCCTGTTCCCTGGTTGGGAAATCCTGTATCTGGGAAACACAGAGCTAAGTGTTTCTCCACCAGGGCAAAGTTGAGCAGATAATCTCGGGGCTAGATATTTGTAAGGAACGAACAGAGAGGGAAAAGGGACCTCATTAGGAAAAGAAAGTAAATCAGCTGCTGTTATTAATGCCACTGTTGAGCACTTCTTCAATGCTTTGCATCTTCAAAGTGGGCTACAAACATTAATTAATCCTTCTAGAGTCTCTGTGAAGCAGGTATTAGTGTCCCCATTTTACAGATGTATTAAGTGTTAATAATTAAGTGCTAATTAAAGACTAAGTGATAATTAAGTGTTGTCTGCTCCAACACCTGCTCCAGCTCAGTTCAGAGCTGCTCTGGAGTGGGGGAACTACCTAGGCATTTATCAGCTGCCTCTGGTTTCAGGAATAGCAAGAGCTCAGAGGAAAAGCAAAGGGTAGCTGATCCCTAGGTCTGCACTACCTACTGTCCCTATGTGGGCTTATTTGCTTGCTGCAGTTGAAAGGGGAAGGCACTTTGGCTGTTCTTGCCTCCTTTGCCCTGTGCTCAGCATGGCATGGCTCAAATGGGAATAGCTTGTCTACAGCCAAAATCCTGCTGTCAGGCGTTTTGGTGGCATTGAGCTCTTTTCCCCTTCCCATTGCTGTTTGTTCTGGCACAGGGCCTTGGGAAGGGGGTGGGGACCGACACTGTGCTCAGCTCTCAATAGCCAAAGAGCTGATTGTCCACTTTGTGGACCAAGGGTCAGTAGCAATTTCCAGTAGATGGCACCCTCTCTGCCAGGTCACACTGAATTAATGGAGACAGACTCTACTTCCAGTCTGTACTTGGCCAAAAATTGAACCGGCGTACCTTTGGCCAGTTGTTTAACTCCATTTAGCCTTGATTTCCTCATCTGCAAATTGAGGATGATATGCCCTGCCTTGTCCACCTCAGAGTTGATAATGAGGATCAAATGTGATGGAAGACAAGGAAATGAAAGATGTGTTATACAAATGAGGCTGCCCTTAGTACGTGATTCATGAAGTTCTGGGGTGGAGGTGAGGGTTGTTATCACTGGCTTTGATCTGGGCTCTTCACATTCCGCCCCATAGACCCCAGGTTACTTCGGCAACCACCCTGGCGTCAAGAGGGCTGGGTGCTGGGCCCCAGTCCCCACTTCAGCCAAGGCTGTTCAGTTTTTGTCAGTTTGACTTACCGGAGTCCTGAGTCAGGTTGCATTCCAAAAGAGTTCTGCTGCTGAGAAAAGAGCTGGGAAACCACTGACTTAGGTGAATAAACGATATCATAATCGTGTGGATATCAACCAAGTGGAACACAATGACCTCTTCTTGAAATAAAAGGCAGCCGTGCCAGTGGAGTCAAGTAACTCTGGTTTCAGGTTGCATTTTAGCCATGCGCCAGCTCAATTAACTGGGCTTTGTTCGGTCTCCTCATCTGCCAAATGGAGATGATTACTGTACATTTCATAGGGCTGCTGGGGTGACTAAGTAAGACAGGGAAACAGTTCTGGTAATAATTGGAATTTATGAAAATTCCTTGTAATGATGATGGTAATCATTTCCTTAAGCCCTAATATTATTACATGAGGTAGGTAGTATTTTAAACTACCCATCTTTTTTTGCCTACTTTTTACTATGCAGATTTTTCAAACATAAAATAGAATAGTATAGTAAATGACCACGTGTTTAGTGCTGAGTCTCAGTAATTAATAGATTGTGCCATTTGGGTTTCAATTATAACCTTCCCCATTTTAAAAATGAAATTCTTATTTGGGCATGGTAGCACACACCTATAATTCTAGCATTCTAGGAGGCTGAGGCAGGAGGATCCCCAGCCTGCACAATTTAGCAAGACCTTGTCTCAAAAATAAATTAATTAATTAATTAAAGGGTTAAGACTATTGCTCAGTGCAAAAGCCCTGGGTTTAATCTCTAGTACTGAAAAAAAGAGAAAGAAAGAAAGGAAGAGAGAGAGAGAATGTCAGAGAGAGAGAGAGAGAGAGAGAGAGAGATGGATATTTGTTAGAAATGAGGCAACTGAGGTTTAGAGGTATTAATTTCTTTGCCTGAGGCTCTACACTTAGGAAGTAGTAGAATTTCAGAAATGAAACCCAGGACCATCTTAGATTATGGTATATTAATGCTGGCTGTCTTCCCCCAGAGTATAAATCATCTTTCAATAGTCAAGATATTTGAGAGTCCATTTTTTTGGGGGGGGTACCGGGGGTCGACCTCAGGACCTCACGTGCCAGCAGGCGCCCGTGCCGCTGAGCGATATCACCGCCCTTTTTTTGTATGTGGGTTCCGGGAGTCGAACTCGGGCCCTCGCGCTTGCCAGGCAGGCGCTTACGCTGCTGAGCCATCTCACCGGCCCTAGTCCATGTTTTGAATGATGACACGTAGACTTCAAATCCAGGGACCTGTCAGTTTTATGTCTAAGACACTTTCAGGCCTGTAAGACACATCTCAGTTTGTCGTTCTACCACTTAATTTGTAGATTTGGTTTTGGTGATCTCTTTTTCTATTGGGGTAGCAAGGTAACTAAGTTCTAGAATTCATTGGCCAGAAATTGTTTTGATCTTGTCCCTGTACATTGGTGATGATGAACCTTTTAGAGACTGAGTGCCCAAACTGCAACCCAAAACCCACTTATTGATTGTAAAGTGCCAACACTGCAATTAAACCTGAACACTGAGGTTTTCATTTAGAAGAAGCAACTGTTATCCAGTGCTTGGCTGCTGGGGTGACTCGGCTCGCAAGCCAACAGAGAGGGCTATTCGTGTCCCCTGTGGCACTCATGCCATGCCATAGGTTCACCATCATGGCTATACATCATATTTGGGCTAAACTCAAATATCTCCTGTTGGAAAGAGATCTTGGAAGCCATCCTCCACTTCTAGGATCCCTTCCTCAATGCCCTATGATATCCACCATATCCTTTCTTAGACGGGGAGCAACCACTTCTAACACAGCTCCTTCCCGTGCTACGACTTTCTCAAAAGTTCGTTCTTTTTTCTGTAACTGAAATCTGTGTCTATCAAACTAATATCCATGGATCTGGGTTCTGCCCTTAGGGCTCCAGAGCAAATCGGTCCTCTCTTCTCTCAATACCTCTTGAGGTGGTAAAAGATGCCAGCAATATTCCTCCCAGGAATTCTTGTCTCTACAAGCTAAATGCTTCTGGTGTCCTAAGTTTCCCTTTCCATGCCAACTTAGTTTCCTGCCCACACTGCTGGTCCTTGCGGCTATGTGGTTTCTAGAACCAAATACAACAATGCAGATATGAGCCAATCTATGTGGACTGGATCCTCCCTGTCTACATTTTATATTCCTGTTAATGGTGATTAATACCATGTTCATTTTCTCTCCACACTGATTTTGCTCTATGGACACATTTTTAGCTCATTCATTCATTTTTAGTTCATTCAACAAATATTTCTTAAGCATCTACTGCATGCCTGGCACTGTGCTAAGAGATAAAAAGACAGACCTGTGAACAAGATAAGGCATCAGAAAACAAATAAATAGTAATAACAATAACAATAATGGTAATAAAACCGTGATAACTTCAGAGTATGGAAAGAACTGGTATTTTCCTTGGATAAGACTGATGATAAGCACATAAAAATAAATAAGATAGTTTGGTGAGTACAGTGATGGAAATAAAACAGAGTGAAGTAGTGGCAAGAGCCTTCAGATAGAGCGTCAGATGGTTTGAGCTGAGTCCTGGATGCCAAGTGGGAGCCTACGATGACATGTCCTTCTGACATGTGTCCAGGCAGAAGGAAGAGCAAGGGCGCAGAGCCCTGAGGTTTGTGTGAGCTTTGAGAGGGACAGAACAGCTGGGGTGCAGCGAGGGGTGGGTACATGGCATAAGGCATATGAGGGTCAGTCTGCCAAGGTCTTAGAGGCTTGGGGTATCACCGAAGGGTGCTCAGTTTTATCCTACTGTTGTAGGACACCTATAGAGGTTTTCAAGAAGGCAGCACAACACAGTGAGATAACCAGGATGCTTTTACAAAGAAACACCCAGCTTCTGTGCAGAGATAGGTGTGTGAGAGGAGAAGTCAAGAGACCTCTGGAAAGATGCTGCAGTAGTGCAGGTGAGGCCTGAGGGTGGTGATGGCTGGACCAGAGTGGGTACAGCACAGATGCAAAAAGTGGGAGAGTCAGTGTGCCATTTGAGAAGAGCCTTCGGGTCTGCTGATGGCTTGGGGCACATGAAAAGAGACATCAGTGCTGAATCCAGGTTTTGGCTTGAGCCCCTGGTTGGATACTGTTTGCCATTTGTAAAGGTGGGAAAGAAATAGGGAGAAACGGGTTTGGGTGAGAAATCAATAGTTCTTCCTAGTGTCAATTAAACTCCAGAATCTTGTTCAGTTATCTTTAATTCATCTTAAATTTGGACTTAGAGAATTGTGGTGAGCTGCTTACTGACTCATCTTCAAGGATTACTTACTCATTTATTTCATTTATTCAAATATTTCACAGCCTTAGAGTGGGGGCCGTGACTTTTCTATTGACTCCATTGCCCTGACTATGGAAGAGCGCTTGTTAATTTCATTTTTGGATTCCTTCAACAAACACAGTTGGTTTCTGGGCACCAGGCCTCAAGTTGGGTCCTGGGGATACAGGGACAGAAACTCTTCCCTCAAAGAACAATATCATAATCGTGTGGATATCAACTAAGTGGAACACAGTTCTAGTAGATGGGATGGACACATATTCATCTGGCAACAGTGAGATCCAACAAACATTTATTGTACACCTACTATTTGCCAGATAATGTCTGAAAAAAATACAGTGACTGCGAAGGTTTCCTAGTTGAAGGTTTCACCTGAGCTGGATCTGGAGAGAAAAGAAGGAACTGGCAAGAATCCAACAGGTGCAGAAAGGAGAAGTACCCTAAGGACAGAGTGTAGCACGGCTGAGGGAAGACAGGGTAGAAAGGTGGCCTAGAGCTGGCTGGGTGATGTCAGATTCCCTGGTTGCTTCCAGAGCCCTTGGTGAGTGCCTGGGACCTTCCCATCAACCCAAGTCAGACAGAACTTGGTTTGTGGATTCAAAAGGCTCTGGTGAGCATCATTCCCAGACAGCTCCTAGTAGGAAGGTAAACCCATAGAAAGAAAAGTATTGTGTTGAAATATTAAAAACAAAAACCAGAAGTGATTTCCTAACTGACGGCTTTGTGGAAAGTCAGAAGGAGGCCTGTTTTGCAGTGACTTGAGTAGACCCTTACTGCCAGTTCTCTGCGGCCTATCTTCCACACAGCTGGAGCCGGTGAGACTTGGGAACCCAAGGCACAACCTTGTTGGGATTGCTCTCCTTGTGCTACTGTTATTTATACATGTAGATGAACTTGACTGTCCTAGAATGTTTGCTTGGAATACATATCCTCTCCCATGCTGGGGATGATGAGGATTTTAAATGCTTGAAACCTGGTGATTGGAGTGAAAAGAAGACTCACACGTAGAAACTCAGTCTGAAGACCCACAGCAGGTGCCATCATTGAAGATCTTTGCAGTCTCAAAGTCTTGGCTAGTGCTTGCTCCCCCGTGAGGGATTAAATACCTCTGCAAGTCCGAGGAAGGCCAGTGGGCTCCCTTTTGTCTAAAACACATCCCCACAACTCTCAACATTTTGGAAATGATTACAGAGACCCTGGGGCCACAGGTTTGAATCCTTTACCCTGAGATCAAGTACTGAAGCAAGTGTCCCCTCCCTTGAGCCTCCTGGTACTGGGCCTCAGCGCCCCATAACATTAACAAAGGGCACCTTATCCTTGCTTGTCAAGTAACCAGTGTGTGGCATATTGCTGGCGAACAGAGACTCAAGACCTCTGGCCCTGCCCTCCTATAGCCCCCTTGCACATCCTGTCAGTCTGCTTTTATCATGGCTTTTGACTCCTCGGCATCCCCCTTGTCCCTTTTCTGCCATTGTCTCACTCTGAGACATTTGGACCCTTTCCCGCCATGATGTCCTCCACTTTATGCCAGTTTCATCTTCCTGAAGCACATCAGCAGCACTGCTCAGACATCTTCCCTGGCTCTCCACATCCTCTGACACCTTGGTCTGATCTTCAAGAGTCTCTGGAATGGCCCTGCCTGTATCTCTCAATGCACAACTAGCTGGGCTGCTTCTGTGAACCAGAATGAGCTACCACCCAGTGCACATGGTCTTGGTTTTGCTCAGGTTACCAGGCATGCCTTTCTCTCTATCTCTATTGAACTCCTAGCTATTCGTAAAGACCCAAAATAAGCGTGTTGCCTTCTGAATGTTTCACTGCTTGTCCCACCTGTCTTTTAACATCAACTCAGATAATAAGAAATAAGGAGACAGGTAAATTCTAATCCTGGCACATTGCTTAGCTGTAACCAAGTTTCTCAAACTGTCTGCATCCTATTATCCTCATCTGCAAAACAGAAAAAGTCATAGTGACTACCTTAAAGGGCTACTGTGGAGGCTACTGGGATCATGCACATAAAGCCCACACAGCACCTAGGATAAGATCAACTCCATATGTATGATCATCATTATCACCATCACTATCATCATGATTACCACTGTCACCATCATCACCATCATTGCTGTCATCACCATGGTCATCATCATCACCATCACCACACCACCATTACCATCATCATCAGCACCATCACCACACCACCATCACCATTATCATCACCATCACCACCATCACCACCGTTACCATCATCACTACCATTACCAATCATCACCATCATCACCAGAATCACCATCACCATCATAACCATAATCATCATCATCACCATCATTACCACCATCATCACCAGAATCACCACCACCATCACTATCATCAGCACCATCATCCTTGTTGTTATTATCAAGGGTACAACAACAGAACAAGAATGATATGGGGAGAGGAGACTTTATATATCAGGAATCATAGGTTAAGGAAAACCTTAGGAATATTAGGTTAAGGACAGCCTTTTGCTCTGAGATTCTTGGCATACAGGGCAAAAAGAGAAAATATAACAGTTGTTTTTCATAACTCATATAATCTAAGAAGAGAAAGCAGAAGAGATTGTCACAGCAGACAAACACTTCCCTGGCTCTGAGGACCACCCATCATGGGTCTTTATGTGAGGGTGGCAGTTGGATTGAAACAAACACTTACATTGCCATTGGCCAGTGGAGAAGCTACGACAGCTCAGAACACCTGCCAGCTCATGTGGGCTGAGGTGGTGGTCATCTGGCACACAGTGTACACTGCCATGTAGCAATGCCTCTTTCTCCCTGCCAGAACTACAACTTCATAAGGGCAAGGACTGTGTCTTACTCATCATTGTCTCCCCAGTGTCCGGCCGAGTTCCTGGCACTTGGTGACTCTGCAGTGTGTATGAATGAATGAGGAAGTCAATGATGGATGAGGCATTAAAATGCCACCCTGAAGAGGCTGAGGCTCAGAGGTGGCCAGGATCCAAGCAAAGGGTCATAACCATCAGAGAAAGCACTGAGGGACATAGGGACAGAATATCAATAAGCCAAGACATGGCAGGGTATTTTTCTTCTTAAGCTGCAGAGAATGTAGCTAACATTTTCTTGAGCAGCTTGTATGTGCCAGGCTCTATATTTTAATTTTTCTGTCTTACTGTCTTAGCAACCCTTCCTAGCAGATGGTTGATACTGTTACTATTTTATACATGAGGAAGGTGAGGCTTAGAGAAGGGAGGCCACTTGACCAGTGTCACTCAGGGAGGGACATAGCAGGGGAAAGAGTCCCACAGGGCTTCAAGGCCTGAGCTCTGCAGGACACCAGGAACCCTTTAGAATAGCCTTCCATGTCTGCTTAACACTAGGTGCCATGAGTGGTGAAGATGATTCATGATTAACATCCCACTTCCCATGTCCCCCTCTGTAATTTAATTTTATGATTTTGGGAGCTGTGTCGCAGGTTGTGGGAGTCTACAGAGATGGGCCACCGGTGGTTTGGTTTAATCCCCTTTTTAATATCTTTGTTGCAACGTTCTTTCCAATTCAGCTCCCAAGTCACATTAAAAAAATACCTCTTCCTTAGGGTAAGCCTTCCCTTATTAAACAGATTCAAATGAAAAGTTTTAAAGATAATTTGAACAATAAGAATCACTCTGTAGCTCCCAGCCGAAGCTCCTTTATTGCTGTGTTTATTCCCCAGTATTTCCTGTCTCATTCCCCAGCTCACTGAATCCCTCATCCCCCACACCCAACCCTCCCAGTCTTGGCTCAGCGCAATATCTGCTCCCCAGGGAGAATCAGTGGGGCGAGGGGTGTGTTGGGGAGGGGGTATCCCACAAATGCCAACGTGCCTTCTAAGGCTGTTCCACCATCCCAGGCAAAGAATTGCTGCCTGGGCCAACAGGCAGAGAATTGCTGCAAGCAGGAATTGCTGCCTGGGCCAACAGGCAGAGAACTGCTGCAAAGCATCCAGAGGGAAATTCACACCTGCTGGGGAGCCTCCAAGTGCAACAGGGCAATGGCAAAAACATGGAAAAGCAGTAGGAAGTGGGGGAGGGGCAAACAGGGAGAAACTGGCCAAAGTGGGCCCCATCTTTTTCCACGGATGCTCAGGAATCTGCATTTGAAACAAGCACACAGACCACTCTTACCCATCTGTGTGGAAGCTTCTCCTGCTTTACAGGTCAAAGATGAGGAATCTGTGGCTTGAAAGGCAATTGCGGGGCACAGCTTTGAGAGGGATGTGTTTCAAAGAAAAGCAAGGAAAGAAGGAAGGAAGGAAGAAAGGAAGGAAGGAAGGAAGGGGACTGACCTTTAATGAGTTCTAAGTATATGCCAGGAACATTTTAAAAAATGGAATCTACTATGTTGTGAAGAGCTTTGCTAAGATGTTAGATGAACACAAAGTCCAGGCTTGGCACTGTGGGGGCTGAGCGATCTCACAGGGTTGCCTCCTTTAACCTGGGGAAGGTGTCACCAGCCTATCCCAGCTTAGCAGATGAAGAGACCCAGGTCACAGCGAGTCGCCCATCTTCACACCTTTAGAAAGCAGGGCTCTGGGCTACGAACTGCACCAGCCAGCGGGACTGCAAAGCCTACAGCCAGGCTGGCTCTCCTGCACTGTGCTGTCTCTGTCAGCGCTGCTAACATTTGCATAGTGCTCCTTACAATTTACCAAGCGCTTTCACATTCATCATCTCACTTAATCCTCGCAGAGGCCTGGAGAAGGGAGCAGGGCTGGGGGCAGGGAGGCCGAAGCTTTCCCAAGGCCCTCCTAAGAGCACCCTGTGCTCCACATCAGAGAACTCCCAGCCAACAGAGCTCAGCCTGTTTCCAAATACCTTAGGGACACAGCTTCCAAGATGGCTGCAGAATCTGCAGCTTTTCTCAACAGCTCCCTCAACCTCCAGACTGAGAGAAATGGTCCAGGCCTCACAGGTGGTGATGGGTGGAGTCCACCTCCCTTTTCTGTTGTCTTTCCTTTCTGCTCATTTTCCAAGCAAGAAGGCTATGGTGGTGAGTGTGTGTGCACAGATGTGCATGTATGCATGTGTGTATGTGTGCAGGGCTGGGTGCTTTCATGAATGTGGGGCATTTGTTTAGTTTTTTTGAGGCAAGATCTCACTCATGTATTCCAGGCTGGCCTTGAACTCACTATGCAGCCCAGGCTGGCCTCAAACTCATGGCGATCCTCTTTGGTGTCCTGAATGCTAGGGTTCCAAGTGTGTGCCACCACACCTGGCAATTGTGGGGTTTGTGGATATGAATGTCTGTATCCATGGCTGTGTGTGTTCATGGCTGGGCGTGTGCATGTGTTCGTGAGTATGTGTGCGTGGTTGAGATGTATGTGTGTGTGTAAGTATGTGTATATGTTGTGTTGTCCATGGTCGTGGGGCTGTAGGGTATGTGTGCGTGGCTGCAATATATGCGGGAAGAAGAAACCCCAGCAGTTCAGTGTGTGCTAGATCTGGAGCTGAGGGAAGGCAGAGGAAGACTCGAGGTGGCTTTGACAGAGCTGGCTGCCCTCGTCCCTTTCACATGGGTTAGGGGTCACCCTGGGTGCTGTGACATATGTACCAGGGGAATAGAAAGTAGGCTCCTGATCCCAATGTAGGCAGGAAGACCCAGAAATGTCCACTATCCTGAGCCAGGGAGAAGGATCCCTGGGGAAGATGCAGGCTGCAAACCAGAGCCTCTGCCTTCATCAGGAGGGCCTCTCTCTTTGCCTCCACTAGACGGACCATATAAAGGACCTCTTCAGCTCTGGGCCTTTGGTGTCCCTCCCCTCAATCACTGCCATGGCTCCACTTTCTGGGTTAGACACCTGCTTGTCCTCTGAGCTCTGCCTTCTGCTGTTTTGACCTCCTGCTCACTGGCAGATCCCTGGTGTGCCTGTGTTATCCCTGAATTGAGGCTCTGAGTAGGGAAGTGAGTTACAGAAGTTCACTAGATCAGGAAGGACAGAACTGGGGTGCAAGCCACGTCTCCTGCCTACAATGCCTCAGCTTTGTCCTCTTTTCACTGCTTTGGGGAGTGTAGGGTAATGGCTAAGTGCAGAGGTTTGGGAGCCATGCAGACCTGGGATCTAATCCTGCTCCTCCTGACCCTCTCGGGTAAATTGAACAAGTCTTTTAACCTTCCTGAGATTCAGTTGCTTCTTTGCAACTTGGAAATGAAAATACTCCCTGTTCCTCATGGTTGTGGTGGGGACACGTGGCAACTATAATACGCAGCACCTGCTAGAGTCATTGGAGACACTAGCTCAGCCCTCTGTCCACCAACGCTCAGTCCTGAACTGCTCCCTGGGAGAAACACTCCTCATCCATTGGAAGTGGAAGTGGACATTTGCTTGTTTGAATCTCTCCTATGGCTCTGTTGGCCTTTACAATAAAATTTCTTCAAGGTCTGGCAGATTCTGACTCCTGCCTTATCTCTGACTTCACTGCATACCCTACCCTTCAGGCCATAGTTCCCACCAATGCTCTGAGCTGTTTCCCATCTCAGGGTCTTTGTACATGCCATCCTTATATCTGAAAACCTCTTCCTCAAATCCTTGACCTGGCTAAATGCTTATGATCCTTTAGCATTTCATTCTTGGTTTGTGGAGCAGGATAGCTCAGTGGTTAAGAGAGTGACGTCTAAGCTAGATTGTCTCAGTTTACCTGCTTTGTCTCTTTGTCATCTTTTAGCCTTAGAGAAATTACTAACTTCTCTGTCCTTTGATGTCTTCATTTTTAAAATTGGGATGATTACTTCTACATGTGTCAGTTAGTGTTTGATATATAACAAACCACTCTGAAGCTTTAGTGGTTCAAAAGTAAACTCTGTACTTAGCCCCCATTTAACATTGTTAGTAAGATGATTTGAGATGGGTTCAGCTGGGTGGTTCTGGTGTGGACCGGGTTTGGTTAAACCTGGCTCCTGCTCACTTGTGCATCTGCAGTCAATTATTGGCAGAGTCACCTTGGAGCTTTCCTTCATCTATGTATCATCCTCCAGCAGGCTAGCTTGGGCTTGCTCACGTGGAGACTCCCAGTCCCAGAAGAGTTAAGAGGTTAAGCCCCAGCTCCCAAGCACATTTCAAATCTTTGCCCCTTACTGAATCAAGAAGAGATGTAACTACCACAGGGTATGCAGACAGGAAGATGTGATTAAGATGAGAGTTTTGCATGTAAAGGGCTCAGCATATTGCCTGGCTTGTTAGCTTGCATGCAATAAATTCTAACTCTTATTATTACTATATTGTGAAATAGAACCCAAGTCTAAGAGCAGGTCTTAGCTGCTTGCTAAAGTTCTGGACTCCATTACATGGCAGGGCTTTGAATCTAATTCCAGCTTCCTTCTAGAGACTGACCTCTTGACTACAATATGCTGCCCCAACCGTGCAGACACATGGAGAACTCGAGCTCTAACCCAAAGTCATGAGATCAGTCTGCAGATGGATCACATTTCAAGCCAGGGTCTGTGTGACTCTGGAGCTTTCACCTTACTTCAATCTTTAACCAACCATGTGGCCAAGGAACTCGGCCTCTGTACCGTTTGTCACTGGTCTAAAATGCTCTAGCTGGAAGAAAATACTTGTTTTGGTGTCCTCCACCACTCACAATTTTCTGCTTGCGTTTTTTCTGTTGTTTGGCTCAGATGAATAGCAGTTTTCATCTTTGCTCTGTGTTATCATGTACACAGAACTGTTGCTGGGGAGCTAACAGCATGCTTGCTTAGTCTTTATTCTGGGAAGGGGTGCCAGCCAGTCAATAGCCTTTATTTTTTTTTTTTTACACAACTCTGTACACTGCAAATGAAGAAATAATGCACAGCATTTGAATACAAAGCCACCATCAGACACTTATCATTTCTGGAGGTGGGTGAAGCAGAGGTGGCGGCATGAGCTGGAGCCAGGGATTCTGACGTGCTTCCTTTGTTGGGAGCCCAAAACCTGGATTGTACCCCCTCTATGATTCATTGGATAGCATTGGATAGATTTTATGGTTTTTACCAACTAAAAGGGAAAGCAAACAGCACAGGAAAGGTGCCAGGATGAGGAAAATTTCTCAGGAAAAAAAAATTGTTAAAGTTAAATCCCAGGAAACACAGGTTTCATATTGAACTCAGCAAAGTTGTGGGGGTACATGAGAATCTTGCTGTGAGCCCCAAAGTGACTGCTCAGAGTCAATGTGAGTTTTGAGTGGAATCTGCCATAGGACTGCCTTGCAAAGGCTTAGAGTTCATAGGAGCAGGTCAAGTAGGATGGTTAGGGTCATCTGATCAACTTCCAGGGATGCCAGGCCAGAGGTGGGATAGGAGGTGGAAAATCAGTAAATGGAACCAAAGCCAGATAGGTTGTAGCCAGTGGGAGGAATTGGAGTAGTCTTTGGCCTGGGAGAGGCACAGGAGAATGCACCAGGCTGATGGACAAGGGCAGAGGCAAGTGAGGCCATTCATTTGTTGATTCAGCAAACACTCCTGAGCTGCGGTTATGTGCCAAGCCCTGTTGTAGGCTAGGAGGCCCCTTTGGTGAACAAGGTAGAATCCCTACCTTCCTGGAGTGTATGTTGTTGTGGGGAGTAAAGATATAGAAAAGATAGAGTACTCTATAATAGTGATGAATGCTATGAAGAAAATAAACATACTGATGGTGCTTAGTAAGTGGGAGAGGGACTTTTTAAAAAAAAAATTGGGTGGGAAAGACCTCTTTGAGAATATGACACTTGACCCAAGGCCTAAATGATAAGCCAGTCACGGGACAATCTGAGGGTGGAGCGGAGAAGCATTTCATAGGAAGTGCAAAGGTCCTGGGACTGTGATGATCTTGGCATTTCAAAGAATAGATGAAAGCTGTGTGACTAGGAGAAGGAGGAGATGGGACCCATTTGTGTAGTGTCCCTGGGATCATAAAGGAGTTTGGGTTTTATCCTGTGTATAATGAGAATCCAAAAGAGGATTTTAAGCAGGGGAATGGTTTGATCTGAATTCTGAGAGTGCCTTAGTTAGCTCTGTGGGCATGTAGTTTTCTAAAACAAATAAGAATAAGCAAATTTTATTTCTTTGGGGATGGAGGGGACAAGGTAGGGAGACACTGGATCAGGAATTTCTAACTATGTGGTGAATCTTGATTGCATGGGAGGGAGTGTTCGATAAAGGCTGTCATGGAAGAATGGAGAAGGGATGATAAGTACTAGATGGATTTATTCCCCCAAAGTGTTGATCCGGGATTACTGTCAGGCTGGGAGGAGGGTCTCCAGCACTGTCCCCACAGCGCTGCCCCAGACTCTCTCCTGTTCAACATTTCCATCTGTAAACTGGTGGAAGGCTCAGAAGACATACTCATCAGACATGCAGCTGACACGCAGTTGTCAGGGACAGCTAATGCCACGGATGACAGGCTCAAGATTCACTGTGATGATCCTCCACTGGCTGGAGTGATGGGATGAGAGCAGCAGTATCCCTGATTATATTGAGATTGGGGAACAAAGCCCAGTCAGGGTGCCAGAAGAACTTGCTGGAGAACTCTTTCTAGAAAAGAGGAGCCTGGGCTGGGGCCAGAGGAGTGAAGGAAGACAGCTGGACCAGCCCCCACACCAGCCTCCTCTCTAGCACAGTGACAAGGTCTTTGGCCTTTCAGGATCACTCTTCCTATCTGTAAAGTAGGGATGATACTGCCTGCCGCCCAGGGGTGTGGAGAGGATCAAATGTGAGTGTGGATGTGGACACCTGGCTTCTGTTTTGTCCATGGTGGATTCATGACAAATGAAGCCCTGGGGTGGGCTTCTAGGAGCACATGAAGGGCTCACAGCCAGGATGCTGCTTCTTCTAGGAATACTAGCTTTCTAAGAGGACCTGTGATATGTCCAGAGAAGAATGACCAGGATGGTTGGATTCTGGAAGCCATGACCCCTGAGAGCCACTGTGAGTTCGGAATAGAGAGAAGGAGGCGCTAGTAACTGGAAGAACAAGAACGTTTTCTCAGGTGCCACAAGGGCTGAGAGTGGAACCAGAGCCTTCATTGCTCCAGGTGCCAGCAGCGGTGCAGTGAGGGGGAGTTGTGCAGAGGTGATACAGGCATGTCATAGCTGAGATCTAACCACTGATAATAACATAGTAATTATGCCATGAATGTTTCCCGAGGGCTTACTACGAGCCAGGCTTGTGCTAAGTATTTTGCATAATTTATCTCAGAGCATAATTTATCTCAATTTATCTCACAGTCTTGCCTTGAGAGGTAGGTATTATCCCCACTCAACAGATGAGAAATACAAAGCTTAGATGGCAGCTACTGAGGGGCAGTACCAGGATTCACACTCAGCGCCCACTGGATCCTCTCTGCCTGGCTTCTGGATTTGGAGTGGTAGAGGCCGAGAAGGGACACACCTGGGGTGTCTTTGCTAGAGGGAACTCAAGGCCACATGCATATTTTAGAAGCTGCTTTTCTGCTCTTTGGAGCTGGTTCTTTAAAGGATTCAGCTGTGAACATTTTGTGTGTGTGTGCATGTGTGCATGCATGCTTGTGTGTGTGTATGTATGTGTAACATTTTTATTAAAAAAAAAAAAAAAAGCTAGGCATAGTGGCACAGGCCTGTAATCCAAGCTACTTGAGAGGCTGAGACAAGAGGATCTCAAGTTCAAGGCCAGCACATGCAACTTAGCAAGAAACTGTCTCAAAATAAAAAATAAACCTAGGAATTTAACTCAATAGTAGAGTAGTTTCCTACCATGTTCTAGGCCCTGAATCCAATTCCCAGTACTCTAAACAAAACAAAACAAAAACCAACCAACCAACCAACCAACCAAACAGAAACCAAATATAGACAAAAGCGGAGTGAGTAGGGTACAGTGATCCCATATGTCTATCTTCGGTTTTTACTATGATCAGTGTACGAAACATGCAACAAATCTTATTTCAGCTGTTAGGTCCCTGCCCCTTTTCTCCTGCTGCTGGATTAATTTTAAAGGAAATTCCAGACATGATTTTATCTGTAAATACTTCGGTGCGCATCTCTGAGAGAAAAGGACTCCTTTTGGCTGTTGTTGGTAAATAACCATAATACTATTATTACAGTTCTTAAAAATTAACATAATTGTAGTGAATCTTTCTAATTCAGAAAAGAAATTGGCACCTAGCTTGCTTTGCAAGGTCTTGGAGGTGGGAGGGGAAGCAGAAGTTAGTCCTTCAAGCCCTGGATGCCTGGGACTGAGACTCACCTGTTCCCTTTGAGGAGGAGGAGGAAAGAGGGGAAGGAAGAAAGAGATCTGAAACTTGGGGCCATGGATTGGCAACCTCTTTGTCCTGATTTTTCCCAGGGGTACAGCAGTGAGGTTGGGGCCTATTTATAGCCCTAAGTCTAGACAAGGGAAGAAAGCAAAAGGAGGGGAGTAAGTGAGAGGGCAGGGGAGAGGGAGAGGAAGAAAGTGAAAGTTAAGAGCAGGTCCAGGCCCTCTATCATACACAGCATGGGGGGGGCGCTCTGGGAGCTTGGCCCCCAACCACGTCAACTAATGCTCACAGCCCACGTTTACTGAGTGAGCTCACATGTGGCTTACCTCCCGCATTCTCCCAGACACCCCACAGGCAGTGCTGTTAGGTGTCATACTCCTTTCCCAGGAAGGACCCTGAGGTACTGGGGCCTTGCATGACATGAGGAGTGGTGCCCAGCTTTGAGCCCAGTCTGTTTGGCTACAGCCAGCTTGCTCTTGGCAGCACTCTACCTCCATATCCGAGAGGTTACCACAGGGCTGAGGCCAGGAGGTTCAGTTGCCTTGGGGGTGAGACTGTGGACTCATACTTTATGTATAGTTGGTACAGCATTCTGTACCAGCCCATGCCCTGGGACCCCTGGGCTTCAGCAGAACCAAGCAGCTAAAGGGCTCATTCAGGGACAGCAGGAAGACTTTAGGTTTGTTGCTATGCCCTTTCTGATGGATTGTCACCTGCAGGGTTTCCCCTCCTAGTTCTGTGTGGCAACATGTGACTCATGTGCCTGCCTGTTTCTGTCCAGGTGTGTGTGCATCAAAACACATATATGAGGACGCTGTCATGCCCCACGGGGTGGTGTTGAGCCCCCTTGGGAGTTCACACAGTGTTTGCTTTTGCTTCCTCAAGGGAAGCAACAGGTCTTTCTTATCAGGAAAGTAGTTTTCATCAGGCATGCATCCACCCCCTGTCCCTGTGGCACATGTCCTGCAGCAGAGCCACCTGAGGGGAGCAGGCACTAACATTGCTTGTCTCTCTGACTTGTTTGCAGAGCTCTGGAGCTCAGCAGGGGCAGAGACGAGATTTCTC
Organism: Erethizon dorsatum; assembly: GCA_028451465.1. Lineage (NCBI taxonomy): Eukaryota > Metazoa > Chordata > Mammalia > Rodentia > Erethizontidae > Erethizon > Erethizon dorsatum. The sequence goes on along the minus strand of CM051827.1, from coordinate 108,818,848 downwards.
TCCTGGTGGAGCAAGAATTCTTGAGCCTCACCAAGGAGCACCTCATCCTGGTCCAAGAGAGCTCAGAGGAGCTGGAGGCTGCTGGCGACGATCCCCACAGAGAGCTGGCTCCCTGTGTTCTTGCACCTCTCCTGGTAGCAAGCAGTGGTGAATGCCCAGGAGCCTCTCTCACTGCTGGCGACAGGTGTCAGGAGCAGCGAGTGGCCATGTCCATTATTGGCAGCAGGCAAGACTGTGATTCTGCCATGTCTACAGTAACAGACATCTTGCGTGCTGCCAAGATCAGGAGTGCCAAGGGAACAGAGGACGGGGTCCACAGCCTGGGTGACTGCAACTTGGAGATCAGTAAGCTCTTGGCCCAGTTCCCACTGAAGTCCACGGAAATGTCCAAAGCCCCTGACAACAAGATGGTGCTGGAGGAGACAAGGGTCATCAAGGACTTCCTGCAGAACAGCATCTTCAGTGGCTCTGGACCCAGAGAGCCCACGGGGTTAGGCCCATTCATGTTCCTGCCTCCTCCACCTCCTCCTGCACCCCCGGACAAGCTCCCTGAGCTCCCTGGCCAGAAGAGGCAGCTCCCAGTGTTTGCCAAGATCTGTTCCAAGGCTGAAGCTGACCCTGCCACCGAGGGGCATCACTTGGTGGGTGAGTGGGGCTGGGAGCTGGTAGAGAGCGCCCTACAAGGAGGAAAGCCTCCCAGGAAGCCACACAGGGCTGCAGTGCATGCACAAAGTATCCTTGTGCAAAGCAGGACAAAGCAGCCTCTTGGGTGGGCACAAGCTTCCAGGTGTGGGGTATCTTTGGTCTCCTCTTCTGGATATGCACAGGCAGGGCATGGTTGTGCGAGCAAGTGCAGAGGCACCAATCCCAGCCTACTTTGAAAGGAGAGACAAGCACCCTACAGTGGAGCCTGTAGTGACTGGCTCAGCTTCTGACTCCACCAGGTATCCAGAGCACAGCGAAGGCTCTGGGTGACACTGCAGCATGGGAGCTTTCAGAAGGCCTGAGAGGGATTGATTGGTTTCTGATGGAGGCATCTGCTTTGGCCATGAGGCCTGTCCTCTCTAGATGGGGCAAGAAGGGAATGCATAAGTTATCCAGGCACAGGGGCTCAGAAAAGTGCCTTTCCATCCCCTAATTGAGGAGTCCATATCCTTCTCAGGAAATGCAATCACCCCCTAACCTCAACCCCACCACCACCACCCCAGGATTTTTCTTTTTGTTCTGATCTCACCACTCAGACTGAATGGTTCCAAGGAGACAAATGGATGGCAGTGGCATTTGCCCACAGTCAGCAGTCACTAGGAGAGTAGATCATGCTCGTGCCAGCCAAAAAAAGAATCAGTCTTACACTGTGAGCATGGATGGGTAACTGAGAGATGCTTGCATCCAAAAGGCCCAAATCCATCTCCCCAAGGAAACAAAAACAAGGTCACCTTCAAGAACATCCTATATTCTGGAGCACTGTAGGGAGCCCAGGGAATGGGGGTCAGGGACAGCAAGCTGGAACTAGTGCTGGGCAGGCCTGGCAGAGCCATCTGGGATGATGGGCTGACAGTGGGAGGGGACTAAGCCCTTCCCTTAGGGGGTAGGGACCTTCCTTCTACTCCTTCTCCTGGAGGGACTCATGGATACCTCTATGCTGGGTGGGGCTGCTGGATTGGACATGGTCCTGCCCACCCAGCCTCCCCACCATTGTGTTTGTGCGCAAACGTGTGAGCAAACGTGTGCTAAAGGAAACACTGCCAGTGTGAGAGTATTTGTTATAAAATGCAGGAGTGGTATATCTGCATGTGTCTGTGTGTATATGTTTGTTGGCCCATGTGTCTGTCATGGGTGTGATTGTGTGAGTGAGGGAGAGGAGAGACAGGCAGGAATGTGTGTGTGTGTTTGTTTGTGTGTGTGTGTGTGTGTGCACACTCCCATGCCCTGGACTCAGAGGGGGGAGCCTTATAGATGTTTAAAGGACTGTATGTATGTGAGAGCAGTTGCAGGTGTGTATGTCTTTGGGGAATGGACTATTATTAGTTGGTATGTTATTTCAGCACACTAGCTAGGGGCTAAACTCAGCAACTAGAGAAAGTCTTGGAAGAGACTCTAGGGACATGTTTTGCTAACATGTCATTGTCTCCTAAATTGGCCCAGGCTGGAGTGGCTCTTTCCTTTGCTGGGATGGTGCTAGGACAGGCTCAGTCCCAGGCAGACTCAGCCCCAAAGACCCTGCTGGGTTGGGGGGTCCAAGAACCAGTGCCATCAAGTCCACTCCAAGCAGGTGGTACTGAGGCACAAGTCTCCTGATTCGGCCATGACCAGAGTTCTAAGGTGCCTAAAGTGTGTTCAGCATAGTGCACAGCTGTTCAACGGGCAGGTTTCTTTCATGGCTCAGTGGAAACTTCAGAGACCACCACCAAGGGGAAGGAGTGAAGGGGGATGAGGGTACAGGGCTCCTCAACCAGGGTACTATATATACATATATAAATTACCTTATCTTGGTTCCAGGACCCCTCAGATACCAAAACTGCAGGTGCTCAAGTCCTTACGTAAAATGACGTATAAGCAGAGCACAATCTTCCTACCTACTTGTCCTCCTACATACTTTAAATCATCTCTAGATTAGTTATGATACCTACTATAATGTAAACGTTATGTAAATAGTTGTTTTTGCTGCATTGTTTAGGGAATAATGACAAGAAAAATGTCTGTACCTGTTCAGTAAAGGTGCAATTTTTTCAGAATATTTTTCATCCATTCTTACATACACACACTTAATTTTGTTTGAAACCATTCCAGTGCTAACAGGACATGTGTGGAAGCACTGCTGAGGAGGACCCCAGCATGGTGCAGACACTCTTCTTACACTTGGGGACGAATGTTCAATCTATTTGGAGCAAGACCTGAGTCTGATACCGGTTGTGTCTCTCTGGAACACTCCAGTCATTTCCAGTAACTTACCACATCTCTCTGATACTTCCTGGTCTGTCTACCAGAGTCCAGACCTGTTGCAGCTTCCTCCCCAACAGCCCTGCATTGAAGGCCTCGCTGAAACCCTACTTCCCTCTGGGAAGGAAAGACCTTCTCAGCCAGCATCTTTTCTTGTTTTGTCCCTCTGTCACCTCGTGTTGCCCATCTGCCTTGTCCTGGAGCTATTTCTGGAATGTCTCTCACTTCTTGGTTGTAGTGAGCTCCTGCAGGGCAGAGTCTGGCTCTGACTCATCACTGTGTCCCCGACACTCAGGGCAGGGCCTCGCACTGACAAGGGAGCTAAATCGCCTCTGAGCAACACAGCAGAGGTAGAGTCCATGATGAGGAACCAAGCTGTGTGGCTCTGACTGCATGTTCTGCTGGGATGGGTGTCTTCTCCATAAGCCACGTGATCCCTGGTGGCAAGAACTGTGTCCAAATTATCCTTATGTCCCAAGCCTGACACTGTGGATGGATGGAAGGAAGGGAGGAGACAAGGAAGGAAAGAGAGGAGAGGGATGGAGGAAGGAAGAAAAGAAAGAGGAGGCTGGAGGAAGGGAGAGAGAAAGATAAACATGGATGGATGGATGGATGAATGAATGGATGGCTGGATGGTTGAATGGAGATGGATGCATGAGACAGGAAGGCCAGACTAGGCAGTGCTCAAGGAAGGCTTCAGGGAGATACTGGTTGTACTTGGCTAAACGAGAAACCCCAGACTCAGGTGAGCCCCAGATGTGTCCTGTGGAGGAGCCATCATTTAGTCCAGAAGAAGGTGGCCCACTGCATTTAGCACTTGGCCTTCAAGAGGCTTTGACTCAGTTTTCCTCTTGCTGTAGAATGGAACCCTGGCATTAAGGAGACAACCAAGAGTCAAGAGAGCCTCTTTCTCAGCCAGCGGCCTCAGAGTCAGAAGGACACCTGTGGCAAGGAGAGTCATAGTGACCCAGTGGGCACCATGTCCACCAAGAAGCCTGCATGGCCGGCTGAGAAGAACCTGCTCTATGAGTTCCTTGGGACTACCAAGAACCCAAGTGGGCAACTGAAGCTTTGCAGCAAAGTGGACGTGGATGGGCTGGAGCTGAAGTGTAAGCTTACCCTACCCAGGGCGGGGCTGTGGAGGAAGGGGTTCCAGAGATTGTCAGGGCCAGCAGTGTTTCTGTCTTACCCAGAGTCAAGGCTTTCCTTGGGTGTTAGGATTTTTAAATCCATAAAATGGGGAAATAACTTTTTCCCCATGTCCCTTATTAGGAATACAATTACTAGAGAAGTGTAATTTGCTTGCAGGAGCCACATAAGCATTATCAGTGGTTTGAATATAGTCCTGACCTACAATACATATCATAGCTTCTCAGGTTGCCCAAGTAAAAAAAAAAAAAATAGTCGTGATTTAGATTATGATTATTTCTACACTGAGATTATTCATGCCCCTGTTTTCTCTCCCTTGCCCTCCTACATCTTTTTCAACCAAAACTCTTTTCCAAGGAAGATGCCAATACACAGGAAACTGAGGACCCATGTATGATTGCATAAACCCACAGGACATCGTTTAGAGGAGGAGAATCTGGGATTCATATCTGGAAACAACTCAATCTAACCTCATTCTTTTAGGCTAATTTTGAGTCACTCCACACTGAATTATTTGAATGTTTTAAAATATTAAGGGCCGGTGAGATGGCTCAGCGGCTTAAGCGCCTGCCCGGCAAGCGCGAGGGCCCGAGTTCGACTCCCGGAACCCACATACAATAAAAGGGGCCGGTGATATTGCTCAGCGACACGGGCGCCTGCTGGCGCGCGAGGTCCTGAGGTCGACCCCCCGGTACCCACACAAAATAAATAAATAAATAAATAAAATATTAAAAAAGAAAAAGATTCTCAATCAGACATAATGGTGCATGACTATAATCTCAGCACTTGGAAGGCTGAGGCAAGAGGATCTTGAGTTCAAGGTCAGCCTAGGAAATTTAGAGAGACCCTGTAACAAAAAAGTTTCCAATATGGATACAACAACCAGTGCAACATTCTCAGTCCTGCTGAGTATATGGCACTGGTTGGGGGCTGCTGTAATCATTTGAATTCCAAATGGCATAGCATTTATTTGTATAAAGATAAATTTTTCTAAAGCACTTGAAAGAATTTGATTTTGTAAATACTGTAGGTGAAATATAGCCACAGCAATCTGGTTTATTATTTCCCTTGATAACCTGCCTCCTTTACTAAGAATGGTAGAAAGAGAGGCTCTAAGCCAGAGTGTGCTGGGGTTTTCATTCCTTCCAAATAGGCAAGGTGTGAACTAATGATGTTTCCTGTAGTCGGGAATTCGCCAGGACTTTGAAGGACCTCTTGGAGCTGAGACCACTTGACCCCTGAGAACGGAGCTCTGCAAGGATGGCTCTGGAGGCATCCTGCCCTCTCCTTGCCTCAATCATTGAACAGGTTTCCCTCTCCTGTGATTTACAGTTAACCCACCAGTAACAGCTGCAGAGAAGAACAACCTTAAATACACAGGGAATGTTTTCACCCCACGCTTTGCCACAGCCTTGACCTCAACCACCATGAACCAGCCACTCTGGCTCAACTTGAACTGCCCACCTCCACCGGTGTTCACCAATCCCTCTGCCTTCCCACAGTATCAGGTGAGTGGTGGCTCTGGCTCTCCTTGCGGTAGTGCAGTATCTGCAGTCCTGTGGGTTCTGGGGGGTGAAAGAGGTGTGGCTTGTAGGAAGCCAATTTTGCCAAAACCTCGGACTTCCTTTGAATGCCATCTGTATACTCCAGAGACATCATGGGGACAACAGTAAGACATTATCAATGTGTGATCTCATCCATCATTGTTTTCATTGTGACCACATCAAACCAACCACTAGGTATATACGCATGTGCACATACAGCTTTCTAATTTTCTACTACTTGAGTTCGAGTTCACATCGTGTTGTTTATTCCAGCGCTCTTTGCTATCTTTGGCTGATTAAGTGCTTGGCTCCCAAGATAGGAGGTGTGTCGTGGTCCTTGTTTCCCACCTGCTTCCTGTGGCTCCTGTGGCATACATACTAGATTACTTAGGACAATCCCAGTTTATGTCTTTTGTCTGAGAATAATTACTTATAGCACCCTCCTTTCACTCTCAAGTATCATAGTTTGGATGGCAGATTATGACCATCTTATTTAAACCACATCCAAGAAGTCTGGATTTAGATCAGCCAAGGTGGCTGGGCACATGTTTTTGGTCTTTGGCTTCTAACTAAAAGGGGATTAGTGACCAGACATAAAGGGATGGTGAAGCACTTGAAGCAGGGTTGGAAATTTTACACACAGAGGTTACTTATGCAGGGAAAATGTAGTTTCTTTATTTTGTCCGTTTAACTTAATATCCCTTAAGAGCTGCAGCCCACTCAGCAGAAGGAGGGAAGAATCAAATAAATGTCCACTCTAGTTTAAGCCTCTGTTCAATCCAATAACTTAAACAGTCCCTTTAGATAGTGCTCAGGTTTTTCAGGAAAGATGCTCAGCATGCAAGATTTCTCAGCCTTCTGCTCCCCTTCCTGGCTCCTCTCCAGAATGGCATGCAGTTGTGTGGGGAAAGTGTAAGAACTTTGGCCATCTGCTGCCCCTCCCTAGCCTGGCAATGCCTGGAAAGGGAGAATAGAGAAGGAAATATGCCAACATTTGGATTGTCTTTCTCCATGTCCTTTCCTCTCTCACTGACCCTTTGTACCTTGCGTCATTTCCTCCACTACAAGAGCAACAGCCTTACGGCTTAGATGTCCTGTGCAGAGGGGGAAATTTTCTCTATTGCATATAAAGACTCTCTGAGCTGGCCCACTGTGTGTAGCTCCTGAATCTTAAAGGAATTTAGCAAAGTCTGGTTTTTCAGTTTTATATTTAAGCTTGTTTGTTTGCTAAAGAGAACAATACCACTCTCTGGCCAGGTACGAAAACCCTCATGCCCGCAATTGAAGTGAGAGATTGTAATGAAAAGTGATCCTGAAAGGAGGAAATAAAAGTGTGTGAGTTAACTAACCATTAGTAATATTATCTTTACACAAGTCTTGAGAGAAACATTCTGTTCACTGATTCACTCATTCTGTCACTGTTACACTTGCATTTTGGGGTTTACTTGTTCACTGTTTGTCTATTTACCTACTCACCGATTTGCTAATTTCTATTTATTTATTTAATCATTCACTTACATAATTTTAAAAACTTTTGTTCCATGCTCACTATAGCCTGAGCATTATGCTAGGTGAGGAGATTCAAAGATGACAAAAAAACTTGGAGTTTAGTGCAAGTTCATGAACAAATCAAAGACATAGTGGATGTACCTCAACCTTTAAAAAAAGAAACAGATGAATAATTTTATTTAGTGTAAATGCATTCACTCTAAAATGCATTCATAAAGCTCACCACGTAAAGCTAATTGGCAATGGTGTGCTGTGCAAAGTGGGGAAGGTCTGCAGCTCTTTGCTATGTTAATTCCTTCTTAGTTGACTTGTTAAAGTGGGTGAGATTTAGATGTATTTTCTGAGCATGAAGGTCCCCTGTCTTCAGAGACACTGGTGTTTGCATTGCAGGGTGACTATAATGAGGCTCCCTCGCTCGCTCATGGACAGAAGCAGAATAAGAGCCTGGCAGAAGGACCCACGGGCTCTATAAATGAGCCCCACTGAAGTCAGCTGTAAAAGGAGTTGACTCTCCTAAGTAGTAACAAAAGACAGCATAATTTACCCTCTCACATCTTCTTAGTCTCGTAATGTTACCTAGTTTCAAGATAGCTGATCAAGGGCCCTGGGATAATAGAGAGAAGGCAGATTTTGAAATCTGTAGACTTGAGTATAAGGGCTCTGCTACTTCCAAGTTGTGTGGCCTTGGGCAAGTTAGTTAACTGCTCTGAGTCCTGGCTTCCTCTCTGTGAAATGAGTTCATCATAATTACAGCAGCAGCAGCACAGGCTGCTTTGGTTGTAAGAATTAATTGAGTCCATGGATGGAAAACTGTGATATAGATGTTGGCTTTTTATTATTATTCAGCTGTGATCTTCCAAGAAAGTGGGACCTTGAGGGAGCAGAGAGGAGAACTGGGCCTGGTCTAGCCTGGTCTCTTCCTGGTTTGGCATTAGAAATAAAAAAAATGAAGTTCCCAATCCAATTTGCTTGGAGCTCTGTGGTGGAGAGACTCAAACAGGAAGATAAAAGTCCCCAACACCCAGGCGCTCTAGCAGCTCTGGGGCTGCTTGGCATAAAAGAACACTGCTCCCGATTAAGGAGAGAGGCTGTCTGGGAAAGGGCCATGGCCTCAAGCAAGGAAGAGTGAATGTTTATTTACCCTTGCTTGGGATTTTGCAAAATTGCAATTCTAACAACTGGAAATGACCTTAAAACTGGATGATGTTGCTCATACTGATGAATGCAGCAATGTCGTCTTCAAGGATGGAGCAGGGATGGGCACTGTGTGTCCCCCAATCTTGATCCCAGAGTGGCCTGGCACAGGACATGTGGGGACCATGGGAAATGGTTCTCTGGCCCTGGGAAAGTGACTGTGGCAGGCAGTTAAGTGCTAATGGGGTCAGAAAGGGATAAAACAAGGGGGACACTCAGCAACCTTCCCAGAGGCCTTGTAGCCTACTGAGGGTTGGAAATGGACAAGACCACCCCTCTGCGTGACTTCTTTATCCAGGCTCTGACCAAGGCCAGTGTCACAGGGACCAGATGGGGTCATGATGGTGAGTGAGGCTGCCCCAGTTGCAGGGCTTGGAGGGAAGGGAGCAGGAAGCTGGTTTCAGGTGAAAGGCTCATGCAAGTCGGAAGCCCTGGGCACTGAAATGTCTGAAGTGACACATACTACCCTGGAGCAGACAGCAGGGAGGTGCTTGCCTGCAGATTGTTCTCTCTTGGGGATCTGAAAGGTGGACCACTAGGAGAGTTAGGGGGACCTCCAGGTGAGAGGCTCTGGAGCCTTTCAGAAGGAGACCATGGGCTTTGAGGAAGTCTTTAAGAGCATAGTAAAGCTGTCACTACATTGGCAATTGGCACAAGCCACACCCAGAATGGGAGCAGCACATCAATAGGGTACAGAATGCTCTGAGAAGATGTCCCAGGCTGACAGCCGCTTTGGCCTTTGAGCCAGCCTCCTTGTAGGGGGAACTCTGGAGTGGCAGCTAGAGGCATAGTCTGAGGCTGGAGGGGTCATGGGCTGGCTCACCCACAACAGTTTTGCAGTGTGTGTGTCTTGTGCTTGTGTGTGGACAAGTGCACACCCCACATGCCCCCAGACAGAGCTGTGAATACAATTTCCATTTCCAATTTGGCTGAGCTGCCTGCCAGAGTGAGAGATGATGGACAGACTTAACATTTACAGAGTCCTTACTATGTGCTGGGTACTGCTCTCAGCGCCTTACATGCATTAACTCATTTTTCTCACCCTGTCCCTCCCCACAAGCTACAGACACAGGAGTGCGCACAGACATACAGATCCAGAGGAGCAGAAACTCAAGCTAACACACCCAGGGTCAAAGCTGCACCCTTGTATGCAGAAACACACAGACATGTGGACACAGTTGCAAACACGCATGCAGGTGGACTTAAATAAGCATGGATGTACATATACACACACACATACACACGCATACACACACTCAGATGAGATGGAGAGAGGAAAGACATTTACAAAAGTTGTGCAGACAGCAACTAACATAGTGTAGCTATCTTTACAGGCTTTGCAGGCCTGAATACATAATTCTGCAGACGAGGAAGAAAGGGTTCAGAGAGGTGAAGCCACTTGCTGAAAGTTACAGAGCCACTTAGAGGCAGATCTGGAAACCAGGGGGTAGTCAGACTGCTGAAGCTCTTATTTTAATCACCCCCAGGGCGCTTGAAGCCTGCTGAATGGGGTCTCTTGTGAAGCATGAGTTGTGCTTGCCCCAGCTTGACTCTAGATGAGGCCAACACTGTGATAGGACAAACTCAACCCTGACTGCAGACCCAGCGTGTGGGTCAGAGAGATGAACCTGCACAGCTCAGCCTCTGGCTGCGAGCCCTTGCCCAGCAGCGCTGAGCCTCTGTCTCTTCCCCTAGGGCATGTACCCACAGCACTCACCGAGGATGCCCTATCAGCAGGCTGTGCCTCCTCAGCTAGGCTGCTACTCCCGACAGGTGAGTATGTGACCTCCCCTCCTCTGTCCCAGCTCCGTGAAGGCCTTTGGGTCACAGGGCTCCTTCATCTTTGTCCACCTGGTCACCATCTATACTATCTGGCCCACTATTGGCTCCAGGATGTAGACGTACATACAGACCTGAGTGGTGAAACACAAACCAATGTCCCTCCATAACAGCAGCCCTTACTGTGTGCCAGGCCCAGAGGGCTCCACCTGCACTAAATGAACCTTCACAACCAGTCTGTGAGTAGATTATAGATAAGGAAGCTGAGAAACAGAGAGATTAAGTAATTTGCCTGAGGTCATACAGTTAACAAAATTTTGCTATGACAATAAATGCCCTCAATGTCTCGGGGATTTTAACAATGAACATTCAGTTCTCATTCATGGGTCTAAAGATTGGTTCACCTGGGCTGAGGGTCAGAGCTGGACTGAAGATGCAGGAGCTGTTGCTTCTCCTATAAGGGTAGCAGCACAGGAGGCTCTGAGGAAACTCATAATGCTTCCACAAGCTTCAGCACAGAACTGATGCTTGGTAACATACGCCTGTCTTCCATTGACCAAAGCAAATCACATGGCTCTGCCCAGCATCAGTGGCAGCAAGAAGCCATGTTCTGGTCCTGGATGCTACAGGACCTCCTGTTAAATTTGAATTTTAGATCAAGAATAAATAAATTTTTAGTGTAAGTACTCATATGTCTGAAATATTGGATGGGAACATATTTATACTGAAAGATTATTCATTGTTTATCTAAATTTCAATTCAGTTGTGTATACTGCAGTTTATTTGGTAAATCTGGCAGCATCTTGTTCTCAGGTAGGTTGGAGATGAAAACTTGGGGTCTGACTGTACGGCCTGGCACTCCCAATCACCATGCGTTACCACCTCTTGTACACAGTTGCATGAAAATACAGTATTAGATGAGCTGGTGAGATAGCTCAGCAGCATAAGCACCTGCCTGGCAAGCGCGAGGTCCTGAGTTCGACTCCCGGAACCCACATATGAAAAAAAAAGGGCCGGTGATATCGCTCAGCGGCACGGGTGCCCGCTGGCACAAGAGGTCCTGAGGTAGACCCCTGGTATCGACAAAAAAAAAAAAAAAAGAAAGAAAATATAGTATTAGAATACAGCAGCAGAAGCAGCAGTGCAAACACACACACTCAGAAGCAGGTGGAAATACAGACATGGTTATACACATGGACCAAGCTCCCTCAACCCACATGCATGAACACCCACATACAGTGCATGTTCAGAGGGTATTGGGTCTGGTGCAAGGATGGGGTGTGAGGAAGGTTGCTGGGAATGCATGGCATAGAGGGCACCGAAGACCACACTGCCATGTTCCCAGGCTGGCTTTGCCCCTCACACACAGGTAGATGGACACTCCTGCATCCAAACTCCAGGTTCTTCTGACTCACCTCTCTCCCCAGGGAGCTCTGTCCTTTCTCTGCAAACTGCAACTCTGACCTGAAATATTCTAGAATGTTTGGGAAGGTAGAGATGGGCCTACGGGTGTAAGCCACTTTATTACCTGGGCTAGGACTGCTTTGTCAGCAGTAGGAGCCTTCCACATCCTGATGTGAAGCAGGGATGAGAGAGTCTGCCTCAGGGAACCCCTGCCACATCGTTTTCACCCCAGCAGTGACATCTCCACCTGCTTCAAAGAAAATATTTTTAGACAATTGTGCAAGTGCACGTATATGCATATATTTGAAGACAGAAACACAAAAGCATAGCAGAAAATTAAAAAACTTAGAGGCAATCACTCTTTACTGGTTTCTGATATGTCCTTTAAGTGACATCTATTTATATAAACATTTCTGTACCAGTGCAGCATTCCCGGCATGCTGTTCTGCAGCTTTCTGGAGATGGTTTTGGAGTAGTATACAGAGCTCTGTTTGATGGCTTTTATCCATCCCATGGAATCATGGTACATTTTCTAACAAAGCTCGTATGTACTCAGAGAGCCACCTTTTCGATTCCAGTCTCTTCTAGGGACAGGCATTTCCTCCTGTCATGAAGACTTGGGGCAGTTTCTGCCTTGGGCTCCACAGGGGCCTGCCCTGGGAGGTGGCCTTTGGTTTCTGCTTGGTGAGCTCCTGGCATGCTCGCCCTCGCCCTCCTAGGTTTCCGTGCCTGTGTCCAGCATCACCAGGCCTTGCCTCCTCACTGTGGGAACAATGGCAAAGACCAGGGAGGGGCTCAGCTTTCAGATAGCACAGCAAGCAAAGCTGGAAAGGGACACAGGCTCTGGGCATGGCCTGTGGGTTTTTTTTTCTTTTTTTCTTTTTTTTTTTTTTTTGTACTGGGGATTGCGCTACACTACATCCCCAGCCCTTTCTTAATTTTTAAATTTTGAGACAGGGTCTTACTAAGTCTCTCAGTTGCTCAGTTGGGCTTGAATTTGAGATCTTCCTGCCTCAGCTTTCTAGATTGCTGGGATTTCAGATGCGTGCCACTACACTCAGCTCCCACTGGGATTCTAACTGCAGTTCAGAACTGGAGACACCCACTGAAAAAGTCACTTGACTTCTTTGAACCTCAGTTTCCTCACCTCCAAAATGAGAATACTAATGGCCCTACCTCACTGTGCTGTTTGGAGGTTTAAGGGGAGAATCCACGTGAAGGTCTGGCACTCACCGAGCATTCAAATGTGCTGGCCTGTGGGGGCTCTTATTGGCTGAGGGCACGCAGAGGCTCTCCTAATGCCATTCTCCTGAGCACCAGGACTCCAGGATCTTGGCGGTAGGGTGGAAATCCAGAAGCTTCCCCATTTTTTGACTGAAACTGCCTTCAGCACACAGGAGATAGATATCAGCTCCATAGGAGACAAGGTTTCTGATTTTGTCAGTAGTGGAATACAGTGCTCAAGAGGTAATGAGCTCCCTGTCATTTCAAGTTTTTAAATAGATGTTAGTGTCCCCTCCCTTCTCCCTGGCAGTCATTCACTAGGCACATGTTTATTGAGCAGTTACTGTGTGCCAGGTGCTGTCTTGGAGCTGGGAGATGTCAGCCAATAAGGCAGAGGACGTCCTTGTCTTGTCAGGGACAGGAGAACAGGAGCTCAGTTCTTGGTGAGAGTTTGTTCAAGGTAATCTCAGGGCCCCCCTAAATTCTTGTCTTTCATTTGGGTTTGGACTGAGCCCTGTTGTCCATTTGCCCTTTCTCCTGGTCTCACACTGTTGGATTAGGTAGCAGCTAGCCATGTGTGACTCTGTAAATTTAAATGGACTAACATTAAGTGAAATTCCCAATTCCGTTCCTCACTGACACGAGCCAGATCTCAAGTGCCCAGTAGAGCCTTATGTGGCTACCACGCTGGGCAGCACAGACAGACCACTTCCACCACTGCAGGGATTTCCCCTGGGCAGGCTTGTCTTCAACTTGGAATCTGCTGAGATCATGAGATAGAAGCCAGTACTATGTAAATCACAGCAGATTTGCTTGGGATAATAAAAGCTTTAAAAATGAACAAGGAGCTTTGGGGATGGTTACTGACAGAGGGAAAGGAAGGAAGACAGAGAAGAAGATGGAAATAATGTTGAATTGCTATTTATTATGTGCCTGTCTCTTTACTTGTATCAACTAACACGATCCCCTCATGATGTAGATAGTGTTTGTCCATTTTACAGATGACGCCATTGAGGCTCAGATAAATTAGGTAACTTGCCAGCCTCACTTAGCCCTGGGCTTTTTCATCCCAACATATTGTCTTCTACGTGCCTACATGGACCAAGGGCACAGAGGCTGAGGCGTGGGGGCTGGGTAATTTAGAGTTAAGGCTGGGAGACGGTGACCTTGCCCCTATCTCCTCTCTGACCTGCAGGTGACACTCTACAACCCACAGCAGATGGGCCAGCAGATCTTCCGCTCTTCCTACACACCCCTGCTGAGCTACATCCCCTTTGTCCAGCCCAACTATCCGTATCCACAGAGGACACCTCAGAAGCTGCCCACCAATCCCCGAGACCCTTGTCCCATGTCAGGAGATGGGCCGCAGTACCTCTTCCCCCAAGGATACGGGTGAGTTCTCCACCTACACTGGAGGTCCCACTTGTATCTGGAGAGCTTCTGGAGAGGGGAGGCGAGAGGGTTGAGCTCCACAGACCCTTTCTTGGTCTGTGTATCCCGTGGCTGTGGGGAGTGGAGAGTCTTCTACTGTGGCCAGGCTGGCGTGGAGGTGAGCGGGCTCTGTACAGCCTGGCTGCAGAACTGCAGCTGCATTGTCAGAAGCAAAGACACCCCACTCCACGGGCTGCGGCAGGCAGTGGGGCATGACACAATGTTCTTACCCATTGGCTTGGTTTACAACAGGATGTGGCCAGGTAATCTTCTTATGGCTCTTCTCCCCACTGGCTTCACCCTGAAGCCCTTGCCAAGCAAATCTCCTGAACATCCCTTTGACTTCCCAAATGGCCTGGCTGAAGGGTCTTGACTACCTACTACTGTTTATGCTTTTCCACCAAAGATCCCCAAGCAGTAGAGGAGAGAGATTTGTATTTCCTGGGACGATCTGAGGGCTTAGCAGGAAACGTCCAACGTAAACTCAATATTTTAGCTGAAAATTCCACCCAAAATTTTGCATGCTGTTTAGTTATAAATTGGTGTTTGTTATAGAATATTAAATAGCCACTCACTCTCACCCACCAAATCTTCAGCTAGTATTGATAATCCAAGAGACAGGTGGTGCCGCCTCATCCCCCTGGGTCCAAGTTTCCAAGGCATACCAGGGGCCCATGTGCCCCAGGTTGAGAAACTCAGTTTCTAGGATTAGGACCAAACTACTCAACCTGACACTGATTCCCATCCACCTACTTTCCTGTCACAGCCGTTCTCTGTGGTGTCCGCCACGTGTCCCCAAACTAACATCCTTTCAATCAGCATTTCTCCAATATCTCGTCAAAAGGGGTAAATGCTAGAAAGAGGTTTCGGTAGTCAGATCTGTTTGGGAAAAGCTGTGAGAAACAAAGATAAACAGATTTTTTAACTGTTGGAATTCTCAGATCATTTAATTTTCTAGGGTGTGTGGGGAATGTTCAAGAAGGTGGTTGATAATGTTATTTGAACATGCTGGCCACAACCCCTGTTATCTCTTTCTTCCCACTCCCATTCCTTTTTCCCTCGCTCCCTCCCTTCCTTGGTTTTGTAGAATACATCATGGTGTATTTCACCCAACACACCCTAGGAAGTACTGTGTTAATTTCTGTAGTTAATTTGAATTTAGCCTACAGGGGACCTACAGATGAATAGGACCCACTTCGTCTCTTCAGAGAGAAGAGAGCAGATGAAAGGTGGGCACAATATGTTAGTACCCTGGCAAAAGAAAGAGCAAGAAGGTAGCCCTGAGGCCAGAGGAGGAACCCTGCAGTGAGCAGTGAGGGAGGAGGGCTCAACGAACAGGGGGATCCAGGCCTTCAGGTGGGAAGGTGCACAGTGAGCCAGAAGCCTGGGAATCGAGGCTTCTGGCTGAAGTATTGGATTTGTTCCTGAGAAAAGTGGAAAATAGGATTGGATAGGGGAGGTTAGGATTGGATTATTGAAGGCTTTTGGCTGCTAAGCCCAGGGAGCCAAGGATTTGTGAACTGAGTGAATTGATGGGTGGAAGAAAAAGAAACGGGGAACAAAGAGAATGGGGGAAGAAGGAGAAAAGGTGTGGTCTGGAGAGGGCCTTGGGGGTCTGTACAAGAGGTTATTACTGGCTTCTTACCTGTGAGCCAGCAAACATCCCATATTCCAGGCTGTGACTGTGAACTCAGGAGATCTGTTCTTGGGAGGGAGAGTGGCCCAAAGTCTTGGTCATGTGCAGGAAGCACTGACAGGAAGCAGCAGGAGGGGAAGAGGGTTGAGTTTGGTCTTTGCATGTCTGCAGAGGGGCGGGGAGAAGAGGAGGAAGGAGTGGGAAGGAGACTGAGGAAGGACTGTTGGAGAAGTAGGAGGGAGGCTGGGGAGAGCCAGAGACACTGGAGGCAAAGAGGAGGGTGATGAGTGAGGAGAAGCAGTAAACAGGAGGAATGGTACCCTGAGAGGTTGGGGAAACCAGAACAATGGGGTCAGAAAAGTCACTCAAGGGATGTTGGCCTGCATCACCCCAAAAAGGATGATTTGTGCATCTCCAGAATACTGAGTCAGTATCCTCTTGTGTCTGTCACTGGAGATCTAGAGTAAACAAGTCAGAGCATTTCTTCTTCTTCAGGAGTTCGCATTCTAGAGGAGGAATAAACAATAAGGAGATGAGCAAGAAAACATGCAACATCAGGTGCTGGGGAGAAGGGGAGGAAGAACAGAGGGAGGTTTCATGAGAGAAGATCTGAATGAAATGAGAGAATGAGCCATGCATATATATGGGGAAAAAGAATTTAGGGCAGAAAGAATAGAAAGTGCAAAGGCTCCCAGATGGTAACATCTGGGTGGTGCACAACAAGAGAGAGAGAGAGAGAGAGAGAGAGAGAGAGAGAGCAGAATTGAAATCAGAGATGCTGCCAGGGCCAAGTAGATAAGACTTGGTGGGCATGGTGAGTTTTCTTTTAAAAACAGGGGGAAGCCATGAAGGCTTCTAAACTGGTGAGGATGTGTTCTGATTTTCTCTATGAAACAGATTATTTTGGTCAATACATGAAGAATGGACTATACAGGTATAAGTTGATGCAGGGAGCATGCCAGGAGCCTTGAATGCTGTTCAAGAAAAAGATGCTAGGGCCGGTGAGATGGCTCAGTGGCGTAAGCACCTTCCTGGCAAGTGCAAGGTCCTGAGTTCGACTCCCAGTACCCACATAAAAAAAAAAAAGAGATGCTATGGAGTTTATGAGGGTGGTGAGTGTAGGAGAGGAGAAAGATGAAACGATCTGGCAGAACTGATAGGATTTGATGCCAGTTGCATGTGAAATGTGGAAAGAAAAGAGTCCAGCACAATTTGTGGGTTTAGACTTGTATAATAAATGAGTGTCAGTGCCAAAATGCTAACGTAAAGATGATTGGAGCAAGGTTCTGTTTATTAAGAGTTCAATCTTGGACATGTGAACTTGAAGATGCTTGTTAGACAGATGGGAGGAACTGCAGATGGGTAGTTAGACATAGGAGTCTAGAGGTCAGGGAAAAGATTGGGGCTGGGAATAAATTTGGGAGTCATGAGCATATACATGATATTTAAAGAGATGGACTAGGATGGGATGAGATGGCTAAGCAGTGTGTACACATAGAGAAGAGACCCAAGGGCTGAGCCCTGAGGCATCCAGCAGGTGGTAAGGCTGGAAAGTGTAAAGGAGCCAGCAAGGGATCTAAAAAGGACCTCTACTGAGAGGGGAGGAACACTGGAGACTCAGGAAGGGAACTGGAAGCCGAGTGCAGGAGGTGTTTCCTGGATGAGAGAGTAAAAGATGGGAGAGTAATGAAGAGAAAAATCAGGCCTCGCAGGAGGGAACATGGGGAGCACCAAGGATGGTGGTGGAGATTATGAGGGCTCATCAGAGCAGTGCAGGATGGCACATGACCCAGGTGAGGCTGCACAGGGCAGGAGACAGACACTGCAAGGGCTTCAGTGGATTTGGCCTAGAAGAAAAGAGGAAGCAAGAGGCAAAATTGTATGAAGTGGGAGAAAGAAAAGCAAGGGACCTCCACCAGGTCTTAGGGAAGAATGAGCAGAGGCGTGGTCTGCACTCCTTCCTCAGGGTGGGACAATTATGCAATGTATCTTCCGAGCAATAATACATTTTAGAGTTAAAAGGGCATGAGTCATAATTACACTGAAAACTGCATGGTAGATGCTCCAGCACCCCCTGTCTTATTCTCCACTCCTTCTTCCTCTTCCTTGTCCTCCTCCTCCCCCTCCTCTTCTTCCTCCTCCTCTCTCTCCACTTCCTCCTTTCCCTCTTCCTCCTCCAGGGAGCATCCCTTAATAGCTGTAGTCCACATGGGTTGCTCCTTCTCTTGGCCCTCTAGCTTACTTGCTATCCAGACCGGGCCCTTGGCCCTTGAATTCCATTAGAAGTTCTCAACGTGGAGCAGCTAGCTGCATGAAGTGTGGCAATCAGATAGGAGGTTTGTCATGAGAAATTTGTTCCTATAATTGTTATCACCTTTATTTTATATAACTGAATGAAATTCAGGGTTATCCTTATAATAGCATTGCTTTTAAGCATTTATTTTCCAATATGACTTCTGAAAGAGAAAAAAAGAGTGTGTTTACCTCTGGCATTGATTGTCTAGTAGCACCTACTTCATGGTAGGGGCTGGACTGGGTGCTGCGTATAACATGGTGAACGCTGCAGGAGCAGGTGCTGCTCCTGCTCTTGTAGGACTTACTTTAGTGAGAAGTGACTGAAACATAAGCAAAGCCTCGCTGGTCCAGGGGTGTTCTTAGAGAGAGACAGATGCTGTTTGTTACCAGCTGAGGCTTTCCAAATTAATGCAGTATTCTGTTTCCATTATTTCTTCCTTCTCCTCCCCTGTCCTCCTCCCACCCCGCCTTTGTTGTTTTATCAATTCATGGGAGGCTGCCTCGAACGTGAATCTGTTCTGTAATATGCATCTGCCCAGCTGAAAACTGATTGAGAATCCCTGGATTAGACTAAATCTAGCCATTTGCTCTGTTGCAGTTTGTATCGAGCTCTGTTCCCATTCATTCAAAGTATCCTGGCAGATGGGTAAAGAAATTGCAATGGGATCCCAGAAGTGGGAGTACATCATCCCATCTGGAGAGGTCAGGGAAAGCCTCACATGGAAGATGGCTTTTGAGCCCACTGTTGAAGTATGAGTAGGAGTGTCTCAGAGGAAAAGGCAGAGGTGTATGTATTTCTTCTCTTACAAGGTGGGCTGCCATCTTCTCAGCTCTTCCTTCTCTCAGGGCCTAGCAAAGTCCCAGGTGCTTACTGATACCTCAGTGTTTACTTCCCTTATTTATATTGAAATGAAGGGCCTGGTTTAGGCAGGTGCTGGTCATGGAGAAAGTCTCCCTGGGATTGTCTGGACTCTCAGATCTAATGCCCAGGCCTGCCCCTATGTTCTCTGATGTTGTGGACACACCTAGTCCTCTAAGGCAAGTAGCGTGGTCACAGGCATACAGGAAAGGCGCTCAGCTCCACGGAGACTTCCTTCTTTGTGGTTCTGGCATGGAGAGAGATTAAGGCCCATAAAAGTAACACTTACAAGCTCGTGGCAGTTTCCCAGTCCAAGTTAGTGGCACTAGAATGTATTGTCCTCTAATTGTGTCATTTTAATATTTTATTTTCCCAGAGCCAAAGTTTTTCTTTTATTATGCTAAAGCTTTTAGCCTCCAAGCCTGTCATGGTTTTCACAGTCTTTGACTGCCACAAAATTAATACATTAATTTTTTTCTAACCCCTCCAATAACATCAGGAATTTAATCATGACGTCTATCCTCCCTCTCTTTCAGGTTCAGCTCAACATTTGGTGGGCCTCCGATGAACAGCCCTTATTTTTCCTCCAGTGGGAATGGCATCAATTTTTAGACTTCTTTTTTTTTTTTTTTTTTTTTTTTTCCCTCCTCCCCCTTTAGCCCTTGGATCCAGGCTAAGGGCTCTGGAATTCTGAACTGTGCAATAGCTTGGTATGAAGTTTGGAAAGCCAAGGCTCAGACCAGGTCACGGACAGAAAACAGCAAGACCAGATTCATTGATTGACCATCTATATTTATCACACACACAGCCCCCTTCCACACAGCACAAGCCAATCACATACCCTCCTGTTCACACTCACTTGCTCAACCACACAGGCACCTGTATTTCACTGACACGAGTGAGTTTTATTTCTGTTGTTGTTAAAATAGGAGTAAGGCATTTACTTTTAGAAAGTTTGTATTTTATGATAAAACTCTGAACTGCATGAAACACATATGCTTATTAATTTTTGTTATGAACTGTGTAATCTTTACTGCTCATTTTTCCCTGTGAAACTCCACATTTCCTCGGGACATGAAAAGAGACCAAGGCTGGAGTCTCTGGAGTGCTGCTCTCTAAATGTGGGACCCTAGGAATCACAAGCTTGGGGGCTTATCTCTTTTCTCCTGTGATCCACTCACTTCCCAACATCCCACTGTATGCATCCTGCTTTCTGGACGTTATGAAAGGAGTGAACCCAGCCCTGTCTATTCCGAGTGGAGGTTTTGCAGAAAGTCCCTCTTAGACACAAGATGGAAAAAAACGTGGCCTGGAAAACAATATCAAAGTGAACCCTAAATGACAAACTGTACCTAATATTGTATTCAGTGTCAACCCAGAAGTCAATCTTAACACTGCATTTAATAGTGCTGGCCTTGATCCATCTTGTCCAGCTC
The DNA here is from genome assembly GCA_028451465.1 of Erethizon dorsatum. Classification (NCBI taxonomy): domain Eukaryota; kingdom Metazoa; phylum Chordata; class Mammalia; order Rodentia; family Erethizontidae; genus Erethizon; species Erethizon dorsatum. The sequence continues at coordinate 108,798,448 of CM051827.1, read as the reverse complement.
TTATCAATGACTTGAATAACAACACTGACAGCATCCCGATCACCTTTATGGAGGGCACACATCTGGAAAGAGGAAACTGCTTACATTGTGATATTCTTTAACTCTCTTAGTCTAGGTCCACCACAGGCATTCCCTTCTCTTGAGCTTGGAGAGAGCCACAGATGCTTTCTCTTTAGGTACTCCAGGCACCCATCACTGACCAGAGTTGGTCTGTGAAATGAAATCCACATGCTATTCTTTAACCAACACTAACAAGATACAATTTAACAGAAGTTAGTGTAAGGATATACTCTTCGTGCAAAAAATGAACTATGTGTATACAGGACAGACTGACATCATTTCTAACCTGTCTTGCCAGCCCTGTTGGTCACCTGGAAGCTCAACCCCACTGTGAGAGCAAGATCTGGGTGACACTAGGAGCCCTGTTTCTGATGGAAACTAGAGGCTGGAGGGTTGAAAGTCACCAACATCTTGGGCTTGCTTCAAGCCTAGTGCCCACGAGAACATTTCTCTTGACCTCATCACATGATATCATTGGCCTCACTGGCATTTCTTTCTGGATCCCTTGAAACCAGTTTCCTTCCCAAGTTCCCTTAGGATGATGGCTTCTCCCTTTCACCATGATTTGGGATTCCTCATGAGTCCTTCAGTGTCTACTTTCAGTATTTCTTTTTTCCTCAGTTCTATTAATGGCACTAGTCAGAGTTGTGAGTATTAAAAGATAATGTGGACTTAATATAGACTTAATATACCTTTATTGTGGACTTGTATTTTTAACATGGTGGAGTAAAGATGTTTCTGTGCCTCTTCTCTTGAAACTTACTTAATAACAAGGTGAACAAGAAAACCTATGTAAACTCCTTTCTCAGTAGAACTGGGAGAAGATGGCATTCTATTGTTTATATGAAGGCGGAAATGAGATGCAGGAATGGTAAATGCCTGGGCAGAACAGGGGAAGATCATGTCAAAATGCCTGCCAAAGGAAGTGTCAACAAGAAGCAAACCCTGTTTCCCAGCAGACTCTTGAAAGTTTCAGGTACTGGAGGTAACAGGTGTTTGACAGCATTGAAGGTGGGGCTGGAGAAAAGTGAAATGAAGAGGTTGATGTACTGAGTATCTCCTATCTGGCCCTACAAAGTTAGGGGCCACAGGTAGCTCTGTAGGAGATAGGGAGACATTTCCTCTAAAGAAACTTATGGACCATGCATAAGGATTGTGGATATGAGGACCCTAATGAAAAGAGAGGATTAAGTGAAATCCATGTGCACACCAAGTGGCAGCCATAAAGCTCAAGGCTCAAACCAGGAAAAAGGAGTTGGGAGGGTCCTCTGGAGAAACAGAATTGCCTCAAAGGCCTTCTGGGGTACCAATAGGAATTAACCTACAGTTAATGCCCTTTTACGAAGAGCTTCCAATCAACTTTTAGGACTTGACGCCGAATAGGAATAGTCTCCAAGAAGAAAGATCAAAACAAAGATAAAAAGAAACTAAGACAATAATATTCTAAGGGAAATAAGAAAGGGTAGCACATTTAAAATATAAGGACAATATATGCATATTAAAAAACAAGAAAATGTTTGGAGAAAGTAAAATAGTGCTACTTGATTTAATTTTTTTTTCAGTGAAAGGTTGAAAGTATCAGATGAAACTTGTGAAAAGGAGAAAAAAATGATCCAAGATACATTAGAGAAGATAAAAGATTGAAAAAAGTGAAAATAAGTCCAGGAGACCCAATATCTGGCTAACAAGAGCTCTAGGCTGCAGAGTGAGAACAGAGAGGGACAGGCATCTCCTGATGAAATTTCAGAGTACTGGGGATACAGATAACATTCTACAATATTTGGAAAGATATTAAATATACAAATGATAAAAGATCAGGATGGCATCATATTTCTCAACATTAACATTGGAACCTAAAGACCCAGGGACAAAGGATTTGAGAGAAATTTTGAGTGGAAATTATTTTAATTCCAAACTCTATCAGTGAAGGCAGAATGGAGATGTTTTCAGATACTCAGAGTCTCAAAACATTTAGCTCCTGGTACATTTGTCAGGAAGCTAAGGGACAGGGTAAACTATAATGAGGAGTTCAACCAACACTGATTCCCAAAAAACAGGTACCCATGCTGGAGAGAAATTCAGGAGATCCTTGAGGTGAAAAATAAAGAAGGCCTTAGCTTACGAGCCACCCTCCCACTGGGGCAGTGGTACAAGCCTGGAATCCTAGCACTCTGGAAGGCTGAGGCAGGAGAACTACAAGTTCCAGCCCAGCTTGGACAACTTAGCAACTTAATGAGACCCTACCTCAACAACAACAAAAAAAAAAATTGTTGGGGATGTAGCTCAGTGTGAAGGCCCTGGGTTCATTCGCAACCTCTTGTGTTGATGGAGCTGAGGAGACTGAAGAAAAGGAAAATGGTAGATTATTCACAGAGTTGAGTCTGGAAAATTGTACTGTGAGTTGTTTTATAGCAGTTGGTAGGTGTGGGAAGATTTAGCTATAAATTGAAATAAAAAATGAAACAATTGTTATTAACTCAGCAGTGAATAATATTTACGTGGTCATAATAGTAAAAAAGGTCAAATATGGATTTAGGCAGAAACGGTGACATAACTACAGTGGGAAGATGGAGGGAGAAAGAAAGGTGTGAACAGAGAGGAAGTCCTTGTTCATTGTAATAGGAAGTCGGGAGGTAACATCTAAAACAGATGATTCAAGGGACAGTGGAATTCACAAAATCATCTAAAAATCTGGAGGTAAACACAGAATAAAGAGCCAAGAGAATAGAAGGGGCTGCCTATGAGAAACAGGATGGGTTTGTGGGGGATGATGGTACAGGGATTGCTGCCTCATTTGTGAACATTTTAAGCACTATTTGTGTTTTAAACTATGTGCATGTATTACTTTAATGCAAATAAATGTTTACTTCAAAAATTGCATGTGGAAACCATCTAGTACATGCTTGGCACATGGTGGGTGTCAAAAAATGCTCGTTGAATTGTATTGAGCTGCTACCCACACAGCCACAGTCCAGTGCTCAGGCCCTCTGAGAATCAGATTCTCTAAAGCCCTTAATTTTTTTCCCTTAAAAAAATTCTTGAGAGGAAACTTAGCTAAGGGAAAGCCTGACACCAATGCTCAATACCTTTCCAACACTCAAATTCCCCTACTCTGTTCTCCTCTCAGGGAATTCCAGGGACAGTTGTGGAATAGTGGGGAGGGGCACCTTGAATGGTTTTCCTCCTGCAGGATCCTGGGGTCTGGGTGGGACTGCAAACCCCAAGTTCCTATCTGTGTTTTTTCCAATCATCCCCATCCTCACCTTAGTCATTTAGTATGTATTCACTGAAAACTTATTCTTTGGGATACCTCAGTGGGCAAGTCATATGCATTGCCTGCCCCCATTAATTTCTAAGCCTGGTCTTTAAATGATAGTTACTATGGAAGTTGATGAGGTTATATGTGGAGCTATGAGAGCACATACTAGGGACACCAAACCCAGTTCAGAGGGTCAGACAAGTGACATCTGCTCTTAGAATCTTTTTCAAGTCTCAAGCATCCCCCAGTCTCCTTCCTCAGAGAACTCCATTTGAAAATCTTAAAAGTAATGGTAGCCCATGTGTGGTTTAAGCAACAAGGTTGAGGCGTAGCCTGTTTTTGTGGGTTCTAGAAACTCTTCATGAAATAATAATAGTTACTAATCATTGAACACTCACAACAGAATGGGCACAGAGTTATATACATCACTTTCATTATCTAATGTTCATAATAGCATTGTGAGATGCATATTTTGGCATATGTAGAAACTAAGGGTCAGAGTGATTCTATAGATCAGATGATGAGGGACCTCAGTTCAGTATTTTCTCACCCACTTTTCCTCCTGCCTCCCTGTTTCTAGTAACACAACCCTGTGTGAATGAACTTTGTTGTAACTTGCATCATAAGGTCGATGGTTAGCAAATTTTCAGACATCTAAGACTCCTAAGTCATTTTCCAGTATTGAGCCACTGTCATAAGAGATGGAGGACAGGGGATGAGGACTGGAAGGGAGAGGTGGTAGACTCTTCCATGGGAAAAGAAAAGGGTTGCCTAAAACAAAAAGTTGACTCTTAGACTTGGAGCTCTTTTGGCAGGACTTCAGATACTCTTCCACACCTCCCCTTTTTGGGAAGACATCCTTGGTTTTGTGTTATTTGTTCCTTAGAATGACAGGGTTTGCCATTGATATTTACCCATTTCTCCCTAGTAACAGAATCCCATGTTCAGTGTAACATGAGACCATTTAGAATATGTAACTTGGTTCTGGCCAAAGGGGACGTAGGAAAGAAGTGTTGTGTGTGATTTCTGGAGGTACAAGATACATTATGAGGTTGGCAGAGCAATACAATGGGGGGATCTGAGCCCCTTAGAACATTTTTGGATTGTAGAGGTGCCAGACAAGCCCTAGAATGTCTACTTCTGAGCATTGTTTGCATGAGAGGCAAGTGACTTTCTATTAAAAGCTGCTGTTATTTTGGGTTTCTCTCACACATAGCCAATCCCACTCATAATTGACATATTAAAGATGAAGTAATGCCATTATTTAAAGAGACTTTCTTTCCACTTCTAGATAAGCTTGACATCAGGTAATATCTATTCATCCATCCATTCTTTCACCTAGCCATCTTTCTATTTATTTACTCAATTACTTAGTAGACTTTTATTGAACATTTTCTTTGCACCAGGCTTGCTAGGTGCTGAGTTACACAGACGACAATTGTATTTTCTGCCCTTACAAAGCTAAGTAGCTGAAAGAAAGAAGAATTTTCAACAAGGAAGGTTTCCCTTGCCACAATCAAACTGCCCAGACACTACCAAAAGAAGTTCCAAATGGGCTTAGTGGGGTCAGTCTCATAAATGAAACATTTACTCTTGGCTTCCCTTTACAAAGAGACAAAGAGCCTTGGAGAATGCCAAGGTAGCTTATATGTATTTTCCAGGATTGTGCCTTTCAAATAAATGGGGACAAGTTCATACTATCAGTCAGGACCCAGACAGGAGACAGAAATGACTTCATTTATTTTAACAGGAACAATTTAATATAAATAACTCTACTGAGGAATTGAAAAGGCATAAAAATATCTCAAAGTTAACACAGAAGTAGCAACTGCAGGAAGCATCTACCACACAGAGGAATAGGGTGGAATTATTAACATGTAGAAGACAGGAAGAGCAACTTGGGGAGTTGGAACTCAGACATGTGAATGTGGGGGGCAGGGCTATTTGGGTGGTATTGGTTTCTGGGCTCAGAGAAAGGCCCTGTAGGGTAGGGATTCATACTTCTTTTTTTTTTTTTTATTTTAAAGAGAAGAAAAAACAAAACAAATCAAAAGAAGAACAAATTTTCGAAACTACATAATAGGAGGGTAACAATGGTTAATACATTACGTATTACTATCTTTAAGTTAGTTATTCAGGATACCAGACATTAACATTCAATTGTCCAAACATTATTGGCACAAACCTTACTCTTCAATGAACTAAGTAAAATTGGTAGTGTATCTATCTTAACCATCTTATATATATATACAATTTTTTTCCCTTTCCCTTCTTTCTTTTCCCTATTCCAGTCTCTCTTTCCTTTCGACCAGTTTCTTTTTGATTCACCATGTCTATTGTACATTTTGGATCTTATTTACTCTTTCAGTTTCTCATACTAGAGAGACAATACGATGCTTACACATGTGCTTCTGGTTTATTTCACTTATGAGCATTTTCTTGAGTTGCATCCATTTACCTATAAAAGTCTCCAGTTTATCCTTCTTAATGGCTGAATAGTACTCCATTGTATAAAAATATCACATCTTTCTTATCCATTCCTCAGTTGATGGGCATTTGGGTTGTTTCCAAGATCTGGCTATTACAAATTGTGCTGCTATAAACATGGGTGCACATATATCGCTGTGGTATGATGTTTTTAATTCTTCTGGGAAGATGCCCAGAAGGGGAATAGCTGGGTCAAATGGGACCTCCAACCCTAGCTTTTTGAGGAATCTCCACACTGACTTCCACAGTGGCTGTGCCAGTCGACACTCCCACCAACAGTGGAGAAGGGTTCCTTTTTCCCCACATCCCCTCCAGCATTTGTTATTAGTTGATTTCTTTATAGTAGCCATTCTTTCTGGGGTGAGATGGTATCTCAGTGTTGTTTTAATTTGCATCTCTCGAATGACTAGTGATGTTGCACATTTTTTTTGTATATTTATTTGCCATTAGTATTTCTTCATCTGAGAAATGTGTATTCATCTCAGATGCCCTGGGATTCATACTTCTGAAGAACGCTGTGAAGCCGGCCTCGGAAGTGTCTGGAAAATAGCAAATTGGATGTAACATCTGCTCTTGGAAAAAATCGCCAATGCACATTTGATGCTGACAAGAATAGGAGCCAAAGAGGGATGAGCAGTTTCTCTTCCTCCTCTACCCTGACTCTCCTTCTAGTGCTCCGTGTTGGCAGAGCCTAACAGGGAAGCAGCAGGCACAGTAGAGATGGTTTGTAGAGTTTCAGGATCATTGGAAATGGATTTGAAGCCAAGTAACAGGCCCTGTAACTGGAACACCTTCTGTCACAGACTGAATGTTTCATAGGTTGAAGCCCTAACCCCAGTGTGGTGGAGGCATTTGGAGACAGGACCTCTGGGAGATAATTAGGGTTGGATGGGGTCATGGGAGTGGGCTGTCATAATGGGTTAGTGACTTTATGAGAAGAGACACCAGAGAGCTTACTCTCTTTCCCAAAGAAAAGGTCATGAGAGCACACAGTGAAATGGTGGTTACCTGTAAGCCAGGAGAAGAGACCTCAGAATGAAACCTTCTCCCTGGCACCTTGGTCTTGATCTTCCCAATCATTAGAACTGTGGGAAATAAATTTCTACTGCTTAAGTCACTGAGTCTATAGAATTTTGCTATAGCAGCTTGTGCAGAGTAAAATGTCCCTCAGAGACTTGACATGAAAACTTTTAAGGTTGGTGAAATGCCCTGAACGTGTCACATACAGAAGTCATCACCCCAAAAGGTATCTTCTGAGATTCACCTCAGCCATACACTAGCATCCCAAGCCACAGAGAAGAGTATATGTACCTTCCCAGACATTAAAATCCTTGGACAAAACATGTTGCACAGTGTTTTCCCAGATCTCCTTCATTCTTCAGAAATTGCCTGTTGTCCTTCAGGAACCTAGGAGGCAGGGCGTTGGGTGAGGGACGATCAGAAACTATTAATCAACAGACAAGTCTTCTTCTTGCTGCATCATAAAGTCTTAAGGCTTAGCTTCAGCAGTTTATTAAATTACCAGAACGCCAAGAAAAATAGCTTTAATAACACATTTCTGCCTGTCTATTATTTTTTATAACCCAGAGTGGAGAATTAAAAGGCTCCCTACCATTTAAAATAGCATTTTTAAAATTAAAATGAACATGTTAGAGGGATTTTTTTAACTCAGAAAAGAATCCATTGATTCAGGATGTGATTACTCTAAGCCAAAATCTTATGGCTAAATTTTTGTGTGGTGTAAAGGAAGGAAGAGAAATGGCTTTCCTTGAAAGGTTTTGAAGTGTATTAATTAGAACAGGTGGATGGGCAGGTCACTTTGTACTCTCACGTGATTTAGTGTTCCAGACACTGTTTTCAAGAATTATAATGTTGAAGACACTGAGATAGAGATATTATCAAGGAGACCAGCTGGCCACCCAGATGGGGCCTCACAGGGAGTACAGCCATGGCAAACTGCTCGCAGTTCAGGTTCTGCTTCTGAGCTGTGCAAATTCTAGAACTTTATCATGTCCTTCAAACTGGCTAAATTCACAGGCTAATGTATAAATCAAACTACAAATTTATTTCTTTTTAAAATTAATTTTATTGGTACATTTTAGATAGACATAATGATCACATTCGTCCTAGGGAATCTGTGCCTATAAATGATATCTTGGTTCTTTTTTTCCCATTCCCCTCCCCTCCCTTCAATCCCTCTTCCCCTTCTTATTAATAAAGGCTTTGTTTCCTTTTTTTTCTTCTTTTCTCCTTTTATCCCCTTCCTTTCCCCCCTCCTCCCTAGTTCCACTTCCCATTTGAACATTTTCTTCCTATTTCACAATATCTATAATGCATTTTGGTCATTATTTTCATGTTCCATTTCTCACACCACAGAAACCAGGCAATATTTGAACATGGGCATCTAATTTACTTCACCTAAGAGTGTGGTCTCAAGGTGCATCCATTTACCTAGAAATGTCTAAGTTCACTTTTCTTTATAGCAGAGTAGCTCTCCACTGTGTGTGTGTGCGTGTGTGTGTATATATATATATAAAACCATCATCTTCTTTATCCATTCATCTGTTAATGAGCATTTGGGCTCTTTCCAAGATTTAGCTATTACAAATTGTGCCGCTATAAACATGGATGTGCATATATCGCTGTGGTATGATGCTTTTAATTCTTTTGGGAAGATACCAAGAAGGGGAATAGCTGGGTCAAATGGAACCTCTAGTCCTAGTTTTTTGAGGCATCTCCACACTGATTTCCACAGTGGTTGCACTGATTTCCACAGTCTACACTCCCACCAACAGTGGAGAAGGGTTTCCTTTTGCCCCACAGCCCACCAGCATTTGTTAATGGTTGACTTCTTAATAATAGCCATTCTTGCTGGAGTGAAATGGAATCTTAGCATTGTTTTAATTTGCATCTCTCAAATGACCAGTGATATTGAACATGTTTTCGTGTATTTATTTGCCATTCTTACTTCTTCATCTGAGAAGTGCCTATTCATTTCAGATGCCCATTTTTGGGTTGGGTCTTTAAATATGGGGGTCTGATGATTTTTTTGAGTCCTTTATATGTTCTAGATATAAGGCCTTTGTCTGAGGAGCAGCTGGCAAAATTTTTTTCCCACTCTATGAGTCATCTCTTCACTTTGTCGGTGATTTCTTTTGCTGTGCAAAAGCTTTTTAATAAGATGAAATTCCAGTTGTTGATTCTTTGTGATATTTCCTATGCAATCAGGGTTTTTGTTGATTCTTTGTGATATTACCTATTCAACTGGGGTTTTGTTTACAAAGGCTTTGCATACACCTATGTCTTCAAGAGTTCTACCTATTCTCTCTTCCAACAGATTTAATGTTTCTTTCAATATGTAGATCTTCGATCCATTTCGATTTTAGTTTAGTGGATGGGAAGAGATATGGGTCTAGTTTTAGTCTTTGGCATGTGGAAAGCCTGTTTTTCCAGCATCATTTATTAAGAGGCTATTTTTCTCCCAGTGAAGGTGTTTGGCCCTTTGTCAAAGATAAGGTGGTTGAGTGTGTTTGGAGTTGTTTCCGCATCTTCTAATCTATTCCACTGATCCTCATGTCTGGTTTTGTTTTGTTTTGTTTTGCTGACAGTACTATATTTTTTATTTTTTTCTAGTTCTTTTTTCTTTTTCTTTTTTAATTTTTATTTTAAAAAGAAAAAAACAACAAAATTTCACAACGACATAATAGGAGGGTAACAATGGTTAATACATTGCTTATTACCATGCTGTTTTTATCACAGTAGCTTTGTAGTATAATTTCAAGTCAGGGATTGTTGTGCCCCCTGACTTGCCTTTGTTGCTCAGAATTGATTTTGCTATTCTAGGTCTCTTCTGGTTCCAAATGAATTTTAGGACTGTTTTCCCTAATTCTATTAGGTATGCTATTGGTATTTTGATTGGTATTCCATTAAAGCTGTATAATAATTTTGGGAGTATGGCCACTTTCACTATATTGGTTTTTCCTACCCAAGAACAAGGGATATCTTTCCATTTTCTGATATCCTCTTCAATCTCCCTTTTCAGAGTGTAGTTTTCAATGTAAAGGTCTTTTACTTCCTTCGTTAGATTAATTCCTAAGTATTTCATTTTTTTAATGCTATTGTGAAAGGTGTTTTTTCCCTAATTTCCCTCTCAGTGAGTCTGTTATTTGTGTACAGAAATGCTATTGAGGCCAGTGAGATAGCTCAGTGGCATAAGTGCCTGCCTGGCAAGCACGAGGTCCTGAGTTTGACTCCTGGTACCCACATTAAAAAAAAAAAAAAAAAGAGAGAGAAATGCTATTGAATTTTGAGTGTTGCCTTTCTATCCAGCTATGTGACTGAATTTGGTTATTAAATTCAGAAGTCTTTTTGTGGAGTTTTTGGGGGTCTTCTATGTAGAATATCATGTCATCAGCAAATAATGATAAATTTACTTCTTCCTTTCCTGTCCTTATTCCTTTTATTTCTTTCTCTTATCTAATTACTCTGGCTAATGTTTCCAGAATCATGTTGAATAGGAGTGGTGATAGTGGGCATCCTTGTCTTGTTCCTGATTTTAGTGAAAAGCTTTCAGTTTTTGGCCATTCAGTATGATGTTGGCTGTTTGTTTGTCATAGATGGCTTTTATCAGATTGTGATAAAGACCATCTATTGCAATTTTCTGTAGGGTTTCTATCATGAATGTGTGCTGGACTTTGTCAAATGCTTTTCTGTGTATATTGATATTATCGTGTGATTTTTGTCCTTGGCCCTATTGATATGGTGTATTATGTTCATTGATTTGCATATGTTCAACCATCCCTGCATCCCTGGGATGAATCCTACCTGGTCATGGTATATAATTTTCTTGATGATATGCTGCATTCTGTTTGCTAGTATCTTATTGTGGATTTTTGCATCTATGTTCCTTAGGGAGATTGGACCACAGTTCTCTTTTTTGGTTGGATCCTTCTCTGGTTTTGGTATCAAGGTAAAGCTTGCTTCTAGGAATGATTTTGGGAGTATTGCTTCTCTTTCAATTTCATTAAAGAGTTTCATCAGTAGTGGCATTAAATCTTCTCTAAATTTCTTGTAGAATTCAGCAGTGAATCCATCAGGACCTGGGCTTTTCTTTGTTGGTAAGTTTCTAAATAGATCTTCAACTTCATTGACTTACATTGGGTTATTTAGAATTTTTATATCTTCTTGATTCAGCTTTGGTAAACCACATGTATTTAGATATCTGTCCATTTCTTCTGTGTTTACAGGTTCTCATAGTAGGTATTGATGATCTTCTGGATTTCTGTAGCATATGTTGTGATTTCACCTTTTTCATTCTTAATTGCATTTTTAATCTTCGAAAAAGATTGAGTTTTTATTTCCCTTTTTAAAATAAGGTTGGCTAGAGTTTGTCAATTTTGTTTAATCTTTGAAAGTACCAACTCTTCAATTCATTGATTCTTTGTATTGTTTTCTTAGTCTCAATCACATTAATTTCTGCTCTGATCATTATAATTTTTTTCCCTTGTACAAGATTTGGGCTTGACTTGTTCTTTGATGTTCAATATTATGTTGTTTATTTGAGCTTGCTGTGTTTTCCTGTTGTGGGAATTAACTGCTATAAATTTCCCTTATAGGACTGCTTTCATTGTGTACCATAAGTTCTTGTATGTTGTTTTGGTATTATCATTTAATTATAGAAAGTGTCTAATTTCTTCTTTGATTTCATCTGTGACCCATGGGTTGTTCAGTAGGGTGTTATTTTATTTCCATGTGTTTATGTAATTTTTGTGATTTCTTTTGCCATTTGTTTCCAGTTTCATTGCACTATCATCTAATAATATGCATGGGAAAATTGTAATTCCTTTGCATTTACTTAAGCATGTTCTATGAGCTAGTATGTGGTCTGTTTTGGAGAACATCCTGCATGCAGCTGAGAAGAATGTATATTCTGATGTTGTGGGGTAGACCACTCTGTAGACATCTACTAAGTCCATTTGTTCACAGGAATGGTTTAGTTCTGATACTTCTTTGTTGAGTTTTTTGTCTAGTTGATCTATTTGTGACAGTGTGGTATTGAGGTTCCCCATTACAATTGTGTTAGTGCTTATTTGATTTTTCATGTTGTCCATTAATATTTGTTTTACATAGCTGAGTGAACTGAAATTTAGTGCATATATATTAATGATTGCTATCTTTTATTCCTGGAGTTTTCCCTTAACTAGTATGTAGTGACCTTCTTTGTCTCTCTTGATCAGTCTTGGCTTGACATTCACTTTGTCTGCAAATAGAAGAGCTACCATTGCTTTTTTTTCTGGGTTCCTGTCACTTGAAGTATTGTTTTCCATTCTTTGACTTTCAGTCTATGAATTTCTTTTTGAGCTAAATGTGTTTCTTATATACAGCATTTTGTTAGATCTTGCTTCTTGATCTAGTCTGCCAGTCTATTGCTTTTGATTGGTGAATTGAGACCATTTACACTGATGGTTATAACTGATATGTATTGACTTATCCTTGCCATATTATTTTCCTATTGTTGGTTCCCTGTCTTTCCTCTTTGTTTAATTGGTTGCTTTGCCTGGTGGATTCTTTCCATTGGTGTTCATGGAATTGTAGTCCTCCTTATCTCTTTCTAGAATATCCTCCAGTACATTTTATAGTACTGGTTGGGTGGTCATGAATTTCTTCAATTGTTCTCTCTCATGAAAGTAACTTATTTCTCCATTGATTTTGAAAGATAGTTTTGTGGGGTACACCAATCTGGTTTGGAGGTTTTTTCTTTTAGGACTTGAAATACATCACTCCAAGATCTCCTTGATATAAGTGTTTGTGTTGAAAAATCCGCTATGATTATAACAGGCCTTCCTTTATAGGTGATATGTTTCTTTTCTCTAACAGCTTTAATATTCTGGTCTTGTGCTGAATTTCTGGAATCTTGACTAATATGTGCCTTGGCGTAGATTTATTTTGGTCTCGGCTAATTGGAGTTCTATATGCCTCACTTATTTGTATGTCAAATTCTTTATCCGTACATGGGTACTTTTTCGTCATTACTTCTGTGAACAGGTTTTCTTTTATGTTGTTTGTACTGTCTCTTGTTTTTTCGTGGGCTCTGATCAATCTTATGTTGTTCTTCATATCATCTTGCAGCTGTTGGATTGACTTTTCATGGTCCCTTGCTTTCTTTTCATGATTGCTAACTGCAATCCTGTCTTCTAGATCTGATAGAAGAATATCAGATAGATATTCTGTCCTCACATTGGTTCATTTTGATGCATATACTTTCAATAGATTTTTGAATTTCCTGGATATCTGTCTGAATCTGTTTCATGGATTCAATTTCTTTCCTATGTTGGGGATTTATGGTTTCCATCACTTTCCTAAGCTTCTCAATTTTTCATCTGTGTCTACTGTAAATTCACTGAGCTAGTCCTTCATTATAGTCATCATATCTCCTTTTACCTGAGAGATTATTTCTGATCTGTTTTTCTCTGTAGCCTTATTCATCTGTTTTGTTACTTCTTCTGGTACCATTTCAGAAAATTCAGGTAGGTGGCTTCTAATTTCCTCTACCTCATTGTACTCTGGACTTGCTCTGGGTGGGCTGGAGGTCTGGGGTTGCATTTCACTTCTGTGTCTTGTCATTTCGTATTTTTAAAAAATTTTGTTTTCTGTGTTGATGCTTGTAAATTGCTTATGGTAGGTAGCTTTATCACCAATTGAGGCCTCCCTAGGAAGTGACTGTTCCTCAGAGATGTCTTATAGGTGTAGCTGCCTCTTGGCCTTTGAGTTTGTCCCTATCTTCCCAATTTATTAGGGATGAGAAGTTGCTATCTATTTGGCCCAGCACCCAGTCCTTTGGTACTGGACTATGGTAATGATTACAACCTCAGACAATTACAGTGTTGTCATATCAAGAAGAACAACTGATTACAACAAGTATCACATCTTGGCTAAATTAGTATAATTAGCGATAACAATAGCATTAAGCAGAGCCTAGAAACTGACAAACTGTGGTAACTATTAATTTTGTACCTTTAACAATAGGACCAAAATCTCCAGTTATACGACAGAATTCATCATAGACCAGGAACTTGTATGTGGTAAGTTTCCCCTTAGTAGAGTGATTTTACACTGTGTGTGTGGGAATATAAGAGAGATATGGGAGAAAATAGAGAAATAAATGAAGAGAAATATAGTAGAAATGAGTCTGAAGGATGAAGGAAGATTATCCAAGCTTTGGGAAACTGGAGAAGAAGACAGGAGAGAAAGAATGAAGGAGAAAGTAAAAGAATATCAAAGTGAACCCAAAAAACTAAAGACAATGTTCATTCACATGAAAAAATGAAAAATAATCAGTTTTCAACAAGCATTTATTGAGTTCCAGTATGAGACAGGCACCATCCTATGATAAAAGGGCAAGCAAATCACAATCTATGCCCGCAGAGTTTTTGATATGGGTGATGGGAAGAGTGGCAAACACAGATAAATATATATGCAAAGTGTTTCTACTTTGTAGGGAAGTGCAGAAGCTGTGGAGATACAGAGGGTTGTAGTATTAGTCATGCATTGCTGGTAACAAATTACTTAAAGATGGAGGAGCTTAAAACAACACATCATCTGACAGTTTATATGTGTCAGGAACTTGGACATGGCTGATCTGGATCCTCTTCCACAGGTTTTCTCACAGGCTGCAATGCAAGTGTCTGCTGAGACTACACCCTCATTGGAAGGCTTGCCTGTGGAAGATTTGTTTCCAAAGTGAGGACTTGTGTTTGCTGGTGGGATTTTATTCCTCACATTCCATTGGAGCCTCCTTTGGCTCCTTGCTACGTGGGCATCTCCATAGAGCACCTCACAACATGGCAGTAAGCAAGAAGGCAAGACAAAGTGCCAGCAAGAATCTACTAGCTAGATGGAAATCACAGTCTTTTGGAACTAACCTAATCAAGGAAGTGGTATTCTTCTGTTTTTGACATATTCTATTTGTTTGGAGTGCATTGCTAGGTCTAGCCCACTTTGGCAGGACCCAAAGGCATAAATCTCAGAAGGTGGGGATTATTGAAAATCATGTCAGAAGCTGTCTACCACAGTTAACTTGTTATGACTAGGGCTTTCCTGGAAGAGCAGAGGCAGCAGAGCATAGTAGTAGTTCGAGAATCATTTTTCCTGTATTCAAACCCTGTATCTATCACCTACAATTTTTCCTAAGTCTCCTCTCTGAAATGAAGATTTACATGTTTCATTCAGCATATGTCCACTGAGTACCTACTATTTGCTAGATACTGTGGAAAATGCTGAGGACTCAGCACAGAACAAAGTCCCCACTCTTATGGAGTTCTCAGTCTAGGCAAGGAAGAAATTAACATTGGTACTATTATCAATCATATCTCTGAAAGACATGAAGGTGTGGTGTGGATGTGAAAGTTAAATAAAACATATGCTATAGCCAGCGGCAATAAGGAGCACACAGAAAAGTAAATCAGAATGAAGCAGTGAGCTATTCTTATTACCACTTTTTTTTGCCAAATTTTATTTTGATATAATTTCACATAAACAGAAAAATTGCAAGAGTTCTCACATATCTCTTACTCAGCTTCCCCAACTTGTCATTTTGCTGTTTGCTTTATCATTCTTTATTTCATATTATTATAGTCTGAACCATTGACAGTAAGTTGCTGATATGTTGCCCTTTACCACTGAATACTTTAATATGCATTTCCTAAGAGCAAGATATTTTATTTACACTGTCACAATACAAATATAAAAATCAGGAAATTAACAATAATACTATTATATAATCGACATACCTTATTAAAATTTTAATAGTTGTACCAGTAAAATCTCTTTATTCAAAAATACAAAAAGCTATTTTTTCCCCTAGACTAGGGTCCATCCAGGACCACACATTCCATTTTCTTCTCATGTCTCTTTGAGCTCCTTAAATCTGGAATAGCTGCTCAGCTTTTCTTCACCTTGAAATTTTTGAAAAGTACAGGCTAGTCATTTTGTAGAGTGGCCTCTCAGTATGGGCGTATCTGATGTGACATGAAAACTACAGAAGTGATACGTCCTTCTCACCACATTCTATTCAGAGGCTCGTAAGGTAGCTTCATCCCATTACTGGTGATAACAACTCTGATCATTTAGTTAAGATGGCATTTGCTAGCTTTTTCCAGCACAAAGGCACTACTTTTTTTGTTTATAATTAATAAGTATTTGGGGGGAAGATATCTTAGCCTATATAATTATCCTCTTACTCATCAAAGTTTTGCATCCATTGACAATTCTTGCCTGAATCATTTACTAATACAATGGTTGCCAAATGGTGATTTTCTAGTTCCATCATCATTCCTTCTATTAGTTATTATTCCACTATGAGCTATTCTTAGATAGGGTCATCAGGGAAGGCTTTTCTGTGGAACTGACATTTGCGTGGAGAAAAGAGTAAGGGAATTCACACGAAAACTACCTATGGGAAGAGTGCTAGGCAGAAGAAACTCAAGTGCCAAGAATAAAAATGTCTACCTCACGATGTTGTTATGAAAAATAAATGCAATACTATATGTAAAGCATGGGGTGTGGATTTCAGAAGTAATACATATAAATTACAATAGTTGTTAAATTGCTTAATCTAATCTGAGATCTAAAAGGCAGGAGAGCTGAGGTAGTGAATTTGAAGAATGGGAGGTCCACATATAGTAGACAGAATTCTAAAATGATCTTCAAGGGCCCACACCCCGCATAAGAGCTTCTGCCTTGGATTGGAGGAGCCCATAGATATGATGAGATATCATTCCATGGTTAGGTGATATTATACGGTATACCAGATGACCTAATCACAGGAACCCTTTAAGGGACAAAGCTTTTCCTAGAGAAGGAGATTCAAAGTCAGGGAGATTGGAAGCATGAAGGGATCTGAAATGTAGGAAGTTATACCCATGGCTGGCTTTGAATATGGAGTTGTCCATGTGACAAGGACAGGTGAGTGGCCTCTAGGAGCTGATCAGAATCCCTGTGGACAACCAGCAAGAAACTGCCAACAGCCTAAATGAGTTTGGGAGAGGACCCTGAGCTCCATTTGAAAACAGAGTCAGCTGACACACTGGTTTTCGACTTGGGAGATGCTGAATGGAGACAGCCACATGGTACTTGCCCTTCTGACCTACAGGAATTGAGAGATAATAAACAGGTACTGTGCCTGTAGTACTTTGCTGCACATCAGTAGAAAATGAACACACTCGGGGAATGTCTTAGTTACTTTTCTCATGTTGCTGAGACAAAGTACCTGACACCCAAAGTTAAAGGGAAAAGTTTATTTAGCTTATAGAGGTTTCAGTCCATATCGGCTGGCTCCTAGGCAGGGTGGCACATGGCAGAGGGGCAACACTTCATGGCAGCGGAAGACAGCAAAAGCAGCAAGAGAGAGTGAGACAAGCCTCTTTCTATCTCTTATATTGTATCCAGTCTACTGGGATTAGGGCAGTGCCAATCCAATCAGTGGACTGATCCAGCAATCACCACCCTTAATCCCAGCACCCTTAATCCCAGCATTGCACTAGGAATCAGTCACACACTCTAGATTCAGCCACCTCCAAAAAAACCCTATGATAGCATGAAGCTTTGTGGGGGACATCTAGACCCAAACCATAACATGGAACAATATTAAAAAAGGGTCTCAAAGTGAAAGAAGGCAGAAGAACATTCAGCATGGCTGAAGCACCGTGTGCCCAGAGATGGGGAAAATGCTTAATCCTGATAGTCACTCTGATTGGATTGAGAAACACCTGGGAAATTAGTAAAGCACACTTCTGGGGTGGGGGTGGCTGTGAGGGGATTTCCAGAGATGACTGGCATGTGGGACAGCGAACTAATGGGGGTAAAATGAAAGTCATCAATGATGTGAGTGACTGCTTTGCTGAGCCAGATAATACTTTCCAAATACTGGAAGACTATTTCCTCAATTTTTGTGTCATTCACCATGTAACATTTACAGGCATGTTAGGCTTTTAAGTTTAATCTACATTATTAAAATTTTCTCCATCATTTTCTTAAGTCTAGACAATCAATAAAAGAAGCCCTGATTTGTAGCATTTTCTGATTTCCATGGTGCAAATGTTTCCACTTTAGCCAATTTCAAGGTACCAACATGGTACCCCTGAACACTGAGTTGGGAAGAGGTGTGCAGTAGGATGCTGTGATGTAGTGTTTCCACAATAAAGATATAATAGATGTAAATAGTCTCAAGAGCATAGATCATAGCAAACTATACAATAATTAGGATGAGTTCTGAGTACTTGCTTTCTTTCTCTTTTAAAAATTAATTGTAGGTTTAGAGAATTTAACTTTTAATAATGTCTATGCTTAATAATCAGTTCACAAAATTCTGGAAAATTTAACAATTGACTTTTGCAAGCCAGTTTAAGGTGGCTCCTGTATACCACTGACTTACCCAGTTGGAATCTTGTGCTAATGGTCAAACTTACTCTCCAGTTGACACATTTAACAGATACACTGCCTAAGAGTTATCTTAGTTGGAAGTTCTTGGGGTTGTATACTGAATATACACATGAAAACATCTTCTGTCTATGTACCATGTCTCCAGGCTGTACTGGTCATACAAATAGAATGGGAAGATGGTACTTGGTTTTTAAAATCTAGTGGAGGACATTGGCTTTTCCTTAGTCTCCTCCCTTTGGGTTTCTCTGTGGTGGTGAGCAGGATGGGAGGAAATGCGGATTCATTAATCTTTAGTTGGTTAACTTTGGCTACCAAATGCTTGCAAGAAGAACTTTCAGTAATGTAAATTGCTCAAGATAATCACACAAGCCCACTTTATTCTTTTATTAGTCATCCCTCAGTGTCATCCCCATATATCACATTTTAACCTCTTCTGAAAGCCCTCCTCTTTCCACCCAATCCCTCTCTGAGTGAGAGCTGGCTATAGCCCATATTGCAAGTGGGTTTCCATTCTGTCATAATTAGCAGGAGGAGCAAGGTAAGTGGAGTGATGGTCACATAGTTTAGCCTTTGCAGAGTTCTATTTTTTTGCTTATTTGGAATCTATCCCTGTCCATTGTTCATTTCCCTCCTGTGGTCGCAAAGAGGTTCAGCATCCTTGGTTTACATTGCCTGTTTCTCCCAATGTCTTAATTAACTCTTCATGTTTTCCCGAATAACCCACCTTAAAAGATTTTTATTTACAACAACTAAGCATGAAACACCAATCATCCATAAACATATTTAAGCTACATAATTAAACCTTATCTACTACCAAACTTCTTACAAAATACACTTAACGCTTAACCTACAATTTCTCTTCTTCTATGGCAACACATTTCCTCTAAACCAATTTAGACATGAAGGAGATTACTTGCTTTATAGAAAGTATTTATGCTTTTGAACAAATACGAATGAGTGCTGGTTCCAGGCTAATAACTGGGGATATATCAGTGTATAAAAAAGACATTTTCCCTCCTCCCAAAGGGCTTATTGTCTGATTGGGAAGAAAGATATTAAACAAACACATGCACAAATATATATAGTTCAAAATGATGACAATCGCTAGAAAAGCAAAGAATAGAGATCCTACAGTGAATGGATATGCTTTGAATTGAGGGCCGGGGGGGGCATTATTGGAGTAACATTTGAATTAAGGATGATAAGAAAGGAACCAGATAAAGAGTAGGATCAGAGTGTAGGGAGAGGACTCTAGGGATAAGATAGGTCCCTCTCCAGCCCAGGGATGGAGGAGATGGGTAGTATGGAGTTAGGTATGAGAGCAGGGAAAGTCCAGATGACGCAGGTAGGTCTTGCTATAGCTTTCGTTCTAACCTTAGTGAAGCATAATTGAAGTCTTAATGCAAAGAAGTGAGTGTTCCAATTCACTTTCTAAAAAGGTCACTTTGGATGGTAGGTGGAAAGTGGATTGGGAAATTAGGGCAAATAGGGAAGAAGAATGGCAGGAGGCAGGTATTAGCCTGGAAGGGAGGTAATAGTGGTGTGAACCACAATTGATGGCAGTGGAGAGGGACAGAAATGGGCAGGTTAAACAGATAGGAAATGGAAGTGACTCAAGATGCCAGGGAACTTGTCCAGGTGAAGGGAATGAATAAAAAGTTGTACTCCAAGATGCAACTCAGGTTTCTGGTTGGGCAGAAGGAAGGGTCATTCTTTGGAAGACTGTAGGTAACAGCTGAGAACAGTATCTGACGCAGAGGAGGACAGTTCCTCAGGAAGGTAGGAAGAGAAACTGGATGACTTTTGCTACTCCTCTTCACTTAAAAAGTGAATTAGGGGCCGGTGAGATGGCTCAGTGGCTTAAGCGCCTGCCCGGCAAGCGCGAGGGTCTGAGTTCGACTCCCGGATCCCACATACTAAAAAGGGGCCGGTGATATCGTTCAGCGGCACGGGCGCCTGCTGGCGCGTGAGGTCCTGAGGTCGACCCCCCGGTACCCACAAAAAAAAAAAAAAAAGTGAATTAGACTTAAATTTTTATTGATAAAATATGCTTGTTTTTTCCCCCAATCCTCTCTAAAACCAACTGATCCTCACGCAGTCTTCTGTGTCTTCAGCCAAGGATTCAACAATTTTGACCAAGTTCAAGCACTCCAAGACAGTGTTCTTTAAAGTGTTGAGCAGGTAGGGCCGGTGAGACGGCTCAGCGGCTTAAGCACCTGCCTTGCAAGCGCGAAGGCCCGAGTTCGACTCCCGGAACCCACATACGAAAAAGGGGCCGGTGATATCGCTCAGCGGCATGGGTGCCTGTTGGTGCGTGAGGTCCTGAGGTCGTCCCCCCGGTACCCACAAAAAAAAAAAAAAAAAGTGTTGAGCAGGTAGCGCCAGTGGTACACTAGATGTTTGCGAGTGGCATGGAAAATGACTTCTCAGTGCTGTACGGGTATGGCACCACATCGCATTGAATCACATAGTGAGAAAGTAATTTCCTTTTCAATTCTTTCTTAGGCCTTCTGATTACATCAGGGAGAAAGGCTCAGTTTTGCGTTAGTATGTCTTTACGCCTCTCTAACACTTGATAATCTCTCTTTTTAACAAAAAGAGAACAATTTCACAGTATCAGGATGTTTTTAGCAGGCCACCATCTCTAGCATAAATTTAATAACATGCTTTTGTTTTTACTGTAAAAGAAATTGATTGCTTCCTATTTATGGTAAGTAATATTGATTTTTATTTACAGTTGTATTAGAAATAAGTGTATTTAAAAATGAAGCTCTAAATACAAAAAGAGAACTTGAAAATACTAATTAAATATTACTATACTTGGCACATGAGCATAATGAGTATCATGGAGGAGGGTCATATGATCAAATTCCAGAAAACACAGTATGACACTGAAGTCACCATTTGTTATTCCTGCACGCCTGATCTGATCCTTTTTCTGATGTGTTTGGTGAATCACCTCTTCCTGAATGCACTCCCCAAAAAGTCAGTTTCCCTCTTAAGTCCTATGAGGCAATGCCGGATGTTTGGCTAAGCTAATCAGCGTATTCCACCACCTTGGTTTGTGACTGGCTTATGCATAGGCACTTGATCCGAATAGGTCACATCAAGTCCAGAGCTGGGATTTGAACCCATTATAGCATTAGAGACAATGCAGGAAACCACTGTGTTCTCCTACTTCTCTTATGCTGTGGCTTTTCACTTGAGATCTGAATTAAATCAGAAGCAGAAGAGGTGAGGCAATGAGGCTACTGAGGTAGTCAGGGAGCAGAACACATAGGGCCTTCTAGACCATGGTAAGAACTCCATTTGAAGCTCCATGATGAGAACAATGGGAAACCTGGAATGGTTTTTACCAGGACATGAAAAATATTAATATAGTATATTAATATTTTTAAAGGCTGCCTTGGTGTATGGAACACTTAGCATGGCAGAAAATGTGAGTATTAAATTGGAGAATGCCAAGTATTTGCAGGGTACAGAACTGGGCCTCAGTAAGTATGAATCCCCACCCCTTTCCTTTCTACTTGTACAAGAGGCTGCGTCTCTCAGAAGGAGCCTCCCAGCATCTTCATGAAAAGAAGTTTGAAGTAGAACAGAGCCTTGCCCAAGGGCACTACAGTTTAGATGGTACCTGTTAGCTGAGGGCAAAGACAAGAAGCAGAGGTGAGTGCTTCTGCAAATTTTGAACTTTAGTATCACTGTTTTAGAAAGAAAAAATCAGAACTCTGGAGTGAAGAGTAAGTGAGGCAAATGGAAATGAAAAAAGGAACAGCAGTGAGTAGGTGAGGGAGAAGGGTTGGCTTAACACGGGTTGGTGGAGTCAGAGGCGCGTTCCTTTTCTGGGTCGAGGCCAACAGGCAGACAACATGTTTAGCCTACAGGAAACAAGGCCTGTCTGCGCGCTGTCCCTCTTTGCAAGTGGGAATGAATGCACAGCTACAGGAGGAAGATGAGAGTGTAATTTGAAGATAGAAGTAGTCAAAGGAATTCAACTGAGAAATAACATCCTGGCACAAACTTAAGACATAAAAATAAAATCAATTTCACAAGGCCCAGAAAGCCTGACTCTTCCTGTGAAGTGCCCCAGTAGAATCCCAACTAGCTTCGCGCCCCAGTCTCCTCACCCCTACCACCACCGTGCCGTAACTTCAGCCCAGATGGAATTCTTCAGTCCCTCAGTCCCTCACCTGCCTCTGCCCAGAACAGGCTGCAGTCATCAGTCCTGCCCTTCCCTTCCCTACCTGAAGCCTCCTTTTTCCAGAGGCCCACCCATACCCACCTCACTGAGCCAGGGCACCTCCGTGGTGACAGCCACTCCACCTGCCCTGGTTTGGACCAGCTTCACCATCTCCCTTGACACCTGGGCTCTCTCCTATGTCAGGGCAGTGTGGCTCAGTAGGTAAACACAATCTCTGGAGTGGGACATAGGTCTGGGGTATTGCTCTATTGAGAGAGGGGGCTTTGGTGCCAGGTTGCTGGGGTTTAATTCCTAGTTTCTTCACTTAGCACATCTGCTCCCTCAGACAGGTTATTTAACCTCTGTGTGCTTCAGTTTTCTCATCCATAAAATGGGATTGATGATACTACCTATCTTATGGAGATAGGAGATTGACTAAGTGAATTGATACATATTGTGTCCTGAGAACAATTTTTGACACCTAGTATGTGCTCCATGGATGTTAGATATTATTATTTGAATCTTTCTCCTCCCATTTATGAGTTGTAAAACCTTGTAGAAGTAATTCAATTGAAGTGCTGGCTTCAAAAGTATCCCCCTTGTCCCCCTGCCAACAGTACATCATTCCAGGAGCAAATGGGAGCCATGAACAGGCAAGCTTGTGACTCCTGGGCTCTGAAGACCCAGTATTTACTTATACTGAGCCACCCATGTCATTCAGTCTCTCCTCACCTAAAGGATCCATCGATAACTATGTTTTTTACTTCATTCCTTGTACCTCCTTATGCCTCAAACACTTAGCTGAGGCTTCCTGGCATTTTTCTTCTCAATGCAGAGCTCAGTGATTTCCCATTTTCAAAGCCCAGGCCTTGTCTATAATGGGGTTAATCACAGGACCCAGTGCACAGAATGTCTGTGAGGATGACAGGAGGTGGTGCAGATGAGCAGCCTCAGCAGCAGTCAGAGCAACAAACCCAGAATCATCCTGGACCTCTTCATCTTCATCTCCTAGATCCCTCATTACTAAGTTCTGCCAACTCTACCTTTCTAATACTTCCTCATATGTCTCTCTCTCCATCTTCACCGCTGCCTTTTAAATGAGGTCACATTTCCCTCTCCTCTCCATCACTGAAAGAGTCTCCAGACTGGTGATTCTTTCTCCAGAGACATGTCCTTTTTGTAATCCATCTTGCCCACCTCATGACCAATGTGACTTTTCCAAAACAGAAATGTGACTCTGTCCTGGCCCTGTTCAGAACTGTCTCATTTTCCTCATTTCCTCAGAGAATGCCCAGATCCATTTAGGAGGAACAGCAGCCCCCACATTTAACATTATAAATATTCTACACAACCCCCTTAACCTGAACCGGTGATAGCAGTATGTGTTTAGGAACTGTTAGTTGGCAAAGAGCATGATGCCCCAAAATACTATGACGTTTAAACGCATCTGAATTTTAAAAATCACTGCAATATTTATTTACATTCAAAAATAGCAATGTACATTTGCAATATTTATTCATTCAACAGGAAATGCTGAGTGCAAGAAAGAATTTGAGGACTCCTTTCAAATGGCTTCAGGGCCCAACAAGGTGTTCAGGCACATACAGGGTAAGAAAAATTGGCCTGGAATTTTAACTCTTAACTTTCTGTGGCACCCAGTTCTCCTAAAGAGTTTTCTAAACATCACCTTTCCACATAGATCAAATCTCCAGCCATGAGGAACTTGTTTTCTTTCACCTGAAAACACCAACCCCCTCCACACCTTTCAGAAGCATCTCTCTCTGCCCTTTGCCTGCCCCATTTCATATGTCACTTCCTCTGATGAGTTCAGCAGTTTGCTACTTTGTCCTTTGTACAAAACTCAATTAGCACCAATTTTAATGTGCTGCAATTATGTATCAATGTATTTTTTTCTCCCTTTAAAAGCTTATGCAAAAATACCTTGGCTGCTTTATTATCTTTATACCACATCCACTATGACAGTGCCTGAAATTAGTAGGTACTTAAGTAAATGTTGAGTCTAATGAGTGGATAAAGGAATAGTCTCTAGAGATTTGACCTCATGAGTGTAGATGTACTAATAGCAGAGGACCTACAGGTTGTTCAAGGTAAAAAAAAAAAAAAAAGTGCATTCTAATATAGTGCAGGGGAAGGGACAAATGCCGGGTCCACAGGCATTTCAACCAGGAGGGTGTTGGCATAGATGCAATCCTTTCCAGGGAACTTCATGAAGCCTCCCTTTCTACTCTGCTTGCAGTTAGGGAGGGGAGCACAAGACTGTTCTTACCCCTTTATCTGCTTAACACTGAGGTCCCAATTGCTTTGGGATAGAATGAACCTGTGCTGGAAACCAGTAACCTCATTGTCTATTGCTATCACTAGGAAAGAGAAAATCCTCCCCAGTGATCTTACCTAACCTGCACAGGACCTAATCTGCAATCCAATGCCCTAGTACTAAATGGAGCTGTTGGATGGAGAGAAGAGACAGATGGCACCCACTATATCCATGGATGATAGACATAGGATGAAGGCTGGCCCCCAGACATCTGCTGCACCACCTGTGTCCCCAGCCATTCAACTTCAATCTTCAGGCAAGGTGATAAGTCTGCTTCTCTCCTCCGTGCACAGGATTCCTAAATCCTGGACTTTCTGGGTTCCAGAGGATTGGCTTCAAGTTCCATTTTCAATATTGAAATGTTGTGTGATTTAAAGTATTTACATTCACCTAAAAGATTATATCCATATAAAAAAGCAATTAGAAAGTATATTCATAAAGAAGAATATAAATTTTTACTGCCATGATTCAGTGTAAGAGCTGATATTACCAACACCATTGCTTCCTCCTATGTGTCCCACCATAAACCCATATTCCTTCCTAACCAACCCACAGTCACCACTATACTACATGTTATGTTTGTCGTTCTCTTGTTTTACTTTATAGTTTCCCACATATATAAAACATAAATGATCTGTGTTTATAAGATTTATATATGCACCCCCAATCTGTGTATATTTTTCTGTGATTTGTTTTTAGTAATAAACATTAAGATTTACTCATGGTGATGTGTTTAATTGTCACTCATTTCACTACAGTATAATATTCCCTGAAATAAATATACTGCAATTTCCCTCAAGTAGGATACTTAAGTTATTTCTCATTAATGGTTACTGTGGGAGAAGCTAACACGAGCTTTTAAGTTCTAGCCTTTGTACAGACAAATGTGTTCATATCTCTTGGGTAAACACTTGGAAATGGAATTGGTGTGTTGTAAGGTAAGTGAGATTTAACATTATAAGAAACTACCAAACTGTTTTCCAAAGTGGTTATATCATTTTACATTCTCACCAAGAATAAATGAGACTTTCAGTTATTTCATATCCTTGTCAGCACTTGGTATTTCAATCTTCTTAATTTGAACTATTCTACTGGTTGTATAGAGATATCTCACTGTGATTTTCGTTTTCCTGAGGACTAACAATGCTAAATATCTTTTCATGTATTTATTTTCTATTCATATCATCTTCGAAGTGGTGACTGTTCAACTTTTTGCCCTTTTTAAACTTACTATTTTGTCTCCTGTCACTGAGTTATAAGAATTATTTACATATTTTAGGTATAAATCCTTTATTAAATATGTATGTGTGAATATTTTTTCCAAGTCTGAGACTTGCTTTTTCATTTTTTA
The DNA here is from genome assembly GCA_028451465.1 of Erethizon dorsatum. NCBI lineage: Eukaryota > Metazoa > Chordata > Mammalia > Rodentia > Erethizontidae > Erethizon > Erethizon dorsatum. Next base: position 108,772,338 of record CM051827.1, on the reverse strand, counting down.
AAATACCATCACAGATTTTAATGTTGATAAAGATCAATTTACAGTTTTTTCTTTTATAGTCTTTCTCTTTGCGTCCTAAGAAGTCTTTGTTTAAATCATAAAGATTTTTTAGAAGTTTTATCATTCAGCTTTTATGTTTAGATATATGATCCTTTTCAAGATCATTTTGCGGGTGGGCTAATGGTCAAGGTCAGTTTTTCCTTGTGGACATCCAGTTGTACCAGCATCATTTTATGAAAAGACAACCATTTCCCCATGGAATTACCTTGGTATCTGTGGTAGACAGCATACTCCTCAGCCCACAAAGATGTTATTACAGCTTTTATGTAAATGTCCGCTCAAAGCCTGATGTGCCTATAGGTGCAGCTTTTGGGAGGTGGCTGGATCATGCATGTGTGATACTGGGATTAAATTGGTTCATTGATTGGTTTAGCATAGTTCTGGGTATGGACAATGGGAAGGTCCACCTGGATGTGAGTGGCACCAACCAACAGGCTTATAGCTTAGATGGAATAAAAGGAAAGGGAGACTCCATGCTGCTGCTTCACTGCCTCCTGTCTGCCCTGCTATGGACTGTTTCTCCTCTGCCATTCCATCCTGCCTTTGAGCCAGCTGGCTACAGACTGAAACCTCTATAAGCTGTGAGCCAAAATAAACCTCTCCTTCTTTAACTTGTGAGTACTGGGTATTTTGTCCCAGCAATGAAAAAGTAACCAAGACACGTGTCCCTCTCCAAACCTAACATGGGAATATGTTAGGTGACATAGAAGAGGGGAATTGATGTTATGGATGGAATTCTTGGTACTAATATCCTGACCTTAAAATAGGGAGATTTTCCCGCATTTTCTAGGCTGGACTAATGTAACTATGAATGTCCTTAAAAATGAAAGGGGGAAGCAAAATAGAAGGTAGAGTAATGCAATATGAAAAGGATTTAACCTCACTATTGCTGAATCTGAAGGTAGAGGAAAGGGCCACAAGCCAAGAATTGTGGCAGAGTCTAGGAGCTTGAAAAGGCAAGGAAATAGATCACTCCCTACATCCTCTTCAAGGAACACAGCCTTCCTGATACCTTGGCTTTAGCCCAACAAGACTAGTGTTGGACTAATAACTTACAGAATTGTAAGTAAAAAGTTAGTGCTGTTTTAAGCCAGCATATTGGTGGTAATTTGTTATAGCAGCAATAGAACACTAATACAGATATAACTTGGAGAAAGAACAGGTGCTTGACTACTGCAATAAAGCAAATGTTGACATTTCCTTGAGTGACAATTTTTCAGTTTCCCAGTGCATATTAAAATTATGTTTATATTACACTGTAGCCTATTATGTGTGCAATAACATTGTCTGAAAGAGTATGAATGTACCTTAATTAAAAATACTTTATTACTAAGAATATACTATCTATCATCTGAGAATTCAGCCAGTCATAAACTTTTTATTGATGGAGGATATGCCTCCATGTTGATGGCTGCTGACAGTCACAGTGGTGGCTGCAGAATTATGGGGTGGCTATAGCAATTTCTTAAAATAAATCAGTTGAAGTTTTCCACAGCAATTGATTCATCCTCTAAGAAAAGACTTTTCTGTAGCATGTGATGCTCTTTGATAGTAGTTTACCCACAGAAGAACTTCCTTCAAAATTGAAGTTAATCTTCCCAAACTTTAGCACTCCTTTAGCAACCACGTTTATGTAATATTCTAAACCCTTTACTGTCATCATTTCAACGTTTCTCAGCATCTTCACCTTGGATAGACTTCACCTCTAGAGACCACTTTCTTTGCTTATCCATTAGAGACAATTCCTTATGTGTTAGTTTTACCATGAGGCTGCAGAAATTCAGTCACTTTTGTAGGCTTCACTTCTATTTATTTGGTATTTCTTCATTTAGTTCTTCCACCGAAATCTTCAACACCTGGAAGTCATCCATGAGGGCAGAATCATCTTTTCCTAAACTCTTCTTAATGTTGATATTATGACTTCCCTACATCAGGGCTTGTTCATAATGGCATCTAGAATGGTTAGTCCTTTCTAGAAGATTTTCAATTTATGTTGCCAAGATCCATCAGATGAACTACTATCCCTCCAGCTATGGCCTTGCAAAATGTATTTGTCAAATAATAGCTCTTGAAAGTCAATATTACTCCTGATCCGTACAGTTCAGAATGGATATTGTGTAGGGAGCCATGAAAATGACATGAATGTCATTGTACATCTCCATCAGAGCTCTTGGGTTAGCAGGTGCATTGTCAAGGAGCAGTAATATTTTGAAAGGAATCTGCCCCCACCCTGAGCAGTAGTTCTTAACAGTGGCCTTAAAATATCTGATAAACCATGCTATACACAGGTTTACTATCATTTTGGCTTTGTTGTTTCCTTTATACAGCACAGGCCAAGCAGGTCTGGTAAAATTCTTTAGAGTCCTAGGATTTTCAGAATGGTAATGAGCACTAGCTTCAAGTTAAAGTCACCTGCTGCATTATTCTCTAACAAGAGAGTCAGACTGTTCTCTGGAGCCTTGAAGCCAGGCAGGGACTTCTTATCTTTAGCGTTGAGAGTCTTATGCAGTATCTTCTTCCAACATTAAGCTGTTTCATCTACAATGAGAAGATGTTGTGTGTAACAATTTCCATCATTGATCTTAGCGAGATCTTCTACATATTTTGCTGAAATTTCTCCATCATTACTTCCTGTGTCATCTTGCACTTTCATGTTATAAAGATGACTTCTTTCCTTAAACCCATGATCCGTCCATCTGTAGCTTTCTCGCCTCTCTCAGCCTTCATAGAAGTACAGAACCAGGGCCTTGCTTTGGATTAGGCTTGGTTTAAGGATACGTTGTGGCTGGTTTGCTTTTCTCTCCAGACCACTAAAACTTTGTATCAGGAACAAAATTCTTTTACCTTTTTTATTCATATATTCACTGAAGTACAATTTTAGTTTCCTTCAAGACTTTTCCTTTGCATTTACAATGAGGCTGTTTGGCACATGAGGCCAAGCTTTTGGCCTATCTTGGCTTTTGACATGTCTTTCTCACTAAGTTTAATCATGTCTAACTTTTGATTTAAAATGAAAGACATACAACTCTTCCTTTCACTTAAACATTGAGTCATTGTAGGGTTATTCATTGGTTCGATTTCAATGCTGCTGTGTCTCAGGGAAAGGGAAGACCCAAAGAGAAAGAAAGGGTCAAGGGAAAAGGTGGCCAATAGAGCAGTCAGAACATACATAATATTTATTGATTAAGTTTGGTGTCTTAGGTGGGCATGGTGCCCAAAGCAATTACAATAGTAACATCAAAGATCACTGATCACAGATCACCAGAATAAAAACTTGGAAGCATTGGGAGAATTATCAAAATATAACACACAGAGACATGAGCACATGTCACTGGAAAAATGGTGCCTATAGATTTACTTGATGCAGGGTCACCACAAGACTTCAATTTGTATAAAATGCAGTATCTACGAAACATGAGAAAATAAAGTGCAATAAAATGATGGATGCCTGTACAGTACCTTTGCTGAAAATAAACTGGACATACATGTGCGCATCTAATCCATACTATTCCATTAATCGATATACCTGCCCCATGCCAATATTGTATTGTATCGTAACATTTTATGTAGCTTTATGTTAAATCCTTAAATCAGATAGTGTAAATCCTCCATTTCGTTCTTCTTTTTGAAAACAGCCTTTGTTATTCTAGCCCCTTTGTACCTCCATGTAAATATTAGAACCACTTTTTCAATTTCTATACAAAAGCTACTAGGGTTTTGATTGGGATTGCACTGAGTCTACATATCAGTTTGAGGGAAAATTGAAAAACATCATAACGATGTGGTGTTCTGATTGGTAAACATGATATCTCTCTCCATTTTTTAGTTCTTTATGTTCTTTTTTGTAGTTTTGTTTTGCAAGTCTGTAACATATTTAATTAAATTTATCTGTAAGTATTTCACGTTTTGTGATGCTACTGTAAATGGAAAGGTTTTCTTATTCCAATTAACTATAGGCAGTTTGTAGAAGTACAGTCTGTTTGGTACACTAACCTTACTGAACTCATTTATTAGTACTCATGGCTTTTTTGTACGTTGCATAGGATTTTCTACTTAGATATCATGTCAACTTATGCCTTTCATATCTTTGTCTTGTCATTTTGTACTGCCTAGGACATTGAGTACAATGTTGAATAGAAGTGTTGAGAGCAGACAGCTTTGTCTTGTCTGAATTTAGGGGCAAAGCATTTAGTCTTTCACCACCAAGTATAATGCTAGCTTTAGAGGGGTTTTTTTTGGTGGATGTCCATTATCAGGTTGAGAAAGTTCCTTTTTATTCCTAGTTGGCTGAGAGATTATATCATGAATAGGTCTTGAAATTTTCAAATGCTTTCTCTGTCTCTATTGAAGTGATCATAGACTTTCTCTTTTATTCTGTTACTATGCTGAGTTACATTGATTGATTTTTAATATTGCTGTCCCAATTAGTCAAGATGTATTATCTTTTTGTATGTTGCTGAATTCAATGTGCTAACCTTTTGTGAAGGTGTTTGTGCCTATGTTCACAAAAAGATGTGAGCTTACAGATTGCTGTTCTTGTAATGTCTTTATCTAGCTTTAGTATCATAATTCTGGTCTCATGAAATTATTTGGGAAGTGTTTCTTTTATTCTATTATCTGAAAGATTCTGTATGAAAGTGATACTATTCTTACTTTTCTTTAATATTTTATAGAATCCGCCAGTACAGCTACCTTTATCATGTATTTTCTTTATTAGAAAGATTTAAATTAAGGACTAACTTCATTAATAGATATAGGACTATTTAGATTCCTTATTTCTTTTTAAATGAGCTAATTTTATCTTTCATAGAATTTGTCCACTTCTTTCTCCAAGTATTTAATATATTGAATAAAGCTATTCATAATATATCCTACATATGTGGTGATGGCCCTGCTTTCTTTTTTATTATTTGTGTTTCTCTATTTCTTAAACAACTTACTCCCTATAGGTGTATTAAGTTGTGTTTGTTTTTTCGAAGGTAACATTCTCATTTTATTAATTTTCTCAGTTTTTGTTTATTTCCTATTGTATTAATTTCTGTTTTTATATTTGTTATTTCTTTCCTTCTACTTATTTTGGTCTTAAATGTTTTTATTTTCATATCTTTTTCAGGTGGAAACTTAGATAACTGACCTTAGACCTTTATTTTTTTAATATAAACATATAAAGCTCTACATTTTTCTATTTTTCTCAAAGCACTCCCTTAATTTCATCCCACCGGTTTCAATATGTTTTGTTTTTGCTTTTATTTAATGTTCAGATTTTCTAATTTCAGTTGTGATTTCCTCTTTGATGTGAGTTAGAAATATTTCATTCAGTTGTCAAATATCTAGAGATTTTCCAGGTGTATTTTTGTTGGTAATTTCTAATTTAATTTCCCTGTGTTCAGAAAACATGCTTTCTATGATTTTAATTCTTTAAAATTTGTGAAGATTTGTTTTATGTCCCAGCATCTGGTTTGTCTTGGTGAATGTTACGTGTCTACTTGAAGAGAATCTGTCATCTGGTGTTACGGGAATAGTATGGTATAAATTTCAATTACTTTCTGTTTTTTGGTAGTTCAGGTATTCTATACTTTTACTCACTTTCTATTTGTTGTACTAATTACAAAGAAATGACTGTGGCAATCTCCACCTCTAATTATGAGTTTGTCTATTTCTCCTCTGTTCTGTCAGTTTTTGTTTCATGCATTTTGAAATTCTGCTATTGTGTGTATACACACTTAAGATTGCCATATCTCTTTGATTAACGAAAACTTCATCTTTTTGAAGGGATCTTCTTTATCCTTAGTAATCTTTCTGGATCAAGGCCTACTTTGTCTGTTATCAGCACAATTTACACCACATTTCCTATGATTAGTGTTTGTGCTGTATATCTTTTTTTTATCATTTTACTTTGACCAATCTGGGTCATTATATTTAAAATGTATTTCTCATAGACAGAATATATGGGGCCTTGCTTTATAAATCCAGTCTGACAATTCTGTCTTTTAATTGACTGTTTAGACTATTTGTATATAATGTAATATCAGTATGGTAAGGTTTAAAAGTACAACCATATAATTTGTCCCTTCCTCCTCCTCCTCCTCCTCCTCCTCTTTCTTCTCCTTCCTTATATTTTTGTTCCATTTTGTTCCCATACTGCCTTATTAAGTATACGTCTTTTTTTAGTGTATGCTTTGGGACTTACAATAAGCTCCTCTAACTTATTAAGACTATATAGTGTATGACTCCGCCAGCACTGATGTGGATTAAATTGGAACATAGATTACCTTAGGCTGAACAGAACAGACTGTTGGTAAAATGAGGACACTAAAGGAGATTTTAGTGAGGATTCAGAAAGAAAATAGACAGTGTTGGCTGCCTTAGAACATGGCTGTAGATATGAATGTTAAAGATGGTGAAATTTCAGACATGAATTAAAAATATGCCATTTTAAACTGGAGGGAAGGGGGCCGGTGAGATGGCTCAGTGGCATAAGCACCTGCCTAGCAAGCGCAAGGTCCTGAGTTCAACTCCTGGAACCCACATACGAAAAAAGGGCCGGTGATATCATTCTGCGGCACGGGCTCCTGCTGGCACGCGAGGTCCTGAGGTCAACCCCCGGTACCCACAAAAAAAAAAAAATAAAAATAAAAAATAAATAAACTGGAGGGAAAATCATCCTGGTCATAAACTGGCAGAGTATTTGGGTGAATTATGTTTTAGTGGATGGAAAATGAAACTTGTAAGTTATGAATGTGGGTATTAAGCTGAGGAAATGTCTAAGCAAAGAGTTGAAGCTGTGACCTTGTGGCTCCTTGTTTAGAGACAAGAGAAATAAATCAAAGCAGGAATTGCTAAGAAAAAGGAAAGCAGCATTTGATATTTGGAAGAGTCTTTGCCTACCCAGCTAATGTGCTCTGGAAACTTGGTCAGTGGCGTGACTGGACAATCATCTGCTGAAGAGATTAAGCATGCATCTCATGGGTCTGATCAACTGTCTCCACAGAAACCAGGGATAAAGATGGGGTTATTCAAGAAGGGTATGTAGGGTTCCCTCTTGTTTGATGGCATTGACCCTTATGGACCTCACATGAAAACCACAAGAGTTTTGAAAATTTTATGTCAGCAGAAACACTTCCAACTTGGACTTAAAGAGACAGAGATGGGATAAAATGAAGGAGGAATGATATTGAAAGGAGAGCCACATGTGTAGAGACCAGTAGAGCTGTCAGTGCCCCAGGCCCATAGGGCATAGGCCTAGGGAGCAAGGCTCCTGCCCAGAACCATGGGGACAGGATATTCACTCCAGTAATCCCAGAGCGCAAAACACCAAACCAAGGACAATTCTCAGGTGATGAAACAACAGAATTTTTCCTACTGGCATTGGATATGCTTAGGACTTTAGACTCCTTTAGTCCTTCAAATTCTGCCCTGTAGAATGAACTCTCTAGCCCATGCCTTTCCCACCATTATATTTTAGAAGCAGGTAACAGGTTTACAGACCAAGAAGGAATTATCCCCAGGATAAATCCTATCCCAGACTCACCAATAGCTATTTTAGGAGATATTTTGGATTTAAAGTTGATGCAGAAATGGGTCAAGACTCTTGGAGTCATTGGGATTAGTGACAAGGAAGACATGAGTTGGTGGGAGCGAGAGGGTGGCATGTTACGGGTTGAAGTGTGCTACTGCCTACCCTCTCTTTCTCTGCCAGGTTTATATGTTGCAACCCTAAACTCTAGTACCTCAGCATGTGGACTTATTTGACAATAAGGTTGTGGGAGGTATAGTTAGTAAGTTGGATGAGGTTGTACTAGAGTAGAAGGGGCCTCTAATTCAATGTGACTGATATCCTTATAAGAAAGGGAAGTTGGACACAGAGATAAAGCAAAGGTTGGGTGATGTTTCCACAAGCCAAGGAATGCCAGTGCATGCCAACAAACCACCAGAAAATGGGGGAGCAGCATGAAATAGATTTACTCTCACAGCCTTCAGAAGTAACCAAACTTGCAAATGCCTTGATTTCAGACTTCTAGCTTCCAGACCTGAAGGCCATACATCTCTGTTGTTTAAGCCATCTAGCCTGTGGTACACTATTAGGGAAAGTAATATAAACAGAGTGCTTCTCTTCCTCTTCTCCCATCATTTTTGCCTTTTTTTTTCCTCCTTTGTTTTTCTGACACAGAGCCTCACTCTATAGCCAAGGCTGACTTTGAACTGCCTTCGTAGCCCAGGCTGCCCTAAAATTTGCAATCCTCCTAATTTCAGCCTTCAGAGTGTTGGAATTACAGGTGTGTGTCACCATACTTGGCTTTCATTTGTGCTGTTTTTTGTACCTTTCATTTGTATATATCTTTAAAACTCCATAACACATTATTATTAATTTTTCATTAGTCGATTATCTTTTAAATAAATTAACTTCCAATTTTGACAATCTCGTGATGTAAGATAACTCATTGCGTTTTGTTTTGTTTTGTTTTTTTTGTGGATACCAGGGTCGACCTCAGGACCTTGCGTGCCAGCAGGCACCCATGCCACTAAGTGATATCACCGGCCCTTTTTTCGTATGTGGGTTTCAGGAGTCGAACTCGGGCCCTCACACTTGCCAGGCAGGCGCGTATGCCACTGAGCCATCTCACCGGCCCCTCATTGCTGTTTTAATTAGCTTGTTTTTCTGATTTCTCTTGAAGCTGAATAGGTTGCCTCATATTGGTCATGTACATTTTCATATCTGTTGATAACTGACTTTTCATACCTCTTGTCTATTTTTCTACTGGATTTTTCTGAGTTTTTCACCTTATTGATTTATGAGAGCATTGTGTATTTCCTGAATACTACTCCTTTGAGACTTTCTCTATTAATGGTTGTTTCCCCTTTCAGTATTGAAAAACAGTTCCTTTATAATACACTTTTGGAGTCTTATTTAGATAATCCTTTCCTACTCTGAGCTGTTAAGGATATTCTTTTCTATTATTTTTCTAAATATTTTACAGTTTGTCCTTTCACATGAAAGATTTCATATATCTAGAGGTGATTTTTTGTGTGTGATTTGAGACAAGATTATAGTTTATTATTTTTCTGCAAGACTCCCAATTCTTCAAGGAAGATTTCAGCAAAGGATAATCCTTTCCTGCATATCTGCAATAGTAGCTATTACGTATGAAGTTTCCAAATATTAGTGGGTCTGCTTCTGGCCTCTCCGGTTTGTTTGATTCTGCAACAAAAGAACACAGCGATAATTATTTTAATTTTATATTTTAAAACTTGGTTCAGGTCTCCCATACTAGTAATCTTCAGGGGTATCCTTTGCTTTTTCATATGATTTTATAACCTACTCACAAATTTGATTAAAAAAAAACCTTGTTGAAATTGGCATAGAAATTGCAAAACACAGGTATCATTATAGTTTTGGGTCTTATTTGTGATTAAGCTATTTCCTCCAATTTTTTTTTTTTTTTTTTGGTGCTGGGAATCGAACTCAGGGCCTCACGCTTGCCAGGCAGGTGTTGTGCTGCTGAGCTACATCCCCAGCCCCTTCCTCTATGTATTTACTTCTTCCTTAGTATCTTTTAATATACTGGTAAAATTTTCTCCCATGTCTTGCATATCTTTTATTAGATTTATTTTGCATTTCCTTTACATTTAGTTCTATGGTATAGAAGTGAAATTGTCAACATACATATTGACTTTTGTATCCAGAAACTTTACTAAGTTATCCTAATTTGAATAAGCTGCAGGTCTCTTTGAATACTCTTCAAAGACAATCATAACACTCGCAAATAATGATAATTTTATTCACTCATTTGTAATCTTTATTACTTCTATTTTTTCTTATATAACTCAACTGGTTAGGACTAGAATATAATGTTGAATACAAGTAGTAAAAGCAGGCATCCTTAACTTATTCTTAATTTTAAATAGAATTTTAACCATCTTAAACTGTTCAGTATGTTGTTAGATATGAGGTTGTTTTAGATACTGTATATCAGTTTATAGGAGTTTCCATCTTAGCTTACAATAATGTATTTTAAGTAAAATAATCAATGGATGTTAAATTTTATTGAATGCATTTCTACAACTCCTGAGTTAATTATACGCTATTTCTCCTTTAATTTGCATATGAAGTAAGTTATACTTATTGATACATTTATTTACTTTATCACTCATTTGCTAATATTTTGCTTAAAATTTTGTATCAATGTTTATGAATCAGATTGGATGGGATTTTCTTTTATTTGTTGATCTTTTTAGACTTAGGTGTGAAATGGTACTGGCCTCATAAAGTAACTTGGGGTTTTATCTCTTTTTATAATCTCTGAAATAACTTGTGCAATCTTGGAATGGCCTGCTTATTAAATATTTGTTATAATTCATGGGTATAATCTCCTGGGCTCTATATTTTCTATATGGGAGAATTTTAAATTACTGACTCCGTTTTTTTTTTTTTTTAACTGTTCCTATTTTCTATTTTGCTTTTGGCTGGTTTTGGCATTTTTTAGAGGAATTTCCTCATTTTGTATGTCTACAAGTTTACTATAACTTTGTTGATAAAAGTTTCTTATCACCTTTTAAATTCTGTTATATTTTTATGGTGTCCCATTTTGCATGCTTAATGTTTTAAAATTTTTCTACATATTTCATCAGATATTTGGCTATTATGTTGGTCTTTTTGAAGTATTTATTCATAACTTTCCTTAGTCTCCTTATTGTCCATATTTCTAATTTTCTTAACTTTACTCTTATTCTTATTTTCTTCCTTTTACTGTCATTGGTTAATTCCATTTTTTCCTGTTTCTAAGGTGGAGTAAGCTTAGTTCTGTATTTGTAATCTTCTTTATAAATACAAGCATCTCAACCTATAAATTTTTCTGTAGCATTTTAGCTGCATCCCACAGTTTTGATATGTTGTAATTTCAGTATTGTTTAGTTTAAAGCATTTTCTAACCTCTGTTACATTCTCCTTTTTGACATAAGAGCAATTTAGAAGTCTGATTTATTTTCAGTGTTTGTGTGTGTGTACATGCATGCATGCATGTGTGTGTGTTACTGGGGGTTGAACCCAGGCATGCATAGATACTGGGTATGTGCTCTACCTCTGAGATATATCCCCAGCTCTTCTTATTTCTTATTTTGAAACAGTCTCATTATGTTGCCCAGGCTGGGCTCAAACCTACTATCTTCCTGTCTCAGCCTGCGGAGTAGCAAGGATTACAAGTCTGTGCCATCACTCATGATCTTTTTCTAGTTTTTCATTTGTTATTGTTATCTAACCAAATTGCATTATGATCATTAGCCACAGTCTGTGTAATACAGATTATTTGAAAATTGTTTAGGCTTTGCTTAATGTTCCTTATTAACACAAGAAAAATGTTATTCCCCAGTTGTTGCTCCAGGGTTCAATTAAATCTGGCTTTTAAACTGTGTATTGAATGCGAGAAGTCCTGGAGTCTATCCCTAGCACAGCAAAAAAAAAAAAAAATGTATTCATATCTGTTATATTCCTACTGACTTTTTTGCTTAATGTATTTACTACCGCACTGATTCTTTATGGAGAACTAGCCTTTCCATAGAATGTTTTAAAATCTCCCATTGTGAAGTAAGATATCAATTTTTCCTGTGGTTCTACTTTTGTTTTATTTATTTTAAACAATATCATTACACACATGAAAGTTTAGAACTGTTATATCTTTCTAGTGAATGAAACTTTTACAATATGTAATGACTCTTCTTACCTCTGGTAATGCTTTGTGCTTTTAAGTCTATTTAATCAGATAATACTAACAGAGATATGTCAGCCCTCTTTTGTTTAGTAACCAGCAGACAGATCTTCTCCCGTCTTCATGCTTTAATCTTTCTGTTTGCTTCTGATTACTTTCCATCTTATGTACAGCATAAAAGTGAGTTATTTTTATCCTGGCAACCTTTAACTAGAGAATTTATTCACTTTATATTTGTTGTGATCACTGGTAGGATTGGACCTTATTCTACCATTTTATTTTGTACTTTCTCTAGGTATTGCTCTTTTCTTTTATTTTTCCACCCTCTTCTACTTCTTTGCCTTTTTTGGATTGATTAATTTTCCCCCTAAAGTTATTTATTACCCTTTGAATGGGATAGAGATTATCCATTCTATTTCTATTATTTTAGTGTTACCTTTGAAATTTCATCATGAACATTTAACAAAATACATATATATTCTACACAGCATTCAAGGCATTTAGGGCTCTAACCACAATTATCTATTCCCCGACTAAAGACTATTACTGTTTAGTGAGAAGAGATAAGACAGACTGTGAGCCGCTGCAAGAAAAAGCATCCTGAGCTTCCAACTTGCCAGGTTTTGTCCCACTGAGACTCAGGAATCTTTTTTTTTCTTTTTCATGTAGGTACCGGGAGTCGACATTAGGACCTCGCACCTGCCAGCAAGAGCTTGTGCCGCTGAGCGATATTACTGGCCGTTTTCTTTCTTGTATGTGAGTTCCGGGAGTCAAATTCAGGACCTCGCGCTTGCCAGGCAGGCGCTTATGCCGCTGAGCCATCTCACCGGCTCGACTCAGTATTCTTTAATTGCTCAACCAAAGATAGCTTGGTGGTGGGGGTGGCTTTCAAGCAAGAGTGCTGACTGAAATTAATGAGACAGGATATCTGACTAACAAAAGTCATAAAGTGCAATGGAAAGAAACAAAACTACAAACAAACAATAACTAAGAGAACACCTTCTTAGCCCCCGACAGAATAAACTTTCCATAGGAAGCTATATCATAGGTGTTTACAGGCAATAGCGTGTTCCTTTCCTACAGCACAGGGGACTTGGGTCCTTGTTTTTCAATATCTCTTTGAGGGACTACTAACTTCCTCTTTTACTTATATCTGTTAGCTATCTCATGCTGTATAATTATTGCTATATTGAGATTTTTTATTTTGTGAGGTTGTAAGTGGATGGGATTTTTAAAGACAGTTGACATTTGCTGTATATTTTACAATACGTGGTCTCCTTTTTTACATACTTGAACAAATTTATTCCATTTACATAGCAACACAACCCTATTAAATTAATATGCTCATTTTACAAATGAGAAAACTGAGGTCTAGAGAAGTGATATGACTTGGAACTGGAATTGGAGTCCAGATCAGTTTGATTTTAGATGTGGAAAATGAGAGCTAATACAGGCACATGGTTAGGGACTGCTCCGGAGATGGATGATGCAAATGGCCACACAAGACCATTCATTGGGCCTTACGGGTACCACTCACCCTGGCTCCAAAGTCGTCAGGTGGGAAGTTTGGGAAATAAGGGAGCCTCTTCTACACTGTTCTTAGTAAAAGCCACTGAATAAAGAGACTAGGTAGCTCCTAGAACACAGTATCACTTAAGGATACTTAAGGAGTCAAAAATTACAAGGACCCACTAAGGCGAGGTGGTACCATAAACGATGAAATGGGCTAGATGTAGGTGTACCTTCAGACACTGGTGTCCATCTACAGACTAAAGCTCACATCTCAATTATCAGGCAGAGACATCACTTTCCTTCACCACACTCAGCTCTGACCACTGTTACAATGTGGGAAGAGGCTAACCTTGCTTTAGCTTCCATGTTTTAGTCTCCAGAAATCTAGATTTTTGAGTGACATCTCTAGATATTTTTTCCCATGTTGCCTGTTTGCAAATTGGCATCTGTCCCATTCCTGGGGAGTTCTTGAAGAATGAAAATGGTACCCACATGCCATATGGGCTACAGACAGACAAAGCATGGAAACAGGAGAGAAATCCAGGCTTGTGTTGCAGAGAGGACATGAAATCTCTGATTTGTTGCTATGGTCATGATCTTGGCTTGAGTTAAAGGCTCAGTACGGCTCTTTCTTACATCATCTGATATTTTTGGGCTCGCAAATCTAGACATAAGGAAAAGATTGAGCCCGTGCTTTACATATTCCTATGATTGTGTCTATAAGCATTGTATTTTGAGGGCATGGTTCCTACAGGAGAAAGAAAATTAATGATGTGTTGAAACAATAGGACTGCTAAAATGCATGAAATCAGTTACAGAAGTCACAAAACTTAAATTTTGTGCTGTAATGTAAACACGGCAAATATTTCATCAAGATGGAAAGTAAACACAGCTTTTTCAGGAAGGTGGCCCTACGATTCTTTATCATCAGCCTCCCTTTCTACATGTAGGTCCTTCTCTCTTCCTTGTCTCAGAGTAGAAAAGAGAAAGCTTCTAAACTGGAAGACAGCTGCAAAGGAAAGATGAGCAACTCTGGAGTCAAACAGTCCCGCTGTAGTAGACCGTTTCATTCTTCTCCGTATTCCTGAGGGAGGACTGTACCTTCTCACCCCACTGACTTTGGGCTTTGCCATGTTACTTGCTTTGGCCAATGGAAGGTGAATGGATGTGTGCAATGTCTGAATAAATGCTTCGAGTGTGTGATTTGTGCCCTTCTCTGGTTCTTCTTTCATCTCTGAGAATGGACAATCCCACTTGGATCCTAAAATGAGAAGTTACATGGTATCCAGAGAGTCCATAGCCATAAATTAAAGGTGTGTTTTATCAGCCTTGAGATTAGAGAGTCATTTGCTATACTTCAAAGCTGACTAATATACTTGGCTTTGCTACCTCTGGTTGTGTGGTCTTCAGAAAGTTGCTTCATTGATTCAAGCCCAACATTTACTGATGCTTACTATGAGATAGGTCCTGTCTAGAAATTGGTGGCCAAAGCAAAGATCAGAGCCCTCTGGCTTAGACAGTGCGTTCAGGGAAGACTTCCAGGAAGTATATATGCTAAATCTTCTTTTCTTTTTCTTAAGACGAGGTCTTGCTATGTAGTTAGGGCTGGCCTTGAACTTTTGGTAATCCTACTGCCTCAGCTTCCTGAGTGCTGAGATTAGAGGTATGAGCCACCATGCCTGGCTCCTTGATAAACTTGAAGGACAAATAAGCCAAAACATGGGGGGAGGGGATAATTTTTCTCACAGAAGAAATAGCTCAGATGACATTTAAACTGAGGGCTACTTAAGATGAGGCCAACACCAGAGGGCCCCTGAGATACTGCTTCCTTCCTCCTCAATTCCAGTCACTGAGCACTCCAAACACTGAACCTCACAAAGAAAGCTCAGATCCACAGCCAGCCAGTACAAGCCACTCTGACTAGGCACTGAATAATTATCATGCACTGCTTTGCTTTGGGTGCTGACCTAGCAGGAAACTGGCAGCTCTCAGAACCAATGCAGTCAGACCAGCCTTGCTACCATTAGTCCTAGGCACCAGGGCCAGGAGAAGGGGCTCAAACCTCAAACCCAAGCTGCTGCATCCTCACCACAGTCTACAGAGAATGGGTGGTTCTGAGTAAGCAATTTCTTTGTGTTTCCGCACACATCAGGCCAAATGAAGAGTTCCCTCATCTGAACAGAATGGATTGCCCAAGTTACTCCCAGAGTCTGTCGGGGTTAAGTGAAGCATGGAAGAAAAGTAATGTGTAATACTTGTTGCTGGGAAATCTATCAAGTCTAAACATGAAAAAGATGGGAAAGGGGTAAAATAACAGCTCCGAAGAACAAGGTTTCCAGGTGCTAAATCCTGTAGTTAACTGGCAAACAGTTCCAAAATATGTCATTACATCCTCACCTTAGCCAGTCACACTTTGATTTTTTCTGTCTCTGTTTACTTATTTACTTATTTTTAGTTATAACTAAGCACAAAGGTTTTCAGTGGTGCTAATTCAGACTAATTTGCTTGATTCCTGTGTCTGTCATGTTTGACTAATAACAAGTAAGAAAAGGTCGCATTCACTGAGTGACTCACCTCAAGTCTTGAGAGCCTGCGATGTGTCACTGTTCCAGGCCCTGGGAATAGAGCAGTGATAAAGTTTCTGCTTCATGGAGCTTCCATTCTCCTACAGAGGCTTTGATGTCCCCTGTGAAGCGGCATTGTCAGCACACCCAGCGAGGCAACACCCGAGAGCCCGACCCTGCTCCAGGTTTCTGCGGTTCCTCTGGGAAATCAGCTTCATTCATGTCCTCTCATTAGGACTGACAGTAACTCTGTGATGGGCTGTTGTTGATCCCATCTGGGAGTGAAGAGACTGAAACTCAGAGTCCTGGGGACCGCTGCTGTCCCAGGCCCCCGAGCCTCACACATCCTTAATTGTCTCCCTCCTGATCTTGGCTGGGAGGCAAAGTTAATGTGAGATCTTCAGCATACTTCACAAAGAATCCTTCTTCAGTCTCGCCGTGAGGCTTACGGAAGAACTCTGAGAACACGCTAAGTGAAATAAGCCAGTCACAGAAGGACATATGTTGTATGCTTCTACTTATATGATGTACCTAAAATAGTCAAATTCACAGAAGCACAAAGTAGACTGGTGGTTGCCAAGAGATAGAGGAAAGGGGCAAAGGGGATTTGCTATTCAGTGGGCATAAAGTTTCAATTATGCAAGATGAATAACTTTTAGAGATCTGATGTATCTCATTGTGCTCATATTCAACAATGCTATGCTACAGAATAGAAAGATTTGTTAAGAGAGAGATTTTGTGTTATCTCATGTTACAGTAGTAGTAGTAATAATAATAATAATAATAATAATAATAATAATAATAGATCCTTCATCTCTCCTAAGACATGGAAGTGCCAGACAAGTGTCCTGGGAAGGGAGAAGGAGAAGAAAGGAAGGACCTCTGCAATTTTTCTCCATGTGTTATAAAGTGAGGTTGCTTAGTCAATGAACAAGTATTTACTGAACATAGATTCTGTGTCAGGTATTCTTCTAGGAAACAGCAGCAGACCAATTACATAAAATTGATGTTCTAATGGAGATTAGATTCCTATAGTAGAGGCAACAATAATAAACAAACATCCCCCTAAAATTATTTCAGACTAAGACGTGCCTCTGGATTAAACAGGTGAAGTGGTGTGATTGTACTTGGGGCTAGTTTTAGATATTGTGACTTCTATGACATGGTTGCAGTTGAACTGACCTAAGGATGAGAATAAGCTAACCATGCAGAGAACTAGGAATAAGGAGAGGAAGGATTCCTGAGATGTAGGCTCGAGCACGCTAGTAATTGAAGGTGATATTTTCATGATATGGAAAAGCTGGGGGAAGAACAGACCTGGGGCTCATGGGTAGTAGAAATCAAAGGATGGCAATGGACATCCAAGCGTGGACAGTTGTCTAGCTGGTGCTGGAGCTCAGTGAAGAGTCTTTGAAATCACACAGTACAGCATGTCTGGGAACAGTGACAGGTACAGAAATGGTCAGGCATTGTAAGAAACCTACTTTTCCATGAGCAAGAGGATTTGTTTAAGTATGGGTGGAGTCAAAAAAGTAAGTTCTTGTTTTGGCAGATGGTGTTTTCTTGAAATAGTCGCTGTCTTCCCACACCTTAGGAAGCTGTGTTTCTCCAGAAGGCAGAGAAATTATAAGGATAAGAAGGGCTCAGGATCCTCACCCTCCATCATCCCCATGTCTTCTTATTATCAGGCTGTCTCTGGAATCCAGGAGCTGCCAGAGTTCCAGGACACAGAGTGCTAGAAAGTGACACTGGCTGGGTACTAAGCCGTTGCTTCCCAAGCCTGTCTTTCTGCTACCATGATCCATTACTGATGTGCAACAGGAGTGTTCAGTAAGTTGCAGGTGCCCCATCCTTGAGATGCATCAGGACACATCACCATCATGTTGCACACCTGATGGCCAAATCCAAGAGCCAGCAAACCACAGGCTAATGGTCAAATGCACCTGTCTTCTGTTTTGCTAAATGTTATTGCACAAAGCCACACCCATATGTGTACACACCATTCATAACTATTTTCAAGCCACAGCTGTAGGGTTGAGTCACGGATGCAGAAATCATTTGGCTCTCAAATATGAAAGGGGTCATGTGGCTCTTTATAAAATAAGATTACTAACCTGACCAGTTAGACTTAGAAGTATGCCTGCTGAACTTTGTAGCCACCTTCTTCCTTTGTTGCTTTGGTGTCCTAGATCAACTCCCAGGCAAAATTTCTTGTCCTCTCAGTAGACCTAAGGTCATAAGAATGACCCTAAAGAGAAAAACTTAAGCAAGTTATCCTGCAAGGTATCCCACAGCCAGGTGATCTTGAAATTGGAAGATAGCTTGGGACCTAGAAAATTCTCCAGGGTCCAACACTGCTTAATCACTGAGTCATATCAACTCTGCCCATCCACTCCCAGAAGCTAAAGAATGTCAAGTACTCTAATGATCACATTCTTACTTCAGTTTCTCCCTCTGTGTCTTCATGCTTCCATTCCTAGATGCTGCCCAATCTTTGTCTCGTGTTAATACTCCTAAGACGGACTTCCACTGGTCTTGCGAGATAACACTGTCATTTGGAGTAGTGCTTTCTGTTTAGACCAAGTCAGAGATCACCAGTAAGCCTGTCTTGGTTACTTTTCTCATTGCTAGGGCAATATACCTGACACCCAAAGTTGAAGGAGGAAAGGTTTATTTCAGCTCACAGTTTGTAGAGGTTTCAGTCCATAGTTGACTGGCTCCAAGGCAGGGTGGCATGGCACAGGAGCATTGCAGAGGAGAAACAGTCTATAGTGTGGCAGGGCAGGGCAGGCAGAAGGCAGCAAGCACCAGCAGCAGAACAGCTGCAAACCTGCCATCCTTCCCTCTCTCCTTTTATATTCCATATAGCCTGTAAGCCTATTGATTGGTGCCACCCAAGCCCAGAGTGGGGCTTCCATTATCCACCCTCTTAATTCCAGCATCACATCCTTAATCCATTCACACACCCTAATCCAGCCATTCTCAAAACTCCCCACCTATGACTGCATTGAGGCTTTGGGGGACATTTAGACAGAAGTCACAACAAAGCCTGTAACTTGCCCTTGGCTTATGTGCTTTCCCAGCGCTCATCATCTGAAGTCTCAGTGGAGGGTGTCACATAATCCCAGCCTGACAACTTCCATGGAAGGACTCTACTGTAAGGGAGGGATGGGAACATCAGGGTTCTGAAGCTGGATCTGTGCTGTATCTTGATGACAAAATATTGTTTCCTTCAGGTGGGTTGAGAAAGTCCTCAGTGCTTCCCAAATGCAGAGATGGGGGTCAGCCTAGCCTGGCTAGATGACCATGCCTCTTTCCAGGACCCAAAGTAGCATCTGCTCAGGGAAATGTTTTGCATCTGATGTGTTTGGGAGACTGTCTACTTCCCCTAGAACTTTTCTCAATAGGACATTGCTTTCCATAGCATTTCTATCCAACTTGGCGTTTCCACAGAGTTCACAGGCTACCCGGAGAGATCTGTTCTGCCCACTCCCAAAAATTCTCAGCCAAGTCTGAAAAATTCAGTCATTTGCCTCATTTAGATTTTCCAGATGTCGGATGTTGGCCAAGAGATACATGATGCTGATGGATGGCACATTTTTTACCTTCCGCCCACATGCTTGACATTGTGCAGATGCAGACATTTGGAATAGAAAGATTGGTTTGTTTTATTAATGAAAGAGTCATGAAATAACACTGGAGAAACTTGACAAGTCCCACATATGCCATTTCTACTTTTGTATATTTCCTTCCTGTTTCGCTTATCTTAGATACTTAGTCCATTTCCTGTTGCTATAACAGAATATTTAAGATTGGATAGTTTATAAAGAAAATGGGTTTACATTTCTAGAGGCTGGAAAGTATAAGAGCATGGCACCAGCATTTGCTCAGCCTCTGGTGATATTGCACTACATCGTAGCATAGTGGAAAAGTGAAAGGGCAAGTGGCCACGTGCAAAGAGAAAACCATGAGGAGTGAACGTGGTCTCTAACAATCCACTTTCTCAGTAGCTAAACCAATCCCACAAGAACTGCACTAATCTCTCTTAATGACCTAATCACCTCTTAACAGTCCCACCACCTCAGAACATTTTTACACTAGGGAGCAAATTCCAACATGGGTTTTGGAGGGGACAAGCCAGATTCAAACCATAATAGACACATAGAAGTTTCATTGCACACACAATGTTCCCTCCACTTGAGAATGCTACTTCTTTCATGTATTATTTCATCAGACATATTCTACTGCTGTTCACATTATCTTTGATCTTAATGACTTCCTTATAGTCCTTTGGAATGAATATGCTGTTTCCTGAGTATAGTGAATTAAGGGCATGGCCTTCAGTGTTCACTAGCCTCATTTAACACCTAATCATTCCCTAAATGTCAGTTGCTACCTCTATCAATAAAATAAGCAAGTAGTGATTATTCATAGGAAAGTTGTCAGGGTTAAATGTGAGATAATATCATACAATATATCTATCAGGAGAGGTTCTTGTGGTAACAAACAACCCTCCAAGTCTCAATGGCTTAAGAAACAGGTACATTTTTTTTAACAAGTCCATTTTGTCTTCATGTTACATGCACATTGTGGGTTAATTAGTAGTGGGGAGGGGGTATTGTTGTGACTCTGCTGGTGTAGATTTTAGGGACACAGGCTGGAAAAGAAACCATGTGTCACTTCTGTTTACAACTCACTTTGTGGAATGACATTGTCTCTCTTATATACATAGAGAACCCAGTACAATTTCTTTTAGTATTCCAGAAAAGGAGAACTAGAAATATTCAATAATTTCCACAACATAAAATTGGGGAACTATATATTATTATAATTATTTCCATGACATATACAGTTGTACCTCAGCATCCATGGAGGATTGGTTTCAAGACACCCCCCTCCAAAGGATACCAAAAATACATGGATGCTCAGGACCCTTATATAAAATGGCATAGTATTTGCAAATAACCTCCACACATCCTCCCATACACTTTAAATTATCTCTAGATTACTTATACTGCCTAACCAATGTGAATGCTGTGAAAATAATTGTTATACTGCACTGATAGGGAACAATCATGAAAAGTCTGCACATGTTTAATAGACATGAATTTTTTTAGTATATTTGATTATGTTTGGTTGAGTTGTGGATGTGGAAGTCCCAGATATTGATGGAAGGATACACATAAAGTTGTTAGCATAGTGTCCCAGGACACAGGAGTACACAGTAAAGGGTAGACACTATTGCTATTATTCTTTGATATCTTGTTTCTTCAGTTGTTTTTGCTATTGTAAATAGTGCATTGATGAGTACCCTTATGGAGAAGTGTTTCACTTCTATTGTTTGTTGATGATTATTCTTCAAGAATAGACTTAAATACCTAAGCTTTGGGGTCAGATAGAGGAGGGTTCAGATTTTTACTGGTAAAACAAAACTTACTGGATGAGAAACCAAGGCCAGAAGTTGTATTTGTGGTGGTAAAAACTAACTTACATTTTTAGGTACTAACTAGTAACAAATTTCTTCTGTTTCTCATGCCACACCCTCTACAGCCACAGTTTAATTTCTGCCTTGTGAGGCTAGTGTAGACAAATTACTTCTTGTCTCTGAGTGGTGTATGATTTTGGCCTTGCAAAATTCTCATCAGCTGAATGCACTTGAGGTCTGTTACCTGATGATGTCATTCACAAGAAGTGAGGCAGAGCTTAAATAATTGCTTTTGTTGGGATGGTAATAGTGTGCATATTTTACACAGCTTGTGGTATCGTGTTCTAGCTCCAGACACAAGGTCTATCCCGAGACTCCAGGTTAGAACTTGTATAGTTTTCTTCCCAGTTCTTTTGCTTCTGTATTTAACCAAGCTACTTAACAATTTTCATGCCTTCATTTATTTTTTGGTAAAACAGACACAATAACATCTTGGCATCTAATGGGTGCAACCTAAACTTGATATTCCTTCTTTTGCACAGAAGCAAAATATCTTTATGGCTTTTCCAATAAGCACATTCATACTGGAAAAAGGATGTTTGTGGGTTAGTCCATTAAATATTTAGATTAATGATTTGCAGTCCTCAATGCGTATCAGAATCACCTGGGGGAACTTATAAACACTGAAGTCTGACCCCCACCTTAGGGATTCTGATTTAATTGGACTGGACTGTGGGCTGACCATTGGGATTTTCAAAAGCTCCCCAGGTGACTCTAATATTCGGCCAAGTTTAATAACTGTTGACTAGTGGTGATCCTTGAATGTGACCATGCTATGGAATTCTTCAGAGGGCTTGTTAAAACCAGATCACAGAAACCCACCTCTGGAGTTTTCAGTTCATTACTCAGCAGACATGGGGTGGAGCCTGGGAGGTGGCATTTCCAGAAAGATCTCTGGTGATGCTGCTGGTGGTCCAGGGTCCCCATACTGAGAGCCGCTGGCATGGTGTAGCCGATGATACCATCACTCCCTGTCCACCTAGGGTCCCCTGGTGAAGGGCTTTGAAAAGGGCAAGTTGGACCAGGCCTGTGGGAGGCAGGAGAATGACAAAGTCCTCAGTCCTTTCCCTGTCCCAAGGACTGCTAGTCTTCCCTTAGATACTGTCACTACAGGCAGAACCGCCCTACAATAGTCTCAGCTATTTAATTTTTTTTTTTATTTTAGAATCCAGCAGGCAGCTGAAGCACTCAAACTGGGCCCAACTTAGAGAGCTTGTGCACTAGCCCTCCTGTGAACCAGAGACATCAGTCTCTCTCTTCCATTACCTCCATTAGTGCGGTTATTTGTGGCAATTCCTCTTCCTGGCTGCTCGGGATACAAAGTGCTGACTGTGAGGCTGCACGTGATGTCTGAAACTTCCAGAACAGAAAGCAGGCATCTGACTATCTCTGATCCAGGTAACCAGAGCAGCATGAGGCAGATGGAAGATGTGACATACAAGCAACCGAGGTGGGTGGGTAGAAGAGGAGCAGCCAGAGTCAATCTGGGCCCAAATATCCCAAATGAAGCTAACTGGCCTTAAGGTACCTGAGCAATTTGGGGACAAAGCAAGAATTTTTTTCCTCTATTATTACCCAGATAAATGCTGTTAAGTGGAGATGGTTTGTAAGGCACTTGGGAGGAGATATAAGACTTTTGCATACTATCTGAATGACTGGCTTGTACATTCTATAGCATAGCAAGGAAGTAATTTAAGCATCCTGAGTTTACAGAGGGGAAACATCCAGTCCTATAGACTTGCTTGACTGATGAAAGCATCTTAGAATTAACAACAAAGGCAAGAGTAATAGCTAATATATGGCACTGACTCTGTGGTACACATTATACTAAATGCTGCCACACACTATACTAAGCTCAAGTGACTTGCTCAAGGTCTCACATCTAACAAGGATATTAACCTAGGCACTTTGGCCTCAGAATCCATGTTTTTGGTCCTGGAGGACTGCTTGTGAGGAAGTCTGGCACCAGTTCAGGATGTGAATTTTTGGGCTCTCCAAATCCATGGTCAGTATGGTAGTCAAGTTTAATTGTGCCAACTTGATAGGCTTTGAGCCACCCAGGAGATTAGTAAAGCACACTCTGGGTGCATGTGAGTGGGTCACAGAAGCATGACATTGGAACTATATCTGGTCCTTTCCTCTCTGGCACTGTTCCTGTGCTCTGCTTCCAGGACACCATGAACTAAGCAATTTTGCTCCACCATGTAGTCAGAGTTTGCAAGGGAAAAGATATAATACAGGACACACAATTTATAGGATTATTTTATAGTAGTCAACCAAGAGTCAAATACAAAAAGAGTGCAGGAAATCTGTCCACACACTAAAGACCCTAAGAATCCAGTGGAGGGCCTGGATTCCACAGCAATGTCCGGCACGAGTCCAGCTGAAGACCTAGAACCCATGACAATGCCCCCCACGAGTCCAACAGGAAGCCCAGAGCCCACGACAATGTCTCATGCAAGTCTCTTTCACGGATCTGCGCTGGGAAGGCCCAAGGGTCCGTGGTGGATGCTAAAATGTCTGCACCAGCAGGATGAAGGATCTGTGCCAGCAGGCTGAGGGATCTGGAGCCAGGAAGCAACAATTAAAGTAAGAACCAGAGCTCCCCCAAAAAGTACCACAGCCATCCTCAGTGACAGTGAGGTCCCGAGCTCCTCCGATGATGAGAACAGCCAAGTTCCCATCAGGAAAGCCAGTGTGACAAGCTCCTCCAGGAGAACCAACATCACCACCTCCTCCTCTCCAGTTCTCCTTTGTACGTTGTTGGCAACAGTCCTCAGGTGGGCCCCCCACACCCAGCACCACGCTGATGCAGTTCAGCTGGGTGTTACAAGTTGACCACCAGTTGTCAATCTGCCACAATGCCCATCCACCCTGATGTTCCATGCATGATGTCTCCATGCACTCCAACTATGGTCTAAGGCCTCTAAAATCATGAGCCAAATTAAACCTCTCCTCCTTCGTGGGTGTTGGGTATTGGGTTCCAGGGATGGGAAAGATGACTAATTTAGTCAGGTTCTGTGGGCTGAAAGTTGGGCCATGGTTCCTTGTTGGTCTAAGCATTGTTAGGTCATGTGTGATGCCTGAAGATCTCTCCCTTTTAGGGTTGCCCCTCTTCATGAAGCTCCCTCATGCAAAGTGATGCCTGGCTACCTTAGGTAAGAGAGCCATTCTCCTATGAGTAAGTAGAGTTGACCTCACAATCATCCCCTTCTGGGTCCAGGTCAACACCTGGGTGCCCTTGTGGTGGCCAAACTCCCCCACCCCGTGCCTACCTAGATGTGCCTCCCAAACCTCTCCTAAAGCAGTAACCCTTGCTGTCTCATAGGCATCACACGCTCCTCCTCTTTTCTTACCATCACTCTTTCCTTCCTCTCTTCTATCACTAGCCATCACCCTTTTCCACTTAGGGGATTCAAGAGGAAAAATGGATCAGGAATTGGTCAAGCTAAGGTTTGCCTCAGCTTCGACATTTGTTAACCATGTGACAGTTGACAGAACCCATAGCATTGTTACTGTTTATAAGCAATGACAGTGGCATCACAGCCAGGCTCACATCCTGGCACTGCTACTTCTGGATCTGGGGGAAGTGAAAGAATCTCTCTGGATCTCCAGTCCCCTATCTGTAAAATGGGGACAATAATTCTGATGTTATCCAGTTCCTGGGAGGACCAAATGACCACAAGCCAGTAAGGTGCTTAGCACAACGTCTGGCACAGAGAACAAGAATTCAGTTAATGGTAATTACGCCAGCTGTTATTATGATGACTCCTCTCCCTGGCCTCAGTTTCCCTGGAGGTTAGATTGCCTGATTTCTGAGGTCCTTTCCAGCTCCAATGCCCTCTAACTCATTGGCATCCTTCTCGTTTCAGGGTTTTTTATTAGATTTCCACAACTGACTCATCTTTCACTATTTCTCTCCCTTATCATCACCATCCATGAAAAATATACCCTCCCTCCTTTTGTACTCAGACCATTGCCCCATCATCTCGGCCCTTGGGGGCTGAATAATCCCAGCCAGCCACCCCGCTGTGTGCAACCATCACTCTGAGTCAGATTCCATTGGATTTATAAGGCACCAGAGGAGTAGGTAGTCGATATGAATAACCATTACATTGGGGAGGGCATTTTCTTCTCTCTCTGACTGATGACAGCTAAATTACTGCTAAATATAGGCCATGAATTTGCATGAATCTGCAGCTTGCCACAGCCAGGCTGGGGGTTTTATTGACAGCTGAGGCGCTGCAGGCAGGCAGGCACCTGCTCCGTACACCTCTTCCTGAGGAAGCGTGGAGTCAGGCAGAGCACGCCCCTCCCTCACCTCCTCTCCATGCACTCTGCACTCCAGGCTGCCAGCTCTGATGGTTTCGAGAAAAAAGCTTAGACTGTGGGTTTGAATCCTAGATGTGCCATCTAGTTGTGTGATCCTGAACAAATTATATAATCACTCCCTCCTGCTCCTCCCCGTGCCTCAGTTTTCTTATTGGTATAATGGGGCTAATAATAGCATAAAATGGCTAGTATAAGGAGAAGTTCTGAGCTGGGCTGCTCCAAATTTGTATCTTATCACACTAGCACAATTTTTTTTTTTTTTTTATCCCTAGATTATTGCTTCAAAATCCCAAAATGGCAGTTCTGGGCATCAAATCACATCGCAATCAAATTTAAGGCAGGAAAAAAGAGGCAGCTTTCCTTGTCACCTACTTCCCTTTTTATCAAAAAGTATAATCTTTCACTGACGTTACCAGGAGACTCCCACTTTATAGCTCACAGCAATAATAATAACAACAATAGTAACATTTATGGAGCACTTACCACATGACAGGCGACTTTCCATGTACTTTACACGGGATAATTTAATACTCACAACAATCCCCAAATAGAAGCCATTTCTAAACTGCAGAGAGGTTAAAACCTTGCCCAAACATACTCAAAGGATAACTGTCTATGCTGAGATTTGAACCCACATAGCTCAGCTATGGACCTCAGGTTCTGTAACTGGAATTTGAATGATGATTACATTCACTTGTTCGAGTTTAGATTATGACTGGTGAAAGATAGAACTCTGGGGCTGGTGAAAGCACCTACCTTCCCAAGCACGTGGGGTTCTATAAACTATGGAAGAAGGGTGAAGGTTCTGGGGAGAAACCAGAGTTGTTTATGCCACTACCTCACTGGGTTGTTGGGGAGTTAAAAGACAAGGAGTTCCTGTCCTAGTCTCTTCAGGCTGCATTATAAAATACCAGAGACTAGGTGACTGAAACAACAGAAATTTATTCTTCTCAGTTCTGGAGGCTGGAAGCCCAAGACTGAGATGCTAGCAAAGAAGGTTTTGTTTGGAGGTCTCTTCTTTTAGCCTGTAAGTGGACACCATCTCACCATGTGCTCACATGATCCCTTTTATGGAGAGAGAAAGAGAACATGATAGTGCTCTCCAGTGCCTCTTATAAGGACATTACTCCCATTGCCAGGGTCCCACACTTGGGACCTTATCTAACCTTAATTACTTCCCAAACTCACCTCCAAATACCATCAAATGAATCAAAATATGAATGGCAGGGTCCTCAATTCAGTCATAGCAGCCCCTGAGTACCTTTCTCAAAGTAGGTATCCAATTAATGAGTGTCATTTTTCCTCCTCTTCCACCTCCTCCTTCTCCTCCAATTATTGATTCAATTAGTTGTTTTGGATGCATGCAATGAGGCTAACCTCAAGACACTAGTCTAGCTGGAGAGAGAAGATAAGAAGCAGTTAAGTCACGACTCACAGTGGCATTTATTTAAGGGCCAAATGCCTGAGCTTGTTCAGGAATGTGCCAGATGGAGCAGTGGGTCCTGCTTTTCCTGTCAATCATGGTGGCCAATCTGCTGAACTTCCAGATCTATCCTGGGCTACGATGCATCAGAGCAGATCCAAGTTAACTTGGCGACAGGTTTTTGGACATCCTGAGCTAGACCACTGAGGATAGAAAAAATCTCAGCTGGCAGAACCAGTTTTGGAGAGAGATGATTTTCTGCAGCTAGGGAAAGCTAGACTAAATGTGGGTAGGGCTCTGGCTTAAAGACTGTGACATCATCAGAAGACACTGAAGGAGAGATCTGGGTGAGGGGAAACAATGTACCTGGCATCAGGTCCAGCCCCAGAGGCTGGCAGAGCTGTTGGTGAACTGACACCTGAGTTAGGACTGAGCACAGGGAAAACACCTTTGCAAAATCTGGGGAAATATTACCAAAGAAGGAGCATTGGCATTAAGAAACATAGCATGGAGGTGCTAGCTGCCATGTAGTGGAAGCCAGAGTGAGAGTGGAAATGTGTCCCAGCTGCCTGGAACTAATGCTGCCATCTCAGAAAGCCAGTCAGTGAGAGACAACCAGAGCTCCGTGCAGGTCCTCACCAGAGAGGGGTGTGGTGGTGGTCGTTATGGAAATACCACTTTAAAGGACACTTCTGTGAGCTAATGGAGCTTCCAGTACAGGACAAGTGACAAGGGAACCAAGGTGCCCAATGGCACAGCTGCCAGATTGACCTGGGTCCGAATCCCAGCTCTCCCCACTACTAACTTGTGATCTTGGACAATGACTGAAAGCTTCCAAATCTCCTTGCTTTTCCACCTGGCTAATGAAGACAGTGGTCACTGAGGATTATGAGAGATGTGCATGCACAGTGGTGCAAGTGCCTGGCACACAGTGGGAAGGGGACCGTGGGCTCTGTCTTTTTAAAGTTAATGGACCGGTGGCTGGAGGCAGGCCGCCTCTGTTGCCTGTGCCCTCCTGCTACTGAGAGCAGCTACTCAAGGCTTTCATGATGAAAGCCTAGTGTTGGGAAGAATGTCACACTGGGAGCACTCTTTGAACCCCTCCTTGATGGAAGATGAATCAGTGGTCAGCTTCATTTCAGAAGCAAGACCTCGAATCCCAACTTTTCCTCTGCTTTTCTGCCATCCCCACGGTCTCTTCAGTCAAGACACAGGTCTTTTGTTTTCCAAGATGAACCCCTCAAAGAGCAATGCTCGAGGGTCTATCTGCCCCCCTGCCAACCCCAGGGGATCCTGCCTGACCCTGGGGCTTGGCTTCTAATGACCTTTAGGAGAGTTCTAAAGTGCTCACCCATTAACACTCATTCAGTCACCCCTCCAGTCATGGCCCACCTGTGGCCAGCCCTAATCTCCCACAGAGCCCAGGGGCAGGCGGTTTTGTCCTGGAAACATCAGTGGGATAGAAACATGTTTGACTGCTCTGTGCAGAGTGAAATGCAGAGACTTGCTGGTTGGAGGTGGGGTAGCTGCCTGGCTCACCTCTGACTGGCTTCCTGGTTATGTTATGTTTTTGCACCCACTCCCTCCTCCACCTAACCCCCACAAAGAGACTGAGGGTGCCCTGCTTTCTGCCTGGGTCCTCATCTCCCCCTGGCCTTTCCAGGGTGGGCCTAGTTTGGTTTCCTCCTGGAATTACAGGAAAGGCCTGGCTCTAGGTCTCATTCTCCCCCAGTCCTAATACCGCATTTCAGAAACATTTTTCTTTTTTCACCCTGCCAGAGGCACTGATTCCTCCTTGGACCATGAGCTGATGATCCCATACCCTCTTAGAGCTTGGATTCTGTCACCATGGCTGGCTTCCCATGACACCAGTTCTGTCTGTAGCTACTCTGCATCCTGCTAGCTTTTACTCTGTGTCCCTAGATGTGTCTGCCATCTCCCAGCATGGCCAGCCACCAGCCAGTTTCTGCTCAGCTGTGTGACCATGGCAGCTAATAGAATGGATTCATGGACCGTAATTCCCCTGTGGACTTCAAATTTAGATATAAAATATTGCACTAGCATGCAGGTCCAACGCTGTATACAAGTGGCTCATAATCCTCCAAAATATTTTCACACAGTGGATGAGAACCCTTCTTAATACCCCTGATCATAAACATACCCTTTGTGGTCAAAGGTGGGACTGTGTCTTGTTCATGTTTGTGTCAATTGTTCCTAGCTCAGTGCCCAACACACAGTAGGTGCTCAATAAACATTCACTGGATCAATAAATGATCAATGAATAGAAGGACTAACATGTGATGCATCTTGAACCTAGTGAAGCAAGGAAGGAACTTGCTCTCCAAAGCCCCTGGAAGATGAACATGCTTCTCCGTATTGATACTTTCCGTGATGGGGAGGTTCCTCTTACACAAAACAACTCATTGCACTGATTTTCTTAGACAAAACTGAGTTCTGTCATCTGGCTCAAGCTTTGGCCTGAGAGTTGCCTAGTATTCAGTTCACCTCTTGGGCACTTCACGGCAGCTCATCAGAAGTCCAGGCATCATCTGCTCAGCATCTGCCAATGCCAGTGATATTTGCTGTGCCCATCCAGGTCCCTCCTAAGGGGTGTGGGTGTGTATTCCCCAATCTCTGTAAGGTGTCAGCTTCAGACAGATCATCCTTTATGAGGTACCTTCCCAGGATGAACCATGATTCTCTGGACAGAACAAAGAGTGCCAGAGCAAAAGAAAACTTTAGAGCTCATAGGAACTGATCATCTTAATTTACAGATGAGCCGATTAATGCCCAGAGAGGAGAAATGCTCATCCTCAGGTCATGCATCTGGAAACAGAACACAGCTCCCCTGGCCCTCAGCCCGGTGCTCCTCATCCTGGGCTCTGCAGCCTCCTTCTTGCAGCCCTTGGCATGACAGGCAGGGGTGACTAAGAGTCCTGTACTTCCCGATAGCTTCCAAATATCATCTCCCCTTGGGTGGCTGGACTTTCCTGCCTCTGCCAGGGGCTGGAGTTCCTTCCTGCTTTGCTGAGTGTAGGAGGGCTGGGAGTTCAAACCTTAACTTCTGTGTGTGTGCTCTGGGCCAGCAACATATCAGGTATGCCAACTTCTCATGCAGTGGAGGGCAGTATTTGCAGGTTGGCCTCTGGATCCAGATAGTCTGCGGTTCAAATCTTAGTTCTGCCACTTCCCAGCTGTGTGACTTTGGGCAAATGACTTGACTTGTCTGTGCCTCAGCTTCATATTCTACAAAATGAGATGATAGGCCTGTTTGAAGCTTAAATGAGGGCAGGTATTAGCTATTATGAGTGCTGATTCTCATTCTGATTTCTCTACTTGCTGGAGCCAGCTCTCCTGAACCAAGGACCACTCCAGCAGAGACTTTGGCCCAGAGATTTCTGTGCCATAAGGAAGAGCTGCTGGCATACTTGAAGGGGAGCTCAGCAGGGTTCCCTGTTTCTGAGGAAACATGATCTCCAACAATGTGTCCAGCAAACCCATCCAAGGAAGTTGCTTCCACAGGGCCGTGTTGTCAGTGGTCAGAGCAGTGATGGCGAACCATGGCACATGTGCCACAGTGGACACACAGAGCCCTCTCTGTCGGCATGCAAGCCAAGTTTCCCCAGCAACCGAGCATGGGATAATAGTTTTTTTTTTTTTTTTTTTTTTCCTAAACTAAAACCTCACTATTCAGGTTTAATTGCAGTGTTGGCATTTTGCAACAAATACAGTAAGTGGGTTTTGGGTTGCAGGTTAGGCACTCAGTCCCTAAAAGTTTTGCCATCACTGGGTTGGAGCCAAGATGGGCTCTGGGCCTGACTCCCTAGTTTCACTCACTTCCTAGACATCAAGTTACCTTACCTCTCTTTGACTCAATTTCCTTATAGGAAAAGGGGGGTGATAGTACTTGCCCTGTGAGAATGAAGTACCAGATATAAGGGATGGTGTCTGATGTCCAGTATATTATTGTTAGCAGTGATGTTAGCTAATATTTATTGAGCACTTAGCATGTGCTAGGCACTGTTTCAAGTGCTTTTAGATGTATTAATTCATTTAATCTGTGCAACAACTCTATGAAATAGATAGAATTTTTATCATCTTTTGCCAGTGCAAACATGAAGGCATGGAGAAGTAAAAAGTGACTTGCTTGTGACTAAGATTTGGAGCCAGATGTTCACATACTTATTCACCACCTGACACTGGGGAGGTGTCACACATGATAGAGGTGGCTGCTGAAGCTTTCAGATTGGTAGAATTTGCCATCTATCTCAGGAAGGTATGAGGCTGTCTGGAGCCATCTTTCTCCAGAAAGCTTGGGCCAGCATTGAGGATACAGCTTAGCATGATACAGACAGAGAGAGAAATTGATCCCTGGCAGAGCTCCAGTGCTAAATTTTCTGTGCAATCATCACTGACAATGTGCCTAGGCTCAAACTCAGAAGGAAAAGAGCTGTTGGTTCTATCTCCTAGGAGCATCTGGCAAAAGGAATCTGCTTTTTAGACTTAGAGTAGTGTTGGGAAGGTGAGCAGTGCAGGGACCAAGTCAGGAAAGAGACAAGGTCTTGAGTATCATAGCCTGGGGTGTTTGGTCTACCCTCTGACCCACAGGATGCATCTGGGGTTCCCTGATCTACTCTAAGACTAACTGGGCATACATTGGGCTCCAATCTATCAGCATTCATAACCAATCTCAAATCTTCTGGCCTCTCCTAAAATGAAGTCAACCCATCTGTCTAACGCTCAGCTTTCTGGGAGTTTTGCCAACCAAGATCTTTATGCTGACTGCTAAACTCAGTCCAAGAACCTTAGAAAACTACTAGACCACCTTACATCCATCTAAGAAAGACCTGGGGTAAGGAAACAGGTGCTGTTTCTGTTACTACTACCAACCCTACCGGACTACTAATGTACCCAGCGCAAAGTAGGTGTCAAGCACACAGTGAGTGTCAAGGTTACTGCCATGCCAAGCACGTAGTAGGTGTCAAGGCTACCTCTATGCTCCACACATAATAGTTGTCAAGGCTACTACCATGCCCAGCACAGCACATAGCAGAAGTCAAGTCTACACAGTAGAAGTCAAGGCCCAACATACTAGACAAAGCTGTTTCTGTACATAGTGGACAGCAGGTATTAAATATATGCCACTTCTGTTGTAGGGTGAAACTACCCTGGGAAGTTGATACTGAACAAGAGGACAGACAGGAACTAAAAATACCTGGTCAGAGACAGTAGTCAGCAATGAGTGGTTCATGAGCAAGTGGTGCTGATGAGGGCAGGGATCAGGGAGCATCTTAAATGATCAGTACTCCAAAGGACAGTGCTCAAAACCCTTGGCCCACGCAGCTCTGCAGTCCTCACTTGTGGTACTCAGCACTCACAGGCTCTTAGTGGTTCCCACAGGCAGCAAGTGCCCAGAACAGAAGTGTAGTGAAGTCCAGGGGACCAGCAGTCTGCACTCCTGACCGCCAGCCCGCTCTCCAGGCAGAACAGGACTCCAGGTCAGAGCTTATGACTCCAGAGTAGCGCATGGTCTTTCCCACTGCAGAGCCCAGCACACACTTGCACAGCCAGAAGGCAGTGCAGATTCTCCAGGTGTGATGCTGAGGACTCCAAGAGCCAGTGCTTGTCAGGAGACATGACCCAGGGCTCCAGGAGACAGCACCGAGATTCCACACAGATTGTACTTCATGCCTGGGAGCAACTGGTAATGGGGGCACTAATCCTGGGCTATGGTTTCTGCTCTCCTGGCTGCGAGTCTGCAGGCAGCTGTTAATGGCTTGGCCAGAAAACATCGGCCCCACCCCATCATTGCTGGGGCCCATTTGAATAAGCAGACTTTGGAAGACAACCTTAAGTAAGAGTCTGATTCTCTGCTCTGGACCACTGAGTTAGGAGGACAACCATGCTAGAACAGCCTCACATTTCAGGGAATGGATATGCCCTCCTTTAGAGTTAGGCTGGGGCTGGTCTGCAGTGGGATGGAAAGACCCTTATTACTGTATACCTTTCATATTGACAGTTTTTTTTCTCGAAATAGTTTATGTATACGTAATCATTTTTTGCATCTAGTACCTCGGTTTTTAAAAATTAATATATCTGGGATGCATCTATAGCATCTGCCTTATCTTTCCATCCCACGATGTCCTATAATTTAGCTAATTAGTTCTCTATTGCCTGACATTTAAATTATTTCCTGTCTTTTGATATTTCTACCAATTATATCAACTTGTATACCTTTGACACATGTATGAGGATATCTGAAACATAAGTTCCCAGAAGAATATAGAATACTGGATCAAAACATATTTACTGTTTAATATTTCTTTAAGTAGGGTTTAGGAAGGGATTTGTGGAAGGAATCACAGACACACACATAGAAAATATGGTGGATATTTTGGCACAGTGTATGGAAAGTGTAAAGATAAACTGAAGATACATCTTCTTCACTGGCAATCTACTCCCATGATTATGGCGAAGCCAGCCGTGGGTTTAGCTCCCACTGTATCACTGGCCCAGGTCATGCTCATCAAATCGATCATCTGGCATGCCATGCTTGTGAGCCCCACCTTGTGGAAACTGGTTTCATGATGGAGAATTTGGTTCCATGGTCCCTCTATTCTTTGATGGATTACATCTTTTCATTTAGGACACAGATCTCAGAGAATTCGTAAAGTGGGGGCCAATTGGGTAGGCAAACAGTTTGTGCAATTCCTATAGTGACCACTTCACACTCACTTTCTGCATACTTCCCTGCGGTACCTACTTCCTGTTTGCCATGGACTATTTCCTGAAGGAAGACTGGCCACCTCATAGGCTCTGCAGTTTCATTGATTTCTTAGCCTCTTCTGTCTCTTAAGGGGATTTGAGAAGAAAATGCTTGGCAGAGTTATTTGCAGCTACATCATCCCAATAAAAGTGGGCAGTAGGTGAGGAGGCACAGAGCTCCAGCTGGCCAGGTGTTGAGAAGGGTAAGGGATACATTGGACCCTCGTAGCTAGCTGAAGGCAGGTGGACTTGGGGCCCTGAAGGGCTGGCCAGGGTGAGTGCTGTTCAACCCAAGAACTACTGAAGCAGGAAACATCTGGCCTACTCTTGTCATTTTGATAGATGTCACCAAATTCTCCCATGAAAAGTCTTCACCGATTTTTTCCACAAATGGTACACAAGAGTGCCTATTTCATTACCCCTACGTTACCACCATGTCTTATTAAACCTCTGAATTTTGCCAATCAAAGGAAAATAATGTCTCATTTAAAACATGGATTTCTTGAATCATGATAGTGTACATATTTTAAAAATATATTAATAGCCATTTGCAAATATTTTTCTGAGTTATCTGTTCATGAGTTTTCTTTTGGTTTTGCTCATTGTTTTTTCCTGTTGGTTTAATTTGTCATTTTCACATCAATTTATAAGGGCTTTTGACATATTAAGTAAACTAGATCTTTGTTATATGAGCTGTAGATATTTTCCCCAGTTTGTTTGTTGACTTTTGAGTTTATTTATAGTACTCTTTGAAGTTCACAAAATTTAATTTTTCTACTCAAATGAATCAATTATTTACCTTTTCAGTTTAGAATTTGTATCTTGCTTAGAAAAGCTTCCTCCACTCCATAATCATAAAAAAGTTCTTCACGTCTTTTTCAAATAGCTTTATTGCATTATTTTTTATTTTGAAATCTTTGCTCCATCTGGAATTTGCTTTGGCATGAAAAGTGAAGACAAAATTCAGCCTTACTTTTCCAGAGGGCCAGTCGCTTTCCTCAGTATACCTTGTTGTATAATCCTTTCTAACTGATTCAAAATGCTATATTCATCATATGCTAAATTCCTGTATGTTCTTGGATTTCAATCTGAATTCTATTTTCATTTGTCCACCTGGCTTCCCTTAGTACTAGTTTTAAGTATTATAGATTTTTATTATGTTTTGATGTCTGGCAAAGCTTGTTGTTCTCTTATTCTTTTTTTTTTTTTTTAATTTTAGAATTTTTCTGGCTAGTGTCATGTTTGTTTCTTTCACATAGATTTTAAATCAGCTCACCTGACTCTGCACCCCCAAAATTCTGCAGATATGTTCATAGGATCACACTGCCCTGTGACTGTGTCTTTTTTCCAGGGAGAGAGCAGAGTTTCGTTGTGCTAAGAGGCTCTTTGAATAGGGGTCTGTCCATGAGTTTGAAAAACAGTGTCATCAATCCAACTTCTTGGCAGACACCCCCCACATGGAATGTTCTCTGGTGCTATAACGAAAAGGGTTCAGTGGTTAAATAAGTTTAGGAAATCTCAGATTAAATAAAAGTTAAACAATGTTTTCCTGATCACTCATTGGGCAGATACGATCGGGCACCTGCCACATACCAAGTGTCATGTGCAGGACCAGTAATACCGAGGGAAGGAATCAGATGCAGATCTATCTCTCATCAGGCTTGTGGTCTACCTGAAAGCACTAAACCAAAACAAATTCCAAACATGAATTTACTCAGGCTTGTGACTTAGGTGCCAGGCAGGGAGCCCAGCAAAGGTACTGTGCAGAAGACTCACTGGCCCAAGGACCTACCCTTCTTTGAGTGAGGAAGGTCTTGCTGAGGAAGCGACATGTAAGCAAGTGTGCTCCTGGTAGAGCCTTCAAGGCACAGGGTTTCCCAAATGTTCTGACTATGGAAGCCTTTCCAGGTGGCCTTTCTGGGCCCATTTCTACAGAATGCTCTTTGGGAAATACTAACATTTTATTACCACTCTAAGAGGGTCTGTGACCCTGATCCGTCTCAAAAGAGTCAGTTATCTATAGAGAGTTTGCTTGACCTCTCTGAGACTCATTTTCCTAATTCATGAAATGGTGCATTCATTTTCTAGAGTGACCACAACAACTTACCACAAACTCGGTGGCTTAAATAACATAAATTTATTCTCTCACAGTTCTGGATGGCAGAAGTCCAAATTTGAAGTGACAGCAGGCCCACACTCCTGCTGAAAGCTGTAGGGCGAGTCCTTCCTAGTATCTTCTCGCTTTTGTTGGCTCCAGCCATTCCTTGGCTTGTGGGTGTATCATTCCAGTCCCTGCCTCTGTCTTCATATGGCCTCCTCCTCTTCTCTCCCTCTGTCTTGCCCTCTTCTATCTCTTATAAGGACACTTGTCATTGGGTTTAGGGCTCACCAGGATAATCTAGGATGATCCCATCTCCAGATCCTTAAGTCAATTACATCTGCAAAATTATGTCTTCTCCCAAATAGTATCATATTGACAGTTTCTGGATGTATCTCTGAGGAGAGGGCAATTCAACCTACACAAATGGGAATAGGAGCTTATTTCAGAAAGGTGTTGGGCAAGTTCCATGAAACAAGTATATGAAGTTGTCTGGGCCAGAGTCAGTTGCTGCTGTTCCCCTCACCACTTCTTTGTCCCCAGTTTTCTCTATTCTCACGAGGCATTAGTACTACTAATTCACAATGAAGTGTGTGTGGGGGGGTAAAGGTTTCTTCTCTCCCCTCCCTCCACTGGAGAGAATTTCATTTTAAGTGAGGAATCAGAAGAAGGAAATCATTTTTCCTAGTCTCCCCCTTTCTGAGTTCTGGTCCCTACAGGAGTCATTTATTGTCTCTTCTCCAGGAGATCAGCTATTACCCTGCACTTGTGGTCTCCAACTTGGACCTATCCTTACCAAGTCATCAGCACACACATGTCTGGAAGCTGAGGGTGGGGAAGCTGGCAGCCTCCTCCCTGCCCCCCTCAACCAGCCATCTCCCACTCTGACAGCTCCAGGGGGACTTCCATCTTCAAAGAACGCCTGGATGATTTTCCTCATCATCTTCTGGGTTTTTGCTGCAAAACAAAAACAACCTCTCCGACCTCTTCCCTTCCCTGACTTTGCTTGTTGAGATGTGCTTGTCAAGCTGATGTTGAGGGGCATCAGCTGGAGATACTACTAGGGGGCAGGGGAGAGTGAAAAATAAGCAAACCAAGAAGCAAGTTAAAGGTCCTTATGCTCTGGGGTGTATTCATGTCTCGTCCTGCACTCTGACTACTCCAAGCACTTCATCCCCCTGAGGCAGTCCTTGTGCCTCAGACCCCTGTCCCTATGCCTTTTGGGCCCTGAATCCCTCTGTCCACAGGGCCGTCTGCACCTCTGCCTCTTGTCTCCATGTCCTTCCCTCCACCGCTTCCCATTTCCCCCTGGTAATGACAAATCGATGGTAATTGCTTAAGTGCAGCTGTTCAATTCTCAGACTGTTGAGAGAGAACTTAATGTCCAAAGAAGTCCCCAAAGAACCACATGCTGCTTGAATTATGTAAAGGTGAGCAGAGAAGGGTGAATTTCATATGCAGAAATCCTTTCTGTCATTAAAGTTTCATGGGAAAAACTGAACCCTTGGACTCGTATTTCTGGTCAAAGCTTATCTTCTTTCATTCAGCACACATTTATTGAACTTTTATTATGTACAAAACCACAGTCTAGGTGCTATAGGGAGAAAAGAGAGACTAATTAATCAGTCTCAGACCTTTCCCGCAGGTTTCCCCACCCCACCTGCATATGCCTTGGAACCAACAACCTGCTCTGAGATGAAACTATACCCAGATGAGCATCATATCATCCATACGCCCATCCGTTCACCCAGCATATATTGACCGTGTGCCTGCTTGGAGCTGGCTTCACAGCTGGGCACCAGAATCCCTGAGCTAGTGCAGAGTGAGACAGCTATTGAAAGGAGGCAGTGAGCACATTTAGGAAAAATGATCCTGTATAGGTGGTGCTTTTTAAGCTGGGTCTTGGAGGGCAAGTACAGTTTTGATAGAATGCTTATGTATATACATGTGAAATACAAGGAGGTCAAGCTTCCGCTCCCATTTCCTTTTCTTCTCAGAATTTATGTGCATTCCAGGTCAATTCCAGCTCCCTCAGGAAGCTCAGCCTCACAAGCTCTTCCCTTCTGGGGCTGTCTTCTCTCTCTGCTTTATATTGACCCAGTATCAACCTCATGCTCTTGATTTTCATCAGAGTCACCATATTAATACATTTCGTGTTGCTATAACAGAATCTCTAACACCTGGTACTTCCTAAAAAGAAAAAGCATATTTTGCTCACAGGCTTGGAGGTCGAAAGTCCAAGATCAGGTGGCCCTGGCAGCCACAGAACCTGGTAGAGAAGCAGAAAGGGAAACAGGCTTCCCACAAGAGCAAGAATGAGGAGAAGACAGAAAAGCCTGAATTCCTTTGGAAAGCAGGCTCCCCAGGACCTAACCACCTCTTACTAGGCCCCGCCTCTGAGTTTCTACCCTCTCGGTGCCACCACCCTAGGGACCAAGCTTCCAACACATGAACCTTTGGGGTTCAAACCACATCTAAACTACAGCAGTTACAACACAAAGTTATTCGTGTGTAGGTAGCAGGCGCCCTCAGTCCTCTCTAGCTTGGCTTCCAGCCCCAACTGTGTATCTAAAGAGAAGCAGGCTCCATTAAACAGTGTCCATGACAACTTCATCCCCACATGGGTCTCAGCAATGAGAAGAGGGTGGTATGAAGATCCATCTCCCTGTGGATGGGAGTGTAAGCCCTATGGGGATGGGGGATTTGTTTGTCTTGCTCACTGTTCTGTCCTGAGGCCTAGCATGGAGCCTAGAATAGTGCCTGGCACATGGTGGGGACTTGGGAATGTTGAATGAATGATGCCACACACCAAGCCCCTTAGATCACTCAAGCCAGAGACAAAGGGTGGGAGGGGCATTGCTGCAGCACTAGCAAGGGCCATAGTGCAGGCTCCAGCATTATCCTCACGTTTAGGACAAAACCCAAAGCTCTTTCAGCATCCTCTCTCTCTCTCTCTCTCTCTCTCTCTCTCTCTCTCTCTCTCTCTGTCACACATGTTCCAGTAAATTTGGTCATTTCTGTGTCAAGCACCGTGCTGCTCTTGCACCTGTGCAGAAGCTGTTCCTCTGCCCACACGTGCTTCCCTGTCACCCTCTCATGCTCATCCCCTCACCCGCTGCGGGTCCCTGCTCAAATGTCCTGGCTGGGCCATCCTGTCTTGTTTTCCTCATTATATATATATATATCATTAGCTGTTATTATCATTAACATTATTTATACGTTGTCTCATCCCCTTGTGAATGGTAGCTGCATAGGGCAGGGGCTGTATTTATTTACTTTTTGTTTACTACTGCAGTGCCTGGAACCATGCCCAGCACACAAAGGCCACCCCATAAATATTTGCTGTTGATTGAATGAATAGCAATGAATAAACATTAGGTCTACCCTGAGGCTTTTGAAATGAGTGAGACATCACGGAGGCCTGGAGCAAGATTCAGGAGGTTCTTACTCAGAAACAAGTGCATGAGGGGGGAGAGAGAGTAGAGCTGAGGAGCTTTATGACTAGATCAAGCTCTATAGAGGCAGATCAACATGAGACCACTAGCATTTGTCAAGATGGTGGAAAGGTATAAAGGCCTTTGCTGGTCCATGCAGTGCCCTTGTATATGTGAAAAAAATGCCTCCTTCTCCGGGGGGATATAGCCTCATGCAGGGTGTGCTGCATGCAGTGGGGGCTGGGTCTCTGCTGGCCCCCAGCCCCCATAGGTGGATCCCTTTTGCAGAGCATACCTCACATAACCCTATGCGACCGTCTTGTTGGGGACAGTCTGAGTGTCCACAATGGCATTTCTCTGTTGCCCAGTTTGAGAAAAAAATATAATAAGCTTATGAAGTTTAAGCTCAGTGAACAGATTATCCTGAAGCCACATAGCTACTCAAGGACAGAGCTGGGATCTGAGTTCCATCCCATCTGACAACTATGAGCAGGGACTCCTTGCATCATCCCTTTGCTAGTCCACTGCACTTTTTATTTTCCAGTTCTGGGGATTGAACCCAAAAAGTACTGAACTACATCCCCAGAATTTTTAAAATTTTATTTTGTGATAAGCCAAGTTACCAGACTGGCTTGGCACATGCTATCCTCCTGCCTCAGCCTCCTGAATAACTGGGATTACAGTCATGTGCTCAGTAGAAAATGCATCTTGACAAGATCTTCAAGTGATTTCTGTATATGTTGGGGTTTAAGGAACACTACACTCCATTAGCCCTGGTTGTTCTCTCTGTTAATTTCTATTAAATTTGGTATTGGGTAATCTTTACTTTGTGCATATGGCTTGTCATCAAATATTTATGGAGCCAGCCAGCTTGGGTTCTCGAAAGAAAATTGGGCATTAAGATATGTTTCAGTGGTTGTATGATGCTGGATAAATCTCTCATTCCTACAAGTATAGGCCCTTCTAATCCAGGGGCTTAAAAAAACGGTGTAATGACCTAGCACTTTTGTGGGGGTCAAATGACATGATAGATGTGGAAGTGCCTTGTCCGTTGTAAAATTCTACCCAAACGCAAGGGATTATTGCTCCTACATAGTATAATATGAGGGCCCCTGGCAGAGACCACTTACCTCTAGAATGCTACTTCAACAAATTAGAAGGAGGGAGAAAATGAATGGTCTGGGGTCAGTAGACTCCAATTAGCAGGCAGGAATAGACACAGGAGTCCACAGATTCATTTAACTTGCAAGGGCAACTAGCTGGCACCTGGGGCTTTCAACAGGGCTTTGATTATGAGGTTAGCTCCACTCTGGGCAAGTTATGAAGGGAAAAGTGGGAAGAGAGAGGTAGGATGTTTTCCAGCGAGGGAGACCTGTGGCCATGTGAGTGCTCCTGCAGATAGACTGCCTGCTCCCCAGAGGGCTAGGACACTTTTCACCTCCATACCCAGCCGTGATCTGGCTGCCATACTTTTCCTTTTGCATGCAGTTGTTCTGTGCCCTATGGAAGTGGCCAATAGCATTGGCAGGCCATGTGCTTGGCGGATGCCTTTTGTTAGGGGAAAGCAGCTCAGACCACAGTGGTGGGCACTCGGCAGAGATCCCCAAGAGATGGTGGCTGGATTCTTCTGATCTCACTGCCCTCCTGCACCAAAAGGCAGGACCCACCGAGTGTCCACTGCAGTCCTCCCAAATGGGTAAGTGAATGATTGGTGTCCTTTGCTTCTAGGACCTTTCCTGTGTCATAGCAACACCTACCCTGATCATCCTGTTTCAAATTTAATCTCTTATTTCTGCTGCTCTCAATCCCCCTTATCTTGTTCTCTCTCTCTCTCTTCCTCTCTCCCTCCCATGTGATCTCTCATTCTGTCACGCTCCCTCTTTCTGTTCATAATGTGTATCCTCTCTTCACATATCCTTTAAATTATAATTATATAATTTACTTATTTACCACTTTCTATCCCCCCTCACACACAAGCAAGTATCTTTATCTGTTGTAATTCACAGATACATCCTTAAAACCATGCTTGGCCCACAGTAGGTGAGCAACAAATACTTCTTGAATCAAACTGAAATGAACGAATTAGAGAAAGTGGCGGTATCACACGTTAAGATTTTTTCTGGTTCTGCCACCAAATCACTGTGTGATCAGGATGCGTACCTTCAGTTTTCTCACTGTATACTTCAGTCTCTCCATTTCCAAGGGCACCCTCAGCTTCAGTTCTGTGGCTCTGTGACAGTCATCTTGGGAGACTGCTCTCAGGAGGTGGTGGAGAGAACCCTACAGTGAAAACGAACAGACCGAGGTGGGAGTTCTTGCTCCGACACTTCCTAAGTACTGAGACTTTTGATGAGGCATTAGACTTCCATTTCGTATATGACACTCTTAGCGCAGGGCCTGGCATGTCTTAGGAGCTGACTGAAAGTTAGCTTCTCCCTCTTTTTACCATCTGGGCTTGCATGCTTTGTGCCAAATGAGTCTCACTCACACAGTCACACAGCATTGGCCTGAAAAAGCTTTGTGAACTTGAAAGTGTTCCCCAAAGGTAAAAGGTTATTGTGAATACATGTAGACCGATCCCTGGCTTTCCTACACATAGAGGAAATTGAGACCATAGTTGTTATTTGTATCAAAACCATCTCGTGACTCACCAACCTCCCTGCTCATCAGAAATGTTGCACCTGACAAGACCAAATTCACATTGGGTTTATCAAAGTCTAATTAAAACTTGATCATTGTGTCTAACATGTTGCCTTATTATTTTGGCTTAATCAGGGTGATGAGAGGGGGCTGAAAGCAGCAATTCCAGCAGTGCAATGATGCAACATCTGGAGAGGCATGGGGCTTATCCAGATGAGCAATTAAGTTGAACTACACACATAGCAAAGAGCTTTGCCTCTGACAGCTGTCTGGCCAGGCCCTTCCCAATCCCAGGCATAGTGAAAGCCACAATGATAAGCTTCTTTCTCACCTTCTGAAGTATCAGGAATTGGTCACACCCTTCAGGGAAGTGGGTAGCAAAGCCACCACTGTGTAGAAGGTGCTAAAGTCATAGTTTTCAGTCCCTGAAGGAAGAGAAGAGGAAGTATCCAGTGGCAAAAGGAAATGAATTCTTCCTTCGGTCTTAGAGTTGGTCAGCTATGGTCATGACGCTGATGTGGCTGGGAAAACTCTGTCCTCTTGGAAATGTCACCACCCCTTTCTTCAGTTATGAATAACCTGAAACTGGGCACTTCTATCTCTGCTCCTAGGAATGGAGAAGGATACATGGAGTGAGCATTCAAATACCTTCAAAAATACTCCCCAATACCAAAGCTAAAAAGTGCTCCATTAGGCTTATTTTAATAGTTAACCTATGGTAGCTGTAACAAGGAGACCCTGTGACTTCCAAGGACCCTGCCTCCTGGCTTTCTCTTATAATTCTCCTTTTCACACATGTATAAAGCTTTGAGTGTGGGCCAGACTTAGTGATTTGGTTCTAATAAATTGAACGTGGCAAAAATAAGGATGTCACTTGTGAGATGAGGTTACAAAAGATGGTGAGTTCCATCTTGCTCACTCACTGGTGATGGCTCTTGCTTGCTTGCTGTGAGGAGCTAGCTGCCACGCTGTGAGCTCCTCTCTGGAGAGGCCCACACAGCCAGGAACCCCAGGCTGCCTCTGCAGACAGCCTGGCCACAGTCATGTGAGTGAACTTGGCCACTGGACGTCCCTTCTCACTCGACTACCAGTGACTCGACTACCCTTACTGACACTCTGATTAAAGCCCGTGAAGGACCTTTAAGTAGAGGACCCAGATAAGTCCCACATAGGCTCCTGACCTACAGAAACTGTGACATATTAATTGTTTTAAGCCTCTAAATTTTGGGGCAATGTATTCCATAGCAATAGATAATTCATTCAGGCTCTAGTAAATACAATGACTCAATTGCAAGAGAAGCATGTTTTTGTACTTGTAACCATGTTTATAGAAGCGGTCATTTTTTCAACAGCTTCCAATATTGCCCTGATATTGTCTCCATTTCAGACCGTTGGAAGGGAATAAGAGCACAATTGAACACATATGGGAATTTATTCTCTAACTTTTTAAATTGTGGTAAAATATACATACCATAAAATTTACCATTTTAACCACTTTTATGCGTGTGGTTCAGTGGTATTAAGCACCTCAACATTGGTGTGCAATCATCACCACCATCCATCTGCAGAACTTTATTTCTTATCTTTGAAGACTGATGTATGGGTCTTTTGAGGACCAAACCTGGAGGTGTTACACACCACTTCCTGTTGCATTGCGATGGCTAGAAGAACTTAGTCTCATGGGTATATCTAGCTGCCAGAGAGACTGGGAAATGTAGTCTGGTTGTTTAACCAAAGAGGAAAACATGGATTTTTGTTGAGACTCTATTAGTCTTTGTTATACTGCAGCAGTATATAGATTTCAGATTGATACTAAGCCATTTTTACGTGGCAAACATGCTAACTCAAAGACAAACTGATTCACAGCCAGCCCTTCATCATTGTGCCTTACTCACTCCCGCGCTCTTCATTTTGGAATCAAGGTCTTTTATCAGACGTTTCTTAAAAGGTACATGGCTAAAGATTCCCTTATATTTCCTCGAGAAACTTTGCAAAACATATTCTGAATCTATCATATCATCACGTTAGTGCTCACTGCATGCATATTTTGTAATTTTTTTTAATTGCTTGGAACAATTTTCTAGAACCCAGGATTCTCTTCTTTGAAGGTTTCTCCCAGAGGCAGCTTCCAGCATCGCTGTCTCATCACATCAACAATAGCTGAAGTGGAATCAATGGCCCTGTACTTGATAGCATTTTCTCTTCCCCAGTGGAATGATAATGGTCTCTGAGATAAGGGGCTTACAGAAGCCCGACCCATCCCTACAGAGGGTTGGCTTTCCTTGTCAAAGGCAAGTGCCCTTTTGGAGCCATTTGAATCTTATATTACGAGTTATAGCCGAGGTGACGGTATAGACCAATTCCCTTCCTTAAATCTCTCATTCCTAGCATGTTTTAGAGGCTGTTTTCATTAGAAAGTGTCTATCAATGAAATAAAGAAGAAAGAGAAGAACCCCTGTGATCCTTCACAATTTCTCTTCAAGCCTACATGTCTGAGCATACAGTGAGTGGCTTTGCAAACTCGCTGCCTGGGAAAAGTACATTTTAAGACCAACTGACTTAGAAATTGTCAAATGCACCAAACTTTTCATTTCTATATGGAGCTAGTTGGCGGTATGAGCAGTTGTGGATACTCAAGCTCTATTTATCTGATCTTGGGCTATGGTATGGTGATATTTTAGCAACTATTCTGGGATATGTCGAATTATGGTTCCTAGCTGAGCGAAATGTACATAATACATGCTGGTTCCCCCCTTCCTGAGGCCACAGTCCCTGCGCTCAAGAGTTCCACAGTCTAGCGGGTGGGAACTAATTGCAATACAGCCAGTAAGAGTAGATAGAAGTGTGCAGAATGTGTCACGGTAACAGAAATGAGGATCCTCTAATCCACTGTGAGGGAAGGAGAGGAAA
Organism: Erethizon dorsatum; assembly: GCA_028451465.1. Taxonomy (NCBI): domain Eukaryota; kingdom Metazoa; phylum Chordata; class Mammalia; order Rodentia; family Erethizontidae; genus Erethizon; species Erethizon dorsatum. Next base: position 108,727,413 of record CM051827.1, on the reverse strand, counting down.
TCTTAAGAAACTGCTTGAGGAAGGAATATCTAAGCAGAGTTGTAAAGGGTGAGTAGGAGTTAGCTGGGGAAAGCAGAAGGACAGACCATATAAGGAAGAAAAGTCGCATGAGTAAAGTTAGCGACATGAGAATATAGTACATACTTGGAATTGCAAGTAGTCAGGGAAGGAAAGATAGTGGTGACAAAATAAGATTTGGAGTCTGAGCCAGGTGTGGTGCTGCAGGCTTGTAATCCCAGTGACTCTTGAGGCTGAGAAAAGAGGCTTGCAAATTTGAGTCCAGCCTGGGCAACTTAGTGTGACCCTGTCTCAAAATAATAAATAAAAAGAGCTGGGGATGTCAACTCCTTGGTTCTATCCCCAGTACCAAAACCAAAACAAGCAAACAAAAAGCTGGAGTCTGAAAAACCAGTATTCAAATCCCAGATCTAACAATTTCTTCTGCATACTGATGGTCATGTTATCAAACTTCTTTGCCTCAGCTTTTTGTTCTGTAAGATGGAGTAATGAAAAAATCCACCACATAGGGTAGGCAAGAGGTAAAGAGATATATGTGAAAAGAGGTAATGAGAACTACTGGCTCTGGGCCTTATATAAAAGCTGAATAAATGCTATTGCCCAGTAGGTAAAGGTAAATGTGAGTCTAGTTTTAAGAAAGCAGATCTATGTTAGAGGTGCTGTCTAGGAAATCAGCAATAGACAGACAACCATTGAGGGCATGAGAGGGAGTAAAACTGCATCAGTTAGCTTTTGTTGCTTGGCAAATCACCTCAAACTTAGTGGCTTAAAACAATCATATATTTATTGTTCATGAGTTTTTATAGGTTCTATGGTCTGGCCCAGGCTCAGGTGATAAGTTGGCTGAGGCTGGCTGGGCTCAAATGGTATCACCAACAAGCAGCTTGGCTGAGTGACTGGATCTTAGTACCCACATCATCCAGGAGGTCAACTCAGGTTTGCTCAGATGGCAGTGAGGTTCAGGCTGGGAACAGGCATAGTACTGCTTTGCTGTATTCTGTTGACCAAAGTAGGTCAAGGCTAGTACAGATTCAAGAGGAAGATAAATACACTCCATGTTCTGATAAGAAGAGTTGCAAAGTTACATTATAAAATCATAAATATGAGGAGTGGTAGAAACTTGGGACCATTTTTAGAAATAATATACCATAGAACCTGTCCAAGATTATGGCATACAAGGAGGGAAAAAACCCAAGCCCATTAACACTGTCTTCCAAGGTCAAAAAAAGGAAGATTGAACATTAGCCTTAGAAGCATGTGGAAACCAGGAGAGCATGGTGTCACAAAAGGCAATGGGAAGGGAGAATTTCTACATGGAGAATGCCTAACAGCATCAAAATTGCTGAGGGTCCAAGGGACATAATGACTGAAGGGTGACTATTGAATTCCAAATAAGGGTTGGCGATCATGTTGGGGCAGGCTCGTGGTGAAAGTGACGCACTGGTGGTTCATGGGGGGAGGCCATGAAAACTGAAGACAAAAATGTGGTGACAATGTTTTCAGAAAGTTTTGATAAGGAGAAACAGAGATATCGCAGTACTAGCTAGGAGTAGAGGGAAGAATGGATTCTCTCCTGTTGTTGCTTTGTTTTGTTTAAGAATAGGGAGACCTGAGCAAGTTTCAATGCAGTTGTGAAGGAGCTGATGGAAGAGTGGTTGGACAATATAAGGAAGAGAAGGAATAAATATAAAAATATCCCAAACAAGAGGCAAGGAATGAGATCCAGGCTGCAGTGTCACATTTAAATAGAAGAGACACGTGACTGGAGAGAGGTTAAAAAAAGGATAGTTTTAGATTTAAGTGAGTTTATACATGGCTGGAAGAAGGCTGAGAAAATTTGTCTTTCTTTTTTTTTTTTTTCCTACTTTCCAGAGTCCTTTTATTTTGGAATATCCTGTAAACATACCACCAGAACATGATTGTACAACAGTAAAATGTTTTCTTCCATTAAATTGAAGTCATCTGTTTTATAATAAAAAAAAATCAAAAATGTAGAAATGTACTTAGAGCTGCTATTTTCTAATTACACAACACCCTAGAACAGTGATGGTGAAACTTTTAGAGACCTAGTGCCCATACTGCAACTCAAAACCCACTTATTTATTGCAAAGTGCCAATACTGCAATTAAACTTGAATACTGAAGTTTTAGTTTAGAAAAAACAACTCACACAACTTGTGATGTCATCACAGAAAGGGCTCTTCGTGCCTGCTGCAGCACACATGCCACAGGTTTGCCACCACTGCCCTAGACCATTCAAGGCATCTTAATCTCCATCAAGAATAACAAAAGAATAATTTTTGTCATGCTGTTAAGTGCATCATTATGGATTTATTTTGTTTTATTTTATTTTAGAGAGAAAAAAACAATAAAAAAATACAGAATTTCAAAACAAGATAGTAGGAAATTAACAATGGTTAATATATTGCACATTGTTATCTTCAAAGTAGTTGCTCAGATTATAAGATACAGGCATGCAAAATTGATCTAAGAATACAAGCACAAACCGTTCTTTACAATGAACTAAAAGAAGTTAGTAGTATAATAATTTTAGCTATATTGTATAAACATATATATATGTATTTTGTTGGTTTGTTTGTTTTCTTTTCCCTTCCTTCTTTTCTCCTTTCCTCCATCCCAGTTGTTCTTTCCTTTTGAGCAGTTTCTTTCCCTTTCACAATATCTATTGTAGATTTTGGATCTTATTTACTTTTTCAGCTTCTTACACTAGGGAGACAATATGATGTTTACACATGAGAGTCTGATTTATTTCACTTATGAGTAGGGTCTCTAGTTGCATCCATTTACCAATAAAAGCCTCGAGTTTATCTTTCTTTATAGCTGAGTAGCACTCCATTATATAAAAATACCACATCTTTTTTTATCCATTCCTCAGTTGATGTGCATTTGGGTTGTTTCCAAGATTTAGCTATTACAAACTGTGCTACTGTAAACATGTGTGCACATATAGCTCTGTGGTATGATGTTTTTAATTCTTTTTTTTTTTTTTTTTTTTTTTGTGGGTACCGGGGGGTCGACCTCAGGACCTCGCGCACCAGCAGGCGCCCGTGCCGCTGAGCGATATCACCGGCCCCTTTTTCGTATGTGGGTTCCGGGAGTCGAACTCGGGCCCTCGCGCTTGCAAGGCAGGCGCTTACACCGCTGAGCCATCTCACCGGCCCGATGTTTTTAATTCTTCTGGGAAAATACCCAGAAAGGGAATAGCTGAGTCGAATGGGACCTCTAATCCTGGTTTTCTGAGGCGTCTCCACACTGATTTCCACAATGGTTGTACCAGTCTACACTCTCACCAAGAGTGGAGAAGTGTTCCTTTTTCCCCACAGCCCCTCCAGCATTTGTTATTGGTTGATTTCTTGATAATAGCCATTCTTTCTGGGGTGAGATGGAATCTCAGTGTTGTTTTAATTTGCATTTCTCAAGTGACCAATGATGTTGAACATTTTTTCCTATATTTATTTGTCATTTGTATTTCTTTGCCTGAGAAGTCTGTATTCATCTCAGATGCCCATTTTTGGATTGGGTCTTTGAATTTGGGAGGTCTGATTTTTTTCAATTCTTTATATGTTCTAGATGGAGTCTTTTTTCTGAGGGACATTTGGCTAAAATTTTTTCCCACTGTGTGTATTTTCTTTTCCCTGTGTTGGTGATTTCTTTTGATGTGCAAAAACTTTTTAGTAAGATGAGATCCCAGTTTAAGTTTCCCTTTCTGATAGCTTCTATTTTCTCTGTGGATAGGAGTAAACATGTTTGCTCAGGGAGAAGGAGATGTGGGATTTAAGAGAGGGTTAAAAGTTTGCAAGAGCCACGGTGAGGAATGAGAGAGCTGACAAGGGAAATAGAGAAGGATTGCCAGGCAGCATTGGGGTCCATTTGAAGTCAGAGACCATAAATTTAGAGTGGCACCAATGATTTATAGTGACACCAATCTGTGTAGATTTCCAGCAGTGCTTAGCAACCAGAGATGAGCGATAATTGGATTCATCCAAAGTTGATGTTTTGCCAGAAGTTGTACTGGGGGAACTTTGAGGAAGGGTACCGGTAAGAGAGAGTTGAAATGATAAGAAATGATATCTGGGCTGGATAGGGAAGAATGTAAAGACAGGAAAGGACCGAAACACAGAGAGCAATGAATGCTTGTGCTGTGAGTCAGCAAGATAATTTCTCAAGTTCTTCTCTAAAGAATGAACTTTCACAATGCTTTACATAGTCCAGGCCCCTCAATCTTTTCTATACTTTGGTATTTTTCACAGTTTATTTCCTATCAAGCACTTCATGCCCTCATTGGCCTAACAACTCATGACCCATAAAGAACTGGAAAGGGCAAGTGATCAGGAGAGATAAGACAGTAAGCCCCCTCTCTGTCTCTTCCACAGATACTCAGTAAGTGACACCAATGCCCACTCAACTGCCCAAGCAAAATATGGGGAGTCTCCTCAATTTCCTCATGTCTCTCATTTTCCTTCTCCAAATTCTATTGGTCCCAGTTTCCAATATACCTCAAATCTGTCCCTCCTTCATCTGTGCTGCCATCACCTGGGACTGATCCTCCACTACTTTGTCACCTGAACTTCAGAAATAAACTCCCTGTGGTCTCCTTGTTTCATCCTTTGCCTTCTTAAATTCACTCTTCCCACAGTAGCCAGCTCTTCCTTTAGGAATAGGAAATAAATCATAGGTAGTCAATCCTTTATATAAATCTTTCAGCATTCCCATTGTTCTTAAAATCACTTCCTTACCACTGAATTCAGGCTGAGAAATCCTGTAATAAGGTCCTGCAATGACAGGGAGCAGAGCAATGTGAAGGACAGAAAGGCCAGTGTGGGTTAGAGGAGGTGCGCTGGGATGTGGGGTATTCAGTGAGGTACATGAGTGAGGCAGGGCTTGGACCGTGAGGGCTAACCAGAGGTCATGGCAAGGAGCTGGGCACAGTCACACTTTTAAAAGACAATGCAGGCCAGATTACAGAGACTAGAAAGATATGAGGCCTGCATACCCTCTGCTATGAGACCAGTTATGAGGACATTGGAATAGTTCAGGCTGGAGTAGATGGCAGCTTGGACTATTTGGTATTGGAGACAGAGAATAGATATAAGTGTTATTTCAGGAGGTAAAATAGAAGGCTTGGAACACATCTCTACCTATAAATGCTGGCTATGCCCTACTGATTATTCTGAGGTCAAGTTCTTTCTCAGGGTCTTTCCTGGACATCAGAAGTCCAGTACATGTTTGTAGAACCAACACAATAAAAAACATTCTTAGCCATGCCCATGGTCTAGGAGGAAAGCTCTGGTTAGAGAGGGAGAGATTGAAGATATCAAGAAGAGGTGGGCCGGTGAGATAGATCAGCAGCATAAGTGCCTGCCTGGCATGCACGAGGTCCTGAGTTCAACTCCCAGTACCCACATACGAAAAAAAAAGGGCCGGTGATATTGCTCAGTGGCACAGGTGCCTGCTGGCGCACGAGGTCCTGAGGTCGACCCCTGGTACCCACAAAAAAAAAAAAAAGAGGTAATTGGTGGAGTGACATTCCTAGGGAGGAAAGGAACATGGAATGGAAACAAGGTGAAGAGATCAGCCTTGGGTCAGAGGAAATCTCTAGTCATACACTCCCCAATGGGCTGGGATTGTGCTGGGGAACGCTCATCCCACCCTAGTGACTAGACCAGTGGTTACTAGCTCCTCCTAGTTTGAAGCTCCCTTTTGAACTTCAAGAAATACCCTGGTCTCTAAGATATAGCAATATTTTTAATATCCACCAATTGAGAAAATGCATAATGACAGAAGCTCTATGAATTCAGAAAAGATTTTAAATATGTTTCTTTTGTGTTAATCATGACTTTATCTACTCTCTTTTAAAATAGCATATCTACGTGTGAAATTATTCTTTTCCCTTAGAAAATGCCTGGTGCAATAAAGCTTGGCAAACCTGGATGCCCTCTGCCTTTTTCTGTTAAGTCTGCAGATTGTGAATCAAGATCTAGCCTTGACCATCTTCTAAACTAAAATGATTACATCAATGACTGTCTTTCCTTAGACTAGGAGAGTCTTAGAGAAAGGAGTTGTGCCCTTTTTTATATCTCTAGCATCCAGTATATGACATGAGACAAAGTAGATTTTCAAAAATTGTGGTTGAGTGAATGAAAATAGAGTTATTTTCATGATGATTTTACTATTATTTAATTTGAGATGTCCAGATGGTCTCACATATTCAGTTTCTTCAAAAATTCTGACTTTCTTTCCCCCTGGTGATTAAGACCATTCGAATTCAAACCATTCCTTTAAGGTACTTGTCTGCTAAAGCTGTGGGAGCCTGTCCTGGCTCAGGTTCATTTTTCTGTTTCTAGGCAGTCTTTAGCAATGCATCATCTTAGTAAAGTGCCTGGCTCATTCCACAGAGTAAAATGTACTAAATGTGCAGGCACATCCTGTCCTTCAGATGTTCCAGCTCCAAACTCAAATTTCTGCATTTGCACATGCTTATTTGGCTAAATGTATTTTGTAGGATTAGCTTAAGCCACTGCACACAGCTGACTTTTTATTTTGAACCTTAATATGGAGATCTGAAGGGAGGAATCACCTGGCTTTATGTGCATGAAATAAAAAGGTGTTTCTGCCTTTGAAACTTTAATTGGATCCTGTCCATGGGAGAGGCCAATGGAGACACCAAATCCCAGGATGTGATTCTCTAACTTCAGGCTGTCCTTGGAATAGTGGAGAGAAAGTTGGCTGTGAGCTCCTGGGGGCACTACTCACCAGGAACAAATTGACAAATGGATTTGAAAGTTCAATTGCGAAGTCAGCTGCCATTTCACAGGTGGCCCCAACTTACCACTGAGTTAAGTGTGATTCTTCCAGCCACCGATTTAAAGCAGTGAAAATGTCCCATGTGGACAGTAGACAATGAGAGTTATTGTTTTGGGTGAGGGACAGGCTGAATGGTGGCCTCAAAATAGATGGAACACAGAAATAAACACACACAAACACACACTCACACACATACACACACACACTATGCTATAAGGTAGGGGCACAAACAGACTCTTGCTCTGCTTGGCAAACTCCCATGTGCCCTCAGCCTCTTCTCGCAACTCTCCAGTCATCTGCTGCCATTTTGAAACATAGCTATTGTCTAAGGATGCCACTGCCGAGGTAACCCTCTCAGGGAGAACCTGTTTTATCTTTTTTTTTTTAATAATTTTCAATTGTAAATTGAAAAATTACAGTTGCATATACTTACGGGGTAAAAAGTGATGTTATGATTTATGAATACAATGTACAATAATTAAATAAATAAAGCTAATTAACATATCTAGCATCTCAAATACATTTTTATGGTAAGAACATCTAAAATTTACTCTTGGTGATTTGGAAGTGTACAATACATTATTATTCATTATATTTACCATGCTGTGGAATATATCTCAAAGAAAAAATAACTCCTCTTGCCTCACTGAGGTTTTGTATCTTCTTGCCATCATCTCCCCATTCCTTCCAACCCCCAACGTCTGTAAACCACCATCCTACCCTCTATTTCCCCAGACTTCAATTGTTTTAGATTCCACATGTAAGTGATAGCATGTATATTTGTCTTTCTGTGCTTGGCTATTTCATTTTATAACTCCATCCATGTTGTCATAAATGAGAGTTTTTCTTTCTTTTTAAAGACTGAGTAATATTCATATATATATAATATTTTCTGTATCTATTATCTGTTGATGGACATGAGTTGATTCTATAACCTAGAATTTGTGAATAGTGCTGCAAAGAAAATCCCAGAACCTGATGGCTTCACTGCTGAATTCTACTAAACTTAACTAATACCAATCCTTCACAAACTTTTCCAAATATATAAGAGGATAAAATACTTTCAAACTCTTTTTACAAGCCCGCCAATACCAAACCAGACAAGGGCATCATAAGAAAGAAACTACAGCCAATAAACTTGATGAATATAAATGCAAATATCCTGAACAAAATACTAGCAAATCAAATTCAGCAACACATTAAAAAGATCATTCAACATGATCAAGTGGGATTTATCCCTGATATATAAGGATAGTTCAACATATGCAAATCAGTGAGTGCAATAAATCACATTAGTAGAATTAAAGACAAGAGCCATTTGATTATCTCATTAGATGCAGGAAAAGAATTTGATAGAATTCAACATCCTTTCATGATAGAAACAATTCAACAAATTAGGTATAGAAGGAATGGATCTCAACATAATAAAAGCCATATAGAGAAACCCACAGATAACGTTATACTCAATGGTGAAAAATTGAAACCCTCTCCTCTAACATCCCAAACAAAATAAGGATGCCTAATCTGACCATTTCTAGTCATCATAGTGTTGGAAGTCCTTAGCAGAGCAATCAGGGAAGAGAAAGAAATAAAATAATAAAGGAAGAAATAAAAAGAATTTATCACATTTTGTTGAAGACAAGATCATATATATATTCAAAACACTAAAGATTTCTAACTGTTAGACTTAATAAAGAAATGTGTAAAGTTGCAGAATACAAAATCAACATGCAAAATTTAAGATCCTGTATTTTTAATATTTTATTTCCAAATTCCTTAGGACCAGAGAGGGAGGGATGTGGGTGTTCTTACTCCTCATGGCTGCTTCCAGACCCTCTCTCTCCCTCTTTTTAAAAGACACCAGTCCTTTGAGACTCATTGCTACTGCCACTGACCTGACCATGCCCCCTCACTCACTGAATTCTTGGTTCTTTGTGTCCCCTGTATGAGTTGCTGCACACCATAACATCCACACAAACGGCTCGCCTAATACTCTGTTGTAAGAGACTGAATTGTGTACCCCCTCCCAAATTCATGTTTACATCCTAACCCCTGTATCTCAGAATGTGACTGCATTTGGAAGTAAGGCCTTTAAAGAGATAATCAAGGTAAAATGAGGCCAAATACGTGGGCCCTGATCCAAAGCAACCGTTGTTCTTATGAGAAGAGGACATACACAAACATACAAATGACGGAGAGCCGTGTGTGGACACAAGAAGACAGTCGCGGTCATCTGTGAGTAAAGGAGAGAGGCTTCAATGAAGCCAAGTCTGCCCGCAACTCTCAGATGTCTAACCTCCAGAATGCTGGGAAAATAAATTTCTGCCATTCTTTCTTTGTTTAAGACGGAGTCTGACTATGTAGTCCAGTCTGGCCTTGAACTCGATATGTACCAAGGCTGACCTCAAACTTGCCGTGATCCTCTTGCCTCAGTGTCCCAAGTGCTGTGATCACAGGTGTGATCATACCTGACAATTTCTGCTGCTTGTCACCTAGTCTGTTGTGTTTTGTTATGGCATCCATAGTAAATACACCATCCTTTGGGTTTTTATAGTTCCTTATTCTCCAATAACACTTTCTTCTGCTCCAACTCTGATGTCCAAGTCTTTCCCCTTGACTCTACATTCACCCTAAATGATATTACTGCCTCCAAAATTTGAATTGCAATACTCTTTTCTCTAACTACTGCTTATACTTATGTTCACTTTCTCACATGCCCGCATAGATCATTCTGAAACCCAGTTATTGATTCCTGCTCCCACCCTTAATGTACACACTTTTCTACCTACCTTCAGCCCTCCACTGTCTTTCTTTCATGTCTTCACCGAGATTTTGTAGCTCGCTGCTGTAAATACCCTCTTGAAAAGACCCTCAACCTCTTGCTCACCTCTTCATTTATCATACTCTCCTGGGAAGTTATAACTATGGACAAACTCCATGCCTATACTCAATAGGCTAACTACATCACACAACAAAGGTGACCAGCTTCTCTTGTTTTATTTTTTAATTGTACGTCTTTCTTCACTGAGACTTACCTTAAGAAGTGTCATATTGTTTCCCTGTGATTTTCTGTATCAGTCAACCTTCTCATAACTGGAACAAAATACACCTGGAACTTAAAGGAGGAGACATTTATTTTGGGGTTTCAGGGGATTCAGTCCATGGTCAGCTGTTCCAAGGCAGAAATAGCATAGCAGAATGGCATGTTGGAGAAAAGCTGCTCATGTCATGGTGGCCAGGAAGAAAAGAGAGAAGGGAGGATCTAGAGACCAGAATATATCCTTCTAGGTCATGCCCCCAGTGACCCACTTCCTCCAACCATGCCCTGCTTCTGAACACTAGACTTTTGGAGAACATTTCAGATCTAACCACAACAATTACACATCCAAGGTGACCAATTTCTCTTGTTTTATATTTCAATTCGACCCCTTCCTTCACTGAGACTTACCTTAAGAAATATCATATTTGTTCCCCATGAAAGTTAACTGGTCTTTAGAACACTCATCTATGGCCAGCAATCCTACAGTTATTCTCTAAGAGGTCTAGTACATGCTTTCTGCCTTCCAAACTTCTAGTGCCCCAAATCCTTGACTCCTCTTGCAGTAAAGTGTCTAAAAAGAGATGTCACATGTGCTCTACACTTTGTTATTCCCAATTATCCCCTATTCAGTGCAGTCTGAATTCAGCTTCCACACTCAACAGTGACTGATTTTGTCAAAGTTACCAGCAATCTCCTTGTTACTAAATCCTGAGGACACTTTCCTGCCTCATTTTGTTCTTACTCAACTTTTCACTTACCGCAGCCAATGATTCCCTCCTCAAAACACTCCCCGTGACATCACTGTCTTCTGTTTTTCCCCGTGCTTTGATCACTTCTCTGTTTTCTCCTTCTCCACACCTTCTCTGAAGTCTTCTGTGTCTTCCCTACAACTCATCTTCAGACCTCTTCTCCCTCTGGTTTCCTCTCATCCATTTCCAGAGATTTGAATCCCATCAGAGGCTGATGAGTCCCTAATTTATATCTGCAAACAAACTTCCACACTTTACCATCTTCCCACCTCATTGACTTCTCCACTTGATTCTCAGACTTAGTAGGTTCAAATAGCCCTGGGCTCCTCTCCTTCCCACATCCCATCTCCCAGTCTTTCTCACTTTTACAAATGGTGCCACTCTGCCCTCATTTTCTCAAGTCAGGAACCTGAGTACCATCCCTGTTTCTTCCTCTCCTTCAACCATTCTGCCCACACCAAGTTCAACTCCATCCATCCCTTAAATATGTCTCGAACTATTGAGCTTTATTCTCCCTGCTGCTGATACCCACTCATCCCAGTAACTGTTATTTCTTACCAAGAGAACTGTACTGGCCTCTATTCTAGTTTCTCTGGCTTGGCTCTTGGCTTTCCCAATTTATCCCCTACACAGTTGCTAGAGTAACCATTTAAAAACCACAAATTGGACCGCGGTGTTTCCTAGCTTAAAACTCTCCAATAGCTTTCCATTACACTTTTTAAAAAAAGTGAGCACTTCTTATCCTGGCTTAACTGGGCTTGTGGGATCTGGACCATATCAACTCAATGGTTTTCTCATTCCATTCTCTTTCTCATCAACTCTCTTCCAGCCCAACTGACTTTAACCTTCTCAAACAGAACAAGATTTTTATTGTAATTAAGCTTAATAGATCTTCTTCTATGTATTTTTGATGCTCTCCTCTCACTGTGCATGGCTGGATCTTTTTTATTCTGTGTCACACTAATATTTTAAAAAGTAGTTCTTAATTTGAAAGTAAAATTTATAAAATTGAAATGCACAGATATAAACTATACAGTTTTGACAATTGATAGATATCTGTGTAACCCAACTCCCCATCAAAAACTCCTCTCATTTTCCCTCCCACTAAATTCCCACCCAATCCAGAGGGAAGCCACTGTTTTAATTTTTTTGCATTTTAAAAACAACTTTGTCTACATTCATTAGTGTAATGTGAAATCTTGTGTGTCTGGCTTCTTTTGCTCAAAATAATATCAGTGATGTTTATCCATGTTGCTGAAAGTACTGTAGCATATCTTTTTATCATTGATTAGTGTTCTATTGTATAAATATTTCACAATTTTTAAACTTACTCTCATACTGATGTACATTTGACTTGTTCTATTTGTTGTTATTGTTAGGAATAAATTTGCCAAAAGCAACTTTTTGAATGGATGTGTGTTTTTATTTCTCTTGGGAAAATGCTTGGAACTAGAATTACAGAGTTACAGGGTAGTTTTAGGCTTAATTTTATAAGAAGCTACTAAAGCTTTTTCCAGAGTAAATGTACAATTTTACATACCACTAACAAGTGATTAGAGTTCTGGCTGCTCCATACTCTTAGTAATATTTTGGTTTTAGTATTTTGATTATTTTGCTATATTAATGGGCAATAATGTCAGTCATTGTGGTTTTCATTTGCCTTTCTGTGACAACAAATGAAATCGAAAACTTTTTCATTTGCTCTCTGACCATTACAGTATTTTCCTTTGTCTCTCCTTGAAATGCTTGAGACTTTTCTCTTTAACTATAAATTTATTGGGTTGTTTGTCTGTGTTATTTTGGAGTTGTAGCTCTTTATATATCCTGGATACAAGTTCTGTGTAAGATATATGTTTTGTGAATGTGTTCTCCTAGGCTGTGGATTGCTCATTCATTTTCTTAATGATGTCTTTTCATGAGCAGAACATTTAAATTTTGATAAAGTCTGATGCATCAGTTTCTCATTTTATAGTCATTGTTTTCTATGCTGTCCCTAGAAGGTCTTTGATAATCCAAGGTCAAAATAGTATTTTATGGTTTTTCCCTAAAGCATTATAGCTTCAGTTTACACTTAGGTCTCTATATATCCTGAATTGATTTTTGTATATAGTATGAGATAGGATTTGAAATTTAATTTTCCATGTGGTCATCATTCAATCACTCCAGCATAAAACTGGAAGACTTTGGTTTTTATTGTGGATATATATAATATATATATATATATATATCCACATATATATTTGCCATTTCATTTAAGTGTGCAATTCAGTAACTTTAATTACATTTAGTATGTTGTATAACCATCACTATTATATACTTCCAAAACATTTTTACCACTCCAAACAAATATTGTAGCCATTAAGCCACAATTCCTCATCTTTCTGCCTCTCCACTCAGGCCCTAACAACCTTTAATCTAATTTATATCGGTATGAATTTTCCTATTATGGATATTTTATATAAATATCTGTCTTATTTAACTTACAGTAATATTTTCAAGGTTCCTGAAGGTTACAGCATGCATCAGAATTTCACTCTTTTTGAGAATGAAATATATATATATATCCCCAATAGTTTTGATCAGTTAGTCTGTTAATAGACACTTGAGTTGTTTCTATCATTTGGCTATTGGGAGTAATTCTGCAATGAATAATGACATCTAAGTATCTGTACTGTCTTATAATTCCTTTGATCTCTTCAAATGATAATTTCATTTTCATTTCTGCTTTTAGTTATTTGTGTCCTTCTTTTTTTGCTGGTCTAGCTAAAAATTTATAGTTATATTGATGTTTTCAAAAACCTAACTTATGTGTTCCTTGATTCTATTGTATGTCTATTCTCTCTTTTATTGCGCTCTGCTATTTACCATTTTATTACTTCTGATAGTTTTGGTTTTAACTTGCTCTCTTTTTCTATTTACTCAAGGTACAAAGTTAAGTTATTAGTTAGAGATCCTTCTTTTATAATGTAGGCCTTTACAGCTACATATTTATCTTGAGCGCAACCTCTGCTGTGTTCCATAAATTTTGGCCTATTGTGCTTTGGATTGCATCAATCTCTAAGTATTTTCTAATTTCTCTTGTGATTTCTTTTTAGGACAGCATAAAAAGCTGTTGTTTAACATTGCTTTCTTATCTTCACATAATTGTGAATGTTCCAGTTTGCTTTCTATAATTGATTGTAGCTTCATTCTATTATGGTTAGCCAACATACTTTGTATTATTTCAATATTTTGAAGTTTACAGAGTCTTGTTTTGTGGCCTAACTTACCAAGGTCAAATCACAAAGACATTGAAAATCTGAATAGACCAATAATGGGTAAAAAGAACAAGCACTTCAGAAGAATGCATCTTATGGAATTTTTTGCATATAGAATGTAATATGTATGTCTATTAGCTCTAGTTGGTTTATAGTGTTATTCGAGTCCTCTCTTCCCTTATTAATCTTCTGTCTAGATGTTCCATCTATTATTGAAAGTGAGGTATTGAAGTCTGAAAATGTCTTACTTTCTCTTTTGTTTTTGAAGCATAGTTTTATCAGATATAAAATCCATGATTAATTTTTTCTTCCAGCAATTTAAATGTGTTGTCCCATTGCTTTCTGACCTTCATAGTTTCTGATGAGAAATTAATCATATTGAGGATCCTTGATGAATAACTTCTTTGTTGCTGCTTTCAAAATTCTCTCTTTGGCTTTGGCTTCTTTGTTGGTCTTTTTTTTTTTTTTTTTTAACCTCATTCTATTTAGAGTTCATTGACTTCTTGGATTTGTGGAATCATATCTTTCATCAAATTTGGGAAGTTTTGGACTATTGTTTTCAAATATTCTTTCTCACACTTTCTCTTTTTCTTCTCCTTCCAGAACACTTAAGGTGTATATGTTGGTTTGGGTTACTTGATGATGACTCTCAGGATCTGTTAACTTTTCTTCACTCCTTTTTCTTTTTTTCCTCAGGCTCTATAATGTCAAGTATACTACCTTTAGTCTCACCAACTCTCTCTCCTTCTTCCTCCAATATGCTGTTTAACCCCTCCAATAAAATGCTCCCTTCTGTTTTCTCGAATACTAATAAATCTGACTGTGACATTCTCTGTTTATTTTTCATTGTTTCTTGGGATGGGGAGAGAGGCTGTCATTTTGTCTATGGTTCCTTGCTAAAAAAAAACTTTTCTTGGTACCTTTGTTGAAAAATCAAGTAATCAAGTCAATATCTCAACTTCTTGACTTTATATTCTATTATCTCTATTATTTATTTTGTTTATTCCTATGCAAATACCACTGATGTGGAATACTGCCACTTTATAGAAAATCTGCAAGTCATGGAGTATAAGTCATCAATGTTGTTTTTGACTATTCTAGGTTCTTTGTATTCTACTTCTTTTATTTTATAATTATCTTTTATGTACACATATATATACATACTTACACAATAGTATGAATTTTTGTTTTAGCTGTCAAACATAAAGAACTCAAGAGGGAAAGAATAGTGTATTATATTCACTCATATATGTGTCATTTATATTTCTGTTGTTCTTCCTTTTTTCCTGATGTTCCAAGTTCCATACTGGAATTACTCCCCTTGTTTTAAAAACTGCTTTTAGCAGTTTTCTTTGTTTAACCTTGATTCTTGAAGGATATTTTATTGTTGTTCTGCTAGATGTAGAATTCTGAATTGACAGCTTCATTTTTTTTCCAGAATTTAAAAAGTGTTGTGACATTTTCTTTTGGCCTTCATGGTTTTTGATGAGAAACCCATACTCTTCCAAATCAATGTCTATTTTTTCCTAATGATGTGCCATTTACTTTTGGATGCTCCCAAGATTTCTTTGTCTTTACTTTTTAGCAGTTTGATTAAGATGTACCAGAGGCATAGATATTTTGGGTTTGTTGTGTTTGAGATATATTGAATCTCAATTTATTGAATATATTGAATCTACAGGAATGTCTCTAGGAAATTTAGGAAGTTTTATGCCATTATTTTCTATGATTTTAATTTGCCACTTGTTTCAAGAATGCTTGTATTGCCTGTTGGAACATTTTCATGAATTACTTTCAGTCTTTGTCAGTATCAATGCCATTTCAGTGTTGGCATCTGTCTTTTATCATAAGAGTTGATATTTTCTTGCTTTTTTATATCATGAGAAGTTTGAAGGATATGTTCTGGCCATTTTGAGTATTATGTCATGGAACTTTGAATCTTATGCACTCCTGTGCTGATGAAGATACTGGTTTAGCAGGCAAAGCAACCCAGTTAGCCTCAGGCTTTAAGTGCAGACCTTCCCAGCAGGGCTCTTTGACTCATTCTTGTACTATGCCACCTAGAAGCCAGTCTTGGACCTGGCTCTTCCTGTTTGGTTTTTAGTTTTTAATATGCTGATGAAGATTGTATTTACATGTGTACTGCTTGAAGGTAAGCCCAAAAATCCATAATGATTTTATAAGGTTTCTTTATTTAGCTTTTTTTTTTTTGTGGGTACCGGGGGTCGACCTCAGGACCTTGTGCACCAGTAGGCGCCCGTGCCGCTGAGCAATATCACTGGCCCTTTTTTCGTATGTGGGTTCCAGGAGTCGAACTTGGGCCCTCATGCTTGCTAGGCAGGCGCTTATGCCGCTGAGCCATCTCACCAGCCCTCTTTATTTAGCTTTGCCCCCTCTGTGATTTACCAATACTTTCTGATTCTCTAAAGCACAGCATTTTTTGTGTTGGACAATAAGTTGAAGATTTTTTACCTTATTCTGCTTCATGGTTCTATAATTGCACTAGCATTCAGGGCAAATCTGTATGAGGAAAAAGAGAAAGATGGGGAAAAAGCAATGGGATCCCCCCCATCTTCTTGGGACTAAGCCAGGACTCTGTGCTCACTCTCAGCATTGGAAGTTCCCTGTTCCACCTCTTTGATCAGAACTGGGGAGCTTGTCTTCATGCTTTTTATTTTTCCCCACCCCAGTGATCACTTTTAGGTTTTGGGACTGTGTTGAGATTAGATCTGGAGATACCAGAAGAAAAAAAACTCTCATGAATTCACTACCAGCTTAGGGATACTTTGCATTCTTGTCTACTTCTCTAATCTGCTTGCTACTTATTTCTTTTCAGCGTCCTCAAATGGCTGCTGTACATATTCTGTCAATGTTTTATAGCCGTATTCAGTGAGAGAGGCTGTGTGGAATGTGATTACACCATCTTACCCCAAATTGGTGGTGCTTTTATGTCTCTTAATGTGGAAATTTGGATAATTGGTTTTTTTTTTTTACCTTTTTAATATAAGAACTTGATATAGATAGCCCTTTTAATACTGCTTACATTGCATGCCACAAATATTGATATACTATGTTTTTCTTATCATTCATTGTGAACTAGTTTCTAATTTCCCTTGTGATTCTTCACGGTGCATGGATAATTTTAAAGTATATTATTTAATTTAGAAATATGGATTTTCTGAATCTCTTGTTATTACTTATTTCTAGTGTTGAGTAGATAATGTGTCTTGAAAACATTTTAACATTTTGAAACTTTATAGAGTTGTTTTTTGGCCCAACATATTATCTGTCTTGGTGAACATTATCTGTGTCCCTGGAAACATGTGTTTTCTGTCACGTAAGGTAAAAGTACTGTTTAGATCTTTTAAAATCTTGCTGATTTAAAAAAAAGTTTTGGTTATTTTATCAATCACTGGAAGGAACTAAGATTACATACTATTACATTACTTTCCTTAATCCTATCAATACTAGTTTCCTATATTTTGAAGATCTATTATGAGGTGCATAAATATTTGTATCTTAGCCCATTTTCTGCTTCTATGACAGAATACTACAGAATGGGTAATTTATAAAAAGCAAAAGCTTATTTGGCCTATGGTTCTAGAGGTTGAGCAGTCTAAGAGCATGGCACCAGCATCTGACCCTTCATGCTGCATGATAACATGGCAGAAGGGCAAGCAAGCCCACAGGACAAACCTAAAGATGAAACAGGGCCACTTTTACAATGAATCCAGTCTATAACAACTAACCCATTACCCTGATAATGACATTAACCCATTCATGAGGGCAGAGTCCTCAAGACCTAAGTAGTTCATATTAAGCCTCATTTCTCAATCGCTGTTATATTTGGGGATTAAATTTCTAACATAAACTTTTGGGTGACCCATTCCATAGCAATTTGTATTCATTGTGTTTTCTAAAGAAGTGACCCTTTAATCTTTTGCATTTGTAAGAATGATCTCTGCTAATACTCCTTGTCTGAAAGTCTATTTTGTCTGATATTTATACTGTCATTTCACCTTTTGAAAATTTTTCTATGCATGGAAAATTGTTTTTCTTCTTTTTTTTTTTTTTTTTTGTGGGTACCAGGGGTCAACCTCAGGACCTCGTGTGCCAGCAGGCTCCCGTGCCACTGAGCAATATCACCGGCCCTTTTTTCGTACGCGGGTTCCAGAAGTCGAACTCAGGACCTCGTGCTTGCCAGGCAGGTGCTTATGCCACTGAGCCATCTCACTGGCTCTGTTTTTCTTTTTTAAAAACACTTTATGACTATTTACTTTTCTGCATTTAAAGTGTAGCTAGGCCAATTTTTTTATCTCTCCCTTTTAACCAAAATCCATATGTATTTGAGATATTTTTTGATAAATTTGGGCTTAGGTGCACCATTTGATAATTAACTTTAATAAAAAATTTTATAGAGACAATTATAGACTCACATGAAATTGTAATGTGATTAAAAATATAAAGCTTCATTTGTGAAAGAGAAATAAATTCTGGAGCTCTGTAATATAGTGTCTATAGCTGACTTAAAATTTGCTGAGAGGGAAGATTTTATGCTAAATATTCTTACTACCAAAATAGTAATAATAACAACACTAATAATAAAGGGGCAGGAGGAAACTTTGGGAGGTGATATGTTTATGGCCTTGGCAATGTTTTCATGGATATTTATGTATTTCCAAACTTATCAAGTTGTGTACATTAAATATATAAAGCTTTTTCTATGTCAATTATACCTCAGTCAGGTGATTTTTAAAAAGGTTAAAAAATGGGAGGGGCCGGTGATATGGCCCAGTGGCGCAAGTGCCTGCCTGGCAGGCATGAGGTCCTGAGTTTGACTCCTGGAACCCACATAAAGGAAAAAAAGGGCCAGTGATATCACTCAGCGGCACAAGTGCCTGCTGGCAAGCACGAGGTCCTGAGATCAACCCCGGTACCCACATTAAAAAAAAAAAATGGGAGGAAGGAAGGAAAGAAGGAAGAAGGAAGGAAGGAAAGAAAATTTCATTATGCTTTTTGCCTAATTTTCCCAATGGTAACATTTTACAAAACTATAGCACAGTATAACATCACAACTGGGATGGTGCCATTGATACAGTCCATCAGTTTTAGCCAGATTTGTTTTACTTTGTGTGTGTGTGCATGCCTCTGTGTGTGTGTGTGTGTGTGTGTGTGTGTATGCATACGCATGTATCAGGGTTCTATACATTTTTATTAGCTGCATAGTTTCATATACCAACCATCACAGTTAGGTACTGAATAGTCCCAACACCACAAAATCCCCCGTGTTGCCCCATTATAACCACACACTCCTCTCTCCCAAACACCTTCCCAAACCCCTGGCCACCACTGATGTGTTCTCCACTTTATAAAATTTGATTTCTAAAGTGCTATATTGGGCCGGTGAGATGGCTCAGCGGCTTAAGCGCCTGCCCGGCAAGCGTGAGGGCCCGAGTTCGACTCCCGGAACCCACATATGAAAAAGGGGCCGGTGATATCGCTCAGCGGCACAGGCGCCTCCTGGTGCGCGAGGTCCTGAGGTCGACCCCCTGGTACCCACCAAAAAAAAAAATAAATAAAAAAAAAAATAAAGTGCTATATTTCTAAAATTTTATTTCTAAAACGCTATATAAGTGGAACCATACAGTGTAACCTTTTTTGAGTTGCTTTCTTCTTTCATTGTGAGTCTCTGGAGATTCATCAAAGTTTGTGCATGTATTATAACTGTTTTAAAGTTGTTGGTATTCCATGGTGTATATGTCATGGTGTATATGCACAGTTGTCTAAGCGGTCATCTGCTGAAGGACAACTGATCTAATTCCAACTTTTACTGTTACAAGTAAAGGTGCTAGAAATACTCATGTATAGGCTTTTATGTGAATATAAATTATTGTTTCTCTGGGATAAATACCCAAGAGTGCTATTGCTGGATGTTACAGTAATTGCATGTTTAGTTTTCAAAGAAACTGTCAGGTTCTTTTCCAGTGTGGCTGTACCATTTTACAATCCCCTATAGCAATGTTTGATGATCCAGTTTCTTTGCATCCTTGCTGGCATTCGGTTTTTTGGGGGTTTTTTTAGCTTTTTTGATAGGTGTACAGTGGTATATCATGTGTTTTTAATTTGCCTTTGCCTAATGACTAGTGATATTCAACATCTTTTCACCTGTTTATTTTCTATCCATATATAGAAATGTCTGTTCAGTGTTTTGTTCATTTTCCAACTGGATTTTCATGATTATTTAGTTGAAAGTTCTTTGTATATTCCAGGTAATAGTCCTTTGCAGAATATGTGGTTGGCAAATATTGTCTTTTTTTTTCTGTTTTTTACATAATCTTTTACAGAGCAAGTTTTAAATTTTTATTTCAAAGATAAAAGAGATTCAAAGCATCAGATTTTTCCTTTTATGGATCATGCTTTTGGTATAAAGTGTAAGAACTCTTTCCCTAGCCCTATTGACCCCAAAGATTTTCTCATATGTTCCTTGCTAAAAGTTTTTTATTTTATATTTATGCCTATGATCCATCATAAGTCAATTTTTACTTAAGAAGTGAGACTTAGAGGTTGAAGTTCAGTTTCTTGCCTGTGGATGTCCAAAAACTCCAGCACCATTTGATGAAAATCCCATTCTCCTCTATCAGATTGCTTTTGCACCTTTGTTGAAAGTCAGTTGGTCGTACTTGTGTGAATCTATTTTTGGGTTTTGTATCCTTTTCTAGTGACCAATTTGTCTGTTCTTTCACCAATATATCAGTTTTTATTACTGTAAGGACATAGTAAATTTTGATATTGGATAATTTCTCTTGATTTTAATTCTTCTTCATTGAAATCATTTTATCTACCCTGGGGCCTGTGTCTTTACACTCAAATTTTAGAATAAACCTATATTTGTTTTCAAAAAATCTTGCAGGTGTTTCTATAGGTATCCCATTAAACCTATAGCTCAGTCTGGGGAGAATTCACATTTTCATTAAACTGAGTTTCACAGTCCATGAACATAGTATGTTTCCATTTATTTAGGTTTTCTTTCTTTTATTTATCAATATTTTATAAATTTCAACATAGAGAGTCTGTGGATGTTTGTTAATTTTATACCAAGTATTTGATTTTCTTTGGAGTTCTTATAAAAGGTATTGTGCTTTTAATTTTGGTTCTTGCATGTTCATAGTTGTGTATATTAGTATATAGAAATATAATTGCTTCTTTATCTTGTATCCTGTAATCTTGTTGTACTCGTTTATTAGTTCTGGAGAGGATTTGGGGAGTAGTTTTTTCTGGATTTTCTATGTTTTCTCATGTCATCTTTAACTAGATTTGTTTTATTTCTTCCTTTCTAATCAGTATGCCTGTTATTTCTTTATCCTTGCCTTCTGTAGCTATGACTTCGAGGTCTCTGCGATAAGAATTGTGAGAGTAGATATCTGTGTTGTTCCTGATCTGAATCTTTCACTATTAAATGTGATGTTAACTATAGATTTTTTGATGATGCTTTTTATCAAGTTGAGATACTTTCTCCCCATTCCTATTTTTCTGTGATTTTTTTCATGAGTTTTAACCCTTGTCAAATGCTTTGTCTGCATAAATCACATGCTTTTTCTTTTTTAAAGAATGTATGATAGATTACACTGGTTGAATTTTGAAAATCAAGCCAAACTGGTATACATAAAACATAGTGGAATACAGTGCTAATATAATACGCATACAGTTTTTTACACATTGTGAATTTCGATTCACTAAAATCTTAAAGATTTTTATGTCTAAATTTATTGGATTTATCTGTCTGCAGTTTTCTTTATTTGTACTATCCTTGTCTGGCTTTTATGTCAAAGTAATAGTGTCCTCCTTGTATTAGCTTTCTAGTCCTATTGATTTCCTATTGCTGCTGTAACAAATCACCACAAGCCAAATGGGTTAAAAAACAAATGTATTGTCTTACAGAGCTGGAGGTCAGAAGTCTAAACTGGGATTCACTGGGCTAACATAAAGATGTCATCGGGGGTACTTTCCTTCTGGAGTTTCTGGAAGAGAATCTGCTTTCTTACCTTTCCCAGCTTCTAGAGACCACCTTGGCTGCTTCCTTCATTTTCAAAGCTATCAGCATAGCATTTTCAAATCCTCTCTCTCTCAGTATGATCCTACAACTTCCTTCTTTCACTTATAAGAAAAGGATAATGGAATTCATCTAATCTAAACAACAGAAGGAAAACAGACTGAAAAATAATAAACAGAGTCTCAGATACTTGTGGGACAATAGCAAGATCTAACGTCTGTGTCCAAGGTAGATAGAAGAAAGTAGTGTTGAAAGACTATTTGAAGAAATATTTGGTGAAAACTTTGCAATTGTGGCTGGAAACACAAACCTACAGATTCACAAAGTTGTGCAAACACTGGCTCAGATAAACCTTTGTAATGACATTAACTCACCTAGATAATCCAAGATAAAGCCCCCATCTTAACATCATTAACAAAATCTTTTTGCTATGTAAATTAACATCATCACAGGTTCCAGAGCCATTATTCTGCCTACCACACTCTGATTTTCTGAAAGAGACTGTGGGAAAATGATGTTAATTCTTTTTTAAGTGTTGCTCCAATTCTTCTGTGAAGCCATCTGGGCCTGGATATATCTTTCTCAGGAGTATTTATGATTATAAAGGTTTCTGGAGTATTCAGATTGTTTATTTCATCTTAGTTGAGTATTGGTAGTTTGTAGGTTTTTGAAGCATTGATTCATTTCTTCCTAATTGTCAAGTTTATGAATATAAAGTTGTTTATACTCAGGTAACGTAATATTCCCCTATTATCTTTTAAAAATTGATGTTATTTTTAGAGCAGTTTTAGAGTTGTAGAAAAATTGAGCAGAGCGTACACAGATTTCCCATGTACCCCGTCTCCTCACTTGCATAGCTTCTCTACAACCAACAACTTTCACCAGAGTAGTATGTTGTTTATGATTGATGAGCCTATATTGCTGCACAATTATCACTCAAATTTCACCGTTTATACTAGAGATCATTATTGGTATTGTACATCTATAAGATTAGATAAAATTTATGACATGCATCCATCATTATAGTCTCATGTACAGTATCATTGCCCTAAAAGTTCTCTATGCTCAGCCTGTTCATCCCTCCTCAGGCTTAAACCCCAGCAGCCAGTGATCTTTTTACTATCTTCATAGTACTGCTTTTTCCAGAATGTCATATACTTGGAATCATACAGTATGAATGCTTCTCAGACTTCTTTCACTTAGCAATACACATTTATATTTCTTCCATGTCTTTTCATGGCTTGATAGCTCATTTCTTTGCAGCATTAAATAAAATTCCATTGACTAGATGGACCATGGATGATTTATCCACTTGCTTACTGAAGGACGTCTTGGTTGCTTCCATGTTTTGGCAATTATGAATAAAGCTGCTATAAATATCCATGTAGGAGTTTTTATGTGGATGTAAGTTTTCAACTCCTTTGGGTAAATACCAAAGAGCATCATTGCTAGGTCATATCATAACAGTATGATGCATTTTGTAAGAAACTGCCAAACTGTTTCCCAAAGCAACTGCATCATATTGCAGTCCTGCCTGCAGTGAATGGAGCATTCTTGTCCTTCAAATCTTCCCCAGGGGCCGGTGAGATAGCTCAGCGGCATAAGCCCCTGCCTGGCAAGCGTGAGGTCCTGAGTTTGACCCCCGGTACCCACAAAAAAAAAAAAAAATCTTCGCCAGCATTTATTGTCAGTATTTTGGATTTTGGCCACTCTCATAAGTGCACAGTGCTATCCCATTGTCATTTTAATTTGCATTTCTCTGATGGCATATGATGTGGAACATCTCACCTGCACATCTTCTTAGGCAAGGCATCTGTTAAGGTCTCTGACCCATTTTTAATTGGGTTATTTGTTTGCTTTTTTGTTGAGTTTTAAGAGTTCTTTGTGTATTTTGAATAATAATCATTTATCAGATAAGCCTTTTGTAAATATTTTCTCATAGTCTGTGGCTTCTCTTTTTTGTTCCTTTGACAGTATCTTTCCCAGAAAAGAAAATTTTAATTTTAATGAATTCTAGCTTTTTAATTTATTTTCTTCATGGATAGTGCTTTGGTGTTGTATCTAAAAAAAAATCTTTCCCAAGCCCTAGATTGTCTATACATTCCCTTATGTTCTAGGAGTTTTATAGTTTGGCACCCTACATTTAGGCCTATGATTCATTTTGAGTTAATTTTTGTGAAAGGTGTAAAATATGGATTTATTTTTTGCATATGGATGTCCAGTTTTTTCCAGCATCTTTTGTTGAAAAAAGCTGTCTTTTCTCCAGTATATTGCCTTCACTCTTTATCTTGAATATTTTTAGGACTCTCCCTCTTGATTATTTATAGTACATTTAATTATATCTCTTTACAAGTTTTCTTAATGATTTTCTGGATAGTCATATGGGGACAAACAAGTTTCTATATATATATATATGACTTCATCTACTAGTATTGACATTTGACCACATGTAGTGAAATGTGGAAACTTAGCTTTCATTTAGGTCTCTTTATCCTCCTCAGTTTTGTATATCTTTATCTTGAGCATAAGATGCTATTATACATGTAGTTTCAATCATTAAATATGATTTATAAAATAGACAAGGAAAGTGTACTGTATTATATGTGTTCACAGTTCTGCTACCTCCCTCCCTCCTTGTGGTGGACTGACAACTGGTGGTCCACTTGTAACACCCAGCTGAACTGAATCAGTGTGGTGCTGGGTGTAGAAGGCCTACCTGAGGATTGTTGCCAACAACATAAAAAGGAGAACTGGAGAAGAAGAGGTGGTGCTGTTGGTTCTCCCGGAGGAGCTTGTCACGCTGGTTTTCCTGATAGGAACTCGGCTGTTCTCGTCGGAGGAGCTCAGGGACCTCATTGTCTCTGAGGATGGCTGTGGTAATTTTCAGAGGAGCTCTGGTCCTTACTTTGAGTGTTGCTTCCTGGCCCCAGTGCAGATTCCCTCAGCCTGCTGGCACAGATCCTTCATCCCACTGACACAGGCTTTCTAACTTCCACCACTGACCTTTGGGCCTTCCCAGCGCAGATCCGTGAAACAGACTTGCATGAGATATTGTTGTGGGCTCTGGGCCTCCAGTTGGACTCGTGAGGGGCATTGCTGTGGAATCCAGGCGCTCAGCTGGATTCTTTGAGTCTTTAGTGCGTGGACACATTTCCTGCACTCTTTTGTATATGACTCTTTGGGTGACTGTTGTAAAATAATCCTATAAATTATGTGTCCTGTATTATATCTTTTCCCTTGTAAACCCTGACTACCACACTCCTGATACTCCACATTTCCTTCTTTTATTATTCCCTCTTTGTTTAGAGATCTTCATTTTCCCAGTCTATAGGTGTAGACTATAGGTGTAGACTAATGGAAAATTATTTTAGTTTTCTTTCCTCTGCAAATATTTTTATTTTCCCCTAATTCCTTAAAACCAGTTTCTGGCTGCTATCGAAACTTGTTGAAATTCTTAAAAGTTATTTTTGATGTGCATTGGAATGGAGTTATTTGGGCTTATCATGAGGTTGGGATTTACACAGCTTGTTGAATGTGTAGGTATGTGACTTTAGCTACATTTAGAAAGTTTTCAGCCAATATTTCTCTAAATACTCTTTAAACACCACTCTCTTTTCTCCTTTTGAGACTTTGATGACACAGATATTAGATCTGTGCCTGAGGCTCTGTTTATTATTTTTTTCAGTCTGTTTTCCCTCAGTTGTTCAGATTGAATGAATTCTATTATCCTTTTGTCAAGTTCATTGATCTATGTTTTGTCATCTCCACTCCATTATTGAGCCCACCCAGTGGGATTTTCATTTGTTATTGTCTTTTTCAGTTCCATAATTTCAATTTTGTTATTTTTATAACTTCTATTATTGAGATTTTTCTAGTGTCTATTTGTTTCACAAAATTTTGTAATTAATTATTAAACCATTCTTATGACAAATATTTAAAATATATCTGTCATATATTTCTGATATCTGGGTCATCTCAGGCATTGGTTGATTGTGTGTCTGCATTCCAATCCCCCCCAACCAAGGTCACTGGAATGGTAGAGGGGTGACAAATGGAGGCAGAGGCTCTTGCCTCTAAGAGCTATCTCAATGACCAGCTCAATTCTGGGGAACCCAGGGATGAGCGCTACAGAAAATAGCAAACCATTGTTTTCTTGGCATTGCTTGTGTTTTCTCATTCAAGTTGTGATTTTCTTGGTTGCTGCTATGATGAGTAATCTTCAGTTGTATCCGAGACATTTTCCCATTATGTTAGGAGATTCTTGATCCTGTTGAAATCTTTTATTTTAGTAGACAGACACCTTTTTTGGTTACTACATGAAGCCTGAGTTACTCTTATGGATTGTGGTTCCGATGGCAATTTATCTTGCAGAGCCTTGTAGCGATGTTTGTTCTTGGTTAAATTCCTGTCATTAGGGCTCCTATTTGTCTCTGCAGGCACTACTTGAAGGGGAAGTAGGAATTTCCCCATTCATAGGGCTGAGTGTCACTCAGTGGGAGAGGGTTCCCTGTGTATTTTCCTCCCAACAATCTGGCTTCTCTGAGAATGTGAGGAAAACTTCAGGCTTGTGAGGGCAATAAGAATTCCTGGATCATGCCATTTGTCATGGCTGGGTCTCTTTCTCTAGTGTTACTTGCAACAGAAAGAGTCTTCATCCATGGGGACAAACAAGTTTCCAGGTTATTGTATCTTGGTGTCTACTCCTGATATCATTGCCCTTGATATTTATTGGTGGAAAGCGGCAGTGTCAAACTTAATGGGGGGAAGAAGAGTACTTCTCCTAGCTGGGATCACTTAATTTTGATCAAAAGACTTCTGTTTAACTAGGGGAACAATGGGCCTACGTGGGAAGTCTTTTGTTACTTGATTGGAGTCAAGAAATGCTAAACTGGATCAGCTTCCTCTCTTGGGAAGGAGGACACAAGACCCCTGGCACTGTGCTATTCCTTCTGTCCTGAAGTGACACCAATTAACCTTCTTCTTACTACCCTCTTACTCCTTTCCGGGGCCCCCCTTTTGTTGTCTCTTGTGCCATTTCCAGGGTTTATATTGTACTTACCAAGAAGGAACTGAGAAAAATACTCTGCACTATCCAGTGTGGATGAAAGTCCTGCCAATTGTTTCTCACTTTTTTCATCTGTTCTTATTCTTCTGTTACTTTTTTTCTGTCTTCTTTTGTATTAATTGAATAGTTTTAGCATTCCGGTTTGGTTACTTCCTTGGCTATTGATCTATGTCTCTTTGTTGAAATTTTCTGGTGATCCTGAAGATTATGACATGCATCTTTTACTTATCTCAATTTTCTAGATCATCTTCTAGGATTTCTATAGTTTTAAATTCTTCGTTTAGGTCTCTGACCCATTCTGAGCTAATTTTTGTGAATGGCATAAGATCTGGGCCTAGATCTACTTTTTCCCAATTACTCCAGCACCTTTTGTTGAAGAGATTATCTTTTTCCCACTGAGTTTCCTTGCTCCCTTGTCAAATATCAGTTGAATCTGTGTGAGTCCATTTCTAGACTCTGTTCTGTTGCACTGATCTCTTTGTCTGTTTTTCACTGATACCACATTGTCTTGATTATTGTAGTTTATAGTGAGTGTTGCAGTCAATTAATATCAGTCTCCAACTTTGCTCTTCTTCCTCAATATCGCTTTGGCTATTCTTGGTCTTTTGCTTTCCATATAAACTTTAGAATCAGTCTGTCAATATTCATAAAGTAACTTGCTGAGATTTTAATTAGGATTGCAGTAAATCTATAAATCAATTTGGGGAGAATTTATACTTCACCATATTGACTCTTCCTGTCCATGTATAAAAAATGTATTTCTTCATCTACTCAGATCTCATTATATGTATTTTTCAAAGATATAATTTTTTCTCATGTAAGTGTACATATTTTGTGACCCTTATACCTAATATTTCATTTTTTGAATGCCAATGTAAATAGTGGTGTGTTTTTTAATTTCAAATTCCAATTGTTCATTACTGGTATAAGAAAAAGAAATTGACTTTTGTATGTTAACTTTCCAGGAGGGTTTTTTGGTTAATTTTCTAGGATTTTCTACATAGATAACCATGTTGTCAGTAAACAAAGTTTCCTATTTTTATTCACAATCTGTATGCATTTTATTTCCTTCTCTTCTTGCTATGGCTTGAGTGTATCTCCCCCAAAATTTGTTTGCTGAAACTTAACAGCCAGTGTGATGGTATTAAGAGACAGGGTCTTTCGGAAGTAAGTCCCTCATGAATGGATTCATACCCTTATAAAAGAGGTTTCAGAGAGAATTCACCACTTTTTGTCTTTTCCATTCCTTTTTTCACATGGGGACACAGCGTCCCTCCCCTTGGTAGAATACAGCAACAAGGTGCCATAATAGAAGTGGAGACCAGGCTCTTACACTAAAACTGCTGAGGCTATGATCTTGAACTCCCAAATTCCTCAACTGTGCGAATAAATTTCTGTTCATCACAAATTACCTAATCTCAGGCATTTTGTTATAGCAGCACAAATGCATGAAGGCACTTGTCTACTGCATTATGTGGGACTTGCAGCACTATATCAAATAGGAGTGTAGAGAGGCTATATCCTGGCTTTGCTCCTGAGTTTAGCAGGGAGCCTCTGCTTTCTCAACATTAAGTATGATGTTAGCTATAGAGCATTTTTGTAGCTGTTCTTTATCAAGTTGAGGAAATTCTCATCTATTCATAGATTGATGAGAATTTTTATCATGAATGAGTGTTAAATTGTATCAGATCTTTTTTGGCATCCACTGATGTTATCATATTCTATTTGTTCTTTATTCTGCTGATAAGATAGATTACATTAATTGATTTTCATCTGGATAGTTTTAAGCAGCATTTATTCTATTGTACATACATCGTGTGTACTTTAAAAAAATTCTGTCATCTTCTCTAAACTATAAACTCAAGCACCTGGTATAGTAAGCACTCACAAGCGTTAGTCAAAGGAGTGAACTAACTCCTACTTATGTTTGTTTTTATCTATTGAACAGCTATGGAAGGAGGATAGCTGTTTATTGGAGCCTAGGTACAAGATAAACCTGGAGGAGACTTGCGAGGAGAGATACCCCGATATCTATTCCTTTATGGTTCCAGATGGCAGGTTTGAGCCTCACTGCTTAGAGGGTTAACACCAGCAGCTGATTGAGTTGTTTTGTTGAAAGATTTCCTAGATTTGAAGAACAAGCAAACTGCTTTGGGCCTAGGTGACAGAGTGTGACAGAGTTGTCAGGAAGACTGTGATCCTGTTTCATAAATGTTGTAATGCTGCAGGTGGGAGCTTAGGGCTATGGTAATTTGAGCATTAAATGTGGCCTCCTTTGCATCTGAAGGCTGCATGTGAGGTATATATTGCATACAAAAGAATCAGAGCTCTGCTTGACATGCCTCAAGATGTTTGATCTTTAAAAAATCCAACCAATTTCTTTTCCAGGCATCTTATATTTACTCCGAGTCTTAGTCCCTGGAAACATCAGTCCCATTTGAATGGTTTTGTAGTTTCATATATACTCTCTAATGGTACCCAAAATGAAGTTGGCAGATCTTTCTTCTAGATCCCATGAATTTCTGTATTCCTGGAACATTGCCATACATAACCTTGTCAAGAAGCCTATTTCATCACTAGCCATCATTTGCCTTATTTTGCTGACATTCATTATCTAGATTTGTCTGCTTGAAACAACTTTTACTCTTCATTTTTGGAAAATCTTAATTTTCATGCTGGATTCCTAGCCCATGTTCTATCCATAGCTGCCTGTAGTGAACAGCTGTGGGCTTTCTTCCCCTAGAATCTACTGACCTACACTCTAGTTTAAAAAAGAAGAATCTTGAATTTCCTTTGGGGAGCTAGCCTTTCTCCACTCTCAGCTTTGGGTTTGGGTAAGTTTGACCCCAACAGCTCTTGGGTGGACCTTAATTAACTGAAGTTAATTAGTGTATGGCATAACTTCAGAAGCTGGGGTTGGTTCAAGATTAATCACATGGCCTCATTATGCCAAAAATAGTCAAATCTAGACATTTTCATAAACCATTGAGAGAATTTCTCTCTTCTGCTTGTAGGTGATAGAGAATGAAAGATCTGGTGAAGCTGTAGATTTCCTGTGACTTTAGAGGAGAACCTGTCAAAGTTAACATGCTGAGGGTGGTGGGCTGAACCAAGACATAGAGAAAATGGTCCTGGTGGTATCATTTCAACTCCTACATCAAGCCATGCCTGAAAACAAACTTACCCACTGAACTTTGCAATTTCATAATCCACAAAACCCTCTCTATGATTAGATAATTTAAAATTGGATTTTTCTGTGATTCTCAGTCAAAAAAATTCTGAACAACACAATATTTGTCTGGTTCTAAAACATTCTCCTGCTTACTTTATCCTTTTTTGTGCTGGCACAGGTGGTGACTGTGTTGCATGGTCATTGACCTTGACTTCCCCTTGGACTTTGCACTCTACTGGACTTGATTTTGCTGTGTGCTCATGGGAATTCTTTATTTTGATCCCACAATCCTACAGTTTATCTGCAATGCCGTCTTCTCAGTTATTAACACCATCTTAAGTCAGACTCCAGATTTATGTTTCTCACTGAGTACTCCTGAATTTACATCTTTCAGTTAGTATATTATAACTATATTATATTACCTATAATATATTATAAATTATACCATAGTATATTATAATGTAATATAATATCCATTATATATAATAAATTTCAGTTAAGTTATTAGAACTCATTCAGAACGGTTCACAAGAAGAATTTTTCCCCACTCAATAACTATACTTATCTATGATCAGTCAAAACCAGGTAAAGAACTCCAAACAACTGCATCTTCTAACCGTGGTCTTTCCACGTTTATGACTGGCCTGGACATCTTGGATGGGAAACTCAGTTTCACATCACACTTCAAGTTTCATTAATCTCCAGAGAATACTGGGTATACTGGATAATACTCCAGAGAATACCCAAGAAAAGAAGATAGGGCATATGTTACAATAGGATCCTAGCACTTCTTTGGATAGATCTCACAAAAACTGCCTAAGAATCACAGTCACCAGTTCCATCCCAGCTTCTAATATTAACTGAAAATCTATGTTCATATATGTTGATAAAATCCAGTGAATTATTCCAAAGCCAGTATCTCAGGATGTCTGTTCCTGCTGCAGACACTCACACTCTTGAAAATGTCAGTGTCATCAAGGAAATAGCACTTCATCCTCCTGGATAATCCTGTAAAACAGAATTGAGTTGTGGATTATCCTTTCTTACTTTTATAAAAGAAGATAGCAAAGACTTAGAATTACAGGACCACAGAACATGTGGCAGAGAGTGAAGAACCTGAAAGTAGCTTGAGTTGCTCTTTCAATGTCCATATAAAGGAACCAAGGTCCGGGGATGTCAAGTGACTCACCCAAGATCACACAGAGTCAGGATAAAGATCTAAATCTCCTTGCTTCCAAAGCTCTTTGGTTACATCCCTCTGAGATTTTATAACCATTGGTAGAATTGCTTCAGGACACTACATGGACATTTGACTTTTGAAGACATACTACTTTCAGAATGTATTGGTCATGTTTTACATCACTGGAACAAAATATCTGATATCTGCAACTTAAAGGAGGATAGGTTTATTTTGGCTTACAGTTGCAGAGGGTTTAGTCCATGGTCTGTTGCCTCCAAGACAGAAACCACATGATAGAAGAGT
The DNA here is from genome assembly GCA_028451465.1 of Erethizon dorsatum. Classification (NCBI taxonomy): domain Eukaryota; kingdom Metazoa; phylum Chordata; class Mammalia; order Rodentia; family Erethizontidae; genus Erethizon; species Erethizon dorsatum. Next base: position 108,695,755 of record CM051827.1, on the reverse strand, counting down.
GTGGCCGAGGCAAGCTTTGCTCTACCTCAGCAGCCAGGAAGCAGAGAGACAGAGAAGAGCCAGAAGGAGGAATATACTTTCCAAAGGCCCAGCCCCAGTGACTTACCTCTTCCAACTGAGCCCCATCTCCTGATTTATTCAGTTATGAACTCATCAATTGATTGATCCACTAACGAGCATAGCATCCTCATGATATAATTATCTTCCAAAAGTCTCACCTCTGAACACATGAGACTTTGGGGGAACATTTTAGATCCAAACCATAACAGAGGAAAAAGTCAGATGTAACCCTTCAAGTAAGGAAGTTCATTAGCTCTTGTAAAGTGACAAATGTCTCAAATCATAGTGATTTTAAGCAACTATTTATTATTCCTCACAAGTTCATGAGTTGACTAGGCAGTTTTTCTAGTCTGAATGGGGCCGGTGTACTTACAGCATTATTTACTCAGGTGTCTGCTGTCTGATGGTAATGCTGGTCTAGAAAGGGCTCAGCTAGGATGGTTAATCTTGGCACTGTGTGGTCCTTCATCCTCCAACAGAATAGCCTAGACATGTTTCCATGGCAACTGGGCACATTTCCAAGAGACAATGAGAATGTTACGTTCTCTTGAGAGGTCATCTTTGGATGGTGCGATGCCACTTCCATAACTTTCAGTTGGCAAAAGCAAGTCACAAAGCCACCCCAGGTTCAAGGGAAGGCAAAAGCAAGTCACAAAGCCACCCCAGGTTCATCTGATGCTAGATGTGAGAAGGTATATGAAATTGCAGAAGGCGTGGATCCTGGGAGGGAAATGGTTGTGGGTAGTTTTGCAAACAGCCTCTCTCAAGAGGTATGTTGGATATTTGTTTCAAAAAGGGACTAAGCCAGGGCCAGTGAGATGTCTCAGTGGCATAAGTGCCTGCCTGGCAAGCGCGAGGGCCCGACTTCGACTCCTGGAACCCACATACGAAAAAAGGACCGGTGATATCGCTCAGCGGCACAGGCATCTGCTGCTGCGCTAGGTCCTGAGGTCGACTCCCGGTACCCACAAAAAAAAAAAAAAAAGGGACTAAGCCATCCTAGTTCTGCCACAAATATAGCAGGAACTTAATGGATATGTGTGACATAGATTTTATCGTCTCATTACTCATGAGAGTGCATGTGGGTGAATTTGTGAGGTGTGTATAGGGGTGTGTGTATGAGTAAGTGTGCACACATATGAATTTGTGCTCTCTTAAGTTTTCTGAGATGTGTAATCTTCAGGTATCATTAGGTACTGCAAACAGGTACTACTAAAAATAAAAATTTAAAAATTACGTACAGATTTTTTCAAAGATCCATTATAAAGATGGGCCACTTCATGGGAAAGGAGAGCAGCTGATCTGTGAAGTGGCAGAGTGAAGACCCCAGCAAAGCCCATCTCAAGTGACAGACCATAAATTAGACTCTGTTTCCTGGTAGCAACAGCACATTGGGTAATATAGTTTTCATTTTCTGACAATCAAAACCACAAAAATTTGCCAGCACAGAAAAAAACATTTCCTGGAAAACCATCTCAAAAGGACCCCACTAGAAGGGAGATCAGCTACAGCCACCTTCAAGGTGTCTTGACCCTCAGGAGCAAAAGTGTGCCAGCCCCTGATGCCACAGGCTCACCTGAAGGGACATAGCCACCTCACCTCTCACTGTTCCATTCTAACCTTCCCTAGCTTTGTGGCTTTGGGGTGGAAAATATCCAAACCCTTTGGTTCACCAACACTGAGGTTATGGACTAACATTTATTGAATAGTTTCTGAGTGTCAGGCACTTGGAAATGTGATAAGTATATAAAATGAAAACAAAAGTCACAAGCCCTGTCTTCATATAGCTCATAGTCTAATGGGAGAAAAAGACAATCATTGAAAATGTAGTTAAGACATAAATACATACAACTTGAAATAAATGATATGACGAAAACAACAGAATGTTTTAAAAGAGAACAAGAAAGTGCTATAGTTCCCACTCAAAGTCATATCGAACTTTAATTGCCATTGTAACAGTGTCACAAAGTGGACATTTTAGGAGATGATTAGGTTATAAGGGCTCCACACTTACTAGTAGGATTGGTCCTATTATAAAAAGAGCAATTTGGCTCTCTCTTGCCTTTCTGTCTTCCACCATGGAATTATGTAGCCAGAAGGCTCTTACCAGATGTGAGGCCCTTTATCTTTGACATCCTAACCTCCTTGGCTGTAAATACACTTCTGTTCATTATGAATTACCAAATCTCAAGTATTCTATTGCAGCAGCACAAATGGACTAAGAAGGGGAAGCCAGTTTAGTGTGGGAGATTGGGAAAGTCTTGATTGAAGTAATGATGTTGGAGCTGATATCTGGAGGGTAAGAGGAGTTAGCCATGCCAGGGGAGGAGGAGAGCACTGTTCTAAATCAAGCAAAGAGCATGTACAAAGGTCCTGAGGCATGAAAAAGTTTAGCACTTAAGGACCTGAAAGATACTTGGTGGAACTGAGGTCTGGTAGTAGAGTGCAAGATGAGAGTGTAGAAATAGCCAAGACCAAATTATGGTCATGGTTTTGAGAGTTATATTGTGGAGTTTGGATTTTATTTTAGGAGCAATAGTAAAATAGAGAAGTGATTTTTTTCCTAGACTTTCTCCAGAAATTGAGGTATCTTTCATGTAGGAAACTAAGAACTCTTCCAGATTTATCCCTGTCTCCTAAAATAGACAGGTTTGTATGCCAACTTTCTTGTCCTTGGGGACCAGCCCAGACACAGGCCCAAAGTGTTCCAGTCTCCATGGACTGAACTCCACAGCCTTGAACTGCAAGCTGGCTTCCCCCAGACCTGGTGAACCCCTGATCCTTCCTAGGACCGGTCTTTTCTTTTTCTCCTACAATCGGAGTCCAGGACGTGCTGCTCCTGCCACAAGCAGCTTGGCATTTGCTCTCATCTCCTCTTTACTACCTCCTGGATTGCACCTCCCAACACTCAAGACTTCAGGCCATTCTGTAGCACCAACCTCATAATCATTTCTTGTCCTCTAGCAGAAGTCCTTCTTCTCTCCCCTGGGGCCCATTTACTAGTTAAATGGTCAGAAGATCCTGCTCATTAGGGAAATCTTATCTTCTTTCCTATTGCCAGTGAGCAAATGCTGCCAACATTTCATCCCCCATGACCCCTCTCATTCTTTCCTCAACCCTTTTCATCAACCTGGTATGTTGAAAGACATCTCCCAAACATGTCATATCTAATAACCATAGCAAATCTTTACAAGCACTTGCTATATGCTAAGCACTGTTTTAAGTGCTTTCCTTACAATGTTTTATTCAATCCATTTACAAGATTGTAATGCAAGGGTGGCAGATTGCATTTTCCAAAGATGACCACAATATCACCTGCTCGACACACTCTTCTACAATCTTATCCACCCCCCCCGTCCATTTAGAAGCAGAATTTAATTGTCTTCCTCTTGGACCTAGCTGTATTGCGACTCACTCATAATCAATAGAGTACAATAAGATTGATTTGTTTTTTGACATGGAATATCAATAAGTTGCCCAGGCTAGCCTCAAATTCACCATCCTTTTGCCTCCACCTCTGAAATAGCTGAAATTTCAGGTGTGCACCACCACTCCCAACTTGATGGGTTGATTTCTGAAGTGCGGTCATAAATGATGAAGCTTCCCCTTATTAGAAAGGACACTCTATTGGAGCTCTGAGTTGTCATTCTAAGAAGTTAAACCCCAAGCCTGCCAAGCTGGAAATGTGTGTACACACATTCCCAGGAACAGCTCTATGGTGCCTTCAGGCAGTACTTCACACTGATGGCCAACTATTAAGTGGACTATCTTGGATGTCCAGGTCAGTGGAGTCTTTGTATGGCAGCACCTCCAAATGACTGTAGACTACAGTCACATGACAGTCCTCAAGCCGGATCTTCTCAGCTTTGCCTTTCCCAATTTCCTCATCCACTAAGTCATGCAATTGTTGTAAGCCTCTAAGTTTGGGGATAATTTGTTAGAAAGCGATAGTGATCAGAACATTTGGTATTGTAATGAATCATGTTCGGCTGATGAGGAATCTGAGATGCAAACCAATATATCCAAGGTCCAAGAGCTCAGAAATGGTCTGACTAGAATTTTAGGTCTTTCATACCACAATGCCTGTGCTGTCACTATCTATCCATCTAGGAACCAGTAGTCTGTACAACCTGGTTACGCGTTCAATACAAAGTTCGTGGGGAATGTGCTTTCCATTCAGGGATGAGATCCAAGGTTGGGAGCTACTATACTAGGCTCATACTAGAAATTGGCCTCAGGAGCTGCCCTCTGGCCTCCAAGGTACATACAGGTATCGTGGATGATCTGTGTGCCATGTCCACCCTGTCCTGTAACTAGCAGGGTGTTTTCTTGAACTTCAAGAGATGGCATACATTGCAGGTTAAGAATGCATGGAATAGGCTTTGCCATTGAGTAGCTATATGAGCATGGAGCAAGAAGTTACTCCACTTTCTCTGAGATGGAAAATGGGTCTCTGAGATGGAAAATGGGATGGTGATAATAGTAGCTAATTCATAGGGTTGCTTTTGTCTTAAATGAAATAATGTATAAAAGGTACTGGTCATATTTCTGGCAGTCAGTATGTTCCATTTAAGTGTTCCTTCTTCCTTAGCTACTATTTTTACTACAGGCTAGAGGCAGGTACACTTAAACCTCACAAAAAAACAAAAACAAAAACAACCTCTTTCCCCACTCCTGCTACTCCGTGGATCCCCTTTAACAGTGCTTAATTTGCCTGGTTGTCCTTACAAATACAATAGTTGAAGGAAGAAGACTTTCTTGGGTGAGTAAAAAGACACACAGTGAGTAAGAAGAGGCTATTCTAACACAATGTCCTGGCTCCTTATTTTTTTACCTGAAGGTAGCATTGCCATAGCAGAATGGTTAAAAATTTGGGTGCCTAACTTCTCTGGCTTTTGGTGTTCTCATATAAAAAAATAAATAATATTGATGATTTAGTGGTGGCTATGAACAGTCAATGCAATGAGTAATTTCTGGCCTTGGAGAACAGTGCCTGGAAAAGACTAACTCTCCTTCCCCTTTCTCTCTACTCTTCTTTGGGTCACTCTCCAAAGGATGGCGACTGATTGTGTCTCTCTCCCTCTTCCTGTGGTTGCCAGAAATCTCTGGACTTGTAGCAATGGCTCCCAAAGGATTGGACTCCTTTGGAAACTCAAGCAAAGTTAAGATGCCACCTGCTTCATCCTTCTCATTCCTTGGCTCCAGGGAGACAGGAAGATCAGTATTTGTAGCTTCTATGGGGCCTCTGGGCAGTCACCTAGGCTTTGCAAAACCCATGAAGAAGCAAAAAGATGACAGCATCCTGGGATCATGGCAAGAGTACTATATTTGAGGATGAGAAGGTTTGAGTATCAGACTCACCTCTCTTTCCTTTTGATCCGTCTCTCCTGACAGTAACACTGAGCCTTGGTTTCTTCATCTGTAAAAATGGAGACAATCTTATGCCCCTCTCAGTATTAGAAGCTTATTGCGAGGTTTAAAGAGACTATGATGGTATGCCAGTCTCTGCAGATGTTCTTTATTGCCCTCAGTCTTGGGCAGGAGTCTAGCCTACTTACACATGACTGAGGCAGCATTAGCAGGAATTCCACTAAAGAAGCAAGAAGAGAGTTTAGTTCTATGCACTCAGCACCCGCTCCATTCTCCCAGAGAAGAGTCCCAATATTCTCATATTTCTTGCTCCTGGGAACAGCATCATCCTAGCTGACTGTCCACATCCAATCATCATCCAGTCTAATACATTTAATAAAGAATAGTTAGTAATTACAGAGCATTTGTAATATACCAGGTTCTAAGTGCTTTACATGGATCACATCATTTCATTCATAGAATAATTATTATGAGGTAGTTGCTTTTATGATCCTTTGCTTACTCTGCAAATGTAAAGAGGTTAAGTAACTTATCCAAGATCACACAGCATTTGTACATAACCCCTGCATTGATGATGTCCCACTGTGCCACCTTCTTCTCTTGCCAATATTCCTACAGAAACTCCTAGCTGGTGTAAGTGTACCTGATCTTACCCCTCTACAAACTCTTCTCACACCCGACTACCAGCAAAATCTTTCTAAAAGACAGTCCTTATCAAGTGAGTTTCTGGCTAAAGCTTTTCAAGGGCTCTCCACTTTCTGCAGAATAAAGACCAGGCTCCTCCAATCGGCCTATAAATCCCTAAGTGGTCTGGCTCCCACCTGCCTCCTGCCAGCCTTCTTCCCACCAAACTCTGTTCATTTTACACTCAGAGACCCTAAAGTATTTTATGATTTTTTTCACTCTGTTGCATCTTGGTGGATTCAACTCCTTACTCTTCCTGAAATCCTTCTTTATCACCTAAAACTCCTATTCATCCAATTCCAATATAAAGGCTTTCCTGCTCCACCCAAGCCTTTCCTCCTGGTTTCCTGAGTACCCTGGGCTTTGGTCCATCACAATGTTCATCACCTTGGAATGTAAACATTTATCTGCACTCCTATTTGTGTCAATATACCACAAGTACCTGGAGGCAGGATCCTATTATAGTTCCTCAGCCACCTCCCATATGACCAGTAAAATAGGGCATTGATAAACATTGTCAGAAAATATTTTTAGGTGTGCAAAACTGTTCCTATTAGTATTATGGCTGAATACCAGGTAACAGTACCCTCAGGACTTGTTATGGCTTGTGTCTAGGTGTCCACCCATCTCATGTGATCATAGGTGGGGCTTTTCAGAGGTAGCTGGATCTAGAGTGTGTGATGCTGGAATTAAGTGTGTGATGCTGGGATCAAGGGCGTGTGACTACTAAATTAGTCCACTGATTGGTTTGGAATAGTTCTGGGCAGGATTAAGAATGCTCCACCCTGGGTGTGAGTGCTACCCACCCTAAAGGCGGGTAGCTTGGATAAAATATAAAGGACAGAAAGAGGGCTAGTGTCATTGCTTGCTGCCTGTAGCTTGATGCTTGCTGCCTTGCTGCCTTCTGCCTTCTGCCTGCCACAAACTGTTTCTTCTCTGTGATGCCCCTCTGCTATGCCACCCCGCCTTAGAGCCAGCCAACTATGAACTGTAACTTCCACAAACTGTGAGCCAAATAAACCTTTCCTCCTTTAACTGTGAGTGTTGGGTATTTTGTCTCAGCAATGGCAAAAGTCACAAGGACAGGACTCCAACCTGTCCCCTGGGCCTTCTATAAGAGCAGCAACTTCATACCTCTGCTTTGTCCTTTCTCATCTCCTGGCTGACACCAAAACCCAAGAGTACAATGGGTTTCAGCCCCCAGCCACCCTCTTCACCCCACACACAGCATCAGCCATTTTTCTTTTCTCACTATACCATTTGGTTCCCTCAAATGCTGGAGGCTGCTCTATCACCAGTCCAGACCAAACAGGTCTCCTCCTGGACCACCCTTTGCACCACCTGTGTTCTCACTAGGCTTAACTGAGACCAGGAACACATTTTCAAGAGACACATTTATTGAACAACCAAGGAAAGCAAAGAAGAAAGAGGTGTTTAGTAGAGGAAGATAAGATTTTATGGATCCCAGCTTTCTGCTTGTGTCTGCTTTCCATGCTAGACTGTAAGCTGCTCAAGGGCATCATAGACAAGGAACTTTGTCCAGGCTGGGGATGCTTGTGGAATGAATGAAGTAATGAATGTATGAGTGATTCGCTCAATTCTTTCATCTGGACACTTCATAGAGCACCCCCCGACCCTGGGTCCCCTATATAAGGGTTACTGGAAGATATACTCTGCACAATGAGCCTGGTTAGAGGATGCAGGTATCATTCCTTCAGGACATCTTAGGACACAGGATGCCTCAGAGCCCAGCCCCTGTCATGAGGAGGAGCCTCATCTTCCCATGGCCCAAGAATGGAATTCCAATTCTCCACTTGAAAGTGACCATCATCCAACTTACCTCTGGTTCAGCCCTCGGGACAGACCTGCTGAGGCTGCCAGGGAATCTGCCAGGTATTTTATTTTTTTACCTTGGTGTGTAAATGACATCTAGTTGCCTTTCTGGCTAGAGAGAGGTTTCTGCTTAATTCAGGCTCTGGAGAGCAATCCACAGCACCAGCACTGAGGTTTATCTAATTTTGTATGCAAGCCCACCTCTCTGTTCTGCTTCAGGGACTTGGCTGTTTATTGCTCACCCTGCAGTGCACGAGCTGCCACCTCTTCTTTGAAGCCTTCCCAGGCACATAACTCACAACTCCCCCCCCACCCTGTCTCCCAAACCATATCACCCACATAGAACCCAGCCAGGTAGCAGTGTTCCCATTAGCTTTTGCTACATAACCACCATGCCATGACTTACAGGCTTAAAATAATAAGTATTTATGAGCTCACAATTCAGTGGGTGGTTTTTGGTCTCAGTTGGGTCCCTCCTGCATCTACAGGCACCTATCAGTCAGCTAGATTCTGTCAGATTGGATGTGGGGCCATATATTCCACACCCTCCGGCAAGCTATCCTGAGTCTGTAAACATTGCAGTGCAGGATTCCAGGGTGAGGGCTGAAGATGAAGGGCCTCAAGAAGCCCAAGCTCAGAGCTGCTCCCATCTGCTCCCGACATTGATAAAGCAAGTCACAAAACAAACAAACAACAACAACAACAAAACAGCATTGATTTCACAGTTAAGGAAATAGGCACCATCTCCAAGGGAGGATCATTGAACCCGTGCTGCCAAGAGGCATACACGCAAGAGGAGAATGACTCTGTGGCCATTGGACTGTCACAAATGTCTGTTTCATTACCTAAGCCTCTCTCTGATAAGGATTAGGTCTGAGGCTAAAACCTAGGAATCTGAGTTCCAAGTAACTGTGAAGAGAAAAATCTAGTGCTTAACTTACAGTTTGGACTTTGGAGTCCTCAAACCTAGGCTGTGATGTGCCTGTGGGCAAATCATTTCCTTCTTTTGCACTTCTACTTCCTCTCTTGTAAAGCAGGAATGTTGACAACACCAGAGTTGTAAGGATCAAATGATGTATAAATGTACAGCCCTTAACACAATGCCTGGCATGAAGCAAATGCTTAATAAAAGTGGCTTTTATTATCATTATTGTTATTAAAAACAATAGCCATTATTTCATCTGCCATATAGTAAAGAAATGGAATTCCCTTTCCCAAATTCATATACTGGGAGTTCCTCAAGGACAGAGACTATATGTTCAAAAATATTCACTGCAGCTTTTTTTTGTAATAGGAAAACATTTGAGAGAAACATAAATATCCAATCGTAGGGGGTTGGTTAAATGAATTTTAGCATATCGACCCAAAGGATTGCAATGCAGTCATTAAGAATGATGTAGCGCTCCGTGTGCTGACATTGAAAGCTGAACATGGTGTATCGTCAAGTGGAAAGGAAAGTTACAAAATAGTACACTTAGTGCAGAGCCATCTGTGTAAAATATATTTATGTGTAGATATACACACAGAACTGTTGGTGGAAAGACATAAAAATGTGAAGATGTGAAGGTGTTTGTTTTTGTGATGTGAGTTTATAGTACTTTTTCTGCACTTACCCTAGCTTTTTAAATTTCTCTACAGTGAAATGTATTACTTAACTAAATATTTTTAAAAGCTGCAGTGGGAGAACCACTCTGGGTTACCATAAAGCCAGGCTTATGATCACTGGTGGTGTCAGTCCCTGAACTTGGCACATAGAACTTTTGAGCCTATAAATGCCAGGGATTGGTGGAGCAGGGCAATGCTTCATTGGGGCTGCCCCTCCACAGAGCTCTGGGTTGTGTTTCCCAGAGCGCCTCAAAAACTGCAGAGAAGCTGGATGCAGTAGCACATGCCTGTAATCCCAACTATGCTGGAGGCTGGGACAAGAAGATCACAAATTGGAGTTCAGCTTGGGCAACTTAACAAGACCCTATCTCAAAATAAAAATAAGAAAGGCTGGTAATGTAGCTCAGCAGTAGAATGTCCCCAGGTTTGGTACCTAACACTGAAAAACAAAATCAAAAACAAAACAACAATAACAAAAAAAGCAAAAGACTACAGCTAACCTTCACATGGGGCTTCTTTTCCCTGAGGGCACTGACAGTGACTTCACCACCTCCCTGCTCTTTCTAACAAACCCATAGTTCCCATGAAGCCAATACTGGGGAGAGGCAAGGTTCTGTCTTCGAGATGTGTCTCATTTCCTCTCCACACAGCTTGCGATGGAGAAGAAAGGACTGGAACCAGGTGCCCATGCTCAGAGCTCAGGCCATGGCAGTGGATGAAGCTGAGGACCTAGAACGTCCATCCTGCACTGCCCTCATTAACAAGTCCAGAATGTCAGCACCATTGGAGGACAGAGACCTGATAAAAAGGGTGGGGAGGCTGAGCTATTTGAAAGTCAAGACAGTCCATTGTCTGTGATGTGGCCATTCATAATCTCCTGAAGAGACCCTTCAGGCCCTCAGGGAAATGCACAGTCTATTCTGAGCAGCAATGTCTCTCCTGCATCACCTAAACCCCTACATGTCTTGGCTCCCAGTCCAGAGTGGCTGCACGTTTATGACCCAAAGCACCCACACTGACTGGCCCAGCTCCCCTACAGGATCAGTTTGTCCTCTTCGGAGTATCCCGAAAGCAAAATGAGCCATCCCAACCACTTAAACAAAAGGAGATTTGATGCTTTTTTACCAAAAATTCTCTGTCGTGTGAGATGTGAACATGCCCAGCCAAGGTGGGTTACCTTGATGGAGCAGCTTCTGCCAGATTTGGACAGCAAGGAAAGACTTAGGGTGATCACTGGTAAAGATGATTTGGGGTTTATGGGGTATGGGAAAGAAGGCATTAAGACCATTGAAAGAAACAAGATTTAGGGAACTAATGAAATGATTTTTAAATCATTTAGCAGAAGAATTTCTCTAATACGTCTTTGCCTAGATCAACAAGGCCATTTCCCTGGTTATTCACAGAGAACTATGGTAGGTATGGCGTCACCCTTGTCATGCCAAAATGCAAACATTTGTGGGCGTGTGTGGATGGGATGTTGAATCACAATATTGTTAATTATAAGGAAGTTTAGGAATCGAGGTAAACTTTCTCCCACTCCCATTTACCAACAGTTAAGACAGGCTGGCTGTGAATTACTAACCATCATTCCTCACTTTTCTAACTCCCATAATTGGATTAGAATGCCTCTGTTAAACAAGCATGCCTCTAGAACTTGAACTAAGTGAGAGTGCTTCATAAGTTAGGCTATAAATTGGAATATGTTTCCCCATCTGGTGTCCAAATTTAAGGAATCTGCTGGTTTTCATGAGGCACTGAGCTGAATGGCAGAGCCCAGGCTTCTGTGATATTATAGGGGCTTGGTCAGCAGCGTGCATAACAGTGATGGAATCTCTGGGCTTTATAGTGGAAAACCACAATTTAGAGTAGAACTTCTGGGCTTTTCTTCATACCACTTATGACTTTCCTGTTTATTTCTTTTGTGGCCTTAGCCAAGTATCTAAATCTCTCTGTGTCTCAGTATTGTCATCAGCAAAATGGGGATAAGAGCGACTGCCTCAAAAGGCTATGGTGAAGTTTAATAAGATAACCCATTTAAAGTGCTCAGAGAGTCATCTGGCAGAGAGGAACTCAGTAAACATTAATGACCACTACTGCTAGGAGTAAAGGTCATAAAATGCCCAGAGCATGAAGGTATCATGGTTCAAGAGACCTTTTTAGAACAACCCATGGTAAATGTGGCAGGGTGAGCTCTCTTTTCAGAGGAAGGACCGTCACAGTTGTCTGCCTTAACCCAGTTTGAGTTAAATCCAACTCCCTGCCTAATGCACACGTGTAGCTGAATGTAGCTAGACGAGAACTCTAAGCCATGCCTATTGATCTCCCCTTCTGTTTATGACCCCAACTTCAAACCAGCTCTGGAGGCAACCTGGTAATTAGCCTGCACACTTCTGGCTCATGTTCTGTCTCCATCTCCCCTACCACACCTTCTTCCTCCTTCTTCTCCTCAATTTTGACTCCTCAGCCTTTCCTCCGAATTCCCTGAGAAAATTGAAACACTGCATGGGTAAATTTTTTAAGTTACCAAGGCAAACAGCAAGTACGTCTTTGCCCAGAAGGGCTGCCCTCCCTCCCGAAGAACTGCACGATTCTCTCTTAGGCTCCCTTAAATTATGACCTGAATATCAACCCTGCTTGGGTCAGAAGGATGTCTATCGATCCTGAAATATATTCTCCTTATCTTTTATGAGAATTCTCTTGTTCTATGAGACCATTCCCATAAGCATCCAAACATCATTAAAACAACAACAAACAATGTTAATTACAACTCTCCTAGCCCAGATCTTGCCCCTTTTCTCCACTCCTCTTCACATGAAAGTTTTTTTAAGTATTGGGGATGAAACCCAGGACTTTCACACTGAACCACATCCCCAGCCCTTTTTCTTTTTTTTTTTTGTTTTTGATACAGGTGACAGGGTCTCGCTAAGTTGCCCAGGCTGGGCTCAAATTTACAATCCTGCTGCCGAGGCCTCCCAGAGTACTGGGATTATAGGCGTGCACCACCATGCCTGGCTACCCTAAAGCTTTTCAGAAGCATCACCTCTGTGTGCTCTATCCACATCCTCACCTCCTCTTCCCCATAACCTGCTCAACCAGCTCTCATTCCTGCTGCTCCAGGAACTAGCTCTTGTCGGGCTCACCAACGACTGTGTTATGTCTGACCCAAGGTCAGGCCTTACTCTTCTCGATCTCTCCATAGCAGCTGGCCTTGATTACTCCATCCTTCCTGAAGTACTTTCTTCTTTGAGTTTTGGATCCTCCTCTTGTCGCGTTGGGTGCTTCTCCACTTCCTTTGCAGGTTCTTTTTGCCTCTCTTGCCTTTCCGTGTTAAAGAGTAGTTTCACTCAGTCTCAAACTTTTTCTCTTCTCTGTCTGAACTAGGTCCTTCTCTGTCCTTGTAACTTTAAACACCATGTCTAAGTTGATGGCTTCCAAGTGTGTCTATCCAGCCCAGACATCTCCTCATATGCAATGACTGCTTGAACATCTAATGGGCATTTCTAACCTAAAGTATCCAAAATTGAAACCCTGATTGCTCTCCCCACAGTAGCTCCTCTTGACATCTTTCCTATCACAGAAAATGGAAGCATTATTCTTCCAGTTGTTTGGGCTCCAAATCTTGTAATTATCTTGACTCGTCTCTTTTTCATTTCATATTCAATGTGCCAGAAAATCCTTTTGCCTCTTCTCTCAACATTGAGTTGGACTAAGACTACTTCTAATAACCACAGATACTACTACCCTGGCCAAAGACATTGTCATCACTTACCTGGATTATTTCTGTAGACTTCTAATTCACCATCCTATTTCCATGATAATACTCCTTATATCTATGCTCAATGTAACAGCTAGACAGGATTTGGTTCCTTTAAAAATACAAAATATAAATAAAGAGCAAAATAAAAGATAGATAATAGGACATAGGGAGGTAGATCTTTTGCAAAAGGGGTGGGGACCAAGAGAAGGGGTGTGCAGAGGGAGAAGAGGGGAAGGCAATGTAACAAAAAAGAATTAAGATGTGTTATGTACGTGCACCAACTCCCCATGAGGAATGTAATCATTATGTACTTCAAACATGCACTAATAAAAATAAAAATTGAAAGAAAAAGATATAGATCATTTCACTCTACTACAAACCCTCCCTTAGCTTTCCATTTCACCTCAAGAAAAGTTTCAAAGGCCTTGCAATGGTCTATATGGGCCAAAGACCTCCACAGCCTTTTGGAGCTCATGTCCTGTGACTCCGGTCAGCACTCTGTTCTAGCCATATTGGCTTCCTTTCTTTTAATGCATGAAGTCACACCCCCGTCTTACAGCCTCTGTACTTGATGTTCTTTCTCCTTAGAAATCTCTTCCCCTAGATAAGTCACATGTTTTACTCCAACCAAATCTTTGCTTAAGTATCATGTCTTCAGAGAGAACTCTGATTCTTCATTCCCTTGCTCTGTTTTATCCTTCTCCATGTTACTTCCTCAGTATTAGATCTCCGATTGTGTTTTGTTCACCTAGCACACTTGGTAGTTTGCAGTCCAGTTAATGACGGGACAAATGAACCTAGCTTTCCCCGACCTCTAGTTCTGGGTGTGTAGAGGTTACTGTGTTGAGCTGACAGTATGCTGATGTCAGAGGAAACGACATAGGTGGTGGATAGAATTTCATAACCTATTTATTATTTGTGAAACTTCCCCTCTCTGAGTAAGATTTTGCCCGGGACATAAGAGCAGTCATATCCTCTAAGGTTATACAATTCTGATTTTAGTATGTGTGCTGCCAAAGTGAGCACAAGTTATACAATTTTGAAATCTCTCTTAATTTACATAACTCCCCAGCTACCGCCGCTAAGGTATGAGGGGATCCATCAATGGTGTATGTGTCATGAGCATTTGCACAAGTTTTTGGAGCACTCCTCCAGCAAATGGTGTTGCCTTTAAAAGCCTCTGTTGGGCAACGAGGGATCTTTCATTTTTTCTAAAAGCCCTGAAATCTCATTTTTATAACATGAGTTGGGCACATAGTAAAGACAAATCGCTAAATTGCTCCAAACTATAGGAGGAGCCATGAAAAGCTAGGAAATGTTCTGCAATAAGTCTTACCATCTGACTCTGTAACTAGCAATTTCACTAACTGATTTCCCTTTGCAATTATGGTTAGCTTGCTTGCCTGTGTTCTTTTCCCAGCAAACCTGTTAGACAATGTAGGCTGTAACACCCAAGTTTCAGTGGCTCATCTGTGAACCATCCAGACAGGTGTTTGGAAGGTGGCCTGCTATGAATGAATTCTATCCTTCTTGTGATCCTTTCATCCCTTAGAGCCTTGGAGTTCTCTGTTAGAACCCCCGCTAGTAGATAGAAAGAGAGCAAGCATCACGTACCAGAGGATCATGGGATCCAGGCTTAGCAATGGCAAATTTCTACTCTCATGCCATTGACCAGGGTTCTATCATGGTCACATGCTTCTGCAAGGGAAGTTGGGAGATATCATCCACCCATGTGGCAAAAAGGAAATTGTTTTGATCAATAACAATTTAGTCCTTGCCACAGGAAAACTGAAGATTAACTTCAGCTTGCCCCAGGGCACATAATGACAAATTGTATTTCTTTTTTTTTCTTGTTTTAATTCTATTATTAGTACATGTTCGCAGTACACAAGATTACATTCCTCATGGAAAGTCGGTACATGTACATAACACATCTTAATTTTTTTATCCTTTAGTCCTTCCCTCCTTTCCCCCTTCCTCCATCTCTTGATCCCCTTTCCTTTTGTAAAAGATCTATTTCTTTTCTTTCCATGATCTATCTTTTATTTTGCTCTTTATTTATATTTTGGGTTTCTCATATAAGAGAAACCATGTGATATTTAAGCTTGTGTGTCTGATTCATTTTGACAAATTTTAATTCTTGAGTAATCTTCGATAAGTTAAAAGCACTGTGTCTCCATTTTATTTCTAAAAATCTTCTTTAATCTCCTTTTCTCTTGATGCTAACTAACGCCATCAGGGTGAAATGCTTCAAATTTATTTACCCACAACTTGGCTGCTTTTTAATTTTCCTAGGTTTCACTGATGGCTCTATCTCACAATTCATACTGATATTTAGATATACAACATGACAGACTTGTCAAAAAATTCCATCTTCTTACACTGTTATTATTAGTTACTGAGATTGTCCTAGGCAGAGGCAATAACATATACAAAGGCCTTGAGGCAAGGAGGAGCCCTGGGTGGTAGAGGAGCATCTATGGCCTAGAGGCTTGGCATGATGGCCTTGGCATCAGACAAATCTACCACTGCCATTTGGGTGAGCTCAAACAAGTTATGTAACATCCAAGACTTATTTATGTAAACTAGGGATAATGGAGGCATTGGTCTTATAAGTTTTACAGGTATTGAATGGGATAACGCCTCTGGGGTACTTAGAACTGTGTCTGGCATATTAACTATGATCATTGTTGTTTTGTCACTGTAGCTGTCATAATTCTCAGCCATCCTTTGCTCAGGTCCTTGTTTCAGAGAACTTTTTCCTTCTAGGCAGTTTCTGCCTTTCCAATCCACTGTCCAAATGATGCAAAACAGCTGTCTGGGGTGATTGTACTTTGATGGTAGGTGGCTGCAGCTCTGCTGAAACCCACACTTTGGCCCTGTGACCCAGATTCTCAGATGGTGTACGTCCTCAGTCCAGGAACTTTGATCAGCATCAGATCTATCTGGCCACTCTTGCTCTGCCTGTCCATAACTGCACTTATTTTTGTGCCATGTGGTTAGAGTTACTGGGTTTGTCATCCTGGAAATCCTTACATATTTACCCATGCTGTGGTTGTCTTTAAATTTCAGGGCCAGGCCATGGCCAGGAGAGTCTCTGAAGCCTGTGAGAATGAAACCCTTATTAACAAGGAGTCAGCTCAGCCAGGCTCTCCAGTGCTTCCTGTTGCACATACCTCCCACTCCCAGGCAAAAAAGGCTCCCCTCCCTGCTCCTCAGGAACTTGTTCCAGACAGCTAGAGGCAAAGGGGATGGCCAGCAGTCTGCCATGTGAGGCCCTCTGCAAACAGGAAATCTCTGTATCATCAGGGGAATCTCTAGTCGCCATCTTAAGGCCTTTCATTCCAAGCAACAGGCAGCAAACCATCCTTTCATTAGGACAAAGGGATTCTGACAGCTTGCAGAGTCCACTGTCCATTGTGGTGAAGGAAGGAGTCCAGCAGAGCTGGGCTGCTGCAGACACTACCTTGGCATGTTTACCTACATACAGAGAGAGGGAGAGAGAAAGAGGGAGGGAAAGAGAAAGAGAGAAAGAGAGAGGAGGGGAGGGAAGGGAAGGGAACGAAAGGGAAGAGAAAAGAAGAGAAGAGAAGAGAAGAGAAGAGAAGAGAAGAGAAGAGAAGAGAAAGGAGAAGAGAAAGAAGAGAAGAGTACAGAGGAGAGGAGAGAGAAGAGGAGAGAGGAGAGAGCAGGTTTAACCCTTCATGACCCTATCTCCAATTTAGCTCTGCTTGTTCCTTCATTTGTTTAATCAATCAATCAAGAAAAATTTAATAAGTACTTATTATGTTGCAGGCACTAAGATTAGTAATGGGAACACCAGGATAAATAAGGCCGCTTCTTTGCTTGAGGCACTCACGGTCTAAACACAGCAGTTTATGGAATAGCATACAGGATGCTGAAGTAGAAGGGAGAATTTCATATCATGGAAATGCAGAAGAGGAAGGGACAAACTCTGCCTGGTGGAAGACAGTGAGTCAGAGAAGGATTCTCTGCAAAGGGGACATAGCAGTCTTGAAGAAATGGGCAGAAAATCAGGAGTGTGTTGAAGAAGATTACCTTGGTTGTAAGTACTATAAAAGAAGGTTATCTAGGTTGTAAGTACTGTAAAAGAAACAGGTTAGTTTAAATACCAGGGAGTTACTGGTAGGATCTTGCTTGTTTGAAGTAATCCAAGGAAGAGATGAACAAGTAAATCTCAAGAATGGCAAGAACCCAGAAGTTTGGAAAATCTCAGCAACAGGAGTCTATGACCTTCCTTAAAGAAATCTTGCATTGAGATAACATCTGCACCAACTCATAGCCTCTGGATTCCCCTCTGGTGGGAAACTCCAGATTTTTAGAAGAACTTGATTGGTATGGCTTAAGTGAGAGGCCCATTCTTGGTTTATTTTGTTGAACCTGAAGTTTCAGCTCAGGTAGTTTAGATCCAACCACTGAATACAGAGCACTTCTCAGAGAAGAGTCATTGTTACAGCTTGCTGGGTACCCCTGGACATGGTGACTGCAAGGAGACAGGACATTCCAGTTGGAAAGCACAGTGTGGGCAAGTGCACTGAGGCATGGGGACAGAAGGGAGTACGGTGTGGTTGTGGCAAAACAGCAAATTTGAAGCTGCCTCCTATGTGCCATCTTTGTGACGTCACATGTAAAGTGAATGTCCATTAATCACGTCATAATTTGTATGCAGGAAGAGAACCTATTAATTATGATCCTTTTAGTTAAAGTTTGTTTTCTAACGGAAGCAAATAGAACATGTATTAGAAATTTATGTTTGGAGGAATTACAAAATTGAAAAAGAGGTGAAAAAATCCCACTTGTCCTTGACAGGATCTGGATACCCCCCACGAAATCCTGGCGGCAGACATTCCTCTGCCTTCCTCTGGTCACCCCTGCCAGGATAAATGGAGCTGAGCAGTATATGGTTAAGATCTCGTGCCAGCTAGATGTGGGGCAGGGAGGCAAGATTCACTGGTTCCCAGGAATTTTCTCCACTGCAGAACAACAAGAGTGTCAGTGGGTGACAAGACGCACTCCTTCAGGTGAACAGCTTGCCAAGGTCCCTCTTGGGCACATTGAGGAGGAACAATTGCTTTGTGGAAGCAGATGTTCTGAGAACCGAAATGAAAGTCTGGTGCTGATATGGGGCACTGGGAATCAACCATTGCTCCAGGGGCCATGGAAGGGGGCCTGAGAACCCTGGAGGGGACACAGGGAAGCTGCAGATAAGGCCAAGGTTTTGCATGCTTTGCTTTTCCCCACATTTCACCTCCCTGGAGCATCTCTGTACCTACTGATGCCTTAAACATCCATAGCAACCACAAATCCATAGACAGTACAGTCAGACAGGAGGGGCATATCTCCAGGCCCTGGCCTTTCCTACTTGGGTGATTGTAGGTGAGTTACCTCCTCTCTCTGAGCCTCAGTGTTTTCACCTGAAACATGGATATAATTTAACCATGTCACTGAGTGGCTATGCAAATGAGTGAATAAGAGTGAAAAAATATATAGAGGATGTTCAACAACTGTGTCATGTTTATGGCAGTATTTTTAAGTCAGTGTTGATTTTCATTATGCAGAAATGTCTATGCTAGCCCTCTGCCCCTAACCTAAAAACAAATACCTAATAAAAGAGTTTTTCCTGCTCTATTCCTCTGGTAATCTCCAAACTCTGCTTCTCAGTTCTGGTGGGTTTTGCCTACTCCTCATTTTTGACTGATCACAAGAGCTTTGCATTTTTATGATCAACTGAGGCTGGGAAGGAAATAAGATGGACCAGGTTTGAGCAGGTGGCTCTGTTGTGGCACTGGCCTCCCAGAGAAGTTGCTGTCCATCCTTTATGCCATGCTCAGGGTTTACTCCCTATGTCTACGGATGCATTTAGCTGCAAGTAACAGAACAATTGGTTAAAAGTGGTTTAAGCTAATAAGCCTTTGTCTTCTCACACCACAAGGAACCTAAAATAGGAGACTTCTGGAAATGACTCAGCAGCTGGATGATGTCAGAGAAGGCATCTCTTAGCTTTTATCTCTGCAACTTGCCTATGGTCACAAGGTAGCACAGCACCCAAGCCCAAGGCAGGAAGGAGAATGGAAAAAGAACAAAGCAGCTCCAACTCTACCTTTACCCTTTTATTAAGGAAGTAAAAGCCTTCTCAGAGCCAGTCAGAAGACTTCCAGGCAGATGCAGTTGGCCAAATTGTCCAAAGAAGCCAGTCATGGTGGCACACACCTGTAATGCCAGCACTTCAGAGGCTGAGGCAAAAGGATCACTGTGAGTTCGAGGCCAGCCTGGGCTACATAAGTGAGTTCAAGGCCAGCCTGCAGTGCCCAGTGAGACCCTGTCTCAAAAAAAAAAAAAAAATGTCCAGGTGTAAACATCGTATTGTCTTGCTGGTATGAGAAACTGAAAGAGTAAACAAGGTCTAAAATGTACAATAGATATTGTGAAATGGGAAGAAATTGTTCAAAAGGAGGAAGGAACTAGGATGGGTGAAAGGGGAAAGGACAGTAGAGAAAAGGGAAAAAATGCAAGTCAGTTATACTATTAGTGTCTCTTAGTTCATTAAAAAGGAAGGTTTGTGCTAATATTGATTGGTGAAATTTTCATGCCCATGCCTTGTACCTTGAGCAACTACTTTAAAGATAACAATATGCAATGTATTAACTATTGTTATTCTCCTATTGCTTTGTTATGAAATTTTGTTTTACCTTTTTCCATAAAAAAAAAAATGTCCAAAGACCAACCTCATTTGCCAGAAAGCAATGATTAGTATTATCATATCTTTATTAGAGTCTAGTCATAGTTCCTCTCCAAAGACAGGGGACACTGTTGCTAGGAGTAAAATGAGGATTTGGTGGGCAAGGGAGAATGAGAGAATGAACATTTGGTGGGCAGTAAACAGAGTCTGCCCACCTTCCCACCTGAGAAGTCCCTGTGGGAGTCTGGCCGGCAGCAGGACACTCTGGCAAATGAGGGGCTCTGTCTAAGGCAAGAATTTGAGGCACACTCTTTGGAAGCATTGCCAGGGCAGTAGCAGGTGTGGAGATGCTCCAGGGAGGTAGAATGTGGGGAGGCGAGGACAGGATGTGCACAACCTCAGCCTTATTTGTGGCTCACCTGCACACTCCCCAAGTGCCAGAGTCTCAGACCCCTCCCACAGGCCCTGCAGCAAAGGTAGATTCCCAGGTACCTACATCAGCACCAGCCTCAGTCTTGGTTCTCAGACTATCCGCTCTGCAAAGCAATTGCTCCTCATTGGGCCCAAGCCAGGCCTTGGCCAGCTGCTCACCTGAAAAAGTCTGAGTCTTTTCCCCTACTGGCATGCTTGCTGTTCGTGGTGTGAGCGAATCTTGCTCCCTGTCCCATGTCTGGCTTGCGCATCAGTGGAAGTATCCTAATTTGATTGCCTCAAGTAACTCTCTGTTCCATGACATAGACAGATCTTTCCAGTGTCTCTTTGTCTGCCCACACATCTCTTCCTGAGACACTGCAGCTGCTGCGAGTGCTGTGGCTAAAGACTGTGACCTTCTTTGGAGATTTGCCCTTGGCTGATGGGAATCCCAGGCCTGGAAACATCAAGGGAGGCCACACTCAATGCCTGGCTGGAACACGTGTAGTACACTTGGCCCTTTTGTCTGCAGTGTGATCAGCGACACTCTGGAGCACCACCTGGTCAGGCAAGGCTGGACATTGCTTCTCTTTCTTGCTTCCCTGTGTTGCTTGCAGATTTTCCTAAGAGTCCTCACTTAACAAAGTACACACATCCGAATCCCTGAGGCTGTGTCTTTAGGGAATTGAACCTAACACAAAGCCCTTACTAAGACCACATTTTTGTAAATGTTGTTAAGCCTTGGATGCTACTCAGGGATTATCACCTGAGACACAATTGACCCTGTAGCCAGACAATGCCCCACCCTCCCACCCTGTCACACCCTTGTCACACATTGCTGCTCACCTCGCCTATGGAGCATTCCCCTGACCCCCAGCCCCTGTCTTCCCCTGCCCTTTCCTTCCTGCACCTCTGCCTTCTTCCTCAGCCTTGTTCCAACCTCACAGCAGCTCCCCTCACTACTAGTTCTTTCCTATTCTGTGGCGGGCAGACTTCCCTGAATTCCTAGGACTTTTCCAGAATCTTCCTCCCACCTCCCACCTCAACTGAGAATGAGATCTCCCCAGAGGACATTGCTGCCTCTGCCCTCTTCTCAAACCAAGTTTGCACATCCTGCGAAGTATGAAATCTCAGGTCAGCATTCTTCTTGCTCCTCAGGACCACTTTCAAGCCATTATGCCTCCACCCTCATACTGAAACGCATTTCCTTTGTTTCTCATGCCATCTGGCAGTATCATTAAAGCCAACTGATTGCATACCCTTTGACACAGTAATTCCCCTTCATACAAAAATATTAATGCAAAGTGAAAGGATATAAGTGAGAACATTAGTAATGACATTGCTTGTAACAGTAAAGAGGGGGAAAAGAAGTTGGAAGCAATCTAAATATCCATCAACAGGAAGCTGACAAAGAAATTGTAGTGCAGCTACACACTGGCTCCTCACACCCCTATTAGAAAAAGTGGTAGGTGTTTCGTGCTGATGTGTGGAGATGAGCATGATAGGTAACAGTGAAACAAGTAGAAAAATTGACTGTAGACAAATAGAGTATGATCTTATTTTTATAAAGAAAAAGAAAATACATACATATGTTTATGAGATTAGGGGAAGTATCCTAGGTTCAGTGGCCTTTAGTTAGCAGTGTCCATGTAGGCTCTGCTAGTGTTAGCCAGGAAACTGCTCAGAAGCACCCTGCAATCTTCAGAGTCTATAAAATGAGAACAGAGGCCATCCAGCTCTTGATACTATATACTGATGCTTGCTTTGTCCTCCTGGCAGGAGTCTAATAGGTGCGAGTAAGATTCAAAGGCTCTGAAAACCCCATTCATAAAGCCCTTTAAATATACTCCTTGAAGCTGTATATGTGACAGAGTCACCATCTCATCTCTCCAGACAAGAGAGATGCAAGCAGGAAGTCTGTCCTGAGAGCCAAAAAGTGGTTATGAAATCCAAGCTTTCTTGTCTTCTATTCTTATTTTAAGCCCCACTTCCCCAAATCATAATCAAGTCAATCTAGCATTGCCTTCTCCCGGCCTATTTCTTATCAGTAGGGGACAGGGAAAAGGTATGAGACAGAGGTCCACAAGAGAGAATATGAATATGAGGGAGGGGACTTCAATTTTGCATTAATTATTTCTGTGATGTTTGAATTTGCTGCTAAAAGCATGTTGTATCTTTGTAATAACAAATAAAGATTTTAAAATGAATTTTGAAAATACTGCTTGGCCCATGCTATAGTTTGGATTTATGTGTTCCCCTCTGAAGACCCATATGTCAAAGGCCTGGTCCCCACCTTGGTGCTATTGTGGGATGGTGGAACCTTCAAAACCCGGGTGTTGTGGGAGGTGTCCTGGCCATTGAGGGCCTGCCCTCAAGTAGGGTGCTGAGACCTTAGTCCCTTCCTTTTATACCCTGTTGTACCTGTGAGGTTAATGGCCCACAATATGCTCTTTGCCAGAATATGCTGCCTTACCAGAGGCCCAAAAACAGCAGGGCCAACTTACCATGGACTGAAATCTCCAAAACTGTGAGCTGAAACAAACTGTTACTTTTTATAAGTTAATTAACTCATGTATTTATGATAGTAACAGCAAACTGACTAACACAGCCCTTCATGCCCACAGGACACTTACCTGAAGGAAAAGTCCTGCTCAGGACAGTAGTCATGAACGAGGACACTGGGTCTATGCTACTTGGGTTCCAAGCCCACTCAGAGTCTTTGGGTAAGTTACTTGACCTCTCTTCAGGCTACCTGCACAGTTTGTGCCCTGTATGACTCCAAGGAGCACTATTCACAGACTACAGTGAACAGGAACTCTAGGAACTGTCTGCGGCTGTGACATGAGGAAGTCTCACCTCTTTGTGCTTTGTTTACCCATCGATAAAGTGAGGATAATGATAGTACCCACTTCCTAGGCTTATTCTGGATATTCTGTAAATTGAAACACATGGAATTCATAAAACCATACCAGGCACATGGTAAATATACAATATATTTTGGCTATCATTATTGTTACCGTTACTACCACAACCACTATAAATCATCAGCATCATGAAGATGAGTCCAGGTTTTGGGCCTGTGTCTTCAGATTTTAATCCATCTGATCTTTTGAACACAAACTTCAACTCAAGCTCCAGTTCGGTCCACTAGAAAGATCTTCACCTTTACTCAGGGTAAGGCTTTATGCTCTACTGAGGGTCTAATAGAGAACTGTTCTGAGAGGCTGATGGCTTGAAGACAATGGTGCCTGCAGGAGATGCAGGAGACCTAGAAACCACTCTGAAATTTCTACAAGCCTGGAAGGAACTCTCCATGGTTCTGGTCTTATGAAGTCTAACCTAGCTTTGTGCTATCCACCATCCAGGGCTCTAATTGTTGGCTTTGCCGTGGGTAACCTCATCAAGAAGCTCCACCTTTAAAGACTTTGTTTGAATTCTAAGAACTGCCTATTACCCTTCCTAGAAAGATTTTTGCTTTAGGGATATTTAATCCAAAGTAAAATATCTTTAAGAGTGGAATGTAGTGACCTTTAACACAAAAGACAGTATTTTGGATGAGGGGGTTTCCAAAAAGTTCACTCAATAAATAGCTATCTCCTGCTAACCCTGAAGAGCATGTGTCTTCATTATTCTTGCAAAGGTTGTCCTTGTGGTCTCATAAAGATGTTACCTTAAATCAAATACTTAGAAACAAAGAGAAAGGAGGTATGCTACCTGTAGCAGAACCCATGCCAAGAAGCTAATGGTAATAGGGTGACATTCTACTGTGTTCTGTCACTAGGGAAAAACTGCAATGATTGGTGTACATGAAAATGCTAAGTAGGATGAAGGCACTGGTAGGTTGTGGGAAGACTTGGAGTTGCCCCATCTAAAGCTTGCCTCTGGCACACTGACTTCTGGAACTGTTTGGTTGCAAAGAAAACTCAGGAAAAACAAAAGAAACCAAAGATGCAAGCAGTCTTTAGATCTCAGCCAGAAACTGGATCTGAATTTTGGATCATCTTGGACCTAGATGGGGCAGTGGGAGCATGGAACAGGAAGAAAGCTGTCCTATACTCACACCCAGCCTAGCCCTGCCACAGCTTCAGGGGCAGCCCTGTAGGGTCTGAGATGCATCTCCTTGGGGAAGAGCTGTCTTGTTTCCTATCACCTCCCTCCCACTTATCCCCTTCCTCATTTCCCCATCCTCCTCCTTGTAGTTCATTCCACACAGTTCTTCTGTCCTAGACTCCAGCTGTCAGACTCCTGTGTCCCTATCCACCCCCACATACTTTCCTGCTGCAGGGAGCAAATAAACAGACACATCTTTGTTTTTTTTTTTTGTTGTTTGTTTGTTTGTTTGTTTTGTGGGTACCGGGGGTCAACCTCAGGACCTCGCACACCAGCAGGTGCCCATGCCACTGAGCAATATCACCGGCCCTTTCTTCATATGTAGGTTCCGGGAGTCGAACTCGGGCCCTCGTGCTTGCCAGGCAGGCACTTACACCGCTGAGCCATCTCACCGGCTGACATCCTTGTTTTCTGGACACTTCTCTATCATCTTATATA
This sequence comes from Erethizon dorsatum, assembly GCA_028451465.1. NCBI lineage: Eukaryota > Metazoa > Chordata > Mammalia > Rodentia > Erethizontidae > Erethizon > Erethizon dorsatum. The sequence goes on along the minus strand of CM051827.1, from coordinate 108,670,787 downwards.
ACAGCATTGTGTCTGGAATTATTCCATGTCTTTGTAGGTGTTGTCTAATCTTCACAGCAAGTTGGTCAAATTTCTTGCTATATACTTTTTAATGTTAAAGAAATAGATGTTTAATTCTCTTCATCTTTAACATGGAAAGAATAATACCTATTGCGTTCAACTGCTATGAAGTTTGGAGATAATGTTAGCAATAAACACAGGATAGAACAAGACACTCAATACACATTGGCGTTGCTATTTTACCCAACTTCCTTCCTAGACCACAATTTCCTCAAGGGCTTGAGCGATGCATTTCTTAGATTCAAATCATACAATTTAAGGTTGCTCTTGAATAGGGTTCCCTATATGCTGAGGATGTGTATCAACAATTCACAGAATAAGTATCTTTAGAAATAACTGCGTGATCATGGTATCCCAAATCAATGTGCCAGCTCATTGGAGTAGAATGATAATCATAATGATCATAATTATAATTACTATTTCCCAAGCATAAGCTGTAGGCTTGGGACTTAGCTAAGAATTTTATATATGTGGTGATATTTAAATCAAACAAGGTTGAGAAGAAGCCTAAATTCAAAGGTGTGGAATAAGGAAAAGAGGTTTTACCTGCACACACCTAGCCTTTTCCTTACACTCAGAGATTTATCGGTTCCTACCTCCAAACCCTGTCGCTCATGAGATGCAGGCCTGAAAGATCCTTACCATCACTTTCTTCCTTGGCAGCTTAATTGTCCAGCAACTCATCTGGAACCTGCAGAAAGTCAGATCCCCAAGTGCTTCTGCTTCCCCTCCCTCATCTCCTGGAATCTTTAGCATGAATCTGAAACACACTATCAAACCCTTGATTAGATTTCGACTTCTAGAATTGATAATAATACTAAGAGCCCTTGCTGTTTATTGAGCCTGTACTAACCACATTAGTTCATTTGGAATCACAACTACTCTGAGTCAGTGCTATTACAATGTCCATTTTACAGATTATCAAGTTGGAGTTTAAGTCATTCAACCATGGTCACCCAAATACCAAAGGTCAGAGTTGAGAGTTGGAACTACGTGTGGTCCCTCCAAACTGAACCCTTAACCATTATATTTGAGCCATGCTACCTTTATTTTGTGTCTCAATATTGTCCCATCGAGAACAGGAATGCTCTGAGGATAGGGGCTTTTCTGACACCATAGTATAAAGTCGAGAAAAAGATGTGAGTTTCCCTTTTGAAGACAGTCGTGTGCTTGAGTCACAGCTTACCAGTTACTAAGAAGTGTCTAGTGGAGACAGAGACATGGGCTATAAATTAAGTTTCTATCATAGGATCAGAGATTGGAAACAAGAATAAAGCTCTACTGAGTTGAAAGTTTGGGGCCCCAGATAAGAGTATCTATAAACAGACCTTCTATTCAGAGTCTAGATGAACTGAGTAGACACGATTAGGACTAAGAAAAACTCATTATATACCAGCAGCTCAGGAGATTGGGGCAGGAGAATCTCAAGGTCGAATCCCACCTGGGCGATTTAACAAGACCTGGTCTCAAAATAAAAAATATAAAAAGGACTGGGGATATTGCTCAGTGCAAGGTCCCTGGGTTCAGTATCCAGTTTTGCAAAAAGAAAACAAAAACGGGTTCTTCCTGGAAAGGTTTGAAGTTAAGTGGACCCATGTTATTAATGCTGGTCAAGATCGCAAGCAGAACAGGTCAGCTGTAGTCCTGCCTCTGCCAGGCAGCTGCTGGGCAGCAGCTGCCCACACAGAAGCTCTGGCTACAGGGTGCCTGACCACTGCTTCTCACCCCAAGCAGGCTCCGGGACCAACCATGGGGAGCACACACGTTTGTCTGTCCTGGGACTCGATTATTTGCAGGTTCTGCTCTAGGCTGGGGCAGAACTGCCTGCCTGAGGATCCTGAATTGGAATCACTATATTGATCTTTCATGGGACACCATCAACATAGAAGACTGGACCTCTTGAAATAATCAGCTCTTTAGAACATATTCACCCTGATGAAGGCTTTGGAAACACGCTGGCCAGGCTGCAAAGTGCCACGTGGGGTGCCACAGGGCTGGTGGCTTTGGGGGTGTCTCAGTATTTCATTTTCCTGCTACAGTCTGATCCACTTGTCCTCCCACAGCAACCAGAGCATGTGCTGGTCCATGCTCATGGGTCCACCTAACAGGCATCTCAAATACAGGACCAGTGTGATGCTCTGTGCATTACAAGTCCCGGAGAGCTAGACTGTGGCAGGAAGTGCAAATGCTGGGGCAAGATGGCGAGTGTCCGTGCTTTTCCACTACAGGTAAAAGTGAGCTGCTTTGGTCCTCATTATGGGTGGATACAGGGATACATGGCTCAACAGCTGCACCCTAAGTTCTGGAAAGCACTTTGACTGATTGGTCCTCACCACACTAGGCATGGGTGGAGTCACTGTGCTAGGGCTACTGCTCAGTTAGGTTCAGAGCAGTGCACACTTTTCTACAGGGACCCACCTGATTCAAGTAAGGGCCAGTCAGATCGACTCCACCCTCCATCTCTGTGCCCCCTTATGGTGGTGCTAAAGGGTGCAGTTCCTCCTAGTCTATTCTGGGTTTTGTCTGGTTGAGTAGGGGAGTTGCAAGGATTTCTCCCCTGCATCTCTTCTACACATCAGGGAGTCATTCTAAGTGTCCTGCCACCTAAGAATATACCCATTCCAATTCAACTTGTGGGAGCTGAGATTCTCACCACAGGAAGGTGCATGGGGCCAGCAGACCCACTGCAAGGCATGCCTAGGTCAGAACTCCATTTACTGTCTGCCCTTCACAGCTCAATTCTAACTAGGGACATGGGATTTCCAGTCCTGCAGTGTAATGGTTGATACATTGTGTCAACTGAGAAATCTAGAAACTTAACTAAGTAACTCAGCAGTTCAACATCCTAGGGTATAGAGAACATGCCCTTACCACTCTAGGATGTTGCTTATTGTGTCAACTTGAGAAGTTTAGAAGTTTAACTAAGTCACTCAGCAGGGGGCCAGGGTCCTCACTTTGTAAACATCCTGAGCCTGTGCAAGAGGAGGGCACAGAGATGATGTGAATTCTACACCGGGCCTGGGGGGTGGCCTGCATACAATATAAGGGAGGAAAAGAGGTTCGCTCCTCCCCTTTTTGCTCTTGTTGTTTTTGCTGTCTTCCTCTGCCATGTTGCCCCTGTGCCATGCTACCCTGCCTTGGAGCCAGCTGATTACAGACTGAAACCTCGTCAAACTGTGAGCTAAATAAACCTTTCCTTCCTTTAAAAAAAAAAAATGAAAAGATTGCAAGCAGAAATTATGTCACTTTGGGGAAGAAGCACTCAAAAGCTCTTGAATGTCTAGCTCTCTCTCCTGCCAAAGCAAAGCATGTATAAGGTATCAGAACCACAGATGGAAGCCAATAAAATTCCTAAGACTATGACTAAAGGGAAATTGCCCTTGAGAATCACTGTATTTGCTGTAGTCCATGCAAGGGTAAGAAACAAATCTTCTTTGTGTTAAGCCACTGATATTTGGAGGTTATTTGTTATTACAGCATAGCCTTGTCTATTTTGACTAATTTCCCTATGTACCTCACACAATCACCTGGCCAGGTTGGGGTAAGAATGATGAACTGAAGGCGAGTAACTGGCAATAGGCTGAGTTGAAAAGATAAGGTGCAGTCACACTCCAAGAATAGACCCTGAGCATCTCGGATGCCTTGTGAACATTCAGGGGTGAACACCGAGAACAGGAGCCAGATTTACCCAAAGGCCAAAGCCAGAGGCAGGTCACAAAAGAAAGGTGCTGATTTTTCATACAATCTGCTCCTCCTGAAAGACCTGCACAAGCAAGTGTAATTGCTGCTACATCTGGTTTCCCCACAACACTCCTAGGACTGATTCTCCCTGGAATCAGGTGTCATTGCAGATGGTAAGCCCCTCCCTTCACTCTTTCCTCCATGGGATTTGTTGAAGAGCTGGGCACCTAGAAGAGGTAGCAGAGCTGTCAAGTTTCTATTAAGTCTTCAAGGCTCTACTCAAATTCTTCCTCTTCAAAGAACTCTTCTAACATGCTTCTTGCTAGATTTTCCCTCTGCCTTCCTGGTATCTCAGAGCACACAATCTCTACTTTTATTATAATATCTACCTTAACTCAGAGTTTCATGTGCCAAATTCTGTCTCCTCTATCTAGTGTACTCCTGGAAGAAAGGTATCAATTTTAATCCAAATTAGACATTTCCTTTGGCATTTTTCTCTCTGTTGTACTTCTACAGTTGCGTAGAATGGAAACAAACCTTGCTGAGCTAACAAAGGAAAGGTGAGTCTTACTTGAACCAATTCTAGTTTTCAGCCTGAGTTTCTTCCTGTGGTTCTTGAGGTTGACCTAGACATTTACCTAGAACAAATTATATATCTATGAGGTTATTCGGTTGTTAAATATTTTCTCAACTCACATTTAACTCCATATAGGCAGAAAATATGTCCATTTGGATCATCCTGAACATCTCTAGATTTTACCATGAGGTCTGGTCCAAGGTAGATGCTTAATAAAATGAATGAATGGACTCCTGATCTGTAAATTTAAGGTGGAATTTAAGCTGCTTCTTGTCAGCTGGACTTTCTTTTCCAGCCACGTTCTCAGCCAAGGCTTCAAAAGAGGTCACCAAATTCTAAACTTCTTTGCCCACAGTCTGTTGATCTCACTGACTTCTGAAGAGAGCTCTTCATTTGAAACTTCTTTATCTTTTCAGGACAGGAGTAGAGAGAAATGGGCCCTTCATTTAGCTGAATGAACCAACAAAAGAGAAGTTTGAGACAGAAAATGAATATAGATCCAGCTGCAGCAATTAGAGGGGAAATCGATAGAACAGCAGCAGCAGCAGCAGCAGACCCGTGTAAGTCAGCGTCTCCAGGGATGGATTGGCTGAGCTGTGTTCATTTCATTTTTGTTTCCCTAACTTAATCTCCAGCAAATCAAAAGGAGAAGGTGTGGTGGATAGGAAGTGGGTGGGGAACAGAGAAGAGAGGAGAAGCCAAGGTAGTGTGGGACGGAGGGAGGCGCACATGACACCATTGCTGCTGCCCACAGTCAGTATGCCCATGGCTAGGCAAGTCTAATGCCTCAAACAGCACCGGGTCTAGACTTGTGTGGGGCTGAGATTGAATGTCAGAATGTGATTATGGGCAGTTTATTGAGCCTTGCTGTTATGGTTTGTGTCTAGATGTCCCCCCAAATCCTCATGCCGTCATGGGGGTGGGCTTCTAGAGTTTATGATTGATTCATGGTCCATTGCTGGGATTATGGGTGTGAGTGGTACACTCGCCCTGGGGCGGGTAGCCTGCATACTGTATAAGGGAGGGAAAGAGGCTTGCTCTCCCCTCCCTTTGCTCTTCTTGCTTTTGTATCTTCTGCCGCCATGAACTGTCACCCTTCTGCCGTGCCACCCTGCCTTGGAGCCAGCTGATTATGGACTGAAACCTCCACAAACTGTGAGGTAAATAAACCTTTCCTTCCTTAATTTTGGGTATCAGGTATTTTGTCCCAGCAATGAGAGGAAAGTAACCAACACACTAGCTAAGCCACACTTTATTCATCTATAAAGGGGATCTACTCGGCTGTCATGAGGAGAAAATGAAAGAACTCATGCGAAGTGCGGAGAGCAGATGTCTACTGCCATGCCACAGGCCTCAGAGTGGGTGTGGATTCTTTAACGCTCCCTCTCTCTGCATTTCACCTAATAAAGATTCTTTTCCATTTTTCCCACTTCTTCTCCTGTGAAGGTTCTCAGCCTTTGTTAGACCACAGGTGTCTTTGAGACAATAATAAAACGAAGAGGTTGAAAACATGGATGTGGGATTCACAAAGATCTGGGTTCAAATACCAATTTCTCCTCTTGCTGGCTGTGTGATCGTGGCCACATTACTCAATATCCCTGTGCCTTAATTTCTCCAAGAACAAAATGAGGATAACAATAATGCCTATCATGTAGGATGTGATAAGGATTAAATGTATTAATATATGTAAATGTATTAGTACTTAGAACAGTGCCTGGCACACAGTAAGGTCACAGTAAACGTTATCATTAATAAAAATGATCCAAATCCCTCTAGTATAACACACACAAGGATATGCCTGTATACAATCTTGTGAAACCAGTCCCTGATTCTTGTTTAGTGATCTTACAGCCAAGGTTTTATTTCTTTGCATTGTGTGGCCTCTGGTCTATAGCATTGGATCTGGAAGTTTATGGAGTCCCTACCTATTCTGCAATAGCAAAACACCACCAAACCCTCCTGCCCCACATCAATTCTACAGCATTCAATTCTGTCTGCTTCAAGTCCACATCGGAGCTCTGCCAGGCCATGACTTATGTCAGAGCCTTTCTTGAGCCTGAGAGAAACCAGCAGTCTGGCTGAGCTCAAGGGGCCCAGAGAACTTTGATTCTGGAAAGAGTTGGGTCCCAGAGACTGATCCCAGGAACAGACAGGGGCAGCCATAGGTGGCCATAGTTATCTCAGGCTGAGAATGTACACAGGGCCTGGAGGACACAAACAGTGGCTATACACAGAGGATGAAAGCCAGCCTGCAGAGAGACATGGAGAGAGGCCTGAAGAAACAGGATGACAGGCCAACTAAGCTGTAGGATTTAGGACTCAGGACCTGGAGGAAGGCCAGAGCCAGGCTGGAAGCCTGTTTGTGGGCAGAGCACAAACCAAGGAAGGGGAGATCATGGCCTGGGACCTGGGGGCTGTCTCCAGGGTATGGGGTATGTATGCCTGCCTCTTCCACAACAGGGCCAAGAGCCTCTGAGCCTGGCCAGGCTGGCATCCCCTGTATCGTGGACTTGAGCAGGGCTGAGGCTGCAATGGGAAGTTTAATTTCACCACTCAGAAAAGGGAGTTGGCATCCCAGATCTGACCTTAAAAGTCTGGTCCATCTTCTCCAGATGTGCTGGAGCTGCTGCTCCTCTGAGCCAGAAGGGGTTGGGAGGGGTTGTAGCAGCTGTGGGGTCAGGAGGACTCTGAGAACAGCTGCCCTCTCAGATGCAATGGTGTAAGTGACCGTGAATCACGGAAAAGTAGACCACAGTGGGTGGGGTAGACACACCAGCTGCTGAAGTGGGTCATCCATGGGGATCTTCAGACAGATGTGTTATATCTGTGTCTGCCATGGAGAAGCAGGCAAGGCCAGTATTGTCTGGGAGATTCTACTGCAGAGGAGACCCCAAGTGATGCAGCTCCTATATGTGCGAGTCTTGCAACTCATTAACAACAGCTGCCAACATCTTGGTGTGGGAGGAGTAAAGTGGAATAGAAAGATGAATGGATTTTAACATCAGATGGGCTTGTGTTTGAATACCAGCTCTGGGCCTCAGGTTTTTAATTGTAAAATAGAGGCAAATTATATCAACTCTAGCAAGGATCCTAGCTGGAGTTTAAATGAAAGTCAAATATGTGGAGTGAGATTACCAGAAATTGATGGGTACAAGAACAGATAAAGCACTTTATTCATCCATCCATCCATCCATCCGTCCATCCGACCAATAATTCAACATGTATTTATTGATTGTTTACTCTCAGCCAGGTAGGAGAAACTCTCCTGAACAAAGGAGATTCATCGCTAAAGGACTTGACCCAGTAGAACAGTCTTGGGTAGAGTTTGAGGGGTGGAGGTTGAGGAAGAGAAAAAGGAAAAGGAGGGCAAGATAACATGATTCTTGAGTACAGTGTGGCTTCACTGCCTGTACTTACCTCCTACTCGGTTTCCACTGGTCTCATGCAGTGTCCGGTGGTCAGGGTGTGTATGATGATGACAGGGACTGATGGAGACTAAGGAGGTTGTGATTGCAGGAGCTGTGGCAACCCTCTTGCTATGACAGGGAAATGCCTATCTGAGGATGGAGCCAAACTGTAGAACAAAGGTGATGATGGAAAGAGAAACCAGTTCATTCATGGTGAAATTGCTTAAGCCCCTGCATCATATTACAACTGAAGCCAGTACTATTTCTTGGATCTTAGTTGTTGCGAGAACCACAAATTCCCTTTTACTGAAGCCAGTTTGGCTTTCTTTAGCTTGTAACTGAAAGACACTGAAACAAAATCCCTGCCTCAGAGGTCTCACTACCTATGTGGTAGGAAAAACAAGTAAATAGATAGTTATACCAGTCTGTGTAGCTTCTCCACAGAGATAAACAGAAGCAATGGGAGCTCCTAGAGCTGTATGTTGGAGGGAGGTGACCCTCAGTCCTGAAAGAAACAGTGGGATGACACACGCAAGTTGGGGAAGGTGACTGTGGGTGGATATTGCCATCCTCACTTATCAACATTCTCAGTCACTGCTACCCTTCTTGCCAACTTATAAAACTTTTAGTACCTTTTCTACCCACCCCTGCTTTTAGATAACACTGATTTAGTATCTATCCACTAATCTACCTACCCATCTATCCAGCCATTATCCATCCATCATCCATCCATCCATCCATCCATTCATTCATCCATGCACCCACTTGCCCAACCTTAATTGCAGTGTCACCATCTACCCTAGGAGTAAAGCTAAATCAACACAATCTATACTTGGGTCCCTCAGGAGTTTCATGCAGCTGTGCTTGGGGGCCAAGGTTAATACAAAATATCTTCATATAAAGCAGCCAAATATCTCTACCTTCAAATTGGCAAAAACTTCCCAGAGAGAAAATTAAGCAAGAGCCAGAGGAGGGACAGGCAGAGGCAAAGGAAACCAAGGTAGGAGTTGGCCTCCATGGGGCTACAATCTCTGCTCAGAGCCAGGTTGCCTTGGTGACAAGAGTATCCTGCTGGCTCCTTTTCATGCACAGTAAACATGGCATGAAAGGGGTGAGGGTAGAAGTCAGGATTACTAATTAAGCTGCTCACTCACACCTTCATTCAGCTCATTGTCCATTCTGTGCTGCTCGTGGAGGTGCTTGGACTTATCCTGCCTTTGAACAACAGATGGCCTCCTCCTAGCGACTGTTTCATGCCGGGCGTCCTCTGTTGTACCCAGGTTGGCTTCTCTCTGGCTCTCAGTCCTCAGCTTCACCATGAAACAGATCCTAGTTTGACCCACCTTGGAATTCGGGGCCCAGTCCTACTATTAATACTAATGATTACATTATCATTATTACCTATCTACCCATTCCAATTATTTTGTTCATGACATCTTATTTTCTAAATATAAAAATAATCCTTGTTTAATTCAGAGAATTTGGACAGCTCACAGAAAAACACAAAGGAAAAAAATCAGTAATCCATCACCAAATGAAAAATAAAGTTAACATTTGGAAAATACATGTTCACATTTGTAGGTACACATACACCAGCACACCCACATTAGTTGTGTTATGCATTCTGTTTCATGGCCTGTTTTTCTCTCTCAGCAATGTTATAAGCATTTCTTATGCTAGTAAATATTCTTTAATAACTTCATTTTAATAATTTCACACTATTTCAAATTATGGATATTCTATAATTTGTTTTACTAATTGCCTGTAGTTAGATATGGAGATTATTTCCACTTTCATTAACATAAATAATGCTTTTTTCTGAACATACTTATGCATAAGTAGTTTGCACGTGCATTTGTTTGGGTCATGAAGATAAATACATAGAAGTAAAATTGCTGAGTTAAGAATATGTGTGCACATTTTTAAGGCTTTTGGTAGTTATGGTCATATTACCTTCTAAAAAGCTTGCACTAATTTACTCTCTCAGCAGCAGGGGATAAGAATGCCCAAGTCTCCACACTCATTGTTAATTTAGTTTACGTATCTTTTGTTTCCAGCTAGACTAAATATTTCCTCATATGTTTACCATCTATTAATTGCCTATTTATGTCAATTGCCCATTTTTATGGGAGTGCTTATCTTTTCCTTTTTGACTTCTGAGAACTGTTCATACATATCAGCCTTTTGTCTGTAATGTATGTTTATTATATTTTCCCCAGTGCACCATTTTCCTTTTAATTTTGCTTATGGTATTTTTTTTTGACCCGGGGAAGATTTTATTTTTAAGTAATCAAATTCATCAATCTTTCCCTTTATTGTTTTTGCTTAAAATTCTTGGATGCTTAGGAATGTTTAGAAGGGCTTAACCACCCCGAGTTTGTAAAAACATCCCTCTAGACTGTCTTCTACTTCTTTCATGGCTTCAATTGTTTTACAATGAACTCTTTTTTTTTTGTGGGTACCGGGGGGTCGACCTCAGGACCTCGTGTGCCAGCAGGCGCCCGTGCCGCTGAGCGATATCACCGGCCCCTTTTTCGTATGTGGGTTCCGGGAGTCGAACTCGGGCCCTCGCGCTTGCAAGGCAGGTGCTTACGCCGCTGAGCCATCTCACCGGCCCCAACAATGAACTCTTTAACCACCCGAAATTTATTTTGTTGTTTACTATATAGCAATGCTGTAATTCTTTTTCCAAGTAGTTAATAAACCCTCCTAGATTTCTGTCCTCCTTTCTCCCCTTGTCTGAAGCATATCTTTGCAATGTAAACAATACCTGGCAGCCCTGGAGGAGGCGGTAATTTCTCTGCGTGGAGGGGTAGGCTGAAGACAAGACAGGTGGGGTCATGCCACTTTCATCTTCCCCTTCCTTGAGGACTCAGTGCCCACTGATTTTTATCCACTGATATTTACAAAGTACCTACAATGTGCATTCTGGGATGTGTTTGGCATAAGGGGAGAGTAAGAGAGCATTTCTCTTCAACATTTTCCAACACCCACCACATCAGAGGTAGGGGTGGGGAGATGCTGTGGTGTGCCACCCAGAGCCCCCTACAGGACTAAGGCCTGTGTGTCCCAAGTAGTTAGGAAAATTAACTGCTGACTTACTGTTTCCTCTCTGGGAATTACTAGTCTCCCTCAAAGTGCTACTTTGCCCAAGGACATTGCTATCCACATCCCATAATCAGTCTATGAGAGGAGCCAAAGGCTCAGCTCTCTCTTGTAATCCAAGACAGCTTTGAAGGGCCTGTCCAGCTCCAGAATATCCTGTGGGATCTACTGAGAGCTCAGTCGCCACACCTATATCCCAGCTCAACTCCACCTGCCCAATCCTGTTCCCCTCAGTCGTTTCCTTCCAGTTCCTGAGAACTTTTTCCCCCTGTACCTCCACTTCTGCCCAATAAACTCCCTGTATGCAAATTTCCATCATGGACTTGTTTCCAGGGAGCACTTCACCTGAGACAGGCGTAAGGCTTGGCTTTAGCAGGGCTGAGATAAGGGGAGGAAGTAAGGATGACCTCTGGGACCACAGCATGCCGGCATAGGCAAGGCACAACCAGAAGCTTGGTATCATTTTCCTCTTCCTCACAAGAACTTTATGCTGCGGGCACATAGTCTCTCTTAACTTACCTAACAGGTTCTGAACAAGAAAAGGACCATTTAGTGTTAAAATTGTGTTTTAGTTTTAGCAACAGAATTATGGCTTCAGAAGTCCTTTCCTAGGCAAATGTGCACCAATTAGGCCCTGTGCTCAGGGACAAGATACTAATAAATGTCACGATTTAATTGGCTTGTTCTCACCCAGTCCCACCTGGTGTAGCTTCATTTCCCTGGTCTGAACAAAACTGTGTCCTTATCCTTCAGGCTTTAAACATAACTAGATTTTTCTCATAAAAATATTCACATTAGTAACTGCTTCCATTTCCTGGCTGATCTGAATACATGCATGTGTGGATGTCCATGAAGCATGTGTGTGCATTTATTTACAGGTGCATTTACTTAAAGCTTGACAAGGAGGTGAGTTCCTCTGCAGATCAATCACTGCAAAGGAGACAGTAGCATACATGTCCTCCTGAGATGTCTATATCTAATCACGCATTTTGCTTTTTCACATTTGGCTCCGGCAAACTCAACTCAGCAGCTCCTGTCAATAAAAAGATTTATGATCTCATATTACAACCAGTTCAGAGGCAGGGCAGCAAGCAATGGGGCTGATTAATCCAGAGGCCTATACATGTCATCAAGGACCCAGGCTTTTTTATATTTCTCTCTGCCTTCCAGAATATCTTGGCTTTGTCTTAAATCAGGGTTTTCCTGGAACTATAGCCATTTCAAGGCATCATTTCTAGAACTGTTGACATTGAGGGAGAGACAATACCTTCTCTTCTTTGGGTATCTTTTGAAGAACAAGTAAATCTCTTAGGAACAGCTCTGCAGATGTTCTTTACGTTCTTTACTGGGCAGAACTGATTCCCAGTTACTGGTAGTGGGGATGGGAATCACCACCATTGGTTTAGATTCATTCAGAGGTACCATACAGAGCTGTGACAAAATCCTCTAAGGCCTGTGGTGAACACCCAATGAAATGGGGGTGGGTTCACTGGGAAAAAGGGAAGAAGGGGTAGGAGAGGATACTGAGAATAGGCAACCACCATATCTGCTGCACTTACATGGGCAAAGATGGATAAGAATGGTTGCTTTAATGTAAGGCAGGGAGACCTGCAGGGCGGGGTGGGAAGGTAAAGGGGGAGGATGTGTCTCTCACTTCCCAGGGATGTGGGGACCTGAGTCCCCTGTTACTAACATGTGTCCCCCATTGGTCTGCCCCTCACCAGCTGGGATCCCAGTTCCGGTTTGTTTGACATAACATCTTGAGCACATCCCACTCTACCTCTGTCCTTAAAGGGTCTTCTATAATTGAGTAATCACAGAAGAGGGATTGCCAGGGAACAAGATAAAGACAGGCTTGAACAGCAGGGTCTCTCTGAGCTGCCCATAGATCTTCTAAGGCCTTGAGTCTGGCACAAATGCCCCCTCATTGTGTTTCTTTAACATAATCCTTTAGACTATAAAGGTTAGGATAAACATTGGTAGGGATAAAAGATATCTAAAAGAGGAAAAAGAGGATTCTACCATCAAACACTGTGCTACCATGTTTGTCCCTGCTTCTTGGCCCAGACAAACAACATGCCAGGATATTTAAAAACACTTGTAAAGGCAATTGCCCAATGATGATTTGTTGATCTTTGAGGAATCATACAAGTCTAGTAGTGGCTGGAAGTCTGGAAACAGGCAAATGTCATTTATATTTTCAAAACCTTGGAGAAGGTAAGTTCTATAAGCCATGGTCTCCACTCATAAAGGGTATCCAGTGTTGGTAGGGCCCAGATGGCAAGGGCCCAGATGAGAATGCAAAGCTCACTGTCAGCTGCCTGGCTACTTCTAGAAAAAATCAGGTCAGGATGACCTGATTCCTTTCTTTGCCTGGCTCACTGAGTATGTGAGTGAGGACACATGGTAAACACAAGGTCAATCCCTACATGAAACTGAAAGTTGCAAGGCTCTCAAACCAATCCTGGTCAATTTTGGAGATAAATTAAGTGCCACAAAGGTGTTTGTCTCTTTTACCAATTGTTTCCTCCTGCTGTACTATCTCACCTTTGTTTACCATGGACTCAAAAAAACACAGTGGAGCTCCTGAACCTCCCAGTCATCCATCATTCATTCATCTGTATTGTTGCTCATTGAATCATCTCTGCTGAATTTTTTCTTGAGTGTTCTCCATGTAATAGGAACAATGCCAAATACTGAAGGCACAGTAGGAATAAAACACAATCCCTGCCTACAGACCACATGCAGTCCTGTGGGACAGCAAAGCAGAGCCATTGAATCCACTGACCCATATTTGCACTAGAAGAGTACTTTGTAAACTTTAATGTGCACAGAAATTTCCTGAGGGTCTTATTAAAATGGTGATTCTGATTAAGTGGTGGTTTGGGACTGACCTAAAATTCTGTGGACCTGAGAACCTTCTGGAGAAAGCTCATGCTGTTTGTTCCAGGATCATATTCTGAATAGCACTAGAACCCCTCATATGATAGGGATGCTAATTATCTTTCCTAAAAAGGCAGAACCCCAGCCATACCCTGCAGTATGTCCAAACCATCTATCACTGACCTCAAATGACTTCTCTCTGGCTAAGTACTAAGCTGACTTAGTACTGGCTTCCTGGAGACTCTTTTGTACATGTGTAAAATCTCTGAGCTCCAAGAACAATGAGGGAAAGATGACACAGAAATGGTCAAATCATCCAATTCCCACCTCTCTTCCCCTTCTGAGACTGCACATCATCATCCTCATCATCAATCATCTTCATCATACGCAACACCTGTCTCACATTTGCCATAAGCCGTGTTGTTCTTAGCATTTTACCATAGGTAAAATAAGTTAACAAACATAGAAGTTAACATAGGTGTGCTGAAAGGTTCTTATGGGTACTCTCAGTTCATGGGCTGGGGAATATAGGCTCAGAGAGGTTACGTAACTTGCCAGTCACACAGCTAGTATCCAGGCTTCTGTGACTCCAGAGCCAGTGCTCTCAACCATTACAGTCTACATTTTCTCAGAATCACTGAAGACTTTGCATTCCTCCATTGTGAATTCCAATAGGAGACGAAAGTGAACAGAGTAGTCTTTGATTCATCTGACAGGTCTCTGCTGTGGCACAGCTTGGCAGGAGGAGGAGGAAGAGGACAAGCAGAGAAAAGAGAGCTAGGATGTATAGACTTTGAAATCATGGTGCGATTAGATCCGCCTGTTACATTGCATGGAACCTGTGGGTGAATTTGGGGGTTGTGGGGAGGTGGAGGTGTGGAAGTAGGATGTGGCTGCTCTTGCATGAAGAACAAGCAACAAAGGAGACCAACTTCCTAGGTCTTACTACAGAAGCTGAAAAGCCATATAGTCTAGGTGTGTGGGACCCTAGGCACCTTGTGGCCTGAGTTCAAAGGGGAGTTCCCTTCTTACTAAATGTGGGGACCACTCCCTAGGGCTGCCCTGTATGCACCTGGAAAGCCAGTCCCAACATCACTGCATGCTCCACTCCTTTCTGTCCCTCCCAAACCTTCTCTCATTGTTGGAGTGATGCCCTGAAGGTAGAAAGGGGTGAGGAGATGAAAACCCTATAAAATGCAATGGTTTTATTTTAAATTATATTAAAGAACCTGCTTTTTACATTATTATTGTCCCCAAACAATTTTATAAGCTTTAAACTGACTTACACTTAGCCTCAGGTTTCCCAAACCAACTGTGATGTATTGGAACAATTGACAATTACATGGAAACACACTCAGCTCTCAATGTGCTACCTGGAGCTGACACCTCAGAATAATCAGGCTGATGAGAGGCCCATTAGAACAGGCAGGACTAACAGTCCAAGGGGTGGAGGTTGAGCACAGTGCGTGGGCCATCTGGGCCCTCACAGCTTTGCATGATATGAAGTGAGCCCAGCCCAACCCCCAGGTTCCTCTGATGTTAGTGTCTATCTCTGGCTTACTTTGTAAGTGGGATCTACATCAGGGAAAGTCACATGGGGAACACAAGAGCCACCACTTCCTTACTTCTTCTCATTTTCCACGTAACCTGAAGTTCGTGACTTGATGTCTCTGGCATTTTCTTTTCCACTTCTGTAAAATGGAGGAAAACTTTGATTTGGGGGTAAAATGAAAAGGACCTTAACTTATCAAGAGGCACAGGCTCTCTTAGGTAAGTCATTCTAAGCTATGTGAACATGAGCCATGAATGTCCCTTCTCTGGGCCTTAGTGCTCTAGTCTGTAAAACTAGGTGGTTGGTTGAGTTAGATGGTTTCCAGAAACACTCACCTTTGTGGAGTCAGTGAACTTACCACGTCATGGGAACTAAGGATGGGGTGGCAAGAGATGGGGATAGAGAGATCAAATAGTGCTGGAGTTTGGGCTAGTAGGATGTGGGCTGGTTCAGCCACGCTGCCGAGCATGCTCAGGAAGCTCTGTGACCCTGCAATACCCCAAAGAAATTCCTATCCCAGTCTCTAGGGATGTGTCCAAGAACACACATGGCCCATGATTTATGAGAGAAGGAACTGGAGGTAATCCAGGTATCCTCACAAGGCAGAGGAAGCAATAAAACTAGGTGTATGCACAACAGCGTGGGCAGAAGTGAACACAATGAGGGAAAGACAAGAAACATGTCAGGGTCTTAACACAGTATTATTTATGCAGATCAAAATAATCTTTACTTTCCAAAGACACATGTCACACACACATATGTCACATGTGTGTGGATGCCCACAATAGGGGATGGAAAATGAGAACAGAGAATACACATAAATGAATTAAATCAGAGCAGATCTTTAAAAGAAAACACTGTTCTCTTTTTTAAAGCAAGACAGTGATCAAAATTTTTTATGATTTAGAAAGATTTCTCAGGTGGCCCTGTGAAGAATGAACTGGGGAGAGTATGTCTGGGGTTAAGACTGATGAAGAAGCCACCCAAGACTTAGGGTAAATAGTAAAGCTTGAGCAAAAATCACAGCCAGGTGGGATGGAGAACAGGGAGGAGCAGATGAACTCCACGATCAGGTCCTTTGAGAAAGGGATGGGCTGTGAGTGTATGAATCAACTGGCGGGTTTCAGGAAAGCTGGCTCTGGTGCAAGCCATCCAGCCCTGGGCAGAGGAGACATAAAAGGCACAGACTGGCAAATTTATACAACTCCCCAGAAGCCCAGTTACTCGAGGAGGAATCTCTGCAGCCCCCAGTGGAAGAGTGAGGAGGTGCCACAGACAGTACCTGGAGTAAGAACGGGATGGGGACAGCATGCAACATGGGGGCAGTGGTGTGCTGAATGGGAGAGAAACTGCAAGTCCATTCTTTTTTCCTTTGCCTGACTTATATTCTTCCTCTGGCTTAGCCCATTGCCAAGCCCTGTGTGACAGGACTTTCCATTCATTACCCAGTGTTATCCTTCCACCATCCTTACCAGGATTAAAGTTACAGTGATCAGCCTTGACCCTAAGCCTTTAAACTAGATCTGTCCACTTGGGCCTGGGGTATTCCAGACCTTCTACTACCATGTGATTTCTGCAGGTCCCAGTGAACCTGTCCAGGTGGGCCTGTCCAGCTTATTCCACTCCTCCCTCACTCCGTACTTAGCTTCATTCCTCTTGCCTTGCTTGCTCTTTGAACTCAGTCCTGGGAAACATTGGCCCTCCTGTTCTGATACTGACATCCCAATGACATATCTTATTCCTATCATCTGGGACATCCCCATCCTGTCCATTTGTCTCCAGCTTTCAAGACCCAGCACTGGTATTGTCTGAAAGTCATCTGGCAATTGTCTGCAGGCAGGTACATCAGCTCACCCAAAGGCACACAGACAGAGCAGCTGGGTTGGATCTAAATGAAGCTACTCCATCCCAACCCTCTAGAAACCCTCTGAACTACAGGAAAAGAAAGCAAGTGATGGTCCCAAGGTCACATTGCTGATCTCCAAGGACACTGGCAGTTGTTCCTTGCCTGGAGCCTGGGAGTCACTGGAAACAGAGCACAGAGGAAATGACTGTCTGCAGCAGACAACCCTCAAAGTTGATTTCCCAGGAGGAATCCAACAAGGCCCTTGAAACGTGGACATCAAGGAGGAAAATCAATTGTCTTTTAAGTTTTCACCTTGATGATTGATCTGCTGTTTCCATCCCCCTTTTTCTCTCTCAAGTCTCCAGACATGGCCTCTCTCACTTCTACATTTTTTTTCTTCTCATCTTTAAAGTATTGAGTTTCTTAATCCTGATCTGAAAGAGGAATACATTGCTCTGTGCAAACTGACCAGGTATGGGTCACATGGTTCCAAACTATTTTATTTTCTTTGAAGGAACCTGGCCCTGGTTAGCCCACTAGGAGGGACAGGAAGAAAACTCATGTTTGCTGAGCTCCTGCTACATGCTGCATCCTCTCGCAGGCACAGCATCACCATGTAGGTCACCTTCCCCCCAGTCTTGTCTAGATGCAGCTTCTTAACCCCACCTCTCAGATGAGGAAACAAAGTTCAGAGGAGTAACTTGCCCAACACTAAAGATGCATGGTTTGTAGGATTGCAAAAGGCAGAATTAACCTTGAAACCCTGGCCTCCTTTCTGCCAGGACCAGGACTGAGCACTCAAGAGGAATTAGCACTCCAGCTGGGCAGTGTTAGAACCTCTCTGGTCCTTGACCACAATGGGGTTATCTAGGAAACCGTCTCCTTAGTAATATAGGGATTTGCGGAGTGCTGTTCATTCATTCATTCATTCAGTCTGTACCGAATGCCACCACCTCCCTCAGCTGCTGGACACTGAGGGCAGAGGTGTGAATAAAACTAATTCCTTTCTCTCCTAACATTATAGTCTGGTAGGGAAATAGATTGTAGGAGATCATGAAAAGTGTGGTAAGAGCTTGTCTTTGTCCATTTCCTGTTTCCATAACAAAATACCTGAGGGTGAGTGTTTCATAAAGGAAAGAGGTTTACTTTGGGTCATGGTTCTAGAAGTCCAAGAGCATGGTACTGGCATCTGCTGGGCTTCTGGTGAGGACCACATGGCAGAAGAGCATTGAATGTTGGGAGAGAGGGGGAGAGAGAGACAGAGACAGAGGCAGAGACAAAGAGACAGAGAGAGAGAGACAGAGAGAGAGGTAGAGACAGAGAGAGAGAGAAAGAGGTACAGAGATAGAGAGACAGAAACAGAGACACAGAGACAGGAGGGAGGTGCCAGCTTGTCCTATAATAACTTGGTCTCATTGTAACCAATCCAGTCTTGCAAGAGTGAGAATTCACTCCCAAGAGGAAGGCACCAATTCTTCTTAATGTTCTAATCACTTCATAAAGGCCTAACAACTTCTCAACACTGACGCACTGGAGAGCAAATCTCAGTATGAGTGTTGGAGGGGAAAAAAACACATCCAAACCATAGCAGAACTATAACAGGGCGAGTGCAGGGTACTTGGGAACATATGCCAACAACCCTTAATTTCTTCCAAGGCGTGGTTGGAGAAGGATTCCCAAGGATGAGACTGATCGTCTGAGATCACCATCTTGCTACAGAATGCGTGTATTAGTCAGCTGTCCATCACTATAACAAAATACCTGACACTGGAAACTTTTGAAGTAAAGAGAAGTTTATTTAGTTTACAGTTCTGGAGGTTAACAGTCTAATATTGGGGGCTCCATTTGTTTGGCCTTGGTGAGAGAAGTGGGTGGTGGAAAATCATGGTGGGAGCATCAGAGAGAACAGTCATAGCTTGAATCAGAGTGGAGAAAGAATGGAGCGAGACCAAGTTTGGTCCTGTTATAACAATCCTCTGCTCTAGTGAGGATTCAAAAGTGGTACTCCAGGGCCGGTGAGATGGCTCAGCGGCGTAAGCGCCTGCCTTGCAAGCGCGAAGGCCGGAGTTCGACTCCCGGAACCCACATACGAAAAAGGGGCCAGTGATATCGCTCAGTGGCACGGGTGCCTGTTGGTGCGCGAGGTCCTGAGGTCGTCCCCCCAGTACCCACAAAAAAAAAAAAAAAAAAAAAAGTGGTACTCCAACTACCTCATGCTCCCAGTGACTTAGGGACCTCCCACAAGGTCTCCATTGCTCCTAATGGTATCACCCTGCCAACCAAGACTTCTGTTACGATGAATCTTTGGGGAACACTCAGATTAAACAATTAAATGGCATCCAAACCACAGAAATGGGTAGGAATTAACCTGGCAAATCAGGGCAGTGAAGGTGCAGTGTGTCCAACAAGGTGGGCAATGGCCATGACAGCAAAACTTCAGTGTCTCCTATCATGCGCCAGCTCTGTCCCTTAGAACCAGACCTGTTCTACACCCTCTGCATCAGTAAGCTCACTTCATTCTCACAGAAGCAGTGTGATAGAAAGTCCAAAAGAAGAAGCAGAAGGACTGACGTGGTTAAAAATATCTAAGGCAGAGGCTTAGTGGGAGAGGAGGCTTCAGAGCAAAGCAGGGACAGAGGCGGAGGGCTTTGTAAACAGGATTGCCAGATACAATTCAGGATACCAGGTTGGGAGGGGAGTCAAGGGATGGACATGATCAAATACAATCATTTAAACCCAATACTCTGTACCCCTTCTTCGTAAGCCACATTGCAGGTTTCAGCTTTGACCTCAAAGCACTGAGGGCTCCTGGATGGTTTTAATGACAGTGGCATGGCTAACTCTGTGCTGTAGACAACTGCTTTGGCTGCATTATAAAATGATCCCATATGCAGGGAGGCTGTTCAGAGGGCATGAGTCTATGTCTACAGCAAGCACCTTTCACCCAGGTGACACATATCAGCCAGGTCTGTGTGCTGTTACCTTTCTTGTGCCAAACTCAAGCATCCAAATTGCTTGTTAGATAGGTATTGAATACCAGCAATGTGCCAAGTGATGTTTGAGAAATTTAAAAAAAAGCATATGGCAGGTTACCTGTCTTCCCTGAACTGTAAGAACAGCTCTGAATTGGGACCGACCAGTGATATGATAGTGTGGCAGGTCCTTTAAGAGTGCAGGTTGGGCCAGGGAGACAGCTCAGCGGCATAAACACCTGCCTGTCAAGTGTGAGGTCCTGAGTTCGACTCCCGGTACCCACAGAAAAATTAAAAAAGAGTGCAGGTAACAAGTGCAAGGAATAAGGCTTGAGAGGGTGAAGCATGAGCTGGGATTTGAAGGGCACCTTAAGAATTTGGGTCTCTTCCATACTCATAAGTGAAATAAATCAGATCTGCATGTGTAAACATTGTATTGTCTCGTTAGTGTGAGAAGTTGAATGAGTAAATAAGATCCAAAATGTACAATAGATATTATGAATTGGGAAGAAACTGTTCAAAGGGAAAGAGAAACTGGGATGGAGGAAAGGAGAAAGGAAGGAAGGGAAAAGGAAAAAAAAAATATATATATATACATGAGATAGTTAAGATAGTTATACCACTAGTTTCTCTTAATTCATTGAAAAGGAAGGTTTGTGCTAATATTGTTTGGACAATATTTCATGCCTATATCCTGTATCCTGTACTCTGAGTAACTACTATGAAGATAACAACAAGCAATGCATTATTGTTACTCTCCTATTATCTTGTTTTGAAAGTCTGTTTTATTTTTATTTTTTCTCTTTAAAATAATAAAAAAAATTGAAAAAAAAAAGAATTTGGGTCTCTTGGTTACAGCAGCTAGACTACATCCTAACTAATCCCTCCTTGGACTGGGCCTGTTGCTATACCCTTGCTCCGGGAAGCTGTTTGCATGTAGTTAATCGTATCTTTTACTTTGTATTAAAAGAGCTCATTTCCTTTTCTTGTGTCTGTTTGCACCTTTTCATCAATCATATCACTTTCACCTGGAGATGGTCAGCCTAGGTAGGGATTGAGAAACTCTGAGACACAAAAGAGCCTTCTTACTGCATTGGTCAGAATCTTACTGAAATAAACCACCCCAAAAAGTAGTAACATAAAACAG
This sequence comes from Erethizon dorsatum, assembly GCA_028451465.1. Taxonomy (NCBI): domain Eukaryota; kingdom Metazoa; phylum Chordata; class Mammalia; order Rodentia; family Erethizontidae; genus Erethizon; species Erethizon dorsatum. Next base: position 108,649,557 of record CM051827.1, on the reverse strand, counting down.
TTTTCATTTATGTCCAAGTCTGCAAGTCTTCAGGTCCTGATTTAAGGGAGCTGGGGTGTCCCTGATTCAGACTGTGCCTCTGTAGGTTAGCTGTAAACAATACCTCATCTATAACTCAGCAACGAGTGACTCATTCAGAGCCCAGAGTGTTTTGATAGTGTGAGGTGAAAGCTCTCGAAAGGCCAAAGAGAAATGTGTGATCTCTCTGAAGGCTTTGGACCTCACTCCTTGCTACACCTTCTGTTGGTCAAAGTAAGTCACATGACCAAGCATAACATCAGTGAGGTGGAGCCTGTGTCCCTTTCATGAAGGTGGGGTGGCCAGGAAAAATTACACGATGAATAAATATCTAACTATCACAGCTGCTGCCAAGGAGCATCACTGACCAGGGCAAACTTGCCTAGTCACAAAAGGAAAAAACTCCATGCACAATTGTATTTTTACTATGTCATGGGTGCTCTGTGCCTGAAGATTGCAGACAAGGAGACAAGCAGAGTGTCTACACGTAGTTTGACTTTGATATTTCCAAGAAAACATTCCTTGAGCATTCAGGAACTAGTCATGGACCATATGTCCTACACAGGAGAAAGAGCACAGGAGTCACAGCTTTACCATGAATGGGATGGAAGCATAGCCAAACGACTGCTAGGGCTGGTCCATCAGACACATATTCAGATGGGAAGCTAAGGAATCCACAGGGAAGTGAATCACTCCAAGGAAAGCTTGAGTGGAGGTGGCCAAGGTGGTGATGTGTCTGTGGGCAGATAACAGAAGAGGGAGATCCCAGCACAGTGTCTATCTATTACTGTGGTACTCAGCTTCCATCAGTTCCTGTCTGGGTAGAGGGTAAAAAGACTTCTATGGAGAGTGACTACAACTTCAGAAAGCTGGTGCTCTACGGTTTCCAGAAGCTTTGGAAGCGGGACTTTCAACAAGAACCATGTTTCAGTTAGCATAACATTTGACTGCATATAGCATAAAACTCAGAAATCACTTTAAAACAAAAGCTGAAATGGCAGTTCCATGGTGTCATCAGAGGAGCAAGACTCTATCATCTTCAGTACATGGCTTCCATTCTCAAGGCCATTTTGTGGTCTAAGATGGTGGCTGGAGTGCCAACCATAACATCTGCTCCATTTGGGGCAAAATAAAGAGGAAGGGTATAATTTCATTTTCAGGAAATGTGCCTAGAGTCTCACATAGTAATTCTGATCAATCCTATTAGACAGAACTGCCTTCTATAGCTATTTGTAGCTGCAAGGAGACTCAGGAAACAGTCTTTTGCTGATGTCAATATTTCTAGCTAAAAGTTGGAGTTCTTTTACTAAGAAGAAAGAATAGAATAGATACTGTGGGCATCACAGCATTCTCTCCTACATGGAAAAAAATCAGTGTGTACATCCTTGATATTGGGCAGCATTTGCCTTGTTTGGAATTGGCAGTTCTCTGGTAGCAGTGGCAGTACTGGTGTCTTTAGCAAGAGCAGACACATTTGCTATTGTTAGTAGCAGAAATCGTCCCGTAATGGCCTAGGGTGGAGAAGGAAGAGGATGGGCATTGAAGATTGCCAAAAAAAACTACTATTGCCAAGGAAGAACTCCTATCTAGAGCACAATGGGGCCTATCAGGAGGCTCCCAAGGAGTGCCATAGTCCACAAGGACTGAACTGGAGGAAATGGTGTGTGGACCCGAAATTGTGACCTCCTCCCTGTCCCAGGCAGGATAACCCAAAAGCCAAAGGTTATGCATCTTTGTCTTGTCCCATTGCTATATTCCCCGAGCCACATGGACTTTCCCTCCCCTGGCCCATAACACCGGCACAGCTTCCTGGCTGTCCATGTCACTGAACTATGGAAATTGTGTTCTGATCCACAGGGACTTCTTAAAGCTAAGAGCTGCTTGTAGGGCCTGAAATTGTCCTCACAGTGATTTCATTCAAAGTAATAACAACATCTGATGCTATAGAAATCTCATCCTCAGGACCATAAGCATTTATAATAGGCCATCACTGAACAAGTGCTTGTATTGGAGAGGAATTTCCATGGAGAAAGTTAATCTTTTTGAAAATGATAATTTTCTTTGAGGAAATTAAATGAGATGCCAAATTGTCTTCACCATTTTGTTGCCCTTCCCTCTTGAGCACTTACTGCTCTGATCAGTATGATACTTCCACATGTAGCAACACAGATGGGGAAATTCACCTCCCGATTAAGGCCCCTAGTTTACCCATTAATCAGCTCCCCATCAACCTCTGTCGCCTGCTCCACTTTTACAATAGTTTGAATAGAGGGGCAGAGGGAGAAAGCTATAGACCTTGAAGGCTTGGCAACCCTTTGAGAGGCAAACAAGGGAGACCTTCTCAATAGCAATAAATGAAAGAAGGCCTTCGAGAGATTATCATGGAATGTATGAGGGAGGAAATTGGGGGAAACCAAATCCTGACCCAGCTTCTTCCCTTGTGAAAGACTAGCCCTAGGTGATGTCCCTTAGCTGTAACTCTACTCCTCTTTATGACCCCTTCCATTTCCCCATCTTGCTTTGCCCCTCAGACCATCTTGAAAAAAATCCATCTTGGGAACTCCAGGAAGCTTTCTGCCCAGGTCAGCCTTGGGCACACCCCAACTCTCCCTCCCACTCACCTCCAGAGTGAGCCTAAGAATCCAGAAAGGGGCAGGAAGCTTCCTGGAGTGTACAGAGTTTTTTGACCCCTCGTTGCTCCGTCATCCTCTCTAGGGACTACAAACTTCTCAAAGCCTTAAGAAAGCGTGATGTCTCAGCTGGGCGTGGTGGTTCAGGCCTATAATCCCAGTTACATGGGAGGCAGAAGCAAGAAGATGGCAAGTTCCAGACCAACCTGGGCACAGAGTCAGACCTTATCTCAAAATAAAAAGTCATATCAAATCAAATAAAAAGGCCTGGGGATATAGCTTACTAGTAGAGTGTGTTTAGCATGTATGAGGCTCTGGGTTCAATCAGCAGAACTACACCCCACAAAAAAAGAGGCCTGAAAAAGAAAGTGATTGACTCCTAACTACAAAAAGAAAGCAACAGAATCAAAATTAGTATTTATTTAAATGTCTAGCATTCTTTTGCATTCGTTAGTTGTTAAGCTTAGTAGTCATAAAAACGTCAGTACACTTAAAAGCTATTTGCTAGCTAAATTGTCTCTCTTTGAGAGAATTCCCAGGTATATATGATGATTACTGAAAAATTGTAGTCAATCATAAATTCAATAAGTAACCTGGAGTCAAATTATATCAAGAGCAAAAATCATAAAAATTCCTTTCAAGTTTTACAGTAAAAATTTCTTTTTCATGTGAAATGTGGGTATGTTTAAATATGTTTGATGTGATATGGGATAGAAATTCCAAAAATGAATACTAAGGGTCTTTGAAAGGCACAAAATGTCTGTGAGTACATGGTCTTGAAAGAACGTGATTAAATATTAAAGAATCTGTTATATCCAGCCCTCTAAATGTCACTAAGGTAGTGGTTATATAAATCATAGTATGTAATGGACTACTATGGAACTGTTAAAAAGAATGTAGTTTACTTATATGTGCTAATAGAAGACATCCAGATATATTGTTACATGAACAAAGAAATTTGTAGGTCAGCATTTATGGTATAATATTTATCAAAGTACTTTGTGCATGTGTAAACACAAATCAATATGGAAATGTGTGTTGTTATATTGTAGGAAAATTGTGGAAGGACCCCTGAAAATAGCAGTAGTTTACCTCTAAAAATCAGAAATAAAAGATGAGAAGAAAGGAGACATCTATTTTCATGTTATAATACTCATCTGAATTGCAGGAGAAAAATTAGCAGCTACTTGTATTACTTTTACCATTCTGAAAACTATAACAGCAAAATTGCAGAAAGGAATGGCCTGCAAGCAACTGGAAAGGGAGTCATTTGCAAACCAGGAATTGGCACTGTTAGTCCACTGCTGACCATGGGAGACACCTCTGAGTGTGGCCGATTTGAATATCCTGTCACTACAGAGTGGCACAGGGAATGTCTAGAGAGGTTTCGACACTCCCTAGAGTCTAGAGGACACAACCCTCCAGATTGTTATCCTGCCTTTGCTTGGATTCCATATTCGTTATGCACCCTTCTCACTCAATGTAACTTCACAATTCAACCAACAATTTATTAGGTGTTGATTGTATTAGTTTTCCTTGGCTGCTGTAACAAATCACTACAAATTTAGTAGTTTAAAACCACAGCAAGTGTGACATCTTAGTTTTGGAGATCAAAAGTCCTAAATTTTTAGTCCCACAGGGCTAAAATCAAGGTGTCGGGCAGGCTGTATTTCTTTCTAAGGAAGAATACATTTTCTTACCTTCTACAGCTTTGTCTTAGTCACTTTCATCACTGGACAAAATATCAAACAACTGCAGTTTAAAGGAGGAAAGGTTTATCTTGGCTCACAGTTTCACTCTATGCCTGGCTGGTACCAAGGCAGATATGGTGTGGCAGAAGGGCATGGCAGAGGGAAGCTGCTCTTCCCATGGCAGCAGGAAGCAGAGAGAAAAGGATCCAAGGACAAGAATAGACCCTTCCAGATCACATCCCCAGTAACCTACAGCCAATTAACCCCACCTCCTAACAGCGCATTCAGCTTCTGAACTCATTAATGGATGTTTTGGGGGCTATTATTCTGTCTACCAGAATAATTCAGCAATTAAATGCCAAATACAGTTGGAGGACCAGAAAATACAGTAATGAACCTCATATAATCCTTGCCCTTAGGACAGAGGGAACACAGGTGGCTCACCCTGACCACCAGTGCAAGATGTATTTGCAAAGTGGTGCTCAGAACCAGTTTGGGGAATTTACCTCATCACCCAACACAAAGGGTCAAGTTAGAAATGTTGGGGGGTGAGAGAAGGAGTGATTTCTTAGAAAAGTCTATTAATATACCAGATGTCTACCACCAGCCCATGGTGATGAAGGGGACACTCTCTTCATCTCAAGCCAAGTGAGGAAGGGACATTGAAGGGAGGGCTCAATATGTGTGACTTAGAAAGCAGGGGAAAATAATCCGATTCTGACAGTTACCTAGAGCAAGAGGTCAAGGTTTGGCTGATGGGTTGAGAAGAGAGAGGCCAGTCTACCCTAGAGACTGGTCATTTTTCTGTCAACAAAGCTGAGTGTGGTGGAGGCCATGTTTCCCGTGAATCAAGTGGACCTTGGTGGAAATCTGACCTAGAGACATTTTGTAAAGGATTTTTCCCAAGAAGGTGCTTTGAGTTAATACTGGACATCACTTAAACCCAAGTGAATCCACATCAGTCATCCAGGCCTGGCATGCTGCACTTTCTCTCCTTTTGCCTTTATCCAGGAGGAGTCCAGGCAGCCTGGTAGGGGTGAGATAGGGAGAAAAGATAGGCAAGGAAAGAAGTAGACCTTGCATCCTCCTCCCCAGCTCTACCACACGTGATCAGGCTGGAGAAAGTGAAGAACTTCCACTTTACATAAAGCTTTGAGTGTTAATTATCATACTGGGTATGCTAATTATGTAAATGAGATAACTCAGGGGCCTGAACATGACCAAAGGACTTTATTATAAAGGAGTAGCCAATCTAAACTACGAGACACACCTAAGATTTTACTCCGGAGGTAGGAAAGTAGAGATCGAAGGGACAGATATCAGAGAGAAGAAATTGCTCTTTGCTCTCACCAGCATTCTGGGCACTCAGTGGAATGCTGCAATTCCCCAGGGAGCCATAAGCCCATGCTCACCAGTTGGCTGGGACCCTGGAATCCTGTCTGCTGCTTTCCAGGACTTTCTGTTAGTGCTATAGACCTGAATCCCAGACTTCTTCCTTCTCCTGGGATACTCTCATGAGATGCTCACCCACAACCTTGCCCCAAGTGCATCCCAAATTAATTCTCCCCTTGAGTATCCCTCTCCTCTTGGGACCACCTGTCAATCTGAAGCGGGTCCTAACCCCATCTAATCTCTCCACTCATGCTCTACCATACCTCCAGGCATCAAATTCACCCGTGTTTGTCCAGTTTGGACAAAGCCATTCATGCTTCCCTCTCTGGCTCTGGTGACTAAGGTGGGGTACTGAACATGCTCGGTGGCCAGGGCAGGGACTAAAGCTGGGGCTCAGGCTCTGAGTGGGTTTCCCTTTCTCTGGTCCAAGGCATGGGCACAAGTAAGCCTCATTTGTGCCTCTCATCTTCTGCTTGTGAAAATTCCCCATGGAAGAGAAGGGTCGAAATGTCAATGAGACACCATTCCTCTCTCTGGCTCTAGTTGGCCTTTGCAGTCCTGTGACTGACCTCTCATCCACCTGTAGCTTCATGGTGTTCATCCTGGGCCACTACCCAAAGACAAACACAATAATGATGATGACAGCAACAACAGCTAATATTTTATAGTATTTACTATGGGCCAAGCACTCTTCTGGACACTTTATGTACATTAATGTTCCAAATCTCCACTCCAATCCTCTGAAGTCTGTACTCGTAGTATTGTTTTGTCTACAGAAGAAACTGATGCACAGAAAGGATAAGTAACATGTCCAGGATCATATAGCTAGTAAGTGGCAAAGTCTGGTTCCAAACTCAGCACTCTGGCTCCTGAGTTCTTTTGCTTAACTACTACGCTCCTCTATTTACCTCTGCTTCTTTCCCTTCGTGTTCTTTCTTTGAGGTCCAACTCATCCATCTGGGTCCAGCTCACACATTTCCTTCTGTGTTCAGTTCCTTGGATCCAGCTGCCACTCTGGGAGGACTTCTCTGCTGCCTGCTGGGCTGTGGCTCCACGCACTCCCCACTTCTGCTGGGGAAGGACCTTGCACTGCCGTTGTTTGCTCACAGGTGGGTCATCCCACATGGACTGTAGCTCCCACAGGCAGAGACTGTGCCTTTGTAACCCTAGGACTTACTGACCCTCTTGGTCTCACACCTATGACCGCATCCCATCTCCTTCATTCCCACGAAGTGATTGCAAGGATGTCAGCTGTTGGACTCTTTGGCGTGGCTGGATGACCTTGACAAGGGCTCAGAGTCCGGGTCAGAAGCTGGGGCAAGGGCAATGTTCAATGCTAACGGGCTGTGTGGAGCCTGATGGGTCATTACTTCTGTCTCCTCCCCCGGGGTGCTGTGTACTTCCATTTGCTGTGTCTTCATGACCTCAGCCAAAGTCTGGCTGCCCAGCAGGCTCAGGAAACCGTTATGTGCTGACACATCCGTGTCGGCTCAAAATGTCAACTGAGCTCCTTGCCTCTCCTGATGCTGCTGCCTCAGTGACTCAGAATCCTTGGGCACAAGGCCATGGTCTGAAAGGGTAGCTGCTGGCTAAGTTTCCAGCTGGAGGAAAATCCCTATTCCAGGCTCAGTAGGAAGGGGCAATGGGGCTAAGGCAAAGAGCCACTGTGTAAGTCAGGAATGGGGAAATTTTCTCATATCCTATTCCAGGACCCTCTACAGGTAGCCGGGCCCCTCCTGCTCAGAGTCTCAACCTGCGTGCATGGACAGACTCACTCACCACTCCTACTCACTTGTCTCACAGAGCCCCAGAACTGGAAGTGCCTTCCAGCAAGACAGCATCCGGCTGGCCACAACTCACACCACCACTGACCTTGCTAGGAAAGTCAGTGTCCTGCTAAAATCCCTCCATGGCTTCTGCTGGGTCTCAGGACACATTCAAAATCCTTTGTAAAGGTGTGGTCCCCGCCTAATTCACCAGCCACATTTCTGGTCATCTCCACCATGCTATGCTCTAGTCACACTAACCTTTCCATTTCTTCATTTTCTGACTCCCTCCAATCTCAACATTTTCACATGGACTATACCCTACTGCCTGCCACCCCCACCTACCACATCTCAGCTGTCAGAGATGTGTCCAGGTTAGTGGTCTTTTCAGAGAAACTGCTTAAATAATTGACTGATCGATCAGTGGATACATTCATTCAATCACTCATTCATTTTTATATGTCCTACACTTGGGTTGAGCTGTGGGTCTGGAACGGTGATTGACCCATGAGCTAGGGAGAGAGAAGATAATACTTGGAGCAGAAGTTCTGTGGATCCTGTGAGGGCCAAGGTACAGATGAACTTCTCCCAAGGACTAATCCAGGATTAAGAGGCCTGAGGGGCGGTGTGGCCTAGTGGTCAAGATCATGGCCTCTGAAGCCAGACTGCTGGTATTTGAATGCCTAGTCTGCCTCTTCTGGTGTAAGCTTAGGAAAACTGCTTTGCCTAATTCTGCTTCAGCTTCCCTATATATAAGATAGTAATAATTATATTAATTAATTAATTAATAATATTGGGATCTTTAAAACAGATAAAGCCTCATCAAGGAGTACCTCATGTGTAGTATTCATTATACAAGGGCTACCTAGGAGAAATCTCATATTCCACAACTTTTTTTTTACTTAAGATGATACTTGTACATAGTTTCAAAATTATAGTATTTCAATAGATTTATGGAAAAAACTTTCAGTTATTCTAAACCACAAGTTATTTTCCCTAAGGGCAGTCTCTGTTGCTAGTCTCTTAAGTATCTTCCAAGAGATACTCTATGCAGCTGCGAACGTGTGTTGCATTGTCTGTCTTTCAGTCTCCCCACCCATCTGTCCATCTATTGCTATCTATTGCTATCTCTCTCTCTATCAATCATCAATCTATCTGTCTATCTATCATCTATCATCATCATCATCTATCTATCCTATATTTGTCACCAAATTATAGCATTCCACACACCATTCAGATTTCTGGCCTTTGCTTTTATTCAATTAGAGATATAGTTCAAAAATAGCTCCAGGTCAGCACTTATAACTCTTCATTCCTTCTGAGGACTGAGAAGGTGTACGGGAAGATGCAAGGAGCAGTGACTCACTGCCCCAGTCACCCCAGAGGACCCATTTCCTGGCTCCTTATTTCACAGTCCTCTTTTCTCTGGAGGTTTAATGTGGCCAGGACAGTGGTCCCCACCCCTCAGTGTATATACATGAGAGCCACTTGGGAGATTCTTAACAATTCAAGTTCCACCGACCCACCTCCTGCAGATTCTTTTTAAAAAAAATTAATTTTATTTTAGTATATGTTTGCAATTCATGCAGTTTATAGTCATCTTGGGGAGTGGTCGCATGTACATATTACAGCTTGATTTTTTTTTCCAAGCCCCTTCCCCTTGCTTCCCCCTCCCCCTCCCTCCTCTGCTTCCCCTATCACCTTTCTCATACTTACTGATATTATTTGTCTTAGCTCATATTATGGCATATAATGTTTACATTCATTGGCGTTATTAGGATCCCGTACATGGCTTATCTTTATTCCTCTCATTGTGCCTTCCCCTCCTCCTCACCCTTTCTCTTTGTTCCCTTGGACCACTTCCTTATTGCAAGAAATCTGTTCTCTTGTCCTTTTCTATCCATCCTTTATAATTTTCTTTGTTTGTACTTTGCCTCACTCAAATGAGAGATACCATGCCATATTTAAGCTTGTGTGTCTGATTTATGTCACTAAACATTATATTTTCCATGTGCACCCATTTTCCTACAAACATCTCAAATGTGTAATTCTTTATAGCTGAGTAGTATTCCATTATACATAAATACCATATTTTCTTTATCCAATCATCTGTTGATGGGTATACAGGCTGCTTCTAGGATTTAGCTATTATGAATTGTGCTGCTATAAACACTGGTATGCATGTATCGCCATAGTACAATGACTTAAACTCTTTAGGGAAGATACCTAGCAGGGGGATAGCTGGGACATATGGAATTTTTAATTTCAGTTCTTTGAGAAATCTCCATACTGATTTTCATACTGGTTATACTAGTTTACATTCCCATCAACAATGAAGGAGTGTTCCTTTTTCACTACAGCCTTGCTAGCATTTTTTATTATTTTATTTATTGATGATAGCCATTCTTTCCAGAGTAAGATGGAATCTTAGTGTTGTTTTAATTTGCATTTCTCTAATGGCCAGGGATGTTGAACATTTTTTCATATATTTGCTGACCATTTGTATTTCTTCCTCTGTAAACTGTCTGTTCATTTCTCTAGTCCATTTCTTGACTGGGTCTTTCATTTAGACTGGTGGTTTATTTTTTATTTATTTATTTTTTAGTTCTTTGTATATTCTAGATGTTAGTCCTCTGTCTGAGGAGTAGCTGGCAAATATTTTCCCATTCTGTATGTTGTCTCTTCACTCTACTGACTGATTCTTTTGCTGTATAGAAGCTTTTTAGTCTGATATAATCCCATTTGTTGATTTTTTGCTGCTATTTCTTGTGCAATTGAGATTCTGTTTAGAAAATCCTTTCCTACACATCTTTAAGTGTTTTACCGATTTTATCTTCCAGAACATTTAATGTTTCTAATGTTTAGAACTTCGATCCATTTTGATTTTAATTTAGTATATGGTGAGAGATAAGGGTCTAGTTTCATTTCTACAAACAGATAATCAGTTTTCCCAACATCACTTGTTGAATAGGCTATCTTCCCTCCAACATACTCTTTTGAGCCCTTTGTCAAAGATCAAATAGTTGAATATGTCTGGGGAGGCTTCTGCATCCTCAATTCTGTCCCACTGATCCAAGTGCCTGTTTTGATTCCAGTACCATGCTGCTTTTATCACTATTGCTTTGAAGTATAGCTTGAAGTCTGATATTGCTATGCTGCTTGCTTTGCTCTTAATATCCAAAATTACTTTTGCTATTCAGGGTCTCTTCTGGTTCCATATGAATTTTAGGATTGTTTTCTCTAGATCTGTAAAGTATTCTGTTGGTATTTTGATTGGGACTGTGTTGAATCTGTATAACAGTTTTGGAAGTGTGGCCATTTGGACAATATTGGTTCTGCCTATCCAGGAGCAAGGGACATCTTTCCATTTTCTGATGTCCTCTTCAATCTCCTTCTTGTAGAGGTCTTTCACTTCCTTGGTTAAGTTAATTCCTAGATATTTCATTTTTCTTGAAGCAACTGTCAATATTATTGTTTTCATAGTTTCCTTCTCATCCCATTCATTGTTGGTGTACACAAATGTTGATGATCTTTGTGTGTTGCTCTTGTATCCTGCTACTTTGCTGAAATTGGTTATTAATTCTAAGAGGTTTTTCGTGGCTTTCTTTGGGTCTTCTATGTAGAGTATCATGTCATCTGCAAATAATGATAATTTGAGTTCTTCTTTTCCCATACATAACCCTTTTATTTCTTTCTCTTGCTAATTGTTCTGGCTAGTGTTTCAAGTACTGAATAGCAGACCACCTCCTGCAGACTCTGATGCAGTGGTCCAGGGTGGGCCCAGAAACATGCAGGGCAATCTGCTGTGGACGGTTCATAGATGCCACACAGAAAAACAGTGCCATTGGGAGAAACCCATGCCTGGACACAGGTGGCATATTTGAGACTTTGGTGATCCATACAACACTCACTGCCAGCCACAGAACCCAACACACAGTCCTAGACATTGCAAACTGATGGTTCAGTTGGAGTGGCAAAATTTGCTTATAGAGGGCAACCCATAGAGGGAGAAGAGGTGAGTAGTGCAGATGGACTGTGATGTGACATCAGAAGAGAGGTGACTAGCCTGACCACAAGACATACCTGTAGCCTAGCAGGAGGGTAGGACAGTCTTATACATGGCATGACACACATGTGCATACATACAGACATACATGTCAATGGGAGAGTTATCTGACACTCTCCATGCACAATCTGAGGGCTGTCCAGAGCAGAAACAACCACGTCTGCTGAGAACTCCAGGGGAAATATCCCTGGAACAGGTGGCTTGATGGATAGGTGAAGTCAGGTTCAGGAAAATAAGGCAGCAGTGTGCTGTTTAGAGTTCCTAGCTTTTCCTTGTTCAAGTTTTGGCACCACTGTCACCTGGAGTGGCCTTCCATCACCACCCTAGAAAATGAATCTCCATCCCATTATTTCCTGTCTCAGTACCCTGTTTGATTCTCTTTTGAGCAATCACTACTTTCTATCTAAAATTATTTCATTTTATTTGCTTGACTTGTTTATATGTTTACATGTTTATTGAATATCTAATTCCACCAGGGTGTAAACCTCCAGTCAAGCAGGGACTTAATTGGCTGTGTCCTCCCCTGCCTCCCCAACACCTGGCACACATCACATGTTCAACAGATATTTTTTGAATGAAAGGATGAATGAGTGGAAAGGTCAAATAGAAGTATGCAATACTGTACTGCCAGTAGAAGACTTTTCTGTGTTCCTTTGCCTTATTTGCGGGAAAGGTAGCCTTTTATTTCCCTCTCCTGAAAAATCTCCCATGAGAGTTTTGAAGCTCCAACCTCTAGGAAGGAGCCCTTCTATCTGTGGGCATTGTCCTTAGGAACAGATGGGACAGATCCATCTGTGGTCAGCCTTGTGGCTACTTTTCTCTAGTAACCAGACTAGACTGACACCTTAAGAACCCCTTCTACAGTTAAGCCTTCTCTTTCTCGCCAGCCTGAACCATCTTGCTGCAATGAATTGATCAGAACATAGTGAATTCTTTTGCTATTAGTGAAGATAACAATTTCTGGAAATTCAGGAGATGGTGCAGCGGGATCAGTCACTTTAATCTGGGTGGCCATGGAGCTGGAGGCTCTCAGATATATCAATATACAAGCATGAGAATCAAGACATATATATTTTGCTGGGAATGCACAGGGGCCTCCATCTCAGAATAAAACCCTTCGCCAGAGGGAGGACTTAGGAATTCAAAGAATGTGCTTTAAGTTTGAATCTCTCTGGACCAAAGGGTGGAATAATTCCAAGGTAGATAAAGCATTCCTGTTCTTCTTGGATCAGGTTGCTTTGAAAACTTTAGTGACCCCAGCAACCTTGGATAAACCATAAGGGCTTGGCTGTGAACCTGAGAATAATCCTTTTTGTCTATTAAAAAGAAGACCTAGAAAACATCAATTATTTCTGCCTTTAAATAAAATTCTATTTAGAATTATTTTATTCTAAAAGTGCGTATTCATTGAAAAAGTTTTGAAAACAGAGGATGATTAAAAAAAAGAAAATTAAGATTCCCATCATTCCCATAACCTAGAAAGAAAAAAACCACTATTAACAGTTCTCCCCTTTCCCCCACCTCCTTTTCCCACATACACTTTTTTCCTAGGGAGACACATATCATGATTGGTATCCTGCTCACACACAAACACACACACACACACACACACACACACACACACAGTGGACAATTAGGAATGTCTCTTTGTGTTCTCAAGAAATGTGGTATATTAATAACATTCATATTATTTTTGTTCCATGGTATGTATAACCATCTTCTTTGCTGGGAATTTGAGTAGTTTTAATCCCCTATCTTCTCATCTGTAAAATAGAGATAATAGTGGGATGTACCTTACACGGCTGTTTGAGATAATGCATGTGAAAAAGCCTTGGCAGAGTGCCTGGCCATTTTATGTGCTCAATAAATAAATATTGGATTTACTTATTACCATTGATTTTGACCTGTTTTTTAAAATGCTGTAAAGCTCATCCTTGTAGCTAAATCTTAGTGGAAACCCTTGAATGTTTTCCTACAGTAAATTCCTAGGAATGGGATACCTATATCCAAGACCGTGAGCATTTTTAAGAAGTTTGAGGTAGGAATGCATGTCTTGGACCCACTCTATCACTTGGTAATATTGTATAATTTAATATTTTTCAATTTGATAGACATACTACTTTGAGAATATCATGTCTGTTAATGAAGTTGAGCATTTTTATACATTGATTGGCTACTATGTTTATTTATAATTCATTAATTTGTATATTTTGCCCATTTTTTCCTGTTGGCTTAATTTTTTCCTAATTTGATGTCAGTTTCTATATGGTCAAGACATGGTATACATGTGTGTGTGTGTTTGTGTGTGTAAGTGGATATCAGTTTCTAGTTTTGTTTGTTCTCCTTTAAACTTCATTTGTGAACTTTTTGAAAGGGAGATTATTATTTTCTAATATTTATGTAGTCAAATTCCACATTTTCTCCTATTGTGTTTTTTGTCTCCCTTTGTTTTTTGGCTTAGAAATACTTTCTCCACCCAGAGATCAAAAAAGTCTTTATTCTTGCTTTACCATTACTTGATCTTAGTTGTTTTGTGGTTTTATCTTTTACAGTTAATATTTTAATCTATACTACCTTTTTTATGTATGGGCTATGATGTAGCAACCCAGTTTTATTAATGTTAAATAAGTAGCAAGTTCCTTCAGCACGATAATAATCTGTTGTTTACCCAATGTCATGAAAGTCTACCTTGTGATGGGTCTATTCTGGGGATTTCTAGTACAGTAATATCTTCATATTTTTACTCATGCTATACCCTCTTATTTAAAGCACTTTAAATTTTAAAAGTACTTTTTTAATTTGAAAAAATTTTTAAATATTTTTAATAAAAAATAAGCGCCTCTTTTATTCTATTGCTTCAATTTTTATTTTGATTTTTCCCATGTTTATTCTTTCAGAATAATTTAAAAATCATTTTGCCAAGTTTTTAAAATTTTCATTTGAATGTTTATTAGAATTATATTTTATTTATGAATTAATTAGATATAAACTGAGACCTAACTGTTGAGACTTCCTACCAAGAATCATGCTGTATTTTGATATCAATTCACTTTTTTCTATGTCTTGTATCATGGCTTTAACTTTTCTGTGATGTAAACTTGGATGGGTTTCAATTCACCATTTAATTGGAGTCTTTTAATTTTAACAAGAGCTTAGCTTATTCATATTTGTTGCCACATTAGAAAATAGTGATTTTATTTTTGTTACATTAAGCTTTTGCTTTTATGCTTACTTGTTATTTTATTTATTCTGTTCTTGTTGTTTTTGATCTATGGAAATACATTTCCTCTGATCTTTCTCCCTAAATAATTTGAAGTTTATATCCTGTTTTTGTTTTTCAATTTTAAAAATGGCCCCATTCTCCCTACTCCCTGTAAGAAAAGAAACTTTTATCAATGCTTACTTGGGAAAGAGGAGAAATCTAGTAAACTTTTCCCTCTCTACTTATTACTCCCATTTCTCAGTTAAAAGAAAAAGAAATATAGAATATTAGATCTGGTGACTCTCATGATATTTAGCCCATCTTAAGTTTGATGTAATGAGACAGGAATTAGGTCATTTAAAGTCACAAAACAGGAGAAACTCCAACAAAGAAGAAGGAGGTGGCCACCAGTGCCTTTTCCCTGTGTCGGGAATCCCCACGCGACAGAAGTGGTTCAAATCTGCGGACACCCAGTGACTGCCGGCACTCCCGGGGGCCTCCACAGAGGAACGCGAGAAGTGGCAGTGCAGAGACGCAGCGGCTGTGAAGGACACACTGACTGGCGGTGAGTGCTGACACCCAGCCATCAGGTGCGCAAGAGAGCCACTAGCCAGGTGCCATTGGGGGAGGCAGCAGCTGAGCTCAGAACTCAGGGCGGCTGCCCCTCCATCCACGGCTCCGGTGGGAACCTCCACGGAGTAACGTGAGATGCCGTGGTACAGAGAAGCACCGGCCCAGAAGGACACACTCACTGGCGCTTTTCTTCCTGGTATTCCAAGACTGAGATTGTCTAAGGATCACAGAAAATACTGTGGCACAGAACCAAAGAACCAAGGACTAGACCAAACAGGCAGCAACTTCTTATCTCCAACAAATTGAAGAGGTAGGATATTGCAGCAGGCTCAAAACCCAAAAATAAGCTACCCCTAGAAGATACCTCAGAGAAGTAGCCATCTCCTAAGAGTTTGAAATACTAGCAATAAAGCAATGTACCATAGGCAATTTACAAATGGCAACCCAGGAATTAAACTAAAGAAAGAAAGGAAAATGAGACGACACTTAAACAAGATGCAACCCCATACATCCAGTTCACCAAAGGCAAACCCAGGGGGCAATGAGGTGGGAAAAACTGAAAGCCACTCACCTGACATCTCTAAAGTGGTAACAACAAAGCAGTTGAATGAGGCTCTGGAAAAATTTAAATCAGAAATAATTTCTCAGATTACTGCAGAGATAATGTCCACAATGAAGACCATGCTTACGGACGCTAGAGCAGACACAGACAAAAAAATAGACGAGCTTAAGAAAATGATGGAAGCCATGAATGCTCAGCATAGGAAAGAAATGGAATCCATAAAGCAGATTCAAGCAGATATCCAGGAGAACAAAAATCCCATTGAAAGTATTTGTAGCAGATTAAGCCAATGTGAGGACAGGATCTCAGATACAGAAGACAGGCTTGCGATTAGTGATCATGAAAAGAAAGAATTCTTAAAAATAGCAAGGGACAATGAAAAATCAATCCAGCAACTACTAGATGATGCAAAGAAGAGTAACTTAAGATTGATTGGAGTCAATGAAAAAGCAGGAGATAGCATAAATGACATGAGAACACTGTTCACAGACATTATCACAGAAAATTTCCCTGGTAGAGAAAAAGAATTTGACGTTCAGATAAGTGAGGCTTATAGAACTCCAATTAGCCATGATCAAAAAAAAATCTTCAGCCAGGCATATCATAGTCAAGATTCCAGAAATTCAACATAAGAGTAGAATCTTAAAAGCTGTTAGAGAAAAGAAACAAATCACCTATAAAGGAAAGCCCATCAGAATCACAGCAGACTTTTCAGCACAAAACCTCAAGTCAAGAAGAGCTTGGAATGATTGTTTTCAAGTTCTAAAGGAAAATAATCTTCAACCTAGATTGATGTACCCCGCAAAACTATCTTTCAAAACTGATGGAGAAATAAAATACTTCCATGACAAAGAACATCTGAGAAAATTTATAACCACCAAACCAGCACTCCAAAATGTTTTGAAGGATATTCTAGGAAGGGAAAACAAGGACTACAACTCCAGAAACCCCAACAGAAGGAATCCACCAGGCAGAGAAAATGATTAAAGAGAGGGAGGGAAAAATAAAAATTAAAAGAGGGAGCGCCAACCACAAGAAAATAACATGACAAGGATAAGTCAATACATATCAGTTTTAACCATTAATGTTAATGGTCTCAATTCACCAATCAAAAGGCACAGACTGGCAAATTGGATCAAGAAGCAAGATCCAACAATATGCTGTATACAAGAAACACATTTAATTCAAAAAGAAATTCATAGACTGAAAGTCAAAGGATGGAAAACAATACTCCATGTGACAGGAACCCAGAAAAAAGGAGGGGTAGCTATTCTTTTTGCAGACAAAGTGAATTTCAAGCCAACAATGCTTCAGAGAGATAAAGACAGTCATTACATCCTTGTAAAGGGAACAATCCAAGAGGAAGAGATAACGATCATAAATATATATGTGTCAAATACCATTGCACCCAGCTATATAAAACAAGCACTAAAGGACATGAAAAATCAAATAAGTACTAATACAGTTATATTGGGGGATCTCAATACTCCACTGTCACAAAAAGACAGATCAACTAGACAAAAAATCAATAATGAAATAGTAGAACTGAACCAAACTTTTGAACAAATGGACTTAGTAGATGTCTACAGAGTGTTCCACCCTACAACATCAGAATGCACATTCTTCTCAGCTGCACATGGGACGTTCTCCAAAATAGACCACATACTAGCTCATAAAACCTGCTTAAGTAAATGCAAAGGAATTGAAATTATTCCATGCATATTATCAGACCATAGTGCAATGAAATTGGAAATCAATGGCAAAAGAAATCACAAAAACTCCCTAAACACATGGAAATTAAACAGCACCCTCCTGAACAACCAATGGATCACAGATGAAATTAAAGAAGAAATTAGACAGTTTCTGCAACTGAATGATAATGACAGTACAACATACCAGAACTTATGGGATACAATGAAAGCAGTCCTAAGAGGGAAATTTATAGCATTAAATTCCTATATAAGGTAAACAGAGCAAGCACAAATAAACAACCTAATGGTGAACCTCAAACTTCTAGAAAAAGAAGAGCAGGCTAAGCCAAAAGCTCATACAAGGAAGGAAATTATAAAGATCAGAGCAGAAATTAATGTATTGGAGACTAAAAAAACAATACAAAGAATCAAGGAATCAAAGAGTTGGTTCTTTGAAAGATTAAATAAAATCAATAAACCCTTATCCAACCTTATTAAAAAAAAGAAAGAAAGTACTCAAATCCACGCAATTAAGAATGAAAAGGGTGATATCACAACGGACCCTGCAGAAATCCAGAAGATCATCTATACCTACTTTGAAAATTTGTATTCTAATAAGATGGAAAATGCAGAAGAAATGGACAGATTCCTAGACACATATGAATTACCAAAGTTCAACCAAGAATATATAAAAATACTAAATAAACCAATAACAATCAATGAAATCAAAGATGTAATTTAAAACCTCCCAACAAAGAAAAGCCCAGGCCCTATGGATTCACTGCTGAATTCTACAAGAAATTTAGAGAAGACCTAACACCACTACTTCTCAAACTCTTTAATGAAATTGAAAGGGAAGCAATACTCCCAAATTCATTCCTGGAAGCAAGCATTACCCTGATACTAAAACCAGAGAAAGACCCAACTAAGAAAGAGAACTACAGACCAATCTCCCTAATGAACATAGATGCAAAAATGCTCAATAAGATACTGGCAAACAGAATGCAGCAAATCATCAAGAAGATTATACACCATGACCAAGTTGGATTCATCCCAGGGATGCAGGGATGGTTCAATATATGTAAATCAATAAATGTAATACACCATATTAACAGAACCAAGGACAAAAATCATATGATCATCTCAATAGATGCAGAAAAAGCCTTTGACAAAGTCCAGCACCAATTCATGATAAAAAAAAAACCCTACAGAAAATTGGAATAGATGGTCTTTATCTCAATCTGAGAAAAGCTATCTATGACAAACCAACAGCCAATATCATACTAAATGGACAAAAACTGAAAGCCTTCTCTTTAAAATCAGGAACAAGACAAGGATGTCCACTGTCCCCACTTTTATTCAACATAGTCCTGGAAACTTTAGCCAGAGCAATTAGACAAGAGAAAAAAATAAAAGGAATTATGATTGGAAAGGAAGAAGTTAAATTATCATTATTTGCAGATGACATGATACTCTACGTAGAAGACCCCAAAAACTCCACTTAAAAATTGCTAGATGCTAGATTGCTAGATTAATAAGCAAATTCAGTAGTGTAGCTGGATACAAAGTCAGCACTCAAAAATCAATAGCCTTCCTGTACACCAATAACAAACTCACTGAGAGAGAAATTAGGGAAATAACACCTTTCACAATCACATCTAAAAAAATGAAATACCTAGGAATCAATCTCACAAAGGAGGTCAAAGACCTCTACACTGAAAACTACAGTACTCTGAAAAAGGAGATTGAAGAGGATATCAGAAAATGGAAAGATATCCCTTGCTCTTGGGTTGGAAGAACCAACATAGTGAAAATGGCCATACTTCCAAAACTGTTATACAGATTTAATGCAATTCCAATCAAAATCCCAACAACATATCTCACAGAATTAGAGAAAACAATCCTAAAATTTGTCTGGAACCAGAAGAGACCTAGAATGGCAAAGGCAATTCTGGGCAACAAAAGCAAGGCAGGGGGCATCACAATCCCTGATTTGAAACTATACTATAAAGCTACTGTGATAAAAACAGCGTGGTATTGGCAAAAAAACAGACCCGAAGATCAATGGAATAGATTAGAAGATGCAGAAACAACTCCAGACATACTAAGCCACCCTATCTTTGACAAAGGTGCCAAACACATTCACTGGAAGAAAGATAGCCTCTTTAATAAATGGTGCTGGAAAAATTGGCTCTGCACATGCCGAAGATTAAAATTAGACCCATATCTTTCACCGTGCACTAAACTAAATTCAAAATGGATCAAAGAACTAAATATTAAAACAGAAACATTAAATCTCCTGGAAAATAAAATAGGTAAAACTCTTGAAGATATTGGTGTAGGCAAAGACTTTATGAATAAAACCCCCATCGTACAGGAAGTGTCACAAAGAATCAACAACTGGGATCTCATCTTATTAAAAAGCTTTTGCACAGCAAGAGAAACCACCAACAGAGTGAAGAGACAACCCACAACATGGGAAAAAATGTTTGCCAGCTGTTCCTCAGACAAAGGATTACTATTGAGAACATACAAAGAACTCAAAAAAATCGGACCTCCCAAATTTAAAGACCCAATCCAAAAATGGGCATCTGAGATGAATAAACACTTCTCCAATGAAGAAATACAAATGGCAAATAAATACATGAAAAAATGTTCAACATCACTAGTCATTCGAGAGATGCAAATGAAAACAACACTGAGATTCCATCTCACCCCAGAAAGAATGGCTATTATCAAGAAGTCAACTAATAACAAATGCTGGAGGGGCTGTGGGGAAAAAGGAACCCTTCTCCACTGTTGGTGGGAGTGTCGACTGGTGCAGCCACTGCGGAAATCAGTGTGGAGACTCCTCAGAAAACTAGGACTGGAGGTCCCATTTGACCCAGCTATTCCCCTTCTGGGTATCTTCCCAGAAGAATTAAAAACATCATACCACAGCGATATATGTGCACCCATGTTTATAGCAACACAATTTGTAATAGCTAGATCGTGGAAGCAACCCAAATGCCCATTAACCGAGGAATGGATAAAAAAGATGTGGTATTTCTATGCAATGGAGTACTACTCAGCCATAAAGAAAGATAAACTGGAAACTTTTATAGGTAAATGGATGCAACTCGAGAAAATACTCACAAGCGAAATAAACCAGATGCACATTTGTAAACATCGTATTGTCTCCCTAGTATGAAAATGCAATTTCACTGTGACTATTCCATTCCTTAGTCTTCTATTTTTACCTAGCTTTCACATAGCTGAATCTTATACTGAGTAATATTTTTCTCCAAAAGGTATTTGTACATTCTCTAATGCTTGAGTTTGTTAATACATGAGAATGTTTACTTGTTGTCTTTAAAAAAAAAAAAGAATATTAGATCTGGGTTAGTATTAACTTATTTGAAGGCATTTTGAAATAAAAGTGTTTGCATATTATGAAACTCTATTAAAGATTAGAAAAAAAAACACTATTAACAATTCTTCCTGGTCTCCCACTTCCTTTCTTTTCCCACATACCATTTTTTCCTAGGGAGATACATATCATGATTGGTATCCTGCATTTAGAATTAGCTCCATCTCCTTATTTAGCCCATGGTTCTTTAAATTGTGGCTTCTGCAGTCTTGAAATCTATGTCTAATACCTCTCTTAAGCTTTTGGCTGTATCTTCGAGTGATTTCTTTTCTTCATCCCGACCGCATGGGAAGTGTCCTTAAACCCTTCCGTGTCTGAGAACACCTTCCTGCTGCCTGCACAGAAATGATCTAGGACGACAATCGCAATTCCACATCACACTTTCCCTCTCACAGATTCCTTCTCATCTGGAGCTTAATTTTGTGGACAGATCTAAAGCTGGTTTGATTTTATTCCTTTTGTAATAAACTTCTTTCATTTTTCTCTTACATTATGCAAATGTTTTTCTTTATCCTTGAAATTCAAAATCTTCCATTGGGATGTTTTCATTTGTTGGCCTGTTTTCATTTCCTGTTGCTCAGTGTGCCCTTTCAACTAGCAGGAATAGTAGAAAATGTTTTCCAATTAAAAAAAAAACCAATTAATTCAATATCATTTGCTCTAGTTTCACCTCTTCAACTTCCGACATCTGTCTTGAATTTACTGCCCCTGTGATTTATGCCTCTTTCTTTTGAAAACCTAATTATTTTCGTTTTATATTTCTTTTCTTTTGAAATGAAAATCTCCCAAACTTGCCTTTCATTTTGCTCTTGGTTTCTGTAGAATCTCGCTTGCCGTTCACTCCCTTCATCATAATCTCTAAATTAAGCAACTGTGTTCTCTCTTCGTGCACTTTCTCCCAAATGTGGTGCATTTATGCAGTGTTTTTTGTCTGCCTGACATTGTGCCTTTAAGCACTGTTCACACATTGTTATCTTGTTTATACTTTGCAACACTCTCTAAAGACAATACTATTTTAAACCCCCCGTTTGTAGAATACTGATGGGCTGTAGGGATTTTTGGTGGAGCCAACATGCAGCCCCCATTCCCACCATCACTCTGCATCATCTCCCACTTCAATCTGTCCTAAAGTGTCCTCCCTTCATGCCGTCACAGTGAGCTTCTTCTTGGGATCTATAGATGTGATGACATTTCAAATCTTGTTGAGTGGATGGTTAAACATGATCTAAAATTATCATCTTCTTCCTTCAGTAATTTCAGTGTTTCAGAAGACATGATATCTCTCACAGGGATGATAGTGGTGGAATTCTACCAGAATCCTTCTCTAACTTCAGACAGCTCCTAACTCCACTTTCCACAGACGGGGTGCAGCCAGCCTACTTCTATCTCAGAACCTCTCTGGAATAATTTCCACTTTGTCCTCCTCATGAGGTGGCTTCTTGTCATCACTTAACCATTAGCTCGAAGCTCACCCCACTAACCTCCTGTGGAGGTGACCTGCCTGCCTGCGCACACTCTCCATTACACGGCACAGTATTTCTCACTGGGAAATAGCTTGTATACACATTTGTTAGTTTTCTGCCTATCTCTCCAAACTGGAATATTCTTTTCATAAGAACAGGGATAGTGTCTTTCCTCTTCTTCCCTCTGTGTCCCCAATACTAAGAGCAACACGCAACACGTAAGTGTTCATTAAAGATTTTGTAAATAAAGAGGGGAAGAGGGGCAGAAAGGAGGACAGGGGAATGGGGAAAAAAGAAGCAAGATATATCATGTACAGGTACAAACTCCCTATGATGAATGATATCATTATATATATCTAAAATGTACCAATAAAATAAAGTAAAAAAAAATGAATGAATGAACGAACGAATGAATGCATGAATGAACAGTGCAGTATCTTTTCCTCTGGACCACTCTGTCCATATCTTACAAAAATCTCTATGCAATTCTATCAGCTTTCCTGCTGTACAGCACCTGTGTGAGAGCCCCCTGTTTTTATATTCTACTGATAATTTTAACCTGATGGGTGGAAGGGTAGAGATGAGGCAGGTGGAATCACTAATAAGAGCTCTGGTTTTCCTGGAAGTTCAAAATGAATTTAAATTAAATTCTTCCTCTCTTTTCCTGGCCTTAGAGGTTATATTCAAGAAGTCAGCGAGATCTTGGGGGAAGTAGACGAGGCACAGTTCTCCCTGGAAGGATACCTGGTAGGTCAGGTGACTTTTAAAATGGGCCTCCACACTAGGATCACTATAAATGCTCCTTAATCTGCTGCTACAGGGGAGTCTGTAGTTGTTTTGTTTTGTTTTGTTTTGTTTTGTTTTGTTTTGTTTTGTTTTGTTAGGAAACCAAGAGGCACCATAGTGTTGCATCGCACCAGATGCACCCAGTGTTTGAGCCACCAATGAAAAGTTGATACTTCCTCTGCTCTACACCACCTCTTCTCCAAAGTCACTGGAGACACCGTACTTCAAGCAAAGGTTGCAAGGAGGCTCAGGCTTCCAGGCAAGGTCTCTGATCTGCTGGGTGTATGCAGAGTGGATATTTGTGTAGCCAGAATTACAAGTTCACAGAGTCCAAATCCCTAAGCTGGAGGGCCATTGCCCAACTTGCCCAAATTCCTCACTTTATGGATAAGGCAGATCCAGCCAAGAGGGAGAAAAGAGACTCTCCCAAGGTTGTACAATAAATGATGGTAGAACCTCCATGCTATGGTTTGAATGTCCCCTTCAAAATTCACATTGAAGGGCCGGTGAGACGGCTCAGCAGCATAAGCACCTGCCTGGCAAGTGCGAGGTACTGAGTTCAACTCCCGGAACCCACATAAAGGAAAAAAGGGGCCGGTGATATCGCTCAGTGGCACAAGCACTTGCCCGGCAAGCACGAGGTCCTGAGGTTGACTCCCAGTACCCACATAAAAAAAAAAAAAAACCACATTGAAATCTAATTGCCTTTTTAATATTATTAAGAGTTGGGAAACTTAAGAGATTCCATCATTAATGGATTAATGCTGTACTAACACTGTTACGGAGGGAGTGGGTTAGTTACCAGGAGAGTGGGTTTGTTCTCTCTCTCTCTCTCTCTCTCTCTCTCTCTCTCTCACACACACACACACACACACACACATACGCACACACCCTGTGATGCCCTCTACCATGTTATGATATAGCAAAAAGGAAGAAGGTCCTCACCAGACACGCCCTTCTGATCTTGGACTTTCAGCTTCCAGCACTATGAGAAATATATTTCTTTGCCTTACCAATTACCCAGTTTGTAATATTATGTTATAGCAGCAGAAAATGGACTAAGACACTCCACTACATCTTTAGGGTCCTGATTCCATTCCAGGATGTTCTTGGCCCACGGTGCCTCATTTTCCCCAAAGATGCAGGATTCTAAGCTAGGAAGAAAGGAAAGCAGCAAGTATCTGCTACCCCCAGCCCTCCAGCCTTCCCACCTAAGGAATCCATTCCTCAGGAAGCACATGGACCACATTAACGCTGCACTGCCCTGCTCAGGAAGAATAGCTCCCCTTTTGTGGAGGAGGAGGAGAAGGAAGTGGAAGAGGAGGAGGAGAAGCCTGGCTTTACACTACAGCATGCTGTGGGAGAGGGGTGACAGTAGCACCTAAAACTGGCTCTTTCCAAGTGGCCTCCAGTGGACCTGCTAATGTGAGGGGCTGACTCACCCAGGCAGGGAGTTTGGACTCCACTCTGGGCAGAACAGGATTAGCTCAGTGTTCTGACTCATGCAGTGATGTCAGGACAATTCCAGGGTACATCATCAGGCACTCTGGAGAAGAAAAATGGCCATCATTACAAATCGCAAAGGAATATTTCAAACACCTTCAGTGGGAGAGGCTTAAAACTGGGAGCTGTTTCTCTCCCTTCTCAAGGCAGAAATGGCCAAAACCCCAGTGCTGTCAAGGGCATTTTCAAGTGCAGGAGCCAACCAAATAGGACCTCAGAAGACAGGTCCTGGGAGGAGCCCCTGGTTAGGAAGCTGTGAGTGGTAAGTGCGGCCTGGCTTCTCACTGGCTGTTGTCAGGACGCACTCAAGGACAACAAGCTACCCATTAGTCTTTATCACAACATTTCATTTGAGGGTGTGCTAAAGAAAACTACCTGATTGGCAAAGAGTAAACTCACTTAATAGCCTCTCTGCCTGCCAGACATAGATTAAAAGTGATTTTTTTTTTTTTGCTTAAATTACATTTTATTTTCTCACCAGCTGCTAACTCTCTGAGACAGATTGGGAGATAAATTATCACAGCAGTGAATGAATCTAATTTTTCAATATAATTCACGGTAATTCTATATTTTCCACACAAGATGGAAATAGCACTGGCTCTTTGCCAAGAGCCAAACTTTCAAAAAACACAATATCGTGGACTCCCAGAAGTCTGTAAGTTTGGGAGGTCCAGAACGAGAAGCTGACATCTAGGAGTCTTGAAGGCTTGAGCAAGAGAGGGATCGGGATAGGGAGAAGGGTTGGGGGAGGAGGAGGAAGCAGGGATAAAGGAAAGAGCATACTGGAAGACAGAATGTGCTAGAAGCCTCTACCCCTTGACAGCTAGAATATCTCAACTCCAAAGCCTCTCTTTACCTCCAACGTTCCTGGCTTGTCTCTTTTTTCTGGAATGTTCTTCCCAGCAGTTCACATTGCTGATTCCCAATGATCACTCAAGTTACAATTCAAAATGTCACCTCCAGAGAGAGGTCATCCTAGGTACATGCTATGGATTTAACATGATTTTTCTCCACCAAAACTTGTGTGGAGGCTTGAATGGTCAGTAATTTAATGGTGTTGTGAGTTGGTGGGGTTTTTAAAGAACAGTTGTGGCCATGAGGACTCCACCTGCCTGAATGGAGTAAAGGCTTTTTTGTGAAACAGAGTTAGTTCTCATGTTAATGGATGAGCTGCTGAAGAGTGGGTGGTAATTAAATGCTCAGCCTCCTCTGTCCACTCTCTCACACATGCCTGCTACCCTTCTACTTTTCTGCCATGATGCGGAGCAGCATGTGACCCTCACAAAAAGCCAAGCAGCTGCTGGCACCATGCTTTTAAACGTCTCCACCTCCAAAACCATGATTCTAAATAAACCTCTATTTTTAATAAGGAATCCAGCCTCAGCTATTTTGCTAAAGCAACATAAAATAGATGAAGACAATCATTCAAAAGAAAGAAGCCCCTCCCTATCATCCCTTCTCCCATTACCTTAGCTTGTTTCCTTCCTAGCACTTCCCATTCTCCAAAATGATGAGCTTATTTTTCATTGTTGAAGTCTCTGCCCTCCACAGGCTGGTGATATCACGTGAGAAGGGACTTTCCCCATCTTGTTCACTATGTGCCTGGCACAAGGTTGATACTCCATAAATATTAGCAGACTGTATGAAATATGAACAGAAAAGGAAAGGCGAGGAGTCAAATTTATAGCAAACACCTCATCAGGTGTTAGTCCCAACAACAGAGTGAGGATGTCGTGTAGCAATTTGTTATTGTTAGTGGGTTATTGATGGAAATTCGGGAGAGGGAATGAACAGCGCAGCCCTTGGTAAGGCAACCTGGCTTGGCTGTGAGCACGACTGCACCTTGTGTCAGTGAATAATCTCACAAGGCGCATTTTTCTTCTCCAGGGCCTTCCCCTGCCAATATTTCAGGGGAAATTAAAAATGGCGACTATTAGGAAGGTTGTTTACTAAAGGGTCTTTCTCACTTGGAATCAGATCAAACACAGCTGGGACCAGCCCGGTGCTGCCTGCCATTTTTTCCTGTTGCTCCCAGGGACCTGAGGCATGAGTCTACTCAGAACTCCTGAGAGGTAGCCAGGGCCCCAGCATCCTGGGGCCTAATGAGCCTAAATACTTGAAAGAAGTGGTATCTACCATAGGGGAGGAATGTGGCTGTGCCGTTTGCTTTAAAGAGGCTGAGACCAGATCTGGCTTGGATCTGCAGGGAATATAAATGATGCAATTAATTGCCTATAATTTACAAGTCATTTGCACAGAGCTCTGTGAAAAAAAGGGTTTGGAAACTATATGTCGAGTGCTGTGGGCTTGGGATTTTATCATCATGTTTGGTACGTATGGAAAACCAGCTCAGAGTTGAGGGCCCAGCCCAAATGCTGCGCCAACAGAGACTTCTCTGAATGACCTTTCTCTGCTCGGCTTCATCTCATCACCCCAGGTCATTTTACCTGCACTAGGTCCTCACTTCATTTCTACTTCGAATTATGGTTGTTTCTTTCTGCTTTTCTCAGAGATTGGAAATTCACTGACGGGTGAGTCCACTCCTAAAACATGTGCATATCATCCTCCTTCCTCTGCACCGCTATGGTTGTCTCCTGCTCGATGTGTGTAATCAGTCGATGTGTACTGCACACTGAAGATGAGGCTGGCCAGCCCCTTTCTGTCCATGCCAGCTAAGGAGCCTATAGGAAAAAGAGTCACAACAAATTCTGAAAGGAGTGGAGAGAGAGACAGAGGGGTCATTTTCTTCTTTTATAGAGGTATTGTATTTTTGCCCATGATGAATGACATCTCAATGTTCAGCTGAGTTCCCCCTCACTGTCCCTTTTCCTAGTCCATTTCTACTGTGCCTGCTTATGGCTGGCTGTTTAGCCCCCAGGACCAAGGGGATCTACTGAGGCTTTTGCTATGGCCTCCGGAATAGGGTAGGTATTTTGCTTGACATGGAGAGAAAGACCTCTGGAGTGACTATCACCACAGATACCATAACAAGCCTGAAACAACAACAAATAACATAATGGAAAGCAGAATTGAAGAGACAGTGAGAAACGAAGTTTGGACAACATTCTTTAAATCCAATTAGACCTGAATATGACTTTTTCTATTCCCAGGCGTTTCAATTACGTGACTTGTTTGTCACTTGCAACAGAAACACCCTCACCCCCCAGCTAGTATATCCTTCATGCTAGTGCAGCTGAGCTGTGTGTGGCATGAGTAATGACAAGGGTAGAGTCAAACGATGTCATCAAGGTAACACTCAGCCTCACTTATAGTCAAAGAATAGCAAATTAAAACAATGAGATAACATTGTTTGCCTATCAACCTGGCAAAGATTAAACACAAAGATGATACTCTGTGGTGAGTAGATAAAACTTAATAGGGCTATACTGCAGACAAGCTCCTGGAGGATATTTAGAGGGTGATTAATAAATGCATATTTAAATCCTTAAGAACATGCAAAACCTTTGTGTGCATTGAGGAAAGGTCCTAAGGAAGAAAGTAAGCATGTTTGCATTTAGTTAATAGAATAAACATTGAAGTAGATATTTATAAGACAGTGAAAAATGGAAAATAATGTAAATATCTAAAAGTAGAAGATAGATTAAGTAGATTTTGGAGGGTCTCATGAGGAAATACTATGTAATTACCAAAGCTAAATTTTAGAAAAAAAATTATTTACTTGGAAAAATTGGTAATAAATGATAAAGAAGGTTAGCAAGTAAAATATTTTATGCCATGCGTACTACGTAACAGCATTTTGGTTGACCACAGACTGCATGCACAGCAGTGGCCTCAAATCTTATCACCTAGAGACGTGGTAGCTGTGGTAGTTTGTATAAGTCAGTGGCAGCGAGCCTATGGCATGCGTGCCACAGCACGCTGTTTCTATCATTGAAAGCTCTAAAAGGTTCACCAGCACTGGTATAAACACACTCTATGATGTTTGTACAATGGCAAAATCACCCAACAATGCATTTTTCAGATTGTATCCCTGTCATTAACAACAACACGTATATGTTAAAAATCAAGAAAGATGGGCCGGTGAGATGGCTCAGCGGCATAAGCACCTGCCTGGCAAGCGCGAGGTCCTGAGTTCGACTCCCGGTACCCACATAAAGGAAAAAAAAAGGGCCAGTGATATCGCTCAGCAGCACAGGTTCCTGCTCGCAAGCGTGAGGTCCTGAGTTTGACCCCTGTTACCCACAAAAAAAAAAAAAGAAAGATACACTACTGGTAATAAGAGTTATCATTCTGAATGAAGATATTATTAAGAGTATTTTAAAATTTTTCTTCTTTTGTATTTTGTCCAACTGGATCAATTTTTCAAATTACCCCACATTTGACCACTACCCAGTGCCCCCGTGGTTGCCAGCTAGGTCCAAGCTGCCATCACTCTGGATGGATGACGGTGACAGCCTTTAGTTGTCTACCTGCTTCTCTTGCTCTGCTCCTCACACAGCAGCTGGGCCGAGCCTTGCGATACCTCTGTGAACCTCCCAACTCTCCATCGCTTTCCAGCATACTCATAATGAAACCCAAAGCCTAAAGTCATAGGCTAAACTTCCCTCTGGACACAGCTGAAGAGAATCATTAAGTCTGAAGGTTGATCAATAAAAAAATCCCCAAACCAAAATGGAAAGAGAAAATAAGAATGAAATGAACTGAACAGAATACTTCAGACTGTGAGAAAACTATAAAAGATGTATACTACATGCAGTGGAATACAAGAAAGAGGAGAAAAGAAAAAAGGACAGAATAAATATTTGAAATATTGATTGAGAACTTAAAAAATTTTTTGACAATAATTGGTAAGTCCAGAGAATGACAAACCATAGACCCCAAGAAGTCCAGAAAAGAGCAAGCAGGATAAATAACAAAAAGTCTACACCAAGCCATATCATGTTCAAACTGCTCATCAAACACAAAGAGAAAATCTGGAAAGAAAGCAGAGAACAAAGGAAAAAGGATAACACAAGATATACCATGCTAACAAAATCAAAAGACCACTGGAATTGCTATGTCAATTTTAGACAAAAGGCTTCAGAAGAAAAATTATCAAGTACATTACTTAATTATAAGGAAAGTCCATCCTCCAAAAAGAGGAAACAATGTTTAACATGTGTGTGCCTAATACCAGAGCTCCCAAATTCCTGAAATAAATAGGAGGAATAGACAAAACCACTGCTCTCATTGGAAACTTCAGCATATTTCCATCAGTAATTGAGAAATCCAGCAGGCAGAAAATTAGTAAAATGAGTGGAACCAAACATAAGCAGCAATGAACAGATTATTGTTGATGTTTACAGAATAGTTCACCAAACAACAGCACAAGAAATGCAGTTGGACTTCCATCTCTGCTAGTTCCACATCCATGGGTTCAATCATGGGTCAAAGTTACTTGAAAAAAAGTTGCAGCTTTATGAACATGTACAGATATTAGTCACTCCTCCTCAAACAATACAGTATAACAACTTTATATAACATTTATATTGTTTTAGATATAAGTAATCTAGAAATGATTTAAGGTACACAGAAGATACACATAGGTTATATACAAATACTATGCCATATTAAGTAAGTCTGACCACCTGCAGATTTTGGTATCTCTGAGGTGTCGTGGACCCAATTCTATATTCTTTTTAAGCTCACATGAAACAATCACCAAAATAGATGACATGCTAGGCTATTAAATACAGTAGTGCCTCAGTTCACGAACCTAATTCATTTCACAATTTTGGGGAAGCTGGCCTCGACTGTGTTCATTATCCCATGTGGAGTTCACAAACGAAAGCAAAATTTTGGTGAATGCTTCTG
Source organism: Erethizon dorsatum (assembly GCA_028451465.1). NCBI lineage: Eukaryota > Metazoa > Chordata > Mammalia > Rodentia > Erethizontidae > Erethizon > Erethizon dorsatum. The sequence goes on along the minus strand of CM051827.1, from coordinate 108,618,991 downwards.
TTTGCCAAGGAATTGTTCACGAACAGAAGCATTCTGAATCAAGTTATTACTGTATACCACAACAAATTTAAAAGCCTACAAGTCACACAAAATGTTCTCTTTCCTTACAATAGAATCAAACTAGAAATCAATACCAAAAAGCTAACTGGAACATACATGGAGATTAAACAATATAAATTTAAATAGCACATGGATCAAGGAAGAAATATCAAGAGAAAAAAATTTAAGATTTTATGAATTAATTAAACTGAAAATATGGTACTTTAAAGTTTGTAGAATTCAGCAAAACCATGCTTAGAAGGAAATTTATTACACTGCAGGCATATTCAGAAACAACAACAAAAAAATGTAAGATTAGTAATCTATGCTTCCAGCTTCTATCTTAGGACACTAGAGAAAGAAAACCAATATAAATCTAAATTAAGCAGAAGAAAATGCATCATAAAAATTAAAGCAAAAATCAATGAAACAAACAGTAAAACAAAAAGAATCAAAACTGAAAGCTGATTCATTAACAAGATCAATAAAACTGATAAACTTTTACTTTCTTAAGAAAGAAAAAGACACAAATCATTAATATTAGAATTGAAGTAGAGATCATTAATACTGATCCAATGGACATTAAAAGGTTAATAAAAGAATACTATGAAAAACTTTATGACCACAAATTTGATTACTTAGATGAAAAGTCTAATTTCTTGAAAGACTCAAGTCTACCAAAATTCAGAGAAGACAAAACAGATCATCTTAATAGTCCCTGATCTATTGAAGAAACTGACTCAATAATTAATAATCTTAAAAACAAAAAGCACCAGAACCAGATATTTTCACTAGTGAATTCTACCAGACTTTTAAGGAAGAAATATTATGAACATTGTACAATATCTTCCAAACAATACAAGCAGAGGATATACTTCTTGGCTCTTTTTTTGAGGACAGCATTACCCTAATATCATAAGCAGAGAAGGCATTACAAGTAGGAGTTCCCCTTTCCCATCCTTCTGCAACAAAATTCTAATGGTATGAGACAATAAAATGACATGAAATGTACAAAGATTGGGAAGGAAGAAATAAAACTGCTTGAATATAACATGATTATTTACACAGAAAATCCCAAAGAATTGACACAAAAAGAAATCTTAAAACTAGTATCAAGTTATAGCAAAATTTTAGGATATGAGATTAACTTACAGTTGCTTTCATACATACTAACAATGAACAATTTTAATTTGAAGCTTAAAACAATGCCATTTACATTAGCACTTCCCCAAAAAGGAAGTACTTAAGAATAAACCTAACAAAATAGTACAAGATCTATATTAGTATACACAAATGGTGAAGTAGCTGAGAAAGAAATCAGGAAAACAATTCATTCAAAATAGATTAAAAATATCTAGGAATCAACCTAAGTAAAAAGGTGAAAGACCTCTACAATGAAAATTATGGAACTCTGAAGAAATAAATTGAAGAAGACCCTAGAAAATGGAAAGAACTACTGTGTTCATAGGTTGGCAGAATTAATATTGTTTAAATGGGGATATTACCCAAAGCAATTTACAGATTCAGTGCAATTCTCATCAAAATTCCAGTAACATTCTTCATAGAATTAGAAAGAATCTTAAAATTCATATGTCTTAGCCATTTTCTTTCTCATCACTGAAACCTAAAACCCAACCTTCACAACTTAAAGGAGGAAAGGTGTAGTTTTGGCTAACAGTTTGTAGAGGTTTTGCTCTATGGTTGGGCTGGCTCCAAAGCAGAACCACATGAAGGAAGGGCCTGAACAGAGGAGAGGTGCTCACCTAATGGCATTCAAGAAGCGGAGAGCAAAGGGAGAAGCTGGGAAGGGAAATAAACTCTTCCAGGCTATACCCCAGTAACCACCTCTTCCAACCAGACACCCCTCCTAACAGCAAGCCAGCCCCCATAATCCAGCCACCTTCTAAAACCCTGACCTATGGCACATGAGGCTCTTGGGAGACCTCTACATATAAACCATGACAGTATGGACATACAAGACTCAGAAAAGTCAAAACAATCCTAAGGAAAAATGAGCAAGGTGGAGGTATCACAATACCTGATTTCAAATTATACTACAAAGCCATGGTAACAAAAACATAGCAACAAAAGCAGCACACTAGTGGCACAAAGACCAGGACCAAGACACATAGACCAATGGAATTGAATAGCGGACACAGAAACAAACCCATGTGACTACAACCATCTGCTTCTTGACAACCAAGTCAAAAATATATGTTGGAGAAAAGACAGCCTCTTTAACAAATGGTGCTGTGAAAACCGAATGTCCATATATAGAAGATTAAATCTAGATTCTTATCTCTCACTCAGCACAGAAATCAATTCAAAATGAATCATATACCTGGAACTTCGAAATTGCTAGAAAAAAACATGGGGAAACTCTTGAAACCATAGGCACAGGTAAAGACTTCCTGAATAGGATTCTGTAACACAGAAAATAATAGCAAGAATCAACAAATGAGACTACATCAAATTAAAAACTTTCTGCACAGCACAGGAAACAATAAATAGGGTAAAGAAACAGCCTGTAGTAGGGATGGCAAAAGTTTTAGAAACAAGTGCCCAAACTGTAACCCAAAATCCACTTACTTATCACAAAGTGCCAACACTGCAATTAAACCTGAATACTGAGATTTTAGTTTAGAAAAAACAACTCATGCATTAACATCTTTTGTCTTTATTTTTTTTTTATTTTTATTTTTTTGTGGGTACCGGGGGGTCGACCTCAGGACCTCGCGCGCCAGCAGGCGCCCGTGCCGCTGAGCGATATCACCGGCCCCTTTTTCGTATGTGGGTTCCGGGAGTCGAACTCGGGCCCTCGTGCTTGCCGGGCAGGCACTTAAGCCACTGAGCCATCTCACCGGCCCCATCTTTTGTCTTAAAAGAAAAACTAATAACAAATGTGCCGTAGGTTCACCACCACTGGCCCACAGAATGGGAGAAAATCTTTGCCAGATACTTCTGACAGAGGAATAATATCTAGAATATATAAAGAGCTCAGTAAACTTGACACCAAGAAATTAAGTAGGCTGGTCAATAAGTGGCAAATGAATTACAAAGCCACTTTTCAAAAGAAGTACAAGTGGGTAATCAGTTAAAAATGTTTTTAAAAATGTTAAATATCTATAGCTATTATGGAAATGGAAATAAAAAATATATTGATATTCCATCTCACCCCAGTCAGAATGATAGTCATCATGAATACAAGAAACAATAAATGCTAACAAGGATGTGCGGAGAGAGGAACCCTTCTGCACTGCTGGTGGGAATGTAAATTAGTACTACAGAAGTCACTATGGAAATTCTTTAAAAAATTAAAATAAAACTACCATATAAGCTAGTTATACCACTCATTGGTATACACCCAAAGGAAGTAAGGTTAGCATGCAGCATAGGGACACCTGCATACCCATGTTTACTGTGGCACAATTCACAATAGCCAGAATGTGGAACCAGCTTAGATGTCCAGCAACAGGTCAACACGTAAAGAAAATGTTGTCTATATAGTATACACAATGGAGTATCATTCAGCGACAAAGAAGAATGAAATTATGTTATTTGCAGGAAATTAGATGGAAATAGAAATCATCATTTTAAGCAAAATAAGCCAGAGTGAGAAAAACCAGTGTGTTATATTTTCACTAATATATGGAATCAAAAAATGATAATATGAAAGTAGACTATTATTGGTCAAGAGGAAGGAAATAAGGGGGAGAGGGAAAGGGAGTTTTAGGAAGGGCAGTAATGGGAATGAATCTGATCTAAATTTATTCTATGCTTGTATGAAAATACCACATTGAAACACAATATTTTGTAAAATTAATAGCCCCTAATAAAAATATATTAATAAATAAGCCTCTACTATCAAAGACTTAAAAATATCTATATGAGAAAAAAGTTTAAAACTCTGATATTGCTGAATAGTATTTGCTTATATTTTGTTAAAGATTTTCATCTCAATATTCATGAGAAGTATCAGTCTGCAATTTTCTTTTTATACTATCTTTCTCTGATTTTGGCATTTCCTCTTCTATTTTCTGGAAGCAATTTGGTAGAATTCTCCAATGAAATCATCTAGATCCCTAATTTCTTTTTGGGAATTTAAAAATTGTATTAGTATTCTTTTTAATTGAAATAATTTAATTCTCTATTCTAATAATCTGTTTAATTTTACATGGGTTATCATAGTTGTATTTTTCAAAGAATTAATCTATTTCACTTAATTCATCAAATTTTTGTGCATAGAAATCAAAGCATTGTTCATTGTGTTCTTATCCTTTTGAGGTCTGTAGGGTTGGTAGTGATATCCCCTATTTCTTTCCTAATATTAATTTTGTGTCTTGGCTTTTTCTGTCTTGCTATCAGTCTATCAATTTTATTGATATTTTCAAAAAAACAGTATTTCTTTCATTCATTTTCTGTATTCTTTTTCTGTTTTCAACTTCATTGATTTCTGCTATTTATCATTTTCTTTCTTCTGCTTGCTTTAAGTTCATTTTGCTATTGTTTTTTCAATTGTTAAAGAAATATAGGCTTGGAAATTTTCCTCTTTTCCAATGTGTGCATTTAGCACTACAAATGTCCTTCTCATTTCTGCTTTACCCATGGCTCATAAATTTAATTTTTCAAAATGTTTCTTCAAGCTTTCTCTTTGACCCATGGATCATTACAACTATATTGTTTAGTGTCCAATGTTTAGAGATTTTCCTATCTTTCTGTTAATGATTTATAGTTTAAGTCTACTGTGGTCAGAGAATACACTGTGTGATCTCAATTCTTTTGAATTTAATGACGTTTATTTCAGGATCCAGGATATGGTATACCTTGTTGTACAAGAGTTTGGAAACTTAATGCATGTTCTTTTGTTTCCTGATTCAGTGTTCTATATATGTCAATTAGATCCTGTTTTTGATGGTATTATTGAGTTCTTCTCTATTGTTGGTTTTTCTATATAATTGTTCTGCCAATTATTGAGACAGGAATGTTGAAAGTCTGTTTATAATTATGGATTTGTCTGTTTCTCTATCCAGTTATACTAGTTTTTGCCTCACACCTTTTGCAGTTCTAATGTATGGTGCATACACATTTCAGATTTGTTATGTCTTTTAATGGATTGATTCTTTTATCATTATATAATGTCTATCTTCATCTCCAGTAATTTTTTTGCTCCACATATAATCTGATACTAACACTCTTGCTTTGATTGATTAGTGTTTACATGATATATGTTTTACTTTCTTATTATTTTAACCTGCCTGTAGTATTATATTCAAAATAAGTTTCATCAAGATACTACATTCTGGGCCGGTGAGATGGCTCAGAGGCATAAGCGCCTGCCTGGCAAGCGCGAGGGCCTGAGTTTGACTCCCGGTACCCACATACGAAAAAAGGGCCGGTGATATCACTCAGCGGCACGGGCGCCTGCTGGTGCGCAAGGTCCTGAGGTCAACCCCCCGTACCACGAAAAAAAAAAAAAAGATACTACATTCTTGGGTCATACTTTTTAGTCCATTCTACCAATTTCTGTCTTTTGATTGTTATATTTAGACCACTTACATTTAATATAATTATTGCTACATTAGGGCTTAGTGCTGCCATTTTTTATTTTATTTCATGCTGTGTCAATTCTGTTTTCTTGTCTTTTTCCTTTTTTCTGTCTTTGTATTATTTATTCCTTACTGGACATTGTTCAAAATTCTACTTGATTTATTTATGTTGTTCACAGCATCTCTTTGTAAAGCCTTGTAAGTTGTTCTAGTAGGTACTACATTATATTTTGTGAGTGTAAATATCATATACATTATATATATATGTACATATATATATGTATATATATGACAGAAAAGAGAGAAGAGAGAAGAGAAGAGGAAAAAGAGAAGAAAAGAGAAAGAAGAGAAGAGAGAAGAGAAAAGGAGAAGAGAAGGGAAGGGAAGAGAAGAAAAGAAGAGAAGACAAGATAGGAGGGGAGGAAAGGGGAGAGGAGGGGAGGGGAGGGGAGGGGAGGAGAAAGCATACCTTACTTGTGTCATTTTACCAGGTCAAGTGCAATGTAGAAAGGTGCCTTACCTCACTTTATGGCCCTTAAACCTCTCTTGGCTTCTTTTAAATTTCTGTCCAATGGTTCTACCCTCTTTGTATCCTCAGTGATGGCCTCTGTTGAACTTCTTGTTCTTGGTATGGCAAGCAATTTTCTACTGAAACTCAGACATCTGGAGTATTATGTTATGGAGCTAATTTAAACCTTCTCTTTTAGCTGACTTCTTCTGACACTAGTGTGCCACGTAAGGGGCCTGGGGCTACCTCATTACTTCCAGCTGAGGGTGTAAGTCCAGGATTCCAACCCAGCTTCCACTGACACTTGTTGGGGTGTGTTCTTCATTACTTTTAGGAATGTTGGGAGTTCCAGCTCCCTAACTAGACCTTCGGTAACATCTTCCTGATTAGGAGGGGTCCGAGTGCCTTGTTTCTACTTATGTGATCTCCATAGTCACCAGAGGCAAGGTGGACCCCTTACTTCTGGACAGTGGTGAAAGTCCTATGTCTCTACCTGTCCTCCCTGGACACACTTTGGTGAGGAAGGAGAAAGACACCTGGTTACTATCATTGGGGTGGATTTCCTGATTCTCCTTGTGGTTTCCACTGGCACTACAGGGGGTCAGGGCCTTGTTGCTGAATGGCAAGGTGAAAGTCCCAGCTCTCTATGTGGCTTTCACTGACACCCTCCATCCATTTCAGGCAGGGAAATGCGGCAGTCTAGGCTCCCCACTGAGCCTCTGCTGTCATGGGTAGAGAAGGAGCCTCAGGTTTTTCTGTGGCATTTGGCTGGAGGCAGCAGTTATTGTCTAAACATTTTCTGTCTTGCTAACCCTGCTACTTTTCTGGTCCTTTGAAAACTTCTTCAAGAAGATGGAGTATACATACTTTTTCTTATTCCACTTGATAAAGAGAGTAAACTTTTATTAGGGCTTTTTTCAGTCAGCATCTGTTTCTGCATTGCTGGCTTCTTCAGATAAAATCTCGGATATATGAGATAAAAAGTTAAAAATATACAAAAAAAGAAATTCACCATTGAGTTATTCCTCAGGTTCAGAGGTCCCCAACCAGGCTTCCTTCTTTGCTCTACCTTTCAGAACTTTCTTATGTGTATATACAACTCCAGGGATCCTGGTTGTGTTTGTTAGGAGAAAAGAAAAAAATTTATGTTCTCCATCTGCCCAAAGCAGAAGTCCTCATGTTATCTTTTTAATACATGAAACAAATCATGTCATATCCTTGCTTAAAATGCTTCAGGGGCTCCCATCACCCTGAAGACAAGATCCACACTCTTAACTCCATTCCACGCCTTCATGCATTGTTCCCTGCCCACCTCTCTGGGAGAATCTTTCACTGTACTTCCTCTTGCCCACCCAACTCCAGCCACACTGGCCTTCTTTGTTTTTCTTCAAAAAATGCAGGCTTTTTTGTTAGGATCTTCACCCCGGTGCCCTTACTGCCTGGGGTGATTTCCTCCATGTTTTCGGATCTCATTGTAAATACAGCCACTGCAAAGAACCCTTCCCCAAAACCCAGTCGTTATTGTATCCCACGTAAACATTTCCCCCCGGGTAGTTGCTGTTTCTATATATTACACTCTGATTTGTTTCCTTGACTCCCTACCAGAATACCAACCCCATGAAAATAAGGGTTTTGTCCACCTTGTTCAGTTCTGTATCTTATCCTCCGACCTTAGAATTATGCTAGGCAAAGCATGAGCTGCACACAAAAAATTACTGAAAGCAGTGAGAGGAAAAAATGTACAGTACTTGTGTCAGCCATTTATGTTCTACTGTGTTTGGGAAAGACACGTCAGAACCTGTGAAGAAATAAGATACAGGGCAGAGTGTAAAAAAATATTATGACTTAATATTCCCCAAGTCTGGTGGTCAGGTAAATGATGCTTTGTTAGTAATATAAGTTTAAAAAGACAAATATACTTAAAACTTGTAAGTGAACAAATCCTTAGCAAAATTATATTTGTGTCAAATAATAGCAAATGTGGAAATCAATGAAAACAAAACTATTATACATAAATACCTCTGTTTTACAGCAAAGTCACACTCAGAGGACATTAATTGCTCATTTTTATATCATATAATTGCACTTACCTGATTATAAAATAATAGACACTCATTGTTTCCAAAAACACAGGAGCACAACAAGAAAATAAAAACTTTGAATAACCACTCATAATATTATGGCCTATTTTCTTTCAGTCTTTTTTCCCGGTGTAGACATACATTCACAGAGATAAAGATTTAATTTTTTAACCTAATTTGGATTTGTAATTCAGGGAGAAAATAAAATGAGAATCTGGTACCTCAACTACTTGGGAGAAATTTAAGACAACCATTAAGAATAAACTGCATCCTAGTGTTGGCCTGAAAGAATAGTGGAAAATGGGCAAAGCAAAGATTATCAAAAAATCAGAGGATCTGAATCCTTCTGAGTAATTAATGGATAAAGTAGTGAATTTGCATCAATTCAGCCTCTTAATTATTTCAAACTTTATTATTTAAAAATAATAATGGTAAATAAGCATTAAGTTTAAAATAAAAGGAGATAGCTTAAGACATGTTTGGTTGCATGAAACAGAACTCTAGTCTAGCTTAAGGATAATAGCTATATGAAAACAGAGGGGAATCCTTATAGAAACATATGGGCAGAAGTATAATAAGACCTCATGAGAACTGAAGGACAAAAGGCAACTGGATTCTCCATCTTCATCTTCCTGACGTTACACGGTTTCTGGTCTTTGCTTCTCTCTACATAGTCTCGGCTTTCTTCTACCAGCATCACTGCTCAGGTTGGTATCTTTCCTTTAATTTCAGTTTGCATTGGACTTTTCTGGTGGCAATAAAATTGGTCTGTACACATAAGACTTTGCAACTTGGCTCCCCACAGTTAACAATTACAGACTTTGAGTCTTTTAATTATATTTCTAGTAAAAATCTAATGGCTAATTCTACCTTTTGGAAGATCTATGCATGTATCAGACAAACATCAGTGGCTATGGTCAAGTTACAAGGGCACAGGAGTCTATTGGCAAGGAAATCCAAAGGAAGTAAGAAGGGAAAAAATAAGTGCATGACAAAATAAAGAAACTGTTAGCCAACTTTCCATCACTATGACAAAGGACCTGAGATTATCAACTTATAAAGAGAATAGTTTTATTTTTGCTCACAGGTCCAGTTCTCATCTGAGGTCAATTTGTTCTACTGTTTTGGGGCTTACCACAGGTAAGGCAGAGTATCCTGCTGAGAGTGCATGGCAGAGCAAAACTGCTTGAACTCACAGGTAGGAAGTAAAAGAGGAAGAGACTGGCAATCGCCAATCCCCTTCAGGAACATGCCTTCAAACAAACCCTACCTCTCAAAGTTTCCACAACCTCCCAATAGCACCTTTAAGACATGGGCTTTTTGGGGAATTCTAGATCAAAACTACAGCAGAAGCCTAAAGTAGTAAATTTAATTTTTAAAAAATTCAATTAGCAAAATTAAAATTTTAAAAATCTTATAAACCAACTAATATAAAATAATCTTTAAGTTATGAGAGCATATTATGCCAGATTGTCAGATAATGTGAAACCTCAATAAATTTGGGATAAAATTGTCTTTAAAAATATGGCATCCCAAACATGATGTAAAAAAAAAAAAAAATAGAAAAGAGTTTTGGGGTTAAATTGAAGATTATTTACAGCATCTACAAAGATGTACTGTTAATTATTCCTAACACAAGTGATTCCTGTGTGCTATAAACTTTTCCAAAGCAAAGCATTTCAAGATCTCCATATTAATCAACAAAATCAGTATAATTCAGAGCTGAAAATCTGATAAAAATACCCCTACAAAGCAAAGTCAATGCCAACATCATATCTGAATGCAGACAGAAATTATTAAAATACAGTATCAGTAAGTAAAATCAGTCTTATGTTAAAAGAATAATATACCAAGAGAATAATATGTAGGATTTATTCCAGCAAAATAAAGATGTCTTATAACGGGGAAACGTTCATATTAGGCACACTTGGCATAACATATTCTGTTCTAAAAGATCTTAGCAGTTATTAATGTTGCTTGATTCACTTATTTATGCACAAATTGTTGTAAACAAAAATAGCAATCAGATTCCTACCAGACATAAGTTAATAAGTCCTGAGAAAAATTGACAGAGTCATGCAGTGTTGCATGTGACAAAACATAGATTTCCTAGGAAATGAGCAGATCTGTCCAAAGTCTTTATTGTAACAATCACAGAAATACATATGAGAAATATTTTTAAATTCAAGATTGGTGAAATATTCAACATTACCCATTATAGAAATGTTAATTTTCAAGTATTAAGTAAATAATCACTAAAAATGCTCTAAATATATGAAACTCTTTTTTTTTTTTTTTTTTTTGAGACAGGGTGTCACTAGATAGTTCAGGCTGCCCTTGAACTCGTAGTGTCGCTGAGGCTGGCCTCCAGCTCCTGGTGATCCTACTACCTTAGCCTCCTGAATATTGGGATTACAAGCATGCACCACCATGCCCAGCTATATGCAATTCATTTTTTTATTTTAAAAAGAAAAAATAATAAAAACAATGATACAAAATTTCAAAACAAGATATTAGGAGAGTAACAATGGTTAATACCTTGTGTATTGTTATCTTCAAAGTAGTTGCTCAGATTATAAGACATAGGCATGCAAAATTGATCAAACAATATAGGCACAAACCTTTCTTTTCAATGAACTAAAATAATTCAGTAGTATAACTATCTTAACTATCATATATATATATTTTTTTCCTTTTCCTTTCCTGCTTTTCTCCTTTCTCCCATCCCAGTTTCTCTTTCCTTTTGAACAGTGTCTTCCCATTTCACAATATCTATTGTTCATTTTCGCTCTTACTTACTCTTTCAGCTTCTTACACTAGGGACATAATATGATGTTTACACATGCGAGTCTGATTTATTTCACTTATGAGTATGTTCCCTAGTTGCATCCATTTACCTATAAAAGCCTCAAGTTTATCCTTCTTTATAGCTGAGTAGTACTCCATTGTATAAAAAGACCACATCTTTTTTATCCATTCCTCAGTTGATGGGCATTTGTATTGTTTCCAAGATTCAGCTATTACAAATTGTGCTGCTATAAACATGGGTGCACATATTTCACTGTGGTATGATGTTTTTAATTCTTCTGGGAAAATACCCAGAAGGGGAATAGCTGGGTCGAATGGGACCTCTAATCTTAGGGTTTTTTTTATTTTGTTTTGTTTTGTTTTGTTTTATATATATGCGGATACTGGGAGTCAAACTCAGGACCTCGCACTTGCTGGCAGGCGCTTATGCCGCTGAGCTGTATCACTGGCCCTAATCCTAGTTTTTTAAAGAAATCTCCACACTGATTTCCACAATCATTGTACCAGTCTACACTCTCACCAACAGTGGAGAAGGGTTCCTTTTTCCCCCCAACCCATCCAGCATTTGTTATTGGTTGATTTCTCAATGATAGCCATTCTTTCTGGGGTGAGATGGAATTTCAGTGTTGTTTTAATTTGCATCTCTCGAATGACCAATGATGTCTAACACTTTTTCATATACTTATTTGCCATTTGTATTTCTTCACCTGAGAAGTGTGCATTTATCTCAGATGCCCATTTTTGGATTGGGTCTTTGAATTTGGGGGATCTGACTTTTTTTTCAATTCTTTATATGTTCTAGATAAAAGTCTTTTGTCTGAGGGACTGTTGGATAACATTTTTTCCCACTCTGTGGGTTGTCTTTTCACTCTGTTGGTGATTTCTTTTGATGTGCAAAAGCTTCCTAATAAGATGAGATCCCAGTTGTTGATTCTTTGTTGCATTTCCTGTACAGTCTGGGTTTTGTTCATGAAGTCTCTGCCTGCCCCTATGTCTTCAAGATTTCTTTCTACTTTCTCTCCCAGTAGATTTAGGTTTCTGTTTTAATGTTTAGATCTTTGATCCATTTTGACCTTAGTTTAGTGCATGGTGATAGACATGGGTCTAGATTTAGTCTTTGGCACATGAAAACCCAGTTTTTCCAGCACCATTTATTAAAGAGGCTATCTTTCTTCCAGCGAACATGTTTGGCCCCTTTGTCAAAGATAAGGTGGCCCAGTGTGTTTGTAGTTGTGTCTGCATTTTTTAATCTGTTCCACTGATCCTCAGGTCTGGTTTGTTGTTGTTGTTGTTGTTGTTGTTGTTTTGTGGGGGGGTTTTGCCAGTACCATGCTGATTTTATCAAGGTAGCTTTGTAGTATAATTTCAAATCAGGTATTGTGATGCCTTCTGCCTTGCCTTTGTTGCCCAGAATTTATGCAATTCTTTTAACTCGTACTCATTGCTAGTATTGTTTCAAGGTTAATAGCAGTGGTTTTTACTCTACTACTTGGTATTTGTCCACTTACTGACTGGAGTACTCACGTAGCTTCCATGTCCAGGTGAATTTTATTTAAACTCTCCTACTATGATGACTAATTTTATGTGTGTCAACCTGATTAGGCTAAAAGATGCCCAGATAGCTGGTAAAGCATTGTTCTTAAGTATGTCTGTAAGCATGTTCTACAAGAGATTAACATTTGAACCATTAAGCTGAATGAGGAGGAATCCACCCACCCTCACCAATGTGGTGAGCATCATCCACTCCACTGAGGGCCCAGATAAATCAAAAAGGTGGAGGAAGGGGGAATGTGCTTTCTCTGCTTAAGCTTGGCATTCACAGTCTCCTGCTTAGCACATCAACACCACTATAGTCAGGCTTTTGTACCCAGTTAGGGACATTATCTTTAGTTCCTCTGTTTCTCAGGTGGGTTCAGACTGGTTCTATACCTCTACCTTTCCTGAACTGGTAGCTTGCATACTGGTAGACTATGGGACTCCTTGGTCTCCATAAGCATGTGATTGAATACTTATACTGAATCTCCTATTATATTTATCATCTATCTATCTATCATCTATCATCTGTATCTATCTATCTATCATCTACCTATCTCCCATTGGTTCAATTTCTCTGAGGAACGCTGACTAATTTTCTTACCATTTAATGCATGTGTAGAGGCTGCAAGCAGAACTGGGAAAGGAATAACCAGAACAAAAGTCCAAAGGAAATCAAAAGGGAAAAGATAATAAACAAATCATAAGATACAAAAATCAGAACTAGTGCATTTAATTAAGAACAAATGCATATCACTATAATAGTTAAGCAAGAAACAACGCAAACATTTCAATGAGTGACAGGAAGTAGTTGTTAACAACCTAAAATTTATTCATCATGTTAAAGTTTTAACAGAAATAGCCACTTATATAAAAAATCCCCATTGGGCAGAAAATTCAACTGTATACTTATTGATAATTCTAAAAATATATCAAATCTAAAATAAGCAACAGAATAATCATGCCAGATAATCACTTATTCATTTATTGTTACAGTGGGAGTTTTAGATAAAGTAATAAAACACAAAATTGAGTTGTTTGAAAACACTGATTCTCAGACAAAGGCCAAGTGTATTGGAAAGGAATAAAAATAAGAAGAGTAACAACTAACACATACAGTATTTATTTGATTCTCACCACAAATCTATGACTTAGAAATTGCTACTATCCCCACATTGTAGCTGAGGAAATTGGCACAGAGAAGCAAGTTACTCCTCAAACATAGCTAGGCAGAGATAGCTAGAATTCCCACCCAGGAAGTCTGGGTGCAAAAAACCAAGCTATTAGCAAATCCTATGCTATGTCAGATACTAAGCTAAGTACCATATATCCATATAATCATCTCAACAACTCAGAAGTGGATATTATCCTCTCCATTATAAGCTGTAGCAGCTGTGGAATAAAATGTAATACATAAATTTAATAGACTTTTGCACACATCTTAAAAATTATAATTATAAATATGTAGCTACATGGCAAGATTTCAATAATAAAATTTTAAATTAAAAGATCAGATATCAACTAGTATATTTGACATAATTGCAAATAAGGAAAAATATACCTATGTAAACAAAGGCTAAAAAGGATTGTGGTTTAATGAAGATAGTTGTTGAGGCAAGGATGTGGGAATAGGGGTGGTATTTTTCTTTTCTTCACCAAATGCTCAGAATGAACATTTAATAAAAATAACTTGAGTTTGCAAAGTTGATACATAAATGATGAATAATAACTGTGAAGACTTATGTTGAAACATCTACTAAAGCATTAAGTTAGAGGAAGGAGATTTTTAGACATAAATCAGTATATACTTGGGGTAGATGTTGGAAAGAATGCAAGAGACAGAATAATTGCCCATGTAAGCAACTCTTTCCTCTGCCACTCAGGGGGCTCTCTGTCTTTGCTCAAAGCAATCTCATTAAATCGCTGTGTCCAGCTCCCTAACCCAAGGCAGAACTGCACCTGAAGCAAAACAGATGGACTGAGAGCTTTCTGGCTTCCTGTGCTCAGGGCCCACTTCCTGCCTGGCAGCCAAGCTATTGGCTACCGGCATTGATATTGAATTGCTTCATACACATGTTAAACTCAGGTAAATTTAATTCTATCCAAGACACAGAATGAAAAAGTTGGGAGAGAGGGAATAAGCATATTTTAAAACATATTTTTTCACATAATAAGGTCCCTCAATCTTCATCAAGAGCAAAACCAAGGAAACAGCCACTTTTCAATGCTGGAAGAAAACACAGGCTACATTAGATTTATTGAAAGTATTAAGGTGCATTTTAAATATTAATCATTCTTACCTTATGACCCAACTATAGAAATTAACTCCAATTAAGGATGCAACTCCACAGCATAACCAAGAGTGAAGTAGAGATGGGATAATGCTCCAGTTTGTAATCTATGTGAGCAAAAAAAAACCAAAGTATATGTTCCCAAATGACTAACCCTTACTGAACATGTATTAGGGTAAAATTACTTATCTGCCATAACAAAACACTCCCAGGTGAAGTGACTTAGACAAAGTAGAAGTTTATTTTTCACTTGGGTAATAATCCAGACAGCATAGGCTGATGGGTAGCTCTATTCCATGAAGTCAGTTCCAGACTTCAGAAACAGAAAAAAGAGCTACATCAAGAAAAGGTGGCTTATCTTCTGCTAGGAATGAAGTTACATTTCACTGCTGCCCACATTCCATTGCCCTGTACTTAACCATAATCACACCTACCTGCAATTGGGCAAGCTGTGTTGCCACTTAAGAGACTTTCTAAGAGAGATGGGACATTTTTCTGGCCCATATGACTGCTGTTGCCAGAAGATGGCCTCTGAAGCCTCCCAATCCACTCACAGCCCCCTCTCCTCTCTCCACGCTTCATCAGCCAATCAAAGACTGCATCGATCTTCATGCTTGAGACCTTTGGTCTAACCCAGGCACCCTAAAGAGATTCAGACAGCAGCCTACTCTCACATACGTGCACACACAAGCACACACACGTGTGCACACACATGCATGCGCCAATGGCAACTCATCAGTTTCCTTGCAGACACTCTGACAGTTGGCTTGGAAGGGAGAGATGATAAGCCAGATGGTTATCCACAGCAGATGGAAGTGGAATATCTGCAGGAGAACTGAAACTAAGAAGGGTTCCTCCATCCTCTGCAACCACTTCTATAGTGGTCTGGGTGTGTCCCAGTACCAGCAGACGTGTACTCCCCTTTCAGCAATCATAGCAGATAAACACAGAGCACAGTACCTCTGGGATCAAGGAAATGGTATTCACAGTGGACCCATGCCACCAACAGGAAGGATGAGAACTATGGTTGTGTGCTACAAAGGGAAGGAATGGCTGTAACTCCTTTTGCTGAGGGCATTGTCGTAAAAGAAGCAGACATTTTGAGACCATGTGGATCTAGGCTACAAGCCCTTGCTCCATAAGATGCTAGCACTGGGGACTTGGACAAGTCACTTAACCTTCCTCAACATCCTTGTCAACAAAAAGGAGACAAGCATACCTAGCTGTATAGTTCAACTGAACTTTTAAATGGAACCTGGACCTAAATATAAGGTTTCAATAATAAGTAGCTGTTATTTTTCATATTATTATACCCTTACCTCCCTGGATTGTCATGAAGCTTCAGTGAAATACTATGTGAAGTCACCTTGGACAGTGCCTGACACATGCAAAATGATTTTTTTTTTCTTTTTGCTACAGCTTCTAATGAATCATCTAGATTTTCTCATATTAAAACCTGTATTAGGAAGTTTCCCTTTTGATAGGACAGGGGTCAGCACTAGGGATGATTGAAAATGCAGGGAAGCAGAAGGAATTAACATTTGTTAAATGCCTATTCTATGGTCTGAATGTTTATGCCCTGCCCCTGAATTATTGTGCGCCAGTCCTAACCCCCAACTTGATGGGAGGAGGTGGGCCTTTGGGAGATGATTAAGTCAAGAAGGTGGATTAATGAGGGATTAACAAATGCCTCTGTAAATGAGGGATCAATGGGATTAATGTTCTTGTAAATGAACACTTAAATAGCTGCCTTGACCCTTCCACCATGTGAGGACATAGTGAGAAAGCAGGTCCTCACTGGACTCCAAATCTGCTGGCACTTTGATCTTGGACTTCTCAGCCTCTAGAAACATGAGAAGTAAGTTTCTGTTGTTGATAATTTACTCAGTTTGTGGTGTTTTTTAAAGCAGTCTGAAGGAACTAAGACTACGCTAAGTCAGGCATTGTAGTGGGTGAGTGGGGTCACCAGAGGGAATCTTGCCTTCTCCTTTTTTTTCTGAGTTGGCCTTGCTTATTAGTTCCCTGCTGCTGTTATAATGGATTACCATAAAATTGGTGGCTCAAGACCACATAAATGTATTATTTCATGCTTCCAGAGATCAGAAATCTAAAGCAGGTCTGTGGAGCTGTGTTACTTCTAGAAACTCTAGGGGATAATATATTTCTTTGCCTTTTTAACTTCTACAATCTTCTTGAATTCCTTGAACAGTTCCTTACTTCACTACAAAATCTGTTTTTACTGCCACAAGGTTTTCTCTGACTCTTACCTCTCTATCTCCCTCTTATAAGGACCCTGGGACTACCTTGAGCCTGCCTGGATAATCCAAGATAATCCTCATCTCAAGACCCTTAATTTAATCACATCTACAAAGTTCCTACCATGTAAGGTAAATATTCATAGGCTCCAGATATTAGAATTGGACACTTTGGGAGGTCACGGGTTCCCACACACACCCTTATTCACATGGTCTTTGTGTAGACTCTGTAAATCTCAGGTGTAATTAAGATGGATGGGAGCCAAGAGCAATATTTGTATCCTGCAGCACATCTGCACAACATCTACAGAGTAAGTAAAATCCAAGTGACCTTTGAGACCAATTTGTCAACAGCTAGCAGAGATGACAATGCATACACTCTACAACTCTACAATTCTACCTCTGGGTAAATGCTCTGGAAGCATTTGTGTTCTAGGACACAGGCTCGTAAGCCTTCAGAGCATCCTCTTCTGTGCTTGAGAAAATGTTGTTCTGTGCTTCCCTGTAAGAATAGATATAGAAAGTCACACAGTGGAATGCCACATAGACCTGAAGAACCCAAAGCTACCTAACACAATCTGGAAGATTCTGAAAAACATAACAAAACATGACACAGGAGAATGCACACAATATGATATCATGTATGTAAGTGCATATAAAGGATTCAAAGAAATGTATGCTATTTAGAAATCACTAAGAGGTGATATGCTATAAAAATATGCCCATGAAGGTATTGCCAACTTTAGGGTGCTAGTTTCTCTCAGGGAAGAGGAGGAACATGCTACTGGAGAAGGGCTACAGTTATTAAGCAGGAAGGTAGGTCTGCTTTACCACTCATTTTGTAGGCTGGAAGTAGTTCACAACAAATAATTTAAATGATGACCTTTAAAATTTAAGCAAAATTGTAACCAAACGTCTGTAAGTCCTAAGGAGATGGGATTCTGGATGGAGACTCAAGGAGGGGAAAATGCCTTTTCTAAAATAAGCCTACAAAGAAGCAGGAGGACCTGTGTGGAAAGGGGCAGTTTCTGAGGAGTCTGCAGGCTGAAGTGAGGCTTGAGAACAGCACTGGTTATGGAGGAGATGTCATTGCTCCAGGAATTATCACTTAAGAGCTTTTCAGTTGTAGGTCATAAAGAAAAAAGAGGGGCAAAAAAACAAAACAAAACAAAACAAAAAAAAACCTCAAACTGACTCCATAAAATAAATAAATAAAGCACGTTACTCATATAATAGAAACGTCCAGATGCAGTTTACATTTGGGACCAGATGATCCCTTATTTTGGAGCTCTTCTGTGCATTACGCAATATTAAGCAGCACTCCTGGCCACTGCCTGCTACATGTCAGTAGCACCCGCACCTCACACCTCCTAGTCATCCCAGCCAGAATCACCTGCGAATACTGCCACACATCCCTGTTGGCAGGAGGGCCCAAATCTCCCCTGCTGAGACCCTCTGCTTCAGAAAAGCTGGTCTGGTGACTCGAATGATGGTACCAAGACCTGGTTCCTGGTACCAGAGCCTAAGCCTTGTGTGGTCTCAGCTCATCCTTGGGGGTTCATGTGGTGATCCCTGGTAGATCTACTCTTTCCTCTTATGGCAATGAAATGGCTCCCCAATCCCAAACTCCACAGCTTCTTACCCCACCATCAAGAAGAAGAGAGTGTTAGTCCCACAGAATAGAGATTCTTCATCATTCCATGCTGGACTCCCAGCCTGTCTCCTCACCCTTCCCTCTCCTCCCTGGACCCACTGCTACAGCTGGGATGGAGCCAGTCCCTCCAAGCCACATGGCCCAGGTAGGAAGCATAGTGGCTCCCCAAATCAACAGGCACACCATTCCCAGAAGGAGAGGGAGTAGACCTGGAGCATCCAAGGAGTGTCACTGCAGGAATAGAACTGAGGCTATATGTCAAAGCGGGGAGGCTAAGAACACGCTCACAATATTCAGGCCTCAGCAGGAACCTCTGACCAAAGCCAAAGCATGCAAGAGAGAGTTAAACATGGACTAGAAGCAGGAAACAAAACAGGGTGAGTGTTTGGGGGGTGACATGACTTCCTCCAACACAAAATATAATGGGGCCCTTAAGGGGGCCCTCAGAGAGCAGTGTGAAGCCTCTGTAGCTGTGGAGACCCTTGCATTAATCACACACACACACACACACACACACACACACACACAAGCACACACACGGGCAGACACATTATGGAATCTCAAAGGAGAGGCCTTGGCTGTCAGCCTGAGAAGGCAAAGCTAAAGGGACAGTGTAGGCTGAGATGGAAGTTACTGCCTGGGCAGGATAGAACCAGAGTTCCACCATCACCCCCACACCATAAAGCTAGGAAAATGCACTGTCCTGTAGCCAAATTTTGCCAAAGAACCATCTAGACCTACGCAAGGGACTCCAGTGAATTGATCCTGCTGTGTGGCAGACACTGAGCCAACACTCAGGGGCAAGAGGTCTGTGTAAAGCTGGCCAAAGATGAGTGGAGAGGAAGTTTCAGCCCACCAGCCTTGGCATCTTCACAGAGACACACACAGCTGCACCAGCCAAGCTCCGAAAGGGTCAGAAACCTCAAAAATTCTCAGTCCAGCTGCAAAAGGAAAAATGCTGGAGTCAGAAGCCAAAGACCTGTCTCGTCTTTGTGGCAAACAACCCCTCTAGCTGACAGTAAAACGTTCTCGAAATTATTATCCAAGATGAAAACAGTTTAATTACTGAATTGAGACTGTATTTGTGGTTTCAAGTGACCAGAGATTGTTTTATTACCTAAAAGCCAAGAGAAAGTTATGGGGCCTGCCTGAGACAGAGATTTCATCCTCAGGCCAGGGAAAAATGGTCCTCACTGAATAAATTTTAAAGGGAGAATGAGAGTAAAAGAAAATGATGCTTTAGTCATATCCTCAGGTCATGCATTCAAGGACTAGGCTTCAAGTCCTTTAATGGAGCCCACGGAAGGGGACCCAGCAGGGCTGTGGACACACAGGACAGCCTGAGAGGCAGCCCCCGCCCCCACACACAGGGAGCCTGGCCTGCACCAAAGGCTGCAGAACCTCTGGCAGCAGCAGTCAGAGAAGGAGTGGAGTTCAGAGGGCAACCCCAGTGGCAACTCAAGGTCAGGTAACAGTAAGGATAGGGAAACATCAGGTAGCAGCAATCACAGACAAATGTCACATAGCAGAGAAGAGTACTCCAGCAGAAACAATTTAAAGGCCATTCTGGAACATCCTAGAAAACTATAATTTCCCCCCTTTCCCCCCAGGGCCTCTTCTAGCTACCAGGTTAACAATTTTATTATTTACCATCTGCCTCAATTTTCTTACCTTCTTCCCCAAAATACTGTGAACCAGAAAGCAAATGTTACAAAAGGTGCTGCTAGGTCAGGGGGATGAAGGACCCTAGGCCAGAACCTCGTTTTCCCCTTGCTCCAATCAAAAGGCCACATGCAGCCATCCTTCTCTGTCCTCCATGAGGACTCTCAAGGGCCGTGCCATACTGCTCATAAACACTCTCCGCTGGCTTCCTGTTTATTGTTCGGGTCTGGCCGTTAACTGGGGCAGAAAGCAAACAGAATTGCAGAAATCCTCCCAGTCTTAATAAAACTGAGGCAATATGGGGCTCACAGAGCCTCTCCCATTCTGACAAGGGTATGCTAATTGTGTTCTGTCTCCTTGCAAATTACAGCTATGCCTTGGGTTTTAAAATATTTGACATTTCATTTTGATTGCAGCATTTCTTGTTTCCTCCAGCACTAGGAAAGGGGAGGGACTGGCAGGGAGCTGAGACAGTCACTGGCCTCACAAGGGGTGTGCAGATGATGCTGCAGGGTTCAAGACTTTGGGGAGAGTCACATTTCTGACCCCACAGCAGTAAGTTTGAATTTAGATGATAATACATGGGATCTCTCTGTTGCTGGCAGATTTAGACAAATTGAGTCCAAGCCCTCAAATTTCACGATTCACATGGATCCAGAATCCTCTTTGCATTTTCCATACATTCTTGAGTGTACTTTTTCTGGGTCCGTCTGATTTGGCTCCTCTGGCTGGGTGACAAGTTGTTCTGACTCATCTACGTACCCACTGGTACACATATCTAAGAAATACAATGAGAGCTGTGATTGCACAAGGTCCTCGTCTCAGCTGAGGTTTTGAGGAGTCCAGGAGGAATCCATCATGCGGAACATTCTGCCTCTAGGACAGAGTTCTCAAAGCGTGGTCCAGAGAGCATCTGGGTATCTGAGAGATCAAAACTCTTCTTAACTGCACTAAAATGTGGTTTGCCTTTTCTCCTCCATTCTCTCCCTAGTGTACAGTGGAGTTTTCCCGAGTCTGTGTGATATAGGAAGATGTCACCTCTTGAGAACTTATGGAGTATGTGCTTGGGTATTCTGGTGTCTTAAAATGTTCTCAGTTTGAATTTCCAATATAATAAATAATAATAGACTTTTAAATGTAAACGAAAGTTCTTTGGAGTCCTTGATGATTTTTTGAGAGACCCAGGCTTGTGCTCACTGCTACTGAAACTGCGTTTTCTTTCCGAAGTGTACTGCGGAGAGATCTCTCCACTTTCCTGCAGCCCTCTGGGTGGCAGGTCCAGTTAGCCGTGCTCCAATTGCTTCTCCATCCGAGGCCTGAGTGTGAAGGTCCTCCCTTCCTTGCCTCCTCCCAGACATCTGGTGAATAACTGTTTCTCCATTTTAGACTAAAAGTCTCTCAAATCTGGCAAAATCTTTTGACAAGATTCCTGATATTCTTGGGAAAGGAATCATGATATTCTTGAGATCATACCTAAGTCCCTTGGGATGGAGTTTAGAGTAGGAGCTAAATTATGGCTCATTTTACAGGAGACAGAGTTGAGACTCTAGAGGTGGATGGTGGAGACAGGGTGAGAACCTGCTGGCCTGTGATTGTGGGTTTGAATGTCACAGCCATGGAGCTTCTTGAGGTCTGTTTAGAAACATTCTTTATCCCATCCCTCCCCCATGTTCTCTCTCGCTCTCTTTCTCTTTCTCTCTTGTTTTCTTGCCCCCATCCCTTTTGCTGTCTTCATTTTCTTCTTCCAAGCTTTGAAGCCACTTCTGTTTGTATCTCTGTCATCCTTTCCCTGGAAGTAACCGTGAATCTCAATAATGTAAAAGGCAAAGAAATCCTGATTGCAGCCCTGGACAAGAGGCCTTGTCAGCATCATTGCATGGCCTCCCAGGCTCTGGGCAGAACCCTGGCCTTCATATGGGTTCCTCGTCTCCAAAAGTGCCTGGCTCTCAGTGGAAATATAAATTGCTGCTCTCCAATCTGCTCTCAGCCAGCAGCTATGAAGGCTCAGCCAGCCCCCGCAAATCCCCTTAATTTTTCCCATTGGGCCCCATTTCCACCCTGTTCCTCAGAAGGGGTTTTCCCACTAATGCTATAGCTTAACTCACTCTTTCATTTGTTCCTCTGAGTCAGGATCTGAGGAGAGGAAGGTAAATAAGATGCAATGTCTGCCCTAAAGGAGTTCACAGACCAGCAAAGAAACAGAGACACAGCCAGACGGTGCAATGGGATCAAAGAGGGAATAGAAGCCTAGATGGAGTGTCACAGGTCACTGTGGACTTGACTGTCAGGCTCCTTCTGTTCTATGGCTCTTGGAGGGGGTGGGGTGGCTGATGGAGTGGAGGATGGGATGAGGCAGGAGGAGGAGAGAGGGACTAACTGCTGGATTGACTGGGCTGGTTGAGAGGACTATGGAGCCCAGATGACAAAGATTAGGTTACACAAATCCAAACCTATAGGAATATCTTAGGGTCATGAATGTGACAGGGAGTGGGTGGGGCTGGAAGAGCAAATGCCAAAGTGAAAAAGAAACAGGAACTTCTATGCTGCTTCATGGAGGCAAGAGAGGGCAATGGTTAAGGGCCTTGCTGTGGAGTTAGATGATCCTGGATTTGCAAACAAATGCTGTTACTTACAAACCTGGAGAACTTTGGGCAAGTCCTTTATGTTGAGTTTTACCACCCGTACAATTAGGATAGTAACTATACCTACTTATAGAGCTATGAGGATTATATAAGTTAATATATGCCATGACCTCAGAAAAGTGACTGTAATGTACAAGACAGTAAATATATAAATGTTAGATGCTATTAGTGTTGTATTAGAGAATAAATGTAGTGAGCCAGGCAAAGCATTCAGCACAATGCCTAAGGCGTGGTGGGCCACCCACAGAGAGAAAGAGATGCATTTCAACCTTCTCCTGGGTCCCCAGGCACTGTTTCTCAGACACGACAGATAGCAGATGTGAAGGGACCTGCAGGCCATTCACCAAAGGTAGTGAGGCTCCAAATACACTAGCATGGAGGAGTGTGGATGCTGTATGGGTTTGGGGGGATGATAGTAGGAGGGGAGTGGTAGGGGGTGGTGGCGGCAAGTGGTGGAGTCTACGTTTGGACATCTGTCATCAGTGGTCATCCTAGGATGAAGCACAGGCCAGACCTGAGGAATTAGGGCAGCCTTCACCAAGGAAGGAACATTTCAGTTCAATGTGAGAAGATAAGTGGGAGTTTTCTGAGATTATGTAGGAAACGAGTCACATAAATGTCATTTCTACCAGACTTCTCGAAATAGCTTCACATAACTTTCTAGAATACTGCATCGTGCATTTAAAAGTTGATTTTTGTTATGTTTCTAGAATATAACATATTAACAGGATTATATTGATTAGTAATAGGTGAAAAACATCAGACTCGTCAGTGAAGAGGTTTTGAGGGGTACTTTATCATTTTTAAAATCTTCATTATTGTTTTTATTGTAGAAGCAGTGCAGTCTTATTATAGTCTCTATCAGAAAGAAATCCTGACACACCTGTCCTGGTTTCAGATGACAGATCACTGCTAGCTCATTTAATTCTCAAGTACAGCTCTGAAGGGGGCAGAAATATTTCTGTGTTACACCTGAGTCAACAAGGAGGCTCAGGTCTGGAGGCATCTTCCTGGAGGTCATGCATGTCTTCCTTTGGACCTCTGACTAGGTCCCCTCAGCCTGGCTCCTCATTACCTCAGGTGAAGATTGGTACTCACGGCTGCCATTACGGGATCATGACCACAAGAAAACAATGCTAAGAGCCTCTGAGTGAGTCTTGTCATAAAATATCAGGGGCTCTGGCGTATAGAGAATGGGCAAAGCCCTCTGGGATGGTGATATTATGTGCCAACTTGTCTAGGCTATAATCCCCAGTTACTCAATCAAACACCACTCCAGGGTTTGCTGTAAAGTTATCCTGTAGATGTGATCAATTCTCCCTGATTCAAGGTAGGGGGATTGCCTGGTATCATCTGAAAGGCCTTATATGTCCAGCTGACAGGCCTTGAGAGCAGAACTGAGACTTCCTTGATGGAGACAAATGTCTACTTGCATGCAGCACCTTTACCCCACCTCAGAGGTCCAGCCTGTTCTTCCGATAGTCTGCCCTATGGATTTTGGACTTATCTAACCAACCCCCACAAGCATGGAGGCCACTTGGCAATAAATCTTTTCAAATTCTTCTACTACTGGTTCTGTTTTTCTCACTGAACCCTGATGGGTACTTTGATGCCTTTTTTCAGGCATTGTCTGACTTGAATTCTTGCCTTACTCTCTCTGGAGCCCCTTTCTAGCACATCTTTCTCCAATCCATCTTCGCCAGTGTGTCCACACTGAAACACAAGTCTGACGTTCCCTGTCCAGGGACTCTTTTACCATAGTCACAAGCAGGGGGACACAAAGCTAATAGAGAGAAGAAAGAAACCTTATGATTCACAGGGCTCAGAAAACTTGCTTATGCTGCATGCTAGGAGTTAAAGTGCTGGCCCTTCCTCCCTCTGAACTCTAGAAAGGAGACACAAATGGGAAAATGGAGAGCCAATGATCAGCTTTACTTGGGGTTCTGCAGTTTGCAACACTGACTTGAGGCCAAATGGAATGTCCTACTCTAAGTCCCTAATTTAAGATAGCCAGCCTTATAGCATAGGACCAACTAGACCTTGCCATCTGTTTCCAGGATGGAAGATGGCATTCCTAGAGGGGAAATACTACAGTGATGACCTGAGGGCCTAGAGGAAGAAGAGAGGAGCCTAGCTCTTTAAGGCAGGTGGTGTCTGTCTGAGATATGGTAGAATGAAAGAGAAAGCAGCATGACTGTGTAACCCTGCTCCCCAGGAACATGGCCAGTAAGAGTCAAGTCCACCAGCAGAAAAGATGCAGTTCCCCCAGGGAGCAAGAGCAGGGATGTAAGAAAGAAGGAAACCAAGAGTGTTTTCTGCAACATTTGCCCCTCTGGGGAAGAAGAGCTAAGGTCCTCTCCCAGCTGTGCATGGCTGCAAGAGGTGGTTAAGGCTTTTCCCTTATGGGGGGCGCCACCTGGGAAAGGGCCCCTGTTGCAGGGAGGTGCCTCCAACATGGCTCCACCGGCTCAAGTATGACAAAGATATTTTAAGCTAAGCCCATCCCATATTGCAACTCCTTCCACAGTTCCCTCCCTGCTCAGCTGCCTCCCTCTATGTTAACAAGAGAATTATTTAGAGCGATGGGAACTTGAAAATGCAGCTGTATGTGTCTTCAGAGACATTTGTGCTCAGAAGTCTCATCACAAAATCGTAGTGCCCTCTCTTGGTCCTGTGGTGACCTGCGAGGTTCAGCTTTAATGGGGTCCCTGGACGTGACCTCTGATACATGCAAGGGCCCCCAAGTTCTCAGCATCCATGGTATACACTTCCTGTACATTGTCTGCAAAGGCCAACAAAAAACATAATTTCATTCACCCTAAGAATCCCAAACTGCACCCCAATCACCACAGCAGGATATATATATATACCTTTAAAATAAAAGCAAACACTGGGTATTACAGAGTTATAAAAAGCATTATCCAAGGAAACAAAGACAATGAAGGCTGAGGGCAGCTGACTGCAGGCCTCTGCCTGGGAAGCTGTGTGCCCAATATAGCTCTCCCCAAATCCTCCCGGGCATTTCCCTTTTAAGCATTCCCAGCCTTGTGCTGCTCAGAGATGCCTGCTGCCTGCATGGGGCTGAAGAATAGACTCCAAGTTCCCAAGCAAGGCTCACAAGAAGTTTTACACTGAGGACACCCCAGCCTTCGCCCTGGGCTCCAGATCTCCTGATGTCCTCAGGATTCCTAGGATATACCTCACATTTGTAGGTCTCCCTGAACTGAGTCTGGAAGGTCTTTCCCTCTACTCTTCCTTATTGCCTATGCCTTCTGCAAGCTCCAAACCATGTTTCCCCTCTGTGAAGTATCTCTAGCAGTTCTGAGTATTGGTTACCAGACTTTTCAATTTTCCACATGCCAGGCACACAATAGAATAGCATTCTCGGGGCTGTTGCATTTGAGGCTATGTGACTAACTCTAGCCAATGAGTTGTGAGCAAGAGTAATGTGTAGCAGTTCTGGTCCTCACATTTGCTTGCCCATGTTGGACTCTCCAGAATCATATTTTCCTCTGGCATAGAAACCGGATGGCAGCCACTCCTTGAAACTGGTTCCCAGAGCAAGAACGGTAATGTGGAACAGCATACCCTGCTATCTCACAACAAAGAAGAAAGCTTTCCACCCTTATGATTTAGGGCTGGTCATTACTGCAGCATAACCTAGCTTGTGCTGGCAGATGTGGACTCCCCGACCAAGCTGGCTAGTTTTGCTTTCTCTGGGCTCAAACATCTCTCTAACTCTCCCATTATGCATATTGTATATACATGTATACTTGTATACCTCAAGTTCACCCATCGTGGGATCAGCTCCAGATCAATATCTCATGCAGCTTTGCATCCAACTATTCAGTCCATCTTGTAGCAGGCATCGATACACAATCATTGTGTTGTTAGTGGCTTAGCTTTTCCTTCTCTTCCCTGTTGCGCAGGTGAGAAAGTAGCCTTGACAGTTTTCTGTTACTCTCACCTGCTTTCTCCTGCTGCTCAGGTTACCAGAATTGATTTCACTGCCAGTTCAATGTGGGGTCAAGGAGTCAAATTTGTTCTGGTTCATACATCCTCATCACCCATAAAACTCCCAAGGATCTGGCTCCTGAGCAGTTGTCGTAGGTGAGAAATACGTCCACAGGGACCACCAATAACTGAAGCAGTGTTAATGGGCATCAGGATCTGCCCAGGCTGTTCCCACCCTCCAAGAAGGCAGGAATAAGGGAGGCAGAGGAAGCACTTGCCTGGATACTCAGGTTTCTGGGTGCTTGCCTCTCTAGTACTTATCTGCCCCTGCCCCACTGAAGTACAATAAACACACACAGACCCTGGCCAGTGGGATCTAGGTGTGGAAAAACATCAAAAGCATATGGGAGTCATATGCTACCCCATTTCTTGCACCTGGGGAGGCAAAGCTTCAGGTGCTTATGGGAGCAAGAAGCTAGAGCCTTTCTAACTGCCCTCTGTCCTGGGCCTGGTACCTGGTCTCACTCAGCTCTGATGGGTGTGGCTCCTAGCTCATCCACTGAACTCTGATGCCTGCATATGAGGCCTTCCTCTCCTGAAGAAGTATCTCTCGGTATCCTCCACAGTGGCTTTGCAGACCTCTCCGACACTCCACGTGATGCTGAGAACCACTCCACCTGCTACCCAGAGGCCGTGCACCACCCACTCACCTCTCCAGACAGTTCTATTGAGAGCAATCCTGGCCAGGAGGATCAATTCTACCAGGTCCCTAGATGTGTGATTAGGGCAAATTTCTAAGGAAAACACATCTTTAGTGGTCCTTTCTCCAAGGCTGGTAGAATTCATGTCTCTCCTGGGGCCTGGTCAAGAATCCAGCGTGTCGGGCCGGTGAGACGGCTCAGCGGCTTAAGCGCCTGCCTTGCAAGCGCGAAGGCCCGAGTTCGACTCCCGGAACCCACATACGAAAAAGGGGCCGGTGATATCGCTCAGCGGCACGGGTGCCTGTTGGCGCGTGAGGTCCTGAGGTCGTCCCCCCGGTACCCACAAAAAAAAAAAAAAAAAAAAAGAATCCAGCGTGTCTTCTGGCCAGTCCCATGTTCTCTACCATGAGAAAGACAGACAGAAATCAAGCTGGTCACCTCAGCCATATCCTGGAGTTTTATGAAATCACAGAAAAAGAATCATAGTTTTTATTTCCTTGATTAGGAATTATTTGATAATGAAAGGAAAAGCCACTCAAATGAGATAAGGTAAAGGAGAAGGAATAAACCTCATAGGAATGAGATGTTTAGAAAGTAGAATACAATAATTGCCCCAAATCCTTACTCCTCCAGTGTTCTCTACCCTTTGCTACGTGGATGGTTTGGCCAGTGAAATCACAACAAGCATTATGTGACCAAACATCTTGAATGGTTACAAAAGGAAGATAATCTCAGTATGATTTCACAAATCATTCAGTATATTTCTACACGAAGACAATTTTCCTTATTTTCACAAGGCTCAAAGAGGGGAAAAATAATTTGAACAAGGCTCACAGAAAATACGCTATAGATGAAGTACACCAACGGACTACATGGTGAGTGAGTTGCAGAATGATTAAAGTCTAGTTGCTCAGTTAGGATAGAAGTATGCCTCCGTGGAATATAAAATCTAATTAAAATTTGAGGTGTACCTTTAATATACCAACCTTTCTCAGTAAAGATAGAGTCTAACAGAGCAGAGGTCCACAATAACACATCAGGCCTCTGTACACTACCAGGTTTTGGTGCGCTGGCCTTCAGAGAGAAGCTCTAAGACTAACAGTGTGTGGCCCTGTCACTGCCTGAGCCATCAGTCTTCAGAGAAGCATTTGACTGATAAGAGTGTGGCCTGCCATAGCCTAGCTCTCAAAGCATCTGTCAAACTCAGATTTATTTGTAGTTTGAAGGCCAGTAGAGGCCAACAACTCACATATGTGGTTGGATAAGGTGTGATGTAATGTTGCTGAGGGGAAGGAGAGTTCATTGTCATGTTCTCGAGGAGACAGGAAGTAGGCTCCAAATTCTTATCACAGCAAAACAGGTATCATTAATGTATCAAACTAAATACTTAGAATCATTTCAAAGTTTTGAAAAGTATGTGCACCCCTGGGCTTGCTGTCTTAAACTTTGCCATTGCCGTGGGGACAACATGCCTGGGCTAGTCTGTTCATTCCAGGACGAAAATGAAGATGTGGAGTTGAACTACTATCAGTGGAGCCCAGCCTAGATCAGCCAAATCCCGGCCAGCCACAGATGCACAAGTGAGCCTGGCTGGGACTCACAGAACTAAGCCCAGCCTCTATCAACCAAGCCCAGATGATTGAAAGATGCAGACTAAATAATAGTACTTGTCATATGACACTGAAAATTTGTGGTTGTCTCTTACTCACCGTATTTGTGGCAACAATAAACTGATACAGTTTGCATGCAGGGACTCTTCCCATTTGTTTCTGTTCTTGGTTCCATATGGCCTTTCATCTCTGCTTTGCTATGCTCTTCTGCTTCACTGTGGTCCCTTTCTAAACATCAGCTTCTTCGTTTTCTCTTCCACTTACACACAGTTGGTCCAGGGGTGGAGCATCATCCGTAATTTCTGAGTTGGTTCATGACCCTAGAGCAGTTCCTCTGTCAGTCCTAGACCAGTCTCTTTGTCCTAACTTGGTTACTGTCAGGTCTACACCAGCTCCTTTGTCAAATTCAAAACACAGGAAATTTATGGCACTTTCTATCCCACAATGGATCTCTGTTATGGCTTGTGTCTAGATGTGCCCCTGAAGGCTCATGCAGTCATAGGCAGAGCTTTTCAGAGGTGGCTGGATCTAGGGTGTGTGATGCTGGGATTAAGGATGTGATACTGGGATTAAGGATGCCTCACTCTGGGTGTGAGTGCTACCCGCCCTTTTGGGCAGCCTGGATGGAATATTAGGGACAGAAAGAGGGATGCTGTGGTTGCTTGCTCCTTGCTGCTTGCTACTTGCTTCTTTGCTGTTTTGCTGCCTTCTGCCTTCTGCCTGCCATGAACTATCTCTCCTCTGCGATGCCCCTTTGCCATCCCACTCTGCCTTGGAGCCAGCCGATTATGGACTGAAATCTCTACAACCTGTGAACTACAATAAACCTTTCCTCCTTTAACTTTGAGTGTTGGGTATTTTGTCTCAGCAAGGAGCAAAAAGTAACTAAGGCAATCTTGATGGTCAATCAGGAGGAAACCCAAAGGGATAAGATGGAAGGTGAGGAGGCACCATTTCTTCCTGATGAGTCCCCCCACCTACAAAGAAATTTAAGAAAATGTCTTTTCTACTATAGTGAAAATGCAAAGCTAAGTTTTCAACAGGTTATTCTGCTACTCATGCAAATAGTTATCGGTCCTAGGGAGGAGGAAATGCTGGAATTCCCACCTAGGCAGGAGAGTGTTTATGGGGGCAAAGAGGAGTAAGTACCTGAGATTGAAAGGACCAGGTCAAATGAGGCCCTGCTGGGCTGGTGCTAGAAATAAGGAAAAGCCCTGTTGCACTTGCAGCCAAACATACCAAGGGTTGAGAAGACACTAATAGGATAAGTACTCTCCCAGACACAAGAACAATAGACCACAACTAATTCTAATTGTTACCCAATGCTTATGGACATCGCTGAAGAAATAGGGCTAGAGCCATCAGTATAGAGAAAGAGGTAGATTTGCAGATGCCATGAGGCTGGGCAAGTGTGTGGACAGTTGCTGATGCCAGCAGCTGGGGAGAAGCTACTATTCTCAGGTAGTTTACTGGCCCAAACCCATGGTCTTTTCACCTCATTTTTACATGCCAACCACTCTCCAGGGAGTTACACAATTAGAGAGGAGGCTGCAACCAAGTACTGCAGAAAAAAAATAGAGAGATGGGAACCCTTGCTAATGACAAAATAAATTGGTAGAGACATTCTGGAAAGTGTTATGGAAATATTTAGTGTAATTAAGCTTGCATGACGTCTACGGACCAGCAATCCTTTCCTGGGTGTACAGCCCAGAGCCATTCCTGAAAAGATTCATGAGGGAAATGTACTAGAAAGATGATACAAGCACTGTCTCTGTTTTGCTGAACCCTGAGAGAATGGATAAGAAGAAGTTGGTGGGTGCATTTAAAGCTATGAACGAGCCACGTAAAGAATAGATCTTAAAACATAGTGTGGAGGGGGGAAAGTAAGAAGCAGAACAAGATTTATAGCATAATACCATTAGTGTAAATTAAAAACACATACATGCCACAAAACAACATTAGATTTTAACAAGGATCCATGAGTATATAAGGCTATATATCATGTATACTTGGAGTGAGTACCTAGGGAAAGAAGGGGAATAGGAATGAGTACTAAGGATAAAGCAGGGGAAAGCTTATAAAATAACAGAAGGCCTTGTATAGACTTTTTATGATAATGAGCTATGATGCAAGGAATATCATTAACATAATTTCTGTATCTGAGATCCTTTTTTTTTAAATCTCAAGTAAGCCTGGCTGTGGGGTTGATTTGGGCATGGGACGATCCCACCTCTGATTGATGGAGTTGTGGGGCACATGGTGCAACAAAGACCCTTGGTGCTGGGAGACAGGAAATGGAAGGATCAATATCTCAGGCTTTAAAAATCAAGAAGACCTGAGTTTCCTTCTTAACTTTGCCACGTTGTATGACCTTGGGCAAGTTGTGTGACTGTGGACTGTGGACGTAACTCTCTAAACCTCCATTCCTCATCTGTGAAACAGAGATAGCAATACTTAGGGGACTGTGGAGATCAAATAAGATGATGCATGCAAAGCTCTTAGCACAGTGTATGGCTTCATAAATAGCAAGTCTTGTTATCCTGGGGTTTTTTTCCATCCAGTATTCTAAAACCTCTGTAATTCTCAGACTCTAAAATGTAACTTCACTTCTGTCTTTCTTGGTCAGCTGCTTTCTGTTGAGAGATGCTCCAGGTTGTCAGCTGCTGGGACCACTCATGGGACAGGAACTGTATGCCTGCGACCAGGTTGAGAAGCCTGTTGGGAGCCTCCCAGGAGCTGGCCAGCCTGGAGCCCACAGTCCGGGGGCAGAAAGGTGGATTCATGCCAGCTGGGGGTGGAGAAGGGGACACAAACGTCATCGGTCCTGAGCATGGGGAAAAGATGGAGAAGGAGATGAAAGGGGAGATGGAAAAATGTCAGAAAAATTTAGGTGGCATAGTGACCCAGAGCTCACTCTTCCTAATGGTTGCCACAATCTCCTCCCTTCCCTGTTGCATTCCTACCACCCGCCTTCCTCTGAAAGGTAGTGTCCTTGAGTAGACTATTTTCCTTTGAAACTCACTTCCTCCAAATAATGTCATAATTTTTGGCTTCTCTATGTTGTTGGAAACCTGACTACAGCTTTCTTTGAAGGACCCTCGCCCTCCAGGCATTTGGCACCACACTGCGTAAAATCTGTATGCATTTTATATCAAAGTCTGAGCATCCATGTACGTTCGTTAGGTAGGGGACTCCACCTTGAGCAGTGTGATCTACCCTTTCTGGGGATTTCATGGACCAGAGGCCAGCCTGAAATCCCTGTTTGTTCCTCTCTTTCATCTCACCACATCCCTTCAATCATACAATATTATTTATTCCATTTCATAAATATTTCCCCAACCCATGCACTTTTCTCCACTTCCTATGCACTAATCATAGGGTAAGCCACATTGTTTACTTTGGAACAAGACAAAATATTCCTCATCTGTCTCCCTGTTCCCAGGATGACCCTTCCATCAATTCTCCATGTAGCCATAAGAGTGATGTTTCTATAATACAAATATGGCCACACCAATCTCTTGCATAAAAGTTTTCTGTAACTTCCTGTTGTCCTGAAAATAAAATCCAAACCCCTTAACATGTAATGCGGGACCCCATACTTCCAGCCCTTGTTCCTTCACATAGCAGTCCTGCTTCCAATGAATGCTCCAGCAAGACCAAATGTCCTTTATTGCTCCCAGTGCTCCGACCTCTCTCCAGCCATGGATTTCATTCCTCACCTGGCTAACTCCTACTCACTTACAAAGGTTAACTTCACTTCCTCCAGGAAGCTGATGATCCAAGTCCATGTAAAGGGCCCTACTGTGAAATGAATTATATTCCCCTAAAATATATGTTCAAATCCTCCAACTCCAACTACTTGTGAAAGTGACCTTCTTAGGAAATAGGGTCACCAATAAACCAGATACACATTTGTAAACATCGTATTGTCTCCCTAGTATGAAAATGCAATTTCACTGTGACTATTCCATTCCTTAGTCTTTTATTTTTACCTAGCTTTTACATGGCTTAATCTTATACTGAGTAACATTTTTCTCCAAAAGGTATTTGTACATTCTCTAATGCTTGAGTTTGTTAATACATGAGAATGTTTACTTGCTGTCTAAATAAATAAATAAATAAATGGAAATAGGGTCACCAAGTTGAGACTATACTGGATTAGGATGGGCCCTCAAGTAATGCCTGATGTCATTATAAGCAGGGAGTTGGACACAGACCCACAGGGAGAAAGCCACGTCACTAGAGGCACAGATGTAGCTGCCAGGCAGGGAATGGCAAGGCCCACCAGCAACCACCAGAAACAAGGCAGACACATGACCAGGTCCTCTTCTAGCACCTTTCCAGGGAGCACACCCACCAGGGCCTTGATTTTAGATTCCTGATCTCTAGACTCTGTGAAAATAGATTTCTGTTGTTTTCAACAGTAGCATGGATGTGATTTGCAGCAGCAGCCCTGGGGAACCAGTGCAGGCCGCGACCAGATGTTCCCATGGCACCCTTTACTGTCCTCTTCAGGGTCTGTACCCTTTATATTTTCATTGCTGGTTTCTTTTACTGCTCCAGATTAGATAATATGCTGCATTCAGGCAGGAAACTTGTTTGACTTGTTCACTGTTGTAGCCCCAGCTCATAATTGGAATCTGTGTGTTATATTTGTTGAGTGAATGAATAAAAAATGAACTGGCAGAAGGGAGATAAGGCTGGGGCAACATAAATATGAACATAATGGGAGGCAGCAGTCGGGTCAGGAAGGCCTCATGGATCTCCAGGAAATTCTAGCCCTATCTGGGGTCTGCAGGAAGCCAGCAGGGTCTCTTTGCTTCCTAGAGACTGGAAGGCAGGGCACCTGTGGGGCATCTCAGCACAGCTGCACACCAGATCCATCGAGAGCCCCTGATGCAGGAGGAGAAGCCTCTCCCTCCCTCGGGTGTCCTTGAAGGGCAAGAACTGAAGCCCAGGGAGATGAGGATGGAAGCAAGATTGTGTTTCAACATTTCACTGGGGTTTGAAAGAAATGGAAAGCAACACCCACCCACACACACACACACACACATACCCGGCCCCTTGGAGCAAAAGAGGGGAACTATAAGCACAGGGCCCAGTCTTGTTCCTTGTGGACAAACTCTTAGCACACTGCCAGGTGAGGGAGCTCCAGAGGTGGCAGACAGAGGTGGCTTTGCTGTAGGCAGCTGTTTTGAACCTCCACTTGACCTTCTTTGTCCCCTGATGCATCCAGCCACAGGCCTATTGCTCTACAAGCCGTGCCCAGAGAACATTTGGTGCCTTCTCTCCCCGAGCCCTTCTGCCCTTATTTGCAGGTCCTCATCTCTGGGCCATCCCCTTTCCCATACCCAAAGGCAGAATCTTCCAAGGTGAAGGACCACCGGGGGAGGAGGAGGCAAGCAGAGAAGGAGGCTCCTGAGGTTTGATGCACCTTTCTGACCAGCACTGATTCAGAGCAGGTGGGGAGTGATGGGGAATTATGGAATGGAATGGGGAATTAAGTGGGGTCTGCAGAGCTGCTGGGGGTTCAGGAAAGACTTCTGAGTCTGTATCTTTCAGTACAGTGAAGATGGCTGTGATTATCCTGAGAACACGAGCAAGAACATAGGGCAAGCTTAAATTCACCCTCGGCTTTTAAAGCTTCTGGTCAAAGGGGGATAGGTGGTCTCCAGGCTCTGGTAGTGTTTGAGTTTATGCTGGGGTAGGAGATTGTTATGGACTAAATTGTCTTCCCCAAATTCATAAGTTGAAACCCCCACCCCCATGCTGACTGTATTTGGGGATAGGGCCTCTCTAGAGGTAATTAAGGTTAAATGAGGTCATAGGGATAGAGTCCTAATTTGATAGGACTGGAGACCTCATAAGAAGAGAAAGAGACCCCAGAGCTCTCCCACTTTCTCAGTCTCCACTCATACACACAGAGAATGGGTCACATGAAGATGCAAGTAGAAGGCACCACCTGCAAGCCAGGAAGATAAACTTGACTAGTAACCAACCTTGAACTTGACCTTGACCTTGACTTCAAGCCTCCAAGAGTTGTGAGGAAATAAATTTCAGTTGTTTAAACCACCTGCCAATGACACTATATTTTGGCAGCCCTATAGATTATCACAGAGACTGTCTTCACTCTGCTAAGTGTGTACCGGTAGGTATGGGAAGTAAGCAGGGTCCAGCTCTAGCAAAGGGGCTACCGAGATCCACAAAAGGTCCATCGACCCAGGCCTCTTCGGGTAAAGGAGGGAACAGGGAAGGTGCAGGAGATCTGTTCTTATGGGGAGGGGGATGCACTCAGAAGGCTTGATAGGCAGAGGTGGTTATGGCTTAGCAACTGATAGGTATATCCACGGGCACTGGGGAAAGGGAGTGGGAGCAGGGGAGAAGCTAGGTAGCACTGTGTCTGATCTTAGCTGGCAGCAGGGGCTGCACAGTACGTGTGGACATCCACGGCTACCCAGAAATGAGGGCAAAAATAGTCTAAAATCCCCTTCTCTCAGTTGTCATTCAGGGGTCCCTGCCCCTCCCTGACTGTCCCTTAATTGAGGGGCAGGACCCCCTCCT
Source organism: Erethizon dorsatum (assembly GCA_028451465.1). NCBI lineage: Eukaryota > Metazoa > Chordata > Mammalia > Rodentia > Erethizontidae > Erethizon > Erethizon dorsatum. The sequence goes on along the minus strand of CM051827.1, from coordinate 108,583,146 downwards.
GTTTCCCAAATGGAGAGAAAATGATTGGTCAGTTACTGCTGATGAGTCTCATGTGAACTAGATTTTAACATCTCTTGGCAAGGAAGAGCTTTTCCAGGTTCCAGTGGAAAAAGCCCTGAAGGTCATTCTGAAAGTCAATAGAATTTGGGTGAGAGAGATGACATCTAAACCCAGACCTCAAATGGGAGCCAGGGAGAATGAAGGCAATTATGGCAAAACTAATCATCCCCAGGGCTGCAAAGGGGGCCCCTCTACCAGAGAAATTTTAAGAATTCCATCACATCTCCAGGGCCTCTGGAGAGGCGGGTGTCTTTACAAGTAGCTTCAACCTGTACATTCCAAGCCAGGCCCCATGGGGGCAGAGCCAGCAGTGATAGAAAAATGTATGTTTAGTATATCAGGTGTGTGTTTTACTTATTTATTTCAGTAGGGCCTCAAGTCCATTTCCATCAAGAGGCAAATTCAATTCTGCATAATTCTTGCTTAGGGCCATAAAGCAGGCAATCCAGGGAGGGGGTTTTGCATCTGCTTCAGTAAATGAAGTGGCATCAAAGGTTTACTATTGGCTAAGTACTCTGTAGGTGCTCAGTAAATATGAGTGCAGTGCATCCCTCTCTCTTATGCAGACATTTGCCAGCTACGGCATTTTGGCCTTGAACTGACCCCTATGGGTACCAGGTATGGATGGAAATGTTTAAGGGGATGGGGGGAGGGGGGAGTTGTTTTTGTGTGTGGCGAACTGTCTAATCTCCAGACTGTCATCATCTGCTCAGCAGGCTTACTTCCTCATTAGACACCCACCTCATAGACGATTGTCAGGGTGGCTTGCAGATGACAGAGGGGCAGTCATTCCCACAGGAGTCTGAGAACTCAGCAGAGAACTTAGGAGCCTGGACAAAACCTTGCAAGGGACCCCAGAGCTGGACCGAGGAACCTGCACTCTCATTCCTTCCCTCTCCTCTTCCTGTCTCCTTAACTCCAGAAGGTCCCTGTGAAATGCAAACTTCTTTCCCAAAATGCTAGACTAACTGATGGCCCAATTCTGCTTAACTATAACCATGAGTTGGTGATTCTAGGAAGATGCCCCAAAGAAAGGAAATTTAGAGGGACCAAAGGATCCCCTTTTCTCATAATACCCTTGTGTTGCTGGCACATTTACCCCCAAAAGTCATACTAACCCTCCACACTCTAACCACACCTTCTCTGCCTAATCTATATGAGGTGCCAGGGGCAGTACGGAGTAGTGGATGGAACATACATTTATTGTTTAAAAGAGTTCGAGCAAAACTACAACATTTACTGGTTGTGTTACTTTTGAACAGGGCATGAACCTCTCTGAGATTCTGTTTCCTTATCTACAAAATGGGTAAAATAGTGTTTGCCTATGAAGGTTCCCATGAGCATTACATAAAGAAATATACACGATGCCCCTGGCACAGTACTTGGCCTGTAATAGTTATCTCCATCATGGCTATTTTCTGCATGAGAAACCAAACCAAAATGAATGACTTCCTCCTAGCTAGAACCTTTCTGACCATAGACAACAAGCATTAACTTAAAACTACTGTTTACAAAATAGAGATTTGGGGGCCATTGAGATAGCTCAGCGGCATAAGCGCCTGCCTGGCAAATGCGAGGTCCTGAGTTCGACTCCCGGTACCCATGTACGAAAAAAGGGCCGGTGATATCGCTCAGCAGCACGGGCACCTGCTGGCATGCGAGGTCCTGAGGTCGACCCCCGGTACCCACAAAAAAAAAATAGAGATTTGGTTACTTTATATAGTTAGAAGTCTGGGGACTATAAACCTCACAAAGATTTTATCATCATCATTGTTGCCTTACTCTTCTTATTCTCGCAAATTCTCTATCTGCACTGCTCCTTTCTGAATATTTGTATCACTGTTTCCTAAAGTAGAAGAACTTCTGTGATGGCTCTGAAGAGCTCTCAGGCTACAGACAGCTTTAGGCTCAAGTCATCACAGCTAATCAAACTCCTGCTACAGTCTATTAAATCTTAAAGAGGGGTGGGTCTAGGTGAATCTACTTGGATCCTGCTGCCTATTCTTGAATTAATTTCCAGTGTAGGGCTTGTGTCCCTAAAAGTAGGGGCAGAAAATTTGATTGTCTGGATCTGGACCAATTGTCTATCTCAGTTACCAGGGGGCTAGAGTTCTGACTGCAACCTCCCCAGGTAGTTTTCCAATGTTAGATGGGTTAGGTGTTGCAGTTTGAATGGGTCCCTCAGACTTCATGAGTTGAAACCTAATTCTCAATGCAACAGAGTTAAGAGGTGAGGCCTTTAAGAGAGATCTGCACTCATGAACAGGCTGTGTTATTGCAGAAGTAATTAATAATTTGGGGAATGAGGTCCTAACAAAAGGATGAGTATATTTCCCTTCTTTTTTCCCTCCTCCTGTGTGCTTTCTTGCCCTTCTGCCTTCCACCATGGGATGACACAGCAAGAAGGTCCTTATAATTTTCAGTCCCCATGATGTTGAACTTCCCAGATTCCAGAGATGTAACAAATAAATCTCTGTTCTTCATAAATTACTGAGTCTCAGGTTTTCTGTTATAACAACAACGAACATTAAAACGGTAGACTAAGAAGGGCCCAAAACTCTTCAGCAGGCATCGCATTGACAGGTGTGATACATTCCTCTGCCTTTTGCACCTGGGCTGGTCTGTGACCATTTTGCCTAGGACAGTGCCACAGATGAGGTGCTCTTCTACTGCCAAAGCTGGGATTGTGCAATCTGCACCTTCTGCTCCAGGGCTCTGGGAATGCCCCCTTCTAGAACTTAGCCACTCTGCTCTGAGAAGCCTAAGGTACATAGAGACATCATAGATGAGAACTGAGGTGCCCAGATGAAGAGCCACAGAAGAGCTGCCAGCTGACAACTGGAACCAGTACTATCCATCTGAGTGGCATTCCAGCTCAGCTAAACCTCAAGGGATGCAGCTCAGCTGATACCAGGAAGAGTATGAGGGTCACCCTGCTAAGCCTGGGGATCCACAGAATCATAAAAGACAATTAAAAAAATTTTTAAGCCACTAAGTTCATTTCAATTATTTGTTGATCATTGAAATGGAGATGTGAGTATTTCAAGGAAATCACAAAAAGGGGGAAAGAGATGCTGTGTAGACCAGCAAAGTACATATTCATAACATCCGGTAAAGAAAAGCAAGGATCCACACTTTCTAGCTCCATTCCTTGCCAAAGTTAACAGCAAACCAGCGGGACATCTGTTAGGCACGTGTTCTCTCAGGTGCCCATGGAAGACAGTATACCATGCCAAGTACCAAAGGCAATGGGGAGGTGTAGCTTGATTCTAAAGTCAGGTTTACTTCATTTCTAAGATCTCTCTGCCACCATAGTGGCCTAGAAGAGCCATGGCAGAGATAAGTGTGATAACAATGGGCAGCTATTTTGGGAAGCTCTGAGTAGTTCTTACCTTGTAGTGAATGCAAGAGAAAGATGGAGTTTCTCATCTGAGACCCCAGAGCAGATCAAAACAAAAAAGCCCAGATCAAAGAAAAGCTGAATTCTGAAACACAGAAAGGGTGTGGGAGTAGGAAGAGCCTCAAACTGCAGAGTGCAGAACAGGCATGCGCACAGGGGTGGGAGACCTGGCTCTGAATTGGAAATTGAGAGACTGAAAGCACAGGACAGTGGTACAGGAGGCCCAAGGTCTGCCAGAAGCCTCTGACCTCTCTGGCTCATGTCTTCCCACTACCCCTCCCTGTTTCATGTTTTGCAGGCCATGACAGCCAGGAGGTCACCCAGGAGTTAACACGCACGTGTGCAAGTTGAGCGTCCAGCCCCGAAGACAGAACATGCTTTCCAATCAATTTCTTAGGTGATCTCATGGCCTGGAAAGATGAAATGCCTGCATTGAGCTAGTGATTGTCATACAGAATGAAACTGGATCACTAGTAAAGGCATTTGTATTTTGGTACTGGAAAATGGACACCTCCCTAATTAGCAAACGAGAGGATGGCTGGAAATAAATCCAACCAACGCAGTCTATCAAGTTAGAAGCAGGGAGGAGCCTGAATTGACTCGCCCATGTCATGAGGATAGGACAGAAGGTGCGCACTGGGATACCAGGATGGAGGCATTGCTGAAAATGACAGAATTCTTTATTGTGATCCACAGGGTCACACGTGGGTAATCAGCAGACAGGGTCACAGGTGGGTAATCAGCAGACAGGGTGTGCTGTCTGTCCCCCTCCTGACCCCTACCTTCATAGCTATGTTCAGACTCAGATAACTGCCTCTCTGTGGACCCTGCATACATGGGGCTTAGCCTATTGTGGAGGGATGAGAACCCCACGAGCAGGTGGACCCAGGGTTAGCCTTGCTGCCATTAGCCCAGGAACTACTCTCCTTGTGCTTTCAGTCTCTCAATTTCCATTCCAGAAGCCCAGAGCTGCCTCCTGCCTGGGATGTAATGATAACACTTTAAGGGGCCTTGGTAGAAGCAGAGAGGAGTCCCCTGATCCCGTGTCCCGCTTCATCATCTGAAAAAGAAAGTTATTTTGTGCTAAGCACCATTCTAGATACACTGAGGCATACAAATGATCCTCCTCCAAGACCCAAGGTGGAGGCCAGGCTTAGTGGCCTCATCCAGGGCCAGGGAAGGTGCAGCACCTGCTTTGTGCCAGGCCCAGGAAGATGCAATCTAAGCTCAGGCACGTGGCTGGTGGAAATCACCCTGGACCTGCCCACTCAGCATGGACCCAGTCTGCTGTGGAAAGGTTATCTGAGTTCCCAGTGGCCAGAAAAGGGAGAGGTAAGAGATAGGCATGGTGGCACATGCCTGTAACCCCAGCACTCTGGGAAGTTGAGGCAGGAGACTCACAAGTTCGAGCCCCGCCTGAGCAACTTAGTGACTGAAGTGAAACCCTGCCACCAAATGAAAAATAAGGAAAGGGCTGGGGTTGTGCTCAGTGCAGGGGCCCTGGGTTCAATCCCCAGTACAGGAAAAAAATGAAAAGAAACAGAGAGAGAGAGAAAGAGAAAGAAAAAGAGAAAGAGAAATTGAGAAAAGGAAAACAGGGAGGGGCAGGGACTGACATGGCGCTCTGGTCCTGAAGGGGAGCTCAACAGTTTCAGCGGTTTCAACCGCTCCCCTCTCACACCGCACGTGCGGACACCTCTGTGCTCTGTCACAGCAAGGCTCCTTCCCCTCTGAATGGATTGATTAGGTTTTTACCCAGTAATCCTTCCACGTGTTCTTCCCACCACTGTTTACGGTGTAGCACAAAGATGGGAATCCATTTACTAATCTGCTCAATTTTAACTCGATGCTGCAATCACCCTGGGAGGGACTGACAAGGCTGGGGCTGGCGTGAATCCCCAGGGAGCACAATGAGACCCCAGCCAAGTCCAGGCTAAAGTGAGGTTAACACAACAGCTTCTGGAATAGAGAAGGGAGGGTTTTTTAAAAGAAGGTGCTGCTTGCGCATTTTCCCCATCTCGTGACTCCGTTGTGGGACTTTTGCCTGAATAATCAGGGTAATTGCTTCAGGTCTCAGGCTAAGTGAGGAGGGGCCTCCTCCTGGGTTCTCCAGAGATCTGATCTCGCCACGGCTGCCATCCATAGACAAATGACGAGTCTACCTGCAGCCGCACCTGTCCAAACCCACCAGCCACGTGGGTGTCAGAAGCTGTCAGGCACCCTACCTGCCTGCCAGTTATTTGGATTCGCTCTTTGGCAGTTGGAGGTGGGAAGGTAAGGAGTCTGGCCAGGAACTGGAGAACGTGGAATGCCAGCCAGGCCCAGAGAGGGCTCCAGAGCTTCCCGAGGCCACCTGGGTCATCACCTAAGCCCTCACTTATAGTGTGTATGAGAGGCGATCTGTCAGGTCTTTCCTTCCTGCTGTCCCCTCATTTGGTGTTAGGTGAGCAGTCCAACCTCCAAAATGAATCCTCATCTTTGTCAGCAGGTTGCTGGGGACCTCTGGCCAGCGGTCCAGAAGACTCTGCCTCAAGCTTGTGTGGCCACGATGCCTACTCTGATGTGTGTCCAGGGTGGCAACTGGGCCTTTGTCCTGCCTTTTGCCCAGGGCAGACAGGAGCTGGGACTGTGCAAAACCCCCTTTCCCTGGTTTCTAGCCCACCCTTCCTTATCTCAGCTGCTGATCTCTGCTCCTGACACCCACCTCCAGCACGCTTGCTTGATGGCTCACTTGAGATGCTTGACTCTAGCCAGGGCACCTTCCTCTGGCAACATGATTCTGGTGCTTGCTCCCAGGCTCCACGGCTATGGACTCCTCATTCTGGTCCATTGGAGGAACCAAAATGGCTGTATCTCTTTTCTCTCTGTGTCCCTACTAGGAAACAGAAGTGGCCTTCTCTTCAAAGAAATAGTCCCTTGGGCTACTCCTAGGTGATCCAAGCGTATGATCACCTATTCCTGGCATCAGGAGATCGTAGTCTACTGTTCCAGCTGGAGGTTCCTCTGGCACTGTCTCTGTCACCAGCACCAACACCTGAAAAATTGGTGGCGTGGTCCCCTGGGGTGGGAACCACTCCTGACTGTGCTGCTCCTTGGTCTTCGGATGTACTGAGTTCCCCATCCACTGAAAGAATCAGGCCGTCATTGAAAGTGGAGCAGGGGCAGCAGAGATAAGGAGATGCTTGACAGTTTCAGCTTTCCAAGCAACCTCTATGCTCCTCAAGACTCCTGCTGGCCTGAGAGGAGAGCTGAGAGGGGCTGCCTGGCACCAATCTGCCAATGTGATTGGCACAGGGATATAATCCACAGGTGTGTGCCGTCCATATATAGAGTTTTCAGATGCCCTGTGTGGAAATGCTTCTGATTTCAATCACAGATCACATCCACATCAGATAAAATGGACTTGCTAAATTGGGTTCCCTGCACCATCCCAGTGAGTGCCCGGGCATATAAAATCCATCACTTAAAGGCAAATCAATGAGCCAAATAAAGTCTGCAGGCCCAGGAATGAGGTTTATCGTGTGTGCCTCACTTTTTCAGACTCCAAATCAACTAGCATTTATTGAGTGACTATTTTGGCCAGGCAATGAGTGTGGTGTTTTCCTATGTGCTAGTTTATGATCGGTTGCAAATGCGTGGCAAGGGTATTAAGACCAGAGTAAAGAGGAGGAGCGGAAAGGATGGCCTCATCATCACTCAGCTGTCAATGGCAGAGCCATGGTGGGATCCAGAGCTTTTTCACTGTTCTGCTGCTGTGCAAGACTAGTTTAAGGGGCAGAATCAGAGCTGATCATCAGGGCCCATGGCTTCTGCTAGTACAGCAGCTGGGGAGTAGAAGTTGCACAGAGCAGACCAGCTTCAAGGCCCTACCCAGCCACACTCACTGAGGAACAGCGTCCCAGTGTCAGACTGCTTCCCACCCATGAGCACTGGGAGTGGCCTGGCTCTACTGGAGGAACCCAACTTTGGAGGAAGAGCAGGGCACCAAACCACAGCAACTGCTGGTGACAACCTCCCCACTTCAGGTTTCTTGCCGTGAGGATGGAGGTATCATGCCTACCTTCCCAGGGCTGTTGGAGGATCAAACTGGAAACCTTCCAGACAGACAGAACCCTTAATGACAGCTACATGAGAGCAGAGAATGTGTCATGCTCACAGCCGTGGCCCTAAGACCATGATTGGCACATAGTAGGTACTCAATAAATATTCGTGGAGTGAATGAATGCAGTGAGGCTGGATGCCTTCCATCTTCTTGCAGCTGTGAAGACACAATTCACAGTTCTCTGGAACATCCCCAAGGCCCAGGACACAGCAGGCTCTGCTCAAGGCTTCATGGGATTTTGTACTCATTACCAAAAACCACTACTCAGACAGCCAGCCTTGGTCACCTCATATCTTTTCCCTCACTGCAGGAGCCCAAAGCTCTTCTTCACCCTCCAAGTCAGAGTTCAGAAACAGGGTGATTTGCAATTTTTTTAAATTTCAGCAAGTAAAGATTTTTTAATTACTATAATTTCATGAAAGAAACATTGTAACAGCAAAGACCAGGAGGACATATGCTCAGAATAAGGAATAAACCCTTCCGAGAACAAACAGCTGGAAGACAGATGAACATATTCCCCCAAAGTATTAGCCTTTAATTTTTTCCGCTGCATAACAATGACAATGTAGAATCTTTTTATATGATACCATATGATGCTTTTTTTTCATGTGAATGTGTCACCTTGAGGATCTATATTCAAAACAAGTGACAATAATAAAGATTGAAAACATTGACCGAACACTCGCTGTGGGCCATGTCCCACAATTCACCAGCTCTACCACAAGACGCTCGCCACACAGATAGGGAAACTGAGGCTCCTGTCTTCTCCCTGGTGGAGGTGGCCCAGGTGCATGGCCCAGTGAGAGTTGCAGGAAGAGGTTTTCCCAGTTCTCACCCTAAGTGGTGCACCCCAGAGCAGGGATCAGCCAACCAAGGCCGTCAGGAATATGTCAGGGAAAGGCACCACTGCAGGGGGCACTGTGCTGCTCTGGCCAGTCCTGAGTCCACAGAAAATGCCTGGGATCCATCTACCAGCAAATCACCAAACCGACCTTCTGCTAAAGGCTAATGATGAGGGACAGGACAAGAGGTGACTGCAGGCTGCTGGGTGTGAGTGGGTTCTCAGTAGTCACTACAAAAATCCCACAACATCTGCATCTGAGCCTGCTTGTTCTGAGCCCTGGAGATGTTCCACACAGTTGTCAAATGTGCCTGTTCACAACGGGGAGGAGAATGGAAGGCAACCAGTACCTCTGCAATCATTCATGCTACAAATACTTACTGAACGCTTTTAAGGGATTGAAATCCTCATCTGCTGGCAAAGCAAGAAACTTGGCAGCACTTTGCGGGAGCTTCAGGATAGGGTCAGTCGAGACTCATGCCCTCAAACCATTGAAATATCATTCAGAGGTATTCTGAAGCAAGAGCTAATGTTTATTAAAGAAAAGCAGATTTAATCTCTAGTAAAGGTATCACAATGGGCCTATTGATTTTTTAAAAAGAAAAATTACATTTTAAAAAGAAATATACCAATTTCACAAGCATCCTCCAGCCAGATTCAAGGCCCCTGGGATAGCTCACAGCAATTCTGGTTAAAAAAGAGAAATGAAAAAAATCCTGAAAAGGGGGCTTTTCATACAGACATACAAGAAAGTAAATAAAATCGATTGAAAATTCTAACAGAGAGCCAGTCATTTTGTTAAGTGTTATAAAAATGCCAAAAAGTACATCCTTATTCCCAGGTCCTAGGGCTCAAGATATTCCCTATTCCAAAAACTGACATCTATAAAGAAGAAAACACAAATAAGGAGAAAAATAATCAATCCCATTTTTTGAAGGCTTTGAATGTTTATGAAATGGCAAAGACATAATTTCATTTACTATGTACCAAGCTCTAATTTTTATACCATCTCAGGTGCTGGGGCACAGGTGTTGTGATCTCTAGGTAGAGAATATTCTAGGAGATACAGTGTTCTCACTGGGACAAACAGTTGAGTCTTGTAACTAAGATTCTCCATCAGTCAAAATGCAAGGACTCTGTGTACCAGTCATGGCCCAGCAGACAAGAGGTGGGACTTTCAGCTTGGGTAAGCGAGGGGAATTTATAAGCACTACTTATAAAGGAGTAGGCAAAAATATAAGGCAACGTCTGGCATGGTGGAGGACCCTACACCAGTAAGAAAGAAGAAATGTATACAAATGCTCCTTGACTTAAAATGTGGTTATATCTTGATGAACTCACCCAAAATGAAAATATTATAAGTGGAAAAGGCACTGAATACACCTAACCTACTAAGCATACTAACTTAGCCACACAGCCCACTGTAAGGTATTGGTTGTTCATCCTAGGATCGCATTGCTGCTGACCAGGGTGATGAGAGATTATTGTACTTCGTATTACTAGCCTGGGAGAAGATAAAATTCAACATATGCTTTATTCTGAATGGGTATCACTCTTGTACCATCCTAAAGTTGAAAAGTCATAAGTCGACTAATGTAAGTTGGAGACCATCTGTATAATCAAGTGGATATATAGTTTACCTAAATAGGAACCCATTGAAAGCTTATCTCTGACTAAATTTAAAGAGCAGGGCCAGATACTTTGGATCTGGTGAAGCACTGTACAGACTATTCTCAAACCTAGCCCTGAATAGATTTCTCCAAGTCTATGAAGAAAAGGGCCAATAATCTGGTCCTATAAGTTCAAGTTCATTAGAAATGTTGGAACATGAAGGGCACTATGAGAAGCTAAGATTTGGGAGAGCCCTCCCATCACCGCTGAGTGTAAGATGGGCTTTCCTCCCATAGTCAGAGGCAATGAGCAGAAGAGCTTGATGACCATGTGTGTTAGCTTTGCATTACTGTAACAGATACCTGAGATTTTCAACTTATAAAGAGAAATGATTCATCTTGGATCACAGTTTTGAAGTTTGCAGTCCAGGGTCAGTTGGCCCCATTGCTTTTGAGTCTATAATAAGCAGTAGCATGTCATGGCAAGGAGCACGTGGTAAAGTATAACCATTCATCTCATGACTAAGAAGTGATAAAGAGAGAAAGTTTATATATAAAGATATATATATAGAGAGAGAAAGAGAGAGAGAGAGAGAAAGATAAAGAAAGAATTATGGAGTCCCATAATTCTTATTGGAGGGCGCACCCCTAATGACTCAAAGTCTTTCCATAGGCTTTTTAAAGTTTCCACCAACTCCAAATAGTGCCAAGCCGAGGACCAAGCCTTTAAGACACAGACCATTGGGAAACATTTAAGATCCAAACTATAGCAACACATCAAGGTTGTGATGGGTCCAGTACTAGTAAACCCAAAGGCTACAGTGGAGAAAACTCCATGGCCATTGAGTAGAATATATGAGCCACCAAGGACCATGTGTGGGGACAGGAGGTATAAGAGAGTTCAGGGGACCAGGTAAGTCATTTAGAGCAAGGGGGCTCGGGGCCAGGTTCTCTCTCTCACTCTCACTCTCTCTCTCTCTCTCACACACACACACACACATCACATCGCACCCATATATGCCAGCCTCTTGGTTTGGCCTTGCAAACAATGATCACCCTGAAGCACAAGAGATCTGAAAGCAACTTCAAAATGTGGGCCAATCTGACCACAGCCACAGAGCTTCCAAAAAACATTGGTCTTAATTTCACAGACTTCCTCGACTTTCAAAATAAATGGATCTCTTTGTCTAACCATCTCAAAACCCAGCAAACACACACTCTGCCACCCAGCTACCTCCATCCATCTGCAGCACACCATTCTCTCAAGTGGGCTGTTAGTCCCACACTTAAGATGAGAAAACTTAGGCTCAGAGTAATTAAGCAGATCTGATTCCAAGGCTAATTCCTTCATTACTCCACACCTCTAGTTAAAATCGGAGAGAGACTGACTTCATTTCCTTTGGGCTTTATCATTCTGAGCTTCCAGTCAAATTAAAGAGACAGCGCGCCTTTCCCAAACCATGGAATGGCAGAGAAAACCTTTTACACCCTCATCTCTACACATCTTTCACAGACCACCTCCAACAGGTAGGAACTAGTATTCCTGAGACACAGTAGGAAAGGGGATGCTTCTGCTTCTGCCTTTGAGAAGTAAAGCAGCAGTTCTCTCTGACAGCATAAAGTTTCCTTGTTCCTTTCAACTCAGGGACTGAGCTGACATGTCCCCAGAAACTGCCTCCTCCATCCTTACACTCCACAGTGAGTGCTCTTGGAAAAAAGAGGCCAACTGTGATGGGCATGGCCTAAGAAGTCCTGATAGGCTGGCTTAGTATACAGCAGTCGGTGGGGTGGGCCAGACCCTGAGACAAAAATTTGAGTGCAAGTAGTTTATATAGTAAGTAATTCCAGGTAAAATCGTGGTGAGTAACACAGGGAAGGGAAAGAAGCTAATGCAGATTTCCAGTTTGGGCAACTGGGACTCAGCCCTGCAGAGCCCTCTGGGAGACTGTGTGGAACATGATCGGAGTTGTCACAGCCCCAGGGCAAGAAGCTGGATATTTACCCGCTAATCTTTTGTTGTAGCTGGTTGAGGGCTCTTCCCAGGGGTGTTAACTCCCTAGTAGTTCTACACTCTGGAAAAGTCGCTTTAATAGAGAAGACGTAGAGGTTCTTGCATAAGAAAACTGTTGATAGGCAAGTGAATGCTGAGTGCAGAAAGGGGGAGTTTGGGGCAAAAGTAGTGTTTCCTACCCCAAAGTGGCTCCATTCTAGTGTCTAGAAGAAAGAGAAGGGAGGGAGAGGAGGGAAGGGAAAGGAAAGCGGGGAAGAAGAGGATGGGGGTATTACAAGGAACGTGATAGGTCTGACTATGCATCAGTAGTCACTTTGAACTTATTTTGTTTAGCATCTGCACCAGTTTCCTAATTTGTTAAATGAGAATACTGACAGTCCTTATCCCATGAGGTGGCTTCATCCTCAGATCTCACTGTGAAAGCCCCCAGCTATTAACTAGATGGAGGCTAAATGGGCACTGACTGTTTCTGATACCCTGGGTCCTGCAAGCCCTTTCACACACTGGACTCTGCCTCCAGACTCCTGCAACTCACACCTGGCGCACCAGCATCTATATTTTGCTTCCTTTGGCATCCAAAGCCATGAGCCCTCTTGAAGTCGGGTTTCTCAGGGTTAATCCTCTCCTTGGGACTTGGTGGCCATGGGTGACAGAGAGGCAGGCAGGGAGGCAAGCCTGGGGCACTGTCTGAGAATACCACTTTCATCTCAGTGGTTCTTTTCCTACCCAGACCTTAGAATAAATGTTTGCTGATGCAAGTCTTTTTTGAAAATGCATCAGCATTTGCTGGGACATGATAAGGGACTGAAATCAGCAGCAAAGTCAACTGCTGGAGAAATGTAAAGCATGATGGATTCTCTCAGGGGCACGTGGCCAACGAGAGGCAGTCCCTGTACCCACTGCATTGAGCATCTTTATTAAGGATCTAGTCAAAAGAACATGAACAATATGCTCCATCATTTTCTTTTAACTTTAAAAATTTTTACAAATAATCTATGTTTATTATAGAAAAAGCAGATAGGCCAAAGGAAAATTAAGAAAAATCACTCTTCATCTCACTACTGTGAAATAACCTCTCTTCTTAACATGTTCGGTGCACACTTTCTGTATCTAAATGTACATATAAAAAATGTCTAGCTGAAATTCTTGGGCCTATGGTATTTTTTTAATCTTAATGGCTAAAGCTTTAAAATAAACAGTTTTTGTCCTCAAAGAGATAAAGACTTCCACTGACCTTAAGAGTAGACATTTATTTCAGGAAAACTCTTTGAATGGGCTTTTTGTTACAAAACGTTAAGCAAATGACTCCCTCGCAGCCCTGGAGGAATGAACCAATACTAAACCATTGTATGAGATGCTGTTGTCTGCTTGGATGCCATTAGGGAAGGCCCGGCCAGTTCACTGAAGGAGAAATGAGCATTTGTACCATCAGCCTCTTGCAGGAGAGGAAGACTCCAGGAAGTAAGCAGGGCCTGGGCAGGTGAGCACTGGACTGGGCAATGAGGAACACACCTGCCTTCTGGGCCTGACCCTGGAGGCCCAGGAGGCTCAGAACACTTTTCCAGGTGAGGAGGCTGACCTCCTACTGAGCAGGACAACAACATCAGACAGAGCCCTGGGGGACTCTCGGAAGTGACCAGATGTCCTTTGGAGGAGACCTCTGTTCTCTTCTTCATTTTTAAGGCAAGGTCTCACTATGTAATGCAGGCTGGCCTTGAACTTGACTATGTAGCCCAGGCTGGCCTCAAACTCACAGTGATCCTCCTGCCTCAGCCTCCCAAGTGCTGGGACTACAGGCATATGCCACCATGCCTGGCTGAGATCTCCGTTCTTGCAATCAAGTAGTACCAAATTTGGGAGCCTCCGTAACCTATGGTGTTCATTGGAATGTATTATCACAGGCTGCCATAGTCTGAGACATGCTGGTTACAGATATTTGACAAAAATAGAAAAAAAGCTTTACCTGATGCTTTGAAAATTGCTCCCTATCCACTACCTCAGTGACGTATTGTGTGTATCTTTCCACTTCAGGATCTATGAAATTTGTCACTCTAATAGGTTAATCATATGCTTCCTTACACATGTATAACCACAATTTATTTAAACAGGCACCTATCAGTTAATGATTGTTATATTTAATACCTATTTCATGAATGAACATTAAAAGTTTACCAGACACTTAAGAAAAGAGTCAAACAGAAAATAGAATGAAATAAACAAAATAAAAATACCACAGTCAAAACAGAAAAAGGGCCAAGCATGGTGGTGCACGCCTGTAATCCCAACACTTGGGAGGCAGAAGCAGGAGGATCACCATGAGTTCAAGGCCACCCTGGGCTACATAGTGAATTCAAGGTCACCCTGGGATACATAGCAAGACCCTGTCTCAAAAAACAAAAAACAAAAACAAAAACAAAAACCAAGCAAAACAAAACACAAAGATGGGAAATAAAGGACTAGAGGTAAGGCAGAATTTAGAAGAAAACTTTAAGATAATATCAAAGTAGTATACTCAGAACCATAGGAGAGGATATTGGTCCATTAAAGAAAAATAGTTTATAACAACAAAATAGCAAGAAAGAACGATAAGCAATTAGGAATAGGAGAGAAAAAATACAACAATTTAATGAAGGTTTGGAGGATAGAGATGAAATCCGCTAGAAAACAGAAGAAAACGATGAAGATGGAAGATGCGGAAAAAAAATGAAAGAGCATTAGATAGCTGAACCAGAACTCCAGTATCTGACTAATAGGAGAAATCCAAAGAAAGAACAAAGGAAAAGGGCCGGTGAGATGGCTCAGCGGCTTAAGCGCCTGCCCGGCAAGCGCGAGGGCCCGAGTTCGACTCCCGGAACCCACATACGAAAAAGGGGCCGGTGATATCGCTCAGCGGCACGGGTGCCTGTTGGCGCACGAGGTCCTGAGGTCGACCCCCCGGTACCCACAAAAAAAAAAAAAAAAAAAAAAAAAGAACAAAGGAAAAAGGAGAGGGAGACATTGTCAAAGGACTGATTCAAGAATCTTTGCTGGAACTAGAGTGTATCTTTTACTTTAAAGTTTATATAAGTATTATGGTTTGTATATGAAATGTCCTCTAGAATTCCTGTGCCAGCTGATAGGCTTTTGGGGAGGTGACTGGATCATGAGAGCTGTAACTTAATCAAGTGATTAATCCACTGATGAACTCATAATTTGATGATATTATTGGGAGGTGCTGGAGACAGCAGAAAATGCCTAGTTGAGGGGAGTGGGCCATGTGAGCGGGCCCTGTGGATCTGTGTCTTGTCCCCAGCCTCTTCCTCTCAGCATTTCGCACCCTCTCTGCATAAGGTGGGCAGCTTTGCTTTACCATACTCTTCTGCCATAAATTTTTCCTCCTCTAAGTTATTTTTCTTAGGTATTTGGTCACAGTGATGGAAAGCTAACTAACACAGAAAATAAGTTTTCAGAACACCAGGGATAAAGACTAGATCATAAAACATTTCAAGGAGAAAAACTACTATAGGCAAAGAGAGAAATCAGAATGGGCATTTAACTTCCCAAAAACAGACTGAAGTTAACAAAGCAATGCTATCACGTTTTGAAGTATTATTTTTAGCTTTGAACCTTTTATTCAAATTAGAAATTGTGTGAGGATAAAATAAAAATATTTTCAGATTAAAAAAACTCAGGGAGGACCGGTGAGATGGCTCAGTGGCATAAGCGCCTGCCTGGCAAAGGCAAGGTCCTGAGTTTGACTCCTGGTACCCACATACGAAAAAAGGGCCAGTGATATTGCTCAGTGGCACGGGCGCCCGCTGGCGCGTGAGGTCCTGAGGTCAACCCCGGTACCCACAAAAACAGTAATAAATAAAAACAAAAAAACTCAGGGAAAATATTACTTTTCATGCATCTTTCTGTCGTGACCCGCGGAGGCTCCGACCAGCAGAGCTCCCAGGGGCAGGAACGCGTAACCCGAGAGACAGTATGGGGATGATGAAAGACACACACGCAGCTTGAAGGCGAGAGCGAGAGAGAGAGTTTATTGAGGAAGTGCCATGGCTTATATATCTTTGGGGGGAAGTGGGAGGGACCGCTAACTGGCGCGGGATTGGCGCCAGCTCAGAAGCTGGGTCCTTCATGGCTCTCTACATCTTTCCTTAAACTACTGGAGCAAAATTAGAGAGTAACCCAAGAAAGAGGAAGATGAAGGATCAAGAAATGGTGGATTCAGCCCAAGAGAGGGGCAAGAGAAGTGTCTGGAGGACAGTGGCACAGTATGCCTGCATATTAGTCTGGACAGCTAGAAATAAGAGGTAGGATTTTTTTTTTTTTTTTTTACAATGGAGGACTCTGGCAATTAAAAGGAGAAGATCATAAAATATGTGATAATGTGGAATTTTTGCCAAAACTAATGATAGGCTGATGATATATCTAATTGATTTTGAAAACTTTAAAGGGGCATTTATAGAAAACATGCAACCAAAATAGCTATGAAATTATTAACTCTAAGGAAAATAAAATATTCAAGAAGGGAAATATAATTATAGTTCATTCTGATCATAACTTAAGTAAAAACAATGTTAAGACTAAATTAGGATGATAAGGTTAGAGATGAGGTGGGAAGAAAGCCATGAGAGAGATTTTCCTCCCACAAATCAAGACATAGAAGAACTGTGCAAGCACAAATGTAGAGATAAAGAATTAAAGTAAATACTAAAAGAGTTTGAAACAATCAAGTCAAGGGCTATTCTTTTTCATTATAACTCTTATATTTTACTTATTCTTAACCATATGCATTGTTTTAAAACTCCTTTTTAGAAGTTAAGATTTTTAAAAAGTAGTTATTTTTTTAAGTGGCTGGGTGCATGCAGGAGATCATCAGGCCGTGAGCTGGAGGTCTAGTCCTCTCTGCTGACGTGGGGGCCACCAGCAAGGCATTGGAGAGCTGTGGGGCTCCATCCAAGGTTGACGCTCTCTCTCCTTTCTGTATCTCACTGACCCAAAGACCCAAGGAGTCCAGTGGGCCTGGGTTCCAGATGTGGTCCCATCTCTGGGTCGAGTCAAACAAAATGCCTCTCCTCCCTCTCTCCCAGCCTCTGCTTCTTTGAAGTGAGAGAATGAATCTGTCGATTTTCTCTCTGTGATTCAACCAGCAGCTAATATTAACATGACTTAAATCATTGAGACTCCCAAAAGTCAGGTTTTTGCTGGTTTTCCTACAAATGAGCCACCAAATTTAGCCAGAAATGTTTTCTATTTAAATAAAGAATATGCATCCATTTAGAAAAAAATGTATTTCAAGGTTTGGTTAATATCTGATTCCCTGAACTCTTCCCACATTCCTGTATAATTCAAAAGCCCCAGTGAGAGGAGATACTCATCTGCTGATAGGAATTCACATCCCTAAAAGGGGAAAAAAGACTGCTTTTATGCGGAGGATTGCTTTGGGTACAGATGTGAACATCTTTGGGAAATTGACCACTTGTGTGGCATGGGTCAGGGGAAGAAAATGTGAAGCATGGGCTATGGCCCCAGTCTTCCTAGAGCAACTCACTGATTCCAGTTGGTTCTGAGCCAATGGTTCTTAGACTTCAGCAGGTGGCAGAATCAACGGGAAGGCTGTAAAACTGATGGGTGGACCCCAACCTCAGAGTTTCTGATTCAGTAGTGTTGGGTGGGGAATGAGAATTTGCATTTGTGACAAATTCCCAAGAGATTTTATGCCGCTGGTTTGGGACCATACTTTCAGAACCAGCACTGTGGACTTTCCTCAATGATCATACCTAACAATTCATTTGCAGGGGACTCTGTGGCCCACCAACCCTTTCCACCTCTCCTCCTGACCCACATGACTGTGGCATCCTTGGAGGTGGTTCTGAACACAGATGGGGACCTGCGAGCAACCTTAGCCCCTGCCCCACATTTGCAGGCTGGACTTGATGCTGAGCTTGACCCATCCCAGGAGAACTACAGTGACTTGGGACAAGCCCTGGACAACCCCATGCTCTGTGAGTCTCAAGCTTTCCCAGACACTGCAGAGTGGATTCAGCCCAATCAGCTGGGTTCTACTTGACTTTTCTGGCAAAGCACCTCAATTTCTTAGGGACTAGAGCTTTGCCCCCAATCTTATAACATATATGAGGCACTAATACCCCACCTAGCCTTTGCCAGCTCTACCACTTGCCAGGGTCTTGGGGCTGACTTGCTGCCTCATTTGGCCCTCAGGGGGGGGCTGGGCAGTGGCCCCTCTGGAGGAGAAGCACCAGTGCCCATATTACCTGGCGGACTGTGGCTACACATCCTATCAGGTGGGCTCTCCCAGGGAATAACACCTTTAACACTGGCTTGGTCGTAAAGGAGGTGCCCAGGAGATTTTGATGCTCATCACTATCTTGAGGATTAGATGATTGGGGATAAGATGGATTCATAATCTAAAGGTCTAGTGGGAGGTGGTGGAAACTTAAGAGGTGAGGCCTAGGTGGGGAAGTGGTCCTTGGCAGGGGGTGTGTGTCCTTGAAGGCTATATCTTGTCCCCACCTTACCCCTGCTTCCTGGATGCAGTAGGTGAGCAGCTTTGCTCCACCATGATATTCTCTCTCACTACAGGCCGGAAACAATGGACCCAAAAGCATGGAATGAAACCTCTGAAGCCATGAGCCAAAATAAACCTTTCCTCCTTTTAAATTGCTTATCTCAGGTATTTTGTCACAGCCATGAAAGCTGACACATAAGATGAAGCACTTATTTCCTTTTGCTGTTGTGACTAACTACCTCAAACTTAGTGGCTTAAAACAACAGAAATTTATTCCAGAAGTTTGAAATGAGTCTTATGAGGCTAAAGTCAAGCTGTCAGAAGCTAGTTCCTTCTGGGGCCTCAAGGGAAGAATTGGCACCTTCCATCTTTCAGCTGCTGGTGGTTTCTGATGTTCCCTGTCTTGTGGCCACATCACTCTAATCTCTGCTTCCACTGCCACACTTCCTTCTTCTCTGTGCCAAATCTCTCTGCCTTCCTTTTATAAGAACACTTGTGATTACATTTAGGAGAAACTCAAATAATCCATGACAATCTCCCTATTTTAAGATCAATTTAATCACACCTGCAAAGTCCCTTTTGCTACTTAAGGTAATATCCTTAGGTTCCACTGATTAGGATGTGGATAGTTTGGGTGCCATTATTTAGGCTACAGCAGGTGCTAGAGTGATTGGTGTATAGAAATTTCATAAAGTATTGTTCCTATTCTTATTACTATTATTTTCATTACATTGTTTGGCCCCTAATTATTCTTTTTTTTTTTTAATGCATGTACCAGGAGTCGAACTCAGGACCTCATGCTTGCCAACAGGTGCTTGTGCCGCTGAGCAATATCACTGGCACTTTTTTCCTTTATGTGGGTACCAGAAGTCAAACTCAGGACCTCACGCTTGCCAGGAAGGCGCTTAAGCCACTGAGCTATCTCACCGGCCCTGACCCCTAAATCTGCCCAAATATTATTCCTATGATTGCCCCACAGTCAACAAAGTGTTGTGTTTCTATAGTCCGAAGAGCACAGCTATGTAAAGCTTGAATAACGAACACTCAGAATGGCTAGTCATTTATACCATCTATGAAATTCTTCCTTCTTTATATGTGCTCTTAGTAGGGGGTAAGAATTCTCTGTGGGATGCAATAATAGCTCCTCCAGGTGAACTTTTAACTAACAACTTATCAGAGCAAGATAATGCTCTAATGAGTCCTCTGAGCTCACCTGGTACAACCTTGTGCATGGCTTCCTCTGGCCATTATATCCAAGACTCCTTTCAAAGATGTGGCTGAGCTCTGCTGTCCTCCAGGCTGACAAGAGCAGAGCAAAACCCCTGAGGCTGTAACCCCATGGGGACAGCTATGAATAAATAATCACTGCCCTCAGAGCTATCTGCCTCTGTCCACCAAGCCCTTCCACAGACTTATGGATCAAAACTTACCTAAGCTCCTCTTGCCACCCCCACAGCTACTGTCCCCTTTGGACACTGGACACTGATGGTAGTGAGCTCTGAGTACAAGGACTAGTGCAAGAAATGTGCTGTCTCAGCATGGGCAGGGCAGGTCCTGGCCAAGACATGGTCAATTCAGGACTAAACTAGGTTTAGTTCATGATTTCTGAAATGGAATCATGGAGCCATGAAGGCCAAAGAGATGAGTAACCAAAGACAGAGACTCAAGGGTTCCCCAGTGTAGGCCAGGAGCAGGGAGTCAGCCCACAGAAAAATAGCCAAGACAGAAAGAGACAGGAGTGAAGCCAGGGAAGAGGGACTCTGGTTATCTAACTAATTCTGGACCTTTTTTACCAGGGCCTCTTCTGAAGAATCAAGTCTTTCCCGTTAGAGTTTAAAGACTATGAGGTAGGAGTATCACTGGGAGCTGGAGACCAGCCGGGGCTATACTGTGAATTCGAGGGCAGCCTGGATTACATAGTAAGACTCTGTGTCAAAAAGCAATCCCAGAAAAGATCATGAAGGCTTCAGACTTGGTACCCTCAAGCATTCAGTCTCAAACTCCCTGGGACTCTCCTCATCAGGAAGGAGAGGCTCTCTAAGACAAGTGGTGACTGGTTGTTAACTTTGTCAAGACAAGCACCCTCTCTGTAGCATCACCCATACTGCTCCCAGGAGATGTTCTTGGAGGTCCCTCTCCTCAGTCAACAGCCTCTTAGACATTACAGGGTGTCTTCTTGAAGCAAAGCCCCTTTTGTCCATCAGATGCTATCAAGGCTGACATGGGGTCCTCAGGATGCTCACCAATCTCAGTGTCTGAGAGCCAGGATCACAGGGCTCTACCCCTGGGCACCCTACTCGGGCCCAGGGGCATCATCTCTACAAGCTCTCTGCTGAGGACTTTGAAGGAAACTTCAACTTCAGACATCTAGAGCAACTCTAACTGGGTCTGGCTCTCAGTCCACCCTCTGATTTTTCACTAGTACTGCCTCATATTTCTTCATAGGGTGGGTTCTCCATATCCTTCTACTCTCCCAAGGTCTTGCTACCTCCACTCCCCCAGACCACCTGCCCCACATCACACTCATCTCCAACAGATTTTCGTACCTCCTTCTTCATGGAAAGAGTAAAGCCATTAGATCAGAATTCCCTATCTCTGTTCTGGTTTTTACAACATGCCCTCCTTTTGCAAGAAAGGAGCAATGAAGCCTGGGTTAAGCTGTGGACCTTAGGTAAGTCACTTAATGTGCAAAATGGTGACTACTTGCACCTCACAGAGCTGCTGAGCAGTAAATGAGTTAGCACATGGAAACCACAGTGTCTAGCACAGGGTATGAGCTAAATACGTTAAGCAGTGTTTATTTATTTATTTATTTTTTTGATGTAAGAAGTACAGCACATAAACAAATATAAATCCACTAGGAACACGAGCTGTGAAGTCCTGGTTGTGTCATGTTTCAGCTCTGGGACCTTGAAGAAGTCACTTAACCTCCTTGATCTTCATGGTTTTCATGTGGAAAATGAGGGCATGCCAGTGGCCCTCGGAGGCATGAAAGGACACAATCTGTGTGAAGTTCTAGGCATGGTATCCAAGGCATAGTGAGCCCTCCATAAACAGGATTTAATAGAATGACAGCCTTCATTCCTTTCCCCTCTTCAGGGCCGACATTTAGGACACACTCCCCATGTCCTTTTCTTCATTGTTCTTGGATCCCTCTGTATCCTGCTCCTCAATTTCCAGACTGGCTCAAGTCTCCCCCTTACACACACACACACACACACACACACACACACACACACACACGAAAACCCACTGTCAGTCTTTCTCAATTACCACCCTATTCTCCCCTTTCCACTGGGGAACTTCTAGAAAGAGTGCTCTACTCTCAACTATAGGCTTCATTTGCTGACAATGGAACCATTCCAGGCTTTCACATTCCCCACTAGATATCTGATATCTCTTAGGGACATCTGAAGATAATAAAGTCCTCAGTACTTGAGTTCTTGTTGATACATTGGCTTCCTGTCTGCAGAGTTTATTTGGGTGGTGGAACATCCTCTACCTTCCTGGGTAAGCTGATGTAGCAATTTACCAGGGGTACTTATGATTGCTTTGCTGGGTGACTGGAATGAGCCTCAAGATATAGTTAAAACTCCAAGCCTCTCTCAGGAGCCCACTGATGGTGAACCAGGCTGTTAAAGGACTCACGGGGTGGTGGGCACAGGAGTAACAGCAGTGAGCTTGCTCAAGAAGGCAGAGAAAATGACCAGGGAGAGGTAAGCTCAGAGAAGCAGCCTGACATGAACTATAAGTGAAATGGAAAGGCAAGCAGTAGTTGTAGTTTTCCCACTAAATTCTGAAAGGGAAGAAAACCCTAATGCCTGAAGCTTCAATAAAGAAGAGGAGGAGCAGGCAAAAGAAGGTTCTTTGTGGTGATGTTTTTTCTAGGCGTGTGAGGTGAGGGGCTGCAGAGCAGGGAGAAGGACACATTTGTGTGCCTTAAAAAAAGAAAGAAAAGAAAATCTTGAGGAAGGAAGGAGCCCCATGCTGGATGGCAGAGACTCATGCACCAGATGCCCGCTGACCCAGAGGCTCTGGTCTACACAATCCTACCAACATTCTTGGTGAGGTTATCTCCACCGGACCCTATCAGTCAAGAAACCTTGTAGCCTGAAGCACCAGGATATGTTGGGGCCATGGATCCCGGAGCCTTGGGCTCTGGTTCTTCCTAAATCCACAGTTGAGAGGCTCTTTCCTTTCCAGTCTGGTCTTCAAGACCAGCAGACTCTCTGTCTTCAAGGCTGCCTTGAGGACAGGGTGTAACAGGCAGTCCCAACATGCCCAGGAGCACCCTTACGTGTGACCAACTGGACGTGCACGTTTCTTGGCCCTCTTGCACCCTATCCCTTCACTTACAGACGCCCACACTCATCCATTGGGAATGTCCGTGCCTTAGCTGCTGCCTTCATCTCAAAAGCTCCAGAGCATAATTCATTCGCCTTTTACTGCTTCACAGGGCCTGACACGTAGTAGGTTCTCAATGATCATGTCTTGGACAGATGAATGACTAAACAGCACTTCGGTACAATCAGTATGCATCCTATAACACCTAGCCTTTTAAAGTGCTTATTATGCACTAGATTTTTTGTAGCATTTTACATGTATTACTCGTTTTGTTCTCACAAAAGCCCTAAAAGCAGGTGCAATTATTATTCCTATTTTACAGATGGGGAGTCGACCCCCAGAGAGATTTAGTATCTTGCCTTAGGATATACAACCAGAAAGTGGCAGAGTCAGGATTTGAACCCTCGCAGTTTAACACCAGAACTGCTAGGGCAGTTAACTAACACATTAACTGCTTCTTAAAATATTTAAGGCAAGTTTTCTCAGTGGGATTGCCAAAGGCACCTGTGAGCAGATTAGTAAGAATACATTAGATGCTGGAAGATTGGATTTTTGTTTGAAATGGCTTATTGCACTGGTGAGGCCACAGGGGTCTGCTGGGAACGTGCAGCAGGGAGGAGAGGAAAGAGAGAAAGGAGGCTGCCTACGGTGTCAGACTGACAGAAGATCAGGGTCGTGGGTGAAGGGCTTGGCCTGGAGTGAGAGAGGAGAAAAGGAGGCACTCATCAGAACCTCCTAAATCCAGAGGAGGCTCAGTAAGAAGACTAAAAGTGAGACTAGGGACTAAAGATGAGGACCTGTGCAGGACCCATACCCAGGGAGACTGAAACATCAGTGGGCCACTGAGAAAAGGAGAGAAGTTGAGCCCATGGGGGCTGAAAGTGATAAAGTGTAACGGACCCAATGTGAACATCAAGGGAAGTGGCAGAAGACTTGGTCCAATCCACCAGCTGCTGGACTTACAGGGCACAGAGTTCAGCCCCTGCAATAAGAAGCTGAAAAGATATAGGCAGGCTGAGGCTTTCCTAGAAAAGCAGACAGGGACTCAAGGAAAACTGCAGTCCATGCAGGGGACTAGTGGGCAACTGGAAAACTAAGGCGAGCATCACAGTAAGAGGGGTTAGCCAGGAGGAGGTATAACGAAGGAAGCAGTGCTTAGGGATCACAGGGCAGGACAGCCTCTCCTTCCCCCTCCAGATATCACGCCGCAAATGGCACAGTGGTGTGGCGGGGCTCCTCCCAAGCAGCCAGGCTCTCATGAGGCCGAGTTTGTGTCTTGAAGGTTGTTTAATGTCTGCAGCTGAGAAAGCCTAAGGGCAGGAGGGATGACAAAGGACCAGGGAATACCTCATTCATTCACTCACTCACCCATCCATCCATCCAACGTTTACTGAAATCTAAGCGTCAGGCACTCTGGTGGATACCGCAGAAATTAAGATTTTTAAGATCTGTTTGGTGGTTTCGTGGAGCCCCTGAGCAGCAGACTCCTGACACTGAGTTAAATGGACAATGCTGAGCAAGCTTGAGGACATGTATTGATAAGTGATGGGAGAGTTGAGGGGGTGGCTGCAATGACGATGTGTGCAACCAATAAAGGTTAGATTATGGCTGCTTTCTAAAATAAGCCACATGGCAATGCCCCTCACCTGCTTACCCCGTGAACAAGTTTAGTCAAGCAGCTCAATAAGCCATTTTCCTTCACACAGTGAGTACCAGCGGATCTTCAGACTAAGCCATGCTGCCATGATGAGGGCCGCAACTGACCAAAGGACAAAGCACACCTTGCTCTGGAGAGAATTCAGTGGCTCTCTGAGTGGGTGGAGGCTGACCAACACTCACCGCAAGGCTGGGCTTGCCCCAGGCTCTGTCCTGCCGCCAATAAAACATGTGCTCCTGCCCATCAGCCTCACCTGGGAGGGTCACAGGGAGTGGAGGCCACACTGACTGCTCCCTACCCCACCCCCACGAGTGGCTCTTACCAAACCCTGTCTATGCTGTCAGTCAAGTCCTCCCCCCTTGTGGATGGTATGGAAACAGTTGAGCAAAACTCATGGCATTTTTGAATGTACTTGTTACTGTATCTCTTTTCCTCATTTGAATTTAAGCTTCATGAGAGCGGCTATCCACACAGCCTTGTTCATTGCTATATTATGAAGTTTAGAACAGTAATATTGACAATGTTTAATATAATTTTGTGAAATGTATTCGTTATGTATGAAGGAATGAATATTTTAAGACTGTGATTGGTTTGAGTTCCAGTCCAAGCTTGACTGTTTATTAACTCTGTGTTATATTACCTTGGGTGAGTTACCTTACCTCAGTTTCCCCATCTATAGATAGGGAAAAATAACAACACCTTCTTTACAGAGCAGTTGGGAGGATTCTGTAAAATAATGCAAGCAAAACATTCAGCACGGTGCCTCATGGTAAGGAGTAAATAAGAGGAAGCGTATCATGATCACTGATGTTGAACTTTCCTAAATGTCTCCCTCCTGTACCCTGGATCCTCATATGACAAGAGAAAAATACAGACACACACACACACTGTAAGCAGCCTCAAGAGTGGGAGAAGCAGCATCATGAAGCAGTGGTTCTCAAAGTGTGGTGCCTGAATCGACAGCAGCAGCATCAATCACTTAGGACTTGTCAGAAACAGCAACAACTCTCAAGTCTTACTGAGACAGAAACTTTCAAAGTGGAGCCCAGCAATCTGTGATTTAACAAGTCTTGCAGGTGACTCTTACGCACACAAGTTGAGAATTCTGTGCCAGAGCAAGGGAGAGATAAAGAAGGCCAGACTCCTTGCCAGGATGCCAATGGTGCCCTTCAATGTACATAAGGAAAGACAGAGAAGGATGTGGGTAGCCCCAGACCCCATGCCAGAGAGCCTTCTCATTTCACAGACCTCACCCTGGCCATGCCTTCTCTATTGCTAGCAGAGACAATTGGCCTCCATCCTCCAAAAGACAAATGCCTTTGGTTATGGGAAGGGTAGCATTTGCTGGGTGGCTTCTCTCCTCAAAACACTGTGCACCTGCACTGCCAGGGCATGGCTGGCTCAGCAGAGGGGCAGCAGGAGGCAGGACTGAAAGTAAGAGGTGCAATACCATGGGACATGTTGTGCTGAGCATCTTGTTTACTGGGGAGCCCAAGGCAGGTAAGGAGATCGGTGTTTGATGTGCACTGAGAAAGTCCCCTAGTCCTATTTCAGAAGAGCTGGAATAGCAGCAGCCAAGGGCAATGGCCTGCTTAGTATACAGACATGAGCTACTACCAGGATCCCCAGGATATCTGTAGGAGAGAAATTGAAGCTGTAGCTGGGAGCAAGTGATGACAGAAAGAAGTCTGTGGCAGAGAAGATAGGCCATGGGGACCACTAGGCTCCTCATGGAAACAAAAGTATATGTAAGCCTTTGTGTGCTGGGGGTAGGCAACTACCTGCTAAAAATCACCCGGGAAGCTTTGAAAATTACTACTACCCAGGCCGTATTCTGGAATCCAGACATCAGGACATGTCTGTAAATATTCCCAGGTAATTCTAACATCCAGTTGGGTTTAAAGCTCCTCTTCTGACCATTTCTCCTCTCTCAGGCAAGAAAATTCACAGTCTCGTCTGTCTCAATGCTTGTGTCTGTGAACATCTGTCCAAGTTTCTGTTTCTTTTTGCAGTATCCGACATTGGGGAAACCTGAGTTGGAAAACAACTAAGAAATAAGACCCAGGAGACAAAGATGGAGTTGAGAAAGTCAACCCAAATTACTAGTAAAATCAAGTACAGAACATGAGTTTAGATCTATAGCCAAATGGGTTTGCAAATCCTTCACCAATGAATTAGACAGACATATCCATTTGGTACTGGTCACATCAGGAAAAAGTCAGAGAGGTCCAGCCAAACTGGGAGGCTACTCAGAGCAAGAATGTTGATTCCTCTCTGCAGGCAGGTAGGGAAGGAGAAAAAGATGCCGGAGGAGAGGCTAAGCTGAGCGTTCCTCCCCCAGACTGGCCAATCAGATGTGAGGGGATGGACAAAAGCAAGAAAAGCTCCTTCCACACTTTTCCTTCATGGAGAGTGCGAAAGAAAACTCTTTCCCTCTCTAGAAACATGAGTCATGGCGTATGAAATTCCTCTCTAACATCTGGGAATTTATCAGCATTTTTGTTTTTATACTATATATCATTTTTATTATTTATGAGGATTAAACCCAGGTTCTCTTTCATGCTAGGCAAGTGCTCCATCATTGAGCTACATCCCAGCCCCTTTGCTGAATATCTAGGGGGATATCTTTCCACAGGTGTGTCTGCGACTATGGCTGTGTGGCTGGAGTGTATTTGTATTAATACAGACATCTATGTGCCTCTGTGTAAGTGCTGGATTTTCTGTGTGTCTGTGTGGCAAAGCTTAAATCCAAACCATCCTGCTGCCCAGCCCCTCATATCTCAGTGGTTAAGCATCCCCACCCCGCATACCTCGCTCCCATTTCCCTGTGTTTGTTGCTCAGAGCTCCGAAAGGGATCTTGCCAATATTCTCAGCAGGAACTATGGTCAGAGAACATGATCTCCTGAGTGATGACAACCACCATCTAATCAGCCAGGAGGATTCATCATTATCGTCAGTACCAGGACGAGACAATGAAGAAAATGGTCTTTGCCCCAATAAGACTGCTCTAGATGGGGCTTGTTTCAGAGTTCATGAACTCCTGGAGGAAATTAGAGAAGACAAGAGGATACCAGAGCTCCATTCCTCAGTCAACAGCACCTTACAGATGCCTGGGACAGATTCAACCATGTGTTGGTTCTCCTGTGTGCTGGAAAGGTCCAGGCCTTAGCTAGCTCCACAAGGAGGGAAGAGCCACTGGATGGTGTGGGAGTCTCCACCGTGTAGAGTCTCCTGGGTGGATGCACATGGTTCTGTCAGTACAGAACCTAGCCCTCCGCAGCCCGAAGGAGACATCTCCAAGGCTCTCCATGGAACCTCCCTTCCCTGCCTCAGCAGCTCTTGCCAAGAACTCCCAGAGGTAGGTCTTCCCAAAAGTGATATTTTGAGAGGTCTGACTATGGAGTCAGAACAAGGGAAGAGACCCTACTCAGCTACATAGTAATTATGTAACTCTGGGCAAGTCACCTCTCTCTGAGCCCTGTCTTTTACTCATCAGTGAAATGGAAATACAGTCATGCACCATACAACAGCATTTTAGTCAATTATGGACCCAATATAGGACAGTGGTCCCACAGAGTATAATGGAGCTGAAAACTCCTGTCACCTAGTGACATTGTAGCCATCATAACCATCATAAAATCTTAGCACAATGTATTTCCCACATGTTTGCAGTGATGTTGGTGTAAACAAACCTGTTTAGACATTTTTAGACACACAAATACTTACCATTGTAGCATAATTGCCTGCAATGTTCAGTGTAGTAACATGCTGGACAGATGCGTAGCCTAGTAATAATAACTATACTATTTAGTCTAGGAGTATGGTAGGCTGTACCACTTAGCTTATACAAGGACACTCTATGTTGTTTGCACAATGAGAAAATCGCCTAACATTGCATTCCTCAGAACCTATCTTGATTGTTAAGATGCACCTGACCGTATTAATAAAGATGGTGAATATCTATTGGGGATATACCATGCACTAGGTCCTGCTTTAAGAATTGCACGTGTGCTGTATTCATTATTTATTACTGTCTAAAAAATGCCCTAAAATTTAGCAGCCTACACCCACAGGCATTTATTATCTCATAGTTTCTGTGGATCAGGAATATGGGTGAGGGGAGCAGGGTCCTGTGTTTCAGAGTCCCACACATCACGACTCCAGTGTCAGGTGGACTGTAGCCACCGCCAGGCTGTACTGGGGGAAGGTCTGTTCCCAAGCTCACTCATGTGGATGTTGGCGGGATCCAGTACCTCATGGGCTGTTAGACAGGGACTTTGCTCTCAACTGGCTGTGAACCAGAGGCCACTCTTCAGTCTTTCCCAAGCAGACCTCGCCATTGGTCAACTTAAACATGGAGTCCATCAGAACATCCGAGAAGAGATAAGCAAGATGGAAGTCACAGTCTTAACCTGATCTCAGAAGTGAAAGTGACATCCTGTCAATTGTGACATATTTTCTTCCTTAGACACAAGTCATTAAGTCTAGCCTGCACTCAAGGGTGGGGACATCATACAAGCACGTGGACATCTCAAAGGAGGATAACTGGAAGCCACCTCAGAGGCTGCCCACCACCCTGGCTACATCACTTTATCCTCGAAGCAACTGCTGTGTGGTAGATACTTAACATCTTCCTGTAACACCATTCAACAGATGGAGAAACTGAGGCCCAGAGACTTAGTCAGGTCATACAACTGGTATACAGAAGCCTAGAAGCTGGTTGCAGAGTCTGTGCTCTTAACCACTGAACCCTAGTACCTAGAGATGGGACTGCTGGGTCAGATGTGACACTGTAGACAGTGACAATGACCTGAGTGAACACAAGCTCCTTTCCCCATTATCCCCTCCCCAGTCCTACTCACCCAGTGTCTGGCCCTTGAGGAAAAAGTGTAACCCTGTGGAGTGTGCAGCTTTTCATAAACTCTGAAAAATTACCCCCAGCCTAACCACGCCCTCTGTCATCTCTGATTGGTCTCCACACCTTATTTCTAACTTCTGATTGGTGAACGAACCAACAGGTTTCCCAGATGAGAGGGAAGAGTGTGATTTCCAACATGACAGCATCTGACCCTACATAATAAATTCCAGTGTCCTGACCTGGAAAGCTTCATCCCAAGAGACAGCAACAAGAAGCAAATTAACTCACCACACTCAAGTGGCTTCATTCAGTTGGAAATGGGTAAAAACGGGGTTGGGATATGAGATGAAAGGGAACAAAGTTGGGACATGACAACAAGCTAGACCTGCTCCAGGTCATGCTAGACTGACTTAATGAGGATTCCTTTGTGTACTACCTGTCTTATTTCATGGGTCCCTAGAGCCATTTTTTCTCTCTCGTTCCCACCTTCTGCTGACCCATGTGACACTAAGCTTTGCTCATTCATAAGGTGGGGATGAGGAGAGACTGTTCCATCTCTATCGCTCCTTCCACCCCTAACTCCCTCCTCATGCGGGTGGCGAAGAAGTGGCATGATTGTTGGGGTGGCAAGAGGCTGACACTCATTGGTCTGTGCTTCTCTAATGTATGAACAGCCCCAACACCAGGTGTGGCATCACTCTTGTCCACAGTTCTCCATTCATCAGGCTATAGGTCCACTGAGAAAACCCAGATCTACATTCAGGTGGAATTCAGAATCCACACTAGGCAGAAAGTACCAAGAAAATTGCTTCCACTTAAGGTCCAAGCTGTTCTCAAATTGAGGTTCACCAGTTATAATGTTAATATTCTCCTCTCCATCAAATTCTAGTATATAATTTTAAATTGGATCAGAACTCTGAGGGGAGAAGAGTGTGACTCATTATGACCCAAACAAGCTCCAACACTGAGAGCAATAAGAACTTTCCAAGGGCACTGTCTTGTACACAGCAGAGCTACAACGCATGACCATGTCCACCAGACTGCCCTGGCATCGTATATCATACCATCTGCCTTCCTCAGCACTGCTGTGGTGAACATAGGTACAGAATTATCAACATTCCTCATGGCTCAGCTCCAGTGTCACCACCTGGGATAAAAACAAAGACACAACTCCTCAGAGTACCTCACCAAGTGCCTAAACTGTGAACGACCTGTGGTATGTCCAATATTGTCCATGACATATTGACTCTTTGTCCTTCAGCTTCCCTAAGAAAAATGCATCTTCCACCCCCCACAGAGGGCGGGCTTTGTTGTGAAACTTGCTTTGGCCAATGGAACACGGATAGAGTTAACAGTGTCCATAAGCCAAAGCACATGCCTTCTGAGACATGCTATTCTGAAGGGCATGCCCACTGGTAGCCTCATGGTACCAGAAGATGAAAGACATGTGAAGGAGATCTGAAATAAACCCACAGTCTAGACCAAATCCTAGCCTAGATCAGCCACCCCCACCTGACCTGCAGACATGAGAGTAAGCAGTAGGGTTGGGAGTGTAGTCCACGGGTAAAGCACTTGCATAGCACTCATGAAGTGCTGGGTTCAATCTCCAGCACTGAAAAATAAACAAACAAACAAATAAATAAATAAATGTTTGTTATTATTTGCTATTGAATTTTTTTATTTTAAAGAGAAGAAACAATAAAAACAATGATACAAAATTTCACAAAAACAAGATAGCAGGAAAGTGACAATGTTTAGGACTTTGCTTATTGTTCTCTTCAAAGTAGTTGTTCAGATTACAAGATACAGGCATGAAAAATTGATCAAATTATATAAGCACAAAACTTTATTTTCAATGGGCTTATAGAAATTAGTAGTATAGCTGTCTTAACTATCTTGTATGTATATACATATATATACATATATATTTACCTTTCCTTTTCCCTTCCTTCTTTACTCCGTTCCCCAATCCAAGTTTCTCTTTCCCTTTGAACATTTTCTTCCCATTTCCCAATATCTATTGTACACCTTGGATCTTATTTACTCTTTCAGCTTCTTACACTAGGGACATAATATGATGTTTACACACACGAGTCTGATTTATTCCACTTTCAAGTATGGTCTTTAGCTGCATCATTTACCTATAAAAGTCTCAAGTTTCTCCTTCTTTATAGATGAGTAGTACTCCATTGTATAAAAAGACCACATCTTTTTTATCTATTCTTTGGTTGATGAGCATTTGGGTTGTTTCCAATATTTAGCTATTACAAATTGTGCTGCTATAAACATGGGTGCACATACATCACTGTGGTATGATGTTTTTAATTCTTCTGGGAAAATACCCAGGAGAATAGCTGGGTCGAATGGGACCTCTAGTCCTAGTTTTTTGAGGAATCTCCACACTGATTTCCACAGTGGTTGCATCAGTCTACACTCCCACCAACAGTGGAGAAGAGTTCCTTTTGCCCCACAGCCCCTCCAGCATTTGTTATAGGTTGATTTCTTGATAATAGCCATTCTTTCTGGAGTGAGATGGACTCTCAGGGTTGTTTTAATTTGCATCTCTCAAATGACTAGTGATATTGAACATTTTTTCATATATTTATTTGCTATCTGTATTTCATCTCAGAAATGCATATTCATCTCAGATGCCCATTTTTGGATTGGGTCTTTAAATTTAGGGGGTCTGATTTTTTTCAATTCTTTGTATGTTCTAGATATAAGTCCTTTGTCTGAGGGACTGTTGGCTAAATTTTTTTTCCCAATTTGTGGGTTGTCTTTTCACTGTTGGTGATTTCTTTTGATGTACAAAAGCTTCTTAATAAGATGAGATCTCAGTTGTTGATTCTTTGGAGTACTTCCCATGCAGTTTGGGTTTTGCTCATGAAGTCTCTGCCTACACTTATGTCTTCAAGATTTCTACCTACTTTCTCTTCCAGTAGATGTAGTGTTTCTGTTTTAATATTTAGATCTTTGATCCATATTGACTTTAGTTTAGCGCATGGTGATAGACATGGGTCTAGTTTTAGTCTTTGGCATGTAGACAGCCAGTTTTTCCAGCACCATTTGTTAAAGAGGCTATCTTTCTTCCGGTGAACATGTTTGGTCCCTTTATCAAAGATAAGGTGACTGAGTGTGTTTGTAGTTGTTTCTGCATCTTCTAATCTGTTCCAGTGATCCTCTGGTTTTTGTTTTGTTTTGTTTTGTTTTGTTTTTGGGGTTTTTTGCCAGTACCGTGCTGATTTTACCACAGTACCTTTGTAGTACAATTTCAAGTCAGGGATTGGGATGCCTCCTGTCTTGCCTTTGTTGCCCAGAATTGCTTTGGCTTTCCTAGGTCTCTTCTGGTTCCAAATGAATTTTAGGAATGTTTTCTCTAGTTCTGTGAGGTATGCTAATGGTATTATGTTCGGGATTGCATTAAATCTATATAACAGTTTTGGGATTATGGCCATCATCATTATGTTGGTTCTTCCTATCCATGAGCAAGGGATACCTTTCCATTTTCTGATATCCTCTTTGATTTCATTTTTCAGAGTGTTGTAATTTTTGATGTATAGATCTTTTATTTCCTTTGTTAGACTGACTCCTAAGTATTTTGTTGTTTTGGATGCTATTGTGAAGGGTGTGGATTCCCTAATTTCTCTCTCAGTGAGTTTGTTTTCTGTGTACGGGAATGCTATCAATTTTTGAGTGCTGACTTTGTATCCAGCTATGCTACTGAATTTGCTTATTAAATCTAATTTGGTGGAGTTTTTAGGGTCTTCTATGTAGAGTATCATGTCTTCTGTGAATAATGATAATATAATTTCTTCCTTTCCTATCCTTATTCCTTTTATTTCTCTCTCTTGTCTAATTGCTCTGGCTAATGTTTCCAGAACTATATTGAATAGGAGTGGTGATAGTGGACATCCTTGTCTTGTTCCTGATTTTAGATGGGAAGCTTTCAGTTTTTGTCCATTTAGTATGATGTTGGCTGTTGCTTTGTCATAGATTGTTTTTATCAGATAGAGGTAAAGACCATCTATTTTCTGTAGGGTTTTTATCATGAATGAGTGTTGGACTTTATCAAAAGCTTTTGCTGCATCTATTGAGATGATCATGTGATTTTTGTCTTTGGCTCTGTTGATATGGTGTATTATGTTTATTGATTTGTGTATGTTGAACCATCCCTGCATTCCTGGGAAGAATCCCACTTGGTCATGGTGTATAATCTTCTTGATGATTTGCTGCATTCTGTGTGTTAGTATTTTATTGAGGATTTTTGCATCTATGTTCATTAGGGAGATTGGCCTGTAGTTCTCTTTTTTTGTTGGGTCTTTCTCTGATTTTGATATCAGGGTAATACTTACCTCCAGGAATGAGTTAGGGAGTATTACTTCCCTTTCAATTTCATTAAAGAGTTTGAGAAGTATTGGCATTAAATCTTCTCTAAATTTCCTATAGAATTCAGCTGTGAATCCATCAGGACTTGGGCTTTTCTCTGTTGGTAAGTTTTTAATTACATTTTCAATCTCATTAACTGATATTGGCTTATTCAGAATTTTTATATCTTCTTGATTCAGCTTTGGTAATTCATACATATCTAGAAATCTGTACATTTCATCTGTGTTTTCCATCCTACATGAGTAAAGATTTTTGAAATAAGTATTAATGATCTTCTGAATTTCCACAGAATCTGTAGTGATTTCACCCTTTTCATTCCTCAATGCATGAATCTGAGTTTTTTCTTTCCTTTTTTTGATAAGGTTGGCTAAGGGTTTATCAATTTTATTTATTCTTTCAAAGAACCAACTCTTAAATTCATTAATTCTTTGTATTGTTTTCTTAGTCTCCATTACTTTAATTTCTGCTCTGATCTTTATAATTTCCTCCCTTGTATGGGCTTTGGGTTTGTCTCGCTCTTCTCTTTCTAGAAGATTAAGGTGCAACGTTAGGTTGCTTATTTGTGCTCTTTCTGTTTTCCTGATGTGAGAATTCACAGCTATAAATTTCCCTTTTAGGACTGCTTACATTGTGTCGTATAAGTTCCCGGCATGTTGTATCTGCTTTCTTGTTTAGTTGTAGATATTGTTTAATTTCTTCTTTAATTTTATCTGTGACCCATTGGTTATTCAGAAGGGTTTTATTTAATTTCCATGTTCTTATGGAGTTTTTGCAGTTTCTTTTGCCATTGATTTCCAGTTTCATTGCACTATGGTCAGATAGTATGCATGGGATAATTTCAATTCCTTTGCATTTACTTAAGCATGTTCTATGGGCTAGTATATGGTCTATTTTAGAGAACATCCCATGTGCACCTGGAAAAATGTGTATTCTGATGGGTGGAACACTCTGAAAACATCTACTAAGTCCGTTTTTTAACAGGTTTGGTTCAGTTCTCATTTCTTTGCTGATTTTTTGTCTAGTTGATCTATCTCTTTGTGACAATAGGGTATTAAGGTCTCCTGTTACAAATGTGCTTATTTGGTTTTTCATGTCTATTAATAATTGTCTTATATAGTTGGGTGCTCCTGTATTTGGTGCATACATATTCATGATTGTTATCTCTTCCTCTTGAAGTTTTCTCCTAACATGTATGTAGTGACCTTCTTTATCTCTTTTAATCATTCTTGGTTTGAAGTTCACATTGTCTGCAAACAGAATAGCTACCCCTGCTTTTTTCTGGGTTCTTGTTGCATGGAGTATTGTTTTCTGTCCTTTGACTTTTATTCTATGAATTTCTTTTTGAGTTAAATGTGTTTCTTGTATACAGCATATTGTTGGATCTTGTTTCTTGATCCATTCTGCCAATCTGTTTCTTTTGATTGGTGAATTGAGGCCATTTACATTAATGGTTATAACTGATATGTATTGGCTTATCTTTGCCATGATGTTTTCCTGCTGTTGGTTCCCTGCTTTTCCTCTCTGTTTAATTGCTTGCCCTGCCTCGTGATTTCTTTCTGCTGTCGTTCTTGAAATTGTAATAATTTTTGTCTCTGTCTAGAATATCTTTCAGTACTCTTTGTAGTGTTGGCTTGGTGGTCATGAATTTCTTCAGTTGTTCTTTGTCATGGAAGTATCTTACTTCTCCATTAATTTTGAAAGATAGTTTTTCAGGGTCCATCAATCTGGGTTGGAAGTTGTTTTCTTTTGGGACTTGAAATATTTCACTCCAAGCCCTTCTTGACTTGAGGGTTTGTGTTGAGAAGTCTGCCGTGATTCTGATAGGCTTACCTTTATAGGTGATCTGTTTCTTTTTTATTTTATTTTATTTTGTGGGTGCCAGGAGTCGAACTCAGGACCTCGCGCTTGCCAGGCAGGCATTTATGCCGCTGAGCTATCCCACCAGCCCTGTTTCTTTTCTTTAACAGCTTTTAATATTCTGTTCTTGTGCTGAATTTCTGGAATCTTGATTATTATATGTCTTGGTGTAGTTTTCTTCTGGTCTTGGCTGTTTGGTGTTCTATATGCTTCATTTATTTGTATGTCAAATTCTTTATCCGTGCTTGGGACATTTTCTGCCATATTTCTATGTAGAATCTTTTTTTTTATGGCATTTGTGCTGTCTCCAGCTTTCTCATTGACCCCAATCAATCTTATGTTATGCTTCTTTGCTTCATCTTGTAGCTGTTGAATTGATTTTTCATGGTCTCTTGCTATTTTTAAGATACCTTTCTTTTCATGATCACCAGCTGCAAGTCTGTCTTCAAGATCTGAAATGCTATCTTCTCCTTCATTCAATCTGTTCAACCTCCATACTTTCAATGGAGATTTAATCTCTTGGATTTCTGTTTGGATCTGTTTCATGGATTCCATTTCTTTCCTATGTTGGGCACTTTTTGTTTCCATCATTTTTCTAAGCTCATTTATTCTTTTATCTGTGTCTTCTCTAATATCTTTGATTTTAAGCATCATTTCTTCTTGTACCTGAGAGATTTTTTTCTCTATAGCCTTTTCACTTGTTTTTCACTTCTGTTGCTATTATTTCAAAAAGTTCCAGTGTCCAACCTCCAATTTCATCTGTCTCATTGAGTTCTGGGCTTGTCCTGGGTTGGCTGGGGGTCTGGGGTTGCATTTTGCTTCCGCATCTTGTCATTTTCTATTTTCTTTTTTTTATTTTATTTTGCTTTCTATGTTGATGTTTGCCAATTTGTTATGATAGATAGCTTTATCACTAGTATTGAGACTTCCCTAGGAGATGTCTGTTCTTCAGGGATGTCCTCTAGATGTGGGTGGTTCTTCATAGCTATCCCAAGAACCTACCTGCCCAATTTGTAAAGGATGCAAAGTTACTATTTGGCTCAGCACCAAATCCTTTGGTACGGGGCTGTGATAGTGATTATGACCCCATACAATCACAGCGTTATCATACAGGGGAGAAAAACTGATAATAACATGTATGACATCCTGGCTAAAGTGGTACAGTTAGTAATAACAATAGTTTCAAATACAGATTAACTACTGACAAACTATGGTAACCATTAACCTGCTACCTCCAATCAAAGGAGCAAACTCTAAAGTTATATAACAAAATCAAACATATACCATGTACTTGTATGCAGTGATTTTACCCTTAGTGAAGTGGTTTTACCCTTTTCTGGGGGGCAGGGAAGTTAAAATGGGTAGGGGACAGGATAACATGATGAATGAGGTCAAATATAGTAGAGTCAAGGCTGGAGGTCAAAGGATTATCACCTTAGTTTTGGGAAACTGGAGGACACAGGAGGGAAAGAATGAAATAGAATGCAAAGGAGTAATCAGAAAGGGAAGAGAAAGTGTTTACTTACTTGAAAGTTTAAATTCAAAAAGTAGTTGAGGAAGGAGAGAAAGAGGATCAATAGAAGAAAATGAAAAAGAAAGGTAAGAAACCTAAAAATTAAAAAAAAAAAAAAAAAAAAAAAAAGGAAGAAATAGAAGAACAGGAAAGAAAAAAACGTAGACCTAAGAAAGAGAGGAGAGGAAAACCCCCCCCAAAAAAATAACCACAAAATAGAAGACAAAACAAGATGAATTCCAACCAGACAGGAAAGGGGTAGCCAATCAGATGAACAAGGGAGAATAAAAGTAGTAAAATACCTCTGGTGTTTACAGTTCTGTGATAGTGCCCACGTCAGATCCCAGAAATGTGCTGTGTACTCCAGCCAGGTTTGCCATGGGAATGGTGCTGGGTATGGAGCTGATCTTGGCCTCCGGATATGGGGGCTGGGGTTGGTCTTCCGTTGGTGGAGTTCTCCAGAGCCTAGTTCCTGGCTCCTCACTGCTGCTTTGGACACTTCCACGTTGCTGGGCACAGGGCCTGTGCTGTCCTGGGTCTCCGCCATTGGATTTTTGTTTTGGGGGGTTACGTTGCATGATTGTGGTGATAGGCAACCAATATACTCTCTAAAATTATCATAGAAGAGAAAATTTAGTGATGTGTAAGTGATCAAGGAAGACCTCAGGAGAAAAGACCATTGTGAGTCCCAGAGGGTGAGCAAAGCTTAGAGGTTATAGGCTTTACTTTTTTGGGGGGTACCGGGAATCAAACTCACAACCTTGCGCTTGCCGGGCAGGTGCTGTGCCACTGAGGTATCTCCCTGGCCCAAGGTTATAGGCTTTAAAAGTGGACCTCAACTGGTCACTTGATCAGTAGGAAAGTTGCTGTGGCTCACGTACCAACACGTATATGCTAACGAGCTCTCTGTGCCTCCTCCCACCTCAATGAGCATGGGACGGAAGCAGTCCCCTTCTACAAGTCGTCAGTGTTGACATCTGTTTAAGCCAAGGCCATTTCATTCCTCTATCTTTCCCCCACAAATTAATCTTTTTTATTATTACGATGTTAGGCTTATCTTGAGTGAAATGTGGCTGTGAATTTTATCTACGGCTTAAGACATAATTGTGGAATGGAAAATACAAATACCCAAGGAAAACATCACTATCAGCACCGCTTTGCTGGGAGGTGAAGCGATGCCCATGTACAGCAAAGCACATAGCTCCTTCTGCGCATCTTCTTGCAAGCTTATCACTGCAACCATTTGTTGGAGGTTGGTTGCCCAAATTCGGAAATCCCTACAAATGGGCTAGGTGGAACGTTTCTGACACCAAGCTTCCTGGCATGCTCACTCAACCACAGGGCAGGAAGGAACACAGAGGACATCTTCCAAGCTGCACTGTTGAGGAAGTTTTCCCACATGTTCAGTGAAGTAGTTGTTCCTTGGAATGTTAAAAAAAAAAAAAAAGTCACTTGAGAAATCTATTCACTCTTGTAATAAACGTGGGAAACACTGTATTCAAAAAGTCTAACAGCAGTTCCTTCTCCAGGATTTCTCCAAATATGTACCAGGCATCATGGGTCTTCAGGAGCTAATATTGGATGCAGTGTCCCAAACTTGTAATATCAGAATTCCCTATCTCCCTCCATATTTGGTTTTTTCAGGGAAATAATAGATCTAAAGTTCCCAGGAACATTGTTTAATTAAAAGTTATTCAGCAACATGCCTTGATTCCACATGGACCTACTTTCACTACTGGGAAGATCTCCCTGCAAGTTAACATCCACCTGCTCCTGGCTCCCCCAGTTACTGGAGTGCAGCAACAAGACTTCTTCCACCTATGTCCAATTTTGAGGCATCAAAAGCAGGGATTCTGCCTTCTCAAGTCAGTTTTCCATGACTGTAATTCCTACTACTGTTAACAGAGAATATGTGGAAATTTTTTTAAAAACATGCATTCATTTGCTTCTACCTCTCTGGGACTTAGTTTCTTTCATGTGTAAAATGGGGACAGCAGATAAGGCTCTTTAAGTGTGTAGGGCAGAGGTTGGCATGTGAGGCTCTCAGGAAATGGTCAGTACCACTGTTATTACCCCAGAAACCCTGTCTTCCAGTCCCTGCCCCTCGATTTATCCCACAGTAGTTTCCAAGAAGCATGCCTTCTTCGCAGGGCTGCAGATCCTTGCTAAACTCAATCATATTAAGACTTACTAACACCAGCTATGTGTCAGGCCCTGCCCAGGACTCAAGAAACACAGTAACAAATTACATGGGATAATTATCCCCCAAGTTCTCAGAGCAAGGTAGAGGACACAGCAGGGCAACTTCAGCTCTTGGGAAAGCCAGTGTCTCAGGTTAAGAGGAACAGAGGGTCCCAAGCTTGTCCTGATGATTCAAGAGCTGAGAATCCTGTAATATGCTTTCATTACTCATTCGCCGCGGTGCTTCCATCTGGAAGTGTGTACCTCTAACATTCTCCACCATTTCCAATACACCGTGTACCATGTCCTTGGTGGCCAAGGGACATTCTAATCACTTTGAGAAGGGGAAGTGGACACAGAAGCCAAAGATTCAATAGGGAGATTATCATGTCCCTCCTCCAGCCACTCCTGGGGGGAAAAAGACAAAATTTTCGAAACACACAATCTTGTTCAAGAGCAACAAGACACCTGCTGGCTGGTCAGAGCTTTGCTCCATGCTTTCTTCTTAAATATAAATAAACTGCACTATTTTTCCTGGATCTTGCTCACTTGACTCTAAAGATCTGCCTCCTCAAACCATAACAACTGTATTTTTTTGAGTCCTAGTCTTTCTTCCACTTTTCCCTGAAGACAGAGGCCACTGTGGTCTTCCACATTCAGCAAGTTATTTTTCAGAGAACAGTGAGAGTATCCTTCCCATCCTTCATCTTCTCCCAGGGAATTCAAGTCACATGACAGAAGTCGAGTTCAA
This sequence comes from Erethizon dorsatum, assembly GCA_028451465.1. Classification (NCBI taxonomy): domain Eukaryota; kingdom Metazoa; phylum Chordata; class Mammalia; order Rodentia; family Erethizontidae; genus Erethizon; species Erethizon dorsatum. The sequence continues at coordinate 108,543,060 of CM051827.1, read as the reverse complement.
CGTTCAATATCTGAAAGAGCTTTGTCAATGTCAAGGATATGAAAAACACTAATGTGCACCCAGCTGTGGTCATTCATTCATTCAATCCATGTTTACAGAGTGTCAGCCAGGTGCCTGGCATAGAACTAGGTCCTAGGGACACGATGACAACAACCATGAAAGCATCAACAATAGAAGGAGTTGACTCTTATTGATGCTTCCCACATGCCTGGCATTCATTTAATCCTTTAATCTTCACTACCCTGTGGGACAGATACAATTTTTTTCACTGTTTATGCAAGAAGAAAATGAACCATAGCAAGATCACACAGCTAGGAAATGGCAGAGCTAGGATGGGGGGCTGGAAGTCAGCTGCAAGCTGATGAATTTGACCATTATGCTTCACCATCTCTCCATGGTGACTATGGCAGAATCTGCCCTCAAGTTGCCCACAGCTGATAAGGAAAACAGACAAGTAACTGGGTGATGACAGTGTAGTGGAACAAATGCTGCATGACAGGGGCCACAGGAGCTCACAAGAGTGAGCCATCTCATCGACAATGCTGGAAGCTGCGAGTTCTATACTTACCTTTAAGTCACTCTGTCTTGGTGCCTCTCGAGATTTAATACTTTAATCTCCTGGCAATCTTGCTGAAATGCAGATTCTGACTCAGAAGGCCGGCCATGGGGCCTAAGAATCTGCATTTCAAATAGCCATGCTTTAAGGTTACAGGGCAGCAGGGCAATGTTTCTCGCCACTAGACCAAGGGGGCAATGAGGATAGCTTCCCCCCTTCCTGATACTGAGCCTAGATAATAATGTCTTTGTTAGTGATGTCATGGCTGCGGTCACACCTGCAGTACCTCCTCTACAAAGCATGATGGTAGCAGTTTACTAAGCTGGGTGATCTCTGACCTAGCTGCTATGAGCCAGTCACTATTCTAGCTGCTTCACAGGCACTTAGCCCTTGCAAGCTCCTGAGAAGAGAGGTGACTGATGAGGAAACTCAGACCTAGAGATTAAATGTCTTCATGAGTTGCCTGAAGTAACCCCAGCCATAAGGGACAGAAAAGAGATCTGCGCCCTGCAGTCTGTGAAGCACAGAGGCACGGGGTCCTTCTGCCTCCTCACTCTCACTTTCCACACCAAGAGGCCGAGCAGCAGAGCGGTTAGGACATTTGTGTAAGGTCAGCCAGCCAGGAAGGGCAGAGCCAGAACTCAGCCCAAGTGGCGCCTTACCCCTAACTCATTCTGTTAACTGCTCTACAACAAAACAGGAATTTAAATTTCTGCTCAGGCTAAGAGGTTGGTTCTTGGGCTGTATTACACTTAGGCTATGTTTATGGCCACACAAGAACATTGGTGAAATCACTGAGGATTTAGGCCACTGTCAAGGCCTGAAGCTCTTAACAGGGGTTACAGCCTCTTTGCCTTTGACTTTTTCCATTTCAAACACAGTAACAGAATTTCCTTGTGTCCAGTTTCTTTCATCCTTTCTAGATTACCTCTAGAGAGAGGTAATCTTTTTTTTTATTTTGGTTCCAGGAATCGAACTCAGGACCTTGCACTTGCCAGGCAGGCACTTGTGCCACTGAGCTATATCCCTGGCCCCAGAGACGTAATCATTTTTAAAATATCACCCTGCTGCAGGGGGAACTGAGTCCCCATCAAGGCTTGCTAGAATGAGACTTGGGGGGCTGAAAGGGAGTGGGCAGGACTGGGCTGTGGATGCTGAGACAGTCCCTCCAGCCCCACTCCACCCCCCCCCAGGCCCCTGTTGTGACCCCCACAAGCCTGGAGCCCCCCAAGCCTTTGTTCCCTTCACCTTCTTAGAGTAACATGGCCCATGGTCCTGCCTCCTGCCCCTCCTCCTCCTACTCCTCCTCACACCTCGGCCAACTTGTTATCAGAGGGCTGACCACTGGGTCTTGCTGCCAGCACTTCTGTCAGAGTGTTGATTGCTAATAAGAGCAGTACAATTGTTGATTGGGAATAAGAAATAAAAATAAAACACTCAAGCTGACCAGCTACTGTGCCAGGCCATGTTTCAAGATTGTCATCTCAAAGCCAGGGAAAACAGGAAAAATTGCTGCCAGCTCAGACTGACTCCCACATTGCCCACTCAGCTGCCCAAACCAGCATCTATCACCGCCTCTCAAAGCATTCGTCTCCTGTACCAGCATCCATTCTTGCCAAGAGCTGCCTGAATCCATCCCCATCTGTGTCCATCCTAAGCGGGTCATACCTGTCACCATCACCCCACCTCCACAGGGAAGCATGTTTGACTCTCCACAGACATGGGGAGAGGGATAACACAACAACCTAAGCCCTAGCAGTGTATATTGGAGCCTTAAGGATGTCCTACGAACAGTGGCAGTGTTTGTCAGTACACAGGCAGGCATCTAACATCAGCATGGAGGTCAGGGCATGCACAACAAGCTCTTGGAACAATCATGGCCTTAGCCAAAGTCAGTATCAATCCTCTTAGGGTCTAGGGAATGATGAAAGTCCCTGGAAACTTATTTCAGGGGGACTCAGAGCTGAAGTCTTATATGTTGTTGTGGTAGCGGGTAGGGGATGTTAACTACTGAGAATAGCTTTGGGGGACTCTGGTGACATTTCAGGGGCTCTGGGTCTCTAACTTATACTTGAAGCTGACTTAAGAGTGATAAGAACCATTACCCCTTGACCCCTCACCCCTTCCCTCAGCTCAGACTGGTCTGGGATATTTGACAGATATGGGAAATGCACATTTAGGTGAGGGAACCAGGGCCCTCAGCTGTAAGGAAGATTGGAGGTCAGAGGCACAGCCACAGAGGGATGAGGGGAAAGACAACCCTTCACCCAAGTCACTCTTTCCTATTTGGTTTGTAAGACCTGTATAAGTTCTTCATAGCTTTGCTGCCTCCCATTTGGGTGAAATGGTATCATCAATGTTTTCCAGATCTTTTCTCTAGATATTTTATTATATCCTTGGTGATATACAATATTCACTTCTACTACAAGTATGAGATTCTAAACAAAATCTTGATATTTCTCTGATTGGACCAATTTGGGTCACAGAGCCATCCATGAACCAATAATTATGGGTGAAAAATGTGATATGCAAATGTGAATAAGATATGATAGCTTCAGCCAATCAAGACCCACTTCTGATCTGGGAATAGTTTAAATTGCACCCATATGGACAAATGGGAGATTGGATCCTTTTTTGAAAAAGGAACAGAGAAATAGATGCTGGAGGGGCATCTAGAAATGGCCATTAAAGGTGCTAGAGATTGAGTATCAAGGATTGAATGCCTTATGCAATGAATTAGCAGATTCAAAATAGACTTTAGAGACAATTTGGCCCTATGATTCTCACCAAGTCAGCATTCCTTTTGAGGAACCCATGTCAGAATTTCCAGAAGGCATTGTGGGATCTCCATATGTAAACAACAGGAAAAATGATTCTTTTAAAGATTGGGAAACACGGCCCAATTACATCATGAATAACCTTCCACGACAGTCTTAACATAGTGTCAAAGAATTTGAGCCTTTGAGGTTAGACAGATTTGAGTTCAAATCTACTTGTGTTACTTACCAGCTGCTTGACCTTGGACTATTTCCCAGTCTCAGGCTTCTCCTCTGTAAAAAGGGAGACAGAACCCCCATCAGAAGGTTGCTGTGACTGAATAAGGTAAGGTGCAAAGTGTGTTTGATGCATGCCTTAAACATGGGAAGCGCTCCACAATCAGTAGTTGTCTGATTATCATCAAGTGTCGAGCACTTTAATCACCTGTGATGTGGGAAGAAAGGGTCAAAAGCACCAGCACTGTAAAATGCCCTCATTTTATAAATAAGAAGACTGCAGCCCAAATTGGAGAATAAGGTTCATGATTGAAGAATAGTTGAGGCAGAACAAAAACATTCTCCAGTTCAACACATGCCTTCCGGTCATTGATTGGCTCAAGGCTTACAACTCCCATCAGGCTGCATTCTGTTACTTGATCACATCCACACCTAGTCTCCACACCAGAAAACCCAGCATTATATCCAGAGTAAAGCTGGGATCCACAGCGATTCTCAGGAATCTGTATGGGTGGGGGTGGAGAGATGGAGCTTCAGGCTTATCAAGTACTTTCCAGGAAATGGACTTCAAAGTATTTAGCATCTGACCACCTTCCTTCTGTGCTCCTCAGCCAGGTTCTGCTGCCAACTGTCATTACTGATGTGACTGGGAGGAAAACTACTCAAATATCTCTCAGGTTCTTAAAGCCACTGCTACAATGGCAACAGCAGTTAAGAACTAGCTTTCGCTGTGTTGGCCAAATGGCTTCAGTTGGGTGATCCCATAACTAGGGTATAGGGCTCCTGTAATGAGCATCTTTCCGTAGGTATCATTCTGATTGGGCTTTCAGACATGTGGAAATGTGCATTTGAAGGCATCTGTCTACATCTGTCTTTGCCTGTCCACCACAAATGTGTGTATACACAAACTCACACACACAAACACACATCCCCACACAGCTTCCCTGCATGTTTCTGTCCAAGGTGAGCCACACAGCTTTGCCGATGACAACATTTCCTTGCTGTAGCAACACCAGGTCATAGACTGTACTCTGTTCAGTATTCACAAATATGCCCTATCACTCCTATATGTTAATTTCCTTTAGGGTATCTCCATCACCTATTGAAGTTTCCCAATTTTCATGATCAACACTCCATCAGTGAACACTTTTTGAGGATGCAACATCACAGTAAACGTGTTTATTATTTACTTGTCTATTATATGTACAATTAATGCACCACCATGTCATGTGCTAATGTACTGTAGAAATTTTGCACGGGTAGAAAATTTTAAAGGAGAAAAGACAAAGGTGAAAATTATAAAATATATTTTATACATAAAAATCTTCAGCCATTAACTGAAAGAATGAGGGCAGTGTAATTGTTCATTGTAAATGCTTCATTACTTTCAAAAATCTTAGGTTAGCAGTTTTTGATAAACTCTTTTGAAGGTCAGGTTGAAAGTATGTTTATTTTGTCCATGGTTTTGGGGATTTGACAGGCTGTGAGGTGTCCCAAAGAGAAGATCAAAAACAAAGATGTACATTGTTGGTTGCACTTTCTACACATCAGACTCACTTTTAATTCCCATTTACAAATTTACAAGGGATGTTGAGGACATTTGCCTAGTAGATTTCCATTTTCCACGCATTGATTGGTTGCTTTTGCAAATAAATCAGAAGGCTTGGCATTTTAATATTTTGAACAAAAGTGTTTGGAATCCTTTAGAATTTTTTTTTATTTTTAGAAGTTTTTTTAATACTTTAGAAAATTCTGTTTCCAAGTCTTCATAGAACACAAATATGATAGAACTTATAAATGACACACTGACATTATTTTAGGCAATAACATCATATAATGGTGGAAACACTTCAAATGTCCATTTTTAAATGCACTTTTTCTCAAGGAAACCTCTTAAAAGCAGCTGCTTTCTCTCTCATTGTTAAAAATGTCACCTTTACTTTGAAAGGGCAGATTACAGATGTTTACTTTTTTGAAAATATCTGATAGCAACAGCTACCTGTCATCCCTATAAAGGTCAGCAAATTTGGAAAACTTTTGTTTTTTTTGTAAAAGAAAATTACACTTCTCATTGTTAAGTTCAACAAACTAGCCAGAGACCCTTTGGGTAGCACAAGATCACTGCCCTTCTTATCACAAAGTAGCCAACGATTCTACCACTCAAAACATTATCCTCTGCCAGGCCACGCAAAATGTTATGTGGCTTGTCAGGCGAAATCCAAGGAGGAATCTTTTCAGCCCTTAGGTGGGAGGGGACTCCCACTCTTTCCTCAGGAGGCCTCGTGTACCCTAGGAAACACATCACTGTTTGATCAGTGGATAACTGGGGGTAACAGTGTCACTTCATTTAAGCACTAGTAAAGCTTAACTTCTTTGTCATTTTCAAAAAAGCAAATATAGCCTCTTATTTTCTTCTCATACTCCAGTGGACATCTGGTAATTCAGAGAAGCAGGGATGGAGCCCTGTATGCCCCCTCTTCTTTTCCCATTCAAAGCTCCATACATGACAAAAATAACTGATATTTATTGAACATTTACTATGTACCAGCACTGATCCACATCCTTTAGATACATTCACCCTCCTGAGTGTCCCATGGAATAAACGTTATTATTATCCTCTTTTCACAGTTGAGGAACTAAAGTACAAGGGATTTAGCAACTAACCAAAGTTTTAAAGATTAGTAAGTAGTGGAGGCAGGATTCAAACCCAGGGAGCTTGGCATTACAGTCTACACTGAAGTACTGTGCTATGGTTTGTTCTCCCCAATAGAGCCATGCAAAGTTCTACACCTCTGCCATGGTCTTTATTTCTTCCAGGACTTTGTAAAAAATATTCCTTTCATCAGAACCATTCACTCAAGTTCAAGTTTTAATGCTAATAGAAGACCCTTCAATCAACTTCTCTGGTGACGAGTTGACACTTTGTTCACTTGCAGTGCTGCCTGGCCCACCATGATGCCCCTTTCTCTGCAAACTGCCCCAAGAATACCTGAGTGAAGGTCGATCGATCAGATCCTTTCTCCTGAATTTGAATTTTACAAAGCAACACAGAGGCTGGGTGGGGTGGATCTGGGGGTAAGGAGGAGGGTGTCATTGGAAGAGAACCAATAAAGTGTAGTTCTCCAGAGAGTTGTGGAATTCCCAGAGCCATTCTACCCTTGCTGAAAAAGATCTTCTCTGACTCCCAAAAGAAATCCCAGCATCTTTTGCTAAATTTCTCCAGAATCCATTTTCATTTACTTAAATGAGTAAAGCAAACTTAGCCAATCTGCTGAGCTCCTGAAGCAATTCCTTCACACATCAAGGTATCTATTGGCGTGCACTGTGGCCATTTATTTGTTCTCAGGCTGTAGGTACCCCGAGTGTACAGGCTGCTTCCCCACCTTCAGACTTCCAGTGCCTCCCCCTATCTGTGCCCTGGAACAAGTGTCAGCAAGTGCAAGCTGAGCTCCCACCCAGATGGGCGTGTTCCCCAGGAGGAGGGAGAAACCCTCGGGTGCCTCCCTTCGTTGTGCAGAGAATCCATTCTCTGCACACTAATGTTCACAGTCAGAGCCATGCAAATACTATCTCTGAAAAGAAAATCCAGGTTGGAGTCATTAAAAGCATTGAAAAATGACCTTTGCTTGCTGAAAGAGTAATCCATTAATAATGTATCTTGTACTATAGAGATAATGGGAGCCTTCCACCAGGGGATTAAAGAACTATGGGAATTTAGGGTCAATAGACCTTCTCCAAAATTGCTTTATCCCCCTGGGATGCAAAGCATGAAGCACAGCCCTCCTGGGGCTGGCAGGAAGAGCATCAGATTTACGGAAGGACTTGAGTCAGAGAAGAGGTGCCATCTAGGCGACTCCATTTAAACATCTTCCTGGCGGCAGCCCTCCAGGCAGCTCCAGCCTGTCCTCTTCTGTTCTGACCCAGCAGTCAGGAATTTTCTGGTCTTTGGCCATGGGCAGTGTTGCCAGTTATTAGCAAAAGCTGGGGTTTAGGGTAGAAGACAGGGGTAGAGCTGGCACTAGAGTTTTGGGGTGTAGCTATGTGGGATATAGCTGGTACCCAAGCTTCAGACACAGCTAAGTCCCCAACTGTCTTCCAACAACTGAGGGAGGGTGTCATTCCTGATTCAAAGAGTCAGAGTCTCCAAGTTGGAAAGACCTTAAAAGTCATCTTTGCTCGAGCTCCTTTTGTGACAGAAGATTTACTACCTCCCACGGTTGGCCACTCCATTCTGGGGAGCGCTGACCATCGGAGCGCTCTGTCACACAGAGCCCTGACTGACTGAGCTCCTCTCTTCACTAGGACCACCATTCTAACTGGAGCAGATCGAGTGGCGAGGAGGAGAACCTGGCCCCAGGTAAGGATAATAAGAGGGGACATCACCTATAGAGAATGCAAAAATAATAAACTGACTAAAAATGGGTCTCCTTTTTTTTTTTTTTTTTTTATTTTTTTTTTTTTGTGGGTACCAGGGGGACGACCTCAGGACCTCGCGCGCCAACAGGCACCCGTGCCACTGAGCGATATCACCAGCCCCTTTTTCGTATGTGGGTTCCGGGAGTCGAACTCGGGCCCTCGCGCTTGCAAGGCAGGCGCTTACGCCGCTGAGCCATCTCACCGGCCCGGGTCTCCTTTTTATTATCACCATTCACAGGCAATTCTGCACAATGTTAGTGGTAAAATATTACCTTTCACAAAAGCTCTTGTTGGTCAAATTCGAAATAATTATTACAGTTGCTGTTGAGTTTTAATAATAATAAATATGGAATAAGCTTTCACTGAGCACATTTTTATTACCTATCCTTTAATGACATTCTGTTCTAGATGGGCACTAATTTGGAAAACTCCCAGTTTTACAGTTGGCCCTCAACGCATGCAAACTGAGCTATACGTGTTCATTTCGAGAGCAAAATTTTAAGGTTTGGACCAGTTCCAGCTTGATTTGAGCACATTTCATGCCTCCAATCCCTGTGGCACTACATATCCCTGAGTTTAGGAAATTTATAATAAGCCCCGCAATAGTAAAGACCAGGAAAAATTTCAGAAAATGAGCAACTTCAGTTCTAACATTTAATGCAAACACTTGAAGTTTTGGTTTTTAAAATTTAAAACAGTAAAACAGAACCACAAAGTGAAATATTTTTGTTAATTGTAATTTTTAGTTTATTTGTATTGAACTTGAAGAATATTTCAAAAATTGAAATTCATCTTACTTTTTTAATTAATTGTTGAACTGAAGAATTAATCAGGAAAATGTACTGTTATTACTCATCACTGTAACATACTATAGATTGGTTTTCCCTTTTCTCAAAACCTCCACTATCATAACAAAGTATTAATTCATTAATCTTTTTCTTTTTTATTCTGTAATATTTGTGTATTTTTACTGGTATATATATATATTGCTGTCTGCTTTTCCTTTGTTATTATTTATTTTACCTTGTGTTTATTACTACAATTAATCTTGTATGTATAGAGGAGTTGTTGAGAGTGATTCTCTCAGGATATCAAATATAGCAGGAACTTCACTAGTTCTGGTCCCCTTCTCTGAGCACTGCCCCCATGTTTGAAAATCCTCACCACATCCCCCCAAGACTTTTCCGAGTTGATCATCCAGTCCTCCCAAACATCCCCCATAAAAATGGTCCTGAGTCTTTCTGCCATCTTCACTATAATGGCTGTCATTTATCAAGCTCTTACCAAGTGCCAGATAATGTACATGATTTCATTTGATCCTCTCCATAATTGTTCTTCCCATTTTATGGCTGAGAATACTGAGGCTCAAAAGGATGAATTAATTTGCCCCAAATTATATAGTCAGTATGCAGCAGAGTGAGACAGAAAGTGACAGGAAATTGTTCTTACTACTGTGTGATTCTGTTCCCATCCCCCACTACCCCTACCACGTATGGTCAAGCTTGCGTGTGTTGCTCTTCCCTTGGTGGCCTTTTTTTTTTTTTTTTTTTTTTGTGGGTACCGGGGGGTCGACCTCAGGACCTCGCGCACCAGGAGGTGCCCGTGCCGCTGAGCGATATCACCGGCCCCTTTTTCGTATGTGGGTTCCGGGAGTCGAACTCGGGCCCTTGCGCTTGCCGGGCAGGCGCTTAAGCCGCTGAGCCATCTCACCGGCCCCCCTTGGTGGCCTTAGAATACCACCTACCTTCCACATGTGGGACATAGAAAGTCAGCATGGAGTCACCTCTTTCGTTCCAGAAGCTGTACTTATGCTAATGCTGCCTCTGAGTTCACTGGTTTTATGGGTAGATGTGGCAGACAGATTGGAGTTCACAAGAGGAAGTCAACTTGAGTTGTGAACGTCCAGAATATGATATCTAGGATCCATGACACCTGAATGTGGGGAGAGCAGCTAACACTAACATGAGCCAGGGGTTCGTCTGTGCCATCTCAGTAAAGGAACAAAAATTCTCAAGCCTCCAAGAGAGGGTCATGCAGCAGCACTACATGCAGACAGTAAATGTTTGAGGAGCCCTGATGCAAGGAGCGAACTCTAGGGAAGAGGAGAAGTAACCACAAACCAAGTGCATGGTCCACCTTAGTGGAAAGTCTGTATGAATTGGGTGAGCTCTGGGAAAAGGCTGGACAGCCTGGGAGTACACACTCACTGTTATGGTTCATATCTAGATGTCCCCCAAAGTCACACGCAGCCATAGGTGGGGATTTTCAGAGGTAGCTGGATCTAGAGTATGTGATGCTGGGATTAAGCATGAGATGATGGGATGAAGGGTGATTGCTAAATTAGTCCACTGATTGGTTTGGCATAGTTCTGGGTATGGATAATGGAAACGCCCACCCTGGGTGTGAGTCCTACCCCTTTAAGGGCATGTAGCCTGGACAGAATACAAGGGACAGAAAGAGGGCTGCTGCCATTGCTTGCTGCTTTTGCTGGCTTCTGCCTGCCATAAGCTGTTTCTCCTCTGTGATGCCCCTCTGCCATGCCACCCTGTCTTGGAGCCAGCCAATTATGGACTGAAACTTCTACAAACTGTGAGCTGAAATAAATCTTTCCTCCTTTAACTTTGGGTGTCAGGTATTTTGTCTCAGCAACAAGAAAATTAACTAAGACACACACCCTTCCTAGGCTGCAAAGGGTTGTTGGCCTTCTACCGAGGACTCACAGGACTAGGCTGAAGGATTCCAGGGGCCTATGCTAGGTCCCCTCTATCCAGGCACTTTCAGGAGGCTCAGAGAGATGCACCCACATGCTGCCACCAATGCTTTATGCCCTGTGGCTCCTTTAAAACCTTGCTTTATATGAAAACAGGTAAGACCCTCCTCCCAGCACCACTTGCTAGAGAATGCAACCTTGGGCAACTTGTGCCCTCTGCTCTCATTATGCCTGGTATGAGAGGAACAGAGGGGGATTGGTGGGTCCATTCTAAACATCTGGGAGGACTTCACCCCAAATCAGCTTGTCCTCCCATTCTGGGCTTGGGTTGATTTCCAATCCTACCTTTGCCTTTTGGCCCCATCCTGATCAGGAGAATTTAGCCCCAGCATAAGACCTGACATGAGTGTTTATTCAAGGTCACCTCATTCCGCCCGGCCATAGATTTAGGTTGTTGAGATGTTTAGGGTCTGAAATAAACAGTGTTTCTGCCATTAGCGGGGCACTGAGAAATAATAAGATTCTCTAGCTTCAGGCAATATTAAAATATGGACAGATGCTGCCTCTCCAGGGAAAAACTCCATCCCATTGCCAAGCACAGAGAACTGCGTCCATCCCTCAGTGAAAGGAACAAGTAGAACCGGGGACAAGGTAAAGTTCCTAATAACCAATCTGAGAGGCTGAGGCATGTAGGAGCACCAGCCTTTGAAGAGGGTTACCAGAAGCCAGGCTTATACTTTGCTCCAGCAAGGGGAGGATGAGGGGGTGACATAGCCCATTTTATGCTGCTATAACATAATATCAGAGAGTGAGTGGTTTATAAAGAACAAAGGCTTGTTTCTTCCAGCTCCGGGAACCTGTTAAGATCAAGGGGCCTGCGTCTGGCAAGGTTCTTCTTGCTACATCATCCCATGGCAGAGGCAGAAGGGTAAGAGAGAGAAGGGCTCTAAACTCATCATTTCATCAGGAGCCCACTCCCATTGTAACTAAACCACTCCCAAGACAAGGGCATTAATCTTTTCATGAGGGTGGAGTCATCATGGTCTAACCACCTTTCAATGGTCCCACCTCTCAACTGTTGCATTGAGAATTAAGTAGGGACCACATTCAAACCATAGCAGTGGAATAGTTTTGGGCAAGGAAAACCTTGGTGATTCATGGACATCCAGGCCCTTGCCTCCAGATCAATCAGACGTTGACCTAAGTCAGTGGTGGTAAACCTGTGGCACACATGCCACATCAGGCTGTTTGTATCACTGAAAGTTCTAAAAGGTTCTCTACCACTGACTGGAGCCGAAAGACTTGACTAGATTTAGAACAGCAAAGATGGGCTCCTAACATGCATATGTGGCAGGGTCTGGGAGGGTTGGGCATGGGGAAGAGTGTCCTTGGAGATTTTTGAATAATCGAGGAAAGGAAGGAATTTGGAGGTACCTGATCACTGCCAAACAATATTTGGCTCAAGAAACTGCATCCCAGCTAAGGAGTCTGACATAACGGATAGGCCAAGCACAGAATTTCCAAGCCTGACGTTGCATCTTTTTGGTGGTGTCCTTTCCATTTTCTTTAGACGAAGTGTGGGAAATGAGAACATGATGATGAACACAGTACTGATTAGCTGTAGCCATACCAGGGGAAAGAAGTTTCCCTTTCCTCTCTCTCTTCCTCTCTCTCTCAGCACTGCTCTTTGTCCTAACCTATGGAACGATGGGTTAATTGGCTTATAGAGCTGCTGAATATGGAACAGAGCCCTAATGGAGATTTAATCAAAGGAGACAGTTATGTCGAGTGAGGTGTAAAAGCCATCGAAGATGAATGGAGATGGATACAATTTTCCCCCCAGAGTTATTCAGAGCAATTTTAATAAAGTGCAAGTTTAACTATGGAATGGATTGCGTGACCAAGTGTCATTTGGCTGTAGGGCACAGCAGGGCAGGTAAAAGAAGGAGAACTTGCAAAGTTCCTTAGAGCAGGTGGAAATTCTCTCTGCCTCATACAATGGGCACATGGCCCAAGTTCCATGCTCCCTACATTTTACCTAATCACCCACTTACATGACTCATTTCAGAGGTGTTTCTGCATCCTCTGTGGCTTGTGGCCAGTGATCTCAGTGCTTAGTGTAGAAGGTTTACTAGGCCTAAGTCATGGCTGTAGTTGGAGATCCATAGATCCAACCACTTACCAGGCACCTCCACTTGGATCTCCACATCTTCCCCTTTCAATGCTTCCACTCATCCTTTAGTGCCCAGTTTAGTTGCCACTTTAGGAAGATTTTCCTGAACCAGTCTTCTCTCCTCTCTGCATTTCCCCATTAGTCTGTATATAATGCAGTTTCATAATTGTCTTTTTGATATATATCTGCCATCACTGTTAAACTATGGCCTCCTTGAAATACTTCTATATATATCATACATGCACATACACACACATATCTATACAGACACATACTAATGAAATCCACTACTGGGATTATCTTAGATAAACTATTGTGTAAATTGCTTTCTTACTCAGCAATATGGTGTAGAGATCTTTCTATAACAATGCATGTTGCCCCATAACAACCTCTTTAACAGCTGCACTGTATTCCTTTGTATGGTTGTAACATAAATTATTCGACAAACCTCATCTTTTTCTGTAATCAAAAACATCATTGAAAGGAGCATTCTCCTACATATATGTTTTTGAAAATTTGTCCAATTAACTCCCTCATAAATTCCTAGAAGAAAAATTGTTGAGGTCAAAGTTTCGATACATATTTTCAAAATATGCTCAAAAAGAGTAAAAATGTGTGCTAATGTACACTCCTACAGATGTTGTCTGGGAGTATGTTTCCCTACAGCCTTTCTAGGCATTGTCAGTCACGTTCTTTTTTGCCAATCTGATGGATAAAACTTGATGTTTTATTCCTGTTAAATTTGACAATTTAATAATCTAAGACAAGCCCCATCTAAGGAGATGATATAACTACATGCCTTGACAGGACAGTAAGGGTTCTAAGAGCCTATGCCGGGGAGAGAAGAGCTTGCTGAGATTTTTCCTGGAGAAGTCACTCAGGATGAGGAGCTGGTTCTCTGGAAGAAGAGGCCAGTTGCCTAAACCATGAAATTCAGGAAGTGTAGTCAGATGTATCCTGGTTCATTTAATATCCTACCCAAAGGGTTTCAGAGGAAACCTAGATGGCCACATTTTCTGGCATCTCAGTCATAGATCTGAATGCACCATTAAGCAAGTCTGAGGGACCGTAGAAGCAATATACACTTCAGAGAAATGATGTATCTTGTGTATAAGATGCAAGGAACATAATAAGATAGAGATATAGGGACCTGAATAGCTAGTCTAGATTATGGACCTAGGTAACAAGCCCCAGAGCAAAATCAGAAACCAGGGAACTGGACAGGAAGCAGTTATACTCCAGGTACAAGACCTGAGACTGCAGCCTGATGCCTTCTCAGGCACCTGGGCATAAACACCCCTGTGCACTGGGCACATGAGATATAAGGGCAACTGATGGTTTGAAGACTTCATTCAGTAGGGTACAAGGGCTCTTAATAGCTCTCCAGGCCAGGTCTTCACTGGCTAAAGGACTGGGGCAGATGGACAGAGCAGAAGCAGGTATGTACTATTCTCTTGACAACTAAGTCTACAAAGCATATGGAAAATCCCTTCCAATAAAGTCCCTTTCCAGTGTAGAGGTGGGAGTGAGAATGGGTACAATAATGCTCAAAGAAATGAATCTGAGCTAATCCATTCCTACGTTGATTACTATTGAGTTCAGGTCCTTTGCTTTAGATTATCAATGACCCAAGAGACTTTGGGGAAACCAAGGATGATGCCTGACTTGGAGTGGAGCAGTGTTTGGTTCCCAAGGAGCCAAGACCAGACCAGAGTATCTGGCCCAGCAAGCTGGTGGTTGGGACTAGATCCAGAAGGTGACTCCAAAACCACATCCATGAATAAAATCAAATAAGACCCACCAGTACGCACATTTAAGTGATGTTTGAGGAGCAGGGGCTGAGCAAGTAAAGAGGAAAGAAGCAAGAAATAGTGAGCTGATATCCACAGGTTAAGAATTTTGCTACCAACAAGATTGGAATGTCCAAGGCATGCCATTAAAGGTCCTATGATATGTGGATATGAGGTATATTAGTTTCTTTTTCATTACTACGAAAAAGTACCTGAGGTTGGGTAAGCTTACAAAGAAAAGAGGATTCTTTAACTCACAGTTCTGGAGGTTCAAGGGCCTGCTTGTGTTGATGGCCTTCTTGCTGGCAGAGTTCCAAGGTAATGCAGGACAAGAGGACAAGGTAGTGCAGGACAAGCATTCATGATGTGTGCATGTGTGCACACAAGCCTTTTCTGGTCTCTCTCTCTCTTCTCATAAAGCCAACAGTATTCGATCATGAGTGCTCTACCCTGACCACCTTATTTAATCCAAATCACCTCCCACATATCGCACTTCTAAACACCATAGTCAGATTCAATTACAACCTCTTAAGAACTCACAATGTGAGTGAAATTTTAACACACGAACCCTCAGGGGACACACTCCACCCACATCCAACCCATAGCAGTTGCTCACCTACTGGAAAGGCCCAGAATAAGTCAGGCATTTGCTGCTGTCTCTTCCTCAGTTGTTGTGAGATGGTTTTGCACTCCTGGCCTAACAGGAGGAAGTAACGGTTACTATACTGGTTGCAGTTTCCCCTGCAGTGTCATCAGCTCTCCCCTTTCTGCAGATGTTGCAGCCTCCTTGAGTCTGCTGGGATGACAATGCGCTCACTGCCTTGAGAAGGGCAGTGAGAATGCTTCCCAGAGAAGTTTCTATCTCACTGCTTTTGTGTGCAGAAGCGGACAACACTGCAAATAGTACTGGTAAACACTGAAGTCCCAAAGACCTGCCTTCCAAAGGGCACCCATTCTAGCTACAAAGCAAAGCTTGGGGCTTTTGAATAGAAGGGAAGAGTTACCCTCCACTCCAGGAAATCCAGCCACCTCCCCATGGGATCATGCTCCTTGCTAACTGCCAGGGCTGGTCCCACACATTCCACATCTTGCTCTTGTCTCCAGTGGCTGCTTTTATTATGTCCAAATACATACTGAACTCAGGTGACTCCCCAAGTTTTCTTTCCATATCACAAACTGGGCTTGAGTATCACATCCACAGTCCCACGGCTCTTCACCATCCCTGCATCACCACTGCCTACCTGGCTAAGATCATGGGCTTTCAGCTGAGCAGCCTGGGTTCAAGTTCAGGAAGTTCAGGCTCTGCTAGGAAGCTGTGTGACTATAAATAAACCATTTAACATCCTTTGTGTCTCTCTGTGCCAGTTGCATCATCTGGAAAGTATAGATAATAGTAGTATTCCTAATAGTGGCAACAGAGCTTTCTCTCAGTATCTGTGGGGACAGATGCTCAAGTTCCAAGTTCCTTATATCAAATGGTGTAGCATTTGCATGTAACCTATGCAAATCCTCCCTTATACTTTAAATTATCTCTAGATTAATTATATTACCTAATCACTGTAAGTGCTATTTAAATAGTTCTTATACAGTGTTTTTTAGTGAACAACAAAGGGAAAAAAGTCTATACATACTCAGTACAAGTGCAGATTTTTTCAACTATTTTTGATCTGAAGTTGGTTGAATCTGCAGAAGCAATGCCTGCAGATATGGATGACTGTATTTCATAGGTTTGTGAAGATTAAGTGAGTTAGAATACATAAAGTCCTTGAATAGCATTTCCTGCATTGTAAGTGCCACTGAACTATTAGCATTTGCTGTTGTTATTTTCTTCTCACATCACCTGGCTCAGTGGGTAAGTAGGAAAAAGCAACAGACAGCTGAATTATATTTGTTATTTAGTTTGATGAAAACATAATTTATTTACTTGTATATGATAATATGTATTATGTGCTTAGCATTGTATAATCCTATTTGATCCCCATCCCAGCCACATGAAAAGCATGTTACTATTTCCATTTTGCAGATGCATAAATTGAGGCTTATAAGAGTTAACTCTGGCCCAAAGTCACACAGCTGGCAAGGTGAAAATTTCAAATTTTAATCCATGTCTGGCTGGCTCCAAACATGCACAGTTTTGTTCTTTCAGGTAATAAATAGTTCAAAAGTAAAATGAGAACAGTGCTAGAAAAAGACTCACTCCAGTCTAGAACTGTTTAGACATTGCAGTAGCTTCTGTTCTTTGCTCACAATCGTCTCTTCCCTCCCTCCTACTAAGCAGCCCTTCTTCCTGGCCCGTGATGTCAGGCTGAGCCACGTGACTTGCTCTGCTCGTGGGTACCAGCAGACAGGACTTACGCCACAACTGAGCACAGCCTTTCAATAAGTTGCTGGTTTATCTCTTTCTCCTTGAGCTCCTGCCTCACCATGAGAACAGCGTGCCACAGATGAGCGCTTCCCCTTCAACTAGGGCCCCCAGTAATAGATCAATGGAGCTGAGCCAAGTGTAGCAGAGCCCAGAAGAACCAAGGACAGCTACTGCTGACCCGCAGCACTCACATACTGTGAACAGGAGGAAAATGCTTGGTGCTGTAAGGTGTTGAGACTTGGCAGCAGCGGGTGGAGGTTGTTGCCACAGGAAACGCGAGCTAATGCAAACGTGGCCCCAGTGGTGGTGGACAGACCAGGTAACCTGCACTGTGATGGAACAGACTCAGGAGGGGATAAGCCAGGCTTGCTGCTTTACAAAATAATGCATTTGGTTGTAAAGGTGGGCTTCATAACAACTGGGTGCATTTTTGTGTATGATTAGTCATCTAGATATGTTCTCTAAATTGAAATCAAAATAATAAAGCCACAGAGGACCCTGGAGAAAGGAGGAAGGAGAAAGTGGTCAAAGTATTTCGAGTTTCCCATCCCTTTGGGTGGCTCCCACAGATGCAGAAAACAAGCCTAAGTGGAAAACATTTTTCCCTGCAGAAGAGTGAGTCTGTAGATAGAGCTTTCCAGCAGAAAGACAGGAAGTTCCCAGCACTCTCACAGCTCTGTGGATTTGGCTCCCATTATGTCTGGGACCGCTCCATGTGACAGGTTCAGTGTGAAGTTCCCAGTCACCCAGCAAGAACAAGGACCAGGGTAAATACTGAATTCTGGCTGAGGACTCTTTTACCAAGACAAAGTACCTGGCAAATAAAGTATATGATCACAACTTGACACCTGGCTGGGACGGGACTGGCACAAATCTGTTTATGGAGACTTCTGTGTGCAGCTGGGCGCTAGGTGAAGAATTCTCGGTTAGGATTCTTGTTAGGCCATATTAGGCACAAAAGTGCTTTAGAATCTCTTGTGAATGGCACTGATGGTGCAGTAAAGGTAACTTTGCAGGATGTCATGGTCAGGCCTGCCCTTGAACTTTCAATAATCCTTCAGGTCTTTGCCTGTAACACTCTCAAGGGTGGAGGGTTAGGCCTTTGGAGAGTACAGGGAGTTCCTCAGGTCTTTGTGAGGCAGAGGAGAGGAAGCAGACCCTGGGGACACTTCATTAGGCTTCTCCTATTGGTCTTTGGCCGGCTGAGATCCACAAAAATGCTGCAACAGGGCTGAGGTGTTTCCATGGCAACAGCAGGCAGCATTGCTCTGAAGGCAGCAAGATGGTGGGAGGGTGGCATAAGCCAGGGGGAAGGGGAATCAGAAGGGGAGGGGAAGAGAGGACCTGGAAGGGAGAGAGAAGTGGAAGGAAAGGGAGAGAAAAGTCAGAGGAAGTGGTGAAAGGATGAGGAGGAAAGAAAGGGATGTAAGAGAAGGTTAAGAACAAGAGAGGCAGAAAGAGATAAGGTAAGAATAAGAGGCAACATGTGGAGAGGAAAAGAAGAAAGAAGGAAGGAAGGAAGGAAGAAAGGAAGGAAAGGGAAGGAGGAAGGGAGGGCAGAAAGGAAAGGGAAAAGGAACTGGAGAGGAAAAGGAAAGGCAAAAGAGAACTGCTTGTATCCTTGACTTCATGCACCAATGGCAAAGACGACATGACACACTAAGAAACGCGCAGGACACAGTCCCAGACACTGCGCTCCCGCCAGGCCCCACCCTGGAGTGGCTGTGAGATGGGATAGCGGGAAGTTTCTAGAACAAGTTTTGACATCTGATAGATTGTGTCTCTGGCCGCATGAGCTTGGACCAATTACTTAACTTCTCCAAACTTCAGTTTTGTTTCATCTAAAAACAAGACAAACAAACAAGAAAACCAGCGATAATGATGAACTTATGCAACTGTGGAATGAAATAAGATGCGAGCAGAGAGCTTAGTGTGGTGTCTGGCACACAGTAAGCACTTCATAAATAAATTGTATTTTTTACATTTGACTTGGTCGTCATGTAACCTGCCTGTGACTCCATTTCTTCATCTGTAAAACACGGATAATTCCCACCTCAGACAGTTTTTAAATTACATCATTGTAAGTGCTCAATAATTGTTTGCTATTAAAGTTATTTTCCTAATAAGAATAAACTTTATAGAGTGCCTGGTGTTTGTGTGTTTGTTGGTTGGTTGGTTGGTTGATTTGTTGGTACTGAGGATTGAACCCATGACCTTTGCACTAAGCACTAAACTACATCTCCAGCCTTTTTAGAATTTTTTTATTTTGAGAAAAGTTCTCACTAAGTCACTAAGTTGCCCAGACAGGTTTCGAACTTGCAATCCTCTTGCCTCAACTTCCCAGAGTGCTAGGACTATAGGCAAGAGCCACCCACCCAGCTCCTGACACATTTTCAAACCATATTCTTCACTGTTTCTTCATTCAACACTTGAAACTGTTGTTTTGAAAGACAGGGCAGCATTACTTCCCCGACTGTAACTATGGTTCAGTTCCAAGCAGTGTGTTGAGAACTTTACACTGACAACCTCATTAAATTCTAGAAACAATCTTTCAAGCTACTTATCACCCTCATTGTGCATCTGGGAAGCCCAGGGATCGAGGGGTAAAGAAATTTACCTGTCCCTTGTTAGTAGGTGTTTGAACTTGGAATAAAAAGCAGAATAACAGGTGGAGGTAATACAATTAATTTGAAACAACTCATTGAACTTGGCATTTTTGCCCCAAATCAACACTTCTTTTTAAAAAATTTTAAGTAGAATTTATTCTTTAATTGATACATAAAAATATAAAAGCAGGGCCAGTGAAATAGCTCAGCGGCATAAGCACCTGCCTGGCAAGCGCTAGGTCCTGAGTTCGACTCCCGGAACCCACATAAAGGAAGAAAAGGGCCAGTGATATCGCTCAGTGGCACAAGCGCCTGCTGGTAAGCGCGAGGTCCTGAGGTTGACTTCCGGTACCACATTAAAAAAAAAAAAAAAAAAAAAAAAAAAAAAATATATATATATATATATATATATATATATATATATATATAAAAGCAAACATATTAGTGGAGCTCCATATCCAGCATTGATGCATTGTGCTATGAGTCATTCAGAGTGGAAGGAAACAGTGGTCTTGGACTCCTAGGGAACCCCATCCGTGCACATCAGCTCACAGGACACGCAGCCACCCCGGCCACTGGCCTCTGGGTAGGCTTCCTGGGGTGAGTTCAGAGTGGGGATCCGAGTGATCTGTCTGAAAAAAATCACAGACTCAAGTGACCAGTCAAGGCCAGCTAAGGAGCTGCAAACCTTTTATTACAGGCCACAGAAGGAGGAAACCGGTAATTTAGATGTTTTTCCTTGCTTAAAAGGGAGGTAGCCAGGCATGGTGGCACATGTCTCTAATCCGAGCACTTGGGAGGCTGAGGCAGGAGAATCACTGCAAGTTCAAGGCCAGCCTGGACTACATAGTGAGTTCAAAGCCAGCCTCAACTACGTAGTGAGACCCTGTCTCAAAAATAAATAAATAAATAAAAATTCTTTAAAAAGGAAGGCAGATTGAAGCTATATTACCCCACTTTTGATAATATTCTTTGTGTTTTAAGAAATTCTGTGTGACAGAGAGAGAGAGAGAGAGGGAGAGAGAGAGACAGTGTCCGGGGGAAAAAAGAAAAGGGAAAGAGGAAGGTGAAGAACAGAAGCAGAGACAGACAGGAGAAGAGATAAAAACGATGCTTGAGGACAAGAGAAGTAGAAAAGGAATGACATGCAGATAAACAGCCTGTGACAGAAAAGCTTCAGAGAGAGATGGGCAAGAAAGCTGGGACGGGCAGAAGCAAAAAGGCAGAGACGCAATAGGGAAGAGACAGAGCAACCAAGAGATGGAAACTTCCTTCCTTTGTTGGCTACGAAAATATAACATTGGTGTGCGCAAAGCTTGGAAAGATCTCTCTACTCCCTCTCCCTCTCCCTCTCCCTCTCCTTTTTTCTCTCTCTCTTTCTCCCTCTCCCCTACTCCTTTCTGGAAGGGAGGGCTGAATCAGCTCTCTACATTCTAAAAAGGCGATGCTCAGCCAGCATTATTTGTAATATAGGTGTTTTAAAGCACAGATAAAATTTGGCAGCACAAATGTTCTAGAAATCCTCATTTCAATGTGAAAATAAAGGAACCTTCATCTTATATTCTGGGAATTAGAATCATCTTATCTCATCTCTCAAAGAAGTAGATATTTTTATTGTCACAAAACACTCCTATTGCTACAGATCTTTTAAACTATTAGTATAGCTTTACCATGATGGTCCTGCTTCCAGTCTGACCTCAGTTGTGGTGGTTCATTGTTTGCTCAGTAGGCATTTATTATGCATCTGTTAGGTACGGGAGCTGGGCTGGAAGCTCTGGTTAAGCAATAGGTCTTGCCTTGGCTACATGCTGTGTAATCCTGTCTCAGGTGAGGGTTGGATCCACACCTCACCTCTCTCCGGTCAATTCACACCAAAGCAGTGCTTGTGTTCCCCAACTGTCACCAAGGTCAGTGTGAGAAGTGTTTCCCCAGCCAAATGGGGCCTGTCCACCCATTCTGATTTCCTTGGTCAGTGGTAAAAGCAAGGACACTCTGAGGCTCTGGTGTAAGCTTTATAACTGTGCAGTTATGCTGGGGAGAATGAAGCTGTGGAAGACGGGAGGAGGGTGGAATTTATGGGAATAGCTTTGGTAAGCATTGACTCTGCATAGAGATCTTTCCCTTTGCAGGGGTTACAGAAGGTAATATCTGCCAGTAAGTCCTCTGCGTTCAGTTCCTCTACACACAGTCCCTGGCTTCCCACATCTTTCTGCCTGAAGATGCACTCTAGTGGCTGAGTGCCTGGGAGATGAGGCTCTAGGAGAGACCCTCCAACAGTGAGACACAGGAGTGGGTCAATAATTAGCCCAGCATAGTCACTTCTCATTTCAATTCCAAAGTGAGTTCTCCACAGTTTCTCAGAGTCCTCAGCAGGACTGAGTCCTACTTACCCACAGTGGTAATTCACAAACCCTTTATTGCTTTTACTCCTCCATTGTCTCACTCTCCCACTCCT
Source organism: Erethizon dorsatum (assembly GCA_028451465.1). Lineage (NCBI taxonomy): Eukaryota > Metazoa > Chordata > Mammalia > Rodentia > Erethizontidae > Erethizon > Erethizon dorsatum. The sequence goes on along the minus strand of CM051827.1, from coordinate 108,520,996 downwards.
TGCCTCCTACTTGGGATCTAAAAACAAATAAACTTCTTGTACCTAACACCTTATTTCAAGGGAAAGCCCAATGAATAAATCTTCATATTGACTCATTTAGCCCTCACTGCAGCCCTGGTGCGGTGAATTTCATTACACAGTGCCAAAGCCTGGGCACTGGGAACACATTTATGGTTTCTATCCTATAAGGAAGAGTTAATATTCTAGATCAAAAGAAGATACTGGGCCGGTGAGATGGCTCAGCGGCTTAAGCGCCTGCCCGCCAAGCGCGAGGGCCCGAGTTCGACTCCCGGAACCCACATACGAAAAAGGGGCCGGTGATATCACTCAGCGGCACGGGCGCCTGCTGGCGCGCGAGGTCCTGAGGTCGACCCCCCGGTACCCACAAAAAAAAAAAAAAAAGAAGATACTAAACCAATAATCGAATAAATATAAAGTGATTTTCGTGGCAAATGCTACAAAGGACAGGTGTACAGTCTCTGAGAATATAAAACAGGCTTATTTGCCCCAGCCAAGGAAATCAGGCACACCTTCTCTGTGGAAATGACACTTCAGTTGAGATCAGGAGCAGAATCTAATTAGGGAAGATAGAAAGGAAATACACTGAGAGCAACAAGAACAATTTGCATAAATGATAAAATTGAGGCAAACCAAAGTTCAGTCACACACATACTAAGAGGCTAGGAGAGAGTTTGACTTCAGATCTCTCTAACTCGTAGGTCTAAGCTCTTCACGTTATATTCAAGATGTAGAGTGGAGATAGGTGTGTAGGAGTGGGAGGTGACTTCCTACTCTCATTATTTATGTCATAAAAGGATTAACTACAAGTTTCCTTTACATAGAAAACCCCCATAGGGCATTTAACAAGTAACTCAATCAGAAAAGAGGGAATTACAAATTTATGTAAATTTATCTGTTGGGTATAAAGGGAAAAAAGCTCAAAATGTACAAAGTGGCTGCTTTGAAATAAGTGAGATGTTGAACACTTTCTCAAGCCTATTTCACAGCATCTACACCAAGGCAACAGCAGTCTTTGCAAGAAGACCTGGGGAAGAGAGTGAGGTTTTCCTGGGTGACTGACAGATAAAGAGAGAGTGATCTCTTGACTATCCATAGTCAGATCTCTTCCTTCCATCTCAAAGCAGAGACTCAAATGTACATTATCAAGAGATGACACTGTGGAATGGAAAGAGGGAGGGTTATTTCTCTTTCTGCTTAGTATGTAACTTATACTTCCATAGTGAAAGGAAAAAACAACAAAAAATAAACTATAGAACTATTAAAGGACAGTGCATGCAAGGAAGCCTTGCTAAACTTCATTCCAGAGAGGAAAAGGTGAGTAGAAGGTAATGGTTGCTTCCCCAGACAAAGACAAGAACTTGTCTTGAAGTGGGTAGAGAAGCAGGTCTGCTACTGACAGATGGCATTTTCAGAAATAAGAGAAGCCAGACAAGCTTCAAATGACAGTGTGATAAGGCAGGAAATATTGGAATCTGGAAGGGTCACTAACACAAAAACAAAGCACATGGCCCTTTTCTGGAATTTTGCTGAACGGCCAGTGGAGGAAATACAGCTACAAAAATAGAAAATTTTGTTCAGCCTTTGGCTCTTGAATTTTGGGACCGTGCTGGAGTTTGGTTTAGAAATGACCAAATCTATTTGAAGTTATGGCCAAACTTGTTCCCAGAACAGTCTTGAGATAGAGAAATCAGTCCCTTGGAAAGTCATGGATTCAGAGGCTAGGCAAAGAGATAAGTCCTTGGCCCTCTTTCAAACCAGAGGTGAATATAATCCAATTATAACTGTGTCCAACCCTAGCTCAATTCAGGTCTTAACGAAATTTGAATTCCACCTGATGAAGAAAATGATTTATGCTTTCTGCAAAAATAAATAAATACATACATACAAAATCAAAATGTATACTTCAGTATCAACTGTTTTTATATGTAATATCTGGTACACAATAAAAACATTAGCAAGATATATGAAGAAATTAGAAAATTTAACCCCTAATCAAGAAAAAACAACCAATAGAACAGACCCACGGAAGACCAATTATGGAACTGGCAAAAAAGGAATTTAAAATAACTATTATGAACATGTTAGGAAATTCACAGGGAAAAATTAATATAATGTATGAAGAGAAATAGAATATTAAGAAATAAATAAAAATTCTTAATGATTGTGCTAATATCAACTGGAGAATTTTTTATGCCCATATTTTGTACTCTGAGTAAACTACTTTAAAGATAACAATATGCAATGTATTAACTATTGTTATTCTCCTATTATTTTGTTATGAAATTTTGCTTTACTTTTTTCCATAAAATAAAAAAGTTCTTAATGAAAGTTAACAAAATGGAAATTATAGATCTGAAATGTATTTGTTTGAAACTTTAAAGTTAATTCTACGACCATAGGAGCAGATTGAGCGCAAGAGAAAAAAATAGTACACTTAAAATCAAGTCAGTAGGAATCACCCAAACTAAAACAGAGAAAAGGGCTGAACAGAACATCACTTCAGATGGGAAAATATAAAATTATCTGACATACATGTACATGTAGTCCCACAGGGAAAAGAGAGAGAATATTTTTTAATATGAAAGGACATATAACTAATTTTTTTCAAATTTTATTTTCAAAAGTCTATCCAGAGATACATGAAACAAACAGGATGTAAATGATAAAAACTACATCTAAGTGTATCACAGGGAAAATCAAAAATGAGAAAGAAACGTTTATGGCAGCTTAAGAAAGCACACACACATCACACACACAAACACACACGGGGTGAGGGGTCTTGTTGACTTTTTTTTTTTTTTTTTTTTTTTTTTTGTGGGTACCGGGGGGTCGACCTCAGGACCTCGCGCGCCAACAGGCACCCGTGCCTCTGAGCGATATCACCGGCCCCTTTTTCGTATGTGGGTTCCGGGAGTTGAACTCGGGCCCTCGCGCTTGCAAGGCAGGCGCTTACGCCGCTAAGCCATTCATCAAAAACAGTGAGAGAAGAGAACAGAATGGCATCTTTTAAGTGATAAACAAGAAAAAATGTCAAATTAAAATTCTCTACCTAAAGACACCATTTTTACTAAATAAACGTAAAAGCATTGTCATATAAAGAAAAGCTGAGAAAATTCATCACTGACAAATCTAAATTATAACAAATGTTGAAGGAAATTCTTCATGCTGAAGAAAAATTTACCAGATAGAAATTCAAAATGAATAATAAAATGTAAAGTATGTGGGTAAATATAAAAGCCTATTTTTATTTTCTTAACTTTTAAAAACTTTCATATAGGTGTTCTCTCTTCTGTCTTCTTTCATAGCTACCTGAAAAAAAAAATCACCATTTTTTCATGTTTTAAACTCTTGCATGGTTCATCATTACCAACAAAATGAAGTCTTAATGCCCTAAATATTTACCATGGACTCATTTTGAGCTTCATTCTGTTTCTGCAGATTTATGTCTGGTCATCACCTCTGCTACACACACACACACACACACACACAGACACACACACAAAACTTTTACCCTAGTCAGACTGAAATACTTGAAATTACCTGTCTGTTCCAAATTCCTTGGACAACCAAGCCTTTGAATATGCTTTTCCCTACATTAACATGCCCTATCAAAACCTTGTCCATCTGACATACTTCTAAACTTCCTGCAAAACTCAGCCAAAGGCTTACAATATAAAGAATATCTGACAATACTTGAGCTGACTAGATCATTGAACAACTTCTTGTATTTGGAGAGTTATTCATCTTCTAAATCCCTTAAGAGAACTCAAATTTCCCCCCACTTCCCTTCTAGCTAGGGTGCAGAGATGTAACATAGGAGTCACCAGGCAGACACCTCCCCACTAGGTTTTGAATAAGAAGTTTGCAAATTGTAGAATTGGTACTCTACATAGTCTGGTGGTAGCCACTACATCCAGTTCCCAAAGATATCAGATATAGAGATTCTTTTTTTTTTTTTTTTTTGTGGGTACCAGGGGGTCGACCTCAGGACCTCGTGCGCCAACAGGCACCCGTGCCGCTGAGCGATATCACCGGCCCATTTTTCCTATGTGGGATCCGGGAGTCGAACTCGGGCCCTCGCGCTTGCAAGGCAGGCGCTTACGCCGCTGAGCCATCTCACCGGCCCAGATATAGAGATTCTAATGGTAGTTCCTTGGCATCCTCAGAGTTGATTGTGAGCTGCCATTTCTATGCCCAGTTAGACAGCCATGACAATGTCACTGAATTAGCACTGTGGTGTGACTTTGGTGTTGCCTCCAAATGCATAGATTGTTATTAGGACATCATAGGGAGTCTCCAAGGTTTCTAAAATGCCCTCTAAGTCCTTCATTTGTTTTGTTTGTTTGTTTGTTTTTATTTATCCCAGACTGGTTTATATTTTTTGCAACCAAGAGCTTTGACACACTCTCCCTGCCCTAAAATCTTCCCAAATCTCCTCCCTGCCATCTCCCACCAACCATCCCCTTTATACACATGAAGAAATTAATTCCCAGTTTTTGGGTCCCAAACTGCCCTGCCACACCTTCTGTCTTCAGCTTTTCTGCAGTGTTTATTTATCTGTGTCTCCCCAGTTAGACTATTAACTACTCGGCAAGATCTTAATCTCATTCATTTCCATCTCTTCACTGAGTGCTTAGCAGAGTGCCTGGATTGGCACAGAAGAGATGCTCAAGAAATGTGACATGTGGTGAAGGCAATATCCCTTCCACTCAGAAAAGATAAAACATAGAATCACTTTTTTTCTCAAATATTCACCTTAAGAAAAAGCTCAACAGGCCAGTCTAAGATAGTACAAAAATTGAGCATGTAGATAGTTGGAACTGAACAAGGCATGTGCCAGTGTCGCTGGTACTGTCAACTGCAGATTGGTATTAAAACAGTGCATCAACAAACAGCTGGACAAATGTCAGGATCTTTTGATTGCACTCAGCAGGTAATCCTGTCTTGCCCAACACTTTTGGGTGGGACCACAAGGCATCATAAATCTATATATGCAAGACAGAAATTAGGAGGACTATTTTATATAATGTTCAGTGGTATATTTATAAATGTTTAATAACAAATTTTCTCAGGAAAAAAAAAAATCCATGTTTGTAGCATGTGCCATTTTCCATTCATTTTGAGGTGCCAGTGTAATAATAGCTCTGAATGCAGAGTTGGGGTAAACACACAGTGACCCAACATTATGTAGGATTTCTACCACACAGACACAATAGATATGTACAAAAACACAGATCTTAGTAAAAATCTAAAATTATCAGAAATTGATGAGCTTTGAGTATTTGTTGTCTTTGTTTATAACTATAATTTCATATTTATATGATTTAATTTGTTTACATGGCTGACTTTAATAACTGACTTACTGAATGACTGAAACTTTAATGATAGGCTTGTTTAAGCTAGGGGGAGCTGGTTTAGCATATCACTAACTCTGTACCAGGTCTAGTGACCTCATCTGGCCTTTAAAACCTGGCTCTGATTCATTAGGATAGGTACTAGAGATAGGAAACCACAGGATCTTAAGTAGATGAGAGACTTGTCTGAGAGCCTATGTCTGGTTTCTGACAACACTGGAATAAAAGTAATAGCTAAAATTTGGGAATGATTACCACATGTCAGCCACAGTGATGAGCATTTTACAAAACTCATTTAATTCTCACTACAGCTTCATGAAACAGGTTATAATAACTAGTCCCTCTTTTCGACTGAAATAACACATACATAGATATTTAGACATTAGGAATTTGCCCAATAGGACACAACCATGGGTACCAAGATTCAAACCCAGGCATCTAACTGAAGAGCAAATGCTCTTAACCAGTGTATCAGTCAGCTTTCTATTACTGGGACAAAATACCTGACACCTGCAACTTAAAGGAGGAGAGGTTTATTTTGTTTTTTTTTGTGTGTGTGGGTACTGGGGGGTCGACCTCAGGACCTCGCGCGCCAGCAGGCACCCGTGCCGCTGAGCGATATCACCGGCCCCTTTATTGTATGTGAGTTCCGGGAGTCAAACTCGGGCCCTCGCACTTGGCGGGCAGGCGCTTACGCCACTGAGCCATCTCACCGGCCCGAGGTTTATTTTGGCTCATGGTTTCAGAGTTTTCAGTCCATAACTGGCAGGCTGCATGTTAGAAACACCATAGTGGGAGGGCATGGTGAGGGAAAACTGCCCAACTCATGGCATTCAAGGAGCAGACAGCAAGGAAGAGCCCAGAGGGCAAGTACCCCATGGTCATACTCCCATGACCCACACAGAGGCACTCAGAACTATGCTTTACTAATCTTCTAGGTATCTCTCAAACCAATCGAGTTGACTACCACAACACATGTATCTCGTGCCTCAGGTTTTCTGACTTGGCACCATGCAATTGTTCCCTTTATTTTTGAATAGAGACAAAAGTACCTGCGTAGTTCTCCCATCCTTAACTTCATTCTGTGCCTATTCCACATCTTTTGCTAAAAATCTATTAGGACCTGGGTCTTTTTTCTTTTTTTTTTTTTTTTTTTTTTTTTTTTTTTTTGGGTACCGGAGGGTCGACCTCAGGACCTCGCGCGCCAGCAGGCGCCCGTGCCACTGAGCGATATCACCGGCCCCTTTTTCGTATGTGGGATCCGGGAGTCGAACTCGGGCCCTCGCGCTTGCTGGGCAGGCGCTTAAGCCGCTGAGCCATCTCACCGGCCCAGGACCTGGGTCTTAAAGTTTGTTTCCAATGGGCAAGAGATCTTTGCCTAAGTCACCGTAAGCCCTTAGAGACCAACAGCTTTGCTGTCCAAGGGATCAAAACTGGGATCCAGAATGGAACCCAAAACCATAAGATCTTTGCTTCATGGAACTAGACTTCATAACACATGATATTTATTCATTAGCAGATGCCCTTAATTAATTTATAATTTATTCATTCATCAAATATTCGAATGAGGAACATACTGTACACTAAGCATTATGTGATGTTTCCAGGGCCATGTAATCTATTAAGATGACATCAAAGCAGTTCCTTGAACTCATGTCTTCACAGATTCATGAAAATATATGAGACCTGAAAATGAGTAATATCTCCAAAAGGCAAAGGCTGAAAAATTGAACCAACAAACATCTACTTGAAAGTCTACAAAGTATAACATTATGCCGACCCATCAACTACCTTTCAGCACAACTCTTATGTAGTATACATAAATTATGTTAATGTGGAAGCAGCATTATAGTGAGTTTGATTATAAATAAGTCAGGCCTGTAAAACTAAAAGGATCTAAGTCCTGTAAAGGTCATGAAACAACCAAGAAGTGCTAGGGAAAAAAGATACATAAGATGTAATCTGTGGCTTTCAGGGAGCCTAGTTTTATGTATTGTTTATTTTCTTGTCTTTTTTATGTTCTAATTGCGAGCTCCCCAAAGGCAAAAATTTTGTCCTGTGTTTTCTTGTTTAAACATCATATTTCCTGCTCCTAGAGCAGGGCTGGTTTCAGAATATTATCCGATATATTGGGTAGACAAATATAATCAGGTTAGTGTTGTGATCTACTCCAAATTCTGAGCCATTCACAAAGACACAGAAATCATTTTCTTGTATCCTTTTGCACATACATGTGCACATGAACCTCCTACACACACACACACACATACACACTCATACACACACACCATTCTCCTATCCACTAAACCCCACAATGGATAGAAGAAAATGACAAAATCAACATTAGTGAGTAATTACAAAGCACCAGCTACTGTGCTGAGTTCTTTCCATACATCAAATTGGCACCATGTAAATATCTCTTGTGCCTGCTATATTGCAGTGGGCATTGAAGACACTTAGGAATTTGCAGTCATTTTTTTCTCGAATTGTCTCTGTTCCTTCCAGCTTCTGTTTGTGATCCCTTTTGCATATCCTCTTGCATGTCAAGGGCATGGCACATGATCATAAAGGGAAGTGACAATTGCAGGCAGATTATAAAACAAACGGGAACCAGTCACCAGAAGAGGGGCTAAACTTTTTGAAATTTATCCTGCTGCTTACTTAAATGAAATGTTTATCTCTCACACACTTACCAGTTCATCCGGATTCCTGAGCCAATCTTGCCACTTCAGGCAGATTTAATAGCTTTCATTTATGCAAGGTCAACACTGCCACTTCTAAACTGATCATCCACCACCAGGCACCCTTAGCTTTCCTCCTTCTCATGAAGCCAAAACATTTCCATGGTCCAGAGAAATTGCACCATGGGAAGCTGCATTACTCTCATGTCAGCATTCCACGTACAGAAAGTGATTATTTCGGAGGTATGGGCTTAAAGCTGCTCAAAAGCTCAGGAGAAGATAAGAGAAGTATGAAGGTGTCAGGGACATGGAAAATGGTCTAAGGCCCACAGTCCATCTGTACCAGTCCAGATTTGACCCACACAACATTATGAGATATTCTGAGTCATGTGGTTTTAAGGAACAGTTGCTGAATATTATATAAATATGAATTTACACATACTATTAAATGTTTTTCCTTCCTTGAGTGAAATTTTGTTTTTTAATTTAATTCACTAGGTACTAATTACATTACTAGGCATTGCACTCAGAGATTCTCCATTTGTTACCTCAGTTGAACCCATTCACAAACCTATGAATACTGTATTCCCATTTACGATTTAGGAAACTAAAGTTCAGGAAAGTGAATGGGCTTGCCCAAGATCACATATCTTATAAATATCTCAAGCTGGATGAGACCTCAGATTGTCTTTCTCCAAAGACTTGCTTTTAATACTTAACAAATATTATTGATCCCCTTCATAGGGACAGAGGGAAAGACAGACAAATACAGTTATAAGTTCCACATAGTCTGCTAAACTGCTGTAAAAGAGTTATAAGCAAGTTCTGTAGAGAGAGTAGACTGCAACCAATTCCTCCTATGGGAAGAGACAGGGAGGCTACACAGGGGTGGTGCCAGTTGAGCTGGGCTTTCATGCAAGAGTTTGAGTTTGCCAAGAGTGGAAACAGGGAATGATGTCTGAAGCAGAGGGAAAATCATATGCAGCAAAGTCAGGGAAAAAGCCTGGAATGTTTGGAGCATGGATAAGGTAGACACTGGGAATAACTGGAATCTGTGGTGAGGAAAGAGATCTCTTAGACAGGAGGCTGGAGAGATAAACTGCAATTAGGGAAATTGGCATCAGCAGATGTGGTGCAGGAGAGGATTGTGGGTAGCAGAGAAGAACCTGAAGAGAAAAGACCAGTCAGCAGGCATTTGTTTGGAAGAGCCCATTTGAGAGATGGTGTGACACGGACTCAGGCAGTTACTGTGGGAAATGGGAAGGATGGAAAGGCTTCAGGAAATGACTCTTAAATGTCAGTGCACATTTTTAAAAATCATCTGAGAAAGACCTAAAATGGTAGATTCTGAGACCCACTGCAATCTAATGGAATTCACCACACCTGGAGGAAGCCCAGACGCCTGCATTTTAACAAGCACCCCAGGTGATTCTGATGTAAGTGCTGGGCAGACGACTGCTCCTGAGATGTTTCTAGGACAGTTACAAGGGTTGGGTCTGAGGGTGAGGGAGAGAGTGGATTTTAGGTCCCCCTCCCCTGGCATTGTTCCCCATTTCTTCTGATAACTGCCCAATTTTCTACTGGAAAATGCTTTTCCCCACTCTTAGTCCATGAGATTTGCATGGGGCCCCATGTGACCAGCCTCTCACTTCCTACTCATTCAGGGAGGGGAAGATGATTCAATCAGAGCCAATTCTGAGGCTCCTGGGAAGAGAAGTAATCTTGCTTGTTGGCCTTGAACCTGCAGCATAAAATGCTGCAGCTGCTTCACTCAGGTAGCACCTAAGATTAAAGCCAAAAAAAAGGCATATCTGAGAGATGGAAAGAAAACAAAATCTTATGCCATTGTTTGTGTCCTAAATCCAGCCATGCTTAAACCACTATACCCCTAAATTTTTCACTGCACAGGCCTCTGATTTGATATTTTTGTTGCTTAGCTGTTGTTGTTTCAGTTACACTATTCTGGGTTGGGGTTTTTTTCTCACTAAACAAAAGAAAGACTCTGGTGCTCACTTTAAGAAAATGTGATATATAAAAATTTTACCTTACAAATCAGATAAATGAAGAGCTGATTACTTCTATTAAAAAGGGATTCACTCACAGTTTCCTTTGAAGACTGAGCCTCCCCAAGGTATGAAGTGTAGAATTTGATTTATTAAATTTGATTTACACATGACCTTTTCAGGAGGACAATCTTAAATGCAAAGTAAGAGCTGCTCTACCAAGATAATTGCTCGCAAAGCCACTGCAGCATGACTTTTGGGGGTCAGATAGGGTGGTTTCCCCAAGCATAAACCACCCTGTCCTATTTGGGGGAGGTCTAAATTTGATTTCACAGCCTCTTAGTCTCCACAACTGTAAAATTCAAGCTATCTGTTCCATAAGTCTAATGTCACATACAAGTTGTCTTCAGCTATAAGTTGCTGGCATTTGTATTGCTGTACTTAAACTCCTAATAGGAAACAAACTGGAAATGTGATTCCTTAATATATTAATTACTGCATTCATTACTCTTTATTAGTAACACAGATTAAAAGGCTTCCTGCTAAGGAATGTGTTTCTCTGGGTTAGTAAATGCATCACTAGGGTTTCTATTCTATAGGTAGATGATTTCCTGCTGTCAGGGAGAGAAGAAATTCTGCAGAGCCCAGTTCAGTGTTCAGAGCAAAGTGAAGGATGCCTCAGTCTTCATCGGCCCTGTCTGGAGCTGGGGACCTGCCTCAATCTTCTCTTCACACCCCTTGCCTAGCGCATGGTAGAGGCTTGTCGTGTGGATCTTCTTAGTTGGGTGATTGAACAGTTAGGTCAGAATCTAGAGAAATCTGAGAAAGAGACCTTAGTCTTGGGTTCTGCTTTCAAGGAGTAACACAATTCTGATTCTAAAAACCACTTTTTTCCAAAACTGAGAGTGTTCGGAGGAACAGAAGTAGGGCAGCAGCAACATTCCTGCATCTCCATCAGAAAACTTCCTTCCAGTCTAGAAGTGTAATTTCTTTTTTTTTTTTTTTTTTTTTTTTGGTGGGTACCAGAGGGTCGACCTCAGGACCTCGCGCGCCAACAGGCACCCGTGCCACTGAGCGATATCACCGGCCCCTTTTTCGTATGTGGGATCTGGGAGTCGAACTCGGGCCCTCGCGCTTGCAAGGCAGGCACTTAAGCCGCTGAGCCATCTCACCGGCCCCTAGAAGTGTAATTTCTAATATCCAGCTTCTAAATTGTTCTCCTTCTATCTTAAGGTTTTGGGAATGCTTTTATTTCCAACCTTTTCATTTCCTCTCCCAATTTATTACAGGGAGCAGTAAAGCTAGATTTTTCTTTCCAGCCCAGGGCAGCTTGCTGGTTCTCTTTTCTGATTCCCAATGTCTCATTTTTCTCCCTAGATTCTGCAGCTTCTACTTCTAATCCAGTCAGGGTTCACTCTTTCCCTCTCTTTTGCTCTCTTTGGAAGAAGCAAAGAGCTAAGCTAATCATACTTCTTGGTCCACAGCAATAGTAACAGCATCTGCCTGTTTAATGTTGTGCCCTTGCTAGATTTTGCTTCATTAATTTTCCTCTTCATTAACACTCCTCAGTCCCACTTCCCACGAGTACTTTACTAGGTTGTGTTTGGTAAATGCCTTTGGATATGAGTATATCCGTGAAAAAATCTATAATATCACTTTGTGAATGAATTTGTTTTAAATGTACATGACAGCGTGCTACAGAGTCCATGTTGTTCCCTTTTTTCTTTTCTTGTTCTATTTTACAGTTCTAGTCCTGTCATCACACTCATTTTGTTGTTCTAACTTCTACACTGTATTCCATAAAAGCAATCTCAACATTTTGCTTATCCATTTTTAGTGACAAGCATCTTGTGTGCCTAAAATTCCCTACTATCACCAACAATGCTGCTATGAACAGCCTTATCCGTGTTCCAAGATTAACCTGTGCCTGATGATTTCTGAGTAATATACACAGGAATAAGATTGCCATATAACAGGGCAGGTGCTCATTTAATCTCACAAAATTAACTCCAGAATTCGAGTCCTTTCCTTTGTTTCTGTGTCTTTCCAGCCATATATTTCATGCTAATTATTTTCATTTGCAATGTTCACATTTATTTCCTTTAATTATTATGACAAACATTTTTAGATAAGTAGGGCAGATTTTTAAGGTAAATACACCCCCACTCTAAATTTGGGGGTGATTAGGTTTCAATGGTGGAAATCAATAAGCTAGAAACTTGGTTCAGTCTATATCTTAACAGAATCATCAGTAAGAAGTTGAGATCAACTCCAAGGGGATATTAGGAGATAAAAAGGTCAGGCTCTAGGCCAGTGGTTCTCAACCCTGGTTGCACATTAGAATTAACTTGGGAGCATTTAAGAAATACTGATGCTCATGCCTCTCTCAAGATCAATTAATCATATTCTCTGGGGTAGGGCCTTACATAGGCATTTTGAGACTTGAAGTAATTTTAATATACAGCTGGAGCTGAGACTCTTACTCCGGACTAGGGGATGGGATTAGAAAAATCACCAGGCATTTTTACTGGGAACATTCGTGTAATGACTTAAACATCCGAAGACAGAAAGGAAGTCCTGAAGGTAAAATGTATAGAGAAATAATGAGAAAGGTGATTGCAACTGCTATTACTCACTGGAAGGATAACCCACAGAATGAGGCACTTCTACTCCAAGACCTGCAGGGAACTGAATTAGTGACGATATTTTAATTCCCGCCTGAAAATTAGAAACTCAAAACTTTCAAATGACTGAATAATTACAAAAATATGTGAACTCCTAAGACCGTTAACAAGACTGCCACAGATCATTACCCAGGCCTAGCAAGCAAACCTCTATCGGCGGTTCTCTGTCCAAGGTGCTGAAGCCCAGTGTTTACTGCAGGCTCCCATAAGTCAGCAGGGAGCAGATTTCCAGGGCCACCCAGCGCGGAGCGAACTGGCCCCCCGCAGAGTCAATTTCTTTTCTGCAGTCTGTAGGTAAATCCCTTACCACGCCGATGTTCTCAAACCACTGAAAAAGTTTAATCTCCAAATAGGTAGCAATGGTGCTGACTCTGAAAATTACTCCAAAGCTGGTTCTTTGTTTTCCTTCTTACTATATTTCAAAGTAATCATAGTGCTCAATCCTTTATTATAGGAAGGAGAAGACAACAAAAGGGATATTATTAACATTAATTGAGCATCTACTATGAGCCAGACAAAGTGCTAAGCATTTTACATGCTTTATCTTGCTTAATTTTTACAAAAGCCCAGATAATCTCTATTCTATGTATATAATAGAAGAAGCTCAGAGAGGTTAAGTGACTCATACAAAGCAGATTATCTAAAGAAAAGAAGCTGAAAATTATTCAAACCATGTTCCCTCTGATTTCAAAACACAAACTTGGTCTACGTTTAGAAAAGTCCAACTTATTTCTAATTATTTCCTAGACAAGAAGTGCAATAACTTCTCTTGAGTCTGTTGTGTACATTTTCCATTTTTTAACAATAGATTCTTCTTGGTACCTGAGCCTAAATCCTTCTCAGGCTAATCTCAACATCCTGGAATGATAGAAATAATCTGAAGAGTGTTGCCTTTATGAATCAGCCCATTCTGTTGAGAAGGGGAATTTCAATCTACCGCTAAATGGATCATAACATCAAATTCCATGTTTTAGGCTATGGCTATGGTTTGAATGTGTCCCCCCTCCCCAAGGTTTATGTGTTTAGAAACTTAATCTCCAAATTCATTTAGAGGCAGGGCACTTGGGAGATAATTAAAGATAGATGAGTTCATGAGAGTGGGGACTTCATAATGGGATTAGTGGTCTTATAGAAGACAAAGAGAGACACAACTTCCATGCTCTTGCCCTCTCACCGTATGATGCCCTTTGTCGTGTTATGGTACAGCAATAAAGTGCTCAAATGATGGCAAGCAGATTCCAGCATCACTTCTCAGCCTCCAGAACCATGATGTATTCTTTATAAATTACCGACTCTTGGAAATTTTGTTATAGCAACAAAAACAGAATAATACAGCTATAAAAACACATTTCCTAATAGAAAATTATCTTGGCATGTGCCATGGAGAAGTTTGGGTCCTACCATGACCAAGAAGTTATGATTATTTCCAATGGCCCTTGTGAGTCTCATGGTACTGCTTACATCTCACTAAAAAGAAAGCTCAGGGGAAGATCCACACAGGATTCTCTAGAACATGGTTCTCTAAACATGGTCCTCAGGCCAGCATCATCACAACTACATGGGAAGTTAATAACTGCAAATTCCCAGGTCCCAACTCAGACCTTCTGAACCAAAAACCTCTGAGAATGGGTATCATTAATCTATTTTTAACAGATTACACACACACACGGACATACACAAAGTTTGGGGGACCTGCTTTTAAAGGTTCTGCTGGTAAGTAAAGAAAGAACAAGTGCCAAAGTATGTGTGCTTTGGCTTTAGGGGTCCAGGAAAACAGTGCTCTGGTCTGCTTACAGCAGAATCATTAAAATACAAATAGAACATCTACCATCATTGCTTTGCATCTCTGTGTATAAACAATAAATTGTTGCTTGTTTCCATCTGTGTTTAACTTGAATGTTTTGACCTAGTTTTCCAAGCTACTTCTGTCTGGATGCACCCCATTCAGCCTGCTTTAAACCCTTCTCCTTCTGCTCAGCCACTAGATGCTCCAGGTTGAAATATGGAGATTCAGGTGGGAAGGGATTGTCAAAGAGGAATGAAGCCAAAATATCATTTTCCTGAAGATTTTTTTGTTTGTCAGGAAATAACACATTTCCCCCCAAATCCTTTGCTTCTTTAAAAGCTCTTACATCCCTAAATATATAAAACATGATCATTTTCTGAGCAAACCAAGTCATACATAATGCATTTTTATTGGCACCTTGAATAAAGATATGGCAGGCATGAATATCAAATGTGCAGATGAAAAAGCTGAGAGAACTCACAATGGGCAAACAGGGAGCAAGAGAGCACCTGGCTGCTCATGCAAAGCCAAAAATGATTTTGTCAGAGGAACTGCACCCCACAGCCCTAGACAGACTTGCAGATGCATTCACTAAACCGCTCTGAGTTTTCTATGAGATATCAGGGATGACTGAGAGGCTGATAGCTGTAGATGGATAGAGGTAATTAATTGAAGAAAGAATAAAAAAAATGAATTCTTCAAACTATTAACTAGTGAAAAGTTTTATGAATATTTTAAAAGTGGAGCAAGGAGTCTGGGAATCAGTATGAATTTACCAAACACAGAGCTTTGTTTAAACAACAGAGATGTTTGTTTTGAAAAAAAGGAATTTGTATATAGGTAGGTCTTGATATATCTATAAAAGTGTTATATGAAGAAAACTGTACATTGCATAGCTATCCATGGCAGAAAGTATTGAAGATAAGTGACCTTGGAGATCACCGAGTCTTTGCCTTCGTTCTTGGTGGACATCAAAGCTGAGGGAGGTAATTTGGCTTCAAAGCTAAGATTATCTTTCCTGATTCCCAGTGCGTTTTCATCATACTGAATGACTCATAAAGAAAAGGTCATGAAAGATGAAACTCATTTCCTATTTTGCTAGGATCCCTAAACTGGTAGAAAGGTCTATAACTGGTAAAGTTCTGTGTAGATATAAGTTGTTATTATTATCACTCATACTATCTGGTTCCATTCTTGACCTCTTCCCACTTCAACATCTTCATGATATGTCTGAAGAAAGACATTGGTTTTCTAACACTAAGCATTTGTGGGCAGAAAGCAAAGTATTTGGATGGTTTTAAAAATGAGGTACATCTAACATGACGAAGTCTAACCAGACCCATGTGGATTCAGGCACTTAAAGCACAAAGCCAAAGGACTGTTAGCAAAACCTGTGAAAGAGTGCATTAAAGTGTCTCAGAAGTGCTATAATTTGTATCCAGAATAACCCCCAAAGGCCCATGTGTTAAAGGCTTGCCTCAGCTTGATGCTATTAGAAGGTGGTAGAAACTTTTAAGAGGAGGAGCTTAATGGGAGGTTTTATGTCAGTACAGGCAGGCTCTCAAAGGATTGTGGGATCTCTAACTCTGTCGTCACTATCTCCTTCCTGGCCACCACGAGTTGAGCAGTTTGCTCCACCATGCATTTCCACCATGATGTGTGGTCTTATTACAGGCCCAAAGCAACTGGGTCAACTGACCATGACTTGAAACCTCCAAAATCATGAGCCAAAATAAGTCTTTTCCTCTTTTAAAGCTGATTATCTCAGGTACCCTGTTATATAATGGAAAGCTGACTGACACAGAAGTTGAACTCTGCTAATATTTGTCAAAATACTGATCATCAGTTATACCTATGAAAATAATATCTCTAGAACAACAGTCTGCCCTGGCCAGAATTTGCTCTCTTTCCCTGTAGGTTACCCCCATCTGAGAGGCATTTCTTCTCTCATGAGAATCAGTTGAAGAAAGTGGAGGCATTTTTCAAAAAAGAGAAGTTTACAATCAGCATTCACTCTTACCTAAGATGAATAAAGATATTAGTCAGCTTAGGCTTCCATAACAATATAACACAGACTGGGTGACTTAAAGAGCAGAAATGTATTTTCTCACAGTTCTCGAGACTGGAAGTCCGAGATCAAGGTGCTAGCAGGTCTGGCTTCTCCTGTCTCTGTGGCTTGCAGATGGCACCTTCTCCGTGTCCTCATGGGTACATATGTTCTTCGTGTCTCTCATCTTATAAGGCTGTCCACGAACCCTCAGATCACAGCCCCCGCCCTTAGAACCTCACTTATCCTTAATAACCTCCTTAAAGATTCTAGCTCCAGATATAGTCACATTGGGGTTGGAGCTTCAATATATGAATATATGGGGTGCATAATTCAGACCCTATCAAACTATCAGGTTGGAGAGAGTTTTAAATTCACTCTGTTATGTTTCAGAGAGGAAAACAAAACCTACTAAAGACCTAATTCAGGGAAATCTGTGTTCAGTATAATGAAGATATACTAATAATCAGACTTCTAATGTGTAAATGGGATTCCAGTGTGAAAGTGAGTTCTCTATCATTTATTATTTTAGAAGCCAAACAACCACCTTTAAGTTCCATGGTGGAGGACATTTCTGTCTAGGGTAAGACAGGTAATAAATGGGTCCTGGGACCTCTGTGTCTATGAAATTCTGTGATGCATTAAATAATAAATTAGTTAAGCTTTGAAAAGGCATTCAAATAAATATTACCTATGACCCAAATCATAGCCTACATCCCTAAATCCCACCACCCAAAACTTATTAAAGTTGATTCAGTGTTTCCAGGTATTCCAGAGTCTTCTCAGGCTCCCACAGAAATGCTCCAATTTTCCCATTACTGCGCCTTTGTCAGCATCTTCCTTCTTGTATATATCCAGCCTAATCCTACCATGGCCCAGCTACATTTCCTGAAAACTGCAAGCCAAGCTAATCATGCATTGCACTGCCAAAACTATTGATGTAACTAATTCTAGCAGAGGTGAGTGCAGTCATGAAGCTAGACAGGGACTAGGATGGTCCCTTCTTGCCAGGACCTCTAAACTTGGCTGATTCTGACAGGTCTTAACTAAAATGAGGAACTATATTCTTCCTGAGCCCCAGATCGTTTGCTAGACACCCAGTGCTGCCATAAGTTGCTGAGAGAAGAAAACAAAGGTCAGAAGTTGCTAGGGTTTGTATCTTACATGTTTAAGACTCAGGGCCCAGGGTGGTGCAATTGGGGGATGGAGAGACTTCAGGAGGTAGAGCCCAGTGGCAACTCCTAGGGTCACTGGAGGAGGCCTTCAAAGGGTTTTGGGGCTTTTGTCTCTTCCCCACCCTCTCTTCTGCTTCCTGGCCATGAGAGCAGTTTTCTCTGTTACATGCTCCCACCCTGATGTGCCACCTTATCATAGGTCCAAACTAGTGGGGACAACAAGTCATAGACTGGGCCTCCCAAAACTGTGAGCCAAAATAAACATTTTCATTTTGGAAGATGATTATCTTGAGTATTGGTAATAGTAACAGAAAACTGGCTAACAGAGACCATTAAATCATAGTCTTAATGGCTCTGAACTTCCTTATGATCTTCTGTGTTCAGCTGGGCCAATGTTGTTATGAGAAGCCCTTTTGCCTAAGTAGTAGCAGGGACAGATAACCTACACTAAAGCAAATAAGTAGTCTGATTTCATTAATGTATTCAGCAAGTACTTACTGAGCATTTACTGTACATCATAAGCAATTATAATATTGAAGTTATACAGTGAGCCAGAGTTCAGAGCCTGCTCTGAAGTTTATAATCTAGTGGGAAGAAGGAAAAGATAAAACAACAGCTAAATTACTACCAGATAGCAAAAAAAGATGCTATACAGAGAAATAAAATGCTTTGATATGATAGAAACTAAATGGCTATTTTATATTTGGCTCTCTAACTGGTGACATTCAAACTAAGAAGGGAATGTGGAGCCTGTTACAATAGGACGGGGGAGAAATCATTCCTGTGGGGGGAACAGCCAGTGCAAATGCCCTACAGTGGGAACCAGCTTGGCAAGCCTGAGGAACAAAAACCAAACAAATACAGTGGGATCTCAGTGGAAAATAGAAAAAGGAGAGTGGCATGAGACACACTCAGAAAGAAAACAGGAAACAGTCACATAAAATTTCAGAAACCAGGATAAAATGTCAAATGCTGTTCTCACCTTCTGGAAAGATACAAAATTTTTAAAAGAATGACTGGCATGATTAAATTTGAGCTTCACAAATCTAATGTATGATTCATCTGTGTTATCACAAATGGCAGGCTCTCCCCTTTCCAGGCTGAATAGTATTCCACCGAACAACAATGATGAACCAGGACATTTTGCTTAGTGAAATAGGCAGCTACAAGAAGAAAAACACTGCACGATCTCACTTTTTTGTGGAATACAAAAAATATAACTCAGAAGCAGAGAGTAGAATGGTGGTTACCAGGCACTGGAGAAGAGGAAGGGAATTGAGAAATGTTAGTTAGAAGGTACAACATATTAGTTAGACAGGAAGAATAAATTCTGGGGATCTATTGTACAACATAGAGACTACAGTTAATAATAATCTGTTGTATACTTGAAAATTGCTAAGAGTAATCTTTAAATGTTCTCATCACAAGAGACAACCCACAATGTGGGAAAAAATGTTTGCCAGCTGTTCCTCAAAGGGTTATTATAGAGAACATACAAAGAACTCAAAAAAATCAGACCTCCCAAATTTAAAGACCCAATCCAAAAATGGGCATCTGAGATGAATACACACTTCTCAGATGAAGAAATACAAATGGCAAATAAATACACAAAAAAATGTGCAACATCACTAGTCATTCAAGAGATGCAAATTAAAACAACACTGAGATTCCATCTCACCCCAGAAAGAATGGCTATCATCAAGAAGTCAACTAATCACAAATGCTGGAGGGGCTGTGGGGAAAAAGGAACCCTTCTCCACTGTTGGTGGGAGTGTCGACTGGTGCAGCCACTGTGGAAATCAGTGTGGAGATTCCTCAAAAAGCTAGGATTGGAGGTCCCATTTGACCCAGCTATTCCCCTTCTGGGTATCTTTCCAGAAGAATTAAAAACATCGTACCATAGCGATATATGTGCACCCATGTTTACAGCAGCACAATTTGTAATAGCTAGATCTTGGAAACAACCCAAATGCCCGTCAACTGAGGAATGGATAAAAAAGATGTGGTCTTTTTATACTATGGAGTACTACTCAGCCATAAAGAAAGATAAACTGGAGACTTTTATAGGTAAATGGATGCAACTTGAGAAAATACCCATAAGTGAAATAAACTGGACACACATGTGTAAACATCATATTGCCTCCCTAGTGTGAGAAACTGAAAGAATAAATAAGATCCAAAATGTACAATAGATGTGGTAAAACAGGAAGAAACTGGTCAAAAGGAAAGAGAAACTGGGATGGGGGAATAGAGAAAAGAAAGAAGGGGAAAAATTATATATATATTACATTATATTAATATATCTTATATATTAATAATTATATTAATATATCTTATATATTATATTAATATTATATATATTATATATATACATACATATGGGATAGTTAGATACACTACTAATTTCACTTAGTTCATTGAAAAGAAATGTTGTGCTAATTTTGTTTGGACAATTGAATGCTGATATCTTGTACCCTGAGTACTTAATTTAAAGATAACCATACGTAATGTATTAACCATTGTTACCCTCCTATTATGTTGTTTTGAAATTTTGTTCTATTTTTTCTCTTTAAAATAAAAAATAAAAATAAATAAATAAATGTTCTCATCACAAAAAATGATAAGGATGTGAGATGATGGATATGTTAATTAATTTGAAATCTCACAGCATATACATATATCAAAACATCATGCTGTATATATAAATATATATAATTTGTATTCATTCATTTTAAAAATATATACAATTCTGGCTTCCAAGACCAGTTTTGAGACTGTTGAAAGTACTAGACATAAAATGAAAGAAGCTTGAACAATGCAGAGACACTGCAGATGGAAAGAAATAAGTGAATTATGGAGTCTGCAGAACTTACATTAGTTAGATTTGGGAGAGAAAGGAAAGGATGTAAGGCTAACACCTAGATTTGGGACATGAACAACCTGGAGATGCACTGCCTTTTGCTGAGATGGAAAAGAAGAGAGGAGACTTAAGAGACAAAACCAAAGTTTTATTTGGGCCACTTCTAGTTTGAAATGCTTCAGACATCCATTTGGGTGTGCGAGTAATCAGTGGCTCAGGTGTGGCTCAGTGGAGATGATGTTCTTAGCATGTGCAAGTCCCTGGGTTCAATCCCCAGGACAAAAAGAACCCTGGATATGAGTCTGGAATTCCAGACAAACAAAATGACTTAAACCAAAGAACTGTGACTCATCCTTATATAGAGCCCAAGAGTCTTTCCCAGAACAGCTTTCAAGCAGGAACACTCCACATCCATCTTTGTGTGCATGTACCTCAGGAGATAAATACCCAAGGATAAGCCAAAGAGGTCACATCACCATGAAGTACTCTGTATGGTTGCAAGCACTTCAGATCTTCTTCTACTCGCATGGAAAGCTGCTGATTTGCCCCTCTGTGCCCAAACCCAGCATTATACCCAGTAGACACCTGGATACCTTCTACCTTAGCCTCTCTGGGTGAGGTGCAGGGACCGTGGAGGAGCCTTGAGTTCCCCATAGGGGTCAGACAATGATATGTCATCTTATATTGTCATCATTTATTCAATTTAAATACTTCTGGGGAGCTCAGTAGATGCCAATCCTTGTGCAGGGGGTTGGGGATACAGCTGTGAACAAGAGAAATTACAACTCTCTGAGCATTATAGGTATCTTTCATTCTCTTGGGAAATGCAACCTGGAAACAAATCGTTATGCAAATGACTATTACAGTTAAGATAAACTATATGAATGAGTACCAGGTCTTTTAAAAGTGTATGATAGGTGAAAAAAAATAAACTTGGGGATTAGAAAAATTGATAAACATAATTTATGATCATATAGTATTAGACACCTTACCAAGGACTTTCTCATTCGTGAAATACTAAACTTAAAAACAAACTACAAATAAATAATAACATATGACAATTCTGCAGACAGGAAAACTATATTTCAATGGTGTTAAGTAAAAAATTAAATGTTTCCTTGTTGTTGAATGTATGTTTCCCTCTGTCTACTGGCTGTCATCCAGGATTCTAGATTACAAAGGTCAGAAACCTAAACACAAACTGAGGTACATAATTGAAAAGACAACAGCCATACATTTCCCCTTTCCTCTATACTAGAGCAGTTTTTCAGCAGTAATTTGGGCTGCCTCCCAATAACTAGATGTTGGCATATGACTAAATTCTGATTATCCAATGTTATTAGAAATAAGGTGTGTATCTTCTGAGTCTTAAAAGTTGTTTCCCCAGAAGACTTTTGCTTCTGATCATAAAGGATTAACTGCTACAAAAGTTTCCCCCTCACCATAAACCACTAGAAAAACAGGCAGAACATATAAAACAAATTTTACAAGTCATTGGGAAACAAAGACCATAGAATGTTGGCCCCCAGAGGAGGAAAGTATGCAAAGACAGCTCAATGGTGGCCTGGAGGCAATTATAGCATATGCGTTAGTCACTTTCTTACAGCTGGAACAAAATACCTGATACCTACTACTTAAAGCAGGAGAGATTTATTTTAGCTCTTGGTTATAGTGTGTAATTGGCCTTCTCCAAGTCTGGAAGAGCCTGGGCAGAGAAAAACTGCTCATGTCATAGCAGCCAGGAAGCAGAGAGCAAAGGGAGGAGCCAGAGAAGGAGATCCCCTTCCAGGTCAAATCCCCAGTGACCAGCCACTTCCAATCAGACACCACCTCCTAACAGCACACCATCTATGAACTTAACAGTGGACTAATTTACTGATGAGTACGGCATCCCCATGATCCAATCACCTGCCAAACACATGAGACCTCCGGGGGCCACCCCAAATCTAAACCATAACACATAAGGAAGGGCAGTCAAAACACAGCCCTGTAGTCTTGCTGAGCCCAGGAGACAGAATAGAAATTGAGGAAGCTGAGGAAGCTGGACTGTGTAGGGCAGAGAACCAGAGGAGAAAGCCGTCTCCAGAAAAGAGTCTAGAGATCTGCAAAGATGACTTCTCTAGCTTTTGCTCAGTATTAAACTGTCAATCCTGGAGTAGGGCTCTTCAAGATCAGAGAAAGAATTTTCAATAATCAGCAGGCCAAAAACTGCTTAGATCTCATACACAGGAGTGGGAGTAGTTCATATGTCCAAAAGCCAGAGTGGAGAGATCACTGTACCACCTTCTGAAAGTCAAGGCCCTTATTTGGGATACGTTAGCTGTAGAGCTAAGACTGCTCTGGACTCTCAGTAATAAAGTTAACGAATAACCTCAAAAAGATCAAACTGATTCTTTTTTTTTTTTTTTTTTTTGTGGGTACCGGGGGTCGACCTCAGGACCTCACGTGCCAGCAGGCGCCCGTGCTGCTGAGCGATATCACCGGCCCTTTTCTTGTATGTGGGTTCCGGGAGTCGAACTCGGGCCCTCGCGCTTGCCAGGCAGGCGCTTACACCACTGAGCCATCTCACCAGCCCCAAACTGATTCTTAATAACTTAAATTTGTATCAGAAAAATTCCAAAGCTCTTTAAAGCTCTTTTTCTTTAAAGGAAAACAACAAAATCAACCACGTGAGAGTATAATATATCAAACATCCAGAATCCAGTCAAAAATTACCAGGCATATAGTTAACAGGTAAGCCTAACTCATAACTAAGAAAAAAATCAATGAGTGAAAAAAAGACCAAGGAATGACAAGATACTATGGGATTGCAAGGACCTTAAAATAGCTGTTATTAATCTTATGAATATGCTCAACTATATAAAGGAAAAACACATATAAATAGAGAAATAGAAGTAATTTAAAAGACTCAGATGGAAACTCTGCAAATGAAAGAATACAATAACTTAAGTAAAAATAAGCTGGCTGAATCAATACCAAATTAAACAATATAGAAGAAAATCAGTCAACTTTCAGATGTATCAATAAAAACTATATTTCAAGTGAAGCACAGAATAATAAAAAGAATAAAAAAGAACAGAGTTTAGGGAGCTGCGAGACAATAGAAAACAGTCTAATCTTCTGAACGCGCCCAAAATTTAGGAGGGAGAGGCAAAAGGATATGAAAAAATAAAAACCAAGTTTTTACAAATTTGGTGAAAAATTCATAGAGCAAGAAGCTTAATGAGGGCTAGTGAGATGGCTCAGTGGCACAAGCGCCTGCCTGGCAGGCGCAAGGTCCTGAGTTCAACCCCTGGAACCCACATAAGAAAAAAGGGCTGGTGATATCGCTCAGCGACACGGGTGCCTGCTGGCACACGAGGTCCTGAGGTCGACCCCGGTACCCACAAAAAAACAAAGAAGCTTAATGAATACCAAGAAATAAGAAGAAACCCATAACGATTGAATAATAAGAAAATTCCTTAAAAATTATTGAGAAAAAAGAAAAATCTTAGAATTGGCCACAGGGGTTGGGGAGGGGGGTGTATTCAGAAACAAAGAATGATGACAGACTTCTCAATAGAAAAAATGCAAACTATAAGACGATGGGAAAACATCTTTTTTTTTTTTTTTTTTTTTGTGGGTACCAGGGGGTCGACCTCAGGACCTTGCGTGCCAACAGGCGCCCGTGCCACTGAGCGATATCACTGGCCCCTTTTCCGTATGTGGGATCCGGGAGTCGAACTCGGGCCCTCGCGCTTGCAAGGCAGGCGCTTATGCCACTGAGCCATCTCACCGGCCCCGAAAACATCTTTTTTATTTTACGAAACATTTTATTGGTGAGTTAAATATCTACACACATTCAGGTGAATGTTAAGTATACTGCTCAATAACAAACACAAAGTAAGTACGCTAGTATAGTGTGGCCACCACCAGGTCAAAATTCGGGGTATCACTAGAGCTTAGAATTACCTATTATGCCCTGTAAGATTATTTCTTCAGGCAACCACTCTCTGGATTTCTAATGCTGTTTATAAATCCACTTTCATAATTAAATGAACAATTACTACATTGTCCATTCTTTTCTCCTTGATTTCTTTCATCCAATATTATACTTGAGAGTTTTATCCCTATATCTACTGATACATGTAGCTTTAATCCATTCATTTTTAATGTTTTAATTTTAGAATAGTTTAATGTTTACAGAGAAGTTGCAAAGATAGTACCTAAGGGAGTAATGTATCTTTAACACACTGAAAGAAATAATAAGTCAATATGCCCAGTGAATATATTTTTAAATGAAGGTAAAATGCAGACTTTTGGGCACACAATAGCAAAAAAATTCATCAGCAGCATGTGAGCACTACCAGAAATATTAAAGAAAGCACTTCAGGAAGAAGGAAACTGTCGAAAGTAAGTCTAGATGAATACAAAGGAATGAAAAGTCCCCAGAATGGTACATGTAGAGATAAATACAAAGGGCTCTTCTCTTATTTTAAAAAAATCACTTTGAAAGATAAAAACAAGAATTGTCTGATTTACAGTGCATATAGAAATAAAATACATGACAACTAGAGTACAAAGGCCAAAAATATTACATTGCATGTGAAAATCACTTAAAAATATCCTGTGGTAGGTAAATACATAAACACTTAAAGCAATTCATAAAACAAAACAAAATGTAGATATATAATTAATAGATCAGTACTGGGAAAAATAGAATCATTAAAATTTATCTAAAAGCAGGCAGGAAAAGAATAAAGAGCAACAAAGAACAGATGGGACATGCAAAAACAAATAACAAAATGGCACATGTCAACCCAAGCATGTTGAGAATTATAGTAAATATAAATGGTTAAATACTCCAATTTAAAAACAGAGATTGTCAGCTTAAGTAAAAAATCAATACTAAAGTATATGATGCGTAAAACAAACCCACTTTAATTTTAAAGATTAGGTAGTTTGGCAAGTAAAAGATGGAAGGAAATACCACTGAAACTTTAATCAAAAGAAAGCTTGGATGGCTATGTTAATATTAGATAAAGAATATTTCAGAACAATAATAATCCCAACAAACCTTTCCAAAAAAGTGACAATTTGTAGTGATAATAGATCAATGCATTAGGCAGTAATAATAATACTGAATGTGTATGCACCTGTTGATAGTATTTCAAAAACCATGAAGCAAAATCTAATATAACTAAAAGGAGAAATAGACAAAATCATGATTATAGTTTATTTCATCATATTGATCTTAATACTTGAAAGAACAACCACAAGGACAGTAAGACTTGAATCTCACTATCAAAAATTTTACTTATCTGCTATTTATTGAACATTCTACTCAACAACTACACACACATTCCTTTGAGTAAACAAATAATATCTATAAATGTAGGCAGTATTCGGGGCCATAAAATGAATAATAAATTACAAGGGCTAAATCTCAGTAAGAGAAAGATGTCTGTAAAACTTCAATTATTTGGAAACTAAACAACACATTTCAATAACAAATGGGTCAAAGAAGAAATCATGAGAAATACTAGACACTATCTTTAAGTTAATGAAAATGAAAACATAACATATCAAAATATGTAGGATATGGATAGAATAGTACCTACAAAATATATTTAAAATCTCATATTAGAAAAGCAGAAAAATCTAAAATCAAAAATCCAAGCCTCTATCATAAAATACTGGAAAAAGATAAAAACCAAAACCAATTAAAAAAAAAAATAGAAAAAAAAAATCAATGAAACCAAACCTGTTTGGTTTAAAAATCAATACATCTGATAAACTGACTATCATGATCAAGAAAAAAGTAGCTAATATGTAAGTTACCAATATGAAGAATAGAAGACAAGGCGTTACTCCAGATACTGGAGACACTGAAATCACGGTAAGCCAGGCACAGCAATACATGCCTATAATCCCATCCAATCAAGAGGCTAAGGTAGGAGAATCACGAGTTCCAGCCCAGCATGGGAAACTTAATGAGATTCTATTTCAAAACAAAAAACTTTAGGAATATAGATCAGTGGTAAAACACCTTTGGGTTGGATCCCTAGAATTAGCATGGGAGGGGGAAGCATAGTAAGAAAATATGAACAAATGTATGCCATAGATCAACAACTTAGATGCAATAGGCAAATCTGAAAGACACAAACTATAGAAGCCCACTCAAAAGAAAATATGTCCTCAAAATCCCTGTATTTATTAAAGAATTTGAATTTGGACTTAAAAGCCTCACCATAAAGAAACCTGCAGAACTAAATGGCTTTGCTGGTGAATCCTATTAAACATTTAATGAAGGAATAACGCCAATACTACACAAACTCCTTCAGAAAATACAAAAGGAAGCAATACTTCCTAACTCATTCCATGAGGCCAACATTACCTTAATACCAAAATTTGACAAAGATATTACAAAAGAACTACAGGAGATTATCCCTCATGATTATGATTGCAAGAAGACTTAACAATACACTAACAAACCTATAGTATGTCAAAGGATAATAAGCCAAGTAGAGCTTACCCCAAAATGCAAGACTGGCTTAATAGGCAATCAATGCAATCCACTATATCAACAGAATAAAGTAGAAACACTGTATGATCCTCTCCATAAATGCAGAAAAGTATTTGACAAAATTTGACACCCATTCCTCATTTAGAGATATTCAATAATTTAGGAATTAAGAATTTCTTTAGCTTGATAAAAAGCATCTATGAAAAGCCAAAAGCTAACATAATACTTAGTGTTGAAAGACTGAATGCTTTGCCTCTCAGATGAAAGACACAACAAGGATGGCTATTCTCACAGTTTCTATACGACACCCTGCTGAAGACCTAGCCAGTTCGGTAACACAAAGTAAATGATACACACAGTAGAGTGCTGAGTCCCAAAAACATTACACTAAGCCGAAAACCCAGACAATAAAAATGTGTATTGTATGATACCTTTTCTATGAAATTCTGGAATACACAAACCTACAGTGATCGAAAACAGGCGATCCCTGGAGCCGGAGTTGGAGCAAGGGACTGACTGCAAAGGACTGAAATGCTCTCTACCTTGATTA
Organism: Erethizon dorsatum; assembly: GCA_028451465.1. Taxonomy (NCBI): domain Eukaryota; kingdom Metazoa; phylum Chordata; class Mammalia; order Rodentia; family Erethizontidae; genus Erethizon; species Erethizon dorsatum. The sequence goes on along the minus strand of CM051827.1, from coordinate 108,493,330 downwards.
CAGTGATAGCTATCCAACAGTCCACATTTGTCAAAAATCATAAGACTCTACACTTATAAGTTAATTCCACTGGATGTAAATGATACCTCAACAAAGCTGGTTAACAGTTTTGAAAAACAAAAAACAAAAAAACTTCTCCTGCTCCATTTCTCCTTCCCCTAAGGAGTAAACAAGTGTTAAAGCACCACCTTGGACCTAGACACAGAAGTAAAAAATTGTCACCTGAGAGACCTGAGAGGGAAATTTACTTTGCTTGCAGCATGGCACACATTATCTTGTTTATTATAGCAACTTAGTCTGCACACCAATTAATATGCCAGTCCGGGCATAACTAATTGCAGAGGCTCGGACAATGTCCCCAGTTCTTGAATTCAGTTTCCTGTCTGCTTCCATTCTAGCTCCATGTAGAAGCACACTGCTCACGTATCAGAGCCTCCATTCTCTCATAGCTCCTGCCAGGGAGAAAGCAGTACTTCCCCTTCTGACACTTCCAGCCAAAGTCTCCTCACCTCTGCTCGGCTCCCCTGAGGCACGCAACTTCTCCTGAGCCAGTCCCTGTGGCCAAGTGAAGATAATGTTGCGATGGCCACGCCTGAGTCAAACACTTTACACAGAGCATCAGGGGATAAAGCAACACCAAGTACACCATATGGTGAGGGAGGAGAGTCCCCCAAGGAAATCTGGGGTGTAGTTATGAGAGGTAGGAAGGCCGGCTGCTGGAGAGCCAAGGAAACAGATGGCCCCATCAGTGAAGTAAATGAACAAATGACTTACCCACTGTCACCCAGCGAGGAATTGACAGGTGTTAGAAGTTAGCCTCCTAAGCGGATCATAAGTAAAGGCCACATTTTAGTTCCTCTTCTGCTGCCCTCACAACACCTGGCACAGAGCAGGCCCACAGCTGTTATCCCCAGCTCCTGACATGACTTTTTTCTTGATTTGTCTGCCTTCAATTGGAGTCAAAAGTTCTGGGGCTAAGAAGTTAACAATGAAAAAATATGGTAGAAAAGATTTGAGTGTGGATGTCTATGGAAGGAAATCACGATGACATGATGGGTCCTAAGGTTGAGCTCCTTACTCAGAAGTCTCCAGAACTCGGAGGATCACCGTGAGTTCGAGTCCAGCCTGGGCTACATAGTGAGTTCAAGGCCAGCCTGAACTACAGAGAGAGACCCTGTCTCAAGAAAACAAAACAAAACAAAAAAAAAGTCTTATACTTAATACAATCTTACCGCTTCCCCCAAACTCTGACCCAGTTGAGTCATCTTGGATAAGTCACTTAACTAACCACTCTGAGTCTCAGACTTGGTACTTTTAAAGTGTAAGGCATACTACTTCTCAGGACTGTAAGAACAAAACTTAATGATGCTATATGTAAAGGCACTTTGTAAACTACAAACACAGCTTAAGGAGTTTAAGGAGCTTAAGGAGTACTCACTGCCCAGCCTCTCTAACTGAAATCTTTCAAATGCATCCTCAGCTTCAATTGCCAGTCCTCTACAGAAGGCAGCAAAACTTTAGTTTGGGAAACGGGCCTGTTTGTTATGGCTAGCCCCTTCACAACATGTCAAAATGGTTTACTATGTTGTAAAAGGTTGCAGAGCAAGACAGCAGGGATGGAGGGACCAGGCTTCAGCCTCAGGCCCTGGTGACCAAATCCAAAGGAATTTATATCCACCCTGCTCACTTGTTTGCCAGGAGGCACCAGATGAGATGGAGCAGCTCCTGGATCCGGCAAGTGCAGTCAGTCCAGGCCACAGGCCCTGGGGGGCTGGCTGCTGACCACAGGAGGGCCAAGTGAAGGGTCTAAATCAGCTGTACAACCGTGGTGCTGAGACATAAGGAACTTGTCGCCCATCTGTCAGGATCTTTTGCTGAACGGCCGGATTGTTTGGGCATCATCTAAATTGTGCCTGGGAGGCTGGGTCATAAAATACCAGCAGGTTCCGAAAACAGGGGCTGGAGAGGACATCTTGAGTTTGATTAGCCAGGAGCACTTACTGAGATGCAAAAGTGCATGATAACATGCACAGTTACACTGGTCTCCCACTCATGTGAGCTCACACTGACATCACATAAATCACATTTGCAAAGGTCTTCGCACACCCAGCTGCACACACATTTACTCCACTATTCACACATCATACACACCTGCATCCATGAAAAAATGTTCACATACACATCCATGCACACATTTACTCTGAAACCACCCACCCACTAACAGGTTCACAATCACCCTCAGACCTTACACACCTCACAGTGCACAAGTAGTCCTGCAATTCACACATAGGTGCACAGACATATTCCAACATACACAGTCAAACATTCATTACACATACTTACACACACACACACAAACACACACACATATATATACACACCGGAAGTCCTATATTTGAAGGCTAAGGACTCTTCTGTGCATATCCCAGCTTTCATTTCTTTTCTGACTTATGTTTTCACTAGAAGTCTTGGTTCAAAATGGGTCCCCACTGAGCATGTTATCTGAGGGTTCCCAGCCATATGCTTGCTACAACAATTCTGCCTATGTGTCAGATTCTGGCATGAATGAAATTCAGCCCACACATGTGTATACATTGCAAACAAGAGCCAGAATGTAGTTCTCACTGCAGGATGGATGAGAACCTTAGAGAGAGCCCTGGCTTCTGGCCAGGGAGGGCATTCTGGTTGGGCATAGCTTCCAGATAGCTCTCCCAAGCCTGGTCTCTGTAGTCTCCCCAACCCCAAGGCTCAGAATCACAGCATAGTTAAGGTTCCTGCTACTGCATGCAAAAAAGGCACAGCTGGAACATCTGGAACCAAGCCTGACAATGCATTTCTAGCAAGATTCCAGGTGATATTGAAGTTGCTATTCTGGGTACCACACTTTCAAAACCATGCACACCCACATGCTCACTTACACTGTTGAGAGCAGTGAGTTCCCTGACTGTGCAAGTGTTGAAGGAGAGGACAAAATGCTATTGCCCACAAAGGTAGGAGAAAGATAGATTCACCGAATGTTCCCTACACACAGTGGACAGTGTGCATAAGATCTTTTGAGGACAGGTGGGTTGAGCTCAGCCTGTTCTGAACATCTGTTGGACCTAAGGTCTCTATCTCACTTTAGAGGCACCTGGTGCCATAAAGAGAAACTGGGCACCAGAGTCTAAGCAACATGAGTTCTAGCCCTGCAACTCTCGTACTCATGACATGCCTCAGGACAAAACATTCAACCCTCAGAACCCAGGTTTTCTCCTCTACAGGGTGGAGAGCTTAATGTCTACCTACCTCCCAGGGCTGCTTTATGGGTTAGGGAAGTACATGATTTACACAGGATGTGGCACATGTTAACCCCCACCCTACCCCAGTAGAAAAGCAATGATGGTCATCTTTGTAGATCTCACATTATCATGAACAGTGCCCTGTATATAGGAGGTCAGGAGATGCAGAACACAGGCAGGAAAAGGACAGATCATGATGAGGGCAGCCAAAGGGATGCAGACAGTAAAAGAGACCAGGGGAGAGGGCAGGAGTGGTCAGAAGGGGAGGAGAAGGAGTTTGGATGGGAGGGATTCCACCGGACTGGGGTGGCACCTCCAGAATCCTTTTCAGTGGTGTGTTCAAGGAGCTAGATCAAACCCAAATTCTCTCTCTTTGGGTTTCTTCTTTTCCTCTTGAAAAAGCATTACTTGTTCCATCTTCAGCTTTGGGATAGAAAGATGTGGCCATATCACTGTAAGAATCTGTATAAGGCTGAGCGCCAAGCTCTGTGCTAAATGCCTTACGTAAGCTACCTTGTATAAGGCAGTCATGCCTGTCCCATTGTATAGACGAGAAAACTGAGGCTTGAAGATCCTTATCTTCCTTTCCTCTCTGTTCCAGACATAATGCCCCCTGCTTACCCCCACAACTGCTTCAGCCCTCCAATTGCAGGACCCCTAAGACAAACCTTGCCAGTTTCTTCCCTCTGCAATGGTCTCAAGATTGTATTTGTGGTGGGGTTTGGGCAGGGCTGCAGGGAATCTGACTATATGATGGGGTGAGGAGGTACAAGGAGCCTATAGCCATTCATCAACCACCTTCAAAAAGCTGTCTTCCTCCTTGTTGCTTATTACTATTATTATTATTATTATTATTATTATTATTATTATTATTATTATTATTATTTTCCAGGCTGCACTGCTCACAATGGTTATTGCCTCCAACTCCAGAGGGCCACATCAGCTGCCACTGACTTTTATTCCTGCAAATAAAAATATAAGCTCCACAGTGAGGAACCGCAGGCTAAAGAGACAAAGCCCATAAACTCACATTTTAAATGTGGAAAGACGGTGCCAGTAATCCTCAAGGTGCCACCCCCACACACACCCTGTGTACCCATCCACACTGTGCACCACCCTACCCAGAGCAACTCCTTCCATGTGCAGAAGGCCATCAAAGGTGGGCCTTGGGAAAGGGCGACGTAATGGACAGAATTAGGATGATCTTGAAGTAGTTTCATTCACCCCCACACCCAGCCCCCAGGCAAGACTTAGTTTAACAATAAAAATGAATCAAAACCCCTAGTGCTCTTTGGATATTGTGTGTTGAGTGTTTTCTGTGTATATAGACATTTTCAACTAATTTCCTATGTATTAGCCTCAATGGGGAGTCTGGTCCGTTCCTAAAGCAGGCTGAGCTGTTCTGGCAGCCAGAGGGAGGAGAAGCAGCTGTCACACTGAAGGGGCAGAGACTTCTTCCAGGCAGGAGCACAGGTTGGCAGCCGTAAGATGCTCTTTTCTTTAGTAGCCAAATGGGGCTTCCTTCACCTGCTATGGGCCAATGGGGAGAGGGGAGAGCACCCTCCAGATTCTGACTCACGGCAGGCTGTGGCCTGGACCCTGGAGATGCCAGGATGAGTTGGACAAGGGTCCACCCCTGAGGGAACCAGAGACCGGCAAAAGGGACATAAGGGGAAACAGATGAGGTAAGACTCAGGTACTCCAAGGGAGGGTGGCACACAGGGAAGCCAGAAGAGGAAGAAGGAAAGAAGGGAATGAGGGATGCCCCTTCCCCCTGAGTCACTGGAGAGGTCAGGATCAGCTCTTCAGAGAGCAGCGTGAAAATCACAGGAAGAGGAATAAAGACACCCCTCCCCCGCTATTGCCTCTCCTCTTTCCTCCCTTCACTTGCTGTGTGTATCTGTCCATACCTTCACTGCGCTGTTTTGTAACTGCCTCTCTATCCCCAGACAAGGAGCTCTTCATGTCAAGAACAATCTTAAGTTTCCCCCTAAGTCTTCTGTGCCCAGCACAGCGTCTGGTACACAGTACTCACTCAAACATGTCAAGTGGGATGGCGGGCCCTAAGGCAGGACCTCAGGCACTGCAGTGGACATCGTGGTTTGCACGTGCAGACCCTTACTGCCTCTGGGAACCACATGCCCACTTCCTTAGGGCTCATTTTCCCCCTCCAACCCCAGACACTTGGTTTCAATGGGACCTGGCTCCAGAAGAGGGCAAGCTATGCACTTCAGGGCCTCAAATTACAACCAAGGAAGTAGAGTATTTTCCTCTCCGTTGATGAATCCTGAGATTTGTGAGTCCTAGAGTAGTTGATAGAGAAAGTCCACCTGGGAGAATTCAGCTGACAACCATAGACAGAGGTCATGTCCTAGAAAGTTTCAGTGTCAGAGCTCTTGCCTGACCTGAGATTTGGTGACTTCAGTCAATAGAGCCCCTTGTAACCTAAACTAAATTGAACTGGGCTTTTGTCACTGGCAGGCTTCTAATGTCAGAATTGTAGGCCAATTGTACACCACTGTGGGCTAGCAGTGAGTATGCCCTCCTAGATGGCCTGAAACTAAAGCTGGTCATGTATTACCAAGGCAGCCCTCGAGGGTCTTATCCCTCATGAGTCTGATGTTGTTCCCAGTCTGGTGACCAGAGCTGGTAGCACCTCATATCTGCCCTGCTATGATCACACAGCCAGCCTGGCTGCCCTATGGAGAACGTTATTTATTTTCTTCATAAGCAGGAAGGCCCAAGGCGTATCATGGCAGGGCCTTTCTCTCCTATTTCACATTGTATTTCACCCTGGCAAGAGTGATTTTTCTTGGCTGGGAAATTGATTTTAAATCACTCTTCTTGCTGCTGACAGGCCCTCATACCCTTCCTTCCCAGGATCTTTGCCCTTTCTCCCCCTCCACAAAGCCACATCCCATACCCGCTGGACACACAGACACACACACACCAGCTCCTCTCCGTGCTGGGGATTTTATCTTTCCCCGATTCCACTTATGGATGCACTTTTATAACCAACTCCATCTGTGGCACTGAAACCAGTCTGGAGTGATCAGGGCCCAAAGAAAGGAAGCAGCTGGAGGAGATGTGGACTTTAGTTCTTGGTATCTGCCTAGAGGGAGCAAGCTGGCACTGGGCACGAGGAGACTGACCCGCTGTTCCATGAGGAAGGGGACTTAACAAGGAGATGGAGATTCAAATGCAGACCAACAGCCTGGCTAAGACCCAGACACCCAGTGGGGAAGGGACAACACAGAGCAGCAGGTAGAGAAGAAGGAGCCATGCAGCTGACTGAGCTCTGGTTTTCCCTTGCTGCTTCCTTTCATACTCATATGGCCACTGGGTGTTGCCAATCTGAGCCCTGGCTGCAGGGGTGATACCTTGGAAATTGGTGTAGAATTTTAAATGTCTAGAATTTGGTGCCTGAAAGGTCTTTGTCCCCACTCCAGCCACTTCCTAGCTCTGTGGACTTGTCTGAAACAGCTCTGCAAAATTTTCTTTATACAGCCAGATGGTAAATATTTCAGACTTTACAGGCCATAAGATCTCTGTCCCATTACTCAGCTCTTCCATAATGGGGCCTGAGCCCCCACAGGCAGCACGTAAATGACTGGGTGTGGCTGTGTCCCATAAAAACTTTATTAACAAAACAGGCTGCCATACTCACAGTATAACTGGTCAACCCTTAGCCCCCTCCCCCACCATGTGCATCTCCAGAAATTCTGATAACAGCCCCAAGAGCTGAGCCCTCCTGCTCAAACTGAGAAAGCAATGCTCTCTATGATTCACTCAACACACATGGTGCAGCCTAGCAGTTGAGATAATAGGCTAAGTTCAAGCCTGGCTCTGCCACATACATGCTCTGAGTCTTGGGAAAGGTACGTCCCTGCTTTGTGCCTCAGCAGCAGCATCAGTAATACAAATGCTAAATAGAAGATGGGGTGAGGACCTGACTGGTTAGATCATGTGCCAGAATAGTTTCTGGTAGGTCCTGCACTCCCTATCTTTAGGAGTCTGATGAGCTTGCCAGATAGGTAACGTCAGGAGGCTCCCAGGGAGTGCTAGAAGAAGGCTTCTTCCTGTAGCCTTAGGAGGGCTTCCTAAAGGAGGTGATGCTACAGCTGAGGTTCCAATGGTAAATATGAGCCAATTTGAGTGCCTTCCCAAAGGCAAGAAAAAGCAAATCTTAATTATAGACTCATAGGGAGGTTCAGGTTAGAGTTTGCTGCACAGTAACCAGAGAGATAGAAGGCTGGAGAGAGAAACTGAGCCAGGTAGGGTCATGCAGGACTGTTAGCCATTCATGCAGCCATGGGTTTGATCTTCATTATTCTGGCACCATGGAAAGGCTTTAACAGAGACATGCATACCTAGATGTGTACTTCCTCTGGCTGTTTGTAGAGGATGCATCAGAGAGGAAGAAAGAGGAAGCCCGGGCATCAACTCAGGTAGGGAGGAGGTTGCCCTAAGGTAACCAGGAAGCAGGACAGACACAAGCAGGAGATGTCAAAGACATTGAACTCTCAAGATAGGGAATCCTGCTGGATAAAGGGACTGGGGAAAGGAGAGGGTTGGGGCAACTCTCAGATATTGGCTCATCACATCCCTTCCAGTTCTAAAGCAGCAGAGTCTGTTCACAGGCTGATTCCAGGCCAAGACTCAGAGAACATATCATGCAATCCACACCTGTGGCAGGAAAGAACACTCAGAGGTCATCTCATCCATCCTCTTGCCTCTGGACCTGTCTGCAGTCAACTCATTTAAGCATCAGTTGTAGGTGCAGCAAAGAACAGATGTTCCATGAGCACAGAGGTGGGCTCTGTTGTCAAAGAGCAAACCATGCAATTGCAGGGGTGTCGATCCCCAGACCCTGGAGAGACAGGCTTTTAGCAGCTAGAAGAACTAGACCCTGAGTTTTTCTTTCTTTTTAAAATTAGCTAGCAGGGCCAGTCTCCTTGCTGGAGGAGGAGGAGGGTCTGGCAGAGAGCCACCCTAACCACATCACAGCTAAAGCTCCACTGCCCCAGCCACGACAGATGCAATTTATCTACAGCCCAGGGAGAGCAGGAAAGGAGGACTGTTTCTTCCCTTCCTTGCTGTTTGGGGCCATTCATCACCTGTGTTATTTTTATAGCAGTGTGGGAATGCTTGGCCCTCGCTGCCACTCCCAGCAAATGTGAACAAATGAGGAATCCAGGAGCCATGCTATCGAGGAAGGCATCGAGGCATGCAGGGGTGATTAAGAAGGAGATGTCAAGTTTCCACTCTGCTGCCCTCTCTACCTCTGATTTCAACTCCCTCCCTTCCCCCCAGCATTCCCCATAGGACCTGAGACTTTATCTGAGTCACGGGCCAGCACAGAAGAGTCTCTCTGAAACAACCAAGTATGTCTGTTCACATACTTGGAAAAAGGACTTCACTGTGATGCTCTTGCAGAGCAGCCTCTGACTACAGCTGGCAAAGTAAACTCACCAGAGGCTCAATAAGGCTGGGAGGCTCTTGGGAAGGAAAAGAAAGCAATACAACCCCTTCTCACTTCTCAGCTCAGAGCAGAGGTGAGAGCTTTCAAGCACTGAGCGGTTCTTTTTGTCTCATACAATGGGGTGGGTATGGTACATCGTGAGGTGTGGTTGGTACCATTTCCATCTAGATATGAATCTTGACTCTTCCATTACCTTAAGAATCTATAAACTATAATAATAAACTCTTCATAGGGTGGTTGCAAAAAAATTTTTAATGTTTATATTTTATTCTCTGGTTTAAAATCCAATACCAGTATGAACTGTTTGCTGCTCAGATTGTTCTTACTAGCCATGAGGTGCTCCACCAGATTGGCTCCCACATCTTTTTCACAAGCCTCCAGATATTCCAACCACATCTCGTATTTTCTATTCTTCAGCCCTGGAATCTATTTCTCCTTTGAACTCTGGTTTCTTTCCACAAAGAGCCAGATCTGGATTCTAGATGTGTTTATTATCACCATGATGTCACTGTTTTTAGGCCCTTTCATTAGCAGAAATAGAAAATATGTGTATGTACAATGACCCATACACGTGCTTGCACAAACCTAAGTGGTCTGGACCACTACACACCTGCGCCACATAGTATAGCCTGTAACTCCTAGGCTACTAACCTGTACTGTACTCAATAGTGTAGACAATTGTAACACAATGAAAACTATTTGTGTATGTAAACATATCTAAACATGGAAAAGGTACAGGAAAAATATAGTATAGAAGATAAAAAGTAGTATACCACATAGGGACACTTACTATGAATGGAGCTGCGGGCTAGGAAGCTGCTCTGGGTGAGTCAGTGAGTAGGTGGTGAGGCAAATGTGAAGGCCTAGTGTGTTACCATGTGTTACTGCAGACTTAATACACACTGTACATTTAGGCTACACTAAGTTTACTTAACATTCTTTTTCTTTGGTAATAAATATGAAGTGTGATCAATAAATATGGTGAACGCTTAAGATTTTTTTTTAATTTATTACAGTAAAAGAACATTGTCATTAATCCCCCTAAAACACTCCCTCTCACTTTTGACAGTTATCCCATGATGCTTGCTACTTACTTTTTTAAATTTTTTATTAGTACATGTTTGCAGTAGAATAATTGCATTCATCGTGAAGAGTTCATACATATGTTGTCCTCCCCTCCACTTTCTGAAGCAGCTCTGGAAGTCCTTTTTCACGAGTGTCTTTAGTTGCACTGCCATGGCTATGTTGATATCCTGAATTGATTCAAAATGTTTACAGTGATTTCTGTCAAATAAAAACATTGCAGTGTGTCCTCATCCACCTTATTCACTGATCTGGTGCTGTGTAACTTCTCAGTCTTCCCCAAAGTCAAATGACCATGAAAGATACTGTAAATGTTTTGAATTGATTTAGGACATCTAGGCAGCCACAACAACACAATTAAGTCACTCTCAAAAGACTTCCAGCACTGCTTTGGAAAGTGGCAAGACTGATGGGACACATGTGTCTGAAGTGAAGAGAAGTATTCTGCGGGGAATTAATGGCAATGTGTCTTTCACTGTAGTAAATTTTTAGAAATTTAAACATTCACCGTATTTTGTGACCATGCCTCATAAATATTTTTCCTCCAATGATAAATTAGCTTACTGAAACATTTTAACCCTATGAACTTTTTAATTTTTTAAACTTTCTCATTCTCTTAGTAACACTTCAAACAAGTACATTGTACAGCTATTCAAATATAAATTCTATATGTCCTTATTCTGTAAATGTTTCTCTATTTTTTTAATTTTAATTTAAAAAAAAAGTTTAAACTTTTTTTTTGTTAAAGCCAAAACAGAAAGCTAAAACATAAACACGCATCAGCCTAGGCCTACTGAGGGTCAGGATCATTGGTATTACTGTCTTCTACCTGCATGTTTGTCCCATGAGGGCAATAAACGTGCCTGGAGCTGTCATCTGATCCCTTATGGCAGCAATAGCTCTCCTCGAACACTTCCATTAGGGCCCACCTTAGACTCTTCTTCAGTGGGTGTCACTCTTCTCAGAAATATATCCATGGCAGTTTTCTTATCCTGTTTCTTTTTTCATCAAAGATTTCCTTGTAAACAGATCATGTGCCATGAACATTTCTCTCTATTAATGAAAACATTTTGGTGTTGGGGTCTACATTTTCAAACATTTTAAGGAACTCATTGAGGTCTGTAAGATTTCTGCTAAACCATTTACCGTGAACTTTCTAGGGGATTCTCTTCTCTCGTCTCCTGCCATTTCCTTTTCTCTACCCTGCTATGCAGCCATGCATTCCCATTCCAGTTCCATTTTAAACTTTATGGGATCACTGTCAAGTGTGTGACCCATGGCTGACAATTTGAAAGGGGATTCAGGACTGTGTCTTCATTTCTGTGTCTATCTGCTATATTGTGGTTTTGTAAGATGAAAATGAGGTGAAAAATACAAGGGAATGCTTTATTTTATTTTTGCAACTTTGTGTTGGCTCAAAATTAAAAGATTTTAATGAAGCATCTAAAATATAATGGATATGTAATAGCTGCAAATTCCCTTTCCATTCCTCCACTTCCTGAACCCAACTTCTCTATTTACCTCCAGAATTTGTAAAAGGGATAACAATATCTACTCCATAGCATTGTTGTTAAACCCACTGGATATTCTTCAACATGCGAGATTTAAATGTCGCTATGCAAAGTCACAGCAGGAGCTACTCTGGCCAGCTTCCCTGGGCCACAGCAATTATCTGACTCTACAAAGTTTGAAGCAGAGTCTTTTATAATATGGAGGGATATTGTCTTAGTTACTTTTCTCATTGCTGAGACAAAATACCCAACATCCAAAGTTAAGGAAGGAAAGGTTTACTTAGCTCACAGTTTGTAGAGGCTTCAGTCCATAATCAGGTGGCTCCAAGGCAAACTGGCTTGGCAGAGAACAGTTCATGGTGGACAGAATGTAGCAAAGTAACAAGGGGCCTTAACAGAGTCTTTCTGCCCCTTTTATACTCTATCTAGGCCACTGGAATTAGGGCGGTGCCAAAGCAATCAATGGACTGATTTATTAATCACACACCCTTGATCCCAGCATCACACACTCTAGATTCAGACAACCCCTGAAAAAGCCTATGACCACATGAGGTTTTGGAGGACATCTAGACACAAATCATAACAAATATATAGTTTAGGTTCCCCCAAGAAATGGGCCCTGAAATGGAACTCAAGTACTAATAATTTATTTGGGAGGTGCCAGAACACCGGTAGGGGAGTAGGAAAGTGATATAGGGAAAGGAGGACAGTCCAAACACGTTATTAAACCATCTCCCACAGTGAAAGAGTGCCGCATAATCCTATGAAGAAACTCTGGGAAATACTATAAAACACATACCTTGACATTAATGACATGCAAACATACCTAGTAAACTTGCTGTGGTACTTCATATACAGGCCCCTACAAATTGCTGCTTCAAGGCTATTCCTGGGGCTCATCACTCCCCCAGCACACAGAAAGTAGTCTCCAGTGGTTCTGGGGAAAGCTCTGGGAACAGAGCTGCAGACACAGCCTGCACCCGGTGGTTAAGACATAGGGATCACCCTCTGCTGCAGAGAGTATGGGGAGAAGAGCACAGGTAGTTGTTAACATTCTGCCCATGACCATGCTAAACCCAAGATCAGTGTGCTTCATCTATGTCCTGAACTTCTCCAGCTGCCCTGAGCAGCCTTGAGGGATCCATGAAATGGGAAAATAATTATGGCATGTCCTGACTTTTGGCTTAGGAAGAGAAAATTTGTCAAGGAGGAGCAGGTTTCATCTAGATTAATATTCATTAATCTGCAGCAAGATAGCCAGGTCTACAAATTTCCTCATAGTGATATTAAAATGTATTTATATTTAGAGCTGGGTGGTATTTCTATATATATGAATATGGAAATTTCTGAGTTTGTAAGTATCTGTGGTTGAGAATAAGAATAAGGTAGTACAGAGCCATGAATTCATAAAATGTTCAAAAGGAGCTCTCTCCAACCTTTTTGGTGTGTTGTGTTACTAAGGTACAGTAGACTTGTGAAGTACATTGTAAATTTAAAAGTTTAATGTACCATTTGCAGAAGTTTTCCACTGAGTTTGCTCTAAGAAAGGGCAATGAGGAGAAAGGGATGCATCTCTACCTTCTCATCCCCTGAGGAAAGCAGCAGGGATGGCTTTTCAGGCCACAACCTGAAAATCCCCTGCTTTGGGGGGGATCCAGAGCTTCTTACATGGAGAGTCACCATGCAAGGTGCAGGCTGTGTCTAGCACAAATGCACCGAACCTAGAGATGAGGGGACACTAGAATCTTGCTCATGTTCCCCTCACCAAGCCAAGCAACCCAGTGCAAGATTGCATCTACATGAAAAAAGGGCATCTATTATTAATCTGCACAAAAGTATCAGGTGGGTTAACAGCAGCCATATGTACAACATGCTTGATACTATCTACCATGCATGCACATGATAGATAAGGAGGCCTGTTGACAATCCCAAGTGGAGCCACATCTCTTGTGACATGCCCACAATAGACAACTCCACCAGTTCCCCCAGCATAAGAAGAGAACATCATACCAGAACTCATAGATGCCAGTAAGACTGGCTCAACAAGTAGCCAACTTCTACCTGATATTCCAAAAATAGGCTCCCCAAACCTAGCTTCTAGAAACATCTGGGTCATTTCTGCCCATGAAGAAGTGACAATATTGAAGCTCCTTTCCTGATAAACTTCGGCAAAGAAGAGGCTGTGTTTGCCCCTACTCAGGGCTACACATCTGTGGCCTATGTAGTTGGAACCTCCTCGAATAATGCAGTGCACAGCCAGCATAACTGTATAGGGCAAGCTTGTGACAGTTTCCATACCCCTGATTCTGTAAGTTCTTCCCATCTATTCCAAAGGAATAGACCTCTTGTCTTTTCCAGTTGTTGCTATGTCAGAACTGCTTCTCCCTTACAGCCAATCAACCCAAAGGCCTTGTGGTAGCCAGTCTCGAAGACTGCCACCCCAAGAGGACTACCACCTCCTGGTATTCACGTCTTTGTACAGCCTCCTCTCATACTGTACCAGGGTGAATGTTAGAATACTACAGGAATGATAGTGTGTTACTTCGAAGACCAGGCTATAAAAGACATTGTGACTTCTGTTTGGTCACTTCCATTTCTCTCTTGGATCACTAGATCTGAAAGAAGTAATGTCATCAGAAACTCTATAATGGGACCCTCCTAGCAAGTACAAAGCTTCCTGCCAACAGACACAAGAGTGAGATTAGAAACAAAGCTTTCAGTCCTGGGCAGTTTTCAGATAACTGCAGCCCTGGCTGACCCACCACTAAGCTGCTCCAGAATTTCTGGCCCACAGAAACTAGGAAAAATAAATGTTTGTTGTTTTAAGCTGATAAGTTGGGAGTCATTTGTTATGCAGCAAAAGATAACTGATACAGGAAAACTACATGTTGGGTCATATCAAGGTTGGCCCTGCACAGAATGACCTCCACCAACCTGTGTCTGGATGTTCTGCCCCAACTTTTATCAGCAATGGTTACAAAAATTGGCCATGTGACATGTGGCACTGATTTTGCTATACACCTGCTATTAAACCCATTGTTGGTGGCTTCTTTAACGCTATGGTCCCCTTTGCAAAGGGCCATGTGAGAAATACTTTAAGAGTTTAGTACAGCATTTTCTTTTATTCTGGCATTCATTATCTGAATCCTACAAATACAAGGTTACCTAGGGAAGAAAAAGTCTCCACCAATAGCATCAGTCCTCGCTCCTTCACATCCCACCCACATTCATAGTGGGGTCTTTTCCTTCCTGTCCCAACAGTGTCAAGGTTGTTCCACTTCTCACCAGCTGGCAGCTGATCAATACACTGAGAATACAATAGAAATTGATTGCAAAGTATAATTGCAAATTTTGAAAAAAAAAAAAAAAAAGAGGAGGGCAGGATTTCATAAAGTCCACAAAAGTAAAGTGGAAGGACTGCTGGCGTGGTATGCAAAGGCTTTGACAAATGCATGTTGGGGACAGCTGGAGCAGTGAACAAGGCAAGAGGTGAAAACAGCAAGAACTGTGATCCCATGAAGACTTTGAAAGAGAACGGTGGGAACATCAAAGGAACAACAGAAGCTCTTGAGAAAATTGGTGAGGTGCTCAAAAAGTTTGTGCTAAAGAACAACCCTGTTTTTGACCGTGCTGCCAAAGTCAAACATGAACTTGAGGGTGTTATTTCTTTCTAGAATATGCTTTCACTGGGAAAATTCCATTTAAAACCCAGCCCTGCACCACTCTGTTCACAGAGTGGACAGAGAGCTGCACATGCAACTTCGATGTAAAGTATAACGAAATAAACATATTTTAATATTTTTGTTTCCATTTCTCAAGATACACTCTAACAAAGCTTTTTGACAAATATGTGCTGTGAAATTTTGTCCCTCCCCGCTTTGTGGTCCCTTTCTTAAAAGGCAATTTAAAGTAATTTTTTCTATTTGCCAGTATCCCAAGGTATCAAAAGCCAATTCAAGCCAGGGAAGATGGGGGATGCTTCTTTTGAAGAATTGGCCTGTGGCCTCCTTCCTAAGGATCTAAACTCTATAACTTCATTTTTCTCTTTTTTCCCATAATCCCAGGAGGTTAAATCAAACTTTACAGTTACCATGGTTTAGTTCCTATTGTATGCTTCGATCCAATTTTCTTTTGCTATCCCACACTTACTGAACCCATTGCATATATTTTTTATAGCATATTGTATCAATTTTTCTGTAGAAGGAGACAGAGCTATTGACAAATTCTGAAGTTGCTCTCCGGGAGACCACTAGGGATTTTCTCGTTTCCGCACCAAGTGGCCTTTCTCTGTTTCTCGTGGCTCTCAGCCTCTTCAAAGCTTGCCATGGGTTTAGCTACATACCCACACCTAGCACGTGGTCCTTTCACTAGTTTTCCTCCTGCATTTCTGTCTACCCTTCCTGGTCTCCTTTTCTTAAAGTAGAAGCTTTCCTGCCTGAAATATTAGCTTTCTTCCCAGATGTTTCCAGACTGTCTAGAAAGTAAGAACAGTCCAACAACCATATCATCAAGTCAACAGGCTTGTTTTAAGGGTTACATATTCTGGTGTTTTCTGTCATCACCCCATCCAGACACAAGCCTATTTAATTTTTTTTGGCTATTATTGAAATATTTGCAGTACACAGAAAGGCACAAAGAATAGTGCAATGAATAGCCGTGTGCCTCATGCAGCTTAAGCAATAAAACATTACTACAGAGGTGAAGCCTTCTATCTCCAGCTCATTTTCAATTATTAAGCAAGCAGACAGAAGAGGTTGTATTTGAGGGCAGCTGGAGGGTTGCAGCAATCATGAATACAGAACAGAGGGGCCATAATTTCTGGCTTACATGTATTCCCACAGACATTTACTCTCCCCTACAACCTAATAAGGTGTCTATTGTTCTTCCGCTCTAAGGACAAAGAAGTAAGTTCAGAAATTATCTGCCATGATATAGTGCAGTGGCTAAGACCTGGGCTGTGGAGCCAGGTAGCCCGGGTCCGAGCCCTGGTTCCATTACGTGCTGGCTATGAATTGCAGACTCAGTTACCAAAGTGTTCTCTGCCTCTAGCTCTCTTATCTCTAAAATGGGGATGATACATTTACTTTATGGAACTTTTGTAAAGATGGAATATATTTTTTAAGAGAGACTGGCATGTTATAAGTATGTATTAACAAGGATTGTTCAAAAAATTTGCTGTGTTTAAATTTTTTTTAAGTTTATTACAATAAAAGACACATTGCCATTAATCACCCTCAAAATATCCCTCCTTGCTTTGAACACACTTATCCTGTTATCCTTGCCACTTTCTGAAGCAGTTCTGGAAGTCCTCTTTTGTGAGTGTCTTTACCAGGTATGATTTAAAAAAATACAGTGAATGCTGCTGCCAAGTGCCATATAACAGAAAGGCAGGCTCGGGAAAACATGATGGTGTTTCCCCAGGCACCTTATTCACCACATCTGGCACCATGTGACTTCTCGCTCTTCCCCAAAGCCAAAATGACCAGGAGAGTTAGGCATTTTGAACCAATTCAGGACATCAAGGTAGCCATAACAGTGCAACTAAAGACTCACAAAAGGGTTTCCAGAACTGCTTCAGAAAGTGGCAAGAATGATGGGATAAATGTGTTCAGAGTGAGGGCAAGTATTTTGAAGGCAATTAATGGCAGTGTGTCTTTTACTGTAATAATTTTTTTTACTTGTAAAATTTTAATTTAACAAATTAGTTTTGTTTTTTTTGTTTTTTTGTTTTTTTTTGTAGTGCTAGAGATAGAATCCAGGGCTATATGAGTGCTAGGCAAACATTCTACAATTGAGCTGCAGTTCCAGCCCTAAACAAGTTTTTAAGTAATTTAATAAATTTCATCATTTAATAATTTAAAATACAAGTTAATTTTCCCTTCATTTACATATAGAACAATTCTTAGCTCTATACTGAAAAGTTTAAAAAGAAACTTAAGAACTCTCCTATTTTTTCTTGGTGAAAGTAGTTTTATGTCTGTTTCATTCATTCCTTCAGCAGGAAGACTGAGGTATCAAAAGGTAAAGTTCCTTGCCCAAGGTCACATAGCTTTAAATTGTGGAATCAGAATATCAACTTAGAAATAACTACATTTGACCATTAAATTAAGAAACTATTGGCTTTTGGATAGCCTGAGGCCATGAGACTGAATAAAATGACCACAGAGGCGAATACAGAAGGAATACTAAACACAGACACGGCAGTACCCTAACACTGTGTGTGTGCTGTGTGCAGGATGGTTGCCTTTGGGGTTTGAGAGCTGAAATATGTGGAGTGACTTGAGTGTTCTGAGCTTCTTTGGGTGATGGAGCCAGGTACTGGGACAAAGGCAAAACGAGATTGGTGATGACAGCCTCCAGACATAGAGGTGATGTGAGTGGAGGCTCTTGGCCCTTTCCTCATTCCTGCTCACGGGGATGAGGGGCTGGGGCAGGGGGACATTATCCTTGACAACAGGCTTTACATTCTCCCATAATCTGCAAAATCTATCGAGATTTCTGGACTATAAAACTAGAGGCTACAGGAATCCTTGCACTATATTCCTTCTCAAGTAACTAGTACTTTAATCTGTTCTTAGTTTTATTTTGATGATCAAATACTATTGATGGGAAAGCAGCTGTTCCTACCAAGATAATGGGTTTTGAAGTTTTGAAACTTCTGAGCAGAGTTTCGTTTGTATGAAGGCAAACGTTTCCACGAGCCCTCTTCACACTTCTTCATGAACTGGTCAAAGAGAAGTCGTAAGTCCTTGCTCCAGCTGGGGTTGGGGAGAGCATGGTCCTTGTCAACAACTTCCTCAGAAGCAAATGACCTTTGTTTCTATATTCTCTGTTTCCTGTGAGTGTATGCATCCCTTCTGCAGTAACAGATGGACACCTCGCTTCTCCCGGCTCCAGGGCCGGCGGGCGCGCGCCTCCCCGTGGGGCCCCGAGCGTGCGCAGGCACGCGGCGCAGCTCCTCAGCATGGCTTGGTGCAGCGCGCTGCGGCTGAGAGCGGCTTTCGTCCAGGCGGCCGGGAAGGCCGACGCATTCCCTCTGTAATAATTTTTTTAAGTATTCACTGTGTTTTGTGATCATACCCCAGATAACTGTCTGCTTCTACTGTCACTACTACTATGATTAGTATTACCTAATTTGCACAGCAAGGAGAGCTGTGTGTTCTACCCAGTTCTTTGAATGTTTGTAGCTACAACCAATTGGCTCCCCCTACCCCAGGCTCAGGATGATCATCAGGTACTCAGGAGAATTTAAGAAGCCCATAGCTGGCTTTCCTCAGTGATCCTTGCCAGCCTTGGTTGGGTGCTTGTTCCATTCTGACTTTGTATCCCATAGACACTGAAATCCGTCTCATGCCTCAGTATTCATTCTCCCAGGGTTGTGAGGGGTGGGGCACAGCTGACCGCCCTGGAGCTGAGCACCTGCCAACACCATCCCATTACTATCCCTTCGTGGCACATACTTGCCTGGCTGGTGGGATGTCCTTGGATTTCTGATCATTAAACCACCAAGCAAATACCCATGCATAGTAAACAGGTCTCAGCTGAGGATCTGAGACCTCCCCAGCCTACATCAGGCCAGCACCAAGCAAGGTTCTTTTGTGACAAGTCTCCAGGCTTGGGAATGGCACTTCTCCATTTCTATCAGGGTCCATTTTCCCTTTTAACTACATAATTTGTTTTTTTTTTTTTTTTTTTTTTTCTTAGATCTATACCTCTTGCTAATCAGACTCCTTGCCTTGGCATTTGCCCACAAAGCTTATAAGCAATCTGAAGCAGTGAGCTGGGTTAGGCCTTCACACAAATGCAATTGCACTTTTACTGCTGCCATAATTTTGAGTTGCTGAGTAATGAGATTGATCTCTCAGAGAAGTGAAAGGCAAATATGTGGCCACTCAGCAGCCAACTCTTATTTCTTTATAATTTTGTGCTACCAAGGATTATGTCTTATTTTTCCTCATTTCTGATCATGGCAACCTCAATAATGAAGAATTCCTAGTTGGTGCTCAAACTAAACATGTTCCACTTAGTCTCGTCTCTTTAAAATTTTGCATGGAGGAGTCAGACTCCCTGAAAGGCAAAGTAAGGAACTTGGCAGAACACTCTCCAACAAAACAATTTGGGAAGAAAACTATTTTTTTTTTTTTTTTGTGGGTACCAAGGGGTCGACCTCAGGACCTCGAGCACCAACAGGCACCTGTGCCGCTGAGCGATATCACCGGCCCCTTTTTCGTATGTGGGATCCAGGAGTCGAACTCGGGCCCTCGCGCTTGCAAGGCAGGCGCTTACACCACTGAGCCATCTCACCAGCCCAAAGAAAACTATTTCTAAACAAAATAATTTTTTGAGACAGGGTCTCACTATGTAGTTGAGACTGGCCTTGAACTACTAGGTAGCCTAGGATGGCCTTTATCTTGCAGCAATCCTCCTGCATCTGCCGCTGGAATGCTGGGTTTACAGCTGTGGGCCACCTTGCCTGGCTCTAGAAAGTATTTAAATGCTCTGGAGATTATCCCAGGAGCATAAAGCAAAGGGAGAAACATTCATTCAAGAAAATTTACTAAATCTCATTAAGAACAGTGAGAGTTTGTAACATTTGAGCCACAATTCATTTCCTTATCCCCTGGTCAATATAAAAGAAACTCTACCCAAACTAGCATAGCCAAGAAAAGAGTTTTGCAACTTCTAGTCTGGAGCTATGGTTTCCTCTTGGCAGGAGCAGACTGCTGGCCTTTCTCACCCCTCTTCCCAGCCCTATGTTGCAGAAACTATTCTAGCTAACACTATTGGGAAGACAAACCTTCCCCATCTACCCCTGCCCCTATTCATAGGGCACAAGTCCTACACTAGGCACAGGTAGGGCAAGAATACTACAAGTCCAGTCACCCTAGCCCCAGACCATTTTATAATGGTAAATGAATCCACCCACCTGGAAGATATAGCAATTATAAATAAATATATATATATATATTTATATATATAATTATATATTATTATATATATTATATTATATTATATTATATATAATATTATATGTGATATATAATATTATATATAATTATATAATATATAATATATAATATATATTATATAAATAATTATATATATTTATATATATAATATATATATGCATCTGATAACAGATACATGAAGCAAAAGCTGATAGAATTAAAAGGGGAAATAGATAATTTATTAATACTAGTTGGAGATGTCAGTAATGGGTAGAACAATTGACTTTCAATAATGGGTAGAAGTACCGGGTGTGGTGGCACATGCCTGCAATACCAGCACTTGGGAGGCTGAGGCAGGAAGATCACTGTGAGTTTAAGGCCACCCTGCGCTACATAAGCAAGTTCAAGGCCAGCCTGCACTATGTAGCAAGACCCTGTCTCAAAAAAATCCAAAACAAAACTGGTAGAACAATTAGGCAGAAGATCAACAAGAAAATAGAAAGCTTGAACAACAAAAAGTAACTAGACCAAAACATCCCTGTAGAACATTTCACATAATGACAGCAGCCTCTACATTCTTTCAAAACCACATGAAACATTCTGTACAGTAGACCTTATGCCAAGCCACTACACAAGCCTCAATAAATTTAAAAGGATTGGCATTATACAAAATAAAGTATGTTTTCTGACCACAAAGAAACTAAATTAGAAATTTAAAACAGAAGGAAATTTGGAATTTCACAAATATGTGGAAATTAAACAGCATATTGTTAAGTAAGCAGTGGAAAAATAAGAAGTCACAAGGAAAATTAAAAGATGCTTTGACATGAATGAAAACAAATATACAATATACCAAAACCAATGAAATTTAGCTAGAGTAGAACTCAATGGAAAGCTACAGCTGTAAAGACCTACATTAAAAAAATAAAATAAAACTTGTCAATAGCTTAATCTTCTACTTTAAGAAACTAGAAAAATAATAGCAAACTAAACAAAGAAAGCAAAAAGAGGAAATAATAAAGACTAAAGTACAAGATTTGTACACCTACCAAATGTTTAAGAATATACAATATCTAAATAAATGAAAATGCATCCCATGTTTATAGATTGGAAGCCTTAGTATGATTAGTATGTCGATACTCCCAAATTGATCTATAGATTTTACAAAATCCACGTCAAAATTCTAACTTCGTTTTCTGCAGAAATGCAAAAGTACCTCTTAAATTTACATGGAAATTCAAGGGATCCAAAATAGCCAAAATAGTCTTTCAAAAGATCAAAGTTGGGGGCCGGTGAGACGGCTCAGCGGCTTAAGCGCCTGCCTTGCAAGTGCGAGGGCCCGAGTTCGACTCCCGGAACCCACATACGAAAAAGGGGCCGGTGATATCGATCAGCGGCACGGGTGCCTGTTGGCGCGTGAGGTCCTGAGGTCGTCCCCCCGGTACCCACAAAAAAAAAAAAAAAAAAAGATCAAAGTTGTAAGAATCGCATTTCCAGATTTCAAAACTTGGTACAAAATTACACTGTAATTAAGACAATGTGACACTGGTTTAAAGATACACGTAAGCCTATGGAACTGAATTAACAATACAAAAATAAACCCTCATATTTATGGTCAATTAATTTTCAATAAGACTACCAGTATAATTCAATGGAGAAAGACCAATTATTCAACATAGAGAGCTGAAACAACTGTACTGCCACAAGCAAATGAATAAATTTGACTAATACCTTAATTATAGACAAAAATTAACTTAAAATTGATCATAACTTAAATATAAATGCTAAAAGTATGAAATTCTTTTTGTGTGTGTGTGTGTGTGTGTGTGTGTGTGTGTCTTTTTGAGACAGGGTTTCACTATGCAGTTCAGGTTGGCCTTGAACTCACTTTGTAGCCCACACTGGCCTGGAACTCGCAGTGATCCTCCTGCCTCAACCTCCCAAGTGCTAGGATTACAGGCATGGGCCACCACACCTGGCCTAAAACTATGAAACTCTTAAACAAAAACGGAAGGTAAATCTTTGTGGCCTCAGGTTAGGTAATGTTTTCTTTGCTCCTATAAGAAAACCACAAGTCATTTTTAATAAAGGTAAATTGGAATACATCAACATTAAAATTTTTGCACTACAAATGAAACCAGGAAGAAAAGGAAAAAGCAATTCACAGAATGAAAGTATTTGTAAACTATACATAACCAATAAAGGACTTGTGTCCATAATATGAATATATATATACACATATATGTTTATGTATTTATGTATGCCTTGTACAACTCAGTAATAAAAATATAAATGACCACAATTCCAAGACAACAACAGAAAGAAATAACCGGGCAAGGCAAGCAATTAAACAGAGGGGAAAAGCAGGGAACCAATAGCAGGAAAATATCATGACAAAGATAAGCCAATACATATAAGTTATAACCATTAATGTAAATGGCCTCAATTCATCATTCAAAAGAAACAGACTGGCAGAATGGATCAAGAAACAAGATCCAACAATATGCTCTATACAAGAAACACATTTACTCAAAAAGAAATTCATAGACTGAAAGTCAAAGGATGGAAAGTAATACTCCATGCAACAGGAACCCAGAAAAAAGTGGGAGTAGCTATTCTGTTTGCAGATAATATGAACTTCAAACCAAGAATGATCAAAAGAGATAAAGAATGTCACTGCCTACTTGTTAGGGGCAAACCCCAAGAGGAAGAGATACCAATCGTGAATACATATGCACCAAATACAGGAGCACCTGACTATACAAGACAAATATTAATGGACATGAAAAATCAAATAAGCAATAACATGATTGTAATGGGGGACCTTAATACCCCATTGTCACAATGAGGTAGATGCACTAGACAAAAAAATCAGCAAAGAAATAACAGAACTGAACCAAACCTGTGAACAAATGGACTTAGAAGACATTCAAAGAGTGTTCCACACAACAACATCAGAATACACATTCTTCTCAACTGCGCATGGGACATTTTCTAAAATAGACCATATACTAGCCCATAGAACATGCTTAAGTAAATGCAAAGGAATTGAAATTATCCCATGCATATTATCTGACCATAGATAATTGGAAATTAATCTATGGAATTAATTAATCTATTAATTGATTAATTAATCTATTAATCAATTGGAAATTAGAAATTAATGGTAAACGAAACCGCAAAAACTCCATAAACACATGGAAATTAAATAACACCCTTCTGAACCAATGGGTCACAGATGAAATTAAAGAAGAAATTAAACATCTACAATCAAACAAAAATGCAAATACAACTTACCAGAGCCTGTGGGACGCAATGAAAGCAATCCTAAGAGGGAAATTAATAGCAGTGAATTCTCACATCAGAAAAACAGAATGAGCACAAATAAACAATGTAATGCTGCACCTCAAGCTTTAAGAAAAAGAAGACCGAGTCAAGCCCAAAGCCCATACAAGGAAGGAAATTGTAAAGATCAGAGCAGAAATTAACATAATGGGGACTAAGAAAACAATACAAAGAATTAATGAATCAAAGACTTCATTCTTCAAAAGAATAAATAAAATTGATAAACCCCTAGTTAACGTTATCAAAAAAAGGAAAGAAAAAACTCAAATTCATGCAATTAGGAAAGAAAAGGGTGAAATCACTACAGATCCTATGGAAATTCAGAAGATCATCAATACCTACTTCAAAAATCTTTACTTGCATAGGATGGAAAACACAGAAGAAATGGACAGATTCCTAGAAATATATGAACTACCAAAGCTGAATCAAGAAGACATAAAAATTCTGAATAACCCAATATCAGTTATTGAAATTGAAAACATAATTAAAAACTTACCAACAAAGAAAAGCCCAGGTACTGATGGATTCAAGGCTGAATTCTACAAGAAATTTAGGGAAGATTTAATGCCAATACTCCTCAAACTCTTTAATGAAATTGAAAGGGAAGCAATTCTCCCTAACTCATTCCTGGAGGCAAATATTACTCTGATACCAAAACCAGAGAAAGACCCAACCAAAAAAGAGAACTACAGGACAATCTCCCTAATGAACATAGATGCAAAAATCCTCAGTAAAATACTAGCAAGCAGAATACAGGAAATCTTCAAGAAGATTATACACCATGACCAAGTGGGATTCATCCCAGGAATGCAGAGATGGTTCAACATATGCAAATCAATAAACATAACACACCATATCAACAGAGCCAAAGACAAAAATCATATGATCATCTCAATAGATGCAGCAAAAGCTTTTGATAAAGTCCAACACTCAATCATGATAAAAAAAGAAAACCTACAGAAAATCAGGATAGATGGTCTTTACCTCAATCTGATAAAAGCCATCTATGACAAACCAACAGCTAACATCATACTAAATGGACAAAAACTGAAAGCTTTCAATCTGAAATCAGGAACAAGAC
Organism: Erethizon dorsatum; assembly: GCA_028451465.1. Classification (NCBI taxonomy): domain Eukaryota; kingdom Metazoa; phylum Chordata; class Mammalia; order Rodentia; family Erethizontidae; genus Erethizon; species Erethizon dorsatum. Next base: position 108,468,602 of record CM051827.1, on the reverse strand, counting down.
AAGGATGTCCACTATTACTACTCCTATTCAGTATAGTCCTGGAAACATTAGCCAGAGCAATTAGATAAGAGAGAGAAATAAAAGGAATAAGGATAGGAAAGGAAGCAGTTAAATTATCATTATTCACAGATGACATGATACTCTACATAGAAGACCCCAAAACTCCACCAAAAGACTTCTAAGTTAATAAGCAAATTCAGTAGCATATCTGGATACAAAGTCAACACTCAAAAATGAATAGCATTCCTGTACACAAAAAACAAACTCACTGAGAGAAAAACTGGGGAAACCATACCCTTCACAATAGCATCCAAAATAATGAAATACTTAGGAATCAATTTAACAAAGGAAGTAAAAGATCTATACATTGAAAATTACAGCACTCTGAAAAAAAAGATTGAAGAGAATATCAGAAAATGGAAAGAGGGCCGGTGAGATAGCTCAGTGGCATAAGCGCCTGCCTGGCAAGCGTGAGGTCCTGAGTTCGACTCCTGGTACCCACATACGAAAAAAGGGCCAGTGATATCGCTCAGCGGCACGGGCACCTGCTGGTAGGCACACAAGGTCCTGAGTTCGACCCCTGGTACCCACAAAAAAAAAAAAAAGAAAGAAAATGGAAAGATATCCCTTGCTAATGGATAGGAAGAACAAACAGTGAAAATGGCCATACTCCCAGAACTGTTATACAGATTTAGTGCAATCCCGATCAAAATACCAATAGCATACTTCACAGACCTAGTGAAAACATTCATAAAATTCACTTGGGAACAGAAGAGACCTAGAATAGCAAAGGCAATCCTGGGCAACAAAGGCAAGGCAGGAGGCATCACAATCCCTGACCTGAAATTATACCACGAAGCTACTGTGATAAAATCAGCATGGTACTGGCAAAAAACAGACCTGAGGACCAGTGGAACAGATTAGAAGTTGCAGACACAACTCCAAACACACTCAGCCACCTTATCTTTGACAAAGGGACCAAACACGTTTACTGGAAGAAAGATAGCCTCTTCAATAAATGGTGCTGGAAAAACTGGCTTTTCACATGCCGAAGACTAAAACTAGACCCATATCTATCACCACGCACTAAACTAAAGTCAAAATGGATCAAAGATCTAAATATTAAAACAGAGCCCTAAATCTACTGGGAGAGAAAGTAGAAATAAATCTTGAAGACATAGGGGCAGGCAGAGACTTTATGAACAAAACCTAGACTGCAGGGGAAATACAACAAAGAATCAACAAACGGGATCTCACCTTATTAAAAAGTTTTTGCACATCAAAAGAAATCACCAACAGAGTGAAAAGAAAACCCTCAGAGTGGGAAAAGTTTTAGCCAACTGTCCGTCAGACAAAGGACTTCTATCTAGAACATATAAAGAATTAAAAAAAAAAGCAGATCCCCCAAATTCAAAGACCCAATCCAAAAATGGGCGTCTGAGATAAACACACACTTCTCAAGTGAAGAAATACAAATGGAAAATAAATATATGAAAAAATGTTCAACATCATTGGTCATTTGAGAGATGCAAATTAAAACAACACTGAGATTCCATCTTACCCAAGAAAGAATGGCTATCATCAAGAAATCAACCAATAACAAATGCTGGTGGGGCTATGTCAAAAAAGGAACATTTCCCCACTGTTGGTGGGAGTGTAGACTGGTGCAACCACTGTGGAAATCATTGTGGAGATTACTCAAAAATCTAGGATTAGGGGCTGGTGAGATAGCTCAGTGGCATAAGCACCTTGTATATATACACAAGATATCTAAGACTATTATACTACTAATTTCTATAAATCCATTGAAAAGAATGGTTTGTGCCTATATTGTTTGATCAATTTTGCATGCCTTTATCTTATAATCTGAGCAAATACTTTGAAGATAACAATTATTAATTTCCTATTATCTTGTTTTGAAATTCTGTATCATTTTTTATTGGTTTTTTTCTCTTTAAAATAAATAAATAGGGCCGGTGAAATGGCTCAGTGGCCTAAGCGCCTGCCTGGCAAGCGCGAGGGCCCGAGTTCGACTCCCGCAACCCACATATGAAAAAAGGGCCGGTGATATCGCTCAGCGGCATGGGCGCCTACTGGCGTGCGAGGTCCTGAGGTCGACCCCCGGTACCCACAAAAATAAATAAATAAATAAATAAATAAATAAATAAATAAATAAAATGGGTTTAAATGATCCAAATAGATGTTTCTGTAAGTATTCAGATAGTCAATAAGAACATAAAAAAGGGTGTTCAAAACCACTAGTTATTAGGGAAAGGTAAATTAAACTATATCATTATGATGGCTAAAATTTAAAAAGACAAGGGCCGGTGAGATGGCTCAGCGGCGTAAGCGCCTTCCTGGCAAGCACGAGGGCCTGAGTTCGACTCCTGATACCCACATACGAAAAAAAGGCTGGTGATATTGCTCAGCGGCACGGGCGCCTGCTGGCACGCGAGGTCCTGAGGTCAATCCCCGGTACCCACAAAAAAAATAAAATAAAATAAAATAAAATAAAAAGATAAGCAATAATAAATGTTGGGAAAATGTGGAGAAATTGCAATCCTCATATATTGCTAGTGGGGTACCAAAATGTTGCAGCTTCTCTAGAAAGCAATTTGGCAGTTTCTCAAAATGCTGAAGATAAAATTACCAAGTGACTCAGCAATTCCACTTCTGGATATATATATCTAAAAGAAAAGAAAACGCACTCATACAAATACATGTATTCAAATGTTCATAGCAACATTATTCATAATAGCCAAAACTAGAATCAATCAAAACATCTATTCACTGATGAATTGATAAGTAAAATATTGTATATCTATGCAATGAAATATTATTCTATAAAAAGAAGGAATAATATATTAACACATGTTACAATATAATAAATCTTTTTTTTTTTTTTTTTTTTTTTTTTATGTGGGTACCGGGGTTTGAGCTCAGGACCTCACGCTTGCTGGGCAGGCGCTTATGCCACTGAGCTATCTCACCAGCCCGACAATATAATAAATCTTGAAAGCAGTTTATCATGTGAAAGAAGGCATTCACAAAGGCCACATATTATATTTATGTAAAATAACCATTGATACAAAGTGTCCAGAAATGTCTAGAATACAAAAACATATAAAGACAGAAAATTACTCATGATAGAAGTAGGAATCGGGGAGCTATAGAAGATATGAATATGGAATTTATTTGAAGGGAAACAAAAATATTCTAAAATTAGACAATGGTGTGGTTATATGAAACTGTCAATATTTCAAAAAAGTTGAATCCTCTGTTTTACATGAGTTAACTGTGTGGTATGTGAATTATATCAAAATAAACTGTTAGAAAATTAGGGTTTATGGGTAGAAAGAGTCAGTATTTTTAACATGTCCATTCTTTCCAACTCGATCTATAGATTCAATGTAACACAGTCTAAATCCCATTATTTTGTGGTTATTGACAGGCTGATTCTGAAGTTTATACAGGGGACAGCTGACATAATACTGAGAGAGAGGAACAAAGCCAGAGAGTTGACACTGTGCAACTCCAACCCTTACTATAAATTTACCAGAATCAAGACAGTGTGGATTTGGTGAAAGAATAAACAAGTAGACTAATAAAACAGAATAAGGAACCTAGAAATAGATCCATAGACGTAAAGCCCATTCAAAGGAGAAGAAAATTCAAAATAAAAATATTCTTCTCAACAAATTGTTCTGGAACAACTGAACATCCACATGTAATGAAATTTAGACACACTTCTTACATCTTTCACAAAAATTAACTCAAAATGGTTCATAGACCCAAATGTAAGTACAAAACTAAAAGACAATGAAGGAAAAACCTAGAAAATTGTGTGTTAGGTGATTACCTTTTAGGTATGACACCAAAAGTATGATCTATAAAGGGAGAAAAAAGATTAATTGGAGTTCATCAAAACTAAAAGCTTCTATTCTGCAAAAGACACTGTTAAGAAATTGGAAAGATAAGCCATAGGTTGGGAGTAAATATTTTCAAAACATACAAATGATAAAGGATTTGTATACAAAATCTAAAAAGTATATTTGAAACAACAATAAGAAAACTACCCAATTGAGAATAGACAAACAATATGAACAGGGACACACTTCACCAAAACACATGCACCAATGGCAAATTACCATAGGAAAACACGCTCAACTTCACATTTTTTTAGGTAATTGCAAATGAAAAGAAAGAGATATACTGCACACTTCTTGAAACAGTGAAAAATCCAAAGCACTGGCAACTTCCAAAGTTGGCAAGGATGTGGAGTAACAGAAACTTGCATTCACTACTGGTGGGAATGCAAAATGATGCAACCACTTTGGAAGAAATTTGGCAGATTCTTGCAAAACTAAACACACTCGCCACGTGACTCAGCAATGATACTCCTTAGTATTTACCCAAATGAGTTGAAAATTTATGTCCACACAAAAATTTTCACATGAATTTTATAGCATCTTTATTCATAATTGCCAAAACCTGGAGATAACAAGACATTTTAATAGATAAATACATAAACCACGGTATGTACATATGATAAAATATTATTCCGTGCTAAAAAGAAATGAACTAAGAAGCTGTAAAAAGACATGAAGGATCTTAAATACATGTTGCTAAGTGAAAAAAATCTGGTCAGAAAGTCTCTGTTCTGTATGATTCCAACTACACGGTATTTGGAAAGAGCAAAACAATGGAAAGGATGAAAAGATCCATGGATGCTAAAGGTTTGGAAGAAGGGCAGGATGAATAGGAAGAGTACGGTGGAATCTAGGGCAGTGAAACTATTGGATGTAATACTGTTTTGCTGGTTATGTGCCATTATGCGTTTGTGAGGGCACATACAGTCCACAACACAAAAAGTGAACCCTAATGTAAACTTTGGACTTTATAATAATGTGCAAATATTGGCTCATCATTTGTAACAAATGTATGATGCTATACAAGATGTTAATAATAGGGAAACTGGGGGTGGCAAAAGAATATATGGGAGCACTTGCACTTTCCATACAATTTTCCTATAAACATAAAACTGCTCTAAAAATAAGTTCTATGTTCTAAAAAATGTTTCCAGCTACTTCTGCGCAGTCCTGTTGCATATCACCAACTCAAGCACATAAAGGTTCTTGTTTCTCCAGAGTTGATGTTCTGGTCACTTTCCACAAGAAAACAAATTATTTAAAAATTGGCATGTAATATTTGATGTATCCAAAAGAATACACATAGTCTATATGTGAGTTATACAGCTTGATAATAAAGTACATACCTATTTTAAAAAGAAGAATTTCAGCATTGTCACGTCCGTCTGTATGTTCCTCTCACATCTTCCTTTCCTCAGAGGGAATAAACATTTTCTGAATGCTATGTTTGTCATTCTCCTGCTTCTTGTGAGACAACTTGGTGTTAGGAGGGCAGCCCTGGAGGCTCACTGATCATTACCACTGCAATAGTCAGCTTCTAAAATGGCCCCCAATGATACCATCCATCTGGTATTCATGCCAGGCAAATCCCTCACCTTGAGTGTGGAGTGACCTAGGATTTTCACATTAAGAAGAGAATATGGCAAACATAATGGGAATCACTTCTAAGATTGGGTCACAGAAAGATGCTAGCAGCTATCTTGCCCACTCTTTCTTATTTCTTATTTTTTTCTTGCTCACACAGATGGAACCAACTGCCATGTTGTGAGCTGTACTATATGGAAAGGCCCACATAGCAGGAAACTGAGACAGACCCTCAGTCCAACAACCTTAAGGAACTGAATCCTGCCCATAGCCATGCAGGTGATCTTGGAAGTGGGTCCTCCTCCAGTCAGCCCTTGAGATGACTGCAGCTGAAGCAGACACCTTGAATATAAACATGTGAGAAATCTTGAGTCAGAGGACTCAGCCTAGTCCTACCCTGATTTCTGACCCATAAAGACACAGATAAATTCTATTGTCTTAAAATGCTAAATTTGGGGGTAATTTCTTATGTAGCAATAGATAACTAATATGGGCATAGATTAGCTATGTGATCATGGGTAAATTGCTTATAATTTCAGTGCATCAGTTTCATAGATATGAAATAGGGGTAATAGTTGTACAGTCCTCATGGGATCTGGAGAGGATAAAATAAATTAATATATATGAGGCCTAAGACAGATGGTGGTGCATAGTAGGTGTTCAGCAAATGTTAGCATAGTAGTGCTCAGTAAGTGTTTGGGTTACATGATATATGTGTGGTTCTTCAGGGACTATGTATCTAAGACCCAGCCTCTCCTGACGTAGGCATGAGCACACACTGCTGACAATGGATAGTGGAGAAGGGGCTACTGGTCCACATTAACTGTGTCTATTTATAGGTGTTCTCATACTCTCCCCTCCCTTAGAATCACGTTTCCAGACATTTCTGATATGTGTTTGCTAAGTACAGATCCCCCAGACCTCACTTCAGACAGCCTGAATCTGCATCTCTTGGTGAAGAGTCTGGAATCTATTTTTATCAAGTACCTCCTGGTAGTTCTTGTCATCAGCCAAGTTTGGGAAACACAGTCTTAGAACAATGTACTTTCATCTTTCCTCTGGTTCTGGCCTAGTGAATAACTGCCCATGGCAGACATCACTAATTGATCACAGGATTCTTTCATACTGAACCTGGTTATGGCTTCCAAACCCTTAATAAGCACTTGGGGCAGCCACCAGTTATCAGCTGAAGTTACACTGAAAATGAAACGTAATTGCCATCTCTGCCCTAGTTAACATCTGCTCATGTGATGTGGACATTTTCCTGATTTGTTGATGATGGATCTGCAAGAAATCCAAGTACAAAGACTCTGGGAAAACTTAAATCTATCTGGGACCTTCAGCTCACATCAGCCGATACCTCCACAAACAAATGCCTGCAGAGAGGGCCCAAAAGTCACAATGGTGGGCATTTTCCTCCTGTCTCTTCAGGTAAGTCCATTATGGTTGTAGGGTGGAATAGATAATTGCCGATAGGAGTGTGTTTGCTTGCCATCATGAGAAGAGTCTAGGAAAGAAAAGAACGGGAGAAGATTTATAAGGTTTTAAATTTTTTGATAAGTCTTGGTTAAAATGTAGGATTTTAAATGGGATTTAGATGCCTGTGATGGTAGCAGATCCATAAAACTTCCTGGACTTCTGACAACCACAGTGCCATGGTTGGAATATCCCCTCCAGAAGACATGTTGAAACTTAATCCCCAAATTTATATGTGGATGGTATTTGGAAGGAGGGCCTTTCAGAGGTAATCAGGAAGGGATAAAGTCATTGGGGTGGAGTCCTTATAATGGGACTGATATTCTTATAAGACGAAAGACCTGAAATGATGTACACATGCTCTGTCCTACTACATGACACCACCCGCTATGTTATGACGCAGCTAGAAGGACCTCAGCACATGCTGAGCAGATGTTGGCAAACATGATCTTGGACTTCCAAGCTTCCAGAACCATGAACCAAATAAGCTTCTCTTCTTTATAAATTACCCAGTCTCAGATATTTTGTCATAGCAACAGAAAATAGACTAGGATAAGCAATATTTCTTCCATATGTCTATTACCCTAAGATGCTAAAGCGTCACTAGTGCTGATGGAACTGTGCAGACCAGGACCAGATAAGAAAGTAACAGAGCTCCCAGAAGGACACTGGGGTTAGTGAGGGAGACAAACCAGCAGGAAATCATGATGTTGGAGAGTGGAGAGTCCTATGGAGAGTCATTGGGAAGCATGAGGACAGACAGTAGGGAGAAGTTACCTCTGCCCTGGGATGGAGAGGAAGGGGATAAATGTGGAGGCAAAAGAAATGGGTAAGTAAGAGTTAGGTAAATAATAATTAGGGACTGAGAACAGGAATTCCAAGCAAATACCTGCATAGATGCATGTAACTACTTACTTCTGGGAGTCAATCAGGAACAGCAGTACAGCTAGAGGGTAGCCTATGTACATGGGTGCAACTGGGGGAGGGAGAGCAAAGTATAGCTGGCCATGGGGCTGGAGAGGGCAGAAATTGACCAGTGCAAGAGCAAAGACCTTAACATACCAGCATGTATGTGTTCCTACTTGGTCCTGCCCAGTAATACTAGAGGAAGGCACTAGTCCATAAACCTGCACACACAAAGCTTCCACTGAACATTTTAGGGCTAACATCTTAAATATAAAGAGCAATCAAGGTTCACCAGACCTGTTTGAGGAGCCACTCTATTGTGAAAACAAAACCTAAAATAAACAGGAAATAAAATCAGAGGAAATAAAAGCAATGTAGGAAGAAGAAAATAATCCCATACCTAATATCTTTAGAAATATAAGTGGACATATTGTATTCTTAAATAAGACCATAAAATTAAGGATGGTGAGATGGCTCAGCAGCGTAAGCGCCTGCCTGGCAAGCACGAGGGCCCGAGTTCGACTCCCGGAACCCACATACGAAAAAGGAGCCAGTGATATCGCTCAGCGGCACGGGCACCTGCTGGCGCGCGAGATCCTGAGGTCGACCCCGGGTTCCCACAAAAAAAAAAAAAAAAACATAAAATTATTAAAGAAAAAATATTAAATAATGCTCTTGAAAATTAAAAATATTATAACAGCAATACACAACTTAATAAAATGGCTATAAAAATGAGAAAGCCTCCAAAGAAAAGCATACAACTTCAAAGAGATGGAAAAGTAGGAGAAAATATAGGCAGATTATAACACCAATGAAAAGAGTCAATATTTGGATAGCAGAAGTATCAGAAAAAGAAAAATCAAGAAAGAAAATTTTTGAAACAATAAATCAAGACCTGAATTCCTAGATTGAAAGAGCCACCAAGTGCTAGAACAATAGATGGAAAAAGCCACCACTTACTGATATGCAAGGCATCAGACTTCTCAACTTGTACACCGAAAGGTAAAAACAATGGAAAACACTATCAAAATCCTGAAGTGGAGGGAAGGGATGATTTTCATTTTACAATTTTATACTCAGCCAAACTATTAATCAAGTGTGAGAATATAATAGAAAATCATCTCACACATACAAAATCTCAAAAATATTGCCTCCCACGAATTCTTACTCAGAATTCCCACCATGGTGAGAAAATAAATAAAGAAAGAGGATGCCCAAGATCCCAGAAACAAGGAATTTAATTCAGAAGCAGTCCAAAGGAATTTCCAATTTGATGATGAAGGGAAGGTCTGGGATGACAGATGAGTGGCAGATCAGGTTAGAGCAGGAGGACCAAGAAAAGAATTAAACCAGTACATAATTCAATATATGTCAACATATTTAAAAGAAAATTATACTTCTGCCAGAGAGCTCTAGGATGAAATAGTGATAGGGACAGAGAAAACCAACTAAGTGACAAATCATGGTAATTATAACCCAACACAGTTGTACAATACAGGAAATATAGTCCTGGTACACGGTGTAGCTTAATCTGAAAATAATGTAATCATAATAATGTAAAAAACAAATCCAACATAACCCCCAAAACTGATGTTATACTCATATCAGGAGGATGGAGAGAATGTGTTTGTGGGGGATATAAGAGCTAAATCCTCTTTCTACAAAGAATTAATTTAATAAGTAAGTAACAAAAAAAAAAAACAGAATAGGAATGTTATTTAGAAATTTAGAGTTAATAACTGGAAGAAATGGCTAAAAGAGTTGGAAATGGTTGCCTGGGGAAGAAAGAACTAGAAGAAAGGAAGAGTGCTGCCTTCCCTTCACAGCCTTATATAAGTATTTGTTCTTTTAAATTAAGTACATGAAATTTAAATATGAACTACATATTAGATTTTTGCATTGAATTAATATTAAATTTTCTACCTATGGTAAGGGTATTATATAGGGGAATTCCTTCAATTCTTAGGAGATATATGATATATATCTTTATATATATTTAGGGGTAAAGTAGCAGAACGTTTATAATAAAAGACGATAGAAAAACAGATAAGATAGATGAAAACTAAAACAAACGTGGTAAAAAAAATATTAACTGGTAAATCAAAAAAGGTGTACAAATGTTCATAGTACTTGTCTTTCAACTTTTTTGCATTTTATTAAATTTTTCAAAATAAAATATTTGAGGGAAAACTAGGCACATATGTCATTCTGATAAAGTTTAAATTTAAAACACTTCTCCTAATGTCTGGCATCTATAGGCACTTAAAAATGTCAGCTATCATTATTGGTTTTACCTTCAACAACATTTTTTCTCACCAAATGAGAAATAGGTAAGATCTTGATAGACCACTATTGTCATACCTGGATAGTGGCAGGAAAAAATATCTACCAATGACTAATTTTACTCCACCATTCTACCTACCTAGGTCCTGATGTGGAGCCCTAGAAACACAAGCAAAAATCCTCCTCCCTTTTACATAACACTCTTGGGCCACAACCAGGGGACAGCTCTGGTCACCTTGGGTTTGAAATGGTCTAGAAAACGGCTAATGCCCTGGTTATAGAGATAGAAAGGAAGCAGAAACGTAAATCTTGATGGGAAAGGCAGTGAGGATGCCTCCCAGGGATCTAACTCAGTGGGTCAAGGCAGGTGACATGCAGTTGCATAGACCTTTGGTCTCACAGCACATCACACTAGAGTTGTTTAAGAATCGACACTGGGGGGCCGGTGAGATGGCTCAGCGGCGTAAGCGCCTGCCTTGCAAGCGCGAGGGCCCGAGTTCAACTCCCGGAACCCACATACGAAAAAGGGGCCGGTGATATCGCTCAGTGGCACGGGTGCCTGTTGGCGCGCGAGGTCCTGAGGTCGTCCCCCTGGTACCCACAAAAAAAAAAAAAAAAAAAAAAGAATCGCCACTGACCTCCCACCCCAAAGTCACCCCAAGGCCTGGAACCAATTATTTATAACTCTTCCTTCTAAGCATGTTACATTCACACCAGGCCCTGCTGCATGTTACTGTTTTCTGTCCATTTGTTAAGAGTTGGTAATTTCTCCCCACAGTTTATTTTAAACAACTTAATAACTCATCTCCTAACCAGATCAACAGAACTGCAGATTTAGGAACTCCAGTATGCACCATTCCTCTCCCCAACCCTGGAAAGAAACCCAGGATGGGTGTGGTCTCAGCGGGATCCATTTTTCTATGGCTCTGCTCCGAAGTGTCATGTCACCTCTACTTGGTGTTTTCTGTTGCTAGGTTGAGCCCCTAGCCTCAGTGTGTGTGTGAGTGTGTGTGTGTGTGTGTGTGCATACAGATATTCTTAAATATATAGTCAATCTTCAATATTCACAGATTCCATGTTTGTGAATTCACCTGCTTGCTAAAATTTATCTGTGACTCCAAAATCAATATTCACAGTGCCTTCACGGTGATTCTCGGCTGTACACAGAGCAGTACAAAATTCCAGTCACCAGCCCGCACATGTTCCCAGCTGACGTCAAACAGGTGACCCTCTGCCTCCTTGTTTCAGCTCTCATGCTGTAAACAAGTGTCCTTGTCACAGACTAGTTATGTCAGATTTTTGGCATTCTTGTGCTTTTTGTTATTTCACTATTTAAATGGCCTCCGCACAGGTCCTGAAATACTGTCTGGTGTTTCTAAGTGCAGGAGGGCTGGGATGCCTTACGGAGAGTATGCGTGTTAGGTAAGCTTCATTCAGGCAAGAGTTATAGTGCTTTTGGCTGTGAGTTCAATGTTAATCAAAACAAATAGATTAAATAAAGTCTCTTTAAAGAGAAACACATAATATAAAGTTGCTGAGAAGTTCACAGAAATGTGACTGTAGCCTCACAGGATCCTAACTCTTCTTTCCCTAGAAGTAACGGTTCAGTATTCACTAAGTCAGTGTTTGCCTTAAATTTGTAAAACATAGCTTCCATGTGTAGCAAGAACTGACTGTACAGTAATTCCCCCACCGTTCTCTGTGGTTTTGCTTTCTGTGGTTTCAGTAAGCAAAGGTCAAAGTCTGAAAACACAGTACGATACAGTAAGGTATTTTGAAACAAAAAGAGTCCATATTCATTTAACTTTTATTACCGTATATTGTTATAATTGTCCTATTTTATTATTAGTTGTTGTTAATCTCTTATTGTGCATCACTTATAAATTAAACTGTACCATATATGTCTGTGAAAACACAGCATACACAGGGTTGGGTACTATGCATGGTTTCAGATACTCATGAAATGTCACCCTCAGATAAGAGGGGACTACTATATATGTGTGTTCATATGTATGTGTGTATATGCGCTTGTATATATCTTCCCAATTCTTTTGGAAAGTTAATATGAACTGGTCCACCTTTGTTCCTTTATATTTTTCAAAGTAACCATCAAATGCACTTCCCCCAAGGTGAGAGTAAAATTCTAGGACATGGCTGAAAAGAGGGAAGAATGATGGAGAATAAATGTATAAATAATTGAGCTGGCTGACTAGAAAAGCCAGGTAATCGCCTCCCTTTGCAGAACCATTCAGACTTGCTCAGCTGTACACCCTTCTCTTGCCCCTGGGGACCCCCAGCACTTCTGGGTTCCTCTGGTTCAGGGATGCAATTGTTGCCCCTATTAGGTCCTTCATGGCTGCTCCTGAATGGAGCCAGCTCTGCAGCTGGACTCTTGCAGATGAGGGTGCAAATTATTCCTCCAGGAAAGAGAAAGATGAAGGTAAGACCCTTCCCAACCCCTGTTGTCCTCAGCCATGGAGTACACACACGTAGAATGAGACCAACATAAAAATAATTCCATATACTTTATCTTGACCCTTGGTCACCTGTTTCAAGTGATATTATTCATACAACATCTGGCACATCATAGGCATTTAACAACTATTTGTCAGATAAAATAACATCTTTAAATAAATAGTCATCCTTTCCCTCAAAAATCGGATTCTGAAAGATCTGGTCCATTCCTAATGATGGTTTATTATTTTTATTTTTTTTTTTTTTTGTGGGTACCGGGGGGACGACCTCAGGACCTCACGCACCAACAGGCACCCGTGCCTCTGAGCGATATCACCGGCCCCTTTTTCGTATGTGGGTTCCGGGAGTCGAACTCGGGCCTTCGCGCTTGCAAGGCAGGCGCTTAAGCCGCTGAGCCGTCTCACCGGCCCTGGTTTATTATTTTTAAGGGCATTTTCTTTTCTTCCTACCAGAGAAATGCATCTGCTCTTCTGAAGCCAAAGTCACTGGGTAAAGTCGATTTGATTCAGTGACCTTGATTTACTGAAATTGCTTCTGCCATAAACAGCAACACATGCAATAAGTGAATAGTGCAGATGGGTTCTGGTCTCCACGTGGCCCATTTGGACACCCTTATTTTCACAGCTGGTACCCCTGCCCACACAGCTGGTTGGCCCTCTGGCCTATGCAGTTAGAGGCATCCCAGTCCATACAGCTATATCCAATTTACACCTCTGGCTGGAAATCCAGTCCACACAGTTGGCTCCCAGGCCCTGCACCTGGCTGGTACCCTGAAGCACACAGCTGGCCCTCAGGTCCATACAACTGATTGGCACCCTAATCTTTATGGCTGGCAATCCAGTCCAAACAGCTGGAACCTGTCCCCACATCTGGCTCATACCCAAAAGCACACAGCTGGCACACACACATCCATACAACTGACTGGCACCCTAGCCTACACAGATGTGACCCAATCTACACAACCAGCTGGAATCTGGGTCCTCACAGCTGGCAGCCACTGCACACAGCTGGCACCCCAGAATGGCTGCTGTGCCAGCTGGGAAGCTTCTCATCATTCCCTGCTTTGTGCAAAGTAGGCTGTGCTGGCCTCCAAATACAACTCAAGTGACGATTCTGTTCTCACTAAACCAATCAAGCTTAAGTCCCACCCAGAGGAAATCAAGCATCTAGGAGAAAATCCTAGGCAGGGGAGTTTCAGATTCTCCTACAAGGAACCTCTTCCTTTGAAGGTCCCTAGAAAGGAAAAGACCAACATGTATCTCAGAAAATGTTAGCACACTTCTACGGAGAACTTTTGGGACAATATTGACCTGCATTGGAAAGGAGGTGGGTCCCTTTAAGGTGGCAGTACTGACCTCAAGCACGACAAAGTCAAAAGTATGGCCCAAGACTATATCAAGAGTAAGGAACCTGTGAAAATCAGGCTGGAAATTTCAGGAAGCTGTAGTGACTCCACACTGCCCACAGCCCTGTAGGCAAGACCAGGCAGAGAGGATCATGGAGTCAGAACACAGATGGAGAGGAGCTTCATGGGAGTCAAGGAGGCTGGACCAGATAGTCCCCAAGGCATCCAGCACAATATCAGGAACAGTATTCGGCTGGGCTGGAATTTTGAGAGACACACATGTGCTTATACCTAAGTGCCCATGACCTTTAAACTCCTCTAATGATTTTTAAAGACATACCTGAATGTGGCACATATTAAAATACCTGTGCAGAGACACAGGAAGTGCATCCATAGCTCGGGCCAGGAGTGGTCTTGAGAGAACAGCCAGGGCAGGGCAGCTTACTTGAGCACATAGCTCCCAGTCATTTGTGGCACAATGGCACTACCACTCATTACCTGTGTTCTCTAGGTGTGCATCCACATTGGTTTGTTCATCTTGAAAATGAGGGTGTTGCTAATCTTTTGAACTCCTGCTGCTACCTCAGCCTGAGCTGATACAACTGGATTCTCTGGCTAGGGCATTTGAAAGTAAGAGAAGAGACCACATAAGGTAGTCATAGACATTCACCATATGCCCTTCAACTTCTGCTCCATCCTTCTACCCCGTGCCTATTTTGTGCCCTGGGAGGCTGGATTTGACCTGTGATCATCTCCTGGCCTATTAGATCTGGACTGCGGTCAGTTCGAGCCAGCACAAGGAACCAGCAGGGCATGGAAAAGTGGACTGGGAGGGAAGTAGGGAAACTTCTTCCCCCAGGTCCCCTACTTCCAAGCTACATTGGCAGTACCTCAGTTCCTTGATCCAAGGCCACGACTCCTCCCATCGTTGCCAATCTACACCCTTCTGGTCTCCAGGAGAAGGGGGTTTTCCATGAAGCCAGCCTCAGGGTGCTCTGGCGTTCCTTGTTTTCCTTCCATAGACTTTCCTGGATCACCCCCTTCTGAGTGGCCATCTTGGTCCTGCTGGACCCTTGATGATGTAGGGAGTCAAACTGGAAAGTCTTGTACTTCATGACTTGAGGTCACAATTTAGGGCCAGCTGCGATATTCCTTGGAGGGAGCTGAAAGGGAAGAGTAGCTGTCTGATGACTCTAAGACTCACAAGGCCTGACCATGCATCCTGCACATGGAGTCCTCGAGTTCCTTTACAACAAACCCCTGTGCCTGCGCTAACCAGAGTGGTGTCTACTTCTTGCACTCACTGGCCTCTGATGGAAACACTGGCATCTCTGCAACCCCCTTAGGAGGCAGCTTCTTTCAAGGACTGGAACTCCTACTGGTCTGTCCCCCTTAGCTAGCAAAGGCCAAGCAGGTGGGCTCAGTATCTGGTCTTGCACATTATTCTCTGTACACAGCCTACGTCTAGCAAAGCAGGCACTCAATACATCATAGTGAATGAGTCAAAGAAAACAATTCCAGGCAAATGCATCTGTGGGTTTCACAGGCACAAGATCATTAAAGAAATGATGCTCAGTTGAGAAGGATGCTGCACATTTTGCTGATTAGCCAAGAGCACCCTAGTGCCTGCTTCTCTCTTCCACCCAGACTGCTTTGATTTATCAGTGTTCCAAGAAGCTGCCTGCCCATGGCTGACGAGGAATTCCTTCCCAGGCTCAAGGAGGCATGAAGGGAGAAGGAACTCGCCTCTGGGTGCACAAGACCTGAGCATTTGCTTCCTGTCTTTCAAATGTGAAGAGCAACAAAAAACTGTTGGTGGAAGAAACTTTGTTTGGATGAAAAAGCTGATATTCTTCAAACTGTAGGTTTTCAGAATTGGAAGGAAGACCCGAGTCCAGTCTTTCACAAATGGTAAAATGGCACTGTGCAGAGTCTGGGGGCCATTCTTGGCTAGCTCAGAGAGCTTCTGTCCCTCCTCAGAGCTCTCTGCCTCCCACCAAAGGCCTGGCATGCCAAAGGAGGCAGGCAGGTGTGCCCCAAGTTCATCTGCAGATGTGGACAATGGGAAGGTGCTTTCCTCACTGTGGGTCCCACAGGACATCCCGAAGCACAGGCAGCACATGACAAGTTCAGTCACAGACAGTCATGGTCACTCCTTACCTGTGCCTCCATGAATACAGGGTCTCACTGAGCAGTGCCTTAGCCGAGTAGGCTCCTCCCAGAGCCCAAGCGCTCACCAAACACTGTCCTGTTTGTGTCTCTTGACTTGTAGTGGGCAGGTATGGCCTCCACCAGCCTCAGGAACCTGGAATGGAGTTGCCCCTGCTGAGAACAGACCATCTCACAGAAGGCTATTAAGGCTCAGTCTGCTCTGTCAGGAGGATGCTGCATTCATTATAAGTTTATTATATTATATTATATTCCCCATTTTATAGATGGAGAAACTGAGATCCAGAGGGGTTAACCCACTTGTCAATGGCCAGAAAGAGATGAAGTAAGGATGTGAGTCACGGCTGACTCAGAGGCTGATGATTTCTCAAGAGCCACAGGTGTTCAGTGGAGCATGACGGGAGAGCAGGTGGAGACAGAGGTCAAAGCTGCCTGGGGAAAATAGAGGTGCTGAAGAAGACATGGGCTGAGGCTTCAAGGTTATGCAGGGGTTCTCCCTGCCATCAGAGAAAGGGCACTGTTGTCAGGGTACAAGAGAGCAGCAGCTCAGAGATGCCAGACACTGCTGAGTCAGAAAACAGCGTCACTCAGTAAATGCTGGCCCATACAATAACAGCGCCCACCCTGACCGGGATGTCTGTTGTCATTTAATGAACATTCAGCAGGTGCCTCTGAGGTGTTAGACTCTGTTCTAAGAACTGGGAACACAGCCTTCAGTAAGATAGACAGAATTCCCTGTCCTAGGTGAGCTTACATGCTACTGAGGAAGAGAGACAATAGAAAATAATCAACTGTCTATGTGTTAGGTAATAGATGCTATGCAGAAAAGTAAAGCGGAAAAGGGGAATTAAATAGAAAGTTCTAGAAAATAAGATGATTAGGGAAGGTTTCCTAAGAAGGATATTTGAGCAATGACTTGAAGAGTGAGCCCTTCACATATTTAGCAGAAGCTCATTCCAGGTGGAAAGAACAAGCTGGTGCAAAGACCCTGAGAAAGTTAATAAGGGTGTCACCCAAGAAAGTGGGAATTCCTCTTGCCCTAGGCAAACCTAGAGAGGGGAACTTCAAAGATAGGACTGAAAGATGGTCTTCAAAGACAGGACTGAAGAGGTGTCCCTTAGACCCCAACTGAGCTCCACTGTGCAATTGCCCTGTCTTTCTGTTGTCCACATCCCTCTGCACCTATCAACAGGCTGCAGGTTCTGTGTGCTGCCAACCCTGCCCCCGATTTAGTGGCCACATTCCATCAACTGCCCTTGGGCTTGATAATCGGAGTGGGGCCAAATTCTGGCTTTTAGAGGTGCCCCAGGAGAAGGACTAAGAAAGAGGGGAAGGTGTTCCACAGAAAGTGCGGGTATGCAGTCTGAAGTGTCCCAGCCTGCTCCCTCACACCGCCTCATGCTGCAAAAGAGAAGCTTAGGCTGTGAGGCTGAGGCAGAGAGAGGGCAGAACAATGGGCCTGAGATGGACAGGGAGAGGAGAGACAGGTAGGGATAGGGACAGAGAGGTGAGGAGACCCTGAGACTGAGAGGGGAGCAGAGAAACAGCCTCAGGGAGGAGAGATGGGGGAGAGAGAGAAGGAGAAAGAAATAGAGGGAAGGCAGACAATATATCAAAAGAAGCAATGAGAAGGAAGCAAAGGACAGAGACAAAAATGAAGTCAGAGCTTCTGGGCTATAGCAGGCAGGAGGTCCAACACTGTCTCTCCCATCACACATGGCAATCTGCTTGAAGAGGCCACAGATGACATAGGACTGGGGTAATCCCCACCCTCAAGGCTCCCAGTAGGGCCTCTTGGAGGAGATCCTTTGCATCCCCCCAACCCCAGCGGATCCATCGCATCTCCCCATCACCTGCTCTTGCCCCCACCATGAGCTAAACTTTGCCTCGCCCACCCTCAGCAAGTAGGGGAGGACTGCAATAAAGATGTGTTATCTGTAGAAATTGCTAACAGAGCAAGAAAACTGACTGAAAGTCAATCTCTTTATCTTCACCCAGTACTGACAATTCTACACATCATCGGTGATAAAATACTCTTCACCCGAAAATTCTTATGTTAGTAAAATGCTAACAATTGCTGTGGTTACTATTGCACTTCAAAATATATATTTAATATGCATATATATACAATCTGTATTCACATTGGCCCTTTCCAGTGCTTATTCCCTAACAAACATAGACTTCCCTGTGCAGGTTGGCCCAGAGCCCCATGGGTACATAGTTGACCCCACACATGGAGATGTGGAACACATTCATGCCTTGAACACCCCAATACTCCAGATCATTCCAGCTCACGTCTGGAGTGGTTTCTGTCTCCAACTCCCTTGATACTACATACTCCTGTTTCAAGCGATGTTCCTAAATGAACAACGCTAGCACAGTGACAGTAACACAAAGCTGAACCTAAATGGGTTCATGCATGGATTCTGTCATTTGTGGGGCCTCATGGAATTTTTTGTGTATGTGTTTTGAAAATAGTGAAACAATTCAAATGGCAAGCTACTATCTTTTATTTAGAAACACAAATTTTAGCTCACCCATGAATTATTTTACTAGACTTGAATAATATTTTTAATATTAAGAGTAATTCTTTTTAAAATGTTGCTTGTTTTGAAGCAGCAAAAGAAATCAAGAACACATACATATGGGCCGGTGAGATGGCTCAGTGGCTTAAGCGCCTGCCCTGCAAGCGCGAGGGCCCGAGTTCAACTCCCGGAACCCACATACGAAAAAGGGGCCGGTGATATCGCTCAGTGGCACGGGCGCCTGCTGGCGCACGAGGTCCTGAGGTCGACCCCCCGGTACCCACAAAAAAAAAAAAAAAAACACATACATAGTAATGTCATCATTTGTTATTGTAACAGACAAATACATAGATATACATTATCCCCCTTGACTCAAAATATACATTTTTATGATTACAAACTATTAATGGCTTACATTTAAATTTTTTCTATAATATTTTATTCATTTACTTTAACTTATTTCACTGGCATGATAATATATGTGGAGTTCAATAAAAGAAACATTTTACTGTGTTTCTTTTCTGATTATTAGTACTATTATTGTATTCATTCCATGAGTACTACTAAAAACAATTTTGTTGGATAAAAAGGAGACTGTTTAAAAACTTATCCACTCTAGATGTCAAAATGTACCATTGTCCTTTCCCAAAATTCCCCATTAAACTGGACAGACTTCATGATGCACACCCCACTGCTGTCCTTCTGCAACAGGCTCTGGCATATTCCCCTACTTCTAGCATCGCTGAAGTCCAGGTCCTCCCCAACTTCCAAGGCTCACTGGAACCAATGTCCTCCAGGCCTCATTCTCTTAGCTCCATGGGCTCCAGGGTAGGAGCAGTGGGCAGCATGGAAGGAGCCATTTGCTTTTTTCTTGTTGGCTACCATGTCATAGGAGAGCACCTTCCTGGGGGCTCAGCCATTCTGTTCCCATATCATTGCTGCCACATATGACCTTAAAGTCACACCTCCACTGCCCTGGAGGATTCCGCTCTTCCCTAGCCTAAAGTCTCCCTCTGTCCTGCCTCAGTCCGGCCACCTTCACTGTCCATGTAGACTAAATAAACCTTATGCCTTTCCAACAAGTTGATATCCTCAAGTCCACTGAAGGTCTGCACTCCACACAGTGCATCTCAGATAACGCCATTCACCTGAATGCTCAGGGCAGAACCACATTCACACCCACACCTAACCCAGCAGCAAGCCCTGGCAGCTCTGCCCTCGAAAGCATCCCAAAGCCACCCATCCACTCCATCTCTACCCCCACCACCCAGCCTGGTCACCATTGTCCCAGGCTAGTGTGGGTCCTAGCCACAGTAGATGGAAACCAAACATGGACTAGCATTAAAGTGAGACAAAATGAATGTTTAGTACAGGAATGAAACATATGTGTGGCATGGTTGAAAGATACGATGAATATTTAATTTTTTTAAATTTATCACAATAAAAGACACATTGCTATTAATCCCCTTTAAAATACTCCTCCCATAAACACACTTATCCCATTATTCTTGCCACTTTCTGAAGCAGTTATAGAAGTCCTCTTTCACGAGTGTCTTTAGTTGTTCTGTCATGGCAACTTTAATGTCCTGAATCAATTCAAAACGCTTATCTTTCAAAGTGAATTTCCTTTGGGGAAAAGCCAGAAGATGCACAGTGCCATATCAGGTAAATAAGGTGGATGAGTATATACCTAATGTCTCTACAAGCCCACCTTTCTTTTGGATGGCACTCATCACCTGTTTCCACTGTATTTTTTTTTTTATCAGAAAATGACAAGAACAATGGCATATGTATATTGGAAGTGAGGAGTATTTTGAGGGGAGTTAATGGCAACATGTCTTTTATCTAATAAACTTTTTAATTTGAATATTCACTATATATTTTGATCACCCTTGTAGCTGGCTGCCTTACAGGCGGGCCCACAAAAAACAGTGGAGTTGGGTGCTGTACAAAGAGCCAGCTACTCCACAGACAGAGCAGCACCTAACAAAGTATACACTTTACTTTTATAGGGTCTCAAAGGAATGTCATTAATTACTCATGGGCTTATTTAAAGGGAGGCAGGAGTCTCTGTATAGGGTGGAGTACAGTTACTGCTCAGATGTGTTTAGAAATGTGTTATGAAATCTGTTATGTCCACCCTCTGGGTGGAGGTCTTACTATGGATATGCACTTTAATGAGGAAATGAACTTTAGGTCAACTTTGGGTCAGATTTGACACCACCTTTTCTTGTGCTGGTCTTGTTCAATTTGCCTGTACATCCACCTTCTTATTTCAAGGTGAACAGCTCTTGCTCGCTTTTCCCCCTCTCATCACAGAAAGTTGCAGCTGCCTGCTCCTTTTGTCTCAGGCTGCCAAACCCCACCTTCACCATAACTGTTCTTGATTCCTACAGGAAAGTCCTTCCTGGTTTGCCTGTTTCCTGTCTTGCCCCTTCCAGTCCTTTCTTGACCTAGCAGCTAGAGTGACCTTTAGAAACACCTAACAGATGAGGTCACTCGTCTTCCAGGGATGGTTTCACAGTACACTTAATTACAATAATTTCCAAGTTCCAAACACTGGCAGAAAGGGCCGACCTGATTTCTCTCACCTGTTTCTTCCAACCTTTCCCCTACAAGTCTTCCTACCACCTTCTCGGCTTCTGTTCCACTGCCCTTCTCACTCACCCTTAAGCATAGCAAATGTTCCCCAACTCAAGGCTCTTGCCCTCTCCCTCAAGGAGTGGTCTTCCCATGGATTGTGTGAATGGCTCCTTCTCATCTCAAAGGCTTCATTCAAACATTACCTGCAGAAAGCCCATCCCTGACCATCTTGCCTAAAGCACTCTACCTCTACCTCTCACACTCCACTTTTCATCACTTTATTTACATTTGTTTTTCCTCATATTGTCTGAAGTTATAGATTTTTAAAAATTTATACAGTAATTTAATCTGACTCCCATGGTTGAGGGCAAAATCCAACTAAGTCCAATTAGTGCCAGAAGCAGATGTTCAATAAATATTTTTGACTGAGTTAATCCACCAAATTCCAAAATCCCTGGGTTTGGTTGAATACCTAGCATTGAATTAAAATCTTAAAATTCCAGAGTTTCAGGCTTTAGCATAGTGTTTCATTTATCCAACTCTTCCCCCATCCATTCCTGCCTTTACATACAACTCCTTTTCTGAACTTCCATTTCTAGCAAATGGACCACCATCCATTAGCTTCAAAAGTCAGGAAACTTGGACTGATTCTTCACCTCTCCTTCTCTCCCACTCACCACAACTAAATCTATTTCCATGTCCCATCAATTCTATGTCGTAAATACTACTTGAGTTCTCCTTCTCTCCATTTCCATTTCCACCACCACCACCCCAATCCAAAGCACCATTATCTCTATCATAGCTAGAGGCTGCTCTCTATCCATCCAGGTTCCCCTGGCCCCAGTCATAAAACCAGAAAGCTCATTTAAAATGGAAATTCCATCCCAACACTCCCATTCACTAAGGTATCAATGGCTTTACATTGCTCACAGAATGAAGATTCAACTCTGGGATGAAGTCCACATTGTCCTGCAGTGGTGTGACCCCTGCCTACCTGCCTCATCTTTTCTCTTGCTACCCTCCCTCTTCCCTATTACATCTAACTACACTGGCCTCCCTTCTGTTCCTGGATGTGCCTTGCTCCTTTACATTTAATCCTTTCAAACACCTTCACTGAAGCAAACTATATACTGAATACTAGGGTGAATAAATAGTAGTAAACAGATGAAACAAGATCATGGCCCACGTGAAGCTTATACCCTAGTGAGGGGAGCATCATAAACAAGTCACTTTATAACACAGAGTCAGAGAATGATCTGTGTTAGAAAGAAACATCGGTCAAGGAAAAGGGATAAGGAAGGTCAGGGACTGTGCTAGACAGAGTTCCAGAAAAGGGCCCTTGAGCACAAAGGGAGCCATCTGGATATCTGGGAGAAGAGTTTTCCAGGGAAGGGGAAGGGTCAGTGCAAAGGTTGTCTGAAGACAACCAAGAAAGCTTGGGCCATTTGAAAGAATCAGGAACGTTATCCCCACCTCCAACTTTTGCCTATCAAATCCCCAAACTATGTTCATTTTTAACCATATTTTTTCTTCTCTTTTTAGCATGTGTTGTAGTACATAATGATCACAGTGCTTATGGGGAGTTGGTATGCGCACATAACACATCTTAATTTTTTTCTTTGATCCCTTCCTCTCCCTCCATCTCTAGGTCAGCTTTCCATTTGCAAAAGATCTATCTCCCTATTTCTTATTATCTATCTTTTATTTTGCTCTTTATTTATATTTTGGGTTTCTCATATGAAAGAAAACATGGGATATTTAAGATTATATGCCTGATTTATTTCACTTAACATTGGGTTCTCAAGATGCATCCATTTTCCTACAAATGACTCATTTATCCTTCTTTACGGAAGAGTAATACTCCATTGTGTGTAAATACATTCTCTTAATCTAGTCTCCTATTGAAGGGCATATAGGCCACTTCCAAAACTGAGCTATTATGAATTGTGCTGCTATTATGCATGAATCACTGTAATATAATGGGTATGTATGAATCACTGTAATATAATGACTATAACTCTTCTGGGAAGATACTTAGAAGAGGAATAGAAAGGTCAAATGGAATTTCTATTTTTAGTATTTTTATACTATATACTAAATGGTGGCTGAACCATATTACATTGCCATCAACAATGTATAAGGGTTCCTTTTCCTCCATATCTTTCCTTTTATTATTTTTTGACTTCTTAATGATAGCCATTCTTTCTGGAATAAGTTGGAATCTCAGTGTTGATTTAATTTATATTTCTCTAATAGCCAGAGATGTTGAACACTTTTTCATGTATTTATTGGCCACTTTATTTCTTCTTCTGAGAAATATCTGTTCATTTCAGTGGCCTATTTTTTATTGGGTCTTTTATTTGGGGGCATCTATATTTTTTAAATTCTTCATATATTCCAGTATTACTTGTCTGTCAGAAGCGTAGCTGGCAAAATGTTTTTTGCATATTCTATAGGTTCCCTCTTCATTCTGTTGGTTGTTTCCTTTGTTGTGCAAAAGCTCTTTAATTTTATATAATTCCATTTGTTGATTCTGGGAATTATTTCTTGTACAGTTGGGATTCTATACAGAAATTTTTAGCCTACACCTATGTCTTCAAGAGTTTTACCTATGTTATCTTCTATCAGGTTGTGTTTTTGTTTTGACATTTAGATCTTTGTTCAATTTTGATTTTAGTTTAGTACATGGTGAGAGATATGAGTCTAGATTCAATTTTCTGTCTGTGGATAGTCCGTTTTCCCAGCATTATTTGTTTGGTTTTTTAAAAAATTAATTTTATTGGTACACTTTTGGTACATATAATGAATTTGCACCTGCACATAATATATCTTGTTTCTTCTTTTTTTCCCATTCCCCTCCTCTCCCTTCCACCCTTCTTCCCCTCCTTATTCACAAAAGCTTTGTTTCCATTTTTTTCCTTCTGTTCTCTTATTTTCCTTTTCCCTTCCTTCCCTTCCGCCCCTCTCCCCCCCCTTCTTCTCCTTCTCATTTAAACATTTTCTTCATACTTCCTAACACCTATCATCTATTTTGGTCCTTATTTGCTCTTTTGGTTTCTCACACGAGATGTTAAAGAGGATATCTTTCCTCCTGCATAAGTTTTTGGCCCCGATGTCAAACACTGGGTAATTGAATGTGCCTGCAGTTGTTTCCACATCCTCTATTCTGTTCCTCTGATATACATGTCTATTTTTGGTCAATGATGTGCTGTTTTTGTGACTGTAATTGTGTAATATAACTTGAAGTCCAGTATTGTGATGGCTCCTGCTATGCTTTTGTTACCCAGGATGGCTTTTGCTATTCTAGGTCTGTTGGTTTCGTATAAACTGTATGTTTTCTCTAGTTCTGTGAGGAATGCTGCTGGTACTTTCATTGGGATTGCATTAAATCTGTGTATCAGTTTTGGAAGTATGGCCATTTTGATTGTATTCATCCTGCCTGTCTAGGAAAAAGGGATATCTTTCCATATCCTGATGTCCTCTTTGATCTGTAGCTTCCATCGTAGAGGTCTTTCACTTCCTTGGTTAGGTTAATTCCTAAGTATTTAATTTTTCTTGATGCTATTGTGAAAGGTATTGTTTTCCTAATTTCTTTCTCAGTGAATTTATTATTGATGTGCAGGAACAATATTGATTTTTGTGTGCTGACTTCGTATCCTGCTATGCTACTGAATTTGGTTAATTCCAGGAGTATTTTGGTGGGGCGTTTTTGCCTTTTATGTAGAGGATCATCTCATACGCAAATAATGATAATTTGACTTCTTCCTTTCCTATACATATCCTTTTATTTCTTTCTGTTGCCTGATTGCTCTGGCTAATGTTTTTGTATCTTCTTGCTTCAGTTTTAGTAGTTCATATGTACCTAGGAATCTATCCATTTCTTCTGAATTCTCTAGTCTATTGAAGTACCAAAAAGTAGTTTAAAGTAGTTACTAATAATGTTCTGGATTTTGGGAGTATCTTTTCTAATTTAGCCTTTTTCATTTCTGATTGCATTGATTTGGGACTTTTTGAGAACTCTATTGAACAGGAGTAGTGATAGTAGACATCCTTGTCTTGTTCCTGATTTTAAAGGGAAAGATTTAATTTCATTTAACGTGATTCTGGCCAATGGTCTGTCACAGATGACTTTTATTAGCTTGAGATAAGGTCTTTCTATACCTATTTTTTCAGGAGTTTTATCATGAATGGATGTTGGATTTTTTTTCAAAGGCTTTCTCTGTGTCAATTGAGATGTTCCTGTGATTTTTGTCCCTGTTTCTATTTATGTGACATATAACATTTATTGATTTGTGAATGTTGAACCACCCCTGCATCCCTAGGATGAATCCTACTTGGTCGTAATGTATGACCTTTTTGATGATTTGTTACATTGTTTTACCAGTATCTAGTTGTGGAATTTTGTGTCTATGTTTATTAAAAGATTGGCCCGTAGTTCTCTTTTTTGGTTGGGTCTTTTCTGGTTTTGGAAGTGGGGTAATGCTAGTTTCTAAGAATAACCTTAGGAGTACTCCTTCCCTTTCAATTTCATTAAAATGTTTGAGAAGTATTGGATTTAGATCTTCCCTAGAGTTCTTGTAGAATTTGGCAGTGAATCCACTGGGACCTGGGCTTTCCTTAGTTGGTAGTTTTTTATTACTTCTTCAATTTCATTGTCTGTTATTTGACTGTTCAGGGTTTTTATATCTTCCTGGTTCAGTTTTAGTAGTTCATATGTACAATGATACCTCAGTTCATGAACTTAATTCTTTCCATGACTCTGGTAGAAAACCGAATAGGACAAAAACTGGATCAAATTCACTGGCTAGATTCAAAGTTGACCTTATGAGGAAATTTGATTTGGTTCTCATCCAATTTGGTTTGCAACCAGAATTGTTCATGAACTAAGATACTACTGTACCTAGGAATCTATCCATTCCTACTGAATTCTACAATTTATTAAAGTACAGGTTCTCAAAGTAGTTACTGATAATCTTCTGGATTTTGGCAGTATCTATTGTGATTTTGCCTTTTTCATTTCTAATTGCATTCATTTGGGTCTTTTTTTTTTTTTTTCCTTCTTCTTCTTCCTTTCCTTCTTCTTCTTTGGTAAAAGTGGCTAGTGTTGTTTATTCTTGCAAAGAACCAACTCTTCAGTTCTTTGGTTCTTTGTATTTTCTTAGTCTCAATTTTATTAATTTCTGCTCTGCTCTTTATAATTTCCTTCTTTGTACCAGCATTGGATTTGGATTGTTCTTATTTTTCTAGCACCTTCAGGTGCATCATTAGGTTCTTTATTTGGACTTGCTCTGTTTTGCTGAAGTGGGTGTTCACAGATATAAACTTCCTTTTAAGACAGCTTTCTTTCTGTCCTATGGGTTCTATTATGTTGTACTGGCATTATTGTTTGATTCTAGGAACTATCTAATTTCTTATTTCTTTTGTAGCCCAGTGATTATTAAAAATCATGTTGTTTAATTTCCATACATTTTCATAATTTCTGTAGTTGCTTTTGCCACTGATTTCTGGCTTCATTACACTATGTTTTGATAATATGCATGGGATAATTTTGATTCTTATGCACTTGCTTAAGCATGCGCTTTAAGCTTGCTTAGCATGTGGTCTATTTCGGAGAAAATGCCACGTGCTTCTGAGAAAAATGTGTGAATGTGTATTTGTTGTTGTTGGGTAGAGCACTCTGTAGATATCTATTGTCTATTTATTTGAAGGTTTGCTTCAACTGATATTTCTTTGTCGATTTTTTGGCCAGTTCACCTGTCTATTTGTGACAGTAGGATACAGAGGCCCCCCCCCATTATAATTGTGTTGGTATTTAGGTGATTTTTTTTATGTCCAATAGTATTTGTTTTATGAAGTTGGGTATGCTGATGTTTGCCGCATATATGTTTATAAGTGCTATCTCTTCCCGTTGAACCTCTTCCTTAACCAATTGGTTAACCTCTTCCTTAACCAAGATATAGTGACCTACTGTGCCTCTTCAGATCAGTTTGACTTGAAATCCACTTTGTCTGAAATTAGTGTACCTGCTACTGCTTTTTTCCAGATTCCCATTTTACGGAATATTGTTTTCGATCCTTTGATTTCTAATCTGTGAATTTCCTTTTGGGTAATTGTGTTTCTTTTATACAACATACAGTTGGATTTTGTTTCTTTTTTTTTTTTTTTTTTTTTTTAATGTGTGTACCAGGAGTCAACCTCAGGACCTCGCACTTGCCGGGCAAGTGCTTGTGCTGCTGAGCGATATCACCGGCCCTTTTTTTTTTTTCTTTATGTGGGTTCTGGGAGTCAAACTCAGGACCTTGCACTTACGGGGCAGGTGCTTATGCCGCTGAGCCATCTCACCGGCCCCTGGATTTTGTTTCTTGATCCAACCTGCCACTTTGTGTCTTCTGATTGGGGAACTGAGACCATTCTTTTTTTTTTTTTTTTTTATGGGTACTGGGAGTCAAACTCAGGACCTCGTGCTTGCCAGCAGGTGCTTGTGCTGCTGAGCGATATCACCGGCCCTTTTTTTCCTTTATGTGGGTACCGGGAGTCGAACTCAGGACCTCGCGCTTGCCTGGCAGGTGCTTATGCCTCTGAGCTGTCTCACCAGCCCGAGACCATTCATTTTGAGAGTTATTACTGAAATGTATTGACTTAGTCCTGTCATTGAATTGTTTTTCTGTTACTGATTTCCTTTTTTTTTTTTTTTTTGGTTAACTGCTTACCTTGACTGGTGTATTCATTCTACTTTTTGGCATTGTTTGGTTCACTGTCTCTTTCTAGAATATCCTTGAGAATTTTTTGTAGTGATGGTTTATGGTCATGAATTTCTTGTGGTGCTCTTTATCATGGAAATACCTCATTTCTCCATCAGTTTTGAAAGATAGTTTTGCAAGATATATAAGTTTGGGTTTGAAGCTGTTTTCTTTTAGGGCTTGAAACACTTCAAGCTCTCCTTGCCTCTGAGGTTTGTGTTAAGAAGTCTGCTGTAATCCCAAAGGGTTTCCCTTTATAAGTGATTTGCTGCTTTTCTCTAACAACTTTTAATATTCTGTCTCTGCGTTGGACTTCTGGGATTTTGACTATGATTTAGGTCATTTGGAACCAGAAAAGACCTAAAATAGCAAAAGAAATTCTGGGCAACAAAGGCAACGCAGGAGGCATCAAAATCTCTGATGTGAAATTATGCTACAAAGCTACTGTGATAAAAACAACATGGTACTGGCAAAAAAAAAAAAAAAAAAAAAAACCAGACCCAAGGATCAGTGGAACAGATTAGAAGATGCAGAAACAACTCCAGACATATTCAGCCACCTTATCTTTGATAAATGAGCCAAACACCTTCACTAAAAGAAAGATGGCCTCTTTAATAAATGGTAGTGGAAAAACTGGCTTTCCACATGCCGAAGACTAAAACTAGACCCATATCTCTCCCCATCCACTAAACTAAAATCAAAATGGACCAAAGCTCTAATTATTAAAACAGAAACACTAAATCTGCTGGAAAATAGAATAGGTAGAACTCTTGAAGACGTAGGTATACGCATAGACTTTATGAACAAAACCCTGATCACAAAGGAACTATCACAAAGAATCAACAACTGGGATCTCACCTTATTAAAAAGCTTTTACACAGCAAGAGAAACCACCAACAGAGTGAAGAGACAACCCACAATGTGGGAAAAATTTTTGCCAGCTGTTCCTCAGAGAAAGGACTAATACATAGAATATATAAAGAACTCAAATCATCAGAACACCCAAATTTAAAGACCCAATCCAAAAATGTGCATCTGAAATGAATAGTCACTTCTCAGATGAAGAAGTAGAAGTGGCCAATAAACATATGAGAAAATGTTTGACATCACTGGTCGTTCGAGAAATGCAAATTAAAACAACACTGAGATCCCATCTCACTCCAGAAAGAATGGATATCATCAAGAAATCAACCAATAACAAATGCTGGTGAGGCTGTGGGGAAAAAGGAACACTTCTCCACCATTGGTGGGAGTATAGACTGGTGCAACCATTGTTGAAATCAGGGTGGAGATTCCTCAAAAAACTAAAACTAGAGGTTCCTTTCAACCTGGCTATTCCCCTTCTTGGTATCTTCCCAAAAGAATTAAGAGCATCATACCCACAGTGATATATGCACATCCATGTTTATTGTAGCACAATTTGTAATAGCTAAATCTTGTAAACAGCCCAAATGCCCATCAACAAATGAATTGATAAAGAAGATGGGTTTTTTTTTAATACAATGGAGTACTACTCTGCCATAAAGAAGGATAAGCTTGAGACATCTCTAGCTAAAAGGATGTACTTTGAGACCATACTCTTAAGCGAAATAAATTGGACACACATGTAAATATAACATGGTTTCTCTGGTGTGAGAAGCCAAAAATGTAAATAAGGACCAAAATGTATAATAGATATTAGGAAATGGGAAGAAAATGTTCAAATGGGAAGAGAAACAAGGGTGGGGAAGTAAGAAGGGACAAGAAAAGAAAGAATAGAAGGAAAAATAGAAACAAAACTTTTGTAAATAGGGCCGGTGAGATAGCTCAGCGGCATAAGCGCCTGCCTGGCAAGCGTGAGGTCCTGAGTTCGACTCCCAAAACCCACATACGAAAAAGGGGCCGGTGATATCGCTCAGCAGCACAGGTGCCTGCTGGCGCTCAAGATCCTGAGTTGTGGGTCCCGGTACCCACAAAAAAAAAAAAAAAAAAAATTTTGTAAATAAAGAGGGGAAAAGAAGCTGAAGTCAGAGGAGGGGGATGGGAAAAAAGAAGAAGTAAGATATACCATGTACAGGTACAAATTCCTTATGATGAATGTGATAATTATGCATATCTAAAATGTACCAATAAAATAAAAATTTAAAAAGAAAAATATGGAGAAAAAGAAAAAATTAAGAGAAAAAAGACAAAAGAGGAACAACAAAAAAAAAGAAGTAAGGAAAAGGGGAAAAAGAAAGTTCTCCAAACCCCGATAAACTAATAAAGAAAACCAAGGAAAGAAAGAAAAAAGAAAATGAGTCAAACAACAGCAAAAAAAATCCCTATATATTTGAATGAGTTGTTCTAGATTCCAGTTTTGGAACCCAGAAAGTCAAGATTTTCTCCACCCAGCTTTATGGCTTGTGGGTCTGTGAGGTACCCCCGTTGCAGAGGACCCTCTGTTTACCCAAGGTTGGGGCAATGTCCAAGCCAAGACATGTCCTTGCTCATGTTGGTAAATGAGGAAGGCAACCAGACCTCAGATCTGCACTGGACTAAACCTCTCAGGCATTCTCCGTACAGCCCACACCCCATCAGCAGCTGTCTCCTATGGTTGTCTCCCACCCAGTCACTGTGGGAGGGTTGAACTGGGATCCTTGACATGACTCTGTTGTTCCCTAGTTGAGCCCCTGGCTCAAATACTGAACCCCTTCCCAAAATGGCACCTGACTGAGCGTCCTCTGGCAATATGGTGAGCACTGTGCTGGGTTCTCTCTCTGGCTGTTATCTGCCTTGTGAACAGAGTCCCCACCAGAGAAGAACCCTGCTCTGCCTTTGCAGTTCACAGCAGCTGTGGGTTCCTCCTGGGGCCCATGCCGCCAGCCCAGTGTGCCATTTCTCCCAGCCTTCTACTTCTCTTTCTCTTCACCAAGTTAGAATTTTCCAGGTGTCTGGATTGCAGATATCAGAGAGGCTAAATTTTGCTGCCAATCACCACTCCACCATTTTCTCCCCCACCTCACACTACCTGTAGATGTTTACACAAAGGTCATTTCCTCTAAGCAGCCTTTTCTGACTTCCAGCTAGATCAAATCCACACTTCTAGCTCTCATGACTTTCTGTTCTCTTCCTCCATACCCCTCAGCACAATTTGGCTTATGCATGTGGGTAATTATTTAAGTCGTGTGTGTCTACTGTACTAGACCAGATGGCTCACACCTCCCACCATGCTTGCACTGGCCTTTCTGTCCTGGGCAGTGGCAAAAGAGAAATACCATTCCTTGACTTCTGACAGACCATTTGCTAGCTCCTCACTGTTAATTAAAACTTACTATTTCCAAACATGCTTCAATACAACTGATTAAGATAAAACTTTCTCTGTGTAATCATATCTTCTTTGATTGGGCTTGTGTATTTTCACCTCGCTCAAGGTAGGTCTCCACCTTCTCAAGATGTTGATTGATTCCATCAAATGCTGATTCTTTATAGTTCATTCTCAGAGATTGCTCTGAGTGCAACAGTCCCCTTATGTGCCAACCCATGCCCCTCCAGCCCCTTCTACCCAGCTTCCATGGCTGATCTCACCTGACCATCCTCTTAACCTACTATATTGGGCTGGCACTGGCATGGATACTCGATTACAGACCAGAGGCACCATGGATCCAGAAGTAGCCCCTGCTTCCCAGCCTTATGAACTCCAGCCCACTATTTCTCCCATTCTTGGATTGACTTAAGCATTCTCATCTCAATACGTACATTCATAAAACTCAGGGGCCACCCAGAGACAATGTAGCCTGACTTTAAAAAGAAAAGAAAAAACAGTAATCAATTTAGCCCTCTTCACTGAGAATGTGACCCAAGGGGAGAGGGCAATTTTTCAGTTAGTAATTAAGGAAGAATTTGAAATGATACCTTCAGTTGGTACAATGGTAAACCAAGGTCAAACGCCATGAAAAATCAAAAGGAAAGAGAAGAAGTAGACATTAGTTAGGGGTAGCAGATACATAGTCATGGCCAAGCATTAGATCCTTCATGAAGAATCCAAAACCATCTTATAGCCACAAGTACCCACCACTTCCCATCTTTCCAGAGATCAGCCTAGCTACTCCTCCTGTTCTTGGATCATCATGAGAGTTCCCCATCTTTCTATACGTGTGCATCCTTAAAATAACTGCCTTTCTTGAACCACATTAAAGCAGTCCTTGCTCTTTCATTCAACAGTATTTATTGAACATCTACTACATGTAAGACATGGTAGGCACTAAAAATAGAGCATCCAACAAATTAACCAAAATCCTGGCTCTCTGGGTGGGGTCTTGCACTTTACTGTGTGGACACATAAGATAAATACATAGACAAAAATATGTAATATGTCAGATTGTGACTAAGGACAGTAAAGAAAACTAAAACTAGGTGGGTAAGGGAGTCAAAGCAGTGAAAAGATGCCTCTATTTTACAACTATGGCCATGACACTGTGAGGAGCTCTTCTACTCAAAAACAATTATGTACTGCACAAAGTATCATTTTCACCACATCACTGGGTTCTCAGGAGGTGGGATAAATCTTCATAGGGTTGGAAGAAAAAGAGCATGAACTCTGAGCTACAGTAAAAGGTAAGGTTGCAATCTAGGCACTGAACCTTGAGCCAGAGCATGGTAGGAAGCCTAAGCCTGAGACTACCAGATTCAGCAAAGCACTAAAAGGACTTCTGATTAATCATGCCCTATATTTTCTGCAAAAGTAAATATAAGACTTCTCTGGAGGAAAGCATTCTCCATTGATTGCCTCAGCTATGGATAATGATAAGGACTTTTTATTTAATTCTGACTGAAATGAGGAGGCACTGGAAGAACTGAGTGGAGAGATGACATGATCTAGTTTCCATTTTCAAAAGATTATGCTAGCTACCATTTGATAAATAAAAACTGAGAAAAGGGGCAAGACCAGTTGGGGACTTCCCTTGTTATTCAGGCAAACATTCGGAGTGTTTTAAACCAGAAGATAGATTTATAGATGATGAGAAACAAAAAATTGGGCATATATTTTGAAAAGTGTGGCAAATTTTCATTTCCTGTAGGGTATGAAAGAAAGCAAAGAATCAAGGAAAACTCCGTGATATTTGACTTAAGTAGAAAAATTAAGTGGCCATTAACTATAAACCACAGAAAGAATAAGTTTGAAAGGAAATAAATCAAGAGTTTGATGTGGGGCATGTTAAAATTGAGGTGTTCATTAGACATCCAGGTAGAGAGGTGAAGTAGAGAGGCCCATATGTAAGTCTCCGGTTTAGGGGATAATAATGAGTTTAAGATAGGAAGTTTGGAGTTATCCAAATCCAGATGCTATTTAAAGCTATGCTCTGGGACAAGATCACTTAGGGATTGTTTGTAAATAGAAATAAGAAGACACCCTTTGAAGTCATGAGGTCAAGAAGAATCTAGAAGAAATTAAAAAGGAAAAGTAGGAAGAAAAACAACAGATTAATGACCCAAAAGCCAAGTGAAGAAAGTGTTTCAGGAAAGACAGTGAGATCAGCAATGGCAAATGCTGCTGAGAAGTCCCACAGAGTGGTTCCCAGGAACCAGTGGTTTCTGAGATTAGCCATTGGATAGCACAACACACAGCCCACTGGGTGACCTTGACCAAGGCTGTTTTGTGGGGATTCAGGACAAGAGCCTAACTGGAATAAGCCTAGGAGAGGAGGAAAGAAGAGGAGAGGGAAGGAGAGGAGAGGGAAGGAAAGGAGAGGGAGGAGAGGAGAGGAGAGGAGAGGAGAGGAGAAAGAGAAAGACAGAACAGGTGATTTGTTGTGTGATCTGCTGTGAAAAGAAGCAAGAAAAGGGATGTAAAATAAAGGAAGGTATGAAAGTCAATTTCTGGCAACCAAAAAGAGGCTTGACCTGAGTGGAGGTAGATGGTCTCCAAACCATGAGGCTCCCTGACTTCACATCCTATGCATTGGGATTCAGAGCTCAACCTGTTGTCATCTTTGGGGACAGAGTGGAGCATCAATGCCAAAACAATGGAAGCTCCCACATCTCCCAGTTCCTGATAAGCCTTTGAGAACTGCATTGCTAAAGCTGTCTTAAAAGTCTACTTGGAGGACAGCTTTGCTGTTGCCATTCCATCCAGAGCAGCCCTCACCCCTCATTACTCTTTGTGATCAGGGCAGGGAAAATGCTTCTCAAAATATGTGTGTAATTGATAAAGTGAAGTAATGTTGGGGAATTGCTATCTAGGGAGGAGAATAATTTTATTATTTCACAGCTCTCCTGGCAGTCCAGCATGCAGGCAGACAGAAAGAGTGTAGCAGCAAACACAATCTAAGCTACTCCCTCAAGGATTGACAAAGTGAAGGACCAGCCTTAAAGATTTTCAGCAACTATTGGCAGTCGGTGAAAACATCTGGTGATTTCTCTTACAGAGACTGGAAAAAGGACATTAGAGTAGACACAAGAGTCAGGTACTCCTTATCTACTGAGCTATTGCTCGTTACTCTGCTGGATACTCTGTACACATTTTGTCACTTAATTCCCACCACAACCCAAATTCTATGCCCAGGGTATAATTATCCTCATCTCACTGATGTGGCTCAGAAGGGAAGGGTTGCCAGTAATAGGTCACATTTATTGAAAATTTAGAACACGAAGGTACTGGGCTAATGCATTGTATTATTTCATTAATCCACACAGCAATTTGTCAGGTAAGTCCTTTTATTATCTCCATTTTGCAAATTATCAAATGGAGGCACAAAGAGGTGTGTCCAAGTTCAAACAGGCAAGGAAGTTGCTTCAAGGTGATGTGGTATACTGCAAAGTTTCCATGGCTTCTAAACAGCAAAGTTTGCATTTAAACCCAGAGAGCTCTGACTCTAAAACTCTATGTCCTTTCACTATACCATGCTACCTCTTACCATTTGTCCTTGCCTGACTGTGTTTTCCCACATCAGCTGACCCTAAGAGGCTGAGGCATGTGCTGACAGCATGTGAGCCTGTGTCCCTCAGCACTCTTGATGCTTGTCTCCTGCAGCCCTGAGCTCTATCTCCACCTCTGCTGGGGCTACAGGACTGAGTGGCTGGGCCATCCCCAAGGAGCTGGACAGAGTTCACCCTCCCTGTGCAAGCTCTGTGCCTCTGCAGTTGCCCTGTCTTAGCTCTATTGGTTCTTCCCCAAACAAATCACAGAGATATTTCTACTAGACAAAAGATTTGCCATTAAGCTTTCAGGAGATTACCTAGCAGAATGAATTTAACTCGAGAACTGGGAGGAAATCCCCAGTTGCACCACTTCCTTATCTCCCTTCACTTCTTAGGTTAGCTTCCTTATCTAAAAGTGAAGATAACAGTCCTGATCTCCTAGATGTTTAGATGAGATTTAGCAAGGCCAGCCTCTGGCTCCATACCTGGAATGTAGATGGACTCCACAATGCCAGCCTCTTCCTCCTTCCACTTATCTCTACAGTGAAACTTGTTTTGTGTGTTTCATAAGGCTGTGGTGAGCGTAAGGTGACATAATCTAGCCTGGCAAATTTTAGACACTGAGTAACGTTAATTAAAATTGAATATCCTAAAATGTCTGTTACCATCACGCAGTCTCAGCCTGCGTTGGGGGAGCTGGGTGATTGGAAGGAGAGCCCAGCCTACTCGATATAGCCATCCAGCCCAGGAACACAGTCTTAGGTCTTGACTGGGTACTGTTATCTTTCATCACAGAGGCTCCACAAGGGCCCTGGCTCTAAGGGAGGACTCAACATGCACAGTAAAACCAAGTGATTTTTCTAGAAAGCAAAACTAAGCATGCCACCCCCCTGCTAAAAACTCTTCAGTGGCCCCCTATGGCCCCCAGGGTCAAGTTCAAATCCTTGAACATATTTTACAAACCCTCTGTGATCTGGCCTGTGTCCTTTTCCAGCATCATCTTCTGTCATTCTCCACCTCCTTGTCTGCACTCCAAACTCTCTAAAGTTTCTTTCAAATCCTCAGGGGCTAAATTCATCCCTTGATCTTATACTTCCACAGCATCCCAAGCGTCCCCTTTCATGACACCAATCACATCAACCACAGCATGTTTCACATCCATCCACATCACAAAAGCATAAGCTGCCTGAGGACAGAAGGGTAGAATCTACCCTTGCTTTGTTCTTTATTGTAATTTCCAGCACCTAGCAGAGCCAGCGCTTAGCAATGATTGAACATATTGCATTCACAAGTAGAAAAATACATTATTGTTTGAGCTGCCAATGCAAGTGAGTGAGAAGTGTCATGTTATATATTCCACCATGCTGCCCAGTCTGGTAAGCCAGGTTGGGGTTTTTGGCCTCACTTCTGCAAGTAAAGCAGTTTTGACTCCGGCCATCCTTAACACTGACTACCATAACCTCCGTAAGGCTTAGACTGCGCTGTCTTTGATGCCAGAGAACATGAGATTACGCAGGCATGAGGACTCACTCTCCTTCGTTCTGTCTCTGTCTCTCTCATTCTCCCCACCCCCCCGAACATATACTCACATTCACACATATGCAGGCACATTAACACACCATGGATTCATTTGCATGTATAGATTCAACATCTTGCATCTCTGTGCATGTGTATTGACATAAGTAGGCCAACTGCTTTTGCAAAGTCCATTTAAATGCTTCCATCTTTTCCCAAAAATCTTTTCTTTCTTATGGCCCTACTTAGCCCTCTCCCTTTTAGCCCTACTAATATCCCTCTCCCCTGATGTTCAGAGTGACTCAGTGGTGTTCCAAGACTCACATACAACACTTGATCTCTTTGCTCAGCAAATCAAAAGTCCTGCAGTTAATAGGACCTTCCCTCTACAGAAGGCAGTTTAGCTATAATCTATTTTACTTAAGAATAATCCCATAGGTCTCACCCAATCCCCATCCCAAGCCATTTATCAAAGTAGCTCTTCCAAACACATCTATCGTTTGGTCCAAGAATGTTTCATTCCAGCTGCTTAGAGGATAACATGAAAGATAACACTTCCTCTTTTTTTTTTTTTATGTGGGTACTGGGAGTCGACCTCAGGACCTCGCACTTGCCAGCAAGCGCTTATGCCACTGAGCGATATCACCGGCCCTTTTTTTCCTTTATGTGCGTTCCAGGAGTCGAACTCAGGACTTTGCGCTTGCCGGGCAGGCACTTATGCCACTGAGCTATCTCACTGGCCCAACACTTATACATAAGTCAAAGTGGGGTCCTCCCTCCTCCAGCATGTTGTAGTTGATGTGGTTTACAAAGCTCTGTGCATGAAAAAAAGAAGGAAATTCATGCGTGATGAGCACCAAGGCCTGCCTAGCTTATTCACTGATAATTTATGACACTGTGTTATTCTATCCTCATGCCATTATTCCTAGGTTTAGATAAAGAGACTGAAGGTCAGGAAGGGTAATTTGTCCAAGGGCATAACAGGCAGAACCAGAAATTGAATCCATGTCTGGCTGACTCCTGAATCCATTCTGTTTCCACTATACCAGGTTGTCTACTTCCAATCTATGGAAATGCACTGAGGCAACATTGCAATGAGGGTCTTCAACATGTACAAAAAACATAAGTCATATCTAGAAAGAGGAGAGAGGTTGTATTTAGAAAGGTTTAGAGTCTGACCAGAAGGAGGTAGATAATGGCGTGTTAAAGCAGGGCAGGACCTCAGATTATTTTATCTCACTACCTCATTTTAACAGATAAAGAAACCAAGGTCCAAAAAAAAAAAAAAAAAAAAAAGACTTATCAATGGTCACACAATAACTACTGCCAAGTCAGACTACGTGTCAGATCTGATAATAGCCTGGCCAAGCTCTTTCAACTACAATCTTCTCTGTTTCTGTTCTTAAATAACATACATGTTATTCCAATGCTGACTTGCATTAAAGCCCCCAGTCTCATCCAGAACTTGAAATCAAAATGTGAAGTGTCCTAACCAGGAAAAACTGCTGAAAGGGCTCTTCCCTGGAGCCCCCTGCTCTCATCACTCAGTGACCGGAAGTCCCACTTGAATAGTCATAACTGTGGCAGCCTCTGGTCTCTGCAGCAGCTGAGGCTCATAGCTGATGCCGCAGATGCTAAGTCTCAGTCAACATCCTATTTCTAGACACAGGTACCGCTCTTTGCTTCCCCATGGAAGGGGCTGGAGTGTTTCTGTCTTGGCGTTGGAATTTCCCCCAGCAGATAGGGCAGGCTCAAGGCCACTCATGGACAAGCTGGAGATGGGATGGGTACGACTGCAGGCCACCTCTGGAGCCAGCCCAGGCCTCTCCATCTCTGGTGCAGTGCAGTACTCGCAAAAACCTAAGACCAAGTGCAGAAAAGCTATGTCTTTGGCTCAATATGTAAAAACTCTCCAGCAATAAATTTAAGCAATTCCATTTGGGGCTCTCACAATTTCCTCCACTCAGACAAACTGCTTTTTATTTCAAACGTTCCTGAAGGAAATTGGCCAATTGCTTACTTCAACTGTCAAGGCCATTATGCTGAGCCTGGCAGCAGGACACAAATACGACCTGGGGATTTCTTGAATTTGAGCCCTTGCAAAACTGGTCCCTAGAACAGGGGTCCAGTCCAGAGGGTCTGCATACACTGACCCCATACAAAGGCCTTCGAGCTCCCACAGACTAGAACAGAGGTGGCTTTATTGAACCAGAAACAAAGAAATTTAATATCAAGTTTGGGCCTACAGATTGACAATTATATCTTCAACCCAAGGGGGCAAGGTGACCTCCAGCCAGCCAGGGTTGGCTTCAGCAGTCATGCAGACCAACTAGAGGAAGTAAGGGGTGACATCAGAGTCCAAGGGGTCTGAACATGACAATAGCTACTCTATTTATGGAGCATTTCTCTACATCAGGTGTTGCGCTGGGCATTTTACATGGAAACAGCAGTAAATCCAGACTCCTTACCATGCTCTTTGGAACCATGCCTGGTACATGGTAAGCACTTTACAAGTGTTAGCAACTGTCGTTGATGTCATCATTGTTGTTAACAAAGGGCTCCCAGTGAACTCCCAAGCCAGTCCTCACTGGCTTGGAACAGACAACTTGATCTTTTATGTTCCTAAGTCACCCTCCTATTAGAGGGTTATTTGACTATAGTCATTGATCATTTGAATTGTGCTCATCTGGGCCAGAATCCGATGAGTCAATTGTGTAATTTAGATCCCTGATCCTGGCGGATGACGCTTTATGAGCATTTTCCCCCCACCCAAGCCCAGGCAGCGTGGCTCAGAAATGGCTCATGTCCAGCCACCTACGCCAACAAAGCTGCTTCCTCTGCCCTCGCCCCACAACAAAAAAGGTTGCACCTCACACTTCCTGAGAAAAGGAAGAAGGAATTTACTTTTTACAGCCGAAGCTGAGTTGTGGTGAGTGACTCCTGACTCCAGCATTGCCATGACAACCCCTGGAAAGCATTCCTGGTCGGGAGCAGAGGCCCTCACAGCCTCTTTGTTCATGCTGTGGAGCTG
Organism: Erethizon dorsatum; assembly: GCA_028451465.1. Lineage (NCBI taxonomy): Eukaryota > Metazoa > Chordata > Mammalia > Rodentia > Erethizontidae > Erethizon > Erethizon dorsatum. The sequence continues at coordinate 108,429,162 of CM051827.1, read as the reverse complement.
ATGGCTGTCTCAGGTGAGCAGGTTCTGGGAAGGCTTCTCTAGGTTAAGGAGAGGAGAGCAAGCAGGGACTTCGTAAATTAACCACTCGCCCTTCACAGGATTGGCGTGGGAACGCTGAAGGTGAGACACAAGTCTCCTAGTGATCTCTTTGGAAATCTGCCTTGTTCAGGGCTTCTGGCACCACATTCCCCAAACCCCTCAAAGAGCACGTGCTCCTTCCTCTTTCTCTGTCTCTCTCCAGAACCTGCCAGCCTCCAAAATAGATCTCAAGTTGTCTTTTAACCACTCATTACCAAAACTAAATCATAGTCACAAGAATATGCTGAGCACCTATTATTTCCCAGCACTTAGGCTAGACACTGGGAATACAATGATTTTTTAAAGCGGGGCACACCTCAGTTCCCTGGAAACCAGACTTTGAGGGTAAAACCAGCACCAGAATCCATCGATGTCAGTGTCCAAGGAAAGAGAAGAGTAATTGAGAAGGGGAATGAGTTAATCCCAATGCCTGAGAGACATGGCAACACTGTCAGATAAGCAAATGATATGGAGGAAATCACATTCACAGAACTCTCAGAGAGAGAAAACTCTGTGCTTAGAAAAGGACTTTGCTAAGACAATTTTGGAATGAAGCATCAAGGCACATGCTTATTAGGAAATAATAAGTGCATCACTGCCTTCTAAGGAGGCTTAGTTGAGTTAACTACAGCACTCTTGTTTTTGCTAGTTTGGGTGAGAGCTGAACTCAGGAAAGAAGGGACTGAAATCACTCAATCTGTCCTATTTCTCCTTCAAAGGAACCTTTCAGACTGCTTATGAGTTTGAATGCCATTTGCATTTAATCCATATATTGTTTTATATGCAAAGTCTCGGGGAAAGTCTAATTCCTTTTCTGAATTGAAGGTTCTAATTTGATCCCTAATTTTCATACTTTCTATGGTTTGGGCTCAAGGTTAGAGTGATGACCCAGCCACAAAAGATCATGACGAATTCTGTCAGCCTGGAGGGAGAGAGACTGCAGACCACTATATGGAACAACTTTGTAAGTTTCTAAACCAATTGAAGATACAGTAGGTTTGCTGAGTTCATTAGTAGTAATCTCCCTGTCACCAGAAAGGTTCAGTCAGAAGCTGGGTAACAACCTGGAGGAGAAGTTGTAGAGGAAAATCAAGAACCTTTAAAGGTCTTTCCAAGCCCTGACTCCTGGCTTCTGTGCTCTCTTATAGCCTCTCCACTTAGGATCGCCTCCTCCTGCCAAAGTGTCATGTACCCTCACCACACTGAGGACCATTTCTTTGGCAGAAAATACTGTGTCAACTGACAGCAGAAGTCTACTTTCTTCCCATCTCCCTGTGCATGATTCCTCCCCAGTGGCAGGCAACACCTCCCTTGTCCTTTCTGCTCCAAACACAATTAGAGTTAAATCCAAGGATGAGAATTTTATTTTTTGAGAAAACTTATTAGCTGCAAGAAATAAATAAAGATGTTGTGAGTCAGCAGAAGAGGAAGAGATTGAAGCATCTACAGCTCTCTTCCCTAGGATTCTAGTTCATGAAGATGCCCTGTAAGGATCCCCCTAGGCTATCCCTAAAGAGGTAAGGAACCACTGAGAGGGGAAGGCTTTTGTGCCCCTGTCCTCATAGCAAACACAGGCCCAGTGCTAAGGAAAGAAGCCTTCCTCGCAGAGGGAAAGCAAGAGTACAGCCTGGCTACCAGCCATCTAGCTACCAACTCAAAAGAGAACTAAAAGTCATCAATTACAACCCTACCTCCAGAATGTGTATAACTTCTCCCAAGTTGGTTAGATTTATTATCTCCTCCAACTTTCCTGGTAGGGATTAGGAGTAAAATCTTTACAATACAGATGCTCTACTCACTTGTTTTAAGAGATTAGGAAGCAAAGAACCAGGAAGACAATGTCCCACCTGAAGGCCAATCTTAGTGGAAAGAAACTCAAGGGACAGAGTGGCAGCTCAAAGACAATCACTACAAAAGGAACTCCAGAGCTCCAGATGCAGATTCTCAGATGCACCAGTTGAGGAGCATGGGATCACAGACAGCTGGTGCATCTGCCAAGGCCGTCTTACATCTGAACAGTCCCATGATGCACTGGGGTAGACTTCAGGCAGCCATGTTTGACATGCGACTCCACCCCATGAACCCAACTGACCAAGGTGAGCTAATCCATTTGAACTGGAAGACAGGTCTGAGAAATTAAGAACCATGCTAAGAGCAGTGCTCTGGGACCAAACAGGAGAAGCAACATCCCCTGGGAATGTGTTAGAAATGCAGTCCTTGCTAAAGGTTGGGCACAGTCAATGCCATCTCTGTGATTCTGATGATAAGTCAGAGAAGCTCGGCTGTATAGGGAGGGAAGTCCCTGAATTCCTAGTGCAAAGTCCCTCCCTCAGTTAGACTATTCAACTGCTCCTTTGAATTCTATGAGACACCCAAATGTATTTCAATAAATCAAATATACTTTTCCTTAAACTACTTCATATTGGTTTCTATTACTTACAACCAAGAGACTTTTAACTAATACAGCCGGGTGAGTCTGAGATAACAGAAGGAGACAGCTCCATTCACAAGTCACACCACCACATCCCAGTGGCAGCCTACAAAGGAAGATTCACCACTCTGCCACCTCCTGCTCCTCTGGGTGGAGCTGCCCCAATCCTCCTCCCACCCCCTTTCCTACCCACAGTTCTTTAGATTTATCTGTTTATTAACTTCTTGAAGTTTACTTTTTAAAAATTGATAAATAGTCATTGTATGTGTTTATGGGGGCATAAAGTCTGATGTTTTGATGCATACATATGTAAAATGATCGAATCAGGCCACTCAACATATCCATCACATCACATACTTACCATTTCTTTGTGGTGAGAACACTTAAAATCTCTTTTAGCAATTTTGAAATATACAATCCATTGTTATTAACTGTAGTCACCATGCTGTCCACAGACCACAGAACTTACTCCTCTCAATTGAAACTGGTCCCCTTTCACTCACATCCCCCTTGCCCCTCATCCTTGATTTACCGTCTCAGCCTAGAATCTAAAATGTTGTTGTGACATCGTGATTATCCCCCTTTAGACAACTCTGGAACGTTCCTCCCAGCCTAGCCCTCTATTCCCCAAGACAGAAGCAGCCACCACATGGCCCCAGTGATACATTTCTCTTCCCTTTCCTTTGACAGAGCTGGAAGCTTCTCACAGTAGCATCCAGGATCACCGTTTAGTATGAGGCACAGTCAGACACCAACCAAGTCTGCCTGTCTCCAAAACCCATGTTCATTCCCTATATCATTGCATTTCATCAGCAAACCACCTCCTTAATCCTCCTTCCTGCTCCTGAGTGAGGGGAGAGGGCTAGGCAGACAGCCTCCCCATCCCCCCACCCAACCTAAGGATTGCGCTCTACAAGCAACAGATTTTACCCTTCATTTTACCATTCTCTCTTATGGGGGGGGTGTAGATTGTGCAGGGGCATGCGTGTGTGTTTGTGCATGTGCGTGCATATGTGGGTGCTAACAATAAGTTCAGTTCCAAGCAGCTATTTGTAAGTCCATTTGTTTTCAATTCCAAAGAACCTCGTAGGAGTTAAGCTTGTAATCCTCAGATCCATTTCCACCAAATAGAAGAGTTGGTGCTTCACATAATCTGTTTTGCTCTGATATGTGTTCTTTTTTCCTAAAATAGCCCTAGTTCTCCTACTTTGAAAATCTATTAAGACAGGCAAACCCTCTCCTTCAAGGCTTCTACAAGAGAAGTCCTGAGCAGCTATACTATCAACACCACTTTGACCCTGCACAGACTTGAGGGGCCCTGACCTATAGAATCATCCATGGCTCACAGCAAGCATAGCACTTTTTCCGTGTCCTTTATATTCTCAGATAGACTCCTGTCCTTTCCCAAATTCACATGAGGCTCGTGGCTTCCATTCATACTGTTCCTCTAGCCGTACACTCAAAAGTTTTTCTGCTTTTTTGCTTTTTGCCAATTTGTTCCAATCATATTTTGCTGATTATTGTCAATGGCACGGGAACAGCATTTTCTACCTGTTGCCTGACTTACTTTTAGTCCTTACAATCACGCCACTGTCAAAAAAATTTATCTCATTTTCACTTGCAACATCCATTTTCTCACCACTTTCAATTTTTGAAATTATTATTCCACTTTGGTTTCCATCATAACCATATGTCTCTTCTAACTAGCATTTTCAACACACTTACTTGCTGTTTCTCCACTTATTGGTCATGATGATAACAACGTTTTTGTAAACACCTTCAGTCCAAGCACAAGCACCACAAACAGGCTCTAAGGAATCAAGTGACAACCAAGCACAACCACTGACGCCATCTGTTGGTGGCAGGAAGAGCTGGAGTGATTTTGCTATCGCTCAAAGGTTGGCAAACTTCATTTATTTATAAATAAAGTTTTACTGGAACACAGCCATGCCTGTTCATTTGGGTATCATATATGTCCACTTTTGAGCTGCAATGACAGAGTCGAATAGTTGTAACAAGCAGTGTGGTCCTCAAAGTGTAAGGTACAGTTGTCCCTCTATACGCACTGGAGTTTGATGCCAGAACCCTCTATGTAGGCCAAAACTCAAGGCTGCCTGAGTCCCTTCCACAAAATGATGTAGTATTCGCTTATAGCCTATGAACATCCTCCCATAGACTGTAAGTCATCTCTGGGCTTACATCATCTAATACAAAATTAAGTGTAAATATCTTATCGTTTCGGGAATAATGATGGGGGGGAAGGTTGTACATGCTCAGTAGAGATGAGATGTTTTAAAAGATTTTCAATTTGAAGTTGGCTGAATCCACAGACAGATGCAGAACCCAGGGATACAAAAGGCCAACTGTAGTTATGACCTGGCCCTTCACAGAAAGAATTAGCCAACCATGGTTCTGGAGTATTTTTCAAAATTAAGAAATTAAAGTTTACAAGATGAAGAATATAAAATTGGTCCATATTCAAGGGCCAGATAGATGGTCCTCCTAAAGTTCCTTTGCATGATACCTGAGAGCATTTTGAGAGAATTCCTCCTAAATAAAGAAGGAATCAAACTCGAATAACCTGACCCAGTCAGAAAGTTTTAGTCAATGAAAGAAAATTTTTCTATATCATATAGTGGTGGTAACTGCGACTCATCTTAGCTATTTCCAAAGATGCATGTCTGGATCTGGAGGGAAGAGAGCTTGTCTTCATCAGCTGTCACCTCAGTAACACTGCATAATATACCACCTCCGAACTCAATGGCACACAGTAGTAAGCATCCATTCCTCACTCTGTCATCCGTAGGTTCCTGGAGAAGCTCTGCCTCATGCCACAGCTCTGAAGTGTCTGATTCCATTCCCCACATCTCTCCTTCATCTGAAACTGTGATATACCGGGGGGGGGGGACATGTTCTTCTCCTGGCAATGGAAAAAACCAAGGAGGCCAATCCAACTACACAAGCACACACCCAGCTCCTGCTTGCTTTACATCTGCTAATGTCCCATTAGCCAAAGCAAGTCATAAGGCCATGCCCAATATTAGTGCTTGGAGAAAACCCTCCTCTTCTAGTGGTTTGGGAGGAGAAAATGAATACTTGCTGAACAATAACATGCTTGGATAATGACTGGGAGACCTATTTCATCAAACTCTGGAAGTATGGATTGTCTCCATGACAGCGCACACAGGGGAGAGAGGCTTTCTCCCTTTCTCTCTGCCTTCACCACAGCCCATCTTCAACGTTGGTGCTGTGAACTGTATCCCTTGAGCGATGACTGCAGTCACAGAACCCAGTGACACAACAGTGGAGCAATAGTGGGGCCTGGTGGACACTCCTGACCCCGACAGACCAGTAGGAGATCTTAAAAGGCCACCCAGGGTTGCAGAAAGAGAGATTGTGATCCCCAGCAGAGCAGCAGCAGTGGCAGAAAGTTCCAGCACCTGCAGCGCTGTCTCAGCAGGGGCCTGTCATGCCTATGGCGCAGCAGCACCCCCTAAAGGAGAACACAGCACTCAGCGAAGCAGCAGCATCCTCATCCAGAAGGGCCAGAGACACCTGGGGCTTCTCATGAAACCACAAGATTTTTCACAGGGGAGCTAAATGGAAATACAAGCAGTAAAATTCAAGTTCATTTTTTTACTCGTGATCTCATTGACATCCATGGACCAGTGGGTCCTGGAGAAATTTAGATTATACAAACAAGATGTCTAGCCCTGAATCCGAGGCTTCTCAGAGCAGAAATCAGGGTCCCATAAATACACACACACACACACACACACACACACACACACACACATCCTTAGATCCCACCCATTAGAAAGATACAGGAACCTTAGTTTTTCATAACCCCTGGGGTTGCCTCATTTCCTTCCTTGATTCCTTCCTTTCATCCCTCTTTCCTTCTTTCCTTCCTTCCTTCTGTTGATCTTTCAAACATAGATTCCTTCCTATTCTAACTCAGACAGGCCAGTGAACTAGAACTAATCCTGTGCCTAGGGACATAAAAGCTTCAATTCTGGACCCTCTGGAGAAGAGCCCTGGAAAGGATTCCATGTGCAGAAGTCTCTCTCTCCTCTCCATCTGTCCAGCCCACCAAGCCCTGTAGCCAGTGATCATTAAGCAGTAAGTGCAGCCCTAATAGTGGCTAATGGCGAGTTTAAGTAGTTGTTACCCAAGGAACCCCTGGGGTTGGCTCACTTACTGTATTGAATGATCCTGCAGACCCATGGAGCCGCTCGTCCTAATGAGATCAACTAGATGCTGAATTGGAGCCCAGGAAGTGGCTGGGGAGAGTAAGGGAGCCCTGTCAAGGCCCTCTGCAGGACCTAAGGAGACAGCACAGCCCTCCTGTTGCTGGGACCATCTGGCATGACTACGCTGTAGGAGCTGAATGGTCAATGTGCTGTAACTAGCCAATAGTTAAGGCTTCCAGGCCAGACCTGACTTTCACCCATGTTCTATCTCAGGCATCATTCTCATAATAGCTTATGCCTACCCAGAATTGCCTTGCTTCCAAAATCCATTCTGCTTCTGGTCCTCTGCCCTCCAGATCTCTCCTCACTACCTCCAATTACCCCTGAGTTCTCTTCATCATTCTGTATCCCAGTAATGACCATATTTTCTCCCAAATGTTCAAGCCAGAAGCCTAGAATCCTTCTAAATATCTTTCTCTCCTTTGACCCCTTATATCAATCCATGACCAAATCTTACTGATTTTTCCTTCTATATGTCTCTCAGACCTGCCCAGTTATCTCCACCTTCCTCGTCCAATTTCCCATCTCCTCTTGCTTGAACCACTTCTGTGGATTCCAGTGGCAGGGACACTTTTTGTATTCCTCTTTGCACCTCAAATGCTATGCCCAGGCCTGGCACAAGAAGAGAACTCAGGAAATTCTTGCTGAATGGGCCAAAATGTTTTCATGAGTAATTGTCCTCAGTGTGTCTCTCCTCTCCAGTACTAGCTATATGTACTTGGACTAGTCACTTCTCTATTTTGAGCCTTTGTTTTGCCACTTGTTAAATAAAGTAAAACTACTGTTAGGTAGGGCTGTTGTAACAACGAAAGAAAATAATAAATATGAAAGAAATCACTTCTGCTAATAATAATATGACCTAAGCAAAGAAGACTTCTTTTCTTATCTGGTAAGAAGAAAGGGTGTGGAAGATACTGTCACTATATTGGCCCAGAAACCAAGACACATCTAGGCCAAGACTTCTGTAATATTTTCGATCCTTTCTTATGATTAACTCATTTTTTCCAAAATGGTGAATCAAGCCACATTTCTAGTAAAATGAAGGGGAAATTCCAAGGGCAAAGAACAAAAGGGATAGTTGGTCACTTTCAAGGATCCCCACACACGTCTCATTTAGTTAAACAATAAATCTTTGGACAGGACATCAATCTACTTGAATGGCTCTTCATTGGAAACACCTCTGGCTAAATAAATTTTTAAGATAATTTCTTGTAATTAGGTGAGAGGCTCACAGAATTACTAGGAGTCTAGCCATCAGGGCTGAAAAATCAGCAAGAACCAAGTTGTGACAGTTAAGGTGTATAATCAACCTAATAGGCTTGAGAGCTGCCCAGGGGATTAGTAAAGCACACTTCTGAGTGTGTCTGGATAGGTTATGGAGCAGTGACCTAGAGGTCTATATCTGGTTCCTTGCCCCTTCCTCTTTGGAACTGTTGCCCTGCTCTGTTTCTCCACTGTCATAAACTATGCAGCTTTGCATTCTACCATGATGTTCCCGCCTTGAAGCTAGTTGATTATAGACTGAATCCCCTGAAACTGTGAGCCCAATTAAATCTGATCTCCTTTAAGTTGCAGTTGTCAAATATTGTGTCTTAGTGACAGGAAGCTGGCAAATACACAAGGACTTCCCAAGGACGAAAATACAGGAAATGACTTGAGCAGGACCACTCCACCAAGATACCACTGACACTAGCCACAGGGTAGCTGCTGCCACCAGGCTCCACCATGGCTACCACAATTGAATCCCAGCTATAGCTCTTTTTCTGCACCAACTGAAAGTCCTGGACAGTGTAATCAATCCACCACACCCAGTGTCTCAATCTGAGTCCTGCCAGAAATGGGCAATTTAAGAACAGTTTAATAAAAGGCCTACTTGAAAAGGTGAGAGACCATAGGACAACAACATGAATTGTTCAACTTTCTGGGATTCGTTCTGCAGTGAGGAAGGGCCAGCTCCAGGAGCCGTGATCTTCCAGACAGGAATAGTCCGCCAACCCCAGATGACCTAGTTGCATGAGACCTAGGAAAACAAATACCTGACCTCACTCTCTTTCCTTTCTGTAGGACTGATCAACACTCCCCGGTTAACCACACCCAACTGGAACCAAAAGGAAAATGAGCTAATTGATGTCACATTGCTGACAGCCTCTGGGGACGCAGAGCAGAGAAAGGGGCAAAAGGATCTGGAGAAGACAATGAAGGTACCTAATGGATGTCATTTTTTTTTTACCTAGTAGCGTTCACTGTGGCCATTCCTCTCCTGGGTAAGTTTCATGTCTTCAACACAGAGATCACTCATGAAGTCTATCTGCATCCGTGTCATCACAGGGTAATGTCAGGTCAGTCAAGCTCTGTACCGAAACCTGAAGTGTAGTCACCACCAAAGCTTCTTATATAAGAAGAACAAGGAGGAAGGGGGGGCTGACATAAAGTTTAGCTATTACTAGTCACACTTTTAGAGCTGGACACAAGGTCTAAGGTGGTAATCACAGTGGCCTCTTCGCTACCCAGACCATGTGCCCTTTGGCTTCTAAGAACATCCTGACTAGAAATTACCAGTGTAATGACCCTATAGTTCATTCCTGTGAGATTAGAGTCCTTGTCTTTGTTGAACTACCACAGTTGTCCATTGACCAGGACTACTGCACAAGGTAGTACTAAGAAATTTCATGGTGACCCTGTAGTTCCAAAAAGTCATCTTTCTGCCCCACTGTGTGGCAGTAAATAATTTTCCTCCAGCATCCAGGATCAACCACCTTAGCCAGTATAGATATCTTCTTCAGCCTCCTGGTTTAGCTGCACAAGGATCTCACATGACCAGGGAACCCTCTCAGCTTGTAAATCACAGCCAAGCTGACAATCAAAGAGAAAGCAAGCAAAAACATTTTCAGGTAGGTTATCTGGTATAATAGTGAAAGAAATACTTCAGCTTTGGGGCTCAGATCCGTGCATTTTGGCTACAGCGATGGTAGCACAAGACACTGGCATATACCACACCCTCTAGAACCCCACTCCAACCTCACAGATGCCTTTCCTCAACTGGTGGTATAACAGAACCTTCATCAATACCTCCTCCATATTATAAAGCCAGCTGCTTCTGGGTGATGTAAGTACAGTGAATATCATGGATTTGAGTTCACTCTTATTTCTTTAAAGTGTTTGCCAGTTAAAGCACTTGGGACATCAAGGGGGTAAGTCCAGAAATGGTGGCTGTGTTGAGGGCGGGGACGGTAAGTCTATACTTAATTTTAATGTACAACCTACTCAGCCATTCCCAAACAACATGCCATGGCAGGGCTTTAATTTCACCAACGTATTAGGAAATGCACCAGGGACATTAGAATTCATGGAAGTGGCTGAGCTTGTCACCTGCTCCACCTTCCAAAAGGAGCTGGTCTGATAGGAAGGTAAAACGGCCTGATGAAAGTTCAAGGCGATCATCTCTACTTTTGGATTATTATGCATATTTCATGGCTCTTTCATCCATTCTCAAAAATGCTAGGTTTCCATTATTCCCAAGGAACAAGAGCAAGGATCCCAGTTCCATTTCCAACTTTGCTATAAATCACTACAAAGCTCTTCAAGGGCTCTGGTGCCTCTTGTCAATGTTTCTCAATATCTTGGAACAGGGAATGTGCTTCCTTCTTGGGGAGGAAATTGAGCAGGTAGCACAGAAAAACAAAACCTGTTCTTTCTTTCCTGTCTCCCTGTACCTTTATATGCCTTCTTCTATAAAAGTAGTTCTCAGCTGGGGACAATTTTTCTCCCCAGGGATATTCGGCAGTGTCTGGAGACATTTTTAGTTGTTGAAACTTTGATGTTGCTACTGGAATCTAATAAGTAGAAAACAAGGATTCTGCTAAACACCCTATCATGCACAGAGCAGTCCCCATAACAAAGAAGTAATGGTCCCCAAATGTCAATGGTGTCAAGAGTGAGAAACCTCTCTCTACAAGAGGCTCCAGCTCTCGGATCCCATTAACTACAGGCCATTGGGTCCAGTTTTCTTTTGGCAAACCTAGCATCTTAGTGGTTTTTGAAGTGCTCTCCTTAGATCAGCAGTATCAGTGTCACCTGAAACCTTGTTAGAAATGTACATTCTCAGGCCCCACTACCAGCCTGCTGAAACAGGACCTTAAGGGGAAGATCAGTATTTGGTGCTCTAAAAAGTCATCTAGACAATTCTGATCATGAAGTTTGAGAACCACTTGAGTAAACCAGAGGTTGATAAACTTTGTCTATCAATAGCCATATAGTAAGTCTCTGCCCCTTCTACTCCTTTCTGCCTTTGTGCTCCAAAAGCAGCTATAGATGATACATAACCAAATATGCATAGCTGCGCACCAATAAAACTTCACTTACAACACTGAAGTTTGGATTTCCCATAACTTTAACATATCGTAAAATAGTATTCCTCTTTCATTTTTTTCCAACTATTTAAAAATATATAGACCATTGTTAGCTCCAGGGCTATTCAAAAACATCCTGTGGGTTAGACGTGATCATGTGTTGCAGTTTGCCCGCCCCTATTAACAACCCTCCCAAATATTCAATCTGGTGCTTTAAATCCTGAATCCCAGAGGAGCACACCCATGTCAGTAAAGTTGGCTTAAAGAAATTGTGCAAACCTTCCTCTCCCTCCCTCCATCTCCCATGCCTGGGGTTCCTATGGGCCAAACTGCCTCCTGGAACACAGGAAAGTGGAGAAGAGTGGGAAGTAGATCTCCCCAGGTGGGAGACACATGAGAGACACACGCTGCACTCAAGTCCAGGGAAGGAGGGAGACCTCTGCCCTTCAGCTGCCTAGAGGGAACACTCCCCCAAAAAGAAGTGAATTAGATGTGACAAAAATGAAAAATGTCGGGCCGGTGAGATGGCTCAGCGGCGTAAGCGCCTGCCTTGCAAGCGCGAGGGCCCGAGTTCCACTCCCGGATCCCACATACGAAAAAGGGGCCGGTGATATCGCTCAGCGGCACGGGTGCCTGTTGGCGCACAAGGCCCTGAGGTCGACCCCCCGGTACCCACAAAAAAAAAAAAAAAATGAAAAATGTCAAATATGTGCTACAACGGTACATTTTCATCAGTGTCAATTGTCTCAGTGTCACGTGCGTGCAACCCAAATCTCACATAGACAGCACTTATAAACTCGCTGCCATTGCAGCCTCATGCACCCAGGGAGGTTCAGATGCTTGTCCCTCTGCAGATCTCTCTGATTATCAAGTCTCATTGATGTCCACCCTCAGCCTGAGGGCCAAGCTGGGGTTCTGAACAAGCCAAAACACCCCAACCATGAACCATGTGAACTGGCCAGCAAAATATTTTCCTGGGGTGGTCAGCACAGCCACAGTCAGGGACTCAGTGACAGTTCTCTCCCAGCTGACATGGATCAAGCAACACAGTTAGCTGGGTACATTAACGAGCCCTCTAGGCTACAGTTAGGCCAAGGCTAGTGTTAGCTGTGAACAACTTTGTGTCCCCATGTGTCTCACACCTGGCGGCACACATGCTCCACACACATCATCTCATCACACCCGCATGCCTCAAGAGGTTCCTAGACAGCACCATGAGCTACTCTGTGACAGTGCTGTCACACAAATACACAGGCACACGGGTCTTTCTGTAAAATAGAACCACGCCACAGAATATATTTCAAGTTTTCTGCTTAAAAAGCCCAGAGCCCTGTAAGAGAGGCAGGTCAGGGATTGGGGGAGGAGAGGGATTTGAAACCAGACCTAACAAAGTAAAGGCAGACAGGTAGGTCCCCACTAAATTTATTTTATGCCCCTCACAATGGCTAGCATCTCAGAAGTCAGGATACAGAAAAGCAAAGCAAGTATCTATCCATTTAGCAGAGTGATCCTCTGGAATTGAATTCTGAGAGAGAGAGAGAGAGAGAGAGAGAGAGACCTCTATTATGAAGACAGCCCAGACCCTAGAAACATCCATATCTGGGTCCCAACGATCAGCTGTGTGACCTGGGGCAAGTTACCTCACTTCCCTGAGCTTATTTCTGTTTTCTAGTTGGGTTACCATGAAAGATCGATAAGATAACTATGAAGCTGTACCTGGAACAGTGCCTAGTATAAAGTGGGCACCCTATGAATGCTTTTTCTCTTGTCTTTCCATCCCCACGGAGGAAGAGTAAGGACCGTGAAGCCTCTGTCTCTTCTGCTCAGTCACCAAATCCCAGCTGCTGTACCATAATTTCCTTTCTGCTCCTGTTCTGTTCCTTGATCTCATCCCTAAGTATCCACTCTGATTCTGCTCCTGGTATTTTGGGTCTAAGTTTTGGCTCCAATGCTGAACTTTGGTTTTCTGGCTGTGTCTCCTCCAATGAATTCTTTGTTGTTGACCTGGCTCCTGGCTCAACTCCATCCTACCATTCTTACTTGTTTATTTGTTTTTCCTTTCCTTCCTCTCTACCTCCCCATTCTTTCCTTCCCACTGTCCTTTCTTTTTTTTTTTTTCTTCTCTTTCTCTTCCTCCTTCTCTCGCTCTTTTCCTCCTTCCTGTCCACAATAGCCATAGACAATCCACAGCCTCTGCAATGCCATGCTGGGATGCAATCTAATGGATAGTCACAGAAACAAGACAAATGCAGCCCCTGATCTCAAGGGCCTTCATTCAGATAGGAGAGACAGAACATGAACAAATACATAACAGGATGTAATGGAAGTGTTAGCCAGGGCACCAGAAGACAGTCACTCCCATATTTCAAAGGAGGTGCTAGACAATATGCATATGAATTTGCAAAGGAGACTGTCAAAATCAGTTTCACTTCAAGTGCACATGCAAGTCAAAGGTTGGAGTCGGAGATATATTTTAGCAGAGAATTTCTTGGAGTGAGCTGTGCTGTGTATCCACTCCATTCAGGGAGGGGAGTGGAAGGCTGTGGGAAGCACTAGCCCTGTTCGCAGTGTTTGGTTTTCCTCAACCTCTAGGCACCAGAGAGGCACCAACCTCTAGGCACCTCACCTACCCCTTTCCAGTTTGGGGTGACCATGTGATTCCCTTTGGCCAATAAAATGTGCCACTTGCAGACAGGAGCATTTCGTGGCAGCTCAATCCTCCAGTCCCCTCTTCCCTTGCTGTGGAAATTGTAGATGCATTTTTTAAATAATTTAATTTATTCAACCCATCCATATGTATGTCAAGTACTGAAAAGAGAAAATATGAACAATATCTTAGTGAATAGCAACTATTTAAGGTAAAAATTATTTTTTCATATGAAGTAAAATTTAAGCTCACTAAAATTAGCTATTTTTTCCTCAGGCAACATTTTATTGTGGTAAAATATACAAGCAGCCGATTTATCATTTTAACCATTTGTAACTGTACAATTCAGTGGAGTTCAGCACATTCGCGCTGTTACACAACCATCACCATTGTCCATCTCCAGACCTTTTTGTAGGAGATTTTTTGATCCAGAGACACCACAGACCAACGCAGCCTGGGACACCAAGCCCACATGTGGGAGATGACTACCCTTAAGGGTTGTCTGGATCCATAGGGGACTAAGAAAGAAATGAACTTGTGTGAAATCAAGACACTTTGGTTGGGGGCTGTTTGTCAACTCAGTACAACATATCCTGGTCTGACTATCCCACAGGTGAGCTCCTTTGCCCCCAAATCGAGAGACTATGAATGTGAGGGACCACTTGGACAATTTAACAGAGGAAGCCTGGGCTTTTACTTGAGAGCTCCAAAGGTCAAGAGGCTGGCTGCAGCTACCTGCGGAACAGGGCTGGGGCTACCACCTAGGAAGTGACTTACTTTCAGAGTTTTTCTGAGCAAAAGAATGACAGGAGATTCCCATGAAATTGATAAAAGTCAAGTGCAAGAGAGAGCCCAGGTAGAGGTCAACTTACCTCTCATTAAGGAAAGTCATGTAGGAAAGCAAACAGACCTCAGCACAGAGAAGGCTGAGGCACTGCTGGGTCCCTAGCAGAAGGCCCCAGCCAACAGAGAGATACATCGATCCAGACCAGGAAGTGCAGGAGAGAGATGCCCAGTAGTGAGGTAGGCATATCTGAAGTTCCACAAAAGCACTCAGGAGAGGAATAGTTCACTTCCAACATCTGCCAGGACCAAAAGTGGTGAAGCTGGTGACCATCATGATCACAGCCAAGTGAAGACTTCTCTGCTCCTGTTGCCTCTTCTCTGTCTCCCCTGTCTAGTCCTGGAGGCACCAGAAACCTGGCTAGCAAGGTGGGAGGGAAGATGCACCAGTTAAGGAAAGGGAGAAAATGCCAACTGTCCATCTTCCTTTCCCTAAAGCTTCTAGTCTCTACTGGGCCTGAGTGGGATGGAGAATATGGCAAGCTTGAAGGGCTGCATATTTTAATTACTAAGTTAGAAATACATTGTTAAAGTATCCACAAGACTCTTTGTCACCTAACAAAAATCATGGATGCCAAGAGCACAGCTGGGTTTTCATCCAGAGGCAGGAGAAGAACTAACCCCACAAATGTACTTAAACTGGGACACTGGGAGACAAAAATAAAGTTGTTTTATGATTAGATCTCACAAGTCATGCTTCTTCGACATCATGGCACAAATAAATCCACAAATATTTCCTGAGATCAGCAAAGATACATAAATGATTTGACAGGTGTGTTATAGCTAAGGAAAATATTTGTGAATCAAATGGGAACTGGTCAGGCACAGAATGAGAAGAGGTACTTAGAGAACCATTGTAGTGTCCATCCTAGCCTGTGGGATTCAGGTCATCATGGACCATGGCCTTGACCTCTTCAGTTTCCAATGGCATATTTGTGGGAAATACAGAAACTGCCTCTAAAAGATATCTTAGCTTCACATTATTCATCTTTCACACTGTGTAATTAAATCCTATTGTTCTAACTCCACACTAGAATGAATGTGGCAGGTGTGATGGAAATGGTCGATTGGCTTTGGCATTCATTCCCACCTCCTCCTACTGGGCATTCTTGCATTGCAAAAGCTAGAAAGATTTTTTTAAACCCAGTATTTCCTAGACTGAGTGAGTTCTGGGTAAGGAGTAGATTTCACCCATCAAATGTGCTCAGGTGAGATTTTAGAGGGGAGAATCAGGCCAAGGCCATCTTTGTGATGACAAGCAAAAGGTCACCAGCAATCTTCTATCTGACTCTGTGTCTCGGTGTCCTGGCAATTGTGGCAGCAGGTGCAGAATCCTAAGCCCTGATCACAACTACAGTTTGATACACTTGACTTCAATGATTTCAGGGTCAACCCTCTAATCTCTCACCATCCAGGTTATGACAAAGCTAACATGTCTCTTGATGGATCCTTTCTACTATGAATCATCCCTGAGGGCCCATCTTAAAGTCTCTGTTTCAACCTTCCAACGATTCCAGAAGCATGCCGGTGAGAGAGCTCAGCGGCATAAGTGCCTGCCTGGCAAGCGCGAGGTCCTGAGTTCGACTCCCGGTACCCACATACAAAGGAAAAAAGGGCCGGTGATATCACTCAGAGGCACAAGCGCCTGCTCGCAAGCACGAGGTCCTGAGTTTGACCCCCAGGTACCCACAAAAAAAAAGTCTAGCTTTGATTTTGGAAGCACCCCATTTCTAGTAATAAATAAATCTTTCTTTTTAAAATACCCAAAGTTTCTGTTTCCAGTACTGAACCTTTGGCTGATGCATGAAAGCCCCTTATAATTACAATTCAACTTCTTATTTGGCGTGGTCACAAAGAGCAAATGCTCTGGTCAAACAAAACGCATAGCCATTTGATTGAATGGTATGGTTTTGAGCGTGGTCTGATGTTCATTCACATTCATTCCCAGTTTGAGCGAGTCTAGGGCATGGATCAAACTATTTCTCTATATAAAGCTAGACTTAAATCTGGACATGGATTAATTCACCATAGAAAATGCCACTTCATTAGGCCATGGAGGAAATGTACCACCTGGCTTTCTCTAGTGGCACCTCAACTTTGCACACACCCCAACATCTCGACACTTCATAAGTCTTTGGCCTTTCCATGTCTTCAAATTGTCACTCCATCCTGGTGAGAGCAGCACTCTCAGGCTCTACTGTGCTTTAGCAGATCTGGAGTTGACCATGTTCACCATCCCCTGTCCTCCTTTTGTTGCTACCTGCCAGTGCTCTCCTTTGACAAAATCACCACACAATGGGATGGTCCAGTTAGCTGATCATCAGGAAACTCAATCATTTTGCTAGAAAAGTCCAGTTTCAAGGTGTTGCCACCCATGCAGAATGTGCCTGAGAAATAATGCAGGTCGTGCTTTCCTCAACCACAGCAGGCGGTGATACATCAAAGGCAGAGCACCGGCAGGCACCCAAGGACACCACCTCAACAATTTTCTCTTAACCTTCCTTTGCTGTCTGATCCATTTGAGCTCCCTCAATAGTAGAGGCTGTTGAAGGCAGGCACTGCACTGTTTTCTTTATGTTCCTAACACCCAGCTCTGGACTACACAAAGAGTAGATGCTTAGTGATGGTTTGTTGAATGGATGGAGGGATGGATGAATGAATGAATGAATGAATGAATGAATGAATGAATGAATGAATTAGTGAATGACATTTCTTGTTTTTGCCTTTTGTTTTTTTCATCCTATTGTCCCCTTGTACTTTATACACCAGCACACAGGATGTTTTTCATTTCATGCTCTCTTTCTCCATCTGTCTTCACCTATTCTTTTCTCACTATGTTACACACATCCATCTTCAAGTCACTGTTCATATCTCCACTTCTTGCAGAAAAACTCTTTGACGACTTAGCCTACTCCCTCCCACTAGACATCCTCACAGCTGCCCATACTTTGTCCCTTATGGCATGCATCACCACCACTGTGTGTAACAACTTGACCAAGTGTCCTCCCCACTGCATGGCAAGCCACAAAGAGGCAGTGAACCACACTCTATAAATGTTCTGAATGAATTCATTAACTTCTCTGAGATACACATGCATTAAGAGTTAGGGCTTTGCTGTCAAGAACTCTCAGCCTGATTCTCCCGCCATAGCAAAATGAAGTCTACATCTGTGCCCTTCTAGAAGATAGCTCACCTTGTCCCTGGCCTGCCCCAGGTCTGTCATCCTCTCTTGTGAAGTGGTTATTTGTATCCTCTTATGTCCTGTGTTTATTACAGAAGTTTGCTTTCACCCTTTCTATCATCTTTTCATTGTTCCATTTTAGCCCATTTTATTCCTTATTATGTTTTCTTTATAACTATTTAAAAGAAAATTCTACTGTAAGAAAGCATGGCTCTAAGCAGCTGATTTGTCCCAAACAGGAATATTAAATGTCGCTCCCTGTCTCCTCCCACTTCTCTCTGCCAGCTAGCACTAAAAAATAATTTCCTAATTCCAAAGGAGCCTACCTGGTCCAGACCTGGGAGAGCTGCTAAACTGCACAGAGTTTTCACCAGGATGGGAAAAATACTTCTCACCAAAAGTCATCACATCTGATAAAAAAAAAAAAAGGGGAGCAAAATGCCAGGATTGTCTGGCCCCAGGTAGTAAATTGGTTCAGCCTCAAACAACCCCACTGTAGGTGCATCCATTTGTGTTTTCCCAGAGCCATAAGTAGGAGACATCTCTACTGTTTTAAAATGCCTGAAAAGTGAATAAATTAACAAAGAATGAATAAATATACAAATGGCTGAGAAAGTGAATGGGTGGATGAGTGAGTAGATGGATGAACTAGTGATGGGCAGAGGGATAGATAAGTAAGTGAATGAATAAGTGGGAGAGTGAACAAGTGAAATAGCAGATGAGTGATTGAATGAGTAAATAGTTAAATGAGTTAATGAATAGGTCTAAGTAAACCCTATAACTCCGGCATAAACCAAGCACACTCTTGAGACTGGAAAATGGAACTCAATACTAAAAATACAATGAAGTAATTAAAAACAAAAAAACCGTGACAATACAGAGTTCATTGATCAGTGTCCCCAAATCAATATTCTCCTGGACAACTCTTCAGTGTGGCTTCTCTGCCCTACTCACTGACTGTCACTGGAACTATGGACAGGCTGAAAAAGACAGACTGTAAGATAGGGTGGGTAATGACAGGGTGTATGTTGATCTGGATTGTGGTCCTTTTCGCTAGCTGTGTTTTAGAATTGCCTGGGCACCTTCTAAAAACTAGTTCCGATTCACCTGGGTTGGAAGCCAGTGGGAATGAGGGAGCAGAAGGCAGAAGGGAGGCAGGCACTGCTCTGTGTCTTTGTCTTTTTAAAGATTCCGCCAAGATTCTAATGGGAAGCGAGGGATGAGAACCACTGGTTCCATGGTGAGATTTTGATGTGGGTCTTTAAACATAATCATTTAGATACCAGTGACATCCTCATGTGGCCAAACAAAAGTTATCCCTTCTTGTATTCTTTTAAGCACATAATATGTAAAATTGACACTCTCCAGTCTTCAAGATTTATCCCATTGCCTGTCCTACCTACAGCGGCAGGCTTCACCCCTCTCTCACCACCCCCACTCTTGGCTGATTTTTCAAGTATACACAGTTGGTCCATTAGGCAGAGATCTACAGTAGAGGTCTGATAGAGTAAGACTGAGAAATAAAGCACAATTTCAAAAAAGGGGGAGACATGGGGGCAGAGAATCTTAAGATGTCTAAAATACACATTACTTAGTTATTAATTTATTTTACATTTTGATACGGTCATATTGACACAGTAGCATCAATGCAGTCATGGGGTGTAGCTCCACAGTGGCATGCACAAGGCCTTGGTTTCAATCCCCAGCACCAAATAAAATAAAATAAAAGTCAGCGTAAGATATCTTGTCTGCAAAATATCTCACTTAAGAGACAAGGTGGCAGATGAGCTTTTGCTAGTCAAGGAAACAGCAAGATTCCTGGCAGCCACCTGGCCAAAGAGCAAGCAGAAAATCAGGTGGAGAACAAGCCAACCATTTAGAAAGGAACATGGTGTTCTTGGTGCCTGGGAACCAGAGCTACAGGGAGCCCCTTCCCTGCTTCAAGAGAAGGGCTTAACCTTGGGCCATGTCACAATTTCAACTCTGTTGGTATTTTCTGCTTCTTTCTTATCTGGATTGCCTTTGTTTTTAAGAAAGCTCTTTTTGGTCAGTCATTCTACTATCTCTACTGTATCAAGAAGAGATAAAAGTAAAGGTTTTGGAGGAAAATGAGAACAGGAAAAAAAAATAGGTCTTTTGGGATAAAGAATAGAATGATGTAGGGTGAGGGTGGAATACAAGAAAATGCTCACCTATTCCCAGGTACTTATTCCAGGGGGAAGATAAAGGAATGAGGAGTGGAGATATTACTAAACTTGAAATTGGCAGGGAGTAAATTCAGCATCGATAAAAGGAGTGCTCCTTCACTCAGAAAGGAGCAAATTCATCATCCCAAGAGGAAATGCTGCTGAGAATGTAAATAGGATCCCAAACCTTGAAGATAAATATAGGGTTATTGAAAGAAGATGATAATATCCAGTTGACATCTAGAAGAACAATATAGTTCTCCCCTAATTT
This sequence comes from Erethizon dorsatum, assembly GCA_028451465.1. NCBI lineage: Eukaryota > Metazoa > Chordata > Mammalia > Rodentia > Erethizontidae > Erethizon > Erethizon dorsatum. The sequence continues at coordinate 108,408,923 of CM051827.1, read as the reverse complement.
GCTCTGTAGTGCTCTAGTGTAAGACAAGATCTTGGACTGTGGCACCATGGAAATGACTTAGTGCGGTCATCCAGTAATCTTATGTTTGATCCGGGGTGATAACTGTCTTCAAACTAACTTCCTTCTTTCTTCCTTCCTAATAAGTGCCAGTAACAGGTTCCTTCTGTTAAACACCTTCTATTTTTCAGGCATTATTACCTTATACCCACTGTCTAATTTATTTTTTTTATTTTAAAGAGAAAAAAACAATAAAAACAATGATATAGAATTTCAAAACAAGATAACAGGAAATTAACAATGGTTAATATATTGTGCATTGTTATCTTCAAAGTAGTTGCTCAGATTACAAGACATAGGCATGGAAAATTGATCAAACAATATAAGCACCAACCGTTCTTTTCAATGAACTAAAAGAAATTACTAGTATAATTATCTTAGCTATCTTGTGTGTATATACATATACATTTTTTTTTCTTTTCCCTTCCTTCTTTTCTCTTTTCCTCATCCCAGTTGTTCTTTCCTTTTGAGCAGTTTCTTCCCCTTTCACAATATCTATTGTATGGATCTTATTTACTCTTTCAGTTTCTTACACTAGGGAGACAATACGATGTTTACACATGTGAGTCTGTTTTATTTCACTTATGAGTATAGTCTCTAGTTGCATCCATTTACCTGTACAAGCCTCAAGTTTATCCTTCTTTATAGCTGAGTAGTACTCCATTGTATAAAAATACCACACCTTTTTTATCCATTCTTCAGTTAATGGGCATTTATGTTGTTTCCAAGATTCAGCTATTACAAATTGTGCTGCTATAAACATGGGTGCACATATATCACCGTGGTATGATGTTTTTAATTCTTCTGGGAAAATACCCAGAAGGGGAATAGCTTTTCACCTGGATCCCAGTAGCTGCTATGGGAGGGGCTGGTCTCTGTGTCTTCCCGCAGTGATTTTCACCTGTATCCCACAACCGTGATGGGAGGGCAAGGATGTCTGACCCCCAGGCCATAGACCATCGTGGCCTGCTAAGAATCTGGCCACACAGCAGGAGGTGAACAGCAGGTGAGCTAGCGAAGCTTCATCTGTATTTAAAGCCACTGCCCATTGCTGGAATTACTGCCTGAGTTCTGCCTCTTGTCAGATAAGCAGTGACATTAGATTCTCATAGGAATGCAAACCCTACTGTGAACTGCTCACAAGAGGGATCTGGGGTGCACACTTCTTATGAGAATCTAATGCCTAATGATCTGAGGTGGAGCTGAGGCAGTGATGCTAGCACTGGGGATTGTAATTATTATTTATTACAAACATATACTAATAAAAAACAAAAAGAAACTAACCACCTATTCCCAGTCTATGGAAAAATTGTCTTCCACAAAACCAGTTCCTGGTGCCAAAAATGTTGGGCACTGCTGACTTAGTGAATATTTTTGTTGCAAACACCACCTTATAAGAGTCTATGGATGATAGAGAATTATAAGACTCCACCTAGGTTTTTAAGGAATCTATGATACATTTCAGGAGGCAGAATAAAACTGTATAGTTTATTAACAATTGATAGGCATAGGAAACCAACAGAAACAACTGACAGGTAGAGGTGTGCAAGATAAGGAACCACTGGAGGCTGAGGACTTAGCAACCGGGTGTTTAATGCAGAGATGGCAAGTAGTTAAGAGCAAGGTCCTGGCTTGAGACATCCTAATTTCAAGTCCCAGCTGCTCCAATTAGCAGCTATGGAATTTACTTAAATCCATCTCTCTGAACCTCAGTTTCTTTTGCTGTAAAATGTGGATGATAATATCTTCCTGGTGTTGTTTAAGGATTGAATGAACCAATGCTTGCAAAACACTTAGAACAATTCCAGAAACAATGTAAGTGCCCAATAAACATTAATTATCAGTACTTTTATCTCTGGTAGGGACCACCATGAGGGGAAAGGTGACCAGGAAGGCCAGCCAACATCTTCCTCTGCTGTGTGGCTGCAGTGGGAATGAAATTCATATTCCTTACACAACCTGCAAAGTTCAGATGCTGTGCTGGAGCCTGCTGTTAAATTTTCCTGGCATCTCCCTGCTTGTAGCCCTAAATACACTGCCCTTCTCCCCATTCTTTGAACATGATGATGAGCTCTTTTCCATCCAAAGTTTTCATGTGTAACTTCCTTCTGCCTGGAGTATCTCTCCTCCTCCATTCTTCACATGGCTGGCTTCCTCTCATCCCTCAAGTTTAGTTTAAATGTCACTTCCTCAGAAAGGCTTGCTGTTGCCATCTGTATCCATCGGGGTCCTGGCAGGAAACAATGACACACTTACATTTGGATAATTCAAGGAGGTTTAATAACAGGACTATTCATAAAGTCCTTGAGTAAGACAAAGGGAGACCAGACCACAGGGGTTTGGACAAAACCATCCCAAGGCTGGAGGAACGAAGGAGCAGAACAATGAAATCAGCCAGCCTGAGGGGGGCGGTTGGCATGGAGAAGACTGGGAGAATAAATACCCAGCCTCATCTCTTCTCACCCTCAAATCTCCAGCGGGGCCCTTTGGCTGAAACCTACAGAAGCCAGACGACAAAAGAACTCATTAATGGGGTCCATCTGTGTCAACCCACCAGGACAGAGACCAGGGTACAGAATGAGGAGGGAGGGTCTGGAGGAGAAAAATGAAGACACACACCCCCCATCTAACCTAATGCATGTTCCCTTTGTTACTCACCTTCATGGAATCTCATTCTTTTCTTCAATCACAGTTAGATCAACTGTTGTGTATTGAAGATGCATCTCTCACAGTTGCCCTGAGCACTGGAAGCGTGATGGTTTTGCTTCCCACTGGGGACCTAGTACCTAGCACATCGCTGGAACCACAGTACATAATTGGTAAATATTTAGAAAAAAATCAAGAAGTGAGAGTCAAAGGTACAAACCGGATTGTCCCAAGATGTTAAGCCATCTTAAACTTGCCTGGTCATCAAAAATATCAGTAGGCAAGAGACCCAATCATGCGGTGAGGTGTCCCCTATAGGCAGAGACTATCCCTGCACTAACAAGATATTAGTTCCAAGTCACTTGTGCACTTTCAGCAGGACTCAGTCAATAGATGAGCATAAGGAACAAAGCTCAGCCCCCAGGAGGGGACCCGGCAAGAACCAAGCAAGGGGGCAGGTCTCCATGTGGGGCTTGAGCCCAGGTAGGAACTAGATTCCTTGGGGAAAGAACTAAGGCAGACTTTGTCTTGGAGAGTAACAACCCAACCTCCTTTTATTATCTACACTGCAACCAGGGTGATTTTTCTAAATTATAAATCTGATCATGCCATCCCCCCACTAAAACACTCCCACTCACTTTCTCAACAAACACCTATTCCATGCCTATGATTTGCAAGTTTAAACTCCCTAATGTGGTTTATAAATCCCTGCATATCCTGGCCCCTGTCTGCTTCTGCAGCTTTATCTCACACTGCCCCCTCCAACGCACACACACACTTACTTGCATTCAAACGCTCAAACACATGAAAGTGTGCACTTTCATGCCCTCTCCCCTCACCACCTCAGCTTTTCAGTACACCATTTCCTCTGTCACCTCTGTATCTTTTTACATAGAGTTCCCTCAACTAAAACACTCTTCACCCGTAATTCTCTTTCATCTGGCTAGATTTCACTCATTCTTTGAGTCTCAGCTTAGATCACCCTTCCTCTCAGAAGTGATCCCAGACCTTCTAAGAGGAGATTATAAAGCTTCTGCTTATGCTCTTGGGTTATCCCTGTGTCCTGCCTGGCCCTCATCAAAATACTCATCACTTTGTTTCATATTTCACCTAAGTGTCTATCTGCCTGCTATTTGATGATTTCATGAAGATGAGGCAGAGTCTAACTTGTCCACCATGATACAACACCTCATACAATGCCTGGCACATAACAGAGATTCCAAATATTGTTGAATGATTGATGATGGATGCTCCATGATGATGTTAGGAAAAGGTTTGATTGGGCGGTTCAGCAGAAACTCAACAAAACATACTAAATACTGGACCAAAGATAGTAAGAAGGCACTAGTCAGCCCCCCCATGAGATCAGACACTCTGAAAGGACCCTGCCCTAATGGTATACAGCAGGGGAGGTTTTGTTCCCTATGAATAATCAGGGTCAGGGAAGACTAGGCTGATGTTACTCAGGAAAGACTTCATGAAAGAAGTAAGACTGGGAGACAAAGGAAGTGATGCACAGTACCAATAATACTGTCACAGCACACATTATTAAACATTTATCTATGTCAGGCTCTGAGCTAAGAGTTTTACATACCTTATTTCATGTAACTGGCAGAGGCAGAATATGAACGCAAAGAGTCAGATTCCAGGGCTGCGCACTTAATGAATATACTACAAAGTCTCTCAAAGCATGAGTAGAGATGAAATAAGAAGATGTCCCAAGTAGAGATATCCAGCAGAGACAAAGATGGCAAGAAGCAGTAATTGTACAAGACCTGTCAGGGTGGTCAGAGTAGAAGACTAGGGAAAGATTGAACGTTAAGACTGAGATTCAGGTTTACAGCTTTAGTGTTGGAAACATAGGTGATAGAATAGAATCGTGATTACCTGGTGCCCAAGCCAATGCTTTCTGTGGATGATGTTCCAGATGGGTGATCAAGGACTGAAAGATAGAAGGCCAGTTGGGAGGCTTCAGGGTGACTCAGGTGACAGGTGGCAAGTAACAACTTGGAAGGCATTTAGGAGAATAAAGGAGCCTAGCAAAAGAACACAAGATAGCATCTGATGAAGTGAGAAACAGTGGGCAGCCCCATTTAGCCCAGTAGTTCTGTTTTTATTCTCAATACAAACTAAAGTATTGACTCAATTCTGGTTTCTGCCTCATACCCAAAAGCTGCTTCTGTTTCCATCTGTCAATGCAAGCAGAACGAAAGTCACCAACATTGGTTAATTGCCTTGCTGGTGCATGGAGGCTCCATGGACCCCAAAGTCATTAGCCAGTGCTGGGTTTAAAGTTGCTGACCTGCAGTCTCTCCAGAAAACCAAGTGGGATGCTTAATTTAATTGACCTGGTTTTAAAAAAAACAATTTCTGTGATGACACTCATGGAAATAGGCCACAAGCAGAGAGACTTTGGGGACAAATAAAAATTCAAATGCCTGAAGAGCTCTAACCGTCAATGGGTCCACCACCATTGTGAGCCTTATTTCCTTAGGCTCACTCCCTCACGTGCTAACTCTTCCCCCAAGTGTCCCCCCTTAACCAAGCAGGAACAGAAAACCCAATAAGGAGGTTGCTTAGAGTTAGATGTGAAGGGCAGAACTAGAAGGAGGTACACAAGACTCTTACCCACTTTGACCTGTCTCCAATCTAGCACCCAACATTAATGTCCTAAAACACACACTCTTTGATTCATTATGCTCCTTAGAACCTCCAGGGATGTTTCACAGCCCTGGGGATGAATTCACCATCTTTAGTGTGGCTTGTAGGGCCCTTTAGGACCAACCTTCTCCAGCCTCATATAACCTACATGCTGTGCTTCAGCCTCCGTAAATGCCTTTCACTTGTCTCTGAAGTACTCTTCACAACTCGTTGTTGCATCCAGGAAAGGAGCCTTGAGTGCACCAGGCATCCCAACAATGGGGCACCTGAAACCACACAAAACTCCATGACTTCACGCTTCCTTTTGGGATCTATATTAATTTCTTGGGGCTGATGTAACACAGGACCACAAAGTCGATGACTTAAAACAATAGAAATGTATTTGTGTAGTTCTGGAAGCCAGAAGTCTGAAATCAAGGTGTGAGTGGGGCCACACTCTTTCCAAAAGCTCTGGCATTCCTTGGCTTGTACCTGTATCACTCCAATCCAGTCTACACCTCCATCTCCATATAGCCTCCTCCCTTTCCCCCCTCCTTTGTCTTTTATAAAGTCATTTATCATTGGATTCAAGACCCACCCAAATAGATTAGATGATTTCATCTTGAGATTCTTAATTACATCTATAAAGACTCACTCTCCAATAATGTCACATTTACAGGTTGCAGGATTTGGATATGAACATATCTTTTGGGGACCTGACCAGAAAAGAATAAGTTGGGGGTTGAGCAAAAGGCATTTCTGGGGATACAAGCTGCAAATGAGGTATAGCTGTGGTCAAGGAAGGTGACAAGAAAGACAAAGGTGGCAGCCAATTTGTTCTTCAAAATGCATCTCAGCTTTGCACTTAACCTCAGAAGTCCCCCATCCCCAAGGAAACCTGGAAATAACCAGAAGTAGACCAGAGCCCAAGACCTGAGCACCCTATCTCTTCTTTCTCTGGAATTCGGATCCTACAACACAGCCTTCCCACCATCAGCCCTGCCCCAGTTGCTCTGAGATCCCACATAATTCAGCCTGTCTTGCAAGCCTAAGAGAAGGAGCTAAGAAAGGGAAAGACTGTAAGCCATGGAGTTACCAGACTGGATTTGAGTCCTGGTTCTGCCACTTCCTGTTTGTTATCTCCCAGGGCTGCCAGAGTAAATGGAACATGAGCCCTGTGCCCAGAACATTATGGGGGCCTGGAAACACTGTCTCCTCATTGCCTCTAAAAGCTTCCTGTTCCTTCTGTCCCTATCCAGGAAGAACAGTTCCACGCTCTCCCATCCTGCAGGTATGGGCTGACGAGAAGGCTTAAAAAGATAGATAAGGGCCGGTGAGACGGCTCAGCGGCTTAAGCGCCTGCCTTGCAAGCGCGAAGGCCTGAGTTCGACTCCCGGATCCCACATACGAAAAAGGGGCCGGTGATATCGCTCAGCGGCACGGGTGCCTGTTGGCGTGCGAGGTCCTGAGGTCGTCCCCCCGGTACCCACAAAAAAAAAAAAAAAAAAAAAGATAGATAATCATGAGAAGAGGGGAGCTTAATAGACTCTCCACTTAAATAACACCAAACAAGCTCAGGTGAAGACTCCTCCTCTTCTGTTTTCCGGGACCAAGCAATGCTTCAGCCCCTGCCATCCTGCATTAAGAAAGTTTTAACTCTCTGTCATTCTTCATCTAATAAATGGAGCCATTAGGTGAAAGCCAGCCACTCCCTTGGCTCCTTAGCATGCTTTTCACTTTCCTCCTGGTTGCTGTGTAGAATATGATTTCACTCATCTAACCTCTGGCTGGAACAAGACACAGCTGTCCAGGTCATACTCATGGTATGGAAAAGTCTAGCAAAGCTCATATCCTTTAGGTATGACAGGTGCCAAAGAGCCCAAAAGATATTTGTGAACAAAGAGATGGAAGAGGATCGGTGAGAACGAACATCACCAAATTGGGGATGCAAGTCCCCTGACAACCCACCACCATCCCCCACCCCTTTCACCATCCTGTACTGGGAAATGTCACAGTGTGTGGAGGTGGCTGGAGGTGGCATTTGGAGCAATTGTGCATGCTGGGAAGTGACTATAAAATATTGCTGGGCAGAGGGAAAGAGTCCTGCATCCTTTACACGTCTTGGGGAGGATCGTCCCCCTTTTGACTTGAGATGTCACATTGCCTGCCACTATGTAGCTGACTCCCTGGCCCCACCCAGATAGTCACATTTGCCAAAATATTGTAAGCCAGAGGGTTTTTGTCATCTTCATGCACCCTAGAGTCTCAGGGTCCACAGTGACTGAAAGGTCTTCCAGTCCAGGTGACACAATGTACCTTTGATCAAGGAAACTCTAATCTAAACCAGTGGTTCTCAACTGAGGACAATTTTGCCACCTCATCCTCCCACCAGGGATATTTGGAAATGTCATTTGGGTTGTAATAATTGGAGAGGATTGCTGTTGGCATCTAGTGGGTACAGACCAGGGATACTGCTAATCGTCTTATAATACATAGGACAGACTTCATGTCAAAGAAATATCCAGCCCAAATTGCTTACAGGCTGAGAGGCTGAGAAACCCTGGCCTGGATGCTTCACCCACAACAGCACAGAAAGCTGTCTTGGAGTTGGTGGAATCCCTGCAGCCACACAGGTCATGCCCTGCCATTGCAGGCTTGTGGGTGAACCTGTTTTCCCTCCCAGCACTGGCCCCAACCCTCTCTCCCACCCGCAGCTCCACCCTCTTGGGAACAGCACTCATGTGGCTAAGATGAAAGGCTGGTGCCGCAGGCCCCCATGCCAACTCACCACTTGATTGCTTTTAATTAATTCTGCTTGATTACAGCACATGGGAGTCGCATCTGAGAGATAGGACAGGCTCTTTATATTCTGTCTTCATTAAAAAGTTTGGATCTGGAAGCTTTTTCAAAGAGCTATGTGTCTGCTTTACTTTTGTGTCATTTTTAATTGAGGAGGGCACAGGGAGATGTGCCGAGCTGTGCTGAGCAGAGATTTTGCAAATGAAAGATGGAGTGTCTGAGGCCTCTTGTGCAGAAAAGGCAGCTAGCCCGGGATCAAGGAATCTGGAAGAGATAGCCAGGACACAGCCAGTCCACTGTGGCTGAAAGAGAGGTGTGGGCAGCGAGGGGACCACCAGCATCACTTTCAGTCCATTACAAACAATGCATGACATGGGGCAATGGGCTGACATACTTTATGCAGTGTAAAGGACTCTGAGGGATGGGCTGGTGGAGTACACAGTGGTGATAACAGAAAAGGGAAGGAGAGGATGGATCAATCACCACACCTTGTCTGTAGCCCTCTTCTCCAGCAAGAGGACCAAACTTCCTCAGGGAAAGCTTGCCCAACTTCTCCATGCAGATTGATCATTCTTGCTTCTCTGCTCCTACAGTGCAGGGTCATCTCCCCAGGAAAGCACTACGCTATCTTAGCTATCTATCACTGTGTAACAAGTTACCCCAAAGCTTAGCATCTCAGAACAACGAACATTTTTTATCTCATGGTTCCTGTGTATCAGGAATCCAGGTGCTGCAAACAAGGAGCTCACATATGGCAGCAGGCTCCCCTCGCAGGAAATGAGAGAGTAAGAGCACAGTCCAAGACAGAGCCAGGGAATTTTTGCTACCTAATCTTGGAAGATATGGAAGAGACAGCCCATTGCTTTTGCTGTATTCTATTTGTTTGAAGTGATTCTCTGGGGCCAGCCTACATACAAAGAGAGAGGATCACATCAGGGCATGGACACAAGGAGGCCGGGACTGTGGGTGACTACCCCAGAGGCCACCTACCACGCCTACTGCATTGGCTGCCTGATTTAGAACAGCTGCTCCTTGGGGTTGAGATTCCTGTTTATCTGCCTCTCAATCCCCAACTCTTAACCCAGTTTCTGGGATGTGCTGAGCGCGCAAAGGGTATTTGGTAGAATGAACAAATGCATAAGTACATGCATGCATGCATGAGTGAGTTGCTTAGTGTACAAACAAAAAAACAATCACTTTCCAAACCTTATTTACACTTGTCAAGCCAGTCTTCAACAAAGAACTTGTTTGTCTCCAACACTGCTGCTGCAGGAGCAAATCTATCCAGGTCAGCTAAAAGCCATTAGTTTTTTTAGACATAAATGGTACATAACAATGTGCAATCATATTTTATTCTATTTAACGTGGGGCCATTACTATCCTCTCCTATTATGGTTAGTCTGAGTCCACTCTTAAATATTTTCTTCTTGGGGACTAATGACTGATAGTAAATCAATAATGCTGAAGAAACAAAGCTTTTCATTATTTTAAGCTGCTAGCTATCTGGGTGACACTAAACAGTACAGCAATGATTGGGAGCGAATCAGTGGTGTTTAAACCTAGTTAGTGTTTGTGTGAGATCAATCAGAAGAGGAGCTTAAAACTTAGGAACAGAGGTTTCAGTGGGGCCAGGAGGGCCCAGGCTGGATGATCTAAGTCCTGGCACACATCTGGGCTGAAGCAAGGGCTGAAAGGTGAGCTCAGCTGAAGCTTATTGAAATAATGTCCATGGCAGTGGTGCCCTGGAATCAAGAGAAAGGCTAAAAAGTACTCAACAAATGAGCAGGTATTCAGGAAAGTCCAGCCACAAGGTTTAGGGGGCACTGAGTGCCCCTGCAGGTGAGTGGAACAGGTGAATGCAAAGAACCTGGCAAGGAGAGAGGACACTTAGGTCCCAGGGTGCTGGGCACAAACTTAAGGGTGGGAGAAGAAGCAGGCCAAAATGTTTTAGGCCACTGGTACTAAAGTTGCTAAGGTCACGGTGCCCTTTCCATGGCCAAAGCTAGCTGATTCATGCACTACCTTGGGCTCCTATACATAGAACTCCCTCAGGGGGTCCTGGGTTCCCAGCCTGATGATTACACTATCATATTTCAGTCACACAGCAATATCACTTCCAGGAACCAAGGCATGCTCAGGAATCGATCTGGGAGACAAGGAGGGCTCTGGGGTACCAAGGCAAATCAGCCATTACAGTTGTACATGGAGAGACCTGCACAGGCAGTTTACTGAGACCACTAGTGCAGAAGCCAGAATGACCATAACGTGGTGTAAACAAAGGGCAACCTTTTTAGGTGATGGGAGAAACCACATATTGAATCATCCTAAGGGAACTACCTCTGAGGAGTTAATTAGGATAAATCGTTTGGTGTGGGTTATTTATTTATTTAACAACCCTTTATTGACGGCTGCCTGCAGTGTGGCAGGCACTATGGGGATTGCAAACATGCTGAAGATGTGGTCTCTGGCCTCAGAGGGCCTTGTAATCTGGCAGGGGAGACAGACATATACACAATTATACAAGGAAGGAAGGAAGTGGGGGGCTGGGGGGAGCACTCATCAACCTCCAGATTCCAATTAGAACTCTTAGGCTCGGATGTCAGGGACCGATTTAGAATTCCAACTCAGAAGCGGAGTTGATAAGACCAAAGCTCTGCAAGGATGGGGGTAAGGGAGTTCTTAGTTTATGAAGAGCTTGAAAGCAAAGTGCCATGTATTTCTAGTCTGAAGCTCATTATTCCTGAAGATTTCTAGGTCATGTTCTCCGGTTGTGTACAATGTGTCTAGGCCTCACTGTGAGTAAACTGGGCTGTTGAACTGCCTTAAAAACCGGATATGGGGTAAGCACGCAGGAATGGGAAGTGATGTTCATTCAGACAGCATTTCCTGTTTTGCAAGGTAAAAAAGCATTCTGCAGGTGGGTAGTGATGATGGTCACCCAACCACATGAATGTACCTAACACCACTGAAGTGTACACTTAAAAGTGGATAAGATGATAAATTTTATGTTGTGTGTATTCTACCATAATAAAAAATTAGAAAAAATAATTTCTTTAGTTGGCTAATATGTCCCAAACACTATATAATATGCTGGCTAAAATAAAAATCAGACATTTTCTTTGCCCTTAAGCCACTCACAATCCTGTGGGGGAAGGCAAGAGATAAGTAAATCTCAGCTTGGACATCATCTCTTCCGGGAAGCCTTCTCCGCCTGGGTTAGCCTGCTTCTGATTCTTCCTCAATAGTCTGTGTTTGTTTGTTCCATAATTATCTTCATTTATTCCACAAACATTTACTAAGCTACGCTTTAGGAGTATAAAACCAAATGAGACTTTCAGTGTTAAAAAGGAAACAAATACACAGATGAATAAGTACAAAACACACTCACCACAACTGCAGCTCTCTGATCCACAGACTGAGCTTCTGAAGGTTGTGACCAGTAAATGTTTGCGGATGAATGAATGCATGAACAAAAAATGAGTATCAGTGGTACCGAGAAGTGAATTAGAAACTACATGCCAATAAATACCCACAGGGGTCATTTAAACTGGGTTTCAAAGATTGAGTAGGAGTCTGCAATGGAGAACCATGGGAAAGATATTCCAGACAGGAACGTGAATGTAGGAAGATGCCTACAAGCTTGGGGAGCAGAGGACTTTGGAGCTGGGATCTGCTGAAGAGGCAGAGGGAGCCTGGTGAGGAAGGGCCAGTCTGAGCTTGCAGTTTGTCTCAATGATCGCTGGAAGCTGGAAGAGGGCTTCAAGAGGAAGAATGTGGCTTTTTTAATTTAGCTTGCTCACTGCCATGGATTGGAAAGAATAAGATTGCATCTACACAAGATAGTACTGGCTGAAATTAAGAACAATTTAGGAAGTATGGCAAACAGGATTTGGCAACAAATTGTACTGAAAGGTGTAACCATTTATTTGACAAATTTTATGGAACATCGACTATGGACTTGACATCATTCTAGACTCTGAGAGGAATGGAGACTGCACAGGAAATCCAATGCCTGCACCCCCATGAGGCTTATGTCACAGTGGGGTGGTTAGGTACATAAAGAAGCAAACAAAAAGAAACATAATGATGGTGTGTGAACTTGGGCAAGTTGCTTAATTTTTCCATGCCTCAGTTTCCTCAATTGTAAAATGAGGACATTAATAGTACCTACCCCATAGGCTGATTGTGAGTGTTTGATAAGTTAAAACACATTAAGGATTTAGAACAGTGCCTGGCACACAGCGAGCACTATGTATTAGCTATTATAATGGAAGGAAACAACACGGAACATGCACCAGAGAGACTTAAGGAGCAGACCTAGGGAAAGAGGACTGCAGTTAGCAGGTTAAGGAAGGTTTTTTGGAGTTCTTTGCTTTTGAGCTGGAACCTAAACAATGGATAAAGAAGACAAAAATGCCAAGTTGGAGGCAAGAGTGTTTAAGATAAGGAAATCTCCTGAGGCTGGAATTAGAAGCCTCCAGGAAATAGAGAGCAGGTCAGCATGGCCAGAGCTGGGAACAAAGGGTAGAAGCAGTGATAAAACTGAGGAGATGGGCTGGGCCCAGATCCTGAAGGGCCTGAAAGGCCATGGGTTTTTATTTTTATAGTAATGGGAAGGAAAAGAGAATAATGTCCTCTGATTTCTACTTCTAAAACATCACTCCAGATGCTTGCAGCAGGCTTCAAAATATGGCCACAATTCACACACAACCCTGTTGCCTTGTGCTACTGCCACTGCTGCCATTGAGAGGAGGAATATGTTTCTGCACCCCCTTGAATCCAGCTGGTCTTATGAAATGACTTTGACCGTCAGAAGGCAGTGGACATGATTTAGAAAGTTCCAAAGCTAGACCTCAACTAAGACTCCACACAGCTTCCTCTCTGATCCTCTTGCTGCTCTGTGTATGCATCCTATTTACAACTTTCTCTATTTTATGATGTTTCAACATCTTGGAGGTGGGGGCTTACCAGCTGGAGAGTGACAACCCCTCCCAGAGCTAGCTAATTCCCAGAGAAAGTAAACAACTTGTCAGCGGACACAACTTTCATATAACAAACCCACCAATCCCAAATGCATACCCACTACCACTTCCTTTACCTAATCCTCACACACCATAACAGTATTTTCCTGCCCTAAATCTACTCAAGATCCAATACTAGACAACTAGGGACATCCCCTAAGCCCCAAAGTCTGCTGGAGTTACTCAAACCAGCCATCCTGCACTGTTCTTCTGCCCTCCCCTGCCTGCTCTTGCCCCAGAACTCCAGTCAAGACTCCTGTGAGCCTCCACTTCCGCCTTGCTGCCTCCTGACCCACACTGATGCTTCCCCCGCACGTCCTGCATGGCACATTGTGCCTCTCGTTTCCAGGAGAACCATAACATTAAACTTTTCCTGCAATAGTACAACCTCTCTGTGTCATCAACCAGTCATCATTACAAAATAAGAGCTGGGCATAAATCAGCCTGCTAAAGGATGAGACCATAGAGAGAGAAGCTGTCCCAGGTAAAGGTCTTGGGACCAACCAGCCCCAGCTGAATGAGTCACCCCAGCAGACAAACCACCTAGCTGAACCTGGCCCAAGTTGCCAACCTACATAACTGTAAACAAATGAAGTGGTCATTGTTTTATGCCATCAAGGTTGGGATACCTTGTTACACAGCAACAAAGAGCTGGTACACTACTCTATGGAGAAAGGGCTTTATAGGAATATGAGTGGAAGCCAGAGTTAGGCGGCATTGGTCCAGGCAAGAATGGACAAAATCTGGCCTAGAATGGTGGTGGTGGAAATGGAGAGAGGTGACTTGAGTCAAGATATGGTTTGCTGGTTAGATGTGGATGTGAGAGGAAGAGCGAACTCAAGAAAGACACATTTTTAGCCTGAGCAATTGGACAAACAATAGTGGCATTAAAAACTTAGAGAGGAGTGGCTTTGGGTTAGATGTGGAGAAGAATCAACAGTTCACTTTTGAGTGGGTTTGGTAAGGAGTGTCCGTTAGATATCCAAGGGGAAACGCTGAGTTCTGGGTCAGATATTCACATCAGAGCTCAAGGAAGCTATCTAGGCTGGGGGCATAAGCCTGTGAGTCACTCAGGTTTTAGAAAGGTTGAAAGACATAGATTTCATAGGATCACCTAAAATACAGAAAGAAAAGAAAGAAAGGATCCAGGGTCCCTAGGATTTAGCTGGTAAGTCCCACTGAGCAGGTAGAAAGAAAATCTGGCGAGCATGAGGGAACCACTTATTTAAAGGTGAAAGGGGTCTGTTGTGTTCTACTGTTGAGACGTTAGGGAAGATGAGAAAAAAGAACCACTGGGCTAGGCAACACATGCTTTATTGTTGACCACGGTAAAAACAGGTTCTGTGGCATCATGAAGACTGAAGCCAAGTTCAAGAACCTAGAGGAGAGAATAGGAGATATGGACGTAAAGACAGTGAATTCAAACACACCATTTGAGTGTTGCTGTGGACAGCAGATGGGTGGGCAACACAGGCGGGGCGTGGGGGGAAGGGGAGGAAATTTGATCTTACATTTTTCTGGTTGCAAAAAATGCAAGACACTCAAAAGAATAACTAGCATATATATGCTCCTCGAAGAGTTTTTCTTTTTTTAAGATGAGAGGTACTATAGCATTTTGTATGCTAATGGGAAGGAGCCAGTTGAGAGGGGAGAAACTGATGATGCAGGAAAGAATGAGGATATTTACAGGAACAGAGTCCTTGAGAAGGTGAGAAAGAATGGGATCCAGGGCTGGAGCAGAGGGGTCGCCTCTGTTAAGAGTAGGAACACGTCTCCCATTGTAATAGGAGGTCTGTCAATTTGTGATGGGAAGACACAGGAGTTCTTGTCTGATTGCTTCTGCAGCTCGATGAAGTATAAGGCAAGGTCATCAGCTGACAGCCAGGGAGGCTGGGGAGGGGTTTGAGCAGAGAGGCTGCTGTCTCAGAGTGGGGATGGGCACATGGGGAGAAATGTCATAGCACTGCCAGGCAGTGTCAGATGTCCATCTGAGGCTTGTGGTTATGAATTCAAAGGGAGGCTGGTCTGCAGAGTTACAAAGCTTGGTGCAGATTCACCAAAGACCAATGAACAGTGTTTGCCAGCATTGGGTTTTGCTAGGAAGGGAGATAAGGACATGTGTAAGGAAATGATAATGATACACCCTTAGCTGCCTATAGAGGGGGCAATGACATGGGGTGGGGAGTACTGAGTGATTTGCAAGTTTCTGCCATACTCCTTCAAGTACTGTTCGCGAAAACACCGTTCCCACCTATGAGGAAGTCCAGGCTTGGGGAAAGAAGATTCTGGGTCAGGATGCCGATAGGTGCGTCTGCGGCAATGCAGGCGAATAGGATGCCACATCCCCTTCCCAGGGCCAGTTGCTGGGAAGGTGAACAGCAGCCTCCTTGGCCAAAGTGCCCACTGCTCTACTCAGGCAGCTATAGCCTCCTCCTTCTTTAGGAACCTGTCAGGGCCTGTTTGCTGGTCTTTTCAGTTTAATACATTTTAATCAGAAAATTAATCAGGAAACACCAGTTCAGCAGATAATTGAACAATGAGGAGACATGATAATTGCTGTTTAGTCTAATTAACTTTGTTAAGTCCTTATTGGTAACAGAGACTTCCTGAGTGAAACTTATTAAATGCCCTTCCATGGAAAACTCAATCCTATTTAAAGGAAAAGTTTTATGCTTTGTCTTTGTCTGCATAATGTCCAGCAAAAGGAGATCAGCCCTGCAGCAGTCTTGTGGGCCAATTTCTTGTTTGGCTCTGCCTATTCCCTTCTCCATGATACCACAGGCCTCTCAGCTCCGAAGGGCCAGGCTCTCCTATTCTGGAAACCACTATGCGAGGCCACCTGTCTCCCAACTGTGGGACTACAGCCTCTTAGTCCTTTTCTCTTTTAGGCTTTGAGCATCTTGAATAGAGCCACTCAGAGTCACAAGGAGAGCACCAAGCCACCTCTGTGGGCAGGGACTACTTGTGAAAATCAACCATAGGTCTGAGCTGGCTTAGTCAGCAGGCTTCTGTTCCCAAGTCATGTAAAAGCATGATGTTGACCTGAACTATCCAAAAGAAAAGCACTGCTTAATCCTCGCAGCTCCTCTGCAAAGACGATGGTCCCTTCAAGGGCTCCGAAAGTGTGTGAAGTGGTTGGTTCATGTACTAAACATCTTTCTCCTTGGAACCTCTCTTTGCTCTCTTCTCTGTGATCATTTCTTACCTAGGTCCTCTCGGAGAGGACTTGCTTTTAACCTGCTGCCTCACCACACTCAGCCAGTCCCTGCCTGAGAGCAGTTCCCACTTCCTCCGTGGAGAACATTTATGGGGCCAGCAATGGTGGATACAGTTGGGGTATGTAACGCGTGAAAGCCCCAGAATTTACTGAATGATGCACCACAGTATCTAGAAGACAGAGGTTGCCTGGCAAGCTTAAACGTATACATTCAGAATATGCTTGGGTAAGACAGATAAATGCCATCTCCTCCTACAATTGCAACTCTGCACAATCACCATCAGTCTCCTCTCATTACCATGACAACAATTACCAAAAGGGCCACCTGCCATCATGACTATTGCCCATGTTTGAGGGATGATTGTCTGGGTAGGGCCTCTCCTTCCTCCTCCATGTGGATCCTTGGCATCTGCGACTTTCAGCACCTGTTCATAAGAAATGAATGGTTCAGGTTGTTCTGGACAGTCTATCACAAATGGTATTATTTCAGTGTTCTCTGTCATGTTCAACATCAATAGGCCAAACAGATATTAAATTTACATAGATCCTGAATGTCAACCAGGGGAAAGGTGACAGTGAAATATTCCTGGACAAAAGGAAATGGCCAGGTGGTTTCATTGAACAGGCAAAGAAATGAAGGGCGATAGGTGGCTGCTTCTGTCTACCTCATAAGAACGTTCCCTAACTACTAGAAGTTTGCCCTTCAACCTGTCCTTCAGCTACTTCTGAGAGTTTCCAAAGGCAGCCTTGAGTGCTCCAGAATGAGCCCTTGTCTTGTCTGGTGCTGGCTGCTGAGGTCTCCTGAGCTCAGCTGTCCCCTCCTGCTCATCATTGTTGTCCACCTCTGATGGCTGCTCCTTCCAAACCATGGGTTATCTCCCCAACTCCTCAACCCCTCACCCTCTCTTGTGTATACCACAAGAATGTGAGCAAGACTTTTATGAAAATCTGGGACTAAAGAAATGGAGGTACAGTATAAAGCAGAATCGAGAGCTGCTACTAACAGTGGCCACTTGTGAAACCACCAGGCACAAACCAGGTCTCAAAACCTATGACTGGACCTTTCCCCAGACTGGCTACTGGCCAGCCTTCCCTCTCTGGAGCCCAGGTCTGCCTCCCAAATCATCAAATCCTATCCCAGTGTGGACGCCTCCCCCATGAAGCTGACCCCCACCCACCCACAAGAGTGAGATTCCCCCAACAAAGCAACACCATAAGAATCCCACTGGACACTTTCCAAAAGTGGGTCTCCAAGAGCATAGCCCAGGAAAATTTGCTAATAAATCTTCCCTAATTCATATAAATGTAACCATTTACAGGCAATGGGCAGTCTCCATCCAGAATTAGAAAGGAAACATTTCTCTAAAGGAAACATAATTTGCAGAGGCATGGTTCCACTAAAATACCTCCTGATTTACATTACTAAGCAGCGCACCTAAGGACTGAGTCAGAAGCAATCGCATTCAGGTCTGCTGGAGAACTGGGGAGAGCACTGGTTTCTCATTTACATAACTACAAGGGCCCACTCAAGAAGTGCTGCCAAGAATAAAGGGACAGTCTGCCCTAAAGGTAAACTCCAGTCTCCACCCTTAAAGACAGACACTGTGCACAATTTTTAAAATAAGTTTCTCAGCTTCAAAAATGATAAGGTCCAAGTCTTTACAAGCATCAGTTACATAAGGAGTGGAAGGAGGGCAATGCATATGAGGGCAGGGATGATGTCTTGCTAGTCTCTTGTCTTGCCTACCTCAAGCTTCTGAGCACATAATAGGTCTCAATAAATAGTTTGTTGAATGAGATGGCAGAGACTGGGACAAGTGGGAGGTCTAGGTCTGGGGTGGCTGGAAACGAAAACCAGAGGGGCACTACATTCCTG
The DNA here is from genome assembly GCA_028451465.1 of Erethizon dorsatum. NCBI lineage: Eukaryota > Metazoa > Chordata > Mammalia > Rodentia > Erethizontidae > Erethizon > Erethizon dorsatum. The sequence goes on along the minus strand of CM051827.1, from coordinate 108,390,667 downwards.
TTTCTGCAGACCGGAAGGAGCCAGGGGAGGTCTTCACAGGCAGGGTAACACTGCAGGCTTAGAGAGACCAAGTTCCAAAGGTCTTAGGCCCTGATTACACCTGCAGGTAAAAGCACGTGGCTCTGGGAGTTTGGGTCCATGGACTTTGGCTACAATTTGAGTAATAATAAGATTAACAGCCAATGCAGCACTATGTTATCGGCTCACTTAATCATCAAGACGCCACCATGAGGAAGGCGCCGTCACCACCTCCAATGAATAAATGGAAAAGGAAAGCACAGAGAGGTTAAGATGTATGCCCAAGATCATAAAGCTAGTACAGGGGTTGGCAAACTCTTTTTCCATAGTGGCCCAAACAACAAATATTTCAGCTTCGTAAGTCAGGTAGTTGATCTCTGTCACACTGCCTCCGTAGCATGAAGGCAGCCAGAGACAATATGCAAATGGACATAACTGTGCCAATCAAACTTTATTTACAAAAATCAGGCCATGAGTCAGAAGGCATCCACAGGCTATAGTTAGCCTACCCTTGAGCTGGGAGGTTATGGAGAGCAAGGTCTAAATTCCTACCTCTCACCCACGTCTTTCTCTCAAGGCTAAGCTAAGCAAATCCCAGAGCCTGACCCCCAAAAAGGCAGGGATCAGCCATAATCATCAGCCAGGACTAGGTTCTGCCCAGCAGCCTGGACTTACAGTTCACAAACACAATAATCTCAACTTTGTCATATGCTCACCAGGGATCTTTTTCCATCTTGAAGACAGTGATTTGATCCTCAGGTCAGAGGTCAGAGAGGACAGAAAATAAAAGTTACAGTGGGACAGAAGAGAGTAGGAAGCACTGGGGTGTGGGTGGCCTTTGAGGCTGCAATGGCGCCTGTTTCAGATGGGGGCTGGAGGTAGAAATTAGTGATTATGGCAATAACAATGACAATTTACAGCATGCTTACTCTGGGTCCTGTGCTGAGTGTTTGCATCCAATATCTGTTACGGGTTGAATTGTGCACCCCCATCCATGAAAATTCCTGTTGAATCCTAATCCCTAGCACCTCAGAATGTAATGTTACCAGGAGATGAAGTCTTTGCAGAAGTACATTACAAGATAAAAAGAGGAGGAGAGGAAAAAGATGGCGGATGAGTAAGAAGCAGGCAGCGAAACTCTCTCTAAAAGTTACCGTTGGAACACGGGAATATAGCCACCGGGAAAGCGCAGGGGGGGGGGGGAGATGCCTCCCCAGAACCCAGAAAAGTTCTGAAGCACAATCTGGGACCCCCGGCACCAGTGAAGGGTGATTTCCAACAAAGAAGAAGGAGCAGACCACGCGCGCGCACCTTCTACCATCCCAGGAATCGCAGCGCGATGGAAGCTCAATTCTACGGACACACGGTGACAGCTGGCGCCCAGGGAGCCCCCACGGAGGATCCTGAGACAGCGGCGAGGCGGGGGAGTGGCGGAGAACTGCGCTGGCCGGTGGTGAGTGTCTCTCAGCCACAGCTGCCAAGCGCCAGAGAGCGACTGGCCGGGCGCCATTGTGGGGGGTGTGGCGAAACTCAGAGCGGCGCGAAAGAAAAACAGCGCTGGACACTCGTGCTCCGGACAGGGCAGCGCGGGGCCTCTCAGGCCCACGAAAGTGTGCTGAGGTCAGCAGGTGAACGTGACTGGTCTCTCAGCCACACCTGTCCCGCGCCAGAGAGTGACTGGCCCAGCGCCATTGTGGGGGGCGTGGTGAAAATCAGAGCAGCGGGAAACCAGTGCAGGGAACCCGCGCTCCGGACAGCACGCTGCGCCTCTCAGGCCCAGGGATAGTGAAAGGGCACTGAGAGTGGCAGGCGAGCTAGACTGGTCTCTGCCTGAAAGTACGGGCCTCTGCTCACCGCCCGCCAGAGGGCCGCTCCTGGCTTACTGGGACGGACCTGCACGGAACAGGACTCTGTCACCACAGGGTGCCTGCCTACAGCAGAGTCAACACCTGGAACTGATTCTTTTTATTTTTTTATTTTTATTTTTATTTTTATTTTTTTCTCACTCATTTGTTTTTTGTTCTGGCGAAGGATTTTTTTTTTTTGGTGGGGTTTTATTTTTGTTTTGTTTGTTTTATTGTTTTTATCTTCGTTTTTGTTTCTGTATGTGTATTTGCTCTTTCCTTCATTATTCTCTCTGGTTTTTTATACGAGTGTAAACAGCGCCTCTAACTTCTTTGTGATTGTGGTTGTGATCTGTTCTTCCTTTTATCCCTTCCTTCTCTTTTTACCACCAGTCCTCTGCACCAGTGTCCCAATTTTAGTGGAATCCCTCTTGGTCCTCTAACCTTACATCTAATTCCTTCCTATTCTCCCAACACTCTATTTCCTCCTTAACTCATTTTAAATTTAAACTCCTCAGGGAAAAATTGACATACATAGGACTTGTATACTGCATATAATTTTTCTGGTGTGTTTTAGACTTTGTTATATAACCGCAACGCTATACAGCTAAAAGTGGTAAATAACTGGTTAGCTCAGTCTGTCATTTTCTAGGCTGTGTTTGATGCTTTAGTTAACATTATAGCCAAATGTGAAATAATTGTTCTAAACATCTTTCCTTCCTGATATTTTGTGATTGAGATTGACTAAGGGACACAGAAAATACAGTGGCACAGTACCAAAGAATCAAGGACTGGGCCAAACAGGTAGCAACTTCACATACCCAACGAATTGAAGAGGTAGGATCTGGCAGAAAGCTCAAAACCCAAAAGCAAGCTCCACTTGGAAGATACTGCAGAGAAGTAGTCATCTTCTAAAGAGCTTAAAAACTAGCAATAAAGTAACCTACCATAGGTAATTTGCAAACATCACCCCAGGAATTAAAGAAAGGAAAAAATGAGACGACACTTAAACAAGATGCAACCCCACACATCCAATTCACCAAAGGCAAACCTAGGGGGCAACGAGGTGGGACAATCCGAAAGCCACCCACCTGGCCTATCTGAAGTGGTAACAACAAAGCAACTGAATGAGGCTCTGGAAAAAATTAAAACAGAAATAATCTCACAGATAACTGCAGAGATAATGTCCACATTGAAGACCATGCTTATGGACACTATAGCTGATACAGACAAAAAAATAGATGAGCTTAAGAAAACTATAGAAACCATGAATGCTCAGCATAGGAAAGAAATGGAATCCATAAGGCAGATTCAAGCAGATATCCAAGAGAACAAAAATTCCATTGAAAGTATTTGTAGCAGATTAAGCCAATGCAAGGACAGGATCTCAGATATAGAAGACAGGCTTGCAATTAGTGATCATGAAAAGGAAGAATTCTTAAAAACAGCAAGGGACCATGAAAAATCAATTCAGCAGCTGCTAGATGACTCAAAGATAAACAACTTAAGAATAATTGGAATAAATGAAAAAGCAGGAGATAGCATCAATGACATTAAAACCTTGTTCAAAGACATAATCAGGGAGAACTTTCCTGGAAGAGAAAAGGAATTTGATGCCCCTATAAGTGAAGCTTTTAGAACACCAACTAGACATGATCAAAAAAAAACTTCAGCCAGACATATTATAGTCAAGATCCCAGAAATTCAACAGAAGGGCAGAATCTTAAAAGCTGTTAGGGAGAAGAGACAAATCACCTATGAAGGAAAACCCATCAGAATCACAGCTGACTTTTCAGCACAAACCCTCAATTCAAGAAGAGCTTGGAATGAAGTATTTCAAGCTCTAAAGGAAAATAATTTTCAACCCCGATTGATGTACCCTGCAAAACTATCTTTCAAAATTGATGGAGAAATAAAATACTTTCATGACAAAGAACATCTGAGAAAATTTATGACCACCAAACCAGCACTCCAAAATGTTCTGAAGGACATTCTAGAAAGAGATAGGAACCCCAACAGAAGGAATCCACCAGGCAGGGCAGATAATTAAATAGCAGGAAAGGGGAAAAACAAAGAGTGGGAACCAACAACAGGAAAATATCACGACAAGTATAAGTCAATACATATCAGTTGTAACCATCAATGTTAACGGTCTCAATTCACCAATCAAAAGGCACAGACTGGCAAAATGGATCAAGAAGCAAGATCCAACAATATGCTGTATACAAGAAACACATTTAATTCAGAAAGAAATTCATAGACTGAAGGTCAAAGGATGGAAGACAATACTCCATGCCACAGGAACCCAGAAAAAAGCAGGGGTAGCAATTCTTTTTGCAGGCAAAGTGAACTTCAAGCCAAGAAGGATTCAGAGAGATAAAGACGGTCATTACATCCTTGTAAAGGGAACAATCCAAGAGGAAGAGATAACGATCATAAATATATATGCGTCAAATACCAATGCACCCAGCTATATAAAACAAGTACTAAAGGACATGAAAAATCAAATAAGCACTAATACAATTATATTGGGAGATCTCAATACTCCACTGTCACAAAAAGACAGATCAACTGGACAGAAATCAATAATGAAATAGTAGAACTGAACCAAACTTTTGAACAAATGGACTTAGTAGATGTCTACAGAGTGTTCCATCCTACAACATCAGAATACACATTTTTCTCAGCTGCACATGGGACGTTCTCCAAAATAGACCACATACTAGCTCATAAAACCTGCTTAAGTAAATGCAAAGGAATTGAAATTATCCCATGCATATTATCAGACCATAGTGCAATGAAATTGGAAATCAATGGCAAAAGAAATCACAAAAACTCCCTAAACACATGGAAATTAAACAGCACCCTCCTGAACAACCAGTGGGTCACAGATGAAATTAAAGAAGAAATTAGACACTTTCTACAACTGAATGATAATGACAGTACAACATACTGGAACTTATGGGATACAATGAAAGCAGTCCTAAGAGGGAAATTTATAGCATTAAATACTTATATCAGGAAAGTAGAGCAAGCGCAAATAAACAACTTAAGGGTGAACCTCGAGCTTCTAGAAAAAGAAGAGCAGGTTAAGCCAAAAGCCCGAACAAGGGAGGAAATTATAAAGATCAGAGCAGAAATTAACGTATTGGAGACTAAAAAAACAATACAAAGAATCAATGAAGCAAAAAGTTGGTTCTTTGAAAGAATAAATAAGATTGACAAACCCTTATCCAACTTTATTAAAAAAAGAAAAGAAAAGTCTCAAATCCATGCAATTGAAAATGAAAAGGGTGATATCACGACAGACCCTGCAGAAATCCAGAAGATCATCTATACCTATTTTGAAAATTTATATTCTACTAAGATGGAAAATGCAGAAGAAATGGACAGATTCCTAGATTCGTATGAATTACCAAAGCTGAATCAAGAAGATTTAAAAATCCTAAATAAACCAATATCAACCAATGAAATTGAAGATGTAATTAAAAACCTCCCAACAAAGAAAAGCCCAGGCCCTGATGGATTCACTGCCGAATTCTACAAGAAATTTAGAGAAGACCTAACGCCCCTACTTCTCAAACTTTTCAATGAAATTGAAAGGGAAGCAATACTCCCAAATTCATTCCTGGAAGCAAGCATTACCCTGATACCAAAACCAGAGAAGGACCCAATTAAGAAAGAGAACTACAGGCCAATCTCCCTAATGAACATAGATGCAAAAATCCTTAATAAGATACTGGCAAACAGAATCCAACAAATCATCAAGAAGATTATACACCATGACCAAGTTGGATTCATCCCTGGGATGCAGGGATGGTTCAACATACGTAAATCAATAAATGTAATACACCATATTAACAGAACCAAAGACAAAAATCACATGATCATCTCAATAGATGCAGAAAAAGCTTTTGACAAAGTCCAGCACCTTTTCATGATAAAAACCCTACAGAAAATTGGAATAGAGGGTCTTTATCTCAAGCTGGTAAAAGCTATCTATGACAAACCAACAGCCAATATTATACTAAATGGCCAAAAACTGAAAGCCTTCCCTCTAAAATCAGGAACAAGACAAGGATGTCCACTGTCCCCACTCTTATTCAACATAGTTCTGGAAACTTTAGCTAGAGCAATTAGACAAGAGAAAGAAATAAAAGGAATAATGATTGGAAAGGAAGAAGTTAAATTATCATTATTTGCAGATGATATGATACTCTACACAGAAGACCCCAAAAACTCCACTAAAAAACTGCTAGATTTAATAAGCAAATTCAGTAGTGTAGCTGGATACAAAGTCAATACTCAAAAGTCAATAGCCTTCCTGTACACAAATAACAAACTTACTGAAAGAGAAATTAGGGAAACAATACCTTTCACAATAACATCCAAAAAAATGAAATACCTAGGAATCAACCTCACAAAGGATGTAAAAGACCTCTATACTGAAAACTACAGTACTCTGAAAAAGGAGATTGAAGAGGATATCAGAAAATGGAAAGATATCCCTTGCTCCTGGATAGGAAGAACCAATATAGTGAAAATGGCCATACTTCCAAAATTGTTATACAGATTTAATGCAATTCCAATCAAAATTCCAACAGCATATCTCACAGAATTAGAGAAAACAATCCTAAAATTCATTTGGAATCAGAAGAGACCCAGAATAGCAAAGGCAATTCTGGGCAACAAACGCAAGGCAGGGGGCATCACAATCCCTGACTTGAAATTATACTATAAAGCTACTGTGATAAAAACAGTGTGGTACTGGCAAAAAAACAGACCTGAAGATCAATGGAACAGATTAGAAGATGCTGAAACAACTCCAGACATACTAAGCCACCTTATCTTTGACAAAGGTGCCAAACACATTCGCTGGAAGAAAGATAGCCTCTTTAATAAATGGTGCTAGAAAAACTGGCTCTACACATGCCAAAGATTAAAACTAGACCCATATCTTTCACCATGCACTAAACTAAATTCAAAATGGATCAGAGATCTAAATACTAAAACAGAAACATTAAATCTGCTGGAAGGTAGGATAGGTAAAACCCTTGGAGACATTGGTGTAGGCAAAGACTTTATGAATAAAAACTCAACCGCATGGGAACTATCCCAAAGAATCAATAACTGGGATCTCATCTTATTAAAAAGCTTTTGCACAGCAAGAGAAACCACCAACAGAGTGAAGAGACAACCCACAATGTGGGAAAAAATGTTTGCCAGCTGTTCCTCAGACAAAGGATTACTATCGAGAACATATAAAGAACTCAAAAAAATCAGACCTCCCAAATTTAAAGACCCACTCCAAAAATGGGCATCTGAGATGAATACACATTTCTCAGATGAAGAAATACTAATGGCAAATAAATATACAAAAAAATGTGCAACATCACTAGTCATTCGAGAGATGCAAATTAAAACAACACTGAGATACCATCTCACCCCAGAAAGAATGGCTACTATAAAGAAATCAACTAATAACAAATGCTGGAGGGGCTGTGGGGAAAAAGGAACCCTTCTTCACTGTTGGTGGGAGTGTCGACTGGTACAGCCACTGTGGAAATCAGTGTGGAGATTCCTCAAAAAACTAGGGTTGGAGGTCCCATTTGACCCAGCTACTCCCCTTCTGGGCATCTTCCCAGAAGAATTAAAAACATCATACCACAGCGATATATGTGCACCCATGTTTATAGCAGCACAATTTGTAATAGCCAGATCTTGGAAACAACCCAAATGCCCATCAACTGAGGAATGGATAAGAAAGATGTGGTACTTTTATACAATGGAGTACTATTCAGCCATAAAGAAGGATAAACTGGAGACTTTTATAGGTAAATGGATGCAACTCGAGAAAATACTCATAAGTGAAATAAACCAGAAGCACATGTGTAAGCATCGTATTGTCTCTCTAGTATGAGAAACTGAAAGAGTAAATAAGATCCAAAATGTACAATAGACATGATGAATCAAAAAGAAACTGGTCAAAAGGAAAGAGAGAGTGGAATAGGGAAAAGAAAGAAGGGAAAGGGAAAAAAAATTGTATATATATATAAGATGGTTAAGATAGATACACTACCAATTTTACTTAGTTCATTGAAGAGTAAGGTTTGTGCCAATAATGTTTGGACAATTGAATGCTAATGTCTGGTATCCTGAATAACTAACTTAAAGATAGTAATACGTAATGTATTAACCATTGTTACCCTCCTATTATGTTGCTTTGAAAATTTGTTCTTCTTTTGATTTGTTTTGTTTTTTCTTCTCTTTAAAATAAAAAAAAAAGATAAAAAGAGGTCTTGAGGGTGGATTCTAATCTAATATGACTGGTGTCCTTGTAGAAAGGGGACTTTGGAGATAGTTGTGGATACAGGGAGAATGCCACATGACATGAAACTGGCCACCTACAGTCCAAGGAGAGAGGCCCCAAGTAGATGCACCCTTGAAGTGCTCAGAAAGAACCAACTCTGCCCACATCTTTGTCTCAGACTTCAGCCTCTAGAACTGTGAGACAATCAATTCCTGCTATTTAAGCCACCCAGTCTGGGGTTCTTTGTTACAGCAGCCCTACACACTAATACAATCTTAACAAGCCATCATCATCATCCTGGAAGGTCAACTTTGTTCTTATCCCTATCGACTTAAGTTCATAGGGGTTGAGTAACACAGTTACACAGCCAGGAGGAAAAGGAGTTGAGATTTGAGTCACAGTTTGCCTGGTTACTTAGAGCTTTTAACCACTAGTCTATACCATGCTGCATGGGGTTCTGGGATGAAGGAGGGGTGAATAGCTCTTATCACTCCCCCCATGTACCTAACTACCCTGGAAAGACAGACCTGAACTTGCACACTTCTAAAACCTCACACATACACCCGTGCTCTGTCTTGGAGGAAAAGCAGAGTTGGTCCTGGGGAGTGAGAATCTTGGCAACTGTGCTGTATCTCCTTAGGAGGGAACTGATTTCCCCTCCAGCATGGAGGAGCCAATGGAGCTGTCAGCCTGCCCAGAGAAAAGCCTGCCCCGGACTCTGTGGAGCTCCCCTCCCCTCACCTGGCAGGCGCTGTGGCAGGCCTGTCTCTTCTCATTAGGCCTGAGGGGACAGGAAGCGCTAGCACCAGGGCTCTGCCATGGAGACACGTGGCTGCCAGCCCCAAGTCACCTTGTCTCCTCCTGGAGCCTTGTCCTCCCTGGCTAATTATCCCTGGACCTACACTGTCCAGAGGTCTTAGGCACGGAGACAGCCACACTCCTGGCCCCTCAAGACACAAAGGCCTGCTGAGGCTGTTTTTAGAAAGCAGAATTGTCAGAGCCCAATAGGTAATTAGTACTTATGAGGCACAAGTTGACAAGGTTAAAAGCTGAGAAACACATACACACAGTCACACACTTGTGCAATTTCAAATGATTCTTAACATCTAAACATGAAGATATGGCCTCACCTGGGAAGCCCTTAGGAAAGATAGTACTTCAACCAAAGAAGGCTTGGGCATTACCAGGGACTGCTGCCTGGACAAAGGCTCTCTTGTGGTTCAGGACAGGACTATCTCTAGTTCTGAAGTACTCATTTGCCTCTAAATATGCTCCCCCACCACTCCTCTTTGTCCCTCCCAATAGCTCCACCATGATGACAGCCACACAATTGACTGTCAAAATCTCACACCACTTCATCCACCTAGATCACCTCTTCTAGGGATTGGTCTTGGCTATGTAGTTCATTTCCATCCTGTCCTCTCTAGGTATGGCCCCTGCCCTAACTCCAGTCTCATTCCTAAACTAGACCACTATACCATCTCCTATCTGGTCACACCACCACTCAGTCCACCCTTCATGCTAGAGTCTAGCTATGTCATTCTCCTACTAAGAATTCTTCCTGATGCCCCACTGCCAAGACGCCCCTGGGAGAGTGCATCTGCTCTTGATCTTCTCCATTGGGTTTGAACTGCAGCTCCACCTAGCCTTTCTGTTGCCTTGGGTAAGCTTCTAAATCTCTCCAATTTCAGCTTCCTCATCTGTAAAATTGGGATAATCAAACTTCCCTCAAAGGACTGTTGTGAGTCGTTAAAGTGATCAGCGCCTTGAGCATGTTGGTGACTCAACAAAGTGTGGCTTGTATAATTACTAACCCAAGAAGGAGAAGAGCTTGTCCAAGGTTAACCAGTACACTGGCAGCAAGTCTAAGACTTCTGACTCTCACAATATGGGGGAGCAAAGTGTAGTAGGCTCTGGATTCCCATCTGTTGGATAAATTATTGCCAACCCATCCATCCATCCATTCATCCTTCTTTCCATCCATCCATCCCAGCCTCTTGTAGCACTGCGCTAAGTAATAAGTCCAATGAATCTGTTAAAATTTACTCAAAACAAAGGTAAGAAAATCCAGCTTCCTTTTTGGGCCCAAGCTTATCTTTCTCAAGACTCAAGGGGGCCCCCTGGTGTTCACATCTGGGATTGTAGTATGAGCCAAACACTCTTTGCAGACCTAGTAGGTTCTGTTTGGGCTCCTCTTGGCCCTTCCAACTGAGAAGGTCCCAGCCCTCTGGTTTCCCACATGATAGTGACCAGCAAAGATTCCTGAGCTTCTGTAGCTGATCCAGGGGAACGCAAGTGGCCAGACAGGTGGACCAGATCTGCTATCTGTAATAGAATAAATTCTACCTGTTGAGGGGGATACTGGGTGGGACCACTGAGCCCTTGAACATGGCTGTTAACAGGAGCCAGGTCAAAGGCTTCCTTTTAAGGTGTGTGGGAGGTCAAGGACCTTGCAGGAACCCAGCCACTGTGAGTTAGCTGGACCACCAGCAGTTCTGCCCAAAACATCATCCTTACTGTTCTGTGGCTCAGCCAGAACCCTGGCACCTTCCTTGGCCCTTTTCTCAACTCATCCCCCATACCTAATCCTGCTCTTCCTATCTCCCAAACAGGTCATTTTCCTCCAATACCACTACCAACTCCCAGGTTGGGCCACCCATGCCACTGTCCTGGGCTGTGGCTATGTCTTCCTTCCTAGTCTCCCTGCTCCCAGCTTGGCCCCTTGCAGCCACCAAAACAAGCTACCTCATCACTTTCCTGCTGCAAACCTGGCAAAGGCCTCCCTGTGCACCTGGGAGAAAGTCCAAATCCTCACCTCCTGTCCAGTCTGGCAGCACTCCTAAAGTGCCTGCTTTGAGAATACCAGATTCTTCCTCTTTTCTGGACCTTGGCAGTGTTGTTCCCTCTGCCTGAAACACTTGCCCTCTCTTCACTTGCTGAATTTATATTTAAAAAACTCATTCAGCAAGTATTTGGGCAGTGCTGTCCCCATGAGGTTCAAAGTCTAACGGAAAAGTCATAGATAAGTCAAATAACAACACAGGCATGTATAAGTAACATCTGAGATCAGTATCATGGAGGAGAGTGACAAGGGAACCTAACTTTGTAGTCTGGGAAGGGTTCTCTGAGGAAGGGAGCTTTAAGCTAAGAGGTGACTAATTGTTACAAAACTGAAGGATACAAACCTGGGGCTGTTAGTGGCCCCATCTCCACTAAGTGAAAAAGAGGCAGCTGCCATGGGGACAAAGGAAGTGAACAGGTGAGCATGGAAAGGGCTCTAAAGTTGAATGTATCCTTGGTGCCCAGCCTGAGGCTCCTAGAGCTAGGATTCTTCCTCTTCATTTCTGAGTCACCCTATTTTTCTTCCATGGGCTCGTAACAAGCAAGCCCCAACTAATAAAATGGTAAGGCTTTCTTCCAGTCAATACTGTCCTGGCTAGTGAAATCCTGGAGACATAGGCTCCCTTTCTAGACACTCCACTCCTCACCGCGTGGCCCTGGGCCAGTTACTTCCCCTGTGTGCATGTGTAAAATGAGGGTGATGATTTTTTCACCCCATCTGTAAAATGAGTGTGATGATTCCTCCCTTTGTGTGTCTCGAGGGAAGGCGTGTCCGTTCCCTAATGCTCTGCGAAGGAAGTAGGAGTGAAAAGTGAGGGAGCCTATTATGCTCTAGACAACAATCCAGACACAAAGCTTGGTGAGCTCAAAGACACAGAACTAAAGAACATACCATTTCTCATCATAAAGAAAAGTCTACATTATCATTTAAATTGTTGATGTATTCCACTAAAATTGGCTGACTTTCTGGCAGACACAAGTGTAATTAAATCCCTGGCCCCTTCAATATTAAAGTGGTTCTGGGACTAATTTCCCCAATGCCCAGCCCTCCAACTATAAAAGGAAATAAAGATTGTATTTACAATGTTTGCTACTCAGAACTTAATCATCCTCTGAACCAAAAAACACCTGACTCTGGGCCACACCATGGAGGAGGAGAGGGTGACTGGCCTCCCTTCCCACAAGTCTCTGTGACATCCCTTTCTTACCCTGCCTGAGTATAGAACTTAAGGAATTCAGGAGATGGAGATCAAAATGCCAGCCGTAGTATATGGAGTGTACTGTAGGGGACTGCAGCTTAGATACCATCCTGGGCTTCCTAATTTCACCCTTAGCATCAAGCAGCCACGGGGAACAGGGCCTGCAGGCTTCACCCCACAGCAGCAGAACCTTTACTGCCAAGAGGCCCCTGAAGGAGACAATAACTGAGCTCAGCCCCTTCTCCCATGTTCACTGGTCAGAATAACCACTTGTCCTCTGAGGGACAAGGAACAGAAAAAGGACACTACATGCCAGGAATGGGAAATAAGCCCTTCTTCCTTCTAACAACATTCACCCCATGTGATTCCCTATCCATACTGGTCTTCCTTTCCCTTCTGAAAAAAATAAATACACTGAAATATAAAAACTGAGAAAAGTAATAATAGCTAACACACAAAGTTGTTTTAAGCACTTTGCACACATTAACTCCTTTAACATTTGTAACCCTGGAGTGAATACTTACATACCTCCATTTTTATGTGGGGAAACCATGACACAGAGAGGTTCGATAACTCGTTCAAAGTCACACAGCTAACTAAGGGAGCTGGCGGTCAGATGCCAGTGGGGTTGCTATTCACCACCCCACTATCTGCCTCTTAAGGAAGAGATGTGAAAAGAGTGTTCTATTCTGTAGCACCACAGGGTAGAAGGCTTCGCTTGCACAAAAGATTGCAGCATAAAGTAAGATGTGAGAAAAGATAGAGAAGAACATCCTCACTGCTGCCTTGAAGTAAGAAGCCAAGGGGGATACCTATGATTTGGGGGTGAAATTCGAGGGCATAAAAAGACCCAAAGCTCACTTCTGCCTCTGGAAGCTTAAGCCACAGTATCAGCGCCCATCATGATCCCAGAGGTAGGCACAGTGGCATGACCAACCAGTTGCCACAACAACTGGCTCCCTTGGCCCTTCAGAGTGGTCCAGCCATGGGGCTTCTGCCTCTCTGGGGTTCCCAACACACCTGAAAGCTAATCCCTGCTTCGTGTCATGAGATAACACACACAAAACACTTGGCACGGTGCCTGATAAAGTAAGACTTTGTAAAGTTTTTAAAACCTCTGTGAAGGGCCTACATGGAAGGCGTAGGCCAGACCAAGGGTGCCTGTCCCTGAAAAGGATGTCCCCATGGGGCTAATTTTTAATTAAGTGGGCCACTGAAGTCCTATAGAGATGGAACACTGCCACCCCACATCCCCCAACCTGCATGGCCAGCATCTACAGGCTCATTGTTTTAAGTGAAGAGCAATTGTCATTTTCCAGCGCCTCCATGATAAATCACTTTAAGAACTCCCATCTCTCGACAGCATAAGTAATTACAGCCCTAGCGTCTGGGGCCCTGGCACCGATTAGAAGGGAAGCAAACTACGCAGGAGCTGAGCCTGACTCATTTTTCTTTTTCAAAAAGGCCTAGAGGCCACAGGGTCAGGAATGGGTGGCTGGACACTTCCTGGAAGAAAACTGACCCCTGCCAAGCAGCCCTGGGCGCCGGCATAGCAGAAGCCTGCAGACCTTGCCCTCCCCTCTCCATCCCACAAAGCTCCTCACTGCTTTTCCCCAGCTGCCTTCCAGACATGTTTCCCAAATGGACCAGTGATTAGGAGGAAAATGTATTGTACTGTAGTACGGAGAAATAATTAGTTAGATAATAAGAAAGGGAAGTGTACCTTGTAAGAGGTTCCTGCATATGGTTACACATGCTTGAGAATATCTGATCTATTATGCTTTCTTGGTAGACATGGGATGTGTTAAATCAGTAGAATAAATAAACATCTTGGTCAGCAAGAAAAACTCATCTCAGCAGGACAAATCTTGGTGACCCAGAAACAACAATGAGGAAAAGAGGGGGTGATCTTGACATTCTGGGGACCTGAGGAGGAGATCCTGGAGCATCCCTGAGAGATGGCTGGATTTAGGATGGGGGATTAAGGCACATAGGACAGGCTTGGGTTTTATACAGGATATAAAAACCCACATGCCCAAGAATGTCTCAGGCATGAGACCTGCTATTACTTCTCCTAGTGCTACCGCTGCTATCAGTATAAATAACCAGGCGTCTGTGAACTCATGTCCTGCACCCACCTTCCACCTGCCACCATCACCATGTGAGAGCTGGGGAGGCCACCCTGCCACTTCTGCTAGCCATCACGACAACCTCCCATCTGGATGACGCACCATCCTCTCTCAGTAGCCACAGAGGCAGCAACCAGTCCTGCTCATTGATGCCAAAAATGTTTAAAGTTTGGGGAGATGGTCATGATTAAGTAAATTTGGGAAATGCTGTATATTATAACCTTCTCTAGGGGATTCACAATGGCATTAGCATTTTAAAAGCTCTGAGAAATCCTGCAATAAATAATCCCTTTTGCTTTGTTGAACCCATTGTTTCCCAAACTACTTTGATCAAAGGATGTTTTTCTGGATACCTACTTGCATCCCGTAGAGCCCCCCACCTTCCTTTTTTTTTTTTTTTTTTTTTGCTACCGGGGATCGAACTCACAACCTAACGCTTACCAGGCAGGCGCTGTGCTGCTGAGCTATATCCCCAGACCCAAGAGCCCCCTTTGGGGAAATACACAACCAAGTCTTCTGACTGTGGGTAAGAGAAGGGAATGGGACCTGACAACCCCAGACCACAGAGACCTGATCACAGAGGAGCTATATACCTAACGATAGATAGTAGATGCTCAAGACAGAATGGAACTTTGGCCTGCTTGGCTTGGGTATGTCACATAAACCTTCTAGGCGCTAACTTTCTTATTTATATTTGAAGGTAATAATTATTTTAGTTACCCTTTAAACGTGGTGAAGCTTAAATGAGATAACAAAGGGTTTAAATCAGGACTTAGCGTACAGTAAGCTCTTAAGAGTTTTATCAGCATAGCAGACCTCACATAAGGCTGTACTTAATCTGTGCAGTGATGGGGAGCTCATTACCTTACACAGCCCCTGACATTTTGGGCAACTGTAAATATTAATCACTCTGCTACTGAACCAAAAACTTGTCTCCCCTTTCCCTTGGGGACAAGCTCTACCCTAGAAGCAGCCCCCAGCCCTCCTCCTGATAGTTCTGCAGAGACCCCCAGAGAGGGATGGGATCCCTAACTCCGATCATCCTCCCTCCCCTGTATGTTCTCCTCCAATTCATTGAGCTTAGGAGACAAGGCACTTTGTCACCAGGCTACAATCTTTAAGCCTTTCTCTTTCCCCACCCCTGGTATGGGCAGGGCTTCTGGGGCTCACAGGACCTCCCTTCAACAGCATACTGTAAAGAGGTAGTCTCTACCTGCAAGGATCTTGTCTTCCATGGAGCACCACCCAGTGAAAGCTGATGGACTGACAATAGCCTGCCTGCCCAGCTCACCTGGGAGGTCAGGAAAAGGCCAAGTCAGCTTCATACCTTCCTGTGGGATACCAAGAGCAGCAGAAGAGATGTGCTGGCCAGGAGTCAGCGGATACAGGACAAGGCTCATGTCCTCGGAAGCATCCTGAAGTGGGGAGTCCCAGAAGACACAGAGGAGAGTGGGAAAGATAACAACAGTCCGGTGTAATCTACAGATAGCACATTCCAGGGACCAGCATTATTCCATGCTCTTTACCTACAGACTATTTACCATCTCAAGACCCTACCTGCTTCCACTGAGAGATGAGCCAACCAAGCCAAAGAGAGGTTAAGTAACTTATCCAAGAGCACACAGCAAATAAGCAACATAGCTAGTTTGAATGCAGGCTGACTGTCTCCAGAACCTGTGTCCTTAACCTCTGAGCTACACTGTCTTCCCAACTACCATCTGGGGAGCAGTCCAGGGAGGAAGGGGTCAGAGGAAGGAAGGGCTAGAAGGGTGGGAGAATCCAGAGAGGAAGACAGAGAGAAAGGGAATGATCTGGGGAATTGCATGGGAAAATGAGTAAAGATGGCCTGGTGTGTGGGAGACATAGAGAGGACATCAGCTGACTATGCCAGAAGCCACAGGTAGGGTAGAGGGTTGAACTTACTCCTCCTCCCAAGCTGAGAACTATCACCATCAAGAGGAGACAGGCAAGGTGGAGGGAATGCAGAGTCCTACTTAATGCCCTGTCTGGGACAGAGACACAGAAAAATGGGATGAAATGAAGTCCCCTCCCCCAAGGAAGTCCTAGTCTTGGGCACAAGAGCCACTGCAGAGGCCATAGCAATAGGACAGGCTGGAGAGGGTCCTTTATCAGGCTTGGTCCCTGTGATTCTGAAGACAGCATCTGCCAGTGAGAGAGGCTGATAGCTGCTCAGCTGCATCCATAAAGCAAGTCAGACTCCAGTGGGAAAGCTTTTGGAGTCCCATTAGTGCCACAACAGCCCTGTGCTACCTCCCCACCTCTCAATGAATTACTCTGTGACGGAGATGGAGGAGATGCCAAAGTCTCCCATTGCCTTTCCTAACCTTGGGACAAATTAAATCAAATTCCACTGCACAGCCTGAAGGCATAAACTTCGTTAGTAGTATCAATATATTCTACCAGGCAGGCAGGCTCCCAGGTACTAATTACTTTATTCAGCAAGTTAAACAAATGATATGATATTTAAATTCGAGGGAGAGGCACCCAAGAGTTATGGTGCACACACCACTGGGACTTGCCAATGATCAAGGCAAAACAGAATTGCTAAACTAACAGCTTGTCTGCAAGTCCTTCAAGATTTAACTCAGGACCTGAGTTCCCCCTCCTCCAAGAAGCCCTTCCTAGTGACTCCATCTCCATAGACTTTTTTCTTTCCAGAGTACTGGATAGCGAAGTGGTTAGGAACATGGCTTTCATGCTGACTAGACTGGGGCTCTATCACAGAATAGTTACATGGCTTGGGGCATGTTGCTTAATATCTAAGTTACCCTAAGGCAGTGATGGCAAAGGTTTCAGAGACCGAGTACCCAAACTGCAACCCAAAACCCACTTACTTATCACAAAGTGCCAACACTGAAATTAAACCTGAATACTGAGGTTTTGGCTTAGAAAAATTAACTGTTATCCAATGCTTGGCTGCTGAGGCAATTGGCCCACGTGCTGACAGAGGGCTCTGTGTGCCTGCTTTGGCACAGGCACCATAGGTTCACCACCACTGCTCTAAGCCTTCCTTTCCTCAACTGTAAAGAAGAAAGGAGCTGCTACCTCCTGAGACTATTGCAAGGGGATGCATATCTTGAATAGTCCTTGTATTAGCCCATAGTAAATTTCCACAAATGGAAACTATTTCTATGATGATTATTATTACTACCATTCATTATGATTTAGATCTGGGGCGTTCCTAGTTGCCTCAGGTATTTAGAAAGTGATTGGATCATGGGGTGCTATAATCCATTGGTGATTAGTCCACTGATCAGTTCGTAGCTGACTTGTGGTGAGAAGGTGGGGCCTGTTTAGAGGCAGGTCACTTAGGGTATCCCCTGGAAGGGTGTATCTCCCTCTCCAGCTCCTTCCTTCTCTCTCTGCTTCCTGGCCACCATGACATGAGCAGCAGTCCTCCACCAGACTTCCATCATGTCCTCCTCCCCAGATTGGAGCCACCCAACTATGGACTGAATCATCCATGAGTCAAAATAAATCTCTCTTTTTTTAAGTTGTGGGTGTTGGGTATTGTGTCTCAGTCCAGGAAATTGAAAAAGACTCTATTACTATTTTGGTCTCCAAGAGTGTCCCAATATGCAGAGTCCCTTGGCTCAGTCCCAAAGAATTTTAAAAAATAAAACAGATAGTCAGAGATCTGCTATTGGCAGAGGCTGACATAGTGGACATAGCTTAGTGTTATAATTTAAAACTAAAATGGCCCCCAAAGCCTCATGTGTTTGGAAAGGGATTGGATGGTGGGGGCATTACAGCTGACTTGCTGTTAGGAGATGGAGTCTGGTCAAAAGAGGCAGGTCTCTGTGGGCATGAAGTGTATATTTCCCTTCCCAGCTCCTCTCTTGACCCTCTCCTTGGCTGCCAGGAGGTGAGCAGCTTTCCTCTGTCAGACTCTCCCACCATGCTACCTCTGCCTGGAACTGGCCAACCATGCAAAGACTGAAAAACTCCTAAAACATGAACCAAAATAAACTCCTCCTCTGAGTTGTGGTTGCCAGATATTTTGTCCCATCAATGAAGAAAATGACTAAGACATCTAGTATGAGAAATAAAGAACTAGATCATGACCTTAGGTATAAGTGTCAAGGCCACACTGAATAGCAGACTTCTATGGAGGACAACTACCCAGCATGACAGGACATTTGGGGCCTTTTCAGACCAGAGCACTTTAGGGAGGTGAGGGGCAGTCAGGTCCCATTCTTCTTAAACTTATGAATCAGAGAGGAAGTTGTCCCACCTCCCCAGGGTGGTGAAAAAATGGGGTGCAAAGGGACTCAGAGCTATACTAATTAAATTCTTTTCACAGGGAAAAACATCCAGAGCTGGAGAAAAAGCCTTTCCCACTCACAGAATGTAGGGAGACATGGTGACCTTAGCATCCAACAAGATGTGTTCAAATCTGTTCTCTCCCAGCTAACTGAATTAGGGGAAGAAGCTTAATCTATTTGATTAATTTCCCAGTAAAATTGGATTTAGCAGCACAGGACCCATCCTGAAGAAGTCACCTGCATTGCCTCATCCTTGCAAAATGCTGAGATTATAGGCATGTGCATCACACTCACTTACATTTCCATACTCTTATTACCTCACAATAAAAATTACATTTCAACACATGAAACCTTGGGAGACACTCAAACTACAAGAATGGTTTTAAAAAAATATGGCGTATGTTTAATTTTTTTAAAAAATTATTACAATAGGAGAAGGAAAATGGCAAAGCGGTGATTGGCAGTAATATTCAGCCTCTCCAAGATCTTAACTCCAGACACTGGAAAATAGCAACTTGGTAAGGAAAAAGGAGAACCAAACACTGGGAATCAGGAAGGAACTAATAGGAAAAATTAGAAGACACAGAGAAATTGGAAAAATCATCCACAATACCGCTTTGTTCACAGAGAAAATAACAAGACAATCTGGACTCTTCCAAGCTTGCAGCTCATGGGGAGGGGAACCTGGCTCCCCAGAAGAATGGTAAGTGTTCATGGCTGGAAGATCTAGGCACAAATGGCAGCAGAGCACATGACTATTGTGTACTATAAAAGTACCACAAAGGTTTTCCTCTGAGGGGACTCTTTCCACATGGCAAGCAACAGCCAGAGAGGGCTTCTCATACAACCACCTGCATTATCACCAGAGAGTGCATAATCAGGCACGATTTTGGAAAAGGGTTGATTATTTAAATCTGGAACTCAGAAGAACTAAAAAGCAACTTCACTTCAGGATTCCCAATGTTACCCTCCCACAGTGACTGGGTGAGAGACAGCCATGGGAGACAGTTGCAGACAGGTAGTGGGCTAGAAAGAGATCCCCTGAGAAGTTTAAGCTTAGGCCTGGAAGGACACAAACCCACCTTGGATGGTGAGAAGCCAGGCCCGGCTTAAGTTGGGCTCAGAAACAGTTGGGACTGAAAGTGCCAGCTGAGCCTGAAAGTATTGGCATTAAGTATGTCAACCCTTGCCCTACTGCCTATATCTACCACTAATCTGAGATCTGATTGCTTTCCCTATCTACCAACGTGAACATACATCTCAATGTCAACATTGCCACAGCCTGGAGTACACAAAGGGGCTGCTGGAGTAGAGGACGCACCTCACAAAGCCACAGGCCATAAAGGCTAGGGGAAGAAAACCATGACCTGCTGGATTCCAAACCTGTAGGTCCTGGAAAGAAATCACTGATTCAACAATACACAGAAATGTTTTCCCTTTCTTCTTTCTTCTTCCTTGATTTACAGGGGTTTGGCGAATTTTCCTTTATGCTTTTTTTTTCCTTACTCTGTTTTTCTTTGCTTTTTCATTTCCTTTTAATTTTTGTCCTTTTAATCTTTTTCTATTTTTTGTTCTTCGTATTATTTTTTCAACATGTTTTCTCTTCTATTTTTCATTTGGTTTTTTTCTGCTGCCTTTATCTAATTCAATAAATATCCTTTTACTCCTTAATAGGCTCCTTTGTCTCACTTTACTGTCCTCCTTCTTATCTCCCATTGTTTAATTTTTCAAATTTTTCTTCTTGCATTCTACCATTCCCAACACCCTATATATTTAATAATACAATCATTAAGCTTGATTAACCTTTAGATAGTTAGCTCTATGTTACTATTGATGAATTTTTTTCTTTATTAGGGGAGTATATTTGTTGCATTTAGTAGAGATTCCCTGTATGTCACTATTTGATTTGTCTTAGTGTTTATACTATGATTATTGATTTCTTCTCTAAGGTTAAGGGTGGTACATATGATGGTTCTTATGGTATGTCAATATCCAGTTGGTCTTGGACAGCATTACTGTTGCTGATTTACTTGCTATTGCCAAGATTTCATAGTTACTGATATTAATAAGTTTTCTCTGTGTGCCAATTACCAGATTACCTCTGAGACATTAACAATACTGCCGTACATTCCCGGAAAACTGACTGCTGGGCCAATTACACTGCATACGTCCCCCCAAAATTAACAGAGGTGGTTGGATCTTGGGATAGAGGCAAAGAACTATAGTTAGCCATAGCTGAGTGCATCATTGAAAATCAAGGTAACTAAAGAGATCTTCATACTAGCAACAAAGTCTGCACTGTAAGTGAAAACTACCCTAAGCACACACAAAAAAAAACAATCAAACAAAAAACAATAAAACATGAAAAGACAAAGTGACAAAATGCTTCCCAAAACTCCCAACATCCCCAAAGCTTGTCTATGGGGCATCAGAGGGGAGGAAAGCAAAAATAATTTCAAAGGATAACAGAGGAGATTAAAAAAACAGATCGATAAGGCACTTGGCAGGCTCACAGAAGATATAACTAAAGAGATAATGGATGTAATAAAGCAAACAATCATGGAGCTTACAAAAGACACTAATAAAAACCTAGCTGAGCTAAACAAAACAATACAAAACATGAATGACTAGTTTAGCAAACAATTAGAGTCCACAAAAGATTCCAAACAGAAATCCAGGAGATTCAAAATCATGGTGAAAGTATGGGCAGAAGTGAACAATGTGAGGACAGAATATCAGAACTAGAATAAAGGGATGTTTTCAAAGACCAGTCACTCAGAGATACTTAAAAACAACAAGAAAGCATGAAAAATGGATCCAAATTCTATTAGATGATGCAAAGAAGACTGATGTAAGATTCACTGGAATAAGCGAAAAATCAGAAGACAGCAAAAAAATGACATAAATACCTGTTCACAGAAATAATAACAGAAAACTCTCCAAATACAGGGGAAGAATTAAACATACAGATAAGTGAGGCATATAGAATCCCAAATAGCCATGATCAAAAAAGAACCTTTCCACGTACATCAGAGTCAAAATTCCAGAAGTCCAACATAGGGGAAGAATCTTAAAAGCTGTTGGATAAAAAGCAATGAATCAGTTATAAAGGTAAACCTATTAGAATTACAACAGACTTCTCAACACAACCCTTAAAGGCCAGGAGAGCTTGGAATGAAGTATTTCAAGCCCCAAAAGATAACAACTGCCAACCCAGATTTATATACAAATCTATCTTTCAAAATTGATGGAGAAATGAGGCATTCCCATGACAAGTAGCACCTCGAGAAATTCATGATAACCAAACCAGCACTATAAAAAATTCTCAAAGATATCCTGGAGACAATGAAGCCAACAATGCCAGAAAATCTAATAGAATGAATACACCAGGCAGGGTGAACAGTTAAGCAGAAAGAAAAAAAAAGTGAAAGAAATCGGCAACAAGAAAATAATGCAATGACAGGAATAAGTCAATACCTTTCAGTAATAACTCTCAAAATGAATGTCTCAGGTCCCCAACCAAAAGACACAGATTGGCAGACTGGATCAAGAAACAAAATTCAACAATATGCAGTATACAAGAAACACATTTAATAAAAAAAATTCACAGATTAAAAGTCAAAGGCTGGAAAACAATATTACATGTAGTAGGAACTTGAAAAAAAGCAGGAGTAATGATGCTAATTTCAAACAAAGTGGATTTCAAGCCAAAACTTATCAGAAGAGGCAACGAAGGTCACTACATATTGGTTAAGGGAACAATTCAACAGGAAAATATAACTGCACCAAACACCTGTGATCCCAATTTCATAAAACAAGTACTATTGGACATAAAAAAAGATAAAATAAAACACAATTATTATAATGAGGGATCTCAATACCCTACTGTCACAAATAACTAGATAAAACTAGATCAACTAGATAAAAAAAATCAACTAGATAAACTAGATCTAGATCAACTAGATAAAAAAAATCAACAAAGAAATATCAGAATTGAACCAAACCTTTGAACAAATGGACTTAATAAATATCTACAATGTTTCATCTAACAACAACAGAATGCACAATCTTCTCAACAGTTCGTGGGACTTTCTCCAAAATAGGCCACATGCTATCCCATAAAGTGTACTTAAGTAAATGCAAAACAATTTAAATTATCCTGTGCATATTATCAAATCATGGTGCTTTGAAACTAGACATCAATGGCAAAAGCAACCACAGAAATTATACAAACACATGGAATTTAAACACTCTCTTGAATAATCAACGGACCACAGAAGAAATTAAGGAAAAAATTAGACAGTTCCTAGCATCAAATGATAATGCTAGTACAACATATTTCCATACAAAGTGGAAGGAATACTCCCAAAGTCATTCCTATGGTACATATGAAAGCTGTCCTAAGAGGAAAGTTGATAGCTGTGAATGCTTACATCAGAAAAAACAGACCAGTTGATAGCTGTGAATGCTTACATCAGAAAAAACAGACCAAGTCCAAATAAATAACCTAATGATGCACCTTAAAGTCCTAGAAAAATGAGAACAATCCACATCCAAAACTACTACAAGGAAGGAAATTATAAAGATCAAGAGCATAAATGAATGAAATCAAAACTAAAAAAATTCAAAGAATCAATGAATTAAAGAGCTTGTTATTTGAAACAAGAAATAAAACAGACAAACCCCTAGTCAATCTTACTACAAAAAAGAATAAAAAGACCCAATTAACACAATTAGAAATGAAAATAATGAGATCACAATGCACTCTCCTGAAATCCAGAAGATTATTAGTAACTACTTTGAGAACCTGTACTCTAATAAAATGGAGATTTCAGAAGAAATGGATAGATTCCTATATACATGTGAACTACCAAAGCTGAACCAAGAAGATACAAAAATCCTGAATAATACAATATTAGGCCATGAGATTGAAGAAGCAATAAGGTTCCAATAGATTCACTGCTGAATTCTACAAGAACTTTAGGGAAGCTCTAATGCCAATACTCCTCAAATTCTTTCACGAAATCAAAATGGAAGGAATACTCCCAAATGATTCCTAGAAGACAGTATTGCCCTGATTCCAAAACCAGAAAAGGAGCCAACCAAACAAGGGAACTAAAAGGCAATCTGTTTAATGAACACGGACATAAAAATCTTCAAAAAGATACTGGCAAACAGAATCCAACAAATCATCAAAAAGATCGTATGTCATCACCAAGTAGGCTTCTTCCCAGAGATGCAGGGATACTTCAACATATGCAAATAATAAATATAATACATCACATAAACAGAAGCAAGGACAAAAGTCACATGATCATCTCAATTGATGCAGAAAAAGCACTTGACATCCACTCATAATAAAAAAAAACCTGAATAAAATAAGTATTGATAAGGAGGACCTTATCTCACTCAATATGATAAAAGTCATCTATGACAAACCAACAACCAACATCATAAGAAATGGGCATTGGGGCATTTGGTGCGCGAGGTCCTGAGGTCGTCCCCCCGGTACCCACAAAAAAAAAAAAAAAAAAAAAAAAAAAGAAATGGGCAAAGATGAAAGATTTCTCTCAAAAATCAGGAATAAGACAAGGATGTACACTATCTCCACTCCTGTACAACATAGTTCTCAAAACATTAGCCAGAGCAATCAGGGAAGAGAAAGAAATAAAAGGGATATGTATAGGAAGGAAGAAGTCAAATTATCATTTCCAGATGGCACGATCCCAGCAAAAGACCCCTAGAATTAATAACCAAATTCAGTAGCATAGCAGGATACAAAGTGAACATACACAAATCAGTTGTGTTTCTGTATAATAATAATAAACTCACCAAGAAAGAAATTAGAGAAACAATACCTTTCATAATAGGGTCAAGAAAAATTAAATACTTAGGAGTTAACCTAATAAAGAAAATGAAAGACTTCTACAATAAAACTATAGTACTCTGGAAAAAGAGATTAAGGAAGATATCAAAACATGGAAAGATATCCCCTGTTCCTGCAGAGGCAGAATAAATATAGTCAAAATGGCCATATTTCCAAAACTGATATACATATTTAATGCAATCACAATCAAAATTCCAATAGTATTCCTCATAGAACTAGAGAAAACAATTCTACAGTTCATATGGAACCAGAAGAGACCTAGAATAGCAAAAGCAATCCTGGACAACAAGTGCAAGGCAAGAGGCATCACGATCTCAGACTTTAAGTTATATTACAAAGCTACAGTGATTAAAAAAAAAAAGCATGCTATTGACAAAAAAAAAAGAAAAAACAGACATATGGATCAATGGAGCTAAATAGAGGATGCAGAAATAACTCCAGGCACGTTCAGCTACCTGATATTTGACAAAGGGACCAAAAACTTAACACTGGAAGAAGGGGAGCCTTTTTAACAAATGGTACTGGGAAAACTCACTGTCCACATGCAGAAAATTGAATCTAGACCCATGTTTTTTACCATGTACATACTAAACTAAAATCAAAATGGATCAAAGATCTAAATATTAAAACAAAAACACTTAATCTGCTGGAAGAAAAAACTAGGTAAAACTCTTGAAGATGTAGGCATAGGCAAGGACTTTCTGAACACAACCCCAACTGCATGAGAAATAACACCAAGAATCAACAAATGAAATCATATCAAATTAAAAACTTCTGCACAGGGGCTAGGGATGTAGCTCAGCAGCACAGCTCCTGCCTGGCAAGCTCAAGGTCCTGAGCTTGATTCTCGGTACAAAAAAAAAAAAACTGCACAGCAAAGAAAACAACCAACAGAGTAAAGAGACATACCTATACAATGGGGAAAAATTGCCAGCTATTCTTTGGACAGAGGACTCATATCTAGGATATATAAAGAACTCAAAAAAAAAATAGACCCCCCAGATAAAAGACTCAACTGAAAACAGCAACTGAAATAAATGGACTTCTCAGAAGAAGAAATATAAATGGCGAATAAATACATGAAAAACTGTTGAGCATCTCTGGCCATTAGTGAAATGCAAACTGAGATTCCATCTTACTCCAGAAAGAATGGCCATCATCAAGAAATCAGATAACAACAAGTGCTGGTGAGGCTGCAGGGGAAAAGGAACACTTCTACAGTGTGGGTGGGAATGTAAACCAGTACAACCTTGATGGAAATCTGCATGGAGATTCCTCAAAACACTAAAACAAGAAATTCCAGTTGACCTAGCCATTCCCCTTCTAGGTATCTTCCCGAAGGAGTTAAAGTCATCATATTACAGTGATACACGCTTACCCATGTTTATAGCAGCACAATTCATAATAGCTAAATCTTGGAAGCAGCCTATATGGCCATCAACAGATGACTGGATAAGGCAAATGTGGTATTCATACACAATGAACTACTACTCTGCTAGAAAGAAGGATAAATTTGACTTATTTGTAGGAAAATGAATGAACCTGAGAACATAATGTTAAGTGAAATAAATCAGACACACAAGCTTAAATATTACATAGTTTCTTTTATATGAGAAACACAAAATATAAAGAGTAAAATTAAAAAAAATAATAGGAAATAGCAAAATAGATGTTTTGTATACGCAAAGGGGACCAAGAGATGAAGGGAGTTTGGAGGAAGGGGAGAGGAAAGGGATTAAAAAAAAAAGAATTAAGATATGTTACATACCTGTACCAACTCCCCACAGGAAATGTGATCATTACTTACTGCAAACATTGGACCAGGGATATAGCTCACTGGCACAGCGCCTGCCTGGCAAGCGCAAGATCGTGAGTTTGATTCCCATTGCCAAAAAAAAAAAAGACTACAAACATTTACTAATAAAGAAATAAAGAATTGTCACAATTGCAAGAAGGAGAAGAACAAGGAGAGGAGACATTTCTATGGCTCCTGAGTTGCTGCCTGGGACACTCTTGCTTCCTGGCTATAACATCTAACATATGTAACGTACAGGGGAGGTAGGGGGGATTGTCAGAGACCACCAGGCTTGTGTAAAGGCGACATGGGGTGAAATTTATTGTGCCTGGGTGCAGGCAGGCAGAAAGCATAATCAGACTGTCTGCAGCGAACAAAAAGAAGTGTGTCCCATTTTATAGGGATGGAGAGAAGGCAGGGGACATTAGACAGGAAGATCCTGATAAACATCTGTGGTTAAAGTTCTCTAGCAATCTTGCATCTCAGTGGGCAGAGTCCTTGAAGTGTAAACTCTCAGGTGTCCCCAGATGTCCCAGAACCTGTAAAATTCCTTGTCCAATCTTATCTCCTTTCCTGTGTTTGCCGATGAGAACTTCGGTACTGAGCTGAGTTCCCCACAGAGAGTAGTGCTTCTGCTGGCAAGCAGGCTGGGGCCTGGGAGAGTCAGGTCCGGTTGGAGCCTTACACTGGCCTTTCTCTCTCATAGCTTCCCACTGCTCACCCTGTTGCCCACTTCAAGCTTCGGGAGGTGAGACAGTGTGGCATTGATCCAAGCACTCCCAAGACCAACCCAGACACCCCCACAGATCTCCTCACATTCCCAACCACAATGCAGCTTTATATGGACTCTATGGTGAACGTTCAATACACAGCCTCCCTTGCTCTCTCCAGCTGCGGGACATGGCCCTTGTGGAGGGAGGGGAGGAAAGTGACAACCCACTCCAGTCCCAGGGAGGAAGCAGGAGAGGAATTATCTGTAGTCAGGGCCCTGGAGTTGACAAAGAACTTCCACCTCCACCAGGGCCTTTTCCCTTCACCTTTCACTGTGACCATGAGAAGTAAGCACTGTCACCCACTTCCAAAAGGGAAACTCAAGGCTAAGGACAGTGGGCTTTTCTGCAGGGTCATGAGTCCTCTTTGAGGATACCTTTCTCAGCTGGCCTGGCAGCTGGACCACAGTATGGGGCTTCACCCTCCTGGTTCCAGTTGATTGGAGAGTGGTGATGACGTGACTCAAGCTGAGCCAATCAGTGTCGCCTCCCAATGATGCAAGGAATACATGAGTCAAGCTTCTGGGGAAGTTGGGAACTAGGACAGACATCTGAGGACACAAGCTAAAGAGATGAGGACAACTGAAGAGGGCTAAGTGCTGCAGGAAAACAGAGAAAGGCAAAGATGAAAGAGCCTCTGACTCCAGAGAGAGTAAGACTGGGACAGACAGACAAGATGACCATGGCTCTTGGTAGCTTCCCAGTCCTTTGTGAGGTACTGCCTTCCTGAGATGACCTCTTTATACCTGCCAAAAAAAAAAAATCTCTATTTTTGTCTAAATTATGTTGCTCTCTGATACCTGCAAATGAAAGAATTGCAGTAAAACACTCAGAATGGTTAAGAGTCTTGGCCAAGCTATCAAGCCTAGCATACAGACCAGTCTCCTCTAACTCTACATCCTCCCTCTTGACTGGCTGTGAGGATAGTGAGGCCTCTTCCCAAGAGGTAGGAGTGAAGCCCTAAAAGTGAAGGCTATGATGAAATGTGCAGACCCAAAATTTATTATCTGCATCCCAGAACCAGCAGATTCTGAAGTCCTGAACCAGGGGACAGATCCTTGTCCATGACTCCATACTTCAGCACTTCTCAGAGTGTCAGCCCCACTCCACAGGGGACAATGATTCTTAGCTCTCCTGGGAATTGTCTTCGACTAGGCTTGTTGGGTTGGGTTTACCAAGAAGACATGAGTGAAATTTTCTTTGGGATGTGGGGACAGGCCAGCACTCATGCACACCCATACACCTGGATCTGAAGACCTTCTCTCTCACTCATCTACCATAAAAGGGAAAATCTCTTTTTCTTTGGCTGAACTCAGCACCCAATACACTGGAGTCCTGGTGCCACCAATAAGAAGATGCTAGAGTCATGGCATCATAGGCAGCCTGGGAAATGAAGACCAAGGACGTAAACCTACTCCCCAGGTTGTCCATGGAGGGGTGGATGTGAGTGGTCCTCAAACTGTCAGTGGAATAAAATCAGAGGCTATGCAAAATTTCTGCCCCTGGCCTACAGATTTGGGATTCCCTGAGCAGGCCTTGGCAAATACTCACTCTCTCTCTCTCTCTCTCTCTCTCTCTCTCTCTCTCTCTCTCTCCCTCTCTCTCCCTCTCTCTCTCTCTTGCTCTCTTCCTCTCTCTCTCTTTCTCTCTCTCTCTCTCTTTCCTCCCCATCTAGTTTGCACACGAGATCTTCCAAAAGCAACACTACCACTGTACAGATTAACACCCTGTAGCAGCTCCTGCTAAGTCCCAACACCTGGTCCCTGCTTACCCTCTAAGTTTCATCTCTTACCTTACTCTGACCTGGAGGGTATTGAACTTGGACTCCCAAGGCTTTTCCAGACTGCATTTGCCTTTGCACCTGCAGTTTCCTTTGCTTGGAGTGCCTTCCTCTCCTCCTCCACCCTCTCTAGTCCAACTACTAACTTCTGTTAAACCTTTTCGACTCACCTTGGCACACACACGCTGAAGTTTTCATGACTCTGCCTCTCCCTACTCTCGACCCCTGAGCCTTTGCTCCCCTCTCTATCTCTGTTCACCTCCTAAAGTTTACATGTCTGTATCCACAACCCCAGTGGGAGCATCAGGAGGGCAAGGATGCCTCTTTGATATCAAGAAGAAACAATGATTGCTATTCAAAATGAGAACTGACTGGAGTTTCTTCTATTTTCAATGGAAAACCTCTTACAAGAGGAGAGGGCTTTTTAGCTGTGGAAATATGATGAGGACCTCTTTGGAGTAAACTATAACGCTCTCCTACACAGGCATCATCTGGAAGGAGCAGGTCTATCACTTTATTATAGACAGCTAAGTTAGAAATTACAAGGCAGTCAGAGAGGAATTGGGCCCTTGAGGAAATCAATGCAAAAAATGAGACACACCTAGATTGCGGCTGGAGGAGAAGTTGACAGAGTCAGGCCTCAACATGGAGACTCAATAGCCAGGCTGCATACCTCCCTAGAGATACACAGTAGCTTGAGATTGTACTGTAATTAGCACCACCTAGTCCAGTGAGCCCAGCTAGGCATCAGATGCATAGGTGGGTGACCAGAACTTCTGTACCCATACTCCCATCCCTTTCCAGGAATGCCTTTGTTCTTTGCATGTTAGAAGTTATAGATAAGTTGAATTTAATAATGCTCACCATATAATCTTGGTACATGCATAGCTTCTCTATTGGATCAATATTATTTAAGAAACTATACTTGTAATTCTGCAGGTTGATGATAGTTTGATCCACATTGCATCCACGTTATGATTTTGCTGTATAAAATCAGCAAAATTTGTATAAAATACCACTAACAAAGAGACTCAGCAGCCACTCAGTTGAGATCCCTCCTGGAAATCCAGGAGTTATTCTTCTTATTATTTGCAGTAAAACTCTCCTAACCGCCTCCTTTGATTCATGACTTTATTCCTCAACATTGTGAGACCACAAACTCAGCACATTCGACATCTATCAGGTTGGGAGTTATTTTCCCCCATGACAAGAGGAAAGGCAAATCATGCATTAAAGTGAGGGCACGTTTTCATGCCTCTGGACAGGCCACGTGAGAAGGAATGCAGTTCTTGGGAGAATAGAGGGAAGTTGGGAATATGTGGAAATGGGTATAGGTGATGATAGGCCCAGCAGAAAGGTTGAGGACCTCAGGGGGAAAATGTAGACTGTGGGTCAGTTCATGTCTGTGTGGGCTGGGGAAGTTGGAGAAACAAGGTATTGAATACTCAGGTTGAAAGTGTTCCTTGTACTGTGCTGTTCTTTACTGTAGTATGTACACACACATACACACACACATACACACACACACACCTCCCCACCCCAATTCCTCTAAACCTTCAGGAAAAGTCCATGACAGCAGCCTTGTGCTGGGGAGAGATGGAGGAAAAGAGACCCTGCCTGCGTGAGAGACACAGCACACCAGGGGCAGCTAAGTAGGGTGCTGAGTAGATGCAGAGAAGTCAAGGGAAGCAGAAGTCAGAACTGAGAGGTAAGCATGAGAGCAAAACCTGCCCCAGAAGTTTGCAGAAACCTCAGGGAAGGCATTGAAGGAAGGAGTGGGTTCCCGTCTATTCTTTAAATATTACAGCAAAGGTTAACAGCCCCAAGCAGGCTCAAACGAATTGAATTAAAATTGTGACTGGCTTGGGGACCTCTTGAGACTGGTCTGCACACATTTGGAGCGGCTGTCTTTCACAACACATGGGAGAGAAAAGGAATGTCAAAACTGCTTAGCAAAGAGAATTCCCTGTGGTTGTGAGAGGATGGAAGAGGCTGGACGCTTCTGACAACACGGAGTACTGACAAGGGTTTCCTCAGAAAGGCTGGGAGAACAGCAGAAGAAACAAACTCTTTATATGCCTGAACAGGAGGGGATCTCAGGGAACATCTGGTCCTCAGATGGCAGGTAGAGTTCAAGCTGAGTGCCAACTCCGATCAACTGGTAGTGTCTGCCTGGAGCACTGCCATAGGAAGAATTCTGAGGTTCTGTCTGGCTTCAGCAAGATAGAGTTGAATGATCAATTAATAATGTCTGCCATGGGTACAGAAACGGGAATGATAGCATGTGTGCTGTAGCATTGCCATCCCTAATGTAACCTGACTTTTCTTTGTATAGATGGGGGAAAAAGGGAGCTTTCCCTAAAGTCACATAGTGGCTAGAGTCAAGTTGAATATCAAACTCTGGGCTCTGCTTTGCACTGTGATATCGCCCTATACACAAAGCACAGGCGAGGAAGTAGGAAGGTTAATGTCATGGCTAACTGTCTGGTGAAGCAAGGCAGTGCAGAAGCACAGACTGTGCCAGGAAGGTAGAAGGAGAGCCAGAAGTAGGCTTATTTTAGGAATGGGTTTTGGCCAAATAATCTTTGTTCATTTGGATGACATACAGCTTCCAGGTGTATCTGAAGGACTGCTGTGTGGTTTAACACACCAGCACAGGACCCAAGCTCAAAGAGTGGGGAAAATCTCATAACAGGGAAAAGAAAACACAGGTTACCCCAGGTAGTTCAGGCTAATGTCTTTATGGTCTCATTCATTCACTCTACAAATATTTTTCAACACCTATGAGCAAATCAGTGACCTAGGAGTTGGAGCCACAGTTCTTAAGGTATTTGCATGAAAGCAAGGGCCCAGGCAGGCACAGAACAGCTAATTATGCAATTAGTTATTCAATGATAAATGAAGATAAATGCTGTGAAGGGAGGCAGGGAGCTCTGGAAGCAAACAACCAGGATCTGATGTCATCTGGAAGAGCAGGGGAAGCTTTCTGAGGAACTGACATTTAAACTGAGACTGGGAGGATTAGAACAGGAGGTAGTGATGGATTGGGGGTTGAGAGAAGCAGCAAGAGGGAGACAGACAGGAAGACAGAGGGCAGAGGGAAGAACCTGTTGGAATCCCTAAAAAGGGAAGAAATATGACACAACGAGGGATTAGAAGACCAAAAAGCCAGAAGGCCTGGAACAGGAAATATGCATTTTTTCAGGTTATTATCGGGGAAAGAGTTAGGAATCAACAAAGGACAAGCTGTGACAGGGAGCTAGTGAGAGCAGCAATCTCACCCCACCCCCTTCCCCACTTCACATGGGTCTTTAGTGACAACCCCTCTAGACTGACGGCTCCCATGCCCAGCTGAACAGATAGAGCCCAGGTTGACCTTCAGCCCCTGCTCAGTCCCGCAGCCCACATACATCTGGGCTATACACAACCATCCTGCCCCTACCTCTCTCATCCCAGCCCTCAACAAGTAGGCTAGACCAGTGCCCACAGGAATCAACTAGACATCCCATTAACATGCAGTTTCTGTATCAGTAGCCCAGGTGGGGCCTGAGATTTTTGCATTTCTAACACACTCCTGTGGCTGCTGCTGCTGGTGTCTGGACCACGTTTTGAATAGCAAAGCATGAGCAGACAACTTGTAAAGGAATGGGCATTAGCATCCCAGGGTAAACTGAGGAGAAGAAAGTCCCTGGAAATAATTTTGTTTGATTAAATGCAATGCTGTTGAATTCTTTCCCATGGTGTGCTGGCTTTCCATGCCAGAGACAGAAAAACATAGCATATGCTTTGTCAACAAAGATGAGGTGCACCCAGCCTGGTGGGACCTGAGGGCACCCAGAGTCACCATCAATCCCAAGCAAAGGGAAAGCTAAAGCCAGGGCACCCAGCAGGGATGACCAGTGCTAATTAGGAAATCAGGGCAGATTCCTTGGGAGAGGTAACATTTGTTGGATGAACATGTTACTAGTGTTTTAGGGCAAAAGTTCTCAATAGACCATGCTCAGCCACTCGTCCCAAAATGCCAATCAAGGATATGAGCAGTGGTAAAGGGCAGGAAAGGACCTTTAATCAGCATGCCCAAGCTGGGAAGGACAAAGAGATTGAACATTGTCTTGGAGGGGCTGACAGGAACTTTGGGGTTTTACAGAAAAGAGAGACAAAGGCAAGAGTTGGAGTTTTGGGTAACTGAGGTTTGTGCATAGTAGGCAGGGTAGGTAATCCAGGCCAATCTGTGGCCTAGTGGATCCTGTCTTAGGGCTGGTCCTGCCACGCTCTGGAGAAGTCCTCATGGCTTGAGGGCTCAATCCAGTTTCCACAAAAGGTTTGCTCATGTTTGGGGGGCATCCTCATTGTGGGGTGATCTGCATGGCTCTGCTTTTCCCAGAATCCAAGGTGAGTACAGGTTTAAGACAATGACGGGACACTTGCTAGGCATCCCTCCAGGGGGTCTGGTACAGGATGATGTAAACATTAGCAATTCAATGTCTCTGCAAATCTTGTCTGTCTTAAAGGAAGAGATTGGCTTTCATTTAGGGCTAATAAACATTATTTTACCAGTTTGTAGACAGATACTCCTTAAGTAATTAGCATGCCTACCTTCAGAGCTAACTAGGGTTCTCAAAGTAGAATAAAATAAAGTTAGGTAAAAAGGAAACAGGAAAAATTGTAATATTAAAAATTGTACTTTAAGAAAAGCTACAGCTTCAGAGCACAACAGTTACTCAAGCCTTTTTCCCTTCCAGAAAACTCATTCAAAAAATTCCTAAGGGCCAGGTGTGGTAGTGCACACCTGTAATCCCAGCACTTAGGAGGTTGAGGCAGGAGAATCACTACAATCCCAAGGCCAGCCTGGGCTACATAGTGAGTTCTAGACCAGCCTGAACTAGAGGGAGACCCTGTCTTTTAAAAAAGTTTTCTAAGGGTCTTAAAGATACAATAAGGCTGTAAACTGGGCTCTGGGTAAATTTCCACCTGTAAATTGCCTTTCCTCCCATAGACTTCCATCCTCAAAAAAGCAGCAATATTAGTGAATAGTACATCTCAACTTCAAACACATGAAAATGGTTTGCCTTCTAGCATAGCCATACACATGGGTAACTTGACAGAGAGTGGGAATACACAGCCTAGACCGCTCATCTTAGAGACACCCTAAAGACCTCATAAATATACCCAGCTCCAGAGCAAAACGTGCATCTCTCTTAAAAGCCCACATTTTCAGGCCGGTGAGATGGCTCAACAGCGTAAGCGCCTGCCTGGCAAGCGCGAGGGCCCGAGTTTGACTCCCGGAACCCACATACGAAAAAGGGGCCGGTGATATCGCTCAGCGGCACGGGCGCCTGCTGGCGCACGAGGTCCTCAGGTCAACCCCCAGTACCCACAAAAAAAAAAAAGCCCACATTTTCTTCTTTCTGAGTGTGTACTTTTTAAAATTCCACCTAATAAACTTCTTTACACCTCTACTGGGGCATCTTAATAGTTCTTTTTCTGTGACGTAAGTCAGCAAACCTATAATCTACCCCATAGGTGGGTGAGTTAAGGTCCTATCTTCTCTTTGGGGAATCTCCTCAGACTCCATTCACTGACAACCCGACCCAAAGTTTTAATGTAATAAAGGAGACAGAAACATAACGAAGGCAGAGAGGCCAAGTTCTGTCCCCTTTTCAGTTACCCATTGGGCATTGTCAGACCCAGCCTCTCAGTAACCTATTATAAACAGGATTTCAACACATGGAAAATGGAAAAAGGTAAGCAAAAAAGCCAAAATATACCTTAGCCAGTGAAACAATGAATATTTAGCTACATGAAACTTTTAAAAATAAGATAAATACAAAGAGCTGAAATGAGAAGGGGCACGAAGATCCTGAGGCACATGGAACTGGCTTATGGAGAGGGAAGACTAGAAAATTTGTTCAGCATGTGATAATTCCATCTCTTGAATGCCAGGCTAAGAGAAGAGAAACAGGAAATGAGATTTCACCAAAAAAGAAAAAGTGAAGCAGAGGCCAAGCGAGCGTCACTGCTCCCAGTTCTGCAGGTGCCCCACGCAGCTTGGAGAGGTAGGAGGCCCTAGCAGGATCAGTACACGACAGCTTTCTGGTGTCTGGGCTTGTGTTGTCAACAAGGGAAGGTCAGGATAACAATGCTTGAGGGCAAACATCAAACTCCACCTGCCAGGACAATGCTGAGAGGGAAGCTGCTGGAGAGAAAAGCTTTCAGAAACAGAAAAGGCATCTCCTCCAAAAAGAACCTAGTGAAAGAGATGGGGAAGATAAAACCCAGACTCTTAAAAAGAAAACCACTGTAAAGTCGTGTTTACAATCTCCAAGCTGATGGCAAGAAATGGATGGTCCTATAGCGGGGAGCTTTCGAAAGTACTTTAAGAGGCTGCAAGTAATAAAGAAGCTAATACAAAAAAACCGGAAGCTCCCTCCATTCTGGCAGCCCACAGGACCCCCACCTATCTCCTGCACATGGCTGAAGGCATTAGGCTACATCTGCAGCCCCATCCAGCGGCAGACTCCAATATCAACCCTGTTCCAACAGGAGGGACCCAGAAGGATTTAGCCCACTCTCCAGGCACACACCACAGCCTGGCATGGGTGCCAGTTCTGCTCTGCCTGTGCCCCTTGTCAAGAGCATTGGTCTTGCCCCAGAATGGAATCTCAGCCCTATGTACATGGTAACCTGCCTTGATCTTTCCAGTCTGAGACCCCCCTTGAGCTCTCCTTCCTTCTGGGGGTCCACACCCCAAACTACGGGGACCACCTCAACAGTTATTCCTGCAGATAGGTGAATTGAGCTATCTGAGCCAGTCCTGTTCTGAGTCAGGACACTGAAGAGGCCAAGGATTTCCCTAAGGACAAGAATTAGACTGGACTTGGAGCAAGAGCCTTGGAAATATGGTCGGCCTTGACTTTCCTTCCTTCCCACATCCTCGCATGTTTCTGTACATTCATTCATTCCTGAAATATTTGCAATACTTCCTCAGACAAATCTTAGGTGAGGATGCAGAGGTGGAGCCACGTTGGTCCTGCAGAAGAACTTCAAAATAACAGGATTGTCTACACATAGCTCCTGGCTGGTGACAGCACCAGCTGCATGGCCATCCTGCCATGAGGCCGCAGTGGGAAGGGCCAAGGGAGGGTGAGGAGGGAGGGGACAGCCTGATGCACTGAGTTCTGAGCTGGGGAGCTCCTGCATGCATTCCCAAATAGCCTCTTTCTGTGCACCCCACATGTATGTGTAGACACATACATACACATACATATGTGTACTGCATTGTATATAAAAACACAAACATCCATCTCCTACTTCTGCCCACTAAGAAGGCCTAGAAGCACAAAATCTCCATTGTGCTCAGCATACCAAACACCTACATCCTGATTTTAAATACCATTCTCCATGAAAAGGAACCTGAGCACCTTGCAGCAATGGCTGCACCCAGGACTTCAGCAGGGAAAGACAAGCTGGAACATCTTGCCTGTACTCAGGCTGCTCCCTCTTCTTGGCTGCCCTCTTGCCAGTCCTTCTCACTCCCTTCTCCAGCACCCCTTCAACACACAGCAGCATCCTGTGCATTGCCAGCTCAGTTTTCTGTTGCTATACAAGACATGAGGGAAGCACCATGGGCAAGCATGGCCCCTTTGGATACCCCACTGACCTGGATGCAAAGCCCCACTCAGTCTGGCATTAGTTACATAACTTCTCTGAGGCTCAATTTCTTCCTGTATAAAATGGGGATACTGAAACCTATGCCCTTGGGTGTTGTGAGGTCTCAGACATGTTCCATGAAGCTTCACTGGGCTCTGCACTCAACCCGCAAACACTGCATGCTGATGCATCCACCTGCCCCATTAGAACCAAAGCCTGCCTCATCTGTCTCTTCCCATCCCCTAACACCCAATACCATGCCTGGCACCCCAAGAGCCATCAGTCTGTGTTTCTTAGATCATCCAATTAAACTGCTAGCTGATATTTACCCACGTGCCGGAATGCACTGACTGGCACCATCCTGCTGACACTTAGTTTATATCTACATCAAAGGACTGGGCTTTTCCTACCCATTCCCCTGACTGAC
Organism: Erethizon dorsatum; assembly: GCA_028451465.1. Taxonomy (NCBI): domain Eukaryota; kingdom Metazoa; phylum Chordata; class Mammalia; order Rodentia; family Erethizontidae; genus Erethizon; species Erethizon dorsatum. The sequence goes on along the minus strand of CM051827.1, from coordinate 108,353,731 downwards.
ACTTACCAGGACTGTCCCTCCTGGCACCTGCCCCAAGCTCCTGAGTAGAAGCCTGCAGGAAGAAAAGCCTAGGGTTTCTCACTCTACCATTGGCTGCCCCATCTGTCTTCTTCTCAGGCTCGCTGGGACACTCCTCTTTCTCTGTGCTTTGTCTCATCTCATCTCTGCCTCTGTCCCTGAGCAGCATCAGTATCTGGGTTTCCCTGTATGTCAACACTTCTAACTACCTTTGCTGACTGTTTCTTCCTGGCATCATCTTTCCCTCCCATAGAAAACCCCCAAGCCCCTTGTTAGTGGCTCTCATTGTCACACTCAAGGGCAGAGCTACTGAAAAGCATCCCCACACAATCACACATTCACTGTCACCTCTCTGCAGTTCTCCTGGTATCATACTATCTTTGCTTGCCTACTCTTTGGGGATTGGAGATGGACAGTTTTCTTTATCTCTTCTACCTGTGATGTCTGCTCTCCCCTTCCAGCCCCTTCCGCAAGTCCCAGAACTTCCAGAGGGACAACATCTGGAGATCAAGGAAGGAGACTCCGGATCGGGCAGGAGAGAAGCTTCCCACATAAAGGACCAAGATAGGATCACTGGAAGCAGCCTCAGATCCCCCTTCCATGCAGAATGGGACCTGCAGGGAGGGGAAGGATACACCTGCACTGGCTGCTTAGACAGGACACACTGCATAGGAGGAACACACGATTAGCCTCCAAAGGCAAAAAGAGACCTTCACGCATCATCTTCTGGGGACATGTGTACACCATGAGGCCACTTACTGGAGAAAATTACAAGTCCAGCACTTGCAGGGCATATGCAGGTGCTCTGAGTGTTGGGGACATGGTGTCTGGGGTGCAGATGTGAATGTGGGGAATGGGGCCCATGCCTAGTACTCAGCCTTTGTTCTGATGAGATCAGCTCTGCTGCCACCCTTTCCTCTTCCCTGTGACTTGTAGTCCTATCTCCCTGCAGGAGGAGTATAGTGCCCTACCCCGCCGACATCAAGCTTCTGTCCATGGAGTGAGCCCAGAAGTGACATGTGCCACCTCTGAACAGGTGCTTCCAAGGCTGTCACATGTTTTATCTTTGCTCTTTTCTTTCCACCTCAAGAACCATGTCAGAAGCCGCCACTTCTCCCAGCTGCCAAAGTGAAAAAGACATGAAGAGCAGAGACAGGGCACCTGCCCTGCTGATAACACATAGTAAAATGAGAGGGAAGACATGTTGCACAAGGCCCTGGGATCTGTGGAATGTACAAGCTGTTTGTTACTGCCGCACAACCTAGTGAGAGCTGACTGCAGCAGCTCATGTCATCCCAGGCCCCTAAGTACTACTCCTATGTTGGTGGCTCGTCTATGTATGTACCTGGCAGACCCTTTCTCTCAGCTTCACACCCCCTATCCAACTGCCTATTCCAGCCCTCACTGGAGCATCTAGCAGGCATATCACAGGTAACGTCCAGCATGGAACCCTTAGTTTTACTTCCGATCACCCTCCAAGTCTTCTCCAGATGACCTGTCTGATTTACCTCCAGAGCCCTAAGTACAAGCCCCATTACCCCTTATCTCTCCTACTGCAATTGCCTCCTAATGGACCTCAGAACCTCTAATTACTGCTACCAGGTTGGGTGCTCTTTCTTTGTACAGGGTGAATCTTATCACATCATCACCTTGTTTAAAGGCTTTCTGTGGCAAATAGAATTAAAAAACAAATGATTACCAAGGCCTACAAATGATCTGCTACTCGACAGATGTTTCATGATGATGATGATGATGATGTGATGGTTAAATTTATATGTCTGATTGATTGGGCCACAGGGTGCCCAGATATTTGGTTAAACATCATTTTTGTATGTCTGTGAGGATGTTTCTTGGTGAGATTAACATTAGAATCAATAGACCCAGGAAAGAAGATTGGGTGGGTCTCATCTAATCACTGCAAACCTGAATAGAACAAAAGGCTGAGTAGGGGAGAATTTGCTCTCTCTTCCTAGCTGTCTTCCAGATGAACTATGGGCATTCTCTCCTGCTTTTAGACTTAGACTGAAACTCTACCATCAGCTTTCTTGAATCTTCAGCTTATTAGCTACACATCTTGAGACTTCCCTCTTCATAAATATGTGAGCCAATCCCTTATTTTATGTATACAGTAAAACTTTGGATTGCAAGTAACTTATTCTGGGAGTGTTCTGCAAGATGTGCACATATTTGTAATAAATTTTAACTTGATAAAAAAAGTGATATCTTGCAATACAAGTAGTACATGATGTCAAACGTCACATGATCACAACTGAGCCATTGGTTTCTCTCTCTCTCTCTATCTTTCTCTCTCTCTCTCTTTCTCTCTCTCTTTCTCTCTCTCTCTCTCTCTCTTTCTCTCTCTCTCTCTCTGCAGGATTGTAGGTGATCATCTCCCAAAAGCAAGAGGTTATGGAAGAGATCTTGTCTGCAGAGGAGGAGAAGGTGGAGAAACCCTTCATTTCAAATGAGATTAGGAAGATGCGTAAAGTGTGGGAAACAGTGCAAAATTTGTAGAAAAGCACCACCAGAATAAGGCTGTAGCAATGCGAGTGATGAATCTGTTTAATGACAATGCAATGTCACATTTTCATGAAATTTTCAAAAGCAGGCAAAATCAAGTGTCGTTGGACAGGTTCATTGTTAAAGTTTCACAAAAAGGAAAAGATTCCATTGAGCCAATAGACAGCAGTGACTCCGTTAATGATCGTGCAAGTTGTCCTACACAATAACTCTCCTCTCTCTTGTCTCCCTCACACTAGCCATGAAAGTTTTCTTTATATTTTGTATTTTATTTATTATTTTGTGTTATAGCATTGTAATCATTTTTATATTAATATTTTGGGGTTGTAGAACAAATCATCTGAGTTTCCATTTTTCTTATGGTGAAATTCATTTTGATATACAAGTGCTTTGGATTACTAGCATGTTTCCAGAATGAATTGTGCTTGCAAACCAAGGTTTTACTGTATTCTGTTTCTCTGGAGAATCTAGACAAACACAATGATATGATGAGTATGATGATGGTGAGGAGGAAGAAGAGGAAGCAAAAGAGGGGGAATGAGTATAAGTTTTCAAGCTTATTGAAGATGCTCCCTGAGTAGACCCCCAAGCTCAGATCTGGCAGTAAATACTTGTAACAGGACTCGTCCAAGACTTAGGCTACCTAGTTCACTACCTGTTTCTCTGAGCTGGTCAAGAGAGGGACCCATACACACAAGCCAAGCCTGCCACTGTCACTGTCCTTTGCCTCCTCTTCCTGCCCATGTTCTCCCCATCCTGATCCCCTCCCTTTCTTTGCTCCATTTCCCAGAGTATAGCTGGGCTCTGTAGTGGCATCTGAGTCACTTGATAAAGACTATGTGTTTTAAGAGACAAGGTATTTCTGAGTCATTATGTCACCAGCACCATGTCCAGAGGTCCTGAGAGTTGAAACCAAGGATCCAGGGTCCAAGCCTCACCTTAGATGGGGAAACTGGGGCTATGGTTAGCAGAAGAGGGGTACTATGATTTGAATGTTTCCCCTTCAAAATTCAGATGTTGAAACATAATCACCCATGTAACAGTATTAAGAGGTAGGGTCTTTGGGAGGTGATTAGGTTATGAATGAGATCCTTAAAAAAGGATTTGATGGAGGGAGTTTATTCCTCTTACCTTCTGTCTTCCTCAACATAAGGACACAGTGATCTTCCCCTCCGGATGTTGAAGCCTTCAGGGCGCCATCTTGGAAGCAGACAACAGCCTTAAAAGACAGCCAAACCTACAGAAAGAAGCCTTGGTCTTGAACTTGGCAAACTCCAGAACTGTGAGAAATTAAATTTCTATTCTTTATAAAGCACCCAGTCGGTGGTGTTTTTTCAATAGTAAAACAAAATAGCTAAGAGAGCAAAGTCATTTGATTGCACTCAGAGAGCGCTGCCCTCTGTAGTAAACACTATACTGGGAGGACACACAGAAAGCCAGACTGCCCATTCATTTAGATGACAGAGACCCAGGCCTAGCCGCAGCATGCTCCTGTCATGATGATGGAGATAGTGATGGCCTCAAGGAACTTGAGGGGATCACAGGGATTCACAGTCCACATGGAGGCATTAATCTAGACCCTTCCTTCCCTCCAGCTCATCCAGCCTTCAGGCCTTGCTCTAGGTTCCACCCCTGTCTAACTGTGTCAGGCTGCCAGTGATAGACGACTCACAGTGCTAGGACACCTCAAGCTAAAGACACATTCCCTCTCTGTCCCCATCCCATAGAGTTCTCTAATCTTATTGGAAACACAGTGTTCACCTAGACCCTGTCTTTTCTGTCCCATGAAGTTCCTGAGCTACCTACTTATCAGGCTAGTTCTTCCTCAGAGAAGCTGGACTCAGAGTTTGGAGAGATATCTATGGCTCATTCCCAAGACCCACCCTGCAAAAACAAAGTGCACTAATGAGAGAACATAAAAACTAGTCACCATGAGAAGTGAATTCTTTTGTCTATTATTAAATTGTTACCTAGTTTATACATCAGTCTGTGTCTTCAGTTAGTGTGACTTTACCCTAACTGAATTTTCAATCTCTGCTGCTGAAAAATATTAGATCCTTTCCAGGGTTCAATGTCACATTCCACCCTACAGGGCAACACATGTCAAATAGTGATCCTCATGGCTCAAAAGTTCTATGATAGTCTTTCCAAAAAATGCTAGAAGAAGGTAACAGTTGGGACCTAGACTCTAAGCAATGGGGCTCTGAGGCTCCAAGGATTACAGTAATTTCTCAACCAGGGTAGCTTCCCTCTTATCAATATTATATATTGGGGTTCCACATGAAATGTCACTTAAAGGTAGATTCTCCAACCAAACAAAGATATAAGAATGACTGCTCTTCCACTTGCTACCTTATACAAGTCTTGTGCCATCACTTAAAACATTGTGGGACATTAGCGATGTCTGTTGTCAACTTGATGTCATTAACCCATATATCATGCAACATGACATTATATCAAACCAGATATGTCTTTTACTTTTATATTTTTGTTTACAGAATGTTTTTCAAATTACAAAAATAATGCATGCTGGCTGTAACAAGCAAAATGTACAATAGAAAGATTTATAAATTATAGCTTATTTACAAATTATAGCTTTCTTATGTGGCCCCTGCCACTACCACTCCTCTGATGTACACAATGTTAACATCCTGGTATGTAGTCTTCAAGTGGACACCTATTAGGAAGAAATTTAGCTGTCCCTAAAATCACTAATGTAAAAATCTCCCATGAAAATACATTTCTTGTTCTCATCCACCAGTTAATCCCCAGAGATTGTCTGGGTCTCTGTGAAGAAAGGACAACCAGAGTGGACTGGTAATTGCATAATTCCAGGGACAAGCAAATGGAAGGCTTGCCTCTAAAAGGGATGCTCGCAGTGGGAGTCCAGCCTCTGGGTCTCCAGATGTCTGAGAGATGGCAGAGTCTTGTGATTAAGATTGTGTAGCTGCACCCTGGGCACCTCACTTGCCCCGCTCTAGTCCTGGCTCTGCATATACTTGTACATAATGGAGTACAGTATTACTAGGTGGTGGCTTTCTCCTTAACCATCAGTGTTGGATGCCTTTTTAGTGATGCACAAGTTTGCAGACTGAAACTTTGGTTCCCAGCTCTGTGGTACAGAATTTGGATAATAATAAAAATGATCTATATAATGAAAAGTTTAGGCCAAAGGGGAGGAGGAAGAAACAAAAATAGTATACAAACTAAAGATGGAGATATGGGGGAGAGGAAGATTTAAAAATAAAACTCACTTGGCAATTGTTGCTTGTGAGGAAATGTGAGAAAAACTGACAAAGAGGTTCATGTCCAAAGAACATGTGCAATAAGTTTCACTGTGCATTAAAATGATAAACTTTCTTTCCAAAAAAAAAAAAAAAGATTGTGCAGCAGGCAAGCCTCAGTGCAAATCCCACCTGGCCACTTTCTGTGCATATTTGGGCAATGCATTCTCCAAACCTCAGCTTACTCATCTTTAAAAAGACAGGAAAAATATCATCTGTATGTTAGTCAAGGTCCAATCAAAAACACAGAAGCCAGTCTATGAAGTCCAAGTAGAGAGGGCTAAAATCAGGGGCCCTAGAAGCTTCCACAGCTTTAAGGAGGGCTGAGAAGGCAACAATTGGGGAATCCATGGTCGACTAACTCAGCTACATCATCACAGCAGGGATTTCTGCAGTCTTACCAAGAACCTCTGGGAAGTTCCACTGACCTTCTAGGTAGGTCTACAGCAATGAAGCAAGTGAATCTCAACGAGCTCCTCCAAAAGGGGCTTCAAACCTCACATCTGATGCAGTGTTAACCTGCAACTACTTCCCAAGAAGAATGGCCTCACCCCCTTCTCTACTCACCAACTCTCCTTGAGCATCTCCCTTGCAGACTCGCACAAGGGACCACATGGGGAAAGGCATTCCGGGAAATGTATGTCCCAGCTTCTCATCCTCAAGTCAAAGGCTACATGATGACAGGAGCCAGGGACACCAGATAGACAAACTACTCAGCATTACCTACTGTATAGGCTTCTTGTGAGATTAAATAAAATAATGCAGATAAATTCTTAACCAAGTGCTCTGCACACAGTTAATGCTCAGTAAATGCCAGTTATGAGAATTCTTTTTATAATTTTGATCTGGAGCTGGTGGCTTTCCACCCAGCGCAGCACACTTACTCCATTTAATGTTACAAAAAACCCCAGGCATTGGAGTTCCTGTCAAGGATATGTTCCCCATCGCTTCACTTCACTCAGCAGGTCCTATCATTTCTTTCTCAGATCCGATTATAATGGCAACATTTTTAAATTGCTGATCCTTTAATTCCCCCGTAAGCACACATTCTGGCTGAAGGTATTCAAATCAATTACACTGGAAGACATGAACTAAATTCTCTACTTCTGTCTCTCCTGGTTTAATATTCCATGGTGATTATACCTAAAATCACCACCAAAGAAGAATATTATGCTCCAGGTGTGTCTCTCCCATCATCTATCAATCAAGGTGTGAGGAAATCCTTGGCCGCATTTATGAGCAAGTAGTTCTGGCCTCACAATCACTACCTAGCACTACCACCAAACATTTCCAAATAATGAAATGTTTTCAGTACCAATTAATTTTAAAAACCCAGACAGCACACAGACTTACTTCCCTGAAACTTAAATTCAAACCATTCCATGGATAACAAAATTATATTTGTAAAGAACTCAAATTGATTGGGCTTCAGAACCCAAAATTCAATTGTAGAAAAATGAAATAGGTTATAAGCCACAAAAGCCTTTGCCAAGTCATTCCTGCTCTGAAGCGCATTCCAAACATCACATAGTCACAGGTCGGTGCTCCCTGCAAAGAAATCCATTTTACAAACAACCCAGAGTTCAGCACCCAGATCTGTAACGCCTTATCCTGATTAATGATGGGCCCCATACTGTCACTTTCTCAGTGACTAAGGGTAGAGCTAACATTTTTGGGAGCCACGTTACCTGTAAAATTGAAATAACCTCCAGAGAAAATAACCCAGTTTAAACTTATTCTCCTTTTAGCTTGAATTTGCTTAGCTCTTTTAAACCTGTCCTATGTTGTTACCTGTGTCCTCCAATGCCTTTTGGTATCTACATAACTGCCCCCATTCTGATGAGTTTTAAAGTAAGTAAGTTAACCCCCTGTTTATCATAGCACCACTAAAGGGCACATCTGGCCCCCAAACAAAGGCTTATGGAGGGCCAGGGATATAGCTCAGCAACACAGCGCCTGTCTGGCAAGCATGAGGGCCTGAGATCGACTTCCAGTACCAAAAAAAAAAAAAGCTTATGGAGCCAACAATTCCAATTAGCATTTCCTTTTTTTTTTTTTTTTTTTTTTTGTAGGTACCAGGGGTCAACCTCAGGACCTTACGCGCCAGCAGGCGCCTGTGCCACTGAGCAATATCACCGGCCCTTTTTTCATATGTGGATACCGGGAGTCAAACTCAGGACCTCATGCTTGCCAGGCAGGTGCTTATGCCACTGAGCTATCTCACCGGCCCAGCATGTCCTTTTTAAAAATCCTAAATTCATATGTACAAATATCTGTTCAAACTGTTAACTCATTTCTAGGTGCTGGGATGAATGATATCAGGGAGCTCACATTCTAATCAGAAGAGGCAGATAAATAAATAAACAAACAAGTTAACTTCAGAATTTTCAAGTACTGATCAGAAAATCTCTTCACTTCATTTGTCTGGTCTGAGGTAGGGCCAAGTCTATGAAGAGCCATGGAAAGGGTGTTCTTAGCAGAGGTTACAGCAAGTGCAAATGTCCTGTGGTAGGTAGGAAAGATCTTGACAGCTCATAAGATAGAATACACTGCCAAGCACAAAGGCATAGACAACATGTACACCAATAAATAACAAAGACTTCCTAAAATTTTTGACTGAACACTGAGTAGACACAAAAGATATTTATACCTAAGTTTATATACAAAGAATAATAGTAAGGGCCGGTGAGATGGCTCAGCGGCGTAAGCGCCTGCCTTGCAAGCGCGAGGGCCCGAGTTCGACTCCCGGATCCCACATACGAAAAAGGGGCCGGTGATATCGCTCAGTGGCACAGGCGCCTCCTGGCGCGCGAGGTCCTGAGGTCGTCCCCCCGGTACCCACCAAAAAAAAAAAAAAAAAAAAAAAAAAAAGAATAATAGTAAAAGGAATGCTTATGCATCTCACCATCCAGTTTAGGACATAAAACATGATCCCTAACTTTGAACCTTCCTATGTGTTCCTCCTCCTTCTCACCCCCTCAATCCAGAGGAATCCTAATCTGAATTCTGAGTTATTATTCCTGTGATGGTTAATCTTGGTTATTGGCTTGCTTAGATTGAGAAACACCTAGGAAATTAGTAAAGCACACTTCTGGGTGTGTCTGTGAGGGTGTTTCCAGAAATGACTGGCATGTGAGACAACAAACAGAGCAGGGAGACCCACCCTGAATGTGGATGGCACCATCCAATTAACTAGAGACCTGGACAGAATAAAAGCAGAAGGAGGAAGCCTACCACACAGGCTTTCTCTCCTTCTCTGCTTCCTGGCTCCCATGAGGTAAGCAACTTTCCATGGCCATGCTCCTGCCGCCATGATGTTCTCCCTCCTCTCAGGCCCAAAGTATGGAACCAGGGAACCATGGACTGAAACTTCTGAATCTGTGATCCCAAATAAACCTCTCCTCCTTTAAATTGTTTCCCTTTCCCCCAGGATTTTTCTCATAGTGACACAAAGTTAACATAAATTCCATGCTTTTTTCCTAATGTCTTAAGACCTTATGTCCTGATTAATACATTATTCAATATATTTTTTACTTTTCAGATTAGAATTGTACAGTTAAATATGCTTGTACAATTTGCAATTTTTTCAGTGCTGGGGATCAAATTCAGGACCTTGGCACATGGTAGATAAGTGCTCTACCACTGAGCTGTATCTTGAGCCCCTAATTTTTTAATCAGAATTTCTATGGAATTCACTGTAAATTCATATGCATTTGTAAGGAATAATACAGAGAGATTGTGTGTCCCTTCCAGTTTCCTCCAATAGTACCATTTTTCAAAACAATAGTACAACCAGATATTGCCTTGATATAATTCACCAAGCATATTCGGATTTCCCCCGTTTACTTATACTTGTGTGTGTGTGTGTGTGTGTGTGTGTGTGTGTCTGTTTAGTTTTATAATTTTATCACACAGGTCTGTGTATCCACTACTATGGTCAAGATACTATCATGAGGGTTCCTTATATTGCCCCACGGCAACCATATCCATCTCCTCCCACCTCACCCCATCCCACTCCCAAAATCACTAATATGTTCTCTATTTCTAATATTTTTTTCACTTCAAAATGTTCTATACATTGATTCATGCAGGATGTAACCTTTTTAGATTGACTTTTATATTCATAATTATAATTTTTGAAGATCATCCAAGTTGATAGCACATTCTTTTTTATTGCTGAGTAGTATTCCACTGTACGTAAATACCATAGTTTGTTGAAACCATTCAACTGTTGAAAGGGGTCTGTGATGTTTTCAGTTTTTTACTATTGCTGACAAAGTTGCCGTGAATATGTGCTTACTACAAATAAAGCTTCCCGGGTTTGTTATTATTCTCCTGGGATAAAGAATGAGACTACAACTGCTGGGTCATAGTTTAATAAAAGTGCCAAACAGTTTTCTACACTAGCTCTATTTTATACCAGCAATTTATGAGTAATCCAGTTTCTCCATATCCTTGCCAAATTTGGTGTTCTATTTTTTATTTTAGCAATCCTGACAAATGTGCAGAGATACATTATCATGGTTTTAGTTTTCATTACCCTGATGGTGAACATTTTTTCAGGTGCTTATCTGCCATGCAAATAGCCTCTTCGGTGAAATATTTGCTCATGTCTTTGACCAAGTTCGAATTGGGTTGTTTATTTTTGGATTTTAATGCTGACTTTTGAGAGTTTTTTTCCTATAATCCAGATTCTCATCACTTGCCAGATATTGATTTGAGAATATTTTCTCCCACTCCATAACTTGTCTTGTGGCTTATTTTCATACTCAAAACTGCCGACCTCAACTTCACCCATTGTATCAATTTGATCAAAATGTATTTACTCATTCTAATATTGATGGATACTATTTAGAGTTTTACTTTCACAAGCCATGTTACTACAGGCCTTTTGATGAGTCTCCTGGTATACTTCCGCAAGAGTTTCTCAAAGGTATTGACCTGGAAGTAAAATTGCTGGGTCACTGGGTGTGTGCATTATTAACTTTACCAGGTAATATTAAAGCTATGCCAAAGAGATTACATCACTTCCACAAGCACTATAAAAGTTGCTGTCACTCCACACCTTTGCCAACACTTGATTTTGTTAATTTCTTCTCAATTTTGGCAATCTGGCGATTGTATAATGATAGCTTATTTTTACTTATTGCTTCTGTTTTCTGTATTCGAAGCCCTGGGCATCAAACCCATGGGTGCTCTGCCACTGAACTGCATCCCCACTTCTATTTATTTTTTTAATTTTGAGACTGCGTTTCACTAAGTTGCCCAGGTGGAACTCAAACCAGCAATCCTCCTGCCTCAGCCTCCGTCAGTTCTGGGATTACAGGGTCCACCTTAATGGTGTCTTATTTTATTTGTACTTCCCTGATTTAAAATATTTGTATTTATTTTGTGTGTAAATACAAATTGTTTCCACATTTCCTTGGAGAGACTGAGCATTCAGTCTGGATTATTCAGGTTTCCTTTTTGCCTACGTGCCTATGTAAGTTCTTTTGCTCATTATTCAGTTGGGCTATTTCTCATTTTCTCACTGATTCTTAGGAGTTTGGTTGGTTGGTTGGTTGGTTTTCGTCGTTGTTGTTGTTGGTTTTCTTTTTTCTTTTACATATTCTCAATACAAATCTTTTGCCACTTATGTGTTGCAAATCTCTTCTTTGGTTTATGGTTTGTCTTTTTCTCTTCTCCTCCTTCTCCTCCAACTCCTCCTCCTCCTTCTTCTTCTGTTATTGTATCTTTTGATGAACAAAAAATTTGAATGGAGTCAAATTTTTCAAACTTTTCTGTACAGTTGCAATTTTTAGATATTAAGAAATTCTTACCTTTCCTGAAGTCATAAATACATACACTGCCTCTGTAACCACCATCTTTAAGAACATGGACTCCCACAATGAACTGCCTACATTCAAATCCTAATGACAAACACTTGAGCGATTTATTTAACCTCTCTGTGCCTCAGTTTACTCATGTCCCAAACCGGAATGAACTTACTACCTACATCATACATTTGTCCTGCGGACTAAATAAATCAACATGTATAAAATGGTTGAAAGATTGGTACGCGGTATTATATGCCGTCATCATCGTTGTTATCACCAAGTTCTTAATATTGACTTTTACATTTAAATTTTTAACTGCTTGAAATTGATTTTTGTATATAATGTGACGTATTGGCCCAACTTTTTTTTATATAAATGACAAATTTGCCCAACATAATATTTAAACCGAGTCTTACCTCACTGAAATGCAACACTAGCACTGTCATAAATCCAGTTTCCATCTGTGTGGCGTCATCGATGTTCTTCACGATGGCTTTGTGTGCAGAGTAGCGTCCACCCAGGACCAGTACCTCTTACCCCAGCTTCATGAACTTGCCCATTTCGACAACAGTGAGCCGGGCCTACAGCAGAAAGGAAGGAAGTGCATTTCCACTAACCTTTCACCCTGGGGAGCCTGTGTGTCTCCACTTTTGACTGAGATTCGTCTATAAGTCTCCTTTCTCATACTTTTGTCAGGATTTAGTATCAAGATTATGCTAGTCTTATAAAATGGGTTGGGTCATATTTCCTCATTCTCTGTTTTATAGAATGTTTGTGTAAGCCTGGAAATATTGATTTCTTGAATGTTTGGTAGAACTCACCAGTAAAATAATTTGGGAGGCTCTGTTGTTTTCTTTATGATGTATCTTAAAACAATTCCACCTATTTAGTATCTATTGTACTGTGCAAATTTTAGATTTCCTCTTGAGTTGGTTTTTATAATTTATATTTCTCTAGAAATTTTCCCATTTCATCTAAGTTTTCCAAAGTATTAGCATAAAGTTGCTCATTATACCATCTTATCTTTTACATCTTGTAGCATCTATGAATGTTCCCTTTCCATTCCTCCCATTGTATTGTCTGCCTTTGTTATTTTTTGCTTGATCAATCTCACCAGAAATTTTTAAATTTTATTAGTTTTTTCAAAAAAACAACTTTTGGCTGAGTTGGGGCTTTCTGTTGCACGTTTGATTTCCATTTCATAAGTGTTTGCTTTCTTTTTAGTATTTCCTACCCTCTACTTTTTTGGATCATTTTTGTTACTCACTTTTAAATTGTTAAGTTGGATATTTATTTAGTTCAGAAGTTCTTAACCAGGGGCAACTTTGTCCCCCTGTGAAACATTTGGCAGTGTCTGAAGACATTTTCAGCTTTCACAACTCTATTGGAGGAGGACGATAGAGGCAATTAATAGGTAGATCCAAAGGTTGCTGCTGGACATCCAACAATGATCGAGACAGCCCTCGATGAAGAATTACTCAGTCCTGGGTAGTGCTGAAGGTGAGAAATCCTGCTCAAGCTTATTAACTCAGCCTTTCTTCTTTTCTAATAAGAGCACTTCACTCTAAAAATTTTCTGCTGAGCACTGTTTTAGCTTCATCCCATAAATATTTTTTTAATTTAAATACATAAAAATTGACTCTCCTTTTGGTATACAGTTCTGACCTATACTATAGAGATGTTAAATTACCATCACAATCAAGATAAAAAGTAATTTAATTCCCCCCCAAAAAAATAATCTCACATTGTCCCCTTTGTAGTCAGACTGCCTACCATAGACAACGCTTGATCCACTCTTTATACCTACAGTTCTCCAGAATGTCATGTGCTATAGTTTGAATGTGCCCCCCCAAAAAGTGTGTTAGAATCTTAGCCTCCAAAGCAACTGTGTTGGGGGTGGCCCTAATGGATTTAGGGTTCCACCCCTAGGAGTAGGCCAGTGCCTATTATTAAAGGGCTCGCTCTCTCTCACCTTCTCATCTTCCACCATGGCATGGCACAGCAAGGCCTTCACCAGATGCTGAAACACTGATATTGGACTTTCCAGCACCCACAACTGTAAGAAATAAATTTCTTTTAGCTGTACATTACCCAATCTGTGGTATTGTTATATCAACACAAAACAGACTGACATTATATAAGTAGAATCATATACTATATAACGTTATAAAAATGGCTTCTTTCACACACTATACAGACTTTTGAGACGCATCTATACTGTTGCATGAGTCAACAGTTTGTTTTTATTGCTGCATAGTATTCTATTATACGTATATACTATAGTCTGTTTACTCATTCACACTTTTTTTGTGTGTGGGTACCAGGGGTCGAACTCAGAACCTCACACGCCAGCAGGCACCCGTGCCACTGAGCGATATCACCAGCCCTTTCTTCGTATGTGGGTACCAGGAGTCAAACTCAGGACCTCACACTTGCCAGGCAGGCACTTATGCCACTGAGCCATCTCACTGGCCCCTCATTCACACTTTTAAGGACTTGGGGGCTGTTTTCATTCTTTAAACAATAATGAATAGATCTGTAATCTATGTACAGGTCTTTGTGTGAATAGAAGTTTTCATATCTTTAAATACCCAATAGTGAGATAACTGAGTTATTTGGTAAATGTATGGTTAGCTTTACAAAAAAATAAAATAAAAGCTGTCAAACTGTTTTCCAGAATGACTGTACCATTTTCATTTCTACCAGCAAAATATGAGGGTTCTAGTTGCTCCACATGACAGCATTTGGTATTTGGGGTGCATCTGTTTTCTTCCCTCCTTCCTTCCTTTTTTTTTCTTTTCTTATTTTAGGCATTCTAATAAATGTGTAAACATTTTGGTTTTAATTTGTGTTTCTCTAATGGCTCTGCTGAGCCTCTTGTATTCATGCCATTCATATAACTTCTTCAGTGAGATGTCTGTTCCAATCTTTGTCAATTTTTAGTAAATTATTTGTTTGCTTGCTGCTACATTCTTGGGTAATTGTATCAAAGTCTGGCACATAATAAACTACAGATATAAAATATGCGACATGTTAAGGTTTGACCACTCATGGAACTATCACCAAAACCAAGACAGTAAATATAACTATTATGCCCAAAGTTTCTTAGGAATTCTTCTCTTTCTTCTCCTCTCCCCCAATTTCCAAGCAACCATTAATTTTTTTTTTTTTGTGGGTACCGGGGGTCAACCTCAGGACCTCGCATGCCAGCAGGCGCCTGTGCCGCTGAGCGATATCACCAGCCCTTTTTTCATATGTGGGTTCTGGGAGTCAAACTCAGGACCTCGCACTTGCCAGGCAAACGCTTATGCCGCTGAGCCATCTCACCAGCCCACAACCATTAATCTTTCACCACAGATATATTTGCATTTTCTAGAAGTTTATTTTTAAAATAAAATCATATGGTATGTACTACTTGTGTGTGCTTTCTTTTATTTGAAAAATTAGTTTTGAGATTTGTGTAGTACTGTGTATTAGTAGTTCATTCCTTTTATTGCTTTGTATTATTCCATTGTATTTATTTATACATTCATCAGTGAATATCTTGCCAATCAGCCTAGGGTTCTTTTGCTTGATTCAGATAGAAATCGTGACTAGGCAAAGTGCAGCTCTGCTAGCCGTCCTGGTGTTACCACCAGGTAATGCCGGGTGTCAACAGTTGACACAGCCGGCTGTGTCAGCGCCACTGCTGGCCACTGCTGTCCAATACCGGCTTGTGGTGGACACTGTAGGTTGGGTCTCCAGGTACTGGTCTTGCTGCTCTTCAGGGTTAACAGCTCTGAGTGTTTATTGCTCTTTCTTTTTTGGGGAGGGGAACTGGGAATTGAACTCAGGACCTTGTGCTTGCCAGGCAGGCGCTGTGCCTCTGAGCTGTATCTCTGGCCCCTTTTGCTCTTTCTTTTAAAATGACCACTCTAGCTGGGCATGGTGGCACATGCCTGTAATCTCAGCACTCAGGAGGCTGAGGCAGGAGGATTGCCATGAGTTCAAGGCCAGTCTAGGCTACATAGTGAGTCCAGGCCAGCCTAAACTACATAGCAAGACGCTGTCTCAAAAAATAAATAAATAGGAATCTCCACACTGACTTCCACGATGGCTGTACCAGTCGACACTCCCACCAACAGTGAAGAAGGGTTCCTTTTTCCCCACAGCCCCTCCAGCATTTGCTATTAGTTGATTTCTTTATAGTAGCCATTCTTTCTGGGGTGAGATGGTATCTCAGTGTTGTTTTAATTTGCATCTCTCGAATGACTAGTGATGTTGCACATTTTTTTGTATATTTATTTGCCATTAGTATTTCTTCATCTGAGAAATGTGTATTCATCTCAGATGCCCATTTTTGGAGTGGGTCTTTAAAGCTGGGAGGTCTGATTTTTTTGAGTTCTTTATATGTTCTCGATAGTAATCCTTTGTCTGAGGAACAGCTGGCAAACATTTTTTCCCACGTTGTGGGTTGTCTTTTCACTCTGTTGGTGGTTTCTCTTGCTGTACAAAAGCTTTTTAATAAGATGAGATCCCAGTTATTAATTCTTTGGGATAGTTCCCGTGTGGTTGAGTTTTTATTCATAAAGTCTTTGCCTACACCAATGTCTTCAAGGGATTTACCTATCCTACCTTCCAGCAGATTTAATGTTTCTGTTTTAATATTTAGATCTCTGATCCATTTTGAATTTAGTTTAGTGCATGGTGAAAGATATGGGTCTAGTTTTAATCTTTGGCATGTGTAGAGCCAGTTTTTCCAGCACCATTTATTAAAGAGATTCCTCAAAAAACTAGGGTCGGAGGTCCCATTTGACCCAGCTATTCCCCTTCTGGACATCTTCCCAGAAGAATTAAAAACATCGTACCACAGTGATATTTGTGCACCCATGTTTATAGCAGCACAATTTGTAATAGCCAGATCTTGGAAACAACCCAAATGCCCATCAACTGAGGAATGGATAAGAAAGATGTGGTATTTTTATACAATGGAGTACTATTCAGCCATAAAGAAGGATAAACTGGAGACTTTTATAGGTAAATGGATGCAACTCAAGAAAATACTCATAAGTGAAATAAACCGGACGCACATGTGTAAGCATCGTATTGTCTCTCTAGTATGAGAAACTGAAAGAGTAAATAAGATCCAAAATGTACAATAGACATGGTCAATCAAAAAGAAACTGGTCAATAGGAAAGAGAGACTGGAATAGGGAAAAGAAAGAAGGGAAAGGGAAAAAAAATTGTATATATATATAAGATGGTTAAGATAGATACTTTACCAATTTTACTTAGTTCATTGAAGAGTAAGGTTTGAGCCAATAATGTTTGGACAATTGAATGCTAATGTCTGGTATCCTGAATAACTAACTTAAAGATAATAATACGTAATGCATTGACCACTGTTACCCTCATATTATGTTGTTTTGAAAATTTGTTCTTTTTTTGATTTGTTTTGTTTTTTCTTCTCTTTAAAATAAAAAAATAAATTAATTAATTAAAAATAAATAAATAAATAAATAATAAATAATAAATAAAATAAAATAAAATGACCACTCTGTCCACACAACTGGGGATACAGACTTACAGGACTTTTGGAGCCCACGCTAACTGAAAAATAAGTTAAAACAGGTTTATAGGAATACAAAAGCAAGTCTTCATTTTAACAAGGCCTGTGCTGCAGCACAGCAGGGGTCAGTACCCAAGAAGGAGCCCTCCTAGACTAAACTCTGAGAAGCAGGTGGGAAGTGCTACTTGTATGGCAGCTTGTAGGCCTGTTTCAGTGAGGAGCAGGGCTGAAAGTTTGCTATGCATGTTGGGTATGCAAATAAGAGGCACAGATCTCTCCCTTCTGGATCTTAGCCACTCCAGGGTGCCCCCTCCCTTCTTCAAAAAGGCAAGAATATTAGAAGTGGTGGGAGTGGGGGAGGGGCACCACACTACCTATCTGCCTGCACTCATGGTGGAGTGGGGAATGGCAGTTCAATTGATAGCCAGGGAGGACACTGAAACTGTCCCAGTCCACTGGGACACAATGGGAAGCAAAGGGAAGCAAGGGGGAGGGGCAGACAGCCTCTGGCCAAGCCACACACCCATCTCCAGGGTGTGTGAGGCAGGGAAATGAAAGAGTCAGTCACTTCTTCTCATCTTTCTCAAATGGACATTTGGGTTTTCCTAGTTTTCCCAGACTCCAGAACCATGAGCCTTCTTCCTTTATAAATCATCCAGTCTCACCTTTTCATTACAGCAACAGAAAATGAACTAAGATAATCACCTAAGAAGGCTGGATGGCTTTCTTGTTTGTTTGTTTTTTACCATCAGTAAACATTTTTTAAAATAAATAATGATTTTTGGTGACTTTTACTAATTCAGTAAGTAGTACTAGGGTTGGTGAGATAGCTCAGTGGCATAAGCGCCTGCCTGGCAAGCGCAAGGTCCTGAGTTCGACTCCCGGTGCCCACATACGAAAAAAAGGGCCAGCAATATCACTTAGCAGCATGGGCACCTGCTGGCGCGCGAGGTCCTGAGGTCGACCCCCAGTACCCACAAAAAAAAAAAAAAAAAGGTAGTACTAGTGTAATATAAAAGCCAAAGTACGTAGACTGTGTTACATTTATCTGTTCTGAGAAAGAAAAAGACTATAAATTTAGATTTGGGATCAGTGTGCACCCGAACAGCAGCCCTGTGTGGGCAAACGACACACATGGAGAACCCTTGGTCCAAGTACCTGGAAAGATTTTAGGTGTCTCTAAGGGTGAGGAAAGAGTTTGAATGCCACACAGGGAAATCTTCAGCTGTACCTTCTCATCTCCATGATTCACAAAATTTATTCTGAGAAAATGAGGAAAGTTACTATTTCCCACTGATCAGGAAGGGTAAGGCAAAGGACTCTGGAGCCTCACACGTACCACTCCACTTAATTCTCAGGCTGCCACCATAACCTGGGCACTGTCGTTTCTTCTTTAACATTAAGGAAACTGAGTTTGAAGGGGTTCGTTTGCCCAAAGTCACACAACCAATAGTAGCAGAGGTGGGATTTGACTTCCATCTGCATCACTCCACCTCCCAGCATAGCCTTTTGTACCAAATTTATGGTGTAGTCTAGCTGTTTTGTTTCCTGTGCACCTTATGGTACATGAGGGTCTCTTGTATAATTAATGTACATGTGCTCATTTTCTAGAACTCAGCACTTGTTTTCTTGTGTTGAAATTATTGTCGAGGTTTATGGTTAATGGATCTTTATGTCCTGGTGTTGGTGGTAACTGATTATCTGATGGTTCCCTGGAGGAGACATGCTTCTCTTCACACACGACTCACCTGGTAAGAACAACTGCCACAGTTATGGGGTGACCCATGCTTGATTCTGCCAGGGCGCAGGGAGACTTGGGAAGCTTGGGGTTTGGTATTACGGGAATGCAGTGGGAATAGGTGCTTGTAGAGCAGATCTAACAAGGGAGACTGGATATGACAGACTCAGAAGTCTGCAATTTATCCTACAGGAAAAGATGCTTTCCTAACACCATGGTAACCACATTTGTGTTTTAAAAGTATCCATCATGTTTTGGGACAAGCCAGGAACCAGGCTGAGGAAGAAACTTTTGGTGCCGGGGAGGTGGGGTGCCCACCAAAATAAAACATGTCTATAAGCAGGTCAGATGTGGCTGAGGGATGTCTCCATCCTCACTCAGTTCAGGGTCTCTACTCTCTTACCTCCCATCCTGCTTCTCTTGCCAATCCCTCTTGCTAGTCCATACCAATCCACATCAGCCAAGATACTGCAGGACCAAGTTCTCTGGCACTCGCCACCTGCACCTGTGGTCCAGTTTCTTCTGTACCTCCATGTCTTCATCAGTAAAAGAGGACAACAGAACTTTCCCTGTATGATAGTTGTGAGGATTAAAATAACCAAGCATCCATGAAGCCCCCACAGGGAGCCTAGCCCTGATTCAGCACTATATATGCTTGGCTCTCAACCCTCTGCTCAATCACTCGGGCCAAACAACCTAGAATTGGGGCTGATACAAGTGCTCAGGCTCTCTACCAACTCGTGGTCAGAGGTCAGACTTTGAGGTGAAGCCTTCATGCCTGGCGTTTCTCTTGCCTTGCCTCCGTTTGGTCCTGCTATCGAAAGGCACTCGTGTAAATGCTGGGGTTGCGTCTCTGCTCGTTATTCTGCACTTAAGTCGATGCCACTGTCTGAAAACTTCTGGGGACACCTTTATTTGACTTCTCTATGCTGCAGAGGGAAAGGACTTGGGAGCCTTCTAAGCTTGTGGTGCAAAGAGAACAACTTTCTGCTTAACCGAGGGGCTTCTCAGAAGCCAACAATTCTATCCCACATCTCTGGTGTCTCTAACATCATCAGTCCCCCTTAAGACCTTGGCAGGTTGACTAAAAGAAAGACAGGATGTTAGTCCCTTCACTAAGTGGCTGCTTTTTAACTGTTTCCTGCCCACCTTGAGATGAATCACACACAAGCTTCCCAGCTGCTCCCTTTTCTGCACTCTGGCTCCTTCCAATTAGAGAGCTGTTGCCAAGGGAACCACAGGTACCAGTCTCTCTCCATCCCCTGAATCAAGGCCTAATCTACATTGAAAGAAATCTCCATTCCAGAGCTCAGCAGATTTCAACATTTTACAACCTGTTTAAACTCTGGTCACAGTCACTTCTTCCTTAAAAGGGATGGCCTTCCCCCTTAGTAGTTAAAGCTTATTCTTTTGCATGAGATGTTCATGGTGCTACTGAGGTTTTCTTATAGGATTAATTTAGTTAATTGATCCCTACTGAGGTGGGAATGACAGAGTAGAAAAACAATCAAATCCCTTTGACAGACTCATTGGAGGCTTGAATGCGATAATGTAGGTAAAGTGCTTGGCAGAGTGGAGATTCAATAAAAAGCATTTTAACATAGCTCAGTAGAGATCTGGCTAACAGGAGGAAGAGGTGGGAAAGCAGGGGGTGTCTAGGGACTCAGCTTGGGGATGCCTCTCAGATACTACCATTCAGAGTTCAGTCACTCCGCCTTCTTGAGAAAAGGGGCCTCCCATCCCCTAATCCTTAACTGGTTTCCTGACAGGAAAGAGAACCAACCATCTAACCACAATTGCCTTCCTTGAACTCTCATCTGGAAAGGACATTGTGTCTAATTAATTTGTAAGCGGACTCAAAGGACTTCCTAAGTGTAGGAGACCATGTATATTTGCCTTTCAGGGTCTCCCAACTTTCTGCCATCCCAGGCTGCTTCCCCAGTTCCTCCATCCCCTTCTGCTGTCTATAGAGATCCAGGTGCCTTCTGGGCACCCTAAAACCCCAGAATTCCAGGAAGTTGGGCTGCGTGGATAGTGACTGACTCTTCAAGAGAAAAAGTGCAACAAGCTAGGCAGAAGCTTTGCCTCCTGTTATGACCTACCTGCTAAAATAGTCACAAAAGCCACCCAATTTCAAGACAAGAGAAGACAGACCTCACCTCTAAAAGACGGTGGGGTCAAGGCCACTGTGTTCATTTTTGAGCAGCTCCATAACAGGGTATCACAAACCCGAGATGATTCGAACAACAGATACATATCTTCTCACCATGCTGGAAGCTAGAAGTCTGAGATCAAGGTGTTGGCAGGGTTGGTTCTGTTAGGGTTCAGTAAACAACGCCACAATCCCCACTGTATGGTGACTTTAAACTGAAAGAGCAACTTCGCGTCTCTCTGCCACCATCCTGTCTCTCGATGATGCTCGCTCTCTCCCAAAGCAGGCGGGGGGAGGGGTGTTCCCTCCGAAGCTCCCATCCCAGAGCGAATGCAGTTATTATGAAACCTCCTTAATCAAGAAAGAGAAGACTCGGGCTCTCCTCACCAGGACATCTGCCTGAACTGAGTGTCATCTATTTTTCTGAGGGCAACTCCAAAAAAAATTACCTGAGAAACTCCATGTACTTCTCAGAACAAGCCTTGTTGCATGCATTTCGTCATCGCCTCCCCGCAGGATACCCCAAGTCCCCACCATCACCCAAGCCTCCTTTCCGCTCTGTAGTTCAGGAAGTTTCTTAAGCCTGAACCACCTGGCCCTGCAGAAGGACTTATACTTCGTGTTTGCCTCCTGTGCGGTGGTGTTTTTTTTCCCGGTGCAGGTTAATAGAGTTGTGTGTCTTTTCTCCTATTTAATCTGTCTATTGTCAGTTCACTTGAGCAAACCTTCGGAGGGTGAAAGGAAACTTCCCCTACAGTTCTTTCAGAGGTCTGTGAATGAGAATCTGTTCGCTTACCTAAGTGCTGACGATTCACAGGCAATCTTGGGTTTCTTGGCTCCTAGCACACCCCATTTCTGACTTCATCTTACATGGTGTTCTCCTCCTGTGTCCACATTTTCCCCTTTTTATGATAACACTAATTATACTAAATTAGATGCCAGGGGCAGCCTCACAGGAGGCCCCCGGGCCTGTCCCTAGCAAAGGACTCCCCACCACTTCCCTTCTGCCCAGAAACCATGGGCTCCACTCTTCGTAAAACAGTCTCCAAAGTCCCTCTCCTCCCACTCCTGCCACCAAAAGCAAGCAAGCAAGCAAACAAAAACCAGTGGGCGCTAAAGTGGAATTATCTGTCCCCTTCTGAGTATCGTAGGATTCCACTCCTACGAGTACCGAGAGTAGACAAATTTATCGGGATCGAAAGCAGACTAGAGGTTACCAAGGGCTCGGGCTGGAAGAAGAGGCAATGGGAAGCCAATGTTCAGTGAATACAAAGTTTCTGTTTGGAGGCTGGGGGTGCAGCTCAGTGGTCTAATTCCTGCCTAGCATGTACAAAACCCTGGGTTTGATCACCAGCACTGCCAAAAAAAAAAAAACAGAGCTTCTATTTGAAATGATAAAAAAAAAGTTCTGCAAATGAATAATGATGATGGCATACAACATTATAAACATACATAATGCCATTGAATTATACATTTGAAAAAAGCTAAAATTGTACATTTACATTATATATTATATATATTTTATCACAATTCCTTTTTTAAAAAAAAACAGAGCCCATGTGAAGCAGATGGTGAGCTATAAGATACCAAGACAATCAAACTTTTAGAAAAGTCCATCATTGCCCAAAGCATTTTTTTTTAGGTTTTGTTTCATTTTGTTTTGTTTTCTTTTTGAGACAGGGTCTCGCCGTGTAGTTCAGGCTGGCTTTGAATTCACTATGTAGCCCAGGCTGCCCTCAAACTTGCAGCGATCCTCCTGCCTCAGCCTCCCAAGTGCTGGAATTACAGGTGTGCACCACCACGCTCAGCTTGCCCAAAGCATTTTTATGTCCCTTAACATGTTGCACTTTTTTAAAAACCCTATAAATTAGGGGTTTTTTTTGTGTGTGTGGGTACCGGGGGGTCGACCTCAGGACCTCGCGCGCCAGCAGGCGCCCGTGCCGCTGAGCGATATCACCGGCCCCTTTTTCGTATGTGGGTTCTGGGAGTCGAACTCGGGCCCTCGCGCTTGCCGGGCAGGCGCTTAAGCCGCTGAGCCATCTCACCGGCCCTAAATTAGGTTTAATTGTTGTCATTCTACAGATAAGGAAATAGAGGCCCAGAGAGTTGAAGTGCTCAAGGTCACAGGGAGGGTAAATGAAACAATAGATTTATCTCTAAATGCAGGCAAAGGCATTCACTAAGGTGGCTGAGCTTTCAAGGAAATGAAGTTGTGTGATTTCACAAACTCACTGGACCTCAGAATTGGAGGGACACTTGGAGATTCGTTTTGACCCCTTTGGAAAAAGAGGAATCTTCAGGCTGGCTGACCTGACCTTGAACCCTGATTGAAGCCTGTGTAAGCTGTTTGCTCTTCCCTGATCTCCTTCTGGGGGAGCTGTGGTTGTGTAAATAGTGAAGGTTGGGGTCCATTCTTCTCCCACATCCCATCCATATGACCTCGAGCGTATCACTTAACTTCTCCATATCACATCCACTAAATGCATGTAAGCTAACGGGAACTGCCTAAAGAATATAAACAAATGGAAAGATTAAATGATTTAAAGGAGCCAGCACAGGAAAAGGTATTATAGTCAGTCCTGCTCTGTAAGACACAGCTGCAGAATAGACCAGTGGATGGGTAGCGTGCCAGCTGAGGGACAGACTGCTGCCTGGGCTCTTTTTATTAGCAGCTTTATTGATGCATAATTAATATACAATAAGGTGCACATAAAGTACACCATTTGACAAGTTTGGACACACGAATACACTCTTGAAACAATCACCACAAAACATCACTGTCCCCCAACAAAAGTTTCCTGTGCCCTTGGTAATCCCTCATTCCTCCTCCTTTCCACTCCCCATCGCTCTAACACTGGGCAATATTGATCTGCTTCCTGTCACTATAGATTGGCTTGTATTTTCTTAAATTTTATATAAATGAAATTTTGCAATATCTGGCTGCTTACTCAGCATAATTCTTTTGAGATACATCCAGTGGTTGTTCAAATCAATAGTCCATTCCTTTCGATGGCTTAGTATTATTCTATAGATTTGCCTCTATCTGCTTATCAGTTTACCTGTTGGTGGACATTGAAGTTGTTTCTAGTTTGGGACTATTCAAAGAAAGCTGCTAGGAACATTCATGTACAAATCTGTACTGATCTACGTGGGCTTTCTATTCCTGGGGAAACACCTAGGAATGAAATGTCAGGTCCTTTGATAGGTGTATGTTTAACTTTTTAAGAAACTTCCAGAGCATTTTCCAAAGTGGCTGTACCATTTCACATCCCCACCCACCATGTATCCATGTATAAGAGTTCCAGTTCCTCCACCTCCTTGCCAACACTTGACATAGTTTGGTATTTTAATATTAGCCATTCTGGTGGGACCAGGAGTGTATGTACCCATATTTTATGGCAGCTTTAATTTGCATACCCCTGGTCACTAACGATGCTGAGTATTTATTCATGTGCTTATTTGCCTTCCCTGTGCCTTTGGTGAAGTCTGTTCAAATCTCCTCTGTGCCACTCACCAGCTGTGTAACTTCAAGCAAGTAACTCAACCTCTCCACTCAGATTCTGTAAAACAGACCACAACAACAGTGCCTTTGTCACAGAGAGGTGTCTCCAATCCCAGTGCCTTGTTTGGCTGCCCCATCCTCACCCCACAGAGTCTTCATCGGGTAGAAGCTTTCTACCAGCTCCTTCGCTTCCTCCATTACTGAAGGCATCTCTCCCGACTCACGCACACTCACATACTCACGCGATTCAACTCTCCTTCCAGCTGCGGTGGTAACAGACAGGCATTGGGACCGGAGGCACATCACACTGGGTACCCAGGGACTGCTTTTGACAGCCCTTCTCTCAAGCCCTTTAAACCACGGCTGAAAGACACTTGATATATTAAGATAGTTTTCTTTCTGCTAGGAATTCCAACCTGTCTGTCTCCCAGGTAAAGGCTATCTCTGGAAGACAGGTGCAGAAGAAGAGCCACTGAGCTGCTGCAGAGGCCAGTTGAATCTCTTTCCCATGCCCCACACACCTGCCCTTAGAGAGGGACCAGGTGAAGCCACATTCCTCCAGCCTCCATTAGCTCCAAAGTCCTACCTCCACCCTACCCCAGTCTCTCAGGTGTTAACATTATCGATGCATAGCCCTGGTCACAGAAGTTGTGCATGTTTGCACAAGGGCCCAGACACCAGACCAAGCCAGGCACAGCCAGACCTGGGCAGCTGCCCAGGATGACAGGGACAGCAATCAAACCCAGTATGAGAGGATGGCAAACCCAAGTCTCATCCACCATGGGCCCTTGGCTGTGGAATTGTGTCAGAGCACACCACAGGATTTGGGGGAAATGGTTACCTTGCCAGTTAGATCAGCCTAACACAGTGCTTCTCAAACAGTCTTCAGAGGATGGAGAAGGAATTAGAAAGGCAAACTCTACGACCCTACCTGGAAACTCTGAGGGGTGACACCCAGCAGACTGCTTCAAACAGTGCAATTCCAGTGCAATTCAGTGTGAGAAACCCCGACCTTGCAGAGAATTATAACAATCCATCGGTGTTTCTCAAGGACAAAGGCAGAAACCACAATGGTTAAAAGCACAGCTTCGAAAGACAGATGAATTCAGGTTCACACTCCACTCCTGCCACTTCTAGCTGTGTGATGTTGAATAAGTCACCAGCCAGGAAGCATTCCCAAGCCTCTCTCTTTTCCTCCATAAAAACTGAACAAGGCAGATCATCCAGGACATTTTAAGGATTTGAAGAGGTGATATGCATAAAGATCAGGGCCCATGTTAGGTGCTCAGAGAAGAGCAGCTGTATGCACCTGCCTCAAGCTCAAAAGTTGACTTCTAGCAAAAGAGACGAAGTCCCTTCCTGGGGCCACTTTACTGTCATCAGTGGAGAAATGGTCATACTAACTTTTCAAATCAAAAAAAAAAAAAACTGCTTTGAGCAGGGCACCTTGCTGTGCAAAAGGCTCCCGAAGATGTACAGGATGGAACCATAAGTGGTCAGGGAGATGTTTATTGCTACAAAGTACATATCCTCAGGTGCAAAACAGCCCAGGCAGAGCAGGCTATGGACCACCCCTGGGAACCAGCTTCCAGAATGTAATACACTGTATCCTCTGGACCATTGTTCCCTCTACTATCCACAAAAATAACTGCAGCTCCATCCCAAGTAACTGTGGGAAGAGCAGACTTCTCTTCCCTAGTCTTACCATTCCCAGAGGTGCTGCCCCTTGCTGGTCTCCTCTTGCTACCAGGCCCTGCTCTCCTCCCAGTTCTCCACCCTCCCACAACCTGGTGCTTCCTGACCCTGTGATCCTCCTTCCCTACCCCTGCTCCTTCTCAGGAACCCAGGCCCTGCTGTCCTCTGGATCCCTATCTGTGTGCTCTGTGCACCGACTGCTGGGAGTGAAGGAAGTTCCGCACAGCACACACCCGGGAACATTCAGATTCAAATAGTCATCTCCAGTCTTCACGCCCCACCACCATCACATACACACCAGAAATGTTGCATAGGCCCATCTGGTTGTCATTTTCTGGGGGCCCCAGGCTGCTACCTTGTTCAGGGACACTCAATTTCCCTCTTTAATCTCTTTCCCCTGAGGCTTGCAGACCCTGAGAGCCCTCCCCTTCTGAACTGCCAGTGGACAGGTCTTGAATTCCTGCTAGTTTGTGCTATAGAGCAATTTAATTCTGAGCCTCCTCCTCCCAGAAGATTCAAGGTGGGGGCAGGGTGGAAGCCATCTCTTGATTCATCAAAAAAGCCTTTTCATAGCATTTTTTTAAACAAAAGAGCAGCCTTCCCTCTGTCAGGTACCTCCTCATCCCCACCTGGAGTTTAAAAGTGGCTGTAGGCATTTCTGTTTTTAAACAGTGATTTTTCCCTTGCTATTACACATATGCAATGCACAGAAACCCCTGGAAATTCCTCAAGTTTTTATTAAAAATTCCAGATGGTGCAGCAGAGATTTCAGACACTATAGCTTCTGTTAACAACAGGAAATTAATAACCAAGCTGACTCAGAGTCAACATCATCTGAATTGGTGACAATAACATAAAAAGAAAAAATGCAGATTAACACAGCATTTGAGACACAAGTTGCAGAATCAGCAAGGCCTGGGTTCAAGTTCTGAATCTCCTTTTTGGTTCACTAGGAATTGGGGGAGCCAGCCAACCACTCCATGCCTCAGTTTTCCTCGTGTGCAAAATAGAAAAATAATAGTACGGTTCATCTACCATGTCACATATGCATTCCTAAAAATCACCATGCTGGGGATAAACAAGATATGACACATGCCTGAAATGAAACATTATTCAGCCTTAAAAAGGAAAAATATTCTGACTCCTGCTACAATAGGGGTGAACCTCAAGGACATGTGCTAAGTGAAATAAGCTAGCCACAAAAGGACAAATGCTGGATGGTTCCAGTTATATGAAGTACCTAGAGTAAACAAATTCATAGAGGCAAAAAGTAGAATGGTGTTTGCCAAGGACTGAAGAGAAAGAAAACGGGAGCTGTTGAAAGGGTGCAGAAGATTAAAAGAGTTCCGTAAATGGATGTTAATGCTGGTGGCGCAACAATGCAAAGGTGCTGAGTACCACTGAGCTGTATTCTTTAAAAATGGTCAAGTCAGTAATTTTATGCTATGTATATTGTCGCAATTTAGAGGAAAAAGTTAAAATAAGTCCCCATGCTGTGCAAAAACCACAGTGCTTATGGAAACAACAGATTTGGAAGACATCACTCAAAAATTGCACTGATGACACATTTTTTAAAAAGGGGCCTAATAAAAATGATAGCATGATTTTATACATGTTCACTGGTTAAGGCATGTAAGTAGTACATATAAATGTATAATAAATATGATGTTTAAGTGCCACATATAAATGTTGCGATATACATAATACTTTACCTCTCCACAGACCTATAGTTTCCTTGTGGAAGCAAATATCCAAGGCCTGAAGCTTATGAGTTACTGTCAAGAGGTGGGAAGAGAAAAATCTGAAGTCACCAGGAAAGTTGTAGCACCAGATGGGTGGCTTCTAACACACATGATAAACAAAAGAAGCCAGTAGTGTTCACGTGTGATTTTTGTGGTTCTGCCTGGTACAGTTTCCTGTACTCAGTGTGTCTCACACATGACATCAGGCCTAAGCAACTGCAAAAATAACATGATGCTCCCTAATACACGGGTCACACTGAAACAAGTTCACATTTGCAAAATAAGTGCTATAAAGTTGGGCACAGTGGCACACACCTGTAACCCAGCTACTGTACTTGGCAGACTGAGGCAGGAGGATTCCAGGCCAGCCTGAGCAACTTAGTGTGACCCTGTCTCAAACTTAAAAAAAAAAAAAAAAAAAAAGCTGGGGATATAGCTCAGTGGTATCCTGGATTCAATCCCTGGCACCACAAGAAAAAGAAGAAGAAGAGAGGAGGAGGAGAAGAAGGGGAGGGAGGAGGGGGAGAATTGATCATATCCACCTGGTAGAATTATCATGAAGATTATATAAAGTTTTCAATTGTGCCTAGCACATGGTAACTGCTCAAAAATGATATTAATGATTGTGTCTGTGGGGACAGTGGCAATCGTCATTGGGTGCCATGGCCGCTGTTCATGTTGCTAGTCCAAAGGGAGTGGACCAGCAGTGGGCCGAGCAAGAGCACATGCCCATTTGACAGATGACGGAACTGAGGCTCCCAAAATCTGAGAAATTTCTTGAGATCACACAAAACTGTAGTGCAAGGTGACTGATTCAGCATGTATGCATATGATACAGAAGTGGCATTGTGTCCCCTGGGTTTTTGGTAGTTAATTACTTTGCTCAGGTCCCTGGCTATCAGGAAAAGGCTCTCTACCTACAGAGCATCTGAGCCCTTTTTCAAAGGCAAAGGAAATGGGTAAAACTTTCAGTTCTGTCTGAAAAAGCAAGACTAATTTTTCTGGTGGTTCCTATTGACTTGGAAAGAGCAGATCTGCCCATCAAATGGCATTTTACCAGCTGATCAATTTGGTGTCATTCTCATTGAATTAAATCAAATTGAAATGTAATTCCCTTCCCGGAACAAATCCCCCTGCAGGGATTCGCTGCACGGAAGTATTTGACCTTGTGCCGGCTACCTAGAAAGCTGGGGACACAGAGGCGTCTGCAGAGTTCATTGCCTTCTGGACACAGCCCACACAACTGACTTCTGGGCTTGACTGCTACAAACACCTGGGTCACACGAGTACCCAGAGAACTCCTGTTGACCCCCACAGAGAGTGCTGTCGGGTACCTAAATGTGTGCATACACCCCTGAAAGTGAGATGGGATATACAAAGGAACAAGGACCACTAGAGCCAGGTAGTGGCACACACCTGTCATCCCAGCACTGGGAGGGGTTAAGGCAGGAGGACTGCTGCAAGTTCAAGGCCAGCCTGGGCTACCTAGTGAGTCAAGGCCAACCTGCATAGCAAGACCTCATCTCAAAAAAGCAAAAACCAAACAAGGACAATGGGAGAGCCCCAATCACACCAGAAGGCTTTGCAGGAATTAGGAATAGGCTCCTGGTCAAGGTAGGAGCACTCCCTCTGAGAGGGAGAAGGTCCTCTTTCCAACAGGCTGTGACAGTTCCAAAGCAGGGTGAAAAGTTTGGTGAGTAAGTTGGATTTCAGCCTAAACACACACACACACACACACAGAGACTCAATGTTCCCAACCACAGGCAGCAGCACTAGCCAATTCCCCCTGGGGCCACCATAGAGCTCTCAGCTCTCAGAACTCCCTGGAGCAGTGGTTCAGCTCTGGCCAAACATGCATAAGACTCAAAGGATACAGTGGTTCCTAGTCAAGCTGGCTACAATTGCCCTCCTCCAGTCCTGGGAGACCCTAAGAACAAGACCAGAAAACATTTCTGCCCAGAGCTCCCCATTACTTGAAGTTGTGCAACTCTGGCCTTCTTGCCCTATATCCACCCCTCCACTCCGTATCTTGGGAGCCAGAAGACTTGGCACCAAATTTTGGCTCTACTGGACCAATAACTCAACCTCTCTGAGCTTCAGTCCCTTATCATCAAAGCAGTGAAAACAAAATGGTGCCCTGTGTGCAAGTGACATGGAGCACGGTGTCAGGGTGCCTGCCTTCTGAGAGTTAGGTTAACAAAACAGAACAATGAGATGTGCCAACTGTTGGCACAAACCAAGAGATGGCCTGTAAATGTGACCAAAGAGGACCCCAAATGCCAATCATGGTGGCTGGGGTGTGGTCACAGAAAAGCAAGGCTAAGGGGTGATGGTAATTAAGTAAGCAGAAATCTAATTTACTAAATCAGTTGGCAAAAGATTATGTGAACAAAGAGCATATTCCTAGCCTGGAGCTGAGACAAGGGAGCCCAAGGAGAATTTATCACATATTTATTCTGCAATAAATTCACAAACTTCATGCCAGGCTCAGAGGCCTCTTAGCAGCCAACCACTCAGCCTCCTTTTAGAGATGTCTGACCTCTCATCAACCTTTTTCAACCTGCAACAATCTTTGGTCCGAGGGCTGTTATAAGGATTAAATAGGAAAGTGCCTGGCACATAGCAGGTGGCAAATGAACTAACATTCCCCTCTCCCTCCATTCCCTTTTCTCCTGCAACAATGACCAGTGTCAAGGCTTCTCTAGCCATTTAAGCATTCCCTCCTGAGTTCTCCTGATGTCTCTGCTCTTCCCTTCCCTGGTTCAACTATCCTCCCCACTCTATGTGTCCACCATGCTCCTTTCTGAAGGAAGCATCACTTTTGTTGTCAAGGAACTCCCCTCTCTTTTAAACCTAGCAGGGAGAGCAAAATTAGCAAGCTCATCACAGAAATATTCACTTCCAACCAGTTCTGTGTGTGATGAAGAAAGGGTGAGGCCATGAGTAGAAGACACTGTAGTGCTCCCCTACCCCAGTTCTCCCTGGACCAAGGCACTTATTCCCCCAAGTTTTATGAGTATGAGTGCTAACAGCTCTCACCTGAGTCTTCCCCAAGACTGGACTCAGCCATCTAGCAATTGTCAGGCCCACCCCTGGGCCATCCCACCTCTACTGACTGGTCCATGCAGTCCCCTTGGACCATCCCAACTCTATAGCTCCTCATGAGGTTAACTTCGTCCTTTGTTACATTACTGAAGTTCAACAGCTCCACCTGCCCATTCACATCTCCACCCGCCCATTCCCATCTCCACCCCATGCCCCATGGGGGTTGGTCCTCAAGGGTGCTCCCCAATAAACTTCCTGCACATGATTCTCTGTTCCAGGATCTACCTCCCAAGGAAGTCACCTAAAACAATTTATCCACAGAAAGTTGATATAGTGAAAGAGCTGGGGAAAGGCAGTGTGTGATGGTCACAGAAAGCTTTCCTAATGAAGAAAGGTACTTTTGAGCTGATAGCTAAAGAATAAGGACTTACCGGGCCGGTGAGATGGCTCAGCGGCTTAAGCGCCTGCCCGGCAAGCGCGAGGGCCCGAGTTCGACTCCCGGAACCCACATACGAAAAAGGGGCCGGTGATATCGCTCAGTGGCACGGGCGCCTGCTGGTGCGCGAGGTCCTGAGGTCGACCCCCCGGTACCCACCCAAAAAAAAAAAAAAAAAAAAAAAGAATAAGGACTTACCTAGACCAAGAAAGGGGATGGAGAATATTCTAGGCAGAGGATCACAAGAAGGAAACGTAAGAGGGGTGTGGCTAGAGCAGGGAGAGTGAAGATGGAAAGGCCAGGTCAGGCAGTGCCATGGGCCCTGAGTTAGGCTCAAGTTGGTAGTTATAGTCTAACCAAAAAGTAAACACTTGGATCACAGTTGTGTTAGACTACTGGGGTGCCAAAACAAATACCACAGACTGGGTGACTTAAGCAAGAAAAATATGTTTTCTCACAGTTCAGGCAGCTGG
Organism: Erethizon dorsatum; assembly: GCA_028451465.1. Taxonomy (NCBI): domain Eukaryota; kingdom Metazoa; phylum Chordata; class Mammalia; order Rodentia; family Erethizontidae; genus Erethizon; species Erethizon dorsatum. The sequence continues at coordinate 108,321,762 of CM051827.1, read as the reverse complement.
AAGTCCAAGATCGAGGTACCAGCACAGTTGGTCTCCTCTGAGGCCTCCCTCTTTCACCCTGCAGCTGGTCACCTCTTCCCATGCTCATCCCTCTGGTGTCTCTCTTTGTGTCTGAATTTCTTCTTCCAAGCACAGCACACAGATTGGATCAAGCTCCACTCTAACGGCCCCATTTTAGCTTAATTATCTCTTTAAAGACCCTATTCCCATTCTGAGTAGTGGGTGTTAGGGCTTCAACACATGACTTTTAGAGGGATATGGCTCAGCCCATAACGGTGATGACGTTTCTGTAAGTAAAGTCCCATAAATGAATAAAACCTAGATGTCAATGAAATGAACATGTAAATAACCACCTTGCAGAAAATGAAAAAGTAAAAAAAAATTTAAAAAGAAAAGAAAAAGAAAATGAAAAGGAACATTATATTGGGCCAACCCTAAGAAAAACAAAATACATAGTTGAGTACATGTAAGAGTCATTTTCACCACAGCCTCTCCAGCACCCTGTGCTACCCTGGAACCTGCAGGCCCATCCCCACCTTTTCTCACAGATCCCCCAATTCCTCTCTACTCCCATCCCAGGCCAGCCAATTGCCAAGCTCTGCTGGAGAAAATCAAGTAATCGTGCTGATGCGTTCCTTCACAAATTCAGCCTCTCGCTTCCACAGTCTCTCTGCTGCCCCACAGCCCTCTGGGCTGCTCAGGCTTGCACACTTCTCTCCCGCTCTGCAGTGGTCCAGCCCTCTCTACCCCCTCCCTCTCAGAAGGCCATCTGTCACTGCACTGGTAAGGAGGGTTCACAAGCTACTGCTCAGTCTCTTCTCATCCCCTCATTTTTGCAAAGCTAACAAAAGAAAAACATGTGATATAGAAGAAAGGAAACAAGGTTGGCTCCATAAAGACAAGTTCACCTTCCTTCTTGGGCAAGTCACCTTCCCTCTACTGTGGCTCAGTTTTTTCCCCTTTAAGAAGGTCATCACTTCAAGATAGTATCTTATCACTTAGAACAAAATCTAAACCATGGCTGTAAGAAGAGGCTCTACACGACCAACAGCTGTTTACTCTGACTCCATCTGGCAACCCCTCCCACCCTGCCCCATGCTGCCCCTGCCATGTTACCTTATGGCTGTTCTCAGAACACACCAAGCCCATCTCTACCTCAGGGCCCTTACCTATGCTGTTCCCCCTGCCATATCCTGCCTTGACACCACCACCACACACACACACACACACACACACTCACAAACACACCGAGGCAGTTCCTGCTTAAGCTAATTCCAGTAAGGTCTTCCCTGCTTACTTCCATCTAAAACCAGCACTTTCCTCTAAGCTCTCTAATCTCTTTACATTGTTCCTCTTTTTTTCTCTTACTACTTAATGTTTCTGAAATTATATTGTTTTACTTGTTTATTTGCTGTCTCTCTCCCAAAATGGTATGTTCCAAGAGATCAGGAACTGTGTCTTGGTCATTGCAACCTGCCACTTGATCAAACAATGCTTGGAACACAGTGAAATGATCAGATTTTGTCATATGAATACAAGGAAAACACTAAAATGGGTATACGGAGCCACTTCTGTCCACCATTTCCCCTAGAAATGTATGAAACGTAAGTCTCAATGAATTGAAAAGGTAAATAACCATCTTTGCTGAAGGTGAAAAATAACATTATTTTAGACCTAGAAATAATTATATCCTCACATCCCATTTCTGGCCTGTGTAATGGAAGCCACCAGCCACCTTATGTCACCTCCCCAGCCTTCGGTCACGGGGACTGATGCAGAGGATGGGCACATGACTTGGTCTAAGCCAATCATGGTCCTCCCCCGGGATACTTCAAACTGCAGTGTGATTGCTTATCTTAATTGTCAACTTGATTGACTTGGGAGTGACCCAGAGGATTAATGAAGCACAATTCTGGTTGTATCTGGATGGGTCATGGAACCTCAGTGTCTATATCCTATCCCTGGTCCCTTCCTCTCTGGCACTGTTGCCCTGCTCTGTTTCCTGACCGCCATAAAATCAGCAGCTGTGCTCCCCACACCCTTCCGCCATGCTCCTGCTTTGGAGCCAGCCAACCATAGACTGAAACCATGAGCCAAATTAAACCTCTCCTCTGTCAAGGTGCAAGTGTCAGGTATTTTGTGCTTGCAATGGGAAAGCTGACCAATGTGTGCAGCCAGGAAAACAGCAGCCTTCTACTACATCAGACAGAGCAGAGAGACTGGGAGCAACTGATGGCATTTTCCTACGTGGCATGAAAAAGTGGCTCCTAATGCCCTGTCAACACAGCCCTGCCTGTAATTTGGGCACCTGAGACAATAATCATCTTTTTGTCTCAGCTGGTTACATTGTGGTTCTGTCACTCACCACCAAATCAATGAGTGATCAATGAGTCGGTGTATGCCAGAGGCCTGGCCCAGTGCCTGCATGGAAGCAGATGCATAATTGTTACTTTCCTCTTTGCTACCCCTGTAGTTCCATCCTCCTTTGCTTCCTCCCTTCCTGTCTCAGACAGGGGTAACCCCCCTCCCACCCAAAGCCACATCCACCCCACTTTCCTTCCGACTCAGAACCCTGCTGCGTCATCCCTCAACTGGAGAAGGAAAGGCCGTGTTTTGCCTGGGATCCTGAGCTCCCACAGCAAGGGCAGGAGTGACTCATCTCCCGCCCCTCCATGCCAGGCACATAGCTTGTGCCCAAATGCCTTTCACAGCGGCAGAGGCCAAGTTGAATAGAGTGAAGCCTCAGGCGCCTTGTAAACTGAAGAGGGCTCCATAAAATGTGTACACGGGAAAGGCTGTCTATGTGTAAGGGATTGTGATTGCAGTTTTATTAGCCAAATAGATAACCCTCCTCATGAAAGGAGCCTTTCCAAATGATGGATGGCTCTGAGGCCCCAGAGGGACATAGGTATTTCTCAAGGCCTCCCGTCAAACAAGTTAACTGTGTAACATTTCTCTCTCCATAGCAACCAGCCTGGCCTTCTCCAGCAGGCCCAGCACCTGTGCCTCTAAAGTCCCTCAGCTCTCATGGCTGCCACCTTCTACAGCCCAACAGCAGCTGGGCCCACTCATCCTTAGCCCCCATTGCAAGAAAGGATCAGGCTTAGAGGAAAGGCACATGGCAGGAATCCAGAGCCAGCAATGGGCCAGGCCACAGGCCTCTGGCTCTGAACTCCTGAGTTGTTCTGCTCGGCACCACCCAGTCTCTCCTGGCTTCTAGCAGTCCCTGGAGGAGGGGGTATCCCACAATAGGGCACAGGAAGAAGAAGGAAAGGTGAGGGAAGGTCCCAGATACCAGATGCAGGGCAGGTTCACAGTCACAATGATCCAGAGGCAAGGTAGCACATCCCCACTGAGGAGATGAGAACCCCAAGAGGGTCAGTGACACAGAGAGATGAACTCAAGGTTATACCTCCAGCAAGTGACAGTCACTTCCAGATTTGTCTGACTCCCCAGCCTGATTCACATCACCCATCAACATAGCCAATGCGAAACAAGAGTTGTAGCGGGTGGGGCTGCAGGGAAGCAGTCTCAGGAGGCAGATGTCTCAGAGTCCTGGCACGTCCCTCCCACCGCTCCCAGGCCCCATCATGATGGCCATCAGTGCCTGGGAAGACAGACACCCTCTTCAATTTGGTGGTTCTGAGGGAAGCAGTGGAGACAATAAGTACGGAGACTCCTTCAAGATGCCTGGCAATGAACAGAGAGAGGGAGCTCTTATAGAATATAGGTACACACAGCCTGGACCAGGGAGAAAGGAATCCATGCAAATGGAGGAGGACATTTCACAGCATGACCTGGAGGTGAGGGAGGCAGGAAGGCATGTGACCTACAGCCAGGATCCACAAACTTACTCTGCAAAGGGCCAAAGAGCGAATGCTTTCAGCCTTGTAGGCCATACAATCCCAATAACCACCACCCAACCTCCACTGTAGTACAAAAGCCACCACAGACAATATGTAAATAAGTGGCCATGTCCCAATAAAACTTTATTTACAAAAACAGGTGGCAGACTGGATTTGGCCAATAGACCCTGATCTACAGCACAGGATGTTCAGTTGCTTTGGAAAGAGAGGCAGGGAAGATAGACTTGGAGAAAGTGGGGATTCTCAACTTCTGAGCATAAGCCCTACTATGCACCAGCACATAGTAGGAGCTCATGAACACTAATCTGAACTACTGGACTCTGACGCAGAAAGGAAGAAAGCACTGGGTACATTTACAGAGAAATGTTGAGACAGGATGTTCAGGTCTGATGGTCTTTATCCGCTGAAGAGAGAAAGGAGAATAAATCAAGCAGTGTTCAGTTGGTGGCCCCACAAAAGTGGGCAAGGCTTTCACAGCAGTCAGACATCAGATCCTTGCATCTCCAGCAGCTGGTCCCAGTGAGGTCATTAGTGCCCCCCACCCCAGAAAAGGGAGGTCTGTCCCAAATTTAAAGACCCAATCCAAAAATGGGCATCTGAGATGAATAAACACTTCTCAGATGAAGAAATACAAATGGCAAATGAATATATGAAAAAATGTTCAACATCACTAGTCATTCGAGAGATGCAAATTAAAACAACACTGAGATTCCATCTCACCCCAGAAAGAATGGCTATTATCAAGAAATCAACTAATAACAACTGCTTGAGGGGCTGGGGGAAAAAGGAACCCTTCTCCACTGTTGGTGGGAGTGTCGACTGGTACAGCCATTGTGGAAATCAGTGTGGAGACTCCTCAGAAAACTAGGGTTGGAGGTCCCATTTGACCCAGCTATTCCCCTTCTGGGCATCTTCCCAGAAGAATTAAAAACATCATACCACAGTGATATATGTGCACCCATGTTTATAGCAACACAATTTGTAATAGCTAGATCGTGGAAACAACCCAAATGCCCATTAACCGAGGAATGAATAAAAAAGATGTGGTATTTCTACACAATGGAGTACTACTCATCCATAAAGAAAGATAAACTGGAAACTTTTATAGGTAAATGGATGCAACTCGAGAAAATACTCACAAGCGAAATAAACCGGATGCACATTTGTAAACACCGTATTATCTCCCTAGTATGAAAATGCAATTTCACTGTGACTATTCCATTCCTTAGTCTTCTATTTTTACCTAGCTTTTACATGGCTTAATCTTATACTGAGTAATATTTTTTTCCAAAAGGTATTTGTACATTCTCTGATGCTTGAGTCTGTTAATACATAAGAATGTTTACTTGTTATCTTTTTTTTTTTTTTTTTTTTTTGTGGGTACCAGGGGGACGACCGCAGGACCTCGCGCGCCAACAGGCACCCGTGCCACTGAGCGATATCACCGGCCCCTTTTCCGTATGTGGGATCCGGGAGTCGAACTCGGGCCCTCGCGCTTGCAAGGCAGGTGCTTACGCCGCTGAGCCATCTCACCGGCCCTACTTGTTATCTTTAAATATAAATAAATAAATAAAAAAGGGAGGTCTGGAGCAGTGGGTGGAAACAGAGATGGGAGACAGCTTTGAAATCTGCTGAATACACACAGCCAAGTTTGTTACAAATGTGTACAACAGGCCTGAGCTCCAGGCCAAAACTTCGTAGATAGAAATCAGCTTGTTTACTAGCCCAGCACTTTCAAGTCACAGAGAAGGCAGAGGAGATGATTAGCTCCACCCAGTAAGTGCCACACTGAGCTGCTCCGCTCTGGTTTCCAAGCTGCTGCCTACCTGTGGTCCAGTGAGTTTGCCCTCTTTCCCAGGATTTCTTTGCTCCCTGAGGCCCACAGGTTCTGCTTTCCCAGAAAATCCATATACCAGAGCTCCTAAAGCCCCGAGGAAAAGAAGAAGGGGGTGGGAGGATGATGAGGAGAAGGAGACATTTTCTCTACTACCTGCGTTTTTTTTTTTTACTTGCATTTCTTTATCTGTAGTGTCATGTGCTGATATCCCTCATCTCTTTTGCCCCAGATGGTTTCCCATGGCTCTTGTGAGTGAGGCTGTGAGACACTCGTGATGGCTACTTCTATGTACTTTGGAATCCCCATAGCTCCTGCACGTGTCCAAGCTTGGTCTCTCAGCTGAGACTGCCATGGGTGAACATCAGGTGGCACAACTCTATAGGACTCCAACCAAGGACCACAACTGATACAGGTTTCATAACCACCCTTTATTATGCCAGTTTTATGGAAGAAGATTGAAGTGCTGAGGGGTCGGATGAGGGCTGAGCAATCCAGTCCCTAAGCCAGCATTCCTTAACTGTACCCCAGAGTGATAAACTCAAATGCCTCCGGAATTCAGGCTTGTAAGGTGAGCAGGCCAAGCTGGCTAGGCACGGACGCCCGGACATGTGCTGTGTGAGTGGAGACCATGAAAAATGGAAAGATGCCTCTCCAAGGGGAACAGTCTTTAGTGATCTACCATATTGCTGCCATGTGCGAGAAGTTGGAAAAGTGGGACTAATGTTCCCAAATCTTCCAATTCTTCAAGAGAAATCAGGATTTAGAGTATTAAGTGAAATCCCTAAATTTTTGAAAATTGACTTAAATTTTCATTATATGGTGTGAGACCAAACAAAACACATTTGTTGGCAGCTGGTCCTCACTATACCATAAATGCTATCTCTATATTATATCATTAAATTCACATCCAGACCCTAAATGGTAAGTTATGTTCATCCCCATTCAACAGATGAGGACACAGAGACTAAGGGAAGGAAAGGGACTTGCCTTGACCTTGGAGCCACACAGCTACGTACCCAAACTGGAATCTGTGCTTTCTGCAGGACCTTTCAATGCCAAATTGCTCCCCACATGGTAGGTAGCATCCTATTTCTATGGTGTCCATCACTCAGAGCTACACCTGGGGTTAAACTTGATGCTCAGAGGCAGAACTGAGAGACCCTGCTGTCTCCCAGCTGAGTTCTTTCAGCTCAGACGTGGCTCCTACTCAGGCTCAGCTGGTACTGTCAAACATTTCCCCTGGGCTCTCCCTGACTGATGGGAGAACGGTAACCCCAAGGAGCCCTCAACCTGGGTCACTGAGATAGTGGTGAGTAGTCCAGGTGGCTGTATGCCCCCGAAACAACAGGAGCCCAGAACTCCATCCAGAACCTGAGCTTCTGCTTGTGAGGATGGTTCCCCTTGGCTTCACCCGGATGTTGAAACCATCTGGTCCGACTTTGTTTTATGAACTTTATTATAAACTTATAAGAGGATATGAGCTGAATGCTGGTTCAACTTGGAGAATTTGCTATTTGCCAAACCCAGGGCATGTTGATCGAACCTGGAAGGAGGTCTCTCGTGGCCTGCCATAGAGTTCTGGCCTCAACTTTGACCTGCACAACTTTTATTAATGACTTAGTCGGAAACATAAAAGCTCTATTTACCAAATTTGTAGTTGATTTAAAAAGAAAAAAAGAAAAAAAGGATAGGCATTCTGTAAATCATCGACAGGATCCAGATGGCTCTAGACAGGCTGGACTGATGGGCTGAATCTAATAAGATGAAATGAAACAGAGATAAATGTCAGGTCCTGAACTTGGCTTCAGAACAGTAACTGCTCAAGGATGGGATTGAAGTGGGCGGGACGGTAATGAGACTTAGCAGCGGCAGGTTTTAATGAGACCTAGAGCTTGAGCCAAGACAGCCAACCTACCTGTGACACTAAAAAACAATCCAGGACGTTCATCACTGCATTGTTTATAAGAGCAAACACTGGACACAATCTAAATGTCCAGTAAATATGGTTCACCTATACAGATGCAAAGCATATACCCATTAAAAATAATAATGGCATTAAGTATGTATTTTCTGACATGGGAAAATATTATTAAAGAAAAAATCAATCATTTACAAAGCAATATATAGTTTAAGCCAATTTCTCTTTTTTTTTTTCTTTTTTTGTGGGTACCGGGGGCACCACCCGGCGCCCGTGCCACTGAGCGATATCACTGGCCCTTTTTTCCTTTTTATGTGGGTACTGGGAGTCGAACTCGGGGCCTCGCACTTGCCAGGCAGGCGCGTATGCTGCTGAGCCATCTCACCGGCCCCTAATTTCTCTTGTTTAAAGGAAAGGATTGAGTAGAGATATAAAAAGATATACACCAAAATGTGAACTTGGCAGTGTCTGAGTGGTACTAGGGATAACCTGGAGATGGAAGAGTTCTCAATAAGTGTGTAAAAATTTGTAAGGTTTTAGGAAGCTAATACAATTCATCTAGAATCCTAGTATCTAAAAAGCTTGTTAAGGGAATCCTGCCATACTTTGGTTCAACCAAGATAGGGTCCGGATCTAGTTCCAGGTATCTCCCTATATAACCTCGTGATAGATGGTAACAACACTCACTGTGCATGCTTCCACTATGCCTGGAAGTGTGCAAGAGCTTTAAATTGGTTATCTCACTCGGTAGATCCCATATCCTGTGATACCCCATGAGACAGATACCAGTGCTTTCCCAATTTTACAGAAAAGGTTCAGAGAGCCCAAGGAATTTGTCCAACACCACACAGTTAGTGAACAGCAGCAATGGACCCAGGAAAAGGAGACTGGAAAGAGACAAGTTCCCTGTAAACATTACAAGTGCTGCCAAGCATGAAGCATTCCTAACAGACCCACACTGCGAATACTCTGGGTCAGGGCTGGCCACTACGGGTTCTAATGGACTGATGGTCCGTAGCCTTCTTGCAAGAGACTGAGAAGCCACTAGGCTGGACGTTGATGCTGTCTGGACTGAATTCTAGCCCTTGTACTCTAGAATTAGGACCCTCTCTTGTAGAAGATAAAGTTCTGACTCTCAGGTTAGGGAAAGTAAAAGAAAATGAGATTGGAGACATGGGGATTAGAAATATTACCACAAGGGCCAGGGTTGTAGCTCAGTGGCACAGCACCTGCCTGGCAAGCATGAGGTCCTCAGTTTGATTCCTGGCTCCAAAACAAAAAAAAAAAAAAAAGAAAGAAAGAAATATTAGCACAAGATGATGTCAAAATATTAGTCAGATCCTCCCTATCTCAACCCAGCCCAGCCTCTTATAGATTTTATTGTAGCTTTTTCTCTTCAAGAACTGAACGATCTGAAAGATGTGGAACCCCTAGGGTGCCAGCCCCATCAGGTCAACTAAACAGGTTGCCAGACCTTAGGCAAATCCTACTAGGAAAGAAATCCCAGGGGCTCAGGGAGCACATCAGGAGAGCAAAGCCACCTGCTGTCCTGGGAGAGAGGGTGGCAGTTCCCAGCACACCATTTCCCTCAGGTGTGACCATAGCCAAGCACCGGGACTAAAATTTTAAATACTGTACCTGTTCTTATCTTAGAAACACATGGGCCTAATCTGGAGGAGGAGGAGACTTGTGCATTGTGAACCCAGAGGGCAGGGCCAGCTCCAATGTGGAAAGAACAAAAGGGCACATTCCACTGCCAGTTGGTGATGTCCCACAGTGGAGGTACACTGGCCTCAGAAAGCAGTGGTCTCCAGCAGACGTTGGATGATCACTGGTTATGAGAAGCCAAGTAGAAGGTAAATTTGTACCCTAAACCTGGAAGGCCAATAGGGTCAGGACTACTGGTTTGCTCATTATTTCCCCAGGTCCTTGAGCACATACCTGGATTATAGTACTCAAAAAATTATCTGTTGAATTAATGAGTGGAATGAAGATTTGACCAGACTATCACTAAGGGCCCTTCTGAAACTAAGTCTAGGATCCTAGTAAATTTATAGGCAAGCTCTATAAAGTGTCTAGTTTCATCATAATTCATTTCTTCCAATGTCTGTCCCCTCACTTAACCTGGCTATGATCCCTGTGGGCAGCGTTCTGTGCCCCTTACAATTATATCATCTCACCCTAGTTGCCTCTCCTTGAGATCCTACATGGGGCCTCATGGTACGGCTGTGCCATTTAACCAAGCCCCAGAAGTTCAGTTGCTTGTTTCCAATTTTTTACATTTGTGAAGTATGCAACTACACACACAGATATGCAAATATTTGTTTTCCTCTTGATTATTTCCTTGGAGTCTACTTTGCAAAAGGAGCTCACCAGACGTCTTCCCCCAGTTGGTGACTATCTACCCTGGCAGATTTGGGCCCTTAAACTCAAGTTTTTCCAGCTACTGTGAATTGTAATGATGTCCCAGTCCCACTGGGAGCAGACAATGTACCAAGAACCTTCTAATTCAAACGCTTAGTTGTACTGAAACATTCCAGAGACAATTTAGGATGGGAGAGCCGCAGGATTGTTCTCCCATTCATTTATATCATTCCAGAGTCACGAAATCCAGGATAAATGACTTCCCCCTTCGCACTTCCTTCTGCTGCAACTCCACAGACTGGGTGATGGGTCCCCAGAGGATGGCTCCTGCCTCAAAACGGTCCTCCTGAAATTCATCGTTCATTTCTTTTCTTCTTAGAGCTTACCAGCTTATCATTGGGTGGGAATGCGGGAAGACTGTAAAATGAGATGTGCAGGCATTCAGACTTCTGTGAGAGCGCTCACTTCAGATATTATGGTTGGCCTCAGATACATCGTCACAAAAAGAAAGCAGAAAACTGTCATATCTGGGATTCCCAATCCAGTGTGAATGGTCACATTTAACTCTGCCCAGCAGAGTAGACTGACCAAACATCAAAATAGTTTCCCAGCACCTACTGCCCATAAATATGAGCCCTCTGGCAAGATGGACTGCTTTCTAGCACCACCAGCAGGTATGTGCACATGCCCCTTCCTCCCCACCATCCCAAAGTCAGTTCTTAGCTTGGCCATCCCTTCTTGCTAGTTTAATGGCTGCATAGCAGGACTCAGGACCTAGAAAGGGCTCTATGTGTCTGCATGGTGATGGAGTGTATTCTCCGGAGGGCAGGTCATTCCATACAGGGCTGACTCGCCCATGGTGAGCCAGTGAGAGCTGGAGTGTGCTGTTGTCCCCTGCATCCCTCAGGATGACACCTTTCTCAGGTATTTGCTTCATTACTATTTCTCGTGCAGAAGGTTTTTCTTGCAGTATATTCCAAGCTAATTTTAGAAATTTGTTTTCACCTTCCGACATTGATTCCTGGGGCAGCTTGCAAGCTGCCTAGAACAAAAAATCAATGGTGACAACCTCGGAGTGGGCTCCAGTTCTTCATTAACCCAGAGCTCAGAGCAGCCCCAGCCCTGTCTCCTCCCTTAGGCCTAGCCCAGGGCAAAAATGGGCAATCAGGAAGTTTTCCTTTGGTGCCCTTAGCCTTTCTGTCCTGAATCCTTTTTGTCTTCTTGCTCTGTTCTTCTCCTTTACCAACACCTACTCTCTACCAGGTATGGAGATGGCTTGGAGAGGAAGGAAGTAGGGTAAGATCCACTGCACGCTGCCCATGCATCAGGCACTACACTACGCGCTTTACATGCATGATCCCATGTAAGACAATCAATGATTTTCAGAGGTTGGGATTGCCCCCATTTCACAGAAGAGGAAGCAGAGGCACAATGAGACCCAAAAGCAAGCCCAACATCACACAGTTAGTAAAGTGCCTCTGAGATCACAACCTTACTAACCCAAAGACCATGTTCTCACTACTGCACACCATCATACTGATAACAACCTGCACATCGAAATTGAAGAGCAAGTGTTTAGGGAAGCATTTCTCAGAGACATCCTAAATGTACCTTGCCCTGCACCCAGCCACCCCCGCTCAGCTGAAGGATCTGCTGAGTCCTACGCCCAAGGACTGGCTGTAGTGAAGTTTCCAGGGATATCTGACTATGCTCCTGAGTACGCTCTGACTACGCTCGGCATCACCCACAGGAGGTGGCAGAATGGATCAAGGATGGATCAACTTCTAATTGAGAAGTTGCAGATCCCAAGAGCAGAATCATAGCCGTCTGACCAAAGTCTACTCACAACATATGCGGAGCAAGAAGTAGATGCTAGAGAGCTCTGAAAGGTGCCAAGGAGACCAAAGAAGAATAGAGAGGCAGTGGACTCCAGAGTGCAAAAGGAAGTAAAAAACCAGGGGAGTCTGCTCAATAGAAATGTAACACAAGTCACATACATAACATTTAATTTTCTAGTAACATTTGAAAGGCAAAAAAGAAACAAATGAAATTAATATAAATAATATATTTATTTAGCCAACATACTTCAAATATTATTTCAACACATAGTCAATGTAAAACTTACAAGCCAGGCATGGTACTGCACACCTGTATTCCCAGTTATTCTGGAGGAGACTGGGGTGCCCAGATCACTTGAGCTCACAAGTTATAGACCAGCCTGGACCTTATCTTCAAAAAATTTAATTACACAATTGTGGTAGTTAAGCTTAACTCCCAACTTGACTAGATTAAGAGATTCGTGGACAGGCTACTGGATCACAGGGTACTATACTCATCAGTGGATTAATCACCAATGTTCATAGCTAACTGTGCTGCTAGAAGGTGGGGCCCAAAGATTACTGGAGGCATGGCTTTGGATGGCATATCTCTCACTGGCACTCTTCCCCTGGGCTCTGCTTCCCGCCCTCCATAAGTGAGCAGCTTTGCTCCACCAGGCCCTTCCTCCATGGTGTTCCTGCCTTAGAGCCAGTGGGCCATGGACTAAATCCCCTGAAAATATGAGCCAAATTAAACCTCTCTTCCTTTAAGTTGCAGATGTCAAAGGATCTAAAAACAAACCCTGGAAGAAAGCCTCTTTAATAAATGGGACCAGGAAAATTGGCTATCCTTGTGCAGAAGATTGAATCTAGACCCATATTGCTCATTATGTACTACACTAAAATCAAAATAGATCAAAGTGTAAATGTTAAAACAGAAACACTTAATCTGCTGGAAGATAAAATAGGTAAAACTCTTGAAGACGTAGGCATAGGCAAAGACTTTCTGAACAGAACCCCAATGGCACAAGAAATAACACTAAGAATCAACAAGTGGAATCATATCAAATTTAAAACTTCTGCATAGCAAAGGAAACAACCAATAGAGTGAGGAGACAACTTATGGAATGGGAAGATTTTTTGCTTCCTATTCTTCAGATAGAGTACTAATATCTAGAATATATAAAGAACTCAAAAAAATTAGACCCCCCCCAAGTAAATACCCAATCAACTGAAATGAATAGACTCTTCTCAGAAGAAGACATACAAACTGCCAATAAATACATGAAATAACATCACTGGCCACTAAAGAAATATAAAATAAAACAACACTGAGGTTAAATCTCATTCCAGAAAGAATGGCTATCATCTAGGAATCAAATAACAACAAATGCTGGTGAGGCTGAAGAGAAAAAGGAACCCTTCTACCTTGTTGGTAGGAATACAGACTAATACAACCATAATGGAAATCAGTATGGAGATTCCTCAAAATCTAAAACTAGAAATTTCATTTGATCCAGGTGTTCCCCTTCTAGGCATCTTCCTGAAAGTGTGAAAGACATCATATTAAAGTGATACGTGGGCCGGTGAGATGGCTCAGCGGCGTAAGCGCCTGCCTTGCAAGCGCGAGGGCCCGAGTTCGACTCCCGGAACCCACATACGAAAAAGGGGCCGGTGATATCGCTCAGCGGCACAGGTGCCTGTTGGCGCGCGAGGTCCTGAGGTCGTCCCCCCGGTACCCACAAAAAAAAAAAATTAAAAAGAAATAAATAAATAAAGTGATACGTGCATACCCATGTTTATAGCAGCACAGCTTATAATAGCTGAAATCAGCCTGTACATCCATCAGCAGTTGAATGGATAAAGAAAATGTGGTATTTATATACAATGAAGTACTACTTTGCCATAAAGAAGGATAAACTTGAGCAATTTATAGGCAAATGGGTGCACCTTGAGACCAGAAAGTTAAGTGAAATAAATCAGACACATAAGCTTAATATTTCATGGTTTCTCTTATATGGGAAACCCAAAATATAAATAAAGAGCAAAATAAAAGATAATAGGAAGGAAGGAGACAGATCTTCCTTAAGTGAGGAAAGGGATCAAGAGATAGAGAAAAGAAGGGAGGGGAGGGAAAGGTGATGAAAAGAGAATTGAGATGTGCTATGTACATGTACCAACTCTACACAAGGAATGTAATCATTATGTAATGTAAACATGTACTAACAAAGAATAAAAACAACAAAAAAGTTGCAGGTATCAGATATTTGCTCCAGCAACAGGAAAGCTGACTAATATATTAATTAATGTTTTAAAAACTTGTTTACATTCTTTGCTGTTATTTGTAAAATGACTTAAGCCTTGAGGTCCTTACGGCAAATCTCATTTGAGCCTGGCCAAGTTCTTTGCTTCACACCACCTGTAGGCAGTGGCTACCAGACTGTATACTGCAGTCCTGGACACACAATTTTCCAGTAGAGTTCCATGGCGCCCAGCCTTCCTCAAAACTGTTCAGAGAGCTCCCTAAATGTTTGGTCTCAATTTCATTTTTAGTGCATTTTTTACTATTTAAAAATTAATGTAAAATATTCACACTGAAAGATCTCCTATCACAGATTTTAACACATTAAAAAAAATAAATCAAACTCACATGTGTAAATATCATATTGTCTCCCTAGTGTAAGAAGCTGAAAAAGTAAATAAGATTCAAAATCTATGGTAGATACTGTGAAAGGGGAAGAAACTGCTCAAAAGGAAATAACAACTGGGATGGGGGAAAGGAGAAAAGAAGGAAGGGAAAGAAAAAATATATATATACATATATATTATCTTGTGTGTATATATATATACACACAAGATAGCTAAAATAATAATAATACTAACTTATTTTAGTTTATTGAAAAGAACGGCTTGTGCTTATATTTTTTGATCAATTTTGCATGCCCATATCTTGTAATCTGAGCAAATACTTTGAAGATAACATTACACAATATATTAACCATTGTTAATTTCCTACTATTCTGTTTTGAAATTCTGTACCATTATTTTTATTGGGTTTTTTTTTCTCTCTAAAATAAAAAAATCAATTATGGAAACTTGTGTCCATATTTGAGAGGAAATATTACTTAATTCATCCTCTTATAAGATAAGGTTGTACTGATTTAACATCTCGTCTCTGTTTTAAATATTAATAGCTTATATTGGATCTCAAGTAATAACAACGACCAACATTTCTTGTATATTTACCATGTGCTGAGTGCTTTTTGAGCATCATTTCACCAAACCATCAAAAAAATCTTTGAGGTGGGTAACATTATTCCCCTCATTTTCAGAGGAAGATACTGAGGCTAGGGAGTTCAACAACTTGCCCAAAGTGGCTAGGAAAATGTCAGAGTTCAAACCCAACCCAGGCTAACTTCTAAACTGAAGCTCATAAGCACCAGACTTTCCATGCCATATAAATTCTGAGTGTTGCCGAACTCCAGGCTGCCTCATACTGAGGTATCCCTGCACTCCAGGCTCCCAGCTTCAATCACCCACCTTCTTGTCAGGCCCTCACGTACACACCCCAGAGCATTCTGTTTAGATACTAGTGTGCGTCAGTATTAGCTGTGGTCCCTTTGTAGCCAGGATAAAGCATTTTAAATCCTACTTAGCCCCTAACCACCTGGGGAGAGGATGGATTTTATCCTATAAATGATATGAAGCCAATGAGGGTTTAAGCAAAGGGAGTGACAAAAAAGATCAGATTTGCATTTTAGAAAGCTCATTCTAGAAACAGCAGGGAAGATGGTTTGTAGACTGTTGGAACTGGTAAAGGGAAACCAATTTAAAAGCCATTAGAGTGGTGATAGCAGATATGAGAGGGGGCCACAAATGATAAAATTACTGAATCTTAGTGATTGAGTCAGCATCGAGTGGGGACAACAGAAAAGTCAGAGGATGGTGGGTCCATCAGCTGAATTAGAAAAAACATGAGGAAGTCTAGGTTGAGGAAAATGAGTAGACATGATGAGTTTAGATTGTAATATTGGTGTTGACATTGTGCAGTGGTATGGTACCTCAGTTCACGAACTTAATTCTTCCTACGATGCTGTTTGCAAATAGAGTTGGACAAGAACCAAATCAAACTTTCCCATAAGGTCAACAATGAACCTAACCATTGAATTTCAATATCCATTCAACTGCTCTGCCATCTGTCATAGAACTGCAATCTGAGGAATTCATTCAGGTTTAGGATGGACCCTAACCCATATAATCCAACCATGGTAACCCATCCCATATTCATCCCCTTTGCCCAGGACTGATTTGGAGCAGAAGTCCAGGCCAATCAGCACATACCATTCTCCTTGTGATTTCATTGCTTTAGGGACCATAATTTGACCCATTAAGACCAAAGAAAAGCACTTGTCTCTGACAAGGAAAAAAATATCCTGATTTCTACTGACAGCCGTCCTCCAACTCAAAAGGCTTGGGATAAGGCAGTTCTGGGAGAAGAGTATAATGAAGACACAGAGAAAACATTATCCTTCCTGCACCACTGGATCAAGCCACCAAGAAGGGCAGCCTGTCCTCTAAAACGAGCCAATAAAATTCCTTATGGTCACTCCTTTTCAGTGTTTGGGATCAAACCTAGGGGTCCATGCATGCTAGGCAAACGTCCTGTCACTGAGCTTCATCCTCAGCCCGAAATCCTTGTTGTTTAAGCTACTTTAAATTGGGATTTTTTTTTGCAATGTACAGACCAAGCATTCTAACTAACAGAGGTATGTTGAATTGAGGGTACACAGTACATGGAGGCCCCTGATTTGTACATAGCAGTATTTCCAGAGTGATCTGTGGACACATTTTTAGTAGTGCCCATCAGACACGTAGCTCTTAAATCCTGCATTTCAGGACAGAAACCAAGCTAGAGATGCAGATCTGGTATCATCAGATAGAATTTAAACTGAAGAAGTAGATGAGACTATAACGGCCTAAGAAAGCACAGGGAATGTGGACAAGAAGAAGAGCAGCTTTGAGGACAGATCCCTGAGAAGCTCTGACATTTGGAGGGCTACATTACTCTACAGAAGAAAAGGAATAAGAAGTGAAGGAGGAAATCTGGGTGTGGAGCAGACACTGTAAGGTCATGGTCATGGAAATAGAGAAAGAAGAAGTTGGAAAGAAATGAGACAGGGTGTTGGGGAGAGGGACAGCTACTGAGTGGTGAACACTGTGGAAAGAGCCATCAATAGAGACTGAGGGAGAATATTAATTAAGGTGGATACCAAAATGCTTGAACCAGACCTTAAGTACAATGGTCTAAATAAAATAGAAATTCCTTTCTCTTGCATGCAGCAGTCCAAAGAGAGAGAGAGTGTGTCCAGAGAAGTGTCTAGTTCTCTTCCACAAAGTCTCAAAGTCCTTCTATCCAGGGGCTCCTACCTTTGTTGTATAACCACAGTTGGCTCATTCCCAGCATGTCCAAGACCCAGCCCATGGAAAAGGGGAAATGGGGTTCAGTGCAAACAGCTCCCATGTAAGAATGTGATCTAGAAGTTACATATTTCCTTTTGGCAAGAACTGAGGACATGATCACACATGGCTAATTGGTCATGTTTTTCCTTAAAACTCAGGAGACATTGACTAAAAGGAAGGAGCGGTTAGACATTTGTAGACGTTTGGAGTCTAGGCTCAACCACTGGGTTCCAGGAAGTTGTGGTAGGTATTATGCAAGCAACTATCCCTCTCCTTCTCAGGGCCTTCCTAGGCCCATCTGTACTAGTTCCTTACCCCAGTCAAGTGGGTAATCTTAGAAGGCCCTGAAGAATTTTAGGCTCTCTACTCTCAACATGTCAGCTGCCACCCCCTTGCGCACTCAGGAGATGGCCTTGCAACCCAGCTAATGCTGCATGACCTGAGGGCCGTGCCCACCTCTGTCTTCCCCTCCCTGACTCCTGGCCAGTCTGCCAACCTAGCTCTGGAAATATACACTAGAGTCAAGCAGAAAGGCAGAACATATCACATTCAAGGGTTGTGCATTATGTAGGTCATGATTCCCTTTTTATTTTTCATCTTCCCCTAACCACTGACTCCTTCCTCAAAATGCATTCTCTTAGCTTCACATAAGCTATCCCTTTTTTTTCCCTCTCCTACCCTTCACTAACACGACCACTGACTTGTTTCCAAAGCTCCTGCAGTCTGGCATCTGCCCCATCGCTCATCTAAAACTGTTACTGAAGTCATTAAATGCAATGGCCACTTCCTCCTCCACGTGGTTGGGTCTCATTAGGCACAACTGACCACCTCTTCCTTGCCACTTCATCCCTTCTCTGCTGTGATGTGCTGCTCCACATGTCTGCCCTCTACCATTTCCTCCTTCCTTATCCTCTAGTCCTGCTCTGAGTATTTCTTTCTGTGACTCGTAAAGAGGCAGATAAAGGCCAACACAAAGTCTACATAAGAGTAGTCATCCTACTAGCCTGGTAGAGTAGAAAAGACATAACCAGAGCCCAAATCCAGATTTGCCACCTATTTGCTGCATGACCTTAGCAAGTTACTTGTATCTCTGAGTCCATTTTCTCCCTGGGAAAACAATAATATGAATACTTCTCTTTCAGTGTGTTTTATCAGGCTAGACAACTACCTAATAAACAATCCTCCCAAGCCTCAGTAATTTAACAAACATCATATGAGAGTCCAATGAAAGTGAACAGAGTCCAAGGGACTATTAACCAGGATTGTAGAGAAAATCAGTCTAATAGCTCAGAGTCCTCCATGAGGTGAATGAGCAAGTGTGTGTGCAGAAGATTGCATATGGTATCCTATAAGGGCCAGATATGCAGGGAGCATCTATTACTCCTGCCCATATTCCATTGGCCAGAACTATCACATGACTCAACATGATAGCCAGGCATGCTGGGAAATGTAGTTCCTGGAGAAAAAAGAAAGAGGATTTCATGAACAGTGTCTTCCCTACACAGGGTTGCTGAGAAAATAGAAATTATAGAAGTAAATCTTATGACTTTTCTGGGACATAGTAGTTTCTAATGAATAATGGTTATTAGTTAAAAAATCATTTTTTAACTGTTTGTCAACTTTCCCAAGTGTTTAAGTCTGTGCAAACATAGGCTGAGATGAATAGGGAGACTGAGGAAACAGACAAAGAGGTAAACAAAGGTGTGGACAGAAATGGAAGTGCGGGACAGGTTTGAAGGCATAGGGGTAGAATGGGAGTGCGGGGTTCCCAGGGAACAGAGAGCCCAAGGAACAGAAAGCCCATTGGAACTGAGCACAGCCTCTGATTTCCCAGCCAGTCCTGGTTCCCACCCAAGCCAGAAGGGGCTTAGAAAGATCAGAGTTTCCTTGGAAACCATTTCTCTGGCCCTCTCTGCATGTTATCAGCCAAGTTGGTTGTAATCAAACCCCCATGGGGCAGAGAATGAGCTCTCAAACTGCCATCCTGGGGTTCCATCCAAATTGCTTGCATTTCCTATTTAAATTGGTAATTTCCCCATCAGTGTTCCCCCTGCCCATCCAGAGATTTGTTGGGAAGGGAAAGCTCTGGGCATATATCCCCCAAGTCACAGCCAGGGTCCCTGGGAGAACTTCCAAACAGGCCTGAGCCCTCTGCCAGTGCTGAAGACCTCTGGTGAAGCCAAGTCTCAGGATGAACCACCAGGCTAGGATCCTCTCCTCGGGCCCTTCCACCACACAAAGGGCCACAGATATAAGCAGTGGAGGGAAAGGACCAACAGGAGCCGCAGGGGGTGACTCCGGATTGGTGGGTATCATTGTCCAGATTGAATGGCAGGGAGGGGGACATGTGTGCCTTTCCAAAGTAGAAAGATGGAGTCTGAACCAGGCAGCAATCATCTTGAAGTACTCAGAGCTGAGGCCACAGGATTAGAGAACAGCTGGGAAAGCCCCAGGGTATCAGGCAGGGAAATTCCAGGAGGCTCGGAGGACCTCAACTCTGCTCCCTCAGTTACCAGCCAAGCCAGCCCCCCCAGTAACACTACAAGAAGGTAGATTGAACCCATCTCTTTCAATTTCAGAATGAGCAGAAGGTGCATTTCAGACAAGGACAAACACAGACACCATTTAGATGGTGTGTGTACACGCTCATAGATCCCACCTGTTCACAAACATGCACCAGAATCAGATGGACACACAGCGCACAGCCACACAGACAGCCTCGATGAACGTACACGCCCACTGACACAGCTCCAGCCGGCTGTCACAGCACGATCACTGCCAACAGACGCATTTAAAAATGAGGCAGTGCAGGGCCGAGAAGAACTCTTCTTTGCAGGTGGCTAAAGTGGGGCACCTTGGATTCCAAATTGCTGGACAGATCCAAGGAGATTTGACCAAATTGGGTCTAATCCAAGATTATATCTGGAGGCTGACATGGATTTGAGGGTACAGCAGAGCATGGAGCACCTTAGTGGGTCTAGTTGGGGCCTGCAGGGGTGGAGCAGGTTCCCAGATTGCCAGGGGGAACAGCAACCAGGAAGAGCCCCTTGGGGAGGCCTTCCTGACAGAGGAGAAGCTGGATGTCAGAGATTTGTGCCAACACAGAAGAGGTCAAACCATGAACCTGCCATTTTGCCCAGGCACTACCAGTGAGACACTAGGCTTGTGGGCTCTAAGTACCCCAGGGCTTCTGGCCCTCAGTCCTGTATTGAGGAAGAAAGGTTAGGTACCAGGCCCACCCCTGCCATGTTGGCTCCCCACGCAGAGCCAGGTAGGGTCATGGTGAGTTCAGGGTCTTGGCGGGCAAAGCCTGAAAGCAGGGGACCCTCAGTGTCTGCTGTTTAAGGGGTCTGATCTCCAGAGCCAGCTAGACCCTGGATTCTGTCATTCCCTATGTTGCCAGGATGACACCTGGAAGACTCCCCTCTACCTGTGGAACCTGCCCTCAGGGCACACTCTCCCTCCTCTCTACCCTCTTCCTCCCCCTGCCAGCTGGAAGGGTCTCAGGTGCTGAGAGCCTGGTGTCTCCTCCTGCAGGGAGCTGTGAGCTGAGTTGTACCACTGAGAGGGGTGGGGAGCAAGTGCTGGATTCCAATGCCCACA
This sequence comes from Erethizon dorsatum, assembly GCA_028451465.1. NCBI lineage: Eukaryota > Metazoa > Chordata > Mammalia > Rodentia > Erethizontidae > Erethizon > Erethizon dorsatum. Next base: position 108,300,897 of record CM051827.1, on the reverse strand, counting down.
GTGACTGTCCCCACTATGTCTCCTCCTGCCTAGCCCTAAGAAGATTCCACAGAAATTATAGCCCACCTGTTCCTTTCTAACAGACAGGTGTGAAAGGAACAAGAACCACAGCAGGGTGTATGCAACCAGCTGTATGTAGCTGCAACTCTTCCCAGGTAGAGAGGCTGCAAGGGAAAGGAGACAGGCAGGGTGCAATTTCTGAACACTAGGGATTTCCCCAGGATCTGTCTATCTGTATCTCACCTTACCTGTCTCTCCTGCTATATATTTCTGGTGTCTTTCTACCTCTTTGACTTCTAGAAGACTCTTACTTAACTTTCAAACCCCTCTACTCCGTAGTAGAGATATTCCATCTACTATGAAAATTTTCCCCAGTATTCCTTCTGTCTGATGAATTATTTACTCCTTCTTCTAGGCTACCTGCATTGTATGATTATCTCTTCATGTCAGGATATCTGTCTTCCTCACTAAACAGGAACCTCCTTGAGGGTAGAGGCTCACTGGTGCTTGTCTCTATAGCATCATGCCACCACAGGGTCTGACAGAACATGTGCAGGAGAAGCAGTGTAAGATTGCAGTTAAGAGAGTAGGCTCTGGAATAAGCCAGATCTGAGTTTGGATTTCAGCCTAGATCATATACCTGTGGGACTTAAACAAGTTGTGTCAACTCTCTAAGCCTTGATTGGCCCAAATATGAAATGAGAATAATCATCTTTATCATATCTTGTGGGTTGTTGTAAGTTACAAATGACATAATGAATGTAGAGAGGTTAGCCCAGTAATAGGCATGCTAATTACCTTTGTTATTATCCCTTGAGCATCTAAGCTGTTGATTAGTCCATACAGTACCTTCCCCTTAAAAATCTCACCAGCAGGGCCGGTGAGATGGCTCAGCGGCTTAAGCGCCTGCCCGGCAAGCGCGAGGGCCCGAGTTCGACTCCCGGATCCCACATACGAAAAAGGGGCCGGTGATATCGCTCAGCGGCACGGGCGCCTGCTGGCGCGTGACGTCCTGAGGTCGACCCCCCGGTACCCACAAAAAAAAAAAAAAAAAAAATCTCACCAGCAAATGAATAACTACAATCAAGTATGACAAGGTCCATGGCAGCAGGGGTGATCTGGGAGCCTAAAACGGAGCCACTGTGTTTGTGGCCATGTGATCTACTGGTTAAGTTCATTGGCTTTGGTACCAGAAAGTCCAAGTTCAAATCCTGACTCAGGCAGTAACTAGCTATGTGAACTTAGATGAATGATACAAACACTTAGAAGTGGAAATACAATATATAAATTATACAAAATAAGGCTTTTCAGAGGGTGAGCAAGAAAGACTTCCATAAGAGGGTGACCTCAGGGCTTGATGAATGGCTTTCCAGGTGGAAAGTGGAGCAAAAGCATTTCTAGCAGAAGAACAACAGGGTCAAAGGCCGATGTCTCCAAAGGGCCATGACATGTTTGGTGATTCCAGGTCCCTATATGAAGAGGAAGTGGCAGGAAACAACCTACAAAGAGAGACACAGACCAGGCTGGAGAACACTTAGAATGTCATGCTAAGTGGTTTGTGGTACATACTTCCAATGACTGAATTCCTCTTCTAGAATATACCTGGTATATATATGCAGGATCAATAAATATTTGTAGAAAAACTAAATGAGTGACATTGAGACCCTGATCCATGACACTTTCTCCCTGTCAGATTTCCAATTCCACCATGAATTGGCTGCAAGGCCTTGGGCATATCACCTAATGTCTCTGAGCCTTGTTTCTTTATCTGAAAGGGGGATACAGGGAGTGGGCAGCATTGTCTGGCCCCCTCCAGCGGTTATCAGGAGGAATGAATGAGAACAAGCCTGTTCACACTTGCCACATAATGGGCTCTCGCGTTCTTGGCTGCAATTACTCTCTACAAATAACTCTGAAACTTCTAACTTACTTTATCACAGACACTTTTACGCCAAACCCTGCTGTAGGAGCTTCATTGTTCTCATTCAGTCTTCTGAAACACCCCATGAAGAAGGCTTAATCATCCCACTCTGTAGCTCACAAGCTCAAAAACATTAAGTAACGGTCCACATGTATGGTACACCTAGGGTGCACAGCCAGACAGAGTCAGCGCTGATATCCTGACCCCAGTTTTTGTCATGCCAAACTCTTGCCACTGCTCCAAAAATTTCTTTAAAGCAATAAGAAACTTTTTTTTCATTGAAATGTGACATCAGTGGTGCTATGCTCTGAATATCGCCTGTCTTAGTTACTTTCTTGTTGCAGACATAACATATCCAACACCCACAAGTCAAAGGAGGAAAAGTTCATTTTGGTTCGCAGTTTGTAGAGGTTTCAGTCCACAGCTGACTTGCACCAAGGCAGGATGGCATGGCAGAGGGGTATGGCAAAGGAGAAACAGTCCATGGCAGGGCAGGCAGGAGGCAGCAGCAGCAAGCCTGCCTTCTTTCTGTCCCTTTATATTCCAACCAGGCTATAAGCCTGTTGATTGGTGTCATCCACACCCAGAACTATGCTAAACCAATTTAGTCATCATACACGCTTAATCCATATTCACACACTCTAAATCCATTCACCTCCAAAAAGCCCCACCTATGAGCACATGAGGCTTTGAGGGGACATCTAGATATAAGCCATAACATTGCTCAATATTCACATGCTAAGATTTAGTCACCAATGTGATAGTACTTAGAGGTGGGGCTTTAGGAGGTGATTAATGGGACTAATGACCTTATGAAAGAGATGCAAGAGGCCCTTCTGCCCTTCTGCCATGTGAGGACACAGTGTTGTCCCCTCTGGAATATGCAGTAACAAGGTGACATCTTGGAATCAGAGACAGCCAGACTTCACCAGACATCACACCTGTCCATGCCTTGATCTTGGACTTCTCAGCCTCCAGAACTGTAAGCAATAAATTTTTCCATTCTTTGCAAGTTACTCAGTTCAAAGTGTTTTGCTATAATGGCACAAATGGACTACGACAGATGGGAACCCCAATTTATAAAACAAGACCAGCATTCTCCTCCTATGGAGGCAGGAGTGGGGAGCACCATCTCTGACCACTTTTCCCTTTGCCCTCACTCACCCAGCCAGTTACCCACCCACCCCCACTGACCCCTGAGGGTCCAAGGAACACAGCCCAGAACCACAGGACTTCTCTCCCCCCCATCCAAGCCTCACACCCAAGAAAATTGCACAAACTTTGGATCCACCAATCGGCCTGGCATCAGAAAATCAGCCCCTGAGCTCAGCAGCTCACAGAATAAAAAATGTTTTTCTTCTCATCCCTATCCAGTCTCCTGATAAGCCCAGCCTGCCATGTCTTAATATTTCTCTGCTAAGATGTCTGCAGGTCCCTCAGATGTCTGGTTCCAGCCTGCTAGCTTTTGAACTTGAGACATTCTAAGCATCTAGTAGTTGACTTAATAATTCGGGAAGACTTGAAAGGCAGTCCAGGCAGTGGTCAGCCAGCTCACCTGCACAGAAAATCTGGGAGGCCTGGCTGTTCTCCCTGAGGACTCATCTCCAGGGAGGCTGCTTGAATCAAAGAGTTGGGAATCACAGCAAATTCATTTGCAGCCACAACAGGATCCTGTTAGTAGGCTGTCCTGGGAGTTGGGGGCAGGAGAGCTCAGCTATGTCTCTATCAGAAGCTGTGTCCTTGGCCATTTAATAACCAGCTCCGCTTGGCTTAGCACTGTCTGAGGCTGGAACTGGACTTCTATCACATGGTCCCATGGTGTCAAAACTGCCAAGGACAAGCCAACTCCCTCGCCCTCTGGCTGAGGACAAACCACTACTGTTCAAGCTTCAGTCAGTCCCTACTGCTCTGATGACCCTGCCATGACCCTACCTCCCTTCCTGAAAAGGCAGAGATGCCAAGGAAGGGCCTCAACTGTCCTCCTCCCAACAACTACCTTATTTCCCCAAAAATAAGATCTAACTGGAAAAGAGGCTGTAGCATAATTTTTCAGAGTACTCATAATATAAGCCTTATCCCAAAAATAAGCCCAGTTAATATCATTAGCCAAATGGATACATTCAGTATGATTGTTGCAACACACGATGGATATATTAAATTATAAAGTAATAATATTAATGTATAGTTAAATACAAACATTACTGACACTAATACTTAAAATAAATGATAATATAAACCATAATTAAGTATTCGTAAATACCCAAGCAGGTGCTTTTGGACAAGAGGTAAATGCTTATGTAAACAGATGAATTTGAGACTTATTGCTGAATGACCAATTAGAGTACAGGCACAGGGCATGAATAACATGTGCACTGAATAACTAACGGACATGGTTGTGTCTAACATGAATCTTCATAATTCAATATGGCATGTGCTGTAACAAACATACTTAACACACTTGTGTGAAATAAAGAAATGTTTTCTGAACTTTGGTGCCTGCAATTTTTCATTGCTTTTGTGTGGGCCATCATTCTTAACCATCCTCATTTTTGTTGCTACTCCTGTCTCTTAAGTCTTCAATTAACACTTGATTTAATGGAAACTTTGTGAAGCTTCACCTGCAAGAGGTCGTGACTTAGGTGAGGAATTCATGCGATAAAATCACTGACAGCTGTGTGGCCAGTGCACTGTGAGCAGGCTCCCTGGACAAGAAGTGCTCATGTAAGGAGCTAGACATGAGAGATTGGGGCCAATGGTTCTACAGGAAATGGAGTCCCAAGAAATTCAGGCTGAAATTCAGGGTTTGGAGTGTTATGATGATGTTCCAGAAGATGACATGAATGTATTTGAATAATAATAAATTTTTGGACATGAACAAATGTAGATTATTGTACATAAAAAAATAAGACATCCCCTGAAAGTAAGCCCTACTATATTGCATGGAGTAAAAATTAATATAAGACCTGGCCTTATTTTGGAGGAAATATGACACCCTCATCATCCCCCATCTCAGAGGGAGAAAGTCCCTCCTGGTTCCAAGGTCAACCCTATACTCTATCTCCATCCCCTCACCCCCCTCAAGGATCTGTACCTACAACTTCTCCCTTGCCACCTACCGAGGAACAGGTTCGAGATCCCTCTGGACTAAAGATGGCTTTCCCAGGATGCCTTCAGCACTGGAGCCAATGGATCTGAGTCAAGTCCAGGCTCCATCACTCACCAGCTGGGTCATCTCATCTTTATATCACTTTCTCCATCTGTAAAGTGTAAATCCAAGTCCCTATTGTAAGAGCAAAGTTATAAAACAGCAAACTTACAGAAATCTTATAGCAGAAATTAGAAATCAATTAGTAGCCTCTGACTACGCTCACACTGCCTGTCACGTAGTTAGACTCAGTCAGCCTTGACTGTCTGCATCCAGCTGCTTCTCCCAGATAACACGTTAGGTCAGCCTGACTGCATCCAGCTGTAATCTCTGTGTTTTCCTATCCAGAAGGATATATTTGTAGTTTTCCAGCTTACCTCAAGGACTTTGGGCCCAGAACAGACTGGCCCAGACAAGGACACATTTAACTCTACCTGCTCCACTCAAGCCCCCTCCCCTCTTTCTCAGAATGTTCTGCTTTATAATAAACAATCCCTTATAAGTAAGCCTGCTTAGAAAAAGCCTGCCTGATGACATATGATTTAATTCATGTAACCAATCATGTAATAACCTGCAACCAGCTTTGTACTTCCTGTTTGCAAAAATGTATTTAAACTAAACTCTAAACTGACTCGGGGCTGATGATTTGGACCTGGTTCCCATCAGCCCACTGGCTTTGGTAAACAGTTGCCTTCCAAACTCCTCAGTGTGGAGCATTTTCCTTTCAGTCCTGGTTGGATTTTTCTGCAACACTATCACAGAGGAAGTATTGCTCCAAAAGTAGATAGTGAAGCCTGAGAAGGGCTTAGCATAGTGCCTGCCCTATCTTAAGGAAAACTGTCATTATTATGAATACTAGCTCCCTACCCTACCAAGTTAATGAACTATCTCTCTTACTGTCTTCAGTACCGGGCTTCTTACATTTCCTGAGACCCTCAAACCCCTTCACCAATTCCAAACCATACACTGTGCTCATTCCTCTCACCCAGTTACCAGTGACCCTGAGGCACCTAACCCAATGGCATCTTCCCAGCTTCCACCTGAGACCTTCATCATGGATACTTACCTGTTGTTTTCCTCAAATTCTCTCCTCCTCCTCCCATTATGAACATCCCTTCTCTGCATCCTGTACACTCACTACATATTAGAATCACTTAAGGGTCTTAAAACTACCAACACCCAATCCCTCCCTTCAGGGAATCTCAAGTAGTTGGTCTTGGAGAGGTCCAAGAGTTCTAAAATGCAGCTGGGTTTGAGAATCACAGCCTTGGATGAAGAGTATGCCCTTGGCTTTTGGGTTAAGATTAAGTTCAGCTGTACAGAAAAAAAAAAAAAAAAAAAAAAACAGAGACTTAGATATGACAGAACCTCCTACTGCCTCATGGCACAAAATGGCTGCTTGAGCTTCACATCCTCCTTCCAGCATGCAAGACAGTGTAAGGAGTAAAACCTGGCAAAGGTGCAGAGGAAACACTACCGCTTACTCCTCACTAGCCACAACTTAGTACATGGCCACATTCAGCTTCTTAGGAGGTTGAGTCTTTATTCTAGATGGCTGTGTCTAGCCAAAACATGGGGATTCTGAATACTGAGGAAAAAGAGAGCAGTCTCTAAGATGCCATACCCTTTCTCTCTCTACACCCTATTTGTGGCAATCCTAAATTTCAACTACTGCACCTGAACTCTTCTCCAAATCAACCACAGGCCCCTCAAATACATGATGTTCAAATCTGAACTTGAAACCATCTAACCAGGACTAAGAGGAAGCAAGCATTTGAGAAATTAGACACTTAGGTAATTAGACTCCTAGCTGTAAAACTCAAGCAAGCCTGGATGTGTGCCTCAGCCTCTCTGGGCCTTAATTTTCTCATCTGTGAAATAAGAAACATGTTTTATGCATTTCTGGGCAGACTCATATAGTTGCTTACATGAAAACATCTGACATAATGCCTTATATATAGCAGGAGCTCAATACATGTTGCATTCCTCCCAAACTCATAATGTTTGACCATCAAGCCCTATGGACAAGACCCCTGGTGTGGCACTGACCATACAGCTCTTTGTTAGGAAAATATCTGAGATGGTAGAGGGGGGAAAGTGAGAGAAAAAGAAGGGAGAAATGGTCGATGCACAAAAGAAAAATGGATTCTCCTATCCAAAGATCTCTCAGGAGATATAACAAATCCTCAAGAACTAACCAACTCTGAGGGCTCAAGAGGCCCCCTACATGTTCTGCACTGCCCCCCTACACACCTCTGAGGAAATCTCCTTTGTCTCCTTCATGCTTCTGTGGTCTTTTTATTTTTATTTATTTATTTTTTAATGTTAACTTTATTTTATTTTATTTTATTTTTTTGTGGGTACCGGGGGGTCGACCTCAGGACCTCGCGCGCCAGCAGGCGCCCGTGCCACTGAGCGATATCACCGGCCCCTCTTTCGTATGTGGGTTCCGGGAGTCGAACTTGGGCCCTCGCGCCCGCCAGGCAGGCGCTTAAGCCGCTGAGCCATCTCACTGGCCCCCTGTGGTCTTTTTATTATGGCTCATGACTATAGGGTGGGAGGACAGACAAAGTGATGATCTAACTCAAAAGTTTGGTCAACTTCACAATTCTGTAGTCATGGACTGACCCAACTTCCCAAATATAGATTTATCCTGGGTCCAGCCACTGATCACTGCAGATCTTACTCACAGACTGCTACAGATTGAACCTTCCTTGATCTTTGCTACTCCATGTATGTAACCCAATAATATTGGCATCATCTCAGAGCTTGTTAGAAATTCAGAATCCCGGGCTCCAACACCTTAAATCAGGATCTACATTAACATTTCAAAGCAACTCAAGTTTCCTACAGGTAGGTGGAACTACAACACCATCTGAAGCTTCAGATTTATCTCATCTTCCTTCAGGAGAGAAATAATTTGACACGGATGGAGGGTATTTTTTCCCTGCATCTCTCCTTTCCTTCTTCTCTTTCCCTAGAAACCCAACATCCCCAAGGTGACTCCTACTGTCCTAGGTAGGACCCCAAGCTCCTGTTCTCTCTACTCCATCCATAACTTACTCCATGTGGTGGACTGACAACTGGTGGTCAACTTGTAACACCCAGCTGAACTGAATCAGCGTGGTGCTGGGTGTGAAGGGCCCACCTGAGGATTGTTGCCAACAACATAAAAAGGAGAACTGGAGAGAGGAAGAGGTGGTGCTGTTGGTTCTCCTGGAGGAGCTTGTCACACTGGCTTTCCTGATAGGAACTCGGTTGTTCTCATCATCGGAGGAGCTCGGCACCTCGTTGCTGAGGATGGCTGTGGTACTTTTCAGCGGCGCTCTGGTCCTTACTTTGAGCATCGCTTCCTGGCTCTGGTACAGATCCCTCAGCCTGCTGGCACAGATCCTTCATCCTGCTGGCACAGACTTTCTAGCTTCCACCACTGACCTTTGGGCCTTCCCAGCGCAGATCCGTAAAACAGACTTGCATGAGATATTGTCACGGGCTCTGGGCCTCCAGTTGTACTCATGGGGGGGCATTGCAATGGGCTCTAGGTCTTCAGCTGGACTCATGCAGGACATTGTTGTGGAATCCAGGCCCTCAGCTGGATTCTTTGGGTCTTTAGTGTGCGGACAGATTTCCTACACTCTTTTTGTATTTGACTCTGGGTGACTGTTATGAAGTAATCCTATAAATTATGTGTCCTGTATTGTATTGTTTCTCCTGCAAGCCCTGACTACAATACTCCATCTGCTGAGCTAAGGCCTTCCAATTGTCCTGCCTGACAATGGGCATAGCTGGTGGAAAATTCCTTCATGCTGTGTTCTTATTTGAATATTACATCAAGTTTTTTGGGTAAGATGGAAAGAAAGCATGTCAGACACCTAGAAGAATACCAGAAACATAGAAGATAGCCAATAAGTAGTAGGTCTCCTTATAACTAGTGCACGACCTTAACTATCACTAAATGTACCCAAACCAGAGCTTCATCACCAACACCCAACACCCAGCACCAATAAAGAGTGGTCCTCAGGTGTGGCTTCAATCTGATCCGGTGGAAGGAGAGATGAGCAAACACAGGATTGGCCAATGAAGAGAGGAGACTACAGGCAGGAAGCTGAGCCCAGATATAAGGACAGCTAAATGGGAATATGTTTGCAGAATAAAGGGGAAACCAACTTGGCAACAATGGGAGACAGTCAGAAGATAAGCAGATCAATGGTAGAGCCCAGTGCTGGACCTTAAAGGCCAAGTGAAGAATTATGGGTTTTATGCCAAAGGTAATAGGGAAACATGGGGGTCTTAAAAAGTAGAAACCTGGCATCAAGTGCAGAAAGAGGAGTAAACTAGAGTGTTCTGTAGTGATGAACAGAAGGGAATGGATGCAGGACATGTGGCTGGGGTAATGAAAAGTGGGTTTGTTGAACAGTTGGGTATGAGAAGGAGGAAAGTAGAGGATCCACTGGACAATGATGATGGTGACATCAGTGACAGACAAGGCAGCCCAGAGACAGAAATGCTTGCAAGTCAAAAGGTTTTGTTTTAGAACTCCATTCCTTCATCCGATCAGTATGCCACGTGCTTGTCAGCCCTCTGTGTATGTCATGGAGTGCAGAGTCGACAGCGTTTCTGCTCTCAAGGGAGATACAGCCTATTGACAGAAAGACACTGAGGCACCCATGGGACATCCAGAAGACCAGGACAGGAGACAGTTTTGGATTTATTCTCACAGCTGTCCTGGATGCATATTTCAAAGGCTGTCAAGAGCTGGAGAGATTTTTAAGAGCCTTCTTTAAGGCCTAGACTTCAACCTTGCATTTTCCATACTGCGTACCCAAGTCAACGTCCTTCTGCAGGGCCTGCTCCAAGGCCCTGGAGATGGATACCTGGCCCAGTGGACAGGGGCTCTGGCCTCTTGATTACTTGCTGGTAGGGAGTCTCATGATTGCAATCATCTGATTAAGGATTCATGTTCTCAACAGAGCTGAGCAGACATAAGCCAAAGAACCTGGGCCAGGTAGAACTGTTCCTAGCTAGCCTGTGAGACAGAGGAGGATTTTCTGCAGCAGTGTCTATGGATACCAAGGCCTTCATCGCCACAGTTCATTCCTTCCTGAACATTCTGTCTCCCACATGCCTCTGGAGTTCCCAGTGAACCAGGTGGCCACCACTTCCTCCATCTGCCTAAATTCACATTCGTCTCCCTCTCTATAGTCCCTGCTTCCTAACCCCACCCCACCCCCACACACACACACTCCTGGCCCTTGTAAAGCCAATGAAGCAAACAGATCCATGGTTAATTTGACAGGTAATAAATAGTAAGGACATATCATTTGGAGGTAGATCACATGCATGATACACACTACAGAAATTATATCTTTGCTGTAATTGTACACTGTATAATTTGCTGTGAGTTCTGTAGTCAATGGGCAATTGATATTTATAGCTCTTCTATACAATCCATACGCTAATACTAAGTAGTATAAAAGCTGCAGAAGTTTGAGGCCATCTCTCTTTTTCTAGATCTACAACCTCCTTGTTCTCACTCCTTGGGCAGGAAGCCGTCCCCAGGAAACAGCAATCCAGTGTAGAAGATATTGCCGTCTGCTCTCTGTTGCGGTTTCCAGGAATACACTGTAGGAGGTACTCCTTTCTTTTCAAAATCTACTCCTCCAGCAATTTCATCAGCCTGGACCAAAAGCCTTAAATATACACATTTCCTTTGACTCTATCATTCTATTCCAGAAACTTATTCTGAAGAAAATGTGTACAAGGATGTTTGTGGAGCACTGTTTAAAATAGCTACACATGAAAAAGAACAGACCCTAGACATAACACATACACAGTGGGATGGTGTGCGGGTTACGTACCCAGTGTCTCAGCCTGAATCTACCCTTCCAGAGACTGCTGTTGCTGAGGCCAGGACTCTGCACATGACGCTTCCCAGTCTCCAGGACCAGCTGGCTTCCTGTTAGGTTCCAGCAGTAGGAGGCACTTGAGGAAGATTGGAAAGCAAGCCGAGAAGAGAGGGCTCAGTTCCTGTTTCTTCCTTTCCTGCCAGCACCGCTCCAGCAGCAGCAGCCAGCTCCAGTCTGCACTCTCCATCCACACTCCCCAGCCCCACCTCATCACTCCTCCCACACACCAGCAGCAGCTGGCTGGTCCCCTTCCCAAGGTTCATGTATCAGCTCTGCAGGACCTGGGCTCTGAGCTCCTAGGTCCTAGTGTCCATATATGTGTTCTTTCATTCTTCTAGCCTTAAGGGTGGTACCTGCTCCCGCAGTGATTGTCTCTGAGTTTCCTCTGCATTCCTTCTTGTTCTACCAGTTTTCCAACACCTTTGTAGCCAATTGCCTGCATTAAATTCTGTCTGTCTGAAATACCTGTGTGCTATCAGATTTCCTGAGTTCTGGCTAATATAGATGCCATTTCACACCTGGGAGATGGGGAAAAGTATATACAAAAGTAACAATCCCAGGGCTAGTTAGGATGCAAAGCAATAGGAAATCTTACACTTCACTGATAGGACTATAAATTTATAGCCATTTTAGAGAACAATTTGACAGGTAATAAATAGTAAAGTTAAATTGCCTACTCCACAATTCTGGTCCTAAGTATAAATTCTAAAGAAATTCTTATAGGTTACACGAAAAGGGGACATCATTATTTTTCCTACCAGTAAGAAATGGGTAATCCATTGTAAAATACTCTCATAACAGAGTAGTTTAAAAAGAATAAATGAGGGCCAGTGAGATAGTTCAGCAGCATAAGCGCCTGTCTGGCAAGCACGAGGTCCTGAGTTCTACTCCCGGTACCCATATACGAAGAAAGGGCCGGTGATATCACTCAGCAGCACGGGCGCCTGCTGGCACGCGAGGTCCTGAGGTCGACCCCCGGTACCCACAAAAAAAAAAAGAATAAATGAAAATTACATATAGGAACATAGATAAAACCTGTAAGTATAATTTTAAGTGAAGAAAGCAGTCTATAAAAGATTTTATATAGTAACATATCATTTATATATAAAAAAGTTTTAAAACCTATGAAGTAATTCCATGTGCTGCTAATGGATCCACTTACATATAAAAAAAGTATACACCGTGCATAGCATGGTTTTAAGTTACTTAAAATCACTAACTCTAAGATAATGTTAGGGGGCAGGAAAAGAAATAGAATTGGGAAAGAGAAAACAGAGATTATTTCTTAAGCTTGGTGGTGGGTACCATTAAACAGGGGAGCTGGAAGGCAGGTACTTAGAGAGTGGGACAAGAGTCTGTATTTAGAAAGGTGATAAAGTGAGGGTTAGTTAATGTATTATTCATGGCATCACTAAAACTCTTATGTAAACATATGGCTTATTGGCATGAAGAGTTAAGAAAATATTACAATTGGGGCCGGTGAGATGGCTCAGCGCTTTAAGTGCCTGCCTTGCAAGCGCGAGGGCCCGAGTTCGACTCCCGGAACCCACATACGAAAAAGGGGCCGGTGATATCGCTCAGTGGCACGGGCGCCTGCTGGCGCGCGAGGTCCTGAGGTCGACCCCCCGGTACCCACAAAAAAAAAAAAAAGAAAAAGAAAATATTACAATTAAGGGTAAAATGTACTGTGCACTTCATTACTTTTTTTTTCAGTACTGGAAATTGAACCAAAGGCCTTAGCATTGAGCTACAACCCCAGCCCTTTTCATTTCTTTATTTTGAGAGAGGGTCTCACTAAATTGCTAACTTGCCCAGCCTAGGATCAAATTTGTGGTCCTCCTGCCTCAGCATCCCAGAGTGTTGGGATTACAGGAATTTGCCACTACACCTGAATAACATTACCCATCCCCTTTTTTTTTTTTTTTTTTTTTTAATAAAATGCAACATGTACGTGAGTATGGGGGAAAATAGGTCAAAATGGTAATGGTCTAACAGTTAAGCTTGTTTGTGTCAATTTGATTAGCTTGGGAGCTGTCCAGGGGATTGGTGGAGCATGCTTTTGGGTATATCTGGGTGAGTCATGGAGGCCTGACCTTGGGTACTGTATCTGGTCGCTAACCTGTCCCCTCAGGATTATGCCCCTGCTCTACTTCCCACAGCCATGAACTAAGCAGCTTTGCTCCCCCACACCCTTCTGCCATGATGTTCCTGCCATGGAGCTAGCTGACTGTGGACTTTAAAATATGAGCCACATTAAACCTGTCCTTTAAATTGTGGGTGTCAGGGATGGTACACCAGCAACGGGAAAGCTGACTAATACAAGTTTTTACCTTTGAGTAAGAGGGTTATGGATGACTTTTTTACTTCGTTATATTTGTTTGTAGTCTTTATTGTTTCTAAGCAAACATGAGCTTCTTATATAATAGATTCTTAAGAATTTTTAAAAATTTACTCCTACAGAAAATCCTTATCCAGTGCTGTGATTTTAACAGCTCACCGAAAGGTTTCCTAAAGTATGGTACGTAAGAGGATTTTAGGTGATGTAATGAAGATTATGGTGTATTTTCACATGTATGTATCTATTTTAACATATTTTACAAAATAAGTTAGCACATCGACCCCATGATTCAACTGATATTCAATTTTTTAAAATAGAATTCCTGAAGTGCAGGGAGGAAGGATTGTCTTTTCAATAAGTAGTGCTGGGTCTGAGGGATATCTATACAAAAAAACAAATCTGATTTAGATCCCCTACCTCACCAAGCATAAAAATCAATTCCACATACCCTACATGTTAAATCCAAAACAATAAAGCTTCTAGATTATAAGCATAGGACAATCTCTTCGTGACTTTGGAGTGCAAAGCTTTCTTCCACAGAACAAAAAAATTACTAATCATATAGAAAAAGAGTGATAAACCAGACTACTTTAAAATTAAGAATTTCTATTTATTGAAGGGCACCATTAGGAGAGTAAAATAAACACCACAGAATAGGAGACAGTTGCGATATTTATAACCAGCATTAGACTCAACAACCAAAATACCCAAAGAAACCTCTACAAGCCTATTGTAAAAAGACAGACAATACAATTGAAAAATGAGCCAAAGACTTAAACAGGCACTTCACAAAAGATGCCCAAACATCAGATAAATACATAATGTGTGAGGAGCTCTTGTAGAGACTTGGCAATGTTCTCGTTCTTAATCTGAGAGGTGATTAGATGGATACATTCAGTCCTAGAGTTTCCAAATTTTCAATCCACAGAGCGACACACTGAAGAGCTGTGTACTTTTCAGAATACACATTACACTACAATAAAAGTATTATTGCAAAAAAGAAATTCGAGTAAGAAAAAGCAAGTCATATTTTGGCACTTTTATTGATCTATAACAGTTTAGAAAGATAACAATGCATTTTGTAATTTTGAAAAGAAACAATGGAAAGAGAAACCAAACATAAATAAAAGTGATTACCTTGGGAAGGAAAAACAAGACAAGGGGAAGGGCATAGAAGAAGAAAAAAAAATAGACTCCTCTTCATGTGTGTTTTTTTTTTTTTTTTTTTGTGGGTACCGGGGGGTCGACCTCAGGACCTCGCATGCCAGCAGGCGCCCGTGCCACTGAGCGATATCACCGGCCCCTTTTTTCGTATGTGGGATCCGGGAGTCGAACTCGGGCCCTCGCACTTGGCAGGCAGGCGCTTACGCCGCTGAGCCATCTCACCGGCCCTTCATGTGTGTTTTTAACAGTCTTGCTCCACAGTTACGTCAGTAATATAATTCAAAATGAATTAATTCGTTATTAATTTAAAATTAAGTTAAAAACAGAGCTGGTGTACAGATACAGTAAAACTTGTGACAGCATTAACCCAAGTGGCTGAAGCCATGCTGTATGCACATAAGATTTCCATCTGGGTGTGGATGAGACAGACCACTGCCCATCCATCACTACGGCAAACATTACTAATCTAGCATAGCTCCTTCCTACTGAGCCTAGATTCCTCCTCAGAAACCAACTCAGCACAGCACTGGACCAGAAGTCAATACATAGTTGTTATCTTTATCCTGTGATAGCAGGACTTGAAGAAGTAGTCCAAAGCCACCACGAACCTACCAGGTCTCCTAACCTCTCATTTACTAATGGAGGCTGAAGAGGTGGAGTGGCTTGCCCAAGGACATGCCAGAAGTTTCATTTTTCCCTCTGCAACACCATCACAGTCTGAGTTACTTTCTCACTGTTGGGACAAAATACCAGAATCCACAAGTTAAAGGAGAAAAGTTTTATTTTTATCTCACAGTTTGTAGAAGTTTCACTCCATAAGTAACTGGCTCCAAAGCAGGGTGACATGGCAGAGGGGCGTGGCAGAGGAGAAACACTCCATGACATGGCAGGCAGGAAGCAGCAGGGCCTTCCTTCTTTCCCTTTTTATTCTATCCAGACTATAAGCCTATTGTTTGGTGCCACCCTCACCCAGGGTGGGTCTTCTTTCTTCAGTAAATCCATCATCCATACCCAGAACTATGTATGCTAAACCAATCAGTGAACTAATTCAGTATCACACACCCATGAGCCGATATCACACACCCACGATCCAGGCACTCCCAAAAGATCCATCTACAAGTACATGAGGCTTTGGGGGAACATCTAGATACAAACCATAAAAATCACCAAGACTGGGCCAGTGAGATGGCTCAGCGGTGTAAGCGCCTGCCCGGCAAGCACGAGGGCCCGAGTTCGACTCCCGGATCCCACATACACAAAAAGGGCCGGTGATATTGCTCAGCAGCACGGGCGCCTGCTGGCACACGAGGTCCTGAGGTCGACCCCCGGTACCCACAAAAAAAAAAAAAAAAAAATCACCAAGACTTTAACATCCCAGCCTAAAAAATAGACCCCTAGAGCAAGGATTGGTGTTACATGCCTATAATCCCAGGTGTTCTGACACTGACCCAGGAGGATGACAAGTTTTGAGACCAGGGTCTCTCTAATTTAGTGAAACCCTTCTCAAAAAAACAAAACAAACAAAACAAATGGACCCCCTGTCTTCTACCAGCCATGAATACTTGGTGAACAGGAGCAGTGTGTCTGGGACAGCTCTTTCAGAACTCCCAGGAGAAATATCACTGCTCACCCTTGCATCGAGTCCGAACCTAAATGCAGAGTTAGTTCTTCCTTTGCTTTAACTGCCAGGCCACATTCTGCCCTAAGCACCATCACAGAGGCATCTTGCTGAATCACCATGGTGACCCTGCCACTTTGCTGCCTGGAAGTTTGCCTTAGCTCCCTATTTCCTCAGTCCTGACTCCCTCACCTGGCATTCTAGCTTGTGATCAGAACTCAAAGTGTCTTTCTCTTAATATCAGCTTACTGCCACCTATGAACGCCAGCTCAGTCCCACTTCCAGACCTTTCTGCATGCTGTTCCAACCATCTTATACTTTCACTGTATCCCAGAGAGTGCACCTGGAAGGCCTTAAATCATTCCATGCTCTGGGATGAAGCCAACCCATTCGGTGTAACCAAAAGACTCCATCTGGAAGGAAAAAGGCTCCGAAGGCTGGAGCCAGATCAAAAAGCAGAAACTTTCTCTCAAGAATATTCAACCTTCTTTGGATAAAAGACCCTTTAAGAATTTTATTAAAATGATGGACTCCATTCCTAGTTAAAGACATAGAACCACAACATTTTCTATTTAATCTCAAAAGGCAGAGAAGATACCCTAGTTCAGATTCCTAGTCCATAATGCTAGGATGGCACTCACCAGTTAATAATAAATCATTATCTCATTAATCAATCTTTAATGAGAGCCCCAGTTGATTCTTAGGTACCCTAAGGTTGAAAATGGCTCCACCTCATTGTCTTTCTCAAAAGCAGTGTAAATTGGTACAATCTTTCCAAAACTTAGTAGAGTAAAGCAACCACAATTTCATTTTGCTCCCAAATGTGTAGACTGGGAACTAGGGAAAGGAATCTCTTCCACCAGATTCTATTGATCAAAGTGATCACAAGCCCTCCCAGACTGAAGAGGAGGAGAATCACACTCCACTTCTTGATGGGACATAGCAAGATGCCAGGGCAACCAGCATGGGGAATGGGAGTTACCATTGTGGCCATCTTTGAAAAGGGCAGTCTGTCACTTGCAGCTTCTGCCCGCATGCAAAATCCAGTAAAATCAACCTGGCTGCTTCAATCTGCAGCCTGGAGAGACCCAATGCTTAATGTTCACTGAAGTCACTTTTTAACAGGTTTCCTCATGCTTCACGGTTTGCCCTTTCTACTTTGGAAAGAGATGAAGCAGCTGCATCACACACTGCCATGGCCACACTCAGAAGTGCCCTCAGTGGCAGCTCATGTTCTCATGGACTGATAAAAAATGGTATGTGTTCACCCAGCTTCCTTCTGTGTTCAGGTGGCCTCATCTCAGGGCACAGGGTAGACCTGAGGAAAGACCCAGGATCAAAATGAAAAAGGTTCAACAAGAAGACGTCATTGCTAGAGGACAGAGAGAGTGTAAATTGGCACAACCTTTTCAAAGGGCAGCTCAGCCACGTGTATCAAAGCATAAAATATGCATACTCTTTGACCCAGCATTCCCACTTTTAGACTTTGGCCCAAGAAGATAGTACAAATGCAGGAAGATATACTCATAACATATGCCCATACTGTTGTTTATAATAGTGAAAAACTGAAAACAGACTTTTCACTCACAAGTCAGTGATAGATTGGGCCAATAAATTGTAACTCATTAAAACTAATTTTCAAAGAATGAAGTAAATCTATGTAGACTGATAGAGAAAAATCTCCAAGACATATGGTTAAGTGAGAAAAAAAAGTATCTGAAATATATATATATATATATATATATATACACATATGTACATATTATAAATCACATTTATTTAAAAGTATGTGTGCTTCAGCCCAAAGAGAGATGCCTGAAAGAAGTTTCCATGAGTTTTTACCATTGGTGAAAATATTGCTTATTGCTGCATTGTTAAAATGTTTAGCAATTGTACTAATAAAATTTTTTTAATTTTTTCAAATGTTTAGCAGTCATAGTGACAATGATGCCTGTACTCTGCCTACTATGTGCAGGAGATCATTATAAACCCCCTACATGTGCTGCGTCATCTTATTCTCGCAACAACCCTGTGAAGTGAATATGCTCATCTTCTCCATTGTAGAGGACGGGAATCCTCTAAGGTGCCCAGCAGTCAAAGGGCTCACCCACAGTCACACAGCCAAGACAGGAGCCACAGCCAGTCAGTGGGCTCCCAAGTCCATGCCCATCGCCATTAAGATATCCTGCTGCTCTGTGGTGATTAGACACAGTATTTTTACCAAAACGATAAAGCCATTTTCTTTAAAGGGAAAAGAAAGTCATGGCATTGGCCTTTTAGTGCCTAACGCTTCCAGAAGGCACATCCACAAGTCCTTACTGGGGATTTTCCTGCCCTTTTATCCTGACGGGTGTGTAAAGGTAATTCTCATGAGATAAGCTTGAGGAATGTAATGAGCCTGGTCCAGGAAACCCTATGGGAAAACAAGATGTTAAGGACACCCAGATTGGAGGCTTAGCCCCTTGGGTGAATGTAGAGTCCTTCATCAAAGGTCAAGAACGAGAACTCCCCCCACCCAAGCCTGCAGACCCACACCACAGCTCCTACCCCAGGCTCAACCCATGCCCATTCAAGGCTACAAATAGTTATTATAATAAATAGCTCTTTCAAATGCAACCCCAATGGCTAGAGGGTGAGAGCACCAGATGGGTGCTATCAGAAGAGGTGGAGTGCATGCCAGAGCCCGATCTGCATGTACCCTGGGAGTCTAGTACATTGAAGGAGGGGTGAGACCAGCCACCAGGACAAAAGCAGTCCCTGGGGAACCCCATTCCATGTGGGAAAAAAAAAAGTGAGATACAGAACATGGTCCAAAGACAACGCCAGGGAGGTTCAGAGAACAGCTCTGTTGTGTCACTCAGTGCTCCAGCACAAACCCAGCGGCCTCATGCCTGAGACATGGTACAAGGATCGTCCAAACACACATGCTCATGTCTGAGTTGCTGCTTCTCTCCTACCTCCATGGGTCTGCAGGTAAGTCAGCAGCAGCCCCGCAGGCCCTCAGCACGTCTGACAAGCAAGATGTGTGTCCCTTCTGCCTAGGGGACACAGCTGGCACTCTGGGCTTAAATGAGGATAGGAAATATCATCACAGCACTTGGAATGGAGCAAGAGGAAAGTGGTGGATGATTATGGTTACCAAAGGCACACCAGAGGGCTCCTGGGGACCCGCAGAACAACCTGGGAAGGGATTTACTGTTAGGAGTTGCCTGGAGCACCTAGGGGACAAGTTGCCCTGGGAGTGTGTGTGGTGTGAGAATCAGGAGGCCATGTGCAAATCCTCAGGCAGACAGGAAGGAAAGAGGGTATGCAAGGGACACTGGGCCTCTGTGTCCAGGGCCTGCCCTAGTGAGCAGAGGGTTTGGTGATTCCCCATCCTATCATTCCCATTACCACCCCTCCTCTTCCTCCACACTCAAAGACCCCCTCTCCCCAGCTCACTTTCAGGGTCCCTGCCCACCCACCCACACTACTGCAGACCCCATATCGGTACCCCCGTTCCTTCTGCATCCTGAAGAATCAGGTGGCACCGCCAGGCTGGAAGAAGAGAACCTCCACTGAAAACGTTCTTTTTAAAGGAGAGCAAGAAACAAATGGCCCTGCCATCCACCAGGATTGCCTTGGGTTGGAAATTTAAAATGCATTAAGGTTGAGAGACCTATAGACATGTCGCAACACGCTCTGCAAGCTGCTGCCTCTAAGACTTGCAGGCATGGGAGCCCCAAAGTGCACAGGGAGGCACATTCACCACACAGATAGGACACACACCCTACACACCCAGCTCTGGAACACCCTTCTTCCACACCTCTGCACATATGTACACGGGCTCTCTCTGTGAATGGACACACCCAGGCCTGTGCACATGGTCCCCCAAGCACGTAAGCAAACACAGACCCCAAACACACACTCGTGCTTCACAAAGGAGGAGATCTGCAAACACATGCAACTCACCCTTGTGCATGAGTCTATGCACCCACAGATACTGATTCACACGCAGTCACTTTACACACACATACTCGTGCACCTGCTTATACATATATCTCCTCATTTACACATCTCACATAGATAAAAACAGCCCCAGGCTCACCCTGAATCTGAGCTAGACACTCTCATACCACAAAGAGACATAGCCAGATGTACACACACCATCCCATCCACAGCTACAAGGATGTGTACACATCACAGACACTCATCCAAAATGTAGACTCTCACATGCACACACGCTCGGCCCACATCAGATGCCCGCTCGCCCACGCAGAGTGCTCTCCACGCTTAGCCCAGAGATGCAACAGAATCAAATCAGCATTCGGCATTCCTTGGACCTCAACAACCACCTGGATGACAATCCACAAGCCTGGATTTCATTCTCGCTTTCTCTCTCTCTCTCTCTCTCTCTCTCTCTCTCTCTCTCTCTCTCTCTCTCTCTCTCTTTTTCTCTCTCTCTCTCTCTCTCTCCTATGAACAGTGCCAACATTTCCTTTGCCCAGCAACTCAGGCCACACCCCTGAGCATTGCCCGTGAGCCCACTGTCTCACCTTCCACATCCAATCTATCTATAAAACCTACCATTTTTGCCTTTGTTTTTTTTCCTAATTGTTATTTATTTAAAACTCAAAACAACAAGAAAATATCCCCCTAAATATAGTGGCTTAAACAAAATGATAGTTATTTTTGCTCTTATAACAATCCAGGTACAGCCCAAGTTTGCCTGGAAGATATGTCTTTTTTTTTTTTTTTTTAAGATTGAACCCAGGGCCTTTGTACTGAACTACATCCCCAGCTCTATTTATTTTTTATTTCAAGACAGGATCTTGTAGAGTTACCAAGTTGCCCGAGCTGGGCTCGAACTTGGGATCCTCCTGCCTCAGCCTCCCAGAGTTCTGTTATTACAGGCATGCACCATCACACTCAGCTTTGAGGTCGATCTTGAGTCCAGTCTTCTCTCTCATCCCCAAGGCTACAGTTCTGCTCCATGCTATCATCACCCACCTGGCCCGCTGCCACAGCCCTTCCTCACTGCCTCCCTCCTGTTGTTACCACCTACAGTCCAGCTTCTTCATGGCAGCCAGAGCAGGAGACCTTGCCACAGCTGTGTTGCACTTTAAATAAGTGCAGATTCCTTATCCAAGCCTGTAAGTCCTGCACGATCAGACCCCTGTTCCTCTCGTGCCCTGAACTCATCACTGCCCTGCCTTCATAGATCACTGACGTCCTCTCATGTTGGGCACACCCATCCCTCTCTCAGTTCTAAGCCTCTCCACACGCTGTTCCCCTGCCTGGGATGCTCTTCCCCTCACTCCTGCTGTGGCCCACACTCATCTTCCCGGTCTCTATTGAAATGTCACCTCCTCAGAGAGGTCTTCCCTGATTACCCAGTCTAAATAGGACACTCCCTGGCATTCTCATCTGCTTAACTTTTTTCCCGCCAAGCACTTCTCACTAGGAGCATTCCTCTATGCCTATTATCTGTCTTTCCTTCTAAACTTGCCCTGTCCAGTACAGAAGCTACTAGCCGGGTGTGGCTTTTTAAATTTAAATCATCTAAAATTAAATAAAATTAAAAATTCAGTTCTACAGTTGCGCTGGTCATGTTTCAATGCTCGGGAGCCTCACATGGGCACTGGGCGCTCCATTGGGCAGCGCGGACATCTCCACCATCCAGAAAGCTCTCCGGGTGTGGCTTAGGGAGGGAGAGGCAATGTCTCAACTGCTCACCAATGTGTCCACTGTACCTAGCACATCAGGGACTCAGGAAATGCTTACTGAATGAACACCCACGTGTGCAGATGGTCCCAAAAGGAGAGGCACCCTTCCACACATCAGAGACCCACTCAATGCCTCCTCTTTCATGAAGCCTCCTCCTCATCCCTCCTTCCCCTTTTTCCTAGTCACGATGCCTGTGTATCTAAGACAGAAAGGCCCTCACTGGCCACAGACCTGAGTTTGCTGCAGGCCCTTTGAGCTCACCTTGGCCATGAGACAGAGGAGAGCAGGAAGTGTCAGCGGCCTTATCCACAGTACCCTACCCCCACCGCCACCTCCATCCCTCTCTTTGGAGGCAGCAAAGCAACTACATTAAAAGCACAAACCCTGGGCACAGGCACTCTCAGCTTCCCAGCCCAGCTCTCCCTCTTATAAGATGTGACTTTGGGCAACTGCTGAGCTTCACTGAGGTTGTTTCCTCACCTGTAACATAGACACACTTCCTAGCACTGCTCCTCGAAGAAAAAGGAAACGACATCTGCCCAAGATGTGCACTATTGCCTTTGATATTGTCACTACCATAGCAGAAGTAAGACTCATTTACATTCCACATGTTGCATACACAGCTTTGTGCAGACATCTCAATTTCTCGCCAATTTATTCCAAAGGTATCAGAAATTCCTTATGGATGGTGCTCTACTCACTCTACCAGATGGCCTTGCAATTAACCAGGCTCTGGTTCTGACCCAGTGGCAGCAATTCTAGAGCAAAGTAATCAGTGGCTGTATCTCAGTCATTACGTATCTCACCTGATACATAAAGGCTTATATTTTGTTAAAAGTGAGCTCTGGGGCCGGTGAGATGGCTCAGCGGCTTAAGCGCCTGCCCGGCAAGCGCGAGGGCCCGAGTTCGACTCCCGGAACCCACATACGAAAAAGGGGCCGGTGATATCGCTCAGCGGCACGGGCGCCTGCTGGCGCGCGAAGTCCTGAGGTCGGCGCCCGGTACCCACAAAAAAAAAAAAAAAAAAGTGAGCTCTGATCAGCACTGAACCCACACATGGCCTGGGTCTGCAACTGAGCCTCCTCCTCCCTCCCGACTTCAGATCTCCAGGTAAAATGATGGGGGAAGAAGTTCCTGGTCAAAATAGAGTATCAGGGCCGGTGAGATGGCTCAGCGGCGTAAGCGCCTGCCTGGCAAGCACAAGGGCCCGAGTTCGACTCCCGGAACCCACATACGAAAAAAGGGCTGGTGATACCGCTCAGAGCCACGGGTGCTTGCTGGCGCGCAAGGTCCTGAGGTCAACCCCCAGTTCCCACAAAAAAAAAAAAATAAATAAAATAATAGAGTATCAGAAAGGAGGGAGCAGGCCCCACGAGGAAGGAGTTGGCTCTGGAGGAAGAGAGGGGGCGATTACAGGGAATTCAGCCGTCAACTAAATGCAGCATCCTGCAATGGTAAACTCATGGAATCTGATGCCAAACTGCCAGGGTTCAATCCCAGATCTGCTCCTCACTAGCTGTGTGATCTTAAGAAGTTGTTTACCCTCCCTGGACCCTTATCTATGAACCAGAGATAATGAGAGCACCTTCCTCAAAGGGTTGTTATGAGGGGTAAATTCATCAGTACTTACAGTCTTCAGGATGGTGCCTGGCACATGTGGATTTGTGTAATAAACTGGTGAACAGACTGGAGAAGGACTGAGAATGGGGACTGGGGATGTCACTGTATCTGGTTTCCCTCCTCTACGTCCTCCTACAAAAACTTCTTCACATTTTTTCTGAAGTCCTCCCTGCTCCTCAATTCTAGGCAGATCCTCTCAGAGACCCAAAAAGGCCCTGAAGGAGATACAAGTGACCCAAACACGGGAAAGAAGCTCAGCCTCTCTTCCTCATTACAGCAGGTATGGGAACTGAAACAGCAGTGAGAGCCCTACGTATGGTCTAACAGAGGACCAGGAGGGACTCAACGCATTTTCCAAATGAGTGCAAGTTTGTTCAGTCGGAAATCTTAATGCAGTGCTTCACTCCCTGGGTACACTTCAGACATCCTCGGTTCAGAGTCTTTTTAAATACTGAAATAACACCGATATACTCACAGAACTGTCCACATTTCAGTATTTAACAACAATGCAGTGTACCAGAACACCAGAATA
Source organism: Erethizon dorsatum (assembly GCA_028451465.1). Lineage (NCBI taxonomy): Eukaryota > Metazoa > Chordata > Mammalia > Rodentia > Erethizontidae > Erethizon > Erethizon dorsatum. The sequence continues at coordinate 108,276,947 of CM051827.1, read as the reverse complement.
TTAAATTTTAAAAAGTCATAGAATCCTCTTATCACTCCCAGATTTCATGGACTGAAGGTATTAGAAAAGCGAACCTTTGGCCCATTGAGGCACCCCTTGATTTCTGAAGCCTGGGGTCAAAATTGTGGGGCAGTGGGACAGAAAGGAAGAAGGAAGGAGAGAGAGAGATTAAATCATTGAGAAAGACAGATGGGCATCAGGTCTGCCGTAAGCACAGTAACAGCCTCCTCCCCAAAGATGTTCACAAATTTTTTTTTTTTTTTTTGGTAGGGAAGGAAGTGTTTTGTTTTTGTTTTTGTGGGTACCGGGGGTCGACCTCAGGACCTCGCACGCCAGCAGGCGCCCGTGCCACTGAGCGATATCACCGGCCCTTTTTTCATATGTGGGATCCAGAAGTCAAACTCGGGCCCTCGCGCTTGCCAGGCAGGTGCGTACGACACTGAGCCATCTCACCGGCCCTCACATTTTAATTTTAATCCTTGGAATTTGTGAATGCTCCCTTTTAAGGCAAAAGAGACTGCAAATGTGGTTAGGTTAATGCTCTTGAGATGGGAAGGTTATCCTAGACTGCTGGGTGGGTCTAACATAATCAAGAGGCAGGCAGGAAGGGCAGAGTCACAGGAGATAATGATGATAGACGCAGAGGTCAGAGTGATGCAGGGCCACAATCTGAGGGATGCGAGAAACTTCTAGAAGCTAGCAAGGAAACAGATTCTTTCTAGACCCTCCGAGAGGAATGCATCCCGCTGGCCTGCTTTAGACTTGTGGTATACAGAGCTGTAAGATAACAAATTTGGAATTACTTTAAACCACATCTTGCTCATTTGTTACAACACCAATAGAAAACTAATGCAGGATTCATAACAGATGTGAGAGTGACTAATTCAACAAATACTGATTGAAGGCGCAGGTGGTGCTCTGACCCTGGGAAAACAGCAGTGAACAGGACAAAGCCCTCTCCCCTGAGCTCTCATTCTAGTGGAAGAGACAGATAATAAATGAATTAGGCAGAAATGACAATCTCAAACAGTTGAAAGTTCATGAAAACACAGAGAGGGTGACATGATAAAGTGTGGTCAGCTGCAGGAAGGGGCCCCCTTCGACTGGGAGGCCAGAGGAAACCTCCAGAGGAGGTGGCTGGATGGTGAGCTCCCTGGCCAAAGATGGGAGAGGGAGGCACCTGGGATTGTGCAGTTGGACCTTTGCTGTGTAACAAGGCACCCCAAGGGTTGTGGCTTGCAACAGCCATTTATTTGCTCCTAATTTTGCAGTTTGGGCAGAACTCAGTGAGAACGCCTCACCTCTGCTTCATGTGACAACAATCAGGATGGCTCAGCTGGGGCTGGGCAGGACAACGTACTTCCCACAGTGCCCCCTCGCATGGTCGGCCTGGGTTACCCCCCAGGAGGGTCAACCAGCCTGCTCAACACCCTCCACAGTGCTTTTGGGCTTCCTCCCAGGGTGGTACCCAAGCTCTCAAAGGAAAGAAGCAGAAACAGCCAGTCTGAAACCTCACTTCTAGCATATTTTATTGGCTCAAGTAATCATAGTTCAGCCCAGATTCAGGGTGGTGGGGCAACAGATTCTGTCGTCTCTCTGAGGAAAAACAAACCATCAGGGGTCACCTGTCATCTACCATACATACCAAAGGCACTGAAGTTGCAAAAGCCCTAAGGTGAGAATGACCTTGATGGGCTCGAGGACAGGTAAGCAGCTGCAGAAGACAGAGAGGTGAGCAAAGAGGAGAGCATTAGGAGGTGTCGGAGAGGAGGGCAGCAACCAGATAAGGCCTGCAGGCCATGCTAATGGGTTTAGATATTCCAGGGTAATGGGAAACTAGCAGAGCAGGGAAGAGATATAATCTGATAGCAGCTTTTAAAAATACAGCTCTTGATGCTGAGTGGAGGGAGGCAAGAGTGGAAGCAGAGTCTTGTGATGGGACCATCCATCAAGACAGGAAGCATGCCGGTGATATAGCTCAGTGGCATAAGCGCCTGCCTGGCAAGCGTGAGGTCCTGCGTTCAACTCCCGGTACCCGCATATTAAAAAAAAAAAGATGGGAAGCAAAGAGGAGACCCAGGGTTTGGTTTCTGTTACTCACTTTTTCATTTTGAGGGCCAAGAATGGAAGGAGAGGGGGAGGAGAGTCTAATTTTAAAGTAGCAGAATTGGGGGATCAACAGAAAATAGGAGTTAAAAGCAGAGGCTTTGGCATTGACTCTGCCACTCTGATTTGTGAACCTCATCAGGTAACTTATCCTTTCCCACCTTTAGTTTTCACAAAATGATAATATCTATCTTGTAAAGTTATTGAGGAAAATTAAATAAGGTCATTAATTCATTCAACAAATGTATATTTTACTTAGTTCATTGAAGAGTAAGGTTTGTGCCAATAATGTTTGGACAATTGAATGCTAATGTCTGGTATCCTGAATAACTAACTTAAAGATAGTAATACGTAATGTATTAACCATTGTTACCCTCCTATTATGTTGCTTTGAAAATTTGTTCTTCTTTTGTTTTGTTTTTTCTTCTCTTTAAAATAAAAAAAAAATGTATATTGAACACCAACCATGTGCTTGAAAAATACAAATGGGTCTACATCCATGGAGCTTATAGCCAAATGCAGAATGACATTGATCTATAAATAATTTAGTGTGTGACACATAATACCACTCAGCAGCTATTTTTATTGTTGCATTTGAGGGATCAATGCCTCCAGGTGGCACTCAGACTGCTTCTCACAAGGGTGGCCCAACTATCATTTCTTGAACACCTACTGTACGCTAGACACTGTACTAGGCTCTTCCACATCTACTAGCTTCCAAAGAGTGGAGCTGTTAAGAAGTGGGGCCTCAGATGCCAGGATGAATAATTTATACCAAGCGCCCAAAGGGCTGCATGATCTGGCCTCTGATGTGTCATGGACGCCAAGCGGGAAGGATCAAAGCAGTCTGTCATCCCTGCTTCTTCCATAATTTATATTGTAGGATATGTCTCCTGCGTGCAAAGTACCATTCTAAATATTCTATGTGTATCTTCTCTTTATGTTCTTATATGTCTTATGAGATAGTTTCTGTGGTTATCCCCACATTACAGATGAGAATACTGAGGCCCAGACAGGGTCACAAAGCTAGTAATTGGCACATTTGGAATTGGAGGTCAGGCAGGCTGACTCCAGGGACCACTAGACTATACTGCCACATCGCCATCACCAGCAATCCCCACATCTAAGGATGGCAGGAGACCCTGTGTCCTTCCTTCTCATGCAGGCCTCTTTGGAGAGAGGGATCTGGGCTATGGCTGCCTCTGGCCAGTGCCAGCAGATGCTACAGGAAGAAAACCAGTGTGAAAGTAACATCAGCGTGGGGCCAAGCGTGGCTGTACCACTTCACCACAGACCTTGGGGCACAACCTGAGATTCACTGAGCTTCGGTTTTCTTTTGAGAAAACAGAGATCTCCTTCACTTATTCATTCAGTAAATACATATTGAGAGTCTTTCATGTGCTAGGAAGTGTGCCACGAGGGAGACACACACTGTCCCGTGTCCTCAGGAATCTGACTTTCTAGTTAAGAAGACAGAGAAAATAAGGGAATACACCAAAGAATTGTGAACCACAATAAGCACCACGAAGGACAGCAGCAACGGGCTGGGGGCGGGGAAGCAGGGGCAGGGACCCACTGTGGATAATAAGCTGTCACCTGGAGACTGAGAATGTACCAGCAGCAGAGAGAGGAGCAGGAAGAGCATTTGGGGGGTGAGGGGCTGTTTGAGCACGAAGGTAGCCCCGCAGGGCTGCTAGCAGGGAAGGGACCATCATTTGACAAGCTAGCCTCTCTTTCCAGCTGGTTCAAAGCATGAAAGCGGGTTGTGGGTGTAAGGCAGCAACTGGATGCCTGACGTGTGCTTCCGTAGATGCTTGATAAATGTGAACTCTCCCCTCCCCGCCCCCCGGGGGCGTCGTATCAACACTCTTGCGTCTCAGTCACCAAGCCCTAAAGACTCCTGGGGGCCTCCGAGCTCTAAGCCTGTCTCTGCCACCATGGAAGTGCGCACTTTCTCCCTTTGTCTAATTATTACTAATTGGAAGAAAAATTGTTTAGGAAATCAGCTGGCATCTCCTTGGCTCCCGTGTCCTAGCAACCCGACTCTGGGGGGGTGACACCGGAGAGGAGGCTCTTTGCCGCCTCCGCACTGCATGGAGCGCCTGGGAGGGCTGACGCGACAGCTACATCCCCAGACTGGCGTCTCCTGTCCCTCTGGCCGCGCCGCCACACCCCGCGCACAGAGGAGCAGGCGAGCGCACGCACATGCGCACACGCTCCGCAGAGGCCACGGTGCTCGCTGCGACCAGAACGTAACCTCAGCCTTTCTGGAAAGCAGAAGGTGTCTCAGAGATAGATTTCTAATTTTCCAGCCACCTGCTCAGCTGAAGGGTATTCTGGAGTTTATAATTACTTTTCAGGCACTTAACTAGAATCCAGTTTCTAGGGTAACTTGATGCATCTCTTAATGTGTTACTGGGTAAATTTCACCTACCTGCTTGTAGCCAGAGTGGCCCGAGAGCGGCCCAGCCAGGTCCCAGGGGCGGGCATCGCCCCCTACATATAGGCCTTTCAGGCTAATAATGCCAACCCTGCAGCATTGGGGGAAAGAGTGAATGAGATAATGTGGCTGCGACTCCTGGCAGGGTCCTGGGAAGTTGTCCAAAAATATTTAGCAGCAAATGCAAAAAGAGGGCTTGCCTGGCCTTCACTGTAGCAGAAAATGCACCCCCGCCCCAGCCGGTATACTTCAGTTTCTTAGTTGCCCAGGTAATAGTTCCTGTTCCAGTTCCTATTGCTTCTGATCTCTTCAAAAGGGCTGGTCACTGTGATGCACATTGTATAAACCAATCCCCAATTGACAAGCCATTCTGCCTTTGTCTTCCTGCTTGCTTATGCCATATAAGCCCTAGACCACCAGAGATCAGGGCCTGATGTTCTGGGGGTGATCCCGATCAGTGCGCCGACAGAAATGAATCTGCTTCCAAATCCTGGGTGTCTTTCGGTGTTTCTGCTTGCCATTGCATCACCTTCTGGGAGCACACAGGTTCCAGGTGCCAAGTCACAGAGACAGAAATGCCCTCCATAACCCTCTAACTGGCTACTTGCTAGAGCTTGGTGATCAGACCAGGGTTTAAATCCTGGCCACACCAGTTCCTGCCTCTGTGATATGGGCTAGTAATTCACCACCTCTCTGCCTCAGTCTCCCCATCTGGGAAGTAGAGATAATGGTGGTTCCCTCCTTTGAGGGTTATTAAGGAAGCTAAGAGTTAATTCATGTAAAACACTTGGCATGTGTTATCGTCAGGGTTTGCAAGGGAAAAGATATAATACAGGACACATAATTTATAGGATTATTTTATAATAGTTGCCCAAAGAGTCATATATAAAGGAGTACAAGAAATCTGTCCACACACTAAAGACCCAAAGAATCCAGCTGAGGGCCTGGATTCCACAGCAATGTCCTGCATGAGGCCAGCTGAAGGCCTAGAGCCCATGGCAATGCCCCCCACGAGTCCAACTGGAGGCCTAGAGCCCACAACAATGTCTTGTGCAAGTCTGTTTCACAGATTTGCACTGGGAAGGCCCAAAGGTCAGTGGTGGAAGCTAGAAAGTCTGCGCCAGAGGGATGAAGGATCTGTGCCAGCAGGCTGAGGGGTCTGCATCAGAGCCAGGAAGCGATGCTTAAAGAAAGGACCAGAGCTCCCCTGAAAAGTACCACAGCCATCCTCAGCGACAACGAGGTCCCAAGCTCCTCTGACAATGAGAACAGCCGAGTTCATATCAGGAAAGCCAGGGTGACAAGCTCTTCCAGGAGAACCAACAGCACCACCTCTTCCTCTTCAGTTCTCCTTTTTATGTTGTTGGCAACAATCCTCAGGTGGGCCCTCCACACCCAGCACCATGCTGATTCACTTCAGCTGGGTGTTACAAGTTGCCCACCAGTTGTCGGTCCATCACAGCATGAGGCCCAGCTTATAATGAGTGTTGAGTAAACATTCTATCCCTGTTATCATCCATTAATCCAAGAGCAACTGCCCAGGGTCAACCAAGCAAGTCCAGGTAGGGACACAAGAGAGGACTTACCAACTAAAGCAGAGGTCTCCCAGCAGAGGAAAATACAGGAATACTGTAATTTCTGTTTGTTTGTCTCAACTTTTTAAATTTATATTTCATGTACATTGGAATATATATCTCAAGTGTCATGGATAAGGGATCATGATCCAAAAGAGGGTGGGAGAGGGGAGTATAACAGATTATTTGGAATGGGAAGGGGCCTAGGGGTCATTCAGGCAACCCCAAAATACCGAGAAGCTGGAGATGTGGAATTCCAGGTAGACAAGAGCCCCAGAGCTGAAGCAATCAGGAAGGCTTCCTGGAGGAAGTGACAGGACCCAGCCCTTGTAGAGCAGAGCAAAGTCCCACCTGGGCCAAACCCAGGCCAGAAAAGAGGAGCCATTGCTTACAAAGCCATCACCACACTCAGCACCCAAGGAAATACTCCTACTGGAGCCCAGGTCAAACCATCCCAGGTTTTATCACTGGCTGATGAATTTCCTGAATATTTACCAACCAAGCAGGTACAAACATGCAAGCACATCCCCCACCCGCTTCAGCTCCTGGTCGCTCACTCTGGATTGCAGCCCACCTCTCTGTCTCCACTCAGCTGGTCCCAGCTTATCTTCTTGGAGTCAGCCCATTTCTGTCTTTTCTATGGTACTGGAAGGTGCCGCTCTGTCCCTTAGGGGATCCTCTCTGGATCTGCATTTGGGGCCCCTGTCTTTCCCGTCTCCACTTATGTGTGTGGAGTTTCTGTCTCCTTGGTGTCTCAGGCCCAGAGTGTGTCCATGGGTTTGCACAGTGACCTGTGTCCTCTCTAGCCATCTCTCTCTTTGGCTCTGAGTCTGTGTGAACAGAGGTGCTGTGTGTCTGGGTTTCTGTGTCTCATGTGCTGCCTGCTGCCTGCCTTCTCTCTGGGTCTCTAAGTCAGCAGTTCTCAATGTGTAGTCCCAGGGACCAGTAAGTAGCACCACCTGGAAACTTGTTAGAAATGCACATTCTCAGCCCCAGCCCAGACCAAATGAGTCAGAAACCCTAAGGCTGGGGTCTCCACAATCTGTATATCAGCAAACCCCTCCCCTCAGGGGGCCCTCAATGCAGCTGCTTAAGCACTAAGTCAGTTTCTTTTTCTGGATGTCTGGGGTGAGGGGAGAAAGGTGGGGTGTCCCTTGGCTCTGGCCTGGCTTGTCTGTCCCTGTCCCTTTTTCCCTGTGGGCCCATGTCTGTCAGTCACATCTGAGGCCAGTGGACCAAAAGCAGCTGCATCCCATCGGGTGTTCCTCACTGGTGCCCTGTCCCTGACAGCTGGGACCCAGACAAAGGGCAGACTGGAAGGGGAGAACAGTCCAATTAGAAGCACAAAGGCAGCCTATTGACTGACCACAGAGCCTGGGGAAGGCTGGTGTGGATTAATTGGGAAACATGCACGTTTCCTTGGCTGGAGCCAATCAGAGGCTCTGGTCAGATCACCTGTCACGGCTTTCTGCCCTCTGCTACATGCAGAACCTCCTGGGGTGCTTTTAAAGCATCCTAGGTCCCAGAGACTCGATTCAGTTGGCTTGGGCTGAGGTGCAGACATCAGGATGTTTTAAACACTACCTGGTGATTCTAATGAGCAGAGAGCAAAGCCCTTGCAACCTCTTTAAAGTTGATGACCAGGATCCCCTTTCAGCAGATGGAGAAATTTAGGCTTAGAGAGGGAAAAGATTTGACCAAAGTCATATAACTAAAACTGGCAGAGCTGAGATTTGAACCCAGATCTGTGAGGCTCTGGATCCATCTTGTTTATTCCATTCTGCGGGTGCATTTTCCACATAACACTGCCATCCTCTAGGGCTGACTGACTTCCAGAATGGCTTCCCATCCCCCACAATCCAATGGCACCCACCCACTCCACCCCAGTTCTCTGCAGCTCTGAAACCTCTGGGCAGTGAGCTCTGGGCCTCTGTTGGAGGAGCCCCTTCCCAGGAGTAAACCCCCATCTCCTAAAAAGATTCATTTAATTTCCTCACCAGGGAACTTTCCTTCCTGATACAGGCCCCTAGTGCTTCCCTACATCTCCACTCCTCCCTGAAAATTCTCTCCTCTGGCCCTGCCCCCAAGCCTGGCCAGCAGACATCTCATCAGAGGCAATGAGAGTCCAGCCACCACCCTGTATTTTGCAGTCACAACACCAACGGCAGCACAACTGCCTGAAGAGAGTGCTCCAGACCCTCCCTCAGAAGGGCGGTAATCACAGGAGCAGCCTTGAGCCCGCAGGAGCTGTGCCGCAGGTGGACTGCCCTTCTTACGCTCGAGATGTCTTTGAGGCCTCGTATGTTCTCTGTAATAATCAGGCGAACTTTGCATTCTACTCCATGGTGTGTCAAGGTTTGTTTCAATATAAAAATAATGCCTATTGATTGAATTTTGACAAGGAACATGTACTACTTTTGTAATGTAAAATAGTCAATTATTAAGTGAATATAACACTTCTAATTCCTTACTATCAAGAAAAACTGATGATCCACAGAGGTGCCAGCTTTCCTCTGTGGCTTTATGAATTCCCAACATGGGGATGTCCCCAGAGGTATCCATAATTCATTTATTTGTTCTTTTTCTTTCCTTGCTTCTTTCTCTCATTCAACAAATATTTTTGAAGCACATACAGTGTCCCAGAGGTGAGGCTGTCTAGGAATATACTAATGAGTAAAAATAGACATGTCCCCCACCCCCAGGTGTCCAGCCTACTCAAGGGGTCAAGATGGTAAAATTACACACAAAACATACACACACACACACACAAAGTATAATGACAAGTAATAAATGCACTGCAGGAAAAGCAAAGGGCACTTTGAGTAAGAATAATGGGGGTATTAAAATTGTTTCCAAGGAAGTGACATTTAAATGGAGACATGAAGAGAGAGGTATAAGGTAGAAGTGAGCAGAGAAGATGCTCTGGACCCAGGTACCAGCCCCCATGAAGAAGGAAAGGCTCACAGGCTCAAACCCTGCTAGAGGCTCAGCCCTGAGCCTTTCCACAGCAAAAAGGGATCAGAGGCTGGAAGCAGGAGTATCCCCACTTCCCAGGCATTGCAGGCAGCAGGCACTCTGCTACCCACACCCCAACTACAGTCTATGGGCATGAGGCCACCTGTGGTCATTCAGTCAGCTTCCAGCTCTCCACCAGCCTGGCAGAACACCTGATGCCAGGTAGGACAGGGATTGATGGGCTTTGGGTGCAAAGGGTGGCAAGGCCCTGGGGCACCACCAGGTGGGAAACCATAGCAAGCTCAAACCAATCCTGTGGGGCTTCCCCAAGTCTTCCCTGATGTCTGGTGACAGCATCTTCGGGGCACCTGGAGAACAGCCAGGAGGTATGTGGGGCCAGCTGCCCTTCTGAGCCCAAGTCTGGTCAGAGGTCCCACCTGGGGCCAAGGCCTACATCTCACAGTGTTCCTGACTCATAGCCCTGATACCCTTCCTAGCAAGCCAGTCCATCTAGGATTGGGCCACCCTCTTCCTGCCTGCTGCCACTCCCCGGGAAGGGAATCTTGACCTCAAATGCAAGCTCATCTGGGCTGGGCCCGGTGTCCTGCACCCTCTGCTGCCACAGCAGTGGCCTACTCTTCTGGCATCCGGCATTGCCCCCACCATGCTTGCCCAGCCGCTCCCCAGGAGGCCTCCTGTCCTTCTCTCTGGTATCTGCCATCTTCCTACATGTCCAGCTGGCTCCTCTCTAACACTGTCCCCACCCGGCCACTGCAGCAGGTTCCTATCTGGACTCTCCACTTCGGTCATCCCTCTCCTGGAGCTACAGAGAACTCCAAAAACACAGATCACATCCTGTCGCCTACCTGCTCTACCCATCTCAGTAAACCTTCTGCTGCCCTTGGACGAATCCTGGCCCCCACCCCATCCCCACCTCTCTGCTCTTATCTTCCAGGAGGACTTGTCAAGGAAGAAAGGACACTAGAAGTTTCAGGCCAGAGTGCAAGGAAGAATTCAGAAGTGGGAACACAGACGGGAACATTCTAAACCCCTGGCCTGACCCACCCCCCATACACACACCTCTTGTAGCCCAGAGCTGGTAGTAGTGAGTAGAGCAAGCATTCAGCTCTGAAGCCAGAGGCTGCAGGAGACAGGAGCTGCGGCCAAGCCTGGGCCTCTGCTGCCACCTAGAGGCTGAATGGGGCAGTACAGGCAGGTGAGCAGGCAGCTGAGCAGGTCTCCCCAGGACTGGTGCAGTCCTCTAACAACCCAGTAGGTGAGCAAGGTCCAGTCAAGTGTGAGGCCAAAGGCAAAGGCTTCAGTGGGCAATAGCAGTGTGAGGATCCACCCCAATGGGTCCCAAACACATTTCTATTATGTATCTGGCATAATAGTTTGTAATATACCTGCTCCTTCATCTGCCCCCCCCCAGACTATATAATCCAAGAGTCCCTGCTTACAAAATAATCCCATGGCCTCTGATCAGCTCCAGGCTGCACACTTTCTGCTGCTCTCCTCTCCTCTTCCCTACAGCACCCCCTGTCCAAACACCTGAGTCCCTGGGAACTATCCCAGGACAGCAAACCCCATGCAGCCCCAGCTTCTCTGCCTATGCTCCACACCCGCCTAAAATGACATCTGGTTTTCCTGCCACCACTGTGCTTATTAATTCACTGATTTGCAAAGTACTTTCTGGGAGCCCCATGGATGCAGGCTCTGCACTAGACACCAGGGCAGTGGACAGACAGACGAGGTCCTCTTGTGGAGCTTTCGTCTTCTTGGAACAGACAATCAGATCAAGGAATAAGGTCACTCTAGACAGTGATAAATTGAGTGGTGTCAGAGGGGACTGAAAGGAATGGCAATGGGGACTAAATTGGCCAACACCAAGGATGGCCTCTAGGAAGCTAGGAGTGGTGGTTTATTTATTTATTTATTTATTTTTGGTTTTTTGAAACAGGGTCTTGCTCTTAGTTCAGGCTGGCCTTGAACTCATGGCAATCCTCCTGCCTCAGCCTCCTGAGTGCTAGGATTATAGGTGTGCACCACCACACCTGGCATGATGGTTTTAAAATATATCGGCAACTATTTAAAATATGCCTACTGCCTTCAAACAGTGAATTAATTGTCTAATTGACCTCCCCATAAATCACTTAAGTGCAGGCTGTACTTAGTGACTTGCTTTTAATCAAAAGAATGTGGCAGAAGTGATTATATGTTGACCATGTAGGACTTGCAAGATAGGGCATAAGTGGCTTATAGGAGTATGGATATTCTCTCCCTCTCCCTCTCCCTCTCCCTCTCCTTCTTCCTTGATCACCCGCTCAAGTAGAAGCCCCGCTGTCAGAAGACCTCTCACACCAACAGCCATGTGAGTGAGCCCCTCAGAAGCATAGCCTCCAACATTTCTAGGTAAATGGATGCACCTTGAGACCATACGCTTAAGGGAAATAAATTGGACACACATGTGTAAATACCACATTGTTTCTCTGGTGTGAGAAACTGAAAGCATAAATAAGGACCAAAATGTATAATAGATATTGTGAAATAGAACGAAAATGTTCAATTGGGAAGGAGAACAGGGGAGGGGGAAGGAGAAAGGAAGGAAGGGTAAAGGGAAAGAAACATGAAAAGAAGGAAAAAATGGAAACAAAGCTTTTGTAAACAAGGTGGGGAAGAGGGTTGAAGGGAGGGGAGGGAGATGGGGGGAAAAAAAATCAAGATGTATCATGTACAGGTACAAGTTCCCTATGATGAATGTGATCATTATGTATACCTAAAATGTACCAATAAAATTAATTAATTCATTTTTTTGAAAGTGGAACCTCCAGCCTCAATCAAGCATTCTGATGGCTGCAGCCTGTCCATCTTCCTCCCTGCAGCCACATGAGAGCCCAAGCCAAGAGTACCGGCCCAAGCTACTCAGGGCCAATTCAGCCACTGGATGAGGTAGGCATGGCGCTAGGGTCCCCAGTACTTTTCTTTTTTTTTTTTTTGTGGGTACCGGGGGGACGACCTCAGGACCTCGCGCGCCAACAGGCACCCGTGCCGCTGAGCGATATCACCGGCCCCTTTTTCGTATGTGGGATCCGGGAGTCGAACTTGGGCCTTCGCGCTTGCAAGGCAGGCGCTTAAGCCGCTGAGCCGTCTCACCGGCCCCCCCAGTACTTTTCGTATCCATGAGAACATTTTCATTTCTCTTTAAATTAGAAGAAAGAAACAATTCTTAGGTCAAAGAAAATGCTTTGATATATCAAGTTAATCTGCTTTTATACCAGCATAATCTAAAATGTCATTTTTTATATGCCTTTAAGAGGGAAGGAGCCAACAAATGCAAAAGCTCCTGGTTCCCATGAAAGTTGTTATGTGGCCCCGAAGCTGCTCCCAAATTCCTGACCCACAGAAACTTTGATATAATAAACATTTGTTATTGTGAGCTGCTGGACTTGGGGTGATTTGTTATGTGGCAAGAGAGCACTAATACGCTGCCCCATGAAGATTTGAGGACAGAGCACTGCAGACATGGACAAGCAAGTGCAAAGGCCTCGTGGTAGAAGTGTGGAAGTAACTGTAGTATCCCAAAGTGTGCAGAAAAATAGTTACTCAGTCTCCTTGGCCTCAGTTTCCCTGTGTCAAATGGTGAAGATGCCCACACAGCTCTCACACACATCACATGCATTCACATACCTGAAGCCTGGCCCTTCAAGTCCATCTCCCAGGACCACACACAGGTGAGGAGCAGGAGCAGCAGGGCCGCCTGGGTGGGGCAGACGTGGCCCTCACCCCTCTTCCCTCCCCACCCCCGCCAAGCAGATGCAACAGCAGTAACAGTGCTCAGCAGGAGCAGGGTGCCCCACCTGTACTCATTCACACAGCAACACGTGCGCAGCTTTCATGGGATGAGTGCACCACTGTTCCCTCCAGTGACGAGCTGACAGCACGGAAGGCGGAGTTGCCTGCTCAGGGCCACACAGAGAGAACGTAAAACTTAAGCCCTAGCAATTTGTCTGCAGAAGGAGCCCAGGATCAGGGCATAGAGCCACATGGCCCTGCATGTGCTGCCAGGCCAGGTCACCACTTCAGGGCCCAGGGCAGCCAGTCCACTGGAGGAGGAGCTGGGCCACCAGTTGCTCCCTCACCACCCTGGCAGCGGTGGCACAGTGGCCAGCAGGAGAATCTGAACTCCACTGCAAAGCAGAGGGGCAGAGCCGTCTGTGGGATCAGAGTAGGAGAGGACAGAGCTCTGATGCATAGAAGAACCAAGCTCAGGCTGGGATGAGCAGGAAGCTTCTGAGAGAGGGGCTGGGAGCTGCCAGAGGCCTGCTGGGCCAGCGGTTCTTGCCCGGGAGACCCGGAAGTCTGGTTGCATCTACAATAAGCCCCACTTTTGGGAAACAAGCTCTTAAAACTTCTCCCATCCTGGGCCGGTGAGATGGCTCAGCGGCTTAAGCGCCTGCCCGGCAAGCGCGAGGGCCCGAGTTCGACTCCCGGAACCCACATACGAAAAAGGGGCCGGTGATATCGCTCAGCGACACGGGCGCCTGCTGGCGCGCGAGGTCCTGAGGTCGACCCCCCGGTACCCACAAAAAAAAAACTTCTCCCATCCTGTCTCTCAGATCTCTGGCCAGAGTACACTGGGTGACCTTGGGCAAGTTACTTAAACTCTTTGAGCCCCAGACTCTTCCACAAAGTGGAATTTTGTGAGAATTCAAAGTGATGCTGTATGTGAAGCAGATGAGGTCTGTCAGTAGGTAACAGTATCCTCGGCTTCACTGCTGTGTGGCTCTGAACAGGGGACTTAACACCTCTGGGCTTCAGCTTCCCTGTTCTTTCTTTCTATCTCTCGGCTCTTTCTGCCAGACGCAGTCTCTACCTGCATCAGGTTCATCTCTCTTCAGCCTCTAGCAGCCTTGGCCTGCCCCACCCCCCAAGCCCCTTGGAGTCCCATTAATTTTGAGAGGCTGTCTGTGTGGATTGCCGCCTGGCCCAGTCCTGGGGCTCAGAGAGCTGTGTAATTATCCACTTGGAGCCGAGGGGAAGCGATAACCAGCTCTCTCCCAGTCCTCCCCTGCCCGCCTCACTCTCTTCCATTTCGCTCACACATCCCTAGGGAAGCTGATTACAGAGGGCCGCTGGGTGAGGAGGGGCAGGCTCCTCCTTACCTCGAGAAAGGTGGGGGGCAGCCCTCTGCCCTCTGCTGAACACTGAGGCCACAGGCTGGCACAGATGCCCCGGCCCAGGCCCTGCTGCCTGCACTGGGCATAGTAGCCTCCTCTCTGGATCGTTACCACCACTAGGAGCTTCTGGTACACCCCAGCCTTGCTTGGCGGGCTGCCCTCAGACATTGCCCCGCAGGTCCCATGGCCCCCAAATCCAGCACCTCCAAACCTGGGTGTGTCACCTCCCCTACCAGGCCTGCTTCCCACACCATCCCAGGCCCCTCACTCCTGGTCCCCCAAACTCATGTCCTAAAGCACCAGCCACCCAGGCCTCCCCCAGCCTAATCAGCCACCAACTCCCCAAGACATCTTCAGCCATGACCATCTAGTTCTCTGTTGTCCTGGAGCCACCAAGACAAGCTCCTAGGTCACACAAGTTCCTAGCAGTGAATAGCCATGGGTCCTTCAGACTGGCCACATAATGACCCTCTGCCCCTGCCCCAGTCTTCCTCACTCTCTCCGAGGCACCACACACCCCCTTCCCACTCACTGACACAAAACTCTTCCCCCTGCCCTCAGGCTGTGGCGGGAGAGTGAACGTGGGAGTCAGAACGTGAGATACAATCCCAGCTCCCGCATTCTCTAACTGTATGCCCTGGAGCAGATAACTTCATCTCTGATCTTCGGTCTTATCATCTGTATAATGGGACTAAGTGTACCCATATCACAGGACCATCAGCAGGGTCAGAGTATCCAGGCTGACCATATCCAAGGCTACTGGAGCCAGGCAAGCAGCAGCAATGCACAAGGGGTCTGATGGGGCCTGTGGAAAACTGGAGAGCCACCATTCCCTGGGAGGGGACAGCTGTTTGTCAGCTCCAGCTTATGGATGACCCAGGGAATGGAGGCCCCACATTGCCAGATCTTCTGCTATTTCAAGAGCATCCCCCAAAACATGTTTTCATGTGGGATCTCCAGCTCTGAATATGTTGGCAATTAATTGAAATGTTTCTTTAGCACCATGAAGTGCAAACAAAACACCGGCCTCCATGTCACCAGTTGGACTCTGATGTATGCAAGGAGTTGGGCCTGGTGCATCCTACGGGGCAGAGTCAATAAACGCTAATTCCCTTCTCTGCCCTTCTTATAGATTTTCAGAAGGAAAAAAAAAAAAGTCTGTTAAGCTATTCATCCAACTGCACCCCTGCTATCACTGTCAGCTTCACACCATGCTGGGTGGCCAGTAGGCACCAGGTAGGGCCGGGAGCCTCCCACCCTGGCATCCTCCCCAGCCCACGGGACAACATGGAGCTCTTCACTTGGCTCTGACTCTTCAGACTCAACAAAGCCTTTGCTACGATCTGAAGGTGCTCCCTGCATCGGGGTGTTGGAAATTTAATCCTTCATGCAACCGTGCTGGAGCAGGGCCTCATGGAGGAGTTTACCTCATGAGGGCTCTGCTCCTTGAGAATAGGGTCGGACCGTCATCAAAGGGCTTGGCAGGAGTTTGTCCTTTTTTGCCCTTCAGCCTTCTGCTATGTGAAGGTGTGGTGTTCCTCCTTTCCAAAGGACCCAGTGTTGAAGTTTCCACCTTGGGAGCAGCGAGACCCTCATCAGCTGCAGGCACTTTGATCCCAGATTTCCAAGTCTCCAGAGATGAGAATATAAATTTCTCTTTTGTGTGACTTACCGAGTCTGTGGTTTTCAGTGACAGCAGCACACCACGACAGCCCTGTCCCTCTCATTTTCTCATTTTACCCATGCAGCAACCCTAGAAAGTAGTTATCATCAACCCAACGCACAAATGAGAGGAGTAGGGTTCAGTGTAAGTCAGTTGACAAACTTATTAAACACCTACTGTGCCCCAGCCACTGTTAAATGGCAAACTCAAGGTCACAGAGAGTGTCTTTGGTCACAAGTGGCAGAAACCTAACTTGAACAGGCTCAGGCAAAGGGATGATGTGGCTCTGTGCACACAGAAAAGGAAACAATATCGCTGGGCTCCATTCTAGGCACACACCTGCTCATCTCATCTTTTTGCCTCCTTTTCTGTACCAGAATAATTGTCTCATCCACCATAGCAGCATTTTCTTTTTTTTTTTTTTTTTCTTTTTTTTTTTATTTTAAAGAGAAGAAAAAACAAAACAAATCAAAAGAAGAACAAATTTTCAAACCAACATAATAGGAGGGTAACAATGGTTAATACATTACGTATTACTATCTTTAAGTTAGTTATTCAGGACACCAGACATTAGCATTCAATTGTCCAAACATTATTGGCACAAACCTTACTCTTCAATGAACTAAGTAAAAATGGTAGTGTATCTATCTTAACCATCTTATATATATATATATACAATTTTTTTTCCCTTTCCCTTCTTTCTTTTCCCTATTCCAGTCTCTCTTTCCTTTTGACCAGTTTCTTTTTGATTCACCATATCTATTGTACATTTTGGATCTTATTTACTCTTTCAGTTTCTCATACTAGAGAGATAATACGATGCTTACACATGTGCTTCTGGTTTATTTCACTTATGAGTATTTTCTCGAGTTGCATCCATTTACCTATAAAAGTCTCCAGTTTATCCTTCTTTATGGCTGAATAGTACTCCATTGTATAAAAATACCACATCTTTCTTATCCATTCCTCAGTTGATGGGCATTTGGGTTGTTTCCAAGATCTGGCTATTACAAATTGTGCTGCTATAAACATGGGTGCACATATATCGCTGTGGTACGATGTTTTTAATTCTTCTCGGAAGATGCCCAGAAGGGGAATAGCTGGGTCAAATGGGACCTCCAACCCTAGTTTTCTGAGGAATCTCCACACTGACTTCCACAGTGGCTGTACCAGTCGACACTCCCACCAACAGTGAAGAAGGGTTCCTTTTTCCCCACAGCCCCTCCAGCATTTGTTATTAGTTGATTTCTTAATAGTAGCCATTCTTTCTGGGGTGAGATGGTATCTCAGTGTTGTTTTAATTTGCATCTCTCGAATGACTAGTGATGTTGCACATTTTTTTGTATATTTGTTTGCCATTAGTATTTCTTCATCTGAGAAATGTGTATTAATCTCAGATGCCCATTTTTGGAGTGGGTCTTTAAATTTGGGAGGTCTGATTTTTTTGAGTTCTTTATATGTTCTCGATAGTAATCCTTTGTCTGAGGAACAGCTGGCAAACATTTTTTCCCACATTGTGGGTTGTCTCTTTACTCTGTTGGTGGTTTCTCTTGCTGTGCAAAACATAGCAGCATTTTCAAACCCAAGCCACCCACAGTCCAGAGCCTCACTTCCCACTATCATCAGACAGACTATCTCTCTCTCATTTCTCTCTCCCTCTCCCTCGCTCTCTCTCTCTCACTCTCTCTGTCCCGTGTCCAAGTTCCATGGACAGTCTTTTCATAGAGCCATGTGAGTTAAGTGTTCACATGGGACCAGTCACCTCGAAAGGCAAGCGTGACCAATTGGCTCAGTTTAGAGTCAGTTCCAGTCCTGGCCCAATCAACAGTCACCAAGAAAGCAGGCTCTGGGAGCCAGAGAGCATTAGAGCAGAAGTAGAAGAATTCCCTGGGAAGTGAGATTGCTGCTCTATTCAAACACAAGATGTCTTAGTTTGGGCTTCCCGAAAGCCAAACCTGAGCAAAGATGTTCATGCAAATTGTTTATTTGGGAGCCAGTCCCAGGAAATGTAGCATGAGAAAAGGGAGGCGAGGCAGAGAAGGGAGGGAAGCTGATGAAGGATGTGAGATGGAGCAAGTTACTTCTGTGGGCAGCTGAGGTCGACCCTTACTGGGGCCCTGGGGAGCGGTGGAACATGGCGACATGGATCTTTCAGTCAAAGGGTGTCAGGAGCCCAGAAAGCCTGAGGCAATGTGGCAGGTGGTGGCAACTGAATACTGGGCCTGCCTGCTGTGAGCCAGCATGCTTTACCCAGGCGCTGCCAATCACCGAAATGCAACAGCCAGGGAGATGAGGGCCAGATCCTGGCCACTCAATGGAACAGTACTTAAAAGTCAGCTTTGCCTGATTGTTTCCAAGCCACGCAGTCTGTGACTGAGCAGAGGTACTGAACATCCAGGCCAAGGCCTCGAAGGGAGCCTCCCAGCCCTGGAAGTTTGGGTCTGCAGAGGAAATGTGGTGGTTGGTGGTCAAAGGTTCAGGAGCTGCTCGTGGGCCTTCAGTTGTCTTCAAAGGAGGCCCCAGAGGGAACTGAGCCAAGCTACTCAGCAACATCAGGGCACGAGGTAATGGGACTCTGCATTCAGCCTCAGTATGGGCCCGGCTGGAGAGAGGAGGAAGCATGGAGACATCGGGTTCAGTCTTAGAGACAGTAAGTGTCGCTGCTGCCATGACCTACTCCCCACTGAGCCTCAGAAATAGCAGAAAGAGCAATAGGTCACAGAGGAGATCGAGGCCATTAGCTCCCAGTTTGAGCCCCTGAGGGGAGAAACAAGAATGTCACTCTGCAGAAGAAAAGCCATGGCTGCAGAGAGGAAAAGACAAGAGTGTGTGGGGCGAACTAACCAACATCACCATGCTCTACAGGGGTCCATCCCAGCACGCCTCACAAGGGCACCCCTTGCCCACACTGCACTCAGAAAGGAAGTCAAGGCTCAGAGAGGAAATGATTTGACCAGGGCTGCACCACCAGGGAATAGAAATGGGACTCGAACCCAGGTGTGTGTGGATTCTGTGTGTCATGCAGCTCTCTCTAGGCCCCAAGTGGCTGAGTCTCCCCCATTCTGCCCTAGGATGGAAGCCACTGAGGTCAGGAATGGATCTGCCGCACCCTGCATCCTTCCAGTGCTGGAGGATTGGACTGCTCACAGCCCTGCGTGTGCCTGGTGGTGCAGGTAGAGTATGTATCACTCCAGCTCTTCACGACCATAGTCTAAAAGAAGAAAGAAGACTTTAACACACAAGCACACCAATAACTCTACAAGTTCAACTGTCACAAAGGGGGGTACTATGCTAAGAGATTCTACAACAGAGAACTGGGCCTGGTTTTGAGAGCAGGGAAAGCTTTCCTGAGGGAGTGACATTTAAATTAGGACTTGGAGCTTATGGCAATGCTAGCTCAGAGAAAATGAGGAAAGATCATTAAGACATGTGCAAAGGCCCTGAAGTGGGAAACAGTGTGGTGGTCAAGAAGGCCAGTGAGGCTGGGGCACGTGACTGAGAGGAAGAAGCTGAGTGTGAAGATGGTGGCAGAGGTCAGCCTGTGAAGACCCTACAGGCCATATGAGCAAGAAGGGATTTCTTTCAAGAGCCTTGCAGAGCCACTGAAAGATTTTTTTAAAGTATAATTTGCATTTTTGAGAGACAGCTCTGCAGTGTGTAGAGGGCTGAATGGAGGGGCGCAGAGAGAGCAGCAAGTCATCACAAGTACGACATAAGTAGAGCATTTGTCCTGGTTTCTGGCCCAAGAGGCGCTAAACAATTGAGCTGACATTATTATTACTCCTCCCTCCTCTGTTTTTCAGCCTTTCCTCCTGCCCTGAGTAGAGGGAACAGGCACCCCCTTGGCATCCTGGCCCCTATGCCTACTGTCTTGTTCCCCTGGGAGCAAAGGCTGACTCCTTGAGGAACAGGCATTTTGATAGTCAGCTGGCCGAGGACCAGGCCAGGGCACCCAGACTTCCCCCAGCCTGCTGCATTCAGCAGGGAGCGCGGACTCCAGGACAGAGCCCTGCTCCCACCCACCCACGTGTGAAAACCACAGCACAGGCAGCGGCCAGCAGGGTGGACACAGCGAGGAGCCGGGTCCACCTCCAGGGATGGGGCTGGGGCTGGGGAGCAGGGCAGTCTGAGCAGAAGAACAACATGTCAAAGATGGTGACAAAGCTGGCTGAGGGTGGGGGAAACCTGGAGAGCCAAATAGAGACCAGAAAGACTGGAAAGAGCAATGTGAGGAAAGAACAGAGGAGGGTGCGAAGCCGGGTCCACTGCAGGCCAGGCAGCCCTCCCAGCTCTGCCCACCACTGCGCATCCCTTCCGGTTCCTGATTCCCACGAAAAAGCAAATCTTCTTCAGCCCTGTCCCTTCCTGAGGCCCTGCCTTTCTCCCTTCCAGAAAAGGAACTGTTTATACTTTTCCTGTCTGCACCCTCGGGATTCTCTCCCTCTCTGTCTATTGAAATGACCCTGAGGAAAATTTCCCATTTCCTGGACCTCTTTTCATCATCTTCTCCCCTCCCATAACCCCAGTTTTTCCATCTTGGACCATTCTTTTTCCTCCACAGACACCTCTATCTCTACTACTTCCTACTTCCTACTTCCTAAAATGTCAGTGCCCCCAGGAGCTCTGCCTGGCCCCACTCCTCCAGTCCTGCAGCTCCTGCCACCCCACGGGGCTGAGGACAGTTCATGGCCAGATGTCCTCAAGGCTGCCTCTGGGCACCAGCAACACAGAGCTCACTAACTCTGCCAGCATCCACAATCCCATGCATCCCTTCCCTGCACGCTCCCCACAAATAGCCTGCCTCTGCTCCTGCAGTGGCACACCCAGTCAACCCTCCAGGAATGCTTACTTACCAATGGTTTCCCTCCTCCAGCCCTCTTCTTATCTCCGGCTTAAATGGTGACTGCAGCCTCCACTGGTCTCACCAGCCCTCCACCAGCTCCTCTCTCCAACAGGAGGCAAGTTAAACATCTGGTGGCTCCTCCCCTCTCACAGATTCTGTGCTGGGAATTCACCTACTGGCTAAAATTCATTTGTAGCCCCCAAATCCATACTTGAGGCACGCCCTCCATGGCCATGAACCACGAACCACACACCAAAAGTGATGAGAAATTTTAGTCACGCAACACACACATTCCTAGCTGAGACCAAACAAGGCGATACCCTGCCTTCTTCCAGCTCCCATTCCGTAAACACGTGTCTCATGGGGGGTCTATTTAGTACCGCATTTTTCTAATTTATATGCTTTTTATTTTCTTTCTTTCTTTTTTTTTTTTTTTTGGTTTTTTGAGACAGGATCTTACTATGTAGCTCAGGCTGGACTTGAACTCACTGTGTAGTCCAGGCTGGCCTCGAACTCGTGGCGATCCTCCTGCCTCAGCCTCCCAAGCTCTGGGATTACTGGCGTGCACTACCATGCCCGGCTATGCTTTTTTTTGATGACATTACTGTTTACAACAGCCTCGAGCACAGTGCAGACGAGCTGTCTGGTCTTCCTAAGAACAAGGAGGCTGTGACATGCCTCATTCTGGAAGGAGCTGCAGTGGCAGTGGCTAGCCATGAGTTCAGTGTTACCAAATCACTGCTCTGTATTCAATAAGATGTCTTTAAACAGAAGCCCACGTGAAACAAGACGATGTACTGATCAGTTGAAAACGTAACCAGAGTCTCACAGGAATCTGGCCTTGTATTTCTACTGGGAGCAATGGTCACTATTTACTGACCTGGAGTCTTTGTTACTTTCCTCACTGCTAGGGCAAAACACCCAACACCCACAGTTTAAAGGAGGAGAAGTGTACTTTGGCTTTCAGTTTGTAGAGATTTTAGTTCATAATCCACTTGCTCCAAGGCAAAGAGTATGGCAGAGGGGCATGGCAGAGGAGAAGCTGCTCGATCATGGCAACAGGGAAGCAGAGTGAGTCAAGAGAGGAGCCAGAAGGGTCACCTACAGTGACCCCTCTTCCAATCTGGCCCCACCTCCTAACAGCAAGGCAGCTATAATGCCATATAATCCAATCATATAAACCGTAACACCTGGTATTTATAGTGACTTACAGAAACAAACACCTGGAGTAATGAGAATCAACAGTACCAACGTGACGGTGTAACTTCCTTGTTTAAAACTTCTCCATGTCTCCCTCTGCACGCAAGATAATCCAAACTCCTTAGCATAACATTCGAGGTACCTCACAGTCTGGAAGGTCTTTGTCAACTTTCCAGCCACTTATCCTGTGAGCCCCAACCACAGCCCCAGCCCACTTGTCAACAGATGAGGCATCTCAGGGGAGTTGTTTCCAGGTTCTTAGTATCCCAAACAAAGAATTGAACAGGACGCTCAAAGAGTAACAAGAGCTGCGTGAGTGCCTGTAATCCCAGCACTCAGGAGGCTGAGGCAGGAGGATTGCTGTGAGGTCCAGGCCAGAGTGGGCTACGTAGTGAGTTCAAGGTCAGCCCGAACTACATAGAAAGACCCAATCGAAAGAAAGAAAGAAAGAAAGAAAGAAAGGAAGGAAAGAAAGAAAGAGAGAGAGAGAAAGAAAAAGAAAGAAAGAAAAAGGAAAGCAAAGCAAAGCAAAACAAAGCCAGCTGGTTAGAAATGCTATTCTGATCCCTTAAGAACAGCATGACATGGCTTCTTCTCCAGTCTGCCTCTCCATTCTAGCGCTCATGCTTTGGTCATACGTGCCTCAATCTCTTGGTAAAGTTTGTTTATTCTCGCCTAGAGGCAGCCAACCCCCAAGTGATCACACAGATGAAATCGACAGACAGCCTACACAAACTTGCCCAGAGTACCGCCTTCCTTCAAGACCAGACAGACTCACGAGCAGCAGTGGCTGCACAGCATCAGAGGGGACTAGATCTCCTAACAGCTGAAACAAAGGCGTTATGTTTGTCCCTAAGCGAGAAACGTACTTCCCTCGTCAATAGGTCTAAAATGGTAAGAGACGCGGCACAAAAAGTGGCTGGCCGTGCTTCTAAGATCCACAAAAACCTTTTTGAGTCATGGATGTCCTGGCCAAATATCTGGAATTGGGGGTCTTGGTTACTGTCCTGGACGTGGCCTTTAGTAATGCTTCCCACAGCCTTACTATTTAGATCTTAGATAATCTCTTTCTCAAATTTGTTTCTTCTTGTTTGACAACAGCCAAATTATTGGTGATGACCATAATTTGAGATCGGAGGCTGCTTCCATGCCCACGGTCCATCAAAAAGACTTTCAGAGGATGGGCTCAACTCCCTTGAACTCCTACGACAGTTGGGGGGCCCTCTATCTGTCAGAGCCCCTATCCAGCCAGAAGTAGCTACAAAAGATGGAACTTCCTCCTTCAACTCCCCTCAAAGAGTTTTGGGATCAGGGCTCTTGGGGGGGAATAGTACAGTTAGAAACAAAGGAGCTAAGTGATTCCCT
The DNA here is from genome assembly GCA_028451465.1 of Erethizon dorsatum. Taxonomy (NCBI): domain Eukaryota; kingdom Metazoa; phylum Chordata; class Mammalia; order Rodentia; family Erethizontidae; genus Erethizon; species Erethizon dorsatum. The sequence goes on along the minus strand of CM051827.1, from coordinate 108,253,624 downwards.
TGCCTTCGTTCAACTGTGAACATCACACCACTCTAATGATTACCCACACTTCCATAATCCTGAAATAGGGAGGTTGTGTGAGCCCCTCCCTTCTCTCCATCCAACCATAAACCAAACACCACCCTAATGATTATTCAGGCTTAAACTTAGGAGGTCGTGCAAATTGCTGACATCAGAAAAGAGACAGTGGGAAATACCTAGGACCAGGGAGGTCTAACCCTATAAACACTGGAAGCCTGAGTTACAAAGACTGTTTTTTTTACCCGCTTCACCCTTCTGCCTGATCCTACTGCCAAGGAAAGAAACAGAGTAAGATTTATTGAAAGTAAAAGATGCAAAAATATACTCCACAGGGTAGGAACAGGCCAATGAGAAGACTTCATGACCCCAATGGGGGCAGGTGCTGAGTGTCTTAAGGTCCTGGGATTGTGGGAAGATCTATAACTGGGAATTGGTAAGAGTCATGGCCCAACAGGGTATCTGACACAGCCCACCCATCAGGAGTGGGAGTTTTTGACCCCGTGAGGTTTTTAGAGGAAGTGTCATGGAGTCCAAAGCCTGCTGTGGGGAGGGGGTCTAAACCTCAATGCAAATGAAGTGGACACAAGCCAGGATCCTGTACTTTCAGTTTTGCATATGCCTGGGAGTGTTGGAGGGACAGGATGACCTTTATCTGTTGGTTTCCTGATATTTTGACACAGTTGTCATTGCTCCATCTGGCTTCTCAATTTGTGTCCCGCAACTTCCCGTCATTTATTTGTCCTTGGTCTACCTCTCACCTCACACTCTCTAATGCTCTTCCATCACCTTTCACAGAGGTCCTCTGCATGCTATGTGCCCACACCTTGAAGGCCTCTCCTTCTCTCCTCTTAATGAACTCCTACAAATCTTTCAAGGACCAGCTTAAATGTCACATCTCTGGGTCTCCCTCTGGCAAATATTGACACTCCCTTCTCTGTGCCTCTTGTAGTCCTTCTCACAGTGTTATAACTGATCTACGCTGCCCATGCAGACAGTTTACATCTGTTAGAGGCACCTGTAGAAAGGGCTTCCTTGGAGCCAGGGAGCATTCTAAGCACTTCCCCTCCAGGCCAGGTGAACCCATGCACCCACGCTACAAGGGAGTTGCTGTTGTTTTCCCATTTACAGGCAAGAAGCTGAGGCTGCACATTGTAAGGAAGTGGCAGAGCCAGAGTTTGGGCCACTCTGTCTGTGCATTCTGTCCCTCCACCATCTTCTCATGACACCTCTCACAGGAGCAGGATGTCTTCCTGTACAGAGAGCGAGCAGGTAAGTCACGGATCAAAATCTGGAAGGGGTGAGATTCAAATGCAGGCTGTGAGATTCCAGATGCAGGGTTGTGGGACCCAGGTGTAAGGTACAGGAGTGTTGGCTCCAGGTGCAGGGGTAACAGTTCCAGATGCAGAGGTGAAGGGCCCAGTTACAGAGGTATGGGCTCCAGATGCCAGGCTGTGGGCTGCAGATTCAGGACATGGACCTCCAAGTGCAATGGTGTAAGGACCAAATGCAGAGGTAAGGGACCCAGAGGCAGAGGTGAGGGGCCCATATTGTGGGATACAGGGGCAGGGTTGTAGACTCCAGATGCAAAGCTGTGGACTCCAGATTTGGGAGTTTAGGGTCCAGAAGCAGAAATATGGGGTCCAAATGTAGGGGTGTTAGACCCAAATGCAGCATGTGGGGCCCAGAAGCAGGTGTGAGAGGACCAGATCCAGGAGTTGGACCCAGTTGCAGAGGTGTGGGACCCAGACGAAGAATGTGGAGTCCGGGTGCAGTGATGCGGAGTCAAGACTCTACTCCACCAAGTTTCAAAGGACTTGGCAGGTGAGGAGGAAGGCGGGAGAAGGGCAACCTGGTGGGGCAATTGGAGAGAAAAATGCCTCTGGGCCAGAGACAAGTTGGGAAGTATAGTGTTTCAAAGGCAGCTGGTGCTGTGAGAATGGAGAGCCACTCGGGAGCAACCAGGGGGTGACCAGAACCCAAACAGCAGCCCACAGAAGCCAGAGGAGCGCTAAGAGTTAGCAGTCAAGAATTTGGAAGAGGAGGGCCGGTGAGATGGCTCAGCGGCTTAAGCGCCTGCCTGGCAAGCGCGAGGGCCCGAGTTCGACTCCCGGAACCCACATACGAAAAAGGGGCCGGTGATATCGCTCAGCGGCACGGGCGCCTGCTGGCGCGCGAGGTCCTGAGGTCGACCCCCTGGTACCCACAAAAAAAAAAAAAAAAAAAAAGAATTTGGAAGAGGAGTGAGAAGGCAAGGCAGAAGTCAGGTCCTCCCACACAAGCCCAGGGATGGGAGGGTAAGCAGGGGCTCCGCATGGACCTGTGGTGCTCTGGGAGAATTCCCGGATCCTGGGGTCGGCAGGCTGAGAGGAGAGAATCCTTGAGTTTCCTGAGCCTCATGGGAGGCAGTCAGGGGAGGCTAGGGTTCAACCAATGGCAGCGCAGCCCGCAGCTCCTCCTCCTCCCCTGTCCTGCCCCACACACCCAGGCTGCTCAGCAGGCTCTGGCCCGGGGAACGTGCTTCTCCAGACACCTTCCTCAGTTCTGACATGACTTCCTGCGGCTTGCCGAATTCCACTGCTGGCTGCCACAAGCGGGTTCTGGGACAGCCCTGAGGAGCACAGGATCAGGTAAAAGCATCTGTGTCCAGATGTGCCCTGCCCCTCACACACTTGGCAAGGGAGATTTCTCTGGTGGCAAGTGGAGGGAGATGGCCTGGATACTCCAGCCCCCAGGGTCCTGGTGGTGCAGGAATGAAGACCCAACTCTCCCCTCTGACTCTTCCTGCTCTCTCCAGCAGGGATAGGTGGGAGCAAGGAACTGAGTGGGATTGGGGCTGAGAGCCCGAGCTCAAAGGCAGGCTGAGCCTCAGTCTGCTGCAAGGCCCCACCCTCCTTTCCCCTAACTGGGTGCAGGGCTAGCTGGGTGAGAACCCCTGGGGCTAAGGGCTGGGCCTCCCAAGTGCAGGAGAGGCTGCCCGTCCCGCCCACCTGAGGCAGGACTGAGCAGAGAAGCTGATGACTCAGAGAGGGGCCGGAGGCCAAGTGGGAGGTGGTGTAGAGACACAGGGTGGGGAGGACAGACAACCCAGCCTCCCTCACCAGAATCCACCAGGAGCAGCGGGCAGCTCACCGAAACTTGAGGAAAGGGGCCCCACCCACGACTAGGCAGTTCCCAGAGGGTGGGCCCTGGAGCCAGCCTGCTTGGGTTCAAATCACAGCTCTGCTGCTTACTAGCTGTGTAACGGTGAGCAATTGATTAATCTCTTTGTGCTCTATTTTCCTCATCTGTAAACTGGGATAAAAGATCTACCCCTCCTAAGGTCGCTGTGAAGGAATAGCGTATTGATTCCAGCAACGTGCTTAGAACAGCTTCTGTCAGGACACGAACAGCCCTCCGTGCTGGCTGTTCCCACCACCCTGCCCTGCAGTAGTAAAGCACACAGGGGTGGGGGCTCAGGAGGGCTGTGACCTTCCACCTGGACCAATGCATGGAGGGCATCATGACCCCTTAGAGCACAGGTTCCCTGGGGCCCCCGAGTGCACACCAGGTGAGACTATGGTGCCTGGGTCTCCGTGTACCCCAGGACTTAAGCAGAGGAGTTCCTGGTGAGGAAGCAGGCGCCCTGCCCTCTGCACAGCAGTCTCACTCCCTGAATGCCGGTGAATCTGCTTGCACGTGCTCCTCAAGCCAGATGCACCAGCAGAACTGACCAGAGCAGCATTTCCCATGTCGGTGTCTGGACAAGGCTGCTTTGAAAGATGATCAAAGCACTGCAGGGGTTCTGTGGTCAAAAGACTTTGGGCAATGCTACCCAGTTCATCCCTCTTTTGGAGAGTCACAAAGCGAATTTAGTAGCATGGTTGAATAATGGGATCTATTTAACTTTGCTGAACCCAGTGTTTACCAACTTCTCCTGAACACAGAATCCTTTTCTCAGCCCAGCTGGACTGCCACTGACCTTGATGTAGGTGAGTCCCACCTGAGAAGGACACTGACTAGATATTTACAGAGTGTTAGATCAGGTAGGTAGAGGCTTGAGACAAGGTTCTGGCCTCCACTCCAGTCCCATCCCCTGAGCCAGCAAAGGACAGAGAGCAGGCCTCCCTTGAGAAGGGGCTGTCTGAGGGGAGAAAGTAGTGCTCAGAAAGGGGAGAGGCCACCCAAAGCCCAGGCCCCACAGTTGAATAGTGTGAGAAGGCAAAAGGTGCGATACCCATAGGTCTTCTCTCTGCAGGACTCTTGGGAGGAATGGGTGGCTCCCTAGACCTGCCTTCACCCACTTTTATGGGTAGAGTTGAGATCTGACTTAATCACCTGTGCTCAAATCCCACCTCTGCACCTAATAGTTATATAAGCTCATATTCCGCCTCTAGATCTTGATTTTCCCCATCTATAAAATGGGGACAATAATAAGCCCGGTTCCCCTGGTGGTTGTGAGGATTAAATACGATAGTGTATTTCTATGAAGGGCTCGGAACAAGCTTTCTTTCAACATGGGAAATTAATTTGATCCATACCCTGTAGTGGCAACCAACACTTGCCTCCACCATGAACTGGGGGATCTTCGAGGCGCTCCTGAGTGGAGTCAACAAGTACTCCACAGCCTTTGGACGCATTTGGCTGTCTTTGGTTTTCATCTTCCGCGTGCTGGTATATGTGGTGACGGCTGAGCGTGTGTGGAGTGACGACCACAAGGATTTTGACTGCAACACCCACCAGCCGGGCTGCTCCAACGTCTGTTTTGACCAGTTCTTCCCCGTGTCCCATGTGCGCCTCTGGGCGCTGCAGCTCATCCTGGTCACGTGTCCCTCGCTGCTGGTGGTCATGCACGTGGCCTACCGCAAGGCTCAGGAGAAGAAGCACCAAGAGGCAGCTGGGGAGGATGGCGGGCGCCTCTACCTCGACCCCGGCAAGAAGCGGGGCGGGCTCTGGTGGACATACGTCTGCAGCCTGGTCTTTAAGGCAGGCATAGATGTCACCTTCCTCTATGTGTTCCACTCCTTCTACCCCAAATACATCCTCCCTCCTGTGGTCAAGTGCCACTTGGCTCCCTGTCCCAACACAGTGGACTGCTTCATCTCCAAGCCCTCGGAAAAGAACATCTTCACTCTCTTTATGGTGGTCACGGCCGCCGTCTGCATCCTGCTCAACCTCATGGAACTGTCCTACCTAGTGAGCAAGCGGTGTCGGGAGTGCCTGGCGGCCAGGAGAGTGCAGACCACACCCACAGGGCGTTACCCGGACTGTGTCACTGCTTCCTGTGAACAGAACGACCTCCTTTTAGGCGACCTCATCTTTCTGGGCCCTGACGCTCACCCTCCACTCATGCCAGACTGCCCAGGAGACTATGTGAAGAAAACTGTCGTGTGAGGGGCTGCCTGGCTGGACCTGTGGGGTGGGAGATTCTGGCATCTCTCACAGTATAGTCTGAGGGCGGAGGAGCGGGGTAATGAGTTGGAGGCAGGCCCAAGGAAGGACTCAGATGGCATGGTGTCCAGCCCCTATTCCTCAACTCCAAGTCCTGGCCCCAGCTCTAGGAACCTGGACAAGTGATCCCTCTGCCCTGTGCCTCAGTTTCCTCTGCTGTAAAATGCCAATGTAGAGGACCACCACGTGGGGTGGTGGTAAGGAGAAGTTTAATCAGAGAATAGGTGGGCAAGCACCTTCGACGTGAGGCCCACGGTCAGGGCTTAATAAAAGTCAATGCGTTCACTGATCCAAAGTGCCCTTTTTCATTTGGCCTTGTGACCCCCATCACACCAGCGTGTGCATCTCTCTGCCCTTGCAAAAGACTACACTTGATTTACCCAGATGAGGGGCCTCCTCTCCTCCTGAAAAGGGTGCCCCAGCACCCCAGGGGACCATGCCACTTGCTCATGCTCCAGGCTAGCCTTTAGTTTAGGCCCGTGAGATGGCTCCATAAGGAACAGAGCATACTATATGGAAAGTACATGGACTCTGGAGTCAGCATGACTGCATTCAAACCCAAGCACAACTGGGACTCGGAAAAGTAACTCCATCTCCTCTCCAAAATGGATTAGTAATGACTAACCTGTGGGGCTACTGTGAGGTCATGGCTGTGAATAGGGTTAGCCAGCTATAAAAGGTCACATAAATGTTAATCCCTGCTACTAGGAAGGGAGGTAGAGGGGCTGCTCCTTGGCTACACATTCACCTTCACTATCCCAGCCAGACATGGCCCCAGACCCCTCTGCAGGCCCTGCTAGGTCATCCTCAGCTTTCCTGGAAGCCTTCCCCAGAAGCACAGAGGACTAGGCCCACGAGGATGGACGGCAAGGCCATGCCTGGCCCCATGCCAGCTGAGGCATTCCATGCTGCTAACCTGCATTCCTAGTCTCCAGCAGGGCAGCAGGTACCTGGTCTAGACAAGCTCTAGTCAGCTCCTCTCATCCCCTATTCAACCCAAGAGCAGCCCAAGCTCTAATTGGCAGAAATATCCTCACAGGTGTAGGGCACTATCCTAGGCTAAATCAAGGTTGCCACTTTCCATAGATGTCAGTTGCTGAGGACCTCGGAACCAGGCTTCCAGAAGAGGGGACTGGAGACAACAGAGCAAGGCAATGAGGCATCAGGAAGGGAGGGGGTCAATGCCACTGGTGCCGTCCTGGCCTAGACACATGATACCAAGCTCTTGCCCTCCTCCCTGCATTCTCACCCACATACCTGCCAGCCCGACCAAGCTGGCAGAGGAAGTGTGGGCCAGGAGACAAAAGCCGCAGGTGTTTGCTCTGAATATTTCCCTGGGGAAGTCCGCCCACCCAGCCTGCCCTGCCCACCCACCTATCACTCTTGCTTGGTTCATTGGCTCAGAAAGTCCCACCCTGCTGGGAAGAAGGAACAAAAGCTACCTTGGGGAGGCACTCAGGCAGACAGGCAGCCCAGGGATAGGAGAGTAAGCTGGATCCACAAGAAGGGAGAGGTGAGGACCAAACAGGGCTGGAGAAGGGGCTGGGAAGAAGGGACCCACAGGGCTGAAGATGTTCAAGGGATCTCAGGCTGTGAGCCAGGCTTTAGGGGGGTGGGGCAGGGGGACAGGGGCTTAAGGTGCCTGGAGGAGCCCCAAGGAAGCGCCAAAGAAGGAAAGGAATATCCTGCCAGACCAAATGAGGAGGAGATAAAGAGAAGGCATCAGGATCTACTGAGTGTTCCCTGGGCCAGCCCAGAGGTGGGTCCTGGGGGGACAGATGAGTGAGGTGTAGAGTAACCCCCAGCGGCTGGCAGTCTGGCAAGGAAAACAGGTGAGCAGACCATTGAGTGCAGGTGATGTACCCTGCCTCGGAGGACAGAGGCGGTTTAGGCAGTTAGGCACTAAGCTTGCTCAGCATGCGTCCTAGGGGGTATGGTGTCTGAAAAGGGTGGGAACTCAGGGACAAGGGAGGGCAGGGCTTGGGACAAAAAATGATAGGGACTCCTAATAAGGGAGTGTGGGGGTTAGGGTGTAGAAAAAGGGGACCTGAATTAAAATATTGGGATATGTGGCTAGCACATAGCCACTAAGCAAGCAGAGAGGGAAGTGTGCCTGAGACAGAAAGGTAATGGTGAGGCACAGACCAGGATAGAATCCAGCCTCTGTCCCTTCCTGAAGGTAGTATAGTTGCAATTCCAGAGGATCCCACTGTGGTCAGCCTTTCAGCCCCAGCACTGGCTCAGTGGCATGGCAGGGAGGATGCCAGGCCACCATGATTCCAGAGTGCTTCTGTTTAGTTTGGAAAGAAATATCTGGGAAGCCTCCTGGAGCCAGACAGGAGAGGATAGAGACTGTTCTGGGATCTACCAGGGGCTGATGTGTATGTGCCAAGCCCAGGGTCTGGCTCTTGTGGCACTCAGTGAAAGTTAGATGAGTCTGGCAGCTGATGGGAGAGCTGATGGGATCATCCATGCTCTGTAGGCTGAAACACGCAGTAAAGACGCTGGCTGACAGGTCCATGCAGGACGATATTTCACTTGTATTTATTACTTTGTAGAAGAAAATAAACCCTGATTTTGGAACCTGAAGACCAAAGTTCAAAACCAGCTCTGCTGCTTTTAATTGTGGGGCCTTGGGCAGGTGCCCCTGGGCCTTAGCTTACTTTCCTGTGAAATGGGAACGATGACAATCCCACCTTGTGCAAGCCCTTGCAAGTGAGGACATAATGACCTGGGGGTGGTGAAATGATTTTGTCAATCACACCATCATTAAGGGCGCCCATTTCCAGATTCTTCCAGACCTCTGGGCCCCAAGGCCTGGGCGGGTGGCGCACAGGTGTAGACGCATCTACCTGAGAGGCCGAGGACACAGCCAGCATGAACTGGGCATTTCTGCAGGGCCTCCTGAGTGGCGTGAATAAGTACTCCACAGCGCTGAGCCGCATCTGGCTGTCGGTGGTGTTCATCTTCCGCGTGATGGTGTACGTGGTGGCTGCTGAGGATGTATGGGACGATGAGCAGAAGGACTTTGTCTGCAACACCCTCCAGCCGGGATGCCCCAATGTCTGCTACGACCACTTCTTCCCCGTGTCCCATGTGCGCCTCTGGGCGCTGCAGCTCATCCTGGTCACGTGCCCCTCGCTGCTCGTGGTCATGCACGTGGCCTACCGTGAGGAGCGTGAGCGGAGGCACCGCATGAAACACGGACCCAATGCCCCACCCCTGTACGACAACCTGAACAAGAAGCGGGGTGGGCTCTGGTGGACGTACTTGCTGAGTCTCATCTTCAAGGCTGCCGTGGACTCGGCCTTCCTCTACATCTTCCACCGCCTCTACAAGGATTACGACATGCCCCGCGTGGTGCACTGCAGTATAAACCCCTGTCCCCACACTGTGGACTGTTACATCTCCAGGCCCACGGAGAAGAAGATCTTCACCTACTTCATGGTGGGCACGTCTGCCGTCTGCATCCTGCTCAACCTCTGTGAGGTCACCTACCTAGTGGGCAAGAGGTGCATAGAGATTCTGGGTGCCCGACGCCAGAAGTCTCAGCACCGGCATCACCTACCCGATACGTGCCCACCATATGTGGTCTCCCAGGGAGGGCACCCTCAGAATGGGAACTCTGTCCTAATGAAGGCCAGGTCGGCCCTAATGGACCAAAGTGGGTATCCATAACCTGCGAGACAGCAGGTAGGTTTCTCTGAGGAAAACAGGCAAGTGGCAGGTGGGGAGAATGGCCATGGGGTCTCAGGAAGCCCTCCCCTGAAGCCAGTGTGCAGCGAGGGGACACAGTTCAGCTCCTGGGTCCTGAGCCTCGGGAGACTTGATGGCTGATAGGGACTTTGTATGTGGCAACAGGGTACATCAAAACCCCTAATAAACATGATTTTCCCAGTACTTTGTAGACCATGCGGGCAGTGTTGAGTAGGGAAGCGAGGAGTTCAGATGGCCCTCAGGGAGGAAGCCAAGACTATTCCTTGGGCACCTGAGCCCCAAAACCTCAGATCTACCCATCCACGCCCACGCACACACACACCCAGGACACAGAGGGAAATGTCCAAAGACAGGGACTATACCCATGGCCTCACAGCACTGCAAGCCAAAGGAGGAGGAGTAGGAGCCACCAAGACACTGTGCCCAGCAGGTCCCCCTTCCTGAGAAGTGTCTATCAGATGCCTTCCCATTCCAGCCTCCCTCACCCTGCCCAGCACAGATCTTAGGTAGGGGGGCCCCTCTGATGGTGGAGAGGATGGTGCTGAGAGCAAGTCCGGATGGGGCTCCCAGGATGTCTAGGAGACGTGTCGTGGGTCCTCACATCTGTAGAATGTCCTGGGTTTTCTGCCAATATGCATTCCCTGAGTGACTTCATCCTCCCCCCACCCCTACCACCCTGCCTCTCTCTGGACATCTCACTCAGCAACTCCAGACTGACCCCATCACCTTACCCCATGCCTGGTGACCTCAAACACACTCTCCAGCCCATGAAGGGCATTGCCCCACACACACATCTCCAAACCAGAGGCTGGCCTGCCATGCTTAGCCCCTCCCCTCACACCCTGCATCCCAACCCTGCACCCAACGCCACTGACTGCAACCTCCATACCTCCCCAATCCCCCTTTCCCACCCCACAGCCTTCCTTCCCTCCTCTCACTGGGCCTCTCTGACGCCCCTGCATTACAGGATGAAGTGATGAATCTGTACATGAATCTAACCACACAACTCCTCCTGCTGTAAAAATTCTACCACTGCCACCACTGCCCCCAACCTGCACCTCCACCCTGGCCTCCCAACCTCCTCCCTGCTGCCTCCCTCCTTTTTTACTCATCAATAACATCACAGGGCTGGCAGTTCCCCAAGCTGACATGCCTCATGCTCTGCCATGCCTCAGGCCTTTGTCATGCTGTTTCCTCTCTGCCTGGAATGCCCCACCCACCTCCCCTGTGTCCTGTCCTCAAAGCCCAGTGACAACCTTCACTGCACCTTCATGTCCCAGCCTAGTTTGTGCCTCTCCTCCACCATTCTTCCAAATTGGAATGGCTGGTTCCTCTGAGTGTCTCCCCTTCAGCCTGTGAGCCTTACAAGGTCAGGATGCTGAGTCACCAGGTCCTGCAGGCCTCCAATGAATGTTTGTTAAGTGAGTAAATGGGCTGTGAGCTGCTTAGGGAATGACTAAGGCTTGTTTATCTAAATTTTCCACCACACCTAGCCTAGCTGGGAGGTCAGCAAATTGGATTTTTGTTCATTTGTCTGTTTCTTGTGTTTTTTTGTTTTTTGGTTTTTGGGTTTTTTTTGGTATAGTGTTAACTAAATCCAGGCTAAAGCTCCCATACAAGTAAAGGATCTTGCACATAGAGAAGAGAAGGGATCTTCCAGGGCCACTGGATAGACTCCATGCCCACCCTTGGTTATGGGACAAGACCAGAGAGTCACCCAGTTTCCTTAGAAGCAGAGCCTGGGGCAGGGGTTTTGTACATATGAAGGAAAGAGCAGAAGCAGGACAGGGAGGAGGCTGAGCTGAACTAGCTGTGTACTCAGGGAATTGTAGCTTGACCTGATTCATGGAGTGAGGGGGATTTGGATCAGTTGTCCCACCTCTGAAGGCAAGGGCACTAAGCTCTTGAACTCCCCTACCAGTCAGACATTGGCTCCAAGCCAACCCAATGGCAGGAAGGCTGGCAGAAAGGTCATTCTCCAGGGTCAGCTATAATCCATGAGCAGCTAATATTCACAGCAACTGGGGAATGGGTGTCCCCAGTAAAGGGTACATGAGTAGGGCACAGTACCACATATTAAACTCCTGACTCCAGGAGACAAGGGTGACTCTCATCCCCAATCCAGACCAGAGTTGTGCCCACCTAGCCCAGAATAGAGTAGCACTTCCAACTGAACCAGCTGTCCCCACACTGCTCAGACAAAGGTAGCTCCCAAGTCCAGGCCAGGGAATCAGCCATCACCAACTCCTCCTGAGAGTCTAGAAGCCCATTCCAGGGGCTGCTCCTGGGTCTGGCATATGGTGAGCTCATCGCAGGACCTGACCACCTTTTGGTGTCGTCCCCATGGGTACGCTTCCCAGAGGCCTGGAGTCCTGAGCTATATGAGCTAAGTGAAGCACGATACCTCTAGAGGAGGCTAAGACTAAACCTCTAGGCAACACTTCAACCATCGGACTGTCTCCCCTTCAACCCCCCACACTCTCAGCACCACTCAGACCCCTACACCTCCACCTTTCTGAAAAATCCCCACTTGTACCTGCCTCTGCCATCTTTCCCTTCCACCCTCTTTCCTGTCTCCATTGCTGCCAGCAACTTCTCATTCATTCAAGACTGAAATAGCCAAAGGTCTTCTCCTGTTGCTTTCCTAGAGCCTAGGAGGCCATGGGGTCTACCTGAGTTTCCCCTATCCTTTTCATTCCATTACCTCCTCTTCTACCACGATGGTCCTACAGAACCACACCCTGGATCTTGTTATCACCCACAACTGCTTCACCTCTAGAGCCTTCCATTGGATTCAGGTCAACAAATATTGACTGCTTGCTTCTATGTGAACGCTCCTTGCTAAATCCTGGGCAGAATTAGACACAGTCTCTGATCTCAGGAAGCATCCAGAGAAGAGTTCAACTACCACATTCATGGCCTACTGGAGAAGTACAGGGGGCTAGGAGAGAAAGGAAGGAGGATGTGATATCCAGGCATCCAGGAAAGGGCTTCTTCTGACTTCTTACACTGTCACCTAGAGAAACAGGATGATTTTGCTAAGTGAAAGGGACGGCATATGCAAAGGGAGAGCAAGTCTAATGACAAAGACTAAAAGAAACTCAAGATGGTTGAGTCAGGCAAGGGGCCAGTGGTGAAGAGTCGGGCTGAAGTGGGCAGTGCTTTCTTCATAAATCACTCTCGGTGATGTGGGACTTTATCCTACAGACAATGACAAGGCCCTGGAGAGATGTAGCACAGAGGTGACACCATCACTGGTGCAGTGTGGACGGACCAGGGCAGGGCTACCTGTTTGGAATCTGATGCAATAATCTGAACAAGAAACAACAACAGTGGCCTGAACTAGGTAGGGCATGTGCAATGGGGATGGAAAGAAGGAGCTGGATTTAAGAAATGTGTACATGATAGAATCAAAAAGATTCGGTGATCTGATTGGGTGTGGGGATCAAGTACAGGGAGGAATCGAAGTAACACCCAGGTTTCTGGCTCCAGGTGATAGTGCCACGTACTGGAGAGGAGGCCAGCAGAGGAGTAGTTTTGAGGGAGAACAATGATTTCAGTTTCAGACTTAATGAATCTGAGATATATACAAGATATCCTGGTTATTCCCAATCCTTCATCTTAGCCACTGGCTCACCGTATTTCTCTCTACTCCTGCACTTACTATCACACCTACACCCTGGCCTCTCAATTCCCTGACTTCCTGGCTCCCAATGATTTTTTTTTTTTTTCTACCCATCAAACCTTCCCACATGCACTGTCCCACCTAGACCTTGTCTACGCCAAGAGGTGTGCACTCTCCTATCTGTACAGCTCACCATCATACTTCCCGCTCCAACAACCCTCAGCCCAACTCATTAACCCACCACTATTTCCAATTTCTTGGGTTCCCTTCTCTCCTTTCCAGCTTAGGCCCCACAGGTCCCTAAATAATCACCACCTTGTTGATGTCCTCAACTTCCTTGCCTTTGTGTGCCTGTCCAGCACTCGCTGGCAGGACCTTCTCCATGTGGTACCTGCTCCTGAGTAGAGAACGGTACAGCTGGACCAATAGCTTCAGTTTAAACTGCTGACTGCAAAGCTCATGTGGGCGCTCAACATCTCTAAGAAATTTCACATTTTATTAAACTTTAACCCGATTCTCCGAGATGACCATGTCATACCTTCTCCTCTTTCCTCAAACCTCCAGCCCGCATTCTCCCAGTTGTCCATTTCAGCTGATAGCCAGGCACCAAATGCCCTTGGGGAAAAGAGCAATAAGCAAGGGCCAGCTCAGCACCCCCATCACCATGTCAGCCACCCTCCCAGCGTAAGTGCCCAAATGCTCTGCCTTCTCCCCTCTGGCATGGATGAAAGTGCCCCTGACCCTGGCACACACCTCCCTTAGACACCAGACCCCACCCCCTCTTACCTACTCCAGATTATGCTCCATAGATGGTGCCTTTCTGTCTTGCCTAACAATTGCCCTTTCTGCAAATATGATACAATATTTTTATCTCTTTCCTATTTGTTTGTTTGTTTGTTTGTTTTTGGTTGGTTATTTGTTTTTGTTTTTGTTTTTTTTTTGTGGGTACCAGGGGGACGACCTCAGGACCTCGCGTGCCAACAGGCACCCATGCCACTGAGCGATATCACCGGCCCCTTTTTCGTATGTGGGCTCCGGGAGTCGAACTCGGGCCCTCGCGCTTGCAAGGCAGGCGCTTACGCCGCTGAGCCATCTCACCAGCCCGTTATTTGTTTTTTGAGACAGGGTCTCATGGTATAGTTCAGGCTGGACTTGAGTTCTCTATGTAGCCCAGGCTGGCCTTGAACTCGTGGAGATTCTCCTGCCTCAGCCTCCCGAGTGCTGGGATTACAGGCGCATGCCAGTGCACCCGGCCACATCTCTTTCCTTTTAAAATTTTCTCTCGATATCATTATCCCATTGACAAAAATCACAATCTTCTAATATTTGTCTATACTCATCTCTACTTCATCACTCTACTCCAGTCAATGGCCTCCAGGTTGCCAGATCAGTGTTTAGTCCTTGCATCTTATCTTACCCCTTAGCATTTGGCCATTGAGAGTTCTTTCCCTAAGCCCTGCCTTCTCTTGGCTCCTGCGCAGCACCCTCTCCTGGCTTCTTCCCACCTAACCAATGGGCCTTTGTTGATCTCCCTAAATCCCTCTTCTCTTTCTACTCTAAATGTTAGATGGCCTGGGGCCCAGTTCTCCATGTGCTTTTCTCCTCTACATACATTTTTCCCCTCAGTGATCTTGTCCAGTACTACCTATAAAATCATTTATAAACTGGTGACTCCCACATTTATGTGTTCAGAACTAACCTGAACACAGAATTCCAGACTCATGTATCCAACTTCCTGTTGGTCATCTAAAGTGGAACTCCTAATCCCCCTAACCAAGAACACGCTTGGGCTCTTACTCAGTCTACCCCAGCTTGGAAGATGACATCCCCACCACCCAATTGCTCCATTCGAAAACCTAGGAGTCAGGGCCAGTGAGATGGCTCAGCGGCATAAACGCCTGCCTGGCAAGCACGAGATCCTGAGTTCGACCCCCGGTACCCACATTAAAAAAAAAAAAAAAAAAAAAAAACCTAGAAGTCTCTTTCTTTACAGTCCCGTCCATAACACCAGCAAGTCATGCTGGCTATAATTGCGAAATACATTCAAAGCCTAATCACTTCTACCATCTCCAAGTGCTACAGTCCCAGGCCAAACCACCTCATTTCAGCACCCGGACACCTGCAACAACTGGTCTCCCTGCCTCCATGGAGTCTTGCTTGCTCTCTTGAAATTCCTCTTCCACACATCAGCCCATAAGATCTTCCTAGCATGTAAATCAGATCAATCAAGTCACTCCCTTACCTAATACCCTCCAAGTGGCATCCCATTACAGCCAGAAAAAAATAAAAATAAGCCAAAGGCAAGCCTGTTTCCCTCAGCCTTCCCCTCCCAGCCGTATTCCACCCACACCGGCCTCTCCCATCTCAGAATCCTCAAAACTGCTTCTTCTGGCGACGCCCCTTCCTGAGAGCCTCTCATACCTGTCTCCTCTGCATTCACATCTCAACTCAGACATTTCCACTTCAGGAGGCTCTTTGTGACCCGCCCTCCCCAGAAGCACACACCACAGGGTCACGCTCTGTCACACGACCTCATTTTATCTCCTATGTAGCATTTAGTAGCCTGTGAAATTTTCTTACTTGTTTAGGTGGTGAGTTTCTTTATGGACCCCCTGAGATGAGCTCCTCGAGAATACAGACTCTGTTGTGTTTACCCCCGGCCCCGACCCTCCAGCACCAAATATGAATGGCTCGATTGACTGATTGGCACCCAGCAGACTGCTGAGGGAAAGGACAAGCCAGATACAGACTTGGGAGTCGTCCACATAAATGCCTAAATATAAGACAAGATTATGCCCCAACATTGCTCCTCAGGGAAGGAGGGTCTGTCTTATGATCAAGTCCTTATGAAGTCTCTGGCGTTATGGGGCATGCTCTCAATTATTGCATTTTGAACAATAAAATGCTCTTCGGAGGAAATTCATTAGCCTGAATAACCTCAAACAATGAAGTTTGAGATATTCATAGAGGTCACTGGGAAGAATCAGAAAAAAATGGAGGCAGAGACATTTCACATAGATTTAATCATTATTCCTGGAGATAGGACCTTACAATTAGAAGTACTGTCTTTGTAAGCAAGCCCCCTTTGTTAAAAAAATTACTTTAAAAATAATAAAGGGGGCTGGGGATATGGCTAAGTGGGAGAGTTCTTGTCTCCCATGCACAAAGCCCTGGGTTCGATCCCTAGCGCCACCAAAAAAAAAAAAAGGTAAAAAACAATAAAGGAAGTGGTTATATTGAGGAGATAATAAATATACACCTACTGAATGATTTTTTTAAGTTTATGTATCTAATATTATGCAGCAGACTTTTGTGGCAAAGGGGAAAATTTCCACCTTCTTATATAGATTCAAAGAGTATTATGTCACAAATGGCTTGGGCAGAAATAAAGTTTTTATGTTTTATAAATTCTGATAATAACAAAGCTCAAAACCTAGTGACCTAAATGTTGAAGAAGGGCCAGGGATATAGCTCAGTGGCACAGTGCCTGCCTGGCAAGTGAGAGGTCCTGAGTTCAATTCCCAGTATAAATAAATAAATAAATAAATAAATAAATAAATATTGAAGAAAAATGTTAAAAGTTTAAATAAAATGGCTTCAAAAATATGAGGGGAGAAACCACAATACTTCTGAATGTATTGTTCCATACGATACATGCATTTTCTTAATAGAGGGCTGGGGATATGGCTCAATAGCACAGCATTTGCCTAGCATGCACAAGGCCTTCATTCCATCTTCAGAACTCCCCCCCCAAAAAAAAAGTACAGCAAACTAAGTTAATAAAGTATATTCTTATTCCAACCACACTAGAAGTTTATCTGTTCAAGTTAGCCTCAAACTGCTCCCAGAGTCTCCTCGTGGGGAACAGGGAGGGTTGCTTTTTACTTGGAGACATATCTTGGCCTGTGTGGTAGAGAACGACTTGAGCCTGGGCTCAACACTGTTCAGAGGCTGCAGGGGAGGACATGAGAAAATGCCCGACTATGGAGGCTTAAAGGCCAAACAGCAGCCAAGGGTAGGTAAACAGATGCCATCAAAGCCAAGGGATTAATGATGACAGTAATAGATGTCATCATAGCCAGTCACAGAGGAGGAAGATGATGTCACAGAAGCCCTGAAAAGAATGTTTCTAGGAAGGGAAAGTGATTATCAAAACCAAATACTGCCATGGGTCAAATCCATTAAGGACTGAAAGTGCTCAGGGGCTTCACAGCAAGGTGCTCATGGTGTCATCGGTAGAGATGAGAGGCAGAAACCAGGTCCTGGTGAAGCAATAGGAGAGGCAAATAAGTGGAGATAGTAAGTGTGGACTTACTATCAGTGCTCTTCCCAGCACTGGCTGGGGAAGAGTGGCTGCCAAAAGAACAGGAAAGGAAAGGGTATTAGTTGCAAAAGAGAGCAGGGTCAAGAGAAGTTTTTTTATGACAGGAACAATGAGAATGATGAGACACTGCGAATGTTTAAATAGCAATGAGATGAATCCAGAAGAGGAAAGTCAAGGTCCTAAAGGGGGAGCCCAGTGGAGGCTTGAACTTAGACCAGGACAGATCGACTACTGTGACCAGGGTAAGGGAAACGTGCTGAGACAAATGCAACATAATCCCATTCTCTGACCACAGCTTCTGCCCCCAATTTTTCCCTTAGCTCCTCCCTCAACATCTGTTCAGGACCTCATAGGCACCTCCACACCTCCTCCTGGTCCACCAGCCCCTCCTCTGCTCCCTTCTTTCTGTCTCCACCTTCAGCCTGAGCTCCACAGCATCTCCAGCTTCACTCCCATCTCATATGGGAGCTGCCAACAGATGCTTGCCCTCCCTCCTGGACTGCAGGCTCTCAGAGGGCAGGAGCAGTACCTGGCTTATACCAGGTATAGAGTCAAAGGGTAATAAACACTTGCTCAGATAATGACAGAACAAATTGCTGCCCCACCAACATCCCCATTGTCCTTCCATCCCTCCTGCTTGCAGAACTCTTGCTCCATCAGTCTTGCTGTGCATTTCCATCTCCACACCCTGCTCCAGCCTCTGCTAGAGCAATCCACACACCCAGAGTGAGACCAAACTGGGCACTCAGCGCTGCCTCACAAATCCTGCCTTAGCCTCTTGGCTGTTGTCTGTGGTGATAACCTTCTCATGGCTCCACTCTCAAACTTTCCAGACCGCTCCATCTTAGTGACATTCTTGCTCAAAGGAAGTAGAAGCTTTCCGAGGATGCTCTCTCAACTGCCACCAAATCTACAGACCACCCTTACCTTCCTCCCTCCTTTCCTGCCTGTGCCTGTGAATTCTCTAATTCCCCCACCTGTGCTGAGGACCCCTTTCTCCACCCCCTCCTTGCTTGCTCCTGAATCTTCAATGTTGACCTCTCACCTAGCTCTCTGAGCACTTAAGCATGCTCAGATTTTCTCATCAAAAAACAAAAGCCAAACTTTCCTTGACCCCATGTCCCCTGAAACCACCCCCTTATCCCTCTCCTAGTTTTCTCAACCCTTTCTCTTTCCTCCTTCCCACTCTATCGCCCACCAACTATGATCCATCACTCCAAGTGCCTTCCTCGGGCCAACCTCACCTACGTACGATGCCTTTATCTATAAATCCTAACGGCTGCTCTCCAGGCCTTGCCTTGTATAACAGGGCATGTGAGGACACGTGACCTTCCTTCTCAAAGCTCTTCCCCACACCAGTGGATCCTTCCTTTGTTCTGTCTACATAGAACTTCTCCTCTCCCTCTAAACTGGGGGTCTAAAGGTGACTGCCAGCCATGTGTCCTGGTCCCTTGTCCTCAGTGTAGATGTATGCTCCAGGTAAGGCCAGATTTCTGTTGCTTCTTTCAATTGGGAAGCATGGAGTGGCAAAACTTGGGACAGTGTGAGGGCTGCCAGTCACCTTGTGTGAAAGCCTTGTGCAAAACCCCATGCACACCAGGATAGAAGGGAGCCAACAATCAGAGAGAAGCAGAGGGGGGCAAGCTGGGGAGAGGACCTAGACACAGTCCAGACCCAACTCCAGGTACCACCAGGAACCCAAGATACCTCTGCCCTTCCTGTGTTTGTGTGTGTTCGTTTGCAGTACCGGAGATCAAATCCAGGGCCTCTACCACTGAGCTATATCCCCAGCCCTTTTTATTTTTATTTTGAGTCAAGGTCTCACCAAGTTGCCCAGGCTAACCTCAAACTGGCAATCCTCCTGCCTCAGCCTCCCAAGTAACTGGATCCTGTGCTTTTATTACTAATTCAAGTTGTTGTTTTGTCATTTGCAATTAAGAGTATTGAGTAATGCATCCAAGCTTCTGAGACACCACTACTCTGGGTTTTCTCCAGCCACTCCTTCTTAGTCTCCATCAGCCCACTCGTGAACTGGGAAGATCCTGGAGCCCAGGTCATCTGTTCTCCCTAATCTCCATGCTCTCCCTGGTGACCACGAACTCATTCCATGGATTTGACTTCCATCAGGACACTGTTGACTCCCAACTCCACATTTCCATCTCTTCTTTTTATTTATTTATTTTTTTTTTTTTTTTGTGGGTACCGGGGGTCGACCTCAGGACCTCGCGCGCCAGCAGGCGCCCGTGCCGCTGAGCGATATCACCCGCCTCTTTTTTCGTATGTGGGTTCCGGGAGTCGAACTCGGGCCCTCGCGCTTGCCGGGCAGGCGCTTAAGCCGCTGAGCCATCTCACCGGCCCTCCATCTCTTCTTTTTAAAAAAATTTTAATGTTACAGAATATACATAACATAAAAATTACCATCTCAGCCATTTTAGGTGCATAATGCAACACCATTAACTATATTCAGAATGGTGTGCAACTATCACCACTATTTAATTCTAGAACATTTCATCACCAACAACAAAACCTCTGTACTCGTCAGGTACTACCACTCACCATCAACCCAGCCCTGATCACCTCTAACCTGGTTCCTGTACCTGTGAGTTTGACTATTCTTGATAGTTCATGTAAGTGGAATGTTTGTCCTTTGGTGTGTGGTCCATTTCACTTAGCATAATATTTTTTAGATTCATCTATATTCTAGCAGCATCAGAGTTCCATTCCTTTCTGTGTTTGAATAGAATTCCATTGTATGTTTACACCACATTTTGTTTATTCATTCATCCACTGTGGGCATTTGGGGTGTGTCCACCTCCTGGCTGTTATGAATATTAGCATACGACTATTTGTTTGAGTTCCATGTTCAATCCTATTGGTCTATACCTAGGAATGGACTTTCTGGGTCATATGGTGAGTATTTGTGTAATTCTTTGAGGAACCATTAAACTCTTTTCCACAAAGACTGGGGCATTTTACATTCACCCCAGCAATGCGTGAGGATTCCTGATGGGTTCTAGCCCATACAGAGGCTGCTTAGTCATCATGGCAATGGTCCAACATGGAGGAGAGCTTAAAACAACATATCACCCACTCCCTCCTTCTTCTTCTTCTTGCTCCAGCAGGAAGCACCTCCCCTCACCTCGCAGGCACACCAAACATCTGCCAATCCCTTTTTGTAACATCACTTTGCCCGCCCCTCCATGCTCCACCTTTAAAGTCCCAAAAATACTTTGTTTCACAGCCAGCCCCTCAGAGGGTCCTTGCATCTTAACATCTTAACTGCAGCCCTCCTGCTCCCCACCTGCATTAAAGGCTTCTCTCAACCTTTTCTTTGTCTTTGCTTGTGCCAGACCTAACAATTCCAATCTCTCTTCCCTTTCCTGAGGCCCAGACTCCACACTTGCAGCAGCCTTTGGATGTCCCCACACGAGTGTCCCACGGGGAGCTCAGACCCCGCCACCGCAGAGCATTGGGTGCAGAGGACAATAGGGCTGTGTGAAAACAGCCCATCCAGAGCCACACAGACCCCTGAGGCTCCCAGATGGGCTGAGTGTTGGGGATGGGGTGAATCTATCTGTTGCGTGCTTACATCACAATAAAAAAGGGTCTTTCCAAGGCCATGTCAGGATGTCCCAAAGGCCTATTCAAAATGGCTGCTCCAGAGTATCATTTACAAACATAGATGTCATTCAGAAAACTCCAGGCATGAGGGCCCCCTTTTTTTCTTCCCAATGTGCTCCTCTCAGGCTTCTCAGCTCAACTATAACAAGCTAACTACTCTTAGGTAGTTAGCTTAGGTCAGGTCCTCTCCACTATGTAGGTGCAAAGAATTCAGGAACCACATTCCTGTAGTCCTTTTTCCTTTAAGCTAAGCTCTCCCTCTGATGCCCAGTGCCCCATCACCTCCTCAGCCCAAAATCAAGACTCCCAAGGCTCCAGAAAGCTCTAATACTCCAGGTGGGAGGCTAGTTTCAGGGCACACTGCACACACCTCCCCTAAGCTGGCTTCCCCAGCTGTCCTGATGCCCCACACCCTTGAAGCTCAAAGAATAACCCAAGAAAGAGCTTCTCCCAACCCAGGAGAGGAGAGGCTGGCTAAGAACAGCCCACCTGACCCTTGAGGGGTTTCAGTCCCGTGGAGGAAAGGCAGGAAAAGTAACAAGGCTCAGTCAAAAAAGGCTTCCTGAAGGAGGGCAGGAGGTCAGGTAGGAGCTCCAGGAAGGTAGGATGGTGAGATGCTGAGCTAGAATGGCATCGATCAAACAGCTGGAAGGGAAACATAATTTTAGAGGGGAAGGCCAGGGTAGGGCAGCCAGGCAGAAGGCAATGTAAGCACACATAGGCACTGAGGCGGGGCAGGACTCGGCATGCACCCAGGGCAGCGAGAAACCAACAAGCCAGGAAGCCAGTGAACCGAGAGAGGTGGAAATGGGGCCAAGGTGTTCAGATGAGGCCTGGGCAAGAGCAGATCATCGGGTCTTATAGGCCATCCTGATGCCTTTGGCTGTCAAGTGGGAAGCCACTAGTGTATTTGAAACAAAAAGAAGCATGGTCCTTCTGGAGACTGTAAGCAATAAATGAACAGGGCAAAGACTAAAGTGAGGAGACGAGTTATAAGGTTATTGCAGGAAAGGCTATTGCTAATCCAGGAAAGAAAGAACTCATGGGTTAATGTTACCAGGACAAAATTAACAGAGTCAGTGAAAAGTGGTCAGATTCTGAAAACACTTTGGAAATAGCACCAAACTGATTCTGCCATTGAGTATGGGATATGAGAATAGAGAGTCTACAGAGACTTTAAGGTTTGGGGCCTAAACAGGTAGATGAGTAAAAATGCCATTTACTGGAAGAGAGAAGAGAAAGTTGCAGAGGAACAAAAGGAGCACACTGCCAGATGAACAAATTTCAAGTAAACAACATAAAAGTTTTCTATACAAATGAGTCCCACGAACTAGCTAAAATTCAAATTTAACTGGGTGTCTTGATTTTTGCCTGGTTTTTGTTTTTGTTTTGCTTTGCTTCTAAGTATGACTACCTTAGTAAGTGTAGAGCTTAATTTGGGACATGATGACTTTGTGGCTCCTCCTAAACCTCCATGGGGAAAGGTTGATTAACATCTGGATACATAAAAATGGAGTTCAGCAGGGTGTGGTGGTGCACGCCTGTAATCCCAGCACTCAGGAGGCTGAGGCAGGAGGATCGCTGAAAGGCTAAGAGTTCGAGGCCAGCCTGGGCTACACAGTGAGTTCAAGGCCAGCCTGAATCACATAGCGAGGAAAAAAGAAGATCAAAAACAAATAAATAAAAATTAAAATGGAGTTCAGGGCAACAGTCTGGGCTGGAGACAAGTCCACAGGAAGTGTCAACCTGATCGTGACCTCTCAAGCCCTCACAGGAAAGTGAGGACAGAGACAAGGAAGAGACAAGGGCTGAGCCCAGGCCCGGCACCCCAAAACTTAGAAGTCAGGAGGCTCCGGAGGAGCCAGCAAAGGAGACTGAGTAAGAAAGTCTAGAGAGGAAGGAGAAAAGTCAGGAGAAGGTGATGTGTCCCGGAAGCCAAATAAGCCAAATGTTTCAAGGACAGAGTGATCAACTTTGTCCAGCGCTGCTGAGAGTTCAGAGAAAGATGAGGATTGAAACTTAACCATGGGATTTAGCCCTGAGGACCTCCACAAGAGCAATTTTGGTGTAATGTGAGAACCAAATGCCTGATTAGAATAACTTCAAAAGAGCATCGAAAAAGGGGGGAAATGGAGATATGAATCACAGCAACTCTTTTAAGGAATTTTTCTATAGAGATGAAAAGAAGTGAAGCAGATGTTGGAAGAAAAATAGGGTCAAGGCAGGTGGGTGTTTTTAGTTTTGTTTTTGTTTTTTAGATGGAGAAATATCAGCTGGGCATAGTGGAGTGGGCCTATATCCCACCACCCTGGGAGGCTGAGGCAGGAGGACTGCATGTTCAAGCCCAGCCTGACCTTGTCTCAAAATAAATAAATAAAAAAGGACTGGGGATGTAGCTCAGTGTGAAGGTCCTGGGTTCCATTCCCAGTACTAGGAAGAAGAAAAAAGATGGAGAACTACCAGCATGTTTATCATAATTGGGGAGACCCAGTAAATTTCAAAAAGTTAATGAAGGGGAGAGGGGGCAGAGGGTGGAGGAAGTGCTTGGTGGATGGGCAGGGTGGATGCACAGCTATCCTGGAAGAAAAGCAACACTTCAGCCTAGGTCCTGGGACACTGCTTCCTCTTGCTCCACAGCCCCAGGCACGCTTGGCAGGGCTAGAAATCCCCCATTCCCCTGCATGATCTCCTTCTTGGTGGCTTCTGCCTGGATGAAGGAGGTTTTCAGACCCCTGCTGCAGACATACAAACATACAAACATGAGCTGCTACAGCCCAAGAGGCAAGGCCCAGCCCAGTCTGGGAATCCCCTGCTGGAGGTCCCTGCAGAGATCCAAACAGAGGGGGTGGCCTGGGAGCAAGACTATCTCAGGCCTGGGCAAAAAAGGTGCAATGGCTTTGGGCCTGCCACCCCCAGATGGCAGGTGTAGGGCCTGAGGGGAATGGGGGTGGCAGAGGAAACTGCCAAGCCCTGGTGCAACCCAGCCTTGCCCTGAGGCAGGGGGATGGCCTAGATGGCCTCCCACATCTTCTCCACTCACGGAGCAGAAATGTTAGGTGGGGCAGCAAGATCCTTGAAGCCTCTGTTAGAATGGAGAACTCTCCCAGTTCACCCACAAGAGAGCCAAGGCCAGTTGTTGGGGGGGGGCATCGGGCATCTCGCCTGATGACTGGAGGAAGGGGCAACCTCTGGCAGGGTCAGAAAGACAGGACCCATGTGATAAAATCACCTGGTCACTAGAGCAGAGTAACTGCACACACAGTCACCACACACGTGGCCACACATGCCACCCACAGCCTCCAAACCACACCATCTCCACGATCGTGCACATTCACAACCACACACACCAAAACACCTATACATGCTACATGCTACCACTGAAACACACACCCACCCAGTGTCTCTGTCTCTCTCTCACACACACACACACATACACAGTGTTCACACACAGTCCATTATGCACCCACCATCTATTTTACAAATAGTAGCTGAGTATCTGCTATGCTTCTGGCCCGGGAGATGCAGCAGGGCCATGACGGTGAGTTCCTAGTCTTGGCAATAATCTCAGAGAAGGTTACAAAGCGTGATGGCGAAGGAAGTGGAGAGAGGAGGCTTGAGGTGGGGTGCAGGGAACACCTCCTTGAGAAGGAGAGCCCTGAGTAAGGGGGAACCTGCCTGGTGAAGGGTCAGGACGGCACTATCCAGGCAGAAGGAACAGCAAATGCAAAGGCCAGAAAGCAACAAGGAATGTGGCTTGTTGGAGGGACACCATGACAAGAGCAGTGACCACAGGCGGGGATGCAGGATAGGGAGTGAGGCAGGACAGGGTCACTGCTGCTTCCTCGGCCGACCTCAGGCAAGTGAGTATTAGTCTAATGGTAAAGACAAATCAAGCAAGCTTTTAATAAGAGAGCGACATAATTGACTTCTATCATTAAAATACTACTTTAACTAGAAGAAACCAAGAGAGTAATTTTTATTTCAATTCTCAGAGAGGTAAAGGCATTTCTAATTATGACCAAGCCCAGAGGCCATAAAAAATAAGATTAATACATTTGACTATATAAAAATGTTTTAAGTCTGTATGGCAAAAACTCCATATACAAAGTCAAAACAAGTGTCAAACAAGAGGGGGGCTCTATTTGTATCACAGAGGGCTTGTTTCCTTAACATGTAAAGAGCTTCTAAGAAATCAGTAATGAAAAGACAACCATCTAATAGAAAAATTAGCAAAGGACAGTTCACAGAAAAACAAATAAAAGTCGCTCCTAAATATATCAAAAGATGCTCAACCTTAAAATAAGAGAAATAAAAGTACAACAAGGTGCCCCGGCAAAGATCATAAAATCTGGTAACACCCCAGTGGCGAGGACAGGAGGAAAGAACTCTCATGTCACGTGACAGTCCAAAGTGATACATCCATGGAGCTCATTTGGCAATATCTATCAATGTTTTTCTCTTTTCTTTTTGAGACAGGGTTTCACTATACAGTTCAGGCTGGCCTTGAGCTCACTTTGTAGCCCAGGCTGGCCTCAAACTCGCAGCAATCCTCCTGCCTCAGCCTCCTGAGTGCTGGGATTACAGGTGTGCACCACCACTCCCAGCTCTATTAAATTTTTAAATCAACAATTTTTAAATCAACACATCAACTTTAACCCAAAAGTTCCACTTCTAGAAATATATAGACACAACTTTAAAGTGGATTAAATAATGCTTGTCGGCCAGGGCTATAGTTCAGAGGCACAGTGCTTGCCAGGCAAGTGCAAGGTCCTGAATTTGATTCCCAGTACCAAAATAAATAAATAAATAAATAAATAATGCTTGTCAAAGCATATTCATTGCAATGCCAGGTATCATGGGGCACACCTGTAATCCCAGCTACTTGGGAAGTTGAAGCAGGGGGACCACAGGTTTGAGGCCAGCATGAGCAACTTAAAACCTTGTCTCAAAATAAAATAAAAAGGGCTCGGGCTGTATCTTGGTACTCTCTGGCTTTCATTTCCAGTACCTAGAAGAAAAAGAGGGCATGAAAGAGAGAAGACCTGAAGCAGCCTTACTTTTCATCGAATGGGATTGATTAAATACATGCTATTCAGCTCTTTAAAAATGAGAGACAGCTCTATGTCTACTGATAGGGAATATGTCCAATATTTTATTAAATAAGAAAAGCCAAGTGCCCAGTAGTCAAGATGACATACTTACATAGGTCAAACAAAAACGATCTCTATAGTGGAATATACACTTTTGATTGAGGAAAGAAAAACAAAACCGACAGGCCTGGCGGTCAGGTGGGCAGTCCCAGGACCCCAGTCTGGTGTTCAAGACTGGCCCTGGAAATGTGGGAACATCAGGGACTGCATGGGTGTTAAGGTCCAGGCCTGTTTACGAACGCACCTGAGAGGGAAGAGAGTGGGCCCTAAATCCTGGGAAGAAAACCAGGGGGAGATCACGGAAGCCCAGGGAAGAAAGCACTTGTAAGGCAAGGAGTAGCCAGCTGTGGCAGGTGCTTCTTTTTCAGTGACATGGTAGGGAGCAAAGCCATTTTCTAATGGGTGGAAGAGTGATTAGGAGGTGAGGAAGTAGAAGAGGGGCAGAGCAGCAGGTGGCAGAGCCATCATCCCCCACCATCACACACCTCCTCACCTTGCACATGCACAGAGCCACTTAGCCTCTCTGTGCCTCAGTTTTCTCATTCCTTTTGTTTGTTTGTGTGTGTGTTTGTTTGTTTTGGGGGGGGTCGTTTTTTGGTTGGTTGAGCTGTTTTTTAAGACAGAGTCTCGCTATTTATCCCAGGCTGGCCTCAAACTCATGGCAATCCTCCTACTCAGCCTCCTAAGTGCTGGGATTACAGGTGTGCGCCACCACGCTGGGCAGTTTTCTCATTGCTAAGAGAAGGATTATGCCTGCTTCTTTTAGATGCTATAAGGATGAATAAAGTGTGTGGGACACAGCCGGCCCCAAAGATGTCTCTGGACTAACATTCGCTGTAATCCTCTACCAAAACGAGTCCTGGGAGTCGATCTCCCTAACTTTGAGCACATTTCTGAAATTTAAAAAGGGTGCTTTTACAGGCACAAACTGGTCCAGTCCTGGGCAAATGCGATGTATAGTCACCAAGGTGATGTATAGTCACCAAGGTGCTGGCGATGTAAGTCACCAACATCCAGACTGGGAGGACTCCGGTCTGACTGTGACTAAGACTCCGGGATTCCCGGGGAGGCGGGAAGCCGTGGGGTTTCCCCAGGTTCCTAGCTGTGGCACACTGATAAACAAGACAAAGCGCCCCTGTCTCCAGAGCCCAGGTCCACCGCAACCACAGGCGCCTCCATCCCCTGCAAGGGGGTCTACCTGCAAAGCAAGCCCCCACCCCCACCCCACACCGCCCTGGACAGGCTCTGCCCCTTGAAACACCTCCAGGCGCCACTCCGCCTTCCTGCCCTCACCCGTGCACGTCTTTCCAGGCACAGGTCTGAGCGCCCGGTCCCAGCTGTGGGCACAGAGTCTGCCCCCACCCTGGCTCTCCAAAGGCACCTCCCTCCCTCCAGGCTGCTGCTGAGGACCCCTCGCGTTGGGGAGCTGGGGGACTGGCTCCCAGGAGTGTCTCTACGCAGGGTCAAGAGACATTCAGGGTCAAGGGACAGACCGGATCCCCGCCTTGCAGGGTCAAGGGACAGACAGGATCCCCGCCTTGCAGCAGGCGGGGATCAAGACACTCAGGGCGCGGACCCAGTATCCGTGGTAACGAACGTGGGCGAGTCCTGATTGCAGTCCGTCCCTGGCCACGGCATTTAACAGTTTGCAAAGTGCCTCACGCCTGCAATTTCATCGGAGGCTTTACCACAGCCTTCCCATGGCCGCTGCTGCTCCCATTCCATGCGTGAGCAAACCGAGGCTCGGACGTGCCAGGATCCCCTCTGGAGCTGGCCCCGGGGACACGTGGCTGCGTCGGAATTAGAACTTGGACCCTCCTCGGCCCAGGCTCCTCCCACCCTCCCCCTTCCTCCCTTTCCTCCCCCCTCCACACCGCCCCAGTGCGTTTGTCAGCCGCGCAGCGCCGGGCTCGGGTCTTCCTGGCCTCTGCTACGAGCCCGGGGTCCCCAGGTTGCTGCACCGCCGACGGTAAGTGCGTGGGAGGGACGGCCCTGAGGGTGCTGTGCACTTCGCGGCGACCCCGTGTGGTGGGCCGGGTTGGGGAGCAAAGGGACCCCCCCCCACAACACCAGGACCCACCTCAGCCTGCTCGCCCCTGGAGTCTAGAATTACAGCTGCTGGAAGGCTCTGGGACCTCCACTTGCCCCTGCGTGGCCTAGAACAGAGGGAACCCAGGGTGGGGGTCGGGGTGGGAGGGTCTGTGTTTTGGGGTCACCGTGGAGGTGAGGAGCTGGCCTGGTCAGGTAGCTCCAGGGGCCGGTAGAAAACGGTTGTGCTGAGAGCTGGCTTTGGGGGCAGCCGGGGGTCCGAACTGGCTCCACCAGTCCTGGGAGCACATTCCTGGCCTGTGAGTCTCATCCCTGGGGTGTGTCCGCCAGGATGGACTGGAAGGGGAAAGGTGGGAGCCCAGGAGAGAGCTGCACCCTGGTGAGCACCACAGGGTGTGAGAGAAAGCAGCTCTAGGCCCTCTCCCCGCAGGGCTCCTACCTCCCCTCCACCGCCTGGAACCTTCCCAGCTGAGTGGTAGACCCAGGAGAGAAGTCTCAGGATTCTCACACCAGCCCGGGAAAGCAAAAATTCTTTTCCTTTAGAGATAAGGAAACAGGGTTAGCCACGTCAGAGAATTCTTGGGTCTCTCCCAGCTAGTAAGTGCTAAAGCTGAGATTTGAATCCAGGTGTGACTTGATGTCCAGTGTAACTCCACAGCCCTCCCCAAAGGCCAGGGCTTAGCAGGGAGGAGACCTTCCCAGCCACACCTTCCTGTCCCAGACTGATTCCCAGAGGACAGGCACCGGGAGGGCTGGGATACTGAGAAGGTGTTGTACATTCTCCCCCGCCCCCCGCCCTCCCCCCACCTCCCGTCCAGCCTGTCCGGCCCTCCCAGCCCCTCTCTGAGAACTC
The DNA here is from genome assembly GCA_028451465.1 of Erethizon dorsatum. Taxonomy (NCBI): domain Eukaryota; kingdom Metazoa; phylum Chordata; class Mammalia; order Rodentia; family Erethizontidae; genus Erethizon; species Erethizon dorsatum. The sequence continues at coordinate 108,224,837 of CM051827.1, read as the reverse complement.
AGCGTTCCCTCCCCACCATTCAGCATTGACTGAGTACCTACTGTGCACCAATAAATAGGAAGTGGTGAGCAAAGGGGAGCATTCATTCTACCTGGGGAGACAGACAGTAATTAAGACCAAAAAATGACAATTTAATTTCAAGTGGTGATTAAGCATTACAAAGGGAAGAAAAGGGGACCAGAGCTGAGTGACTGGGGGCAGGTTCCCATCTGAGATAATCTGGGGAGCCCCTAAGATGATGATGTTTGAGCAGAGGCCGTCATAATGAGAATTTAGCCAGGTGAGATTCTGCAGGAAGAGCATTCAGGGCAGGAAGACCAGTGCAAAGCCCTGAGGTCCCCGGTGTGACCAGAGCAGAGAGAGGCTAGGTGAGAGTATGGGAGACAGGAAAAGGCTGTAGAATCTGGGGTCCAAGTCTAAGCAGTATACTGGAGAGTTCTAAGGAAGGGAGTGGCACAATCGTGGTTGGATGAACTCCAGGGACACAGGAGCAATAGCTGGAAGGCCAGCAAGGAGCCTGTGGCAGTGATATAGGAAAGAGTGAGAGTGGCTTGGACCAAGGGGGTGGCCCTGCAGGTTTCTCCAATGCTTGGAGGTACAGCCCACACAAGCACCGGGACAGGAGTGTGCCCTCACCCCGGGCCAGCACACCCATACAAGGTGCATCAGCAGACCCACCCCTCCATATCCTCTGAGTCACTACAGGGCTAGGACTTGTGATTTGAGGGCCCGGCCAAAGCACATCTCCATACCACAAAGTCCCAGCAACCAGCATGGTTGGGGGTGGCTGGGGCTCCCCCAGGCCTGCACAGGGAGGGGGATTTGTCTCCACATAGACCTTGGATCTGGTGTCCTCCCAGCAGCAACACCACAACCCCAGTAACCCTCTCCCAATCAGCCTCCCATCTTCACCACCTGCTGGCTAAGAGACCTTCACAAGGCATTCTCCTCTCCCAGCCTCAGTTTCCCCTCTGTAGAATGGACTCAAACCCCAGCTTCATAAGACGCTGTTGAAGCATCCACGAGGGAACAGTATCAAGAAGCTGGTCTGGGGCAGGTGTCCAGCAGAGAAAGGGAGGGGACACAGTGGGGAACATAGGCCTGGCATGATAGCCTGGCCTTGAATCCAACTGTCCCGTCAAGTTAGTGACTTGGTCTCCCTGAACTTCACAGTGATAAGTAGCCAACACTTACCGAGCACTTACTATGTACTATGGATTTTTTGTCTTTATGTCATTTGACTATCAGCCTCATCTGTAAATGGGGAGCAGAGTACTCTCCACTTCCTGGGGCCATTATAAAGGATTAAATGAGATTCTGCACATGGGTTAGCTTTGCTCCATAAATGGTCATCATTATTATCAGAAGCACATGTCCCTGTCCTCCCAGCACCTTAGCTCTGTAACTGCGGGTAGGTTACATACTCTCCCTGTGCCTCAGTTGCCTACCTGCAGCTTGGAAAGAACAGTAGTTCCAATCTCAAAGAGTCATCATGATGATTGAACAGGTCTATCCATGTAAAGAACTCAGGACAGTACCTGGCACATACTAAATGTTCAATAAAGTGTCACCCACTCATTAGTATAACGGTTTTCTCTCTTACTCCCTCAGGTAGGCAAGGTCTCCAGTGCCCCCGCCAGGCACCATGGACTGGAAGACATTCCAGGCCCTTCTGAGTGGTGTGAACAAGTATTCCACAGCATTTGGGCGAATCTGGCTGTCGGTGGTATTTGTCTTCCGGGTTCTAGTGTACGTGGTGGCTGCAGAGCGTGTGTGGGGTGATGAACAAAAAGACTTTGACTGCAACACCAGGCAGCCAGGCTGCACCAATGTATGCTACGACAACTTCTTCCCCATCTCCAACATCCGTCTCTGGGCCCTGCAGCTCATCTTTGTCACATGCCCCTCGTTACTGGTTATTCTGCACGTGGCCTACCGCGAGGAGCGGGAGCGGCGACACCGCCAGAAGTATGGGGACCAGTGCACCAAGCTGTACAGCAATACAGGCAAGAAGCACGGCGGCCTGTGGTGGACCTACCTGTTCAGCCTCATCTTCAAGCTCATCATCGAATTGGTCTTCCTCTACGTGCTGCATACGCTCTGGCATGGCTTCGGCATGCCGCGCCTGGTGCAGTGTGCCAGCGTGGCACCCTGCCCCAACACGGTGGACTGCTACATCGCACGGCCCACTGAAAAGAAGATCTTCACCTACTTCATGGTGGGAGCCTCAGCGGTCTGCATCGTGCTCACCATCTGCGAGATCTGCTACCTCATCTTCCACAGGATCATGCGAGGCCTGGGCAAGGACAAGCTTTCAAGGGGCCACAGTACCTCATCCTCTACCTGCCGCTGCCACCACAAGCTGGTAGAAGCCAGAGAGCTGGGTCCTGACCTAGGTGATGCCAAGCTGCAGGCTTCAGCTCCCAAGCTGACCCCAATCTGATCACAGGCTGGGGAGCAAGGCAGCGAGGAGTTGCAGGGTAGAGGGCTCCTAGGGGTGCTGGCTGCCCTCACTTTGAATTCACTAAGCTGTGCAGTTTCATTTTTGCAGATATCTTCAGATGTTGAATACTGTGCTCTCTACCTGGGTATATATAGGTAACACTGAAGGCCCAATGCTTGCCCAAGGAAGAGACAGAATTTAAACAAGTAAAGTAACTGTGTGCCTGCAAGGGTTTGCTTGGCTGTACCTAGGGGACTCCTCCCTAGCCCCAGGGATGATCAGGCCAGGGCTTCCCTGAGGAAAGCGCTGAGAGATAAGAAGTGCTTACCTGCAGAGATAGCAGCAAGCAGAGGGCCTGGGGCTGCCAGCGACCTGAAGCACTAGACCAAAGGGAACCCGTACTCCCTTGGGAGAAGCCGCCCAGGGTCCCCACATGGAAAGGTCTCCTCCAGCACTGGGGAATCTGGAGCCCTCAGAGTTAGTGTGGAGAGACGCAGCAGCTCTGGGAACGCAAGCTATACTCAAGACACCCAGGGATCCTCTGAGTCACAGCTTCCCTCAGTGGCAGCTCCCCTCCCCCAAATGCTCTTCCCCCAACCTCAGGCAGTGGTGCTTCAATCTTCCTCCCCACCTGTGTGCTCAGCCTGGTGTCCCCTGTTGCCAGGAACTTGGGCAGACATGCCCACTGAACACTCCCAAGGTGGTTTCCTTGAAATCAATAAAACTGCGTTTTATACAGGTTGTCACTGTGTTCAGTTCTCATATACTCCCACCCACAGCTCCCTGAGGGCAGGGAAAGCAGCCCGCAGGAAGGGGAGGGGCCCTGGCTGGGGATGAAGCTTGGGTAGGGGCTGTGACAGGGGCTAGGGCTAGGGTTGCAGCCAGAGAATCGGCCCACATATGGTGGGGCTCTAGTTGTGGCCACAAGAGGGCGCTGTGTCCTTCTAAAAGAGAACCTCTAGCGTTTTAAATTGGACTCTGCCCTGAGTACACAATCACTGTGATTCTCATTACAAACTACACTGCCTCTTTTGTCACCCAATCACTGCTATCACAAACCACATCTCCACTCTATGTGCACAGTCACTGCTGTCCATACTCTCACTCTACACACAACAGGCCACACACAGCCTGCTGGAAGGAGCACATTCAGTCCCAGCCTCAGCCAGCAGTTACTTCTGCTCATTCCGTTTCCCTCGAGCATCACCCTCCGCCCTTGGAAGGAAGCTGAGACTGCATGGGGCAGTAGCACCTGAGCCTATGGTGTGCAGTCTGGGAAAGACAGAAACACTAACTGGCTCCTGCACTAGCCCCACTCCCATCTCACAGCCCCACTCCCAAAACTGTCAAGACCTGAAATTCTGGGGACACCAACATCTCAGGCCAGACCAGAATGAGAAGCCAAAGGGGATATAAGGCTAGATTAGCCTAGAGGAACATTCAGTGGCCACCACAGACCAGGCCAGGAGCCAGAAAGTCAGGAGCCAATGAGGTGAGACACAAAGCAAGTGAGGAAAGTTCAGGGCACTGAGTACACAGAGCACAGGGCCCTGTGTAGATAGGCTGTGGTTCACCTTTGCTCTCACCTGTGGCCATTAGGGGGAGGAGGAGCCATCAAAGTTAAAGGGCCATGGGCGGGGATGACATTGTTCCCCATGCGCTTGACCAGGTCACAAGTACAACTTCACCACGCTACACCTTGGACAAGCTTTCAGGACCTCAGTCATGTCATCCACACATTAGGGACAAATCAGGCAAGGTCCCAACAGGAAATAGATGGTAGATTCACACCAAGTAACTTAGAAGAGCATTTCCTAGAGAAACTGATGTCAAAGGTGTGGGCCTGATCGAAAAAACCCCCCAGGGGTACTACAGTGCCCTGGGGAACAGTGCCAGGACAACAGAGGGTGGGAGCTATGGGATGGCACGCATCCCACCACAGCAACAAAATAAATCCCCATCTGCACTCTCCCCTCTCCTGCTCATCTGCCAGCAGCTCCTACTGACCCAGCCCAGCCAGAGGTCAGAGGGCAAGAAAGCCTGATGGAGGTCAGCCTCCCAGGGCCCCACCCAGGGTGGGACAGGGTGGAGAATAACTCTGAGGGGCAGAAGAACTATAATCACTAAAGCACCCAGGACAGTTTGTACTCATAGCGTTGTAGAGATCAGAGGAGACGCTGGTAAAACACTGACACTGTATCAGTGTATCCAATAAAGCCCAGGTCTGAGTGTGCTTAGGAAAGTGCTGGTGCTCAGGCTACATCATAGATCAGCCTGGGATTGGGCTGGATGGTTACAAGGGTCTTAGGGAGGAGATATGTCTACCTACTTGCAGCTATGCATTCCAGCATCTCCTGGGTGGATCCAGCTTCCTGGCAAAGGTGTCCTGGCTGTCAGAACAATCAGAAAACATCAGCTGCACCAGCAGGGACGGAAGGCTCAGCATGGACTGAGCTTCTAGTCCTGGCCGCATTCCTCAGGATGCAGGCCAAGACCATGGAGGGAGGGACATTCCAGGCCTGGGCATGCCTCCTTTGGCCTAAGAACTGATTTGAGCAGTGCAACTCACTGATCTCATACAGCATGAGTTGGGCTACTGTGTACCAAGTTCCCAGCATGCATCATTGTCACCACAGGATGGCCCTCACGTCCCCTTGGCCTTTTTGCACCTCTGCGTTCTTGTCCCCCACTGCCTGAGGAGCCACTGCAAGCCTCCCTCAATCTTCATATGACCTTCATGTACGGTCTTCAAGTCCACATCTCCTGCACATAGTCACAGCCACCCTGCAGCTCCAGGTAAATAGATCATTTTGTCTTCATTCTCCCTGGCCCAAACCCCTGCAAGGACTGAGTTTCTATCCCCCAAAAATCATGTGTTGTAATCCAGCCCCACAATGTGATGGTATAAGGTGGTGGGACCTTCAGGAGATAATCAGGCCATGAAGGTATTGGAGAATCACTACTGCAGATGGAAAGGGGGGGGCAGGACTGAATAGCAAAACGAGCTACAGATAGCACTGAAGCAAAGACTGGCCATGAGGGGGGTTCTGCGGGGCCCTTGACCACCCCTTGACTCAATCATTGCCCAGGGTCACCCCAAGAAGAGCTTGGCCACTGGGGACACCAGAAGCAGACATGAGAGTGCTAAGGGGACGCTGCCAGCTGACCAGACTTTGCACAGCTGGGAGGAGAGACCTGTACTGAAGGGGGATGACTGCATTTGCCACCCACCCTCTTAATCTACTCCCAGCAGTGTCCAGGGGGATCCTGCCAAATCTAAATCAGGCCACTTCACTCCCTGCCCAGAACCCCAAAGGCATCTTATGCAGGCCTCCAGCACCTACAAGGTCTGCCCCAACCCACACCTGCCTGTCACTCTTTTCCTCCGCCCTGGCCACTCCCAGTCCTGGCCACACTGACTTCCTTGCATTCCTCAAGAAGAAAACACCAAGTACATTCCTGCCTCAGGGCCTTTGAAAACCGGGCTCCTCTGCCTGGATGCTCTGGTCCCCAGAGAGACACAGGGCTCCCTCCCTTCCCTCAAGCTTGCCTCAAATTGTCAGCTGATTAATGAGAATTCTTCTTCTCCTCTACCTAAAATTGAAACTACCCGCCACTGTACTCTTAACCCTCCCTACTTCACCTCATCGCATGTGTCACTGATATGCCCTGTATTTTATTTTTAGTCTGGTTTGTTTGTTTTTTGTTTTTTTTTTTTTGGCAGTACTAGGGAACTGAACCCAGGGATACTCTACTACTACCACTAAACCACATCCCCAGCTCTTTTCTTCACTTTAAGACAGTGTCTTACTAAATCGGGCTTGAACTTGCAATCCCCCTGCCTCAGCCACCTGAGTAAGTGGGATCATAGGCATGCACTCCTGCAACCAACATTTTTTTTTAAACCACAATTAAAAATTCAAAAACAGTCAACCAAATCAACAATGCACCACAAAGCAGTAGCTGAGCTACATACCGCAGAGTTGCAGTGGCCAGTGAGGCCAGCAGGGGACTTCTGGAAGAAACTGACATCTGAGAAAAGACCTGAAAGGCTCAAAGGGACCCACATGTGAGGGTGCTCCAGGCAGAGGAATCAGCAGAAACAAAGGCAAGAGCACACAGAGACCCCGAGTAGTTATAAAGCTGATGACAGAGCAGAAGGGGAATGAGGCCAGAAGCAGCCAAGGCCTGCAGGCTAGAAACTCTGATGGCAATGAGGAGCCACAGAAGGGTCCTCAACAGGGCAAGGTTATAGTCAGATTTCTAGTAAAGTGTGGAGGCCGAGAGGACGGGTGAGGATCGACGCCAGGTGACCAGTTGGGAGGCTGCTGAGGTCATAGTAGTCTCAATAGGGCAAAGGGAAAGAAGGAGTGTGGGGTTCTAGGGATATTTCCCCACAGAATGGCCAAGTTGCCGGGATTATTGTCTTGGCTGATCCCAGCTCCTTCCTCCTCCAGGGAAGGGACCAGGTTAGTTAAACTCAGACCTCCAGGGTCCCTGGGGAAGGGGTCAGAGCAGGGTGAGGGCAGCCTTGACGTCACCCCTTGCCCTCCACCCTGAGATTGGATGGGAAAAGCCCTGGGGGAGCTGGGCCAGGCCACAGTGTGGAATGGCAGCAGAGGCTGCTGGAGGCGTGGTGAGAGCCGGTCTCCAGGGGCCTCAGTTCCCATGCCCTTCAGGGTCAGAACTAAGTGGGTGCAGTTGTCTACTGTGGAATCCCAGGAGACCCAGCTCAACCGGTGCTGAGGGAAAGGAAAGCCAGCTCAGCCTGACCCCCCAGGGACACTCATCCTGAAGTTCGAAGCCCACCCATGTGTGCCCCACCCCCCAACGGACAGAACCCTCAGGGGCTTAGCTCTGGGTCCCTGGGAGTCCAAGGACTGAATCTTGTTATGCAAAAACAGGGCCCAAAGCCCCAGGTCTCAGCTCCCACCTGCCACCTTTTCTTTCCTTAGCCTCCCCAGCCTCCCACCAGCCCCCTGCCCTGAGCTGCTTAGCTTTTTCTGTCCTTCCAAGACCAACCCGCAGACCCTTTATGGCACAAACGTTGTGTTGGTGCCTTTAGCCATGCACCTGAAACCTTTATATACTAATATCACAATGTGTTTGACTGGCTCTCCGATCAATCCTACAATGTAGGTACTATTATACTCATTCTGTAGAGGAAAAAATGAAGGCACCTAGGTTTGAGAAACTCACCAAAGGACACAGGCATCAACAGCATTCTCACTTTCTAGGCTCAGCTACCACTCAAGCCTCAGCACACTTGGGCAGTGGCACCATCTCAAGACCCCCAGGGCCCTTTGCTTGTGCTGTCCCCGCCAGGAGTGCGCCTCCTTTTGTCTGGCTAACAGTCTCCTCTAAGAAAAGTTCCTAATCAAGCCCCATGACTCACCTTACGCTCCAGGGGAAAACTGAACATAGCATTTTAGCATCACCCGAGGGCTAATCTGCTTAAGTGAGAGCTGGAGCTAAAGATCAAGTCTGGGAGGTATCCCTAGCTACTCACCCAGTCCTCTTTAATCTCATTAATGAGCATCTACGCCGCAAGTCCCAAATGAATGCCTATCCTCTACCTATTCCTTTGATTTCCTGGGGTGTCCCCTCCCGTTTAGAGGCACGAGAATGCGACCCAAGCCAAAGGTCAGGAGGTCCCCCTCCCGGCCTCAAGAAGTCCCAGAAAATTGTTTGGTAACCTCTGACTGCATAGCCTGACTAGCCACTGAGATGGTGGAGAATTCTGGAAGATCACCGGCCAGGTGGAGACCCCAGCTCCACCGCACACGCTAGGAAGTGTGGAGCGTAATCCTCTTTCCCACTGTGGGTTCCATGTCCCAATAACTCTGGATCGCCTGTCCTGGCGCGCCACTACCACCTCATCCCCATCCACGCACCCCTCACAACCCCTCAGGCCAGTAGCTGATATCCGCAGACTTTACTGTAATCCTTTCAAATCCAGCCACCCTGAAAGATCCTGGCCTGGGAGAACTCCCTTTCCGCTGCCAAGAAGCTGAAGCAGGAGTTTACCGTCTGGCCCGCCAGTGTACCCCACCTCCCAGTGCCACCTCAGGGAGTGGGTTCAGGGAATCTGCACCTCCCGTCCCCGTCCCCGCCTCTCTCCAGCGCCCGCCTCCTCCCTGTGGCGTTTCCTGCCCCCACCCCGCCCCTCGGCGTTATTTAAGGCGCCCCCCTGCTGTCTGGCGCGGTCCAGCAGGGCTGCGGCGGGCGCTGCTCGGCCGTCGTCCTCACCTCCCCCTGGGCCGGCCAGGCAGGCAGGCGGTGAGTGGGGTGGAGGGCGGGTAGTTGCTTCGGGGCGCACACGGGTAAAAGAGCCACACCAGCAGGCAGCGCATTTCCCTTTTCGTTGGTCTTTACAGGAGGGGAGGCAGAGGGCCCGAGGTTGTTCCAATATCCAAGTTCCCAGTGTACCAGAGGGGGCCAGTTAGTTGAACCCGGGTCTGGTTCCAGGGCCTGGCTCAGACAGCTTTGCTCCCAGGAAGAGGCATCTTCCCGCTCCTCTCACCCCACTTTCCTTTCCCCTAAATGTCCTGGGAACTTTGTGGCCTGTGCCTCCACTCTGCAATGACAATTTTTTTGAAGAGTCTAGAATTTGGAAGCAACTGCTGGGGGGGTGGGGAGTGCACCAAGTGTCCTTACTTAGGCTGCAGGTGGTCATCACTGTGGACAGGTGCGGCTCCTCAGGATGCTGCCTTCAACTTCTGAAGTACTGAACTTCTCCCCCAGCCCCCTCCACCACTGCAGTCAGCAAGCCCAAAGGTTAGAGTGAGGCCAGCTGGGTGAGATAGGGTGGGACCTGCGGCTTTGAGCCCCCTTGAGAACCTGGAGATAACACCTCTCCTATGCCATTATCTGCGAGTAGCCAGCCTTGGGCAGAAGGAACGCCATGCATAGCTGTGTGACTGGATTAGTTCTCCAGTTCTCTGTTCCTATAGGCAAAGGAGCCTCCATGCAATCCAGATCTCCTTGGGCGGCAGTCATCCAGAGGCTCTGGTGGGAGACAGGAGGGCGCAAGTATGTGATTAGACAGGGACCCTAGCTGCCCTGTAGCCTACCGTTTAGAGAAGTAAAATGACGGCACACAGCTTAGGGGCCAACAGCCAAAGCTCTGCTTTGGTCCCAACTCTTTGCTGAGCTTGGGTCTCCTCATAGGGGGAATGGGCATGGCAGACACCCCGCCCCCAACATCCCCAGCCTGCAGGTTTATTGCTAGGACAAAGTGAGAAGTGCCCTGCTGACACAACTCTGTCTCCCTGCAGACGGAGGCCCAGGAGCCATGGGTGACTGGGGCTTCCTTGAGAAGCTGCTGGACCAGGTCCAGGAGCACTCGACTGTGGTGGGCAAGATCTGGCTGACGGTGCTCTTTATCTTCCGCATCCTCATCCTGGGCCTGGCAGGGGAGTCGGTGTGGGGCGATGAGCAGTCAGATTTTGAGTGCAATACGGCCCAGCCTGGCTGCACCAATGTCTGCTACGATCAGGCTTTCCCCATCTCTCACATCCGCTACTGGGTGCTGCAGTTCCTCTTCGTCAGCACACCCACCCTGGTCTACCTGGGCCACGTCATTTACCTGTCCCGGCGAGAGGAGCGACTGCGGCAGAAGGAGGGAGAGCTGCGGGCCCTGCCAGCCAAGGACCCACAGGTGGAGCAGGCACTGGCAGCCATAGAACGTCAGATGGCCAAGATCTCTGTGGCAGAGGACGGCCACCTGCGGATCCGAGGTGCGTTGATGGGCACCTATGTGGCCAGTGTGCTGTGTAAGAGCTTGCTAGAGGCCGGCTTCCTCTATGGCCAGTGGCGTCTCTACGGCTGGACCATGGAGCCCGTGTATGTGTGCCAGCGTGTACCCTGCCCCCACCGTGTGGACTGCTATGTCTCTCGGCCCACAGAGAAGACCATCTTCATCATCTTCATGTTGGTGGTTGGACTCATCTCCCTGGTACTCAACCTGCTGGAGCTGGTGCACCTGGTGTGCCGCTGCCTCAGTCGGGGGATGAGGGCACAGCAGGGCCAGGACGCACCCCCAGCCCAGGCCACATCCTCGGACTCTTACCCTGACCAGGTCTTCTTCTACCTCCCTGTGGGTGAGGGGCCTTCGTCCCCACCATGCCCCACCTACAGTGGGCTCTCATCCAGTGAGCAGAACTGGGCCAACTTGACCACAGAGGAGAGGCTGGCTTCTTCCAGGGCCCCCCTCTTCCTGGACCCACCCCCGCAGAGTGGCCGGAAATATTCCAGTCGCCCCAGTAGCTCTGCTTCTAAGAAGCAGTATGTGTAGGGGCCTTGGGCTTATGTCATTCAACAGCGGTGTCCTGAGAAGTTGTCTGGCTGCCTCTGTCCTGGAAGGCTCTGCAGAGGTAACTGGACTGAGGAAGTGGCTGATTGCCAGCCAGAGGGCCTCCTGGCAGGTGGCTCTGGAACACTAGGGGCCTTCCTGGGGACCATTGGGCACTATGGCTTCCTCTCCAGATGGGGCCCGCTCAGGCTACTCTTGACCAAGGGGTTGTGAGATCATTTCCACCTGATCCAGAGGGATCCCAAGCCACCTTGCCCCCACCGTTATGGAAGAGTCACCATGCCCAGGTGGTCTTCACATCCTCTCCTCATGGGAAAAGACTGTAGGATCAGCCTTGGTCACTTAGAGCCCATACCAGACCCAGCCCTGTCCAGAGGACTGGTGCCTTGTTTTCATCACTCCTTCCTAGTTCCATTGTTTGTGCTTCTAAAATAAACAGGACTTGATCACAAGTGAGGTGCTTATCGATGCGGCCATGATATGACTCAGGGCGAGGTTGGGGAGACAGTTATTTTGTCCAGGTTTCTTTTTTAGTCCTTGCAGCCCCAGCTCCTGGCAACAGCTTAAACCCTCAAGCTCCAACATTCTGCCTCTCAGCAGCTCTAAGTCCTAATTGTTTCACCTTTTGAAATGCTCACCTGCACTTTTTCTTTCCCACCTGGGACCCTGCTAATCAACTTGTTCATTAGTGGCCAAAGTCTCCATGTATCTGAAACTCAAGAGAACAGACAAAGGCAGTCTGGAGTGTCCTTCCTCCACACTTGCAAGCCCTGCAGTCCCTTAAACACTAGTGGCTCTGGAAAAGGCAGAGATGTGGTGCAAAAGAAAGAGTACAGTGAACTTTGGCATCAGAAGGTCCTGGCCTGGAGTCAATCATTTCACCTGACTCTTGATTCTGTTTTCTCGTCTGTAAATACCTGCCTCGCAAGTGATGAGAAACAGGTGAGTCCCGAAGCATTGCCAGGGAAATGCTTTCAATTCCCTATGGCCCAGCCCAGCGTGAGCTCGACTGGGTTAGACTGGACAGAAGTAGTTCACACCTTGGAATGGCGTGGCCCCAGGAGGCTGAGGCTCTCTTCTGAGGGAGCCCCTAGGCAGGGTGAGAGCCCAGAGGTTGTAGTCTCTTGGAGCCAGCCCTACTCAAGGGCCCTGAGAGGCTGCATTTCTAGTATCCCCTACCAGTCCTAGCATAGAAAGGTAGAAGGAGAAAGGTTTAAGTGAAAGAAGAGGGCATCCTTCCTCTCCTCACAACTCACCCACCCTGAGCTTGGTGTGAGGCTGAAGGTCTGTGTGTCTAGGCATTTGAAGTGACCTAGACTGGTGGCCACACACATACAAGGGCAAATGGGCTGGGGCTTAAAGGTAAGGCTAGTGTAGTTGGATGGGGTCCTATGGTCTGGGGAGGAACAGTGCATTATGGAGATTGTGTGGTGGAGAGTGGCTGTGAGTTCCATCTCACCTGTCTTAGTTTTCTAGAGCTGCCGTAACAAAGTACCAAAAGCTGGGTGGCTGAAACACCAGAAATACATTTTCTCTTAGTTCTGGAGGCTACAAAGTCCAAGATCAAAGTATGTGAAGGGCTGGTTCCCCCAAGGACTATGAAGGAGACTGTTCCATGCATCTCTCCTGACTTCTGGGAGATTTCTCGCCATCCTTTCCTTTCCTTAGCTTCTACAAGCATCTCCTCCATCTCCGCCTCTGTCTTCACATGACATTCTCCTTGGGTGCATGTCCGTCTCTGTGTCCAAATTTTTCCTTTTTATAAGGACAATAGTCTTATTGGATTTGGACCAGTGATTTAAAATTAAAGACCTTATTCCCAAATAAGGTTACTTTCTGAGGTACTGGGAATCAGGACTTCAGTGGCAGGGGGCATAATTCAACTCATACCTGCACCCTACCGGTCCCTACTCCAAACTCAGGCTGAGGAGGATGTGAGGTATATGTTAGACCCAACATCTCCATGGTGGCAGAGCCTGGGTGCAACCCAGCAGCTTTACAACTCCTTCCTCTGCTCCCTTCCTCATCCTACCAGCCTGTTCCTGACCATTACCAAAGCCTAGGCCTAAGCTCTCAGTCACAGACCATCTGTAGACCACTGAATCTCCTGCATTTAGGAGACATGGCTCCTGTTTCCCTGCCCCCTCATGCTCACTTGATGGTGGTTCTTTCCATTCTCCAGGCCTCAGTTTTCCCACTGAAATGAAGGGGTTGGATGAAAATCAGGGCCATTAGGTATGAGGATCACTGCATGGGGATTTGTCACTAATCATTAGTCTGAAGCTCATGACTGGTACAATATTTTTCATGAATCAGAAGAGATTCGGGGTTATTTCTATAAAAAGATCAATTCCAGTCACTTGAATTTGCATTGCCTTCCTGAGTAGGAAAAAGAGGCATGGGGTTACATGGAGTGCACTGGGAATTGTGCATAGCCTAAGGTCGTCTTATCTGTGACTCATGGGAGCATGTGAATGTCCGGGACTGCACATAAACAAGGCAGAGAGCTGCTAGGCTCTGGGTGATATCAAAACTCCCCAATCGAATGTGCTGGCTCATGAGTGGCTGGGCTGCTGACCTTATGGTTCTACCACTGACCTCCAGTGCCTTGGCTGGAGGATCTTGATTTCCTTTTCACACCAACCTCAGCCTGTAGCTTGCAGGAAGTGGTGTCCATCACAGAATTGCCCAAACATCTTTTTCCCCCTTTAAGCTTCTCTTATAAACCTTGGTTCTGATGCCAGGAAGCCACGTGACACTCAGCTGTCCTGTCCTTTAAGTCAGGACACATGCAGATGGTTGCTGGAACAGCACTCTTCCCTTTCCTCCAGCTAACCCCAATTCCCAGAAGGCTCTGGCCAACCTGCAGTTCATCTACTTTCCTTTTAACATGAGCCACCCCTATGTGCTAGATGTGATAGTCCAGGTGATCAGAATGCAAATGATCACCTTTTGCCCCAAAACTTCTACCTCTATTCATTCAAGCTAGGACTATGCCAACTTTTCTATTCTCTTTTTCATACATGGATTTTTTTTTCAGATTTTAAAGGCAATGCATGATCATTGTAAACAACTGTTAATAGTCAGAGGTCATTCCTTCTAGCCTTCTTCCATGCATACATTTAAATAAAATCTGAGTAAAAGTGCCTGCAATTTTGTGTTCTGTTTCTTTCATTTTACATTAAATCACAAGCCTCTTCCCCACATTATTATCTTTGGAAACATCACCTAATGGCTATATAATAAGGCTTTATCATTAACTTTTTTTGGAGGGAGGTTGAGACAGGGTTTTGGTGTGTACTGCTGGCTGGCCTTGAACTCGAGGTGATCCTCCTGCCTCAGTCTCCTGAGTGTTGGGATTACAGGTGTGCACCACCACACCTGGCCTTTTGTTAGCTTCTCAACCATGACCCCAATACTGAATTTTTAAAATGTCTACAGCTAGTGATCTTCTATAATAAATTGTACTGTGATGTAGATGCCTGTACATAAATGTTTTCCAAATGTCTATTTCCTTAAAATAATGATATTCCAAGAAGTAAAATTACTGGGTCAAAAGGTATGAAATTTTAAATGAGAAATTTAGGGGCTTTTTTTTTTTTTATCTGATTGTGAAAGTGATTCATTGTAGATAATCCAGAAACATAGAAAAATGCAAGCTAATTGTAAGAAATGAAAGTATGGTACCAACCGCCTCCAAGTGGGGTGGAGGTGGAGCTATGAAAAAGAGCTGACCCTAAACAGCCCCCCTCTATTCTAGCAGAGGTGGCCGCCCCTCCCCACCCTGTGGAAGGATGGAAGTGATTCTGCAGAGAGGATAAAACAGAGTTCCAGGACGAGGAAACAACATGTGCATGAGAGTAAGAGCTGGGGAAATACACTGAGGAATTAAATGGCAGTTTGCATACTGAATGGTGAGACTTCAGTGCCCCCACCCCATTTGATCCGCAGAACACTGGTTGCTGAATAAAGCTAAAGAAAGAGGCTGATCCAGCCTGGAGATCCTGGAAGCCTCCCTTGAGGAGGTGAGCTACAAACCCTGAAAGGTGAGGACGATCTAGGAGGAACTGGGGAACAGAATTCCAGGCAGACGGAATAGCACTTTCCAAGGCTCTGAAGAAGAAGAAAGGGACTTGAAATGTTTGTTGCCCAGGGTTGTTTTGTGGACTTTTTTTTTTTTGTCTTTTTCAGACGGGTTCACTATGCAGTTCAGGCTGGCCTTGAACTCACTTTGTAGCCCAGGCTGGCTTTGAACTCGCAGCGATCCTCCTGCCTCAGTGCTGGGATTAAAGGTGTGCACCACCATGCCTGGCTTGCCCAGGGTTGTTTTTGACTTGTATTGCCAAATTGCTTTCCAGGAAAAAAAAAATTACATGTTCAGTAGCATCCTATGAAAGTGCTCATTTCAAGGCACTCACCACTGTATTATCATAATTTTTCTTTTGCTTATTATTAAACAGGAAGAAAAATGGTGTCACCTTTCAATAGGTAAGCCCTTGATTACTAATGGGAGTAGACATTTTACCATATACTTCTTCAGCCAGCAGTATATTTCTTCTGTAATTTTGGGGCTCATTTTCCTATCAGGTTTTTGTGTTTTCAGGTCAATTTGTACAAGCTCTTTACAGAAAGAGTACTATGGTATGAATGTTTGCCTCCCCCTCCCCCCATTCCCATGTTGAAACTGTAACACTAAAGGAGAGGGTATTATGGTATTAGGAGGTAGGGTTTTTGAGAAGTGATTTGGTCTTAAAGATAGATCCTTCATGAATGGGAATAGTGCCCTTATAAAAAAAGGTCTGAGACCTCTCATCTCTTCCTCCATGTCAGGACAGCCAAAAAGTACCATCTAAGAGAAATGGGCCCTCACTACCACTGAATTTATCGGTGCCTTGATCTTGTACTTTCTAGTCTCCAGAATTGAAAATAAATACATACAGATTTGTGTTTTGTTTCTAAGCCACCTAGTTCCTGGTATTTTGTTATAGTAGACCAAATGAACTAAGACAGACTATCAATAATTTATGTCATCTTTGTTATTAAAATTTTTTCTGTTATTTTTGTAGAAGTTTTTAGTTTCTATGTAGTCAACTGTATCAATTTTTCCCTTCTAGTAATTTTATGCTTTAGCACCCCACATTACATTAATTTCAGCATCCAAGGTGAAGTGCTAACTTCATCCCCCCAAATAACCCATGGTTCCAGCAGTACTTACTAGATAACCCTTCCTACTAATCTGTGATATCAGCAATACCATAACTACATTTTTGTACATAAAACAGTCTGTTTCTAGACTTCCTATAATTCTCCATTGATCTATCATTTCATACAATACTCCTGGTATTTTCATTAGTATAGCTTTGTAATACATCTTAATAACTATCTGGCAGAATATATTCACCTTTTATCACTTTTAGTTTTCTTGAGAATCCTGGAAGCTAGGTTTACACGTATATTCTCCAGGAAGGTGTTTGGTGGACTCTGATAGACGCAAAAGAAACGATGTAAAGATACAGGGACTGGGGGGTTCCCAAGGAAACAGCCAGATGCCATACAGTGAATGTCTTGGTTAGCAAGTCCTGATCACTCACACTAGTGACCAAACAGCTCTTGTTTTCTTTTTTTTCCTACTAAGTTTTTAATTTTCTTAGCACACTGGTTAGGACATCTAATACTGTACAATGTTTTATTTTTATTGTTTTTAACAGATTTTATTTTTGGAGCAATTTTAGATCCACTGCAAAACTGAGCAAAAGATAGAGATTTCCCTTTGAGTCCCTGCTGCTACACGTGCACAGGGTTGGTACCGTCAACAGCTCCCACCAAGGGGATGTATCTGTTTCAACTGATGAAGCTATATTCATACTACATTATCACTGGAGGTCCATAGTTTATATTAGGATCCACTTTGCTCGAATCAGTGACCCTGATTTTTTGGTTTGCTTTGATGTTTTTATTGCCTTTTTTTTTTTTTTTGTGGTGCTGGGGATTGAACTAAGGTAAGGGTCTTGTGCATGCTAGGCAAGTGCTCTACCACTGAGCTATATTCTCAGCCCTAGTGAACCTTTCTTAAATATGAGCACACAGCCGAGGGCCCCAGGCATTTGAGAAAAGCATTTTACATGAAAGGGTCTGAAATAAACAATAAACCTTTCCAGAGGGAAGAGAAATTTTGCACGAAGAACACTTTTTTAAATTATCATTTCTTTATTCAGAGAGGAAGAAGAGAGTATTGCATCTATGAAATAAAAAAGAACATAAGGCTCTAAGAAAGAAATACTGGCAGAGGGCCGGTGAGATGGCTCAGCGGCTTAAGCGCCTGCCCTGCAAGCGCGAGGGCCCGAGTTCGACTCCCGGAACCCACATACAAAAAAGGGGCCGGTGATATCGCTCAGCGGCACGGGCGCCTGCTGGCGCGCGAGGTCCTGAGGTCGACCCCCCGGTACCCACAAAAAAAAAAAAAGAAAGAAATACTGGCAGAGAACGAAAAACCAAGTTATTGCAAAGTAAAAACATGATAGAATTGAAAACTTCAGTAGAACTATTGAAAGACAGTTAAACAACTCCCCCAGAAACTACAGTAAAAGACAAAAATAGAGACATTAGGAAAGATTTTTTAAAAAATCAGAGGACCAGTCCAGGAGATCCAACTAACAAGAGTTCCAGAAAAGGGAAACAGAAAAAGTGATGTAAGTAATCGAAGGAAATTCAGTACTTTGTAGGTTGAGAGGGCCACTGATTGCTCAACCCAATGGATGAGCGTAGGTCCATGCCAGTGAAAAGTTTCAGAACACCAGACAAAGAGCTGTGCCTGCAAGTTTCCAGAGAAAGAGTATAGTACCACAGTCTCAAGACTCCGAGTGACATTAGACTTTGCAACAACACTGAAAGCTACAAGACAATGGAACAAGGCCCTCAAAATTTCAACATGATTTTCAACCTGGAATTCTATATTTAGGCCTGCAATTGTTTTTTTTTTTTGTTTTTTTTTTTTTGTGTGTGTGTGTGTGTACCAGGGGGTCGACCTCAGGACCTCGCGCGCCAACAGGCACCCATGCCGCTGAGCAATATCACCGGCCCCTTTTTCATATGTGGGATCCGGGAGTCGAACTCAGGCCCTCGCGCTTGCAAGGCAGGCGCTTATGCCGCTGAGCCATCTCACCGGCCCTGCAATTGTTTTAATAATAGCATTCCTTGGAGATTTTAACAAATTTGCCTGTAAAGCCAGCTGGACCCAGTGCCTTTTTAATGTCATTCTTCAAATTTTTTTTCACAGTCTTCAATCACAATTTGTCTACTCAAATTTCCTTCATCATGAATTTAACTTAGTAATTTATATTTCCTCACCCCCCCAAAAAACATGCATATTGGAATTAAGTGTTCAGTCAGCCTTATCTAATTACATCATATATCCTCATTTTGTTTATATTTCAACTTTATAAATGTCTTAAATAAAATTGTTCCTTAGCTTCTGTGTGTGGCATGTGAATATGTTTTGTAATCAGGATTATGCTAGTTTGGAAATATAATTGGAAAGCTTTCCAACTAAACCCCCTGAGCCTTTTACAAGTGAGCTGTCACTAAGCAATTGCTAGGCAGGAGCTTATGTAACTGGGAATTAGGGCAATAAAAGTGACAAATCTGACACCTGCACTTAAATCTGCTATTAAATGTCATCACATCCACTTCAGCTCATTGATCCAACTGACAAGAACCATCTTTTTAAATCTGGATTCTGACATCCAGAGTATTAGTCACTCCTAGCTTTAATTGATCGATCCTTCAGCTGATAAACCTAAGAAGCTTCATGCAACTAAATGGCATTCCTTGGTGGAGATGATGCTGATTTCTTGGCCTGGATGTTTGAGGACTTGGTTAACTGCAAATACTATATCTGAAAGGCCATACCCCTTTCTCCACCTCACTCCACACGATAGGAGGCTGCAAAGTGTCCAACATTGTGGGAGACCTGGTTATTTGGGTAATTCACTGAGCTTAGGTAATCTCCATCAGATCAGGTCAAGATGACCCAGAGGAATTTCTAAAGCGAGAAACAGGAACTCTAGAGGAGGGAGGATGAATCCCAGGAGGCAGAATGAGAGCTGCTTGACATAGGAAACCAAATCCTGCACAGGACCCATAAAGCTTCCAAGCAGAGCTGCCTAGGAATACATGCACCGGGAAAATGGGTTCATTAAAGTCTATAGAATTAAATTGAACTGAACTCAGAGATTCTGACAGAGCTCAGAAAAAGCTTTTTAGGATTAGAGGTGCAAATGCCAGGCTTTAACCATGGAAATAACAGTTTGTGGTGGTCAGTCTCTGCAAGGACAGAGCATAGTGCGCCAGAGAACCCTTGATGGCTTCCCAGGAGGCTCTAGAGTGACCTCCAAAGGACAGAGAAGATAACAGCAGGGCGTTTCAGAGCCAGACACATCTGAAACAGAGATAATGAGGGAACAGAACCAAGACCAAGACAGAACTCTTATCAACCAGGCCACAACATCAAAAGGACTTTTGACATTATTTTCAAATGAGGGAATGCATGCAATTGTATTTCAACATGTATGTGAAAAAATAATTCAATATTCACGTGTTTGAAACATACCAACACTTTTGCAACTCTGTTTATACAATTTCTTACTATTTAGTATACCAAGTGCCTCAAAAAATGAAAGAAGCCCAAGCTTTGCAACATCTGGACATCTTTAAAAAGAATCAAAAACCTGGATGATGATTTTGACATTCTGGGTTCCTAGATTTCACTCACTAGACCAAGAGTTCCCTGAGAGCCTGGATTATATCCCCAATGCCCAGAATCAAACCCTAAAAGAACAACCATTTTCTGACCCAGGAAAAATGGGTTCATTGAAGCTTGTGGACTGGACTTGAACTCAACTCAGAGCTGGGGATACTTGGCTAACATGCACAAGGCCCTGGGTTTGATCAGCACTGGAAAAAAAAGAATTGTTTTGTTGGTGGGTTTTTGCTGTTGTTTATTTGTTTTTGTGGGTTTTTGTTTTATTTTTTTTTGCTTTGGTTTTGGTTTTTTTAAGACAAGGCCTTGCTATATGGTTCAGGCTGGCCTTGAACTCACTATGTAGTCAAGGCTGGCCTTGAACTCCCAATGATCCTCCTGCCTCAGCCTCCCAAGGGCTGGGATTACAGGCCTGTGCCACCACACCCGGCCACTTTTTTTTGAACACTTTAAAAACATTTTTTAAACAATTTTTTAAAAACAATTAACCTATGGGCCAGTGAGATAGCTCAGCGGCATAAGCGCCTGCCTGGCAAGCGCAAGGTCCTGAGTTTGACTCCTGGTACCCACATACGAAAAAAGGGCCAGTGATATTGCTCAGCGGCATGGGCGCCTGCTGGCGTGCGAGGTCCTGAGTTCGACCCCCGGTACCCACAAAAAAAAAAAAAAAATCAACCTAAACCCAGAGAAAATATATTCAAAAATAAAAGTAACTGATATATGCTACAACATGTATGAAAATATTATGTTAAGTGAAGGAAGACAGTCACAAAGACCAAATATTGTATGATTCCATTTGCATTAAATGTCCAGAACAGAAAAATCTATAGAGACAAAAAGTAGATTAGTGGTTACCTAGGGCTGGGAGCTTGCGGGGAAATGGAAAGTGACTGCTAATGGGTCTGGGCTTTCTTTCTGGGGCAGTGAAAATGCTTTAAAATTGATTGTGGTAATGGCTGCACAGCTCTGTGCATATACTAAGAACCATTAAATTGTATACATTGTAAATAGTGAATTGTATGGTATGTGAATTATATGGTATGTGAATTATATCTCATCAAAGTTGTAATTTTAAATGAAACCAAAACAAACATTTTCAAACCAGGAAAAACTAAAGGAATTCATTGCCAGCAGACCTCCACTACAAGATATGTTAAAAAAAGCTCTTCAGCCAAAGTAACATGATACAAATGGAAATTTGAATCTATACAAATGAATGAAGACAGAAAAATGGTAAATATGTGAGTAAAAATAAGGCACTTTTCAAAATCTCATTCAAATGTAATTGACTCTTTGATGAAAAATCATTATATTGCAACATTTAACTTATGTAGAAATAAAACATGACAGCAATAGCTCACAGTCCAAGAGGGAGGGAATGGCAATATATTGTCATAAAGTTCTTATATAGTTAATATTATTTGCAGATAGACTATGATAATAATGTTGTAAGCCCAAAAGAAAACACTTTTAAGATTTTTGAAAGAGACATAGCTTGCAAACCAATACTGGAGATGATACAATCTCAGGGCTCCTACATCAAGAAAGATGTACCAGGAACCTCAGGACTAGAATGATGACATGATGGTGAGTTCTCTTGATTTTCTTTCAGCTTCAAAAATCCCAGATTTGGAGGTGAAGAAGATAGCAACCTTTAGATGCCAACAGGCATAGACCCCTCCTCCACGCCCACCAAATCCTCTAAAAAAATCCTGGTCCCTTTAGTCGAAATGTGAGGAAAACGGCGGCCCAGCAAGACAGAAAACTTCTACACAATAACCACTCTACTGCAGCCAAAAAAAACCACCAAAAACAAACAAACAAACAAAAAACCCTGTACAAGTCATGAAGTTGTACATCTGTACATTTGTATATAATATTGTACAGTGTGACCAAATGCCCACCTTTACCAGCAAAGGCTAAGTGGGAAGCTTAGATTTTTTTCCACCTTCATAAGGCTCTAAGGTACCCCTAACACCTCTGCCAGGATGATGTAGAGAAAGCCAAGTAAGGAGTCAGGAAATATGTCAGACATATTTTAAAGGGAGAAATAAGACAGTCCCTGTTTGCAGGTAACATAATTTTTTGTCTATGCAGAAAAAAATCATTTGTACTTCTATTTACTATCAATAAACTTAACACTGAACTTTAAAATACAATACTAATTAAAGTCACTGAAAAAAGAGGTGTAAATATATGTAAAACAGGTACAGAATATGCACACTTAAAAAACTACACAATGCTAATGAAGAAATTTAAAAAGACCATATTCATTGATTGGAAGAGTCAACATAGTAAAGATGACAATTCTTCCTAAATTGATATGCAGGATTAAGGAAATTCATATCAAAATTTCAGTAAGTCTTTTTAAACATATAGGCAAGGTTATTCTAAAATTTATATGGAAAGGCAAATAATAAGAAAATATTATGAGTAACTTCATGCCCACAAATTTAGGTAAAATGGGCAAGTTTCCTGAAAGATACAAATAGCCAGTGCTAATATTATAGGCCACTGAGTTGCACAGAAATTAGTATACAGTCAGAGAGGGACTGGGCTCTTAAGGAAATCAGCACAAAAATAAAGACATCAGTATTGAGCCTGGAGGTACATCTGATGAAGGCCAGACCTCAAGATAAAGATGTAATGACCAGGCCTACATGCCTCCCTAAGGGATAAACAGTAACTTGAGATTATATTGTAATCAGCACCACCTGGTCCAGGAAGTCCAGATAGGCATTAGTCACCCAGGTAGGTGACCACAGCATCTGGACCCATGCTTTCATCCCTTCCCCGAAACACCTTTGGCCTTTCCATGTACCCTTGCTGCATGACTCATTTCCCTATTGGATCAATATTAGCTAAACAGTTATGCTTGTAATCTATAGGTTGATAGTAGTTTGACCCAAGTTGTACCCGCATTGTGATTTTGCTGTATAAATTACCCCTGATCAAAGGCCTTGGTGGCCACCCCATTTGGGACCCCTCCTGGAAATCCAGGAGCTGTTCTTCATTCCTTATTTCTAAAAAAACTCTTCTAACTTCTTCCTTTGGTTTCCTACTACATTCCTTGACGTTGTTGGACCACAAACTCAGCACATTTGACATCTAACAGGTTGTGAGTTATATTTTTCCTATATCACTCACTCAAGAAGAACAGCACTATATTTATTTAAAAAAAAAAAAGTTTGTAGTTTAAAACCTTTGCACAAAGAAAACTCCAGGCCAAGGTGATGTCACTGGTGAATTCTACCAAACATGTAAGGCAGAAATTTAACATTTCTATGCAAACTCTTCCAGAAAATAAAAAAGCAAATATCCTAAACCAGCTTATGAGGCAATCGTTAGTCTAATAAAAATAACAGATAAAAAATCTTCAAAAAGGAGAAATAGGGCCGGTGAGATGGCTCAGCGGCGTAAGCGCCTGCCTTGCAAGCGCGAGGGCCCGAGTTCGACTCCCGGAACCCACATACGAAAAAAAAGGGGCCGGTGATATCGCTCAGTGGCACGGGTGCCTGTTGGCGCGCGAGGTCCTGAGGTCGTCCCCCTGGTACCCACAAAAAAAAAAAAAAAAAAAAAAAAAGGAGAAATAGAGGCCAGGCGTGGTGGCACAAACTTGTAATTCCAGCACTTGGGTGGCTGAGGCAGGAAAATCATGAGTTTGAGGCCACCCTGGGTTACATACAAGTTGAAAGTCAGCCTGTACTAGTACCTGTCATGAATGCAGACACATAAAATCCTTAATAGAAGTCTAGTAATATAGAAAAATAATCTATTATGATGAAGTGGGTTTATTCCTGGAATCCAAGGTGAAACATTTAATATAAAATTCGTATTATCTCAAAAGAAGCAAGAAAAGCATTTGACAAAATTCAATACCCATTAATTAAAATTCTCAGTTATCTAAGAATAGAAGAGAACTTCTTTAATCTGATAAAGAGTGACCATAAAAAACCTACAGTTAACGTCGTACTCAGTGGTGAATTAGGCAAGGATGTCTGATCACCTCACTTCTATTTAATATCTTTCTCACCAATGCAATGAAGTAAAGAAAAAAAGTCAAGGCCTATATCATGTAAGAGAAAAAACTCAAATTCTCTCTATTCCCAAATGATATGACTATTTGAAAAATCCTAAGGAACCTACCAAAAAACGATACTAGAACTTATAAGTGATTTAGCAAGATCTCAATTTACAAGGTCAATATACAAAAAATAACTGTTTTAATACACCATAAAGAATAATTGGATTTTCACTTTTTAAAATGCTACATGAAATAGGATAAAAATTATTTTTTAAAAATTAGCGATTAACTTTTTTTTTTTTTTTTTTTTTGTCTTTTTGAGACAGGGTTTTGCTATGCAGTTCAGGCTGGACTTGAACTCACTTTGTAGCTCAGGCTGGCCTCAAACTTGTAGCGATCCTCTTGCCTCCCAAGTGCTGGGACTATAGGTGTGCACTACCATGCCCGGCAATTAGGGATTAATTTAATAAAATGTACGAGAACTCTACTCTGAAAACTACAACCACGGTGGAGAGAATAGCTCATAGCTAAAAAGACTCAATGTTTTTAAGATGTTGATTTCCCTGAAGTTGATTTATAGATTAAATACAATTACAATAAAACTCTCAGCAAGATTTTGGGTAGAAATTGGCCTAGATAAAGAACAAGTTTTGAGCACATATGTTACCTGTTTTCAGGATTTACTCTAAAGTTATTATAATCAAAAGGTCATGGTATCAACATAAGGATAGATATATAGAGCAACAGAACAGAATAGAATCTGGAAGTAGACCCACACACATATGTAGTCAATTGAGTTTTGACAAAGTTTCCATTGTAAATCAGTATGGAAAGGATTTTTTTTTTAATCAAATGGTATTGGAACAATTGAATATGGGGGAGAAATGAACCCTGGCCCTTTACATCTTGGCTAATTGGAGTTCTATACGCCTCACTTATCTGTATGTCAAATTCTTTTCCCTGCTTGGGAAGTTTTCTGACATGACTTCTGTGAACATATTTTTTTATGTCGTTTGTGCTATCTCCTGCTTTTTTCATTGACTCAAATCAATCTTATGTTATTCTTCTTTGCATTATCTAGCAGCTGCTGGATTGATTTCTTGTGGTCCCTTGCTATTTTTAAGAAATCTTTCTTCTCATTATCGCTAACTGCAATCCTGTCTTCTTATCTGAAATTCTGTCCTCACATTGGCTCATTCTGCTGCATATACTCTCAATGGAATTTTTCATCCCCTGGATATCTGTTTGAATCTGTTTCATGGATTCCATTCTTTCCTATGGTGGGTGTTCGTAGTTTCCATCACTTTCCTAAGTTCTTCTATTTTTTTTTTATCTGTATCTGCTCTACAGTCACTAAGCATGTCTTTCATTATGGTCACCATCTCTGTAGTTATCTGAGAAATTATTTCTGATTTGATTTTTTCTAGAGCCTCATTCATCTGTTTTGTTATTTCCACAGTTACCACTTCAGAGTCCAGGTGAGTGGCTTTCAGATTGTTCTACCTCATTGCCCCCTGGGTTTGCCTTTGGTGAGCTGGAAGTCTGGAGTTGCATCTTGTTTAAGTGTCTTCTCATTTTCTTTCTTCTTTTTTTTTTTTTTCATTTAATTCCTGGGTTGATGCTTGTAAATTGCCTATGATGAGTAGCTTTATTGCTGGTATTTAGAATCCTTAGGAGATGACTACTTCTTAGAGATGTCTTCCAGGTGTAGCTGGCTTTTGGGTTTTCAGTCTGTTGCAAGATCCTACCTCTCCAATTTATTGGGAACTAGAAGTTGCTGCCTACTTGTCCTAGCCCCTGATTCTTTGACACTGGCCTGTTATATTTTTTATGACCCTCAGGCAATCTCAGTCTTGGTATACCAGGAAGAACAACTGATTAGGACAATTATGTCACCTTAGCTAAAGTGGTGCAATCAGCAATAGCAATAGCATGAAACACAGCCTAGAAAATGACAAACTGAGCCAGGCATGGTAGCACACACCTATAATCCCAGCACTCGAGAGGCTGAGGCAGGAGGATTGCTGCAAGTTCAAAGCCAGGCTGAACTGCATAGCAAAACCCTGTCTCAAAAAAAGAAAAGAAAATGACAAACTGAGGTAGCTATTAATTTGCCACCTTTAATCATATGAACTAGATTTGTGGTTATATAACAAAATCTCAAATGAACCAGAAAATTGCATGCAGTATGCAAGCCCTCAGTATGGCAATTTTACCCTCAGGGGAGAAAATTTAAAAGGGCTTAGGGGGAAAAATAGAGAAGTAGAAGAAGAGGAAGAGATTAGAAGCAAGGCTGGAGGACAAAGGAAGATCATGCGAACTTTGGGAAAATGTTGAAGAAGACAGGAGGGAAAGAGAGAAAGAAGCAATAAAAACAAGAATAGAACAGAACAACAACAACAAAAACTAGAAACTGCTTATACTCATATAAAAATAAGAACAAACAATCAAGAGAAAACAAAATGACAACAAAAAAAAAAAAAGAAAGAAAGAAAAGAAAGAGGGAGAAAAAAAAAGAAGAAGAAAAAAATGTCCACTTCAGGGCATGTCTCTGCTCTCACTGGTAGACAAATGTGGGCAGACAGAGTCCAGATCCAAGCTGATTAATCCCAGCAAGCCAGACGTAGCTTTAGGGCAGAGTAGTGGATAATTCTAGCAAGCCCACACCTTTAGTTCCACTGAAGTTTAGGCTAGTTTCTGATTGTGAGGCCTCTGGGGTCACCAGTAGTTACAGTGTGTCTGCAGGTTCAAGCTGCCCCTCCCACACAATGAGTCTGGGGTTCAGGGACAAAGCGTCACCTGCCACCTCCTCCTTCTTCCCTGAAGTCTCTCTCTTTTCTCTCCCTATGGTCTTCGATTCTTGTTTCAGATCCATCCTGGGTCCTGCAAACCTATTTTCCTACTTCTTCTCTTTCTCATGTTGCTATATTCCAGTGTCTGGACACCAAATCTTGGAGAAGCTCTTTCTCTGTGCTCACCACTCCGCCATCTCCCTGGAAGTCCCCAGCCCTTCACATCATATACAAAAATTAATCCAAAATAAATATAAACATAAGAGCAAATCATATAAGACTTCTTTAAGTAAAAAGAAGAGAAATTCTTGAGTTAGGTAAAGATGTGTGACCTTGTGTTATTATAACACAAAAATACAAACCCCATAAAAGAAAAAATTGATAAATGAGACTTTATCAAACATAATAACTACAAGACATGAAAAGGTGCTCAATAGTGTTAGTCATTAAGGAAGTACAAGTTGAAATCACAATGAAGCACCACTGCAAAACTTTCTAGAAGTCTAAAATGAAGACAGATCATACCAACAACATGGATAAATCTCAAAACCCTGCTAAGTGAAAAAAGCCAAACACAAAAGACAACATACTATATGACTTCATTTATATGACATTCAGGGTTGCTATGAGGATTAAATGAGAATTACATGGAATGACTTCTACAGAGCACAGTCTCTCGCCCATCAAAGAGTTCAATAATTTTCAGCTATAGTTTGAAATAATTGTTGCTATTGTGGCAGACCCTTCTAGGGCTCACCCATATCATGTTGTCCTCTTCTTCCTGGACACACTAATGGACCCCACTTCTAGACTCCTTTCATCTAGTGGGACTATACAACTAGTCCCCAACAACAGGCTGTGGGTGAAAGTGACACATTACCTCGGGAAAAAGCAGTTAAGGGTGGCTTGCCTTCTCTGTGTTCTCTTACTTTGCTGGAGGATGGAGAGTACCTTAGAGAGGACTCTGAGCCCCTATAGGATGATGGAACTACCACCTGACAGGAGCCAGGATCTCTGAATGACCTCATGGAGCAGGGCAGTCCCCACTGCTTTGGATTGTGAAATCAGCAAAAATCGTGTTAAGCCATGGAGATGGAGAGTTGGATTTTTATTTTTGTGGTATATAACATTTGTTTGACTAATTCAATATACCCATATAAGATACACCCATATACAAAACCATTCTGTCCTTATCCTTCCTAATCTGAACACCACTCCTCAAAAATCCTACTTCATGTCGGGCCCAGCTTCCAACTCTCCTCCTTCCTTTCCTGGTCTGGTGCTTGAATCTTCTTTACATCCTGCTACAATCCTGAGACTGGACCAAGTTCCCACTGACAAGCCAACATTTTAAGTAACACATCTTGATCTCTAGGCAGGGAGATCTGATAGAATAAACACAGCTTGTTATACTCAGAATCTTGGCATTTTAAAGACTAAGATTGAAACCTCTGCTCTATAAATCACCAGTCATGCGATGTTGGCTTTACGACTCCTTCTCTGGGCTTCAGTGTTACCACCTGTAAAACGTGGATAATAATGACTTCTTCACAGTATTGTTGTGAAGACTAAACTAGATAAAGGATGTGGAAGGGCCCTGCACAAAAATCTGATATGATACAAATCTCTCAATAGATCCCAAACTACTTCCCTCATTCTCAAGGACCACCAGAGCCAACCCAGCTTCTGGGCCAAGTCAAGGACTATGAGTGGAGGGATGCATGCCTGGTTCCAGCAGGGATGACATCTGATCACCCCTCTTTCCTGTACCCATAGACACAAAACTATAAGCCTCTTATTAGAAATACTGTGGAAACCTCCTCTAAATCACATGTTGACAATGACAGTATCAACAGCAACAATCCCATGCGAACACTAGTTAAACTCTATTGAGTGTACTGTGCCGTATACTCCCCATGACAGAGTCATTTAATTTTCACAATTCTATGAGGTACATAGTCTACTGATGAGGAAAATGAGTTTCAGAGAAGTTAAGTAACCTGCTGAAAGTCACACTGCCACCAGGTAGCAGAGCTAGAAAATGAATTTATTTATATGTTCCATCTTTCACTGATTAAGTGAACAAGTTGTTTCTGCTATCTGCTCCACACCAGCCCACATGCTGGGCCTAAAGACACAAAGATGTTCGGAGACAGTCTGTGAGGTACTCAGGAGGAAACAGATCCTTGACTCACAAGCTGCAATCCCACACAGGATGGGACCTGTGCAGTGTCAATCCCTCTCTGGTCCCCTCCCCCAGCTCTGCTGCCTCCAAGAGCTGAGAACCCCAGCAGCAACCCAGAGACACTTCCTGAAGCCGCTGTTTTCCTTGGCCCCTGAGATGGGCAACAATGTGTTCAAAAGGGTGGAAAACAAGACAAGGGTGGGGGGAAAAAGGGAGAGCAGTCCCTTCCCCGTGCCCAGCAACCTGTCTCTGTCATGGTGAAAACAGGGGGGTGAGGGGCTGCCCCTCCACCCGCCCACCAGCCCATCCAAGCCATTGTTCACTTGTTGTGACAGGGATTCAGCTGGGGCCCGTGGACAGACGGTGGGCTTCCTCCCTGGCTTGCCATGCTTGGACAGCTGGAGGAAACAGGCGGCCAGTGAGCCAGGTCTCCACTCCAACAACAACAGCCTGCCTGCCCGCTGGCAGCCTGCTAGGGGGCGGGCCTGGAGCCAGAGAGGCCACCCCACTCCACCCGCACTGGCAAAACATGTTTTCTTGTTTTCCAAGGGGGAGCAGAAGGCCCGTACCCGTCCTGAGCAAACATAGGAGCTGATAAGCATGAAGGGGCCTGGCTGCCAGACTGCTAGCTGCAGATGCAGGCAGGGCCAGGGCCAGCGCCAGGCTCACCCACATCACTTGAGCCAGCCTGCCAGGTTCAGAGTTACAGTGAAGGAGCAGAAACTCCTGGCTGCTCCGGGCATAAAGGACCTAAGTCAGCCTCTACTGAAAAGAGAAGACCCCCAGAAGCTGCCAAGTACAGTTGCTGACCTCAGCAGCACAGCAGGCTGCCCTCTGAGAGCTGCAGTGCACCACTGGGTACCAGCTCTTGGCCAGCTTCTGTGTCACTCTCCTTGCCAGCAACACCATTTCCAGTGTTCTGGAGAAAGTGAGAAGTATGGGTTGCTGCCCGTCACCTTTTTAAAATGAGGGGACAGGTTTAGAGAGGCTAAAGGACTTGCTCAAGTTTGCAACAATTGATGTCCAGTTGGGATGTAAATCCACAGCTACTTGACACCACAACCACCATGTCCACGTTCTTTTTTCATGCTCTGGTCAGTCCCACAGCCCTTCCTAATGTACGGGTCTTTGGTTTATAAAACACCATGCTTATGTATTCATTTTCTAGAGCTTCTGTGGGAGCCATTATCAATCTTCCACAGCTGTATCTCATTTTTTGTAAGGAAGCTCACAACAGACCTGTTAGCTTAATGTCTCAGTTTGTGTTCCGCCAAAACAGGGCGTAAAGATTTGAGCACAAAGTGGTTTGTTTAGGGATTGAGCCCAAAAGGCTTCCATAAAGGGTCAGATATAAGGAAGGGAGGAAACTAATATCAGATACCTTGAGCAGGGACTGCTGTGAGGAACAGGGACTCAATCTCTTTAGGGACCTCTGGAGGCAGCATAGAGCAGCACTGTCCCTCAGAGATGCAAGGAAGCTATAGTATTGATCCAACCCCAGCCCACCCTCAGGGGGCTGGTCCTGACACCTTAATTCTCCAAGCTTCCAGGCTGCCCCATGAGCAGGCTGAACATGCTCCTATAGCCAAGGCAAGTCCTCAGGTAGAGAAGTGCAAGTTCACAGCATGTGTGGCAACAGTCAGTGCCACAGGGATATAAGTGGGACACTGATATCCTGCTACAGTTGGTAAAACAGGGACAGCACCCCCATTTTGTAGATGCAACCCTTGTCTCTCCAAGCCTTACCATCCCATGTACACACTGTACATACAGGGACCCTCTTCAGCTCCAAGGAAGAGGATGACCTCTCTTCAAAGGTCACAGTCCCTGAAGCCAAAGCCACAGGTTCCGAAGCCCTCTAGGAGATTACAAGCTTGCCATTCCTGCAAATTCTGACTCTGTCCAGAGACAGTGCCGATCCTCCGAGTCCTCTTTTCCCTTCCATTCCCATCCGCAATCTCCCCCTCTGTAAGGCTGAGACAATACTCTTTTTCCTCCTTCTGGGGGAAGGTCTTACTTTTAGTGTCCAGTCAGCATATGACCAATCCCAGAATCCCCTTCATCACACCTCCCTTTAGGTCCAGGGGCTCTCATGCAAAGCAAAAGCTGGGGGCCTACCAGCTCAGTGCCAGTGTGCTGGGAGCTCTCAAAGAGGCACCATCTGGCATTTCCTTGCAGACAGATGAAGACAAGCTCGAAAAGTCAAGTGATTTGTTCAACTTTAACATGGCAAGCTACCTTCTGATTCCAAGTCTTTAGATAGAAGGCAGTGTGCTTCTTGTCACTGGAAGTTTACAATAGATGCTAGGAAGGATGCTCTGGTCTTCCTCTGTCTTGCCATTTGCATGGGTGCAGAGCTATGCCAAAGTAGGCCACTCCAGGCATAGGCAATAAAGGGGGTGCACTGTCTGTAGTAACATGAGAAAGAATAAGAAGAAGACTAAAACTCAGTCTGCTTTTTATTATCACCACACACAGCCACTGAGGGGAATATTAGTGATTAAAATGTGCCCACTGAAGTGGGCTGCTTTCACCATTACCCCGAGTGTAACACCATACTCCTCTCCCTTCTGTAACCACAGGAGACAGTATGAGCTAATCAGCTGTCTCTCTCCCATGGAAGTAGGATGCTGCTTCAGAATCCATCTTCCATACGTTACTCTAGGCAACCACCTGTGCTGGCATCAGAACAGAGCCCTGGAACCTCAGTATCCTGGGACCTAGGAGTCTTAACCCAGGCCCTGTTTGAGAAATGTTCCTTCCATGGTCATTTTCTGGGCTAAGGGTCTAACTTGCACTCCACTCTCCCAAACTTAACCCTACTCCCTGCCCCCACCTCTGTGATTTCAGTCCTGACTAATCTTCTTTTAATGTCCACAGGCCCATTTTTGTTCTATCATTATCCAACTATACACCTGCTTCCTGCCCCCAATGCCCTGGCCTGAGAACCCAATCAAAAGAGGCTTAAATTCCTGCCCATATAACTTCCCTGAAGTTAGATGGCCCAGTCCCTCAGGAAGCCTTAACAGGTGATTTCTCACCTGTACACTGTGTCACCAATCTAACCTTGAACCCACTGGAAAATCCCCTCTGAGAGGCATGGCCTTTTGCTCTTACTGCTATCTGGAGTTAGGTTATGGATTTGCTTATAGCTATAGTGTCTTCCCCTGCATTGGAAAATGAATTTCAAATAGGCAGAACTCTGGTCCATCTTATTCCCACTATATCCCCAGTGTCCAGGGCAATGTCTGGAACACAGTAGACATTCAGTAGCTATCAGCTGGATGAAGAAATAAAACCGCTTTCTTCATCCCACACTTTGACCCCCGAGGCCCAGATTCACCTGGGCAGCCTCAACGCTCAGAGGCTTTGCCTCAGGATCTCAACCTCTGAGTCCCCTCTGAGCGCTCCGCCCTTCAGAACCTCAGGCTCTTCTGCCGTCCCATGTTCTGATCATTGACCTTCTCCCTGTCCTCTCGCCAGTCCCTCAGATCTTTGTCTTTCCCACCTGCTAAACAAATCAGCAGTCCCAGGGTTGAAAACTAGGAGGCTAAAACACAGAGCAAGGACCTGGAAGCCAGATGGGCTCAACCAGCCACGTGACTCTGGGCTGGTTACTTAACCTGTCTACAACTCAGTGTCATTTCATTAAGAAAATGTTAAAGGTTCTTAGAAGGTTAAACAGGGAGATACAATATGCCAGGTATGTAGCAATCACTCAGTGGTATTTCCCATTATTCAGTCTAAGTTAAAAGGCTATAGTAATCTAGAGGAAATATTCCAATCCACTCAAAATCTCCCCAAAGCCTTGCAAGGATCTCTAGGAAAATGCACAAAACTTACGTTTGCACAGAGCTCAGACTGAAAAATGCTAGTCTAAACACCATTTTTCTTTCATTGGTGTTAATGACCCTGATTCTTCACTCTTCCCTGTACCTAAAGCCTTTGCAGTTTTCCCCACTTACAAGATCCAGCCCCTGGCCTTCTCTGACCAACACAGTGCAGCAGAAGTAAGTGACTGTGTACCAGCTTTGAGCCAAGGCCTCCAAAGGGCTTGCATTTCATGTCTGCTCTTTTACACCTCCACCATCCTCCATTCTCTCAAACTTAACCCAAGAGACAAGAGAATGATACCAGAACAGCCTGCAGGAGGATGATGACATGTGGAGCACAGCCAGGGCACATCATCCCCCAGCTAAGGCAGTGTAGACCAACCAACAACTGACCAACACCCAGACCTCTGAATGAGCCCATCCAAGATCAGCAGAGCTGCCTAGCCAACCCCAAATCAACTCTAGACCTGTGACCTGTAAATCCTAACTGTTGTATACCACTGAGGTTTTATGGTTCTCACATAGCAGAAGCTGACAAATATACTTCCCAGCCACCAATCGGACCACTGTGCTCTAGCGTCTCTACCAATGGCTGCCCAGCTTCTTCTCCTACCACCTCCATTAATAGGAATCTAGTTACCTGCAGAGGCAGCCTGTTCAAAAAATGTGTCCATATTTTGAGATAAAATCTCTCTGTGTATACTTCAACCCTGGGAACAAATTCCTAGATTCACACAAAAGTAGCCCAATCTGTCTTATAAGCCAATCTGCATGCTCATCTCAATATGCATCAAGCACTTCAAAGTCCAATTCAAAATAAATGCTTTTTTTTTTCTCTCTCTGCTTATACGGGACAAGAGCCTCTTAGCTCTCTGAAGCTTTGTTCTTCCTCACCCCCTACACTGACACAGCTGCCAAATGCTGAAGATTCTATTTCCTCAGTCTTCACTCTCCAGGGCTGGCTCCATACCTCTGGCCTGGATCCCTCCAAAAGTGGCCTCTCTGCACCAGTTACACTTCTCCATTCCTTCCTCCATGTCAGCTGTACTCAATCACCCATTGTCCAAAGAATGTCACCTAGCACCTTGTCTGTTCCAGGAACTGTGCTAAGAATTAGGAGACAAAAGGCACAGTCTGGAGGAATTTCATTAGTGGAGGGGCTCACCATTCTAGCACAGAGATCTGAGTGATGATAATGACAAATGTATCTTTTATTGGATATCTTCTATATCAAGTGCTTGAAATCATATAATACCTCCAATCATCCAATGAACTACTGAGCTTTACTGTACTCATTCTTACAGATGAGGAAACTGAGACTGAGAAAGTTCAAGCGAGTTGTCCAAGCTATACCACATACATGACCCCAAACCCAGGCTCTTCCTATGCATCAAATCACCTTTCATGCTGTTATCATGACTCTCCTACTGAAATCTGCAGCAACTCCCCAAAGCTAGCAGCATAAAAGCCAATCTCTTTAGCATGGACTTTAAGGCATCACCTGCTACTCTGCTCATACCAGGACACCATGCCCCCAGCTTTCCCACGCCCCTTGGCTTGTGCTGCTCCCTTAGCCTGAGATGTCCTCCTTCCATCGGATCTACCCTTTCCTCAACATCCAGCTCAGGAGCACCTTCTCCAGAAGTCTTCTCTTCCAGTGGGACTCTCCTGTGTACCCACAGCACTTGGCCAGGTCTTTTGAGAAGGCCAATGCCAGTTCCCACTATAACATAGGGGTCCTGGAAGACACAGACCGAATCAGACCCATCTCTACATTTCCCTGATGCATCCTGCACTCAGTAGCATGGAATCAGACAATTTGGACTGGACTGGACTGGATTGGATTGGACTGGATAGGATTGGACTGGATGGACTGGACTTGACTAGACTGGATTGGACTGGACTGGATTGGATTAAATTGCTGATGAAATAGGAAAGGGAGCACAACCCTTTTCTTGGAGCGTGTTCTATAGGATTAAATTCAGCAGACCCCACTGAGGTAACTAACCCCAACTAAGCTAATCCTCTTGTTTTTTGGATGGGGGAACTGAGAGACTTTCCTGGCCTTACCAGGTCCCTGGCCTCCTGACTGTCAGCCCAGGGCTCATGGAAGAGTCCAGTTCCCAGGAGGGAATGGCAAAGATGGAGGCAAAGACCTCTGCTGAGGGGAACACTCAGACCCTCTCCAGCCTCCCTGCCTCCCTGCCTCCCTGTTCTGTCTGCTGACATGAGCTCACCCTCCAGGTGCAGCAGAACAATGCCGCTCCCTATGCATTTGGGTCTCACTTCCACCCTCAGGAAACCACTTCAGAGGAAGGGGGACTACATCATGGGCAGCACTGGGCAACCAGAGCAGTTCACCACCTGGCTTGACAGCCAGAAGGAAGGAAGCAGACAGCCAGCAATGTCCAGGTGCTTGGGCCCTGACTGCGAAGCAGAGATGCTGAGGTCCAGCCCTGGTTCAGCCACATAGCTATGTAACCTTGGGGAAAGATAGTCAGTTATCTGAGCCCTGGTTTCTTTAGCTAAAATAAGAAAACTTATCCGTTGAAAAAATGAAAGTATCCACTGAATATGTGGAGCATTCCTCAGATGTGATGTTATTGTCGTGGAGATCAATTAAGAAATACATGTTTTTCCTAATGCACGGCCCTGAAAAAGAGTTCTTGGATAGATCACAGCATAGGGGAACTTTCCCTAAAGGAGGTGGCTTCTATTTGGTTGAGGTTGGCAGGGTTGTGACCTACCCAGAAACAGAGATAGGACAGCAGAACAGTGAAGTATTTATTCCAGAAATACAATAGTAACTGAGTGCTGCTAATGGAGAGTGTTTTATAGGATTAAATTCAGCAGACCCCACTGAGGGAACCCCAACTAAAATAATAATCTGAAAAAATAATCTAGAAACATTTGGAAGTGCTTAGTACAGGCCAGGCACTACTGTGAGTGCTTTACACATGTTAACTCCTTTCATGCTCCCAAGAACTCAGTGACACAAGTACTAATGTCATAATGTCAATGTTTTCTAATGCAGACAGCTGAAACACAGAGTCTAGGTAATTCACCTGTGGTAGATTGACAACTGGTGGTCAACTCGTAGCACCCGGCTGAACTGAATCAGTGTAGTTCTGGGTGTGGAAGGCCTACCTGAGGATTGTTGCCAACAATATAAAAAGGAGAACTGGAGAGGAAGAGGTGGTGATGTTGATTCTCCTGGAGAAGCATGTCACTCTGGTCTTCCTGATATGAACTTGGCTGTTCTCATCATCAGAGGAGCTCAGGACTTCATACTCACTGAGGATGGCTGTGGTTCTTTTCGGGGGAGATCTGGTCCTTACCTTGAGTGTGTCGCTTCCTGGCTACAGTGCAGATTCCTCAGTCTGCTGGCACAGATCCTTCATCCCACTGGCAGAGACTTTCTAGCATCCACCAGGGACCTTTGGGACTTCCCAGCACAGATCTGTGAAACAGACTTGCATGAGACATTGTCGTGGGCTCTGGGCCTCCAGTTGGACTCGTGGGGGTCATTGCCATGGGCTCTAGGTCTTCAGCTGGCCTCATGCAGGACTTTGCTGTGGAATCCAGGCCCTCAGCTGGATTCCTTGGGTCTTTAGTGTGTGGACAGATTTCTTGCACTCTTTCGTATTTGACTCTTGGGTGACTACTATAAAATAATCCTATAAATTATGTGTCCTGTATTAAATTGTTTTCCTTGCAAACCTGACTACAACACTCAGCCAAGGTCAAGTTATAGCTAAGATTCTCATCCAAGGAGTCAGAGTCCAGACTCTGGGTTCTTAACCATTACAGTACAGTCTCCCATTGCTTGACAAAATGAGTAAATGAGGTAAACATGGATGCACATGTGGATGTATGTCTACGTGTACAGGTGCTAAGAAACATTAAGTCAGGATACCTGCCCTTAGCCCAGGTAGGGACGTAACTCACCCACAACAGCACACTGTTTGGAGAGCATCGTCCTGCACAAGCTCTGGGAGCAAAGGAGATGGGAGTCCACCTGGACAGGAGGGAGTCACAGAAAGCTGTCTAAAGAGCTTTGGAGAGTGTGTAGGTCATCATCCAGTGAAAGATGACAAAGGCATTGGGTCAAAATGACCCTAAGACCTGAAAGAAAATATAGAAATTAAGAGACATAGTGACTGCCAATTGGAGAGGCCCAGAAAAAGCCACAGGAGAAAAAAAAAAAGAGGCAGAAAACAGCTGAGTATTTCATGACTGACTGCACCCAGCCCAACCTCCATCCAGTCCTGGAACAGAAAATAGCCTGGCTGACCCTTAGTGTGCAAAGCATTTCCTGTGCAGCCCTGGGGACCCCTGAGCTGTACTTTCTCAGGGGTGGGGCGGGCTGGGGGTGGAGGATGGGCACAGAGGAGGAGGGGAGTCCTGGATTAACTCTCCACCACAAGCAGCTGAAGATAGGAAGAAACAGTACCTCCAAGTATGCATTCTGAATTCTATATGTTTCCTAATGGAGAAGGAGGCCAGGCATGGTGGCACACACCTGTAATCCCAGCACTCGGGAGACTGAGGCAGAAGGATCACAGTGAATTTGAGGCCAGCCTGGGCTAAATAAGCGAGTTCAAGATCAGCCTGCACTACATAGCGAGACCCTGTTGCAAAAAAACACCAAAAAGAGAGAGAGAGAGAGAATGAGGCCTGGATGGACACAAAGCAACTCACACTGGCCACCCCTCCCTATTAGGTTCCAGGGCCAAAGGCACCACTGAGAGCCCTCTGGAGGTCATAAGTCATCTCCTCTGGGAAACCACCTGATTCAGTTTTCCTGGAGCAGCCTCCAGTTGACTGTACCCTGCCTGGCCCCCAAGGCACCACCTCTGTGTGCTCCCTTCTTGGGTCAATGACCTGGTCCCAACTTTTGCTAGTAACTGAGTGATCCAGCCAGAACTTTTGCTGAGGGCCTTTCCCAGGAAATAAGAGGAGGGGCTCAGGAGCAGTTAGGCCTGGCTTCCAGAGCCTGGAACATTTGCCTGGGGAAGATAGCTCCTCTCGGGAAGATCCAAACAGCCCCGAGTGACGTCTCCATGACTCCTTGTCCCTAGCTCCAACATTACTTTTTAGATTAACTATCTTTAAACCAGCTCTCCTCATCCTGTCTTTATGAAGTTCATTAGTCTACCCTCTAGTCCTCTTAGATTTTTTTTTTTTTATATTCCAACATAGGGAGATGCCTTGAATCCAGAGTGTGAATTTTTCCTATCTGACAGACCAGAGGGAGTAGGATGCAGGGGCTTCATTTTCAGAAGGGCAAACACACACAAACACACACACACACACACACACACACTGTGACACTAGTTTTCAGAACACTCAAAATGTACAGCCTCTTTTTCCCCTCCTGAGCCTGAGGTCTTCTGTCCACATTTCAGCCCTGATGACCTCTCCTTCGCTGACCCTTTGTCTAATACCCTGACACATATTACCACTAGCCAGCATCTTTGATTCTAGCACACTGGGCCCCACAGAACTCCCCTAAAATGACCACAGGAAAGCTGCTGGGCTGTAAGAACAACAGCTTCATCTGGCTAGACCAGGCCTTCCTGGCCTTCTCTGGGCACCCCTAGCTCCCAATCAGTAATACAAGTTAGAAATGATCATCCTTACCTTCCTAGAAGGACACCAATGAACTCATGGATTAAAGAAAGGAAACTAACATTTGTTAAGCTCCCATTATGTATCTCCTTTAACCAACATAATGACCTTTCTCAAAGGGAACTGTGCCAGGTATGGTGGTACATACCTGTAATCCCAGCTACTTGAGAGGCTGAGGCAAGTTGGAAACCAACCTGGGCAATTTAGCACAATTCTATCCCAAAATAAAATAAAAAGTACTGGGGATGTAACTCTGGTAGAGCACTTGCCTAGCATGCACAAGGCCCCGGGTTCAATCCCCAGTACCAATAATAATAATAATAATAATAATAATAATAATAATAATTCTGGTGAAGAGGGTTTTCTTTCTTTTTTTTTTTTTGGTACCAGGAATCAAACTCACAACCTTGCACTTGCCAGGCAGACGCTGTGCTGTTGAGCTATCGCCCCAGCCAAAGAGGGTTTTCTAGATGAGGTTTGTCTTAAGTTACTTTTCTCTCATTGTTGAGACAAAATCCTGACACCAAAAATTAAAGGGGGAAAGGTTTATTTGGCTCACAATTTATAGAGGGTTCAGTCCATAATCAGTTGGCTCCAAGGCAGAATGACTTGGTAGAGGAGCATCACAGAGGAAAAACAGTTCATGGGGCAGAAGACAGCAAAAGCAACAAGGGGGGAGAGACAAGACTCTTTCTGTTCCTTATATTGTATGCAGGCTGCTCACCCTAGGGTTGGTGTAGTACTTAAACCCTTTATCCCAGCACAGGACCATGAATCAATCACAAACTCTAGATTCAGCCACCTCTGAAAAGCCCACCCCCCATGACTGCATGAGACTTTGAGGGGACATCCAGACACAAACCATAACAAGGCTAAATCAGGATTCAATGTCAGGTTATATGTGATACTTTTTTGTTTGTTTGTTTGTTTCTTTGTTTTTCTGGGAACCAGGAATCGAACTCAGGACCTCACACTTACCAGGCTATATGTGATATGTTGAAGGACAGTTTCCCCTCCTCCTTTCATCCATTAACAAGAGGAGGCCCCAGTGTAGAAAGAGTACACAGGAGTCAGGGTCTTAGAGAAAGGGAGGCCAGCACAGTATGACCTTTCCCTGCCCAGGTCCCAGGACTGGATCAGAACCTTAGGAAGAAGAAAGAAAATGGTGGCATGGTAGTAAAATTTAGCCTCTCTAAGATCCAAAATCCAGACACTAGAATATAAAAACTTGGTGAAGAAAAAAAAAAAAAAAAAGAGAAACAGATTGCTGGGAATCAGGAAGGAACTGATAGGAAAATTTAGAAGCTACAGAGAAGTTAGAAAGATGGTCCACAACATGGAGAAAAGGACACAATTTGGACCCTTTCCCTGGCTCTTCTTGTGGCTCTCAGGCAGGAGAACCTGGCTCCCCAGAAACAAGGTAAACACCCAGGGCTGAGAGATCCAGGGGGGAATGGTGGCAGAGCCCACAGTCTTTGTGAACTGCAAAAACAGCTTGAGGTGGGCCGGTGAGATGGCTCAGCGGCTTAAGCGCCTGCCCAGCAAGCGCGAGGGCCCGAGTTCGACTCCCAGAACCCACATACAAAAAAAAAAGGGGCCGGTGATATCGCTCAGCGGCACGGGCGCCTGCTGGCGTGCAAGGTCCTGAGGTCGACCCCCTGGTACCCAAAAAACAAACAAACAAAAAAACAGCTTGAGATTTTGCTCCAAGGAACTCTTTCCACACAGCAAGCAATAGTCAGAGAGTAATCCCAGCATGGGTACCTGCCATATCTCCAGACAGTGCTTGATCAGGCTCCATTTCAGGACAGAGTTGATTATTTAAATCTGGGTCTTATTACAACTAAAAAATCACTTTAGGGCTCCTGGCATTACCCTCCCACAGTGACTGATTGAGACAGCCACAAGTGATAGCTATGGACAGGAAGTGGGCTGGAAAGAGATCCCCTGAGAAGTGTAAACTCAGGCTGGGAAGGACATGGGCCCCACCCCCCACAGTGAGAAGCCAGACCCAGCTTGAGTTGCATTCAGAAACAGTGGGGTCTGAAAGTGCCTGCCAGCATTAAGCACTTGTGCCCTTTCCCTGTTGCCTATACCCAGCACAGATCTGAGGTCCGATTGAGTTCCCTATCCACCAATGGGAGCAAGGACATGTCTTGGTGTGAACATTACCACAGTCTGGGGTAAACAGGGGGCCTCTGGAATAGGTGGTGCACCTCACAAATTCACAGGCTATAAGCCTATGTGGAGAATAGCAAGACTTGCTGGACACCAAAATTTCAGATCCTAGAAGGAAACTTCTCACTCAAAAATACAGAGAAAAAAATTTTTTCACACTCTGAATTCAAGTCATCTCCCTATGTTGGAATATAAAAAAAAAAATCTAAGAGGACTAGAGAGTAGACTAATAAACTACATAAAGACAGGATGAGGAGAAAAAATTTTTTTCTCTGTTGTTGGATTCATTTTCTTTTCTTTCTTTATGCATTTGCTTACTACTTTTGTTCACTTTTCCCTTTTCTACTTTAATTTTTTCTATTTTTATTTTCTATATTATTTCTATTTTCTCTGTTTTTCTTTTATCTTCTATTTCTCATTGTTTTTTCTGTTACCTTTATCTAATTCTATAAATATCCTTCTACTCCATAACAAAATCCTTTGTCTCATTTTACTCTTTTCCTTCTCATCTCCCATTGTTTAATTTTTCTTTTTTCTTTTTTTTTCTTGTTTAAATTTAGTTTATTTATTTTTTTAAGCATAGGAAAATTTACTGAGAAATAGTAATAGCTTCTCAGAGACAGGAGGGGCCCCAAATAGGTTGCCAACAAGCCCCCTTCTCTGAGAAAGTTTTATAGAGCAAAGTTACAAGGGATGGGTACAACATGGGTGAAATTATAATCAACTGATAAGATTGTATAATAAGTATATATTATATACTTATTATGTATATGTATGATAAGTATAGCCACTCAGGCAGGCATGATGGCGCACCCCTATAATCCTAGCTGAGGCAGGAGGATTGCTGTGAGTTCAAGGCCAGCCTGAACTGCGTAGCAAAACCCTACCTCAAAAAACAAAACAAAAAAAATGTATAGCCACTTATCTAGTATTGATCCAATAGAAGCAAGGGCATACGGTCAATATTTTATAGTCTTAGTCTTGTCTTTAATCTTAGTCTTAGTGGGTGGGAGAGGATGGCCCACCCCTAGTGAGATAATGGTTTATTTATATAAAATCACAAAAGAATGGTACCAATAATCTCAAGCTTCCTTATGGAAATATGTAAATCCAGACATTGTGACTTTTTATTTATTTTTTTTTTTTGGAGTAGGAAAATTTATGGAGAAAAGGAATGGGGAATAAGAATAGCTCCTGAGAGACAGGAGAGGTCCCAAATGGGTTGCCAATGAGCTCACTTCTCAAAGGAAGTTTTATAGAGCAAAATAACAAGGCAGGTACAACATGGGTCAAAATTATGATTAACCAATAAAATTGCAAGTACAGTCACTTAGGTAATATTGATCTAATGGTAGTAAGGGCATGCGGATGACATTATTAACCTTGGTTGGTAATCTATATTCTTGGTTTTAGTCTTAGTAGACTTAATCTTGTGGCCTTCGTTTTAGGTTTAGTTGTCTTAGTCTTAGTCTTAGTGGGAGGGAGAGGATGGCCCACCCCTAATGAGATAATGGTAAATTTCAAAGAGGTGATACAAATAATCTCAAGCTTCCATTTATCCCTTAGGGAAGTATGCAAACCTGGCCATTGTGACTTTAATCTTCTTCAGATGTACCTCCAGCCACAGTCTCCCATCAACACATTCCCATCTTCAGCACTGACTTCCTTGAGAGCCCAGCCCTGTCTGACTGCCTATAATATTTCCACCTAACTTACCTGCCTATAATATTCCCCCCCTCTGAAGAGATATCCCTTACTGCGATTAGGGGAGAAGGGATGTAGTTTCCATCCAGCTGCATCAAGCTGAGAAGGGTTGGTGTAGGGGAAACCACAGTCAGGGGCCTTCTCCAGAGAGCTAATCTAATGGCCCTTGGATAGAAGTCATGTTGCTGTTTAGCAGTTATGAACTCCCTCCCTTTAGAAGGTCAATCTAGTAGATCTCAGTAAAAGGAGACTGGCACATTTGTCATTGGTTCCATCTGCATGATCACTTGGAATTTGGCAGTCTCTTAGGCAAGAATAAACAAATTTTCCAA
This sequence comes from Erethizon dorsatum, assembly GCA_028451465.1. Classification (NCBI taxonomy): domain Eukaryota; kingdom Metazoa; phylum Chordata; class Mammalia; order Rodentia; family Erethizontidae; genus Erethizon; species Erethizon dorsatum. The sequence goes on along the minus strand of CM051827.1, from coordinate 108,182,643 downwards.
GAAATTAAACCATGTGTAATCAAAGCATGAGCACTAGAATGGAAAGTCAGGTTTGGGAAAGAGCCATGTCCAGGAACTTCTCTTAAGGGACTGGAACAGCATTTGTAACCAGTTGGCTTTTAGACTGCCCCCCCACTAATGGAGGTTATCTATAAGCCTGATATTTCTTGTCATAAGTCCCTCCAGTTTTAGCTGTAAGAAGATGGAAAGTTCAGTGTTTTTTTTTTTTTTTTTTTGTGTGTGTGTGTGTGGGTACCAGGGGGTCGACCTCAGGACCTCGCGCGTCAGCAGGCGCCTGTGCCGCTGAGCGATATCACCGGCCCCTTTTTCGTATGTGGGTTCCAGGAGTCAAACTCGGGCCCTCGCGCTTGCTGGGCAGGTGCTTAAGCCGCTGAGCCATCTCACCGGCCCAGTTCAGTGGTTTTGAAGGATAATTTTAGCTAAGGGATTTAAAGACTCTTGCTGAGCTTTAGTAGATTCCATGGTAGTTTTTCCTTAATATACCATAACAATGTAGCTGAAGACTGCCAGAAGGGGTCAGTAGTGATAGGAGGCTCCCCGACCCTTTTTTGAGATAGGGTCTCACTATGTAGTGCAGGCTGGCCTTGAACTTGCTTATGCAGCCCAGGCTGGCCTCGAATGCACAGTGATCCTCCTGCCTCAGCCTACTGAGTGCTGGGATTACAGCTGTGTGCCACCACACCCAGTAGAGACCCTTTTTATATCTAGCTTTTATTACTATGGTATTGTTTTCATGCATCTTTTGGTTATATTTTTATGCTGGGTGTTTAAGAACAAGTTAAAGTGAGACCTGTGTTAATCAAAATTAACCTTTTTCTGTCTATCAAGGTCAGTTAAGTCTCCTTAGGCATTACTTTTGGAACCACGTACAGAATCTCTCAGCTCCTCTGTCAGTGTCAGCCACCAGGATGAGTCAGGGTCTTTTTGACCATGTTGTTTTCTGTGAAAGGATGGGAGACTTTTCTCTCTTTGGTGACCCTCTTTTGGCACACTATACATTTGTTGATTCCTATCCTCTGGGGTCCAGGAATCTCCCTGCTCAGGAGGTTGGGTGACTCACCAAAGTTGTAGGATCCTGCAGAAAAGTCTCCTCATGTCCTGGGTTTTCACTGAACTTGGAAGGCTAGGGCCAAAATATGGCTGGCTTCTTACCCCAGTTATCTCTCTAGTTTTAGTCTCAAACTTCAGTTGTTGAACACTCTGAAGAGATCATCAGTTACATTGGTGTTGCAGAGGGAGCAGTGAGCTTAATATTATAATCTCATCTGAGTATCAAGCACTTTGAAATATGAAGTATAGCCAGAGGGTTGAATTTCTTACCAATCACGGTTGTTTTAGTAGTTGAATCCCTGCAGAATGTTAACAGACAACACTTATATAGTTTTACAGAAAAAACTTGAGATCAAAAGGCACACATAGCATTTCAGAAATGACAATCATGATAACATCATATTTGCAACACACTTAAATGTCCATCTTAGTATAAAATGGCCTTTTTAGTCAAAGATCTCCATCTGGTCACAAGACATTAAATGACACAAAGAAATTCTCACCTAATTTGTTATCCTTCAATAGGGTGCCATCTAAAGAGAATCCACCTGTCTATAAATGTACCTTAGAAGTTTATAATGTCTAGCCTTTAATTTTTAGTGCATGACATTGTTTAGACTGCTTGGTGCCTGAGCATCTCTAAGTGTAGTGACCCATATAATATACACATCATATTTTTTTTATTTTTATTTTTATTTTATTTATTTATTTTTTTTGTGGGTACCGGGGGGTCGACCTCAGGACCTCGCGCGCCAACAGGCACCCGTGCCACTGAGCGATATCACCGGTCCCTTTTTCGTATGTGGGATCCGGGAGTCAAACTCGGGCCGTCACGCTTGCAAGGCAGGCGCTTACGCCGCTGAGCCATCTCACCAGCCCTGTATTTTTTTTAAATATCATCTCCCTCTCTTTCTTTTTTCTTTTCCTTTTTTTTTATTTTTCTTTTTTCTTTTTCGTTTTCTTCCCCCCACCCCTTTGGGTTTTTTTGAGACAGGGTCTCACTATGTAGTTCAGGCTGGCCTTGAACTCACCATGTAGCCTAGCCTGATCTCGGATTCACAGTGATCCTCTTGCCTCAGCCTCCCAAGTGCTGGGATTACAGGTGTGCACCATCATGCCCGGCCATATAAATCTTTAAAAAACTATCGTTTGACTGGTAGTCTCATGCTGGCTTCACATATACCTCTTATCACAAGTAGTTGGAGCATAAGAACAAGGCAGATATGTGAGTCTAAAAGGAAAGGTTATTACCATAAACAATCCTAGTTTTGCATTTTAGAAGACCTGTACACTTGGAAGGCATGAATATATTTAGTACACCATGAAATTAACAATAAACTGGGCATGGTAGCCCACACCTGTAATCCCAGCACTTGGGAGGCTGAGGCAGGAGTATTGCTGTGAATTCAAGGCCAGCCTGGGCTACAAAATGACAAAAAAATAAAATAAAATAAAATTAACAAATAATGAGTGTCACAGCTATATGAAAACATTTGTCTCTTAGTTTTGTGTCAAGAGCAACTTTTAATAAAACCTTATTGTTTTACCCACAGAAAACTTAACTTTTTGATGATAACCAATGTAAACATATCACAATAATATGTTTAACAATGTTTATTGGGGTGTGTCTCCCATAAGGCTATGGAAATTATTGGGGTCCCTTTAGCGAACAAAGACTAGAATAAATGTTTCCAGGCAGCTGCTCCTTTATTCACCAACAGGAGTCCCATCCCACAGTTTTCCCCAAGCCTAAAGGGTCCCCATTTAATTATCTTGACAAATTTTTCAGATGACCTATGAGAACCAAATCATAACAATTAACACATTATTCTTGACCAACAAAAGACTCCCGAGTTATTGTACACGGACAACAATATGCACTGCACTCATGAAACCAGTCTTGACATCATTTTTGATCAGCTGGCAACCTGGGTGGAAGCATGTCTTTAACTGTAAGGACACTTATCTATAAGTCAACTTAAATTGTAGACATAAATATTTTAAAAATCCAAAGAGACAATGAGAAGAAAAAATTGTTGAGTTCAAACAAAACAGCTGTAGATGTTGTAAACAGCCACAGATTGAGAACAGACAGATAGACAGACAGGCACACATAAGACAATTGTTATTAGACCTGAGTGCACTCAGATATATTTGGCCAAGTTGAATTACAACAACCCTTTTACAGTTTTTAAATTTGTAACTATAAATAGACTAGTCAGAATTTTTTGTAGGTCAATTAACAGAGATCTCTTGTAATAAGAATCAGAAGGAATAACAACCTTTTACACCTGTGAAAGCAAAGACCATTTTTAAGATGGGCTCTAGGCTGCCAGTTTATCTGACTGGAATACCCAGGATTCTCATTAGTGCTTTGATAGCCACAGGTGTTTGACAGTCATGGCTGATAGCCAGAACTGCTTGTTTTGATAGCCACAGGGACAGACTGTTAAAGGTAATTTGAACTATTTGCGGGGTGGTGTAGGCCAGGTTTGGGTGTAGAAAGAGACTAGGTGGCAGTCTTTAGAACTAACTATGTATTCCAAACAGTGGGGGAAGAAGGCCTGCCAAGGCTCTAATCTGCCCTGCTGCAGATGTCTACCTATGACAGTTTTTTTTTTTTTTTCCCATTTTGCCTGTGACCCTTGGGCCATACTTAGCTATAGGCCTCCTTTCCCAGACCCTCAGTTAGCATATCTCCAAGAATAGTGGCTGGCCTGGCAAGATGTTTTGGAGAAATCATGACAAGAGAGGCAGTCTGCTGGGGACTGGGGCTGTGTCTATTCTTAAATATCTGTTTCTGTTAAAAATGGTTATTAAACTCATAAGCTTCCCTAGGAGTGTTTTGTTCTACCAATGAATTTATCTGTGCTATAAAAATCAGTCATTCTTCCCTGTGCTATAAAAACCAGTCAGCATCATTCTTGAGGGGAGCAGGAAGTAAGAGTAGTTAATCTCCAGTTCTGCCTAAGGACTGAAAGGTAGATAAACTTGGACTAAAACTTTTACATTTATTCTTTGAGAGCTTCAGGATTGAATCCAGACCAGTTTTTTAGAATATGGCCCCGAGATAAGTGAAGATCAGCTTCACTCTGGAAGGGTTCCAGGGAGGGGAAACTCACCATTCTGGAAACTTGGTCCTGAAATCCAGCAGCCACAGAGAGCTCCCATTATTTAATTTTTCAAATTTTTATTTTTGTATTCTCCCATTCCCAACTCCTGATATCTTTAATAGTATAAACTTTAAGTTTTTAAAATCTTTAGATAGTTAACTCTATGTTACTACTGTTGAATTCTTTTCTATTAGTGGAGATATAGTTATCACATTTCATAGATACTTGCTGAATGTCAGTATTTGGTTTGTCTTAGGATTTATGCTATAATTATAGATTTCTAAGGTTAAGGGTGGTACATTATTAGTTCTTATAGTATGTCAATATCCAGGTTTTTTGGACAATATTACTGTTGCTGATTTACCCAATATTGCATGGGTCACATAGTTGTTGTTATTAATAGGTGTTCTCTATATGCCAATATCCAGGTTACCTTTGTGACATTAGCAATATCATGGTCCATTCCTGGAGAACCAGGTGCTGGGCCAATTACGCTGCATCCCTCCCTCTCATAATAACAGAGGTGATTGGATCTTGGGACAGAAGTAAAGGACTATATTTAACCAGGCCCTGAATGTATCACTGAAAAGCAGACTAACCAAAGAGATCTCTATACCAGCAAAAATCCTTTGCCCTGTAAGCAACCACACATCAAAGTGTAAAACAAAATAAGCAAACAAAAAACCATAGAAACTCAAGAAGACAAGGCAACAAAATGCCTCACAAAACTCCAACTCACCCAAAGCCAATTTGTGGGGCAGTCAGGGGGATGAAAGCAAAAGCCACACAGCCAAATTATTCAAAAGGATAACAGAGAAGATTAAAAAACAGATCAATGAGGTGCTCAGCAGGTTATCAAAAAATATAACTAACCAGATAATGGAGGTAGTAAACAAAAAAATCAGGGAGCTTACATAAGACATTAATAAAAAGCTAGCTGATTTACACAAAATGATACAAAACATGAATGACCAATTTAGCAAAGAACTAGAGTCCAGGAAAAGGTTTCAAACAGAAATAAAGGAGATTAAAAATTATATTCAATGTATGGGCAGTAGAAGTGACCAATGCGAGGACAGGATATCAGGATTAGAAGATAGGGATGCTTTCAAAGACTATTTACTCAGAAATACCTTAAAAACAACAAAAGAACATGAAAACTGGATTCAATGGCTATTAGATGATGGAAAGAAGATTAATCTAAGATTAATGGAATAAGTGAAAAATAAGAAGACAGTACAAAGGGCATAAAAAACTTGTTTATAGGGCCGGTGAGATGGCTCAGCGGCGTAAGCGCCTGCCTTGCAAGCGCGAGGGCCCGAGTTCGACTCCCGGATCCCACATACAAAAAAGGGGCCGGTGATATCGCTCAGCGGCACGGGTGCCTGTTGGCGCGCGAGGTCCTGAGGTCGACCCCCCGGTACCCACAAAAAAAAAAAAAAAAAAAAAAAAAAACTTGTTTATAGAAATAGTAGCAGAAAACTCTCCAAATATAGAGAAAGAATTCAGCATACAGATAAGTAAGGCATATAGAACCCCAAATAATCACAATCAAGAGAACCTCTCCACATCACATCAGTCAAAATACCAGAAGTTCAACACAGAGACAGAATCTTAAAAGTTGTTTGAGAAAACCAACAATCAATTATAAAGGTAAACTCATTAGAATTACAGCAAACTTCTCAACACAATCCTTAAGGGCCAGAAGAGCTTGGAGTGAAGTATTTCAAGTCCTGAAAGATAACAACTCCAACTCACACTTATATATCCTGCAAAACATTCTTTCAAAATTGATGGAGAAATAAAGTATTTCCATGACAAAGAGCACCTCAAGGAATTCATGACTACCAAATCAGCACTGCAAAAAGTTCTCAAGGATATCCTAGAAAGAGTCAATGAAGCCAACAATGCCAAAAAATCTAATAGAATGAATACACCAGTCAGGGTTAGTAGTTAAGCAAAAAGCAGCAGTGGGTGTGGGAGAGTCAGCAACAGGAAAATAATACAATGACTGATAAAAGTCATGTATGATAAACCAACAACCAACACTATATTAAGTGAGTAAAGGTGAAAGTTTTCTAAGGACAAGGATATACACTATCACCACTTCTGTTCAACATAGTTCTCAAAACATTAGCCAGAGCAATCAGGGAAGAGAAAGAAACAAAGAGGGTATGTATAGGAAAGGAAGAAGTCAAATTATCACTATTTGCAGATGTTGAGCCCACCAAAAGACTCCTAGAATTAACAACCAAAATTTAGCAATGTAGCAGAATACAAAATTAACACACAAAAATTAGTAATGTTCCTGTACACCAAAATAAACTCACCAAGAAAGAAATTAGGAAACAATACCTATCACAATAGCATCAAGAAAAAAATCAGATACCTAGGAATTAACCTAACCGAGGAAGTGAAATATCTCTACAATGAAAACTATAGTACTCTGAAAAAAAAAAAAAAAAAAAAAAAAAGATTGAAGAGGATATCAAAAACGGAAAAATATCACCTGTTTCTGGAAAGGCAGAACCAATGTAGTCAAAACAGCCATACTTCTAAAACTGATGTACAGATTTAATACAATCCCAATCAAAATACCAATAGCATTCCTCACAGAACTAGAGAAAACTATCCTAAAATTCATATAGAAGCAAAAGAGACCTAGAATAGCAAAAGCAATCCTGGACTACAAGAACAAGGCAGGAAGAATGACAATTCTGAACTTCAAGTTATACTATAAAGCTACAGTGATTAAAAATAGCATGTAAGGGCCGGTGAGATGGCTCAGTGGCTAAGCACCTGCTTGGCAAGCGCAAGGTCCTGAGTTTGACTCCCGGTACCCACATAAAGGAAGAAAAGGGCCGGTGATATCGCTCAGCGGCACAAGCGCCTGCTGGCAAGCACAAGGTCCTGAGTTCGACTCCTGGTACCCACATTTAAAAAAATAGCATGTAATTGAAAAAAAAAAAAAGACATGTAGATCAGTGGAACAGATTAGAGGATATATAAACAACTCCAAGCACATTCAGCTACCTGATCTTTGACAAAGGGGCCAAAAAACTTTTGCTGGAGAAAAGAGCCTCTTTAACAAATGCTTTGGGGAAACTGGCTATCCACATGCAGATGACTGAATCTAGGCCTATGTCTCTCACCATGTACTAAACTAAAATCAAAATGGATCAGAGATCTAAATATTAAAACAGAAACGCTTCATCTGATGGAAGATAAAATAGGTAAAAACCCTCAAAGACATAGGCTTAGACTAGGACTTTCTGAACAGAATCTCAATTGCCCAAGAAATAATATCAAGAATCAACAAATGGGACCATACATATCAAATTGAAAAGCTTCTTTGCAACTAAGGAAACAACCAACAGGGTGAAGGGATGACCTACAGAATGGGAAAAAATTTGCCAGCTATTCTGCAGATAGAAGACTAATATCTAGAATATATAAAGAACTCAAAATATTAGACTCCCCTAAAATAAAAGACCCAATCAAAAAATGGACAACTGAAATGAACAGATACTTCAATGCACCTTGAAACCATTATTTTAAGTGAAATAAATCAGACACAGACCCAAAATATAAATAAAGAGAAAAATAAAAGATAGATAATAGGGAAAAATATAGATGGAAGGAGCAGGGAGGGATGGTGGGGGGGGGAAATATAGCCAGGAGGGAAGAGAGGGGAATGGGATATAAAAAGAGTAAAGATGTGCTAGGTACATGTACCAACTCCTCGTGATGGATGTAATAATTATGTACTACAGACAGGTACTAATAAAAATTTTTTTAAGTTAAAAAAAAAAAATCTTAGGAAGAGAGAGGAAGAGCCTCTGGTGGGGACCAATGCAGTTTTCTTTCCTGGGGCATTTTGTGAGACAAGGTTCACAGGCCAAACTGCTTTGAGCCCAGTGACAAAGTACAATCTCGCTTTAACAAGAGGAATCTTCTCCCCCACTTTTTCATGGAATTTCAAGTGGCTCTGTGTAGTAAGCACTGACAGAAACATGGTGTAAGGCACCCAGGCTGTCTGGAGGTTTGAGGTCACTGGGACAGCACTGGGTGTAGAATGAGGACACTTTCAAGGGCCCTATAGCCCTGTAAGGTGGGTCCAATTATGAAATAGCAGACAACAAACATGTGAGAGCTATCACAGCTCTGAGTCAATAAAAGTCTGGTGTCTTCCAGAGATGAGTGATGACATAGAAAAGATGGGGCATGAGGCCAATGGGCTTACACCTGTATCCACAGGTTGGCCAGGCTGAGGAAGTTCACGTCTTGTGTACTTTTAGACAAGAGCATCAGACCCAGAGAGGCTAAGTCTCTTGTGGCAATGGCAGAGCCAGTTCAGTGCCTCAGTCTCTGTGGCTCTATAGCTACATTTCGTCCTCTATACTCACCTGCCTGGACCTCCTTTAGTGCTCATTTCCAGGCCCAGATCCTAGGAATCCTCATAGCTATTCTTCCCTCAGCTCCATTTGGAAGTGCAGCGCACTTCTAAAAAATCACCATAGCAGAGAGGGCTGGATCCACCATTATACACCTGTGTCCCATATGGTCACACCTGTTCTCTCTTGTAACGTCATCTAAGAAACCATGTGCTTTCTCGAGAAACTGTGACTCCATCCATAGGCCATTGCAGAAGTTGCCATGTTCTTACCTAATACTTCATCCCAGACTTTATTTATTAACCTGGGGACAGGTGCCTGGGCCAGTGTGTACCTTATCTGGGAATTTTGGATTAAATCCAGTCTGCTTGCTGTTGTCAGGGTTTACAAGGGAATAGATTTAATATAGGACACAAGATTTATAGGATTATTTTATAATATTCACCCAAAAAGTGAAATGCAGAAGAGCGCAAGAGGTCTGTCCATGCACTAGAGACACAAAGAATCCAGCTAAGGGACTGGATCCCATGGCAGTGTCCTGCACAAGTCCAGCTGAAGACCTAGAGCCCATGACAATGTCCTCCATGAGTCCAGCTGGAGCCTAGAGCCCACGACAATGTCTCATGCACATCTGTATCAAGGATCTGCACTGGGAAGGCCCAAAGGTCAGTGGTGGAAGCTAGAAAGGGTGCACCAATGGGATGAAGGATCTGTGCCAGCAGTCTGAGGGATCTGCACTGGAGCCAGGAAGCGATGCTCAAGGTAAGGACAAGAGATTCCCCAAAGAGAACTGCAGCCATCCTCAGTAACCGTGAGGACCCGAGCTCCTCCAACAGATGAGAACAGCTGAGTTCATTTCAGGAAAACCAGCATGACAAGCTTCTCCAGGAAAATCAACAGCACACCATCTTTCCCTCCAGTTTCCTTTTATGCTATTGGCAACAATCCTCAGGTGGGCCTTCCACACCCAGAACCATGCTGATTCAGTTCAGCTGGGTGTAACAGGTTGACCATTAGTTAATCCACCACACCACTCCTGCAACACCTATGACTTGGGAGATATCTGTGGCCTTGTCTTCCTCAAAGTAGAAGAAACAGATCTGCAGTAAGAGATTAGAACCACCTCAGACAACAGTTTGGAGGTGGGAGGCAGAGAGTAAGAACTGGGACTTTCGTGTCTATAGTGCTCTGAGGACTATTAGATCTTCTTTCTGCCTGAACAAGTGTAAGTCGGATTTGGTCAATTGCCTAAGACCTTCCAGCCCCCACATGCCCTTTCGCATCCTCCCAGGATAGGAAGGACAATGAATAGTAACGCCAGGGAAAGAAAAGCCCCCCCTGGGGGGGCTGTCCCCAGTTGGGCTGTCCCTTGGGTTTCTCCCAACAATGACATGGGCAGCAACACTGTTTGTTTCTGGAATCGAGACCCTCCCCGGATACCCCCACCCTTAGTTGGCAGTTGAGTGAGCAGGGACAGGAGTGGATGGCAAGAGCAGTTGTTAAGTGTCTTTGGAAAGCTTCTAAAGCCCAGGGACCTCCTCTTTGACCACACCTTCACTTGGGTAGGAGGAGAAGAGGATGAGGTCAGAGGGGGACAAGGGAACAGTTTGTTTTGTGCTAAGAGGGAAGAGGATGGCCCCAGGCTTGAATAGAGGAAAGGACTGGGAGACCTCAGACCAACAGAAGACAGATGTATGGCTCCTACTTGGGCCCCTCAGGGTGGCCCTGCATCAGCCACTCCTTCCTTTGTCTCAGGGTCCCCAACTGTGAAAGATGCAATGAAAGCTGAAGCCACTCTGGGCAAGAGCCTGATACCTGATTGCTCCCAAGTTGGGGGACAATTGGCATCACTGTTGTTACAGCTTGTGTTTAGATGTACCCCCAAAGCCTCATATGGTCATAGGTGGGGCTTTTTCAGAGGTGGCTGGATCTAGAGTGTGTGGCACTGGAACTGATTCATGGTGCAATGCTAGGCTCAAGGGCACTAGGATTAAGGGTGAGAGTGCTACCCACCCTGAGTAGCCTGGATAAGATATAAGCGATAGAAAGAGCTGTGTTCATCCCTCGTTTGTTTTGCTGTCTTCTGCCTGACATGAACTTTTTCTCCTCTGCTATGCGCATTGGCCATGCCACCCTGCCTTGGAGCTAGCCAAGTATGAACTGAAACCTCTACAAATTGTGAGCTAAATACTCAACACCCAAAGTTGAAGGAGGAAAGGTTTATTTTGTCTGTGCAGTGAGAAAAGTAACTAAGACAACTGTAATCCCAGATTATTCCTAACTGTTCCTAACCTGCCCAGTGGATCTGAACTCTAACTGGTATGACTGTCTGTGACCCTGCCCAAGGTGAGCAAATCCCTGGGGCCTCCTGTGACCTGTCCAACACTACTGACCTCAGTGTCAGGCACACTGGGACTTCACTGTTGGCACAGCTGATGGGAAAAGACTAGAAGCTAACCTTGGGCAAGGAGGATGAGCTATCCCAAAGGCAAAAGTCAGCACACCAGTTCCAGGCCAGTGTGATGCTCAGAGCAGACTGCAAACTCAGAGGTGCAGTTCAGGAGCTGGTGTGTTCAGAGCAGGAACCCAGGCCACAGCTGGAGCATGAAGGCCTGTGTTCCTGCAGGGGAAAGGGAGGGGGACTCTAATAAGGCTTCCAGAGTGACAGGAAGCAAAGCAGGACTTATAAACCAGGAGAGGACCACTGAGGTTAGACAACTAACTTCCCAGAGTGCTCAGAACTCATGACACCAGGCTTCTAGCAACAAAGCCAAGCCCCAGAGCCCAGTGAGCTGCTGAGACCCAGGGGCCATTCCTGGCTGGTGCCCCCTCAAAGAGCGGTGGGGTTAGCACTTGCAGCCAAGGTGCTGAGAAAGGAGAGACTGAGTCTCAGATGCAGAAACCATCATCCATGCTCAGAGGATGAGTGAATCATTGACTCACGGCAGGGAAAGGCCATGAGGATGTCTATGGTTTCTCCCCCTCCCTCCATCCCTCCCTCCTTCTCTGTCTTTTAACAGTAGTGGGGGTTCAACTCAGGGCCTCACACATACTAGGCAAATGCTATACCACTGAGCTATCCTTAGCCCTTTTTAATTTTTTTTAATTTTGAGGGTCTCAGTTACCTAGGCTGGCCTCAAACTTACAATCCTCCCACTTCAGCCTCCAGAGTAGCTAGGACTACAGGTGGGTGCCACCATGCCTGGCTGAATGTCTATGGTTTCTGTGCAAAGTACAGGAGACAGAGGGAGGAACATAAAGCTACAGGCTTTAGGATAAAGAGTGTTACGGTTGTGGTTCCCCCAGCCCAAGAAGTCACAATGCATTCCCGCAAGGGGACTACAGCACCCCAGGCACAGTCAGAAAGGCCTAGAGATGACTTGTCTCTGGCACATGGGCCAATAACGACTTTCTCAGCCCAGTCTCAGTAGTCCCACCCAAATGTCTGACCAAGTGTGTTCTAGATGAACCCATCAACGGGGCAGCACAGCAACACGAAGCCTCGCAGACATTCCAAGTGCCCACTGGTGCTCCTGACCCGGTTCTCAGCTGCACAAACCTGCTGGGCTCACTGGTTTATTTCCTTCTACGTAACAGATTCCATGGTTGCAGCCTCGAGCTCAGTACTATGTAACAGGACGTTCTACGGTGACAAGAATCTTGTGTCTCTGCTGTCTAGTACTAGAGCCACAAGCCACATGAGCCTGCTGAGCACTTGAGAAGTAGCTGGTGAGGGGCTGGATTTTTTCCATTTTAGTTGGGACTACATTTTTCATTTTCATTTCAGTTTAGTTGAGGAGGGGGTGTGTTCAGAGTAGGGGTGCAGTGATAAAGAAAATAGGGAAAGTGGAAAGAAGGAAGGAAAACATCCAAAGGGTGGGCACATGCATTCCCTTATTTCATCTTCATAGAAACCCTGCAAAGTAAAAACAATGAATACTTACAAGGTGCCACCTTGCAAGTGAAGTGACTGAGACTTGAATCAGTCAAATAAGTTGGTCAGTCACACCGTTAGAGTTAACACTGCAGTCAAGATTTGAACCCAAGAGTCTGACTTCAAAGTGCATGGCTTCTACTTGTGGCCTCTTCCAGCAATGCCTGACTACAAAGTGGAGCAGGACAGAGCCCTGGGCCGCCAGACAGTTCTCTGGCTTGCCCCTCCAGAGGTAGGGCTGCTCTGCTGCAACCACACTGTTTGGCCCGAGGTGAAACTCCAGAAATCAAACACACCCAGATTCACACATAAGGCCAAAGGCACATGGCCAAAGAAAAATTATCTGCTACTGTGCCGTCCATTAGTGCAGATAATTATAGTTGATTTGATATTCTTGGCATAAAGGAAGGCAGAGTGATGCTTTGTTTGGGCTGACATTAAAATACCTCTTCATACCCTGTGCACACTGCTTTACTCACTGGAGGACCAGACAGCGGGGTCAGAAATGAGCTAGAAGGGAAGATGAGGGTGGAGGAACTAACATTTTTTAGACATCTAGTGTGTGCCAGATGCCAAAGCTAAAATCTTCCATGGCTTGCCTCAAGTGATGGCCATCCCTGTGAGCTAGTAGTCATCCCTATGACTATCCTCATTTTACAGGAGTAGAAGTGAAGCTCAGAGGGGAGAGGTAATTTGCCCAAAGCCACTCAGTTAATAGTGGCAGAGGATGACTTTGAAATCTAGGTCTTCCAAACTCCAAGCCCATTCTACATCACACTGGCTTCTGGCAGAGATCTAGAAAACCCATCCATGCTGATGAAACCCACCAATGCTAATAAAGTACTGTGCTTCTTTTCAGCTCTACCTGGTGCCATGCCTGAAGTCAGGGTCCCGTGCAGCTGTCCTTCTTCCAGAAGTTCAGGCTCCCACGAGCAGAAGAGGACCCCAGCCCCCAGCCCCATTGTGCAGTCCATGACAATGAGAGGCAGGCGTCCCCTTTCTTACCCACCATTTTCCTCTCCACCCCCATGGGGTGCTGCCAGTTCAGTACAATAGTGCATTCTGTGTCCAAGAGCCTCTGCTGGCGGCACCCAGGCTTTTGCAGCCCCTCCAGACAATGGCAAGGCCCAAAAGGCCTGATAGCCAGTGACAAATGTATGTGAATGACCAGCTCACAGGAAGTGGCCTTCAATACTCAGATAGCTTCCTGTATCCTGACATTGTGAAGGTCTACTTCCTGTGCTGTCTCCAAAAATACAGCCAAGCAAAGCGGGGGTAGGGGCAAAGGCAAGGTTTCCCTGTCTACCCCTTGGCTCAGGCTTGCCCACAGGATTCAGCTCTGTCCCCTGAGGGTGCCACTACTCTCACCTGACATCTGATTCGAGAGTGAATGACTTGCTGGCCTCAGACCATTCCTTCCTCTTCTTGGTCAAACCCCACCCAAGCCCAGTCAGAACAAAATGACCTATTTTAAAAGAGTTCACAGTCTTCCTCAGTGACACCCACCTACTGCCTGTCTTTCCAGGATTAGGCCCTTTACTGCTGGGAAAGCCTTTCTCATAGCTACTCACATACCTCTGCTACACAATAAGCACATTTCCCGGTGTCCGCTGTTCACTCTTCTCTGAATGATAACCTTCGCTGGGCTTACAAATGCTTGTTAAGTCACCCTTCAACTTTATCTTCACAGTGTGGATAATCACAGTTCCTTCAGTTTCCTCCATGTTGCAAAAAAACAAAACAAAGCCCTGGGGTAGCAGGGAGGCCTCCTTTGTCTCCAGGCTCCAGCTGAGCTTGGGAAAAGGTTTCCCCAGGTTGTGATACCCGCCGTACCTGGCCTCTGAGCAGAAGCTGGTCAAAGATCAAGACCATCCACCAACTAGCAAGAAAGCTGGGGCAAAGCAGGGGACTGATGTCTTCTGTGGAGCCAGGCACTACCTCAAGATCTCTCCTCTCAATTACTTGGTGAAGCAGGTAGTAAATCCCCATTAAAGACGAGGACACAGAGAGGTTAAGTCAGGTGACCCACCCACAGTCTAATAAGAGGTAGCCCACACAACCCACTGCCCTGCTTGGCACTGGGAGACAGCCTTAGGTAGAGGGGCATGGGGCGGGTACCATTTGTCCCCTCCTCCTACACCTGCAACTAGAATCCCAGGCCATATCCCAGGCACTGAAAGTTCCTGGCACTGGAAAAACACCCCTGGAGAGAGGCAGGTGGCGGCTCCCAGGCCTGCCTGCAACCTGTCTCTGGGAATATTGTTCTCCACTTTCAGCACAGCAGGCACTGAATCAGCCTCAGGCCATTGTGGCTCCCTGTGTTGGGAGGGTTGGAGGAGAGGGGGGAGACAGGTCAAGAGGTGACAACCCATTCAATCCCTCCTAGCCACTGGAGCCCTGAGAGTTGTGCTCCATCAGTCAGGAGCCCCCAGCCTTAGAGTGCAGGAATCCAGTGAACAAAGAGGTCTCCAGAGGTGGAAGGAAAGAGGAGGGGAGCAGGCCGACTTTCCCACCCTCCACCCTCTGCTGTCCAAGAGGAAGAAAGGCAAGGGCAAAAGGAAGGACAGCCAGCTTCGTGAGGAACAGAAAAGAGATCCAAAGCCAGCACCCCTAGACCTTCTTCCCAGCACAACCACCTATTGTGTGATTTGCAGTTACTTAGTCTCTGAGCCTCAGTTTACTCATCTGTGAAAGTGGAGGAAATAAACACTAGTGTGCAGGGCTCTCAAGATGACTAAATGAAATAAAAAGCATCCAGCCCCACACTCAGCCTTAATGAGGTCAGTGAGCAGTTTTCATTCTCCTTGTTCGGGATTTGTCTGCCTCAGCTTCCCAAGGCTAAGAAGGCCCACAGGAAGAAGATGGCTGCCCCCTAGCCCTTTTCCAAGAAGCAGGAAACCTCTGCATTCCTGGGACTCATGACTCTGACTAGGCAGAAGGTGTTGGGTCAGACCTAAAGCGTCCATCCTGCCTGGCCTTGGACACTGGAGGACATGAAGCCACATGAGACCAGGGCTGCTGACCCCACAGGGAGACAGAGAGCTGGGCCAGGACAATGCCCCATCAGAAGCCCGAGGTGACCTCTACCCCACCTAATGGGGCTGCATGAAAGAACAGTGGGGAGGGCTCTAAGGGAAGGCATTTGTCATCTGTGGCCAATCCTGACTTCCAGCACACTTCTGAGCCACTTTCATACCCTACCCTCAGCTGTTTTTACAAAACACATGAGCTTAGGGAGAAAATCTTCACTAGAATGCCAGCCTAAACCAACACAATCAGGCAAGTAAAACTTCTGGAAAAAATAACACTAGTGATGTTTGGATTCTGCATGCTGTTTCTACCCCTCCCTACCTGGTAGGATACATGGAGAATCGCAGAGCTCAGCTAAAACCAAGGTGGCAGGGTTACCTACTTCAAAGTCAGCATTCCCCCAGTAGGAGAGCCTGGGGTCAAAGGCTGGAGGTGGAAGGCCATCCAACTCTGATAAGGCAAGGGAAGGATAGGACTGTGTCTGGGGCCTGCTGACTGTCGCTTCACCCCAGAGGCCACAGGGATAATCTCATGAGCCTTCCAGCCTCAGACATTTAGTTCCCACCCTAAGCCTCTTGGGGAGAGGACAAGGAACCAGTGCCAGGCTCAACCAGGGCCAAGCATGTGGCCAGGGACCAACATAGGCCATACCCCATGTCCAGGGCTCTGGCTTCTACACCTCCAGAGATTTCACTGGAGGCAGCCCCTTCCATGCTATCACTATCTTTCCTCCTGTCATGGACTGAATGTGTCCCTCCAAAACTTCTGTGTTGAAGTCCTAGTCCCCACAGTACCTCACAGTGTGGCTGTACTTGGAGACAGGCCTTTAAAATAGGGATGGAGATAAAATTTGGGCATGTCCTAACCTAATATGACTGCTATCTTCAAAGAAGAAATTTGAACACAAAGAGATATCAAGGGTGCTCTGGCACAGAGAGATGGAGATGACCATATGAAGAGGCAGCAAAGTTGCTGTTGCCTGCAAAAGTCAAGGAGGGAGGACTTAGAAGAAGCCAGCTCTGCGGGCACCTCGATTTTAAACTTCCAGCCTCCAGAACTGTAAGAAAATAAATTTCTGCTGTTTATGCCACTCAGTAGGAGGTGTTTTGTTATGGCAGCCCTGACTTCTCTGGGGGATCATGAGGAAGGGTCAAGGTCTTCCTCTTTACACACTCTCAGCTGAGCTTCACATTGAGATAATGTTCCAGGAGCCAACATAACCCAGGCAGGGCCCCTTCAGCTCAGCCTGCCCCTCACCTCAGCTCCCCAGCTTCTACAGCTTCCTCTGGAAAGCTCCATCTGCCTGCAGGCCAATCAATGAGACCAAGGCAGGGCTGTGTGGTTGTTGGGGACTCAGCTGGAGCTGGGGGTTGCTGTGAGATACCAGGCAGGGCAGAAGGGGATTGGGGAGTGGGGAGGCAGTGAATCAGGAGACAGGGAAGTGGCAAATGACAGGCTGCTGTGCAGAGCATCAGGGTACTTTCCCATTCCCCACCCCTGTGCCACAGCATTACTGTAGGCCTCAGTTTCCCCACTATGCTCTGACACCCCCTATTAAGAGCCTAGAGAAAGACCAGGGTCTTAAAGTATGGCTAAATGGGTGGAATGGGGGAAAATTCTAATAATCGTAATAACTTTTCCTAAGTGATAACTATGTGTGAGACCAAGTTCCAAAGGCCTTGGTGTGTTTTAGTCTTCACATCAACCTTGTAAGTAATATATTAGCCCCACTTGACACATGGTTGAGCCACTGAGAGATGAAATGGCTTGCAAAAGGACACACAGCTGTAAGTGGCAGTGCTGAGCTTCAAACACAGTTTAACTCCAAAGCAGAGTTTCTTAGAGGGGTTTGTGGGAAGACTAAGATTTGAGCCCACCCAGGCCCTAGCATATGTAAGCAAAGCTAGAGGCAACCAAGGACAGGGCTTTAGGGACAACAACAGCTGTACAGCCCCCCTTGCAATCAATCGACGAAATGATAAACACACAGGACTCCCATCTGTGGGAAAGACTGTGACCTCCTACCCTCCTGCACGTGGGGAAAACAGCGCAGAGAGCATCAAAGGGCCAGAGTTACCCGAAGAGCTAATCTTTGGTCAGCGCACTGGGAAATGAAAGTGGAAGAGGCAGGAAAAGCAGGCTGCAGCCTGCAACAGGGGTAAGTTAGAGGAGCCACCGACCACAGGGGCTATGACAGTGTCTGACGGCCAGCAGGCACTGAAGGGTGTTTCCCTCATCATCACGTTAACCACTCTGCAGGCCAGGGGCTGACCTTGGCTTAGTGTGGTGACAAGAGGCAAGCTGGGAGAGGGAGGGGGAATGGGGCAGTGGGACCAGCTTGGCCAAGAACCCTGCCTTATCTTGGGTGAGCCATTTCCCACTCCAGGCCTCAGATACCCTGTTAGCATAAAGAGAATCAGTGCTCTTCCCTCTTCTGTTTGAACTCAGTGTTTCATATAAAACAAGAAGCTTTACATCAGCTTGGTTTTTGTTTTTGTTTTTGCTTTTGTTTTTGTTTTTGTTTTTGTACTAGGTATTAAAACCAGGACCTCACACACGCTCTACCACTGGCCCGCATTTCTAGCCTCTTACCTTGGCTTCTTGATGAAGTGGAGAGACCAGAGCCTGTCCTTCCTGTCTGCAAGTTTTTCAGGCCTCACCTGTCAACCTGCCCTACTCTTTCAGGCCCTAGGCTGGAGGGAAGGTGCCAAGGGAAAAATAAGACAAACAGAGACTCTCCAGGATGGCTCCGCCGGCTCTGACAGGCATTCCCAACCCTGCCCAGGTCTTCTTTATCCCAGAGGGTTGCCCGAGGGTCTGCTGAGACTGACGAGCACACCACCTGGTAAGTGCATTAAGTGGCTCCCTGGGCTCAACCCCAGCCTCGCTGGATTCCTTGGAGCCTTCGTATACACCCTGCTGAGCCACTGCGGAGCTTTGATCACTGCTACACGAAGGGCTTCCTGAATGCTTTCCTGATGACATTGTTCCCCTTTACAGAGTCATCAGGGTCAAATTCATCACCGGCTATGCTGGTCCAGGTCCTGCCCAGTGGAGAAATGCAGCCCTCTGCCCAAGCCCCGCTTCTCTTGGGAGAATGAAGCCAGTGATTCCTCTTGATTTAGTTCATTACCAGCCTTCGGGAAGGCAAAGCAAAACACTGCTGCCATTAGCACCGGGTTGCTAGGCACCACAAAGCACAACTCTGATAGCCCCACTCCCTATCCTTCAGTGAGGCATGCCTCCACACCCAGCCCCACCACATGCAAGGGCCTCTTAATTGATTCAACATTGACAACAACCATGTGCAAGGCACTCTGCAAAGGACCAGAGAGCTAAGACTTGGTCCCTGCCCTCAAAAAACCAAAGTGTACAGAACACAGATGCACACCATCACATGGCCTGGTGACAAACACTGCAGGAGAAGGAACACGGAGCTAGAGAAGCAGTCAGGGAATGACGATCTCTGCTTAGGGAAGCCAGGTGTGCATCCACATGCTAAGTTTTATGGTATAACTTGGAGTTCGCCAGGTAGCCAAGGAGGCAACAGCAGGGAGACACAATGCATAGCGCATGTGGAAGCACAAAGGTTTGAATGAGCCTAACACATTCCGGAAATGTCAAAAACTAGGTTCTTTCTCAGGGACTGATGAGAGATAAAGCTAAGGAGATGGACTGGGCAAGATGGTGAAAGATCCTGCATGGTGTGCAAGAGGCTGCAGCTCTTCTCCTGTAGGTGAGAGGAGCAAGAAAGAACTTTGAAGAGTAACTTCATCAAATATGTAGGTTGTAGAAAAAAAATGCTGGCAGAAAAGAAAAGAATTTTAAGGAAGAGACCATGACTTTAGGTAAGAGATGATGAGAGCTGAAAGTGGGGAAGTCAGATGGACTCCAGACGCAGAAGTGGGTCATTAGAGATGGTGACAGAATCCATGAAGGCCTGTAGGAAGAAGACCTGAAATGACGTGTGCAGCAGGATGGAGGAGATGGACTCTGTCAGACCTTGCGTTGGGTGACAACTAATCATTCTCAGTCTTCACAACTCTGGGAGGCAGACAGAATTACTGTAGTCCCATTTTACAGATGATGCTTGGAGAGTTTAAATGAACTTCTCAGTCACACAACTAGATTACAGAGTTAGGTTTCACACCCAGGTCGCTGCTCTAACCATCATGCCATATGGTAAATCTAGGTAGAGATGTATACTACACTGTTCCAGATCTTGTATGTTTCAGCATTTGGGGGGAAATTCAGAAGATACACATCTGGAAGTCATCAAGGCAGATACTGGTGTTAAACCACAGCTGAGGTCAAGTCCGCCTGACAAGACATCCAAGCAGAGGCAAGAATGAAGCTGGGAGAACACTCACATTTAGGGTAGGAGGGAACCATGGCAAAGGAAAGCTGGATGAGGACACTGAGGGGGAGGTGATGTCAAGGGAGAAGCCCAAGAAGAGAACGCCAAGCGTTGCAAGAGCTAGAATGTGACCGGGACCAAAATGAGGACGCCAGATTTGCCATTACAAAGGCTTTTAGCCAAAATGGCATGGCTTCGGCACGGCAGTGGGGGCAACAACCAATCAGCAAAAAAGCTAAGGAAGCAGGGATAAGGCTGGGGGCTCAAGGATCCTTTTTTTAAAAAGGATCACCGGGAAGTGCTGCAGACTATGATGCATGCGGAACCCATAAATGCAGAGTGCCAGACACCACAGCTACGCAAGTGCTCCAGCGCCACTCGGCAGCTCAGGCTCAGAAGCAAATAGAAATGGATGGCGGACTGGACTTGGACATGAGGGAGCAGGGGCAGTGAGAGAGGGCATAAAGTGCAAACGCCTTTGGACTTGTCTAGACAGAAAAGCTGCCCTTGCTGGAGTGCTAGTTTTTTAAAACTCAGTAATTTGGAGGGTCCGTTTGGCATTTTTTTTAAGCCTGGCTTTACCTTGGTATTATGTAAAAAGGATTTGACAAACAGATATATAATGTTAACAAATTTAATTTAAAAAGAATGAACTCTTTTTAAGTACATGAGAGGCACTGCTGGAACAGTATGAAAACTGATACACCAATTACCATTCTTTACTCTTCAAGCTGATTCCCCCAAAGACTTCTATTTAGCAAATACTTTTAAGAGACTGTGTACAGCAAAGGAATCAGAGAGCAATTTATTTTTATTTCATTGTTCAGACTGGCTGCCATCCCACTTAGATAAAAGGGAGGTTCTCCTGGGTCGTCACAGCCAGCGCTTGCATGTCTTCAAAGCACTTGTAACTGCTTCTCATTCTTTTCACACCATTGGCAGGGAATATATTCGCATCCCCATTTTGCAGGTGGGGAAACCAAAGGCCAGGAGAGATAAAGGCATAACCTAAACACCAAAGTTTCTTGCCTCTGTCATCCACCTCTGCTCCTGACTTTTCACCTGTTGGGTATTCTGGAACACCCTTCTCCCCACTTCTCACCTCTCAGTTTGCAGGCTGCATTGCTGGAATACTACATAGTATGGTCCTTATGCAAGACAAACCTTTCCGTAAAATATTCCTAAAATGCCCTCAGCCAGACCCGTAAGGATGCCTGTTGTCACTCAGTCAACATTGCTCTCTCCTCCCATTCCCCAGGATCACAATGATACATGCAACTATTGTAGGAAATGTAAGCCCTTCCTGCAACAAAATTAAAGCAGCTAGTGTTTATTGAGCATCTATTGGTTGCCGTGGACTACACTAACAACTTCATACACATTACCTTTTCCTTGGGACAACCCAGCAAAAATTCTTACCCATTTTATAGATGAGGACATTGAGGCTAAGAAAGGCTCAGTGACTTGACCAGGGTCATTTAGTTTGAGACAATATTCACAACTCAAGTCCGCCAATTGCCAAAAGCCACCTGATTTTTACTCTACAGCATGGCCCTGGCTCAGCACCCTACGAGTACACAGCGACCCATCCCAAAGTGGCAGAAGACAAGCCAGGCAACATTGAGCTTTTTAATTCTAGCTGCTTGGCTCACAACCCAGAATCCAGTAAGGCTAATTCCACGCTGTTTCATGCAGCCAAGAGTCTGATCGGCCAGGGCACTGGGAAGCTGACAAGAGTCAAAGGGCTCCCTGGCAGGCTTGTCCTGGCAGCTACCCAGCTGACTTGCGCTAATACAGCACAGGAAAGGGTCTAGAGAGAATGGAAAAGCACCAGACACTGAGCCGCTGAGGGGAGAGAAGCGATTCCTGCCGTGCTCAGACAGGATAACCCTGCTCCAAAGCCACCACCATCATGAGGCTGGGAAAAGAGCTGGGGTGGGAGGGGGCAAGAAAGAGTCAAGCACAGCTACTTACTGATGCGTTTCAGTGAACTGTGACTGTTGGGCCAGTTTAAAAGAGGGTCACATAACTCCAAGGTGAATTAGCAAGCATGGAAGAAAGCCAGTCTGTGCCCTGGTTCATTCCAGCAACCCTGATCCGTCTTTGCCCACAGTCACATAAGCCCTGCTACTTAATGTCACCTGTGCACAGAAAAGAGAGCATGCACTATCTTATAGTTGCTACGACAGCCGTGGATCTCAGCCAGCCCATGGGAAAGGAAGACTGAGCTGAGAATATTAATAGACTTGCTGGAGCCAGAAATTCAGCCAGGACATGTCCTAGGAAATGAAATTATTTAAAATGGGGGGGGGTACAAAGTAAGACTGTAAGAAAAGAGCAACTTGGATTTCCAAAGATAGGGCTGCTTCAACCAGACACTGGTAGGAGGTACACTAAAATATCTGAAAGTCTAAAAATGTCTGTGGGAAAAATCTTTTTGAGTAGTGTCCCTGCGGCTTTCCATCCTCAAATATTTTGCTTAGGGTGATATTAAACTGCACATGTGTAGGATACCCCAAAGAGTTTTCAATGGAAATCAATTCTGACCTAATATTTGCTATAAGTTGTTAGAAAAAATGTGTAACTTTCAGATGTCATTAGGAAAGGGACATTTTTTGTTGTTGATTTTGTTGAAGGGCTGGGGTCAAACCCAGGGCTTCACTAACACACTAGACAAGCCCTTTACCATTGAGCTGCACCACCACCACCACCCTGGCAAAAGAGGGGTATTTTTGAGAGATCACAAATTGGCCACCACTGGTTCAAATTAGCCCGAGTACATTAGCATGCTTAGATTTTTTTTTTTTAATGAACTGCCAACATTTTCAACCTGTTTCCACAAATAAAAGAGATAATTAAAACTCCACTGAATTTTTAGCATTTTTAAGGGGAAAAGGAAAACGGGTGCCACTGAGCAAGTCCCACAGACTGGAAGCTGAATCGCTACTGCCCCCTCTTGGCAGGGCTGGGCGTTGCCATTTGTCATCTGATCCTGAGGGATCAACATTTGCTTTTCCTGATTTAGCCCAAGGAAGCGATCCCAGGTCTAGCAATGCTGGACCACCACAGGATGGCAGCACCGGTCTGTGAATGCAGACCACCACCGGCCAGAACCTGTAACCAGAAACTGAGCTTAGCACATCATTTTTGAACTAGAAATCTCACCTTCCTTGGGTAGCAGTCTTTCCCCCACTCATCAGATTCATTCCCCAAGGAGCAATGGCAGCTCAACTTCTCCACTAGGCCACAGCGACACTGAGGGGAAGCCACTGACTGGACATAATCCTTCCCTCAGGCCACCACTTAAGAGTGTCCTCCTCCTAGCACTGCCCACTCCACAGGTGGCACCTCCACCTGTGCGGGAATTCTACCCTCCCCCATTAACACCACCAGGCCCCAGGGGAGAGAGATCCTGAGGTAGGAGACAGAGCAAGCACCTCCCATTTTCCAGGCAGGTTCACTCTGCAGTGATCACAATGGATGCTTCCTTTTGCACTTTTACCCCATCTGCTTCATGAGGCAGCACGTTCTTCTCCCTCTTCCAGCCCTCTGCTCACTGTCCTTACCTTGCCAGCAACATCTCAAATGGTAACACTTAGCATTAACTCCTACAACTCTTTCGGAAAGATGCTTGCTAGTATGTGTGGCCTCTTAAAACTATTCATTCCACGTCATCCAAATGCCATTTACCCTCCCTATCACCAATTCCAAACTGCAGGAAAAGCTTTATATAAGATAGTCCTTATAGTATTTAAACTTGTGAACGATGAGAAACAATTCAAATGTCCAGCAATAAGGAAACTCAAAAATCAATTTTTGCTGTTTTCTTCAGAAGATATGTATTAAAAACAATTACCATGTGAAAAGATGAAAAATGATTTTAAGAAATAATGTGAAAAAGCAACATAAAATTTAAAGTATAGTGATATAATTATCTTTAAAAACTACACAGAAAAGTAGTGAAAAGATAACAAAATTCTAACAGCGGTTGTATTACAGTGCTGGGAATGTTGGTGACCTTGTTCTAATCCCTACTGAATTTCCTTTAATGTTCATATATTACTTTTATTATAGAGAAAAGGGGGGTGGTACACATGTGTGCTTTAGACTTTGGAAGAACTACTGTCTCTTATCATGATGGTAAAAAGGCTCTTGGGAACCAGGGCCTCCAGGATTCACAGCAACCACTCGTGAAAATAGTTTCCAGGTCCTGGAGTCCTTAACTGCTATTGTTGTCCTACCCCAAATGCCATCTAGAAGACAGGATTCGATCAGAATGGTTCTCAGATGCCACTTTAATCAAGGTTTTCACTACACAGTGATGAGGGGTGGAAGATGGCGATTGTTTCAGGCAAATTCACCAGGCACATGTTCCTCCCTGCCCCACGAACAGCCTATGCATCTGACAAGAGAAAAATGCTTTCCTTCTCCAGGGAATCCCATTCCTGAGCTCACAACAGGATTTCAGGATTTCAGAAAGAATGAACACAAAAGATAGGGCAAACTAGTCAAGGGAACCAGGTAGATTTTTGAATTCTTCCCAGTGCAAACAGTAACTAGACATGAGGGTATCCCTCCTAAAGGAAACACCCAAATCCCAGCCATTCCCACTTGAGGCCAAACCACCTCCCCAGGGAGACCGAGAGCCAATGTTCATTTATAGAATTCCTCTGGGCAGTGCCCCAATGGAAGCTCGGAAGCCTGAGCAGTTGTGGACCCCATTCTCCAGATTCAGCCTTCCTCTTGGCTGGCCCAGCCCCTCAGCTGCTCCTGTGTCTCTCTGGCTATAAAGAAGCAGCCAGTACATGTGAGGTTGTGGGGTGCAGAAGGGGCCAGAATAAGGAGCAAAGCAAATCAGATGTATGTTCTGGGGCTGGGTTGACATCATGGCAGGACCAGTCACAGCCCTGTTGACCATAGGGTCCTGAGTCTTCCATTAATTCTTCTCAGGGCGGTTTCTGTTCAGGACAGATTTAGGGGCAAATTCCAGCTTGTCCTTAAGGCTCACCACCTGGGTATGGTCCTTGCCTAGCAGTTCATCCAGCTTACGATCCTCCCGGCGCTCTGAGATGCTCTTTTCTTCCTCCACAGGCTGGGGATCCTTTCCCCTGATGAACCATTCCAGGTGGTAGCCCACAGCCCCAACCACGAAGGCCACAGGAAATGTGACATAAGGAGCATAGGTACGCACCACGGTCCAAAGGACAGGCCACATGACATCTGCAGAGGAGCACAAGGTAGCATTAGGGAGAAACAATCACCCCCTCCTCTACCAAAACTGGACAGCCCACTAGGCGCACCACTTAACAGGCAGCCTGGTACAACTTAGTGAGCAGCCACCCTATGCATCGTAGTACAAGGGTACTCGGATTCATCCAACAGCTGGGCCCCTGAAATAACCTAGGAAATGCTGGAAAACTTCACCGTTAAGGAGGTAGGAAGATTCTCTATTTTACGTACTATTCTTTTTTGACAATTGTGCACCTATGTATGGCAGTGTTCCCCACAAAGGGACCTCTGAGCCTTTCCCAATAGAGGAGGGTGACCTCTGGCTCTCCCTCTCCAGTCTGCCAACATTTTAGAAAGGGAAAAAAAAGCTTTATCTGTTCTACAAAATTTCTCCATGAGTATAGCCAATCGCCACATACAATCCCACTGTGAATCTCCTGGTTCTTCAATAGTAAGTAGTTCCTTTTCCTCAAATATAAGGAATGTATTTAAACAGCTCAAACCATAACCTATGGCCTAACTTTTCTGGATTTAAAATAAAGATTTTATTCTATTCTTCACTTGGCTCTTCTAACAATGTATAGGCCTAACCTATACATTACAAATCTGCTGGTCAAACCACTTACAAAATATACTATCTTTAATCAAACCTATATCCTTACATTTGCATAGTAAATTCCTAAAAATATGACAAACCATTAGATATATTCTGGACATTCTAGGGTCCCTGAAGTTGAAAATTCAACATTCTCCATAAAAACTACTGTACAAGCCATGCTAAGAGTGGGGGGGAGGGAGTGGAATTATCCCAGAGCCTTCTGAAATAAAACAGAACAAAGTAATGTAAAAATACACAAACTGGACCACTCTAATAGCTATTTAGTCGCAAATGATTATCATTATTAACAATTATTGAAACTCATTCACAATTATAATTATAGCTACCATTTACTGAGCACTTATTATATGCTATGCCTTAGGCTAAGCACTTTATACACACTTTATATCCTCATGTCTGTCCTAAGAGGTTCCAATTCTCTTTGGAAGAATTCAAGTGTTTTGTGGACCTAAGATGATAATGGACCATCCTAAAGGTGAGAAAAAAACCTGCAGCAGCTTCAAGTCTCCTCTGTCCTATTCCTAATCCTCTGTCTTAGCAACAGGCTTACGCTGGGCAATTTTCACATTAGTTATCATCTGACGCTCACAACACCTCCATGATGTACAAGTTATTAGTGCAAATTTTTGTGTAAGGCCACAAAGGCTCAAAAGACACTGTTAACTTGCCCAAGATTACTAGACGCAACAGACTCACTGATTTTAAGCCCAGACCTCTCCAACTTCAAAGCCTGTGCTCATTCTATTGGAAAAAACACAAAACAATGCAGATAGGTATATAGCTCCTGTCCAAAGGCTGGACTGAAGGGAGAGCCTCCTGCAGTTTTTCTCCCACGACATTAGGATCTTACTACCTAGAAGAGCTTCCGCTTTTGTAAATTCTGAGATTATACTGAGAGATCTGTGAAATTCTAAGATGTAGACATTAAAAGAGGCACTCCTGAAGAAACCCAAACCTAACACTTCCCTATTTTATTTCTGCCTTTTAAGGTATTTGTTTCTTTCCTATACAGCAACTCTCCATATAAATTTTTGTCTTAAAACATATCAAGCATCAGTCGGCAACTAATATTCTCTCACATCCCACTTATATGCTAGTCATTTTCAAATAAGTCCATTCATTTATTCAAGACACAGATATTCAACACATATCATCATCTTCTCAGAGTCAGGCACCGTGCTGGATTACCTTATCTGTCTGCATTTCTCAATACACCACAAAGTGTCAAAAGAACAAGGCCCAAATCTACTGAGCCCACTTATGCCCTATCCAGCTCCCCACCCCTCCCACCCTTTCTGGTTTTTGTTTGTCTGTTCATTTGTTTTGTTTTTTGTCTTTTTGAGACAGGATCTCACTATGCAGTTCAGGCTGGCCTTGAACTCACTTTGTAGCCCAGCTGGCCTCAAATGCATGGCAATCCTCCTGTCTCAGCATCCCAAGTGCTGGGATTACAGGGGTGTGCCACCACACCTGGCCTTCTCCCACCTTTTCTGGCACAAAGTGCTAAAAAAGTTTGTTGAACGAATGAATGAATGACAGTTCAAGAAACTCACTAGTGTAAAAACACAGCAGTCATCCACCCACATGGCCCTAGGAACTCAGCAGATGCCTTTACTGATTAGCAGAAGCTAGAACTCCACGAAGTCATCCCCACGCTCATAAAAATGACAGGCAAAAGTGTATTGCAAATACTGTGACGCCTATTTCCAGCCTGGCATCGAGGGAGCCTGCTAAATCGTCCAGCACTAGCCCACTGGGCTACAGGGAAACCTGCCCTTGAGACCCGAAGCCTCGCTATCAAATTCGAGACTTGCTAACAAGGAATAGGAGGCCTGGGAAAGTGGGAGAATGTGCCCCGACTGTCACTAGAGCCCAATTCCGAGACGGGAGCGCGAGGTCAGGGTTCAATCCGCCGCCCTCGCTCGCCCCCTGGGCTCCCAGTCCCCGTACCTCATCCCACCACACTCACAGCCTCATCAACATCCGCACGCACGCAGGTGCCCGAGGCCTAGAAGAACTGGCCGCAGAAGACCAGCTGGGCAACGGAGCGCCGGGAAGCGAGGACACTGCCAGGCGCGGCCTGGGACGGAGCGGACACTCTCCGTCACTCCTCTCCCAACTCAGAAGTTACGGCCTGGAGCCCTCGCCATGGACGGGCGGCCCCGACAGCCACTCCGGGAAGGGAACGGCGCTCCCGGCCTGGTGCTCACCTGCGGCCCAGCCCGCACTCCTCGGCCCGGTCTGCTCTCAGCCCTCTAGCCGGGAGCACGGAAGTCTCCGCTCCCAGCGGCCCCTGGGGCGTCGCCCGGTGACCCCGCCCACCGGCCGCCGCTTCCTCAGAGCGCAGGGGTCCGCTGAGCTCCAGGCAAGCGACGAGAGGAAGCTGGGCGTCCGCAACCAGGCCTGTGGCCCTGAGGTTGTACAGCGCCCCCTGGCGGCCAGGAGGTTCCCCGGCGACGTCGCTACGTGCGTTTCTCGGAGAAAATGAAAAATCATTTATTCGGCGTCTCCTAAAACCTAGGTCGGATACGCAGAAACATAAGATATGATCCCTAGAAGAAGCTTTCCTTAGCAGAGTGTAATCTAGTGCTTTAAAACCTTTTTGAAGCCGTGCTAACTTTCTACTTGTGTCACCTTGAGAACATTGTTAATATGTCTGAGCCGTCCTTTTTCTGTGTAGAGGCAATAACATCTATGTAGCAGGGGTCTTTTGAGGATTAGATGAGATCAGGTATGTAAAGTACTGTGCCAGGCACACAGCAGGCACAGATATAGATGGTGGCTATTGCAAGTCTACAAATAATTGAACTATAGTAAAACCTGTCTTACGCGAGCCCTGAAATATAAGTATTCAGTCCCTACTCCGTGTTTCCACAGTACCTTGAATAGATGTCTATTTTAACACATACCAGAAAGGCCCCAGTGCTCAATCTCCTTAATGTCGCACATGGCCCTGCCTTCCCAACCTCATTCCTGCCATCTCAGCCTGACATAATTTCCTTGTGTTTAGTAACACGTATTAACTCCTTCCTGTCCTCATACACAGACCAAACTGCTTATATGTCTGTGCCTTGACTTATGCTTTTTCATCTACCTGGAGTAGTTGTCCCACCTTTATTTACCAAAATAGCTCTGGCTTGTTTTTTTCAAGCTCATGGGTCACCTTCATAGGAAGTGTTCTAGACCACATTATCAGGTTACAGACCCTTCCTCTATTATTGCACAGAACTCAAAGTAAGCTTGCCAGTAAAGATGAAGACAAAAAAATAGCATGAAGACATATTTAGGAGACTATTTTTAGCAGAACTGGATTTACTTGTACATTGAATATGTAGAGAGGAGATGGGAATGGAATTGCCTAGCATAATTGGCATTCAGCCAGACAATCAACATGTGCTAATTGGGGATGTAAAAGTGACAGGGACCATTCCTGTCCTCAGGAGTTCTGTCACTGAAGAGGAAGCAGATGCATCTACAAAATGTCACCTTAGTGTAAGAAATGTGATGCCCAGCCAGGAAAAACTCAGGGAAGGCTCCCTAGAGGAACCAGCCGGAGCTGCATCTTGAGTACTAAGCAGTTCCCTCAGGCAGAACTGAGGACTCAGGAGTCCAGACCTGGAAACCAGATACTCATGGTTTCAACTTCTGACTCTGCTGTCTGCTAGTCTTAGAAAATCTACTTATACTCTATTTTAAAAGACAGTAGGATTCACCTTCTAGGATTGCTGCATTAAATCACCTTAATGTGCATATAGTACTTGGCAAAGTACTTGGCATCTCCTCAATTAATGTTCAGTAAATGGTTACTGACATGTTAAGTATTCCCCAAATTCATTCCTCCTTCTGCAATGTCCTATGTCCATTTTTGGTCATTAATTAAACCAAAACCCTGAATGACATCTTCAAGGCCTTCTTTCTGCATTACTCCCCAGATCCAGCTTGTGGAACCTATGCCTAAATATCTCTCAAGGTCAACATCACTCTTGTATCTGGACCATTTTAGCACTTCTCACGATGGTCTCCCTGCCTTCCCATTGCCTCCTCCAGTCCATTTCCATTCTTCTGACCAAAAGGTCTTTCAGAAATTTAAATAAAACCATGAAATCTCCAGTTTGGCCCTCTCGTGGGTCCTTCTAGCTACATCTCCATGCTCTTCACATCCCTGTCCTAGTCTGTCACCTCAAATGATCCTCCTGCCCAGCCTCCCAAGTAGCTGGGACTGTAGGCCACCATGCCCTGCTTTTAGGTATCTTGATTTTTGGACTTTCCAGCATGCACAGCTTTAAGCCAACTACCTAGTCTGTGGTATTCTATCATAGCAGCACAGAATAGACTTAAGACACCCTGCTAGAGGACCCTTCCTCCTATATCCTCAGGCCTTCTGGGAGAGTCGGCCTTCCTTTGTACCGTAACTTTCTGTTCACGTGCCTGGCTATGGCCACACTCAGACCACTCGGATTAGACACCCCCCCACACACATCAGCACCATCAAGATTTTAAACATCATGTTCGTAGTGGGATGACCATAGTTACAGGTGCTGACCATTCCTCCATACTCATTTGCACCTACCTCATGACTCCAAGAAACCCAGCCCTCTTTCTGAAAAAAGACATAGAACCATTTAAAAAAACTGTATGATACAGGTTAAACTCAGTCTCAACCACTTTCTCACTTCAGCATTGGGTAAGTTGCTTAACTTCTCTGAGCCTCAGTTTCTTCATCTGTATATGGGGGTGATAACAATACTTGCTTCATAGGATTGCTCTAAGTATTGTCTAGTTCAAAACTCATTCATGTCCCAGTGTTAGAGATGAGAAAATCTCAGGGAACGAATGCAGCCCAGGCCTTATTTAGCAAGTCTATGGGAAACAGACCAATGAGCATTTCTGGAGGAAGCCGGTGTCATCCGCTCTGTTCCCAAACCTGGCTGTGCATCAGAATCACCTGGAGCACTTGTTAGAAACTCATTCAAGTACAGAGTTTATTCACTAAGTCTTGGACCAGGCCCAGGAATCTGTATGGGATCGGCTCCAAGCTGATTTGCTTTTGGGATTTCAAACCACATAGGAGCCCTCCCTGTGGGCTCATATGAGTGTATACGTACACAATTTTTTGCGTTCCAGAAGCAAGTCTCCAAGCCAGCCTGTAAGAAATGTTTACAGCACTCTAGTTCAAACCCCTGCCATGGCTCTACTCAGGCTTCAGGCCTGCCCTCCTCACCAGGACCTGGAGGTTGACACGATCAAGTCCCCATGCTCCCAGTGGCTTTTCTTCTCCAGGCCTTTGCACCAGTGCTCCTTGATCTCGGGACATTCTTCCCAGTCCCAGTGCTCTTTCAGTGGCAAAGACCTAGTGACTTCTGGCACTTGCTGCTTATATGTTTAACTGCATTGTTTATTTGCCAGTTTTCCCCATAAAACCATAAGCTCCATAAAGACAGAAACTACACTGTTTAGGGCTATCTCAGTGGTAGCCTCAGTGATAAATGTTTGCTGGGTAAATGAATGAGAAGAATGGGCTGGTCCAGCATGGTGCCAAAGAGCAGCTGACCCCCTGGAAGGCTTCTGTCTCCCGCCCAGTGTGAGGCATCAACCCTAAGGGATTAGAAAGGGGGCTTTCTGGAGGGGGCTTTCCTTTTGGGGCTAGGGAGGTTTCAGAGCTAGAAGCCCATAATTTGGCATTAGACCTGGCTCCACAACTAGCTTTGTGACCTCGGACAGGTCGCTTAACCTTCCCTGAGCTTCAGCTTTCTCGCTTGGTGTAAGGACGAGCTTCATTCACATAAAGCACTCCCCCATTTCCTGAGCCATGTTAAGCATTCAATAAATATTAGCCATCACTGCTAGGTTTGAGTTGGCTTCCCCAGAAAGTTTTGTTCTACCTCCTTTCCCCAGAGATGTCCGCGCACAGGAGGCATCAGAAGTGACAGCACTCATCTGAACAGTTTTCTGCTGTTGTTTAGGAATGACTGGAGCAGAAGGAACCATGCACCCTCAGGGGAAAGAAACCATATTTCTCAATACCTAATAATAACCACATTCCCTGTTTATCGAGCACATGTTGTGCATCAGGCACTAAGCCCCAGTGCTTCCCTCTCTGGGGAAACCCTAGGAGGACTTGGGGGCAGAAAGGGAACCAGGCTGAACCGTGGGGAGTGGAGAGGTCAATGCCCTCCTCTCTGCATGCCACCCAGGCCCCTCTGGGAAGGCATAGATCCTTATTGTGGCCACCAAAGAGGCTGAATCCCCTTTCAGCACGCTGGCCCATCAGCAGGAAAGGCTCAGGCAATCCCTGTGTCCCAAAGCAAGAAGGCATGCTCCAGGCCCTTTCTCTGCACCCCCACCCCACAACAGGCAGAGGTGGCCCCTTCTCGGCACCCAACGTGGGGCAGAGGTAGCCTCTTCTGAGAGAGCAGGTGGCTTGAATGCAGTTCTGCGGTTTTATTTTTCCTGGGATACTCAAGGGGATGTGGGAACAGCCACAGGTGTGGTGAGGGGAAGCCCCCACCTCCCCTCCCCAGCCGCTGGGAAAGGGGAGAGGCCCAGGCGCCCTGGTCCTGGGTTGGTCCAGCCACTGTGGTCCCTGGGCCCTGTGGGCAGAGGGCTGAGGGTGGAGCCCTGGGAGGGTGGGGCAGGCTCCTAGGCGGGGTTGGGGATTCTTCATAAAAAGCCATGAAGCTTGATCCCCCACGAAGCCCAGCCCCGCGGGGTTGGGGGGACGCAGAGCCCAGATGGGGGACCCGGCCCGGCCTGGCCCGTGGGGGAAAATAATGGCAGAGATGGTGCCCATAGGGAGAAAGTGGGAAAGAAGCGTCGGACCAGGAAGGTGGGCTTCCAGGTGAGGGGCACGGGGTGGAGAGGCACGGCCCCCAGCCCAGCCCGGGCGCCTTCGCGTGGGGTCAGGAAGGTAAAAAACCCACGAGTGTGACGGGCGGGAGGGGCCGGGGCGTGCGGTGCCGGCGGGGCGGGCGCACGGAGCTGCCCGCGTTCACAGTGACCTCGACGCTGGGTGTACAGTACGGGTAGAAAACCGCGGGCCCGGGCCGGGCTGGGCGGGCCGGGCGGGTCACAGCCTGGTCTGGGCCTCGGGGATGTAGATCTCGATGCTGTCGGCGCTCTCGGTGGCCGAGCTGTGGCGGAAGGAGGCGGCGCGCTTGGCCGCCAGGAGCCGCTTGCGCGCTTCCTGCCGCTGCCGGTCCACGGAGTCCAGGGAGCGCTCCTTCACCGGCACGCCCCGGCCCCGCGAGGGCTTCTTTGGTATCGGCGGAGGGACCTTCTTCTCCTCCTGTCGGAGAGCGAGAGCCCGGCGGTGAGCCCCGGAGCCGGGACCACCCCAGCATCCCGGCTCGCGCCCCCCCACCCCAGCTCCCAGAGGAATGGGAATCATGTGGCTGTGAAAGGGAAAAGTGGATCGCACAACCTAAGTCCCCAGATCAAAACCCGGCACCTTTCATTAAAACATGATGGATTCGAGCGCCCCCTGGTGGAACCGTTCTTAACTGCTTGCATCAGCGTGCTGTTTGGGGACCGTTTTCTCTCCAGTCCCTCTAATCCAGGCAAGGCAAGGGGGAGGGAGTCATCACCACGCCCCTGACACCCATCACAGACAGGTCTAGTAAGCTGAAAGACAAGGCATGCTCAAGGCTGTGCCCTTTGTGTCCAGGCCTGAGCTGAAGGTGACCTTCTAGAAAGTCTAGCTCTACTCCCTTAAACTGCAGCTGGCCAAGGTGGTAGGGGGAGCTCTGGAAGCTTAGGCAGTGATGAGCACTGAGGCCAAGCAGTTGGCAGTGAGCAGGAGTGTGGTCATTCTGGAAGCAGATGGTCACCTGTCATCTGTTCCCTGCTGCACACGGGTCACTTCCCCTGCACACCTCTGCCCCTAACATCTCTGTGGAAGGGCATTTTCCAGAGTGTGGCCCCTAGGCCTCAAGGGACCACCCCCCACATACACACCTTAGGCTCCAGGAGTTTCCAGCTGTTGGCCTTGAGTTGCTGTAGCTCCAGGAACTTGAGGGTCACATCCTCAATGGACAGCTGCAGGAGGTCCCAGAAACCCGCCAGGTCCTGGAAGGTTGGCACGGGGAACGCAGTGGGGTCCTGCAGCAATGGGAGACATGGGGGGACACCCTATTAAGGAGGTCTGACCCCCGCCAGAATCACAAAAGCCCTAACCAATCTCACTGTCAGGAAGCCCAACCTGGGCGAATGGGGTGGGGCTGGAAGACAGGGGACAAGAGACTGGGCCTCTCACTCTCAGGTGGCACAAACACCCGGCCCCACCTCCAAGCATAACACTCAAAATGACCCCTGCAGGATTGCAGACCTGTTATCCCCAGCCACACTGGGTCACCTGCCAGGTACATACACATGGTAGGCTCTACTCCTATGGGCACTCACCATGCTTTGCTGACACAGCCGGAAGAACTGCTGGACCTTCTGGGACAGAAGAAGTTGTGTGCTGCCAACAGCACTGCGGATCTTCTCCAGGACTGGAGGGCAGAAGGAAATTCAAGGAGGAGAACGAGGCATCTTCTTCCCCGGCCACCAGAAAGTCCACCCTGATGACTTTTACCTCTTGGTTATTCGCACTATTTATCCATCTGTCTCCTCCAGTCCCTTCTCTGCCCCGCCCTCGAGTTCTTGACAAGCAGCTCTGTCCCATCTCAACAAGACTGGACACTCAGGTACTGATGACCCTTCCTTCATGAGCACTTACTACAATTACTGACCACTTATCTTCCTGCATCCCTCCTGCCTCCCAAGTTAGCACAGACGGAAACCAACCCCAGCCTAGCCCTACAGCCCTGGCCAGGGCATCAGCTCAGTGACTACCCACTGGCTGAACTATGTCACTCATCAGGGCATGCCTCCTTGGCTTACCAAGAATTACTAAATAATTTCATGAACATGACCCTGGGCATAATCCCATCAACCCAGGGATTCTGCCGTAAGGGTGTGTTTCCCCCAGACTTGACTTGGGGGAAAGGGCCATGCCGTCCTTTAGCCCAGGGCCATGTCCACTTAGCTGAGCCTCATCATCTATGCCTCAAAAAGGATCTGACTTGAACTGCCTCCCTGCTGCCTTGTGTCTGGGTTTCACCACCTGTTTCAGGCTAGATCCCTATGCCAGTCCAGATCTGAATAGTTCCCTTTGTCCCCTTGGTCCTGGTGACCTGGACTGGTAGCCATCTTCCAGAAGATCTAGTCCTTTTCCCCAGTCAGTGTCTTCAGTCCTAACCCTGGCCTCTGAAGCTGCTCCTCCCAAGAGCTCCTGGCATAACCTACTACCAGTGTGGAGTCCTCAAGCTTCCATGTGGAAGGACTGGTGAAGGCAGAGCCATGCCCAACCCATGGGACCTCCTGTTCCATTGCAGCCCCACCACTGGCCACCATCCTGAGCACACAGGGGCCCAGCACCCCGTGCCCGCCAACTCACTCTCCTCTGGCAGCTCATAGTCCTCCGCCTCACGCTCCATCTGCTGGCACCAGTGCTCCAGCTTCTCCACCTCTGCCCGCAGCATCTTGATGAACCACTCGCCGTCCCGTGGGCAGGGGGATGTGCGGCCTGAGTCAGGGAGGCTACGCGAACCACGCTCCATCCAGGAGTCTCGGCGGCCAGACCCAGGGCCAGGGGTGGGGGTGGGGGCAGGGCCTGGCGACCCATCGGTGGCCGGCGGCTCATACGGCAGTGGGTAGCCCTCGCGGTAGGCCCACTGGCCCTGCGTGTGGACCGTGCGGAAGACTGAGTAGGTGGGGGCGCGGGGCCCGGGCTGGGGCTCAGAGGCGTGCCTCTGGAAGGAGCGTCCAAACTGCAGGGCCTTGTCTTCTGTGGCCACTGTGGCCAGGCCGGCCAGGCCTTCAAGCTCCAGGTCCGCCTGCACACCGGCCGTCACACTGTTGGAGCGCTTGAACCTCGCCCGCCTGTGGAAACAGGCACTTGTCCCTTCTGCCCAGTCTCATTCCAGCCCTCACCCCCATCCCAGGCAGAAAGGGAAGGAAATGAGGAAAAGAAGCAACAAAGGAGTGGCCATTAATTTACACACTTGAAACAGATCAGTCCTTGCAACTGGGGGTCACCTAATAACCTACCCATTGCACCACCGATAAACAAGGGTGAGGGTTAAAATATCTGACAAACACTGTGCCATGGCAAGGACAGATGCTGGTAGACACCAATCAAAGCTTACACTGACCAAAGTATCAAAACTACACCCTGCTGAAGCTGGACTGTGAGGCAGACCAGAGAGACCCAGGGAGGGTCCAGGGTGGTGGTAGCTCCGTACTGATGAATACAGAAGTATTTTAGTATTCTGTCAAATGGTATGTCTGTGCTAGTTTACACTGGATGTACAGTGTGTCATCAGCTCTACAGAGAGATGAGGACACTTAAGGCCCAGAAAGGCCCACGCTCATCCAGCCATAAAGAAGCAGAGCCAGGATTTGGACTCAGAGCTGCTGGATTCCACTGTCAAACACTCTGCACCATATCAGCTGCTAGAATATCACAGCAAGAGATGCTGGGAGTGGCTGGGGATGGAGTGGGCCTGCAGCTGGGAGGACTTCCCCCTAAGGACCCTGACAGCACAGCCCAGAGCCTGGCCAGACACAGTATGCCAATGCCAGTGGAGCTGAATTAAGTTGTTGGTAGGAATGACACAGGGCCTGGGGACTTCTTGTCTTTGAGTTAATAATATGCAAATCCTATGCAAAAGAGAAAGTCAACTGCCCTTGTTCATTTTTTCTCCAGAGTTCAGAGTAGGGGCTCTTTTCTATGAAGAAGTTACTGGCTCCCTAAGATGCATGAGGTTAGGGTCAGATAATACTTAAACAAGTGAGAGTCAGAGGCTATGGGGGGGGTGGAGCATACAAAGAGGTTCAAGGCCTAGGAATTCAAGGACCTCAAAAGAAAGGCCCATGGGTCCTGAATTCTCATTACCTCTACCTAGTCAGAAAAGAGAAAGGCTTGTCGAGCCAGCTCCAGGGGCCTGTCCAGCTTTCCAGGAGACTCTCCCAGCCCCTACAACTTCAGCCTTCCTCATGCTACCCAGGCCTTCTCTTCTTGCTGCCTGCCTGCTTCCCTCCAGCTGGCAGGCTGCCTGCTGGGAGCCTGTTGCCATAGAAACTAGGCCCAGAAGGATGCTGCAGGACCCAGGAAAGAGAGATTCACTCATGTGCAGGCTCCACAGAGCCCTATGTCCCCACCCCCACCTCTGTAAGGAGAGAAAATATGTCTTCATTGCCTCCTGCATGGTCTTCACCTTGGTGTCTGCCCTGATCAGACTGGCATCATCATTTGCCTTGACTACTAGACTGGCCTCCTTTCAGACACTTCTGCATCCACTCAGTATATGCAGAGGAACAGCAGTGGACCAGGAGGCTGACCTGAGCTCTAGCGCTGGCTTTGTCACTATGTGCCTTTGGGAAGTCCTCCATTAGGCCAGCTAATATGTGTTTATTTAAAATATATGATTATATATTACATGTAAGTACATACATACACACATATATATCTAAAAAACACACATATAAAATTATAGGAATGGACCAATAATTGCCAAGGTATCTTCTCTCTCCAAAATTATACCCTGCATGTTTTAAGATGTGGGGCCCAACAATCCCTCCCCAATCTACCCAAGACTAGAATAGTCTACCCAGAGCTGAGCTCTGCCAAGTCATTCCCCTGCTCAAAATCTTCCCATAGCTCCCCACTGCCTGCAAGATAAAGCTGAAACTTCCTGTGCCAGCATTTACCAGTGGCCCTTATACTTTGGATGCAGTCCTCATCTTCAACTTCATGCCCCCCACACTCCTGGTCCCCCAAACAGATAACTTGTGATCCTGACTCTAAGCCTTTGCACATCCTATTCCCTTGCTTGAAATGGCTTTCCTTCTCTTCCCCGCCTATTCCTTGCTCAAACCCCTCTTCCTCTGTGGCTCCCCTGACTGTCCACAGGATCTCTCCTCACTTGCATACCCCCTCAGCAGTCTTCTTGCATCCAGAGGTAGCCCTGTTATTTGGTTAAACTTCTATCTCCTTCTGGTGAGAGACTTGTATGTTACCTATACCATCGATGCACCCTGGCTCCCCACAAATATTTTTGTGCTTTGGAGCTCCAGTTAGCCTGTGACTCCTTCAGAGCTTCATCAGTTGCAAACCACGGAGGTAAAGGTAGGGTTTGCCTCAATAAATACATTCCTGAAGAGCCACCATCCCCGCTGCTTCCTTGAACATGGATTTGTCATTGGGCACCACTGGGTTTGCTGCCTCTCACCTTGTCCTCTGAGAATTCCTAAGAGAATCACGCTCCATCTTGATGGGAGTCACAGTATGGAACAGAAACACAAAGTGTCCCAGGCTTCATGGCTCTCAAGTCTCTACCTTAACAAGCTCTCTCACTGTGTGTGCTTCAGGGAAACCCGAAGGAGCTGAGAAGCTTAAGGGATTAGTGGAAGCGCAGTCCTCACCAAGACTCCCAGCCAGCAGCCAGAGACTCACACAGCACAAGTGGGAGCCAGTCATCCTTATACAAGTGGCATTTGAAACTAGCAGTGTGGGACAACACCTCCCAAGAAAAGAGCAATGGATCAAAGATCCAAAGTCCTGGGGAATATGGACACTTCACAAGTAGCGGGAGACAGTGTAGCCCACAGAGGAGAGGCAGAGGCCAGAGAGGATGAGGAAGAAAACTAGAAGACCCTACAGGCTGAAGGGGAGAAGAAAGGTCTCAAGAAGGAACAAGCAGCCAACACAGAAAATGAAGTCACTTAAGAATGAAAGGTGGGCCGGTGAGATGGCTCAGCAGCGTAAGCGCCTGCCTTGCAAGCGCGAGGGCCCGAGTTCGACTCCCGGATCCCACATACGAAAAAGGGGCCGGTGATATCGCTCAGCAGCACGGACGCCTGCTGGCGCGCGAGGTCCTGAGGTCGACCCCCCGGTACCAAAAACAAAAAAAAAAAGAATGAAAGGTGTCCATCGATTTGGCAGTCCAGGAGCCATTGGTGACCAGAGGAACAGCAGGCTTGGTGTGATGTGGGGGCAGATGCAGGCTGCACCTGGCTGGCAAGAAGTGGGGAAAACCAGGCAACACAACTCCTTCAAAGAGCTTGCAGAGACACAAAGAAGAGCAAGGGATGTCTGTTACAGGACGGGTATTTTGTTTAGGATGGTTCTTGCTTGCCTCATCCTGAGGGAAAAGAACCTGAAGGGGTAAGGGCACCCAACAAGATCCATGTCCTAGTCCCCGGACTGTGGGAAGCTATTGCCTTTCATGCCAAAGGGACTGTAAGATATGATTAAGATGAGGATCTCGAGATAAGGCGAACAGCCTGGATTATCCAGGTATATGCAGGAACAGGAAATTAGTACAACCTATGAAGAGAAATAAATTGAAGACAGAGAAGAGAGAAGTAAGAGTTAAAGGAACCAAGTATAAGGCGGGTACATCTTCTGACTACTAAGTATGTGCTAAGTACAGCACTTTACATGAATAAACATGCTCAGTCTTCATGACCAGTCCCATGATAAGGGTGTCAGAATCATCCCTACTTACAGAGGAGACGTGATGCCTAGGGAGGTTAAGTGACTTCCTAAGATGAGAAAGTGATCAAATTAGCTCAGAGGCCACCTCTTCAGCCACTCAGGAAGACAGATGCCCAGTCACTGAGACAGGGCTGGTGGAGGAGGCAGGGAAAAGATGCAAGGAAGTGAAGAGCTGATCTGGAAGTGGACCAGGATCCCACCAGATGACCTCCTTTGTCACGACGAGTGGCTACGGAGGTGATCTGCTAGAGACTTGTGGGGGCTGGGCGGAGGAATGAGAACAAGCCACTTTAGGGGAGACGGCAGAGCCAGACTGCCTGCACTCAAAATCCAGCTCTGTTGCTTGTGTTTTGTTTCTTCCTCTATAAGTGAGAATAATAGTACCAGCTCGGGAGACAATATATGTACAGAACTTGGGACAGCACCTGCCTGCCCATTGTGTTAGCTATTGTGGAGAAGGAGGAAAGTTGGTGGCTCTCACTGTGAAGAAAGGGAGCTGGACAAACACAATAGTCCAAATGGAGCTCTGAGAACCTAGCTAGGGCATTGTGGTTATTAATTATTGTGATTGCTGTTGATCATTTCCATCTGTTCTCCCACAGCACTCTGAACAAAACCTCTTTTATCCTCTATATCACATTGTATTATGGTGAGTTATTTGCATATCTGTCTCTCTCACTAAATGGGGCAGTTCTTCAAACATAAATGTTGGCTAGATGGCTGATTGGTCGGTTGGCTGGAAGGAAGGATGGTAGAGACCACTAATTATCCCTCAACATCCATTCTCCCTTTCTTCCTTAGTAACAGAATACCATAATTTTAAACTGGATACGTGGCCACTTTGGACAAAGATTCTTTCCCCAGTCTCTCTTACAACTAGGTATAGCCATGTGGCTGAGTTCCGACCCACAGCAAAAGCGGTATGTATGACTTCTAGAAAGTGTTCATGAAAAGAATGTGTTGGGTTGGGGCTCAGGGGTACAGTGCTTGCCTGACATACACAAGACCCTGGGTTTGACTTCTAGCACCTCAAAAAAAAAAGTGTTATTGAAAGGAAGAATGTGCCCTACTTTGTCCCTTCTTCCTTCCTAATAACCAGAACAAAGCCATGAGGGCTGGACCTCAAGTAGCCATCTTAGAACATGAGATTGCAGACAGGGTCAAAGGTAGAGAAGTAATAAGATAGAAAGACCCTGGGTCCTGACACCGTAGAACACCTACCAGCCCTCTGGACTTCTAAGCAAGAAGGAAATAAACTTCAGTCATGTTTAACTCACTGTCGTTTGGGGTTTTCTGTAACTCACAGCCAACTGCAATCCTAATTATCACAGATGAATTTTCAGGGTAGTAAAGTACAGGGCCTGTGTCCCTATTTCATTCTGGATTTGGCAATAGCTACTGTGCACTTCACCAACAGCTGTAAACACAGGATAGCAACCGGCTTCCGTTGTGAATTATCATTAACACATAACAATACATTCACAATATTTTCTCCCCAAGCCTTTTAACTATGCTGCTGAGGACTCCTCACCTCCAGTCCTGCCAGGTGACAAGGACTGCATTCCTGGTCATTGTGGAAGTCGTTATCCTGGTTACTTTGGGGAGAAGTTCCTTCAGTGACTCTCTAGGGGATAACATAAAAGCCTCTGGGAAGAAACTGGATCATCCCAAGGGACACAGTGTCCAAGAAATGCTCAATATCCACAAACTGTCAAGAGGTTTTGCCGGGAGTGTTGGCAGTAGGCTGGCAGGGGTGGGAGGAGGAGTGGGCAGTGACATTTGAGCTAGGCACAGCATTGTACCCACTGCTGTCAAAGCTCCTCTCTAAGAAAGTACCTAAGACAATCAGGCAGGGGTCCTGAGCCCATCACCCCAGCCTGGGACTGTGACAGCGAGGGAAGGGGGGTAGAGGGCAGATTCAGAGGAGTCCTGAGCATCAGTTAGGAGCCACCTTGGAGTCAGAGGCTGAGAAGCAGAGGCCGTGGCTGTACCCGGGTTTGTGCTCAGTCAGCTATTGAGCTTTTGCAGGGCTGTTGTTAGGAAACAGTTTCAGAAAATGGAAGATTCCTGCCCAGGGCTCAAGGGGCTCCTTCTCTAGGCATGTACCCTTCCCAAGGTCCTAAAGCCAAAATGGCCATAATGCTAAGGAAGGGGTGGAGAGGCTTCCTAGTTTCCCAGGTGCCCCTGGGTGGACACAAGTGGTATAAGTAGTGTTGTCAGGAAAGTACAGGGCTCCCAATTAAATTTCAGGTAAATAAGATTTTTTTATGCATAAGTATATCCCAAATATTGCATAGGACATACTTACACTATAATTTATTTGTTGTTTATCTAATAAACTTTTTTCTTTTTTGGCCTTTTAAGACAGGGTCTTGCTATATAGTTCAGGCTGGTCTTGAACTCACTATGTAGTCCAGGCTGCCCTCAAACTCACAGCAATCCTCCTGCCTCAGCCTCTCAAGAGTTGGAATTATAGGCACGTGCCACCATGCCTGACTTAATAATCAAACTTAACTAGACATCCTAGTGTTTCTTGTTTGTTTTGGTGCATTTGTTGGTAGTGGTTTTTGTTTTTGCTAGATCTGGAATTTAAAATAAAGGTTTAGTGGGAAGGATCTAGAGTTGAAAGATACGGGGAGATAACCATGTTCAGAGACAGCTGGAGTAAAAAAAAAAAATCACCTTTTCTAGGACCCCTTTCTCGTATTCAGCAAGGACACTAGGTGTCTTGTTATCATGGCCCGGAAGGTGCCGGGTCTGAGGATACAGGTGCAGTAAGGTACCTTGAGGTAGGGCTGGTCACTGTTTCTTAGGTATGTTCTTTCTCACTGCAGGGCCTTAATACATGGTGCTCTTGCTGCCTGGAACACTTTTATCTCCTATTTTCATTTAGTTAATTTTTGTTCATCCTTCAGGTCTCTATCCAAATGCCACTTCCCCAGGGAAGTCACCTCTCTGACTGGGTCCCCAGTATACACTTTCATGGCACACATACCTCTCTCTTGTGGCACCTGTCATAGCTGTAAGTCTACTCAGGGGCGGGGAGGTGCTGGGGATTGAACCCAGGGCCTCAAATGTGCTAGGAAGTGTTCTAATGATGAGCTACACCCCCAGCCCTAATTCTACATTGTCTATGCGATTCTTAGATTAATGTGGTATGACGCTTCCAAGGCCAGGACTTGTGTCTGGGTCTGCTCATCTCTGTATCCTCAATACCCAGCACTGTATTTGACAAAGAATAGGCATCCAATAGTCTGTGGGCAAATGAGGCTGGGGTTGGGGGAAGAGGTGCGGTGCAGACAGAACCGATAACAGCTCACGACCCTGTGCATTTCTAAGCCAAGTCATCACTGACAGACAGCTACAGGGGTCCACAGATAACTCCAGCTGTAAGTCTGAACTCCACCCAGAAGGTCAGCAGGGAACAGCCTGAAAGGCAAAAATAAGAGGCCTTTCCTGTCCAGCAAGTTTTGTTTTTTCACTACTGGAGATCAACCCCAGGGACTCACACATGCTAGGTGCTCTCCACTGAACTGTACTCCCGGCCTTTTTTTATTTTGAGACAGAGTCTCACTAAATTACCCAGTCTGGCCTTGAACAAGCAATCTTCCTTCCTCAGCCTCCTGAGTACTGCCTGGCTATATTATTATTATTATTATCATTTATTATTATTATTTGGTACTGGGTATGGAACCCAGGGCCTTCATATGGAGCTATATCCTCAGCCCTTTTTTAAATTTGTAAACAGGGTCTCGCTACATTGCCTGTGCTAAGCTCAAACTTGCAATCCTTCTGCCTCAGCCTCTGCCCAGTAATTTTTAAAACCAAAGTACAAACAAGTGACACAGGAGTACGGATAAGAGTCCAAGAAAATGAGTGGCAGTGGGTGGGGGTCCAAGTCCTGGATGTTTGCCTAGCAAGGCTGCTAGAATTCATGGCTTGCTTCTACGTACCAGTTGGGGCATGGTGTGTGGTGAGTCAGTCTTAAAGCCAGGGACAGAAGGGACAGCAAGGACTGTGCAGGTGTATAACTAAGAATGCCTTCGGCAGACAAGCGAGGGAGCCTGGCCAGAGAGATGGGTCAGATTTCTCCTCTCCCCACCTGTCACTCCCTCTGAATTCCCAGTGTGATCACCTGCGCCAGGCAATTCAGTGCTTCAGACACTTTCTCAACACCAGCTCCCTTCCTCAGCCCGCCGCATCAAGACCTCCCCAAGCACTTACATGAGCACAAGGAAGACCACATTCTCTGCCTGTCCCTGCCCTCCCTGGCCCTGCCCCACATTCCAAAATGCTTGTCACCTTGGTCCCCTTTTCCCTGTACTTGCTGCTATCAGCCTAGTAGAGACAACTGATCAATAAAGTAGATCAAACTAACTTAGGAAGCTCCCACCCATACCCCAAACACATAGAAAAGATGGATAACATAAAACCAAAAAGGTGTTTTCGCTACAACTCCAACCTTGAAAATAGGAAAGAGACATCTTCAGGTACCAGACATGAAAAGGAAATTCAAAATCTGAGTAGTGAGAGGGCATCTAAGCCAAGGGAGCCCCAGGAATTTCGGCCAGACATATGCTAGAGGCTGGATGGGAATACCGAGGGAGAGGAGAGACTTCTCCCTGCCTAAGCATCACCGGGAGCTGGAAGGAGACAGTGCATAAAGCCAGCAGACAAGGAGGTCTGTTTTGTTTACAGACTTGAACTAGAAAAACACATGCCAGTGATTCAGGAATGTGGCCTGCAAGTAGGACGCTGGGAAATCAGAACATTAAGTCAGTATTGTGTGTAGGTGTGGGGTTCAAATGTGTACTACCAGGGAAACCCAGAAACCTCAAGCTGAGAAATTGACCTTAAAGCTGGTCCCAAGCTGAAGCAGTACGGCAGCATGATGGAAACTGAGCCCATGTGGAAGGAGTGGGCAGTAACAAACAACAGCAAATATGTAAACTGTTCAAATATGTTTGTAAATGTACACTATTAAACCATAAAAGCTATAACAACAACTGATTTAGCTGAGCCTTTAAAGAGGTGTAATCAAAGTACTCCATAAATATAACGTGGAAGATGGGAGGAGGAAGCTA
This sequence comes from Erethizon dorsatum, assembly GCA_028451465.1. Taxonomy (NCBI): domain Eukaryota; kingdom Metazoa; phylum Chordata; class Mammalia; order Rodentia; family Erethizontidae; genus Erethizon; species Erethizon dorsatum. The sequence goes on along the minus strand of CM051827.1, from coordinate 108,138,272 downwards.
AGAAGAAAATCAAAGTGTTATAAGACTCTTATACTTAAGAGGGATAGAAATACTAATTTTAGATGTTTTTAGAAAAATGCAAAATTAAGTATATTTGCCAAATTTGTAAGGGAAATCACTATTTAAGAAATGTAAACTTCCAAATCAATGGAGAGAAAAAGAAAAATAAAATAAATCTGATCAGTTCAACAGAAGACAGAAAAAGTCACAGAAGAGGAAAGCAAGAAAAAGTAGGTTAAAGGAAAAATCTTAAAGAGATCATAGAAATAAGTCAAAATAAATTAGTATTAAAATATATAACTGGATTAAATATGTCTATCAAACCCTAGCTACATATTGCTTAAAAGCAACACACCTATCTCTCCTTTTCTTTTTTGGGGGGTGGGGGAGTGGGGGGTGGCTGGCACTGGGGATTGAACCCAGGAGCTCCCACATGCTATGCAGAAGTGCTCTTCCACTGAGCCACATTCCCAGCCACAAGCAATACATCTAAAACACAAGAGTGCAGGAAGGTAAAGGTATGAAAAGCAGCCCATTGCCTGATAAAATGAGAAATATGAGCTGGGTGAACAGCACATGCCTGTCATCTCAGCTACCTGGGGGCCAGAGGCAGGAGGATTGCAAGTTGAAGGCTAGCCTGGTCAACTCAGCGAGATCCTGTCTCAAAATTTTAAAAAAGCGGGGTCAGGATGTAGATCTGTGTGAAGGCCCTGGGTTCTATTGGAAGGAAGGAAGGAAGGCAGGCAGGCAGGCAGGCAGGCAGGCAGACAGGAAAGAAGGAAGACAGGAAGGAAGGAAGGAAAAGAAAAAAGAAGAAATATTGAAAGTTAATGTTTAACTCAAGAGGCTGTTAAGTATTCAAAAATCTAGCAGTGTATATAAAAGTAATATAGCAAGACTGTGATAAAAACTGCTAAAGCTCCATATATCCATTCTTGTCTTTGTCTCTAAGTATAAGAACCCTAATTTTTATGTGTATTCTGTATCTTGCACATTGCTTCCCAACTACAAGACCACACACTCCACAGCCTCCCTTGCAGCTAGGTGCCTTCATGTGATGTGGTTATAGCCAATGTGATGTATGTGAAGGTATTTTGTGTAACTTTGAAGAAGTCTTTTAAAAAGGAAGAACTGCATCCCTTTTCCTCCCTTCCTCCTTCCCATAGCTCAGAATGCAGACATTACAGGTAGAGCTTGAACTTCAGTTCCACAGATAGGATATAAGGTGATACACAAAAACTGGGAAAGTGGCAAAAGAGAAGGAGCCTGGGGTCCTGACACTGCACCTCCTATGTCCGGGCTAGCCATATATTTATATATTTAGTGAGACAGAAATACACTTGTGTAAGACACTATTGTGGCCCGCTACAGTCAAATTTAATCCAATCTGATAGTAGAATCAAGCAGTTTATCCCAGGAATGAAAGAATGCTCCAACATAGAAATTTTATTCATATAATGCACTGCATTCTACATGGAAGTAGGAAATCTAGGAGCATCTTGGTAGACTCTGAGAAAGTATTCAGTAAAATTCCACTCGCCAGGGCCGGTGATATAGCTCAGCAGCATAAGCGCCTGCTTGGCAAGCCTGAGGTCCTGAGTTTGACTCCTGGTACCCGCATATTAAAAAAAAAAAATTTCCACTAGCTTTTTCTATTTCAAAATATGAATACAGGCTGGGGATGTAGCTCATTGGTGGAGTACTTGCCTAGCATGTGCAAGGTCCTGGCTTCAATCCCTAGCACCACAAAAAACAAAACAAAATAAACAAACAAACAAAAACTCAGTCAACTAGGAATGGAAGGGAACTCCTTAATGTGATATAATTTGTCACAAACTTCATCTTGAGAAGTATATCTTCTTCCTTTTTTTTTTTTTGGTACTGGAAATCAAACTCAGGACCTTGCACTTGCCAGGCAGGCGCTGTGCCACAGAGCTATATCCCCGGCCCTGAGAAGTATATCTTCTAAAATCAGGAAAGAAATTAGCATGCTACCACTCAACAATGAATTGGAAGTACAGTTCAAAGTATTATAAGGTAATACATTTAAGAATACAGTTTTAAATGCATTATCCTAGCCAGGTTTGGATAGATGGGGCATGCCTATAATCCCAGCTATTTGGGAGGCTAAGGCAGGAGAATCACAAGCTCAAGGCCAGCCTACACACTTAGTGAGACCCTGTCTCAAAATAAAAAATAAATAAAATAAAAAGGGCTAGGGACTGTAGCTCACCATTCACTCTCTGGGGTTCAGTCCCCAGTATCAGGAAAAAAAAAAAAAGAATAATATTCTCATTAGCAGAAAAATAACTGACTATATAGAAAACACATCATGATTTTCAGATAACCTGAGACCCGAAGAGAGAGCAGTAAGGTTGCTCAACAAAAAATCAGTATACAAAATTTAATAGTGTCCCCATGTCCAGCTGTATCCAATTATAAAATACAATAGGAAAGAAATACCCCAGTCATAATAGTCACCACAGCAGAAAACACCATTGCCTTTCTCCTGGATCATGAAAAATCATCCTTACTGGCCTCCTCATTTCCACTATTACTTCCCTCAAACTCATTCTCCATTCAGAAGCTAGTGATCTTTTGTAAACATAAATTAGAGCATGTCATACTCTTTCTTTAACCTTTTAATAGCTACTCATTACTTATAATTAGATTCCAGTTCTTTATCATGCTGATGCTCGGCATGACCTGGCCCCTGGAATTCTCCAATTCCCTCTCTCACCACTCCCCACCCCACTCCACACAAGCCGCACGAACCTGCCCTCAGTTCCTGACGCACGTCAAACTCTTCCCTGCCCCAGCACCTCTACGTATGCTATTGTCTCTCCCTAGAAAGCCCTCCCAATCGTCACCTGAATGTTCTCAAGCATCAGCTTCAATGTAACTGCATAATTCAAATACGGTCCCTTTTCTCTTATCTCCTTTTTTCTTTCATATCCTCACCATGATATGCAATAATATCCCATTACATATTGTACCATAATATGTAATCCTGTTTTTATTCACGAGTTATTTATTACCTCAATTTCCCTCTAGACCATAACTTCTGTGAGGGCAAGAGTCATGTCTTTGATGTTTCCCCAAGCATTTAACACAGTGCACAGGCGCTGCCATACAACAAATGCTTACTAAGTATTTACTGAATAAATCAATGAAGGAATGGCGGTGCCTGCTGCACTCTTCCCAGGACTTGGGCTTGTCAGGAGGAATAGAGGGAACCCCCAAGGATCTACCTGGATGAGGGGCCCAAAAGCTTCCCAAAGGAATCGGTGAGGACACCCGGGCTTGGTTTATGGCCCACAAGCACCATCGAGCCAGGGAAGGGTATAGGATCCAGAGCACAGAGCTGCACCCATTCCTGCAGAATGCTCTCAAGAACTCAAGTCACAGATTTGCAAACTGAGTTTGTCACAGAGTGCCACTTTTCTATAATCTTCTATAAGGACAGAAGCTTTAGGAGTGACGGGGCAACAAGGGCACCTTTTGGCCACCCTCTATGGAGACATTTACTGGGTCAGCAGCATATGGAATTTGAAGGAGCTGAAGTAGGAATGGAGAAAAATGGTGACTCCCACAAGAACCCCAAAAAGACTTGATCAGACACACACATAAGACAACCCCCCAGAAGTTCCCAGAATAGCTGAGGGAGTTTCGGGGTGGTCAGAAGGCTCAACAATGGAAGTTGGGGACAGCTCAGAGTGACTGCAACTGTCGCACCAGTTTGACTCCAACAGTAGTATGGCCTGGACAACTCAGATGACCATGAACCCTTATGGTCAGCCCCAGAAGGTCCCCAGACACCACAGTTAGGGCTACTGGCCTGGTAGCATTGCAGCCCAGAGGCCAGATGGGCCAGTGTGGCACTGCCACCTGGCATTAGAGAAAGTGTCTCCCCAGAAGCACACAAGAACAGAGAAGAATCTTTCCAGCATTCCCTCCAGAGCTCACAATGCTAATTCTTCAGCTGGAAGTTAAGGAAGCAATGTTTCCGAAGCCACCTAACGCCAGGCTTGTGGCTTCTGGTAATTCTATCTCAGGTACACCAGCAACTCGGGTATGTAATAGGTACCCCCGACTGGTTAAATGCCTGTGTGAGCCAAGTGACGAGGAGTGTTATATCTGCCAGGGGCCTGTGAGAGGCAATCTTCTTGTTTATTTGTTTCTTTTTGAGCTTATGTACTTGTACACTGCAGGATGTAACGAGGGACTGGCAGAACGCTGTTATCCCCTGTAGAGGACAATTGTTAGAGGCCTTTTCATCACCTGCCTATTACTTTTCTCCACCTTTCCTTCCCCCAACCACCATCCATCTTTTGTCTATCAGTGAGCACCAGAGACAGGTAGGGGACAATGAAAACTTACTGTAGATGGTGACATCTCTGTGGCCAACCTCTGTCTACTCCTCTCCAATGAAAAGGTGTGGTCTCACCCCCAGGAAGAGGGTGCACACAGGGAGATGGCCAGTGAGGACATTCGTGAGCCCTCACTACCCTGCTACCCCAGGGGAGCCTGAGAGGCCCCAGCTGTGACCTACCTCTTGTCCTCTTCCACCTGTACACCGATGGAGTGGAACTCTCTCCGGCTCCTGTTCTCAGTGTCGGAGTCTGAGATAGTCTCCACCTGGAAGCAGGGTAGAGGGGTCAGGGTCAGGGGCCAGCCAGGGGACATAAGCCCTGTCCGGGGAGAATGGCCGGAAATGGCTGAGCCCCAAGCCACTGGCAAACCTGGCAGAGAAAATCTTCCTGAACAAGATGAGAGAGCAGCACGACCATTGTTGGGCACTGTTCTGCACTCTCTAGTAGCAAGGATAACATGAGGGACAAGGGCTGAGGCTGGCTGCCTTGTCGATGACCAGGCACCTGTGAGGTGCAGCACAGGTCAAGCCAAGAAAAAGGTCTATGTATCCAGAAGGCCCCTTCGAACTCCTCAACCCATTCCACCACAGCCCGGACCCTTGGCACCTCCTCCTCCCACTCCTGCACCCCAATCCATACCTGTACCCCAATAGACGGCCGCCACTTCCGCTGCCGTGCCAGGCTCCGCAGCTCTTCCCTGCCAGGGATGGTCTTGATGATGAGAGTGGGGGGCTTGGGGCTGGCCCGGGGTGGCACCGGCGCCAGCTCGAGGGTACGTGCGCCCATGGCGGGCCCATCCAGTCCATCGGCGGAGCTGCAGCGCCGGGCCGGACCCTCAGCCGTGGTGAAGCTCTCATGCGCCGAGTCAGTGCTGCTCTGGGCAGTGATGGAGATGCGGGGTGGGGCCTGGCTTCCCGGTGGGATGGGGGGCGGGGCCTTTCTGAAGTTGAAGGCTGTGGGCAGCAAAGGCCAGGATGCAGCCTATGAGGACACATGCCTGCAAGCATCCTTCTGACAAACCCACCACATGACACACCCATGAGGTCCTACCAAACACAGTAGCCACGTATACTCCCCACGCTGCTATGTACAGGGCCAAGGATTATCCTATCATCCCACCCAGAGAGGGAAGTGATCTGAACAAGGTCACACGGTGCAATGATGGCGAAGGCCGGAACTGGAACCCTGGGCACTGCCCACCCAAGGGCCAAGCAGGGGCATAAAGGGTACTCACAGGAGCCGGGCCTCCCTGAGACAGAGGCAGGGGCAGCAAGGAGGGGTAGGCAGTCGTCATCTTGAGAGCAGCCGGCCTGGATGGCCCGGAGGTAGCTGTGGCTCCGCATGCGGAAACAGCCAGGCAGGTCCAGGGCGTCCACAGCCTGAGACTCAAGCTCCCCAAACACAGACCCACACACGGCCTCCAGCTGCTGGTTCAACTCCTCACTGAGCTGGGGGAAGGGGCCAGGAGGACAGTTACAGAGGATCTGTGGTGGGGTGGGGTCGCTGAGGCACTCTGCTTTGGCACTATACCTAGATCTGCAGTGGCTATACTTCTGCGTGGCTCCTCTGCATTTAGGCTAAAGGAAACCCTAATTTTCTACAAAGAAAGATGAGAGCCCCTCTGCCCTGTGCTGCTTCCAAGGCCTGCCTGGGGCCACCTTGCTGCCACTCAGTCTTTCCTCTAAATACCTACCTCCCCCCACAAACACCTACATTTTCCTCTCCCCCTAGTCTCAGTCTCAGTCCCTCACCTTTCTCTCATTTGATCCTGACAGAGAGGACCAGGGACCTGACATCCACCCTCCGGCCAGGTATAGGGCTGGGCATTTCAGGGGAGGACAACTTTTATTACTTATAACCTGATACATCACACAATTGTAGAGGTACATGCATCAAGAGGCATCATGGATAACAAACGGGCAAATGATGGAGTGAAATTAACCTACAAGTTTCCCAAGCCTTTTCCTGCCTTGTGGTCACTAGCTAGTGAGCCTGGCATGGCCCAATGGTCCCTGCCCTGTCCTCAGTGGCTCTGGAGAAAGCTCAGCTGTCCTGGGGAGAGTTCTTATTGTTTTGGTTTTTTGTTTGTTTGTTTATTTGTTTGTTTTGATATTTTGTGGTGCAGAATCCATGGTGTTTAAAAAAAAGGAAAAAAACTCCAAAACTTTTGTTCACAGAACCATGCCACACATCACCACACTGAGACTAAATATGTCACAGGGTGCAGCTTCATTGGTGGTATGTGAGAAAACAGACAACAGACACAAAGAAAAAAATAAAGGTAGGAAAAGGTGGGGGCAAAAGGAAGCTCTAGCCCAGAACACAGGTGGCCAAGGTCCAGAATGCTGCTCTCACTGGGTACCTGTGTAACCCTGAGCTTCCAGTCAGATAAAACAGGGAGGAACATAGCTTAAGGTTACCTGAATGGGCTGCGGAGTGAGACTCTCCTAGATCCAAGTGCCGGCTCTGCTACTTCCTAGCAGTGTGCCCAGGGAAAGCTAAAGTTTGGGGGCCTCAGTTTGATGGCCTGTCAAATGGGAGTGATAATGGTACCATTTTCACAAGACTATTGAAGTGATTAAAAAATACACGTGAGGCATGTGATGCAGTTACTGGCACACAGTAAGCCCTCAGTGGCATGTGAAAATCTCAGGGCCTACCTAGTAAACACAGGCCAGGTGCTCATGAAACCTACAACCATTTCCATCACTGGGCCCCAAAGAAATCCCCCTGCGGATGATTACATGGAGGCCTCATAGATGAGGGTCTCAGGAACATTCAGTGGAGGGTGTGACAGCAGGTATCCCATGGCTGTATCTCATGACTGCTCCCAGAAAAGATGCATGGCCACATATTTACGAATAGCCAACAGAAGCTCAAAAGAATGGTTTGATCCATGTGTAAAGTGCAACTCAATGTTTCCATAACTTAGCCTCCAAAGCACATGATTTAACTGGATTCTACCTCAAATAGAACAGGAATCATCCCATTCTACATAGCAATGGGCAAACTAAGACTGAAAGGGGACAGATGACTTGCCCAAGGATGCCCAACTAGTAAGTGGTAAAACTGAAATTAAATGCCATGTTTCCTGGCTCCCTTGTAAGGCTGATTGAGCCTCAGAATCTCCTGGCGAGCTTCTTCTTCTTCTTCTTTTTTTTTTTTTTTTGTGGGTACCGGGGGTCAAACTCAGGACTTCACATGCCAGCAGGCGCCCGTGCCGCTGAGCGATATCACCGGCCCTTTTTTCATATGTGGGTTCCGGGAGTCGAACTCAGGACCTCACGCTTGCCAGGCAGGCGCTTATGCCGCTGAGCCATCTCACCGGCCCCTGGCAAGCTTCTTAAGCCTACATTAACATGGGCCCTCTGTCTGTTTTTGCTTTGGGTGGTTGGAAGCTCAGAGCCAAATCTGCTGAAGACAGAGGAGACTCAGTGGTTCTAATATATGCCCATTTATTTATTTTATTTAATTAATTAATTAATTTATTTATTTATTTTTGGTTTTATGAGACAGGGTCTCGCTATGTAGTTCAGGCTGGTCCTGAACTCACTATGTAGCCCAGCCTGGCCTTGAACTCGCAGCAATCCTCCTGCCTCAGCCTCCCAAGTGCTGGAATTACAGGCATGCGCCACCACACCGGGCGGGCCCAGTAATTTAGAAGAACTTTCTGTATATCTTTCTGCACTTTCTTTTCTTTCCCCCCTAATACTGGGGATTGAACCTAGGGACTTTGCACTGGGCTACATCCCAGACTCGTTTTTATTTTTTAATTTGAGACAGGGTCTCCCTAAATTGCAAAATTTCCCAGGCTGAGCTTGAAGTTACTATCCTCCTGCCTCAACCTCCCAGAGTGCTTTTTGCTGGGATTTTTTGGGGTGGTGGCGGTACTAATTAAGGAGTGAACTCAAGGAGTACTGAGCTACATCCCCAGCCCTTTAATTGTTTTTATTCACGTCTGTCTTGCTAAATTGCTCAGGCTGCCCTTGAATTTGGGATGCTCCTGCTTCAGCCTTCCAAATAGCTGGGGTTACAGTTCTTTTTTTTTTTTTGTGGGTACCGGTCGAACTCAGGACCTCATGCGCCAGCAGACGCCCGTGCTGCTGAGCAATATCACCGGCCCTTTTTTGTATGTGGGTACCGGCAGTCGAACTCAGGACCTCACGCTTGCCAGGCAGGCGCTTATGCTGCTGAGCTATCTCACCGGCCCAAGGGGTTATACTTCTAACCCTAGCCAACAGCATTTTGGTCTCAAGTCTGGACAACAGGGATGGAAGAAGTCTCACTCTGCAGTTATCTCCAGCCCTCTTTTTTTTTTTTTTTTTTTTTTTTTTTGTGGGTACCGGGGGTCGAACTCAGGACCTCATACGCCAGCAGGCGCCCGTGCCGCTGAGCGATATCACCGGCCCTTTTTTCATATGTGGGCACCGGAAGTCGAACTCGGGCCCTCGCACTTGCCAGGCAGGCGCGTACACCGCTGAGCCATCTCACCGGCCCTCCAGCCCTCTTCTATGCGAAAAGCGCTAGGCATACTATCTGCTACAGCACATGTGTTCAGTAAACATCACTATTAATAGCAAGAGGTTCTTTAATCATAGTGCCAATCCCACACAGGATGAGAGGTCCCTCTATCCCAGGGGTTATCTGAAAATCCCATGCATAGGCTAAGTCCACAACCAACTCTATCCAAGGCAGACAGAGAGAGAGAGAGAGAGAGAGAGAGAGAGAGAGAGAGAGAGAGAGAGAGAGAGAGAGAGGGAGAGAGAGAATCTCCCTCAGGCCATACACATTCAAGCTCTGGGATTCCAACAAGGGACAGACCCATAGAAAGCATAGACTCGTGTAGTCTCTCAGCGGAATACTGCACCTGAGTTGATTTGCACTACGTTATGATTATCGAACAATAACACTCTGCTGTGAACACTCCTATTATCCTAGTGTGGACGTCCGCCTCGCTTCCTAACTCCCACTCGCAGGAGAGTCAAAGTTGAAGAATCAGAAGACTCATATCTAGAATATATAAAGAACTCAAAAAATTAGACGACCTAAAATAAAAGACCCAATCAAAAAGTAGGCAAGTGAACTGAATAGACACTTCACAGAAGAAGTACAAATGGCCAATAAATACAGGAAAAATACTCAACATCGCTGGGCATTAAAGAAATGCAAATTAAAACGACACTGAGATTCCGCCTTACCCCAGAAAGAATGGTCATTATTAAAAATCAAATAACAGATGCTAGCAAGGCTGCAGGAGAAAATGAACCCTTCTACATTGTTGGTGGGAATGTAAACTAGTACAACCATTACGGAAATGCCTCAAAAAAACTAAAATTAGAAATTCCATTTTACTCAGCTATTCCCCCTCTAAGTATTTTCCCAAAACAGTTAAAGATAATCATTTTACAGTGATATATGCATACCCATGTTTATAGTGGCACAATTCATAATAGTTAAATCTTGGAAGCAGTCAATATGTCCACCAATAGAAGAAAGGATAAAGAAAATGTGGTATTTACACATAATGGAATACTACTCTGCCATAAAGAAAGACAAACTTGAGTCATTCATAGGATAATGGATGCACCTTGAGACCATAATGTTAAGTGAAATAAATCAGACACACAAGCTTAAATATCACATGGTTTCTCTTATATGAGAAACCCAAACTATAAATAAAGAGCAAAGTAAAAGATAGATAATAAGAAGTGGGGAGATGGACATTTCTCAAATAGGAATGGGATCAAGAGATGGAGGGAGTAGTAGGGGGGAGAGGGAAAAGGAATAAAAAAGGGAATTAAGCTGTGTTAGGTACATGTACCAACTCCCCAAAAGGAAAGTAAACATTATGTACTACAAACATGTACTAATATTTAAAAAAAAAAAAAAAATCAAAGAATTCCCTGGGGAAATGAACTCCTTAGCCTTTTGCCAAGCCAGATTTAGATTCAACCTTAGCCACTTCCAAGCATGTGGGATATTGAGAAGAAAATATTTTGTATGTATCTAATTGGAAATTGTCCGCTAGAGTTGATGGGTCCACCTGGGGGCAGGCAACATCCTGTACACTTTACATATGTCATTTAGTTTAGATAACCTTTGGAAAAGCCTCCCATGTCAAACCATTCCAAAACACTGGATAGAATATAACCAGCATCATTTTGTATGCATAGCCGAGCTCACAAGAAAGCAAGCTAAGTCCCCAGGGGACAAAAGCAAAGAGGAGTCTGGAAAATCAGAATATGAACTGTGTGAGCCAATGCTGCAAACAGCCCAGAGGAGGAGGAGGTGGAGGCAGGGGTGCTGGTCTCAGTAACCAAAGGCTTAGGTTTTAACACCCACTGGGGCACAGGAGTAAGGCTTTGGGCCCACACAAATTCCAAATGAGAAGCAGGAAATGAGAACCTTCATAAAGCTAGGAAAGGAAAAATCTTTGATGAAAATGAAGAGAGAAAAGAACAATCATCACCAGAGGCTGATGACAAGGAAGCCAGTTTGTAGATCAGGTTGGAGAGGGGACAAATCTCCTAAGAATCTAGACCCACAAGCCAGTCCTCCCACACACCAGGACTGTGTGTCTGCATGGGCTTGCATGGCCCAGATTAAAAATTAACATAAGGTGTTCCCAGACCAGGAATATTCTAGCGAAGCAGCTGCAGAATGTTTCCTGGGAGACCATGCCTGACTCAAGCGGCTTGGGCCTCTTAGAGATAAAGCTCCACTGAAGGTGAGCTAACAGTGTCTATGTGGCGGACATCTCTGACCTCACCCTTCATGGTGTCTACCTCCTGCACATCTTCCTCTGGATCATGGACTGGACTTACTGACCCATTTCTAGAGAGTAGAATATAACAGATATAGTGAGACCACATGGCAAGAATCTGACATCACTGATCGCTGGCCAGTGGCCAGTGAGGACCCAAGTGCTGCCAACCACCAGGTGAATGCATATGGCAGCTTCTGCAAGGCAGGAGATGACCTTGAGATGACCACAGCACTGGCCATCACCTTGACTGCAGGTGTCACCCAACTAAGCTGTACTCAGATTCTTGGCCCACAGAAACTAGGAGATAATAAATATTTGTTGTTTTAAGACACTACATTTTGGGATAATTTATTAGCAAGCAATAGATAACTAATACAAACTGATATAAATAAGAATTAAATCATTACTGAGTTATAAGAATTCAGGTTTTATCTCCTAAAGCAGCTAATTTACCTAAGCTATAACAAAGTCACTTTTAAAGTATGTATACGAAAAAAGGGCAAGTGATACTGCCCAGCGGCAAGGGCGCCTGATGGCGCACAAGGTCCTGAGTTCGACCCCCGATACCCACACACACAAAAAAATTAAAATAAAAAAATAAAGTATGTATAATACTTAAAAAAAATAAAATAAAAACAAGGCTTCACTATGTTGCTCAAGGCTGACCTCAAACTCCTGAGCTCAAGTGATCCTTCTGCTTTCAGCCTCCTGAGTAACTGGGTTACAGGCACACACTATTTTACCCAGCTTTAAACTATACTTAAAAGTCCTAAAACTTAAAAGATAAACTGAAAATATAAGGAGAGGAAAAAAGAGACTAAAGATTTAAAAATAAATCAATCAGTTTTTTAGAAAGTCAATAAAATTGAAAACAATTAATTGGTTAATGATAGATGAGACACAACTGAAGAAAACTTTAGTAAACTGTAATATATACCTGAGGAACATGCTTAGCAGGTAGTACAGGGAGGCAGAGATGGAAACCATGGAGGAGAGGTTAAGATACATGGAGGAAAGAATGAGAATGTCCCACTCATGACTAACAGAAGCTGCTAACAGATGTAGAGACTAGATAGACTGTGGGAGAGGCAGAATTTAAAGAGATAATGACAGTTGTTGAGAATTTTCCAACTTTGACATGACTTTAGACATCAAATCCGATCACGTAAGCCAACTATAAAGCTGGACAAAACTGTCAAAAACAACCATTTTATCACTCTTATCAGGGCACGCACACACACAAAAAACATTTATCATGAAGATGACTGATTGGGATGCATGACTCTATGGCTCTCTGGCCTGAGGCTGTTCCCCTCTCCCAGGCCCCCAGCTCTCTCAGGTGCAATGGTTCACCAGAGTGGTACAAGCCATGAAGGCCAGCTGCCTTATTGCCCCTGCTCTTTGGAGCATTATCAGTTATAGTGTCCAGAACAGGGAGGGCCAGCAGCACTGCTAGGCTGAAGTTTCAGCACTGTGTACAGTATGTAATAAACTGGCAGACTAGCCAGGTATTTAAGAATTCAAAAGGATGAGACAGCAACTGGGGTTTTGAACTTCTCCAAATATTTTGGGTTAAGTGGAGGCTGAGCGAATGCACAGCAGAGACCAAAGAAGCCCCGAACTACCCATATATCTCGGGCCAGTGTTGCATTTATATATGTGCAGAGAAAACACAAGAAAGTCTAGTGATGAGTAAAAGCCAGGGCAGGCTTGAAAAAACCTAAAGGTTTGCTCCAGAACCATAGGATGAGACAGGAAGTCTTACTGGCTTGAAATTGTTAAGCACACATCCCTAGCCCTTCTTTAAAATGTTTAAAATTTTGATACCAGGTCTTGGGAAGTTGCTAAATTGCCTAACAATTATACTGGGTTCGAACTTTAATCCTCCTACCTCAGCCTCCCAGAATGCTGGGGTTACAGGTGTGTACCACCACTTCCAGTTATGGCAACAACTTCTAACCAATCTTTGGCTGAGCACTAAGCTATACAGATATAAGGGCAAATGCTAGGAAACATGGTTTAAAAAGAAAAGAAAAAAACTGAGTGGAAACATCAAAGGTTACATGTTTTATGGAAGACAGATCTCACAGATTTTGTCCAGGGATTAAGGAACAAAGTAATAAAAATCCTCAAGAGAGACAAATATGAATCTAGAGTTGCTACAATATACTACCCAACATGCTCAGTATTCAACTAAAAATTAAGTCATGCAAATAAAAAGGTATAAATGTCCAAAAATGTTGGATTTATCACAAAGACTAAAAAGTAGTTATTATAAATATATTCAAAAACTAAAGGAAACCATGTTTAAAGGTTTAAAGGCAAGGATGACAACAATGGTGTCATGAATACAAATCTTAACAAAAGGAAATTCATTTTTTTTTTTTAAATGAACAAATAAAAATTTTGGAACTGAAAAGTACAATAACTGAAATGGAAAATTCAGTAGAGAGGCTGAATACAAGAAATAATCAGTAAACCTGAAGATAGATCATTATAAATTACCCAACCTGAACAATGGAGAGAGAAAAGATTGAATGGAATGAACAGAGCCTCAGAGATTAACTGGACAACATCAAGCATACCAACATACATGTAATGGGAGCCCAGAAGAAGAAGAGAGGGAAGAGAAAGAGAAGAGAAAAGGGACATAAAAATATTGGAAGAAATAGTGGGAACAGAAAAATATATTACAAAATAATAACTTAAAACTTTCCAAATTTGTTTTTAAAAATTAACCTACAGTTCACAGAAGTTCAATGAACTTAAAGCTAAACATTCAGAGATCCATATCAAGACATATTATAATCAACATGTTGAAAGTTGAAGACAGAGAAAAGTTTAATAGCAGCAAAAGAAAATTCATCACACATAGGGAGGGTCAGTGAGATGGCTCAGTGGCATACGCACCTGCCTGGCAAACACGAGGGCCCGAGTTCGACTCCCGGATCCCACATACAAAAAAAGGGCCGGTGATATCGCTCAGCAGCACGGGTGCCTGCTGGCACGTGAGGTCCTGAGGTCGACCCCCAGTACCCACAAAAAGAAACCAAAAAACCATATATGGAAACTACTGGCTTTTCATCAGAACCAATAAACATGACAAGGCAGTAGAATGGTATAATCAAAGCACTAAAAGAGAGCTGTGGATGTAGTGCAGTAATAGAGCATTTGCCACATACTAGGCCCTGGGCTTGATCCCCAGCACCACACCACAAAAACAAACTAAAAAACAAATGTTTAAAAAAAAAAAAAAAGGGCCGGTGAGATGGCTCAGCGGCTTAAGCGCCTGCCCGGCAAGCGCGAGGGCCCGAGTTCGACTCCCGGAACCCACATACGAAAAAGGGGCCGGTGATATCGCTCAGCGGCACGGGCGCCTGCTGGCGCGTGAGGTCCTGAGGTCGACCCCCCGGTACCCACCAAAAAAAAAAAAAAAAAAAAAAAAAAAAAACAAACCTACCCACTAGGAATTCTATATTCAGCAAAATTATCCTTCAAAAATGAATTGAAAATAAAGACAGTTCCAGGTCAATATAGACTAAAGAATCTGTTACCAGATCTATCTTAAAAGAAATACTACTAGAAGTCCTTCTAGCTAAAAGGAAGTAACACTTGATAGTAGTAACTCAAATACACAAGAAATGAAGAGCACCAAAAATGGTAAATATGTGAGCAAATATAAAAGGTTCTACTAAATAGTTTTCTCACTCTCTTAACTTTTTTTGAAAGATAAAGTTATATAAAACACTTATTACAATGTCATTGGTTGACTTATAACAATTGTTAGGTTTGTAACATATCTATCTATCCATCTATCTATCTATATATAGATATATATAGGTAGATAGATAATGATGATAACAATGATGATGGGGTGTGTGTGTGTTTTACTGTGGATTGAACTCAGGGATTTCATGCTGAACTAAATATCCCCAGTCCTTTTGATTTTTTAAATTTTGAGACAGAGCCTAAGTTGCCCAGGCTGGGCTTGAACTTGTGATTATCTTGCTTCAGACTTTCAGAGTGCTGGGATTACTAGAGATGATTTATGTGACAATAATATCACAAAGAAAGGAGAGAGAAAGGAGATGTATTGGAACAATATTGTATTGGCTTCTATATTTTACCGTAACTAATTATATTAATTTACTATTATAATCTAGATACACATTGCAATCCCTGGTGCAACCACTAATAAAATAATTCAAATAATGTAGTAAAGCAATTAATGAAGGAATTTAAATGATATACTAAAATTGTTTATTTAATACAAAAGAAAACACTAAAGGAGGAACAGAAAAAAAAATAATGAGACAATCCAACCATACCAATAATCACATTAAATATGAATGGACAAAAACTCCCATTCAAAAGGTAGAGACTGATTAGGTTCCAGAGGTAAATTTTAAATCCTCAGATTTAAGGAGCATACACACAAAGATTTAGTGAAACTGCAGAACAACAAAATCAAAATGACATTTTAACAGCAACCAGAGAGAAATGAAATTAGCTACAAGGACATTTCTGTTAACAGCAGGCTTCTTAATAGCAACAACAGAAAATAGATGACAATGAAATATCCTTAAAACATTGAGAGAAGGTAAATGTTGACTTAGAATTCCCCTAATAAGCTAAGCCATATGAAAAAATGAGGGTAAAATATATCTTTGTTAGAGCTTGTTACTAACAAACATTTAATGAAAAATTTAATAATACGCTTTAGAAGGAAGGAATAAGAAGCTGTACTGGGTGTGGAGGGAGGTAAAGATGTGAGCATCAATCAAGTAATAAGAGTAAATAGTAACAATAATAAAGATGAATCCAGGAGGTAAAAGATGAATTTTAGTACTGGGTAACAGCCAGGCATGGTGGTGCATGCCTGTAATCCCAGTACTCAGGAGGCTGAGGCAGGAGGATCACTGTGAGTTCAAGGCCAGCCTGGGCTACAAAATGAATTCAAGGCCAGCCTGAACTACATAGTAAAATCCTGTCTCAAAAAGACAAAATAAAATAAAATAAAATAAAATAAAATACTGGGCAACAGTACATAAAAGAAGGAAAGAGGTCATCAAAATTAAAATATCCTGGGCCAGTGAGATGGCTCAGCAGCATAAGCGCCTGCCTAGCAAGCATGAGGTCCTGAGTTCGAGTCCCGGTGCCCACATACGAAGAAAGGGCCAGTGATATCGCTCAGCGGCACAGGCGCCTGCTGGCACGCAAGGTCCTGAGGTCGACCCCTGGTACCCACACACACAAAAAAATAAAATAAAATATCCTAATATCACTTAAATATTTGAAGTGATGAGTGTGTTAATAGTTTAATTTAATTATATTCATATATAACATCACTTTATATACTATATATGTCTATAATTCATCAATTTATAATAAAGGTTAAAAATTTTTTAAATGCTCAAAGAGATCAAAGAAAGAACTAAAGTCAGGTGTGGGGATACACACCTGTAATCCCAGCACCCTGGAGTGGCTGAGGCAGGAAGATTACAAGTTTGAACTGAGCCAGGCAACTCAATGACTTAGCAAGACCTTGTCTCAAAATAAAAAGTAAAGGGCTGGGGATATAGCTCAGTGCAAAGGCCTTGGATTCAATCCTCAGTACTGCAGAAAAAGGAAAGAAGGAAAAAAGGAAGGGAAGAAGGGAGGAAGGGAGAGATGCAGGGAAGGGGGAGGGAGGGCAGGAAGGAAAACCAATGTCCAAGACAATAATATTTAATATTGTCAGGAACACAATACCCATAAATTGATCTACAAATTCAATGCAGTCCCTTCAAATTGCCAATTATATTTGAAGCTCCCTAACAAGCATCCTCAAAATCCATATTTATATGCAAAAAAAACACAAAACAATCCTTTAAAAAAGTAACAAAAGCCTATTATTTAAATTTACTGAATTCTTATTACAAAGTTACACTAATCAAAGCAGGTGGTAATAGCACAAGGATAGACTCATTTACAGCAATGGAATAGACTTGAAGCTTCATAAATAAACACATAAATTTACAGTAAATTGACTTTGACAAAGGAACCAAAAATTTTAGTGAGAAAAGAAAGTCTTTTTAACAAATGTTACTGGCAAAATTGGGTATCCAAACGCAAAAGATGAAATTGGACTCCTAATTCAAATCACAAAAAGCTCAAAAAGGATCATTTACCTAAACAAAAGCATAGAAACATTGGTGTAAATTTTGTGATCTCAAGTTTGGCAAAGATTTCTTAAATTTTTCATCAAAATTACAATCAAGAATAGCAAATTTTATGAATTATCCCCAATAAAATTTAATCTGATTAGGGGACAGGGATGTAGCTCAGTGGTAGAGCGCTTGTCTAGCACACATGATGTGCTAGGCTTGATCCCCAGCACCACATATACACAAAAACTTTTTAATGTATTCTGTCCTTCAAATAACAATATGAAAATACAAGACAGTAAATGGGAAACACTACACTAGCTAACACTTTAATATTACATTTCTAGCATCCAGAATTGTGAGTGGGTGCTGAGGATGGAACCCAGGGCCTTGTGCAAGCTAGGCAACACACTATCGCTGAGCTAGGACCCTCAGCCCAAAAATAAATTTTTGATACTTAAAAATAACAAGAAGAGAGGGGGAGTTATCGTTAAATTAAAATGTCCTAAGGTTTTTGTATGGCCCGGGGGAAGGCAGAAAAAATTGTCAGCTTCAGACTGCTAAGTCAAGTATGCACATTAAAACTATGAGAACTATAAAGAATAAAATAGAATATATAACTGCCAATCCAGTGTGGGATTTGGCAAGAAAAATAAAGAAAAAGTCGATCCAAAAGACAGCAGCAAAGTAGAAAACCATCACCCAAAGGAGAGGACACATAGCACAAAATTAGATAATCAAAATGAATCCAAGCATATCAGCAATCACAGTAAATATAAATGTACTAAACTCTCAAGGAATTATTAAATGAATATAAAATCAAACCTAGCTATAAGCTACTTAGAAAAGACATACCTGAAACATAGCAGACAAAAAGCTTTAAAGTCAAAGGTGGAAAAAGATGTTCTAGGCAAATACTTAACAAAAAAAAATAGACTTATTAGAAAAACCATTACTAGAGATAACAGGGTGACATCTCTAGTACTTTAAACCTCTTTCCTCTTCTGCAAAGCAGGGACTCTAAGCCATTCCTCTAGGAGAAATATGTCAAGTGTGTGTGATGTTAGATAATATGAAGTGGGAGGAGGAGAAAGGAAAAGGAGGAGGAGGAAGAGGAATAAGAAATGTGTCAGGGGGGTGGGGGTTAAATTAAAATTTTAGAACATTTGGGAAAAGACCTGAAAGAAGTGAGAAAGTGATCTATGGGAGTGTCTGGGGAAGACATCCAGGAGGGGCAGTGGCAAATGCAAAGCCCCCGAGGCTGGAGCACACTTGTGGTGTCTAAGGGGCCACAAGCCATCTCCTGTGGCTGGAGTCGGGAGGGACAGGGTTAGGAGAACTCACAGGTAGCACCAGCTAGAGCATGCAAGGCCTTATAAATCACAACAAAATCCTGATGGTTACTCTAAGCAAAGGAGGGTTTTGACCAGAACAGCAAATAAAAACATTTTTAATAATCATGCTGGCTGTATTGACAGTGAATGAAGTAGAGCCAGGGCGTACCAGGAGGGTAACCAGCAGGTAATGCAGTAGCCCAGACAAAAGGACATGTGATGTGCATCAGAGGTGATAAAGGGGACTTGCATCTTGGATATATTTTGAAGGTGAAACTAACAGGATTTGCTGAAGGATTAGATATGGGATGTGAGAAAGAAAAGAGACTGACTTCATGGGTTGGGAGTGTAGCTCAGTGGTACAGTGTGTTCCCAGCAGCTGCAAGGACTTGAGTTCAACACCCAGCACCAAAATTAAGGCCAAAAAAAAAGGAAGGAAAACCAACTTCAGGCCAGAGCTCCTGGAAGAATAAAGTTGCCATTATTGGAAAAGGAGAAGACAGTGGATGGAACAGCAATTTGGGGAGCCAGGGAGGCCATCGATAGTTTAGTTTGGCTATCATAAATTTGAGATGCCCACTGGACATCCAAGGGAGATTTCAATACACTGTGCGATACACATGCCAGACATTCAAGGGAAGATTTAGGCTGGAGTTATGCCTCTGGGAATCACCAGGATCCCGGCAATATTCAAAGCCATGGGCCTGGATGAGATCACCTAAGGAGTGGGTGCAGAGAGCAGTTGAAGGACTGAGCACTGGAAAACTCATGTTGAGATCCTGGGCAGTCATGAGGCACCAAGACACAGATGAAAATAAGCAGGCAGAGGGAGAATTTAGGAGAATCTGAAGGGTGTGGTGTTGTCCTCAAAGCCAACTGAGAAAAGTAGTTCAGGAAGGAAAGTCAGTAACTGTGTTAGATGTTGCTGATGGGTCAAGTAACAGGAGGGCTGAGCATTAACTAGTGGTTTTAGCAACACAGGCTGGTCTGATGTGAAAAGATAGCCGGACCAATCAGATTTCCTGATTCAGGAAATGTAACAAAGAAATACAGAGAGACTGCTGTGGGTAACAATGGGCGCCAATGTGGACAGTCTTTTGCATGGCTTTTTGCATTGCTTTTTTCCCCCAGCAAACAGTAAAAATAGCTAACCTTTATTGAGTGGTGGCTCTGTGCCAAGAACGCTATTCTGATGCCTATTTTTAAATAGGGACAGCGGGGCTCAAAAAAGTCAAGTAACTTGCCCCAGGTCACTCAGTTGATAAGTAGTTGAGCTGGAATTCAAACCCATCTCCTGCATTTAATTACTAAACTGCTGCTGCCTATGTTTAATTAAGGGGAAAGCCTATACTTAGGTATGGAACTCACATTTCTAAAATACTGATTTTGGGTCAGATACCTTGTGTTTGAATACAGTTTTTCTCTGAACTCTCACAAATCCCGAGTGAAAAACTATCACTACTATTGTCATTTTAAAGATGAGAAAAGGGAGGTGTTGAAAAGTAAGGTATCTTGCTGGTGGTCCCATGCAATAGAGGTGGTAGGGGCAGAACCCAGCCCCAGATGGTCTCAGAGAATGCAGCCTGGCCTCTGCCCAGTCTATGCAAATCTACCCTACCTTTGCCTGGGAGTGGGCTGGGAACAGTAAAGCTTGGGGAACCTCAGAGAACTAGTATGGACCTTCCTTACAAGCCCATCATTTTGAGGACGCTTGGTGCATTCCAAGGATGTGGTTCTCTGAGACGCCCCAGTCTGAGTCACTCCAGCAATTCCAAAGCAGATTTCCCCAGAACCAGACCTGAGCTCTCTCCATGAACAGACCCTCCAATCTGAAGGCACAGGCCGAGCATAGAACAGAATACCCCCTCCTGTGCTTCCATCCACATGTGCTGGGCCTCTCCCTACCTGGCCAGTGGTGAGGGAACGGCTGTAGCCAGGGATGGAGCTCCGGGGGTGGATCCGGGGCGGGACACAGCAGCTGAAAAAGGTTAAAATACCCAACTCAGAATCTGGTTGGACTAGGAGATGGTGGAGGGAGAATGACAGCATTAGAGCCTCTGACCAGGTTTTATTTGTCAAAAGTCCCCAAAGGGATCCAGGAGACTCTGAGTAGACTCCCCCAAAGAGGTACTCAAACAGGGACTATGACCAGGGATGCCCCCATTTATATGGGGAAGAGGGAGAGTCTCCAGTTAAACCCTAAGCAGGGCTACCCCCACTAGAACCCATTCTGCACACACCTCCTGCAGGACCCCACCATCAGCTTCCTGGCACCCACCCGGCCCTCCCTGTCCTTACTTGATCCGGGCCGTGTCCACGCTGGAGGAGCGGCGGGAGGCGAAGCGCCGGGCGACTGCTTTGGGAGATGTCTTGGGGCTGCCATCTGAGTCTCCACTCTCCTCATCCCCCATGGCTTTGATGTAGCTGCCGCTCCGCATCCTGCGACAGGGGATCTCCCCATCCTTGCCACCCGTGGGGTAACCCCCCCAGTCATCTTGCGGCACCTGCAGAGACAAGGGCCTCTGTCTCTCGGACATGTCTGTGGTCAGTCAAGAGGCCAGGCTCCAATAGCGGGTGCTCTGCCCTCCTGGGGCAGACCACACCAGGAGCATTCAGAGGAGAAATGGGAAGAGAGGTCGCAGGCTGTTCCCCTTCCTTAGGGGAGATGCTGCATCATGCTCCAGGGACCTTCTGCTGCTTAACTAAGACCCATCTAGAGTGTAGGGGTGCAACATGCCAGGCGCTGGGTGTGCAGTTCAGGTTGAAGATTACAGGCCTAAGTGACCGGTGTCAATCCTGCCCCCACTGTAAGGCATCACCTGACATCAGTCACCTTTCGCCCCTCCTTCTAACCAGCTTACATTCCCCAGGCTCTGCTCTCGCCCACCCCGCCCACCCGGCAAGGAACCACGGAGGGCGTTATGCAGGGAGCACTCAGATTTGTGTTCAGGGGAGCTCTCAACAGCCCTTGACAGAGGCTTGGTGGTAGAGGGCCAGGAGCAGCACAGGGGCGCAAGTGGCAGGAGGCAAACCAATTAGGAGGCTAAGGCTATGATCCAGGCAAGAGATGATGAGGCCTAAATTAAGACAATGACAATGAAGGGGGGAAAGAAGGAAATGGAGATGAGAGGTATTAAGCAGCCTGATTAGCTGTGGGGGAACAGGAACCGAGGATGAGGACGACTGGAGGCTGAGGGCTGAGGACCTGGGGGGGGGGGGTGCTGTCGCTCAGAGCCACAGAACCTGCAGAAATAGGTTTGAGGGCAGGTGATAGTGTCAGTATCAAGCACCTTAAATTTGGCATAGAACTGTTGAGCAGCTGGTTGGATGTTTGATTCTGGGGCTCAGTGGGGAGATCAGGGCTGGAGGCAGACATGTGGAAGTCATGGGCGGCAGCTGGATACACAGGAATGAAGGAGACAGCCCAGAGGAAAGAGGAAGAGAAAGCAAAGGAGATATCCACTGTCACTTAAAAAGAGTGGAAAGAAAGGAAGAACCTGTGAAGTTACCTGAGAAGGAGTGGGCAGAGGGGTAGGAGGGAAGTCAGGAGAATGCCATGTCATAGAAACAGGAGACATTTCAAGAATAAAAGGAGTCGATTATGTCAAATGCCACAGTGTGTTCAGAGGTTAGTAACTCAGGCTCAGGAGTCAGATCTATGTGAAAATTCTGGCCCCATCACTTGCTACCGAAGTAAATGAGCAAACTGGATTAACCTCAAAATATCAGTTTCCTTGCATGTGAATTATAATGGTAATTATGCCTACATCAGAAGGTGGGTGGGAAAGATAAATAACCCAATACAAAGTGTCAGGACATAGAAAGTGCTCAATAATTTTTTTTTTTTTTAATTGAGACAAGGTCTCATTATGTAGTCCAGGCTGGCCTTGAGCTCACTGTATAGCCTAGGCTAGCCTCAAACTCACAGTGATCCTCCTGCTTCAGCCTCCCGAGTACGGGAATTACAGGTGTATCCCACCACGCCTGGCAATAAATGTTAACTATTAGTATACACATAGAAAGTACCTTTCAGGGATAGCTCCCCAGAGACCACAGATGACCACCGCCAGGCCACTTCAGAGGACAGAGAGTATGGTGAGGGGGACAATGGAAGAAAGTGACAAAGAGGAGTCCATGCTCTAAGAACTAGGATAGGAAGAGAAGAGAGGAGGCAGAAGGGGAGCTGAAGCTGAGATTTTTTTATTAGGATAAAAGTAATCTGGGCATTTTTTCAGGATGACAGAAAGAGCCAGTAGCGACATTCTTTAAACATGGGAACAGGTGCGGGATGGAGGGGCTCTGAGGAAATGGGCTGAGCCCTGGTGGAGGGATCAGCCTGGGATTGGATTAGTGGCCCTGGCTTTTCCTCAGATGAGTCCAAGATGGCCACCCGCACTGCAGAGAATGAAGCTAAATGAAGGGATGCAGAGAGGGCTGGCAAGGCAGTGAATATTCAAAACACTTGTAAAGAACAGGATGAGGATGAGACTCTGACAGGAGCAAGACTGAGAGAAAGTATGGGGTTCAGGGAGGGGTAAGGCTAGATAAGGGGGCAGGAATCAGTGTGAGAATGGGGAATTAGGGATGGGATGGGACCCCAGGAAGGAGCCCTCAAGGGGGAACAGGGCAAAGCAAGGGGCCAGGGCTCCATCAAATGATGGGAACATAGGAATAAGACAATGCTGCATAAAGGAACATGGGCTCAGAGTGGAGAGAGGGAATCCAGAAGAGGTTTGAGGGAGGGCTGATGTCCAATAAGAGAAAACAGCTCAACAAAGAAATTGGGAGTCCAACAAAAACACTTAGTCTCATGGAACCAGCCTCCTCTGCTTCTGTGCCCAGGGAGCACCACACTGTCTGGAGGGTTCCTGCATCCCATTGCTTCTCCCCCAAATGGGCTCAGATTTCCCAGTCCCAAGATGCACTAGAACCCCCAGGCCCTGAGGATCATTCCTCTTTCCATACATGACAGAGAGGAGCAGCAGGCATGCCAGAGTAGGGGACGGACAGGGCATGCTCTGCCACACCGCAGGGCTCCCACTCCACAGCCACTGCAGAGCTCTTCGCTCCTCTGCAGGACACTGTGAGGTGCATGTTAAAAAGGAAGCCCCCAGGGAGGTCAGGGCAGCCCTGGAGAAGCAGCCAGGAGGAGCAAAATGGTGGCAAGGCTCCAGGGATGTCAAGGGCTCAGTTAATTCTCAGTTTAGAGCACTTTCCTACCCAGGGAAGGGTAATCCAAAGCCAATGCACAAGTCCTGAATCTCAGAAGTCCTTCCTGCTTTCACTATGGCCCTAAGTGCTACCTTGGGCTTTCATGATTCCCCCAGAAGAGCCCTAACATGTGAACGACTTATCAGAAGGCCAACGACACCTGAAAGACACATGCAGGCTCACTTCTCCATACCTCTGAACATGCTGTAGTCTCTTCCCGGAACATCTTTAATCACACTCGACTAACTCCAACTTCTCCCTTGAGATTCAGCTCAGAGCCATGTCTCCTAGAAGCTGTTCCAAGCCACCCCTGGACACCGCCACCAGGTGGGTGAGGAGCTTCCTCTGTGCTGTGTCCCGATGGTGCCCAGGGTTCTCTTCTATCACAGCCTATCACCTTACATTCCATCTCCTTATTTGTCCCTTCTAAACTGTGAGCTCTCACAAGCAGCATCTGTGTCTTCACCTCTGTGTCACTGAATGAATGAGGAATACAAGTTTGGAAGATAGCCCTAAACCTGTTGGATCTCTGGGACCTGTATGGGCTTTTCTTCTTAAAACTATGGGAGAGCTCAAGAAAACAGTATGGGCTGGATGAGGCTGGGCAAAAGGCTCCAAAAGAGGGGTTAGACCTCCTAGCCTCACCAGCAGAGGCCACGTCCGTGGTGACAGGATGGGAACAGCATACACCAGCTATCCTGGCACCATCCACTCCCAGGAAGCCCTTCCTGGAGCTGTATCAGGGCTCAGACTTCAGTGTGTCCCCCAGCCTAGAAAAACCCGTGAGACAGGCTCCCAGGGCTCCTCCACAGCCTCATGGCTATACCACCACAGGGAGCCCAAAATGACAAACCCCAGAAGAGGAATATTCCAGAATCTGACCTTCATATTCAAACAACAGAACCACCCAGATCTGAGCAGAAAAGAGGTCTGGAGAATGCTTTGGGGCAGAAGATCTGCTTTCCAATTGCCGACCTCCAAGCTCAAGGCCAGCTACGACCAGAGAACAACCCTATCCTGTCCACTGCCTTCCCTCAACCTAATTCTGCCTCCAACCTCATTAAGATGGAGGTCAGTACAGTTTGTCCAAAACAGTAGGTCATGGAGAAGTCTTCCTGGAATGGATGTACATTGTCAGAATAGTGGGGCCCCTTTGTTGCACGAATAGGGAAACTGAGGCCCCAAATGGGCTCAGGGTGACACAATAAGACAGAACAAGCTGTCACAGGAACAGCTGGCTCCCATCCAACCCTTTCCACCGTTCTCTGGATGACAAGCCTGTGAGGGCTTAAGACCTTGCCCAACACCCCCTCCCCCATCCCCCAAAAAAGCCTCACCTGCAGATAGTGGTAAGTCCTGGCTTTGGCCTTGGCGTCCGGACCCAGGAGCCCTTTGCCTGGCCCAGCCCCTGGGTATCCATCCCGGCCCTGACTGACCATCATGGTATGCCAGGCACTTCGCTTGACTGATTGTCCATCCAGTGACATAGACATGCCAGTACAGGCAAGGCAGCGACCTTCTGACCCGCCTGAACGCCCCTTGAAGCTCAAGTCCCGGTAGGAACCATCTGGAGCCTCTAGGCAGAAGGGACCACCAGGCTCCCCAGAGGGGCGCCCACCCGCCAGGAAGCCACTATCACTGTCCAAGTTGTCATCGGAGCTCCACCAGCCTGTGGCCTTGGTCTGGTGCCGACCATCCCCCTTGCGGTCCTTGCTCTTGCTCCTCTTGCCATGCCGGGACTGGTGGTGGTGGTGATGGTGGTGGTGATGGTGGTGGTGGGAGGTGTGGGGTCCTCCAGAGCCTGGGCCAGGGTAGCTGTCACTCCCAGAGCCACCTCTTCCCTCAGCTTTAGGCCCATTATAGTCCCGCTTCCCAGGCGCCTCCAGAGAGTGGGATTTGGCAAAGAGCTTCTGCACAGAGTGAACCAGATGCCGGATGCGGCTGGGGCTTTCACTGCGGGCCTCAGAGGCAGCGCCAGACCCCGGCCCTGGCCCGGGCCCACCCCCTGCTGGACCTCGCTGGTATGGTAACGTGTGGAAGCCATCTTGTTGAATGGGCAACTGCTTTTCAAACTGATCCAAAAGTGTGGGAGGCAGGCGGGGGGCTCCCTTGCCCGGTGGGTGGCCCACACAGTCTTCACAGGTGTCAAAGGGGCCCTGGCCAGGGTACATCCTGGGGAAGGTGCTGCTACCTCCCCCAGCCCCAGCCGTCCCTGGTCCTCCCTCAGGGCCTACAGACGGCCCCTCACTCAGGCTCAGGGGCCCTTCCGGAGAAAGGTGTCCCAGGCCAGCTCTTGGGGCACAGAAGCGGGGCTCGGTGGAGAAGGCCTCCCTGGAGCCCAGCAGGTATGGGGCCCTGGCAGCTGGGCCCACGTCCATATGCTGCTGGTCAGCAAAGCGGGCTGGGCGGGGATGGCTGCCTCGGTCGCCATGGTAACCCCTCATGGCCTCAGCAAAGGCTCTTCATAGTGTTGGGGGCCAGGCCCCAGGAACCTCCTAGGAAAATAGGGAAAAAGGGGATTTGGACTGAGCAACAGGCACTTCACCTAAAACCATCTTTCAGTGGGTATTCTTGTATGCCTTTAAATGCATATCAATTTATCTTGATTAATTGTACTATCTTTCCACAAATGGGCTGAAAAGTCCTTAAAACAGTCATAATAGACAAAGCCACAAAGGCAGAGAATAATCACATCATTTGTCAAATGCTGCAAATTTGATAAATACTTATTCACAAGAGGAAATGCTCTCAGCCAAATGTGTTTTTAAATATCCTTAGATTATAAAAAACAAAAGGAGACCCAAGCAGACCCAAAATATTCAAAGAAACTATTCATTAGGTGAACTAGCTTTTAACAAGCTAAGTTTAGGCAAATTGATCCAGAGCCATACCTCTGTCTCAACCTTACTCATCACCACCCCTCTACTGCGGGTGCCTGGCCTCAGGGTCACTGCTCCCTGCACTGTGACCAAAGAGAACACTGGGCCCAAATCTAGATATCCAGCACCATTCTGCAGAAAAATTTTTCTCATTCTTTCTATACCCTGTTCTTTCCATCTGGCTGCATGCTCTTTCTCCCTTCAGGACTGAGATAAGAAGGAAAGCCTGAAGTATCTCCTCTTCCTTCCTTTTCTGGGTTCCAAATATTCCCCCAGTGAAATTTCCCTTTTGCTTTTATACCCTTTTCACAGCCCCTTCCCACTGGAGTGGAGTCATGGAGGGAGAAAAACCACAGAGGAAGAACACTGGTTACACAACACAAGGCAACATCTGAATTCCAAACTGGGCCAGGAAACCAGGAGTTCCTCCTACCAGGAACAGTGGGCTGGTAAGCAGCGAGATGATGGAGAAGCAGCTCTGGAACCAATGCCCCTGCCCCCATCCTGGGCTTGCCAAGTCTATAGGACAGAGAGGTCAGCTCTCAGCAAGAGCTGCCTCCAATCACTGTTCCAGGAGCTGCCAGGACAGGAGCTACAGCAGGAGGGGGTGACAGCAGGAAAGACAGGGACGGAGGAGCTGGCAGACGGAGCCCTCCCTGATCTCAGACCAGCTCCTGGGCCATCTGCTGACTAGGAAGGGATGACAACCTCAAAGACTCCAGACAGCAGAACCTCTGAGACTCAATCTCCCTTCCTCCTAGCATGGCCTCCCCGCACCCACCCTGTCTGAGGCTTCTTCCAGATCCTACTCATAGTTTGTCTCCTACTATTTCCCATGCATTTGCTACATACCAGGTACTGTGCATACCTAACAGTCTCTGCTCCCATTGAAATGCTGTAATGTAGATATTATCCATGCTTACCACGAGAAAATGGAACTCAAAATGGTGGGGTCACAAAGCCAGTAAGTGGGTGAATCACTTTGAATCAAGGTTCAAACCCAAGTTACTCAGATTTGAGAACCTGAACCTAACCCCTATTTCCTAGGCTTTCCTACCACTCACCATCTGGGATGTCCCATCCTGGATGTCAGGATCCCCACCACCAGGCAGAATCCTAACTTCGGAAGGCTCAGGACCACTGGCTCCTTGCAGGGGAGAAAAAAAAAAAAAAAAAGAGGTGGTCAGCAAAAGAGGAAAACATTATCCTAGAACCCTCAGGACTATTCTCTGGCCCTAACAATTTTCTTTCCCAGCCCCCACACCAAGACTGATTTGATCCCCCATGATGCAGAGCTTTCAGGCCCCCAGGGAAATGAAGTTGGTTTCATTATGCAAATGCATGCAAATGAGCTCACAGGTTGGACAACCTCCAACTGCAGGTGTCTGCGTGATCTGCCCGATGTGCTGAGCCACAGCATTTTCACTGCCCTTAAATGTGGTTGCATTCCACAAACATTTGTTGAGCAGCTAGCATGAGTAAGATTCTGAATGAAAATTGTACAGAGGTAATTTAGGGGGGGCCCTGTCCTCAAGGGGTCTATAGTCTAACAGGAAAACAACCTCTCACTTGACAGTTAGTTGAGGTCCCTGTATTTTTGCACAAACTGTTCCCTCCTAGAAACTCCACTCATCCACCCTCAAATTCTCCCCCTTGCTAACACTCATATTAAGTCCCACCTTCCCTTCAAGACTTTCTGTACTCTTATTCTGGGTTATGCCTCTCTATTGGGCTTTTATAACATCCTGGGTACCTCCATGAAAGCAGCTATCACACTTCACTGAAATTGTTTCAGTGTCTATCTCCATCCCCCCCCCCACACAATGTGGGGAAAAACATTCTGCACAGTAGAAAACCAAGTCCTATTTATCTCTAGGTCTCTAGCACCTATTCCAAGGCTTTGGCCAGAGGCTGCCTGGCTCCTTAATAAATATTCACTGGGTAGATAAGTAAATGACTGTGTTGGAAAAAATTGCCAAAATGTTAGGCTAGTTCTAATGAAGGCAAAACCAGATTCAGTGGAGAGAAATCAAGGTAGACTTCCCAGAGAAGAGGGTATTTGATTAGTAGTACAAAATGGCTGTGTATTCTGCAGACAAAGTTATGAGAGAGGACAATTCCCATTGGAGGAATTAGCAGGCACAAAGCAGAAGAGGTGTGTAAATAAGCAATTCTGAGGGGTGGGCTGGGAAAGTTCCAGGAGACAGTTATGATTTAGTAAAAATAAGGAAGGACAGAGAGAGTCAAAAAAGAAGACGACTCTGAAATTTGCAACAGCTGTGACTGGAAGACTAATGATGCCATTATTAGACACAGGGCTGTCAGGAAGAAGAGCTAGCTTTGCAAGCAGGATTAATAGTAGTGGAAAACAAATAGTCAGACATCAGGAAGAACTTCCTGACCTGGAGGGGTGCGAGACAATGAAGAAAAATGTGGACTCTCCTGGGACTCTGCCATAGAAGAGAGCGTAACACATGCTCAACTGCCAGCCCACCCTCGGCCCTGGACTGCAGACTGGGTGACCTCACAACTGTCAACTGCCTAACTCCATGGCAGTTCTACTCCACTGCCCTTTTCTGGGGTAGCAGAAGGGACTTCAGATCAAGATGGCTGCTTCTCTAGCATTTGGAAAAGCGCTTGGAAGCATCTCCCAGCCTTTGACAGAAGCTTTGCTAGTCTAGTCCTTCATCTACGGCACGCTCCTCTTCCTGACCTCGGCAGGACCTGTGGCTGAGACTCACAGCACAAAAGGACACTTTAGCAGAATTGCACACCATTCTATTTCTGTGTTTGCGGTCATGTCAAGCTGGAGCTTCACAATGTACTTGCCATGGTGGATGATCTCAGGTACTCTCTGTCCCAGCTTCACAACGGTGCTGCCACCAAGCCACTGAGTTGTCATCAAGATCTCATCAAACCTCAGCCTCTGTAGCATCAATCCATACTCTCCTGGTTCTAGTCTCAGAGGAGATTGGCGCCTGTAATTCCTCCTCACCAAACAGACCCTCGTGACTCCTTTCCCCATGTCCTGTAGGGCAACATTGTCTAGTGGGAAAAGCACAGCCCCAAGACCAGACAAGTGACCTAACTTCACCAAGCCTGATGATATCTGCTTACCCATACCCAGGCCTTTAATAAATATCAAAGACACAATGTATCTGAAACCACCTTAAAAACTCTGTTATCTCTCATGTGAAGCCTTTATTTTAGATTTTCAAACTCTCCAATGTTCAAACAATAAACAATATAATTAAATCCAAGTTATTGGAGTAAGGGGCTATCCATTTTGTGGATTTCCCAAAGAAAAGATTTAAAAATTAATTACTGGCTTCCTCCTATGTATTATGATTTGTGATCATGTTCCTCCACCCTGTGCTCCCATTTCTTAACATAATCAATGAGAAGGAAAAACTAGTGAGGCAGGGACTCATAATTCAATCCATCAACAAGTTCTATGGATTTTGCTTCCTAAAAATAGATGTGCCACTTATTTCCATGTCCACTGATCATTGTTGGCTGACTAGCTAAAACTCATTTTCAGCCTCCTTCTTCCCTTTCCCAGCCTCCTTTGTTTTATTTTTGAGGGGTTTTTTTTGGTTTGTTTTTTGTTTTTTTTTTTGAGACAGGGTCTCACTATGCAGTTCAGACTGGCCTTGAACTCACTATGTAGCCCAGGCTGGCCTTGAACTTGTGGTGATCCTCCTGCCTCAGCCTCCCAAGTGCTGGGATTACAGGCATGCGCCATCACATCCAGCTTCCCAGCCTCCCTTATAACTAGGAGCCATATGATTCAGTTTTGGTGAGTGAAATATACATAAAAATATGATGAGGTTTTCTGGGAAAGATTCTGTCTTTGTGACAAAGTAGGTGGGGCTTGCTAGTGCCATCCTTCCTTCCCTTCTTTTTGTCTGGAATGAAATCTTGATGGCCAGAGCTAGGGTAGCTAGTTTACCACCATGAGAGAAAGGCCTTCAAAACTGCATAGATGTTAGTCCTGGCACCATCAAGCCACAGAACCAACACAAGCAGTTGCCTTTCTCCGGACCTATCTGTGATAAGGAATACACTCTCTATTTTAAGTCACTGTTGGCCAGGTTTTCTGTACTTGCAGCAGAGAGCACTGCTAACGAATCCAACTACACCTCTGAACACCACCGTCTGCCTATGCATCTGCAAAAGTCTCCTAACTGGTCTTCCTGCTTCAGTTCTTACCCTGCTTCAACACAAATGATCATCTGGAAATGTAAATCTGGTCATGTCACTTCTCTGCTTAAAATGCTTCCTTGGCTTATTGGTATCCTTAGGATAAAGCGTTCAACCAGGTCTGCGGAACCTGGCCTGGTTCCTCCTTTTCCAACATTCTCTCACCACATGCTCCCCCTTGCTCTCTCTGCTTCAGCCAAGCCAAGCTTTGTTCAGTTCCCTGGTCCTTCACATCATGGAGCCTACTTCCCTTGTCCAGAAAGCTTTTCCCGCCCACCTCTGCCTTGCTAACTCTTGCATACCTTTCAGATCTCAGCCCAGTTGTTGCTTCCTCAGGGAAGCTTTCTCTGGCCTCCCCGACTAGGTCAGATCCCCCTGCTGTTTGCTCTCAAGGCACCATGTACCTGGCTCTTATATTGTTACCATTTTAAATTTGTATGATTCTGAGATTGCCTGTCTCTCCCACTAGAATGTAAGTTCCACACAGGAATTTAATTCATTTTATTCACTACATTCTCCCCAGCTCCTAACACAATGCTTGGCATGTGGCAGGTGTTCGTTGAGTGAATGTGAGTCTACAAAAATCTAGACCCTTTCACTTATGGTATTTTACTTAATTCCCGAAACTATTCCAAGGGACAGATATTATCCCTGATCCTAATTAAAAGAAAAAGAAACTGAGGCTTACAGAGGCTAACTGACCTCAAGATCACACTGAGAGCTACTGGCAAAGGCAAAAACCAAACCAAATGACTCCCAAGCTTTAGCTTTTCTCCTGGCTGTGCTGTTAGCCTGCAGGAGTCAAATTCTCAAATGCCATTCTAAAGAAACACACTAATGACAGTAAACCTGTTGTTTTAAAGCAAATAAACAAATAAAAAGACCTCATTTGAACCACATACTCCACAGCTAACCAGAGCATGGTTCAGCCTTTTTCCCTGGGTAATAAACATGAATTTATAACAAGTCCAAGCTTAGGTAAGTACAGAATAAAGGAAACTCCCTGAAGCCCTATGACGATGCTGGGTGCTACTGCTCTCTTCCCCATTTTACTGTACCGAGTCATCTCTCCACTATCCCAGGACACAGAGAGGTGCACAGATGGTGAAGCTCTGGGCCAAGGAAGCAGCCACTCCTGTAATTGCCTGTGGCTGGCTGGGAAGTGGGAAGCAAAGGAGTCTGGGAGGGTGCCGTGTGTGATAAATTCTTCTCTGATGTATCTCAAATCTATCTGGGAATGGAAGAAGTGACACAGATGCCGTCACCAAGAAATTACCCAATTTAGCACCAACTACACAATCCAGCAATTAGTTTCTTAAACCGGAACTTGCTAGGGGCTGCCAGGCTGGTGGGGTTGTTGTTACAAATCTCACTGGGAAACCAGCTGTGTAATTTGCCAGGAGGTTGTCACCCAAGCAATTACCTTCCAGAAAAAGAATGGAAAATGGGGGAAGGAAAATGGCTGCAGAGGAAAGAGTTAGAGTGTTTTCTCTTCCTCTCCCCCAGGG
Organism: Erethizon dorsatum; assembly: GCA_028451465.1. Taxonomy (NCBI): domain Eukaryota; kingdom Metazoa; phylum Chordata; class Mammalia; order Rodentia; family Erethizontidae; genus Erethizon; species Erethizon dorsatum. The sequence continues at coordinate 108,105,852 of CM051827.1, read as the reverse complement.
CCCTGCCCAGCCAAATCAGTTGATTTTCCTTTCTTGAGACCTCGGTGACTCACAAACTCCTGGATCAAAGGAGTTATTGGTGTGGACTCTGCCATCAGACTATCTGAGTTCAAATCCCTTTTCACTCACTTATTAGTTATGCGTACTTGGGCAGGTGATTCACCTCTCTTATTCTCTCATCTGTAAAGTGGGGATAATCTGAAACCCATCATAAGGGTACTAATGATGTGATGGTTAATAAAGCAAAGCATATAAATCCCTTAGCACTGTACTAGCACATGGTAAATACCCAATAAAGGTAGCTATCATTATTTGTTGTTTTATTACTTCATTGGTTTACAGTGTGACTTTGAGTAGTATGACTTACTCTCTCTGAGACAACCATCTAAGGCCAAAGATACTCTGCTGGGGGAAAAAGACAAGTCATTCTTAAGACTGTCCACACCTGGTTGACACAGAGGTTGACACAAAGTAATGCCTTGGGCAAAGATGAAGATTTCAATAATCAAACATTAGATGATTTACTCTTTCCTCAAGAAGCTTCTGGGACAGCTACAAGCTGGACAGGATGGTCCAGACAGCAGCAAAAGGGTACAGGTGCTGGGGGTCAGCCCCCTCCAATCACCTCATATGGAGTCCATGAATTCATCCCCAGACCAGCTGCAGTATATCAGAACTCACAGCAAGTGAGACTTCGCATTCGCTTTGCTGCTGTAAGGCTGGATTCCTCCATGCCCATGGAGAAACCATAGGTGCCCAAGGACCCCCAAGCTTCAGGTTTGCCTATCTACCCTCTTTCCCTGTGATGACCCTACCAATATGGCTGGGATTCTATCTCAGTTTCCCTGTCCAGCTTCCTATATCCCCTGACCTGACCGCAGCTTGGGTAGCAGGAGCTTTATGTCCACTGTGAATGGGCTAGTCCCTGGGAGCCCGAACACAGAGCCTCCCACCTGCAGCTCACGTTCCTGATCATTCATCTACATTCCTGCTCCAAAGCTTCACATCTTCCTGCCCTTGACCGATGAGCTCAGATGCCTTTGGCAGCATTTCTGTAGCTGGGCTGGTCCCCTGGTCTCTGGCTTCCCTCAATGCAGTCCTGTGGCTGAAGTCACAGCATGCCTTGTGCCCAACCCCAGCCCTTAGGACTCCAAGGAAAAGTCTCTTTCTCCTACACACTCTGTCCCAGAAAATGGAGGACAAAAGAAGAACAGAATGGAAGGAGAGAGGTATGTGATCTTATTTATTCACTTTCATTACTTTATTTAATCAGCTCTTCTTAGGACAGGAATTTTACAGCAAATGAGTTTACTGTTCCAAAACATTCAAGACATTTAAGCAGATCTGAGTCTAAATGCATGTCCTGACCCACTGGACAGTGCTCAGCCTGTGAATAAGCCACAATACCTATAATCTCTTTGAAAATCCCACCTCAGGGGGCTTTGTACTTGATGTTCTCTCTGCTGGAACACTCTGCCCCAGATATTCCCATGGCTTCCTCTGTCTCATCTTTTGGGGCTCAGAAGGCCTTCTCTGACCATTCACTCTAACTAAAGTCAAGCCTCATCTCCCAGGTTCACTCTACATCACCCTGTTTCATTGCTCTAATAGCACTTACTGCTCCTTGAAATTGTTTTCTTCATCCATTACACACTTTAGTGTGTCTTCCCATGGTAGAATATCAGCTCCAGGAAGGGCAGGGACTATACCTGCTCATGCTCTGCAGTATTCTGAGTGTCTGAGAGAACACACTAACAGGTCCTCAGAAAATATCTCTTGCATAAATGAATGTCTTTCTTTCCTGCCTCACCCACTCTCCTGTGCACAATGGCCTTTCCCTCAAAAGGCTTTGGAGAGCTCTGGAGGATTTGATATCGGAAATCCTGACTCCAAACCCAGGCTTGCTATCTTGTTTGCCTAGGTTCTCCCCTAGATGCGTAATTCTGCACAGGGAAGGTAGAGGGGAGGAATAAGAAGTAAAGCGATGGCTCTCCCAAGACCACAGAGAAAAAATGAGGCTGTGAGGAAGAACCCCAAGCTGAACTGTGGGAGCAAGGCACGGGGTCGACTGTCCAGCCTAAGGAGGTCTCTTCACTCAAAATTGCTGGGCCCCAGCTCCTTCTTCAGCTGGGACTATGCTGCCAAGAGGCCCCAGAAACAAAGTGTGAACTTCTTTTTCCACAGCTTCCAAAAGGCCTTTGAGACACAATTCATCCTGATTGGTCCCATCTCTCATGACCAACTGTTTCCAATCCATTTTTAGCTATCTCATCCATCTCTGTCAATTGAACCAATTCCCAGGCTGTGATGCCCAGTTATATCCACTGTCCCCTTCCTGAAGGTCTCCACGACCCCCTGATAATAGGAAGTAATCCCAGGAACAGAACTCCTGTGAGATCCTAGCCAGGGACGGCTGGTAAGAGACTGTGCACTCTGGGTCTTGAGCCAAACTGTTTGGGTGCACAGCCCAGGTCCAAGTTACTAAACATGGGCCTTAAGGAAGTCCATTTATCTCTCTCCAGTTCAGTTTCCCCATTTTCAAATACGGTCGAGAATAGTCCCTTTCTTGTTGTGATGTCATGAGGATTAAGGTAATGCAGGCAAAATGTCCAGCATAGTGCTGAGGATTAGCTATTGATAATGAGGGAGAAACAATTTAAATGCATGAGAACTAGACACAGGGCCTTAGAGAGGGTTTCTCAAACAGCTTTGGGCAGAGGCTGTGGCCATCCCTGATGGGTCTGGATCAGAAATGGGTACTCTGAAAACTCACTGGTTTCATGCATCTAGGAATTTGTTTGCCTAGGATCCTTTTGAAAACCTCCCACATCTTGAGCATGCAAAAGACAGCTGAGCAGCCCTGGCAGCCAAAGATGGTGGCATCTGAGAAAATTAAAGGTCCTTGATTCACAGGAGCCTGCAGGAGCCTCTGTAGCCAGGACTGGCAGTCTCTCTTCCAACTCCAGGCATATATATGAGAGGGAAAATCCAGCAACCTCATAGCTGGGTACCAGAGAGATAGTGCTATCTGCATCACCAAGAACAACTTGGTTTTTTTTCTATCTGAGCCTCAATTTTCTCATCTGTAAAACAGGGATGATGATGACTACCTCCTCAGGTTATGACAATGAGTAACTAAGCTGACCTATCCCAGGCATTTGGGACATTTGTCTCCATATACTGGCTTCTCCTGACTTTAGCACCCTGGTACCTTCTTTCATTTGTACGTACTATGAGCTAGTGCTGTCCTAGCTTCCAGGGTACCACCAGACCTGAGCCTGCCAGAGCCAGAGAATAACAAGTGAGAGACCCAATCCACAACAGAGACCCATTGGACAGGAGCTGTTCCTGCAGGCCCATGGCCTTTCCTACTTCCAGTCTAAGAATCTGGTCCCTCCATGGAGTTCAGAGCTTAGAGTTGCCTGCAGGTTTAGCACATTGTCCTATATGTTTCTGTGTGAGATGGGATAGGAATTCCAGCATTAGGGCCCTTCCCCTACTTCTGGGGCCTCTCTCACAGGGAAGGAAAGCACAGCACTGGGTCCCATGGGCCCCTTCAGAGCCTCTTTGTGGGCTGATTCCAGGCTCATGTGGTAGTATCTCCCACCCCTCTGCTCTGCCCAACCCTGACCCTGACCCAGCCTCAGGGAAGTCTAAGCCACAGCTCTCCTCTCTGAATTTCTGGGCTTAGGAGGAGAGAAGAGAGTAGAGAATCAGGGACCCTGGGGGAGAGTGTGTAGAAAGAGAAGGCAGCACAGACTATAATATCCCTCTGTGTAGGTCTGTCCTCTCAACCTCACCCATGTTGTGCACTCTCTTCCAAGAAGCCTTCCCTAAGAGTGCTCTCCTCATGAATCCCAGGACACAGCCACCTCCTCTTGAGTCCCATACCTCTATTTAGTACAGAATGGTAAATAATTGTTTGCAAGCTGGGAGCTCCTAGAAGGCCAGGATTTACATGATCTATCACTGTTTGGACAGAAATAGCATACAATAGGTGCTCAATGAGTTTAGGGTCAGCAAATGAGCCATCAAGAAGTAGCACCCCAGCCGGTGAGATGGCTCAGCGGCGTAAGCGCCTGCCTGGCAAGCGCGAGGTCCTGAGTTCAACTCCCGGAACCCACGTATGAAAAAAGGGCCGGTGATATCGCTCAGCAGCACGTGTGCCTGCTGGTGTGCGAGGTCCTGAGGTCAACCCCCGGTACCCACAAAAAAAAAAAAAAAAGAAGTAGCACCCCACAGCTGATACATAAAGAGAAGGGGAGAAACAGGAGAAGGTAGGGGAGAAATGACTCCCTGCAGCTGGTCGAGAATTCCACAGCAGGCAGAGCTGGCCAAAGTGACGTGGTTTCGCTGAAGAGCTGAAGTATCCAACTCAGAAGGTGTGCAAGCAGAGCTGGGACTCAAGCACGGAATGGACAACCCCTGGTGCCTTCCAACTCTGAAGTGTAAGGTTCAGCTCTTTGAATGCCTGCAACTCCACAGGCGCTATGTTAAATGTTTTGATGCATCTCCTTGTGTCATCCCCATAGCTGTCCTACAGAGTAGGTACCATCATTAATCCCATTTTACAGATGAGGAAACTGAGACTTAGAATGTAAAGAAAAGTGCCAAACTGGGTTCTACCACACAAGTGGTAAAACAGAGATTTGAATATGGGTCTGACACTCTCAACCACCAGGAGACCACGCCTAGGTAGAACTGAACACATCTAAAGTAGCACATCTCTGACCAAATGGGTCTGATGAGGCCAGCAGGTGGACCCCCCAGTGGGGCTGACTCAGCACTCAGCCTCAGGAAAGCTCCATCCTGCTACCCCTCCCTCACACGTGGCCATACATGTCCCCAAGACTGCTCATTCACAATTTACCATGTGTTCATCTGGAGGTGAATTACACAGCCATGCAGTCATCCCCATGTCTCACACAGCATTCGTCCTCATATACAGTCATCGCATAATGTACACAGACACACACACACTTGCTCCCTCAAAGGTTCATACACATCTGCATTTTCATCCAAAAGACATGGATGTTTGTGTGCACAGAAGCTGCATGGATGCACACCTTACAGATACGCCCACATGCGTATCCACATATGAGTGTATGTGTTCATTTCACAGCTCTGAGGCACCCACATCTGCTCAGTGTCATGTATCAAATCCTCCCCCAACAAGAACTTTATCCATTGTTCCCAGATCCAATACTGGGCCCAGGTGAGCAATGATGTTCGCTCCCTCTGGGGTTGGCCAGGCAGCCCAGAGAGGGGGATGAAGGCTTGGCCTGCCTGTGATGGATGGAATTAATCTACTGAGCTGGAGAAACTAAATAATTAAATCCCTAATCACCCCCCAAGCCAGCCCAGGCCAATATAGCTGAGGGAGGGAGGGGGCTCTGAGGCCCAGACCAATATCCAAGAAGGGGGAGGGGCTTGGAAAGACAGGCTTAGGCAGAATCCTCTAGAAGGGGTCTCTTGGAGGAACTCTGGCAGGCATGCAGACAGACAGACAGACATAATTCTCCCTTTCCACATGGAACAGACCAGCTTGGGAAGACAGGCCACCACTGTCCACTAAAACAAGGTGAGAGGAGGGGCACAGTCCTCCTGCCGCCCCAGATCCCTTCCTGTGACTCCATGGGATGGTAGATGCATCCTGGTAGTGTAAGGGGCTGGCACAGAGGACACTCAAAGTGCCCAGGACTGAGGCAGTCAGTGGCATCTGCCCAAAACACCTGCTGTAGGGTCAGTCAGGCCTTAGCCCACCCCTACCCCACCCAGAACAGACTCCCCCCTGAGCCGGTGCAGATGGCAAGGAAGGACCCCTTCACACAGGTGCACCTGCTTCCCTTAACAAGGGGACCCAACACATGGCAAAGAGGCTGAGGATGGGGCAGAGGCCTGGGCAGGGGGGCTCAGGGAATCAGCCTGGGAACAGGCCCCAGTCCGATTGGCTGAAAAGTGGGTCATTTTCCTTTTGAAAGATAGTGAGAAAATGGAGAAGTAGGTCGGGCTCTCATCCCCTCAGCCCCAGGCACCATCCCTGACTTGTAGTGTGGGGAGAGAGGGAGAAGGCTGCACGTGCCATGGCACCATGTCCCCCAGGGCCCTGGCCAGGGCTCCACAGTACAGGAGGCCAAGGTCATCTTTACTCAGAACACCCAAGGACACACACACACACTCTGATGCCAGGGATGAAATACCAGCCCCACCCTGCCCTGGGGGGTCTGAAGTAAAAGGCACTACAGCTAGGGCCAAGCTAGAGGATGGGGGCCAGAACAAGGGACCCAGAGAAGCCCCCTCCCATCCTCACGGTCGAGATGCTTCCTCTCCTTCTTCTCCTCCCTTTCCTCTTCGTCCACGTGGGCAGAGTCGTTGCCATGACACCGCGGGCAGGTGGGCGGCTCTGGCGGCTGTTTCGGCCCAACCCCCAAAAGCTCACAGCCCAGGTGGGAGGGGAGCAGCTGTGGTACCCCAACCCCTATCCCTGACAATAGAGGAAAGCCACAGAAGGGCCCCTACACCCCAGAATCTGGAAAGGGCTCTAGCTCTGGGCTCTCTGGATGGAGGTAATCCAGCCCCAGGCTTGGAGGTCTGGAGGAGGAGCTTAGAGGTCAGGTAGTGGTATGGGGGCAGCAGGGAAAAGCCACCACTCCCACTTCTCCATCTTTCTCAACAGCCCCCCTTCCAGCTTTGCCCACAAACTAAGCCTCATTCCCTTCATGCAGGCAGCCAATTGGTCCTGACTGAAGTCTAAGCTTAGTTCCTCATTCTGCAACACAAGCTCAATTCCCTCATAGTCTCTTGGGAGAGAGGAAAATAACCAAAGTTGAGACTCAAAGAGAAACTCCTCCCCTACTGTAAACCCCCAGACTGTCCTTAGAAACTGGACCTGACTTCACTGAGAGCCTGGGGTCAGGGGGATGACTCCCAAACCCATCCCTGGCTAAGGGACCCACCCCGCTGAGAGAGAACCCAGAGTGGAACAGGGAGGACACTGCATCTGGCTTCAGGAAGTCGGCCATGCCTGAGCCCTCTGGCTCTGAGTTTGCCATTCCTTCTCCTGGTGAGGTCCACAGGCCTCTCTGTGTGTCTCTAACTCTGTGACTCTGACTTCCTAAAATGCTTCTATTGTTCAGGATCCTGCTTACTCCCTAGCCCTGTTCCCCTAAGGCAGGAGCTCTGCATCCCTGAGGGTATGGAACCAGAGCTCTAGACCTGGCTTAGCAGCCCGCTGCAGCCTGGCTGGCAGAGGTGGGTGTATGTGGGACGGTGGTGACAACATCCAAAGGGAGGGAGAATGGCAGTCAGGGTTAACCGGAGGATGTTCAGCTTCTTGTGGGGTGTTCGTGATCACATATACATATACAGATACTTGCGCTTTTGTCCTTAGTCTTCCCCTACTAAGACAGCACACATGACTGGCTGAAATACACATGTGCACGTGTATGCATGCATGCACACATCTGCACTTTGCATCTCCTTTTCTCCAACTCCTCTGCCAATGTTCTACATTGAGTCACCCTTGTCCTAATTTCTCATCAAAGCTATTACAACAGTTTCTTCACTGGTCTCCCTGCCTTATATCTTGTTCCACCTGGATCCATCCTCCTCATTGGCTGCCAGTATGACCCATTTACAATGTGTTCATTCAACACATACATATGGAGAGTCTACCCCAAGCCAGATACTGTTCTGGACACAGCAGATACAGCAATGACCAAAACACACAAAGCTCCCATTCTCTTGAGGTTTATATTCTACTGAGGAAAGTGGGATGATAAACCAATGTATGAGATAATGCAATGGCAAGTGCTGAGACTTAAAATATATATATATATAAACTGGAGTGAGGGGGTAGAATGACAAAAGGCTATTTAAGTTGGACTGTTGGGGAGGCCTCTCCAAAAAAGAGACTTCTGAATAAAGTGAGGGAGTGAGCTGCGTGGAAATCTGGGGGAAGAGCATTTGCGGCTGAAGGGAAAAGCAAATGCTAACAGCCTCAAAGTGGGAGTGTACACATCTTTATGGGACAGAAAGTAAGCCTGTATGGGATCCGGGAGGAAACTGGTAACTGTTTACACACAGCACTCATGTTGCTCAGGCTCATGTTCCTCGGTGCTTTGGATTTCACTCCAAGCAAGTTGGACGGCTACTGAAAAGGCACAACCTCATCTCACTCTTGCTCCTTCTGGAAGAAGAGTCCAAGGAGAAAGGTTCCAAGGGAAGAAGTAGGGAGAACATTTGGGACATTTCCTGTCACTACAACACCTTTTCCCCCAGTTGCCCACCTGACAAACACCTGTACCACTCTTAAGCCTTGGCTCAAGGGCCTCCCCTTCTATGGCTCCTTTACCAAACCTGTCCCTTCCCACTCTAGAACAACCTAACCCTCTTTAGGTCTCCATTGTCCCATGAACATTTACATGCCTTCACACTCTCCTTATGTGGCCCCAGGTCTTTTACTGTCATCTCCAGGTTGTAAGTTACATGAAGTCAAGAACCATTCCTGGTGTCTAGCACAGCCTATGGTATATTGCCAGGATAAGATGAACATTGCCAAATGAATGAGTGCATTGGGTGAGGCACATGTGATGGGGAAGGGACTGTTTGTAGGCTGTTGTTAACCAGGGGGAATGAGGGACACATGTATATAGCCATGAGTTGCAGTCAGATAAGTATTAACATATGCCCACATATTTCTGTATATTCTGTTCACATGTACACATGTTAGTGTATGTACATGTTGACAAATCCCCATGTTGCTATATGCACTCCTGTAGATTTGTTTATATAAGTGTATGTTATAAAGTACACCTATATTGGTATGTGTGAATTGAGGCATAGACAAGTAATACACACATATATACGTATACATGTATGGCCTCATACCCAATATATGTGAGGCTTATGGATACACTCGGGCCTTTCTAATACAGTATCCTTTGCCCCTTCCTTTCCCTAAGCCCCACTTGTTCTTGATTCTTAAAACTTCTGTAGTAATATCAATGTTTCTCTTTCCATGTTCTTTCTCCCATATTCCCCTGAATACCACAGCATCCCAACAACACTAGGTCTAGATCCCTTACTCAGTTGTCCTCTAGGCCTAAACAGGTTTTTCCTCTGCAAACTTCCTTCATAGGACTGGTAATAAGTTGGCTCCCCAGGACATGAGAATTTGAGAGACCTTAGGGAGCCTGCTTTCTGGAGAAGAGCCATGGGCATCAGAGTGGATCAAGTTTAAGCTAGTGGGAAAATAACTTTTTGATAACTTTAATGTTCGGTCAATGTTGTCTCTCTTCAATCCCCAGTACCACTACCATCAAAAAATAAAGGTAATAAAAAAAATTCTCTCTCTTGTCTCCTGTTTCTCTCTCTCATAAGACATGCACACAATTTATTCTCATGCATGACTCAACTTATGTACATACATCTATATGTTGGTAATTCATGTATGTATACTTTATGTAGCCCCACATGCATACATGGGTACACAATCATAGATACATGTATATATATGCCCACACTTAAACATGTAAGTGTGTTTATACACATACATACAGCAAACTCACACATACAAATGTCCACATATGTAGTCAGACACTCACAGGAATATTCAGTGGCTTCTACTCTGTCCACAAAGCCAGAAGTCCATAATCTCTCCAAGTAACATCACCAGTTTCCATTTGCAAACTTGTAAGTCTCTCATACACACATAAATTGGAAGATGTCTTTTTGTTCTTTCTTTTATTTTTGGGGGGCAGTACTGGGGATTGAAGAGAGATGACATTGAACTTGGGGCTATCCAAAAGTTGTTTTCTCACTAGCTTGAACTTGATCCACTGATGCCCGTGGCTCTTCTCCAGAAAGCAGTTTCCACTTGCAAACTTACTAGTTGCCATTTGGAAAGCTGTTCCTGTTATCAATAGGATATATCCCACTCCCGGACACATCCCATTCTCACTTACTCTCTAAAGAAAAAGAAAGTCACTTTAAAGAAGAGTGCCAAAATTCCTTTGTCCCACACCAAAAGAAACCAGTATTTGCTCGGACAACGTGGGTGGGAATAACAACAAAGCTGGCGCATCTTTTCCCATCTAAGGGGGAGTCCCTCCGTATATAGCCCTTTCATTCTAAAAAGGGAACTGAAAAGGAAATACCAAGGCAGATCCTTTTCTCCTAGTACTTCAAGATATGTCCCACCACTCCCAAACTCCAAAACAGATATTGAAGCAGAGGAAGAGCAGTAAGGAAATTAGCTCTCATCCTAAAACCTCATGGGATACCCGTCTACTTCCTTAGAGGATAGCTTCACGATGTCCAGTGAACCCTCCCATCCAGCTTGAGGTCCTTGCTCAGGGACAGGGTAGACCAGCAGGTCAAAAATGTAAAGAGGGGGGCCGGTGAGATGGCTCAGCGGCTTAAGCGCCTGCCCGGCAAGCGCGAGGGCCCGAGTTCGACTCCCGGAACCCACATACGAAAAAGGGGCCGGTGATATCGCTCAGCGGCACGGGTGCCTCCTGGCGCGCGAGGTCCTGAGGTCGACCCCCCGGTACCCACAAAAAAAAAAAATGTAAAGAGGTTGACCTGGACCCAAAATTACAAAAGAAGCAAGTTTTATTTATTTATTTACTTTTTAGAAGCAAGTATTTTTTTTAAAAAAAATGGTAGCTGGTCAGGGAACAGGGAAGCAAGCTGAGACACCTCCTGGCAGGGAAGCAGCTGCTGGAACACTAGATCATGAATAGCAGGACTCTCTAAGGGGCCAGGGAAAAGGGGGTGGACATCTAGCATTCCATGTGGGGGTGGAGGGGTGACTGCTTCAGGCAGTAGCAGCAGCTCAAAAGTAAAGTCTTATCAAAGCTGTTATGTAACCAAGGGAGCTGAGTGGAGCACAAACACCTCCCCTCCCCAAACAGGCACCCACACCCACACCCACCACCTCCCAGCACCCACAGCATAGGAAAACTCAGCTCCTCTCAAGCAGCTAGAAAAAGGAGGGATCATTTTGATAAGTTACATCAAAAACATGATGGATGAAGGGTTCCTTATTAACTAGAAGTCTTATCTGAGAAGGGAGGAACTGGTTCAGTTTGTGGTCCCTAAATATCACTCCCTTGTCTTGAACTCTCTGCCACATCCCATTTCTGCCCAGCATCATCTGGAAACCCTTTCTTTCCTCTCCCCTTAAGAAGGATCCCATTTGAATGTTTGATTGTACTCTTGGGGATGAGAGGTGAGCTGCCATCAACCTCTCCTGCCTGTTGTTCCCCCACACTCTCATCTGCATGTCCTGACATTTGGTTCTCATCCCCCTGGGTTGACAAGGAAGGGACCTGGAAATAACTCCTTGCTCTATTCCCCGCACTGTTACAAAGACAGAACATAAGAACCCATATAGTTGAGATGACCCTAACCACAGATAGGTTAATGGGGAAGAGATATCCAGGGGAACTAAGGATTGAAACCAGACCTCATCCCTCAATTTGAATAATTTCAGCTCCCCCAGATCTTTCTCCTTTCCTACTGTCTTCAGTAGCCTCCTCCTTCTCTTCTCATGGCACTGAACAACCCCACCCACTCCCTGAATCCTTTGCTTAGAAATCTTCCTCCCCAACGAAACTCTCCTAAATGCTTCTCTGAACTAGGTTTGGAATGGGCAGAGGACAAGACAGGCTTGCAGAATAATTCACTGTCCCAGTCCTGAATACCAAAGTATGGTGAGCAGAGATACCAAGCAATCAGATTGTCCTGAACTCCCAATCTCTACCCACTCCAGCCCTAACGACCAAGACCCAAGCTCTAATAACCCAGGACCGCCATGAGGCTAAACTTCTAGGACCCAGTAATGTAAAGGCTGGTACTTACTGCACTAAAAATAATCCCAGTAGAAGAGAACTCATAGCCACAATTTCATCGACCATCCCTACCCCTGGACTAACAGTAGGACAGTTTTGGAAAGAGAAGGATGAGCTGAAACAAGGTAAGGGGAGTCCCTTTTCCAAATACCACCAGTAACTGTAAGGCCTAAACCCACAGGGACTACGCTCTTAGAAAGTGGGTCATCTGGGAGAATTCTCCTAGTGAGCCCCAGCACTGCCCAGTTGCCTTTCCATCATCATCCAGAACACAGCCCCATTCAGCACTCGGGACAGTGCTAAAGGCGCAAACTCCCGCCGAGTACTGATCAGCACTCGGGACAGCTCCCAAAGACACTGGCCCAGTCGCCAGAAACCCAGGACGCCAGGAAGAAGCAGGCTTACCTTACCACACATCCTCTTTAGAACAGAAGCCCCCTCTTCCCCTCCATTCACTCCCATCCACGGGGGGCACCTGAGACCCCTCCCTTTCCTGTATGTCCCAAGAAAGAAAAGAAACCCAGACCCGGAGCTTCCCTGAGGGAGCCTACAGCTAGGACCCCACCCACCTCCTTTCAGCCCTGAGCCTCTCAACGCCACTCACAGCTGGTTTTAAAAACACTCTCCTTCTTAACCACCACCCCCAAAATAAAAGAAATACTCACGTGGGGGCTCCCAGCCCTGTGAGCAGATGTGCTGGGGGCAGGCAGAGAGAGGTGGCTCCCCACACCCTGTTCAGAGCCCCCTTTCTGAAGGAGCCAGCTCCCATCTGGACTGGGGGGAGGAGAGACATGTGGAAGCACTGAGTGAGGGGAGGGGAGAGGGGAGGAGGCAGGAGCAGGGGGACTGCAGGGCGGGGGTGTCAGCATGGGGGCGAGGGAATCCTTTATAATTTCATTCTCTCCCCATGTCTACATCAGCCCTGCAGGCTCAGCTCTTTAATATTTACACAGAGGAAGAGGAGAGGATGAGAAAGAACAGAGTGAAGGAGACAGGGGCTACCTGAGCTCAAAGGGCATAGAGGCAGAGGCCTTTGGAAGCTGCGAGTGTGGGATCCTCACACCCTCCCCAGCCCACTCCCACTCTAAGCTCTTGACTGAAAGGAAGAAGAAGGAACCCTGGGACCATTTTGTCCCTTTGTTAACAAGACACTTTGAAGCTGCATCAGAAAAAGATCAGATCCCCACCCACATACCTGGACACCCCCACAAACCCAGATTTCTTGGGTGCCTTATGTGCAGATGGTAGAGGCAGTATTCATGTAAAAGCATGTTCCGATGCTTGGAAGTATGCGTGCCTGTGGGTTGCTGCGTAAAAGCACATGAACATGTCAGCTAGTGTGAACATGTACAAGTTTACACGAGCATGTTCTGAGTGTAATCATATAACATACCATGCAATCAACACAAACCTATGTAACCATATGTGTAAGCAAGCTCCATCCTCTTCCCTTGCTCTCCAGGTGAAGCCCCAGGGAAAAGGCCACCCACCTCCCCAGACTCCTCTCCTCTTAGGCCCCTCCATCACAGCCTCACTTTTTCTATCTGTGACATGGGAAGAAGGGCTGGTGGGAAGGGATGCTGCAGTGAGCCCAGGGGCCTGACAAGTTATTAGCAATGATGAGCTGGCAGCTCGTTACCATAACGATGGTGCCACCACCTCACCCCAGCTCAAACCCAGACTCCCCAGACGGCAGGAGGCCTGCTGAGCCAGCAGCCTTCAGACAGGAGGGGGGTGGATAAAGAGGGAATTGAGACATAATGCTTGCATAGTGAGGGTACACAGCTGTTCTTCTAACCCCCCACAGGGAGACAAAGCTTAGACTCCACCAAGTGGGAATGAAATCAGAATCTGGGAAGGTTTCCTGAACATGGGATGCTAAGACACTGTAAGGGGTCTTTGGAAACCCCTCTGGACAAAAGCTTCTGTTATCATTTGCTCCCTTCATCCCCCATTCTAACAACCTAAAAAACCAACCAAACAGGAAACCCCTCACTGACTCAAGTCTATTCACCTGTAAATAGGGACAATCGTGTTTATCATTTTCTCTAAACTCCTGGAAGATTGAATCAGAAAGGGTTTAGGGGTACTATAAACCCTGCCTAAACCAGACAAGCCCCAGAAGTTTCTCATCAGAAACCCAAAAAGGTAAGGAATTTTCAGCCCAGCTAGAGGCAAAATGCACCAGAAACTGGGTGGGATGAAGGAAAAAGAGCTCAGCCAGCTCAAGCTCCAACATCAGCTGGAAGAAATGTTAGGTGCCAGGCAACCACTGAAAGCAGGCACTGGCACAGAAGAAAGTCTGGGAGTTGGGCCTGTGGCAGCTCCAGCCCCTCACCAGCAGGAAATAAGTAAGACAAGCCCATGGCCTACATGTGTGGTAGGTATGGCTAGAACCCCCATCCCCAGAAATATCTGTAGCTTCCTCTCTTTGAAGAAAGCCTTGGTTTGAAGGAGTTACAGCCTTAGGCATATTGACTTTTCATTTCTTCTCCCTAACTCCTTCATGCTCAGCTCTGATGGGGGTGGGGAATTAAGGAATAGAAAGCAACATGGAGAGCTGGAAAGTTCCTGGTCTAAGACTAGCTTAGGAACCCACGAGTTTCTTGTGTGACCTTGGGCAGGTCTCCTCCTCCTCTCTGGGCTTCAGTCTCCAATTTGTAATTAAGAGGTTGGACCAAATCACTTCTAAGGTTCCTCCCCTGTCATCATTTTATAGCTACATATGAGCTCACTCCTTTGACATGAGCCCCCTGACACAAATGCAGTGGGCACTGCCTGCCAGATCAGTGGGGTGGGGGTGGGGGGCTGTATCTGAGGCTGTTCATCCTATGTTTGTGTTCCTTTTAGAAACACCTGCCACCCTAGCCCTCCCAGCTCCCTTTTTAGACCCTGATTCACTGCCAACTCACGAAGCTTCCCTCTCCCCTCCCTCCTCTCTTCTCCCCCTCTCTCTCTTTTAGGCATTGGCAGCTGGGTACAGAAAGTGGCCCCCAGCATTCAGGGAATGCTGGCCAGAGATGGAGGGCAGTGCCCTAGTGTCAGAGAGAGCACACCACAGAGTACTACTCTCTAACCTTGGCCCAGCACAGAAAGAGCCCTGGGTTGGAGTCTCTCTGTAACACTGACTAGCAATGTGCGATTATGGGAAATGCGATTCATCTCTCAAACCTCAACAGCCTTATATGTAAATTGCCATTATATTAGGTTGAACCATATGAAATGGCTGCTCTTGTAGGTTAAAAAAAAAAAAGTTGAATATTGGCAATTTCATATGCTTTAACCTGATAACTGCCCTGCCTGTTTCTCAAGGCTGTTGGAGAAATAAGAAGAGTTGAGAGGGAAGCATTTTCAAAAGTCCTGGACTGACATAGGAGCACTGTTGTATTATAACTTCTAGAAGCTTAGTACAGACCCACCTGAAGATACTGGGCTAAACCAGTGATCCACAACTGGGAAATCTGGGGCTTGGACTCAGGGAGAACCACCTGCTCTGATGACTAACAAGAGGGCAGACACTTCCACCCGGCCTCCTCAGCTCCTGGTTCTAACCGGCCCTCGACGAGACATTACCGACCTGACACGAGCTCCCAGGCCTCAAGAAGGAGAAACAGCACACACAGG
This sequence comes from Erethizon dorsatum, assembly GCA_028451465.1. NCBI lineage: Eukaryota > Metazoa > Chordata > Mammalia > Rodentia > Erethizontidae > Erethizon > Erethizon dorsatum. Next base: position 108,090,373 of record CM051827.1, on the reverse strand, counting down.
CATACAGTCTCCACCTCACTCCAGGCTCACCACCAGCAGGGGTCCGGCATGCAGGAAGGACTTCACCGGCAGCCTCACAGAGGGTGGAGGTGGAGACCAAGGTAGGGAGTAGCGGGAAGCTCTTGTCCAAGTCCACTAAGGAGTCCCTGGGGAGAGGGGATGAGCTGACCTCTGAAGTCTGATCTCCCTGTCCCATGTCCCACCAGGAATGGGGGCATGGAGCCCAGGTGTGGGTGATTCAGAGTGAACCCTGCTCAGATACAGTCTCACATGGCCAACACACAGTCACACGGGCACAGATACCTGGACCTACTCTCAGAGACAGTCACACGGGCACACACACATCCACTCATACACACTCACAGAAACATACAGCCGCACGCAGCGAACACACACACATTCACACACATGTGCACCGATACATGTACAGTAACACTGTCCACAATCACGGCACGCACACTCACCCCACCACAGTGACACACACACTCACCGGCACACACAATCACCCACAAACCCACACGGTGACACACTCAGACACTCATTAGAGACACACCGTGGCACACACTCACACACCTACAAAGGAAACTTCTCTCCGGGTCTCCCCAACATCACGACTTCTCCCCACAACCAGCCGGCTACTCCCTCCCAGACCCAAGCCTCCAGCCCGCACGGGATGGGCGGGGGCGGGCGGGCCGGCATCCAGCGGCCCTGGTCCGCGGTCCGCGTGGTCCCGCTCCGCCCGCACCTCGGGCCGGCCGCGGGCCTCCAGGCCGGGGCGGGGGCGGGGGCGGGGGCCGGGGCGACCGCGGAGGCCCAGCCCCTCCCCCTCGCGGGCCGTGGCCGCGGCCGCTTGAGCCCCGGAGTGTGGGCGGCGCCGGGCCGCAGCCGGGCAGAGCCTGGGGGGCGCTGCGGAAGGCGCGGCGAGCGTGGCCCGGTCCCCACCCCTCGCGGCGGCTTACCTGGCCCGGCTCGGGCTCCGGCCGGGTTACATGGTGCCGGCGGCCCGGGCCGGGGGCGCTGCGGCGGCGGCGGCGGGTGGCGCGCGGGGCCGGGACCCGGCAATGCGGAGCCCCCAGCGGAGGGGCCGCGCCGGCTGAGGAGCCCCGAGCGAGCGCCGAGCGGCAGCGGGCGCGGGCGCGGGCGCGGGAGGCGGCCAAGCCACGGAGGCTGGATTTCCCGGGGACCAGGAAGGGGAGGCGGGGGGATCCCGCCCGCGCGCTCCGCCCCCGCCCCCGCCCCCGCGCAGCGCGGCCGAGCCGCGAGCCGGGAGGGAGGGGGACCGAGCTCCCGCCCCCGCGCCGGACCCGGGAGGCCGAGGTCGCAGCCGGCGGGCGGGCGGCCGCCGGGGTCCCCAAGGAGCGCCCGCCTAGCTGAGCGACGGCGCCGGGGAGGCCCAGTTTGGGGGTGCGAATAGGGTCTCCTCGCTGGGGCCACCGGGTCAGTGTGCGCCGAGGACCCAGGACACAGGACACAGTGTCACGGCTTAGCGTCGACCTGGGCACGGGCACCTAAGCCCAGGGACGGGCGGTTGGGGAGACGGTCACACAGCCTCACGGACAAGGTCTGCTGCCCCACGGAGGCACAGTCACACCCTGAATGTCACGCACAGCCCCCCGCAGGCACGTCCCCTAGGGAGACGCTCCTTCGGTGTTCGGGTCTGCACCCCGACTTCAGCTCTTGCCCGGGGCCAAGGAGCCCCCTCTTCTGCCCCACCCCTGCCCGGGTGGGGCGCCTTGCCCAGCCTCAGAGACACGGACAGGCGTCCCCCACCCACTGTCCGCACAGCGGGGGCATCCCCGGTGTGACGGGAGAACCCAGCGCTACCTGCCGTCTTTGCTGGGGCCCCCACCCGCGCCCACTGTGCCCGCCCACCTCTGGGCCCCGCGCCACAGGCTGTGCCATGGCGGGGGCGGGGGGGAGGGAAAGGGGACTGTCCGGAGCGCAGCCCGGGGCTGCAGAGCCAGGGCACAGGCTGCAGGAGCCGAGAGGCGGAGAGCTGACTGCAGCAGTCCCTGGCTTGAGTCCGTCTTGGCGCCCACAGTGATGCTGTAATGGGGGGGAGGGGCCGCGTGGGGGAAGCCGCAGGAGGAGGGGCCGAAGCTGTGGGGGAGGGGCTGGCTCAGGATCCGGACTTTCCAGGGCGATTGTGAGGGCACGCTGCTTCAGGCGCTAAAAGTTGGGGTGCCGGATAGTGTGCATCCTTAAAGCCTTCTTAATTCCTCCACCTCATCTGCTATTGAGAACTTGAGGTAGTGAGGTGTGGGCTTGGGAGGCTTGGAGAGCTGTTCACCGCTCAGAGGACCTGGAAGTTGTTCTGACTCAGTGCTCCCAACAACTCCTTTCTCTCCATATCCTTTTGGGGTCACTGGCTCTCCTTTATAAATGGGCAAACTGAGGCACAGAAAGAAGAAGCTCCAGGCCCAAAAGAGCTGGGAGCCAAACCCTCTCCCTTTCCCCAGGGAGATGTTTCTAAAGATGCCACATTACATAAATGACATAAAGGACTTGGAGAGCCCTTCTCCCAAGGGAAACTGAGAAGTCTAGTGGAAGATTAGCAAATTGGTCAACCATCCTGCTGCCTACAAGACCAGCATATTGTCCTTTCAATCATGTGCTGAGGTTGCAGACAATTCCCAGTCCAGGGTTCATTCAGCCAAGAACAGATGTCAGAGAAAATAAAATAGAAAGTTGGTCCCAGGAACACTCCTTAGAACTGAAAGAAACATTTCACTTTCCAGGCATCATGTAGGATGCTAAAAGGCACCATTACACTTTGTCAGTTCTAAGAAGTGTACTTTGTAAACCATACTGAAACTGGAAAGCATGTTACAATGGTTGAAGACATTCAGTATGCTTTTTCTTCTTTTCTCTTAAAACTGTCATCAAAGAATTGTATTTTAAAACTTGTACTTTCATTCGTTTATTCAACAACCATTTACTGATTTTACCTGACACCTTACTAGCCTCCAGATATAACGATTAATCAGATGGGCTTACCTTAGAGAGAATACCCATCCCGTGATTAATAAAGTCAATGAGGAAGTAAACCAATAATTACTATCCATGTCAACGCCATGGCAATTTGACCTGGGCAGTTCTACATAGTGCCACATTTAGAAGAACCTCACTCTTATTTTAATGCTCTGCTGTCATTGTCTTAAAATTTTTAATTTTTGAGCAGAGGCCCTGCATTCTGAATTATAATAGCTGCTATATTAGGAATTCCACACTTAACAGAGGTAGGCACAGAATAAGAGTCTAGAGGCAATAGCCAGCTCTGCCTAGGTGCAGAGGGGCATTTCAAAAAGAGTCTCAAAGATTGAGAGAGAGAAAGTCAGATAGTCACACATGTGCAAAGATGGACTCAACAAAGTTGTCAAGCAAGTACTATGTCAGACTAGGTGCTTGGTTGATCTTCCCACTGAAAACATGATAAATTATTGAAAATGATAGATAAGATTTTTTAAAAATCTTAAATGTATCAATATGCTGGTAAGAAAATAAGAATCTCTCCAGTCCAAATGTAAATGAAGGCAGAGAGACTTCCAGGAAGGTGGCAGAATGGTGAGCACCAAACAGCCTCTCTGGTATTTGGAATCGAGACATTGGAATAGAGCAATGTGCGGAAGAAAGGCAGAGGGAAGTGGATCCAAAGGACCCCGCAAGAATCTGAAGCAAGAATTAGAGCCCACAGGGAAAGCAAGGAGAGGGACCACAACACAGAGGAGGGAGGTGGCAAATGCCATTTCTCCCTGAGCCCTGGCTTGCAGCGTGGGAGAGGTGGCTCAAACCTGCAGGGGCACTGTGACAACTGGTGACTCCAGAGGCCTCCACAGAGAAACACACCAGTGGAACAGAGCAGTGGATGCTGCAGACTGCAGTGCCTGGTGAGTTATTTGTGTTCAAACACCCCCCAGGAGAGGATGATTAGCCAGTAGCCATTTTGGGAAGGGGCCAACAGAAGTCAGAACTCGAGAGCATCTGCCAGGTTGGCTCCATCTAGCGGCTCCAAGTGTCAGGGTGAGGTGTAACCAAGTTCAAGCCAGTAGGAATCACTTAGAGTGTTGGGGCTGAAAGAACTTGGGTCCCAGCCTCACAGCCATAAACCAGATGCAGCTTGAACTTCAGTGGAACTAACGGCTCAGGTTTGCTGGGATTATCCACCACCACCGTAATTCTACTGCTGACTGGCTGGGATCAATCAACATGGATCTAGGCTCTGACTACCCCCTCTGTCAACCAGTGACAGCAGAGACATGCACTGAAGTGGACACTTTTCTTCTGCTTTTCTTCTTTTTTTTGCTTTTTAGTTTTTTAAATTTTTCTATTTTTTTCTCTTTTTCTTGATTGTATTTTTCTATGAGTGAGAACATTGTTTCTAGGTTTTTTTTATTTGTTTTGTTCCATTCTTGTTTCTATTTCTTCCTTCTTTCTTTCCCTCCTGTCATCCCACCAGTTCCCAAAGCTTGCGTAATCTTCCTTTGTCCTCCAGCCTTGCTTCTAATCTCTTCTTCTTCTTCTATTTCTCTATTTTTTCCCTAACCCCTTTAAAATTTTCTACCCTGAGTGTAAAATCGCCATGTTGAGGGGCTATTTACTGTACACAATTTTCTGGTTTGTTTTAGATTGGTTATATAACTACAACTCCTGTTCATATGGTTAAAGGTGGCAAATTAATAATTACCACAGTAATTTTCTAGGCTGTATTTGATGCTATTGTTATTACTGATTGTACTACTTTAACCAAGGTGACATAATTGTTCTAATTAGTTGTTCTTCTTTGTTTGCCAAGACTGAGATTTCCTGAGGGTCATAAACAATACTGTAGGCCAGGGCCAAAGAACCAGGGGCTGGGCCAAATAGGCAGCAATTTCTCACCCCCAATATATTGAAGAGGTAGGATCTTGCAACAGACTCAAAAGCCAAAAGCCAGCTGCACGTGGAAGACACCTCTGAGAACTAGTCATATCCTAAGGGTTCTCGACACTCACAATAAAGATACCTGCCATAAACAATTTATGAACATCAACACAGGAATTAAACTTTTAAAAAGGTAGAAAACAAGAAGGCACAGAAGCAAGATGCAGCCCCAGACTTCTGGCTCACCAAAGGCAAACCCAGGGGCAATGAGATGGAATGATTAAAAAATTACCCACCTGGACTCTCTGAAGAAACAAAGCAAATGAATGAGTCTCTAGAAAAAAATCAAAGCAGAAATAATTTCTCAGATAATTTCAGAGATGAATGTAATGAAGGGCATGACTAATGAATCTAGAGAAGACACAGATAAAAAAATAGTGGAGTTTAGGAAAATGATAGAAACCATGAATGCCCAACATTGGAAAGAAATGGAATCTATGAAACAGATTCAATAAGATATCCAAGAGATTAAAAATTCTATTGACAGCATATGAAGCATAATGAATCAATGTGAGGACAGAGTAACAGATCTAGAAGATAAGATTTTGGTTAGTAATTATGAAAAGAAAGATGATTAAAAATAGCGAGGGACCATGAAAAATCAATCAGTTACTAGACAATGCAAAGAAGAATAACATAAGATTGATAGGAATCAATGAAAAAGCAGGATATACTGCAAATAACATAAAGAAGCTGTTCACAGAAGTAATGGCAGCAGCTAGGCATGGTGGCACATGCCTGTAATCCCAGCACTCAGGGAGGATGAGGCAGAAGGATTGCCATGAGTTCAAGGCCAGCCTGGGCTACATATCAAGACCCTGTCTCGGGCCGGTGAGACGGCTCAGCGGCTTAAGCGCCTGCCTTGCAAGCGCGAAGGCCTGAGTTCGACTCCCGGATCCCACATACGAAAAAGGGGCCGGTGATATCGCTCAGTGGCACGGGTGCCTGTTGGCGCGCGAGGTCCTGAGGTCGTCCCCCCGGTACCCACAAAAAAAAAAAAAAAGACCCTGTCTCAAAAACAAAACAAAAACAAAACAAAACAAAACAAAAGTAATGATGGCAGAAAACTTCCCAAGCATGGAAAAAGAATTTGACATACAGATAAATGAGGCATATAGAACTCAAATTAGCCATGGTAAAAAAAAAAAAAAATACCCCAAGGCATATAGTAGTCAGGATTCCAGAAATACAACAAAAAAACAGAATATTAAAAGCTGTTAGAGAAAAGAAACAAGTTACTTATAAAAAAAAAAAGCCCATCAGGATTACAGCAGACTTCTCAACACAAACCCTTAAGTCAAGGAGAGCTTGGAGTGAAGTATTTCAAGCCCTAAAGGAAAACAACCTCCAACCCAGATTGATGTACCCTGCAAAACTATCTTTCAAAATTGATGGAGAGATAAGATACTTGCATGACAAAGAACACCTGAAGAAATTCATGACCATGAAACCAGCTCTCCAAAATGTTCTGAAGGACATTCTACAAAGAGATAAAGAAGACTACAACTCCATGAACTCCAAAAGAATGAATCAACCAGGCAAGGCAAGTAATTAAACAGAAGGGAAGAAAGGGAACCAACAACAGGAAAATAACATGACAAGAATAAGTCAGTACATATCAGTTATAACCATCAATGTAAATAGTCTCAATTCACCAATCAAAAGAAACATACTGGCAGAATGGATCAAGAAAAGAGATCCAAGGCAGGTGTGGTGGTTCACACCTGTAAGTCCAGCACTCAGGAGGCTGAGGCAGGAAGATTGCTGAGAGTTTGAGGCCATCCTGGGCTATGTAGTGAGTTCAAGGCCAGGCTGAACTGCATAGCAAGACCCTGTCTTTAAAAAAAAAAAAATCCAACAATATGCTGCATACAAGAAACACATTTAACTCAAAGAAATTCATATACTCAAAGTCAAAAGATAGAAAACCATACTCCATGTGACAAGAACCTGGCAAAAAGCACGGATAGCTATTCTATTTGCAGACAAAGTACATTTCAAGTCAAGACTAATCAAGCTGGGGATATAGCTCAGTGGCACAGCACCTACCTGGCAAGTGCAAGGTCTTGAGTTCAATTCCCAGTACAAAAGAGAAAAAAGGACTAGTCAAGAGAGACAAAGAAGGTCACTACATCCTTGTTAAGGGAACAACCCAAGAGGAACAGATAGCAATTTAAATATATATGCACCGAATACCAGTGCACCAACTATACACAACAAATATTAATGGACATGAGCTATCAAATAAGCACTAACACAATTGTAATGGAGGAACTTGATACACCACTCTCACAAATAGACAGATCAACTAGACAAAAAAATCAACAATGAAATATCAGAACTTAACTAAACCTGTGAACAAATGGGCTTAGTAGATATCTACAGACTGTTCCACACCACAACAGCAGAAAACACATTCTTCTTGGCTGCACAAGGGACGTTCTCCAAAATAGACCACATACTAGCTCATAGAACATGCTTAAGTAAATTGAAATTATCTCATGCATATTATCAGACCACAGTGCAATGAAATTGGAAATCAGTGGCAAAAGAAACCACAAAAACTTCATAAACACATGGAAACTAAATGCCCCTGAACAAACAATGGGTCACAGATGAAATTAAAGAAGAAATTAGGCAGTTTCTACAATTAAATAATAATGCCAATACAACATACTGGAACTTAGGGGATGCAATGAAAGCAGTCCTACAAGGGAAATTTACAGCAGTAAATTCCCATATCAGAAAAACAGAACAACTTCAAATAAATAACCTAATGTTGAACCTCAAGCTTCTAGAAAAAGAAGAACAAGTCAAGCGCCCAAAGTTCATACAAGGGAAAAAATTATAAATGCAACCGAGACAAAGAAAACAATATAGGGCCAGTGAGATAGCTCAGCAGCATAAGCACCTGCCTGGCAAGCGTGAGGTCCTGAGTTCGACTCCCGGTACCCACATACGGGAAAAGGGCCAGTGATATTGCTCAGTGGCACGGGTGCCTGCTGGTGTGTGAGGTCCTGAGGTCAACCCCTGGTACCCACAAAAAAAAATACATATATATATATATATATATATATATATATATATATATATATATAAAGAATCAATGAATCAAAGAGTTGGTTCTTTGAAAGATTACATAAAATTGATAAACCCTTACCCAACCTTAGCAAAAAAAGAAAGAAAAGACTCAAATCCATGCAATTAGGAATGAAAAGGGTGAAATCACAACAGATCCTGTAAAATCCAGGATATCATCAATACCTACTTCAAGAACCTGTGTTCTAATAAGATGGAAAACACAGAAGAAATGGACAGATTCCTGGATATATATAAATTATCAAAGCTGAATCAAGAAGGTAAAAAGATGCTAAATAAACAAATATCAGTCAGTGAAATGGAAGATGCAATCAAAATCTTACCAACAAAGAAAAGCCCAGGTCCTGCTGGATTCACTGCTGAATTCTACAAGAAATTTAGAGAAGACCTAATGCCACTACTCCTCAAGCTCTTTAATGAAACTGAAGGGGAAGCAATACTCCCAAACTCATTCCTAGAAACAAGCATTACCCTGATACCAAAACCAGAGGAGAATCTGACCAAAAAAGAGAACTAAAGGCCAACCTCCCTAATGAACATAGATGCAAAAGTCCTCAATAAAATACTGGCAAACAGAATGCAGCAAAACATCAGAACATTGTACATCATAACCAAGTAGGATTCACCCCAGGGATGGTTCAGTATAAGCAAATCAATATACACCATATTCACAGAACCAAGGATAAAAACTACATGATCATCTCAATAGATGCAGAAAAAGTGTCAACACCCATTCATGATGAAAACCCTACAGAAAATTGGAATAGATGGTCTTTGTCTCAATCTGATAAAAGGCATCTATGATAAACCAACAGCCATCATCATACTAAATGGACAAAAACTGAAAATTTTCACTCTAAAATCAGGAACAAGACAAGAATGTCCACTATCACCACTCCTATCCTATATAGTTCTGGAAAAATTAGCTGGAACAATTAGACAAGAGAAAGAAATAAAAGGAATAAGCATAGGAAAGAAAAAAGTTTAATTATCAATATTTGTGGATGACATGATACCTACATAGAAGACCCCCAAAACTCCACCAAAAGACTTTTAGATTTAATAACCAAATTCAGTAGTGCAGCTGGATATAAAGTCAACACACAAAAATCAATAGCATTCCTGTACACAAATAACAAACTCACTGAGAGACAAATTAGGGAAAAAACACCTTTCACAATAGCATCCAAAAAAAGAAATACCTAGGAATCAATTTAGTGAAGGAAGTAAAAGACCTTTACATTGAAAACAGTACTACAGTACTACAGTACTCTGAAAAAGAAAATTGAAGAGGACATGAGAAAATGGAAAGATTTCCCCTGTTCTTGGGTAGAAAGAACCAATATAGTGAAAATGGCCATATTTTCAAAATTGTTCAACAGATTTAATGCAATCCTGATCAAAATACCAATAGCATACCTCACAGAATTGGAGAAAACAATCCAAAAATTCTTTTGGAACCAGAAGAAACCTAGAATAGCAAAAGGAATTCTGGGCAACAAAGGCAAGGCCATGGGCATCACAATCCCTGACTTGAAATTATAATACAAAGCTACAGTGATAAAAAAAAAACAACAACATAGTATTGGCAAGACAAAAAAAAAACCAGACCCAAGGATCAATGGAATAGACTAGACGATGCAGAAACAACTCCACACACTTAGGAACCTTATCTTTGACAAAGGAGCCAAACACCTTCACTGGAAGAAAGATAGCCTCTTTAATAAGTGGTGCTGTAAATACAGGCTCTCCACATGCCAAAGACTAAAACTAGACCCACACCTCTCACCATGCACTAAAGTAAAATCAAAATGGATCAAAGATCTGAATATTAAAACAGACACACTAAATCTGCTGTAAGATAGAATAGGTAGAATTCTTGAAGACATAGGTGTAGGCAAAGACTTCATGAACAAAACTCCAGTTGCACAAGAAATATCCCAAAGAATCAACAACTGGGATCTCATCTTATTAAAAAGCTTTTGCACAGCAAAGAAAACCACCAAGAGTATCTTGCAACAGCTTATAGAAGGGGAACATTTTTTTTGCCAGCTGTTCCTCAAAGGACTACTATCTAGAATATATAAAGAACTGAAAAAAATCAGACCCCCAAATTTAAACATTCAGTCCTAAAATGGGCATCTGAAATGAATAGACACTTCTCAAATGAAGAAGTAGGGCCGGCGAGATGGCTCAGCGGGGTAAGCGCCTGCCCGGCAAGCGCGAGGGCCCGAGTTCGACTCCCGGAACCCACATACGAAAAAAGGGCCGGTGATATCGCTCAGCGGCACGGGTGCCTGCTGGAGCGCAAGGTCCTGAGGTCAACCCCCCGGTACCCAAAAAAAAAAAAAAAAAAAGAATCAAATGAAGAAGTAGAAATGGCAAATAAATAAATAAATAAATAATGTTCAATGTCACTAGTCATTTGAGAGATACAAACTAAAACAACCCTGAAATTCCATCTCACTCCAAAAAGAATGGCTAATATCAAGAAATCAACCAATAACTAATGTTGGTGGGGCTGTGGGAAAAAGGAATCCTTCTCCACTGCTGTTGGGAGTGTAGACTGGTGCAACCACTATGGAAATCAGTGTGGAGGTTCCTCAAAAAATTAAAACTAGAGGTCCCATTTAACCCAGCTATTCCCCTTCTTGGTATATTCCCAAAAGAATAAAAAGCACCATACCACAGCAATATATTCATACCCATGGTTATAGCAGCACAGTTGGTAGTACCTAAATCTTAGAAACAACCCAAATGCCCATCAATCGATGAATGGATAAAGAAGATGTGTGGTTTTTTTTTTAATACAATGGAGTACTACTCTACAAAAAGAAGGAGAAACCGGAGACATTTCTAGCTAAATGGATGCACCTTGACACCATACTTTTAAGTACAATAAATTCGACACACATGTTCAAATATTGCATGGTTTCTCTGGTGTAAGAAACTGAAAGTGTAAATAAGGACTAAAATGTATAACAGATATTGTGAAATAGGAAGAAAATGTTCAAATGTGAAGAGGAAATTGGGAGGGGGAGGAGGAAAGGAAGGAAAAAGGAATAAAATAGAAGGAAAAATGGAAACAAAGCTTTTGTAAATAGGGAGGAGAAGAGGGGTTGGAGGGAGGGGAAGCCAAGGGGAGAAAAGAAGAAGCAAGATATATCATGAACAGGTACAAATTCCATATGATGAACATTATCATTATATATATATATATATATATATATATATATGTATATATATATACATATATATATATGCCAATAAGTTAATATTTAAAAAATAAATAATCTTTTTAAAAAGCTGGAAAAAATGTAAATGAAGGCAGAACCAAAGAAGAAAGTGGAGCACTGAGGTCAACTTTAGCATTGGGGGGGGCCAGTTCTCCTTCTCATCCTTGTTGGAAATAATCCTCTAGACTCAGTTTGTCAGTCCAGATAGTAAAGCACTCAGACATCATGAAATCTTGACAAGGAAAGGTTTCACTTTTGCAAAAGGGTGCAAGCACACCCCAGCAATGAGGTAGCAGGCATGCAGGAAAAGGAAGATTGCCCCTTTTATCCCTAACACAAGAGAAGCAGCTACGCTTTATATTCATTGGCTGAATTCAAAGACTTACAATCTGTTGCAGCTGGCTAACTCAGGTGGTGGGGGTGGGGGTGCACTGCTGGCTAAATTAGAGAGAGGGGATGTGCTGTTTGGAATGGAAAGTCCTTGGTTCTTATCTTGGGAACTGGCTGTGTTCAAGGAAAAAGTACACAGTCACCATTTCTCGGCGCTCAGGATATTAACAGAAAGGGGTGGGTAGTGAGTAGATGGCCAGGTCATTTAAATCCAAAATGGAGTTGCTTTGGCCTTGTGCTTTGACAGAAAAGACAAAGCCTATTTCTCACACCCTGATCCCATGTCCTTTGCTATATGATTTTGCAACTCTCTGATCAAGAGACAAACTCAATTTTCCCTTCTCTTGATTCTAGGTGGACTTGTGACTTGTTTTGACTGATACAAATGTGGAAGAAATCATGATATGCCAGTTCTAATCCTAGGCCCAAAGATACTTGTACACTCCTACTCTTCCCCTGGTCTTCTGTCTCTGCTATGAGAACGAGTTTGAGATAGCCCATTGTAGAATGAGTGACAAGGTGAAAGAGGACCATGTCATCCCAACCAACCCAGCCAACCCAGCTATCTCCAAACATGTATGGGAGCCCAGCCAAGATCAGCAGAAACACCTACCTGGTCACAATTGATTGCAAACAAATAGGTAAGTGAGTCTAGCTGAGTGGAAAGAACCATCAAACCACTTTGTGGAATACTGAGCAGTAAGAAGTGCTTATTAATATAAGCTACTGAGTTTTAGGATGGTATGTTATACTACAATGTCACAGCAATAAATAACTGACACAGGGACATTTGCTAACAGATGGAATTTAATTTCAGTTTTCATGATATCTCTGGGCATTAGAGGAAGAAGATAAAACTCAGTCTTCCCAAGATGGTCAAATACTTCTCTGCACAAACTTAGAATCTAAGGGCTATACTCTTACTATACAGGAGAATTAGAAAAACTCAACCCAATGCTACATCTAGGAAACTGCAAGAAAATTGCTTGCTTTAAACTTGGCAATAGCAATTAGTGTTAGGGTAAATAATCACCTCCAGAAAATCCAACAAGTTAGACGTCACACCAGTTAAATCAGACGTCATATCCAGTTAAATTCACTGTGCTTAAGTGAGCTAGAAAAGACTCAAACCAAGAATTAAGTATAAAATGGTCCCAGAATAATAGTGTCCCACCCAGGGCCCTGGTGAGGTGAAATGTAAATCTTTGTTAACTCACTTTCATCTCTGGTCCCAAATTATTTCTACAGATAAAGTTGCAAAGAAAATGCAAAATTCACAGCCAAATGTCACTAAACACCCAAGGAAACATGACTGTGTGAATAATGTTATGGTTTTCAACTTGTCTGGGTTAAGGGTTACCCAGGTAGTTGGTTAATATATTTTAACCCTCACCATTGTTGGTGGGCACCATCTAATCCATGGATGGCCCAGTAAGAACAAAAAGACTAAGGAAGGGCAATTTCCTCTTTCTTCCTGAGCTGGGATATTGTCTTCTACCTCCCTTAGATGCTGGGGATCCTGGTTTCCAAGCCTTCATCCTCAGACTGCAGGTTAGGTTAATGGCTTCCCTTATTGTCAGGCCTTTGAAAGTGGCCTGAATTACACTGCCAGCTTTCCTTATTTTTCAGCCTTCAGACATCATATGGGACTTTTTGGCATCCATAATTGTGTAAGTCACTTTCCATAATAAAATCCCCTCCTATGTATCTATATCTGTATATATATATATATATCATAGATTGTTTCTCTGGAGAACTTTGATACAACCAGGAAAAGCAACAAATAGCAGAAACACACCTGTCAAGAACTCAACTATTAGAATCATGCAACACAGAATATAGTTCTGTTTAGGATATTTAAAGAAATAATCTTACTGTCTTTGGCTTATTTCTCTTGTCTTATTGTGCTGGCTGGGTTCTACAGTACAATGTTTAATCCAAGTGATGATGGTGGGTGTATTTGTCATATTCATAACTTTAATGCTTCTGATTTTCTTCTTTAGTATGACATATTGTAGACTTTTTAGAGACCCCTCTTGATCATGTAATGGAAGTCCCATTTTATTTCTAATTTACTATGGGTTTCCATCAAGTGTATGTAATTTTAAAATTATATCACTTATAATAGCTAGAGTAATAGATATAATGTTAGCTATTTAATAATAAATCTAATAAAAGATGCATAAAATTATAAATACTAAAAGTCATTTAAAGAAAAATTTTTTTATCTTTTTGAGACAGGGTTTTGCTATGGAGTTCAGGCTGGCCTTGAACTCACTTTGTAGCCAAGGCTGGCCTCGAACTCACAGTGATCCTCCTGCCTCAGCCTCCCGAGTGCTGGGATTACAGGTGTGCACCACCACACCCGGCCTGAAAGTCATTTAAAAAGACTTAATAAATGAAGAAATATTTCACATTCATGGATATGAAAACTGTAATTTTGAAACAATGCTAATTCTTCCCACATTGATCCCTGGGTCCAACATAATTTCAATCAAAGTGGTATGTAATTCTAAATACATGATTCTAGAACTAATATGGAAAAGTAAGGAGCCAAGAATGACTAAGACATTTTAAAAACTTTTTATAATGAAAAAAAATTTTTTTTGAGACAGGATCTCACTATGTAGTTCAGACAGGCCTTGAATTCATGACACAGCCCAGGCTAGCCTTGAACTCATAGTGATCCTCCTGCCTCAGCCTCCCAAGTGCTGGGATTACAGCTTTGCACCACGCCAGGCTGAAAAATTTCAAACATGTGAAAAATAGAGAACATAATGCCTCCATGTATCTGCTCCCAAAATGCAATGATTATAAACTCATGGCCAATTTTGTTTAATCTGTATCTTCCACTTTCTCTCTCCCTGTGTTATTTTGAAGCAAGCCCTAGACATATTTTAATAAATATTTTATTATGTAACCATATAATGAAAGAATTTTTTGTTAAACATAATCACACTATTACTTCCTCTAAATAAATTCAACAATAATTTCTTAATTTCATCAAATGTCTAATTGAATATTTAGTAACATTTTTCTAATTCTTCTCGTACACTATAATCAATTGATATCACTTAAGGGTTTTTTTTAACCTATATATTCCCTGTCTCTTTTTTTATTTGAGGATTTTTTTTTTTTTTTTTTTTTTTGTGGGTACCGGGGGGTCGACCTCAGGACCTCGCGCGCCAGCAGGCGCCCATGCCGCTGAGCGATATCACCGGCCCCTTTTTTCGTATGTGGGATCCGGGAGTCGAACTCGGGCCCTCGCGCTTGCAAGGCAGGCGCTTATGCCGCTGAGCCATCTCACCGGCCCCCCTGTCTCTTTTTTTAAAACTAGCAAGTTTATTTGTTGAAGAAGTCAGATTAATTATCCTGAGAATTTCCCAGTTCGGAGTTTGCCTGTGGAGTTGCCATATTTCTCTATCGCTCATATTTTCTGTAAATTGGTAATTCTAGAGGTTTGATCATATGCTCTTTCAATTTAGGGGGCAAGAATTCGCCATGTATAGTGGTGTATTCTTTTCATCAGTAGATATATATACTTGGTTGTCTCTCTTTTTATGATGTCTCTTTTATAAATCAATTGTTGGATATAATTCCCTATTCAGTTATTGGCTGGAACATCTCCATAGAGAGAAATTTTCTTTACAAAAGGGAAAGGGACCAAGAGTTAGAGAGATGGGGAGAGAGTGAGGGAAAGAGAAGGGGATGAAAAAAGAATTAAGATATGTTAGGAACATGTACTAACTTCCTATGAGGAATGGAATGCAAACATGTACTAATAAAAATGGAAAAAAATAAGAAACTTCCTCAATTATCTTAATGTACAGCTTATACAGAAAAAGGAAAAACATTCGTTCCCATTTGGTTTGGTTTTAAAAACAATGAGTCAGAGGAGAAAAAATGAACCTCGACCTCAAAAAGTAGAAGAAAAAAACCTTAAGCCCAAAAAAGCAATTAAAAATAGATCATAGACCTAATTGTGAAAGGTAAAATATTAAAGCTTCCACAAAAAAAACATAGAATACATTTATGACATTGGATCAGACCAATATTTCTTAAACAGAATCCAAATAGTGTTAACCATATAAGAAAATATTGAAGAGGAAAAGGGGACGTAAAAAGAATTAAGCTGTATTTATGTATATGTACCAACTCCCCATGATGAATGTAATAATTATGTACTGCAAGCATGTGCTATTAAAAATAAAAAGTAAAAGAAAAACTAACAAATAATATTTTGTTTAAATTAAAGAATTATGTTCATCAAAAGACAATATTAAGAATGTGAAAAACTATAGGCTGAGAGAAAATATTGGCAATTATGTAGCTAATAATGAACTCATATCATCATATATCACATCTACAAATCCTAGGAAATGAGTCAAAAATTGTGATAGGCAAAAAGCCCTGAATGAGTATTCCCAAAAGAGGATCACCACCTAGCCCATAAGCATATAAAAATGTGTTCAACATTATTACTCATGAAGGAAATTAAATTAAATTAAATTAAATTAAATTAAATTAAAAACCTTGGCATGATACTACCACACATCCAACTGAACACTACAATGAAAAAAGATCAATGATACCAAGTGTTGGTAAAAAGCAAAGCAACTAGAACTCTGAGACATTGCTGGTAAGAGTGTAACAGAACAACCACTTTGGTAGACTGGCAGCGTGCTTATCCTATGACTCAGCAGTTCTACTCTTTGCTATATGCTTCCCCAAAGTAGATGCATATGTCCATCAAAAGACATCTACAATAATGTCCTTTGCAATTTATTTCACAATATCCCTGTCTTAGTTACTTCTCTCTTGCTGAGACGCTATACCTGACACCCACAACTGTAAGTAGGAAAGGTTTATTTTGGCTCACAGTTTTAGAATTTTCAGTTGATAGTCAGCTGGCAGCATGGCAGAATGGCATGACAGAGGAAAAACAGCTCGTGACATGGTGGCCAGAAACAGCACAAAATATCAAGGGCAGAGGGAGGAAGATATACCCTTCCAGGTCATGCCCTTAGTGGACTAATCCACTGATGAGTATCAGTCCCCATAATCCAATCATCTCCCAAAAGCCCGCCTGTGAGCACATGAGGCTTTGTGGGGGGAGACATCTAGATATAAACCATACCAAGTTCCAAACTGGAAACAACAAAAACGTCCATCAATGAGGAAAATAAGTAAATAAATTATGAAATATTGATACAATGGAAAAATCATGAAGCAAGAAAAAAGAAGAAACTACTGCTACATGCTACCACATGGAATTCTATACCTTAGCCCCACAAAGTATGATCCTCAGGCCTCCGGGATCAGCGTCACTTGGAAGCTTGTTAGAAGTGCAGAATCTGAAGTCCCATCCTAGACCTACTGAATCAGGATCTTCGGTTTAACAAATTCACCGGATGACTAACACAAATATTAATGTTGCCAGACAATGTGGTATCTGATAGTTCCAGGCTCTTTCTGTCCTGCCCAGAGAATTGGCTGGGGCAACTGATGAACAGGTAAACACAACTTTTTTTTTTTTTTTTTTTTTCTGGAGGCAAGGTCTTGCTATGTACCTGAGGCTGGCCTTGATCCTTCTGCGTCAGCCTCCCCAGTGCTGGGATTACAGGCATGTGCCACCATGCTCGGCTTCATAACTTTTATTTAAAGTAAAAGAAGAAAAGAGAAGAGCAAGAAGAGGTACGTTCCAAAAGAGGGTGGGCCACTGCAGAAAGAGGAAGACAGCAGAATAGAAAGATTGCAGTGGCAGCAAAGTCAGTGGCTGCTGTCATTTTTATATTGTCTCAGATCCTGACTGTCAGAAGTTGCTCTGCCCACACATCCTGGCTGTGACTGATAAGTCACATCTTGTTGCTCAGCCTCTGTTCCAGATCAGGTTACATCTTGTTTTTAGCCTCCCTGTTTCAGCTCTTTGTAATTTGACTGGTTACATCCTCTTTTCCAGCCAGGCTGCCATTCCCTAATCACCTACCTCATTAAATTTGAAAAATAGTCTATACCTTCTTTTGAGTGATGTTTACACAGATGCGTAGAAAAGTAAATTGTTCATCAATTAATACATTAAGATTGTATTTTAGATTGTGCATATTAATGTTTATAAGTGAGGCACAGTAGAACATGCCTGTAGTCCTTACTTAGGAGGCTGAGGCAGGAGGATTGCTTGACCCTAGGAATTTTAGGCCAGCCTGAGGAAGGAACTACAGAGAAGTTCCTTGAGGGGGTGGCCTGAGGGCAGAGGATAAAAGAGGAAGTTAGCTTTCCAATTCTAAATTCTAACAACTAGACCACACATGGTAAAGATGGGAAGGAGTGTGGGTGCACATGTGCTATAGGCTTCTAGGGTGGCCCAATACAGCTTTCTAAAAAATCACAAAATGCCTTAAGCTCTAACAACTAGGCCATACCTGGGGACATATGGGCCATAAAATCTCTTCAACATCTAAAAACAACCCCAAATTAATTATAATTAATTCTTTTTTTTTTTTTTTTTTTTTTTTTTTTTTGGGTACCGGGGGGACGACCTCAGGACCTCACGCGCCAACAGGCACCCGTGCCGCTGAGCGATATCACCGGCCCCTTTTTCGTATGTGGGTTCCGGGAGTCGAACTCGGGCCTTCGCGCTTGCAAGGCAGGTGCTTAAGCCGCTGAGCCGTCTCACAGGCCCAATTATAATTAATTCTAACCTAATTTGCACTGTGGTTCTGACCCCTCCATGGGCTTTGGGCCCCATAATACTTCCACAAAGGTCCATATAAGAACAAAAACTAGGCCATACCTGGGGACATAAGGGCCATAATAATCTCTTCAACATCTAAAAACAACCCCAAATTAATTATAATTTATTCTAACCTTATTTGCATTGTGGTTCTGACCCCTCCATGGGCTTTGGGCCCCATAATACTTCCACAAGGGTCCATATAAGAACAAAAACTATCCCCTCCAACAGAAAAGAGAATTGCCCCTGATTGGAGTGGATCGCTGGAGCTACTCCCTCCTTGTAAAAAAACCACATATAGATTCTGACATCTGGCTTCTTTGGGGCTAAGATTACTAATAAATCTATTCTTTCACTTCTATTTCTGCATATCTTGTTCAATTCTTTGTTTGGGATACTAAGAACCTAGAATGACACAATCCCTGACAACAAGCTTGGGCAACACAGTGAGACCCCATTTCAAAGAAAAAAAAACAAACAAAACATTTAAGATGTACTTTATGTGTCATTTTCCCCCAGTCCTGGGGACTGAACTTAACGGTGCTCTCCCACTATATACTATATCCCCAGAGATCTCTCTTTCTTTCTTACTTCTTTCTTTCAACAGGATCATCCAGGCTGGGATAGAATTTGTGACCCTCTGCTTCAGCCTCCCAGAATGCTGGCATTATAGGCATGCAACCCCAAGCCCAGCTATCTGTGTATTTTTTAACTCAAAAAACGAAATAAAAGTAAAAACTTATTCCCTAACATATTCCAAAGGTTATTAATAAGGGCTTTTTTAGTATCATCATAAACATATTTGGGTTTTGTTTTGTTTTGTTTTGTTTGAGACAGGGTCTCACTAAGTAGTTCAGGCTGGCCTCAAACTCACAGCAATCTTCCTGCCTCAGCCTCCTGACTACTGAGATTACAGTGGTATATTTTAATCCATTGAATCTATTACTCTGTTACCAGACACAAGTCCAGATGCTCACCATAGGATAGGCCAATTATCCAAATACAAGTGTTTAGGTGAAAAAGGCAACTGTACTGAAGAGGTTAGCAAGGCAAGAAGATGGTGGACTCTTGTCACAAAGTCCATTTTGCAGCGAAGCTGATTTAGGAATGGTTTATACAGGTGGTTGATGGTTGTTCCCAGACTGGTTGATGCTTTCTCACAGCAGGTGATGGGTAACTGCATATTGGTGGGTGTCTTTCACAGAAGGTGGGCCAGTAGATGCACATCTGATCCTAATCACCTAGTCATGAAATGATTTTTCAGTCCTGCAAATTTCAAGAACAAAATTCATTTTTTCCTTAGGCTATTCTTGTCACCTATTAGTTTTCCCACACGCAGTTCCTGACATATTACACAATGGACAAGCTAGAGGGGGTAGCTACCCTGAAGCCATCTTGCTGATTGCCAAACTCACAGTAATGAACAAAAACATCCTTAATGCGTGGCTTCAATTTTACTTATGCTCTATTTTCCCCATTTTGGGGCCAAAGGGAGCCTCTTTAAATTGGCTGCTGAGTCCTTCAGAAATCCAGAAATACTTGGTAATTTCCTTGCTTTCTAATATAAGTATTTGAACTTATTTTGTACATTCTCTGCACTAGACCTGAAAATAGTCATTTTTCCAAGGATCCAGGTTGCTTTTAATTAGAAATGGTATTAAAAGCTTCAAACGAGGTACTAGAAGACCTCATTAATTATTCTAAACATTTCTGAGAAAGACTAAAGAGATGTCATTTGCCTTACACATCCAGGATTTATGAGGAAGATATAGTGGCAAGAACATGTGATCTATGTTGGCTCAGAGAGACAAAATTGTCAGTACAACGGACTATCAAGCTCCAAACAGATTTAAAATTGGAACCTGGATGTATGACAGAGAGGGCACAGAAAATAAGTAGAAAAAGGAGGAAAAATGATTATCCATTTGGAAACATAACTAATTGTGTCCCTACTTCACACAATGCACAATTCAACTCCAGTTGGATTGGGTCAATGAATTAAATGCCAAATGAAAAGTTCTTAGTAGAAGTTGTATTAATGCGAATTTTCCAGAGAAACAGAACAAATTGTGTGTGTGTTTGTGTAGTTAGAGAGATAGGTAGATAGATAGATGATAGATAGGTAGATAGATGATAGATAGATAGATAGATAGATAGATAGATAGATGATAGATAATAAAGAATTGTCTCCCATGATTATGAAAGCTGAGAACTCCTATAATCTGTAATAGACAAACTGGAGACCCAGGGGAGATAATAGTATTATTCTCATCTGGATTGCAAAACAGGAGAAGACCATGTCCAAGCTCAAAGGCAGTCAGGCAGAGAGAAAGAATACTTTCTTTCTTTTTTTTTTTTTTGCTACTGGGAATCGAACTCACGACCTCATGCTTGCCAGGCAGGCGCTGTGCCACTGAGCTATATCCCTGGCAAGAATACTTTCTTATTCAGCCTTTTTATTTGATCCAGCCTCCAGTGGGCTGGATGAGACCCACCCACAATTGAGAAGGCCATTTGCCTTACTCAGTCTATGACTCAGATATTAATCTCACCCAGAAACATCCTTATAGACACACCCAGCAATGTTTAACCAAATATTTGGGCACTTGGAGGCCCAGTGAAGTTGACACATAAAATTATCTATCACAGAAATGTAAGTAAATATCACTTTCTTCCTCCCAAAGAAATGAGTCCTTACGTTGCCCAGACTGACCTCAAAATCTTGGGCTCAAGGTATCCTCCTGCCTCAGCCTGCAAGTAGCTGGGATTATAAGTGCACACCACCACACTTGGTTAAATATCCTCTGGAGATTTTCTTAAACAAGATGCACCAAAAAAGCACTATCTAGCAAAGAAAACATGGGTATAACTGACTATATTAAAGTTAAGAACTATTGGGCCAGGGATATAGCTCAGTGGCACAATGCCCGCCTGGCAAGCTCAAGATCATGAGTTCAACTCCCGGTACCCCCCCCAAAAAAAGTTAAGAACTATGAATCATGAAAAAGTAAAAAGAATGAAAACATATAAATGAGGAGATATTTGTAACATGTATAACTGACCAAGAATTGGCATAAAGAATTGTTTATTTCTGTATCCAAACCTCTTAAAATCAATTTTTAGAGGCAATCAAATAGAAAAATACATGATATATGAACAAGATACAAGAGCAGGAAATTCTTACAGGAAACACAGATGGGTGATATGCACGTGAAGACATGTTCAAACTTATTAGTAATCAGGAAAATGCAAATTAAGCCCAGAATGAGATACAAAATTAAACCCATTAGATTGGCAAAAATGTTTAAAAATCTGACAATCCCATGTGTTTGACAGAATGTGAATCAACAGAATCTCTTCCACATTTCTGGTGGAGTTATAAATTATGCAATTATTTTCAAATTGACATTAGCTTGTAAAGTTTGGCATTTATAGAATAATACAGTCATACCTTGGTACTTGAGACTTGTCATATTTGGTACCTGGTGCGTTTTGACATCAAATTTTTGTCCTGGTACTCATCATTTGGTACTCAACACGCAACAACTAGAACTTGTCGCTGTTGACTGCCTAGTGTCTGGTTACTCATCATTTTTGGTATTTGCCCTGCCTCATGGAACCAATTAATGAAGAGTACCAAGGTACCATTGTACTCGAAATACAACCAATACTACATGGTGCTGGTTAATCAGGGCAGATTCCTAACCAGCCAAACAGGATGCTGGTGTGTTTTGGCTAACCATAACCCTATGCAGGCTACAACCCAGCATTCCACCCTTGGTTGTGTACCCAGTGGAAACACCTGCTCATAGTTGTTAGTGGACAGGTACAAAAATATTTATAGTAAGACTGTTTGCAGTAGGAAAAAAAACTAGAAACAACCAAAATGCCATTAAGAGAAGAATGGATAAAATAATCATAAAATAGTTACACAATTGTTGCAGAACCGATACCAAACCAAACGGAAAGGAAGACACTCCCCCGCACCAAGGAGTCAGAAAGCAACATTTTATTAATGCCAGCAGGCTGGAGGGAATCCTATTTCAAATCACTAGCCCAGAGTCAGCTTTGAGTACAGTTTATATAGGGTTGTGAGCAGGGAGAACAAAGGCTTGACAGCGTGGTGGGCTTCTATTGGTTACATTAACTATAGCTTGTAGCTCTGTTGCTGGGTAGAAAGTCCTTGAAGTATGTTAGAAAAACAAAGTATATTTTTAGGTGGGAAAGGAAAGGGAGGTGGTCAGGCTGACCTAAGTCAGGCTATTCTAAGAGAAGCAGCTGTGTGCAATACATGGCAGGCTAGGGCTCAAGGTTGTCTGGGTCTAGCTACATGTTGGGCTACACAAGTACATCTTTTCCTAATATAGTAGCAGGCTGCTAGTTAACTCTAAAATTTCAGTTAGTTTTAAAATTCTGTCACATTCCCCCCAATTTTTATGGGGAAGATTCTTCTTCCCCATTTTCCTCAGCTTTAAGGAGCTGATAAGATGGGGTGGTTCTTAAGAGAAGCTGGCAGTGTAAGGCCTCAAAGCATTCGGAAAGAAATCAGATCAGGAGATGGGTCACACAGGGGCCTAGTAGGAGAACTTTCAGGAGAGCCATTAAGGGCCCAAGCAAAGCTCCCTTCCATGAGGGGAGAAAATCCAAGGGTCCCCACCAGGAAGAGTCATGCAGTATACTTTTAGTCCTTTGTTTGAGGTGCTTTTTTTAACTGAAAGGAGTTTTCTCTCACTGTCCCTGACTTGTTGGCATAGTAACAGCATTCCTCTTCTAGGAAAAGGCAGATGCCTCCATGTTGGGCTGTTAAGAGGTCTAAAGCCCTGTGACTTTGGAGGACAACTGTGACCAGAGAATCTATTTGTTCCTGAGGAGTATCTATTGAACTTTTTATGTTGGCAAAATCTCCCCCTATCTGAGTACTTAACTGGGAGTATTGTTGCCTATGCCCATGGCCACGGCACTGAGAGTTAAACCTCCTGTTATTGCTATTCCAGCCAGAATTGGCAGTATTACAAGGTCACATTTTTGGCATGACTGATGCACACATGTAGGACCCCATCAACCTGAGTAGACAGAGAGGTCAGGTACCAGGTAAGCAAGTGCACAAAGGCTCATCTTGTTGCTAGTAAACACGTGGTAAATCCCATCAGAACAAACAAGGGAAGTTCCATGGGGGGCCGCTAGGGAACCTGAGGAGACAGTTAAATCATTTATACAGTCAGCAGAGACATTTTGGCTCAGAGAGGATCCCAGGAAGCAGGGAGTATTTCCTCATACCATTGTGGGATAGGGCTGAAGTAGGTGAGCAGGAGTTTTAGTAGAATTGAGGTTGGAATTATTCTGAGTTAAACGCAAAGCACACTATGAAAGAACTGAAAGGGGAACACAGAGCCAACAGTCATTGCCCAGTTCTGGGTTTACAGCTTGAAGGACCCGATGTGTGCTGTTGACCGGGTATAAAAGGTCAGGAGTCGGGGGTCCTGTGTGATTTGTTGTGGGAATGGGTGCCAATGGGAACAACGGTGGTTTTAGGGAAGGAATCCCAATATGGGATGGGGGTGATGGGGGTGACCAGACCTTTAGGATTACCAAGAGTAACAGTGTCTTTTACGTCCTGGTGTCCTTTATAATGGATAACGGCAACTTTTTTGGTTTCCAAATTGCAGTCAGGAGTTGAGAGATATCATCCTTATTTTTCATTTGTTTTCCTTCAGCTGTCAAAAGGCCACATTCCTTGTATAGCATCCTGTGTACATGCACCATAGTGAAGGCATATCTGGAATCTGTGTAGATGTTTACCTTCTTATTTTTGCCCAGGTGAGGGCCTGTATAAGCACCCACAGCTCGGCTCACTGAGCTGACCAATTTTGGGGAAGAGGTCTGGCTAGGAGCACCACTTTGGTGGTGACAACAGCATAGCCAGCCCTATGTTGCCCATTTTTAACAAAGCTACTTCTATCCATGAACAGGGTATACTCAGCGTCTGTTAAAGGCTCCATCTGGAGGTTAGGCCAGCTGGCAAAGAGTTCATCAGTTAGTACAAAGCAATCATGGTCAGGCTGTCTGAGCTCTGTGGACAGGTAGGTAGCTGGGTTCA
Organism: Erethizon dorsatum; assembly: GCA_028451465.1. Taxonomy (NCBI): domain Eukaryota; kingdom Metazoa; phylum Chordata; class Mammalia; order Rodentia; family Erethizontidae; genus Erethizon; species Erethizon dorsatum. The sequence continues at coordinate 108,065,901 of CM051827.1, read as the reverse complement.
GAGCTTTAACTGACTGGAAAGTGAGTTGGAGGTTACAAACAAGCAGTCCTTGGTACTGGGTGATGTGGCTGTTTGACAGACAACAATGTCCCTGACTGTTGAGAAGCTCAAGAACAGCATGTGGCACCTGAATGATCAGGTTTTGTCCCAGAGTCAATTTGTCTGCCTCCTTAATCAGGAGGGCCATGGCAGCCAGCGCCCACAGACAGGGAGGCCATCCTTTTGATACTGAGCCCAGTGTTTTAGACAGGTAGGTGACTGGCCTCTCCCAGGGTCCTATTGTTTGAGTTAAGACCCCCAAGGTGACGTTGTTTTTCATCGATGGACATGTTGAAGGGGCAGGTCACATCTGGAATTCCCAGGGCTGGAGCAGAGGCCAAGGCCCTCTTGATTTGCTTAAATGCCTCAGTTTCCTCTAAAGTCCATCTGATTACCTCTCTTTCGGTTGTGGGCTTTGTTAGCATGTCATAGAGTGGTTTGACCTTTTCGGTGTACCCAGGTATCCAGATTCTGCAGAATCCAGCTGCTCCCAGAAATTCTCTAAGTTCTCTTTTACAATCAGGCCATGGGATGGAACAAATGACTTCCTTTCTTTCTGGGCCTAGACTTCAGAGTCCTTTTTCTAAGTCAAATCCTAAGTATCTGACCTTCTGTGTGCAAATTTGAGCCTTTTTCCAAGAGACTTTGTAGCTGGTACTGCACAAGTGGTGGAGAAGGGCTTGAGTTCCCTTCCAACAGTCCTGCTTTGTGGGGCTGCTGAGCAGTATGTCATCTATGTTCTGCAGGAGCATGCAGTTGAAACTTCCGTGGGGAAACTTGGCTAGATGAGCAGCCAAGGCATCCCAGAACAGTGTGGGAGAATTCTTGAAGCCTTGAGGGAGGCAAGTCCGTGTAAGCTGTCCCTTTCATCTTGTGTCAGGGTCCTCCCATTCCAAGGTGAAAAGAGGCTGGCTGGCAGGAGCTATTCGCAGGCAGAAGAAGGCATCCTTTAAATCTAGGCAGGTGAACCAGGCAACATCAGGGGAAAGCAGGCCAGGGGGGGTGTATGGGTTCGGGACTGTTGGATGCAAAGTTATGGTGGCTGCATTGATGGCACAGAGATTTTATACTGGCCGATAGCCTCTGTTTGGCTTTTTGACTGGAAGTAATGGAGAGTGTTCAAAGGCAACTGGCAGTCTACCAAAATTCTGGCTTGTTTCAGTCTGGAGATGTGGGGTTGAATCCCAAGGTGGGCTTCACAGGACATGAGATACTGCTTAACGGCAATGGGAGTGGCTCCCAGGTTAAGCCCAATTATCAAGGGGGCTTGGTTAATGGCTATCCCAGATGCAAGTCTTCTGCCCAGACCTCGGTAACAGTGCCTTCAGGACCTCTGTATTGTGTTCAGGAGACCATCTTGATTGGTGGAGACACCATTCATCCTCACAGGGGATCATCAGAGTCAGGATCAGGTCCAGAAGAAGGTTGAGTGATAGAGAGGCTGGCTTGTTTGGAATAAAGGAGATGGTAGCTCCCAATTTTGAGAGGAGGTCTCGGCCCAGCAAGGGGATGGGACATTCAGGCATATATAGAAACTCATGTTGGATGAGATGTCCTCCGAGCTCACAGGACCTGCTCTGGCAGAACCTCTTTTCGGTGGGAGTGCCTGTAGCCCCCATCACTTGGATTTGTCAGGAAGTCAAGGGGGCAGCAGGTTGGGTGACAATGGAATATTTGGCCCCGCTGTCTACCATAAAAGTCATTGGTTTTCCCCCAATTTTCATTGTGACTGTGGGCTCCTGGGGGCCCAATCTTACAAAGCCCAGTCTGTCCTATTTGTTGTCATCAAACAGTGAGAGCAGGGGTTCAGGTGGCGGCAAGTTCAGTTCCCCAGAAACCTTTTGGTCCTTCAGGTGGAGGGGGCATTTGCTTTCCAGTGTCCGAATTGCTTGCACTGGGTGCATTGGTTTGGGGCCAGAGCATAGGGGCAACCACCCATTTTGAACTGAGGTCCCTGTGAGGCCTTATTGTTGCCTTGGTTCCAGTAATGTTGTTGACTTATTTGGAGCCCCTCAGGGAGCGATTCCCCATGATTGCAGCCAAAAAGGCAGTCTGCTCACATTTATGTATTTTCTTCTCTTCTTTATCTTGGTTTATAAAAACATTTTGGGATATCTGGAGTAACTGGGTGGCATTCATGCCAGCAAATCCATCGACCTTCTGAATTTTCCTCCAAATGTCAGAAGCACACTGTGACACAAAAACTGAATTTATCATCTGCTGAGGCCTAAGGGTCAAATGGGAAATAAGTTCAGTTGGCTTCACATAGTCTCTCATAGAATTTTGTAGGACTCTCATTGGGTTCTTGAGTAATTTCAGCAATTTTGGACATATTTATAGGTTTCTTTCCTCCTGCTTTTATCCCTGACAGGAGGGCCCTACGATATTGTTCTAAAGCATCATGGCCTTGTGCAGTGTTAAAGTCCCAATTTGGCTGGTCATTAGGGAAGACAGTGTTTACCCAGGCACCAGGACCATCAGCATCATCTGGAACTCTAGTTCTTAGCCAAGTTTGTCCTTTCTCAAAAATACAGGCATGCTCCTCAGTGCTGCAGAGGGTCAGGAGGATCTGTTGACAGTCATCCCAGGTCGGCTGGTGTGTCTGGAAGATTGAGGTCAGGAGATTGATCATGGCTTGGGGCTTTTCCGGATAGGAGGGAGTATGATGTTTCCAGTTGAGGAGATCAGTGGAACTAAAAGACTGATACTACAAAGCAGATGGTTGATTGGGTCCCCCCGTGCCAGCGTATCCCCAGAGGGGCATCTGGAGGTGTGATGAGTGAAGCCAATGGGGCTTGGTGCAGGTGGCTCTTGGGGGCTAGGTGGTGCCAGAAGTGGTGCAGTCAGCGGGGATGGAGCAGTAGAGTCTGATAAAGCAGCTGGTGGCTGATTAGGGGCTGCAGCTTCCTCCAAAGGCGGCAGTGGTGGGGGTTCTGGCAGGTCTGGATGGCCGTCCATACATGGAGGAGGGAAATCTTCATCGGGATCATCAGGCAGGATGGGGTTAATCTTTTTGGTTTTGGCCTTTGGGACATTTTCATAGGGGACCTATCATTTTTGATTACCAGGAGAGTTCCATATTCTTCACATGCACAGGCATGGAGCCATGCCAGGGGGTTTTGACACAGTCCTAGCCATGAACTGATATAAGGGAATTGATCAGGGTGGCTGTTTGGCCATGGGTCAGTCACTCTGTCACAGACTCAGTGGACGATTTCCATGTCTAGGTTTCCCTCTGGTGGCCAAGCAGGTCATAAATGTGGCCAGTTGATCTCACAGAAGGTATGGAGCCACTGAGGTTGCATTTTCACTCTGTAGTCATCTGAGAAGCCTGTCCTGAAGTTTTCTATCATGCAGTCTAAAACAGTGGGTTTACTCTGACTTGCACCCATATTGACTCCCTATGATGTGTGTGCTGTGCCCTTGAACAGTGTCGCAACAGACAAAGGGTGGGTGCCTCTCCCAAAGGAAGAACCAAACACGCGCCTGCCTCACTGCTCGCCTCTCGGAGATGTTGGGACCATCTGGACTCGTGGAGAAGTGTTGGTAGGTTCTCTGTTTTGTCCTCTCTAGCCTCCATGCAGAGAACTTGCTGGGAGTGCCCGGTCAGATGCATCCACAAAACCGCAGGTTAGGGCCCAACCAAGCTCTGTAACTCTGAGCCCCGCAGGGGGCTTTCATCCTGGAGCACAGATGGAATGACCTCTTGCTTACATTGTCCATTCACACTCAGTTCACACATTCACACCCAGGCACACAGAGGTTAATACTTTCCAGCCCCCAATCCCAAGGGTGAAGTCTAACTGAAACTGAAACTGACTGCCCTGACTAACGCAGATGAGGACTGATCAGTTCCTTCTTTGTCCCACGCAGGACACTAACAAACTGACTGAGGAATGTCCCAGGGTTGTCCTACCTTATCTGAGGGCCCGAACCAGTCATGTTCCATCTCCTTCTGTTGGTCCGGTGAGGTCTCCGCCATTGCACAGGGTCTCCCAATCCTGGACCACCAAGGAGACTCCAAGAAAAGGACCAGAGGGCACCTTCCCATCTGCTGTTGGAGGGTGAGCCCTCACTGCAGGCGGCAGGCCTCCACCAGTGACCCAAATGGTCAGCACAGTGTCTTCCCAGTCAGGGAATCACAAATGTTGCAGAACTGATACCAAATCAAAAGGAAGACGCTCTGCACCAAAGAGTTGGAAAGCAACGTTTTATTAATGCCAGCAGGCTGGAGGGAATCCTATTCCAAATCACCAGCCCAGAGTCAGCTTTGAGTACAGTTTATATAGGGTTGTGAGCAGGGAGAACAAATGCTTGACAGCGTGGTGGGCTTCTATTAGTTACATTAACTATAGCCTGTAGCTCTGTTGCTGGGTAGAAAGTCCTTGAAATATGTTAGAAAAACAAAGTATATTTTTAGGTGGGAAAGGAAAGGGAGGTGGTCAGACTGACCTAAGTCAGACTATTCTAAGAGAAGCAGCTGTGTACAATACATGGCAGGCTAGGGCTCAAGGTTGTCTGGGTTTTGTGATCTAGCTACATGTTGGGCTGGGCTACACGAGTACATCTTTTCCTAATATAGTAGCAGGCTGCTAGTTAACTCTAAAATTTCAGTTAGGTTTAAAATTCTGTCACATAATAGAATATTATATACAGCATTCAAAAATATGTACAAATTCTACATTTAACATTGAGATTTTAAAATCTCACAAGATTATATATACCATAATATCCTTTTCAAAAAGTTGAAAACTGACAGAAACTGGATAATATATTTAGGTCACATATATATTTGATAAAACTATAAAAAGAAAAGGAATGATAACAAATTTAGAAAGGAGAAAGCAGAGTTCTAGGATAGGACAGGAGCAAATGGATAGCTCCTGTAAATCTTAGGTTGGGTGATAAGATTACTGTATAGGTATTCATTACATTCTTTTAGGAATACATACATACATTCATACAGAAAATAAGGAGCCTATGTCTAATGATGATAGTGAACCATCAACCAAAGATTCTGACTTATCCATTTCTATGCAACTCAGCTCCATTTTTTTTTTAAATGGAAAGCTTGAAGCTTGGGATTACACATCTGTAATCCCAGCACCCCGGTAGGCTGAGGCACGAGGACTGCAAGTTTGAGTCCTGCCTGGGGAATTTAGCAATACTCTATCTCAAAATAAAAAGGAGTGGGGATGTAGCTCACCGCAAAAGTCCTGGGTTCAATCCCCAATACCGCCAAAGAAAGAAAGAAAGTACAAACTTGAAATATGAGAATTTTTCAAGAATGACAAAAAAAAAAACACATAAGAAGAAAAGGAACTAAAAATTACTTCTAGAAATGAAAACTGTAATAACTGAAATTAGAAACTCAATAAATGGGTTTAAAATTACCAAACCAACCAAAGGCAAGTGCTAATAGAATCAGTGAACAGGAAGACAGGACTGAAAAAAATACCCAGAAAACATCATAGAGAGATAAAGCTGTGAGCAGGAGGTTAGGAAATACAAAGGGTACCATAAGATGGCCTAATGTACATCTAATCATAAGCCCATAATCAGAAAGAATGGGACAGAGACAAAATGTGGAGAGATAATGGCTGATGATTTTCCAGAATTGATGAAGATATCAAGATACAGGGGCATAACACATTTCAACCAGAATAATTAGAAAGAAACCCACACCTACAACATATTAAAACTGGAAAACCCAAGACAAAAAGAAGTATTTAAAAGTAGACAGCGGGGCCGGTGAGACGGCTCAGCGGCTTAAGCGCCTGCCTTGCAAGCGCGAAGGCCCGAGTTCGACTCCCGGAACCCACATACGAAAAAGGGGCCGGTGATATCGCTCAGCGGCACGGGTGCCTGTTGGCGCGCGAGGTCCTGAGGTCGTCCCCCCGGTACCCACAAAAAAAAAAAAAAAAAAAGTAGACAGCGGGACTAGGGGGTATATAGCCCAGTGGAACACTGAATGTGCAAGGCCCTGGGTTCAATCCTCAGCATCAAAAAACAGATAAAACTGGCAATTTACTTCATAAAGCAACTATGGAGATAGATACAGATATATAGATATAGATACAGATATATAATTGTCATGTGTTTTAGTACTACCTTTGAAAAACCTGAGTTTTTCAGGTTTACTACTATTACTTATTATTACTACTATTTTACACATGAATATTTATATTTTTACACATAGTTACCATTTTCTTTGTTCTTTGTTCTTCATTACTTCTTGAATCCTAGCCCTTCCTTGTGAGAAATATTTATAAAATTTCACTATTTGTCTCAAACTCTGCCAGTTGATGAATACAACTATTACGCACTAACACTACTAAATCTTGGTAGCTTAAAACCCAGAATTTTTGCAAGCAAGCAAAATGTGAGTGGGGCTTAGGTCAAGACTGGCCAAGTCAGAAATTCACAGGCTCTGGACCCACTCATTCATAGAAGGGTTACTCCACACTGGCAGTTAACTCCCATCATTGCAATGTGCCATTGTTAGTGGAATTGAAATGCTGCTGCTTTGGCTTGACACCTGAGATCAAAGTTATTGCGTGTGAAACGGAAAGAATGCTTTTTTTTTTTTTTTTTTTTTTTTTTGTTATGCTCAGTTGGAGAGGTCCTAGGGTAAAATTGCTTGAGCTGTTAGTTATATTGTTCTTTTTCTCATTGCCATGGACATCCAGGCAGGGACTCCATAACCTTAGGCCCTGATGATTCCACAAGAGTTATCCTCCTGCTGAAATTCCATTTCTGCTGATGTTATCATCACCATCACCACTAGGAATCAGTAAAGCAGAAACTCAGCCGTGCCTCATGCTGGTGGAGCCCGAATTCGCTACAACCTGAAGGCCATGAAACTTGGAGACTGGATTGCGTTCATGGTAGAACATCCATGTCTTTACTCTATGAAAGTAACAAAGGGACTCTCCTGAGGCATACTCAGTGGAAGAGAAAGAGGAGTCATAGCAATGTTGAATGAGCCCTGAGATGTTCTCAAGATCCATGATCTAACTCTTCCAATTCAAGCTCATAATGCATGTCTCTTAGGGTACAATCATGCCAACAGAGGATTAGGTTAGAATTAGTTTCAGTATGGCCCTCAGTTTTGCACCTGGAACTAGCACTCCTTTCCATTACTTGGGATCTATTGCTCCAGGTGGTCTGTGTGCCCAACTCCTTCTTCCCTTGGAAGATTCTTCCCTAGAGGATTCTTCCTTGGTAACTTCTGGTCTTCTTCCCTGTCAGCAGACTTCAGCTGAGATCACCTCAGTCCATCAGTAATTTTGTATGTGTCTGCAAAGAGTTCAGGACTTCTCTTTAGGGGTTCTTCGCATCTTGTATAAATCATACATGCAAATAGATACCAAGGGAGGCAGATTTGCCTACCTTCACTCAGAAAGATCTGAGCCCTAGTTCAGGCCCAACCGTGGCATTCTGTTACATATATATATATATATATAATCTAAAAGTAGTTTCAAAAGTAGGTTTAAAGGTAACTTTTTCTTTCTTAAGATAAATTTTTAAATAATTTTGATATTTAAATAATTTTATTAAATTGCAATTGCATTGTATATACATATGTATGGCTACATATAATGCATACATTATATTACAATAATTATTATAATAATTAATGACTATATCACAGACCAAGCCCGTTCCTATAACCAACCCTAATCAAGAAACAGAACATTATGGGCACTGAAGTATATGACTAAATGAAGAGAACTCAGAGAAGGAAGGAATCACCTGAGATCATTCCAAGGTCTGGCTTGGAGGACAGTGGGTTGTGGTGCCATTCACCAAAATAAGAAACCCAAGAGGAAAAGTGAGTCTGGAAGAGAAAATTATGAGTTTGATTTTGAACAAATTGAGTTGGAGGTGCCTGTGGAAACACACGAGAGATTATTTCTAGTTCTCCGTTGGAATTATGGCATTAGAACTACCAGGAAAGTTTGGGGCTGGATAGGTCAATTTTTTTGAACAATTAATAGGTGCCACACATACTTTTTATTTACTGATTTGGTCCAATGAGATAAATGAAAACTTGATTTATTCTTTATCCCATTGTACAAAAGACAAGACTAAAGCACAGAGATCCAGTTTACTTGGCCAGGGTCACAAAGCAATTGAATAAATAAGTAGACTTGATGACTTTATTTTTTGAATCAAGAACTAGGTTCCATGGTTTGCAATGGATTTTGTATATTTTCTAGATATAAAAGAGAAAATTCTAATACTAAACTATTGACATTCGTAGGATATTTCAATGTTTTAGGCCATTTGCTTAAACTCTATACCCTTCTCCTCATCTATAAAATCAGGATAATCATGGCACCCACTTTATAAAATTCTTGTGAGTAAATATTAAGTACTGAATGAATAAATGAATATCAATGCCTGGCACACAGGAAACACTCAATAAATGTTAGCTACTTCTGCTTATGGGAGACCTAACAATTGCTTACTACAGACCAGGTATTAGGAAAGAAACCTGACAGAATGAGCCAGTAATCCCCTTAAACTGAGGCACAAGGGGTCCATCTGTATCTCTGGTCCCTCTGCCTTGAAGTACCCCACATAACACACATACACACACACACACACACACACACACACACACAACCATTAGCATATGGATATCTGTTGCTCTAGATCCAGAGCTGTTGAAGCAACAGTTGATAGTATTAAATGAATATAAACTTTGATTTAAAAATTAGCATGATATTCCTTTTTTTTTTTTTCTGGGTACCAGGGGTTGACCTCAGGACCTCGCGCACCAGCAGGCGCCCGTGCTGCTGAGCGACATCACTGGCCCTTTTTTCGTACGTGCGTTCCAGGAGTCGAACTCAGGCCCTTGCGCTTGCCAGGCAGGTGCTTACACCACTAAGCCATCTCACCGGCCCCAGCATGATATTCTTAAAAGAATATTATGTTTTGAGATGTAGCTAACAAAACCCAAACATTTCCAGAAAAGAACAGATATTTTCTAGGTATAGTAGAAATAATTTTTAAATTTGATAAGATGAAAAAACATGTAATGTGGATAAAAAGGGTAATGATTAATAAATAATTACTGTCTCCAAGAGTTCAAAATGGGACTAACAATTTAATGAGCGATATAGTGAGAGAAGAAATTATACATAAAATTTCAATAAGTAGCTTTATCCACTCAACTAGGTTGTACAAGAGATATATGTTGAACAATTCACTTTATTTTATATATATATATAGTAAACTACCAGAAGAAAATATAGAAAATAATTAACATATCATTATATCTATTGTGAGAAGCACACACACACAAAGTTTTTTGGTGGTACTGGGGATTGAGTCCAGAGCCTTTGCACTGAACTATATCACCAGGCCATTTTTATTTTTTATTTTAAAAATGAAAAAAGTTTTCATAGCCATGGTCTTTGATACTTTTAATTTCTTTGTCTAGATCCATGTTTCTATCAAAGATCATTTTATTCTACTTTAAAAATTTCCTTTAATATTACTTTAAATTTGTTATGGATCTCATTAAGTAGCTAAATTGCCCAGACGAGGCTCAAACTTGCAGTCCTCCTGCCTCAGCCTCCCAGAATGCTGGGATTATAAGCATATAAACCATGCCCTAGGAAGCAAATTTATTATCAGAGACCATGCAAGCCAGAGGAGAATGGAATAACATTTTGAAAGTGCTGAGAGGAAAACAAAAAACCCATCAACCTAGAATTCTATACGCAGATAAAAGTTCCTAAGATATTAAGACAAATGGATGAATTTATGGTATGTAAATTATACTTCAATAAAACCTCTTGTGATCATTAATTGTGGTATGTCGACTTGAGTAAGAACTGCCTACCGGATTAGTAAAGCTCTGGGTGTATCTATAGATGATTGACAGGTAGGCTGCAAATTGAAGAGAGAAGACCCATTTTTGTATTCTTCCACCCTTGATTCCACAAGTAGCTATTGTAAGCCTACCTACTAAATACTTTATGTAATCATATAATATATAATTATCATTAAATCTGTTCTTCTAGCGAACCCGAACTAATACACTGTTATAAAATTTAAGAGTTTATCCATGCGTGGTGCATGCCTGTAATCCCATCACTTTGAGAGGCTGAGGCAGGAGGATTGCAAGTGCAAACCCAGCCTAGGCAATTTAGTTACTTGGCGAAATCCATAGTCACTAGATTTGCACATAAAGAAACATTAAAGGAAATTCTTAAGGTAGAAGAAAATGGTCCTTGATGGAAACATGGATCTAGACAAGGAAATTAAAAATACTGGAGACAGTGGCTATGAAAAGGCTTTTTTCATTTTAAAAATATCTTTAAAACATAATTGATAAGCGAGGCATGGTGGCGCACACTTGTGATCCTAGCATGTGGGAGGCCGAGGCAGGAGGACTGCTGCAAGTTCAAGGCCAGCCTGGGTTACAAAGTGAGTTCAAGACCAGTTTGAACTATGTGGTGAGACCCTGTCTCAGAAAAAAAATAATAATTGATGAGGGGAGGTGAGGAGTTATGGTTCAGTGGGAGCAGTTTCATTCATGCAGAATGAGGAGGTTCTAGGGACCTGTTGTATAACAATGGGCACATAGTTGGCGTATTGTATTTTAAACTTGGAAATCATTGGAAGGTTGAATTTTATATGTTTTGCCACAATTAAAAAATATAACTGGGATAGAACCTCAAGATGGCGGATGAGTAAGAAGCAGGCAGCAAAACTCTCTCTAAAAGTTACCATTGGAACACGGGAATATAGCGACCCGGAAAGCGCAGGAGGGGGGGAGATGCCTCCCCGAAACCCAGAAAAGTTCTGAAGCGCAATCTGGGACCCCCGGCACCAGTGACGGGTGACTTCCAACAAAGAAGAAGGAAAGAAGGAGCAGACCGCACGCGCGCACCTTCTACTATCCCGGGAGTTGCAGCGCCGCGGAGGCTCAATTCTACGGACACACGGTGGCAGCTGGCGCCCAGGGAGCCCCCACGGAGGATCCTGAGACAGCGGCGGGGCAGGGGAGCGGCGGAGAACGGCGCTGACCGGCGGTGAGTGTCTCTCAGCCACAGCTGCCCCGCGCCAGAGAGCGACCGGCCGGGCGCCATTGTGGGGGGCGTGGCGAAACTCAGAGCGGCTCGGAAACTGCTCTGGGAACTTGTGCTCCGGACAGGGCAGCACGGGGCCTCTCAGGCCCACGAAAGTGTGTTGAGGTCAGCAGGCGAACGAGACTGGACTCTCAGCCACACCTGTCCCGCGCCAGAGAGCGACTGGCCCGGCGCCATTGTGGGGGGCGTGGCGAAAAACCAGAGCGGCGGGAACCAGTGCAGGGAACCCGCGCTCCGGACAGCACGCTGAGCCTCTCAGGCCCAGGGATTGTGAAAGGGCGCTGAGAGCGGAGGCGAGGTAGACTGGTCTCTGCCTGAAAGTACGCGCCTCTGCTCACCGCCCGCCAGAGGGCGCTCCTGGCTTACTGAGACGGACCTGCACAGAACAGGACTCTGTCACCACATGGTACCTGCCTACAACAGAGTCAACACCTGGAACTGATTCTTTTTATTTTTTTTATTTTTATTTTTATTTTTTTTTCTCACTGATTTGTTTTTTGTTCTGGCGAAGGGTTTTTTTGTTTTTGTTTTGTTTTGTTTTGTTTTTTGGTGGGGTTTTATTTTTGATCTGTCTGTTTTATTGTTTTTATCTTTGTTTTTGTTTCTGTATGTATATTTGCTCTTTCCTTCATTATTCTCTCTGGTTTTTTATATGAGTGTAAACAGTGCCTCTAACTTCTTTGTGATTGTGGTTGTGATCTGTTCTTCTTTTATCCCTTCCTTCTCTTTTTACCACCTGTCCTCTGCACTAGTGTCCCAATTTTAGTGGGATCCCTCTTGGTCCTCTAACCTTACATCTAATTCCTTCCTCTTCTCCCAATACTCTATTTCCTCCTTAACTCATTTTAAATTTAAACTCCTCAAGGAAAAATTGACATACATAGGACTTGTATACTGCATATAATTTTTCTGGTGTGTTTTAGATTTTGTTATATAACCGCAACTCTATACAGCTAAAAGTGGTAAATAACTGGTTAGCTCAGTCTGTCATTTTTTAGGCTGTGTTTGATGCTTTAGTTAACATTATAGCCAAATGTGAAATAATTGTTCTAAACATCTTTCCTTCCTGATATTTCATGACTGAGATTGACTAAGGGACACAGAAAATACAGTGGCACAGTACCAAAGAATCAAGGACTGGGCCAAACAGGTAGCAACTTCGCATACCCAACGAATTGAAGAGGTAGGATCTGGCAGAAAGCTCAAAACCTAAAAGCAAGCTCCACTTGGAAGATACTGCAGAGAAGTAGTCATCTTCTAAAGATCTTAAACACTAGCAATAAAGTAACCTACTATAGGTAATTTGCAAACATCACCCCAGGAATTAAAGAAAGAAAAATGAGACGACACTTAAACAAGATGCAACCACACACATCCAATTCACCAAAGGCAAACCTAGGGAGCAACGAGGTGGGACAATCCGAAAGCCACCCACCTGGCCTATCTGAAGTGGTAACAACAAAGCAACTGAATGAGGTTCTGGAAAAAATTAAAACAGAAATAATCTCACAGATAACTGCAGAGATAATGTCTACAATGAAGACCATGCTTAAGGACACTATAGCTGATACAGACAAAAAAATAGATGAACTTAAGAAAACTATAGAAACCATGAATGCTCAGCATAGGAAAGAAATGGAATCCATAAGGCAGATTCAAGCAGATATCCAAGAGATAAAAAATTCCATTGAAAGTATTTGTAGCAGAATAAGCCAATGCGAGGACAGGATCTCAGATATAGAAGACAGGCTTGCAATTAGTGATCATGAAATGGAAAAATTCTTAAAAATAGCAAGGGACCATGAAAAATCAATTCAGCAGCTGCTAGATGACTCAAAGATAAACAACTTAAGAATAATTGGGATAAATGAAAAAGCAGGAGATAGCATCAACGACATTAAAACCTTGTTCAAAGACATAATCAGGGAGAACTTTCCTGGAAGAGAAAAGGAATTTGACACCCCTATAAGTGAAGCTTTTAGAACACCAACTAGACATGATCAAAAAAAAACTTCAGCCAGACATATTATAGTCAAGATCCCAGAAATTCAACAGAAGGGCAGAATCTTAAAAGCTGTTAGGGAGAAGAGACAAATCACCTATGAAGGAAAACCCATCAGAATCACAGCTGACTTTTCAGCACAAACCCTCAATTCAAGAAGAGCTTGGAATGATGTATTGCAAGCTCTAAAGGAAAATAATTTTCAGCCCAGATTGATGTACCCTGCAAAACTATCTTTCAAAATTGATGGAGAAATAAAATACTTTCATGACAAAGAACATCTGAGAAAATTTATGACCACCAAACCAGCACTCCAAAACGTTCTGAAGGACATTCTAGAAAGAGATAGGAACCCCAACAGAAGGAATCCACCAGGCAGGGCAAATAATTAAATAGCCGGAAAGCGGAAAAACAAAGAGTGGGAACCAACAACAGGAAAATATCATGACAAGTCAATACATATCAGTTTTAACCATCAATGTTAACGGTCTCAATTCACCAATCAAAAGACACAGACTGGCAAAATGGATCAAGAAGCAAGATCCAACAATATGCTGTATACAAGAAACACATTTAATTCAGAAAGAAATTAATAGACTGAAAGTCAAAGGATGGAAAACAATACTCCATGCCACAGGAACCCAGAAAAAAGCAGGGGTAGCTATTCTTTTTGCAGACAAAGTGAACTTCAAGCCAAGAAGGATTCAGAGAGATAAAGACGGTCATTACATCCTTGTAAAGGGAACAATCCAAGAGGAAGAGATAACGATCATAAATATATATGCGTCAAATACCAATGCACCCAGCTATATAAAACAAGTACTAAAGGACATGAAAAATCAAATAAGCACTAATACAATTATATTGGGAGATCTCAATACTCCACTGTCACAAAAAGATAGATCAACTGGACAGAAAATCAATAATGAAATAGTAGAACTGAACCAAACTTTTGAACAAATGGACTTAGTAGATGTCTACAGAGTGTTCCATCCCACAACATCAGAATACACATTTTTCTCAGCTGCACATGGGACGTTCTCCAAAATAGACCACATACTAGCTCATAAAACCTGCTTAAGTAAATGCAAAGGAATTGAAATTATCCCATGCATATTATAAGACCATAGTGCAATGAAATTGGAAATCAATGGCAAAAGATCCCACAAAAACTCCCTAAACACATGGAAATTAAACAGCATCCTCCTGAACAACCAATGGGTCACAGATGAAATTAAAGAAGAAATTAGTCACTTTCTACAACTGAATGATAATGACAGTACAACATACCGGAACTTATGGGATACAATGAAAGCAGTCCTAAGAGGGAAATTTATAGCATTAAACACTTATATCAGGAAAATAGAGCAAGCGCAAATAAACAACTTAAGGGTGAACCTCAAGCTTCTAGAAAAAGAAGAGCAGGTTAAGCCAAAAGCCCTCACAAGGGAGGAAATTATAAAGATCAGAGCAGAAATTAACGTATTGGAGAATAAAAAAACAATACAAAGAATCAATGAAGCAAAAAGTTGGTTCTTTGAAAGAATAAATAAGATTGACAAACCCTTATCCAACCTTATTAAAAAAAGAAAAGAAAAGACTCAAATCCATGCAATTGAAAATGAAAAGGGTGATATCACGACGGACCCTGCAGAAATCCAGAAGATCATCTATACCTATTTTGAAAATTTATATTCTACTAAGATGGAAAATGCAGAAGAAATGGACAGATTCCTAGATTCGTATGAATTACCAAAGCTGAATCAAGAAGATTTAAAAATCCTAAATAAACCAATATCAGCCAATGAAATTGAAGATGTAATTAAAAACCTCCCAACAAAGAAAAGCCCAGGCCCTGATGGATTCACTGCCGAATTCTACAAGAAATTTAGAGAAGACCTAACGCCCCTACTTCTCAAACTTTTCAATGAAATTGAAAGGGAAGCAATACTCCCAAATTCATTCCTGGAAGCAAGCATTACCCTGATACCAAAACCAGAGAAGGACCCAACTAAGAAAGAGAACTACAGGCCAATCTCCCTAATGAACATAGATGCAAAAATCCTTAATAAGATACTGGCAAACAGAATCCAACAAATCATCAAGAAGATTATACACCATGACCAAGTTGGATTCATCCCAGGGATGCAGGGATGGTTCAACATACGTAAATCAATAAATGTAATACAGCATATTAACAGAACCAAAGACAAAAATCACATGATCATCTCAATAGATGCAGAAAAAGCTTTTGACAAAGTCCAGCACCTGTTCATGATAAAAACCCTACAGAAAATTGGAATAGAGGGTCTTTATCTCAATCTGGTAAAAGCTATCTATGACAAACCAACAGCCAATATTATACTAAATGGCCAAAAACTGAAAGCCTTCCCTCTAAAATCAGGAACAAGACAAGGATGTCCACTGTCCCCACTCTTATTCAACATAGTTCTGGAAACTTTAGCCAGAGCGATTAGACAAGAGAAAGAAATAAAAGGAATAATGATTGGAAAGGAAGAAGTGAAATTATCATTATTTGCAGATGACATGATACTCTAAACAGAAGACCCCAAAAACTCTACTAAAAAACTGCTAGATTTAATAAGCAAATTCAGTAGTGTAGCTGGATACAAAGTCAATACTCAAAAGTCAATAGCCTTCCTGAACACAAATAACAAACTTACTGAAAGAGAAATTAGGGAAACAATACCTTTCACAATAACATCCAAAAAAATGAAATACCTAGGAATCAACCTCACAAAGGATGTAAAAGACCTCTATACTGAAAACTACAGTACTCTGAAAAAGGAGATTGAAGAGGATATCAGAAAATGGAAAGATATCCCTTGCTCCTGGATAGGAAGAACCAATATAGTGAAAATGGCCATACTTCCAAAATTGTTATACAGATTTAATGCAATTCCAATCAAAATTCCAACAGCATATCTCACAGAATTAGAGAAAACAATCCTAAAATTCATTTGGAATCAGAAGAGACCTAGAATAGCAAAGGCAATTCTGGGCAACAAAGGCAAGGCAGGGGGCATCACAATCCCCGACTTGAAATTATACTATAAAGCTACTGTGATAAAAACAGTGTGGTACTGGCAAAAAAACAGACCTGAAGATCAATGGAACAGATTAGAAGATGCTGAAACAACCCCAGACATACTAAGCCACCTTATCTTTGACAAAGGTGCCAAACACATTCGCTGGAAGAAAGATAGCCTCTTTAATAAATGGTGCTGGAAAAACTGGCTCTACACATGCCGAAGATTAAAACTAGATCCATATCTTTCACCATGCACTAAACTAAATTCAAAATGGATCAAAGATCTAAATATTAAAACAGAAACATTAAATCTGCTGGAAGGTAGGATAGGTAAAACCCTTGGAGACATTGGTGTAGGCAAAGACTTTATGAATAAAAACTCAACCGCACGGGAACTATCCCAAAGAATCAATAACTGGGATCTCATCTTATTAAAAAGCTTTTGCACAGCAAGAGAAACCACCAACAGAGTGAAGAGACAACCCACAATGTGGGAAAAAATGTTTGCCAGCTGTTCCTCAAAGGATTACTATCGAGAACATATAAAGAACTCAAAAAAATCAGACCTTCCAAATTTAAAGACCCACTCCAAAAATGGGCATCTGAGATGAATACACATTTCTCAGATGAAGAAATACTAATGGCAAACAAATATACAAAAAAAATGTGCAACATCACTAGTCATTCGAGAGATGCAAATTAAAACAACGCTGAGATACCATCTCACCCCAGAAAGAATGGCTACTATTAAGAAATCAACTAATAACAAATGCTGGAGGGGCTGTGGGGAAAAAGGAACCCTTCTTCACTGTTGGTGGGAGTGTCGACTGGTACAGCCACTGTGGAAGTCAGTGTGGAGATTCCTCAGAAAACTAGGGTTGGAGGTCCCATTTGACCCAGCTATTCCCCTTCTGGGCATCTTCCCAGAAGAATTAAAAACATCGTACCACAGCGATATATGTGCACCCATGTTTATAGCAGCACAATTTGTAATAGCCAGATCTTGGAAACAACCCAAATGCCCATCAACTGAGGAATGGATAAGAAAGATGTGGTATTTTTATACAATGGAGTACTATTCAGCCATAAAGAAGGATAAACTGGAGACTTTTATAGGTAAATGGATGCAACTCGAGAAAATACTCATAAGTGAAATAAACCAGAAGCACATGTGTAAGCATCGTATTATCTCTCTAGTATGAGAAACTGAAAGAGTAAATAAGATCCAAAATGTACAATAGACGTGGTGAATCAAAAAGAAACTGGTCAAAAGGAAAGAGAGACTGGAATAGGGAAAAGAAAGAAGGGAAAGGGAAAAAAAAATTGTATATATATATATATATATATATATATATATATATATAAGATGGTTAAGATAGATACACTACCATTTTTACTTAGTTCATTGAAGAGTAAGGTTTGTGCCAATAATGTTTGGACAATTGAATGCTAATGTCTGGTGTCCTGAATAACTAACTTAAAGATAGTAATACGTAATGTATTAACCATTGTTACCCTCCTATTATGTTGGTTTGAAAATTTGTTCTTCTTTTGATTTGTTTTGTTTTTTCTTTTCTTTAAAATAAAAAAAATAAAAAAATAAAAAAAATAAAAATATATATATATATAACTGGTGTTTAAAACAAAAAAATTGATGTTTTGGAAGTTTGTAATACATATAGAAATAAAATGCATGACAACTCTAGTATAAAGATGGGATAGAAGACATGGAAATAAATTGTTGTGAAGGTCTTACATAAGGTATGAAATAGAATAATATTATTTGGAAGTAATCAGTGATAGGTTAAATTTTATATTATAAATCCTAGATTAACCACTAAATAAAACAATATAGCTAATAAGATAGTATAGACTAATAATTTTAAAAATAGTTAATACAAAAGAACAGCAGAAAAGAGGATAAGACAAATAAAGATGGGAGAAATAGAAAACAAATAGTGAGATGATAACTTTAAAACTAAACATGTAAGAGCTGAAGATGTAGCACAATTATAATACCAGCACTTGGGAGGCTGAGGCAAGAGGACTGCCAGCCTGGGCTACATAGCGAATTTAAGGCCAGCCTGAACTACATAGAGAGAACCTGTCTCAAAAAAAAAAAGAGCTGAGGATGTAGTACAGCACTTGCCTAGCATGCACAAAGCCCTAAATTCAATCCCTGGTACTGCAAAAATTTAAGAGAGTTGCAAGTTCAAGGCCTGAGTAACATAGTGAGACTCCTGTCACAGAAAGATAGGGAAGGAAGGAAGGGGGGGGAGGGAGGGATGAAGGAAGGAAGGAAGGAAGGAAGGAAAAAGAAAAATGTCAATAATTACTTTAGGTGTAAATAGTCAAAACACTTCAGTTAGAGAGACAGAGATTTTTACTTTAAAAAGATACAGATAGATTAAAGGTAAAAGGATGAAAAGATGTAGCATATAAATATTAATCAAAATAAAATGAAATGTCTATATTAGTATCTGACAAAGTAGACTTCAGAACAAGGACTATTACCAAGGATAAAGACCATATTTCATAAAGTAAAAAGTCAATTTAAAAAGAGAACAGACTAATTCTACATTCACATATATCTAATAAAAGAGATAAAAAGCAAAAACTGAGAGAAAAGAAAGAAAATAGATATATAACTTCAATTATAGTTAGAGACATCAATATACTCCCTCAATAATTGATAGAAGACTTAACATTGTTAATCAACTTGACCTAATCCACATTTACAGAGCACTCCACCAACACAGGAGAAAAAAGCAAGGTGAACCCTGCACTGAACCATAAAATAAATCTCAGTAAATTTAATAGGATTTGAATCATACAAAATGCATTCTCTGACCATAAAAAAACTAAATTAGAGACTAAAACAGCAAAGCAACATATAGAAACAACTCAAATGTCTAAGAATTGAACAATGTAATTCTAAATAATCAAAGAAAATATCACAAGATAAATTAGAAAAAGTTTTGAACTGAATTGAAATGAAAAAATGTATCAATATTTATAGGCATAGGCCAGGGATGTAGCTTAGTGGTGCAGCACCTGCCAGGCAAGCACAAGGTCCTGAGTTTGATTCCCAGTACCCCCCCACCAAATTATAGGCATGTGGCTAAATTAGTGCTTAAAACAGGTTTTTGTTTGTTTGTTTGTTTGTTTGTTTTTTACCTCTGGGGCATTTTATTACAAAAAGTTTATACTCACATACAAAGCAATATGAACTGAAAATCTGTCATACCTTCATTTCAATTTTTAGCCTGACCTTCTAGTAAATCTTTAGCTTCACTATTTGGGCTGCTATATAAGGAGATATCCCTTTGTCTGGGTAACGCCTAATTCATTGAGAAGCTCCTCTTATTTTTCCACTCTTGGTAGTAGCTCTTTTACCTAGTATTTAATGCTGCTTCCCTTTTTCTCAGTTTGAGTTCAAACCCATCTCTGTAATAGCCACCACCGAAAGCAGATTTTGGTAAACTGAAAAACTTGTTTTACTTGAAGTTCCATGTGCTTTACATCTTGCAAAGCATGACAGATCACAAATCCTTCAGCAGCAGCGGTCATTCCACCTGCTACCACTATATATGGCCATGACTTGGGCTCAACTCACCTGCCTCTATCAGGAATGTGATTCACCCCAGCCCAAAGGCCATGGCCACAAAACACAAGCCTTTACCAGAAAGCCACACACACGCCAGCAGCAAGCACAAAGCATCCAAGCATAGGAACCTACCAAGGACTGTACTGTTTTTGTGTGTGGGTACCCGGAGTTGACCTCAGGACCTCACATGCCAGCAGGCGCCTGTGCCACTGAGCGATATCACTGACCCTTTTTTTCGTATGTGGGTTCTGGGAGTCGAACTCCGGACCTCACACTTGCCAGGCAGGTGCTTATGCCTCTGAGCTATCTCACCGGCCCGGAATGTACACTTTTAAACGCTTATATTTGAAAAGAATACAGGTCCAAAATCAATCATCTCAGATCCCATCTTAAGAAAAAAAGCATATTAAACCCAAAGAAAGTAGAGGAAAATAATAAAGAGCACAAATCAAAAAAGTAGGGCTGGTGAGATAGCCTTTGGAGGGCAGAGTAATCAGCAAGACCAGCAAGGTGGAAGCCTCTGAAGCAGCAGCGAGGAGCCAGCAGCTGGACTCTGGAGAACTCCACCAACAGAAGACCAGTCCCAGCCACGCATCCAGAGGCCAAGACCAGCTCCGTACCCAGCACATTTCTGGGATTAAACATGGACACTGTCACAGAACTGTAAACACCAAAGGTATTTTACTACTTTTATTCTCCCTTCTTTGTCTGATTGGCTACCCCTTTCCTGTCTGGTTGGATGTGGTCTTGTTTTGTTTTGTATTCTGTGGTTATTCTTGTGTTTGGGTTTTTTCCTCTCCTCTCTTTCTCTGGTCTCCTTTTTCTTTCTTCTTTTCTTTTTCATTCTCTTTCTTCTTTCTTTTCTTCACTGTTTAGGTTTCTTACCTTTCTTTTGTTTTCTTCTACTGGTCCTCGTTCTCTCTTTCCTCAACTACTTTTTCAATTTAAGTTTTCAAGTGAGTAAACATTATCTCTGTCCTTTCTTATTACTCCTTCGCATTCTATTTCATTCTTCCCCTCCTGTGTCCTCCAGTTTCCCAAAACTTGGGTGATCAACCCCTTTGACCTCCAGCCTTGACTCTATTATATTTGACCTCATTCATCACTTTAGCCTGTCCCCTACCCATCTTAACCCTCCTGCCCCCCACAGAAGGGTAAAATCACTCAATTAAGGGGAATATCACTGCATACAAGAGCATGGTATATGTTTGATTTTGTTATATAACTTTAGAGTTTGCTCCTGTGGTCAGAGGTAGTAGGTTAATGGTTATCATAGTTTGTCAGTAGTTCAGCTGTACTTGAAACTATTGTTATTTACTAATTGTACTAATTTAACCAGGATGTCATACATGTTATAAACAGTTTTTCTCCCCTGTATGAAAACACTGTGATTGTGTATGGTCATAATCATCACCACAGCCCAGTATCAAAGGATTGGGTGCTGAGGTAAATAGTAATCTTGCATCTTTTACAAATTGGGAAGATAGATTCTTGGGATAGCTATAAAGAACCACCTACATCTAGAGGACATCCCTGAAGAACAGACATCCCGTAGGGAAGCCTCAATACTAGTGATAAAGCTATATATCATAAGAAATTGGCAAGTATCAACATAGAAAACATAATAAAATAAAAAAGAGAAAATAGGAAATGACAAGACACAGAAGCAAAATGCAACCCCAGACCCTCAGGCCACCCAGGACAAGCCCAGAACTCAATGAGATAGATGAAATTGGAAGTCAAACACTGGAACTTTCTGAAATGACAGCAACAGAATTTACAAAACAGGCCAGGGATATAGCTCCGTGGCACAGCACCTGCCTGGCAAGTGCAAGGTCCTGAGTTTGATTCCCGGTACAAAAAAAAAAAAAAAAGGAAATTAATCTCTCAGGTGCAAAAAGAAATGATACTTAAAATCAAAGATATTAAAGAAGACACAGATAAAAGAATAGATGAGCTTAGAAAAGTGATGGAAACAAAAAATGCCCAACATAGAAAAGAAATGGAATCCACGAAACAGATCCAAACAGAAATCCAAGAGATTAAAACCTCCACTGAAAGTATATGCAAAAGACTGAATGAAGGAGTGGACAGAATTTCAGTTCTGGAAGACAGACTTGCAGCTAGTGACCATGAAAAGAAAGATATCTTAAAAATAGCAAGAGACCATGAAAAATCAATCCAACAGCTACAAGATGAAGCAAAGAAGAATAACATAAGATTGATTGGGGTCAATGAGAAAGCTGGAGACAGCACAAATGCCATAAAAAACTCTTCACAGGAATAATAGCAGAAATGGATAAAGAGCTTGACATACAAATAAATGAAGCATATAGAATTCCAAACAGCCATGAGCAAAATAAAACTACACCAAGACATATAATAATCAAGATTCCAGAATTTCAGCACAAGAACAGAATATTAAAAGCTGTTAGAGAAAAGAAACAGATCACCTATAAAGGAAAGCCCATCAGAATCACAGCAGACTTCTCAACACAAACCCTCAAATCAAGAAGAGCTTGGAGTGAAGTATTTCAAGTCCTGAAAGAAAACAACTTCCAATGCAGATTGATGTAAACTGCAAAACTATCTTTCAAAATTAATGGAGAAATAATATACTTCCCTGACAAAGAACAACTGAAGAAATTTATGACCATGAAACCAACCCTACAAAGAGTACTGAAAGATATTCTAGACAGAGATAAAAATGACCACAATTTCAAGAACAACAACAGAAAGAAACCACCAGGCACGGCAAGCAATTAAACAGAAGGGAAAAGCAGGAAACCAACAGCAGGAAAATAACATGACAAAGATAAGCCAATACATATCATTTATAACCATCAATGTAAACGGCCTCAATTCACCAAAAGAAACAAACTAGCAGAATGGATCAACAAACAAGATCCAACAACATACTGTATACAAGAAACACATTTAACTCAGAAAGAAATTCATACACTGAAAGTCGAAGGATGGAAAACAATACTCCATGCAACATGAAATGAAAAATGCAGGGGTAGCTATTCTGTTTGCAGACAATATGAACTTCAAGCCAAGAATGATCAAAAGAGATAAAGAGGGTTACTATATACTTGTCAGGGGAAAACTCCAAGAGGAAGAGATAACAATCATAAATATGTATGCACCAAATACAGGAGCACCCAACTATATAAGACAATTATTAGTAGACATGAAAAATCAAATAAGCAATAATACAATTGTAATGGGAGACCTGAATACCCCATTATCACAAAGAAATAGATCAACTAGACAAAAAATCAGCAAAGAAATATTAGAACTGAACCAAAACTGTGAACAAATGGACTTAGTAGATGTTTTCAGAGTGTTCCACCCAACATCATCAGAATACACATTCTTCTCAGCTGTACATGGGACGTTCTCTAAAATAGACCATATACTAGCCCACAGCACATGCTTAAGTAGATGCAAAGGTATTGAAATTAGCCCCTGCTTATTATCTGACCATAGTGCAATGAAATTGGAAATTAATGGCAAAAGAAACCTCAAGAACTCCATAAACACATGTAAATTAAGTAACACCCTCCTAAACAACCAATGGGTCACAGATGAAATTAAGGAAGAAATTAAACAGTATGTACAATTAAATGAGGGCCGGTGAGATGGCTCAGCGGCATAAGCGCCTGCCTGGCAAGCGCAAGGGCCCAAGTTCGACTCCCGGAATCCACATACGAAAAAGGGGCCGGTGATATTGCTCAGCAGCACGGGTGCCTCCTGGCTCACGAGGTCCTGAGGTTGACCCCCAGTACCCACACACACAAAAAAAATTAAATGAGAATGCAGATACAACATACCGGAATTTATGGGACGCAATGAAAGCAGTCCTAAGAGGGAAATTTATAGTGGTGAATTCTCACATCAGGAAAACAGAATGAACACAAATAAAAAACCTACTTTGAAAATTTTTACTCTTATAGGGTGGAAAACACAGAAGAAATGGGCAGATTCCTAGAAAAGTATGAATTACCAAAACTGAATCAAGAAAATATAAAAATTCTGAATAACCCAATATCAGTTAACGAGATTGAAAATGTAATTAAACACTTACCAACAAAGAAAAGCCCAGTTCCTGATAGATTCACTACTGCATTCTACAAGAAATTTAGAGAAGATTTAATACCAATATTCCTCAAACTCTTTAATGAAATTGAAAGGGAAGCAATACTCCCAAAGTCATTCCTAGAAGCAAGCTTTATCTTGATACCAAAACCAGAGAAGGATCCAACCAAAAAAGAGAACTACAGGCCAATATCCCTAACGAACATAGATGCAAAAATCCTCAATAAAATACTGGCAAACAGAATGCAGCAAAACATTAAGAACATTATACACTATGACCAAGTGGGATTCATCCCAGGAATGCAAGGATGGTTCAACATACACAAATCAATAAATGTAATACATCACATCAATAGAGCCAAAGACAAAAATCACATGATCATCTCAATAGATGCAGAAAAAGCTTTTGATAAAGTCCAGCACTCATTCACGATAAAGACCCTACAGAAAATCAGAATAGATGGTCTTTACCTCAATCTGATAAAAGCCATCTATGAGCCGGTGAGATGGCTCAGCGGCATAAGCACCTGTCTGGCAAGCGTGAGGGCCCGAGTTCAACTCCTGGAACCCACATACGAAAAAAGGGCCAGTGATATCGCTCAGCGGCACGGGCGCCTGCTGGCACGTGAGGTCCTGAGGTCGACCCCCCGGTACCCACAAAAAAAAAAAAGCCATCTATGACAAACCAACAGCCAACATCATACTAAATGGACAAAAACTAAAAGCTTTCACTCTAAAATCGGGAACAGAACAAGGATGTCCACTATCACCACTCCTATTCAATATAGTTCTGGAAACATTAGCCAGAGCAATTAGACAAGAAAGAGAAATAAAAGAAATAAGGATAGGAAAGGAAAAAGTTAAACTACCATTATTCACAGATGACATGATACTCTACATAGAAGACCCCAAAAACTCCACCAAAAGACTTAGAGTTCATAACCAAATTCAGTAGTGTAGCTGGGTACAGTCAACACTCAAAAATCAATAGCCTTCCTGTACACAAACAACTCACTGAGAGAGAAATTAAGGAAACCACACCCTTCACAATAGCATCCAAAAAATTAAATACTTAGGAATCAGTCTAACAAAGGAAGTAAAGAATCTATACATTGAAAATTACAGTACTCTGAAAAAGGAGATCAAAGAGTATTTCAGAAAATGGAAGGATATCCCTTGCTCATGGATAGGAAGAACCAACATAGTGAAAATGGCCATACTCCCAAAACTGTTATACAGACTTAAAGCAATCCCAATCAAAATACCATTAACATACCTCACAGAACTAGAGAAAACATTCCTAAAATTCATCTGGAAGCAAAAGAGACCTAGAATAGCAAAGACAATCCTGGGCAACAAAGGCAAGGCAGGAGGCATCACAATCCCTGACTTGAAATTATACTACAAAGCTGTTGTGATAGAATCAGCATGGAACTGGCAAAAAAACAGACGTGAGGACCAGTGGAACAGATTAGAAGATGCAGACACAACTACAAACATACTCAGCCACCTTATCTTTGACAAAGGGGCCAAACATGTTCACTGGAAGAAAGATAGCCTCTTCAATAAATGGTGTTGAAAAAACTGGCTCTCTACATGCCGAAGACTAAAACTAGACCCATGTCTATCACCATGCACTAAACTAAAGTCAAAATGGATCTAAGATCTAAATATTAAAATAGAAACACTAAATCTACTGGAAGAGAAAGTAGGTAGAAATCTTGAAGACATAGGGGTAGACAGAGACTTCATGAACAACACCCAAACTGCACGGCAAACACTTCAAAGAATCAATAACTGGGATCTCATCTTACTAAAAAGCTTTTGCACATCAAAAGAAATCACCAACAGAGTTATAAGACAACCCACAGAGTGGAAAAAAATTTTAGCCAACTGTCCCTCTGACAAAGACCTTATATCTAGAACATGCAAAGAATTGAAAAAAAAAATCAGACCCCCCCAAATTCAAAGACCCAATCCAAAAATAGGCATCTGAGATGAACACACGCTTCTCAGATGAAGAAATACAAATAGCAAATAAATTTATGAAAAAATGTTCAGATCATTGGTCATTTGAGAGATGCAAATTAAAACAACACTGAGATTCCAT
This sequence comes from Erethizon dorsatum, assembly GCA_028451465.1. NCBI lineage: Eukaryota > Metazoa > Chordata > Mammalia > Rodentia > Erethizontidae > Erethizon > Erethizon dorsatum. Next base: position 108,039,882 of record CM051827.1, on the reverse strand, counting down.
CTCACCCCAGTAAGAATGGCTATCATCAAGAAATCAACCAATAACGAATGCTGAAGGGGCTGTGGGGAAAAAGGAACCCTTCTCCACTGTTGGTGGAAATGTAGACTGGTGCAACCACTATGGAAATCAGTGTGGAGATTCCTCAAAAAGCTAGGACTAGAGGTCCCATTTGACCCAGCTATTCCCCTTCTGGGTATTTTCCCAGAAGAAATAAAAACATGATACCATAGCAATATACGTGCACCCATGTTTATAGCAGCACAATTTATAATAGCTAAATCTTGGAAATAACACAAATGCCCATCAACTGAGGAATGGATAAAGAAGATATGGTATTTTTATACAATGGAGTGCTACTCAGCTATAAAGAAGGATAAACTTGAGACATTTATAGGGAAATGGATGCAATTTGAGAACACACTCACAGGTGAAATAAATCAGACTCACATGTGTAAACATCGTATTGTCTCCCTAGTGTAAGAAGCTGAAAGAGTAAATAAGATCTGAAATGTACAATAGATATTCGGAAATGAGAAGAAACTGTTCAAAAGGAAACAGAAACTGGGCTGGGCAAAAGGAGAAAAGGAAGGGAAAAGGAAAAATCAAAAAAATTATATATGTATGTATGTATGTATATATATATATATATATATATTACAAGATAGTTAAGATAGTTATACTAATTGCTATTAGTTCATTGAAAAGAAAGGTTTGTGCCTATATTGTTTGATCAATTTTTCATGACTATATCTTGTAATATGAGCAACTACTTTGAAAATAACAATACGCAATATACTGTCATTGTTACTCTCCTACATCTTGTTTTGAAATTTTTGTATCATTTTCTTTAAAATAATAAATTAAATAAATAAATAAATAAAAGCAGAAGCATCATGACACTACAGGTATTAAAAATTTTATGACAGAGCTGGGCGTGGTGGTGCACGCCTGTAATCCCAGCATTTGGGAGGCTGAGGCAGGCCACTGTGCCTGATTTCTGCAGCACTCTTCAAGTAAGTTCCTCTAATAAATGCTTTGGACTAGTCACCTTGGCGTGTAGTGCTTCTTTTGTTGGAATTTCAGCTGGCCTCATCTCCAGAAGGTCTAGGGTTGTCCTTTCTGAGAATTCCTCTGCTGCGCCTTCTGTGGAAGCTCCAGGTATGAGTTCAGCTGGATGGAACAGTATTTTGATAGACTTCACCAGGAATTCATCTGGGTTGAAGGTTGTTTTTTTTTTTCCATATGTGTGTGTGTGTGTGTGTGTGTGTAGGAAGCTTTTAAATTAGGAATTCAATTTGTTTAATGGATAGAAAGTTATTAAAGCTTCTATTTCTTCTTCAGTCAGTTTTAGCCATTTGTTTCTTTCATGGAACTTGTTAACTTCATATAAATTGTTGAACTTGTTGGAATAAAGCTGTCATAAGATTTTTTTTTTTTTTTTTTTTTTTGAGACAAGGTCTCCCTAGGTAGTTCAGACTGGCCTTGAATTTACTATGTAGCCCAGGCTGGCCTCGAAATCACAGTGAGGCTGAGGTGGGAGGATCACAAGTTCAAGGCCAGCCTGAGTAATTTAGCAAGATCCTGTCTCAAAATTATAATTAAAAAAAAAAAAAAAAAAGGCCTAGGGCTAGGCGTGGTGGTGCAGGCCTGTAATCCCAGCACTCAAGAAGCTGAGGCAGAAGGGTCTGAAATTCGAGGCCAGCTTGGACTACATAGTGAGGCCCTGTCACAAAACAAAATAAAAGGGATAAAGCTCAGTGGTAGAGCACTCCTGGGTTCAGTCTTGAGTACTGCTAAATAAATAGTGCTTCAGAGATCCTTGAGTTGGGCAGCAAGAAAAACAGATGTTCTATCTATGTATGTCTGTAAGCAAGGGGTCAGGTCATGGAGTTAATATGAAGGTTTAAGGAATTTAGCTTACATGTCCCCCCATCCCATTTTCTCTCTCTTTTTCTGATACATTTACAAACATATTGGCATTATAATTGTCTCATGTCTTATTATTTTGCGATGTACTCTTTATTTTCTTTATATTCTGTTAGAGTATTTTCTAACAACCTGCCTTCAAGTTTGTTAGTTTTATAATCTGTGTTCAGTCAGCTGTTGCATCATCTAATGAATTTCTAATTTCACATTTTGCATTTTTTTAGTCCTAGAATATACATTTGGCTGTATTTTTTAAAGGAAAGAAAAGAAACTCAACTTCAATTTTTGTATTCTTGGCAAATAGTGATACCTGTGGGTTTCAGACAAAAATGGGCTATGGACTAAGTTTGGAAGGTTCAACTCTGACCAGTCATTGCCAGTCACAGTCATTGAGAGGTAATACTAGAAAAGACCCTCCTTTTAAACAACATTCACTGGCCCAGCGTGGTGGTGCATGCCTGTAATCCCAGCACTTGGGAGGCTGAAGCAGGAGTATAGCCATGAGTTTAAGGCCAGCCTGAATTACATAGCGAGACCCTGTAAAAAAAAAATTTAAAAACTTACACTATTATATTTGCCATGGAAATCTGTGCACGTTTTAGAAGCGGCTAGAAGCTGCTGACCCTGTTAGTTTGAACTGGTCCCCTCTTGTGACATCAGCCTTTGCAGAGTGGCTACTCCCCTGAATTGGCCAGAGGAAGATGTTTTTTTCAGCACAGCCTCTTGTTTAAGTTAAAATTCACAATGCAGAACATAAATTATAGTGCAGAAATGCAAACGTCTCCACTTCTGTCTGACATTTGGGCTGCTAATTAGTTTCTGCTTATTGTTATGTTCCATCTTCTCTTTTACTTGTGAATAAAATACATAAATGTAAATACATTTTTACATATCCAGATTTCCATTTCAATATTCAGAAGTAGATGTATAATTTCAGCGTCTGTCCTGAGCATGTGACCAGTGTTTAGATGCCATATTTTATACCCCATCACACTGCATTTTATTCCTAGAGCACTTAAGAAGCAAATCTGCTCAAAGAAGGTCCAGTTAAAAATAAAAATCTTCAAAATAATAAGCATTTCATCTTCAAATGTGAGTCACTTCCCCAGCTATAAGGATTATCTCTACTACCCAGTGACCCTCTGATATATCCAAGCAATACATGAAATGCATTATGTATGCTGTTACCCTCTTTAAAGCTGGAAAATAAAAACTGGGCATGTAGAGAGGTGATACTTTACTAAGGGTCTATATTGGAACATGGTAGAGCTGGAATTTTATACCAGGTCTGTCTAACTCCACAGCCTGTACTTTTCCCCATCTGTAATCCAGGCTTTTGTCATGCCTTAATTTCCAAGCAAAATGTAACAATCTAAGCAAAATAATATGAACCAATTAGATATTAGGCTTTGCATTTTCTTTTCAAGTCATATTGATATATAATGTTTTTCTCAGCTGACATTTTTACAAAGACAGTTTGCTCCTGTGATTTACCCTTTCCCTATGAAACTGCTACTGTCTTTTGAATTTTCAAGGGTAACTTACTCCATCTCTGATTTCCTCTAATGCCCAGGGACAGAGTCCCTGGCAGCCTACAGCTGCGGACATCACTTGACCATTCATCCTCCCAACATCCTGCCAACTACAGTCTATTCTTATTTTGTTTCCATCAATGTTGAAAGGTCTGTGATTCCTTCCTCCCAGACATCTCTGGTGAAAATTTACCAAATAGCATAAAGTACTCCTGTTTATTGATTCATTTGCTTCCAGAAAGAGGTCAAATATTTTGTTGTACTTTTAACATGTAGGTTTTGAATTAGTTGAAATTATAGAATAGTGAAATCTGCTTATTAGCTATTATTCTATTTTAAAAGAGTCACATGCTGCCAACGTTATGTTCTCTATGGTTCTCAGGTCATTTTATTCCTTTTTATGAATTCCAATTCTCCATTTTCATTCATTTGTCCTTATTTTCATTAGTCCTTTTAATTAATTCTAGTTATTTAAAGTCTTTGTCTTATTAGCCAATATCTGGAGCATTTATGGGTCTGTTTGTGTTGTCTACCTGTTCTCTTGATTACCAGCCATGTTTTCCTGCCTCTTGGATGCCTAGTGACTTTTTCTTGTATATCAAGTATTGACCTCTGGCATATAATAGAAAGTCTTGTAGAAGCAATAAAAACACTCGTGGACACCTGTGTACAGAAGACCTGTAGAGATTCTGTATGGATACCTCCTGCCAGAGAAAGTTTCACCTTTCTTCTGTTAGGTAGATAGGATGAGGGACCGATCACCTCAATCTAACCAGCAATTAACTGAAACAGAGCAGGGTTGCAGTTCTAGTAAGGTTCAGTCCATTGCCACTCTATTTCTGTTTCCAGGCTGGGCCTTCCTGGGCTTTTGATTGAAAGTCTACTGGTTCTCTGTCTTCCCAACTTGGTATGATTGGCAGCAGATTCAGTTCTGCTCTTTGGATGTTCTGACACTTGAGTCTTTTTCCTACTTTCCCTTTACGCTCATAGCTTCCAACTGGCAACTATTTTGCAAGAATACCAGCTATGTTTTTGCATCAATTCTCCTTGTTCTAGGTGGACTTAAGGCCCTAAGCATCTCAGAGTTATGGGAGATTTCATCCTGCCTTTTGCAACCCTTAGTCCAGCTTTTCAGACTTTCACATCCAGTCTTAGAACTCAGAAAATGTCCTATGGTGAAAGCTAGCTGTTTTTGGAGACCCTAATTTGTTCTACAACAGCCTCCATTTAATTGTCAAAACACTTACTAGTTCCTTTCCCCTGCATGGATCAAGCTAAATACTCAGTTTCACACACAGAATGGGGAGGGAAATGTGCCCAGGAGAGAAAACATCCAGAACTGTCAGCTCAACTCATTCTTCTGGTCATTATTGCTTCCACAGCTCTCTAGTATCTTAAAAATATGGTTTTTGTAAGTTTTAAACTTTTTCTAGTTATTGCAACCAGAGCACAGTGTTAGGGTACTATGTCCTATGTAAATCAGAATCTCAAAGCATGAGTTTGACCTTAGTAAAGAACTGAAAAAACAGCTTTCAATGTTCAGCAATGATTTAAAAGATTGCCAAGGATAGGTTTGCAATCATGGTGCTAATATGATTATGAAGAAAGGTATACAAACCAGAATTCTGGTGACAACTCCAGAAGTAGTCTTTTTGGCAATAAAGACATAGCTTCAACTGTGCCAATTCACATGATAGTATTTGGAGTAACTCAAGGAGTACACATAGTATTTTCTGGATGGAACATATTGATGAAATGCATCCAATTTGGCCTCAGAACCACTTATAAACATATAGAAATATCAACTAAATTCCATTAAATCAATTAAATTGAATTTATTTAAAATATGAGATATACTAGAAAAGTTAAATGAAAAACTAAGATATCAAATAAAGAACAAATCATGATCTTTGGGAAAAATATTAATTTTGCACATGTATTAACAGTTACTTAATTTGCACTATCTTTTGCTATTAAAATGTTAATATAAACTTATACAAACAGCTGATTTAGTTTAACTATTTCATTTTTAAATTTAAAAAATCTTAAAACATTTAAAAATACTTTTATAAGTATTAGAAAATAGTTTTTCTAAATTGAAAAAAATCGCATGTGTAATAGCCAACCAATGTGAGATTTCAATAAAATATATGCCAATTAGAATGAGGAAATGTTTGCATAACAATGAATAAAATTCACAAGCAAATAATCTCAAAACTAATTTCTATAGAAACGTTTTTACTGTTGCAGACTGAAGTATAATCTTGATTAAAGAGATATTTGAACAAATTTAGCAACTGTCATTTGCTGGTTTTTTTTTTTTTTTTTCCTTTGGGGGGTACCAGGAGTCGACCTCAGGACCTTGTGCTTGCCGGCAAGCGCTTGTGCCACTGAGCGATATCACCGGCCCTTTTTTTCCTCCTTTATGTGGGTTCCGGGAGTCAAACTCAGAACCTCGCGCTTGCTGGGCAGGTGCTTATGCTGCTGAGCCATCTCACCAGCCCTGCTGGTTTTTATATAAAAGCTCATTGAAAAATTTGACAAAAGAACTTAAAAAATATGTATGAATATAAATATGCCTAAATAAATGGTTTTTTAAATCACATTATGCATGATAATAACATATATGATGAAATTAAAATATTTGATATTTTCTGTGATAATTTATCACACAATCTAAATACAATACTTAAAACATAATATGTAAAATTGAATTCAGTCATCTTTAATAATTTGCTTTCACTCCACAAGCCATAGCTTTACACATATTAGAAATATACAATAGTCATTACAAACATATTTATTAATGTAGGGAGTTGGAATGCATTTTATTTATAATGAGTTAGCTTAATTTATAACTTTTAGGGGGCCGGTGAGATAGCTCAGCAGCACAAGCGCCTGCCTGGCAAGCGCGAGGTCCTGAGTTCGACTCCTGATACCCACATACGAAAAAAAGGGCCGGTGATATCGCTCAGTGGCACGGGCGCCTGCTGTCACTCGAGGTCCTGAGGTCGACCCCTGGTACCCACCAAAAAAAAAAATTATAACTTTTAAATATCTAGACATTAGCATGTGGGCGCCAAGGACCCCACAAATGCTAGGAGCCAACATGAACCCAGCACCTCAACCACAAGTAGATTTCAGAACACAGCTGCTGCTCACTGAGAACGGGGGTAAGGAAGCCTGATTTAATGACACTAGCTCCCATTAGGGGCAGGTGGTTGGCAGGTGCCACACCAATGTCAGGAAAGGGCAGTCTAGCGAGAGTCCTAGAAATAATTTTTCTGGAAAGGAGGTCATAGTCCCCAAAGCTGGAATATAATCCAAGGAAGTGGCTCCAGGGTCAGGAAAGGACAGCTGAAGCCACTGGTCTGCAGGACCCAGAGAGGGAAACACTATCCCCTTCCTGGGGCCAGATGTCAGGACCAAGAATTAGCCACTAGAAGAGTCCCACAGGGAGAAGAAGCCTAAAAATAGGGAGAGGAATCAAGCTGGAGTCTAACAGGCTTCTCCCATGGAGGCCAAGTGAACCCGTGCGGCCTGGGCTAGAGGTGAGGACTAGGAAAGAGCAGGCAGGTTACAGAGGATGTAGGGCTGGCAGAGAAGCCCAGGAAGACATGTGCAGAGCCAAAGACCTGGGCCAGCCCTGGCCAAGTCCAAGAATCTGGACTGTGATTGGGGTGAGGGAGAGAACAGGGCCAGGTAGAGAAAAGGAATTTCATTTTTTCACACTTGAGCAGCTTCCCTGCACCATGCCTGTATCTCACAGCCACAGAGTGCCATCTGGGTGGGTAGGGCCAAGGACTGGGCACTCCTGGCTCTGTAAAAGGGCCAAAGCGTCTGGGACACACTGAAAACAGTTTGCAGATGAGTTTTCCCTGACTTCTGGAGAGAAGAGACGTCCAGCATTAAGTCAAAGATCAACATGGGTTCCCTTCTCGTCTCTAGACAGAAGGAGGGTCTTGGGACAAATTCTTGAAGGTAGGGGACTGAGAGCTCAGGGAATGACAGTACAAAGCGGTCTACTCTCTCTCATCCCTCAGGCTCTTTGCCTCTGCATATTCCTCCCAGGTTCTTTTCCCGAGCTGACCCAGAGGGAAGGGGGGATGCCCACACACTGTAACTTTAGAAGACAGAGGCTCTCATTCCATCGCGTCTGACCTCCCAGAGGTAATGACTCTCAAGCTCTTTTCCCCCAGGTCAGACACAGAAGACTAAGTTGGACATTTCCCAAAGGAAACTGACTATTTTACCAGGGGAAAAGTCACATCAAAAGCATGACAGTACAAGACCGCAGGGATGGATGAGGCCATAGAGAATCCTATTTTACTTGGACAGAATCAGATGCAGCCTCAGGAGATTCCACTGGCCCTGGTGTGGATGCCAGGTCATTTCTCAAAGACCCAGCCTTACATGGGCCCTGGGGCTAAACAATTCATTCCACCAGAACAAATGAATTAATGATGTTGAGAGACTGGGCTGTCTCCTGGCCTTGGGCTGAGATACTTGTCAGCACTGCATGGGATAAGTTAGCTTGATTCCCAAGGAAAGACAGAGAACTAACAATTGTGGGTCTACTGGTGTGCTTTAGGGCTCTCATCTTCTCCCACACCCACTTCTGCTGCGGTACTAAAGACGGAGCCCAGAGCCTTCTCACTGAACTACATCCCCAGCCTTTTTTAGTTTTTATTTTGATACAGGGTCTCACTAAATCATTAAATTGCCCAGGCTGAGCTTGGACTTCTAATTCTCCTGCCTCAGCCTCCCAGAGGAATGAGATTACACATGTATACCACCATGCCCAGTTTAGTTTGGATCTTAAATGTCCCTCAAATACCCATGTGTCAAAGGCTTGAACCTCATTGTGGTGATATTGGGAGGTGCTGTGGTTTGGATTTTTTTTTTTTTTTTTTGTGGGTACTGGGAATCAAACTCAGGACCTCGCACTTGCCAGGCAGGTGCTGTGCTGCTGAGCTAAATCCCTGGCGCCCTGTGTTTTGGATTTGAAATGTCTCCCAAAGGCCCATGTACTAACTGCTTAGTCCCCAGCTAGGTACTATTTGGAACTGGTGGATACTTTAAGCAATAGGGCCTAGAGGAAGGTTTTAGGTCACTGGGGGCATGTCTAGAAGGGGACAGTAGGACTCCATGTCTGTCTGTCAGTCAGTATCTCTTTCTTCCCGTCTCTGTCTCTGTCTCTGTCTCTATTCGTCTTGCTATGTAGCCCAGGCTGAACTCTAATCACCATCTAACCCAGGATGGCCTCGGACTTGCAATCCAGTTGCCTCAGCTTCCCGAGTGGTGGGATTATAGATGTTTGCTACCATGCCTGACCCTTCTCTCTCTCCCCGCACCACCTTCGACCTGGTCATAAGGCAAAAGGCTTTGCTTCTACACATTTCCTGCTATTATATGCTGCTTTGCCACACAGGTCCAAAGCAATGGGTCCACCTACCCATGGACTTCAACCTCCAAACTCTAAGCTAAATTAAACCTTTGCCTTTGTAAGTTGATCATTTCAGGGATCATGTTATAATAATGAAAAGCTAACACGTGAGGTGATGAAACCTTTAAGAGGTGGGGCCTAGTGGAATGTCTTGAGGTCATATGACCTACAAGCGGATTATGGGACCTTTATACCCTCCTCTCTTTTGCTTCCTGGTCATAAAGTGAGTAATTTTACCCTGCCATGTGTTCCTCCCATGATGTGCTGCCTAGCTACAGCCACAAAAGCAACAGAGCCAATCAATCACAGGCTGAAAACTCCAAAACTGTGAGCCAAAATACATTTCCCTTTATAAGGTGATTATCTCAGGTATTTGTTATAGCAGTGATGGCAAATCCTTTAGAGACTGAGTCCCCAAACTGCAAACTAAAACCCACTTATTTATCGCAAAGTGCAAACACTGCAATTGAACCTGAATAGTGAGGTTTTAGTTTAGAAAAAACACCATGGTAACCTGGCTCTCATGCTGACAGAGAGGGCTCTGAGTGCCCACTGCAGCATGTGTGCCATAGGTTTGCCACCACTGTGTCATAGTAATAGTAAACTTAATAACAAGCACCAATAGGAATACAGATTCAAGAAAGCAGGCAGGAGCTCACAGTGGCACATATCTGTAACCCCAGGTACTCAGGAGGCCGAGACAGGAGGATCACAAATTTGAGGCTAGCCTGTCAACTTAGTGAGAACTTACTCAAAATAAAGTAAAATAAAATAAGTTAAAAGAAGGCAGGTGATAATACCCAGTGCCGGTGAAGGTATGGTAAAACATTACATGCTGTTGGTGAGTACGTAACTTGTACAGTACTTTTTGGAAGCAATTTCGTAATATCATTAAACTATTTAAGCACATGCCCACACTCTTTAACATAGATATTTCACTGCCAGTAATTTATTTTACATATTTACAAGTATGCGAAGGTTTATGAATAGGAACATTCATTGCAATATTGTTTATAACAGTAAAATAACAGAAACAAATGCCTTCCAGCAGAGGGTCAATTGAGTAAAATAGGTCTTATATTTTATAAAATGAATGAGGTAGAGCTATATATACGATATGAACTATAAGGTATACAAGATAAATTCAAAAAGGAAAGCAAGTTGTAGAAGAGCCTTTTCGAACTATCCCATTTGCAGGCTTTTGACAAAAACTGACTCTCCATGTATTTGTACTGGAATAGAAAACATCTGGAAATAAACACACATACAAGAAACTCAACAGTGGCTGCCACTGGAGGACCTTTACTTTTTATTTTACATTTTTCTTTTCATTTTACATTTACTTTCATGAACATGTATTACTTTTAAAACATAAAAGAAAAGTTAAAGAAGGAAAAGGGGACCAATGAGAAGTAATTTGTCAACAAGAAAAGCAGAAATTTACCAAATTTATCACTAGAAGGCAAACTCAGCGAACGGGCCTGAAGGTAGGCAAGACGCAGTGGCTGACTGATGGGCCCTTCCTGACCACAGACTCAACACGAACTTGCTGCTAACACTCGCTGAGTTCCAATACCTTGAGACTCAAGCGGTCTTGCTGTGGGGCCCCAGTAACACGGCTGAGGAGAGAGAGTAGTTCCCTTCCCCACTAGAATTGGATTGCCGAGTTGTCCAAGCACAGGAGAGGGGAAAGCACTGGCAGCCAGAGCCATTGGCAGCAATTTGCACCCTGTGAAAATCTCAGATCAGCTGGAGCTGAACGCAGCAAGTCTAGCCAGTCCCTGTCCCAGCTAATGGCAACACGGATCTCCAGCTTGGTTACCACCAAGTCTTGGCACAGGAGTCTTGGCACAGCAGAGGTGATGACAGAGTCACCAGTCGCTAGCAACAGCAGAGCGAAGCAATCGTCATGGCTGGGTCAGGAACGCACTGAGGTAAGACAAGGCTGGAAAATTCCAGAAAAACTTGAGGAAATTTTCTAGAGACCAGGTTGTCTGAGTACGTTAGAGTCTAAAATTAATGATATTCATATTTCATTCCTTCATTTGATACTCTGAGCTTTTACACTACCAAGTACAGGAGTTATTGCAGTGAGCAAGGAAAAGCATGGACTTTATTAGGTTGAATTTAAATGAAAATAGAGTTGCCAGTGTTCAACTTTTCTGGACCTACAAGAATGGCAACTTTTTATGGATCATTGTAAATACATTCTGGCAAGAGAGAAAAAATCTGTATTGCCCAATTAATTGCTTGATTACAACTGTGAAAAGAGCTATGAAGGAGAAACCAGAGCTGATGCAGCCTCGTGCGCGCATTCATGTCTGCATTGGTAGCCAAGAAAGACTTCCTTATGTGAGTTACTTTGGAGGATACAAGAACAAAGAAGAATTAACTTAGTGATGGAGAGAGGGGGGATCATTCCTGGCCAAGTCAGCTACAAAGGCTGGAAGGGTAGGAATCGGGCATGTTCCTGGGCTGAGGTGACCGAGCCAGAAGAGAGGCAGGGATGATAAGAGGATGAAGCTGGAAGCAAGCAGGAGCCACTTCAGCCAGAGCCTCATAGTTGCATTAAGATTTTATCCCATCAGGTTTAAAAGACAATGGCATATTATTTATATTCGACAGGGTTACGAAGAATGTTCTCTCCCTTGCTACAGATGGCTATTCTTCTAGGATGGGGTTGCCACAGGATTGGAACCTAGGTTCTTCCAATGCACTTTCTGAACCCCAAATCCCCCTGGGAGGGTGAGAGCAGAATGCAGCAGGCAGGGAGGCCAGGGCCCTCACGGAGGCTCTGTGCAACCCAGATGCCCACCCAGGGCTGCCCAGCAGCTTAGTGCCCAGCAGTACCATAGGAAGCGGCGCACGAAGAAGCAGTAGATGAGCTTGTTCAGGCAGTTGTTAAGGCTCAGCAATGCCACACTGAGGGTGTGCAGGACACAGAGCATGGAGATGGCACAGCACTGGCACCCTCTTGCTTGGCCACCCAGGACACCAACAGTGTGTGGTAGGAAACCAGACCAAGGGTGAAGACGACAGCAGTCCCAAGACCATGGTCATTCCTGGCCCTGTGCTGTTGAGAACTGGCACGGCAGGGTAGGGCCAGAGCTAGTGGGGGCTCAGAGCGCTGCACCAACCTCGCTAGGGCACAAGCACCTTCAGGAAAGAAGCCATGATGAAGGCCCTGGTGACGCAAGACACGCCCAAGTGTGCCCAGCTGTGCTCCACCTGGGCCACACTGAGCAGGTAGAGACTCAGGGCCTGGCCCAGGTACCCACTGCTGCAGACAAACACTGCCAGCAGAGCCTCAGTGGCAGGCAGCCCCAGGTCCAGAGTCAAGTCACAAGCCGAGGGCACCATGATCAATCCAACCAGGTCATCCCAGGGACTACAGCCTCCAAAACCCAGATCCTCAACACTGTTATTCACCCCTGACCTTGAACTGGGGAAGAGGAAGAAAAGTCACTGTGGAAGCCTGGCTACAAAAAGAAGACTCCATTTTAGCCTCGTCCCATCACAGTCCCCTCTCCTTTAGTCCTTGCTGGGAAGGAATACTAGAAGCAAAGAAGTCCATGAGGGAAGGGATGAGAACCAAACTGAGCCAAAAAGGAGGGGGATGGATTCCAGAGTTCTTGGTGAAAAGTTATGGGAAATGAAGAAAAAGCAATTCCAGACAGCTCAAAAATGTCCAGCCTTGGCGACTAGGAAGGTGACATGCCCCATCATTGATGAAGTATGGTCAAAGTTGTGGACTACAGATATGTGAAGTTAACCCACACAGGGCTGAACCAACAGGGAGTTCCAGAGAAACCAAGCTGGAATATAAAGACAGCCCGATGCAGGAATGGTCCTGTGATGCAGGAACCAAAGACAGACTAATGCATCGTGACCCTGGACTTGCCTTGGTAAAGTCTCCTGGGAAGGTGCCCCAAGATTTGCCTGCAACACCCTTGGCAGAGCTGAAAAGGTTTCACAGCTCTCAAGCCTTCCAGGCTGTTTCCTCCTACTTCACCTTTTGACCACAACAAAGTCCTAGCTCAGACTCAGAATTCTGGACAGCAAAGCAAAAAGAAAACAGGCCCAGGAATCTGGCAGCTTCTGGATACATACATTTATTTGCCATGTAACCTTGGGCAAGTTACTCAGCCTCATTGAGGCCGACTTCAATGCTATAAAATGGAGATTAAAATACCTACCTCATAGGGTTGTTGGGAGGATTATGAGAAAACATAAGTAAAACTCTGAGCCCTGTGGCTGACACTGGGAAGATACTTCATAACTGTTAGCTCCCTTCCCTTTGAGGCACACAGATAAATGTGTACACCCACACAGGCACACATGCAGTGTTAGAGACAGACACCCCAAGCAAGCAAAACAACACAAAAACATCTGGGCATATCTTACCCTCTCCCTATGGGGGATGAGTGCGTAACTCAATGTCCTGTTACTATTTTTAACATATCCCTACGATGTTCTAAAACTCAGTCCCTCCAATACCAAAATCTGGACTTCTGCCATTGAACCTCTCAGGCTCTGGTCTTCTGCAGGATCAAGTGCGTGTATTTTCTTCTCCTCCCTCAGTTCTGTCCACCTTGGCTCTAGCCCCCAACAATCCCATCCAGAACCTCCCTCTATCATTGCATAAGATTATTCAACTTACCTCTCGTTCCAGGTGCTACAGCTCTCTGGGGTCCTGAGGTCCTGGGTTCCTGGCTTTAAGGTGCTGAGACAGGACAAAATCCCCTCCCAGCCACATATCCCAGGAGCTCCAAGTTAATCCCCAGGACATGACCTGAAGCATGGGCCCAACAGCTGGAGGTGGCAGCTGTGAGCTGGGTTTGTGGGGGTGCAGCCAGGTCCTCAAGGATAGTCACATAGGACAGGCGGGCCTTCAGCACAGGAAGGCAGGCAGACATTAGGAAGACCAGGCAGCTGAATGTCATTGTGCTGAGCTGGCCTAGACTCAGGCTGTAGATTGGGGGGACATATTTCCTGAGGTCTGGCTTCTCCTGGGGCTACCAAGGCTCAAGGTACTCCTACTGCTGTCCATCCCAACTGTTCCTTGACACCAGGTGGCCAACCCATTCCTCCAGCACTTTGCCTGTCCCACAGCTGCAGGGCCAGCCCTACAGCTTGTATCACTACCTCAAATTACCCATTAGGGGTTTGTCATACGTTTTCCGTGTCTCCCCCTAGAATGTAAGTCCCGTAAGAGCAGGACTGTAGTTTGTTTTCTGCTGTTCCTCCAGGGCTTAGAAGCGTGTCTTGTTTGTGGTGAACATTTAATAAAAATTTACAGAATTACTGAATTACAGAAAATTGGAGACAACCCAAATGTTCCTTATAGGAACTAAATACAATACATACCCTTATGATGGAATACTATATAGCCATTAACATTAATGAGGTGAAACACAGTGGCAGAATGTCAGGCTTAGAATGTTGATAATAAAGTAGAATATATTGTCTCATTTTCACTTAAAAATACATATCTGTACAAAGGCATAGGAAAAGTTAAGAGGTACAGTTACACCAAGGCATGAAAAATGGTTATTTTGGGGCATTTGAATTTTGGGTGATTCAGATTTTTTCCACTTATTTTCTATCTTCACATGACATGAGGGTTATTAATATGTGTAATATGTACCCCAAAACAGAGCAGCATAGTTACAGACAGAAATCAGGGCCAGGTAGACCAGATGTTTCTTTCAACACTGGATGACTAGGGACAAATTGGTAGTAAGGTGATAGGCTCTGTGTGTTCCAGCATGTTCCTGCTGTTACAGTCGGCATGAAGAGACTCTCTGCTCCCAGGGTTTCTTGAACACACTTGGAGTCTTCTTCCTACGGTATCTGTCCACCTTTTTAGTTTGGGCTAAGGCCTGGCAGATATCCAGCAGCCTCAGAAGCCCCAGGCAGATGATGGCTGGAATGCAGGTGCTCAGGGACTCTTTCAGAGATGCCAAAGTGAAGATAGCTCCTGGAATGGAAAGTGAGGCCCCTGAGACTCCCCAGGATCACCGAGGAGATGCAGGGACTCAGGAGTTCCAGCCTAGGCTGACCCACTCCAGCCTAAGCCTCTGATTACACACAGAACTACCTACCCCATCCCAAACCAGCTATACTCATCTCTGACCTCACAGAGAAAGCAGGACCAAGAATTAGAAGCCTCTTGAACTAAGACAGCCCTCTCAGAGGGAAAGAAAGAAAGAGAAATGATCCAGGCAAACTGGGGACTAATGGGGATTTGGAAAAAAATTCTCCCTGATTCTCTTTCTGTCTTAATGCTACATCTACTGGAGGGATGGAGGCCCAAGGATTGGTGATGGAAGTGTGGCAAAGATCTGAAAATGAAGAAAGTTCAAGAAATGGAAAAGAATGCTTGCGGGGGGGCAGAGTGGTAGTAGTGGCGATAATGGTGACAACAGCCAGGAGATGTAGAAAAGCCTGAAGATGTCTGGTCACTGAAGTGTCAGCTGACTTAGCACATTAGCAGCTCCTGTGCACAGAGCTTTAGGAAGGACCTCTCTAGGGAAAGTCTCTGCCTTCTTGTTCAAGGGGCCCCACTTGCCTGCTCTCTACTCCCACCTACAAGACAAGTAAGTCAAGTGGCAGCTGCTGCTCCATGCCCTCATCCCAGGAGTGGGCATGTGGAAGAAGGAGTAGGGGCTATGAGGTTACAGTACATCCTCACAATAGAATACTACACAGCCATATAAGTGATGAGGGAGGAAGAATATTTGACATGGGTCAGTGTTATAGTATGTTAAGTTGCAAAAGCACCTGTCCTAGTATGAACAGTGGAAATCGAAGCAGAGCAGGAAATACTCTTGTTCCCAGAGAAAAAAAGGTGACAGCAGTAAGGTGAAACAGCTAAACCTATCATCTTCTCCCAGAAGATCCATTTCCCAGGGCCAGCTGGCCCCCTTACCCATCATG
This sequence comes from Erethizon dorsatum, assembly GCA_028451465.1. Lineage (NCBI taxonomy): Eukaryota > Metazoa > Chordata > Mammalia > Rodentia > Erethizontidae > Erethizon > Erethizon dorsatum. Next base: position 108,024,039 of record CM051827.1, on the reverse strand, counting down.
AGCAGGGTCAAGAACAAGTTACTGATCTCTTGTAGCATCGGTGGGCCCACAGCCAGCAGCAACCCAGCCAGCAGTTCCAGCCAGCCCACAGTTGTTTGGTAGTTCATGGGATCGGGCTGGTAGCCGAACAACTTCAAGGGAAACACTTCAGCAAACTGCAGGAACAGGGCTTTCTAGGGGTGGCAGGGAATACCTGTCAGCCACACTGGCCATGGATGCACTGCCCAGGGGCCCCACAGGGGCACTGTACGCCTGTCCCCTCAACTCCCCCAGAAAAGCAACTGCTACTCTACATCAGGCCCAGGCCTGAGAGAGGAGAGGATCCCCCATGGCGGTGAGCACTGGAATCCGGAACGAGCCTATGCTCCACTGAGAAGGGCTGCGTGGTGGTGTCAAGACTGCTAGACTTCCTCATCAGACCCATCAACAGATTATAACTCAGAGACAAATCCCAGTTAGAGGGAATAAGGCCTGGGCCTTCCCATCTAATGCCAAGGCCTTAGGAATGCCACAGATCCTTCCTTTGAGTCTGGTTTCTCTTCGGGCTGCTCTGCAGGGAATATATGAAGATAGGGCAGAAGAACTCATTACACAGATTTTACCTTCAATCTCCAGTGCAGATACAGTCTCACTATGGCAGATACAAGGAGTGGGTGAAGGGGCTCAAAGTGACTTATCTTGCTATTCAAATGATTATTCTGCCCTGGGTCAAAATGACAAATACTCCCCGACCCTCAGAGCTACCGGCTCTTCACCTTAGTACTACCTCTCCTTCTCAACCCTGGAAGGAAGAAACTAAGCCGGCTGGCTCTAGCCATGTACTGCTCCCAATAATCTACCACCCTAAGCCAGAGAAGAGGGAATAGCCAGGCCTAGGAATGGGAGACCTTCCTGTCCCAGGCCTGGGTACTTCCTCTTCTTAGCTCCCAATAGTAGTACAGCCTGTAATGTGAGCACTCTGGGAAGCAGTGGCAGGAGGATGGCAAGTTTGAGCCCAGCCTAGGCAACTTAGTGAGACCCCGTCTAAAAACGTAAATAAATGTTGGGAATGTAGCTCAGTGCGAAGGACTTGGGTCAGTGTTACAGTATGTTAAGGTTCAGTTCCCCATAAGAACAACAAAGCAAGTCTGGCTTCTTTGAGGGACTGGGGGGATTGGTGGACAGGGCATGAAACCTTGCCCCATTTTGGAACCAAATAGGAAGGAGTCTGGCAAGGACTTCGAGGCTTCCCTTTCTGGCTTCATGGGGAAGGACTCTGGATTCCGGGTTAGAAGCATCTAGTTTGGGTCCTGCTTCCTGTCTAGCTGCATAACCTTTAGCAGATCACATCCTCAGGGCAGGTTTCCTACCCTGCAAAATAAAGATTACTAAAGTCCTGCCTCACAACATCCAAATACTCTGAAGCCAACAGGTGGGGCGCATGCTATCTTCCTTCCCCCAGGGACCCCGAGCATTCTTCGCAATCCAAATTTGCCTGCGGCCACCAGGGCTCTGCCAGAAGACAAAGTACCGTCCCCTCCCGCCTCCGGAAAATCCCGAGAACTCGAGGAACTCCCTGGGAAGGCCCGGCGCCGCCACCTAGCTCCAGGGCAGTCTGGCCCGTAGGAAGGCGGCCCGCGGGCACTCGGCGGGGGCGACCAGGCCGAGCACACGCCGCCCTCGTCCCGGCCCCGTCGCCCCGCTCACCATCTGCTCGGACTCCGGAGCCGAGAGCTGGCAGAGCTTGGCCGCCCCGGTGAGCGCGAAGAAGCCGCCCAGCAGGACGCGCAGGGCGACGAGCACGAGCGCCATGGCCGCGGCCGCACGCCAGGCCGCCCTGCCGAAAACCCGCCCCGCGGCCGGCGCATCTCCTCCCCCGCGGCCGCGCCGCAGCCGCTCGCCCTCGCCTCCCGGGAGGTCGCGCGCGCAGGCGAAAGCGCGTGGGCGGGACAGCGCGCCGCGCGGACCGGTGCACTGAGGCCCGCAGGCCCCCACCCGCCGGCCGCCCCTCCCGGGCGGGGAAGCCTGTCTCCCGGGCGACACCGAGCGGAAGCGAGCGCGGCGGTCTGCATGTGGCTCCAAGCGCGGCTCCGGTCCTGGCCGCGCCGCTCCTCCGCCAGGATCTGCGCTGTCACCCAGCCCCAGCAGGCGGGCGAAGCCCCTACCCCGTCCCCGGAGCCGGTACCAGGCCCACCGCGATTCCCTCAGTAAGGGCTAAGGAAGGCAGTTGTAAATTGTTACGCTACTTGTAGTTAAGTCAGTAACCAGTAATTATAAAAATGTCCCGTTCCATCTGCCTGAAATATATTTTCCAATTTCTCTCAGCCGAAATTGAAATGTGAAAGTTGTTTGAAAATTCAGATACCAGAAGCCACGGGAAGAGGCGTTCACCGGACAAAGCCCTGACATCGAAGGCTAGATGGACAAACTATGGGCCAAATTCTAGTAACTCTCCCCTCCCCTCAAGATGTTTACACTTTTTAATGATGAAAATTTTTTCAAGTGGCTTTCATGACACATGAAAATTACGTGACACTCGTATCTCAATATTAACAGATTTTTATTTTTTTGTGGGTACCGGGGGTCGAACTCAGTGCCTCGTGCTTGCCAGGCACGCGCTTATTGCGCTGAACCATCTCACCGGCCCCCTCAACGTTCATAAGATTTAAAAGCTTTATTGAAACACACCACACTCACTGGCCATGTCTATGGCTATTTCGCGTTGCAACCGCAGAGTAATGGCCGCAGAACTGAGGCAGGAGAAAAAAGTTCACTGTGATGGCTAGCGACAGCCAAGGGGAAAAACATTCTTTTGGAAGCAAACAACCGTTGCACTAATCTCACCTCACTCCGTTGTGTGAGGTAAAAACAGGTCTCAAACCTGTATCACCATACCCATTCCATTCTTTTTAAGAAAAAAATAGGATGGGCACTGAGTGTGAGTTGATTTTGCCAGAGATGGTAACTGAGACCCTCATTTAAATGCTGAGACACCCATGAAGGGGGAACTACAGTCTGCTAAGCACAAAATAGGGTTGAGTACAAAATCACGTGTGGTCTCCGTGACTGCTTCATGTTCATGCGTATACAACTGTGATTTTTACACTCCTTACACATGCTAACGCTTTTATTTTAAAAAGTTATATAATCTAGCTAAGCATGGGGGCACATGCCTATAATCCCAGCACTCTGGGAGGCTGGCACAGGATGGTTGCAAATTTGAGCCTAACCTGGGCAACTTGGCAAGACTGTCTCAAAAAAATTTTAAAGGCCTGGGAGGAAGCTCGGTGCAAAGGCCTTGGGTTCCACCACCAGGAAAAATATGTATATAATTTCAATGAACCCCAAGCATAGGACTTCTCTGTGGAATAGCCGCCTTCACTGTTCTTCCTTCCTTTGCTGTTCTATGGAGCAGCCCAATAGTGCATTTATGTGATTCTAATAAACTTTCCCTTTACTAATTCTCATTAGCTGTGTCTGACTTCCATCTTTTGGGTCAAAGAACTCGTGGTGCTAGTGACAGGACAGCTACAATGCCTAGAATATTTACTATCTAGCCCTTTATGAAAAAGAGTTTTTTGTTTTTGGTTGAGACAGGATCTTGCTATACAGTTCAGGCTGCCCTTGAACACTCTGCCTTAGCCTCCCAAGTGCCAGGATTACAGGCATGCACCACCACGCCCGGCTTTCGGAAAAATGTTAGCCAAGCCATGGTGTAGTGGGCCAGAGAAGCCCCAAATAAGGGTCTCAAACTCGCATGCTGCTTCCAGTTCCAGTTAGCCAAGCTACTTAGATCTTTGTTTTCCATAACCTATGGTGGATAGGTGGCTGGTTGGCTGACTGAAATTTCTTGTCCTTCTAAATCCAAACTACTTCAACATCCAGGTTGTGCTATTACATTATCAACTGGGCCTTTTATTATCTGAATCTTGGTCACTAATTTAAGGTTGCAAGCCCAGGTAAGAACTAAATTCTCTACCTTATATTGTTAAAATTATACTTAATTATGTACAAATGTGTAACTATTAAATCTCCACAAAAAGAGAAAATTTATTAAAGCACTTATTTAATTGCAAATCCAAACACAAACCCACATTAGGAAATTATACTTTAGGATATTTACACAAACTTTAACACAAAATTATAGACTTTGATGCTATCAGCAATATGCATAGTGCTATTCTTTCTCCTTTACTAGTTTTTCTATCCTTGGAATTAATGATGTGACTGCAAGTCTTAAGGCAGGGCCAGAAACCAAGAAGTTTCTTTGTTTTGACTCTGTCAAAGCTGAAAAGGTAGCATCACATAAATAGACAGTTGAAAAAGGCAATAAGACTTTCATTGCCTTTTCATGGAGTTCTGGGTAATGTGTCTTTGCATTTATCCAAAACTGAGTTATAGACATTGATTTAAATATTGACTGAAATCCTAAATCTGAAGATAACTGTGTTAGTTTCTCTTCTTCAAAGTCGGTGAGATTATTATTTTGGTGATTCATAAAAGGGTTAACTACCCACAGATTTCCTGAACGCAAGTCATCCTCTGGTGGGTAACAGTCATGGAATATTTGAGAAAGTCCTTTCAGGTGCTCAAAAATAATGCTTCTGATGTTTCTCACATTCACATCTGATGAGGCTGAGAATTCAGAAAATGAAGGGAACATGTCATAATCGTTCTCTTGTGTGCGCTTCAACCACATTTTTAACTTTTTCTTAAATACATCAATTTTGTTATATAAACTGAAGAAAGTAGTCATGGTTCCTTGGAGACTTGAATTTAATTCATTTATAAGTGAAAATATATCTGCTAAATAGGCCAGCTTTGCAATCCACTCCTCATCATGAAAATACTTGGCCAAATCTGAATGCTTTTGATTTAAAAATATTTCCATTTCATGTCGCAATTCAAATAATCTTGTTAAAATTCTTCCTCTTGATATCCAACGTACTTCAGCATGAAGAGGTAAATTCACACGCTCAGATCCCATCTCTTCACACAAAATTGTTAGCATTCGTGAATTCAACAAATTGCTCTTTACAAAACTTAAAATTTGTGCTGACTGCAAAAGAATTTCATGTAAGCATGGAGACAAGTTTTCAGCTGCTAAATGTTCGCGATGAATAAAACAATGTGTAAATGCCACTGAATTCACAGCAACTTCTTGAATTTTTGCCCTTAAGCCAGAACATCTGTCAGTCATACTTGCAGCCCCATCGGTACAGAGACCAACACAATATTTCCAGTTCAGAGATTTACTATCAATATATTTATTTATTAGTTCAAATATTTCAAAACCAGTGATTTGAGAAGGCATTTCAGTGCAAAATAATAATTCTTCTTTTATATCACTACAATCATAATCAATGAAACGAATATAGCATAAGAGAAGGGTCACAGCTGAGATTTCTGATGACTCATCTATCTGAAGGGCAAACCACTTGGACTCCCTGACCTTTTGAATCAGCTGATCTTCAATGTCTGCAGACAGTTCATCAATCCTGTATCCAATTGTATTATTAGAAAGAGGAATGGTTTTCATTTTGTCTCCAGCACTTGAACCCAAAACCTCTGAACACATTTCTACTAAATATGGTTTAATTAGTTCTTCTGCAATGGAGAATGGCTTCTTGCTGGCAGCGATTTGGAAAGCAATTAAATAAGAAGCTTTCACAAGTGACTTTTCAACTAGTAAACACTTTTTAAAAGAACTGTTTTGACATTCCATTTCAAGAGATTTCTGTTCAAAAAAATCTACTGGCTTGTCTTCTAATTCTGAATGTTTTGTCTTCAGATGATGAGAAAGATTTGCTGGTTTCATGTTTTCGCTGGGTAAGATCTCTCCACAAATGACACATTGTGGTCTTGGTGAACTCTCTTTTGATCCAGGACAGATAATAAAACCAACTTTTAAATATTCTGGATCGTAAGTCTGGAAAAAACCTATTCTCTTTTTTTTTGCAGGTGGAGAATCATGTTCTGCATCACTTTTCTCATTACGCATAGGTAAATCTGAAGGAAATATTTGGATCACTGTTAGGTTCAAGAACAAATATGCAGTGTTCTTTATGTTTTTCCCCACATATTTAACACTTATGTTGGGCTACTATTTGTATTTATCAAAAGAACACACTGACTGAAAACACACCATAATCCTCCATGATGCCATTAAAAACTGAATTTCTCCTTTGCCCAAAGCTTAGTCATTGACTATAATAAAACTGGAGGCTATGGAACAGGTATAAGTAATCCCAAGTATCCAATAGATTTCTGAAATTAACTCTGAAGTCCAAAGAATACATCAAATTAAGAGTAAATTTCTTTACTTTTTTTGTGTGTGTGTCTTTTGAGACAGAGTTTCGCTATGCAGTTCAGGCTGGCCTTGAACTCACTTTGCAGCCCAGGCTGACCTCAAACTTGCAGCGATCCTCCTGCCTCCTGAGTGCTGGGATTACAGGTGTGTGCCACCATGCCCAGCTCTCTTTACTTCCAAAGAGTTCAGAAAAAACAAAAAACAAACATTAGAAAAAGTTAACATTTAGTGAATCTAGATAAAGGATACGCTGATATTCATTATACTGTATTTTCAACCTGTCTGAATTATAAAATTTTTCAAAATTAAAGTAGGGGAAAATATAAGGATAATTATTGACATTAAAAATCAGTGTTAGCAAGTGTAGAGCAATGGATCCTCTGTAATACTGATGGCTAAAACATAAACTGATAATTTTTCAGGAAGGCAATTTAGCAGCAGGTTTCAAAAGCCTTAAAAATCTACGATAGCTGGACATAGTGGTGCATGCCTGTAATCCCAGCACTCAGGAGGCTGAGGCAGGAGGATCGCTGCAAGTTTGAGACCAGCCTGGGCTATAATGTGAGTTCAAGGCCAGCCTGAACTACATAGTGAGACCTTGTCTCAAACAAAATAAACTGTGATAACCTTTGAATCATAATTCCACTGCTTAGGTTTTATCCTAAAGACATAATTAGACAAGTGGACAAAGATCTGCTAATACAATTTTTTTGTGTGTGGGTACCGGGGGGTCGACCTCAGGACCTCGCGCGCCAGCAGGCGCCCGTGCCGCTGAGCGATATCACCGGCCCCTTTTTCGTATGTGGGTTCCGGGAGTCGAACTCAGGCCCTCGCGCTTGCCGGGCAGGCGCTTAAGCCGCTGAGCCATCTCACCGGCCCCTGCTAATACAATTTAACTCAAAATTACTTATATTAAAAATCTAGGGCCTGGAGGTGTAGCTCAGTGGCAAAGCACTTGCCTAGTATGTATGAGAGCCTGCATTTGATCAGAGTTGGGGGGGGTGCTGACAAAAGAACCTAAACATCCAATCTTACGGGATTAGTAATGTTATATGCACTAGAATCTATGTCTATTAAGAGTATCAATGTAACTGGGTGTGGTGGCTCATGCCTATAATCCCAGCTACTCGAAGGCTGAGGCAGGGGGACCACAAATTCAAGGCCAGCCGGGACAACCCCGTGGTACAGAGCCCCTAGGTTCTATCCCCAGTACACCAAACACACACACACACATGCACACACACACAATCCCAATGTATATTTAAATTTCTATTGACATGGACTGTTTTCGATGCAATGTAAAATGACAAAGTAGCTTACAACAGTAGCCGTATAAACTGTACTTTTAGCAACTAACAACTGAATTCAGTGTTTAAAAAAAAAAAACTAAGGTTAAATCAATAACGCTTTTAGCCAAATCCTTATCTTAGTAATTATAGTAGTTTGTACATTTAGAAAACAGCAATGTACACATGTAAGAGATATTTGTCTACTCTGCACATAATGCTTTGTGTGCATATGGATTCAAAGTATGTGATCTAGAAATTAATGACTGTTTTCACATTCAAGAAATTGCCAAATACATTCTTTAAAAAATCAAAGCAGCTGGGGGTGGTGGCACACTCCTGTAATCCCAGCACTCGGGAGGCTGAGGCAGGAGGATTGCCATGAGTTTGAGGCCAACCTGGGCTACATAAGCGAGTTCAAAGCCAGCCTGCACTACATAGCAAGATCCTGTCGCAAAAAAAATTTTTTTTAAATAAAAAATAAATAATAAAAAAACTATATCTTGGAAACAACCCAAATGCCCATCAACCGAGGAATGGATAAAAAAGATGCAGTATTTTAATACAATGGAGTACTACTCAGCCATAAGAAAGGATAAACTGGAGACTTTTATAGGTAAATGGATGCAACTTGAGACCATACCCATAAGTGAAATAAACCAGATGCACATGTGTAAACATCATATTGTCTCCCTAGTGTGAGAAGCTGAAAGAGTAAATAAGATCCAAAATATACAATAGATATTGTAAAAAAGGAAGGAACTATTCAAAAGGAAAGAGAAATTGGGATAGGGGAAGGAGAAAAGAAGGGAAAAGCAAAAAAAAAAAAAAATATATATATATATATAAAATAGTTAAGACAGATACACTACTAATTTCTCTTAGTTCATTGAAAAGAAAGGTTTGTGCTAATATTGTTTGGACAATTGAATGCCGATACCTTGTACTCTGAGTAACTAATTTAAAGATAACAATACACAATGTATTAACCATTGTTACCCTCCTATTATGTTGTTTTGAAATTTTTTTTTTTTTTTTTTTTTTTTTTTTGTGGGTACCGGGGGGACGACCTCAGGACCTCGCGCGCCAACAGGCACCCGTGCCGCTGAGCGATATCACCGGCCCCTTTTTCGTATGTGGGATCCGGGAGTCGAACTCGGGCCTTCGCGCTTGCAAGGCAGGCGCTTAAGCCGCTGAGCCGTCTCACCGGCCCTGTTTTGAAATTTTGTTCTATTTTTTTTCCCTTTTTTTTTTTAATGTGGGTACCGGGAGTCGACCTCAGGACCTCACGCTTGCCAGGCAAGTGCTTGTACCGCTGAGCGATATCACTGGCCCTTTTTTTCCTTTATGTGGGTTCCGGGAGTTGAACTTGGGACCTTGCACTTGCCGGGCAGGCGCTTATGCCACTGAGCCATCTCACTGGCCCTTTTTTTCTCTTTAAAATAAAAAAAAAAAATCAAAGCAAAAAGAAACAAAAACCATGAACAAAAGAACTTTTGACAGGGAAAGCACAAGAACACTTACCTGTCTGACATTCCTTGTGCTGTGTATGTGGTTTGCAAGAGATGGCCTTGGTCTGTGTGACAGGTCTACATAATATACCTTTGTTCTTTAAAAGTTTGGAAAGCTGAGAAGATTGAGAAGACAGAAGTTTCATGGCATCTGACTGTGCATTTTTCTGGTTAAAAACAAATTGAAGAATCAAAGAGAGTTTTTAGCATGTTATCACTGACAATAATTATCATATGAAAGATGATATATCAGGAGAAATACAATTCTGAAAGAACAGTTCCAAAAAAGGCATACTTTAGAAAATACACGCTTTAATTCCTAATTCTCCTAATTCCTAATCAGTATTAGTTCCATTTACTGATTTTTAAAAACATTCAGGAGGCTGAGGGTAAAGCTCAACAGTACAGCCTTTGCCTAGCAAGTGGGAGGCCCTGGGTTTGATCCCCAGCATTGGAAGATAATAACAATAATAAAATAGCAACTCTATAGTGTGATCCAAAGAATGAAAACAATTCTTGCTGATTAGCAACTAGCCACTAAGATAATTTGTATCCAATCTCCAATTAAATGCAAAAATATATTATCAATTAAATACCTCAACATGAAAAAAGCAAAACTTAAAATCACTGGAGAATTTTCAAATTACTAAAGCACAGAGAATATATTCTTAAACATAAAATAAAAACCAAGTAAAAAGAGTGAGACATTTGACTACCTGGAAATTTAAAACTTTTGTAAACAGAGATCTCTACAAAACAAAGTTAAAGAACAACAGAGTAGGAGCAGGGGAACATATTTAAAACATGTTTATTCATTCAGTAAATATTTATTAAATGTTCACCACAAACAAGACACTCTTCTAAGCCCTGGAGGAACATCAGACAACAAACTAGAGTCCTGCTCTTATGGGCCTTACATTTTAGAGAGAGACACGGAAAACACGTATGACAAACCCCTAATGTGTAATTTTAGGTAGTGATACAAGCTGTAAAGAAAAATAAAGCAGAGTAAGGAAATGGACAGTGAGAGTAGGGGGAGGGATAATTTTGCAGTAAACATCTGAGCAGAGGCCTTACAAATTATTCAAAAGAGTAAGCCATGCAAAGGCTGAGGTTAGAGGAGACCAGGCAGAGGGACAGTAGGTCCAAAAACCCTGAGTTGGAAAAGGCTTGGCTGGCAGGCTTTAGGAACAAGGATGACAGTGGCATAGCTAGACTTCTTGCACCCTCCAACATATTTTCACAGTAATAAAATGGAGTAAATTGTTACAATGTAATTTCCTTTTTGGTCAATAACGTTACCCAAAAAATGTGCTGCGTGGGGCGGACCACTCTCCCCCTATCCCGGGCCCCCACGCTACTGGGGCTGAAACAGTAATCAAGGGCAAAATAGTAAGATTGGAAAGTATGGCAGAAACCAAAATGCGTAAGATCAGGTGGTCCTAGTTTAAAACAACAGCAACAACACAATTGGGATTGAATTTTAAATGTAATGGGACACCCACTGGAGATTAAATTTACTTTTTTTTTTTTTAATATGCGGGTACTGGGAGTCGAACTCAGGACCTCGCGCTTGCCAGGCAGGCGCTTATGCCGCTGAGCTATATCACCGGCCCTAAATTTACTTTTAAAATTAGTAATGGACACATTCAGTATAAAATTTAAAAAGTATGAAAGTTTATACATGAATGATTGCCAGCTATTCGAACTGAACTCTGAATACAACCACTGTTCCTAATTTCTTATATATCCTTCTAGAAATGGTCTATATAAGTAAACAAGTATTCAGCACCTTGGTCTTGTTACTTAGCAAGCTATCGTGGAGGCATATTTACATACGCTTTTGTATAAAGCTGCTTCCTGACAGCTTACATAGTATTCCATTACTGGATGTAACATAAGTAATTTGAAGAGTCCTTGCTGATGAACACTGGAATGTCACAAATCTTGTGCTATTATAAACAATGCTACAAATAACTATCCTTATGCATAGATTAATTCTGTGTGCTTGTACATTTACAAAATAAAGTTTAAGTATCACAGGTATATGACTTTAATTCTAGTGGTACTGCCAAATTGTTTTTGATAGAAATTATATCAAATTGTGTGGCCATATGCAATATATGTTTGTCTGTTTCCCAACACCCATGTCAACAGGGCAACACCATATATATATATATATATATATATATATATATATATATAATGTATATATCTTATATTGTTCACTCTAGGTTTAAAATTGCTCTATGCCTGTTCACACAAAGCTCTTTTTTCTTTTAACAACTCCACAGTATTCCACTGTATGGATATACCATAGTTAAACTACAGCTGCAAGGCCACTGTGAATGTGTAGGGGACTCCACTTGCCAGGCCATGTGGGATGGAAAAAGGGTACATTTCAGATTCTGCCTAATTAGGGCTATTTTTTCTAATTAACATACTAGCTCAAGAGTGAATTCACCATGGCCCTGGTCACTGATGAAAAAACTGTTTTCAAGTTTCTGCCACTATAAGCAATGCTGTAATTAATATCATTGTACATAATTAATTTTATAAATGTGTAAAATGTGTATCTGAGGGATAAATTCCTAAAAATGGGATTCCTGGGTAAATGGTATTTACATTTTAAATTTTAACAGGTTCTACTAAAATGCTCTGAAGCAGTTTTATCCATTTACACTCCTAATGGCAATATGTAAGAATGCCTTAATAGTGTTATTCATCATTTTTATCTTTGCCAATATGATTAAATTGTACTTCTAATGGCGTTTCTACGATGTTGAAACTGTCTTTTCATATTTCTAAGAAATATTTTTATGTCCAAGTATATAAACTGATGAATCATACTTGTGCCCATTTTTCTACTGGATACTGAGTCTTTTTACTGATTCACAGACACTACATATTTTTTTACTTGCTTTTAGTGACACAAGTTGTATATAGTTGAATTTCCCTATTGAGTCTTTGAAATACAATTGAATTTCCCAGTGGATTCTGTTATGGTCTCTGGGTTTTGTGACATATTTAGAAATACTTTCCCCACTTCCAGGTTATTACATATATTTCCTAGTACTTTTACAATTTCGTTCATTTATTTTTTTTCTCTTTTCTCTGACCTTCATTGTGGTTTAACTGTGAGGTGGAAATCCAACTGTATTTTCTTCTACATGTCTACTGAGTTATCACATCATTATTTATGGAATAATCCATATTTCTCCTACTGATCAGAAATGTTATTTTTATCATTACTAAATTTCCATGGATATATTTGGGTCTATTCTCAGTCTTTTCTGTTGAGTTGTCTGCATATTCATGCACCAATATTGGATGTCTTAAATATGTGTGGAACTTTATAATATCTGTAGCTTTCCTATAACTTTAATATGTGGAAACTAGTTCTTTCTCTTCTTTATTCTTTTCCAGGACTTCACTAAAAGTTTCCAGCAGAGAAGTAACAAGACTTGATTTAGTGGGGGTTTTTTTGTTTGTTTGCTTGTTTTTAAAGGAGGAAAGGTTTATTTAGCTCACAGTTTGTAAAGGTTTCAGTCCATAATTGGCTGGCTCCAAGGCAGGATGGCACATGGCAGAGGGGCAACAGTTCATGGCAGCGGAAGACAGCAAAAGCAACGAGAGAGAGGGAGAGGGGTAGAGAAGGAGAGAAGGAGAGAGGGAGAGAGGGAGGGAGGGAGGGAAGGAGAGCTGATCTAGTGTTTTTTAAAAAGATCGTTCTAGTAACAGAGTGGAGAAAAGAGTACTGTACACAGGACAAGAATGGATTGAGAAAAAATAGGTAGGAGATCATTAACAATCCAGAAGACAGACAATGGTGCTCACACTATGGAGGTAGCAGGGGCTTAAGAAATAGGGAACAATGGAGGGAAGTCTATGGGGAATACAAGGATTCTGTTTTAGACATGTTTGAGACTGCTATTACTCATCCAAGTGTAAATGTCAAGTAGGCAATTAGATACATGGATCTGGAGCTCAAAGGTCAAGACAAGAGAAATAAATCTGGAATCAACCACCACCTAGATGGTGCTTAAACATCACCTAAGGACAGAGCAGGATAGCATGAGATTTCATAATGCTGTTCAGAACATCAAGCAATTTAAAACTTATGAATTATTTATTTCTGGAATTTTCCTCTTAATATTTTCAGACCATGGTTAACTGTGGGTAACGGAAACCAAAGAAACAAAAACCATGAATATAGGGAGACTACTGTATATAAGGAATCAAGAAGAAAAAGATAATTCAACACAAAAATGGAGGAAAATTAAAAACAGGAAATGCAAAGAAAAAAATCCAAATTTAGGGGCTGGTGAGATGGCTCAGCGGCGTAAGCGCCTGCCTGGCAAGCGCGAGGGCCCAAGTTCAACTCCCGGAACCCACATACGAGAAAAGGGCCGGTGATATCGCTCAGTGGCACGGGCACCTGCTGGCACGCGAGGTCCTCAGGTCGACCCCCCTGGTACCCACACACACACACAAAAAAAAATCAAAATTTAAAAATCACACAGAAATCTAAGCAAACTTACTAGTAATCATTGACACACAAAATAACAAAACAAGATACCATCAAACAGATCAGCAAAAAATAAAAAAAGTTTAAATATGACAATATTAAATGATGGTGAGGCTATAGAAAATGAGTACAATCATTAGCTGTTAGTTGGAGTAAAACATGGAACAGCCACTCTGTAGGGCAATTTAAAACCTAAAAATCCAAGTATTTCTTGACTCAATGATTCTATTCTTTCATTTCTACACTAGAGAAATACCTACATAGGGGTAACAAGGAGACATATATATGGATATTCATTGTGGTAGAGATTTTTAATAGTAAAGTAAAAAAAAACCTAGTCCATCAATAGGCAATGGATAATTAAATATGGTACCTACAGATAATGTAGTACTATATATCAGTCAACAGGAATGTGCTAAATCTATTAAGTATCAACATGGATATTTTAAAAAATAGTATTAAATATTTTCCATGGATTATCTATATGACTATTTTTTTTTTTTTTTTTGTGGGTACCAGGGGTCGAACTCAGGACCTCGCGCGCCAATGGCGCCCGTGCTGCTGAGCAATATCACCGGCCCTTTTTTCGTACGTGGGTTGCAGGAGTCGAACTTGGGCCCTCGCGCTTGCCAGGCAGGCGCTTATGCTGCTGAGCCATCTCACCGGCTCCCGGATTATCTATATGAAAGATTACAACATGATCTGAAAAGACACACACCAAACTCACAATAGCAGTTGCTTCTGGAGATGTGAACAGGGGACTACAAGTAGTGTGAGAGAGAGGGAGAGAGAGAGAAAGAAAGAAAAAAGGAAAGAGGGAGGAAGGGAGGGAGGGAGGAAGGAAAGGTAAGCGGGGGAACTGACCAAATAAGCCAAATATAACATTGGTTAGGTAAAAATACAGTACAGCAAGGGTTGGCCAACTATCATCTGTGGGCCAAGTCAAACTCCAACCTGATTTTAAAACTACAGTTTTACTGGAACATAGCCACGCTCATTCATTTATGTATTGTCTGTGTTCTCCTCTGCACTACATTGTCAGAGGTAGCAGAGTCTCTAGTTGTAACTGAGACTGCCTGGTCTGCAAAGTCCAAAATGCTATTTAGGTTTTTATAGGAAAAGTCTGCTGACTTTTTCAGTAGACTTTCCTTTTACTTTTTTGTATGTTTTACCATTTCCTAAAATGTAAGAACATTTAAATAACTAGAGGGAAATTCATACTAACATTCCTAGAGGAAAAAAAGATTCTAAAACTGTTAGGTTTTTTTTCATATCATAAAGAGCTCTATATTGCTTATTATATGTTTTATACAGTAAACTAAAAGTAGTAATCAGAGCTACCTGGTAACACAGTTTAAATAACTGGTAAATTATAGAAATACTCCACATGGGAAAAACATACATAGAAGCAATAACATTAAATATGAAGTATATGTCCCTGAAAAACCTGAATTGAAAACTAGCATAATTCAAGACTAATTGTCCCATATACATGAGGTAGAAGAGGTTATGTATTCTTCATATACATAAACATACAATATATGATTTTTGTAAGTACACATTAATATTTATGAATACATTAATATCTTAATTGTACAACTATGTAGTTAACAACATCATTATTAACAGTACAAGAGGGGCCGGTGAGATGGCTCAGCAGCGTAAGCACCTGCCTGGCAAGCGCGAGGGTCTGAGTTCGACTCCCGGAACCCACATATGAAAAAAAGGGCCGTTGATATCACTCAGTGGCACAGGCACCTGCTGGCGCGCGAGGTCCTGAGGTCGACCCCCGGTACACACACACACACACAAAAAAAACAGTACTAGAGTAATTCATTAATCACATTAAAAATATAATTTAATATACAATATAATATATAAATACAAGTTAATTTAATGATATTTCATTAACTCATATATTGCCTGAAATAATTATAGAAAAATAATAATTAATTAGAAATTATCATCGTCCAACAACGTAAACAATAGAGAGTTAAGAGATACTAAATTAAGAAAAGCTCTCTCTCCACATTATAGGGAAGGCCAGTCAGGGTCCCTGCAAGACTTTTGTTAAAAAGTGAGACTAATGTGGTTTCAGTTTTTCCTCTCATTTTTTTTCCACTGAGGATTTCTTGACATGCAGACACATTTTCCACCTTTTGCCTTGTCATCAAAGAATAGCAACCCATATTTAGATCATCTTCAAAAACAGTAAGTGCTACTAAAATATGGTCAAATGCCTATGCCAGTGTCTTTACTGTTAGTTAAGCTAAAGGCCTAGGCTAATTGCTATGGCCTTCATCCTGCTACCTTTGTATTTCTGATTCTAACTCAACAAATTTTCAACAATGTCTTTTATCAACTTTGTGCAAGTCTACCTTATATACAAATATACTTTACATATAAATATATCTTACACAGACTGCTTCTTAACAGATGCTATATTGTCATTCGAGTTAAAGCCTCTTCAAGATTTTGATAGCTTTAGAGATAACAGATACAGCTTGCCTGCTCATTTTTATATTATCAAAACCTCAATGGGCTTTAACATTGGAAAGGCAGCCATGACTTAACATAAACCTTTTATCTCACTGTCACATTTCAAATCATCAAAAATGCTTCATGCCTGTATTACCAGGATTTTTTCCCCCACTTATTCCATTATCCTTGCCTGGCTATAAACTATGGGGGCTATAAACTTTGTAAACTATGGGGAGTACCTGCTTTAAGTGTTTTTGGTGCTTTGGTGCTGCTTTTTTTCTTTTTTTTGTGGGTACCAGGGGTCAACCTCAGGACCTTGCGTGCCAGCAGGCGCCGGTGCTGCTGAGCGATATCACCGGCACTTTTTTTATATGTGGGTTCCGGGAGTTGAACTCAGGCCCTCGCGCTTGCCAGGCAGGCGCGTACGCCGCTGAGCCATCTCACTGGCCCTGCTTTTGGTGTTTTGAGTACTATCTCTCATACTGGGCAGGGTACGCATTCCTAAATTAATAATATGAGGCATCATTAACAGTGGTTTGGCCATCTTCATAAATTTTCATATCTAACTTCTGTCCAAAGTTACTGAATTTGGGGCCACACATTTTAGCACTAGTACTACCACATAACGAACATTTGAATGACACTGTTATGTGATGTAAGAAAAGATTTTTAATCATATCAAGAGTAAATGTTAACATTTACCATAACAGTCACCAAAAATACTAACCTAAGATCTGGTACAGTATTATGGGATACTAATAAAGGATGATGGTAATTATATTCCTCCGCTAAAGGGCAATGATGGCATAAATTTGTAATCCTTTCAGCCTTCCATTTTTTAAATAATGCACTTCTTGAAAAACACAATTTCTTTCATCTTTGGGACATTCCACAATATTTCAAATTTGAAATATAACACTTTGTACTATTTTCAGCCTCACATAATTCAAAATTACAATGTACTAAATTTTCAAAAAATTTTCTAGTCTAAAAAGAAAATGCTGGGCCGGTGAGATGGCTCAGCGGCTTAAGCGCCTGCCCGGCAAGCGCGAGGGCCTGAGTTTGACTCCCGGAACCCACATACGAAAAAGGGGCCGGTGATATCACTCAGCGGCATGGGTGCCTGCTGGCGCGCGAGGTCCTGAGGTCGACCCTCTGGTACCCACAAAAAATAAATAAATAAATAAATAAATAAATAAATAAATAAATAAATAAATAAAAAGAAAATGCTGAATATAGTAAAAGAGAAAAATAAGCAACCATATTGAATTAGTAAGCATTTAAAGAAATTAAGAAACCTAAACACAAAGGAACAGTAAAATAAATCCAGAATATATTCTTATTAATCATATAAGGTCAAACTGTAAGATTCAAAACAGAAATTAATGCAAATACTACTCCATCTTTTGTAAAAAGTAAGCTGCAAATAGAAAAGTACCCAGACATATAAATGAAAATAAACCCAAGCAGGTTTATCCAGAAAAAAAATGTTAACAATAAAACTTACATCTCCAACGATTTTTGTTGCCTCTTTAGTAGCTGCACCTGTTATAAATTAAAACATACGTTATTATTCCCAGAATATATGTAAGAAGTTAATTTCCTCTAAAGTGGGATATAGTCTGAGCCAAAATTTCTCAAAAAATGGTCCAAAGAAATTCTACATTAATATCACCTGTGGTACCTGGTAAAGGTAAGGATAATCATGTCACAGATCAATCCAACTATATTAGAATGTCTGGTATTAACAAGCAGGTATAGTAAAATCATCTGCATTCTTAAAAAAGTAAATCATACGTATCACTTCTTTTCCCACCCACACCACTTTGCTTGCTTAACCACTCCCCCCACAGAGTGAGGGATACAGTTCTTTATATAATATAAAAAAGATATTAACAGTAAGAGCCACTTAAAACTAGGCAATGCTCATCCATACCTTCTAGCCAAGTGCCTTTACATCAAGTCATACCTTTTAAAACAGCCTTAGCATTTCCTGTAGGCTGGGCAGCAGGTATTTTTGCCAGTGATACCACACTGGTTATGACTGGGATTATATTTGTTCTTGTAGAAGGGAGTGCCATCATAGCAGTTTGTGCCTTAGAAAAATTTACTGATTAAAATAAACAAAAATGTAAGTAAAACAAAAGGCTTACACAAAAAACACTGTTTAAAAACTAAGTTTTCAAAAAGCAATATAAATATTAACTCTGTATAATGTTGGTTTGGGAGATTCTAATCAAATTAGTGTTCATTAGGGCTTAAAAAAGCTTGATTCTGTAAAATTAGAAGCTTCAAATGACATATAACAGGTAAAAATAAGGTATCAGCTTCAGGATTAACCAGGCTGTTCTATAGTGAACTTCTACCCCTACACTTGCTTCCAATAAAAATTTAACCTCATAATTTTTTTAAGTTGATGAAGGAACCATTCATTCACGTAACACTGATACTCTTAAGCCACATTTACAAAATGAATATTCTACTGCAAACCAGAATGGCCCCAGGGGATAGATGGTAACATAAAAGTTCAGCACAAGGCATGTATGATTAAGGTAATGATTAATAAGACTGCAAAGGCAGGCAAAGAGCCTGCAAGTAGATGCATTCTGTCAATCAGGCAGCAAGCACTTGGACCTTGATAAGAGAACATAACATCAACTGTTCTTTATCTAATACTCAGAGAGTGACATGAAGAACTACTTTAAGAACACGCCAAACATCTATCTATTCTTCTTAATATTCTGACCACATTAGCTGTCCTACGTGCAAAATTATTTTATGCTTAGCCAGGAAAAACTCTACTACCCATGTAGAACTGGTCTATTTTTTTCTGAGATAATTAATGTGTTGTTCCATTTTCTTTGGTGAAAAACAAGCTACACATCAAATCTTACACCAGTCATAGAACTATATTAGCATACTTACTTCTTCTCCCTTTGTTTGTCCTGATTTTCTATTTATATTCCTAGTATATTAGTTGAACAGTATGTATCCTTTAGTATTAAACTGTATTATATGTCTGTATAAATTCAATAAAAAGCAATCAAATCAAACTTTCTTCTGTAAAAATAAAAGGCCTATCATTAAGGATTCTTAAAGGGAAATTTAAGGAAACTCAGGCTCTTTGAATCCAGTGAAAGTTTGTTTTATTATATTGTTTTCAACTGTGTATGTCGATAGTATATTCTAGCATAAAGATCCCATTAGTCAAATTTAACTTTACCTTTATTTTGTGATAAAAGATCATTCGTACTTTGTTGATGACAAAACTTCAAGACACAAAACAGGTTACAGAAATGTTTGATATCGCCTCGCCATTTTATGGACTCACTCAGCTTACCCTGACGTTTACAACCATCACACTTGGCCATCTGAGAAAGAAGTCATGACAAGAAAGGCTTAAAATTATACAATAATGGATAACTTTAATCATAAATCAGAGACACTGTGAAAACAAGATACTGTATATTGAGTCAGTTAGGACTACAAAATGTAAGGTTCCTACCTTAAAATACTATAGTTAAAAATAAATGTTTATTTATTGTATATAGATCTATGCCCTAACTTGAGAGAATTACTATAAAAGATGCTGTTCTGTTTTTTAAATTACTAAGGAAGGAATCTAAAAACAGGTTCTATTTTTAAAAGATTAAGAAGAAGCATACTACCGCAGAAAGAATATGGGGCTTTGAAATCATAAAGACTTTGATTAATTCAACAAATATCTAATTAGACATTCTTTGTCTGAAGCCCTGTGATTGGTCCTGTTCATCTAATGACGAAAAAGGTATTACCTTCCTCCCCAAGAAAATTATATTTTGGGGGTGAGGCAAAGAGGTAGTGATCTGACTAGTATGCTTTAAGTGCGATCTAGTTGTCACCTACCAACTTCCCTGAGGGCACTTAACCTCTCTGGATTTCACTCCTTTTCCTTTTTACACACTGGCAATAACACACCTACCTCTTGGGACTGTGGTGAGGATTAAATGAAACAACAGTTAGGGAACACCAGACACGTATTACTGACAATAGTGGCTATCACTGTTGGCCTTTCAGAAAGGTAATTTTTTTTTAAGAATTAAGTTGTTAAGGTTGTCAGTCATTGTCCTTTAACCTACGAAGTGAGAAAAAGGTCTGACTTCAAATTTCTCAGCATAACCTGAATGAGAGAGCCACCTAAGGCAACATTATGTAAAGTTCTAACCTAAAAGAATTCAATGTTTCAAACAAGGTCAATGTGCTTTGTAAGAAAGTGAAAATAAGGCACAGAAGAGCGCGAAATTCCTAACATATGAAAATGACTGATAACTGAAGAGACAGAAATGCTTATTACCCTGATTTGATAACACACACTATATACATTTATTGAATTGCTATAATGTACCCCAGAAAGATACACAAATTTAATAAATAAAAGATGCATAACCTCAATCAACAGTCTCCAGAAATCATTAACTCTTTTTCTCTAAAGATTTTATCTTTATATTCAAATTTTGCAAGAGTAGCCCATTTTACTTTACCCAGCTCTAAACACTACACTTTTCTTCACATAATTTGAACATACAGAAAATAATTTGCACTAACTGCAGAAAACAAATCAGTATATCACATTTACCTGATAAAAAAGAACTGTAAATTTGGACATGCACTCTTCACAACAAAACTCTTCTAATTTGCCTTCCAATCGATTTTCTACCAAATTTGGGGATGTCTGTGAACAATAACTGCACATCTTACAGTAGTTTCCCCATCGTTCTCCAAAGTCTCGAGCAGAGAGGAATTTGCAAACTGAGCACAAAAGGATGAAATGAAGAAACACTAAATTCACATTAACTTCAAGGAGATAAATTGATTTTCTATGGTCTTAGACACAGACTTTAAACAAATGTAGATATAAACTTTAATTGCTAAATATATGACACAAGTACTTGCCTCTAGTTTAAAGAATAGTTTTTATATTCACAGAACAAACTCATATCACCTTTTAAATATACTCTAAATATTAGACCATCTGTTTCACAAACATCACAGATATAGAAGTTTCTTAAGCCAAAGAGCAGCAACTGCTTAAGTCCCCGCTTCACAAATAGGTACAAAAATAAAAAGACCCTGATGTTATAGCTAAATGTACAAGATTTTTACACCAGTATCATTGATTTAATTCTACTTCAATAGCTTTTCTTTACTAAGATTACTGCAACATTTAAAAAGACAGACTAGGGCTAGGGTTGTCACAGGTCAATGGTAGGGTGCTTGCCTAGCATGTGTAAGACCTCGGTTCAATCCCCAGCACTGAAAAAAATAAAAATAAAAAGATAGGGGGTGGTGCTACTGGGGACTGAACCCAGAGCCTTCACACTGAGCTATATATCTAGCCCTTTTTATTTTTTTATTTTGAGACAGAGTCTCACTAAGACTCTCAATCTTGGAATCCTCCTGTTTCAGCTTCCCAAGAAGCTGGAATTACAGATACGCATGAACATGCCCAGGAAAAAAAACAGGCTTTAAACTGAAGTATAAACCCAACATACAAATGCTCAAATTAGACCTCATGAAAAATTATTTGAGCATTAGTCATGTATTATTTCCCCAAGTCATCATGAATTATTTTATATTATATAATAATACGCTATGTGGATAAAACTAAACTTTTCTTTACCTTCACTACAGAATGGCTTATCAACCCCTGAGAATCGCACAGTTTCCTTTATAATTTTCTGCAGTTTACAGTAGTCACACATTGCCATAACTCTATTTTTCTTTTTGTATTCATCAGAGCAAGTCTTGCAACAGAATAGAAACATTCTGCCCTGCAGAGAAATAACAGTCATTGAGAGATCTAGCTAAACAGCTGTTTATCTTTAAGAAACCTTTGTGGGGCTGGTGAGATGGCTCAGCAGCGTAAGCGCCTGCCTGGCAAGCGCGAGGGCCCGAGTTCGACTCCCAGAACCCACATACAAAAAACGGGCCAGTGATATCGCTCAGCGGCATGGGTGCCTGATGGCGCGCGAAGTCCTGAGGTCGACCACCTGTACCCACAAAAAAAAAAAAAGAATGAAAGAAAGAAACCTTTGTGATTCCTCAAAAAACAAAAAACAGAAATTCCATTTGACCCAGCTATTCCTGGATCTCTAGGTATCTTCCCAAAACAGTTAAGGACACTATATTACAGAGATACATGTATACCCACATCAGCAGCACAATTCACAATAGCTGAATCTTGGAAGTGGCCTATATTTCCAACAACAGATGAATGGATAAAGAAAACATGGTATTTATACACAATGGAGTACTACTCTGCCATAAAGGATAAACTTGAGTCATTGTAGGAAAATGGGTGCACCTTGAGACCATAATGTTAAGTGAAGTAAATCAGACACACGAGTTTAAATATCACATGGTTTGTCTTATAAGAGACGCCCAATATATTAAAAAAGTACCAATTAAATGGGGGAATAACTACTATTTTCCCTTTACATTTCAAAGTAAACTGAGTATTAAAGACAGAGACAGAAGTGCATCTATTGGATGCAATCCTTTCATGACTGCACTTTACCTTGTAGAAAAGCAGCTCTGGCTTTGTGGCAAACATTTGGTTACAGTGCTGACACTTGAGTTTCACAAGTGTATGGGCTGAAGCAACCTGCTGGGATTGTTCAGCAAGAGTCTGGAAGCCAGCTGGGGCAGCACTGCTGATAGGACTGGAGGAAGAGGCGCCACCTCTTCCTGCTGACACTGCTGACCGGGAGGGTGTGCTCACCACCACTTGATCCTGAGATGGGGGTGCTGCCAAGGGGTTTGCTCCTTTTGGCTTATTAAATACATTCTGAATGAACACAAATAAAGCAAAGATTTTATCAACTGAGAAATAATGTAACTTACTGATTTTTACTTCCTCATTTTAATAAATTAATTCTGCCTCAAACTTTTTTTTACATCTTATTGCTCACAGAATGAGTTTCAGTGACATACTTCCAATATAGAAGGAGAAGTACAACATTAAAAGATTGAGGGCTGGTGAGATGGCTCAGCGGCATAAGCGCCTGCCTTGCAAGCGCGAGGGCCCGAGTTCGACTCCCGGAACCCACATACGAGAAAAAGGGCCAGTGATATTGCTCAGCGGCACCGGCGCCTGCTGGCGCATGAGGTCCTGAGGTCGACCCCCGGTACCCACAAAAAAAAAAAAAGATTGAGGACTGGAATCCAGGCTTTTTAAAGACCTCCAGGATGGAAGTCTAATAAATTCAGCATGCCTTTCTGCTCCCCCAAGCAAGCCCAGCACTAACCAACCCCTCGTGGCTATTACAACACAGTGGCCACCAGCAGTCTCTCTCTCCTAGAGCCAGTGATACGTCAGGCATCCTCCTGTCTGTGGGATCACTAAATTCTATTTTTTTGTGTGGATTGGGGTAAGGAGAAGATGGGACAAGTGGATGCTTCCAATTCCATGCCATGGGCCATTAGGTATCTGGCCCAGAATGAGGAAGTGACACATGAGCCCCAACAGCCTACTGTTCATCACCATACAACCTACTCAACCCATGCCCCTTTGATAGGGAAGGAGCCAAGGGAGAAAGTGGAAGGGAAGGGTACCTTATGCAAGGACCCCAAGTAAGGAAGCCCAACATCTGGGCTGAAACATTCTGTAGAAATGACCTCTGGAATTCTGGTTAAATAGAGTTTTTTTTAGTTTAAATTTAAAATTTTCTAAGTATGGACCTTCAGCAGTCAACATTTCACCTAAGAGAACTACACAGATGAAATACAACCTTCATTCATACCTGGAAAGCCACTACACAACTGGAGCTGCAGAAGCTGTATATAGTTCCATTTGACATAGCTAGGTGATACTGAGGGATTGCTGAGGTTTTACAACTATGACAGGAAACCTGGACACCTTGATGACAAAAAATAAAAAAATAATGAATATGTTACCAAGTGAACAAATGATACAAAATTCTAGAAGTAAAAAACAACAACAACAACAAATACTCAGTACAGTCATCTAATATCCTCAAGGCATTAGTTCTAGGACTCCTCAAAGGACAACGAAATCTGCAGATCCTCACTATATATATAAAACGGCACAGTATTTGCATATAACCTACATATATCTTCCCAAACATCCACTTGTATACTTTAAATCATCTCTATACTACTTATTATAACTAATAAAATGTAAACACTATATAAATAGTTGCTATATCATTATTTAGGGAATAACTACAAGAAAAAGTCTACATGTTCAGTACAGATGCAATTTTCTTCCCTGAATATTTTTTTTTTTTTTTGTGGGTACCGGGGGGTCGACCTCAGGACCTCACGCGCCAACAGGCACCCGTGCCTCTGAGCGATATCACCGGCCCTTTTTTCGTATGTGGGTTCCGGGAGTCGAACTCGGGCCCTCGCGCTTGCAAGGCAGGCGCTTACGCCGCTGAGCCATCTCACCGGCCCTTCCCTGAATATTTTTGATCTGCCTGATTGAATCCATGAAAGCAGAACCCACAGATACAGAAGGCTAATTATAATAAACACACACACACAAAATAAATAAATTTTACAATCAGCTCTAAACCTAACTATGACAACCTCAACTCCCACTTAACACAAAAACTAACCTAGGACTTACAATTATTTTTTTCTTCTCATATATGAAACTATAAAATACATACCACAACTATTTGCACTAAAAAATTAGTTCTTTAAAAATAAATCAATCTTAAGTCTTTTTTTAACCACACAGATAAATTTAGTTTGTAACAATATGACAGAAAAGCAGTTATGGTCTTCTTCAACAGTTACTAAATCTGTAAATTTATCAAATTTAAATATTACCTGAAGAAATGACAGTTTTAACTCTGAAAGCAGATAAGCAATTAATAGAGCAGAAAAGCTCTGTTTTTCCTGAGTCATTTGTAGTCTCAATCATTTCAGCTGAGGGCCTCAATGATTTCCCCAGGGCATAAGGAGGCGTTTGGGCTGAATTCTATTAAGAAAATAAAATAACATTTAGATCCTAGCATGTAGGATTAAATACTGTCCTAAAAAGAGAAAGGTACTATCATTGCCATTCATTGAAATATTTGAACACAACAATGAGGCCACACTAAGTATTAGACTGTTTTGAAAGTTGGGATGTGGGAAAAACAAGTTCTTTCAGACAATAATAAAATATAAACAGAAGAAAATTAGAGAAAAATTAGATATTTTAGTGACAACAAAACACTTTATGAGTAGTGGACGGGATAGTCAGAACAGTTTTCTCATCACAAATAACCAGAAGGAACCAGGTACTCCACCAACCAGAACGCCATATTCAGCACAGAACTTGACCTCAGTCTAGGAGAGTCTACCATCTCTAAGGCTACTTAACTCATAAGACTATTTAGCAAGAGAGAGAAACGATGTTTAATGCATAACAGGAGATCCTACAGAACTACCTATTTTTTAACCTAAGTTTCATAATAAAATTTGCCTGTATGTTTATTCATGTTTTAATAATAGTGGTTACCATTTATTAATTTTTGAATGTTTACCATGAGCCAGATCCCATGCTAAACAATGTATGTTTACTACATTATAGAATTCTTTCAGTAACAGTGAAGTACTTTTAAAAATTACATTAACAAAAAGCTTAAATTTAATTCACAGACAAGGGCTGGGAGTATAACTCAGTGGTAGAATGCTTGCCTAGTATGTACAAAGCCTTGGGTTCAATCCCCAGAACTGAGGGGGAAAAAAATCACAAGATAAACAGAAGTAGGAAATTAAACTTATTTCACCAGACTATAAAGTTCAGGCTCCTAACCACTACACTATCCTGCCACTGATAAACTAGATGGTCTCTCAATGAGAGTAAATGGCAAGGAAATATAAATGTAAAATTGTACATATCTTCCTAGTAAAAGAGAAACTTTATTTATGTTGATACAGTATAATACTAGTTTAAAAATTAAGAATGAAACTGATTTTTGAATTTACAAAATAATAATTCTTTTCCTATGACAGCAGGAACCAGACTGCCAAAAGTGGCAATTCCCAGAAAAGAAATACTTTTTAATAATGAATATAAACTACCAACTGATCAGAGAAATTAACAAATCAAAAATCTACTAACTAGGGCCGGTGAGATGGCTCAGCGGCGTAAGCGCCTGCCTTGCAAGCGCGAGGGCCCGAGTTCGACTCCCGGAACCCACATACGAAAAAGGGGCCGGTGATATCGCTCAGTGGCACGGGTGCCTGTTGGCGCACGAGGTCCTGAGGTCGTCCCCCTGGTACCCACAAAAAAAAAAAAAAAAAAAATCTACTAACTGAAAATTTTTCCAATTTACTTTTTAAGATAACTTTAAAAATCCAAAATCACTCAGTAATAAACTCACAGTGATACATTTACAACCAAATTAACTCATTATTTATTGCAATAAATAAGGTTAAAGTATTTTAATAGGATATTGCCAAAATAATTACAACTCATTCCAAAACACATTTTAGAATGAAAAAAATATGCTTCCTTGAGATTCACTGATTTTCTGCACATTTTAACTTGCTCAGAGTTAACCTGCTCAGAGTTTTCTTCACTATCGCTATTTTACAAAATATTTCACACAACAAATCATGAAATTACATCTATAAATTCTCGGTCATGAAGAGAACCTTAAAAACTGACTTGAAATACCTGTATCGTCTCATTCTACAATAATCCCTACAGTATCAAAAGCTATCCTATTTTTCTGAAGAGGAATTCACAGGTGAGGATGAAAGGATGGGAGGAGTTCACTTTTTTTTTTTTTTTTTTTAGGAGTTCACTCTTTCATTTTGCAGTTCATCTCTGTGCAGCCAGTTTAGGATTAAATTTAACTATGTTTGACAGACTGATGTTCATACCTGCTTATATGCTGTGACACTTGTTGAACTAAAAACCTTCTGGGATTGGCTGGGTCCAGAGCTACTATAGCAATAGCTCCCACAGTTCTCACAACAGTTCATGGTGAGGTTGTTGGTGGAATGAAATTTTGAAAAACAAGCATCACTACAAAGACCATGTACCACATTTTGATACTTAACTTCAAATCGAGTCTAGGAAATAGAAACACACACACATACAAAATAAGCAGAGCCAGTTAAAATGCCTCTGATCTTTGAACAGAATCTCAGTAAAAATAAAATGTAACTTACATCAGCATTTTTCTGACACATACTGCACTTAGTTGAAATACTATTGGTATATATGGTAACAACAGGTTTTTTCTTTAGCTCATAAGAAGACAGGCATGACTGACTGCAGAAATCTTTGCTAGGAGAATTTTCAAATTGGGTTGTGATCACATCCTTTGTATTTACAATGTCTCTAAAAATAAATAACAAAGGCAAAATGAAATATGTAACAACAGTAACTCCTTCCTCTTTGTAAGCTAAAGTAGTATTTACTAGAGGGCAGCTATTGTATAGTGGGATAAACCCCTGGATAAAGCATCTGAAAACCTGATTTTAATAATAGTTCTGTTACTTCTAGCTGAGTGATGATGAGTAAGACAATTACTGTCTCAATTTCCTCATGTATTAAAATGAGGTTTATAATCTCTAATTATTAGCTGTGTGGATGGAGAATTATATTTAAAATACAACCAGCCACATGCTCATGGCAAAAAAATTTTATCTGCTGAAGCCAGGGGGACTAGATTCAGTGGCCATCCCACAGCTCCTAAGACATGTATCCTTTTACTACCCAACCACTGCCAAGAGTAGAAACATGAAGGAGACAGTAAATAAAATTTTTTAGAAAATTAAGATCTGGGGGCTGGGGATATAGCTCAGTGGCACCGCGCCTGCCTGGCAAGCGCAAAGTCCTAAGTTAGATGCCTACTACCAATAAATAGATAAATACCTGGGGAAACACATGATATACCAAAGACTAATATAAAAATTACCTTTATACACAGAATTTAGCTATAAATGAGACAAGAAGAATACAAATAACTGAATAGTTCTGTGAGATTTGTAGAGCCATTTTACAAGAGCTAATTATTGCAATAAGCATTGATAGCAACACCCTGGTAAACAGAAGCTAAGTACCGCTATTCTTCACACAAGTATAAAAATTGAAGGAAACAAGGGCAGGGATATAGCTCAACAGCACAACACCTGCTTGGCAAGCATGAGGTCCTGAGTTTGATTCCCACTCCACCCAAAAAAAAAAAAAAAATTGAAGGAAACAGTCATAAACACTAGTGCAGGCCATAAAGTCAAGAACAATAGTGGCGGTAATATTAAATAGTGGCAGTAATATTAAATGTCATAAGTATACTGAGTAATTACTATATGTCAGGCATTGTTCTCCTTACTCAAATTACCCAATTTAAACATCACAATAATGTAGGAAGTATTATCACTTCCACTTTACAAATAAGGACACCAAATCATACTATGGATAAACAATGACACCATGACATAAACTTGGGCATTTTGGGGTTAATCATTCCACTGTCCTGCCTCTCATATTATATCTTTATTATGCAAGCCTGTTCCATGATAAATACGAAATAATAAAAATTACTTTAATTTTTTAAAATTCACCTAACCTTAAAAAACAATCTTTGAAACCAAATGGATATATGCTTTTATGCAGATGAAGGTTTAACTTTGGAGAAAAGTAGTACTTTTTTTACTAAAACAGTAATAAATTTTACTTAAGGTGAATCTGCCACTTATATAAACAAATGAGAATGAATTCATAATGAAAATATGCACATATAAATACAAATAGACTCTAAACCTTATGTATCTATATGAGTATTTTGTTTTCAAATGAGTATTATGCCTTTACATTTATCTTGGAAAAAACACACCTCTTCCTACAATAACATGGGCTTGAAACATTTTTTTCTAATTTTTTTTTCTCTTTTTAACTTATAAAAATCCTTAAAAATTTTCAATTTTATGGTTAAATCTCACCATTTCACAGCAATATTCCATTTAATCACCTAGTATGCTCACCTGATAAGGCACCAGTAGCTTTTGGCAATTTGTAAAACTTTGGTACACGCTGAAAAGTCAGATTTGTCACCTACCCTAGTCTAATCTAGTCTAAACAAATGTTTTATAGGCTCTGAAGGCAATGTCAAATCTAGAGATTAAAACAATTTTTGAAGGGAGTAAGGGTATAGCTCAGTGATGGAGTGCCTGCATCGTATGATGAAGACCTGGGTTTAATACCCAGCACCACACAACCATGTGCATGTGCACACGCACGCGTGCACACACACACACAAGCAACATTGTGGTAAAAAGTAAAAAAGTCACAACCAATATGCATTTGGATATATAAGTAATGCTATGATCTTCAAAATTTAATTCATTTTAGCCTGCCATGATGGTGCATGCCTATAATCCCAGTACTCAGGAAGGTTGAACCAGGAGGACTGCAAGTTTGAGTTCCACCTAGGCAATTTAGCAAGACCCTGTCTCAAAATTTTAAAAACAAAGCCAGTGTGGTGGCACATGCCTGCAATCCCAGCACTGGGGAGGCTAAGGCAGGAGGATCACTGGGAGTTCAAGGCCAGCCTGGGCTACCTAGTGAGTTCAAGGCCAGCCTGAACTACATAGCAAGACGCTGTCTCCAAAAAAAAAAAAATGTTAAAAACAACTTTTTTTTTTTTTTTTTTTGTGGGTACCAGGGGTTCGACCTCAGGACCTCGCGTGCCAGCAGGCGCCCAGGCCGCTGAGCGATATCACCGGCCCCTTTTTCGTATGTGGGATCCGGGAGTCGAACTCGGGCCCTCGCGCTTGCAAGGCAGGCGCTTACGCCGCTGAGCCATCTCACCGGCCCAAAAACAACTTTTAAAAAGCTAGGGATAGGGGCCGGTGAGATGGCTCAGCGGCGTATGCGCCTGCCCGGCAAGCACGAGGGCCCGAGTTCGACTCCCGGAACCCACATACGAAAAAGGGGCCGGTGATATCGCTCAGCGGCACGGGCGCCTCCTGGCGCGCGAGGTCCTGAGGTCGACCCCCCGGTACCCACCAAAAAAAAAAAAAAAAGCTAGGGATATAGCTCAATGATACAGTGTCCCTGACTTGAAGCCTCTAGTACTGAAAAAAAAAATTTTTTAATTCATTGTATTTTGATATTTGATATGATGAAAGAAAGTATCTTAAAAACAGGCAACTAAATTTACTCTTTCATATCAGTTTCATTAAAATGATAATGTGTTTAAGTAAAGTGTTATAAAGGCATTTTAGAACAAAGTGTGAATATTTGGGTAAAATATTTAAAAACCCCTCTCTCCTTGTTAGTTGGACATTTTCATTTTAGCAGGATTTACTTTGAGATAAGTTAGGTTATCTGGGTATGATGGTGCACACCTATAATCCCAGCACTCAGGAGGCTGACAAAGGAAGATTGCTTAGAGTTCAAGGCCAGCCTGCAATACATAGTGAGTTCAGGGCCAGGCTGAACTACAAAGCAAGACCCTGTCTCAAAAAAACAAAACAAAACAAAACAAAAGATAACTTAAACTAACACACCAAGCAGATAAACTGTTATATATCTCCAAAGTCAAAAGAAAAGCCTATAGCCAGGTATAGTGGCACACACCTGTAATCCTAGCACTTGGGAGGCTGAGGCAGAAGGATTGCTGTGAGTTCAAAGCCAGCCTGGGCTACAAAGTGAGTTCAAGGCCAGTCTGAACTACACAGGGAAACTCTGTCTCAAAAATGAACAAAAGGGCCAGTGAGATAGCTCAGCGGCATAAGCACCTGCCTGGCAAGCGCGAGGTCCTGAGTTCGACTCCCAGTACCCACATAAAGGAAAAAAAGGGCCGGTGATATTGCTCATTGGCACAAGCACTTGCTGGCAAGCACGAGGTCCTGAGTTCGACTCCTGGTACCCACATTAAAAAAAAAAGAATGAAGAAAAAGCTTATAAATTTTTGTTACTTATACATAATAATACATAATTATAAGTAATAGTATAATTTAAATTTTATTACATTAATAAAATCTCACTTATTAAGTACTTGCTATAAGCTAGGTCATGTGTTAACTTTGTGCTATTAAAACCTTAGGAATTAGTGGCACACACCTGTAATTCTAGCACTCAGGAGGCAGGAGCAGGACTGCCATGAGTTCAAGGTCAACCTGAGCTACATAGTGAGCTCAAGGCCAGCCTGAACTATACAGTAAGACTCTGTCTCAAAAAAACAAAACACGCAAGGTCCTGAGGTCGAGCCCCGGTACCCACAAAAAAAAAACCAAACAAACAAACAAAAAGGTCTAGTCCTCTTGCACAGCATGGTGACTGTATCAAATGATTATGTATATTTCAAAAAAAAAAACAAAAAACAAAACACAGGGGCCGGTGAGATGGCTCAGCGGCATAAGCACCTGCCTCGCAAGCGCGAGGGCCCAAGTTCGACTCCCAGAACCTACATATGAAAAAAGGGCTGGTGATACCGCTTGGCGGCATGGGTGCCCGCTGGCGCACGAAGTCCTGAGGTCGACCCCCTGAACCCACCAAAAAAAAAAAAAAAAACAACACATAAACAAAACCTAGGAATTAGATATTATTTGCAAATAAACAACTGAAGTTCAGAAGAGTTAAAATATCTAGCCTTATCTAACACTAAGTCACTCAGCTAGTAAGTCACAGTCACAATTTTAAAAAATCAAGCTATTTTTGTTTTTTTTTCTTTCTTTTTTTTTTTTTTTTGAGACAAGGTCTTGCTTTGTAGCTCAGGCTGGCCTCCAACTCACAATCTTCCTGCCTCAGCTTCCCAAGTGTTCAGATTACAGGTGTGTACCACCATGCCATTCTCTTTTTTTGGGCAGTGCTGGGGATCTAACCTAGGGCCTCTTGCATGCTCAGCAAGTACTCTACCACTGAGCTATATCTCTAGCAATCAAACCAAGCTCTTAACTTTTCTTATTCTATGTTAGTGACCACTGCCAACACAAATTTTAAAAATTTCATCTGTTGTTTCATTCACGTTTCTACTCACAGCAGCTGCTGGCTAGCGAGAAGATATGTATCTCATGGTATGGGGTTCTGGGATGGCCACTGAATCTAGTTCCATTGGCTCCAGTGGGTAAAACTTGGCTGGAGCTGGAACCTCACACTATATCCCTGGAATTATAATACCACAGAAATAGGCAAACATGCCAAATTCTTCAAATGTACTAAGACAGAAAAAGGTTTATGTGACTTTGCCGTTTCTTCCTCTGTTTCTAAGCATTATTGTAAAGCAATAATGACCTCATGAAAGTTCACAAGGATATTAGAAACAAACACCTATAGTCATGACCCCTTAGAGTTTCTACCTTCTAAAGAATTAAATAACTTTCACGTACTACTAAAGCGTTATTATTTTATTCTAAATTTCGGTAACTTTCAAGGTAACTGTTAACTAATTTTAAATGGCTGCTGTTCAAAATTACAAGATATATGAGTGGTCCTGTAACTCCCACAAATGGTTTATTTCTTTCCATAGTAAAATTTACACTAAGAGAGACAGAAAACTGGTTTAGGCAATACTTCTAACACTTAAGTCACTTATTTCATGTTGAAAAAGTAGGCTAATTTATAAATTCCCAAATAAGCTAAAAAGCAACTTAAATAGAAATGTGCTAAATACATTTAAAGTAGCGCTAGCATCTTTGAACTAAACTATTTACACATTTGAAAAAGGAAAAGGGATGTCATTAAAAATTTGATACTTGGAACAGTTTGTGCAGGTTTTCTTGGAAGGAGGTAGCAGGCAGACAGGTATAGGAAATCCAGTGATGCATCGTGTGGAACAGAAGAGCTGAGTAGATCCTGTCTTGTGATACACGGTTTGCCCCTTATAAAGCATTTTTTTACAACCAGAACAAAAAACTTGAATAGCTACAGCTGGAACTGAAGGAAGCAATATATTTGGGGCAGATGATGGGAAAGAAAGTTGAAAGCCTGGGGTCAACTGCTGAGCTAGCAAAACAAAATAAGGAGAAAAAAGTTTTAGTATTAAAATTAAGGCAAATATATTCTTGTATAGTACAAATTTTCTTGGTTTTGAAATCCAATGCTTTGAAATCCTATACTAATGAAATAATAAGTACTCCAAAACAAGGGGTTTCAAACTTTTTTTTACCATGACCCATAGTAAAGATTACATTTTAAATTACAACTTATTTCTCACATACATATATTTGTGGAGGACTGTGCATAATTTAGTAACCGACACAGGCCAGGCACTGTGGCACACACCCATAATCCCTGAACTCAGGAGGCTGAACAGGAGGCCAGCCTGAGCTACACAGTGAGTTCGAGGTCAGCATGAACTACAAAGTGAGACCCTGTCTCAAAACAAAGCAAAACAAAACACAGAACCACAAACAAGTAATTAAAATGAACATTTCATGGAACAATACATTTTCTTACAACATGCATATCATTCTGATAAAATTTTATTCTATTTCATTTTTTTAAATGCTGGTAAAGACCAGCTCCAATTGTCTGAAAAACATGGAAGAGAAAGACACAAGAAGTGCTTCCCTTAATTCTACTAGACAATAAACAATATTAACTATAATTAACTTTTACAGTTCCATTTCTTACCCAGAGGACTTTCATTAACTGAAAATACAGCACTGATTTTCAGTTCACTTCCTTGAGTTTTTGGCTGTAGGGCACATGCATATTCCTTATTTAAAAAGACCAAGAGAGAGAGAGAAATAAATATATTTAAGCAAACTAGAAATTCAACGAAATACTATCATATTCATTACTTACATGTCCTAATCATAATCATCTTTACACGTCAGAATTTATAATGTATTGTACTAGATTTAATCTTTATAAAGGCAATCTTTCAGAACTGAAAAATATTTTTAAGTTATCTTTATCTTTTAAATGTAATCTTGATGTATAATAAATACATAGCTATTCCGATCTCATATAATACTTGTTTTTTAGGATATATTTACAAGAGAAGAGAGTGATAAATAAAGTTAAATATGAAAGATTTAGAATTTAGATCAAATTAGTGATTGTAGTCAACAATTACCAGCTGTCATATCTATTAATGGCAGAAAAGATACAAGAATTTCAATGCAATCCCTTCATTACACACAAAATCATCACTGTAAATCAGATTAATCCTTAACATATTTAAAATGTTGTACAATAAAATGCAATCTTTGAACACATTAAATGTCTATCTACCTACCTTGAAAAAGACTGCCCTTTATTCAGAGATCAACTACTTTACTTTTTTTTTGGTGTTAAAATAGCCTCCTTACAATTTATTTTATTTTATTTTATTTTTGTGGGTACCGGGGGTCGACCTCAGGACCTCACACGCCAGCAGGCGCCCGTGCCGCTGAGCGATATCACCAGCCCTTTTTTCGTACGTGGGTTCCGGGAGTTGAACTCGGGCCCTCGCACTTGCCAGGCAGGTACTTACGCCGCTGAGCCATCTCACCGGCCCCTCCTTACATTTTTTTTTTTTTTTTTTTTTTTTTTTGTGGGTACCGGGGAGTCGACCTCAGGACCTCGCGTGCCAACAGGCACCCGTGCCTCTGAGTGATATCACCGGCCCCTTTTTCGTATGTGGGTTCCGGGAGTCGAACTCGGGCCCTCGTGCTTGCAAGGCAGGCGCTTACGCCGCTGAGCCATCTCACCGGCCCCCTCCTTACATTTTAAAACAAAGTTTAAAAAGATAGTCTGACTTCTTTGAAATAGTAGTGGTATTTTGCCCTTAGCAAAATGAACTGTTTGCTTTTGAAATGTCTTTAGACTATTAAATACTAAAAATGAGGAACCACTGTATTAATTCACCACTTCCTGTGATGCATATTATGCCACCAAAAGAGATGCTGCCTATAAGACCTACATATATGTACTTTCTTTATAAGTGAGGAAAGATGTTCAGTAGCTTGCCCCAGGTCACAAAGACACTAAGTATACAAATAGTAATCAAACCCAGGTGTCTAAGTTCCAAAACCCATGCTATCTCCCTCATAGATGTACAAATACAGTATCACTGCTACAATAAATTCAAACTCTGGCCCCCAAATGAAATTAGGTTGCTTTGTTATAGTTTCTCCCACCTACTTTTTTTTTTTTTTTTTTTGTGGGTACTGGGGGTCGAACTCAGGACCTCATGCGTGAGCAGGTGCCTGCACTGCTGAGTGATATCACTGGCCATTTTTTCGTATGTGGGTACTGGGAGTTGAACTCAGGACCTCGCACTTGCCAGGCAGGCGCTTATGCTGCTGAGCTATCTCACCGGCCCTCCCACCTCCTTTCTCTCACAGCATTTGTCATAACATTATTTCTCATTTATTTGGATGATAATTAATGGCTAACAGAATCTTCATACACTATACTGGAAGGACTATATCCATCATGCACAGAAACCATATCTGTTTCTTCATCTCTGTATACCCAACACCCAGCACAGTAAATATAACACAATAGAGAAGATGATGGATTCTGACAGAAGACAGAAACAGATGTAATCTTGGCTCTTAAATAAGTTACTGAATCTTCCTTAGTTTCAATTTCCTCATCTGTAAAATAAAGATGATATTACCTAATTCATAGGCCAATACAGGGAAGTAACTGATTTAATAAAGTATATAGGATAATGATGGGCACATAAAAATGCTAGCTCTCATACTTACTAGTTTCAAAATTATAGCATCTAATAACTATTTGTGGAATGAATTAATACAAGTCCATTCAATTGGATGTTCCTATACATTACTGTATACCTAAACAATATTTATTTATTGGAACTTGCAAAGAGGTGCAAGTTCAACATACTACATACACCTCTTTCTACTTATCAGAAAGAACGCTTAAGATTTTAAAGAAACTATTCTGCTTTATCAACTCAATCTCTAATATTTTTACTCCACAAAGTAACTGTTCTACATCTTCTTACTGGCAAACCGGAACCTCACATATTTCCTTCTCACAGATGTTTCAATTTCACCAGGAAAAAACAAGCAACTAAGAACTCCCTCAACCACCTGATTCTCCCCTCCACCACATCTACAAACTGATCAGCCAATGGTCCTCTTACCTCACAGAAAAAAGCAACATTCTTAACAGCAGCTAAAAGGGTGCTCAGGTTCTGAATTCATTTTCCCTCTCCCTTCTTGAGCACTCCATTCTACCCTTCATATTCCACCTTTCTCTGCCTCCATAATGTTTTCTTCCCTCCTGGTTTAAAAATGAATCTGTTCCCTTAAGAACTGCCCTCTCAGCCTGGCACAGTGGCACATGCTGTAATCCCAGCACTCAGGAGGCTGAGGTAGGAGGACCACCTAGAGTTCAAGGCCAGCCTGGACTACATAGTTAGTTCAAGGCCAGCCTGAACTACACAGCAAGTCCCTGTCTCAAAAAACAAAAACAAACAAACAAAAAAACTTTCCTGTCTTCTTTCCTTTACAACCAAACTCTAAAACTTTAAAAATACTTTTCTGTACTTCATCTGACAGTGACAATGATTGTTACTTTGTCTTTGGTTTGGTTATTTCAATTCATTATGACTTATTATTTGCAGTATTTGTGAACTGAGTATTTGCATCCCCTCCCCCCAAATTTGTACTGAAACTACTCTCATCCCTATGGTAAACGTATCCGGAGGTGGGGCCTTTGAGAGATAACTAAGACATAAAAGTAAAGCCCTAATGAACAGAATTAGTGCCCTTTTAAGGAAAGGCTAGAGAACCAACTAGCTCTCCACCTCTAAGTCCTCAAAAAGAAGTAACTCTATGGCAATTTGTTATAACAGTACCAAATAACATAGTGCTACAATTTGAATAAGTTTTGCCCCCTCTGAAATTCCTGTTGAAATCTGATTCCCAAAGTAACAGTGTTGAGAAGTCACATGACCCTTAAAAGGTGAGTAGGTCATCACCACTTA
This sequence comes from Erethizon dorsatum, assembly GCA_028451465.1. Taxonomy (NCBI): domain Eukaryota; kingdom Metazoa; phylum Chordata; class Mammalia; order Rodentia; family Erethizontidae; genus Erethizon; species Erethizon dorsatum. Next base: position 107,987,038 of record CM051827.1, on the reverse strand, counting down.
ACAGTTTACCCCAAGCATCACTTGGGCAGGTGTCATTTCAACCAGTTGATTCTTGTACGGAACGAATCCGATAAAAGTGTCATTTTTATATTTCCTGTTCTATTATCTTACAAAAATTAATGAAAAATATGCAATTTTTGGTCATACTGTATTTAAATAATTGGACTGGTAAGTGGTTAAGAGGGTCTGATGCTTTCTTACAGAACTGAATCAGTTACCAAGAGAGACCAAGTTGTTATACAGTGAAGCTGCCATGTTTTGTTTCTTCCACGCACATTTGCTTTCCCTTCCACCTTTCCACTATGAGAAAACACCACCATGCACTCAGCAGAAGCCAATCAGATGCTAGTAACATCGTCTTGGCTTTCCATGGTCCAAATGTGAGCCAAAATAAACTTGGCCAGTAAATGGGGATTGAACCCAAACCTTAGGCATGCTAAGCACTGTGCCACTGAGCTGCATTCCCAGGCCTTTTGTTTTTTGTTGTTGTTTTGAGACAGAGTCTTGCTATGTAGTTCAGGCTGTTCTTGAACTCACTATGTAGCCCAGGATGGCCTCAAACTCTAGGTAGTCCTTCTGCCTCAGCCTTTCAAGTGCTGGGATTAGAGGCGTGTGCCACCATCCCCAGCTTTTTTTTTTTTTTTTTTTTTCTCTTTTTCTTTTTTTGAGACAGGACCTTACTAAATTGCTCAAGCTGGCCTCAAACTTGACTTGCTGTTCTCCTAAATGGCTGGGCTTACAGAAATATACCACTATGCCCAGCTAAAATAAACTTCTTTATAAATGTCAAGTATTCTGTAGTAGCAATAGAAAGTGGACTGACACAGCCAGTATCCTTCATTGTGTGATCGTTAATAAGTTAGTATCTGTGTCTCAGCTCATGTAAAATGGAAATGAAAACAGTATTTAACTCTGGGTGTGAGCAGCATGTGGATTAATATATGCAAACTGCTTTCAACAGTGTTCAAGTGTTACAGATTATAATAAGCAGAAATAAAAACTCACTGAAAAACTGGAGAGCTCAACTCTAACTTTACTATCCAAAACAAACTCTTAATATATCAGATAATATTAAATGTTTTAGATCTGTCTCTTATTTTCCAATATTCTAATAAGATTCATCAATGTAGCATGGAAAATCACATACACAATTTGTTCAATTGGCTTTTCGATCATAGTCCACATCCTTGATTATGAAAAAATACAGCCTAGTCACATAGAAGCATTAATAAGAACCAAAAAAACTAAAGAGGTCCTTATATACTTAAGTTTTCATAAAAGATGTTATGGCAACTTCCATTATCACAATTTTATATTCAGAAAAAAAAACTTATAGCACAGTATTTGTTAAGTCTACATACAACAGGCAAGGTAAAATGAAAGAAATACTAGATTGTGAGGGGGGAAAAAAAAAAAACTCGGTTTGTATCCCAAGTTGGAACATAAGTGAAATCACTTTTTCCCTTTGACTCAGTTTCTCTCTGTGAAACAGCAGCTCTTCTGTTCTGATTACTGAACATGTACTTTGCACCAGTCATTGTGCTGGAATTGGGGATCAGTTCAAGGCCAATCTCTGGCTTCAAAAAATGCAGTCTAAGGTATGAATGTAAGGGAAGGAGTTGAAGGAGAAGGGGATGACAGGATTAGCATGATCAGCATTAAAACAAAATGCACTAAGCAGTAGATACCAAAATAAAAGTGACATACACTATGCAACAGAAGAAAAGAATAATTCTACATCTGAGTGACAGACAGTTAAACTTGACCTTAAAAGAGTAGAAAATTTTGTCAGGCTACCTAGATTATTTCTTCTTCTGCAAGTACAAAAGCAAGGAAATAAAGCTGGACAAAATATATCTTTGAAGCCGGGGGTGGTGGTGCATGCCTGTAATCCCAGCACTCGGAAGGCTGAGGCAGGAGGATCACCATAAGTTCAAGGCCAGCCTGAACTGCATAATGAGACCCTGTCTAAAAAAAAAAAAAAATCTTTGACCTGCAAATAGTTCACAGGAGTACAGATTAGAAAAGGTTTTTTTTTTTTTTTTTGTGGGTACCGGGGGGTCGACCTCAGGACCTCGCGCGCCAACAGGCACCCGTGCCGCTGAGCGATATCACCGGCCCCTTTTTTGTATGTGGGTTCTGGGAGTCGAACTCGGGCCCTCGCGCTTGCAAGGCAGGCGCGTACGCCACTGAGCCATCTCACCGGCCCAGAAAAGGTTTGATGAGTAATGACACTGAAGGCTAAACAAAGGCTAAATCAGGATGTCACACTGTGATTTATCATGAGAAGAGAAGGTCTTAAAAGGGAGCAATATCATCAGACCTATAAAGAATACAAGCATCACTTTTCAGAGTTTTGGCGGAGTGACTGAGGAAGAAGAATTAGTAGGAAATATATAAAATTCCAGATAAGAAATTATGAAATAGGGAGGAAAAGGAAGGGACAGATTTGAAACCTATTTAAAAGGTGGAATCCATGGGCCGGTGAGATGGCTCAGCAGCTTAAGCGCCTGCCCGGCAAGCGCGAGGGCCCGAGTTCGACTCCTGGAACCCACATACGAAAAAGGGGCCGGTGATATCGCTCAGTGGCACGGGCGCCTGCTGGCGCGCGAGGTCCTGAGGTCGACCCCCCGGTACCCACAAAAAAAAAAAACAAACAAACAAAAAAAAAAAAAGGGTGGAATCCACAAAACTTGGCAAATGGATACTTCAGTCAGAATGAGAAAAACAATTTAAAGTAAGTGTCATGGATGCCATGACTCTTCACCTCCACATCCTACAGACACTACCTCAAAGCCCATGAATGAGACAAAAGCTATATGGCATCTCTGTCCTAAAATGATACTGCCTATGAGATGGTGTGAGATATTAAATGCTATTTTATTTGTTATTTTATTTATTATTTTAAAATAGTATTGCTTGGGTTATGCAATAAAGTCAATAAATATCAACTATAAAGCAAAAGAACAGTCCAAGCAGAAAAAAGTTTGTGCCAAAATAATGAATTGATTCTCCACATTAATTTTGGTGTTTCTAATCTGGGTCCCTGAGGGCTAGTCAGAAAGCTCTTTTACAAACACAAATCTGTTTCCTATTCCTGTCCCACTTATAAAGACCAAAATTTATAACAGGGCCCACAATGTCCTGCAAAATCCAGCCTCAAACTATATACAAAGATGTTTTATAGAAGCAGGACACCACAGGATCTGAAGTCTGAATACCTGAGTTCAATACAGTCTTTGCCATTTATAAACTGTGATCTGTGGCAAACTACTTAGGGCTTTTTTTTTGCCTTGGTTTCCTCATTTGTAAAAGGGAGATAATATGGTTACAAGAGTGATACCTGGCACACTCTAAACATACATAAAGATTAATAATAAGTTAATATTAATAATGTCAATATTATGATATAGTATATATATTGATATAGTAATACCATCTATTATTATTATTGTTCATCGTTATCACCATTTTTATACCTTTTATTCAAGCCCACTGGTTTTACAATTTTTCCAAAGAATGATGCATCTTTCCAACTCAACTTACCTATTTGTAGTTTTTAGAACACTCTCCCCCATGCCCTTTATCTAGCCCGTTCATTCTTCATAATTCAGCTTACAAATCCTTCCCTCAGGGAGACCTTTAAATCTTGCCGAAACTACATCTGATTCCCTGTTTTAGGCTTTTCTTCCAAAGCACTTGTCATAGTATACAAAATTGGATTATTTATATAGTCTCTGTCTTCTTTACTAATCAATAAGCTCTGTGACAGAGAGGACTTAGCTGTCTGTTCTCTCCTGGATCCCAGAGCCTGAACAACAAATACTTAAATGAAGGAAACTGCTATTAAATATAAGAGAATTTTTTTAAATGCCAAATATGAAAAAATGGTAATATATATTACTTTACACATTATCACGTAGTTAGCAAGATCTTTTTCATTCAAAGCACAGAAGTCCTGATCAACCCATTATCTTAGTCCAATGATGGTGAACCTTCTAGTGCTCTCAAATGACAGCAAACAGACCGCTGCAGCATGTGTACCATAGGTTTGCCACCACTGTCTTAATCCATTTTATGTTGCTGTAAGAGAGCCTCACAGACTCAATAATTCACAAGGGAAAGAATTTCTTTTCCTGACAGTTCTGGAGGATATGATGTCCCGGATACCAGGGTTGCATCTGGTCAAGGCCTTGTTACTGCAACACAACATGGCAGAAGGTGAAAGGGCAAGAGCGCCTAAGAAAGATGAGAGAGCAAGAGGGGGCTGAACCGGGTTTTGTAACAAGCCACTCTTAAACTAACCCACTCCTGAGATAACTGCATTAATCCATTCAAAAGGGCAGAACCCTCATGATCTAATCACCTCTTCTTAGATCCAAATCCCCAGGAATGTTGCATTGGAAATTAAGTTTCCAACATGTGAACTTTGAGGGACACATTCAAACCACATCACCCATCTAATGGTGAAAAAAATCACTTGGGTTGTTTTAACTTGTAAACCAAAACTGCCTAGCTAAAATTTTCAATTCAACAGAATTTTTAAAATTTAAAAATCAAGAGGAAATGCTTACTGCAGCACTGTCAGGTTCTTCTTTAATTTTGTCGAGTAGCTTCTGCGGTGGTGCCATTGCTTTGTCACATCCACCATCCAAAGGTTCTTTCATTCTACTTTTTTATGTAGAGGCGTTCTTCAGTTTAAAACTGACAGATTTCTTCTTGGCAATAGATAGCTCGACCCCTAAAACACGACATAAAGAATTGGTGCTCAGGTTTCTGGGGTCTTTTTTTTCTTGTTTATCTATATAAAAAGGTTCAGGGTTCAGCAATGAAAAACAATTCTGGGACCATGACTAACTCTAGTCTTTCTTTCTGCTCCTTCAGTAGCTACCTTCTCAGGAAAGTCTTCTCACTACTGTAGTATCTTTAAAGACAAGTACTGGGGTATCTGATATGTTGAAAGTAGCTATGAGAGGAAATTATGAACCCGTCAGAGAGATCGACTCAAGAAATATTCCATTCAGAAAATATGTCTTGGAGGCCCCCGTCAGCTTTTATATTTCAAAGTGGGACATATCAACCTTCACACCCTCACCTTAACTAAACCTTCACTGGAACCCTTCAAGGACCCATTTCTTGGGCTAACTCTAAGATTAAAGAGCTCAAGCTCCCACCACAAGTGAATAGATATATTCTTACTTAAGGTGGGCCACCCGTACCTTTCAAGGTCTCCATGAGTTCAGGCCCCTCTGAACCTCACTTCCCAAACACCGTCCCATAAACAAGTGTAAGGACCCTTCAGGAAAAAGCCCCTACCCCAAATACGTTACGTTACGTTGTAAGCGTAAACGACAGCAAAAAGCAAGCTCTCCAAAACTGTCATTATCCAAACAGGCACGGACACGAATCAGATGTTTTAAAAGCCTGTTCCAAAGAGATAAGAACTTTTGACCACTTGCCACCGTATGGTAATCAACCGGTGCTCAACCCTCCGTAGTATCACAGGCGTTCCCAGGTCCCAGTTTCCACCACCAATTCCCACCCCTGTGCGTCCACGCAGTGTCGGAGAGCGAGCCTGAGGCCGCCAGCGCTGCTCACCGCGCCCCGAGGGGACGGTCTGCAGCAGCGGCAGCGGCCGCGAAGCCCGCCCCGCGCCGCCTTATCACGTGGCGCGGCCAGCTCCGCCCCTCCCCCCGCCTTCCGCGCCATCACGCCCGCGCCACAGCTCCCGCGGCCGCCAAGGGTCACCCACCTTTCGTCGTCTCCCCGCTCTTAGAGGAGCCACAAGTGGAATTCAAATAGGACCCAAGGCCCCCACGCCAGGAGGAAAAGTACCTTCTCTTACCGGAATTTTTACCTGACGCATCGGGAAGCAACTCCGTCCAACCGCGCGTGTGCAGCTCAAGTCTCCGCCTTCCTTCCCGTCATGCCCCTGATCTGAGCTGAGTGGACCTTCCCAGCCCTAGTCTCCGCCTTTTTTTCCCCGAAATGCACCAGACCTGAGCTGAATGGGCCTTCCCGGCATCCCTCTCGCCTCAGTTATGGGTGACTTCTTAAAGAGACCGAGGCCTGATTTTGAAAAATCGGAGGCTAGGGGGGTAACAGAGGCTTTAGATGGCCCTGAAAATGCCCCGCTCCATTCCTTAATGCCCGTATTGAGAAAGATGGTCTGTGAAGAAATGTAATAATAACTAATACCTGACATTCATTAAGCCAATTGCTTGCTAAGCACTTGTGGTGTAACATCCCACTTAAACCAGACCACCATCCTAAGAGATAAATTTTTATTTCTGAGATATAAATGAAGATATCGGTTAGCTTGCCAAAGTCAAGATTTGGAGCCGGGCATGGTGGCACATGTCTGTAATCCTAGCACTTGGGAGGCTGAGGCAGGAGGATCACCAAGAGTTCAAGGCCAGCCTGGGCTGCATAGTGAGTTCAAAGCTAGCCTGAACTATATAGTGAAACCCTGTCTCAAAAACAAACAAACAGGGCCGGTGAGACGGCTCAGCGGCTTAAGCGCCTGCCTTGCAAGCGCGAAGGCCCGAGTTCGACTCCCGGAACCCACATACAAAAAAGGGGCCGGTGATATCGCTCAGCGGCAGGGGTGCCTGTTGGCGCGTGAGGTCCTGAGGTCGTTCCCCCGGTACCCACAAAAAAAAAAAAACAAAAAAAACAAAAAAACAAACAAACAAACAAAAAAGTCAAGATTTGGTATTTTTTAAATTCAACATTGTTTCACATATTCATCCATGATTTCCGAGGTTGTCATTCTTTTATTTTGACTACTGTCTCTTATTCTATAAGTATTCTAGGCTTCTATCATCTACTATTGATGGGACACTTGAATTGTTTTCAATTTAGGGCTATTAGGAATGATGCTGCTATGAACATTCTTATTCTTGTATCACATAAGCACACATTCTGTTGGGTTAAGTAGTGAAATTGCTTATTACATATGTAAAACTCAAGTAGATGTCAAACAATTTTAGAGCCCGGCATGGTAGTGCACGCCTGTAATCCCAGCACTGGGGAGGCTGAGGCAGGAGGATTGCCATTAGTTCAAGGGCAGCCTGGGCTACATAAGCAAGTTCAAGGCTAGCCTACACTACATAGTGAGAACCTGTCTCAAAAGAAAAAAAAAAATTAGAAAGTGACTATTTCAGTTATACTCTCACCAACTATGTATGAGAGTTTTAGTTACCCAGCATCTTTGCCAATAATTACTACTATACATCTTTTTAATTTTAACCATTCTTGGATAAAAAAAAAGATGTGGTATTTTTATACAATGGAGTACTACTCAGCCATAAAGAAAGATAAACTGGAAACTTTTATAGGTAAATGGATGCAACTCGAGAAAATACTCACAAGTGAAATAAACCAGACACACATTTGTAAACATTGTATTGTCTCCCTAGTATGAAAATGCAAATTTCACTGTGACTATTCCATTCCTTAGTCTTCTATTTTTACCTAGTTTTTACATGGCTTAATCTTATACTGAGTAATGTTTCTCTCCAAAAGGTATTTGTACATTCACTAATGCTTGAGTTTGTTAATACAGGAGAATGTTTGCTTGTTGTCTTTAAAAAAAAAATTTTTTTTAACCATTCTGTTGGGTATACAGTACTACCTCACTGTGGCTTTACTTTGCACGTCCCAGGTTACAAATAAGGTTGAGCACATTTTCATGTTTTGGAATATGTGAATATGCTCTGTATAAAGTGACTGTTCAACTATTACTTTTTGGATTGTCTTCTGTTTCTTTATTTTTTAATGTTCTTTTTTATTTTATTAGTGCATGTTGATATTACATAGTGGTGGGGTTTGTTTGGGGAAGTTGATACAAGCATTTAACATATCTTAATCAGTTCCAATCCTATTTACTCCTCCCTTTATTTCCCACCCGACCCCCATCCTTGGTCCTCTTCCCAGTCTCCAGAAGTCTACCTCCTGGTTTCCTGTTGTCTCTTCTTTATTTTATTTATTTTTTAGGTTTCTGTATAAGAGAAAACATGATATTTAACTTTCTGAGTCTGGCTAATTTCACTTAACATGATGATTTGTAATTTCTAGTTCCATCCTTTTTTCTGCAAATGACATGATTTTATTCTGTTTATGGCTAAGTAATATTCCATTCATTAAATATACCACTTTTTTATCCATTCATCTGTTAATGGGCATTTAGGCTATTTCTACAGTTTAGCTATTGTGAATTGTGCTACAAACATGGATATGTATGTATCACTCTAATATGCAATCTTCATGTGTGTGTGTGTGTTGTGTGTGTGTGTTGTGTGTGTGTGTGCAAAAGCTTTTTAGTTTGATGTAGCGCCATTTTTTGATTCTTGATATGATTTTCTCTATTTTTGAGGTCCTATTTAGGAAGCTTTGGCCTGTGCCTATGACTTTAAGTGTTTTCCCATGTTGTTTTCCAACAGTTTCAATATTCCCAGTTTTATATCTAAATCTTTGATCTATTTGATTTGATTTCAGCACAGGATGAGAGACAGGGATCTAGTTTCATTTTTCTGCATGTGTATATCCAGTTTTTCCAGCTCCATTTGTTAAAGAGACTATTTTTTTCTCCAGCATACGTTTTTGGCCCCTTTGTCAAAAATCAAGTGGCTAGAAGGACTTGGGTTTGTTTCTGTGCCTTCTGTTCTGTTCTGTTCTGTTCTGTTCTGTTCTGTTCTGTTCTGTTCTATTCTATTCTATTCTATTCTATTCTATTCTATTGGTCTACATTTATGTTTTTATGGTAGTACCATGTTGATTTTGTTACTATGGCTTTATAGTATGTGGTGTAATGAAAAAATACTACTGATGTTTAAATTTAAACGTTTATTATAGTAAAAGACATGTTGCCATTAATCCCTCTCAAAATATTCCCCTTTGCTTTGAACACATTCTTGCTACTTTCTAAAGCAATTCTGGAAGTCTTCTTTCATGTCTTTAGTTGTGCTGTCATGCCTGCCTCAATGTCCTGGATCAATACAAAACATTTACCTTTCATGGTCATTTTTACTTTGGAGAAGAGCCAGAAGTCACATGGTGCCAGATTCAGTGAATAAAGTGGATGAGGACACACCATAATGTTTTTATAAGCCTGCCTTTCCATTGGATGGCAAATGGCAGCAGCATTCAACATACTTTTTATCAGCATCTCATAAAGACACAAAAGAGGACTTCTAGCAGAAGGAGAGGATAAGTGTGTTCAAAGATGGAGTATTCTGAGGGGGATTAATGGAAATGTGTCTTTTCCTGTAATAATTTTTTTTAACTTAAACGTTTACCATATATTTCAATCATCCCTTCTATAGTTTGAAGTCTGGTATAGTGATGCTTCCAGAGTTGTTCTTTTTGCTCAGGGTTGCAGGCTTTTCTGGGCATTTTCTGATTCCGTATGAAATTCAGGATTGTTTTTGCTAGTACTGTGAAGAATGTTATTGCTATTTTAATGGGGATTGCTTTCATTCTGTAAATTGCTTTTTTTTTTTTTTGTGGGTACCGGGGGGTCGACCTCAGGACCTCGCGTGCCAACAGGCACCCGTGCCGCTGAGCAATATCACCGGCCCCTTTTTCATATGTGGGTTCTGGGAGTCGAACTCGGGCCCTCGCGCTTGCAAGGCAGGCGCTTACGCCGCTGAGCCATCTCACTGGCCCTGTAAATTGCTTTTGATGATATGGCCATTTTCACAATATTAGTTCTTCTGATCCATGCGCAAGGGATGTCTTTCCATTTCCTAATGTCATCTACAATTTCTCTATTTAATATTCTGTGATTTTCATTATAGAGGTCTTTTACCTCCTTAGTTTGATTCCTATAAATTTTTTAGAAGCTATTGTGAATGGAATTAATTTCCTGATTTCTTTCCCAGTGGGTTCATTATTGATGTACAGGAACACTCTTGATTTTTGTATGTTGACTTTGTATCAAATATGACCTTATTTGGAAAAAGGGTTGTTGTAGATGTAATTAGTTAAGGGAAAGCCTATCCTGGGTACGAGCACTACCCACCCTAAGGGCATGTAGCCTGGATATAAGGGACAGAAAGAGGGCTGCTATGGTTGCTTGGTGCTGGCTGCTTTGCTTCTTGACTACTTTGCTGCCTTCTACCCACCATGAACTGTTTCTCCTCTGCAGTGTCCCTCTGCCATGCCACCTTGGCTTGGAGCCACCCAACTATGAACTGAAACCTCTATGAACTGTGAGCTAAATAAACCTTTCCTCCTTTAACTTTGGGTGTAGGGTATTTTGTTTCAGCAACAAGAAAAAGTAACTAAGGCAGTCTCCTTCTATCACAGCCCCCCTCCAAACCTTACTTCACTTATACTCAATCCTAACCTCAAGGGCACTTCAGAGGACCACTCCTATTCTGAATTAGTAGATTTCTTCCTGACCTCTACTCACATCCCAGGTGTCCCTGACTGGTTTGTTGATGGCAGTGCCTCTAAAACAACCCTTTACCAGGCCCCTTATACTGTAGTAGAGGGCTGTCATGACAATGAATGTGCCTTTCCCCTCAGGGAATTGAGGCTGCCCCACTTACAAATGGCACCACCTCACAACAGGCTGAGCTCATTGCATTAGCCAGGGCACTAACCTTACCGAAGGATAGGGCTATTAGCACATATACTGATTCTAAATATGCCTACAATATTCTACACTCTACTGCACAAAGCTGGCAGGAAAGAGGATATCTAACAGTCAATGGAACACCCATCATAAATGGGAAACCAATCCATGCCCTATTACAAGCAGCCCTTCTCCCAGCCAAAGTAGCACTCATACATTGCAGAGGCTATCAGAGATGTTATGGCTTGCGTTTAGATGTCCCCCCAAAGCCTCATGTGGTCATAGGTGGGGCTTTTTCAGAGGTGGCTGGATCTAGAGTGTGTGACTCTGGAATTGATTCATGGTGCAGTGGAAGGCACAAGGGCACTAGGATTAAGTGTGTGGCTGCTACCCACCCTCAGTAGTCTGGATAAAATAAAAAGGGACAGAAAGACACTGTTAAGGCCCCTTGTTGCTTTTTGCTACCCTGTGGGTGCCATGAACTGTTCTCCTCCAAGATGACCCTCTGCCAAGCCATGCTGCCTTGGAGCCAGCCAAATACGGACTAAAACCTCTACAAAGTTTGAGCTAAATAAACCTCTTCCCCTCTAACTTTGGGTGTCATGTATTTTGTCTCAGCAACAAGAGAAAAGTAACTAAGACAAAAGGGATTAAAAAATATGCCACTGAAAGAAACAGTACAACAGATCACCTGGCTCAGGAAGTAGCTTTTGGCTTCCTGCCACCTAAAGATCTCTTCCCTTTATCAGTTTCCCCAAGCTGCACAGAGGGAGGAAAAACAGAGACTGCAGGAACAAAGGGCCACCGTCTATAAATCGTGATGGTATTTGCGTGGAAAACTACTCTTCCCTGACAACTCTCATATCCCTGTCCTTACTGAATTACACTCCCATTTTCTTGGAAGATCTCTGCCCCTTACCTGTTTTTAGACACACATACATTTAACCCCACAGATGATAAAAATCCTTCACCGACTCTCAAAAGATTGCTCCATCTGTCAGTGAACTTCCCCCGGACTAACACCCATCCTCCTCCTTTTCCTACACACCAGGCTAAAGGCCACCTGCCTGCTGAAGATTGGCAAATATATTTCACTCATCTGCTGCCCCCATCAGCAGGATCCATTATTTACTGGTTCTAGTGGATACATTTACAGGATGGATAGAAGCCTTCCCCACCACCAATAAAAAGGTATCTACTGTGACTAACATTCTCTTAACTGAGATCATTCTGAGGTGTGAGCTCCCAGCCTCCCTGCAGCCAGATAATGGGCCAGAATTTACTCTCAGATTTCTCAACATCTGACAAAATCACTTAATATAAACTGGCATTTTCATATTCCTTATCACCCCCAGTCATCAGGAAAAGTAAAAAGGGCAAACAGGTGGTGGATTAAAAACACACTTACTAAACTCACAGTCCACACAAAAACACTGGATTCATCTCCTATCCCCGGCCCTCGTCAGACTGAGGGTTCTCTTCCCTGTAAATCCACCATGCTGAACCCCTTTGAATTGATGTAAGGAAGGCCCTTCACCATCAGACAGTTAGATTCCAACTTCTCAGTGGACCAGAATCCCTCACCTCTAAGTCCTCTACGCTCATCCCTGTTAAATGCAACCCATACCTCATTGCAGTCATATGCTTAGTCTCACCTTCCTCCAACCAGCCCTGCTGCTGACAGGTTTGAGTCCTCCTCTTTGCCACTTGACTGGGTCTACATGAGGGTGTCACCAGACCTCTTGCCCCCTAAATGGGATTGACCCCACCGAATAATTCTCACAACTTGAGTAGCAGCTAAACTTAAAGGCTATCCTCACTGGGTTCACTTCTCTGTTCTAAAACTGCCCAAACCTCCCCTTGTCTGCTCCCCTACAGGACCCACATCAATCAAGATCTCACCCTTGGGCCGGTGAGATGGCTCAGCGGCATAAGCGCCTGCATGGCAGGCACAAGGTCCTGAGTTTGACTCCCAGTACCCACATACTAAAAAAAAATAAAAGATCTCACCCTTACCTCCCATAATAGAAGAGGGTGACTGAGTAATGCTTTTTCTCTCTAATTTCTTTAAAACACTTGTTGATATTATGGCACAAGAACTACCCTTTCGCTTCTCCTAGAGTGATCTTCTAGAGATTCTTTGTGATCTCTGGTTTCAGGGATGCTTTTGTTATTTCACTCCCACCCAAATAGAGTTTTGTTTTTGTTTTTCTTTTTCTTTTTCTTTTTGTACTCTCATTCTGTTTTCTCCCACTCAGTAGCTTGAATTTCTTTCACACTTAAATGCCATTGCAGCTGATCTAACAATGGAATGAATAGTCACTGCCAACAAATGACATGAATCTGGTTAATTCTTGGGAGTTGTCTGATTGGGGTAATTATGGCAAATGATATGGTTTTATGCACAGGTCCACAATATCTCCCACTGCTGGGTATGTGTAGAATCACTAGAAGTGCAGAGGGAGGTCTCCCCTGGCATCTTCCTCCAGCCATGGCTGAAAATAGGACAGCTTCATCTCTCCAAAACATGCAAGGACCTGAGTGGGAGGGGCACCACATAGCCATAGAAAACTTGGTCAGATAAGAGAAAACAGGGCAAGCGCTCACAGGATATGCTGGCCCCAATGGTTGAGGATGAATAATATCTGAGTATGTTACCATGAAGGACCCTGTTATACAGTGTGTTGAACTTAAAATGAATGGTAGGATGGATACCTAAACACCTGTGTCTCCATATCACATATGTTTCTATTCTCATGTGTGGTGGATTAGGGAAAAATATCATGGAACAGATCCCACAGACATGGTCCCATCAGACACTTATGAGTCTGCGGCCAGTACGGCTGGCCACATCTACCTGCTAATTGGAGAGAGCGATGCACATGGGGATGTCCTTATATTCTTGGCTCTATTCTCCCCTCCTTCTCAGAACAAGCCCAAAATTGGGATGCTGTTTACCACTGGTGGCACCATGTAAAATGTACACCTTGGTGGTTTTACCCCCTGGCTGTGACCCTTCTGGGAGTAGCTGCTATTAAGGTAGACTTGGAAATAAAAGAGTTGGCCCGGCACCTAGCCCATGCATTAAATGCCACTCACCAGACTGTAACATTATTATTATTTTTTTTTGTGTGGGTACCGGGGGGTCGACCTCAGGACCTCGCGTGCCAACAGGCACCCGTGCCGCTGAGCGATATCACCGGCCCCTTTTTCGTATGTGGGATCCGGGAGTCGAACTCGGGCCCTCGCGCTTGCAAGGCAGGCGCTTACGCCACTGAGCCATCTCACCGGCCCGACTGTAACATTATTAATGCATGAAACATACCAAGTGAGAAAGGTAGTTCTTCAAAATCTCATGGCTTTAGATCTCCTTAGAGCTGCCAAGGGGGCATATGCACCATGTTTCATACATGCTGTACTTTTATTTCAGATAATCATGGTAATGTAGCTGCAGGTCTGCAGGAGATAAACGCAAAAGTTCAGACATACAGCAAATGTCTCAGGACCACTTGTGGAGTTCATGGGATTCGTGGAAGTCCACTATTCTATCTTGGATTTTTCCCTTTATGTTGCCTGTTCTCCTCCTCCTTTTACTTGCCTGTTTATTATCACCATGCCTCATCAATCTGTTTCAAAGATTTCTTACCAACAGGATTGTGGCCATTTCACACGCAGTTGCCAAAGACCATGTCAATGGGGTTCTCCTTCTTCAGTCCAAACAAAACCCTGACACCCCACATCCCCTAATCAGCAGGAAGTAGGTAAGGAAGAAATGCACTACCTGTTTTCCCTGTCTAACCACAGAGTCTGGAATGAAGGAATCTGACCACCCCCATCCTAGGCCAACCAGAGACCACTCTAAACTACCCCCCCCAGGTTCTGAAATAAACCTGTCCTGTTGAGCTCATACCTGTTTCTCTTCCTCCTGTTTCCTAACACTTACTATAATACTAAATAACAAAAAAAGTGTTCTGTTATTTAGCAATAAGTAATTGGTGCAGAATTGACATCTGAAAATAAGGTGCTGCTGCAACTAGAACATAAAACAGGTCCTATTGACGCTGGCCCCAAGCAGCAGACTGTCTGGAAAGACAGCAAAGAGACAGTGTGGTTAGAAGAGCAGTGAAGAAATTGTTATTAAGGGCCAGAGGAAGACCAACTTGTGTTATGATGTGGCAAAATATTTAGCAGTACTGTTACTTATGATAACATAGAAAAAAGTATGCTTCATGAGCTGGTGGATCTGGCTTTGGATATTTCTGTGCAGAATATTAAAAATGCTTACTCATTTCTTTTAACTACCTATGATATGGTATGGCCAAAGAAAAATAAGCTAAAGAAGGAATTGTTCAGTTTTCAAGCAGAAAGCAGACAAAATATAAATGGCTGAGGACAGGGCCTCCAGTTAGAAAAGATCATCAGAATAAGAAATGCCCTCAGAACAAATGTATGACATTATAGGATAAATGTGGCCTCAACCTCAAGGACAAATGAAAAATGCAGCTCTAAGACCTCATAAAGACTTAATCAGTGCCTCATTGACTCTTCCACCTACACTACCTGCTTCTGTGAAATATAAGAGCATTATGGTAATCTAATACATACAAAACAGAGAGAGTTCTGTCTCAGAAAGTTGTTCGGATGTGATTTGGGGAGCATGCAGTAAATCACAACATTTATAAAACACCTACATATTTTTTGTTTTTTTTGTTTTTTTTGTAGGTACCAGGGGTCAAACTCAGGACCTCGCACTCCAGCAGGAGCCGCTGAGCGATATCACCGGCCCTTTTTTCGTATGTGAGTACTAGGAGTCAAACTCAGGACCTTGCGCTTGCTAGGCAGGCGCTTATGCCACTGAGCTATCTCACCGGCCCACCCACATGTTTTTAAGAGAAGTATATTGGCAAAAGCAAAACCATGCACTGTAAGGGGCAAAGACAGTTTGAATGAACAATATATCTAGTCCCCAAGTTTACTGGACAGAAAGAAGCTTAAAAACTATTCAGCTGAAAATATGAACCATTTCTTGTGGATTAGGAATGTTTCTATGGCATGAAGACAAGAATTCGGGGGGAGAAGCAAAAGCTGCTGGAAAATATGAATTATGAAACCATCCCCAGAAAACAAAATCAGAAAATATTCTCATCCTCAGAGTAGGAGAACCTGACAATAGGTGCCTAAGTAGAACTAAGAATTTTTTTGAGACACTATGTGGCCCAAGCTGGCCTGGAAACTAATGATCTTCCTGCCTCAGCCTCCTGAGTGCTAGGATTATAGGTGTGCACAACCACACCCAACTGGATCAGTTACTATTCTTTCTATTCTTCCCCTTTTGAACAGGAGTTTCCAGTGGAGTCATTATGTCTCTGTCAGGGGGTGTATTGGGTGTGTGGAGAAGAGAAGCGGGGATATGGAAAGCAGATGACTTCTTTATTTAGTTTACTGGTATCTGGGTTGAAGAAATTGCACCTGAACAGCTAGCTACTTGCAAAGAACTATACTTGAGTTTTTTTCTTTAGAGGCCTGATTCACACTATGAGATTCTGAACATTGGTCCTATGCTGCCCTAATGGTTTGAGACTTTAGATGGATGATTGAGTGTACTTTGTTTGGGAGGAGATATGAGTGGGGCAGCAAGAGAGACAGTGACAGAGAGACAAAGAGACAGAGACAGAGACAGAGGAGAGAGACACAATCTCACAGAACTGCTCTGCCAAGGTCCCAGACATGTAAGTGGTACTATCTTGGAAGTTCAAGCCAAGCTTCTAGCTGAATGCAGCCATGAAATGACCACTGTCAATATCATTTGAAACAGAAGTATTCCCCAGCTGAGCCCAGCCAATCATGAGAAATAACAAATTATTTTAAGCCACTAAATTTTGAGATAGTTTGCAATATAAAAATAGATAATTAATACACTGAAATAGTTTGCAACTTTTAATAACTGGTGTTATTAGGAATTTCCTTTCAGATGTTGGCCTCAAATATCTGGGCTTGATTAAACCTCAGCCTCTCAAATACCTAGTACTACAAGCACATGTCATCACACCCAACAGGAATTTCCTTTCAGCATTGGTGTTCTGTTTCAAGAATTTTCACTTTCTCCTTTGATGATAAATTCTGTTGTAAAATGTGTTCTATTTAGATTTAACTGTACAAATTTATTGTTTATCAGTCTTTCTCCTTTTCATTTTTCACTATCTTGAAAACTAGTTAGTGTACTCTTTCAATTGTTTTCCTCAGTGAAATTGTATATGATACATGTCCTGAATCCTTGTGAATTAAAGACCAAATCTCAGCTGGGCAAGGTGGTACATGCCTGTAATTCCAGAGCTTGGGAGGCTGAGGCAGGAGGATCGCCTCAAATTCAAGGCCAGCCTGCTCTACAGAGGGAGACCCTGTCTCAAAAACAAACAAACAAACAAAGACCAAATCTCCATAACCAAGAAAGCCCAAAAGGCAATAGCTCAAATAAAATTGAAGCTTATTCTTTTCTCATATTGCAGTTCAGAGCATAAGCAGTTGTGCTTCCACACGGTCATTTTTGGACATAGTAGTCTCCCATCTCATTTTTTCATCAGTGGGACTGGGTCAATGTATATCTTCCTGAGAGTATGGAGGAGGCACACATGGTTTTAAATTGCTGAGCTCAGAAATGACACATAACAGTTCTGATCAAGTTCTATCAGTAACACATTAGTTCACATATAACCAGATGGGGGGCTGATAAATAGTGTCATGTTCCAGGCTACATTTATAACCCCATAGAAAAGAGGATGAGTGGATTTTACTGAAAGATTAGAAATTTGCACCTCATCTTTTATGGTATTTCCAAAAAATGTCAGCAATTTAACCCAACAATGATGTATTGGCTATGTATAAGATTCTGGTGTTTTAGTCATGTTATTGTAGAACAGAAGTCCAAATCTAGCCTAATCCCTTTTTTGTAAGATGTTCTTTTTCATGCCTGGAATCATATAAGCCTTTTTTCTTTATACTTATTTCATTTAGGATTTTCCTCATATACTATTCACACATTCTACATTGTGCTTTTGAACTGGACTTGCATCTCAACAATTTTTTAAAAGGTGGCAGCAACTCATAGGCAAATATGTTATATATTAGCAAAACTTGATAAGTGTTCATCCTAACATAAATATAACCTGAAAATAGCCTCATACACAGTTCTGGTCAGGCTTTCCTGCTAAATGAGTTCAGATCAGGACATGTGCCAACAACTGAAATATTTTTTTTTAATGCTTTCCATTTTTATATGAAAATCCCAAAGTACAAATAATTTAAAGAGCAAAATAAAAGATGAAAAAAACTGGGATGTAGACTTTTTGCAGATGGGAAGGGGATCTAGGAAACGAGTGGGTGGGCAAAAGGAAGGGAAAATAAAAAGGATTAAGATGTGATATGAATATGTACCAACTCCCATGTCGAATGTATTCATTATGTATTACAAACAAGTACTAATAAAAAATAAAAACTTTTGGGACCACAATGCAGACAAAGAAATGAAACAACCTGTACTCTCTCCCTGGCTCCCAGTTTGTGTCCCCTCAGGAGAGGAGCCAGCTCTGAAGAAGCAAGGTGAGTGCTGGAAGCTCTGGGAAGAGATGGCAGTATCTGACTGGGCCAGCAATGCAGGCTTCAGAGGACACCCATAGTTGTTGTGATCTGTATAGACAATGCACAGTTTTACTCCAAGGGGACTCTTTTCACATGGTAGGCAACAGTCATATAGAGATATCCCAGGGCAGTCATATGCCATATTGGTAGAGAGTGCTTGATCAGGCACCATTCCAGGAAGAGGTTGATTGTTTTATTCGAGGACTCAGAACAGCTAGGGGACAGCTTCACTTCAGGGTCCCCAGTGTTACCCTCCCACAGTGACTGGATGTATTCATCAGTACTTACTAGAAAAACAGATTTGATGCAAAATATACAAATATATAAGAATTTACAAGATTGACTTACAATGGCTGACCACAAACTCAGGTGTGGAAGAGGGCAAAAGGGCTGTCTGTGCACTGGAGATCCAAAGGATCCAGTCAAAGGCCTGGAGCTCACTGTAGTGTCCCATGCAAGCTCAAAACAGGAGGCCAAAGGGCCTGCACTTGAAGACTGAAGAGTGTGCTGAAAGCCAGGAAATGGCATCTAAGGTGAAGGTGAAGACTGGAGCTCCTCAAAGAAACAGAAGCAAGCCTTCCTTCTTAGTTTCCGTTTAATCTCATTCAGGTGACAAGCCACCCTAGGGTGGGTCTTCTGTCTTCAGTAAATCCCTTCAGCCACATGCAGAATTATGCTGATCCAATTTAGTTGGACATTTCCTATTCAAGTTGGCACAATCAGCTAACTATCACTGGGTAAGAGGCAGCCATAGGGAACAGCTACAGACAGGGAGCAGGCTGGACAGAGACCCATCTCAGGCCAGGAAGGACACTGGCCATGTCCCCACAGTGGGAGGCCAGGCTCAGCTTGGGTTGTGCTGGGTCTGAAAGTGTAGCATTGAGAATTTGAACCCTTGCCCTAGTGTCTGCATCCGGTATGGATCTGGGATATGACTGGCTTCCTTATCTACCGGCACAAGTGAGGACGTGTCTCATCTTGAATATTGCCATGGTCTGGGGAAAACAGAGGGGCCTCTGGAATAAGGCAGGCACCTTGCAAACCCACAGGTCATAAGGCTAGGCAGAGAGAACTGTGAATTGCAGGACTCCAAAACTGCAGATCCAGGAAGAAAACCACTCATTCAACACAGAGAATTTTTTTTTACCTTTAAAAAATTTTTTTTTTATTTTTTGAACCAGGAGTTGAACTCAGGACCTTGCATTTGCCAGGCAGGTGCTGTGCCACTGAGATATATTCTGGGCCCTTTCTTCTGTTTTTGAACTTTTTTTTTCCATTTCCTTTTCTTCTTCACTGGTTTGTACCTGGGGTATTTTCCTTTGTCTTTCCTCTTTTTTTTTCTTTGTTCTCTTCTTCTTTTTCCTTCTAATTTTTTCTTACCCTTATTCTCTATATTATTTCTTTTCTTCTTTCTTCCTTTTTTATATTCTATTTCTCATTTGTTTTTCTGTAACTATTATCTAATTCTACAAATATCCTTCTACCCCTTATTAGGATGCTTTGTCACATCTCATCTCTCATTGTTTAATTTTCAAAAATTTTCTCTTGCTTTCTATCATTCCCAATCCCTCTATCTTTAATAGTATAACTATTAAATTTTATTAATCTTTAGATACTTAACTCTGTTGTTACTGTTGAATTCCTTTCCATTGATTTTTAGTGCCAAGTAATATTTACCCGTTGTATGAATATACCACATTTTATTTCTCCAAATGTCAGCTGATGGACATTGGGTTGTTTCCACTTTTTGTCAATGTGGAATAGTCAGACTATAGGGCTGGTGAGATGGCTCAGCGGCTTAAGCGCCTGCCCAGCAAGCGCGAGGGCCCGAGTTCGACTCCCGGAACCCACATACAAAAAAGGCGTCGGTGATATCGCTCAGCGGCATGGGCGCCTGCTGGCGCGCGAGGTCCTGAGGTCGACCCCCCGGTACCCACCAAAAAAAAAAATAGTCAGACTATGCTATGAACAGTCAGGCACAAGTTTTTGTGTGGACATCTTTTTTCATTTCTCTTGGGTATGTATCTAGGAGTACATTACTGGGTTATATGGCAACTCTATGTCTAGTCATTTGAGAAACTCACTATATTTCGAAGTGCCTGAAACATTTTACATTATCTTTGGCAGGGTGTGAGTGTTCAGTTTTTTCTTCATTCTCACCAACATTCCTTATTATCACTCTTTTTTATTATAGCCATCTTAGTGGATATGGAGTGATATCTCTGTGGTTTTTTAATTTCTCTTATAACTAATAAAGTTGAATGTCTTTTCATGTGTGTATTAACCATTTGTATGTCTTCTTTGATGAAATATCTATAAAGATGCTTTGCCCATTTTAACTGTTTTGTTTTAATTATTGAAATGAGTTATTTATATATTTTATACAAAAGACCTTTTACTTCCATATGATTTGCAAAAAATTCATCTCATTCTTTGGGTTGCTTTTTTACTTTCTTCATAATGTCCTTTTTAAAATTTTTGCTAATAAATTTGTTTTCTTTTTTTTTTTTTTTTTTTTTATCTTTTTGTAACAGGATTTCACTATGCAGTTCAGGCTGATCTTGAACTCATTATGTAGCCCAGGCTGGCCTTGAACTTGCAGCGATCCTCCTGCCTCAGCCTCCTGAGTGTTGGGATTACAGGCATGTGCCACCACACCTGGCTCTAAATGTATATTCTTACATGTGGATTAAAATAAGAAAATTACACACGGTGTGAAAGGTAAATTTTTAAAATAAATTCAATATATGCAAATACAATATAAAATAGCAGGGAAAACTAGTTAAATATCAATCACTCCGGCATCTTTATTGACAAGACTGAAGTAAAATGAAAAGCTGCTTCCAAAACTGATTGTTTCCAGTGTCAGTTTATGTTGTCCAGGTCAACGACACAGGGTGAACGCAAAAATCTCTATACATCTAACATTCTAAGTCATTTTCCAGACTTAAAGCAACAAAATTAGATTTTATAGAGAAGATTCTAAAGGTGGCATTAGGTTACAAAAGATCTTTTTAAATGAAACTAACACCTAATCCTCACTTTACAAAAAATAACTACTGATGTTGATGAAGTGATACCCATCATTAAAATGTCTGGGCTAATTCCTGAGGATTGGGCCATCTGAACACTAATGTATCTATTAAAAAGCTACAGTATGACATACTTGACATGGCTTCCAACTCTGCCAAAGTTTCCATTTCTCTAACCATGTTAGTGTGATGTTTAGAAGATTCTATCGGACAGAAAGGGGCTGGCTTTTACTAAAAGGTCACTTAATAGTACCATCCAAACCTTAATTCTCTTGGGTCTAAAAACAGTAAACTCACCATAGAGTATCTGAATAAGGTGTTCTAAATGAAAAGCCACAAGGAGTATATAAGTGGCACAAAATATAGAGGCACTATATTCAAACAATCACAACATTTAAAAACAGAACTGTGTTTTGTTATAAAGTAACCCCTGGCACGAAAGCTAAGGCTTGGGCTAAATCATAAATGAAGAAGCCCCTTGACATAAAACTTACATTTTAAAGAACACTCCCAAATCTCCCTACCATTCTCCCCAACCACTCCCTCCCCACCAAAATAACGTATTACAAAATACTTTACTAAATTGTCTCTCTCTCTAAATTTTGAGTTTAATTTTTGTGCAGTCTAACAATGCCAGAAGAAGTCATTCTAACATTAACATTCATGAGTAAAAATAATGATGCTCAAGTTATTTATCTTTATTTTATCAGTGTTGATAGAAGCTCCAATGGCAATGTGAACACTTGATCAGGACAATCTTGTAGAAGCACACTCCACTTTGTCTCATTTTCCTCTTCTTAAAAAGTCTAGTAAATTAAAAAAAAAACACAGGGAGTGGGAAGGCAATGTCATAAAACTATTAAAGATGGAATCCTAAAAACTAATGAAAAGCAATGCTAAAATTAACTCTAAAATTTTGGAAAGATTTGAATTCACAAGAAATTCTTGGAATTACTAAAACATTCAAAAGAAGTACATGTTTTCACTCTATTTCATGTTACATACAAATTCTCCTGGGTTACCAAACAGTTGTTTTAGCTATTAATTTGGGGGGGGGCTGGGAATAGAACTCAGGACCTTGCGCTTGCCAGGCAGGCACTGTGCCACTGAGCTATATCCCCGGGCCCTATCAAATTTTATTACAAGGTAAAGTTTGATAGTTTTGAGATGATAGTATTAAATCTTTACTGTGCATCTCTTTAAAAAACCTTCAAAAGAAAAATAGAATTTCCATTATCACCTTTAAATTTTATTGCTAGTTCTTAATCCAAATAAAATTATATATAACTCAGTCCCAAGACAGCATAACAATTTTCTGATTTGCAAAAAGGTTTTGTTTTTGTTTTCAAATGCAATGACTTAATTACACTATCTGGTTACAATGACAAAATATTTCCATGTATATCAGCTGTTGATCAGACTACACTTTCAAAAATGTAATAGGATGATACATTTATAAATTCAGTAGCTCCATCTTTCTATCATGATCTAGGACTAATGCAGGTTGGTGTGGTTTTTGCAAAAGTCTTTGTATATTAAATAAGTTCTTTCTATAAAAAGTTCCCAGACTAATCCCACCCTCCAATAATATAATTTCAATGTACAGATCGCTCTCTCTCACACACACACACATACACACACCTGTTGCCTTGTGGTTTTTTGCAAAACCCACACCACTTGCTGGGAGCCTGCATGTGTTTGCTTTCAAATGAGGAGCTATAATCTGAACCTTCTCTTTTTATACTAGTTATATTGTCTGGAAAGAACAACAGTGGCTATTTCAAAGAAAAACTTCTGCTGCTTCTTCTCTGATGAGATCGCAGGTTCTTCTCAGGTTTTTTTAGTTTCAGTTTATCTTCTTCCTTACAGTGCTCTCAGCTGGTGTGTTCAAGCTCTTCTTTCACATGACCACTCACTTTCGTTGCTGCTGCCAGCTGCTAAGGCTTATAGGACTGTTTGTGGTTGGAATGTAACAAGTGTTCCATTTGTGTAGGATGATGAGGTCCCTTGGAGCAACTAGGATGACCATGAAGAAGAGGATCACTCAAAAGAATGACTTAAAGGTTTGGAGGTTTGCACTAAATTTGACCCTGTGATGTCTTTCTGAATACAGAATGAGCTTGGTTTTTCACAGCCTTAACCTCAGAATTACAACTTTGAGTCTTGGATTCGTTATCAATTTTTTTCCCTCACTTTAACTGGCCTATGAAATTTTTGCTGGGATTCTGGTTCATCGGCATTTAGTTCCACACTTCTGATATCTAACAATTTTCCTTGAGGTATCTGTGGTCATGTTTTGCTTAGAATGAGTTACAGGTTTTGTATATTTGGATTTTGCTTTTTGACTCTACACAAGAAACATGGGCTGGGGATTTAGCCCAGGGCCAGTGATTTAGCTCAGTGGTGCAGCGCCTGCCTGGCAAGAGTGAGGTCCTGAGTTCGATTCCTGGTACCCAAAAGAAAAAAAGAAACACTACTTGAGTGGCTGCTTCTATCATTCTGAAGGTTTGCTGTCTCCTGAGACTCCATTTCAATATTTTCAATAATTTTCAACTTTTTTGAATTTTGGTCAGGCACACCACAAACAACATTTTCTAAAATACTATCTTCTGGTTCAAAAGCACTGGTACCAACCACCTCTAATTTTGATTTATTAAACTCGGTACTCTGTGTATCATCAGACTCTGTGTCTTCACAATAACCTAATGGTTCCATTTTATTTCTCTAAAGGGAGTTCTCAGCTTTATCCACATCCAAGGTATTCAGTTCCAAATAACACTCAGCCGCTTCATCCACCGAACTGCACAAACCTGCAAGATTCTTTTCTGTGTTATTTGCCTTTCTACAAGCAACATCACCAGAAATATCAGGAGAAGATTCAGGTTCCTCAATAATTTGATTATCTTCATGAGATAATTTTTCTATCTCCTTTGATTCTTGTTCAGGTTTTCCCCCTTGCCCTCCTTTCTTCAGTGTTCTCATCCATTTTACCTGAAATGGCATCATTCTCTTCATCTTCCTCCTTATCTGAAAACTTAAAAAATGGGCTGCTAACAGTCTTAATTTTACATTCCATAAGAGCATCATTTTTCTTTTCTTCAATGGAGCACAAGGCTCTGAAAGAAGTGGACAATTTAATTCATGAAATGGTACACTGGCTTCTCCCTGATTATTAAACTTAGGCCTGGAATCCAACCCAGTGTCATCCTTCAAAGCAAGATGACGCTAAAGAATGACCAGAAGTCGCTGATACTTCTGGTACCACTTCAATTTGTCCAGTACATCGGCTGCTCCTTCTGTTCTCCTTACCGTACTCGGGTTTCAGTGATCACAGACTTCCTCTTTAACTGACATCTTTCTGGTTGTTTCACCCCTGCCTTGAGGGCAGATACAGTCTTCCTAGATGCTTTTTCATTCTGCTTAACTGCGTGGCATTTGAATGCTTGGCAATAATGCTTTGTTGCAAACTTCTTCTCCTTGTGCCATTGAAAGAGGTGATTTTCTTTTTTTCTATTATTAAATTTATTGGTACAATTTAGATATACATATTGATCACATTCATCATATGGAATTTGTACCTGTACATAATATATCTTGGTACCTCTTTTCTTCCCATTCCCCACCCCTCCTTTCAATTCCTCTTCCTCTCCTTATTTACAAAGTTTGTTTCCATTTTATCCTTCTTTTCTCATTTTTTCTTCTCCCTTCCTTCCTGTCCCCCTCCCCCTCCCTCGTTCCCCTTCCCTTCTGAACAATTTCTTCCTATTTCACAATATATATTACACATTTTGGTTCTTACTTACACTTTTAGTTTCTCACACAGAAGAGATGATGTGATATTTACATGTGTGTCCAATTTATTTCACTTAAGAGTATGGTGGGCCAGTGAGACAGCTCAGCAGCATAAGCACCTGCCTGGCAAATGTGAGGTCCTGAGTTCAACTCCCAGTACCCACATAAAGGAAAAAAAGGGCCAGTGATATCGGTACCCACATTAAAAAAAAAAAAACAGTATGGTGTCAAGGTGCATCCAGTTAGCTATAAATGGCTCAAGTTTATCCTTCTTTATGGCTGAATAGTACTCCACTGTATTAAAAAAAACACACCTTTTTTATCCATTCATTGGTTGATGGGCATTTGGGTTGTTTCCAAGATTTAGCTATCACAAACTGTGACGCTATAAACATGGATGTGCAAATATCGCAGGGTATAATGCTTTTAATTCTTTTCAGAAGATACCAAGAAGGAAATAGCTGGGTCAAATGGAACCTCTAGTCCTAGTTTTTTGAGGAATCTCCACACTGATTTCTACAGTGGTTGCACCAGTCTACTCTCCCACCAACAGTGGAGAAGGGTTCTTTTTTTCCCACAGCCTGAAAGCATTTGTTATTGGTTGATTTCTTGATAACAGCCATTCTTTTGGGGGTGAGATGGAATCTCCGCATTGTTTCAATTTGCATCTCTCAAATAACCAGTGATGTTGACAAATTTTTCAAATTTTTTTTGCTGTTTTTCCTTCTTCCTCTGATGCCCATTTTTGATTGGGCCTTTAAATTTGGGGGATCTTATTTTTACCAATTCTTTATATATTCTAGACAGTAGTCCTTTGTCTGAGGAACAGCTGACAAAAAATTTTTCCCACTCTGTGGGTTGTCTTCACATTAGATTTTATTGGTACATTTTAGTTATTTAATTTCCATGTGTTTATGAAGTTTTTGTGGTTTCTTTTGCCACTGATTTCCAATGCACTATGGTCTGATAATATGCAAGGGATAACTTCAATTCCCTTGCATTTACTTAACATGTTCTATGAGCTACTATGTGGCCTATTTTGGAGAATGTCCCATGTGCAGCTGAGAATGTGTATTCTGATGTTGTGGGGTGGAACACTGTAGACATCTACTAATTCCATTTGTTCAAAAGTTTGTCTCAGTTCTAGTATTTCATTGTTGATTTTTTTTTGTCTAGCTGATCTGTCTATTTGTGACAGTGGAGTACTGAGGTCACCCATCACAATCGTATTAGTGCTTATTTGATTGCTCACGTCCATTAATATTTGTTTTGTATGGTTGGGTGCACTGGTATTTGGTGCATATATATTTATGGTTGTTTTCTCTTCTTGAATTGTTCCCTTTACAAGGATGTAGTGGCCTTCTTTGTCTATCTTGATCGGTCTTGGCTTGAAATTCACTTTGTCTGCAAATAGAATAGCTACCCTTGCTTTTTTTTCTGGGTTCCTGTCACATGGACATTGTTTTCTATCCTTTGACTTTCAGTCTATGAATTTCTTTTTGAATTAAATGTGTTTCTTGCATGCAGCATATTGCTGGATCTTGATCCATTCTGCCAGTCTGTTTCTTTTGATTGGTGAATTTAGACCACTAACGTTGATAGTTATAACTGATATGTATTGACTTATCTTTGTCATGTTATTTTCCTGTTGTTGACTCCCTTTTTTCCCCCTCTGTTTGATTGCTTGCCTTGCCTGGTGTATTCATTCTGTTGGGGTTCATGGAGTTGTAATCCATGTTATCTCTTTCTAGAATATCCTTCAGAACATTTTTTTTTTCATTATCCAGATTTTATTTATTTATTTATTTTTTAAAGACAACAAGTAAACATTCTCATGTATTAACAAACTCAAGCATTAGAGAATGTACAAATACCTTTTGGAGAAAAATATTACTCAGTATAAGATTAAGCCATGTAAAAGCTAGGTAAAAATAGAAGACTAAGGAATGGAATAGTCACAGCAAAATTGCATTTTCATACTAGGGAGACAATACGATGTTTACAGATGTGCATCCAGTTTATTTCACTTGTGAGTATTTTCTCGAGTTGCATCCATTTACCTATAAAAGTTTCCAGTTTATCTTTCTTTATGGCTGAGTAGTATTCCATTTTATAGAAATACCACATCTTTTTTATCCATTCCTCGGTTAATGGGCATTTGGGTTGTTTCCACGATCTAGCTATTACAAATTGTGTTGCTATAAACATGGGTGCACATATATCACTGTGGTACGATGTTTTTAATT
Organism: Erethizon dorsatum; assembly: GCA_028451465.1. NCBI lineage: Eukaryota > Metazoa > Chordata > Mammalia > Rodentia > Erethizontidae > Erethizon > Erethizon dorsatum. The sequence continues at coordinate 107,959,751 of CM051827.1, read as the reverse complement.
CTTCTGGGAAGATACCCAGAAGGGGAATAGCTGGGTCAAATGGGACCTCCAATCCCAGTTTTTCGAGGAGTCTCCACACGGATTTCCACAGTGGTTGCACCAGTCTACCCTCCCACCAACAGTGGAGAAGGGTTCCTTTTTCCCCACAGCCCCTCCAGCATTTGTTATTAGTTGATTTCTTGATAACAGCCATTCTTTCTGGGGTGAGATGGAATCTCAGTGTTGTTTTAATTTGCATCTCTCGGATGACTAGTGATGTTGAACATTTTTTCATATATTTATTTGCCATTTGTATTTCTTCATCTGAGAAGTGTTTATTCATCTCAGATGCCCATTTTTGGATTGGGCCTTTAAATTTGGGAGGTCTGATTTTTTTGAGTTCTTTGTATGTTCTCGATAGTAATCCTTTGTCTGAGGAACAGCTGGCAAACATTTTTTCCCTTGTTGTGGGTTGTCTCTTCACTCTGTTGGTGGTTTCTCTTGCTGTGCAAAAGCTTTTTAATAAGATGAGATCCCAGTTGTTGATTCTTTGTGATACTTCCTGTGCGATGGGGGTTTTATTCATAAAGTCTTTGCCTACACCAATGTCTTCAAGAGTTTTACCTATTCTATTTTCCAGGAGATTTAATGTTTCTGTTTTAATATTTAGTTCTTTTATCCATTTTGAATTTAGTTTAGTGCACGGTGAAAGATATGGGTCTAATTTTAATCTTCGGCATGTGTAGAGCCAGTTTTTCCAGCACCATTTATTAAAGAGGCTATCTTTCTTCCAGTGAATGTGTTTGGCACCTTTGTCAAAGATAAGGTGGCTTAGTATGTCTGGAGTTGTTTCTGCATCTTCTATTCTATTCCATTGATCTTCAGGTCTGTTTTTTTGCCAATACCACACAGTTTTTATCACAGTAGCTTTATAGTATAATTTCAAATCAGGGATTGTGATTCCCCCTGCCTTGCTTTTGTTGCCCAGAATTGCCTTTGCTATTCTATGTCTCTTCTGGTTCCAGATGAATTTTAGGATTGTTTTCTCTAATTCTGTGAGATATGTTGTTGGAATTTGGATCGGAATTGCATTAAATCTGTATAACAGTTTTGGAAGTATGGCCATTTTCACTATGCTGGTTCTTCCGACCCAAGAGCAAGGGATATCTTTCCATTTTGTGATATCCTCTTCAATCTCCTTTTTCAGAGTACTGTAGTTTTCAGTGTAGAGGTCTTTTACTTCCTTTGTGAGATTGATTCCTAGGTATTTCATTTTTTTAGATGTGATTGTGAAAGGTGTTGTTTCCCTAATTTCTCTCTCAGGGAGTTTGTTATTGGTGTACAGGAAGGCTATTGATTTTTGAGTATTGACTTTGTATCCAGCTACACTACATCCTTCAGAACATTTTGGAGTGCTGGCTTGGTATTCATGAATTTCCTCAGGTGTTCTTTGTCATGGAAGTATCTTATTTCTCCATCAATTTTGAAACATATTTTGTGGGGTACATCAATCTGGGTTAGAGGTCGTTTACTTTTTGGGCTTGAAATACTTCACTCCAAGCTCTCTTTGACTTGAGGGTTTGTGCTGAGAAGTCTGCTGTAATTCTGATTTGCCTTCCTTTATACATGACTTTTTTCTTTTCTCTAACGGCTCTTAATATTCTGTTCTTGCCAGGCATGGTAGCAAACACCTATAATCCCAGCACTCAGAAGGCTGAGGCAGAAGAATTGCCATAAGTTTGAGGCCAGCCTGGGCTACATAAGTGAGTTCATGGCCAGCATGTACTATATAGTAAGACTCTGTCTCAAAAATAAACAAAAAATATTCTGTTCTTGTGTTGAATTTCTGGAATCTTGTGCATTATATGTCTTGGTGTAGATTTTTTTGATCATGGGTAACTGGAGTTCTATATGCCTCACTTATTGTATGTCAAATTCTTTTTCCATGCTTGGGAATTTTTCTGCCGTGACTTCTGTGAACAGGTTTTTTATGTCATTTGTGCTATCTCCTGCTTTTTCACTGACTCCAATCAATCTTACGTTATTCTTTTTTTAATTACTCTTAAATTTTATTAATGTCTTAAGTTTGTGCATCATTTAGAATGAGACATTTGTTTTAAAAGCATTCTTGGGCCGGTGAGATGGCTCAGCGGTGTAAGCGCCTGCCTTGCAAGCGCGAGGGCCCGAGTTCGACTCCCGGATCCCACATACGAAAAAGGGGCCGGTGATATCGCTCAGCGGCACGGGTGCCTGTTGGTGCGCGAGGTCCTGAGGTCGACCCCCCGGTACCCACAAAAAAAAAAAAAAAAAAGCATTCTTATACATAAACAGGCCAAGGAACAGTCAAGTAGTTCGTTACTAAAACATGCATGGCAATATTATTCAAGTGTGTATGAGAAAGGGAAATAAATTTTAAGCCTTTTTCTTTGGAATAAATATGTTTGGAAATTATTATTTAGTGTGCCAAATATTTTTCTAAAACAAATGTATTTTTCAATAGGAAATGCTGATATAATTAAAATGCATTGGTGTTGATAAAGTCAACTGGTGAAACATTTGTGCTATGCATGATCAGCAAGGAAAATTCCAGTGGGCCTAACATATATGTCAACTGTGAATGAAGTAGCATCCATTAAATGATTAGGTTGGAAGAACAGGTACCATATGCCAGATTATGGGACTCATATATATTAAAGGCACATGATGAAGCTAAACAGGTGGCTAGATTCTGTGGACTGATTTGTTCTTTCATTGGAAAAGGAGGAAAATGTCCATTTAATTGCACCTATTGATAAATACATGCAATTATTCTAGGGCAGCAAATGTCTCTCTTTCAGACACACAACAACTACTACATAAATATTAGAGTAGCTGAAGAGTATGATTACAGTCCAATTTTCTTACACTGCAGTAAAATTGATGTTAAACTCCTTTATATTGTTTCTATACATTCTCTCAGATTTCATGAAAACTTCACAATTAGGTAAAGAATTTATTAAACAATAAAGGATGCTCAAACTATTATTCAACAGGAGTTGAATCCAAACTCTGGACTTGACTGCTGACTATACTCAGTTTGTGCTTTTCCCACACAATCTCCCTTTGTACAACTAAAATGTTAGCACACCCATTGTGGTTCCCTCCTTTTCCTTTGGTGATTCAGAGGTGTTTGCCACCCCACCCCTCCATTACACAGTGTTTAACAATACAATTACCCTAATTATCTGCAGAACAAAAAGGAATATACTAAAAACAACAATCTTCAACAATATTTAAACCATCATCTTCTCAAATCATTTGATAAAGAAACAAACTATCAAGCATCCACTGTATTGTCAATGATTAGTGCACTGAAGTTTATTCCCAAAAGCAACTACTAGTAGGCAAAGGATGATACTGTGTGCTTCTAATAGGATATTCTCCATCAGATTAAAATAAAAAAATTTTAGTACTTTACCTACCTGGAAATAAGCAGCACCAACAATTTAATTACAATTCCCAAAATAACAATATTCTCCATTTAAATTGTTTTGAAGCACCTAAAACTTCAATAACAAAGAACATTAAGATGAGATGTTAGCAATTCTATCACCCCTTGAATACTTTTGTGTGCATATATAAAGATTCTATATAGTTTTAGTAGACAGCTTGTGACACTGTTGGTTTCCAACTTGGCAACAGCTTTGTGCAACTGAAACCAAAAATGTTTCTCAAAGTAGATGACACTCATTAACAAACCAATGAAATAAAAAAGCCCTTTCAAGGCTAATGCTATAATGAATGGTTCAGTCTGAAGTTCAGTGGAATAAACTGGCTGATAGGAACAAAGAGAAATCTTGAAGGCACAGAACAAGATTGAAACAAGAAAAATTAAAAAGAGGATTGAACAGACCTGCAGACAATTTTCTGAGTACTGAAAGGCTTGAGTCACATGGATTGTTGTTAATTCCTTTGTCCCTCATATCCTTGGTTAATGACAACTTTTTCTTTCTTATTTCTTTACACAGCTTGGCCATGTAAATCCACCAAAGAGAAAGGATACAACGATAGATGAACAGAACTGATACAATGATGATGAAGGTGGTGAGTTGATGTTCTTCATACACACAGCTTGGGCAAGATTTCTGCTGGTTGTTTTGAAGGTGACAGATGAATCCACAAGATTTTCTGTTTTATCTATCAATAATTCCAATCTTTCTCCTCACTGACCTACCAGATCTATATTTCTCACCACGATTCCTTTCAGTTCATCTACTTGGGCTTGAGTCTCCATCACTTCTTCTAGGCCCTTATTCTCAGAGCGATGCTTCAGCTGTGCAGCCAAGACACTTTAGAACTCGCTATTCATGGTGTACGAAAGTACTGTCTGTGCTCCTTGTCCATAAGTAGTCTGGGGCCTCTTCTTTACTTCATTCAGAAAATTGAAGGCTCAGGAACATTCAAAATCATCATCAGTGATACAAAGATATACAATCCTGTCTTGGCAGATGTAATGAAACAAATAATTGCCATATGAGTACATTAGTTTGTTATTTTCAGAAAATATCTTAGCCAGAATCTGCTCTGTCACCTCCAGGAAGTTTCCTCCACACGAACATGTTTGGTGAGGATGGTAGTTCGCCTGGCAACCACAGCAAAAAGGATGGCCATGGCTTCAATCTGTCTGGGCACCCTCTAGGGGAACACAGGCTCAGAACTGAGGGACACAGATCAGCCCAGGGAGGACAGCTCAATCTTTGTTATTCTGCTTTGCATCATCTAGCAGTTGCTGGATTGATTTCTCATGGTCCCTGGCTATTTTTAAGAAATCTTTGTTTTCATGATCACTAACCACAATCCTGTCTTCTATATCTGAGATTCTGTCCTCACCTTGGCTCTTTCTGCTGCATATACTTTCAATGGAAGTATTAATCTCCGGGATGTCTATTTGAATCTGTTTCATGGATTCCTTTCCTTTCCTATGTTGGGCGTTCATGATTTCCATCATTTTTGTTGTTGTTGTTGTTGTTCTGTTTTGTTTTATTTTGTTTTGTTTTGTTTTGTTTTGTTGAGAGAGGGTCTCATTATGTAGTACAGCTTGGCCTTGCACTCGCTATATAGCCCAGGCTGGCCTTGAACTCATGGTGATCCTCCCGCCTCAGCCTCCCAAGTGCTGGGATTATAGGTGCTGTTATTTTTATAAGCTCCTCTATTTTTTAATTTGTATTTGCTCTAGAGTCACTAAGCATGTCTTTCGTTATGGTCACCATCTCTGTGGTTACCTGAGAAATTATTTCTTTTTTTTTTTTTTTTTTTTCTTTTTGTGGGTACCGGGTGTCAAACTCAGGACCTCGCGTGCCAGCAGTCGCCTGTGCCGCTGAGTGATATTACCGGCCCTTTTTTCGTATGTGGGTACCAGGAGTCGAACTCAAGACCTCACGCTTGCCAGGCAGGTTCTTATGCTGCTGAGCTATCTCACCGGCCCTGAGAAATTATTTCTGATTTGATTTTTTCTAGAGCCTCATTCATCTGCTTTGTTACTTCCACTATTACCATTTCAGAGAGTCCAGGTGGATGGCTTTTGGATTGTTCCACCTTATTGCCCCCGGGTATGCCTTTAGTGAGCTGGAAGTCTGGGGTTGCATCTTGTTTAAGTGTCTTCTCATTTTCTATATGATTTTTAGTTTAATTCCTGAGTTCATGCTTATAAATTGCTTATGGTGAGTAGCTTTATTGCTATTATTGAGAACCCTTAGGAGATGACTATTTCTTAGAGGTGTCTTCCAGTTGTACCTGGCTTTTGGGTTTTGAGTCTGTTGCGAGATCCTACCTGTTCAATTTATTGAGGATGAGAAGATGCTGCCTACTTCACCCAGCCCCTGGTTCTTTGGCACTGGCCTATAGTATTTTTTATGATGCTTAGGCAATCTCAGTATTGGTATACCAGGAAAAACAACTGGTTAGAACGTTATGTCACTTTGGCTAAAGTGGTATAATCAACAATAACGATAGCACCAATCACAGCCTAGAAAATGACAGACTGTGGTAAGTATTAATTTTCCACCTTTAATCATATGAACTAGATTTGTGGTTATATAACAAAATCTAAAACAAACCAGAAAATTGTATGCATGAATAAGCCCTCGATATGGTGATTTTACTCTGGAGGAAGAAATTTTAAATGGGTCAGGGGAAAAGAATAGAGAAATAGAAGAGGAGGAAGAGATTAGAAGCAAGGCTAGAGGACAAAGGAAGATTACACAAACTTTGAGAAACTGTTGAAGAAGGTGGGGGAGAAAGGGAAGAAATAAAAAACAAGAACAGAGCAGAACAATGACAACAAAAACTAAAAGCTGTGTTTACATTCATATAAATCAAGAGCAAACAACCAAGAAAAAACAAAACAACAACAAAAAAAAAGAAAAGAGAGAAAGAAAAAAGAAGAAAAGAAGAAAAAAAAACAGTTCAAGGTGTATCTGTTCCCACTGGTGGACAATGTGGGCAGACAGAGTCCAGATCCGAGTTGATTAACCCCAACAAGCCAGCCATAGTTTTATGGCAGAGTAGTGGATAATCCGATCAGCAAGCCTGCACCTTTAGTTCCACTGGAGTTCAGGCTAGTTTCTGGCTATGAGGCTGCAACCAGATTTGTTCAGCCTGCAACAGTCTGTGAGCCTCCTGCCAGCTTGAACTTAGCTCCCTGTCGGTTTGAACTGGGCTCCCTGAATTCCTGCCAACTTGCACTCAGCAGTTTGACCCACAGCTGTTCTGAGTTTTGAGCCCAGTTGGCCCCTCTCCAAGATGGCTACCAGCCAATTGCACTCTCCTGGGGGACATCTGGACTCAAATAACTCACGAGCCACTGCAGTCCACTGCATCCACTGCTGCATTCCACTGGTGCATTTCTCCGTGGAGGCCTCTAGGGCTGTCAGTAGTCACTGTGCATCTGCAGGTTCAAACTGCTCCTCCCATGCAGTGAGTCCAGGCTCTGGGAGAAAGTTCAGCCTACCACCTCCTTCTTCTCCATTAAAATCTCTCTCTTCACTCTTCCCATGGGCTTCAATGCTCTCTTCAGTTCTTTCCAGGACCCAGTGGACCCACTCCCTCCTTCTTCTTTTCCTCACGTTGCTATATTCCAGTGTCTGGACACTAAATCTCGGAGAGGCTCTTTCTCTGCTGCTCATTACTCTGCCATCTTCCTGAGTTCATGAGCTTGCAGGGTGGAGAACTCAAACTATTCAGTGACTATCTTGTCACCCCTCTGAAGTCTAATTGCCAGGTTAGGATCCCTGTAATATCCCTTGCTGGCTGCATGACCCTGAGGAAGTTACTTAAACCGTACCTCAGTCTTCTCACCTATACAAGGTGATTTTCGTGTTGATCTGAGTTTTCTTCTACTTTGTCCCTCAAATTGCTGTTAGGTAAAATTAATTCCTCTTCATCACTGGTATCACCGCCACTTTCTTTAACTCCTTCACCCATAATATCATCAAGACCAACAACCAGCTCCACCTAGGGAGTGTCTCTGTTGGCAACCCAAGGAAGATGGTGGCGTGGAGGAGTAAGGGTACCCCAGTAAGGGGATACACACAGGACCTCAGCATGGCTGCCACAGCCTCGGCTTGGGCAGAGGGATGGCCCACTGCCCACACTATCCCTGACTGCTGACTGGGCCTGCTAAGCCTTGTGGGTGCAACTGCCAGTGCCTGGTGCCCAACGCTCTCTGGCCTGATGCAGACCATGGGGTGCCCTGACACCCCGCAACCATCCACGTGTGGAGGTGGAGGGAGAGAGGGCCCATGATCACCTTTAAAGCACAAAAGTTGTTTAATATCAAAGATGTACAATTTATATTTTTTTTCTTTAGTGATTTTTGGTATAATGCACAAAAAAAAACCTGCCTAATCCAAAAAAACAATACTTATCCCTATATTTTCCTTTGAGATTTTTATAATTTTATCTCTTATATCTCTACATAGTCTTTGATCCTTTTTATTTAATCTTTGTACATTACATGAGGTAGGGGGTCCAACTTCATGCTTTGGAATGTGGCTGTCCACTTGTCCCATAATCATTTCTTGAAAAGATTATTCTTTCTTCCATTGAAATGTACAAATGCATATTTGTCAAAATGAATTGACTGTAAATGTGAGGTTGTATTTCTGAATTCAAATTCTATTTCATTACTCTATACCTTTATCTTTAAATGTGTCTTAGTTACTTTCCTCATTGCTGAAACAAAATATCCAACACCCAAAGTTAAAGGAGGAAAGGTTTATTTGGCTCATGGTTTGTAGAGGTTTCAGCCAATAGTCAGCTGGTTCCAAGTCAGGGAGGTGTGGCAGAGGGGCATCACAGAGAGAAATAGTCCATAGCAAGCAGGCAGGAGACAGCAAAGCAGCAAGAGCAGGCAGCAACAGCAGCTGCCTTCTTTCTGCCCCTTTATATTTCATCCAGGTCACAAGCTTATTGATTGGTGCTACCCACACCCAGGGTCGGGCACCCTTTATCCTAGCATCACACCTTTTTTTTTTTCTTTATGTGGGTTCCGGGAGTCGAACTCAGGACTTCGCGCTTGCCAGGCAGGCGCTTATGCCACTGAGCCATCTCACCGGCCCTAGCATCACACCTTTAATCCACATTCACACACCCTAATCCAGCCACCTTCAAAACTCCCCACATATGACCACATGAGGCTGGGGGGCACATTTAGATGCAAGCCATAACAAATGGTACCATGTTGTCTTGATTACAGTAGATTTGTAGAAAGTTTTGAAATCAGAAAGTATTAATTCTCAAAAACAAGTATTCATTCTCCAACTTTGTCTTTCTTTTTCAAAATTGTTTTGGTTATTCTAGGTCCTTGCTATTCCCCTGTGAATTTTAGGTTCTGTTTGTCCATTTCTGCAAAGAAGCTAACTAGGCTTTTGACAAGAATATGTTTCTTCTTAATTCAACCTTCCTTATTTGTGTCCTCTTGGAGAGAGGACACACTTATCACAGTGTATCAGTCAGTGCTTACCACAGAAACATATATAAGGACTTACAAGATAGGCTTACAATGGCCACCTGCAGAGTCAGGTGTGAAAGAGATCAAAGGGTTGTCTGCACCCTGGAAATCTGAAGGATCCAGTGAAAGGCCTGGAGCTCATAGAAATATCACGTGTGAGTCTGTATTAGGAGACCAAAGGGTATGCGATGGAAGACTGAAGGGTCAACACTGGAAGCCAGGAGAAAATGCCCAAGGTAAAGGTGAAGAGTGGAGCTCCTCTGAAGAAACAGAAGTGAGCCTTCCTTCTTCATTTCCCTTTTACTCCACTCAGGTGACAAGCCTATTGGTTGGTGTCACTCACACCCAGGGTGGGTCTTCTGTCTTCAGTAAATTCCGTCAGCCACACCCAAACTATGCTCATCCAATTTAGTTGGGTGTTTCTTACTCAAACTGACACAATCAGTTAACCTTCACCATCTATCCCTTGTCAATTTGACAACCAAACACATTTCCTTAAACCATACTTAGTCTCTAGATACAAAGACAAATTCATAATTATGCCTAACACGTTACAACTATCCTGAGTACAAACAGAAACACAATAATTCCCTCCCCAGAATAGAAGGCAAGTTTTCTTTGGGTGATGTTTACTCCTAACATTTTATAACTTGAACATTATAATACAGGTTTAACCATATTTCAGAACCAATATTAAGTCTATCAACATTATATTACATAGGAACCGTATTAGGAGAGAACAATTATGATCTTTGTTTCTGTAACTGACCATGGATTTGTAGTTGGTATTTAGAACTGCCTTCTTCTACTACCCATTCCATATTCCCTTGGCCTTCACCAAGCACCTTACCAGGTCTTGGTTCATTCTCTGGTGGGGTGACACATACCTTCATTCCTGAATGTTTGGGCCATTTGTCATCCTGCCTGAATTGGGTTGTTGTAGTTTCCCACTGACCTTAATAACAGTGAGATAGGAGAGTAAGGCATGGCAAAAGCTGGCTGGGAAAGTAGGCATGACCTGTTGACTACAAGATCCCAGCCGCATATGCTGAACAGTTCCCAAAGCCCTGCATGTGGATTTATTATGAGAACTCGAACAGGTTTTCAATAGGAAGGCCTAGACCTGACATCAGCCTGAGGCAGGGGTCCAAGCACCTCCTCTCAGGACCTATCTGTAGAAGTTCTCATGGGTTTCCTCAAGATTTAGACAGCCTTAAAGGACACATCGACACCGTGAAGACTTTGCTAATGTAGCTTTCCATGATAGCCCACACTGTGTTTCCTAGATGCTCTTACCCTCTTTTTCTATTTACACGGCCCAAGCTCGCTCTGCAGAGCCAGTTTCTCTCCCACTTTTCACTTTTACTTTCTTGAATAAACTTGGCCACTGCTTTTTCCTCATTTTGTTCAATTCTTTGTCCGAGACAAGAACCTGGAATCCAACTCCAGAAGGAGAGGCGAGCAACCCCGAACCTGTTAACATTTAGTTGGCGAGCCACTTTTTAGAAGCAAGCTACCTGACTACAACAGGGCATGGTGATACTAGGAGGCACCCAAAGGGATCTCCTGCACATCAAGTATATTCTTCCTTTCCTCCATTGTGGAATAATAGTCCAATTTCCCCCTTGATAGCCCGGGTCAATCATCCCTGCCAACACCATAACTCCCTTTTTAGCTTGTTTACTCAGAGGCATAAGGAGACCAAAATGACCAGGGGAAACTTTTAGCTTCCAGTTCAGTGGAACCATTGTTCTGCTTCCTGGGACAAGTCTTCCCCACTCTGGGACCAAGACTTCTAGGCCAGCAGAGCATAAGGTTGCAAGAACAGGAAGCAAAAATTTTGCTGTGGATCACTAGGGGTAATGGTCAGTGGTACCATTCCCACTTCCACCCCTTGATTCTTGGACCCATGAATCCTGGCTATGGGAAACATGATACCACATATTGGATGCCAATTCAAAGCATATACAATCTTTTGAAGAACCTTGCCCCAGCCCTGCAAGCTGTTGCTACCTAACTGCCATTGTAACTGTGTCTACAAAAAACCACCCATTCCATCTTTCTGTCAATCCAGCCACTTCTGGATACTGAGGAACAAGGTAAGACCAGTGAATTCCATGAGCATAAGCTCATTGCTTCAATTCCTTGGCTGTAAAATGTGTTCCTTGGTCAGTGGCAATGCTGTGTGGAATTCCATGATGGTGAAAAAAGCATTCTGTTAGTCCATGGATGGTAGTTTTGGCAGAAGCATTATATGCAGGGAAGGTCAGTCCATATCCAGAATAAGTGTCTATGCCAGTAAGGAGGTCAAAGCTCTGTCCTTTCCATGATGGAAGTGGTCCCAGGCTGATCACCCCAGGGAATGGTGCCATGTCGGGGACTCAGCATTGGTATCTGCTGCTGGCATATTGGGCATTCAGCAGTGGCTGTAGCCAGATCAGCCTTGGCTAATGAGTCCATGTTGCTTAGCCCATGCATAACCTCCATCCCTGCCACCATGGCCACTCTGTTCATGAGTCCATTGAGCACTAATCTCTGCAATCCCTCCAGGGATGCGATATTGTTTTTGGTTTACTATTTTACCAGGCAAAGGCAACTTTAATGGCTTCTCTTTGGCCTTTCCAACCATAATAGCCCTCGCACTACAGGTTAAGGAACCAATGTGATGATTCTGCCAAGTACTAAGCCCCAACATTCTCAGCCTCATCAGGATCTTCCCAAACATCTCCATCCCAATTATGCATTCTGGAACCAGGGAAAAGACTACAGGATGGATTTGAGGACCTACTGTACCCACCGTGAGTCGGACCTTTGCTAAAATACCATTGATCACCTGACCACCATAGGCCCTTTCTCTTATTGAAGGGCTACGATGAAGTTTTGGATCTCCTGAAATCAGTGTTAGTTCAGAACCAGTGTCCAGTAGTCCCCAAAATGTCTGATCATTTCCCTTATCCCAATATACAGTTACTCTGGCAAAAGGCCTTAGGTCCCTTTGGGGAAGGATGGAAGAAAGATTGCCCATAAAAATTTTGGTGTCCAGGGCCGGTGAGATGGCTCAGCGGTGTAAGCGCCTGCCTGGCAAGTGCGAGGGCCCGAGTTCGACTCCCAGAACCCACATATGAAAAAAGGTCCGGTGATATCGCTCAGTGGCATGGGTGCCTGCTGGTACATGAGGTTCTGAGGTTGACCCCCGGTACCCACAAAAAAAATTTGTGGGGGGCTACATAGTGAGCTCAAGGCCAGCCTGAACTTCACAGTGAGGCCCTGTGTCAAAAAAAATTTTTTTTGTGGTCCACTAGGGTCCTTCCTCAAGGGGGCCCTGCCTCCCCTTCATTCAAGGGGTTCTGGTTCTATAAACTGGCTCAAATCCAGGAATTGATTGAGGGGCTGTGATTCTCTTACTGAAATTTGAACTAGGTTTCTGTTCATTTGCCCTTAAACATTTTTTGATTATATAAGTCTAGTAAAAATTTTGTAGACCTCCTGTCTATTTCACTTTTTGGAACACTGGCTAATCAGCCAGTGCCATAGGTCTACAGGGGTCAGGCCATTCTGGTCATTGTTCTGCTTCTGCTGTCCATTATGATAAGTGCATGCACCTTGCCTTTGGTGATTAAGTGCTGCCACTTGACCCCTGCCACTCCAGGATCCAATTAAACCCATTGCCCTTAAATTTCCCAATTGAGTAACCAAGGTCCCCACTGTAAGGTCTGGCATACCAGAAGAGCAATGACAGGGCTCTTCAGAGATGTCAGTGCTGCCCTTATGAATCTGTTTCTCAAGGTGTTAGTGAAGGGTTCATTTTCTGGATCATCTTGGTGTGGAGGATTAGGTTTAACATGACAAATCCACTCCAGCATTCCCATTTCCTGGAGCCCTTGAATCCCCCCATCACAATAAACCACAGAATATCAGGCATCTCTAACTCATTCACAGTGGGCCATCTTTTGATCCATACTTCTGCCAACCAGCAAAACAAATTATTAACACTTTTTTGTTTTGGTTTGGTTTTTTTACTCTACAAGCTGCAGCAGTAAATTCAGAATCTCTGATTAACGGGCCTGCATCAACTCCGCTTGATCCAAGTGTATGTTTTTGCCACTATTATTCTATACCCAGAAAATCCATTCCCACCCTTGCTCAATGGGCCTCTGCTTATAAGAGTTAGAAAAGTCAAGAGGTTCTTTGGGAGAATACCAGACCTTCTCATGGGTCACACTATATACTTCACCCTTTGGAGCCTTTTGTGATTTGAGCCTGGTTATAGGGCAAGAGGCAAAAGTGGGAGGTGAGGGTGGGTCAGTGTTATCATGCTTGGTCAACTCAGGATTAGTTTCCTCAGGTATGCTGGGGGAGGTCAACACCACCGGGGGTGGGGGTAGGGAGCGCCTACACCACTGTGAGTGGGGAAATCTCTTCTTCTGCCAAAATAATCTCATTAGAGTTTAGGAGCTCAACATCCCCAGCCTCATCAGGTTCCTCCCAAACATCTCCATCCCAGTTAATGGGATCCCATCCTTTTCCAATCAGTGCCCTCATCTTAACTTCAGATACCCTTTGAGGCTGAGCATTAAATTTATGTTGTTTCAGCCAAATGAATTATGAGGGCCTCTGTTTGGGTTTCTGCGATCTCAACCCTGTGGCTAAAGGAGAGAAGTCCTTTTCAAGACCTATTGAGAAACTTTTAGACTATTTATGTATGTGTGCAGCTGGCAATTTAAATCTTTGAATTCCTTATTTTCCTTTATTTGTCCTCACAGTTAGCAGACTTTAGATTTCCTCTGCGTGTTTTGAGCTCATTTTTTTCCTTCACTAGTTTGTCCAGAGATGCTAAGAGAAACCAACAAGCATTATTATATTTCCCACTCCCAAAAATATTCAAAAGTATCATATATGGAGTCACTAAATTCCTTGTATCTCACAAGTGGTAAATTAGGATAATCAAATGGATCTACATTTCATATTACTTTAAAAAGTTCACACCAAGGACTATCAGTATCACCCACATTATCAAGAGAGACTATGGCATCTTTTGGTCTCATCAACTCCAACTAAAACCATTAAAGAATTTCATCTTTACAATTCTGTTTCTCCAGAGCCACTACCAGTACCAAAATCTGTATCAGTCAGTGCTTACTAGAGAAACAGATTTAATGCAAGATATACCAATCTATAAAAATTTATGCTGGACATGGTGGTGCACGTTTGTAATCCCAGCACTCAAGAGGTTGAGGCAGGAGGATTGCCATGAGTTCGAGGCCATCCCAGGCTACATGGCAAGTTCAAGGCCAGCCTGCACTACATAGTGAGACCCTGTCTCAAAAACAAACAAACAAACAAACAAAAAAAGAATTTACAAGATTGGCTTACAATGACCACCCACAGAATCAGATGTGGAAGAGTGCAAAAGGCCTATCTGCGCACTGGAGAGCTGGAATATCCAGTGAAAGGCCTGATATAGGGAAAGAAGCTCCCAGCCTGTTAGATGTCCAAAATGCCGATGTCGTGTTCTCTAGAATGGAGGAATGAATTCTAGGAACAACGGAGTTTAAGAGTAGGAAGAATTTATTGGGAGAAAGGAAGCTTCTAAACAGGGACAGAAGGGGGGCCAGAAAGTGTGTAGCCCACTGAATCCACTTCTCAAGGGTGTTTACTGAGCAAAGCCAAGAGGTGAGGCGGGTTTAAGGTGGGACAGACCTATACTCAATCAATAAGATTACAAGTATAGTTGCTTAGGTAATATTGGTCCAATGGAAAAATCGCAGGATGGGTGTGAGGTGGGATAAAATTATGGTCAACCAATAAGATTACAACAAGTGTCATCGCTTAGGTAATATTGATTAAACGGGGACCAAATTGGGAAGCAAGTCGTGTAGCAAGCATACATGGGATGGACAAGAACTTTCCCAGAAGGGGTGGGTTAAGATTTGGTCCTCCACCACAAGGTGATTTATGCCTACTTAGACTATCAGTAACTACTGTTCATCCCTAGGAAAAGTATATGGGTGATTAGTTCCTCTTTTTCTTGAAGCCTGGCCTCCATTGAATATTCCTCCAGCCACAGTTGTCTTCTGTACTGACCTTTCGAGGGCTCAGCCCTGTCTGACTGCGTACAATATTTCTACCTAATTTAGCTATCTATAATAGGCCTAGAGCTCACTGTAGTGTCCCATGAGTCTATATCAGGAGGCCAAAGGGTCTAAAATGGAAGCCAGAAGGAAATGTCCAAGCTGAGAGTGAGCTCCTCTGAAGAAATAGAAGCAAGCCTTCCTTCTTCGTTTTTTATCCCATTCAGGTGACAAGCCTATTGGTTGATGTCACTCACACCCAGGGTTGGTCTTCTGTCTTCAGTAAATTCCTTCAGCCACACCCAAACTATGCTGATCCAATTTAGTTGGGCATTTCTTTCTCAAATGGACACAATCAGTTAACTATCACACATGGTATATCTTTTTGTTCTACTTTCCCAGTGATTTCTTCAACTTCATTCCCCAAAGCTTCTATTGAACCTCTAATGTCAGCTACTATATTTTTTAATTTCCCAGAGCTCTTTCTTGTTCTCTTATTTTATCTTTTGTCATAGAATTGGTTCTGGTTTTATAAAAGTAATAAATTCTCTTAACTCTTTGGTCGTATTAATTAAAGTTGGTGAGATTTAAGTCATTTTCTTATTTTCTTATATATCACCCTTATTATTTACTCCTGGTTTCTTTTTCCTGATTCTTAGTTTTGGTTTCTCCATTCCACCCTAAATGTTTCTTCAAATTGCCTGAGAACACCTGTGTGTGTGTGTGTGTGTGTGTGTGTGTGTGTGTGGTATTGGGGGTTGAACCCAAGGGTGCTCTACCACTGAATTTTTTTTTAATTTGAGAGAGGGGTTCACTAAGTCACCCAGGCTGGTCTCAAGCTTGTGATCCTCCTGCCTCAGCCCCCTAAGTGCTGGAATAGCAGGCATGTGCCATTGTACCCAACTTCTGTTCATGTTTGTTTGTTTGAGCACATGGAGAAAGGGGCTGCACTAGATTTTTCATCGAAGGATCTCCAAATAGCTCATCTAAAGATCTTTTCTCTAGGGTCATTCAATTTCTTCAGAGTAGAATTCTTCAACCTTTTGCCTTAACACCAGTGGTCTGACCAGGAATGGTGGCACACGCCTACAATCCCAACACTTGAGAGGTTGAGGTAGGAGGATCATTGTGAGTTCAAGGCCAGCCTGGAATACATAGTGAGATCCTGTCTCAAAACAGCCAAAAAATTAAAAATAAATAAATAAATAAAAAACAGTGATATGGGAGCAACATGGGGTAAGAGGGTTGCAAGTCTCATCATTCTGTTTGCAGACTTTCACCATTTTCATTTCCTATTTTCAACCCTGCTCACTATCTCTACTCTCCTATCGTGCCACATATACCCAAATGTGAAGTCTTTCTGGTTCACTTTCTCCAAAATGAAGAGGAGGGGGGTAGTTGCCTGTCTGTAATGGCTGCTGGGGAACATACTGGGGAGCTATCTGTCCCAAATTTAAGTTTCTACCAATTTCTATGTTTTCATTCCTGTATCATCATCCACTACCTGGTGCCTCTGCATTCTGAGCCTTTCTGGAGTTGTACAAAGAGGGTTGACTCTCCTCTAAGGGCACCCCACCTTGGCAGATAGTTCCTTTTGTATATATTCAGTCTTCAAAACTATGTTGAGCTCTTCTATTTTTTAATATCTCCTGTCCCATTATTTATGCCCTTTTGTATTGTGTTTTTATTCCTCTCATTTCATTTTAGTTGAGTTTCAGGAGGAAGACATTTTTAATCAGAATTTAGTTCTGCCAACTCTAATCCCAAATACTTTTCACTGTTTCACTTTCTGAGGGAAGCAAGGGAATCAGTGTTGAGGGGGTCAACTCCTGCCATTATGTTCCACACCCAAAAATAGGCCCGCCATGATTAGAGATTGATTCCATACCTGATGAAAAGTCAAGGTCCCAGGCAGTCTGAGTCTGACACACTATTCCCATTCACTCCCATGGTGCATCCCATAGAAGAGCAAGAAGGGCTCTCTGGAGAGGATAGAAAAGCATACAGCCCTTCCTCTCATTGTGTTTTGGTGGGTGATAGGGTGATTTTTGTATACAAAGTAACCCATATCCACTAGGAAAAGAGAGAATCTGTGGCACGGGTGAAGCACGTCTGTCTGGCTGCTTCCTGGTGTTACTTCCTGGCCCAAAGGGTTCTGCCTATGCCTCTCTTCTCATGCCCTTCTTCCTCTCTAGGTTATTGGTCTGGGCCTCAGAGCCCTCTCCCTCCCTCAGTTATATTGGCCTCACTGGCTTAGAAGGTGATTAGGAATTTAATTATTTAGTTTCTCCAGCTTGGTAGATTAATTCCATCCATCACAGGCAGGCTGAGCCTTTTCTCTTTGTACTCTTTCCAAGGCTGCCTAGCCAATTCCAAGAGGAAGTAGCTCCATAGCTCATTGAGCCTGGAGGCAATGGATGAAGTTTACCTAGGGTGAGTGAGTTTGTATAAATTTGAGCCACAGAGTGTCTTTTTAGCAATGAGTATAGGCTTTAACATGTCTATCTGTGAAGAATGTGCACCAATAACACTCAGGCCTTTTGAGTTTCAGCTTAGAAGAGGCCAAGGTGCAACCTTCTTCTGCCATCCTGCAACTAGCTTCATCTGACAGCAGCTCCCTCCACTGTGCTGCTTACATTTGACCCCAGGTGAGATCAAAGTCACATACTTGAGTTACACTGGAGGCAAAGTCAGTGCCACATCTACCCTGGCCCCAAGACTGGTGATCTGGGTCTATCTTCAAAAATGGTTGGTGATGCCATTGCCAAGGCAACCCTTGATAGGAACCTATGAGGATAACAGTGAAACTGACCTTTCAAAACAGACAGCTCCAGGTTGGGGTGCCTCTAGCCTGATCATCAACTCCCTCAAGGAACTACCAAGAGATAAAAAGAAACAAAAAACCATTAAACACACTGGAAATATCACTTTAGATAAGACTGTCAAAATTGCCCAACAGATACAGCACCAATATTTAGCCAGAGAACTCTCTGAATTCTTCAAAAAGATCCTAGAGATCACCTGGTCTGTAGACCGCAATATTGGTTGTCACCACACTCATGATATCACAGATGACATTAACAATGGTTCAATGGGAAAGGGGTGTACCTTAGTGGTAGAGGCCTGAGTTTGATCCCCCCTACCCCAAGAAATAAAACCAGTGGTGCCCAGCTAGGTATGAAGTTCAAAGGAAAATATTACAATAAAGGATCATATGATAACCAAAAATATTCATTGTAACATGTATATATAGCAAGGTGTTTTTGTAAGTTTTATGTGACTTAAAGTGCCATAAACATGCATTTACATGTACATAGGGATAGAAGGATTGATGGTTGATTAGGCTATATTGTTATTCTGATCATCCTCTGGCAACCTTGACCACTACAAGACAGACAGGCAGCTTTCTGAGTGCTGTGTCTCTCTGGGGTCAGCTTGGTATCCCCTCCTGACACCCAATCTTAAGCTACAAAGTTGGAAGGCACCATCATGATTATGTGGCCTGAGGCTTGTGTAGTTCTTGAATCCCTGTGGCAGCATTCTAAATGAGTCTCCAGTCTTAGTCTTCACATTTTCAACACAAGGAGTCAACTCCTCTCCAGCTGTTCTTTCTATATTGGATGACTCTGCCGTCAGGAAGGTTCTAATTATAAACTCCAGCCAAGCCATTGAAGGTATTTCCCTTCATTCTGTCTTGTCCTTACTCCTAGTGACATTATTCAAGTTTGGGGTGCCATCTTTCCTTTCCTTGGTCACTGAGCTTCAAATCATTGAATATCGTTGGGCACTGAAGGTATACATGGATGAGATAGATCTTGCCCCTTAATGTTCATGCTCTAGTGGGGAGGAAAAAAAAAAACTATTAAAAGAACAGAGGGCTGGTGAGATGGCTCAGCGGCGTAAGCGCCTGCCTGACAAGTGCAAGGGCCCGAGTTCAACTCCCGGAACCCACATATGAAAAAGGGGCCGGTGATATCGCTCAGCGGCACGGGCGCCTGCTGGCACGCAAGGTCCTGAGGTTGACCCCCGGTACCCACACACACACAAAAAAAAAGAATAGAGGTGGGAGCGTTAACTTGGTCTTGAGGGGGAAAAGAAATATTGTCTTGGTTACTTTTCTCTCATCGCTGGGACAAAATACCCAACACCCAAAGTTAAGGAAGGAAAGGTTTATTTAGCTCACAGTTTGTGGAGGTTTTAGTCCATAATCAGCTGGCTCCAAGGCAGGGAAGCATGGCACAGGGGCAACACTTCATGGTGGCAGAAGACAGCAAAAGCAGCAAGAACAAACAAGCCTCTTTTCCTCCCTTACACTGTAAGCAGGCTACCCGCCCTAGGGCACGTGTAGCACTCACACCATCTCCGTGCCCTCCTGTTGCACAGGATGAGGATGTTTACAAAGTGAGGACCCTGGCCCCCTGCTGAGTCACTTAGTTAAACTTCTAAACTTCTCAAGTTGACACAATGTATCAACCATTACAAGTATCTTTTAGGGAAAATTGCTAGGAACAAAGACACTTGAATTGAGTCAGAGGCAGAGGTAACTCAAAGTCCGTGCTTCCTCCTTGCCCCACACATTCTTCTGCTACATCCTGTTTCCCATTCTCTTCTAGCTGGCTAAGCACAGAAATCCACTAAGGAGAGCAGGGACTTAGACTTCTCTGAGACTGGGGCAGGGGCAGGCAGCATTTCAGACGGAGAGGAGGGATAAGAGGTGCCACTACCTGAGCCCAACATTTAGCCAACCAAGAGGCTTTAAGGGATCCATGGGGTCAGCCCTGTGTTTAACCTTCTATGGTACAGGTCCAGAAGAAAAGGAAAGGCCCTGCTACTGGAAGCCCCTGTCCTAGCTCACTAGAGAGCTTATAGGAAAATGCAGTAACTTAGGAGGCAGTTGTAAGCTCTGGATCCCAGGAAGACACAAGAAACCTGGATCAAAGATTTGGAAAGCCATTGACCTGGTCTAACTGAGCAGCTTCTTCCTCATGGACCCCTGCTATGGGCTTGATCTGATAACTGCTCTCTGGCAGTCCTAGCAGTCTTTTAGCATCCCCAGAGCATCTTGGGTGCTATGGTCACATCAGCCTAGTCATAGATTCTCAGAATAGAAAAGACTCTGGGGTGCTAAGGAGGAAGAAAGAAAAGAAGCAAGAGGGTTCCTACTGTACCAGGTACCACGCTGTGTATCATGCAGATTAATCCTTTAATCCTCACTGCAACTCTCAACTTCAGCATGATCGTAAGGAAGCATACACATCTGTGATGGGTAAAACACTAGGAGACTTTGCTCAGTGCTTAACAGAATAATGTGTCATGAGTAATAACATATTTCTAGCAGCCAAAATATTATCTATCTCCCCTCTGTGTGTACGTGTGTGTATGTGTATACACGTGTGTGTGTGTGTGTGTGTGTGTGTACTGGGGATCAAACCCAGGCTCTCACTCATGTTAAAAGCACCCTCTTTACCACTGAGTTCCACTCCCAGCCCTTATTTCCCGTTTTTCATGTAAAGGGTCGGTCATTAGCGTTATAGACCTGACTTCTGTCCACCTTCTCATTCTTCCCTTGTTGATGGGCTGACTTTTCCAAATGGACAATTTGGAAAATAAGTTTATTGCATGCAGTTCAGCCTCAAACTCTTCTGTCTACATGGAGGCAAGTTATCAACAGGGACTACTAGCTTCCTTTGCTTTTCTCTGCCTTAAGTCTACAGAGGCAGGCCTGCCACATGAGGACATTACAGTCAGCCTAACTTTGCAGTAATGAAGGTGATATATATCCTTTATTTCCCATTTCCTATGTCTCATTTCTCAAATGAATTAGGAGTGGGGAAGAGAACTGTTAATTTGGGGCCTCCTTCAAACTCCCAGTAGTGTAGTAGAAAGAACACTGAAACAGGAGATAAATGGCCTGGTTTATAATCCTAAATCTGCCCCTTAGGACTTGTGCCCTAGGGCAAATCACTTACCAATTTCTTATCTGACAAATGAGTCTAGGTTCTTAATTATAAGCAATAGAAACCAAGTCTGGTTATTTTAAGCTAAGAAGTAATAATACTAATGGAAAATATGTGGTAAGGACATTGGTAGCTTATAGAATGATGAGAAGCTAAAATTAAAAGTTTAGACAACCAACTGAACCAGGGGTAAGAACAGCCTGATCCATGTCATAGCTCATGCTAAGATAAACCTTCTGGCAAATTCTTTTAGTCTAGGTAAGATAAAAACTAAAATAACCCCCAAATTATAAAGGTTTCATATACTACGTTAGTTTCTATCTTACACAACAGCCCAAGTTGGGTGCTCCTGGTCTGTGGCTTTCTACCAGGCAGTGTCTCAGAGACCCAGCCTCCTTCTGTCCTGTGGCTCAGTGCTCCTCTGCGTCCAGGGAGCGCTCTTTACTCAGCCAATGGCTGGGGAAAGAGAGAGCAAAGGTCATATGTGGAAGGTTTGTGCAGGTCAAGCCTAAGTCTTACGCAAAATTTCTGTATAAATTCTCTTGTTCAGAACCCAGATCACGTGGCTGTATGTAACTGCAAGGAAAAGGTAGTCCATCGGTATACCAGGAGAATAAGGAAGTGGAGTTTGTTGAACACTTGACAGCCTGTCAGAATGTCACCTGGAGAAGATCCAAAGTTCTGAGAAGGATCATCTGATTTGCTAAGGTTAGGTTATATGCTACTATGCTAATAGCAATATCAGAAAAGAAAAAAAGAATCTGTCTCTCTTTACTTCGCTGTGATTTGTGTTCCTTCTCCCAGAAAAAAATCCATGTTAAACTTTTATATGAGATACTAAGATGTAGATCAGGACCAGGTGGTACCACTTCTGTTTGTTGTTGTCTTGTGGTAGTGGGAATGGAATCCAGTGCCTTCACACTGAGCTATATCCCCAGCCTTTTTTATGTTTTATTTTAAGACAGGATCTCACTAAGTCACTAAATTGCCCAGGCTGGGTTTGGACTTGTGATCCTCCTGCTTCAGCCTCCTAAAGTGCTGGGATTACTGGCATGTGCCACCATGTCCACCTTTAAGAGGGGATTAGGGCTCTCTCTTCACTAGTGGATTAATCCACTCATGTGATTAATGGGTAAATAGGTTATCTTAATAGTGAGACTGCTATAAAGCCGTTTGGCTAGTTCTTTTTTTGTTTGTTTTTTGTTTGTTGTTGTTGTTTTGTTTTGAGACAGGGTTTTGTTATGTAGTTCAGGCTGGCCTCGAACTTGCAGCGATCCTCCTGCCTCAGCCTCCCAAATGCTGGGATTACAGGAGTGTGCCACCATGCCCAGCTGTCTAGGTCTTTCACTGTGTGATCCCCTGCTCCACTTAACAGCAAGAAGGGCATAACATTTTGCCTGCCAAAAAGCCATTACCTTGCCACCAAAGCATCCAATTCTGCCAACAAGAAGTCCATCACCATATGCATCCCCTTGACCTTGGACCAGAAACATGTGTCAAAATATAATCATTTTTTTACAACTCAAGGGCAAAAGCCTTCTACAAGTCCCAAAGGACTCTATAACTCTCGGAAGAACAACCAATAGGCCAAGACAATATCAATGTTGGAAAAGTGTTAGCAGTCTGTGAAAATATAACGTAAGAAAAGTCTGATGCAGCAACAAAATATGTTAAAATGGAAAGAGCATTGCAAGATTATGACCTTAGGGCCGGTGAGATGGCTCAGCGGTGTAAGCGCCTGCGTGGCAAGTGCGAGGGCCTGAGTTCGACTCCTGGAACCCGCATATGAAAAAAGGGCCGGTGATATCGCTCAGCGGCATGGGCGCCTGCTGGCGTGCGAGGTCCTGAGGTTGACCCCCGGTACACACACACACAAAAAAAAAAAGAGATTATGACCTTAAAAAATCTTCCCCTGGATTTGTCACTACTAAAAAGTCCTGGTAACAGCTCTAACATTTTTGCCCAGCATTTACTCTCATGCACACCCCTAAAATCTAAATTGACACCTGGGGCTGTAACTCAGTGGCAGAATACTTGCCTAGGGTACAAGCAGCCCTGGGTTTGATCCCCAGCACTACAACCAAAGCAACAACAATCCTGTTGGCTCTTCAATAGTTTTATCCACCAAAAGAGCCTGGAGCTCTTTTGCAGAATAGCTGACTCCATAGGGCAGGAAAAAATCAGTATGTCTTCGGAATATTTTGTTGTAGCAAAAAAGAAAGGATGTTTTAAACATGTCAGGGTGAGAGCCAAACAGACAAAGCTTAAAGATACACCCACTGGCAGGGTGTAACAATTTTATTTTAAAACATTATAGTTAGAGTTAATTAGAATAAGTCAAATCCACAAAAGTTTCCATTCATACTAATACAGTGTACTCAAAAGAGAAAAGTAGCTGGGTGCGGTGGTGCATGCTTATAATCACAGCACTCAGAAGACTGAGGCAGGAGGATCGCAGTGAGTTTGAGGCCAGCCTGGGCTATATAGTAAATTCAAGACCAGCCTGAACTATATAGTGAGGCCCTGTCATGAAAGAGGAACAGAGAGAGAGAGAGAGAATCAAACTAAACGAAAATAGCTTTAATACAATAGAATAGTGAATGCAATACGGTACACTTAGTAATGAGTTACACAGGTGTCTCTGCATGTGCACAAGTATTTTTTCAGTATTTTTCTTTCTGTAAAGGGCAGGTTGATTAAAACATATACATATAGTTTACTTACACTTTTTTTGTTTGTATTATGTATTTGGCTGAGAAAATAGGTAAAAATGAGCAAAAAACTGTAAACCAAAGACATCCTTTTTAAAATACCAGGAATAGGAAGGACCTATCAGCACTGATAGTTTCATTAAATGATCATAACCAGATAGAAAGGAAGTCTAGTACCAGATTAACAATGAGCAAGTAAAAATAGAGTTCAGCAGACTATTCTAAGAGTGGGAAGGGAAATCAATTGTAAATTTTTTTTTAAAAACCCATGATATGTAATGGTAGGACAATTGATTTGGAACTTCCTTCCAATTATGCAAATCTATGACTTTACATCATTTCTGGGATAGACATTAAATTTCAGGAATCAAAACATATAAGAAAGATGACAGCCAAATGTAGTGGTACAGGCCTGTAATCCTAGCACAGTTGTTGGGTAGTTCCTTTAGAAATGGCTTGGTCAGGGATATAGCTTAGTGGCACAGTGCCTGCCTGGCAAGTGCGAGGTCCTGAGTTCGATTCCCAATACCATTAAAAAAAAAAAAGAAAAGAAATGGCTTGCCAGTTAAAAGGGGTAAGGGAAGAACTATCTCTGTAGACCAAACTTGGGCCAAACAAAGAGAGAAAAGGATAAAAGCAAAAGTAAAAGTGCAGGGCTACCATAAGGAGTCACCATAGCAGGTTTCTCGAGGTGTCCGGTCTCTTTTATGCTTTCCGCATCTTATGGGAACCCGCGAGAAGTTCCACATAAGGGGTCCTGGGAATTATTTGGTGCTGTCCTGGGATCTTGTAATTGACAGATCCTGCTTATTTTCCTAGCCAGATTTGCCACACCCACCTCTTATATCAGGACTATGAGAAACTGAGGCAGAAGGATCCCAAGTTCAAGGTTTGCATTCCATCTGGGAAAATTAGCAAGACACTTTCTCAAAATAAAAAGTAAGACATGACACAGCAGGAGCCATTTTGGACATTCTTTAACTTCTGCTCTTCAGAATACCGCAAAGAGGTGTTTGGATCCCACTGCAAAGAAAAGGCGTTGAAAATGTTGTAATACTGTACTGCAGTTCAGAAGATAGGACCAGAGCTAAATAATTGAGAAAATGCCTCCCCTTGAAATGGATGTACCCATCTCCACAGAAGAGCTAGAAAGTATTAAATCTTTCATAATACAGGGTGTTAAAGACATGTGCTCCATGATAAAGCAGATGGTATTACAGCAAATGGAAGATTTCTTGGACTTGAACGAGTTAAAGGAAGTATGCAAATGGGATTGGTCACAAAATAAAACTGCTGAAGTAAAGCAAAACAAAAGAAATTCTCACAGAATGCAGAGGAAAAATCCAAAGAAATTAAGGTACGAAAAGAAGATAAGAGAGGTGTGTAACATTGATACTTGAAATAGAGAACAAAGCAAATGAAGTTGAAATAATTAAGGAACTAACTGAAGAAAACTTTTCAGAGTTGAAGAATGAAGTAGGTCTGCAAATAAAAAAAACTCACAGGGTACCTGAGGTAGTGCACCCCTGTAATCCCAGCACTCAGGAGGCTGAGGCAGGAGGATCACTGCAAGTTCAAGGCCATCCTGGGCTATATAGTGAGGTCAAGGCCAGCCTGAACTACATAAGACTTTGTCTCAAAAAACAAAACAAAACAAACAAATAAAAAGACCTAGAAAGTAATAAATTTATTTCTAGTTCATTTCTTCCTTAAAGTTTTTTTGTTTGTTTGTTTGTTTGTTTGTTTTTTGTGGTGCTGGGGATCAAATCCAAGGCCTTGTGCATGCAAGGCAAGAGCTCTACCACTGAGCCACATCCCCAGCTCTTCCTTAAATTTTTA
Organism: Erethizon dorsatum; assembly: GCA_028451465.1. NCBI lineage: Eukaryota > Metazoa > Chordata > Mammalia > Rodentia > Erethizontidae > Erethizon > Erethizon dorsatum. The sequence continues at coordinate 107,934,205 of CM051827.1, read as the reverse complement.
CTAGTACATGTTTGAAGTACATAATGATTACAATAACTGTAGGAAGTTAGTATATGTACATAACATATCTTAATTCTTCTTGTGTCCTCTTCCCCTCCTTTCCTTCCCTTCTCCCTCTATCTCTTGGTCTTCTTGCCATTTGCAAAAGATCTATCTCCCTTTTCCCTATTATATATCTTTCATTTTGCTCTTCATTTTACTTATACTTTTGGTTTCTCATATAAGAGACATCATGTGATATTTAAGTTTTTGTGTCTAATTTATTTCACTTAACATTATGGTCTCAAAGTGCATTTATTTTCCCACAAAGGATTCAAATTTATCATTCTTTATAGCAGAGTAGTACTCCATTGTGTATAACTACCTAGAAAGGGAATAGCTAGATCAAATGGAATTTCTAGTTTTAGTTTTTTGAGGAATTTCCATACTGATTTCCATAGTGGTTGTACTAGTTTACATTCCCACCAATAATGTAGAAGGATTTCTTTTTCCCTGCAGCCTCGCCAGCATTTGTTATTACTTGATTTCTTGATGATGGCCATTCTTTCAGGAGTAAGATAGAATCTCAGTAATTTGCATTTCTCTAATGGCCAGGGATGTTGAACATTTTTTTCCATGTATTTATTGGTCATTTGTACTTCTGTGAAGTGTCTATTTCTGTTGTCCATTTTTTTTACCTTCATATTTATTTTATTTTAGTTTTAAAATTTTTATTTATTTATTTTTTGAGACAGGGTCTTACTGTGTAGCTCAGACTGGCTTTGAACTCACTATGTAGCCCACACTGCCCTCAAACTCATGGTGATCCTCCCGCCTCAGCCTCCAAGTGCTGGGATTACAGGCATGTACCACCACACCTGGCAGTCCAGTGATATTTTGAGCTAAAGTTTGAAACCACAAGCTAATGAGTAAAAAAGCAAAGGAAAAAAAGCACGTCTTCTTTGTTTTTCAAGTAGCCCGCATCCACCTGTTTCCAGTCTGCTAATGACTCTTGCCTAATATTATGATCATATCTATATATTGTGTATTTCTTTATTTATTTTTTAAATTATTTATTTTTATTTTTTAATTTTTATTTTATTTTATTAATTAATTAATTAATTTTTAAAAGACAACAAGTAAACATTCTCCTGTATTAACAAACTCAAGCATTAGTGAATGTACAAATACCTTTTGGAGAGAAAACATTACTCAGTATAAGATTAAGCCATGTAAAAGCTAGGTAAAAATAGAAGACTAAGGAATGGAATAGTCACAGTGAAATTGCATTTTCATACTAGGCAGGCAGTACGATGTTTACAAATGTGCGTCCAGTTTATTTTGCTTGTGAGTATTTTCTCGAGTTGCATCCATTTACCTATAAAAGTCTCCAGTTTATCTTTATGGCTGAGTAGTACTCCATTGTATAGAAATACCACATCTTTCTTATCCATTCCTCGGTTAATGGGCATTTGGGTTGTTTCCACAATCTAGCTATTACAAATTGTGTTGCTATAAACATGAGTGCACATATATCGCTGTGGTACGATGTTTTTAATTCTTCTGGGAAGATACCCAGAAGGGGAATAGCTGGGTCAAATGGGACCTCCAGTCCTAGTTTTTTGAGGAATCTCCATACTGATTTCCACAGTGGCTGCACCAGTCGACACTCCCACCAACAGTGGAGAAGGGTTCCTTTTTCCCCACAGCCCCTCCAGCATTTGTTATTAGTTGATTTCTTGATAACAGCCATTCTTTCTGGGGTGAGATGGAATCTCAGTGTTGTTTTAATTTGCATCTCTCGAATGACTAGTGATGTTGAACATTTTTTCATATATTTATTTGCCATTTGTATTTCTTCATCTGAGAAGTGTTTATTCATCTCAGATGCCCATTTTTGGATTGGGTCTTTAAATTTGGGAGGTCTGATTTTTTTGAGTTCTTTGTATGTTCTCGATAGTAATCCTTTGTCTGAGGAACAGCTGGCAAACATTTTTTCCCACGTTGTGGGTTGTCTCTTCACTCTGTTGGTGGTTTCTCTTGCTGTGCAAAAGCTTTTTAATAAGATGAGATCCCAGTTGTTAATTCTTTGTGATACTTCCTGTGCCATTGGGGTTTTATTCATAAAGTCTTTGCCTACACCAATGTCTTCAAGAGTTTACCTATTCTATTTTCCAGGAGATTTAATGTTTCTGTTTTAATATTTAGTTCTGTGATCCATTTTGAATTTAGTTTAGTGCATGGTGAAAGATATGGGTCTAATTTTAATCTTCGGCATGTGTAGAGTCAAGTTTTCCAGCACCATTTATTAAAGAGGCTATCTTTCTTCCAGTGAATGTGTTTGGCACCTTTGTCAAAGATAAGGTGGCTTAGTATGTCTGGAGTTGTTTCTGCATCTTCTAATCTGTTCCATTGATCTTTGGGTCTGTTTTTTTGCCAATACCACGCTGTTTTTATCACAGTAGCTTTATAGTATAATTTCAAATGAGGGATTGTGATGCCCCCTGCCTTGCTTTTGTTGCCCAGAATTGCCTTTGCTATTCTAGGTCTCTTCTGGTTCCAGATGAATTTTAGGATTGTTTTCTCTAATTCTGCGAGATATGTTGTTGGAATTTTGATCAGAATTGCATTAAATCTGTATAACGATTTTGGAAGTATGGCCATTTTCACTATGTTGGTTCTTCCGACCCAAGAGCAAGGGATATCTTTCCATTTTCTGATATCCTCTTCAATCTCCTTTTTCAGAGTACTGTAGTTTTCAGTGTAGAGGTCTTTTACCTCCTTTGTGAGATTGATTCCTAGGTATTTCATTTTTTTGGATGTTACTGTGAAAGGTGTGGTTTCCTTAATTTCTCATTTTCTCTCTCAGTGGTTTCTTTATTATTCGTGTACAGGAAGGCTATTGATTTTTGAGTGCTGACTTTGTATCCAGCTACACTACTGAATTTGCTTATTAAATCTAGCAATTTTTTAGTGGAGTTTTTGGGGTCTTCTACGTAGAGTATCATGTCATCTGCAAATAATGATAATTTAACTTCTTCCTTTCCAATCATAATTCCTTTTATTTCTTGCTCTTGTCTAATTGCTTTGGCTAAAGTTTCCAGGACTATGTTGAATAAGAGTGGGGACAGTGGACATCCTTGTCTTGTTCCTGATTTTAGAGAGAAGGCTTTCAGTTTTTGTCCATTTAGTATGATATTGGCTGTTGGTTTGTCATAGATAGCTTTTATCAGATTGAGATAAAGACCACCTATTCTAATTTTCTGTAGGGTTTTTATCATGAATGGGTGCTGGACTTTGTCAAAAGCTTTTTCTGCATCTACTGAGATGATCATATGATTTTTCTCCTTGGTTCTGTTAATATGGTGTATTACGTTTATTGATTTACATATGTTGAACCATCCCTGCATCCTTGGGATGAATCCAATTTGGTCATGGTGTATAATCTTCTTGATGGTTTGTTGCATTCTGTTTGCCAGTATCTTATTGAGGATTTTTGCATCTATGTTCATTAGGGAGATTGGTCTATAGTTCTCTTTCTTAGTTGGGTCCTTCTCTGGTTTTGGTATCAGGGTAATGCTTGCTTTCAGGAAGGAATTTGGGAGAATTGCTTCCCTTTCAATTTCATTAAAGAGTTTGAGAAGTAGTGGTGTTAGGTCTTCTCTAAATTTCCTGTAGAATTCGGCAGTGAATCCATCAGGGCCTGGGCTTTTCTTTGTTGGGAGGTTTTTAATTACATCTTCAATTTCATTGATTGTTATTGGTTTATTTAGGATTTCTATATCTTCTTGGTTGAACTTTGATAATTCACATGTATCTAGGAATCTGTCCATTTCTTCTGCATCTTCTATCTTATTAGAATACAAGTTTTTAAAGTAAGAGTAGATGATCTTCTGGATTTCTGCAGGGTCCATTGTGATATCACCCTTTTCATTCTTAATTGTGTGGATTTGAATACTTTCTTTCCTTTTTTTAATAAGGTTGGATAAGGGTTTGTCGATTTTATTTAATCTTTCAAAGAACCAACTCTTTGATTCATTGATTCTTTGTATGGTTTTTTAGTCTCCAATACATTAATTTCTGCTCTGATCTTTATAATTTCCTCCCTTGTACGAGCTTTTGGCTTAGCCTGCTCTTCTTTTTCTAGAAGTTTGAGGTTCACCATTAGGTTGTTTATTTGTGCTTGCTCTGTTTTTCTGATATAGGTATTTAATGCTATAAATTTCCCTCTTAGGACTGCTTTCATTGTATCCCATAAGTTCCAGTATGTTGTACTGTCGTTATCATTCAGTTGCAGAAACTGTCTAATTTCTTCTTTAATTTCATCTGTGACCCATTGGTTGTTCAGTAGGGTGCTATTTAATTTCCACGTGTTTAGGAAGTTCTTGTGGTTTCTTTTGCCATTAATTTCCAATTTCATTGCACTGTGGTCTGATAATATACAGGGGATAATTTCAATTCCTTTGCATGTACTTAAGCAGGTTCTATGAGCTAGTATGTGGTCTATTTTGGAGAACGTCCCATGTGCAGCTGAGAAGAATGTGTATTCTGATGTTGTAGGGTGGAACACTCTGTAGACATCTACTAAGTCCATTTGTTCCAAAGTTTGGTTCAGTTCTAATACTTCATTGTTGATTTTTTGTCTAGTTGATCTGTCTTTTTGTGACAGTGGAGTATTGAGATCCCCCATACAACTGTATTAGTGCTTATTTGATTTTTCATGTCCATTAATATTTGTTTTATATAGTTGGGTATACTGGTGTTTGTTGCATATATATTTATGATTGTTATCTCTTCCTCATGGATTGTTCCCTTTACAAGGATATAGTGACCTTCTTTATCTCTATGAATCATTCTTGGCTTGAAATTCACTTTGTCTGCAAAAAGAATAGCTACCCCTGCTTTTTTCTGGGTTCCTGTCGCACGGAGTATTGTTTTCCATCCTTTGACTTTCAGTCTATGAATTGCTTTCTGAATTAAATGTGTTTCTTGTATACAGCATATTGTTGGATCTTGCTTCTTGATCCATTTTGCCAGTCTGTGCCTTTTGATTGGTGAATTGAGACCATTAACATTGATGGTTAAAACTGATATGTGTTGACTTATCCTTGTCATGTTATTTTCCTGTTGTTGGCTCCCCCTCTTTTTATTTTTTTTCCCTCCCTCTCTTTAATTGTTTGCCCTGCCTGGTGGATTCCTTCTTTTGGGGTTCCTGGAGTTGTAGTCCTTGTTATCCCTTTCTAGAATGTCCTTCAAAACATTTGGAGTGCTGGTTTGGTGGTATAAATTTTCTCAGATGTTCTTTGTCATGGAAATATTTTATTTCTCCATCAGCTTTGAAATATAGTTTTGCGGGGTACATCAATCTGGGTTGAAGGTTATTTTCCTTTAGAACTTGAAATACATCATTCCAAGCTCTTCTTGATTTGAGTGTTTGTGCTGAAAAGTCTGCTATGATTCTGATGGGCTTTCCATTATAGGTGATTTGTTTCTTTTCTCTGACAGCTTTTAAGATTCTACTCTTATGTTAAATTTCTGGAATCTTGACTATGATATGCCTGGCTGAAGATTTTTTTTTGATCGTGGCTAATTGGAGTTCTATAAGCCTCACTTATCTGTACGTCAAATTCTTTTTCTCTACCAGGGAAATTTTCTGTTATAATGTCTATGAACAGTGTTCTGATGTCATTTATGCTATCTCCTGCTTTTTCATTGACTCCAATCAATCTTATGTTATTCTTCTTTGCATCATCTAGCAGCTGCTGGATGGATTTTTCATTGTCCCATGCTATTTTTAAGAATTCTTTCTTTTCATGATCACTTATTGCAAGCCTGTCTTCTATATCTGAGATCCTGTCCTCACATTGGCTTAATCTGCTACAAATACTTGCAATGGAATTTTTGTTCTCCTGGATATCTGCTTGAATCTGCTTTATGGAGTCCATTTCTTTCCTATGCTGAGCATTCATGGCTTCCATCATTTTCTTAAGCTCGTCTATTTTTTTGTCTGTGTCTGCTCTAGCATCCTTAAGCATGGTCTTCATTGTGGACATTATCTCTGCAGTTATCTGAGAAATTATTTCTGATTTAAATTTTTCCAGAGCCTCATTCAACTGCTTTGTTGTTACCACTTCAGAGATGTCAGGTGGGTGGCTTTCAGTTTGTCCCACCTCATTGCCCTCTGGGTTTGCCTTTGGTGAACTGGATGTGTGGGGCTGCATCTTGTTTAAGTGTTGTCTCATTTTCTTTTCTTTCTTTGGTTTAATTCCTGGGGTGATGTTTATAAATTGCCTATGGTAGGTTGCTTTATTGCTAGTATTTCAAACTCCTAGGAGATGGCTACTTCTCTGAGGTATCTTCCAGGTGTAGCTTATTTTTGGGTTTTGAGTCTGCTGCAAGATCCTACCTCTTCAATTTGTTGGAGATAAGAAGTTGCTGCCTGTTTGGCCCAGTCCTTGGCTCTTTGGTTCTGTGCCACAGTATTTTCTGTGATCCTTAGACAATCTCAGTCTTGGAATACCAGGAAGAAAAGCGCCAGTCAGTGCGACCTTCACAGCTGGTGCTTCTCTGTACCAGGCATCTCGCATTCCTACGCGGAGGTCCCCGCTGGAGCCATGGATGGAGTGGCAGCCACCCTGAGTTTCAAGTTCAGCTGTTGCCCCCCCCACAATGGCGCCCAGCTCGTGGCTCTCTCCCGCGCGGGATGGCTGAGCGTCAGCACTCACCACCAGTCAGTGTGTCCTTCACAGCCACTGCTTCTCTGCACCGCCATTTCTTGTGTTCCTCCGTGGAGGCCCCCGGGGGCACCGGCAGTCACCGCGTGTTGCAGATTTGAACCACTTCTGTGGCATTGGAATTCTCGACACAGGGAAAAGTCGCCAGTGGCCACCTCCTTCTTCTTTGTTGGAGTTTCTCTCTTCACTTTCTCCATGGGCCCCGAACTGCGCTTCAGATCTTTCCTGGGTCCATGGGAGCCACTTCCCTCTTTCTTGTCCTCCTCCAGTCACTATATTCCAGTGTCCCCACAGCGACTTTTGGAGAAGTTCACTGCCTGCTTCTTACAGATCCGCCATCTTTTTCCGGAGTGTCGCCCATTTTTTGATTGGGCCTTTTATTTTGTGGGGGTTTAATTTTTTTAAATACTTTATATAGTCTAGATTTTAGTCCTCTGTACAACGTGTGCCTATCAAAACACTTTTTCCCTTTCTGCAGGTTCAGTAATAAGTTTAAACACTGGAAGTTATTCAGAGACCCTGGCAAAGGCCCGGATCTCCTACTTGGTGCTACAATGCAAGGCTGCAAAGAAAAACTCAGAGAAAAAAAATAAAAGTGAAACAGGGAACTGGGATGGTCAGTGATTGAGACAGCAAAGACCTCGAAACAGCCACATCCATGGTATTTATTGGTTGTACAATCTATAGAACGGGGTGAGGTTGCTGGGGATAAGGGCTGACATGGGCAGGGCTTGTAAAGGAGGGAACAAAACATTCTTGCATTAAGAACCGAAGAGACCAGGAATAGGTCATGGTTAATGATTAACTCATTTTTCAAGTAAAATAAATACAATTCTGGGAAAGGAATTTGGGAAGAGTCACTTGGCCTCGTTGCCATGTTATCTCACCTCAGAGCCCCACAGCTTCACAAACCACATCTCTGCTCTCTGCCGTGGCCGTTGGCAGTGGGGGATGCTAATTTGCACGCCATCTGCAGTTCTTTTATCGGTCACGGTCACGTAGTAGGCTTCCTCCTGACTCGCTACTTAAAACAAACCAATTGTGAGGTTAACTCTTTACAGCCTGTGCTGCTTACAGCCTGCTCTGGGCATAATCAACAGGGCAGTCTCCCGCAGAAGATAAGATATTCAAATTTTTGAAATGCTCTTAAATAGCCTTTGGGTATAACAAATGCTGGTCATTTAGTAAATACAATAATGAACATATGCTTTGCCTGTTAGGGGTTGGCTGTGGAACATTCAAGAACCAGAGAATTAAAACACTAAATGCAAAATGGGACATGCACATAAAAAGACTTAGTAACTGAAAATTTTTAAATCTTGCTACCTTTCAAATGAGGAAGTTGTCCACCTAAAGTAGTGGATTTACTCCCAAAATAAACTGACGCAAGTGCTACAATTAAAAATAATAATGACAACAATAATAATAATAAACTTAAAAATTAAAATGCCTGGGGATATAGCTCAGTGCAAAAGGTCCTGGAATTAGATTCCCAGAACTACAAAAAGAAGGAAGAGAAAGAGGAGAAGGAGGAAGAAAAAGAGGAGGAAGAAGAGGGAAGAAAGAAAGAACCTAAGATAGAAAGTTCTGTGATGCAAAGACATAAAAATTAATTTTAAAAACAACTTTTAAATTAACAATCTAAGTTACCTTGAACAGCAAAACTAGGTCTTATATTCCAACCAAGAAAAAATTAGTTGACATCACAGATTCTATAACCTCCACTGCTGTAAAATCATCTTTTTTCTAATGGCATTGGTAAGATTTCTGAAATCCCAGAAAATAATCAGTATATTACTGAAGCCTTAAGAAGATATCAAGGTAAATATAGGTATATTCTTAAGAGATATTAAAATACAGTGAACAGCACCTGCCTGATAAGTGCAAGGTCATGAGTTCGATTCCCAGTACCAAAAAAAAAATAAATAAATAAAATGAAATTTTAAGAAAAGCAATAAAAAATAATGTGGAAACACTTTAACCCACAGCATTGAATAGATTTAGATTTAGATGTAAGTGTAGTCATTTTATAACTTTTGTATATGTGTATCATTTGCTGATATTTAAGGCATTTGAAGTTTTCAAAAGTATGAAGTATAGTGATTTTAATTGCAGTTTAAATTGGTTAAGGGAAGCAAGTTAATAAAATATGTTTCAATATTTTGTATTAGAAATATGATTTAGTAAATTGGACATTAAGCCCAAAACAGCTGTTATTTCTCTGCAGGCACGAAAGCTTCTCAAACATGAAAAAATCCATCAAAAAAACTGAGTCATAAGGCACAAAGTAGATAACATGCTTTTACTACTCTTCAGGAAGAAAGAGAAGTAATAAGTGGGGTGAACTGAAATGAGGGGTTATTGAAAGAATTTGGGAGACCGTGGCACATGCACTTTCTGAAAAGAGAGATAGGCAGCTAATAGATAATTAGTTTACAGTGTGGTGAATATTACTCAAAAGTGTCTGGGAACACAGTGGGAAGAGAAGTTAACCTAGCTTGGGATAGTTAGGAAATGAGAGAAATAACTGTATGCACTTGTTACATACCAGACATACTACACTATAGAATACCATGTAATTGACTAGATATTTATAACCAGGTATCATGAAAACTTCACAACCGTTCTAACTCTAAACTTTTTTTTTTTTTTTTGAGACATGGTCTCACAATGTAGTTCAGGCTAGCTTTGAACTCACTATGTAGCCCAGGCTGGCCTTGAACTGGCGGCAATCCTCCTGCCTCAGCCTCCTCAGTGCTGGGATTACAGGCCTGGCCCAAACATTTTTCACAATGAAAATAAATCAGATTAGCCATATCTATATGGCTAGGATCTAAACATATCTCTCAGGCCTACTTAACTGGTAGAACAACCAAGAAATCCATTTGCAAGGGATTTCTGGGAGAAAAGTGATGTGAAGGGAGAAATAAACCAGTGGCTCTAGCCTAGTCAATAACTTCAAAGACAGAGAAAGTGAGATGCAAAAGAATATAGTGTCTGTCTCTTAGATTTGATTTAGCCTCAACTCAAAAAGAGCCATGGCAAGGTATAGAGAAAGGAAAAGAACAGAGAAACAGTAAGGCAGAAGAAGCAAGAAAGAGCAATAACCAAAATAAAAGTTTTACTAAAATTTCTAACAGACATTAAAACTCTCATAGATTGTGACACAAAAGTGGCAGGAGATCATCTCTTCACTTTATTATAAATAATCTACAGGTCCATATAACCAGAGAAAGAACCAGAGAAATGCTGACTACAAGCAAATCAGAAAAAATGGGGCTCAAGCAGGGCGTGGTGGCACGTGCCTGTAATCCCAGCACTCAGGAAGGTGAGGCAGAAGGATCACTGTGAGTTCAAGGCCAACCTGAATTACATAGAAAGACCCTGCCCCCCCAAAAAAATGGGGCTCAGAGATATTAAGCAGGTTCCCCAGATTCTGCAAGGTGTTAAATTATAGATTATAATTTGGACCTTAACATTGTATGGAAGCAATTCCTTTTTTTTTTTTTTTTAATTTCAACTTGCCCCTCTCCCGACTATTTATTTCTAATAAGGACACCTGCAGCTCACCCACGCGGCAGACGCTCAGTCTCCTACTCCACATGCCTTAGCATTGGAAGTTGATCCTAGAATCTCCATGCTCCCCACTGTTGCTCTTAAGTTTTTATTTAAATCTTATTTTAGGGCCAGGGATATGGCTCAGTGGCACGGCACCTGCCTGGCAAGCACGAGGTCCTGAGTTTGATTCCCGGTTCCAAAAAAATTACTTTACCATAATTTATTAGGCCCTACCTCTCCTTATTACTGGTATCTACTCATCCCCTCATTGGTCTCCAACGCACTAAAAAATTTAGCTTGGATGCCCAACCACACAGCAAATAGACACACTGCAATTCTATCCCCACATGGAAATGTGCATGGCTCCCTTATTACAAGAAAAATATTTAAGATTGGTTCATGAGTCAGTCAACTATTCCCATAGCGATCTGGTGACAATCACCCCAAACCTCAGTGGCATTATACAATAAACATTTATTTCTCAGCCACACGCCTGCAGATAGATGGGGGTTTAGTAGATCTAGAGGGGTCAGCTCTGAGCTCCAGGCTGGGTCCAGCCTGCCCATGGGCCCCTCATGCTTCTTGAGCCAGAGCCTGTTTGAGGCACGTGTTGTTCATAGCCAAAGGCTGCAGGGCCACTGAGAATCTACACAGCCTGCACCTCCAGGGCATAGACGAGCCTGACCAGGACAGCACTTTGCAAGCCTTTGTTCATGCCGCGCCCACCCAGATCCCATGGAGCAAATCCAGACCGAGCTTGGTTCTGCCATCAGGTTGGAACAAACACCCTACCTTCCATGAAGTCACGTGTGATGTGGAACAGTGTGCGCTCCATCTACTGTAGATCACAAGCCGGCCTCAACCAACTGCACGCCTGACAAAAATGTTCAGAAAGGTTACGGAGAGATGTGTACAAGCAAATGAAAAGCCATGAAGAGGGAGTGGGAAGAACTAATAGTCTTGATGTCTGAGAAGGTAGAAATATGCCCTAAATGCAGCATACTAAGCCAGGTGTTGGGCTCTCATCTGTAATCCCAGCACTCTGGGAGGCTGAGGCAGGAAGATCACTTGTTTGAAGCCAGCCTGGGAAACTTAGTAACTTAGTGAGACTCTGTCTCAAAATTTAAAAATGGACAAGGGGGCTGGGGTTGAATCTCTGTGCTAAGGTACTGGGTTCAATCTCCAGTACCACCAAAAAATAAATAAAAGTAAGATAAAGTGACTTAATACTAAAAGCTGCATGAATATATACTTACAGAGTATGCACTTATTTATGCACCAAATAATACAGTGGCAGACTTCAAAAAGCAAAAACTATACAAAATGCAACAAGAAATAGTAACATATTAATAACAGGCTAACACACCACTCTGAACCTAAGACAGGTCAACAGGACAGAATTTAAATCATATAGAAGCCCCCCATTTCTTTTGGTTATGATGTCAAAGTTTGCACTCCAGCATAGAACAGTTTTGGAACCATGAGGAACACAAAGGAGACTTCAACAGTCTCCACAGGGTAGAGATAACACAACACAGTCAAACAAATAAAAACATCCCTTCCAACTGGAAACGCCATGGAAGATTAAATAACTCTGGCAAATACAAACTATAACTGTAGGATTTGTTTAAAAAGAGCAGCACCACATATTAGCATCTGTGGCACAATTAAGCAACAGTGCAAGCAAAGTAACATCAAAAATGGGAGACTGTAAAGAACAGAAACTCAGTATTAGGGGAGAATAAAAAGGTAAAGCAGAAATAAGTGCATAACAAGAGTAAAACTTAGAAAACAAGGAGTAATGCTTATCAAACTCTGGGTCTTTGAAAACAGGCAAACCTACAGCTAAGCAAGTCCAGATGGAAAGTACAGATAGACATGAGGAAATGATAAAGGCCAGGAACTATGGAAGAGAAGGCAATTTTTTAAAGTGATGATACTTGGAACAACTTTATGCAATAAGTATGAAAATCTAGGTGAGATGGATAATTAGCCCAAACTGACCCCAGGAGAGAGATTCCCAAGAGAGTTAAGCAGATTCCCATAGAAGAAACAGAAAGTGATCAACTTGCAGAGCCCCGAGGCTTCCCAAGCAAATCTCACAGACTTGTAAAGTCACCATAAATACAGGAAAACAGACCATCAGTGTGAAATTGCAGCTCAAGTCATAGCAGATATCTAGTGGCATGTTAAATGAAAATCAAACAGGTTTATTTCAGGATCACAAGAATGGATCAATATTAGGAAATCTATTAATAAAATCCATCATTTTTATTGAAACAAGAAGAAAAATTGTAAGATTATCGCCATGGCTTCCAAAAGGCTTTCACCAAAACCAGAAAACCAATCCTTTTTTTTTTTTTTTTTTTTTTTTTTTTTGTGGGTACCGGGGGGTCGACCTCAGGACCTCACGCGCCAACAGTGCCGCTGAGCGATATCACCGGCCCCTTTTCTGTATGTGGGATCCGGGAGTCGAACTTGGGCCCTCGCGCTTGCAAGGCAGGTGCTTACACCGCTGAGCCATCTCACCGGCCCAAGAAAACCAATCCTGATAGAAAACATTTTAATAAATGGCATTTATGACATATATAAAGGATGTATGGCCAACCCCAGAAGCCAGCACTAGTTTCAAGCAATCAGGAAAGTGGCATGTGTGACCACTGGTATGATCTGAATGTGTCCCCCCAAATTCACATGTTGAAGCTTACCCACTTCCAGTCACTGGGACACAATACCCAACACCCACAAATTAAAGGAAAGGTTTTGCCTCAGGGTTTCAGGGAATTCAGTCCATGGCTCCAAGACAGGAATATAATGGCAGAAAGGTGTAGAAGAGCAAAGCTGCTCAGTTCAGAGCAGTGTGAAGCAGAACAGGGAAGCAACACCAGAGAAGGGGAGGAAGGGAGAAGCAACCAGATAGAATACCCACTATCCACCCAAATACACCCAAAAGTGTGCTTGACCAATCCCCTGGGTGGTTTCAAAGCCAATCAAGTTGACACAATTAAGGTAAGCCATCACACCTCACCCCTTGTTGATTTGACACTCAAACATATCTCCTTAAACTATACCTAATTCCTAAATAAACACAAGGTCATAATGCCACCTAATGTGATATGACTATCTTGTATCTAATGGAAAAATACAAAGTCTGAACAGTTCTAGCACTTTTTAGAAGTTAGAACCTCTTCTGAGACTCAAAGCAAACTCTTTTTTTTTTTTTTTTTTTTTTGGAGACAGGATCTTGCTATGTAGTTCAGGCTAGCCTTGAACTCACTATGTAGCCCAGGCTGGCCTTGAACTTGCAGCGAACCTCCTGCCTCAGCCTCCCAAATGCTGTGGTTACAAGTGTGTACTACCATACCCAGCTCAAAGCAAACTCTTATCTGTGAATCTCTGTAAAAATCAAAACCAAATTACATATCCCAAGGTCCAATGGCACTGGGTAAACATTCCTAGTCCAAAAGAGAGGAATAGAAAAGAATTGGATCAAAGCAAGACTGAAACTCAGCAGGCAAACCTTAAGTCCTGTAGCACCATAGCTGGCATCAAGGGCACATGGTGGTAAAATGTGAGTTACAAATGGCTTGAGTGGTCCCACCCCATGGCCTTGCTGGTTGCAGCCCACATGGTCTTTCTCTTGGGCTGGCTCCACTTGGTCTGCAGCTTTCCTCAGCAGGTGATCCACATCCTAGTGTCTCTAACTTCCTGGGGTCACCACTGCTCTCATGGCTTCATTCCCACAGCTTCATGCACTGCCCTCTCAGTGGCTCCTTGCCTGGCCTTCCAGGCCTTCCTTTGAAGTTAGGGTGGAAGACTCCCTGATTCCACAACTCTTGCATTATCATATGGTTAAAAAAAAAAAAAGCAGTACCATATGGATAGCACCAACGTCTGCCACCAGTTGAGCAGTGGCTGGGCCCCCTTAGATCATTGCTGTAGTGGCCTCTCAGTTCCTGGATGGCTGAGCAGAGTGAAATGAATCCTGGAGAGCCAATTCCCTAGGCAGCCTTTCTTGAGCAAGGGTTCCAAGGGACTCTCTTCTCAAATGAAAGGTTGGCATTTTAGCACCCTTGAACCTGAAGTAGGTGGGGTCTTGCTGATTTCTGATTTACCCTCCATGCATCTTTCTTCTGATTCCTGTAGAAAGTAATTGGTTTCTTTTTAATGGTGCTAATCTCTGCAGCAGCCACACCTCCTTTGGCCCCAACTCTAAATATGATCCCTTCTGGGCCAAAATTTAAGTTTTTCAAATTTGTCTGCTCTGCTTTTTACCCCTGGTTCTGACTATAAGTCTGGCTAAAAGCAACCAGCAGTACCTGTGCTACAACAGCAGCCCAACAGCCTGAATGCTGGGCTGACTTTGAACTTCCTCTGCTAGATCAATTGATTAGCCCACCACCCTTAATCTTAGTCTCTTGCAAAGTCCAGGACATGGGCAAAATATAGACAATTTTTTTGGCAAAGTGTAATATACATGGCCTCTCATCCAATAGCTAATGGAGTCCTTGTTCCAAATGAAACCTCCTGAGCCTGGCCTTTACTGTCCATATTCTCATCACTATCCTGGTCTTCAGAGCTCCAATCAGAACTGTCCATCAGGCTCTGCTTACAGCCTTCTAGGGCTTCTCTAGTTTGCATCTCCAGACCTTTCCAAACTCCTTCCACAAACCAAGTGACTTGAACATGACCTGACATAGTCGGGTACAGTCACAGCCATGACCCCACTTCTCCAGCACCAATTTTCTGGGTTAATCAGCTTTTCCATTGCTAGGACATGATACCTGACACCCACCTTTTTTTTATTACTGGGATTGAACCCAGGGCCTTCATACTGAGCTACATCCCCATTCCTTTAAAATAATTTTTTTACATTTTTGAGACATTCACACCAATTCACTAACTTGCCCAGGCTGGGCTTTACCTTGTGATCCTCATGCCTCAGCCTCCCAGAGGGCTGGTATTACACTGACACCCACAATTTAAAGGAGAAGTTTAATGTAGTGCATTGTTTCAGGGGATTCAGTCCACGGTTGGCTGGCTCTGAGGCACAGGAGCATCACGGCAGAAGGGTGCAGCAGAGCAAAGATGCTTAGTTCATGGTGCATGGGAAGCAGAGGAGAACGATGCCAGAGAGGAAAGGGTGAAGGACCAGCCACAGACTCTTAGTGACTTTCTTCATCACTGGGGCACAATACCTGACACCCACAACTTAAAGGAGGAGGTTAATTTTAGCTCATGGTTCCAGTCCATGGTTGGTCTGCTCCAAGGTAGAAACAGGTGCCCAATCTATGGCTGCCTGGAGGCAGAGAGACAGAAGGGAGGAACTGGGAGCAAGAGTATGCCCTTCCAGGTCACACCCCCAGTGACTGACCTCAAACTAGTCCCTACCTCCTAACACCACATTTAGCTATTGAACTAATAAATGGGTGAATCCACTTATGAGTATAGCACCCCTATGATCTGATCACCTTCCACACACATGAGACTTTTGTGGATGTTTTATATCCAAACCATAATAGAACCGAAGGCCACACCTCCATGATTCAGCCAGACACACACAGAAGTGTGCTCCACCTACCCCCAGGCAACTCCCAAGCCAATCAAGTTGACACTATCAAATTTAATCATCCCACTAAAGCATGAGGGCTATGCTGGATGAGCTGAGGGCCTTCCTAAAAGGTTAAGGTGGTAGGTGTGTCCTTTCAGTCCCTTCTGCCTTTCCAGAGAGGACACAGTATTCCTCCCTCCAGAGGATGAAGCCGCCAGATGCACTATGGACTACAGGCAAGGCCTCACCTCAGTCATGGACTCCCAGCATCCAGCACTATGCAAAATCCATTCCTGTTCTTTATACACTACCCTGTCCACAGCAGCACAAACAAACCAGGGCAGCTATCATCTTTACTCGTTGTATGGGAGGTTTCTGATGGTACAGTCAGAAATGTTTAGAGGCCTAAGAATTGGAGAGGAAGAGGTAAATTATTTCTATGGGCATAGAGAGAACTGACAAAAAAGTAAACATTAAGGAAATTCAGTAAGATGATTAAATTAATATACATGAATCAATAGACATAATTTTTAAAGTTAGGACAAAAACTGGGAGACTATATTTACAATATGAAGTTTAAAAATACCTGGGAAGCCAGGTATGGTGGCATATCACCAGCACTTCAGGCAGGAGGATTCCAAGTTAGAGTCCAGCCCGGGCAACTTAGTGACTTAGCAAGATCCTGTCTCAAAACAGAAAATGAAAGAGGGCTGGGATATAGCTCGGTGCAAAGGCCGTGGCTTCAATCCCCAGTACCACATATGCGCACATACAAAAAAGATCCCTGGACATAACTAAGCTATTCAAATAGTGAAAATATACATAAGGAAATGATGAAAATAAAGAAAAAACTAGAGTTCAACAAATAAATACATTTTGTGTTTTTGAAAATGCAATTTAATGTAATGATGTCAATATTTGCCAGTTTAAAAAAACTGACCATAAAGCCAGGTGTGGCGGTGCACACCGGTAATCCCAGCACTTGGGAGGCTGAGGCAGGAAAATCACCATAAGTTTGAGGTCAGCCTGGGCTCTGCAGTGAGTTCAAGGCGGGCCTGAACTACACCACAGCTCTGGGAGGGCCCGGCCCACGTCCACCCGCCCTCGGAGCTACAGCTGAACCTGCCAGTGTGACTCCTGGCTTTCCTTGGTGGCCTGAGGCTTCCTTCACCCTGCTGGTTTTGACTCAGGCCAAGTGTGGCGGTGTCCACCTGTAGTTCCAACTACTGAGGCTGAAGCAGGATGACACCTTGAGTCCAAGAGGTGACCCTGAGCCCAGCCTGCCCTCGTGTGTGACCCCTTTGCTCTGACTGTGGAGGAGATGCTCCAAGTACATGGCTCTCCCAGGTGGGGCCCCAGTGTCTCTGGACGAAGTGTGGTGCAGCCAACCGTGCCCCTGGGCCTGTGGCTGGTGATGACTTGGGAAGCAAGATTTGCTTTGCTTTTTTTTTTTTTTTTTTTTTTTCCAGTACTGATGATGGAACAAAGGGGCCATCTACCACTGATCCCAGGCCTTTTTATTTTTTATTTTGAGGCAGTGTCTTGCTAAGTTGCCCAGGCTGGCCTCAAACTTGTGAATCTCTTGCTTCAGCCTCCCAGAAATGCTGGAATTACAGGTGTGCACCAGTGTGCCCAGTTAAATCTAATTTTTGAACATAAAATACTCACCTGTGCACAGTTTGAAACCACACTGGAAGCTACTTTGACAAAATCTCACTTTCATCCCTGTGCCCTTTTCCTTGCATCCTCCTGCTCCCAGGTCTCCTTTCTGCCCATTCCTCGGCTCCCCGCGCCCCAGCAAGGCCATGCCAAGGTTCTCTCGCTTCTCTTCATCAGTGACACACACTGTGGACACGACTGTAGAACTTTTGTCACTCACTCACCGCTGTCAACTTGCTGACTGTCAGCTCCAGACCCTCCCTCTTCCCCTGGCTCCTGGACCCAGGTTGGACATCTATTGTGGTGGGGCGACACACAGCTTTGTCACTAGAGGGCGCTCGAGGGCCACTCCACAGGAAAGCGGTGTACCTCCGGGGTCTGTTTCCTCTCCCAGCTCAGCGCTTGTCCTCGCAGCATGAGCAACCAGGTTTTTCTGACGCCATCCAAGCCCGCAGCGCCCCGCCTGGCAGCGCTGGCCACCTGCACCCCGGTGCGGGTTCCTGATGGCCCAGCAGCCCCCGCCCCCAGCCGCTCCCGCCTGCCGATGCAGCCAGCTAGGGCCAGCGCAGGTGCCACCTGGTGGTTGCCACATCTTCCCCCAGGAGGCCCCGGGGGACACACAGTTCTACTAGGGGGTGGCTTCACAGCACCAGCCAGACTCAGTCGTGCCAAATGCTTCAGCCGCTCCTAGGAGCTGGCATCTGCCTCAGCATCTCCACACATCTTGTCATCAGACACCTGTCATCAGTACCATGCGTGGGGGCCCAGAGCTCTGCTGCACGACAGACAGGAGGCTCTGGGAAGAAGCCCGCAGTGTGGGATCCTCCACTTGAGAACCGGGCCCGACACCTGGGCCTTTCTCAGAACTGCTGCAGCTCACAGAGGAGAGGCTCTGTCACTGGGGCCTGGGAGTCCCAGTGCTGGCCCTGCCCAGCCTCATGACCAGGGGGCATCCTCCAGAGGGCAGGGAGCCGGGCCATCAGGGATCAGAGTGCAGGGACAAAGCTCTTGACCTCTGCAGGCAGGGATCGGCCTGTGGGGACAGAGCCTCAGGCCAGCCACTGGGAGGTGGAGCTGGGCCTGGGCAGTCGGAAGGGTCTGTGACACATATGTCACAGGACCTGCAGCCACAGTCTGGCCCTTATCCCTGCTCGCTCACTGGTCTGCCGAGTCCCTCACCCTCTCGGAGCCTCAGCATCCTCCTCTATAAGAGGGCATGAGGATGGCGTCTGCCCTACAGGCTCATGGGGTTTCCACGGAGGGCCAAGACCCAGGGCACACATTACAAAGGCAGCAATGGCTCCGATGCTTCTGTCACTGCAGAGACTCACAGTGTGAGCCTCACACAGCAGGACGGAGCCACAGGAAGACAGCCCGATGCCCACGTTCCTAGAGCAGGGCCAACGTGGCTGCCAGAGGCAGGAGGCGTGTTGAAGTCCGGAGGCAGAGGGAGGAGCACGGTGAGTGTGGCTTCTGCAAGAGGGAGCGGGGGAGGTGGGCAGCGTGCCAGGCTCACTAACTGGGGCTCTGGGGCCCAGTACCGTCCCTCAGGTGGTCAGGGCAGAGGACAGTGGTCCCAGTGTGAAACCCAGTAAGGGGGCTGGCAGCCTGGTGGGGGTGACCCAGGAACCCACACCGAATATACGGGCAGGAGGCAACAAGTGATCTGGAGAGGGACAGTCAGGAGGAGCCTGCAGAGAGCAACCCAGGCCTCAAGAATAGCATGTGCAAAGGCCCTGGGGCCACGGTAGGCTGAGCCTTTAAGAGTCTGAGATTGGCATCTGAAGCCTGGGTTTCCTCTGTGGTCTCTCTTCTACATATTTGTGATCCTTTATTTCTTCTGAATTAAACTGAGCTGGGTCAGCAGTCTCTTCTGTTTAGCAAATCTGACTCCAGGGTCTCCAGGAGGAAACACAGGTATGTGTGAGTTCAAGGGGCAGCCACGCTGGGCAGTGTGACTGTGACCATGTTACAGAGCTTCCTCCAGTCCTCGGCCTCACCCTCCCCCAACCCCCATCTCTGTGGTGTCCAGAACTGAGCCCACGGATGGGCCCCTACCGGCTCACCAGCAAAGCCCTTGCCGTAGATCCCACAGCCCCATGGCGAGAGCACAGCCACCCCCAGTCTCACTTGATGACTCTCCAGGGGCCACCAAGGCACCTGCTCCCATCCTCTCCTCTCCCGTCCCAAAGCTGCTGTGAGGAGAACACCAAGGGCACAGAGACACAGACGGCATCCTGAGAGGAGGAGCAGGAGATGCAAAAGGGCTCCCCAAGTGGCCAGAGCACAACCAGCCTTAAGGGGTGAGGCAGGCGCCTGCCTCATCCTCCCAATCCTGCCCCGTGGAGCCTGAGTGGGGTGGTGACCATCACTCACTTGTGGTTCTTGTGTGGCACTGGCCCTGGCTGGAGTCCACTGGTCCCTGGAGACCCAGTGCATCTATGTTGCCTCCTTTTGAAGTGCTCAGGAGCCCCACCGCCCAGGACCCTGCCTCACTGGGGACCCCAGCACTGTGAAGACCATAAGGCCAGGAGCAGCAAGGGGCTCAGAACATGGAGAGCAGCTGCCCTCGCCCCTTCTAGACACCTCGACCCTGCCTGTGCCCAGCTCACACACCCCTCAGGGGACTGAAAGTTCTCCACCAGCCTGGCCCCTTGGTGGTGCTCTGCTCCTTGGAAGCTGCTAACTGGGATGCCCAGGCCACCTCAGAACTCTTATCCGTCTGCAGCTTCAGTTTCTCCTTGTTGTGGGTCTCCCTGCAAAGCTGCAAGGCTGCTGTGGGTGGGCCTGGCCTCCTTGGTCTTATAGCACAGTCACTGCTGACCCTGTGTGACTCAAGGGCTGTCCTTGGGGCTCCCCAGCCTCATACTGCATCCCTCAGGGGCTGCTGAGAGGACAGGTCCTCAGCCTGTCTTACCTGCCAGGGACAAGCAGGACCAGTGGAGACTGGTCCTGGACTTGCGGGTGACAGAAGTGACAGTATCTCACCCCTGTGCCCTCTTGCTGCCACCATGGGCTTGTCTGTCCTCTGCTCTGAGATGTTGTTCCATGTGCTCCTAGGGCATCACCTGTGTCACCTCTGTGTCCCTACGTGTATGTGTTCCCCACCTCTCAGGGGCTGGGTGATGGGGGGATGTATCCGAAAGCAGAGGAGGAGGGCAGGACAAGGGACCCTCGTGGCAGTGGTCACAGGGAAGGACTTATCAGAGGAGGGTGAGGAGAGGCCGTGCCCCTGGGCCAATACCCAGGGCCCTCATCAATTCCCTCACAAAGAAGAACATAGGGACAAGAGAGATGGGAGGGAAGGGCGGAAGAGGCTGGGGGCACAGGAAGCTTAGTGCCTTTGTTGTCATCATAGCAGAGCAGAGCTGCATGTGTTTCACTTTCAGACCAAAATGAATTGCACAGTGGGGACTGTCCTGAAAATGGGGTTGATCCCCGCCTTGTCCCTGGTGCTCCTGTCTCTCCCGAATACCCCACCTCTCCATTTCCTGTGACCTCACTTAGACCCCAGCCCACTGGACCTCATTCTGAAGCTGCCTGCAGCAGGTGATGGGGTTGGAGTGGGGCGGTGCTATGTCTGGCTGTTTTGTAGTTAGTGAGGTCCCTGTGTGGGGGGATCATGGCCCGGCCTTCTCGGGACTGCAGGGTGGTTGGCAGCATCATGGGCCTCCACCTGCATGATGCTGAGCCGACTTCGCACCCCTGGGTCTCCACAACCCAAACCAGAACTCTCCCTGGGGGGCAAGATGGGGCCTGGCTGGGAATCACTGCTCCAGGGGCAAAGACAAAAGGATCAAAGAATCCAAACCCCAAACCCCACTGAATTTACATATTTTGCATTAGATCTTCAACTTCTAGAGGGGAACCTGGTGGCCTTGTGTCCATTTTACAAATGATGAACTGACCCAAGGTCTCAGGTCACTGCCGACACACACACACACCACACACTCACAGCAGGCCTTGACAGTATGGTGCAGGTGCACAGCTCACCAGCAGAGGGCACCATCTACACACAGGCACTGCTGTGCTGTGTCCCTGCAGGTGAGGGTCAGGCTGTGGTGTTGTCCCCAGGCTCTGGCTAAGCACCCATCCCACCCTCAGTTCAATAAAAACACCTCTGCCCTTCCTCCTGTCATATCCTGAGTTCTGTCTGGAAACTGATGCTTTCCTGTCAGAGAACACAGGTAGGATCTAGGGGACACCGTTCCACAGGGACACACAGGCGAGAAGCAACAGGGGCAGAAAGAGCCACATGGCCGCAGGGACCCAGGGGAGCCACCTGCAGCACAGTGGCTTCCACACTCTCCTGCCTGGGAAAAGTCTTCCAAAACTGCAGGCATGAATCCGAGAGTCCTCCGCTGCCTCGTTATTACTTTTCCGCCCCTGACAGCAGCTCAGAGCCCTCCCAGCCCCACCCAGCAAACTTACGCAGGCCTGGGCGTGGGGAGGATCTCAGGGATGCTGAGGAAGGCCTGTAGTTTAACAGCAGGGACACCACAAGGACACACGCAAACACGCTCCGCCTGACCAGGGCACCATGGAAGGAAGCCAGGCACCGCTAATCTGTTGTGAGCTTCCCTCTGTTTCAGCCCAGCCCAGCTTTAGGCCGGGTACCAGCGGCTGAGAGCTCAAACACCCAGGCCCGCTCGGCTGCAGGGGAAGGGCCCGACCTTGGAGCCAGTCCCATATTGTCAACATATACAGCCAGGCACCCACGGGTCTCTTTGTAGTTTTAAATTGCTTACACTTGTGAGTCTTATGAACATGGGCTCAGGGCGTGGGTGCATGTGTCTGGCCCCCTTCTCCCAGGGTAATGATTCTGACTCACCTGTGTGTCGCACGGATATACATCACCCAGTCCCGCCAGCAGGCTGCAAGGACACTGCTGTCAGCACAGAGGCCTCTGCTGACAGAGGACGCTGCAGACACATGGGTGGCCAGGGTGTCCCTCCTCGCAGAGCTGCTCAGCGTGGGACACGAGAGGAAAGCTTCCCACGAAGGCACCAACATGAGTGTGAGGATCACCAGGAACGGTAACAAGCGGTAGCCATAAAACTCAAGCTTAGGGGCCAGTGATATGGCTCAGCAGCATAAGCGCCTGCCTGGCAAGCACAAGGTCCTGAGTTCGACTCCCAATACCCACATATGAAAAAAGGGCCGGTGATGTCACTCAGCGGCACAAGCACCTGCCTGGCAAGCGCAAGGTGCTGAGGTCGACTCCCGGTACCCACATACGAAAAAAGGGCCGGTGATATCACTCAGTGGCACAAGCGCCTGCTGGCAAGCGCGAGGTCCTGAGTTCGACTGCCGGTACCCACATAAAAAAAAAAAAAAAACCTCAAGCTTATTATTCTTTCAATTACTTGAGAAGACAAATCAACACTTTATAGAGGAAAGCGACCCCATGACACAGGCTCTGTGTAGGCGCACGTAGAGACGGCTCCCAATGCCATGAGGCTCCCAATGCCATGAGGCACCCAATGCCAGGGGCTGTGCGCTCCAGGGTGATGAGGGTGAGTTTCACGTTAGGCACATTCTATCCCAATGAAAAGAATAATAATAACAAGGTACATCAGGGTCCACAGTAAGCAAAGAAATAAAATGTAGGAAACAGCAGCACACGGACCAGGAAGGCAGAAATGTCACACGTGGCATGGTGGGATGGCCGCTGAAGGAGGCCTGACAGACCTCCACTACACACTGCAAGACAGCGACATACACACAACACAACAGAGGCACAGCAGGGAGAGAGATGCAAATACTAATCCAAAAGAAGGAAGAAAATCGGGGAAGAGTGAATAAAGAGCAGATAAAGCAGAGCTAAAAGACAGGCTCAAACACCGCTGAATAATCCCATGGAAATGAGTTTATATTAACCACCAATGACAAAGCACAGACTGTCAGATGAGATTAACCATGCTGCCTACAAAAAACCTGTTTATTAGCTTTATTTAAACCTTTTATGTAGAAATGATTTCAGATTTAAAGAAGGTCATCGAGTTCCTGTAAACTCATCACCTGGCTTCTTCAGACAGAAACTAAGAGATCCACAGCGCAGTGACTGACACTAGGAAATGGACATTCCTGCAGCGTTGTTAATTACACTGGACAGTTCACCTGGGCTTCACCTGTTTGTCCTTTACAGGACCGATCAAGGACCCCACATTGTGTTTAGTGGCCGGGGCACCTCAGTCCCTTCCCATCTGTGGCTGTCCTTCAGCTGTCTGCTGTCTTCCGTGAACCCCTTCCTCGTTCCTCTGCACAGGTCCCTCAGCTGGCTGTCCGGCATCCCCTCATGGTGAGACTAAGGAGGTATGTTTTTGTCAAGAGTACTGCAGAGGTGACTACCCACCCTGGGTGTCACATAGGTGGGGCATGATGTCACTAAGTCCTACAGCTGCTGATGTTACTCTTCACCTTCTTTATGGCAGTGTTTGCCAGGATTTGCCACAGGAAGTTACTATTTCCCACCTCTGCTACTGATATCATAGCCAGCTACTTGGAAGCTTCCTACCTAGACTATCTCACTTCCAACTTCCGCTCACTCACAGCGGTGTGCATTAGTGGAATGTGCCTATTGCAGTTTATTCTCTAGTATTTGCCTAAGGGTAATATCTTCTTTCCATGTTTATAGCTATACTTAACTGGACCAGAAATCCACTTTGAATACAAAAGCACAACTTAGTCAAAAGAAGATGCAGAAAGCTATGGCCAGTTCAAATGAATCAAGGCAGCTGGAGTGGCATCAGGAATATCAGGTAAAGTCAATTTCTGAGCAAAGACTGTATTCCCAAGGGTAAAACAGGTTGTTTCATGAGAAAGACATCAATTTATCACAAGCATATAAGAATTGAGAACATTTATGCACTGAATAACAGTTTCAAAATACACAAAAAAAACTGATAAAAATAAAAAGGACAAATGAATACACAATCAGAGTCAGACAGTTCAACATCCTTCTCACAATTTAATAGAAAAATTAAGCACAATTTGTAAGAATCAAAAGATTGTATATTATGGACAAACTTATACTAATCAACACTGACAGAAACATTCTACCAAAACAACAGGGCAATACTCACTGGTTTCAAGTGTACTTGGAAGAAAATTTCCAAAAACTGACCCATAGTTATAGCCACAAAATAAATCTCAATCAATTTAAAAGCATTTAAATTATACAAAGAATGTTCTCTCTATGATGAAATACATTTAGAAATTAACAGTAGGGATAGCACTACTGATCCTAAAGCCTGAAAGGATAAACAGTTAAGAGGAGAACTTTAAGCTGATCAGTTCAACAGCATTGATTAAATGGACAAATTTCTTGAAAGACAAAAAGGATCCAAGTTTATGGGCCTGAGCATCGTTTCTATGGAAGAAACCGAATTGGTTAAAACTTTCCCACTAACTCCAGGCTCAAATAGCTACACTGATGAATTTTACCAAACACTGAAGGTAGAAATGGTATCAGTTTTACACAATGTCATAAGAATTTGAAAACAAAAAATATTTCCCAACTTATGAGGTCACTGTTATTATGATTATTCAAAATAGACAAAAATATCACAGAAAAATAATCTACTTGGCAATATCCTTGAAAAGAACAGATACAAATGTTCTTAAAACTTTAAACAACTGAACAGAGAAAAAGGCCTATGGTTCACCACACCCATAGAGCATCACCAAAAAAACACACACTAACTAAAGAGATTTCCACAATAGTGACAGAATTTTTCCATGATAATCTAACCACCAACCCTCAGGGTGTGCACGCACACACACACACACACACACACACAAACATAAGACAAGGCAACAAAATGCCTCCTAAAACTCCCAGATCCCCAAAAGCCAAAGATCTGAATTATTCAAGGTGATAAAAAATGAGATTAAACAAAATGATCAATGAATTTACAAAAGACACTAATACAAAGCTAGCTGAACTAAACAAAATGATACAAAATATAAATGAGAGAGTTAGCAAAGAATCAGAGTCCATGAAAAGGTACCAAACAGAAATCCAAGAGATTAAAAATTCTATCCAAAGTATGGGCAGCAGAAGTGACCACAAGGACAGAGCATTAGAACTAGAAGACAGGGCTGATGCCAGTGACCAAATACTCAGAGACACTTTAAAAACAGGAACATGGACAATAGAGCCAACAGCTGCTAGATGGTGCAGAGAAGACTATTTGGAATTAGTGAAAAATCACAAGACAGCACAAATGGCTTAAAAATATTACAGAAACAATAGCAGAAAACTTTCTGAATATGGGGAAAGAATTTAACATACAGAGAAGTGAGGCATATGAAACCCCAAGTAGCCACAGTCAGAAAAGAGTCTCTCCATGACACATCATAGTCAATATCTGGGAAGTCCAAGGTGAGAACAGAATTGTAAAACCTCATAGAGAAAAGCAAGGAATCACTTATAAATGTAAAACCATTAGAATGACAGAAGACTTCTCAACACAAACCTTAAAGGCCAGGAGAGCGTGGAGTGAAGTATTTCAAGTCATAAAACAACTTCCAACCCAGACCGATACATCCTTCAAAACTATCTTTCAAAACTATTCCACAGGACTTCAGGGCGACCACTTCCTTGGCTGAGGCTCAGACTGTCGGGTCTGAAACACACTGTGGGTGGTCTGGCTACGTGGCCTCTCTCGTTTCCCTGTCCCTGAAACTGTCAGATTATTTGACACTGTTAGCGAAGAAACAGGAAAAGTAACTGGGAGCCCTGGCTCAGAGGGGCGGTGATTTCAGTGCCCCGGGAGCTCCCTGCGCTCTTAGAGGATGAGCAGGGATTTTCCCAGGGCCTGGCAGATGGGTAACTGTCTTGGTGTTCATCTCGGAGACAGACCACTGAACTCCTGTCGCAGAGGGACTGCTGCCTCCCAGGTTTCAGCGACTGTAGATAGAGAGTTTGTCTGCATGGCAGGATGTAAACGAAGTCTCTGGAGGAGTCTTCAACACGAAAGCACGGATGACGATACTCCAAATAGCATCCCTGCAGACTCTCCTGTGCTTGACTGTCTCAAGCACACTAATAATAACACTAGTAACAATAACACTAATTTTGTCATAAAGGCACAGAAACATGGACCTACCAGACCCACATTTATTCTTTAGAATATTTCTATTGGTGAATTATTAATGTTACTTTTATAAGTTTTATTATATTAAACAATGACTACTTAACAGGAAAAAAATCACGAAAATAAAGTATTGAATTTTTAATATTTATTGAGTGTTTCTAAAAAAGCATCAAGGGGCCAGTGAGATGGCTCAGCGGCATAAGCACCTGCCTGGCAAGCGCAAGGTCCTGAGTTCGACTCCCGGAACCCACATACAAAAAAGGGGCCGGTGATATTGCTCAGCAGCATGTGCGCCTGCTGGCACGCGAGGTCCTGAGGTCAACCCCCCGGTACCCACAAAAAAAAAAGCATCAAATTTTTCAATATCGACTGTTTTTTGGTGTACAAAGTCTAAAAAAAAGAACAACACAAATAAATTCTTATATGAACTACAGTGAAACTGCTAATAGCAATTTACAAAAACATAATCTTTACTTCTATTATTACACCTAAATCAGTCTACACACATCACCACAGCACGTTCCATACACCTGTATCACTTACACTGAGAGCACAAATGTTTTACTTTCCTGGCCTTTTTTTTTTTTTTTTTTTTTTTTGTGGGTACTGGGGGTCGACCTCAGGACCTTACGCGCCAGCAGACACTCGGGTCACTGAGCGGTATCACCGGCCCTTTTTTCATATGTGGGTTCCAGGAGTCGAACTTGGGCCCTCGCACTTGCCAAGCAGGCACTTACGCCACTGGCCCTTCCTGGCCTTTTTGTAGGACATACTTGACATCTCAGTGGTCTTGCTGTTTTGTCGGGAGGTTTTTATTATATTATACAGTGTGTAGTTAATAGGAACATAGAATATCAATATAATAAATTCTTAAATTTTTAATGTGTATTGTGCATTTAGAATAGACATCAACATTTTCACATCAGCTGTGTATTTGCTTAAAAAAACCTAAAAGATAACATCAAAAATAAAAACCTGCCGCAGTCCAGCTGCTGCAAGGTCAGGGAAGTCCCGAAGGTGGGCGGAAGCGTCGGCGCAGTAAGAAGGAGACACCACACTAGTTGTCCTCCTGTTATGCTATTTTTCTCTCTCACTACTTTATTTTCTCAAGTTAAGCGTATATATATACTATTTTTATTGGCAAAGCATAAAAGCATGATTATGTGAACAGAAATCGCAAGCATAAAAGCATGATTATGTGAACAGAAATCTTTGGCAGACAGTATGACATTTGAAAGATGGTTACATTGTAACTGATATCAAGAAGGGACTGTACTTTTCTGTTGTTTCTATAACTACAGGCCCATTTCTAAGAATATGATGGATCAAGGTTAATGAGGCGTCTCACACCTGTTTTTTCTCAATAATGTGGTTTGTTTAAAATCAGTGGGAAATGTTATAACCTGATAAGGTCATTGTAGCCATCAAAACAAACTAGCATTTTAACAATAGTTAAGTTTCTGTTTTTTATAATAGGTTTCTGTTTTTTACAATAAGTTTTGGTCTCCACATCTCAAGGTAAACTCCTGTACATTATGTGATTTTTGGTTTTGTAGTGGGCATTATTGTTGTTCGTGAGAGTAACATCTGTTTTCTCCATCAGTCATCAGAAACTTCCAATCTTTGTAATTGTATTGTTTGAGAAATGATTTTATACAAAAGCACTCTTAGTAATATACTCAGGAAAAGAAGTCCCATGAGAAATTCTCCCACTACCCAAGCATAGAGGAATGTGCCACGTCGCCTCTCAGAAAGCAGTCTTCCTTGAAGCCGTGCATTTCCCTCTTCCCTGACCATGTCAAAGGGCCGAGGTGGCAGGGGACGTGGCAAAAACCTATGTGAACTGCAATGTAAATGCAAACAAAAGTCTACCACATAAATAAACTTTGCTTCAACTGTCACACCCAAGGCAGTCTTTACACATGACAACAGAATGTTCCATACACAAGGAATGCTTACACTGATAGCACGTATGTTTTATTTTCTTGTACTTTCTTGTAGTTGACATCTTTTTTATTTTCTTGTTATCATAGTGGGTCTTTGTGATGATGCATGTGCCTATTCATCTGTCAGCTCACCAGTGTGCTTCACAATTTTTTGCATAGTTCCCTGGGAAGAAACATTTCATTTTTCTTCTGCTGTAAATGATCTCTTATGAACTCCAGTCCTAATCCTCTAAGGACATTTCTCTGTGACATTTTGCACTTGTTATTTTCTTTGTAAACTATCAAATGATGTATGCCACACATGTTTAGGATTGAGTAAAACACAACCACTGGCCAATGTTTTGTGTTTCAAGTGGCATCATAGTTGCTGCATAACTCATCTACAACATCTACTCCACCTTTGGTCTTGTTGTAGAAAGTTTCCATCTCAGACTTCTCTTTTGTTGGGGTTTCCCTATCAATAGTTCCATCATGGTACACTAGCAGTACCAGTTTGTTTGTTTGTTTGTTTGTTTGTTTGCCATATACTGCACAATGTTATATCTTTCTGAAACCCAAAGATTGTACTATACAATTCTCTGTCTTGAAATTGCAGCATTTCATTTGCAATTTCTGCTTCGTTCCTGTGCTTGTCAACTTTTGTTTTAGCAAATGTAACATCAATTGGAAACTGGTAAGCCAAGTGTCAAATGTCACATTCCAATTAATTTGAGAGATGGGAACAAGTCTGTTCACAACATCATTTGGTTTATTATTATATGAATAAGGACCTGATGGCTAAGTTCCAGGATAAATGTCTAAATTGAAAGCATAAAAAGTCTTCACAGGGCTGGTGAGATAGCTCAGCAGCATAAGCGCCTGCCTGGCAAGCATGAGGTCCTGAGTTCAACCCCCGGTACCCACAAAAAAAAAAGTCTTCACATCTACAAGGGCATACATTTTTATGCCATAGTTGACCCATCACTTTCCACAAGGCTTTTACTTTCCTGCAATCACCATGAGAAATCCCTGCTAAGCACAGCAGACCTATAATGCTTTCAGTTCAGCTAGTGAGGTGTCATAGTAAATACATTTTTGAATATGGCTATTGGTGCATACAGAACATTTTACTTGGATTTCGGCCTTTGTGTATTTCACAGCATCTTGCAGCATTTCATCTGTTACAATTTCCAACATCGAATGGCAGTGCTGGCATTCTGTCCAATATGTTTCACCCCTGCCAAGACCCTCACTATATTTTTGGACCTAGTCCTAACATTGGGTCATTCCATTTGGTTGTGTGGCCATTTTGCAACTAGTCAAATATGTACTCACATTGCTGTTTTCTTTGTCATCTGAATCAAGGAGGTCTGTATCTGTATTAGTAGATCCTTGTTCCATTTCACTGTCACAGGAACTTTGGCTCACATGGCCAGTCAAAGTCATCATCACCACCACCACCACCAACATTGTCATCATCATCATCATCATACATCCACACCACTCTTCTATTATGAAAGCAAGTATTTTATCTTAATGGATCTTCATCATCCATGCAGGAGTAATCTGATGATTCATTCACTTTAGACCTCCTCCAAAACTTGCAGATCTGGTTTTTCATGTGCCATTGTACTGAACTGGGCTACTACTATCAGAAAAATCAAAAGAAAACTTTAAAACAAACAAATCGTGGAGTGGTGAGGGTCTATTGGACCCTCTGTGATGCTTGGGTAGACACACAAAACCAGTTATATGGAGCATAACATGGGTAAAAATCCTATTTTGCCACTTTTTTTTTTTTTTGTGGGTACCAGGGGATCAACCTCAGGACCTCGTGCACCAGCAGGCACCCGTGCTGCTGAGCGATATCACTGGCCCCTTTTTCGTATGTGGGTTCCGAGAGTCGAACTCGGGCCCTCATGCTTGCCGGGCAGGCGCTTAAGCCACTGAGCCATCTCACTGGCCCCCCTGTTTTGCCACTTTTGCACACTTGCACACACCTTGTTGTTTGTCATACCAAGTGGGTAAACACATAGATTGCTTCCAGTATCCCTCAGAGAAAGGCACTGAGACACACAACTGGCTATTACCCTAAAGTACAAATTTATGGTACAACACTAAGGGACGGGTCTGCTGGATCTAGTGTTATCCTCCTACCCACACCATGTCTGTCTCCTGTCACCTTGTCTTGACCGAAAATCTGCTCCAACGTTAGTGTGGCCAACTCTCTTGTATTTGGCACAGAGGACCTTTGGTTTGTACTTTCCTTTTCTACCTTTTTGTCTTTGGATCTAATTGGATCGTGTTTCCCATCCCTTCTCCCAATCTCTGTCTTTGAGTGGGAGGATTATGCCCCTTCACAGGAAGGGAATTAGTGCTCAGGAAGAGTTTGCCTCTATCAGGTGGCTGTTTATCTCCCCCTTACCTTGAAACTTCTTGTCCCAGTTCTTCTGCACTGCTGTCTTTGAGACGTTCTTTTTGGAGTCAGTAGGTTTTTCAGCTGTGTAAAAGCTATAAATAATTTCTTTGAGGATGCCATGGGCATTACATTGAAAATCCTAAGGCCACACCACACTGGTGTGAATCTGTGGCAGCTAAACATAGCCACATACAAAATGCTGCCCCACATTTTGGTAAGTTTGTAGTTTCATCCACATATTCAACACTGTGTCTCAGAAAATACAGTACTATTGGGTGTGTTGTTTTCTTTTTGATACATGAGCCTCTAACATGTAGAAAGCAAAACTAGTCCTGATTTTCATAAATGTCCACCAATTCAGCTCTAACAGAGTTACTTCTTCAGACAGGTTTGTGTTCCTGCCAAAAAAAAAAAATTTTTTTTTGTGAGTACTGGGGGTCGAATTCAGGACCTCGCGTGCCAGCAGGCACCTGTGCCACTGAGCAATATCACTGGCCCTTTTTCTGCATGTGGGTACCGGGAGTTGAACTCAGGACCTCGTGCTTGCCAGGCAGGCACTTATGCTACTGAGCTATCTCACCAGCTCAAAAAATTTTTTTTGAGGCAGGGCCTTGCTATGTAGCCCAGGCTGGCCTTGAACTCACAGTGATCCTCTTGCCTCAGCCTCCCGAGTGCTGGGATTACAGGCATGTGCCACCACACCCAGCTCTTTCATTCAACCTGAAGGACCCCTCTACCCAAGGAAGGCCTAGTAGGAAGGAACTACATCCCTCAGTGCTTGTGTCTGAGAATGTCTGAATTTCTCCCTCATTTTTGAAGGACAGTTTTGCTGGATGTAGAATGCTTAGTTGAGAGAGCTTTTTGTTTTGCTTCACTTTTTCATTCAACAAAGCACGTGTCAACCTGTTTCCTTCTGACCTCCTGTAACAGAAAACGCCCCCCCCCACAACCAGTATACTTCAGTTTCTTATTTGCCCAGGTTCCTGTTCCAGTTCCAGTTGCCTCTGGTCTCTTAGAAACGGCTGGTCACTGTGATGCATAGCTGGTCACTCTGATGCACATTGTATAAACCAGTCCCCAGTTGACAAGCCATTCTGCCTCTGTACTTCCTGCTTGCTTATCCCATATAAGCCTTAGACCACCAGAGATCAGGGCCTGATATTCTGGGACATAAATAAATCTGCCTCCAAAACCTGGGTGTCGTTTTGGTGTTTCTGCTTGCCATTGCACTCCAAGGCGTTTGATGATAAATCTAATGATTATCTTTCTGGGGAACTGATGATGATAGATATTTTCCTGTCAGCTTCATAGGCATTAATTTACCTTGTCATGTTTTATACACAGAACATTACATTGTTCTAATGTAAGTGAAGTTGTAGCATCACTTTGAGACCGGTAAGAATTTAAAGAAAAAGGAATTGGATATGTTGCGTGTAGACATCATGAGATCTCTAAAAACGGAAGGTATTACAGATTCTCCGAACAGAAACAAAAAAAGATTTTGAAGCATCCTACAGGTTTTAATTTGTAAAAACCTAAATGTCAATCTCCATAACCCACATTAGTAAGAAATTTTGTAATCTTTTTTATTAAAAACAAATGTCCTTGCAGCCAAGAGTGAGGTGGCCAAGGTAGAGATAGCCAGCTGTGCCTGGGCCCATTAGTACTGTCCCTGCACAGGAGCCAGCGGGAGGCCACAGTGGTTAGCTATGTAAGGCCGTGGCTCGGGTGGAGTTTTCATCCCAGAGATCTCTTGTGGGTGATCTGGGATTTGTGTGCAGAGTGTGGTTGGTGATTTAGTGATCGATTTGGTGGCGTGGGGAGTGTAGATTTTGGTTACATCGTGATGTCCAGCGTGGGTGGTGAGCATGGTGGGGGAACCTCGTGGCTGGGCCTCACGACCAGCTCCCACAGACACAGCCTCACAGAAAACTATGAAGTGCTGCGCCCCCTTGGCCGGAATGGCTTTGGCAAGGTTCTGCTCACTGAACATCGTGACACAGGGCTGCCGGTCACTGTGAAGGTGTTAGAGAAGTGCAAGCTGGAGTCCACCTCCATTACATCGGAGGTTGAGATCCTAAAGGACCCCCAACACCCCAACATCATACAGTTATTGGAGGTCTTAGAAACTGAGAACAAAGTACTCCTGGTCCTGGAATATGCGAGGGGGAGAGACCTGCGGTGATACATCAGCAGGACTGAGAGGCACAGGCTGCTGGAGGAGGAGGCCCGGGGTCATTCCGAGAGCTCGTGGAGGCCGTGCAGTACTATCATGACCTGGGGATTGTACATGGGGACCTCAAATGAGAAAACATCTTAATGTACACTGAAGGCCACCCCAAGCTCAATGATTTTGGGTTGGGGTTCACGTTGCTTCCCGGCCAGGAGGTGACTGTACGTGAGGGCATGCTATACTATTGTGCCCCCGAAATCTTCTTGGAGGAAAAATATCAAGGCCCACCAGTGGATGTTTGGTCTTTGAGAATCATTTTGTAAGACATGGTAGCTGGGTACCCGCCATTACTTGGGAAGAACGAACAAGTGATACAGGAGGCCTTGGAGCAGAGATAAGTTTTTCCCTCCTACTTCTCCATAGAGCTGAAAAACTTAATCAAGGAGTTCCTCACCCCCAGCCCCAGCATGCACCCAATATTAAAGCAAGTGTTGCAGCACCAGTGCCTCTGGGGTGCACCTTCCCCTAGTCGTCCTCCTAAGGTGCTCTCCAAGCACACAAAGGTCTTGATCCTGAACTACATGGCTGGGATGGGGTACAACCCACTGAAATTCATCGACACAGTGAGGTGCAAGAAATTCGACCACCATGTGGCAATCTTCCTGCTAGGCACTCTGGTGGCCCAGCTTCACATTCTGGGTGAAGCCTCTGTATCTGGCTGAGGATGTGGATGCAGAGGAAGTGCCACCATCCTCCACAGATCCTGCCCCCTCACCTCTCCTCCCAAGTAGGAGGGCCAGCAAGCCTGCCACCTGCACTGGCCCCTTCATCCCTGGTAAAGCCCCCAGGGCATTATGGTGGCAGAGGCTCTGTGCTGCCCATTCCCATCTGCAGGATCCCCCCTCACACTGCACCCTGCCATCCCAGCCCTAACGCTCCTAGTGTGTCCTGCCACCCCAGACCTCAGCTCTGAGCATGTCCTGCCAATCCAACCCTAGGACTCCCAGCACTGCCTGCTATCCCAGCCCTGCAGCTCCCAGCATGTCCTGCCAACCCAGCCCTGGGACTCCCAGCAAGGCATTCCAGGCTAGTCCTGAGGCCTCCTGCTCCAGCTCCTGCAGCACCAAAGCCTCTGCCAGCAGTGAGAGGCAGGGCTGGAAGGCTGTGAATAGGAGGCTCAGAGGCTGCCTGCAGGTCCTGTGCTGCTGTTGCCTGCCAGCCTGGGGGC
Source organism: Erethizon dorsatum (assembly GCA_028451465.1). Taxonomy (NCBI): domain Eukaryota; kingdom Metazoa; phylum Chordata; class Mammalia; order Rodentia; family Erethizontidae; genus Erethizon; species Erethizon dorsatum. The sequence goes on along the minus strand of CM051827.1, from coordinate 107,899,878 downwards.
ACAGCTGACACAAGGTGGGCCCAGTGTAAGTACTGGAGAGCAGAGACCCAGACGAAACTCGAGGAGGAGTCCTGTGAGAAAGACTCTGTCGCCTCCACTCTACCCCAGAACCTGCATGGGGTTTTCACCTGCTAGGTCCATGGCTTGCTAGAAAGACCATGCACATTGGGGTCAGCTGAGCCAGGGTTAGGCCCCAGCTCCCCACTGTGAGCTTCACCAACCAAGGTAGTTGTGTTCTAGCTCGGGCTTCCTCTGGGGCTCATAATCTCCAGGTCATTCAGTGCTTGGGGGACTGTGAGCTCCTCAAAGGAAAACTGAATCATCCTAACACCCAGAAGAAGGTGTGAGCAACTATTTCATGACTCAGGAACTCATTGCAGAAGCTACTTTTTGCCAGAACCATGTTCACCCAGCATCTCTCTCCTCACCTGCTCCCTCTGCTTGGATCCTGGAAGGAAAGAGCCTCCCTCCCCAGCAGGTTCTAGTTCCCTTTTCAGCCAGGCCAAGCCTTCCAGGGGCAGGTGCACAGCTGGGCAGGATGGCTCCCCTGGCTGGGCTGCAGTCTTCCGGTGGTGTTTGGTCCTTTCACTGTCCCCGTTTGTGCATGTAGGAGGACAGCAACAGCACAGATCCCAGACAGCCCGTCTGTTACTAAAGCACCAGGAGCTGCGGGAGCCCTGTGCTGAGCCCACACTGCTGGCGAAGAGTATAAGAAGAAGAGAGCATTTCTTCCGGGAGCAGAGGTCAGGAGCAATTACACAGGGACCCTCGTGTGGCTTGGGGGGACCTCCGGGATGTGGCCGGAGAAGGACTCTCTGCAGAAGAGATGCGTCCTGAGAGTGGACAGTGACAGCCCCATCTTGCCTCATCCTGCAGCTCCCTGGAGACCTCACCACCGGGAGGGTCCACCTGTCACCCAGCTGTCCTGGGGCATCAGCTTTGCCCACAGTCTGCTCTTCCCCCCTCATCTGGCGTGAGCCCCCAGAGGAGGAAGGGCCTGCGTCTTCAATACCCAGGTCACACTCACAGAACCCCGAGTGAGCAGCTCCTAGAGAGCGAGGGCTGGATGGAGGGGTGCTGGGAAGAAGGGTTGGACACCACTCAGGTGTCCACTGGAAAGGGCAGTGGGCTTCATGTTGCAGACACAGAAGCCACCAACCAAGGTGGGCTGGGCTGGGCCTCCCTTATGGGTCTCCCGGGGGAGGTGAGCTCATCACTTTGTGGCTGTACCAGGCAGGGTCTTGGCGTGGGAGCCTCCCTGTGTGCCAGGCTGGTGGGGGCTGCACAGCCTCTTGGGTGGAAGCTCCACTTCCCCCTCTGTCACAGAGTTGCCACCTCCACCAGGTCCCGTCTCCCAGGACAGGAGTAGGTGGGACAAGCAGCAGGGCCTGCAGACCCAGTGCTCCAACTGGGGAGCAGCAGGAACCCGGAAACCTCCCCTCTGGTACAGGAAGTGGCCCCTCCCTCTGAACTCCAATAGTGTGTGCAGCTTCTTGAGCACCTGCTGTGCCCAACTCCTTGATGGACCCTATCCATTTCTTCTCTGCCTGGCCCACTCTTCTCCAACAGCTATATGTGTCACCCCTTCCTGCCAGCAGAGCCTCACCTCCCACATCGCTGCCTCTGGGGAGGAGTCCCCTCTGCCCATTTGGGATGAATAGATAAACAGAATGTAGTCCATCCCCACACCTGGACAGCATTCAGTCATGAAAGAGAGGAGCGCTGAGTCGCACTCCACCCTGGATATCCCTCAAAAACACTGAGTAACGAAGCCGATTGCAAAAGGTGATGTATGGAGACAAACTCACAGGGGCAGGACTTAGAATAGAGGCTGTCAAGGAGCTGGCAGAGTAGGGGATTAAGTTATTGTTCAAGAGCCCCAGCTTTCCTTTGGGATGATGAAAGTATTTCAGGACTAGAGGGAGGTGGTGTTTGCATAACACTGTGCATGTACTGAATGCCCCGGGGACTGTGCTTGTGGAAAGGATTAAGTCACCCTTTGTGGATTTGCCTCACACACGCACAATTAACGATGCGACTAAAACATCTTGTTTGCCAGAAAGCAACTTTATGGTCCTAGGAAATGAGGAGGTGACATCCAAATGAACCAGAGCCGGCCTGACCTGGTCGGACTGGGGCGAATCTGTTCGCTGATGCAGTGGAACATTACATGAGCGACAGAAAAGTGCCATTGCTGCCCGACTTAAGGACGAGTCTCAGTGCGATGTGTAGATGCGGGGGAAGAACCGCGGAGCCCGCGCGCGTGTGATTCCGTCTGCAGAACGACAGCAACGGAAACCGATCAACTGTCGGGGCCACGGGCTCAGGACCAAGGGGCTCAGGATCCGGGGAATCGAGGGAATGGACCTGTTTCAGGGGGATGGACTCCTTTAGCATAAAGATGGTGGTGCGGACCCCCTCAACAAAGCTGATGGGAAAGGAATTCGCTCGTGTTTGCAAGGGGCTTCATGTTTCTTTCTAACTATGTGGGAGATCGTGCCCCAGGCCACGTGACCGGGTGGTCACAGAGGGTCAGCAGCTGGCCCAAGCACCGATGAGGGTAAGAAATGTTGCCTGGTTCCTAAACAGAGTGTAGGACAGAAAGGAGTGGCGGTGCGGGGGTTGAAGCCGCGCCCTGCAGGAGGAGCACCCCCTTCCCTCGAGAAACCCCTGTGGTCCCTGCGACCTGTAGTCCGCCCGCCTGGCCCGTGGAGCGGATGCTGTGTCCCCTGGTGCCACCGTGTGGTAGCAAGGTGGAATAGCAGCGGCAAGGATGGGCTAGGTCCAGGCTTCTAGGGAAAACTTGCTGTCCGCACTGTGGGGCTTCTGGGCCTCTTAGTTTGAGTACGTGGAGAGGGGCAGGAACGGCAGAAAGCCTGCGCTTTCTGATAAGGGAGTGGGAGTGGGAGGGATGGTACGAGCTGGGGCGGGGCAAGCGCTGAACCCACAGTTGCCCTCATTTCCCTGGAGCTCCCTGTGCCTAGTGCCCCACCACCTTGTGACCACCCCAGAGCCCACAGTGGTAGTGCCCGCCACAGCCTTATCCAGCCGGCTGAGGGAGAGGCAGCTCGGCCAGGGCAGCAGGAGCTGGAGGTGTCACCCTATGTGAAGGCCATGGTGCCCAGGGTGACCGGGCGGCAGGAGCTGCCCACAGAACCAGTGCGTGGCTGTGATGGTCTCTTGGCCACGTTGGATGGGACAGGAGGGACGTGTGGCTGGGGGTGGGGGGCAAGGGAAGGGCAAGATGGGGTTGGACCAGACTACTCGATCCCCTGAGGCTCTCCAGCCCTGGCACCCTGGACAGGGTTGGGCTGGCGGGACAGGGTCCCCAGAGGAGCAGCCCATGGCCCAGGCCCTGGGCCTCGAAAGCAGAGTGGGGAGACGGAGGCCAACTCCATCACAGCCCAGTGCCTGGGTGAAGATGGGCCACCTGCACGTGCTGGTGCACTCCCGGCCCATGTGGGGCCCTGGCCATCTCAAGCTGAGCACAGGGGCTGAGTACCTGGGTCCCAGCGCCACTCTTCTGCTTTCGTCCCTCAGTGTCCCTGAATCTCCAAGACTCACTTGTCACTGTGCTGCTTCGTGTGGGTGATGCCTGTGTGGGATCTACAGAGTCTCGCAGCTCAGACACCAGGCAGCGGCAGCAGCAATGTCAAGCACACAGGGGACCCTCGGCAGCGCTGCGCCACAGCCATGGTCCTGGGCCTCAGATTCGGGGTGCAGCGGGGGCCCCGGGTCGCCTTGCTGAATCAACAGGCAGAGCAAGGATAAGCACACGGCAGGCCACTGTGGCACCTGGATCAAGAAGCCAGACAGCAAGGATGAAGTCCAAACATCAGGGACATGGGTGAGGGACCCCAGGCATGTGCCCTGGCCCGTCCACCCCAGGTGCTGCGCCTGCAAACCTTGTGTGGTCAGACCAGACCTTCCCCTCCTGACAGTGCACCGTGACTCTTGTCTGTCCCCACCTACAGACCCCCCCACAGCCCCAGACCTCAAAAGCCCTGGCACCTGCCCTGTCGGAGCGTGAGCTTTTCTCCCCGGCCGCTCCCACCTTGAAGAGTGGACCTTCGCTTCTCTCACTTTTGGTGGGGGGGGAGTGAGAAAGGGTCTCACTATGTAGCCCAGGCTGGCTTCAAACTCACAGCGATCTTCCTGCTTCAGCCTCCTGAGTGCTAGGATTACAGGCATGCACCACCATGCCTGGCCCTTCACTTTTAATAAATCTTATTCTTGTTCTTCCTTCCAAGTGTCCTCAGTTCTTTGTTGGGGACCCCAAGAACCTGGACGAGACTTCCATCGGTCCTTCTCTGATGACACTGGCAGGCCTGGAGGTGGAGGTGTGACCAGGCACAGCGGGGAGTGCTGGCACCGAGGTGGGGGTGGCTGCAGCTGCACACAGACTGTGGCCTTGGTGGGGTCCAGCCTTCTGGCCTGGGCGCCCCACTGGTTGGGCCCAACTAGAGGTCAAGGCTGGGGTCTGGGTGACAGGGACCCTGAAGTCATCTTCTGGGACAGAACAGGTGGAAGACAGAGAGTGGCCTGCAGGGAATGGTTTTCCTGGACCCAACCTCAGCGTGTGCTGCCCGGCCCTGCCACCCTGTGCCGTGGCTCTGGCCCTGTGCTCCCGAGGTTCGTCATTTCAGGCTTGTGCGGGCCTCGCCCTCCCATCTCAGGCAGCACTCTGACAGGTCCCCTGCACTGTGGTCAGTGGCAGCAGCTCACCCCTCTGGGACAGAAAGTTATTCTCAAGTGGGCATGCTTGTGAGTGCAGCAGACATAATGCTTGCATTTCTTTTTACTTTTCTTTCTTGGGTGTGGCACTGGGGATGGAACCCAGGGCCTTTGCACTGAGCTACATCCCTAGCCCTTTGTTTTGTTTTTTATTTTGAGACAAGCTCTCATTAAGTCCCTAAGTTGCCTAGGCTGGGCTCATACTAGGGATCCTCCTGCCTCAGCCTTCCAGAATGCTGAGATTATAGGTGTGCACCACCACAGCTAGCTTCACTGTGTTTGAGGCCTTTTTTCTTATTTGAGGAATACTTGCATGTGATGTCCAAAGACAAGCAGCCCTAAAAGACTCATGCCCATCCAGCCCTCTTTCCCCACACCCCCATCTCCCAAAGCAAACTGAAGAGAAATTTTGACCCAACCAGGGTTCACTAAACCTTCGTGCCCGAGCACATGTCACCCATCATCTCTTGCCTGGCCCATCCCATGTTCCACCCGGCTGGAGGTGAAGACCTGGCCCACAGTGCCCTGGAGCCCAGTGCGGCTGGGTCTCACTTATCACACAGGCCCGCATTTGTCTCATGTCCCTCCAAGGTGGCTGGCGGCCCCAGAACAAAACCTTCACATTCTTCACTGAGTGGTGAGGGACAGGCAGGTAACGATCGCAGCCAGCCCCAAGCCCCATCAGGCTCCACCCACCCGTGCAGCCACCATTCATCCCTCAGTGCTTTAGAAAACATCCTGCCAGGTGGTGCCCAGTGATATAGGAATGATATCAGGACCTCCAAATGATATAAGGGAAATATTACAACTCCCAACCTCCTAGATGTCCGATGAACCAAGCTCGTGTTCCCCAAAATTGAAGAATGAATTCTGAGAAATAATGGAAGTTAAGAGTAGGAAATTTTATTGAGGAAAAGACAGCCCCTGCCTAAAAAAAGATGGGAGAGTACCCAAAAGTGGGTTGCCCATGAGCGCACTTCTCAAAGGAAGTTTTATAGAGCAAAATCATGGGGTGGGTATGAAATCACGAGGTAGGTATAAGGTGGGACAAAGCTATGATCAACCAGTAAGATTACAAGTATAGTTGCTTAGGTAATATTGATCCAATGGGGAAGAAAGTACAAGTATTGATCCAATGTAGCAAGTGTACATGGAAAGAACAAATTGTTTATGGCAGGTGTCTTTATTGCTAGTATTGAGAACCCTTAGGAAATGGCTTTTAGGGCACTTGGCGCTTCACGCCTTGTAAAGACACTCAGGAAAGAGGACTCCAGAACTGCTTCTGAAAATGGTAAGAAGGATAGGATAAGTCTGTTTGAAGTGAGCAGAAGTATTCCAAGGGGAATTTATCTCAAGGTACCTTTTAGTGTGATACATTTTTAAAAGTTCAAATACTCATTGTATATTTTGCTCACACCTCAGAGATGCTAACATAGAGATGACACAGATAGTGGCATTAACTGACTCCATGTTAAAAGAGCTTTTATAAACTGTCCCCAGCAAGTAAGAGATAACACTTTTTTTTTTGTGGGTACCGGGGGTTGACCTCAGGACCTCGCGCGCCAGCAGGCGCCCGTGCCACTGAGCGATATCACCGGCCCTTTTTTCGTATGTGGGTTCTGGGAATTGAACTTGGGCCTTCGTGCTTGCCGCGCAGGTGCTTATGCCGCTGAGCCATCTCACCGGCCCCCAAGATAACACTCTTGAAGTGACAGAAAATCTCAGGAAAGACGTAGAAGACATAAAGAACAAGTTGGAAAATTTAGAACTTGAAAACTCCAATAACAAATATTTTAAAAATCATCAGATGGACTCCATAGAAGAATAGAGATGACAAGAGCCTATGAACTTGAAGACAGCATCAACAGAAAGCAGCCAATCTAAACAATGAGAGAAAAAAGAGTTTTTAAACAATTAACAGAGCCTTAGGGAACTATGGAAAATAATAAGACATCTAACATTTGTATAATCAGCATCCCAGAAGAAAGAAAAGAGTACAAGGAAGAGAATATTCTTGAAGAACTAGTGGTTGAAAAACCCCCCAATTTCAACACGGTATAAGTCTACAGATTCAAGAAACTCAATGAATCTCAAACAGGATAAATTCATAGAAATGTACACCTCAGGGCCGGTGAATGGCTCAGCGGCATAAGTGCCCACCTGGCAAGCGTGAGGTCCTGAGTTCGAGTCCCGGTGCCCACATACGAAGAAAGGGCCAGTGATATCGCTCAGCGGCACGGGTGCCTGCTGGCACGCAAGGTCCTGAGGTCGACCCCCGGTACCCACACACACAAAAAAAGAAGTCTACACCCCAATACACCATAATAAAACTGTTACAAAATAAAGACAAGATCTTGAAGACAGCCAGAGAAAATTTACACATTATTTATAAAAGGACAACCATTCAATTTATAGCAGATTTCTCCTTGGAAATCACAGAAATCAAAAGGAAGTGGGAACATAATACTGAAAGAAAAGAATTGCCAACCCAAAACTCCACTCTAAAATATCCATCAGGAATGGGAATTAAAATATAAAATTTAAACATTCTCAGATTTAAGAGAATCTGTGGCCAGCAAACCTACTGGGATTTTTATTAGATCTGAGGAGAAAAGAAACATCTTAACGTTGACTCTTTCAGTCTAGGAACATAGCATATCTTTATATTGATTTCCTTTTTAAATTTCAGCAACACTGTATAGTTGTTGACATAGCAGTCTTGCACATACATTTTAAAATCAATCTCTGTGCTTCATATCTATGTGCTGTTGCTCATGGTATTGTAATTATATATTCCACTCACAATGTTTTATTGCTAGTACTTAGAAACACAATTCATCATGGTCTGAAATGCCCCAGATTCTAAAGATAATCCAGCAACTAATCTAGCTTATAAATTCTGACCAACCACTTCCCAGATCCGCTTACTAACCTCTGCCATGTACCCTATGACTATCCCAGCCCCCCCAACTCTCTAGGCACCCTTCCTGGGTACCTGTCACCCCCAGTGTGAGATGATACCAGCATCTACCGAGGCTGTGCTCTCTCTTGCTAGGTTTAATAAATGGCTTTGCATGACGACTATGTCTGCCTGTTGTCATTTAGGTGAGCTCTGACGGTCGGGGGTCATGCAAAGAAGGTTGGTGAGGACGCACAGCCCTCTGCGCAGACCCACAGAGGCGGAGGGCCCCCCACGGGGCTGCCCGACTTCCCACTGTGGGTGCAGAGGGACCAGCACAGTGATGAGGTGCAGCTCCAGCCTCATTCTGCAGGGCTCCCAACTGCACAACAGGTTTGCTGTGTTTATCCTAGGAATAAATGGCCCAGAAGACATTTAATTACGTGAGCAGGTCTGTATTAATTTTAATTTTCTTGGTGAATGTATTAATTATCTATTTTTTGGTTACAAATGACTCCAAAAGTTAGCACCTTAAATCACAAATATTTATTCTTTTGTAGTTTCTGAGGGCCAGGAGCCTGGGGCTGGCCAAACTGCATGGTTCCGGCCCAAGGTCTGGTAAGCACAGGTTCAGGGAAGCCTGACTCATTTCCAAGCTCGTTTGCATGGGTATCGCCAGACCCCAGCTTCTTGCTGACTTCAGTTCTGTACCACCTGGGCCTCCCTGCAGGCTTCCTGAGTGTCTTCCTGACATGATAGCTCTCTCCTCGAGTGAGGCCTGAGAGAGAGAGAGAGAGAGAGAGAGAGAGAGAGAGAGAGAGAGAAACATGACCACAACTTTAGCTGCAGTCCTTTTGTGACCTAACCCCAGAAGTGCCACACCATCACCTCTGTTGTGTGCTACTGTGACACTGTCACGCTACACAGGGGACAACACGGGCTGTGATCGCTAGTGGTTAAGGACCCAACATTGGAGCCACCTGGGAGCTGCTTCCCGTAGTCAAGGTCTGCAGAAGCGCTGCTTAGTCCAGACTCACCCGGCTAGCTACCTAGTGCAGTGTGACCGCTAGAGCCTTCCTTACCTGGCCCTGCTCATCGCTAGAGGCCAAGCTGCCTGATGCCAGTGTGCCACATGGCGGGAACTTAATGAAAGCTGCTTGGTTCCTAGAGAATAAGTCTTTGGGGCAGGCATTATTGTCCACACTTAGTGAATGGAGAACAGGAAAAGCTGAGTGATTCGTTCAGGCAACATCTCCTTTGTCATGGGACCAGGCATTGCCAGGCGTGTCATTCTTCAAAACCAATTCCCCCACTGCCCCTGCTTCCGTGCCCTGGCTCCTGGCTCTGCCCTGCTGTGCAGCTTGCTCCCATCCCCTCCACATCCCACTCCCAGCCCACTCGGCAGATCCCAAGGCCTTTGGGTGCTTAGCACTGGTATCACAGCTGCAATCCTGTTGCTCCAGCATTATCTCAATGCCATCTCATGAAATGTGTTAAGCTCAGCCTCCACCTACAACTACCTGGCAACTTCTGTTTATATTCCAGGTGTGCCTGAGATCAGTAGTTGTCATCATGGATGCATTCTAAACTCCTTAAATCAAGCTGTGTTACTCAGATCTATATCTTTAGTGATTTTTTTTGTGTGTGATCTTATAAGTTACTTGATGATATATTAAAGTCTCCAATATAAGGCGGAGTGTCAGTTTTTCCTTGTAGCTCTTTATATATTACTAGAGGTATACGAGTTTTATCTTCTGGGTAATCTCTCACCATTACACAGAAGCTGTCTTTGCCCTGGAAAACGAGAAGAGGAAGGGGAGAGAGAGACAGGAGGAAAGTGGAAGTGTGGGAAGAAGCCAGTTGCAGACAGGTTTATATGTGAGCTCTTCAGTTCCTCGCAAAAAGACGATAATCAGGGCCGGTGAGACGGCTCAGCGGCTTAAGCGCCTGCCTTGCAAGCGCGAAGGCCCGAGTTCGACTCCCGGATCCCACATACGAAAAAGGGGCCGGTGATATCGCTCAGCGGCACGGGTGCCTGTTGGCACGTGAGGTCCTGAGGTCGTTCCCCCGGTACCCACAAAAAAAAAAAAAAAAAAAAAAAGACGATAATCAGCCTATGGCCTGGACAGTGGTGCCAGGTCCTATTCCCGGCAGGCTCCCTGGTGTCACTGCACACTGGGGCCCTGGCTTCTTTCTATTAGAAATGTCACTTTGGGACGGCCCTAGGTTATTTCCCCCTTTACTCAGTGCAAGGCAGGAGGTGATGGCTTCCAGGTTTCCTGGTTTCTTTGTTTTCATTTTAGGGTTCTGGACGATCTTGGCTCTGTGTGATGCCCAACATATGGTAACATCTGTGTGTGCTTGTGGCACTGAGGATGGAACCCAGGGCCTACTACATGCTAGGCAAGTGCTCTACCACTGAGCTACATCTCCAACTCCAAATTAAAGGAAAAAAAAAAAAAAAAAAACCACTTACCTACTATTTTACTATTTTCACTGAATCTGTTTGCTTCTAGACTTTGGAATCCCATCTTCCCTGGGCATTCAGCTCAAGTATCAGCACCTCCACTGGACTCTGCTCAGCCACCCCACCCCATGTGACATGGGAAGTCACAGTACCTCGTGCCCACCCACCGCGCTGTCCTGCCTTACAGAGTGACTGCATTCTGACAGTTTAGTCACATTTGCACCTCTGTCTCCCCTAGTAGAAAAGCGGCTTAATTCCAGGCCTGAGTCAGCTTCCTTTGGGGGCCATCCCCACGTGCCCTGCCCCATCCTGCCTCCAGGGGACAGCATGATACGCATCACAGACATGTCCCCAGGGGATGGTGCCTGGCTAGGTGGCTAGGGCACCCACTCAGGACACAAGAGGCTGGGAAGAGCCTGGGATCCAGCGGCCATGTTCCCTCAAGAGGAGGAGAGGTTTTCCAAAAGGACCCTGGCCAGGCCGCCCCCTCTTCAGCCTTTAGATGCTGTTGTGTGTTTAAGTCCACAAGAAACCTCCAATGCCGCTGTTGGTTTATGAGCTTGACTATCGCTACAGACTGCAACTGAATCATTTCCAACAGTTTGAAATTATATTTCACATAAAACAATAGTGATAACTTTGTAATATTATTTTTAAGATCAACATGAAAAAGGGACTTAAGTATTTTCTCTTCCATGAAATGTTCTGCCAGCCTGGAGTTGTGCGAGGAGAGTGACCCCAAGGTTATCACCATGGGATGCCAATGCCTGAGCCAAGATTTTGGCACTGGGTTAAGATGCACCTTGGAGGAAGGAGCAGTTGACTGAAACCCACACCACAGGCGCATCCTCCTGCTAATGGACTCTGCACCCAGTGCTCACAGCTGCAGAGGTCCTGGCCCCAGACACCTCTGCCCCAAGCATGTGTGTGCCAGGCCCATGCTGGAAACTGCCTTTATAGCCAGCTTCATAGAAAAATATCCTCATAGAAAACAAAGTGAGGAGATTAAAAACACCAGGCACCAAGAAGGGTCACTTGGGCTGCCGGTGCCATTCGAGGTCTCAGAGGGAAGTGCAGGTCTGATGCACCAGAGTTGGCCCAGGCTCCCCAGCAGGGTTCCGAGCCAGGGCATCAAAGATGTAGTCTGCCTGCTGTGTGTCAGCCAGAGTCCCTGCAGCTGCCTGCTGCTACTGTGTTCCTGTCACCTTCTCACCTCCGCCCCATGGACAGAGCACGTGTCTTTGGAAGGAATGAGAAGTGGCCAAGGAAACACGGCAGCAGCACAGTAGCCTCAGCAGCCCTTCTGGGTGATGTCCAGGGTTGTGAGCACCTGTGCACAAGAAAGGAAGCACACAGATACACAGACGTTACCGGTGCTTTGGGAGAACACCCGCACTGTCCCTTAAAATATACAAAACAGCCAGGGGTGATGGTGCACACCTGTAATCCCAGCACTCAGGAGGCTGAGGCAGGAGGACTGCAATGAGTTAAGGGGTGGCCTAGGTTACACAGAGAGTTCAAGGCCAGCCCGAACTACATAGTGAGACCCTGTCTCAAAACAAAAACAAAAACAAAAACAAACCTGTTACTAAGAAAAAGTCTTTATGCACTTTATAATGGTATTTCAAACACCATCAGCTGAAGCCAAGGAAGAAACCTCCTGTTCCCTCCCTCTCTGCATGTGGGGTGGATTCCAATAGTGTCATCAAGCAGCTGTTTTGTGAGCCCACATTTCATGGCAGCTGCAAACCCTTGGGTGATCTCGCCAGCATTCGGTCCAAGAACATGAAATCCTATCACATGATCCTTTAATGCAGGCAACAACAGAGAATCCAGTAGGTTAATGATCTGAACAGAAACCAGTCCCCTGCAAGCTCACATTAAGATTTACAGCCTCTTCTTCAGGAAAGGAAAACTCCAGTGTTCAAGCGAGCAGAGAACATCGCCAGGAAAGTGAGTCACGGCGGGAATCTGTTAAATGAACCAGTAAATGCACGGCTGGAGTTAGTGCACACTCAAATTTACGAGAACAAGCAATTTCCCCACTGCATAAAGGAGTTCATTAGAGTGATGTAAATTGCTGAATTATCCAGGGATAGTGTGCAACAACAACACAGAAACTCTGAATTAAAGTCCAGTGCCAGAATAATCCCAAGGCGTCAGGGCTACTGGAATGTAAGGCCGCCAGCCCAGGAAGCAGGATGCCATCTCCAACATGGAGCAGAGACGAGGGGCAGCCGGCGCCGGCTGTCACCAGGTGTCTGTCACCAGGTCTGCCTATGCATGGCAAGCGACCCTTGGCAACAGAGGCAAGACTCGCCTCAGATTCCAGGGACAGTGTGCTTATTTAGAGTTATGGAGAAAAGACAGCAAAGGGCAATAGAAGACAGGGCAGGGGACATCTCTGCCCATGCAGATGGTGCCATCAAGGCTGGGGCCAGGGAAGCCAACCTCACACAGTGCTCAGAGTCCTGGACATGGCAGGAGTGCAGTTGCCAGGACCACGGGAGCCGTGGGGTCAGATTCTGGGCTGCATCATGCAGCAAACTGGGAGGGGGACATCCGCGAAGATTCCACTGGAAACTGAAAATGAAGGCAGGGTTCGGCCAGGAAGTGTGCAATGTTTTCCATACAACAGAGTTAAAATCTTTTTTCCATGTCACAAATACGGGGTTAATACCCAGGAAGGGATGCTTGCAGCTGGGGTGCAGCTCAGGGTGGGGCGCTTATCTCACATGTGTGAGGCCCCAGGTTCAAGTCCTGGCACCACGAAGAAAAGATGAAGGAAGGGCAGGAGGACAGAAGGAAAAAAGGAAGGAAATCTAGAGGGAGGAAAGAAAGGGGCCACTCTGCATTTCTCTGGTGGCTGGTGGCAAGTGCGAGATCACAACCTGGGGACCTGGTAGGCATTGAGGGTGAGCAGAGGGGCAACAGGGGACAGAGCAGAGGGGACAGGCTCCAAGTGCTGCCTGGGGCTAGCGGCCACAGCCAGCACCTCTATGACGAGGCTATAGGTCTCGTCCCAGCAGGGCCCTCCCAGACACCGCCTCAGGTCAAGAGGGCAGCAGTGTGGATCACAGCATCTCTCTGCTCCTTTCAGAAAGGCTGCCCAGCCAGGCACAGTGGTGCATGCCAGTAATCCCAGCACTCAGGAGGCTGAGGCAGGAGGATCTCTGAGTTTGAGGCTAGCCTGGACTACACAGTGAGACTCTGTCTCAAGGAAAAAAAAAGAGAGAGACTAAGCAAACAAGAAAGAAGGGAAGGAAGGAAGGAAGAAAAATGGAAGAAAGGCTTCCCCCTCCCACATCAGCCTCCCGTGACTTCTCAAAGGACCCAAATGCAGTCCTCACCAAGAACACTGACCCTAGGGAGAGGGCTGCCAGCCTGTCCCACAGGGCAGCATGCCAGGGCCACTGTGACCATCCTCCCCATCACTGTCCTGGAGACAAGTGCAGCTCCCAGGGACTAAGTCCCAGAGCCCAAACTGTGAGGGTCGATCAACTGTGTCAATTTGAGTAAGAGAAGCTTAACTAAATCGGCTCAGAATTCCACACCATAGGGTGTGGAAGACCCATCCTAGGGTGGCATCTCACCTGGATGGTATAAAGGGGAAATGAAGAAGGATGGATCTACTACCTCTGTTTGTTCAGAGGAGCTCTAGGCTTCGCCTTCACCTTGGACATCGTCTCCTGCCTTCCAGTGCAGACTCTCTGGCTTCCAGCGCAGACTCTTCAGCCTTCCATTGCAGATCCATCAGCCCCCTGACACGGATTCACATGAGCCACTGCAGTGAGCTCCAGACCTTGGCCTGAAATCTTCAGTCTCCAGTGTGCAGACACCCTCTGTATGCTTCCTCATCCAACTCTGTGGGTGGCCGTCGTAAGCCAATCTTGCAATTTCGTATACATCTGTGTATCTTGTGTTATATCTGTTTTTCTAGTAAATCACTGACTGATACACATGCCAACAGGCTGGTGGCCTGGGACCTCCATTTTCTGTCATCTCGAGACTAGGACAGCACAGAGACACCATCTCATTTCATCCTCACAACGCTGGCTGCATGTGTTACTCACACTGATGTTTTCACGACTGACCTGTCCAGAGAGAATGAACTGGGCCACATGAGCACCAGGCAGGTGCTCCGCCGCAGAGGCCCACCTGCCCCAGACTGCAAACCCTTAGAGAAAGAAGAACCAGGTCTTCCCACCATAGTCTACATCTGAGTTCTTCACAAAGCAAGCCCTAAACAAGTCATACTCTCAGCTGCCTTGGGAGCTCACTGGCCCTGTCCCCAGACCTCAGGGGCAGCTGTCACGCCCTCTGCTGCTCTAACATGAAGCCTGTCAGTCCTCTGCCCTTCCTGGGGTCCACTCAGGATGAGCGTCTTCCCAGGGCTTCCACACACCTCCAGTTGCTTCCACAACACACACACACAAAAACACCAGGCACCATGCTGGGTGACAACCCCAAGCTCCATGCTCATCCCATCCTAACCATCCAGGCTGAACCACTCTGCAATGGAGACAACGTCCAGGACATATCTGTCAGCCTGATGACAGTCCACCCCTGACAACCTCTGCGCATGCGTCCCCTGAGAACACTGACGAGGTGATAGAACTCCAAATCCTATCAACAAGGGCTACCTTTTTTTAACCTGTAACATATCAGGCTGGGCCTGACATGAAAATACATACATAGGACTGCAGCCTTTCAGCTGCAGTCATGTTACAAACACTGTCTAACTTGTTGCAGATGATCTCTGCATAGCAAGTGTTGTTGTCTCTGCCGGTCACTGTCCACTCGAGTGGCCAGAACAAAGTATGAAACACCTGGCGATGAGACGAGGGAGAGAAAGGCCAAGGTGAACATCCACGAAGACCACTCCTTGTCACACTCTTTAATTCTACACAGGCAGCGGTCTTCACACAGCCTGCAGAGATTTAAAGATCTATGGAGTCGACTCAAGGTCTGGGATGGGAGCATCTGAGCCGGAGCTCCCAGAATATTACCTGCACAAGTGTCCTGACTTTTCATCACTCAGCTGTCATACGGAAAACAACCCTAACAACTCAGTTCAATTTCTGAACATTTATAGAGCACTGCCAATCTCAGGCAGCACACTAGACCCGGGGCAGGCTGAGGAGGCGCAGACTGAGCTGCTGCCTGCAGCGTACATGGCCACTCCAAATCGAGGAAGAGCAGTTGTGACAACCGTGCTCACCATTCAGAGGCAGAGCATGTGACCTGTGCCACCAGAAGCGGGGACTGTGCACTGCGCGCTTCTGCCCTGAGTCCCAGCCAGCGCCCTGGAGGTCCCCAGCCCCAGCACACTCTTCCACCTGCTGAGGACGGTGAAGTTCTCCCAGGTTATCCTCTCAACCACTCCACACAGAGGGTGGTGAACAATGCTCGGTGACAGAGAACTGTATTCTGAGCTGTAATCCACTGTGGGTGGATTGAAATTGTTTATTTTTTTTTTTTTTTTTTTTTTTTTTTTTGTGGGTACCAGGGGGTCGACCTCAGGACCTCGCGCGCCAACAGGCACCCGTGCCGCTGAGAGATATCACCGGCCCCTTTTTCGTATGTGGGATCCGGGAGTCGAACTCGGGCCCTCGCGCTTGCAAGACAGCGCTTACGCCGCTGAGCCATCTCACCGGCCCCTTGAAATTGTTTATGATCCCAGTGGGACACAGTCATTTTGAGGCAGTGTCCACGGCTGGTGCATGTGCAGCTAAGATGACACCATCACTGAAAAGTAGCACTTTGTTACACTTCCTTGTAACAAAGATTATTGTTTCTCACAGAAGAGAAACCCTTCCACCCATTTTAATGCTAACGTTTTAGTCTCTGACTGTTAGGAAGAGAAGACAAATGTCTCTTTCCCACAAGATCCAATTTCCTAAAAATATCCCCCCTGGGTTAAGGAAAGAAAGTCTTCCAGCATGGTTTTGGAAGCAGCGAGCCTCTACTTCAACAGTCCCTGCTGCGGAAGGGGTGCTCCAACTTCCTCCTGTCTCCCCTCCCATGTCCCTTTCCTCCCCTGGGTTTTGGTAAATGTGTGTTCTACTATGAGGATTTCACTGGAAGCCTTTGGCCTTAACCCTTCTGAGCATTCGGAGCAGCTCTGGATTTCATGTTGTCCCTGTATGCCTCCACCACACAACTGTAATGACTATGGCTATGTGGCTATGTCATCAATCTTCCTATTGATTGGGCTGTCTCCCCATTACCCTCTTTATTCAGAGTCTTCTGATTGGTGCTTATAATTTTTTTTACAGTTTTAATTTTTGTCAAGACATGTACAATCATTCGACATTATTTTCAAAGCTGTTATGCAAGACAATGATCTCTGCCCCTGAGTACTTCAAGCTACCCAGAACCCTCTGTATTTAATTCTTGTATTTTTTTGTGTGTTTATTCTTCACGTAAAAAAAACATGCTTAGGGCCGGTGAGATAGCTCAGCGGCATAATCGCCTGCCTGGCAGATGCGAAGTCCTGAGTTCGACTCCCGGAACCCACATACGAAAAAAGGGCCGGTGATATCGCTCAGTGGCACGGGCGCCTGCTGGCAGGCGAGGTCCTGAGGTTGACCCCTGGTACCCACCAAAAAAAAAAAAACATGCTTAAGGGCTGGTGATATAGCTCAGCGGCATAAGCGCCTGCCTGTCAAGCGCGAGGTCCTGAGTTCTGTTCCTGGTACCCACATAAAGGAAAAATTAAAAAAAAAATGCTTAAACCGGTTCCACCTGACTTCCTGTATGAAGATTTGTTTATGAACTCGCCTCCCTAGAAGAGGAGGATGTAGCTGTCTTTCTTCCCTCAGCCTCTCAGCACCCTACATTCTCAGCTACACAATTCCCAGGGCTTCCTGTACTCCATAAAGCTGTGCAGAGACGGGTAGAAAGCCACACTCAAAGAGTGGAGCTGCCCAACCTCACACAGAGCACACGACACACAGAGACAAACTGCGGCACAGACCGAAACATAAGAGCTAAGGCTGTTGCTAACTCTTAGAAGAAGACACAGGCACGCAGCTTCTTAACTTTGGATTAGCCATTGGTTTCTTAAATGTGACATCCAAAGAACAAGTGACAAAATGATAAATTGTAGTTCAAAATTAAAGACTTTTGTATCTTAAAGGACATCATCAAGAATGTGAGAACACAGTGTCTAGAATGGGAAAAATTTTGTAAACATCTGTCTGATAAGGGACTTATGCATGGGATATTCATAAAGAACTCTTATAACTTGGGCTGGGAATGTCATTCAGTGGCAGAGAGTGAGCTTAGCATGTGCAAGGCCCTGGGTTCAAACCCTAGCACCACACACATGCCCGTGCAAAGGGATTTGACAACTGAACAATAAAAAGGAAAATAACTCAATTTTAAAAAGGAAAAAGACCTAACATTTCTCCAAGGATGATATGCAAATGGCCAGTAAGTACATGGAAAGATGCTCAACACCATTCATTAGTCATAGGAAAATAAACAACAAAACCATAATGGGATACCACTAGGTTGGTGTATTAGCTTTCCAAGGCTGCCCTAAATAACCACCACGAACTTTCAGCTTAAAACAAACGTATCTTCCCCAGTTCTAAAAGCCAGAACCCTGAAATCATGGCATGAGCAGGACCTCTGGAAGCTCTAAGAGAGAATCCCCCCTTGCCTCGCCAGCCTCTGACATCTCCATGAGTTCTTCAGCTTTTGGCAGTGGCCCTATGACCCAGCAATACCACTGTCAGTTAGATACCCAGAGAGATGGTGACATTATGTCAATGCAGGAACTTACATGTGAATGTGTATAGCAGTATTTATTATTCACAATGGCCAAAAAGTGGAAACAATTCAAATTGTCCATCCACTGTCCAACACTTACCAATGGATACCTAAAATGTAGCATGCGTGCAGTTATTATTACCTTTGAAAAGAAATTAAATATGGACACATGTTACAACATGGATAAATCTTAAATATTATGCTCAGGGAGACAGGTCAAGCACAAAAGACCATAACTAAATCATTCCACATTCATGAAATGTCCAAAATAGTTAAATCTACAGTGGTCGGGGAGATAAGAAAGAACGACTAATGGATACAAGTTTCTTTTTGGTGATGAAAATGTTATAAAATTGATTGCAGTGATAGTTGCACAAGAGAATATACTAATGGGTTAAGAAATACTAAAATCCATTGAATTTTAGTGAATTTTATGGTATATAAGTTACATCCTCAATAAAGCTACTATTTTTTAAAAAGTAAGCTATTCACAACTGAGTCATACAGTAAACTATGACTGCTTTACCCTCATGCACACTTTTATTTTGTAGGGGGTTAAAAAGTATTTTGTTTTGTCACAGACTTAATTTTCTAACCCTAACCCTAAATTAGTTCTGTATTTTAACAACATTAGGTTTCTGGTCCATGAAGACAAGATGCTTTTCCATTTACTTAGGTTTAACTTTTTTTTTTTTTTTTTTAATGTGGGTAGCGGGAGTCAAACACAGGACTTCACGCTTGCCAACAGGCACTTGTGCCACTGAGTGACATCACTGGCCCTTTTTTTCCTTTATGTGGGTACCAGGAGTCAAACTCAGGACCTCGTGCTTGCCGGGCAGGCGCTTATGCCACTGAGCTATCTCACCGGCCCCAGGTTTAACTTTTTTGAGCAATCTTTTGTAGCTTCAGTGTACACATTTTCACCACCTTGATTAAAGTTAATTACTAAGTACTTTATTTTTTTCGATGCCATTAAAAATGAAATCATTTGTTCACTTATTTTTGGACAATTCATGGCAAGTGTATAAAAACACAACTGCCTTTCATGTGTCAACTTTATATCCTGCAATTTTGCAAATTCATTTATTAGTTCTGTTATGGACTCAACTGCATCTCAAATTCATTTGTTGAAACCTACCCCAAATACCTTTGAATATGGTTGTTTTTGGAGAGGGTCTTTGCTGAGGTAAATCTTTATCAGTAATCATGTCAAATGTAAATGGATTAAGCTTTCCTATCAAAAGGTAGAGTTTGACACATTTGATTTTAAAAAATCAGCATCCATCTATATGTTGTTTAAACAGATTCACTTTGCATAAAAGGAAAGAGAAACACAGATGTAAATAGTAACAAAAAGTTATTTTGTTGCTCAATTCCTCCATTAATACTTATTTCTACTTTTTGGAGTGTACCATATTTTATTCCCTTCTTCTTTCCTTTTCTGTATGTATTTCAAGCTACTTTCACCAATGGTTTCCTCGGGGATTTTAATCAACATTCTAAATCTGTGGTAATCCAGTATGAATGACATCAACTTCGTTTGAACATCTCCGCTCCTCAGCCCTTCACATTCTTATTGTCACAGATTACATCTACATACAACATATGCTCATTAACATAGATTTATAATTATTGTTTTAATTCTTTTGCCTTTTAAATTATATAGGCAAAAAAAGAGTAGTTATCAAGGAAAACAAAAGGACAAAAACCCCAGCTTTTGTATTTATTCGTGATGCCGCAATATCAAGGGCTCCTGTCTCCCGCACCTTCCAGGTACTGTCTGCGGTGTTTCATCTGGGCCTTGAGTGGACTCTTCAGCGTTTCTTTAGGGCAGTTCTGTGGGTACCGAACTCCCTCCACCTTTGTTTTTCTGTATGTCTCCATTCCCTCTTCATTTTTAAAGAATAGTTTGGCTGAGTACAGAATTTTTAAGTCATAGTTTCTTCTCTCCAGACTTTAAATATGTCATCCCATTGCCATCTGGCCCACGTGATTTATGGTTTATGATGAAAAATGAGCTGTTTGGTGACTGCTCTCGAAACTGTGTGGAGTCCAACAGTCGGCCTGTAACACGCACGCTTGTGGATCTCCGAGTTCATCCAGCCTGGTGCTCACTGAGCTGTCTGGGTGCGTGGGTCTGTGTTTTTTATTAACTGTGGGAGTTCTTGCCATTATTCATTTGAATCTTTTCCTGCCTCTCTCTCCTCTCTTCAGCTTCAGGGACCCAACCAAGTGCACGCCAGTGCTTTACAGTGTCCCGTGGGTCTCTCAGGCTCTTTTCATTTTTCTTTACTCTTTTTTACTCTGTTCCTCAGACCAGACCCTTTCCATTGTCTAATCCTCAAGTTCACTGATTCTTTTTCAGCCTCTTCCAATCTGGTTCTAAGCCTTTTGTTATGGCTTGCATCTAGATGTCCCCCCAAAACCTCATGTGGTCATAGGTGGGGCTTTTCGGAGGTGGCTGGATTTAGGGTGTGTGCTGCTGGGATCAAGGATGTGATGCTGGGATTGATTCATGGTGTGATGCTAAGATTAAAGCTGTCCCACCCTGGGTGTGAGTGCTCCCCACCCTAAGTGTGGGTAGCCTGGATCAGATATAAGGGACAGAAAAAAGATCACTGATTGTGGCTTGCTGCTTCTTCACCACTTTGCTGCCTTCTGCCCGCCATGAGCTGTTTCTCCTCTGCGATATCTCTCTGCCATGCCACCCTGCCATGGAGCCAGTCAACTAGGAACTGAAACCTCTACAAACTGTGTGCTACAGTAAACCTTTCCTCTTTTAAGTTTGGGTGTCGGGTATTTAGTCTCAGCAACAAAAAAGTAACTAAGACATCCTTGTGAGTTTTTCAATTCAGTTAGTTTTCTGCCTCAGAGTGTGTTTGGTTGGTTTTTATCATTTCTATCTCTTTACTGATACACTTGTTCATTTGTTGTTGTTGTTGTGTTTTTTTGTTTTTTTTAATGTGGGTACCGGGGGTCGACCTCAGGACCTCGCGCTTGCCAGCAAGCGCTTGTGCCGCTGAGCGATATCACCGGCCCTCATTTGTTGTTTTCCTGATTCCTTTAGTTCTTTGCCCGTAGTTTCCTATGGCTCACTGAACATATTTTTTTTTTTTTTTTGTGGGTACCGGGGGGTCGACCTCAGGACCTCGCGCACCAGCAGGCGCCCGTGCCTCTGAGCGATATCACCGGCCCCTTTTTCGTATGTGGGATCCGGGAGTCGAACTCGGGCCCTCGCGCTTGCAAGGCAGGCGCTTATGCCGCTGAGCCATCTCACCGGCCCCGTCACTGAACATATTTAAGACAGTTGACATAATGTCTTTGACTAAAAATTCCAGTGCTCTAGGAGGAGACCATCTGAATCCCTTATACAGAGTTCATGGGTCCTGGCTTTATAATTTCTGATAAATTATGTTCCTATGAATGGGGCTCACTTTCCTGGTCTTTGTACACTGTTCAGATGAATTGCGTCTAAATTATCTCAAGTCATATGCTGAATCCCCAGCCTGCAGTGCCTCAGGGGGATTTTTTTTTTCCCGGGGGAAATAGGGTCGGTGTAGATGTTATTAGGTAAGATGAAGTCATACTGGAGTAGAGGGGATCCCCCAATCCAATGTAACCAGTGTCCTTATAAAAGAACACACACAGGGAGATGCTATGGGGACAAACAGAATGACAGGAACACCAGCAGCCAGCAGAAGCCTGCAGAGGGGAAGCCCAGGTCTCCACTGAACTCACAAGAAATGACCCCATTTACCCTTGATCTCAGACTCCCGGGCCCCAAAGGCGAGATGATAAATCTCTTGTTTACGTGACTCAGTTTGTGGTTTGGGCAGCTTGAGCAAACTAACACACCAATTCTGCTGCTTTTGGTTGAGAACTGAACCACTGGGTGATAGGACGCAGTGGCTCTGGAAGTCACGTGCACCCTCCTAAGGGACTGATCAGCTTTGCTTGTGGAGGACTAGTGCTGTCTGCGAGTTTTTCACTCTTTTGCAAACTGTGCATTCATTGTTGTGTGTGGTTGCTGAGGCTCCTGCCCTGTTTTCTCTGTGGTCAGCCAGTATCCTGACGAAGATTTCCTTATGTGCCTGACTCCCGTGGGGAGGTGGTGGCCGGAGTACTGTCACTTTAGCTTCCAAGGGCTCAAAGAGTGGCAGCTTCTGTGCTGGCCACTCAGGAATCAGAAGCAGAGATCAGCAGTTGAAGGGCACAGCCTCCATGTGGGAGAACAGGGTCCCTTATCACCACCCTGGCAACACCAAGCCGAACCATGAACACGAGTGCTGCGGGATGGTGGTGTCCGGCACCTCCAGAAACACGGTAATTCACTGACATGCACAACTCTCTCTGTCAGGCCCTCCCTGCAGGCTGCAAGAGTTCTACTCAACTCCACAGCTCCCGGACAGTGGCTCTAGACACTGTTGTACAACTCAAGTCACATCAACAGTTGGGAAACCTGATGTAGCAAAGGTAGAGATAGGACCCATGAACTTTGGCTAAGGGACTTGGGTGGTATGGTCCTCCCCTTTGTTACCTAGTCTAAACACAGTAACTTGCCTCATCTTTTTTCCCTGATTTCACACTGTATGATTTAATAAACTGTAATTTGAGCATCTTAGAATACAAAAATATCAAGCTTTAATAACTGTCAAACTCTTTTTATTTCTCCTTCTATGTTGGGAGGGTGAGCAGAAAAAAAGGCCAAAATACCCACCAAAATATAAAAACGTATTTTTTTTAGGTTACTGTGTTGGGCAGGGTCGGGGCAGAGGACATCTTTTTGGGAACCTGAACAGCCTGTGGCGGAAGGCCACCTTGGGGCTGCCACCTCAGCCACCCCAGGCCCTAATGTGACAGGACACTGGCCACGCCAGCGCAGTGGAGGGATGCCTGGCCCATGCAGTCCAGCCAGGACTGAGCAGCAGTGAGCCCAGGTGAGTCCTCAAAGACCAGAGCTTCTGGACAAATGTGGGAGCAGAAGAAAGGCCATCTCTTGGCCACTATGTGCTCTGAGGAGCAGATAAAATTGGACACAGAGACAGAAGAGTGAACTGCACATGCGCACAGACAGACGCATGAACCCCAGAAGTCAAAGAAAACATGAGCTCACCTTTCAGTCGCTAGCTCTGTTCCTTCCTAGCTGGGATCCGTTTCTACCCCGACATTCCTCAAAGACCTTAAACTGATGCTCTGCTTCCTTGGGCCCAAGCTTGCTCAGGTAGGCACCAGATCCTTGTAACTCCTAACTTACAGACTTCGACTTCCCTCTGCCCCAACTGCAATCTTATTATTAGTTTGCTACAGAGACAGTTTAAATTAATTTCTAACTCTCCTAAAATAAGAATATGATTTCTTAAATAAAACAGTGTAGTAATTTGTAAAATGATGATATAAGAAGAGACTGCAGGGGCCAGTGAGATGGCTCAGCGGCATAAGCGCCTGCCCGGCAAGCGCAAGGGCCCGAGTTCGACTCCCGGAACCCACATACAAAAAAAGGGCCGGTGATATCGCTCAGCAGCACGGGCGCCTGCTGGCACGTGAGGTCCTGAGGTCGACCCCGGTACCCAAAAAAAAAAAAAAAAGAAGAGACTGCAAAGAGAAATAGAAATAGTTGATTAGAAGGGTAATTCTTAAAAAGGCAACAATAAAACAATCTTACTTCCAGATTCTCTTTTTTATAGACTTCAGTAGCTTTCTCTTCAGATAATCCACAGCAACCGTATTCCAGAGTGGTAAACACTATAGTTGGAACATTAATATAATCACACTGAAAGATAAAAAAATATAATTTTTCTTATTTTATCACAACTTTTTCAGCAAAAATCCATAATACAAATATTTATAAATGAAAAAGCAAATGAGTACAGTTCAATGTAACTGATTCTTACAATATCACCAATTTCTTTTATCTTTTTTTTCTTTCTTTTTTAAATCAGGGTCTCACTTTGTAGCTCAAACTGACCTTGAACTCCACTGATCCTCCTGCCTCAGGCTCCCAAGTCCTGGGATTGCAGGTGCGCACCACCACACTGGCTCAACATCACTGATCTCTGGACATTTTCAGTTACACTGACAGAAACCAAGAACATGCCCCTTACTCAAGGCTAGGGCCAGGTGCTGGCCAGCTACCAACACTTAAGACTGGCTTTCCCAAGTCCAGACTTCAAAGGCTGAAATCCAGGAGGTAAGGGTGAGGTGGAACTGCTTTGCTGCCCCAAAGAATCTCCCCAAAATATTTCCTTCCATCCTGCTGGTCTGGACTCCACTCTTCTGGAGTACTTTCGGTTGACCGTGAGTTCTGCCATGTCACTGGGAGCTGAGCCCGCCCCGGCCACTCCACACTCCGTGCGCCATTGAGAACAGAAAAGCCACGCAGGCATGCAGCTTGATGGTGGAGCTGTTCTCTTCCTTGCCCGTGAGGGGAGATGGCTCATGGGTGCGAGGTGCAGGGACACCTCAGGGCCAGGATGAGTGCATGTTAAGACACCAGAGCCACATCAAACAGTGTCTATCACCCAATACATCTTGGCCACAGTAGAAACCAAAAAATATTTCCTTGCTATGATGAATAAATGGCAAGTCAACCGCAAATTATACATCTGAGGAACACTTGGAAAACAAGAACATAAGTGTAATTTGTACTGATTCTTTTATGTCATAATTTTGATCAAGCTATTATCATTTCAGGGCTGGGAGTGTAGCTCACTGATACAGCACCTGCTTAGCACAGATGAGGCCTGGGGCTTAATCCTCAGCAACACACACACACCCATTCATACATACATGTGGGTGCAATGGCATAGCAACAATATTAAGAGACTCACCTTCTCTAAAGAGGCCCCAAAGAGTCAGCGAGCTAGCACCTTGCCTGCCTGTACGGCGACAGGAGTGAGCTCTTGCTTCCCCTCCAAAATGTCCTCAGTAGCATAGATGTGGGGGACACAGGTCTGCTCCACATCATTCACTGGTATTTTGCCACACCTAGTAGGGTGGAAAAGGAAAAAGAGATAATCAGCTGTGTGACCACTGGAAATAAAGGTGTCAAATTTGCCAACTGTTCCTCGCCTCTACTTTTAATTGCCTGCCGCCCCACCTGTGGAACCTCTATCAGTGTCTATCATCTTTTTTGTTTGGGGTTTGGTTTGTGGCAAGTTCTGGCTATATTGCTCAGAATAGTTTCGAACACCTGGGCTCCAGTGATCCTCCCACTTTAGTCTCCTGAGTGCTAGGACTATAGGCATGTGCCCCCATCCCCAGGCTGTATCACCCACCACCTTTAACAAATGTCATCAAAAAGACACCTTTCACTTTAAAAAAAAAAATTAGGCAGGGTGTGATAGTGCGCACCTATAATCCTTGCCGCATCCCATGCAGCTCTCAAAGTTCCCTGGGGGGAAGGACGGCGAGAGGATGGAGAAATAAAAAAAAAAGACAGAAAGCTGAGGTCAGGTGGAGACCTCTCTCCTGATGGGAGGAAAGGAACTGCTCAACCAAGGCAGTGCATTTATTTATACGTTTAGCAAGTTGGTGTCACATGACACCCCTTTTCCTAGCAACCCATTGCTCGGATTGCCTTGGGACTAAATGTTCTCTGGGCTGGAACATCTTTTTTACATAGCGCACCTCAGCCCACTGCTTTTTATTGCTTCTTTGTTGCTCTTTGTTCTGTCTGGCAGGTCCTGCCAGTCTCGCTGGGGAGGTGGAGCAGGAGCCCACGTTGATCAATTTCCAGCTTCAGCCACTCCCCACAACTGTACACCTATAATCCTAGCACCTTGGGAGGCTGAAGCAGGAGAATCACAAGTTCAACCCCAGCCTGGGCAACTTAGCTACTTAATGAGACCCTGTCTCAAAATAAAAAAGGACTGGAGGTTTATCTCAGTGTGAAGGCCCTGGGTTTTTGTATTTGTTTTTCTTTTTCTTTTTCTCTTTTTTTAAGGTCCTAGGTTCTTCAATCCCCAATTCTAGAAAAAATATTAAGGCTGGGGTATACCTCAGTGGTATAGCACTTGCCTAGCATGTGTGAACAGGTTTTTATTCTCATTACTGTAAGATGTGTGTGTGTATGTATGTACATATGTGGAGGTCAGACATAGTGGCACACACCTATAATCCCAGCACCCGGGAGGCTGAGGCAGTAGGATCACTGTGAGTGTGAGGCCAGCTGGGTACATAGTGAATTTCCTCAGTATAAGAAGCTGGTAAGGGGAAGTAACCTTTAAAAGGAGTTGGTGTTATAGTGGTGATCATAGCTGCTTTCACAGCAGTTGACTCGGGTTTGTTTCCCAGCCAACACACCAAGAATGTTGCAGAAATCTGATATCAAACTGAATGGAGGGCCAGTGAGATAGCTCAGCAGCATAAGCACCTGCCTGGCAAGCACAAGGTCCTGAGGTCAACTCCCGGTACCCACAAAAAAAAAACAACAAGTGTCCTAGGAAGGCTTTCTTTAGGTCAGCTTGCACTCCAGTGAGCTCACAGGAGTAGCTGTGTTATGTCAAGAGTTATACATTAAAGGAGCCAAGTTGACAAGGTCCACTACTCTGGCCCTCACAGAGGGCTCTTAAGACTCTTAAGGCTTGAATGCATCAACTCCACAAAAGGCTCATGGGCTACTGAGAAGAAATATTATGTGTGTTCCACATCAAAGACATATTTACATTTGCTTCTGTTTATAGCTTTGCCTGAGTGGCCACTTAGTACATGCCAGGAAAAACGAGCCTAATAGAGTGAGAGTTTTGTTATTAAGAGTTGTAAGTTAACTCATTCTCTATAGTTCAAGTTTAAAACTGCTGTAGAATTTGGGTCCTTCAGTGTTTAACTGTATAGTTTTTTTTTTTTTCCTTTTTCTTTTCTTTATGGGGGGGGGCAGTACTGGGCACAGAATCCAGACTGTGTTTGTTTGTGGTACCAGGAATTGAACTCACAACCTCGTACTTGCCAGGCAGGCGCTATGCAGCTGAGCTACATCCCCAGCCCTGTTTGTTTGTTTTGAGACAGGATCTCACTAAATCACTCAGTTGCCCCGGCTGGTCTTAAACTTGTGACCCTCTTGCCTCAGCCTCCTGGTATCAGTCAGTGTTTACTAGAGAAACCGATATAATACAAGCTATACAGATATATCAGAATTTACAAGATTGGCTTACAATGGCCACCCACAGAGCCAGATGTGGAAGCGCACAGAGGGTCTGTCTGCACACTGGAGACCAAAGTATTCTGTCAGAGGTCTGGAGCTCACTGCAGTGTCCTGTGCATGTCTGTACCAGGAGGTCTATGGGTCTGCGCTGGAAGCCAGGCTATGTGAAGGCAAAGATGAAGATGATTCCAAGAAGAAGGCAAAGACTGGAGCTCTCAAGTATTAATTTGTTAAATACAACCATTTAAAATATACCATAAGGGCCAGTGAGATAGCTCAGCGGCATAAGCGCCTGCCCAGCAAGCACGAGGTCCTGAGTTCAACTTCCGGAACCCACATTAAGGAAAAAAAGGGCCAGTGATATCGCTCAGCGGCACAAGCGCTTGCTGGCAAGCGCAAGGTCCTGAGGTCGACTCCCAGTACCCACATAAAATAAAATAAAATAAAATATACCATAATTTTTGCTACACACTTTTGGGCTTATTTTAATTTCTAATATCCCTAGAGCTCCCCAAAATGGCAGAATTCCATATTTCTGCAGTAAATGTACTGCTAATTTACTCTGTACCTGACTCTTTGCTAACATTGCCTGATATTCACAAACCTATGTAGCAGGCACTATAATTATCACCATTTTAAGGATGAAGAAGCTGAATTTACAGAAATTGTCAAATCACTTATAGCTTCTAAGTGAAAGAACCATCTCAAATCAAGAAATATTGGGGCCGGTGAGATGGCTCAGTGGCATAAGCGCCCGCCTGGCAAGCGCAAGGTCCTGAGGTCGACCCCCGGTACCCACAAAAAAAAAAATCTTATCAACCTGCCCTAGCTCTAAGTCACTCAGACGCTCGAAGGCTTTGAAGGACCCAAATTTGGCTGGCAGCTAAAGATGACTTCAATAACAAAGGACTAACCGGAGGGAAAGCCTTTTCCCCTCCCCCTCTCACACCTCCTTGCCTAACCCAAGGTCGCCTTTCCCAAGGCGCCGAGAGAGACCTCGCGGGAACCCGCCGCGCTGCGCATGCTCAGCTGCAAAGGACGGCGGGAGAGCGGCGTGGTGGGCGGGGTCGGCGGGGCTCGCCGGCGTGCAGAGCCTGTGAGAAGCTTCATTTGCTGAGCGTGCTCCTGAGAGAAAGTAGTAAGATTCTTTTTGCGGCTTTCGGTCTTTACTCCGGCGCGTTACCGGAAAGGGGCAGAGTTTCTCTTCTGGGAGGGAGGGTGACAAGCTGGGTAGGGACAGGATTCTAGAGACGCTGGCCTGAATCCCGATTCTGGAACCTGGGGGTCGAGAACTCCAGGCCAAGCCCAAACTTGGTTTGCCAGTTTGCCCTTTAACGTCGTCTGCAGAGAATCGGGGTCATTGCCCCCGCTTCTGGCGATTCGCGCGGTCTGCTGGCTCCTGCGTCCTAACTTGAGCGGCTTCCTTTTTGAAACATTCATCCGATTATACTTGTGACTCACATTAAGCAGTGATTTTTCTAATTTAAAAAAAAAAGCCATGGGGACTGGAGATAAAGCTCAGCGGCACAGCGCCTGCTTGGCAAGCGCAAGGTCCTGAGTTCGATTCCCAGTACAAAAAAAAAACCGCCATGGAACAGCTTTTGCAAACAGAATTGCCCATGGGATTCCAGTTAGAAGAGACGAAGTAATTGTAAAACTTTTACTCTTGAATTGGGATTTGAAATTCCGATTAGATGAAGGTGCGGCATTTAGCTTCAGTGTACAGTATTGCGAATATCTTGGCTTGCATACACTAATGTTTGCAAATGTAATTTAATCAGCATTCTCAGGACGCAGTGTCAGCACACTTTTCAATTAAACTGAGCCAGAAGTTTGAAAATACTGGGAATGCGGGGTTGTGGGGCTGGTGGGAATGTAGTTCAGTGGTAGGACGCTTGGATGGCATGTGGTGAGGCCTTGAGTTTGGTCCCTAGCTGTGCCCAAAGAAAACCACAACAAAGAAGTGGACAATTTTTGCTTTAATAGTTGAATTACCAGTGATATGTGATGATAACTTGTATTACTCATCACAAATATATAAGTCCCCAATATTTATAACAAGAACTTTATTTTACAACATTTTCCATTTAACTCTTAGATTGAGTCAGGAGCGTTAAAGCAGTAACGTACTTGCTGAAGTAGTGACTTTAAGTCTAAGGTTTATGTGAATGAACGCAAACAAGCTCGAATCCAAAAAGAACTGGTGCAAACCTGTCATCATCCTGATCAGTGCCAGAGCTCTGTACAAAGAATCGAACTGTATTCACTCAGTGGGAAAAGCTACTGCTCCGTTAATGTCTGTGTTAATCTAACACAAGTTAATGTTTTGGAAGTATCCAAAATACTTCACACTTGATATGCAACGCAGATAAGAGTCTCATGATTTTATTAGCTTTTTAAAAGTAAATTTACATTTTAAAATATAAAGTATTATAACTGAATATGTAGCTCGGTGGTAAAGTGCTTGCCTAGTAAGTGTGAGCCCCTGGGTTCCATTCCCAGCACCACACACACACACACACACACACACGCACAAGTAATATTAGTATTAGTGGGCCTGTGAGATGGCTCAGCGGTGTAAGCGCCTGCCTGGCAAGCGCGAGGGCCCGAGTTCGACTCCCGGAACCCGCATAGGAAAAAAGGGCCGGTGATATCGCTCAGCGGCATGGGCGTCTGCTGGCGTGCGAGGTCCTGAGGTCGACCCCCGGTACCCATAAAAAAATAAAAAATAAAAATAGTAGTAAGTATAATGCAAAGGAACAAGAGGAGTATATCTGTTTTTGGGTTTTATTTTTTGTTGTGTTCATACCATACTTTCTTCCTTTCTCCTTCCTTTCCCTCTTCTCTCCCTCCTTCCCCTTCTTTTCCTGCTGGGGACTGAACCAGGTCTTTACCATGCTAAGTGCTTGCTCTACATTGAAATACCTCCCCAGGGCTACTCTAGGTTCTGTATATGTATATTAGAATTATCTTGCGAGTTCCACAAAAATCCCTAGATCCACAGCTTAATTCAGGGAAAATGGACTAAAAAGTTGAGTCTTTGAATAGTATTGTATATCTTTCCATTTGTTTTGATTTTCCTTTATTTCTCTTAACGGTGTTTTGATTTCAGTGCGCAGGTCTTGGCCTTTTTCATTAGGTTTATTTCTATATTTTGTGTTTTGTGCATGTGTGTGCTTCTAGGGATTGAGTGCAGGACTTTATGCATGCTAGGCAAGCTCTACCACTGAACTACATCCCCAGACTCTCTATTTGATATTTACAATGCCATAGAAAATAGTTTTTTAAAAATTATTTTTAGCTTTAGTGGAGAGAAATATAATCAATTTTTAAATATTGACCTTGCTAAATTTAATTATTTACAGTTCCCTGTGGGTTTTCTCTATGTACAATCATGTCATCTATGAATAATGACAATTTTGTTTTTCACAATTTGCCTTTTTTCTTCCATTATTGACTAAAAAAACCTCTAGTACAGTGTTGAAGAGGCATGGTGAGAGAAGAAATTCTAAAATATCAACCTTGTATTGCTAAGTTCTTATATTAGTCCCCCCTTACTTGTGGAGGATACTTTCTAAGACTCCCAGTGGTTTCCTGAAACCTATAATAGTACCAAACCCTGTATATGTCACTTAAAGGAAGCAGTTTGCAGCTTCTCTTTTGGCATATCTGAATTGCCAGCATTGCTACTCTTCTGCATTAAGTAAAATAAATGTTACTTGAACACAAGCATTGTGACAGCACAAAATAGTCAATCTGCTATCCCATGGGGGTTACAGGAAGGCAGATGCTTTCAGCATGTAATTTAAAACTTCAGAATTATTTATTAAAACTAATGAATTGTGTACTTTTGGAATTATTTAATATTTTCAGACCATAGTTGACTGTAGATAACTGAAACCAAGGAAAGTGAAACTTAAGGGAAGGGTACTATATTTACTGTATTCTATTATTTCCTTTTTTAAGGTGGGTTGGGGGAAGATTCCTTAGAGTTTCTATATACATGCTTATGTTATCTAAAAATAAAGTTCACTTTTTTCCAGCCTTTCTGCCAAATTTCCACCTACTATTTCAATTTAGCGTAAATGATATCCTTTAGCATTTCTACAGTAGAGGTTTGCTGGTGATACATTTTTTTGAAAATGTCTGTTTCATTTTTTTTTTTTGAGAAAGGGCTCACTATGTAGTTCAGGTTGGCCTTAAACTTAATGTGTAGCCCTGGCTGGGCTCCAACTTGACAATTCTTCTGCCTCAGCCTGGGGAGTGCTGGGGTTACAGGCATGTGACACCACGCCCAGCCTCACGCCCAGCCTTTTTATTGGATATAGAGTTTAGGTAGAATTTTCCGTAGTACTTTATTATTATTTTTGCGGTGCTACAGATTAAATCTAGGGCCATATGCATGTTAGACATGTTCTTACACCTCCAGCCTCATAATTTTGAATCTCTTGTTTTTTAACTTTTTGTTTTTGTTTTCAGCACTACTGAGTGAACCCAGGATTTTTGCACTGAATTACAGTCCCCGCCCCACCTCCACACACTTTTTTTTTTTTTTTTTTTTTTTGAGGCAGGATCTTGCTAAATTGCTTAAGCTGGGCTCAGATTTTAAGATTTCTGCCTCAACCTCACAAAGTGCTAGAATTACAAATCTGTGCCATGATACCACACTCAAAGCATTTTTTTATTGGATATAGAGTTTAGGTAGAATTTTCCATAGTACTTTATTACTATTTTTGCAGTGCTGCAGATTAAATCTAGGGCCATATGCATGTTAGACATGTTCTTACACCTCCAGCTTCCCAGTACACTACTTTAATGATGTGCCTCTGGCTTCCGGCCTTCATTGTTTCTGACAAGAACGTATCTTTTCTTTTTTAGTTAACTTTATTGGTACATTTTAGATATACATGATGTAATTTGATTCTTTTTTGTTCCCATTAACCTACCCTCCGTTCAACCCCTTTTCCCCTCCTTATATACAAAACCTTTGTTTCCATTTTTTCCTCTTGTTTTTTTTCTTTCTTTTCTCTTCCTTCCTTTACCCCTCCCTACTCCCTAGTTCACCTTCCTATTTGAACATTTTCTTCCTATTTCACAATATCTATTATACACTCTGGTCCTTATTTACACTTTTGGTTTCTCACACCGGAAAAACAATGTGGTATTTATACATATCTCTGATTTATTTCACTTAAGAGTATGGTCTCAAGGTACATCCATTTACCTAGAAATGTCTCAAGATTATCATTCTTTATGGCTGAGTAGTATTCCATTGTGTAAAAAGACCATACCTTCATCTTTCATTTTATTTTTATTCCCCTGCTTGCCAGGCAGGCACTGTGCCACTGAGCTATATCCCTGGCCCTTGCTGCTTTTTAAGATTCTCTTTTCGTCTTTTGTTTTAACCAGTGTGACTGTCATATGCAGTACTTGTATTTTTCTTTATATTTATGTTTGTGATTCATAGAGCTTCTTGAATTTAGGTAGTTTGCTGTTTTTCTTCAGTTTTGGGATATTGTCCAGCCATATTTCTTCAAATATTTGCTTTTTGTCTATTTTTCTCTTAATTCTGAAACCGTTTACATGTGCTTCATGTTCCATTATTTGTATTTTTTATCCTTTTATCTCATGTACCAGTCTTATTTCCTACTAACCTAACTTATAAATTCATGTGTTAAATTTTTAATTTCCCTATTTTATTTTTTAATTCTAGAATTTCCATTTGATTTTCCTTTTTTTGTGGATTCCAGCTTTCTACTGAACTTCTTCATCTTCTCTGTTTTCTCAAATAAATCACAGTCCTTACCTGACCATACGAATAATCTTTTTTTTTTTTATATGCGGGTACCAGGAGTCGAACTCAGGACCTCGCGCTTGCCAGTCAGGCGCTTATGCCACTGAGCTATATCACTGGCCCCATACGAATAATCTTGGACACCTGTGGGATTGTTTCTATTGTCTCTGCCTCCTTTTTTTGTTTGTTTGCAGTACTGTGGTTTGAACCCAGGGCCTTCACACTAAGTTACACCCAACTGCTGTTTTCTGCCAGGTTTTTTAGAGTTCCATTCTACAGATACGCATCTTAGGAGTCAGCCAGTGACCTGGAGGATTTGTTTGTAAATCTGGGGGCTTTTTTTTTTTTTTTAAAGACAGAGTCTCACTAAGTTGCCCAGAACCCAGGACTCTAAACACTTACCTCCTACTGTTTTCTGCTTCAGCTTTTTTCCCTTACTCTGTCCTGGAAAGTGCCCTAAATTCTTGCCAGTCTGATAAAATACATAGCTGAACTGGTTTACAAACAAGCAGGACTTGAACACAAGATGATTTTTATAGGATGGAAAATAGTATGAACACAAGTATAGTAGGGAATAATTGAAAGTTTAAGGTGAGGCAGCTTGAAAACCCAGATTCATATAAACAATATTGTACTAATTTTTCATGAGAAAAGTGATGAATTCTCTCTGAAGATTTGTATGGGTAACTCTTGATAAACTTGCAGTTTCTTTGCCATCACGTTTCACTTTTTTTTTTTTTTTTGTGAGTACCGGGGGTCGACCTCAGGACCTCGCATGCCAGCAGGCGCCTGTGCCGCTGAGCGATATCACCGGCCCTTTTCTCGTATGTGGGTTCTGGGAGTCAAACTCAGGCCCTCGCGCTTGCCAGGCAGGCACTTATGCTGCTGAGCCATCTCACCGGCCCACGTTTCACTTTTGAAAGAGAATGTAAGTTTTGTTGTCTGTTCCATGATGTGTCCCTGTTTGGTTTAATACATTCCTGCCAGCTTGAACCACCAGTGGTTCGAACCCGCCTGGAAATCAGACATATAAACATGCCAAGAAAACACCGTGAACATGTTAAGAAAAGAAAAAATCATTTTCCAGTGCTAGGGAATAAACCCAGGGCTTTGTGCATGCTAATGATACATGTTTTTTTGGGGGGTTTGTTTGTTTTGGGTCTTTGGTTGGTTGGTTGGTTGGTTGGTTGGTTTTTGAGACAAAGTTTTGCTATGTATCCCAGGCTGGCCTTGAACTCAAAGAGATCCTTTTGCCTCAGCCTCCCAAGTGCTGGGATTATAGGCCTATGCCACTACCCCCTGGCCCATGCTAATCATATGCTTTACCACTGGGTCATAGCCCCCAAGTGTTTTAAATTACTTACTACCAAGTAGTATTAACTAGCAGGAAAAGCAGCCACAGTTATCCTTTGACTATTAGTACTCTGACATACTATAATTTAGCCCCAGTTTGGAAAGATGGATAGGACTGTACTAAAAGCTAGTCTTAAAGACTTATTCTAATGTGCACTTTGTTGTTCATCTTTTTTTTTTTTAATAGCTAGATAAATGTTACCATTTTCCTCAGCCTCAGAAATACTATAAAATAACTGATTTTTTTTTTTTTCAGGGTGCTTTCCACTGTTTTCCAGTTTGTACAATCACAAGTTTGAAGGAATGCCAAGATAACAAAGCTTATAAGTGCTTTGTTTTTAATTGATGGTAGACATGTATAGTATATTTACTTTCAAGTAAGGGAATCTCCTAAATAATGATATAGTAATTTCCATGAGTTTGCGTGCAATTCCTAAATGGGCTAGATGGAGGCCATATGACCTACATATGCGCTTATGGTCAGGCTGTATTGAGTTAGAATTTAATTTTCTGCCATGGGATAGGAGCTTTTCAGTAAAAGCTGAATTAAACATGGGGTTGAGAGGAGGTGGCAGAACTCCAACCTCAGAAAATAAATGGCATAAAAAATAATGGCAGAATTTCTTTTGTCTCATGTACTAATTCCAAATGAAACCTTAGATCTGGATTACTCCTGTAACAGCTTTAACTTTTCCTTATTTGTCTTGCATTAAATCTAAGGTTCTGACCATGGAGCAAGTTACCCCTGCTCTCCATAGTCATGCTAGTGTGACAGGAAGGGGAAGATTCCTAAAGATTTAGAATCAGAGGCAGCAGCTATCAGCCAAGTACAAAGGGTAACACAGAATCCCAGTCTGTAATTGAGAAAGAGGCCTTGGAACTGAACAATCACAAGGGTCCTGATAATTCCTCAAAAATCATAAAATTTAAAATTTTTCTTTGTGTGTGTTGGAGGGGGCTGCTGCTGGAGGTTGAATCCAGGACCTTATATCTTGCTAGGCAACCGCTCTACTGCTGAATTAATAACCCCAGTTCCTGGAATTCTTTAAGTCTAAATGTGCAGCTATCTTTTATATTGTAATTTTGAATTTTAGCTATCTGTGTACCAAAACAGAATCCACTGATTTGGTGGGTGGAGAGAAGAAGGCATGATGTATAATGGGAAAAGAGTCCAGACTTATTTAGAAGGTAGACTCCATCCAATTTTGTGATTAGATTTGGGGGGGAAGAATAATTTAGAACTACTAGATTTCTGGCTGGGGAAATTCAGTATATAATAGGGCCATTTGACAAGAAAGGAATATGTGGACCAGATGTGGTAGTGCATGCCTGTAATCCTAGCACTCGGGAGGTTGAGGCAGGAGGATCTAAGTTTGAGGCCAGCCTGATCTACATAGCAAGGCACTGTCTCAAAAAAAAAGATATGTTTAAGCATGTTTGTGGATATGACAGTATAGTTTTAAGTCTCCTGAGTTTGAAGGACCTGTGGAATATCCAAGAAGAGGTATTCAGTAAGTAACTACGTATGTGGGCTGGAGCTTGGGAATGTAGAGGAAAATCAGCTTATAAGTGATAGTTGAATCTCATATTGTACCCATACAGCTGTTGGGGAAAATAAACAGGACGGAGCCAGATGGAAGACACTTAGCACTGAGGAACTTTGTAGGCAATCTTTATTAATGCCAGCGGGCTGATGGGAACTTTGCTGTTCCAAAAACATCAGCCCTGGGTCCAAGTAAAACAAAGACATATATACAAAGTACAAGAGCAGATAACAGGCTATTTTATAATTGGTTACGTACATTTGGTCATACATTGCTAGGCAGGTTTGGTTCAGGCAAGTTAATTGGGAGCTTTCTATTCTACAACAGGGAGGTCCAGGCTAGGGTGAGCAGGAAGAATCAATCACTGTCTTAGACTGAGCCGAGCTGTCTTGGAGTGGTAACTCCCTAAAACCTTGGAATGGGTTGACACAAGATGCACTTAGTTTGAGGTGCACTTTATCTTACATGTTGCAGCTGGTGTTGGAACACCAAGGCCAGCTGAGCTTTGCTACTTTTAATTATGGGAGCAGTCTGTGCCTGCCTTTTCTTGTCTTTGAGTATAGTGGCAGACTTATAAATTTTAAAAGTTTAAAATGTTCTTTACATTTTTAATCTCCTTATACAGCAAGTAAGAGTACTAGGGAATTGTGTTAAAGAAGCAGGTGAAATAAGTGTTTGCAAAAAGACTGGCAAAGAAGAGAAATGGAAGATCCAAGAGTCATAGAACTACAGAGTAGAGTAGTAAGAGAGGGCACAAGCATAAGAAATTGGATCCCCCCCACCTTTGTCCTAGTTCCTTGAATGTAGTTTTTGTTTGTTTGTTTTTTGTGGGTACCAAGGGTCCACCTCAGGACCTCACGCACCAGCAGGCACCTGTGCTGCTGAGCGATATCACCAGCCCTTTTCTTGTATGTGGATACCGGGAGTCAAACTCAGGACCTCGCGCTTGCGAGGCAGATGCTTATGCCGCTGAGCTATCTCACCAGCCCTGTTTGTTTGTTTTTGACACAGGTTCTGCATATACAGTTCAGGCTGGCCTTGAACTCACTATGTTGCCTTAGCAGCAATTCTCCTGCCTCAGCCTCCCAAGTCCTGGAATTACAGGTGTGCACTACCATGCCCAGCTCCTCGAATGTTTTTTTGTTTTTGTTTTGTTTTGTTTTTGTGGGTACCGGGGTCGACCTCAGGACCTTGCACGCCAGCAGGCGCCCGTGCCGCTGAGCCATCTCACCGGCCCCTCCATCGAATGTATTTAAATGCTATATGAGAAGACCTAATAAGGATAGAAAGAGGGAGAGAGGAGATAACAAAGACAGAGGTCATGTAGTGAGTAGAAGTGACTGAATTAATCTCAGAAGACTACATTTTAAACCAGCATGGTGATACACACCTGTAATGCCAGCAGCCTGGGAGGCTGAGGCAGGAAGATCTCAGGTTCCAGCCCGGCCTGGGCAGTTTAGCAACTTAGTGAGACCCTGACTCAATAAAAAATAAATAAACAGGCTGGAGATGTAGCTTAGTGCAAAAGGACTGGGTTCAATGTTCAGTCCCTGCTACTACCACAAAAAAAAAAAAAAAAAAAAAAAAAAAAAACTTTACATTTTCTAAGACTGTTGATAAATTAAAAATCAGGCTGGGGGTGTGACTCAGTTTTAGAGCGCTTGCCTAGTTTGCAAGCGCCCCTAGCTCCAGGTTTGATCCCCAGCACCACAAAAAAAAAATCCACTTATAAGTGTACTGGCTTTTTTCTGCATCCAAGCCTCAGGGAAAAGAAATGGAGATTAGTTCTAGGAGAAAACACAGAGCTGCCAAGAATGTAAAGCCAAAGGCTATGTCGAATAATGGGTGAAAGGAAGGAGGCCAGTTGTAATATGAAGGAACCTTGATGCCGAGTTATCTAAACACCCTTTTGTGGTTCATAAACTTATCATATTTTAAAGCACTAATTTTAAAATTAGACTCTTCATCAGTATTTTATTTTAGGAATCTGGAAGCTGTTCCCCAGGAAGAAACCCATTAGTTTGGAGCTGGAGGATTCTTTTGCATCAGATACTAAAATGAAAGAACCGCTGTTAGATGGTGAACATCACGTGGCAGTGACACTTCAGCTGGGGCAACTAAATGAAATTAAGACAGAACCCAACAATGCTCAAGTAAATATTTTACCTTATAATCTTTTTTCTAAAGCAGCATTTAATTATAAAGGTGCTAATTTATCGGTTGAAAACTCAAGTTCTTCTCTGAAGTAGTTGATAAAATA
Source organism: Erethizon dorsatum (assembly GCA_028451465.1). Lineage (NCBI taxonomy): Eukaryota > Metazoa > Chordata > Mammalia > Rodentia > Erethizontidae > Erethizon > Erethizon dorsatum. The sequence goes on along the minus strand of CM051827.1, from coordinate 107,861,909 downwards.
ACATGAGGTATATGGTGTTAAGTGCCAAGAAAGTGATTTGAAAGAAAAATAGACTATTTGGAGATGGGCTTTTTTTTGTGTGTGTGGGTACCGGGGGGTCGACCTCAGGACCTTGCGCGCCAACAGGCATCCATGCCGCTGAGCAATATCACCGGCCCCTTTTTCGTATGTGGGTCCCGGGAGTCAAACTCGGGCCCTCGCGCTTGCAAGGCAGGCGCTTACGCCGCTGAGCCATCTCACCGGCCCTGGAGATGGGCTTTTAGGTAGGTAAAAAGATTGCTTAGGGTGTAATTGGCCTTGTTAAGGTTAACACGTTTTTGTTTTTCTTAATTTGAAATAATACAAATAACTAATTGTATATGTTTATGCTACTGCCTCCATTGAGTAGTACAATTAATGCATTATTTAAGCTTTTTGTTTTGGGTAGGGGACAGAGTCCCCTTAAGTCACTAAATTGTCCACTCTGGGTTTGAACTTGCCATCCTTCTCCCTCAGCCTGAGAGTGTTGGGATTACAGGTGTGGGTTACCATGTCCAGAATACATTTTAAACTCATAAAAGAGTTTCTTTATAATTTTTTAACCCAAATTAGTTTTAATGTTTACATTTCTTTTTCCTGGTGCTAGAGAATTAACACAGAGTCTTTAACATTCTAAACATATGCTGTACTACTTTAAAAAAAAAATTTTTTTTTTTTTTTTTGGCTTTTTGAGACAGGGTCTCACTATGTAGTTCAGGCTGGCCTTGAACTTGCAGAAATCCTCCTGCCTCTGCCTCCCAAGTGCTGGGATTACAGGCAGGTACCATCATGCCTGGCCTTAGTTTAAATTTTTAAAAAACCTTTTTAGACATACTGGCATAGTCATGACATGGTCGGAGACCACCATCGGGACAAAGAACAAACTCCTGAACCCTTAACCTGTTAATCATCTAAAGCATTGATTTGTGTTTTTCCAAAGACAGGGGTTTAAAACTGGTTTTTGCAGGCCGGTGTGATAGCTCAGAGGCATAAGCACCTGCCTGGCAAGTGCCGAGGTCCTGAGTTCAACTCCCAGTACCCACATAAAGGAAAAAAAAGGGCCAGTGATATCGCTCTGCAGCACAAGCTCTTGCTGGCAAGCATGAGGTCCTAAGGTCGACTCCTGGTACCCACATTAAAAAAAAAAGTGGTTTTTGCTAAAAACATGACTCTTCGCTTGGGCCTACAGATGCCCAGTCAGTAATTAAAAGTAGACCAAAGCTTGACCTTCATATTGTGAAACTCTGGGTCCTTCTCAGCTCTGCGTACAGACATGTTAGTCATTTAGGGAGTGTTTTGTATATTAGACCTAAAATCTACCTAGCCTATCTCATCACTTTTCAAAACTGAAAACATCTACATTTAGCAGTTTTGACTTATGCCAGTATGTCAAAAAGCTAAACCTATGGTGACCTTGGATTCCAGCATAGCCTTATATGACTGAAATTGCCCCTCAGGTCATAAGGTCTCCTCCCATGGGAACCAGATCACCCCTCTAGGATGACGATTCAACCTGAGCTGTGAAACCAGCACCGAAGATAATAATTAGCCAGACCTCAGCTAATCCTTAAAAGTTTGCTTCCTGCTTTTGTGTGTGGGGCCAGTCTGAACCCCTGTATCAGAGTGTGCCCCCCTCAAGCTGGAATCTTCCTGTCTTCTCTCTCACTTTCTAATTAAAGCTATTTCTGTAAATTCATGCTTTAGTTTTGATTTCCATATCATAAAAGCAAAGACCCATACTAGCTGGTGACAAGTAGCACATACTAAAGAACCTATGAAGAATAAACTGGCTCAAGCTGTGAATTTTTTTTTTTTTTTTTTTTTTTTTTTGGTACCAGGAATCAGACTCAGGACCTCACACTTGCCAGGCAGGCACTGCCACTGAGCTATGTCCCCAGCCCCCAGCTGTGAATATTATGAAAGAAAGATCAGATTTCCTCAGAATGTGTTTAAACGAAATAGCTGAAATTTCTAATGAAAGAGAAAAGTAAATCAGAGAATTCAGTTTTACTTAAAACATTCCACTAACAAGTAGCCTAAGACAGGTGCAGTGGTGCACACCCTAGTCCAGCTGTTAGGGAGACAGAAGCAGGAGGCTCACTTCAGCCCAGGAATTTGGGGCCAGCCTAGGCAAAATAGTGAGACCCCATCTCTTTAGGAAAGAAAATAGAAGTAACCTAAAGTAGATCATTATTAAATGAGGGTATTATTGCTCTTGAGTTGATCATACTGGGCAGTGTTATCCATGTAGGAATTACCAATTGCTTCTTCAACTCGTGGACATTCAAATCTTATAGATCAAGTTTAGACATTGTTTTAGTCACTTTCCTCCTCACTGAGACACAATACCTAACACCCACAACTAAAAGGAGAAAAGGTTATCTTGGCTCACGTTTTTTAGTCCATAGTTGGCTGGTTCCAAGGCAGTAAGGCATGGTAGAAGGAACTGGAGGAGGAAAACTGCTCACCTCATTGCAGTCAGAAAGCTGAGCACAAAGGGAGAAGCCAGAGAGGGAGCCAGACCCTTCCAGGCCACACCCCAGTGACCCACCTCTTCAGACACAGCCCCACTCCTGACAGCACATTCAGCTATAAACTCATTAGTGGACTGATCCGCCAATGATTATAGCTCCCCCATGATGTAATCACCTCCCAAAAGCCCTGCCTATGATTGAATGAGGCTTTGGGGGAACATCTAGATATAAACCGCAACAGGCCTGTTGACCATGGAGTTGCCTGATGTTCTGGGAAAAAGCCACCTTTATAAGAATCATTCAGTCCAATCAAACAATTCTGGGTTTAAGGTCTTTATGAAGACAGTTGGCTGTTAATGATTAAAACAAGTACATAGGGACAATAGGTGTCATGGAGTGTACCTATCCTCTATTGGTAGTGGAAGTTGTTAAATATTATTGAAGGCCACTGAGCTTCAAACAGACCAAGATAAAACTCACAACGAAGTCACTAGAGTTTCATGTCACCAAACTGAACCTATACTGTTTATCTGACCTTCTGAAAATCTGGATTAGAGAGAAAATGTCAGAATTTCCCAAACAGGAAGGTTTTAGTTGGCCTGATAATAAAATTCCTTCTACCTAATCCTTACACAAAAAAGGTAACCTGAAGTAACCTCACTTTAATCAGTTATTTTTGTATTAGTCTGTCTGTCTCCACTTTCCAAGGAAGGTAATTTTGAAAGGATCAGTCTACTTGATTTTTGTTTATTCTTTCTTCAGCCCTTTTTTACCTATAAAACCAGCCTCCTCTTCTTGACTCATTGGAACCCTTACTCTGTTTTATGGAATTAACTGTTGCCCAATTCTAGAATTTAAAATAAAACTATAACCTCTGAGGGCAGGGGGAACCAGCAGAGACCACCAGGCTTGTGTGTCATTCCACATGGTGTGGAATTTATTGTGCCTGGGTGCACACAGGCAGGGAGTGATACGGCCATCTGCCCCAAACAGAGAGAAGTGTGTCCCTTTTATAGGGATGGAAAGAAGGCAGGGGACATTAGGCGGGAAGATTTTAATAAACTACTGTGGTCAAAGTTCTCTGGTAGTCTTGCATCTCAGTGGGGAAAGTCCTTGAAGTGTCTGGTGTAAATTTTCGGGTATCTCCAGATGTCCCAGGACCTGCAAAATTCCTTGTCCTATCTTATCTGTCTCCCATCCTGTGCTTGCCAATGATAACTTCATACTGAGGTGAGTTCCCTGCAGAGAGTAGTACCTCTGCTGGCAAGCAGGTTGCGGGCTGAGGGAGTCAGGTCCAATTCGAACCTTACAAAAACTAATTAAGATTGCTGAATTGTTATTTTGTCCTTGGACACTACTGAAAGACTGTTGATTCTGAAGTCACATTCGAGTGCTATGGAAAATTAGTGTTGTCAGCCAAAGAGCACCAAAAGGAGATTGCTTACCTGTGTACCTTGGTTCAAGTCAGTTATACATTTCATTGAACAGACTTCAGAATAATTTATCATTTTCTGTTGAATGATGCTCTTAAATACGTGGTATTCATTATTTTCAATTATTTTTTAGGAGTATTGTCAAGCCCAGCAACCCAAAAATCAGGAGAATGAACTGAAAATAAACACATTTTCCGACAGTGGTAATAGACTTAATTATATTTAATAACATGATATGCCAATTTAGTTTTTTAAAATGCTTTTGACTATTGCCTAGTTGGGGGTTGGGTTTCAAGTCCAGAAGTTACCTCTGAAAATGAAAGACTACATACTTAATTTGATGAAAATACTAATTATTTTCTTCCCGTCTTGTTTTTATAGCTTCACAGTTGAATACAGGCATTCAGCTTTCTCTGGCATCATCTGGCACGAATAAAATGCTTCCTTCAGTTTCAACTGCAGCTATTCAGGTTTCCTGTGCTGGTTGTAAAAAAATCCTCCAAAAGGGACAAACTGCTTATCAGAGGAAAGGGTCTACTCAGCTTTTCTGCTCCACACCATGCATCACTGAATACATTTCATCTGCCAATGTACCAGCTTCTACCAAGACAACTTGCTCAAACTGCTCAAAGTATATAATTCTAATTTATGCCTTCTACTTTCCTACACAGCTCTTGGTCAGAACCTTAGTTGTAATTTTCTGTGTTTTCATTTTTTTTCTGAAGATGTGTCACTGGTTTAATGAAAAGAAGCTGCTTCTGCTCTCAGTTCCTCTTAATAGATTGTTCAAACGTAGTTTTGTTTTGTTAATTGAGAGGTTTGCAGAAATTAACATGGAAGTTCTGTTTCTTTTCTATTTTAAATATGTGACTCCCAAAGCTTACTTTCCTACTCTTCATTTCAAGTTTTCTGTCAGTAGAATTATTGGTATGCTTATTTTATCATTTAGCTGTATAGAAAGCAATATACTAAAAATTTAATTGCATAACTGTTATGGATCTTCCAAATGTAGAATGATGCTATTTTCTCTTACACTAGTAAAGAAAATTACTTAGTTCTTTTAAAAAGTTGGATGGCCATAGATAAACATACATACATGTGAATAATCTTTCAGATTTCTGTGAGAATGTGATTGAATCAGCAGCCTTTTCCTTTTGAAAATCCAAAGGTAATATAATTCTAGGCTGTTAGTATTCATTAAATGCTAATGTCAAATTTTAACTTCTTGTTTCAGAACAAGAAAATTCACAGACCGCCAGATTTGCTTCTAAATATAATAAATTCCTTTCAAGTAATATCTTAGAATGAGATTCCTATAATATGAATATTGCTTTTTCCATTTACAGTAATATTTTTCTATTCAAAGTGTGGTCTCTGGGGCTGGGGATATAGCTCAGTGGCACAAGCACCTGCCTGGCAAGCACAAAGTCCTGAGTTCGATTCCCAGTACCAAAAAAAAAAAAAAAGTGTGATCCCTAACCAGCTATATCAAAATCACCTAAGAGCTTGTTAGAAATGCAAGTTGTCAGGACTCAGCCAGACTTAATAACTCAGAACTACATTTATTCCCATGTGATTCATACACATGCTGAAGTTTGAGAAGTATCGAGAACTTCTTTGTTTCTTAGCATTCCTATTTGTTTTGTGAAATAAGTACATGAGAATTAATGAGGATTAAATAATATATATAAGTGGTCAGAACAGTACTGGCATGTAATAAGAACTCAATAAATGTTAACTATCACTGTCACCGGTATACCCTAAACTAACTCACAAACCCTTTCTTATGGACTACTTTAGCTCCTCATTTAACTGCTGCTTCAAGTATTACCTGTTGCTTTAAGTCTTATTCCCCAGGAACTGTATTTACCTTTCTCTTTTGCTTTTTCAACCCTTCAATACTATATACTTTGTCTTTTTTCTTTATCTCTCTGGGCTATATGGCACTGTCTTCAGCCTGCTTTCTCTCTCTGCAGAATCATAAAACTGGAAGGGACCTTAGAGATCATCCAGTCCAAACCTTTTCTTTTGGTTTTAAGGAAACTGAGGCCCTGGGAAGTTAAGGTATCATCTTGCTATGTTTGGCATATACTCACTACATTTCTTTAGCACCAACCTAACTACATGTCAGACAGATTTAGAAAGGTTGAAGCAGAAAACACTTAGTGTGTAAGTCATTCTCCAAGCATAGAAATCCAGTATGAGCAAAAATATGAGATGAGTTTTACTTATGGAATGAAATTTTTATTAAAAACTGTATAGATTGGTGGAAAACTGGTTGTAGTGCTTAGACTGGGAGAGGCCATCATTGTTCATGGTAACCTGTGCTTTTATCAAAACTTTAAAATTTTATATTCATTAGCCTCTTGTAATGTAGTTCTCAAAATTTAAGCTAAGTTTTACTCATTTTGAGGTTTCTTTTATAACAATGGTTTTTTGGTTTTTTTTTTTTTTACATCTTTTGGGGTTAGTTTTTATTCTATTTCATGAACCAAATGAAAGCTTTGACAATGACATTTGAAATTCTATTAGAAAAACTGTGACTTATTTTAGGCAACTATATATTTAAGAAGCATCATTTATTTTAGTATGTTTTTATTTTGCATTTCCCCGAAGATTAACAATAAAGAAGTATCATTTCTACACTTTACTGTCCTAGTTGGTTCCAAGTCCTGGAAATCCTGCAACCAAGCAATAGAATCCAAAATACACCTGTGCACTAATGCTTAATTTATTTATAGGAAAGTTGTTCACACCTGTGCTCAAAGTTTGTTTAAGCCAATTTTAGGTCCTTCTAACAAAATACATTTTTTAAATTTTTTGTAAATAAGCCTGTAGTAGATTAGAAACCAGCATTCTAGTATGGTGATAGCAGTGAAAACTAGTAAGCATTTTCAGATTGCCATGCCTTTTCTAGTGTAGCTGCTGTGCCTCTTTTCCTATCTGGTTAATTTCTTTCTGTCTTAAGGGTGTGCCTCAAATATCTTTACCCCTTGTCTGCTCTCACACTCTCCCTCATTCTCCTTTTTTTTTTTTTAATGTGGGTACTGGGAGTCGAACTCAGGACCTCGCACTTGCCAGCAGGCGCTTGTACCACTGAGCAATATCACCGGCCCTTTTTTCCTTTATGTGGGTACCGGGAGTCAAACTCAGGACCTCGTGCTTGCCAGGCAAGCGCTTATGCCGCTGAGCTATCTCACCGGCCCCTCACTCCTTTTATCACTGCCTTCCCAGACTGATTGTTCTGTGGTCTGCTTTGATACAGTAATGTGTATGCACATCTTGTCCTGTTTAGACAAGTGAGCCTGTCGACATTAAGGACCAGATTATAGTCATCTTTTTATACCTTCTAGAAGCCTAACATTGCCTGGAACACTGAATCCTGTCAAATGAAGTATAGGAATAACATCATGGCTAGAGCTAGCTGTATTTTAAACCAGTAAAATGCCTCGTGATAATGCTGCAAAATTTTTACTTGAGATTAAGGTGGAAAGTACTTAAAATTTTTAAAATGTTGAAGTGTTAAAGTAGCATTGCTTTCAGGAGGAATTCATCTTAAAAACTGTTATCCTTGAGCCGGGTGTGGTGGCACACACCTGTAATCCCAGCACACGGGAGGCTGAGGCAGGAGGATCACTGCAAGTTCAAGGCCAGCCTGAACTGCATAGTGAAACCCTGTCTTAAAAAAGACAAAAAAAAAAAAACCTTATTATCCTCAAAGATAATATTCTAAAGGTCCTAGGAATCCAGATATCTTGGTATTTATCGTAGTGGCACTTCTCAAACATTCTAATTTTAGAAACCCTTTACATTTGGGGGGGGTGTTTGTTTGTTTAATGGGCGAGGTTTCACTATTTCCCGGTCTGGCCTGGAACTGCTGGACTCAAGCCATCCTCAGCTTCCCAAGTCGCTGGGACTACAGGTCCATGCCAGTGCATGTGGCTTCTTTTACACTCTTAAAAATTACTAAAGACTTCAGCCAGTTGTAGTAGTTTACACTTGTAATCCCAGACGCTGGGAGGCTGAGTCAGGAGGAGTGCAAGTTTGAGCCCAGCCAGGACAGTTTAGCAATTTAGCAAGACCCTGTATCAAAATTTAAAAACTAAGGGCCAAAGATGTTGCTTAATGCAAAGGCCTTGAGTTCAATCCCCAGTACCACCAAAAAAAAAAAAAAAAAATTGAAGACCCAAAGGACTGTGGTTATATAGGTTATATTCATCAAATTTACTGTTAGGAATTTAGAATTTTAATGAAAAATGGCCGTATTTTTAAAAGTTAGAAAAGTCAATTGTTGTCCGGGTGTGGTGGCACACACCTGTAATCCCAGCACTCAGGAGGCCGAGGCAGGAGGATCGCTGCAAGTTTCAGGCTAGCCAGGGCTACAAAGTGAGTTCAAGGCCAGCCTGAACTGCATAGTGAAACCCTGTCTCAAAAAGACAAAAAAAAAAAAAAAAAAAAAAAGAAAAATGAATTGTTTTACCAGTTTTGCAAACCACTTTTAATGTCTGGCTGGATTTTCATATTTGTTCTGCTAAGGAAATACGGCCTCACAGATATGTAATTGGAAAAAGAGTTTATTGGAAAAGGAGGAATGTCTTATTTTCATCAGTCTGTCTTGTTCTTTGAATGTATGCTTTACCCATGAATGAATGAGTTTTGTAACATCATGCTGTCATCATTTGGAAAATAATTGGTTCAATGAGTTCTAGAGATCTTCCAAATGTTGACACATTTCATTATGCAGTAATTTACGGATTACCACCAATCTCATCAGAAAACTCTTCAAATATTGGAAAGTGAGCAAGCTGGAGGTGGCAGATAAAAGTTTTCCAAAAATTCTAATTTTTACTTGAATTTTATTACTGTTAGTAAATACTATCACTTGTTTTCCTTAAAATGACAGTCTAGCTTTTTTAATTTTCAAGAAACTATCTGTAGATACACACTTCTGAATAAGAGTTTGTCTATGTGTTCAAGTGAAAATGTGATACGTGAAAAAAGTAGCTAATTCAGGTTGTAACTTTACATTCTCATATAGGCTTTTTCTTTTTTTTTTCTTTTTTTTTTTTTGTGGGTACCGGGGGGTCGACCTCAGGACCTCGCGCGCCCGCAGGCACCCGTGCCGCTGAGCAATATCACCGGCCCCTTTTTCGTATGTGGGATCCGGGAGTCGAACTCGGGCCGTTGCGCTTGCCGGGCAGGCGCTTAAGCCGCTGAGCCATCTCACCGGCCCCCCTAGGCTTTTTCTTGAGACAGTCATCAGCCTTTGGTGGGCTAGAGAAGTCCTTCATGCCTGTGTCCCATTTTATCACACAGAATATTAAAATAATTTACTCCAGGATCATATTTAAATAAGTTAAAAATATTCACTGTGTCATTAAGGACATCCTTAATTGAAACTGACATGGTTTCTTTTACACCAAATGTGCAGAAGGGAATAACATGCATGTAGGTACATTTTGGTGCCACTGCCTTGATATGTGCTAAAGCCCAGGCAGTTTTACCTATCATTACTTTTTTCTTTTCCCAGTTCTTTGAGGTAAAATTTATGTAACAAAAAAATTAACCATTTCATTGACATTTAGTATACTCAGGTGTTGGACAACTGCTACCTCCACCTTATTCCAAAATGTTTCTATCACCCCAAAGTAAGTTGTTTTATTTATTAAGCAGTTTCTCCCCACTCCTCTTTCCTCCCAGCCCCTAGTAACCACTAGGCTACATTCTTTCTATGGACCTGTCGTGAATATTTCATATCAATGGAATCGTACATGTGATTTTTGTACCTGGCTTCTTTTTCTTACTATGTTTTCAACAAGTGTCCTTGTTGTACTTCATTGTTTTTTATAGCTGAGTAATAGTCTCTTGTATGTATTTATACAGTTTGTTTATTCATTCATTCATTGATGAATATTTGAGCTGTTTCTCTCTTTCCGCTATTGTAAATAGTGCTAGTAGTTATGAACCTGTGTGAATATATACTTGTCTGAGTCCCTGTTTTGTGTATATACCTAAGAGTAGTATTGTGGGGTCTTACTCTTGGCTTTGCACCATCAGTTAAGATGTCAACACAGTGAAAAAGGCAATATTTTAATATTTTATGAAAATTAGCTTTGATGTTTTATTCCCCCTCATAGTATCTGGAGTACACCACCTCTGCCTTCAACAGGAATTGCAGGCTATACTTTGAGACAACCTGTCCGATAGATTCCAGACTTGCTCAGATATGAACGTGGGACTTGTCATCATCACTCTGTTCTCAGTAGCACCAACTAATACAGGCTAGTCCTCAGAATTGCACTGTGAAATATGTTTTATAATCCTTACTGTAGATGAAGAAATGAACATGTAGGGAGAATAATGATTTGTCCAAGCTTGCTTAATGTAAGTGATAGAACTGTATACCAAATTCGGGTTTTCTCACTTCAGAGCTGATGTTGTTACTGTTGCTTCACAGTTCTTTGGGTAAATGAAACAGCAAAGAGGGGTCCTTTTATGAAGAGCAAAATATTAGTATTGTGTTAAAGGTGTTTCATGGTGTCCTTGTCACTTATTTTTAGAGACATTATAAATCTGAAGGATGTGATCAATCTCCAACTGGAAGATAATACCTCTAGCAAAAATTTTTGTAGCCAATCTTGCCTTTCATCATATGAAGAAAAAAGAAAACCATTTGTTACCATATGTACTAACAGCATTTTGACCAAGTGCAGCATATGTCAGAAGGCAGCTACTGTAAGTTGTAATTTCTTTTTAACATTTAGAGGAATTCTGATTCTTCTTAAATGGCAGTTTTTATTGCATCTTTTTTTAAATCCTAGATTCAGTATGAAGTAAAATATCAGAATGTGAAATATAGTCTTTGCAATAATGCCTGCTTTTCAAAGTTTCACTCTGCTAACAACTTCATCATGAACTGTTGTGAGAACTGTGGAGCTTACTGTTACACCAGCTCTAGTCTGTTTCAAATACTTCAGAGAGACGGACAGTCTCATTACTTGAGTAGCTCAAAGACTGTTACAGCGTATGAGAAGGTATGAAGAAACATTAATTCTTCCATTAGTTGGTCTATGAATGGTTCTACTCTAGGAAAATGTGTGCATGTAGTTTTTCATACCACTGGGAATAATTTCTGCTGGTAAGTTTATGAAGATGAAATAAAAAATGGGGGCAAGTTCCTTCTTGCGTGAGAATTCACAAGTGTAGTACGGAGATTTTCCTACTAAATAATCATGATTGTCTTACTCAGGAGGAAAGGCAGGCAAGTGGAAGTCTATTTATAAACTACAAATAAAGATAGCAAAAATAACAATAATCTATTGGTTAGTAAATCCCAAACAGAAAAAGTGCTTTTATTTTGAATTCCATGTGTTTTAACTCTTTCACCTAAGCAGCATAAAAATGAATCAAGAACGTTACATGCTTTTTCTAAATCAATCATAAAAAGAAATATAATGAGAAATAACCCCCTATTTTTGATAGGAGAGCCTTGGCTGGCCCTCTGTTGGTGGACCAAGATGATCATAATTACTGGTCTAATCCTCTTTCATGAAGTAGAACTATTACATATCTTGTTCATATGATGCTTTGTGATCTTAAATTGATCCCTATAAATTCTTCCTTAAAAACCAGCAACTGGCCGGGCATGGTGGTGCACGCCTATAATCCCAGCACTCAGGAGGGTAAGGCAGGAGGATCACTGTGAGTTCGAGGCCAGCATAGGCTACATAGTGAGTTCAAGGCCAGTCAACTACATAGCGAGACCCTGTCTCAAAAAAAGAAACCAGCAACTGGCCAGACCTGGTGGCACATGCCTATAGTCCCAGTACTCTGGGAGGGTGACACGAGGTTCACAAGTTTAAGAGCAGCATAGGCAACTTAGTGTTTATCAAGAACCTGTCTCAAAATGTATAAAAGGGCCAGGGATATAGCTCAGTATGAAGGCCCTGGGTTAAATCCCTAATACCAAGAGGAGAAAAAAGTGAAGGTGGGAAGTCCAACAAGCCATGATTCAAATTCTGTGGTAGAATGTCCTCACCATGACAGTGGCCTGCCTTGGGACCAGAAATGGGAGGATAGAAGGCACAGAAGCCTCCCTCCAAATGTAAGAAATACTCTTCCTTCTTTTTATTCTTCTTGGCTCACACTCAGTAAATAGCCCTTGTCCTGTTTTTATTAGCCTATATTGAATACCCAGTTATTCAGCCCATGTGATGAGGCAGGGCTAACATGGGTAAACCAGTTAACAAATACATCATAAACTTTTTGTTTGTAACGTATTGTATGACAGTGATGATGTAATAAACCCATATTATTAGTGAACTATTATCAAGAATTGGAAAAATGTTAAAATACATGAATCTAAAAATGAGTTGGGGGCCAGTGAGATGGCTCAGCAGCATAAGCACCTGCCTGGCAAGCGTGAGGGCCCGAGTTCGACTCCCGGAACCCACATATGAAAAAAGGGCCAGTGATATCACTCAGTGGCATGGGCGTCTGCTGGCACACAAGGTCCTGAGGTCAACCCCCGATACCCACAAAAAAAATAAATAAATAAAAAATAAAAATGTGTTGGATTTTTATTGTAAAGAGTGGATTATTTTATACTGGCACAGTGGCCTGTCGGAGGATTGTATGTTCAAGGCAAGCCTAAGCAATTTAGGAAAACCCTACCAAAAAACAACAAAAAGGTGGAGTATTTGATGTAACTGTAATTATTTGGTCATGGTTTTTTTTTGTTTGTTTGTTTGTTTTTTTAATTAAGTTACTAAGTTGCCCAGGCAGGGATCAAACTTGCGATCTTCCTGCCTCAGCTACCCAGAGTGCTGGTATTATAGGCATGCACCACCATATCCTGCTTGGCCATTTCTGCTTAATAGAGTATATGAAGTATTGGTTTTCCCATGTGAGTGACAATTGATTTATAAATTATACCAATTTTATGGTTTGGGGACTGGGGATTGAACCTAGGGCCTGTGCACTGAACTATATCCCCAGCCCATTTTATTTTTATTGAGATATTCATTTCCTAAATCACTAAGTTGCCCAGGCTTGCCTCAAACTTGTGATATACTTGCCTCATCCTCCCAGGGTACTAACAGCAGCTACAACAGCTGAAATAACTTAGTAAATGGTGCTAAACTAAAAATATATAAAAATATATTCATATTAATAATAGAAATTTGCTGGGCATGGTGGTGCACGCCTGTAATCCCAGCACTTGGGAGGCTGATGCAGGAGGATAGCCTCAGGTTCAAGGCCAGCCTGGGTTAGTTACATAGTGAGTTCAAGGCCAGCCTGAACTACATAGTGAGACCCAGTCTCAAAAAAAAAAAAAAAAAAAACAGAAATTTGAAAATTATTCTCTGCTTTTTGTTTCATTGTTCCTTTGCCAGTGTTCTTCCACCAAAAAAAGAAAATATGCATATTTTCATTTGTCTTTGCAATGTGTACCTCAGAAAGCTGTTCTGTCCCATCATTGCTATCAGGTTATAAAAGAATAGCCTGGTGTTGTGGCACACTTCTGTAATCCCAGCACTCAGGAGGCTGAGGCAGGAGGATCATGAGGCCAGCCTGTACCACATAGCAAGACCCTGTCTCAAAAAAACACAGAAAGGGCCGGTGAGATGGCTCAGCGGCTTAAGCGCCTGCCCGGCAAGCGCGAGGGCCCGAGTTCGACTCCCGGAACCCACATACGAAAAAGGGGCCGGTGATATCGCTCAGCGGCACGGGCGCCTGCTGGCGCGCAAGGTCCTGAGGTCGACCCCCGGTACCCACAAAAAAAAAAAAAAAAAACAGAAAAAGAAAGGGAGTGACCAAGGGAGAGAGAGTGATTCTCACAGTTTTTATCTTTTTCCTTTGTATACTCACTGCTTATTGAATTCACTGTAGCCTATACTGCTTGTATCGTGCTTTCTTACAGTATATTTGTAATTTTTACCATAAAGTTAGCCTAGAAACACAATGATTCCCACACTGTCTTATAATATGTGTTAAGCACCATTTTCTGGTTCCTCCTTAGCACCAGTGGAAGGTTTTCTCCAGTTGATGTTCAAGATGGTGTTGAAGAAAGACTTGTTTTTGTGTGTGTGTGGGTACCGGGGGTCGAACTCAGGACCTCACGTGCCAGCAGGCGCCCGTGCCGCTGAGCGATATCACCGGCCCTTTTTTTTCCTTTATGTGGGTACCAGGAGTCGAACTCAGGACCTCATGCTTCCCAGGCAGGCGTTTATGCCACTGAGCTATCTCACCGGCCCCAGAAAGACTTGTAATTATTACTATTATTGCTGTTAAATATATCCAGTGAATAATAAAATACTTTTCAAATAGATTTATCAGTTTTCTTCATTGTAGTCATTACAATCTATCGTATCTTTTTTTTTTCTGACTTTTTTTTTTTTTTCAGGCTGGCCTCATACTCAAGGCAGTCCTCCTGCTTCCGCCACCTGAGTTCTGGGATTATAGGTTTTCGCCACCATGTGCAGCTTTGTTTTTTTTTTTTAAGAAAGTGTAAAAATTGGTTTCATTCTCATTATTTGTAATCCTGCAACTAAAAACAGTGGTAGTAGATATGCTTTTATTTATTTTATTATGGCATATGCCAGGAGTGTGAATATTATTTTAATCTCTAAACAGAAACCAGCCAAAACACTTACATCTTTTCCTTACAAATCATTGAAACCATCAGATGAAATGATTGAGATTACTAACGACTTGGGGAAGACAGAGATTTTCTGCTCTATTAATTGTTTTTCTGCATACAGCAAAGCTAAGATGGACTCTTCTGCAGGTAATGTTTGTTTCGCCACTTCAGAGTTCTATTAACAATTGAAGAATATAAATACATTTTACTTTTCACTTATAACGTTGATTCATTTCCAAACTAAACCAGTTTATAAGGCAAAATAGTCTAAAACATGTTGCAAAGAACTGTTTTCTAGTTTTTTGTTTGTTTCTTTTTATGGCACTGGAAATGAACCCAGGGGCACCCTACTACTGAGCTACAGCCCTACTCCTTTTTATTTTGAGACAGAATCTCACTAAGTTACCCAGGCTGGCCTTAAATCTGTGATCCTCCTGCCTCATCCTATTCAGTGCTGGGATCATGGGTCTGAGTCACCAAGAGTGACATTTCCTAGTATTTTTTGTGTAAAAGGAAGACTACTGTACCAGAGATATATTTATTTGTAAATATTGTTGTGTTGGATTGATACAAATCCTCTTTATTTTAAGACAAGATTAGCCAGGCATGGTGGTGCAAACCTGTAGTCCTAGCATTTGGGAGGCCAAGGCAGGATGATCGCTGTGAGTTTGAGGCCATCCTGGACTACATAGTGAGTTCAAATCCAGCCTGAACTATATATATTGAGACCCAGTCTCAAAATTACTTCTTTCAAAAAAGATTTATGGGAAAAGTTAGGGATACATATCTTTATTTAGATGCTTTAGTAAATGAATATGTTTATATACATTCGTATATTTACAGTTGTGTACATTGAGCACCTAGTACAAGACTTGGTTCATAGGAGTCACTTAATATTGAGTTTATTCAATACATTTATGGTAAGAATAGTTCTTTTAGAATGTAGAATGTTAGCCAGGCGTGGTCGCACATCCTGTAATCCCAGCACTTTGGGAGACTAAAGCAGGAGGATCATAAATTCAAACCCAGCCTGGACAACTTTCCAATTTAGCAAGACCCTGTCTCAAAATAAAAAATTAAAGAAGGTTGAAGCCAGGTATGGTGGTTCACACCTATAATGTCAGCGCTGAGGAGGCTGAAGCAAGGGGATCACCACCAGTTCAAGGCCAGCCTGGGCTGCTTAGTGAGTTTGAAGCCAGCCTAAACTGTGTAGTAAGATCCTGTCTTAAAACAAACAAAAAAAAAGATAATAATTTTTAAAATAAAAGGGCTGAGGATATAGCCCTAATAAAAATTACTGTAGTTCCCAGCAATACCTAAGATATTTGATATTTGCATTGCTCCTTGAAACATCTTTGGTTTTTTTTTATATGGTTGGGGGTTTGGTTTGGTTTTGGTGTGGTTTGGTTTGGTTTGGTTTTTGTGGAGCTAGGTCTCCAGCTCTGCGGTTCACGCATGCTAG
The DNA here is from genome assembly GCA_028451465.1 of Erethizon dorsatum. Taxonomy (NCBI): domain Eukaryota; kingdom Metazoa; phylum Chordata; class Mammalia; order Rodentia; family Erethizontidae; genus Erethizon; species Erethizon dorsatum. The sequence goes on along the minus strand of CM051827.1, from coordinate 107,845,880 downwards.
GTAAGTACTGTAACCATTGAGCTACATCCTTAGCCCAAAATATTTATTAAACTCTGCTTTCTGATTAGTTGATTCTGCCCAGTTTATAAGAAGTGTTTTTGTTTATTTTTATCAGCAAATGTTTCCACAACGCACAGTGTTTCAATGGAGCACCTTTCTCCAAAGAAAGATTTAATTCCAGTCATAAGCAATATAATGTCATTAGCAGATAATCATGTTGCCCTGCCCATCATGAACACAGAGATCTTACAAGGTAAAAGTTGATGTGAAGGCATTTGACATAAACAGTTTTTTTGTTGTTGTTGTTGTTTTTTACATAAACATTTTTGTCATGCTTGATGAATCTGTTTGTTAAATTTTGGTTTTGTTTCCTGATAGGAAATAAGTCATTACAGTTTATGATGCTGTTTTATAGGTGATGGTATGAGGTCTTCAGTTCATGTTTCAATTTATTTTAACAGATACAGTTTCTTCAATAACAGCAGATGTCATTATGGATGTAAGTTTTATCCTAATTTTTTTGGCTCCTGTCTTTTTTTTTTTTTTTTTTTTGTGGGTACCGGGGGTCGACCTCAGGACCTCGCGCGCCAGCAGGCGCCCGTGCCGCTGAGCGATATCACCAGCCCCTTTTTCGTATGTGGGATCCGGGAGTCGAACTCAGGCCCTCGCGCTTGCCAGGCAGGCGCGTACGCCGCTGAGCCATCTCACCGGCCCTTGGCTCCTGTCTTTGATAAACAGATTGTGTGTGTGTACGTGTATGTGTTTATAAGAATGTTTACACAGAAGTCTTATTTAGTCATATCTCCCCCCCTTGGGAGATTATGTTTATTAAACAATTCTAGGCATCCAAGCAATAAAAATTACTTTAAAATTATATACCAGAAGGTCTTTATAAACCTAAATCTAGATTGCAAACAAATTAGTTATAAGTAATTGTTAGCCCCTCCCCAAAAGTTCACACAGTAATTTATTTAACTGTTACTAGGTTAGATGTGTTTGATGTTTTGAGTATTTGAAAACTGCTAAAACAAGTGTTATTTTATCATTTTACCCAAAGATCTCAAAGAGTTCACCCAGGGAATCAAGTAGTGGTGTTGCTAATGGAAAGGAACAGCCAAGCCTTTTACCATCATCTTCAATACTCAGTCAGCACACAGTTGATTCCAGTATGGAAGTACAAAAAGGTGAAGTATTAAATCAGGATTCTGCATACAAAAAGAAATCTATGAAAGTGAGTAATGGACTCTGTCATCCAAAATTTACGTCTAAAGTGCAAAAAGTTAAAGATAAACCACAGAGTATTAGAAAATCTTGGCGTTCAAATCGTCAGCGCATAAATAAAAAAGATGTAACATTTTGTTATTCGTGCCAGTTGTTCTGCCAAAAAAGTTTTAGCTATGGAGGAGAGTCATTTGCGACCCAAGGAACTTCTAATTGGAAAAAAGTGCTGGAAAAATTCAGAAAGCATGAAAAAAGTGAAATGCATTTGAAGTCCTTGCAGTTTTGGAGGAAATACCAGTTTTGTAATGAAGCCGTCAGTGATAATTTATCTAATCATCCAAAACAGATTGAGGAACAAAAAAAGTACCTAAAGCTTATAGTTGAAAATATTCTATTTCTTGGGAAGCAGTGTTTACCCTTAAGGGGAAATGACCATTCTATTTCTTCTGTGAACAGAGGCAATTTTTTAGAATTGTTAGAAATTAGATCAAAAGATAAAGGAGAAGAAATATTTCGCCTTATGAATTCACAAGTTGATTTCTATAACAGTACACAAATTCAGGCTGATATTTTCGAAATAATAAAGATGGAAATGTTGCAGGATATTGTGAATGAGATCAATGTCTCCTCAGCTTTCTCAATTATATGTGATGAGATAACTGGTAATGCCACCAAAGAACAGCTTTCAATCTGTGTAAGATACCCACAAAAAACATCAAAGGCTATTGTAATTAAGGAAAGATTCTTGGGTTTTGTTGATAATGAAGAGAAGACTGGGACCCACTTACACAGGAGTATCAAAACATATCTGCAGCAAATTGGAGTTGATTTTAATACAATTTGTGGCCAGGCCTATGATAGTACTGCTAATTCAAGGGTAAAATTTAATAAAATTGCAGCAGAATTCAAGAAGGAAGAGCCAAGAGCTCTATATGTACATTGTTATGCACATTTCTTTGATTTAGCAGTAATTGGGTTTTGTAAAGAAATAAAAGAACTCCGAGGTGCTCTAAATACTCTCAGTTCTTTGTTCAACACTGTGTATATGTCTGGGGAAATGCTGGCAAATTTTCGAGACATTTGTAAGCTAAGTCAAAACCAAACATGCAATAAACATACATCACAGTCATGTTGGATAGTCCATGATCGTACATTGTTATCTGTGATTGAGAGGCTTCCAGAAATTATCAAAACATTGGAAGTTGTGTCAAGCCATTCCTCAAACACAAGTTTGGCTGATGAATTGAGTGATTTGTTAACACTGGTTTCCAAATTTGAGTTTATTTTTTGTTTAAAATTTCTTTATCGAGTGTTAAGTGTTACAGGGATTCTTTCCAAAGAGCTTCAAAGTGAAACCATAGACATTTTTTCTTTGTCTTCAAAAATAGAAGCAATTTTGGAATGTTTATCATCTGAAAGAAATGATGTATATTTCAAAACTCTCTGGGATGGAGCAGAGGAAATATGTAGAAAAATTACCAGTAAAGGTTTTGAAGTTGAAAAGCCTTCCCTTCAAAAAAGAAGAAGAATTCAGAAAACAATAGATCTTGGCAATTCAGAGAATATGTTTTTTCCTACTTCAACAGAAGAACAATATAAAATTAATATTTATTACCAAGGATTGGATATTATATTACAAAATTTAAAATTATATTTTTCAGAGTTTGATTATTGCAAAATGAAGCAAATTTCAGAGCTGTTACTTAAATGGAATGAACCATTAAATGAAGCAACAGCCAAACATATTCAAGAATTTTATAAACTTGATGGAGATATTATCCCTGAACTTAGATTTTATCGGCACTATGCAAAGCTCAACTTTGTCATAGATTATGCTTCTATCAATTTCTTTACTCTTGGCTATTTGTTTATTCAGCATGGTCTTCACAATAATATTCCTTGTATCTCAAAGCTGTTACATATTGCTCTGTCTTGGCCAATTACTTCAGCAAGTTATGAAAACTCATATTCTACACTGCCTCGTCTTAAAACATATTTATTTCATACTATGGGACAAGAGAAGCTCAGTGGCCTGGCGCTAATGGCTGTTGAGCAGGAATTGGTAAATAAATTGATGGAGCCTGAAAGACTCAATGGAATTATAGAAAAGTTTATCATTCAAATGTAAGAAATATAATATTTGCTAATTGGAGCTTACTTAAAAGAATTTTGTCTGCTGTAATCCTGGTTTTCCTGTTTGTTTTGGTTTTGATTTGCTTTTTCTTTTATCTTTATCTATCTGTTTTTTGAGATAAGGTATCACTGTGTTACCTATAGCTGGTCTGGAACTTGTGAGCTCAAGTGATCCTCCTGCCTCAAACTGCCAAGTGGCTAGGACTGACAGTGTGTTCAGCCTGGAATCCTAGTTTTCATCTCAAAATGATCTCTCTTTTAAGAAGAAAAAGGTTTTTTTCAAAAGACTATGCAATACATTCACATTCAAAAGACACAGAATGACATACAATGGAAAAGTTTCCTTCCCTTTTTCAGTTCCTCCTTCCTAAAGTTTTATCAGTTCCTTTAATATCTTCTTAGAGATATTTTCCATAGGTAGTACTATACAGTGTGCACTGGTCTTCAGTTTGTACTTTCTACATAATATGATGTTTTTGAGATTGTCCCATGTCAGTAAATGATTTTTTTTTTTTTTTTTTGTGGGTACCGGGGGGACGACCTCAGGACCTCGCGCGCCAACAGGCACCCGTGCTGCTGAGCGATATCACCGGCCCCTTTTTCGTATGTGGGTTCCGGGAGTCGAACTCGGGCCTTCGCGCTTGCAAGGCAGGCGCTTAAGCCGCTGAGCCGTCTCACCGGCCCCATAAATGATTATTTTTTTACAACTACAGAATGTTATATTGTATAAATATACCATAATATAATACCTTGTGCATAGGTCATTTGTACATAATAAATTACTGTAAAGTATAAAATTAGAATTCCTAGATCGGAAGGTTTGTATGTTTTTTTTGTTTTTGTTTTTGTTTTTTTTTTACTGAGCTCTTACTATGTTTCCCATGCTGGCCTCAAACTCATGATCCATCTGCTTTAACTGCCAAGTAGCTAGGATTACAGATGTGTGTTGCTGTGCCTATTTTGTACATTTTAATTTTTGATAGATGTTGGAAAAGAGCTTTCTACAAGGATTGTGCCAATTTATGGTCCTACCAACAATGTACACGGGTCCCCATTTCCTCAAATTGTGTGCATGTGTGTGTGTGTGTGTGTGTGTGTGTGTGTGTGTGTTGAGATAGGGTCTCACTACATAGTTCAGGTTAACCTTGAACTCACTATGTAGCCCAGGCTGGCTTTGAACTCACAGTGATCCTCCTGCCTCAGCCTCCTCAGTGCTGGGATTACAAGTATGCACCACCAGGCCTGGCTTCTCAAATCTTTATGAACAAAGTTATCAAATGTTTTTGTCTTTGCCAATTTGTTAGTTGAAAAGTGGTATCTTAATTTCAGTATAATTTTCTTTTAAGAATAAGGTTAAGTATTTGTTTATTTGGACCATTTGTATTTCCTTTTTATGAACTGTCACATTTAAACATTAAAATTAAAAGGTTGGTGTGTTTTTTGGCTTCTATATTCCAACTGAATGACACAACAAAAATTATTAAGCTATTTTATGAAAATATGACTACTTTTTAAATAAATAACTCCCAAAGAAAGGATTCTTTCTTTCTCTATACTTCATAAAATTTTAATAACAAAAGACTTCTGTTTTTCAAAGATTCAAAGGAATGCAGTGTTACAAATAATTGACTCTGAGATCTTTTATATTTTTGAGGAATATTTCTCTGGTACCTTTCTCTAGCAGTTTTATCAATTTTTATAATTTGTAATTTTTCTACAAAGAGAATTTCATTGAGGCTTTGCTTCAGAAGTATTTGCTTAGAGTTGTGGAAAATATTCTTAATTTCTCCAGTATGCTTTTTTGTTGTTCTTTTTCAAGTTTGGGGAACTGAACCCAGGGCCTTGCACATGCTCAGCAAGCACCCTACCATTGAGCAACAAACCCAACCTCCTACCCCTTTTCTTTGAGACAGGGTCCGAGTTGCCCAAACTGGCCTTGAATTTATGAACCTTGTGCTTGGGCTGCCTGTGTAGCTGAGATCACAGATGTGCTCCACCGTGCCCAGCCTCTTCATTCTTCACTCCATCAGTCCTACCTTTTCTTTTCTGCTCTTTTTAATTAAGGTTTTTAAAACCATATATAAAATTTAATATATAGATCTAACGTATATAAGAATACATAGATCATAAGTAACATCTAGTCCTATTAAATCATAGATTGAGTTGAACCCTCTTGCAAATGTTTTCCTAATAACATTTTTGTTTTCCCCAGAGGCAGCCATTATTATTTATTATTATATATAAATAATTCTATATTTAATACATAGTCTAGTTTATTTTGTTTGGTTGGGTTTTGGTTGTTTTATTTTGTTTGGGTTTGTTTTGTTTTTGTGGTACCAGAAATCGAACTCAGGACCTTTTGCTTGCCAGGCAGGCGCTGCGCCACTGAGCCATATCCCCGGCCCCAGTTTTATTTTGTTTTGTTTTTGTCTGCCTTGAACTCATTTTGTAGCCCAGGCTGGCCTCAGACTTGCAGCGATCCTCCTGCCTCAGCCTCCCAAGTGCTGGGATTACAAGTATGCACCACCACACCCAGCTTCATAGTCTAGTTTTGTATGTTAATAGATTTTTTTTTTTTTTTTGTGGGTACCAGGGGTCGACCTCAGGACCTCACGCACCGGCGGGCGCCCGTGCCGCTGAGCGATATCACCGGCCCTTTTTTCGTATGTGGGTTCCGGGAGTCAAACTCGGGGCCTCGCGCTTGCCAGGCAGACGCTTACGCCACTGAGCCATCTCACCGGCCCCAATAGATTTTATATAAGTTGCAGTATACATATTTTTCTGGAGTTTTTTTTTTTTTAACTCAGTGTTGTTTTTGAGGTTTATATATAAATCTCTAGTTCATTTAATGGCTGGATAGTATTTCATCATATAATTTCTGATTGCACTTAGGGATGGCCGTGGATATCAATGAAACTTAGTTTTCTAATGTAGTAATCCAATAAGGTAGTAGAAGAGATTGCTTGCTATCATGTACGTTGGTGATAGTATAAAAAAGAATATTTGCATGCTGTACTTGAATAAAATAATGAAGTTTGGAGGGTCTATGGCCATTTCAGGCCTCACCCACCCGCCCATCCTCAGCATACCAATTGGGAAGATCCGTTCTAGCATGCTTAACTTAGAAGTGGATGTGGAGGTCAAGGCTATATACACCTTCCACTTTAGACCTCAGGTGTATCGTTTTTTCCATTCTTCCCAATGTATGAGTGTCTCTGTTGTCCACATTGTTGCCATTATTTGGTGGTATTCTGCCTTTTTCTCCTTTACATTGATTTCTGCTTTCAAAAACAGAAAATAATCTGTAGTATTGACTGCTTATTGAATATATTTTTCATTCTTTTGTAATTAAGGTGCTGAAGGCTATGAACTTACCTATGAAGTAAGCTTTGGCTACTAATTTGTTTTTTATGGGTTTGGTTTGGTTTTATTTTGTTTTTTGAGACAGGGTCTTACCCTGTAGTTCAGGCTGGCCTTGAACTCACAGTGATCCTCCTGCCTCAGCCTACTGAGTGCTGGAATTACAGGCATGCACCACCACACCCAGCTACCAATTTGGGTGATTTTTTTATTTTTATTTTTAGTCATTTTTGTGATCTCAGGCTTTTCATAGAATAAGTTAGTGTTTTAGTTTAAGTCCATACAGACATAGACCTGAAAAAGAAAACTACATTAAGTGTAACAGATATCTTTGTTGAATATGTACTGAGTAACCTAGTACTTTTCTCACTACTTTACATGTGTTAGTTCATTTAGTGTTCACAAAAGCCTATTTTACAGAGGAAACTAAGAAACATTATGACTCATACAGCTGTTAAAAGGTGAAAGTAGGATTTGAAAACAGGTAGTGTGGGCTGGGGATGTAGCTCAATGTTAAGAGAGCTTGCTTACTTAGTTACTTTTCTGTCATTACTGAGACAAAATACCCAACACCCAAAGTTAGAGGGGGAAATGTTTATTTAGCTCACAGGTTATGGTCCATAATCAGCTGGCACCAAGTCAGGGTGGCATGGCAGAGAGGCAACATTCATGGCGGCGGAAAACAACAAAAGCAACAAGAGCCAAAAGAAGAGCCAGCCTCTTTTCCTCCCTTAAATTGTGTGCAGGCTACCTGCCCTAGGGTGGGTGTAGCACTCACACCCCCCAGTCCCAGCCCTAGACAGTGAACCAATCACAAACTAGATTCAGCTGCCTCTGAAAAGCCCACCCCCCCATGACCACATGAGGCTTTGGGGGGACATCCAGACACACACCATAACACTCGTGAGACCCTGGGTTTGATTCCCAGACCTGGGGTGGGGGGAAAGTTTGACTCCAAAGTGCATCTTTTTCAGTCACCATTCTCTGCTACCTCATAAACCATTGTCACAAATACAGTTTCCCTAAATAATAAAAATGTTAACTACCAGGAGTGTATTAAAGGAAAAAAGATACCACAAATATTTGTATCATATTTTAATCTCATCAAGTCCCTCCATAAATACAGCAACTAGAATATTTAAAGCAGAAACTGATCCACAGCATCTAGAACAAATCTTGGTGACTGATACCCCCACAATTCCAAAATATAATCAGATAGTGATGAACTTAAAAGCAGCTGTAAGACTGAGTGCTGTCGACTACAGAAAGCAGTGGAGAAAAGACAATGGGGTATCTGATATCCTTAATAGGAAAGCCACAGGTGTTCACTGAAAACCATTATCAGGTCAACTTCAGAACAGCCAAAACAATGGAGGTTTCTATAGACTAGGGTTTGCTGATAAGTTTAAAGAAACTGCTAAGTTGTGAAGATGTTGGAATGGCCTAGATCTTTATAACACTTCATGCCAAAACAAAATCCTATTAACATAATAAATTTCAATTTGAGCAGGTTAGAGACAATAGAGGCAAAGAAGAGAAGGTATAGGTAGAAATGAGAAGCAGGCAAAGCAGAGCTCAAAAAGCACTAGACTATTTTAATCGCCTTGTGAAAAGTAATAGAATTTCATGAGCCTTGAGCTGAAATGCTATTCCATTCCATCTCGCCTTCCTAAAAGTATTTTAAAACTATAAAACTAGATGGTAGCTGAGCGTGTTGGTGCATTCCTATAATCCCAGCAGTCTGGAACACTGAGGCAGGAAGATCAGATCACAAGTTTGAACCCAACCTGGGCAATTTAGTGACTTAGCAAAACTTTGTCTCAAAATTTAAAACTGTTGGGGATGTAGCTTAGTGAGAAGGCCTTGGGTTCAGTCCCCATTACTGAAGGGAAAAAAAAAAAAAAGTTTTGATGACAAGGGAAAAATTCTTTGGGAACACAAGCAATATCCGCAGGTAACCTAAGGACAGGTAAATCTGATTGCTTTTTTTTTTTTTTTTTTAATCAGGGTCTCACTAGCTCAAGCTCACCTCAAACACTGACCTTGCTTCAGCCTCCCTAGTGATTACAGGTGTGTGTCACCATGCCCAGCTATGGTTACTTTTGTATTTTTTCATAATGCTACTCTATGTCAGAAGACATAGAAGAGGCCAGAATTAGTAAAATTTAGAAGTTTATTCTCAAAAGGATGAATACTCCTGTCAAACAGATTTAGATTTCCCCAAGAGGGTGCATTGCTCACTGGTGCTGATGTCCATTAGGAAGTGAACAATGTCTGGTTGTATTAATGTGAGCAACCATTGATTATTGCTTAGATCCATTATTCAAAAGGGTGATATTTCAGTTTTATCATTTTGTTTTCATTGAATTACTGGGATGAAGTAAGATGAAGTTACTTAGAATTTCATATCCAGTTCTGATTTTCTGATATAAAAACCACAAACTATCATCAGTAACTCATGGGACATTGTTGCCATGACCCCTCCCTACCTGTGGAGTCTACTAAAGTGTGAGATTCAGATAACTGACCAGAGAGGTATTAACATAAGAAATGATAAAGAATTGTAACAATTAACAGAAGATATGATAAATTAGAATATCACCCCTTTGAATTAATGGATCTAAGCAATGATCATCAATATCTGCTCATATTATAAGACAACCAAACACTGTGTACTTCCTAAAGGACATCAGTACCAACTGAGCAGTGCACATGCTCAGACAGTCTGAATTTCAGTTCCACAGGAATCCATTCTTACAGGCCTCTTAAATTTTACTAACTCCAGCCTCTTCCATTTTCTCCTCAGTCTCAGGCTGGTAGCCACTTCCTGCAGTTGCTGCTGCTGTGATACCTTTGTCCTCTCTTTGTGCCTTTTTAGTTCCACAGTACCTTGTTAACAATTCTTCTTGTTCAAATAATGTGATTTTAATCTTCTGACTGGACTCTTACTCATAAAGCATCAGCCATTAAGTAATCTTAGCAAAATACCAAGAGCCCAGATATAATTGTTGACTCACTGGGAGTATAAGGAGACAGAACCACTAAACACCACTATTAGGATGTGACACCAAAATCTAAATACTGGGAAACTACACAAGATAAACAGCTACCCCTCCCTCTCCCCCTTTCTTTTTTTTTCTCCCTCTCTCTCTCTCCCTCTTTCCTTCTCTGTCTCCTATACTAGGGATTGACTCCAGGACCTTGACACTGAGTTGCATCCCCAGCCCCTTTAATTTTTTGTTTTGAGACAAGGTCTCACTAAGTTGCTCAAGCAGTGTTCAAACTTCAGATCCTCCTGCCTCAACCTCCAAGAGAGCTGGAGGGTTGATTACAGGTATGTGCCACCATGCCTGGCTGCCTCTGCATTTTTAAACTAAAGTTTGGAGAATAGGATTGAAAGCTGTAGGTATATTTTTAAATGCATTAAAATAAATGAGCTGGGTATGGTGACATATACCTAGGCATCTTACTAAAAAATAACCCTAAACCTAACATTGTACAACTATCTTGCATACAACCATAAATGCTATATCATTCTCCAAAGTCAACAATTCCAGCATTTGTCAAAAGTCCAAATCTCTTCTGACACTCAAGGCAAACTCAACTGTGAACCTCTGTAAAAATCAAAAACACAATCCTGAGGTACAGTGGCATAGGATAAACATTCCCATTCCAAAGGAGAGAAATCTGATTAGAAAAGAACAGGACCAAAACAGTGCAATCATTAAGTCCTGTAGCTATGTATCCAACATCCAGGGCACATGGCTGTGAGATGTGAGTTCCAGAGGGCTTAAGTGACCTCACCTCTATGCCCTTGTCAGTTGGAGGTCATGTGGCATCTTTCTTTGGCTGGCTTCACTCACAGCCTGCAGTTTTCCTTGGCAGACACATAATACTCCTGGCATCCCTACTTCCTGAGGTCTCCACTGCACTTTTGGCTTCATGCATTGCCCTATCAGGGGTTCCTGGCCTGGCCTCTCAGGCCTTCTGTTGAAGTCTGGGTAGAAGCTTCCCTGACCCCACAATTCCTGCATTCTGCATACCAGTAAAAGTAGCATCATGTGGATGACAAAATTTATCAATTTGACACAAGAGGTTAACATCTAATAATAAAAGTGTATTTACAACAGTACTATAATAAAAGTTATGTAAAACCTATAAATTGTTTATTTCTGGAATTTTCCATTTTTTATTGTTGGGCTGTGGTTGACCTCAGGTAACAAATCACAGGAAATAAAATGGGGATAAAGAGAACTACTGTGTTACATGATTCCATGTACATGAAATATTAACAATAGGCAAATCGAAAGAGACCCAAAGCAGATTAGTGGGTGCTAGGCATTGAGGCAAGGCCAATGCAGAGTGACAGATACATGTTTATCTTGGGAACAGGACTATTGGAGACTAAACCCAGGGCCTTCACACTAAACTATGTCCCCAGCCCTTTTTCGAGGCAGTCAGTAAATTGCCCAGGCAGGATTCAAATTTGTGATCATCGTGCCCCAGCCTCCAAGAGTGCTGAGATTACAGGTGTGTGAATTGTATCTCAATTTTAAAATTTCTTTAAGCAGGGAGGATTAATAAAGAAAAATTTACACAAATACATCATAGTGAAACTGCAGAAAAGCAAACATGAAGAAAAAAGTCAGCAGAGGTGGAAAGAGATGGCCATAACAGGAATAATAAATAGACTAACCTCTTACAGTATGAATGATAGGCGCTATATGATATTTCAAACAGTTGGAATAAACTAAATGGCAACATACAGCTCTATTTCCAGTGCAAAATACCATTCAAAAGCGGGGATGACATAAGATACTTTAAAGATTGTCTGTGGATTCCATATTTGCCCATTCAAGTATATTCTAAAATGTATTAATAAAACTCACAAATCAGTATTCGGGGACTTTTGCTGGCATGGATGTGCTTGTAAACCTATGAAGATCCATGTGCCCCCAGCTCACACCAAACAAGATGTCTACTTTCATGTCCCTCATACGGAGGTGATGAGGCACTGGAAATTGTAGGAGGCACGGCAGTGTTGTTCGGGAAGCTCTGGCTGTGGAACCTGTTGCAGAGGATGGGTTTGAATCCCAACGGTTTTGTAGTAGTTAAGTAGCACTTAAGTTACTCTCTCATAAAATTTTTTTAAAATGGAATCTACCAAGATGGGTTACTTTCAGCAATTAAATTTGTAATCTTAAATTCACAATGGATTTGTTTCTCACATAGGTTATAATCTTATGAGGTGTATGTGTGCAAATAATGGGAAGCAACTGTATTCCCCCTTAAAAAAAAATGAGTTAACTAATAGAGGTATAATTTACTTATTCTAAAAAACACTCTTGCCAGGTATAGTTTCACACACCTGTAATCCCAGGACTTGGGAGGCTGAGGCAGGAGGATCGTTGTGAGTTCGGGGCCACCCGGGGCTACATAAACGAGTTTAAGGTCAGCCTGCACTACGTAGTGACACCCTGTCTCAGAAAATAAATAAATAAATAAAATTTAAAACTTTTTTTGGTTTGCTTGGTTTGGTTGGTTTTTTGAGACAGGGTCTCACTATGTAGTTCGGCCTGGCCTTGACCTCACTATGTAGCCCAGGCTGGCTTCAAACTCACAGTGATCCTCCTGCCTCAGCCTCCCAAGTGCTGGGATAACAGGTATGCACCACCATGCCCAGAAAAAAACACACATATTGAAGTATATAATTCACAAGTATTGATAAATATGTGCTTATATATATGTATATAACTATCACTTACATCAAGATATAGAATATATACTTTGCTATTAGATGAACCCTTTTCTACTTTCTCTGCCTGCCCCCATACTCTTCTGGTCCCAATCACTAATCTGCTTCAATTCACTATATATTACTTTTGCAATTTTGGATTTAAAAAAATACAGTATACGATATATCTTATGTTTGATTTTTTTCCCCTTAACATAGTGTTTTTGAGATTCATATTGCATGTGTAATTTGTTCCTTTCATATTGCTGAGTAGTATTTTACTGGATAGATAGATGATAGGTAGGTACATTGATTGATTGATTTGGTTGTGCTAGGGACCAAACCCAGGGCATCAAGCATGCTAAACATGTACTCTACCATTGAGCTACACCTCACCTATGTGAATTTATTTATTTATATCTCCATATATTATATATATATATCTCCATATATATTTATTTATTTATATCTCCATACATATAAAATATTATATCTCTGTATATATATATGGTGAGGCCACTCATGGATTTGACATATCACATGAGCTATGGAAAGTCAGGAAAAGTGAGATGTGAACCCAATACTGTAAATCAGAAAGAACATAATATCATTAAATAGCAAACCCACTAAAAGCCACCATTTGTTTTATTGATGACTCTGTCTTCTCATAGTAGAATAAAGATTGTTATTATAATAGAAGGTAAAGTACATAGGTGTAGAGGATTTTTGTTACCAAATGCAGCTGCTTGCCAAATGACAAGCCAATTAAGTCAAAAGACAGGTGTTAAGCCAAGCAAGGTGACTATTCAAAAAGCTGGCTAGATGAGAAAATGGAGGACTATTGTCACAAAGTCCATCTTTCCAGGAAGCTGATTCAGGATCTAGGACTGGTGTATACAGGCGGTTGATGGATGTTCCTAGACTAATGGGTGCCTTCGCACAATGGGAGATGGGTAGTCACAGGCTGGTGTGAGCCTTCTCAGAGTGGGTGGGCCAGATGATGCACAATGATCCTAATCACCTGATCATGAGGTGCTTTTCTACCAATCTCAAGAACAAAGGTGAGCCAGGGATATAGCTAAGCAGCACAGCGTCTGCCTGGCAAGCATGAGGTCGTGAGTTCGATTCCCGGTGCCAGAAAAAACCAGGTGAGCAGGTGTGGTGCATGCCTGTAATCCCAGCACTTAGGAGGCTGCAGCAGGAGGATTGCTGTGAGTTCGAGACCAGCATGGGCAATATAGTGAGTTCAAGGGCAGCCTGAACTACATGGCGAGACCCTGTCTCAAAAAACAAAATAAAATAAAAACAATAAATTGCCTTAAGAATTTTTTTTAATTGTACCTATACATGATATAACTTGATTCTTTTTTTTCCCCATTCCCCTACTGTTTTAAGAATTTTTTTTAAAAAGAACAAAGATGATTATTTCTCTATAATTTTCTTTCTTTTTTTTTTTTTTTTTTTAGACAGGGTTTTACTGTCTCAGTTCAGGCTGGCCTTGAACTCACTTTGTAGCCCAGGCTGGCCTTGAACTCACAGCAATCCTCCTGCCTCAGCCTCCCAAGTGCTGGGATTTCAGGTGTGTGCCACCACACCCTGCTCCCTAGGCTATTCTTGACACTGATTAGTTTGCTCACATGCTGTTCCTGAAGTATTACACAATGGACAGGATAGAAGTATAACTGTCCCAAGGCCCTCTTGCTGATTAAGTTGGGCATAACATATGGTCTCAGTGCTTGGCTTCAATTTGAGAATAATGGATAGGAGCTTGTCTATAAATGTTTACTGAATGTTTCACTCTGAAACCAGGCTCAAAGCATTGCCTATTCTAGTGCTACCACCTGGGATCATGACGTCAGTACAATCTGAGATTCTGCCAGACCCATACAGATGGATATGATGACATTAGAATGACTATAACATTATATAATAGATATTGTGAAATAGGAAGAAAATGTTCAAATGGGAAGGGAAACTGGTGGGGGAGGGGAAGGAAAGACGAAAAGAAAAAAGAAAAGGAAAAAATGGAAACAAAGTTTTTAACATTAGCAGGTAACAAGAAAATCTTCAGCTCCATTAAAATGTGGGACTACTGTCTTATATGCCACCTATCTTTGACTAAAACATAGTTATGTGGTACATGACTCTATTTTAGATATCTTGGAAGAGAGGAAGAGGTTAGATCTGAAAGTAAGAAATTTAGCAAATTCTGCATTCTAAACACTGGGACCTATAAGCCCATTTCTTATTGGAGACCCTTTCCATGGTACCAGTTATCATGGTGCAGTGAGTCCCCAGTCTCCTGCCAAGTGTTATGGTGCACAGTGGGAAGAAAGAGCAAGAGACAAAATAGAGGTGCAGGCAGGAATCTGGGATGACCAGTTGTTCTCAGGGAACAAAAGGCCACAAGGCACCCAGAACTTTGGTATTTATTCACTACATCGGAGTCAAGATCAATGGGTGAAGGGCAGTGGGTGTTTCTGGGAACCGTAATGGCAACTAAGGTGGGCTAGTAAGAAGAACGAAGCATTCTTCTAAGGACAAGGACGAGGCAGGGAGGCAATGAGGAAACTGGTTTCCCCAGGTGCTTTATCATCTCCAGCAGGTCTTATCTTTCCCTGTGAGCGCCACAGCAGTCATTAGCCCTAGGGCTTCCAGCTGTGACCAGAAAAGGGCAGGGAGTTTCCCAGTTCCAATCTGGCTCAAAGGGCAGGACAAGGACAAGCATGGATGTCCCCTAGACTCAATTTATAATTTGTGGTCCCCAACAATTCCTCAGCTGAAGAAAGTGACCTGTAATGAGATTGGGAGATACCGCTAGAGAATTCGAAAATTTTTAAGGAGTACACCTGGTAGTTCACTATGCTTGTAGTGATACAGCCTAATATGCCATTCTACCCTGTCTCATAGGCAATAGCTAGTGATTTGCCTATGTGCTCATGAACTTGGAGGCAGGGATAAGGTGCACTCCTATAACCCCAGAACTCTGAAAGGTTGAGGCAGAAGGATTGCCTAGCGACTTAGCAAGAACGTGTCTCAAAATATAAAAAAAAGGCTGGGGATGTATCTCAGCGCAGAGGCCCTGGGTTCAATCCCCAGTACTACAAAAAGAAAAGTCTTATATTTACCTTCATAGTTACCATTTCTGATGCTTTTCATTCCTTTGTATATATCCATTATTTCATCTAGTATCACTTTTCTTCTGCTTTTTTTTTTCGTGGGTATTGGGAGTCGACCTCAGGACCTCATGTGCCAGCAAGCACCCGTGCCGCTGAGCGATATCACCGGCCCTTTTCTCATATGTGGGTACCAGGAGTGGAACTCAGGACCTCATGCTTGCTAGGCAGGGGCTTACGCCGCTGAGCCATCTCACTGGCCCACTTTTCTTCTGCTGAAAAGAGGCCCTTTAACATTTCTCATCATGTAGGTTTACTGGTGGTGAATTGTTTCAGGTTTTGTGTGTCTGAAAACAAAAGTCATCTGCCTTTAGTTTCAAAAGATATTTCTCGAGTATAGAATTATGGTTCATAGGGTTTTTTTTAAAGCTTTTAGTATTTTAAATATGTTGATCCACTACTTGTGTTTTCATTGTTTTCTTCAAGAAGTTAGCTATCACCAGGTGTGGTGGGACACGCCTGTAACCCCAGCACTAGGGAGAGCCTGAGGCAGGAGGATCACCACAAGTTTGAGGCCAGCCTAGGCTACCTAGTGTATTCAGACTGGCCTGCATAGCAAGACCCTGTCTCAAAACACCAAAAAAACTGTCATTCTTATCTTTATTCTCTATTTAAGGTGTCCTTTTTCTCTGGCTTTTTTTTTTTTTTTTAACTGCTTCCATTCAGTTTGTAAAAGAAGGATAACTCCCCGATGGAGCAGGTGCTGCAAATCTCACTGGCCAGTGGCTCCAGGGCCCAAGGAAAGTCTTAGTTTCAATCTCAGTTCCTCCTTCTAGCCAGACATTTCTTATTCATTCCTCCAAAGAAGCTGGAAAATGACTCTGTATCCCCTTTAGAGATAAAATGACAACCCTCCTTCTCATTCCCTACTTCATAAGCCTGCTCTGGATTCCTGGGCTCAAACATTTCCCTTCTGGTTATGAATGTCCAATGGCTTCTCTGAATGCAGACACTGGCAGCAGCATGCAAACAATTATAAAATTATAACACGATATACTGTTATAATTGAGAAGTATGTAGAGTGTGAAGAGAGTATTGGGGAGCTTCCACCCATGACTGGGGGGCGTTGAGGAATTCGGAATAATTACAGTGAGTGCTGAAACTTCTCTCAGCGCAGGGTTGCAGGAGCACAGGAAGAAGGGACTTGCAGTGGGGCTTGCAGGAGAAGGCAGAGTCCAGAACAGAAACTGTCTTGTGTATCAAGTGAAAAAAGGTTTTGATTTTATCCTCATTGGAAATGGGTAGTTATTAAAGAATTTTCAGCAGTGGAGTGACCTGTTCAGGTTTTATTTGACATTTAGAGATACAGCTGTGGCAGGAATGTGAATAGATTAATAGGGACAAAGATGGAGCAGGGAAACTCATTAAGATCTACATGAGGGAAGATAGATAGCTGACCTGGGGCAAAGGGAAAAGATGAAAGAAAAAGGAATGAACTTAAGACATGGATTGGGCTCTGTATGTATATGGAGACCACAAATAAATGTTGCTTCTGCTGTTCTTCACTTTCTCATAGTGGCAGCCTCTGAACCCTCAGGACCCGGAGATAGCAGCTGGCAGAGTGGGTCCAGAGAGGTCATTGCTGCCTGTCTCCTCTCAGGTCCGGTTCCTTAGCAAAGCTGTGCAAAACCCAGAAACCATCCTTTGCCACTCAAATCCCAAGTCTCCCATTTATTCCATGCTCTTTTCTGATTCAGGTGTTCTCATTATTTCTGAGTGGTACAGCTTGCTGCTCCCCTGGCTTGGCTCTCCTATCCTCATCTGGAAAGCTTCAGTGAAAGCATCAGATGAGCAGCTTAGTTTGATATCCTGTGTCTGTGTTCCAGGACATGCTTCCATTCTAAACCCCTTAAATTGTGTGTCTGGGGTGGGTGTGGGGTGACAGTTAAACTTGTTTCCACTTGACCAGCTTGGAGGCGCTTAGGGGATTACATCTGGGTGTATCTGGATGGGTCATGGGGGCGACACTTTGCTCTCAGGTCCCTGTGCCTGCACTGTTCCCCAACTCTGCTTCTTGGCCACCATGAACTAAGTGACTTTTCTCAATGTGATGTTTCTTTCTCCCTTTGAACCTGCTGACCATGAGCTGAATCACCTTAAAACCAGAGCTAAATTAAACCTCTTCTCTTCTAAATTGAATAGTGTCCAGCAATGGGAAAGCTGGATAATACAAGGGGAGTCTTTATTGTTGTCATGTTATTTTTTTAATTGCCATTTTAATCATTTTCAAGTGTACTACAATAATTACATTCACAGTATTGTACCAGAATCACTACTATTTTTTTTACCTCTCCAAATGAAACTCCTTATTTTCCCTTCCCCTCTGTCCCTGGTAATCTTCACTTACTTTCTGTCTCTATGAATTTGCCTATTCTAGATATCTCATATAAGTAGAATCGTGTGATACTTGACCTTCTATGCCAGGCTTATTTGACTTTGTATAATGTTTTCAAAGTTTATCCCATATCAGAACTTTATTTCTTTTTATGGCTGAACATGATTCCATTATATAGCTGTCTCACATTATATTTATGCACTGATCAGTTGGTGGACACTTGGGTTGTTCCCACCATTCAGCTACTGTGACTAATTCTGTGATTAATGTTGGGTTATAAATGTGTTTTTGAGCCAGGCATAGTGGTGCATGCTTGTAATCCCAGCACTTGGAAGGCTGAGGCAGTTGGATAGCCACAAGTTCAAGGCCAGCCTGAACTACATAGTGAGACCTGTCAGGACTGGCCTGAGAGTGACCTGAGAGGGACGTGGGCTACCCATTACAATGGACTCTCCATTACTGACAGTAACTTGCCCCTAGTAAATAAGCAGCAAGGGCAATAAAAAGTTTAATGTGGGGCTAAGGTCGCCCTGCAGTCCCCTGAGGCCAGCTCTGTGTAGCAACCTGCACTGATTGCCCTTACAGCCTTAAAGTCAAACATTTTATCCAGATTTTTTGAGATTCCTTAAAATTGCACCCCCAATCTTAGAACCTATATATACTCAGTCCTCGCTTTAGATATTTGCTGATATCACTCCAGTGTCAGCCTGCTTGTAGGTGGAATAAATCTGATTTTTCCCACGGCTTCAGTCTCCGGGTGGTTCGTCATCCACAGTTATTATAAGACCCTGTCTCAAAACACACACAAAAAATATATGTTTGAGTCCCAGTTTCAATTCTTTTGTATAGATTTTCCCTGTCTGCTAATGCTAACATCTGGGTCAGTTTAGGATTCATTTTGATGAGTTATTTTCTTCAAAATGAGTCATTTTTTTCCTCCTTCTTTGCATGCCTGATAATTATTGAGTGGTAGAAATTGTGAATTTTACCGTGTTTATTACTAACTATTTTTGGATTATTTTAAACCTTTTTGTTCTGGAATCCATTTAAATTTCTTGGAAGTAGCTTGATCTTTCTTGTTCCTGCTTTCATAATTTGGCAACTCTAAAACTGTGCTCAGTCTGTGGCTAACTGGTCAGGGAAGGACTTCCTGAGTAGTCTCCCAGTGACGATGCATTGTGAGTTTTTCTAGTCTGGCGGGTGGAAACAGGAATTATTCTTAGCCGTTGTGGTTTGGATCTGAAATGCCCCCTTTCAATGTGTTGAAGACTTGGTTCCCAATGCGGTAGTGTTCTGAGGTTGGTATTGGTAGGTGATTAGATCAAGAGGGCTCTGACCTCATCAGTGGATTAACTCATTTATGGATTCATAATTTAACAGGCTACTGGGAGGTGGTGGAAAATTTAGGAAGTAGATCCTTGGGGGTGTGAATTTGAAGGGTATAGTTTGTTCTTTTTCTCTGTTACTCCTTTCTGGATGACATGAGGCAAGCAGCTTTGCTCCACCACATATCCCCTCCTGTGACGTTCTGCCTTGTCAGCAGCCTAACAGCAGTGATCATGAACTAAATTCTCTGGAACTGTGCAACAAAATAAATCCTTTCTCAGATACTTTGTCACAGTGACTGAAAGCTAACACACCAGCCCTCTGTGAATGCTAGACACTGTTCCCTTATCATCCCTCATGGTTTTGTCTTGGCCTCAGGAAGTTTCTCACACATGACTTGATCACTACTCTGCTGAATATCTGAGATGTGCAGGTTTCCAATTTGAGCATAAAGAGCATGGAAGCCATCACTTCTATCCTCACACCAAAAATCAGCTGAACAAATTGAAAATCAACAAGTACTCTTAGATCTATCAAAAGTTGAGGCTACAAGGCAAACTGCCATCCCCAAATCTAGAGAAAGAGACAATCAGAAGATCACAGCTTAATGGGAGTGGATGCCCAGGAGAAGAAGCCTGCAGCCGAAGCCATTACTGGTGGGAACCATTACAATTTAATTAACAAATTGCTGGAGCCCTGGTGTGGACAGCCTTGGGAGTTAAAAACTGGGGTGGGAACTATTCTCACTTTGAGTTTTACCTCCAGTATCACTACTAGGTTTTCACAGTGAAATTAGAGGAAAATCTATCTTATGCTTCTAGTAGGAGGAGAGCAAAAGCAACCAACTAAAATATTTCCAGATGTCTCTGTTTTCCTTAACAATGCCTGAACTTAAGGGAAACTATTAACCAGAACCCAACCAACCGAGGTTTTACTAAAGCCTAACAGACCTGATGGAAAGGAAATACCCAACTCCTGCCCACCTCCCTAACTTTCAACTTGGCTCACTAAAGATAGACCTAATCATAGGGCCATAGGCTGTCTACCCTTCCTTTCACTCCCACATCAAGGCTCCTTTATAATAATAAGAAATTATAACAAAAGAACTGCAAGGCAGGTGGGCTTGGTGGTACATGCCTGTAATCCCAGCACTTGGGAAGCTGAGGCAGGAGGATTGCCACAAGTTCAAGGCCAGCCTGGACTACGTACTGAGACCCTGCCTCAAAAAAAAAAAAAAAAAAAAAAAATGCTGGGGATATAGCTCAGCAGCACAGTGCCTGTCTGGTAATCACAAAGTCCTGAGCTTGATTCCCAGTTCAAAAAAAAAAAAAAAAGAAAAGAAAAGAACTGCAAGGTTCAGAGTCTGAGGAGTTCTAGGGACACCCAAGACAACAAGAGGAGACAGACACAACAAGGACACTAGACATCACAGCTACAGCAAGTAGTAAACATAAAACGTCAAGAAGGGTGCACTGGAATTTGAGTGGCCAGTTGTGAAGGAGGTGCCCAGGTCCTGCTTCCACGTGCGACTTCAAGTTGAGATGTCACACCCATCCCCACAAGCTAAGCCCCCCAACCCTAGTAACCCCTTGAGTCTTATTTGATGTGGACATCAGTGGGGAGTGAGTTGAATTTTTTTAGAATTGTTTGCAGATACTGTCCCCAAAACTGCAGAAAATGTTTGTGCATTATGTACAGGAGAAAAAGACATTGGACCCATGACTGGGAAACCTCTTCATTTCAAAGGATATCCTTCCCATCAAATTATTAAGAAATTTATGATTCAGGGTGGAGACTTCTCGAATCAGAATGGAGAAAGTATTTATGGTGAAAAGGTTGAAGATGAAAACTTTTATTAAAAGCATGATCAGGAAGGTTTATTGAGCATGACAAATTCAGGCCACAATGCAAAGGGTTCTCAGTTCTTTATCACAACTGTTCCAACCTCTCATTTGCATGGGGAGCATGGTGTTTGGCCAATTAAAGGAATAGGTGTGGCAAGGATACTGGAAAATGTAGAAGTAAATGGTGAAAAACCTGCCAAATTGTGCATTATTGCAGAATGTGGAGAGTTGAAAGAAGGTGACAATTGGGGAATATTCCCAAAAGATGGCTCTGGTGACAGTCATCCAGATTTCCCTGAAGACGCAGATGTGGATTTCAAAGATGTAAATAAAATTCTGTTAATAACAGAAGACTTAAAAAACATTGGAAATACTTTTTTCAAGTCTCAGAACTGGGAGATGGCCATTAAAAAATACACAAAAGTTTTCAAAGGCTATTATTAAGGAAGCTGATAGATTCAGGCTGCAGCCTGTGGCCTTAAACTGTGTACTGAATATTGGTGCTTATAAACTGAAGATGTCAAATTGACAGGAAGCAATGAACAGTTGTTTGGAGGCTCTTGAAATAGATCCATCAAATACCAAAGCACTGTATCACAGAGCTCGAGATGGCAAGGATTAAATGAATATGATCAAGCATTGGCTGATCTTAAGAAAGCTCAAGAGAGCCGGTGAGATGGCTCAGCGGCATAAGCGCCTGCCTTGCAAGTGCGAGGGCCCGAGTTCGACTCCCAGATCCCACATATGAAAAAGGGGCCGGTGATATCGCTCAGCGGCATGGGTGCCTGTTGGCACGCAAGGTCCTGAGGTCGACTCCTGGTACCCACAAAAAAAAAAAAAAAAAAAAAAAAAAAAAAAAGAAAGCTCAAGAGAGAGCACCAGAGGATAAAGCTATTCAGGCAGAACTACTGGAAGTCAAATAACAGATAAAAGCACAAAAACATAAAGAGAAGGCAGTGTATGCAAAAATGCTTGCTTAATATGGATTCACTTTTTTTTTTCTTTTTTGAGGTAGGGTCTCACTATGTAGTCTAGGCTGGCCTTGAACTCGCTGTGATCCTCCTGCCTCAGCCTCCCGAGTGCTAGGATTACAGGCATGTGCCACAATAGCCAGCCCAAATTCACTATTGCCTGAGTATTATGCATAGATTGTTTAAGGCAATGAGACAGTGTAAGAGTCCCAGCGTATTTCCTTTAACACATCAGATCCTCATTGTTTACAGTTTAGAAATACTGATAGTTTCCCTCTTTAAAAAATGTTACCAAAAAAAAAAAAAAAGGGGGCCGGTGAGATAGCTCAGCAGCATAAGCACTTGCCTGGCAAGCACAAGGTCCTGAGTTCGACTCCTGGTACCCACATATGAAAAAAGGGCTGGTGATATCACTCAGCGGCACAGGCGCCTACTGGTACGCAAGGTCCTGAGTTTGACCCCCGGTACCCACCCACACACACACAAAAACATAAAACTTCACACTGGCCTCAAACTGAGGCCTATCTACCTCAGTTTCTTTTACCCATGTCTAGGGTTTACCCTGTGTAAATCTCTTCTTTCCTGTGAATTCTACCCACCTTGCTGTCCCCAACTCCCACATGCATCCCCTCAACTCAGAATCTACTGGCTCGGGGTGGTGATATAGCTCAGCAGCATAAGCATCTGCCTAGCAAATATGAGGTCCTGAGTTTGACTCCTGGTACCCACATATTAAAAAAAAAAAAGAATCCACTGGCTCCACCTGGTTTCCCTCTTCCTTATCATAGCCTGGAGACTCTCAAGGATTGCTGGAGCAATCCTAAGCTTCCCTCATTTGTTTCTCATCTCTCAGTGATCATTATCTTTTGTTGCCTCATGCCCAGTCCCTTGAAAGCCTGAAAAGTACCACAGACATCCTTAGCAACAAAGAGGTCCCGAGCTCCTCCAACAATGAGAACAGCCAAGTTCATATCAGGAAAACCAGAGTGATGTACTTCTCCAGGAGAACCATCATCACCACCTCTTCCTCTCCAGTTCTCCTTTTTATGTTGTTGGCAACAATCCTCAGGTGGGCCTTCCACACCCAGCACCACGCTGATTCAGTTCAGCTGGGTGTTACAAATTGACCACCAGTTGTCAATCCACCACAGTCACGAAGCGAGTCAGAATGTAAATCACACAAGGACCTAGAAGAAGGACTGTTAGGAGGGCCATTAAAGGCCCAAGTAAAGCTCCTGTCCATGAGGGGAGGAAATCTAGGGGTCCTCACCAGGAAAAGTCACCCATTATATTTATGTAACAGAAAACAAAAGCAGCCTTCTGGTGGGGTTTTTAGTCTTTTGGAGTTGTGGCCCAGACAATGATAATGAACACTGAAATTGACAGGAGAAAAGGAACTGGGAACCTAACAGAATAACAATACATTGTGACCAATAGTTAAGCCATTATATGGTAGCTTAATAGGAGTTAAACTAAGCAGCCAACAGGGATGAATACAGGAGGAGAATAACAGCCATCCTAAAACTTGGAGAGGCAGTCAAGGGTATTCAGTCCAACAGTTACACCAACACCGAAAAGAACAAAGGCAATTTTGTGGAGAAACTTTTGGTCCTCTGGGGATACAGTCCAGAGTCCTGTAGCAAGCACCAAGATTAACAAGAGGAAAAACACTAAGAACCAAACTGGGTAACAGAACATGAATCAATTAGGGCAGGTGTTCCCGTGTACAGCATCTGTTTAATCTTCAGCTGTGCGTTGACTCAGCTTCCTGAGTGATGAGAGCAGGGCTTTGAGTGCATTGTCTCTTCAGGGTGGTCTTTAAGGGGGCTGACTATCAGGATAGGCCTTTCAGCAGTCATCGGGATGAGCCTGTTTGACTCTGGAGTGATGAATCCAGGGGTGGATCTCGTAATTTTTATTGCAGTGGGAGTGGTCAAGATAATTAAATAGGGGCCTTCCCAAATTGGGGACAGGAGATATTTTTTCCAGTCTTTAAACCACATCACCTGGATTGTGTGTATGTGCAGGTGTATCAGTGGGTATAGGAGATCTCTCTGCTATATTTTTATGTATCTGGGAGAAAGTTTTTCCTAACTGAATAAGTTGTTCCTGTAAAGTGATATTTCCCAACTGGCATAGATTACCCTGGAGGCCCTTAATTAAGGGTGGGGGGCTCCCAGACAAGATTTTGAAAGGGGTGTGTCCAGTGGGTCCCAGTGAAGTCCTGACTTTTAAGAGGGCCATAGGCAATAAGTCTACCCATGGTATCTGAGTTTCTTGGTAGTACTTTGTCAGTACTGATTTTAGGATTTTATTTGTTTTACTTTACTAGAGTTCTGGGGCCTATAGGCAGATGGAGATTTCATTTGATTTTTAGTTTCTTAGCTAATTTTTTAGTCATTTCTGCTACAGATTATGGTCCATTGTCACTGCCTATAGTCAGGAGCAGCCCATATCTGGAGATAATTTTTCTCAATAGTATTCTGTATACTTTGGAGGCCTTTTTAGTCTTAGTAGGGAATGCCTCTGGCCAGCCAAAATAAGTACAAACAAGGACTAGCAAATACTTGTATACCAGGCACAGCTTAATTTCAGTAAAATCTATTTGAAGATCTTTAAAAGGAGCAAGTCCCAAGTGTTGGATTCCAGGCAGTGGTCAAGGGCTGTTGAGGCCTCAGTCTTTGCACAGACTTGGCACTTTTTGCTAACAGCTGCACAAATTGATGTCAATTTTGGAATATGATAGTAGTGGCCCAGAAGCTGGACCATAGCAGTCTTTCCTCCATGAGTGATGTCATGGTGATGCTTAACCCAGGGGTAGTTTAGTTCCTTTGGAATGACCAATCATCTGGCAGGGCCCAGACACCATTTGGGTCTGTATGAGCTCTTTTTTTGTCATGTCTATTTTTTTTTTCAATGTAATGGAGGGGACCTTGGTGCAAACTAAGAACAATTTTTGGTGGGATCTCATATAAAGCTTCTAAGTTTTGGACCAAATCATTGTCTTTCTAAGCCAAGGCTTTAGTGGTCATCTTAGCAGCTTTATCTGGTTGGGTTTTTTTTTTGTTGTTGTTTTTTGGGGTTTTTTTGTTTGTTTGTTTTGTTTTTTGTTTTTTGGGGTTTTGTTTTGGTTTTGGTTTTGGTTTTGGTTTCCCAGGGTGATGGAGTCCTTTACCTTTTGATGTCCCTTACAATGTATAATGGCAACCTTCTTAGTTTTCCAAATTGCAGCCAGAAGTTGAGAAATTTTATCCTTGTTCTTGATTTGTTTTCCTTCAGCTGTCAGGAGTCCACACCCCTTGTATAACATCCTGTGGATGTGGACCGTAGCAAAGGCATCCGGGAATCTGTGTAAATATTAACCTTTTTGTCTTTTGCCCAGTTGAGGACCTGTATGACTGCCCAGAGCTCGGCTTGTTGAGCTGACCAATTTTGGAGAAGAGATCCAGCTAGGAGCACCTCTTTGGTTGTAACAACAGCATAGCCAGCCCTACGCTGTCCATTTTTTTTTTTTTTTTTTTTTTTGTGGGTACCGGGGGGTCGACCTCAGGACCTCGCGCGCCATCAGGCACCCGTGCCGCTGAGCGATATCACCGGCCCCTTTTCCGTATGTGGGATCCGGGAGTCGAACTCGGGCCCTCGCGCTTGCAAGGCAGGCGCTTAAGCCGCTGAGCCATCTCACCGGCCCCCTACGCTGTCCATTTTTAACAGCGCTACTTCCATCCGTGAACAGGCTGTACTCAGCATCTGTTAATGGTTCCATTTGGGGGGGTCAGGCCTGCTGGCAAAGAGCCCATTTGTCAATGTAAGGCAATTGTGGTCGGGTTGTCCAAGCTCCGTGGGCAAATAGGCAGCTGGATTCAGAGCCTTAACTGGCTGGAAGGTGAGTCAGGGATTTCTGACAAGCAGTCCTTGGTATTGAGTAATGCAGCTGTTCAAGAGCCATTGATGTCCCCAACTGCTGAGGAGCTCAAGAACAGCATGTGGCACCTGGACAGTCAGGTTTTGTCCCAAAGTCAATTTGTTTGCCTCCTTAATCAGGAGGGCAGCTGCTGCAAGTGCTCACAAACAGGGAGGCCATCCTTTAGATACTGAGTCTAGAGTTTTAGACAGGTAGGTGACTGGCCTTTCCCAGGATCCTATTGGTTGAGTTAGGACTTCCGAGTCAACATGTTGTCTCTCATCCACAAACAGGTTGAAGGGATGAGTCACATCTGGGGTTCCTAAAGCTGGAGCTGAAGCTAGAGCTTTTTTAATTTGTTTGAATGCCTCGGTTTCTTTCAAAATCCAATTTTATTACATCTCTCTTGGTCATGGGCTTTTTTTTTTTTTTTTTAACATGTCATAAAGCAACCTGGCTTTTTCAGCATACCCAGGTATCCAAATTTGGCAGAAACCAGTTGTCCCTAAAAACTCTCTGAGTTCCCTTTTTCAGTCAGGCCATGGGATGGAGCAGATGACTTCCTTTCTTTTTAGGCCTAGGTGTTGGAACCCCTTTTTAAAATCAAACCCTAAGTATCTGACGTTTTGTTTACAAATTTGAGCCTTTTTCCTGGAGACTTTGTACCCAGTGTCACACAAGTGGTGGAGGAGGGCTTGAGTTTCCCTCCAACAGTCCTTTTTTTTTTTTTTTTTTTTTTTTTTGAGGGGCTTCCAATTAGGATATCATCAGTGTACCTCAGGAGGTGCAGTTGAACTTTCCATGGGGGAACTTGGCCCAGATTAGCAGCCATGGTTTCCCCAAACATTGTTGGAGAATCTTTAAAACCTTGAGGAAGGAAGGTCCATGTAAGTTGCCCTTTTTGCCCTGTGTTAGGGTCCTCCCATTTAAAGGCAAACAGGAATTGACTGGCAGGGGCCACTTGCAAGCAAAAGAACGCATCTTTTAAGTCCAAACAGGTAAACCAGGCAATGTCAGAAGGAAGCAAGCCCAGGAGAGTGTATGGGTTCAGGACCGTTGGGTGTAAGGTCATGGTGGTCACATTGACAGATCTTGTACCAGCATTACAGGCAGGAGAGGTGTATTTTAGCAGTTTGACAGTTTATCATCACAGTGACCAGCTATGCATAACAGTGACCAGCTGTTTTTAAGAGACAAAAGCAACTAGATGTAGAACAGGAACTATTACCTGGGCAACTAACAAACTGAAGTATACTGGCTAGGGGGCATTTTTTGTTATACCCTCATGTCTTGGGCCCTGTTGACCTTGGAGGACTGGTTAAAATTAAAGACTGACCATATAAGTGTAATGCTAGCACTCTGGGAGGCTGAGGCAGGAAGCTCCAAAGTCCAAGCCCAACCTGAGCAACTTAGTGAGTCCTTGTCTCAAAAAATAAAAAGGGCTGGAAATGTAGCTCAGTGAGAAGATCCTAGGTTCAATCTCCAGGACAGAAAGAGAGAGACAGAAAAGGAGAGAGAGCAAGAGAGAGAGAGAGAGAGACTGGCCATATCAATTGTTGACCAGAGGGCCGGTGAGATGGCTCAGTGGCGTAAGCGCCTGCCTTGCAAGCGCGAGGGCCCGAGTTTGACTCCCGGATCCCACATACGGAAAAGGGGCCGGTGATATCGCTCAGCGGCACGGGCGCCTGTTGGCGCGTGAGGTCCTGAGGTCGACCCCCCGGTACCCACAAAAAAAAAAAAAAAAAATTGTTGACCAGAATATGGAGCAAGTGAAACTCTCCTACACCACTAGTGGGAATAAAAGATGGTATAAGCACTTCGGAAAAAACTGAGTTTCCTTTTTTTTTTTTTTGTGGGTACCGGGGGGACGACCTCAGGACCTCACGCGCCAACAGGCACCCGTGTCGCTGAGCGATATCACCGGCCCCTTTTTCGTATGTGGGTTCCGGGAGTCGAACTCGGGCCTTCGCGCTTGCAAGGCAGGCGCTTAAGCCGCTGAGCCGTCTCACCGGCCCAAAAAACTGAGTTTCTTAAAGCATTTAACAGTCATCATACAACCTGGCTATTTACTTACCCAAGAGAAAAGAAAGCCTACATTCAAAGACTTGTACACAAATTCATAGCAGCTTGCCAGGCATGGTGGTGCACACCTGTAATCCCAGCACTCAGGAGGCTGAGGCCAGAGAATCAGTGCAAGTTTGAGGCCAGTGTAGACCACATAGTGAGTCCTTGTCTCAAAAAAAAAAAAAAAAAAAAAAAAAAAAAAAAAAATTCACAGCAGCTTCATTGTATTAGCCCTAAAGAATTTCTCAACTTCACGATGCATACCATACCCATATAAACATTCTGTTTCTCACTTTCAGTGTAGTATTCAACAGATTGCATAAGATTTTCAACACTTTATTATAAGACAGGCTTTTGTTCGATGGCTTTGCCTAACTGTAGGCTAAGGTAAGTGTTCTCAGCACTTTAAGGTAAGCTAGGCTATGCTGTGATGTTGGCTCGGCCAGGTATATGAAACACATTTTGACTTATGATGTTTTCAGCGTAGCAGGGGTTTATCAGGATGTAACCCATAGTCAAGGAGCATCTGTATTCATGCAATGGGATACCACTCAGCAATGAAAAGGAACAGATTATTGACACACAGGACTACATAGATTCATCTTAAATTGCTATATTTAAATCAAATTCTAGAAAATTCAAACTAATATGGAGTGACACAAAACATCTCACTGGCATGCTGTGTGAGAAGAAAGATATGGGGTACGTAGGAACAAGAAGAATTCCTATTTATTTATTTATGATACTGTGGTTCAAACCCAGGGCTCAGCAGATACTAGGCAAGTGCTCTACCACTGAGCTACATCCCATAAAGAATTTTTTTTTTTTTTGTGGGTACCGGGGGGTCGACCTCAGGACCTCGTGCGCCAACAGGCACCCATGCCACTGAGCGATATCACCGGCCCCTTTTTCGTATGTGGGATCCGGGAGTTGAACTCGGGCCCTCGCACTTGCAAGGCAGGCGCTTACGCCACTGAGCCATCTCACCGGCCCAAGAATTTTTTTTTGAGACAGGGTCTCACTATATAGTCCAGGCTGGCCTTGAACTCATGGCAATCTTCTGCCTCAGCCTCTCAAGTGCTGGGATTACAGGCATGTGCCACCACGACCAGTTTTTAAATACTCCATTTTAATGCTAATTTTAATATATAAAAGGCCTTATATACCCAAGGAAGTAGAGAAAAAATATTGATAGATTTATCTAGGGATAAAATAGGAAAGTCAATTATGTTTTTATTCTAAATCAAGCACATTGGGCTGGAATGTGGTTGAGTACTTGGCCAACCTGTGTGAGGCTGTGGGTTCAATTCCAGCACCCTCAATTTTAAAAAAATAATAATAAATCAAGAACATTTAAAAACTCTTCCTGTTTATTGACCCTTTACTACATACAGTGTTTTTAGAACTTCTAGTATCTGAGGATGCTAAATAACCAGGATACACAGATCTTCTTCAAACATCTCAAGGTGGAAAAGATTCTCTACAAATTAAATGTGTGGGCCGGTGAGATGGCTCAGCGGCTTAAGTGCCTGCCAGGCAAGCGCGAGGGCCCGAGTTCGACTCCCGGATCCCACATACGAAAAAGGGGCCGGTGATATCGCTCAGTGGCACAAGCGCCTGCTGGCGCGTGAGGTCCTGAGGTCGACCCCCCGGTACCCACAAAAAAAAAAAAAAAAAAAAATTAAATGTGTGACTGTAGTAGTGAAGACATGGTCCCTTTCCACATCAGTGTCCTTACCGACAGGGGGCAGCAACAAGAGTCTCTAGAATAATGATGTCCAGGGATATTGGAAGAATCAAGATGCACATCTGCGACTCATGTTCTTTCTGTTCTATCCTGGCTTTTCTGATCTAGAGTACAATGGTTTACTGAAAGGACAGATGAATGTGACCTCACTTTGGCCTAAATGTCTAGTTTTTTTTTTTGTTGTTGTTGTTGTTTTAATGTGGGTACCGGGGGTCGAACTCAGGACCTTGCACTTGCCAGCAGGTGCTTGTGCTGCTGAGTGATATCACCAGCCCTTTTTTCCTTTTTATGTGGGTACCAGGAGTCGAACTCGACCTCGCACCTGCTAGGTGGGCACTTATGCTGCTGAGCCACCTCACCGGCCCTAAATGTCTAGGTTTTATGTACATGCATAAAGTTCGTTCTTCAAAAGAAATAACTTGGGGCCAGTGAGATGGCTCAGTGGCATAAGCGCCTGCCTGGCAAGCGCGAGGGCCCGAGTTCGACTCCCGGAACCCATATACGAAAAAAGGGCCAGTGATATTGCTCAGCGGCACAGGCACCTGCTGGCGCATGAGGTCCTGAGGTCAACCCCCGGCACCCACAAAAAAAAAAAAGATATAACTTGCCACATAGTGCTCCAAGAGAGGCTTTATTTTTCTTGAGGCCTCAAAAATTTCCTGGCCTTTGTTAAATAATGAATGATGTCTAAATAGTAGTTGTCAACAAGAATAATGTTTAATAGAATAATTCTACACTACTTTTATAGATAATTTCAACTGAAAGAAGTAGAATAATATGACTGTAACAGCTAGTCATATTATTTAGCCTTGAAGAGAAACAAAACTGAGTACTTTAGAATCTACAAACCCCTCAAAAAATCTTTATAAGGAAATCTGGTAAGTTTAAAAGCAGAAGTAACATATTTGTTTTAAAGTGACATTTCCTCAGAAACATGGGAATGTAGAAAACTAAAATATTCTAAGAATTATATACACAGAAATGAAGAAAAAGAATACAGACTTTAGAATTCTGCTTTGAAGTTTTTTTTTTTGGTTTTTTTTTTTTTTTTTTTTTTGGTTTTTGGGGAGTTTTTTTTGTAGAACTTGGTGAACTGCTAGACAAAGTCTGTTCAAGAATCCATAGTGAGGGCTAGGGATATAGCTCAGTGGTTGAGTGTTTGTCTAGTGCACACAAGGCTCTGGGTTCAAGTCCCAGGACCACCAAAAGAACTGATAATGTGGAAGAGCTGAAAAGTACAATCCTCTGATAAGCAGTTTACTCCTGATAATTTTATAAACTGAACCACAAACCTCCATAGCTATGGATGGTTTTATAAACAAACCAAAGTTTTATTTAAAAGGAGAGAGGCTGGGTGTGGTGGCACATGCCTGTAATCCCAGCACTCAAGAGACTGAGGCAGGAGGATTGCCGTGAGTTCAAGACATGTGCCACCACACCCAGCTTCAGGGTTGAAATGCAATATTATATTGAGTATTGCATCCAGTGTTTAAGACATCACCAAATCACTTAAAAATTTTAAAAAGTAAGCCGGGTGTGGTGGCACATGCCTGTAATCCCAGCACTTGTGAGGCTGAGGCAGGAAGATCGCTGTGAGTTCAAGGCCAGCCTGGGCTACATAAGCGAGTTCAAGGCCAGTCTGGACGTAGTGAGACCCTGTCTCAAAAAAAAACCAAAGCCAGCCTGGGCTACACAGTGAGTTCAAGGCCAAACCTGAGCTACATAACAAGACCCTGTCTCAAAGCAGCAACAACAACAGCAAAATTAAAAAAGACAATCAGTACATCAATATAATGTATTGCATTTCTTACATACATATATATATATATATTCATATTTAGACTTTTAAGCCAAGTGATGTTATATTCCCCTTATTCTTTCAGTAAGCCAGGCACTGCACTCTAAACCAGAAGTGCCTGCAGCAAGGCATCCATTCCCTGTGCTGGGTAAACATGCAAATATCAGAATCAGTCATGGCACCAAGGCCAGATTTTAGAATCCTCAACACAATGACATGGACAGCCACTAAAAGTGCCATTAAAAGCTGAAGTTGACCTGTAAAATAAAAGTTAATTTTCCATTCCTGCTTAATGACTAATAGGAACTCTATGTACAAAAACTTCAAAACCAAAAACCTACAAATCCATATAATTTTCTGAGTTTCATTTAAAAACTATACATTGTGTGGTGGTGCACGCCTGTAATCCCAGCTCTCAGGAGGCTGAGGCAGGAGGATTGCTGTGTGTTTGAGGCCGGCATGGGCTACAAAGTGAGTTTGAGGCCAGCCTGAACTACATAGTGAGACCCTGTCTCAAAAAGACAAAAACAAAACAAAACAAAACTGTGTATTAGCCAGGCATGGTGGTGCACGCCTGTAATGCCGGTATCTGGGAGGCTGAGACAGGAGAATTGTCACAAGTTTGAGGCCAGCATGGGCTACATAGTTGTAGAGGCTATTTTAATTGTAAAGGAAATTTTAACTTATATTTCCTTTTTTTTTTCTTTTGTGGGTACCAGGGGGTCGACCTCAGGACCTTGAGCGCCAGCAGGCGCCCGTGCCGCTGAGCCATCTCACCGGCCCCTAAAACTTATATTTCTAATACTAGTATATTTCTAACACTATTCAAGGATAAGACTGAGAAACACAGCCTGTTCCCATAATTAGAAAGCTACAAAACTTAACAAGCCTTAACATTCCAGGTGCCAGCTGCAAGATTAGTGTAACTCAGCCAGACAGTGATGTTTCGCTTACTTTCAAGTCCCTGAGACTTATTGTTTCAAGGACAGCTGGACTCAGTCTAAGACAGCAATTGATTCCTCCTGCTCACCCCAGCCTTGACTTCCCTGTTATAGAATAGGAAGCCCCCAGTTAACTTACCTGAACCAAACCTGCCTAGCAATGTATGGCAAGACATATGTAACCGACTGTAAAATATCATGTTATCTGCCTTCTGTACTTCCTTCTGAAAACCTATAGAAGAAACTACCCAACCCCAAGACAGCGCTGATGATTTGAGACCTGATTCTCATCAGCCTGCTGGCGTAATAAAGATTGACTTCCAACTCCTCAGGTGCAGAGTCTTCCATTTGGTTTGATATCAGATTTCTGTAACATAGTGAATTCAAGGCCAACCTGAACTATATAGTGCCACGTCCCCTGCCACCTCAGCCCTTTGACACGGTCAGGGAAGAGGGAAATGCACAGCTTCAAGGAAGACTGCTTTCTCGGAGGCGACGTGGCACATTCCTCTATGCTTGGATAGCGGGAAGATTTCTCATAGGGCTTCTTTTCCTGAGTATATTACTAAGAGTACTTTTGTATAAAATCATTTCCCAAACAATAGAATTTCAAAGATTGGAAGTTTCTGATGACTGGTGGAAAGAACAGATGTTACTCTCACGAACAACACCAATGCTCACTACAAAACTAAAAATCACATTGATTGTCCCAACTATTAAAACACCATATGGTGATGTGACAATACTATTAAGCAAAGAGAGGAGCCCAGGGCGAAGACAAGAAATAAGTTTTATCGGGTTGGGTATGGTAATAAAGGATAAGTAAGCAAAGTTTACAGAAGCCAAGCACAGGGAGTTAAAGGGTATCTAGTATGTTTATTGGATACTTAGGGAAATCTATAGACAAAGGAGTTCAGTAAAGGGGCAATCAATCAAGTCTGAAGAGGGTAAACAAAGGAGACTTGAGCAATAGCCAGAATCACATAATTTACAGGAATCCCTGATATGAGGAGACTGAAACTTATTATAAAGAACAAAAACTTAACTATTCTTAAAATAGTAGTTTCTGTTTTAATGGCTACAATGGCCTTATCAGGTTATAACATTTTCCCACTGATGATTAAACAAACCACATTATTGAGAAAAAATAGGTATGAGACACCTCATTAACCTTGGTCCATCATATTCTTAAAAATAGGCCTGTAGTTATAGAGACAACAGACAACATTGCTCGGGATATTCTTACATAAACACTGGGACCCTGGAAACCCCCCATGCTATCAAGATACCTGCTTCCGTAGTCATGCCTACATCTTTATCAACAAAAAATACCTGCTTCCATAGTCATGCCTACATCTTTGTCAACAAAAAGTACCTGTTTCCATAGTCATGCCTACATCTTTGTCAACAAAAAGTACCTGTTTCCATAGTCATGCCTACATCTTTGTCAACAAAAAATACTTGTTTCCATAGTCATGCCTACATCTTTGTCAACAAAAAGTACCTGCTTCCGTAGTCATGCCTACGTCTTTGTCAACAAAAAGAAAAATATATATATCCCAGCTTAAAGGAATAGAATCATCATCATAACCAAAGAATAAAATAAGCATAACAGGAGGACAACTAGTGTGGTGTCTCCTTCTTACTGCGCCGACGCTTCCGCCCACCTTCGGGACTTCCCCGACCTTGCAGCAGCTGGACTGCGGCAATATAGCAAGACCTTGTTTCAAAAAAAAAATTTTTTAAGTATATGTTTATATATTAACTCAAAAATTTCATAAATGTTTACAAATGCAAAGTGCTTTAAATATGCCTGACCCATCATAGGCACAAAATAAGTGTTTACGCTGTGCCGATTGTTGAAGTCTCACTGTGGCAGGACACTGTGGGAAAACAACAATAAACCAGACAAACAAGAGATTCCCTACCTTCATGAGAAGTGACTCTTCTGGTGAGGGGAGACTTACAATAAACAGATGAATAAGTCAATTATCTAATGTGTTAGAGTATGATGGATGATGATGGATGCTTTGGAAAGAAAGCAGGGGAAAGAGTAGGGAGTACCATGTGACACAGCCATCCCACTCCTTGGTACTTATCCAAGAAAGCTGAGAGCATATGCATCAGGGACCTGGCCAAGATCCCCAACTGCCTAGATGAGGGGTACAGCAAAAGGATGAAATAGGAAACAAAGACAAATTTAGTAATACATGACAGGGGGCTGGGAGGTCAATGCCTCAGGATGGGCAAAGACAATGACACTCCGAGTTGGCCACTTTTTATTGGGTGTACACAATAATTGAGGGATTATCAGATGACTCAGAGGGCAGGGTGACCTTTTGTTCATGAGGATCTTATGTTGAGGATGGTGGGAAGAGATAGCAGGTTAAGCAGGATTTTGTCCTTTCCCCAAGGTGAAACCCTATTTTTATTACTACTGGGTTCTCAAGGAACCAGGATGTCTTCAGCTGATGTGATCTTGCCCTGAGGTGTCACAGCATCACAGGACCATTTGAGGCCTCCACTGTGACCGGAGGCACACTTATGTTCTCGCATGCCATAGCCAGCCCACATGGCAAGACACTAGGCCTTGGACAAGCCCTAATCACAATTTAATTATGAAATGATTTTTCCCCCAAAATTATATAGAATGGTCCTCTACATGTATGTTCTCACAAAGACTTGTACCTGATGTTTACAGCAATTTAAATACCCCAGCCAGCATGGTGGTGCACTCCTGTAATCCCACCACTCAGGAGGCTGAGGCAGGAGGATTGCTGGTAGTTTGAGGCCAGCCTGGGATACATAGTGAATTTAGAGACAGCCTGAACTACAAAGCAAGACCCTGTCTCAAAAAAAAAAAAAAAAAAGTTCATCATGTTCTGAAGAACATGTAAAATGAAGATTCATGTGACCATCTGTAATTTTTTTCCAACTTGTTCTGTCCTCTGTTAAAACACATCTGTTGAGGACCGGTGAGATAGCTCAGTGGCATAAACACCTGCCTGGCAAGCGCGAGGTCCTGCGTTCGACCCCTGGTACCCACGAAAAAAAAAAAAACATCTGTTGGATTCAGCTTCCCGCTCAGATAGAGGACTGGTATCAAATTTTCTCTAATGTTGCAACTGGAAAACTGAAAAAGTAGTATATGAAGGAACTGTTGTTCATACGTTGTGTCTTTGGGCTACCATAACAAAATACCAAAGCAGGGTGGCTTCAAAAACAGAACTTTGTTATTCATAGTTCCGTAGGTTAGAAGGCCAACACCAAGGAGTTGGCACATTTGATTTCTCCTGAGGCGTCTCTCCTTGACTTGTAGACGGCCACCTTCTTGCTGTGTCCTCATATGGTACACTCATCCATGGTGACTACTACTACTCTCTTCCTCTGAGAGAGAAAAATAAACCACCCTGGGACCACCCCCCCTCCAAGGGCGCAACTCTGAGTAAAGCTCCATTCTTACCTTGTTACAACAGTTTCCGGATCCTGCTGAGCCTCCCCCTCCTCCCTTTCCGTTCCAGCCACCCCACAGCCTCCCTTCTCTCACTGCCTGTACTTGGCAGCACTCTCTTTCCCATGTGAGACCTCACTCCCCATGCTTACCTTGCTGTGCTCCCTGCCCCACCTTCCCATGTGAGCTTCACAGCACCTTGTTACCTGACTTCCCTGTGCCAGGTGGCCTGCCTAGAACAACCACATGTTCAAAGTTGTAAACCTGTCACCTTTAAGTAACTGCCTTTGTTTAACTCACCCTTTCCCACTACAAACCCTATATAACAACTTCCCCAACTATGTATTCCAGGCTGGCCTTGAATTTACCCTAAGCTAGTGGCAATCCTCCTGCCTCAGCCTCTCAAGTGCTAGGGGAGTTGGATCAGGCTGAAATAGCTAGAATTTGTGGGACAAAATACTAGAATGGAGGGGGCTGAGCTGGGCATGGTGGCTCACATTTATAACCCAGCACAGCAGGAAGCTGAGGCAGGAGGATCACAAGCTTGAGCCCACTCTGGGCAACCTAGCAAGACCCTGATTCAAAAAGTGTATGTGTAGGGGGTGTAGCTCAGTGTAAAGGCCCTGGGTTCAATCTAGTACCACAAAAACTGAAAAATTTTAAAAATTAAAAAAGAAGTAAGAGGCCGGATGTAGTGGCACACGCCTGTAATCCCAGCACTCAGAGATGCTGAGGCAGGAGAATCGCTGTGAGTTCCAGGCCAGCCTGGGCTACAAAGTGAGTTCAAGGCTAGCATGAACTACATAGCAAGACCCTGACTCAAAAAAAAAAAAAAAGAGGGAGCTGTGCTGCAGAGAAATAAATCTGCATTAAAGGTCTTTTAAGTCCTTGGCAGAACATAAAACTGCATGTACCAAATGAGACTCCAGAAGACCAAAGAATCATTACTAAAAAGGTACAACCAGAGAGCTATGAGATATGCAATTCCTAGAGCTTATACAGGCTGGAGACGTTCCGTTCTGACTGTTCAGAAAAGAGGACCCCAGTTAAATACCTGGGAATCCAGTAGAGACTCTAGAATTAGCCCTAGAGAAAAGGCCACATATCGGGGGTCTCGGCCTAGCCCCAATCTCCTAGAACGAGTGGATGGTGAACAGCTTAAATAAAAGGGACCAGTAGTATGATTTTTGGGGTTCCAAGAAGGTCAAAACTCTCTCTCAGGAGTAAAGACTCTCTCTGGGAGTTGAGACAAAGAACTTCTGGCAGCAGTATTTATTTGTTTTTCAAACAAAGGACAGGGATACTGAGGCAAGCACAGGAACTGTGGCAGAACCTTGGGAAGTTTGTTTAAAGACTTCTCTAAGCAGTAAATTTTGCCAATTAAGAGAACTGTTTGATCTCTAAGGTTGGCAGCTTTATTGCTCTGGAATAGGGGGTGTCCTCGCTGCCTCAGACCTGGTGTTATCTTGACTTCAGAGCACTACAAATATGAGCTTTTCCAACACAGCCAGAGGTCCCTGTGTTCAGCAACTTAACCCTGTACTGCCCG
Organism: Erethizon dorsatum; assembly: GCA_028451465.1. Classification (NCBI taxonomy): domain Eukaryota; kingdom Metazoa; phylum Chordata; class Mammalia; order Rodentia; family Erethizontidae; genus Erethizon; species Erethizon dorsatum. The sequence continues at coordinate 107,808,329 of CM051827.1, read as the reverse complement.
GAATCCAACAGCCATGACTGACTTGCTCTAAAATATCTAACTACCTGCCAAAACAAAGCTAAATATCCTTAAAAGGAAAACACTCAGGCCAGGCCTAATGGCATGTGCCTGTAGAACCAACTACTGTACTTGGAAAACTGAGGCAGAAGATTGCTTGAGCCCAGAAGTTCAAGAATACCTGGGCAACATAGTTAGATCCTGTCACAAACAAACAAAAAAGCTACTAGTCATAAACTGGGCATGATGGTGCACAAATGTAATACCAGCACTCAGGAGGCTGAGGTTGGAGGATCATCCCAAATTCAAGGCCAGCCTGGGCTACATAGTGAGACTGTGTCTCAAAAACACAAACAAAAAAAAGCTACTACTAATGTAAAGAAAGATGAAAATGTGACCTGTGTCAGGAAAAAAAAAAAAAAAAAAAAGATTATCTTATAGAGGAGGAAAAAAACAGGATGATTAGACAGAACTAGCAGACAGTAATGCTAAAAACAGCAATTGTGACTATGTACATGTATGTAAAGGAAACTGAAAATAACAGGAAGAAATTTTTTTTTTTTTTTTGTGGGTACCGGGGGGTCGACCTCAGGACCTCGCGCGCCAGCAGGCGCCCGTGCCGCTGAGCGATATCACCGGCCCCTTTTTCGTATGTGGGATCCGGGAGTCGAACTCGGGCCCTCGCGCTTGCAAGGCAGGCGCTTAAGCCGCTGAGCCATCTCACCGGCCCTACAGGAAGAAATTTTAAAACAAAACTTCTACAGATAAAAATAGAGTACCTGAAATGAAAATTTTACTTCCTGAGGATATAGAAGATTAGAAAAGATAAATGAAGATGAAGCAGATCATACTGCCATGCCTTCCAGTTTACTAGAGCCCTAAAGAAAACTCAATTAACAAGGAAAATAGAGTCCCAGTGACCTGTGGGACAATGTCCAGAAATCTAACTTATATATAATAGGAGTCTAAGAAAAGAAGAGGGCTGAAAAAGATTGATGAAACAATAAATCCATAAGTTCAAGCATTTCAAAAAATACAAAGCAGTGGGCTGGTGATATAGCTCAGTGGCATAAGCGCCTGCCTGGCAAGTGCAAGGTCCTGAGTTCGACTCCCGGTACCTGCATTAAAAAAAAAATCCAAAGCAGAATAATACATAGCAAACCACCCCAAGTCACATCATACTCAAGATGCTGAAAGGCAGAGATACAGGAAAAAGTTTAAAAGCAGTTAGAGCCGGGTGTGGTGGCCCACGCCTATAATCCCAGCACTCTGGAGGCTGAGGAAGAGAATCGCCATGAGTTTGAGGCCAGCTTGGGCTATGTAAGTGAGTTCAAGGTCCACCTGCACTATATAGTGAGACCCTGTCTCAAAAAAATCAAAAAAAAATGGGGGCCGGTGAGATGGCTCAGCGGCGTAAGCGCCTGCCTGGCAAGCGCAAGGGCCCGAGTTCGACTCCCGGAACCCACATACGAAAAAGGGGCCGGTGATATCGCTCAGCGGCACGGGTGCCTGTTGGCGCGCGAGGTCCTGAGGTCGTCCCCCCGGTACCCACAAAAAAAAAAAAAAAAAAAAAAAAAAACAAAAAAAAAATTAAAAAAGCAGTTAGAAAGAATAGACACATTATAATAGGACAAAGATTAAAATGACAAGTAATTTCTCATCAGAAATAATGTAAGCCAGGGTACAACAATATAATGTCTGCTAAATGCTGAAAGAAGATCCATTAATCTAAAACACACACACACTATATATGTAGTTAATATATCCTTCAGAATAAAGGCAAAACAAAAATATTTTCAAACAGAAGCTGAAAGAATTCATCACCAGCCCTACAGTACAAGAAATGTTAAAGAAAGTTCTTCAAACTGAAGTAATACTGAGATAGGAGATTAGGGCCTCGCAAAACTGGCTGGGGAAGTAGGCGTGACCTGTTAATTACAAGATCCCAGACACGTGCAGAACTGTTTCCAAAGCCCTGCATGTGGACTTCTCACAAGATGATGTAGACTTTACATCACCCTGAGATGTGAGATCCCAGCACTAGCTCTCAGGACCCGTATGTAGAAGTTCTCGTGGGTTTCCTCGAGATCTGGACAGCATAAAAGGACACAGACCCCAAGAAGATCTTGGTATGGTGGCTTTCCTCATGACAGCCCACCCTCTACTCTCCAGGATGTTCTTTTATCTTGCTTTTTCCTCTTTTCCTTGGCCCATGCTCACTCTACAGAGCCAGTTTCTCTTTCACTCTTCACTTTTACTTTTTCAAATAAACTTTGCCACTGTTTTTTGCTCATTTCATTCAGTCTTTCTTTGGGCTGAGAAGAACCTGGAATCTAACTCCAGAGGGAGAGGCGAGCAATCCAGAACCTGGTAACATTTAACTGGGGAGCGACTTAGAAGAAGCTACCTAATAAAAATGCCAAATGGAAATCCAGATCCATGTAAGCGAAGAGTGAAAAAAAATCTATACCTATATATCTATATCTACCTTGTTTCCCTGAAAATAAGACCTAACCAGAAAATAATCAGTGTTACAGCTTGTCCCTCCAAAGCCTCATGCGGTCATAAGTGGAGCTTTTCAGAGGTGGCTGGGTCTAGGGTGTGTGATGCTGGGATCAAGGATATGCTGGGATTGATTCATGGTGTGATGCTAGGATTAACACTGCCCCACCCTGGGTGTGACTGCTACCTACCCTACCGATGGGTAGTCTGGGTAAAATATAAGGAACAGAAAGAGGGTCGCTGCTGGTTGCTTGTCACTTGCTGTTTGCTTCCTCACTACTTCACTGCTTTGCAGCCTTCCTGCCTTCTGCCCACCATGAACTGTTTCTCCTCTGTGATGCCCCTTTGCTATGCCAACCTGCCTTGGAGCCAGCCACCTATGAACTGAAACCTCTAAATAAACCTTTCCTCCTTTAACTTTGGGTATCAGGTATTTTGTCTCACCAATGAGAAAAGTAACCAAGATAGTCAGCCTTAAAATCTAGAGATAAAAAGTGCCACCCCAATCACCTTGCTTTACCTGCCTTTACAGAGTAGCCACTGAGCAAGAGAATAATGAGGTATAAGCTTCTGCATGCCATTGGCCATCACCGTGGTAATGACCAATGCTTATTTTCTAGTTAGGCCTCATTTTGGGGGAAATATTGTATATCTATATCTATCTATCTATCTATCTATTTAATCTATGTATTTCCCTAGTTGTGAAATTCATTTAAAAGATATTTGAGCCAGGTGTGATGTCACATACCTGTAATCCCAATGATGTAGGGCGTATGATATAGGGATGATATAGGACCTCCAAATAATCCAAATAACATAAGGGAAATATAACTCCCAACCTGCTAGATGTCTGATACACCAAGTTCATGTTCTCTAAAATTCAAGAATGGGGCCAATGGGCCGGTGAGATGGCTCAGCGGCATAAGCACCTGCCTGGCAAGCGCGAGGGCCCGAGTTCGACTCCCGGAACCCACATATGAAAAAAGGGCCGGTGATATTGCTCAGCGGCACGGGCGCCTGCTGGCGCGCGAGGTCCTGAGGTCGACCCCCGGTACCCACACACACAAAAAATAATAAATAAAATAAAATAAAATAAAATTGAAGAATGAATTCTAGGAACAACAGAGGTTAAAAGTAGGAAGTATTTATTGAGAGAAAGAAAGCTTCTGTGTAAGAGGGACAGGAGGGGGCTCCAAGTGGGTGGCCCCATGGAACCTCCTTCTCAAGGGAGTTTTATAGAGTAAAACTATGAGGTGAGGTGGGTATTGTTGTAACCTGATAAGGCCAGCGCCATTTTAAGACCTATCTGCCATGTTACCGTTCTGTTCCCGCCAAAAGAGACTCAGATAGGTTTCGTTTCTGTAAGTCGCAATTTCCCCGCTATGACGACATGCTCCTAACTGCCCGTTAGCCTAAAAAGGTAACTTCTCGCTCTGCCCAATGAAATGATGCCTAATACTCCTGTGCCTGTGAACCTGACCAATTGAAATGTGACTTCGCCCCATTAACCATCACTATTGGCTTCTGTTCAACTGCTTGCTACTATAAAACTCCCACCCTATTTCCTTTCTGGGCGCTCCTCTTTGTTCTGGCATAGGGGACGCCGCTGGGTACCAGCTAAAATAAAGAGCTCTGTTTTTTTTTTTTTGTACACCTCTTTTTTTTTTTTTTTTTTTGGTGGGTACCGGGGGGTCGACCTCAGGACCTCGCGCGCCAGCAGGCGCCCGTGCCGCTGAGCGATATCACCGGCCCCTTTTTCGTATGTGGGTTCCGGGAGTCGAACTCGGGCCCTCGCGCTTGCCGGGCAGGCGCTTAAGCCGCTGAGCCATCTCACCGGCCCTGTACACCTCTTTTTGTTGTCTCATTTATTGGGTACAGCAGGTATAAGGTGAGATAAAACTGCAGTTAACTAATAAAGATTACAAATATAGTCACTTGGGTAATATTGATCCAATGGAAAGTCACAAGGTGGGTGTGAGAGGGGACAAAACTATGGTGAACAAATAAGGTTACAACAAGTATAGTAACTTAGGTAATACTGATTAAATAGGGATCAAATGGGGAAGCAAGTTGTGCAGCAAGCACACATGGGACAGACGAGGACTTTCCTGGAAGGGGTGGGTTAAGGAGGCTTGGTCCCCCACCCAAGGTGATTGATGCCTATTTAGAATATTAATCACTGCTGTGCATACCTTGGGGAAGTATATGGGTGTAATCCTTCCTCTTTGTCCTGAGGCCTGACCTTCAATAAACACACCTCCAGCCACAGGTGTCTTCTGCACTGACCTCTGGAGGGCGCAGCCCTGTCTGACTGCCTATAATATTTCTAAATAACTTGGCTATCTATAGTACCAGCATTTGGGAGGCTGAGGCAGGAGGATCATCTGAGTTCAAGGCCAGCTTAGGCTACATAGTGAGTTTAAGACCAGGCTGAACTACATAGAGAGACCCTGTCTCAAAAACCAAAAGATTTTTGGTTTTGTAAAAAATAAGATACTGGAATGTCTAAGCAAAATAACTTGTTTTGGGGGGGTTGTAAATAGAAGAATGGCAATAATAACACCAAATATGGGAAAGGGGAACTGTAAATAAATGGCTTTGAAGTTCTGTTTTTTGGGGGAATTGAAACCTGGGCCTTCACACTGAACTACATCCCCAACCCTCTTCTTATTTTATTTTATTTTTTGTGGGTACCGGGGGTCAACCTCAGGACCTCGCGCGCCAGCAGGCGCCCGTGCCGCTGAGCAATATCACCGGCCCTTTTTTCGTATGTGGGTTCCAGGAGTCGAACTCGGGCCCTCACGCTTGCCAGGCAGGCACTTTTGCCGCTGAGCCATCTCACCGGCCCTGTTCTTATTTTTTGAGACAGGGTCTCACTAAATTGCTGCATGCCTGTAATCCTAACACTGGGAGGCTGAAGCAGGAGGATCCCAAGTTCTAAACCAGCCTGGGCAATTTAGCAATTTAAGGTTCTCTTTTCCCCCTTCCCCTTCCCCTTCCCCTTCCCCTTCCCCTTCCCCTTCCCCTTCCCCTTCCCCTTCCCCTTCCCCTTCCCCTTCCCCTTCCCCTTCCCCTTCCCCTTCCCCTTCCCCTTCCCCTTCCCCTTCCCCTTCCCCTTCCCCTTCCCCTTCCCCTTTCCCTTCCCTTCCCTTCCCTTCCCTTCCCTTCCCTTCCCTTCCCTTCCCTTCCCTTCCCTTCCCTTCCCTTCCCTTCCCTTCCCTTCCCTTCCCTTCCCTTCCCTTCCCTTCCCTTCCCTTCCCTTCCCTTCCCTTCCCTTCCCTTCCCTTCCCTTCCCTTCCCTTCCCTTCCCTTCCCTTCTCGCAGGAAACAATGGAGTTGAGGAAGTCATTCCCTTCCACGCATTTAATTTAAACAGCACCCTGGGGCCATTCCTCCTTCCATTGTCCTAAGAGAGGTAGAAAATCACAACAAACACCCAGGTAATCACTGATGCTCTGGGCAAGACCACATGCCCACTGGATCGACTAGCCTCACTTTCAGTCACCTTTGCCCTACTCCTACCTTTTTATCTCATGCATATAATTAAGATCAGAGTGGATTCTGGGATGGGCATCCATGTTGAGAGCCCCTGAGATGACACAGCCCCCTGCCAACCATACCTAGAGACTCAGGGCAGGCCCCTGGGCAGAGGTGCAAATCCTTTAAATTCTGATGTATCTGGGGGCTGCCGCGTGCAGTGTGCTATGTGCTGTGTGCAGTGTTTTAATTTTCGGGTCACCCTGGCACCACTTTTCTGTTCATGCCCTATCTTTTTATCAGCACAGACTTGCCCTGAGCACAACTTTCTGTGATCTTCAGTAAATGTAGTTGCTTTCCACTTGCCACCAGGTGTGCTGTTACAATTCACTGCTCATAGTACACAAGAGCCTCGATTATACTTCCTGAATCTATCACATAGTAACAAATCCAGGACCTTCCCACTGAACTACATCCCCAGCTTGCTAAATCACCAAATTGCTAAATTGTCCAGGTTGGGCTCAAACTTGTGATCCTCCAACCTCAGGCTCCAAGAGTGCTGGGATTACGAGCCTGTACCACCACACCCAGGTAAGGTCCTTACTTGAGACATAAGGTAGTGTATATTTGAAGTAAAGAGTGATAAGTTAAAGAAGCATATTGTAGCTCTACAGCAACTACTAAAATCATTAGGCTGAGAAGAATAAAAAGTCAATAGAGGATAAAACCAAATACTAAGCATATTCAATTATTCCAGAAAATAGAGGGAGAAGAGGGAAAAGGAACAAAGGACAGAACAAAAACGAGACTTAGGTCTAACCATACTAATAATTACATCAAATATATGGTCTATTTTGGTTTTTTTGAGACAGGGTCTGACCTTGAACTATGTAGCCCAGGGTAGCCTTGAACTTGCAGCAATACTCCTGCCTCAGCCTCCTTGGTGCTGGAATTACAGGCGTGTGCCACCACACCTGGCTAACATATGGTCTAAAGTTACCAAATGAAAAATTGGGATTGTCAGACTTGAGAAAAAAACAAGACTTGTTGAGCACTGTATGACCCAACCGTATGTTGTCTGTAAGAAATGAACTTTAAATATGGTCAAAGAACTCTAATCTCACAGGGACAGTAAGACTCTGAGAAAAAGAACTAAGCAAGCAAGCCGGGTAGATTAACATAATCCCATGGGTACTGATAAAACTCGAAGGCTCAGCAAGGCAGGTGTTTTTGCTCACAGCACAGCAAACAGCAGGATGATCAGCCAAGTAAAACCAGGTGCCCTGCTTCTGCCTCTGGTATCAGGTGCAGAACACCTGTAACATATGTAATATGTGGGGAACCAACAGAGACCACTGGGCTTGTGTAAAGGCAACATGGCATAGAATTTATTGTGCCTGGGTGCAGGCAGAGAGCTCGATAAGACCATCTGCCTCAAACAAAAAGACGTGTGTCTCTTTTTATAGAGATGGAGAGATGGCAGGGGACAGGTGGGAAGATCCCAATAAACATCTGTGGTCAAAGTTCTCTGGTAGTCTTGCAACTCAGTGGGCAGAATCCTTGAAATGTCCAATGTAAATTTTTTGGGTGTCTCCAGATGTCCCCAGATGTCCCAGGAGTTGCAAAATTCCATCTTATCTCCTTTCCTGTGCTTGCTATGACAGGGAATTGAGCTAAATTCCCTGCTGAGAGCTGTTTCCTGCAGAGCTGTGCTTCTGCTGGCAAGCAGACTGGGGCCTCGGGGAGTCAGATCCAATTTGAAACTTACAAAACCCTTCTATGCAAGGTTAAGCCAGCTCCTCGCACTCCAGACTCCAAAACTGTTCTGTCTCCAAAACACTTCTATAGATTATCTTCTCTCTTGGAGCTGCTTATTTCTCTACATCCTATTTCATAGTCTTTTCTATGAACTCTTCTTACACTCACTCCTAAACCCTAGGGTTCTGAAAGGTCCAGTCTCAGACTCCTCACTTTATACTTGCTTCCTAAACGATCTTATTTATGCCTTCACGTATGGCTTCAGCTATTCTCTACATGCTGAGTCCCAAGTGTGTACTTCAGCCCTGTCACCACACCTGTGCTCTAGGTCAGCACAACTGTTTTGGACACCATTGTCCCCAGCAGGCCTCCCCTTCCACAGAGAGGCACTGTCCCCCCAGCTGTCCACTCCACTCCTCTCTGGGAATTGTCCTCAGCCCACAGCAGCCACCTCACCGTGTTTTTGTTTTTGTTTTTGTTTTGTACCAAGAGTCGAACTCACGACCTCACACTTGCCAGGCAGGTGCACCTCACCGGTTTCTGCTCGCCTTCCTCATCCCACCCACGGACAACCCGGATCAGGTGCCTTGTGGGTGTGCAAAATGAAAAGCATCTGCCCCAACTGGGAATGTAGCTCAGTGGTACAGCACTTGCCGAGCATGTGTGAAGCCCTGAGGTCAATTGCGAGCACTGCGAATATAAAAAATAAGAAAGGGCTGGTCCCCTTATCTTCATTTGCAACAATTCTGAAGGGCCATCCCAACTCTGGAGCTCTCCATGGATGAGTTGAGACTTCTGTTGTAACCACATCACAGGCCAACATCACCTCCGCCCAATCCTGCTATCTCTTGTCCTTTGCAGATGTTACTCTTGAGTACACTGCCCGACAAATCTTATACAGATCTCCAAATAAAACAACATCTGACTGCCCACACCGGCATAGGTCTAGGACTAGTGACAGGCTGTGAAGAATACATTAGTTAGTTCACATGACTTAAATAAATTCTTCACATACTTGTGTTAGTTTCTCAGCCAGACGTGGAAGCACATGATGATAATCCCCGCACCCTGGAAGGCTGAGGCAGGAGGTTCCAAGCCCAGCCTGGGCAACTTAGTGACTTAGCAAGAAAGACCCTATCTCAAAAATATAGTCAAAAAAGGGTTAGGGGATGTATCTCAGTATTAAGGTCCTAGAGCTTCAATCCCCAGTACTAATAAATAAAAATAAAAATTTAAAAACTGTTTCTCCTCTTACTTCCAAATCAACCTTCCCATTAGATTTGAGTATCTTGAGGATAAGAACCACATCTTTTCCCTTTATCTGCACTGTTATTCAATGATGTACCTGGCACAAAGGAAACAATAAAATCAGTTGCTGAATAAGTTGAAAAAGTAATGATTAGCCTATGAATTTCATGACGGTGCTTTTAAAACACACCTGCAAATTCTTTGACACTCCTCTCATTAAGAAGTGGGGTGGTACACACCTGTAATCTCAGCTCTCTGGGAGACTGAGGCAGGAGAATTGCAAGTTCAAGGTCAGCCCGGGCAAATTAGTGACTTAGCAAAACCCTCTCTCAAAATAAAATGAAATGTAAGGGCCGGTGAGATGGCTCAGCGGCATAAGCGCCTGCTTGGCAAGCGCAAGGTCCTGAGTTCGACTCCTGGTATCCACATACAAAGGAAAAAAAGGGCCAGTGATATCGCTTAGTGGCACAAGTGCCTGCTTGCAAGCGTGAGGTCCTGAGTTCAACCCCTGGTACCCCCCCCCACACACAAAATAAAATAAAATAAAATGAAATTTAAAAAGGCTGGGGATGTAGCTCAGTGAGAAGGCTCTGGGTTCAGTCCCCAGTACCACATACATGAAAAAGGAGAAGAAAAAAAGAAGAAAAGGAAGGAGGAGAAAGAGGAAGAGGAAGAGGAGGAGGAATGAGAGAGGTAAACGAATAAAGGGCTGGTGATATCACTCAGCGGCACGGGTGCCTGCTGGCGCACGAGGTCCTGAGGTCGACTCCTGGTACCCACATTAAAAAAAAAAAAAAAAAGGGTATTATGTAGCCCAGGCTGGCCTCAAACTCAAGGCCATCCTCCTGCCTCAGCCTCCCAAATGCTGGGATAACAGGCATGCATCACCATGCCTGGCCCCTTTACGTCTTTCTTAAAAAAAAACCCTTCACAAATTTACATGTAATCTTTGCACGGCGGGGGGGCATGCTCTTCTGTATTGTTCTAATTTTAGTTTATGTGCACCAAAGTCAGCACTACTTAAGTTATTAAGTCTTAGACATTGTAATGGTTTAGATCTAAAATCCCCACACACACACTTTGGGAGGTTGAGGCAGGAGGATCTCAATCTCAAATTCAAGCCCAGACTGTACTGAGCAATTTAGTGACTTAGTGAGATGGCCTCAAACTTTAAAGTGTGTATGTATAGGAGGGTGGCTCAGTGTGGAGACCCTGGGTCCAAATCCCTAGTACTGTAATAAAATAAAATGTTGCCCCAGATTTTCATGTGTTTGGAAAATGATTGGCTCATGGGGGAGCTATAATTATCAGGGGGTTCATCCATTGATTAGTTCATAGCTGAATGTGCTGTTGGAGGTGGGCCCTGGTTGAAGAACTTAGGTCAGTGGGGACTGTACTGTGCCTTGGAGGGTACAGCTCTTGACCTGACACTACCCCCTGCCCCACTTCCTGTCAAGGTTGAGCAGCTTTCTTCCACCATGCCCTTCCACAATACCATTTCCCCTTTGAGCCAGTACACAATGGACTGAATCCTCTGAAACCGTAAGCCAAAATAAACCTCTCCTTCAAGTTGCAGCTGTGGGTTATTCTGTTCCAGCAACAGGGAAATGACTAGTAGGAAACCTTTGTACAGTAATTTTCCTTAGAGCCAGAGCCACTATGTAGCCCAGACTGGCCTCAAACTCATGGCGATTCTCCTGCCTCTGCCTCCTGAGCACTGGATTTAAGGGATGCACCACACCTGGCTGTGTACTGGTTTTCAGAGTATTCACAGATTATGTACACCCATCACCAATCAATTTTAGGATACTTATCTTCAAAAGAAACCTGGAATCTTTCAGTCATCACCTACCTGTTCTCCATCACTCTCCTGTCCCGAGTCCTAAACAACCGCTAATCTACTTGGTAGATTTTCCTGTTCTGGCCATTTCATACAAACAATCATACAGTGTTTTTCATTGTTGTTGTTTTGGTTTTGGTTTTTTGAGACAAGGTCTTACTATGTTGTTCAGGCTGGCCCTGAACTTGCAGTGATCCTCCTGCCTCTGCCTCCCAAGTGCTGGGCTTACAGGGGTATGCCATCATGCCTGGCACAACCAGTGTTCTTAGATCTGCAATTTCTTTTACTTAGCATGTTTTTTAAAGTCCATCCATATTACACCATGTATCAATACTTCATTCCTGTTTATGGCTGAAATTATATATTATGTATAAATATGTTTTTTTTTTTTTTTTTTTTTTTTTGTGGGTACCAGGGGGTCGACCTCAGGACCTCGCGCGCCAGCAGGCGCCCGTGCCACTGAGCGATATCACCGGCCCCTTTTTCGTATGTGGGTTCCGGGAGTCGAACTCAGGCCCTCGCGCTTGCCGGGCAGGCGCTTAAGCCGCTGAGCCATCTCACCGGCCCCTAAATATGTTTTTTTGAGACAGGGTCTCACTGTGTTGTTGCCCAGCCTACTCATAGTAGGCTCAAGTGTGGGAGACCTGGCCAGGAGTGAATGATGAAACTGAATGATTAAACTGCAGGACAAAAGCACAGGGAGTGAATGGTTGAAATATGGGGCAAAAGCACACAAATAATTAAACTGCAAGGCAAAAGCCACGCAGGCTCTGTGAGAAAAAACTGGGGCAAAAGCACACAGGCTCTGCGGAGAGAATGGTTAAACTACAAGGCAAAGGCACACAGGCTGTGTGAGAATCGAATGGTTAAAGAAGTTTAGATTAAGAGAAGCATGTTGTGTCTGCCATTTGTGCTTCCCCTTTCTCCAAGAAAAACTGCTTAGCCTCAAGACAGCTCCTGGCCCAAACTGCTTTTTCTCCTGCACTAGTATTCTAGCTGCTGTAAACATCCATATACTTTACTTTTTTAGCAGCGCTGGTCAACGGCTATACCACTGAGCTACACCACCCCACCGTACACAGGTTATTTTACATGAATTTTTTTGGGGCATTGGAATTGCTGGGTCATATGATGACTCTATGTTCATATTTGCAGAAAGGCCAGTGCTAAGATGTCTGCAACATTTTACATACATCCTCCCAACAGTGCATGAGGTTTCTAATTTGTCCTTGCTACCATTTGATTTTGATTCTAGATGTTCTACTGTGAGGTGGTATTTTTTTTTAATGGGGGTACCAGGAGTTGAACTCGGGACCTCACACTTGCCAGCAGGTGCTTGTGCCACTGAGTGATATCACCGGCCCTTTTTTCCGTTTATGTGGGTACCGGAAGTCAAACTCAGGACCTCGCGCTTGCCAGACAGGCACTTACGCCGCTGAATCATATCACCAGCCCAAGGTGCTATCTTTTCTTTGTATTTTTCTGGTGATCAAAAATGCTGAACTTCTTTTCATGCGCTTGTTACAATTTGTGTATCTTGGGAAAATATCCAATTACTTGGGCTAGTTTTCAGTTATTGGGCCATTTGGGTGGGTGTCTACACGGGGATGTTATGGGGATATTGCCCAGGCTGGCTTCAAACTTGGAATCCTCCTGCTTCAGCCTCCATCAATGTTGGGATTTCAGGTATATGCCACTACACCTGACTTCCTTTCCTGATGGTATTTTTCGAAGCACCCCTAATTTTGGTAAGCCTCATTTATTTTCCCTTATTTCATGCTTTCGTAACACATTTAAGAATCCTCTGCCAGACTCAAGGTCATAATTTCAATTTTTGTATATAGCATAGGGTCCAATGACATATGGCTGCCCTGTTGTACCACCACTTTGTCAAAAACTCTTCATTCTCCACTGGCTGATTTTCCTAGTATGCTGAGAATCAGTTGACCATAAATATGGTTTTATTTATTTTGGTACTGGGAATCAAACTCAAGACCTTGCACTTGCCAGGCAGTGAACATGGTTTATTTCTGTTCTTTTGGATCTGTTCTACTCATCTATGTCAATCTTTGTATCAGTTCCAGTCTTACCATTGTTTCATAATAAATTCTGAAATCAAGGAGTCCTACCTTTTACATTATGTGTTCCTTATAATTTTGTGAATCTTACAACCAGCTTAAACTATTTCAAGAAATCACCTGAGATACCAATACTTGTATTTAGTGTGGGAAGTTACTGATATGGCTAAAGTGACTCCATTTTCTTTTTTTAGATGCCAGTTTGTCTTCACTTAACCCCTAGATGCACTCAATCCCCAACCCTGTTAGATATTAAGGCACTAACCTGTAGAGAAACTCACTCCTCAGACCCCTTTCCCAGTTAACCATAAAACCCATAAAAGGAGGAACAAACAGCTACAGCAAACAGACCAGATGTTGAGAGGGCCTGTGATAAACCTAGTGATGTTCCTCTGAAATTCCAAAGGATATGATATAATGTGATTACTAAGGTTACTGGGGGAGGGGGGACTTACAGGGAACTTGTAACATATAGAAATCCCTGAGAACAAAGACTGGGCGATGATGCCTCAGCTACAGACTGGGCATCATCTGGCCAGCCAATAAAGCTCATTGTGTCCGCACTCAGCCTGTGAGTAAATTTTACGATTTTACCGTGACATTACAACATGTTGTCTCTCAAGCTACAGATAAAAAGATACTTTGTCCATTACTTTTCTCTATCTCCACAATGTTATTTAAAAATGCTGTTCCCTCTTGCCAGTCCTGTTCGAAATTAAACCTGTTTTAGATGCAAAATATTACACACCTCACTTAAAAAATGTGGACTTTATCATATTGGGATCTTTCAGCTTTGCATTTTTCTTACATTAAAACAAAACACTGCTAGGCAGGGGTTCTCCTACTTAATCATAAAATTTGAGGTCAAGTGATTTATGGGGCCTCCATTCTTAAGGATCATTATTTTCCCTTATGGATGTCATGTTACCAAAAAAAAAACAAAAAAAAAAAACAAAAAAAAAACAGCTATCAAATATAAAACTATGTAACTTCTAAGTACATGGTATATTTAGGAGTGTTCCTATTTACAGCACTTTGATACTTAGCTGGGCACGGTGGCGCACACCTGTAATTCCTGTACTTGGGAGCCTGAGGCACGATCACTGCACTGGAGGCCAGCCTGGGCTACACAGCAAGACCCTCAAAAATAAAAATATTTTTTAAAAAAGCTCCTTTTGTGTTCTTAGGCTTGGCACTAGATGTTCACGTGCATCATCTGTATTAATGACCCTATGAAGGGTAGTAAGTTTATTTTATGACATACTGTAACTTACAACTTGTCATGTAATGCATACTTAACTCCAGTAGTATTACCCTATGTCCCCCTAAGAACTAAAATTGCTTTTGTTGAGAAACCCACCAGGCTTTTGCTTCAAAGCTGGGAATCAGAAAGGAGTAACAAACTGAATCAAAATTTCTCTGAGGATTTTTTGGAGGGTCTCAAGTCACTAAGGATGGGCTTGAATTTGTGATCCTCTTGCCACATTCTTTTTTTTTTTTTTTTTTGTGGGTACCGGGGGGGTCGACCTCAGGACCTTGCGCGCCAGCAGGCGCCCATGCCGCTGAGCGATATCACCGGCCCCTTTTTCATATGTGGGATCCGGGAGTCGAACTCGGGCCCTTGCGCTTGCCGGGCAGGCGCTTAAGCCGCTGAGCCATCTCACCGGCCCTCTTGCCACATTCTTGATTTGGGGTGCTGACCTCTGGCTACCTGAAACACGCTCTCCAGATAGGCAGTGACCATGAGCACAATACCACCACCAGATCCTGGTCTCATTTGTGGTTACCGAACACAGTTTTTCAAAACAAATTTCAGGCCAAGTGAATGTTTCAGCTCTCAGCTCTTCCTATCTGGCTTTTAAAATAATTTCAATTTCTCCTGAATTCCAAATTTACTTAACCCAAGGTGAACTGGCACTGAAATTCTCCAACATTAGTGGTAAACCTCAGAATAAAAAGCCCAGACATAATCATAAAATTACCCGTTACACATTAGCCTCAGACCCCAGCCTTTACAAATGCTTCATTTTTTTTTTAAATAATGGTCTCACCTATTTAGCCTAGGCAGACCTCAAACTCATAGTAATCCTCCCACCTCAGCCACCTGAATGCTGGGATTAACAGCCATGCACCATCATGCTGGGCTTCAAATTGTATTCATTTTCATGAGCTATTAAGAGTGAAGACAAGCTGAGCAAGGTGGCACTTGGGAGGCCAAAGAAGGATGAGTTCTATCTAGACCAGTCTTGGGCTATCGAGGCTGTCTTAAAAGGCCGTGGGGTGAGTGGGGGAGGACCTGAGGATGTAGCTCAGTGGCAGATGACTTGTTTAGTATGTGTGAGGCCCAAGTTTGACCCCTAGCACTGAAAATCAAGAGGGCAGGTCAACCGACTTCCTATTTTCTTAACCAGGTGTTAAGTCTGTTAACAGTTAAAAAAAAAAAAAAAAAAAGAAAAAAAAAAAACCCTGATCTTTCCCTCACATTTAGATATTGCAAGAAATTAGCCAGATTTCACTGCATACCAAACTCTATTTCATTTTAGAGAAATTTATCAGCACCTCAAACTATAGGTAACAAAAACATCCAGCAAGATGTAAACCCAATCACTCATTTATGAAGCAGCATGACTATCCAACAATCATCATCTGTTTGATAATTCCATTCTTTTGAGACAGGGTCTCGCTATGCAGTTCAGGCTGGCCTCACGGCGACCTTCCTGCCTCAGTCTCCTGAGGCCTGGGATTATAGGTGAACACCACCATGTCCAACACAATTCTATCATCCCTGTAATCCAATCAAGGAGGAGTAAGTGCTTAAAAATTGCTAAATTAACGACACAGTAATTTTTAGGAATTATAAAGACAATTTTAAAATACTGGTGGCAAAACCAGGTAAGCTAGGACAATGAAATAAGGTTATTTGAAGATGTTGTTCAAAGCAGAGTGCCTGTTTACCAAGTGCAAGGCCCTGTGTCAATCTCCAGCACCACCCAAGGAAAAACAAAAGAAACAATTTTTGTTACCTGGAACTAAGTTGAAGATGTATCAGGAATGATAGAAAAGAGGCCTATTTAAAAACAAAACAAAAGACAGCCAGATTTTTAAATGCCTTTATTAATGGCAAATAAGTTCTCCACTGTTCTTTGTACTCTTCCTTTTCTGGTTTCCTAGACACAGCTCACCAAACTCCTGCCAAATAAAGGGTAAAATTAATCCCAATGACCTAAAAATCAAAGTGAGTCACGCCAAGTTCTCAAACATAACACTGCCGGCACTAACACCAACTGAACTTCCTAACAATCAAAGAATTGTGATACTGATACACACCAGTATTTTCCTGTAGCCCCCCAAAACCACCCCCAAAGGCAGCAATAGTAAGAATAATTCAACTTACCTGGACACTTCCTCAGTTTAACAAATTATGGCTTTCCTCCTTTGCTCATGCTGAGTTGATGTCTTGAGAGCAAACTATCATGTCCACCTACAATTAAAAATATTCTATTAAAAATAACATTCTGGCCAGGCGTGATCACACATTCCTGTAATCTCAGCACTCAGAGGAGGCTGAGGAGGGAGGACTGCTGGGAGTTGAGGCCAGCCTGGCTACATAATGAGTTCAAGACCAGCCTGAATGAACTACGTAAGTGAGACCCTGTCTCAAGGACAAAACAAAATGAAAAATAACACTCCACCAAGCATGGAGGTAGACACTTGTAATCCCAGCACCTGGGAGGCTGAGGCAGGAAGAGCACTGCCTCCAATTCCAGGCCATCCTGAACTACATAGCAAGACCCTGTCTCAAAAACAAACCAAAACAAAACAACCAACATTAAGTAGTGTGCATTTTAGACAGTTAACAGGAGCCAAACTTTGCACACGGTTTCTTTTTTTTTTTTTTTTTTTGTGGGTACCGGGGGGGTTGACCTCAGGACCTCGCGTGCCAACAGGCACCCGTGCCGCTGAGTGATATCACCAGCCCCTTTTTCGTATGTGGGATCCGGGAGTCGAACTCGGGCCCTCGCGCTTGCAAGGCAGGCGCTTATGCCGCTGAGCCATCTCACCAGCCCTGCACACGGTTTCTAATCAAAACTTATTTTTCTGTTGGAAGACTTATGCCACACCAAAATTATGTGCATTCTCCTGCATTTCCTGACATGTACATAAAGGAATTTTTTCTCCTCCTAATACTAAACTATAGTTACTCTTCCACCATTTGTTGTGTAAATAAAGAATCCTATAGAGATTTTACAAAAATGGGCCTAAAACTAAATTTAAAGTACTAAAAATATAGTATTTCTCAATCAGTTCAAGCTTTTTGTTATATAATCATGCATCTTTTGTGATTTCTCCTGTTATTTTTATAATAAACGTTTTACTTTCCCTCACATTTTTCCTTTGGTGCCTAGATATCAAGCCCAGGGGCTCTTGCATGCTAGGAAGCACTCTACCCCACTCCTACTGAGCTACACCCCTAACCCTCACATAATTTTCAAGAAAATAATAAATATAGGAATATTAGCTTAGGAAAGGCAAATATCTGAAGACTGAGCAAGTTTCACCCCATACAGCTAGATCAAATTATTTTAGACTCTCAATAGAAGATACCAAGCCCCAAATCCACTAGATGCTAATATTTCCAAGGACACTTACTTCAAGTGAATGAGCACTCCAACATCAGCCAACATCAATCATTCTTACCTAAAGAATAATAGAAAAAAGTTAATATAAGACAAAGGTTTAAGATAAAGGTTTGAAAATGCTAGTTAACTTTAAAAGAGTAAAATTCCAGAGACAAAAGATTGGGATAAGTTACAGCATAAAAAAATAGAAAGAAACTTCATGGTGGGGGGGGAATCTAAAATTATTCTAAACAGACACTAGAATTAGAATGAAAACTGTATCTTCCTTAAAATGCAAAAGCCTAACTCCTACTTTCACCAGTCTGAGCACAATGAAGTTTTGACTGCAACCCAAAATATACTATCCCTTATGTGAAGGTATGTGACAACGTTTACCTCACCCAAAGTTTTTATCAGCTCTCTTCATATGAAAGTCCATACCCTGCTCCCCCATTCAGGTATGTCTTCCATTTTTGGTGGGCTAACCACCTTCAGCAGGAGTCCTCCCACAGTCCTTTTACCCTTTTCCCACAGTACACACACTGCAGCTATTGCCCTGCAATCCGAATGTATTGCCTCACACTTTCCCATTCAAGTCCTCACGGAGTTTTAAGTTAGGGCAAGAAAGCTATGCCTTGCTGGGCAGCAAGAAACCCAAGTCTTTCTGAGGGAGAAAGACATTCACCTTCACTATATGCATAGCAGGGCCACAGTGCACAAAAAAAATTCAGATCAACCTTAATTCAAGTTCCTGGTATTTCTTCCTCCCTGTGTCATTACTGCCACAACTACATGAAATAAATTCCCTGTTGCACATGTACCATCCATAAGGGATACTATATCGTTTTGCATTCTTTTCCCCATTCTCCAGATTATTCTTATTCTAGTCTACGTCCAGCCCCCTTTTCACCCTCAAAAAATAAGAAATAAAAACGTTTCAGCACTGGTGTTCAAATGCAACTTTTGTTTGGTCTATCACCAACCGTGAGATTTCCACAGTCTTAAAAATTGCCAATCATTATCTAGCAGCAATGACAGATGATTAGGGACAGTCAAATCCTCAATTCTTTCCCTAATAGGCAGCCATTTGAAAACTGCACTAGCTGACAGCACTGAAACATGATTAGCTAAAGCCAAAACCAAGTAAAGGCCCAGAACAAAACACCCCGTCTCTCTAAAACCTGTCCAATATCATTGAGGAAAAGGCAGTAAATGCAGGACTGTGGATCTTGTCACTGCAGCTGACAATGATTAACAGTAGGAGACATGCAACCCCCCCATTAAGGTTAAAAGTCCAAAACTAGTCACACGCATCTCTAATAGGGAAAGTGAGACTATTATGAATTCTTTGTAGATTTGCAACCTTGCATGAAGAGTACCCATTGCATTTCTTTCATCTTTCAGAAAGCACCGGTATCTGTTCCAAGGGCCTAACAGTACGAAACACATTCTGACATCACACCTCTGAACTCAGACTCTTCCCATTGAAAAGAATAATTTTGGTTTGTAAAAAAGTTATGAAATACAATGCAAGCACCTCAGTATATATTATTATTACTGAAACCCACTTAATTCCCAGCTTTTTGAGTGCTTTTTAAAAAGCCACTGCACTAAGAGTCACAATTTATAGCTACATATAAATTTTTAACTATTGATTCAAATGGCTTCTTTCATTCTGAAGTGCAATAACCTAATCTTGAAGTAAGCAGAACAAAGCAAAATTAACTCCCACCCCAATGATGTTCCTTATACATTATACCAAGTACATTCTCTGAAAACTGTCACTACTGACTGTTAAGAAAGAAACCTAAGCTTTCATTTCTGAAGCACTAAACCACGGCAGCAAGCACTGGCTGCCGATTTAACGGATAATGACCCTGCAAAGTCCCCATCAGGGTTCTATGCAATTTAGTGGTACTCATGTCACTGACAGTAATCACCGTTTGATCTGCATTATATTAATATGGAGAAGCTAAACTCATTACCATTAGCTCTTTGGAGAGTAAAAAGTTGTTTGCTTGAATGGATTACATATTTGAATACAAATTTGTCCCCACCTTGTAACCTGCTTGCCAAAGAGCAAGCCATTTTTCTTGACACAGTGAAAGAAAATTCTCAGTCATGAAATTTTCACCGGCATTTATGCAAGGTAAACCAACTTTTTATTATTGAGCAGAAAGCATTAGAACTGAAAGCTGTTTCTCATGCATGCTAGCTAAAAACCAGCTCAGAGACCAAAGTTGAATTGAGGTCTGAAAGTCGATGCAAAGCTTATTCTACAGCAACAGAGAAGGTGCTTTTTAGAAGACTTGTTTGTCATTAAACATTTTGGACTGCAACATCACATCCCTAAGGCTAAGGGAACCAAGTTCAAAAAACTGCTCTGAACAAATGCAGTCATTCTACAGAACACGACGAAGTCTTATTAACTGGGAATGATTCCAACATGTAATCAACTGTAAGCAAGTCAATGTTTCATACCACTTTCCCCAGGTTTAGAGTATAAACATTTTGAGACAAGTCACATAACCTGAACTACTCACATCAGATTCCCAGCTAAGCCCATTAGTAGTAACAAAAGGTGTCCATTCCCATAAAGCCCATGTTTGAAAAAATCTCCAATCACATTACAAAAAAAAAAAAACAAACAAAAACCCTGCAGTTTTAGTCTTAGTTCACTCAACTTACAGAATTGTTACCAAGATTGCATACTGAAATTATTAATATTGCTGACCTGTAGGCAGATCAGTTTGCTACCAGAGACTAATTATCACATGCTATACAGTCCATGCTAAGGTGCTGGGAGCACCCTAATTTCCAAGTATGGTTTGGTTCCCTCACCCCCACGCCACTGGTGTTCCATGTTATCTTCAGTTACAATGCAACTAAAGAAAACCACACAACTTAAGTCAGATATGCCAAAGAATCACAAGTTTGCACTTTTTAGCTGCGAACTACAAGAGCACTGAATTCTGCCTAACAAATTACAACTCTAACCCCAGACCCACGCAGTTTTGATGTAAACTAACTTCACCATACGAGTGTTAGGTGCTGCACTGTAATTTCATTGTCAGAAGTGTGATGTCAGAATGCCCACGGATAAAAGTACATAGCAAGTCACCAAGTTAGATTATATTGCTTGTTACCTACCTGTATGCAGTCGGCAATGAGAATCTTGGAGCAAGCAGGAATACTACATCCGGGTCCTAATGTCCATTGCCATTTGCGGTACTACGTTCCTCACAGTTACGCACTGCAGAAATGCTGGCTAAATGCAGTTATGTAGCAGGCCACTACTTTAATAGTGCATAATTGCAGTCCAAGAACACCGCAAAACATTCTGCCACAATTTGGTGGCTTGCCCAAGCCAAGTATCTAAGTTTTTTCTGCCATTAATATGCCACTTGTAAGAATTGCACAGGCGTAACATTACAATTTCCCAAATCGTTATATGTTTATATTAGTGGTATAAACACACCTGTAGAGTGGTGGTGTTTAATCACACCTCTTAAAGGAGCTTAATGTTCTAGGCAAAAAGGATTATGGATTTACTAAGTAATTTGAGCCAATGGGTTAAGCTTAGAATATATCTATTAAATACACTAGTATCTTAAGAGAATGCAGTTTTTAAAGATAAGGAAAGTTTTTAAAACGAGTGTTCCTCTGAAACAGAGAAAAGTGAAGAGGAGGAAATAGGGGCAGGTGATCTCTTAAATGAGAAAAAAATGGCTAAAACGCTTCAAAATTACCTTCCCTCTCCCACCCCAAGTTTCACTGTCAACTTTTAGAAAACGTCATTATTTAAATTCCCATTAGGCTAAAAACTGTTACGTATATATATTGTAAGACTTACTGCAAGTCTATGAGTAGCTTACAACCTTGGTATACTGTTTTAGTGATGAAAGTCAAATGTCAGTTGAAACTAAGCAACAGTATTTGCTAAACAAAGTTTAGCTCTCTACAGCCCACAGAAGGCTATCAAAGCCACAACTTTCAGGAGATTATCCATTAGCATCCTTCACCACTCTTCAAAGGTACAGTACTACCAAAAGCTTATTTTAGGGGTCTGTGCCAGCATCCCTTATAAAGAAAGGCATGTAATCTGAAAAATAAACTGAAACATTAATTTTATAGGCAGATTTTCCCATTTCCCCTCCAGCCCCCACCCACATACATTCACAAGTTCACCCTTGGTGGGTGTCCCATGAACACCCCTAATTCTCTTATCATTCATAAAGTTCCTACTGAACAGTTCAACCAAATTGCAATAGACTCCCTTCAAATTGAGACCCTTGTTTCCATACAGAAAAACCTCATATTACCAATTAATATGACTTGGGGCAAAACTTCCTCATTGATATAATTATGGAAGAACTACCCATTTCCAAATGTGAACAGAAATGAGCACATTGTCTAAGGAGATTCTCTTCCTTAATTAGCACACCACGTACCTACCACACAACCAGAATTTGGTGACATGCTTTTATATTCCACTAGTGTTTCCCTTTAAAGAACTAGCTTGTTTGCTATGAAGAAAGTACTCAATAGGTCTCCTTTTGTACTGAGGCACAATACTAATCTTCGGCATGTTGACAAAGATTTCATTTATAATTTTTCTTTTGCCAATTAGCACCAAGAACAAAGGTGAAAAGGATGAAGACATTCCATAGTCCAATCTATAATGTACAGACTTGAATGGAAACATAACTAAGAACAAAGCCAAACCATTCAATTTCTTTAGCTTCTTTTAGGAAGTTGTCCCTCTTAACATTTACACCGGGAAATCAAGCTCCCATTGTACACAGACAATGGTTAACTCTAATATTGAATCAAAAGGTCTCTTGTTCTAATGGAAGGAGATTCAATGAAGTTGACAATTAACTGACAACACCATCGAAACATCTCAAGCTTTATGGTTTGAGAAAGGGGTGTTTGCACTGTGCAGCATGAGCAACTCTTCAGATTTAAGCTACATGCCCCCACCCAAAAAAAGTAAAACAGCAATGGGTAAGCCTGCAACCTGTGTGTTAACAGACACCACTAGCTCTAAAAACCTGTATTTTTACAGTCCTACGGATTTTTCCCAACAGGGATTTTGCCCAACAGAAATAGCACAAAGAGATATAAAGTTAATAGAATACAAGTATAGAGCTAAACCTACTTTTTCAAATTAACTATATCTTACTTTCAAATTGAATTTTTCAGACTAAACGCCATCGTTATAAATTACTTTGAAGTAATACATGTGAAGGCTTTATGTTTAACAATCTTTAATTCAAATGTAAAATTCAATACAAGCCATTTGTAGGGCTTGGGATTTTTGTTCTTTTAAAAACAAGAATGGGGAAATGCAACAAAATGGTCTTTCCACTGTTCAAAAACTTTCAAGGAAAGGATAGATTATAGTGCCACAAAGGATGCATTTAACCAAACCCACTTTCTCCCCCTACCAATCTTACACCCAATTCCACAATCTTAATACATATTCCTGAATGAAGATTTACAGTTCAGCTTTGCTTTCATACCATTTAAAAAATAGTTAGCACCGACTTGCTTCCTATAATGCCAAACAAATCATGAACTACTTCAGTATGTTTTTCTTTTTTAAAGGGAACAGTCAGTTATCTATAGAAAGCAATACTTAGCCTCCAGATACATTTCCCAGAAATGGCATATGCCATTCAAAGGCCTAAACACGCTCATGCTATCGAAGTGGAATATCTAGCCTAATGTGCATTAAAGCATGAATGGCAAAGTTGAAGATCAGTATTATAACTATTTCTTCTATTTATTTGAAGCACAGTAAAAAAAAAAAAAAATTGGTACACTTTGGGAATTCAGTGGCACAAGGTACACTGCCGTTAACTTGAGGACATTATACAGTTAAAAAAAAGGAAATAAAAAGGAAAACTTTTTTTCTCCTGTTCCGAACACTGCATTACATAATTTTACCTGCCCAAACAGACCATTTACAAATAATTAGGTCAGTAAACTGCTAACATCCATAAAAAGATAGCTTTCTTACTAAAATGCAAGAATTTAAAAGTGGTATCTAAACAAAAGACAAAAACAAACTGGAATGAAAGCCTAGATATCACATCTAAAATCGGGGTTTTTTGTTTGGGCCTTCATACTCTTCTCTCCCTCTACCATATCCTGCCGGAGTTCCAGGCCCCATTCCTCTAGGACCCTGGCCACCCACAGGCCCCGCACCTCCCTGCCCAAAGCGCTCAGTACGCTATTGGAACAGTAATAACAGTTCATTATATGTAGTTGATGTCCATGTGTGTTAAGTAAATATTTTAGAAGGTTCCGTAGTCAACGTTCGTCGATACAATCACCAATGAGTCGATCCACAGGTACCGGGAACATAGAAAGGAAAAAAGGGTAATTTGAAAATTAGTTTACGATAATACATGCCTTGTGGTATGTTCCCACTTGAGCCATTCTCATACACCTGTTTCAAAGAATAGGTCTTCCCTGTAGTGCTAAAAAATTTAAGAATTAGTGCAGATGTGAAAATCCATTCCAAAATGAGTTCTAAAAAATTTCACATCAGATTAATCCACTGAAAAGCTTGCAAACTCTCACTTTCAAGGTCTGAACAGAAAATTTAATCTCCAAGTAAGCCTAACAAGCCTAATCCGACAGTCAGTTCACTAAATGAAATGACAAAGACCTACTCACCAGTTAGTGGCATGTGCTGCATAAGAAACCTTGTGCTTTTCAAGATCTTAAGACACATCTGCTAAGTTGCAGAAATCTTAAAAAGGTTGAAAGTTTTAATAAAATGCTACCAGATTACAAAAAGAAAAAGCATAAAAAACTAAGATTTAGTCACTTAACCAGCACAATATCTTGATCAAAAAACTTGTGTTGCCATATTTTCACAGGTGTACTACCTTCAGAGCCATCACTATAAAACCAGAGACAATTATGTTCACAGTACTATTCTACTTGTTGCAAAGTGATTAAGCAAACAACCCACCTGTGTAACAGCCCAGCTTTTCCCTTGTCTTTGAAAAGTAAACTGACACTGTGCTATGATCCCATGTTTTATACAGCTCCTGAAACAGCATTAACACCGAACAAAAGTGACTGCGATAAAGCAGTTTGTGCCTTCCTTATTCCATGTAGTTTCAGGAACTTTGACTCAAATTGGAAACATTATGTACCCAAACAGAACCCTCTAGGTATACAGCAGCCTACACTCTTTTAAAATTCCATTTAAAATAGTCCAATTACCAAAAGTACTGTTCCAGAAAGGGAAAAAACTAAAATGGCAGCAGTGTTTAACTGTTTCTATACGTAGTTTCTTAACACTTTTTTAAAAACACAAAACACTGTTAAGATTACTTAAGACAACCTCAATCCTTTTGAAAATCTTAGAAATTACATGGTTTTATGCACTGTACTTTATATCTCAAACTAAAAAGGAAAATTTGGAGGTTTCTGGAGTTTTAAAGGAGAACTCAGTAGTTACCTAGAAAATATAGATCCTCAACTATGGCAACATCATATCAAACTTGTGTTTACGAACTTGATACATAACTAACAATCTGTATGAAGCATATAAGCCAAAATGTTACCCAAGACTTTAGAAATTCAATTCCAGGAAAACTAATAGTGCATTTAACCCGTCCATTCTAATTCTCACTTGATCTTATTAGCCAAGAGGCCAAGAAGTGATGTCTAACTTTTATTTTCAAACAGTCATAAGCTGATTTTAAACAGGTTAGGTCTCGTACTAGTCCTTAAAGTTTCTGTTTACAAAATAAATCCTGTGAGCTACACACGCAGCTCCTTTGTCAAAGCCTATAGGTGAATTAATCCGATTCAATTCAGCTGTGAAAACGCACTTT
This sequence comes from Erethizon dorsatum, assembly GCA_028451465.1. Taxonomy (NCBI): domain Eukaryota; kingdom Metazoa; phylum Chordata; class Mammalia; order Rodentia; family Erethizontidae; genus Erethizon; species Erethizon dorsatum. The sequence goes on along the minus strand of CM051827.1, from coordinate 107,782,948 downwards.
CTAAACCCACCAAAATTCAGTCCTAAGAATTTGTAAAGCCCTGATGCAACCACTCATACCAATTCACTGTGATTGTTCTAAAGCATCTGACAGGCTGTCTGTACAGCTAAAACATTTATACCCTCAAGAAGGTTCAAATCAAATGCACACCATTAGTATGCTTAAAATTATTAACTTTTGTTTCTCTACGAAAATAGAGATGCCAGTTTATTTCAGGTGTACCTACAGACAGGCCCAACAGGTGGAAAACGACGAGTCAAAACACTAAACAATTCCCTTTTCATGGGTCAGAAGCCACACCAAATAAAGGTCAAGTCCTACATATCACTAAAACATGCCTAAAGCTACAAACTACAAGTCTGATTCCTATTTATGGCAAATACCAACTTAATGAATGACTTTGCCATTTGATTAGTCACTTGGGTATAGAATAATCATATGCATTATCTAATACCCAGAATTTGGACTTGCCATGCACTGGAATTCAAAAGTGCACAAGCAACACAATGAAAAACACCTAAATCTACTTATTGCCAAAGATAATTCCACGTATTACTAACAGCATTGATTCCTCGTTGGCAATCTTATCTGTTTAGGTTGCCACACTGATTTCTTGTACGTTGCCAGTTTTCCTCAATATCATGTATTTACATATACGGGGGAACTAAGAGGAACAGTCACCTACTTTAAACAAATGGGGAAGGAAAAAAAAAAACAAACAAACATGTAAAGTCATGAAAATGAGAGCTTCCTTTGTACTACGTCCCATAGGATACATTACCATGTCGCTTCCCATCATGGAACCACTCATGGTTGCTGGTGGAACTCCAGGATTAGCTTCATAACCTATGCCACCACCACCACCTAGAGGTGGAAATTTCTGGCCTCCTGAACCATATGGATCTAGGAAACAAAGAAGATGGTTACAACTAAAGCAGAACACTGGTCTCTAATGATTATTGTTCATTTATAATCACACTTACCTCCCATGTTCATTGCTCCTCCACCACCCATTCTCATGTCTCTTTCTCTCTGAAAGAAAAAAATTTCATTCATTACTTACTCTACAGCCACACCAAGCATTCCTTTGTTTTTTCTTTTTTTTTTTTTTTAACAAGACAGGGTCTCACTATGTAGCTCATGCTGGTCTTGAACTCACCCAGATCCTCCTGCCTCAGTCTCCCAAGTGCTGGGATTACAGGTGTGTGTGTGTCTACCACACCAGCAACACCAAGCCTCCTTGAGTAACAAAGAAATTATGAGGTTCAAAGGCATTTTTTTCCACTGACTATTAAGTGTTTTTAAAAATCAATACAGTAATCTGTGCCTGGTGCGGCGATGCAGGCCTGTAAGCTCAGCACTGGGGAGAATAAAGCGGGATGATCCTGAGTTCGTGGCCAGCCTGGGCTACATTTTAAGTTCAAACCTAGATTGGACTGCAGAGCTAGATCATGTCTCAAAATAATAAACACATTCAATAAAATTAGTATTTTGAAAACTAGTCAGACTCAATTATCAAAAGACCTATATGCTGGGTATGGTGGTGCACATCTTTAATCCAACACCTGGGAGGCTGAGGGCAGCAGATTCCAAGTTTGAGCTCAGCCTGGGCAATTTATACAGAGATCTTGTCTCAAATAAAAGGCTGGAGATGCAGCTCAGTGCAAAGGCCCTGGGTTTAATACCCAGTACTAGGGGAAAAAAAATGACATGAAATAATTTCCAATCCAGTGAAATCTTTTGGCCCACACGAGGCGCAGAAAAAATTAAAACTTGTGGCAATCAAACATAAATACACACCACTATACTGTGAAATATTTTTTAATGTAACTGAATAAACTTTCACTCTAGATACCTACAAACGCCTGTAGAGAACTCCAACTAGACTGCAGTAATACTTCACTTACTGGATCCATGTAGCCCATCCGGCTGTAACTTTCCTCTCTTTGGCGTCTCATCTGTTCTTCCATCTCACGTTGGCGAATCATCATCTCTTCCTCCCTTCTACGCCGTTCCTCCTCTTGCCTGGAAATATTCATCAGGCGTGTAAACCAAAGTGTCACCCACATTTCTTAAAGCTCAATTTGAAAAAAGCTAGTAGTTTGCCTGAGAATGTTAGAAAACCCAGGTTACAGCAAAAAACAAAGGCCTAGATTAGCCTGAGTCTAGAATCACAGCATAAGTAACACTCTGGCAAAGAAAACTGGCTGTATTAACAAATACTGGATCAATTTTAGGGTATGTGTTAAGCCAACATTGACAAATTATTTAACCTCTCTAGCTTCACCTGATTTACCTGGAAAAGTTACTAAAATCTCGTTGCCCAAATGTCAGAACATTAGTGTAGAAGTGAAAGTTTACCTCAATTGCATTTCTTTACGTTTCTGCATTTCTTGATTGTGAAGCTCTTCCATACGTCTTAATTCTTCCTGGCGTCTCATCAAATCTGAGTGTTACAAAATGTTTCACATTCACATTAGTAAGGTTCTGATGAGCTTCAAGAGTAACTGATCCTACCAGTAAAATTCAGGGGATCTCTTACCTTGGCGCAGAAGATTTGCCTGATGCTCATGATAGGCATCTTCCATTTCACTTTCCAACTTGTCTTTTGCATCCTTCATGTTTTTTTCAACTTGTTCCCTTTGTTGTTTCTCCATTTCATCCAAGGATTTCCATCGTTGAGAATATTCATACTCAAATGTGCCATGCTGAGCAAAACGAGGGGGTGTTTCCCTCTCCCTGACAACACACAAAATTTAAACATGAATCAATCTGTAGACCCTTGTAAGCAATACTACCTAATTTGTTTAAAAAAATTTGGTCTTGGGCTAGGAATATGATTCAACGGTAGAGCAATAGCGGTTAATGGTTAGCAAGAGGGGTAACCTAGGCACAAGGCCCTGGGTTTGATCCCCAGCACTGCAAAACAGGACCAAACAGGGTTTTTTTCCCCCTAGCCTATCACTTGAAAAGAATACAAAGAATAAAAACCAACTTGGTGCACAAAACCAATACTCCCAAAATAATAATACAGTAACAAAAACTAAGGCAACCCTCAATGTGGTAAGGATTCTTTTACAAGGAAACACCATATTGACAACTTCTCCTGTACTCCTTACTTTTCTCCCCTGTTCTACCTACTCATTCTGAATAATACAAGTTGCAAACATAGGAGTTCTTATTTATCCAAACTGCATCAATTTAGTAAAGACTAATAAATCATTACGTATTTAAAAAATGATAAAGTAGTAAAGAGAGAGAAATCCTACCTTCCTTTTCCTGTTTTTATTTATTTATTTTTTTGAAACAGGGTCTCACTACGTAGCCCAGGCTGGCCTCAAACTCCTGGTGATACTCTCCCCTCAGCCCCCCAGCCCAGTGCTGGGATTACAGGCGTGCGCCACCACGCTCGGCTCACCTCATTTTCCCCTAGCTAAATGCCTAGAAAATGCACTTCACACAATCACAATAAATAGCATGCATGTGAATGTACTTAATTCACAAACAACAACAGATTCAAAATATAACTTTTACACTTTTTTTTTTGAAACAGGGTCTTGCTATGTAGTTCAGCCTGATTGTGAACTCACTATGTAGCCTCAGCCTCCCAAGGGCTGGGATTACAGGAATGCATCACCACACCCGACTCAACCACCTAATAGTCTACCTGAGCCATTGCTTGGCAGGTGTCATTTCAACCAGTTGGTTACTGTCTTGAATAAATCTAATAAAAATGTCCTTTTTGTATTTCCTGTTATGTTACCTTGCAAAAATTAACAAAAAACGTGCAATTTTGGGTCATCCTGTATTCAAATAATTGGACTAGTATGAGTTAAGTACTGCCAAAAAGTTTAATCAATCTTACTTTTGATACATTGGATTCTTCTGGGCAAGTTTTTCAGGAAGACCATCTTCATCATCCAATTGTTCAAGTGGTTCCACAATGACTGGCCGAGGCGTTCTGAGAACAAAAATGTTTCCATCTTAACTTTGTTCCAGTTTTTACTGCAACATCCTCATAAAAAGTTATCAAAAACAGTATTAGAATAAACCAAAGACAACTTACGTTGTCAGTAGGAAAACACCTTCACTGCATCTTTCGAATGCTTTTCTCGCTGCTGGTTTAGAAGCAAATTCAACTATGCCTTTCCCCGTAGATCTTCCACGATCATCCACAATTACAACGGCCCTTTCAATAGGACCAAACTGGCTAAAGGCTTCTTCCAACAGTTCATTGGAAACGTAAGGTGAAAGATTACGAACAGACAGGGCAGCAGCATGTGTAGCAAAACGAACTCGAAGCTGTCTACCCCTCATGGGTGTGTCATCAAGTTCAGCTTTGGCAATTTCAGCCAAGGCTCTAGATTCCTGTAAACATGAGATACTCATGTTAATGGCTTCAAAACTGGCTAAGGATCACTCCCAAATTGTCATGAACCTTATTCCTACTCCCCTCCAGGTCAGTTCAAGCATCACATTCAGGCAGCATTCCTGGACACCACTAAGCGTAAATATCCTACCCACCCGCTCCATACCAATAAGTATACAATCCAGCAGGGATATTTTTTTTTTGTAAGAGCAAAGAATTCTACTTAAAAACCTGACAATTGGGTCGGTGAGATGGCTCAGCGGCTTAAGCGCCTGCCTTGCAAGCGCGAGGGCCCGAGTTCGACTCCCGGAACCCACATACGAAAAAGGGGCCGGTGATATCGCTCAGCGGAACGGGCGCCTGCTGGCACGCGAGGTCCTGAGGTCGACCCCCCGGTACCCACAAAAAAAAAAAAAAGAAAAAAAAAAGAAAAAACAACACCTGACAATTACACTTACAAGCTTAATAAACCCGAATCCTTTGCCTTTATTGATAAAAACCTCTCCCGGCTCTCCATATTTAGCAAACAGTCTTTTGAATTCATCCTCCGTGATATCTGCAGGTAGATTCCCAACAAACAACCGGCAACGCTGAGTGTAAGTTTTCTCTCCCGGCCTCCTCAGTAGAGATAAGTTGGCTTTAAACCCCTGATAGAAAACGAAGAGAATCTGTTCAGACACCAGTGACCTCTATTAGTAGAAAACGCTCAAAACTAATTTTTGCTTTTCCCTAACTGGACATATTTATCAATTGCTTTTCTGTTTCGTTTAAAGTCAAAATCAGATTTTGCTGTATTTGCGAATTTCCAAAATCAAGCCCCAAACACCCAGCATGCGCTTAATAATAGACACACACCTCCCCGCCCACAAACCACGACTCATCAGCAACTACAAGCCACAGAAGCTACGCTGAGCCTCCTTCACAAAAACTCAATCTCCGGGCCGGTGATGTAGCTCAGCGGCTGCGCCTGACTGGCAAGCTGAGGCCCGGAGTTTGACTCCTGGTACCAAAACCAAAAAAAACCAAACCTGAATGTCAGTAGACGAAGACCACAACAGGCCGGTCCCCCAGCCCCACGTCTCCGACCTGCACACTACAGGCCCGCAGGCTCTGGCCCTCCGCTGGACCCCTCGGCGCGCAGGCGCCCTTGCGGCCGCCGACAAAATGGAGGCCGCGCCGCGCCGCGCCGCCATCTTAGAGGAGCCGACGCGCCGCTCTCTGACACTCACCTCCGAATCGGAGATCTTTTCCTCGCTGCGGCCGCCCGGCCCGCCAGGCGGGGGTCCCTGGTGGTGCTGCTGGTGGTAGGGCGGGTGGTGCTGGCGACCCCCGCGGGGCTCCCCACCGCCTCGGTGCGGTGGCTTCGGGTGGCCGCCGGGCGCGCCGAGGCCCGGGCCGCCACCGGGCTTTGGCCCGCCAGGCATCTTCCCACCCTTAGGGCCGCCTGGACCTGGACCCTGCTTCGGGCCGGCGCCCGGCCCCGGGACGCCCGCGGGGGGCGGAGGCGGGCCCCCGGCCTGGGGGGGAGTGGTCGGGACCCCGCTGGCCGGCGGCGTAGGCGGCGGCGCCCCGGGTGGGGCCGAGGTGACAACGGGCGGTGGGGTCGGCGTGGGGCCCGGGCCCGGCGGCGCCCCGGAGGTCGGTGGGGTGGCGGGCGGGGCCGAGCCGGCGGTCGGCGGCGCGCTGCCCACGCCGGGAGCCGGGCCGGGCCCCTGAGGAACAACGGGCTTTGACGATTCCTGTGGCGGCGGCGGCGGCTGGTGTGGCGGCGGTTGTTGGTGCGGCGGAGGCTGCTGGTGCGGCGGGGGCTGCTGCGGCGGGGGCTGCTGCGGCTGCTGCGGCGGGGGCTGCTGCTGCTGGTGCGGAGGCGGCGGCGGGATCGGGGGTTTGGGGCCGCCCGGTCCTGGGCCCATGGGACCACGGTTCTGATTGAGGCCCATGCCGGGCGGCGGAGAGCGGAAGTCATGGAGGCCGCCTCGGCCACCACCTCCTCCGCGCCGGTGGAAGCCGCCACCGCCACCGCCACGACTCCGGAACCGATCCCGAGACATGTCTGTGGTCAAGGGGCGGTCGAGGCAGAAGCGAAGAAGACGTTCAGGGAACGTGGAGGCCACCTTGCTTCACACAAAATGGCGGATGACACAGGCGGCGCGCCGCCTTTGTCCTCTCCTTATATAGGCCATCTTGGCAGGGCACCACCCATACCTCGATCGACAGCTCCAATAGCCAATTGCAAGACCGGTACTTGATGACACAAAATTACGAACGGAAAATCTCTCCTATTGGCTGCGGGGTGAGAGGCGGGAGGCACCCGGAGACTGAGGTTTCCAGTTGGCAAATGAGCGGAGAAGGCGTAGGCTGAATGTCACTGTGATTTGCTGGGAGAAATTTGAATGAGCGTGCCAAGATAATTTTCCTGTGAAAGCAGATAACCGAGGGCTCTATCAGCTCCTGGGGAGAGGAGTTGGAGGTCTCTTCTCTTTGTTGATTTCCTCTAGAAGCTGTCTTTGCCCAGAAAAAGAAATTTTCCCCTGTTCAAAATTATAAACTGAATGCCTACTAGCTATCCTATCCTGTGCGGGGCCAATGAAATTAGAATTTTATTAATTTCAAGCACATACAATGTTACTGTTTTGTAACCCCATAAGAATACAGATTTGCTTAAGTATAAACTTTGTATTAGGCTTGAGTGGGTGGGCACACTCTATTCAAAAAGAAAAGAGCCTTCAATTGTCTATGTACATAATGATTTACAAATACAAATCACAGGAGCCGGGCGGTTTGGGGAATTTAGCAAGACCTGGTCTGAAAATAAAAAAATTAAAAATAAGGGGCTGGAGGATGTAGCTCAGTGTGAAGCCCGTGGGTTCAATCCCCAGTATCGCCACACACACACACACACACACACACACACACACACACACACAAAAACATTAAACCCGGCTTTCGCCGTGCGTGGTAGTGCACGCCTATAATTCCAGCACTGGGCTACATGGTGAGTTTGAGCCTGAACTACGTAGCAAGACTCTGTCTAAAAAATAAATAATTTTAAAAAGGCCCGCTTGGTGCATGTCTGTAATACTAGCACTAGGAAGGCTGAGCCAAGAGAATCGCAATTGCAAGGCCAACCTGGGCTATATGGAAAGTTTGATGCTAGCCTGGGCTACATGGTAAGTGAGACCTTGTTTCAAAAAATTGTGTATATATATATACACGTGTATATACATGTTTGTCCTCACATATACTAGGCAAGTCCTCTACCACTGAGCTACATTTTCAGCCCCTCTCTAGCTTCTTTGAAATCCATTAACCATATCCCTTAGTATGCCTTCTAGTTAGTGTCATCTATGAGGAGTGATCAAAAAATTACAGTGAATATTTTAGTGCCCCTCAGAATACCCTCGCCCACACACACAATTATCCCATTGTTCTTGCCATATATGAAGCGGTTCTGGAAGTCCTCTTTTGTGTTTCCTTAGTTGTGCTGTTGTGGCTGTCTCAGTGTCCTGAATCTATTCTAAATGTTTATATTTCACGGTCACCTTGACTTGGAGAAGAGCCAGAAATTGAATAGTACCAGGTACAGTGAATAAGGTAGATGAGAACACACTGTAATATTTTTGATAGAAATTACTGTAAACGTTTGATCAGCGAGGTGTAATCACAAATATGGTGAATGTTTAAATTTAAGAATTTATCACAGCTGGGTGTGCACACCTGTAATCCCAACATTTGGGAGGCTGAGGCAGGAGGATTGCTGTGAGTTCAAAACCAGCCTGGGCTACATAGTGAGTTCAAGGCCAGCCTGGGCTATACAGAGAGACCCTGTCTCAAAAGCAAAAAAAAAAAAAAAAAATTTTTTTATCATAGTAGAAGACACATTGCCATTAATCCCGCCCAAAATGTGTGCTGAAAATACTCCCCCTTGCTCAAACACATTTACCAATCATCATTCTTGGCAATCTGTCTTTTACTGCAACAAGTTTTTTTTTTTTTTTTTAAACATGCACCGTATTTCTCAATTACCCTTTCTGATAGACCATTCACCTCTCAGTATTAGCTTATTGTCTTCCTTTCCACCTCTACTTCTGTTCATCATTCAGTCTTCACGTGTATAACCCACCCAGCATCCTGTCAGCTCCAACACTCTTTCCTTTTCTTTTACTTTTCCACTCCCTCATCTCCCCCACATTATGGTCATCTCTACATTTACCCTTGCAGGTCACCACCACTACCTCTAAAATTTCTAGTTCAAACATCTTTGTCATTGATCATCACTTCTTTTCCTTCTGGCTCACTTATGATAGTGACCTGATGATATTTTGAGCTCATCAAAACCTCCAAGCCATTGACTATTACTTTTTCACTATTTCTTACATTCTCATATTCATAATTTGCCTCATCTATTTTTTTTTGTTGTTGATGTTGTTTTGAGACAGGGTCTCACTATGTAGTTCAAGCTGGTCTTGAAGTCACTATGGAGCTCAGGATGGTCTTGAACTCCCAGGGATCTTCCTGCCTCAGCCTCTGAGTGCTGGGATTACAGCCATGTGCCACCACACCCAGCTTGTCTCATCTATTTTATTTTATTTTTGTCTTTTTGAGACAGGGTTTCACTATGCAGTTCAGGCTGGCCTTGAACTCACTTTGTAGCCCATGCTGGCCTCAAATTCACATGGATCCTCCTGCCTCAGTCTCCTGAGTGTTGGGATTACAGGCATCTGCCACCACTCCTGGCTCTAAACTTGTCTTTTTTACCTGTCTTTCGTGAAACACCTCCCAGAGTGCTGGGATTACATTTGTATACCACCATGACTGGCTTCACTTAATTTTTGAGATTGGATCTTGCTATGTTTCTGCATTCATCTATTGTCTTTCTTCCATTTAGACTGGGCTGTCCTACCAGTACTTAACTAGAATTTAGATACTTAATATTTTGTCGAATGAATGAATGAAAACACATTGGTAAAGAACAGGCTCCAGTTTCATTCCATGATCCTCCATTTTTCTGACATACTCCCTAAGAGTACACCCTCTTCCGGGAAGTTGTCAGGACTAAGTGCTTAGTAAATACTATTGTTAATTTAAAAAAATACCTCACCGATCTGTAAAGGAACCTGAGTGTTACAGCTCAAAAGACAAGTGGAATTCAGTAATAACAACCTAGTTAGCTTGTGTTTGAAAGTTTGTAGTGCATTATTTTTTTCTGGTACTGGGGGTTGAACCCAGGGCCTTCACACTGAGCTACATCCCCGGCTTTTTTTGGTTTGGTTTGGTTTGGTTTGGTTTTTGAAATAGGTCTTCACTAAGTTGCCCAGGCTGGGCTCAAGCTCCTGATCCTTCTACATTAGCCTCTCAGAGTGCTAGGATTACAAGTATGTGCCACCACCATGCCTGGCTAAATCTTTCCTTCTTCAAATTCCTTTTGGGAAATAGCTGGGCACACTTGTAATTTTCCAGAGGATCATGAGGCCAAGTCCAGGCTGAGCTACACGCGAGACCCTCTCAAAAAAATTTGTGTTTTTTTTTTTTTTTTTTTTTTTTTTTCACATTAGATTGTACCAGCCCCTCAGGTCCCAGAGAGGCCAGGTGAGGCTTCAGAATGGGAGCATATTGGATCCAGCTTCATTCAACATTGCTACCAGTTATTTGATAAGAACTCCAACCCCTGGCCATGACCTTCATCTTCAGCCTCCTCTCTCCTTCTTGAATTCTTTCCCATATTCAAGTCATATTGACCGCCCATTCTTTTAATTTACTCCCCTTTACCTGAAATATCTCTCCCTGGCCACGGTCTCCTCAGTTTTTGCCGTTCTTAGTATCTTTCAGAACTTGACTTATAGGGCCGGGGATATAGATCAGTGGTACAGCGCCTGCCTGGCAAGCTCAAGGTCCTGAGTTTGATTCCCAGTTCCAAAAAAAAAACCAAAAAAACCAAACCAAAACAAAACAAAACAGAACTTGACTTAAACTTGTCTGGAGGCCTTCTGTGACCCCAGGGACCAATGGCTTCATTTGATTAGCATCCTGAACTTAGATTCTTAGAACACTCACCCCACTTTATTGTACAGACTTGCTGAATTGTATATTCACAATTTAAGATCACGAGCGTAGTGACTGAGATTCTCTTTTAACCACCAAATCCGCATAGCCCAGTGCTAAGATACTCCATATGTATTTGAATGAATAAATGAGTGAATCCATTAATCTTTCGTTTTCTGAGTCACTGAAGATATAAGTGATTAATTCCAGATATTATATGCAACTCTGTAGTTCAAATGGGGGTAAATTATCATGCCTGAATGGTGTGTAGAACAATCTTCACCTTATAGTCCTTTGAATGTGGGTGAACTTACAATTCAAACACTATAATTACAGCAAATGAAAGTTATAATTATCTTCTGGTTTAAGTTTTTATGAGGCCTAGAAGTGTAGAGGGTAGAGGTGACATACTTGATGAAACACACTGCTACTCCCTAATGACTATTAATTGAATTACCTACATTTACATTTTCAGCTGTACCCCAGAGCTCGAGAAACTGTCTTGGTCAGCATGTGCTAAATTCGCTTGGTAATTCTCTCTTCCAGTTTTGCTGAGGCTGTTTTCTGGATCTCTCAGCACTTGGCTTGGAAGCTCTACTCACTCAATAGAGACCTGAAGTTATTTTGTTTGGGGACAGAAAAGAAAAAAAATGGAAGGAGGGCATCTAAACTTCCAGGGGCCAGGGGTATAGTTCAGTGGCGCTGCACCTGCCTGGCAAGCGCGAGGTCCTGAGTTTGATTCCCAGTATCCACAATAAATAAATAAATAAATAAATAAATAAATAAATAAATAAATAAATAAATAAATAATAAAAAAATAAACTTCCAACTCCAGCCTTCAAGGAAGTGGTTGGTTTTTGGTTGGGCCCAACTGGCAAACTCTCTGGTGCAGTGAAGATCCTCACCACTAGGTGTCTCAGTGGCCACTTCCTTCATCTCCTTGGAACGCAGCTCGCTGCCCACGCTCCATTACTCCATTGTTACTGAACCTCCAAGCAAATAACCTTTCTGAGGGATTCGGTTTAATGCCCGAGTAAATTCCTCCAGCACATCAATCAGTATCTAGATCGCCTCTATTAATAAGAAACACGCTGGATTAACAGCAGTATCTCGCTCTGTTATGGCTTTCCTTTGGGGATAACATGCTATGTTTGTAGGACATTTATTTTTTTCTCTCTCTGTATTTCTTTATCATGGGGGTTGGGCAGAAAGAGGTCTTCCTTAGTCTTAGCCTGTGATGATCACAATAAGTGATCTGATTACTATCATTTCTTACCCCCCACAGTGATCTAAATGTCTTTCCAGGCTTTTTCCACACAGTGCTTTAGTCTGGAAGGTATTTACCACTCTTCAGCTGCTCTTAAATTTTGGGCTGATTTTAAAGGTCAAAAAATCTAGAGTATAAAGCATTACCGAATGGAAGAAGATAGCTCAGAGACAGATTCTTTGTATATGAATTTTCACCATAAGAGAACATCAGAAATCAACGAGAAGGGAAGAAATGTTTAACAAATGGCATTAGATTTGTTTCTAAATAATCAAACTAATTCCAGGGTAATTAAAGAAATACACAATTTAAAAAAGAAATCCAGGGCCGGTGAGATAGCTCAGCGGCATAAGCGCCTGCCTGGCAAGCGCGAGGTCCTGAGTTCGACTCCCGGTACCCACATAAGAAAAAAGGGCCGGTGATATCACTCAGCGGCATGGGAGCCTGCTGGCGTGCGAGGTCCTGAGTTCGACCCCTGGTACCTACAAAAAAAAAAAAAAAAAAAGAAATCCAGAATGAAAGAGCAAGAAAAACAGAAATGACTATCAGATTATTGTCAGGAATAGGAATTTCTAAGATTTAACATGATAAAGCAAATTACAAAACAAAATATCAATAAATTTCCCTACATGAAGATTAAAAATCACATATGAAAAAAGAGAATAATAGAAATAAAAATCAGACTGAAAATACAGTTGTAAGAAAAAATTACAAGTGGTTAATATCTTTAATGTATAAAGATTTTATACAAGTTCATGAGAAAAATCCGAATAGTCAAAACATATGAACAAACATAGGGATAATATTCATCCTCACTAACACAAGATATCATTTTTCATCTAAGTGAACACAGATTGAAATAGCTACTACTGGGCTGGTGAGATAGCTCAGCGGCATAAGCGCCTGCCTGGCGAGCGTGAAGTCCCAAGTTTGACTCCCAGTACCCACATACGAAGAAAGGGCCGGTGATATCGCTCAGCGGCACGGGCGCCTGCTGGCGCGCGAGGTCCTGAGGTCGACCGCCGGTACCCACAAAAAAAAAAAAAAAAAAAAATTATTTTCCAAAAGGATTATGTCAGTAGTAGCTATTTCTTTTTTTTTTTGTTTTTGGTTTTTGTGGGTACCGGGGTCGACCTCAGGACCTCGCGCGCCAGGAGGCGCCCGTGCCGCTGAGCGATATCACCAGCCCCTTTTTCGTATGTGGGTTCCGGGAGTCGAACTCGGGCCCTCGCGCTTGCCAGGCAGGCGCATATGCCGCTGAGCATCTCACCAGCCCCTGGAAAATAATTTAACATACCATTTAGGTAAAGCATTACCCCCACCCATTCATTCATTATTCAACAAATACCCTTTGTGTGCCTGGTAGGTGCTGGAATCCAGCCAAATTTTAAACAGGAAAAAATATGTAAGTACAAACCGTTGTCTCAACATGATCAGTAATAGCCTTGAAAACATCCTACATTGTCCTCCAAAGGCAAGGTGACCAAATGTCCTTTCTTGCTTAGGACAACCTTGGTTTTTGCCTGATGTTCCATTGTCATGTCGAGCTGATGCCCCTCACAATTTTCTGATAATTTTCTGGTAAGCATTCTGAGAACAGACAAGCTTTCCTAATTTGTAGCAAAGCACCATTGGGATCAGCCACAGTCCACTGAGTTACTAAGGTTGGGTGACTTCTGGTTTTATCTCTAATTGTCTAGTAATTTCCAGATTTTCTAAAGTAGATTTTACATGCATTAAGTCATACAATTTTCTTTTTGTTTTATTAACTTATGTAATTTTCACAACACCCTACATATATATATATATTTTTTTTTTTTTTCCTTTTTGAGACAGGAGTTGACTATGTAGTTCAGGCTAGCCTCAGACTCGCAGTGATCCTCCTGCTTCAGCCTCCTGAGTGCTGGGATTACAGGCATGCACCACCATGCCCAGCTTCATAATTGTTTTTTCTTATTTCACCCCTTCCCCATTTGAGATAAGGAAATTGAAATAGTGGGAAAATAAGTCACCTGGAGGGAAACAGTTATTAAGAGATGGCAACAGGGTTTGTATCCAGTTTGTATCCATGTAACACTGTTATTCTGCACCTAAGGACAACTATATATATTTGGTTTCTTTCTTCAGTTAGTGGTGAGTAAAGATTACCTACCTATACCTACAAGTGTCATCTGAAAATGAATACAAATAATAGCTCGAAAAACCTTATCTCTTAGAAACCAAATCTATGTTCACTAATTAGAAACACTATAAACATAAATAGCTGACTTTAAAAATACAGTGCAAGAATTCATAAACAAATAAAAAGTAAGGACCCCAAATACCAATTTAAGAATTTTCTTGAGGCATTGGGGATTGAACTCTGAGAGCACTCAGCTATATCACCAGACTTTTTTTTTAGACAGCGTCTTTAAATTGCCCAGGCTGTCTTTAATAAATGGTGCTGGAAAAACTGGCTCTACACATGCCGAAGATTAAAACTAGACCCATATCTTTCACCATGCACTAAACTAAATTCAAAATGGATCAAAGATCTAAATATTAAAACAGAAACATTAAATCTGCTGGAAGGTAGGATAGGTAAAACCCTTGGAGACATTGGTGTAGGCAAAGACTTTATGAATAAAAACTCAACCGCACGGGAACTATCCCAAAGAATCAATAACTGGGATCTCATCTTATTAAAAAGCTTTTGCACAGCAAGAGAAACCACCAACAGAGTGAAGAGACAACCCACAATGTGGGAAAATATGTTTGCCAGCTGTTCCTCAGACAAAGGATTACTATCGAGAACATATAAAGAACTCAAAAAAATCAGACCTCCCAAATTTAAAGACCCACTCCAAAAATGGGCATCTGAGATGAATACACATTTCTCAGATGAAGAAATACTAATGGCAAATAAATATACAAAAAAATGTGCAACATCACTAGTCATTTGAGAGATGCAAATTAAAACAACACTGAGATACCATCTCACCCCAGAAAGAATGGCTACTATAAAGAAATCAACTAATAACAAATGCTGGAGGGGCTGTGGGGAAAAAGGAACCCTTCTCCACTGTTGGTGGGAGTGTCGACTGGTACAGCCACTGTGGAAGTCAGTGTGGAGATTCCTCAAAAAGCTAGGCTTGGAGGTCCCATTTGACCCAGCTATTCCCCTTCTGGGCATCTTCCCAGAAGAATTAAAAACATCGTACCACAGCGATATATGTGCACCCATGTTTATAGCAGCACAATTTGTAATAGCCAGATCTTGGAAACAACCCAAATGCCCATCAACTGAGGAATGGATAAGAAAGATGTGGTATTTTTATACAATGGAGTACTATTCAGCCATTAAGAAGGATAAACTGGAGGCTTTTATAGGTAAATGGATGCAACTCGAGAAAATACTCATAAGTGAAATAAACCAGAAGCACATGTGTAAGCATCGTATTGTCTCTCTAGTATGAGAAACTGAAAGAGTAAATAAGATCCAAAATGTACAATAGACATGGTGAATCAAAAAGAAACTGGTCAAAAGGAAAGAGAGACTGGAATAGGGAAAAGAAAGAAGGGAAAGGGAAAAAATTGTATATATATATAAGATGGTTAAGATAGATACACTACCAATTTTACTTAGTTCATTGAAGAGTAAGGTTTGTGCCAATAATGTTTAGACAATTGAATGTTAATGTCTGGTATCCTGAATAACTAACTTAAAGATACGTAATGTATTAACCATTGTTACCCTCCTATTATGTTGTTTTGAAAATTTGTTCTTCTTTTGATTTGTTTTGTTTTTTCTTCTCTTTAAAAAAAAAATACAGATAAATTGCCCAGGCTGGGGGGCCCGTGAGATGGCTCAGTGGCATAAGCGCCTGCCTGGCAAGCGCGAGGTCCTGAGTTCGACTCCCAGAACCCACATACAAGAAAAGGGCTGGTGATATCACTCAGCGGCATGGGCACCTCCTGACGTGCGAGGTCCTGAGTTTGACCCCTGGTACCCACAAAAATAAATAAATAAATAAATAAATAAATAAATTGCCCAGGCTGTCCTCAAATTTGCCATATTCCTGCTTTGGCATGCCAGCATGCTAGAATTACCAGTATGTGCCACTGTAGACAGCTGGACAAATACTATTTTTTCTTCTCTTTTCTTTTCTTTTGTCTTTCTTTCTTTTTTCTTTTTTTTTTTTTTTTTTTAGACAGGTCTTGCTGTGTAGTTCAGGCTGGCTTCGAGTTCACTATATAGCCCAGGCTGGCCTCAAACTCATGGCAATTCTCCTGCCTCAGCCTCCCGAGTGCTGGGATTACAAGTGTGCGCCACCACACCTGGCCAATAATATTTTTCTTGCACTGTTAAATTAATGTAAATTAAATATTATGTATCACTATTTACATGAGGAAATGTAAAAATTACATTTTGCATATTACTGAAGATTTATAAGTTTAACTGTATAATACTTTATTGAAGATATATAAACCTAACTCTATAATCCTGCCTTTAATTATGTTAATTTTAAATAATTTACTTCAACCTAAAATCACTTTTTTATCATATCCTACAAAAGGACAAAATTTTACGTTATCTCATTAATTAGGCCCCTGGCATAACCAAGTATCAACTCACCTGAGCCATATTTTGCTAGCACCAATTAAATTCCTTTCAAGGGGGTTGAGTGTTCTGAGCCTGCCCCAGATGCAGATCCACAGATCATGTTGAGGGTAGACTGAAAATGTCTCATCCATTAAGTGTTCATATTTGCTAGTTTCATTCTCAGACATTAAATCAACATAAGATGACTTTGGAATGAAACATATTCAGGTTCCATCCCAGCTCTGTCTCTGGCCATTTCTCCCTGGGCAAGTTTCTGAAACTCTCTGAGCTTTATTTTCTTCATTTGTAAAATGATAAGAGTCACAGTATCACCTGTGTTGGCTTGAGGATTAAGTAACCTAACCTAACACAGGATGTGACCTCCACTAAATTCTCAGTTAAAAGTTGGTTATTGTTATCATTGTGACATCCAAATGCTGGGGATTCTAACTGAGGATACCTCAGCAGAGATGCTGGTCCTACAGAATCAGGTTTGAAAGTAATCTTGCTGGCTTGAGCAGGGAAAGACACTGTGGAGGTGTGGCTTGACTAATATTTCCTGAAAGATCACGAGGGAACGATCTGGAAGGGCCGAGCAAAGCAGGCAAGATCATCAAGCCTGGTTGTTCTGGGCATGTATTCTGTGCACTACAGGGGAGTTTTGGGGGGCAAGCAAGACTGACATTGAATATCCTTCAGAGCACAAAGGGGACAAAGGCGATGAAGGTTGCTGTGCCGCTGCCCTGCAGTGAAAGGCAGGCTGGCCACTGGCCACTGGGTTTGCACCAAGTCAGTCTGTCCCTCCGCCTCCCCTCACTCAGGGGCCCAGAATAGGGCCTAGAATAGGGCTTGGGCCTTGGCTCCAGGCTTAGTACCACTCTCGAAGTCTCCTATTATCACTGTGTAACGTGCCTGTGGCTCCACGAACATAGTCCTACTCAGGGGGCTACAGCAAAGGAGGCACCATGCCAGGAAATCCCTTTCAAAGCTCAACTCAAGGGCAAGACTGTGAAGACTCAGTGTAATAATTCATGTTAATGGCTTAATCTTATACTGAGTAATATTTTTCTCCAAAAGGTATTTGTACATTCTCTAATGCTTGAGTTTGTTAATATATAAGAATGTTTACTTGTTGTCTTTAAAAAAAATAAATAATAAAAAATAATAATAATTCATGTTAAGTGCAGTGCCCACCTGGAATGTTAGCTGTTGCTCTTTTGCACCACTGTGTTCCACGGGACTGGGAACGTGGTGGGCATTGATTCATTCACGGCCATTGCCATAGACTCCACAGGCAGAACCCGTACTTGTTCATGTCTCCTAAATGTCCTCCGTGTGGCATTGTACTTATCATTTACTCTATATTATATTTCGATTGTCTGCTGACTTGTGTATTTCCTCTACAAGGCTGTGAATTCTTTGAAAGTAAGGACCATGTTCTTCATCTTTGACTTCAGCCTGTGACTTCATATCTTGGATGTTTAATGAACGACTTTTTATAATTTAGTATGTGTATGTGTGTGTGTGTGTGTGTGTGTGTGTGTAGTACTGTAGATTGAACCCAGGGCCTTCCCACTGAGCTACATCTTTAAACCTTTTTTACTTTTTATTTTGAGATAGGGTCTCATTAAGTTGCTAAATTGCCCAGGTTAGGCTTGAACTGGTGAGCCTCCTGCCTCAGTTTCCCAGAATGCTGGGATTATAGGTGTGTTCTGCCATGACTAGCTGTTTCATGATTCTTAAATAAAGCAAAGTATGTTGAAAAAAATATGCTTTTTAGAATATTTATAAGACTGGATTTGAATCACAACCTCTCTATAATAACTGTGTAACCCTAGTATGTTACTTAACAGGGTTTAAGTTTTCTCACCTAAAAATGGAGTGACAGTAACTTCCTCATGGAATTGTTACAAGGGATAAATAGGATAATAGAGGAAAGGATGGAGACCCAGCACCTAGACAATTTTAGGTGCTCAGTAGATGAGTTCCCTTCCTTTTCTGGGAGCTTATACCGATAAGCTAAAGAAATACAAAGCAAGTCTGGAATCAGAGTTTCCTTTATCTATAAAATTCTTGTGCAGTAAGAACACATGAGGTAAATGTAAAGTACTATGCTGTCTTCGGCTAAAGCAATGGCTGTGTTAGCTGAAGGAGAGTTGTTATTACTGGGCTTAATTAAGCCCTCTCCACCATCATGATTGAATAAACATCTTCCTTGGTTAATTCCAGGCACACTACTCACGGGGAGGGTGAGTCCAGGCAGGAGTCCTCAGTGAGGCCCAGCTCCAAGCCCCTACCTCAGCAGCAGCATTTCTTCCAGGCCTCTTAGCATACAATCACAGACCCTGCAAAATGTGGCCCCTCCTCCCCTGGGGCTTCTTTGTGAGTCACCCTAACCAGACCAAGTCTGGAAACAGGACTCAGGGTCCATGAGGCCTAGTGGATAGCTGAAAACGGGCTGAGTCTGACAGCAGAAGCTGGATTCTAAGCAAACACAAATCTGATTAGACAGAGGGTAAAAGATGATGAGAGGGTAAGTAGGGAGATTTCCCTCAGAATAGTCCTGGAAGCCAGATCCCAAGGCTGCCAGCGCCTCCTCCACACAGTCCCGCCTTCCCCACCTGCTGTCCCTCCCCCATCGCCGGCTTCTGCCTGCTGAATTTAGACTGGAGCCACGTGCCTGCTGCCTCTTCAGAGCGCTCCTGGGAGTGAGAATCTGATGCTTGTGAAGCAGCCAGCAGTGGGAGCCCAATCCAACAGCCGGCTCCTTCTTTTTTCCACAGTTGGCTTCGTTATTTGGTAGGATAAGATGCAAACAGTCACATACAAGATGCCTCTAAGAGGGGATGAAGGCCTGAAACTCTGAACAGCAGATCATGAAACTGAACTAAGTCCACGCCAACCATCAGCCCCTTTGGGTCACATCTCTGCACTAGTCCACCCCGTCCCTGCCTCCTTCCCCTTCCTCACAGCCTTCCCCTGGCACCTACTCAGTGGCGAACAGCCTTTTCTACCCATAGTTAAGACTTTTTTTCCACCAGAAAATTATCTCAGCCTCCTCACAGCTCTGAAGCCCTTGATTCTGAAAAAGCTCAAAAACTCTTAGTTCTAAGACATTAGCACCTCCAACCTCTTTTTCTGGGATGTTTGTATCCAACTCCATAAGAAAATTGCCTTATGCCTTGTTTCTTATCCTCTCAAAATTCTCAAATCCATGCACTGTCTGAAATGTTTTTCTCTCTCTCTCTCTCTCTCTCTCTCTCTCTCTCTCTCTCTTTTTGACACTGGATCTCGCTATGTAGTTCAGGCTGGCCTTGAACTCACTGTGTAAGCCCAGGTGGCATGCCCTCAAACTCACAGAGATCTTCCTCCCTCAGCCTCCCCAGTGCTGGGATTACAGGTGTGTGCCACTACACCCAGCCAGTTTCTCTTTCATAAGAATAAAACAACAAAACCAAAAATCTTTCAGAAATAGAAGCAAAGTCAGTCTTGAAAAAGCAATATAGCAGTGCATAGGGGCATAAGCAAGGCTCTGAGTTCTATCCCCAGCACATAGACTTCAGAGCCAGATTGTCTACATATGAATCCTGGAGTTGCCACGTACTAGTTTTAAGAGCTTTGTTAACATCTCTCGGCTTCATTTTCCTTAATATATCATATGGGGACGATAATAACAGTACTTATCTTTAGCATCAGGAAGATGAAATTTAAATGAGTGTTTAAAACATATAGAAGACCCTCCCATTGCTTCTCTGCAGCAGGAACCCAGGTGAACCACCCTGGAAGGCCTAAAGAACCACCCCTCCCATCATTACTGCCACAACTGAGGTGAACCACTCAGGAAGCCCCAGAGACCAGAGAGAACACCAGCGACACAGTAGGGTCCCAACCGAGGCACGCAGGATGGACAGGCGAGACTAGTGGAGTGAAAAGTCTGAAGCGACCATAACAATACAAGCCAACAGGTGACTGAGGCCTCTGAGGGACTGGCAACCAGCTCAGGAAGAATCTAGGACTCAGTAACCGACCCTTTTCTCTCAATTTTTTTTTCTTTTCTTTTCTTTTCTCTGCTCTTTTTCCTCTTCTTCTTCCTTTTCTTTTCTTTTTTTTTCATTTTTCTTTCTTTCTTTTGTTCTTTTTTTTCCTCTCTTTTCTAAACAGCTGGGGAGAACTCTAGCCTCAGAAAACTAATCCCATTCCCCAAACACAGAGACAAAGTTCAAATAATCCCTCACATACTACTTCATGCTTTCTTTTATACTCCCTTCTCTCGTTTCCCAAACCTCGCATGATCATCCTTTGTCCTCCAGCCTTGCTTCTACTTCCTTTCCAGTTATCTTTGTTTTTTATATACTGTTCTCCCTAAATTTTCCCACCACAGGGTAAAACCACTCTACCAAGGGGAAACACTTTGAATACAAACTCTTAATTTACGATTGGTTCTGTTATATAACTATAGACTCTGCTTCTATGGTCTAAAGTACAAAATCAATTGTTACCACAGATTGTCAGTTTCTAAATTGTGCTTGATGTTATTGTTATTGCTAATTTTACTACTTTAGGATGTCATATCCGCTGTAATCAGTTGTTCCCTCTTCTGTAACAATACTGGGAAGCTCTGGGGTAATAACCTTACCACAGCCCTACACCAAATGACTGGGGACTGAGCCAAACAGACACCAACATCCCACACTTAATTAACTGGGAAGGTAGGATCTTGTGACAGACAAAAACCAAGAATCTCCTACACACAGAAGATATCCCTGAAGAACAGACTTTTCCTAGAGAGGCCTTGATACTAGTGCTATAGCTACCTACTACAAAAACTCACTGGGGAAGCCAGGGATTTAGCTCAGTGGTGCAGTGCCTGCCTGGCAAGCATGAGGTCCTGAGTTCAATTCCCAGTACACCCTCCCCCCAAAAATTCACAAAGGTCATCACAGAAAACAAAATAAAAATATTTTTGAAATGGAAAATGACAAGACAAATAAGCAAAAAGGTATCTCAGGCCTCCAGCCCATCCAGAACAAGTCCAAGAGACATCGACATAGAAGAAATTGGAAGACACACACCTGAAATTTCTTTCCCTTTCTTTCTTTCTTTCTTTCTTTCTTTCTTTCTTTCTTTCTTTCTTTCTTTCCTTTTTTTTCTTTGAAATTTCTGAAATGATAGCAACTGAAGTAAAGAAACAAATCCATGAGGCTATAGAGGAAATCAGATCAGAAATAATCTCTCAGGTAAAAAAAGAAATGTCAACATTTATAAAGGAATTGCTCAGCAAATCTAGAGTAGAGATAGATAAAAAAATAGATGATGAGGGCCGGTGATATAGCTCAGTGGCATAAGCGCCTGCCTGGCAAGTGCAAGGTCCTGAGTTTGACTCCTGGTACCCACATATAAAAAAAAATGTAAAAATAGATGATGATAGGAAGAGGATGGAAAAAGTGAATGATCAATATAGGAAAGAAATAGAAGCATGAAACAGATATCCAGGAAATTAAAAATTCCATTGAAACTGGCAAAACTGCTTGAACAAAACTGAAGACAAACTTTCAGACCTTGAAGATAGGATCACAGCTAGTGATCATGAAAGGAAAGATCTCTTAAAAATAACAAAAGATCAGGAAATAGCAATTCAACAGCTGCAAGACGATGCAAAGAAAAATAATATAAGAATAATTGGTGTCAATGAAAATGTTGTAGTCAACACAAATGACATAAGAACTATTTGCAGAAGTAATAGCAGAAAATTTCCCAAGCATGGGAAAAGAATCTGACATATAGATAAGTGAGGCATATAGAATTCAAAGAAGCCGAGGGCCGGTGAGATGGCTCAGCGGCGTAAGCACCTGCCTTGCAAGTGCGAGGGCCCGAGTTCGACTCCCGGATCCCACATACGAAAAAGGGGCCGGTGATATCGCTCAGCGGCACGGGCGCCTGTTGGCGCGTGAGGTCCTGAGGTCGACCCCCTGGTACCCATAAAAAAAAAAAAAAAGAATTCAAAGTAGCCATAACCAAAATAAATCTATACCCAGGCATATAATAATCAAGATCCCAGAAATTCAACATAAGAACAGAATACTAAAAGCTGTTAGAGAAAAGAAACAGATCACCTATACAGGAAAGCCCATCGGAATCACGGCAGACGTCTCAACACAAACCCTCAAGTCAAGAAGAGGTTGGAGTGAAGTATTTCACGTCTTGTAAGAAAACAACTTCCAACCCAGATCAATGTACCCTGCAAAACTATCTTTCAAAATTAATGGAGAAATAAGATACTTCCATGACAAAGAACAACTGAAGAAAATCATGACCAGCAAACCAACAATATAAAGGGTACTGAAAGATATTCTAGACCAAGACAAAAATGACCACAATTCCAAGAACAACAACAGAAAGAAACCACCAGGCAGGGCAAGCAATTGTACAGAGGGGGAAAAGAAGGGAACCAACAGCAGGAAAACATCATGGCAAAGATAAGCCAATACATATCAGTTATAACCATCAATGTAAATGGTCTCAATTCACCAACCAAAAGAAACAGACTGGCAGAATGGATCAAGAAACAAGATCCAACAATATGCTGTATACAAGAAACACATTTAACTCAAAAAGAAATTCATAGAATAAAAGTCAAAGGACAGAAAACAATACTCCATGCAACGGGAACCCAGGAAAAAGCAGGGGTAGCTATTCTGTTTGCAGACAATGTGAACTTCAAACCAAGAATGATCAAAAGAAATAAATAAGGTCACTACATACTTGTTAGGGGAAAAATTCAAGAGGAAAAGATAATGATCATAAATATATATGCAGCAAATATGGGAGCACCCAACTATATAAGACAAATATTAATAGACATGAAAAATCAAATAAGCAATAACACAATTGTAATGGGAGACCTTAATACCCCATTGTCACAAAGAGATAGATCAACTAGACAAAAAGTCAACAAAGAAATAACAGAACTGAACCAAACCTGTGAACAAATGGACTTAGTATACGTTCACAGAGTGTTCCACCCAACAACATCAGAATGTACATTCTTCACAGCTGCAGACATTCTCTACAATAGACCATATACTAGACCATAGAGCATGCTTAAGTAAATGCAAAGGAATTGAAATTATCCCATGCATACTATCTGACCATAGTGCAATGAAACTGGAAATTAATGGCAAAAGAAACTGCAAAAACTCCATAAGCACATGGAAATTAAATAAAACCCTCCTGAATAACCAATGGGTCACAGATGAAATTAAAGAAGAAATTAAACAATATCTACAATTAAATGAAAATGCAAATACAACTTACCAGACTCTGTGGGACACAGTGCAAGCAGTCCTAAGAGGGAAATTTATAGCGGTGAATTCTCACATCAGGAAAACAGAGCACGCACAAATAAACAACCTAATGCTGCACCTCAAGCTTCTAGCAAAAGAAGAGCCAGTCAAGCCCAAAGCCCATACAAGGGAGGAAATTATAAAGATCACAGCAGAAATTAATGCAATGGAGACTCAGAAAGCAACACAAAGAATTAATGAATTGAAGAGTTGGTTCTTTGAAAGATTAAATAAAATTGATAACCCCTAGCCAGCCTTATCAAAAAAAAGGAAAGAAAAAACTCAAATTCATGCACTAAGGAATGAAAAGTGTGAAATCGCTACAGATCCTGTGGAAATTCAGATCATCAATTCATACTTTGAAAATCTTTACTCACATAGGATGGAAAACACAGAAGAAATGGACAGATTCCTAGAAATGTATGAATTACCAAAGCAGAATCAAGAAGATATAAAAATTCTGAATAACCCAATATCAGTTAATGAAATTGAAAACATAATTAAAACTTATCAATAAAGAAAAGCCCAGGTCCTGATGGATTCACGGCTGAATTCTACAAGAAATTTAGAGAAGATTTAACAGCAATACCCCTCAAATGCTTTAATGAAATTGAAAGTGAAGCAATTCTCCCTAACTCATTCCTGGAGGCAAGTATTACACTGATACCAAAACCAGAGAAAGACCCAACCAAAAAAGAGAACTACAGGCCAATCTCCCTAATGAACATAGATGCGAAAATCCTCAGTAAGATACTGGCAAACAGAATGCAGCAAATCATCAAGAAGATTATACACTATGACCAAGTGGGATTCATCCCAGGAATGCAGGGATACTTCAACATACACAAATCAATAAACATAATACACTATATCAACAGAGCCAAAGACAAAAATCCCACAACTATCTCAATAGATGCAGAAAAAGCTTTTGATAAAGTCCAACACTCATTCATGAAAAATATCCCTACAGAAGATCAGAATAAATAGTCTGTACCTCAATCTGATAAAAGCCATCTATAACAAATCAACACCGACATCATACTAAATGGACAAAAACTGAAAGCTTTCACTCTAAAATCAGGAACAAGACAAGGATGTCCACTATCACCACTCCTATTAATATAGTTCTGGAAACATTAGCCAGAATCAATTAGATAAGAGAAAGAAATAAAAGGAATAAGGATAGGAAAGGAAGAAGTTAAATTACCATTATTCACGGATGACATGATACTCTACATAGAAGACCCCAAAAACTCCACCAAAAGACTTCTAGAATTAATAACTGAATTCAGTAGCATAGCTGGATACAAAGTCAATGCTCAAAAATCAATAGCATTCCTGGACATAAACAACAAACTCACTAAGAAAGAAATTAAGGAAACCACACCCTTCACAATAGCATCCAAAAAAATGAAATACTTAGGAATCAATCTAACAAAAGAAGTAAAAGATCTATACATTGAAAATTATAGTACTCTGAGAAAAGAGATCGAAGACGATATCTGAAAATGGAAAGATATCCCTTGCTCATGGATAGGAAGAACCAACATTGTGAAAATAGCCATACTCCCAAAACTGTTATACGGATGTAATGCAATTCCAATCAAAATACCATTAGCATACCTCACAGATCTAGAAAAAACATTCCTAAAACTCATTTGGAAACAGAAGAGACCTAGAATAGCAAAGGCAATCCTGGGCAACAAAAGCAAGGCAGGAGACATCACAATCCCAAACTTGAAATTATACTACAAAGCTACTGTGATAAAATCAGCACGGTACTGGCAAAAAAACAGACCTGAGGATCAATGGAACAGATTAGAAGATGCGGACACAACTACAAACACACTCAGCCACCTTATCTTTGACAAAGAGGCCAAACATGTTCACTGGAAGAAAGATAGCCTGTTTAATAAATGGTGCTGGAAAAACTGGCTTTCTACATGCCAAAAACTTAAACTAGACCCATGTCTATTACCATGCACTAAACTAAAGTCAAAATGGATCAAAGATCTACATATTAAAACAAAAACACTAAATCTACTGGAAGAGAAAGTAGGTAAAAATATTGAATTCATAGGGGTAGGCAGAGACTTCAGGAACAAAAACCAAACTGCATGGGAAATACTTCAAAGAATGAACAACTGGGATCTCATCTTTTTAAAAAGTTTTTGCACATCAAAAGAAATCACCAACAGAGTGAAAAGAAGACCCACAGAGTGGGAAAAAATTTTAGCCAATTGTCCCTCAGACAAAGGACTTCTATCTGGAACACACAAAGAATTGAAAAAAATCAGACCCCCCCAAATTCAAAGACCCAATCCAAAAGTGGGCATCTGAGATGAATATACTCTTCTCAGATGAAGAAATACAAATGGCAAATAAATATATGAAAAAATGTTTAACATCATTTGTCATTCGAGAAATGCAAATTAAAACACTGAGATTCCATCGCACTCCAGAAAGAATGGCTATCATCAAGAAATCAACCAATAACAAATGCTGGTGGGGCTATGGGGAAAAAGGAACACTTCTCCACCATTGGTGGGAGTGTAGACTGGTACAACCACTGTGGAAATCAGTGTGGAGACTCCTCAAACAAAACAAAACAAAACAAAACAAAACAAAAAGAAAATAAAACTAGGATTAGAGGTCCCATTTGACCCAGCTATTCCCCTCCTGGGTATCTTCCCAGAAGAATTAAAAACATCGTACCACAGTGATATATGTGCACTCATGTTTATAGCAGCACAATTTGTAATAGCTAAATCTTGGAAACAGCCCAAAAACCCATCAACCGAGGAATGGATAAAAAACATGTGGTGTTTCTATACAATGGAGTACTACTCAGCTATAAAGAAGGATAAACTTGAGGCTTTTATAGTAAATGGATGCAACTTGAGACTATACTCATAAGTGAAATAAATCAGACTTGTATGTGTAAACACTGTATTGTCTCTCTAGTGTATGAAACTGAAAGAGTTAATAAGATCCAAAATCTACAATAGATATTGTGAAAGAGAAAGAAACTGCTCAAAAGGAAAGAACAACTGGGATGGGGGAAAGGAGAAAAGAAGGAAGGGAAAAGAAAAAAATGTATATATATACATGCAAGATATCTAAAGTATTATACTACTAACTTCTTTTAGTTCACTGAAAAGGACAGTTTGTGCTCATATTGTTTGATCAATTTTGCATGCCTATATTTTGTAATCTGAGGAATTATTTTGAAGGTAATAATACGCAATATATTAACCATTGTTAATTTCCTACTATCTTGTTTTGAAATTCTGTATCATTATTTTTATTGTTCTTTTCTCTCTTAAAAGAAAAAACAAACATAGGGCCGGTGATATAGCTCAGCGGCATAAGCGCCTGGCTGGCAAGCGTGAGGTCCTGAGTTCGACTCCCAGTACCCGCATAAAAAAAAAAATAGAAGAGCACCTAGCACATGAGACATACTATAAAAATATACACTATTATTTCACTAGAAGATTTGAACTCCAATGCAAGGAGAGCAGCTGGAACTTATATAAGAAGTCTTTTTTTTTTTTTTTTTTGGGGTGCAGGAAATCGAACTCAGGACCTCATGCTTGCCAGGCAGGTGATGTGCCACAGAGCTATATCCCCGGCCCCTATAATAAGTCTTTAATAGCTCTGCTGCTCTGGCCCATGCTTACATGTCACCATTCCCAGTCTATTCAGACCCTGCTCCAACCTGTTCTGCTCTTCTACCTCGCCCCCTAATGCTTGTCCTTTAAAGAATAAGGTATCTTCCATACTTGAAATAGATATTAATCCATCTGGTCAAAACTTCTTTGGTGTAACTATAATGGTTCAACTTCTAAGAGATTTCAACTCATAGAAATGAGATTGTTTGTAGAGTTAGAGAGAGGAAGAGCAGCCCTTATTAAAAAGTTAGCGAGATGTGGTGGCGCATACTGGTAATCCCCACACTCCGGGGCATAGGCAAGAAAATTGCAAATTCAAGCCCAGCTGGAGCAATTTAGCAAATTAACAAAACCTTGTCTCCAAAAAAAAAAAAAGGCTGGGGATGTAGCTCAGTGAAGTTGGGGATGTAGCCCAGTACCTTTAAAAAAAGTAGACCAGGGGCCGGTGAGATGGCTCAGCGGCTTAAGCGCCTGCCCGGCAAGCGCGAGGGCCCGAGTTCGACTCCCGGAACCCACATATGAAAAAGGGGCCGGTGATATCGCTCAGCGGCACGGGCGCCTGCTGGCGCACGAGGTCCTGAGGTCGACCCCCCGGTACCCACAAAAAAAAAAAAAAAAAAGTAGACCAATGACTGTATCATCCATGAGTTACAAGGGTTAAAGGGGCCTAATTACAGACAACTAAAAATGAGTTTCAGTGCCTTGAAATATAGCTCCTGCCCCAACCATGTTATTGCAATTATACTTTGAAAGGTCACCTGTATCCCCTCTGAGCCATTCCAGGTCTTTACTGCAGGCCTCATCTTCCTGAATTCTTTTTTTTTTTTTTTTTTTTTTTTTTTTTGAGACAGGGTCTTGCTCTGTAGCCCAGGCTGGCCTCAAACTCACAACAATCCTCCTGCCTCAGCCTCCTGAGTGCTGGCATTATAGGTGTGTGCCACCACCCCCGGCTTCACTGAATTCTTTGTAACTTCTAGGCTCTATATCAACAGCAGCAAGGACGTGATTGAAATGTTAGAAGGAATTTCCACTAAAAAAAAAAAAAAAGATAGGCTGGAGATTTAGCTTAATGGAATAGTGCTTGCCTAGCAAGCTTGAGATCTTAAGCTTGATCCTCAGTACTCAAAAAGAAAAAAAAAATGGAAAAATAGCACTGAAGATAATACACAAGTCAGATAAAATGGAGAGAAGAGGATACAAATGTATCAAAAGCTGCTGGGGCAATTTCATTTCCTTCTCCCTTTTTTCTTTTGTATTTGCTTTTCCTGAGGCTAAGTGCCAACAGTGTTAGAAAGAGGAGAGATCTTTCTGGCAGGAAGAGGAACTGATTATAAATATGTAGAGAAGTTAATAATATTTGTGTTTCCAAGGCATTTATCTAATTTATCATTTTATTCATTGGTTGATTGTTTTTTGTCTGTTACTCTGTGGTATGGTTAGTGTTATGGCTTGTATTTAGACATCCCTCCAAGCCTCCTGCAGTCATAGGTGGGGCTTTTCAGAGGTGGTTGGATCTAGGGTGTGTGATGCTGGAAGCAAGGATGTGATGCTGAGATTGGTTCACAGTGCAATACTAGGATTAGGGGTGTGAGGGGCAGGGAGCCTGGATATAATACAAGGGACAGAAACAGGGTGGCTGCTTGTCACTGGTCGCTTGTTGCTGTTGCTTCTTTGCTACTTCGCTGCCTTCTGCATGCTATGAACTGTTTCTCCTCTGCGATGCCCTCTGCCATGCCACCCTGCCTCGGAGCCAGCTAACTGAGCTGAAACCTCTACAAACTGTGAGCTAAATAAACCTTTCCTCCTTTAACTTTGGGTGTCCCGTATTTTATCTTAACAACAAGAAAAGTAACTAAGACAGTTGGATGTGGTTTGTTACCCAGTGTTTATGTACCAGAAGCTTGGCCTCCGGTGTGACAGTGTGTGTGGGGTGAACTTTAAGAGGTAGGGGCCTAAGCCAGGCATGATGGTGCATGTCTGGAATCCCTACTCTGAGAGGCTAGGTAGGAGGATTGAAAATGTGAGCTTGGCTGGGTGTGGTGCTGTATGCCTGTAGTCCCAGCACTTGGGAGGCTGAAGCAGGAGGATTGCTGTGAGTTCAAAGCCAGCCTGGGCTACAAAGTGAGTTCAAGGCCAGTCTGAACCAGCCTGAACAGTTCAAGGCCAGGTCTTGCATAGAAAGACCCTGCCTCAAAAAGACAAAAAAAGACAAAAGAAAATGAAATAAAAAGAAAAGAAAAAAGAAAACATGAGCCCAGCTTGGGCAACTTAGTGATGTAGCAAGACCCTGTCTAAAAATTTAAAAATACAAAAAAGAAGGCTGGGCTCTAGTGGGAAATCCTTAGGTTATTGGGGTACCACCCTCAAATAGGAATAATGTTGTTTTCCTGAAAACCCAGTTAGTTCCCATGAGAGTGGGTTGTTATAAAAAGAGCAAGTATGGCCTCTGAATATCTCTGGCTTCCTGTCTCAGCATAGTTTCATCTACACATCCTCCTGCCATTGTAATACCATTTGTTGTGTTGCAATATAGTCAGAAAGCCCTTGCCACAGCTGAGCAGACGCTGGCACCATGCTCTTGAATTGTCAGAACTGTGAGCTAAATACAGTGGTACCTCAGTCCACGCAGTCAATTTGTTCCACAATTCTGGAGAAGGTGGACGCATTCATGTGTGTTACCTAATACAGAGTTCACAAACAGAAGCAAAATTTTGCTGAATACTTCTGTTCATGAATCAAATTGTTCTCGAACAGAAGTGTTCATGAACCAAGGTATTACCGTAAGCCTCTTTTCTTTATAAAGTACCCAGCTTCAGGTATTTTGTTACAGCAACAGAAAATGGACTACTAAATCCTCTTACAATGTACACTCCTGGAAAACAAAGAACTGGTCTTCTGTCCTGTTCATCCTTGTATCTACAGAAACAACTGTGCCCAGCACATGGTGTGCCCAACACATGGTGTGCCCAGCAAATTGGTATAAATATTAACATAGAAAATAAACTAGAAGCTGGGTGTGGTGGTGCATGCTTATAATCTCAGCACTCTGGAGGCTAAGGCAGGAAGATCTGAATTTGAGTCCAGTCTGAGCAACTTAGAGACCTAGATAAATTGGGGGAAAAAATGGCTAGGAATATAGCTCAGTGTGAAGGTCTTGGGTTCAGTGTGCAGTATATTATAGAAAGGAAGGAAGGAAGAAAGAGAGAGAGACAGAGAGAGAGAGAAAGAAAGAAAGAAAGAAAGAAAGAAAGAAAGAAAGAAAGAGAGAGAGAGAGAGAGAAAGAAAGAAAGATTAGGAGATATCACAAAATTAAAAAAATTTTTGTTTCGTTTTTTTTTTTTGAGACAGGTTTTGTGTAGCCCAGCCTGGCCTTGAACTTTCAATTCCCCTGTCTCAGCATCCCAACTGCTAGGATTATAACCATGGGCACCATATCTGGCTTGGAAAACATTTATTATATTCTTGGGATGCATAAAACTTTCCTTAGCAGGAAAAAAAAAATGAACCCAATTCTTCCTATTATTAAGGTCTTTTGTTGTCATCAGTGAGTCAATACTGATTTTTTTTTTTTTTTTTTTTTTTTGAGACAGGGTCTCACTATGTAGTTCAGGTTGGCCTGGACTCACTATATAGCCCAGGCTGGCCTTGAACTTGCAGTGATCCTCCTGCCTCAGCCTTTCGAGTGCTGGGATTACAGGCATGCACCACCACACCCAGCTAATATTGATTTTATTACTGATGGAACTTCACACCTTATTCAGATTTCCTTAGCTTTTACCCAATATCCTTTATCTGTTCCAAGACTCCAGCCCAAATATATACATATTATATATATTTATAATATATATTTATATATAATATGTATTTATAATTATATTTATAATATATATAATATATATATTTATAATTATAAATATGTATTATATTATATTTAGTGGTCATACCTTTTGGCTCTTCTTGGTGTGACAGTTTCTCAGATTTTCCTTCTTTATGATGGCTTTGGTTGTTTTATGTTGTTTGGGCTACTTGCATGTACTCCAGGCTGGCCTCAAACTTGGGATCCTCTTACCTCAGACTCCTGAGTGCTGGGATTACAGGTGTGTGCCACCATGCCTGGCTCTTTGATAGTTTTTTAGGAGACAAGGTCTCACTACATAGTTCAGGCTGGCCTTGAACTCACTATGTAGCCTAGGCTGGTCTCAAACTCATGGTGATCCTCCTGCCTCAGCCTCCCGAGTGCTGGGATTACAGGTGTATGCCACTGCACCTGGCTACTTTGATAGTATTTTTTTTTTTTTTTTTTTGTGGGTACCGGGGGTCGACCTCAGGACCTCGCACGCCAGCAGGCGCCCGTGCCGCTGAGCGATATCACCAGCCCTTTTTTCTTATGTGGGTTCCGGGAGTCAAACTCAGGGCCTCGCGCTTGCCGGGCAGGTGCTTATGCCGCTGAGCCATCTCACCAGCCAACTTTGATAGTATTGAGAAGTACTGGTCAAGTCTTTTATAGGATATACCTCCACTGGAATTTATCTGATGTTTTTCTCATGATCTCTCATAGGCTTTTGGGAAGAAGATGGAAGAAGTAAAGTACCATTCTTGCCACTAAGGGTACTTAGCACTGTTGGTAGTTTTGTTTGATTTGTGACACTAGGGATTGAAGTCTGGGGCACTCTGCCACTGGGCTATGTAACCACCCCTTTTGATTTTTTTAGTTTTTTGAGACAGAGTCTCACTAAGTTGCCCAGAATGGGCTTGAACTTGTAATCCTTCCTTCCCAGCCTGCCAGGTAGCTAGGATCACAGGCATGCCTGGCTACACCTGGCTATTTTCTTTATTTTTATTATAGCAGCCAAACTTATATCCTAAACTAGTATGTGAGAAAATGCATGATATGTTGTTGGTTGGGAAGACCTTTAAAATCACACTTATTTTTTCATTAGAAAAATAACCTGCTGGCCAGGCGTAGTGGCACATGGCTGTAACTCCAGCACTCAGGAAGCTGAGGCAGGAGGATTGCTGTGAGTTTGAGGCCAGCCTGGGCTACATAGTGAATTTGAGGCCAGTCTGAGCTACATAGCAAGACTTTGTCTCAAAAAAACCAAAAACAAATAAATAAATCAGCTGCTGGGCATAGTGATGCCCACCTGTACTGTAATCCCAGTACTCTGGGAGGCTGAGTCAGAAAGATTGCAAATTCAAACCAGCCTAGGCAATTTAGAGAGACACTGCCTCAAAAAAAAAAAAAAAAAGAAAGAAAAAAAAATCACAAAGGACTGGACATGTAGCGCAATGTGAAGCTACATCTCCTGGGTTCAATCTCAGGTACCACAACAAGTACAATAAAATAAAAATTAAAGCATAACCTGGCCAGGTGTTGCATATCTACAGTCCCCATGACCTGGAGGCTGAGGAGAGAGGATAAATTGAGCCCAGCAGTTCAAGACCACCTTGGGCAATATAGTGAGACCTCATCTTTAAAATAAGAAGCTCGGGGCTGGTGGGATAGCTCAGCGGCATAAGCACCTGCCTGGCAAGTGCGAGGTCCTGAGTTCGACTACCAGTACCCACATACAAAAAAAGGGCTGGTGATATTGCTCAGTGGCACGGGCGCCTGCTGGTGCGTGAGGTCCTGAGTTCAACCCCTGGTACCCACAAAAAAAAAAATAAATAAAATAAAATAAAATAAGAAGCTTTAAGGTTGGTAAGGTATCTAGGTTCCTTTTATCTTGTGGTTCTGCCTTCTTTAACACATGGCTTCCATATCTTCTATGGAAGCATCTATAGGTGCATGGCTTATATGGATGGCACCCGCCATCAAGCACATGCACATCAGTGGAAAGGAGAGGATACATTTTTTCCCTCTAAACACACACCCAGAATTTGCACATTTCATTCATTCTGCTCATAGTCCATTGGCTGGAACCTAGTCACAAAACCGTATCTAGGGAGGCTGAGAAAGGTGGTCTTTCACCAGGCAGCTCTGTTGTCAGGCAAAATTTCTATAACTATTAAAGAAAAAGATGCCGGGTGTTGTGGAGATAATCAACAGTCTCTGCCAAAGCTGAATCACAAATATCCTAAGAGTGAAAGATGTATATGGAGAACAGAGAAATCCAATATTTTGGTGGTTGTTAATCACTACCTTCATCTCAGAACTACCAAATATTTCATAGTGAATACCAGATATTCCTTTTTTCTATTGCTATCCAGCTACTGCACTGCTCAGGAATTTACATCAACCACTTTTACTCCACAGAGTCCCCAGCTTCATACCATTTCCACATTTCTTTTTTTCATCCCATTCTCCTTTCCCCTCCTTCCCAGGGGCAAAACCAAACTCCTCAACTCACCATAAGTGGTTTACCCCACCACTGTCATGCTCTTAGGGTTTCACCATCTGCCCCAAGAGGACCATCAAGGTATTTTCTCAAAGAAAGATCTTACCTTAGAAAAACTGTTAAAAATTTCAGTACCTTTGCACACTAATGGTGTCCTTCCCACCAACAAATAAGGTAAAATTCCTTTGTGTCTGACACTCTTTGAAAGTCTCTTCACATGGCAAGCAGGAGCACAGGCTGAGAACCACCATTCACAGCCATTTTCATGGCCCTACATAAGACTGTAATCGTTGCAAAAGTTTATTCTCTGGTGCCTTTGGGTTTTCCCCTCCACCCTCTCTCAGCCTCTCCCCTCTCCTTTCCCATCACAGCACTCAGTCTTCTTCCCACCTTCGGTTTCTCAAGGTAATTTATGAAACATAATTGACCATGGTATAAATAACAAGGAGGCATCAAGTTACTGACTTCAGGACACTTTCATTCATTCATTCATTCATTCATTCATTCATTCATTCATTTATGGGTGTTTTTGAAACAGGGTCTCACTATGTAGTTCTGGCTGGCCTTGTTTTCATTATATAGCCCAGGCTGGCCTGGAACTCATGGCAGTCCTCCTTCCTCAGCCTCCAAAGTGCTGGGATTACAGGTATGCATCACCATGCCCAGCCAGGACCATTTACATTTTAACATGGACTAAAGACTGAAATCTAAGATGGAAATCTCTAAATGGGAGAATTTCAAGTGTCTTTTAGTTCTTGGGAAAACTTGTTTTGTTTTGTTTTGTTTTGCTTGAGACAGGGTCTTGCTATGCAGTTCATGCTGGCTTTGAACTCACTATGTAGCCCAGGCTGGCCTCAAACTCATGGTGATCCTCCTGCCTCAGCCTCCTGAGTGCTGGGATTACAGGTGTTCGCCATCACGCCCATCTCCTTGGGGAACCTTCTTCATTTTTGATAACATTCAAGAGAAAGTATAAAATAAAAACAAGCCCGAACTGAACAGTAGTAGGCATTGTACACAATACTTTCACATAAGCAGTGTATTTAATCCTCAAATTAAGAATGGCTAATATTATGATTCTTATTTTACATATAAATTGAGGCTCCAAGAGATCTAACAGTTGAATCCAGTTTATCTAATTTTCCAAATCTGTATTGTTTCTACCATAGCATGGGAAAAAAAAAAAAAAGAAAAGAAAAAGGAATCAAGCTATGAATATTTGCCTGAAAAATAGAAATTAAGGATTGCCACAATATCAAGGGGCCAAACCTTCTCTGGAACTACCCCTAGACAGATCATGGACTAAAATTAAGATGTGGTTGCAGCGAAAGACTAAATTCTATACTCAGCCAAACTTGGTCCCTTTTGCTGTGATTCTCAAGAAGTAGCCTACAGTCAGAATCTTCAGGGGCTCCTAATAAAAATGTGGCTTTCACAGGCTTGGGGCTGTTGCTCAGTGCTTAGAGCACCTGCCTACCTGCCAGAAGCCCTTAGTTTGATCCCCAGCACTTACCCCCTCCCCCCACCCCCCGCAAAGAAAAGGAGCCACCTGAATCTCTTTCCAGACTACTGAATCTGACTTTCACGGAAGACAGTGCATGAATCTACATTTCAAATAAGGCTCTCTAAAGCGCACTAACTTTGCTAACTACTAGTTTAGTGAATAAACAGCAGAGAAGAACTGTCATCCTCTTTCCTGTGAAAGCCCATATTTTTGTAATTTTTATAGCTTGTTAGCACTCTTGTCAGAGTCTGCGAACTAGAAAGGCTAGAATTCATTCTTCTCAATTATTTATTTAATAACTATTTATTGGATGCTTTCAAATGTGCCAGGCAAGGGAAAGCAAGCACATGGCTTTTGAAATGTATTAGAAGGAAAACCAAAAGGCTAGGGGGCAGAAGACTTGGAAACAATGGTCAAGAAGAAGTTAGCTTTGAGAAATTATTTGAATAATCACTCACTCACCTGGACTCTGAGTCTCCCCAGAGAGGTAGCTACGACAATCTGGAACTACACAGAAGTTGCTGGGTATGTGTGGATTATCCTGTTATAGGACTAGAGTGTGCCTACCTGGATACGCTACTTAAAGATAGAGAGGCAGGGGCCGGTGAGATGGCTCAGTGGTGTACGCGCCTGCCTGGCAAGTGCGAGGGCCCGAGTTCAACTCCCAGAACCCACATACGATAAAAAGGGCTGGTGATATCACTCAGCGGCACGGGCGCCTGCTGGTGTGCGAGGCCCTGAGGTCGACCGCCGGTACCCACAAAAAAAAAGAAGAGAGGCAGGAGAACCGTTTCCTCTCTGCTACCGGTGGATAAGCCAGGTGTCTACTGCTCATCTTGCTAGGAAGAGATGTACATCCACCTATGGAGTGGATCCAGATTTTGTAGGGCCCGATATTTTGTAATTTGGGAGACCCTCTTCAAGAAAAAGAATACAAAATTATGAGCACGATATTAAGTATGGATGTGAATACTTGTTTAGAACGAGAAAAGAAATCAAGACAAATTACTGAAGACTTAGAGATGCCTCTTTGCTTTCCTTTCTGAGATCTTTAAGCAATTTTCCAGAAATACTTACACCAAAATGCTTCTTGATTGCAAACCTCTTCTTCCCCTTATCTAGAGCAGACTATGACTCCCAGCAGCTCCTACCTCTCACAGCAGCTCCTGCAAATGAGGGGTCCTGAACCCAAGCTTCATTAACCTCACAACTAATCCTCTTTCCCTCTTCCTTACCTAACAAAGCACAGTAGTAATCTTTGTTTCAGTGGCCTTTGCTATGGGCTAGCTTCTGTAAGTATGCTCAAGACCAGTAGTTTCCCTGATTTAGCTGGTGTCTTAGTTACCTCTCTCTCAATGCTGAGACAAAATACCTGACACCCAAAGTTAAAGGAGGAAAGGTTTATTTAGTTCACAGTTTGTAGAGGTTTCAGTCCATAATCGGCTGGCTCCAAGGCAGGGTGGTGTGGAAGACAAGCAACACAGAGGAAAAACAGTTTGTGGCAGGCAGAAGACAACAAAAGCAAGCAAGCAAGGGACGAGACAAGCCTCTTTCCATCCCTTATATTGTATCAGGCTACTGGGATTAGGGTGGTGCCACACCAATCAGTGGACTGGTTTAGTCATCACCCACCCTTGCTCCTAGCATCCTTAATCCTAGCATTGCACCATGAATCAATCACACACTCCAGCCACCTCTGAAAAAGGCCCCACCTACGACTGCATGAGGCTTTGGGCGAGACATCTCAACACAAGCCATAACAGCTGGGAAACAGTCTTTGTTTGTTTGTTTGTTTGTTTGTTTTTTGAGACAGGGTTTCACTGTGCAGTTCGGGCTGAACTTGAACTCACTTCATAGCCCAGACTGGCCTCAAACTCGCAGCGATCCTCCTGCGTTAGCCTCCCGAGTGCTGGGATTACAGGCAAGCACACCATACCTGGCTGGAAAACAGTCTTTTTTTTTTTTTTTTTTTTTTTTTTTTTTTTGTGGGTACCGGGGGGACGACCTCAGGACCTCGCGCGCCAACAGGCACCCGTGCCGCTGAGCGATATCACCGGCCCCTTTTTCGTATGTGGGATCCGGGAGTCGAACTCGGGCCTTCGTGCTTGCAAGGCAGGCGCTTAAGCCGCTGAGCCGTCTCACCGGCCTGGAAAACAGTCTTGACAGAATAAACTCTGATAATGGTGAGGTATAGGTAGAGGAAGTGGGTTACTGGCTCTGAGACAGTTATCCCACCCCATTCATTCTGGGGAAACTGCAAGCAGCAAAGGGGCATACATAGTGTGTGTATTCCCTACAACTGGGCTGTGCAAGACAGAAAATAATAGTTATTTTGGCTTGAAATTTTTTTTTGGTACCAGGAATCGAACTCAAGACCTCGTGCTTGCCAGGCAGGTACTATGCCACTGAGCTATATTCCCAGTCCTGGCTCGAATCTATTAATTTAGTTAGGTTGCAAGGTGTATCTCTCTCTGGTTACTCAGAAGTCTCACTGAGTGTCATATTAGTAATATACACTGAGAAGGACAATAAATAATTTCTTAGCAAATACAACTTATTTAGCAGCTAAAAACATAGTGTTCAAGGGATGGGTAGTAAAAATGTTAAGAAGCACTGATCCAGTCCAAGCACCTTGTTTTAGAAATGCCAAAACTGACACTACAGAAAGGAAGAGATGTGTTCGAATCATATAGTCAAACCAGAGAAAAGAGATGTGTTAAAAACCATACAGCTGGGCAGCAGCAGAGACAGATTAGGATTTCTTGTCCAGGCTTCTTATTTGACCAGACAATTTTTTCAGCTCAGAATCCTGTTTTCTACCCCGTGTGCATAGACCTACAATCCCAGCTACTTAGGAGGCTGAGGCAGGAGTATTGCCCAGCTCGGGCAATTTAGTGACTTAATGAGACTCTTTCAAAATGATGATAGATAGATAGATAGATAGATAGATAGATAGATAGATATAGATAGATAGATAGATCAATCGATAGATAGATAGATAGATAGATAGGTAGAGAGATAGGCTGGAAATGTAGCTCAGTGCATAACTTTTAATTCAATCCCCAGTATAAAAAAAAAAACAAGAAAATAAATATATAATCGATTATCGTCAACTAGTTATCCCACTGTGCTGAAAATTAACTTATTGCTACCACCCAACTGCATCCCTGTACCTATTGACCATTCCTTCTCTTTTCTTTCATAATTTTTATTTTTATTAGTATATATTTGCAGTACCTAATGATTACATTCATCATGGGAAGTTGGTAATAGCCATTCCCTCTCTATCCACCTTTGTACATAGATTTCTAAACACAAAAATATTTAAAATATGGCTTGATTTCCTTAAACTTTTCCATTTTATTTATTTATTTTTTTCTTTTTTAAGACAGGGTCTTGCTATGTAGCCCAGGCTGGCTGTAGAATGTGAGATCCTCCTGCCTTAGCTTCCCAAGTACTGGGATCACAGGCATGTGCCACTGCACCCAGGTCTTCTTAATTCTTAAAACCATTAAATCTGATAAGATCCTAATATATGTTAATGTCTTCCATTTACTATTTTTGTTTGTTTGTTTTAAAGACTTTAGAATTTGAATTTTAGAATTTTCCAGTCTTATATATTCTTAGTGTGAGAATTCTTTCTGGATATTTATTTATTTATTTATTTATTTAATCTTTTTGAGACAGGGTTTTGCTATGCAGTTTAGGCTGGCCTTGAACTCACTTTGTAGACCAGGCCAGCCTCAAACTTGCAGCAATTCTCCTGCCTCAGCTTCATGAGGACTGGGATTAAAGGCGTGTGCCACCATGCCCAGCCTGACACCCATTTAATCTTGAATATCTTGTAGATTTTGTCTGACTTGCAGTTACAATCAAAAGACTCATAAAACAAAATCTAGATGAGGAAAGTCAGAGGACCATGGAGAGAAGATCAGATTTCTCTTGAAACAAAATTGTTCCAGGTATTCTAACAATTGTTAGGAAGTCATGATCCTGGTATTGTTTATTAATAATCACTATCAGGATCACAAACGTTTCTCTTAATCTCTCTGTTGCAAACTTTACAATGCTTCTCCCTTCAAATATGTACATTCGGGCCAGGCATGGTGGTGCATGCCTATAATCCCAGCACTTGGGAGGCTGAGGCAGGAGGATCACTGCAAGTTTGAGGCCAGCCTGGGCTACAAAGTGAGTTCAAGACCAGCCTGAACTGCATAGCAAAACCCTGTCTCAAAAAGAAAAATATATAGGTACAGTCATCTGTTCATTCAACATATAAATGAGGAGGCTGGCGACATAGCTCAGTGGTAGAGTGCTTGCCTGGCATGTGTGAAGCCTGTTTGATTCCCAGCATTGCAAAACAAATAAAAACACATACTGAAGGAAGAGAGGGTCTTCTCATTTCTTAGTACTAAGCTAGACACTCACAGCCATGACCTTACAAGATGGTGTCATTATCCTTCTTTTACAGAAGAGTAAGCTGAAAACAACAGAGCAGCTAGCTTACCTAGGTTCACCTAAGGTACTGTGCTAAGTATGTAGTGAGGAAAACAGGTTGCCAGGGTGACCAATGACTAAATATGAAATAAGTGGAAAGGCAAAGGGACAAGCACAATGTCCAGAGACCCTACAGAAAAGGGAATTGCCCTGACTTCATGGGAGATAGATATTTGTGCTAGATCCTAAAGGATGAGTAGGATTTTTTAATAGAATAAAAAAGGAGCTCCTTCTTTGTTCAAGTCACAGAAATTTGAAAGTGTATTTTGTGATTGGGGAATGGCAAATTTCTCTGTGTGGTCGATACATAAAAAAGATAGAGGAAGAGAGGGGAAATGAGGCCAGATCATAAACGGTGTTAAAATTCATGCTGTAGGAGTAAGGATTTGTTTCTGAAGTTAGTAGGGACATAATCATAAATGAGTACAAAAATTTTATGCCAATACATGGTTTAGTTATCAAGTTGTGGTCCACGGATTCTATAGAGTCCCTGAGATTCCTTTTTATTATTTATTTGTTTGTTTTTGCTTTTGTTTTTTGAGACAGGGTCTCACTGTATAGCTCAGGCTGGTCTTGAACTCACTACGATGTAGCCCAGGCTGGCCTCGAACTCACTGCAGTCCTCCTGCCTTAGCCTCCCGAGTGCTGGGATTACAGGTACTCTCCACCACACCCAGTATGGAACACTTCTAAAAGGAGGACCCTTTCTTCTTCTTTCCCTTTTTAGGGTTGGTTGATGCCACCCACATGGAAAGCAGGCCTTCTTCCCTCAGTTTGCTGGCCTACATGTCAATCATCCACAGACACATTGTCATGATTTAGATCTAGAACATCCCCAAAAAGTCTCATGTGTTCAGAGGTGGGGGCTTTTGGAAGGTGCTTGGATCATGGGGGCCTTACACCCACCAGTGATTAATCCACTGCTGAGTTCACAGATGAATGGGCTGTTAAGAGGTGGGACATGGTTGGAAGAGGAAGGTGGCGTGACCTGGAAGAGTGCCCTCCCTCCCTGGCTCCTCTTTTCACTCCCTGCTTCTGGGCTGGATTGAGCATGTTTTCCTGCACCACGCCCCTCTGCCATCTTCTTTTCTTTTCTTTTCCTTTTCTTTTTCTTTTTTCTTTTGAGACAGGGTTTTGCTATGTAGTTCAGGCTGGCCTTGAATTCACTTTGTAGCCCAGACTGGCCTCAAACTCGCAGCAATCCTCCTGCCTCAGCCTCCCGAGTGCTGGGATTACAGGTGTGTACCACCACACCCAGCTGCCATCCTGTTTCTGACTAGAGGCAGCTGACCATGCTCTGAATGAATCCTCTGAGCCTTGAGCCCAAATTAAACCTTTCCTCCTTTAAGATGTGGATGTTGAGTATTTCATCCCAGAGATGACAAAGTGACTAATACACATCTCCAGGACTGTGCTTTACTGATCTGCTGGGCATTTTTTTTTTTTTTGTGGGTACCGGGGGGTCGACCTCAGGACCTCGCGTGCCAACAGGCACCCGTGCCGCTGAGTGATATCACCGGCCCCTTTTTCTTTCTTTTTTTTTTTTTGTGGGTACCGGGGGGTCGACCTCAGGACCTCGCGCGCCAACAGGCACCTGTGCCGCTGAGCGATATCACTGGCCCCTTTTTTGTATGTGGGTTCCGGGAGTCGAACTCGGGCCCTCGCGCTTGCCGGGCAGGCGCTTACGCTGCTGAGCCATCTCACCGGCCCTATGCTGGGCATTTTTTAACTTATTCAAATTGACATATGTCTTAATGATCACAGTTTTGTTTTGGGGTCTTTTTTGGTGGTGCTGGCGTTGAACATCCTAGGGCCTTGTACATCCTAGGCAACTTCTCTACCATGGAGCTATGTACATGTTCAGTCTGTTTAGTGAGGCAGTGTCTCTTGCAATTGTCCAGGCTGGCCTTAAACTTGCGATCCTCCCACATCTCCCACAAGTAGCTGAGTTTGTAGGTGTGAATCACCATGCCTGGCTTCTCTGTGCTTTCGTTTGGTGACAGCAGGGACTGAACCCAGGGGTGTTTTATCATTGTGATACATTCCTAGCTGGTTTTATTTTGAGATAGAATCTTGCTAAGTTCCCAGCTGAGCTAGAACTTGTGATCTCCCTGCCTCAGAATCCTGAGTAGCTAGAATTATAGGTGTGTGCTACTGTGCCCTGCCTCTTTGTACATGTTTAAAAGTGCAATTCAGTAATGTTAACTATATTCACATTGTCGTGCACTGGGTCTCTAGAAGTTTTTCATCTCACAAAACTGATAATCTATACTCATTAAACAACACCTTATTTTCCTCCTCTCCAAGCTCTGGGCAACCACAATTCTACTTCCCCTTTCTACAAATTTGACTGCTTTACAGTATTTGTCTTTTCGTGAATGTCTTATTTCATGTAGCACAATGTTCTCAAGTTTTGTCCATATTGTTGCATGTGTCAGAATTTGCTTCCATTTTTATGTATGTACGACATTTTATTTATCCATTCATCTATGGATGGACATCTGCTTCCACCTCTTAACTATTGTGAATAATGCTCTATGAGCACAGGTGTGCAAATATCTTGAGATCCTGCTTTCAATTAATTTGCTGAATCATATATTTTTTTTTCTTTTGTGATACTGGGGACTGAACTAAGGACCTTCACACTGAGCTACATCCCCAGCACTTTTTGATTTTTTTGAGACATGGATCTTGCTCAGGCTGAGCTCAAACTTAAGATCCTCCTACTTCAGCCCACTAGAATCTGGCATTGCAGTCATACACACCACACTTGGCTAGTATTTCTAATTTATATTTTTAATTTTAGAAATGGGGTCTTGCTATATTTCCCAGTTTGGTCACCAACTTCTAGGCTTCAATGATCCTTCTACCTCAGCCTCCTAAGTAGCTGCACACAGTTCCTGTTTTTAGTTTTTTGAAGCAACTATCATACTGTTTTCTGCAGCAGCTGTACTATATTTGCCTTTCGAGCTGTGTCGGTGTTGCATTGATACTGCAAATCAACGGCAGGTTAATCTGCTGACCCAAGCACAGTGGCCCTGTAATGATTCTGTACTCATTGGGCTCTTTTCTGCCACCCCATCATAGTAAAAAAATGTTCCCAATGAAGCAGTAAAACTATTAATTTTAATTTTGTTAAATCTGAACTCTCATGCTTTTTTAGTACTCAGTGTGACTAAAAGGGATATAGGTACACAGCACTTCTGCATATCGAAGTACCAGGATTCTTTCAAGGAAATGTCCTTGTGGAATTGAATCTAGTTCTGGAAACAGAACTAGCTGATTTTATTCATAGAACACCATTTGTGCTTGAAAGAATGACTGGCAAACTACAGTTATACAGACTGGGGTGTTTGGCAGACATTTTTCTCAAAGTTGAATGAAGCGAGACTATTTCTCCAAGGAAAAGAACTATTTGTTGCCAATAATAAAATCCAAGCTTTCACGAGAAATAAGAACTTTGGAAAACTTGTATTTGCCATCATGAGCTTGACAGCTTTGCAGCACTGAAGATTTTCATGATGGGGTTGTGACATTAATGAAATTTATTTATTTCCTTCCTTCTTTCCTCCTTTCCTCCCTTCCCTCCTTCCTCCCCCCTTTTTTCCTTTTTTTCTTCTTTCTTTTTTTGAGGGTCTTACTCTGTAGTTCAGGCTGTCCTTGAACTCACTATAAGCCCAGGCTTCCCTCAAACTCCTGGTGATCCTCCTGCCTCAGCCTCCCGAGTGCTGGGATTACCGGCATGCACCACCATGCCTGGCTCCCTCTTTCTCTTTCTTTCTTTCTTTCTTTCTTTCTTTCTTTCTTTCTTTCTTTCTTTCTTTCTTTCTTTCTTTCTTTCTCTCTCTTTCTCTCTCTCTCTCTCTCTCTCTCTCTCTCCCTCCCTCCCTTCCTTCCTTCCTCTGTCTTGTTATGATTTATATCTAGATGTCCCTCAAAAGCCTCATGCACTCATAGGTGGGGCTTTTAGGAGGTGGCTTGATCATGGGTATGTGATACTGGATTATGGGTGTGATAACTGGATTAATCCACTAATTGGTTTATCATAATTCTGAATGTGGATAATAGAAAGGCCCACCCTGGGTGTGGGTGGCACCAACCAATGGGATGGTAGCCTGAATGGAATAAAAAGGGAAAGGACGGCTCACTGCTCATTGCCTGCCACACCTTGAGCTGTTTCTCCTCTACCATGCCCCCTGCCATGCTGCCCTGCCTTGGAGTCAGCTGACTATGGACTGAAACCTCTACAAACTGTGAGCTGAAATAAACCTTTCCTCCTTTAACTTGTGGGTGTCAGGTGTTGTGTCTCAGTGACCAGAAAAATAGCTAAGACATGTGTGATGCTAGTGATTGGACCTAGGACCTTGCACATGGCAGGCAAGCACCACTGAACTATGTCCCCAGCCCCAAACCAGTATTTTCGACATCACCAATGAATGGTGTTACAAAATTATTCAAGGGTAGAACATCCAGACCATGAGGCTCTGGGTTAAATTCCCAGGATTACAAAATAAATAAAATAAAATATAAATACATTCCCTAATGTATTTATATTTTGGTGAAGAATCAGAGAAACAGTTACTTCCATACACAGCTAGTGGATGTACAGACCTATACAAAACATTATTATCTGTTAATATTTCAAATGTTGACCCAGAAATTTATATTACATAGTCTGATATGGTGGAGCACATTTATGGTCTTAGCTACTTAGAAGGCTGAGGCAGGAGGATCACTTGGGCAACACACCAGAACCCTGTTCCTAAATACACACATGCATGCTACAAATATATGCACATTTGTTCAAAGTTACATATATAGTGCTATGGCTTGAATGTCCCCCTGAAAACTCATGTTGAAATTTAACTGCCATTGTAACAGTGTCGAGAAGTGGGACCTCTGT
Organism: Erethizon dorsatum; assembly: GCA_028451465.1. Taxonomy (NCBI): domain Eukaryota; kingdom Metazoa; phylum Chordata; class Mammalia; order Rodentia; family Erethizontidae; genus Erethizon; species Erethizon dorsatum. The sequence goes on along the minus strand of CM051827.1, from coordinate 107,738,431 downwards.
AAGGTAATTAGGTATTGAAGGCTCTGCATCCATGAATCAATTAATGCTATTGTAGTGGGAGTGGGTCCTTGGGGTTCCTGATGGAGAAGATGAGCCTGTTGGGTTTTCCTCTCTCTATCTCACACTGCCTGCTTACCCTTCTGCCACATTATGACACAGCATGAAGGCTCTCACCGGATGCTGCCTTCATACTCTGGGACTTCCCGACCTCCAGAGTGGCCTGCCAGATAAGCTAATATTGTTTATAAATTACCTAGTCTGTTTTATTCTGTTATGGTAGCAGAAAATATACTAAGCTATAAAGGAATGTGGACCGTAAAAAGTTGGAAGCATTCTAAAGGTCCTCAGAGCATGGTTGGGGAGGTTGTGGTATGCTTCAGCTGAGTTACTGGAAAGTGGCTGCCTGTGTGGTACAGAACTACATGGCCGGAGGACGGTAATGGAGAGGACATTTATGTTTTACTGTATAACCTTTTGTGGCTTTTAAAAATTTCACATCAAGTGCCTGGTGGTATAGCTCAGTGGTAGAGTGCAAGCTTAGCATGTGCAAGGCTCTGGGTTCCATCCCCACCACAAGAAAAATAAAACTCTCACATCTCACATCAGGTATATATAGTATTATTAATTTTTTTTACTTAAATAACTAAAATAGTTCTGATAGGGAAAATAGTTCTGATGACAGTTGATAAAGGTGTTAGCTATGGCAGAGGCAGTGAAAGGCACCACAAGAGACTGATATGACAGACATTACAAAGGTAGAAGTGAGTGGTTTTAATAACTGATTTGGTTTTGAAATGTGGGTGGTGGGCTTAAAGGAAGAAAAGAGAAAAATTAAAGATGATTTAATTTTAGACAAATTGGCTGACGGTGCCATAACCCTCAAAGAAACACAGAGAGAATGTTTATGTGTCATGGTGGGGAGAGGGAGGAGTGGTTATGAGTTCCAGGCTCACATTCTACTATCATTTATGCCAAATGCACCTATAATTTATCAAATGCTGTTACATATATTTGCATAAACATAGTCTCTTTAATTCATACAAAAGCAAACAAAACAACCATATGAGGCAGGAATTTCCACAGCCATTTTATAGGTAACGAGATAGCTTCAGAGATCTTTTTTTTTTTTTTTTTGTGGGTACCGGGGGGTCGACCTCAGGACCTCGCGCGCCAGCAGGCGCCCGTGCCGCTGAGCGATATCACCGGCCCCTTTTTCATATGTGGGTTCCGGGAGTCGAACTCGGGCCCTCACACCTGCCGGGCAGGCGCTTAAGCCGCTGAGCCATCTCACCGGCCCAGCTTCAGAGATCTTAAGAAACATACAAAGCTGAACAGCCATTAAGCAGCACAGACTAGACTTGCATGAAAGCTGCTCTTGTTGTCTGACAATGGTGTTGTTTCCATATATCAAGCTGGTTTGAAACTCGCAGAAACTGAGAGGACAGGCTTTGGATTTGAACAGACTTGGGTTCAAATCCCCAGTCTTTTAAATCCCAACTATATGACATTGGGCAAGTTTACTTCACCTTTCTAAATCTCAATTTCATCCTCAGTATCTAGCGATAAGGGTTAAATTAGACGGTGCACCTAAAGCTTTAGCAGACACACATGACAGCTGTTAGTAAATGGCAGCTGGGCTGTCATATTGATTGGACATGGGACATGTTGGTTCAGTGAATCAACAATAAGAACTTTAGAGCTGGAATTAAGGAGGGAAGAATACATTTACCTAAAAGCTGCTTAGTTAATGACATTTTGCCATAATAGCTTTTTTCAGTTTTTATTTCATATAGGTATATGTTTGTATTACATAATGATTACATTTATTCTGGGGATTGGTGCATGTACATAACACATCTCAATTATTTTTCATCCTCTTTCCCTCCCTTCCCTCCACCTCTCTCCATGTCTACCTCCCCTTCCCATTTGATACTTATTTACACTTTTGGTTTCTCACACCAGAGAAACAATGTGGTATTTACAGATGTGTGTCCAATTTATTTCACTTAAGGGTATGTTCTCAGCTGGAAGTGGTGACACATGCATGTAATCCCAGCACTCAGGAGGCTGAGGCAAGAGGATCACCGTGAGTTTGAGGCCAGCCTGGGGTACATAGTGAGTTCAAGGCCAGCCTTCACTACAAAGTGAGACCCTGTTTAAAAAAAATAAAATAAAAAGTATGTTCTCAAGGTGCCTCCATTTACCTAGAAATGTCTCAAGTTTAACCTTCTTTATGACCAAGTAGTACTCCATTGTATAAAAAACCCCCACATGTTCTTTATCGTTTATTAGTTGATGGGCATTTGGGCTGTTTCCAAGATTTAGCTATTACAAACAGTGCCACTATAAACATGGGTGTGCATATATCACTGTGGTATTATGCTTTTAATTCATTTGGGAAGATATCAAGAAGGGGAATAGCTGGGTCAAATGGAACCTCCAGTCCTGTTTTTTCAAGGACTCTTCACACTGATTTCCACAGTCATTGCACAAGTCTACACTCCCACCAACAGTGGAGAAGGGTTCTTTTTCCCCAGAGCCCTGCCAGCATTTGTTATTGGTTGATATCTTGATAATAGCCATTCTTTTCAGAGTGAGATGGAATATCAGCATTGTTTTAATTTGCATCTCTTGAATGACTAATGATGTTGAACATTTTTCATATATTTATTTGCCATTTTTCCTTCTTCATCTGAGAAGTGTCTATTCATCTCAGCTGCCCATTTTTGGATTGGGTCTTTAAATTTGGGGAGTCTGATTTTTTTGAGTTCTTCATAAAATCTAGGAATTAGTCCTTTGTCCGAGGGGCAGCTGGCAAAATTTTTTTCCCACATTGTGGGGTGTCTCTTCATTCTCTTGATGGTTTCTCTTGCTGTGCAAAAGCTTTTTAATAAAATGAGATCCCAGTTGTTGATTCTTTGTGAAAGTTCTTATGCAATTGGGATTTTGTTCATAAAGTCTTTGCCTACACCAATGTCTTCAAGAGTTCTACCTATTTATCTTCCAGTAGATCTAGAGTTTCTGTTTTAATATTTAGATCTTTGATCCATTCTGATTTTAGTTTAGTGCTTGGTGAGAGATATGGGTGTAGTTTTAGTCTTTGGTGGGTGGAAAGCCAGTTTTTCCAGCACCATTTATTAAAGAGGCTATCTTTCTTCCAGAGAAGGTGTTTGGCTTCTTTGTCAAATATAAGGTGGCTGAGTATATCTGGAGTTGTATCTGCATCTTTTAATCTGTTCCATTGATCTTTGGTTGTTTTTTTCGTTTTTTTTTTTGTGTTTTTTTTTTGTTTGTTTTTTTTTTTTTTTTGTTTTTTTTTTTTTTTTTTTTTTTTTGCCAGTACCATGCTGTTTTTTATCACGGTAGCTTTGTAGTATAATTTGAAGCCTGGGATTTGATGCCCCCTGCTTTGCTTTTGTTGACCAGAATTGCCTTTGCTATTCTAGGTCCCTTCTGGTTCCAAATGAATTTTAGGATTGCTTTCCCTAATTCTGTGAGATATGCTGTTGGAATTTTGATTGGGACTACATTAAATCTGTATAACAACTTTGGGAGTATGGCCATTTTCACTATATTTGTTCTACCTATCCAAGAACACGGGATATCTTTCCATTTTCTGATATCCTCTTCAACCTCCTTTTTCAGAGTACCATAGTTTTTAATGTAGAGGTCTTTTACTTCCTTCATTAGATCGATTCCTAGGTATTTAATTTTTTTGGATGCAATTGTGAAAGGTGTCATTTCCCTAATTTCTCTCTCAGTGAGTTTGTTATTAGTGTACTGAAAGGCTATTGATTTTTGAGTGCTAACTTTGTATCCAGCCACACTGCTGAATTTGGTTATTAAATCTAGAAGTCTTTTGGTGGAGTTTTTGGGGTCTTCCATGTAGAATATCACGTCATCTGCAAATAACAATAACTTAACTTCTTCCTTTCCTATCCTTATTCCTTTTATTTCTTCCTCTTGTTTAATTGCTCTGGCTAATGTTTCCATAACTATATTGAATAAGAGAGGTGACCGTGGACATCCTTGTCTTGTTCCTGAATTTAGAGTGAAAGCTTTCAGTTTTTGTCCATTTAGTATGATGTTGGCTGTTGGATTGTCACAGACGGCTTTTGTTAGATTGAGATAAAGACCATCTATTCCAATTTTCTGCAGAGTTTTTATCATGAATGGGCATTGGGCTTTGTCAAATGCTTTTTTTGCATCTATTGAGATGATCATATGGCTTTTGTCCTTGGCTCTGTGAATATGGTGTATTACAATTATTGATTTGTGTACATTGAACCAGCCCTGGGATGAATCCTACTTGGTCATGGTATATAATGTTCTTGATGTTTTGCTGCACTCTGATTGCCAGTACCTTACTGAGGATTTTTGCATCTATGTTCATTGAAGAGATTGGCCTGTAGTTCTCTTTTTTGGTTAGATCCTTCTCTGGTTTTGGTATCAGGGTAATACTTGCTTCCAGGAATGAATTTGGAAATGTTGCTTCCCCTTCAATTTCATTAAAGATTTTGAGGAATAGTGGCATTAGGTCTTCTTTGAATTTCTTATAGAATTTAGCAGTGACTCCATCAGGACTTGGGCTTTTCTTTGTTCATAGGTTTTTAATTACATCTTTGATTTCATTGATTAATATTAGTTTATTTAGAATTTTTATATATTCTTGGTTCCATTTTGATAATTCATATGTATCTAAGAATCTGTCCATTTCTCTGAATTTTCCATCTTATTAGAATACAGGTTCTCAAAGTAGGTACTGATGACCCTCTGAATTTCTGCAGGATCTGCTGTGACTTCACCCTTTGCATTCCTAATTGCATGGATTTTAGCTTTTTCTTTCCTTTTTTTGATAAGGTTGGCTACGGGTTCGTCAATTTTATTTAATCTTCAAAGAACCAACTGTTTGATTCATTGATTCTTTGTATTGTTTTCTTAGTCTCCATTGCATTAATTTTTTTTTTCTGATCTTTATAATTTCCTCTGTTGTATGAGCTTTGGGCTTGACTTGCTCTTCTTTTTCTAGAAGCTTATGGTTCAACATTAAGTTGTTTATTTGAGCTTGCTCTGTTTTCCTAATATGGGAATTCACCATTATAAATTTCCCTTGTAGGACTGCTTTCATTGTGCCCCATAAATTCTGGTATGTTGTATTGGCATTATCTTTTAATTGTAGAAGCTGTCTAATTTCTTCTTTAATTTCATCTGTGACTCATTGGCTGTTTAGGAGGCTGTATAATGTTCTTGAGTTTTCTTTTGCCATTGATTTCCAGTGTCATTGCACTGTGGTCTACTAAAATGCATGGGACAGTTTCAATTCTTTTGCATTTACTTAAGCACGTTCTATGAGCTGGTATGTGTTTTATTTTGGAGAATGTCCTATGTGCAGCTAAGAAGAATGTGTGTTCTGGTGTTGTGGGGTGGAACACTCTGTAGACATCTACTAAGTCCATTTATTCAGAAGTTTGGTTGAGTTCTAATATTTCATTGTTAACTTTTTGTCTAGTTGATCTGTCTATTTGTGACAGTGGTGGATTGAGGTCCCTCATTATAATTGTATTAGTGCTCATTGATTTTTCAAGTCCATTAATATTTGTTGTATATAGTTAGGTGCAGTGGTATTTGGTGCATATATATTTATGATTGTTATCTCTTCTTCTTGAATTGTTTCCTTTACAAAGATGTAGTGACTTTCTTTGTCTCTCTTGATCAGTCTTGGTTTGAAATCCACTTTGCAAATAGAATAGCTACCCCTGCTTTTTTCTGGGTTCTTGTGGCATGGAGTCTTGTTTTCCATCCTTTGAATTTTAATCCATAAATTTCTTTTTGAATTAAATGTTTCTTTTATGCAGCATATTGTTTTTTTTTTTTGTGGGTACCGGGGGGTCGACCTCAGGACCTCGTGCGCCAACAGGCACCCGTGCCGCTGAGCGATATCACCGGCCCCTTTTTCGTATGTGGGATCCGGGAGTCGAACTCGGGCCCTCGCACTTGCAAGGCAGGCGCTTACGCTGCTGAGCCATCTCACCGGCCCTATGCAGCATATTGTTAGATCTTGTTTCTTGATCCATTATGCCAGTGTGCTTCTTCTGATTATTAACTTGAGACTCTTTAACATTGATGGTTATAACTGATATGCATTGACTTATCCTTGTCATGTTATTTTCCTGTTGCTGGCTTCCTTTTTTCCTTCCCACTGTTTAATTGCTTGTCTTGCCTGGTGGATTCATTCTGTTGGAGTTCATGGAGTTGTAATCCTTGTTATCTCTTTCTAGAATATCCTTCAGAACATTATGGAGTGCTGGTTTGGTGTTCATGAACTTTATCAGGTGTTCTTTGTCATGGAAGTATCTTATTTCTCCATAAATTTTGAAAGATAGTTTTGTGGGGTACATCAATCTGGGTTAGACATTGTTTTCTTTTAGGGCTCGAAATACTTCACTCTGTGCTCTCCTTTTGACTTGAGGGTTTGTGTTGAGAAGTCTGCTGTGATTCTGATGGGCTTTTGTATCAATCAGTGTTTTACTAGAGAAACAGATATAACACAAGATATAGACATGTGTAAGAAATTACAAGATTAGCTTATAATGGCCACCCATGGAGTTGGATGAGGAAGAGTTCAGTGAGTGTCTGCACACTGGAGACCATAGGCTTCAGTTCAAGGTCTGAAGTTAACTGCAGTGTCTGCACAAGTCTGAATCAGGAGGCTGAGAGTCTATGCTGGAAAACTGAAGAGTCTAGCATGGAACACTAAGTGATCTGTGGCAGAAGCCAGAGAGTCTGCACTAGAAAGCTGAAGAATCTACAATGGAAGCCGAAGACTCTGCATTGGAAGCCAGGAGATGATGTCCAAACTGGAGGTGAAGACTGTAGCTCCTCTGTTGAACAGAAACAGATCCGTCCTTCCTCATTTTGATTTTATACCATCCAGGTGGTGAGCTGCCCTAGAGTGTGTCTTCTACACCTAGGGTGGGTCTTCTATACCCTAGGGTGTAGAATTGCTGAGCCGATTTAGTTAAGCTTCTAAACTTCTCATGTTAACACAATCAATCAACCATTGCAGCTTTACTTTATAGGTGATTTGTTTATTTTCTCTAACAGCTTTTAACATTCTTTTCTTGTGTTGAATTTCTGGGATCTTGACTATTATACGCGATGGTGTAGATTTCCCTTCTCTTTTTTTTTTTTTTTTTTTTTTTGTGGGTACTGGGGGTCGACCTCAGGACCTTGCGTGCCAGCAGGCGCCCGTGCCGCTGAGCGATATCACCGGCCCTTTTTTCGTATGTGGGTTCCGGGAGTTGAACTCGGGCCCCCGCACTTGCCAGGCAGGTGCTTATGCCGCTGAACCATCTCACCGGCCCCTAGATTTTCTTTTTTGATGGCTAATTGGAATTCTATATGCCTCACTTATCTGTATGTCAAATTCTTTTTCCCTGCTTGGGAAGTTTTCTGCCTTGACACCTGTGAACAGGTGTCATTTGTGATATCTCCTGCTTTTTCATTGACCCTGATCAATCTTATATTATTCTTCTTTGTATCATCTGGCAGCTGTTGGGTTGATTTCTTATGATCCCTTGCAATTTTTAAGAAATCTTCCTTTTTATAATCACTAACTGTATCCTGTCTTCTACATCTGAGATTCTGTCCTCACATTGGCTCATTCTGCTGCATATACTTTCAATGGAATTTTAATCTCCTGGATATCTGTTTGAATCTGTTTCATGAATTACATTTCTTTCCTATGTTGGGCATTCACGGTTTCCATCATTTTGTTAAGCTCCTTTCTTTTATCTGTATCTGCTCTAGAGTCACTAAGCATGTCTTTCATTATGGTCACCATCTCTATAGTTATCTGAGAAATTATTTTTGATTTTATTTGTTCTAGAGCCTCGTTCATCTGCTTTGTTACTTTGACCATTACCACTTCAGAGAATCCAGGTGGATGGCTTTTGGATTGTTTCACCCCATTGCCCCCTGGGTTTGCCTTTGGTGAGTTGGAAGTCTGCATCTTGTTTAAGTGTCTTCTTATTTTCTATATATTTTTAAAAGTTTAATTCCTGGGTTGATGCTTGTAAGTTGCTTTGGGTGAATAGCTTTATTGCTAGTATTGAGAACCCTTAGGAGATGACTACTTCTCAGAGATGTCTTCCAGAAATAGCTGGCTTTTGGTTTTGAGTCTGTTGCCAGATCATATCTCTTCAATTTATTGGGGGTGAAAAGTTGCTGCCTGCTTTCCTGGCCCCTGGTTCCTTGGCACTGACCTATAGTATTTTTTATGACACATAGGCAATCTCAGTCTTGGTATACTGTCTCTTTGGCTAAAGTGGTACAATCAGCAATAACAATAGCATCAAACAGTCTAGAAAATGACAAACTGAGGTAACTATTAATTTGCTACCTTTAACTGTATGAACTAGATTTGTGGTCATACAACAAAATCTAGAACAAACCAGAAAATTATATGCAGTAAACAAGCCCTCAGGGAAGAAAATTTCAAAGGAGCTAGGGGGAAAGAATAGAGAAACAGAAGAAGAGAAAGAAATTAAAAGTGAGGCTGGTGGGCAAGATCATGCAAACTTTGGGAAACTGATGAAGAAGACAGGAGGGAAAGAGAGAAGGAAGAAATAAAAACAATAATAGAACAGAACAACAACAAAAAACTAGAAACCATGTTCACACTCATATAAAAACAAGAACAATCAAGAAAAAACAAAAGAAACAAAACAAAAAACAAGAAAGAAAGAAAGATAAAAAGATGTTCACTTTAAGGTGTGTCTCTGCTATCACTGGTAGACAAAATGGGCAGACAGAGTCCAGATCCAAGTTGATTAATCCCAGCAAGCCAGCCATAGTGGATAATCCCAGTGAGTCTGTACCTTTAGTTCCAGTGAAGTTTGGGCTGGTTTTTGGCTGTGAGGCTGGAACCAGACCTGTTCAATGTGCAGCAATCTGTGTGCCTCCTGTCAGCTTGAACTTGGCTTCTTGGTCTTCTGCCGATTTGAACTTGGCTCCTTGACCCCAACACTGGGAGCTGCTAGTTGGAGCCAACAGTTGCTCTGAGTTCAGAGATCAGTTGGCCTCTCTCCAAGATGACTCCTGGTCAATCGCCCTCTCCTTTGGGACGTCTGAACCTGAATAACTCACCAGCCACTGTAGTCTGCTGCATCCACTCCTCCATTTCACTGGTGCATTTCTCTATAGAGGTTTCTGGGGTCACCAGTAGTCACTGTGTGTCTGCAGGTTTGAGCCACACCTCCCTCACAGTGAGTCCAGGCTCAGGGAGAAAGCACCGCCTGTCACCGCCTCCTTTGTTGAAGTCTCTCTCTTTGCTTTCCTTGGGGGCTTCAATTCATGATTCAGATCCTTCCTGGGTCCTAGTGACCTACCTCTCTCCTTCTCCTCTTCACATTGCTATATTCCAGCATCTGCACATCAAATCTCAGAGAGGCTCTTTCTCTGCTGCTCACCACTCTGCCATCTTCCTGGAAGTCCCTCCCCTTTCCCATTTGAAAAAAATTTCCCTACTTCCTATTATCTATCTTTTAGTTTTGCTCTTTATTTCTATTTTGGGTTTCTCATATAAGAAAAACTACATAATATTTAAGCTTGTGAGTCTGATTTATTTAACTTAAATTATGGGCACAAGGTGCATCCATTTGTTTTACAAATAACTCATTTGTCCTTCTTCCATTATGTATAAATACATTTCTTTATTTATCCTATTGATGGGCATATAGGCTATTTCCAAGATTTAGCTATTATGAATTGTGTTGCTATAAACATGATTATGAATGTATCACTGCAATGTTATATTGTTAACTCTTTTGGGATGATACCTAGAAAATGAATAGCTGGGTCTAATGGAATTTCTAGTTTTAGTTTTTTGAAGAATGGCCATACTGATTTCCACGATAATTATACTAGTTTACATTCCCAGTGACAATGTCGAAGGGTTCACAGCATTCCCATTGCAGCATTGCCAGCAGCTTTTTGTTTTTCTTTTGCAATTCTGGGAAATGAACCCAGGTCTCACATGTGCTAGGCAACTGTTCTGCACCAGAGCTACACCCCCAGCCCTGTCATAATGGCTCTTGAAAGATTATGCCACCTTTTAGTCAGTGACTCATTTTTCCTCCATATGACTTTTTCACTTAAATACATACTGAAAAAAATATGCTACAAGAAGGCCTCTTTCAAAACTAAGATTATAAGCAAAGACTTACCACTTCACTTGGTGCTACAGATTTTTGTGAGAGAATATCGTAGGAAGAGATCTGAATCGTGCTCTATGTTTGGACAAACAGACCATGATTTATTTCAGATGAACAGACAATGCCCAGGGAAAGAAATGAAGAGGTAGTATCTTTATCACTCTTCCATCAACTGGGCATGTCTGTCATTTTCTTTTTTCCAAGTACTTTCATTTGTAGCCTTTACTTTGCTCAAGAGCTCTTCTGTGTTATAAAATTATTTTTTATTTTTTATTGTTTTTTATGTGGGTGCTGGGAGTCGACCTCAGGGCCTTGAGCTTGCCAGCAAGAGGCACTTGTGCTGCTGAGCGATATCACCAGCCCCTTTTTGTCCTTTATGTGCGTTCCAGGAGTCGAACTCAGGACCTCACGCTTGCCAGGCAGGCGCTTATGCCGCTGAGCTATCTTACTGGCCCTAAAATTATTTTTTAGACAAATTTATTTTTAAGTGTAGTTTAAGTGCGAGATAACCACGAACACCTAAAACGTTGAATAATTGGTAAAAATTGAACAAAAAGAGAATGTGCCTTTCAAAGAATGACCCCTTCTCCACCAGTCACCCCACAATCACGTCTTCTTTCTTTGGCCAGCTTAATCAACTTCATTGAATTGATTTTATGGATAAATAATATTAACTTTCAGTAGTTTATTTGAAGGTAATATGGTATGTTACGTGATCTATATCAGTAGCAAACCTATGACATTCCCTCTTGATCAGCAGGTAAGCCAAGTGTATGAGTTGTTTTTTTCTAGACTAAAACCTCAGTATTCAGGTTTAATTGCATTGTTGGGGCTTTGTGATAAATAAGTGGATACTGGGTTGCAGTTTGGGCACTCATTCTCTGAAAGGATCACCATCATTGATCTATATTATGTAAATTTTTAATGCTCTACATATTTATCTTTAGAAATTGTTTGCACACCTTAGGTTCAGACATTGTGCTAAGCAGAATTCCAAAATGGTCCCCAAGATTTCTATTTCCTGGTATACACATCCTGTAAAATCCCCAATTATTAACATTTAGCTATGATGGGATATAATGTTGCAATTAAGTTGCCTCATATGAGAAAATCAGGGGGATTTTGGAGATGTGGCAAGATCCCTAAATAATTGCCTTTACCCTAACAGAAGGGAAGTTATCCTGCGTGGGCCTGACCTAATCAGCAGGCCTTCTGAATAGCGGTCAGAGCCAGACAGAAGCCAGAGACACCTGTTAGCTTTGAAGAAACAAACTGTCATGCTGTACAGAAGGTCATACGGCAGGTAATGCTGGGTGGCTGCTAAGTGAGCCCTACAACTACTAAAAAAACCCTGAATTTTGCCAACAACCAGAAAACTTGGAAGAGGACTCCACACCTAAAATGAGATCACAGATCTGGTTGACACCTTGATTCCAGCCTGTCAAGACCCTGATCAGAATACCCAGATAACCCATGCCTGGACTTCTAAGTCACTGAAATTATGAGATAACTTTTTTTTATGGGTGCAGTGGCGTATAGCTATAATTCAGGGTATTGGGAGGCTGAGGAAGGAGGATCATAAAAACTCAAAATCAGCCTGGACAACTTAGGGAGACCCTGTCTTAAAAGGAAAAAAAAAAAAAAAAAAAGGACTGGTACGCATCTCAGTAGAATAGTGCTCCTGGGTTCAATCCTCAGTACTAAAAAAATGAGATTTTTTCATCCACCAAGTTTCTGGTATTTTGTTATGTAACAATAAGAAACTGATTAAAGGTGTGTATAAATTATTTATTGGCACACTAATGCTGTTACACAAGCAGCTCAAAATTCAGTACAGGAGTCACTATTATTATTTGTCATGAGTCTATAAGTCACCTGTGCAATTCTGTTGATCTGGGCCAAACTATGTTACTCTCACCTGGACTTGGACTCTTTTCTGAATCCATAAATGGCTGCTGGCCTGGCTGGAAGTTGGCTGGTTAAGAATGGTCTCACCTAACTGGACATGTTGGCGCCAGTCTAAACTAAGGAGCGATACCCTATTTCCAAAAAAAAAGAAAGAAAAGAAAAGAAAAAGAATGATCTCACATGGTATGGGTTGGCTCCACTCCTCATGATCTCACTCATCTTCATGCAGATTAGTCTGTGTTTGCCTTCATGGAAGTGAGGAAGATTTAACAAGAGAGAAAAAGAAAAAGCTTAGGCAATTTTTCCTTTCATTCTTTCTCTTCCTTCTTTTTTCTTTTCTTGTGGTACTGGGGATTAAACTCATGGTCATTCCCCAGCCTTTTTACTAAACTGCCCAGGTTGGGCTCGAACTTGTGATCCTCCTGAACCAACCTAGATTGCCTAGAGTTAGGCAATTTTCCAAGACAGCTTGCATCAAATGTCTCATTGTCCCATTGGTTGAAACAAGTCACATGAGGAGAGAAATAAATACACATGCACACAGGCCTCTTCCTCTTGGTCCCATATTGAACTCCAGTTGGAAGAGGCAACCCATTCTCAAAATGGAGGTAGAACCGTGCCCGCGGCCTCAGGCCTGGGGCTGTTGGCACCTGGGGGCGGGTTTGGTGGGAGGGGGCAAGGAGGACAGTCTTGATCCAAAGGAACCAGAGTGTTGAGGAAGCTGTTGATTAGTGCAGGGAATTGAGGAAGCTGTTGATTGGTGCAGGGAGTTGAGGAAGCTGTTAATTGGTCCTCTGAGCTTTGAAACTACAGATGATAGATTAAGGGAGAAATGGGTACGCACAGAGAATGTGGTTAGTCCCACCAGGGAAAACGTTTGGAAGTTTTGGTTTTATGACTTTCTCCTGTGTTGAATAGGTGGCTACAGGAGGTAGGGTGGACGCTCAGGGTTGACTCAAGTGGAGTGGAACCACAGAGAGTTGTTTTTAGAGAGGAGTCTAAAGCATGGGGCTACCCAACAGGGTCTCACTAAATTGCCCTGGCTGACCTCAAATTTGTGATCCTCCTTTCGCAGTCTCAGAGTAGCCAGGATTACAAGTGTGTGCCACCGCCAGGCTGCTGTTGTAACTGTTGATGATCGTGATATGGTTGATTAAAGTGTTCAGAAATAACTCTTCCTCCTACCCCAGTACTGGGGATATAACCCAGGGCTTATGCACTGAGCTATATCCCCAGACCTTTTTAAATTTTGAGACAGGGTCTTGCTAAATCGCTCAATTTCTTAGGCTAGGCACCAACTTGTTATCCTTCTGCCTTATTTCCCAGAAAGGTGGGATTACAGATGTGCAGCCATCACCCCCTCCCATTCAGAAATAACACATTTTAATTGGCATAACTATGGAAAAGGACCTCTCTAAACAAGAGACACAGTATGCTGGAGCAGGAAGAAGTTGTGGAGGTAGATCTGGCAACATTATGGGTTGCAGAGGAAACTTTGGAGTTGGTGGAGGAAATTTTGGCCCTGGTAGAAACTTTGGATGAAGAGGATCCTGTGGTGGTGGAGGTGGTGGGAGCAGAGGTAGTTGTGGAGGTTATAGTGGATATAATGGATTTGGAGGTGATAGTGGCAATAATGGCCATAGTCCTGGTCATAGCAGCAGAGGAGGCAATGGAGGTGGTGGATCAGTATATGGAAGCTAAGGTGGTAGAGATGGTGGTGGTGGAGGATATGATGGTTACAATGAAGGAAAAAATGTGTCAGTGGTAACTATGTTGGTGGTGAGAACTATGATTTTGGAAATTATAGTGGACAACAGCAATCAAATAATGGACCCATGAAGGAGGGCAGTTTTGGTGGAAGACAATCTGGTAGTCACTATGGTGGTGGTTATGGATCTGATGGTAGAAGCAGTGAATGTGGTAGCAGAGGGGTTTGTTTTTTTGTTGTCGTTTTGTTTTTTGAGACAGGGTCTTGCTATATAGTTCAGGCTGGCTTTGAACTCACTATGTAGCACAGGCTGGCCTCAAATTCACAGCAATCCTCCTGCCTCAACCTCCCAAGTGCTGTGATTAGAGGCATGCATCACCATGCCCAGTTCAGCAGAGGGTTTTTAAAACAGCAGAAAAGAGCTACAGTTCTTTTGTAAGTAGGAGAAAGGAGTTATCAGGAAAGCTGCAGGTTACTTTGAAATAATCGTCCCAAGTGCATGAGGAACTGTAAAACTCTGCCACAGAAGGAACTCTGATCTATAATTAGAAAAGTTAACTGCAGTTTAAACACGAAATCCTTCTTGTGGACTATGAGCTGCCGTTTGCAAAAGGTGCAGACATTGATTAATGCAAAGTAATATCAATTATATGTACATTCTTGAGATCATCTATCTGTGGTAGCTTTCTCTTTCTTTTCATTATATCAGGTATATTATCCTGTAAACTGTGGTAGAAGTTCCAAGAATAAGCAATGAAAGGATTCCTTACTTTGCAATAATTGTATTTTTCAGTGTTTTTACATTTTAATACAGAAACTAACAAAATGCAGTTTTGAAGGTGTTTCCTCATGAGTTAACAAGTAAAGATCATTGTTTATTATGTTATATGAAAGTTAACTGCAAAGAACACCTACAGACTTTCAGGTTTTTTTTTTTTTTTTTTGGTACTGGGAATTGAACTCAGGACTTTGCACTTGCCAGGTGCTTATGCCGCTGAGCTATATCCCCAGCTCTAGACTTTCGGTTTAGGAGGACTCTTCTCATTTCCAAATCATGATATGAATGGGCACTGACACGAGGAGAGAGTATATGTGTGTGTATATATATATATATATATATATATATATATATATATATATATATGTGTGTGTGTGTGAATTTAGTAGTGTTAATATTTCCTTTAAATGAGAAATCTCAAAATTAAAAAAAAATCCATACAAAGACTTGGCACAATGCTCACAGCCATTTTATTCAGGCAGCAACTGGAAACAACCCAAATATCTATCAGTGAGAGAAAAACATGAACGAATTGCAGCATATTCACAAAATGAAATATTGTTCAATAATAAAATAATGAGTTAGCGATTTACGCTACAATGTGGCTAAATATCAAAAACATTATGTGCAGTTCAATCCCCAGTACTGCAAAAAACAAAACAAAAAAAGTTTGTTGAGTCAAAGAATTCAGACACAAAAAAAGTATATTTTGAGTGATTTCAATTTATATGAAGTTAAGGAACAGTTACATGTAATCTGTGGTGTGAGAAATCAGAACAGTTCTAGAGTGCATGGAGATTGAGTGGAAGAGAACTTGAGGATACTCTCTATTCACGGAAATGTGTTTTTTCTTAGCTGGTCTTGGTTACATAGGTACATAAACTTATCAAAATTCTTTAAACTGTACTCTTTAGAATTATGCGAGGAGACCGAGAAAAGATGGCGGATTTGTAAGAAGCAGGCAGTGAAACTCTCTAAAAGTTGCCCTTGGGCCACCAGGATATAGTGGCTGGGAGAGCACAGCAGGGAGGGAGGTGGCTCCCCTGGACCCAGGAAAGTTCTGAGGTGCAGTTCGGGACCCACAGAGCGAGTGCAGAGTGGTTTTGAGGAAGAAGGAGGAGACCAAAGGGGACTTCTCCCTGTGCCAGGAACCGCGGTGCGACAGAAGTTCAAATCTGTGGACACACGGTGACAGCCGGCGCCCCTGGGGGCCTCCACGGAGGAAAGCGAGATAGCAGTGGTGCAGGGGAGCAGTGAAGGACTGCGCTGGCTGGTGGTGAGTGCCGCGGAGGCGCAGCAGTCCCATGGGAGAGAGCGATTGGCCCGGCGCCATTGTGGGGGGTGTAGCAAAACAGCACGGTGCCTAAACACAGAGCTCAGGACTCAGCGTGGCGCCGGGGCTCTCAGGCGTGTGGAAAGTGCGCCCAGGGCGGCAGGTGAATGAGACTGGTCTCCGCCAGAGAGTACAGGCTACTGCCCACTGCCCCGCCAAAGGGCTGCTCCTGGCTTGCGGGGACGGACCTGCACGGAACAGGACTCTATCACCACAAGGTGCCTGCCTATAGCAGAGTCAAAACCTGGAACTGATTCTCCTTTTTTTTTTTTTCCTTCTTTTTCTCTCATTCGTTTTTTGTTCTGGTGAAGGTTTTCTGTTTGTTTGTTTTGGTGGGGTTTTTGTTTGTTTGCTTGTTTTGTTGTTTTTGTCTTCGTTTTTGTTTTTGTTTGTCTCTTTGTTCTTTCCTTCATTATCCTATCTGGTTTTTATATGAGTGTAAACAGAGCCTCTAACCTTCTTGTGATTGTGGTTCTGATCTATTCTTCCTTTTATCCCTTCCTTCTCTTTTTCCCACCAGTCCTCTACACCAGTTTCCCAATGTTAGCGGGATCCCTCTTGGTCCTCCAGCCTTACATCTAATTCCTTCCTCTTCTCCCAATACTCTATTTCCTCCTTAACTCATTTTAAATTTAAACTCCTGAGGGCAAAATTAACATAGTAAGGACTTAGATACTGCATATAATTTTTCTGGTGTGTTTTAGATTTTGTTTTATAACCACAACTGTACTTTATATGGTTAAAAGTGGCAAATAACTGGTTAGCTCAGACTGTCATTTTCTAGGCTGTGTTTGATGCTTTAGGTAAAAAGTGACATAATTGTTCTAAACAGATTTTCTTCCTGACATTCCGTGACTGAGATTGACTAAGGGTCACAGAAAATACAGTGGCAGAGTACCAAAGAAACAAGGACTGGGCCAAACAGGCAGCAACTTCTCATATCCAACAAATTTTAAGAGGTAGGATCTTGCAGCAGGCTCAAAAACCAAAAATAAACTATGCCTGGAAGATATCACAGAGAAGTAGTCATCTCCTAAGGATTTTGAACACTAGCAATAAAGCAACCTACCATAGGTAATTTACAAACATCACCCCAGGAATTAAACTAAAGAAAGAAAAGAAAATGAGACAACACTTAAACAAGATGCAGCCCCACACATCCAATTCACCAAAGGCAAACCTAGGGGGCAATGAGGTGGGGCAATGAGGTGTGACAATCCGAAAGCCACTCACCTGGCGTCTCTGAAGTGGTAACAACAAAGCAACTGAATGAGGCTGTGGAAAAAATTAAATCAGAAATAATTTCTCAGATAACTGCAGAGATAATGTCCACAATGAAGACCATGCTTAAGGATGCTAGAACAGACACAGACAAAAAAATAGACGAGCTTAAGAAAATTATGGAAATCATGAATGCTCAGCATAGGAAAGAAATGGAATCCATAAAGCAGATTCAAGCAGATATCCAGGAGAACAAAAATTCCATTGAAAGTATTTGTAGCAGATTAAGCCAATGTGAAGACAGGATCTCAGATATAGAAGACAGGCTTGCGATTAGTGATCATGAAAAGAAAGAATTCTTAAAAATAGCAAGGGACCATGAAAAATCAACCCAGCAGCTGCTAGATGACACAAAGAGAAATAACTTAAGAATAATCGGAATCAATGAAAAAGCAGGAGATAGCATAAATGACATCAGAACCCTGTTCACAGACATTATCACAGAGAATTTCCCTGGTAGAGAAAAAGAATTTGATCTTCATATAAATGAGGCTTATAGAACTCCAATTAGCCATGATCAAAAAAAATCTTCAGCCAGACATATCATAGTCAAGATGCCAGAAATTCAACAGAAGAGCAGAATCTTAAAAGCTGT
This sequence comes from Erethizon dorsatum, assembly GCA_028451465.1. NCBI lineage: Eukaryota > Metazoa > Chordata > Mammalia > Rodentia > Erethizontidae > Erethizon > Erethizon dorsatum. The sequence continues at coordinate 107,720,614 of CM051827.1, read as the reverse complement.
TAGGGAAAAGAGACAAATCACCTAGAAAGGAAAGCCCATCAGAATCACAGCTGACTTTTCAGCACAAACCTTCAAGTCAAGAAGAGCTTGGAATGCCGTATTTCAAGCTCTAAAGGAAAATAACTTTCAACCCAGATTGACGTACCCCGTGAAACTATCTTTCAAAATTGATGGAGAAATAAAATACTTCCAGGACAAAGAACATCTGAGAAAATTTATGACTACCAAACCAGCACTCCAAAATGTTCTGAAGGACATTCTAGAAGGAGATAAAAAGGACTACAATTCCAGGAACCCCAACAGAAGGAATCCACCAGGCAGGGCAGATAATTAGAGGGAGGGGGGAAAAATAAGAGGGGGAAGCAACAACAGGAAAATAACATGACAAGTATAAGTCAATACATATCAGTTTTAACCATCAATGTTAATGGTCTCAATTCACCAATCAAAAGGCACAGACTGGCAAAATGGATCAAGAAGCAAGATCCAACAATATACTGTATACAAGAAACACATTTAATTCAGAAAGAAATTCATAGACCGAAAGTCAAAGGATGGAAAACAATACTCCATGCGACAGGAACCCAGAAAAAAGCAGGGGTAGCTATTCTTTTTGCAGACAAAGTGAATTTCAAGCCAAGAATGATTCAGAGAGATAAAGATGGTCATTACATCCTTGTAAAGGGAACAATCCAAGAGGAAGAGATAACAATCATAAATATATATGCAACAAACACCAGTGCACCCAACTGTATAAAATAAGTATTAAAGGACATGAAAAATCTAATAAGCACTAATACAATTATATTGGGGGATATCAATACTCCACTGTCAGAAAAAGAGAGATCAACTAGACAAAAAATCAATAATGAAATATTAGTACTGAACCAAACTTTTGAACAAATGGACACACAACATCAGAATACACATTCTTCTCAGCTGCACATGGGACGTTCTCCAAAATAGACCACCTACTAGCTCATAAAACCTGCTTAAGTAAATGCAAAGGAATTGAAATTATCCCATGCATATTATCAGACCATAGTGCAATGAAATTGGAAATCAATGGCAAAAGAAATCACTAAAACTTCCTAAACACATGGAAATTAAACAGCACCCTCCTGAACAACCAATGGGTCACAGATGAAATTAAAGAAGACATTAGACACTTTCTACTACTGAATGATAATGACAGTACAACATACTGGAACTTATGGGATACAATGATAGCAGTCCTAAGAGGGAAATTTATAGCATTAAATACATATATCAGGAAAATAGACCAAGCACAAATAAACAACTTAATGGTGAACCTCAAACTTCTAGAAAAAGAAGAGCAGGCTAAGCCAAAAGCTCATACAAGGGAAGAAATTATAAAGATCAGAGCAGAAATTAACGTATTGGAGACTAAAAAAAAAAATACAAAGAATCAATGAATCAAAGAGCTGGTTCTTTGAAAGCATAAATAAGACTGACAAACCCTTATCCAACCTTGTTAAAAAAAGAAAAGAAAAGACTCAAATCCATGCAATTGAAAATGAAAAGGGCAATATCACGACGGACCCTGCAGAAATCCAGAAGATCATCTATGCCTATTTTGAAAATTAATATTTTAATAGGATGGAAAATGCAGAAGAAATGGACAGATTCCTAGATACGTATGAATTACCAAAACTGAATCAAGAAGATATAAAAATCCTAAATAAACCAATATCAACCAATGAAATCAAAGATGTAATTAAAAACCTCCCAACAAAGAGAAGCCCAGGCCCTAATGGATTCACTGCTGAATTCTACAAGAAATTTAGAGAAGACCTAACACCAATACTTCTCAAACTTTTTAAAAATGAAATTGAAAGGGAAGCAATACTCCCAAATTCATTCCTGGAAGAAAGCATTACCCTGATACCAAAACCAGAGAAGGACCCAACTAAGAAAGAGAACTACAGACCAATCTCCCTAATGAACACAGATGTGAAAATCCTCAATAAGATACTGGCAAACAGAATGCAGCAAATCATCAAGAAGATTATACACCATGACCAAGTTGGATTCATCCCAGTGATGCAGGGATGGTTCAATATATGTAAGTCAATAAATATAATACACCATATTAACAGAACCAAAGACAAAAATCATATGATCATCTCAATAGATGCAGAAAAAGCTTTTGACAAAATCTAGCACCTATTCATGATAAAAACCCTACAGAAAATTGGAATAGATGATCTTTATCTCAATCTGATAAAAGCTATCTATGACAAACCAACAGCCAATATCATACATAATGGACAAAAACTGAAAGCTCTCTCTCTAAAATCAGGAACAAGACAAGGATGTCCACTGTCCCCACTCTTATTCAACATAGTCCTGGAAACTTTAGCCAGAGCAATTAGACAAGAGCAAGAAATAAAAGGAATTATGATTGGAAAGGAAGAAGTTAAATTATCATTATTTGCAGATGACATGATACTCTACACTGAAGACCCCAAAAACTCCACTAAAAAATTGCTAGATTTAATAAGCAAATTCAGTAGTGTAGCTGGATACCAAGTCAGTTCTCAAAAATCAATAGCCTTTCTGTACACAAATAACAAACTCACTGAAAGAGAAATTAGGGAAACAATACCTTTCATAATAACATCCAAAAAAATGAAATAACTAGGAATCAATCGCACAAAGGATGTAAAAGACCTCTACACTGAAAACTACAGTGCTCTGAAAAAGGAGATTGAAAAGGATATCAGAAAATGGAAAGATATCCCTTGTTCCTGGATAGGAAGAACAAATATAGTGAAAATGGCCATACTTCCAAAACTGTTACACAGATTTAATGCAATTCCGATCAAAATTCCAACAGCATATCTCACAGAATTAGAGAAAACAATCCTAAAATTCATTTGGAATCAGAAGAGACCTAGAATAGCAAAGGCAATTCTGGGCAACAAAGGCAGGGCAGGGGGCATCACAATCCCTGACTTGAAATTATAGTATAAAGCTACTGTGATAAAAACAGTATGGTACTGGCAAAAAAACAAACCCAAAGATCAATGGAACAGAATTGAAGATGTTGAAACAACTCCAGACATACTAAGCCAGCTTATATTTGACAAAGGTGCCAAACACATTCACTGGAAGAAAGATAGCCTCTTTAATAAATGGTGCTGGAAAAACTGGCTCTGCACATGCTGAAGATTAAAACTAGACCCATAGCTTTCACCATGCACTAAACTAAATTCAAAATGGATCAGAGATCTAAATATTAAAACAGAAACTTTAAATCTGCTGGAAGGTAGGATAGGTAAAACCCTTGAAGATGTTGGTGTAGGCAAAGACTTTATAAATAAAACCTCAACTGCACTGGAACTATCACAAAGAATCAACAACTGGGATCTCATCTTATTAAAAAGTTTTTGCACAGCAAGAGAAACCACCAACAGAGTGAAGAGACAACCCACAACGTGGGAAAAAATGTTTTCCAGCTGTTCCTCAGACAAAGGATTACTATCGAGAACATACAAAGAACTCAAAAAAATCAGACCTCCCAAATTTAAAGACCCACTCCAAAAATGGGCATCTGAGATGAATACACATTTCTCAGATGAAGAAATGCAAATGGCAAATAAATATACAAAAAATGTGCAATATCACTAGTCATTCGAGAGATGCAAATTAAAACAACACTGAGATACCATCTCACCCCAGAAAGAATGGCTATTATCAAGAAATCAACTAATAACAAATGCTGGAGGGGCTGTGCGGAAAAAGGAACCCTTCTCCACACTTGCTGGGAATGCCGACTGGTGCAACCACTGTGGAAATCCATGTGGAGACTCCTCGAAAAACTGGGATTGGAGGTCCCATTTGACCCAGCTATTCCTCTTCTGGGTATCTTCCCAGAAGAATTAAAAACATCGTACCACAGCGATATATGTGCACCCATGTTTATAGCAACACAATTTGTAATAGCCAGATCTTGGAAACAACCCAAATGCCCATTAACCGAGGAATGGATAAGAAAGATGTGGTATTTTTATACAATGGAGTACTATTCAGCCATAAAGAAGGATAAACTGGAGACTTTTATAGGTAAATGGATGCAACTCGAGAAAATACTCATAAGTGAAATTAACCGGAAGCACATGTGCAAACATCATATTGTCTCCCTAGTATGAGAAACTGAAAGAGTAAATAAGATCCAAAATGTACAATAGATATGATGAATCAGAAAGAAACTGGTCAAAAGAGAGTCTGGGATGGGGGAATGGGAAAAAGAAAGAAGGGAAACTGAAAATATTGTATTTATATATAAGATGGTTAAGATAGATACACTACTAATTTTGCTTAGTTCATTGAAGAGAAAGGTTTATGCCAGTAATGTTTGGACAATTGAATGCTGATATCTTGTACCCTGAGTAACTAACATAATGTATTAACCATTGTTACTCTCCTATTATGTTGTTTTGAAATTTTGTTCTTTTTTTTCTTTCTTCTCTTTAAAATAAAATAAAATAAAATTATTCATTTCATTCTTTCTAAATTTTACTTAGACAAACACTGGTGTAGCAAGAACATAATAAGCATTGGTAGTAAAAGCTTTCATTTTAAAATCATGTCTAATTTCTAGCTGTGTAACATCCCTTGATTCACAGGCCTTAAATTTTTCATCTTGCAGCTGGATGAGGTGGCAGGTGCATGCCTGTGATCCCAGCACTTGGGAGAATGAGGATCACCGTGAGTTCGAGGCCAGCCTGGGCCACCCAGTGAATTTGAGGCAAGTCTGAACTACATAGCGAGACCCTGCCCCCACCCACAATTTTTTTTTCATCTCTCAAATGGGAAAGTCATTCATTTCCCTGTATTTTCATTATTGTGATAAAATATACTAATGTATATAAACAAAAATTTCCATTTTACCACACTTAGGTATCCAGTTGTGGCATTAGATACATGTCTTTCTTATGCAACTATCACTACCATCTAACTCCATAATATTTTCGTTTTCCCAACAGAAATGTTGTACCCATTAAAACGTTAAATACCTGCTTACCCTTTCTCCAGCCTTAGCAAACACCATTCTACTCCTTATCTCTGTGGAATTGACCAATTTAGGAACTTCATAAAGGTGGAATCATAAAATGCTTGTTCTTTTGTGGTTAGCTTATTTCACTTATCATAATGTTTTCAAGGTTCATCCATGTAGCAATGTGTCAAAATTTCCTTCCTGTTTAAGGCTGGATAATAACGCTCTATTGTATTATACATCACGTTTTGTTTATCCATTCATCCATCAGTAGATACCTGGGTTGCTTCTACCTTTTGGCTGTATGAACAATGCTGTAAATGTGGGTGTGCAAATATCTGTTCAAGTTCCTGTTTTCACCTTTTTTTTTTTTTTTGGTGTGTATACCTACAAGTAGATTTGCTGCATCATATGGTAATTTAATGTAAATTATACTTTTTTGGGGGAGGACTGGGAATCGAACTCAGGACCTTGCACTTGCCAGGCAGGCACCACGCGGCTGAGCTATATCCCCAGCCCCCTATTTTTTTGTTGTTGTTGAGAAGAATTATAGCATTTTCCAAAGTGGCTGCACCACTTTACTTTCCTATCAGTAATGCACAGTGGTTCCAATTTTTCCACATCCTTGTAATTTTCTGTAATTTTCTATATTTCTGTTTGTTTTTTGTGATACTGGGTTGAACCCAGGGCCTCATGTATGCTAGTCAAACACTGTACCACTGAAGTATATCTCCAGCCCTTGTTTTTTTTTTTTTTGTTTTTGTTTTTCACTTTTACTTTTCTTTCTTTCTTTTTTTTTTTTTTTTGTGGGTACTGGGGGTCGAACTCAGGACCTTGCACGCCAGCAGGCGCCCATGCTGCTGAGTGATGTCACTGGCCCTTTTCTCGTATGTGGGTTCCGGGAGTTGAACTCGGGCCTTTGCACTTGCCAGGCAGGCGCTTATGCCACTGAGCCATCTCACCGGCCCTCACTTTTACTTTTCTTATTTATCTATTTATCTTATTTATTTATTTATTTTTGCACTCTTTTGACCATTATTTACACGTTGTCTCCCATTCTGTAATCTGCCTTTTCACCCTGTTAATAGTTGCACACACCCACACCTGGCTTATTGATAAAAAAACAAAAATTTTATTTTTTGTGGTATGGGGGATTAAAGCTAGGTGTAGTCCACCACTGAACCACGTTCCCAGCCCATCTTTTTAATTTTTTATTTTGAGACAGGATATCACTAAATTCGTAGGTAGAATTGAACTTTCTGTCTTCCTGCCTCAGCCTCCCCCCAGTGCTGGGACTGCAAGTATGCACAGCTGTGCCTGTACAACGTTTTTTCTTTTTGTACTAGGAATTGAACTCAGGACCTTGTGCTTGCCAGGGAGGTGCTGTGCCACTGAGCTATACCCCCGGCCCCTGGCTACAAGTCTTAATTTTGATAAAATTCAATTTATCTGGCAGCCAGTGAGATGGCTCAGTGGTGTAAGCGCCTGCCTGGCAAGTGTGAGGGCCCGAGTTTGACTCCCGGATCCCACATACAAAAAAAGGGGCCGGTGATATCACTCAGCGGCATGGGCACCTGCTGGTGCATGAGGTCCTGAGTTCGACCCCTGGTACCCACAAAAAAAAAAAAAATTCAATTTATCTATCTTTTTTCTTTTGTTACCTGTGCTTTTGGTGTCATATCCATGAAATTAATGCCAAATCCAATGTCATAAAGCTTTTTGCCTTTATTTTTATTGTAAGAATTTCATAGTTTTAGCTCTTATGTTTCATCCATTTTGAGTTAATTTTTTGCATATGGTATAAGTAATTTTTGTATAGGGACTGGTCCAAATTCAGTTTTCTGTTTCTGAAGCATTCAGAAAGAGTCTTCTGTTTCCTGGGAGCATTTGTTGAAAAGACTGTTCTTTTCCTATTGATGGTCTTTGTCAAAATCATTTGACCATATATGTAAAAGACTTACTTCCAGATTCTCTATTCTTTTCATTCAGTATTCTATCTTCTTACCAGGACCTCACTGTTTTGATTTCCATAATTTCATAGTAATTTTTTTTTTGTGGGTACTGGGAGTCAAACTCAGGACCTCGTGCGCCAGCAGGTTCCCGTGACGCTGAGCAATATCACCAGCCCTTTTTCCATATGTGGGTACCAGGAGTCGAACTCAGGACCTCGTGCTTGCTGGGCAGGCGCTTATGCCACTGAGCCATCTCACCAGCCGCATGGTAATTTTTTTCTTGAGACAGGGTTTCACTTTGTAGTCTGGGCCAGCCTTGAACTAACCATGTAGCCCAAACTTGCCTCAAACTTGCAGCAATTCTTCTGCATCAGCCTTCCTAGTGCTGAGATTACAGTGATGTGTTACCATGCCCTGCAATTTTATAGTAAATTTTGAAATCAGGAAACGCGAAAGATTCAAATTTGTTTTTCTACTTCAAGGTTTGAGATTCCATGTGAAATTTAGTGTCACCTTTTGTATTTTTACAAAAATATCATTGAGATTTTGATAGAGAGTGCATTGAGTAAGTATATTTCTTTGGGTAGTATTGTCATCTTAACAAAATTAAATCTTCTAATCTGTGAACACAGGATGTCTTCCTGTTTTGTTGTTTTCAGTGTACAAGCCTCTTACCTTCTTGGTTAAGTTTATTCCATTTATTCTCTGTGTGTGTGTGGTGCTGGGGATTGAACCCAGTGTCTAATGTGTGCTAGGAAAGTGCTCTACCACTTAGCTACATCCCCAGCCCAGCTTTTAAATTTTATTTTAAGACAAGGTTTTGCCAAGTTTCCTAGACATCCTTAAACTTTTGATTCTCCTAGTGTAGCCTTCCAATTAGCTGGGAGCCTGGCTCTAAGTATTTATTCTTATTGATGTTATTGTAAATGGATGTTTAAAAAACTTTCTTTTTTGGGTTGTTCATTGTCAGTGTATAAAAACACAACCAATATTTTGATATTGATTTTGTGTCCTGAAACTTTGCTAAGATGATTTATTAGTCTAACAGCTTTTTTTTTTTGTGCATGGGATCTTCAGGGATTTCAATATATCATGTCATCTGCAGACAGATCATTTTACTTCCTTTCCTATTTGGATGTGTTTTTTATTTCTTTTTCTTTTTTTTTCTTTTTCTTTTTTTATTTATTTCTTTTTCTTGCTCAATTGCTCTGGCTAGGAACTCCATTACTTTGATATATGTAAATGGTGAAAGTAGGCTAGGTGTGGTGGCACACACCTATAATCCCAGCACTTGGGAGGCTGAGGTAGGAGGAGTGCTGGTAGTTCAAAGCCATCCTGGGCTACATAGTGAGTTCAAGGCCAGCCTGAACTGCATAGCGAAACCCTGTTTCAAAAAGACCAAAAAAGGGGCTGGTGAGATAGCTCAGTGGCATAAGTGCCTGCCTGGCAAGTGCGAGGTCCTGAGTTTGACTCCCGGTACCCACATAAAGGAAAAAAAAGGGCTGGTGATATCGCGCAGCAGCACAAGTGCTTGCTGGCAAGTGCTTGCTGGCAAGCGCAAGGTCCTGAGTTTGACTCCTGGTACCCACATTAAAAAAAAAAAAAAAAAAGTAAATAGTCAAAGTAGGCATTCTTGTCTTGTTGCTGATTTTTTTTTGTACTGGGAATTGAACTCAGGACCTTGTGCTTGCCAGGCCGGTGCTGTGTCGCTGAGCTATATCCCCAGCCCCTTGTTTCTGATTTTAAAGAAAAGATCTAAAGGTGTAGCTCAGTGGTAGAGTGCTTGCCTAGTTTGTGCACAGCCCTTAATTTGATCCCCTGCACTGCAGAAGAAAGAAAAGAAAAGAAAAGTAAAGTAAATATGAGCCAGGTGTGGTGGCACATGCCTGAAATCCCAGCACTTGGGACGCTGAGGCAGGAGGATCACCATGAGTTTGAGGCCAGCCTGGGGTACATAGTGAGTTCAAGTCCAGCTTGGACTACATAGTGAGATCCTGTCTCAGAAAGAAAGAAGGAAAGAAAAAAAGAAAGGAAGAAAGAAGGAAAGAAAGAAAGAGAGAGAGAGAGAGAGAAAGAAAGAAAGAAAGGGAAAAAAAGAAAGGGAAATAAAGAAAGAAAAGAAAGAGAGAAAGAGAAAGAAAGAAAGAAAAGAAAGGGAAAGAAAAAGAAAGAGAGAGAGAAAGAAAGAAAGAGAAAGAAACAAACAAAGAAAGAAAGAGTACAATGGGTTTTCACATATGGCTTTTATTATGCAGAGGTAATTTCCTTCTATTCCTTATTTGATAAGTATTATCATGAAAGTGTTGAATTGTATCAAATGATTTTACTGCATCGAGATGATATATTTTTTTCTGCCCTTTGTTCTGTTAATGTGGTATACTAGGTTGATTTTATGTTGAACTATCCTTGCATTCTAGGAATACATTTTACTTGGTTATGACTTATAATTTTTTAATATGCTGCTGAGAAATTTGCACCAATGTTCATAAGGGATATTGGTCTGTAGTTTTCTTTAGTGTCTTTATTTAGCTTTATTATTGAGGTGATGCTAGTTTCAGAGAATGAGTTAGGAAATATTCCTGCTCTTCAACTTTTTGGGAGTTTGAGTAAGACTGCTGTTAATTCTTCTATAAATGTTTGGAGGGTGGCCAGTAAAGACATCTGGTCCTGAGCTTTTTCTGGTTCAAAGGTTTTTGATTATTGATTCAATTTCCTTACTATATGTTGATTCAGATTTTCTATTTGTTTGTGGTTTAGACTTGTAGGTTGTGTATTTCTAGGACTTTGACCATTTTATCTAGGAGAGAAAAAATACAGTCAAATACTGGAATACATGAAGCCATCAAGAATGATGTACAGGGCCGGTGAGATGGCTCAGCAGCGTAAGTGCCTGCCTGGCAAGCGCGAGATCCTGAGTTTGACTCCCGGTACCCACATAAAGGAAAGAAAAGGGGCCGGTGATATCGTTCAGTGGCACAAGTGCCTGCTGGCAAGCACAAGGTCCTGAGTTTGACTCCCGGTACCCATGTAAAGGAAAAAAAAGAATGATGTACATTAATCTTTATCACCTTTCTTTGTCTTGTTTCTTTTCTCTCTTTTTTAGTACCAGTGCCTAGCCCAGCCCTTTTTAAAATTTTGACACAGGGACTTGCTAAGTTCCTAAATTGTCTGGGGTGTTTTCAAACTTTTAATCCTTCTGCCTCAGCCTCCCAAAATGCTGAGATTACAGGCATGAGGCATTATGCCTGGTATAGTCATATGTTTGTGCTACATTATGTGGAAAAAAAGGAAAAGATAAATATGAAAGACATATCACCCACCCCCCAAATTTGCCAATGGTCATCTACTTTGACCAATGGAAACATGTTGACTTTTAGTTTTCTTTCCATTTTGTCTGTGTTTTAAATTTCCTTGGAGGAATATTTTATTGTTTTCATAAAAAAAATCTATGAAGTTATTGGTAATTAGAAAATAAAACGCTTGACACACAGTAGGTGATCAAAACTGTTACTGCTCATTCATTCCTTTGGAAAAGTAATTCCTGGCTATTCATTAGTTGTACTGGAATTCTCCAGGGAAACAGAACCAATAAGGTATGTATATATAAAGAGAGCTTTATATTAAGAAATAGGCTCCCAGGATTGTGGAATCTGGAAAGTCCAAATCTTCAGTGTGAGTTGGCCCCAGGGAAAGCCAAAGTTGTAGTTTAAGTTTGGACCCTCCTGCTGATAGAAAGCCTCCTTGCTTGGGGGATAGAAAGGCAGTCCATCTTTGGTCTCTAAAGGCCTTCCTTGAATTGATTCGATGAGACTCACCCATTTTATGGAGTCTAATTTACTCAATTAATCCATTAATTTAAATGTTAATCTCATCCCAAAACACCATCATAGAGATATTCAGAATAATATTTGATCAAATATCTGGGCACTGTGGCCCAGAAAGTTAGGCCATATAGGTCCAAAGTTGGACACATAAAATTAACCATCATTACCTTTTGAAGGGCTTGGCTGTGAGCATCTAGTGAGATCTAGGGGTAAAAAAAAGAAAAAAGGAAGCTGGGCATGGTGACACATTCTTGTAGTCCCAGCACCAGGGAGGCTGAGGGAGTCTAGCCTAGACTACATAGTCTTGAAACCCTGTCTTGAAAGAAAGAAGAAAGAAAAGAAAAAGACTTAGTTTTCTGGCCGGTTGAGTGTTTCCAGGAGACATGGACTTTCCATGGCCAGCATGCCCACAGACTCTTTAAATCTGCTTTAATTAAGGTTTTTACAGTGCGTGACACTTGGCTGTTTGCCCCACCTCACACTAAGAGTATTCATTCTAGGTTTGGTAATGATGCAGAAGAGTAAAGTGATTAAAGCTAAAGAGGACAGGTACCCAGTGCCTAAGAGAAAAGAAATGTTCTCTTCCATGTTATTTCTTATTTTTATGCCAGGAGTTGGCGCCTGGTTTGTCTTTAGGTTGCCTGTGGTGTTCCTGTGAGGCTAAAAAGGGAGCGAACTGCGTCGGCCTGGCCACGTCATCCGTTTTTGTGTGTGTGTGTGGGTACCAGGGGTCGACCTCAGGACCTTGCGCACCAGGAGGCGCCTATGCAGCTGAGTGATATCACCGGCCCTTTTATCCGTATGTGGGATCTGGGAGTCGAACTCGGGCCCTTGCGCTTGCCAGGCAGGCGTGTATGCCACTGAGCCATCTCACTGGCCCACGTCATCGGTTTTAAACTTTTTCTCCTCCCAATGTCTGTCTGCACACCTTCTCTTACAATGGTTTGTTATGCTACTATACAATTCAGTTAGGTGATATTAATTTGAAGCTTATGAAAAAGCCGCAAATTGGGGATTTTGCAGTTGTTTCTTATTGGATATTGTGGAATGTTTAGAACTATTTGACTTAATTGATAGCACTCAAAAATAGAGAAATTTGGGAGTAGAGATATATAGCTCAATGGTAGAGCCCTTGCCTAGCATGAGTGAGGCACTGGTTTTGATATCCAGCTCCACACACACACACACACACACACACACACAAAAGGAAACTTTGTGGCCTATATGTACAATGGAATATTGTTTGGCAAAAATAAAAAATGAAATACTGATACATTATAATATTTCAGAATCCTGAAAACAGTATGCTAAATAAAGAAACACATTCACAAAACCACATTATTATACAATTCTACTCACAGGAAATGTCTAGAATAGGAAACCTATAGAAACAACCTAGATTAGTGGTTGTTTAAGGTTGGAAGATGGAGAAGATAGGAGAGCCTTAGCTAAATTATATCTTTTAAATTTTTTTAAAAAAATTTTATTGTTAGAGATGAGATCTCACTATGCTGCCCAGCCTGGTCCACTCAAGTGATCCTTCTGCCTCTGGATCCCAAAATCCTCTGGCAGCATATGCCTGCCATTGTGGCCAGCTGAAAGCAGGATCTCAAAAAAGATTTTTGCACACCCATGTTCGTAGCAGCGTTATTCACAATAGCCAAGAGGTAGGGCAACCCAAGGGTCTATAGGCTAAGGAACTGATAAACAAAAAGTGGTGTATACATTCCATGGAATATTACATAGCCTTATAAAGGAAAGGAATTCTGACACATGCTACCACTGGATGAACCAGTCAAACTAAATGTCTATCAGGTTCCTCCTCTTGTTAGCTATGTGGCCCTACACTGGTGACCTAACCTCTGAGAGTCTGCTTCTTCTACAAAATAATGTGGATAAGACGTTCTTCATGTAACAGGCAAGATGAATGTGTGTGGAAGTACCTTGTAGGTGGTAAATTGTTGTTCATAGAGAAAGTATATTAAATAGCATTTGTTTCAATCCTATTGTTTAATGTATGCTTGATTTTTCTTTATTATTTCAGTATTCTTCATTATTTTTTCATTTATTTCAGCACTGTTTAATCAGGATTTCGAGGGAACTAGTTTTAAACATTAATTTTTTAAAAAGTAAAATAGCCTGGCATGGTGGTCCATGCCTGTAATCCCAGCACTTGGGAGGATGAGGCAGGAGAATCACTGCAAGTTCGAGGCCAGCTTGAGCTACATAATGGGTTCAAGTCCAGCCTGAACTACATATGGAGACCTTGTCTCAAAAAAAAAAAAAAAAAAAAAACAAAACCTAATAGAAGGCTGGGGTGTGGCTCCATGGCAGGGTGTGAAGCCCTGGGTTCCATCCCCAACACCACAAAAACTAAAAATTAATTTAAAAGTAGCACATTTGCATAGCTCACAAATTAAAAATGTAAAAAATATTCTTCCCCCATTTTCTTTCATCTAGACCCAAATATATAACTACTATTCATTTCCCGTGTATCTGTCTAGAGTTTAAAAATCCATATGCAAGCATACATATTATTATATTTTAGGGAGGTATTTTAAAATATAAAACTTTAAAAGAACTTTACCTTTGAAAAAGCATTTGTGTACTACTGAAAGCAATGTTGCTGTTATTGTCATTTTTTTTAGGAAATAAAAACATCTCATGATTGTTCAGCTGGCCTACAATTACTGACTCTTGCCAGGCTATGTCCTGACATTCATTCCAAAATATCTAATCCATCAGCATTAAATGTGCTCATCTTTAAATTATCCTTGTTTGCACTGAATTTTATCTCATCCAGTAGGTCATGAAAATAAAAAGGTTCATAGAAGAAGTACAGTGATATTTACCTTCTCTAGCAGGAGGAAACCAATACTTATGACAACCCTAAAGAATTCAGTTTCCAGGGATTATATGCCGAAGGGAACGTTGGCTTCTAAAGTTGGCTTGACCCCAGGATACATGATTTCCTCTTTTCAACCAATTCTCATCATTTACTTCCTGGTTTTTCTGAACTGTTGCAGGTTCATCTACAGTTTGTGTTAGCTTGGAAGGAGAGGACTTTGAGGCCATGTCATCTATTGGAACATTCCAGTATACTGTATTTGGAGATGCTTTACTATTTTTAATGCACCTTATTGATTCTCATCTTTAATTTGTTTTTTTTTTTTGAGCCACATTCTCTTCCAACTCCTACCTTATTTCTCTGATTTTTTTTTAACAATAAAGTGTTTGAAAGAATTGTCCACATTCACTGTCTCTATTTCTTTATTTCCCATTCTTTCTTCAGGCCATTCCAATGTATTTCTATCCATACCAATCCACTGAAATGGTTTTGTTCTATATCACCAGAGACCTTCTAATTCTCTGGTCAACTCCTAGGCCTCATTTTACTTGTCCTGTCAGTAAATCTGACAAATTAGTAACTGATCCTGTCTCTTGAAACATTTTTACTTGGCTTCTGAGACCACATACACTTCTGGTTTTCCTGCTACTTTACTGGTCCTCTTGCTTTTCCTAAGTTATAAATTTGAAGTGGCTCAGGGCTCAGTTCATATTATACTCTGTAGGTAACCTGATCTAGTCTTTTGGCTTACACTGATGACTCCCCTCTTTCTAGCTCTGTGCTTTTGTCTCTCTTGAACTTCAGACTGGAATGTTCATTCTACTTGGGTGTCTAAGAGTCATCTCAAATTTAACATGTGCAAGACATTACATTACTCTTGCTTTCTTCTCTGGCCACTCCTTCAAACTTACTCTTCTCCAGTTCAAATAATGGGCAGCACTATTAACCTAATTGTTAAGGCTAACAAAGAATCAATTAACCTTAAGTCATCTTTTTTTTTCCTGTCCCAGTATGCAATTTATTAGCAGCGAAACTACTTGTTAAACTTCTGTGGTGGCTAATTTTAACTGTCAACTTAATTGGATTGAGAGACACCTAGGAACTTAGCAAAGCACACTTCTGGGTGTGTCTGTGAGGGTGTTTTGAGAGACAGTTGGCTTGTGGGACAGCAAACTGAGGTGGGAGACTCACCATGAATATGGGCAGCATCATTCTGTAGGCTGGGGGTCTGGATAGAACAAAAGTGGAAACCACGACTCTCCTTCCAACACATGTCCCCCCATCACCTTCTGCCATGATGTTTCTGCCTTGCCATAGGCCTTAAGCAACAAGAGTCAGCTAATAAGGAACTGAAACCTCTGAGTCTGAGCCAAAATAAACCTTTCCTCCTTTAAGATGATTTTCTCAGGTGTTTTGTTATGGTGATGGAAGCTAACACAGCCTCCAAAACATGTATCTTGAATTCAGCTATTTTTCATTATTTCCATGCTAATGCCCTGGCCCAGACTAAGCCATTGTCCTCTCTCATATGAATTGCCACAAAGCCTCTTATGTCCACCCTTGTTTCCTTATGGCCCATTCTGCACATGGGCTCCAGAGGGTTCACATATTTTTTTTTTCAGTCTCTAATGGCTTTTCATCAGATACAAAATGAAATTTAAAAACCCTTATCATGGCCTACAGGTCTTTCATGATTTATCTTTGCCTACTTCTGTGACTTCATCCTCTGTCCCTCTCCTACTGGTTCTGGTAACACTGGCACATCTGGCTGTTCTGGCGGACTTCAAATGTTTCTGCACAGAGTTTTTTATCCCTGTTGATCCCTTTGCCCTAGACATTTGCACAGCTGGCTCTTGGTCATTATTTAGGTTTTCAGCTCCAATGTCATCTCCTCAGAAAAATATTCTCTCAAGTAGCTTCACTGCAGTCACTTTTCATCCTATCACCCTGTTTTACTTTCTTAACATTGCTGAATTTATCTAATATATCTGATTTGGTTTAAAACATAATCATATCTAATAATTAAAATAGTAATAATCTCTTTTGGAAAGAAACAGTCTTTCCTGTAGCTGTGCTCTACCTCTGTGTGTGTCCCTAAAATGGTGTCAGTGTATATGAGGCATTATGGTTGGGGAAGCCAGAAACCTTGAATGCATTTGGTGTCCCTGTACTATTCCATTTCTTCTCAGGATGCTCAGCAACCTGCTGTTCACATCTTGTAGCTTGGCCTCCTTGAGCTTGCTCAGAGCACGGACGCAAACCACAGCTCTTCCTGAGGTTTGCCCGTTACTCCTTTTTGTTTTCAGACCAGAGTAATCTACAGAGCCACTTCCTCCATACTTGCCAGCCAATATTCTTGCCTACTTTTTCTGTTCTTCTGCAGGCTATGTGGGAACTTCTGGATATGTTCTATATCCCACAGGAGCTAAGGGCCACTCACTTTGCAGAGCTCTTTCCAAGATTCTGTATTTAATTTTCTATATAAAATATTGTGTCCTTTTTCTTAGAAAATATTCTTCTGCCCTCATCACATAAGCTTTAAGACCCATAAAACTTGAATTTACCTGCTGGCTGAGAACTACTATGAAGAACCTTCTTTCTTTTTCCACCGGCATCCCTTTTATCCAGATACGGCTGGCTGTTCTGTGGTGCAGGCTGAATGTCATCTGTACTTAGAATCCCAAACAGGGGAAGAGCAGGAATCCTTACTCTTTTGAAGAACTGAAAGACAAAAACACACATCCATAGTCTGGATGTCATCTGTACTTAAAATCTCAAACAGGAGAAGAGCAGGAATCCCTACTCTTTTGAAGAACTGAAAGACAAAAACACATGTCTCTCAAGTGATACCTCTCTTTCTTCTTGCTTCCTTCTTTTCTCTACCTTTTAATTACAAGAGTCAGACCTTTCCTTTCTGCATGTCACAGCCTCATGGTTTAGCTGTCCTATGCTGAAAGAAGTGCTATACATCTGCTGGAGTGTGGGAGAACTCTGAGAGTCTTACTACTTGCTGCACTTCATAGGTTAAGTGAAACCAAGAAAACTTGGCAACTTCTTTTTTACTCTATTAAGCTTACTCTATTCTCTCTTCATGAGGGGAAAAACGTCTCAGGGCTGCACTTCAGACAACAGTCTATAATGGAACATGATTTAAGAAAATTAAAATGAATCAGCTTGATACTTGCAAAACATTATCTCCATTGTATTCTAGTTTTATTTCAGAGAAGTCAGAAAAATTTCAGGTGAATTATCCTATTTTATTTAATTATTATTATTATTTTTGAGATGGGGTCTTGCTTTGTAGCACAGGCTGGACTTGAACTTGTTATGCAGCTCAGGTTAGTCTTGAACTTGTGACCCTCCTGCTTCAGCCTCCCAAGTGCTGGGATTACAGGTGTGTATTACCACACCCAGCTTATTTTATTTTAAATGTTGGCATGAAATTTAAAAATAAGGCAAAATAATACTCATGGTGCTAGGAACTAAGAGTATTCTAAGAGATTTACAGATGTCAGCTATGTTTTTCCTCCAATAACCCATTTTTCAGATGAGGAAAGCAAGTCATAAATCAAGTAACTTGATCAAGATCACATAGGTATACACAATACAAGCAAGTACATATTTGTGGGACAGATTTGACCACCAGGCCACCAATGTACAACCTTTAGTTTATGATATTTCAAATACATAATTGAGGAAGTTAGTCTTTGAATTCTAACTTGACATCTGCTTGCTGACCTTGCACCTTTATGAACATCTTTGTGAAATTATGATTAATTAATGTAATTAATGTCACTTAATGTAGGTTCTCTTTTCTCCTTCCTCCATATGGATGATTATATTGAATATTCCTGTTATGCTTGTACATGATCTGGAATATGCAAGTCCTGCCAATCACTGAAGACCCAACATATTCTTTTTTTGTTGTTTTTGGTGGGTACCAGGGGTCGACCTCAGGACCTTGCGTGCCAGCAGGCGCCTGTGCCGCTGAGCAATATCACCAGCCCTTATATCGTATGTGGATATCAGGAGTTGAACTCAGGACCTCGCACTTGCCGGGCAGGCGCTTATGCCACTGAGCCATCTCACCGGTCCCCCCCAACATATTCTTAATACCGGCAGACAGAGTCTAATATAGGAGAAAGCCCCAGGCTGAGGCTGTTCCAGTTCTGATGATGCTGTTACTAATCCTTTGTGTTATCTCAAGTAAATCACATCTCCCTGGTCTGTGGATCCATCTATAAAATGTAGAATTGGGGTCTGGGTTATACTTAGTGGTAGAATACTTGCCTGGCATGCATGAGGCCCTGGGTTTGATTCCAAGCACCATGCTTTCCAAAAAGTGGAATGGTACTAAATCAATGGCTTTAAATTGTGTTCTGAGAACCCCAACATTTCTCTAATGGAGGGAGGGGTTTAAAAGAAGGGGCAGGGAGAGGGGAAGACAGGCTGGGTGAACAAGCTCGTGGGCTCCCTACTTCTAATTCAAATTTAGCAATTCCACTTTAAGCCTTTAGATTTTATCAGAAGGCAGCATTCCACTGCCAATAAGAGAGGTGGTAACCACTAGACCTTTTATGTACCTACATTTCCTGGAACTTATATTTTCTTGACCTCTCTTATTTCCTTCTTGCCCTAGACATGGAACTAAACAATCTAACATATTTTTTAAAAATCCTGCCCAAAGTGAATATATACCTTTTTGTCTTTCTCTCCTCTCTTCTGCCTAGCAGAGAAATTAAACAGGCCTAAAGAAGGACCAGCATGGAAACTTCCAGTAGTTTCACGAAGTGTTCAGCAGGATGCCTTAGATTAGCAAACCTTCTAGGTTCAAAACAGCTTCCAAGTGATACACACACACAAATCACACACAGAAGTTGCATTGTACCATCTTATGAATTTAGAAGTTGCACATTCCCATTTGAATGTTTAATTATGGGGAATGAATGGCCTACAGGAGGCAACTTCTTTGTATTTCTTACTGTATGTCTCCTCATTGCCCTTAAGCTATAATTAAGAACTCCATTAGGGGATTTTTCTCCAGTTGAGGCTTGGGGGGACTAGAATGAACATAAGAGGAATGAATCAAGCCCTCATTCTCCTTAGCCATCTTCAGTTTAGGATCCAATTTGGGTTTCAGGGCAAGACAGACATAAATCTACTTCCTGGTTTCCTACTTAGATAATAAGATGCTTATCCTTTAAGTCAAGTTCTCAGTCTTCTTCAGTAGAGGTGAATGAGGACACACAGCAGCCATAAATCGTCATGCATCTTCCCAGGAGTACTACAATATTCTTGAATTATTATGGCACCTTCATTTTTAATGTTCTCTCATGCCTTGAAGACAGTTTGCTGCACTGAAAATCCTGGAGGTCTGTGACTCAAATCTTGATTCTAGTTTAACACCAGGCACTAAGTAACTTGGGATAAATTACTTCCCAGGACCACACAGCAATTTTACCATTGAGAGCACCAGAGTAGACAGTTTCTCAGATCCTTCCCCGTTTTAATATTCTAAGGACAAATTACTATTGAGAGAAATTATCTTCAGTTGTTGGTTCAGTCTTCAAAATCACCAAATGATCTGATTTTGAGGTTAGGTTATGAGTTAGTCCTTGATATTCTGCGCCTTGTGCTTCATATCAGGCTGTTTAAAGGTGGGAAAGTTGGTTTTCCTTGAGATAGCTCGTTCCCTTATTGATTGGGTTTCCTCATGTTGAGAGATCCAATGAGAACTTCGGGTCATCATCTTCTCTTTTCAATGGTATCTGTGTGGTCAACTGTAAGATGGTGATGTGGTCCCCTCACTGACATTCCACCCAATCTTCCAGATTGTCCTTTCACTAATTTCTTTCATTATTCCTTCATCTCTGTGTCATGGTCCCTTTAAGGGAGCAGCCATAGTTGAGTAGTGGGAGCAGCTGTTGGCAGCAAAGAGACTTGCAGGATTTGGCCTACCCTGGTCTACTCACCGCGCACGCTCAGGACCGGGGGCTTGGTGGGAAAGGAGGGAGGGACTTATGGTGCGCCTGCGCATTAGGGGCGCGCGCAAGGGGCTCGTTTGGTGATCCCTTTAAGAAACCGCAGGCGGAGGAATTTCTGAGAGAAAATAATCCTACTCACGGGGCCCCTTGGAGGCCATTAACCCCCGGAGTCCCGGCCCCCCCTCTCCCGGGCAGGCCCTACCGCCCACGCGCACACCCGTGGGACCCTCGGAGCTGCGACGAGGCGCGCGGCATCCGCCCCCTCTTCACTCTCGTGCCAGGCCCGGCCGGATCCGGGGAAGCTGCGGCGAGGCGGCCGTGTCTGCAGTGTGGGCGGGGGCCGGGGGCCCGAGAGGTGCAGCCGCCACCGTGCCGGGAGCCGCAGCGGTTCCGAGCGGGGCCCAACATGGCGGAGAGAGAGGTGGAGTCCGGCCCCCGAAAGAGGGTAGGTGAGGTGAGGCAGAACTCGAGCGGCGGGCGGCGGGCAGCGGGCGGCGGGCAGCGGGCGGCGGGGGGCGGGGCGCGGCGCGGGCAGGGACTGCGATGGGCTAAGCTTGGGCTAGTGCTGGGGTCGCCTACGTCCCGGGGGGGGGAAGAGGTTGCGGGCAGGTCTGAGGCCACCTTGGGTCTGGAGCGCGTTGGCGAGTGGTCCTTGGACAGGTGGGACAAAGATTTGTTGCTGGTGGGGAGGGGGAGGGGCGGGGGTTGTTCTTTGCCTCCACTCCCCCCTTCCCCCCTGTACTGGGGGTGCGTTGTCGGGGACCGGGGAGGGAAGGTGTCAGATTCTCAACTACATCTTTAGTGAATCAGTCTATGGAAGTTTAGCTGGGGAGAGGTCAGGTGGGGGTAGTGGTGGCGGGAATAAGTCTTGGAGGGGTCTCATGAGGAATAACGGGAGGGCTCTTCAAGAACTCCATCGCGAATTCATTTTTCTGCACCCCCCCATATCCGTGGTGGGGGAACCAAAGTGGAGGTGCTACTCTTAATCTGTGAAGAAGTGGGATCGTTGGCATGTCATGATTTAGGAGATTTTGGCAACTACAGTACGAATGTCATGGTCTAGTCTAGCTTCTTTTCGTGGAATTAGGAACGTGGAGGAGTATGTCAAGTTTTGTCATCACAAAGATGTACCCAACCAACCTGTATGGGTGAAGCCAGTTCTACAAAGGAGTTGTTGAATTTGTTAAAAGTTTGTCTTGAAACTTTTCTTATTTAATTCTTATTTAATTCTGAGTGATTTTCTTCTGATGAAGAATACTATCCATTGATAAGTGTTTTTCAGATCTCCCTCCCTCCTCATGTTAAACACTAAACTTGCTATCAGGAATCTTCCTTTTGGGAATGGTCCCAAATTATCAGTTAGTGTTAAGATAACCAGGTTAAAAATATTGCTTCTTAATCTTTGTTACGAATGTCCTTTCATCTTAGCACAAATTGGACATCTCTTAATGATGCTATAGCTATAACGTTTTGAGTTATGTGCCTGAATGTGCTTACTACGTGCCTGGCAATGTGTGAAGTGCTTTATTTGAGAAATTTAATCTCATAGTAACTGTAGAACCCATTTATGCATGAGGAAAGATAGGCATAGGGAGGTTAGGTAATTAAGATCAGACTGCTAGGTAAGAGGGTTGAGCTGGGATTTGAATCCAGGTTTGTCCCAAATAGGGTTTCTTCATGTTTCTACCCTTTAAAGCTTAAATTATAAATAACCAAAGCAGTGTCAATTCATTAGAAAATACAATTATCCACCAAGGTCGAAAATACTGTTTTAATATAGGATGCATCCATATACCCAACTATGTAGGTTCTACCATTAACATTTTACTAGACACTTGTTTTATCACATATTTATCCCATCTATCCATCCCTCTGTCTTTCCCTCAGTCATTTTAATGCTTTGCTGCTACTCTTCTTCTTCTTCTTTCTTCTTTCTTCTTCTTTTTAATGTTATTTGAGACAGAGTCTGGCTATGTACAGTTCAGGCTGGCATTGAACTGTGTAGATTAGGCTGGCCTCGAACTTGTTGGGATCCTCCTGAGTTACCTCCCATGTGCTGGGATTACAGGCCTGTGCCATCATGCCTGGCCACCTCATTGTATTTTGAGCAATGAAAATTTAATTTTGACAATCTTAGGTTTATAAAATGTTAGATTCTCATGCAATTAATCATAGAACAAGTTAAGCTGTAAGTCCTAATAGTTCATTTAGTACAAATACTAGGCGTGGGATGCATGTGTTTCAGAATTTTAAATTTTTTTCAAGCTATGATCAGTTTTAAAGTGGATTCTCATTTGTTTTGAGTGAATGAATATGAGATATGGTCTACTAATTAAAATATATAGGATAAATTAGGTGTCTAGTGTTAATTCAGGGATATCCTTCATCCAGTTGCCACTAATGCTGTTGAATATTTTCCAGTGTTCTAGACTACATCTGTGTGCTTTGAATGTACCAAATTAGACTAGATTTTAGCTACATTTTTCTTTGTCTGTGTTACCTTTAAGAAGTGTCATAACGGTTGCTGTCAAAATGTTAATTTTTGCCTGGCAAGCGCGAGGGCCCGAGTTCGACTCCCGGATCCCACATACGAAAAAAGGGCCGGTGATATCGCTCAGCGGCACGGGCGCCTACTGGCGCGTGAGGTCGACCCCCCGGTACCCACAAAAAAACAAAAAACAAAAAAGTTAATTTTGGGTTGGGTATATAGCTCAGTGGCACAGCACCTGCCTGGGAGCTACATCGCCAGCCCTTTTTAATTTTTTTATTTTCAATTCCTGTTACAAAAAAAAATATTAATTTTAACGGCATGCAACATACACAGGATTTATATAGGTTTTACCTGTTATTTTACCAGTTTCATTGTGGAGGAAAGTTACTTAAGTATGTTCTATGTCTTTTAGATCCATAACCCATTTTGTTGTTGATATTTGCTTAGAATGTTCAATACAGTTTTTTTTTATTTTGAACAGGGTCTCCCTAGGTTGCACAAGCTGAGTTTGAATTGCAGTCGTCTTGCCTCAGCCTTCCAGACTGCTAGAATTATAGATGTGTGCCACTACACCCAACTGTAAATCTTTCGTACCATCTTTTATACCCCAGAGTTCTCTCCTGTGGGTCCAGATTTAGGAATCTTCTTATTGTTTTGGATTAGGATTAGATGAGAGAATGGCTGCATGTTAAGACCATTTGGTTAACAAATTAAAATTCTGTGTAGACCTGCCTAAGGTCTTATTTTCCTGACTGTGGACAGCTAGAGCACAAAAATACTTTTTTCTTATGTTTCATAATTTTATATCAAGCACAAATACAGAACGATACAGTAAAATCCCATGTTCCACTGATGTGATGCACAGGCCTGTAATTCTAGCACTCTGGACACTGAGGCAGGAGGATTATGAGTTCAAGGCCAGCCTGGACTATATAATGAGACTATGATATTAATTAGACAAGTTGATTTGATTGTAATCAGATTATACTCCCAATTCGTGAATGTGGGGGAGCTGAATATATGGGTGGATCAGTACCATATTGATGTGTCATCTCTTTGATAGAGAACCAAGTTCATATCCTTCTGCCTGTATATGAAGACCTCTCCCCCCCACACATACTCTCTCCCTGTCTCTCTTTAAGGTCAGGATTTTATTTTTATGAAGTTTTTCAAGATTGTAAAATTTTTGTTTTCTAAAACAGGTTTCAAGATCCGTTGGGTAGCCGTGTAATACATAGTTGAATTATTTATGTTTGGCTATTAAAATAGTGTGTTTTCAATATGAGGTCTAAATCTAGCAGTCATATTTTATTGTAAAATTCCTGTATCTTTTCAAAGATTACTTGCAAAATAATTCTTGTAAATGTATTTATTTGGTCTAGTAAGTTATATCCGTATCAAACTTGTCTGTATGTTAAATTTCTGAGAGGCTTAAAAACTTAGCATATCTATAACTGTATACTTCAATTTTTGTAAAACCAAACTGACTTTTCTCCCCACCCCACATATGTCTATGTATGCTTGTATATGTATGAATTTAAGAGAAAGGGCTGTTGTCAGTAATTATCTTCTGGGCGTGGGAATGAGAAAGGAAAGTATAAAAGTGAAAATTTTGCAAAGTGGAAAAAATAACTTGTGTTATGTTTAATGAAAATAGACTATGAAATGTTATATATGTTATTGTAATATATGAAAATTATATATGCATCTAGATGAGAAATAGAAAATGATGAAAGCAGTGATTTTATTAGTTGATAGGCTTATGGAGAAGTTCTGTATTTATGTTTTAACATTTTTTAATAAAATAATTGCAAAAGGTTGATCATTCTTAATTCTTTAATGAATTTTTTTTGGCTAAGTATATTACTTAAAAACATGGTGGTTCATATATTTGTAATATATTTGTAATTCATATGTACACAACGTAAATCATTTATTCTGCTTTAAGAATGCTTTAGCTCTTTGTTGAGTCCGTTTGAAGAAGCCATTCTGGTATTGACAAGATCTTGAGTTTTCACAATGCTTCCCATCTGTAACTACAAGAGGCATTAATAAATAATGATAATACTTATTATTTATACCCCCCCTTTTTTTTTTCTTTTGGTTAGTTCAGTTCAGGCTGTCCTTGAACTCACTATGTAGCCCAGGCTGGGCTCACACTCACAGCAGTCCCTCCTGCCTCAGCCTCCTGAGTGCTGGGACTATAAGGTATGTGCCACCACACCCGGCCACACCTTTTTTTTTTTTTTTTTTTTTTGTACCAGGAATTGTACTCAGGACCTTGCGCTTGACAGGCAGGCGCTTGACAGGCAGGCACTTGTGCTGCTGAGCTATATCCCCTGCCCACATGTTTCTTTTTTTTTTTTTTGGTGGGGTACCAGCAATCGAACTCAGGACCTCGCGCTTGCTAGGCAGGCGCTGTCCCACTGAGCTATATCCCCGGCCCCACATGTTTCTTTTTCAAGAAAATATAAACTACATATTTTATTTATTTATTTATTTATTTATTTTGTGGGTACCGGGGGTTGAACTCAGGACCTCGCGCATCAGCAGGTGCCTGTGCCACTGAGCAATATCACCGGCCCTTTTTTTGTATGTGGGTACTGGGAGTTGAGCTCAGGTCCTCGTGCTTGCCAGGCAGGTGCTTATGCCGCTGAGCCATCTCACTGGCCCAAAACTACATATTTTAAAGGCATTATTTATTTTAAAGATGGTTTTTTTTTGAAGATGGATTTTTTTTTTACATACTAAAGAAAATATAAGTATCTAAATGTAAAATTGCAATTTCTCTCTCTCATTCTTTTTTTTTTTTTTTTTTTTTTTGTGGGTACCGGTGGGTCGACCTCAGGACCTCGCATGCCAACAGGCACCTGTGCCGCTGAGCGATATCACCGGCCCCTTTTTTGTATGTGGGTTTCGGGAGTTGAACTTGGGCCCTTGCGCTTGCAAGGCAGGCGCATACGCCGCTGAGCCATCTCACCGGCCCTCTCTCTCATTCTTTTTTTTTTTTTTTTTTTTTTTTTGTGGGTACCGGGGGGTCGACCTCAGGACCTCGCGTGCCAACAGGCACCCATGCCGCTGAGCGATATCACCGGCCCCTTTTTCATATGTGGGATCCGGGAGTCGAACTCGGGCCCTCGCGCTTGCCAGGCAGGCGCTTTCTCTCTCTCATTCTTAAAGCTCAGACTGGGGCCTTCTGCATGCCAGGTAGGGCTAATGGTATTATATTCATCCATACAAAATTTCTAATCTTTGACCATTTGACCTACAAAAATGGCATTTTCATGTGGTTGGTTCAGTGCAGTAGTCAGAACCTGGACTTTTTGGTCAGTTTATAGTTTAGATTTGGTGTTCAGCATTTTAGGGATAGTAACAATTTTTATCTGCTCATTCCATATTCACACAGTTTCCTATTTTATTTATTTATTTATTTTTGGTACCGGAAATTGAACTCAGGACCTTGCGCTAGCCAGGCAGGTGCTGGTGCTGCTGAGCTATATCCCTGGCCATAGTTTCCTAGTCTTAGGGAATACTTACAATGTTTTTTTTTTTTTTCTTGCAGTATTGGGAATTGAGTCTAAGGACTTTGGACTGAGCTACATCCCTAGTGCTTCTTATTTTATTATTATTTTTTAAATTTTGAGACAGAATCTTAGTGGCTGCATTGCCCAGGCTGGGCTCTAACTTGTGATCCTCCTGTCTCAGCCTCCCATAGTGCTGAAATTAGAGGTATGTGCCACCATGCCTGGCTTTAGTTGTCATTCTGGCTCTGTAGAAGCTTTAACTATCTGCCTTTGACCAGAGATAATAACTTTTTTATTGTCTATCTGGATTGGCGTCCACCACTTCAGTAGGCTCTGAGTCAAGGATCTGACGTTCATCTTTCATTACATGTCCCAACATATCTTACAAATGTATTATTTATATATTGACATCATGCATGCTATGTAAACGTGTAAACATTTTTGTTTTTGTTTTGTTTTTGTGGGTACCGGGGGTCGACCTCAGGACCTCGCGCGCCAGCAGGCGCCCGTGCCGCTGAGCGATATCACTGGCCGTTTTTCCGTATGCGGGTTCCGGGAGTCGAACTTGGGCCCTCACGCTTGCCAGGCAGGCGCTTACGCTGCTGAGCCATCTCACCGGCCCAACATGTAAACATTTTTAAAGATACTTTTTTCTTATGTTTCATAATTCTTTATCAAGCACAAATACAGAATGATACAATGAAGTCAGTGAGGCAGGAGGATTATGAGTTCAAGGCCAGCCTGGATTATATAGTGAGACCATGTCTCAAAAAATAAAAACAAACAAAAATTCCCATGTTCTAAACACTGAGTTTTGACAACTTTTTTTTTTTTTTTTTTTTTAGCTTTTTATTTTTTGGTGCTGAGGACTGAACCCAGGGCTTCCAGCTTACTAGAGAAGCGTTCTACCACTGAGCTAAATCCCCAGCCCCTTCAAAACATTTTTAATGTTTTACCATTCTTTTTATATGACTTCTCATTTTTCCCTCCTTTTTTTCCTTCCTTTTGTTAGAAATAATTTCAAGGAACTATCACATAACACTTTATTTAATCTATAAATATTTATGTGTGTATTTCTAACAGGTATGAACTTTTGACAAACATGGGTACAATACTGTCATGTCTATCAAAATTAAGAGTTCTTAATCCAATCTGTGTTGCGATTTCATTGTTTATTATTTATTCATTTATTTATTTATTTATTTATTTTTATTATTTTTTTTTTGTGGGTACCGGGGGGTCGACCTCAGGACCTCGTGCGCCAGCAGGCACCCGTGCTGCTGAGCGATATCACCGGCCCCTTTTTTCGTATGTGGGATCCGGGAGTCGAACTCGGGCCCTCGGGCTTGCCAGGCAGGCGCGTATGCCGCTGAGCCATCTCACCGGCCCTATTCATTTATTTTTAAGACAGGGTTTCACTTTGTAGTGTGGGCTGGCCTTGAACTTACTATGTAGCCCAAGCTTGCGAACTCACAGTGATCCTCCTGCCTCAGCCTCCTAGTGCTGGGATTACAGGTGTGAATCCCCATGCCTGGCTTTCATTTATTATTTAATGTCGTTTTATACTTCATTTGTTTAAATCATTATCCAAATAAGATCTACATATTTTATTTTATGTTTCTCTTAAGTTTTTCTTAAATCATTTGTAACCATTCCCCTTGCTAGTAATGTATATATGTCCAGTACTTTTTTCCCAGGCTAGCTATTTATGGAAAATTCTAGGTCATTTGTCCAAGAGAATTTTCTACATTCTGGTTTGTCTGAGTGAATGAATCCTTGTTACAGTGCTTAACTTATTTCTGTACCCCTCATAGCTCCATAAATTAATCATTAAATATAGAGCAGTTGTTCTCAACTTTGGCTGAAACTTTAGAATTACTTTATGAACTTTTAGTTATCCTAATGCTCAGGGCATATCTCAGACCAGTTAGAATCTATGGGATGAAATCTAGGCACCAATATTAAAAAAATTTCCTACATGGTTACCCTCTGCAGCCAAGACTTGAGAGTTTAAATTGATAGCGCTTGATGAGATTTAGATTCAGTTTCTTTGGCAAGAAAAATTTTATGATTGTATAATTTATTTCCAAACATAACTTTGAGAATGATTCTGTTAAAAATCACATGGGACAATAGCCATAAATGGAGTTTCCTAGATAAATTAGTATGTATAATCACTCTACCAGTAGGCAGTACAAATTCTTGTTGCATCATCCGAGAGGTTCATAAGGGGTTGTCCTTCATCTAGTGATAGAGAAGTTGAACATTTGGTTCAGGTTCTGTCAGTGGCATCTAAACATAATTTGTTAACTTTCATCTTGTGGATTTATTGGCCATTGAGTGTTGCCTGGATACATTGTTTCATTAGAGAGTGATTTTTCTGTCGTTTCTCCTATATTTGTTAACTAGAATTGTTCCACAAAGAATTCTGTCTTCAATTATTTTGTTGTCTTTAATATCCATTATATAGGAAAAGTGAGGCAAATACTTTTTTCCTCCCCTTTATCAAATTTTAGAATAATGAATTGTTGCTCTAGCAACTCAAAGGTTAGGTTTGGAAGAGATATGTTATGAACTCATGAATTTTAATATATTTCAAATGTTTTTTTTTTTTTTTGTGGGTACCAGGGGTTCGACCTCAGGACCTCGCGCGCCAGCAGGCGCCTGTGCCGCTGAGCGATATCACCGGCCCCTTTTTCGTATGTGGGATCCGGGAGTCGAACTCGGGCCCTCGCGCTTGCAAGGCAGGCGCTTACGCCGCTGAGCCATCTCACCGGCCCTATTTCAAATGTTTAAAAAAAAATTTTTTTTTTTTTTTGTGGGTACCGGGGGTCGAACTCAGGACCTCACGTGCCAGTAGGTGCCCGTGCCGCTGAGCGATATCACCGGCCCTTTTTCCGTATGTGGGATCCGGGAGTCGAACTCGGGCCCTCGCGCTTGCCAGGCAGGCGCTTATGCCGCTGAGCCATCTCACCGGCCCAGATGTTTTAAATTGTTCAGGTCATTATTTTTGTGGGAATTTTTTTTTTTTTTCTTTCTTGGAATGCTGGGGATCAAACCCTGAGCCTTATGGATGTTAGGCAAATGCTTATCGCTAATCTGTGCTCCCAGCCCTATTATGGTCATTTTTGATGTTCAGTTTTGTCACTTTGATCATTGATAGTCTGTGTTAGTTTTCTAAGGCTGTTGTAAATTACTACTGATGGCTTAAAACAATAAAAAATTATTCTCTTCCAGTTCAGTAGGCAACAAATCCCAAATTAAGGTGTTAGCAAGGTCATACTCCCTCTGAAAGGCTCAAGAGCAATGGTGGCAAACCTATGGCACGTGTGCTGCGGCAGGCTGTTTGTATTATTGAAAGCTCCAAAAAGTTCGTCATCACTGCTCTAAAGACTACTCCCTTGTCTTGTGAACTTCCTTTTTTTTTTTTTTTTTTTTTTGAGGCAGGGTCTCACTATATAGTGCAGGCTGGCCTCAAACTCACAGTGTTCCTCCTATCTCAGCCTCCCAAGTGCTGGGATTACAGGCGTGTGCCACCACGCCAGGTATCTCTGAACTTTTGATGACTTGATGTGTGTTCCTTGGTTTATGCAGTGTAACTGGTCCTATCTTCTCATGGCCTGTCTATATCTTGTTTTTTTTAAAGAATATTCTTCATTGTATTCTAATCCAAAGAGATTTCATCTTAAGATTTTTTACCTTAATTACATTTTTGAGGACTCATTCAGCTCACCTTCTTAGATTCTGAATGTGGACATACCTTTTTTGGAAGCCACAATTTAATCCATTCCAGTCTGCCATTTAGCCATCAAAGCTTTATGTGTATCCAGTATGCAAAGTTATGTTCACCTCATCCCAACATCCCTCAAAGCCTCAACCCATTATAGCTAGCATGAACTCTTGAGTCCAAAATCTGTAAATATCATCTGTTCAGAAGGTCCCGAATCTCAGCTGAGTATGGTGGCACATACTGTGATCCCAGCTACTTAGGAGGCTGAGGCAAAAGGATTGCAATTCAAATCCAGCCTGGGAGCCTGGACAATTTAGTGAGACTGTCTCAACATAACATTTTTAAAAAGGGGCTGGGGCTAGCTCAGTGGCAAGTGTGAGGCCCCTGGTTTCAACACCCAGTGCTGGGGAAAAGAAGTATGGATGTGGATTCTAGGTATGATCTATCTGGGGCAAAATTCCTCTTCATCTGTGGACCTGTGAAACTAGAGAATAGGTTATCTGCTTCCAAAATAAGACAGGCATAAGATAGGCATTCTTACTCATAAGAAAGAAAATGGAAGGAGTAAGGGCCCACTTGTCCCAAAAACCCAACAGGACACATTTTTCTACATTTAAAGACCTGCTAATAGCTGGCACAGTGGTGGCACATGCCTGTAATTGCCAGATTTTGGGAAACTGAGGCAGGAGGATCACAAATCTAGCCTGGGCAATTTAGCAGTTTAGTTCAGTTTCTAAAATTTAAAAAAGGGCTGGGAGCCAGATGTGCTGGCATGTCTATAATCGCAGCTCCTTGGGAGATTGAGGCAAGAGGATTGCAACTTTGAGTCCACCATGGGCAATTTAGTGATTTAGCAAGAACATGTCTTAGAAATAAAAAAGGGGGAGGGGCGGTGAGATAGCTCAGTGGCATAAGCGCCTTCCTGGCAAGCGTGAGGTCCTGAGTTCGACTCCCAGTACCCACATACGAAAAAAGGGCCAGTGATATCGCTCAGCGGCATGGGCACCTGCTGGCGCGTGAGGTCCTGAGGTCGACCCCCGGTACCCACAAAAAAAAAAAAAAAAAAGAAAAAAGAAATAAAAAGGGGCTGCTGATGTAGTGGCTCAGTGTGAAGGCCCTGGACTCAATCCCTAGTACCACCAAAAAAGAAAAGGAAGGCCTGTGAGTAATCCCTTTGGGCCCATGGAGGGTTTGTCAGCCCTTGCTCTGGACCTGTTTGTTCGTCCTCTGCCTCTTTATCTGTGGCTTGCTTTAAGAGTCATTTTTAAATTTTTTTTTTTTTGGAAGGGAAGTACATACTTGTAGTTAAATAGTTCTATTTACTCATTACCTGCCTAAAGTGTCCTAGATGTCAGTTTTTGTTTTCATTTTGTCCCTCCTGTTTCAGTATATTTTAACAGTTGTTTTTGCTGCCAGTATATTATTCCTGAAAACCCTGTGAGTCTTATGTGTCAAAGTGATTCACACCCCTGGAAAAGAAGATTCTTCACAGAACCTTCCTACTAACCCCATCTTATTCTTGGCATCTGTTGAGATGGTTGACTGGATCCATGAGTCACACAGCTAATATCTACAGTAAATAGTTGTCCAGCCACACAGTTGGCCCTCTTTCTAGAACATACTTTTTTAATACTGAATTCCTTAATTTTAACATCCTTTGTAATCTAAATAATCTTGGAACCTTCCCAGTAATCAGGAATTGTTTCTTTTACCTAACAGTTCCTTCCAGAATGTTTTTCCTCTTGCATTTAGTATAAGCACCAAGGAGAAACCAAGCCGTGCACCTTCAACACTTCTCTTGAAAATCTCCTAGGCTAAATATCCAAGAAGATTGCTTCTCGGTTTTGCTTTCTATCCAGCAGAACAGAATTTAGGGCCGGTGAGATGGCTCAGCGGCGTAAGCGCCTGCCTGGCAAGTGCGAGGGCCGAGTTCGACTCCCGGAACCCACATACGAAAAAAGGGCCGCTGATATCGCTCAGCGGCACGGGCGCCTGCTGGCGCGCAAGGTCCTGAGGTCGACCCCCAGTACCCAAAAAAAAAAAAAAAAAAAAAAAAAAAGAGTTCAGTTGAATTCTCAGAAAAAAAATGAAGAGAAAATGGGAACTGGAAGAAAGATGATCCTTACTATAAAGTGGCAGAAAACTTGACTAAATTCTTTTTTTTTTTTTTTTTTTTTGTGGGTACCAGGGGTCGACCTCAGGACCTTGCGCGCCAGCAGGCGCCCGTGCCGCTGAGCGATATCACCGGCCCTTTTTTCGTATGTGGGTTCCGGGAGTCGAACTCGGCCCTCGCGCTTGCCAGGCAGGCGCTTACGCTGCTGAGCGATCTCACCAGCCACCTCAACTGAACTCTTAAACATAATGTTCATACTTGTCCAACATTCTGGTTCATAATGTATAATATGTATTCTCTAGGAGTGTAGATGCTCTTTGCTTAGCTGCTCCTTCCATCTTTCTAAACTGACCAGAATTGCCTTTAATTCTGGCAAAAGTGCCATTTGTATTTCTACTAACCATTTCTTTTCTTTTCTTTTCTTTTTTTTTTTTTTTTTTGAGACAGGGTTTTGCTGTATAGTTCAGGCTGGCCTTGAACTCACTATGTAGCTCAGGCTGGTCTCGAACTCATGGCGATCCTCCTGCCTCAGCCTCCCGAGTACTGGGATTACAGATGTGAGCGACCACAGCTGGCTAACCATTTTTTTAGAGCACTCCATACTTTATTTTTATCGTGATTCTCAAAATTCTTTCAGCCAGTTACCCAATTTCAAAGTCATATTTATGTTTTAAAGTTTTTGTTGCAGTGGCACTATATTTCCATATTTCTGAAGTCTGTATTAGTTTTGTAGGTTTGTCATAACAAGTGACCAAAAATTGAGTGGCTTAAAACTACAGAAATGAAGCTGGGTGTGGTGACACATACTTGTAATTCCAGCCACTCAGGAGGCTGGGACAGGAGAATTGCAAGTGAGGCCAGCCTGGACAGTTGAGGAAGTCCCTGTCCCAAAATAAAAATTAAAAGTCTTCAAGGTTGACACCAGGACCTTTTTTTAAAAAATTGTCTTTTTTGGGAGGTTGTACTGGAGAATGAACTGAAGGCCTTTACACTGCTGTACAACCCCCCGCCCCGCCATTCTTTTGTTCTGTTTATTTCAGACAGGGTTTTGCCATGTAGTTCAGGCTGGCCTTGAGTTCACTGTGTAGCCCAGGCTGGCCTCGAACTCACAGGGATCCTCTTGCCTCAGCCTCCCGAGTGCTGGGATTACATGCATGCGTCACCCAGCTCTTAAAAAAAATTTTTTTTATTAGATTCTCTTTTTTTTTTTTTTTTTTTGGAGACAGTCTGTTGCTAAGTACTAAATTGCCTTGGCTGGGCTCAGACTCATGATCTTCCTGCTTCACCCTCCCAAAGTGCTGGAATTACAAACATGTGCCACCATGCCTGACCTAAGTTTTTTTTTAAAGTGATATAAGCCACTCTCACTTATGGATGAAATCCCAAACAATTGAACTCATAGAAGCAGAGGGTAGAATCATAGTCATTAGAGTCTAGACCCTTGGGGAGGAGGAAATACGATGTTGGTCAAAGGTTAGAAAGTTGCAGTTAGAATAAATGTACTGTATTTATGATGATGAATAACTTGATTCAGTCATTGCACACTGTATACATATATTGATACATCATGTATACCCCATAATTTATATACAATTGTCAGAAAATTAAAACATAAAACTTGGGCCGGTGAGATGGCTCAGCGGCATAAGCGCCTACCCGGCAAGCGTGAGGGCCTGAGTTCGACTCCCGGAACCCACATACGAAAAAGGGGCCGGTGATATCGCTCAGCGGCACGGGTGCCTGCTGGCGCGCGAGGTCCTGAGGTCGACCCCCGGTACCCACAAAAAAAAAAAAAAAAAAAAAAACATAAAACTTACATTTTAACAATTTTAACTATATAATTCAAAGGCCTTAAGTACTTTCATAATGTTGTACTACCATCACCATTATCTCTTTTGCCCCAAATAGAAACCCTATGCATTAAGCAGTAACACCCCATAGGCCCTCTCTCCACCCTTGGTAAATTTTAATTTCTATGAAGTGGCCTATTCTAGGTGTTTTATATAAGTGGAATCACACTGTATTTGTCTTTTGGTGTCTGGTTTATTTCACTCAGTATTGTGCTTTCAAGGTTCATCCAGTTTTAGCAGGTATTAGAACTTCCTATTAGCCAGGTATGGTGGCACATGCCTGTAATCCCAGCATTCAGGAGGCTGAGGCAGGAGGATCTGGGAGAGTTTGAGGCCAGCCTGTGCTATATAGTGAGTTCAAGGCCAGCCTGAACTACATAGCAAGACTCTGTCTCAAAAAACAAAAACAAAACAACAAAAAAAGAACTTCCTGTTCTCTTTTGTGACTGAAAAAAACTTCCATTTTGTGTATGTATCACATTTTGTTTATCCTTTCATCCAGCAGTAGTCAGTAGGGTTGCTTCTTCCTTTTAGCTTTTGTTGATGATGATATTAACATTGGTGTAATATATTTGAGTACCTGCTTTCCATTCTTTTGGGTATATGTCTAGGAATGGATTTGCTAGGTTATATAGGAATGTTTATCTCTTTTTTTTTTTTTTGTGGTTACCGGGGGGTCGACCTCAGGACCTCACGCGCCAGCAGGCGCCCGTGCCGCTGAGCGATATCACCGGCCCCTTTTTTCGTATGTGGGTTGCGGGAGTCGAACTCGGGCCCTCGCGCTTGCAAGGCAGGCGCTTAAGCCGCTGAGCCATCTCACCGGCCCCGGGCAGGCGCTTAAGCCGCTGAGCCATCTCACCGGCCCGGGGCCATAATTCTTATGTCTTGCTGCTGGGTGGGTTTGAATCACCAGTGGTATATGTGACTGTTCCATCAGATGGCATGAGACAGTCCCCAGGTGGTACAAGTTTCCTGATGGGACAGTCATGCATGTACCACCAGTGGTACAAGCTGGTGGGAACATATTAAATCAAGTGCAGTTGATCTGTTTTTTTGTTTTTTGGTTTTTTTTGAATCTTGTGGTTTTGGTCTCATGTCTAAGAAAACTGTTGCCAAATCCAAGGGTATATATGTGTTTTCTCTATATTTCCTTCTTAGTGTTTTAGAATTTAACAGCTTATTTTTTAATTGACACGTACAATTATACATGTTTATGTGATATTATAGTACGTGTGTACATGTGTAATGTGAAAATCAGAGGAGGCATATCTACTTCCTCAATCATTTATCATTTCTTTGTGGTAAAAACATTTGAAATCTTTTTAGTTTTTTTTGAAATAAACATTTACCTACTCACTATGTAGTCCAGGTGGCCTTGAACTCATGGTGATCCTCCTGCCTCTTGAGTGCTGGGACCACAGGTGTGCGCCACAGTGTCTGGTTGGGCTGGGGGTTTTAGATCAGTGGTAGAGCACTTGCCTGCCATGTTTGAGGCCCACGGTTTGATTACTAGCTCTGCAAAAAACAAAACAAAATAATAAAATGAACTTCATAAAAACTTTAAGTATCAGTATGATGTACAGCATTAATAAAATGAAGGAAAAAGCCCTACATTATCATCTCATTTAATGCAAAAAGAAGCATTTAACAAAATCCAGTGAACTTTTATTGTAGAAGCATTTCAGTAAATTAGGAATAGAAGGGAATTTTTTTAAAGATGTTAAGGCTGTATTTGAAAAATCATAAATAACATCATACTCATTGGTGCAAGACTGAAAGCTTTCCCCTTAAGATTAGGAACAAGACAAATATGTCCTTTTCTGCCACTTCTACCCAATACAGATTTGAAGTTCTAACTGGAACAGTTAGGCAAGAAAAGAAGAAATAAAAGGCATTCAAATTGGAAAGGAAAAAGTAAAACTTTCTTTACAGATGATGTGATCTTATATAGGAAAACCCTAAAAATCCACAAAAATACTTAGAGCTAATAATTCACCAAGGTTGGAGGGATACAAAATCAATACACTAAAATTAATAGTAATTGTTTACACTGATAATGACAACCCCAAATGGAAATTGAGAAAGCAATTTCGTTTACATTAATGACAAAAATAATACCATACTTAAGCACCTGTGTCCTTTTGGTTTAACTTTAGTAGTCCTTGACTGAGCCCTTCCTTTATGGCCAAAAAGATGTACTGAGACTTATTCTATATACTACTATGTCATACTTGAAATTAGCCAATTCTTTTTTTTTTTTTTTTTTTTTTTTTTGGTCTTTTTGAGACAGGGTCTCACTATGTAGTGCAGGCTGGCCTTGAACTCGCTATATAGCCCATACTGGCCTCGAACTCACAGTGATCCTCCTACCTCAGCCTCCTGAGTGCTAGGATTACAGGCGTGCACTACCATGCCTGGCTTTAAAATCTTTTTGATTTCTACTGCCTCCACCTTGGTTCTGGTACTCATTTATCTTTTAACTTTCTTTGCCTTTACAGTTCTTCTTTTCTCTTTCCCTTTTCTGCTTTTTCCTGTATCCCATTCATTTTTATACACTTGGAGACAGATTTATCTTCAAAAATGAAGTTTTGTTCATCTGTAAGTTGATGTCCTTAATACTTTTCCAGCTCCCTAAAATAGGGCTTGGTAAGAGTTTCTCCCTGAAGCAAGCAGCAGCTTGTTTCATGGACCTGACTCTTGTCAGAAATTTACTTTTGTTTCACAGGAGAGTTTCTTTTCAGGCTTGGTAGGGGTCTTATTTGTGCCCCTCAGCCAGTATGGGGAGAGAATCTTTGCCTAATTCTATTCAGTACAGCTGAGACCATTTTTTTTGTTTATTTATTTATTTGAGACAGGGTCTTGCTCTGTTGTTTAGGCTGGTTTTGAATTCACTGTGTAGCCCAAGTTGACCTTAAAATTGAGGTGATCCTCCTTCCTCAGCCTCCCCAGTGCTGGGGTTACATGTATGTGCCACCATGCCCTGCTAATTTTTTTTTTTAATAAAACTTTTTTAAAACTTAGTATAGGGAATTACAAAATACAACTGTTTCTTTTATGTGGCTGGTCTCAGAGAGATAGGCAACATCTGCCTGTTGAGCCTTCATCCTGTTTTCTGATGTCCGAGGGCATCTCTTCTTTGAAACTAGGAGGCAAGTCGAGACCTGGGGAAAAGAATTAATATTTTCCCCTTTTCCCACACCTGTAAGTTGTTTCTTGAGTAGCTAAAATTGAGAATATCAGTTAACTTTAGGAGATTAAATTTCTTTCCTATTGTTATTTTTTGGGCCCAGTAGAGCAAATAGACCATCAGTATAGGAAAGATTGATTCATTCTGCAGATATTTAGGACTCATGTCAGGCTCACTTCCAAGTGTGAACAAGAAAGAAAAAGGCTGTGTTGGTGGGGGTGGGATAGAAAATAAACAAGAAATAAAATAATTTCAGATAGTGAAAATTATATATCATAGGATAATGTGTTATTATCCTATAGCAATAGGGAGGTAGGGAGAAGCAGCAGTAGATACTTCTGAGTAGCTTATTGGTTAGTATATTTTTAAAAGGTCTTTTAAGATTCCCCTGGCTCCCATGTGGGAGATATGTAAACTTCAGAGAGCTAGATGTGTAATATTAGTTAGAAGGCTGTTGTTACCACTGATGTGACAAAAATCATTGGAGTAGGATGGAGATAGTAACTTGTGATATATTTTACGGGTGGAGTCACTAGGGCTTGTTGATGAATGTAGGAAAATGATGGCCACTGATGTCTAGGTTTTCTGTTTGAACAACTACATTTTTAAAATTCTTTCCCTTTTGGTGCTGGAATTGAACCCAGGGCCTAGTGCAAGCACTCTAGCATTGAGCCACGCCCTCCTCCCAAAGCTGCTCAACCGAAAGATGGGGGGGAAGGGCAGGTAAAGGAGGGGAGGGGATAAAAAGAATTAAGATATGTTATGTACATGCACCAAACCAGTAAGGAATGTAATCATTATGTACTATAAGCATCTACTGGTCCAAAAAAAAAAAAAAAAATCAGAAGATACACTTTTATTTTTACTTATTGTTTGGAGTACCAGCAATTGAAGCCAAGGCCTTATGCATGCTCTACCATTGAGCTATGTCCCTAGCTCTGAACATTTAGATAACTGGTGACACTATAAATCAAGATGGGAAAATTAGGGGAAGACTACATGTAGGAATGAGGGGAAGGAGGAAGCAATTATTTCCTTACTTTAGATCACTTCACTAATTTAAAAATTACTCATGATTATCTAACAACTACAGTGTAGTCTAGATCAGGGGCTCTCTCCTACCCACACCTCCCTCTCTCTCTGTTTCTGTCTGTCTCTGTCTCTGTCTTTCTGTCTTGTTTTTAAGTTTTGAGACAGGGTCTCACTAAATTATTCATGCTGGCCTTGAACTTGGTATCCTCCTAACTCAACCTCCTGAATAGCTGGGATTGTAGTATGTGCCAGCACAATCTTGGTCCAGGTTGTTTTGTGATAATACAGCATATAAATTGACTTGCTTGTTTTCTGAACATCTGTGTCTTTTTATATATGTATTTTGGGGGGTGTTTTGAGACAGGGTCTCCATGCAGTTCAGGCTGGCCTTGAACTCACAGTGATCCTCCTGCCTCAGTCTCCCAAATGCTGGGATTATAGGCATGCACCACCACACCTGGCTCAAAATATCATATTTTTAACAGTCTTTATCTACTACTTAAGTGTTTTATCTGCAGGGCATTTTTTGTGCGTATGTATATTTTAACATGATTAACTTCATATGTGTAATTTTGCATCTTAAGCACCTTATTTATTTGTCTTTTTTTTTTTTATGTGGTACCGGGAGTCGAACTCAGGACCTTGTACTTGCCAGCAGGCGCTTGTGCCGCTGAGTGATATCACCGGCCCTGTTTATTTGTCTTTTAACAGTAGCAAAGTTATATTAAAGGTAGGAAAAGAAACAAATTCTGCAGAGCATGTTTGGGTCAAGTAAAAGTAGACAAAGAAGTGTACCCTACAGTGTGAGGGTGGGCCACCTCGCAAGGGAGAACACAATGGCGAAAACTCAGTGGCTACTGTCTTTTTTGTATCACCCACTCCCCAGGCTGACCTCAGGTCTAGGCCATTCTATTGAAAACTTGATGGTGTTCAGAAGTCCATGTGCAGGGCTTTGGGCACTGTTCTGCGTATGTGTCCTGGGATTTTGTAGTTACGTAACAGGCCATGCCTACTTTCCCAGCCAGCTTTGCCACACCCTAATCTCCTGTTTTATTTCCCCCTGAGAGACACATATCCACATAATTCTTTATGGGGTGCTGAGGGAGTAGAGGTCTCTATCTCCATATAGCTACTTCCTGTTGAAAGGGGCTATAGGCCCTATACTGGGGAGTATGTGCTTTCCAACTACCGTGGAGTGTTGCGGCTTACTGGCTGGGTCAAAAAAAAAAAAAAAAGAAACAAAAAAAAAAAAACCTGGAGCAATACTGCAATCTTGCTTTCTGAAGAGGAGCCTCAGGTCTTCGAGAAGTTCTCCGAAACCTTCTTAGTTGGCCTAGTGGTGAAGTCAGTAGAATCTGCGGGGTGTGGTTCTTGAGATTTCCTATGGCTTGTTTTGGTGACTCTTCTCCTGGCTGGCTAACCCAAAACATGTTACTGGGTTCTGGAGTTGCCTTCTGGAGGTGGTTTCTAGGTTCTTTCTGTCCTGAGGAACAAATTGGTCAAGACAAGTGTAAACAGTAGTGAAGTTTTATTAAAAGTAGGAAAAGAGGGGCCGGTGACATAGCTCAGCGGCACAAGTGCCTGCCTGGCAAGCGCGAGGTCCTGAGTTCGACTCCCGGTACCCACACACACACAAAAAAAAAAGTAGGAAAAGAAACAGGCCCTACAGAGGGTGTTTGGGCCAAGTAAAAGTAGAAAAAGAAGTATACCCTATAGTGTGAGGGTGGGCCACCATGCAAGCAAGAACACAATGGCCTTTATTCATTTATTTAATTTTGGTGTTCTGAGACAAGGTCTCACTATGTAGTCCAAGCTGACTTCCAACTCATGGTGATCCTCCTGCCCTCTACCTCTCAAGTGCTGGAATTATTGGCATGCACCACCATGCCAGGTTCCTTTCCTCTTAATGAAATCTACTTGAAATCATAATTTTATTTATTTTAAATTAATTTTTGTTTTGTTTTTTGCCTTTTTGGCTTCACTGTGCAGTTCAGGCTGGACTCGAACTTACTTTGTAGACCAGGCTGACCTCAAACTCACAGCTATTCTCCTGACTCAGCCTCCCAAGTGCTGGGATTATAGGAGTGTGCCAGCATGCCTGGTTTGAAATCATAATTTTAATGGCAGCTTAATACTTTGTGACATAGGCACACTATAATGTGGGAATGGTCTTCTGTTCTTTAGGTTGTATAAAATATTTTTTGCTTGTGAAAAATGGGGTTAAGCTGGAGGGATTGATGAGACAAGACTGATAGACAAAGGGAACGGGATTCATTTTGAATGAATGAAAATCTAAAATTTATTGAAGTAATGGTTGTACAACTCTGTGAGTATACTGAAAAGCTATTGAATTATGTGCTTTAAAGGGACAAATTAATTATACAACATATGAATTACATCTTAATAAAGCTGTTTTAAAGGAAGGAAGCTAAACCAAACAGTGTTATGTCTGATTTCTGTCTATAGCTATAGTTCCAAGAAGTGAATTTATTGGTTCAAGGCATGTGAAAAATATATTTGATATAAAGTCAATTGAGGTATAATTTACATAGCATAAAATGCACTCCCCCCCACCCACTTTTTTTTTCAGTACTGGGGATTAAATCCAGGGCTTTTGCACTGAGATACATCCTTATTCCTTTAAGAAAAAAAAATAAAAAAAAAACAAAAAGACAATTTCGAGACAGGGTCTTGCCAACTCATCAGGTTGTACAGGCTGGGGTCTGACTTGTAATCAGTCCTTCTGCCTCAGTCTTGCTGAGTGCTGGGCTTACAGGTATGTGCTACCATGCAGGACAAATTTACCCTTTTCTTGTATAGTTCTATGAGCTTTTTGTTTTAATTTTTATTAAGTTTATTGGTACATTTTAAATATACATAATAATCATTTTCATCGTAGGGACTTTGTACCTGTACATGACTTAACTCAATTCCTCTTTCTTTTTTTTCCATACCCTTATCCTCCCTCAGTCCCTCTTTCCCTCCTTATTTACAAAAGCTTTGTTCCCATTTTTCCTTTTCTCATATAAGCTTTGATATAGCTTATATTGTGTTGTAATTAGCATCACAATCAAGATAGAACTCATTTCAGTACCCTCCCCCAATTTCTTCATGCCCCTTTATAGACAGCCTGTCCCCTATCTGTAAGCTCCTAGCAACCACTTACCTGTTTTCTATTTTATAATTTTCCTTTTCCAGAAAATCATATATACTGTCTATCATAAAAAATGTAGTCCAGGCCATTTTTTAGGAGTAGGATTTTTTTTTACTGGCATCAAATTCATTTATTTTGTAAGTCTTTATGAAGTTAATTATCATACATATAGATTAACAGCCAGAAGGAGTAGGATTCCTGGATCATGAACATGAGAGCCAGGTGTAGTGGCACACCTGTAATCCCAGCTCTCAGGAGGCTGAGGCAGGAGGATTGCCACAAGTTCGAGGCCATCCTGGGCTACTGCGTAGTGTGACCCTGTCTCAAAAAAAAAAAAAAAAGTGTGTTTTTATATTGTGTTTTGATAGTTCTTTATATATTTTGAATACAAACCCTTTATTAGATATGTGTTTTCCAAGTATTTTCTCCTAGTCTGTGGCTTATCTTCATTTTCTTAGCAGTGTTTTTTCAAAGAGTAAAAGTTTATTTTGATCAGGTTTAGTTTACCAGTTTTTTCTTTTGTAGATTATACTTTTTGTGTCATGTCTAACATCTTTGCCTTTTAGCATTTTCTTTCTTTTATCTCCAAAGGCCTTTTTGCATGTTCTTCAAGAACCAGCTGTTTTTCTTTGTTCTCTCTGTCCTTAGAGTTAACTGTAGTTAATAATAGTAGTGCTGGTGTTACTATTTTCAGGTTGTTTTTATACCACATCCCCCCTTTGGCATCACACTATGTATGATATATATAATAATTTTCTTACTTATTTAGGTTGAGACAGAGTCTCACTATGTAGTCCAGGCCAGCCTTGAGGTCACTATGCAGCCCAGGCTAGCCTCTAACTTGGTGGATTTCTCTTGCTATGCTGGCCTCAAATTCCTAGGTACACACAGTTCTTCTGCCTCAGCTTCCCACATACTACTTTTTTGCTTTTTAAAAGAAGTTGAAGGTTTGTGGCATCTCTGCATCAAGCATGTCTACTGGGGCTGCTTTTTCAACTGCACATGTTCACTTTGTGTCTGTATCTTTTTTTTTTTTTTTTTTTTTTAATGTGGGTACCAGGAGTCGACCTCAGGACCTCGCACTTACCAGCAGGCACTTGTGCCACTGATATCACCAGCCCTTTTTTTCTTTATGTGGGTACCGGGAGTCGAACTCAGGACCTCGTGCTTGCCAGGCAGGCGCT
This sequence comes from Erethizon dorsatum, assembly GCA_028451465.1. Lineage (NCBI taxonomy): Eukaryota > Metazoa > Chordata > Mammalia > Rodentia > Erethizontidae > Erethizon > Erethizon dorsatum. The sequence continues at coordinate 107,678,718 of CM051827.1, read as the reverse complement.
TATGCCGCTGAGCTATCTCACCGGCCCCTGTCTCACATTTTGGTAATTGTCATAAGATTTCAGACTTATAATTGTTACTGTGATTCGTGGTCAGTGATCTTTGATCTTACTGTTGTAATCATTTGGGAACACCACAAACTGTGCTGGTGTAATATGGCAAACTTAATCAGTAAATGTGTGTGTTCTGACTGCTCTACTGAGTGGCTTCCTCAATCTTTCTCCCTCTGTGGCCTTCCATTTCCTGAGACATGTGATGTTGAAGTTAGTCTGTTGAACAATAGCCTAGAAAGTGTTCAAGTGAAATGAAGAGTCAGCTCTTTCTTGTTTTATTTTTATTTTTTTGTGGGTGCCAGGGGTCGAACTCAGGACCTCGTGCGCCAGCAGGCGCCTTTGCCACTGAGCGATATCACTGGCCCTTTTTTCATATGTGGGTACCGGGAGTTGAACTCAGGACCTTGTGCTTGCCAGGCAGGCGCTTATGCGGCTGAGCCATCTCACCGGCCCTCTTTCTCATTTTAAATTAAAAGCTAGAAATAGTTAAACCTAGTGAAGAAGAAGGTAGAAAGCTAAGATAAATTGACATCTGAGCTGTGAACACAAAGGGAACGTTCTTGAAGAAAATTGAAAGTGCTGCTCTACTGAATGATACAAAAGCAAAACAACCTTATTGTGAATATGGACAAAATGGAGAAAGTTTTAGTGGTCTGGATAGATGATCAAACTAGCAATAGTATTCACTTAAACGAGGCCAAATTTAGAGCAGGGCCCTAATTCTCTTCAGTTCTAGGAAGGCTGAGAGATGAGAAAGCTACAGAAGAAAACTTGGAATCTAGCAGAGATTGATTGTGAGGTTTAAGAAAAGAAACCATCTCTGTAACATGAAAATGCACAATTAAACAATAAATGTTGAAGTAAGGTAGTAACTGTAGCAAGTTATGCAGAAAAGCAAATATAATTGGGCTACCTAGTTGAAGGTAAACAAGAGATTCTCAAGGTACATGAGAAAGCTTTATATTGGAAAAAGATGTCATGTAGGTCTTTCATAGCTAGAGAGGATAAATCAGTGCCTGGCTTCAAAGTTTCAGAGGACAAGCTGACTCTCAGAGGCTAATGCAGCTGGTTTTAAGTTCAAGCCAGTACTCATTTACCATTCTGAAAATCCTAGAACCTTTAATAATGATACCAAATCTGCTGTGCCTGTGCTCTTTAGAAATGTAACAACAACAGAGACTGAATGAGACACATCTGTTTACAGCACAGTTACTGAGTATTTTTAAACTTTTTGTTTTTGTTTTTTGAGACAGTGTCTCGTTATGTAGTTCAGGCTGGCATTGAATTTACTGTGTAGCTCAGGCTGGCCTCAAATTTATTTATTTATTTATTTTTTAAGAGTAGGAAGAATTTATTAAGAGAAAGCAGGCTTCTGTCTGAGGACAGAAAGGGGCCCAGAAAGGGGTTGCCCACCAACCCCACTTCTCAGGGGTGTTTTATTGAACAAGGTCATGAGGTGAGGCAGGCTTAAGGTGGGACAGGACTATAATCAATCAGTAAGATTGCTAGTCACTTAGGTAATATCGATCCAGTGGCAGATCATAGGATGGGTGTGAGGTGGGACGAAACTATGGTCAACCAATAAGTATACAACAAATAGAGTCACTAAGGTAATATTGATTAAATGGGTTCTCAAATGGGGAGACAAGTCACAGAGCAAGCGCACATGGGACAGACAAGGACTTTTCTGGAAGGGATGGGTTAAGGAGATTTGGTCCTCCACCCCAAGGTGATTGATGCCTACTTAGAATATCAATCACTGCGGTTCATCCCTAGGGGGAGTATATGGGTGAGTAGTTCTTCTTTTTCCTGAAGCCTGGCCTTCAGTGAATATGCGTGCAACCACAGTTGTCTTCTGCATTGACCTCTTGAGGGCTCAGCCCTGTCTGACTGCCTACAATATTCCTACTTATCTTAGCTATCTATACTGTTGCACCATCTGAAGAAGTACCCCTAACTGCCGGGAGGGGTCAAGGGTCGAAGACTGATCTGGCTACTTCCAGCTACTTCCAGCTGAAGTAGTGAGTTCAAGGCCTGACAAAAAGGTAGACGAACAACTAATTTAGGTTCTGTCGAATTCCTTATACTTTACCTGATTTTATGGATAACTCAGTAAAAAATTAAGCTGAAGGCCACCAGAACCCGTATAATTGGTGAGTGTGGGGGACTTTCACAGGCATGGACTATTGAAAATGAGTGGGGGGGGGTAAGGGAAATAGAATGGTTGAAAGAAGAAAACAAGTAGTAAGAGAAGGAAGAGAAAGAAGGGTCAAAAGAGAAAAAAAGTATGGAGAGGGTGAAGAGAAGAGACAGGTTAGGGTGAAAGGAAGGAGAGAAGCAAAGGAAGGAAATACAGTGATTAGGAATTATTTTAGAGTTTAATCACCCTCATCTTTTGAAAGGAAGATGTTCTTCTCTGGGAGCACTGCTTTACCTTCAGTCCTGTGTTTCTGTGAGTCTAACAACCATAAATATCTAGATTTCTTTTTTTTTTTTTTTTGTATGTGTGGTTTTTAATTTTATTGGTATATTTTAGATATGCAGGATGATAACATTCACTGTAGAGAATTTGTACTTGTGCATGCTGTATCTTGCTTCTTTTTATCCCCATTCCTCTCCCCTCCCTTCAACCTTTTCCCCTCATTTACAAAAGCTGTGTTTCCATTTTTTCCTTCTATTCTTTTTTTCTTGTCCCTTTTTCCCTTTTCCTCTCCCCCCCCCCTTGTTCCCCTTCTCATTTGAACATTTTCTTCCCATTTCCCAATATCTGTTATACATTTTGGTCCTTATTTACACTTTCGGTTTCTCATACCAGAGAAACAATGTGGTATTTAAATATATGGTCCAATTTAATTCACGTAAGCGTGTGGCCTCAAGGTGTATCCATTTAGCTAGAAATGTCTCAAGCTTATCTTTTTTGTGACAGTGTATATTCCATTGTATAAAAAACCCACATCTTCATCCATTCATCAGTTTATGGGCATTTGTGCTGTTTCCAAGATTCAGCTATTACAAACTGTGCTGCTATAAACATGGTGTGTATGTATCACTGTGGTATGATGCTTTTAATTCTTTTGGGAAGTTACCAGGAAGGAGAATAGCTCTGTCAAATGGAACCTCTAGTTTTAGTTTTTTGAGGAGTCGCCACACTAATTTCCACAGTGGTTGCACCAGTCTACACTCCCACCAACAGTGGAGAAGGGTTTCTTTTTCCCCACACCCCTGCCAGCATTTGTTATTGGTTGATTTCTTTTTTTGTTGTTTATATAGTTTTTTGTTTTTTGAGACGGGGTCTCACCATGTAGTTAAGGCTGGCTTTGAACTCACTATGTAGCCTAGGCTAGCCTCCTTGTAGCAATCCTCCTGCCTCAGCTTCCCAAGTGCTGGGATTATAGGCATGTGCCACCACGCTAGACTTGATTTTTTTATAATAGCCATTCTTTCTGGAGATGGAATCTCAGCATTGTTTTAATTTGCATCTTTTGAATGACCAGTGATGTTGAACATTTTTTCATATATTTATTTGCTGTTTCTACTTCTTTATCTGAGAAATGTCTGTTCGTTTCAGATGCCCATTTTGGATTCAGTCATTAAATTGGGGGGGCTGATTTTTTGAGTTTTTTATATATTCTAGATATTAGTCCTTTGAGGAACAGCTAGCAAAAATTTTTCCCACACTGCGGGTTGTCTCTTCTTGAGTTCTGGCATTACAGACATGTGCTACCATACCTGGCCAGTTACCAAATATTTTAAGCCCACTTGAGACTTAATCTCAGAAAAAAAGATTTTTTTCAAAATATTACTACTCATTGACAATGTACCTGGTCATCCAGGTGTTGTGATGGAGGTGTACAATGAGGTTCATGTTATATAAGTCTGCTAGTACAACATTCATTCTATAGCCCAAGTGTCAAGAAATAATGGCAACTTTCAAGTCTTACTATTTAGGAAATATATATATATATATTTTTTTTTTAATGGCACCAGGAATCGAACTCATGACCTCATGCTTGCCAGGCAGGTGCTGTGCCACTGAGTTATATCCCCCACCCAGGCAATATATTTTGTAAGGTCCTAGCTGCACTAGATATTGATGGATCTGGGAAAAGTGATTTGAAAACTTTCTGGAAAAGATTCACCATTCTAGGTGCCATTAAGAGCATTTGTTGTCAGGTGTGGTGATGCATGCCTGTGATCCCAGCACAGAGGCATACCATGGAAAGTTTTCATTCAGACCACTGAAGTAAAGTGAGTCACATAAATTTTTCCCTAGTGCATGTATTCCCCCAGTTTACACTCTATTATAGTACTCTATTAAATAGAGTGGGATGTCAGAGGCAGGAAGATGGTGAGTTTGAGCCCAGACTTGGCTACATAGTGAGTTTGAGGCTAGCCAGGGCTAGTGAGAGTTTGTCTCAAAAAACCAAACCTTGCCCCGCAAATAGCCCATAGAAACATTTGTTTTTCACAGGAAGAAGTACATATACCAACCTTAACAGGAGTGTGGAAAAAGTGGATTTAAGATCTCATGGAGGACTTTTAAGATGTTCAAGATTTCAGTGGAGGTTGTTAGAAATAGCAAGAGAAATAGAAGTGGAGCCTGAAGATGTAACTGAATTGCTGCAATCTTATGATAAAACTTTAATGGATGAGTAGTTGCTTTTTATGGATAAGCATAGAAAGTGGTTTCTAGAGATGGAGTCTACTTGTGAACATTGTTGAAATGACAGCAAAGGATTTAGAATATTTTATAAACTTGGTCGCTAAAGAAGCAGTAGGGTTTGAGAGGACTGACTCCAATTTTGAAAGAAGTTCTGTGGGCAAAATTCTATTACAGATCATCACATGCTACATAAAAATCTTTTATGAAAGGAGCCATCAGTTGATACGGAAAACTTTAACTGATTTATTTTAAAAAATTGCTGCAGCCACTCTAAAATTCTATATCCACCACTGTGACCAGTCAGCAGCCATCAACATGGCGGCAAGATCTTCCACCAACAAAAAGAGGATGGGGCCGGTGAGATAGCTCAGTGGCATAAGTGCCTGCCTGGCAAGTGCGAGGGCCCGAGTTCGACTCCCGGAACCCACATACGAAAAAAGGACTGGTGATATCGCTCAGTAGCACGGGCGCCTGTGGGCGCACGAGGTCCTGAGGTCAACCCCCGGTACCCACAAAAACAAAACAAAACAAAACAAAACAAAAAAAACAAAAAGAGGATGACTGGCTGAAAGCTCAGATGATTAGCATTTTTAGCAGTGAAGTATTTTTAAATTAAGATACATACTTTTTTGGGGGCATAATGTTACCACACTCTTAATAGAGTACAATATAGTGTAAACTGGGGGAATATATGCTCTAGGGAAAAAATTTATGTGACTCACTTTACTTGAGTGGTCTGAATGAAAACTACTATGTTTCCATGGTATGCCTGTATGTTAATATGAGATGAAGTAGACTTAAAGTGAAAGTGTATCACAAGTATAATTTATTATTATTTTTTTTTGGTACGATGAATTGAACCCAGGACCTTGCACTTGCCAGGCAGGCGCTAGTGCCACTGAGCTATATCCCTGGCCCACAAGTATAATTTAATATGATCAACAGGGCATAATTCTAAATGTGAATCACCTAATAACAACTTAAAAATACATGAAGCAAAAACTAAAAGAATGCCAGGGATATAGCTCAGTGGCACAAGCACCTGCCTGGCAAGCACAAGATCCTGAGTTTGATTCCTGGTACAAAAAAAAAAACTGAAAGAAGGAGCAGAATCTCCAAATATGTTTACTAGATGCATAGTTCTGTCAGTTGTTAGAACAAGGCAAATAAGCCACAAAATTGTAACAACGCTATCAAGCAGCTTGACCTAATTGATACTTAGAAACATTATTCCAGAGAGCTGTAGTATATGCCTTTAAGTATGCACAGAGGGAGCACCAAAATAGACCATAATTTGGACTGTAAAAAGTACAATAGTAAAACTCAAATAATCAAAGTAATAGGGAATGAATTTTTTTGACCTTAGAGGTATTAAGTTAGGAATCACTAACAAGATAATTATAATATAAAAAATTAAAATTAAAAATACTTCAAAATAAACCATATGTGAAAGTAAAAAAAAAAACAGTGTTTTGAAATAAATGAATGATAATGAAAACAAGTTATCATGGTTTGGGGATGCATTTAAAGCAATTTAGAAATACTTAACAGTTTTAAATACTTAGGAGTGATGTCAAATCATTACAACTTGGAATTTTGAGAAAAGTGATGTCAAATCAAGAAGCTAAGCCAAGAAAGCAAAGTAAACCAAAACAAGTGAAGGAAGTAATAAAAATATACTCAAAAATCAGTTGAATAGAAAAATGAAGAACAGCATAAAAATCAGTGAGCCCAAAAGCTGATTTCTATCAAAGAAAAAAAGATGCAAATTGCCATTATCAGGAATGAAAGTGGGAACACAGGGAGGAAGCGGCATGTGTGAGAGGAGCCTGCACTTGTGGTCCCAAGAGGAATAGGAATTGGGATACAGAGTTCCCATCCTGTCCAGAAGAGAGGCCACTGCAACAAATACCAGTTCACCCAACTATATAAAACAAGTATTAACAGACATGAAAAATCAGGAAGTTCTTGTGGTTTCTTTGGCTATTAATTTCTAATTTCATTGCACTATGGTCTGATAATATGCATGGGATAATTTCAGTTCCTTTGCATTTACTTAAGCAGGTTCTATGAGCTAGTATGTGGTCTGTTTTGGAGAACATCCAGTGTACAGCTGAGAAGAATGTGTATTCTGATTTTGTGGGGTGGAATACTCTGTAGACATCTAGTAAATCCATTTGTTTAAAAGTTTGGTTCAGTTCTAATATTTCATTGTTGATTTTTTGTCTGGTTGATCTGTCTTTTTGTGACAGTGGGGTATTGAGATCCCCCAATACAATAGTATTAGTGTTTATTTGATTTTTCGTGTCTGTTAATACTTGTTTTATATAGTTGGGTGCACTGGTATTTGCTGTATATATATTTATGATCGTTATCTTTTCCTCTTGGATTGTTCCCTTTACAAGGATGTAGAGACCTTTATCTCTCTTAATCAGTCTTGGCTTGAAATTCATTTTGTCTGAAAAAAGAATAGCTACACCTGCTTTTTTCTGGGTTCTTGTTGCATGGAGCATTGTTTTCTGTCCTTTGACGTTCAGTCTGTGAATTTCTTTTTGAATTAAATGTATTTCTTTTTTTTTTTTTTTCTGTGGGTACCGGGGGTCGACCTCAGGACCTCGCGCACCAGCAGGTGCCCCACGCTGCTGAGCAACATCACCGGCCCTTTTTTTGTATGTGGGTTCCGGGAGTTGAACTTGGGCCCTCGTGCTTGTCAGGCAGGTGCTTACACCACTGAGCCATCTCACCAGCCCTAAATGTGTTTCTTATATGCAGCATATTGTTGGATCTTGCTTCTTGATCCATTCTGCCAGTCTGTGTCTTTTGATTGGTGAATTGAGACCATTAACATTGATGGTTAAAACTGATATGTATTGACTTATCCTTGTCATGTTATTTTCCTGTTGTTGGCTCCCCCTCTTTTTTCCCCTCCCTCTGTTTGTTTGTCTTGCCTGGTGGATTCCTTCTGTTGGGGTTCATGGAGTTGTAGTCCTGGTTATTTCTTTCTAGAATGTCCTTCAAAACATTTTGGAGTGCTGGTTTGGTGGTCATAAATTTCCTCAGATGTTCTTTGTCATGGAAATATTTTATTTCTCCATCAGTTTTGAAAGATAGTCTTGCGGGGTACATCAATCTGGGTTAAAGGTTATTTTCCTTTAGAACTTGAAATATTTCACTCTAAGCTTTTCTTGACTTGAGGGTTTGTGTTGAGAAGTCAGCTGTGATTCTGATGGGCTTTCCTTTATAGGTGATTTGTTTCTTTTCCTTAACAGCTTTTAGGATTCTACTCTTGTGTTGAATTTCTGGAATCTTGACTATGATATGCCTGGCTGAAGATTTTTTTTGATGGTGGCTAATTGGAGTTCAATATGCCTCACTTACCTGTACGTCAAATTCTTTTTCTCCACCAGGGAAGTTTTCTGTCATGATGTCTGTGAACAGTTTTTTTATATCATTTATGCTATCTCCTTTTTCATTGACTCCAATCAATCTTAAGTTATTTTTCTTTGCCTCATCTAGCAGCTGCTGGATTGATTTCTCATGGTCCTTGCTATTTTTAAGAATTCTTTCTTTTCATAATCACTAACCGCAAGCCTGTCTTCTGTATCTGAGATCCTGTCCTCACATTGGCTTAATCTGCTGTGAATACTTAACAATGAAATTTTTGTTCTCCTGGATATCTGCTTGAATCTGCCTATGGATTCCATTTCTTTCCTATGCTGAGCATTCATGGCTTCCATAAGTTTCTTTTTTTTTTTTTTTAAATATGTGGGTACCGGAGTCGAATTCAGGACATCACACTTGCCAGGCAGGCGCTTATGCCACTGAGCTATATCACCAGCCCTTCCATAAGTTTCTTAAGCTCATCTATTTTTTTGTCTGTATCTGCTCTAGAGTCCCTAAGCATGGTCTTCATTGTGGACATCATCTCTGCAGTTATCTGAGAAATTATTTCCGATTTGATTTTTTCCAGAGCCTCATTCAGTTGCTTTGTTGTTACCACTTCAGAGATGCCAGGTGGGTGGCTTTTGGATTGTCCCACCTCATTGACCCCTAGGTTTGTCTTTGGTCAACTGGATGTCTGGGGTTGCATCTTGTTTAAGTGTCTTCTTACTTTCTTTTCTTTCTGTAGTTTAATTCCTGGGGTGATGCTCTAAATTGCCTATAGTAGGTTGCTTTATTGCTAGTATTTAAAACCCTTAGGAGAGGACTACTTCTCTGAGGTATCTTCCAGGTGTAGCTTGTTTTTGGGATTTGAGTCTGTTGCAAGATCCTACGTCTTCAGTTTGTTGGAGATGAGAAGTTGCTGCCTGTTTGGTCCAGTCCTTTATTCTTTGGCACTGTGCCACAGTAGTTTCTGTGACCCTTAGTCAATCTCAGTCATGGAATACCAGGAAGAACAGCTGTTCAGAACAATTATGTCACTTTTGGCTATAGTGGTACCAAAAGCATCAAACACAGCCTTGAAAATGACAGTCTGAGCTAACCATTTATTTGCCACTTTTAACTGTATAAACTAGATTTGTGGTTATATAACAAAATCTAAAACAAACCAGAAAATTATATGTAGTATACAAGTCCTTAATATGTCAATTTTGCCCTGAGGGGTTAAAATTTAAAATGAGTTAAGGAGAAAATAGAGAAGCGGAAGAAGAGGAAGGAATTAGAAGTAAGGCTGGAGGACAAAGAGGGATCACGCTAACTTTGGGAAACTGGTGCAGAAAACTGGAGGGAAAGAGAGAAGGAAGGGGTAAAAGGAAGAACAGAACCACAACCACAAAGAGGCTAGAAACTCCATTTACGCTCATACAAAAACAAGATCAAACAATGAAGGAAAAACAAAACACCACCACTACAACAAAAAACGAACAAGAGAGAGGAGGGGGAAAAAGTTCACGTCCAGGTTTGTCTTTGCTGTCGCTAGTAGACAACATGTGGAGACAGAGTCCCTTTCCAAGCCTATCTGTCCCAGCAAGACAGCAGTAGCTTTTTGGCTGGGTAGTGGATAGTCTCAGCGAGCCTGCACCTTCTGGCCGAGACCAGACTCATTCAGCCTGCAGCCGTTAGCGCGCCTTCCATGGGCCTGAGCCCAGCTGGGAGCTGTAGATGGAGCCACAGCTGCCCTGAGTTCCAAGCTCAGCCGCACCCCCCAAGATGGCTCCCGGCCAATCGCTCTCTCGTGGGGGAGGACCGAGCCCTCAGCATTCACTGCCAGCCAGTGCAGTTCTTCATGTCCGCTGCTCCCCTGCACTGCCGCGTCTCTCCGTGGAGGCCCCTGGGGTCGCCAGTAGTCACCATGTGTCTGCAGGTTTGAACTGCTCCTGTTGCGCAGCGAGTCCCAACTCAGGGAGAAGGCACTGGCGGCCACCTTCTCCTTCTTTGTTTAAGCTTCTCTCTTCACTCTCTCCGTGGGATTCAGATTGCACTTCAGATCCTTCCTGGGTCCACTTTCCTCCTCGTCTTCCTCAAGTTGCTATATTCCAGCATCTGGACGGCGACTCTCAGAGAGGCTCTTTCTCTGCTGCTCACCACTCACCGTCTTGGTCCTCCCCTGTATCATGTTTTAGACAGTATAAAGCAAGGTTTTTCAACCTTGACATTCTTGCCATTTGGAGCCAGCTAGTTCTGTGCTGTGGGGAGAACTTTCTTCTGTATTGAGGATGTTTTGCAGCATTCCTAGCCTCGGCCTGCTGATCACAGTAGTACCCCCGACACTAATTTTAACACCCCAAAATGTTTCTAGATGTTACCAGAGGTGCCCTGAAGGATGAAATCATCTACAGTTTATAACCACATATGTATTATGGAAATCATATCCTTTTACACATTTAAAAAATACTCTGGAGTATTTAAGTCTTAATGCTTTCAAAAGAAACTTGTAACTTTTAACTCATAGTTCATGTTAGTTTCAGACAGCCTCTCTGGAAAGTGGTTATATTTCTTTGACCACTTCGCATGCCATTTTGGTAACTATCATTGACATTTTAATAGGTACTGGGTGAAATGGCATTCTAAGTTTATACATAAGCTGATAATGCTTATGTTATTACTTAAACCATACTAATTGCAACTCATTGTGATGTAACTCTTGGATTGTCTTCACACATCAGAAGACAATTTCAGTATTAAAAATTGTATGCTTTTTTTTTTGTGGGTACCGGGGGGGTCGACCTCAGGACCTCGCGCGCCAACAAGCACCTGTGCCGCTGAGCGATATCACCGGCCCCTTTTCCGTATGTGGGATCTGGGAGTCGAACTCGGGCCCTCGTGCTTGCAAGGCAGGTGCTTACGCTGCTGAGCCATCTCACCGGCCCTGCTTTTTTGAATAGTATGGTGAGTTATATCTCAAGGAAGCTTGCATTAAATAAAAAGGAAGGTATGAACACCATGATAAATAGGCATTAAAAATATAATAAGGGAATAATATTAAGAGGATTTTTATCCCAATACATTCAGCTACTTAAGATGAAAAGGACAAATGTCTTGACTCAAATTACTGAAAATAAAACCAGAAGATAAGAAATCCTTTTTTTAGGGCTGGTGAGATAGCTCAGCGGCATAAGTGTCTGCCTGGCAAGCGCAAGGTCCTGAGTTTGACTCCCGGTACCCACATACGAAAAAAAGGGCCGGTGATATCGCTCAGCGGCACGGGCGCCTGGTGGTATGCTAGGTCCTGAGTTCGACCCCCGGTACCCACCAAAAAGAAAAAAAAAAGAAATCCTTTTTTTAGAAACTCAAATAATTACACCTTCTCACAAAATTACATGCCGATATGGCTCTACTAGCAAAACTATGAAACATTTAAGGATACATTTAAGGATTCTCAGAAATTATGAGGAAGCAATATTTTCCAGTTCACTTAATAAGGCCAGCATTACTTTGACACCAGAACAACTGTTGAGAAAACTACTGACCCATATTGCTCATGAACATATATATCAAAATTCTTATCAATATTATAAACTGAATCCAGCATATAAGAAATAGTAATAAAGCTGTTTATGGTGGCACACACCTGTAATTCCAGTGCTCTACAAAGCTGAGGCATGAGGATCAAAAGTCTGAGCCCAGCCTGTACAACATAGTGAGACACCATGCATCAAAATAAAATAAAAAGGGATAAATATGTAGCTCAGTGTAAAGGCCCTGGGTTCAGTACCTAGTATCACAAAACCAAACCATACCATACCAAACCAAACCAGACAAAAGGACTAATCATACAGGACTTATCACAGAATGTAAGGTTGGTTTAAAATTCAAAAGTCAAGTAGACAAAGAAAGATGAAATCATATATTGTCTCAACAGATGTAAAGAAAGCATTTGTAAAAGTAAGCTCCCATTTGTTTAAAAAACTAGTATCAGTAATAGAAGGGACATTCTCAAGCTGAGAGAGGAAGTCTATGAAAATCTTACAACAAGGGTAATACTTAATGGTGAAATACAAATGCTTTAACCTTAAAATTGGAATTAAGGCAAGTACATCCATTTTCACCAGTTGGAGTAATACTGTGTTCAAGTACTATATGTAGCTAGTTCACTAAGGTAAGGGAAAGAAATAAAGGGCACAATAATCAGAAGTGCAACTTGCCCAGCAATATAATTGTTTATATGGACAATCTTAAGGAGTTCCATAGGGCTTCTAATGTTCATGAATTTAACAAGTTGAAGGTTAAAAGGTCAAAATGCAAAATTCCAATTACACTTTAACTGAAAACATGAGCCTGGTGTGGTGGCACACACCTGTTATCCCAGCACCTGTAATCCCAGCACTGGGGAGGCTGAGGCAGGAAGATCACTGTGAGTTTGAGGCCAGCCTGGGCTACATAGTGAGTTCAAGGCCAGCCTAAATTACATAGGGAAGCCTGTTTACAAACAAACAAACAAACAACAGTTGAAAAAATGTTGAACGTATGTATATAATAGCAAACAAAAGCATGGATAAATTTATAAAGGATTCATAAAATCTGTACATTAAAAACTACAAGCCAGTGCTTAGAGAAGTAAGACCTAAATAAATAGATTGATGATATCAAGATATCCATCTTCTATGAATTGATTGATGGATGAAACATTCAAAAATTGGTAAGATGGTAATTGCAGTTTCAGATCTGCCATGTGAAGAGATTGGGAGTAGTCATTCTTATCTTTCTAGTGTTTAAAATGTATTCTAATGAAAATTTACAAGCATCATTCTTACATCCCATCTTTTTTAAAAATGGTATACCAGTTGGAAGTCTCTGATTTGTAGAAAATTTAACATGAAAAAATTTCCCTGGGAATAGTTCATCTTCTATTACGATTAAGGAACAGGAAAGTGATACTGAAAGTGGTCAGAAAACACAGACCAAAACCAAAACTTTTTGCAGATAACCAGATTAGCAAAGATTACAAATATTGATAATTTCATATGCAATAAGAATATAAGGGGCCGGTGAGATAGCTCAGCGGCATAAGTGCCTGCCTGGCAAGTGTGAGGTCCTGAGTTTGACTCCTGGTACCCACATACGAAAAAAAAAGGGCTGGTGGTATTGCTCAGTGGCATTGGCACCTGCTGGCACGTGAGGTCCTGAGTTCGATCCCACACACACACAAAAAAAGAATATAAATACTTTGGATCTCAGTTTGAAAACTTTTCAGTATTGATACCCTTTGATCCATGATCCTCAAGATTTAAGGAAGTTAGCTGGGTGTGGTGGCATATGCTCATAATCCCCAGTCTTTGAGAGGATAAGGCAGGAGGATTTGAGGGTAACCTAGGCAGTTCAGGGCCTTTCTCGCTGGAGTTGAAGTTTAGTATGTGGTCGAGGGTCAATCCCTAGACCTGGGAATGGAAAAAAGTTTTTTTTCAGAAAGTAGAAATGAATCATCAGTAGCTATGTAGTTGTGCTACTCATGTATTACCAATATCCATGCAGGAATCAGACTGAGTCAGTAGGTTTCTAATAAACTTGAGAACAGAACTCCAAAAGCTCTCTTAAAAGTTCATAGAGGTGAAAACACACCACATAAAGCTGCCTACCAAGATTTAAGTCTTAAGCTGAGAAAAAAATGCTAGAAATACAGTCACATGCCACATAAAGACATTTCAGTCAATGATAGACCATGTATATTAAATTGTTCCTTTATATAATAGAGCTGAAGAATTCTTATCTTAGTGATGTCGTAAGCCATTCTGTGTATAATTGTAGCACAAGGCATTAGTCAGACGTTTGTGGTAATGAGTTTTCTGTGAAACTGTATGCCACATAATACCGGCAAGCATCCCCATTATCTTGTGTTTACCATGTTTTGAGTGGCCATGTTGAGTGACTATTTGCTTTTGTGTAAGTACCCTCTTTGATGTTTCCATAACAATGAAATCACCTAAGGACACATTTCTCAAATCTATCCTGTTATGTGATGCATTATGATAGAATCCAGATTGGCTGGGTCAGGATTGAAGGGAGCACAAAATAGGAGAGACAGGAAAGAATCAGATAAGAGCAGAAGAGGAAGAGCCAGGTCTTGGAACGTTAAAGGCATATTTTTTACTCATCACAAATATAACACAGCAAGAGTTCTAGAACCGTGGAGTTAGGAAGTCTAACCTGAACAAATAATCGTGTCCTCCAAAAATTAAAAAAATTACTTTTACATAAAAAGGAAAAGAAAAATTTGTTGAATCTCAAGCAAAGTTGTTTTAGGAAAAAAGAGTTAAGAAACAGAGCAGTATATCTACAGATGAAAATTTAGCAGAAAAAAACTGATGTAACTACTGTGCTAGAAAAGTCACTGTCTGTCTATATAAGAATTTAGACAGAAAGCCCTTCTCTTACTTGAGAGGCATAAATACGTTGTTGCTTCTGTTGTTTTTCTCAATAAGCCATTGTTGTGAAAGTCTTTAAAATTTCCTTTTAACTTTATAAAGGGTTGGTCTTTTCATCTAAACGCTAAGAGATTCTAAAATTTTTCTTTAAAATCCAGTAGTTGTTTTTAGATGATGTCTTGGTGTTGGTTATTTTGTGTTGGATTTTAATTTGTTTCAAGTTGCTTTTTTTTTTTTAAATTTCCAGGAAATTAACCATTAACCTTATGATAATGTCCAAAACCATTTAAGGCTGGGCAAATGTGGCCCTGATTATGTATCATTTTCTCTCTTACTCTAACACGATACCCCATTTCTTCTGAGTGTTGTGGACTGTTTGATTTTATTGTCCACTCTTTGTTATCTAAAACTCCCTTCTCTTTTCCTATAGCATATATGTTTTCTTCTTTCTAGTCTAAGAGATGTCTTCTTAATTTATAACTAAGTTAAATAAGAGCATTTTATTCTTCTCCTTGATAGCATTTATCTAGCTTTGTCATTCTTTGTATAATAACCACATTCTCTGATAGACTGTGAAAAGGTACAGGAACTCTGGTGTATTTCCTGTTTTAACATAGTGACCCCAACAGTTTGTGCTTGATTTGTAGGAGGGAAGCACTGTATTCAATAAATATGTATTAACTAACTGAATGAACTAGTCATGTTAACTATGAACCATATTTCCCTGAAAAGAAGACCGGGTCATATTAATTTTTGCTTCAAAAGACTCAGTAGGGTTTATTTTCAGGGGATGTCTTGTTTTTTCATGTACAACAATCTACATTTATTTGTTTACAAAAGTCTACATTTATTCAAATACAGTCGTGTCATCTATTGGAACATCGTCGTAACTCTCCAAACCCCAAATTCTGGACTGAATTTCTTGTAACTCCATTTCCTGTAGAACCGTTAGCCCCAGTTTCTCATGTCCTGCAATAGAGATTTCCTTAAATGAGGACTTCTTGTCCATGTAGCCTGCTCATGATCCATTGGCAACACAGCTGTCAGTGATTTTATCACATGAATTCCTCACCCAAGTCACAACCTCTTGCAGGCGAGGCTTCACAAAGTTTTCATTAAATTAAGTGTTAATTGAAGACTTAATAGGTAGGAGTGACAAGAAAAATGATGACAGTTATGAATGATGGTCCACATAAAAACGATGAAAAATTGCAGGCACCAAAATTTAGAAAACATTTCTTTATTTCACACAAGTGCATTAAGTACATCCATCACAACACATGACACATTGACTTAGGAAGATTCATATTAGATACAACCACTTTCTTTTTGTTATCAAGTGCACACATTATTTGTGCCTTGTGTTTGTACTGAGGTCATTTGGAGTGAGTATTGAGTTCATCTGTTTACATAGGTGTTTACCTTTTGTCCAAAGGCACCCACTTGACTATTTACAAATTCTCATTTGTAATTTATATTATCATTTATTTAAGTATTAATGTCAATAATATTATTTATATTTAATTATATTAATATTATTTTATAATTCAGTACATGTGTATTGCAACAGATGTACTAAATGTGTCCTTCTGGCTGATGATCTTAACTGGGGCTTATTTTTGGGTGGGACTTACAACATGAGCATCCTGAAAAATCGTGCTAGGGCTTATTTTCCAGCTAGGTCCTATTTTTGGGGAAATACAGTATATCCTTGAGTGATTTATATTTCTTTATCTCTACAATGAAAGGTCTCTGCTACCACAAATTATCTTTAAAAATAAGTTTCATCTTTGGAATTCTTTGATTATATGTTATAGGAATGATAGACTAACTGAATTTGTGTGTAAGAACCAAATTACACAGAGTGCAAAAATACTGGCAGGATAGTAAAAAGGTGGTAGATTTATATTTATGTACTTAGTTTTACACAACTTAGAAAAGCTGACACCATGTGGATTAGTACTCTCGGAGAAAATAAATTTACTCGGGTTAAATGATATCTTTCTGTGTGTCTACAAATGTGTGTAGAAGTCAATTCTAAGGCAGTTTAGTCATTTACAGTGTGTATAGAGCAGTTACTGTATGCCACACAAATGAAAGACAGTGGTATACACAAATTACTTTCCATATCCTACGTACTAAAAACAAATATGAGTTCAGTCACTGAGGAATTTCATACTCTTAGGCCCAGCGTTTGAGAGTTTGTGCTTGAGCTAATCTAGAACCCTGGTCCCCTGAATTAGTGTTCTTTTTGTTTTGTTTTGTTGTTTTGAGACAGGGTCTTGCTATGTAGCTCAGACTGGCCTTGAACTCAGTTTGTAGTCCAGGCTGGCCTCAAACTCGTGACACTGCTCCTGCCTCAGCCTCCCGAGTGCTGGGATTGTAGGCGTGTACCACCACATCTGGCCTTATGAGCTAGTGTTCTATTTGAAGTCATACACTCAAAATGAAATTTTTGGGTTAAGAGTGAATGACAAAAGGAAATGTTTTGCTTCTGGAAGATGCATGCAAACATTAAGTTCAAATTAATGTCATATAGTAGATTGAAAGATTAGAGCAGGCATCCTTGTTGAGTGTGGAAAATTGGTATGAATGGCAGAAATAGAAGAGAGTAATGTTAAAAGTGGTAAGTGAATTTGAAAAGATTGTGGATGGATTTGAAAGAGGTTTTGAAGTACAAATGGAGCATCCTGACAAAATATGAATGCTACACTCATTGAAGTAGAGAAATTGAAAGAAAAAGGGGATGGCATTTTTGACATGTCATTTTATAACTTTGGTTATATATCTTATAAGTTGGGGGTTTTTATGAAAATTGGTTATTTCCGTAAAGAATAAGGTTTATTCTTTATAAATTTTTTTCTTTGATGCAGATGGAATCTGTTTGCCTTAAATTACTATTATTTTTTGTTTGTTTGTTTTTTGAGACAGGGTCTTGCTATGTAGTTCAGGCTGGCCTTGAACTCACTATGTAGCCCAAGCTGACCTCGCACTCACTGTAATCTTCCTGCCTCAGTCTCCCAACTGCTAGGTTTACAGGCGTGCACCACCACGCCCACTATTTCTCTTAAGTTATAAGTACATTCTTTTGCATTATCTGTTCAACAAATGCATTGTTTTTGAAATTGTGTCATGTATTTTCTTAGGCTTATCTTGCAAAAAAAGGATAACATTGTTTTATCTTAGGTAATTAAACAATAAAGAATTTCATTAGTAATTCCTTTGTAATATGCCTTTGTAATAATGATCATTTATATCTATTGATTATATATATTCTGAAAGGGGAGATTACACCTAAGAAACTTTGTAGTTAACCTGGCTCATCTGACTCTTTAGGAGCCTTGTAATTGTTTTATTTTGGACCACTGTATGAGCAGATGTCTGCCATGTAATTTCCCTTTGTGTGTGTGTGTGTGTGTGTGTGTATGTGTGTATGTGTATAACGAGGAGTGAATCCAAGGTCTTTACACTGAGCTACATCCCCAGTCTTTTGTTAAATGTTTTGAGACAGGGTCTCACTGAGTTTCTCAATTGCTGGGGCTGGGCTTAAACTTGTAATCCTCCTGCTTCAGTCTACCAGAGTCCTTGGATTACAAGTGTGCACCACCCCCCCCAGCTTACCCTTTATACTTTGAGATCTCAAAATAGTATAATGTTCTGATTTACTCATTTTCCAAATAATTTAATGAGCAAAATGTGTAAACTTAAGCATTTTGTGACTTTAACATTTTATTTTGATCCTAAAGATAGCATTGTTGTAGATGACTTGAAAGATTGAAAAAGGTATGAAGTATACCTACTCAGAGCATTTATTTATAATTGTGCATTGTTACCTTGCATATCTATTTCATTAACATGTATTAATAATTTTTTTTTTTTTTTTTTTTTTTTTTTTGAGACAGGTTCTTGCTATGTAGCCTAGGCTGTCCACAAACTCACAATCTTGCCTCAGCCTCCCAAGTGCTGGGATTATAGGCCTGCGCCACCACACCTGGCTAATAATTCTTAAAAATGTTTGCAGTATAGTTGCAGTGGTACCTCAGTTCACAAACTTAATTCTTTCCACATTTCAGGTTGTAGAATTCATCCTATGATTCTGGTTGCAACCAAATTGCATGCACAGGTTGCAGAATTTGTTTTGGTTGCAGAATCGTGGAAAGAATTAAATTCGTGAACAGAGGTACAACTATATATAGATTTTAATTAATTGCTGGGGATTAAAACCAAGGCCTTGTGCATGCTAAGTACATGGTCTACCACTGAATTATACCTCCAGGGCTTGATTGAATTTTAGACATAGGTGTATTGACTCTTCTAAGCACTGCCACAAATAGGAGCCCTATAGGTTCTGTCACCCTAGAAAGCTCCCTCATACTGTGCCTTATCGTCATATACTCCACCAGTCTTTTCTTCTTTTGTGATACTGGGGATTAAACTCAGGGGTGTGCTACCACTGAGCTACATCCCAACCTTTTTTATTTTTTATTTTGAGATGATCTTGCTAACTTACCCAGGTTGGCCTTGAGCTTGTGATTCTCCTGCCTCTGCCTCTTGAGTAGCGAGGGTTATAGGTATGCAACACTGTGCCCAGTTCCATTCACACTTAAACCATTAGAAACCATTATAGAATTCTCTGTTGCTGTAGTTTTGTCTTTTTGAGAATGTCATAACATTTTGATTATGTAACGTTTTGACACTGGCTTCTTAGAAACAATATTTTATTACTTTAATTGAAATTTAATTGAATTTGGGTTATCTTACACTCCGTTTTATGTTATAATTGTCATTAACACACATACATTGCAAAACTCGTTATGTAATATAAATTTTACATTCAACTGTCAAACAGGTCAAATAACTCAGGAATAAAAGAGCAGTGTACATTTATGAGTATTTTTTCAGATAGTTTTTGTTTTTTTGAGTCTCATTAAGTAGTCTAGTCTGCCCTTGAATGATCTATGTAGACCAGGCTGGCCTTAAACTTGTAATCCTCCTGCTTCAGTTTCCTGAGTGGCTTTTTCATCAGTCTTGATGTTCCAAATTTTCTTCCAATATCAATTTATTTTTGTATGAAGAATCTTTTTTAGAAATTCTTTTAGAGGAAGTCTGGTGATCGTGAATACTTCAACTTCATCAGAGAGTGTCTCTGTATCACATTTATTTCTAAAGGGTATTTTTGTTATATACACATTTATGGATTAACAGTTCTTTTCTTTCAGCACTTTAAATATGTTTTTCCACTTTTCTTTGGCATCCATTGTTTCTGATAAAAAAATCTGCACTACAAGTAACAGTTATTTTTCTCTGACTGTTACAGAGGTGTTTTTGTTTTTGTTTTTACTTTAGGTCTCAATAGTTTGAGTATTTTGGTATAGATATCTTCATGGTTATCTTGTTTGGGGTTTGCTTAACTTGAATCTGTAGAGATATGTCTTCTGTTAAATGTGGGAAGATTGCAGTCATTATTTCTTCAAATGTTTTTCTACATTGCAGTCTTTCTACTTTCCTGGAATTGATGCTATAAATATTATACGTATTACTACTTTACTTTTTGTCACTAAGGCAAAATATACCAACCATGAAATTTGTCCTTTAACCTTTTTTTTTTTTTTTTTTTTTTTTGTCTTTTTGAGACAGGGTCTCACTATGCAGCCCAGGCTGGCCTTGAACTCGCAGTGATCCTCCTGCCTCAGCCTCCCAAGTGCTGGGATTACAGGCATGCACCACCACACCTGGCCTTTAACTGTTTTTGAGTGTATCATTCTGTAGCATTAAATACACTGACATTGTGATACCACAACCACCATTCATCTCCAGAACTCTACACCTTACTGTTTGTAAAGTTTGCATAGAATCCTGCAGTGTAATATGTATTAATAAATTGTTTTCATGCCTTATTCCCTTGCTGTATTCCCCCTCCCTTCATCTCTTGATCCCCCTTTCCTTTGAGAATGCTCTATCTCCCTACTTCCTATTATCTATTTTTTATTTTTATTTTATTTTATTTTTTTTTGAGACAAGGTCTTGCTGTGTAGTCCAGGCTGTCCTTGAACTCACTATATATAGCCCATGCTGGCCTCAAACTTGCGGTGGTCCTCAGCCTCCCGCGTGCTGGGATTACAGGCATGCACCACTAAGCCCGGCTTGTTCTTCATTTTTAAAATTACGTACATGTACCAACTCCATACAGGAAGTGCAAACATTATATACTACAAACATGTCCCCAAAAAAAAAAAAGAATGGGATCAAGGGATGGGAAGCGGGAAGGAAGAGAAGGGAAAGGTGATGAAAAAAGGAATTAAAATGTGTATGTGTACCAACTTTCTACAAGGAAGGTAAGCGTGTACTGCACATGTGTACTAATATAATAAAATAAAAAAATTATTTAACCATTTCCTTCCAAAGGGACCTTTTGGTAATTTTATTTTGGTTGGTCTCTCGTTTTTGTTTGCAGTGATAGTTCTGGAGTTTAGGAGATTCGTAAAGGATGTGAGTATGTTGTTGAAAGTTAAAATCTATATTATTAGTTGCTGACTTTTAAAAAATTATATTGAAATGTACAAATATATATATAAAATATGCTTTATCACAGCTGTAAATGTTATTTTCTGCCTATCATAGTGACACAGGACTATTTAAAATGTTTGAGTATTGTAGAATCGTTTATGATTGAGCTGTGTAACAATTCTTAGATGTACATACAGTACATAATTAATCTCTATAATTACATTGATATATAATCTTGGTTTAAGGAGGTTCTATTTGTTTATTAATGCTGGGAATTTAATCCATGACCTCATACATGCTAAGCAAACACTCTACCACTGACTTATATCCCCAGCACTTGAGGAGGTATATCTTAGGTCCAGGTAGAGTTTTTGAAAAAGTGAGTAGTAGTGGTTGGGGGATATAGCTCACTGGTGAAGTGCTTGTGCAAGTTCCTAGGTTCAATCCCCAGCATCCCCCTTACCCCCACCCCTAAATAGCTAGCTAGTCTTCAAATGTGATTCCAAAACAGCATGTACAGGCTTTTCAAAATTAAGAGTTTTAGAGACATGTGATTGAGTGCATCTAGTTTTTATAGCTTGGAAAGCAATTTACTAAGATTATTTTCTGGCTTGCGACATACCGTTGTAAGTAATATAGATTATACATTTACATTACCTTTAGACAGGGATAGTGTGTATACCATCAGTAAAATGTTTATTCAAAAAAACTGTTGTATAAGATGATGATCCAGAAATGCTGAGGTTATACATCTTAGGTATTTTTATTGGTTTCTTGTTTGCTAATCTGCCAGGTATAACATCACACTAGAAAATAAGTTTGTGAAGTACCAAATATGGAAATATGTGTAGCTATAAATATGACTTTTTGTAGTGAGTATGGTGGCTCCTGCCTGTAATTCCAGCATTCTAGGAGGCTGAGGCAGAGATCACAAGTTTGAGCGCATCCTGTATAACTTGGTGAACTAGTTAGACCCTGTGTCAAAAAAAACCCATAAACCAGAAAACAAAAACCAAAAACTTTCATGACAGTTTTGAACTTGATCCTTCTGTTCTCTCCCTATATTATCTTGTTTAATATATCAAATGTAATACATTATAATTACATAGGCTGGGCATGCATGGTGGTACACACCTGTAATCCCAGCATTTGAAAGGCTGAGGCAGGAGGATAGCTGCAAGTTTGAGGCCAGCCTGGGCTATCTAGTGAGTTCAAGACCAGCCTGAACTACAGGTCAAGACCCTGTTTCCAAAATAAAATAAAATAAAATAAAAATTATATATAATCATATTATCACATTAATTGTGGCTTTGGACAAACACAAGGAATTTAGATTTTGGAAATGTTCTTTTTATTATGGAAAAAGTTAATGAGATATCACTAAAGGATTAAATATTTTAATTATACTTAAGACAACTGACTGGGTTTGCTTTTATTCTTTTTTTTTTTTTTTTTTTTTTTGGTGGGTACCGGGGCGTCGACCTCAGGACCTCGCGCGCCAGCAGGCGCCCGTGCCGCTGAGCGATATCACCGGCCCCTTTTTCGTATGTGGGTTCCGGGAGTCGAACTTGGGCCCTCGCGCTTGCCAGGCAGGCGCTTAAGCCACTGAGCCATCTCACCGGCCCTGCTTTTATTCTTTACATAAGTCCTTAATGATTGTTGATTCTGTAACCTGTTTTCCTCATAAATTTACAAGTACTTAAATCCTACTTTCTTTTTTATATATGCATACTGTATGTACCTGACAGCTGTTAATATTCAGAAGTAGGGACTTGGGTTATTATTACTGGTATTTGCTTTTTCATATTGTTTTCATAGAGAAATAATATGAATTTATTGGGCTTTTATATACTTTACTTGGCTTTATCATGCTTTTTTATTTCATTAAGTTTGGGTATCCAATCTTGAAAATTTTGACTTTTAATAAAAATGAAAATTTCAAAGGGCAAAAATGCAGCAAACTCTTTGCCCATATGGTTGCGTACTATATAACAGATGTCTGACTGTGATGAATACAATGACTATTAGTCTTTTGATGACACTCACTGTCAAAGAGGCTGGTAGTTTTACCCACATTGCTTTGGTATCCTTTGTGCAAATGTGAACACTATGAAAAATATAAATAATATCTTAGTATTACTGTGAGAACAGTTTTGACTTCGAGTGCTTCTGAGGACCACACATATAGAACTGCTCATTCAGAGGTTCCCTTTTTTGAAGCCCACTTAAGCTGTCGGTGTATTTGCAGGCTGAATAATCTTTGTCTCTGTCATCATCCCACAGATGCTTTGAAGAATCTAGACGTTAGTTGTCCCTTGAGTTTTTTGTCAAAATATGATTTCAGAGATTTCTGTGGATTATTATTTTGTGGTAGTTGTGGTATTTGATTGTTATTTGCAGTCAAGGGTCACAAATTAGGCTGGGTGTGGTGGCACATGGCTGTCATCCCAGCACTTGGGAGGCTGAGGCAGGAGGATCACTGTGAGTTTGAGGCCAGCCTGGACTAAAAAGAGAGTTCAAGGTCTGCCTGAACTGCATAGCAAGACCCTGTCTCAAAAAAAAAAAAAAAAAGGGAAAAGAAAAAAGGATAGCAAATTGAAGGCAAATAGTATAGTTTTTACTTTTACCTTAAATAATTAAAGAAATCTTCATGCATTTTACTTATTAGTTCTTATTTGCTACATATTTTAGAAAGCACTGAAAATATATTTTGTTAGGAACACCATGAATTTTGTCATAAATGTTTCCTGTCTCTGTCTGGCTGGCTGTCTCTCCCCTCCTCTCTTGTCCCCTCCTCCCTCTCTCTCTCTTTCTCTCTTTCTCTCTCTCTTTCTCTCTTTCTCTTGTTTTGATTTTTTGAGACAGGGTGTCACTGTGTAGCCCAGGTTGGCCTTAACTTACTATGTAGCCCAGGCTGGCCTCAAACTCATGTGGATCCTTCTGCCTTAGCCTCCTGAATGCTGGGATTACAGGCATGCACCACCATGCCAGGCTAACTGGCAGTTTTAATGTTTGGATCAAAATTTAAAAGATTACTGAACCAATGAAAATTTTCTCTTGGCCACTTTTATGATCCTGCTATATGGCTACGGTATAAAATAAATATAAAAATTTTCCCATAACATATTTGCTATATTTTCCAACTCAAGAAAATTATAAAAAATTACCAGAGGCTGGTGAGATAGCTCAGCGGCATAAGCACCTGCTCGGCAAGCGCGAGGTCCTGAGTTTGACTCCCGGTACCCACATAAAGGAAAAAAAAAAGGGCCGGTGATATCGCTCAGTGGCACAAGCGCTTGCTGGCAAGCACGAGGTCCTGAGGCCGACTCCCGGTACCCACATTAAAAAAAAAAAAAAAATACCAGAATGAGTACATTTCAAAGAATACCTACAGGGTGATTGAATTCGAGTAATGACAGGAAAAACTAACATACTCTTGTTGGGGGTAAAGGAGAAGGGTTGGACATTTGATTTGGAGTGGTATGTTAAAAGCATAAAAATTATTTGAAGCTTCTGCCCAACATTTGAGATTCTTTCAAAGTTTAAAGTACAGTCTGTTACTGGTTGCTGAGGTCCATAGATCCTCAGTGCTTGCTGTTCCCTAAGAACACAGGAGACTTGGTGGAAAGGATAAAAGCTAGCTCCAAAAGGAATTTACTTCAAATTCTCATCTCACTGCATTCAGGTTTTCAAGGGCTTTTATATAAGTAAGGAAGAGAAGGGAGAGACAGTAGGATGAGACAATAGAGCAGGAACTTCCGGCATTGCTTTATCTCCTGACCATTCTTGGTTTTTTCCCTCCCTTGTCTAAATGGAACCAGACCTGTTCTTTTGGGATCATGATCCATAAGCGCCTGCCTGGCAAGCTCGAGGGCCCGAGTTCGACTCCCGGAACCCACATACGAAAAAAGGGGCTGGTGATATCGCTCAGTGGCACGGGCGCCTGCTGGCGCGCGAGGTCCTGAGGTCGACCCCCGGTACCCACAAAAAAAAAAAAAAATACTTATTTTAAAATACTTATTAACTAATAAAAATGATTCTTTTTTTCAGAAACATTTATTGAACATCTGTATTGTAGATGTTAGGCTTATAGCAGTACAGAAGAATTAAAAATCTCTCCTTAGGTTAGTGTGCTATTGTATTTTTTTTGGTATCTGTCCTAATTCCTGGCATACTGCTTCTAAAATCTTTGTTTTTTTTCCAGTCCATTGTGTGGTAATGGGATGACTGGTGGCTAGAAGCCTTTGGGTAGCTTTCAGGATGAGGGCTGATCATCAGACAAGGTATGATTGGATGGCTGAATGTTGAGGTGATCATCAGTAGCCCTTGATTTAACCAAAAATCCGAAAGGATGGAGTTAATAGAGCTTCTTGATTGCTGAACACGTGGAGGTACTGGAAGGGTAACATGCCTAGAGAGAAGGTATGGAAGCTCTGTGCCCCATCTTCTCCACAATACCTCACCCTGTGCATCTCTTTCTACTGGCTATTCATATGTATCCATTGTAATAACCTTTATAACAAACCAATAAATACATGTGTTTCTGTGAGTTCCAGGAGGCATGATAGTAAATCGAACCCTAATTTATAGATGGTTGTGTCTCGCTATGCAGTCCAGGCTGACATCGAACTCACTGCGTAGCTTAGGCTGGCCTCAAACTCACAGCACGAGTCACAGTTTAGGGGTTGGGAGTGGCATTTGAAGAGGGGAAGTTTTGTAGGACTGAACTGTCATCCTTTGGGATGTGATACTAGCTCTAAATAGATAACAGAATCAAATTGAATATGCAACACCCAGTTGGTGTCCCCTGGAGAATTGCTTGGTTCGTTGGGGGAAAAAAATTCCCATACATCTGATGACAGAAATGTTCTGAATTGTGATAGTATAGTAGGATAAAAACAGTTTGTTTTGTTTTGTTTTTTCCCTGAGCCAGCTAGGATACTTTTTTGCCTGCCCTCTGACTTTGAGAAGCATGGAATTTCTAATCTTTTACTGAGTTTGATTTCATTTTGCTTCTCTTGAAGGAAACCAACTAGAATGCTTAATTTTTGTATAATTCTAAAGCCTTTGTGTAAGAAGTGTTTACTCATTGACTTTCTTTTTTTTTTTTTTTTTTTAAGGACACAGACTTTATTTATTTATTTATTTATTTATTTATTTTTTTGTGGGTACCGGGGGGTCGACCTCAGGACCTCGCGCGCCAGCAGGCGCCCGTGCCGCTGAGCGATATCACCGGCCCCTTTTTCGTACGTGGGTTCCGGGAGTCGAACTCGGGCCCTCGTGCTTGCAGGGCAGGCGCTTAAGCCGCTGAGCCATCTCACCGGCCCATCATTGACTTTCTTAAAAGATAGTCTCTAAAGTAGGATTAAAACCCCTGATTTTTTTTAGCGAATTGGACTATAAAAAGGCATGAGACATTGCATGGTACATCTTCAGAAATATGTGTGATTATTTGGTTCCTTATAGCATTTTCAACTTTGGAATAAAGTTTTTAGAGTTGATATCACAGACACATCTGTCACAATAGTGTGGGAAATTGTGAATTTTACTTTGTTAAGAAAGTTGGTGTGTGAGAAATTATGGCATCATAAAGAAGTTGTAACTTTAGCTCAGTTATGGAAGCTGGGTAGGTGTTTACTCTTCAATTAAGACTGGAAAAACTTCAAGAACTATGTGTAATGGTAGGAATCATCGAAACTAATTGATAGGTTGCGTGAGCTACAGGTCATATGTAATAACTAGAGCACCTGTCTCAGGACTAGGGGTGTTATAGGTACAGGAAGGCAGGAAAAGATGGAACTTTAACAAGGTAGGGCCAAAATTTGGAGTCTTATTTTTGCTCAGAAAAAAGTTGGACATTTTTTCCTCAGAGCTATTTATATATGTCCATCCCCTTAATCACTCGGTACTTCCATTTACCTATAAAATAGAGGTGTTAACATTACCTACCTTACGAATTTTTGAGGTTAATCAAGTCATGTAAAATGCTTGAAAAAAATGCAAAACAAAGCATGAGATTCCTGCTATTAACTGCTAATTATAATGGTTTGAAAACCATTGTCCTAGGCTACCTAAGAAATTTCATAATCAGACTGTTAGAAATAAAAACTACAGATGGTTAATAACTATATGGAAAGATTCTTACTCAAAATTAAAGAAATTAAAACAAATGTAAGACAACAAAATGCTGATAGTTATAAGTATTGATTGAATTTTTTGTTGGGCAACTTGGTAACATCTATCAAAAATTTAAATGTCTGTGTCCTTTAACCTACTTATTATTCCATTCCTTTCTTTTTTGAGACAGTGTCTCACTGTGCAGTCCAGACTGACCTTGAACTCACTACGTAGCTTAGGCTGACCTCGAACTTGTGGTGATCCTCCTGCTTCACCCTTCCAAGTGCTGGCATTACAGCTGATTCCATTTCTAGGAAATAATCCTGTAGTTATGCTTGTATATATATAAACCGATTTACAGGAAGACAGCTACAATGTAATATTTATGAAAAAAAGCTAGAAGCAACTTAAATGTCTTATTAAAATGTACCATAAATCTGTGAAGCCACGAAAAAAGTGAAGTAGATTTCTGTATAAAGAGAAGCGTCTAAGATACCTTTTTTATTCCTCTTTACTGTTCAGATCTTAAGTGAAGGGATGGTTCTTACCTTCTCTGACCCTTGTGTCTGTTTGGCTGGGTTTCTCTTCATTCCATACTACAGAGTTCCATATCTGCAGAGCATTTATATCATAACCATTCATTTCTTTAGTTTGTATTTGATTGATGTGTATTTTCCACATGAGAATAAGGATTGGGGTCTATTTTCTGCTCATCGTTTATTCCATAGTATCTGTCATAGAACATAGACTCAGAACATTTCTAAAAGCTACAGATGTAAGCAGCAGGAATGGAGAGTAATAGATTTATTTAAAACACTGAGGTATTTAGAAATTCATGAGTAGTTGAAGGGAGTGAGGGAAAACTCCCTAGTTTTTAGGGCTCTTGCCTCCACCCTTTGGATGTTTGGGGCTGCCACTAACTAAAATGAGAAAGGAAACAAAAGAAGAAAATAAAGCATATTTTGTTTTCAGTCTTTGCTTAACCATTGAAAAATCTAACATAACTTCCCAAACTATTTTGTCTTATATTGACTTATCATTGAGTAAGTTTATCAATAGTGAAGTCTAATTGTTACAGTTAATAAAAGCAGTTTGAGAATGTTATTCATCGTCATGTCTGGGAGTTCATGAAGGGTCAGTGGGTGTGGAGGACAGAAGAGAAAACTTCCATATTTGTCCAGGATTCAATGAATTTCTGATTGTAATTTTTTTTTGGAGGGAGTAACTATGGTGTGTTGTTAGTGTTCACCAACCCACGTTATATTGGGAGACCTCCCCCGCAAATTAGGGAACTTGAATGTTTGGTTTGGTTTTGTAAGTAAAAATGTGTTGTGTTCCCATTTCCCATTACTTAATTTTTGAAATATATAGAGCTGAGTGTCATTTGTCCAGTACTTTTGTTTTATTTTAAACAGTGAATACATTTTTACCAAGTGAAATGTTTTAATGAAACCTAGTTTTTAAAACGGGGAGCATATCTTTTATTAGTGTAGTAATAATAGTTAACTTTTATTGTGTACTTACACTTTCAGTACCATGTGAAATCCTTTTTGTGTTTTTTTTTTCTCTTTACTCATCCTGACAAGCTATGAAGTAGGTATATTTATATAATATTCCATGGATGAGGAAATTTAAGGCCAACATTTTAAATAGCTGATAAGTAGTAAAGAGTTGAAATTACTGGAGTATATGGTCTTAATGTGGTATGATAGCTTCTAATGACTCATAAAGATTTATTTATTTATTTATTTTTGAGATAGGGTCTTGCTGTGTAGCCCAGGCTGGCCTCGAACTCATGGTGATCCTCCTTCCTCAGCCTCCCAAGTGCTGGAGTTACAGGCATGGGCCACCATGCCTGGCCATAAAGATTTATTTTGTAAGTTTATGTAGTGACATGTTTTGAAGCTGATGGGTAGAAATGATGAATTTTTGGTGATCAAAAATTAAGTGATATTTTAAATCAGTATCCACATTCCTATTTTTTTCTTTTCTGGTTTCTTAGTATTATGAAAACCACTGTCTGTACAGAAGAGGTATTATCCTGGTCTTTCAAGTTCAATTAAATCCTTCATAAACTTGAGGGATAAGTGTACAACTATTAATTTCTAAGCTAAATTAAAATCTGCTTGTATCTAACTACTTTTACAAATGGACAGGTTAGACACTCTTGACCTATAGGGCAGTAGTAGTGTGTATGCTTAGCATGGAGAGACTTTGAATTCAATTCCTAGCACCCAGAGGAGAAGGAGAAAAGCTGTAAAATATAGGCCAGATAAAGTTATGTGTTAAATGTTAAGGTTTTTGTTATCCAACTGATGAGAGTATGGGCCAAGCAGATATTCTGGAATCTTCCCCAGCATTTGAGAGACACTTTATTGTTCTCTGCTTGTACAATGTTGTGTGTTTACCAGCAGATTTGAATTAAATAAAAGCAAACTAAATTAATTCAAAACTAGATTATCCTTTGATGCTCTGCCTTTTCAAGAAGCTCAAGTATGTGAAGAGATTTGCATCAAAATGATTACATAGCTTGTAGCACTAATTGCCCTTGAAGGCCTTCTTTGTAGTAAACATAGTATATGGCCACATAACAGATCTGTAGTTAGTATTGTTTCAGTAGTGCCTTCCAGGTTTTCAGTCCCTAAACATCATTGAAATGTACTACTCTCTGTATTTTTCAACAGTTGTTTATAATTCACATACTATGAAATCCATCCATTTGATGTGCCATTCAGTGTGTTTTAGTATACAGTTGTCTTCCCATATCTGAGGTTCATTTTCTGCAGTTTCCCATTCTGCAGTTTCAATTACCCATGATCAACTAAAGTAAATGGGAATTTTCAGAAATAAATGATTCATAAGTATTAGATTGTTCCCATTCTGCTAGTGTAACGAAATCTTCTCATTGTGCTTTGTCCTGTCTGCAATGTGAATCATTCCCATATGTAGCATATCCATGATGTCAACAGTACCTGTTCAGTATAGTCACTTGGGTTATTGGGTAGAAGTGCTTATGATCAATTAACCCTTATCTAGTAAGCATATCACAGTGCCTACACCATTCACCTCATTTCGTCTCATCATACATTGTTTCGTCTTACTTCATCACAAGGATGAATATTATATAAGAGATTTTAAGACGACATTCACATAACTTTTATTGCAGTATAATTGTTCTGTTTTATTAATAGTAGTTGTCGGGGCCGGTGAGATGGCTCAGCGCGTAAGCGCCTGCCTGGCAAGCGCGAGGGCCCGAGTTCGACTCCTGGTACCCACATACGAAAAAAGGGCTGGTGATATCGCTCAGTGGCACGAGCACCTGCTGGCGCGTGAGGTCCTGAGGTCGACCCCTGGTACCCACCAAAAAAAAAAAAAATAGTAGTTGTCAGTCCCTTTCTGTGCCTAATTTGTAAATGAAATTTTATCATAGGCATGTAAGTGTAGGGAAAAAACATAGTATATGTAGGGTTCAGTACTGTCCATAATTTTTCAGGCATCCATTGGGGGTCTTGAAAAGTATCCTCTGCTAAGGAAGAGCTACTGTGTTCGGAGTTGTACATATCCATTAATGAAATTTTTCCTGTCTCTCCCTACCCACCTCAGCCTTGGGTAGTCACTATCCCTATGGTTTTAAAATGTGCACACTAGGTCAAAAAAGGGACTTTATGCATACTATTGTGTCTGTTTGTGAATGACCTAGAAGTTAGTGATCAAGAGGCAGTGTGTTTTTGTTTTGAGAGGGAAGAAAGGAGGGAGAGGTAGGAAAACAAGTTTGGTTTTGAACCAGGAGAGGGGATTTAATCCTGGAATCTTTGCCACTGAGTGTCTTCTAAAGTTTCATCAACTGGACTTTCTTCTTTCTTTAGGTTCATTTGTTCTGAGCAGTAATCATCTACTTGGTCCTCTTTCTTCCCTTCCCCATGCCCCTTCTCCTTTCTCTGTACAACTCCCCCCCATTTTCTTTTTTCTTTTTTCTTTTTCTCTGGGGATTGAACCTAGGGCCTTCACACTGAGCTAAATCTCCAGCCATTTTTCTGTTTTTTTATTTTGAGATGGGGTCTCTGTAATTTCCCAGGCTGGAGCTCAAACTTGCCATCATTCTGTCTCAGGTTCCCAGAGTACTAGGATTACTGGTGTTTACCACATGCCCAGCATTAGATTTAATTTTTTTTTTTGTGTGTAGTATAATTTCAGTCACTTTTAATTGTGATTTTGTTAAATAATTTTCATATGAAATCGTGAATGTCTGAGTTACATTTTTTTCCTCCTTAGAACAATGTGAAAAATAGATCTTTTGTGTTCCAGTTACGGAGATGTTGGGATATTAATACTCTTATTTAGAATAGAATCTGATCTTTGTCAGGAGTTAAGTTTAATAATCAGCTTTTAAGATGAAAGGGGGCCGGTGAGATGGCTCAGCGGCGTAAGCGCCTGCCTGGCAAGTGTGAGGGCCCGAGTTCGACTCCCGGAACCCACATACGAAAAAAGGGCCAGTGATATCACTCAGCGGCACAGGCGCCTACTGGTGCGCGAGTTCCTGAGGTCGACCCCCGGTACCCACAAAAAAAAAAAAAAAATGATGAAAGGACATATAGTCCCTTAAGGCATCCATAAAGTATAAGCATACTG
Source organism: Erethizon dorsatum (assembly GCA_028451465.1). NCBI lineage: Eukaryota > Metazoa > Chordata > Mammalia > Rodentia > Erethizontidae > Erethizon > Erethizon dorsatum. Next base: position 107,646,948 of record CM051827.1, on the reverse strand, counting down.
TCTCTTAGTAATACCATCCATGACATTTTTTTCCCTTTACAGTGTGCAACACTGTAGTTCGGTTGAGTCAGGTAGTGTTCAGGAAAAGTATTATATTAAAAAATATATTATCTTTCTTTTAAGTGGGTAGGTTTCCCATCAGTTAGCAAGTCCTTTCATGAATCACACGTCCCATTCTCCTTTTATTCCAGAGCATAGCCAATTGAGTGGAATGGTAGATGGATTTCCCTTCACTATTTGTTTCCTTTTCTTTTTAATGCTTATATAGTTGAATTCAGTTGAGTTAAATGTGTTTTATTAATCATCTATATTGTTTGTCTTAAAAAGTCTTCCTTTTTGTTCTTTTGGGATTTTGAAATTCACTAGGTTATATGTCCTCTTTTTCTATTATCTCTTTGGTATTGGGTGGGCCCACTCAATCTTGAATATTCGTATTTTCAGTTTAGAGAATTTTTCTTCATAATAGAGAATATCTATCTCACAATCGTTCTCTTCTTTCAGGGTGCCTTTGAAATTGCTGTTAAGCCTATTGGTTTGATCTTTCATGTCACATAAGTTGTCTTTTTCAGACAGGGTTTTGCTATGCAGTTCAGGCTGGTCTTGAACTTACTTTGTAACCCAGGCTGGTCTTGAACTCATGGTGATCCTCCTGCCTCGGCCTCCTAAGTGCTGGGATTATAGGCATGAACCACCACGCCTGGCGTAGAAGTTTCTTTTCTGTAAATAACTTGTTCCTTTCTAGGGTGGTTTTGTCACCTGCTACAGCAGTTAATTGCCTTTTGTAAGAGGGAAACCATGCATCTACTACTTGTGATTAACTTCATGAAAGTTTATTACAGAAAAGAAATACACCTGCCTGCTAGGTTGAGTAGTTAGTTTTAAGAAGCAAGACATACATAAAAAGGACAGCAGAACTGGCTGCTTCACAGAGAATTTTTGCACAAAGGAGGCATTTTTTTTTCATGAGGTCTCAAAGGTATGCTATTAATTACTCATTTTTTTAAAAGAAGGGATGGGGTTTCTGTACTGGGTAGAGTTTAGTTCCTACACAGTGTGAGTTTGGAAGTTTAGGGTCTGCTCGTAGTCAGATCCGCTGTCATTTTTGCTTACACCGTGTCTCGCACTGGTTTCATCCAGTCTGTCCACATCCTCCTTTTTCTTATCTGAAGGAGTACAGCTGCTCACTCAGCCTGATTTACTCCCCTTCCACCCTTATTGCCAAAAGTCGGAGTTGCCTCCTCGTTTTTTCTCAGGTTGTTACTTCAAAGTCCTGCCAATACCCCAGTCTCGGTTTTGCTGTTCATCCTGAACCTTCTTTCACTGTTACTTCCTTTCAGAAACTTGTGATTTTTGGTTTTCTGTCCTTATTTGTGAACAGCAGATACTATTGATTACTTTAGCTAACTGTTGTGTTTCCTCTACAGCTATATAGGTAGGGAATTTTTTTTTCCTCTTGAAAGTTTATCCCTTGAATAGTGTGGCTTATTCTAGGTTATAGTAGGCAAAGTTTGTCAAGAAGCAGCATGCCTTGTGTTCTTGTGTCTTTAGTATATAATAGGCAGGGGAATAGGAGGTTGGAATGGTCAGTCTTGCCAAAGTAAGTGAGCCTTTAGACTCAGGGTGGAGCGTGCTGCTTTCTTTTTAGTTCATAGGTGGAGATGCCTATGCTTTACTTTCTTTCCTCCTGCTGTTTTAAAGGTCCAGAATTACCTTGGACTGGACTCTACTTCTCTCTTAGACCTTAACATACTCAATAGGAACCATCCCAGGAGCATGGCTCACTTGTTTTAAAAGCAACAAATTTCTGGCTAAATTTAGCCTAAGAACAACAGCTATTATTGCCAATAGTTTGGTTCAGTTTTGGTAAGAAGTTTTGCATAGTAAATTCTTAATAAATGTTGGCTATGTTTATTATTAGAAATACCCTTTTTTTGGTGATATAAGAATAATTAAAAAGCTATGAGGAGCCAAGCTCAGTGCTGCATGTCTGCAAGTTCCAGGGCAGCCTGGGCAACTTACTGAGAGGCCCTGTCTCAGAAATTAAAAACAAAGAAAGAAAAGGGTTTGGGCCCAGCTCAGATCTCCCTGGGTTCAGTCTCTCATACCAAAAAGAAAAGAAAGAAAAGGATGTAACTTTCTCTCTTGGTTTTTTTTTTTTTTTTTTTTTTTTGTGGGTACTGGGGGTCGACCTCAGGACCTCGCGCGCCAGCAGGCGCCCCTGCCGCTGAGCGATATCACCGGCCCCTTTTTCGTATGTGGGTTCCGGGAGTCGAACTCGGGCCCTCGCGCTTGCCGGGCAGGCGCTTAAGCCACTGAGCCATCTCACCGGCCCCTCTCTCTTGGTTTTTAGATTGCAGTCTTTGGTCTGAAAACTATTTTTGTTCATCCTCAATTTTATTTTCCTCTGTTTGGAAGTGTTTTTGTTAATGCTATGGTGTATGTGCATAATTTGGCTTGGGAGGGCTATCAAACTATGATTGAAAAGTATGAGAATAACGTTACTTTTCTATTTTTTTGTTTTTGCTTTTTCAGTTTGAACAGAAAAGTGGTGCAGTTTTTGATGAAATTGTAGAGAACTGTAAGTACCATTTGAGAAAAATAATAGTGTCTTTTAGATAGATGTAAGTATAGATAGAGCATTTACCTATTAGAGCATTTATGTGATGGTCCATTTTGATTTAGTCTAGATCTCTTCACATCCTCTTAGTACTTTTAGCAGGTTAATTTGAATTGTGAGATTTTTTACTTTTTTCAATATTTTATTCTTAGTTATTAATGTGTTGAAACAATACTTTGTCAGTGTGAATCATAAATGATTATGCTTACCATTTTTAAAGGTTTCTACTTTTTACAGTCTCTTTTAGATTGTTTCTGTTACAGCATTTAAAAGTTTTATTTTTTTGTGATTATAAAAGTAATACATGTAATTTACAATATAGAAATGAATAAAGGGAGAAAGTAAATATCTTCGTTTTTACCATTTCTCCAAATATAACCAGTGTTACAAGTTTCATATATATCTTTCCAGACTTTTTTCTATGAGAGCATGTATATATATATTTATATATATATGTATGTGTTTATACAAATGTGTATGATGTATGGAGTTTTATATGTGTGTGCAAGAATCATGAATGCCATTCTTGGCTTTTTTCATTCAACTGCATAGACGTTTTTCTGTTTCAGTAGGTAAAGACGTATTGCATTCTTTTCAGTGGCTACTCAGTATTTTATTGTATGGCCGTAATGTAATTTAGCTTCCTCTTTCATGTGTGTGTAAATTATATTGTTCCTATTACTATAAATAATACTTTATATGTTTTTCTAAACATGTCTTTATTTGCTTGTTGAAGTCTTTTTGTAGGATAAATCCTAAGAGTAGACTTGATGACTCATTAAGAGATGTATGTGTGCTTATTTATGGAGGCTAAATTTTGTCAGCTAGAATTCTTAAAGATAACAACATTTCTTTTCCGTTTTTTAAGTGTTTGACCAGTAGGATCTATGAACATCATCTTTCTTTTTGGAATTATTTCGGTAATGTTTTTGTAGACTATAGTCAAGTAACTTTTTGTTATTTGATATCGAGGGATAACTCATTCTTCTAATTATCAGTGGATTTAGTTATTTATTGCAGACATCAAAAAGCTAGCTGTAGCTAGCTTCTCTAAAACAAACATTTTAGGTGTATATTAGGTTATTTCACAGAGTTTAGGCTAGAGGTAAAGTATAAATTTCTTCCAGGGTACTCAACAGAACATCATGGGCCTCTCTTTACAGCGCTGCCAGAAAGCAGTTATATTGCAGTGACTTTTAATCTTTCTGTATATCCATTTAAATTTCAGGTTCCTAAGAGAAAGATTATGATTGGGCCACTCTGTCAGGAAAACAGGGCCAGGCAAGAAAACATAGGTATTAGAACATATTTCTTTATTACTCCTTATTTTCACCAAATTTTTGAATATTCCTTCTGGATATACCTTTGCCAAATTCTATTTATTGGTAATAGAAATGAACCAAATAGGTTTTTAATGAAGGTTTTAATGTAATGCTTTACTTGCTAAAGTTGTTTCAATAACAATAGTCTTAAAGTAGGAACAAGATTCCCACTTTATCTTAAGGCTGTAACCAAGCTGCTGTAGTTGGGGCCCTACATCTGACATTTGGGGTTAATATTTGTGATGCATAGTGATTTTTTGCTCCATTCTCTCAAATATCATTAAGATGGAGGAGGAGTGGAGATGTTGCTCAGTGGAAGACTAGAATGCTTGCCTAGCATGTGCAAGGCCCTAGGTTCTATTCCCAGCATTCCCTCCTCCTCCAAAGCTGGAGATTAGAGGCAGAGACTTTTACCAAATATTGGGTGCAAATGTTGAAATAAGGGTTGCCCTTGTGCCAGGCATGGTGGCTCATGCCTGTAATCTCACTACTCAGGAGGCTAAGACAGGAGGATTGCTGTGAGTTTGAGACCAGCCTGGGCTACATAGTGAGTTCAAGGCCAGCCCAAATACAAAGTGAGACCCTGTCACGAAAAGGAAAAGGAAGGGTTACCCTTTATCTTCTCCATTCTGATAGTTTATTATTAAAAGAATCTTGGAAACTGGAGAGGCAGAATTGGGAGGAGAGACTGGCATCTGTCCTTGAAGATGATTCAGAAATATAGACACCTTGTCCAAGAGTGATAAGGGCAAGCCACTATGTAGATAATATTCAGGAAGTCTCCAACATGAAAGGTGGTCATTTAGGCCTTCCTCTTTGTCTTAGGATTCATGTCTGGAAGATTTGTTCTATTTTAGCTAAGTGTCTCAAAATGACTATTGTAGTGCTAGACTTAGCATGTATTCATTGCCCAAGACTACTAGGAAGATGGGAAGGTTCAGATATTTGTTTTGTAGATCAAATTCTGCCCTCTTGGGTTATAATATAACCGTTTTGAAACCTTCAGCAAAATTAGTATCTGCTAATTATTGGCACATATATATTGGTACAGCCTGACCCCATCAGTGGAATTTGGGAGGTTCAGTTTAAACAGTGTCTTTAGTAAATGATATTTAAAAGAAGGGTGGTCTTAAGAGCTTGGTGGCATATACCTGTAATCCCAGCATTCTGGGAGGCTGAGGCAGGAAGATTGCAAGTTCCATCCTAGTCTGGGCAAACGAGGGATTTGAGACCTTGTCTCTAAATAAAATCAGCCCTGGGTTCAAGCCCCAGAACTGGAGTGGGGAGGAGGAGGAATGGTTCAACATTATATGTAAGTGAAAAGAGGAGAAGCTAGGCCACCTAACTTGTATGTAGTTCATTCTTCATAAGACTGTGTTTTGGATTTTCAAGAATATGGTGACAAGGAAGTGAATGGTATGGCTTATCTTAATTCATGTTCCTTCATTCATTGCTACTTTATGTAAAGTTTGAAAGAAATTCAAGTAGTATATGAAGATTGTTCTTATTTAGTGTATTCAGATAGCTGTTTCCTATAATCAAGGACTTAATTCATTAAATGGTTCTTAACTAGCCATTCAGCAATAATGAATTTTTTACTGATAGAATAAATTCATTGAACATGAGAATTTCAAAGGAAAAATAAGTGCATTACTAATTTCTTCATGAAGAACAGTTATTTGGATTCAAAAGTTTATTATTTTGGGCCGGTGAGATGGCTCAGCGGCTTAAGCGCCTGCCTTGCAAGCGCAAAGGCCCGAGTTCGACTCCCGGAACCCACATACGAAAAAGGGGCTGGTGATATCGCTCAGCGGCACGGGTGCTTGTTGGCGCGTGAGGTCCTGAGGTCGTCCCCCCGGTACCCACAAAAAAATAAAAAGAAAAAAAAAAGTTTATTATTTTGATTACTTGCACTGTACCAGTTTATGAAAAACCTTACATATCTTTTTAAAATTCCGATATTAAAGACTTAGATTCAACTGAATGTGGTAGAAACATGATAGAAATTTATTGCTGATAATAAAGAAGCCTGTGTAGTAATATGGTTTTGTGATTATCAGGAATCTAGGTACCTTCAGCTTTCTCTATCACATCCTTAGTGTATGGCTTCCAGTTTCAAGATGGCCTGGCATTCTAAGATGGCCAGTGTATAGGAATCAGCCTCTGTAAAGGACTTTTCTGGAAACTCTACCTGCGTATTGAGGTTTATGTTTCATAGACCAACCTACCTTCAAATAAAGCTGAGAATTGTAGTCCTGTAGCTGAACCTGTTGTTGATAAGAATAAAATTGAGGATCTCTTAAGAAAAAGAGAATATTTAGTAGGCGTACGTTGTCTGCCACAGTAACCATCCAGATGAAGATACTATGAATGTCTTTTATTAAAGAGGTAAATAAGGCTTAGAAGCATCATTTAGCTTTTAAGTGATTGAGTCAGGATTTGAATACAGGTTTACATAACTATAGCCTTTCATTACCCATTTCTTTTTCTTCGTTTCTTTCTCTCTGTCTACTCTTTCATCTTTCACTATCCACCCCCCCGCCCTGCCATTATGTTGCCCAGACTGGTCTCAAGTGCTTGTGCTGGAGTGATCCTGCTGTCTCAGCTTCCCAAGAAGCTGGGACCACATACAGGTGTTTGCCACCATACGTGGTTACCTTACCTGTTTCTGAACTGCTTCCTAATTCATTGAATCATGGGTTTTGAAAAATAACAATCACTTGGTAGAAATAAAGGAATAATTTGTAAAGCAACTCAGAAATTTTGAAAGGAGTATTAACCATGACCAAGCTTTTGTGGATATATATGGAGTGTCAACATCAGTTTGTGTCTGAATTAGAATATATGTTATATCAGTACTGCTCAGTTATAAAAAGAACTAATAAAATTTTTAAAAAGTTTAAAAGTGGGCCGGTAATACAGCTCAGTGGCATAAGTGCCTGCCTGGCAAGCGCGAGGTCCTGAGTTTGACTCCCGGTACCCACATAAAAAAAAAAAAAGTTTAAAAGTGAAAAAGCAATAATAAAAAAGAACTGATAAATTTGAGTAGGTTTTTTTTTTTTTTTTTTTTTTCATATAACTGGAACTACTACCATATTTTTATTTCCATAGTCCTCTGCTGAATACTGTTTGGATCCTTCAAGTATTGTGAAAGAATATCTTCGTGAAAATGTTGAAACCTAGGCTTAAAGGTTCTTCAGGGATGTAGGCTTGGTAGAATCACAATGGCCTTACCTGAATAAACACCTCACAGTTCTCAAGAATTTTTTAGTTTATTAAGTAAAAACATAGGTTCTTAAATTAAACAAATTGACCACAATAAGTCTTTTTCTGCCTTGCTTTTAGCAGTTCACATTTTCTTTTTACATTGAATAATGATGCGTCCAAAATCCTTTAATGTAGGTCATTATATATTAATTTTTTTTTTTTTTTTGTGGGTACCGGGGGGTCGACCTCAGGACCTCGCGCGCCAGCAGGTGCCCGTGCCGCTGAGCGATATCACCGGCCCCTTTTTCGTATGTGGGATCCGGTAGTCGAACTCGGGCCCTCACGCTTGGGGGGCAGGCGCTTACGCCGCTGAGCCATCTCACCGGCCCATGTTTTTTTAATTTGTGTATAGATTGCAAACATTGGAGAATGTGGGATAAAGGGTTTGCATAATTTTAGTAGGTATTCCTAGAGTGCTTTTCAACAAGGCTTTAATACCTAATATTCTACCAGCAAGGTAAGAGACCACCAATTACTTTGTGTGTGTGTGTGTGTGTGTGTGAGAGAGAGAGAGAGAGACAGAGAGAGAGAGAGAGAATTTCTTTTTTTCTGTTTTGAGAAAGGAAGTGACTGTGTAGCCTAGGTTGGCCTCAAATTTGTGATCCTCCTGCCTCAGCCTCCTGAGTTCTGTGATAACAGGCATGTACCACCATTCCTGGCCATATCTCTTCTTAATATTTGCCAGTCTAGTGGATATAAAATATCATAGTGTTGAATTTGCAGGTTCTTAACTCCTATTGAATTTAAGCAAGTTTGATAAGTTTTAACATTTTAATTTGCTTCTCTGTATTGTTCACTTTTGAATATTTGTTGAATAATATCTTCTGCCTGTTTTTCTAAATATTTTTCATAACAAGTTGTAAACTTTATTTTTGTAATGAAGGAATGACACTTTATTTGTAAGGAGGAAAAAGCAGAAGACAGCTACCCCAAAGCGGGGGCAGGGGTCCAGGAAAAAGATGGACACCCCAAACTTGTTTTTTTTTTTTTTTTATATATATATGCGGGTACTGGGAGTTGAACTCAGGACCTCGTGCTTGCCAGGCAGGCGCTTATGCTGCTGAACTATGTCACCGGCCCCCAACCTTGTTTTTAGTTGTAATAATAGCTGTTAACGGAGACTCAGAGTATAGTAAAGCACACATTTGAAAGAAGATTCAGGTGTACATTTAAAAAGATAATCACTGTATTAATTCAGGAGTTTTAACTTTCAAAATGCATAACCTGATGTTCTTTTGATAGTGGGGACTGCCAGCCTTCTGATTTCCCTGCTTAATTTCTGTTTCTGTGTCATCTTTTGTTAAATTTCTTTTTTGTTTATTTGTTTGTTATTTTTTTGAGACAGAGTCTCACTATGTAGTTCAGGCTGGCCTTGAACTCAATTATGTAGCCCAGGCTGGCCTTGAATTCCCGATGATCCTCTGCCTCAGCCTCGGAGTGCTGGGATTATAAGCGTGTGCCACCACACCTCGCTGGTGTGTTAAGTATTTTTAACACTGAAAAATTTTAGTGTTTTTTAGTAACACTTGAATTTTGTGTCTTGGTTAAGAAGATTTCTCTTACCCCTTTATTGTATGCTATCCTACAATTTCTTGGAATATTTAGAAAATTATTTTCATGAATTATTAAATAAATACCAAAATATTTATAACATGCGAGATTTTATTTTATTTTTTTATTATTTTTTTGTGTGTGGGTACCGGGGGATCGACCTCAGGACCTCGCGCGCCAGCAGGCACCTGTGCCGCTGAGCGATATCACCGGCCCTTTCTTTGTATGTGGGTTCTGGGAGTCAAACTCGGGCCCTCGCGTTTGCCAGGCAGGCGCTTATGCCGCTGAGCCATCTCACCGGCCCCACGAGATTTTAAAACAAAACAAAATCCTTGGCTCTTACTTTTAAAAAGTACATTCGTGATTTTATTATTTTATTTTATTTATTTCATTTATATATATACATATAATATGTATATATATATTTTTTTTGTACTGGGAATTGAACTCAGGACTTTGCACTTGCCAGGCAGGTGCTGTGCCACTGAGCTATATCCCTGGCCTGTATTAGTCATGTTTGTAGTACATGGCTGTTTATAGTCATCTTAGGGAGTGGGTACATGTACGTAATATAACTTGTTTCTTTTTTAAATTCCCATCTCTTTCCCTCCTCCTCCTCTTCCTCTTCTAATTCCCCTTTCCCCATTTTCATTCTTGCTATTATTAATCTTAGCTTATGTTTATGCCATGTATGTTTATATTCATTAAGGTTATTAGGTTCCTGTATGTGGTTTTGATGCCAGTTCTCCAATATCATTTAACCATCTCTCCAGAAAGGTAGCAACTATCTTGAATTTTGTGTTCATTTCCTTGCTCTTCTTTATAATTTACTATATAGTATTAATATTTTAAATTTTGCATGTTGTTGAGCTTTGTTTTTTCCATTACATATTTGGCTATATTGATGCATGCAGTTCTCATTTATAACTGATGTGTAATACTTCATTATATAAATATATCACAGTATTTATTTAGAATTGTGATTTAAAAAAACCATAATACTTTTCCATCCAAAACCATTTTATTTATTTATTAATTTTTCATTTATTTATTTATTTATTTTTGTGGGTACCAGGGGTCGAACTCAGGACCGTGTGTGCCAACAGGCGCCCATGCTGCTGAGCGATATCACCGGCCCTTTTTTCGTATGTGGGTACCAGGAGTTAAACTCAGGACCTACCGCTTGCCAGGCAGGCGCTTATGCCGCTGAGTTATCTCACCGGCCCTCCAAAACCATTTTAAATGTACAGTTCCAGTAGTGTTAATTGTATTCACATTGTTGTGCCAGAAATCTCTACAACTATTTTTTATCTTGCAAAACTGAAACTATAGTCATTGAACAACAATTCCCCATTAGTCCCTCCCACCCACTTCCTGGCAACCACAATTTTACTTTCTTTTTCTAAGAATTTGACACTTTTAGATACCTCCCGTAATTGGACTCTTAACAGTATTTAGATGCCTTATAGGAGTTTAGAGGAATCATTCAGGACAGAGGTACTGTGAAGATACAACAAGTACCAAAAATGATGGACAGCAAACAAATTGTGTTGATTGGAAAGAGTAGTGAGCCACCAAAAAAATGATGAGTATTGGGACAGAATTTCCACATCAAAATGTGTCCAGCACCAGATTCTGTGCGTTTCAAAGCTGTCGAATGGCATGGTATCACTGTATTTGCCCTTTTTTTGGACATTAAATTTGCATAATATCCCTGAGGTTCATCCACGTTGAAGTGTGTGTTACATCACAGTTTGTTTATTCATGTGTTGATGGGCATTTGGATTGTTTCCATTTCTTGGCTGTGGGGAATAATGCCGCAGTGAACATGGGTGTATAAATATTTTGTTGTACTGCTTTCAGTTTTTTCGAATGTATTTCAGAAGTGTGATTCCTTGATCATATGGCAATTCTTTTTTTAGGCCCTATTTCTACAGTGGTTATAATGTTTCACATTTCCATCAATGGTGTTAGGAGGGTTTATTTATTATTTTTCTTTTCTGGTGGTACTGGGATTCATAATAAATTGTATCTCCAGCCTTTTTTCTATATTTTATTTTGTCACAGGGTCTTGCTAAGTTATCAGGTTACCCAAGCTGGGCTCGATTTTGTGATCCTCCTTCCTCAACCTCCCAGAACAGTGGGAGTATAGCCCTGTGCTATTTATTATGTCTGGCCTTTTCTATGTTTTTGATAGTGTCCATCCTAATGAATATAAGGTGGTATCTCGTTGTAGTTTGATTTGCATTTCTCTAATGACTAGTGGTGTTGAACTTTTTTATTCTTTTCATTTTCTTGTTTTTTGTAACAGGGTCTCATGTAGCTCAGGCTGGCCTGGAACTCAATGTACAGAAGTTTTCAAATTTGATGTGGCCCATTTATCTAGCTTTGCTTTTATTACCTGTGCTTTTGGTGACATATCCATTGGCAGTTCCAGTATCATGAAGCTTTTCCTGTATGTTTTCTTCTAAGACTTTTTTGTTTTGGGTCTTTACATTTAAAATACTATAATGGAGGGTATTTTTGTGGTACTGGGGATTGAATGCATGGGCTTGCACATGTTAGGCAAGCACTCTTGTAAAATACATTACATTTTAAAAATGTATTCTGTTCTCTATAGATTTCTTGATGTTTCCAGTTTTTCTGTTATAAGCCTTTTCTTCTGAACATTGTTGTATATGTGTTCTGATACATGTAAGTACCATGTGTGGAATTCAAGGTAAGATTTATTTCTTATGGGTCTATGGTTAAAACAGGTTTAAAATCCATTGCTCTGGGGCAGGGGTTGGCAAACTTTTCATTAAAAAATCAGATAGTAAAAATTTAGACTGTAGGTTATACTCTTTTTGTTGCAGCAATTCATCCATGCCTTTTTTGCACAAAACAGCCATAGACTATATGTAAATGAATTGTGTTTCCAGTAAAACTTTAGAACACTGAAATTTGAATTTAATGTAATTTTCATATGTCATGAAATGTTCTTTTCATTGTTTTTTATTAACTATTGAAAAAGTATCCAAACAATTCTTAGCACCAGGGAAATATAAAAATAACAGATGTCTCTTGGATTTTTGCCTCCCCCCTGTTCTAGCATATATATGAGAAGGTGAGTACTTAGGTCTAAGGTATGTAAATTTACCATTTTTCAAGAACACAAAACTTAATTCTTATCCATTTACACTTTTATTATTGATTAATTAGAGCTGTTGTTACTCACATATGGCCAACCCTTGATTTGTCAGACTTTTTAAACTTTTTGTCAGTATAGGGAGATACAACATGGAATTCATTTCCTTTTAAATTTGTATTTTCCTGATTAATAATTATTAATAATTAATAGTTTAGTTGAACATGTTTTCATATTTATTGGCCATCTTTTTATTACTGTTGTGAAGTGACTTCAGTTAAATTTATGGACTATTTGATGTAGTTTATTTTTTTTCTTTATTGAGTTATAACAGTTTTCAAGTATTATAATTTATTATAGATTGCTCAGTAATGTCTCATATTTCAAGTCTTTATATCTTTATAAAGTCTTTGCATATGAAGTTAATTTTAATGCAGTTGAATGATAATTTATATTAGCCTTACCTTATGGTTCTCCTCCCCTCCCATTTTATTTTGGAAAATATTTCTTAGGCTGAGATAAAAAAGACCAGTTATATTATTCTTAAACTGTTTATTGGTTTTGTCTTTAACATGTAGCTCTTGAAGTACCCTAGATGATAATTTTTTATGTGGTGTGTAGTACTCCTTTTTTCAGTGACCTGAAAAGCTACTCTATGATGTATCTCTGTGGGCTTGTTTTCTCATTTGCAGATAATGTCCCACTGAACTCTTTGTGTATTCCTGTGACCATACTGTATTGTTTTAATTAATTTAGTTATATAATATCTTGATTATCTGATGGTATACATCCCTGAAAATTATTCCTTAGGATTGTTTGCCTATTAGTATATGTGCTGCCAAAGCAAGCACTGTCTATTCTTGCCCTTACTCATGTCATAAGTGTCTTGTTATGTTCTTAAGAAAACAAAATCACATAATGAGAAAAACTTACTAGAAATTTGATAGAATTGTCTCGAATATGTAGATGAATTGGGAGAAAAGTGACATGGTTATGACATTGAGTCTATCCATGAACTTCTGTCTTTGTTTAAAATCCATAATGCCTTTCAATAAAAATTTATAATTTACCCTACAAAAGATTAGTGTTATCTCTTTATTTGGTATTTTAGCATTGAAGTTTTATTTAATTTGTATGTTGGATAAGATTGGTGCCCACTTTTGCTCCAGATGGGTAGCCTATTTTGCTAACATATATAATTCTTACTTAAATAACTTTTTCATCACTGAACTAAATTAGCACTTTTAAGAAATTTTTAGAATTTCTACTATGTCCTGTTAATATATTTATATTAATAACATATTGATTTTATTATATACCGTATTTGGTTTAGGAAGTTTTTTGCTACCATATTTTTATTGGACTTACAGTATAGGCATTTATCTACTTATGCAGGCCACTGTGTTGGTTGTGTTTTGAGACAGGATTTTACTCTGTTGCTCAGGCTGTCCTCCAAATCCCTGGGCTCAAGCTATCCTCATGCCCTAGCACCCAGGTTATTTTTTGTAATTTTTAAGCTTTTCATTATGTCATTTGTGTAAGTTAGCTTTCCATTGCTGTGACATAATACCTGAGGAAAATCAAGTGAAAGAAGGAAACATGTAGTTTGGCTCACAATTTCAAAAGTTTCAGTCCATGGTTGACTGGCTGCAGTGCTTATGGATCTGTGATGAGTCAGAACATCATGCCGGAAGTGCAAGGTTGAGCAAAGCTCCTCATCTCATAACAGCAGCAAAGTATGGCGTTGGGGTGGGGGAGCACAAGATACATCCTTCCAGGCATGACCCTAGTGACCTACTTACTGCAACTAGGACTTACTTCCCAATGTTTCCACCATCTTCTAGTAATTGCATCAAATTTTGAGTCTATTGTCTTATTCTCTTGTTGCTGAGACAAAATAGTTGACAAGAATAAGTTAAAAGAAGAAAGGTTTATTTTAACTCACAATTTGTAGAGGTTTCAGTACATCGAAAGCTGGCCCCAAGGCAGGTTGGCATGACAGAGGGCCATGGTAGAGGAGAAATAGTCCATGGTGTGGCAGGCAGGAAGCAGCAGCAACAGCACCTTCCTTTCCCTTTTATCTGATTCAGGCTACAAGCCTGTTGGCTAGTGCACCCCTCCACACACCCAGAGTGGGCCTTCCCATTGTCCACTTCCAGAACGATGCTAAACCAGTTAGTGGACTAATTTAGTACCACACACCCTTAATCCAGCTACCTCTGAAAAGCCCCATCTATGAGCACATGATGCTTTGGGGGGACATCTAGATACAAGTTGTAATATCCATCTCCTGTTGATGAGATCAGAGACCTCATTACCAATCACTTTTGGATATTGCTGCCCTGTGGATTAACCCTTCAACTAATGAGCCTTTGGGGGGATATTTCAGATCCAAACCTAAAACAACTAAATTTTAACATCCAGTGAAAAGTTCAGTGTGTGGTGAAATGCATGTCTGGCATGACATGCTGGGCTTAATCCCCAGTTTGGGGGTTGAGGGGTTTGGAAATAAAAAAGAAAACTGTATATACTTATATAATACTTTAAGGAAGCATCACTTCTTCCTCTTCCTTTTCCTCTCCCCAGTACTGCAGATTGAATCCAGGGCCTTAACACTGAGCTATGTCCCCAGCACTTTTTTATTTTTTATTTTGAGACAAGGTCTCATTAAGTTGATAAGTTCCCCAGGCTAGTCTCAATCTTGTGATTTTCCTGCCTCAGCCTCCAAGAGTGCTGGGATTACAGGAATGTGCCTCAAGGCCCAGTTCGAATCAATATTTTCATTATGTCTTTGTATTAGGAATAGGCACATTTTATGCAGATCTTATTTTATGTCATTCATTGAAATTTTTATTATTTTCTTATAGTAGATATTATAGTTTTTCTTGTATCATTTATTCCTGAGTGTTTTGTTACTTTTTTTTTTTTTTTTGGTACCAGGAATCAAACTCACGACCTTGCGCTTACCGGGCAGGCACTGCGACCGCTGAGCTATATTCCCAGCCCCTGTTACCTTTTAAAATGGAAAATTTTTAAATTTCTAGGTTCTTATAGCAAGAAAAGTCTAGAAAACATATATAATTCTTAATAAATCTAGTAGGCTTTCAAAATAAAGTCTGCTCATGAGACAAAACTCCTATCAAATAAAAGAATTTTCCCTTAGTGACTGCTTAAATTAGATAGTGTCATTGTTTTTGCTAAAACTTGTAGTTCTTCAAATAATAGTCAAAGTAATAGTCACTGAATTAGTAGCGCCTGATTCTACTTAAAGTAGTTCTTTCTCTTTCTCTTCTATGCAATGCTGAAGATCAAACGAAGGGCATTGTACAGGGTAGCTACCAGTGAACTTGGGGAGGGAGGACTGGCTTTAGTCTTTGAAGTGCTTCTTGTATTTTGTCATTTGAGGCAATTTTTTCCGTGATTTCTGTCAAATACACTTAGGTTTATTGCATTTTTAAGAAAATGTATCCTCAATTCTTTTTTTTTCCTTTTTTTTCTCCCCGGTTTTTGGGTCTGAATCCAGGGTTTCACATGTGCTAGGTAGGCACTCTACCACTGAGCTAAATCCTCACCCCCGTCATTCTCTCTTAAGGAATGACTGAAGGATATTTGTCTTTGTATATTGTCATTGACTTCTATTGGCTAATATTTTCTGAAAGATTTTCCTGATAAAGTTTAAGACTAGGTTGATAGTGTCATTAAATTTTTTATGGACTTCAACAGGAAACCATCTGAGCCTGGGGATTTCTTGATGTGCAAGTGTTTTTTTATTTTTATTATTTTTATTTTTTGGTGGTTACTGGGGGTTGACCTCAGGACCTCGCGCGCCAGCAGGCGCCCGTGCCGCTCAGCGATATCACCAGCCCTTTTTTCGTATGTGGGTTCTGGCAGTCGAACTTGGGCCCTTGCGCTTGCCGGGCAGGCGCTTATGCCACTGAGCCATCTCACCAGCCCATGTGCAAGTGTTTTTAATGATGAAGTCACTTTATTTAATGAGGTAGTGTTTGTCACATTGTGTTTCATCTTGTGTCTATTTAGGTAGGTTATAGTTTTCAAATAATGTTTTCATTTTCTTTAGGTGATCTCTTTGTCTTTTGTAATATACTGTAGCTATATAGTGGAGGATGTCTAGTGGCATTTCATTGTGGCTTTAATTTACTCTTTTTTTTTTTGATAACTAATGATGCTGAGCATCTTTTCAGTGTATTGATTGACCTTTCCTAAATGCTTTTTTGTGATGCATGTGTTCATTTTCTATTTCAAAATTTGGTTGTTTCTTTTTATTATCAAGTTTTAAGGTTTCTTTATATAGTTTAGATACAAGTCTATCAAAAAGATTGATAGAGGGGATGTCTTCATATGTTCATGTATCTGTATCCATGTATCTCTGTCTATATAAATCTATCTATCTCTTCTAAGGTTTGCTTTTTTGTTATTTTAATGGTATCATTTGAAAAGCATTGCAGCACTCTGGGAGGCTGAGGCAGGCAGATGTTCAATCCTAGCCTGTACAATTCAGGGATTTAGCAAGACTCAGTTTCAAAATAAAAAGGGCTAAGAATGTAGCTCAATGTGAAGGTCCTGGGTTCATTTCCCAGTCCTCCCCACTGCAAAAAAGAAGAAAAAGAAAAGTACAAGCTTGTTTTGTTTTGTTTGTTTTGTTTTTGAAACAGGTTCTTGCTCTTTAGGTTGGTCTCAAACTTGGAATCCTCCTGCAGCAACTTCTCCAGGTGCTAAAACAACAAGCGTGTGCCATTATACCTGGCTTAGGTTTAATTTTTATGTTTAGGTTGATAATCCTTTTTGACTTGGTTTTTATATGTAATACACTGCAAGGGTCGAAGTATTTTGTATGTGAATATCCAATTGTATCAGTACCATTTATTGAAAAGATTTGTAAAAATTGATTTACCTTGGTAATTTCTTTGAAAATCAGTTGACCTATATATTTGAGTCCATTTTCGCATGTCCATCTGCATTTCCACATAACTTTTAGCAGCAGCTTGTCAGTTTCTACAGAATAACTTGTTTGGGTCTATAGATATGTTTAAAGAACACTGATGTGCAAATAAGTCTTCTGTTTCATAAGAATATATTTTGAGTGTGTTCTGGGAAGATGGTGGAGTAGTGAACAGCAGAGAAACAGCTTCTCTGAGATTGGGTGTCTAGATGCTGGAATATAGGAACATGAGGAAAAGCAGGAGGGAAATGGATCACTGGGACCCAGCAAGAATCTGAAGAGATAATTGAAGCCCTAAGGGAGAGCAAAGAGAGACCTCAGTGTAGAAGAAGGAGGCAGCAAGTGGTACTTTCTCTTTGAGCCCTGACTCACTGTGTGGGAGGGGCAGCTCAAACCTGCAGATGCACAGTGACTATTGGCGACCCTAGAGACATCCATGGAGAAATGCACTAGTGGAATGGAGCAGTGGACACAGCAGACTGCAGTGACTGGTGAGTTATTAGGGTTCAGGCGCCCCCCCAGAAGAAGGCGATTTAGCCAGTTTTCAAGTAAGAGTGGCCCACTGAGCTCAGAACTCAGAGCAGCTACAGGCTGGCTTTATCTAGCGGCTCCCAGTGTCAGGATGAGATGGAACTGAGTGCAGGTCTTCAGGAGGTCAAGGAGCTGAGTTCAAGCCAGCAGGAGGCACATGGAGTGTGTTGCAGGCTGAACAAATCAGGTTATAGCCTTACAGCCAGAAACCAGCCTGAACTTTAGTGCAACTAAACGTGCAGACTTGTTAGGATTCTCCACTACCCCACTATAAATCTACAGCTGGCTTCTAGAATTAATCAACATGGATCTGGTCTCTGTCTACCAGTAACAGGAGAGAAACGCCCTGCAGTAGACATTTATTTTTGCCCTTTAATTTTTTTTTCTTGTTTATTCTGCTGTTTTTTTGTTGTTGTTGCTGTTGTTCTGTTCGGTTTTTATTTCTTCTTTCTTTCCCTCTTCTTCACCAGTTTCCCAGAGTTTACCTAATCTTCCTATGTCCTCCAGCCTTCCTTCTAATCTCTTCCTCTTCTTATATTTCTCGATATTTTTCCCCAAACGCCTTTAATATTTTCTCCCCTGAGAGTAAAATTGCCATATTTAGAGCATATTTACTGTATACAATTTTCTGGTTCATTTTACATTTTGCTATATAACCACAAATATAGTTCATATGGTTAAAGGTGGCAAATTAATAGTTACCTCAGTTTGTCATTTTCTAGGCTGTGTTTGATGCTATTGTTACTGCTGATTGTATTAATGTAGCCAAGGTGACATGATTGTTCTAATGAGTTGTTCTTCGTGGTATACTAAGACTTAGATTGCCATAGCGTCATAAACAGTACTATAGGTCAGTGCCAAAGACCAGAGGCTAGGCTAAATAGGCAGCAATTTCTCATCCTCAGTAAATTGAAGAGATAGGGTCTTGCAACAGACTCAAAATCCAAAAGCCAGCCACACGTGGAAGACATCTCTGAGAAGTAGTCATCTCCTAAGGGTTCTCAATACTAGCAATAAAGCTACTCGCCATAAGCAGCTTGCAAGCATCAACCCAGGAATTAAACTTAAAAAAATATATAGAAAATGAGAAGACACTTAAACAAGATGCAGCCCCAGACTTCCAGCTCACCAAAGGCAAACTCAGGGGACAGTGAGGTGGAACAATCTGAAAGCCACCCATCTGGACTCTCTGAAGTGGTAATAGCAGAAGTAACAAAGCAGATGAAGGAGGCTTTAGAAAAATGAAATCAGAAATAATTTCTCAGATAACTACAGAGATGGTAACCATAATGAAAGACATGCTTAGTGACTCTGGAGCAGATACAGATTAAAAAAAAAAACAGAGGAGCTTAGGAAAATGATGGAAACCATGAATGCCCAACATAGGAAAGAAATGGAATTCATGAAACAGATTCAAACAGATATCAGAAGCCACTGAAAGTATATGCAGCAGAACGAGCCAGTGTGAGTACAAAATATCAGATATAGAAGACAGGGTTTCAGTTAATGATCATGAAAAGAAAGATTTCTTAAAAATAGCAAGGGGCCATGAGAAGTCAATCCAGCAGCTGATAGATGATGCAAAGAAGACTAACATAAGATTGATTGGAGTCAGTGAAAAAGCAGGACATATAACAAATGATATAAAAAACCTGTTCACAGATGTCAGGGCAGAAAACTTCCAAGTAGGGATAAAGAATTTGACATACAGGTAAGTGAGGCATATAGAACTCCAATTAGCCATGATCAAAAAAAATCTACACCAAGGCATATAATAGTCAAGATTTCAGAAATTCAACACAAGAACAGAGTATTGAAAGTTGTTAGAGAAAAGAAACAAATCACCTATAAAGAAAAACCCATCAGAATTATAGCAGACTTCTCAACACAAACCCTCAAGTCAAGGAGAGCTTGGAGTGAAGTATTTCAAGGCCTTTAAAGGAATCAACCTCCAACCCAGATTGATGTACCTGCAAAACTGTCTTTCAGAATTGATGGAGAAATAAGATATTTCCACGACAAAGAACTCCTGAATAAACTCATGATCACCAAATCAGCACTCCAAAATGTTACGATGGACATTCTAGAATGCAAGAACAAAGACTACTAGGTCATGAACCCCCAAAGAATAAATCTAATAGGCAAGGCAAGTAATTAAACGAAGGGGGAGAAAAAGGGAACCAACAACAGGAAAATAACATAACAAGGAGAAGTCAATACATATCAGTTATAACCATCAATGTATTTTATTTGGTCTCAACTCAACAATCAAAAGAAGCACACTGGGAGAATGGATCAAGAAGCAGGATTCAACAATATGTTGCATATAAGAAACACATGTAGTTCAAGAGAAAATCCACAGACTAAAATTCAAAGCATGGGAAACAATACTGCATGTCACAAGAACCTGGAATAAAGCAAGGGTAGGTATTCTGTTTGCAGACAAATTGGATTTCAAGCCAAGAGTGATTAAGAGAGACAGAGAAGGTCACTACATCCTTGTTAATGGAACTATCAAAGAGGAAGAGTTAACAATCATAAATATATATGCACCAAATACTATTGCATCTAACTATATAAAACAAATGTTAACAGACTGGAAAAATCAAATAAGCACTAATATAATTTTACTGGGGGACTTCCATACCCCACTGTCACAAATAGGTCAGCTAGACAAAAAATAGAAGAAATAGTAGACATGAACCAAACTTTTGAACAAATGGGCTTAGTAGATATCTACAGATTGTTCCACCCCACAACATCATAATATACATTCTTAGTCGCACATGGGACATTCTGCAAAATAGACTGCGTACTAGCTCATAGAACATGCTTAAGTAAATGCAAAGGAATTGAAATTATCCCATGCATATTGTCAGGCCATAGTGTAATAAAATTGGAAATCAGTGTCAGAAGAAACCACAGAAAGTTCATAAACACATGGAAACTAAATGACACTCTTGTGAACTAGCAGTTGGCACAGATGAAATTAAAGAAGAAATTAGACAGTTTCTACAATTAAATGATAATGCCAGTACAATATACTGGAACTTATGGGACACAATGAAAGCAGTCCTTTGAAGGAAGTTTATAGCAGTGCATTGTCACATCAGAAAAAGAGCACAAATAACCTAATTTTTTTTGTACTTTATTTTTTTTTTTTTAATTTTAAAGAGAAAAGAAAAATAGAAATAAAACAGTTTTAAATCAGGCTAATAGAGGAACAATAATTAACACATTACATATTGTTATCTTCATAGTAGTTACTAAGAGTACAAGATATAGGCATGAAATATTGTCCAAACAATATTATCACAACTCTTTCTTTTCAGTGATACAAACATAATAGTTAAAATAGTTATACAGCTAGTTTCTCTTAGTTCATTAAACAACCCAATTTTTTAAAAATTTAATTTTTTTTTAAAGACAACAAGTAAACATTCTCATGTATTAACAAACTCAAGCATTAGAAAATGTACAAATACCTTTTGTAGAAAAATATTACTCAGGGGCCGGTGAGATGGCTCAGTGGCATAAGTGCCTGCCTGGCAAGCGCGAGGGCCCAAGTTCGACTCCTGGTACCCACATACAAAAAAAGGGCCGGTGATATTGCTCAGCGGCACGAGCGCCTGCTGGCGCGTGAGGTCCTGAGGTCGACCCCCGATATCCACAAAAAAAAAAAATATATATATTACTCAGTATAAGATTAAGCCATGTAGGGCCGGTGAGATGGCTCAGCGGCATAAGCGCCTGCCTTGCAAGCTCGAGGGCCCGAGTTCGACTCCCGGATCCCACATACGAAAAAAGGGGCCGGTGATATCGCTCAGCGGCACGGGCGCCTGCTGGCGCGCGAGGTCCTGAGGTCGACCCCCGGTACCCACAAAAAAAAAAAAAAAAAAAAAAAAAAAGATTAAGCCATGTAAAAGCTAGGTAAAAATAGAAGACTAAGGAATGGAATAGTCACAGTGAAATTCCATTTTCATACTAGGGAGACAATACGATGTTTACAAATGTGCATCCGGTTTATTTCGCTTGTGAGTATTTTCTCGAGTTGCATCCATTTACCTATAAAAGTCTCCAGTTTATCTTTCTTTATGGCTGAGTAGTACTCCATTGTATAGAAATACCACATCTTTTTTATCCATTCCTCGGTTAATGGGCATTTGGGTTGTTTCCACGATCTAGCTATTACAAATTGTGTTGCTATAAACATGGGTGCACATGTATCGCTGTGGTATGATGTTTTTAATTCTTCTGGGAAGATACCCAGAAGGGGAATAGCTGGGTCAAATGGGACCTCCAATCCTAGTTTTTTGAGGAGTCTCCACACTGATTTCCACAGTGGCTGCACCAGTCGACACTCCCACCAACAGTGGAGAAGGGTTCCTTTTTCCCCCAGCCCCTCCAGCATTTGTTATTAGTTGATTTCTTGATAATAGCCATTCTTTCTGGGGTGAGATGGAATCTCAGTGTTGTTTTAATTTGCATCTCTCAAATGACTAGTGATGTTGAACATTTTTTCATATATTTATTTGCCATTTGTATTTCTTCATCTGAGAAGTGTTTATTCATCTCAGATGCCCATTTTTGGATTGGGTCTTTAAATTTGGGAGGTCTGATTTTTTTGAGTTCTTTGTATGTTCTCGATAGTAATCCTTTGTCTGAGGAATGGCTGGCAAACATTTTTTCCCATGTTGTGGGTTGTCTCTTCACTCTGTTGGTGGTTTCTCTTGCTGTGCAAAAGCTTTTTAATAACATGAGATCCTAGTTGTTGATTTTTTGTGATACTTCCTGTGCCATTGGGGTTTTATTCATAAAGTCTTTGCCTATACCAGTGTCTTCAAGAGTTTTTTTTTTTTTTTTTTTTTTTTTTTTTGTGGGTACCGGGGGGGACGACCTCAGGACCTCGCGCGCCAGTAGGCACCCGTGCCGCTGAGCGATATCACCGGCCCCTTTTTCGTATGTGGGTTCTGGGAGTCGAACTCGGGCCTTCGCGCTTGCAAGGCAGGCGCTTAAGCCGCTGAGCCGTCTCACCGGCCCCAAGAGTTTTACCTATTCTGTTTGCCAGGAGATTTAATGTTTCTGTTTTAATATTTAGTTCTTTGATCCATTTTGAATTTAGTTTAGTGCACGGTGAAAGATATGGGTCTAATTTTAATCTTCGGCCTGTGTAGAGCCAGTTTTTCCAGTACCATTTATTAAAGAGGCTATCTTTCTTCCAGTGAATGTGTTTGGCACCTTTGTCAAAGATAAGGTGGCTTAGTATGTCTGGAGTTGTTTCTGCATCTTCTAATCTGTTCCCTTGATCTTCGGGTCTGTTTTTTTGCCAAAACCACGCTGTTTTTATCACAGTAGCTTTATAGTATAATTTCAAATCGGGGATTGTGATGCCCCCTGCCTTGCTTTTGTTGCCCAGAATTGCCTTTGCTATTCTAGGTCTCTTCTGGTTCCAGATGAATTTTAGGATTGTTTTCTGTAATTCTGTGAGATATGTTGTTGGAATTTTGATCGGAATTGCATTATATCGTATAACAATTTTGGAAGTATGTTGGTTCTATGTTGGTTCTTCCAACCTAAGAGCAAGGGATATCTTTCCATTTTCTGATATCCTCTTCAATCTCCTTTTTCAGAGTACTGTAGTTTTCAGTGTAGAGGTCTTTGACCTCCTTTGTGAGATTGATTCCTAGGTATTTCATTTTTTTAGATGTTATTGTGAAAGGTGTTGTTTCCCTAATTTCTCTTTCAGTGAGTTTGTTATTCGTGTACAGGAAGGCTATTGATTTTTGAGTGTTGACTTTGTATCCAGCTACACTACTGAATTTGCTTATTAAATCTAGCAATTTTTTAGTGGAGTTTTTGGGGTCTTCTATGTAGAGTATCATGTCATCTGCAAATAATGATAATTTAACTTCTTCCTTTCCAATCATAATTCCTTTTATTTCTTTCTCTTGTCTAATAGCTCTGGCTAAAGTTTCCAGGACTATGTTGAGTAAGAGTGGGGACAGTGGACATCCTTGTCTTGTTCCTGATTTTAGAGAGAAGGCTTTCAGTTTTTGTCCATTTAGTATGATATTGGCTGTTGGTTTGTCATAGCTTTTATCAGGTTGAGATAAAGACCCTCTATTCCAATTTTCTGTAGGGTTTTTATCATGAATGGGTGCTGGACTTTGTCAAAAGCTTTTCTGCATCTATTGAGATGATTATATGATTTTTGTCCTTGGTTCTGTTAATATGGTATATTACATTTATTGAGTTACGTATGTTGAACCATCCCTGCATCTCTGGGATGAATCCAACTTGGTCATGGTGTATAATCTTCTTGATGATTTGCTGCATTCTGTTTGCCAGTATCTTATTGAGAATTTTTGCATCTATGTTCATTAGGGATATTGGTCTGTAGTTCTCTTTCTTAGTTGGGTCCTTCTCTGGTTTTGGTATCAGGGTAGTGCTTTCTTCCAGGAATGAATTTGGGAGTATTGCTTCCCTTTCAGTTTCATTAAAGAGTTTGAGAAGTATTGGTGTTAGGTCTTCTCTAAATTTCTTGTAGAATTCAGCAGTGAATCCATCAGGGCCTGTGCTTTTCTTCTTTTGGAGGTTTTTAATTACATCTTCGATTTCATTGATTGTTATTGGTTTATTTAGGATTTTTATACCTTCTCGGTTGAGCTTTGGTAATTCATATGTATCTAGGAATCTGTCCATTTCTTCTGCATTTTCCATCTTATTAGAATACAAGTTTTTGGGCCGGTGAGATGGCTCAGCAGCATAAGCGCCTGCCTTGCAAGCGCGAGGGCCCGAGTTCGACTCCCGGAACCCACATACGAAAAAGGGGCCGGTGATATCGCTTAGCGGCATGGGCGCCTGCTGGCACGCGAGGTCCTGAGGTCGACCCCCCGGTACCCACAAAAAAAAAAAAAAAAAAAAAAAAAAAGAATACAAGTTTTCAAAGTAGGTGCAGATGATCTTCTGGTAAACAACCCAATTTTGAACATGAAACTTCTAGAAAAAGAAGAGCAAGTTAAGCCCAAAGCTCATAGGAGGAGGAAAGTATAAATGTCAGAACAGAAATTTTTTTTTGTAATTTTTACTAAGAAAAGAATACAAAGACTCTCTAAGAATCGAAGAGTTGGTTCTTTGAAAGATTAAATGAAATTTAATCTTTTAATAAGGCAACCTTATTAAAAAAGAAGGAAGAGGGCCAGTGAGATGGCTCAGCGGCGTAAGCGCCTGCCTTGCAAGCGCGAGGGCCCGAGTTCGACTCCCGGATCCCACATACGAAAAAGGGGCCGGTGATATCGCTCAGCGGCACGGGTGCCTGTTGGCACGCGAGGTCCTGAGGTCGACCCCCCGGTACCCACAAAAAAAAAAAAAAAAAGGAGGAAGACTCAAATCCATGCAATTAGGAATGAAAAAGGTGAAATCATAGCACATCCTGTGGAAATCCGCAAGATCATCAGTACCTACTTTGAGAACCTCTATTCTAATAAGATGGAAAACAGAAGAAGCAGATTCTTAGATACATATGAATTACCAATGCTGACTTAAGAAGATGTAAAAATTCTAAAGAACACTACACACTCAGCCACCCTTGTCTTTGACAAAGGAGCCAGACACGTTCACTGGAAGAAAAATAATCTCTTTAATAAATGGTGCTGGAACAACTGGCTTTCCACATGCCAAAGATTAAAACTAGACCCATATCTGTTACCATGCACTAAACTAAAATTGAAATGGATCAAAAATATAAATACTAAAACAGAAACTAAATCTGCTGGAAGATAGAATAGGTAGAACACTTGAAGACATTGGTGTAGGCAAAGACTTCATGAACAAAACCACAATTGCCCAGGAATTATAAAAAAGAATCAATAACTGAGATCTCATCTTATTAAAAAGCATTTGCTTTGCAAAAGAAATCACTGACAAAGCAAAGAGACAGTCCACAGAATGGGAAATAACTTTTGCCTGCTGTTCTTCAGAGAAAGGACTAACATCTAAAGTATGTGAAGAATTTAGAAAAAATCAGACTCCCTGAGTTTAAAGACCCCAATAATGGTCATCTGAAATGGACACTTTTCAGATGAAGAAGGAAAGATGGCAAATAAATATATGAAAAAAATGTTCCTCACTGGTCATTTGAGAGATGCAAATTAAAAGAATGCTGAGATTCTATCTCATTCCAGAAAGAATGGCTATTATCAAGAAATCAACCAGTAGCAAATGCTGGCAGGGCTGTGGGGAAAAAGGAACCCTTCTCCACTGTTGGTGGGAGTGTAGACTGGTGCAATCACTGTAAAAATTAGTGTGGAGATTCCTCAAAAAACTAAAACTAGAGGTTCCATTTGACAGAGCTATTCTCCTTCTTGGTGTCTTCTGAAAAGAATTAAAAGCATCGTAGCACAGTGATATATGCACACCCATGTTTATAGTGGCACAGTTTGTAATAGCTGAATCTTGGAAACAGCCCAAATGCTTATCAACTGATGAATGGATAAACAAGATGTGGTTCTTTAATACAGTGGAGTACTACTCTGCCGTATAGAAGGGTAAGCTTGACACATTTCTAGCTAAATGGATGCCCCTTGAGATCATACTCTTAAGTGAAATAAATCAGACACACGTTTACATACCGCATTGTTTCTCTGGTGTGGAAACTGAAAGTGTAAATAAGGACCAAAATGTACAATAGATATTGTGAAATGGGAAGAAAATGTTCAAATGAGAAGGGGAACAAGGAGGGGTGTGGGGGAAAGGAAGGATGAGACAAGGAAAAAAAGAATAGAAGGAAAAAATGGAAACAAAGCTTTTGTAAATAAAGAGGGAAATAGGGGTTGAAGGGATGGGAGAGGAATCGGAAAAAAAGCAGCAGAATATGTTATGTATAGGTACAAATTCCCTATGATGAATCTGATCGTTATGTGTATCTAAAATGTACCAATAAGAAAAAAGAAAGGTTCCTAATTTAAAAAAGTGTGTTGAGGAAAATAGAATGATATTTTTTTTGTGTCTCAGCAGTGTTTTAGTTTTCAGATATTTATCTTGTATGTATTTAATTATCTTTAGGTATTGTTTCATATGGAATTGTGCATGGGATTAAAATTAAATACATATTAGGGTATAATTTTCAGACAATAAAATTATCATATTTTAAAATATTTTAAGTTTAACTTTTTACTTTGAAATAATGTCATACTTCAAAATTAGTACAAGTCACCCTGCTGTATTCTTTCTCTAAATTATTTTGGCTCTTTTAAGTTGTTTGTGTTTACAGATATGTTTTATGTGTAAAATACTAAATGCACAAGGAATTTGATTGGGATTATCTTACATTTGTAGGTAAATTTAGGATTAATTAAATCTGAAGTATGTATTCTTCCTATCCAGAGGCATGGTATTATCTCTCAGTTTACATAGGTGTTTAAATCTCTAAAACAATGTTTTATAGTTCTTAGTGTGTAATCTTGTATACATTTTGTTAAATTTACTGTGCGTATATGCATATATACACATAGTTTTATTTCTCTGGATTTCTTGGTTATAGATAAATTGAGAGATAGTTTTGTCTTGTAAAAATGGCTAGTTAGCCAGGTGTGATGGCACATGTTTGTAATCCCAGCACTCTGAAGCTAGGGGAGGGTCACACTTTGAGCACAGGCTGGGTAATTTACCCATTTAGCAAGAGCTTGTCTCGTCTCAATCAGTTGAGTCAGTCAGTCAGTTGGGTTGGGGATGTAGCTGAGTGAGAAGGCACTGGATTGAATCCCCAGTAGTAACAAAACAAAACTATTTAGACCTTTCCAAGCCGGTGAATTATAGTTCATTCTTTCTTTACTCATTTCAAAAGTAGTGTTTTGCTGGGTGTGATATTGCATGCTTGTAATCCCAGCACTTGGGAGGTTGAGGCAGGAGGGCAACCAGGAGCTTGAGCTACATAGTGAATTCAAACATAGCCTGAACTACATAGGGAGACCCTGTCTCAAACAAATAAAAAATAAGATAAATGTTTGTATTTTTAAATTTATTATAATTTCCTTTTGAAATTTGATTTATCCTTGATTTTACTAGTATAACATCCACTTATTTTTTAATATTGACCTTGTATCCTAAGTTCACTTTTTAAAAAGTTTGTGTTTTGAGTTTTAAAATGTTTCTGCAGTCATTTTATCTATGAATAGAGACAGGTTTTTAGTTTTTTTCCTCAAACTCCAGCTTTTATTTCCTGTTTCTTTTTTTTTTTTTTTGTATTGGCTAGGGCCTTTATTACAATGTTATACAGAGTGGTGAGAGTAAGTATTTTTCCTGTGTTTTCTCTTTTTCTCTTGTTGCGTGGTAACTGTTTAGCCTTAAATTATTTATTATGTATTTATTATATGTAGTTTTTGTATATGCCCTCCCTCAGGTTGAAGGCCTTCGGTTCTCTTTTTAGTGTGCTGAAAGATATTTTCATGAATAATAATTATATTTTTACGAGTGAATAGTAAAAATTTTTGGTTCTTTTATCACCATCTACCAAGAAGACTATATTATTTTTTCTTTTTTTGTTTTGATGTAACGAATTCATTTTTAAATTTTAAACCCGCATTGCATACATCTATGGAATAATCCATCTTATTCTGTTATTTATGTGGTTTTAATTTCAGTTTGCTAATACCATATTTAGGTTAATAGTGTAAGCAACTACATTCGTCACAGATATTAATCTGTATGCTTCATGTAATGTCTTTGTCTTGTTTTGGCTCCAGGGCAATACTGTTCTTATAAAAATTAGTTAAATATAGTTTTCTCATATTTACTGGGATAACTCATAAAAAATGGATAGTATTTGTTAAGTGTTTAACTTAGTAATGAAGACATCTAGGCCTGGTTCTCTTCGGATTTTATGTTTCTTTGTGCACTTTTTGTCTTTTCAAGGCATTCCTTCTGTGTCAGCACAGTCAAATAGAACTTTCCCTAACGAAAAAAATGTTCTGTATTTACATTGTCAGGGTATATTAGTCACTGGTACCTATGAATGTTGAGTACTTGAAATGTAATAAATGTAGAAGTTTTAATTACATTTATTGCTTCTCAGCCTTTTTTCTAATATCAGATATAGTTAATTAAATTTAAATATTCACAAGTGGCATGTGGCTCCTCTGTTGCACAGTGTAGATGTAAACTGCAAATTTATTACTGTCAAGCTATTTATTGCCATAAAATTGTTTATATTTTCTTAATCTTTTTTTTTTTTTTTTTTTTTTTTGAGACAGGGTCTCACTATTAGTCCAGGCCGGGCGTGACCTCATGTAGCCCAGGCTGGCCTTGAACTTAGCGATCCTCCTGTTTCAGCCTCCCAAGTGCTGGGATTACAGGCGTGCAGCACTATGCCCAGCTCTTAATCTATTTTTAACGTCTGTAAGATCTACAAAATTTTATTCCTGATAGTGTCTTCTTTTTCTCTCTGTATTGCTTTAATTTTGAAGAGAATTAATATGTAATAAAGTGCACAGAACATAAAATTTACCATATTGGCCATTTTTATCCACACAGTTCAGTAGTGTTAACCATATTTAGATTGTTACAAAACCAATTCTTAGATTGTTACAAGCCAGTTCTCAGAAATTTTTATTTTGCAAAACTGTCTACCCATTTTTCTCCTCTACTCCCTTCATTGCATCCTATTTCATTAACTTTTCAGCTTTCTATTTATATAAATTTGATTACTCTAGATGCTTAATGTAAATGGAGTCATACATTGTCTTTTTTTGACTATTTTAGTAGGCATAGTATTCTCAGTGTTCATTCCTATTGTAGTATGTGCCAGAATTCCCTTCCTTTTTTCAGTATGAATAATTTTTCATTCTCTGTATATGTCACATTTTGTTTATTAAATCTTCTGTGGAGGTATACTTGGATTGCTTCCATCTGTTAGCAGTTGTGAATTGTGCTATGAATTTTAGGAATACAGATGCAGTGTCTCATTGAGATACTACTTTCAGTTCTTTGGGATCATATAATTCTATTTTTAATTTTTTTTTTTTTTTTGTGGGTACCGGGGGGTCGACCTCAGGATCTCGCGCGCCAACAGGCACCCGTGCCACTGAGCGATATCACCGGCCCCTTTTTCGTATGTGGGATCCGGGAGTCGATATTTTTTAATTTTTTTAAGGAACTACATTACTGTCTTCTGTAGTGGCTGCATCATTTTACATTAGTTCCAATAGTGCACAAGTTTTCTGTTTTCTCCACTGTCTGTCCATTTTCTTTTCCTTTCCTTGAGTGAGTGTGTGTGTGTGTGTGTGTGTGTGTGTGTGTGTGTGTGTATCTGTGTATGTATTGGGAATTAAACCCAGGATCTTCACACTGAGCTACATCCAAGTTCTTTTATGTATTTTTATTTGTAGACAGGGTCTTATTAAGTTGCCCGGTCTTGCCTTGAACTTCTGTCCTCCTACCTCAGCCTTTCAGAGTGTTGGGACTACAAGTGTGTGCCACCATGCCTGGCTCATTTTCTGTTACTTCGATTTTTCTTTTTATCTTGATTACTCTTCTACTTTGGGTTTAATTGACTTCAGACATTTTGTTTCATAATAGAAGCATATATAAATCTACTAATTCCTCTCTTTAGCACTGCTTTTACTGTACCTCTCAAATTTTGACAATTTTTCACTGTTAATCAGTTTGTCTTATTTTCTAATTGCTCTAGTGACTTTTTATTTGACCCATGGACTTTTCAATAAGAACTATTTCCAAATATTTAGAGATTTTCAAGTGTACTTTGTATATATGTTTATGTAGGTGAGGATGATGCTGGAGACCTAACCCAGTGCCTTATACATGCTAAATGAGCAGGCACCCCCAACCCCAAATTTACTTCAATTATTGAATAATGATAAAGTTCCACTGAGGTCAGAAAAAAATATATATTTTGTAAGATTTCCACTTGATAATTCTATACAATATTTTTATCATTACATAATCTGTTTTGGTAATTGTTCCATGTGTGCTAGAAAAGTATATGCTCTGTACTTTTGGAATAAAGTATTTCATAAATATCATTTAGATCAAACTGGCTGATAGTATCTTTTCAGCTTTTATATCTTTGCTACATTTCTGAATACTTATTTTGTGAATTACTGGCTGGGAAGTGCTGAAGTCTATTATTATAGAGTTTTCTTTTTTTGCCTGTAATTCTGTCAGTTCATAGTGTTCTTTGTTCTTCTGTGGAGATGCAAGTTTACATTAGATGTCTTTTTTTCCCTCTCTCTGAAGCACTTTAACATTCCTTGTCATGCGGTCTGCCGGTGACATATTTTACTTTCTTTTTTGTGGGTACTGGGAGTCGACCTCAGGACCTCACGCGCCAGCAGGCGCCCGTGCTGCTGAGAGATATCACCAGCTTTTTTTTTTTTTTTTTTATGTGGGTTCCGGGAGTTGAACTCAGGACCTCACGCTTGCCAGGCAGGTGCTTATGCCGCTGAGCCATCTCACTGGCCCCTACTTTCTTTTTTGAAGATTATTTTTGCTTTATTGTATTGTAGACTAAAAGGTATTTTATTTTTCCCTTTCTGCATTTTTAGGTTAAAGAGTTTTGGAAAATTTCTTCAAATAATCACCCCTCCTTACTCCCCATATTATATGACAGATGAATGCTTTGTTGATTTTACCCTTTTTTTCCCCTCTGTGTGATTTTCGTCTGTATAGTTTTTATTGCTTTCTCTTTCAATGCTGTTCTTCTTCTGTATTGTCTGTTTCACTATTAACCTATCCAGTGAATTTTTTTTTTTTTTGGGGGGTACTGGGGGGTCGACCTCAGGACCTCGCGCGCCAGCAGGCGCCCGTGCCGCTGAGCGATATCACCGGCCCCTTTTTTGTATGTGGGTTCTGGGAGTTGAACTCGGGCCCTCACGCTTGCCGGGCAGGCGCTTAAGCCGCTGAGCCATCTCACCAGCCCTATCCAGTGAATTTTTATCTTAGATAACATTCTTTTTAGATAACATCTTCTAGATCTGGAAGTTGTTTTTTTTTTTAATGTTGTTTGTACTTGTCTCCTTATTAAGTTTATATTTTGCTTATTTTTTCTTCCTTTAAAGAGTCGGTGTTGAATCTTTTTTTTCCAACATGCTGTTTACTTCGAATTAGCTTGATCTTTTTGAGATGCAGTTTTTAACCCTATGACAGCAACTCTAGAGTTTACTTCATTGTAGGGTTAGTTTAACCCTGTTGTTTTTGTATTATTTTTGTTTTGTTTTGTTTTTTGAGACAGGGTCTCACTGTGAAGTTCAGGCTGGCCTTGAACTCACAGTGATCCTCCTGCCTCAGCATCCTGAGTGCTGGGATCATAGGCATGGGCCACCACGCTGGTTTATTAACCCTGTTCTTAATGAGTGATATTTCAAAGGTCTCTACTGATTGTCACAGATATTTGACAAGGTCTCTTTTTGTTTTCTTGAAAGAACATTAATTTTTAGACCAGTTTTAGGCTAACACAAAATCAAATAGAAAATAAAGAGAATTTTCACGCCTTGCTTGCTCTCATTCCCACAAAGCTCAGACCACAGAGGTATACTAAAATCAGTGAACCTACAATGATACATCATTATCACTCATAGTCCCCCCTTTTGACTGAGGTATCATGACATTTATCCATCATGGTCATATCGTATGGAATTATTTCACTGCTGTAGAAATCTTCTGTGTTCAGCATGTTCATCCTTATTTCTCTCTAACCCACAGAAATCAGTGGTTTTTGTGGGGGAGGCAGGAATTGAACTCAGGCCCTTGTGTTTGTCAGGCAGGCACTGTACCACTGAGCTATATCCCCAGCCAGTGATATTTTTGTGTTTATACCATTTTGCCTTTTTCAGACTGTCATATAGTTGGAATCTTGCAGTATGTAGCCTTTTCAGATTGGCTTCTTTCATTTGTAGTATGTATTTGAGATTCTTCTATATATATATTTTTTTTTTTTTTTTTTTTTTTTTTTTTTTTTTTTGTGGGTACCGGGGGGTCGACCTCAGGACCTTGAGCGCCAGCAGGCGCCCGTGCTGCTGAGCGATATCACCGGCCCCTTTTTCATATGTGGGTTCCGGGAGTCGAACTCGGGCCCTCGCGCTTGCTGGGCAGGCGCTTAAGCCGCTGAGCCATCTCACGGGCCCTTCTATATTTTTTATAAAGGGTTGAAATCTCTTTTTGTTTAAGCAGAGTAATATTTTATTGTTTAGATGCACCACAGTTTGTTTAGTTACATAGTCTCATTGGTCATTGGTCATGTTACACAGTTCCAAAGTATTCTCATCCTTGTGGCAACACCAGTAATTTTTCTTCTTATACCTCAACTTGCTATTCAGTTGAGGAATTTTAAGTGCCTCTTTTCTGTGTATTTGTGTCTTCTGTGGTAGTTTGTCCTGCAAATACCAGCTGCTGAAACCTTCTTAAGCTTGTGTCTCCTGTCTCCTTGGTAGAATGAGACTAGTGTACTCTGCTTAAGTTTTTCCTCACTGTGCTGGAGTTTGCTAAATATTCACAGACTGAAAGCCAGTGTGAACTTAGTGCTCACTTCATTTGTTTCCTTTTTCTTAAATATAGTAGTCTTGTGTTGCTTATTTATTTTCTGAAAAGACTTATGTTTTATCTAGTTTTTAGTTATTTACAGCAGGAGGATTATTCTGAGATCATCGTCTCTACTGTGATTGAACATGGACTGTTTCATACTCAGTATTGTAGCTAGTACATCATTTACAATTTGTGTTCTAAATGATTTTGAATTTAACCCAGAAATAGTTCTGTGATGATTGCCTTGAGTAGTTTTCTAGGTCACTTTGTGTAACATAATGCCTTTAAATTTTTTTTTTTTTAATGCTGTTTGAACCATACAAAGCAATATACCTGTAAGAGTCAGAAACATTTTTCATCGAGAACCAAATAGTAAATATTTAAGATTTCTTTACTGTGGCCAACAAATGTGGCTTATTACATATTATTATTGTTACTGTTCTCTTTAACACGATTGATTATTTGATTGATTGATTGTGGTGTTGGGAATTAACTCAGGGTCTTGTGTATTTTTTAAACATTTGTAACACGGTTGCACATCTATAGTCCCAGCTACTTGGGAGGCTGAAGTAGGAGGATCATGAGTTTGAGGCCACCCTGGCCAACTTAGTGAGACCCTTTCTCAAATAAAAAGTAAAAAGGGATGGGGTTGTAGCTCAGTGGGAGAAGACTTGCCTACTCTATACTAGGCCCTGGGTTCAAACCCCAGTAACACACATGCCTGCACACACAGAAATTATTCTTCATTTAGTCATCATTCAAAAATATGCCTTCAATCAAGGGCTGTGTTTTACTAACCCTTACTATCAATAGTTATTCAAGTGAGATCTTTTTCTTTTTTTAAACATCTCTATTGGCCATTGTTACATGAGCTAGTAGGAGTAGCGTGTCCTGTGTTTAATGAGCTCATAAGAGTAATAAAATAATGGTGTTTTAAATTTACTGTACTAATGCCTCTGTGGGGGAAAAAAGTGCAGGTTGCTGTGTCTCTACAGTTATAAAGCCCTTAAAAAAGATTATTGTAAGATTGTGTTTTATCTTTATTATAAAGTGTGAGATTAAGAATTAGGTTCTGGGGTTGGTGAGGTAGCTCAGTGGCATAAGCGCCTGCCTGGCAAGCACGAGGTCCTGAGTTTGACTCCTGGTACCCACTTAAAGGAAAAAAAAAAGGGCTAGTGATATTGCTCAGCGGCACAAGCACCTGCTGGCAAGTGCGAGGTCCTGAGTTCGACTCTTGGTACCTACATAAAAAAAAAAAGAATTAGGTTCTGGAGTTAGACAGATCCTTGTTTATCTGAATAGAAAGAGATGCCAGCTAAATCTTAGGTAGCGAGGAAGGAGATAAAAAAAAATTAAAATCATTGTATGGATAACATTAAATTATATTACAGAAATTTGTTTAGTTAGAAGGAAAAAGATAGCAAGAATGTTTATGAAACATTAATGATTGGAGCAGAGTTGGAATTGTCTTATATCTCTTTGGTATGTTGCATCTGCACCCATTGGCATAAATGACTTTTGCATTTTTATTTTCGTTTCTTTTTATTCTGTTTATAAAAGTAATATGCTCTCTGAAATATTGTAATGTTATAATACATGTAAGTTTTCAGGCTAGGGCTTAGTGGTGCAGCACTTGCTCATGATGCGTGAGACTCTGGGTTTCATCCTCAACCCTGTCAGAAAAAAAGTTTACTCCATAAAATAACTTTTTGTAGTGGTATGCTTCAGTTTCAGTAGAACATTGGCAGTTTTTACATACATATTAAATGTTTGTATGAGTTCATACATATCTCTGATTTCTTGATCACTGTTCTCAGAGCATATTGTAATCTGTTGTCTTTGGTTGTCCTCCTAATGAAAAAACAGATGATTATCTGTTCCATAAGAGGTTTTATAGTGTACTGTATTTACTGTTTTGGTGCTGGGAGTTGAACTTACGGCATTATGCATGCTAGATAGATGTTCTACCATGGAGCTATAGTGTACTGTAAAAGCATAATATTTTAGCCTTAATAATATACAGACAGACAATTAAAATTGATAAAATCAAATTGGTTTTATTAAAGATGTTTCAAGGGCCGGTGAGATAGCTTAGCGGCATAAGCGCCTGCCTGGCAAGTGCGAGGTCCTGAGTTCGACTCCTGGTACCCACATAAAGGAAAAAAAGGGCTGGTGATACCGCTTAGTGGCACAAGTGCCTGCTGACAAGCGTGAGGTCCTGAGTTCGACTCCCGGTACCCACATTAAAAAAGAAAAAGAAAAAAGATGTTTCAAGTGTTAACATTTGTTAATCACCTTTATGTTATAAAATAATCAAATTGATTTAAATATTCCACTGGCTTCAAACTTTTTTTTTTTTTTTTTTTTTTGTGTGTGGGTACCGGGGGGTCGACCTCAGGACCTCGCGCGCCAGCAGGCGCCCGTGCCGCTGAGCGATATCACCGGCCCCTTTTTCGTATGTGGGATCCGGGAGTCGAACTCGGGCCCTCGCGCCTGCCGGGCAGGCGCTTAAGCCGCTGAGCCATCTCACCGGCCTGGCTTCAAACTTTTTAAAGGTTTGCTGCACTGTTAGAAATATGTTTTACATCGAGACATATAGTACAAATATTTTTTGCAGCATTGCTTGTTGTCATTTCTGTATGATGCACTTTGCTTTCTGTTTTAGTCCATTTATAAAAAATTCTGCCCATGGTATACCAATTTAATAATACGTGTAGTTTGAAAGTAGACTGAAAATTTGTACACTAGGTGTTATTCCATTTTCATGAAAAGTTGTCTGTTTGTGACTGACCTATTAATAGCTAAGAGTCTTCCTCAGCTTAGGATCTTAAATAGGATTGGCATTTTTTCTTTTACTTTACATATGCCCTGGTGAGAATCAGGGTCTATTACTAAGGCTGAAAGCTGGAGTGGCTGTTGAGGTGCATCTAGTACAGTAAGTCTCTGATTTACAAACATGTGCCAACTTTCACAGGGGAACTGTGTAAGACTCACTTTGCCATCTACGGAATGAATCCAACTTACGAGAGCATCTAGTAGTTTCAGAACGTACAATTTGGCATGCTTTTCCGGTATCAGTTTTGTTTGTTCCCATACTTATTTATTGTAGTGGTATTTGTGATCGTAAGTATATAATTTTAATTCTCCTTTTTTTTTTTTTTTTTTTACACTAATGAAATCTTTGAAAAGGAGGTGTTGTTTCTGTGAATAGTCTGAATGCTTTAGGAAGACTGCACAAGTCAGTAGAAACATGAGAGTGTGTGTGTGTCTATAATTTCACTTTAAAGAAACTCAATTGCAGTTCTGAAGATGGCATTACAGGTATTTAAGAAAGAAATCAGATGAGCATAGCTGTTATCAGAGTCTTGGCTGATTATCATAGTATTGGCAAATGTGTTTCTGTATGTCTCAAGTAAAATAAATGTGTAAGGCATTTATGTTTCATGTTTAATGGTTTCTGGCTTTATATGAATGTTGATTAACTGTTGAACTACATTTTGTGGTCTCAGATTAAAGAGGATTTTATTATTTAGTAGCTTCGAATGGCAACAACAATCAAGTCATCCCTTGTGACAAGATAAAATGCTAATTTGAATTATTGTTTAAAATGTACTTAGACTATCTCCTTTTTATGTTTATTGTTTGTTTTTGCTATCCTAGGAATTTGTTTTGGTTCCATGTTCTTTTATATAACAGAGAAAGGTAACAACCTCAGAAAATTGTTAGATAACTGTGATTTTTTAAAGTTGAAATGACAGTTGATACTACTGTATTTCCAAAAAGTGCACTTCGATTAAAAATAAATATACAAGAAGAATTAAGTAATATATTAGAATGGAAAGTAACAGTCCTTCCACAATGGTCATTTATACAATAATTAAGGTTTTTGATATTTGTACCATAAAATGAAATATATACATAGAAATAAAAGATAATAGTAAACAAGGAAAGAGATCTTTTGCTGATGGGAATGGGCCCAAGAGAAGGAGGGATGGGGGGAAAAGGGGAGAGGAAGGAGATGTAAAAAGATAATGTATTATGCACATGTACCAACTCTTCACAATGAATATAATCATTAGGTACTGCAAGCATGTACTAACAAAAATAAAATTTTGAAAAAAAACGATATACCATAGAAATACTAGTATACTACTAAGGCAAGGACTAAGCATAAGGATAAAGAGTAAAAGTTGACTTTACCAGGCATAATGACATTTGTTCTCATTATCAAATATTGTACTTAAATTACTTAAAATAACTTTTAATTCTGCTTTCACAAAATCTAACCTGCATTTTACCCATTTTATTAATTACAGTCTTTGTTGTACAGAGATTTACAACCTGAACATATTACTTTTCCCCTTAATGCACGTGCATACTTGCAAACACACACACACACACACACACACACACACAATCCTCATTGGGGATTGAAGTCAGAGAACACTGAGCTATATCCCCAGACCTTTTTATTTTTTATTGTGAGACAGGGGCTTACTGAGTTGACATGAGACTGGCCTCGAACCTGTGATCCTCCTGCCCCAGCCTCCTGAATAGGTGGGCCTACAGGCCTGTGTCACTACATCTAGCTCTGTTAATTCCTTTTCAGTGGATAATTACCATGGGCAAACTACAAAGCTGTAATATTTTCCATCTTCAAATAAAAAATTCTCACTGATACACAAAAATTTGAGAAAGTCAGTAAGTCTCTATTGACTCCAGATTTTAGTTTAGTTTTGTCTTATTTTCTTTAATTTAGAGTGAGATTCCTTTGAAGAGTTACTTATATGTATGGTTCTTGAGTTATCTCCTCTCAGTCCCTATTGAGATCACCCCACTGGCCTGTGCACTCATTTTGCCATTGGTAACACCTCTTGTATAGTTGTTTATTTTAGCTTTGTCAATAATAATAACAATAAATTCTCAATCTTTATTTACCAGACATGTTAGTACAGTATTCATTATAGCTGGTTATTTCCTTTTCCCTCTTACTTTATTGGCTCTTCTATCTTACTGTCTTTTTCTGATTCTTTTCTTTCTTCTGGATTCGAGGGGGACGGATTAAGACAGGGTTTTACTGTGTAGCCCAGGAGGGCCTCAAACTCATGGCAGGCCTCCTGCCTCAGCCTCCTGAGTGCTTGTCTACTGGATTTTTAAATATTGAAGTATGTCAGGATTCTGCTCTTTACCATCAGTTGTAAAATAACTCACTGTGTGATATTCTCTAGTCTCACAATTTTAAGTACTGCCTGTTTATTGATTAATTCCAAATTTCTTTCTTGTTACTTGCCAAGAATCAACTCCTCCCCTTCGCTTGCTTGATTGGCAGTTGATCTACCAATAGGCCACATCCTCAAGTCATTTTGTTTTGTTTTGTTTTATTTTGTTGAGACAGGGTCTTGCTATGTAGTTGAGACTAGCCTTGAACTCACTATGTAACCTAGGCTGGCCTTGAACTCACAGGAATCTCCTGCCTCAGCCTCCCGAGTGCTGGGATTACAGGCGTGTGCCACCATACTTGGCTCCTCAGTTCTTTTTAAATTAAATTTTATTTTGAGACACAGTCTTGCTAAATTGCCCAGCTGGTCTTGAGAACTCACACTGATCCTGCTTCTGTTTTCACTAGCTGGGATTACAGGCTTGTGCCTCCACACCCAGCACTGAGAGTCTCATCTTTAGGTACAGACTGATATATCTCACTGCCTTCTTGATATCCTCATTTGAAGATTTATTAAGAGACCAAATTAACAGGCCTAAAATCAAACTATATTCATCCTGAGTACTCTTTATTCTGATCCTCCTTTAGTGTTCTCATCTCAAGAAATGATACCTTGTTGTACTCTTTTTTTTTTTTTTTTTTTGTGGGTACTGAGGATTGAACTCAGGACCTCACGCGCCAGCAGGCACCCATGCCGCTGAGTGATATCATCGGCCCTTTTTTCCTTTGTATGTGGGTACCGGGAGTTGAACTCAGGACTTCACGCTTGCCAGGCAGGCACTTATGCTGCTGAGCTATCTCACCGGCCCTGTACTCTTCTTCCATATGAAGCATTTCATGTATCAGGAAAGATCTCTGCCTTCAATATCCAAATCTGACCACCTCTGATACTTACTAACCTGGCCCCGGTTTTCCTTGGGTTATTGCAGTAGTTTCCTAACTAGTCTTCCTGCTCTTATTCTTTACCTTCTTATAACATTTAACACTCTTACTGTATACTGAAACCAGATATAAAACATAAATCATGTTAATCCCTCTCCAGGATCTTTTAATGACGTCCTTTCACACTTAAATATACAGTGTTTTTCTATTGCCTGCAAATACCTAATAGTTTTATCTTTTCTCTGTCCTTATTCATTAGCAAACTCAATTGTAGCATAATGTCCTTGTTTTTCTTCAGATGTCCTATGCATGTACATATACAAAGTTGGGGAGTTAAAGCCCGCTACTCCCATTTCTTATGTAGGCTCTTAGGCTGGATCTAGGAACCATCCTAAACATGACGAAGAACTAAGCATGAAGTTTTAAGTATTTTAGATGTAAATGGGGATCTTCAGAAAAGAGTGAAGTCTGAGGAAATAATCAAAGCAAGATGCTTTTGTAGTTTTTGGGCATAGAACAATACATTTGTGAAGGAATGACAGAACAAGTGGATCTCTGGGTGAGGGTAGTAAATTCTAGGGCTGTCACTAAGAGATATATGGGAAATGTGTAATGCTAGTTGAACCTTAAAGGTTACTCCAATGACTTTATTTACTCAGGTTTATTACAGCCCCATTTTCTAGTCTGTAGTGCAAAAGCTTATTTTGTCCCCATGGTACATTGAGCCATCCCCCAAAAAAGAATCTTCAGGCTGGGTGTAGGTATGACAAGACAAACCAAATGACCCTTCCTGTAGTTACGGTTCCTCAAGTGATTTCAGTTTGAAATCATAAGGACACCAATTCAGCTATTTTTTTGTGGGGGGAGCATTGTTTGAGACAGAGTCTCCCTTTAATTCAGCCTGGTTTTGAGCTCACTATGTAGCCCAGGCTCGCCTTCAACTTGTTGCAATCCCAAGTGCTGGGATTACAGGCGTGTGCTACCACACCTGGCTTCAGTGTATTTTACGATGGCATATTTTTAACTCCTTTAGTATAAAAGCCAGGAGTCTTCTATGAGACATTTGTGCTTTCAGGTGTTTTATCTACTGTGACTATAGGGCTGTTTTTTTCACAGATATAGTGCCCTGTGAAAAAGAAGTTCGTTTCTTTCATTTGGTTATATGGACCACGAAGGGAAGAAAAATTATCTTGTAGTTAATTAATAGAACTAGTACATTTTAACTGCATAAGATTTTATTGTGTGATAAGAACATCACAAATTAAGTGTTTTATTAGAAATTGACATCTCTAAGAAAGCTTTAAATACGCAGTACATTATCAAATATTTTTACATTTTTAAATAGATAATACATGTACGTGCTTCAAAACTCAAAAGTGGAAGCCAGGTGTGGCACTTGTAATCCCAACACTCGGGAGGCTGAGGCAGGAGGATGCCTGTGAGTTTGAGGCCAGCCTGCACTACAAAGTGAGTTCAAGGTCCACCTGAACTGCATAATGAGACCCTGTCTCAAAAAGACAACAACAAAAAAAACATAAAAGTGGTTATAGTTGAAAAGTGTTTCTTCCAGTCATCCAATTTTGCTTCTCATAGAAAACCAGTAAAAGTTTTTTTATGTAGCAATAGTCTTTTATGCGTAGATAGTATTTTATGTATGTTTTATTTTTCCTCAGTTGATCTTAGGAACATGTAAACCTGCCTCATTCTTTTAAACAATGTAATATTCTGTTGTAGGTCTGCAAATACTATAATTAAGGTAATCTTATCGGTGAATAAATAGGCTGTTTCTGGTCTTTTGCTGCTATAACTTCTTTTTTTATAGATTTTTTAAATGAGATTATACCTGTGGGATAAATTTTAAAAGTATTGTTAGGTCCAGGGGTATGTATATTCAAAGTATCATAAATACTGCCTATCTTCTCTTTATTAGTTTTGGACCAGTTTATATTCATTCCTACTAGTAGTTTTTGACCAAAAGGATTGCCAGATATTTTTGTTAAGGACGAGATAGTAAATATTTGCTAATTTGTATCCATCATATGGTCTCTTCCACAGACTCCTAAATATAATTTTTGGTCTTGGGCCATAGTTTGCCAACTTTAGCTTGTACCATTGTTGAAAGAGTCATGAGAACCTTATTGTCATTATCAACTTCTGTGAACATAGTATCTCGTTGCATTGTTGATTTGCATTTCTCTTTTTGATCCTTAGTATTACCCTGCTTGTGAAATGTGTGCTTAAACTCCTTGTATTTAGTTGGTTAACTGTTTCTTTATTGAACAATGAGCCTTTATCTATTAAGGATATTACCCTTTGTGTGTAGTGTAATGAAATCTATTTATACAGTTTATCCCTTTATCTTTTGATTTAGTTTCTCTTTAGGAATTTCTGTAGTCATTATTGATGTTTTATATCTTCATTCAATAAATTATTCTTTTCTGTATTTTGTCATCATTAGAAAGGCTTGTTCTTACTTTATGACTTAAAAATAACTACTCTGCCATAAAGAAGGATAAACTTGAGACATTTATAGGTAAATGGATGCATCTTAAGACCATACTCTTAAGTGACATAAACATGACACACATCTGTAAATATTGCATTGTTTCTCTTGTGTGGGAAACTGAAAGGGTAGATAAGAACCAAAATGTATAATAGATATTGGGAAATAGGAAGAAAATGTTCAAAGGGAAAAGAGGAGCAAGGTAGAGGGGTAGAGGAAGGGAAAGAAGAAAAGAAAAAAAAAGAATAGAAGAAAAAAATGGAAACAAAGCTTTTGTAAATAAGGGGAAGAAGGATAGAAGGGAAGGGAGGAGAATGGGGAAAAAAGAAGAATCAAGATATATTATGTACATGTACAAATTCCCTGTGCTGAATGTGATCATTATATATATCTAATGTGTACCAATAAAATTAATTTTAAAAATAATTCTTCCATGGCTTAAAATTTTTTTTTACAGTATCATTTCTCATGATACTGTATCCTGAATTTAAATGTAGAGATGTGAAAGGTTGCATGCAGTATTACTTCTTTTGGTGATCTGTAGAACTTAAACTGCTCACCATGCAAGATGAAACAGTTACAGAGCATTTACTGTGTGGCCTGCTTGTAAGTATAAAATGTTGAATAGGAAAGGCTCTAACCCTTACCTTTAAGTGCTGTCTGGTAGGGGTGTGTGTGTGTGTTACACTCTGCTTCTGTCTTTATATTTTAACCCTAATCTTCTCTTATTATGAGAATTTTCAAATAAAAGGAATAATTGAAATAAGACAGCCAATGTTTGTAATGCCATACTCTTCCCTTCTTGCCTCCCTGCTTCTCTTGTAGGGTATAGTTTGAGAAAGCAAGTTACAGATATGATAATACTTCACCCGTAAGGCATTTTAAAAAGTTTTTTTTTTGGTTCGTTCTCCCCTACCCAACCCCCATACTGGGTATTGAATGCAGGGTCTTTTCATTCAGCTGCGTCTCCAACCCTCACCCCCTTTAAAGTTTTTTAAAAATGCAATACAGGGTCTCACAAAGTTGCTGAGTTGCCCAGGGTGGTCTTGAACTTGAGATCCTCTTGCCCCAGCCTCCTGGAGTGTCAGGATTGCAGGCATATACTACCACACGTGGCATATCCTCCAAGATCAGCATCTATTTTATGTTCTCTTGTCTGAATTGATTATTTTAGAAAGTAGGAGTGATTATTCCAAGTCTATTCTTTTCTCTACATTTAATTTTTTTTTTTGTGGGTACTGGGGGTCAACCTCAGGGCCTCGCACACCAGCAGGCGCCCGTGCCGCTGAGCGATATCACCGGCCCTTTTTTCATATGTGGGTTCCGGGAGTCGAACTCGGGCCCTTGCACTTGCCAGGCAGGCGCTTATGCCGCTGAGCCATCTCACCGGTCCTCTACCTTTATTATTAAGCATTCTTCTTCTTCTTTCTTTTTTAAGAGGAAGTCCTTTCTCCCTCACTTTGGCATCATAAGAACTCAGATTTTTATTTGTTCATCATTGCACTTTCTTATTTTTCTTTTTCACTCTTTTTTCCAGCTCCTGAGAAATAGGAATTGTTCATCATTTCATCCCTAGCATCTAACACAGTACTTACCACAGAATACATGCTGAATGAGTGAATCAGTACTTTAGGCATTGGGGAGCTATTGTTGGATCTCACCAGAGGGTGTAATATGGAATTTTTTTTTTTTTTTTTTTTTTTTTAAGACAGGGTCTTGCTGTGTAGTTCAGCCTGGCCTTGAACTCAATGGCAGTCCTCTTGCCTCAGCCCACAAATGCCGGGATTACAGGCACACACCACCACACCTGGCTGATTTATGCTTTTAGAAAGATAATGTTGGTGTCTCCATGGAGAGGGCAATTTGAGGAAATCTTTCATGTACACTCTATAGTTAAGAATTAGTTACAAATAACTTAAACAAAAAGAGGAATTTATTGGAGCATGGCATCTTTGCAAGCGTTGAAAAACCAGTCACATGAAAATTTATCTGAGCTTTTAGAACCGATTAAAAACAAGGATTCCAGTGCCACTAATATTTTCATTCCTTGCTTCACTCCGCTTTTCAGTAGTTCCAGTTTGCCTTCTCATGGACCAATTATATGTAGTTTAGGAAGAGAGCTTATAAGAATATATTTGTTTCCTAGATATTTATATGGATTTAGTGTATTGTTGAAGATACTGCAGTAGTACAGAAAGAGATTTGAAGTATTAGAGTTAGATGCTGTAGTGGAAGAGATGGAATTGAGAGAGAATAAGCAGTACAGTTGATAGAATTTCTCAAGAGAATTGGAGTTATTCTTTTTTCTGTCCTGAGCAACTGCTGGTTTGGTGAATCTACTAATCAAGTGAAGAAAATAGAAGATATGTATATGTTTGGAGTGGGTTGATGAGTTTGAGTTAAGAGATTTTAAATTGAGGTTCCCTACAG
The DNA here is from genome assembly GCA_028451465.1 of Erethizon dorsatum. Lineage (NCBI taxonomy): Eukaryota > Metazoa > Chordata > Mammalia > Rodentia > Erethizontidae > Erethizon > Erethizon dorsatum. Next base: position 107,603,006 of record CM051827.1, on the reverse strand, counting down.
AACTAGAAGAGCACTAAATAGAGATAAAAGAGGTTGAATATAGGTATCTAAATCTTGAAAGAAAGGTCTAAGCCAAAGTGATGAGAACATCAGTAGTTCAAGTCATGGCTATGCATGGCTAAAATAGTTTAGTATGAATATGAAATAAAAGAACTAGAATCCTGGAGAAACACTAAAATTGAAACCATTAGTAGTGGAAGTGAATTATAAAATAATAGGCCAGTTACAAAGATAGGTAGAAATATAGTGCCAAACAAATCAAAGAAATTTTACCCTGGAGGACCATGCCACATAAGGATTGAAAAAAATCAATTTGACTAGACTCATATTGTTAAAAAGAGTAGTTTCAGTGGAAAGTTGGAGCTGATTATATTAACTTCAAAGGACTAATTATTGCGAGGTGAAATAGAGAAAAAAATAGTGTAAATTTTTTTTTTCTTTCTACAAGTTTGTGAAGGAAAGGGATGAAAGCAGTATACTAGGGTTTGAAATTTTCTTTTTTTTTTTGGAGTGGGGAAGACTTTAGCATGTAGTTAGAGCAGTAAGCAGTCTTTCAAAAAAATTTTAGGAATGGGCCGGTGAGATGGCTCAGCGGCTTAAGCGCCTGCCCGGCAAGCGCGAGGGCCCGAGTTCGACTCCCGGAACCCACATACGAAAAAGGGGCCGGTGATATCGCTCAGCGGCATGGGCGCCTGCTGGCGCGCGAGGTCCTGAGGTCGACCCCCCGGTACCCACAAAAAAAAAAAAAAAAAAAAATTTTAGGATTGCTAAATTTTATTTTTCTTTAAATTCTATTTTAAACATTAACTGCAGTTTACAGTGGCATTAGTGCAGAGAAAATGGCACTCATGAGACCTAAGGCATAGGTTCTATTACAGTTGAGTATTTTGGGCTCTGCTACCCAGAATATTCATTATAAAACTATAACTATCACTTTTATATTACCTTCTGTGTTTCAGTCACTGTTTTAATAGGCCCTTTATACATAACTATCACTAATCCTCACCACAAATTAATCTCCAAGGTGAGTATTATGCAGTTTTACAAGTAGATTCTCAAGAGTTTCCTCCTCAGAATCATAGATTTTAAGCATTGTGCTATACTTTCACCACAGATACGTCTGATTCTGAGATTGGTGCTCTTTTCTCCGTATCACCTTGTCTTCCTTTCTAGCCTGAAGTTTTTCAAGTCTTAATTCCCCATTTCCTTAACTGTCAGCTAAGGGATAGTCATATCTGTCACACCTATATCAAAATGTTAAATGCATACTATGATGATATTATCAATATTTTATTTGAAAAGAAAAAAATATATTTGGTTAACTACCAGACAGACCTTATAATTGTGGTCATCTTTAGCACTATCATTTGTCTAAACAGTATTTTACTTTTTAAGGTGGTGGTATCATGGATACAGAAATGTCTGAAGATATAGACCACAACCTAACTCCTACCCTTGACAGCATGTCTTATGGAATGCCGAATCAAACAGGATCTGAAAATTCATTGCTGGATGAAGATGATTATTTTTTGAACTCTGGGGATCTTGCAGGAATTCCAGTCGTTGGTAGTGACAATGAGGATGAACAGGATTTTAGTTCAAAGGAGAATCTTGTTTCTTCAATTCATACTGATGATAGCTTGGAAGTAGAGAGAAGAGTCACACATCATGAATCAGACAATGAAAATGAAATACAAATTCAAAATAAATTAAAAAAAGACTTTCCTAAACAGTTTGATCAGGTTTCTGTCTTTAAATCGATACGGAAAGATTTTAGTCTAGTAAGAGAAAACAGCAAAGAGACATTTTCTGGAAAGGAGAAAAATAGAGACCTAACTTATCATGAACATGAAAAACGGTTGGATAAACCCCATAAAGATTTGGATTCAAGGTTGAAAAGCAGTTTTTTTGATAAAGCAGGTAATAATTGTTGGAACAGAACCTTAAAACACAGTAACAAAGTACTGATAATACAGCTTTCATTACTTTTGATGTTAAGTGAAATATGAACAGTTAAATTCATTGTAAGCTTGTCATTTTTCTTTTATCCTTGTTCTTTGCAGAGTGACTGAATTTCTCCCAGTAACTTTTGGTAATGATATAAATGGTTGAAAAATAGCTCTAAGCCTCATTTCTCCCTTCCCTGGTTGCAATATTTTGATGAGAAGGCAAGATACTCGAATCACCTGTTCATTTTCTTTGGTTGAACATTGGAATCTGAAGTTGGATTTAACTTCTTTGTGCTGTAAGCACTAATTCAAACTGCTGTCCCACCAAGTCTAAATTAGGGAGATTTTTTTTTAAAAAGTTTATATTTTATGTTTTAGAAGTTTCTTGAGGCTTCTTTTGAGCGTCTTTGTCCAGTATACTGTACTTTATAGTTCTAATTCCATTCTTGAATAGATCACATATTTTCTTCTGTGTCTTCCTTTCTTCTTACTGTTTCATTTGCCTGTATGTCATTTTCTCTTTCTGTGTGTATACCTGGAAAAGTATTTCTTATCTAATAATGCGTTAACTCATAACCTCTTCTACTTTGTAGTCATTCCCAACCACTCTAAAATCAAGAATGGTTTCCTTATCTATATTTCCATAGCATTTTGTTTATGCCTCATTTATAGTACTTGCCACAGAATATTATAGTTCTGTTTTTGTTGCTGTTGTTTTGCCTTACCTCCTAGTATGGGAGTTTCTTGAGGACAGATTGTATCTTAATTCATCTTTGTATTTTTGAGGCCAAACTGGTATAGTAAAAGTTGTAATCCTTTCATGATTTTTTTTTTTTTTTTTTTTTTAAGACAGGATCTTGCAGTGTAGTCTAGGTCAGCCATTAACTTGCTGTGTAGCCCAGGCAGGCCTCCAACTTGTGATCGTCCTCCCTTAGCTTCTTGAGTTCTGGGATTACAGGTGTGCACCACCAAGCTAGGCTCAAATGTTAAATTTATGTGAAGGACAGCAAGTATACTATACCAGTCCTCATATTTCTTCTGACAATACTAGGAAATATAGGATAGAAAGAACAAACCAGCATAGTTAAAAAGTACAACTGTTTTGAGTATACATGACATACAAGACTATGCAAGGGTGTATTTTCTGATATATATTGTTCAGTATATATTCTTAGTACCCCTAGAAAGGATATCAGAAGTTAGGAAAGTCTTCTGTTCTGAAGGAACATAGTGTCTAACAGAAGGGACAGATAAGTTAAATAGAAGTGTCAGTGACCAGTTTAATAGTGTAAGATTATAATTAAAGACAATGATAGAAGAATTTGTCACAAGGCAGTACAAGATTTCTTTCAAATAGTGAAAGCAGCGTGTTTTAGGTATCCTTATGGGGGGAGAGGTAAATTTTAAGTTAGTGAATAGAGGATATTTGTAGAGGAGGATGAGTTTTGAACTGAGCAGAGTCTGGAAAACTATAGAAACATTAGGATAGAGGAGACTTGGTGTAGAAGTAGCAGAAATAAAGGAGAACAAGTAATTTTCAGAGGGTAGTGAATAAAGTAAACACTTTATGTTTGTGCAAGCAAAAGGTATGAAGTAAGGCTAAAAGGTAGGTGAGGACAATATTGTGCAGAACTTTGAGTGAAACTACTGTCTGGGTGTTTTTTGGTACCCAATTCACTCTAATGAACATCTATGTTGGAAAAGATAGGTGATGAACAAATGATAGCTTTTTAGGTCACTCTGTAAGATTTGTTATTCATATACATATGTTTGTTTGTTTGTTTTTCTTTTAATAGCTAATCAAGTTGAAGAAACATTACATACCCATTTACCACAAACCCCAGAAACAAACTTTAGGGTAAGTTTTCAGTGTGTATGTAGATTGCTGTTGCCTGTGGCAAGTGTCAAAAGTTTTCTTTATGTCACTTTCTAAGCTCTTTAACTATATGTATTAGGTAGAGCGCTGATTTTTTTTTTTAAACATTGCTTTATTTGAGTAGGATGTCGTTGGAGACATTCTAAGAAGCCTCAGCTCTTAGGTTCTTTATTTGTATTTGATATGTAGATCTATAGCATTTACTTTTAGGCGTCATGACTCTAGTGATTGTCCACAGAGTTCATTACCAGTGAGCTTTTCTTTGGGTTAAGCCTGAAGAGGAATAATTTTAACATTTGAATACTTATTAATCCTTTATATTGTGTTTTAGGATTCCAGCTACCCATTTGCCAATAAAGAATCCATTGGTTCGGAACTGGGGAATTCCTTTGCATCAAATATTAGAATTAAAGAAGAACCTTTGGATGATGAGTATGACAAAGCAATGGCACCACAGCAGGGACTACTAGACAAAATTAAAGATGAACCTGAAAATGCTCAAGTAAACATTTCACCTTTTTTTTTAACCCCTTCTTTTTGTTCACACATTGAATTATTCATTTGAGAGAGGAAGTGCTTAAGAAGTGAAGTAGTTTGTTGACAGGGTGAAAGGAGACTGTTAAAGGAAGTTGAGGCAATTTGAATTATTTTGCAAGGCATTAACAGGAGTTAGGAAAGTTTTCCTGAGTAGTAATTAAGGCTTTTAATCATCTCTGTTTCTTAATACCACTGTGAGTTTTCAATGCATTTCATTGCAGGATTAAGGAAATGGTGAGTCTTCAAGGATTTGAAATTGATACAGTTATGGTTACAGCTTCAGTTATAATTGAAGGGGTGATGGTGCATTTATAGGATTTATAGGTTTGTGTTGTGACTCAGTATAGAATGACAGGCCTTTTGCAGTTACTGCTAATGAGGTACAGGTTAGGTGTGGATTTTACATTTTCAGGAGGGGTTACTGGACAGATTGTCTTTGGAAGGCTTGTTTGAAGAACAAGTTTGTTGGATTAGTGGGCAAAAGGTAAAGGAGGCTTTGTTGACTGGGCATGATCCCAAGTTTTAGGTTTTTTATTTTTAGTATGGTCAAAGGTGGAGCTCTGCTATTTCACAATTGCTCTGGAGGTAAAAGTCATAGGGATCCTGTGAAGTCATAGTCAGCTAAATTATCCTTGTAGATAATCACATTGCAGTGATTGGAGTAGAAGAAAGTTGTATCAGATGCTGTAATTATTTTGAAATGGAGGAAGGAGTCCAGAGGATGACCACACAACAGCAGTGATTATTTGAAGGCAGCCCATGTTTTGTATGTGTGGCATTAATTTAGAGGCTGAGAAGTAAAGATATCATGGATTAACAGTTTCTCTGAAATAATATTTGGTCTGGAGAAAACTTACCTTTTCCTATCTTTCTATTACATAATAGGGTTTGAGGACGTTTTTCATTCATGCTTCAACTTTAACACCAAGACATTTTGTGCCAGATAATTTTTTGTTAGGAGGGGTTGCCATGAGCATTGGTGGATGTTTAGCAGTATTCTTGGCCTCTACCTAGTAGATGCCATTAACAACAGTGTCCCCTCTCCAGTTGTAACAAACAGAAATGTCTCCAATATAGCCAAATGTTTCCTGGGGAGCAAAATCATTTACTGTTGAGAACCACTGCTTTAGAATAAAGAGATGGAAAAGTGGGTGATTAGAGCAAAGTGATTATGGATGTAGATGATTCATATGAGTTAAATTGATACTCACATAAGCAAGAATTCTGTGGTGCCCAGGAGAAGATAGATGTATCAGAATAGCGATAGTAAAACTGTAGGAGTTGGATGGATATGAGTACAGTTGGAACAAAGAAAACATAGAAAAGGATATGAAAATATTTGAATAGAAGGTGGATTAAAATTTCACATGTTTGTAGAAGCAGATAAACAGGAAATAATGTCCGAATTAGGAATAAATGTTCTGACACCCAGGGAAAGTTCATGTAGCAGTGTGTGTTTCAGAACACTACAACTGGGCTGGTGAGATGGCTCAGCAGCTTAAGCGCCTGCCCGGCAAGCGCGAGGGCCCGAGTTCGACTCCCGGAACCCACATACGAAAAGGGGCCGGTGATATCGCTCAGCGGCATGGGCGCCTCCTGGCGCGTGAGGTCCTGAGGTCAACCCCCCGGTACCCAAAAAAAAAAAAAAAAACACTACAACCATATTGGTATGCAAGGCACATCCTCAATCTCTTTGCATGCCCCAATGTGCATATAGGGAATGTATAAGGAATCATAATGCCGGCAGGGTACCAAAGGCATCTCTTTCTTTTGTACATTATCCAGTGACATTTCCTTGGGATGAAAAGTACAAATACAGTGGCAGTAGAGAGTATTGGTTCAATTGGCTAGAGAATATAATTAGGATGAAATGGATAGAAATGCCTGTATTTTTTGTACTTACTCAGAATTATGAAATATGTTACAAAATACCAAGTATGAAGTTTTATCATGACTACAAGGGAGAACTTCCCCCAGAGGCTCAGACCTGATTTATTGGACACTTGACAACAAAGTAGTAGTATGGGTAGGTTTGGGACATAAGATCCAAAAGTATTCTTTAGGGCCGGTGAGATGGCTCAGTGGCATAAGCGCCTGCCTGGCAAGCGCGAGGTCCTGAATTCGACTCCCGGTACCCACATACGAATAAAGGGCCAGTGATATCGCTCAGCGGCACGGGCGCCTGCTGACGCGTGAGGTCCTGAGTTTGACCCCCAGTACTCAAAAAAAAACAAAACAAAACAAGAGCATTCTTTATGCTGACCCTACCATAAAGCAGTCCCAGCAGGTGAGTCGGTAAAACTAGGTTTCCCCTGAGGATTCCTCTCTGTTGTTAGCCTGACCTTTGATAATTCTCTTAGAAATCCTTCAGGAGAGCCCATGTTATGAATTACAGGTACTGATCCTTTCCTCTTCTTATCTTTCCTTCTCCCAGCTCCTTCTTCCTTTTTTCCTCTACTTTCTAGTCCTCTTCTAATCTTTCTCATCATTATACTGTTCTTTTGGTTATTTCTCCCCTACAGTGACTGGAAATCTATATTTCTGGCTTTTGAATACTGCATAATGCTTTATTAATCTTAATTTCCCATGGACCAGAAAAGGGGATTCCAGTGTGTTTTTTCTTAGTCTCAAAAGTACTACTACTACTAACCTTTCAAAAAATACTGATAGATTTTATAGTTGTGATCAGCCTTTACTTTTGACCTTAATTACTAGTAACTTTTCTCATGGTTTAATAAAATCATAATTTTAGCTTCTGGCACCTTTCCAAAGCCTTCCTTGGCTTTACTGTATACTTTACTTTGTAGTTTTACTTTCTGCTCACTTCTTAATTCTCCTTTTTACACAATTCATTTCGGTCTTAGTTTCTTTACTTTCCCATATGAATCCCTAAGGTGTTGAAGAGTGTGCATACATATTTAACTTGCTCCTGGTTATTTCTTTTTTTTTTTTTTTTTTGTGGGTACCGGGGGGGACGACCTCAGGACCTCGCGCGCCAACAGGCGCCCGTGTCGCTGAGCAATATCACCGGCCCCTTTTTCGTATGTGGGTTCCGGGAGTCGAACTCGGGCCTTCGCGCTTGCAAGGCAGGCGCTTACGCCGCTGAGCCATCTCACCGGCCCACTCCTGGTTATTTCTTTAGTTAAAAATTTCCAGGTTGTCATCATCCTTCTGCTTCTGTTACTGGTATAACATCATTTGGTTTCCCAGTTTCATTTCTTCATTCTTTTTTTTTTTTGTGGGTACCAGGGGTTGAACTCAGGACCTTGCGTGCCAGCAGGCGCCCGTGCTGCTGAGCAATATCATCAGCCCTTTTTTTTCGTGTGTAGGTACCGGGAGTCGAACTCAGGACCTCGCACTTGCCAGGCAGGCAGTTATTCCACTGAGCTATCTCACCGGCCCTCATTTCTTCATTCTAATTCCTTTGCATGTTACTGTTTCCTGTATGACTATATAGTTGCAGATGTTTTTGTAAATGCTATGTTGTTTCATCCCTATATAGAATAACTGTATATAAGATGCCTTGAGTACAGGATATTTAACTACATTTGTAGATAAGGAGTTGAATTTCATAGAAATTAAGTTAATTACTCAAGGCCATATTGGAAAAAGCCAGTCTGGGGTCACACTCAAGGTCTTACTTAATCTCTAATCTTTCTGTAAATAAATGTTTAATTTTTTAAAATGCCTAAAGAAGGTTTTAAAATAGAAACTTTAATGAGGCAGAGACCTCCTTTTTTCTTTTCCCTTTTTTCTGTCTGTTTTGAAAACTAGACACTTAGTAAATATTATGTTAAATTCATGATTCTTTTCTTCTTCCTCAAAATAATAGGAGAGCTAATCTATAATCTTTCATTGCAATAAATAGATAGGAAAGCAAATCACATCAGTCATTCATGCAAGTTGGAAAGTAGAATGTAGTCATTCAAATGTTGGTGATGTATTTTAGCCATGTTAAGTTAATTTAGAAACCTTGTTCTTTGTTTCTAAAATACTGTTGGGAGATATTGATATTGATCTTCCTTTGTGGTAAATGAAGGGAGAGTAAAGATTTTCATAAAGAACTTTTTATTTTAGTACCTTTTTTTTGCTTCTGAAAGCTTTTGGGTCATCAATCAGATATTTACTTCTCAAAAATATACATATCAATTATTTGCTAATCATTGATTTGTATCAAATATTTAGAAAATTAGTTGTTTTTGATGGACACAGACAAACCACATATGCTGCTTTGAACGCTTTATGGGGTGTTCAGAGTAGTTAAGATGCATACTTAGTTTACTGTAAGTAATATGTACATTTGTGGCTTAAAAATGTGTCAGAAGTTTGGAATTGTCATCACAGAGAATAAGAGCTGATTAGAGGTCATAAATTTCAGCTAAGGAGCATTGATTATTTCTGGAATTTCCTGAGATTAAAATTTTTTTTTGCAGGAGAGTTGCTTTAATATACTATATAACAGTGATGGCAAACCTTTTAGAGGTTTCAAGTGATTCAAACAGCCCACTGCAGCACACGTGCCATAGGTTCACCACCACTGCTATATAACATAAGAATGTCAGGATAAGTCAATATTAGAAAGTTTTAAATACATATATTTTCATCAGCAGTACGAGTATCTACATAGTGACTTTGTTAAGATGCCAAAATATATCTCATGTAATTCATTACATATTTTTTGTAATAGGTACTCTTTTGATCATAGCAAAGAAATATCTATTTTATTTTATTTTATTTTTTTTGTGGGTACCAGGGGTCGACCTCAGGACCTCGTGCGCCAGCAGGCGCCCGTGCTGCTGAGCAATATCACTGGCCCTTTTTTTGTATGTGGGTTCTGGGAGTCGAACTCGGACCCTTGCGCTTGCCAGGCAGGTGCTTACGCCGCTGAGCCATCTCACTGGCCCTTTATTTTAGATTAATAGCAATTATTGAATTTCAAAGTAAAATGTTGGGAACCTGTGTTAGTAATTGCTGAAGGAATGCAGATTACTGATGTCCGCATTATTATTTAATTCTTGTTGGATTTTTGGCTCAATAAATGTTAAGAAAATTAGAAGAACAAGTAATGGAAATGGGGAGGTAAAATTATCATCATTCGCTGGTAAGGATCTTTGTTAGAGAACTGACAGAACTCGTCAAAGATTAGTGAAATACCCAGTTGAATTATAGTTTTATAAAATATAGCAATATTTCTATAAATCAGTTTCCAGTGAGATGCTATAATCAAAAAGATATTCTATTCCCAAAAAGCACTGTCAAATAAAAGACAACTTGAATGAATGGAGACCCTTTTCTAAAATGTAAAAAATATTGTGATATCATTTATTCCTATATTAAAATGCAGATTTGATGTAATTCTGATGAGAATATTGATGGTTACATTCTAAAGTTTTGAAGAGGAGTAACAGGGATGCACACACACACATATATTGCATATATATTCTAAAAAAATAGTTGGAGAGGTTGAACATGGGAAACCATGTTAAATAGTTAAGCATCCTACAATTTCATTAGGATAGTGTGCCATCATAAGTAAGGCTGATGATGATACAGAATAGATAGCCCTAAGATAAATATTTTTAAGAAAGCTGGGGTTGGCAAGTTATCAGTGGCTGGCCAAATCCAACCTGCCCCATTTAAAAATTTTTGTTTTTCTGCCCACTGATTTATTAAATAAATTTTAATTGAAACATTGCCACATTCATTTATTTACATGTTGTCTGTGGTTGCTTTAGCTCTACCAGGACAGTTGAGTATATGTGCTGCTGAAGCGAGCACTACCAGGACAGCTGAGTAATTGTGACAGAGACCACATGGCCTGCAAAGTCAAAAATATTTACTATCTGGCCCTTTGCAGATAAAAGTTTGCTGACCCTTGGATTAAAGGACTGTATTATAAACAATGAAACCACTTTCTTATAATTTTATTATGGAAGTAAAACTTTGTAACAGATAGAAGAAATCACAAAGGTAAAGATTGTCAGACTTTATAAAAATGGAAACCTAAGTACGTAAAAAATTTAACTTGGAATACATGTTCAGGAAATGTTGATAAATGCTGCAGAGAGTTGATACTGTTGTATTATAATGCAGTTGTAATGAACATTAAAAACAACTGCAGTTTGAAACAAAATAGGAAGAGACTTAATTAGCCTGTTTCCAAAATTGCAAGGATATAATTAACAGTTTTGTTGGGGAAAAGAATCTGTCGTCATGCATCAGAAATCTTAACTATGTACCTTTTGGCCTAGTAACTCCACTTTAAGAATTAAAGTATAAATATCCACAAAGATATTTATTATGGCACTACTGATTACACTAAATGTGGGAAAATTTTAAATGGAGCAGCATTGGGTTATAGCTACATAATCTCAGTGCCATGCAAGGCCTTATTAGAGCTTGAGGCAAAAGAAAAAAATAGAATTATACTGATTCTGTCTTTAATTAAAGTTTTGATATTTTGTTGATCTTAGATGTTTGCATAAATGTTGATTTTTTAAAATATTGTATTAAATGTTACCTTCTTGCCTTAGGGTTTTGGTGCCTTTAATTTTGTGCTCGAGGAAAGTGCACTCACCTCAGTCATATCCCTATAATTTGATATGTCACTAAAGTAATGTGTATTGGTATTTTTCAAATTTCAGTAATGTATCAACAAACCCCACCACAAAAAAGGAGCATGTCTGCAATACCACAGAATTTCATTGAGGAGTCTTGTAGTATTTTGCAAACTTTTTACTGTTAAACAATATCTTAAAAGTTAGAGCTATTTCTCAGTGTTATCACAATGAAACAATGTAATTATAAAAGCAAACAGCATTGAAAATTTGTATTAGAACTCAGTTATGTGATGGTTATTCATGACTTAAAGTGTGTTTACATGCACTTAAAAATCATTGAGATGATACAATTTAAAAAATGTTCTTTCAAAATTTCAGACTACCTGGATTTCAGGGGTTCTTGGACTCCAATCTTAGAAACACTGGTACTTAACCAGGGGAAGTTTTCTTGGAGTAATATGCAATAATATGCAAAAGTTCAAATGATTCAAGAGAGCAGAACGTCAGTTCATATAAGTAGCTTATTGTTTAGAGTAATTACAACTGTGTGAAGAAAGCCTTTGAATAAAGGAGGGGAAAAGACTGGAAAGAAATATACCAAAAGAATAACAGTGTTCTTTTGGGATGATAGAAATGTGATTAGAATTTTTTCTATTTATTAAAATTTTCTATAGTGATTGTGTATTACTTTTATAATAAGCAGTAACTTTATTTCTGTAATATTAAAGAAGATTTTCAAAAATAATTCATAAATATCTGATAGTGCCACAGGCTAATTAAGTAGCTAACTTTCATTTTTTTCCTCTTACTCTCCCAGCATATACAAGCATATTAAACCTTTGTTAATTATAGCTTGGTTACTGTTTTGTATTTTATTTCTTATTATAAATATTTGCTGCGTCTATATAGCAGTAGTAAAAAGTCTTGAATGTCTGGATTTCTTTACATATTTGTTCTTTTTTCTGTGTATTTACTTACTTATTTTCCTTTTTAAAGGAGTATAGTCATGGCCAACAGCAAAAAACTCAAGAGGGGGAACTGAAAATTAGTGCTGTGTTTTCCGTCAGTGGCAGTCCTCTTGGTAAGAAACAGAATTGAATAAGTGAATCCTAGCTTATTCTGACCAACATGAATAAGAGGAAGTTTCTGCTTATAGTATATTAATAAACTAGGCAGTTCTCTCAGTCCATTTAGAATACCTTAAATTGTACGTTGTATAGTTACTGTTGAGTTTTGAGACTAGCTGTAGAAGAAGAAGAAAGAATAGATAACTTAAAATGTCTGGTAAAAAGTTAAACATTTTTTTCTTTCAATTTTTTTTTTAAGCTCCACAGTTGACTACTGGCTTTCAGCCTTCACTGGCATCATCTGGCATGAATAAAATGCTTCCTTCAGTTCCAGCCACAGCTGTTCGAGTTTCCTGTTCTGGTTGTAAAAAAATCCTCCAGAAGGGGCAAACTGCTTATCAGAGGAAAGGGTCTACTCAGCTTTTCTGCTCTACACTGTGCCTAACTGGATACACAGTTCCACCTGCCCGCCCACCGCCTCCTCTCACCAAGAAAACTTGTTCGAGTTGCTCAAAGTACAGCAGAATTCTCAGTTACCTGTTTTGTTCTCTTCCTTTTACCATTGTTTTTAGCCTGTGTATTTCTTCTTACATTTCTGTTTTTTTTTTTTTTAAATCACACATTTAGTACCAACATGTTGCTGCTTTCAGTCTTTCTGGATGCTAGGTGCTTGGCTTTCTTTTAGCTTTAAAAAATACACTATATATATTAAGAATTATTATAAAAATCAGCCTTTTCATTTCATTTGAGTTGCTTTATCTAAGAAAAAAACACCTATTTGGGGTATCGTATTACCGTGGTATTTTATCTTGTAACTGTAGACAATAGATACTTAATTCCAACAGATACTTGATGTTTCCTGTTCTGTTACATAATTGGAATTTACTATTTTTATTCTTAACATGTAATGACTACTAGTATAATATATATATAATCTCAGTATCTCTGAACTACCTTATGAAGTCTATTACAACATATAATAACAAAAAGGGAGTATAACTCTGATGTATTTGAGGAATATTAAGGTCATCTTGATACATTTTGTAAGGTGATTTAGAAGCTGTTTAAATGAGTACATCATTAAAAAAAAGAATCATTTTTCATTTTGAGAGATTACGTATCAGTGTTCATAGTTTCCCACATGGTGCTGCCCTTTCTCTGTCCTGAAAGGTAAAAAGACATTCCTACCTCTGTTTCAACTAACCAAGAGAATTAAACTTGAATGTGGTTAAACATCTTTTCCAGAAGTTAATTATATACCATATCTTTTATATAAAATTTCGGTTTCTTTGAAACAATTGAAAGTGTAAATTTTGGTTATATTTGGGGAGTAAAACAGCTATTTACATATATACCATAATTCATATATCAAAGTAGAGATTGGACTTTTAGTTTCCAGGGGAAGTTCTGTTTTCCTTGTAACATTGCTGTTATTTAAAGCAGTGAAAACAAACTCTTCAACTTTTGGTTTGGTGATTATCTTTTAAGATTATACAGGTTGAGGGCCGATGAGATAACTCAGCGGCATAAGCGCCTGCCTAGCAAGCGCAAGGTCCTGAGTTCGACTCCCAGTACCCACATACAAAGGAAAAAAGGGCTGGTGATATCGCTCAGCGGCACAAGCACCTGCTTGCAAGTGGAAAGTTCTGAGTTCGACCCCCAGTACCCACCAAAAAAAACAAAAAAGGATTATACAGGTTGAGCATCCCTAATCTGAAAATTAAAATCCAAAGTGCTCTGAAATCTGAAACTTATAGATTACTGGGGCCGGTGAGACGGCTCAGCGGCGTAGGCGCCTGCCTTGCAAGCGCGAAGGCCCGAGTTCGACTCCCGGAACCCACATACGAAAAAGGGGCCGGTGATATCGCTCAGCGGCACGGGTGCCTGTTGGCGCGTGAGGTCCTGAGGTCGTCCCCCCGGTACCCACAAAAAAAAAAAAAAAAAAACTTATAGATTACTGACATCATATTCAAAAAGCTGATGACTTTGGAGCAGTTCAGATTTTCAGATTAGGGATGCTTCACAAAGTCTATGCAGATATTCCAAAATCTTAAAAACTGTGAAATTTGAAACACTTCTGGTCCCAAGCATTTCAGAAGAGAAATATACAGCCTGGAACATATTCTTTTGGCACAGCTTCAGTGGTATCAAATTTTTATCTCTTGGAGCTCTGTTTAATGTTTGTATGTGGCTAAAAATCTGGAACCATGTATATTAATTAAAAAGAAGATTAAGAAATTTCATATCAATTTTTATTCAAAAATGAAAAAATTTTGAAGTAGTAAGATTGGTGTTTTTCTGACTTATAATTTGAAGCAATCTAATATACTACATGGTGACCATAGCTTATATATCGTGTTCCAGAAAAATTCTGAGGGTGCTTTTAAAGTGTTCTCACCACAAAAATGGTAACTCTTTGAAGTGATACATATATTTATTAGCAAGATTTAGTCATTCCATCATGTTTATACACTTCAAAATATGTTTACATGATAAATAATTTTGTCTGTCAACATAAAACACACACACACAAAGTAACCCAAGAAGTTAGGAACTTTGCCTCTTGTCCTTTTGTGTCTACTGCTACACAGCCAGCATAGTAGGTACTTAAATGTTTGTTGAATTAATTATTTAATAACCCTAACTTTAAAACATCTGTTCTTATTATTTTACAGCTATAACTATGAAATTAGTGATTTCCTTTTTAAAAAGTTTTTATTTTTATTACTGCATGTTTGCAGTAAATAATGATTACATTCATCATGTGGAGTTGCTACACATACATACACACACGTACAATTCCTTTTATGTCCCCTAGTCCCCACCTTTTTTCTCTTTCCTCTCTCCTCCCCTCCGTCCACATAGTGTTTAGGCAAATTTAGCTTAACAAAGTTAGAATTCTTTATACTGTTTGAATTATAACATATAGTTTTTAAAATGAGTACTTAGTTATATATTATACATGTGTCTAGTATCTGGATTCCACTATATTCATTATGACATTCTAAGATTAAGTCCATTGAAAATTATAATTATTACAGTTTTTTTTGCCTGTTTTGCTATGGAATAATTTGACATAAGAACTTCTTTCTTTGTAACTTTATGTAGTTCTTTTTTTGTTTATTTCTTCTCAGTACTGGGGATTGAACCCAGGACCTTCACACTGAGCTACATCTCCAGCTCTTTTTAAACTTTTTTTTTTGTATGCGGGTCCTGGGAGTCGAACTCAGGACCTCTCGCTAGCCAGGCAGGCACTTATGCCGCTGAGCTATATCACTGGCCCCAAAACTTATTTTAAATTTTTTAAAATTTAGTCTTGCTAAATTACCCAGCTTGGGCTCAAATTTGCAGTCCTTCTGCCTCAGCTTCGCAGAGTGCTGGGATTACAGATGTGTACCACCATGCCTGGCTTTATTTAATTCTTATTTTAGGATATTGGCATTTTCTAAAACTTCAGTGACATTTCTCCTTTCATAATATGATACTTCTTTCAAAGATTTATCAGGTGTTTTCATAATTACTACAGAAAATTCATACAAGTTTTAAAATGTGTTTCTCCATATATATATATATACATACATATATATATATATATATTTTTTTTTTTTTTTTTTGATGTTTTGAGACAGGGCCTCGCTATGATGTCCAGGGCTGGCCTTGAACTCACTGTGTAGCTCAAATGAATGGTGCTCCTTCTGCCTTAGCCTCCTGAGTGCTGGGATTACAGGCTTGTACCACCATGCCCAGCTAATACTTTTTATTCTCACATATAATATACATGTTATTTTCAGCTAAATTTATCATGTCGTGTTGGCCTCTGGTATTTGCCATAGCTTTCCGTGAACAGGTAATATTTACTTGCATGTCATCTTTTCTGTATCTTGATCTTAGTATAATTCATTGATTCTTTAAGACTATTTCAGCCAGGCATAATCACACATGCCTGTGATCCCAGCACGCTGGGAGGCTGAGGCGAGATCATGGCAAGTTTGAAACCAGCCTAAACAAGCTGGGGGTGTAGCTCACTGTGAAGACCCTGGGTTCAACTCCTCTCCCCTCAATAAAAGACTGTTTCACCTATCATGTAATGGTTTTATTCATTACTAAAACTTTTCAGTTTTTAAAACCTGTTATTGATTCGTAATTCTACGTCTTCATTCCCTTATTCTTTTATCCTTTCTTCTCTCTTACCCTTTTCCTTTTCTTGCTCTTTGTTCTTTTGGGTATTGCTTCATTACTTTCTTTCTCTTTCCATCTCATGTCACATTTTACCTTTCTTGTTGCTTTAGTCCTTAACTACTGATCATTCTTTTTTTTATGCATTCCGCTTTACTTCATGAACTGTTCTTTCATTTTCTGTTACCACTTTTTCTTCCCTTTCTTCCCCTCCCTGTTATTTACACAGTCTTTATAACAATTTGGTACAGTGTGATTTATGTGATTATGAAATTGCTGAATGGAGTGTACCTTAAATACAAACAAATTCAGAAAAGCTAAAATGTTCAATTAGTGCCATTGTTTAATTTTGGCATAGGCATTTTTTGCCTACATAGTCTCTGTGATCAAACAGGTTTAATTTGTAAATCAATCCCATTGAGAAGAATTTCAATTTAATTTGAATATGCTAAGAGAAAAGTTTTTTTCCCCCTTTAAATGCTACTGCTATTTTTATACACCAGTGGAAATATGGCAGCAGTACTTTGGTTAAAAAAACTCAGTAACTGTTCTTGAGTACCAATTTTTTAAAAAATTTTGTTAGCTATATCTCTTAGCCTCTTGAATTTAACCTAAACTCTGAATATATTGGTTAACCATTGTTTAGTTTTTAGATTTATTTCATTTATCCTTTCCTCCCCTTCTCTCCCCTACCTTATGGCTCTACATTCCTAGGCTTCCCCATTGCCCCCCCTTCCCCTCCTTTGAGACAGAGTCTCTAACTTGCCAGGTGTTCCTTTCAACTTGTGATCCTCCTGCCTCAGTCTTCTAAAGTATTGGAATAACAGGTGTGCACCACCACACTCAGTTTAGATTTAATAAGAGAAACCTAACCATTTACTTTAAAAAAAACTATTTCAAATGCTACATAAAGGAGGTAGTTTGGATAATAATTTTATTAATTCTATTAGATCAGATTCTTCATATAATAAAATTCAGTGTAGCAACCATTTCTGTATTGTGCCATTTCTGAATTTTCACTAATTAGAATGAGATTGTTCCTTCTCATCCTGGTATAACATATGCTTCTATGTACTATGTAATCTAATTGAACTCTTGTTTTTTTTTTTTTTGTGTGTGTGTGTGTGTGTGGATACCGGGGGTCGACCTCAGGACCTCACGCGCCAGCAGGCGCCCGTGCTGCTGAGCGATATCACCAGCCCTTTTTTTCGTATGTGGGTACCGGGAGTCGAACTCAGGACCTCGTGCTAGCCAGGCAGGCACTTATGCTGCTGAGCTAATTGAACTCTTAAGAGTGTTGAAATCAGTGAGAAATACATTCTTTATTCTGCTTTTGCCTGTATCCATGCCACTTCCAACACTCACCTCCTTAACTTAGAAAACTCCTATGTATGATCTAAGATTTCACCATCTTTTAGGAAGACTTTCACGTCACATATGGTCTGTTCTGAATTATTTCTTCATTTATATTTCTATAATACCTTATACTTAGCTCTTTCAAAATTAGTCATACTACTGTAAATTTAAAGAATCCTTCTCTAACAGTATTTGTAAATTATTTGTCTTTTTGTCCCCAAAACTGAGCTGTTTGAGCATGTGTGGACCGTATCTTGAGTTTAGCCATTGTCTGTCTCAGTATAACTTTTTAGTAGCCAGTGCACATACCTGTAATCCCAGCACTCCAGGATGCTGAGGCAGGAGGATTGAGAATTCAAGGCCAGCCTGGACCACATAGCAAGTTTGAGGCCAGCTTGGAATATAGCAAGACCCTATTTCAAAAAATAAATAAAAGACAAACTTCTCAGTAAACACTACTCTGAAATACATTAAGATCTAATTTTAAAAAATGCCTTAAAGGAAAATTTTAAAATGCAGAAAGTAAAGCAGTATACTGTTGGTAAGTATGGAAGACGACAAGAAATGGAGTTATGTATTAATTAGACAATAGTATAATATCAGGTATTTCTCACAATGATTTTTCATTATCTTTACTATTATCTTTTATAGAAACTTTTTTTTTTTTTAAGTATTCTATTAGTGTGATCAGTTTAAGATACAGGATTCAGTGTGACTCAGTTTTTTTTTTTTTTTTTTTTGGTGGGTACGGGGGGGTGGACCTCAGGACCTTGCACGCCAGTGGTGCTCGTGCCGCTGAGCGATATCACCAGCTCTTTTTTCATATGTGGGTTCTGGGAGTCGAACTTGGGCCCTTGCGCTTGCCAGGCAGGCGCTTACGCCGCTGAGCCATCTCAATGGCGCTGACTCAGTTTTTAAACTATTTTATGGGTATAGTCTTCTGGAAGAGAGAGATTGTTTACAAAGTTTTACCTGTCTCAAGATTTGTTTTTTTAAAATGGTTTACCCTTAAATTATCTGGTAAATTACTATAGGAAAACTGGTGTCCTGATGGAATTAGGGTTGATTTGGTAGAGAGCCTTGATCGTTAGGATTTTAGTCATCATTGCCTTTGCTATTAATGCTTGGAAACGAAATTTGTGTAGATGTGGAAATGTTAGATTTTATAATACCATGATAGAGTACATATTGTGTAGTTTAAAATGTATATTTACTTTGAAAAGACAACAGCGTTTAAAAATTTCAAGCATAAAACTATTTTTAAAGACTAGTTTGGAAATACAGTTCTAGGCAAGTACCATACCACTGAGTAGTACCCCTGTGGAATATAGACAGTTTTAAAGAAAAAAATTGAAATCTATAATCCCATCCATAGAAATAATGTCAGCCATTCAGTATAACCATTTTCAGTTTTTGAAACATAATATTCATTCTCACAATTGTTCTATCAAGTAGATGGTATATTAATTCCATTTTATAGACAAGAATGTCAGAAAACCTAGGGTTTCCAGGGCCCTATCCCTTCACTATAATTGTCTTTTTTATTTGGTTCATTTAACACACAAAAAGAAAAAACATGAATTGTGGCTTATTTTATCTTTGTTATCATTTTTAGAGATATTTTAAATCCAAAGGATGTGATCAGTGCCCAGTTTGAAAATACCACCACCAGTAAAGATTTTTGCAGTCAGTCATGTTTGTCAACATATGAACTGAAAAAAAAACCTGTTGTTACCATAAATACAAATAGCATTTCAACTAAATGCAGCATGTGTCAGAAGAATGCTGTTGTAAGTTACCTTTTTACTTTACTGGGGGGATGAGTCCAAGGCTTGTGCTTAAAAAACAGCTTTTGATAGTCTCTGCTTGTTGATCGTGTATTGTTTTCTAATTCCTAGATCCGACATGAAGTTAATTACCAGAATGTGGTACATAAACTTTGTAGTGATGCCTGCTTCTCTAAGTTTCGTTCTGCTAACAACCTCACCATGAACTGTTGTGAGAACTGTGGGGGTTACTGTTACAGTGGCTCTGGACAGTGCCACATGCTTCAGATAGAGGGACAGGCTAAAAAGTTTTGTAGTTCAACATGTATTACAGCATACAAACAGGTATTTGACTATATTTAATCTTGATGTCTTCGTGCTTTTCACCAGATATTTTCCTCCAGTGCTAGGGAGTGAAGCCAGGGCCTCACACATGCTAGGCAAGTGCTTTACCACTGAGCTACATCCCCAGCCCCTTTTATTTTTATTTTGAGACAGTATCTTGCTAAGATGCCCAGCCTGGGTTCAGACTTACATCCTGTCTCTACTTCCTGAGTTGCTGGGATAGCAGCCGTGTACTTCCCCCATGCCTTCTGGAAATGTAAATGTAAATTTTCGATGGAAATTATGAAAATGTTTAAAATATTAACTTTGTTATTTTTTCTTATTTTTGCTCTCACAAGGGAAAAAAAAATCTAAGTATCTTCATGTATGTTTTCTTTCTTTAAGACTGTTCTGGGATGGGGATGATAAACCACTTGGCTAGCATGTAAGAGGTCCTGGGCTCAATCAATGCCCAGTAGGGAGAGAGTAGAACTGTTCTTTTCCTTATACTGTATCAGGTACTTAAAGTTTCTTAGCCTCATTCATTACCTTGGAATATGATTCATACTCCACTAGAGAAAGAGAAATAGGATGAAACATTGTAATTATAGTCATTCATTACTCTAGCCAGTGCCTATTGAACTTCTCATATATTAGTGTCTACTGTGGTAGCAAAAGAATTGGGATTTAGTAGTAAAGCAGTTACAAATTTAATTCTCATAGTTTGTGTTCACAGTTTTACCTTGGGGAAAACAGTATAACTCCTTGAGTCCCAGTGTTTCAGTTTTCTTACCTTCATGCCCTTTACTTGTGATGCTAGGGATTGAACCCAGGGTCTCAGGCATCCTAGCCAAGTGCTTCACCACTGAGCTGCATCCCTAGCCCCAATTTTCTTACCTCTCAGTGGCTGTAATACCACCTATGTCACTAAGATGTTTTTAGGATTATATAAAAGAAGAATGAGAGTACTTAGTATTGAGCCTGGCATTTTAATGGTCATTTCTGCTACTTTCTTTTATATAATTCATTCAACTGGTGTTGGATGCATCTCCTATTCTGTGTCTCCTGATATATAAATGAGTAAATAAGAGATGATATCGTGGGAAAAGCATAGTCATCCATACTTGATAGGAGAAGATGTGTCAGTAAAAGCTTCAGAGAGGTTAACTTTTTTTTTTTTTTTTTTTTGATGTTAACTCTTGACCTAGATTTTCTTTTCTTTTTTCTTTTGGCTTTTTGAGACATGATCTCACTACATAATCCATGCTAACCTTAAACTCATGTAGTCCAGGCTGGCCTTGTACTTGTGGAGATCCTCCTGCCTCAGCCTTGTGAGCACTGGGATTAGAGGCGTGCACCTCCACACTTGGCTTGACTTAAATCCTGTAAATGAAGTTTGTGATGATAGTCCTGATCAGGGAGAAAAGGGAAATGAAGCAGGAGGATCACTGGGAGTTCAAGGCCAGCCTGCGCTACATAGTGAGTCCAGGCCAGCCTGAACTACATAGTGAGACCTTATCTCAAAAAAAAAAAAAAAAAGTTTTACAATGCAAACCAGTACAAACATACTAAATTTTTGCATTTGTATATTATGTATATGTATATAAAACTGAAAAGTTTCATACAGCAGTATATATCATAATATGTGAAAGATTGATGGGGAACTCACGTATCTTTTAATAATTCTGCTTATTTCTCTATGGAGTAATTCTGTTTATTTCTATATAGAAGTCCTTAAACAGCCATTATGTTTCTGAATATAAGTGGTCTGAATATGCCAATCAATATGAAGTATACTGTTTTCTTTATTTAGATGTTATTTTATTTTTCATTCTACTGTACTTCATTAGAAAATAATGTTTATAGCCTAGCAATTAATTTCAGGATCTGGTGATTGGTTGTAATCACCATTTTTAAAATAGTACTTTACCATTAACATAATGAGTTCATACTCTTATGCTAAGCTATCCTAAAAATGTGAAAAGATGCCCCCAAAAGGTGCTACAAACAGCAATAGAGTACATTTAAGGAAATTATAATAAACTTATTTCCAAATACTCTACCACCAATAACAAAGTATATTGTAAGCAGTAAAATGGAAGCAGATCTCGTACATACCAAGTGTCCAAATATAAACAACCAAGCCTGTCATCTTAAGCACTCAATCAGAGATTTGACATCAAATAATGTAAATAGTATTTGCATGTTACATATTCAGGATACCGTGTATATTCAGCACCCATTAGGATATTTTAAGATATCTTTTCTCTCTTGACAAATTTGTGATGCTTGATATTAATACTAGATACTTATTAAAATGAACATATACCTGAATTTTGGAATGTCTTATAAATCCAATGCGTTGTGGCACATGCCTGTAATCCCAGCACTGGGGAGGCTGAGGCAGGAGGATCTCTGTGAGTCCAAGGTCAGCCTGGACTACATAGTGAGTTCCAGGCCAGCCTGGAACATATAGCAAAACCCTTTCTCAAAAACAAAAAAGAAACAGAAAATGACTATAAAATATTTTAATAGCGTTACATATAAACATTTCAGAGAATTATGCTTTTATTAAGAATCTGATTAAAATAATGTTGTTTTATTCTCTTAATAGAAATCTGCCAAGATTACACCATGTGCGCTTTGCAAATCATTGAGATCCTCAGCAGAAATGATTGAAAATACCAGTAGCTTGGGGAAGACAGAGCTTTTTTGCTCTGTTAATTGCTTATCTGCGTACCGAGTTAAAATGGTTACTTCTGCAGGTAAGACTGATTTCGTAAGGTATAAAATGTAATAGTTGAAAAATTCCAGTTTTGTTTTTTGTACAGATTTTTGTGTAAATTTAGTTGATTTTTAAGGCAAATTTGAGATTATTTCATATTTTTTTGGTCTCATGTCACCCATTTTCTTAATTTGTTATTTACTTGCTTGCCTAGGTATGCATTCCCCTCTTACCAAAAGAATTTCGTACAGCTTCTTTAATGTATTTACTTTATCCACACTTTATTTATTTATTTATTTATTTATTTATTTTGTGGGTACCAGGGGTCGACCTCAGGACCTCGTGCGCCAGCAGGCGCCCATGCCGCTGAGCAATATCACCGGCCCTCCACACTTGATTTATTTTATTTTGTGGTTTTAGGGTAGATGTTAAAAAGAGAAGTTTTAAATGTTAATTTTTTATCTTATAAGACATGATTGACTTTAGTTCCAGTTGCTACAACTTAACTTGGCCCTTGAGTTTTTTGTATATTCTATATTATTTAATTTCTCATAGATTTGTATAAATTACTCATTAGTTTTTATTTTGATTTGCTAAGGTGTACAAGTTCAGTGTAACAGTTGTAAAACCTCAGCAATCCCTCAGTATCACCTAGCCATGTCAGATGGAAGTATACGCAACTTCTGCAGCTACAGTTGTGTGGTAGCTTTCCAGGTATGACTTCAGGAATCTTCCTCCTCTTCAGTCAGTGAGTCACATACTGTAGTTACGTAAACTTACTAAGTGTTTGGTTGTGCCTGGATTGCCTAAGTTTCTGTCCCAGTCCTATAAACTTAGATTCTTAGTTCATCTTGTATTTGGTGGCAAACTATTTTAACTGCCTTCTATAAAAACTAAATTGTACTATTATCCTCCAGATTATCTTTTGATGAGTGCTAGTTAAACTTTTTCTCTTTTTTCGACATAAATGAAACCCCTTTCATTCAGTTATAAACTGCTCAAAGTTAGGGGATTTTTTTTTACTTTCACCACTGTCTTACATGTCTAGAATTATGTATGCACATAAATCTCATTTGTTTGAACAGATCCTTACGTTGATCTTTGTTTGTTGTTTGGTTTTTTCAGAACTTGTTCAACAAACCAACTGGAATGAATTCTTCAGTAGTGCCCTTATCCCAGGGCCAAGTAATTGTCAGCATCCCCACAGGTTCAACAGTGTCAGCAGGAGGAGGTAACACCTCTGCTGTTTCTCCCACTTCCATCAGTAGTTCTGCTGCTGCAGGTCTTCAGCGGCTTGCCGCCCAATCCCAGCATATTGGGTTTACACGAAATGTTGTGAAACTCAGGTGTCAACACTGTAACCGTCTTTTTGCCACAAAACCAGAACTTCTTGACTATAAGGTAAAGTTTAGGTTCATGGTAAGTGTTTGAGTATGAGTAAGTCTATCTGTAAAATTATATTTTGCTTTTCATTGCTCAGAACTATACTGCTTGTTTTGAAATTGACACAAGTATTTTTATAAGGTAAACAACATGTTCAGTTAGTACTTAATGTTTATTTCTTTGCAGGGTAAAATGTTTCAGTTCTGTGGCAAGAATTGTTCTGATGAATATAAGAAAATAAATAATGTAATGGCAATGTGTGAATATTGTAAAATTGAGAAAATTGTAAAGGAGACTGTGCGATTCTCAGGTGCTGACAAGTCATTCTGTAGTGAAGGTAAAGACACAAGAACATCTCATCTACAGAACATGTTGGTTCTCAAAGTGCAGTAGTTGATGATTTAAGCTGTTACTATGTAAATTTATCTATTTGAGCCTTTTTGTACATTGCAAAGGCCTTTTTGATTTGTTGACACTTCGCTCTTTAAATAGTCTTTTATAGTATATAAATGTTAAAATGAAGTCAAAGATCCTCAAAGTATAGCACCGAAGATGGTAATATGGAAAACCTTTGAAACTGTTGGGTTGAATGGGAACTTTATTTGTTGAATTCATTTCCATATGGAAGTCATTAAGTTCTGGTAGCATCCTAAGTTAATAGGTTTATTATTTTAAATGCCATTATGTTTCTCAATATAAGTGATCTGAATGTGCAAATCAATGTGAGGTAGATCAAATTCTTTATTTAGATAACTACATTTAGAATGTTTTATTTGACTCTAAAGCTGCTCAGGGTTATTAAAACTGCACAAGGCTATCCTTGTAGACCAGTGACTTTAAAACCTTTTGACTACAATACAAAAGGAGAATTTACTTTTGCATTGTGATTCAGTATATACTCCCATACCAACATAAGATGAAAGTTTTGTGAAACAAAACTTATTTTATGTGCTGCTATGTAATATTTTCTAACCTGTCTTCATTTAAACACTAATATTTTTTATCCTATCCCTATTTTTTTTTAATTCTACTAGTTTTGATCCTCTAAATTGATCTCTTGATGTACTAATTGGTCAGGACCCAGAAAAACTTTGTTCTAGGCCTATTGCATTAAAAATATAGATTATTTTTCTCACAAGTATTATTTTTATCTTCCCTTTTTTTTAGGTTGCAAATTGCTTTATAAACATGACTTGGGAAAACGCTGGGGAAGTCACTGTAAGATGTGCAGCTATTGTTTACAAACATCTCCCAAACTGATACAGAATAATTTGGGAGGAAAGTTGGAAGACTTCTGTTGTGAAGAATGCATGTCAAAATATACTGTGTTATTCTATCAGGTAAAATCTAATTCACATTACCGGGTTTTTGGAATTATGGCATAAATGGTTCTTTTTTCTGCGGGGAATAGTGGCACATCCCTATAATCCCAGCACTCAGGAGGCTGAGGTAGGAGGATTGCTGTAAGTTGGAGGCCAGCCTGGGCTAGATAGTGAGTTCAAGGACAGCCTGGACTACATAGTGAGATACTATTAAAAACAAACAAAGAAACAAACAATTGTTCTCTTTCTAAATTTCATGTAGAATGAAGGACAATTTAATGATTTAAAACTTTAAAATATTGAATGTTCTGTGTTCTCTAACAGTTAATGTAAGATTTAGGAAGACTCTAACATTGTTGAAGTCTGGGTCTCTTTGTTCTTCATTTCCTGTGGAAGATGTCAATTTTAAGATATTGAAATGTTTAAAATTATACTTTCATTCATTGGTTAGTCAAATGAAATGAATTTGTCTTCTGACATTTTAGGAAGATATGCCTTATTTAAAATTAAACTTGGGGGCTGGTGAGATGGCTCAGCGGCGTAAGTGCCTGCCGGGCAATCACGAGGGCCCGAGTTCGACTCCCGGAACCCACATATGAAAAAAGGGCCGGTGATATCGCTCAGCGGCACGGGGCGCCTGCTGGTGCGCGAGGTCCTGAGGTCGACCCCCGTTACCCACAAAATAAAAATAAAAAAAATAATAAAATTAAACAAACTTCACTTTGTTTTTTAATTGCTATCTGTTGGATTCTCTGTAATATGATTTAGTTAATCAAATAATTGTTTAGTATACAATTATTGATTTAGTACCATTTAAGGACCATCCACCTGCAATTGTATGATTTAGAGTCTAAGTTAATTTTCTTGTTAAGTGTTCTGTGTGGATTTTTTTTTTTGGGGGGGGAAGACCACAGATATACTTGTGTTTTCTTTACTATCTTCTATTTCTATTTCTGTTTCTATTTCAGATGGCCAAATGTGATGGTTGCAAACGACAGGGTAAACTTAGTGAGTCCTTGAAATGGCGAGGGGAAGTAAAACATTTTTGTAACCTCCTTTGTATCTTGATGTTCTGTAATCAGCAAAGTGTATGTGACCCACCTTCACAAAACAGTGCAGGTAAAATTAAACTTTGATAAATGCCAAAAGCTACTTTTCCTCTACAAATTAGGAAATTCAAAGAATTGTAAATTTATGAAGTGCAGATTTCATTGTTGTTAAATGGCATTAACATTTAGGTCCTTTTTTATTGAACGTCTTAGATTAAAAGGCAGGCAAATAGTTAAAAAAAAAATTAAAAAAAAAAAAACTTTCTCAGAGCATACTGAATCAACCAACTCTATAAGTGCTTGAATTTATGGGAAAGAATGATAGTTAATGTTTTGTAACTGTGTATATACACCTTGGCTTCCATAAAGAAGGAAGCACTGTGGGAGGCTCAGGCATGAGGATCATAAGTTCCGGTCCAGCATGCGCAACCTAGTGACTTAGTGAAACCTTGTCTCAAAACAAAACAAAATGAAAAGGGGCTGGAGATGTGGCTCACTGCAAAGCCCCTGGGTGGCCCATGCCTGTAATCCCAGCACTGGGGAGGCCGAGGCAGGAGGATAGACATAAGCTTGAGGCCAGTCTGAACTACATAGTGAGACCTTGTCTCAAAAAAAAAAAGAGTTGAAAGGTTAAAGATGTAGCTCAGTGGTACAACACTTGACTAGCATGTAGGAGGTCCTAGCTTCATTCCTCACCACTGGGGGAAATAATATTGAGACTACTTATAACAGAGAAAACAAAGACTGAATCACATGTACCACATATGTATTTAGGCAATTTAATCTTCGAAACTTTATGGCTTAAAAACAAAACTTGTGCTATCCTAAAAGCTGGAATAGTTAAAGTATAGCATCTTTATAAATAGAAGTGAGAACTACAAGGGCTTACTCCAGAAACTTAAAAAGTCCTTTAAATGTGAAGGTAAGATTTAAGCAACATTTTATACTTAAATGTCCATTAAGTATGATCTTCATTGGTATTGTACTGCTGAAGATTTTTATTATTTCTTTTTTTGTGGTACCGGGAATTGAACTCAGGACCTTGAACTTGCCAGGCAGGCACTTGTGCCACTGAGCTATATCCCCAGCTGTTGTTGGTTTTTAAGTAACACTATTTGTTGCATTTTTATACAAAGATAAAGTATATGAAGAACTTTCAAGTTTAACTAATTAAAAATGATGAAACCAAAATCCCAGTTAATCCTGAAGTGACCTTTCATTTTAATAGAAGTTACTCAAACTTGAAAGCATTGTTTAACCTCCTTGAGATGTTGGTTTCTGTGTAAGAACTTATAAATCATATGAGATTTCTTTATTTCTGTTTTAATCAGCAAGTATTTCTATGGTTCAAGCTGCTTCCACAGGGCCCCCATCTCTCAGAAAAGATTCAACTCCAGTTATAGCTAATGTTGTATCATTGGCAAATGCTCCTGCTGCTCAGCCCACAGTGAATTCTAACAGTGTCTTACAAGGTATGGATTGATTTTGAAATTGTTTATCTAGGTATTTTAAATTAAATATAATTATCTTCTTTTATTCCATCAGCCATTATTTTTATATGTTTGACACATTCAGATTAGGAATAGCAGCTCACTATGGGCTGCTAGGACATTGAATAATTTTTTTTTTTTTTTTTTTTTGGTGGGTACCGGGGGGTCGACCTCAGGACTTCGCGCGCCAGCAGGCGCCTGTGCCGCTGAGCGATATCACCGGCCCCTTTTTCATATGTGGGTTCCGGGAGTCGAACTCAGGCCCTCGCGCTTGCCAGGCAGGTGCTTACGCCGCTGAGCCATCTCACCGGCCCTGAATAATGTTTTTGTAGGTTTCATATCATCATTTTCTCATCTTATGCTTTAGAACTGCTAGTTTCCACTGAATTAAATGACGATAAACATATCCTTAGTATGAGGCTTTGTTTATGGACCAATAATTAGCTTTTAATGGTAATATTTAAGTAATTGTAAAAGATCCTAAGTTTTTGTTTTAATTTCTATCTAGGTGCAGTTCCAACGGTAACTGCGAAAATCATTGGGGATGTAAGTTTTATTATTATTAGTGGTATTGTGACTGTATTATATTTTCCATTTTTATAGAGTACAAATATGTCTGAGTTAATTTGCCTTCCTTCATTGATTATATAAAGTAAATTTCATGAGATCATTTAATCTTTGTTCAGGAGTAGGACTTCCTGGTTATTTAATTAGGTTTTCAGTATACTTTAATTTCTTTGAGTGGTTGCTACCACTGTTACCAATGAAGGGTTTTTTTAAATTGTGTAAAATTAAAAGAAATTGCAGAATTTAGGAATTTTATTTTTTAAACTTTTTGAATGATTTGTAATATACATAGGTTTTGAATAAAATATTCTAAAACGTGGCTTATCAGCCAGGAGTGGTAGTGCAGGCCCATAGTCCCAGCACTCTTTGGAGACCTGGGCAGGAGGATTGCAAATCGAAGCCTGGCCTTGGCAATTTATTGATTTAGCAAGATCCATCCTCAAAATAAAAACGGGTTGGGGATGTAACTCTGTGGAAAGCCTCTGGGTTCTGTCTCTAGTATGAATGAGTGAATGAATGAAGCTAAGTTTATTTTCTTCTCATCCCATGCAGATTATGCTATAAATAACCACTCCCTTTTTATTCTACTCATTGATATTTTCTTTATCTCTGAAGAAAACCCAAGAAAATAAATGAGTAAAACTCATGACTGAGCAGTGGTATTTCTAAAGTGGTCCCCGGCCTGTGGGATAACCTTGACATCATCATCTTTATTTAAGTTACTTAAAGTTACTTTATTTAAATTACTGAAATGTTTATGGTAACTCCCTTATTCCTATTTAAATCCTCTAAGACTGATTCTATTATTCCTGTAATTCAGTCAAGAAGTACCAGTTCTTATTTTAAATCCTGCCGGCGTTATTATTGATCAACAATGTGTTAAGACAGTATTAGAATTTTTCTTGGTAAGTGAAAGTGATAACTACATACTTTGAGTTAACATTTGGTCATTGAAGTACTCCTTGATTACTATTAGCATTTCACGAATATTTTATTTCTCACACATTTAGTTGAATTTACATACTGTTTGTTCTGTGTAATTTCAATATTCTGTTTCTTTCAAAATTATAATATTTCTTGAAATTAATGATTAATTTTTGTTAAGAACTTTCCTTTTTTTTTTTTTTTTTTTGAGGCACCGTCTCACTATGTAGCCCAGGCTGGTCTTGAACTCACAGCAATCTTCCTGCCTCAGCCTCCTGAGTGCTGGGATTACTGGCGTGTGCCACCATGCCCAGCTAATGATTAGTTTTGAAGCTTCTTTGGTTTCTGACTTACTTTTTTTCCTAGGCAAGTACACAAACAGATGCCCTGAAACTGCCACCTTCCCAACCTCCAAGGCTTTTGAAGAACAAAGCATTATTGTGCAAACCCATTACACAGACTAAAGCTACTTCCTGCAAACCACATACCCAAAACAAAGAATGCCAGACAGGTATGTTCCTTGGACTTTATTTTTCTTTAGGGAAAAAGAATGTAGAATTTGCTTACCTTTAGTTCAGAATTTTTTAGGTAGTGTGGTGGTTTATATACATTGATAATTTATTTTTCAAAACATTTCTGTGAGAAAGGTATTTCTCCTGGGGCTGAAGAAGTTAGAACCTTAATAACAAGGCCTGTCCAACCTTTTGACATGCCTGGGGTACATAGAAAATATATAATTTAATCAGTGTATCTAAGCAAACATCCTTCTAAAAAATATTTGATTATAACATTTTTTTAAAAAGAGAGCACAGGGCACGTGGGCCACAGGCTGGACATACCTGATAGGTCAAAGAGGAGGAAGTCAATTGGTAATACCATCCTGTGACACTTTCATTCCTTTATTAAATAACAGTAACATTATGGAATAAACATAGCTTTAGAATATTGTAGACAGGCTTTTAATTAAGAGGTGCTATTGTTTAACCAAATGTCATTAAATTTGAACTCCACACATTTTTAAAAAATTTTATCGTATTAATTTTATCTTACATTGTAATTATTGTGCTCTGCATCCCACCCAGGCCTTGCACATGCTACACTCTCAGCCCCTCACACTCTCTCCCCGTTCCCCTCTTTTAAATAAAGTCGGTTGCCTTGGGGAGGACTTCAGAGCTTTCTTTTCTTATGAGCTGCCTCTTGCCCTGCCAAAATTTTTGTGCCTTTTCCAAATGCTGGGCAGCATGGTAGCATCTGTTCTACAAATGAGCTGGGGCGAGACGGTGATTCATACTCCACTATTCTTGGCCTGCCATCCTTGGGCTGGATCCTCCTCCCTGTGCTTAGGAGCTGGTTACAAAGGGACCTTTCAGCCTCTTAGCCACACTGAACAGAAATTTAGCCTCTTCTGCTATTGAGTTGGAGGGAATGCAAAAGGCTGGTATCCTGCCCCTCCTTGTAAATTTGATAACTTTTGAGTGGAATCTGAGGGAAGTAAAGTTCATTGTTCCTCACCACAGACACCGATAACATGGCTTCTGTGGAATGTCACAGACTATCAGTATTCTTACTGAATTTTAATAGATTTTCTTTTCTTTTTTTTTGTACCGGCAGTCGAACTCAGGACCTTGCGGTTGCCAGACAGTTGCTTGTGCTACTGAGCTATATCCCCAGCCCAAGATTTTCTTAAAGAAATGTTTCTTCATTTGCTGCATGCCCTTAGGATAATTTCTCGAGTTGTATTTTAGTAGTTTTCATCCACTTTTACTGTTTCACTAGGGAATTGGGTATGTGTAGCTTCTCATGCTGCCACCCAAAAGCCCCAGAAATTTAAAATAGAAAGAAATCCTGGATTTCTAGATCTGCAAGGTTATCCTGTATTCCAGTGCTTCTCAAACATCATTACGTACATGCATTACCTGGGAATTTTACTAAGTAGATTCATATTTAGTAGAGCTCAAAACTTTTATTTCTTATAAGTTTCTAGGTAAAGTCAGTGTTGCTGGCCATGGACCACACCAAATAGCCAAGTTGTAGATGACATAGACATATGTTTTTATTGTGATACAATAAATTCTGATAGTAGTGATTTATTTAGTTTTGTATAACTTGGTTATCAAACATCTTTCATCAAATAACATTTTTTATGTCCCTTGCACTATGATAATTTTTTTATTTTTTATTTTTTAGTACCAGGAATCGAACTTAGGATCTTGGGCTTGCCAGGCAGGTGCTTGTGCCACTGAGCTATATCCCTGGCCCGAACTATGATGAATTTGATTCTGTATTATTTTCCCACTTCTAGCTTTAGTCAACTTGTTGGTTTTTCTTGTCACTTGTACACCTACATTAATGATTTTGTAGTTATCTAACATATTTTCTGGCCCATAGAAAGTTCCTTATACATACTTGTTAAATAATAGGAATGAATCTACCATCTTTCTCACTTTTTCTCAAGTTCTATTTCATCTTTTTAGTACTTTGGACATCTGCTGTATATATTTATTCCTTTTGTAGATGTAAGCATCATAGATTAGACTTTCATCATCTTAACTGTACATATTGCCTCCTTCTTTAGCAGCTTTATGTATTTTTTATTCAGTGGTAAAATGGCTACCAATTTCATCCTTCATTTCACTTTTTTTTTTTTTTTTTTTTTGAGACAAGGTCTCTCTACCTAGTTCAGGCTGGCCTTGAACTCACTTTGTAGCTCAGGCTGGCCTTGAACTTGCAGTACTCCTCCTGCCTCAGCCTCTTGAGTCCTGGGATTATAGGTGTGCGCCACCACTCCCGGCTGTTTTTGTATTCTTAATTATAGCCATTCCGTTTGGGGTGAGATGAAATCACAACATAGTTTTGATTTGCATTTCCCCAAATTCATGTTTTGTTTTGTTTTTATATGCAGGTACCGGGAGTCAAACTCAGGACCTTGTGCTTGCCAGGCAGGCGCTTATGCCACTGAGCTATATCCCCGGCCCTCATGTTTTTTTAAATGCCATTTTCATCACTTTATTTTGTGCTGTTTAGTAGCTGTCCACTATCTACTATAGATGGTTTTTAAATGTTTATTATAGGGGCCGGTGAGATGGCTCAGTGGCATAAGCGCCTGCCTGACAAGTGCAAGGTCCTGAGTTCGACTGCCGGTACCCACATATGAAAAAAGGGCCAGTGATATTGCTCAGTGGCACAGGCACCTGCTGGCATGCGAGGTCCTGAGGTCGACGCCTGGTACCCACGAAAAAAAAAAAAAAAAGTTTATTATAACCGATCAAAAATTATCTCCCTATTCGTTCTCCTCTGGCATATTGTACATGTATTTACTAGCAGTTTTCTATACCTAGCTTCTAAGACCACTTTTCCAGCACTTCCATTCATTTTATACTCAGATCTTTGCTACTTGTTATGTTACCTACTTTTTTTTTTTTTTTTTTTTTTTTGTGGGTACCGGGGGGTCGACCTCAGGACCTCGTGCGCCAGCAGGCGCCCGTGCCGATGAGCGATATCACCGGCCCCTTTTTCGTATGTGGGTTCCGGGAGTCGAACTCGGGCCCTCATGCTTGCCGGGCAGGCGCTTAAGCCGCTGAGCCATCTCACCGGCCCCTGTTACCTACTTTTTGTTAGTGCTATATATAAGCCACTTTTTGCTACTTTAGTTATTTCTCTTTTGTAAGAACTCCTACTGTCACAGATTACAGTTTATTTTTTAAAATACGCTTTTAAAATTTTTTAATTGACATGCAAGAATATTTATGAGGCACAGATTATGATATTTCAATGCATGTGTATAGTGTGTTATGATCAGGTTAGAATAACTGTATATGTGTTATCTGTAACATCCTTTTTTTAAATGCTAGAAACCTTCAAAATTCTCTGCTGTTTTGAAATATGTAATTTGTTATTTTCAATTATTGTTACCCTTCTGTGCTATAGAACATTCGAAGTTCTCTTTCCAGAGGAACCCCTGTACCCATTAATCCTCTCTCTATGACCCTTACTTCCCAGCTTCTGGTAACCACTATTCTATTAACTGATTTTATAAGATGAACTTTTTAGCTTGCATGTATAAGTGAGAACATTCAGTAATTGTGTCTAGTTTATTTAACAGAATATCCTTTAGACACATCCATGTTGCCATAAATTATAGGATTTCATTATTTCCAGCTAAATAATTGTCCATTTATGTGCATGGTTATGTGTATTATCTCACATTTTCTTTATCTGTTCATTTGTCAAGGGTCACCTAAGTTGATTCCATAGCTTGACTATGGTGAATAGTGTTGATGGAAAACTTAGGAGTGCAGATATCTCTTCAGTGTACTGATTTCCTTTCCTTTGGATACAAAGCTTGTAATGAAATTACTAGATCTCATGGTAGTTCTGTTTCTGCTTTGTTGTTGTTAAGCGGTAAGGTCTCACTATGTTGCCCAAGTTGACCCTGAACTCTTGGGTTCAAGTACTCCTTTTGCTGTAGCCTAACAAGTAGCTGGAACTATATGTGCATCACTATTCTTAACTCCTGTTTCTTCTTTTTTGAGGAACTTCTATCTGCTTCCAAGATTCTACTAATTTAAATTTCTACCAGCAATGTATGAGAGTTCCCCCTTTTCCATATCCTCACCAGCTTTTATTTTTTTCCAGTTTTTATCACTATATTGATTACATAATGATTACATTCCTTGTGGGGGATTGATACATGTACCTAACACATCTTAATTCTTTTTTCATTCCCTTTCCCTCTTTTCCCTCTCTCCTCCCTCCATTTCTTGACCCCTTCCCATTTGAACAAAATCTGTCTCCCTACTTTCTAGTATCTTTTATTTTGCTCTTTGTTTATATTTTGGATTTCTCATATAAGAGAAATTGATATTTAAGCTTCTGTGTCTGATTTATTTCATTTAACATTACGGTCTCCAGGGACATCCATTTTCCTACAAATGATTCAAGTTTATCTTTCTTTATGGTAGAGTAATACTCCATTGTGTATACATACCACATTTTCTTTGTCCATTTATCTGTTAATGGCTGCTGTTTGTTATTTTTTATCCTTTTGATAGTATTCTAAATGGGATGGGATTATACTTGACTGTGGTTCTGATTTGCATTTCCCTGATCATTAGCAATAGTGAGTTTTGGAGGTTTTTTGTGGGGGAGTTGCTGGGGATTGAACCCACGGCTTTACACATGGTAACAAGTTCTCCACCTCTGATCCACATCCCAAGCCCTTGAGCCTTTTTCATACTTGTTGACTGAAGGAATCAGTTTTTCATCACTCTGAATATCTGATTTAGCTAACCTTAAAGAGAAAAGTTTTATTTAGCTCACACTTCTGAAGGTTCAAAGTCCAAATGGCATCACATAGGCTCTGGAGAGTCCACCCCTTGGCCCCTTGGCATAGGTAGCATTGGTGGGAGCACGTGTGGCAGTGATTTTCTCTTGAAAGAAGAGCCAAGAGAGACCAGCAGCTCACAGCCCCTAGCAAGGGCTTCCCAGTAGGTCCCACCTCCCAGAGGTTCTATCACCTCCCAATAGCATCACCCCTTGGAACTAAGCCTTTAATCACAGTTAATACTGGGGGGGACACAAACCATATTCAAACCTTAGCATTGTATGTATATATTCTTTGGAGAAATGTTTGTTCAGATCATTTGCCTGGGTTTGTTGTTTGTTTGTTTTTGTTTGTTTGTTGGCTATTGACTTGTTCAAATTTGTTATATATCATGGATGGATATTAATCCCCTTGTCAAGTGACTAGTTTACAAATATTTTCTGCCATTCTGTAGTTTGTCTGTCAACACTCTTGTTTCCCTTGCTGTGCAGAACTTGTTTAGTTTGATGTAATCCTATTTGTCATTTTTTATTTTTGTTGAATGTGCTTTTAGGATCATGTCCAAAAAATCTCTGCCTAGACCAGCATCCTGAAGTATTTCCCCTGTTTTGTCTTATAGTTTCACACTTATAGGTTTTACATTTATGTCTTCGACCCTTTTCGAGTTTATTTTTGCATATGGTGAGAGATAGGAGTCTAGTTTCATTTTTCGATATATGGATATTCATTCTTTCCAGCATCATTTATAGAATATACTATCCTTTTTAAAATGAAGTTTCAGTCATTTAAAATGTTTCTAACTCTGTTTTTTATGACTTTTTTTTTCTTTTTCATTAGAAGACAGTCCAAGTCAGCCCCAGATTATTGTGGTGCCAGTTCCTGTGCCAGTGTTCGTGCCCATACCTCTTCATCTTTATACTCAGTATGCTCCGGTTCCCTTTGGAATTCCAGTTCCAGTGAGTGTTTGTTTAGAGATTAAGGGTGCATTTCACTAATTAAATGCGTACAGTTCTGAAAAAACTTATCACTTGTTCATAAAATATAGTTGATTCTAGTGGCTGTTATCATATTACCATTATTACTTAGATGCATATAGAGGATTGTTTTGGTTTTTACCCTGGTTTCTCAGAGAGGGTTATGATGCAGCTTATTAAAAAGGTTACATTGGCAGTAAGACTACTCAAATAGAAAAAGATAAGGAACTACATGAGTTAGAATTTTGGTTTCTAGCAAGGGTGAAAAGAATACTGTGATTTACATTTCCATCCTTTTTTTCAAGAAAGGGTCTCGCTTTGTAGTTCAGGCTTTGTAGTTCCAGGCTAGCCTTGAACTCACTATGTAGCCCAGGCTGGTCTCAAACTTGTGGCAATTCTCCTGCTTCAGCCTCCCAAGTGCTGGGATTCCAGGCATGTGCCACCACACCCAGCTCCAACTTTTTATTTAAGAAAAATTAGTTATTTTTAAAATTGGGAAATTTTCCCGTACTAAATCCTTAGGGGAAACATTTGTGTGAAAATGTAAAACAAGAAATATAAGCAAAAACAATTTCAAAAACGAAATGAAGCTATTATAGAATTATTTTCAATGATTCAGAGGCATATTTTGTTTAGTGTCAAATAAAGCACTTTGAATTCTTATTTTAATGGCTCTAATCTTATAAAAAAATGAACTGTCAAGAGTGTGAAATCGGCCGGTGAGATGGCTCAGCGGCTTAAGCGCCTGCCCGGCAAGCGCGAGGGCCCGAGTTCAACTCCCGGAACCCACATACAAAAAAGGGGCCGGTGATATCGCTCAGCGGCACAGGCGCCTGCTGACGCGCGAGGTCCTGAGGTCGACCCCCCGGTACCCACAAAAAAAAAAAAGAGTGTGAAATCATCTGCAATGAAAATACCTGAATTTTTTTATTTTTATACTTAAATCATCTCACAAATAATGGTTTTGACAAAAAATCCATGGTTTGAGAAGCTCTTAAGTCTATTTTTGATCTTTCAGATGCCTGTCCCCATGTTTGTTCCATCCTCAATGGATAATGAAGACAAAGTTGCTGAAAGTATTGATGACATTAAGGAAAAGCTTCCCACACATCCATTTGAAGCTGATCTCCTTGAGATGGCAGAAATGATTGCAGAAGATGAAGAGAAGGAGAAGACTCTATCCCAGGGAGGTTGGTACAGTCTTTTTTGTTGCTGCTGTTTTTGTTTTTTGGGACAAGATCTTGCTATATAGTTCAGGCTGGCCTTTAATTCATTGTGTAGCCCAGGCCAGCCATGAACTCACAGCGATCCTTTTACCTCAGCCTCCCGAGTGCTGTGATTATAAGCATGTATTACTGTGCCTGGTGCTCAAGTAATTTTAAATTTCACCGTCATTTCTAATTCTCTCCCTGTCCCTCTCCCTCGCCATCTCCATCTCCCTCCCCTTCCTCCACTCACCCTCTCCTCTCCCCCCTCCCTCTCTCTCTGTCTCTTGTCTTTTTTTTTTTTTTTTTTTTTTAATATGGGTATCGGGAGTTGAACTCAGGACCTCACGCTTGCCAGGCAGGTGCTTATGCCGCTGAGCCATATCACCGGCCCTGTTTTTTTTTTTTTTTTCTTTTTTTCTTTTTTTCTTTTTCTTATTTATTTATTTATTTATTTTTAAGACAATAAGTAAACATTCTCATGTATTAACAAACTCAAGCATTAGAGAATGTACAAATACCTTTTGGAGAAAAATATTACTCAGTATAAGATTAAGCCATGTAAAAGCTAGGTAAAAATAGAAGACTAAGGAATGGAATAGTCACAGTGAAATTCCATTTTCATACTAGGGAGACAATACGATGTTTACAGATGTGCATCTGGTTTATTTCACTTGTGAGTATTTTCTCAAGTTGCATCCATTTACCTATAAAAGTTTCCAATTTATCTTTCTTTATGGCTGAGTAGTACTCCATTGTATAGAAATACCACATCTTTTTTATCCATTCCTCGGTTAATGGGCATTTGGGTTGTTTCCACGATCTAGCTATTACAAATTGTGTTGCTATAAACATGGGTGCACATATATCGCTGTGGTACGATGTTTTTAATTCTTCTGGGAAGATACCCAGAAGGGGAATAGCTGGGTCAAATGGGGCCTCCAATCCTAGTTTTTTGAGGAATCTCCACACTGATTTCCACAGTGGCTGCACCAGTCGACACTCCCACCAACAGTGGAGAGGGGTTCCTTTTTCCCCACAGCTCCTCCAGCATTTGTTATTAGTTGACTTCTTGATAATAGCCATTCTTTCTGGGGTGAGATGGAATCTCAGTGTTGTTTTAATTTGCATCTCTCGAATGACTAGTGATGTTGAACATTTTTTCATATATTTATTTGCCATTTGTATTTCTTCATCTGAGAAGTGTTTATTCATCTCAGATGCCCATTTTTGGATTGGGTCTTTAAATTTGGGAGGTCTGATTTTTTTGAGTTCTTTGTATGTTCTCGATAGTAATCCTTTGTCTGAGGAATAGCTGGCAAACATTTTTTCCCATGTTGTGGGTTGTCTCTTCACTCTGTTGGTGGTTTCTCTTGCTGTGCAAAAGCTTTTTAATAACATGAGATCCCAGTTGTTGATTCTTTGTGATACTTCCTGTGCCATTGGGGTTTTATTCATAAAGTCTTTGCCTATACCAGTGTCTTCAAGAGTTTTACCTATTCTGTTGGCCAGGAGATTTAATGTTTCTGTTTTAATATTTAGTTCTTTGATCCATTTTGAATTTAGTTTAGTGCACGGTGAAAGATATGGGTCTAATTTTAATCTTTGGCATGTGTAGAGCCAGTTTTTCCAGCATCATTTATTAAAGAGGCTATCTTTCTTCCAGTGAATGTTTGGCACCTTTGTCAAAGATAAGGTGGCTTAGTATGTCTGGAGTTGTGTCTGCATCTTCTAATCTGTTCCATTGATCTTCGGGTCTGTTTTTTTGCCAAAACCACGCTGTTTTTATCACAGTAGCTTTATAGTATAATTTCAAATCGGGGATTGTGATGCCCCCTGCCTTGCTTTTGTTGCCCAGAATTGCCTTTGCTATTCTAGGTCTCTTCTGGTTCCAGATGAATTTTAGGATTGTTTTCTGTAATTCTGTGAGATATGTTGTTGGAATTTTGATTGGAATTGCATTAAATCTGTGTAACAGTTTTGGAAGTATGGCCATTTTCACTATATTGGTTCTTCCGACCCAAGAGCAAGGGATATCTTTCCATTTTCTGATATCCTCTTCAATCTCCTTTTTCAGAGTACTGTAGTTTTCAGTGTAGAGGTCTTTGACCTCCTTTGTGAGATTGATTCCTAGGTATTTCATTTTTTTAGATGTGATTGTGAAAGGTGTTGTTTCCCTAATTTCTCTCTCAGTGAGTTTGTTATTGGTGTACAGGAAGACTATTGATTTTTGAGTATTGACTTTGTATCCAGCTACACTACTGAATTTGCTTATTAAATTGAGCAATTTTTTAGTGGAGTTTTTGGGGTCTTCTATGTAGAGTATCATGTCGTCGGCAAATAATGATAATTTAACTTCTTCCTTTCCAATCATAATTCCTTTTATTTCTTTCTCTTGTCTAATTGCTCTGGCTAAAGTTTCCAGGACTATGTTGAGTAAGAGTGGGGACAGTGGACATCCTTGTCTTGTTCCTGATTTTAGAGAGAAGGCTTTCAGTTTTTGTCCATTTAGTATGATATTGGCTGTTGGTTTGTCATAGATAGCTTTTATCAGATTGATATAAAGACCACCTATTCCAATTTTCTGTAGGGTTTTTATCATGAATGGGTGCTGGACTTTGTCAAAAGCTTTTTCTGTATCTATTGAGATGATCATATGATTTTTGTCCTTGGTTCTGTTAATATGGTGTATTACATTTATTGATTTACGTATGTTGAACCATCCCTGCGTCCCTGGAATGAATCCAACTTGGTCATGGTGTATAATCTTCTTGATGATTTGCTGCATTCTGTTTGCCAGTATCTTATTGAGAATTTTTGCATCTATGTTCATTAGGGAGATTGGTCTGTAGTTCTCTTTCTTAGTTGGGTCCTTCTCTGGTTTTAGTATCTGGGTAATGTTTGCTTCCAGAAATAAATTTGGGAGTATTGCTTCCCTTTCAATTTCATTAAAGAGTTTGAGTAGTGGTGTTAGGTCTTCTCTAAATTTCTTGTGGAATTCAGCAGTGAATCCATCAGGGCCTGGTCTTTTCTTTGTTGGGAGGTTTTTAATTACATCTTCTATTTTATTGATTGTTATTGGTTTATTTAGGATTTTTATATCTTCTTGGTTGAGCTTTGGTAATTCATATGTATCTAGGAATCTGTCCATTTCTTCTGTATTTTCCATCTTATTAGAATACAAGTTTTCAAAGTAGGTATAGATGAACTTCTGGATTTCTGCAGGGTCCGTTGTGATATCACCCTTTTCATTCTTAATTGCGTGGATTTGAGTACTTTCTCTCCTTTTTTTAATAAGGTTGGATAAGGGTTTGTCAATTTTATTTAATCTTTCAAAGAACCAACTCTTTGATTCCTTGATTCTTTGTATTGTTTTTTTAGTCTCCAATACGTTAATTGCTGCTCTGATCTTTATAATTTCCTGCCTTGTACGAGCTTTTGGCTTAGCCTGCTCTTCTTTTTCTAGAAGTTTGAGGTTCACCATTAGGTTGTTTATTTGTGCTTGCTCTGTTTTCCTGATATAGGAATTTAATGCTACAAATTTCCCTCTTAGGACTGCTTTCATTGTATCCCATAAGTTCCGGTATGTTGTACTGTCGTTATCATTCAGTTGCAAAAACTCTCTAATTTTTTCTTTAATTTCATCTGTGACCCATTGGTTGTTCAGTAGGGTGCTATTTAATTTCCATGTGTTTAGCAAATTCTTGTGGTTTCTTTTGCCATTGATTTCCAATTTCATTGCACTGTGGTCTGATAATATACATGGGATAATTTCAATTCCTTTGTATGTACTTAAGCAGGTTCTATGAGCTAGTATGTGGTCTATTTTGGAGAACGTCCCATGTGCAGTTGAGAAGTATGTGTATTCTGATGTTGTGGGGTGGAACACTCTGTAGACATCTACTAAGTCCATTTGTTCCAAAGTTTGGTTCAGTTCTAATAGTTCATTGTTGATTTTTTTGTCTAGTTGATCTGTCTTTTTGTGACAGTGGAGTACTGAGATCCCCCAATACAATTGTATTAGTGGTTATTTGATTTTTCATGTCCATTAATATTTGTTTTATATAGTTGGGTGCACTGGTATTTGTTGCATATATATTTATGATTGTTATGTCTTCCTCTTGGATTGTTCCCTTTACAAGGATGTAGTGACCTCCTTTATCTCTCTGAATCATTCTTGGCTTGAAATTCACTTTGTCTGCAAAAAGAATAGCTATCCCTGCTTTTTTCTGGGTTCCTGTCTCACGGAGTATTGTTTTCCATCCTTTGACTTTCAGTCTATGAATTTCTTTTTGAATTAAATGTGTTTCTTGTATACAGCATATTGTTGGATCTTGCTTCTTGATCCAATTTGCCAGTCTGTGCCTTTTGATTGGTGAATTGAGACCATTAACATTGATGGTTAAAACTGATATGTATTGACTTATCCTTGTCATGTTATTTTCTTGTTGTTGGCTCCCCCTCTTTTAATTTTTATTTTTCCCTCCCTCTCTTTAATCATTTGCTCTGCCTGGTGGATTCCTTCTGTTGGGTTTCTGGACTTGTATTCCTTGTTATCCCTTTCCAGAATGTCCTTCAAAACATTTTGGAGTGCTGGTTTGGTGGTTATAAATTTTCTCAGATGTTCTTTGTCATGGAAGTATTTTATTTCTCCATCAGTTTTGAAGGATAGTTTTGCGGGGTACATCAATCTAGGTTGAAGATTATTTTCCTTTAGAACTTGAAATACATCATTCCAAACCCTTCTTGAGGGTTTGTGCTGAAAAGTCCGCTGTGATTCTGATGGCCTTTCCTTTATAGGTGATTTGTTTCTTTTCTCTGACAACTTTTAAGATTCTACTCTTATGTTGAATTTCTGGAATCTTGACTATGATATGCCTGGCTGAAGATTTTTTTTGATCATGGCTAATTGGAATTCTATAAGCCTCACTTATCTGAACGTCAAATTCTTTTTCTCTACCAGGGAAATTTTCTGTAATAATGTCTGTGAACAGTGTTTTGATGTCATTTATGCTATCTCCTGCTTTTTCATTGACTCCAGTCAATCTTAAGTTATTCTTCTTTGCATCATCTAGCAGCTGCTGGATTGATTTTTCATGGTCCCTTGCTATTTTTAAGAATTCGTTCTTTTCATGATCACTAATTGCAAGCCTGTCTTCTATATCTGAGATCCTGTCCTCACATTGGCTTAATCTGCTACAAATACTTTCAATGGAATTTTTGTTCACCTGGATATCTGCTTGAATCTGCTTTATGGAGTCCATTTCTTTCCTATGCTGAGCATTCATGGCTTCCATCATTTTCTTAAGCTCGTCTATTTTTTTGTCTGTGTCTGCTCTAGCGTCCTTAAGCATGGTCTTCATTGTGAACATTATCTCTGCAGTTATCTGAGAAATTATTTCTGATTGAAATTTTTCCAGAGCTTTCAACTGCTTTGTTGTTACCACTTCAGAGATGTCAGGTGGGTGGCTTTCGGTTTGTCCCACCTCACTGCCCCCTGGGTTTGCCTTTGGTGAACTGGATGTGTGGGGTTGCATCTTAAGTGTCATCTCATTTTCTTTTCTTTCTTTACTTTAATTCCTGGGTTGCTGTTTGTAAATTGCCTATGGTAGGTTGTTTTATTGCTAGTATTTCAAACTCTTAGGAGATGGCTACTTCTCTGAGGTATCTTCCAGGTGTAACTTATTTTTGGGTTTGGAGCCTGCTGCAATATCCTACCTCTTCAATTTGTTGGAGATAAGAAGTTGCTGCCTGTTTGGCCCAGTCCTTGGTTCTTTGGTTCTGTGCCACAGTATTTTCTGTGATCCTTAGACAATCTCAGTCTTGGAATACCAGGAAGAAAAGCGCCAGTGTGTCCCTCTCGGCTGGTGCTTCTCTGTACCGCGGCGTCTCGTGTTACTCCACGGAGGTCCCCGTTGGAGCCGTGGATGGAGTGGCGGCCTCCCTGAGTTCTGAGCTCAGCTGCTGCCCCCCCCACATTGGCGCCCTGCTAGTGGCTCTCTTGCGCGCCTGACGGCTGGGTGTCAGCACTCAACGCCAGTCAGTGTGTCCTTCACGGCCGCCGCTTTTCTGTAATACGGCGTCTCGCGTTCCTCCGCAGAGGTCCCCGTTGGAGCCGTGGATGGAGTGGCAGCCGCCCTGAGTTTCAAGTTCAGCTGCTGCCCCCCCACAATGGCGCCCGGCTAGTCGCTCTCTCGGGCGGCACGGTTGGGCTTTGGCACTCACCGCCAGTCAGTGTGTCCTTCACAGCCGCTGCTTCTCTGCACCGCTGCTGCTTGCGTTCCTCCATGGAGGCTCCCCGGGGGCGCGGGCAGTCACCACGTGTCCGCAGATTTGAACCACTTCTGCCGCATCGGGATTCCCGACACAGGGAAACGGCACCGGTGGCCACCTCCTTCTTCGTTGTTGGAGTTTCTCTCTTCACTTTCTCTGTGGGCCCCAAACTGCGCTTCAGATCTTTCCTGGGTCCACGGGAGCCACTTCCCTCTTTCTTGTCCTCCTCCAGTCACTATATTCCAGTGTCCAGATGGCGACTTTTGGAGAGGTTCACTGCCTGCTTCTTACAGATCCGCCATCGTTTTCCGGAACTCCGGCCCTGTTTTTTTGAGACAGGGTCTTGCTATGTAGTTGAGGCTGCCTTGAACTCACAATGTAGCCCTCCAACTCATGCCAGTTCTCCTGCCTCAGCCTTTGAAGTGCTGGGATTACAGTCATGCACCACTACCTCTGGCTTTATCTCTGTTTTCAAAGCCATGATCCACACATAAGAATTCCTGATGTATAGTCACTAGTATGTTGATAAACAGAGTCTTAGCACAGATAACCTTTTGGCTCAAAATAACTTGTAGATAAATCTCATTCTTTTATTTTGAATAAGGATGATAACTGATGTGTGCTTACTGTACTCTAGGTATGGTTTATGTGTATTATGTGCATCGCCTCATTTAATCTTCACTACAGCCCTATGAG
The DNA here is from genome assembly GCA_028451465.1 of Erethizon dorsatum. NCBI lineage: Eukaryota > Metazoa > Chordata > Mammalia > Rodentia > Erethizontidae > Erethizon > Erethizon dorsatum. The sequence goes on along the minus strand of CM051827.1, from coordinate 107,559,464 downwards.
GGGGTATTGTTTGCTTTATATTCTTCATCTGGGTTTGTCCTGTTTATGTAATACTATATTTTCCCTGTTGATGTAATCAGAAAAGTAACTGAACCAGTACTTGAATCTAGATAGATCTGACTCCAAAACATATAATATTAATCAGTTTACTAACATGTGTTCCAGAAAGGTTTCTAGCTGCAATTACCATCTCCTTTCTTTTTGTATATAGAAAGAATTAGAGAAAGCAGTATTTATGATTTTTTTTTTTTTTTTTTAATGTTGGTACCGGGGGTTGAACTCAGGACCTCACGCTTGCCAGCAGGCGCTTATGCTGCTGAGCCATCTCACCGGCCCTGATTTTTGAAATATTTAAGTGAATTTTTGCAGAAGCTTCTTTATCACTAATGAGCCAAGAAATAATGCTTTTCTTGATGTTTTAAAATTTTATTCAGTGGTAGATTTTAGAAAGCTAGCCACTGGATGTATGATTTTCTGAGCACTGTAGCATTTGAAAAAAACTATCAACTTTTCTGTTGTGTTTATAGTGAATGTTTAAATCATACATATTCTGAGTAGGGCTGAGGAGGTGACTCAGTGGGAGAGCACTTGATTGAGATATTCTGAGAAATAGGTAAAAGCTTATTATCCCAGTGTTTCTCATGTTCTTTCTCTTTTTTTAAAGGATTTGAGACAATTTTAATATTTTCTTAAAAATATACAAAGGAAATGAACTCTGTAAGTTAATACAACTCAGAGAAAGGGGGAAAAAATGGAGTTCCAGAGTAAAGGGAAAGTGCATCCTTGTTTAGGTTATCAGATTCCCACACTTGCAGTACCCATAAAGCAAGAACTTCACTCCATGACACAGGAGAGCTCAGTATGCAACAGCAGAGGTGCTGGAACTCACTGGAAAGAAACTAAATGCACCAAACATAGCAGTAAAAACCATTCTTTAGCAGAATTGTGCCCTTGAAAAAAGTGGGGCAGTAATCAGGTAGCTGAACTGCTAGGCTGCTGCTACTCCCACCCCATCCCCAAATAAATAGTAAGTATACCAGTGTAGTAGTATTTGTTCAACAAAGACAGACAGTCTTTCACCCATTCAAGACAAACACTGCCACAGCTACACAAGCTCTGGCAGGGAATAAGACGCAGGTACTTCTAGTTAATCCCCAGGTATATTGAACTTCTACATTTATTCCATCTTCTCTCATCCCAATATTTGTTCACTCTGTTATTCTCTCATAGTTTTCAGTGCCAATATGTACAACACTCTACTTTAGAAAGACCTTGGGGAAATAAAAAGATCCTTCCAATAATACGTCTTCCTCAGTGTCTCAGGTTATACTTCTGTGGTATTCCAGGTTCATTCACATTCCATCAAATTCAGCTCATGTCATTCATTCTAACCTCAGTTCTGATACGCTAACCCTGTCCTCCACTACCAAGGGAGTATCACATGAATACTCCTGGTGCCCAGGTTATGATGGGAGTTCCCCTCCTCTTCCTTCAGAATGAAATCGTAGTGCCCCTAGCTATCTGTACATTAGAAAAGATACTTGTTCCTGGAAAAAATACTTGGATTTTACCAACCTTACTTGAGCTGGTACCCTTCCAATTTTCCAGGCTGGACACTGTCCACATGTCGTTCTCTGCAGTATGTGAGGCACAACATACTCATATTCTCCCAAGCATGTGGGAGTTAGAAACAGGAGAGTGCTCTCCAGACCAGATGGAGGAGGATCCAGTCTCTTACACCCATTCAGTGTTCATTGTCTTCTGTTAAGTATCTGTTATCCACCCTTCTGAGGGACTGAACCAGTGTGAGAAGGAATATGTGTCAAATAAGTACCATCACCATTACACTGGTGCCTGTAATCACCCTGTGCACATAGTGCAGAATAAGACATTCTGGAAAGGATCCTTGATTCTCCCATAAACTGTCCCTTGAACTGGTCACTAGCTCTGGATGGTGCTCTAACAATGGTCACTTCACTCGGAGAACACACACAGCAGCATCACAGTGCTGGGTTCCCGTGGATGTGACCATTTCCCAGCTGTCAATGATAGGGTCATAGCATTCAGTGCTACTCAACAGGGAATTGCCATCATATCCTGCAAATGCATAGAGTCTCCCCTGAAGCACTGTGACTCCTATATAGCACTGTGGAGTGGTCATACTAGTAACAGTTGTCCAGGAATCAGTACAAATGTTGTACACCTCAACAGAAGAAAGGTGGGCTGTACCATCAAATCCCCCCACCACATAAATATGGTCATTCAGTAGGGTTACTCCAGCACCAGAATGCTTGGTGGCCATTGGTGTAACATTAGTCCAGTGTCCTGTGTGGGGATCATATTTCTCAACTGAATTTAAGATACTCAAGCCATCATATCCTCCTAGATAGTAGATCACTCCGCTGGTCACTACTAGTCCAGCACTCTCTTGGGCTGTTTCCATATCTCCCAGCATACTCCAGTGGTCAATGTTTGGGTCATATTGCTCCACACTGGTATGGCACCTGCTTCCATCAAAGCCTCCAGAGACACAGATCATATCTCCCAGGGTGGTAGCCCCAGCAAGGCTGCATCGGACATTCATCAGGGCCACAGAATACCAGACCCCGTCCTCATTTGCTGGGTAGACCAGGAATTACACTGAACTGAGGCGGGAACGACCATCATAACCATCAATTATGTAGATCCAGTTATATAGGGAAACTGAGGCCACGTAATGTCTCTTGCGAGTGATGCTTGGCAAAGAGCTCCAATCCTGAAGTCTTGGGGGTTGTATTTCTCAACCACGTCGATGGGAGACTGCTGGCTTCCAAAGCCCCCCAACCACCAGAAGCACTTCATTGGCTCCTAGGTGAGCCCTTGTCCGTGAGCCCTGCATCTGATTCCGAAGTTCAGGCCTCAGATGAAACGTCTTTGCTTTGTCAACCAGATCCCTACACTGCAAATTACAGCAGATGAAAGTCTCAGTATCTATCACATCTGTAATGTACCTGGGGGTCAGCAGGGGCATCCCCACGTACTGCAGCAAGTCAGGCAAGGACTCTTTGTGCTCTTTCTTGTCATGCTTCACCCAGTTGATGACCTCCTCAAAGACTGGCTCTTCAGAATCCACCTGGTTTTCATCATACTTGATTAGCTTCTCTACCTCTCCTTGACTTAGAAGAATGAATTCTTCATGCCATACCACTTCAGAAAATGCTTTTGGCTAAAAACCTCAGCTGCTTGCATCAAGTCAACACAGTTGTGAGTTTCAGCAAAATCCTTGATACCCAAGCAATAAGAAGGGTTCAGCTCAGCTGACTTTCTTTCTTTTTTTTTTTTTTTTTTTTTGTGGGTACCGGGGGTCGACCTCAGGACCTCGCGCGCCAACAGGCACCCGTGCCTCTGAGCGATATCACCGGCCCCTTTTTCGTATGTGGGATCCGGGAGTCGAACTCGGGCCCTTGCGCTTGCAAGGCAGGCGCTTACGCCGCTGAGCCATCTCACCGGCCCCATCAGCTGACTTTCTAAGAACTCACAGCAGGCTTGCTTCACACCTTTCAGCTGAAGCAGACAGGCTGCAGGGAGCAGTTCTTGTACATTCTCCACCATCACATGTACTGTTTCTGTGTATGCAAAGTCTAATAGGATTTCCATGGTAGAGGCAGTTAAACCTTGGATATCAACATAAGGTTTCCCCTTCTCTGAAAGCTCACAGTGAACATGGCACAGAAGTAGTCACTGTAGGCAGCCAGCACAATCCAATGGGCAGGGAAATCTTTCTGCTCTCTCAGCATAACATCACAGAGGGTATTGCTCTTCCTGAGGGAGTTCATTGAGTTGAGGATGGATTTAGCATGAGTATTTGTTATTGTATCTTTGGGGCCCACAGCCTCCCATCAAGCCATATGGAGGAAGAACAAAAAGGGTCCTTGGATTCTGCAACTCTTCTTCCAGTCACCCAGCCAGTGGGGCCAGGCCCCACCCGAGGGGGTAGGGTGGGCTCGGGGCCAGCAGGTGGCTCAGCGGGGCTGAGTGCTGCCACCCAGGCCCAGGAGCTCTTCCCTGCTCTACTCTTCAGGCAGCATAACTTCTCTCGTGTTTTTTTTTTTTTTTTTTTTTGTGGGTACCGGGGGTGGACCTCAGGACCTTGCACGCCAGCAGGCGCCCGTGCCGCTGAGTGATATCACCAGCCCTTTTTTCGTATGTGGGTTCCTGGAGTCGAACTTGGGCCCTCACGCTTGCCAGGCAGGTGCTTACACTGCTGAGCCATCTCACTGGCCCCTCGTGTTCTTTAATGTATAATAATCTCATATTTCTGACCCATTTATATATGGAGTGTAATGTCTTAGAATAGTATTTTATGCTGGATCTTCTGACTTCTCATATATACTTAGTTTGGCAGTTCAGGCAATCCCTGATGATAAACCTCATTTTAAATTGATATGTCTATTCATATTAATATTTAGCATTTGTCAAGTTCGTTCTCTGTACAAGTGCTGTGACATAATGTCTTTGTCTAAATTGAGTCAGAAAAGCTTTAAAATAATCAACTGTCAAGACAGTTGTAATCACTGTAGTATAGATAAAATGAAATGTTATAACCACAGAGAAAGGAGAAATAAATTCCAGCTTAGGGGATTGGAGCTAATTTCACTTTGATTTTAGGGAAAAGAAGCAATTTTCTTGGGTAAGCCAGAAAAACACTTTTCTACCTTGAATCTTTGAGATCCTTACTTTTCAAATACTGTGTAGTTAAAACTGTCCTCTAGTTCCATGTACTAAAATGCTCACTTAATTTTTATTTATATTCTGACTCTATTGCCATTTGAATACAACAGTAAGATTATTATGTTGGAGGGGCAAGTTAAAGCTGATTTGTCAATTTTTGAATAAATGCGTGTGTGTGTGTTTGTGTCTGTGTGGGGTTTAAAAAAAATGGAGGAGTATTTCAATAAACTTGGGTATAAAGTGGGAAGTAAGTTGGGTGCAGGGGTGGCACACCTATAATCCTAGCTACTCAGGTGACTGAGGGAGGAGAATCACAAATTGTATGACAGCCTAGTCATCTTAGCAAGACTCTTCCCAAAGGAAAATTTTAAAAAGTCTAGGGATGTAGCTCAGTGGTAGAGTGTTTGCCTACCATGTGCAAAGCCCTGGGCTCAATCCCCAGACCCCACCCCCCCTTCCCAATCAAAAGAAAAAGTCTCTCTCACTATGACATTGTTGATAGTGCTCCCAAGTACTATAATCACTGTTAACACAGGTAATAATGTAACTACTTTCACCACTAATGTTTAATTAAAGAATCATCCTTTGCATGTATGAATTCTGTTTACTTAGGACTTCACAGTATGTTTCATGTGTATAATTTACTCATATCATTTGAGATGCAATTTGTTTTGTGTATACTGTACATGCAAATTGTTTTATTATGTGATTTTTCTTTTTCTTTAGGATCTCAAACTTCTGAACAAGAACTCTTTCTAGACACCAAGATATTTGAAAAAGGTTTGTTCTTACAAATATATTTTGGTTCTTGGAAATCTTATATTCTGTAAGTAATAGAAATCAATGGAGAATTAGTATTCTTGAGTCTAATATGTGTATTTTTAGATCTTTGTAAGGGTCATCAAATGTCTATGGTGTATGCTGTTTTGTAAGGAAAGTATTAAAAGCTATCTAAATATGTAAGCATTAATTGAAAGAATATTTTAAAGTGCTTACCAAAAATGTGAATCTAGTTCTGTGAGGCCGATGAACAAGTTACTTCATTCTTGTGTGTCCATCAACTATATCTCAGTTTTGTTTTGTTTTGTTTTGTTTTTTTTAATATGCGGGTACCGGGAGTCCAACTCAGGACCTCGCGCTTGCCAGGCAGGTGCTTATGCCACTGAGCTATATCACTGGCCCCATATCTCAGTTTTTGATATTGAGGTTCAAGAATATCTCTGAAGATATCAAAAGAGTGTCTTATTTTGATGATTTGTTTGTTTTCTTTATATTTCAGACCAAGGAAGCACATACAGTGGTGATCTTGAATCAGAGGCAGTATCTACTCCACATAGCTGGGAGGAAGAGTTGAATCATTATGCCTTAAAGTCAAATGCTGTGCAAGAGGCTGATGCAGAACTGAAGCAGTTCTCAAAGGGGGAAACAGAACAGGATCTGGAAGCAGATTATCCATCAGGTTTGTGCAGCATAACCTGTTCATCAAAAGTCCTTTATTTTAGGAGAATGGCAAGTCTCCAAATTGACATTAAGCAGCTGTAATGTGTTGGAGATAATCTAGGACACAAGTACTTTCTGCCTTTCTGAATGTTAATTTGTGTCATACTGTACTTTTACATGGTTAATTTGTTTTTTGAACATTTTTGTTACTTTTGCTGTAATAACCATTTATAAAAAGTGTTCTTGATTTTTAATAAACTTCTATTTATGTGCTATATCCTTTGTTTCTCTTAAATGTATAAGTAAAATTCTCTTTACAAAACAACGAAATAGTGGTGATTACTCAATCTAAGTCTTTATTTAAATCTGTGAGTGAGTTACCTCATACTGTGCTTTTTGCTGATTGTTATAGAATCCTTTGACCCACTTAATAAAGGACAGGGAATCCAAGCACGTTCTCGAACAAGACGACGACACAGAGATGGCTTCCCCCAACCCAGACGAAGAGTAAGCAGCAGCCTAATTTTTTTAGATTTTTCTTTCCTTCGTTCTACCAGTATTTATTAGTTCCTGATCTTTACAAAATTCTGTTAACAGCCAGAATCAGGCAGTTTCGTACATTATTTTGCAACCTCACATTTTGTTTTCATTAGTACATGGGGAGTTGGTGCATGTACATAACACATCTCACTTCTTTTTTTTATCTTTTTCTCCTCCTGCCCTAATCTCTTGGTCACCTTCCCTTTTGCAAAAGATCTGTCTTCCTATTTCTTATTATCTGTCTTTTCTTTTGCTCTTTATGTTTTGGGTTCCATATATAAGAGAAACCATGGGATATTTAAGCTTGTATGTCTGATTTATTTCACTTAACATTATTGCAACCTATATTTTTGTGCTTTTGTTTTTGTTTCTTAAAGTCAGGAACCATGTTTTTTATTTACATTTCAGCCAAGACTTTTTCTTTTGTGTCTATAATTGATGGTTTTGGTTACTTTAAAAAGCATTCAATAATTTAAAAAATATTATTTTCTCTCTTTGAAAAGTCTAATCTATTTTTATATGTTCTATCTTGAAGTCCATTATTTTGCATTTTAAAATACAATAGGAATATATAGTCTATTTTTCATGTTGGAAGGGTAATAGCCTTATTTTTAAAAATTAACTCTGTTGGGTTATAATTACATTTAAAAATTATAAATTAGGAAGGTACAGCTTGTTGTGGTTTGGCAAATGTATATGCAATACAACTACCACCACAATTGTGAAAAATATCATTGTACTGAAGTTTTCTCATGATCTTTTGCAGTCAGCCTCATCTTCAGATGCTGACAACCACCGGTCTGCTGTATACATTGATACTAAATGATGCTGCTTTGTCTTTGCTGAAAACTGTTGATAAGTGGTATCATATAGTATGTCTAGGTTCAATGTCTAGCGTCTTTTACTTACCTTAGTGTTTTTGAGTTTCATTCATGTTTCATGTTTCAGTGGCTTATTCTTTTCTATTTCCAAATAGCATTTCATTATAAGGACAAACCAAAACTTACACAGCTGTTTAACTGATAGTAGAAATTTGTGGTGTATCCAGTTTGCCGCTATTTTGAATAAAACTGTTAGGAAGATTCTAGAATAAATTTTGGTGTGAATGTGTGTTTTGCATTTCTCTTGAGAAAAAATATCTGGGAATAAGATTGCTAGGTTTTATGGCAAATATACTTTCCACTTTTATAAGAAAGCTGCTTGACTGTTTTTGAAAGTGAATATATCTATTTTGCATTCCCAGTAGCGATGTGTGAGAGTTCATCAGCTCCATGATTTGCTAACAGTTGGTGTCTTAGTTACTTTTCTCATTGCTGAGACAAAATACCCAACAGCCAAAGTTAAAGGGGGAAAGGTTTATTTAGTTCAGTTTGTAGAGGTTTCAGTCCATAATCAGAGCAGAGTGAGGCTGCTCTAAGGCAAGGTGGCATGGCAGAGGGGCAGCCATCCACGGCAGCAGAAAACAGCAAAAGCAACAAGAGAGTGTGTGTAGGGGAGAGAGAGAGAAAGGGAGGGAGAGAGAAGCCTCTGTCCCTTATATTGTATGCAGGCTACCCTCCCTGGGGTGGGTATAGCACTCATACCCTTAATCCCAGCATTGGACCATGAATTAATCACAAACTAGATTCAGCTGCCTCCAAAAAGCCTACCCCCCACTATGACCAAATGAGGCTTTAGGGGGACATCTAGACATAAACCGTAACATTCTGGCCCTGGACCTCCAAAGACTTATGTACATTCCCTCACACAAAAGGCATTTAGTTCATTTCTTAAGAGTTCCCAAAGTCCTAACAGTTTCAGCATTGCTAAAATGTCCAAGTCCCATGTGTCCTCTGATATTTAAGGTAAACTCTTAGCTGTGAGCCCCTGAACAAATGAAAAGAAAGTTAAACACTTCCAACATTCAGTGGCACAAGATAGATATTCCCATTCCAAAAGTTACAAATGGGGACACAAAGGAATGAGACCAAAGCAAGCCCAAAATCTGTGGGCAGACGTTAAGTCCTGTAGCTCCATGTGCAGCATCCGAGGCAATCTGTGGCAAGATGTGAACTCCAAAGGGCTTGAGTGACTCCACCCCTACAGCACTTCCTAGTGGTTGTAGCTCCCATGGCTTCTCTTTGGGGACTGCTGTGCTCCTTCTTGCAGTTTTCCTCAGATGATCCATGTTCCTGGCTTCCCCAAACTTCTGGGGTCGCCATTGCACCTTTTGGCTTCACACACTGCCCTCTCAGGTGTGCACTGCCTGGGCTCTCAGGCCTTCTGAAATCTGGGCGGAAGCCTTCCTGACCCCACTACTCTCCCATTCTGCATGCACCTAAAACCAGTGCCTTGTAGATGATGCCAAGGTCTGCTGCCAGCTGGTGCAGGAGCCAGACTTCCCTCTCTCTTGGCTGTAGGGGTCGAGTACCTGGATTGCTGAGCACTCTGAATCCATTTCTGAGGAACAGATTCTCTGTGCTGCTGCCATTCTGGATGGTGCACTGGGGCTTTCCTCTCAAAGCAAAGTCTTTCACTTCTGCAATTTTGAGGCTTCAAAGGATTGAGTCCTGCTGCATCTTGTGATGCCCTCAGGCCATCTTTTCTAGTCTCCTGTTCCATCTCAGCAATCGAGATCTCCTCTTCTCTATCTTTTGAAGTCCACAGCTTTCCTGAGCTTTCTTTCTGGCCACACACATTTTAAATCATTCTGCTAGGCTTTTTGCTCTTGATCTGCAACATAAATCTGGCTAAAAGCCCCCAACAGTAGCCATGCCACTGCCTCAACATTAGACAGCCTTGAAATTTCTTCTGCCAGATTAATTAGTCTCCTGCCTTTAATCTTGGTGTCAGGCAAAGACTCTGTGGACACATGCAAAATGCAGACAAACATTCTGCCAAGGTATAACACACATTGTCTGGAGTACAGCTGATGTAGTCCTTCCTTCTTCTCAGCAGAACCTCCCGAGTTTAGTCGTTACTGGCAGGATTTCTATCAGCCTTCTGGTCTTCTGAGCTTTGACCAGAATCTCCCCTACAGAATTGCCTAAAGCATTCCAGCTCTACTTTTTCAGCCAGTATCTCCGAACCTTTCCAAACTGTTCCCACAAGGCATTCCCAAAGGCTCCTGAACCACATGGTCAGGTATAGTCATAGCAACAACCCCACTTCTCTGATACCAAATTCTGTCTTAGTTACTTTTCTCATTGCTGAGACAAAATACCCAACATCCAAAGTTAAAGAAGGAAAGGTTTATTTAGCTCACAGTTTGTAAATGTTTCAGTCCATAATCGGCTGGTTCTAAGGCAAGGTGGCGTGGCAGAGGGACATCTGTTCATGGCAGCAGAAAACAGCAAAAGCAACAAGAGAGAGTGAGGGAAGAGAGAGAGAGAGAGAGAAGCCTCTTTCTATCTCTTATATTGTATGCAGGCTACCTGTCCTGTACCATACCTGTAGCACTCATACCCTTAATCCCAGCATTGGACCATGAATCAATCACAAATTCTAGAGTTAGCTGACTCCAAAAAGCCCACCCACCATGACCGCATGAGGCTTTGGGGAGACATCCAGACACAAACCATAACAGTCAGTATTGTTGAATCTGAATTTTAGTTAGTCTCTAGTATTCACTATTCTAGTTAATTTGTGTTTCCTTCGTGACTAATGATGTTGAGCATCTTTTTATATACATATACATATTTGTCATTTGTTGTCTTTGGTAGAATATCTATTCACTCTTTTCCACATTTTTTTCCCCAGTCTGTGGGGGGTAGTTTGTTGTGAGTGGTAAATGTTCTTTATCTTGAATATAATTCCTTTATCAACTAGGATATTTGCTTCTGTTCTCTGAATTCATTTTTAAAGTTTTTCTTAATGGTATATTGAAGATTTTAATTTTGAGACAATATACCAGTTTTTATTCATTTATGGATCTGCTTTATAATTACCCATCAAAAAGCCAGATGTGGTGCATGCTCATGATATCAGCACTCTAGGAAATTTGAAGCTGGAGGATCTTAAGTTCAAGCCTAGGCAATTTAGTGAGTCCTAGTGTAACCAGTTTTCTCTCTGGGCTCTTGTACTGAGGATGGTGGGAGGATGAAGTTAACAGACACTGAAGTGGGGGACTCTTACAGTGTAGTTTATTAGAGAGGACAAAGAAAAGTTCTTGCTAGCTGAGAGGGGCTCCAAGGGAGAATGCTATGGAGGCATCCAATTCACAGGTTTAAATGCAGCTGTTTTGGTGGGCACACGAAAATGAGACAGTGAAACAATGTGTTTTTAGCTAGGCCTTTGATATTAGGAGAACAGACTTCCCTTGCACCCCAGCTTCCCACGGCATACTTCAAAGAGCTTCTTTCCCTTGTGTTCCACTTTTCCTGGGGTTTATCTTGGTTTATGCAAGTCTTGTGTCCTAGCTACCTAATATTTCTTTCTGAGTTTCACCGGAGATGCTGCTCATTGTGAAGGCTTTGGGTTCAATCTGTGTGTGTGTGTGTGTGTATGTGTGTGTGTGAGAGAGAGAGAGAATATCCCATCACAGTCTTTACCTAACTCATCTCTTAATTTTCTTCTAGAAGTTTTATAGTTTTAGCTTTCATGTTTGTGATACTTTCTCATGTTTTTTATGTATAAATTGAAGCAGAGTCAAGGTTAATTTTTTTTGCATATGGATATCCAGTTTTCCAGTACCACTCTTGGAAAAGATTATCCTTACCCCGTTAAATAACATTGGCATACTTGTTTAAAGTCAGCAAACTACATAAATGGGGTCTATTTCTGAAATTGTTCTGTTCCATTGATTCTTTCTTTTTTTTTTTTTTTTTTTTTGAGATAGGGTGTTGCTATGTCGTTCAGACTGGTCTTGAATTCACTATGTAGCCCAGGCTAGCCTGGAACTCATAGCAAACCTCCTGCCTCAGCCTCCGAAGTGGTGGGATTACAGGCATGTGCCACCACACCCAGCATTATGTCTGTTTTTATACCAGTACTAACTCTCTTGATTATGTAGCTTTACAATGAATTTTGAAATCAGGAGTGTAAGTCCTAAACAGTTTTCTGAATTGTCATTTACATTTGTATATACATTTAAGAAGAAGCAGTGAGAGAGGAGAACTCCTGGGGTGAAACTGGAGAACTATGGGTTAACTGTGCGGCTGAACTGCCTGGGAAAAGTGATGTAGCTGACCTCCCTGAGAAAATTGGTGGTTATGACCTCAGCTGTATATGAGTACAGCTATAATATAATGTCAGCGGAGCAGAACAGACTTGGAAAGTTCTGCCAGAACTCTCTGCTTTCCTTTTCCCACTGTTCACCCCTCCCCCACTGCTATTTTACTTATCCTTCTGTAACCATGCCAATACAAGGTTGCCCTGTAAAATAAGAAAGGTATAAAAGTAATAGCAAGACCCTATTCAGGGCTCTCAGGTGGACACTAGTCCCTCATGGGAAGCTGGCAATAAACTGCTCTTTGTCCTACTCCATATCTTGTCAGTTCTGTCGGAGATCCTGTGCAGTCTCTTGCTTCACCTGATTTGTGTGCGTCTTTTTTTGTCCTAAAAAGTAAATGGCTAGAAGTTTGACTGGGACTGTCCTGAATCTATAGATCAGAGAATTAATATCTTAGCAATTGTGAGTCATCTCATCTAGGAACATGGTATCTTCCCCATTTATTTAAGTGATCTTTCATTTCTCACGTTTTATATATATATGTATATATATACACACATCTGTGTGTGTGTATATATATGTATATATATATATATATTTTTTTTTTTTTTTTTTTTTGAGACAGTGTCTTGCTATGTAGTTCAGGCTGGCCTTGAACTTACTATATGTAACCCAGACAGGCCTCAAACCCCCATGATCCTCCTGCCTCAGCCTCCTGGGTGCTGCCATTATAGACATGCACCACCACACCTAGCTGTTTCTTTTGTTTTTTTTTTGGTACTATGTTTCATTTTATAAATCTCTTTTTCTTGTGTTAAATTTATTTTATATGTATTTAAAATTTTATTGTTATATATAGTATTCTAAAATTTTTATTTTTCAGTGTATCTTATTTTTTATTTTTTGGGTTTTTTGTTTTTTGTTTTTTGAGACAGGGTCTCACTGTGTAGTTCAGGCTGGCCTTGAACTCACTGTGCAGCCCAGGCTGGCCTCGAACTCACAGTGATCCTCCTGCCTCAGCCTCCTGAGTGCTGGGCTTACAGGCGTGGACCACCATGCCTGGCTTTGGATCCTTTTTATGGACTCTTAATTCTTTTCTGGGCTGGTCATTCATGTTTTGCATCTTTCTGTTTAGCTTTTCTGGCTTTTTACTGGTGTCTTCTGTAGAGTCGTCAGTTATTTTACTTGGCCCAGTACATTTATACTTACATCTCCTGTGAGCTTGTGAAAGCTTTATTGATCTGCTTTGTTATCTCCCCTGTTATCATTTCAGATAACTTGGATGTGGCTTTGGTTTCCTACCTTTCAATGCCCCCAGATCAGCTTTAGGAGAATTGGGAGTTTTTGGAGGCATTTTGTTGGGTTGTCTTACCATGTTTCTATTTTTGTTTCTTTTTTTGTGTAGAAGCTTGCAGTCTGATTTATTGGAAAGCTTTGTTCTTCAGTATGGAGACTTCTTTAGTTAATATTTACTTTTCAGTGCTACAGCCTGCATGTGGGTAATTACTGTCTTTGCCTCTGTCCTAGATCCAGCCACCACTGTATACTTAAGGTGGGAGGTTGCAGTGTATTTGGCCCACTGCCAAGTTTTCCATGAATAGGCAACAGTATTATTCATGATCCCAAGGCAATACAGATATTGATATCTCAAGAAAACCAATTAATACCAACAACTATGTAACCACAGCTGTAGTAATGAAATCAGTATCAGTTATAGTGTCAAATACAAAGTGAATATTTATAAACCCTAAAAAGCAATAAGGTACCACCCTTAACCACCGAAGAGATCTACAGTTATAATATGGACTCTAAGACAAACCAAATACTGACCTAGTATTGCTCTTCAGTGAATAGCTACTAAATGGAGCAACTTTCCCTCTATGAACAATAGAACAGTTTTCAACAGCAATAGTGTAAAGTTAACTAGCTATTTAGAGATTCATAAAGCTTAGTAGTTATAGTAGTAAAGATAAAGGGGGTGGGGAACCGGAGGATGAAAAAAGCCAAATTTGAAAAATTAATCAATGGGATAAGAGAAGGGGGAGAGAAAAGTGATATAGGGGATCCTATTGAATAAAAGGAAATAGTGTTGGAGAACAGTCACAGTAAAGAATGAAAAGACAAAAATGACAGAGAGCAAAAATAGGAAATAAAAGCAAGATAAGGAAGAGGAGAAAAAGTTGAAAAGGGGAAAAAGAAAAGGAGAGAAAGGAAACTGAAAGGGGAAAAAGAAAAAAAAAAAATACCCAGTGAAGGAAAGATAAAAATAAAGCAAAATAGAGCAATCAGAGAAAGACTGAGTCAAAGAAAAAAAATTGCTGTGTTAGTGAATGAATGGTTTCTTTCCAAGATCTGCAGTCTTGGGATCCAGCCAGTCATGATTTTTTCTGCCTAGCTTTAGGGCCTATGTGTTTTTGAGGTACCCTTCCTGCACCAGAGGTCCCTCTCTCCATTCCCCCCAGAATGTGGTTATTGCCTGTTATGTTTGTATGTAGATGTTCCCCAAAGCCTCACACAGTCATGGGGCGTGGGCTTCTAGAGTTTGTGATTGATTAATGGTCCAGTGCTGGGATTATGGATGTGAGTGCTATACCCACCCTGGGGTGGGTAGCCTACATACAATATAAGGAATAGAAAGAGGCTTGCTCTCTCACTCCTCCCTTTTTGCTTTTGTTGCTTTTGCTGTTTTCGCTGTTTTCCACCGCCATGAACTGTTGCCCCTCTGCCACGCCACCTTGCCTTGGAGCCAGCTGATTATGGACTGAAACCTCCACAAACTGAGCTAAATAAACCTTTCCTTCCTTAATTTTGGGTGTTGGGTATTTTTTCTCAGCAACAAGAGAAAAGTAACCAAGACATTGCCCAAGCCAAGGCCTGTTCTTTTGCCTGTTAGTAGATGGGGAATGTGATCAGCCCTCTGGTCTCTGCTGTGTGTAGACTGTAGAGCGCTGGCTTGAATGGGCTGTTGCATTTAATGTCTGAAGTCTTTGGGTCCAGATGCCCCCTTCTTTCCCTAGGCGTTGTCCTTCTCTATGATCAGGTCAGCTTGTTAGCCCTCTCCTCTGCTGCCATGTGCTATGGGAAAGCAAAATGTAAAGCCAACTTGGCTTTGTTGGGTGGTTTTGGACAGCACCACTTATCTGGCATGGGTCTGCTTGCTCACATAGGGAAGGGTGCCACTCACCTCGACTTCTAGTCCATGGTCTGCTGGCTCCAAGACCAGGATGGCATAGAAGAGTGGCATTGCAGTGGAGAGCTGCTCAATAGGTGGTATCCAGGAAGCAGAGAAGTGGAGGATTATCTTGACAACTTTCCAATTTTGGTTTCTAGTTTAATTCCATGATGGTTAGAGACTGTGTTGAGAGGTCTGTCTTATAGCCCAGAATATGATGTTTATGTGTTGATTAAATGGACCTAAGTGGTAGTAATAGTTATTCATATCTCATTGGGTGTGTCCAATATCTAGAAAATAGTAAGTATCCAAATTTTGTTAGTTAATACAATGAGATCTTCTACATTTAAATTTTTGCTTTCTGGACTTCTTGCTTTTTTTCTCATAGGATTAGGTTAGATAATCACAAATGTGCTTTCTAGTGCTAAGAATTCTGAATCTTTTTTTTTTCTTTTTTTTTAAAATGTGGGTACCAGGAGTCGAACTCAGGACCTCACACTTGCAGCAAGTGCTTGTGCCACTGAGCGGTATCACCGGCCCTTTTTTCCCTTTATGTGGGTACCGGGAGTCAAACTCAGGACCTCGCACTTGCCAGGCAGGCACTTACGCCACTGAGCCATATCACCAGCCCAGAATTCTGAATCTTTAGAATAAAAAACTAAATTCCATATTTTATAGGTTTATATAGTTTCCAGCTTTGAGAACTCTGTTAAGGATCAAAACTTACATTTATAGTCTGTAAATTTTTGGAATTCTCACAGGGGCGGAAGAAGTCTGTAGTGGCTGTGGAGCCCAGGAGTCTTATTCAAGGAGCCTTTCAAGGGTGTTCAGTATCTGGGATGACACTGAAATACATGTATGGGGTAAATGCCTGGAAGAACTGGGTTCAGTGGAAAAACGCCAAGGAAGAGCAGGTGGATATAAAGTGTGGAGGTAAATACATGACTTGAATTTGTCTTAAGTGAGAAAAATATAAATAAGTAAACCCATTGATTTACCCAAAAGGGATACCTGATAAGATTTGGGTTTGGCTTTTCATGTACTCTTCATTTTTTCAACTCATTTATTTGTCTTTCTCATCAGGAGATGAACATGCCTCATCCAGCCCATGTTCTGACCCCTTAGGAAGTGTTCAAGACCAGGCAGTCTCTCAAGAATCTTCAGAGGCAGGCTGTAGAGGTGAAAGTTGTTTCTCTACATTTGTTATGAGTTATTTGTTATGTTACTGTTCATTTAAATTTGTAATCACATGTTTAAAATTTTAAGTCTTAAAGAAGATAAATGAAAAAAAAAAAGATAAGTGAATAACCTTCCCTTAGTTATAAAGAGAATATTATAAAAGGTAAGATTGTTTCTTATGGTGGTGACTTCATGATAAAATGTCTTTTTCAGGGCCGGTGATATCACTCAGTGGCATGGGCGCCTGCTGGCGCACGAAGTCCTGAGTTCGACCCCCAGTACCCACACACACACACAAAAAAAAAAGTCTTTTTTAGCCCTATGTCTATATAGTAACCTATATGGAACCTATTATTGAATTCCTCCTTCCTTCCCTCCCTCCCTCCCTCTCTCTCTCTCATGAAAAATACCTGCAAAAGCCTTACTTCTTCATAGCAATTTTTCCTAACAGTGAGATCCATGTAGCTGGCAGCATTTGTGGGTTTCATATCAGCTGCCAAGAAATTTGGAATTATGTAACATTTCAAATAAAGCAGTTGTATGTGTATAGCTGTTTTGTTTTGTTGGCAGTGCTGAGAATTGAACCCAGGGCCTTCATACTGAGCTAAACCCCAGACCTGATTTTTTGGTTTTTGGTTTTTGGTTTTGGTTTTTGGTTTTTGTTTTTTTTTTTTTTTTTTTTTTTTTTTTCTGAGACAGGGTCTAAGTTGTCTAAGCTAGGCCTGCACTTGTTCCTCCTGCCTCAGCCTCCCAGCATGCTGAAAGAGTATATAATTGTAAGACCCACTTTAGTTTCCATTTTTCACTGGTTTTGATACCCTGTTCTAATTTTTTGCTTTCAGTTTATATTTTACTTTTTATTATCTTTTGTTTTATACTTATACAATCTTTATTGAATGATATGGAGTAAGATTGGATGAGTGT
This sequence comes from Erethizon dorsatum, assembly GCA_028451465.1. Classification (NCBI taxonomy): domain Eukaryota; kingdom Metazoa; phylum Chordata; class Mammalia; order Rodentia; family Erethizontidae; genus Erethizon; species Erethizon dorsatum. Next base: position 107,542,350 of record CM051827.1, on the reverse strand, counting down.
GTGTATTGTAACTAGAGTTTTGCCATTTTTCAATTACATATTGTCTCTTACACCTGGGTATTCATACACTGTTGGCTTCACCTGCTGGTAGTCTTTTTTCTCGTCTTGGGGCATACGCGATACTCCTTACTGAAGCAGTTAGTGGATGTGCTCTAACTGACTGTAACTGGCTGTAACTGACTCAGTGAGTTTCTACAGATCAGTTGTAATCTCTCTGCTCCAAAGTTATATAAATATTCTTGTAGTGTGGGGATTTATTAGGCCGATAATCACTGACTTTAACACATTCCCTCATGATTAGCTATGTAACATCAGATGATCAAGTTCAAGTCAGAGCCACCTGGCAGCACTCTGTCCTATAAAAGAAAGGTAGCTGGGCTCAGTGGCTCATACCTATAGTCCCGACTACTTGGGAGGCTGATGCAGTAGCATCACTTAAGCTTACAAGTTTGAGGCCAATCTGGGCAACATAGTAAGACCCTGTCTCAAGAAAAGAAAGAAGGGCCGGTGAGATGGCTCAGCGGCTTAAGCGCCTGCCTGGCAAGCGCGAGGGTCCGAGTTCGACTCCCGGATCCCACATACGAAAAAGGGACCGGTGATATCGCTCAGAGGCACGGGCGCCTGCTGGCGCGCGAGGTCCTGAGGTCGACCCCCCGGTACCCACAAAAAAAAAAAAAAAAAAAAAAAAAAAAAAAAAAAGAAAGAAGGGGCCGGTGAGATAGCTCAGCGGCATAAGCGCCTGCCTGGCTAAGCGCAAGGTCCTGGGTTCAACTCCCGGTACCCACATAAAGGAAAAAAAAAGGGCCAGTGATATCGCTCAGTGGCACAAGCGCTTGCTGGCAAGCACAAGGTCCTGAGGTCGACTCCTGGTACCCACATTAAAAAAAAAAAAAAAGAAAGAAGGGAATGGAAACCAAGGGAAGAATAGAGGGGAGAGATAATATTGTTTTAAAACAACCAGGCCTAAATGCCATAGACAAGGGAGATAGCTGTCCATTTCTACACTTATTCATCCAAAAAATACTTACTGAATGTCTGTTACATATCAGGCATAATGCTAGGTACACTGTGTTGAGAGATCAAAAATGGTACTTGCCCTCATAAGCTTCCATTTTCCTTATGCAAAGAGAACACAGGGGAGCCCAAGTATATCTTTAAAAATGTGTGTTCCTGTCTAGATGCAAAAGAGCAATATGTAGGAACAGCATTTTAATTATTGGCTCTAACTCACAAAATCGATCAGCCTGTTGCAGTAGGAGCTCTACAAATCAATGAGATAACTGCCCTACTCAAAATTGTTTTTCATTGTCTTCAAAATCTTAATGTGATACATGAGGCTTATAGTGATCTGCTACACCTGTGTTTGCTTTTCTCCTGTACACTTTTCTGAACCTTTCACTTTTGTGGTCTGGCAGATGGGATACTTTATTCTAGTGTTTCTAAAGGTATGAGGATGTTTCATGTTTTTTTAAGTGTTTTGTGGTCAAATCTAAGTTAAGGAAAGTTAAACAACATAAAAGAAAGTAAAGTCTCTAGGTCTTTAATCTACCAGTAGGCAGTGGGAATTCTTCAGAGGCAGATATGGCATCTTGCATTTTCCAAATTTATCGGTTCATAGAAAATCAATTTTCTCTAGCTCTCACATAGGACTAGTGTTTTGTTGAATGTACTTTGGGATATCTTTTTGCCTCCTCACATTGGAATTGAATCTTTTTAACTCTTCACCTCTTAAGATCTAGCCCCAATGTCACTTGCTCCAGAATCTAACCTGACTCTACTGTATTGCATGCCCTTCATTTGCTTTCATAAAATCCTGCTTATTCAAAACCTCTAATACTACCCATTGCACCATATGCACTACACTCATTGTTTCCCTACTTGAAAAAGCCTAGAGATCAAGATCTACTTTTAATCCATAATCTACACCACAATGCTAGGCACACTAAGTAGTACAGTGGTACCTCTGTCTGTGAACACTTTTGTTTGCAAACAATTTGGTTCGTAAATAGAAGCATTTGGCAAAATTTTTTGTTCACAAACTCTGCATCAGGTGACAAACATGACCACAGCCATCTTTCCAACACAAATACAAACATGACCATCTTTTCCAAAATCATAGAACAAATTAAGTTCATGAACCGAGGGACCACTGTAGTCAGTAAGTAAAATAATGTTACTATGTTGCTATGTTGTTGTTCTTTTCTTTTCCCTTTTTTTTTTTTTTGAGATATGGTTTCACTGTGCAGTTCAGGCTGGCAGTGAACTCACTATGAGGCCCAGGTTGGCCTTGAATTTGTGCGATCCTCCTGTCTCAGCCTCCCAGGTGCTGGGATTATAGTCATGTGCCACCACTATGTTCATTTTAAGTTAATATGTCAAATTTTTCTGTCTTTCTACAGTTCGCTCTGTCAAGCTGAAGGAAGATATTTTGTCCTGTACTTTCGCTGAGTTGAGTTTGGGTTTATGCCAGTTTATCCAAGAGGTGCGGAGACCAAATGGTGAAAAATATGATCCAGACAGTATCTTATACTTGTGCCTTGGAATTCAGCAGGTATCAAATTAAGTAATGTTACAAAATTGATTGCAGTTTTAATAATTCTGAGAGAACTTACGAGTTAAGCTGAAAATTAAAATGTATATTAGTTATCTACTATTAGTCCTATACACTTTACTTAATACACCACTGTCCTTGATTTAAAAGTCTTTATCATACATCCTTTTATAAGCTAAGACTGTTAGTAAGAAAAAAGAAATTGGGGTGACATATTTTGTAAGAGCATAAATAGCAACTGGTAAAAGTAGCACCATAGATGACTATGTTGTGTGTGTATATAAGTCATATGATTTCATTTAAAGTTTTAAAGTTCAAAATAAAGTAATAGACAAATTATTGTTTACCATATTGGCAAAAATAAAAAAATTATGACACTCAAGCCAGGTATGGTGGCAGACACCTATAAGCCCAGCACTTGCAAGGCAGGAGGATTGCCATGAGTTCAAGATCAACCTGGGCTACATAGTGAGACTCTTTCTCAGAAAATCAAAGGGGAAAAAATTATAACACTCACTGAGAGTGCTGTAAGTTGAAGATTCTTCTGCATAGCTGAAAGCAGTCAGTACATACAGTTTTTTTTTTTGTTTTTGGTTTTTGGTTTTTTTAGTACATACAGTTTTGAGCATATGTTTCAGGAGTAATTTTAAAATTTTATATTTTCTTTTGTCAATAACTCAGTTTTGGCACATTTCTTTAGAACTCATACTCCAAAGTTCAGGCACCATTGTTAAAAACAAAAAGTTGAATATAATGTCAATGCCCACCAAAGTGTGATGGTTAAGTAAATTATAGTACTTTCATAAAGCAGTATATTACTTAGCCAATAAGTTTATTTACAAAATAGATTGTAGGGCCGGTGAGATAGCTCAGTGCCTGGCAAGCGCAAGGGCCCAAGTTCGACTCCTGGAACCCACATACGAAAAAGGGGCCGGTGGTATTGCTCAGCGGCACGGGCCTGCTGGCGTGCAAGGTCCTGAGTTCAACCCCCGGTACCCAGAAAAAAAAAAAATAAAAGTTGTAGCGACATGTAAAAATATTAATGTTAAAGCATTAAATAGAGTGTAAATTAAATGTATGTCATTATATGTTGACACAGTAGTACATATAAATGTATAATAAGATGAAATACAGTAAATGTATTTGCAGTGGTTATGTCTGGGTGGTAGAAATCAAGATGTTAATTTTCTTCTTTTCTGTGTTATTAAATTTTCTTCTATCTGTATATGAATTGTTATCATATTGTTCTTAAAGTATTGTTTTTAATTACAAAAGTAATATGTGCTCAGTGTAACTTTAAAAACCATGAAGCATGTACACAAAGTTTATCTCCCTCCTTTCCTGCATCCTCAGGTAGCCAGTGTTGCAGCATGATAGGTGTCCTCTGCCTCCTCCTGTGTTACACCTTTAACATGACTATACCTGTTCATTTGTAGTTTTGCCTGTAAATTTTTTTCTAGAGTATTTATACTATTTATTTTTTAAATTAGTAAGTGGCTTTATGTTAAAAAGCTGTTAAAACTATTCAATAATTATCAAATTATTATAGGCAATAAATATTATGAAACTACTATCAGTTTTGACCAAAAATACACTTAATTGTAAGGTTTTAAAAGATTACTCATGTTGACTTTTCAAACTTGTCTTTTTTCTGATTAGAAAATAGTTATACTGGGCCGGTGAGATGGCTCAGTGGCATAAGCGCCTGCCTTGCAAGCACGAGGGCCCGAGTTCGACTCCCGGATCCCACATACGAAAAAGGGGCCGGTGATATCACTCAGCGGCACGGGTGCCTGTTGGCGTGCAAGGTCCTGAGGTCGACCCCCAGGTACCCACAAAAAAAAAAAAAAAGAAAGAAAGAAAATAGTTATACTGAGTACAAGAAAATTTTACCATACAAAAAAGTGTAAAGAAAGAAACAGGATTCTAGTGCAGTAGCAACATTTTGACCATTACTTTAACTTTTAGCTAGGAAAAGGACAATGAAGAAAATGTAAACAACAAAAAAATCATTTCTCATATTTTTTGTTTTTTGTTTTTTTTGAGACAGGGTCTTGCTGTGTAATTCAGGGTGGCCTGGACTCACTGTGTAGCCCAGGCTAGCCTCAAACTCGCAGTGATCCTCCTGCCTCAGACTGCTGGGATTACAGGCGTGCTCATATGTTTTTATAAACTCTTTATTTTACTTAATGAATAAACAGCTTTGTATTATGATTTATAATACATGTATATACGATACATGCATATTTATGATAAATACATACAATAATGTTATTTTTTATCATTACCCTCTGAGTGTTTTTCTCTAATGGTGCTTTGGTGCATATCTTTGTTTGTTTGTTTGGATTTTTTTTTTTTTTTTTTGTGGGTACCGGGAGTCGACCTCAGGACCTCATGCGCCAGCAGGCGCCTGTGCCACTGAACGATATCACCGGCCCCTTTTTCGTATGTGGGTTCTGGGAGTCCAACTTGGGCCCTCGTGCTTGCCAGGCAGGCGCTTACGCCGCTGAGCCATCTCACCGGCCCGGATTTTTTGTTTTTTGAGACAGGGTCTCACTGTATAGTTCAGGCTGGCATTGAATTCACTATGTGGCCCAGCCTCGTCTTGAACTCACAGCAGTCCTCTTGCCTCAGCCTCCCAAGTGCTGGTGTTGCACCACCACACCTGGCTGGTGCATATCTTTTTACACATGTTATACACAGGCTATTTCTTTGAGATAAATTCTTTTTTTTTTTTTTTTTTTTTTTTTTTTTTTTGGTCTTTTTGAGACAGGGTTTCACTATGCAGTTCAGACTAACCTAGAACTCACTTTGTAGCTCAGGCTGGCCTTGAACTCAAAGCGATCCTTCTGCCTCAGCCTCCCGAGCGCAGGGATTATAGGCGTGCGCCAGCATGCCTGGCTAAGATAAATTCTTAAATTTTTTTTTTTTTTTTTTTTTGTGGGTACCAGGGGGACGACCTCAGGACCTCGCGCGCCAACAGGCACCCGTGCCACTGAGCGATATCACTGGCCCCTTTTTCGTATGTGGGTTCCGGGAGTCGAACTCGGGCCCTCGCGCTTGCAAGGCAGGCGCTTACGCCGCTGAGCCATCTCACCGGCCCTAAGATAAATTCTTGAGAGTGGAATTTCTGGAGCAAAGACAAACTTTTTATTTTAGTTTTTTAAAGTGTGGCTTTATAGACAAAATGTACCAGGTAATACCTAATGATCACTTACTATGTATGTTATGCATTAAGGTAAACTCTTTGCATACACTATTTAACTCTTTGACCCTATAAAGTGTAGAAATTATTCACGCATTTCCCATTGATGAACCTGAGGCACACAAAGGTAAAATAACTTGACTAAAGGCTCAGATATAGTAAGTAGCAGGGTCAGGGTTTGTGATTATGATCACTGTTTTATGTCTCCCAAATGTTAAAAAGTACTCAAGAGTAATCAGGGAAAATTCTTAGCAATAAATATTTGAAAGATTAAGTTTCCTCATACTAAGTGTTGGTGACAGTATATACAGTGAATGTACACATTTTTTAAAAATTTATTACAATAGAAGACATTATCATGGCCAGGGATATAGCTCAGCAGCACAGCGACCGTCTGGCAAGCGTGAGGTTGTGAGTTTGATTCCCGATACCAAAAAAAACCAGACATTATTCGTGACTGTTTTAGTTGCACTGTTGTTGCCTTGAGTCCTGATTGAATTAAAAACATTTACCTTTCATGGACATTTTGACTTTGGAGAAGAGTCACAAGCCACAAGGTGACAAATCCAGTTAATAAGGTGGTTGAGGACACATCATAATGTTTTTATGAGCCTGCCTTTCCATTGGATGCCATTGGGGAGCAGCATTTACTATATATTTTTTTTACCACACCCTGTAAAGACACTCATGAAAGAGGCCTTCCAGAACTGCTTCGGAAAGTGGCAGGAATAATGGGTTAAGTGTGTTTGAAGTGAGGGGGAGTATGGGGGGGATGGTGGTTAATGGTGGTGTGTCTTTTACTGTAATACATTCTTTTAAAAAAAACTTGAATATTCACCATATATTTTGATTATATCTTATATCATGAAAATACTTAAAGGTTTCACATGACTCACAATATTGTAAGGAAAAAATGAAGGGAAAACTATATTCTAAATGTGTTTTCTTTGTATTAATATGTATGTATTTTCTTTTTTCTTTTAGTACCTGTTTGAAAATGGTAGGATAGATAACATTTTTACTGAGCCCTATTCCAGATTTATGATTGAACTTACCAAACTTTTGAAAATATGGGAACCCACAATACTTCCTAATGGTAATGTGAATTTTTATTTTGATTTTTTTATGATATACTTTATAAAAATTGTTTGTGTTTTCTGATATCTTTTTAAACATTGTTTATGTATTATGTTTACCCTGACTTAAAATATATTTGAGAAGAAAGTCTTTGGTTTTTTTTGTTGAATTTTTTAGGAAACTAACTTCCATACAGTTCATGTAATTGCTGAAAATAAAAAATAATTGAGGTTACATTTATCTTTTTAGAAACTTTTATCTGGTAGTGTCAGTAAGGCTGCACACACTACCATTTGTTGCCACATATTCTACTTGCTAGCAGTGGGCCTTTTCCAGTACTTTTTCCCTGAACTGTCTTTATCCCTGAATTATCTCTGACTGTTTGACATCAAACAAGTGTTCACTTCAGTCTTCGTTTCAGGCTTCTTGGCTGTGATTGGATATTTGAGTGCGGTGCTCAGGAACATAATTTCCCTTTCTGTTGGACTAATGAGCAGCTTTGAAGCATTCTAAGCATCATGGTGGTTTGACGCATTTACCATTCAGAGAGTAGGCTAGGGAGGTAGATTTGGAAGTAATAGAGCTACATTTGTGGGTAATCTCCTAAAAACAGAATGCAGAAGCAGCAACAAAGAAGATTGAGTAGGGAATATTAGGAAAGACCTGCCTTTAAGGGGCATCATAAGGAAAGTGCAGTTAAAGGTACACTTCTTTTAATTCTTCCGTAACACCTCTACTTTTCAAGAAAAATCTTAGATAAGTTACCACTATTAATATAAATTTAAGAGTGGGTGGTAGGGAGGACCATCTGCCTTCTAATGATCTTAGCTACCAAACCAGCTAATGGTAAAGCTTAGTGATCATGACAGGACTGCAGATGATCGCCCATGGGCCAAATCAGGCCTCTTTCCTGTTTTTGTAGTCCATGAGCTAAAACTTAATTTTATATTTTTAAATTGTTGGAAAAAACTACAGAATCAATGTTTTATGATATGAAAATTATATGAAATTCAAATTTGTCTATAATGTTTACTTGCATACAGCCACATCTCTTTGCTTTATGTATCATCCGTGGCTCCTTATTTTCCACAACAAAGTTGTTTGGATTCTCTGTGGCCCACAAAGCTTAAAATACGTACTTTCTGGCCCTTCACAGGGAAAGTTTGTCACCCCAATCTGAAATAATAATAGAACAGTTCACTCGTCAGGTGTGTACTCATTGTCTACTTAGAATACTCTGCCTTTTTCTTTATGGTGTTTCTTCTGTTTGAAGGGAAAAGAGAGGCACAGTCATTCTTTCCTTTCGTATCTCCCTGTCCTAGAATTTGAGAGATCATGCAGCTCTGTGTCGCAGGAGCTCAGTCATGTTTCTTCCCCCTCCTCTGTCTAGGTTACATGTTCTCTCGTATTGAAGAAGAGCATTTGTGGGAATGCAAACAGCTGGGCGCTTATTCGCCAATCGTCCTCTTAAACACCCTCCTTTTTTTCAATACCAAATACTTTCAACTAAAGAATGTTACTGAGCACTTGAAACTTTCCTTTGCCCATGTGATGAGACGGACCAGGACTCTAAAGTACAGTACCAAGATGACATATCTGAGGTTCTTCCCACCTTCACAGAAGCAAGAGTCAGAACCAGGTGTGTGGTGGTCTGTAACATACTATTAGAAGTCTCGTTAAGTACTGAAACTGTTATTGTGGAGAAGTAATTAAAAGTTCTAGACACAGGAAGGTGTATTGTAGCTTTCTTTTAACATTTAGATGTTTTTCTTTATTGTCAAGGGTAGGTTAAAGGCTTGGAATCCCTTTCTTCACTATACTTTTATTGGCTTTTAAATTAGAAGTACTGGTTTAATTGCAAGTAACCTAAATAATCTATGTTTTAAAACTCAGGGAATTTAAATGTACAACCAGGGTTGAGACTCACTGATTTATAGTCACCAGATCAGTTAATTGCTTGTTAAAATAAACATTATCTAATGTTTAGTCTGTTGTTCCTAAATATTTTTTAGACCAGAGCACTTTTTTTTAGTTAATATTATAAATTCTGAAACGCCTTAAAAGTTGGCCTACAGAATACTGTGTTTACACGGTAGACTAAAGTCAGCAGTGGCAGTTCTATCAGATGGTTTCTGATTTAAAGCCTGTTAAATAAGAGCTTATTTTTAATATTTTAAAATTAATATTTGGGGGCCGGTGATATAGCTCAGCGGCATAAGCGCCTGCCTGGCAAAGCTCAAGGTCCTGAGTTTGATTCCCGGTACCCGCATATTAAAAAAAAAAGTAACATTAGTATTTTGGGCCAGGTGTGGTGGCATATGCCTGTAATCCCAGCACTCAGGAGGCTTAGGCAGGAGGATCCTTGTGAAATTGAGGCCAGCCGGGGCTCCACAGTGAGTTCAAGGCCAGCCTGAACTACATAGCAAGACCATATCTCAAAATAAAAATAAATACATAAATAAATACAGTGGTACCTTGGTTCACAAACTTGATTCTTTCCACTATTCTGGTCACAAACTGAGTTGGACAAGAACTGAATCAAATTCAGTGATTGGTTCAGTGTTGACCTTATGGGGAAATTTGATTCAATTCTCATCCAGTTCTTGATTTGCAACCAGAATCACGGAGAGAATTGAGTTCGTGAATTGAGGTACCACTGTAATATTTCTAGTTGCATAGAATTAGAAATTAAGCTTTTTAATTTTGGGGGGAAACCAGGAATCAAACTCAGACCTTGCGCTTGCCAGGCAGGTGCCATGTAAGCTTATTAATTTTGATTTGAACCACAAGTTCTGAAAGTCTCAAAATTGAGTTGTTCTACAAGTGAAATGCGTTTTGTTAATGTGAAATTTTAATTAATTTTTTTTTTTTGTGACAGTGTCTCAGTTGCCAGGCTGGTTTTGAACTCATGATCCTCGCTAGTGCACAATACTGCATCTGGTGAAAATTGAAAATTTCTGAAACTAAAATCTGTAAATAATTGTGATGTGCAACTTCATATAAACTTTTTCAAATTGCTCTTTTACTTTAAAAAATATTTAAGATTGTCTCTTTCATCTAATTGTCTTTGTCCTATTTTTTTAGTTTCCTTAATTTGTAATCTACTTTGTGCTCTTAATTGATATTAGAGGAAGAATAAGATACTCAGGGAATATTTCTGATTAGGTGTTTGACAAGGTTGGTAATAAGTTCCACTTGTTTTCTCAATAATGGTCAGTCTTTCTATGTAAGTGGCCTCAAAATAGAAAACGGGTGAATTTTGTAAAATAATGATGTAGGAAACTGAGGTAATTCCTAAACCAATCAAGAGCAGCTGTTAAGCTGGGTGTGGTGTGATGGCACTGAGGTGGAAGAATTTCAAGGCCATTTTGAGGCCATGCCTGGGCAATTTAGCAAGATCCTGTCTCAAAAAACAAAAACAAAGGTATAAAGCAGAAGAAAACCTTATTCCTTGGATTTTTAGGTGCACATAATATTTTTTTTAAAATTGAATGGAAAAGTAGGAAAGAAGCAGGTTGCTTTCCATGTTTTCTTGCTGTCTTGTTTCTAATAACCCTTGGCCTCTGCAGAAGTCTTTTAGTGAGAAAGGGTTTGTTCTTCTTTTATCAAATGATTAACTACTGAGAATTTTTCCTAAGCAATGTGCCTTTTCTCACAATACAAGACTTGTTTAGTGCTGTAAATACAGCACTTAGAATAATGTTTGATACCTCCACAGGAGCCTGGTAAATATTTGTTGAATGAGTGACTGAGTGAAAGAGAAGTGACAAAGTTCTGGCTATGAAGCAAAGCTTATTGGGTCTCTTGAGACATGAAGAATAATAGACCTTTCTAAAATAATCCTTTGATTATCATTTCATGTCTTAAGATAAACTAAGTATTGGCAAAAGGAAACGAAACGAAGATGATGAGGTTCCAGCGGGTGTGGAGATGGCAGAGAATACCGATAACCCACTGAGATGCCCAGTTCGACTTTACGAGTTTTATCTGTCAAAATGGTAAGTGACTGTCCTCCATGCTAGGTACAGTGCATCTCAAAACTCAGGTAACATAGGTTGGATTTTAAATGCTTGAACATCAGAAATGTAGCTGGCCTATAACCTTACAAATTTTCCTCCAGTTTCATTTCTTTTCTTCATTCTCATACCTGACTAGATTTTTGAACTAAGGAACAATCACCTTATGTTGATGTTTTTTTCCCCAAAAAATTTCTTCAGGAAAATGTTCAAATGAGAATGGAAACAAGGGAGGAGGGGAGGAAGGAAAGAAGGGACAAGAGAAAAAAAAGACTAGAAGAAAAAAATGTAAAAGCTTTTATAAATAAGGGAAAAGAGGTTAAAGAGAGGGGAGGGGAATGGGAAAGAAAGCAAGATATGTACAGGTACAAATTCTCTATGATGAATGTTATGTATATCTAAAATGTACCAATAAAATAAAAAAATGCAAAAAAATTTCTTCAAAAGCAAGAATCACTGCTACTGTTTGATCTTTACAAGTGTTGCTCAATCTTTATGTGATAGCTAAATTTATAGTGATCTATTATTCATATAGTAAAGAAATTCTGAAGAGAGGTTGTTTTGCCAAACCTAGAACAACTTAGTAGAAAAACAACTTTTAAGGAACTGAAAATTTTTAATTGGTCATTTTCTTAGAGAAAGTTTTTGACAATAAAATTCTGTGATCCATAGTAAATGGAGAACTTCTTGCCCAAAGGAGTATGCTGGCTGCGTTTGCCCAGTGGTATATAGTGCCCTTAGGTTTCATTGTAGGCTGCCAGGCACGTGGCGCATGCCTGTAATCCCAGCACTCGGTAGACTGAGGCAGGAGGATCTCTGTGAGTTCCAGCCCAGTCCGGGCCACATAGTGAGTTCAGGGACAGCCTGAACTACATAACAAGACTCTGTCTCAAAAAAAAATAAAGGTCTCATTTTTGGATACTGGGGACATAGGATATGTGGTTCTCAGCCATAACATCATGTATGAGTTGACTTTTTTGTTGCTCCTACAAAGGCTAAAGTTTGTGATTTATACTTTGCCTTCAGTTAACATACTTACTTCCAATCCATTGTGACTTGAGTGTGTGACAAAAGATATGGAGTTATATGTTACATGTTACTCCTGGGAGGTAAATTCTTAAAGACTTATTTATCCCTGTGGTTATGTTGTTTATCTATGAGTCACAGTGGGGAGAAGTTGAGAGCCATTATATTAAAGAATAGTTCATATTTTCTGTACTCTCTGATCCTCAATTTTCTTTCTTTTTTCTGTTTTCTGTGGATAGTTCTGAAAGTGTGAAGCAGAGGAATGATGTGTTTTATCTTCAGCCTGAGCGCTCCTGTGTCCCGAATAGCCCCATGTGGTACTCCACATTCCCGATAGACCCTGGTACCCTGGATACCATGTTAACACGTATTCTCATGGTGAGGGAGGTACATGAAGAACTTGCCAAAGCCAAATCTGAAGACTCTGATGTTGAATTATCAGATTAAGATGGAAGTGAAGTTCCTATTTTCATACACATTGGTATGCACCAAACTGTGAATGCATCCAGCTGCTGGAAAGCGATGTATAAGTTCAAGTCCTCTTGACTTGATTATGAGACAATGGGAAACAGATGACTCGTGAACCACAGTGTGGATGTACAAACAAAAATTGAAGGAAAGAATATGAACTGGGAAATGTTCTTTGGCAGTGAAATAGTTCTTAGACATCTTCAGAATGACTAACCAATTTCTCTGAGTGGTGCATAATCTTATTTTGTTTGGGAATAACAAATTGTGGAATATTTTTAAGGAAAACTGTTATATAAAACTCTACCGTAGTAACCTTAGACCTTAGAGAGGTAGCTTTGGAGTAAGACCTTGGCTACAGTAGGCTACATGAGAAGCCCTCCATAAAAGTCAGGAGTGAAATCAGTGCAGACCTGGGGGTAATATCCTGTGAGGACTGTGGGACCCAGACTTGGAGACCCAATAAAAATACTCAACTTTTCTTAAAAGATAGTGAAGTGGTCTTGATTTTGATTTTCACTGCCAAGCCAATTATGTGAAGGATAGAAGCCTCAGGTGCTTTTACCATGGCCCCTCACATCAGGGAAAATGACCTTCACTGCTATTAACATAGCAATGTGTCCCTTTACTTTCTGGGTCTGCATGTGGGTAAATTAGGATAAAGGGGATGATATTCCACAAACTAATTATACACACAGAAATCTGTGGAGCCCATTAGACCCCAAGTGTCTTGAAATGTTTGTAGAAAACCCACTAAAATACCCACTTCTCTGGGTGTAGGCCTTGATTGCTGCTGTCCCATAGCCTCAGCTGTGGCACACAGAAATGGGGGCTTTCCTTTTCTTTTCAATCTTCCCCAGTGGCAGCTTTTCACCCATTGTTTTAGCTTCCTGTTTCCAAATGATTCCTTTTATTTTCTTTTGCACCAGTTTTTGGAGGCCTTTGTCATTTCAAAAGAAGTCCTTTAACTCTGGCAAACTTGTGGGTGATTCCACAAAGATACAGTGTTACTTAGCTATCCAAATTATGGTAGAAAAGGTCTTACTGTGTAAAGCATTTGGATGATGACCTTGTTGCCCTAAGAAACTTGAAAAATAGGGATTCTGGGGTGAGCACAGAAAGACATTGACTGTCTTGCTTATCCATAGGAGGTCTTATAGTATTATTCCAAACTCTAGCTGTTTTAGTAGTTCTATGAGGATTGCAAGTCATAGGCGTGAGTGGCATATCAGTTCATCTCCCTCATCTCCATTCTCAGTTTCTTCCACACAAAATTTGAATCAAAACTTTTATGATGTTGGCCAATCACAGAACCTGTTTAGCTGAGGTTAATGTGACCTTACCTAAATTGAAAAGTAAAAAGGCTTCTTAGAAAAAGTTTAACATTGAAAAACTTTCCAGTATTTCCCATATTTTAGGTGGGAGTGGCAAGTGTTACTATTTTTTTTTAAGCAAATGAGAGTCATTTAACTACAAAAAAATTTAAAAGTGGGCCTTTTGACATTGTGTACTTGATGGATCTGTCCCTCTTCCTGTGAAATGAATCTCATTTTTGTTACCAAAAACTGTGTGAAAGAAGTAAATCTGCCCTGATTCTGTATGATTAATTCCATCTGTGTTTGTCATTTCTGACTGGAAAACTTTTTACTTCCAGACCTTGTTCAGTTGGAGGAAAAATTGGATTGTCTGATAAGTCTGCCAATAAACCATCCAGAAACATCAGGCGTAATAGTCCCACTATACTAATTTTATGGTTTGTATAAACACTAACATTTTTCCCTGTCTGTAGTTGTATAAAAAACAAATACTGTTAGTATAGTAGATAAATTGTTATAAAATACCAAAACAAACAAACAAATCTGTATCTTTTAGCTGAAAACGACCAGTTCCCAAATAAATGACTGTATCAGCATTTAAACTGCATGTTAGTACACAGGTTGCCCAGAACCCTAAACCAATTCACAAGAGAAAATACTGATTAGTTATTGGTCATTCCTCATAAGTGTAGCTGTTGATGTTGTGTCTAATTATTTGCATTTTTTATTTTATTAAAATTGTATAAAATTACATTTTTTTTCTTGGGAAGAAAAAAAGTCAAAGAAACAAAAAGTAACATCTAATCATTCTTTTCTGTTCTTTGGTTTTTAACAACCTTTGGGTTTTCCCTTTGCAGAAACCACAAAAATATTCCCTTAGAATAAAATAGTATATTTGTATTTGATGGGTGAGTTCTTTTTCTTTTTGTCTTGAGAGAACCTTAAATATATTTTTCTGTTTGACCTTATTGGCATGACCTAACAGATAGTAAAATTACAAGTAAAAGAACAGTTTTCAGAAAAGAAATAATTGATTTTTATTTAGTCAAGTAAACATACTGTTTCACTGCAGTCTCTCAGTTCCCCTTTTTTCATCAAAAAACTTCTTTCCATTTTTAGTTGGTCTCTAAAGTTGTTTTGGTATTATACAAATGTACCTCTAAATTTCATATAGGCCATTTTTTTTTTTTTTTTTTTGGTATCAGGAATTGAACTCAGGACCTTGCGCTTGCCAGGCAGGCGTGTGTGCCACTGAGCTATATCCCCAGCTCCATATAGGCCATTTTTATCTGTCCTGTGGCATTCCTAATTTTGTAAAGGAGTTTTCCGAAAAAAGTCTTAACATAAAAGGAATTCATGTAAATGAGTATCAGTTTTTAAATTAAAATCAGACTTTAGTTTTCCAAGTGAATGAAAGGGGCCCTTATGGTGCTGAGTTGAAATTTTAAGACAGCATTAACCAATTATACCTCTAATTCTTCTGTACTAGTCATATCTATTGTTATACTTTGTTATCATCATTGGAAAAATTTTTAATTGAGAGGCATTGTTACTTAGAACAGTCATAGGCTTTGGAGTCTAGTCTTTCACTTATTGTTTGCGTATATTACCCTCTCTCAGCCTCAGTTTCTCATCAGGTAGATATCATAATATTCCCATATGTTCCCTGTTGCACCTGGCACATGGTAGGCTTTCAAATGTCAGCTGTCTTATTACTGTAACATACCCAAAGAATTTTCACTAAGTTCAGCACTGTGCATTCTGCAAAGCATAATATTCACAGTCAGTTCTATATATTTGGTGTGTGTGTGTGTGTGACACTGTGACACTGGTGATTGAATCCAGAGCTTTGCATTTGTTAGGTAAGTGCTCTCCCACTGGGCTATGTCCCTAGTCCTTTTTCTTCTTTTCTTTTCTCTTCTCTTCTCTTTTTTTTTTTATTTTTTTATTTTTTTTATTTTTTTATTTTTTTTTTTTTGAGACAAGGTCTTGCTTAGGTTCCCAGGCTGGCTGTGAACTTAAGATCTTTCTACCTCAGCTTCCCGACTAGCTGGGATTATAGACATATACTACTATGCCTGGTTTGAATCTAATACTAAGTACGACTAAATGCTGTCCTACAATAAAATCATGAATTCTTCACTGGGGCTTCACTTGGTCATTACCAGTGTCATAAAATCAATTGATGAAGTTCCCTGCGGTGAGAAAGAAAAGAAATGCATGGTATAGCAGTAGATACAGAAGTAGCATATCATAGAGGGATTTTTTGTTTTGTTTTGTTTTTTGTTTTGTGGTACTGGGAATTGAACCCAGGCCTTTGTACTAAGCTACATGCTCAATTCTTTTTTTATCTTTTTTCAAGTACTTGTCTGATTTTTTTTTTTTTTTTTTTTTTTTTTTTTAGTAGGATATAATTCACATACCACCGAGTACACCCTTTAAAGTTGTTCAGTTCAGGGCCAGGCATGGTGGTGCACGCCTGTAATCCCAGCACTCAGGCGGCCAAGATGCTGTCACCGTGAGTTCAAGGCTAGCTTGGGGCTACATAGTGAGTTCAAGGCCAGCCTGAATTATATTGTAAGACTGTGTCTCAAAAAAAATAAAAACAAAAAGGATGTTCAATTCAGTCACTTCTAGTACATTCACAAAGTTGTGCATCAATTACCACTAATTCCTGCTTACCTATTTTTTATTATTTAAAAAAATAGAAAAACAAAAGTGCAAATTCATTCAGTAAAATCATTTGATTCTTACGCAGTTCTTTTGTAGAAGATGAAACCCATTATTTTTAGTATGATAGCAACTTATCCATCAGATAATCAATTTTCAAACAATTTCAATAAAAACAATCAATATTCTTGAATTCTCTATAGAAATTCTGAAGCTGTAAAATTGTCATTTCAAAAGACTTGTTCTTTATCTGGCCTAAATGATTTGTCACTTTTAGCATCACTGTAACATAAGAATATTTAAGAGATCTGCAGCTGAGCCAAGCATGGTGATGCATGTTCAGTCCCGTCACTCAGGAGGCTGAGGCAGGAAGATCACCAGGAGTTTGAGGCCAGCCTGAACTACATAGTGAGATCCTGTTTCAAAAAACAAACAAACAAGAAATCTGCAACTTTGCGAGCTCAGAGCCATACCCACTTTCCCCTGAAAATTTATAAGCTGGTTGGTAACCACCAGCTCCCTAGACCCAGGCCCCTCCATGGCCCATGTCCAGGCCTGTGCCACAGACTCAAGCAGACACCCCTCCCCCAACCAACTTTATATTTTATTTTGATAGAAGGACTCACTGAATTGCCTAGACTGGGTTTGAACTTATGATCGTCCAGCCTCAGCCTCCCAAAGTGGAATTACATGCATGTGCCACCGTGCCAAGCTTCATAGAGTTTATTTTTTAATTGGGAATAAAGCCTTAGTCTATGAAACTTCTTTTACTTCATAATGGTTATATATGATCACTTTAGGAACAAGACAACTGTATAATAGTATCCCTCTTCCTCCTTCACCTCTTTAGCAGAACTCCTTTCCCATGAGTTTTAGCTAGCAGTGGCTCCCTTGAGAAAAGAATGTGTCTTCCAGGCTGCCCTGCAAATAAAGAGTGACCATGGGACTAAATTTTGACCAGTGGAATGGAAGGAGAAGTGAATTTACAACAATCAGGCCTCAAAGGGAAGACATGTGTGGTTCCCCTCCACTTCTCCTTTTCTATAGACTAGAATGTGAGTGTGATCATGGCAAACCAGTTTTGCTGGTAAGAAGGGCAGCATACCACAAGCACATTCACCTCCTGGACACAGCCACCTATTTATCTCCTGGACTTAAGAGCTCAGACCTTCACATAAGGAAAAAACTTTCCATTAAATTAAAGCATTGTTATTTGGTCTCTCTTTTTTTTTTTTCTTTTTTTTAAGTAGCCAGGTCCCCACCCTAATTAATATACTCACTATGTTCACTGTCCCATTATACTTAACAATAGGAAGTTCTCTCACAACTATAAGAAAAAAATAGAAATTATCAGTATCAGAAGGTGAGGAAACTGATTATTTTTAAGTCATTTTCAAGCGTTTATGAACATCTAGATGTAGGAAAGAGGAGAATCAATGCACTATTAAACAGTTTTTAACTTTATTAGATACAAAATAAATTTGTAAGAATTTCAAGCATTTTTCTAAAGAACAATAACCTAATAGGTACATAATTGAAATTACAGTAGCAACAAAGCTGTGGAAGTATTTGGTTATTACAGTACACAAAATCTCCCCTGTGTTTTAGTAGATGTGGGAAACTGTTGTTTTACAAGGAGGAAAATGAAACAAGATCCCTAACTAGCATCATACTCAAAAGTGCAGGCTGGGTGACTGAAAGACCTAAAGGTAAAGCCAGGTACAGTGGTGCACATTTGTAATCCCAGCTCTTGGGAGGTTGAGGCAGGAGGATTGCAAGTTTGAATTCTGCCTGGGTAATGTAGTTATTTAATAAGACCCTGTCTCAAAATGAAAAATAAAGGGCTGGGGATGTAGTGTGAAGACCCTGGGTTCAGTCCCCAGTACCAGGTGGGAAGGGGAGGGGATATCTAAAGGTAAAAGTATAATTATAAAATTAATAGGAAATACAGGAGAATATTGTTGTGATCACAGTGCAGAGACAAGCTTCTTACATAAAATGCCCAAGTGTAAACAATATACAGTAAACAAAAGATTAATTTTATTGTATCAAAATTAAAAGATTTTTCTTTAATAAAGGATAAAGGCTCAAGAAAATACTTGCAGTGTTAAAATCCATCATATTTAGAATATGCAAAAAACGGCTGATTCATAAAGAATTTGAATAATTTGCCATTAATTTCTAGCTTCATTCCTCTCTAATGTGACTATATGTAGAGGATTAATTCTTTGGTATTTATTTAAGCATGCTTTATGACCTACGATATGGTCTATTTTGGGAAAAGTTCTGTGTTCTGCCAAGAAAAACATGTATCCTGTTGTTGGATAAAACACTCTAGATCTTTAAAGTCCACTTGTTTAGTGGTGTGGTTTAATGTTTCTTCATTAAATTTCTTTTGTCTGGTTGATCTGTCTGAAAGTGGGGTGTTGAAGTCCCCCATATGATTGTATTGGTGTCTGTCTGTCCTTTTTTTTTGTTGTTGTGTTTTTGTTTTTTTTGGTACCAGGAATCGAATTCAGGACCTTGTGCTTTCCAGGCAGGCGCTGTGCCACTGAGCTATATCCCAGCCCCCGTCTGTCATTTTAAGTCCAGTAGTTTTGCTGTATGTTTGTTTTAATGAAATTGGGTTCACCCACATTGGGTCCATAAATATTTAACAGTTGTTACCTTTTCATGTTGAATTGTTCCCTTTACCCATGTGTGGTGGCCATCTTTGTCTCTTCTCGTCAGTTTTGGCTTGAAAAGGTATTCCTGCTTGTTTTCAGTTTCCAGTTGAATGGAATATTGTTTTCCATTCTTTGACTTTCAGTCTGTGTACTTCCTTTTGGATGAGGTGTGTCCCCTATAGGCAGTATCTGGTTGCATGTTGTTTTTCGATCTAGTCTGTCAGTCTGTGTCTTTTGATTGGGGAGTGCAGACCACTGACATTGAGAGTTATTATTTTAAGGTGTTGATGGAATCCTGTCATTGTATATTTTTCTAGTGCTGATTTTTTTCCCTTTTGTTTACTCTGCCAGTTAGATGTATACTTTCCTGTGGGCTCTTTGTTACCAGTGGCCTCTCTGTCTCTGTCTACAGTTCCTTTAAGTATTTTCTGCAATGCTGGTTTAATGGTTGTGTATTTCTTTAGAATTTCTTTGTCATGGAAAATCTTTATTGAAACTATCAATTTGGAAGATAGTTTTGTAGGATTGAATAACCTGGGTTAACAATTGTTTTAGGTTCTGAAAGACATCACAGCAGGTTGTACTGAGAAACCTGCAGTTATTCTGATGGGCTTGCCTACATAGGTTACTTGCTGTTTTTCTGTAACAGCTTTTAGAATTTTCTCCTTGCATTGAATTTTTGGAATTTTATGATGTGTCGTGGAGAGGTTCTTTTCTAGTCATATCTATTTGGGGTTCTGTATGCCTCTTGAATACTTGAATATTGAATTCTTTCCCTAGATTTGGAAAATTTTTCTGCTGTGGTTTCAGTGAATGTTTTATACTTTTTGAGTCATCTTCTAATTTTTCCTTTATTCCTATAATTCTGAGGTTGTATTTTGTTTGTATCATCCAAGAGCTGTTGGATTCAGCTTGCCTAGTATCTTCTTGTTATTAGGTTACCATTTAGTTTGTGATCTACTCTACTGACCTTGTCTTCTTTTTCTGATACACTGTCTTCACATTGGTTAAGTCTGCTACCCATGCTTTCTATTTAGTTTGGGTGTTTTGTTTTGTTTTGTTTTGTTTTGTTTGAGACAGGATCTCACTAGTAGTTCAGGCTGGCCTTGAACTCACTATGTAGGCCCAGGCTGGCCTCAAACTCACAGGGATCCTTCTGCCTCAGACTCCTGAGTGCTGGGATTATACGCGTGCACCACCATGCCAGGCTCTCTATTTAGTTTTTCATATCATCTTTCAAAGCTTGTTTTCTTTTCATACTTTCTAATTATTCTCCAAAGTGGACATTCATGTCTTCTTTTTTTTTTTTGAAACAAGGTCTTGCTGTGTAATCCAGGCTGGTCTTGAAGTCACAATATAGTCCATTCTGGCCTCAAGCTCATAGTGATCCTCCTGCCTCAGCCTCCGCTGTGCTGGGATTACAGGCATACACCACCACACCTGGCTCATTTATGTCTTATATTTTCTTACTTACCTCAGTTTATTATTTGTTTCTTCTTTAAAATCATTAAACATTTCATTGGTAAAATCTTTTATCTGTTTAAATCTTCCTTGAGCTTGATAAACATCTTATGCATTTGCTTATAAGTTTCTTCTTTTATCTCTCATTTTTTTTTTTTTTTGTGGGTACCGGGGGGTCGACCTCAGGACCTCGCGCGCCAGCAAGCGCCCGTGCCGCTGAGCGATATCACTGGCCCCTTTTTCGTATGTGGGTTCCGGGAGTCGAACTCGGGCCCTCGCGCTTGCCGGGCAGGCGCTTAAGTCACTGAGCCATCTCACTGGCCCTCTCAAACATTTTGACCATATGATTTCTGAGTTCTTTGCTTGCAGCTTCCTCTACTTCAGTGTCCATGAGATCAGTTTTTGGGGAATTAGGGGTTTGGGGCATCTTGTTGCCTTGCTTTCTCATGTTTCTATTGTGTCTGCACTGTGGGTCGAAGATAAGTTAGGGTAGAAAAATTCTGTCACTACTGTGGAGATCTCTTTAGTTAGGTTTCGTCTTTCTGTGATGTCTCCTTGGGTTTGATTATGTTTTGGTGTTTATACCCCTCTTCAATCTATTCAGCATTATATTTGGGGGTCTTCTTAGTGTCCAACCTTTTTCTGGGGGCTTGATCCCCAGCATGACTCAGAAGAAAGCAGACTGCAATAATGTTGATGATACAAATTGAAACCAGATGTTGGGATACAGTAAAAATCAATTAAAAGCAACAACTGTGCCACCATTAATAATAGAACTCAGCAATAATAATAGTCAAAGACTAACAAGTTGACGTACCATAAGAACCAATAAGAGCTACAAGTATACCACTCTTAACAGGAATGAGATCTGCAATAATAATTAAATACAAATACAAACTAAACACTGACATATAGTACATCTACTAAAAGCAACAACTAAGCTTAATAGTAACAAAAATGGAAGATGGGAAGGGGAAAATGAAAAATAAAATTTGAAGAGGAAGATGAAAAGAGATTTTAAAAATCTGATTAAAGAATAAGTTTAATAGAATTAGTTAAAAGTAACAGAAAAAGAAAAAAATAAAGAGCAAAAGGTAGAAAAGAAACAAAAAAAAAAAAAATAGAGAAATGAGTCCAAAATATTCCTCAACACAACGCATTTGGGTGAGTGGATCCTTTCTGGGGCCTGTAGTACTGGAATCCACCAGATATTGCGGGGGTGGGGGGTGTGTGTGAGGCACAGTGAGGGCCTGTTTTGTTTCCATACCTACTTGTGCTGTGTGAATACTGAGTCCTGCTCCACCTTTCCCACTCGGCATGGTCAGTGTGTTGTCTGCTGCAGGGCTGCATTCACTCCAGTGGCTCTTCGTGTTTGTGTCCTTCTGTGTGCCCCAAGTCACTGCTCTCTCCAACTAGCATTATGGTCTGTGAGCTCATGAGGTGTCTCCCATGCCCCGGAGTCCCCTGTGTCTGTACACCCCAGAATGCGGCAGCTGTTCAAGCTGAGGTGAATCTGATCACGGTGGCAGATGGGAAAATCAGACAGACTACTGAACTGTGTGCTGGAAGTAGGTGGCACGGAGGGTCAGCACTTTCCAACCCAGCCCCCTCAGAAAACCACACAACTGGCTTGGCTTCTCACCACAGAGTTCTCTCTCAACCTGAGCACGCTGCTGCGTAAGCTTCTCCAAGGATCTGCGACTAGCCTGCACCTTCTCCACGCTTCTGTTGTGGCTGTCTCCCACCCAGTCACCCCAGAGACCCTGAAGTGAAGTTGTCCTGTGATTTCAGATTACTGGAGCGGCTCATTCTTAAGCAATAAACCCCTCCCCCAAATGGCTTCTGATTATATCACTCCCAAGTATGTGGATGCTGTCTCTTCTCCAACTCTAGCCTACCATGCGGAGTCACTTTCAGAGTAAAATCCCATGCTTTATTTGCAGCTTAGGTACTGGGGGCTTTTCCTGGGGCCAGTGCTGCCTGTCCAGTGTTTCTCCAATGTCTCTCCAGGCTGGCTTTGTGTTTGCAGAGACAGGATCACCTCCCCAGGAGCCATGATTAGCGTTCCAGACTGCTTTTGTGTGTTTAGTTTCTCTGGGGTTTATAATTAGCTCTTGATTCCTGTGGTTGTGCTTTTCTTTATTTTGCTAAGTTGTTTTCCAGGTGTCTCAATTCCAGATCCCAGAAAGGCAGTTTTGTTTGTTTGTTTTGTTGGGTGGGTGGTTCTTGTTGTAAACTGATGTTACAACCTTAAGATTGGCCAGCCGGGTGTGTTTGGCACATGCATGTAATCCCAGTATTCGGGAGGATTGCTGCGACTCTGAGGCCAGCCTAGGCTTTAGAGTGAGTTCAAGGCCAGCCAAAACTGCACAGTGAAACCCTGTCTCAAAAAGACAAAAAAAAAAAAGCCAAAATTAGAGGAAAAAAAGGGTAATACTAAGTGTTGGTAGTAATGTAAGACAATTGAAGAGGCGTAAATACAGTAAGAGTAAATGTGAACCTGTGTATCCACTCAGGAAAACAGTGTTAAACATTATCAAGTTAATGATGCTTGCTTAGTAGATCTCTACTACAGCCTTCATTGAAAGACTAATATCATGGCCGGGGATACAGCTCGGCAGCACAGCGCCTGCCTGGCAAGTGCAAGGTCCTGAGTTCGATTCCCGGTACAAAAAAAAAAAAACCTTGAGTCCATGTAATTTCTTTTTTCTTTTTTTTAAAGTAGGAAAATTTATTGGGAAATAAGAATGGGGAATAGGATTAACTCCTGAGAGACAGGAGGGGTCCCGAATGGGTTGCCCAAGCCCATGTAATGTCAAAAGATGAATATTATCAAATACAGCCTGGCAAGGTGGGTGTGGTGGCACGCTATTGTGGCTGAGGCGTTATCAAATGCTTATTTCCTAGGTATAATCATATAAAGTTTTTATATTCATTCAGTGAAATACATTAATAGATTTTTCTGATGCTGAACCATCCTTATGACCCTTGTTAAATCTCAATTGAGCATGATGTGTGTACTATATGTATACATGTATACACACTAATACATTAGCTGTATAACCTTGGTCAAGTTTTTCTTTTAATTATAAATAAGTGTTGAACTTATCAAATACTTTTAAAGGAACACATAATAGTTATCTTATTTCTTTGCCTTTATTAATGTTGTGAAGCTCATTAGTTTTCTAAATTTTTTTGTGATTAACACATTAATGATACAAATGATGGGTTTCACTGTGACATTTCTATATGTGTATATATTGTGTATTGATCAAATCCACCTTCTCTTATACCCAGTCCCTCCTCTGCTTTTAGATCACCTTTTTTAAAGTTTCCACATATGAAAAAACGTGATGTATTTATCTTTTTGTGCTTTATATCACTCTGATATTGAAGTTTTTTTTTTTAATTCCTTAGATAAACCCTTGTTGATCATTAAAAAGTATATTCTGTTAGCTTTGGTTAGCTAATATTTTATTTAGCTTTTGTTATGGTTTTTTGTCCATAGTAACAAGTAAAATATTTAATTTTTTTCCTCTTGAATTCTCCTTATTTGGTTTTGGAATCACTGTTGCACTGCTGTAAAAGAGATAAGCAAGTTTTAGTCCTTTTCCATTTTGTGGAACAATTTACATAAGAAGTATGAGTACTTCTTCACTGAAAACAAAATATTCCAGAATTTTTTTGTACTTTCCCTGCCACAGTGTTGGAATCAGCCACTTCTACATGGAAATGCCTGATTTGGTGCATTTGTTGCTACTAAGGGAAACCTTTTAGTTCTGTGGTGGCTTTTTGTTGTTTGTTTGTTTAGTGGTAGTGAGGATTAAATCTAAGACCTTAGCACTGAGTTACATTCCTAGTTCATTTTATTTTATTTGGTTTGGTTTGCTTCGGTTCAGTTCAGTTTTTTTGAGACAGGGTCTCACTATGTAGTCCAGGCTGGCCTTGAACTCATTTATGTAGCCCAGGCTGGCCTCTAACTCACAGAGATCCTTCTGCCTCAGCCTCCTGAGTGCTGGGATTACAGGCCTGTGCCATCACTCCTGACTGATTCATTTTATTTTATTTTATTTTTATTTATTTATTTTTTTAATGAGGGTACCAGGAGTCGACCTCAGGACCTCGCACTTGCCTGCAGGCGCTTGTGCCGCTGAGCGATATCACTGGCCCTTTTTTTCCTTTATGTGGGTTCCGGGAGTCGAACTCAGGACCTCGCGCTGGCTGGGCAGGCGCTTATGCCACTGAGCCATCTCACCGGCCCTGACTGATTTATTTTTGAGACTGGGTCTTGCTAAGTTGACCAGGCTGGGCTTGAACTTGCAATCCTCCTGCCTCAGCCTGCCAGAGTGCTGGGATTAGGGGGATATGCCATCACATCCAGCTAGGTCTTTCCTTTTCTAATTTTCTTAATGCTTACTGTTCTATTTAGGTTTTAAATGTCTTTCAAGAACCAGAATTTAGTGCTGTCAGTCTTCATTATTTTATGTACTTTTGACTTTCTATTTTTCTTTTTTCTCCCTATTGTTCATTCTTCAAGTTAGTGAATTGAATGGTTACTTCATTCATTGTTAAATCTTGTTTCCAAAAACGATTTCAAATTTGTTTTTCTGTCTAAGCAGTGTTTTAACTGCATTCCCAAGTTCAGACACAGTGATGTTACCAGTGTGTTCTAGGTGTTTCTTGTTTCTTTTTTTTTTTTTTTTTTAAGTTTTCTTTCCTTTTTTTTTTTTTTTTTTTTGAAACAGGGTCTCACTATGTAGTATAGGCTGGCCTTGAACTCATGGTGATCCTCCTGCCTCCATCTCTGAAGTGCTGGGATCACAGGTGTGCACCAAAACACCCAGCTTGATTCTATTTTTAACATGAATTATCTAGTTTCCCTTTCCCTGACTGTAATTTCTTTCAGTTTTTAGATTGTTTGAGGTATATCTATAATATCTCCCTTTTCTTGATTTATTTTTTTCAAATTGAATTCTGTACTATCTTTATTGCTTTCAGTTTTTCTTGTTTAATATTTGCCTAATAATGCTTTTTCCCATCATTTTAGCTGTAGAATTTAGTTTTTTAAAAATAATTCATTTATATAGAGCTTTTATTGATTCCCATTTTATTTATCAAGTTATAATCTGATACTCTCATTATTTGATACTTACATCATCCTAGATTTGGCCAATAGAAGCCTCTTCTAGCTGGCTGTGTCCTTCTCACATGGCCCGATCTTTTATTTTTTTAACACTTCTTCATTCAAAATAGTATATTCCAAGATTTTTTTGTATTTTCCATACCCCACTCATGGAATTAGTCATTTCTCCATAGCAGTGCCTCAGCACACTCATTGCTACTAAGATAAAATGGCTTCTTTGCCCTCTATGCAGGTAGGGCAATCAGTGAAAAACGTGCTTAAATATTCATATAACTAAATATGTGTGTGTGTGTGTCTCCATGCATGTGTGTGTATGTGTAGTTGTTTATTTTAAACCTGTGGGTTCATACCACTTCTAATTTCAGTTCAGCACCTAAAGATTCTTCTAGTTTGCCTCTTTTTCCATGTTTGAGGTGTGATCTCTACTCTTGGGCCTCTCCCTCTTCTCTGGTCACAGGAGGAGGAAGAGAATTTCCCCCATGGGTCCCAGAGAGCCTTTGTGGTGTTAATTTGTCCTTATCTGACTCAGAAATCACCAGATTGCCTCTAGGAATAGAACCTCTATTCTGTTACTCGCTGGCCAGAAAGGATCTCACGGAGCTCTCTCTGGAACCCCCCACTTCTCTGTGGTCTCTGTGGCACTTTTCTTGCCCTCTGCACTGAGCATATCTTGTGACCAGCTTTCAAAGAATGAGCTACTTCTTTGAAAAAATTACAACACCTTTATAAAGTAATAGTTCTCATACCATACATGCACCCATTTGTATATTCATAGTGTTGTATGACTGTTACCGCAACCAGTATGGGAACATTTTCAGTGCCTCAGAAAGAGACCCTATACCTGTTAGCAATCATTTCCCATTTCCCACCAACCCCTATGCAACCACCAGTCTTAGTCTCTATATAATTGTCTATTCTGAGCATTTCATATAAGTGAAATCATATGTGACCCCTTGTGACGGGCTTCTTTCACTTAAAATATTTTCAAAGTTTATCCATGTTTTACTGATTTTTATTGCCAAGTAATATTTACTCAATGTACATTTTATTTATCAGTTGGTGGCTATTTGGGTTTCCAATTTTTGGTGATGTGCAACAGTCAGATTATATTGTGAACAGTTATATACAATTTTTGTGTGGACATGTTTTCATTTCTCTTGGGTATGTACCTAGGAGTAGCATTGCTGGGTTTATGGTAACTGTGTTTAACCATTTAAGACACTGTCACTATATTCCAAAGTGGCAGCATCATTTTATATTTCCCGTAGCAGGATGTGGATATTCAATTTTTCCTCATCCTCACCACATTCATTATTATATAGCCATTATTTTATAGCATCTTAGTGGATACAGAGTGGTATCTCTTTGTGGTTATTTGCATTTCTCTTATAACTAATGAAAATGAATGTCTTTTCATGTGTGTATTGGCTATTTGTATATATTATTTGATAAAATATCTATTGAGATCCTTTACCTATTTTAATTGGGTTGTCTTTTTATTACTGAAATGAGTTATATATTCTATATAAAAGTCCTTTATCAGATATATGATTTGCAAAAATTTCATTTCATTCTTTGAGTTGCTTTATCACTTTCTTCATGGTCTCCTTTAAAGCACAGAAGTCTTTAATGTCAATGATGTGCAACTTATATATTTTATTCTTTTGTGATTTTTGGTATAATACCTAAAAATCCATTGCTTAATCCAAAAGGCAATTGAGATTTGTGCCTATATTTTCTAAGATGTGTATAGCTTTATCTCTTATATTTCTATATGGTCTACGATCTATTTTTATTTAATTTTTGCCCATTGCGTGAGTTGGGGGTTTAACTTCGTTCTGTTGCATGTGGATATCCACTTGTCCCATAATCATTTCCGGAAAAAAAAAAAACTATTCTTTCCTTCATTAAAATGGCTTGGCATACTTGTCAAAATGAATTCACCGCAAACGTGAGGTTTTATGTCTGAACTCACATTTTGTTCCCTTTATCATATGAGGTGTGATTAAATATGGTGAAGGTTTAAATTTTTAAAAAAATTATTACAGTAGAAGACACATTGCCATTAACCACCCTCAAAATGCTCCCCTTTGTTTCAAAAACACTTGTCCTATCATTCTTGCCACTTCCTAAGTAGTTCTGGAAGTCCTATATTGTGTCTTCAGTTGCACTTTCGTGGCTGCCTTGATGTCCTGAATTGATTCCAATTGTTTACTTTTCATGATCACGTTGACTTTGGGGAAGAGCCAAGAGTCACATCCAGTGAGTAAGGTGATGAGGGCACACCATGTTTTTATGAGCCTGCCTTTCCCTGCATGGCACTCGCAGCAGCATTCACACCCTGTAAAGTCACGAGAGAAGACTTCCACAGCTGCTTCAGGAAGTTGCAAAGGCCTGGCGTGGTGGCTCACGCCTGTGATCCCAGGCGTCTAGAGACTGAGGCAGGAGCATCACTGTGAGTTCAAGGCCAACCTGGACTACATTGCAAGACCCTGTCTAAGAAAGAAAGAATGATGGGGTAAGTGTGTTCCAAGTGAGAGGGAGTGTTTTGAGGGCAGTGAATGGCAATGTATCTTGTACTGTAATTTCTAAAATTTAAATATTCACTGCATATTTACATCTCACCTCGTACATCAATCCTTTCTTGAAAAGTGAGAAAACTGGCTTCATTATCCTCGATCTGTGCATTTCTTTTCTCAGCCAGTGAATTTATTTGCATAGTGAAGTCAGTCTCCTCCCAACTGACTCAGCCACCCACTGCCCCAATTGCTTTGTTGCTGGGCTGTGGCTGCCCCACCTGGGCACCTTCCCCACGATCCTCTGTGGGATCCAGGCATTTACCTGCTGAAACACCAGTGTCTTGGTAGAGGCAGACAAGTGAGATGAGAAGGAAGGTGGGAGAGATGGGTTAAGTTGAAGATGTTTATATTCATTCTAATTACTGCTAGTAGAATTTATTTCTGCAGTTACTTCAGTTTCCACTTACCTAATTTTTTGGGATGATTTTCCTCTTCCCTTTGAATAGCAAATTTTCTGTTAAAAAGTAATCAGTACATCTCATCTTTATTGATATTGCTGTTTTAGTACTAATCATGTTTGTTTACCCTTATTGATTTCTTTAACTTCCTATCTAAATCTTCCTGGTAAGACTGTCATGTTGTTATGTTCCTTTGGTCTTTACCACCCTTCCTTTATTAATATATTTTAGGATTTTGATTCTGGAATATTAACATACTGTAGGTTTGGTTGTTTTGTTTTTTTCTGCTTTCTATCTGTAGTTCTAGCTGTTTCAGAGTACAAAGTGCCAAAGTATTTGCTCACTGTTACTTCCCATGTCTAATTCATTTTTTTATTTGACTACTTCTTTAAGAATATTTTCTAAATGAGTGTTATGTAGAAGAGTTTCTGGAGTCAGACATGCTACTGTTGCACCACAAGGTCCTATAGAAGAGTTTCTGAGGCATCATTTCCCTGAGAATATTATTATGCACAAGTGGAAATTAGTTTGTCCTGGTTTACTTTGAGGTCAAAATTCTCTCCTTCAGCACACTGAAAACATTTCACTTAAGGATACTATTATAATAGTCTGCTGTAAATCTGATGCATGTTCATTTTTTACTGAGCTATTATTTCTCTCTGGGAGCTTTCAGAAATTTTATGTAAAGAAGTCTTAAATGTCTTTCATTAAAATGCACATTTTCACCAGGCTTGGTGGTGCATGCCTGTAATCCCAGCATTCGGGAGGCTGAGGCAGGAGGGTCACTGAGTTCAAGGCTAGCCTGGGCTACATAGTGAGTTCAAGGCCAGCCTGAACTACATAGTGAGACCTTGTCTCAAAAAACAATAAATAGGGCCGGTGAGATGGCTCAGCGGCGTAAGCGCCTGCCCGGCAAGCGCGAGGGCCCAAGTTCGACTCCCGGAACCCACATACGAAAAAGGGGCCGGTGATATCGCTCAGCGGCATAGGTGCCTGCTGGCGCGCGAGGTCCTGAGGTTGACCCCCGGTACCCACCAAAAAAAAAAAAAAAGAAAAACCAATAAATAAATAAATTGCACATTTTCCCTACTCTTCTATGAATCCTTTAATTCTAGGACATTTATTCTCATTATTTCTTCAGTTATTTCCTCCGCTCTTCTACCTTTCCTTCTAGGACTCCCATTATTCAGACACTGGCACTTCTTTGTCCTTGAACTGCACTGCTCTGTGTGCGTGTGTATGCAGGTACATGCCATTCTTTCTAACTTCCTGTTGGTAAAGACCCTCAGTGTGATGCTCCAACTCATTCACTGTTTTTGAGCTGTCTCTGTTTCTCTATCCCATTCCTTGTATTTTTCACACTTAGTATTTCCATTTGATTCTTTTTTTTCCATGAACCACTTGATTCTTATTCTTGTTTCAGATTGCTAAGATTTCCTTGTGTATTTGTATTGCATTATGTTAAATTCTTGGTTCGGGTGGTGCTGTGTCTGGTTGCTGTCTTTTTAGTCAGAGATCCCATTCCTCAAGTGGGAGCTGGGTATTTTGGCCTGTGAGCTCCTGTTCCTTCACAATGCCAGCTCCTCTGTCTGGTGGTCTTTTTTTGGTCAAAGGCCAAAGCCGAGTTCTGTGCTGTCCCTGCCACTGACCTTAACAAGGAGAAGGTCATGGCCTCCAGGCACCTCACCTGTCCACTCCTCAGGCAGTACTGAGATTTACCTTCAGACCTCTGGGAAGCAGCAGCAGCTGGGGGAAGCACAGTTCCAAAGTGGCATCCACCAGCCCGGCCCCCCTGGGACTTACAGGGTCCCACTGATACCAGTGAGTTTGCTGACTGTCCCCTAGTCAGCAAGAACAGCCGTCTTACTTGTGTCCTACCTTCCCTTCTGGCGTGTGGTAACCATCATTCTCTTCAGATTCTCGCAAGATTTGGGGGATATTTTTATTTTTTGGGCTTGATTTTTGGTAGTGGTTCCTGTTTGAGGAAAGGAGCCAGTTGCTTATTATCTTAGTAGGAACCAAAGCCTCAGTATATCTTCTGTTGTCTTATCTTTAATCTTTCCACGTTCTATTTTAGGAGGGTCTCTTATAAATAGAGATTTACAGTTACATCCAATCTGTTAACCTCTTTTTCATGGTGGTTGTTTTACTAGCCAATCTGATAACTTCTGCCTATCAAATGGTGAGATTTTTTATACTGTTCCCCACCACCACCCCGTCTCTGTTTTGGAATTGGTTGTTTGAAATAGTTTTTTTTTTTTTTTTCCTTTGTCTGGTTTAGTTGTTATATATTCTAGTTTTCTAAGTTTTTAGTGGCTTTCTCAGCATTTATAACATGAAGAGCTGACTTAAAGTATTAAGTCAATCAGTGTTTCTGCCATTCTCCTACAGAGGGATCTTAATTTTCAATCACTGACTCACCACCATCTTAGGTGTTATTGGCCAGTTTTTGTTTTTGTTTTTTGTGGGTACCGGGGGTCGAACTCAGGACCTCGCGTGCCAGCAGGCGCCCGTGCCGCTGAGCGATATCACCTTTATTCGTATGTGGGTTCCGGGAGTCGAACTCAGGACCTCACGCTTGCCAGGCAGGCGCTTATGCCGCTGAGCTATCTCACCGGCCCCTATTGGCCAGTATTTTAATTTTGTCTCCTTAATCTATCCCCAAGCATAGACCTACCTAGAGTTTTACTAGGTCAGGTTCTATTAGTGTTCACTGAGCAGAAGCTAGCCATAACCAGATATGCCATCTTCTATCTTTTAACTGAAGCTTTCCTTTGAGAAGCCACCTCTTCACAAACCTAGGCTCTCTGCATCCTCCTTAGACTCCCTTCCCACTTGTTGTTGTCCGTTAGGCCTACATTAGTCACGGGCATGCCATAAAGTACATCCCAGCTACTACTGTAGTTTCTACTGTAGTAGAAACCAGGGAATGCACAATGAGAAGCTCAGATTAGTGTTTTTAAAATGCTGAAATTTATGTTGCCTTGCCAAGTAAGAGTATGCTATTTAATATTTCCAAAGAGTACCAAGTTAAAAACTGCTTCATAGGGCCGGTGAGATGGCTCAGCGGCGTAAGCGCCTGCCTTGCAAGCGCGAGGGCCCGAGTTCGACTCCCGGATCCCACATACGAAAAAGGGGCCGGTGATATCGCTCAGCGGCACGGGTGCCTGTTGGCACGTGAGGTCCTGAGGTCGACCCCCCGGTACCCACAAAAAAAAAAAAAAAAAACTGCTTCATAGCTGGTGTGGTGCATGTCTGTAATCCCAGCACACTCTGAGGCTGAGGTAGGAAGATCTCAAGTTTGAGCCCTGCCTGGGCAACTTAGCAACATACTGGGACTCTGTCTCACAGTAAAAGAAGGTCTGAGGATGTAGCTCAATGCAAAGGCCCCAGGTTCAGTCAATCCCCAGTACCACAAAACAACAAAAATAAAATAACACCTTCATGAGAGCAAGCTTGGGACTTTTGAGATAAAGTACGGATAAAGTGATGTGCAGTGGTCTCCTGAAGATAGCCATATTTTATTTAGTTTCTGGATTTTATTTTTTTTTTACTGTCCATTAGTAACTGATGGGTGAGGCCAGGCGTGGTAGCACACACCTGTAATCCCAGCACTCAGGAGCTGAAGCAGGAGAATCTCTGCAAGTTGGAGGCCAGCCTGGGCTGCACAGTGAGTTCAAGGCCAGCCTGCACTACACAGCGAGACCTTGTCTAAAAAAAAAAAAAAAAAAAAAGATGGATGTTTAAGGGTAGCATGACAGTATCCTCCTACATTTGAAGCTATTGATACTCCTGTTTTTTTTTTTTCCATGTAACAGAATGGGAATTTTTTTTAGGTATTAACTACTCCTATCTAGTTACCACAGTATGTTTTAATATCTGTGTTTTGTAGACGCAAGAATGTTACAAAATAATAAGACAGGGCCCCAGCCCGAGGAACTTAAGAGACAGGTAGGAGACAAAAGGCCGAGTGCTGGAGAGCGTGAATGGCACATGAAGATGGTGGGTCCTCAGCAGAGCCCTGGGTTTCAGAGGGAGATGGAGGCTGGGCTCCAGAGGTCTACTGAAGGCAGAAGCCATTGCTGGGGAAAGCTTCAAGTGCTTCAGTAGGATGGCACTTTGTCTTAATGCTTTATTTTTGTTTTATTTAATGCTTTATTTAGTCAGCTAATAAATGCCAAGAAAAATCATGTGACCACAGGTTTTTCCCGGATTGGACTCCCCTTTTGGGGCACTGCTGTTCAGACCCGGGGACACTGGGTTTTCCTCCTTGGCACAAAGTTTGAAATAAAACACTTTTTGCACTAGATTTGGCCTGGCACTTCCTTTAAGCTACATCTCTGAAATAGGCATTTGAAAATGAGTTGAGCAGCTCCTCCATATACAGATGCTGCTGACCACCCCCACCATGATCTTCAGAAGCTCGTCGGCAGAGAGGGAGTGGGGGGCCCGTGGGGGGCAGTCGCAGTGAGCCAGGGTTGAAGATGCTCGTACCGTGCAGAAGGCTGGAGACAGACGAGCTGTGTGTCTTGGAACTCCATATGGTGAACAGCTTACTTCACCACCCCAACCTCAAGGACCTCTTCCCAAGCCTACTGGGCAATACTCATTTGCGAGTCTTGAAGCTGTGCTGCTGCGGACTGTTCTTACCCTTCTCAAGGGCACAGTATGACTGTCCAAATTACCTGAGGAATAAAAGATCAGCTAAATATTTAAAAGTCAAAATAGCTCCTGAGGTGTAGATTCCAGGCTTCAGTGCTTTTTTCTTAAAGTTTTCCAAGTGATTCTAATGAGGAGCCAGAGTGAGAACCATCAATGTCAGTGCACAAAAATGTGCTGACTGGGCATACTGCCCCTGCTTCCCTCCACGCTGTCTTGTCCCTTCTTGACCCGCTAGTCCTTTCTTTCCTTCTTCCCTCCTCCACCATCACTTCAGGTGCCACCATTCCTAGAGGAGCTCCCGGCACGGTAATGGAGTCTTGGGCCTCCACTTTACTGCAGGATAGAGAGCTCGAGGAGATCAACAAGACGACCGGCTTTTCCTCAGATTGCTCGTCTCTACAGGTGATTCACCAGCCTGGGCAAGGGAGTCAATGGGACGCTCAGCTGGGAAGATTTCCGAAGGATTCCAGAACTTGCCATCAACCCACTGTGAGACCGAATCATCAATGTCTTCTTTCCTGAGGGAGAGGACCAGGTAAATTTCTGTGGCTTCATGTAAACTTTGGCTCATTTCTGACCCATTGAGGCTAATGAAAAGAGCAAAGATGTGAATGAACCAGAACTACTCCACAGCCAAAGCAACAGACTGCACTTTGCTTTTTGACCGCTGATTTGGATAAAGATCCGTGACGAGCTATGGTAGGTGTTAGGCATGATGGTTGGCGTGAACATCTCAGAAGAGCAGCTGTGCAGCACTGAAGATAGAACCATCCAGGAGGCTGATCAGGACAGGGTCACCAGTGCCATACCCTTCAAAGAATTTGTTAGTTTTGGAGAAGGTGGACATAGAACAGAAAAATAAAGTATTCAATTTCTTCACTAAAGGACAGAGACCAAATTATTACTTGCTGTCCAGTATTTAAGAACTGGAACTTAAAGCGCCCCCTTGGCCGGTGAGATGGCTCAGGCCGGTGAGATGGCTCAGCGGCTTAAGCGCCTGCCCTGCAAGCGCGAGGGCCCGAGTTCGACTCCCGGAACCCACATACGAAAAAGGGGCCGGTGATATCGCTCAGCGGCATAGGCGCCTGCTGGCGTGCGAGGTCCTGAGGTCGACCCCCCGGTACCCAAAAAAAAAAAAAAAGCGCCCCCTTGTCCACCAGCCTCATGGTTCCCCTTCTCCCAGAGCACTACTGCTGTTGCATGGAAATCCCAAACATGTTCTATCTAAACCCGCCACTGGTGTAGAACTAGGGCATTACAGAATGGTACACCCAGTCTCCTGTTCAGTAGCCATCCACCAGCTCTCCATTTCTCAGTGCAACAGGGTCCGCTATTCTGTTGCTAAACACCATCCATCCATCCCGCCTGAGAAAGTGAGAGGAAATCACGCCCAGAACTGGCCAGTAAAGCTCTCACTGGGTGGAGATGCAGCTATGCTGCCCTTCCTCCCGCAAGGTTTTGGCATGCTTCCGCATACTCTCATGCATCCTTTGCTTTGTTTCCTTCAGCCTACCATCCACTTGTTTTTCAGCCTGTCTACTTTTTACTGAGCCTAAAATGCCCCTGTTCTACTCAGCACTCCAAGCTATGCCTATTAAATCTATTTCTGATTTGGCAGGATAGTCTAGTGGTCTGGCAGTTTTATCTACCTTCACTCTTACATGGGTCTCGCAGATGCTGCCTTTCTAGGAGCTTTTCAGTAACCAACACTTCTCTTGGAAGAATGTGACTCTGTCTTGGTCTCTTGCACTTTTCTGTCATCAAAGGGCTTCTGGGTGAAAATGTCCTTGAACGGTCGTGAGTAACTGTTCTAGGTGGCTTGCCCAGGTCGCTCCACCTCTGGCTTCTGATTCTCACCTTACATACCTTCATGGCTTCTCTTATGAGCGCTGTATCAGCTGTTCAGAAAACAGTCATATGCCTGCCAGTTTGCTTAACTTTGGGACACTGTCACCACCACTGGTGGTGGTGTGTGTACGACCTTCTTGTTTTTTTGAACAAAGGGCCTGGGAGCCCCCTAATGCCTCCTGTACTCACACTGTGTATGCCTCAGTGTTATGAGCACTGGAAAGTTTCTCCCTTCACATTTCTGAGTAGAGCAACTAGTGTTATGGAAGGGCCTAAATTATCCCAGTGCAAGAGAATTAAAGATGGTCCTCAGTGTCCTGAAGTTTTGCACAAAATTCTTTATGAATTTTATACTTGGCCAGTTGTTAATGCTGGAAGCCATAGCTCCTCATACAGCCCCAGAGAGTTGAATACATTGTCTTATTGGCTACCTAGTTACATTACCTTCCTAGCTTCTGTGTAGACCACTGCTGCTCCCTTGGAAATAAAGGGTCTGGCACTGGTGGTACAACCTAAGGTGGCATTACAGGTCGAGTGAACCAGAGCAACTTCTCTGTCAAAACCAGCTTAGACTCTGTTGTATCAGGCTGTTGCCATCTTCTGTCTGTGTGAGTCCATTCATTCATACATCTGCCCTTGGCTTTCTATGACTTGTTTCCATGCTTCAGAAGGCTAAGATGTGCAAACAATTCTTAAGGAGACTTGCTTAAAAAAAAAAAAAAAAAAAAAAAAAAGTGCAAAGGGATGGATAAAGGTGGGGGACAAGGATGTGGCCAGGCTGGATGGCTTAAGTATAAATGCATGAGGAATTTTTTATGAGGTATCTGTCTGACTTAGTGAAGTAATACAGGAATTACATAAAAAGGAAGAACTGTCTGATACTGACCTCTTAGGTATTTCAGAGGCTCTTTGATTTGCGTGAAGTTCCTAAGATTATGGCTTTTTCCCCCTTTGGCTCTGTAGCAAACTGTTTTAATCCATAGTTGTGTCTTATTGTCTCAGTAAAATTATATTCTTGATCCATCAATAAATACTTGTGGTTAAAAAAAAAAAGTGTTGACTGATTAGCGACAAGGGAAAACTAAAGGAGAGCCAGGAAGGTGGGAGTAGGACCCCACAGTAACTTGCCAGGAAAGGCAGTGTGGATGAGAACTAAATAAAAGGCTGGCCAAGGCCTGACCTTTTTCCCTTGAGAAGTAATGTGAGTTTTGCTCCTTATGATCAAGGGAGCTGTTATGGCTTATATCTAGATGTCCCCCCAAAGCTTCATGCATTCATAGGTGGGGCTTTTTAGAGCTGGCTAGATCTAGGATATGCGATACTGGGATTAAGGGTGTGTGGTACTAAATAAGTCTACTGATTGGTTTAGCAAGCATAGTTTTAGGTGTGGCTAATGAGAAGACCGACCTTGGGTGTGGGTGGCACCACCCAAAAGGCTTGTAGCCTGGATGAGATAAAAAGGAAAGGGAGACTTGCTGCTGCTGCTTCACTGCCTCCTGCCTGCCCTGCCATGGACTGTTTCTCCTCTGCCATGCCTCTCTGCTGTGCCACCCTGTCCTGGAGCCAGCTGGCTATAGACTGAAACCTCTACATACTGTGAGCTAAAATAAACCTTTCCTCCTTTAATTTGTGGGTGTCAGGCATTTTGTCCCAGCAACAGAAAAGTAACTAAGACAGGAGCCTAATCAACATCCTCTAATGTCAAACCTGAGCAAGTTGGTGCTCCTCACAAAGGGGGAGTGTTGCCTGTTCGGCTGCATTTGAATAGAGGTGTACACTGCCAGCCAGGCCTGTGTGGGGAGGTGCAGGACTAGACAGCCACAGTCCCATCCTGAAAATCGGACATCAGATGACCCCCCTTGGCACCAACCACAAACTGGGGTCTAGGGAGGTGAAAGGGTTTACAGCAGTGGCCCAGTTTGACCAGAGAATATACAGGAGACCCTTCAGCCAGTCAACACAAGTTCCACGCAGGAGTTAAGGGCTGCTTCAGGCTCTTTAAACTCCATTGTGTCAGCTGATAGCTTCTGATAGCAGCACCTTCTCCTTAAAGTGCACATGAGGGCCCCTGCAGAACCTGCCACTCACCAAGTGGGCAGAGGATAGCTGTGTCAGTCTCACCTTCATCTCCAGCAGAAAGGCCTCAGCTACAGCCAGCCAGCCCTGGCAGTTTCCAATGGAGTTGCCTCCTAGTGACCAACTTTTCTCTGCACAGAGTACCTAGTGGACCTTGAGAAAAGCAAGGGTCCACTCCCTTGGCTTCCTCCTGGCCATTCTAAAAAATCAGACTAGGAGACCTTTGGAGAAGGTGGCAGTGTTTAACCACGCTCACTCTGGCCAAAGCAGGGACTGCCAGGCTCCTGAAGTTCAGGATTATTTCAGAGTTGATGTGTGGTGACAAGAGTGGACTGGAGTGGGGGTAGCCTGGCTGTCCCTAAGCAACTCTGTAGGAGGTAGGACCAGGAACATGTCAGTCTTCTCAACCCAAAACTCCGAGCCTGGACAGCAGTGTCGCGTGCGTGCGTGCATGCGTGCGTGCGTGCGTGTGTGTGTGTGTGTGTGTGTGTAGAGAAATGGGGAATGAAGAATTATTTTCTTCATTCTGAAACGGAGATAAAAATATTCTTCACTGGTCTGTGTCTGAGATAAACAAGATATGGAAATGAGGTCCAGAGGGGGCCTCCCTGCAAAGCTAGTAAACTTACGCCCCGTGGCTACTTCCTGAGTCCTCCAGAGCTGCTCCCACAGGCCACATTTGCTGATGGCAAGCCCAGGACTCCTACCAGATGTGAAGACCTCACAGGGCTGCACAAGTGGGGGCAGAGTGACACACATCAGAGATGTAGCATAAAACAGCACACCCGGCAGGCAGGCACAATTAAATAGCATGTTTAATCATCTCACAACAGACAGTAGTAGAAATCATCTTTTTTTAAAAGTCACTCCCCATTCCTCAACTCCCAGATACGTGGCTGAGGAACCAGCAATGGGGCCACAGGGAGCTGAAAGTATTTCTAGTCAGAGTTGCCTATGAGCAGCCAGAGCCCTAAGAAAAGTTGATACGCACGTAGGCACTCAACACTCACATGTGCAAGGGACACAGAAGAGAGAGATGGGAGAGGGGACCACAGTGGGGCAGTCACACACATGCACTCCCATGCCATGACATTCCAGTCTGTGGCTGTCTCATCTGGGGACACAGAGTGTGGCCTGAGCCTGGAAGCAGCAGGTGCTGGTCAAAGGAAGTGGAGGGAGAGCATCGGCATGCAGCCTGGCTGCTGTGACAACAGCCCCTGACACAGCCAACCCTTCTCACCGCAGCTGCAGGGGAGTGGGAGGGGCTCCAGCAAGGGGCCAGGCGCTGTCTCTGCACTACCCTGCCAGCAGCAGTGGGGCAGGGATGCCATTTCCTCTTGGCCCCACCAGAGGGCATACTCTGTCCCAGAAATGAGAAGAACGAACGTGCTGTGACCAGAACCTTGGAGCCACAAGGCTGGTATCTGGTTCTGTGCCAGGTGGGTGTGGGGGAGGCACAGCAGGGCCCCTGTGAGGTGCACTGGGCTGGGCAGCACTGCTACAAGGCAATCAGAGAGGAGGCCAGAGGCTGGCTATGCCCTTGGGGGGCAGGGGGGTGGTGCAAAAAGGAAGGCCCTGAGGTGAGGATATTTGGGGGGCCTATCAGACAGGTTAAAGAGGAAACCTCTTCCTTCACAGCTTCATTCAGGGACTCCCGGAGTGTATTCAAGTACCAGCAGTTCTGGGTGGGGGTTGGGGGAGTGAGCAGCAGATGCTGGGAGAATAGCTGCCCGCAGACCTGGGAGGTAGGGAATCAGCCTGGCGGGGCTCTGGGTGCTGGCACTGCCAACCCCACCCTGAGGAAAGACACCAGGCAGCTACAAAATCTCTTCCTGTGCGCTCTGGGCCTTCAGCGGGGTCTGCCCGTTGGGCACAGAGCCGTTCTGACCGTGCAAGAGTTTGCCCTTCTCCCGGTCTGGCCACGTGAAGATGGCATCATCGCTGTCCAGCTCCGACTCAGAGTGCATCAGGCTGCTGCTCAGCATGGGGCCTTTCTGTCTGATACCTGAAATGAAGAGGAACCCGGTGTCCAGACACAAACCTCCCCAGCCCTGAGCCGTAGTCGTACCTTCAGCCCAGCATGCAGAGCTGGGGGACAGAGAGAGCCCAGTCCCCTCTCCGGGCTGGGAGGGCAGGTCCTCCAGGTCCCCGGCCTGGATGGCTACAAGAGTCCACTAGAAGTTACAGAAAGCACAGCCTGGAGATCAGACCTGGCCTCTGTTGCTGGGTCTTCACCTCTAGTGTCCATGAGCCTTGGTTAGGGCCACCAGTAGCATTCTCTTTCCTTTTTGATCTGGACTATTTTATCAAGTCCCTTCATGAACAGGGTGGAGTGAGGTGGGAGGCAGGCAAGCACAGAGAATTCAGAGTTGGAGAATGAGCTTTGAGCATCTCCTGGCCCTGCATGGACACTGTGTCCCTGACAGCATGAAGATAAAATTTTACTCCATGTAGCCATAGGCTCCATGGGATCTCAGTCTACTCTGCCCTCCGTAGGTGGGCACTGGAGGGAGGAGGCAGATGCATGGTTGGCTAGGAGAGCCTGACTGAAGTGGGGAATAGTTTTAGGGCAGATCCCACTCAGCAGCAGGATGGCTGCCCTCTGACTGGTGCAAAATACTCCAGAGAAAGCAAAGGGAATTGAGAGGTGGGAACTGAGAAGTGGGAGACCCTACCCTGACAGTGTTCTGACATTCTTTCTTAAAATAGTGACCAGTCAGATGGTTGGATGAGCTGTGTTTGAACCAGGCAGCGCCATAACCTCATCATCTAACACTCCAAAGCATCAGAAGAGAGGGTCCTGAGGATCCTCAAGCCCTCTACCATGCCTGGCCAGCCTGCCTTAGGCCAGAAGTACTTCAGGCTCTGTCTCTTGGGGACAGTACTCTCCTCCTGACCTCAGCCATGTGTGACTTTGTCTTATAGTGGGCCCTGGGCTCAGGCAAGCTGCTTACTCAGCCTTGTCCACATTAGGAGTGCAGCCCTGGGACATGCCCTGATGGTCACTTTCTTCTGAGCAGCAGGACAGCAGGGCCACAGAAGAGACCTGGCAGCCTGGGCCTCTCCAGTGTGGTGGAGTCTGGCCCTGCATGGGGCCAGTGGGCAGGAGACAGTGAGCAATGTAATGTCACTGGCCGAGGGAAAGGCCTTCCTTTGGCCTATCAGCCAAAGCAGGATGTCAGACCCAGCCCTGCCTATATCCTTTGGGGGCTTTCCCCTTGTAGCACCCACTTGAGCCCTTTTTTCCCAGAGCCCCATTGGGCCATAGCTGCAAGGGACAGGAACACACTGGGGAGATCCGTCCTTGGCTCTACAGCCATAGACTCAACCAGGGCCCTCCCACCACTAGCTCCTGCTCAGCTTGAAGAGCCAAGTGGAATTTACCCATGAAAAATGACAAGATGGAACACATATTATCAATGAAAGTTGAACATACACATTCCCTGTGGCTCAACGACACAGTCCCCGGTCCTAGGTCTATGCCTAACAAATCCATTCACATGTCCACCACAGACATGAACGAGAATGTTCATAGTGCTCCTAAGAGGAAAAAAAAGAACTCAATTGCCCATCAACAGTACGAATGGCAAATAAATTTATTCACACAATGGAAATTCAACAGCAAAGTGAATGAATGAACTATTGCTAATACAGAACAACAGATAAATTCCATCAATGTAATGTTGAGTGAAAGGAGCTAAACACGACTCCATTCATTTCAACTCCTGTAAGATACCAGAAATAAACGGAGGGAGGGGACACTGACTGGAAGGAAGTACAAAGGAGGGGGGCTGTTTCCATGGGTGTGTTCGCCTGTGAAGACCTATCATGTTATAGTTAGGATTTTGTACAATTAGGTTGAACCACAAAACTACCATCTTTGTAGGACAAAAAATTTAATATTAGCAGTTTCATATGATTTAACCTAGTATACTTTAATAGAAAGTTTAAAAAAATAGAAGAGCAAACAAAACCAGACCCAAAGCTATGGCTGCTGAATACAGACCCTGTCTC
Organism: Erethizon dorsatum; assembly: GCA_028451465.1. NCBI lineage: Eukaryota > Metazoa > Chordata > Mammalia > Rodentia > Erethizontidae > Erethizon > Erethizon dorsatum. Next base: position 107,501,174 of record CM051827.1, on the reverse strand, counting down.
CTGAGGTGGGCATCCCCACGTACCCTGCAGCCCCTGGTGCTTGAGAACCCCGGGAGTCGCTCTGGTGGAGCTGCCTTATTTGCTCATCGTGTGCCTGCCCTGGCTCTCTCCAGGCCCCTGCCACACACCTCGCCTCTCTGCACCATATGCCCCCAAGCTCTTCTTCTTTAAGCTGAACTTCTTTAGTCCCACACCTAATTCAGCACAGTCCTGAATCCCCCTCCCAGCTTGCAGTTGTAGGGAACCTCTGGCTGGTCAGACTCACACCAGATGCCAGCAGATTCCTCACCACTCCCTCGGTCATGTGCTACCCACAAGAGAAGAGCTCTCTGTCCCTCACCTGGTGTCACCCTGTGGCTGTGGTGAGCTGCATGCTACCAGCCTCCAGGGGCTCTCACCCCAAGGAATCTGCGGTGCTATCAGGTCCCACCCAAGCTCACCTCCAGGTCTGAACTACTTGACGCCAGCACCCACTTCCCTCCGCTCCCGCCTCAAAAAAGGCATCTCAGTGCCACAGCTCCCTCTGCCCACACCTTCCTCCCCAGGACCCTGACCTCCACCAGGCCCAGGCTCTGCGTCTCTGCTGCTGGCTACACACGGCCTCATCAAAGGCAGCCATGGCCTTCCGGCCTGCTTGTCCCCTAGCTGTAATTGCTCAGCTTTGAAAAGGACTATTAAATATTTGAGGCCTCATTTGCTCTCCACCCTAGCCCAGCCCTCCCACCCTTGCCACACTCACCATTCTGCTCTAGCTCTTTAGGTGCCCAGGAACGGCCAAGTCATCATTCATTCTCATTCTGTGACCTCGGTAACACAAACATGGATGCCCACCGCAGGACACACCCCCAGATACGCACACCTGACCCATTTTAGGCTCCTGGGCCTTTCCCTGGTCAGGGCTATGACCACTTCGGGTGCTGATCCTCACCAGCAGAGAGAAGACTGCTCACTCTGGTTGGGACTGTTCTGCTGAGTGCAATCTAATTTTTCTTCTCTCACACAGTCACTGCGCCAGATGCCCTGATCCTGTTAACACCACTCACTCCCTGTCACAGGGGTTGGAAGTCAACCTCGACTTCACCTGTCCCTTGATTTGCTTATACTACTAACACCAAGCAAATGGTCACTGTCACCTCCATGAGTCACTGCAAAACTCCGTACTGACCTCCCTAATTAACCTCTCTCCTTCAGCTTAATTGTATGTTGTCACCAAGCTAATTTTCCTGAACTAGCACTTTCAAGATGTCACTTCTCATAAAATGAGGCAAAGGCTCAACTCCTCACCCCTTAAAAAAGCAGGAAGCTGAATATGATGGCTCATGTGTATAATCCTAGCACTGAGGGAAGCTAAGGCAGGAGGATTGCAAGTTAGAGCCCAGCCTGAGCAACTTACCCTGACCTGTCTCAAAACAAAAAGGGCTGGGGACGTAGCTCAGTGGTGAGTGGGGGGCAATCCCCAATACTGCACCCCGCCAACATAGGGTCTCACTTCCGTTAGGGAACCACAGCAAGGCCCCTGCTCACTCGTCCAGCCTAGGTCCACTCACCCTGGCTCACCTGTTCAGGCTGTCACCTGTGTCTGCTCCCTCGAATATCCTCTGCCCCCCAAGTGGCAGGGCCATTAGCTGCCTTTGCCCCTTTGCCCACAGTCCAGTCTCGTGCACTGGCCTGGCTCACAGCTACTCAGCTTTGGGCTCGGCTTCAGTGTTACTCTTTCTTAACACTTTTCACAATCACATTTATGTATCTGTGACTGTGACTTTGGGAGGCAGGGGTGGGAAAGAAATTTCTAGGCAGAGACACGAACCAGCAGAATTTGTTCAGAAAAGAGAGAGATCAGCAAGAAGGAAGATCCCAGAAAAGTGAACTAATATAAGCTCACAAAGGCTGTGTCGACAAAAAGTTGAAGCTTTTTGGGTTGAAAATAATAAATCACAGAAAGATTGTAAATTGGGAGCAGGGGGACATGGTCAGAATAACACAGTAAGACAGGCTTGGCCACCATGTGGAGGCGGCTGTGCAGTTTTTGCTCTCGGTCTTCCCTCCGCCCACCCTGGGACTCACTTCAGGACCAAAGTACTCAGAATGGAGCTGCGCAGGTGCAGGGCCCAGGCCGCCTGCCAGAGAACACTTACTGTGCGGATGCATCTTCTCCCACAGGCTGAAATTCTCTGAGCGCAGAGCCTGTCTTAGGACTCCCTCTATCCCACAGCCTCCCCTTAACATAAAACTTTAAGCTGATTTAATACTTTCTATAATAATAGTTTTACTTGCAGAGGGTTTAGGTCCTGTCCTGTGACATTCATGATGAAGGGGACCTCACCAAATGACTGAGCCCAGTGAGGAAGTGAGGCTCAGCCCCAGGTCTCCCGACACCACCACCATGGTGCCTGTGCTATAGGAAACCCTTCTGGCAGGAAGCGCCTGACGTGAGCCAGGGCTGCTGCAGCCGCCAGGGAAGCTGCCTCCGAGCTGCCCCAGGATGCCCAGCGATGGCAGGGAGAGTGAGGGACAAGAGGCTGGCTGAGAAGGAGGCAGGCGGGCAGACCGTGGCTCTATCTCAACTCTGCCTGGAGAGGACAGGCTGGTTAGGCCTAAGGGACCAAGGCCTTGACCCTGACCACATGGGGCAGCTTGAGAACCTGAGTGAGGAGCAGGCAAAGGAGTGTAGGGGGCCTGGCACCTGGCAGAGCAGGAAAGGCACCGTGGACGGAGCCTACAGTCACCCGGCCTACATGTGGCTCCTGCACCTCAGGGCTACTCCAACCCTCAATCGTCATCAGTCCTCACCAGGCAAGGGAACAAAATGTTTTTGCAGTACAGATAGCTGTTAGCTGTCAGCCAGCTCCTGGCCTACCTGTGCGAGAGGTTGGCTTCAGCTCCAGACTTTCCTGATCAGTAGCATCCAGGATCTTGTACCTGCTTTTCCTCTTGGGTTTTCCTTTTTGCCTAAAAAACACAATTCCCACTCTTGCTCAGGAGGGGTTCTGTGTGCGGCTCAGGACAAGGGCCAGTGCATGCAGGGTGCTTCCTGGGGTGAAGGGAGCCCTAGGGGAGAGGTGTCTCTTCACTTCTTGGCCAGGGAAGGAGGCAACTGTGATTTGTTTCTCAAAAATGTTCCTCATCAGTCCTGGGAAACGCAAGGGAGCTATGAGCACCTTAGTGGGTCTCACCTCGCCACAGCAGCAAGGAGGATGGTGAAAACGGACAGAAAACGCAACCTCTGCTGAGGGTGTGGGAAAGGGGAGGCATCATGCCAGAAAGTCATTAATGGTGGCTGTCTCAGGCTGGTAGACTTTTTAAAAAATTCTTCTAATTTTCTAAGCTTTATATGAGGTAATACTGCAGATTAAATCCCAGCTCTGTTGCTTACTACGTCCTCAGACAGGTGATGCAATTTTCCTGAGCCTGAGTTTCCTTATCTATAAGATGGCAAAAGGTATAAAAAAGATATAATCTACAAAATGTTACTGTGACACACAGTAAACATAGAAATCATACATAATAATGAAAAATATGCAAGTAACCATACAGTACTATTAGATAGGAAGACTCAAATGAAAAACCCTAGAACAGTTCACATACATCAGAAAGCTGACTCTACAACTGCGTGAAAACCACGTGCGCAGTTCCCAACTACAAAGGAAAGAGGAATAGAAACTCCCAGGTCTAGGTGTGAGACTGAGGTGGGAACCATCGCAGGACATGCATCTGGATGCCATCCAGCCCACACCCTCTCCCACCCCATGGTGCCAAATCTCTCAGCGACAGACCCTTGACTGATGGGTGCGCCAAAGCACTCCAACCATGACTGGAGCCCCAACCTGTCCCTCCACGTGGAAGGTGGCACATACCTCTCTGAGGAGAGTCTGTGACAAGAAGCCCAAATGAATTTCAACAGAGAATCCACCTTACCTCTTACAACAACAGATTATAGTCCAAGATAGGATTCCCAAGGCAACAACAATGACAAAGGTAGCAATGATAACATACAACACGCTCCACTCTGCAAAGAAAATCAAAATGGTGAGGGCTGAGAGAGGATGGAAGGCAGGCAAGGGCTGCCCCACCTCAGGCAGGAGGTGGCTTCACACTGTGCACAAGAAGGCATCCAGGGCTCCCAGGGAAGGCAAAACCTTGAAGCTCACAAGCTTCTGAAATGTGCTGTGTCCCAGGCCCTGCCCCGGAAGCACTCTCAGGCACTGCAACCATGTCAGGAGCACAGGCTCTAAGGCGACTGTGGCTTCCACTAGGCCAAACATGCAGCCGCCCCTAAAGGACCAGAGGCCTTGCGCTGGGTCAGACTGGGCTGCAGGGTGCAGCAAGTGGTCTGAAGTAAGCCTGGTTCTTACATGACTGCCTCAGAGCTTTCTCTAACCTGTGGAGGAAGGAGGAAAAATCCTCTGCAAACAGAAAATACACAGAGTTCTTCTCTTTGCCTGCTCATCTGCCTCAGAAACATCAACAGCCACCCCCTCAGCACAGATCCACATTCTAGCCAAAGCAGCTGGCACGGAGCCACATGGACTCACCACAGTTGCTGTCGCCATCCCTCAGCTGCACCTTGATGAAATTCTCCATCCAGAAAGGGTCACAGATACAACGTTTGGTGAATGAGTCGCAGTGGCCATGGTCAGAACAGTTCAGCTGACATGCTGAAGGTGGCAGGGGAAGGGAGAAAGAGAGGGTCAGGGAAGACACAGAAGTGCCCTGTCCAAGAGTCTTCCAAGCGCAGCTGATGCTGTGGTCACCATCACGCTGCCATGAGATGCAGGCAGCAGCAAGGCCGCTAGAGAGACGGCTGCCGTCAGTCCCCCTTGTTCTCCGTGTCAGTGACTGTCAGTCTTTTATGTCCTATATACCTCTTCTCAGAATAATATAATTGGAGAAATATAGGATTACACAGGAAACAGTCATATTGTTTTTTGTTTTTTTTGTGGTACCAAGGATCAAACCCAAGGCATTTATATGAGCTACATCTCCAACCCTTCTTAATTTTGAGACAGGGTCTTCCTAAGTCATTAATTCGCCGAGGCTGGATTCAAGCTTGTAATCTACAGTCTTGCAGAGTCCTGGAATTACAGGCATGTACCACCATGCCAGCTCTTAATGTGGTTTTTAAATATTTAAAAACACGAATGTTTGAAAAAAAAATATGTGTTTACTTTTATTAAAATATTAAGTAAATAGATCTATTAGTGGGTCTAATAACTACTGTAATTTTGAAGTAGTGTTGGGTAAAAAATGACATTTTGTCAAGTAACATGATAGAAAATTATGTGTGATTCCCACTGCCTCAAGTTCACAGGTTCTGTTAGTACCACCTTCCTTCATAACTGAAGGACGTCATGACTTTCAGGCTGGGGTTAGTGAAAATAAAGATACAATTTTTCCCATTCAAGCTCACAGCCAACCTGAGTGCTATCTCAGGCACCCACGGGCCCCCAGGTAAGAAACCCTGTGCTGGACAGAGGCTCTTCATGATAGTGGTAGTGAAGAAAAGAAAATGAGTATCTGAGGTCCCAGAAGAAGGAGGTTAGGCCAAGGACAGCAGGGACTGGGGGCGAGCTAAGGACCGAGGTAGGCTCTAGCTCCCAACTTCCCAGAACTACTCACTGACGGTATTGATCTCCAGGGCTCCAAATATCAGAAAGTCTGCCTTTTGCTTCCGCAGCTCATTCTTGAGCATTGCTGCCACCTCATAGCCCTTGAAGATCTGGTGGGGAGGCTCATTTTGAACATAAAATACCATCTTGGTGCTGCAGAGACACACGACAATATGAATGAGCTGAAGTGAGCCGTAACAGCAGCAGCCGCCACCATTTACTAAGTCCCTTCTGTCTGCCAGACCCTGTGCCTACATGCATTCCCTCACAGCAGGCTGGTGAGAAAGGAGTTACGGCTGTCATCTTCATTGTTTACAGAGGACAACACTGGGTTCAGAGGGGTTGAGTGCTTGCCCAAGGTCACACAGTTAATTATGGCAGAGCCAGATCCCCAGCCTGTTATGTCTGACTCCAAAGCCTACACTTTTATAGGATGCCCTCAGGTGCCCAGCTAAGGGAGGATCAGAAGATGGAGACTTGGCTATGGCTGCATCCTGTGCTCAGCCTTTTCACAGCTAAGATGAGGGTGCTGCTGGGTTACTTGTAAAACAAACAACAGGCTTTGTAAAATGTAAATTGTTGCAAAGCATTGAGATTATCCAGAGGCCAAAACATAGCCAAAATGACTGTTACAGTGACAGCAAAAAGAAAGACCCAGTACAATGGTGTGGCTGGTTTGAAATTATATTACTCCAGGCCCAGAATCTCTGTACTTTGTTTGTCATTTTCTCCAGGACAGACCATGCCTGAACTCACATCTGGGTAGCACAAAACCCACTCTCCAGACCTTGCCCTTAATCTCTGATTGCCTCCTTCATGTTTGCCTAATAAATTGAACATTCCCGGTCAGTGGATCATATGTGTTTTATAGGTGTGCTCAAGATACTGACCCTCTCAGCATACAGGATACCCAGCCCTGGTCTAATTGCTTCCAGTACAAGTAGCCTTGTCTATTTATCCCAAGGTGCAATGTAAATACAACCATTTTCTGTATATGGCATGACATAAAGGTTTGGGAAGCACTGTCATCAACTAAATAGAATCAAGAAATAAATCTTTACTATAAAAGATGTGTGGCCCATTTCCCATTATTTTCTCTCAGTTACCTAACCCATGGTTATAGTTTCAATTTCTATCTCTATACCAATAACACTCAAACCTTACTCTCCTCTCCCCATAGGACCAATAGTGACCCATCTATACCTGGAAATACTTCCAAGAATAATGACCTCAGATCTTTCCCAGATGCCTCAAGCCCAACATGTCTCAATAAATTTATGATGTAAATAAATAAAAGAGTGAAATCAAGGAGAGATGGTAGGAAACAAAAAGTCAGATTTTTTGAAGATGGGAAAGAACATCAGGCTAAGCGGGGAGGGTAGGGAATGGTGAGTAAAGGGACCAAAAATAATCAAGATTTATTATATACGTATGCCAATCCCCCAAAACAAATGATATTATTATGTATTACAAACATGCACTAATTAAAACATTTGTGGTGATAACCATTAATTAAGCCCTATGTGTTAGAGACTTATGTAAACATTGTCTTATTAATCCTCAATATCGTTCCTATAAAATAGATACTAGAATGTTCACAGGTGAGCACCGGTTGCCAGACGTAGCTTGTGCGCTTTACAGGGCTCACATGGAGGGTGGGGGTGCTCAGGGGCCAGGCCCCTGTTTTTCCCTCCAAGCACATGCTCCTCCTTTCCTCAACTAGGTCAAAACAGGCCACGCCAGAAACCCACAGAAGTCCAGATACCTTTCCCTTCCTCATGCCCCACAGGCAGTGTGGCAAGTCTGAGCAAACCCCCAACACACTCTCGCCAGTGCTTGTGCCAACCTCTTCCTACCGCTTCTACCCAGTCAGTTCCCAGCAACCTGGGGCAATGCAAGCAGCTATTTTCCCTGCTGCTACTCCCAGGCTGCTGAGCCTAGCTCAAAATCGATCAATCAGGGCTGGTGAGATGGCTCAGCGGCATAAGCGCCTGCCTGGCAAGTGCAAGGGCCCGAGTTCGACTCCCGGAACCCACATACGAAAAAAGGGCCGGTGATATCGCTCAGCGGCATGGGCACCTGCTGGCGCGCGAGGTCCTGAGGTCGACCCCCGGTACCCACAAAAAAAAAAAAAAAAAAAAACAACTGATCAATCAATCAAACATCAGTCAAACAAAGGGAAGGGTCCTAACGATGCTGTCTCTACCTGACTGCATGTCAAGATTCTCTGTGGAGCTTTTAAGTTTTAGGTGCCCAGGTCCCACGCCAGCTGAATCATCTCACTGGGGAAGAGGCTCTGGAATTGGAGTGTGCACAGATGCAGTGAGAGCTGGGAATCACTGTGCTCCGCTCCTGTCTCTAACCTGGGCTCAGACCCCAGGATCTCTCAAAGGCAGATCCCTCCCTGGAGCTCCCAACCTTCACCACTTTACCACCTGCTCCACCTCACTCCGCTCCCTGAGGCAGGTGGCCCTGCCCCCACACTTGCCACCAACAACACCGGGCCTTGGCACCTCCCCCACGGCACAGCCCCTCCCTATCTCCAGAGCACCCTTAGCCCCAAGTCCAGCCTCCGCTAATTACCCCCACCTCCACCACCTCCTTTTCCTTGGCACTTTTCCTCGAGTTATTTCCTATCTTTCAAAGGTGCATTTCCATGCGATCCCCTACAGTATTTCCAGTACCAGCTTCTGCAGAGCTTTGATGTGTACCACCTCGGCATCCCCAGACTACGACACCTGTCCTTTGTCCACTGTTGCTCTGACGCTCAGCGGAGCACACACCTCGCACCTGCTCTGCGTCCTCGCCGCGGCTGGCCCCGCAGCATCCGAAGCCTCTGGCAGTGCCACTAACAGACCGCGCCTCAGCTGCCAGCAGCCACTCCAGATGGCCCTCCTCCCGCCTCACTGACTGCTCTCCCTGGTTTCTGTTGCTGTGTATCTCTTCTTGCTCTGTCTCTTCCTCAACTTGTGTCCTCCAGAGTTCTGTCCTCAGTTCTCTTGTCAGTGTGATTTGTCTCTCCTCGTGGCTTTGACTCCTGCCTAATCGGTGACTCCTGACCTCTGCCTCTTCCTTCCACCCCAAGTTCCAGCCTGTAACTGCCACCGTCTGTGGAACATCTCCCCATGTGCGCCGTTAAATAGAACGGGTTCCTTCTCCCCCCTAGCTTCAGTTAACCATTTGGTTCTCCCAGCCCCATTCAGGGCCCCAAACCAAACGCCTCGCCCAGAACACCTCCCTCCCCTCCCCTCCCCCAGGACACCAAGGTCTGTTGGTTTGCCTCTAAATTTTGTTTATGTTCTTCTCTACTTCTGCCACTGCCTTAACTCAGGGTTTGCCACCAATGTACTAGTCCAGAAGCTCCCTGATTGGTCTCCCAGACTTCAGTCTCTCCTTATTTTAATTGAACCTCGACATCATTGATCTCCCTGAACAAAGTCAAAATCTAAATATGGACTGTTCTTGCTTTAAAAACAAAGAATCAAAATTTTATACACTAAAACAAACTAACTTGTTTTAGTTAGTTGGCTGCTTGCATTGCTCCGTCCAAACTATCACAGCTAAACTCCTTAACTTGCACATAGTCACTCTCAGTTTCCGAAGCTGGCCTTGCTTTTGACCACATCATGGGGCCTACTCAGCTCTGAACCAACTGCCCTCTTCCAGAAGAATGCCTGCACTTGCCGCCGCAGGGCCACTGCTCACACTGTTCCTCTCTTGAATCTCCTCCTAGTTCTGTGAGGTTCAGTGCAAGTTTCACTTGTTGAAAATCTCTGGGCTACCTCCCACCCAGCTCTGGAAGAATGGACTGCCCTTGCCTCTGTGGCACCCTGCTGCCAGGTAACATGTCTGCCTAGCTCCCTGACCAGAGTGTGGCCTACAAAAGCAGTGGACCTCCTCTGACCTCATACTCAGGAACCTGGTTGAGTGTTGAATACAAAGGAGTGACCTGTACTAGAAAAGCAAGTTCAGGAAAGGGATGGACACCGAGAGTGGCCCCTGGTCAGAGAGCCCGCCCTTTTCCATCTACCCCAGTATGTTTCAGCTCAGCAGCAGAGCCCGAGGGCCCCTGGTCTATCCTTCTCTCCCCCCACGTGTTGCCCAGCTACCTCTGCTCCGTGTACGGCTGAATCTTTTGCACAATGATGTCGGAGTCCAGCACCCCCAGGAGGACCCCAATCTGGCGGATGAACATCCCCTTCAGCCTCTCAGTTAGCTGACTGACGCTGACATCCAAGATGATCTCCACCAGGTTGTTTTTCCTGGGATCTGGAAAGCACGTGGATCAGTAATGGCTTTAGAAGCGGGCGAGTTAACACAGACCCACCACAGTGCATTTGCTTTGGCGCAGGAGGGAAAGGAGACAGCACTGAGACCTCCTTCAAGTGGGGACGACAATGGATTCCTGATAAGGCAAAACTGGTTTAGAGAGCTTTAGACCGACCTGAGAAGTGCCACACATGTTCTGGGGACAAGACTGAGCAGGAGTAGTGGGGCTCAGTGAAGGGACAGGGAAGAGAGCGCACTGCAGCCTTTGTTGTAAAAGCCTCTGCCCGGGAACACTGCTGAGCTCTCCTGGGAAAGTGGGGGTGCCAGGGGTCTCGTGACTCCCATCTGATTCTCACTGACCTGCTGTACTCTGTCTACGAGAGTGGGAGGGGAAACGTCCTTCTCAACCATCTTACCAGTAATGTGAACACATCTGTCCTTGTGGGTTTCCATATAGTAAACACAGTGAGAATCGAGGTGGCCAAGAAATGAGCGTCTCCTTAGAACAACCTCACAGCTGCACTATCTTTTCACAACTCCAGAATGGGGAGACCGTCATGCTTTACTTCTGAACATGTCCTAAAGATTGTTCCCCATCTAAAAGTCAAATCCCTGACCCATATAGTTGGATGCACCCCTTGCCTGTTCTCATGGACGATTTACATAACTCGCAGACTATCTGGAATCTGATTTTAGACACAGAAGAGACTCTGGTGTCTCAGCTCTTGTCCTTCCTAGAAGCAAGACAAGGACTGGAAGACTTTCTGGGATCCCTTCCCGCCTAAGACTTCCACACACTCGCTTGGCCAAGTAATAACGGTTAGCTTGAAGTTAATACCTGTTCCTCAGAAGCGTGGGGATTTATAAAGTTCCTCCCCACCCACACTCTCAGTTCTTTCTTAGCACCAAATTAGCCTCAAAGCAAAACAAAACATCATTCTACTTAGGAAGGAAATTCTACTTCTGAAAATCTGAAAAATGTGCAGGACACCAGTTACTTTACCTTCCCTGAGTTGTCAGATAAAGCCTGAGGCTCAAATTACAAAAATAAATTATTTTCTGCATCTGGGTCCTGATGAGACATCATGACTCAAGCTATTCCTGGGCTCAGATTCCCAGTGCACCCGAGCCCTCTCTCCTCAGTCACGGATAGAGGAGGAAGTGCTCGACTGGGGACACAAAGGCCTGGCTCTGACACAACTTCTGTGTGACACTGAGCAAGCCCTGCCCTCTCTGAGTTTTGGTTTCCCCATCTGAGATGAGCAGGGAGAGGGCTACCTCCCTGTGTGGTCCGAGGGCGCTGCTGGACTGGCCGTCTCAGCATGGGGTTGCTAGATTTCTTTTAAAAGCTAGACTTGCACCTGGCATGGTCTGTGCTACAGGGAAGCCCTTGAGATAAAGGTCTTGATGGCCTGGCCTGGAGATTCCACACAGCCTTATTAAATGAACTCACCAGGTTTCACCTCCACAGTGGCCCGGTTTGTGTCACTCTCGCCCTTTGCGTCAGTCACTTTCAGATGAAATGTGTAGGTTCCCTCAACCAGGTTGGAAAGGAAGAGAACAGGGTGGTGGTCAGAGTGATTTAACACCTCCTGTAGGGTTGGGAAACAGGGCTACATCGCAAAACAAAACATCACACCATTCTTGGAGTCAGCTGTGGCTTCTGCCATGACCAGGTGTGGTCTAGGCTGCACCGTTTTGACTCTCCTCATTTTCTGACCCATAAGAGTGCTGCGGCCCACAGCTGCTAGCGTCAGAGGACAGAAACCTATTCTGTGCCACACTAGCTCACAGAGAGACCCAGAGTAAGTCACTTAGCCTCCCTGGATTTCAGAGAACAACTCACGGGTCCCTTAGTTAAAACAGACAAGGAAATGCATGTTCCCTCCCATTCCCTCCCTTCACCCTGCCCGCAACTTAGCCCCTGTGAATCTGTCCAGCTCCTGGCACGCTCACCCCTGCTGCTGGGCTCCCTTCATCTCGAGTCCAGAGGTAGTTGATTATTCCCTTGTCATCTGAGGACTTGGAACCATCCAGCTCTGCTGTGTTCGTGGGCAAGATAATCACCACATTTCCAGTTATCTTGGCTACAGGTGGTTTGTTCATTTCTAACCAAAGAAAAAATAATGAGACAATGTGACGTTTTGGAAAGGAAGGAATGCTGCTTTATGATGCTCGCGGCAGACACTGAGATCATCTTAAAGAGAGAGCTGCTTTAATGCCTGTCCGTGCCAGCAACCAAGTGGGCAGCTTTAAAGCCACCAGAAGTATAACCCTGAGGCTGCAGTCCCACCCTCAGACGTGTTCTCCTGATGCTGGACAGCAGAGAGGAGAAGTGGGCTTCCCCCAGCCTCACAGCAGCCCTCCCAAGAGGAAGCCAGTTCTTTGCTTTGGATGATTAGAAATAAAGGCCGTAAAAGGCTTAAAGCCTTGAGGTTTGGTTTCCCCCAGCTCCCACCACAAGTTCTTCCTTAAAATATCTTAAAGTGTTATCCTCTGGCTATTTGTTCCATTCCCCCCTTTATACTTTACAAGAGGAAACAGGGAAAGGCCTCTCAGATCCTGGGCTTCATTTGCTGGGTGCAATTCAGTATTTACTCAGCACAGCAGACGTCTCCGGACATCACCTGCATATCTCACAGTTTTTCCTACTATCAGCTTAGGGCCTCTCCCCAGGCCCTCGCTGCTCACTGCACCCACAAACCAGGCCCAGGCCCATCAATTCCCGGCCTCAGGTCGGCTTTATCTGCAGGCTCACAGGACAAGCACAGGAAGCTGCAGTGCAGCAAAGTCATTCTAAGGGCTGACAGCAGGTGTCACTGTAGCTAGCAGGAGAGTCACAGAAACGCTAGGCCTTCAGAACAGAGAGGTAAAATCAAGATGCAAAGAAAAAAAAAAAAAAATCCTTAATTTTTTCAGTTGAGATGCAGAGGAGAGAGGGGGAGAGAGGGAGAGAGAAGGAGGGAGGGAAGAAGGGAAGGAGTATGGGAGGAAGAAAGGGAGGAAGGTGGGGAGAGACGACAGCAGGGAAGGAGAAAGGAGGAAGAGAAGAAGGAAGGCAGCAAGCAGGGGGTGGGCAGGCACAGGAGGGAGAGAGACAGGGAAGTTAAAATTCACCTCACAGTCACTCTTAATTAGAGGTTGTTTTAGAAAAGCAAATAATAGCTGTTCTTATCCCAATCTTCCTCCCCACCTCTGGTCTCTGATCAACCTCTGCAGCCAAAGAGAACTCAGCATATTCCTCAGCTCTCTGGCTGAAGGGGCTGCTACACAAACCCGAAGCAGGGAGGTACCTTCTTTGACAATGACATTCACAGTGCTCTGGCTTTGCAGGTTCCTCTCATCTTTGACAGTCAAGGTGAACACGTAGGTCCCGACCTGCAGCCCAGTCACAGTGGCAGCACTGCTGTTGGCATTCTCTAGTTGTGCCCCGTCAGGGCCCCTGGACAAAGAGAGGGTGGAGTTGTTCCTGTCTCTGCTCTCTTGTCTCTGGCACAACAGGAGGAGACAATTATTACCTCCACTAAATCATGAACAATTGTTCCCCAGACCTTGATAGGACATGTTTAAAAATATTCCCTTTGGACAAAGTGCCATTTGGCCCCAAAATATAGGCTACCTGCTGGCCAGAAAATTCCACTCACCAGCTTTCAAACACTTCTAGGCCTTTTCTTTATATGAGCTTCTAGAACATTCAAACTCTTGTTCCAGTTTGTAAAAGGAATAAAGTTCTCTGAGCAGGTCTGTGATCAAGAGTGATTTCAGGGTGATGTTTCTGAAAAGCATTTCTGGCACACTAGTTGGTTCAGCTCTTGCCAGCAAAGACGCAAAATGCATTTCTTAATCACTTGCCCAAATCCCTCCTGATGAAAAGCCAAGGAAAGGAAATGGGGCAAGGCTGCACAGGGACTCTCAGGACAAAGCCATCATCTCCGCAGCTCTCCCAGCAAAGCCTCCTCCAGCTCCTGCACAGAGCCAGGGGCAGAGCAGGACACTGCATCCTGCCTCCTCCCAGCACCCAGCAAGCTACCTATAGCGGGAAGCTGGCTCCATGCTGATATCCAGGCCCAGGGCTGTGCATGGCCAGGGCGCCCTGGTCGCCCACACTAACTTCCAACGAAGAACAACTGGAGACCCCTGCAGACCCCAGAGTCTGCTGTGTTCTGTTCTGCTTTTTAAACTTCTCATCTCTGACTTTGGTATCCTCTCCTGAAACATATTCTCATCCAAGAAGCTTTGCTAAGCATTATCTCTCTGCCAGCACTAAGAAAACTAAACTCAAAGACTTTTAAGGACAGCGCTCAATAAACAGATATAAGGAAAACACAGAGGGATGAGGAAGATCAAGTTCTCCAAAAGACAGAAGCAAGAGCAGAGGAAAAAATTTCTAGCATCCAACTCAGCAATCATAAGCAGTTTCTTTTTTTTTTTTTTTTTTTTGTGGGTACCGGGGGTCGACCTCAGGACCTCACACGCCAGCAGGCGCCCATGCCGCTGAGCGATATCACCGGCCCTTTTGTCGTATATGGGTTCTGGGAGTCGAACTCGGGCCCTTGCGCTTGCCAGGCAGGCACTTATGCCACTGAGCCATCTCACTGGCCCCATACGTAGTTTCTACAGTAAAATTAACACCCTTTCCCACCTATCTCTGATGCCCTAGTAAAAAAAAAAAAAAAAAAGTTGTGTGTGTGTGTGTGTGAGTGTGTTTATGTATCTGAAAACCCCAAAACCCAGTCTGTCCTATTCAATTTCCATAGGCAACTGAGAAGCTTTTAACTCTTCGCTGGAACTCTTGCACTCCCTGAGGGATCCGGTGTATAATGTGAGTTCCACTTGTTATCCTTTAAACAGGAGCTGAAAGCAACCATGAGAACCAGGAATGGTTCGATTAGGTAATTTCAGTTAATTAGCGTTATTGTGGCTATGGCCTTCAGCCTCTGGCTAACTTAATTGGTAAGTCATGTCTTCCAGGAAACAATAACAGGTGATGCTTTCATTTTATAAATGAAATTTCAATTCCTCTTAGTAGCTGCTTGCCCCGCCTCCACAGGACTCACCCAGTTAATTCTGAGCAACAGTATTTTTCTGCTCCATTACCTCAGCGCCTGCCTCTCCGGTGTAATTAAACTCTGCATTTCCGCAGATGGATAGTACCTGCAAAAGCAGTACTACTTGGGGGCTGATGGTAAACATTCCTTTTTGCTTACAAAAATTATTTATAATATCACTTTCTTAAATTAACGCTTGTGACTGTAAACATTTCTTTATCCATCATCCTCCTGGATAAGCCAGTAAGAGCAAGTCAACACTTAAAAGAAAAGAAACTCTTGCTATTCCAAGGCCTAGCAGTGGTGGTGAACCTATGGCATGTGTGCTGCAGCGGACTGTTTGTGTCACTGAAAGCTCTCAGAGGTTTGCGATCAGCAGCCTAGAGCCTTGCAAAGATTGGGTTCTGTGTCAACAATACTCACTGTGTCTTTTCCCAGAGATAGGAGACAATTCTTTGATCATCTGAGCTCTTGCTGCCATCCAGTGTTGTGCTGTCCACGGGCAGGGTCAGCTCTTTATCTGGGCCTGCATCTGCCTGGGGAGGCTTGTTGTTTTCTAGAGAGAGAGAGACACAGAGGTCAGAGCAGCCCGTCCAGGTGGAAATGGAGAGGACACAGTGGGGCACCTTGAAACACACCAAACAATTCCTTGTTTCTTCTTGGTACTGGGGATTGAACCCATGGCCTTCACACTGAGCTACATCCCCAGACCTTTTTAATTTTTTATAGTTTTGAGACAGGGTCTCCCTAAGACACTATGTTGCCCAGGCTGGGCTTGAACTTGTGATTCTCCTGCCTCAGCTTCCCCAAGTGCTGAGATTAGAGGCATGTGCCACCACATCCAGCTGTATATCAAACAATTCTGAAAGAAACATAACATAGTGATGTTACAATGTCATGCTAAATCTGAAATCTAATTCTATAGGGCTTAAGTGAAAAGACAGGACTTCCCTGAGGAAGTGGGTTTTAAGCTGGCCCTTAAAAAATATGGTAAAATTTGGGATGGCATAGGATCCATCTCCTAAGTTGACAATTGGCCAAGGAAAGGGCACAAGCTGAGGCTTGGAGGTACTCTTGATCTCTAGCTATGGAGAAAGCGCAAGGGAAACAGACGAAAGAAGTTGTTTTCAGAGGCTCTGGGGCTTGGAGCCTTCTGTTTGTACTCTGGTACGGCTCAGACCCAAACCCTCCTATCCCCAAAGTTAAAGGGACAAGCCATTAGAAAAGCCTGAACCCCAACGATGACGCTTACCAGGCTGCACAATAACAGTCACTTGAGCGGTGGCCTGCTGTCCTATTGTGTCAGTCACTGTGAGTTCGTAGGTATAGTCTCCTTCTTGCATGGCAGAGAGCTGTAGGGTTGGTGTTCGCACACCCTACATATAGAAAGTCAGAGGTGGGAGAGTGGACTTGCAGAAGCCCAATGTCCCACAGTAATTCCTACTCTGGTAGAAATTATTTCTCACTTTTCTAAGCCTAAGTTTAGTTAGTATTAGGCTGCTACCTCCCCATCAGCATAACTAATGACTGTTGAATCAGACATCATGAGACATCTTGCTAACAGGAATCTGTACACATTCTGCAACAGCAGAGAAATTTTAACACAGTACATGAACTGAGTCCAGGTATACTGTGAGCTTTAAGCCATGCTCACATCTAGAAATAGAGAATCTTGGGTATCAGAAGGAACATTATAAATAATTCAGGGCAAATTTCCAATGCAGGAACTTCCTATAGAACGTTAGGGAAAAGCTGGTAGCCTGTGGGCTGAATTCAGCCTGCAGACACTTAGGCTGGTAGTGTCTAAAAATCTGGAAATTTCACATAAAGTTCCCAATTTCTGTATGCTTTTGAAAAGCTGGACTAATAGGCAATACTGGGACCACATTTCCATGTGGCAATATCCAGCTGGAACCAAAGAGCAGAGGATCCCTTCCTTCACTCAGGGCTTCAGCTTCCTGGCTCACCACAGTCCCCATCCAGTTTCTTTTATTTACTTATGCGACCTGCCTCATGACAGATCTAGTCTCTTGTTAAATATCTCCATAGAGAGGACAGTCTACTCCAACTGCTAACAGATCTCACTAAGATTAGTACCCTTGCAGCTTATAAGTGATTTGACTCTCTATAATCACCAAGAACAACTGTATTTCTCATTAAGGCTTTTCTTCTAATATTAAAGGTTTAAGATAAAAATTGTTGCTTGAGCCAGGCATGGTGGTACACAAGTGTAACCCCAGCTACTCGGAAGGCTGAGGCAGGAGGACTGCAAGTTCAAGCCCAGTCTGGACAACTTAATGAGACCTTGTCTCAAAGTAAGAAAAAGAAAAAAAAAAATGGGGCTGAGGTGGGGATGTAGCTCAGTAGTAGAATGTCCCTTGGTCCCCATTACTGGGGAGGAGGGGATTGTTGCTAACCCATTAATCAAAGGCTCAAGGTCCCTAAAACTTTCTGGATTTGTTTTTTGGATTTTTAAAAAATCTAAATGCACAAATCTGACTTTAGTAATTAAAATGAAACAGAAACCCTGGATGGGTGACCCAATCCAGCAGTAAAATAAGCAAAAGAAGACAGGAACCGCTCCCTCCTACCTGCATCTCCACCACTTTTCCTTTGCTGTTTGGGCTGAGGGACCATTCATAGCTGGTGATGCCATGATCATCAGTGCTCTGGTTCCCAAAGAGGGTGATGGAGTTCTGAGGCAGGGTGATCACTTGGTTGGGGCCTGCGTTGGCCACAGGGGGGTAGTCCACAGCTTTGTGCACAGTCAGGTTTGCAGTGGTGGAGTTGGTAGCTCCATCAGAGTCTACCACAGTCAAGCTATCACGGCAGAGAGAGCAGAACAATAAGTGGACGGGCTTAAGGGAACAGGAATAAAATTAGAGGACTGAAAATCAAGACTAGAGAAATACCAGGGTAACAGGATTATCTACTCTTACCCACCCCTCTTAGAAAAGCAGAGAATAACACCAGAACACAACACTGATTGAGGGTTTACTACGTGTGAGGCACTGTTCCAAGTGCTTTGTAGCTCACTGAATCCACAGAAAAGCTCTGTACAGTAGTATCTTCATCTTACTCCTTATAGTATGAGGAAACTGAGGCAAAGAAGTAGAGTAACTTGCTCAAGGTCGCACAGCTTGACAGTAGTGGACTCAGGATCTGAATGCAGGCGATATATAATCGCCAGCACCACGCTGCTCTGCAGCCATGCGCACCTGTATGCTGAGACCTTGTAAGCACGAATGACACACCTTTCATGACAACCAGAGGGTGTATACATCAGTCACTCTGCAGGAGGCCAAGTCATCTGCCCAGCACGACACCCTGAGCCAAGATGCAAGCCCAATCTCAAGAAGAGGTTCCCTGGCCCCTGGCTCCACGAAGTTGAGGTGCCGTGCTACACAGCACTCTGTCTGCAGCAGGTGGCCCCCACAGTGCTGTTTCAGCAGTCGGCATATCACAAGGATGGGCATCCTGGGCACACAGCCCCTGGGATGGACCAGGAGGGCTGGCTCCGGTAAGGCAGGAGCTTGAGATAGAAATGAATTCTCCCACGCAACAGGCCCACAGTTTGTGCCAGTGAGAAATAGGATTTGCAAGAGAAAAAAATGTTCTTTTATAAGAGCAGGCTTTTACCTAAATGATGCCTTCCAGCTGAACAGCCTAAAGCTTCTCATGCCACCTCAGAATGTGAACATAAGCAAGCAAGGAGGTTTGGGATGATTCCATTTTGCTGACAGGAAAGGCACAGAAAAGACACGCAGTTTGTTTAAATTTCACCACCAGCCTCAGACACAGCCAGACATCTGTGGGGTTTTATGTACCCCATGACCTTCCCTTTCACCTGTGGTCTGAAGGGGATGGTTATTATTGTGGCCTTTAGAGAAAAAGCACAAAACCCTGGGACACACATACATGTACAAATCTGCAAGCACTGGAAAAGGAAAATCACAGGTGTTCTGCCTCTTTCCCAGTTTCCCTACTGTTTCCCAGGTGTGCTGTTGCTGTTGTTGTTGTCGTTAACATACCCCACTTGTCTCATGAGTCAATAGAGAAGTGAGTTAATACATGGGAAGTGACAGCTGTCCATTGCTCTTTCATTCCAAAGAGTCCCTGGCTTGTCTTCAGGGATCCTGAAGCCAAACAGCAGCTGACTACAGGGCTAGGGAAAGAAGCCATAAAAAGCAGGAGAAGGAGACGGCTGTGAGCTACAACCAGATTGGACCTTACAGCAAATTCAATCCAATCTGATCATGTCACAGATAAAAATTTAAAAAAAGGACCAGGAAAAAATAATCGATCCAGTATGGTATTCCATCCACCCAACAAATTGTAGGCTTACACTGGAGGGGTGGGGACTGTATTTTGTTTTTGTTTGCTTGCTTGCTTTACTATATGTGCTGCCGAAGTGAGAACTGTTTGCTTGTTTTGAGACAGGGTCTCGCTACATAGCTCAGGCTGGCCTTGAACTCACTTCATAGCCCAGGCTGGCAACGATCCTCCTGCCTCCGGAGTGCTGGGATTACAGACGTATGCCACCATGCCCAACTCATTATGTTTAAAAGCTCAGATTCTGAAGTCAGACTGTTATGTGGCAAATTATTTAACCTTGTAGTGCCAAAATTTCCTAATCTGTAACATAAGAGTAACTATAGAAGGATTATATGAGATACTACAAGCAAAGAGCTCAGAACAGTACTTAGCATATAGTAAATGTCCAAGAAATATCAGCTATTATTCTCACGATTTTTTAAAAAAAGAATCAACCCAGCCTAGGCTAAATTCTGTAAGTGGAAAATTTCCCATATTAGATGTCCAAGGAAAAAAAATCAACTCAAGTTTTCATTTTAAGCCAGTGAGAAGGCTCCGATCTTACTGGATGGGAAGTTATTTCCATTCACATGATGCCTTGAGTTGGTGAGAGTGCTGTTAAGTCAGAACTTGCATACCGATGTATATGGTAAGGTTTGTGCTAAAACACTTGCCTCTGTGTCCCCAGCAGTGTCTAAAGCTTGATAAATCTCAGACCCAGAGGAAGACAGACACCCAGGAATAAGCGTCACACTCTAGGAGGCATCAGTGAGGCACGGAGCACAGCAGGGAAAGAGGAAAGTCATGGTCTCTCCTCTCTGGAGGGATCTCATAGGGGTTCATGGAAAATCAAGCAAGTCTTTAAGGACTGCAGAACATCAACAGATTGAGAAGGGCATTCGAGGAAGCATAAACAAAACCTGTGTGTCAACAAGTGAAGTAGAATGAACCCTGACTCGGGGGTTAGGAAATCTGCTTTAACTTCTGTGGAACCTCAGAGAAGTCGCTAAATACAAGCAGCTTCATTTTTCTCAGCTATAGAATGAGGACAGTATTGTCTACCCATACTTGTGTATAAGAGCTTTGTAACATAAAAGGAATTATGCAAATATAGGAAGGATTACACTAGAGTTAGCCTTAAAGCCTTATGAACCCCATTCTAAAATGTCAATACTAGTTTCCCAGAGGACTTTCTTTAATCAAGTTCTCCAAAAACTTCCACTAAAGAAAGATCCTACAAATCATATTAAAGTAAATCACTATTAAAAAGTACGGATTTTTGAAGCATGCTAAGGGACAGAAGCATCCCAAAGGGAAGAGACAAGATGGGAGAAAGTTTCTTCTAGATTTTGCCTGAGAAAATGCAAAGGAGATGGGCGCTTTCCCTCAATGCAGGGATCCTAGAAGATGTTTGGAGATCTCTCAGGTAAGACTTTGAGAGGTACTAACTGTGGTAGGTCCTGATCTACTAAGCAAGGACTGTGTCCTAAAAAGCTACCATTGTTGTGATCACAAGAACCATATGACTTGGAGAACCAGTGGAACAAAGGCTGCATTATTAAGCAACACCACAATGAACTGATATTTGTCAGTCACTCCTCCAAGCATGTGAAACCCATGTTGGGGGCACGCAACGGTCAACTGGAAGCTGAATTCTAATTTACCTGAAGGTGTAGTTCCCAGGGACGAGCTTGCTTAGTTTTAATATGGCTGTATCTGCAGAAATCTTCTCTTCTCTCAGAGGTCCCTTAAGTTCCTCCCAATGGTACTGGACGATTTTATCATCATCAGTGCTTTCTGAACCGCAAAGAACATCAGTTACAACATGAGAATGCTGGGTGCCAGCACTTACCATTTTATTTCACAAACCAAAGCAACTACCCAGAGAGTCAAAGCCAGGAAAACTTCAGGAAATTACAAGACTCTCTCTGTAGAATGTTTCTCCCCTAGAAATACTGGGACATCTGCCTGTCTATGAATATTTCACTGTGTAGTTTTCCAAGGACTCCACCATATGAAACCTCTGATTAAAATGCTACTGTATAAAAAAAAAAGAAAATCAATAATTTTCAAATACATGAAAACATACCCAACTTCACAAAAAGAAATGCAAATTAAAATTATACTTGCAATACCATTTTCAAACCTATCAAATCAAAAACAAGTATATAATGAAATTATACATCCATATAATGGAATGCTTTATAATCATTATAGGGATGAACAAGCATTTCATGTATCGATTCAGAAAAATTCTCTAAAATAGAAAAAAGTATAATGCATAAAAATGCATATAATATATTGTCATTTGTATAAACAAGGGGGACAAATACTACATATATGTTTTCTGCACATGCATAATATATCTCTGGAAGGACACATAAAATAATAACACCATTGGTTGTCTGGAAGGAACAGCTGAAAGTCAGGGATGGTATGATTCTTTTCACTGTACATCTTTATATGTTATTTAACACTGACCTATTCAAAACTATAAAATAACACAGTGCTATGTGAACCCTTCTTACCATTTCCTATGACAAGTGCTTCTTCCTGTTCTCTCTTTCATCCTGGCCTGATGTTCTCCTACTCTTCTTACCAGAACCTTCAACAGAAATGCTTAACCTTGCTAGAGAGTCCTCTGCAAAGCAGAGACTGCCTCTGACAAAAACCACTGTCAGTGCCAAGACAGCCAGAATAATGGGGCCTTAATGGATCTCAAGAACAAAACAAAACAAAACAAAACAAATCAAATACTGGTGAGAGGACAGGCCTGAAGCCTCCTGTACACACACAGCCAGGATTGAGAACAAAGACTCAGAAATCCTCTCCCACCACTCCTCAGGTGACACTGCTCTGAAGAGTGGAATGCCAGCAAGCCCAGGCAGGGTGCGGAGTGCCAGCACATCACTGACTTTCTCCAGCAGGTGGCTGAAAACAATCTTGTTAGGCAGTGAGGCCTGAGTGAGAGCTTCGAGGCCAGGCCTGTTAGTTGTTTAACTTGTCATAGCAAGGAACTTGGTTACGACAACTAAGAAAAGAAACTCCATCTAAGAAAATCTGAAAATTAGCCAGTTTCAACTAACATTATTCTAAATATATGCATAATCCCACCTTCTTACCATTTTAGAGTAGAAATATTGCTTCAAACAAACCACATGGGATTTTTAAATAGGGCCTGTCGGGCTGGTTACTTCCTAACTAGTTGCTTCAAATAGACAGGGTTCCCATAACATAGTCAAGAAGACCACCCCAAGCAGAATGCAGACATGACTGGCCCTAAATCTTTTGCCAGAGTTTCTATGAGAATACAGAGTAAACGTTTCGGTAACATCACACTTAGGCAATACTCACGGCTGCCATCAATGACTGTAGAAGTAGTTGGTAGAGAGATCTCCTGGAACTGAGGTGACACAATAGCAACAGGAGGCTGATTCTTACGGGGCTCTATAAGAAAATGACCCGGAAGAATTTGGAGAGAAGCTTTACAGGTTATAGGAGAGGCAGGCGATATCTGAGTAAACTGCAAATCATTTTCCATTGTATAACTGATATTTGAAGCATTGCCAGATCAGAAAGTCACAAGACCAGGCTGCCATTCTAACATAAGACACTTGGGGATGTACAGGCCTCTTCAATCCTCACCATTCCTAAGACCACATCCCGTGTATTCTTTTAATGCTCATGTGAATCTACCTCATGAAAAATTCTATAGCAGCCAGTGACTGCTTTCAAGCCAGCCTGCCTAGGGATGGATAGCAAAAAGCCTTGTGCAATAAAAACCTTGGCAAGCAAACCATCCCTTGGCACAGACTCTGCTGAAAAGATAACGAGTGATTGTTCAACCATCCCTGAGTTGACTGTGTGAGAGGTGACTATGGCTGAGGGAAGGGAAGGTCACACACTGCTCTGGTCCACCTGAATGACAGTGAGCTACAACCTAGTGGTCTTTTAGAAATGACCAAATTATTTGACCTTGATGCTGATTTTCTTAGTCCAGTGGAACCCAGGGCTTCACTCGTGCTAAGCAAGTGCTCTGCCCCTGAGATACACCCCCACCCCAGTGGTCGTGTTAAGATGAGATTATCTTGGCTATACAGCTCAAGGAGTGAAAAGAAAATCTATTACTAACAAAGACAGAAAACAGTAATTGTCTGAGCCAGTACATGTGCCATGCTCCGATTTCTCCCTAATTTCTCTGAAAACACAGAACAAGACACCTTGCTATTACACTATGATCCACCATTTAAAAAGAACAACAGGATGGATTTGATTTCCAAGTTGGAGATTTAGTAGAGTTTAAGTGAGGAATTCTGTGTACGAAGGCCACATTTTCGGAAAGAGATCAGAGAGAGCCGGGCACTTGGCCAGTTCTCCTTCTCTATCCCTCTCTTGCGTTCCTGGCTTTCTTAACTACAATCCATGGTCCTCTTCAGCACAGCGCACTTGGAGAAGTTCTACCGGAGGGTGAACAGGCCACTGCTCTGACCACGCTGCACTGTGGACTCAGTGACTGATGTTTCCCTGCCCAGCCCAGTCTTTCAACTAGAATGTCTGGAACAAATGTGTACTTGGTTGCTATATCCTTTTATTATACTGAACTATGAATTGCCCAATAAATGTATCACAAAAAAGGAAGGGCAACTAAAAACCCCAAAGCCAAATCTCTGTCTCCTCGCGAGACTTGCAAAGAGAGAAATGGGACACAGCAGGACTGGAAACACGTACCTGGCTTTACTGTCACATTCACGTGGCCTTCCCCGTGGGCATTTTGACCATCTACTATTACTTTGAACTCATACAGGCCTGGAGACAGCTGCAGAAGCAAGAGAAGATCTTTTAGACAACCACAAAGAGCAGCAATTGTATGTAAGACAACATATATATCCAAGCTTTTCATGCTGAATCTTGCACTCTTTTCTTGCCCTAATTTCACAACAGAAAATGTAAACTAGCCGAAGATATTAAAGAATGAGTTAAACTAAAAAGAAATACAGCTTTTAATGTGACTCTCATTACTAGCTGCCTCTGGAAAAACAGAAGGGATTTCCATCTCTCTGTACTCCCATTTTCTTCTGAGAAGAACATCAAGGGCCCAACCATCCTCCTTCACAGAGTTATGAAATTAAAATAATCATCTCTTCAAAGAAAAACATCTTGTAAAAATACCAAATAGTTCCCAAATATCTGAATGTTTTCCCCTCCTGATTTCTACTATGTAAAACATAAAGGGGGGAAAAAAATCCAAATCACCCACAATTTCACTACTTTAACATATCAACTCATCATATTTTTCTGTTTCCTTCCACTCCTTGACCTTATACAAAAAATAGTTTTATATACTTCATTCATTCAACAAACTTGTACTGAAAACCAATCGTGTGCCAGTCACTGCCCTAGGCTTGGAGTTTAGAGGTGACCCTGCCTGTGAGGAGCTCAGATTTCAGTGGTTTTTAGGGTGTAGCTAAATACAAGATATCAAACTTTTTATTGTTATTTCTTCTATTCATTAGCACAGCCTTTTTCCCATTATGATAAGGTCTTTTCAATATTACTTTAATGACTGCAGAAAAGTATATGTAATAATTAAGCTCACTACATTCTTGGCTACTTGAGTTGTTCCCTAATTTTTACCATTAGATTAATGCTACAATGAACATATTAGAGGAAAATAATTTTTCTTTCTTTCTTTCTCTCTCTTTCTTTCTCTCTCCTTCTCTTTCTCTTTCTTTCCTTCTTTCAGTTATCTTCTTTGGTTAAATACTGACTGACTACATGTAGCAGTTTTAACTGCTTTCTCCTTGGCAAGCTTGTCCTCCTGGGCTTTCCCTCTCTACCCATACCTCATTTCCTTCCGGTTCCTTCCAACCCTTACGTAAACAACATGCCCTGAGACTCCAACCTCAGCCTGCTTATTTCTTCACTCCACATACTTTCCCTAATTGATCTCACCTATGACTATGGCTTCAATTACTATCTGAGGCTGATGTGCACAATTATCTCTCTATCCTAGACTTGTCTCCTGGTCTCTCGCCCCTTATCCCCAGCATCTAACAAGACCAACTTCACTCACATGTGTCACTAGTACCTCAAACTTACTCTGCCCCAGACCCTCAAACCCACTACTCTATGCTCCACCCTTCAGTGCATATCCACCTAGGTGTCTAAGCCAAAAAGCTAGAATTATCCTAAACTTCTCTTCCCAGCCCACCGCAATCCAAATGTTATTTGACCATCACATTTTATCAAGTTGACCTCCAAAATATTTCTCAAACGCACTCACTCATCTTCACCCACACTGCTATCATCTTATTTCTTGACCACTCATCATAGCAGTTATTAAAGCATGGGCTAGAGGTAGAAAGCTCTAGTTCTTTTTTAAATGCTGGGATTGAACCCAAGGCCTCACGCATGCTAAGCAAGTGCTCTACCACTGCGCTAGATCCCCAGCCCTTTTTATTATTATTTTGAGACAGGGTCTCACTAAGTTGCCCAAGCTGGCCTCGAACTTGCAATCCTCCTGTCTCAGCCTCCCAAGCAGCTGAGATTACAGGCCTATGCCACCATGCCTGGCTTAAACCTACCATTTAATAGTACTGTGAACTTTGACCAAACTACTTCCTTTTTTCAATTTTTAGTTTTGTCATTTGTAAACAGATATTAATACCTATACCTTGAAAATATTATGAAAATTAAAAGAAACAATTGAGTAAAATAATTACTACCATGTCTGGTACTTGGTATAAACTCAACAGGTGGTTTTTCATTTTAATTTTATGGACTTAGCTTTTTTACTCAGGATAATATCATTTCCCACCTAATCTTTCTACACATTCCTCACTGGTCTTCCCATTTTGAGTTTTACCTTCTCTAATCTGTGTACAAGGTATTCTTTCTAAACTAAAAATCTGAACTCTTTCCCCTGTTTAAAACCTTTCACAGGGGCCGGTGAGATGGCTCAGCGGCTTAAGCGCCTGCCCGGCAAGCACAAGGGCCCGAGTTCGACTCCTGGAACCCACATACGGAAAAAGGGCCGGTGATATCGCTCAGGGGCACAGGCGCCTGCTGGCGTGCGAGGTCCTGAGGTCGACCCCCGGTATCCATAAAAAAAAAAAAAAAAAAAAAACCTTTCACAGGTTTCCTATTTCCTCTTATCTGATTCCAAGTCCTTAGTGTGGCACACAAGAGCTCCATCTGGCGCCTGCATCTCTCCAACTCACTTTTGCTGCTGCTCTTGTCCTGAGGTCCAGGCAGGTTGAACCACATATATCATTCCTTTTCCCCAAAAGTTCTCTCCGTTTTTGGCCCAGTGGACATACTGTTTCTTCTGCTCGGGGGTATTCTCCCTCCCCCTCACACCCAGGAAGTCACCTTTCATGACCCAGGCAGGCAAACTCTAAGAAATCTACTCTAACTCCCCAGGCCTCCAGTGACCCCATGCACTGACCTAGCATATCAAGTGCTGTAATTACCTGCTTCCTGTCAGTGTCACCTAGACACTACTGTCCTTGAACATTAAGATGATTAGCTCACTGGTTAATTCCAAATGGCAGCCACATAACCACTGTACAATGAATAGCAGTTGAATGAATAAATCAATGAGATTGCTGGGCTGAATATGAATATTTTTATGGCTCTTAATAACTACACTGAATCCCAAAGGGACTGAGCCAACATAGACAGTCATGTGGCCACAAATAACCTAGTTTATCTCCCAAATTCTAAAATCCTTATGCTACCCTTCAAATCTGTTTAGTGTGTATTTTCGGCTATCACTACCATGCTGGTACCGTCTTCTCGCCATAAATGAAAATTTGAGAATCATACACTAACAAACACTGGATGTCAGCCAGTCAGACTTTTGGAGGAGTCACTTCTGGAAAAGTGTTCACAACTTTAGTGTGGACAGAAAAGTCTATATTATCCATTTTAGAAAACAGTCAACTCTCTAAGCCTGCAATTGAAAGGAAGCAAATTCACCTTAGATAGTTTCAGGATCTGTGAATGCTGCCCTTCCATTTCTCCACTGTAGTCTTTAGGATGAGTAATCAGCTGCCAGTCGTAGGTGTAGGTTTCTCCTATAGAAGGGCAGTTACAAAAATCATGAAAACACATACCTACACACAAAAAGGCTGCCAATAACAAATCTTTTCTAAAGCCTGCCAATAACAAATCTTTTCTAAATCTTTACAAGGTCTTTGTTTTTAAGATTGCACCCCAAAACCTACAGGGAATCCAAACCACCTGCTGAAAGGAAGGAAGGATTCTGCTGACTCAGCTACTTAGGATTTTCTCCATTCTCTCTCAACTAGCTCATTCCTGCCCCCTACCCACCCTCATCTCACTGAAAATATATGCCCTACCAACCACTATAGATGAACTCATCAGGAACAAAGGCCATTTTCTTGCAAAACTTCTTTTGCAACAAAGAACAGCAATGATTTCTAAATAACATGGTTCAAAAATAGCTTTTTTACAGAGTGCTAACAATGCTCCTCTCACTGAGGTCATCACACCCTGGTGAGTTAAAAGAGCTACTTCATTCCTGCTGAGCTAAATAACACACTGCAGAAGATGGTAGGGCATGGCCCATTTAAAACAGGCCCCACTGAAATTAATTAAGACCAAATGAAGCAGTAAATGGTCCTCATTTGCAGCTCCAATGATATCAGTGGGAAGCACAAGAGTAGAATTCCTCCCCAGTAAAAGTAGTCTTAATTTTTTTTTTTAAAGAAAATTTCTGGCTAGGAAACAGTAGAATTTGGTGGAAGGTTTAGCAAGGTGCGGTCATCTTTTTTCTTCTTTTCATGCATTCAAATGTTAAAGTTAGTATGCAGAACCTAATTCCAAGATATCCTTCATCTGAAGACCAGATTTTATTTTATGAGCCTCGGACTCAAGATCTTCCTTCCTCCGCCAAACTTGTATTGTTCTGGCCAATCATAAGCCCTGGCTGCTTATATGTGCGCGCGAAAGGCAGACCCCTATGGGCAGCAAAGAGGAGGAAGAGGCGGCCCTCAGGCTACCAGAGGCTTCCAGCTGTACTCGGGAAGTTTTTCCACACAGAAAACAGACTCACACCAATTTGGGGAACTGATAATTTTATAATACCTAAGGCTATCAACAAAAATTTTAAAAAATAAAAAGCTATCCCTAGGACAGAAAAGCTCAGGGGTGAATTATGCCTTACAAGAAATCTGCCCAAGGTAGGAACAACTGACTGTAGGCCTGTTAAGCAGAAGGCTAATGCTTTAGGGCAGCGGTTCTGAAACCAGACTTCTGAGCCCTACAGGGATCCTAACATGTTGCCATAGGGCAGGAAAGGGGTAGAGAGCATGTACAGTTGGCCCTGCCTCAGTATCCCCAGCCTTGGAAAGCTTGAGATCATCCACCTTCATGGGTCTGATTAAGACTGAAGAACCCAGGCAAAGGGGAGTTGAAAGGAATCTGCTTCTGAACTGATGTTTTATAATACTGACCTACAAGACGACAGTAACTTTGAGAAGTGGACACAAATACAGGTTAGAAAAAAATGCTGTAGAGCCCGGCGTATCTTTCACAAAAGAGTGAAAGTAGAAGTAATCACAGCTCAATGCAATTATTTTCCTCCCCTCCATCTTCAAAGGCCACCAAATCCACTCAGATTAACTTGCCACCCAAGGAAGGAAGCAAAGAGCTTCTCTAAAGGAAGCTGAAATAAGTTGATAAAATCTCAATTTGAGAGCAGAAATACAGATTATAGGAGGTATCTGTATTCTAGGGAACTTTTTTTTTTTTTTTTGAAACTGGGAATAGAACTCATAAGAAACTATTTTTGTATAAATACACTATTTGGTATTAGGCCCAAAATTAAAGAATATGATTTTGAAAATGTGCTTATAAAACGGAAGGATCTATCCTGAATACAGAGGAACATTCTGATTGACTACTCACTGTTTTATTTTTTTTGTTTTTGGGGTTTGTGTGTGTGTGTGTGTGTGTGTGTGTGTGTGTGTGTGTCTTTTTGAGACAGGGTTTCACTATGCAGTTCAGGCCAGCCTTGAATTCACTTTGTAGACCAAGCTGGCCTCGAACTCACAGAGATCCTCCTGCCTCAGCCTCCCAAGTGCTGGGATTACAGGCATGTGCCACCACTCCTGGCCCGACTGACTAATATTTTAATGGCAGCAACATAAACCAAACCAGATCATTTTCCAATGCTTCACTAATATCACAGGGGCTCTAAAGAGAATATGCTTGTATTTTTAAGTCAGACTTTGGTAATATTAACATATACTTCAAAGGTGAAAGGGTGGTCACTTTACAAAGGTTTTCTTAAATAGTGAATTAATTATCTACCAATTCATTTATATGTGTTACAAATCTGAGTTTTGTGTATTACAAATTGAGTTTTTTTTTTTGTTTTTTTTAAGACAGGGTCTCATTATGTAGTTCAGGCTGTCCTTGAACTCACTACGTAGCCCAGGCTGGCCTCAAACTTGAGGCAGTCTTCCTGCCTCAGCCTCCCAAGTGCTGGGATTATAGTCATGTGTCCCCATGCCCAGCCAAGCTTATTTTTTCAATGACAAATCCATCGCAGTCATCATCCTGAATAACCTCTCCAAGTTCTACCTCTGCTATTTACTAGTTGTTTGGCCAAAATGAACAGGTTAATCTACTGGGGGTTTTTGCTATCACTTTTGATTGAACTCAGGGCCTTGTGCATGGTGGGCAAGTGCAGTTAATACTGAGCCACGTTCCCAGCCTTTTTTATTTTGAGACAAACTGTGTAGGCTGGCCTTGAAATCGTGATCCTCTTACCTCAGCCTCCTGAGTAGCTGGGTTTACAGCTGTGTACTATGACGTCCAGCTAAAGAGGTTAAACTAAGTCCCGGTTTCTTGTTCTTAAAATGGGTCTACTACAACCTAATATATAAGACCTACCACTGATAAGCATCAGCTATATGGCAGTTATTGAACTAGGTGATTTATATAATATCTCATTGTCCCTTAAACTAATCTTGTGAAGTAAGAACTGTTACTCCAGTTTTTCTGAGAAATAGAAACTTGAAGTCATTTGCTTAGAATCATTCAACCAGTGACTGGCTCGACTGGGATCTGCATCCAGGCTTGACAGCAAGGCCCACGACCTCAAACTCTGTGTTACACTGCCTCTTGTATTACAGATACTCACACGCCCTCATGCTATATCACATCCCATATCCTCACTGGACAGAGTGAGTTCTGGTATGTGGATATCACTGTAAATTGAAATGTTATCCAAACGTAAAGGGATTTTTTTTTTTTTTTTTTTTTACCTTGCTGTGGTTCTGGGAGAACATATGCATTTAATTGAACTCCATTCTTAGGCAGGGTTATCTGGACACTCTTTCCAGCAGACACCACCAATTCTTTTACCACTGGAAACAAAGCAAATATACTAGTGATAAGAAACTGATGCAGACTGTGCCAAGTCTGTCCCTCCTTTGTGCTCAAACTCTTTTCCTGAATGATACTGAGCTACTGCTTTCATTTCCTAATTATATTTTACGCTCTAATCACCTGAAGATTGGTTCTGCCTTCACCCTTCCATTGAAAAGGATTTCTCAAGGTCATCAATGAGCTGTTTCTTAGCAAATCTAAATGTGACTCTACCCTCATCCATCACCTTGGTGGCATCTACCCCTGCTGACACCTCCATCTTAATTAATAGCTCTTGGTTAATCACCACACCATATTCTACTTTTCTTCCTTTCCCTCCGACTTTTTCCCCCACTGTATTTTAACTAGGATGTTTCCCTAAGTCCTCTTTATATATTATTTTCCAGAGTTCAAATTCTATTTTGAGGATCATCTTCATTCTGATAAATAACTTTTTTGGGGAAGAGGGAGAGTTGAGATAGGGTCTCACTATGTATTTCAGGCTGGCCTTGAACTTGTGGCAATCCTCCTACCTCAGCCTTCCAAGTGCTGGGATTTCAGGCATGTATTAACACACCTGACTATTTTGTTAAGTATCTTTTTAATAAGATACATAAATAAGAAAAGCAAATGTCAAAGAACCTGCCTTTCTTTCCATTACAACTGCTACAACCTTTGATTTATTGTTCACAATGAGATTATTCCAAGAATTTTTTTTTTTGTTTTTTGAGACAGGGTCTCACTTTGTAGTTCAGGCTGGCCTTGAACTCACTTCATAGCCCAGGCTGGCATCGAACTCACAGTGATCCTCCTACCACAGCCTCCCGAGTGCTGTGATTACAGCCGTGATCCACCACACCTGGCTTATTCCAACAATCTTAATTAATCTCCCTTCTAGTAGCTCTCCCCACTTCAGTCTGTTCTGTTTCCTAAAACAATTACCACCTTACCACTATTAGTCTTTCTAAAATACTCACCCACATGTTACTCTACTATTTAAGACCTCCAATCCCACACCATGCTTAAGCGAATCACCTAACTTGGCATTAGAAAACCCCCATCACCTAATCTCATCGTATCAGTTTTCTTACCCAATTCTCGCTCTAGTTACATGAATTGTCCCTTTTGTGCTCTACGGAAGCCATGGTCCATTCTGCAGCCTGTGTGTCAGTGGCTCCCATCCATCCCCCAGGATGTAACTAAAAATATTCGCAGACCATTGAGAACCATTGGTTATATGAATCTCATTTCTTCTCCGACAGTAATGGTTCATTTGTATGAGACCTCAACACTAAGAGGGCTTAAAGCAAACAATAGGCTGGGTGGCTCATATTTCAAGACCGGGAGGTGAGAAGGGCTTCCTAGATAAATATGAAACTTGAGATTTATCTGCTTCTCTTTGGGAACATTGCACCTGGAGAAAAATGAAACCATCCTTTATGGAAGCTGCTGCCTCTGGATGCCCCAGGAGATGGAATAAGAGCTCTCTGAAGTGACTTTCAGAAAAAGAAAATAAAGGAAACCATTATACTCACAGAAAGTACAATGTACCAAAAAATCGTTAGTCAATACAGTACAAACCAAACCCTTCACGATTATGCTGAAAATTACAGGCACTTGGCCTGAACACAAAAAGTATTTTGGTGTGTCAGGATTGAAACCATAAAATTTTATTTTATATTACCACAGAAGGAGATCCTGGGAAATCAAAAATTGGCAAAAATTTGTTTTTACTGGCTTTGCATTACCCTCTTGATTTTTTCAAGGTTAACTATAAACCACTGACTAATCATTTCCTCCCTATTCCTTAGAACAGCACCCATGAAGCAAAGACCTACTAAAGCAACACTACGTGTAAATCTCCCCATGGGTTGCTTTAAAAATGAGGATGCTGGGCCAGTGAGATGGCTCAGCGGCATAAGCGCCTGCCTGGCAAGCGCGAGGTCCTGAGTTTGACTCCCAGAAGGCACATAAAGGAAAAAAAGGGCCGGTGATATGGCTCAGTGGCACAAGCGCTTGCTGGCAAGCACGAGGTCCTGAGGTCATCTCCTGGTACCCACAAAAAAAAAAAAATGAAGATGCTCTAAAAATCAGAGAGACAAATAATCTGACCTACAAACATCCTTTCAGAAGGCAAACAGGTGCAGTGATCCAACTCTTTCTTCCTAGCAGCCTCTGCTTGATTACTTGAACATTACTTAATTGAACCTCATGCCTTTAAGCCACAGTGGAACCTGACTCTGGGAAAATGAGCCTCATAAAATTCCACAGGCTGGGGACCTGCTGAGAAAGAGATTTAGAGCCCCAAGTTCCATGATTACAAGGGCACTGACAGGGGTATTTTTCCTTAACATACAGAATTCAAGCCATCCATCCCTCTGCTCCTCTCTCGAAAAGAGATGTTCTACTTTCCCATTTTATCTCCAAGGGCAAGAGCAAAGGGTCACCTGGTGCCGATGCTGAGGTGCTCTGGAAAGAGGCTCTGGGGGTAGGAGTAGCATAACTGTAGGAGGGAGCCACTGGAAGAGGGGTAGCAGTTTGCGTTTCCCCAGGACGTTTTACTTGCTGAGTGCTGAGTGTAGTACTGAGATCCTCTGATGTTTCAGGCTGCACTGAAACATTCTTTGGCCAACCAGGAATCTCTGCAGTCAGGTCTGTAGTTAAGGGACTGGAACTTGTAACTCCCTTGTGGACCTAAAGAAATGCAAAAATTAATTTGAGTAGGCAAAAGTTAGTTTCTCAGTTTATGTCTCATGAACCAATAGTGCATTAAATAATTTCTCAAAAAATGTCAAAATGCCAAAAAATATTAAAAGAAATTCATCTCACCAATCAAAAACAACTAGTGTTAAATGTTGATATAAGGGCTGGAGGTTTAGCTCAGTAGTGGTATGGCACTTGCCTAGTTTGGTGCAGGCCCTGGGTTTGATGCCCATAAATTCAAAAAAAAAAAAAAAAAAAAAAAAAGTGGATATAAATTTCAGGTTTTTTTTCTGTGCAGAATTTCATTTAAAACAAAATAGTAATAACCTGCTATCTATACACTTTTAGCTTCTTTTGTGAGCATTTGTATTAAAACATTCTATAAATACTTATTGAGCTCCTCTTGTGGAACAGGCCTTGTGGATCCAAAATATAAATGAAACTAATCATTTTGCTCACAATAAGTGGGAGAAAGATAAGTAAAAACATAGTAAGTCAAAATGGTAAATATACCTATGAAAGTTATGATGCACTAAAGAAACAATCTGAGGGTGCTAAAGCCCCTCCCTTGGAGAGAAGTGGGGTATGGTTAAGGATGGTATTTTTAAAAAAAGAAAAAGGCTTCCTGGACAAGAAGAGTCCTACACTGAGTTTTAAAGGATAAAATGTTGTTTATTACACACACAAAAGGGGTGAGGAGAGAGAATGAAGAAAGGAAACTGTCATGTGTTTGCTGGGAACTGAGAGGGGGAGAGGCAGGGAGCAAAGGAAGATGACCTGGGAAGAAAGCCAAAGCCAGACAAAAGGCGCTGCAGGCCACTTTAAGGAACCAAGGTGGTGAGCAACTAAAGCATGATGTGTAGGGAAATGACAAAACCACGTTTCTATTTTACAGGTCCCATCATAAAAGTATAGGTTTGAAGAAGCAAAATGACAGCAGGCATACCACTTTCTCTCATCCAAATGAGAAAGGGTGAGTGGCTAGATAAGGGTAGTAATGTTGAGGCTTAAAAATCAACATAGTGGAAACATAATTCACATAAAATCAACTGCATACACTTCAAGAAGATAAAGCCAATCTTTTGACAAACACATATATCCACATAACTACCATTAAGAGAGAACATTTTGGGCCGGTGAGATGGCTCAGCGGCTTAAGCGCCTGCCTTGCAAGCGCGAAGGCCCGAGTTCGACTCCCGGATCCCACATACGAAAAAGGGGCCGGTGATATCGCTCAGTGGCACAGGTGCCTGTTGGCGCGCGAGGTCCTGAGGTCGTCCCCCCGGTACCCACAAAAAAAAAAAAAAAAAAAAGAGAGAACATTTTTTTGGCCCCAAAAGTTCACTCATGCCCCTTTCCATAAATTCTTACCTCGACCTCAAGGTTTAGGCATTCACTGATTTGTTTTCTGTCACAGTAAGATTAGTTTGGCTTTTCTTAAATTTCATATAAAAGAAATCATATACGTTTTTTGTTGTTTTTTTTTTTTTAAGACAAGGTCTGACTATGTAGTTCAGGCTGGCCTTGAATTTGTGATGATCCTCCTGCCTCGGTGCTGGGTCCTCCCAAGTGCTGGGATTACAGGTGTGTCACACCTGGCCTATTTTTGTTTCTGGCTGCTTTCATTCAACGTACTTTTAAGATGTTCGTGATATTGTATCAATAGCACATTTCTGTCACCGTTGAGTATTATTCCGTAAAATTATAGCGATACATCAAAATTTGTTTTCCATTCATCTATCAATGGAGAGTTGTTTCCAGTTCTTGGCTATTATAAAGATGTTATAAATATTTCTAAAAACATGTATTTCTGAAAACATGTGGGTAAACCCTTGGGAGTAGAATTGTTGGTTATGCATACATACATGTCTAACTTTCTAAGAAATTGTGAACTATTACTCAAAGGTGATGTCATCATCTTGCATTTCCACCAGCAGTCTACAAGAGTTCCAGTTGCTCCACAACTTCACCACCACATGATATGTTCCTTGGTCTTTTCACTTCTTTCTTTCTTTCTTTTTTTTTTTTTTTTTGTGGGTACCGGAGGTCGACCTCAGGACCTCGCACGCCAGCAGGCGCCCATGCTGCTGAGCGATATCACCGGCCCCTTTTTTGTATGTGGGATCCGGGAGTCGAACTCGGGTCCTCGCGCTTGCCAGGCAGGTGCTTACGCCGCTGAGCCGTCTCACCGCCCCTTCATTTCTTGTCATTGTAGTGGTTATGAAATGGTATCTTACTGTGATTTAATTTACACTTGCCTGATGTCTAATGATGTTGAACATATTTCCATGTGCTTATCGATCATTTTTTCTTTGGTGAAGTTTATTCAAATTTTTGCCTATTTTAAAAAAGGTTTATTAAGGTATAATTGACATACAATAAGTTGAACATATTTAATGTATATAACTTGATAAATTTGTACACCTCTGCAACCATTACTACAATCAAGATAATGAATATTTCTATCCCTTTGAAAGATTCTCATGCCTCCTTTCTTTTTTTTTTTTGTGGGTACTGGGGATCGACCTCAGGACCTTGCACGCCAGCAGGCGCCCGTGCCGCTGAGCGATATCACCGGCCCTTTTTTCGTATGTGGGTATCGGGAGTCGAACTCAGGACCTCACGCCGGCCCCCGATTCTCATGCCTCTTTGCAATCCCTTTTCTCCATTCATACTCCCTAAGGAACCAGTCTCTGCTTCCTATCACTACAAATTGTTTGTATTTTCTAAATTTTCATTTAAATGGAATCACAAAGTATTTTTTTTTAAACTGGCTTATTTCACTCAGCAAAATTATTGTGTTATTCACACATGTTGTGTGTATCAATAATTCTTATTAATGCTGAGTAGTGTTCTTCTGTATGACTATACCATGATTTGTTTATTCATTAACCTATATGGATGGACAGTTGGACTGATTCCAGCTTTTGGCTATCACATACTGAGCTTCTATAATCATTCCTCCACAAATCTTTACATGAACATGTCCTTTCTTTTCTCTAAGGTAAATTCTTAATGAGTATTACGTCTGCTTATATCCAAGGTCCCCTTTAATTTTTTTTAAAACACTGAATAGTGTTTGAAAGTTGGTGTAAATATTATACAGTACCACCATTAATGTGGACATTCCAGTTATCCTACAACTTTGCCAGAATTTGGCGTGGAAGTCTTTTTAATTTTAGTCATTCTAGAGGATGTAGCAGCATCTCACTATGGTTTTCATTAGTATTTTCCTAATGTGTTATGATGGTAAATGTCTTTTCATGTGTTTTCTGGACATCTATGTAACTTTGCTTTGATGAGTTCCAACTTGAATTTTATTCATTTATAGTTTACATTCTTAGTGACATATCTAAGAAATCTTTGTCAAATCAAGATCATAAAACTTTTCTGTGTATTCTTATATAATTTCATTGCTAAAGCTCTTTAACTCAGGCCTATGATCCATTTTGAGTTGTTTTCTATACTGTAAGAAGAGTCAGCGGTTCATGTTTTCATACATCATTATCCAATTGCTCTGGATGTTGAAAAAATTATCCTTTCCCCACTACACTGCCTTTGGCACATCAACTGATGATATGTGTGTGGATCCATTTGTGGGCCCATCAGCTGAGTCTATTTTTATACCACTACCTTAATTACTGTGGGTTTAAAATAAGTCTTAAAATTAGACCCCAACTTTGTTGTTCTTTTTCAAAATTGTTTTGATCATTCTAGGTCCCAGTCCATAAACATGGTTATATTAGTTTCCTAGAGCTCTTGACAAATTACCTATAAACTTGGCAGCTGAAAACAACAGAAAGATTTCACAATTCTAGAGGCCTGAAGTCTGAATCAAGGTGCTGAGAGGGACACAGTCCTTCTGGAAGCTTGAGGAGGCTCCTCCTTTCCTCTTCCAGCTTCCCTTGTAGCAACGTAACTCTAATCGCTGCCTCCAGCTTCACAAGGTCTTTTCCTTACCTCTGTGTGTCCAAATGTCCCTTTTCTTTCTTTTGTGGTCACCAGTCATAGATTTAGAACCCTAAACACTCTATTCCCAAATAAGGCAGAATGCTGAGGTACCAGAGGGACTGAAGAGTGCAGGATACAGACAATAGCAATCAACCATTACAATGGTTTATCTCACCATTTATTTAGTTTTCAAATTTCTCTCAGTAGTGTTTTATAGTTTTGAGCATGTAGTTCTTACATATATTTTGTTAAAGTTATTCCTAAGCACTTCATGCTTGTTGGATATTACATTTTTTTAAACACCAATTCCCAATTTCTCATTGCTAATATATAAACACAATTGATGTTTGTATGCTGACCTTATACTCTACAGTCTTGATAAATTTTATATAGAGTCCTTGGAATTTTTTAGGTACATAATCACATCTTCAATAAATAAAGGTAGTTTTGGTTCTTCATTAGCAATCATATTTCTTTCATTTCCTTTTCTAGCATTATCACAATACAAGGACCTCCAATACAATGCTGAATAAAAGTGGTTAGAGACACTCCCTACTTAAATAACTGTCACCTCGTTTCCTTTAAAACTGAAAATAGTTTATTTTATTGATTGATTTTTATGGCAGTGGGGACTGAACTCAAGGCCTTTAAACTGAATTATGGCCCAGTCCTTTAAAAAAAAATTTTTTTTTAAATTTTGAGATGGGGTCTCTCTCACTAAGCTCCCCAGACTTACTTTAACTCATAATCCTGCTTCCTCGGCCTCCCCAGTGCTGGCATCACAGGTGTGTGCCACCACCCAGCCAATTTTTAAAGCGCATTTTTAACAGTTAACTTGATGTCTTTGTCTGTTAAATCTAATGGCTGAACCCACTCAGAATCCATTTCTATTTAACTAATTTTTCCCTGTGAATATGGGCCACGCTTTCCTGATTTTTTCAAGTCTCATAATACTTGGTTGGAAAGTACACATCTTAAGTAATGTGATGTCGAAACTCTGGATTCTGTTTTATTATTCTGATGGGCTGTTTATTTTTAGTAACTTACCTGTATTTCAAATGCAGAATCTGACTTCCCTACAGTATGTCTTGGCTCAGTTTTTCTCTTTTTTTTTCTATTTATCTATTTATTTATGTATACATCTGCTTCTAGTGACTGAACCCAAGGCTTCATTAGGCAAGACCCAGTCTTTTATTCTTGTTTTTGTTTTAGCTTGGCTTCCTAAGTGTGCACAGTTTAGTAGTCAGCCAATGATTTGGGCAAAGGTTGCTTATGCACCTTATTAAAACCATTTATCGGGGCCGGTGAGCAGCATCAGCGCCTGCCTGGCAAGAGCAAGGGCCTGAGTTCGACTCCCAGAACCCACATACGAGAAAAGGGCCCGTGATATCGCTCAGCGGCATGGGCGCCTGCTGGCATGCGAGGTCCTGAGGTCGACCCCCGGTACCCACACAAAAAAACAAACAAACAAACAAACAAAAAACATTTATTTCTCTGTCTGTTTCTTTCTCTGTGTGTGTGTGTCTCTCTGTGTCTTTCTCTGAGAGATGTAAGAGATAATATATTTGAGTAGGAAAGAATGAAATATACTCAGGGGAAAAGGCAGTTAACAGAAACCAACTCCAAGTTGACTCAGATATTGGAATTAGTAGCCAAGACATCTTGAGTCAACTTTGAGTTGGTTTTTGTTGATTGCCTTTCCCCCCGGAGTATACCTTAGTCTTTTATGTTGCTTTGTTGGACATTCTGTCTAGAGCATGTGGCTCTGGATTTTACTGTGTTTTCTTTGGAACTGTCCCCCCACCCCACTCAGCCCCAAAAGGCAAGTAACTTATCTGGACTTACACTGTAGACCTCACCTCTCCTGTAATGTTCAACAACTGATACCCTGTATGTAATTTTGACAGCTGCTTTTTCTGCCTGTGCAGTTGATAACAGGACAAGAATTTGGCCAGAGATTATACTCAGGTTTAGAGGCTGTTCTTGCTGTGCTTTTCTTGCTTCTGGGAATTCCTCCCTAACTTTTCAGCCTAGATTGTATCCTCTGACATCTCCAGCCCACAAGATTTCACATTTCTGCCATCTGGTTCCCTGTGGTTAGGAAATAGACTCAGTTAAAAAAAAAAAAACCAGTAAACCCACAAGTTCATCTGGTGCCTCTCTGATCTCTGCCTTTTTCCCCAGGCAGATGCAGTTTACAGGTTAAACTAGGGATCCTGGTTTATAGTTGGCTGTGGAGTTTGCCCTCATTGGTTTTCTCACTCATAAGGTCCTCCTGTTAAATTTTCAGATATTTTTTATATTGTGAGCTCCGTTCTTGGTCACCATAAGAAAGTAAGGCTGAGACTTTCTGCGGCCGTTCTCCTCTGCTGTGGAGATTATTGAATACCCTCAGGCAAAAACTTTTAAAGCTGCAAATACAAAATTCTTATTACTTCCAGTTGGTATTTTTTAAAATTAAACTTTCCTCTAGCTTCTGTCTGCTTCTGGAGCCTTACCAGTTCCTTTAGATACTTTTAAAAAAACAGACTTTATTATTATCTGTAGGAAGGTTCAGGAGACCACTTCATTCTGCCATCATTACTGGAAATTCCTCCTGTGAGATACATTTTGAAGTATTAAGGGTCTAATATTTATAAGGCTGAAATAGGTCTGGGATTTGGGGGAAAGAGTCTAAGATGACACCCATGTTTTTACCCTGAGTGAGGGACTAGTTAGTAGCATCAAAAACGAAGACAGACTACAGAAGAGCAACCTTGAGGAAATAATAGGGAAGTTATGTCTTAGACATACTGAGTCTAGAGCGCCTCTGGGAAATTCCAACAGAGCTCAGACTTGGATTCAAGTTCCCAGGGATAGTTGCTATTGGCACAAAGAAAGACAAACAAACAAAAAACCATGTAAGCAAAGGAAACAGAAGTTCCTAAATAGAGTATCTGAAAATACCAAGGCTTAGGATGTGAGTAGATGAAATGGTCCACAAAATTGACTAAGAACTTATGGGTCAGAAAGTAGGAAAAGAACCAGGAAAGTGTGTTATAATAAGAAACAATGAACAACTGCAACTAATAAGAACTAATGCAGAGAGACCTGGTCAAATAAGAACTGAAAAGAACACACTGCAACTGGCAATTGTGAAGTTACTGGTGATGCCAGGAATAGTAGCTTTGGTAAA
The DNA here is from genome assembly GCA_028451465.1 of Erethizon dorsatum. Lineage (NCBI taxonomy): Eukaryota > Metazoa > Chordata > Mammalia > Rodentia > Erethizontidae > Erethizon > Erethizon dorsatum. Next base: position 107,460,708 of record CM051827.1, on the reverse strand, counting down.
AACCAAATTCCACAGCGCTGAAGATTAAACAGAAGTGAATGAAGAAGAAAAAGCAAATGTAGACTACCCTTGATATTCATGAATAAAAAGCACAAAAGAACATTAGAATAGTAACTAAAGATGCAAGTAGACAAAATCGAGGATATATTTAGAAGTAATGAATTTGAATAACAAGGATTGTGTTATAGTTTGGATCTTAAATGCCCCTCAAAATCTCATGCACTGAAGACTTGGTCAGTGGTCAAAGGTGGGACCTTGGGAGGTGACTGGACCATGAGGGCTCTAACCTCATTAATGGATGATTCCACTGAGGTACTCATACTTTTTTTTTCGGGGGTGAAGTGTCACTACACTTAGTGACATTCCCAGCACATTTTTTATTTTTTGAGGTAAGATCTTACTAAGTCACTAAGTTCCCAAGCTGGCTTGAAATTGTGATCCTCCTGCCTTAGCCTCCCAGAGTGCTGGGATTACAGGCCTGCACCGCCATGTCCAGTTTGAACTCATAATTTAATGGGCTATTATTGGGCGGTGATGGAAACGGGAGGCAGAGCCTAGTTGACAGAAATAGGCCCTTGGGGTGTGCCCATGAGGTTATAGTTTGTCCCAGTCCCTTCCTTTGTCTTTGCTTCCTAGTTTCCCGGCTGGCATGAGGTGAGCAGCTTTGCTCCACCATGTGCTCCCTATTATGATGTTCTACCTCACCATTAGCACTGAGGCCTAGTGACCATGTACTGAAACCTCTGAAACTGTAAGCCAAAATAAATTCTTCCTCTTTTTAAGTTGCTTACCTCAGGTATTTTGTCACAGTGACAGAAAGCTGACATGATAAATGATAGAGGTTAGGGTATTGTGCAAACATTTAGGAGAACATCTGAGCCTACTCTGGAGAAGTGAATATAAGAGAAGGCTTCCTAGAATTGAAGCCTGGAATGAGTCTTAAAGAATTAGTTTTGTGGGTAAATATCAAAATGGTTTATAAAGGGGGGGACTTCTGCTTCCAGTCAAGATGGAATAAATAATAAGGAGCAGATTTATTCTTCTATCTGAAAGAACTTTTAGGGCCAGTGAGATAGCTCAGCGGCATAAGCGCCTGCCTGGCAAGCACGAGGTCCTGAGTTTGACTCCCAGTACCCACATACGAAAAAAAAGGGCCGGTGATATCGCTCAGTGGCACAGGCGCCTACTGGCGTGTGAGGTCCTGAGGTCGACCCCCGGTACCCACAAAAAGAAAAAAAAAAAGAATTTTTAAAATCAGGCAAAATATATGAAACAATTGGCAAGACATGGGAAATGAATGAAAACAGCAATTCCTAAGAGACGAAAAATAAGGTGAGGCTTATGGCTGCCCCAGCAGGAGAAAGTGTGTGGGCCATGGTGCAGGAAGGAGTAATCCAAGCAGAAATCAGCATTCTATTGGAGTTGAAGAGATATATCTGAGAGACCAGTAGAGAAGACAGCTACACAGAGATGGAAGTCTGAAGATCTGCACGAGACTCCTTCATGTCTTCAACTAAGTATTGAACATCTCATATATGTGAGGAAACTACCCAAAAGGATTAGAGGAATAGTATTCAAGTTCGCATAGGCTAGGAATAGCATCTATTCTAAAAAAAAAGTCATTATGGAAAACTCAATTCACAGGGCATCTGTTAGAGTACTAATAAAAGATTGCCTCAGTCATACAGACTAAATGCAGCTCTGGACTTACCTGATGAAGCTTAAAAGCAAGATTCAAAAGGATCAAATTGTTTTCAAATAGTTTAGCCACATCCTAGAACAAGACTCAAGAATACCTATGGTGATACAAAAATATCCAGCACCCTACTAGGTAAATTTTACAATATCTGGCACCTAATCAAAAATAACACGACATTCAAAGAAGCAGGAAAGGGGCCAGTGAGAGAGCTCAGCAGCATAAGCGCCTGCCTGGCAAGCGCGAGGGCCTGAGTTCGACTCCTGGAACCCACATACGAAAAAAGGGCCGGTGATATCGCTCAGTGGCACGGGTGCCCGCTGGTGCGCAAGGTCCTGAGTTCAACCCCCAGTACCCACAAAAAAAAAAAAAAAAAGAAGAAGAAGAAGAAGAAGCAGGAAAATGAATCCTATTATAAGAAAAAGTATCAATCAATTCAAACTAATCCAGGCCTGGGAGCGTAACTTACTGATAATACACTTTTTCTAAAACACACATGAGGCCCTGAGTTCTATCCCTGGCATAAGGGAAAAAAGAAAAAGTAATCCAGAAATAACTGGTAGACAAGGATATTAAAATAATTATTATGATTGTATTTCACATATTCAAGAAGCTATAGGAAAGATTAAGCATATAGTAGTCCCTAGTTTTGTTTTTTGTAGTTTTAGTTACTTGAGGTCACTGCTGTCTTAAAATAGTGAATGGAAAATTCCAGAAATAAGCAATTAATGGGTATTAAATTGTACATCATTCTGAAGTAGCATGATGAAATCCCAGTCATCACCCTCCATTCTGCCTGGCACATAAACCATCACTTTGCCCAGTGTATCCACGCTATATTTGCTACCTGCCCATTAGTCATTTAGTAGCCATCTTGTTATCAGATCAACTATCATGATAGCATAGTGCTTATCTTCAATAAACTTTATTTTACTTGAAACAGTAAATGTTGTATTACATTAGCAGCTATTGCTATTACTCTCTGCTAAAGTTTGGATTGTAAATATCACACAAAAGCCTGTGGGTTTCCTCAGCCTATGGCACTATTGGGAGATGGTGGAACCTTCAAGAAGTGGGGCCTAACTGGAAGAAGTTAGGTCAGCAAAGGCATGGCCTTAAAGGGGATATTGGGACCCTGGCCCTTCCTCTTCCTCTTTGTGCTTCCTGGTCACCATGAGGTGAACAGGCCTTCTCTGTCATGCACTTCGATGATGTACTGTGTCACCATAGGCCCAAAAGTGATAAGCAAAGCAGCCATGAACTGAAACTGCCAAAAAATGTGAGCCAAAATAAATCCTTCTGCTTTATAAGTTGATTATCTCAGATATTTTGTTATAGTGACAGAAAGCTGACTAACCCAGTCTGTTATAAGGCCTAATTTATAAATTAAACTTTATCATAGGTATGTACGTACAGGAAAAACAGTCTTTATAGGGTTCAGTAATGTCTGCAGTTTTATGCATCCACTTAGGGTCTTGGAACATATTCCTCACAAATAAGGGGGGATGGCTACTGTGTAAAGTAGGGACATAAAAGACATCAAAGAGGCCAAAGCAAACTTCTGGATGTTGAGATGACACGTATGCTGTGGGGACTTAATGGCAGATTTAGACTATGTAAAAGAAAAGATTAGAAAATTGAAAAATTTTAAAAAGAAACTATTTAATATGAAAGAGAAAGAAAAAGGCTGGAAAGAAATGCACAGAAAACTGAACAAAATTCAAGCTGCCAAATACATTTCTAACAGGAGTTCTGAAAAGAGGAAGGGCAGGAAAATATCTGAAGAAAAATAGTCAATGATTTTCCAATTTGGGAGCAAGCAGGGCCCTGCTGGACTGTGAGGTGCCCCACCTCTACCCCTTGATGCAAGGGTGCAACCATCCACCAACTCCAAGCCAGCTCTACATTTTGCTTCCCTTTGGCATGGGGCAGCAGGGATGAGGAATAACCAATTGACTTGATCCTATATAAGGACAATGCCTAGGGAGAGAAGGGGGCATCCAGACCCCACGACCTTAGACATTAAGTCCAACAGCCCACTTGAACCCCTTCCCAGTGGCCTATACAGTTAAATCCCTGACTTATGAACACTCAAGTTACAAATTTTCACAGATATGAAGGGACCTAGAATTATGAATGCATCTCACATTATGAACATTCATAGATGCGAACAAATTACAGAAGTAGCTCATGTGTCTGCTGGAGATTGTCACAGTTGGGCTGCTGTACAGTGCTCAATCAGAGCCGAGGATGTCGGAAGCAAGAAGAAAAGCAATAAAGCCAGGCATGGTGGCACACTCCTGTCATCCCAGCACTTGGGAGGCCAAGGCAGGAGGATCACTGCAAGTTCAAGGCCAGCCTGGGCTACATAGTGAGTTCAAGGCCAGCCTGGACTACAGAGCAAGACCCTGTCTCAAAATTAAAAAAAAAAAAAAAGAAGAAAAAGAAAAGCAATAATGGTGTGGAGGGGACTGCTACAGAGTGCAAACCAATATACATTGCATATTTGTGACAAAGGTGTTTAAGACTCACTTTATCAACCTACAAATGAATCCAACTTAGGAACGTTCTCCCAAAACGGAACTCATTCCTAAATCAGGGATGTATTAAATCCAGCAGAAACCAGAGGGCTGACTGTGTTTCCCACCTACCATGGAAAGCAAGGATAGGCCTTGGTTTAAAATGGGAACCATGGTCTAGGGAGAACAGATAGAGCACCCTCTTGTGCAGGAAGACTACCTCAAAGACCCATAGGCAGAAAATATTAGGACTGGCGGGATCTCAAGACTGCTGATCTCGGGCTGGTGAGATGGCTCAGTGGCAGAAGCGCCTGCCTGGCAAGCCTGAAGTCCTGAGCTCGACTCCCAGTACCCACATATGAAAAAAGGGCCGGTGATATTGCTCAGTGGCACAGGCGCCTGCTGGCACACGAGGTCCTGAGGTTGACCCCCGGTACCCAAAAAAAAAAAAAAAAAAAAAAAAAAAAAAAAAAAGACTGCTAATCTTGGAAAGAAACCACTCATTCAAAAAAACAGGTTTTTTTTCTTTGACTCAATTTTTTTGTCTTTTTTTTTTTTTTTTTTTTGTGGGTACCAGGGGTCGAACTAAGGACCTCGCGTGCCAGCAGGCGCCCGTGCCGCTGAGCGATATCACCAGCCCTTTTTTCGTATGTGGGTTACGGGAGTCGAACTTGGGCCCTTGCGCTTGCCAGGCAGGCGCTTACGCCGCTGAGCCATCTCACCGGCCCTCTATTTTTTATTATTTTTATCTTTCCATGATGAGGCTTTTTGAGGAGTTGGGTTTTTTTTTTCTCCCCATTTTTCTTCTTTTAGTTTCTTTTCTCTCCTTTTCTCTTCTTCCAACTTTTTTTCTCTTCCTTTTCTTATGTTTCTTATATTTTGCTCTATCTTTTTTATTTTTCTTGATCATTCTTTCCTGTGACTGTTCTCTAACACTAATAATTTCCTTTTACTCCTCAATAGGACCACCTATCTTACTTTTCTCCCCTCCTTCTCATATCCTATTGATTAATTTTTCAAATTCGGCTTTTTCATTCTCTGGTTCCCCACCCCCTCTACCTTCACTAGTATTAAGCTTTATGAATCTCTAGATAGCTAGTTAACTTTATGCTATTGCTGTTGAATACTGTGATATTGTTAGTAGAGGTACAGTTGTTCCACTTACTAGGTATTTACTGTAGGTCTATAGTCAGTGAATGTCTTGGTGTTCATACTGTAATTATAGAACTCTTTTCTATGGTTAAAGGTGATACATCATTGGTCCTTAGGGTCTGTCAATATTCAGTTTATATTTGATGTCGTAATTGATGCAGATTTTATTACTATAGCCAAGGTGACATTGCTGTTGCTATTAATTGGTTTTCTTGGTATACCAATGTCTGGATTGCCTTAGGGTCAATAACAATACTGTGGCCCATTCCTGAACAACTGGATACTGAGGCCAAATATACAACGTCTCATCCCAAATAAGCAGAGGCCTCCAGGGAGAAACGCACCAGTGGAACAGAGCAGTGGGTGCTGTGCACTACGACAGCTGGTGAGTGACTCCAGTCCAAGCAACTGCAGGGTCTCCTGGAGACAGTGCTTGGTCAGATGCCATTTTAGGGAGGGGCCAACTGAACCAGCACTCAGAGCACCTGTGGGTTGGCTTCATCTCAGAGCTCCCAATGTTAAAACCCACAGTGACTGGGTGAGGGACAACCATGTCAGACCTCCAGGGTCAGGGAACTGTGGTTAGGCCAGCAAGAGGAACACAGAGTGTTATAAGCTAAACGACTAAGGCCCCAACCCTGCGACCAGAGGCCAGGATCAGCCTGAATATCTGTGGATTTGAACGTTCCAGGACTGGCACCCCACCCTAAGCCTATTGTAGGTTTGCTGGATTGTCCAGCACAGATCTGGGCTCTGACTGCCTCCTTATCTACCAGCAAGAGCAGAGTCACACCCTGCAAAACTACCACAAAACTGTAGACCCCAGAAGGTAACCACAGGCATGAAATCACAGAGAAATTTTTTCATCACTTGTGGCCTTTTTTGTTGTTGTTGTCATTCATTTGGGGTTTTTTTTTTATCATTTGTTTTTGTCTTGTGAATTTTGTCTTTATTTTTTTGTAATTTTGTTGTGTTTTTGTTTTTGTTTCTTCCTTCTTTTTTTCCCTCCTGTCTTCTTCACCAGTTTCCCAAGGCTTGGGTAATCTTCCTTTGTCCTTCAGTCTTGCATATAATCTCATTCTCTTCTTTTATTTCTCTATTTTTTTCCTCTTATCCCCTTTTTTTTTTTTTGTGGGTACCATGGGTCGACCTCAGGACCTCACGCGCCAGCAGGCGCCCATGCCACTGAGCGATATCACCGGCCCTTTTTTCGTATGTGGGTTCCAGGAGTCGAACTCGGGCCCTCGCGCTTGCCAGGCAGGCACTTAAACCGCTGAGCCATCTCACTGGCCCCTCTTTTCCCTTTTAAATCTTCTCCCCTTAGGGTAAAATCGCCCTATTGAGTGGATATTTACTATATGTAATTTTCTGATTGGTCTTAGATTTTCTTATATAACTATAAATCTTGTACCTATGGTTAAAGGTGACAAATTAATAGTTTTCACAGTTTGTCATTTTCACATCAAACTAGAAATAGAAAGGAATTTTCTCTCCTGTAGAGAAGACATCTTCCAAAGCTAATATTGAATTGAATGGTGTAAGACTGAATGCTTCCTGCTAAAATCAAGAACATGACAAGAATGTACTTTCACTCTTTGTATCCAACACTGTATTTCAGGTTCTAGACAGTGAAGCAAAGCAAGAAAAAGAAATACAACACATCCAGACTGGAAAAGAAGTAAAACTCTAGTCATGGGTAACATAATTATATATAGATAAAATTCCACAGAATTAATACTTTTAAAAAAGCTATAAGAACACCAGGCATGGTGGCACACACCTGTAATCCTAGCACTCAGGAGGCTAAGGCAGGAGGATTGCCTTGCGTTTGAGGCCACCCTGGACTACATAATGAGTTCAAGCCCAGTCTGGACTCAAAGTGGGACCCTGTCTCAAAAAAAAAAAAAGGGCTGGTGAGATAGCTCAGCAGCATAAGTGCCTGCCTGGCAAGCACGAGGTCCTGAGTTTGACTCCCGGTACCCACATAAAGGAAAAAAAGGGGCCGGTGATATCGCTCAGCGGCACAAGTGCTTGCTGGCAAGCACAAGGTCCTGCGGTCGACTCTTGGTACCCACATTAAAAAAAAAAAAGCTATAAGAATGAATTAGTGAGTTTAGTAAGACTCCAGAATACAAGATCAATATATAAAAAGCAACTGTATTTCTACACACTAGTAATGATCAGAAATTGATATTTTAAAAATTACAATACCATCTAAATTATAAAATACTTAAGAGACAAATCTGACAAAAGATATGCAACAAAATTGTAAGACTTAAAAAAAGAATTGTAAGACTTGTGTTCTCTGGACTGGAGATGTAGATCAATAGTAAAATGCTTGCCTACCAAATGTGGTTTCAACCCCCAGTGCTGCCCAAAATTAAAAAGATTTATATTCTCTCATTTAAATCCTATTACAAATTGTTATCGAGACATAGATATATATAGCAACACAGTTTGTAACAGCTAAATCTTGGAAACAGCCCAAATGCCCATCAACTGGTGAATGGATAAGGAAGATGTGATTTTTTAATACAATAGAGTACTACTCAGCCATAAAGAAGGATAAACTTGAGACATTTCTAGGTAAATGGATGCACCTTGAGACCATTCTCTTAAGTGAACTAAATTGGACATACATGTTCAAATATTACATGGTTTCTCTGGTATGAAGAACAAGTATAAATAAGGACCAAAATATATAATAGATACTGTGAAATAAGGAAGAAAATGTTAAAATGGGAAGGGGAATTGTGGGGGGGAGAAAGGAAAAAGGAAAAAGAGAATAGAAGGAAAAAACGGAAACAAAGCTTTTATAAAAAAGGAGTGTAAGAGGGGTTGAAGGGAGGGGAGGGAAAGGGGAAAAAGCAGCAAGATATAATCATGTGCAGGTACAAATTCCATATGATTTATGTTATTATTATGTACATCTAAAATGTACCAATGAAATTAATTTTAAAAAAAGAAAACAGGTTGCTGTTTTCTAATTTGTACAAAGGCCTTAAAAATAATGAAAAATAAAACTGGTAATAAAATTTTAAAAAGACATAGATATAGTTGATAGAAATAGGTAGTCAATATAAATAAACTGCTGGAACCAAAGAAAGTTCAGAAATAGACCACAAGCATATGGTTGACTTTCAATAAAGATGAAAAAGCAATTCAGTAGAGAAAGGATGGAAAAAATTAAGGTGGTAGAACAACTGGAAATTCATATGCAAAAAACCTTCCATTTGTAGCTCCCAGCATGCACAAAATAATTGAAGACCTAAACATAAAACCTGAAGCTATGAAACCTTTTTTTTAAAAAAAACTTGGGAAAAAATATTGCTCAGATATAACTGTAATCCATAAAAGAGAAAAATTGATAAACTAGATTTCATCAAAATATTTACTTTGAAAGACACCCTTGAGAGAATGCAAAGACAAGCTCCAGATGGGGAGAGAATATTTGCAAATCATGTTTGCACTTTTTTCATTAAGTAAAACGCATCCTATCATTGTGCTCAAAGTCCTTTTTTTTTTTTTTTTTTTTTTGGTTGCTCCTAGTATTGTGGGTTGAATCCACGGGGTTGTGCATGGCAGGCAAGCATTTTAGCACTGAGCTACATTCCTAGCACTTTTTATTATTATTTTTTTTTATGTGGGTACCGGGAGTCGACCTCAGGACCTCACGCTTGCCAGGCAGGTGCTTATGCCGCTGAGCTATCTCACCGGCCCGCACTTTTTATTTTTATGTTGAGACAGGCTCTCACTAAGTTGCCTAGGCTGCCCTCAAACTTGTGATTCCCCTGCTTCGGCCTCCCAAGCAGTTAGAATTACAAGCCTGTGCTACCATGTCCAGCATGTACCACCAAGCTCTTCAGCAATTACTGCTTTAGAATAGATTCCTAGGATTAGAAAAAGACTGTGAGTATTTTAAAGATAAGCAGACAGATTTTTACTTTTAAAGAAAAACTTGTTTACCATTTATGTATGTACATATATTTGTTCGTTTGTTTATTTGCAGTGGTGAATATCGAACCAAGGGCCTTATGTGTACTAGGCAAGTGCTCTGCCTCTGAGTTACAACAGCTCCAGCTCTATGTATTTATGTTTAAGGAAACAGGAAAAAGGCATAAAGTATTTTACTTCAAAAACTTGAAAATGTATAGGGAATAATGTACAGCTGGGTGGAGTTTCCATAGTCAGGTCTTTCTGGCACTTTATAGAAGTCATAAAAACAAACCCAATTCTGAACAAACCATATATCTAACAATTGCACCCCCTGGTAAATGCACCTGTTTGTTCTTCAAAGAAGCCTTATTCAGAAAGATGAAAATTTTCAATCCACATTTTCTTTTTCCAGCTCCCTTCTCTTCCTCCTTCTCCCTTCTTTCCTGTCCCCTGTTCCCTGTTTTGGGTACTCCGGGGGTACCCAAAACAACCAAACCAACCCCTGAGATTAACGCCATAATTCAAAATGACAAAACAAAACCCTCTGGGGATATACTAGCTCAGTGTGAAGGCCCTGGGATCAATCCCTGGTACTGAAAAAAAGAAAGATACACCCAACCCAATTCTCAGCCACAAAGTTAAGGCGGAAGAATATGGCAGGGTTTCCATTAGTAGTTAGTTACAATCTTATGTCTTCCCAGTGACTCTAAGAGAAAGTAAGACAATCTATAAAAGGGGATCAGGGAAAGGATGGCAGCCTGTGGTATTAAATAAGAGGCTAGTTTTGAGACTTTTTTCCCATGGCTCAAGTTCTGCCAGGTAGCAAGGATGTGTTAATGGATCACACTGATGTGCTCATTACCTCTTGCTTCCCAAGGAAATGTGTAACCCCAAAATTCTTATGTTGAAATCCTAACTCCCAAGGCAATGGTATTAGGAGATGGGGCCTTTGAAAGGCAAGTGGTTCCCTTTTCAACAGGCTTAAAGAAGTTTGTTCATCTGTGCCACTATGTGCAGACCCAGCTAGAAGGCACTGTCTATGAGGAACGGTCCTTCACCAGACACCAAATCTGCCGGGGCCTTCATCTTGGGCTTCCCAGCCTCCACAAACACAAGAAATAAATGTCTGATGTTTATAAGTTACCAAGTTTGTGGTGTTTTGTTATAGCAGTCAAATGGACTATGACAGTAAATTAGCTTACAAAGTAGCTGACAAACACAATTTCAAATTCATTGCACATAGTAAAAAACAGGTAAGTAGATTAAAGAACTAGAACTCTTAGGACGTCAGAGAATAAAGTGTGCAGTTATGAGAAAAATAATAAAGAAAAGTTCAGAAACTAATACTTCTGAAAAAGGAAGACTACAACTGCAGGAATTTCTGTCATGTCCACACACAATAAGGAAACATGCTGTCCAGTTATTAATGCACTAAGCCACTCATGTAGGATTAGAATTGGTTGGGAGAAGGGGGAGGGCGTGCTTAGTGAATACATGTACCCAGAAAGCAATGGATGAGTCTAAGTCACTAAAGGGTGAGACATCCACACAAATTATTCAAACTAGAGGTCTGGAAGGGGGCCCGGAGCTAAAAAAATTTTTGGTAAAGGTTTTTAGCTTGTCTGTCAGATAACTGAGAATGAGAATCTGGGAAAAACTAGGCCCCGAGGGATTCCAAACTTGTCAAGCAGTAATAACCAGAAGAATAAATGAATTCTTGGCAACAATTTCACAAACTTAAAGGATTTACAGGAAGTTTTAAAACAAACAAACAAAAGCAAGCAAGCAAAAAACCCTTGAAGGACAAAACAAAAACATGAAGGGAAACAGAACTGCTTGGGATGCTGGCCTTGGTTATGTAAGTTCTTCTCTGTTGCTGCCCACACTCCACTCCTCTATCTTCTAATAAGAGGTAAGCTCAGGCCTTACGTAGTCAGCATAGGAGTTTTGGTGAAAAAAAAGCAGCAGGGAGGTGTGCAGGGGCATTACATAGTTTATCCCCCAAGTCATGGGTGCTACAGAAAGCCCCTTGCTCACACCTGACACGCTGTGATGAATGACTCAAAACAGAAAGATGCTGATGACAGAACACCTCTACCAAAGGTTTTCCTAACACCAAACCTTACATGTGGGGCTGCCTACATGGACCTTCATTGCTGGGCTCAAAGAAAGCACTCCTTTCTCTTTCACAAACTAGGACTGGCAGCAATTAATTGCTAGAGGCTAACCTGACTGCCGTACACATTCCAGGACTCAATTAACAAGCATCCATGCCCCTTCTGCCAACAGTTCAGAGGTTTGTGGCACAGAAAGTGCAGTACTTAAACCAGCAGAACGAACTTCTCCTTTTTCAAGTGAAGAAAAGGGAATAAATGACAGTCCTTTCCATTTTTGGAAATGCAAAAGGTCCATAATACCTGTTCTTGGATATGATATATGTATATATTCAAAAGAATGAAAAATGTATCCTGACAACCTAATGCCTTTGTGGCTCTGCAGGCATTTCAGGCAAGACAAGAGCAATTTGTGATATGATTTTTCCCTATTTTGGATGCACAGTAGCTTGACCTAACTCAGTGAAAACAGTATAAACTAGAAACTAGTGCTGCTGGCCAGTCATCCCTAATTAGAAGGAGAAGATATGCAGTGCATACATTTCTCTCTCTCTCCCTAGAGCATTAAGCAGAAGTTTGAACATGCAAGTTCTCTCCTGAAAGAAATACCCACTAGTTAACTATTCTGAGTGCACAAGGCAATCTTACCACTTTCCAGAGCTATCCATGACCTTTAGGGTAAGAGTCAAGCTCTTAAGCACAGCATATAGCGTTAATATAATCTGTATGGATCTGAAGACTTCACTTGTTTCCAATTTTTAGCAATTCTTGCAGTTCTTAATATGTCATGTTGAAAAACTATGTAAAGCCTGCAGCAGGCCCACTCAAACTCCTCAAGTTCATAGTTCAAATCCAATACTCCTCCCTCCATGTCCAATCACTCTCCACATCAGACCACAAAGCTCTTGAAAGCCTCTTCACTGACAGCAATTTATGGCCACTGCCTACCACTGGTAAATAAGAAGAAAAAGAAAAAGCCAATACAACCTCAGGGTATTCCTTCCAGCAGCATACAACTGAATTCTATAAGGCCCAAGTTTGAGTTTTTACCATCCTCCAAGAGACTACTGGGTCTAAATATTCTGTATTTCCAACTCTACTTATCCATTTCTAATTCATTGGTCATAATTATCCTATAATGTGCTAAAACTATTTTTTTTTTTTTGCTCCCCTTTCTCAATGACTTCTGCAAACCATTACTCTTCCACCTCCCTGTGAAAATCTCTCCTCCTTGGCCATCTTGCAGCATTGCACTTCAACTCTCCTGATAGCTGTCATCTCCCAACTTACTCATCACTCCTCTTACTTTATAGATGGCTTTGATATCTGGCTTTCAAAATTCCTTTTCATCCTGTCTAAGAAAAAAAGGGTTAGGAGAACAGACTATGGATAGAATCAGACTGCCCAGGTTCAAGTCTTGATTTTATAATATACCAGTTCGGTTGCCTTAGCTATATTCCTTAACTTTTCTTTTCCTGAGTTTCCTCATTTATAAAATAGGGATCATAATAATACCTTGTAGGACTTGTTTGTATTAAGAGTTAATATATGTAAAGGGCTCAGAATGACACCAGGCACACAGTACACATAAACACTCAGTGAACATCACCTATCACCACTGTCATCACTAAAGGCTGCCTCAATGTCCACATGGATAACTCATGTAACATGTTCTTTGAGCTGACTGAGTTCCTGGAGCTCCTTGTCTCCAATAAACTTCTCCACTCTAGCCAGCAACCTTCTCCCACAGCTGTACCTTAGATTCTGTCATCACCAGAACTTCTCCACCTCCAACATCTTAAATTCCAATACCCATGGATGCCCATCACCTGCTGTCCTGCCAGGATGCACATTTATCCATTCTCCCTATGTCTCCTTCTCCTCATAGAGACCTCTTTTTTTTTTTTTTTTTTTTTTTGGTGGGTACCGGGGGGTCGACCTCAGGACCTCGCGCACCAGCAGGTGCCCGTGCCACTGAGCGATATCACTGGCCCCTTTTTCGTATGTGGGTTCCGGGAGTCGAACTCGGGCCCTCGTGCTTGCCAGGCAGGCGCTTAAGCTGCTGAGCCATCTCACCGGCCCATCATAGAGACCTCTAAATGCCAAGCTTCTCTATTTTACTTCTGGCAGGCACCTCCTATCTTTGCCTCCGTTCCTATCTTCTTATTCTCTGTCATCCATTCTCTTGACAACAACCTCAATTTCCATGCCCCAGTTTCTTTCTGTACAAACCATCTAGCAAATTCCCTATCGCAGATGAGTCAAACTATCAGCCTTTTCTTGACAGGGTTGCTTAGTGCCACTGAGGAGACTCACCCAACTGTAAAGATCAGTGCCACTATTGTAAGTGCATGGTCTCCATCTTCAGGACTCTCAGCAATCTTCCTATTTCCTTACTTTGCCATCTTCTTCCCTTCATAATGGCTATCTCACCCCCATACCAGTCTCCCCAGACCTCTGATTTTCCTGCCTGTTGCCCACCGACACTTACCCCCCACTTCTGCTTCCAATCTCCATAAATAATATCTATCACACTACAAAGGGAAAAAGACATGAGATTAGAATTACCACAATTTGCTTCCACTAAACCTATAAACCCACCATAGCCTCACCCCACCCAATCCTTCCTCCACATCTCAATGAAGGAAGCATCCTGCTTAAGGCTAATTTGTGCCCTATGCTCTGCATTCCAAGCCCCCTGCCCTGTAAGACAGTGGTTCTCGAAGTGTAGTCCCTGGATCAGCAGCATCAGTACTCTGCAGGAACTTGCTGTAAATGCAAAGTCTCAGGCCCCACTCCTGACCTACTAAGTCAGAAACAATGGAGTTGGGGCCCAGTAATTTTTTTTTTTTAATGTGGGTACCGGGAGTCGACCTCAGGACCTCATGCTTGCCAGCAAGCGCTTGTGCCGCTGAGTGATATCACCAGCCCTTTTTTCCTTTATGTGGGTTCCAGGAGTCGAACTCAGGACCTTGCGCTTGCCAGGCAGGCGCTTATACTGCTGAGCTATCTCACCGGCCCCCAGTAATTTGTTTTTTTGTTTGTTTGTTTGTTTGTTTTTGTTTTTTTGAACGGGCAATCGAACTCAGGATCTCACACTTGCCAGGCAGGCGCCGTGCCGTTGAACTATATTTCCAGCCCCCAGTAATTTGTTTTTATCCAGGCCTCTGAGTGTGATGCATGTGAACCACTGCTCTAAGGGATTTCTTGTTTATCTTTAATTTCCTTCAGGAGAGCAGTTCTTCAGGTTTTCTAGTCTGAAGAACCTCTTTCTGTATTGGGCCATGTACTGTTTTGCCCTTTCATTCTATTTACCACACAGCAACGAAACTGATTATAGCTCACCTGATTATAGCTCACCTGTGATTTTGGTAACTAGCAGTTACTGTAATCCAAAAATATTAAGTGGAAAATTCCAGAAATAAATAATTCATAAGTTTTATATTGCATGCACCATGATGAGTAGCATGATAAAATCTCATGCCTTCCCGTACCATCCTGTCCAGGGCGTGAACCATCCCTTTGTCTAGCATATCCATGCTGTATACACTACCTGCCTGTCAGTCACTGAACAGCCATTTCAGTTATCAGATCACCTACCTTGGTATTTCAGGGCTTGTGTTCAAGTAACCTTTATTTTATTTAATAACGGCCTCAAAGCATAAGAGTAGTGATGCTGGCAATTTGGGTATGCCAAAGAGAAACCCTAAAGTCCTTCCTTTTAAGTGAAAAGATGAAAGTTGTCAATTTAATAAGGGAAAAAAAGATCATCCTGAGATTGCTAGGATCTACATTAAGAATGAAACATAGGGCCGGTGAGATGGCTCAGCGGCATAAGCGCCTGCCTGGCAAGCGCGAGGGCCCGAGTTCGACTCCCGGAACCCACATACGAAAAAAGGGCTGGTGATATCGCTCAGCGGCACGGGCGCCTGCTGGTGCGCGAGGTCCTGAGGTCGACCCCCGGTACCCACAAAAAAAAAAAAAAAAAAAAAAAGAATGAAACATAGAGGGGCCTATATGGCACATAGGGAATTATCCCTAGTTTCAGGCATCAACTGGGGGTCTTGGAACAAATCTCCTGTGGCTGAGAGGAGGAGATTACCATAAGTCATTCCCTGTCCACTGATCTTAAGATAAAGACCATATGTTGAGAAGTCCTAGGGCTCTGCACACACAGCCTCTTTCGCCACAGCTCTCTTTCTCTGTCCAGCAAGACCAGTCTCTCTCAATTTCCTGCAGGCACCTAACAAACTGATACTGTTATTCCCTTTGCCTGAAATGCTCTTTCCCTACTTCTTGTCCTCACTTCAAATCTCAGTTTAAACTTTCTTTCCTTAGGATGGCCTAACCTTACACCTCAGTCTCTATTAGGTTCCTATCAGATGATCTCACAGCACACTGTACTTCTTCTCTCATAACCTGCATCACGCATGTAATTATTTAATTATTAGAAATGTAATATCAGATTTTCTTGTCAGACAACAAGGTCTATTGGGGCAGGAGTCGTGTATACCTTATTTATTATAATATTTCTACTGCCTAGTTCAGTACATACCTGGCACATAGTAATTTCACAGTAAGTACTTGCTGACCAGCTGAGCATTTAGATTATACTAAGATAGAATACTTTTTACTATCTTTAACTCCTAGTCAAATTTTATACATCTTTTAAGAAACGTTGACTATCTCTGTCAAGTCTTATTTGTACATACTCAGCACCTGCATGTTCAAGTGACTCACTTCCTCTTTGTGTTACTGTATTGCATACATAAATGACAGTAATTATTGTTACTACAATAGTCAGTCATACACTATTGTGAATATCTAGCTTCAGTCCCTACTCGACTGTAAACTTCCTGAAGGCATGAACCAAGTCTTCTTCATCTTTGCACTTCTAGTGCTTAGAGAGGCACCTGATATTGGTAGTAGGTTTCCATAAATGTTTGTGGGCATACTAAACCTAAAACTAACAATCTCTAATACTGCACTGAAGTACCTTTTTTCTTAGTATTAAAACCAGATTCCAACTCTAGCTGTATTATTCATTAGCTGCATGATCATAGGCAAGTTGTTTAACCTTTTTGGGCCTCAGTTTCTTCATTAGTAAAACAGGGCTAATAATACCTACTTGGAAATATTGCTATGAAAATTAAACAAAATAACATAGTACAACAATTAGCACACACAGTGCCTGGCATGTAGTAGCCTTCCCACTTTGGCTTTAACTTGACAGAGACAACTAGGGAAAAACAAATACAAAAATAAATCACAGTAATCAAGGGAGACTGAACAGAGTGAGTCATCCCTTTTAATCATTTGCCCAGGAAGATCAACAATGAAGAATCATAAGGGGAATGAACTCTACTGGTGGTATGTCCCTTAGCATAAGCAACTTGGTAAGAATTCACCCCAGAGCCCTCTTGGCCAACGGCCACATCCAGCTTCCCATCCCGGGTGAGATCTTAGCCTGCAGTACCAGGCACAGTTAATTCCAACTGGAATAGAAACTACCTCATAAGGAATGTGTTTACAAGTGAGAGACGGAGGAGGAGAACTTGACTGCAACCACATCAATCAACTGTTTTGCAATCTGGCAGAAACACTGCAGAACCATTGGTGGAGACTAACACCCACACAACTGCACTTACCTGTAGCCAAGACTAGATAATCAGCAGCTTCTGCTTTTACCAAAGCAATGGTCAGGCTGCACGAAGTGAACATTCCTAAGGTCAAATCGTCCTTGTACATCTGGGTAACACCACCAAAGACAACACCAGGCAACTTTATGCATACACTCAACCTGTGAGCACTGCCCACAGCACCAGTCTCATTCCTCATAGGTCAAGATAAAAGAACAGATTTAAGTTTCTCTGTTCCTTATTCATAACATGCTTACCTCTGCAGAGCCACTGGTATTCAGAACACCTACTTCCTTGGATTCATTCACTTTAGACTGTTGTGTCGCTACAAGTGGAACAACTTCACGGGAACTGTCTCTCTTCTGAAGCTTCCTGATTAAGTGCTGCTGGTCACTGGAAGACACAGTTCTCAGCGGTGCTCTGGGTGGGCTCTGCCTCCTCCAAGACGCCCTGCTCCAACCTAGTCCCAGAAAACGTGGTACATCATCTTCGGGCAGAAAGCCTAAATCATCTGCCATTTGGAATTTTTTAAAAAATATCAGCATGGAATTGGAAGAGTCTGTCCTAAAAGGCTGGCAGCTCTGGGGTTTGCTGCAGTTGGCCTGAATACACATCCCTTCTAGCCACCACAGGGCATGGCAGGCAGAATCCAGGCAGCAGGCAGCCCAACATGACTGGAGAGAGGGGGTTCCTTTAAGAAGCCGGAGGTGATTTTCTCCCCCAGATCTCAGGCCAACTCCAAACTGTGTCTTTCCCTGCTGGCACCTACTCTCGTTGGCATCTAAAAACAAAGAATGAAAACATTTTAAGATGAAAGAAAAACAGAGACTACTGCTCCATAAAGAGCCCTGAACACCAACATCTCAAGCTATTTTGAAGACAGATTTCTAAGAGGATGAGAAAATTGTCTAGTTAGTGGAACAGAAGAAGCGAAAGGCAGTGTTTTTTGGCTCAGGATATTTTAGCTTGTAGGAAAATTGCTCCATGTTCACTGATGGTTGCCCTTCTCAATGAGTCCCTGACACGTAACCCCTTTCACAGTTTATGAAACAGAGAAACAAAATGACAATAAAAAAGAGCTATAGGTGGAAGCATATAGGACCGTGAGGAGCAGCATTCCAACACCTGATCTCCCACCTCCAGTGTGAAGACGACTATGGGACCAGGACAGGTAGAACAAGCTGAAATATTTCCCCACCAAACTGCCAGAACACAAACTGAGTCCTCTGGACTTTGTGCAGGCCACATCCATTTTCTAACCAACTGTCTGCCAAAGTCAGGTGGTTTTGCATATCACAGTATCAGCCAAGGTAGTAGTGAAGATTACCAAAAATTTTAATCGTAAGAGGGATTCTACTAGAAGGAACTACTGAACGACAAGCCATGTCATGATAAGAAAAAGGGAAAAGCAGTATAATAGTGACTTACTATGGGTAACACCAAGATAACATGGTCCAGAATTCTAGCTAATGTTATTTATGGATAAACTTTGGGCTCCTGAACTATTACTGGTATGGCACTGATTCTGGTGATATATTACATCATCTCTGTTTTCTTAGATGAAGTAACAATAACACGTGTTCTAAATGAAAGTGGTTAAGTTCATTTTTAAGAGCTGAGTTATATAGATGTCTTGTAACCACTGGGATCAGGGTTACAGAGGAAGAATCAGAGTAAGGCAACAGAGGTGCCCCCAGCATAAAATTTAAAATGCTTGTCACTGTCAGACTCATATGAATTCAGGGTGGGCTTACACAATCTTGACAGGGAGTGCTTCTCTAAATTTCATGTTCTGGGTACTTTTCTTTCCTTACTCTAGTCCCAGTCTTGAGATTATAACATTAAATATATATATACTTAAATTACATGGAGAAAGTGTACAATAGAATCAAAGCACTGAAGAGATCTATATGTACACATAACTGAAAAAGGACTCTAACTAAAGCAACAACGGATAAACAGTCAAATCCAACCCGGCTCCCACAAATAGACCAAATGTGGACACTAATCAACTGCAGGTAAAGGAAGATAAAGGCAGTCTTCTAGACCCCTGAGTCAGAAGCACAATATACAGAAGCCAGCCTGCAGTCTATGATCATTTGGAGAGACGGGGAAAATGCCATGTGATGACACAGGCAGAGATTGGAATGATGCAACTGCAAGCCAAGGCATGCCAAAGATTAACAGCGACCACCAAAAGCTAAGGAGAAGAAGGAAAGAGTCTAACTAGAATCTCAGAAGTAATTAATCATGAGTATACCTTAAATTTGGATTTCTAGCCTCTAGAACTACTGACTAGAAGATTGTCTGCTCTTGCCTGGGGGAAACAGTTCAGAAAACAGATGGCCTCAAAACTACCAAGAGCCAGGCCCAGGAACCACTGACACTTGGGCATACGGCTGTGACCTTCACGCAGATTGATGGGACACACCTGATTCCATTCAATGGGCCCTGTGCAGGGATATGATGCCAGAAAACTACTAGAATCTGGTGCCCAAGTGCTTCTCTCTTTCAAACCAAAACTATTCATCCAACTGGAACTATTCACCACAAAAACTATTCACTACAAATCTATTCAGCACAAAACTATTCACCACAGCCCTGAGCAGAGTTGTGAGTTCTGTCAGATACTTGTGCAGTCCAGAAGTACTGGTTTGAAACAGAGTCAGTCATAAAGCAAAATACTTCTGAAAGACATGTTCTGGGAAAGCAAAGAAGTGTCATGATGGAAACAGGTCTAAATTGGAAGGACAGAAGCTCCACAGAGAAGCAGCACCATAAATGCAAGGAGTTTGGGAAAGTCTTCAAATACAACTCCTCCATTAGCCACCAAGGAAATCATATTGGTGAGCAACCCATAAGTATAAAGAATATGGAATAATCT
Organism: Erethizon dorsatum; assembly: GCA_028451465.1. Taxonomy (NCBI): domain Eukaryota; kingdom Metazoa; phylum Chordata; class Mammalia; order Rodentia; family Erethizontidae; genus Erethizon; species Erethizon dorsatum. Next base: position 107,440,768 of record CM051827.1, on the reverse strand, counting down.
TTGTGAACAAACTATGCCACTATCATCTCTTTAAATCATCATAAAATTCACATAGGTAGGCAACTCCATGGATGTATTGCATGTAGAGAATTCCTCAAGAAGCACTCAATGCTAACTTATTAATGATCGGAGAATTCCTTCTAGAAAGAAACCCCAGAAATGCAATAAATGTGAAAAAGCTCTAAGAACTCTGTCCTTTCAAAGTCATCAGAGAATTCACAACAGTCAAACCCTACAAAGGTCATGACAGGGAAAGCCTTTGTTCAGAGGCAGTCTTTATCATCATGAGAGAATACATGAGAGAAGACTTTTGAATGTATGAAATGTGGGTAAGCTTTCAGAGATAACTTCCCTGTATTGGATCATCAGAAAAGCCATCCTGGTGAGAAACTAGTATAATTAACACAGAAAAGCCTTGGGGAAGAGCTCAAGTGTTATTAGTCATGAAAGAATGCATACAGGAGAAAAATCCTCTCGTTACTATAAATGTGAATACTCCTTCAGGGACAACACGTCCTTTGCTGGACATCAGAAAACTCATAGTGGAAATAACCAGGTCAGTGTGGTAGCTGTGGGAAAGCCATTAGGAAGAGTTCTAGTCCTACTGAACAGCAGGGAATTCATCTGGAGAAAAACACTAGCATGAGGAGAAATGTGGGAAAGCCTTCAGGCACAACTCAGGCCTCGGTGAAAATCAAAGAATCCATACCTTAGAAAGGTAATGAATATAGAAGGTTTTACCCTAAAGTTCAGTCCTTAAGCAAAGTACGAAAATTCTAACAAAGAGTCATCAAATGTAGTCAGTACGATAAATCATGCAAAAGTAGTTTATTCCTTCTGATGATCAAAGAGGAGACATTCAATAAATTACACCATTAACAAAAATATTCCATGCACCTCTATCCTGGAAACCTTCTCATATGTGAGGATGCTCATTGTTGGGTGGCTTCTACTAGTGAAATATCTGAAGAACCTAAAAGTCTATCAATATGGAAAGAGTTACTATAGAATACAATGTAGTAATTGAAAAGAATGATAGACCTCTATATGTAGCCATAGAAATATCCCCGTAATACCTTGTTAAGTCAAAAAAAGCAAGTTGCAGAAAATCTACATATTATTGTCTTACTTATATGCTTTAAATGAAATTAATTCTGTTTTGTATACGTATATGCATTCAGAAAGATCTGGAAAAATAAAGGCTAAATTTAATTGTAAAACAAAAAAATCAATGAAGGAACCAGGATATAGCTCAGTGGCACAAGCGCCTGCCTGGCAAGCACAAGGTCCTGAGTTTGATTCCCGGTACAAAAAAAAAAAATCAATGATCTATACTTCCATAATAAAAGCTGGAAAAAGTAAATTAAATCTCAAAATGAGTAAAGTAAGGAAATAATAATCAATGGAAGGAAAGCATAATCAATGAAACATAACAAAAAAAAAGTAGAAAAAAATCAATAAAACCAAAATTTGGTTGTTTTAAAAGCTCTAGTCAGGGCTGGTGAGATGGCTCAGCAGCATAAGTGCGAGGTCCTGAGTTCGACTCCCGGAACCCACATACAAAAAAAGGGGCCGGTGATATCGCTCAGCGGCACAGGTGCCTACTGGCACGCGAGGTCCTGAGGTCGACCCCCAGTACCCACAAAAAAAAAAAAAAAGCTATAGTCAGACTCATCACAGGACATAAAAAAAGAGACAGCATCACAAGTTAACAATATCAAGAATATCACAGATTCAATAAATCAGCAGTATCAAACTATGCCCAGGGGCCAACTTGAGCTGTTATCTGTCTTTGTATATAAAGTTTTACATGAACAGACTCACATTTACTTATGTATTGTCCGTGGCTGCTTTGCTCTACCACGGCAGAGTTAAGTAGTACAATGGTGACCATAAGGCCCACAAAATCTAAAATACTTAATATCTTACCCTTTAAGAAAAAAGTTTGACTTATGATTTGTTCCACTGTTTGACTTATGATTTACTACTGAGTAGAGCCTAAATTCAGACGTTAATTTATAGAAGATTGATAAGAAACAAATGACTTTTTTTTTAGAGACATAAATTATTTCTTTCCAAAGCCAGATGTGGTGCACATCTGTAATCTCAGCACTCAAAAGGCAGGAGGATTGCTGCAAGTTCGGGGCCAGTCTGGGCTACATAGTGAATTCAAGGCCAGCCTGAAGTACATAGTGAGAACCTGTCTTTAAAAATATATAATAATAATAATAATAATAATAATAATAATAAATTTCTGTCCAGTATAAAAGATAACCTCAAAAGTTTGGTTTTATTTTCTTACTAAGATCTTAACGTTTCATACCTACCTTACAAACCTATTTCATCATGCTCTTCCTGACCAATCACATAAATCTGTGTTCCTCAAAAGCAGATTTACTACCCAGTGAGTCCTTCACTCATGAAGGGACAAATGCTATATACAGCGTATGTGCTTTTTTCTCCCCAGTACTGGGGATTGCCTTATATCCCCAGTCCTCTGAGGGTGTTTGGTTTGGTTTGGTTTTGAGACCAAGGATCTCTTTGTCTTGTTGGGGTTTTTTTTTTAGTACTGGAGATTAAACCCAGGGCCTTCACACTGAGCTACACCTACACAGACCCGGTCCTTCTTTTTTTTTTTTTTTTTTGAGACAAGGTCTTGCTGAGTCCCTGAGTCACCCAGGCTGGGCTTGAACTTGTGATCCTCCTGCTTCAGCTTCCCAAAGTGCTGCCATTATAGGTATGAGCCACCATGCCCAGTTCTCCCTCTATATTTTTTTTCCCCTTTATATTTTTTAAAGTGTTTTGAAATGTACTTACTCTGAAACACACAAGACGTTCATATTCACTTAGGACACAAGACAGAGAAGAATTATCACATTTTAGGGGAAGAGGGGTTATTTTAAAAAGACATATCTAGTTAAATTCCCATCTGGGGCTAAAATCCTCCCTACAACAACTCCAAGTATTTTGAGCCTTTGTAATTGCATTCTACAGTTGAGAAGTCATTAATAGGGCAGGCCATTCTACCTTTGTATATTTCATGACATTAGTTCTTTCTAGGAGAATGGATAAGTAAATTACGGCCTTATGGACTTGAAGTCAACACATAAGTTTAAAAGGTCAGGGCCAGTGAGATGGCTCAGCAGCATAAGCGCCTGCCCGGCAAGTGCGAGGTCCTGAGTTCGACTCCCGGAACCCACATATGAAAAAGGGGCCGGTGATATCGCTCAGCAGCACGGGCACCTGCTGGCGCATGAGGTCCTGCGTTCGACCCCCAGTACCCACAAAAAAAAAAAAAAAAAGTTTAAAAGATCATTATAAAGACTGTGTTGCAAGACAGAAAATTGTTAACCATTTAATGCTACGAGGAAAAAGCTACATATAAAAGTGCACACATGGTCAAATTCCCTGAGGAAGGGATAACTAACTTAGCACCTAAAGGATGAAAAGAAACAGCAAAGGAAGTAGGAAGGTAGAAACTAAAAAGATCAAACAAAGGCCACGAAACTTGAGCTTTCCGTCCATTTCTGAAAAGAACTTTGCTCTCTCCTCCCACAAGGTAACTAAATTTACCAGCATGGATGGGACTGTTCAGAAAGAAGAGGAGGAGGAGAAATGTTTAGGATTCATCTTCTTTTCCCTCCTTACCCCCTTAGGTTTTAATGGTCCATCACTGCAACCTCTCCAGCACAGGTCATCTCAACTTTGTTACCCCGGCTACCTGGGAACATGGAAATCACAGAGGACTCTGTCTTGAGAAAATCGAAGAGAATTATATTCCCCAACTGCAGATTGGGCCTACTGTAAATAAACGGTCTCCATCTCATCAGCATTGGGCTTCCTGGCCATCCTGAGAGTTCCTACCTTCATTTACTTTACTTCCCATGGTAGCTACTTCAAATCTTCATCATTCTTTTCAAAATTCAGGCACACTATCCTTACACTATCCTCACTACTATCCTTATCTCCTTAATTCATTCATCCATTCAACAAATATTACCAAGCACCTGTTTTCATGTCAGGCATTATTTTGAACTTATAATTGAGACGGGTGAATCAGAGATAAAACAGACACAATAATAAATGTAGGACTATAAACTAATGTAAGTGCTCTGAAGAAAAATTCAACCTTTATAAAATAAAAGTAGGTAAACTTAAGATTTATTGTGCCAATATATTAGCACTATATGACATGTATGAAAAATATTCACTGTATATAGATTGAAATAGAAAACTATTGGAGTCAACTTACACATCCATCAGTTGAGAACTAGATAAATATATCATGGAAGATCCATGCAGCTGCAGGGATGAATAAGATCACTATATAGTCCTGATATAAAAAGATATTCAGGACATATGTAAAAAAGAAAGGTGTAGGGAATTATGAGTAGCGTGCTACAATTTGTGGGGAAAGCAGAGAAATATATGTGTATTACACACACACATATATACCTAAACTTTTTGGAAGAATAATTAGGAAATTGGCATGGTTGCCTTTGGGAAGCAAAATAAGATGGCTGAGAAACTGAAGTAGACCTGTTTGTTCACTAAATACCTCTTACACCTTTTTGTGTGTGTGAATTCGTGTAATTTACATGTGGTATCATTTGAAAATAAATTTTAAAAAGTTAAACAAAAAATTTAATGGCATCTGTCTTAGTTACCTTTCTCTCGTTGCTGAAACAAAATTCCCGACACCCAAAGTTAAGAGGGGAAAGATTTATTTAGCTCACACTTTGTCAGTCCATAACCGCTGGCTCCAAGGCAGGGTGGCCCATGGCACAGGGCAATAGTTCATGGAGGCAGAAGACAGCAAAAGCAACAAGAGAGGGAAACAAACCTCTTTCTGTCCCTTATATTGTATCTAGTCTACCGGGATTAGGGAGGTGCCAATCCAATCAGTGGACTGATCCAATAATCACCCACCCTTAATCCCAGCACCTTTAATCGCAGTGTGCACCATCAATCAATCACTACACTGCTGGCCCTTAGAAAAGAAACTGAAAATGCACGTGCAGCAAACTCAATGACCAAGGTTACCCAAGCAGCAGTTCACCATACTAATAAATGTCTGGAAGACAATGGCCACCACTTTGAACACCTCTTGTAATTACAGATGCCAAAGGTAGCTTTTATTAATCTCCTGATGTCTCAATATATTAAGTATTAAAATATTTATGCAAGTTTTTCTTTTCCTGAAGAGTGTATACATTTTTTGGCAGGAAAAAAAATATATGTATATATATGTCAACAGCCCCAGAAAAAACCTTTGACAAAATCCAACAATGATTCATGATAAAAATCCTGAAGAAAAATAGGTATAGAAAGACCTTATCTCAATTAGATAAAAGCCATATATATACATGGAAAGAAACAGAGAGGCCGGTGAGACAGCTCAGCAGCATAAGCGCCTGCCTAACACGAGGTCCTGAGTTCGACTCCCAGTACCCACAAACAAGAAAAAGGCCGGTGATATCGCTCAGTGGCACAGGCACCTGCTGGTGCACAAGGTCCTGAGTTCAATCCCCGGTACCCACAGGAAAAAAAAAAAAAAAACAGAGTGAGTTTTTTTTTTTTTTTTTTGGAGACAGGGTCTCTCTATGTAGTTCAAGCTGGCCTTGAACTCACTATGTACCCCAGGCTGCCCTCAACCTTGCAGCAATCTTCCTGCCTCAGCCTCCCAAGTGCTGGGATTACAAGTGTGCATCACCATGCTCAGCTGATAAAAGCCATTTATAACAAACCTACCACCAACATTGCATTAAACAGAGAAAAGCTGTAAGTTTTCCCTCTAAAATCAGGAACTCTAGACAAGGACTCCACTACACCACTACTGTCCAATATAGTCCTCAAAAAATTAGCCAGAGAAATCAGGCAAAAGAAAGAAATAAAAGGAATGTATAGGAAAGGAAGAAGTCAAATTATTATTCACAGATGACATAATCCCCTACATAAAAGACCCAAAAAAATTCCACCAAAAGACTAAAAGAATTAATAACCAAATTCAGTAATATCACAGGATACAGAATCAACACACAAAAATTAATAGCATTCTTATACAACAATAAGAAACTCATCAAGAAAGAAATTAGGAACACAACACCATTCACAATAGCATCAAAAAAATTAAATACTTAGGAATTAAGCTAATCAAGGAAGTGAAAGACCTCTACAACAAAAACTGCAGTACTCTGAAAAAGGAGATCAAAGAGGACATCAGAAAATGAAAAGATATCCCCTTTTCCGGAACAGGCAGAACAAAGATTGTCAAAATGCAAAACTGGTACACAGATTTAATGCAATCCCAATCAAAATACCAACAGCATTCCTCACAGAACTACAGAAAACAATACTAAAATTCATATGGAACCAGAAGAGATCCAGAATAGCAAAAGCAACCCTGGGCAACAAGATCAAATCAGGAGGCATCACACAATCCGAGACTTCAAGTTATATTACAAAGCTGTAGTGATAAAAACTGGCACAAAAATGGACATATGGATCCATGGAACAGAACAAAAGATGCAGACACAACCCGGCGTACATTCAGCTCTCTGATCTTTGACAAAAAGGTCAAAAACACACACTGAATGAAAGCTAGCCTCTTTAACAAAAGGATGCTGGGAAAACTGACTTATCCAAATGCAGAGGACTGAGTGTAGACCCATATCTCTTACCATGTAGTAAAATAAAATCAAAATGGGGCCGGGGATACAGCTCAGCTGCACAGCACCTGCCTGGCAAGCGTGAGGTCATCAGTTCGATTCCCAGTACCAAAAAAAAAAAAAAAAACTGGGATGGGGGAATGGAGAAAAGGAGGAGGGGAAAAGAAAAAAAAAATATATATATATATACAAGATAGTTAAGATAGACACACTACTAATTCCGTTTAGTTCATTGAAAAGAAAGGTTTGTGCTAATATTGTTTGGACAATTGAATGCTGATATCTTGTACTCTGAGTAACTAATTTAAAGATAACAATATGCAATGTATTAATGACGGTTACCCTCCTATTATGTTGTTTCGAAATTTTTTTCTCTTTAAAATAAAAATTGAAAATTGAAAAAATCAAAATGGATCAAAAATCTAAATATTAAAAGAGACACAAAATCTGCTGGAATATAAAATAGGTAAAACTCTTGAAGACATAGGTGGAGGCAGGGACTTTCTGAACAGAACCCCAACTGCACAAAAAAATAACATCAAGAATTGACAAATGAGATCACATCAAATTAAAAAACTTCTGCACAGCAAAGGAAATAACCAACAGAGTGAAGAGACAACCTACAGAATGGTAGAAAAGTTCTGCCAGCTATTCCTCAGACAGAGGACTAATATTTAGAATATACAAAGAACAACAAAAAAAAGACATTCCAAAAAGTAAAAGACCCAATCAAAAATGGGTAACTGAAATGAATAGACACTTCCCAGAAGAACAAGTACAAATGGCCAGTAAATATATGAAAAAATGTTCAACATCTCTGGTTATTAAAGAATGCAAATTAAAACACAGATTCCATTTTACTCCCCAAAGAATGGCCATCATCAAGAAATCAAGAGCAGGACATGGTGTCGTATGCCTGTAATCCCAGCACTCAGGAGGCTGAGGCAGGAAGACTGCTGTGAGTTTGAAGCCCGCCTGAGTATATAGTGAGACCCTGTCTTTAAAAAAAATAATAATAATAATAATGATAATAAATACCAGTGAAGCTGTGGGGGAAAAAGAACCCTTCTACATTGTCGGTAGGAATGTAAACTAGTACAGCCACTACGAAAATCAGTATGAAGATTTCTCAAAAAGCTAAAACTATAAATTCCATTTGGCCCAGCTAATCCATCCTAGTTATCTTCCTGAAAAAGTTAAAGATGTCATATTACAGTGATACATGCATACCCATGTTTATAGCAGCACAACTCACTATAGCTAAATCTTGCAAGCAGCCTAAATGTCCATTAACAGATGAACAGGTAAAGAAAATGTGGCATTTATACACAATGGAATACTACTCTGCCATAAAGAAGGATAAACGTGAGTCACCTGTAGGAAATGGGTGCACCTTGAGACCTAATGTTAAGTGAAACAAATCAGACACAAGCTTAAATTTCACTTGATTTCTCTTATATAAGAAACCCAAAACATAAATAAAGAGCAAAATAAAACATAACAGGAAATAGGGAGAGAGATCTTTTGCAAAAGGGAAGGAGACCATGAGATGGTGGAAGGGGAGTGGAAGGGGAAAAGAAGAGGATGAAAAACAGAATTAAAATGTGTTATGTACATGCACCAACTCCCCACACTGAGTGTAATCATTGTGTACTGCAAACATGCAGTACCAAAAACAAACAGAAGCTCACAGAAATATCCAGGTTGATGGCAGGACTTCGAAAGGAATGAGTGAGACCTATGTGCCACAACAAATGAAGGAGGTAAAAACAGTCGCTTGTGGATGAGTAATGATTAGGGCAGAAAGTGATATAAACTTCAAAAAGCCTAAGTTTTTACACAAAAGTTATTGTAGTCAGGGTTTGCAAGGGAAACAATACAGGACACATAATTTATAAGATTATTTTATAATAGTCACCCAAAAAGTGAAATATAAAAGAGTGCAGGAAATCTGTCCACACACTAAAGACCCAAAGAATCCAGCTAAGGACCTGGATCCCATGGCAATGTCCTGCATAAGTCCAGCTGAAGACCTAGGGACCATGACAATGCTCCCCATGAGTCCAGCTGGAGGCCCAGAGCTCATGACGATGTCTCATGCAAGTCTGTTTCACGGATCTGCACTGGGAAGGCCCAAAGGTCAGTGGTGGAGGCTAGAAAGTCTCTGCCAGTGGGATGAAGGATCTGTGCCACCAGGCTGAGGGATCTGCACTGGAGCCACGAAGCAATGCTCAAAGTAAGGACCAGAGCTCCCCCAAAAAGTACCACAGCCATCCTCAGTGACAGCGAGGTCTCGAGCTCCTCCAATGATGACAACAGCCAAGTTCACATCAGGAAAGCCTGCGTGACAAGCTCCTCCAGGAAAACCAACAGCCCCACCTCTTCCTCTCCAGTTCTCCTTTTTAAGTTGTTGGCAACAGTCCTCAGGTGGGCTTTGCACACCCAGCACCACGCTGATTTAGTTCAGCTGGGTGTTACAAGTTGACCACCAGTTGTCAATCCACCACAGAAGTGGAAAAATAATATTCAAAAACTGACACTGAGGAGTGTCAACCTGCTTCTGAACTCAGAAGGACCTGGGACATGGGAGAATGAAGAGCCATCATCTGAAGGCTTAGAGGGGAAAAAGTCCTTCTCCAAGAGAAAACCAATCCCAGACCCTTATAGCTAATGTCTTAACTAAAAAGTCTGAGAACAAATAAGGTTTATTAATTCAATGGATTCTTGTCACAATTTAAAAGCTGAAAGGGGGGGACAACCCATTCAGAACCCTTCCTGTCTCTCAGGAGCTATTCCTATCCCCATTCCATTTCTCCAATAAATTTTCCTACTCTTAAAAAATAAATAAAGAAAAGCTGGAAGGGGGCCAGGTGTGGTGGTGCACACCTGTAATCTCAGCACTCGGGAGGCTGAGACAGGAGGATTGCTGCTAGTTCAAGGCCAGCCTGGGCTACATAATGAGCTCAAGGCCAACCTGAAGTACATAGTGAGACACTATCTTAAAAACCAAAAACAAAATATTAAAAAAAACAACCCTGGGAAAGGAGTAATAGTACATGCCAGTGATTCGAAAAAGCACAAAGTTATAGAGGGATGTCAAATCAGACTCACACAAATCACAATGGTTAAGACATGAAAAAGAAGAGGATGACAAAATCTAAGGAACTGATGACAGGATGGCTGCCTATTCACCCTTAACACAAAATGGCAAAAACTTTGAGACAAATCATGAGGCAAGTCTTACCCAGTCAAATGTGGAGGAAACAGATTTAGACTAGGGAGGAATGGTTGAGGAGATTTATGGGGATTTCAAAGTCAAAGAGAAGATAACAAAAATTCTATTTCCTGATTGTTGCTATCCACTCTGTGAAAATCCAGACCTTTGAGAGAAGATATAAAGGGGTTCAGAGACAGCAATTTAAGATTCGTTTGTCCTACCCAGATCTCCTTTTGCTTCCATACCTCCCTGAAAAATGACAGATAAGCTATACAATAATCTGGATATAAAAGAGAAATGTAAGCTGGGCATGGTGGCACATGATTATAATGACAGTGTGCTGGGAAGCTGAGGCAGGGGGATCTCAATTTAAAGTTAAGGAGAGGGCCGGTGAGATGGCTCAGCGGCGTAAGCGCCTGCCTGGCAAGCACGAGGGCCCGAGTTCAACTCCTGGAACCCCCATACAAAAAAAGGGCCGGTGATATCGCTCAGCGGCATGGGCGCCTGCTGGCGCACAAGGTACTGAGGTCAACCCCCGGTACCCACAAAAAAATAAATAAAATAAATAAATAAATAAATAAATAAATAGAGTTAAGGAGAAAGGGCCGGTGATATAGCTCAGTGGCATAAGCGCCTGCCTGGCAAGCGTAAGGTCCTGAGTTCGGTTCCCAGTATCCACATAAAGAAAAAATAAATAAATAAAGTTAAGGAGAAAGTATGTATTGGCTTAGTGAGACCCTGTCTCAATAACTAAAACAAAAGGACTGGGGATGTATCTCAGTGTGAAGGCCCAGGGTTCAATACTCAATATCAAAGGTGCGGGGTTTATAACCATGCTTTGTTTGTTTGTTTGTTTGTTTGTTTGAGACGGGGTCTAACCCCATAGCTCAGGCTGGCCTTGAACTCACTAGGTAGCCCAGGCTGGCCTCAAAGCTGCAGCAATCCTCCTGTCTCAGCCTCCCAAGCGCTGGGATTACAGACATGCACCACCACGCCTGGCTGTACTGTCCAGGCTTTCTGAAGTGACCCAGAATGGTCTGCTGGAGACCAAACCCATTACCATGTGCCACAGTGGACATGTTCAATAAGGGAAGGAAGAACCTGGGGAGTCATACAGAACGTCCCAGACTCCCCACTTCACTGTTCTCTTGACTGCTGAATTCTTAAAATTACTGGAGCTTAGTTATGAGTAAGATCCCTGATTCAAGTGAGTCTTACCTGACAATTGAATCCTTTGTCTCATCTCAAAGGAACAGAACCTGGGAGAGGCCAGATGATCAGAATCATTTATATTTTTGACAGTAACTAGGAATAAAAGAAATATGAGGCCTGGGGGAGGTTAGCTGGCTATAATGTTACTAAGCAAATTAATCCCAAAGCTTCCCAAAAAGGAAAAGATTCTCTAATCTCTCAGGTCACATGTTTAGTTTAGTGGGATTATTTTTTATCAAATATTATTTAATGTTACTCCATGGGGTACTTAATAATAAAAATATGGAAAGAAAAACAGTTCTTCATTCACTGGATCATGTATCTTCCTTATAGATGGTTAAAAGGTAGTTAAAAGACACTGATTCTAGTTTTAGTTCTAGGGCCAACATTTAACTAGAAATTTAACCTTTGAAGAATAAATTTATCCTCTCCGAGATTCAATTTTCATTGTTGCTACTCTTGGGAAACAGAGTTCATGAGAGGAGGAAGCAGGAAAGCACTGGTAGAGTCAATATTGGATTCTAGAAGTAACTTGGATAAAAGGTAAGATGAAAATAAACTCCAATTTTAGATTAGTTCCTCTCCCTGCCCACGCCGCCATAGCCTGGCTCTGCTCCCAGGGCCCAGGCAAAAGCAATACTAAATCCTTACAAAAAAGGGCTTAGAGTTGGTAGAACCTTAGACTAAAAACCTTTTGGGAATGTCTAGAACTCATGGTTGCTTACCCAGCGTGAGCACAATGGGCTAAGACAATCATTTTCTTTCTAAAATCATGGCAAAGCAGAGAAGACAGAGATTCCCTATGTATTATCTGGAGGATCGCCCAAACACGAGGCTCTGAAACTAGCAATAGTTATTTACATTGCTACCTCTCAAAAGACAGAATTCTAATAAATCTGGCACAGAATCTAGATCAGGTTTCAAAATCCCATGCAGCAGAGTGAAAAAGTCTGCAGAATTACGGCCAGAAGAAAATTCATTAAATACCTTTAGAAAGCTGTGGACAATTCTGGAAATATCTATAGACAGTGTTGTTACCTCTGGCATTCTTAAATCTCAGGTAAGAAGCTTGACTTCGCCAGCAAACTTGGAAACTGCACTGGCCAGCAACCACACAGGGAGCAGAGACAGAACACCCACTATCTTAGAAGCCATACTATTAAGGTGGCCAAGAATTTAACCAAATTCATCAAACTGCATCCCAGTGAAAGGGATGTGATGGTGGAAATGGGAGCAGAGAGAACTATTCAGCAGTATTATCTTTAAAAAGAAAAAAATAGGGCCGGTGAGATGGCTTAGTGGCATAAGCACCTGCCTGGCAAGCGCAAGGTCCTGAGTTCAACTCCCGGTACCCACATAAAAAGGAAAAAAGGGCCGGTGATATCTCTCAGCGGCACAAGGTCCTGCTGGCAAGTGCGAGTTCCTGAGTTTGACCCCCGGTACCCACACAAAAAAAAAAGGAAAAAAGAAAGAATAATTAATAAATTTTTTTCTTGGGTAGGGGTTTTCTGCATGGTTAGGATATTTTATAAGTAAAATGTGAACTTAATTTAAATATTCAGTGACAATAAAATTCTCTTGAAATCTCACAATTTTATAATACGGTCAAGAATTCAAAGTTTTCCTTTGATAATCTTATAACAAACTATTATCACTTAGTAAGGCAGAAGCTTTAAATTTGGTGTTGTAGCCAATGAACTATGGCTCCACACCATCTGTCTTCCCGTAGCTATCATCAAAAAGTATGCATTTTCTCAGAAGCAGTGAGTCTCAGCCATGAGGGCTGCCACACAAAACTGGGATAAGCAGCACATTATCAATCCTCAAAACAACTCCCCAGAATATTCAAAAACAGCTACCTCAGGGGGTACCCTCCACCTTCCGTCTGAATGTCAACAAGTCTGTCACCTGCACACCCACTGATAAACAAATACAAAAATGGCTCCATGTTCCCTCCACACCATGCTTCTCTTGCAGCGGTTAGCATACTCAGAAGGCAAGGCAGAGTGGGTAACTAAATCCTTCGACGGGAACAGTCGGGGATTATGAAGTTTGGAAAAGGCCAAGGAAATAAGAATTGCCCTCTGTCCTTTTTAAAAGGCCCAATATGTTTCCCTTCAATTGCACACAGGTTGGACTGAAAGGTGGCAGCTGCCTCACAAAGCAGTCCTTTGAAAAGGAAATAATTACTACTCACTGCCTTTGCTGTGTGCCTAGTTTTGTTAAGAGCACAGTTTGTTAAACGTTACAGTGTAGGTGATTTGTTGAAACTAAACTAACTGCTAACAAGAACTATTAGGCTTTGTATCCATATTCTGACTCCTTTTCCTTGACTGTAGTGTTTCCATTTTTCCCAAAAACCATTCCGATCAAAGATAAATTCCCCAGGAACTAGCTGTCCAGCAGATATACCTCAGCCACTGCTGACATTAACTCCTGATGTTCTGCTAGAGGGGAAACAAGCTTTCAAGGACTCAATCACAAATCTGAGTTGTAGCACTTGACTACTCAAGCATGCTCACAAGAGCAAGTTCTCTCCTGTAAGAGCTACAGAAGCCTAAAAGGTACTGGCTTTGTGGCAATTGCTAAAAAGAAAAAACTACCATATAACCTGCCTAGAAAACAGCAACATTTATAGGCAAAAAGGGGGAAGGGTCCTTTTAATCTACCTTCGTAAGGCAAAATAACTGTACTTCATAGGCTAAGGGAAACATGGAAACCAATCTCATTTAAGCTGGGTTTAACAAGAAAATACATTTAGTCCTCAAGGTGATGTTCATTCTGAACCCTAGAAAACTGAGCTGAAATTTGTTTCAAAGAAATTCTATATCCAGATAAATACCACTATTCAATAACTTCTCCCACCTACCCCAAAATCTGTGGTGAAGGCTTTGGCTCCTGAAATGAGACTGCCTGTGTTTGGGCCTCTATGGTGCCACTTTCTGAGGGGGTCATCTTGGGCCAAACTCTTTAGTTTCTTCATATGCAAAACAGGAATCGTAACAGTACCATACTTAACTCAGCACGTCATTAAGGGTAACAAGGAGATAATCTATATGAAGTACTCACCACATGGGTAGCATACAATAAAGGCTCAGTAAATATTAGCTGCCATTATTTTTGTCTGTTTGCTTTCTGTAGTACTGATGATCAAACTCAGGACCTTGTACATGCTAGGCAAGCACTCTACCACTGCACTACACAGCCCCAGCTCCAAGCTGCCATCATTTTTATTGTTGCTATACTTTATTTCAGCTTAGCCGCCACTTTTTTCAAAAAGACTTCCTTAATGCAATCTTCAACCAAGCTGCCTCTCTTCTGTGTATCCTGCATATACCTCTGTCATAGCCTTTCTGTGCTGGGGTCATATTTCTCTACTTCACACACTCTGCCCTCTTTAGTGCTGGGTTGCATCTTGTATCTTTGTATCTGTAAACCCAGCAAGATGCTTGGTACATAGTAGGCATTTGAAGAGTTTTTTGTAAATTTTAAAAGTTCAGGGCTGGAATAGCTCAGTGGCACAAGTGCCTGCCTAGCAAGCACAAGGTCCTGAGTTCAATTCCCCGTACAAAAAAAAAAAAAAAAAAAGAGTTCATCCAATATTTAAATTTATAAATTTATTTTTAAACTAACAAAATTTAATACAAAATGTCAGCTCCAGTATAAAATCACTTGAGTTTTAGTCATTTGAGTCAGATCCTTAATGTTAATTAATTTCTGTGGCTGAAAGAAGGATGAGGCAAGAGAAAAACGCAAGTTCCCACTTCACTAAGGAATTAGAGCTTTTGAAAATTGACGAGAGCACTGACTGGTAAGTATGGTGACAGATGCGCAGAGAGAAACTGAAGGAAAGCTAAGTGGATGAAGAGATAAGTGAGTAACATAAGAGGTAGGAAACAGCCATTCCTGCCTACAGCCTAAACTAGAAAATCCTTTCAAATCACAAGGCAATCTTCCCTCATGAAAAGATCAACCAAATTCTGTGCTCTGAACTACCTATTTCAAACCACTCCACTTCACTTCAAAGTGAGAGAGGTTTTCACCATGGAAATTTTTGAACAAAGCAACAGTGGGGAATGCCTCGCCAGTTCACCTCGGCAGACCGCCACCTTTCACTGCTGACACTAGATCCACCGCCCTGCCTTTCTCCTAAGTGATGATGAGAAGGAAAAGAAAAAATCACCTCCAAAGTTCTGGTCACCTCGGTGAAAATCTGAAAACCATTCTATCACACTGCTACTATCCTTACCTTCTACCTGATACTTTAATTTACAAAGAAAAAGTTTGCATTAATTGGACACAGTTGTTATCACATTTCAAAAGACTTATGTGTCAAGGCTTAGCCCAAAGCCATTTTTCACAACCAAGTATTATTCAAGTCATGGTGTAGCTGAAAATAGTTCTCCTACCATAAAGTCACCTGTTCGAAAAACGATCCAGTCATCAAAGGCTTTATAATATTTAAAGGGAGATTGAAGGCAAATGATTAAAACATGCACTTTAGGAAAAAAAAAAACTGTAACTAGGGGGTTACATTGCTGCATATGATGTACTCAGAATCCTGCTTCGCTTTTTCTCCCACCACCTTATGACTAAAACACTCTAGAGAATGCTGTCAGCAGGGAGAGCACGCCTCCAAGCCACGGCGCGAAGGGAGCCCACACCTCTCTATGAAATACCGTCTTTGTACTTCAAAAAGCACAGGTAGCACATGATAACAGATAAACTTCAGTCTGTACAGAAAAGCAGTTCTGAAAGAAAAAAACTTTTTTTCTAAAAGAAAAGCACCCAGATATGATGTCGTGAATCTAGCAATTCCCTATAGCCCACTTGTAGATGTTATTGTTAAGAACCTGCAGTTGATTGCCATCTGACTGCAGTTATTAAGGGTTCATAAATTATTTGCATTCGCTACAATCCCATCAACCTCCTTTCAAAACCCACACAAAGAACCTTGAATCAGAGCACTGTTTTGTTTTGGGGAAGGTTTATTTTTTTCCTTTCTCTTCTCCTTTTTCTTCATTTTTTTTTCCTTCTTCCTTGCTGGTTTGTTTTGTTTTAAAAGAAAAGGTCATTTAGAAGTCTGCAGAAGAACTTCTTAATATGTAAATTTAAAAAAAAAAAAAAAACAACGGTAAGCTTGAAAGGAAAAAAGAAAGACCATAGCTAGCCATGAAGTGTTATTTCAGCAGATATGGCCAATAGAGAAAAAGTTTATGTCAATTTATCCATTGAAAATCTCTCTTTTTGAAGCATTATGTAAGTGTCATAAAATTTTTTTTTTAATTAAAAAAAAGAAAACTTCTGCAGTGGGCTGAACTAGGACATGTGAGGACTCAATACAACCAAGCTTCAAAAGCTGAAATATCTCAAACCACTTTTGCTTATAGAAAATAAAATGCAGAGCTACAGGTGCTTTCTCATCTGTGTGTAAATGAAAGCGACACTGTGTGAGTAGTTAGTATTCTTAGAATTTTTGAGAGCCAGTTTATTTAAACTAAGTCAAAGCCAATCTGTATCTGCACAGAAATAATTTTCTCAGGGCTCTTACTCTCTAGACGTTGCAGAACTGTACATTCTCTCTTCCCTCAATCCCTCCCTCTGAGATAAAGAAGTAAAAAGAGCTCTGCAAGTTAAAACCACTTCGGATGCATCTGGGAGAAGGAGGTTCAAAGGAATTAGAACATCCTGTGTCTCACCAGCCTGCTAAAGAACAGGGTTCAGCTTTTCTCTGCCCCATTCTTTGTGCTCCCATAGTACATCTTGGAATTTATCACACTTCTTTATGTTCTACATCTACCTGTGCCTCCATACTGTGAACTCTCTGATGGCAGGAATAGGATTTTATTTAGCCTGGTACAGCATTTGTTGACCTGAATGTATTTGAATGTATGTTTTTATAGTATGAACAGAACACCTAGATATTTATGAGTTATCAATCAATAATGATTTGAATTAAGTATCCTAGAGAAGGTACTAAAATGCAGTTAGCATATTTTAAGGGTCTCATTGTGAGCCGACACTTTAAAAGGACCAGGAATCACAAATATTAGAAAAGCATATCCCAGTTCATCACCCTAATGCAGGTATGACATTCTGAGTATTTGGTACTGACGTTCATGTTTTATTTACTGCAGACATGTGGTTTTCAACAGACTTCATTTTTATGACATGTATTTAGATGCACAGATCTTTCTCTTATATCTTATTCTCAAGTTGATCATAATTTACACATTCTAGCAACAGAAAAAAAAATTTGGGCAAACTGGTCTAGGTCCTGACTACCAAATTATCTACTATGGACTCTCTCTAACCACGGAGAAACTGGCTTTTTCATATCTTCATCTGTAAAATGGCAATATTTCTCTGCTAATTCAAAAGTGACATTAATTCTAAGTGGGTTAATGACACCCAAATGTGTCTCAGTCTCTTACACACACACACTCCTTCACAGGCACACAGGAAAATGCTTGGTATACAAAGGGCTCTCACCTTCTCTCACTTCTTCCCCACTGACAGAGGCAGCCATGCTGCCAAGGCAGCAACCCCCACATGAAATATGAAAGAGTGGAGGTGAAACAGCTCAATCAAAACAGCTTGGGAAAGGAAAAGAGGGTATGCTTCTCAGAGAAAGTCTCCAGGGACAGGCCAGGAAATTTTTGCTCCTGCCTTAACCACCCTCACCAAATAATCCTGTTTGAGGTCTGCTTAACTGAGCTTACAGGCCAAACCCTCCCCTTTAACCTTTCACAGAAGATAAAATATTAAAAGTCACCCTGTTATTTGAAAAGTACATTGTGAGAAATGTCAGAATGCAGTTTCTAAGTGCACTCTGGGGAGCACAGCTGAGAGCAATCTTGAAAGCCAAGCAGGTAGAAACTGAGGAAGTGGAGTGCACAGGTAGAAAGGAAGCTTGGTGCTGCTTAAACACATGCATGGGGCTATTTTGCTTCAGGCCAGATACCACAGACTGACCCAGCAGGATGCAGATTACTCAGCTTTCTGAAACAGAATATGGCTTTTCAGCTGCTCTCTACAAAGCTATTTCATTTATTCTGATTAAGACTCATTCACTCTAACCAGCCTATTTCTGTAAGCCTCCAGCTGACTCGAGCTGTCCTCAGGTAAGAACAATAAACACTGAGCTATATAAAAATAATAATAATAAAAAATCGGGAGAGCCATTTCTTAACAGGAAGGATGGCAGTTCTCTTAAAACTGTAAACCTGAATATGAAGTTAAGATTGCAAAAGTGTAAACCCCCCCACAGGTCTGTTAATACCAGTCATTCCCTTTATTACCTAAAAGTGAGAGAATTCGTGAGCACACATTTATTTGAAACTCAAATGTGCTGCTGGATTAGAATCAAAGCATAACGTCAAGCCAGTTGGAAGAAAGAGAGCATTCCTAAAAATCCTATCATCTGCTAGCAGAGTTTAAAAAGGGGAATTGAGGAGAGATACTCTGGGTACCCATCTTTAGAGGCAAAATCTACAGTGGATAGAATTCCAGACAGGCCATAGCCAGCATTCCTTTTGCTTTTGTTTGTCATCAGACAATATCTGTGATGGTTAATTCATTATTCAGGGACATCCATTATTCCTTCTTAGGGTATTGTGGTTTCCCTCTGTGATCAGGGAAATTCAGGATTTAAATAGTTTGGTACTTGCCTGATGCTAAGCATTGGAACTGTTCGACTAAGGCCTGAGGAACAAACCTGATACAAGACAGACAGGAGCACCATGGTGCAGAGAAGGGCCTTCAAGTGCTGACTGGCTGGGTATATCTAATACTCATGAAGTCACAAGAACATATCCACTTCCAAGTGAGGAGCAAAGGCTCTTCCTATATCTCAAAATAATTACCCCCACTGTTTATTCAGGGATGTAGATAACTACAGGTAAGAGATAAGATGGACTGAAGGAAAGTTAGAGGCATATCATATTATGAACAGGGGCTTAATTCTACACCTACATAATTCTTAGTAAAAGGCTACTCTATTGAGACCAGCTTAAGACATCAAATTGCCTAGTTTCCTACATTTCTAGAATTCTGCATGGAAAACTGGATCTCTATTGTCATTCCATTACCTTGGGATCTTAAGGAGGCCTCAGACTCTTTGGAGGGATTCTTTTTTTTTATGGGTACCAGGGGTCGAACTCAGGACCTCACGCTTGCCAGGCAGGCACTTGCCACTGAGGTATCTCACCAGCCCCTTTGGAGGGATTCTTAATACCAATAATATCATTTCTCTGAAAGAGAACTTCTGTTCCCCAACAATGGCAAAGGTGTCAATAGACAACAAGTTCTAGTACATCGGAAACTATATTTATTTTGCTTACCTCTGTATTTTTCATGCCTACAATAATAGGTACACAATCCAATATGCTTTCTAAGAAGGAAGGGACTAACTCTGCAAGCTACATGTGACACAAAATCAACCCCAGCCAAAACACTATTTTAACCAAAAGACAGGGCCAACCTGGCATGGCACAAGGCCATGCCAAGTGTGAGCACTTCAACGACTGGGGGAAACGAACCAGGGTAGAAGTCAAGGTGGTGTCCTGACAGAACAGACTCCTCTCCCAGAGGAAAAGCTTCCTTAGCTGGTGGAAGAAACAAATGGTCTGTCCCCCTCCTTAGTGGCATGTTGCAACCATGAAAAATACACAATATAGTTCACGCCATCATGGGTTTCAATCAATGTCAATCTTGTCAAGCCAAAGGAATGGAGGCCTATTTTCTCTGACAATGCAGAAAGGCCAGCTGCCTACATTATTCTTAGTAATGTAAGGACTCAGATCCAACTAAACAGACTTAGAAAGCCAGCAGAAAA
This sequence comes from Erethizon dorsatum, assembly GCA_028451465.1. Classification (NCBI taxonomy): domain Eukaryota; kingdom Metazoa; phylum Chordata; class Mammalia; order Rodentia; family Erethizontidae; genus Erethizon; species Erethizon dorsatum. The sequence goes on along the minus strand of CM051827.1, from coordinate 107,420,835 downwards.
CTCAAACCCGCTGCTCACTGGGTCAACCTGACATTAAACAAGACTAACCAAATTGGACTTTGTTATCACCTTATCATGACTACTGCTAATATTTGTTGAGTTTTACTTATGAATCTGGGAGTAGGCTAAGTTCTTTGCATGAATATTTTATTTAATCCTCACAAAAATCCTGTGAGAGCTACTGCCATTTCTATTTATAGATGAGGAACCTGAAGAAAAGGGTGTTTTAGTAACACCTAAATTAGGGGGTTTTAGTAATACCTAATTCATAACGAAACCAGATCTCAGATCTGGCTAGTTGAACTCCAGGCCCATGTTCCACGCTCTTGACCTCTAGCTGATGGTCAAGACTAACTCTTTCAACTTCTTTGAAACTTATCCAATATGTCTAGACTCAAAAATGGCCACAGAATCTTAACCACATGGGCTTACTTTTGTTATAGAAGTTCCTGGATGAAGAATCAGAAAGAAAGTTCAAAAGGTAGGCCCTAAGGATTAGGGGTGTAGCACAATGGTAGAACTATGCTTAGCATATTCAGGGCCCTGGGTTCAATCCCCAGTGTACACACACGTACACGTACACGTACACACACACACACACACCTTGAGCTAGCCATTTTGACTCAAACTCTTCAATACTGCTCACCTGAGAATAGCTGTCCAAACACTAACCACACACAGTTCTTGACCCATGTTCACACTAATTCCATACAGTGCCTTGAATTAGAAGCTGTTCCAATTACTGGGATTTTTAGAAAATCTCAAAAATAAGCCCAAAGGCTATGCTTTGGCCCTGCGATTATTGTTTTGTCTTATAAACTCCTCTGCTGTCTTATTATTTCCTCCCTTGAGGAATTCCTGAGGAGGGTCAATGTAAAACAGTTCTTAAATTGAGTTGGGTTTACTGCCAATTATGCCATTTGCTCATCCCTCTTCACTTTGTCACCCAAGTAGGAAATAAGTTTATGTTTGCATAGTTTTTCTAACAGGTTAAAAAAACAAAACAAAACAAAAAAAACAACCCAAAATATAGTTTTCCAAGATAGAGAGGACTTAAGATGATTATCTTTTACTAAAAGAGTATTTAAGAGACACTGATTTCATCTCTTTGGGTAAGAGGCTAACTAGGGATTTTGACTGGTATTATGTCAATTAAATTGTGATATAACAAGATCCCATAGACTTTCTCAATGCTAGCTGAATTTAAGAATCAAAAAGCTTGTACAGTTTGTGTTAATGGCCCAAAACTCTACCCTTCCCCAGCTGCCATGCACTCAAGTCATTATCCTACAATCTGAGGAGACAGATTTAGGATTAATAATTTATTACCTTCCTGTACTGCAATGTAGTTAAGAATGTAGGACAGTTTGGCAGGAAAAAGTTCCTGCTGAAGGCTCATTGCTGTAAGATATATTCCATTAGTCATCTACCTCAAATTAGGTGCCCAGGAGATACAAGAAGAGCAGGGGTATAACGCCATCTAAAAAGTCTCCCCAAAATGTTTTTCCCCAGAAGATAAGACCAATGCATGCTCAAAATGTATCATTGTCTTAAAGGAAAAATATACCACTTGGCCTGACTGACATAACAGGGACTAGAGCCCTCAAAGTACAACCAAAGGGTAAGGACAAAGAAAAGAGGAAAGTAGCTGGGCGTGGTGGTGCAGGCATGTAATCCCAGCACTTGGGAGGCTGAGGCAGGAGGATCGTTGCAAGTTCCAGACCAGCCTGGGCTACAAAGTGAGCTCAAGGCCAGCCTGAACTGCACAGTAAGATCCTGTCTCAAAAAGACAAAAAAAAAAAAAAAAAAAGAAAGAAAGAAAGAAAGAAAGGACAAAAGAGAGATCAAATCCCACAGGTACCTTCTGTCTGCAAAGGACACTTAACCAGGGCTAGTGAATGCAGCAGAAATGAGAACAAAAGAGAATTGCAACTAGTGAAGAAGAGATGTCTTGCTAAGCCAGGAGCTGTTTTTGTCCTATCTGCAGGCTTTGTGGGAACTGAGGGTAATAATCTCTCACACCCAAAGTTTGAAACTATTAAAATATACAACATGGCAGTTAGAGAAGATAGAGATCAAAATATTTTTAGTTGGCATTATGGTATATGCCTTGTAATCCCAGCACTCTGGGAGGCTGAGGCAGGGAAACTAAACTCAAGCACAGCCTGGGCAATTTATCGACTTAGCAAGACCCTATCCCCCCAAAAATAAATTTTAAATTAAAAATAAATAAATAAGAAGTACTGGGGGGGCCAGTGAGATAGCTCGCGGCTTAAGTGCCTGCCCGGCAAGTGCGAGGTCCTGAGTTCAGCTCCCGGTACCCACATAAAAGGAAAAAAAGGGCCAGTGATATCGCTCAGTGGCACAAGCGCCTGCTGGCAAGCATGAGGTCCTGAGGTTGACTCCTGGTACCCACACACACACACACAGAAAAAAAAGTACTGGGGGTATATCTCAATGCAAAGGCCTTGGGTTCAATCCCCAGTACCAAGGGGAAAAATCATTTTTATAATACACAATAAGGGTGACTGGAAAAATGGCAGAAATAGGTAATTCACAAATGGGATTTTTTGTGCTTTCCTATACTGTACTGGATCTAACTTACCCAACTGGGCAAATGCAGGCTGTCCTGGCATGGGCAGATCAGCTGGCACATGGCAGGTAAATAATCCTCAAGACTGGTCGCTCTGTACAAAAGAATTCTCTTCTAACCTCATCAATCAGAAGAACCACTCTACTATTCACAAAATGAGTCAAAGAAAAAGTGAAGAACAAAAGTTACTTTGCAAATATTGTTCCCTCCTGGGATTGAAGTGTCCATTTGATGGACTGAGATTGAAAAAACAGAGCAGAAAAGCACAATTCTCCCTAACATATACATTCCCTGGTAGTGCTATTTCCAGCATTATCTTTAGGTTACTCTAACAAAACTTCATTGATACCTACTAGGTTCTAGATGCTAGGGATGTAACTCTGAGTAAAACAGTTCTGTGGAGCACACAGACACATAAACAAGTAAACACAGATAAACAAGTAATCACAGTAGCCTTCTGCTCTGAGCCATGGTAGAGTAACTGATACCAGACTCACCATGCTGCCATAAACAACTAAACTCCTATGGTGGTGTACTCTTGAAATCCCAGCTACTCAGGAGGCTGAGGCAGGACAAGTTTGAGGACAGTCTGGGCAACTTAGCAAGACCCTGTCTCAAAATAAAAATTTAAAGGGGCTGGGGATGTAGCGCAGTGGTATAATGCATCCCTAGCACATGCACAAGGCCCTGAGTATTCAATCCCCAGCACTGGGGATTGTGGGGGCTGAATACAAAATATTATTTTTAGTCAGGAGATAATAGGCAGGTAAGGCTGCAATTCCGAGATAAGGAAAGCATGAAGTGAGCCCCACACTTGCTCAATTCTCCGTTCCAACTGTAGCATAGAAAGCCAGAACCTAAACACAACAAAGGGGTCTCATCGAGCCCAGGAAGCAGAGATCTACATTTGGCTAGAATTTGAGAGATGATACACTGGACAGTAAGATGTAAAGAGAAGGGACCCAGAAGTCCAGTGTGGGAGGGTCTCTGGCTAGACCAGTGGCGGTGAACCTATGGCATGCATGCTACAGCAGGCTGTTTGTATCACTGAAAGCTCTAAAAGGTTCGCCATCACTGGGTGTTACGGCTTGTGTCTAGATGTCCCACCCAAAGCCTAATGCAGTCATAGGTGGGGCTTTATCAGAGGTGGATGGATCTAGAGTGTGTGATTGATACATGGTGCAATGCTAGAATTAAGGGTGCTAGGATTAAGGGTAGGTGATTACTAAATCAGTCCACTGATTGGTTTGGCACTGCCATAATCCCAGAAGCCTGGATTACAATATAAGGAACAGAAAGATGCTTGTCTTCTCCCTTCCTTGTTGCTTTTGCTGTCTTCTGCTTGCTATGAACTGTTTCTCCTCTGTGATGCCTGTCTGCCAAGCCAACCTGCCTTGGAGTCAGACAATTATGAACTGAAACCTCTACAAACTGTGAATCAAATAAACCTTTCCCCCTTTAACTTTGTCTCAGCAACAAGAGAAAACTAAGACTCTAGGCTAGACTATAAAGGCACAGGGAAAGCCCATCTGATATTTATTAGATGTTATATGCTACAGAGCTGAGGTGGAAACAGAATCACCAGAGGTCAAGAAGTGCTTGGGTTGGGGGTGGGGGTAGGAGGAGAATGTTAGAACTCTGGCCATGCCAGGGTGAAGAATCACATGAACACCGCATGCCAGGAGAGACACCAGAAAAGCCACACCATAGGCATAAAGGCCACGTTCTACAGCATGGCCTCTGAACCTCTCCTCACAAAGCTTAAAACCACACCCTTAAAACCACTATAGTGTAATAATCGAAAGATATATAAACATCATGAGAGCTTAATATAGGAATTCAACCCGAGGTCTCAGGGCAATCAGAAAAGAGCTTATGTTTTCTGAGTCAGAATGTTCATAGCACCATTCTTCATAATAGCCAAAGAATAGAAAAACTTCAGTGGCCATCAACTGATGAATGGATAAATAAAATTTGGCATATCCATATGACAGAATATTGTTCAATCATAAAAAGGAATGAAGTATTGATAACTGCTACAATATGGATCAGCCTTGAAAACATTATACATTGTGAAAGAAGTCAGGCACAAAAGACTATAAATGAATCATTTATAGGAAATGTCTAGAATAAACAAATTAACAGAGTGAGAAAGTAGATTAGCAGTTTCTAGGACTGGGGGACAGGGACAATAAAGAGTAACTGCTAATGAATTCAAGTTTTCTTTTGTAGGTAATAAAAATATTCTGGAATTAGCAGAATCTCTCAATAAAAAAAATAACATCCTCCAATCTTTTACTGCAGAACAATTAAATTCTACTCATTTATTTAGGACTACATTTACTGGTTTGTATTGAAACTTCTCTTCAGAGAGAGACTGCTTGAAGATATAAACTCTCATCAACTTTCTCCTGGACTATTCCATTAGCTTCCTAATAGTCACCCTTATCTATAGCCCTGACCTCCTTCCTCTTTCCATCCTCATCCCATTTCTACCATTATCATTCTTCTATACTTCAACAAAATTAATCTAGAAGTTTACCAGCACTACAGGATAACCAGTACAGTATCAGTATTTTATAACATTGCTGAGTGTGGTGGTCTGTAATCCTAGTGCTTGGGAGGCTGAGGCAGGAGAATCGCAGTGAGTTCAAGGCCAGCCTGAACTACATAGAGAGAACTTGCCTCAAAAACAAAAAAAAAAAACAAATAAACAAACAACAGCCAATCCAGCTTCACTATTTATATTCCAGCAGCATCAAACAGCTTACTGAGTTTCTTCTATATACCAGGCTGCTCCACATTTTGTGCTTTTACATTCCTACTGCCTGTGAATACCTTTTGAATCCTTCAACTTCAACCTTTAAAACTGCTCAAGCATCAGCTTCTCTGGGAAGGATTCCTTGGAGCTCCCGTTCACCTCTAAGCTAAATGGTCTTCACTGGTTGCAGCAGCACTCTGCATGGCATCCCTCCCCCTTCTCACTTACCATATCATAGCGTTTATGTATCTATTTCCTCCATCCAGCTGGACATTCGCCCAGGATAGGGGCTGCGTTGTATGCATCTTTATTACTCCAGTGACTACTAGCCTAGGACCAGACTCCCAGGTAAGTTCTCAAAGAATGGTTCCAAATTGAATATCTTTTTCTCTGTATCCAAAATACTTACTAAGTAATTGGATAATCTCCTTCCCAGAAACAGAAGGTCAGAAAAAGTTTTCATAGGCAATTGTTAGTGCTAGGCCACAAACCTATACATATAACTCTTCAGGTATACATGTTCTTTGTTTAGATATGTTAATATATTAAGATTCTATTTTCATCTTTTTGGTTTCAAAAGTATTGAATCTCCTTAAGGTACCTTTGTACACCTGTGCTCTTATTGTGTTGATTTTATAGTTTAATTTTCAAAAGATAATTTCCTTAGTGCTAATTTATTAATTTATTCAGTCAACATACATTTTTATGGTACATCTACTATGTACCAAGCCCTTGTACCTGCTTTTGTACTTACTTGGAACACCTAGCATAAGTGAAAGAAGCAAGAACTCTGCTCTCAAGAAGTTGACAAACTACTATAGAAATTTCTGAGTTCCTGAGGTCACCTCACATTTCTCTCCAGTTGATAATCACCAGGCCCAAAATGCTATTGTCAAGTCACTTAAAAATAAAAGTTAAAAAAAAAAAAGTAAACAGAAAAACAGGAACCAGCTACTCAATGGCCCATAAATAAGACATAGACCATCTTTTATCAAATAAATTATAATTACTGCTTTCTAGCATTCACCACTGAACTCAAAAGCAGAAATGAGAAGGAAGCCCACTGAATATAAGTGAGTGGATACCTGAGGTCTACCAACAGTGGAGTAAACTCCTATGTGGCAAATAAGAAGATGGGTAAATGGTTAGTCTTTCAGGAAAAACCTATATAATCCATAAGCTAAACGTTAACAGCAATCAAGAATATAATTTTGGCCAGGCATAGTGATACATGCCTGTAATCCCAGCACTCAGGAGGCTGAGCCAGGAAGATCGCCATGAATTCAAGGCCAGCCTAGACTACACAGTAAGTTCAAGGCCAGTCTGGACTATACAGCAAGACGCTGTCTCAAAATAAACCAAAACAAAAAACAAAAAACAGGCTGCAAAATCAACACACAAAAAATTAAGAGACTTCCTATTCACCGATGATGAACCTGTTGGGAAAGAAATCAGGAAAAGAAAAGAATTCCATTCACAATAGCTTTAAAAATAAAATACTAGGTCTGGGGTTGTAGCTCAATGGTAGAGCGCTTACCTAGCATGTACAACGCCCTGAGTTCAATCCCAGTACTACCAAATAAATAAGTATATAAAATACTTAGGAATCAACTTAATCAAGGAGGTGAAAGGCCTCTACAATGAAAATTACAGAACACTGAAGAAATCAAAGAACACGTTAGAAAATGGAAAGATCTCCCTTGTTCATGGATCAGCAGAACTAATATTGTTTAAATGGCCATATTACCAAAAGCAATTTACAGATTCAATGTGATCCCTATGAAAATACCAATGACGATCTTCACAGAACTAGAAAAAAAAAATACTAAAATTCATATGAAAGCACAAAATACCCAGAGTAGATCAAAGAAGTCTTGAACAAAAAGAACAAGGTTGGAGGCATCATAATACCCAATTTCAAATATTACAAAGCAATAGTAACAAAAACAGCAAGGTACTAGCACAAGAACAGACATGTAGAACAATGGAATAAAACAGAAAACACAGAAACAAACCTATGTACCCACAGCTATCTGATTTTCGAAAAAGGGGCCAAAAATAAGCTGGAAAAGAGACAGCCTCTTTAACAAATAGTGCTGAGAAAACTGGATATCTACAGGCAGAAAATTGAAACTAGATCTCTATTTTTCACCCTGTACTAAAATCATATCAAAATGCATCAAGACCTAAGTAAAAGACCAGAAACTTTTGTAATCCTAGCACTTGGGAGGCTGAGGCAGGAGAATTGCTGTGAGTTCGAGGCCAGGCTGGACTACATAGTGAAGTCAAGGCCCACCTGAACTACATAGTGAGACCCTGTCTCAACCCCCACCCAAAAAAAGACCAGAAACTGTAAAACTACTGGAAGAAAACATAGGAGAAACACTTCACGTCATAGGCACAGGCAAAGACTTCCCTGAATAGGAAGGAAATAAATATCAAGATTCAACAAATAGGAGTGTGGTGGCACAGTGTGGACAACTTTAGTGACTTGACCCTGCCTTAGTGACTTAGACCCTGTCTAAAACATAGAGTCAACAAATGGGACTACTTCAAACTAGAAACCTTCTGCACAGCAAAGGAAATAAGCAACAGAGTAAAGAGACAACCTACAGATTGGGAGAAAAATCTTTGATTTTTCAAAGACACAGAATTAATATCTAGAATATATAAAGAATTCAAAAATTAACTCAAAAATATAACCCAATCAATAAATGGACAGAGAAATGAAATAGATACTTCTCCAAAGAAAAAGTAGAAGTGGCCAACAAGTATATGAAAAAATGTTCAATGTCTTTAGCCATTAGGGAAATGCAAATCAAAATTCCACTGGGATTCCATCTCACCCCAGTCAGAATGGCTATTGTCAAAAACATAAAAAACAGTGATTGCTGGCAAGGATGAAGGGCAAAAGGAACCCTTCTATAGTGTTTGTGGGAAAGTAAATTAATAACAGCCACTGATTTCCACATGGAAATCAGTATGGAGAGTCCTCAAAAAAATAAAATTAGAAATACCATTTGGTCCACCTATATTGCTCCTTGGTATATTCCCAAAAGAATTAAAGACACCTCACTACAGTAATACATGCAAAATCATGTTTATTGTAGCACAACGCACAATAGCTAAGCTGTGGAAACAGCCTAGATGCCCATCAGCAGATGAATGGATAAAGAAAATGTGGTGTATATACACCATGGAGTATTATTCAGTCATAAAGAAAAACAAAATCAACCCCGGCATGGTGGCACAAGTCTGTAATCCAGAACTCTGGGAGGCTAAAACAGGATGATTACAATATCAATCCCAGCCTGGGCAATTTAGTGACACCCTGACTCTAAAAAAAAATATAAAGGGCTGGAGATGTAGCTCAGTGTGAGGGCCCCGAGTTCAATCCCCAAGACGACAAACAAACAAACAAATAAATAAATATTTAAAACTCTCCAAATTTCTCTAAAATGGAATTGGAACACCCTAACTCCCACATGAACTGCTCCTAACACCACCTTGACTGGGTTGCTGTTTTTAAGTACCAAGCTCAAGGGGTACTAAAGGCTTGCCCAATGAGCCCACAGTGCTGTGCTTAACCAAGTATAGATGAAAATACAGAAAGACTCAGAATTCCTTTTTCTCCCCTGTACTTTGAATCCCTCAAAAAACAAGCAACTTATCACCATTCTCAGTAAAAAAAACAAAAACAAAAACAAAAACAAAAAACCTTTGGTCCTCCAAAAAGCACCTGTGTTTGGAAGGCAGTGTAGCAAAAAAAAAAAAAAAAAAAAAAAGAGCCTGATGTCTAGAGTGAACAAACCTGAGTTAGGATCCTGGCTCTGTCATGGTCTTGCTGTGTGACCTTGATCAAGTCATTTTGCCTTTCTGGGCCTCAATTTCCTTATCTCTAAAGTAAGAATAAAACTGTTTTAGTGTTATCATGAGAATTAAATGAGATAAAGTATGCAATGCTTATAATCAGGAGTCTAGTGGTACATGCCTGTAATCCCAGATACTCGGGAGGCTGAGGCAGAAGGATCACAAATTAGAGGCCAGCCTGAGCAATTTAGTGAGACCCTGTCTCAAAGTGAAATCCTTTTTTTTTTCCCAAAGTAAAATCTTAAAAAGGGTTCAGCATGTAGTTCAGTGATAGAATACCTGCTTAGCATATGCAAGGTCCTGAGTTCAATCCCCAGTACTACACACACTCACAAAATATGATTCTGCTAATTTGATGGTGCTAAAGTCACTGACTTGTTTAATTCAAATGATCTCACATAAAATGTTGCCAGGAAATAGCCAACAAAGTGTCATCTGGAATAAAAACATTTAGGTCAACTTTCTTTTTTTTTTTTTTTTTTTTTTTTTTTTTTTGTGGGTACCGGGGGGACGACCTCAGGACCTCGCGCGCCAGCAGGCGCCCGTGCCACTGAGCGATATCACCGGCCCCTTTTTCGTATGTGGGTTCCGGGAGTCGAACTCGGGCCTTCGCGCTTGCAAGGCAGGCGCTTAAGCCGCTGAGCCGTCTCACCGGCCCTAGGTCAACTTTCTATCACCTGCAATTTCCACTTCCATAATTATGCAGTCATCAACCTCCAATGCAAGACAACAAAAACCCCAAAGCCGATGTTACTAAAATTGCCAACTATACTACTTACTTGGCTCTCAAGATCACAACCACCAATTGCTTTAAGAAAGCCACAGAACTCTTTGTAATTTTAAGAGCAAAAGGTTGATTAGTTATCACCAACAGTGGTCTCTACTGCCTAAGGTTTTTGGTCATTGCCCAGAATAGTAGCATGCTCAGCAATTTGGAAATCGTTGTTTTCTTACACTCTATACTATGAAAGGAACCATGTCAACAAAAAAACTGAAAGGAAATAAAAGACAGGGTATCCTCATCTGAAATGTAGCCTTTTTCACTGATTCCTGACAAGAGGTCCTAGAGGGGTGACATAATCTCAAGAAGGAAAGCATACTCTATGAAATCTATCAACACACCCCCTCTTTATGGAAAAAGCATACCTTCCCTTTGTAAGTATAGATTTTTCTAGGGAGCAAAGCAAAGTATCATTTACTAAACACACACATTCAGAGTGCTATATGCTACCACAAGGTATGAGACAGATCTTAGCTGGGCACAGTGGTGCACACCTATAATCCCAACACTTAGGAGGCTGAAGGAGGAGGCCGTGAGTTCAAGGCCAGCCCGGGGTACACAGTGAGTCCAAGGCCAGCGTGAACTACATAGCAAGACCCTGTCTCAAAAAAAAAAAGGAATGAGATAAATCTTATACTTCCTCAAAGACATCAGGTAACCAACCTGCCCAAGATCCTAATCATTAAGTAGAAACATCTAGCTCTAGAACCCAGATCTGTCTAACTTTGAAAGCTTTTTATTTTCAATACATCTTTATCAAATCTCAAAACGATTATATCAATGTTCCCTTAGGGGAAAGAATCCAATTTAAATTTTGGTTCCAAAGCAAACAAACAAACAAAAAATCAAATGAATCCACCAAACCAGGCACAGTGGTGCATACCTATAATCCCAGCTACTTGAGAGACTGAGGCAAGAGAATCACAAGTTCCAGCCCAGCCTGGGTAACTTAGTGAGACCCTGTCTCAAAAAACAAACAGGGCTGGGAGTGTAGCTCAGTGGTAGAGCATTTGCCTAGCATGTATGAGGCCTTGGGTTTAATCGCCAATTCCTTAAAATAAATATCCACCAAAAGGATGACAGTTTTCTCTCTCCTAGCAGTTTTTAAAATGAACCAACGGATTCACAGAATATCCTTTTAAAATCTTAAATCTATAAGCAAAATGGTACCTGTTGACAACCACAGAGCACCAAAGCAGAAGCAAATATAAAACAGGTACAGGCTTCTCAACCACTTCACAGATGTCTGCCAATAATATCCTGATAAAATCCAGGAAGCAGGACTTGGCTTGACTCCCAGCTTCTTCTCCATGGCCTTCCAGACAGCTGGAACCAATACACTAGAAAGACAGAAAGAGAAGAAATTCAATGCCAAGTAATTAATAATTGATTCCTGGAAATGTGGGATGCTAGCAAATGTGACAGATTAGGAGAAAGAGAAATTTCAAGTTTGTCTTTCAGTGCTCATCCCTGCCAGTAAATTTGAAACCTGAGCTTTGACATAGTGTATAATTATCAAGACAACAACAGAGCAAAGGGTATAAAATGAATCCACTGTAAAGCTGAAACATTTTATATTCCATTATGATCTAATCTAACAATAAATCATCTACGTGGCAGAATGGAAACCACACCAGCCTGAAAAAAGCACTGATTTTCAGTTCCAGTTCTGCTAACAGTTTTGTGACTTTGACCAAATATACCCTCTTATCTATGAAAGGATTGGACTTCTTAAGTAAACTAACCTGAGGGTGCTGTAAAAAAAATTTTAATATGATTATATTTAGTTAGGGCATGAACTCTCCAGATTGCTACTATACCCATCACAATTATTTTTAAAATCTATCAAATTCAGCATTATCCTGCTGATCCCTAAGAGTCACTTACAATTCCTGGCCTAAATTCACACACACATTCAGCAAATATTTGTATCAGGCACTGTGCTGGCTACTCTAGAATCTAGGGGCTGCTTAATTCAGTTCCCTTCCAGCAGGGGGAAAAAAATCTGTTATTTCCAGAAGTTTCTTCCTTCTCATACAACTTTATATACTGTACAAATTATTATAAAAATCTTGGCAATATTATGAGAGTTGACAGGAGTTCTGAAGAAGCAACTCAAACATCTGTTGGCTGCGTTCAGTGGTGTGCACCTGTAGTCTCAGCCACCTGACAAGCTGAGGCAGGAAGATCGTTTGAGCCCAGGAGTTCAAGACCAGCCTGGGCAAAATTCCAAGATTCTGTCTTTTAAAAAATGATGGAGAGAGAGAGACAAAGACAGAAAGGAAGAAAAGAAAGAACAAGAGGAGGAATAAAAATCTTGTGCCCTAATGCACCTGTTATTCACCTCTGGCAAATGACATAGGCTGACAACCCCTCACCCCCAGCCAGCATACAGGGATATCAACATTACCTGGATAGGATTTCATTGCTACTGCCAAGTCACGCATATATACACCACTGCAAAAACTGAGCTGTAGCCTAAGAAAAGGCTTTCACTGAGCTATAAGCATCTGAAGGACTTCATCTTTCTCACTCAATTCAATCCAGTCCTACTTCTTGTTTTGTAGTTGTATATTAGGGAGCAGGGGACAGGAAGGAGGCATGTGGGCAAGGGACATGTTCAAGAGATTATGAAATGGAGGCTGAGTTTGAGAAAGTATGTCCAACAACTTCTCTACCTCCCCAAGATGAAATGGGTGAGAACATCTGTGTGTGTGTGTGTGTGTGTGTGTGTGTGTGTGTGTATGTGTGTGGATTCTTACCCAACACACTTCTGCCTACCACAAAAGGTTTTAAAACTCAAGGTGACTCAATACCTGTCATCAACAGCCTGGCAGGTGGGTGGGAAAAGCAGAAAAGAAATGAATAGGCTTTGAAAATAGGAGTAATAAACACCATTGGACTAGCAGGCTGATTAGAAGTGCAATGTCTTACAAACCATGGCTAAGAGAGGCAGAGCTAATTTCATTTGCACTCCCAACCAGTCATTCTGCTAAAACCTACAATTGTCTACAGGCACAAATCACTGCTAGGGTCCAGTTAAAGACTTACTGACCAGAGGCAGGAACAACAACACATCACCAAGATCCAAATGGTTTGTTATCGAATCAAAGGATAACAACCCAGGGAGAGAACACACACCCCCACAATACTTGACAAATGAAAATCTAGAAAAGCTCCCAATAGTTCTGGCATTTAGGGCGTTACAAGTACACCCGAAATAAAAGCACTCTGTTGCAGCAGCTGTTCAGACAGAGCAGGGGGTAATGTTTACTTAATACTTCAGGTTGATGGGGGATGTATCATACTTCAGTCTGTCAGCTACATACGTGGAACTCCATTTATGTACACAGCGATAAGATATGTTTGAATAACCACAGGGCACGTCTGAAACAGCCTATTCAGCGGGTGTGAGTAATCAAGAGTAATGCTTTAAAGAAAAAAAAAAAAAGTCTCAGATATTTGGGAAAGTTACAGAACAGACTGCCATGAATAGCTTTGCTTATATTTGCAGACACTGTTTTCCAAATAGCTAGAAAAATGAACAGATTGTTCTGGGAGGTCGTCTCTTCAATTTGTTCCTAGTTTCCAGTCTGTTAATCACAAGAAAGCACTAGGAGACTCGGCTAATGCTCTTCATTAACAACATCTATTGTCAGTTCGGCACAGACACCATGAGGTGACTGCAGCCAAAGGATTCCTGGAATCTGCCCGAGGTGTTCTATTTTGACCTCTTTCCCTTCATCTTTGTGCTCAATGCAGCCACTACAAGACCCTCTGGGAGGGGGACAAAACTTTCAAAATCCTGAAAGAGGCAGGTTTCCTGTCGTAATTTACACATCGTGCTGAACCCCGCCCACCCTTTTTGTGCACCAACTTTCTATCTCATTAGGGAGATCAAACGCGGGAGACAGCAGCTAAGGGCGAGGCTGCAGAGGTCCAGCCCGTTAGAAGGGTGGCAGCGCTCCCATCCCTATCTGTCAATCTGTCAGGGGATGGAAGGACCTGAATGACTAGACCCGGGCCCCAAAACAGCAAGAGTTAACCTGGGTCTCCAGCTCCGCACCTGTAAGGCCGGAAGCAGGTGACTCCCCTGGCCGGGGCAGGAGCGCCACCTCCGGGTGCCAACAGCCGGCCGGCGCACCCCCATACATTGCCCGTCCCGCCTGCCCCTCCCCTGAGCTCATGGTCCTCGGCCTGGCAGCCAGCCACCCCGGCCACCTACCGGGGCTCAGGGCCACACAGCGGGGCCCTGGCTCTCGGCGGCCTCCGCCTCCTCCCGGTCCATGGGCTTGGGGACCCCAACTTTCTCTCCCCTCACCCGGAGGAGGAGGAGGAAAAGGAAGAAGATATTGCGGGCTCCCCACCCGGACAGCTCCCTCTCGCCTCAGTCTCCCTGGACAGCGACGGCGACCGGAAACACCGCCTCCTCCCACCTCCCGGAGCTCAACCCGGAAACACATTCCCCATGCTAATCAAGCTTTCCCGCCCCCACCCTCCGGAAGCGCAATTCCAGCCGCGAGCCCGAGGGGGAGGAGGGGCAGCACTGGAGGTAGAACTACGCACAAAGCGAAGGAGTCTGCGCCCTGGCCTCTCGCCTCCCGCTCTCCAGGGGCAGTCTGCAACCTTGCTTTCTCTGCACGAGCCCCAAGCCCCAGACTCGGGCAATGCCCACAAGGAAGATGGCGGCAACGGCGACACCCCCTACGGCTTAGCGCCCTGTAGTGCCATTGGCCAGATTCCGGAGTGAGGTCGCCGCGGATTGGTTTAGAGCTATGCGGGGGTGGGGGTGTAGCTGCAGCAGCCTGGAGCCAGGAGTGGGCAACGCGGCGTGAGCAGCGGCCCCAGGCTCCGGGAGAATCGCGCCCTGAGAAGACTTCGCCGCTCTGGGCCACAGCCTGGTGAGCTCAGCCCCCTTCAGGCCCTCCCCTGCATCCCAGCCGGAGCCTCTCGGAGCCGGCGCAGATCGATACAGACACACTCCGGGGACCCTATCGCGACTTCATCGTGCCATATCGCGACATCATTGTGCCCTGTCGAGACTCCATTTTGTCACAGTCCTTTTCAGTATATATCTTTTTCTCAAAAATTTGCCCTGTCACCTATGGGGGCTCTCCACCCTCCTCCATGTCGTGATTTTGCTGTGATATCTTCGTGACATAACCGCGCCATCGTGAAGTGTGATTTCATCGCCGCCCTGTCGTGACTTCATCAATGTCGTGTTGTGATCTGGCTGCGGCGGGACAGGTGCTGGCCACCAGGAAACACCCCCCCCCATATCCCCATCTCAGCAGGCCCGCTTCGATTATCCGGCTTTTGGATTTTCTCTTGTCCCAGGAGTTATCCGACCCCTTCTTGCTGATCCAGCCCCTGCTGGTATTCACAGGCTGATAGCGGGACGGGGAGGGTGAGGACAGGGAGTTGAAGGGGTTAATTCTGCTACCACTGCCGTCGCCGCTGCCGCTGCTGCTCCTGCTCCTGCAGCCTCTGCCTGCCCGAGGGAGGGATGGGAGAGAAGGCAAGGAGCCTGCGGGGGCGACAGAGAGCCATGGCTGGAGGGGTGGGTCCCCAAAGGGACCTCCGAGCCTTCCCTGGTGAGTTTGTATTCTCACTTTTGCTGAAGCTCATCTCCTGCCTCTGAAGAAGGTAGAGGAAAGGAGCCTAGGATGCCCTTTTCCCCCATGTCAGCCTGAGTCCGGATAATCGAACTTCACCCATGTATGTCTCCATTCTTCCGTCTGTCCTCACCACTCACTCCCAGTGTGCCTCCTAGAAAGAGATAAAACCCGACCTCTGGTGCCCGGGGCTGCTGAGCAGTGGGGCCAGCCCACTCCTACCCCCAGGAGATTGGTGAGGAGAGCTGTCCAGCTGAGCAGCAGGATGCATGGTCCTCCTTTCCCACTTTCTGGAGGTGACCTTGGACCAGGGTCCCTTCATCCTGAGGATGTGCAGGTCCAGCTTCTTAAAGGGGCTCCCCCAAGGGAGGTCAGTCTTGAGGAAGCCACCCCTCCAAGTCCTCCCTCCCCTCCCTCTGTGCTAATCCCTCCCCTCCATCCTCCACTCCCACCCCCACCCCCGCCCTGTCCCTCCTCTGCAGAGGGATGTTCAGTCCCTCTTGTGTTCACAGTTGGGCAAGGCGGGCATCATGGCCTCGGATTGCGAGCCAGCTCTGAACCAGGCAGAGAGCCGAAACCCCACCCTGGAGCGCTACCTGGGAGCCCTCCGTGAGGCCAAGAATGACAGCGAGCAGTTTGCAGCCCTGCTGCTAGTAAGGAACTTGCTGATAATTGGGAGGTGGGAAGGGCCGGGTGGTTGGACCCCCAAGGAATGGGGTCAGTGAGTCCCCAAGGATATATAGATGGTGCTGACAACCCTGGAGCCACCAAAGAAGGCCCAAAATTGCTGCCTTTATACTTTCTTTTTTTTTCTTGCTCCCCTGAGAATTGGGGCAAAGGAGAATGGGGGTGAATAGGCTATGGCACTGGGGGCCCTGGAGGAGGCTGCCTGCATTTGCTTTCTGGGGCGTCCCAGAGCAGATGGGAGCTGACTCATAGGGTAACAGCAGCAGGTAGTAACTAGTGCAGAGTACTTGAGGGCTGGGGTTGATTTTTCTGGAACCTGAGAGAATTAAAGGACTAGAAGTGACTGAGGAGGGGGTCTAGGGGACAGCCAGGTAGGTTGAAGGTAAGGGAGGTGGTTCAGGTCTTCGCCCTGTTGGAGGACCCAGGCTGGGGACAGCAGAGCAGAAGCTGCAGTGCTAAAAGGGGGGGGGGGTTGGTGTGTGGGGGGTGAAGGGAGGAGGGAGTACAGCCGCTGCTTGTTTGCCATGGCAACAGGGAGAAGGCTCTGGAGTCAAGGGCTCACACTGCAGCAGAGGAGGTGTTTAGGTGAAATGTAAGGGGAAATGTTTTGACATGCAGAACGGAGACACAGGAGCCATTTCCCCTGAGAAGGTGGCAGAAATGGATCAGAGACTTCTCTGGAGACAGCAATTAGGGAAGGACCCCAAATCTTGGGGGATTTTAAACTTGAGTTCTAAGCCCCTTCCAACCCAGGTTTTGGGCGTCTAGATTAGACATCAGGAAGAACTTTGCAATTGGCCAGGTGAGGAACTGCCCAAATGAGCAGTTGAGATGAACTGCACCTCCCTCCCATGGAATAGTCATAGATGGGAGGGACATAGAGATCACACCTGTCTGTCTCCAAGGAGAAAGAAGGAGCTGGATGAAATGACCCTGGAGTGAGTCCTGTTGCATAACCTAATCCTGTTAGTCAGTGGCCCAGGTCCAAGGAAGGGACAGTGGAACTTTCTACCTTTCTTTCATCCTGCTGATACCACATACCCCCTGTAGGTGACCAAGGCAGTCAAAGCAGGTGACATCGATGCCAAGACACGGCGGCGGATCTTTGATGCCGTTGGCTTCACCTTTCCCAATCGTCTCCTGACCACCAAGGAGGCACCTGATGGCTGCCCTGACCACGTTCTCCGGGCGCTAGGCGTGGCCCTGCTGGCCTGTTTCTGCAGTGACCCTGAACTGGCCACCCATCCCCAGGTCCTGAACAAGATCCCCATCCTTAGCACTTTTCTCACAGCCCGGGGGGACCCCGACGATGCCGCCCGCCGCTCCATGATTGATGACACCTACCAGTGCCTGACAGCTGTAGCAGGCACACCTCGAGGGCCCCGGCACCTCATTGCTGGCGGCACTGTGTCTGCCCTGTGTCAGGCGTACCTGGGGCATGGCTATGGCTTTGACCAGGCCCTGGCACTCCTGGTAGGGCTGCTGGCCGCTGCGGAGACCCAGTGCTGGAAGGAGGCAGAGCCCGACTTGCTGGCTGTGTTGCGGGGCCTCAGCGAGGATTTCCAGAAAGCTGAGGATGCCAGCAAGTTTGAGCTCTGCCAGCTGCTGCCCCTCTTTCTGCCCCCAACAACCGTGCCCCCTGAATGCCTCCGGGATCTGCAGGCTGGGCTGGCACGCATCCTGGGAAGCAAGCTGAGCTCCTGGCAGCGCAACCCTGCACTGAAGCTGGCAGCCCGCCTGGCTCACGCCTGCGGCTCCGACTGGATCCCAGCAGGCAGCTCCGGGAGCAAGTTCCTGGCCCTCCTGGTGAATCTGGCATGCGTGGAGGTACGGCTGGGCCTAGAGGAGACAGGCACAGAGGTGAAGGAGGATGTGGTGACTGCCTGCTACGCCCTCATGGAGCTGGGGATCCAGGAGTGTACCCGCTGTGAGCAGTCACTGCTTAAGGAGCCACAGAAGGTGCAGCTCGTGAGCATCATGAAGGAGGCCATCGGAGCCGTCATCCACTACCTGCAGCAGGTAAGGATGTAGTGCCCCACAGAGGGAGCCCGGCCTGGGGAGCCAGAAGGTAAGGGAAAGGGGTTGAATGCTGCATGCACACGTGGCTGGTACTGCAGCACGCATTCCAGGAGTAGTGTGTGGCCAAGCGTCCCTCCCTCTCCCTCTCTCTGTGAGCCTCCACACAGGCACCTACCACACGCCATATGTGCACTCACATCACAACGCACACACACACACACACACACAACACAGTAACCTCCCACTCATACACCACTCCCCAGTACACACACACTACACACCACACACAAAATTGAAGCAGTCTGTTCTGCTCACTCTGGAGCATTGTTTTACATACCCACACATACAAACTTGTAGTGGCGAAGGGAGAAAGAGCAGGAACCTCTGGAAAGGTTCTACTAAATCCGTCTGCACCTCCTCGCTCACCCTCCCTCTCTGTCTGAGAAGCCCACTCTTCTGTCCACAGGGATTCAGTCATGACTCTACCCCTGCCACCGAACTCACCAGCCATATATCCAGCAAACCATGCTAAGCTCTCATCTTGTTTTCTGGTTTAGCCCAAAGCGGGGCACCCTCTCCCACTGTTGGGGTGTGCAGATCCTCCCACCCCAGTAGAGGACAGATTCTCCCACCCTAGTAAAGGAATGCTGCTTAGCTGTAGACTTGAGAGTTTCCCCCTACCTTTGAGGTATCTTAGAGGTGGAGAGAGGGTAATGCAACTGGAATGTCAGCGAGTGTGGGGCATGTTGTGTGAGATCCAGTTCACTCCACAGACCTGCGCGGAGGGCCTGCTTTCATGGGTGTGTCCCTCCTATATGCTAGGCCTGGCCACATGGGGTAGAATAAGGCTTGGCAACCAGCTTCGAAGGGCTCATAGAACAGAATTCCCTTCTAATTGTCTCATTCTAAGGCTGGCTGGTAGGATGGTGAGGGGGATGGTTCTCTGGCCTGCTCCACCTCAGCGGGGTCCTGTGGCAACAGGTGGGGCCAGAGAAGCAGAAGGAGCCCTTTGTGTTTGCCTCGGTGCGGATCCTGGGTGCCTGGCTGGCCGAGGAAACCTCATCCCTGCGGAAGGAGGTGTGCCAGCTGCTGCCCTTCCTTGTCCGCTACGCCAAGACCCTCTACGAGGAGGCTGAGGAGACCAATGACCTTTCACAGCAGGTGGCCAACTTGGCCATTTCCCCTACAACTCCAGGGCCTGCCTGGCCAGGGGACGCTCTCCGGTGAGTTTGTAGTTATGGTTTGTACAGCCAGACCATTCTAAAAAACTGTCACACAGTGACAAAATGACATTCTGTCTCACCCTAAACTAGGCTGTGCCAGGCTCCTGAGTGGAGCCGAGAATTCCCTGAGGATTTCTATTTGTTTTGGGGGCTTGTTCCCACAGGATTTGTGTAAGCCAAGTATTACTTGCCAACCCTAGATTTTCTCAATAAAAAGAGAACTTGCTGGGTGTGGTGGTGTATGCCTGTAATCCCAGCACTCTGGGAGGCTGAGCCAGGCAGGAAGATCACAAACCCAAACCCAGTCAGCTTAGCTACTTAGCTACTTTGTGCAACCTTGTCTCAAGAAATTTAAAAGGGCAGGGATTGAGGGTAGGAATGTAGCTTAGTATGAGGCCCTGGGTTCAATCCCCACTACTGCCAGAGAGAGAGAATTTATGCTTATTGAGCATCTGCTATGAACCAGGTATTTTGTTGTCCCCTGTACCAGAACAATCTAATTTGGTCCACACATCGAATCTGACATTTTAAAGGCCTCATCCATGTTTTAAAGATGAGGAAGCTGAGGCTCAAAGAGATGAAAGTACCTGGCCCACAGTCACACTGGCAGAGCCCCAGTTTGTTCGTGGGTCTTTGTGCCTTTTCTGCAGTACCTACAAGGACATGTCCTTCTCCCCTACATCCACTTCTCCTAGGCAGGGTGACCTGAAGAAAAGCCATCCTTGTGCCTTCATCTCTCAACCCAGCACACATCTGTCCTTTCCACGCCCCCAGGCTCCTTCTTCCTGGCTGGTGCCACCTGACTGTCGAAGATGGGCCCCGGGAGATCCTGATCAAGGAGGGGGCCCCCTCACTTCTGTGCAAGTACTTCCTGCAGCAGTGGGAGCTCACATCCCCCGGCCATGACACCTCGGTGCTGCCTGACAGTGTGGAGATCGGCCTGCAGACCTGCTGCCACATCTTCCTCAACCTCGTGGTCACTGCGCCAGGGCTGATCAAGTGAGGGATTTGGGAGAGGCTGGGTGGGATATCAGGAAGAAGGAGGGCTGCCACACTGTCTTAAAGCTCAGCCTCCTACTCTGCTTGCCTATGTCTGTGGGTTTCTCTTAGTGTTAAAGTAGAATGGTCTCAGTAGGCAAAGCCAGTCCCACTCGGTGGCACGTCTGTGTCCCCAGGTGTTGTCTCTGAGCATGTCTGCCTGCTCCAGCTGTAGCCCAGATTCTGCTCCCCAAATGCCGTGGTCGGGCTCAAAGTTAACTCTTCATCCTGCAGCCTGATTTCTTGGCCAGCCTTTGCCCGTTGAAGCCTGAAGCCCCGCATCCCAGGTTTTCCAAAAGGCTTGATCTGATCTCCTCACCCTCCGCCCTCACCCCTCCTTCCTTCCCTTTCTCCCCCAGGCGTGACGCCTGCTTCACATCTCTGATGAACACTCTGATGACATCGCTGCCCGCACTAGTGCAGCAACAGGGGAGACTGCTTCTAGCTGCCAACGTGGCCACCCTGGGGCTCCTCATGGCCAGGCTCCTTAGCACTTCTCCAGGTAAGCCCTGGGGACCTAGGCCTGATGGGTGAGGGCAGAAGACTGGGGTGGATCTGTTGTGTTCTGGGCATCAGTCCCCATTTTCAGAAAATGATTTTGCAAAATTTTCCCATCAAGAGGAAAGCTCTACAGTGTATCTCTGTCCGCCACCCCCACCCTTTTTCCTAAAATGATAATATTCTCTTCCTTCTGAAGACTTTTAAGGCAAGGTCTGGTGGGTGTTAAGTACAGGCCTGCTCAGAGGCACAGGCACAGGCACCTGGGATCCCTGGCAGCCCAAGGACTATGAATCTAGTGTTTGCAAGGTGGAGCCACCCCCACCCAGGCCTTGAGTCAGAAACCTCACTTCTCTCCATTGAGCTTTTTCACTGCTCAGGCTTCACCCTCCTAGCGACAGGCAGGCATCAGCACTCGGCCCCTCTGCACGCAGCTTCTCCTCAGCCCTGCCTGTGTGCAGGGGGAAGGATGTCCCCTCCTGCCCCTGGCAGCCCTCAGTGTCTCCCACTTTGGCTGTGGGTGTCTGCTTGGGTCCCTCTGTCCCCGCCTGTTCCCTGTGCCCCATCTGTCAGGTTGGAGGAGCTGAGCAGATGCCCGGGAACAGGCTGTAACGTGCCCATACCCTCAGCTGCCTCTTTGTTTTCTGTGTGGGGATCCCAGCAGGGTACCCAGCAATGGGAGGAGGGAGAGCCTGTCCCTGTGGACCAGGAACCCCCAACATCATTCTCAGCGAGCCTCAGATAGAGCCATCATGTCATGGTCCCAGTGCTGGCTCACCCACAAATGCCTCCAGGTTAGCTGAACAGCCTCCTAGAGCGCTTGCAGATGTATGCAAAAGCCAGTCTCTGCTCACCTGTCCCCTCCGGCGCCCTCTTCTGGCCCTTGAGTCAAGCTGTTGCATCCTCAGCTTGGTGAAGGGCTCTAGGCCAAGGCACTGCTGGGGTCCCTGCTGTGAGAACACTGAAGGTGATTCGCTCTCACATCTGACATATGCCTCACTTCTACTTCCTGTACCTAGAAAGGTCTTGGTGATGGAGTGTACTGAGATTATTTCATTTAATTCTCACAACAAACTGCGAGACCCAGCCCAAGGTAGTTAGCATGCAGTGTCAAAGGTAGGATTTGAACCCAGGCAGTCTGGTTCCAGGTAATGCTTCCAATCCCTGAGTGGCCACACAGGAGGGAAGGTGAGGGGCTGGCCCAGCAGCTCATGCTATCGCTCCCTCTGTGCCTTCCAGCTCTTCAGGGAACCCCAGCATCCCGAGGTTTCTTCGCAGCCGCCATCCTCTTCCTATCGCAGTCCCATGTGGCGAGAGCCACACCTGGCTCTGACCAGGCAGTGCTGGCCCTGTCCCCTGACTACGAAGGCATCTGGGCCGACCTGCAGGAGCTCTGGTTCCTGGGTATGCAGGCCTTCACAGGCTGCGTGCCACTGCTGCCTTGGCTGGCTCCTGCCGCCCTGCGCTCCCGCTGGCCACAGGAGCTGCTCCAGCTGTTAGGCAGTGTCAGCCCCAACTCTGTCAAGCCTGAGATGGTGGCCGCCTATCAGGGCGTCCTGGTAGAATTGGCGCGGGCCAACCGGCTGTGCCGGGAGGCCATGAGGCTGCAGGCGGGTGAGGAAACGGCCAGCCACTACCGCATGGCCGCCTTGGAGCAGTGCCTGTCAGAGCCCTGAGTGGTGTCCACTGGGGACAGACCCGGGGGCGGGCAGTGAGGGAAGGAGGGAGGAGGCATCTTCCCTGAAGCCCCCAAACTGGATCCCCCTCCCCAGACTTCCCCCCCAAACACCCCAGCTTTCTGGCTTTTCTGAGGGCAAGGGCATGGTGCCCACCACTCAAGTGTAAGGAACTGCATACCGCCCCCAGGCCCCCATGGGGGCAGGGATGGGCTTGGAAATCAATGTGGTTGTCCCCGCCAGGCCGGGGAAGGTTGGAGCAGCCCCCAGGGAGGAGGGCACTAGGTGTCATTGTGCCCAATGTCTGGCTCCTCTGTAGGAGGAAGGTTCCAGAGTAGGACAGGGCTGGCAGGAGCTGACTGCCTTAGCCCATGTGCCCTGCCGGCCAGGGCGTGGCCTCCCCTAAGCTGTGGTGCCCTCTGACACCCCAAGTCCACGTCCTTTATATTGGCCATTTGGCTCTTGCCCTTGACCCTCTTGGGCAGAGAGTAGGTTCAGGCCATTGACATTGCAGTTCTTCCTTTCATCTCCAGTGACCAGGGTCTGAGCTGTCCTGTCCTTCCAGGGCAGCCTGGGGCAGACGAGCCCATGGGGGTTGGGGAACCTCCTTCCATCCGAGCTTCCTTGAGGGAACCCAAGAGTGCTTGGGCCCAAGGCTCTAAACTTTTGTGTCATGTTGCAGCAGAGTGATGAGGGGGGTTGGGGGTTATTTATTTTGCTTGTCCTTATCCTTGCTTGGATACCTGAGCATCTGATCCTTGTCCCCTTGATACTATCTGGCTGGAGCCAGGAACAAGAGGGACACCTCCTTAGAATCTGCATGTTTCCCCAATGATTGCACCCCATTGCCACCGTGGTGCCTGGCTTCAATTCCCACCCCTGCTATGACTCCTCTCTGCAGAGAGACGCGACTGGCGGCTCCAGCAGGGACTACCTTTCTTATGAACCTGGTGGGGGAGGGCCCCTCCCCACCTGATCTCTTGCTCCCCCCCCGTGCATTCTGTGACCACCAAGTTCAAAGCTGTGCACATGTGGACACTCAATAAATGTTCATTGGTGACAAGAAGCCTCCTGTGTGGTCTGCCCTGCACCTGCTTTCTCCCTTTCAGGCTCCATCAGCTCATAACTACCATTTGCTGAACACATATCCTGCCAAGCACACTTCACAAGTATTATTCAGCCCTGAGAATCCTGGGAAGAAGGGATATAATTCCAGTTTTACAGGTGGAGAAACAGTCATGGACAAGGGATTTGCTCAAGGTGTTACAGCTGGAGCCAGGCCTCCATGCAGGCGCTCAACTCCAAAGCCCACACCCTCCAGTGGTACAGCAGGTTTACAGTTCCAGCTGTTGGTGTAGCCGGGCCTACAGGGGACTCTCGAGGACAAAGGAAAACTGCCCCCTCTCATCAGCAGGTGGTTGTCAAGCAGCACTGCCACATCTCACTCCCCCCCCCGTGTGTGTGTGTGTGTGTGTGTGTGTGTGTGTGTGTGTGTGTGTGTGGCTGTGTGTGGGTGTGTGGTACTGGGGATTGAATTTAGGGCCTTTGCATTGAGCTACATCACCAACCCTTGGGGGGGGAGCGGATAGAGTTTTACTAAAATGCTAGGTTGCTCAGGCTGGGCTCAAACATGGGATCCTCCTGCCCCAGCCTCCTACAGTGCTAGAATTATAGGCGTACACCACCATGCCCAGCTGCATCCTCCAGTTTTTAAAGTCAAAAATCCTAATTTTTATGTGAAATCCCACTGTTGGATGTTGGCTAATTAAATTACTACTGGCCTAACAAAACATGCAGGCTAAATGTGAGAGCATCAGCAGTAGACCAGCCAGCCACCTCGGCCTCAGCCAGGCCTGAGGCAAAGCTGTCAGGTCAGAGCCAGACTAGCCCAAAGCCAAGACCATCCACAGACTCCACCTACACCTTCAAACCTGTAAGCATTCACTAAGCACATCCTATTGCCTACCTGTGGCTAGCTATGCGTAGCAGGAATATTCATTTACTTCCCGGATATACTGAAACCCACCTTCTTAGCATGAATTCTCTGATTTAAATAAGGATATAATGTAGACCCCTTATTCAGGCAGCTTAAAATCTAAAGGAGAGACAGATAAGGCAACACAAAAGTATAAGCAATGGCTTCTATGGAGATTCAAACAATGTGATGAGCATGAAGGGCCTCAGTCTGGCTATGCAAGTTCAGGAAAACTAAGCATGTTAGTGCTGAGACTCAAGAGTGAGGTGCGAGTAGCCAAGCAGAAGAATGACAGGTGTATTTGCCATGGTGCAGTGCAAAGTGGATCAGGTCAGTGTGAAGTAGGATCAGATCATAGGAGCCCAATGTGCTGTGCTCAGAAGCTTAGATACAGGATCATGCTGGGGGGCCAGATTGCCAATTTTTGAGCAGATTAAGGAGGAGGAGCCAAGGATGACTCCAGATTCCTGATCTGGGCCACTGAGTGGATAATGGGGCCATTCACTGTAGTGGGAAACATCGGGAGAAAACAAATTTGTGGAAAATAAACTCAGTTTGGTAAGTGGTGAATGTGTACTGCCTGCAGAATATCCAAGGGGTGGTTGCTTTCTATGGTCTGGAGCTCAGAGAGAGGTCTGAGCAAGTGACAGATTTGGGAGTTGTCAATATAAAGGGTCCTTAGAGTCATAGGAGTGATTGAGACAATCTGGAGAAGTGGAGAGAAGGGAAGGACCCCAAAGCAAGTGGCAACTGCCCATGGTCCCTGCTACTAAGGTGCTGTCACTTGTGCAGTGCAAGAGTCAAGCCCAGCAAAGCAGGCTGAGTTCGCTACTTTAACGATGTATGGCCAGAGAGTTCTGGGCTCCGGAGTGGGAGGAGGCAGGCATAACTTTCCAGACAAAGCTTGCTCCTGGTGGTCCAGCTGAGAGAAAAAGGACGATCTGAGCTGCAATTGTGCGATGTAACCACGAGGTGGAGCCTTGGTATCTTGTACCAGATTTCCTCTCCCTGCAAACACTCCCCAAGAGTCCTAGAGCTGGTTGTCAAAAGCCGGGTGGAGAAAGGTGGCTCTGTCAACAATAAGGAGGCAGACTTGGGTTTTGCTTAACATAAAGTACAAATCCAAGCTCACTTTTTGAAAAGAGGGGAAAGATGTGCCTGGGAAAAACAGAAATATGCCAAGTGGGAATTCATGTATGTTTGAGCATATAAATCTGCTTGTCACTATATATCCTGTGTTTCTATGTATACATGTGTTTCTCCTGGATCTCTCTGTACATGCAGTGTGCTCCATTTCCCAGGGTCATCTGCATATGCATCCCTGTGCACACCCCAGGCTTCATATCTATGCATGTGTCGCAGAAAACGGGCAACCAGAAATCCCCACCTCCCTGCCTCAGAAAGTGAGGAGATGCTTGATCCTGAAAGGAAAGTCCTCTGAGTGAAAGCCATAGGACTCTGTACCTTTGGAGAGCCCCAGAGGAGCTGATACCATGGAGAACATCCCGGCAGACGTAAGTGGAACCACTCATTTATCAGGTGATCTCAGATTATAACTGGGTTCCATGTCTAGTTACTGAGGGTTATGTTCACATACAACCTTTTGGAAGTGTGTCTGTATGTGTGTGTGTGTGGTATATTTTTGAGAATGGAACCCAGGAGTGCTCTACCACCCAGCTACATCCCCACCCCTTTTAAATTATTATTATTTTTTTATTTTGAGACAATGTCTCACAACTAAGATGCCCAGACTGGCCTCAAACTTGTGATCCTCCTGCTTCAGCTTCCTGAGTAGCTGGTGTGTGCCACTGTAGCTGGCAGGATTTCTTAATAGGCTGAGGAATTCATAAAGTCATCCATTTATTAATTTGAGATTTAATAGGCATTCATTGACCACACACCATGCACATGCTATGCACCAAGCACAGCACTAGACATATTCTCTGTTTTTCCTTTAAACTTCTTGTAAAGTAGTTCACGATCAGGTAAAGAAAGAGTCTGAAATGCTAGTTAGAGTGTTTGACGTTTTATTTTTTATCCTGAAGATGGGCCATGGAGAGCCCCAGCAGAGTTCTCAGCAGGGAGGTGACATGGTCCGGACACTCTTGTTGCTAAATAGAGTTGGAATTGGATTGGTAGAGATATAAAGTCAAGGTTCCAGTTAGAGGGTTGTTGTGATGGCCTACACAGTAGCTCTCACACGTTAGTGTGAGTCACAAATAAGTCACTTAGGACTTATTAAAACACAGATTGCTAAATTGCCTAGCCTGGGATGGAACTTGCAATCTTCCTGTCTCAGGCTTAGTGACTTAGCAAGACCGTGTTTCAACAAAATTTTTTATTTAAGTGTTGGGAGTGTAGCTTAGTGTGGAAGACTTGGGTTCAGTCCTCAGGGGTGGGGAGAAAACAGATTGCCAGGCTGTATTCCCAGAGTTGCCAATTCAGTAGGTGTGGGATGGAGTCCAAGAACTGGCACCTCTAACAAGTTCCCAAAAGTCAACGATGCTGGTGCAGGGGCTACACTTTGAGAACTACAGGTTGATGAGAAAGAGTCAGGTAGCTTAAGATGCTGAGAGGGGGGTGCTATATGCCTTCTGGGGTATCCACCTCAAGTTTCCTCCACATAAATTCCATGGGTGAATGCTTAAGGGTTAGAAATAGCAGTGCTCCATGAAGATTGACTTGTGGAGGTGAGGGAAAGGTTCCAGACTCTTCTGGGGTGATAGGCAAGTTTTGAACTTGAAGGATAGTGGTGTCATTGATGGAGCTATAGAACTATGGAGGAAAAGCAGGTGGAGGTTGGTGGTAGGGGTGGAAGAGATGTCGAGTCCAATCTTGACTTGGAAATGCAGATGACTGCAAGGAGATGTCTGATGGAAAGGAGATGTCCAGTTGGCAGCTGTGTGGACAGTTTCAGATCTCCAGCTAGTGCACACGAACGAGTTCAGGAAGACTGTAGAGAGGAAGAATAGGCAGAAGCTGATCCTCTGAGAGTGAATAACTGAAGACACAAGTGGTCAGAGTAGGAGACAAGAAGGTAGCATCTGAAGCTAGCAGGAAGTAGGGAGAGGACATTCAAGGAAGCCACCAGACAGGCAACTCATCCTGTCACCATGACCTTCCCAGGCCTGTTGGAGACAGCAGGGGGATCCCCAGAGCTAGGCATGGCATGAAGCCCCTTGCTGCTTCTGGACTTCTCCCAAAGGCCTCCAACACTTCGCATGCTGTGAGCTGACATCTGTCCTGCAGCTTGACTTCTGATGTCCTTATGGATGAAGCCGAGGGAAGGAGGAGGAGGAGGAAGGTTGCCACAGACTCACACATCCACATGTACAAAAGCACACACTCACTCCTGACCTCTGAGCTGCCCAATTGTGCTGTATCCATCACCCTCACTGGTGGTTCTATCCTCTGGAATGTTCTTAGTGGTGAATTCTTGTCTGCTAGCCTTTTTCCCATAGCCTCCCAGGCTGAGAAGACCCAGGCCTGAGCTTTGCACCAGCCATGTGTCTTCTGGGATTCTCACCTGGAACCACATATTCCATGGTTTAATGGTGTTACCTTCTTGTCGCCCTTTTATCTAATCTATCTCAATATTGTTACCTTTACCTTCTCGTCTCCTACTTCATTAAAAAGGGATGTAAGAAAACAATCCTCCCTGACCTCACCCACATTTTTGTTCTGATGTTGCAGAAACTGAGCTCAGAGAGGAAAAGAGACTTGGCTGGGATCGCTCAGAGACGGGACTGAGTTTTAGGCCCCTGAGTGTAAGGCAATATAGAACAGTGATCCTGACTGAGCAGAGAGGGGCTGGGAGGGAACCTTCCCAGTGCCAACCCTTAACTGGCTGCTTGCCTGTGGGCAAGTCATTTCAACTCCGTGCCTTGTTCCTCACCTGAAAATGGGGGTGATCTGGACATCCACCTCAGAGGGCCATGGTGAGGGTAAAATAATATTCCTTAACTATTTAGCACAGAGGCTAATAAATGTAGTAAATGTTCTGTAATAAATGTTCACTGTGGTTATTTCTACTATGCCCTGTTCTGTGCATCTTCTTGCTTTTTAAAATATCTTCCTTCTGCTCTCTTAATTCCTGTTCTCTTTGGCATTTCTCTGACTTTCCTTTCTTTAATTCCTGTCTCTGCTTCCAGGAGAGAAGGGTAGAGTTTTGGGAGAAGGAAAGAGGGATTGACTGTAGAGATTAGAACGTGCTTGACAGCCAGCCAGTGCCTGCCACGGTAACACACAAACACATAGCCTGTGCATGTTAGTGTAACAATCACACCCCTTCCATGTGGCTCAGTTACACACAAATTTACTCAATAGTTCCTGGTGACACAGGCTCACACCCAATCAGCCCAAGACCCTGTGGCTTCAGACTCATCTTGAGTTCTTCTCAAGTGAAGCTCTTGCAAAACCCCATTCCAGGCAACAGTCTCTGCCCAGTTTGGCTCCAGCTTCCTCAGACTCTGGCTTGGCTTTGGGGTTTACCAGTCCAGGAAGCCTGAGTGAAGTGGGCACTTTCGGAGGGGTTTTGATCTGGAACCATTTAAGAGACGTAACAGGACCCCTTGCACACACAGTGACACAAGCAAGCACAGGAGCTGATGCACTTGAGTTTTCAGTCCACAGACTTCTACATTCACAATCGGACACCTCATTCAAAGTCAGGTGAGGAGTTAAAGGACTGGTACCCATCTTACAGACGAGGAAGCTGAGGCCAGCAAGAAGTAGTGCTTTGCTCAAAGGCAAGCATGGGACACAGCCGAGCAAAGGTAGGGCCCCTGCAATGTCAGTCTCGAATCTTTCTGTTTCCTCGCAGCTGCGAGCCTGGAGCCCAAAGGGCAGCTCAGAGCAGCAGAGGTGGAATTCACACCTCCCCCTTCCCACCGCGACCAGTCCCACCAAAGCCACGCCTCCCTTTTTGCGGCCACTGGGGAAAGGAGAGAGGCTACAGCTTGCCTCTTTAATGCGCGCCCCCGGAGGCCCGGCGCGCCCCCGCCTCTATAACTAGAGTGCATGGAGCAGGCTGCGCTCAGAGGGAGAAGGGCGGGCTCTGGGCACCCGTTGACCGACTTTTCAAGTGTGATCATCGCCCGCCCGTTCCTCCTCCATGGATCCGCCCGGGGGCACCCACCGCTGAGGACCTCACGGCCGCTGGGCTCAGGGCTGGGCTGCACCCAGCTGCCGCGCCGTGACCCCCGCGGACTGCGCCGGCTCCCCGAGCCCGTTCCCGCCACGCTCGCCGTCGGGCGAGGGTTCCGCCGCCGCCACGCCTCGCACCCCGCGCCGCCCGCCCCATGCTGGTGCACACTTACTCCGCCATGGTGAGTAGTCTCGGAGTCCGTGGCACCGGGACACCCTTGGCCAGGGGCATCGCGGAGTCCGAGCGCTGGACCCTCCTAACCTGCCCTCGCGCTAACGGAACGCGGGAGAGGGGGGCCGCAGGATCACTGCCAGGCGAGAAAGCGGTGGGCAGGAGACTGCTGTCCCCCGGCTGAGGTTCCGCGCCCGCGGGCCATTCGGTGATAGACACTGGGCCTCGAGAAGCGGGACGAACCCTAGACCCTCGCAAGCTCGGGAGAACCCTTCCCGTCTGGGATCCTCTCAGCTGCCGGTGGGTCGCCTCACGCCGTCTCCTCCTCCTCCAGGAGCGCCCCGACGGGCTGGGCGCAGCGGCCGGCGGCACCCGCCTGTCGTCCCTGCCCCAGGCGGCCTACGGTCCCGCGCCGCCGCTCTGCCACACGCCGGCCGCCGCCTCCGCCGCCGACTTCCAGCCGCCCTACTTCCCGCCACCCTACCCGCAGCCGCCGATGCCCTACAGCCAGGCGCCCGACGCCGCCGCCGCCGCCGCCGCCTTCCCACACCTGGCCGGGGACCCCTATAGCGGCCTGGCGCCCCTGGCGCAGCCGCAGCCCCCGCAGGCCACCTGGGCCGCGCCCCGCGCCGCCGCCCGCGCCCACGACGAGCCCCCGGGGTTGCTGGCGCCGCCCACGCGCGCACTGGGCCTCGACCCGCGCCGTGACTACGCCGCCGCGGTGCCCCGACTCCTGCACAGCCTGGCGGACGGTGCGCACGGCCTGGCGGACGCACCCCTCGGCCTTCCCGGGCTGGCCGCGCCGCCCGGCCTGGAGGACATACAGGTGAGAGGCAAGGGGTCTGGGATGCGCTGGGACCCTGAAGGTAAAAAGTGACAAATTCAGGAACCTGACTTTTCTCCCAGCCCGCCGCTTCGCACTTGTGACTCCGAGGATGCGCTCCATCTTCTGGGTTAGACGCTGCCTGGCTGTTAAGGCGACCTGGCACTAAATCGGTGCCCGATGCCTAAAGGCAACAATCCTCGGCAGGTTCCAAGTCATTTCCCGCCCTCCCGTAGTGCGATTGAGCCCCGTCGGGCAGCTATGCGCAGCCTCAGCCTGCTGGGGCGGCTGCACTTGGGGCAAGGGAAGCGCAGTAGTGGCCTTCTTAGGTACGGTGAGTACCCAGGACTCCCGCTTTGGCCGCAGATGGTGCCGGGCCCGTGGATTACCAGTCCCGCCCGTGGTCGCCCCAGGCGGCGCGGTGCGCGCGTAGGGCGGAGCAGACAGGGACCCCGGGCGTCGGGGGCTCTGGGCTCGGGAAAAGACAGAAGGGCTAGATCCATACGCGCCCTCACCGCTGCCCTCTCCTATTTGCAGGCCGTGGATGAACCCGGAATGAGCCTTCTGGACCAGTCTGTGATCAAGAAAGGTAAGGAATGGCAATCAACTGCCAGGGTAGAGCCAGGCGAGATGGTGCTGGGCTCGGGCAAATTTCCTTCACGGCTGCCAATGCCTCCTGTGCGTCGCCTGGCTTGGTGGCCACCAAACACTTTTTCCAGCCCAGCAGAGGGGCAGCGGAGGCCGGGGGTCTGCCGGATGCTGGGCAGTGGAGCGGGCTCTTTGACTTTGCCCTGGATACTGCCGCCTGCTCTCTGCCAGAGTCCTGCTGCACTCTTCTGGGCTTCGGGCGCTTGGGCCTGGCCTCTACTTGCCAAGGGGAGGGCGCTCTGATGGATCTGGAGTTAATTTGCAGAACGAGTTAAACAACTTCCCTATTTCCTAAGAGGTGGGAATGGAAGTGCTGTTCCCACAAATTTTGGTAAATGATTTCCACTTTACAGAACTTCATCATTTTGGAGCCTGGCAGGCACTTTCTGTCCCTTCCTTCCCGGCAGGGCTTTGGGGGCCTTGCATTTCCCACCAGGGAATTTTCTTTCAGCCGGAGCCTCCATCAGCATTAAGGATTGGAGACCCAGCGTGTGAATATTGTGTGTTAAGCTGTGTGCATGTGGGTCAGGGCCTGCCTGCTCCTGGGTGTTTCTGTGAGTTCCCCTTCCTATGTGCATCTCTGTATCTTCCTTCTCTAGGTGTCAGTATTTTTTAGTGTACATCTTTGTTGTGAGCATACTGGGGATTCACATCTGTGTGTGAAGGGACTGCACTTCTCTGTGTTAGGGTACATTTCTCCGTGTTTGAGGTTTTCAGTGTATGCAGCGGGGTCTCTGTTGTGCCCTAATATTTGTCCTTTGGTATCTGAGGATTTCTAAGGTGTGAGGGTCCCTCCCTATGTATTTTCAGGGGTATTTGTGTGTCTTTTTACATTAGCAAATGCCAGGGGTATGAGACCTGCCCCTAAATGGATTTTTAGGCCTGCGAATTCTTGCCGTATCAGGGAAAGGTGAAAGAAAGACAGAGATATACCAAGAGAAACAAATAGACTCAGAGGGACCCAGGCCTTGGGCAGACTCCTCAGATCTGGGGTAGCTGCCCAAAGGAATTCAGAGGCACATCAGTGGCTGCTCCTCCGCTCCTCCCCTCTCCTCCTGAAGGATTTGGCTAGAGTTGTTTTTCAAACAAGTGAATTCAAGCCCAGGTTCTGTTTGCCCCCCACCACGGGTTCTCAGGGGAGGGGTCCTGGTGAGCATAGGGATGAGGAGGAGTAGGGCCAGGGCTGGCTCACCGGGACCTGGGAGTTGGCTGGACCAGTTGGAGTGTATAGGGAGTGATGAGAGGACAGCCTTTCAGAACTTGGCCAAGAGTGCCTCCTAGAATTAGGGCTGTATCCCCCAGCAGGGGTTGTGTGGAGCACACTGGGTAGGACACTTGGAACTACACGGTGTGCCCCACCCAGGTTTCCTTGGTTTATTGGACAGCTCCCACCTCGATACTGATGGAAGGGAGAACTGGGTCTGCAGTCTGTGAGAGCCTGCCCCCGGGCTTGGCCCACTGTCCACTGGAGATAGGACCATCCTTGCCAGCCCCTCCCCCCGCTCCTGACTCCTGCTTGGGCTCAAGGGTGAGGGGCCACAGATTCATTGACTCCATAAGGAGCCAAGAGCCTGTGTTTTGGGAAGAAGCCTAGGGATCTCTGCCCTGGGCAAGGGTAGAAGCACCTGCTGTTGATCTGATTACCTTAACCCAGAACCTCAGGCCAGGAGACGGCACGTGAGAAGGGACTGCAATCGACCCAGAATTGGTTTCTTTGGAAGGACATCCGCTTCCAAAACTCTCAGATCTTAGGTATGCCCGGAATCCCCCAAGGCAGTCCCAAGGACACAGCTCGGCTTGCACTGTCCTGGGTGCTGCGAGCTGGCTCCTCGGGGCGGGTATGGGCTGCCAGCCGGCCGGTGACCCAGTGGAGCATAGTTGGAGCGCCTGCGACTTGAGCCTCGACGTCCAGTTACAGCCCCGGGCGCTGAGCAAAAGAGGAAGGAAGGGGCCAGAAACCGGGCTGTCTGCGGAGGGAAGCGCCGGTTCCTACGCCTCCATCGAGCGTGTTGGTCCACTGCCAGGCAGGCCTTTGGGGAGGAGAGAGGTCGACGCCGGCGTGGCCGCCGCGGTCCCCACCTATAGGCGCCTTATAGCTGTGAGGCCGTGGCCGGACTCGAGCTCTACGCCCTGGGGCCCGGACGCTCCTGGCGCAGTGGGCAGTTTTCCCCTGGCGCTGCGCGGTCACCGGGGGACTCGGCCTCGCCCCTCGTTCTTTGGGTCGCCATCGGAGTAGTGGGTTAGAGCCCTTCATCGTGCTCAGGTCCTTCCGACGGTACTGGAAGCCAGGATCGTTTCTCCCCGGTCTCCAGCGCCTGCCGTGAGCGGTGTGGGACCTCACGCTGCCAGGGCTGTGGATTATAGAAAGTCGCTCTGGGCGAGCGCAGGCGAAGCGTCCCCTTCCCGCAGCTCTTCCCCGCCGTGGCGCGAGGGGCGGCTGCGTCGCCAAGCGTTGAGGTCTCGGGTCCGAAGCAGAAACAGAGGCAGCCCCAGCCTCACCGCAGTCGCGGCTTTGCTCCGTGGGAGTTAGAGGGGTTCAGGCCACGATCTCGTCGGTGACGGAGCTCCCGGGGCCCGGACCGGGGCCGCACACCCAGGTCAGCCTCTGGCAGCCACCAAGGTGCGGGGATGTAGAAGAGGCCCACCCGAGCAGAAGTGGGGAGCCCTCCATTTAGGCACACATTTGTCACCTCCAGTTTTGCATCCTGACCCAGAGCCCCAGAAAGCACGCGGGACTGATGAGGTAGACGGAGCTGCACAGGAATATTTTCCAGCCGAGAAGGGCACAGGGCCCGATGGGGCTCGCAGGTTGAGCAGTGGGTGGGTACCTGAGGTTGGGAGGCTTTCTAGAGGCAAGACTTTTGAACCCACTTTTCAGTGGGTGTTAAATGAATAAGCGAGGGTTTCTGAGTACATAGGGAAAAGAGAGTGCAGAAAGGGTCGAGCTACTTTCACCGCACTAGGCATAGCATGGGCAGATGCCTTCCTTCCCTGTGGAAAAACCGGATAGGATGAAAATATTAAACTCTGGTGTGCGGTTCAGTGTACCCTACAGGTCAGAGCCGGAGGGAAGTGGTTTAGGGGTGAGAATTGAGATATGTCCCTCGTCCCTCCAGAAGACAGTGAATGGTTGCCTGCTTGGGGTTGGGGAATCCCTCTGGGCAGGCCCGGTGGTCGGTCTCAGGGGCTCTCTGGGAAAGGCTGATGTAAACATCGCCCTCTATTCTGACCTCTCTGCTCTGCTGAAAGTTCCAAATGGAGGTGGGGAGAGTTTGAGCTTCCGAATGAGTTTCCAAACAGCCTGGGACTGAGGCGGAATAAGGAGAGTGAGGTACTCCTCTCTCTGGGGCAGCTTGTAAGAGGATACCAAAAAAACTCAGTAATCAAGGTAAATAATAACATTAAAATTAAAAATAATGTGAACAGTCTATTACATTAGCATCAGAAATTTACATAATGACAGACTGCATTTCTGCAGCCCTTCCTCGCTTGCTTGCAGGCTACTGTCTGCCCCAGACAGCAACTAAAAGAACGGTGCCCTGGCAGATAGTTTGGACTTAACTCAAGGACAGTGGGAGCCACCGAAGAGTGTGGAGCAGGGGAGTGAAGACAGATGAGGAGAAGGAACTTAACCTGAGATCCCACAAGGGCAGATGGAGGAGACTCAAGGCTGGGTGTCACCGCCCCACCTGCTTGCCTTCCTCAGGCTGTATTCCTTCCCGCCAGGCTCAGGACTACAGACACCCTCAGTGTGGTCCAAGGACGCATAATAAATGGGAGGATCCCCTGGAGGTGCTGATTTAAAATGCAGTTCTGAGCCCCTACTCACCTCCACCGAATCTGAATCCCTGAAAGGATGTATGGCCCTGGAACTTCCTTTTTAAAAAAAAGTAATTTATTGTGGTAAATTTTATATACATAAAATTCACCCATTGAAAGAATACAATCTGATGACTTTTAGTAAATGTGTAGAGTTGTATAACCATTACCACAATCCATATTTCCCTCACCCCTCAAAATTCCTTCATTCCCATTTGTAGTTAATCCTCATTCTCACCCCAACCCTTAGGCAACCGCTGATCCGCTTTCTGTCTATAAATTTGCATATTCTGGACACGTCCTTTAAATAGAATAGACAGATATGCAGGCTTTTGCTTCTAGCTTTGTTTTTTTGCTTTTTTTGTGGTACTGGGGATGGAACCCAGCGCCTTTCCTTTCTCCAGCCCTTTTTAATGTTTTAATGCTGAGATAGGGTGTCCCTAAATTGTGAGTTACATAGGCTGGGTTCAGACTTGCTATCCTCCTTCCTCAGCCTCACCAACAGGTGTGTGTCACCACAGCCGGCTGCTTCCAGCTTCTTTTACTTAGCATAACATTTTTGAGGCTCATCCCTATTGTAGCATATACCAGTAATTTTTTCTTTTTATTGCTGAGCAGTATTCCACAGTATGGACACAACACACATTTTGTTTGTCCATTAGCTGGTTGATCAACATTTGGGTTGGTTCTACTTTTTTACTGTATGAATAATGTTGCCATGGACGTTTATATATATGTCTTTGGGTAGACATGTGTTTTCATTGTTTGCTATAAGTGGAGTTGGTGGACTATGTGGTAAATTTATGTTTAATTTTTAAGAAACTGCCAAGCTGTTTTCTAAAGTGCCTGTACTATTTTATTTACATTGCTACCAGCAAGGTGTGAAGGTTCCAGGTTCTGCACACCCTCGCCTACAATTGGTATTTTCTTTTTTATTATAAACTCCTAGTGGTATCTCAGTATAGTCTGAATTTGCATTTTGCTAATGGCTAATGATGTTGGGCAGTTTTCATGTACTTAAGAGCCGTTCATCAATCATTTTTAGTCAAGTATCTTTACATATTTTGACCATTTTCTTCTTTCCTTTCTTTTTTTTTTCTTTTAGTTTTTTTTTTTTAACTTTTTATTTTATCTTTCTTTTTTTGAGACAAAGTCTTGCTTTGTAGTTCAGGCTGGCCTTGAAATCACTATATACCCCAGGCTGGCCTTGAACTTGTGGCAGCCCTCCTGTTTCAGCCTCCCGAGTGCTAGGATCACAGATGTGTATCACCATGTCCTGCATTGACCATTTTTTAATTAGATTATCTTATTGAGTTGTGAGAGTTTTTTTTAATACATTCTGAATATACATCCTTTATTAGATATATAATTTGCAAATATTTTCTTCCAGGCTGTGGTTCATCCTTTCAAAATTTTTATCTATCTATCCATCCATCTATCTATCATCTATTTATTTTACAATACTGGGAATTGAACCATGTCCTTACCTTGGTTTTTTAAGACAAGTTCTCACTAAGTTGCTCAAGTGGTACTCAAAATTGGGATTCTCCTGCCTCAGCCTCTGAATAGTTGAGATTACAGGCATGAGCCACTATACCTGGTCCCTTTTATTTTCTTAGTATTGTCCTTTGAGTACAAAAGTTTGAATTTTGATGTAGTCCAATTTATAATTATTTTCTTTTATGGATCATGCTTTTGATGTTGTAATTAAGAACTAACTCTTTGCCGAACCTGTCAGGAAACTTTGTCTCCTTCTAGAAGGAACAGCAATTTTACCATGTTTTCTGGGAAAGTGTATTGCACAGCCTCAGATTCTGTAGCCCGATGATGGCTACTACCTCTGGGTAGACTTGGGTATGTGTACCTTTTCTGGCAGGTTGAATAAGTGGGAGCTCTTGTGTCAGCTTGAGTCTCGCAAATGCAGGAATGGCCTCAGAGTGTGTGACCAAGGAGACACCATGGCTAGACCCACTTCAGGAGCCACTGTGGTGGAGGGGTGTCTTGTGGGTATGGGAAACAAATACCAGTGTCTGCAGCCTGCTAGTTTAAATCCTAACTCCATGATGGCCCCTTCCCTGGCTCATCCAGTTGCCTAACCTTGGACTGCATTCCTCCTGCCATTTTTGAGGAAAGAGCTCTGAGGAAAAAGCGACAGGTTGGGGAAGCAGCGAGGTCTCTTATTCATACACAGGAACACATGTTCCCATGTCACGTGTTTGGGAAGAAGAGGTAAACAAAGCTCACCCCGTCCCTATGTCCCTATGGCTATGCATTTGCACATGGCTGCACCTATATTTGCATAAATCTGCCATCGGATTTATGGAGAAAGCACTTGGCAGAATGCCCTTGAGATGGGGTTTCACTATAGAGTCTAGGCTTGAACTTGCTATGTAGCCCAGGGTGGTTTTGAACTCATGGTCCTCTTGCCTCAGCTTCTTAGTGCTGAGATTGCAGGTATGCATCACCATGTGAGGCTAGAATACCAGGTATCTCGATCCAAGTTGTTGGTGCCGTCTTACATGTTGCACCCAAGTCCCTCACTGACCTTAGCCTAGTTCTAACCTTGCCCTGGTGCCTGAATGCAGACCCAGGGAGGAAGGTCAGCTAGCAAAAGAGGAGGCTCCCTCACCACTGCCTGCCATTTGGGACCACCGTTCTGTTTCCCACTTTGAGTCTCCAAATTGCTTCACTCATTCACTCTATGTTCACTGCTGGCCTCCTGGGCCAAGACCCTGGCCTCGATGCCCTCCTAGTTGGTGGGGGAGATAGCTGTGTGGCAAACAAGGACAGTCCAGAGTTGCGCAGACAGGGATGAGGATGGAGGGGCCCAGGGAGCTCCGTGCAGAAGCTCAGGCTAACCTGCAGCTGGGGAAGGAGGGCTTGCTCAAGAGAATATTGGCTGTGTGCCCAGGTTAGCACACTCAGGCTGCAGTCTCCCCCACATCCACATCTCACATATAATACCTGTTGTGCTCCCTGCCTTTGAAGTCTAGGGCCACTATGGGGGCCACGAGCCACGTGTGGCTGCTGAGCACTCAAAATGTGACTTGTCTGAATAGACATGGGCTGTAAGTATAAAATGTACATTGGATTTTGAAAACCCAGTGAAAGAGAGAATTCAATATATCTCATTAATTTTTAAAATACTGATTACATTGATTATATTATTAACCTGATATAGACTATAATATTGATTATATTAATCTTATAATATTGATTTATATTAATGTTAAATATTCTATATTATTTAATATTATATATGAATTACAGTTAATCTCACTTTTTTTTAATGTAAGTACTGGAAGTTTACATATGTGAATTTTTTGTCTTTCCTTTTTTTTTTTTTTTGTGGTACTGGAAATCGAACTCAGGACCTTGCGCTTGCCAGGCAGGCGCTTGTGTCGCTGAGCTATATCCCTAGCCCCCCGTTTTTTTTTTCTGAGACATCATCTCACTAAGTTGCCCAGGTTGGCCTAGAACTCCTGGTCTTCCTTCCTCAGCCTCCTGAGTGCTGGAATTACAGGTGTGTGTCACCATGCTGAACTTGTGGCTTATATTATATTTGGTCAGTGTGGGTCTAGAGCCTAAAGGAGAAATAGGACCAGGTAAAACCAGGAGGCAGGGGCCATTATAACTGATGGTTAAGGACATGAACTTTAGCATCAATGGCCAGAGTTCAAGATCCATTTCTGGTCTGTACTTGCTGTGATATTTTGATCTCTTTGAACTTTCAGTTTCTTCTTTTCATTCATTCATTCATTCATTCATTTATTTATTTTCAGCACTGGGGATTGCCAGGTCCTCATGCATACTACGCAGGTGCTCTACCAGTGAGAAATACCTCTAGCCCAAGTTTTTCATTTTGACACGAGAATCTGGATAGCAGCTCTACTCCAGCACTTACTGATAGGCAATTTCATTCTGTCCAGCTGGGAGCTGGAATCTGCCTTTCAGGGAACTGAGCCGGCACTGATGAGTTTTAAGCTGCGGAGTAACTGAGTGATGCATGTTTCAGGAAGATCCCTCTGGAGCAGGACGGGGGACCACAGCAGAGGCTGCGCGGAAATGCAGGCAGGAAGTGGAAAAGCATCTGTGCGCACACAGAGAAGGGCTGCATCTGAGGCAGGTTAAGACATTAAAGCCATAACTCAGCACAGTGGGTGGGATGTGGCAGCTGAGAGAGGTGCAGAAGGTATCCCCAAAGAAGTTTCTGTTCGGGTGGCTGGGTGGAGAGCAGGGATGCTCACTGGGAGAGGGAAAAAGTGGCAGCTCTGCCAGGCTAGGACAGGGTGAGCTTTGTTTACCTCTTTTTCCCAAGGCCAGCACAGCTCTTGACACACAGTGCTCAGCAAATATTTTTCAAATGACAGAAAGGCAAAGAGATCGCAGTACTGGGTTTGTTACTGGTTCTCAGTCTACCGGCTGCGTGCTCTCAGGCACACTACTCTACCTCTCTGGGCCTCAGTCTCCCCATCTGTAAATGGGAATAGTAGGGAGCTGCCTTGTGGGTTGTTCCAAGAGCTCAGGGCAGGCATCCAGGTGATGCATAGCATAGTGAGTACTCAGTAGTTGTTAGCCCCAGACTCCCCATTTGACCCCCATTCCTGACATGCATACAAGACCTTGTCTACGAGGCTTTCACCTCCATAAAGAGAAGGCCTGGGAGTTCCTTGGAAGAGGCCAGGGCCTGAACAGTCTCCCTTCCTCCTGCAGTTAAGCTGAAAGGAGGTTAGAGAAAGAGAAGAACTTTCTTTTAGAGCCAAGAGGATCTAGGTGAATTTTAGAAAATTAACTTCTCTGATTCCCTTCATAGATAATTAGGGAATATTTGGGGGAGGACACTGTAGGGCATACCTCCTTATTCCTTGTTTCCTGGAGCACGCCAGAGTGGCCTGGCAGGAAGGGTGACAGGGCTAGAGGCCTCGTGGGTCATAACCTCCCAGGTCCCAGGATGTGGGAGTCCAAAATACCCAGCCCCTCACTGATCTCAGGGGGCGGGGCAGTGGGGATCATCAATAGGAAGGGGGAGCTGGAACTCCCTGTGACTGCCCAGACCCGGCTGGGCCCTGCTGTGGTGACACAGGAATCCTGTCTTCAGTTCAGACTCCACTTCTCATGTCCAGCTCCCTCTCTGATGGCACCCGCCAGAATGACCATGCTCTGCTAAAACTGAGTTTTAAGAGGCTCAGTGAGGGCTCATGGGTTCAAGAGCCAGGCAGCTCTGGGTTCAGTGCCCACTCCTACTAACTGAGTGGACTTGATGCATCACTTTAACCTCAGTGTGCCTCAGTTTCTCCCCTTGTAAAGCAGGGATGCTAGAACATCCCTCTGAAAGGTGCTGGATCTTTCTATGGGCACAGTTGGTGAGTCATCAATGCACCTGCTCCACGGCTGGCTGGTGCCTGTCCTGTGGCCACCGGCTCAGTGTCCCCTTTCTCTTCCCTTGCTTCTGCTCTACAGTCCCCATGCCCTCCAAAGCCAGCAGCCTCTCAGCCCTTTCATTGGCCAAAGACGGCTTGGTTGGCGGCATCACCAACCCCAGTGAAGTCTTCTGCTCCGTGCCTGGCCGGCTCTCATTACTCAGCTCAACATCCAAGTACAAGGTGACGGTGGGGGAGGTGCAGCGGCGACTCTCACCTCCTGAGTGCCTCAATGCCTCCCTCCTGGGCGGTGTCCTCCGCAGGTAGGAAGGCCAGCCCACAACCCCAGCCAGAATCCCTGGTCTCTTCAGACCTTCTCAAGACCTCACCCCAGGCCACAGCATCCACCTCAGTCTCCTTGGGAGAGGAGGGCCCAGGGGCTTCAGATCGTGAATACTCTGGGGCAGGTCCAGGCTCTCAGATTGGATAGGGGGTGCAGAGAGAGAAGCCAGGGCACTGAAAAAAATGAAAGACTCACCCTCATTGGGCAGGATGCACAAGGCTGAGTCTGGGGAAAAGTGTGCCATCTTCACCCCTCCCCAAGGAAAGGACATGAGGACCCTAGGTCCATTCTCTGTGTTAGCACAGGCCTCACTGGTTTGTATATTTTGGGATGGGAAGCATGGTAGTCCATAGTGTGTTTTCATAGCCATGTGTCTATTTCTCTCTCTGCATGTCCTTGTGCCTAGGAAGGGTATTTCTGCTTCAGGGCTATAAGTTTGGATCAACCTGAGGATGATGTGTGTGTGTGTAGGGGATATCCAGGAGTATGTGTTTCCATGAGTGTGAGTTATCAATCGTATTCATGTTTTTTGTGTTTGTGTGTGTGTTTTAGGCAGGGTCTCACTATGTAGTGCAGGTTGACCTTGAACTCACTATGTAGCCCAGGCTGGTCTTGGACTCGCAGTGATCCTCCTGCCTCAGCCTCCCAAGTGCTGGGATTATAGGCATGCACCACTACACCCAGCCTCTTGTGTTATTCTTAGTGGGAATGTGTAGTGGGAATGTGTGGGAGTGTGGCGTGCGTGTGTGTATGTGTGTGTAATTGCATGTGCATCTGCAGCTAGTTGTATGTATGTTTACATGCCTATATCTCTATATGGGGTTGCATTTGTGCAGCTGTCGCGTCTCTCCTTATTCCTGGCCTCTGAGCATCCCAGAAGGACTCGTCTCTGGGATCCTGACTTGGTGTGATGATGTCCCTGGGCATCCAAGTCTGTGGGTCTTTGGTATCCATCTCCACGGGTGGGTGTATGTGTCTCAGTATTCTTAACCTTCATTATTCATTCGTGTTTGTGTGAATTTGTGAGTCCCCAGATGACTGTGTGTGTCCCTGTGTCCCTCTGTCTGTGTGTCGCTCTGTATCTCTGCATCTGGGTCTGTGCATCCCCAGCAACTGTGCTAAGGTGGAGGAAAAGGACCCCAAGATGCTGCCCCATCCCGCCACGCCCCAGGCTGACCCTGCTGTTGAGAGGACTAGGGAGAAATAAGGACTTCTGCAGCTGGGTGCTGGGGCCCCCAACCCAGTCTTGATTGCAGAAACAGGGAGGTTAGAAAGAGGTTGTGATCTTGCAAAGACCCCGGAGAATCTCCAAGTCAACAGGGATTGGGCAACAGGCCCTTTAGGGGTCACTTAGCCTACAGGCTTCTCTCTTTTCTTCATAGCGGGTGTCTGTTTCTCTCTGTGCATGTCAAGGGCCAAGTCCAAGAATGGGGGCCGGTGCCTGCGGGAACGGCTGGAGAAGATTGGGCTCAACCTACCAGCAGGCCGTCGGAAGGCTGCCAGTGTGACACTGTTGACTTCGCTGGTGGAGGGTGAGTGTATTCTGAGCGTTGCTGAGTCTGTTTATGCACTGTGTATAGAAAAGTATGTGTGTGATGTGTGGGTATGGTCCGCCCTGCTGTGGGTTCCCATTGGAGGAGTTAATTAACCATAGCTCAAAAATATTTTTAAAAATTGTGTCTTTACTGAACATGTACACACTTTTCTTGTCATTACATCCTAAACAATACAATA
The DNA here is from genome assembly GCA_028451465.1 of Erethizon dorsatum. Classification (NCBI taxonomy): domain Eukaryota; kingdom Metazoa; phylum Chordata; class Mammalia; order Rodentia; family Erethizontidae; genus Erethizon; species Erethizon dorsatum. The sequence goes on along the minus strand of CM051827.1, from coordinate 107,378,055 downwards.
TAACATGTAACATGTATTTACATAGCATTTACATTCTATTAGGTATTATAAGTAATCTAGAGATGATTTAAAGTATACAGGAGGATGTGCATAGGTTATATGCAAATACTATGCCATTTCGTATAAGGGACTTAAGCATCCACAGATGTGGCATCTGAGGAGATCCTGGAGCTAATATTGAGGGACAACTCTATAGTGTTTGCACGTGTTTCTGTGCATCCTTGTGCACATGCAGTAGAGCTACTTGCAGTGTGTGTGTGGGGGTATGGGAGTAGCCAGTGTTTGGATGTGGGAAAGAAATGAGGGAGGTGACAGCCCCCTTCCCTAGAGGTTGGTGACTCTGGGCTCTGGCTTGGGATACGTCTCTGAGCTCAGAGCCCCATCCTGGTAGTCCCAAGGGAATTGAGCCTGGAGCAGGGCTGGGGAGGGAAACAAAAGGGGGCATCTCCAGAAACAGGATGGGGCAAGATGTCTCTGACCAGGGAGTCAGAGGTTCAAGGGTGGGTCCAGGTTTAGCGGTACCCCTGGCAGTAACAACAACCCCGTACCCCTCCCTGCCAGGAGAGGCCGTGCACCTGGCCAGAGACTTCGGCTATGTCTGTGAGACTGAGTTCCCAGCCAAGGCAGCCGCTGACTACCTGTGCCGACAGCATGCTGACCCCGGGGAGCTGCACAGCCGCAAGAGCATGCTGCTGGCCGCCAAGTGAGTGGGGAGACCGTGCACGGGCTGTCACAGGTGCAGTGCACGCAGACACAGACATCGACCTAAGCACATTGGACACCACTCATGAGCATACACGCGCACATGTGGCACACATAGTGCCACACATGGGCACACTTGTGCACACACTGGCATATATGGACAGCACATGTAGGCATGTTTGCGTACCACATCCACCAAGCTCAGACCTACATGAACACTTTCCACAAGCACCGGGGGAACACATGGACAAAACATGTGAACATATCTGGATTCTATGCATCGGTAAACATGGTGTCACATAGAGGTATCTCGCATATGACACTACCTCATGGCATGACCAGCCCAGTTCCCATTGTGCGTCTGAGGCACGCCACTGCTGAGCCTTGCCCATCAGCCTCTCTACTCCAGTGAGCTCCCCAGGCCTCCAGGTCAAATGTGAGCCCTCTGTAGATCCCACTGGTGCTTCCTGCACCACCATTCATGTGTCGCCACCTCAACTCAGGTCTCATCTCACTCCTGGATCTTCACCCAGGGCCCTCCTTTTCCTTCAGCCTCCCCGTACATGCCCAAGAATCTTCAATGGGTCCCATGGCTTCTGCAATGATTTTCAAACTAGGTTCTGTGGAGATGCCCCAGAACCGATTTAGAACTTGTATTTCACTAAGACTTACTTTTTCAGAAGGGGTCTTTGTGTTAGACCATTGGGGAATCTGTAACAAGATTCCATAAACTTGAGTTCCATAAGCTGGGTAATAGTTTATTTCTCAACAGTTCCAGAAGCTGGGAAATTCAACATCGAGACAGACGCAGTGTCTGATGAGGGCCTGTCTTCTTGTACATAGACAATATTTTGTTGCTGCATCCTCACATGGTAGAAGGGTCAAGGAGTCTCTCTCTGGCCTCCTTCATAAAGGTACTAACCCTATTCATAAGGGCTCTACCACCCTAATGATCGAATCATTTCCCAAAGGCTCTGTCTCCATCTCCTCAGAGTAGGATTTTTTGTTTGTTTTTTGAAACAGAGTCTCTCTATGTAGTTAGGCTAGTCTCAAACTATGTAGCCCAGTCTGGCCTTGAACCTGCAGTGTTCCTCCTGCCTCAGCCTTCCGAGTGCTAGGATTACAGGTGTGCACCACCACGCCCAGCACCAGAGCTAGGATATCAATACATGCATTTTGGAAGGTCGCAAACATTCATTCAGACCGTAGCAGTCTCATTGCAAAAAATTATAGAGGTGAGGGGAAAGGAAGGGGGTGAGAGAGAAATTTGAAGGCTAAAGTTCAGACTCCTTTGAGGTTCAACAGTCTGTCTCACATGAACCCCACCCAGGCCAGATAACCTTCCTGGGCTTCCCCTTCTCCTGCTTAGACTCCAACCAGCTCCCAACTGGATGCAGCCCTTCAGTAACAACACCACCCTCCCTCTGAGGCTTTCCTTCAGTCCCTGAGGTGGAAGAGGAACCAGACTCATGGAAATGCCACAGGGAGAAATCTGGAGGCTCCTCCTATTGTGGCTGGAAAAGGCTGTGGATGGTGGAGTCCACCTAATTCATGAATCAGCTCATTCAGCAACCACTTCCACTTCCTGGGTCCTAGTCACGTCTAAGATGTTGTCTCATGGTGACACAAAGCTAAGTGAGCCACACATGGGATGCATAAAGGAATGGATAATGGCCGAAGACTGGAACTGGATTAAAATCCTAGCTTGGTCTTTTTGGCAGGTCGTCTAACCGGTCTGAAACCAGTCTCCTCATCCGTATAGGAGGATCGTAATAGTATAGATTTACAGTGAGGATTGAGATGATGTATACAGTGTACTTGGCACAACATCTAGGCCTCAATTAATGTTTGCTGCTAGCTGTTATTTCAATTATGAAAGGCAGATTCTGGGCTGTTTCATAATAAAAGGCAAGTTTCTGGGAAGCACTGGGTGTTTGGGGTGGGAGAGGGAATCAAGGAAAGTTTTCTGGATAAAGTAGATGAATTGCACTGTGAATGTGGACAGGATATCCACGGGGAGAGCATTCAATAGGGTACTGGCACGTGCTGTTTAATACCCATGTGATACTGGGCCACTCAGTTAACTTCTCTGAGCCTTAATTTCCTTTTTTTGTAAAATTAATATAATCATCATTTGTTGGATCAAGCAATCATGTGGATAATATATATAAAGAACCCAGCATGTAGTAGGTCCTTCTCTGGACTCATGGTCTTGACCTTTATCCTCTGACCCTCTTTCCCCCACCAGGCAGATTTGCAAAGAGTTCGCAGACTTGATGGCTCAGGACCGCTCCCCACTGGGCAACAGCCGCCCAGCCCTCATCCTGGAGCCCGGGTTGCAGAGTTGCCTGACACATTTCAGCCTCATCACCCACGGCTTCGGCGGGCCTGCCATCTGTGCTGCCCTCATGGCCTTCCAGAACTATCTGCTGGAGTCACTCAAGGGGGTGGACAAGATGTTTCTAAGCAGCACAGGCCGTGGGCATGGTGAAACCAAGGCTTCGGAGAAGGACACCAAGCATCGGAAATAACCACATTGCTCGGCCCATCCCTAAGCAGCTCCCAAAGCCTGAAAAGAGCTCTTAGCTCCTGGGGGTGTCCGCGAAAGGACTACGAGGTGGGATTAGAGTCAGGCCAGAAAGAGAACATTCATCCAGCAAACCCAGTTATGGATCTGGATTGGATAAGGGAAGGTGGCCATTCTGTGGTTTGCTATAAGGGCCCATGTATCTGTTTCATGTGTGCAGTTTTCTGACCTTTGCTGAGGACTCGGACAGGAAATTGGTGTGGTTAAAGTTGCCTCATGGTGAAGAGCCCTTCCCATTAGGCTGCCTGGGCAGCAGTGGGTCCTCCTAGGGGCCAAGACTTTGTTTTTTACTGATGGCAGGAAGGGCAGCAACAAATCAGAGGTGCTACCGAGGAGTTGGTGACCCTCATCCCAGAATCTCCTATCCGCAGAAAAGGGGTGCTGGCAGGAGGGCCCGGTCGGCTCTTTGGACCCTTCCCACTCTCGGAGAGGAGGAGAGGCCCTCCAGGAACAAAGAAGAAAAAGCACAAATCACAGAACTTGAATCACAGTCCTGTTGATGTCTGTCCTATTTATTTGTATATGTTGTGTAATTACATTTGAAAGTTTAAAGATGTCCAGTACAGCTTATTTATCCCGAGTTGGGGATTCGTTTCACTGTTAGCTGCTCATGCAATGAGATGTCCGCCTGGACCAGAGGGGAGAGGGTATTTTGCTCACAAAGGACTATGGGTGGGCTGGGAGGGAAGGTTGTCAGGCATCCTGAGCTGTCACCAGAATTTTGTATTTGTTGTTTCTCTTGGCCCTGCAGTTGATGTCCCTCCCCATCTCTCAAATTGCTTTCTCATTCTCTTAATAAAACCTTTTCATTTGGATATGAAGCTCTCCCCATTCTTCTTCAGCCCAGGTCTGGATTTGCATCCTAACAGGGCGAGTTCACAGGGGAGGGGGAGGGGCTCTAAAGGGAAAAACACTAGTAGGGGTTGTGGGCACCTCTGGGGAGGGGGCACAGATGTTGGTGTGTCTCTCTGGCACGTCAGTGTGGCTATTTGTGTGTCAAGGGAATACTGTGTATTTTTGTGACTTGCTGGGCCTGTAGGTCAATGTGTCAATGTGACTGTTAGGTCTGTGTGATGTGTTATGACTGCTGGTGGTAGATCTGTACGTGTATCAGTGTGAATGCTGATGATTCTGTTGTGTGTGTGTGTGGATGTATGTATGCGCATCAGGCAAATGCTAATTCAGCTCTCGACTTGAGGATTTCAGTCTTCGGGCATCTTTCCTAAGCATTATCAATCTCTCCTTCTCCACTGAATTATTAGATCATTCCCCAAAACACATATATTCCAAGATCTCTTATCTTATAAAATATAAATCTTTCCCCATCTCTATTTCCTTCACAGTTAAAGTTTGTGGAACATTGCTACACCCCCACTGTTTCTTCATCCCCAATTCTTTTCAACTCACTTCAGTTCCCAGCAGTCTACTGAAATCCATTCAATGATGAAGACATAAAAATCCAAAGGCCTTTTCTGGATTTAACTGCAGCATTTGATATGGCTGACCACTTGCTCTTTTCTGAAACATTCCATGGTTTCTAACCTCTGGTTTCCTCTGAACTCTGTGGTTACATTTCTGTCCACATTGGCCCCCTCTCCACTTGACCTAAGCGCCAACCTTCCTTCTCTACCCACATTGGCTCCCTCCATGCCCTCATTTAGCCCAGACCGGTCTGGAAGTGACCAGGTAAAAGACATGGGACTTGCAGATACCTGGCATATAGTATCAATAGAAGGCTGCTATGCAAGGAAGAAGCCAGTTTCTCAAGAACTTTTCAGTACCAGACAACTTTCCCTAAAGAAAGGACCAGGTAATTCTCACCAAGACCTATTTTAGAAATATAAAAACTGGTTAGATCTATGGTGCAGTGATATCAGAAAGGGAAACATTTTTTAAAGACCCTCCTGCCTTGGGCTGAGGCCTGATTTAAATTTTTTTTGTCATGGTCTGGGGGTGTGGTTCAGTAGTAGAGCTCATACCTAGGAAGTGCAAGACCCCAGGTTCAATCCCTAGCACCGCAAAAAATTTTTTTCTGGTGAGATGGCTCAGCGGCTTAAGCACCTGCCCGGCAAGCGCGAGGGCCCGAGTTCGACTCCCGGAACCCACATACGAAAAAGGGGCCGGTGATATCGCTCAGTGGCACGGGCGCCTGCTGGCGCGCGAGGTCCTGAGGTCGACCCCCTGGTACCCACAAAAAAAAAAAAAAAAAAAAAATTTTTCTCTCATAAATCTTTTTCTTAAGCTTCTTACATGATTAAGAAGGAAGAAACACTGACCATCCGAAAAACCAAAAAAGACATTTGTAATTCCAAAGTAACCTCTAAGAAAAATATTAATAAACACCACAATCACCCTAGTTCTCTAAACCCCAGGAGTAACTCTTAGGTGCATAAAAAAGATATACAAAGCTGGGCATGGTGGCACACATCCCTGTAATCCCAGCACTAGGGAGGCCGAGGCAAGAGAATCATTGTGGGTTCAAGGCCAGCCTGAGCTACATACTGAGTTATAAGTCAGCCTGAACTATATAGCAAGAACCTCTCTCAAAAAAAAAAAAAAAAAAAAAAAAATTCCCACGCCAGGCAGATGTCTGCATGGCAATACCCACCTTCTTGCTTGAGGGCTTAATTTCCTATCTTTGCTTTACAACAAACCCTGCCTACACCTCTGCACAGCCCACCCCCCTTATAAAAATTGTAACTGAGTTACTTGCCTAATGCCTTTGGTGTCACAAGAGTAAATCTCATGGATACTGGCTTGATCCAGCCCTCCCTCATTTCTACTGCACCTCATGGCCCTGTGCAGTGATGCTCCCAGGCCTGACCCCAGCCAGGGGGAAGGTCCTCCCAGCCCCTTGCACCCCAATGCTCTCCCACACCAGTTGGGTCAAGGTCATTAACAAGGAAGCAGTACAGGGCGGAGATCATGTCAATGGCATGAGAAACTCCTGAGGTCTCAGCATTTTTTTTTTCCCCACAGCAAAATAACATTAGCTTCTGACTAGCTTAGCTGGGTTGAGCCCTGAAGGATAGGAGACAATGATTAAAGAAAAAGTATACATGGCCGGTGAGATGGCTCAGCAGTGTAAGCGCCTGCCTGACAAGCGCGAGGGCCCCAGTTCGACTCCCGGAACTCACATACGGAAAAAGGGCCGGTGATATCGCTCAGCGGCACAGGCGCCTGCTGGCGCACGAGGTCCTGAGGTCGACCCCCGGTACCCACAAAAAAAAAAATATATATATATATATACAGGATGGTTTACACAACTTCTTGTTTGCAAAGCAAGAAGCTGCAAATTAAGTGTTTAGGCTGCATAAGCATGATTTTCAAATTGTGAGTTTGAGTTTATACTCACAGAAAGTACTTCCCTGTTTTCTCTGAGAGGATCACAGTGTTGCAGGAGAAATAAGAAGAGGACAATGATTGAAGGCCTCGCCTCCCTCGAGCCTCATGAAGGGAGGTTAGGGCGAGGTGCAGGCCTTTCTCCTCTCACACACACTTGCTCATGACCCACACACAGGAGTTAAGTGAGCAGCAGACCCCCAGAAGGAATCCTGAAAATGTCCCTCCCCTCATTCAAGCACTGCTGCTGCTTCTGCCACTTCAGTTAAAGGACCAAGGTGAGGACACTGTGACAAGACTCTGGGCCTCTGGGCTTCAGGCAGAGCAGGCTCGGCCTCCATTGCTCAGCAGGTACCACCAAGAGCTTCTCAAGCCATTTCAGCCTCCTTTTCCCTCTCAGAGGCTCCATCAGCCGGCTCTTCACCAGTCAAGGTTGAGCTTCCCTACCCTGAAGCAAAACAGCTGCTCTCTTCTCCAACCTGAACCATCCCACCCCAAGCCTGGGTAGGGATATTGTTTTCTGTGCGTTAATCACCTGCAAGCAGATGGAAACCAACTGGAAGACCATTCTGGGCAATGTTTGGCTAGGACTGTTACAGAATCACTTCATTCCTAGCGTTTTTCAAACTTCAAGAAATCTATTTAGGACACAGCTGACATTTTTAGAAATAAAATCCAGAAGAAAATAGAAAATATCAGAGCACATGGCATCATGAATGAATACACACACACGTGCAACTTTAAGTTCCACAAAGCAGTGATAACCCTTATAGCAGGTGTTTGTACACAGGTGTGAAGTCATAAGCGAATGCTGAGGTTATGTAAATTTAATTTGATCCTGGGTTTTATGAAATATAGAAGAGGTAAAGGAAACTGGGGAGGTTGGGGAGGACAAGATGACTAGTATGTCAAACCAAGCAACTGGGCTTTATTGTACAAGCAATGGAAAACCACCGGAATGTTTTAAGTGAGAAGGAATGGATGGTCAAACTAGTATTTTAGACAACAAAGAACTGGACAGATAAGAAATTAAAAGTAGAGTGAAGGAAGGAGATTGTTGAAGTAGTCCAAGAAATGAGGGGAGATGAACCAAATAATGGGGATAGATTTAAAAGATTTAAGCAGTAGAAATGACAGAACTTGGTGCCCGTGTGAAGACAGAAGGAAGATAAAGAATGGCATAAAAAATCATGCCCAAGCTGGGCACAGTAGCACAGCCCTGTAATCCCAGCACTTGGGAAGCTGAAAAGGAAGAAGACAACTTTGAGCCCAGCATGGATGGGCAATTCAGTGACTTTAATAAGACTCTATCTTAAAAAAAAAAAAAAAAAAAAGGACAGGGATGTGCAAAGTCCTAGATTCAGACCCAAATACTGGAAAAAAAATCATGCCCAAATGAAATGCAGTGTGGTTCCATGGATGGCACCCAAGAGCATAAAAAGGGTGTTAAAGGGAAAACATGAAATGTAAATAACGGTTGTTTTTCAGTTAATACTAATGCACCAATGTTGGCTTCTTAGTATTGACAAATGTTCCATGGTCCTATACGATGCTAACATTAGCAGAAACTGGGTGATAAGGAAACTCTATTTTCTTTGCAACTTTTCCATAAGACTAAAGTTATTCCAAAATAAAAGTTTATCATCATACCACAGCGATATATGTGCACCCATGTTTATAGCAACACAATTTGTAATAGCTAGATTATGGAAACAACCCAAATGCCCATTAACCAAGGAATGGATAAAAAAGATGTGGTACTTTTATACAATGGAGTACTACTCAGCCATAAAGAAAGATAAACTGCAAACTTTTATAGGTAAATGGATGCAACTCGAGAAAATACTCACAAGTGAAATAAACCAGACGCACATTTGTAAACATCATATTGTCTCCCTAGTATGAAAATGCAATTTCACTGTGACTATTCCATTCTATTTTTACCTAGCTTTTACATGGCTTAATCCTATACTGAGTAATGTTTTTCTCCATTGTACATTCTGTAATTCTTGAGTTTGTTAATACATAAGAATGTTTACTTGTTGTCTTTAAAAAATAAATAAATTAAAAAATAAATAAATAAAAAAAAATAAAAGTTTATGCCGGGCATTGTGGAGCACAACTGCAATCCCAGTACTCAGGAGGCTGAGGCAAGATGGCCACTGTGAGTTCAAGGATATCCTGGGCTACACAGTGAGTTCAAGGCCAGCCCAGACTACACAGCAAGGCCCAATCTCAAAAAAAAAAAAAAGCGTATTAAAAACAGCCTAGTGTGCTGACACATCCCTGTAATTCTAGCTATTTGGGAGGCTGAGGCAGGAGGATGGAAAGTTCTAGGCCAGCCTGGGCAACTTAGGAAGACTGTTTCAAAATAAAAAGCGGTGGGGATGTGGCTTAGTGGTAGTGTGCTTGTATTAGTGTATGTGACGTCCTGTCTTCAATCCCTAGCACTAGGGGGGAAAAATGATGCTTAAGTTGCTGGTTTAGGCACCTGGAAGCCACGTGGCGTTAATTCCCCAAGATGGAACATTATAAGAGAGGCTTGAAGGGGGGCAGATGGTAAGGCTCAGCTCTAGACATGTCTCATGTTCCTGAGGCTGGAGGTTGAGATATCTAAAGCTGATCTGGAGTTCAGAAAGAGTTCTCAGGTGGACAAAAGAGAGTCAAGGTGGTTTGCAGGCTTGCCCGGGACTGCTCTCAGGACACTTAAATTGAAAGGCAGAGATTCTTTCATTCCTGGTAAGGCCTGGATGCAAACAAATCTACCACATACTTACTAAGCACTTCCCACTTCCAGGCCTTGTGTTAAATTTTACATATATGTCTTCATAAAATTATCATCATCACTGCCATGACCGACCAGGTAGGTCCTCTGTCATTTTCCAGATGGGAAAACCACCAGGTAGGATTGCCTCTGGTCACTCAGGAGGAAGAGAAGGAGGAAAAATAATTTGAAGTTGAAATTTCCTCTGGGAAAAGCAGCAGGTGATTAGATTATATAGATGGGAAGAACATTTTTCACATATTTTTGCACTGCTTGCGTATTTTACTAAGTGCATGTAATACCCATTTGAATTAATATTAAAAATTTAAGCAGTGGGGCAAAAACCCCCACTGTTTTAGAGGGAATGAGTCATTAGCAAGTCAGGATATATAAAAGAGCTGGATGAGAGAAAGGCTGCATAGTGAAACAGAACATGGGGCTGTCAGATGCTCAGGGTTCTTGGAGCATTAATGAAGGGAAAGGGGCGTGAAGAAGGACAGTTCTGGCAGAAAGATAATCTTCCCTTCAGTTCCTTTCTGAGGTGATGTTAGGTAAACAGATCCAAACCAGAAAGCTCAATTTATCCATATTTAGCTTTATTCTGAATTAGCTATCTATTAAGAGTGTACTGCGAAAGAGTAGAAAAAAATTAAAGGAACCCATCAAAAAAAGTTCCCTGGCAAGTGGGAGGGAGGGCATGACGTTAGGAACCCTGTTTAGGGAAGGAAATGTTATCCAGGTCATGGATGCCATTTTTGTCGATGATTCGAACACTGAAGGTTGGCAGGTTTAAGATGAAGCGCTTCTGGAGCTGCAGAGAAATGAAGGAAATCCGTCAACAAGCACTTATTGAGCACTAAGTACATGGCAGATTCTGTTCTAGGCACAGTGGATACAAACATAAAAATCCCTGCTTTTGTGGAACTAACATTCTTCAGCGGGCAGCTGGTACTAAGGTGCTGAGGAATGCCCAAACCATAGCTGGAGGATGACTACAGGCAGTGAGCACAGGTTGAGAGACGCAGCTGGGAGCCTGCCTCTGGTCAGTCAGCCTATGAGAGAAGTGGGCAGTGTCCTTATTCCCACAGCCTGCTACTGATCAGTCTGGTAAGCACAGACTTTGCTCTTGAAATGTCTCCAGGTAATAAGCTGACAAGGAGTCAGTGCCCTAGGAACAAGCTTTGGACCAAAACAGTACACTCCTAGGTCCCGACAGCTTGCTCCTGTCATTTACCCACATTAGAAGGCCCTGTTTAGTGTGGATGCATCTGTATGTGCAGCTGGAGGAGTGGTGAGAAGGATGTCAACAGAACAGCTCTGAGAACAAGCCCTACTTCTGTCTCCAATCCAGGCTGTGAACTACATGCACAGAAACAGACAGCCCACTAACCTGGCCAGAGATTACTGGGGAACGTAGCTCTGAAATCTTCACTTGTATAGCTACTCTTCTAGGATGCCTCATTTAGAGCTTCCAGAAAGAAGCAGCTCCATGTTTTCCTTAGGAGCTGATTCTGGAACCGTCCACCCCTCCAGGCTTAAGCCCTCCCTTCCATCACGTTTCTCATCTCCTCTGCAGCTGAGGACTGGGCAGCAACAGCCCATTCCATTTCCAGAGTCTTTTCTGGCTGATGACTCTTATCTCCAGAATCAAGCTCCAAGATAAAAAAAAAGTGATAACAAGGGTTTCTAAAATGACTCTCTTTAGGATGTATGAAGAATAAAGTCTCAAGAGTACTTTATATATTCCAGTGGCTTCTTCATTGGCAGCCCGTTCTAACACTTAGGGCCAATGTGGCCTCTCAGCTGAATAGTTAAAAAAAAAACATATAGTTTATTCTCAGCACCTGCCTTGGAAAAGGGATTTATACAAACGAGGATGAAGGGAAAGGGGGCGCTGCGGACTGAAAAAGACAGGCTTGTGTAAAAGGCAACACTCCCACCTGCTCTTATCTTCTTACTCTCACTAGACCATGAATTCATACTTATGCCACAAGAATAGAAGAATGAGAAGGCTGATGGGGTTGCTTTTTGCCACCTCATCCTACATTCACACCCAAAGCCTTAGGCTCTTATGTATAGAACTGGAATGAGCAGAGTAGGTTCTCGGCCTCAAAAACAAAGGGCTCTGCTCCACTTCTGCACAAAGCTTTCTCTGGCCTTCTGAATGCTAAGGGTTTCTCTCCAGATTAGCAGGGCTCATCAGCTGTTAAGCAAGTAGACAACAGGGCAAATACCGATGGCACAAGAACAGAGTAGGTATAAAGTCCTGGGCAGTAGTTCTTACAGTATGACCCCAATTATCACCTGAGACTGCCAGTTAAAATACATTCTCAGTCTCGTCTTCTTTTATTGAGACAGGGTGTCACCATGTAGCCCAGGCTGGCCTTGAACTCATGGTGATCCTCCTGCCTCAGCCTCCCAAGTGCTGGGATTACAGGTATGCATCCCCCACACCTGGCTCAAAATTCTCAGTCTTTATCTCTGGACAGTGGAATCAGAAATGGGATCTGGGGCAGGGATAGTGATCTGCTTTTCTGACAAGGTTCCCCAGATGATTCTTATACACAATGAATTTTGAGAACCACTGGTTTGGATGAACCAGAAAGAAAAATAAATTGTAAAACTGACGTTGACAAGGAAGTGACCCATGAGAGAAAAATAAGCTTATAACCCACACCAAACTCTATCCCTGGTAGAAACTTAACATCTGGTCAGTGGGTATTTATTACACCTTCTGGCAAGGACCAGGAAAAAAAGCAAACATGGAACAGTAATGATATTGGCAAACAGGGAGACAAAACATTCCTTTCACAATCCTATGGGAGCTACTCACCTCCTCCAGACATTTCCTAAGAAGCTCCACTGCCCTCTCACGTGAAATAGCTGAAAGAAAACATAGAGACCAAGCACTTGAGGTGCCACCATTAAGTCCAACTCTCAGCAGCTTTTGATTAAGTTTCAAACTTCTTCAGGTCCAAGTACCGTACAAATAGAAAAGGCAAAAAAAGGTTAGCCTTCTAGCCTGCAATAAACTTATTCCATATGCAGCTGAGAGTGCCCCAGACCCAGTGCTCTAGCAGCCACAAGCCATTGCAAATTGATTTGCTACAGAGAAGGGTAACCATGACAGAATTCTGCCTCCCCTGGCCAGGGCCCGCCTCTGAAGAAGTCCAGTGGCCTGCCTCTCTTTTTCATAGCCCACCCCACTACCCCCTTTAGTCCAGAGCTTAAATCAATTCCATCTGCCCTAGCCAGCTGCAAATCAGGAAATGGGAGGATAGGGCCAGAGTTTTAGCCTCACTTTCCCAGCTGGGTCTCAGTTTTAACAATGAGAAGAGAATTCATAGGATGGGACTGAGACTCCTAAAACAGGATCCAAAGGAATTGTCTGTGGGCATGGCAAACTGGGATGACATATTATGCAGTTAGGCTTCAGGGGCAGTTGCTGGTTATTTTGGTGGGCAAATCAGCTGTATTACTGACAGATGCAGATCAACAGACAGACACCAGGAGGCCAGAATAATTTTTCTCAGGATGTGGCCTGAAGCTCTAGTGCAGCTGAGGTTGAGCAAAAGGGCAGCACCAAAAAGGAATGAACATGCCAGGTTCTGATGATGCTGACAGGGAAGAAAGGAGAGTAAGGAGAGAAGTGGTTATCTGTGCTGCATCTATAGCTTGTAAAAGCTAAAACTTCCAAGTGCTGATGTCCATAGTGGCTAAAGCTGACGTTGAGATTGGGGTCAGAAGATAGAACTCAGCAAAAAGCATCATGGGTCTGAAGTTTTGTCAAGCTAACAATTTATGGACAAGTAGAAAGACATTTTTTTCTTGCAGGAGGGAGGAGCAAATAAGGAAAAGTACCAAAAGCAGAGTCCAGGTTTGTAGCCTTAAAAGCTTTGATGTTGGGGCCAGTGAGATGGCTCAGCAGCGTACGCGCCTGCCTGGCAAGCGCAAGGGCCCGAGTTCGACTCCTGGAACCCACCAAAAAAAAAAAAAGCTTTGATGTTTAAACAAAGACACCCTCAGTTGTTATTATGGGGACCTGTTCATCCTCAGAAGTTCAACACACATTTGATGAATTGCTGCAGCTGAGATATCAATAATCCAGAAAGACAAAATGAATAAAATGAATATAAACACTCAACTCTCATAAAGAGCTCTATTACCTGATAAAAATGTTTGACTCACTGTGATACCTACTCCAAGATTCCTTTAAAACAAACAAACAAACAAACCCCAGCTCTAGAGACAGGCAACATCTCATCTTGGCTGGCAAAAGAGGAACTTTTATCAACAAGCTTCTTGAAGAACCCCCTGATTCACAAGAGTGCAGCTTCCAGAAAGGATTCATCCTCTATTCAAGATCCAGTCACCCAACTCCAAGGGTAGGCAAAACTGAAAAGCAGCTAAGGGCAGGGCTCTGCTACTGCTCCCTCTCTAGAGGGCTAGTACTTACTCGGAGTGTAGTATCGGTCCAAGATACTGAGAGTCAGGAAGGCACCATAACCATGGGCTGCAAAAGGGGCCTTAGCCAAGGCTGCCAGGTAGTCCATGTAGTAGAGCGCTGGCCCCTCATGCTCATCATAGCCAGCCAGGAGAAGGTTCACATGATATGGGGTCTGAAAGGAAAGACATGGCAAAGTGATGATTAAAGCATAACACCAACATCTCCCGTGGCAAATGGGGAGTATTCCAATTCTTTTTTTTGTGGGTAACGGGGGGATCGACCTCAGGACCTCGCGTGCCAGCAGGCACCCGTGCCGCTGAGAGATATCACCGGCCCTTTTTTCGTATGTGGGTACCGGGAGTCGAACTCGGGCCCTCGCGCTTGCCAGGCAGGAGCTTACGCCACTGAGCCATCTCACCGGCCCCTCCAATTCTTGATGAACAAGAAAAAAGTAGCAGCAACTGAGCAAATCACAGTGAAAGCAAAAATGTAGAGAAATCTAGAGGACCTGGAGTGTGGTCAGAGGTGAAGGGAGGTCAACTTGTTTTTTTGAACATTTGGAGTAGTTTAGGTGTATGAAAATGCTGCTTTCTTCTTAAAGCCTGTGGACAAGAACCTGATACAAAAGCACTTCAAAGGCAAAGCATGGGTGTGCATGTGTCATTCCTAATGATTAAAACCAACAAATACAACCTGGGAGTTCAGGCTACAAACTGAAGAAAACAACAGCTCCAACCACAACATCCAAAGTAAACAAGTGCAGGAACCCAGGAGTTCAGGGTCAGCCTGGGCAAAAGAGTAAGGCCCATTGCCCTTCCAAACAAACAAACAAACAAACAAACAAACAAACAAACCCCACAAGCTCATCTGGACCAAAATCTCAAATGATAAACTGTATGCTCTACTACTAGTAGGTAGGGAAGGACAGTAGGTCTCAAATATTTAAATCCAATCACTAGATTAGTAGTAGTGGGCCTATGACACGCATGCCACCGCTGGCTGGCTATTATCGTGGAAAGCTTGGTTCACCATCACTGCACTACTCTATGCAGTTCACCATCACTTTAAACTCTGGAAGAAAAATAATGGAAGTCCACAAACAGAAGCAAACACAGTAACACCAGAACTGTAGTTTTAGGTGAACTATTAACCTTTTTCTAATATTACAAGCCTCCTCTAAGCTACATTAAGAACTTTTTCATCAATGAGACAAATAAAAAGGCAGTTATAACTTGAACTTATGTGTCCTTTCTCTGTACTACCTGCAAGTCTAAAAACGTAAGTTACTTGAGTTGCTTTGCACTTCATCTCCAAATGGATGATAGTTTTTTCTACACCAGTTGGGCCACTTACCATGTTGAATTCAGTCTATCTCTGCCCCTAGGCATCAGTGGTGGGACTCTCATTTTATACGGCTTCCTTTTTGTCTTCAGGATGTGTTTTTGCTCTTGCATCTGGTTCAGCAGGCAGTGAGCAGTGGCCATGCCTGAGGCTGTGTGTCCATCCCAAAACTTACACATGTATTCAATTAAGTGCACATCGAGACATATTATGGAACAAGAAGAAATAACAGATGATGGTCCTAAAAGTGACATTTCACATTCTTTGAACACTGACTGATTAACATGGATACTTGGCAGTTTGAAGAAACTCATGTTAGAAGAACACAGGAAAGTATTATATATATTTGCTTGGAATTCTACTAAGCCAGCTGTGCTAAGTAGGAAGAGTTCCTAACACCTCTCAAAGATTACACAGGATCCTAACCTCCAAACAAGTTCCTACCTTAGAGATAAGATGATGGCTATTCTCAGAGAAATAAGAATTGACCAGCAATAGTCAAGATTTCCAAGAAAATGACTGTCTTTCACATTTTTGATGAGTAATATGTTATATACTCTGCCAAGCTCTGGAATTCTGTGTCATCTGGGACTATCTTCTCAGTAAGTTTGACCTTAGGCAAGATGCTTAACCCCTATGAGCTTGTTTTCTGTTCAAAACTGAGTTAATTGATCATTCATTCCCCTATCTTCTAGGGAGCATGGTGAGAAAAAGCAATAGAAGTGAAACATACCATACTCTGAAAGAAATTATCTAAACTCCTAGTATATTAGATACTCTGAAAGAAATGATCTAAATTCCTAGTGTATTAGCTACATCCCAGTATCCTTTTTCTTTTTTTTTTTCCCCCCCGGTACCAGGGATCGAACCCAGGGCATCATACACACTGGGCAAGCGTGCTATCACTAAGCTACATCCCCAGTCCTTTTAAAAAAAAAAAATTTTTTTTTTTTTTTTTTTTTTTTGGTTTTTTGAGACAGGGTCTCACTATGTAGCCCAGGCTGGCCTCGAATGCACAGTGATCCTCCTGCCTCTGCCTTCCAAGTGCTGGGATTAAGGCATGTGCCACCACACCCAGTTCAACAAAATTTTTATTTTGAGATACAATCTTGCTTTGCTGTCCAGGTTGGCCTCAAACTTGCAACCCCTCTGCCACCACCTCCCAAGTAGCTGGAATTATAGGCATGCACCATCACACCTGACTCCAGTCTCCTTTGATATCTTACCACTTTACACAACCAACAAGGAATTTAAAAAAACCTGTTTAAATTAGGTAAAGATAAAAAAACAACTAATAACATTTCTTAAAATGTGTGAAAACAGGACTGCAAATTCTGGCAGACACAGAATACCTTGGTGTTCTTACAGTTAAAGTAGAAAAAGTGAGAAGAGAATAGCAAAGGGATTCTAATTGGTTCCCTTCTCCCGAAGAGAATAATATAGATTTTTTTTTTTTGGTTTGTTTTTTACCTTTTGAGAAAATAAGTCTTTTTGCTAAGAGAATAACTCACCTTGTCACCGCTCACTATCCAGAACATTCATTGCATGGTTAACCAAAACAATTTCACTGCCAGGTGTGGTGGTGCATGCCTGTAATCCCAGCACTCAGGAGGCAGGAGGATCACCGTGAGTTTGAGGCCCCACCCTGGGCTACATAAGTGAGTTCAAGGTCAGCCTACACTATATAGAGAGACCCTCCCTAAAAAACAAAAACAAAGAAACAAAAAACCAATTTCACCAGCAATTACAGCCATTTCAGGGCTCCACCTGATACCCAAAAAAGCCTTAAACAGCAGAACCCAGGTATGTTCTGTTTCTAATAAGGCTCTTGCCCATACTGAAATTAAATTGTGTTTAGAATAATTAATATTACTTAAAAGCCACCACCAGAAGATTTTACATGAAACTATATAAACAGGATTCCAGAAGCAAAGTGTATTGTTTCACTGGTCTATATAAGATCATTTATTTATGCTTGAATATCTGATACACGCACTCACCAAAGTTGATATTGAGAAGCTACAACTTGAGGTACAGAAGGTAACTCACAAATATTGTGTGACTCTGAATTACCAACTTTTGCATGTGTGAGATGCTTAAGCATAAATAAATGGTGTTATCTAGACTAATTAAATCAATACATCTGTGTAACAACTTGCAGTTTCTGGAATTCTTCTGACAATGCTCCCCCTAAGATCTTTGGCTCACACTATTTTTTTTTTTTTCCAAATAAAGTACTGTATACTGTAATGTCTCACTCTCCTAAGAACTGTGGGATTCAAACTGACAAAGCTATAGTTACATGTTTCTTGATGGTTATATTTCTTTATATTCTGCATTCATTAGTGTTCTAGGATAAGATAAATTCTAAGCCATCCAATTTTGTTTTCTTATAGCACACTCAGGTGTGACTGCTTGTGGTATGTTTAGTACAAGAATGAATCATATAAGATACAATCCACCCATTCAAATATTTATGCCAATTATAAGCTTTATGAAGATAGTATGATTGGCTTGTTCAATGATGTACAAGCACAAGGTATATGCTCAATAAATATTTGCTTGATGAATACTAATAATCATACCACAAAGTATTACATATGCTTTAATACAAATGTGGCTAATGCTTAATATAACAAGAAAAGATTAAGTACAAAACCAGTATTAGAAAGTGATAGAGCCTGTTTCTGACAATTAGTTCAAGTTAACCACCAGCATCTCTATGAATGATGTACTGTGGACCCTCAAGTTACGACCGGCCTGACATTCGAACAACTTGGGTTATGACTGGATTTTAGTTTTAACTTACAACCGAAGTCTTTGAGTTATGACCCGAATGCTGGCCACTTGTGCTTCCAGATGGTCTCAGATACAGATTTAATCCCTAAAGAGATCTGGAAGGAACATTACAACACCCTTTCCTATATGGGGTTAATGAGAAATCCTGGGTCGATGTCTCTCTAAGGACACTGAGATCTGCCTGTGTACAGGAGAGAGACTTTGAAGGCTGTGTAGAGGAGCCTGAGCCTCCAACTGACAACCGGAGTCACAACCAGCCCTCAGGAACAAAGAGTTCAGAAGTCAAGGGTCCACTGTATTTGTTGCCTTTTGCTTAGCCCTGGGTCCTTCTCCTTCTACCTCCCTTTATACAGGTCAGGCATTCAGAACCAACCACAGAGGAGGCCAATAACACAGATAAATATCTTAAGAAGAAATAGCTGGGCCATACAACAAAAAGCAAGACCTGGCCGGTGAGATGGCTCAGTGGCATAAGCGCCTGCCTTGCAAGCGCGAGGGCCCGAGTTCAACTCCCGGATCCCACATACGAAAAAGGGGCCGGTGATATCGCTCAGCGGCACGGGCGCCTGTTGGCGCGCGAGGTCCTGAGGTCGACCCCCCGGTACCCACAAAAAAAAAAAAAAAAAAAGCAAGACCTAAGTTTGAATTCTAGCTCTATTACCATATATGGAACTTTTAGAAAATTCACTTAGCCTCTCTGAATTTTAGTGTTCTCATCTAAGATATAGCATAATGCCTACTACAAAAGGACTACAGTGAGGATTCAAAGAGATAATGCATGTAAATGATTAGTACCTAAAACATAGTAAAGGCTTAATGATAAATAGTATTACTAGGGAAATATATAATTTATGAAATGCCTATGAAATAGTGTAAGTAACTGGGAGAAGCCCAACTATACCTGGCACTGGGATATAATATAAATTTCTTTTATGTGTCTCCATAAAGCGATAAGAAAGGATGTTTATAAAAAGTACTTAACACACTGTCTGACACCTGGTAGAAAAGTAGTAAATGATTGTTTCCTGTTTCTCCTTCCCAAGATTTTTTTCAGGGGCCCTAATTAATGGCATTCACTGTCACAAGCATTCATATTAGATACATACAGCATATCTGCTTCATGGTCAACATACCTGAGCCCCCAGATAGACCTCCATCCAGATTTGGAAAGTAAGTTAACATGTATTAAGTACCTTCACACTGTTCCCTTACAGATGTGTCCATCCGCAGTACTGTCACTTTCTAGATACTTTTTTATCAGTTCTTTTCTTCATTATGATCAGTATTGCATGTGAGAATCTGCTTAATAATTCTGAAAAATGCAAACAGCAACAATAGACTGCCAGAAATTTTCTTTTACAAAGTAATCTCTATTCTGTGCATGATGAAATCTACTCTTCGGTTGTCTCCACTATTCTAATTGTTTACCTATATAGTCTAAGTAATAACAAAGTTCCAAGTTCCCCAAGCGGGGAGGAATTGAATTTTGAGTGACTAGGTATCTTCCACAGCAAAGGCAGAGTGAATATTATATGTAGTTTTGAACTAAACGAAATATCTAAATTCCATCAAACAAACGAACCCAAACTTTTAGTTAAGATGCTCCCTCCACAACAGCCTGAAGGATCAGCACTAACAGTCTATACCCAACATGCGTAATTTTAAGTCGTGTCTGATATAAGAAAAGTTTTCAAGTGAGTCACACTGGAAATGAATTTTAGCCTCTACATCAGGGTAGCACCAAAATTTTAACTTTTAATACATGTATGTAGTAAACAAATACATTTTTTCCTCCCTTAACAAGTACATGAGATAAGCTTATTTATAGTGAAGAGCTTTAGGTCACTTTGAGATTTCCCCTGAGACAATAAAAGTATCCATCATTATAGGGCGTGATAAAATTTAAATAAATAATAAAGTATTTGCTCCAATGTCTGATACATAGTAATAATACAAATTTGCTATTATTACCACCACCACTTTGAGGATTTGACAGCATAATCATCAGATTTGTCTAGATAATAATAAGATGAAGATGTTACCACAGAGGGCTAATAAAATTATTTATCTTTTTACAGTTGCCAAAGGGATAAAATCTAAGCCAGAGGTATAAGCACATCTCTTATGTACTTCTTCTGGGGACTGAAATGGACTTAACTATCTCTGGGCCTCCAAGCCCTGTGGAACTGAGCTCAGTTCCATTTTGGACTCTTGTACTTTTGGCGGTAGGGAATACCCATGGCATACACAGAAACTTTCCTTAAATTCAATGGAAAATTTCCCTCCCTCCAACTCTTGTGCATTTAACTTCTTACATATTTCCTCTATCATGAAAAAGAAAACTGTAGTGATTAAGAAGAGCATGAAATTCCATAAAATCTGAATTCTATCTAAAGAGAACAGTTGTGACAAATACACTGGAACAACAAAATCAGTGACGAGAGTCTGGGCGGTGACAAGCAGCGGTGTGACATCTGGCGGAAGCCAAAGTCACAGCAAGGGGGGCAGAGGTGGGCGTGAGGAAGCATCCTGCCGAGCGTGGACACAGAAAAGGAGAGGAATTGACAGTCTTCCTTTGGAGCCAGGCCAGGCTTTGCCACCTCTAATTGAATAGGATGACATTGCTATAAGTGAGGCATCTTGAAGAACAGTGCAGCTTCTTCTGCAATGTGTGTACCTTGGAATGTTAAGCAGTGTGGGAGGAATACTTCCCCTCCCGGTGGGTCAACATGTGGAAGGAGATGCAGATCTAAAGAATGGGACAAATGCTGTTTAGAGGTGACTATTTTTACAAACAGACTTCTAAGTAGAATAAGCAGACTCTGAAAGGAACAGGGCACCTGCTATTCTTTCTATTTTTTATTTTTGTAACACTGTAGACTGAACCTAGTGGCACTCTACCACTGAGCTACATCCCTAGCCCTTTTCGAATTTTATTTTGAAACAGGATGTTGCTAAGTTGTCCAGGCTGGCCTCAAACTTTTGATCCCCTGCCTCAGCCTTCTGGTAGCTGCACCACCATGCCTGGCTCTCTTTTGTGTGTGTGTAGTGGGGTTGAACCTAGGCCCTTGAGCATGCTGATAAACACGTACTCTTCTACTGAGCTAAACCCCCCAGCACACAGGCTTTCTTTCAATCCACTTAACTGTCAAAGCTGCCTGAGGTCCCATCTTTGGCACTGAAAGTACTTTACAAAATGCAGTTTACAGATAGAAGGGATCAATGACTTCAACTAGCTTATCCAGTGTCCCTTTCACAAATGTGGTGACTAAAGTTCAAAGAGGAGATGGTAACTTGCCCTAAACCTAAGTAATCAGCATTGGAGTCGGAACCAAATTCATGCTTCCTAACTGCCAGTCTTGGATGCTTTTCCAGGAACCCACGCTGCCTCCACAAAATGGAAATTAGTGTAAAAATATGATTCAGTATGCAAATGTCAGTTTCACACTCAAATATTTCAGAATGTACTATTTTGCATACCAGCATCTATTGTTCTCTATTTCACTGTTTCACTTATTACTGTATGTGACCAATAATATTTTAATTTTAAAAGGAAAGGTTTAAGGTCATAGTTACAAATCCTCCATAGGGTCTGAAACTATGCAATACATATAGTACCTATTTAATAAATATTTGTGTTGAAAGACAACAATATCTTAGTTGCTTGTCAATGCCCATTTTTCTACTTCATTAATAAATAAAATGGATCAATTCTTTTTCTACATTGGTGCTCTGAACTTTTAATCAGGAGCTTGTTTTTTGTTTGTTTTGCTTTTTGAGACAGGGTCTTGTTATGCAGCTGTGCTTGCCTTGAACTCACTATGTAGCCAAGCTGGTCTCCAACTCGCAGTGATCTTGTCTCAGCTTCCTGAGTGCTAGGATTACAGGCATGTGCCACCATGCCAGGCAAGAGCTTGTTTTTATATTTTTTGGTTTTTTTATGTGGGTACCGGGAGTCAAACTCAGGACCTTGTGCTTGCCACCAGGCATTTGTGCCGCTGAGCGATATCACCGGCCCCTTTTTTTCCTTTATGTGGGTACCGGGAGTCGAACTCAGGACCTCGCGCTTGCCAGGCAGGCGCTTACGCCGCTGAGCCATCTCACTGGCCCAAGAGCTTGTTTTTAATAACTAACAGATTTCACTAGCTTTGTGTGGGTTCAGATTTGTACCTGAAATGAAATTCACTATTTCAAACACTTCTCAAATTCAGCAACTTCCAATTATCATGACCTGTGTACCTTTTAGGGGGCAGGGTACTAGGGACTGAATCCAGGACCTTCACACTAAGTTACAACTTCAGCCCTTAAAAAAAAAAAAAAAAAAAAAAAATTTTTTGAGACAAGTTGCCCAGGCTTGGCTCAAACTTGTGATGCTCCTCACTCTCCTAGGGTGCTGGGATTACAGGTGTGTGCCCCATGTCTGGCATCTAAATACCATTTTTAGCTCTATAAGAATATGGTTCCATGGTTGGGGAAGAAAATAGAGAATTACTCATCTCTAATACTGACACAATATGGAATCATCTGTACCCTAACTACAATCCTCTTGGATATATTCCTTTTTAAGGAAACCCACGTGTAGATTCAATTTCTTCTCAGCTTTAAGTATAAAAGCACAGTTTATAGAGGGTTTCAATCGAAAGAAGATAATTATGAAATAGGCAGATGTGGGCCGGTGAGATGGCTCAGTGGCTTAAGCGCCTGCCCAGCAAGCGCGAGGGCCCGAGTTTGACTCCCGGAACCCACATACGAAAAAGGGTCCGGTGATATCGCTCAGCGGCATGGGCGCCTGCTGGCGCGCGAGGTCCTGAGGTCGACCCCCTGGTACCCACAAAAAAAAAAAAAAAAAAAAAGAAATAGGCAGATGTACCAACCAACTTCACTTCTGCATTGGAATATGAATAAAGTCAATAAGTGTTCATTTAGCATCTATGTCAGGTGACAAAGATGGAACCCTGGATCTGGAAGGCACTCCCAAGGTAGATGTGAGTAAGGATTCCAGACAGAGGCAACAGCATATGTCAAAGTAAAGAAACAGGGAGTAACATGGAACGTCTGGGTACTGGTGAATATAAGACACATATACTTGAAGAATTAGGTGATTTCGGTAGGAAGCAGAGGAAATGGGATGACATTATCATTGGCCTCCTGGACTAAAGAATATGAACTTCAGTATGTAAGCCATGGAGGAGCCAATGAAAATTCACTACTACCATCCTTTTGCTGATCGAAACCTCTTTTCATGTCTTAGGACACTGGTTAATTGGTGTCAAGGAACCCAGCTGCCTCAGGATTGATATTCCACTGGCACAGTGCTTTCTTTCCTCTCCTCTTAAAATAGAAGACTTTTAGATAGGAAAAATATTACAAACAGACTGCCATTTTCAGATGGTAATTGACAGTCATGAGGAAAATGACTGGATGAGACAGAGAGAAAGGAAGAACAGAGGATAAAGCCAAACTAAGTCAGCAGAAGGGATGCAGGGGAAGACATGGAATATGGGATGTATTTAGAAGGCAGAACTGATAGGAATGAATTACTGGTAGAACAGAAAAGGTAAGGGAGAAAAAGTGAAGAAGACTTTCAATAAAGGGAAAAGTGGTAGCACAAACGTAAAGAGCTTCAACTTGGACCCAATAAGCTTAAACTGAGTGGTTTATAGGCAGCTGGAAAGAATGAAACAGTGTATAGCCACAGTCAATGAGACTGAATGGAAAGGCAGCCAGTTAAGAGGTTTTACTGTCATGAACATGTACATTCTAACTCTCACATTCATTTGTGGAAGACAGTGAAGGAAAATTCCAATGGGACACAAGAGCAGAGGTGTACTAAGCTTACTATCACAGCACAAAGAAGTGGAGGTTAACAAATATATGTGGGAGAGCAGAGTGGGGAAAGGACAGTGAAATTTTCCCGCATAAACAATAACTTGAGTTTAATTAGCAATTATGAGCTGGCCACATGGGAACATAGCTACATTCAAGGGAGAAAGTTGGTGAAGGCAGAGATGCAAGAAAGAACTCAAGGCAGGGGCCGGTGAGATGGCTCAGCGGCTTAAGCGCCTGCCCGGCAAGCGCAAGGGCCCGAGTTCGACTCCCATAACCCACATACGAAAAAGGCGCCGGTGATATCGCTCAGTGGCACGGGCGCCTGCTGGCACTTGAGGTCCTGAGGTTGACCCCCCGGTACCCACAAAAAAAAAAAAAAAAAAAAAAAAAGAACTCAAGGCAGGTCAGGCTCCTGGTATCTACTAGTACCACTGGAGGAAAGAACAAGTAGAGAGTTGGAATTGAAGTTTCTGCTCAATCTTATGACTGAAAAAGAGCACACCACCCAGCCCCAGTTGTTGGAATGGAACCCAAGCCTTAGCCCTGAACTACATCCTCATCCTTTAATTTTTTATTTTGAGAGAGGGTCTCCTTAGATTGCTAAATTGCTCAGGCTAGGCTCAAACTTGCAATTCCCCCGCATCAGCCTCCCAGAATGCTGGGATTACAGGCATGTGCAACCACACCAGGCCAATAACATACACACACACACACATAAACGCACACAAGTAGAAACTGATCAGAATCTGAATACTGTACTGAGCTTCACAAACCCAGATGTTTAATTAAATTGACTGCCAACTTTCCTCCTCCTTTCCTGTTTCAGATATATTTGTCTTTTGCGGCGTTAAAAAACAAACCAATCCATGTTTATAAATTCTCACATTAAACTGAGAAATAGGGAGGCAAGCATGCTTCTAATGAAACAAACCTGACTTTCAGAAGCCCAAAATAAAACATTGCTCTAAAAAATGAACATCCAACCATATTTCTCCTGTTTCTTTTCTCTGCCTGAGGTCATTCTCTGAAAGCATATTTGGTACACCTTAGTCCACTTGGAGTCTCAAGTGCCCCATCTATAACGTGGAGGGCAGTACTGCTAGTCTGACAAGAGTTGTGAGCAATTAAAGTGCTTGCCTTTGTGTATAAAGTTCCTCGAAGAAGGCCTGGTAAATAGCAGATGCCCAACAAATCTGAATTTCTGGAGCCAAAAAAATTTAAATACTATGATATTTCAATTTTTAATGTAAATTTAAAAAAAACACACAAATCTCTTCTATTCAAGAGATTTGCAAAAATGCAAAAGGATCACTACAATTTTTTTCAGAAAATTTAGTAATGTTGTTTTGTATTCATGTGTTGTTACTTTTAAAGAAATTAATACATGCTTTGTCTCATATCTAATTTCTAATACATTTAACATTGATAAAGGCCATTCGATAAAAAAAAAATTTTTAACAAAACTGGATTTGAAAGCCTCCCCTCAATAATTCCGAAGTTTCTATGAATTTTACTTCTCTAAAGCCGTCAGCAAACCCAAGTTTGATTGGTTCTCCTATTAAAAGTTGTAACCTTATTGTAATTAGAAGTTTAGAAATTTAATGAGTTGAAATGCAACATGGCAGATGCCTTATTATACCAACTAGTTCACACAGTATTTGTTTTCTACATTAATTTTACTTGCTAATCAAAAATACTGCTTTCCCCCAAATAACATCAAAATAAAATTGCTGAGTGTGCAATGGCAAAACCAACACCATGTTTGCAACAAGGCCACTTGAATTCTTTTTTTCATGAGCTGGCAGTTTCCAGGAAAAACTGAAGATTCCATATACCTTTAAGTTAGTTCTTTAAAAACTCAAATGCAGAAACCATGCTTTGCTACAGACTTGTACACTATAAAGCATGTAAGATGCCATGCTAAGCATGCCCATGAATATCTATGAATACTGACCATTGTAGGTGATTCACCTCTGAGTTAATAAAGAACACGGTCTCTTGGAAAAGGGCATTTAGGACTATATACAACTATACATGTTTTCAGATGTCCATAGTATTTAACAGGGCACTAAAGAATTCCTGGGGAAGACTCTTCAGGAGCCGCTCTGTTAGAACACAGCATTCCCCATTAAAATCCAAGTCCAACACAAGTTATTCCTACAGCTTCAAGGGATATGAAAACTCTTCATAGGCCTCTCTGCTTCCTTCATTCTTTCCTCAAATGCTTCACCAAAGAGCAGCCAATGATCTAATAAAATTTCATCTGATCACGCTAACCTCTTCTTGCCAACAAACTTCCAGAGAAGCTCACTGCTTTTATGATAAAGCTCCCCTCCACACCTCTGCAAGTAGGCAGGGAACCTAGGGCCTCACAGATGCTAGGCAAGAGTTCTACCACTAAGCTACATTCTTAGCCCTTTTATTTTATTTTGAGATGAGATCTTGCTATATTGCACAAGTTGGCTTCAAACTTGTGATCCTCCTGCCTCAGCCTCCCAAGTAGCTGGAATTAGAGGTGTGTTACCTAGCCTGGCATGATAAAGCTTTTTAATCAAGATCTTCAGGATATGGACTACCTCCCTAGTTTCAATCTCTTATGACTCCCTTAAAACTGTCAGCCTTATTTAACAAACATCTTTGTATGTTTACATATGTATACATAGTATATATCATATATAGTCAGCAGAGCCCTAATTTGTATACAGCACTCTATCAGTTAAACAGATAAAATTAGGAATAGAAGGCTCAAAGAACTATTCATCCCTGCCCTGAACATCATTTTCAAACACTGTGCCTAACCTAACATATTCTCTCACTCATCTTTGTCATGGAAACAGCTAACCTTCAAGGCTCAGGTTAACCTATGTTCCCAGGGCACCTTTGTATATGCTTATCTTAGCACTTATCATTCTACTGTAGGACTGATGACTACTCTGCTTCCCCATCTGAAGGGACACAATGAACTCTGCACCTATCTCCTCAACCCCATGGACTATGCAGGCTGGAGATCTGCTGAATGAACATTAGCAGCCATAGAACATCTTGGCTATAAGCTGCCTTATTCAGGGGCATCAGAAAGAGAAGTATGGAATTCTGATAGAACATTTCTATTTACAAAGATTCAGAGATTATTATTTCCTTCCCCTTACATTTTTCTTTCTAGTCTGGTTAATCTTATTTGCTTTTGTTTTGTTTTGTTTTGTTTTTTGAGACAAGGTCTTCCTATGCAGTTCATGCTGGCCTTGAACTCACTATTTTGCCCCAGCAGGCCTCAAACTCACAGCAATCCTCCTGCCTTAGCCTCCCAAGTGCTGGGATTACAGGCATTTGAGGCTCTCATTTGCTCTTAGTTGACACTCAAAGGTAATGGTAAATCTGAATGTGTTATGCTTTCCGGCTTTTAGCCCCCTTTTACTTTCTTAAACCTTTTTTAAAAATAAAATAACACATATAAAAGTACATAAAAGCCAGGCATGGTGGCGCATGCCTGTAATCCCAGCACTTGGGAGGCTGAGACAGGAGGATCGCTACGAGTTTGCAGTCAGCCTGGGCTACACAGTGAGTTCAAAGTTAGCCTGCACTACAAAGTGAGACTCTGTCCCCAAGACAAAACAAACAAACAAAAATAAGTACATAAAATACACATGTACAGCTTGATGAATATAATGAATACACATGTAATAACTACTTCACAGGTTAAGAAATAGAACAGTCAACCTTTCTCCACTAAAACGTCTTCTCTGCTGTACTTAATTTAAATATATATATTTTTGGAAAGAGTAAACATGGGATTTTTGGGATCAGTTCCTAAACTCATATCCATGCAGGTGAAAAAGAAACACCACCAGGGCCGGTGAGATGGCTCAGCGGCTTAAGCGCCTGCCCGGCAAGCGCGAGGGCCCGAGTTCGACTCCCGGATCCCACATACGAAAAAGGGGCCGGTGATATCGCTCAGCGGCATGGGCGCCTCCTGGCGCGCGAGGTCCTGAGGTCGACCCCCCGGTACCCACAAAAAATAAATAAATAAAAAATAAAAAAAGAAACACCAAGATGCCAGGATATATGTGTGCTTCTCTCTGTGAGTATAAGAAGTGTGACAGCAGAACCATACCTGTGTCTACCTGGACCAGCACACTAATTTAGAGCAATTTTGAAAGGTGGGGGTAAGTGAGGCATGGTGGGAGATCTCTGTAATCCCAGCTACTCAGAAGGCTGAGGTAGGAGGATACAGAGGTTTCAAGCCAGGCTTGGCAACTTAGTGAGATCCTGTTTCAAAATAAAATAAAATGGGATATAAATTCAGTGGTAAAGTACTTGTGTAGCATTTATAATGTCCTGGGTTCTATCCCCAGTACTGAAAAAAAGAGAAAAAAAACTAAGGGCAATTTTGTTTCTAATGGTGAACATTTTTAAAATAAAAGCTTGTTCTTATTAAGCAGACAGCACTCTGTTGCTCTAAGCTTAAGCCAAATCTTAATAGGACACCACATAATTTTTAAGATACAAGTTTCATAACAATACAGTTCTATACCAATTACCTATATTGTTTCACCCCAACTGTGGGTAAAAAAGATGTTTTAAGTGAAAAGCTGGCATTATGGGATTGCACAATTCCAGTCATCCAATAGGCTTATTCCATTCAACCAGAACAGGGGTTCTCTCTGCTCACAGCAGGCATCCAACAGGGTAGCACATACATGCTCTCTGAGCGAGCAAGCAACACCTTCTCACATACAACCCCCCGGGGAGAGATGGGGAGGGGAGGGGGCGGGCTTTACACCTGCAAACTCTGAACTCCATCAGCACTGTGGCGGGGAAAAACAGCACATATTTTTTAAAAAAGAAGGAGAAAAAAAGGTTTCCTAATAAAGCCAATAGCTTCAAAGAAGAATCTTCTCAAGCCATTTTTCTTAGGAGACTAGTAAGTGTAATGCTTCAATCACTCTTTGTCTTCCTAATAGACTTAGTCAAGCCCTAATGACTGCATAAGCAAACTGCTTAAAAGGGCAGCTGTCAGAATTTTTATTCCTCTTGGTAGAAAAACACTATAAGCACCAAGTGTTGTCATATTAATTAAGGCACCTCAACTTCAAGGCACATCTATCCCTGGGCCTTTGGATAATCAAAATGACCACTAAAAATAGAAAAGCTGTATTTCCAATGGGGCAGATGTGAGCCATCCCTAATCCTAAGAGACTCCTGCAAGATGTGACCTGGGAAATACATGCATTTTGCAGTACCACTGAATATCCATCTGAATGTAGCCATATGTTTCCAGCTTTCTTTTTATGTCCTGTTTAGGCTGGGAGGCAAAAGTAATGAAAAGACAGAACTCTTGGCCCACAGTGAAAATAGAGTTAGTAGACAAGCTGAGGTCTGGTGGGGAAGAAAACTATTCCTTAGGTTTGTAAGAGCTGCTGCTGCTGGTACCAAAAGTCAAGGAGTTTCATGATTGTCATTCTGGCCCCTCCACCCCTGCTCCCTGACCCAAATTTCCGCATTACCAAAAGTGAGCCAGCCCTGTCTGTCAAGATGCCCAGGCTGTGTGGCAGTGGTGTCAAAGGCTGTCACTTGCTCGAAGGCACTGCCATCTGCAACAGCACACCATTTTGTCTCCGGAAAATAAACACATCTGCCTTTGCTAGTGTCCTCCCACTGTGCTGCCCATCTGGAGCAGGTGAGCTGGAAGGCAAGCCTGGGCATGGGTAAGACGGGGTGAATGGGGAGATGAGACCTCAAGGGAGATGGCACACAGAGGAGGAAGGCCATACTGTGTCATGCCACATCCTGCTAACCACATTTGCCAAAAAGCATGTGAAATTACCCTTGTTAGTGATATTTTAATCACATATAACAAATGTTTGGTGGTATTTAGGGGATAAGACCTGCAAAGTCAAGGTTTCACCTGGACAGTATGTTCACAAGGTCATATGACCTCACTGACACAAATAAACAGAAGATGTCTTTGTGCCAGTCACCTTAGGCATGAAGAGAATAACTCCAGTGAAGAATAGAAGGCTCAAAGCAACAGGATTCTTCTAGGGCAGAAACATGCTGTATATGCCTACAACTAAACAGACCAAGTAAATATACTAAAAGGCAGGGCAGAGTGTTGGGACAAGATAGTTACTTTTGGAAATAACTAATATCTGAAATGCTTTCCTACAATTCCTTCTCTTTCAATAAAAGATAAATTCAAGTCTAGTTATGGTCTTGACATCAGATCTTTATTTATATTTGTTTATTTTCTTGGTGCTAAGGATTGACACTAGGGCTCTGTATATGCTAATCACATGTTCTCCCACTGAGCTACACCCCTAGCCAACATCAGATCTTTAAATCATGCTATTTGGGACTGGGAGAAGGCTTCAAAATCATCTGATCAATCGCTCTTTTTCTTCTAAGTTTTTTTTTTTTTGCTTTGTTTTTGTTTTTTTAAGACAGGGTCTCACTATGTAGCCCAGGCTGGTCTTGAACTTGAGATCCACCTACCTCAGTTTCTTGAGTGCTGGGACTGTATAGGTGTGGGCCAATGTGCCTGGTTCTCCAAGATTTTCAACTAACTCCCAGCAGAGCTAGTGCTAAGCCTCTGAGAGAAGGGTTCTTTCAAATATATTATTAGTTTTTAAACTATGGTGGGAAGGGAATGGTGAAACCATCTTTTCAAATAAAATCTTACATGTCATTCCTATATATAACAGGTAAACACAGAGCTGATTTATATGAAACAGAGCTAAAGTTTCACCACACTGGTCTTTCTTGGTGAGTTTCCAAAGTCCGCTTCATTGCATGTTTAAAAACCACTATTGCAGACTGGACATTTTCCAATTTATTATTTCTACTGTTTACTTGCTAAGCATTTATAAGTAAGCTACCAAAGCCTTGTGAAGCACTTCAGAAAGTTCCATGAAAACACTCCGGCCAGTGAGTAGTAAAGTACTGAAGATTACACACCATGGAGGCCAGTATGCTACCTACCTAAGCCTTGCCACAAAATGCCACAGTCCTCAAGGCCATTTGGCTGGTTCATACCTCAATCTCCACATCTATAAAATGGAGATAGTATATGGTAATAGATAAATTGAGGGTGTTCAGATGGACTGTACCAAAAATAATTCACATAATTCATCCCGAGTAAGAAAGAGCCCCATTACTCATCATCCTCCCTCTATAACCCGTTAGCCAAACATAAGGAGAATTTTTTTTTTTTTAATATGCGGGTACCGGGAGTCAAACTCAGGACCTCACACTTGCCAGGCAGGCGCTTATGCCGCTGAGCTGTATCACCGGCCCACATAAGGTGAATTTAAGCATGAAGGGCCTTGTGCATAGTGCAAACTATAAGGCATTACAAAATTTTCAAAATAACCTCGTTAAAAATCCAAATAGCAGCTCCAGTGAGATGGCTCAGCGGCTTAAGCGCCTGCCCGGCAAGCGTGAGGGCCCGAGTTCGACTCCTGGAACCCATATACGAAAAAGGGGCCGGTGATATCGCTCAGTGGCACGGGCGCCTGCTGGCACTTGAGGTCCTGAGGTCGACCCCCAGGTACCCACAAAAAAAAAAAAAAAATCCAAATAGCAGGTTATTAGTGATAGTCATTTAATAAATATTCCTCCAGGGTAGTATCATTCATTATTTCAAACAAATTTTATAGAACCAATGCTTAATTTTCAGTTCTTATAATTTGATACTTTTTTTTTTAATGACACATTGGACCTCCCCACCCCACCTAGGGTTTGAACCCAGGGCCTTCTCACTGAACTATAGCCCATTCCTTTTTCTTCTATTTTCATTTTGAGACAGGGTCTCACTAAGTTTCCTAGGCTAGGCTTGAACTTGAAATCCTCCTGCCTCAGCACTCCCCAGATGCTAAGATTACAGGCACATGCCACCTTCACTTCTTCCTTACCAGATGAGGGATGTGACGCTCAGAAAACATACGTGATTTATTTGAGGTTATATAAATCAGTAAGTACAAAGAAAGGGGTTGGAAATCTGGTGTATCTTGACTTTAAACCCATGCTCAAAGAAGCCTGATAAATATTTGATAAATATTTGATAAATTCTGATAAAAAATATCTTTTTTTTTCCCCAGTCAAACCCACAGGAAAAGTAAAATAAGCCCTTTTTCTCCGGCTTGGGGTCTAACCAGGAAGAGATCAATGTATGTTTGTTTTTTGTTTTTGAGACAGGGTCTCACTATGCAGTTCAGGCTGGCCTTGAACTCACTTTGTAGTCCAGGCTGGACTCAAACTCACAGCGATCCTCCCGCCTCAACCTCCTGAGAGCTGGGATTACAGGAGATCAATATAAAGTACACACGCATTTAAATTAAAAGCTCAAAGGCTTTTGATTTTTTCCCCCTATGTTCATTAAAAATAATTTACTGTAATTTCCTTCCACTGTGTAAATGATAATATTCTCAGCAGTACATGTGGACCTATGTGAATAATATTTATTCAGCTGATATCTACAATGGGCACATCTTCACACCTTGTCTATATAACCTATGTCGGTATTTTGACATTTTAATAGGAATGAACATTTCAGGATCCCCTAAATGTACAAATATACTTGTATATTACTCTAGTAACTAAAAAAACAAAACAAAACAAAACAAAATGCATGAAAGAGTATATTTTAAGTTAGAATCTTAGCTCAATCTTTTATAGTCTATTTCCATGTGCCTTTAAACACATACACAGTACTTGGACATATTAAGGGAAACACTTAACCTCTCTATGAACCAGTTTCAGCACTCCTATAAATAAAATGGGGATAACAGGCATCATACAGAATCATAATAAGAAACAGATCCACATGTAAGTCTCTAAAAGAGTACCATCCAACAGAACTTTCTGTCACAATGGAATTGATCTATAACCCCAGGTACCCAATATGGATAGCTACTGAGTACTTGAAACATGGCTGTGGCTGAAAAATTGATTTTTTTCTAATAATCAAAAATTTTAGCCAGGCATGGTGGCATACACCTGTAATCCCAGCACTCAGGAGGCTGAGGCAGGAGGATTGTCGTGAGTTCGCCTAGGCTACAAAGTGCATTCAAGGCCAGCCTGGACTACAGAGCAAGATTCTGTCTCAAAAAAAAAAAAAAAATAATAATAATAATTATTATTATTATTATTATTAAATTTAAACAGCCCTATAAAACTGGTGGCTAACATACTGGACTGTGTAGATCTAGAACAAATCCTGGCATATAACAGATGTTCAATGTTTAGTTCTATTCCCCTATCCATAGTAACAATATTTTATTAACAGATCTTTTTTTTTCCCCAGATCTTTTCAACTAAAATAACGAAACAGCTGGGAATGGTGGCACATACCTGTAATGCCAGCACTCTGGGAGA
The DNA here is from genome assembly GCA_028451465.1 of Erethizon dorsatum. Taxonomy (NCBI): domain Eukaryota; kingdom Metazoa; phylum Chordata; class Mammalia; order Rodentia; family Erethizontidae; genus Erethizon; species Erethizon dorsatum. The sequence continues at coordinate 107,344,872 of CM051827.1, read as the reverse complement.
TTAGGCAGGAGTATCATGAATTTGAGGTTAGACTGGGCAGCTTATCGACTTAGCAAGATCTTGTCTCAGAATTTAACAAAAAAACATGGGCAAGGGATAGAGCTTAGTGAGTTCTGGAGTCAGTCACAAGATATACACAGGCACACACACGCACACACACAGGAATTTTTAAATACTATAAAATAGCACAACAGCTGTGCATGGTGGCACACACCCATGATCTCAGCACTCTGGGAGGCTGAGGCAGAAGGATCTTAAGTTGTTGTTTTTTTTTGTTTTTTTTTTTTTGTTTTTTTTTTAATGTGGGTACCGGGAGTCGACCTCGGGACCTCGCACTTGCCAGCAAGCGCTTGTGCCACTGAGTGATATCACCAGCCCTTTTTTCCTTTATGTGGGTTCCGGGAGTCGAACTCAGGACCTCGCGCTTGCTGGGCAGGCACTTATGCCACTGAGCTATCTCACCGGCTCCAGGATCCTAAGTTTGAGCCCTGGGTAATTTAGGTACTCAGACCTTGTCTCAAAGTAAAAAGTAAAAAACTGGCTGGGGATGTAGTGTAGTGCAAAGGCCCCTACTTCAATCCCCAGTATTACAAATCAATCAATCAATCAAACAAAAACAAAACAGAACAACAACAAATCCCCATGGCAAGCTAATTTGTACCATTAAATTGCTTCTTCAGCTGGGCATGGTGGCACATGCCTGTAACCCCAACACTCTGGGGGGCTGAGACAGGAGAATCACAAATTTAAGCCTGGCCTGGGCAACTTGGCAACTCAGCAAGATTCTGTCTCAAAATAACAAAAAGGCTAGCAATGTAGCTCAGTGCAAAGGCCCTGGGTTTAATCCTCAGTACCACCAAAAAAGAAAAATATCTTCTCCAACCAAACAGTACTAGCAGCATACAAACAAAAATCATTTACTAACCTGTTATATGTGCCACATACTGTGTGAAGAGCTTTACGTGATTACCTCACTTACTACTTATAACAAATGAATAATGTACCATTATTTTCTAAGTAGGAAAAACTAAGCTTAAATTCACCCAAAGACACAGCTATCCAGTCAGTAAGCAGACATTCAACCCTAGCAGTCTAATTCCAGAGATTTTCCCCTTAAGTACAATGCTAAATTGCCTGCATCTTAATGAATCAGTTCACATAAAATTCATTATATACTCCGTGGTAAATAAATGTCTTTGCAACCCGATATCCCCCTCAAACTCCACACACACACGCACACACACAGAGCGACTGGACATCAAACAATTTTGAGTCAGAGATACAAAGTTATCCATGGTAACTGGCTAAGCCAAAAAAGTAAGTCTCATGTGCCAACTAGTGTGACCATATGAATGTACCAAATTTAGTAACTCTGTACTTACTAGAAAGACTGACAAAATTACTACCACCTCTTTCAAATTCCTATTTTAGAATTAATCTATTTTGATGAGGAGGGTAGAGGAACAAAGATTGGACCCATAGTAGAAGCACAAGGCAGAGTTAGTCAACATTTACTAGAGCCCCATCTTACTGTCTACACGGGATGTTCGAGACATCAAACGTTTCTGCTACGAGAAGATTAATGGGATTCGCTGCATTTGCTTGAAGCATATTGTCACTCTTATCTCAATTCTAAAAGGAGCTTAATTTACTTAATGTCTGCAGTATTTAATGATAAAGTGTTTACTGTGCCCAAAGCTAGAATTCTTATTCCAATTCTGCCTGGTAAGTCAGAGAAACATTTACACAGGGAGCCATGACATACTGTACTCGTTACTGAATACTGAACTTCTAGGCGGCAGGAAAGCTAGTATCTGACCCATTTTCCTCTCTCAAGGAGGAATGAAAAAGAAAAGAACATTGACTTTTCACCCAGATCAAAACAAGTTATGTTCATTTGTCTCCTCCCAATGCACCATGTGTTTAGCTTCTCCGCAAACTTTATGATCATTCAGAATGCATAAGTGCTTGGCCAAAGGTAATCCCAAGAAAGATTCTATTTACTGAGATGTTCTCAGTCTAGTATTATTAGGCGCTGGAAAATAAACTGCTTTAAAGATCTATAGTAAGTTTATAAAAAACAATTTCTATACTTGTTTAGATTCTGCATAACTCAGTTTAAGCAAGTGCAGATGAAACACAAACCATGAACAACACCAGGGTTCTAGAAACACTACTGGTGAATCAAGGAGCTGACCTTAAGGTAAACAGTCAAATACTGCAACTACAGTATCATTATTGTAGCTTTGTCTGACCTGCTGTATTACCTGAGTTAATCCCTTTGACACTTTACGCCTTTCACTTCGTATCAGTGATACAGAATTAACTACTGTCTCTCTCAGTGGAATAGTGAGTAGATTAAATTATTAAGCAAAATGCTTTGGGCAAAAGTCATATGAATGTTAAATATTATGATTTACAAGCATTCATTTTCCTAGCACTCCTGTGGGGTTGGGAAGTTATCGATTTCATAGATGAGTAAACAGGCACAGGGAGTAAGGTCACATGGTTAAGGCTCTATTTACTTATTCCCTGTGGTAAGGGAATAATACACACCTTTAGCAATCGTATAAACTTTCTTGGCACATCCTACACAATTTTTAATGCATTCAATCCTTAATGGTGCATCTTTTAACATGCTCTCTATGGAACTGAGACAGTTCTAAGATAGAACAAGGACTAAAAAGTGAGGAGAAACAATTTGAGCTTTGGCTTAAACGAAGTCATAGAAAGATGTGAACCATTTTAAAATGAAAATCTACATTATTTACCTCCACTACCATGCAGGGATGTTCAGCCACAGGAATTAAGAAAAATGGTTCACTAGAGAAACACTTTGAAAAAAAAATTTGGCAGTTTCTTACAAAACCAAACATACTGTATGAACTAGCAATCACACTCCTTGGTATTTATGAAAAAGAGTTGAAAACTTATGTCCAAACTAAAACTGGCATATCAATATTTATAGTAGCTTTATTCATAATTGTCTAAACTTGGAAGTAATCAAGATGTCCTTCACTTGGTGAATGGATTAAAAAAACTGTACATCTAAACAATGGAATATTATTCAGTGTTAAAAATGAGCTATCAAGCCATGAAAAGACACGGAGGTTTTTTGGGTTTTTTTTTTGTTTTTTTTTTTTTTTTGGTACCAGGAATTGAACTCAGGACCTTGCGTTTGCCAGGCAAGCACTGTGCCACTGAGCTATATCCTGAGCCCAGGAATTCCTCTTTAAGCATCTATTACTAAGTGAAAGAAGCCAACATGAAAAGCCTACACAAGGTATGATTCCAATTATATGACATTATGGAAAAGGCAAAACTATGGCAAAGTGAAAAGATCAGTGGTTGCCAGAAGTTGAGCAGGTGAAGGAGAATGAACAGGTGGAGCCCAGAGAATTTTTAGTGCAGTGAAAATACTCTGTATAATACTACAGTAATGGATACAGTCATTACACATTTGTCCGAACCCACAGAATGGGTAACACTATCTTAGAACCCTAATGTAAACTATGAACTCTTAAGTGTCAATATAGGTTCATCAACTGTAACAAACGTACCATTCTGGTGAATGTTGATAATTGCAAGATGCTATATATGTGGGCAGGCAGAAATCTTTGCACTTTCCTCTTAATTTTGCTGTGAGCCTAAAACAGTCCCCCTCCCCTACAAAAAATAGCCTTTGGGGTACAGAGGGCGGGGCTGTCACAGACAATATTAGTATGCCCCAGCCACATTCTTTGGGAATATGTATTTGCTTTCTGGGCTTTAATCGGCAACTGTTCAGAAAAAGAAAACAAATCCAAAGGGACTAAAAAGGATGAGTAGCAATAGGAAGGGCTCAAGAAGGCCAAAAAAGGCAAAAATACTGCTCATGTATAACAGGAATAGAAAAAAGGACATTTTTCTGCTCTTATCTAAGGCTGCCAGCTAATATTGCTTACCCGACTCCGAAGACAGTCAGCCAGGTTTCGACGTGTAAAATTAGCTGCTGCTGTGGGAGACAATTCATATCCTGGTAAGAGAGATAAAGAATCATACTTAAAGTGAAGCAAAAGAAACAACAGTACCCTAAATTGTTTCACTATGTCTGTTCCCTAAAGCCCATTATTTTTTTACACTCAGAATACATAATGAACACAGCCTGAGAGGTACAATCCTACTTCTAGTCCTTATCCTCATGTAACAGCTATGAAATAACCAGTTAGTACTGACAGCAATTCTTGGCCACAAATAGAATCAGTGTGACTGTTATACAGGATCAAATTCATAGCCTTGCTAAGATGTTCATTCATTAACAGACTCTAGTTTCCTCTGCAGAAGGAAAGAGATATCAATACTCAGATATTGAAAAAATGGAAAGAAGTCTTCAGATGCCAGCTTTTTTTTCTTTTTTTTAATGTGGATACCGGGGGTCGAACTCAGGACTTCGCGCTTGCCAGCAGGCGCTTCTGCCACTGAGCGATATCACTGGCCCTTTTTTCCTTTTTATGTGGGTACCGGGAGTCGAACTCAGGACCTTGCGCTTGCCAGGCAGGCACTTATGCCGCTGAGCTATCTCACCCGCCTGATGCCAGCTTTCTAAAGACTATTTTTTGTGTGTGTGTGTGTGGGTACCGGGCGTCGACCTCAGGAACTCGTGCACCAGCAGGCGCCCATGCTGCTGAGCGATATCACCGGCCCTTTTTTCGTATGTGGGTTCCAGGAGTTGAACTCGGGCCCTCGTGCTTGCCAGGCAGGCGCTTATACCGCTGAGCCATCTCACCGGCCTGCTAAAGACTATTTTTAAAAGGATACTAGGAGAAGCTAGAAATTAAGATAGCCTCAGAGTCATACTTTATTTTAAAAAAATAATCTCATTAAGAAGTGTAAGGGTGGGGATGTGGCTCAGTGGTAGAGCTCTTCCCTTGCATGCACAAGGCCTTGGGTTTGATCCCCAGCACCACAAAAAAGAGGAAAAAAAAAAAAGTGTAACACGATTTTCAAAAGTATAAGCCACAGAAAAAGAATGTTTCTACCACACGTTTTAAAAAATGATTCCCTCAAGAATAAAACTTCTGAAAAAGAAGTTGTAACATCAAAAAAAGGTACAACCCAGAGCAATGACATCAAGTGCACATTTAACAATACACTTCGGAACTTAACCTTCCAATAAAATGAAACTGGTGCCAAAGGAGACAAGAATAATGCACAATTCAGCAGAATCACACAGAAAATATCAGTTTAGAAAGACACGACAGCACTGTGGTTAGATTATTCCCTGTAACATTTCAAACACCAGTGTTAGACGGACTGAGATTTAAGATAAAACTCTAAAAAAATACGTACTGAGTAGCTACTATGTGTCAGGTCTATGCCGGGTATTTTCACATGTTCATCCTTACAAGTCCATTAGTGCATTTTAAACTATAATAGACAAATAGGAATAGTTTCCTATTCTCTATGAATCCCCCTGACAGTTATGTTAAACGTAGAAAAGTCTGATGTCTGAGTATCTGTATATGTACTTCTTCTTTCTCTTATTTTAGCTTGGTTCTTTTTTTTTTTTTTTTTTTGTGGGTACCGGGGGGTCGACCTCAGGACCTCGCGCGCCAACAGGCACCCGTGCCGCTGAGCGATATCACCAGTCCCTTTTTCGTATGTGGGATCTGGGAGTCGAACTCGGGCCCTCACACTTGCAAGGCAGGCGCTTACGCCGCTGAGCCATCTCACCGGCCCTAGCTTGGTTCTTTAACTTTACCATGTATTAAAAATTACTATATCGGGCCGGTGAGATGGCTCAGTGGCGTAAGCACCTGCCTTGCAAGCGCGAGGGCCCGAGTTCGACTCCCGGATCCCACATACAAAAAAGGGGCCGGTGATATCGCTCAGTGGCACGGGTGCCTGTTGGCACGCGAGGTCCTGAGGTTGACCCCCCGGTACCCACACAAAAAAAAAAATAAATAAAAAATAAAAATAAAAATTACTATATCCCAGCTATTAGGGAGACTGAGGCAAGAGGATTGCAAGTTCGGGGCTGGCCTGAGCAACTCAACAAGACCCCATCTCAGAAGAAAAAGCAAAAATAGGGGCCAGGGATGTAGCTCAACACTCCCTAAATTCAGTCCTCAGTACAAGAAAGAAAGAGAGAGAGAGAGAAAGGAAGGAAGGGAGAAAGAAGAAAAGAAAAAAGAAAAGAAGAGAAGAGAAGAGAGAAAAGAGAAGAGAGGGTTATATGTACAAAACTGTACCAACAGGTAGTGCAAGGCTCTTTAAGGGCAATTTAAACAAACATAATTTTTCTTTGGCTACCCTTGCTCACTCCCAGGATAGCTGGTGACTGAAATACTGCTGGACCTATTGTACTTCAGGGGCAGTATCAGCGCCCTCCCCCCAACTTGCTTCACCCTAAGTACCATGTGGTTAGGTTCTTCAGTGGCAGGGACTGAGCCCTGTTCATTTTTGAATTCTCTGCAGTATTAACCACAGTACTTCATAGAGGTAAGATCTTCAAAAGTATTTATGGAATTAGATGTATAATGCTAAATGTGCTGCCTAAAAACTGTATGACTGGATCTTATCTGGTCACTATATATATGTCATTATATTCAAATTAAATTAAATGGAAGCTCTACTCTAAATCTTAATTTGAATATAATTACATATATAACAAGTAGTTTTACAGTGGTACAAGCGTTACAGAACTGTGAAGTAAGTACCACTACAAGCGCTCCTGGATCAGAAGACTACAGCTAGCACTGTTTGATAAGGAGGCTTTCCCATGGACAAGAAGAGTTCATTAACCTCATGAAAGAAAAAACTCACGAAAGTCCTAATCATCTCTTTAGATAGGAGGCTACCAAATATAGAAGGTAGAATCCTTTCAAGGCACAGTAAATGCCTTATAATTTACACATAGCTTTAAATTTATGAAGCATTTTCATATGTATTATCATTTATATAATTATAATCCCATTTCAGAGATAAGGAAAATAAAGGTCCAGAGAGGATAAATGATTTACCACATATAATACAGCAAAGCAAAATTTTATTTAGGTCTTTTAGCTCTGAGATTTAAATATATTTCAGCTCGAACCATATACTCTGAAAATGTAATAGTCAAAAAGTTCAAGGGCCGGTGAGATGGCTCAGTGGTGTAAGCGCCTGCCTGGCAAGCGTGAGGTCCTGAGTTCGACTCGCAGTACCCACATAAGGGAAAAAAAGGGCCGGTGATATCGCTCAGCGGCACAAGCACCTGTTGGCAAGCACGAGGTCCTGAGGTCGATTCCCAGTACCCACATTAAAAAAAAAAAAAAAAAAAAAAAAAAAAAGTTCAGTATTACCAATGCCCGTCTCCAAGATGTTCAAGAATCAGTATTATAGTAGTGCTGTGCTGTGGAATTTTTGTAGAAAATTTTTAGGATCAGAAGGATTAGAACTTTAGGAGCTAGATTGTTTGTTTTTTTAAAGATTCGAAGGAAAAATGTGCCCACACAGGCCTGTTCATGTGTAGGACTGCCGGTAGACAATATTGTTTTGTGTTTCGTTTTGAGACATAGTCCCATATGTAGTCTAGGCAGGCTGGCCTTGAACTCCTGATCCTACTACTGCAGCCTCCCAAATGCTGGAGTTACGCGTGTGCCACCATGCTCAGCTCGATAATATTCTTCATTTCAAATGTAAAGAAAAATCAATGGTTATGAGCTGAATTGTGTCTTCCAAAAATTCATGCTGAAGTCTTAACAATATGACTATATTTGGATACAGGGTTTTAAAAAGGCAATTAAATTAAAACAAAGTTATTAGGATGGGCCCTAATCCAATATGACTAGTGTCTCTCTTTTAAGAAGAGGACATTTGGACAGATAGTACAGACAAAAAATCATGTGAAGGCACAAGGAGAAGACAGCCATCTATAAGCCAAAAAGAAAGGCCTCAGAAGAAATCAACCATGCTGATACCCTGATCTGAAACTTTTGGCTTCCAGAACTATGAAGAAAAGTTTTGTTGTTGAAGTCACTTTGTTATAGCAGCCCTTGCAAACTAATATGCCAACCAAAGCTATAAGTCTTACCCACCATTTCGCATCTTATAAAGTTGCACATTTTTCTGAATATATTCTGCAAACTGTACAGTGTCTCCAGCCTCTCCAACACATAGGAGTAAGATTTTTTCACTCATCTTAAACATCTTGTCATGATCTGCTCAAAGAAAAAATTCAAATTAGAAACTGTCTTAATGGAAACTGATAGCTATCATACATGCAATCATAAACAGGTTTATTAATTACTATATTGATGAATTTTAATAATCATTTTCTTTCAAAGATTTTAATAGGCAACATTCATTTGTCTCACTTTTCATGCTACGACTAGTGGCATATTTTATTAATGTCAATTTCAGTTGAAAAATATATATGAAAACTGACAATTTAAAATACAGCGTGGGGCTAGGGTTGTTGTTTAATAGTACAGAATGTGCTAGGCATGCATAAGGTTCTGGGTTCAATTCCCATCAACAAAATACATAAATGGGTAAATTTTTAAAATACAGTTTAAAACATTTAAAGGCATTTAAAATGCAAGGAATAAACCAATAGAGAAAATTGAAGAAAGCTAGCCGGTGTGATTATCTTTAGGTTCATGATTACAAAACTCTGAAATGTTTCTACAAATACAAATCAGTTATTTACTTATATACATACAAAAAGATACCTGAAAAGGACAGTGCTTTAACAAAATGAAAGAACCATCTCAAGAAAGAGAAAAAACAGCTGAAAGGAATCACCTTATAAAGGAAACCAACTCTACTTCTAAAGCAAAAGAGAAAATTGGCTACCAAAGCAAAACTTCTAACAAATATTCTAACAGCAAGTTATTTAAAATACCTCACAAAAATCATAATACTCTAACCTTATCTAGCTGAACCAGACTCATTCAGATTAGATAGATAAATACTGAGAATGCAGTTACTGCCTAAGGAAGAAAACACCATATTCAGTCGACAGCTTCAGAAAAAGTCTAAATCTTCCTATCTTACTCTCACTTTCACTTTTCATTTTTCAAATAATGCTGAATAATCTTCCCTGGGAGATGGTTCCTGTACGAAAGCTTTTGAAATGTCAAAATCCCTTAATAGGATTTAAAGAACAAATGCTACTATCAAATATTTTACAAGTGTTGGAGAGTTGCAGATACTAGAAACATGGCTTAGACTTTGCAGGAAAAAACTCCACATAAAATGTACCTGTAGATAATTATCAAATTGCCTTAAAACTCCTAAGCACACATACTTTTAATTGTTATATAAACTACAGGAGATTTGAATACTAGTAGTTTGCAAACTAGTTCATAAAAGAAAAACATTCACTTGCATATGCATATATATATATGCAAAGAGAAAGGAAAGGATCAGAAGGGTATCGTCTAAGTTCTTGCCAGTTGTAAGAACACTGTCAGTTTTTATTTCCTTCTTTTTGCTTGTCAGTATTCCTTAAATTCTTATACTTAGTATGTACTGCTTCTGTAAGAAAATATTATTTAATAAGTTTGCATTATTTTTACAATAAAAAAAAATCTGAGGCAGGTTACAATGGTGCACACCTGTTATCTCAGCTACTTGAGAGGCTGAGGCAGAAGGAATGCAAGTTCTAGGCCAGGCTGGGAAAGCTGTGAGACCCTGTCTCAGAATAAAAATGGCTGGGGATATAGCACAGTGGTGGAGTACTTGCCTAGCACACAGGAGCCCCAGAGTTCAATCCCTAGCACAGCAAATAAATAAATAAATAGCAAGCAAACAGCGTATTGGCATACTGTATTGCACAGACAGTTGCACCACTTAACTTTAATGAGCAAGCAATTTTGGGGAAGTATCTTCTCTACAGTATCAAAAAGTGACATATTAAGAAATGATTAAAAAAAAGAAACTGATTAAAAGTGTTATTTTATACTTGGAAAAATGAGTCTTAAAGGATTACTACTTTTTAACATTCTTGCCTATTCTACACAAGTTCCTCAGACAATTCTAAAATTTCTATCATAAAATTTTTATACCAGAAAAGATTAAAGGGTAAGTGAAAGTTGAATGCAATTATTTCCAACTATTTTTCAGGAACTAACTCAAATTCATCTTTCTCCCAGACCATAATGATCTTTTCTTTCTGTGAATACTCAGTATTTACTCCTGAAATCATTAATAACCAACTTAATATTAACTAGTAATGGGGCTGGTGAGATGGCTCAGTGGCATAAGCGCCTGCCTGGCAAGCGCGAGGTCCTGAGTTCGACTCCCGGGACCCACATATGAAAAAAGGGCTGGTGATATCGCTCAGCGGCACAGACGCCTGCTGGCGCGCGAGGTCCTGAGGTTGACCCCGAGTACCCACAAAAAAAAAAATTTAACTAGTAATAGTTCTTTTATCATACAAAATCACTTGCTTGTCAAAGGCCTTAGTATTCAAAATCAATGTCAAATTTTACTTTCAAAACAAATTTACTCCTTTGGAGACTGGTTTACAAACAGAAATACAACCTAAACGTGACGTTTCACAAAGTAATCCCACTTGAGGAACAGTCTATACGTGACGTTTCACAAAGTAATCCCACTTGAGGAACAGTCTATACCACAGATGTTTAACAAACCAATTCCAGGTCCCTCTTCAAAAAGAACTCAAGGCAAGATTCTCAAAAGTCTTTCCATTTTCTCAGGTAGGAGCCACAGCCTGATAATCAGATAGACGCCTTTCTCTTTACAAAAGCAGTAGTAGATACTTTTTGTTCATGTCGAGAAGCCCCATATCTAATTTTTTTCTTTGTGTACACCCAGGATACCAAATGTGATCTCTCCTCAAAGCTTTCCCAAATTTCTCCAACCAGAAACAATCTCTTCTTCCTCTTCATTACGTAAGAAAATCTCTTCTTTTTCTATACTACCTGAAAAGTTTGATTGTGCTTGACATATCACTTTCTAGATAGTGCTATAATTATTTGTATACATATCTGAGTTTCTTCTTGAATTGCAACTTCTTTTAAAACAGGGCCCACTGTCTTATTTTTCTTTGCACCCCTCAGCATTTAGCACTGTAAAGTGCGCATTCATGCTCAAAACCTATTTGTCAAATGAACTGTAAAGCATCTGAGCCAAAGCATAATATTTTTTAACAGTAACCTATGACTAATCATGAAAATATACCCTTAGATTCTGCAGATCAAAAAACAAAATATTTTAAAATTATGTATGAATATGTACTTACTAATAGAGAGACAATATAGTATAGTAGTTATAGGGAAAAGACCTAGTCTCAGGCTGCACAGATTTGAACACTGGTTCTGCCATTTGCGATCTTAGACAAATTTCTCTTTTTTAATTTTTTGAGACAGGGTCTCACCATGAGGTCCAGGCTAGCCTTGAAATTTGCTGGGATCCTCATGCCTCAGCCTCCCAAGTGCTGGGACTGCAGGTGTGCACCACCATACCTGGCAATCTTAGACTAATTTCTTCTGTGACTCAAGCTAACATCTGCAAAGTGGGAATACGATAATGCCTATCTCAAAAGGTTAAGTGAATTAATGTAAATTGCTTAACATGGCACTTGATACACAGGTGTTTGGCATTCTCACTGTTAAATATTTGTCAAGTGCTAAGCATTTGCACATAACTCAATTCTCCCAACAACTTTTGAGTTAGGTATTAATAATCTAACAAGTGAGGAAATCTGGGCGCTGCAAAACAACTTGTGCCAAGTCATAAAGCATGTACATGACAAGGCTTCAGTCTCCTAACTCCATTAATTTCTTAAATATAAAGAAAACTTGGCAGCTAGTGACGTCTAGAAAAGGAGGATTAGAGCTGTGGCTTGGGAAGGGAGGCGGAAGGGAAATACCAATCTTCTTGTCCCAGTCTCACCCTCCCCAGGATCTCACCTTATGCCTCCAGCAAACAAACCTCATACTTAGCGACGATAGACACTTTTCAGAGATTTGGAGGTCGAGGGAGCTTGGTGCCCAGCAGACGCTTAAACTCTCACACACTGAACTCCTATACAACTCTCACCTAGCAAAATGCAGTTAGCAAGGCCAGCGCGAAGCACTGACTTAGGAACAAATGCCAGATTTGCCTGCTTGGCTCCTCAGTTCTAAAAATACAGGCGGGCAGGGCAGGCAGGGTTCCACCTCCTGCACCTCCCTGGGACTCACCCAACACCCCACGAACACTCTCCGGCTGCCCCTCACCCAGGCCCGGCAGGGCCTCCCCTGCTTCCTCTCACCGTCCTTCATCTGGACAATACTGCTGGCCGCCACCCGGTCGGAGGCCACAAGGACGTAGTCCGGGCCCTGAATGCCGATGAGGTACTCCATGATAGTGGAAAGCCCGAGGCTGCAGGTACGACAGACACGGACTCCCCAGCTTCTCGGCCTCGCGGGTGAGACAGCACAGTGCAACCAAGGTTGATGAGACGCAACCCGCGCGACGGCCCAAGCCGCGGGCGCTCTCTGATGACGTGAAATTATCGCGAGAGGTTGGAAAGCGGGAGCGGTTGAGAGCGTATTTTCCTCGGTGTTGCTGGCCGGGGTTTTCTTACTGTCCGCCGTTACTTACCTTGTGTAATAACCAGGGTTTGTTTGCTTGTTTGTTTGTTTGCTTGCTTGCTTGCTTCTTTCTTCCCTTCCTTTCTTTCTTTTGGCTTTTTTTTTTTTTTTTGAGACAAAGTCTTGCTATGTTGTTCAGGTTGGCCCAGAACTCCAGGGTTTAAGCGATCCTCCTCCCACTGCCTCTGGAGCAGCTCAGTCTACAGATGCGGCCCACCGCGCCCAGCTCACCACCCAATTTATCTACAGATTGGGATTTTAAAATTCACTTGAAGCCGGGAGTGGTGGCGCATGTCTGCAATCCCAGCACTCGGGAGGCTGACGCAGGAGGATTGCCACGAATTCGAGGGCAGACTGGGCTGCACTGAGTTCAAGGGGAGCCTGAACTACGCAGTGAGACCCTGTCTCCAAAAAAAAAAAAAAACCCAAAACAACTAAAATAAAATAAAATTTACTTGAAGCCGGGCGTGGTGGCACATGCCTATAATCCCTGCACTTGTGGGGTTGAAGCAGGAGGACCACAAGTTAAAGGCCAGCCTGGGATACATAGTTCCAAAGTGACCCCCTCCCAAAAAAATCGCCTGAAGATAAAATCACGCACTCTGTAAAAATACCTAGCACATGCATGTGCCAAAGAGGACTGGGTCCTCAGATCTATATTTCCTTTATTGCTTGGTAAAAATCTCGCCAGAAATTCTTGCAAACTGGATTGGAGAAAAATTAATCATCTTGAGAAGTACTCTAGTTACATCGTTGACAAAAATATGTATGATTGGATTAAAGACGTAAGCACGAAAGCCAAAATAAAAAAAATAGAAGAAAAATAGATATTGTGATAATCATTGAGAGAGATGTGTTTCTAAGTGACAAACCCAGAAGCAATACAGGAAAAGACTTGATAGACTTGATTACATAAAATTGTAAATCTCTCTGCAGAACATCATCCTAATGCTTGAAAATAAATAGAAGTTGGGAAAATTTCAATATATGAAATAGATATTGTCTGTAATTTAAAAGGCATGCCTACACCAGGGGCAGTGGCGTGTAGCCATGGTCACAGTTACTTGTAGAGTGCTTCCCTAGTATGCTCCAGTTCCTGGGTTGAATCTCCAGCAATAAAATAAAAAACATTTTAATATACTTTTGTGTGGTACTAGAGATTGAACTCAGGGTCTTCTCACTGAGCTACATCTCCAGCCCTTTTAATTTTTTTTTTTTTTTTTTTAACTAGAGACAGGGGTTAGCTAAATTGCCCAGGCTGGGCTTGAACTTGCAATCCCCCTGCCTCAGTCTCCCAGAGTACTGGGATTACAAGTGTGTACTCTCACACCCAGAGCTAGTGTACACAATCTTTTAAGTACATCCAAAGAAACGTTTTCACACATAACCCAAATATTTGCTTGCAGGATAGTCAGTGTCGCAGCACTGCAACAATAGTGAAAAAAGAGGACAAACTTATATGTCTTAAGTAGAGACATTGTTATATAAACAATGATATGTTCATACAGCAGAATATTATGCAGCCATGAAAAAGAATGAACTAGCTGCGCATAGTGGTGCAGGCCTGTAATCCCAGCTACTCAGGATGCTGAGGCAGGATTATCGCAAGTTCCAGGCCAGCCTGGGCAATTTAGCAAGACCTTGTCTCAAAATAAGAAATAAAAAGGCTAGAAGTGGTAGCTCACACCTTTAATCCCCGTAGTCTGGGAGGGTGAGGCAGGAGAATCAAGTTCAAGCCCAGCCTGGGCAATTTAGTGACTTAGCAAGACTGTCTCAAAAAGGAGGGAGGACTAGAGATGTAGCTCAGTGTTAAAGTGCCCCTGGGTTTGATACCCACTACCAGAAAGAGAAATAAATATATCTAGAGATACCTATATTGTCTGTGGCCCAAGATATATTAAGTAAAAGTGAAAATGCTTTCCTATATTCTGCAGAATGCCATTTTACTTAAAAATGAACATTTGAATATCAATGAAAAATATGTTTACAGATGTTCCAATGTCAAGTTATGTGCAGTCATTTGGTGAGAACTTTCACTTTTATTTTATACAAAGGGAGAAGGGAGAACTTTCGCTTTTTATTTTATACACATCTATTTTATTTAGATGTTTTACAGTGCTCACATACTGCTTGGTTTTTGGTTTTGTTTCTGTTTTTGGTGCTGGGGATTGAACCCAGAACCTTGCTTATACTAAGCATGCATTTTACCACTGAGCTACACTCTCATACCATTACTTGTAATTTGTAATGAGAAAAATAACCAGCCATCCCTTTAAATCTTGCAGCAGTTCTGAAAAAAAGTGAACTATTCCATGACTAGGTTTTGACATCCACAACCGTCTTTGTACTAACTTACTGAGAGATAGAAAAAGAGTTGCAGTTATATCTCCAAATGCAAGTATGCAATTTATTTGCCTCTGCAGAAATTGTAGTACTTATTTCATTGTGAATGTTCCCTCCAGCTCTCCACCCATAAAGGAACACAGAGCCTGAGGAGTTTGGGGCAGCCTATCTATCATGGGGTGGATGCCAGGGGCAGTGAGGTCATTAAGTCAACCATCTCTCTATGAACACAGCTGCATCCATCATTCTAGAAATATTCTTTTCTTAAACACTATCAGAAGACCCCCCCACACTGTGTGGAGTTAATTATCTCTCCCCCTTCCACCAAAGGTAACTACCCAACAAATGTCTGCATCCTTCCAGAACCTTTCCTTTGTATGCACCAATATTCATTTAATCACAAAAGCTGCAAAACTCTGAATTGGGAGATCTGCTATCTTAAAAAAAAATTTTTTGCAATCTTTTTTAAAAGGGTCCAACAATCTTTTAACATGGCTCTTTCCTCTTCCTCTCTAAGATTTTTGAAAGCCGTGGTAGCTAAATAACAGTAGAGGGCTGGGGGAGTGGCTCAGTGGTAGAGTTCTTGCCTTGTATGCGCAAGGCCCTGGGTTCGATTCCCAGCATCACAAAAACAAAACAAAACAAAACACTAGAGCAGCCCTAAGTTCTTGTTAGTATAAAAGAAAGTGGGTTTTCAAGACCTAACTTGTGCTGTTTCACTAAGAATCAGGGAGAACCCCCCCTCCAATTAAAGTTTTAGAATAATTGAGTCTTAGAATTAGAAAGTCAGGGTTAAGATGCAGACATGACCAAGTCCAACAACTATATTGTGCACAACCAGTTTCAAAAATTGCACAGAGGGCCGGTGATATAGCTCAGCGGCATACACGCCTGCCTGGCATACGCACCTGCCTGGCAAGCGCGAGGTCCTGAGTTCCCGGTACCCGCATATAAAAAAAAAATTGCACAGAAATGGCATCAAAAAACCCAATCATAAAGGTATGACTCTCTTAAAGGGGAGATTTCAAGTTCCTGAGGAACATGTGCTTTGCCGTATAGCTTTCATAAATGTTGATTGATAACCACTGACAATTACCACTTTATTTTTTAGGTTTCCTTGCTTGTGCTTTTTTTTTTTTTTTTTTTTTGAGACGGTCTTGTTATGTAGTTCAGGCTGGCCTTGAACTCATTGCGTAGCTCAGGCTGGTCTCAAACTTGCGGCAATCCTCCTGCCTCAGCCTCCCAAGAACTGGGATCACAGGTGTGCACCACCATGCCCAGCTTGCTTAGCTTTTACCTACCACTCCATCTTGCTTCCCTTACTGTTTCTTCTGAGAGAACCCATCCAATTAATAACTTGAAAAAGCACTCTCATTTTAGTTTGCTTGTAGGGAGCTCAACCCAAAAGATATTTGGTACCAGAGGCAAACCCTACAAAGCACTTTCCAAGGGATTCTGGTGTGGGATCAAACACTAGCTGGGTGCCAACAAAGACACTGACACTGGCAGTAGGAAGAATGTTAACAGTTTCTGACATGCTGTAACGGTGCAATTGCTAAGACTTTCCCTGTGTTTAGCTGGGTTGAGTTACAAATGCAACAAATGCTTGGACATTTGAAAGTTCGAGAGAAAGTAATTGTAAGGACCAGGGAATCAGGTGCTACGTGCCATTGATTCATTGAGGAGAGAAATTGATTAGATCAATTCTGTTAACCAACAACTTAAAAGCAAAATGTGCAAGTCAGAAAGTCTCCGCATAATCATTAAAGAAACCCTCATTTCCTACAGCTTGAGGGTGGAGAGCTGAAGATCAGGCCCAGAACTTATCTGAAAAGCAACATAATTTTAGAAAGGCGGAATTGAACCCACGCTCCTACTCCAAGTTAGGATCCTGATAAAGAAAGACTGGGACCCTTTTCCTTGTTCTTAAATGTATAATTAGAGTGGACATGCTTAACAGTTGGCGGAACCCACTCATAAAATTCTTGACCTCATCCAGGCACAGTAATCTCATAATAAAATTTTAAAAGGGCCGGGGATGTAGCTTAATGATAGAGTGCTTGTCTAGCATATGCAAGGCCCTGGGTTCATTCTCCATTACAAAAAAAAAAAAAATCCCTTCACCTCTACAATGAGAGATATTGTAGTAGGGAAGGCTATGTGGAAGCCCCAACTGTAACCATTATAGTATATGAAAAATGTCACATAGGAACTATCCAAAATGAAACATAGAGGAAAATGAGTGAAAAAAAAATAAAGAAAGCATCACTGAGGCATGGTTCAAAAATCAAGTAGCCTGGGCGGGTGACATAGCTCAGCGGCGTAAGCACCTGCCTGGCAAGCGCGAGGTCCTGAGTTTGACTCCCGGTACCCACATGTGGAAAAAGGGCTGGTGATATCGCTCAGCGGCACGGGTGCCTGCTGGCGCGCGAGGTCCTGAGGTCGACCCCCGATACCCACACACACACACAAAAAGATCAAGTAGCCTAATATAGTATATTTGAAGTCCCCAAAAGAGAGAGACAGAAATTTTATTTTCATTTATTTATTTTTTTAATTTTTTTTTATATGAGGGTACCGGGAGTTGAACTGAGGACCTTGTGCTTGCCAGGCAGGCGTTTATGCCGCTGAGTTATATCACTGACCCCAGAAATTTTATTTTAATTAATAGTAGCAAAAATTTCCAATTTGGATAGAAAATGTGGATTTATATATCCAAGAATTTAAACAAATCTCAATCACAAAATCATGAAATGTACTGTATAGATCCACATCACAATCAAATCGTTTAAAACCAGTAATAAAAAGAAAATCTTGAAAGCAGTCAGAGAAAAAAAGCCATGTTATGTACAGAGCGCCAAAGATATAGATGACATCAGAGTTTTTGTCAGAAACAAATCCAGGAAACAGTAAGAAAGCATCTTTAAAGTACCACAAAAAATTGTAGTCCAGAATTCTTTTCTTTTCAAAAGACATTTTCAGTTGTAGAAAAACTGAAACAAAGTTCATCACAGAAGCCCTGAATTACAACGATGTCCTAGAAGTGGGAAGAAAATTATACCAGATGAAAACCTAGATTTACACAAAGAGCTCTGGAAACGGGAAGATATGTGTAAATATAAAGGCTTTGTTTCTTATGGTGGGTATGTTTTTAACATAATTGTTTAAAGTAAAAATAACATAATCATTATATATATTTATAACATATTTAGAAGTAAAATATAAGCCAACAAAATCAGAAAGCCTGGGCTGGGAAATTGGAATACATATAAAGTTCTCATACTGTACAAGAAGTGGTATAATATTACTTGAAGGTAGATGGTGATAAGTAAAACATGTATGCAAAAACCCCAACCAACCATTAAAACAATGCTACAAAGGATTATATCTAATAAGCCAATAGAAAATATAAAACGGAATAACACAATCTAAAAGAAAATAAGAATGATGAGTGCTCACTTCGGCAGCACATATACTAAAATTGGAATGATACAGAGAAGATTATCATGGCCCCTGCGCAAGGATGACATGCAAATTCATAAAGCATTCCATATTTTCCCACATCACAATATAAATAAACGCTGCCAACAGGTTCTGAGTTTTGTTAAAAAAAAAAAAAAAAGAATGATGAAAAAGTGAACAAAAAGGATAAGGGACCAAGAAAAACAAATGGCAAGATGGTAGATTTAAATCCAACCACACAATAATCACATAAATATAAATGATCCAGACATCTCAATTGAAAGCTGGAAATCGTCAGATAAGGTGAAAAAACATGACTCATCACATGCTGCATACAAGATACCCACTTTAAATTTAAAGACACACAATGACTTGTACATGAATATTTATAACAGCTTTATTTGGAATAGCCAAAAACTGGAAAAGAAGAAAGTCATGCTTGTGAACAGGTAATACATTGTGGTACATGAATATGATGTAATACTGCTCAGCAATAAAAACAAATGAACTTCTGATGCACACAACATTGATAAACCTGAAATAATTATGAAAAAGCCAGGCAAAAAGAGTATACACTGTATGATTGCATTAATATCAAACTCTAGGGCCGGTGATATGCCTCAGTGGCATAAGCGCCTGCCTGGCAAGCGCGAGGTCCTGAGTTTGACTCCCGGTACCCACATAAAAAAAAAAAAAAAAACTCTAGAACTGTGAACTAATCTATAGTGGCAGAAGAAAGATCCGTGGTTGCCAAAGGATGGAAGGGGAGGGAGGGACAGATAAAGAGATGCAGTGGGCATGAAGAGATTTTGGAGTGTGAGGAGTGTGTTCATTATCTTAATCGTGGTTGTGTTTTCACAGGTACATACATATGTCAAAAACTCAAATTGTGTGTGCATGTTATTGTATGTTAATTGTATCTTAATAAATGTATTTTATTTTATTTTTTTGTGGGTACCAGAGGTCGAACTCAGGACCTTGCGCGCCAGCAGGCGCCCGTGCCGCTGAGCAATATCACCGGCCTTTTTTGTATGTGGGTACCAGGAGTCGAACTCAGGACCTTGTGCTTGCCAGGCAGGCGCTTATGCCGCTGAGCCATCTCACTGGCCCCTGTATTTTATTTTTTGAAATTAATTTTATTGGTACATTTTAGATATACATAATGATAACATTCATCATAGGGAATTTGTACCTACGATGAATTTTTACCTATATCTTCTTCTTTTTTTCCCATTCCCCTCCCCTCCCTTCAACCCCCTTCTCCTTTTTTTTTTTTTTTCTGGGTACCGGGGGTCGACCTCAGGACCTCACGCGCCAGTAGGCGCCTGTGCCGCTGAGCGATATCACCGGCCCTTTCTTTCATGTGTGGGTTCCAGGAGTCAAATTTAGGACCTCGCGCTTGCCAGGCAGGCACTTACGCCGCTGAGCCATCTCACCGGCCCCAGAAACTATAGTACTCTTTTTTTTTTTTTTTTGTGGGTACTGGGGGTCGACCTCAGGACCTCGTGCGCCAGCAGGCGCCCAAGACGCTGAGCGATATCACCGGCCCCTTTTTCGTATGTGGGTTCCGGGAGTCGAACTCGGGCCCTCGCGCTTGCAAGGCAGGCGCTTACGCCGCTGAGCCATCTCACCGGCCCCTCACACCTGTAATCTTATCACTTGGAAGGCTGAGGCAGGAGTATCGCTGGGAGTTCAAGGGCAGCCTGGACTACATAGTGAGTCCAAGACTAGCCTGAACTACATAAGTAGACCCTGTCTCAAAAATCCAAAAAGAAAGTGAGTTCAGCCCTTTATCATTTTTTCCTGCTCACGTGATGTCTTCCTCCAAGTTATGATATAGCAAGAAGGCCCTCACAAATACAATTCTTCAATTTTGAAATTTCCAAAACTTTAAGAAATTTTTTGTTCATCATAAATTACCCAGTCTGTGGTATTCTGTTATAGCAGCAAAAAACAACAAAACAAAACAAAACAAAAGATCAAGACAGAAGAGTTGACAGAAAATGATGCCACCCTCAAATATTTGAAGGATGTCATGGTGGTTGTCCCATCATAACTCCATTTAATTGGCCAATCTGGCCCATGTAAAGACTGAATGGATTACCACAGATGGCAATCAACCATTGCAAACTTAACCCAGTAGTTGTTGCCATACCTCTGCTGTATTGGATTTGTTATCTTTTCTAGAACAGAATAATACAACCATGAGTACATCTTTTGTACCTATTGATCTGGTAATGCATTATTTTCCACATCATTCAAGAAGGAAAATCAGAAGTAGTTTGCTTTCACATGGGATAAACAACCATAGGTACATTGATGGTATCGCCTCAAGGCTATTTTAATTATCCTACAATTACTAGTCCAATTTCTTATAAAATCCAATTCCTTAGCCAGAAGCCAAATCAATTTAGGTGACTGAAGTGTAGCCCTCTCAAGTTCTGTCAAATTGCTACAGACAAGACAGTAAATACATGCACTGATATGCTTAATGCCTTGATGCTACCCCCCAAAAAACGCCATTAGTAAAGGTAGAGAGCCAAAATAAAAGAGAAATAGATGATAAAGGGAATTATTTATCAAATCTTCATGTTGGCAAGCTGCTATGTATAAAGTCTTTAAGCAAAGGCCTCTTATAGAATGGAAAAATTTATGAAGAGGTTCAAAGATTATATAATAGTTGCACAAAATCTGACCCCTAACTTCGTATTCACAGGTGAAATAGAACTATTTAAAGGAAAATACAATGTAGCTATTTAAGGTAGATTTAGAAAGTTGTTTAAAATGATTTCTTGGTCAGGATTCAGAAATCTTGGATCATGCGTCCAGAGTTCTTTACAAACTCTTCTTACATTTCCAGTTATTCTTATTTTTTTCACAATTATTAGATGTCTATTGTCTAGAGTCTCATATGACTCTGTGTAGCCACTGTCCTGATAGATGATTCAGTATATGAATCAAAGACAAAAAAACAAGATAAGATCATGTTGATTGACACTTAAAATTAACCCTTTCCAAATTAAACTTCATCCTCATAGAAAATCAACAAATGGTAAATATCTGTTAATAATTCTTGTTGGTCTCTCCTATAGCTGTGGCTTAGTGAAGACTAAAAGGGAAAACCGGGCCGGTGAGATGGCTCAGTGGCGTAAGCACCTGCCTGGCAAGCGCGAGGGCCCGAGTTCGACTCCCGGAACCCACATACGATAAAAGGGCCGATGATATCGCTCAGCGGCACGGGCGCCTGCCTGCACTCGAGGTCCTGAGGTCGACCCCCCGGTACCCACAAAAAAATAAAAAATAAATAAAAAATAAAAGGGAAAACCAAGAATTAAAAGTTCCCACACTAGGCTGATCATGGGGTGCAAGCTTATACTCCCAGCCCTCAAGAAGCTGAGGAGGGTGGATCTGGAGTTCAAGGCCAGTCTGTGCTACCTACTGAGACCCTGTTTCCAAAAACATGAATGATAGTTCCTAACCTTATAAATAGGCTGACTTTTTTTTGAAGCCATTACATCAAGCCTGAATCTGTTTTAAGCCTCTCTAATCAATAAACGAGAATTTTATGCCCTTGCTAAGAATTAATTACCAGAACCAGCTTTAACATCCTTTAATCAATCAACAACATACATCAGTGAATATGCTTTTGCAAGCCAACCTCTCAGTGAAAACTTTGTCCACCAATCAAGATTAGACACTTTCCAAGGAACATATTTTTGAATGTCTACCAATGAACAGTCTCACTCGAGTAACTACACTTCTAAAGATTATATCGACTCACTCATTCCCCTGATAATTCACTGATGCCTGAATTCCATGCTGTCTCCAAACAGATCAGCAGTATGCTCTACTTGGAGGAAAATGTGCCTGACCAGAATATAAAGGAAGCAATCAATTAAGCTTTGTATTTTTGTTTTAGATATTGAGTGGTGATCTCATCTACAGTATTGACATGGGGAAGACTGCTAAATCTAAGCATGCCCAGAGCAAGAAGGGACTCTGCAGCAGCATCAGGCTATAGATTGCAGTATTAGTAACCCTGCCACTGGGCCATTTGACCCAGCTGATCACATGTTACTAGAAGTATCTTTGGTAGAGAAAAATTCTATAGCATTATATATTATATTATTATGTAGTATTAGATATTACAGATTATAGCATTATATATGGGAACTTCTGCTAATCCATACTGGAAGAGTTGCAGCTCAAACCCCAAAGACACTGAGTGATCATAAGACATTAGATATCCATGTAGCTTGGCTTTCCCTTTTTGGGCTGGGTTACATCAGACCCATCAAGTTATAAAGTCAAGTGGACCCAGTAGTAATCCGTCATAAAATGGAAGTGGTATATATGGGATTGAGTTCATGCACATCCAGAGTACACAAGAGAGCTACATGAACAATTTGGTAATCCTAATTATCATGAAGAGGTAGGGCTGCTGTTTCAAAATATGGGCATAAAGGCACGTGTTTGGACCACACGTGATCGATTGGGACATCTCTTAGTATTCCCATTCCCAGTTGAACTTTATATGGGCAACTTTAGTAACCATGGTCTGATAAAAGTCTAGTGACCAAGAGACAAGAGTCCCTAAAAATGAAGCAAGCCAAAGGAGAGGAGGACCTAAAATGAGTGGTGGAAGAGGAAGATAATGAGTATCAAAGCCTAGAACCAAATGCAGCAGCACAGACTACATTTCATTCCAGAAAATCATCTTTTGTAAGGTTTTTTTTTCAGAAATTGTGACCAACCAGGACCCAGGAGAAGCCATGTCTAGACAAAGTGAATTTAATGTGAAAAGTAAATGGAGCTGATCGGTGCAAGGGGTGGACTGTAGTGAATCAATCTATCACTGCACTACTCCCATATTGTCAATATTGATTGATATTTTATAGCTGCCTTCTCTTCTAGAAAGTTGTCATCCTCTTCACACAAGGATACAAAAGGCTGATTCTTTTGACTCGATAGGGAACTAATTCTATGGTCCAGTTGGTGCTCCAGAGCTTTCTGGAGAATCAGCTGAGATCATATTCCTGCCAATGTTTTACTAACTGCCTCATTCTGCTCTCACGTCCTTCCTCCAGAAACTACTCCCCCCGTAAATCCCTTGAACAAGAATTCCTGTCTCAGACTCTGCTTCTAGGAAGCCCAATCCATGCCAGGACACACTGTTCAGAATGTTGTGTAACGTTAAAGAAGTATAGCTCCTCCCTTCCACCAAATTTCTGAAATGGAGTTTCTTGTTAACCAGAGCAAACAAGGACTTACCTAATGTTAAGTAATGTATAAAAATGTACCACTTGGTTTTTTTTTTTTTTTTTTTTTGAGACAGGGTCTTGCTATGTAGCCCAGGCTGGCCTTGAACTCACAGCAATACTCCCACCTCAGCCTCCTAAGCTCCCAAGAGCTGGGATTGCAGGCGTGCACCACCACGCCCAGCAATGTACCACTTCTTTCACATGAGAGCTGTAGAGTAAAATTCACATCCATTACAGGTATATATTTTCTTATCGTGTGACTCACACCCCACCCCTTCTTATAGATGTATTTTGAACAAGGTGCATCTTTTCATTCCTAAATTTGAGCCAGCACTTTTAAAGCAGCTCACAGCTTGGCAGGAAGTAGTCATTTGCCAGAACAAGTTAATTGATTGACAGTCTTCCCCGAATTTCCATTTTCCCTGTCTCATCTCTTTCTGCCATTCATAACCAGATTACTTGACATCTTCTAACTAGACTCTTAGTGACTTTAGCTTCACTCTTTGGCCTTAATTTTGGTAGAAAGTGCAACATGGTGGTTAAAAATTTGTGCCGTATTTCAAAATAAGATGATCTTGAGTTTGAATTCTAACTCTACCGTTTATTAGCGGGAGAACTTGAGCAAGATTCTCAATTTTTTTGAATATCTATTTCATTTAACATAAAGTGGAGGGAGTTATCATGACAGCACTTACTTCACAGAGTAGTTGAGGGGATGGGAAAAGACACAACTAAGTGCTTAGCCTAGTACCTGGTTTATGTTAAGCATTTGATATATGTTGTTTTTCACTACGAAGGTTGCTGTTCAATCTCCAGAACTGTCTAGCTGTTATTCAAAGGGTCAAACAATGCCCAGTAAGAATTCTCCATCAGAGCTTTCAGTGTGGAAGGTCCCAAACTATATCAGAAGGAGCTCTATTACAGGAGAGATTGGAATAGAGGGAGATCAGACCAGAGAGAAGGAAGGGGACCAAACCAGAGTGTAGAAGGGGGAAGGAAGCCCATCAAACCCTCAACTGAAGAGAGAAGCCAAAGGAGAAGTGAGATAATGGGTGAGGGTGGGTGCATTCGGGGTAGCTGGGGAAAGATTAAAGTACAAATGAGCCAGGCATGGTGGCACACATCGGCACTCTCAGCTGAGATAGGAGGACTATAAGGTCAGTGGCCAGCCTGAGCAATTTGCAAAAACCTGTCTCAAAATAAAAAATGTTGGGGATGTAGCTCAGGTTCCCTGAGTTCAATCCTCAGTACTAAAAAAAGGCAAAGAATGAACTGTGTAGATTTGGAATAAATATTCTGAAAGGTGATATCCTTCCTGACCCAAGGTACCTGAAGGGGATAGAAGCAGAGTCAGAGAAGAGAAAAAAATCCCTCTAATTTCAAATTCTTGCTTCTGCTTCACCACTACTGACTTACTTCACCACTACTGAAAGTTTGACTTTCAGTTAGAAGGTTTTGGGATGGAGACAGTCCTTAGGAAGAAGTCAAACTGAAAATCTGAAGCCTAGAGATTGAATAACTGTAAGTGTGTCTTGCACTCCAGTCCTCAGCTTCTGCACCTGGAAAGGAAGACGTCTTGCTAGAAAATCTCTTTGCCCCCACCATCTCTGGGGCATGTAATTGGCCAAGAATACAAACATCGGCTTGGCTGGTGTCTTCAGCAGCAGTGTCTGGTGTCCCAGGGGCTTTCAGACAAATGACACCTTCCTACTCTTTGCATTACCCCCAAGGATCAGGGCAGTCACATCTGCTGATGGCCAGAAACATAACATTCTCCTTGTAAGTCCCACAGGAGCTAACACAGCCCCAGTGGAACTGAATGGGTCCATGATCAGAGACCTGTTGCTACCTTATACTGTCTGAAGCTGACTGCACCAAGCATGTCACTGGCAAACAATTGTTATTTATCACCTGTAATTGTTTCAACCTCTTGCCCAGAGGCAGGAAAATGGACCTAATGACTTTTAGAGAATTCCATTCACCTAGGAAGCCTGTAATCACTCAATACAATGATTCTGGGATCTTTGAGGGAAAGTCACAGAGGACTCATGAGAATTCTGCACAAACATCACAAGTATAATTTGTGTCATCTGACTTCTGATCCCCAAGAAGATTGTACAAAATCAGGAAGACTTGAGACTACAAAGGAATTCAGGACCATGTTAATCCCTCTCTTAACTGTCCCTTTCCATTCTCATCCCAAATGCAACTTCCGCCTGGACATCACCCCATTGTCCACTCAGGCTCTGATCCAGCGAAAGTTGATGAGCATTCTTGTTTGAGGTTCTTTTATCTATTGACTCTTGCTTCATAGCATCCCACTTCTCTATACCCAACTCCTGATACATTGTGGAAATAAGAGTAAGTCGTGCCTTGGCCCCAGTGACCAGAACTGACATTTGGATTGCTGAGACTCCAGGCTAAAAGCCCAGCCTGAATCTGATCCTCCTAGCTGCTCATCTTTGAGGAACATTTGCTTTCCTGATGCTTTTGCTGTGAGGAAGTGTGGCAAGCCAGCTTGCTGCTGGCACCTGCCACACTGTAGCATAACACCAGTACTAATGGCAGAAATAATCACAGTGACAATGATGATTTGGTCTACATGCAGAAGGCACTAGTCATCTCCCCAGGAGCTTCTCAGCCTAGGGCTCAATTGATGATGTACGGAGCCCCTGGCCCACAACCCACACTGTCACAGTCACACACTAGATTCATCTGAATGGTTGACATTATTATTACTGTCATCATAATTCTTGATAACTATTCATGCAAAGCACATTTACTGAGGGCAAACTGCATGCCAGGCACTGTGCAAGATTCTAAAGGAATTATGAAGATTAACACTTTCAAGAAGTAGTCCAAGTGGTAGAGCACTTGCAAGGCCCCAGGTTCAATCCTCATCACTAGAAAAAATGTAGTTCATTGGGAGAAGACAGAACAACACATAATTGCAATATAGTATTCAACAGATTGGTGAAGATGAATAGATTCTCAGTGCCTAGAAAAATGGTAGGATATAGTAAGCACTCAATAAACACATTGATGACTATTGAATGAACAAAATACAAATGAACATACAAAAAGTTATGGTATCTTAGAGTGGGGAAGAAAGTTATTTTTTTGGAAAGGAATTAAGGAAGGCTTCCAAGGGACATGAGACTTGAGCTGAGCTCTAAAGTTGAAAAGGCAGCACAGTGTACTGGTTAAGAGGAGGATATCTGGATCCAGATGTCTGGATTTGAATACCAACTCTGCAGTTGGGGACATGTTATTGAACTTCTCTGTGCTATCCCTTGGTTCCTCCATCTGTAAAAATGGGTTATTAATAGTAGCTTCCTTATAGAGTTGTAAAGATAACATGAATTGGGCCGGTGATATAGCTCAGCAGCATAAGCGTCTACCTGGTAAGTGCGAGGTCCTGAGTTCGACTCCCAGTACCTACATATAAAAAAAAAAGATAACATGAATTGTTGTTTGTAAAGTGATGATATAGTTAAATAGTACAGATATGTCTAAAAAATAAATCTACTGACTAGGACCCTGTCAAGCTAACAGGGCAGAAAGTTAAGCACATGCAGAACAGCCTTCCAACCAATGGAAAGGTTTCCAACAGGATGGCATCCTCAAGAATGATGGGAAGGGGCCGGTGAGATGGCTCAGCGGCGTAAGCGCCTGCCTGGCAAGCGCGAGGGCCCGAGTTCGACTCCCGGAACCCACATACAAAAAAAGGGGCCGGTGATATCGCTCAGTGGCACGGGCGCCTGCTGGCGCACGAGGTCCTGAGGTCGACCCCCCGGTACCCACAAAAAAAAAAAAAAAGAATGATGGGAAGGCATGTGGGTAGTGGGCAGGGATTTGACCAGGTATCTTGAATTACCAGGGTAAATGGAACGGTAAATCATTACTCTTTTAAACAAACTTTTTGTTTGGGGATAAAACTTTAGATTTATAGAAAAGTTACAAAATAGTGCTGAACATTCCAATATATGCTTTATACAGTTTCCCCAAATAGTAACATCTCAAAGGGAGCCATTACTTTTCAAGGAAGAACAGGACATAGTCGAGTATGTATTTTAGAAAGCTTGTTGTAGCAGTTATGAGGAGGATAAATTTAAGAGGAAGAAACTTGATCCCAGCAGATCCATGAAGGAGCTGTCAGCTTCATCCCAGTGGGCAACGATGCAGTCAGGCAGGACATGGGGCGAAAAGGAAGGCATAGGTGTAAGAAAGCTTCTAAACCAGAGCAGCTGGCCGTGGGGGCCCTGGAAGAGCAAGGATCAAGAGCACTGTCAGGAGATACAGGCCCTGGGCAGGGCAGCCCTCTATTGGAAGCATTGGCCAAGCAGCTATCCATGAGACAACGGGCATCTTTCACAGGAGTCTCCGAATGGCTCAGCAGATTGATTTATATTTGAGGACTTTAAGTGGCTGTGCAGAGCCTTTCCAGTACCTCAGGCCTAAGTTCCGTGCACTGCCCTAGTGCCAGAGGTGACTGACGAGGCTCTCTTCAATTATCCCGAGTCACTGGCTAGATATAGTTAGGCTCAGTTGAAACCAGGAGAATTGGTAGATTTATTCTGACTTTAGGGTCTTACACATTTGTACTGAGAGTCCTTATGGTGGGTGGTTAGATATGAGTGAACGCACCAAGCAGGCTGTGTTCAAGTCCCTGTTCTGCCACCAACAACTGTATCATCTTGGGCAGGCTACTTGACTTCTTCGAGCCTCAATATTTTGTGGAGCTGGTGATCAAACCCAGGCTCTTGCTCATGCTAAGCAAGTGCTTTACCAAAGCTAATCCCCTAGCCCCTTCTAAGCCTCAATCTTCTAATCTGTAAGTTTATATGTAAGGAAGAGTTAACCTAATAGAAGGTAACTTCATATAAACAGAGACTTTGTTTTGCTCCCATCGTATGTGTAACACATAGTACAGTACCTGGAATATAGTAGTTACTTGATATTTATCAAATACTTTATATTGTTAGATTTTGCAGTATTTCTTAGCATTACATTCACTAAATGTATTGAGTCCTCACAGAAAGGCCGCAGAGCTGACATTTTTATCCCCATTATGCAGCTGAGGAAATTGAGTTTAGAAGTGAAGTAACTGACCCCAAGTCACCCAATTAGCTGCTGATCTAAGAGTGGAACCTAGGCCTGTTGGACACCTAGCCAAGAATTCCACTATGCTACTCTGCCTGGCTCTGGTTTAGAGAGAAAAGTCACATCCAGAGGAGAATAGAGAGATGGGCAAAGCTCACAGGTGGCCAGAGATGCAGAGAGTTATCCATCCTCTCAGTCCCTGGCCTGATGAGACTGGTTGGCAACTGTAGAGAATGAAGAATCGATCTGCTATTCCATGTGAAAATGGATTGTAGCCCCAGCCTGTGTGTGTCAATGGAGCTGATTAGCACTTGCATGAGTCTCCAGCCATCGATTGGCAGGTGAGAATCGTTCTGGGAACAGCAGGAGGCCAGCCCTCTCCCACCCCCATTCATGCCAGCTTCCTCCTTTCAGAGAGGTTCTTTCTGCCCCCCCCAATCGCTACCACCTGGGTCTACAGAGGGTGCCCAAAGCTCCTGTAGCTACTGCTAACCTAAAGAGGGCAGCATGGCTGATACCGGTCTCATTCAGCCAAACCAGGTACACCTGGTAGAAGAATGGATGGCCTTCACAAAGGCACAGCCTGCTTTGAGGGTTCAATGTGGGTGCGTGGGTGCAAGATTCAGCCTGGAGCTTACACCATGTGAAGGAAAAAGCAAAGGTTCTGCACACATTGGTCATGTGGCCTTGGGTCAATTGTTTGCCCCTCTAGAGCCTAGTTCCCCTATATGTATGGGATCAAAAATAGCTTTCTCACTGGATTGTTTGGATTAAATTAAAAAAGTATATTAAGGGCCTGTGATATGGCTCAGTGGCATAAGTGCCTGCCAGGCAAGCGTGAGGTCCTGAGTTCGACTCCTGGTACCCATATAAAGGAAAAAAGGGCCGGTGATATCACTCAGCAGCAGAAGAGCCTGCTGGCAAGCACAAGGTCCTGAGTTTGACTCCCGGTACCCACATAAAAAAAAAGTATATTAAAATGTAGTATATGTAAAAGATCTTTGCAGTCCTTGGTATATAGCAGGAACTAAACATATTAGTTGGAAACTGACTCTCTGTTCTCCTCAAGAGGTTCCCATTGCTGTTGACCCCATTTCTATCTCTATTTTCATCATTTGTGTGTCATACACAAGTGACAGCAAAACCCTCCATATTTGGCCTGACCTGGAGCAAATCTGCCTTCAAAGAAGCTCAACCCATAATACTGGGTTGCCTTTGGGGAAGTAAACTGTCAAGTTCCAGCAGAAGAACCAGACAGGCTCAGATTCATCAGAGCCCCCCCGAGGTCCATCTGGACCAAAAGGTTGCATTAATCTTGGCACATGGTATTTGGGGGCTGCCCTGGCCATTCTTCGCTGCCCATCTATTGCCCCTTCCATTACCCCCAATTGTACCAAGTCCATGTGTCAGGCTTCCTTTATTAGTTTTCTCTCCTGATCCTGTCAGGCTGGAGCTCTGCCCAGTTAGCAGAGGTCCTGATCTTGCCAGACTTCTCCCCAGGGGTCCAGATTTTTCAACTAATGGCTGGCCTCCTGCCCCAAGTGTTGAGGCCATCTGTCACAAGAACTTGACCTCAGCATTGCCTGAGTTGGGTGCTGCGGGACCAGTGAAGTCTTTGATGGTGCAGCCAGAAGACAGCATTCTCTTGGATCTTCATACATGCAGAGTATGACTAAATTATGGGCCCTGATGTAGACTAATAAGGCTGTAGTGACAAATGAAAATTGTGCTCAGGACCATGGACAGGTGCCACGGGATGCAGGGCGCCTGGGGTTGAGGATGATTTCAGTAGCCTTAACTCGAAGGTGAAGCACGAGTAGAGGCATGATTTCAGCACCATGGACAGACCTCGAAGGGTAAGCTTTAAGAAACTGGAACAGCTGAAAATTCTTCTGATTATAAGAAGTGGAAACCTACTTCAGACTAACACAAGCTAATATTTGCATGAGCTGGATGCGTGAGATGGAACCTGTGGTGGCACTGAATCTCAAGACTTGTTATGAAAAGCAGTGTAAAGTTATAGGGACATCTTCCGTTATCTTAAAACAAGACATATTTACTTTAACAAAGGTAGGGCTATTCAAATTATCTATTTCTTCCTCAGTGAGTTTGGGTTATTCAGGAAAACTATATTTTTTATCCCAGTTGTTGATATAGTTGTTTGTAGTATCTCCTTTTTTTGTGGTACTGGAGATTGAATCCCTGGGATCTTTGCACTAAGCTACATCTTTTCTTCTCTTCTCTTCTCTTCTCTTTTCTTTTCTTTTCTATTTTTCTTTTGTAAGACAGAGTCTCACTAAGTTGCAAGTTGCCCAGGCTGGGCTTGAACTTGTGATCCTCCTACCTTAGCTTCACCAAAGTGTTGGGATTAAGGGTGTGCCACCACACTCAGCTCATTTTTCTTTTAATTTTTGCCAGTTCTATATTGATAACACTCTCTGGTCCCTGATATTGGTATTGGTAATTTTGTTTGTTTGTTTGTTTGTTTTTGATATTGGTAATTTGTATCTCTTCTTTCTTTTTCCTGACTAGTCTGTCTAGATTTTTACCAGTTTCATTGATGTGTGTATGTGTGTGTGTGTGTGTGTGTGTGTGTGTGTGGTACTGGGGATTGAATTCAGAATTGCACTACCACTGAGCGACATTCCTAGTCTTTTTTATATTTTGTTTGAAACAGGGTCTCTTTAAGTTGCCCAGACTGGGCTTAAACTTGCAATTCTCCTGCCTCAGCCTCCCTCAGTGCTGGGATTATAGCCATGCACCACCATGCCCAGCTTCATTGATTCCTTTAACATCTTTTTGTCCAATTGCCTCCATGTTCCAATTTAGAACATTATCATTTCATTGTTGTAGCCTCTTAGAAACACTCATGGCCCAAGTTCCCACTTCAGTATACTTTGCACACTGCTGCCAAGTCAAGCTTTCTGAAAGGCCTCTTTCACCAGGTGTGGTGGCACATACCTGTGATCCCACCACTTGGGAGACTGAGGCAGGAGGATCACCATGGGTTAGAGGCCAGCCTGGGCTACATAGTGAGTTCAGGACCAGCCTAAAATACATAGTGAAACTCTGTCTCCAAAAAAAAAAAAAAAAAAAAGGTTAAAAGGCCTCTTTTATTTGAAGACAAAAGATAAATGGTTTCCTGTTTCTTTTGAATAATTTCCAGGCTCTGCCCACTTTACATCAAGGACCCCCTCCACCAGTGACAATCATTTCCATCTCCAGAGCTATCTCACATTCTTCCCCTGCAGAAATCCACTTGTTTTCCAGGCAAGTGGGTCTACTTGTCAGTCACATAAAATCTAAATGATTTTTCAGCACTGTGCTTCTACAACTCTGCCGAGGGAAGAATACCAATCAGACTTGCAGATGAAGGCGAAGATTGGAAATGGTGGTTATTACATTTATGGGCCATATGACCTCAGTTACTTTATCTGCAACATGGGGTAATGATGCTTGCATTGCCAAGACATTCTTAATTTATTCAGCAAGTACTTGTTATGAAAATATGCCCTGAGGCTTTCCTACATATACATGTGTGCATGTGTGTACATGTGTGCATATGCATGAGGGGAAGAAATGCTGATGCTCCTGTCCAAGGAATGTGCCCTGAAGACAAATACAAAGACTGATAATGGAATGTACCGAGCTCATATATGTACTCAGTGACCGCTCTACGAGGCTCAAGGCACATAACTGCATGCAGACTTCCCTGCCCTAATGAAGTTCATATTTAATCTCCACAACCTAGTCTTACACTCAGTCTTCTAAAATTCTTGATTATGGGTGGCATTTTGTTTTATTTAGGAAATCAATACATGTACATTGTTTTAAAAAGTCGACTAGTAGGGCCGGTGAGATGGCTCAGTGGCTTAAGCGCCTGCCCGGCAAGCGCGAGGGCCCGAGTTCGACTCCCGGAACCCACATACGAAAAAGGGGCCGGTGATATCGCTCAGCGGCACGGGCGCCTGCTGGTGCGCGAGGTCCTGAGGTCGACCCCCCGGTACCCACAAAAAAAAAAAAAAAGTCGACTAGTAAAAAAAAGTCAACAGTACTACAAGTCTTGTTACAAAAATACAGCACTCTATACCCTGCTCAAGTCTCATTCCCTAGAGCAACCACTTAAAGTATTTTAGGTGCACCTATGTATTACCCTCTGAATACTCAAATGCAGTAATATGCTTATAACATTTGTTCTTATTTTACGACAGAAGATGATAATCTTATGTCATGTCACCACATACTTCTTCCCTTATTGCAATATAGTTATATCAGTTTTTTTTTCTTTTTTGGTTTTTTGAGGCAGAGTCTCACTATGTAACCCAGGCTGGCCTCAAACTCACTGTTATCCTCCCGCTTCAGCCTCCCAAGTCCTGGGATTACAGGCGTGTGCCACCACAACTGGTTGACTTTTTTTTTTTTTTTTTTTTTTTGAGACAGGGTCTTGCTGTGCAGTTCAGGCTGACCATGAACTCACTATGTAGCCCAGGCTGGCCTAGAACTTGTAGCAATCCTCCTGCTTCATCCTCTCGAGTGCTGGGATAATAGCCATATGCCACCATGCCTGGTGAGTTATATCACATTTTTGTTAAATCATATTCAGTGTTTGCATTTTGTACACACAATTTATTGATAAAACTAATCTTGCATTATCTGGCCTGTGTAGATATTCTTCTTCCCTTGTGATAGTGGCTTTGTTTGGTTATTTATTTATTTATTTATTTATTTATTTATTTTTTGTACCGGAAATCGAACTCAGGACCTCATGTTGCCAGGCAGGCGCTGCACTGCTGAGCTGCTGAGCTATATCCCTGGCCCTTTGTTGTTTTGTTGCTTTCTCCCATCTTCTTAGTTTTCCAGATCTTTATCTAATTTATTCCCAAATTCTTCAGTAGAATGTAAATATCTTCCAAAAGATAATTTCCACACAATGAAACACATCAGGTGATCTATTAATCCCCCCCCCCATTTTTTTTCCTGTGGGAGATGTTCAGAGCCTTGCAGCTTTTTCTGGGTCTTCTACACAGAACTTCTTCAGAAAATTCCCTTTTAACATTTTTTAAAATCTGGACCTCCTTTTCCTGGATCCTATATACTTTTTTCTTTCTTGGTTTAGTCTTCTGTGTGTAGTTTTTTTTCTTTTGGAGGGGGTGCAGGGGGTGAGCTGGGGACCGAACCCAAGGCCTTCACACTGAGCTACATCCCAAGCCCTTTTTTATTTTTTATTTTGAGACAGGGTCTTGCTAAATTGCTAAATTGCCCGGGATGGGCTCGAACTTGTGATCCTCCTGCCTCAGCCTCCTTTTTCTTTTCTTTTTTGTCTTTTGTTTTGACGGAGCACATTCTTGGCCTCTTGTCTGAGATCATGTGTAATAAAGCACACCCTTTAGTAGCTTCCTCAGAAAGAATGCACGATGCTTGTAATCTTGAGAGGCTGAAGCAGGAGGATCGCCATGAATTCGGGGCCAGCCTGGGCTACATAGTGAGCTCAAGAACAGCCTGAATTACAGAGCAAGACCTTGTCTCAAAAAAAAAAAAAAAAAAAAAAAAAAGAATGCACAAGAACTAAAATCTTGACATGTTGCATTTCAGAAAATTCTTTATTCTACCCCACAATTGATTTGGAACTTGGATGGTGTAGGAATTGTTTAGAATTTTGAGAATAAAATTTCTCCAGTGTGGTTGTTGAGTAGTCTATTGCTACTCCTGATTCCACCTTATTTTTTGTATATACCTTGTTCTTCCTGCAAGGAAACCTTTTATATTTTATCTGTATCCTTGTACATATAAAACTTCATTCTAATGAAACTTGTATGGTCTTATTTTCATTTATTATATCTGTCCCAGTTTTGTTAGTATTCTTTTCATTGCTGTTGCTCTGAAAACATATATTTTTCCTCTGAGAAATTTTCTTCTATTATTTCTATGGTAATCTCTCTATTAGCTCTGATCTCTCTATTATCTCCCTAGCATCTAATGAGCTTTTCTCTGTTCAGTGTCTCCAGTGAAAAATCCACCTCTCTCCACTCTAGAGGGGACATTCCTGGCCATAAGCCTTCTAAAAACTGTATCACATAAGCCCTAGGATTTCACTGTCCAGACCGTTCCCCACTACACTTCTTTCCATTCTTTTTTTTTTTTTTTTATGTGGGTACCAGGGGTGGAACTCAGGACCTCGCGCTTGCCAGGCAGGTGCTTATGCCGCTGAGCCATCTCACCGGCCCCACTTCTTTCCATTCTGACCTCTGTCCTTGCTTCCCATTGTGCCCAGTATTTTTGGATTGGATCCTCTCTGGTTCACTTATTTTCTGTTTGTTTGTTTGTTTGTTTGTTTGTTTGTTTGTTTTTGGCAGTGCAGGGGAACAAACCCAGGGACTCACACATACTAGGCAAGTGCTTTACCACTGAGATTCATCTCCAGATCACTCCCTGGTTCACTTTTTAAACAATAAAACCTCAGTCCCTGCCAGGATAAGATGTACTCAACTTTGTATGTGACAGGGAAAAGACCAACCTTTTAGGTAGACTTTTAACCCATTCCCTTATTCCACTTCCTGCAATAACTGACACCCCCAGTATCTGACCTTTCCCTGGTCTTGGGACTCCAGTTGGCTGACTTCTTTTTGGTATCTCTGGCCTTGAACTTGCACCAGTCCTCCTGGCTCAGCCTCCCAAGGGCTGAGATTGCACATATGCACCACCATGCCCAGCCCTAGCTTTTTTTTTTTTTTTTTTTTTTGCTATACCACTTGGTATTCAGTTATCTCAGCTCTGCCAACTCCTCTATCCAGTTGCCATCTTCCAAAAATGTGTTGACATCTGTGGTCCATCATTGGCCCCTTTATATTCCTTTGCTTTTATTTTTGTGAAACTTGTTGAGGGAGCAGACATAAATGTGTTTATTCCATCTGCCACTTTTAACCAAAAAATTTTTAAACTGCATTCTTAATTATTATGCTATATTGCTTCCCAAATGGGACAGTACCTTTGGGATCCTACAGCTCAGTGAGGATGAAATGAGATTACACATGGGAGCATACTTGGTAAAACCTAAAGCACGATGTAAATTCCACTGTCCTTCTTTCTCTCTATTCTTTGACTTCTCCCCATCTTCAATGTACCACTGAAACTTACATCCTTCTTGGGGCTTTTCCTGATCAACCCAGCTAACAGTGATGTTCCTGAGCATGGAACCATGAAACAGTCTCTTAGTACCTCCCTTGGCCCTAATCAATGCTGCTTTATTTTATTGTGGGCACAGAGCTGCTGGCTATGATGTGTAATCACAGGTGGCTCCTCTGTGTACAAAAAAGAGCTTTCCTCCTTCCTCCTGCAGGAGACTCGGGCTTGGCTAAATAAGGATAAGGTTTAGAGTAGAGGGAAGCTGTGTTTTGTTGGAGGTGAGTTTAGAAGACAAAATGGTTTCTGCTGCTCTGCAGCCTGAGCCGTGGATGTGGCCCTCAAAGCCCCCTTGCCCCCCCCGGACTTCACTGGGAATTGGGGTCAATGACAGTGGCTGCACCAGCAAGTCTGCATCACTGGTCTGTGATTGTGTGTGCCTTTTTACTCCCTGACTCTTACCAGAGCTCTGATGTGTGTTCTGAGAGATTGGACTTATATCTGAAGAGCTTCACCCAGGATTGTGATGGAAGATGGACTGTTCTCTGGCTGGAAGCAGTTGATTTTCACCTCAAAAATACCCTGATTATTTTCTAAAAGACAGATTCCACCTGACAGTCTTTGCAGAACACAGTATTCCACTAGGATGAAACGTGCCATCTCTTGCCCCTTGTCTAACACAATGATTATGAAGGGAACTGAGTTTTTCTCTAGGTTTGCAAATGCTGGAGGCTTTCTGAAGGTCAGCGTTTATGTCCTGAAACAGACACAATCCTACTCCCAGACTGCAGGACACATTTTTGTGCAGCAGCAATAGCATTTCTCTACCTCATGTGCATGCAGAAATCCAACCCCTTTGGATTCTCTCCTGTCCTTCCCAAACCTTCATTTTTAGAGAACCTTGAAGATGAGATGAGTTGGGCTGGAAACAGCCAGCAGGAGCAGCTGGGTGGAAGAATGGCCAAGGAGAGAAAGAAAATGAGGTGCTCATGGCACTCCCCACTCCATCCCACCCCCAGCTACACATTGTCCCAGGGCTTGGGATTCCTCCCCCTCACTTCTTACTGGCCCTATGTGGCTATTGAGCATTTGTGATATAACTAGTACGAACTGGGATGAGCTGTAAATATAAAACACAGACCAGAATTTAAAGACCATTTTTTAAAAAGGGATGTAAAAAAGCTCATGGAAACTGTTTTCATGTTAATTAATTATAAACAAAATGACAGCATTTGGAATATCTGGGTTAAATAAAATGTTATTAAAATTAATTTCATCTGTTTCTTTTTATTTTATTTAATTATATTCGTGCTTGAATTATGTTTCTATAGAGAGAACTGGTCTAGAGTTTGGCCTGATTCCAGATTTCTTGGCTGATCCCTAATCCCCTATTTGGACCTTGTCATTTCTTTCCACATAAAGGGGACCCTTGTCATTACTGGGGTCCCTTGCAGAATGGAATCATGGATAGAACACCTCTGTTCCTGTCTGATGTGCACATCATCTCCTACCTGAGCTCCTTCCCACTAGTTCCTTTTGGTCCGGGGTGCAGAGGTACCGACGGAGCACCCCCTGTCACCTTCCCAAGATGCATTTTGATTGACTTCTCAGCAGGTGCTGGCACTCTAGACTGGACACAGTGTCAGAACCATCCAGGAAGCCCTGGATAGCTGGAAGGGTAAGGCCAGGTGGCCACTAAAGCCGTGTCTTTTTCTTATTTTAACTCCTTCCCTCTTGTGTGCCCTCTCCTACCCCCACCCTTCTCTTCTCTTTTAAAAGTCTAATTCTGAGCAGCCGGCTCTGTTCAGCCTGACTGGTTTGTTAGGGCTTATAATCTGCGCCAGGATTAATTAGCTAATTACTGACAAACATCCGCTGGCAAGATTCTGCTCCAGCTTGTCAGCTTGAAGTGTTTAATTATTTTAATCATTTACTTTCATCTTCAAAATTTATGCTGCCAAGGGAGTTGCAGGGCATCTTTTAATTATGATTTGGGGTTTTTGCTGGGCTGGGTTCTGTTCCTGGAGACAGGAAACATTATTTTTTACTATTTTTCCACCAAAGCCTGAACACCTGTCTACTCCAGGCCCTGGCTCCATGTTCTATGAATGGGAGATGGGGTGGGTTCCAAGTCCTCTCTGGACATCACTCCTGTATTCTAGAATATAACGTGCATGGATATATGATGGGAATTTGAATTTTGGGGGGTATTCATTATATGCTAGACAATAACCTAGATATTTATTTGTATTATTTCATAATTGTGAGCATTAAGAATATGAAAACTACCTGAAAATTAGACAGGGTGGCCTGGGGTGGCCAGAGGGGAGAAGAAAGGTAAGAAAAGGGTTCTTTTATTGATTAATTGATATAATTTAGATATTATAAAGTGAGGTCATCCTAAATTTGAATCTCCAGGAATTGTCACACATATGTGCACACCACCCAGATCAATGTGCCCTGAAGACTCAACTCTGTCCCCTCAGTCAGTGCCTCCTAAAGGTAATTCTGCCTTCTATTATCAGAGATTTAGTCTTCACTCATAAAAATGGAATGATAGATCTTCTACATGAGTCTTCTTTCATTCAACATTTTGACTGTGAGAGGAAAGTTTCTTTAATATAAATCAGTATTCTCTGACCAAGAGTTTGGTTTGGGTCCCACTGAGTCACCCCAAGCCCTTCAAGAAAACTTTCTGTGGTTTCCTTTCTTATAAACACTGTCCTAGAAAATTAGTTCAGATGCAATTTTTCTCCCCCATTCCTTTTCCTTTAGTTCCTCTTCTTCCTCTCTTTTTCTTCCTCTTTCTTCTTTTCTCCCTGGGCGTAGACACCACAATCACTCTACCCTATTAGGAAGTTCCTTCTGAGATCCAGTTCACCCTATTCTGATCAAAAGGCTAATGAGTTTCCTAATGGCCTCTGGTGCCAAAAGGGTTGTAAAGAGTCCCGCATTACAAATTGTGCCCCACCAAAATATGTTGGGTTCCTAGTTTCTATGCCACAAAAAATGTGACTTTTCCTGGAGATAGGGTCTTTACAGAGGTAATTAAGTTAAGGTGAAGCTATTAAGGTAAGCCCTAATCCATATATGTCCTGTATCCTTATAAAAAGAGAAATTTAGACACAGGTACACACAGGAAAAACACCATGTGAAGATGAAAGCAGAGGTGGAGAGACGCATCCACAACTCAAGGAACACCAAAGACTGCCAGCCATCAAGATATGTTATATGCTCGTGCCAGTTTCCCCAAAACAAACCTCACTCCTCTGTATTACTAACATGCACTAATAAAAATTTATATGCAGTTAAATGTGTAGCCATCACATGTACCATTCAATGAATATTGAACAAATGTCTATACTGGTGAAGCAACAGCCACTCAGGATAGTTTAAAACAACAACAACAACAACAAAAAGATTCCCAGCAAACCATCAGGAACCATGGGAAGGGCACAGAAGATATTTTCCTTGGAGTCCTCAGAAGGGACAAAACCGTCCAACACTTTTATTGTGGACTTCTAGCCTCTAAAAGTATGAGAAAGCAAATTTCTGAGGGTTTTTTTGTTCGGGTTTTGTTTTGTTTTTTGACAGGGTCTTGCTATGTAGTTCAGCCAGGTCTTGAATGCACTATGTAGCCCAGGCTGGCCTCAAACTCATGGCAATCCTCCTGCCTCAACCTCCCAAGTGCTGGGATTACAGGCATGCACCACCACGCCCAGCAAAATTTCTGCTTTTTAGTCTCAGTTTGTGGTGCTTTGTTACAGGAACCCTAGGAAATGAACTCACCCCCAAGAGAGCTCTGGTTGGTCTTTCTGGATCTGTGTCATGGTACCCACAGCAGCTTCTGCAGGATCCTAAGAATCCTTTGATTCAGGAGCCGCCAAGGGTTAACCCAGCCTTGGGCTGGGAGTGACTGAGGTGACAGCTCAGAGCTGAGACACTAAGAAGAGGAGAAAGATCAACTTAATGAGTTCAGCAATGCCATTAATGAGGCTCCAGGCTACATCCAAGGGCTTCTGCGATGGGCTGCATCAGGGCACAACAAGCCTGAGGATGCCAAGAGCCAGGCCATGCCTGGTTGTGATGTGATGTGATCTGTCCTCTGGATACCTTCCTTCCACAGGGCCTGGGATAGGAATAGGAGTGGACACAAAGAGTCCTTGCCAAATGGTCGAGATGGCAGGAGACTCTCCTCCCTTTCTTTGGACCTGGCGCCTGACGCTGCACACGGCATCACACTTTCCAACACGTAAGCTCACACCTGAGTCCACTGTCATATACACTTCTACCTACCTGTGCCAGGCTTAGTGTTGTGCCAAGCTTGGCAAAGCACTCTGTGTGTTTCCCTCCTCCCACTCCCAGCCACCTCTGAAGTCACATCTGAAACAATTTGCTTCTAGGAATATGACTGAGCATCTTGCTGGCCTGTGCAACAAATGCATAGGGAATCACCTGCCCAATCCTGCGAAACCTTCTTGGCCTGGGCCCCCTTACTGTTCCCTGCTAGAAATCCCCTGACCTCTCAGCCCACCTCCTTCTGAGGACCCTGACCCTAAAGTCAGATCCAGGTCTGCCAGAATTCAAAGACCCTGCCTAACAAGTGCCCTCCTCACCTACAGGCCTATTCTGTCCCTGGAGGTGGAGTCTGGTCCCTGTCGCAGTCTGTGCCTCCTCTAGCTAAGTCTAACTGATGACAGCTTGTGTGATGAGGGACATATGCAGCTCCCCACTCTGAGCTGTCTGAGAACCATGATGGCAGATGAGCAGGGGCTTGCGGGCTAACAATGAAGTAAGGAATGAGAAAAACAAGACAGGACAAGGTTCCACCCTATTTCTCCCTTTAGGGCAAGCCATTCTAAATCTAAAGCCACTTAGAAGCCATTCCCTTCTAAATCTCAGTTTCCTTGCCTGAAAAATGAGGATGGACTCTCTACTCTATAAAATTACAATTACTCTATAAGTTATAATTGAAATCCCTATAAAATTATAATTAGGTTAAATAAGTATATAAATGCAAATGTCATGTGGTACATATATACAAAGGAATATTATTCAGCTTTTTTTTTTTTCTTATGTGGGTAACAGGAGTTGACCTCAGGACCTCGCGCTTGCCAGCCAAGCGCTTATGCCGCTGAGCCATCTCACTGGCCCTATTATTCAGTTTTGAAAAGGAACAAAAAAAAAAAAAAAAAGAAAAGAAAAGGAGGCCGGTGAGATGGCTCAGCGGCGTAAGCGCCTGCCTTGCAAGCGCGAGGGCCCGAGTTCAACTCCCGGATCCCACATACAAAAAAGGGGCCGGTGATATCGCTCAGCGGCACGGGTGCCTGCTGGCGCGCGAGGTCCTGAGGTCGACCCCCACTCCCCACAAAAAAAAAAAAAAAAAAGAAAAGACAAAACAAAAACAATAAAAAAAAAAAAAAAGAAAAGGAATGGAATTCTGACACATGATACATGAATAAACCTTAAGTGAAATACAACTGTCACAAAAGACAGATACTGCATGATTGCACTTAACATGAGGTCCCTAGGTAGTCAAACACCTAGAGACAGGAAGGACAATGGTGGCTTCAGGGGATGGAGGGGTGGGAAGGAGGTAGCTATTGTTTAATGCAAAATTGAAAAGAGTTCTAGAGGATAGAAGCAAGGGTTGCAATAACAATGTGAATGTACTTAATGCTACTGAGTTGTACACTTAAAATGATCAAAATGGTAAATTTTATGCTATGTATATTTTACCACAATTTAAAAATAAATAATAGGGGGTGGAGAGGTAGCTCAGTGGTAGATCACATGCTTAGCATGTACTGGACCCAGGGTTCAATCCCCAAGACCATAATTAATTAATTAATTAATTAAGTGTAAATCGCAAGACTCTGAACCAATGTGACATTACTCGTATTACAGACACTTTCACACTTGACTCTGTGGACCACAGCAGGCCTCCTCTACCACAATAAATGCTCCTGCTTCCTCATTTGTCATCATTTTCAAATAATTCTCATGAAATACACATCTCTAATTGCCTATAAGTTGAATCTCCAGCCTTCACTTTCTAGATACAGCAGAGCTGTGTTCTAGTTTTGGTTCTGCTGTTAATCAGCTGCACAAGCTTCCAGACTCCTCCAAGCCCTTGTCTTCCCCTGAGGAGAGAAAGAGGCCGATCTCATGGCACAGGTGTCACAAGTACATAAAAGAACGCAACAGGGTCTTGGCGCAGGGACACAATTAGTGCTCAACTGTGAGGCAATGCCACTGACAGACACAAAGAATCTAAATGAGGATTTTGTTGGAGTTAGTTTCCCTATTGCTCCTACCTGAGTCTGCATCAAACAATGGGGCTCAGAGGAGGGATGGAGTAAAGGCAGACACAGGCCCTTTCTTCTCTCTTGTGGGACAGTTCTCCAGGTGGCCTTGAATTTACTCAGTTCTTTTTTACTTGTACATAGATATCAAGAGCAACTAGAATGTTCTGGGAGTGCAATACCTTGAGATAGGTAGGAACGTGCTGGAACAGCCTGGGCTCTGTTCCAGGAAATAGGATGTCCTTCAAAATTGTACCCCAGCAACTCATGCTGCCCTGGAGCATGAAATCCAGGGTGGGCTGCTTCTGGGGTCCCTCACTTGCAATGCAAGTGGGTCATTTACAGATAAGATTCCACCTGCCCTGGCCCTTGGGGAACTTGCTTGTGAGGAATCCCTTGCTGTCTGCCTATAAGCAATAAACCCACCTCATGTAACACGTTGTGTGTTGGATTCAGGCAAGTTGGTGACCAGTGCACAATGAACCTGGTTCACATC
This sequence comes from Erethizon dorsatum, assembly GCA_028451465.1. NCBI lineage: Eukaryota > Metazoa > Chordata > Mammalia > Rodentia > Erethizontidae > Erethizon > Erethizon dorsatum. Next base: position 107,302,217 of record CM051827.1, on the reverse strand, counting down.
ACCTTCCCTCACCTCCTCCTTTCCTTCCTTCCTTCCTTCCTTTCTTCTTTTTGCCTTTCCATCAATGATGCCTCACTAGTTTCCCACAGAGTGCTAGGCACTTTGCCAGGGCACTAGGGCATAATGCAATTCCTGAACTCAAAGAACTCCTGGACTGTTGAGGGACACATAGGACATTATAGCGACTTCAGGAATACAGAAAATAGCACATATTTGCAATGCATACATTTTTTTAGTCTCCTCACCTATTAAATGTGAACAATAACACCTGACTCATGGGGTTGCCCTGAGAATGTGTCTGGCATTTAATAGAGGTTCAATAAGTATTTGTTGAATTGAAAATGTGTTTGTGTAGAAAAACAAAACTTGGTACCTAAGAAAATGTATGGATGATCAAGAAGACATAGTGGGTAAATCCTGGGGTTTTGGCTTAGGCAATGCCTGGGTTGGTAGCAGTTCTGTGTAGGATCAGAGGAAGAGAAGGGAGAGCAGATCTGAGGAAAGATAATGAAATTAGTGTTGGATATAATAAATTTTGAGGAAGATAAACCCTCAAAATCCAATAGGGAGATGCCTCCAGTTAGGACAGGCTAAAATAGCCAGACTGCAGGTGAGATATCTGGGCTGGGAACAGAGACTAACAAGCTGGAAGAAAATGACTTGGGCATAGATGAGACTTACAGATAAAAGAGAAGAGCTCTGAGAGTCTATGCCAGCATTTTAAAGAGTAGGTGGAGGTGAAAGGGCACGGGACCAAAAATAAAGTATCACGAAGGAAGAAGAAGAGGAGCTGAGGATAGCTGAGATGTAGATTAACAAATGTATCTATTGGTTTAGTTCTTGCAAGAGTGGTGAGGCAGAAACCAGACCTCAGAGTGTTGAGGAGAGAATGGAAGGACAGGAAGCAATGCAATTCTTCTTCTGAGGGCTTTGGCAGTGATGGAAAGGTGGAGATTTGAATGATAGCTTGAGCAACGTAAATCTGGTTTGGAATGGAGACAAGCTAGGCAAGTTGTTAGGCTAATGAAGAAGCCAATAGAGCAGGAGGAGTGTGAAGACAGAGGTTGAAGTTACAGAAGCATGAAGGGTTGAAGCTGGCCATGGTGGCGCACACCTGTAATCCCAGCACTCAGGAGGCTGAGGCAGGAAGATTGCCGCGAGTTTGAGGCCAGCCTGGGCTACATAGCAAGACCCTGTCTCAAAAAAAAAAAAAAAAAAAAAAAACGAACCAGAAATAATATAAAATAAAATAAAAATTTGGAAAAAGAAGTGTAAAGGTTTGGTAAGGACCAGATACATGCAGCCTCCCTTTAGGCATCCCTTGTCCCCTTTCTATGTGCATAGTTGGAGAGCCCCTGCCAACATGGACTCCACCTGTGCTGACAAGAGGACCCCTTTGCCCTTTGGCATGGGCAGAATGGGGGGTGAAGGGGTGTGATTTGGTGTTCATGTGCCATCTGCACTGACAATAACCACATATACCTTCATCCCAACCCAGGTTCACATACAGCCTTTCCAACACACTACCTAGCATAACAGGCATCACTAATGCGTGTGGAATTTTTATTAAACATGCCACCCTATGTCTTTGACAAGGTCTTGAGTATCAGATGAGAAGCATATCTAAATACTCTGAAAAAAAACAGAAGTGAGGGCCGGTGAGATGGCTCAGCGGCTTAAGCGCCTGCCTTGCAAGCATGAGGGCCTGAGTTCGACTCCCGGAACCCACATACGAAAAAGGGGCCAGTGATATCGCTCAGCGGCACGAGTGCCTGTTGGCGCGCGAGGTCCTGAGGTCGACCCCCTGGTACCCACAAAACAAACAAACAAAAAAACAGAAGTTATACAAAGAAAACGGTTAATGTCATTATTAATTAATAATTCTTATCATTATTGACAAAGAGGTTCACATGCACACACGCAAGCCTGTGAGCACTTGCAGAGGCTCTCGTATGTCCACCTTGCACACACAGATTCACATCCAAGCTCACATTATTAGGCTAGGGCATATGTGTTCACACAGGTGCATGAATTCACTCAGGCACAGACCTGCACAAAGTGAAGCTGAGCTCCGTATCTACAAGCCAGGGAGCAGCTTTGCTCCAAGACATTTATTTCAGGAGAGTAAATCTGTTTGGAACAGAGAGAGAGAGGGAGAGAGAGAGAGAGAGAGAGAGAGAGAAAGAGAGAGAGAGAGAGAGAGAGAGAGAGAGGGAGCTGGGGCCTTCTGAGCCATATTCCTAACCTTGGAGAGCTCTCATCCCCCAGGCCAATCCGCATAGTCATCAAATACATCCCATTGGAGGCCTGCACAACCTCAGCTCCAAGGTGAGGCCCTTTCTTCCCTCCTGGTTTCACTGCTGCATACCTGGCAGGTGAGCAGTATGCAGATGGGTCGCCACTTGGGTGATGAAAAAACTGAGTTCAGGGGAAGAAGGCACTTTCTCCATGAAGTAGCATGTGTCTGTTGTTCTTTTAAGAGGGTCTCAGCCTTTCCCAAGCCCCCAGTCATTTCTCTGCTATTCCCCTTAACATCTGCTTCAACCCTTCTCATCAAGCCCAGATCTCCATACCTCCTGGCTTTCCTCTGAGCACAGAATCTCTACAGAGAACATAAATAGGTTAGGGACCATCAGAGGCAGACCTTTCTAACTTTTTGAAACACCACCACCATTAGAAACCTACTCACATTTGTCCTCATCTTTACCTCCCCTTCCCATCTCAGAAGTATTCAGGGATAATTGCTCCCTGATGCTCCCACATCCCTCTCTCCTATCTCTTCCAGAAACTTGCTCCATCAACTATTTCCTTGCTTTTCTCTTGCATCTTCAGGATCTTGCTGTCTACTAGATCCTTCCCTTCACATGTAAATATGATCATGTGTCTCCCGTTAAAAAAAAAAAAAACTCTGCTATTCAAAATTTTCTTCTACCTGTCACTCTGTACCTTTCCTTCATTGCCAATTTTCTTTAAAAAAGAGCTTGTCCACTCACTCTCTCCTCTCTCCACACTCTCACTTCCCAAAGTACAGCAATATGTCTCCTTCACCCCTCTCCCCCCCACCCACCTACATGCAGAAGCTCCCCAGGGACACCAGCCCTGACTGGACCAATTTCCTCTTTTCAGTCCCTGCAGAGGGGACTTCTCAGTAGTAATGGATATTGTTGACCCTTCCCTTCATCTTGGAACTCTCTCCCCAGGTTGTCTTCTCTCTTGACAGATATCGACTGCCTTTTCTTCCTCTTACGTCTCTGCCCACCTCTTAATGGCCTCTTGTTCCTCTGCCCAATTTTAGACTCCCCATATCTAATCAATATCCATCATGTAGCTTCTACTTCCTGAAGATCTCTGAAAGAAGAGACTTCTGTTCCTCTTCTTTGCCACTGAGAATCTCAGGTTTAACCTGAATTGAAACAACATCATCCTGCCTGAGTTTCCTGGATCCACTCTTCTTCTAACTTACAATTACACCTCATGCAAATGGTCCTTTAAAAAATACAAATCTGAGTGTGTTCTTAAGCTGCTTAAAACCCTGGGTTCGCCTTTTGTTGCCTGCAAGATGAAGTCCAAAGTCAGAGAGGGTTTATGGGGCCTCTGTGCTCAGACCCTCATTTCCTCTGTAGCCTCGTCTCTCACACCTCCCCTCCCCTTGCCTTCACAACTCCTCAATCACACCATGCCATCTCTTGCCCTCCAGAAATTCAATCATGGGCTCTTCTCTGCCTAGGACACCATCCTCTACCTTTATTCTCTCCCTTTACCTAATTGTCCTTCACGGCTCAAATCAACTGTCCTCCCTAAAGCCACACGCACCCCACATCCATCCATTTACCCACTTCTTCAAGTACTCAGTGAAAGAAGCTGCATAAACTTGAAAGGGCACAAAGTGAATGTTCAGTCCACCAAGGAACCTGCCAGGGAAGAAAGGAAACTGGGAGAAGAGGAAGGGTGGGTGCTGAGGAGCAAAACTACGGAGAAGGCAAAGGTTCACTGAGCACAGAATGATCATGCAAGTTGACAGCAAGAACTAAGGGGGCTGGTGATATAGCTCAGCGGCATAAGCACTTGCCTGGCAAGCACAAGGTCCTGAGTTCAATTTCTGGTACGGACATAAAAAAAAAAAAGAACTAAGGGATTTCTCCCATGTCTGTTTTAGTTAAATGTTCTTTTCAAGCTATAAAAATATAGGGTTCCCCACTCTATATGACTTAACCAAAAGTCAAACTTATTGGGCACTGTAGTACAGGCCTTGAGTAAAGCATGTTATATACATTATCAACTGAAATCCTGTGACAAGATTATCGTCATTCCATTTTGCAGATGAAGAAGGTTCAGAGAGATTAAGTGTTTTGCCCAAAGTCTGATAGTAAATGATTGGCACAGTCAAAGTTCAAACCAAACTCTCTCTGAACCTAAAGGCCCCCCCTCAATCTTGACATTGTTGTCCCCATTTTTACTACTGGAGTGTGTTTGTGGGTGGGGAGATCCTAATATGCTAAGGAAAGGGGGAGCCCATTGACAGTACCCACACTTAATGTCCCCATGGCACCCATCCTGTGTGTGCTGACAGTTTGACAACTTACACAGCAGCTGGTTTGCTCGGAGGAGATCTCTGTTAATTAAAATAGCACAAAGGGAGAGCAGTGCAAACCACGCCAGCAGGTAATTAATGCAGAGAAGGGCCCAGTTGTGCAGGAATGCTCACCTGCTACCTGCCAGAGCCCCACTTCACTCATTGCCCCCAGCTCAACTCTGCTGCTTTGTCCCTCTGGCCATGAGCTGCTGCCTGTCTGCCTAACCCCATAGATTGGGAGGGAGAATCTGTCCTCTGGGGCCAGACCCTGAGTTATTACTGCTGTTGGCTTGTAGCATGCTTTGAACTGCACATCTTTCCTGGAAGATGCAGGAGACTGTGGGACAAGCAGATGATAACTCTTCCAGGTTCCAGAGTTTTGGGGCACTGTCTCTGAGGAATTGTCAGTCCCTGCCTGCCCATGCCTTTGTCAAGCTGTCTGCCAGCAGTTGTTGCGTATGTCCCAGGGCAGCCTCAGTGTCCTGTGTACTAGAATGAGCCCAACCCAACCCAACCCAACCACTGCCTGTGCCCCAGCCTTTGACTTGCTTCCTTTCTGGACCTACAACCTGGTCCTGAATCTCAGGGATTTGTTGGAATTCTGATCTCCTTCTTGTTCCTGATCTCATGTCATTATTTTGTTTGTTTGTTTTTTGAGATGGGGTCTCGCTATGTTGTCCACGCTGGCCTCAAACTCTTGGACTCAGCTGACCCTCCTGTGTTAGCCTTCTTATTGCTGGGACTACAGATGTGCCCCACTGCACCTGGCTCTTGCCTTTCTGTTTTTACTAAATTTTTTATTGTGCAATAATTTTAGATTTACAGAAGATTTATAACGATGGTAGAGGAAGTTCCTGTATATCCCTTACTCAACTTCCCCACTATTAACATTTTATGTTACCATACTACATTTGTCAAAATTAAGAATCTAACGATGTGTACTTGGCTTTTTTTTTTTTCCCAGTGCTGGAGGTGAAACCTGGGATCTAGCATCTCCTAGAAAAGTGCTGTACCACTAAACTATACCCTGAGCCCTGTGCACTTAACTCTTTTTTTTTTTTTTGAGACAGGGTCTCACTAAATAGTTCAAGCTGGCTTTCAACTCACTTTGTAACCCAGGCTGGCCTCAAACTCATGGCGATCCTCCTGCCTCTGCCTCCCAAGTGCCATGCTCTTAAATTTTGAACCGGGAAATTTTTCCTCCCTGGAGGATAAGCTCCAAATTTGTCTCTTCTCCATCCAAAGGTCCAATGATACTTGTAATGTAGCCTATTCAACACCAGCACTACCTCCCCCTGTGTCCCTACCTTGCTCAATATCCATCCCAAAATGCAGGACAACCCAAGAAGGACCAGCTGCAGCACTTGAGGTCAAAGTTCCTATTCAGTGACCTTCAGTGACCTTCATCAAGCTCCTCTCTCCTTATGCATCCAATACTACCTTTTGCTCAGAAACACGCCTTTGCCACTAACCTCCACTAATTCCACCAATAATCCTTGTAGGCACCTGCCCAATAGCAACTCCATCCTCAAAGCTCTCAATCAGATTCGACCCAGCAAATATTTATTGATAATTCAGAAACAAATCTCATTCAATTCTTAAAGTTGAACAGATCCCAGCTCTCTGAAAGAAACAGATACCTTCTCCTATGGTTAAAATTGTGTGGTAAGTTGTCTTACTTTCCTCCTCATTGGGACAAAATGCCCAACACCCACAACTGAACTTTTAGGAGGAGAAGTTTATTTTGGCTCTCATTTTAGAAGTTTCAGGCCTTGCGTGGTCAGTAGAATAGTGGAAGGGGCTGGGCAGAGGAACATTAAGGCAGCCAGGAAGCAGAGAGAGAAGGGAGGGACAGGAGAGAGACCTATACTCTTTTCAGGTCCCTAACCCAGTGACCCACCTCTTCTCACCAGACCCTGCTTCCTAACGATAAGTCATCCATACCACTGCCATAGTTCAATCACCTTCCAAACATATGAGGTTTCCAGGCCATCTTAGATCTAAACCATAACATTCTGATCTTGTTCCCCAAAAGACTCAGGTGCATCTCTTTATGCAATAGGCACATAGTCAATCTGTAAGAGTCACCAAAGGTTTAACAATTCCAGCTTAGCTTGAAAAGACCAGGTCTAAATCCTCCTCTGAGACTCTAGGCAAACTCTTAGCTATGAGCACCTATAAAATAAAAAATAAAGCTATGCACATGCAACATACAATGGCACATTCCTATTCCAAAAGGAGAGAATAGGGGTATGGAAATGAATGGAACCAAAGTAAGACCAAAACCCAGCAGAGTAAACATTAAATCCTGTAGTTCCATGTCCCACACTGGGGACAAAGATATGAGCTTCAAAAGGCTAGGATGGCTCCACCTCCAACCATTGCCAATGGTAGTACTGCCCCCCATATACACCCTGGCCTTCTCTCTTGGCCTGGTTTTGCTCAATTCCTGCAATGTTCCTCAGATGTCCTGTGCTCCTAGCTTCTTCAACTTTCTAGGGTCTCACTCATTTTTTGGCTTCACTCTCATAGCCTCATGCACTTTCCTCTCAGAGGCACATTGCTTGGCCTCCTGCACCATCTTCTGAAATCTGAGTGCAAGCCTTCCTGACCCCACAACTCTTGCATTCTTCATGCACCTAAAACCAGCACCATGTGGATGATGCCAAGGTCTGCTGTCAGCTCCAGCAGTAGCCAGGACCCCTTGAATCACATATGCAGTGGTCTCTGACTACCTGGATGGCTGAGCACTGTGAAATGAATCCCAAATCCCAGCAAGCCAATTCCCTAGGCAACCCTTTCGAAGCATGGTGCCCCAGGGCTTTCTTCTCAAAACAAAATCTTTTACTTTTGCACCTATTACCCTAGAAGATTAGGGCCATGCTGATTCTCTGGATATCCTCAAGTCACCCTTCCTATTGTCCTGATGAAAAGTTCTGGTCTTTTTTAATGCTAATCCTTTTAGCAATGCTCTCCTCAGCCAAAACTTTATAGGCCCTAACTTTACAGGACTTCCTTTCTGGTAAAACTCAATTTTTTTTTTTCTTTTTGAGACAGAGTCTCACTATGTAGTTGAGGAGGTCTTTGAACTCACTTTGTAGCCCAGGGTGGCCTTGAACTCGCAGTGATCCTCCTGTCTTAGCCTCCTAGTGCTGGGATTACAGGCCTGTGCCACCACGCCTGGCCCAAAGCATGGGTTTTTTTTTTGTTGTTGTTTGTTTTGTTTTGTTTTTGTCTTTTTGAGATGGGGTTCCACTGGTTTCAGGCTGGCCTTGAAATCGCTTTGCAGCCCAGGCTGACCTCAAACTTGCGTGGATCCTCCTGTCTCAGCCTCCTGAGTGCTGGGATTACAGGAGTGCACCACCGTGCCCAAAACTCAAGATTCTAAAAATCATTCAGTTGTGCCATTTGCTCTTGATTCTCATTGTAGAGCTGGCTAATAGCCTCCAGCAATATCCATGCCATAACCTCAGCATTGAGTGCCTTGAAATTTCCTCCACCAATTAATTAATTCACCATCTTTACCTATAGTCAACAATAATGTACTGTACACTTAAGCTTCAAGAGGGTGGTTCATGTTATGTTCTTACCACAAAATAAAAAAATTTTAAGCTATTAGATATTATTTTCTATGTTTTGTTAACTATCTCTTATAGCACTAGATTTTCTTACTAGATTTGTAATTTCTGTTTGTGAACCTATCTTTGGAAAAATTTTTTCATGGATTCTATGAATGCCTTGGGCTATGAAGCCATTGTGAATTGCTTCTGAATGGTGTTGTTCACTAGCTCTAGATCAATTTTTATCTTAAGCTGGCATTATTTTGAGGTTGAGCTTTCTACATTTGGAAGATAGTGCAAAATTATAGTCATCCACTCACACATTGCTCAGGCCAGAGGTTCTGATGTTTCAGAATGACATTAATTCTTCTCATGGTTTGGGCTGAATGACCCATTTCTATTTCTGTCCATACTCTTAAGGAATGGGTAGGTACAGAATTTTGCAAATGCAAATTAATGGCAAGGATATCCTTTACCTGCCTTCCAATATTTTGTAGGGATTCTGGTTCCAGCCTGGAGTCTTAGCCTGACTTTTAACAAAAGTCCAGTCCCCAGACCTAGATTTCAACATTTTTGTTTCTATGTGTCTTTGGCTCCCACTCATTCCTGAAGGAACCACAATATTGTTCAGCATTTAAAAAATATGAAATTTTACTTTTGTTGTTCTCTAAGTCAGATATATATTTTTTAAACTAAAAACATGGGAGGCTGAGGCAAAGGAATTGTGAGTTTGAGGCCAGCTTGGGCTACAGAGCAAGACCTTGTCTCAAAAACAAACAAAGAAACTGAAAACAAAACTAAATGAAACAAAACCAAAAAAATAACGCTAAAACCTGCTATACTGCCTTTCTATGTATTTGGAACAAAAAGGCCAACTCAGCCTGCCATCTTGAGTAGAAGTGCTGGGAAAAAATTATTCTAAAGGCATGATAAGAATATGGAGACAATAGTGTCTCAGAAGACAAGAGTGAAAAATGTTTCAAGAAAGAGAATCACCTATACCATATCAAATATTGTATATGGACACATAAAACAAGACATGAACAGACACTGTTAAATGTGAAAATATAGCCAGGTGTGGTGATGCAGGCTTGTAATCCCAGTAATCTAAGAGGCTGAGGCAGGAGGATCACAACAAGTTCAAGCCTAGTCTGGGCAAATTTAGTAACTTAGCAAGACCTTGTCTCAATATAAAAAATTAAAAACGGATGGGAATGTAGATCAGTGCAAAGGCCTTGGATTCAACCCCCAGAACTGGGAAAAAAAAAAAAAAGAAGAAGATGTAGAGCAGGGAATGATGGTGCCTATAATCCCAGCTACTCATGAGGCTGAGGCAGGAGGATGGCAAATTTCAGGCCCTCTGAACAATTTAGCAAGATCTTGTCTCAAAATTTAAAAAATTTTTCTTAAATGGCTGGATAAACCATGTGGGGTGCCACATGCCTATAACCCCAGCAGTCCAGGAGACTGAAGCAGTAGGATCAAGTTCAAGCCCAGGCTGGGTGATTCAGCTACTTAGTGAGACACTGTCTCAAAGTATAAATAAATAAATAAATAAATAAATAAATAAATAAGCAAGCTGGGTGTGGTGGCACACACCTGTAATCCCAGCACTTTGGAGGCTGAGGCAGGAGGATCACTGTGAGTTTGAGGCCAGCCTGGGCTATAGAAGCAAGTTCAAGGCCAGTCTGAACTACATAATGAGACCTTGTCTCAAAAAATACATAAATAAACAAACAAATAAATAAAAACAAAAACGGTCTGGCGATGTAGCTCAGTGCAAAGACTGCGGGCTCAGTCTCCAACCCCAGAAAAAGTCGAGTAAAATAAGAAGATACAGAGGTCAGCTGGCAAGAGATGCTCAGTGGAGCTGGATCCCAGTGAACTGCAGGATGGAAAGGGAGACACGAGACAGAGCAAGACAGAATAGTCAGAAGATGCAGGGAAAAAATGGATGTCCCAGAAAGGCGGAAGAAGGCAAAGGGCAAACCCAAAATGTTTGTTGGCTTTTCCCTGGAGGAGAAATCAGAATCCAGAGGAAAGAAGGGCAAGGAGCCCACAGAGATCACTGGTGTTGGGGTAGCAGCGCAAAGGAGGGATTTGCACCCAGCGTTATGCGTCCTCTGTGCATGGCCTTAGTGAGCAGATAAGGAGGAGCAGAATAGGTAGAGGCCTGGGGAGAGGATGTTCAGGAAGGAAGACAGAGAGCCTCCCTGGGCTCCCTTGGGGGCGGAAGGACCCTGGGAGTCCCTGGGACAGCCCTCGGAGGGCCAGTGGTGAGAGGCCTGGGGCCAGTGGGCTTCGGTGCTAGTGAAAAGGCTGAGGCAGTACAGGTGGGACTGGGTGGATTAGGAATGAGAGGGAGAGAGAGAGACAGAGAGAGGCAGAGAGAGAGAAAGAGATAGAGAATAGGTACAAACTGTGCCTGGGCAGAGAATGGAAGCCAGAGTGGGGAGTAAGTATTGGGCAGAAGTGAACGTTTCCTAAAGTGGACCTGGGAAATTTTGCTACTATGTAAATTGATGCGTACCTCTATCTGACTAGAGCTTGATGTGTGAAGGAAAAATGAATGAATGATGAATAAAATTGATTAAAAAAAAGAACAGAAAGAGAAGTGGAACAGAGAGACAGGCAGGTGGGCAGGTGGCAAGAGGAACGGATAAGTACAAGAACAGGTGGATAGCCGGGCATGGTGGCACACACCTGTAATTCCAGCACTCTTAGAGGCTGAGGCAGGAGGATCACGAGTTTGAGCCTAGCCTGGACGACTTGGTGACTTAGTGAGACCCTGTCGCAAAATAAAAAATTTTAAAATGGCTAGGGATGTAGCTCAGTGTGAAGATTCGAATGTAGCTCAGTGCGAACGCCTTAGATTCAATCACAAACACAAAACACAAACCAAAAAACAGATAGACAAGGCTGGGAATGTGGCTCAGTGGTAGAGCACTTGCCTACCATGCTCAAGGCTCTGGGTTTTGTCTCCAGCGGAGCCAGAAAAAAACAAAACAAAAAACAGCTGGACAGAGACTGACTCCCTCCTCCCTAAACTTTATCCTTCTAGACTCAATTACGTTCTCTGCATTGCTCCGCTGTCTCCTCCCGTAACACGAAGTTCGGTGCGAAGGCTGGCGTGGGGCTGAAGTCACTCTGGGAGAGGCCGATTCAGGAGCTGGCGCTGGGGTGGGAGGGAGGCCTGGGGCTGCTGGGCTTCCTTCGAGCGCAGCTGAGGCGGGGCGGGGGAGGGGAGAGGAGCAGAGGCAGAGCGCCGGGGTCAGGGAAGCCGCAGAGGTGTCGGAGACGGAGACTTAATGACAAGCCCGGGGATCCGCCTGCTCAGATGAGCAGGCTGGGACGTGGGAGCTGCGGGGAAATTGGAAAAGAGACACATTCATTTTTCAATGCACTTCGCTCTCTTTACACACACACACACACACACACACACACGTGTGTATAAATAAAGAGCCAGAGGCTTCCTGGGTTCTGGCTCTCACTCCCTGTCTGCAAAGGACCCGTGGGAGAGAGGTCAAAGCGGCCGGCAGAGAGGAGAAAAGGGGTCGCCTCCTCCGCTGGGCTTTTCAGCTGTTGGTGCCCTTGCCCTTGCCAGCCCAGCCACCCTGGCCAGCTATGGCCGGGGTGGGAATGGCTTGAAGAAACAACAGGGCCGAGAGCTTGGGATCCCCTCTCTGCTGCTCCAAAGAGCCTTCGTTGCACCCCGGGAAAGACATCTTAGGACGACCTCGCCCCTGCCGCCCCTCACACACTTAGGATCACGAGAAACCAGGGGCGCTCGCCAAGCCCAGAGCCATTCCTGGGTCCACTGTCTCCAACCCCTGAATCGAGACAGTGAGACCAGGACTGGGCCAACCCCCTGGGCCAGGGAGGCACTGGGCTTCTCACAGTCAGCATCTCAGGACCCAATTCCCACCCTCAGCCCAGAGCAAAACCCACATGTCTGGAAGAGGGGCTACGTCTAGTGAGAGCTGTGTGAACTCCATTCCAACAGCTAGGGGTCTCGCACCCAGCTCCTGGCATACGGAGAAAGCCCTTCCTCCCACTCCCACTGACCTGCTTGAAGAGCAGGTGGCTTTTGTGTCCAGTAAACACGTACAGTCCACACGTAGACCACAGACTCCTGCGTGTAAGTGCATGGGCCTTCCAGGCTATGTGCAAATAATCTCAGCCTCCATCCTCGATAAACACAGAAATCCACCCCTTCTCCCATTTATTTCTGAGGCTTCTGGGAGAGGATGACATGGTCCTTTAACCCACTGACCATCAAGGTAGGGTGTGCAGGTTGTAGACTCTACAACTCTAGGGTATGAGTCACATAGACTATGATGGAAATACAACTGTCTTTACATTTCTTTCCAGGTTACCACTAACTGTCACCACTAGCTGTTCTTTTTTTTTTTTTTTTTTTTTTTTTTCTTTCCAAAAGGTATGTTATCCAAGTCAAAGAGATGAACCCTTCCAAAATCATTTGCAATACCTGACTCAAGTTGTCCATGCTTAGTTGGAGCCTTTTATTTGCAATGAGTATAAGATAGTTTTATTAGTCGCCAACCACCAGTAATTCATCTTTCAGCTGTGACTTACAGTGCACATCTCCGACAGAGTTTGTTTACTTCCTGAGCTCCAAGGGCCAACACATCACCTCCTTGCGCGCCGTTCTCCATGCCCAGCATGCTTCGGAATTCCCGCTGTGTGCAGTCACTTGGGTCTGGCTGGTGCAGACAGCAGTAGGGACACACTCTCACAAGAGCACACACTGTGGCAATCGTGTGTGTGTGTGTGTGGTAAAATATATATAACAAAATTTACCATCTTAACCCTTTTTAAGTGTTCGCTTCAGTTCTGTGGCACTAAGTGCATTCACATTATTGTGCAACCATCGCTACCATCCATCCCCAGAAGTGTTTCATCATCCTAAACTGAAACTCAGTACCTATTAAACAATCATTTCCCCTCCCTCCCCAACTGCTGGCAACCATCGTACTTCCTGTCTATGATTTTGACTACTCTAGGTATCTCATACAAATGGAATCATACACTATTTATCCTTTTTTATTGGCTTATTTCACTCAACATAATATTCTAGAGGTTCATCCATATACCATGAGTCAGAATTGCCTTTCTTTTCAGGGCTAAATAATATTCCATTGTATATATGTATCACATTTTGCTTATCTATTCATCTGTTGATAGGCATTGGGGTTGTTTTCACAACAAATTGGCTATTGTAAATAATACTGCAATGAATATATTTGAGTCTTTGTGCTTTCAGTTGTTTTGAGCATACAACCAGAGGTGAAATTATTGGATCATATGGTAATTCTATGCTTAATTTTTTGAAGAATACCATACATTTTCCACAGCTGCTGCATTATTTTACATTCCCACCAGCAGTCCACAAGGACTCCAGTTTCTCCACATTCTTGCCAACATGTGTTTTCTGGCTTTGTTTTGGTGATACCGAATCAGTTGTTCTCAACAACTCCCTGTCCTTCAGCCTGCATCTAACCAGTACTTGATCTCACAGTGGGAATGAGACTTGCTAAGCTTTCTTGAATTCATTTCCATTTTCTTTCTTTTTTTTTTTTTTTTTGTGGGTACTGGGGGGTCGACCTCAGGACCTCACGCGCCAGCAGGCGCCCGTGCCACTGAGCAATATCACCGGCCCTTTTTTTTGTATGTGGGTTCCAGGAGTCGAACTCGGGCCCTCGCGCTTGCCAGGCAGGCGCTTACGCCGCTGAGCCATCTCACCGGCCCTCATTTCCATTTTCTCCATTCCCGCTACACAGACTGGGCTAGGCCCTCCCAACCTCATTACAGCATTGTCCTTCAGCTAGCTTCCAACAGTTTAAAAAGAGAGAAGATACTCCTTAGGAGTTAGGAAGAAAGAGGGAAATTAAAATCACAATTTAAACAACAAATATTGTTGCTTGTAATATACGTAAGACTAATACATTTTGTTAATGGTTACATTTATGTCATTACATCCGGTAATTATTAATTTTATATTTGTTATGTTATAAGATACTGTTAGGAAAATGACTTCGTAAGATTTGTCAAGAGCAATAAAGACCTTTTGACCTAGGAATTCTTTTTTTTTTTTATGTGGGTACCGGGAGTCAAACTCAGGACCTCATGCTTGCCAGGCAGGCGCTTATGCCGCTGAGCCATATCACCGGCCCGGATCTAGGAATTCTAACTCTCAGAATCTATCCCAAATAGTTTAAAATAGAAGAAAAATATGAAAAAAAAGGGATGTGCATTATAGCATTGTTTATTATAGTAAGAAGAAACTGAGAAGCAACTTAAATATCTAGCAATGAGTTACACAAGTTGTATCTTGCTCTATGGAACATTATCAAGCCATTAAAAGGAATGGTCAAAATCCCATGCATGTAACCACTGCAGTATCAAGTCAAAAAATTAACTTTCTGGGGCCGGTGAGATGGCTCAGCGGCATAAGCGCCTGCCTTGCAAGCGCGAGGGCCCGAGTTCGACTCCCGGAACCCACATACGCAAAAGGGGCCGGTGATATCGCTCAGCGGCACGGGAGCCTGCTGGCGCGTGAGGTCCTGAGGTCGACCCCCCGGTACCCACAAAAAATAAATAAATAAATAACTTTCTGGGCTGGTGACGTAGCTCACTTATACAGCACTTGCCTAGCATGCATGAGGTCCTGGGTTCAGTCCCCAGCTACACACACACACACACACACACAAGATTCATCATGCTTATGTGCTATAATTGCAACTACACAAAAAGCACCATTAGATGCCTGCCAGGTGTGAGGTCCTGAGTTTGATTCCCGGTACCCCCCCAAAAAAAAGGCACGATTAGGGAAATAATCTGAATGAAAATATACCAGTGTGCTAAGAGTAGTATAAGAAAAAAGCAAACCATCCTGGTAAATTTAGCCCTTCCTCCCAGAGTAATTTTATCATGACCCCTAATATTCTTTGATATTGACAACAATGTTTTCTTTTTCTTTTCTTGGTTTGTTTTTTGTTTTTTGTTTTTTGTTTTGTTTTTGTGGGTACCGGGGGGTCGACCTCAGGACCTCGTGTGCCAGCAGGTGCCCGTGCCGCTGAGCGATATCACCGGCCCCTTTTTCGTATGTGGGTTCCGGGAGTCGAACTCGGGCCCTCGCACTTGCCGGGCAGGCGCTTAAGCCGCTGAGCCATCTCACCGGCCCTGTTTTTTGTTTTGTGTGTGCTACTGGGGATTGAACCCAAGGCCTTTGCACTGAACTACATCCCAGCCTTTTTATTTTATTATTATTTTTTATTTTGTTTTCAGACAGAGTCTCACTCAGTTGCCCAGTCTGGGCTCGAACTTGAGATCCTTTTCTGCCTCCTAGAGTGCTAGGATTACAGGCAAGCACCACCATGCCCAGCTCAGTGTTTTCTTAGTATATAAAATCCTATGGAAATACACCTACAAGATCATTCCCTTCCATCAGATTGTTACCCAAGTCTCTCTCACTGAATAATTACAGAGTCACCTTCAGCCATCTATTTTTCAACTTGGAGTTAGTGAACTTTTTATGTGCAATATAATGTAATAATATAATGTGACTATAATGAATAAAAATGCACAGGTACTAAAAAAGCTTTCTCTGTGTTGCTAAAAACACTTAGTGTGTAGATAGACCACGTTTTGTTTATCCACTCACCAGTTGATGGACTTTTGGGTCGTTTCCACTTTGAACAATTATGAATTATGACTTCTGTCATGACATTTTGTACAAGTTTTTCTGTGTCTACATGTCTTCAGTTCTCTTGGGGAATATACGTACCTGGGGATAGAATTGCTGGGTTGCATTGCTGGGTAGTAACTATATGTATAAAATAGTAAGGAACCACCCAGTTGTTTTCCAAAGTAGCTGTACAATTTTCCACTCCCACCAGCCAGTTATGAGGGTTCCAAATTCTCCACATCTTCATCAACACTTTGTTATCTGTTGTTTTCCTTTTAACAACCTTGTGGAAGTGAAGTAGAAACTCACTGTGGTTTGATTTGCATTTTATTGATAGCTAATAATGTTCGCCATTATTCTTTTTTAAAAAAAACTATGTTTTCTTAGTAAAATGAGGTTGAAATTTTTCCATTCTAAAAGTAATTCGTACATATTTTACATATTTGAATTTTTTTTATATTTAAATCACACCCAAATAGCACCACCTAAGGGTAACCACTATAAATATTTCACTGTATTTCCTTGAATTTTTTTCTATCTATTCTTTCTAAAATATGGTCAAGGCAATAAAATTAATTAAAAAATAAAATAAAATAAAATATGGTCAAGGTCATATGACATTTACAATTTTGTTTCTGGCATTCTCACTTAATAAGATGGAAAATTCCTGAAACTTTTTCTAAACATTCCTGGCTGTAACAATTTTCTTAGCCATTCCCCTCTTGAAAGATGCTTCATTATGCCCAGCTGTATTCAATGTTGTAAAGAATATAATAATTTAGTGTTTCTATATTGCTCCTTTTGACCTGTGTCAATTAAAAAAATAAAGAATATTGGGTCCAGGGATGTGGCTCAGTGGTAGAGCACTTGCCTAGCATGCACAAGGATCTGGGTTTGATCCCCAGCACCACAAAAAAAAGGGGGATATTATTAATGAAATAGGAAGAGGGAGAGGAAGCAGGAAGGAAGCAGCAGCTGGCCCTTGTTCCCTTTCAATCTTTCTGTACCCTTCCAGGGTGGTACTAGGTACCGAACAAATTTAAGTCTTTATTGTGGGTCAGGTACTGTTCTAAGCACCTGACACATAGCAAGCATTTAATCCTCACAACTTCCCTGTGAGATAAGTAATTAGTATCCTCTCTGTTTTATAGATGAGATCATTGAGGTAGGGAAAATTATTCAAAGTCATCGGCTAGGAAGCAGCAGAGGCAAAATTTGAATCTCGGTAACCTGCCTGGGAGTCTGAAGCCTCAACCGGTGTTACTGCTTCCCTGTCAGGACAGTGATGAGACAGACGGTCATCAGGGCTTTGCAGATGAGTGGCTCCCTAAACCTCATCTTTTACAGTATTTGGAAATGGATAGGGCAATGATGGCGAACCTTTTAGAACTTGCACTGGTAACAAACTGCCCGCTACAGCACGCGTGCCATAGGTTCGCCACCCCTGGGATGGAGGAACTGCGAAGGGAACGTCAAGAAGCTACAAGGAAGGAAGTGATTCTGATCCGGTTCACAGGACTGGAGCTTCTAAATGTCCCCAACATCGCACCATCCTCTTTACACACAGAGCACTAGAATGGTCTTTGTCAAATGCAGGTCCGACACTGTCCCTTTCCTACTTAAAGCTCTCTACTGCCCTCAGGACAAAACCTGATGTCCATAAAAAGTATGCCAGCTCCTCTCTCGCCCTATCTCTCTAATCTTCACCTAACTTCTCTTTGCCCCACTTCATTCAGGTCCTACAAACCCCACCACCTAGTCTCACCCTTGTACCTGTTGGAACTTGGCCTTCAGAGCTTTCCCAATCTCTCTCTGCTTCGGCCCTGCTCAGTCAGCCTCTGCTCCACCTGTCCTCTCTCTTTTAGAAGGGCTGCTCCAAGCACCTCAACTACATTGGATTGCAGTCCCCTGCTAGACACTTACTTTTCTCCTGACATATATTACATTTCTTATAATTGCTTTAGTTTCTTAAAAAAATGAAAGTTTATTAGGGAAAAATGCAAACATAAGAGAAAAGAGAATATTTTCATCACCCCACTTCAATCAATCTGGTTTTACCTAACATCCCAACTACTTACCTCCTCCTGTATTATTTTTATGCAAATGACACAGATCTTTTTATTTCATCTGTAAATCTTTTACTCAGAAAGTGTCTGTAAAAGATAGAGACTTTTAAAAAATCAGTTACAATATCATAATCATGATTTTACAAGATCAACTATAACTGTTTTTTCAAGTTTTGTTTTGTTTCACTTTGTTTTGTTTTGTTGGTACCGGGGATTGAACGCAGGCAGCAGTGAACTACATCCCTGGCCCTTTTCTTTTTTTTTATTGTTGAGACAGGGTCTTGCTAAGTTGCCCAGGTTGGCCTCAAACTCAAGATCTTCCCGCCTCTGTCCCAAGTGGCTGAGATTCCAGGCGTGCCCCACTACACATAGCTTTACAATATATTGAAAAAATTGCGAGCCTACAGAAAAGTTGCAAGAACACTTCAATGAACAGCCCTCAACTTCTTACCTAATTCGCTGTTAACATTTTGCCGTATTTGTTTTCTGAACCACCTGAGACTAAGTTGCAAATGTCATCATCTTTGCCCCTAAATGTTTCCATGTATGGTTCCTAAAATCAAGGAGATTCTTCTATATAACAACATATTGATCACATTCAGAAAATTCAAGATGGATAAAATAAAATATCTACAATTTATATTCAATTTGTGCCAAATGTTCTTTTCTACTTTTTATTAGTAGTTTGCGATAGGTAACAGATGCATTCATCACAGGGAATTCGTACATATACATATTGCATCTTGATCCTTTTTACTTCCCTTCCTCACCCCACTCCTGTCTCCCCCTTCCCATCTCCACAAACTGCATCTCCCTGTTTCCTATTACCTTTCCTTTATTTCACTATTTAAATTTTGCCAAATGTTCTTTAAAGAATTTTTTCCAATGCAGTACCCAGCACAGAATCATGTATTGCATTTACTTGTTTCATCTCTTTAGTTCCCTTTAATTTATTTTTTAAATTATTATTATTATTATTTTTATGTGGGTACCGGGAGTCGACCTCAGGACCTCGCGCTTGCCAGGCAGGCGCTTATGCCGCTGAGCTATCTCACCGGCCCTAGTTCCCTTTAATTTAGAACCATAACTCTTCTTTCTTTGGGCTTGCTGGATGGTTTCCTCTTGGCTCTGCATTCCTCTGGTTTGGCATCCTCTTGGGTATCCACTGTGCCCAGGTGAGGGTGTGTCCTCAGGACCAGCAGGAGGCAGAGGGCCATTTGTGTCCCTATGAAGCTACTTGATTAAAGCATTCTATCACTGTTTTTTAAATCTTCAAAGATCTGGGGTCCTCCCCACAAATATACACTAGACTGGGATCTTGAGGAAGGCAGAAGCCACGTCTGTATCCCCCAAGCATGGCAGGCTGAGGTCCTCAAAGCACACCTGCCCATCCATCACCTGTGGGCTGCCAGGCCTCTCCCTCCATCCTGCTTCATCACAGCCCCGTGCAGCGCTCAGAGATCCCAGAAGAGGAAAACGAAGCTCCGGAGGGAGCAGGCTCCACAGTTTGCAGTTTTCCCAAACTTTTCCAGCCTGAGCTCTTCCCTCCCTTCTAAAACTCACCTGAGAAAAAGCTTCCTCAAAATGATGCTGGTTTCAGTGGAAACAGAAATTCCCAGAAAGGAGGAAAGCGAAGTGCATTAGCTGTCCAGAGCCTAGGGGCTGGGGGAGAAGGGTGGGAGGCCCTATTTGCATTTTTCCATTAACAAGCTGGAGTTGAGCTCACTTGCCTGGGGAGATAATTTGAGAGGGAAATTTTTGCATATTTTATTTAAAAGCACGCTGTTAGGCGGGTAATAATGCACAGAGTGGCGATTAGGTGAGGCCTGCAGGGGGCGGGGGTGGAGTCCTTTCCCTCCTCTCTTTCTACTCACCCAGCCCTCAGTCCTGAACCAGGCAGCTTAAAGGAACGGCCCCCACAGGCAGGTTGAAGCTGAACCCTCAGGAACCCTGACACTGGGGCCACCTTGGGGAGCGAGAGGGGTGGGCAATAGAATTGGGATCAATGTCCAGAGCTGAGACTCCTGCTCTGTGGTTCTTTTTTTTTTTTTTTTTTGGTGGGTACCGGGGGTCGACCTCAGGACCTCGCGCGCCAGCAGGCGCCCGTGCCGCTGAGCGATATCACCGGCCCTTTTTTCCTATGTGGGTTCCGGGAGTGGAACTCAGGCCCTCGCGCTTGCCAGGCAGGCGCTTATGCCGCTGAGCCGTCTCACCGGCCCTGCCCTGTGGTTCTAATGGGTGGAAGTGGGGGCCAGTGGGTGAGAGGCGCCACCCCTATGGGGGCTTAAAAAATATAAACTGGGCCGGTGAGATAGCTCAGCGGCATAAGCGCCTGCCTGGCAAGCGTGAGGTCCTGAGTTCAACCCCCGGTACCCACATTAAAAAAAAAAATATATATATATATATATATATATATATATATATATATATATATATCAGCTGATATATATATATATATATATATATCAGCTGATATATATATCAGCGTCAGCAAGAGAAAGCAGCAGGGTAATAGAGGGCGATGTTTGCACGCTGTCAAACTCTGAAACATGCAAGGGGGTGTTGTAACGGGGAGCAGATTCTTGGGCTGCTAATTTAGTAAGGGACTCTTGAGGGTGGTTATCCTTCTCCAGAGGAGGCAGATGAGGTTGTGGTGACCCTAACCACACCCTAACCGGGTGCCTCCCCGGGTGCAGAACCCATATTCAGGTGAGCGTCCCCAGTCGCTGCTGCTGGGCTCATGTTTCAGTCTTCCATATGTTTCAGTCTTCCCATCTGTTATATGGGTGCTACTCATTCTGACCCCCCCACCCTGTCCCAAAACACATATGTGCATGAGTGTACACGTACACACCAGCTCAGACTCATTAGAAATTAAGAGCATATCTGAGTGCCTCATATAGAAGATGCTTTATTATGGAGACCATGGAGATTGTGCCCGAGGCAGGGAGCATACAAGAAGTCAGCTCAGCAGGGTCTGCTCCTATCCCGGTGGGTCTGGGATAGGAATGAATTCAAGGGTTGGGTGGTGTGTAGGTCCTGGAAGGCCATATGAGGATTTCACACACTCCCACGCCCAGGAAGCAGCATAGGTAGCATCTTGCCATTCCTCCATAGGAAGAAAGTGGTTAGCTAGAGAATGAATTGCAAAGCTGCAACATGAAATGCACACCTGCTGTGTCTCGCTCAGCCTTCTATTCTAATGACAAATCCCCCTCTCTTCTTCCTAAACTCCCCTGACAACACCCTGCCCACCCCAGGATGGATGCTCCCTAGCTTAGGGAACCCCTTCTACATATGGATGAGCCTGTTTCTCAAGCAAGAGGTCCACAACCTTGATTCTTTCTGGTAGGAGAGAGGTGGGAATGGAATGTGCGAATAGAAAGAAATAAAGAAACTTTAGACTGGGCATAGTGGTACATACCTGGGCTCCAACACTCAGGTTTCAAGGCCAGTCTGGGCTACCTAGTGAGATGCTGTCTCAAAAAACAAAATGAGGGGCCGGTGAGATAGCTCAGCAGCACGGGCGCCTGCTGGCACGCGAGGTCCGGAGTTTGACCCCCGATACCCACAAAAAAAAAAAAAAACATTAGGGGCCAGTGATATGGCTCAGCGGCATAGGTGCCTGCCTGGCAAGCACAAGGTCCTGAGTTCGACTCCCAGTACCTATATAAAGGAAAAAAGGGCCAGTGATATCGCTCAGTGGCACAAGCACCTGCTGGCAAGCATGAGATCCTGAGTTCAACTCCCAGTACCCACATAAAAAAAAAAAAAAAAAAGAAGGAAGAAGAGAAGGAAATGGAGGGCGAGAAGGAAGGAAGGGAGAAAAAAGGGAGGGAGGGAGGAAGGAAGGGAAAAAAGGGAGGGAGGAAGGAAGGAAGAAAGGGAGGAAGGAAGTTCAGTTGATTCACCTGTGTAATGGCACAATAGGGAAAATGCGTCAGGGGGTTATTGTGAGGGTGAAATAGGAAGCCCTGGTACCTGTCAGCTCTGTATCTTCTCACTCATTTCTCTTTACAGCTGGGCTACATAGTTAGTTGAAGGCCAGCCTGAACCACATAGTGAGACCCTGACTCAAAAATTAAATTAAAATAAAATAAAATAAAATAAAGTAAAATAGAAGTGTTTATAGTATTTATCTCCTAAGATTTCATGATGATCAAATGAGTTAATGCACATAAGCACCAAGAACTGTGCCGGCCCTGCCACAAAATTAATGCTCTATGGCTATGCTCTCTTGCCTTCTCCTTTCCTCTCCATCCTTAGTCTCCTCTTCATGTATGTTGTTGTCATTCTTGTTGTTAGGAGGCCGGTTTGGACTGCAATAGAAAAGCAGCTGGGGGCCGGTGAGATGGCTCAGCGGCTTAAGCGCCTGCCTTGCAAGCGTGAAGGCCCGAGTTTGACTCCCGGAACCCACATACGAAAAAGGGGCCGGTGATATCGCTCAGCGGCACGGGTGCCTGTTGGCGCATGAGGTCCTGAGGTCGTCCCCCCGGTACCCACAAAAAAAAAAAAAAAAAAAAAAAAAAAAAGAAAAGCAGCTGGGAAAGATGGTATTGAGAGTGGCATGGACATGAGCTGGTTATGGGGATAAGAACAACACATGGATAAGAATAGGAGTGAAATGGGTGGGGGGAGAGTGTGGCATTGAGCGTGGCCTGGAGTAGATGGGGATTCCCTACGGAAGGGAGGGGGCTGGGAGGAGCTGTGGATGAGGGTGAAAAGGCTTGGGACAGCATGGAGAAGAACCTGAAAATATGATCATAGCAATGCAGAGGACTGAGGATGTGATGAGACCGAGGATGAGCCAAGGGGAGGGATGGGCACTGGAAGGGAGATGGTGCTGGGATGGAGATGAGGTCAGGCATAGGGCAGTCATGAGAACAGAATGAGGCATCTGGTAGCCCACCTAGGCTCCTTATGAGAATCTTCCTCTTCAAACTAGACTATCACTCTAGGACAAAAATCCTAAAGGAAGAAATTCCTGGAGTTCTTCCCTAACATTTCTCCCCAACTCCAGCAACCCCAAACCCCTAGGATCTGCACCTACACATATACACACGCATGTTCTGACCTAGCCCATGTTGCTGGGTTCCAAGCTCCTGCAGAACCTGACCTAACTGACAGCAGTGAGGCTATTTGGAGGGAATCTTGGTGGCTCCCATGAGGAAGCCCAACACCCCTGGCACCCCTCGCTCTTCAGAAGACTGACAAAAAAAGAAGATTCTATGTCAGCCCCCATTTCTATCCCCGCATAAACCCACACCGTGATGGCTCTCTGTGTACCTGAAGCCAGGTGGCTCGTGAACAAGTAGAGCACTTTACTGACCTTATTACACTGCCCAGCATCCCACTACGTGACTTGATGTCTCAGGTCAAGCTCACAAGAGCAGCATCTGTTAACAGTCAGACAGATAAAGTCTTGTTCCGTGATGCAACCGTTGGCTCACAAAGAATCCCCTGGACTGGGGATGTCGCTCAGCAGAGGAGCTCTCACCTTGCATGTGTAAGGCCATAGGTTTGATCTCCAGCACAAAAAAAAAAAAAAGAAAAAAAAGTCTGCGGGACAATCCAGTCCCCTGCTTCTGAAGCCCTCAGAGTCCTGTTTCCCACCTCCCCAGGTCAAATTCCTTCACTTTTCCCTGGATATTCTTCTCCTCACCCACTTGTACTCATCCCCCAGATTGTTCTCAGCTCCTCTGTTAACTCTTTCCTGACCTGATCCCCACCTCAAACTCAAAATTAGTCTTTCCATTCTGCAGGCTCTGAAGAGTCCTGCAGAAAAAAAAGCTCCGGCAGCATTGTTTAACCTAGTATTCTCCAAGCCCTTCTCATCACACACTGCAGAAAGTGCTTCCACGGCACTGCTTACGATGACTTCTATTAGCACTGTACACCATGCCCTCATTATCCTTGTCTGGGTCTGTGTCTCCCACTAGACTGTGAAGTCCCTACAGGGTGGGACTGTGACTGAGTCGTTTAGGTCTCCAGTGCCCTCTACAGGGTCTGGCATATGGTAAGCAGTTAGAAATATTTATGGATTTATATTCAAATAAAAAAATAAAAATTTTATTGGCATAACATATTTTGCATGATGGAGGAATTTCCTGTCTGTTACAAAGATGAGGACAAGAAGAACACCTCAGAGACAGGATCCTGGCGGCACCAGGAAGGAGGTATCTGGTGACAAATGTCAATGGGAAAGAGACATGCTTGCAGGCTGAGGGGTTTGGGGTCCTCTGGGGATCTGGCCCATCCTAAGAGGCTGCGATAAAGACAAGGTCCCCAGTATCTCTAGGATTCAGGCACCTCGAGGCCTGAGTGGAGTTTTACACTATGGCCTCTGTAGCCACAACAGACCTCATCAGGCTGAGGAAGCCAGGCTGGCCCACGGGTTGCAGGCACAGTGTGGGCAGAGCTGGACCAGCACTTGCCCTCTCTGGAGGGTCTGGCTTCTCTGAATCATCCACTACTGTGTAGTCCCCTGGAAATCGGGGTTCTGAAGGATGGTTCTGTGAGGAATAAGGCTGTCCTGCAATACTTCATTTCCTTTCTTGAGAGGAAAAATATCCCCATTAAGGTTCTTGAGGAAAGTTTTTGTGGACTTGTGGGACATCAGACTCTGGAGAAGATTAGGCCAGTGGGGGTGCAGGGATCAGTCAGAGAAGGCCTTGCAAGCCAAGCTAAGCAGCTGGAGCAACTCCAGAGTCTTGGAAAAGTATTAAGAGGGAAGAGAGATGTGGCCATACGTGTCCTACACAAAGAAGCCCAAGCTAGAGCATGGTGGTACACGGAAGGAGAGGCCATTGCACTGTCCAGATGAGGATGACAATGGCCTGAATCCAGGTGCTGGGAGTGGGACTGGAGAGGAGGGCATGGACTGCAGGAATTCTGGGAGGCCACAAGATTCCTCTGGGAAGGATTGAGGAAGGAGAGCCTGAGGCCCACCTCGCCCACCTGACCAAGTGGACTGAGTGGCTTCCCAGGTGGGGAGAAAATGAGCTCCATTTCTGACCTGGGGAGTCTGAGGCACTGGTGGTCAGCGGTGTGGAGGTGCAGATGTGCAAATGGATATGCAGGTGGGGATAGGGACAGGGGTTCTGCTGGAGAGCTAGGTTTGGGAGCTGGGGACTGATGAGAAGATCCCTGGAGAAGTGTGGGAAGAGGTCCCAGGACAGCCCAGGGGTGCATCAACGTCTACAGAAAACGGTCCAAATACTGGATGTCTAGTTCCCTCCAGCCCGCTACCTCGCACCCCTTCAGACGCACACACCCACGAATCCAGTCCCACATCCCTGTTCTCACTCTCAGGCCCACACCACCCCGCACCCCTTTCCTTCCAGCCCATTCCTGCCTGCAGACCCCGGGGTTAATCCTCCCTCCCCCAGATGAGGGGCGCTGTCCGCCTTTGTGCGCCCAAGTGCCGGAGGCGAAAGCCCTGGGACGGACTGTGGCCTTCCAGGCAGCTGAGGTGAGAGGGGCGGCGGGGAGGAGACACAAAGCGGGGAGGGGACTCCGGCTGCAGCTGTCCCGCGAGGGCCCGGGACAAAGGGCCTGCTGGCGGGCCGGCCCGAGCCGTTTTCATGCTTGTTGGGATTAAGCTCGGGCAGCGGCGCTGGCGGCGTGCGGATCAACGGCGGAGCGCGGTGCGGCGCATGGGGCGGACACGGGCCCGCCCGCCCCCCGCTTTGTGCGCAGACCGGCCCGAGCCCCTCGAGGCGCCGCGGGGCTCCGGGGAGGCCGCGCCTTTGTTTGCGCCTTTCGGGGGACGAGCCCCACCCGGAGCGCTGAACACCAGCTGAACGCTGCGCCACCCTCGCCTCAGTCCTCAGCGCCGAGCACCCGAGCTCCCCCTGCGCCCCGCCACGCCCGAGCCCTGGGACGCTTCCACCCCACAGCCGGATCCCTCTTTCACGGCGCTGTGTGCGGGCATCCAGGGGACCCAGGCCCTCCCCAGACTCTGACATGGGACACCTCAGAACGACGCACCCCTCTCTTCCACCCCTACCCCCCTCCAACGCGTCCCTCAGCCTGCCAGTCGCTCAAGCAGACGAATCTCTCATCAAATCTACTGGTGATAAATGAGAATGGAGCTGTCGGATGGATCGGTTCTGAGCTGGGGGTGGGAGGAGCACGGCTGGGGCGGTGGGAGGACCCGGGCAAGTGTAAGTTTTGGCTGAAGAGGCCCACAGGCCTGGGTCCGAGAAGCACTCATGTTTTTGATGGTCTGCAGTCTTATTTCGGACACGGGGGCGGGGTGGGCGCTGCATGAGGGTCTGTGAGTGCGCATTTGTGAGTGTGAGCCATAGCGTGGGTATGTGTGCATGCACAGGTGTGCAGTCTGGAGCCTGAGTGTCTGTGGGTGCCCTGTGGGCGTGGGCATGTGTACCAGAGTGGATATGAGGTCTGGCTCAGATCCCAGAACATCCCCATCTCATTCTGCTCTTCTCACCACCAGCATTCAGTAAGCTCACGATTCTAGAACGTGAAGCCCCTCAGCCAAGCTTTTTAAGACACAGCATAACCACTCAGCTGCGTCTCTGACATCTGACGGCCTTCCTGTCCTCTCCTGTCAGATAATAGCAGCTAACATTTATGGGCTGCTTGCTGTGTGCCTGGCTCGGGTCTAAGCCCTCTTTATAGGTTCACACATTTAACTCTTACATAACCCCCATGACAGCAGTACTACTATTGCCCCATTTTACAGTCGAGAAAAGTGAGTCACAGGTAGTAAATCTAGGTGTCAAGATATCTGGGTCCAGTCTGCCTTAGAAGTCACTATGCTCTGCTGCCTCAAGTTCTACTGGCTTTCTAGGGTCTTCTACCTCCAGGAAGCCTTCCCAGACCAGGCCTCAGATCTGGCCCCTCTCCTGCTCCTGTCACCCGGTACGGCTGTGACTCACACTGGGTTTTGAGGGAGGCTTGAAGGAAGGAAAGTGACAGGTAGACAGGTCACAGGCTGCCGCCGGGGGGGCAGTCGATCTCCTTAGAGATACACAGACCCCTGCTGTGCCAGACCGGGCGAGCAGCCCTCCTGTCACATTCTGAAGCATTTTTATACCCCCTAACTCTTTGCACCGTTCCTCAGCCCTCAGTTCATTTCCTGCCTCCCTGCACTGCGGGCTTTAACCCCATTCTCCCTGACCACACTTGATGGGACTGACCTAGTTGGGGGCATGCTTGGAGAGAAAGATCTCAAGGAGCCCAGCCTTTCAGCATTTCCCCGCTAGTCCCTCCCAGGCTGCAGTCCTGTGCCTGCGGCCTGCTCAGACCTCGGTTATGCTCACTGCCCCTGTTGGTTCTGCGGGTCTCATCTCTGATCTCAGCCTTCATTCCTCCTAAGCACGACTTCTGAACCACCAAAACCCTGGTTAGCCTTCCTTGCTCCAGGACCTAGGATTTCATCCTGACTGGAGAGATAAAGGGATGGTGGTGGCTAAGTGGCCAAACCTCTCCCAAGAATTCGAATCCTCCCTACTCCCTTCAGTGTCCTGGGGACTCAGAAATCCCCACCCTGATGACTTTGAAACAAGCTTCCAGATAACTGAAGTCTCAGACTGCGACCTGCACAGCATACTGACTTCTCCACTCCTGGGCTCCTAGGCCCTTGTGCATCAGGCTTTGGATGCAAGCGTTATCTACCTGTGCAGACCAGAGCTGCACAGACAGGAGCGGGTGCCTCAAGATCTGATGCAGAGGAGGGGCTCAGTGGACCACAAACTGCCACAGGTGAGGAAACTATGTCTAGACAAGGCCTGCCCCTCACAGGAGGTGCGCTGGTAGCCTCGGCCTGTCTCACAGTCAGTGACAGTGTACCTGATGGGGAACTGCAAGTCTGGGCTGGTTGACTCAACCTCCGGCGCCCTGTCTCAGTCTCCCTACTCCAAAACTCTGCTGTCCTAGCTGTGGCTCTCAATCTCTGGTCTCCCAGTCTCTTTCCCAACCCACATCCACCCTAGGGCCTGAGCCTGTCCCAGACTCGAAGTGACCAGCAGGGATTCTGTAAATATACAACGCACCACGCTGTTTCCTTGGTCTGGTCCTCATCTTTTTCTCAGCCCCTTTTTTTCCTTTATGTGGATACCTGCAGTCGAACTCGGGACCTCGTGCTTGCCGGGCAGGTGCTTACGCCGCTGAGCCATCTCATCGGCCCTTTGTTTTTAAAAACCATTGTATTTTTTAAAAGATGCCTTTCAGGGCCGGTGAGATGGCTCAGCAGCGTAAGCGCCTACCTTGCAAGCGCGAGGGCCCGAGTTCGACTCCCGGAACCCACATACAAAAAAGGGGCCGGTGATATCGCTCAGCGGCACGGGTGCCTGTTGGCGCACGAGGTCCTGAGGCCGACCCCCCCGGTACCCACAAAAAAACAACAAAAAAAAAAACAAAAAAATGCCTTTCAAATTTTGTTTTTATTTTTTGAGACAGGGTCTTGCTGTGTAGTTCAGGCTGGCCTTGAACTCACTCTGTAGCCCAGGCTGGCCTGGAACTCATGGCAATCCTCCTGCCTCAGCCTCCTGAGCTCTGGGATTGCAGGTGTGCACCACCACACCCAGCTGCCTTTCAAATTTTAGATCCAAATACCATAAGGAAAATTTTGATTTTTTTTTTCTATGAAATAAGTGTGCTGCGTGTGGTGGTGCATGCTTGGATTACAAGCATTCTAGGAAGCTGAGGCCAAATGATCACAAGTTCGAATCCAGCTTGGGAGACTTAGCAATTTAGCAAGACCCTGTCTCAAAATAAAAAAATAAAAAAGCTGGAGATGTAGATCAGTGGGAAGGCCCTGGGTTCAATCCCCAGTACCACACACACACACACACACACACACACACACACACACACACGTGTGTATCACTAAAGCTTTATTTATAGTAATTATAAGTCTCATTAATGTACTTTATTATGTGTCAGGTATAGTACTGATATTTTACATTTTATATGTTCATTTTACCCTTCAACAACACTGTGAGGATGGGGAAACTGAGGGACAGGAAAATTAATTGACTTGTCCAAGGTCACAGAAAACAGAGAGCAATGGAGCTTTCCAAATCCAGGGGTTCTAGCTTCAGAGGCTAGAGGAGCATTCATACTTTAGAAGGACTCCTTTGGAAAGCTCACCCTCTTGTGCTCTCAGGGTTTGATGTCATCTCATTGCTGTGGATTCTTATTCAAATTTAGCTATAGACCTTTGTCAGATATCTCTTAATAAGTGGAATTTGGTTTTTGGGATTGTTTTGTTTTGGTTTGGTTTTGAGACAGGGTCTCACTATGTAGCTCAGGCCTTGAACTCACTATGTAGCCTAAGCTGGCCTCCAACTCTCAGTGATCCTCCTGCTCCAACCTCCTGAATACTGGGAGTACAGTTGTGTGCCACCACCCCCAGCAAAAAGTAGAATTTGTTAAAATTGGTTCAATATTGTTTCTGTGTATGCACCAACTATAGAGATGGCAAGAATTATTGATGTCCTGGGTTACTGTTTCAGTGAGAAGTATACATTGTAAAGTTTAAAATAAATGTTTTGTTGGAGGAGGCAAAAGGAGACATTAAGGCCAGGTGTGTTGATGCATGCCTGTGATCCCAGTACTCAGGAGGCTGAAGCAGGAGGATTGCCATGAGTTTGAGGCCAGCCTGGACTACATAGTCAGCTCAAGGATAGCCTGAACTACAGAGCAAAACCCAGTCTTAAAAAAAAAAGATATTTGATTTCTTTGAAATGTTTCAATTTTTTTGAGAATATATTTGTATACAATTACTCAATAAACTGTGCCTTGCCTAGGCTAAGCAAGTGCTCTACCACAGAACTATATCCCCAGCTTCTGAATTTTTGAGAAATTAATAAATTAGAAGATATAATCTAAGTTGGCATCAACAAATATCTGAAATCATGTACATGTATTATAGCTACATTTGGAGACTAAGGGTGTACTTCAAGGTAGAGCATTTGCCTAGCATGTGCAATGCCCTGGCTTCAATTCCAGAACTGCAAATAAAATAAAACTACATCTGGTCTTTTTATACAATGGAGTACTACTCAGCCATAAAGAAAGATAAACTGGAGACTTTTATAGGTAAATGGATGCAACTCGAGAAAATACTCATAAGTGAAATAAACTGGACGCACATGTGTAAACATTGTATTGTCTCCCTAGTGTGAGAAACTGAAAGAGTAAATATGATCCAAAATGTACAATAGATATGGCAAAACAGTAAGAAACTGTTCAAAAGGAAAGAGAAACTGGGATGGGGGAATGGAGAAAAGAAAGAAGGAAAAAGAAAAAAATTATATATGTATATAAGATAGTTATGATAGATACACTACTAATTTCGCTTAGTTCATTGAAAAGAAAGGTTTGTGCTAATATTGCTTGGATAATTGAATGCTGATATCTTGTACCCTGAGTAACTAATTTAGAGATAACAATACATAATGTATTAACCATTGTTACCCTATTATGTTGTTTTGAAATTTTGTTCTATTTTTTTCTCTTTAAAAAACAACAACAACAACAAAAACAAAAACTACATCTACGTCAGCACCATTTAAGAACCCTACTCAGTCTTTTAGTCAGGGTACTGCAAGCTCCAGAGCAATGTCTACTTTGTGGGCGTGTATATGGTCTGTGTCGCTTGCAATCCATTCAGGTCCAAAGGTGACTTAGGACAAGGACAACCCCAAATGGGGCTCTCAGGGTAGAGAGCAAGTCTCCCCTTTCTGACAGGGAGGCCCCTGACATTGCCAGGCATAGGAGTCTGAATTCGTCTTCCTCAGTGTTTTCCCCAGTTCCACTCCTTGGTCCCCAGCCCAGGACTCGGCTCAGAAGGGGAGTTCAAACAAAGTGCAAAAGGCCACAAGGCAACAGGTGAAACAGAAACACATACTCAAGAAATTTAATTTTCTGCCTCAGTTTATTCATCCCGAGTTGGTCCAGAGGCCAGGTTCACACTCATTATGCAAGAGCTGTACACAGAAGTCCCCAGGGCCGAAGCTTCCTCCATTCCCTACACCTTTCACCCAGTCACTCCACATGGATGAAACTCTTCAGAGATAGAGAAGACGAGGAGACTGAGGGCCAGAGGCAGCATCAGTGACCTCCATGCCATCATTCACCTGACGGCATCCCCTCTTCATGCCACTGCCTGCCCTCCAGTACCCTGCATTTTCTTGGCTCCTAGAAGCAAAGCAGAGATCTCTTTGTTGTTCCTCAAGACCTATTTGCTCTCAAACTCAGGAAGCTCTGGTCAATCTTGTCAGTTCATTTAAAGGGCCATGCTGGGGGCCGGTGAGATGGCTCAGCGGCGTAAGCGCCTGCCTTGCAAGCGCAAGGGCCCGAGTTCGACTCCCAGAACCCACATACAAAAAAGGGGCCGGTGATATCGCTCAGCGGCACGGGTGCCTGTTGGCGCACGAGGTCCTGAGGTCGGCCTCCCCGGTACCCACAAAAAAAATAAAAAATAAAAAATAAAGGGCCGTGCAATGACGAAAGAGCAGCCTAAGAGCTTCTAGAGGCTGGGCTGACACTGCCCCCTGTCCACCCAGGAAACTGAGCTCCAGCTCCTCCTGACAGTTCAATTGCAGAAAATGGACCAAGCCAATGGGACCAAACAAACTGGACATTCAGTGTTGTTAAAGCCAGAGGCACAGCAGGGTAAGCGCTCAGAGAGGAAAGTGAGATTTTCTCCAATAGCCTTGGAACACCTCATCTGTTATTTGCGAGCACATATCCCTTTTTCATCAGAAGCTTAAATTAATATGGTTTTCAATAACTTTTCCCAGTTGAGAGGTATGGTTTATTTGGGAACTGCTATTTTGGAATTTCCACCCTCCTATTCTTTATAGGTTTCTGCCATTTTTATCTTCTCCATCCTCACCTCCCAAAGGCAGAGTTCAAAAGGACAGTCTCTTACCTCCATCTCAGTCCCCATACCCACCCTGCCATGATCTCTACCACCCTCTGCCAGTTCCCTCTCTGGTACCAATTTTCCACTTACTGCCCTGACAAAATTGTAGCCCAAGTGCATGGCAGGCCAAAGCAGCCAGGAAACCTCTTCTAGCAAAGCCAACATCAGAGAGAGACAATAGCCTTAGCAGAACAAGGTCTGGGATAAATAAGAGAAAGGCAGAAGGAAAGGTGCCCTGGAATACTGCAGAGAATGGATTGGCCACAACCCTCTGATAAATGACAGTAGGATAGCTCTCTCTCTCTCCAGAAAGCAGAAGGACACAGGGCAGAAAAAGGGATGGGTAACAGGTGTGGGTAGATGCCTTCTTGGTGCAATTGAGTCTGCCTGCAAATACACATGCTCCCATCATACGCTACCCATGCCTGCACCTGCACACATGCACCCCTACACATAGGCCCAACCACACAAGGTTCACTCACATACACCCAACACAAGCCTGCACATTCATATGTACACATATGCACACACATCTTTTGCATATACATCCTCACTCATACACATATAAACACATTCCTAGGTACCTAGTTATACATACATGCACAAATTTACTGAATCTTACATACATGCTACATACACGCATTCACTCTTACACACTCATACATATAAATTAGCTTGCATGTACACATGCATACACAGGATATGTAAGCTCACGCACATGTGCCTGCACATACCTGCTTACATGTTAGTACATAACACACTCATGCTTATCTACATTCCTGCCAACAAATAATCATGTACATACTTATGCACAACCACACACAACTGCAGAAAAACATGTACACCCTTGCACACTGGTGGAAGCACTCAGCCCTGGTCTTGGGGCCTGGATGGTGCTGCCCTCTGCTGGAGACAGCGGATAAGCTCCTTCCGGTTATCTAGGATAGTGTCGAAGCTATCCTGCAGACGGGCCTGCTGGTCAACCAACTGGTGCTGCAGGCCCCGGATCCACTGGAGCAGTGCCAGACGACGGTACATCACCAAGTGCACGTGGTGCTTCTCCTTCTCCCGCTCTTTGTAGCGCTCCTGAGCCTGCAGCTGCTGCACAGCCTGGGCTACTGAGGGCAGAAAAGGATCTGGAGGAGGGCCAGGACCTCGAGGGGTCCCACAGGCAGGCTCAGGACTGCTACTAGTGCTGTCTATGCTCAGAGAGCTGCTGGCATAGCCATTGTCCTCTAGAGGGGAGCAGACAGTGATGGCATCATCATTCTTTTCGGGCTCAGTACCAGGAATCTCTGCACCCTCTGGGGGGCTGCGGACCACCCCTTCAGGGAGTCCTGAGGCCTGGAAGGCCTGGTTGTCAGAGAATGACTCAGAGGAGCTCCTCATCGGGATGGGTTCCACTTTGCCTGGCATCCCATGCCAATTCTCATTGGCGTCCTTGGCACTCTCCATGAAGTTGGAGTTGCTGTCTGGTTGGAGTTCACACTCCTGACACACTCCAGGAGGCCTGCCCCCGGGGAACTGGCCTCCTTCAGGCATCTCTGGCTGGATGGCAAACATCTGGCCTGTAAGGGGGAAGCCAAAGAATGAGTCACACACAGCAAGGCAGGGGAGCGGCCTGAAGTTGTGGTAAACTAGCTGTGGGTCAGTCCCTTTTCTGACCCTGGGAACTCTTCCCTTCGTGGTTTTTCTCCTTTCTGACCATTCACTGTCTCCTGAATCAGGTTTTTCCTTAGCTCTCTCAGGCAGGCTGTCTTCTCATTCCACAAACTTGTCCCCAGATGACTTCATTCTCTACTGTAGCTTCAGGAACCATATGTTGGTGACTCAGATCTGTCTCTAGCCCAGATCTAACTGTTGTCCTACCCTGCAACCAACCGTAGGCTCCTCAAATTCTACATGTCCAAACCAGCTCTCCCACTTCGGTGTCCTCAGCAAGAGGCCTCCGCTCTCTATTCCATCAGATGCCTAGGAACATCCTGGACTACTCACTCTCCTTCCTTGCCCCATCCCATTGGTCACAAAGTTCTGACAGTTCTTCCTCTTTTCTTTCACATGGTTCAGACTATTTCTTACCTGGATTATTGCCACAGCCTTCTCACTAATCTACCTCCAGTTAAAAGTGTAAATTTCATTTGTCACAACTCTGAGTGATGACCCAAACTGTTAAGCCTCTACATGAAGCCAGCTACAGCGATACATACCTATAATCTCAACTACTTGGGAGGCTGAGGCAGAAGGATCGCACCCAGCCAGGGCAATTTTGTAAGACCTTGTCTCAAGATAAAATTAAAAATAAAAATGGGTGGGGATGTACCTCAGTGCTCCCTCTGCTTAATCCCCAGTACCTGCCACACACACACACACAGACACACACACACACACACGAAGAAAAAAATGCCTCTACATGGCCTACTAAGCCCTACTTGATCTGGCCCTGTGCATCTCTCTGTACTTCCTCTTACAACTCTTCCATCACCACCCCACACTGCTCAGAGATCTCAAAACACACCATTATTCTCATACCATTCCTTTGGCCTACAATATCCTGCCTCTTCCCCTAAGCTCTTCCTTTTCCTCCTTTTTGCACTCCCAAACTCAGCTCTAATATCCCCACTTCTCTGAAGCCTTCCTGATCATCTCCCCATGGCCTCAATATATACAAACACACAGTTATGCCTTTCTCTGAGTCTGCCCTTCCCTGAGTACACACTGTCTTACCCATGTCTGTTTCCTATCCCTGGCATGCAGTTGATGGCCTGTAATTGTCTATTCAACTGGAACTGTTTATTCGAACAATCGTTTAGTGAGTTTATAATCTGACTCCCTGATTAGACATGAAACTCTTTTATACATCCTCCAGCATATTCCCAGGAGCCAGCACAAAGCCTGGCACAAACAGGTGTCAGCACAAATTTGCTGGGCAAGTGAACGGGGGAGGTGACTGCAGTGAGATTTCTGTGCTTAGGAGGATGGAGCCAATGGTAGCAGAAGGCTGCCGCTGCTGGCCCAGGGCTGGAAGAGCCAGCTTCAGCTTCCTCCTCTGTCCTATGGACCCCCGCCCCAACCCCACTGACAAACCTCCCTTCGGAGCTTGCCTCTTGCTCCCACTGCTCCCGTCTGGCGCCCCTGCCCTTGCTTGCTCCACCCTTATGGCCTTGGTGGAAGGCGTACCACTCTTCTTTTCCTCGTGACCAGCTTCTACCAAAACGAGGGTTTGAACTGACAAGAGGTTTCCATTACCCACACAGCGCTAGCGTTTGAAGAACCGAGGATCATTAAGATACTACTGAGTGCAGCAGACACGAAGAGAACCTCTGTAGGTATCGAGGTCTCTCCCGACCTGCAGCGACGGGCAGAAGGCCCGGAGGGACCGGCGTGGGGTCAGTCTCTGCAACCTGCGCACCCTCATCACGCCGGCTTGCGGGAGGGTGCCTGGAGATCTTCCTCCGCCCCAATTTTTCCTAAACTTGGGCGGGGCCACGAAAGAAGCTGGAGTGAGGTGGGGTGGTGCTAAGGACGAGAGGTTCTCCGCCGTAAAAATGGGAACCTGGACACCCCAGGGGCAGGACCCCCCACCCCCGTTAATCCATGGCGGCCTTCCTTCCACGCGGTGCAGGCAAGGGAGAGCACCCCAGGCGACAAGGACGGCGACCCTCCGTCCCCAACCCCCGCGAAGCAGGGAGCGGAGCGGAGGCTGCACGGCCGGGCCCCAAGCCCTCCACCTCGGCCCGGACTCACTGCCTAGAGGCGCCCGCTCCTGCGGGCCCGCTCGCTGGGAGCGCGTCACTGCGGGTCGGGAGGCCCCTCGGCCTGCGGTCTCCGCGGCCCGGGTGGGCGCGAGGTCCCCGCGCTGGGCGCCCAGTCCCGGCCGCGACTGCGGAGCCCGGCGGCGTCTGCGCGGCGGGGCGGGGCGGCCTGGCCCACGTGGGCCAGTTCGGTTCTCGGCGCAGGAACCGCCGACCCCGCCTCCGGTGAATTAATCCCGGCCCTCCAGGTCGGGCCGGGTTCCCAGCCACGCACTCCAGGCCTTTCCGAACGGTCGATTCGCCTCACTGCAGACGCGGCGAGATTTCCAAACCGCACCTCCGATCGTCACCACTTCCTGCCCTCAGCCCTTCAATGGCTTCCCCGCTGCAGGGGGAGCGGCAGCCGCCGCGCTCGCCTGCTGCCCTCCGCCGCCTGTCCAGCTCCGTCCTTCACGGGCCTCCCCTCAGCCTGGCCTCGAACACCTTTCTGCCGCTCGGCTTTCGGTTTTGCACACACCCTTCCTTCTGCCTAAAATTCTCTCCCCTGCGACTTACTCCTATTTCAGATCTTTCTCTCAGAGAAACCTTTTTTGACTCCCCCCTCATTTGAGGCACCTTTGTTCTTTTTCCTTGTAGCATTTATCCCAATTTGGAACTACATATTCATGTTGTGCTTTTTTCTTTTTATTAATCTCATTAAATGAAAGCTGAGTGTTTTGTTGTTATTGTTTTTGAGGGGGTTGCTCTGTGTGTTTTGTTGTTGTTTTTGTGGTACTGGGTATTGAACCTAGGGCATTTGCACTGAGCTACATTCCCCAGACCTCTTTTTATTTTTTATTTTGAGACAGGGTCTTGATAAATCGCTGAACTGCCTAGGCTGGGGTCCAATTTTCCATCCTGCCTCAGCTCCCCAAAGTGCTGGGATTACACCAGGCTGAAAGCTATGTTTTGGGTGAAGACAGATAATCCGCTCTGTGACGGGGCTGGGTAAAACTCTGACCCCACCAATGGTGGCTTCCTCCCTGCTGGGCAGAGAACCCTCCCACGACACCTGGGCGGTGGGCACTTGTGCCATTTCCCCGGGTGAGCAGGAGCTAGGTAAGAAAGGGTCCCAGGTTCGAAACACCAGCGGATTCTTCTAAGTTCTATTTACTGACGCCTAATCTTCACTCCCTTCCTCCTTAGGGTAAATGTGTAGGGGCTGTGGAGACTAAACGGCAGATTAATTCACACCAACACATCTTATATACTGGAGTGATCAAAAAATGCAGTGAATATTCAAATTAAAATGAAATTTATTACAGTTAAACACACATTGCCAAGAATGATGGCCAAGAGCGTGTCCCCAAATCGAGGGGGAATATTTTGAGTATCTGAGGGGGTGATATATGTATATATTTTAAAGTCTGTGTTACATTCTGCCAGCACACCAACCTGGCATAGTTGAGCCATCAATTGCATTGTTCCATAAAGCTAGTTGCTTCCAAATAACACAATACCTGATAACTCAGGGGCAGATACTCCAGCACCATATAATTAATACAATCAGTGCTTAGACAGTGCTCCTGGCTACTCCATAATTTACAGAGAGATGGAAGCCTGGAGAACAAAACGACCAGGAAGGCAGGGGTGTCCACGTCTACACGAAGACAGAAAAGCACATGTTGGGACACCTGTGATTCATTCACTGGAGGCTTCTCCAGTCAGACCTCAAGGAATCAGTCGCCCCACATGCAGGGGGATCTATGGCTCTGTCCACTCTCTATATGTGTCAGGGACTTAATTGGCAGAGCCACAGAAATCACCAGATGACCAGTGGCAACCTGAACAGGCTCTGTTGCCATTCAGGCCTTCATCATGAAGCAGTGAGCAGTGAGTAAGAATATTGGCAGAAAACAGGTCCGTGTCAAGAGCGGCTAGCAGTGAGTAGCCAAATCCAGGCTGCAGGGCCTGTGATGTTAGGCAAGGAGACAAGGGAAGATGACAGAAATTTCTACTCCAGGAAATAGGGCAGGGTTCCTTTATAGGTGGATAATTTCTCTATGTCAATACTCTTGGAAAGAAAGTGGGGCTAAGAACAAGGGTTTCAGACTGAAAAATCTTGCTTCTGCCAAGCATGGTGGTGCATGCCTGTAATCCCAGAACTTGGGAGGCTGAGGCAGGAAGATCACCACTAGTTTGAGACTAGCCTGGGCTACATAGTAAGTTTAAGACCAGCCTGAATTACAGAGCGAGACCCTGTCTCAGAAAGAAAAAAATCTTGCTCCTTCTCATCCATTCATTCATATGCAACACATAGAGTGCTTCCTTTATGCCAAGTACTGTGATCAGAACTAGTCAGTCCTAGGAAGTGGGGATGTAGCTTAGCACTAGAGCCCTTGCCTGGCAAGTGTGAGGCCCTGGGTTCAATCCCCAATCAGTCAATAAAAGGAAGAGAGGAAGGAAAGAAGGAAAGGAGGGAGGGAGGGGCAGGGAAGGAGAGAGACAGAGAGAAAGAAACAGAGAAAGATGGAGACCTGGTCCTGGCCGTCAGGCATGAGGGGTGGATAGTTCACCAAGAGAAAGCAGAGGGCTTAGGAGACTGCATATTCAGAGTGTGTTCAGAAACAGCATAGGCCAGTGTGACTGGCGTTCAGGAGGAAACGGAGATAGGAGAAGGCTAGAGAACAAAGTTGGCCAGTTGTGCAAGGTCTTGAAAAGATCATTCAAGGAGGTTGGGCTTCATCCTGTGGGCAACAGGGAAATAACCCGGGAAACCCCCAGTTTCCACACCAGAACAGTCTAATCCCAGAGACAAGCTACATCACTGCCAGCTTTTCTCCCTTCTCCTGAGCTCACATCACCTGTCAGCTTCCCCAAAAGGCTCTGGGAACTTAGGCAAATCAAGTAATTTTAACTCCCTTGAGCTAAATAAGGATAATATTCCTTGAAAGTTGTTGAATAACATTATAGTTTTGAAGCTTGTTACTTGGGCTCCCAAGACCAGGCACAGAAGGGCCTCTGACACACCAGAGAGCCCTTAAGGCAGATTAGAAGGAAGATTACCCCCCAGAATTGGCTCATCTCTGGAGAGAAAGGCCTAGGAAGCTGGTGACCTAATTGTTTTGTTCATCCATTTCTCCACTGCCTCTTAAAGGTAAAGTGCTGCTCTAGTCTAACAGAAAACTACTGTGCATCCACTGTAGGTGAAAGATGGCCATTCCCTCACCCTCAACATGACTGTTTAGTCAGCTCAGCTGTGAAATGAGGCCTCCCAAATAGCTGGGAGCACCGGTGCCCAACACCACAGCTTGGCTGGGCTTATCTAGTTTCATTCTGTCTCCAAAGTTTCCCCAAAGAGTCTATTGGGAATTGGAGGCAGATGTGGATGGCTATAGGAAGGAGCTGGGAAGGAGTACTTGTTAGTACTGTACTTTGTTGAACAAATGTTCAACAAATGTTCAACTTCTAATACGAAGTTTTAAAGTTTTGTTTTGTTTTAGCCTTGGAATCGTTCTTTGTGTGTGTGTGTGGGGGTGTTACTAGGGGATGGAACCAGACCCTTTTACATGCTAGGCAGGCCCTCTACCACTGAGCTATATTTTCAGCCCTGGAATCAGTGTTTTTCCTTCAGTGAAAATCTTTGCAATACACCCAGTTCGAGATGTTCTCTTCTTTCCTGATGCCTCCACTCTAAAAGGCTTCTGAGCTATACCTAGAGCGCTGAGGTATGTTTTAAAGCTGGTGGGCCACAGTTCCAAATCTGCTGCACCAGAAAAACCTAGAAAAGAAATCTTCTTTCAGCCCTCCACCCAACCAAGGGAAAAGGGTGAACAGGGGTGTTCTGGAGCTGTTAGAATGAAAGGTTAGTATGAATTCCTTCTCTGTAACACACCCGAGAGGTAAATGGCCTCTCCCAACTTTCTTCTACCAAGAGATCCCAGACTGGGAAGCTGTTGGTTCTGAGCTAGATGAACAAGCTGAATGCAGGAGGAATGAGAAAAAGGGGTGCCTGCTCTAACCCCTTCCTAGCAGCTGCCTCTGTGGGCTCCATAATCCCTCTCCCTCAGCTCATCCTCTGACCGCCCACCTCTCTTCCACCCACCCCATTCATCAGTAGGAGGGCACTGTATTAGCACAGTCATTCAGGGCCTGACAGGTCCTTTCTGGGTGCCCCCCACATGTAACCACTTAACCCCCAGCACAAAGGGCCAAGCTGAATGAGCTTGGAGCCGGTGGCTC
The DNA here is from genome assembly GCA_028451465.1 of Erethizon dorsatum. Classification (NCBI taxonomy): domain Eukaryota; kingdom Metazoa; phylum Chordata; class Mammalia; order Rodentia; family Erethizontidae; genus Erethizon; species Erethizon dorsatum. Next base: position 107,262,437 of record CM051827.1, on the reverse strand, counting down.
GTGCAGAAGGGGGAGGACTCAATGGGATTTGGGGAGCTGGGTGTATAAACTGCTCTGCTCCAGCAGCCCTCAATGGAGGAGCTGGAGTCAGGGCATGTGCCGAGGGGAGGAGCCCGGCAGCTGCATCCCGCCCCTGAACAATGATTTATTCATTCTCTTGGCACGCACAGAGAAAACAGGCCGGGGGAACGTGGCCCCACAAATCTCCCTCAGCCTCAGCTAATTCCCAGGGCAATCACTGTGGTTCAGAGCACCCCTCCCACTTGTAATTTATTGCCTAAAGCTTGCCTTCCTCTACCCTGTAAAGAAATAGGAAAAAAGTAAAGAAAAGAAAAAAAATAGAGTGCTTTAATGGGAGACCTGTAGAAGGCTGAAGGTCAGGCTGCACCCAATCTCAATCTCTCCCTCAAAATTTCCGTTAGGTTTTACTCACATCCATAGAAATTGATGCAAATGAAAATAAATAAGTAAGTGAGTGAATGAATGAGCATAGCATGGCCCATCTCAGGACTGCCCCAAGACAGCAGGGCAGAGATAGAAGCAGGAAGCTGGGGAGCACAGAGTAGAAATAACTGACAGGTAATGGGAATGCAATAAACATTTGTTCAACAAAGTACAGTACTAACAAGTACTCCTTCCCAGCTCCTTCCTATAGCCATCCACATCTGCCTCCAATTCCCAATAGACTCTTTGGGGAAACTTTGGAGACAGAATGAAACTAGATAAGCCCAGCCAAGCTGTGGTGTTGGGCACCGGTGCTCCCAGCTATTTGGGAGGCCTCATAAGACAGGAGGATGGCTTGAGCTCAGGAGTTGGGGGCCAGCCTAGGTAACATGGTGAGACCTCATTTCAAAACAAAAGGAAGGAAGGAAGGGAGGGAGGAAGGAAGGAAGGTAGAAAGGGAGGGAGGAAGATAGGAAGGGAGGGAGGGAGGGAAAGAGGGAGTGAGGCAGCGAAGGAGGTGAAAAGAAAGGAAACAAAAAAGAGGTAAGCAAAGACACTAAAACTAGTAGATTTTTTAAAATGCCAGGTGGATGAGTGGTTTCAAGTTTCAAAAAGCTAAATTGTGACAAGAATAAATTTGCTCTTGCCCACTCACCTCCATACCTCATGTCGCCAGGGCCACATTTTTTTTTTAAATCATAATAATAAATTAAGCTAAAAATCAATAATGTTAGCAAAACAGGGAAAGCCAGATGGAAGTGACTGTCCTCAAGACTGCTCCCTGGGCCTCCTGGCTCCAAGGTCATAATTACCTTGTCACACAGAAGACAAATCTATCGTGTGAGTGGTAAGTGCGAGAGGTGGAGATCCAGGGCAGGGAGGCTGCCCATCCGACAAGGAGGAAGGCATGCAGTAGGAAGACTAATTGGCCTTCGGTGGGGCAGTTTGAGACTGACAAAACTAAGGGCTATGCAGTTTCAAAAAACGTTCTTCCTTTAGACGGGAGGGTGGACACACTAAAGGAGGCGACCCTGCCCAATACTAGCAGTAGGGGATGAGAGCACTAGGGAGAAGGCTCCCAGGAGATTCATGGCAGGTTGCTATGAGGCTGCTGCCCTCTGGTGGACATAAAGAGATGCCATCAACACCTCCAACGCTGGAGAAACATTGTAAAGGAGTCTCTGTCCTTTCCTGTCTCCAAGCCTTGGCCACACGGACCAGACTACACACAGGCTGGATTCCCCAGGAAACCGACCCTGAGATACTTCAGCGTGCAGAATGTTTAAGAAGCGCCCTTCAGCTGGGGGTGTGGTGCATGCCTGTAATCTCAGCACAGGCTGAGCCAGGAGGATCACCATGAGTTTGAGGCCGGCCTGGGCTACACAGTGACACCTTGTTCCAAAAATAAATAAATAAATAAGCGCCCTTGAGATCAACTTCTGCAGAAAGAGGAAAAAGAAGCAGGATGGAGAGCAGAAGAAGTCGACTGCAATACAGGCCTGTGAGACTCTTAGTCTACCCCACAAGGAATTCTGAAGCTGGAATGGCCCTCCAGAGTTGTCACCAAATGAGTTGAGATGGCCAGGTATTTACACACCTGTCATCACGTGTGGGCTGTGCTAGAAAGTATAAGGTGCTCTGTAGCTGAGGTAATTCCCAAAGGAGCTACCACGAAGCCAGTCTGCAGTGTTCCCAGCAGCTGGGCCAACGAGGTCCTCATCAAAGGTTCCAACTCACACAACATAGATATTCATAAAACATGTTAAAGGAACCACAGTTTAGTTCATGCCTCAGGCTCCAGGTTCAGTGTCACAGTACACAAGTCTCAGTTATTTCGGCTGTTACACACTTGGAAACGGGCAAGGAGTCTAAATGCTCAGATTCATGGATTCATTCATTCAACAAGCATTCATTGAAATTTACCAAGTGCCAAGCCTGAGGCAGACACTTTACAATTTTTTTTTTACTTAATCCTCACAACTGTGGAGCTAGTATTAACTCAGATTATTCAGATGAGATCAAGTTATTAAGTGGCTTTCACAGTCCAATGACACTTTAAAAAATGACACTCACAATGGAACAAGTGCTTTTGCTGCTGCCAAAGATTCTTCAGGCCACAAAGGGTCTCGGCTCTGTTCTGCGTGCGTGCGTCTGAATGGGACGGCTTGCTGTTTGTAGCCAGAACATTTCCTCTGTTGCAGCCAAGCCTTGTTTGTGCTCCACAGCCTACTGCTTTAATTCATTCCTAATAATGCTGCTGCTGAAGGTAACAGAATCACAGGCTTTAAAACTCCTAGTTGTAGCAACAGAGCAAGCCGTGGTTACCAAGAAGGAAACTGGTGGGCCCTCTTTCTCTTGATAGTCAGTGGAAAGACAATCTTAATCCTTAGTCTTCCTTAGCCATCTGGTCATCAGAAAGTTATGAGGATAAGTTCTTTCCTACTGTCTGATTTCCAGATCTGTGGCAGTTGTTTTAGGACAGGAACACTGAAGGTGCAAGCGGTGGAGGTTTCTGCTCTAGACACCTCTCGGTACCCTGTACTTCTCACTGACCTACCTGGTCTGGAGAAATAGAGCTGCCAGCTGCTGTTCTACTAGGGCCCTGACACATTCTCACCTTTGGCCTATTAAAACTTTCAGCATACACAACCGCCAACATGAAGATTTTCGTTTTCTCCTTTAGATCCTAACTAGAAGGAAAGAGGGGGAGAAGGGATGCTTGGATGTTATGGAATAATTTCTGGGTCTGACTATAGAGACATTCACTCGGTACTCCTGGCCCCCTTCACACACACACGCACACACACACACGAGCATGCACATTTTCCCTCCTGGGCTCCCAGAACCTAATTTTTCACGTTTGGAAAACCCAGATGATTTTTGCCTGGGTCCATCTGGTTTTCCAAATAACCTGTCTTTTTGATAAATAACGTAAGTTAAATTAGACAAGACAAACAAAGAGAGGGGTGGGCAGTCAGCTATTTTTTTTCTTTCACTCAGCCTCAGAGAAAAAGAGAGGGGGCTGAAAACCCCAAACCATAGCTCACTCCCAACCCTGCCCCAGCACTTTCTACCCCTTGGGCTGGGCCCAGTGATCCTCCAGGCTGGTTCTGGGGGCTGCTTCACCCCTGTCTCTAACCCACCAGCCATTAAAAATACCAAAGAATGTGGTTCCCTCAACACAAAAGAACCTAGGTATCCAGCCCCACAGCTTCCTCCAATCACCTTTAGGCTGTAGCTACTTCAAACCCCCTCTTCCCATTATGTATCCCACCACAGGGAAGAACTAAATCAATAAACTGAAAATGAAAAAATTTAAGGTGAGAGAAGGGAGCACAGAAAGAGGTGATGGGAAAGACATAGTACAGACCAATAGGATACAACTAAGGGACAGAAAGATCTGGCACCTTGGTCTCAAAAGGTAAAATCTGATGTTGACCCTAGCCATACACAAAGCCATACCTATCTCCCCCGCTGAGTCCAGGCACACCTGCAGCCCTCCATTGCCACCACTGTCACAAGTCCCAGCACACACCAGCCACTGCTGGCTGCTGGGATAGGCCCACGGGGTGGAGTTTTGCTGAGGTTCAGCATCTCCTTTCCACCTAGCCAGAGCGTACTGAGGCATCAACTCCACCCTTTCCTCAGCCTGTATTGGGTTAACCTTAAACACGCATAATCACTTCATATGACGTTGGACTTCCGATCCTAACCATAGACCTGTGAGCTAAACCAAATCATTTCACATGAACCATTTTTAAGTTTAGGGAAAAGGTTCAGAGAGAATGACTCACCTAACTAAATCACTCACTTTTTTCTTTTAAAACAAAATAGGCCATGGTCTCTGTTCTCAAGGAATTTATGGTCTAATGGAGAAAATAGACCTCAACATTAAGGTGGCAAATCATGATAGATCCTAAGGTCGAGGCCAGCCTGGATTATATAGTGAGACCTTGTCTCAAAAAAAAAAAAAAAGTTTGTGCTAATATTGTTTGGACAATTAAATGCCTACATCTTGTACTCTGAATAACTAATTTAAAGATAACAATACGCAATGTATTAACCATTGTTACTCTCCTATTATCTTGTTTTGAGAAAAATTTTTTAAATATAATTTAAAAAAAAAATCCAACAGTAGGAAACATTAAGAGATTACCTAATTACAAAAGGTCAGAGAAAGTGTCTCTGAGGAAGTTAGATTTAAGCTAACATCTTTTTTTTTTTTTGAACTGGGAATCAAACTCAGGACCTTGCACTTGACAGGCAGGCGCCATGCCGCTGAGCTATATCCCCGGCCCTAAGCTAACATCTTGAGAATTACACATTAGTCAGACAAGAAGGAAGTTGGAGGGGAAGGCAGTACGAAGATGGGAAAGGCACTTTAACTTTTTTTTTTTTTTTTTTTTTTTTTTGTGGGTACCGAGGGTCGACCTCAGGACCTTGTGCGCCAGTAGGCACCCGTGCTGCTGAGCAGATATCACCGGCTCTTTTTTCATATGTGGGTTCCGGGAGTCGAACTTGGGCCCTCGCGCTTGCCAGGCAGGCGCCTATGCCGCTGAGCCATCTCACCCGCCCCGGGAAAGGCACTTTAGAAGGCTCTGAGGCAGAATGAAAGAGCGGAGCAGAGGTTGAGAAGCAGGTTTGAACTTCATTCTAACAGTGCTGGAAGACACTGAAAGGTTTGTTTTGGGTACCAGGGATTGAACCCAGGGCTTTGTGTATGCTAACCCTACCACTAATTCACACTCCAACCCTATGGAAAGGTTTTAAGTAGGGGAGTGCATCCTCCCAATCTGTTTACATAAAGGTCACCTTCTAGCTGCTACGTAGATTGGATGCAAAGGAAGCAAAAACAGAGGTGGAAACATCTGAAAGCTACTTCGGTACCTTGGAAAGAAATTATGGAAATTTGGAGTATAGCTCTGACTAGGGAGCTGAAATAAGTGAGTTGATTCAAGATGCAATTTGTAAGTTACCAGGACTTGGAGATTCTCTTGATTATAGAAGTAAAGAAGGTGTCAAGAATGCCCTTCCATTTTCTGGCTTGAATGACTGGGGATGTGTGAAGGCAACTTTTACTGAAATGGGAAAAAAGAAACAAGAGATTTTTAGGGAAAAGATCACATTTTTAAAGATGTTAAGTTCATACTGGGTATGATGTCACATACCTGAAATCCCAGCACTAAGGGGACTGACGTGGGAAGATCACCATGAGTTTGAAACCCAGGCGGCAATCCTCCTGCCTCAGCCTCTAGAGTGGTGGTGGTGAACCAATGTCGTGAGTGCCACAAGGGGGCACGCAGACCCTTCTCTGTTGGCACACAAGTCAAGTCATCCCAGCAGCCAAGCATTAGATAACAGTTTTTTTCTAAATTAAAACCTCAGTATTCAGGTTTATTTGCAGTGTTGGCACTTTGAGATAAGTGGGTTTTGGGTTGCAGTTTGGGCACTCGTCTCATCATCACTGCTCTAGAGAGTGCTGGGATTATGGGCGTATTCCACCACACCCAGCTAAACTTGCAATGTTTGTGATACAGTGAGCCTTTTGGTCCACAGACTATGATGTAATTGTGATACTGGCAATTTCTAATGTTTGCAGAGTGGCACTTAACACAGTACATTCACATACATTTTCCAACTTAATGTTCACAGAAACTCTGAGATACATATAAATTAGGATCCTAATTTTATAGATATAAACAGAAACTCTAAAAAGTGTGATATTATTTATTTAACTTTTTTAGGCACTATTATATTCCAGCCTGTATCAGGCCATGAGGAAGACATAAAGGTAGAAGACAAATACTGGCTCAAGAATACTACAATCAAATTTTATCATGACAAAGAAGCCCCAAGAATTACCAGACATAAGACTAGGGGATAAAAACCAAAAACATGTATTATGAAGTTTTCCAGCCTGAATTAGAAATTCTCAGCACTCGGAAGGCTAAGGCAGGAGGATCGCTGCAAGTTCGAGGCCAGCCTGGGCTACAAAGTGCGTTCAAGGCCAGCCCGAACTGCATAGTGAGACCGTGTCAAAGACAAAAATGGGCCGGGGATATAGCTCAGCGGCACAGCGCCTGCCTGGCAAGTGCAAGGTCCTGAGTTCGATTCCCAGCACCAAAAAGACAAAAACCACCAAAAAAAAAAAAAGAAGAAAGAAAGAAAATTCTCAAAGTAAGGAGAAGTTTGTAGAGAAGCAGTTGAAATGAGAGATACCACAGAGATCTAAACAGTGACATTGGTTCTGCATCTTTGGTGAACTTAAACTGAGGCTTTATAGAAGAGACCCTAGTATGGCTTGTGGACTAAATGAGTGAAATAAGAATGACAGGCTTATTTTAATGGGGTTAATACCATTTGTCCCTACTCATATGTGGAACAAGGAGACAAAACTACTGGCACTGAGCATTCTCATCTCCCAGACTCTTATGCCTCCAAATATGTCATTTCCAAGCTGGTGGAGCTGAGTCCTACCAGGAGACGGTGTCAGGCCCTGGGGCTCCAATTTCATTGACATAGATGGTGTGGATGGGCCAGGACTTTGGGCAAAGTGCGTGTGGATCATGTTGAAATTGTCCATTTCAACCCTGTTATCAAGGTAAAGGCTTAGCTTGCCTTGTGGTAGCTGTCCTGGCATAAGGGAAAGTGACATAGAGTTTAAGACTACTTTTCCTTCTTCAAAGAGAAATTCTCCCTGGAGCCTCAAAAGGAAGCCGTTAGCTCCCCAGATTTCTCAGGCACTGAACTTATCCTCAGCAGGTCAATTCCAATCCTCTACTTCATGTCTCCCCCCAAAAAAGGCATGTAGAAAAAAGCAAAAGGGGAGAAATTTCTAGTCTTTTTTCCCAGCTCTCTTTAGCCCAGCAAGGGCTGCCTAGCCTTGGGCACTATTTAGAGAGCTCAAAGGGAAAGGCAATAGCTTTCCCCTTGGATCCACAGCTATAAACACATGCAAAGCCAGCTAAAGAGAAGATGTTACACAACAGGCTGAAACAAGGAGCATTTATTAAACTCTCCTTCTCCCATGCACTGAGCCCAGACCATTAGGTAAGTTTGACAAATTCACAGGGACTGAGAAGCCAGAAAGGGGACAACTGTGGCACCCTCTCATCCAGATGCAGGTAGCTTTCCTGGGACACCTTAAAATTAATGCTTAACATCAGACAGACACTGACCTAACAATGAGTATTCAAACTGGACAGCAAATTCTGCCTTTAAGCCATTGAGGTTTATTGAAAAACAACATACATATTAAAACATCTTTATACACATTTTCCCCATTACAAGATTACAAATTTACAAACATGAGTTGTCAAAGTCGGCATCTTGAGTGTTAGAAAAAACTGTAGAAAACCTGCGATCTCATTTCATCACTTAAATTGGTGTTCCCTGTCTTTTAATAAAAAACGGACACGATCCCATTCGGCTTCCCAAGTCTATCTAGCTCCTGATGCTCAAAGTATATTCACATGGAATCTTTTCCAAAGCAGCGAGGATGTTCAGTTCTGAGGCGGGGTGGGGAGTCTGTCTAACGTTCTGAGAGCCGTGTGGTAGTTCAGCAAAAGGGGCGGGAGATGGTAACTCTCAAATTAGTAATGAAACATTAAAATGTCCTCTGGTCAGGGCAGTGTACTAAACCTAGGAGATGCAATAAATAATGGTTGTTTCAATGGGCCGGTGAGATGGCTCAGCGGCTTAAGCGCCTGCCCAGCAAGCGCGAGGGCCCGAGTTCGACTCCCGGAACCCACATACGAAAAAGGGGCCGGTGATATCGCTCAGCGGCACGGGCGCCTGCTGGCGCACCAGGTCCTGAGGTTGACCGCCCGGTACCCACAAAAAAAAATAAAAAATAAAAAATAATGGTTGTTTCAAGAAGGGAAGTCCTTGAGCAACAATGTTTCAAACAGAATTCAGTCCTAGGAAAGGTCTCTCTGCTCCACAGATTATCTAATGCAGCAGACACTGGGGGTAGCCCTTTATCTTCATTCCATACTTCAGAAAAGTAGGGTCAAGGTCCTTCTGAACTGGGTACCAGTTTAAGTCCTTATTACAAAGGCAGCAAAAGCTAATCAGAACTTTGAGGCTGTCTTGAGAAGAAGCCTACAGAAAAATGGAAAGAGTAAGACAAACAACAGTCCATCTGTTGGTCCCTAGGTCCATCATCTAAGAAGTCTCTTCTTCGTTGAATTACGGTTACTATGGTAGAGATCTTACAAGTATGAAGGAGTCATTCTGATACTGACTTTTATCACTTTCTGTAATGCCACATTTTCTTCCCTCCTCTGCTTCCTCCTTTCCCAACCACCTCTATCACAAAGAGGTGTAAACCCAGGACAGTGCCAGGATAAACTGTCAAATTTTTAATGGAGTACATGAGGATTCATGTAAGCACTCCATAAATCGATGTTGGAGACACTGCAGAATTATGATTAGTGGCCAACCCAGGAAATCCTAGGAAAGGAAGATAGCCACAGCCGAGCAGCAGAAAGAACTGGAATCCTGTTTGCAATCTTAATGCACCACTGATTATGAAGGAAGAAGAGATCATCAGCATGAGCATCAGTTCCAACCTTCAATGCCAGTTTCTAGCACTGAGTTACTGAGTAGTCTCAGCATAGATGCTGGCATCCTTGATGGTGTTAGCTTTCCAAGTACGTAAAGATGCTTCGCTTCAATCCTGGACCGCTATCACCTGTCTTGAGGCGCTTAGGGGAAGGGGATATCTTTAATGATGGTCCCTTTCTCCTTACCTGGAGAGCAGAAAGGGAGTCAGAGCCAGTGCAAGACCCTCACATAGGTACTTACCTTCAATTAGCTCTTAAGCAACTCAGAGCTAAATCATGGACAATTAACAACAGGAAGATAACAACAGTAACAACATAGAAATATAAACTTTCCAGACAGGTTTAAAAGCTTATTATCTACTGCAGAAAGTAAGTCCCCTGTATATTAGTGGGGAGGATTGTAATACTGTAATATAAGCTATTACACCAGAACTTTTGTTTTTTTTTTTTTTTTTTTTTTTTTTGTGGGTACCGGGGGGACGACCTCAGGACCTCGCGCGCCAGCAGGCGCCCATGCCGCTGAGCGATATCACCGGCCCCTTTTTCGTATGTGGGTTCCGGGAGTCGAACTCGGGCCTTTGCGCTTGCAAGGCAGGCGCTTAAGCCGCTGAGCCGTCTCACCGGCCCAGAACTTTTGTTTTTTAATGAGAATAAAATTCTGCTTTGGGCTGGGTGTGGTAGCACACACCTGTAATCCCAGCACTTGGGAAGCTGAGGCAAGAGGATCGCTGTGAGTGCAAGGCCAGCCTGAACTACATAGTGAGACCCTCTCTCAAAAAAAAAAAAAAAACGAAATCTGCTGTGGGAAGTACTACATCAGTTCTCAATATCCATACCTGAGGCTTAGACGATTCCTTTGCTGCCTCAGCCTTGACAGGAGAAAGTGTATGAAAGACAAAGTTTCTTGAATTTCGGGGAGCACTGGGGTTGAGGTCCGAGAGGGCAGCCAGTTTCTGAAGCACAGCTTTGGGCTGGTTTAGCAGTGAGCCTGTCTTCAGCTAAAGGAAAAGAGAGTCATGTACTATCAAATCTCAAAGAATGAAAAATCAGTCTCTCCCTTCCTCCCCCAGGTATTGAGGAGACATTCTTATTCTACCAAGTAGAAAAGAAACAGCAAGCTCTTTTGATTTCTAGTCCCACTTCCTGTGGCTACCACCCTTCCACAATGACAGAGTCTTTTCCCTACTTTATAACCTACAGACCATACCCAGGCATGGTGGCACAGCTGAGTATCATGAGGTTGAGCCCAGCCTGGGCAACTAGTGGGACCTGGTCTCAAAATAAAAAGTAAAAAAGGACTGGGGATGTAGCTCAGTGCAAAGGCCCTGGATTTAATCCCAAGTACCACAAAAACAAAAAAGCAAAACAAACACCTGCCCTCCCTCCAAAAAAACAAAACCCTGCAGACCATAATGTCAGACTGCCAATGTCCCAACCAACCTGGTGAGGGGTTCCAGATCTGATAGCTTCAAAAGGGTTACTGAGTAGAGACTTTGATTCCTGGATAACCACAGGGTGATTGGCTGGAAAGAAAAGACAGCAAAGCTGGGTAGAATTACTTTTAAATCTGAAAACACTAAGAAGCTTTAAAACTAACTCAATAAGCCATAGGAACTCTATGTAATTTTTAATGGTGTCTTTGAAACTACAGTCTCTCCAAAAAGACAACTAAGTTGAACTTATCAATTAATCACTAACAGGAATGACTGAAGAAAAAAATGCAACTTGGTAAGAGTATAGAGTAGTGTTTAAGAGTTTCATTTCTGGGGCCAGGGATATAGCTCAGCGGCACAGCGCCTGCCTGGCAAGTGCAAGGTCCTGAGTTTGATTCCCGGTACAAAAAAAAAAGTTTCATTTCTGGAGTTAAGTATACCTGGTTTCAAATACAGTTAGATATATCATCCTGGGCAATTTAATAGAGAATCCAGAGAGCCTCCAAACATAAGACAAAATCAGCTACAGAAACTCCCAAGTACTTCTACTACCCAGTAGTCTAAGACTGAAGTACACTATCTGTCTTCGCCTCTGTGGAGCCTCTTTTAAAACAGTATTAGACACGGGCTTATAACTAAGCTTCAATAGCCCGGATGGTTAGGATTATCTCCGAAGCCCCAACACTAACAATCCAAGGGCATACATCCCAAGGAGAAACAAGAGCTCACCACTTTTCTGCAGTGCTTTGGCTGTAACTTTCTTGGCTAGCATCATAAACTGACTGTCTTCCCCAATTTCTTCTTCTTCTTCAGCTGTACTCTTCCCCTGCTGTGCCTGAAAATAAAAACCATACAGCATGAGTAGAAAAGCCTACAGCTTCCCTAAATAGTTGGCACAGCTTGGGCTGTGAAGCTAGCTTACTGGGATATTATGTTTTCATTTTTGCAATGTTCCTCCCCCCCAAAAGACTTGAAGCCAGGAGCAGTGGTGCACACCTGTAATCCCAGTGACTCAGGAGGTGGAGTTAGTGAGAATGTCTCAAAATTTAAAAATTAAAAGGGGCTGAGGATGTAGCTCAGCAGTACAGTGCTTGCCTGGAATTCGCAAGGCCCTGGGTTCAATCCCCAGTACCTCCAAAAGATAAAGATTTTGAACAAACATGAAAAGAATTGCCCACGATAAACTTCCAATGCAAAAAAGCAAACTCAAGGAATAAGAGGGTTAGCAATATGTTGCCTAGGATTTTGAAACTATCATGATAAACTCAATGATTAGGTCCTCTCATCCTCATAACTTGGGGTCAAAATAGGCAATCCTCTTGCAGACTTTTTTTTTTTTTTTTTTTTTTTGAGGCAGGTTCTTGCTATGTAGTTCAGGCTGGCCTTGAACTCACTATGTAGCCCAAGCTGGCCTTGAACTCGCAGTGATCCTCCTGCTTCAGCCTCCCAAATTCTGGGATTATAGGCATGCACCACCACGCCCAGCCTTCTTACAGACTTTCTACCTGGTCCCGAAGCCACTGCTCCCGCTCAATTCGCTCCTTCCTCCATCTGGCTTCTGTCTCATCAAGCTGTTCTTCAATCTGATCATCATCAGAGTCTCGGTGGAATAAGTCCATCTGGGAAGCATCATCTAAAGCAGAGTTAAGGCTTTCAGTATCCTGCAGTCCCCATAGGAGAGGGTGACTGGACAGACACAAAATAAACCCTTATTTATTTTTTTGGTACCAGGAATCGAACTCACGACCTCGCACTTGCCAGGCAGGCACTGTGCCGCTGAGCTATATCCCCAGCCCTCTAAAACCTTATTTAGTGTCCACTGACATTAATCTTTTCCATCCACTAATAGGAAGCAACGGTTACAGTGAGGTCCTTCACCTAGCCTATTATAGTTTTGATTGCCATTTGACATGTTAAACTGGACAAATACGTCATCAAGATATTACTTCTGAAGGCAGCAGCCAAGATACCTATGTTTTTCCATCGGAATCTCCTCATTCGCCCAGGTCCATCGCTGTGCAGATCCCCATCAGCAAGGTACCTCTCTTGGTATAAGCGTAGCTGTCGCTTATCATCATCCAACATGGTCTTCCTATACCAGAGGAGAAATGAGGCAGTCAGTCCAGGACCATTCTGACTGGTTAGAGACTGTGCCTTACAATGCACCCTGTTATTCAGAGGGGCTTACTGGGACACTAACATGTGTATTTTCTTGATTTGACTCTGCAGTTCTTCATCAGAAGGAAGAACTTCATCAATTACATCCTCTTCATATTCATCAATCTCTTCCCCATCATACTCGTCTCCACTCCCCACGTCACTTCCTGACACCTCCGCTTCATCCTCCAGATATTTCTTCAGTCTCCTGGAAAACAATTTTAAGGATTAGAAGATGGAACAATGACTGCATACACAGAATGTGGACACAATGAGAACAGCATGTAGAGTCACTGTGACAACAATAATATCATTAAATTTATAACAAATTTTAATAATATCTAACTTTTAAGTAATATTTAAAAATCGATCACTTTATACCATGAGCCAATAACTACTTTACAGGCATTACTACATTATCTTTTTTTTTTTTTTTTTTTCCTGTGGGTACCGGGGGGTCGACCTCAGGACCTCACACACCAGCAGGTGCCCGTGCAGCTGAGCGATATCACCGGCCCCTTTTTCATATGTGGGTTCCGGGAGTCGAACTCGGGCCCTCGCGCTTGCCGGGCAGGCGCTTAAGCCACTGAGCCATCTCACCGGCCCAACATTATCTTTAAGAGTGGGTACTGCTATTTCCTTCATTTTATAATTGACAAAGAAATAAGCAGGACAAAGCCAGGCATGGTGGCTCACACCTATAATCCTAGCACTTGGGAGGCTGAAGGACGATTGTCACCAAGTTCAAGGGAAAAAAAAATAGCAAGGACATGAGAATGGAAGCAATGACACTAATTCTGCAAGGAACTAGATATGTTGGTATAGAAATCACTTAAGAAGGCACAGTGAAATTAAACAATTTATTCAAAGTCACACACAGCTGGAATGTAGTGGAGCCTGGAGTAAATCTAGGTTGGGTAACCCTAAAGCCAGAAAACTCTTAAATCTTTCTCCTGTATTTGGGAATACCTGCTGGAAGGCTCAAACTAAGCACACCAGCTTTTAAGAGATAGTATGGATGGAGACTTATTACAGCAGCAGTGTAGGGATTGTCTTACAGCTCACTGCATCTTGATCCCCAAATTAGAGGCAAGACTGAGGCTCAGAGCTCCTGGTAATCAAAACTACTCCTAGTTACTTTTTCTAGTTTCAGTCCCTTCTGAGAAAAAGTCTGCTATCAACCTGAGCTCAAAGTTCTATTATCTATGAAAATGAAAACACCAATTTGGTACTTTCTGAAGGCTGATTTTCATACTTATACTGTATGTTTTACTTTTATTTTTTTATTAGTACATGTTTGCGATACATAATAAATACATTCTTCATTGGGAGTTGGTACGTATACATACCACATCTTAATCTTTTTTGCTTTCCCTTCTTCTCTCTCTTCATTCCTCTCTCTCCTTCCTGTCCAAAATATTGACCTCCCGGGCCGGTGAGATGGCTCAGCGGCATAAGCGCCTGCCTGGCAAGCGCAAGGGCCCGAGTTCGACTCCCGGATCCCACATACGAAAAAGGGGCCGGTGATATCGCTCAGCGGCACGGGCGCCTGCTGGCATGTGAGGTCCTGAGGTCGACCCCCCGGTACCCACAAAAACAAAACAAAACAAAATATTGACCTCCCTACTTCCTATCATCTATACTATGTTTTTAAAGCTGTGTTCCTCTATCCTAGGGCTCTTAGGGAATTCTTTCAGGGGCTACCAGTCACTAAGTTTTCCAATCTTCCCGCCATCCTTTTCGAGCAATTCAACTTTTAGCTGTCATTCTTTTTTTTTTTTTTTTTTTTTTGTGGGTACCGGGGGTCGACCTCAGGACCTTGCGCGCCAGCAGGCGCCCATGCCACTGAGCGATATCACTGGCCCTTTTTTCGTATGTGGGTTTCGGGAGTCGAACTGGGGCCCTCGCGCTTGCCAGGCAGGCGCTTACACTGCTGAGCCATCTCACCGGCCCTAGCTATCATTCTTTATGACTTCATTTGAACAAAGAGATCTGCAGTCAAATGACATTAAGAATCATTGCCTTAGAAAAATCTATGGATATCCTAAAGCTGTGTAAGACAATTAATTTGACAGGTGACAAAGTAGAACCCAAATGGATCTTAATAGAATGGAATGCTGGGCTCAAAGCAACAAGATGAATCTTATAGGGATCAATATGATGCCCTATGTGTCAATTCCAAAAGTCATTCACATACAATTTAACATTGAATACCTATTAGAATTATGTTTGTGAAACTTGTTTAACATAATAGGAAAATACTTATAGATATGCTAAGTGGGGAAAAAAGCAAGGTGCAAACTTATACATATAAAAAATATTAAATCTCAACTATATAAAAACACAGGCATAGATATGTTAAGAAATAATCACCACTGACTCTTTCACATATATTATGGACAGTGGACATGAGACTTTTTATATATTTCTGCATTCTTTATTCATTTCATTTATTTTTTGCAGTGCCGAGTATGGAACCCAGGGCCTTGCTCATGCTAGGCATGCATGTGCTCTAACTGAACTACACCTACAACCTCTCTGTATTCTTTTTAATATTCTGAAATAAATGTCTTATATTCATGATCAGAATAATCAATATTAAAACAATTAAGTGGGTAATTTGTTGGAGACTAGAATGAGTAAAACACATAACAGTAATTCATAGGAAAAAAAGTTCCAGGAAAATTTAGTTCTCTACTAATTTTAGTTCTTAGGCTCTAGAAGTATAAGTTAGCTCTTCTGATCTTTGGTTACATTATAAGTAGTATGCATCCAGTACATCGACTAGCCAGACTACACCTCAAAGTAAAGAGAATACCCAGGACCTGTGAAGACCACAGGCAATGTCACTAGTTCTGCAAGGAAGTAGAGATGTAGAGATGCTTAGTATAGATATGACCTAAGGAACACCGACCACCACATTGGAATACTGAAGAGATCCCATGCACAACAAGGATTGTGTTTAATCTATGTTAACCACAAAACACAGAAATAGAACCAGAAAATTTAGATAAAAAGGTGGTAAGCTGTAACTCAAGAATCAGGAAATTTCTAGCAATTGAAGGAATGGAGAAAACACCTACATTTGCCTTTTCAGCTTTTCAGATTGCTTTAAGAGTTCTTCTTCATCATCATCTTCCTGGTCATCCAGTGCCATATTTTCATTACCAGAGTCACTGTGTTCATCCTGCCAAAATCGCAGTATCAAAGTTAAGGAGATTAAAATGTCCTCAAGTACAATAGGACTCTTAGGAGCCTAATACTCCCATACCTTATGTGCTCTTTTTCCTGTTTTAAAAAACAAAACAGGGCCGGTGATATAGGTCAGCAGCATAAGTGCCTGCCTGGCAAATGCAAGGTCCTGAGTTCAACTCCCAGTACCCGCATATTAAAAAAAAAACAGGGCCGGTGAGATGGCTCGGGCCGGTGAGATGGCTCAGCGGCATAAGCGCCTGCCTTGCAAGCGCGAGGGCCCGAGTTCGACTCCCGGAACCCACATACAAAAAAGGGGCCGGTGATATCGCTCAGAGGCACGGGCGCCTGCTGGCGCGCGAGGTCCTGAGGTCGACCCCCCGGTACCCACAAAAAAAAAAAAAAAAAAAAAAAAAAAAAACAATGGGCCGGGGATATAGCTCAGCAGGCACAGTGCCTGCCTGCCAGGCATGAGGTCGTGAGTCCGATTACCAGCAACAACAACAACAAAAAAAGCTACAGGCTGGGTATATAGTCCAGTGGTAGAGTGTTTGCCTCATATGCATAAGGCCCTGGGTTCGATCCACAGGGCACACACACAAGGTTTATAAACAACCTCTGCCCACACATCTCTGTATAGCCTTTTTTTTTCTTTTCAGTTTTTTGGAACAGGGTCTCACTATGCAGTTCAGGCTGCCCTTGAACTCACTATGTAGCCCAGGCTGGCCTCGAACTTGCAGCGATCCTCCTGCCTGAGCCTCCTGATTGCTGGGAGTACAGGTGTGCACCACCATGCCTGGCATAGGCTATTGTTTTGGATAAGATGCCAACCTTAGAAATCTCAAGAACTCAGATAAGAAAAAAAGCCCACAGGCAGCAATACATGGAGTTATATTTCCTTCATACTCACCTCATCACTGTCAAACTCACTGTTATGTGGCACAAGCCGAAAGTCTCCAAATTCCCCCTCTTCACCTTCTTCTTCCCTACAATGCAAATCAATGAATCAATAAATAAGTTGTTGAAAACAAACTACAGGCACCCACCTAAACTGAGGATTTAAAGTGTTTTATTAACACCAATAACCTGTTCAAAAAATAGGAGATAAGATATTTTGCCTGGGGTGGAAGGGGATCCTGAGAATTAAACCCAGAACCTTTACATTGAGCTACATGCCCAGCTCTTATTTTTCTTATTTTGAGATAGGGTCTCACTAAATTGCCTAAGCTAGGCTCAAACTTAATGATTCTCCTGACTCAGCCTCCCAGAGAGCTGAGATTATAGGCATGTGCCACCGTGTCCAGCTGCTTTGTCTTTTAAAAAATTGTTTTAGCTGGGCATGATGCATACCTGTAATACCAGAACTCTGGGAGGCCAAGGCAGGAGGATCCCAAGTTCAAGACCAGCCTGGGTAACTTAGCAAGACCCTGTCTCAAAATAATTAAAAAAACGGCTAGGACATAGCTCAGACCGAGTAAAGGCCAAGTTCATTGCCTAGTACAGGGAAAAAAAAGTTTTAATTATGGTAAAATACATATAACATTAAATTTATCTTAGCCATTTTTAAGTAAATAATTAAGCAGTGTTAAGTACATTCACACTGTTGTAGAAGAAATAACCAAAACTCTTTCCACTGTGTAAAATTGGAACTCTTTTTTTTAATGTGGGTACCGGGAGTTGAACTCAGGACCTCGCGCTTGCCAGCAGGCGCTTATGCCACTGAGCCTATCACCGGCCCTAAAATTCAAAATCTTATACCCAATTTGCCATTCTTCCCTACTTCGACTGGCAACTACCATTCTTTTTTTTTTTTTTTTTTTTTTTTTTTTGTGGGTACCGGGGGGTCGACCTCAGGACCTCGCGCGCCAGCAGGCGCCGGTGCCGCTGAGCGATATCACCGGCCCCTTTTTCGTATGTGGGTTCCGGGAGTTGAACTCGGGCCCTTGCGCTTGCCGGGCAGGCGCTTAAGCCACTGAGCCATCTCACCGGCCCGCAACTACCATTCTTTCTCAATGAATTTGACTATTTTAAGTAACATATAGAGTCATAATAGTATTTGTCTTTTTGTGATTAGCCTATTGCTCTCAGCATAATGTCTTCAAGGTTCATCCATGTTGAGGCGTGTGTTAGAATTTCCTTCCTTTGTAAGGCTGGCTATGTCACAGTATGTATATATACATATTTTTAAAAAGATTAATTAATCTGTCAACAGACACTTGAACTGCTTCTCCACTCTGGGTATTGAGAATAACACTACTATGAATATGAATATGGGTACACAAACACCTGTATGAGTCCTTGCTTTCACTTGTTTTGAGTCTATACTAAGAAAAGAACTGCTGGATCAGATGATAATTCCATTTTTAATTTCTGAGGAATTGTCATACTGTTTTCCATAGCACCCACACCATTTTACATTCTCACCAACAGTACACAAGGATTCCAATTTCTCCACATCCACTCTGGCCATCAGTATTATTTTTTACCATAGTTATCCTAATCAGGGTGAGGCAGTATCTCATTTTGATTTTATCAATTAGTGATTAGACAATGATTAGTGATTTAAAGCTCTTTCGTGTACTTCTTCTTGCCTTTTTTTACCTTATTTTCCACCAAAGTGTTATAATTTCATTACTATTCAAATATAAGATTTAAATCCTCTGTAAGACTCTCTGACAAGATAGTAAACCTATAAGATGATCAGTTATTACTAAACACAGAAAACCTAATCCTAGGATCTTTCTTTTCTTCTTTTTGATCCTAGGATTTTATCAAATGACTCGGTCTTCTCAAGTCCCTACCAATCTGAGACTCACCTGTCTGTTGGGAAAGAGCCCGAGCAAAGAGCAAGTGCTTCTTCCATTGGGTCACCCACGCTGTTCTCCTTCTCCTGCTTGCTCAACTCCAAGGGAGCCAGAGGGGAGGCATCTACAAGGAAAAGACTTGTCACCAAGGAATGACAACTTTATCCTCTCTTCCCAGCCATCTAAAGACAAGCCAGTTCACTAATGTTCTAAGGTAAGCCTGCCAAAAACTTCACCATCCATTCATTCAACAAGTACTTATCCAGAGTGACTATGTACTGACCTCAGGAAGACAAAGTGAACAAAATAAAGACCGCTACTCTCTCACAGAACTTACTTTCTAGCAGGTGTTGTATGTGTGTTTGGGGGGCAGGGGCACAGGTGGAAAAATAAACATTTATAGGAAATTTACTATATACTAGACACAGCTCTAAATTTTACATATAGATTAATTATAAATGACATATGTCCAAAGCTAAAGCAGTCTTAAATTGACACTTCATCATTCTAAGAAAGTAAAGCTCTGAAAAAAAAAAAAAAAAAAAAAGTAAAATTCTAAATGTTAGGAGTTACGCAGTGAATTCAACAAACATGTTAAGATTCTAAAGCTGGGCGTGGTGGTGCACACCTATAGCTCTAGCACTCGGGGAGGGTGAAGCAAGAGAATTGCAAATTGGAGCCAAGCCTGGACAATTTAACATCTTAGCAAGACCCTGTCTCAAAACTTAAAAAAAGGAACGGGGATGAACCCAAGGCCCTGGGTTCAATCCCCAGTATCGCAAAAACAAAACAAAACAAAACAAAATGTAAGACTGCATCACATTCCTGTTTCTATCTGACGGTAAAGGGGCTTCTTGACAAGGACACTGATTTGAAAAGATCTGTCATTGGTAAGCCTGGCATACTCTGTAGGACATTTACCCTGAGAAGGGAATTTTCCTGAGCAAAGATTCAAAAGTTCCTCCATGTTCTCTTTCTTGTCATTCTTCCTGGGTGGACATTTTTCAGCCTGAGATGTAAACTTTCCAGTACACAAATTCAATAGCTCATCCATGTTGGCATCCATGGCATTCTCGTCCATACTGGCCAGCGGCAGCTGAGGTTTCAAAGCTTGGTGCTGATTTCTGTGGTTTCTAACATTTAAGAACCTGCAAGCACAATGACCAGTGTAAGGAATTTGCAGGAAAAAATGTAAAATAGTGAACGAAAAATTCTGAGTTCATTTCTTGCTTTTTTTTTTTTTTTTTTTGGTACCAGGAATCGAACTCATGACATCATGCTTGACAAACAGGCAGGCGCTATGCCGCTGAACTATATATCCCTGGCTCTGAGTTCATTTCTAATGCTAAAGTTAGAAGCTGAATCTTAAACCAGAAAACCAATATTCAAACTTTAGCTTCCTGCTAATCTAAAAAGAGCAGGGGAAGTTCTGTTAAAGAATAAAATGCCACCCAAAGGTAAAGTGTAAAAGATAATTTTTGATTTCAGAGGATACTACAGTAGAAGTGGGTGTTATGTACTGTCACGTGCTACTGGCCTGTGAATTCTCAATCTTACCCATGAATCCCAGCAGAGGAGAAACCACATAGGGAAATTTTATGACCTTACAAGATCTATATATTACAAATAAGAGATCAAAAGATCAGAATGGCAGTCAGCAAGAGCTATTTACATTTTATTTTCTGGAGAGACTGGTCAAATTCATAGAATATAATACTAATAATGGTCTGTACACCTTCTCTTTCTCAGAAGAAAAAGCACAGATGGAGTGACAGAAGCTCATTTTATTTTTAAACAAAATTAAGCAATACTCAGTACCATCCCACCCACAGAAACACAAAACTACCTACCCATCTGCATCCAACAGTTGGCTTTGAGTGTCATCTTCTAAGCAGAACTGGAAATCATCTCCTGCTCCTAGGAAAAGTGTCTTGGGCTCTGGGGAGGCATTATACAGATCCTGGGAATCCTCTATAGGAAGTGAAGGCTCAGACAGTTTCCCTGAACTCTGGCACCGAAACAAAAACAAACAATAACAAAACATTTTACCAATTCACTGTGTCATGACAACAACAGAAGTTGCTATCTGCAATATTTTATCTACTCAGGGAATTGCAGTTGAGGACAATGCATAGCTAAGAGAAGCTTACAGAAAAATACCTCCAAAAAAGTAAGAATGTTAGATAAAGCTTGTTTTTCATACACAAAAGGAGTAGATTTCTCTGTTTTTGTTTTGTTTTGTTTTGTTTTATTGCGATAGGGTCTTGCTATGTAGTGCAGGCTGCCCTTGAATTTGCTACAATCCTCCTGCCTCAGCCTCCCGAGTGCTGGGATTACAGGTATACGCCACCACAAATGGCTCAGGGGGTGGATCTTTAAAGCAGAACACACATAAGCTCAGTATCAAGGTGGTGGGAGTTGGTTGGCTGGGACACACTTTATTTAGCAATGTGGGAAGCAAAGGGAGGAGGAGATTAGAAAAACTATTACCACCTTACCTTAGAAGCTGAGCTGACCAAACTAGCTCGAAATAGCCCAGGAGAAGGAGATCGGAATCCTCCAGCTATAGGGAAAAAACTGGTTCCACGGCCTGTTTGTCTGCTGCAAGGCTGATAGGATGGAATTGTGGAGCCAATCAGCTCAAAGCTGCTATTGTGGCTGCTCTCTTTTGTCAGCAATGAACAGGAATCTTCTTCATCTAAAGAAAGAGAACCACCTTTTAAGTGCATGATTACAGAAATTAGGTGGATTTAAAAAAAAAAAAACGCTGAGGATGAAACTCAGGTAAAATTCACAGACAAACATCTCAACCTAAAGATTCTAAATCATTAAGTTAAAGGGAAATTACAGTACCACCGTGGCATTACATTACTGAGTCAAGGGCTTATTACTGAGTTAAGTGACACCTTAAAAGAGTTAAATTCCCTTCTTTTCTCACCCTGCCTAACGCTTATGATCAGTCTTCATTATCCAATCAATTACACACCTTCTTTTCATCTAAAAATAGAAATATTTCATTTTTCACTTAATTACCACATACTCTGTAAGGACTTATTGTATGTTCATGGTCCACTATAAAGAAAATGGATGTGAGTTTTCAAAAAATGGACCAAGAAATATTTGAATTCATGACCCCTCTCATTGTCACGTATAAGATGGGAAAGTCACTAGATTCAAAACATGGAATCTTTATGGAACTGTAGGTCTTAAGCATCAAAGCTGGAGGACCAAAGAATAGTTCCATCCATCTAAGAATCACTACTCACCCAGCTTGCTAGGCCTTTTGCCAGAGTTTTCATCTGTTTCTGATTTTTCTTCAGTAACAAAGTAACTATAAAACAAGAAAGTAAAATGTTTCAGTATCTCTTCCTACTTTTTACCAGAGACAAATCCTACAGAATTTTATATTTCCTTAGAGAATTACCCCATCTTGGAAGAGTTGTCCTTAAACAGAAGTAAGGTAGAATCTGATGAGAGAGGTTTAGGGACAGAGAGAAGGTCAACTGACTTGCCGATTTCACTACTGCCATCAGTATTTTCTTTATCCATTTCTTTCTCATCTTTGCTTTCGATATCTTCATTACCAAGAAGAAATTCTGCGGTCTTTACGAATTACACCATCCAAAAACAAAATAATACAAGTCAAGAAATTTAAAAGCAATTCCACTGTTAGCCTAAAATACAGCTGCTTGGTCATATCTTAAATCTATCTTTTTTTTTTAGTCTTTTTGAGACTGGGTTTCACTATGCAGTTCAGGTTGGCCTCAAACTCACTTTGTAGCCCAGGCTGGCCTCGAACTCGAAGTGATCCTCCTGCCTCAGCCTCCCAAATGCTGGGATTATAGGCATGTGCCACCGCATCCAGTGGTCATATCTTAAATCTAAAAAGCTATACTTGAAGTTAGCTTAGCATGACCACGATCATCATCATTATTTTCTGACATGTTTAGAGCTCTTTTAGACTTATTTCACCTTTTTCCCCTCTCAATATTGCTACAAGATTATAAAGTAAGACAGTTTACTGAGGGAATAGGAGGCTTAACGACTGCAGGATGACTACTGATCTCAAACCAACCAAACCATAACATGCTGCCCAGCTCAACCATTGCTTTCTTTTTCTTTTACCCAGCATTAAATATTAACCAACTCTTTCAAGTGACCCCAAGTACAAGACAAGAAAGTGTTTTCATACTTAACAGTCATATAATCACCTGCCTTCCCTGAGCGCAAAACAGTACTACGGAGCAAAGGCAAGAGGCCCTTCTACGAACACCTTCCTTAACGAAGCATGACAGTAATTTCAGAAGGCCTCTGCTTGTCTGAGAATTTGTTGTAGACTTGGCCAAGGTCAGGCTTGTTTTTTCAATTTGAATTTAAAAAACTAAATAAAAAAGGTAAAGTTCCCTATTAATACAAAGCCATTTTCAATATGAGTACTATATTAAAATACATAAACTAACAGGTAGAAGGATACAATCCGTGAGCTGCAAGTGTTTAATGGTGCTGACAGAACTAAATCCACCAAGCCTTACTCACATATGCGGAAAATACTTTCACCTATGCCACTATAAATCTCTTATAAGTGAACACGTTTACTATACTCTTATTTAAATCTGATTTTCTTCCTCTTGCTCATGACTTTGTAAAAAAATTATATAAATTGCCAGAAACCTGATTGCCTTCCTCCTCTTCCTCTGGTTCTTCCTCTTCCTTCTCCACGTCATCCTCCTCCTCTTCGTTCTCCACTTCCTCCTCTCCATCTTCCTCAGACTCATCTGTCATTTCTTCCTCTTCCTCCTCCTCTTCTTCAAATCCATCTTCGTTATCCAATTTAAATAATGCTTGGCGCTTTTGGCGCTCCTCAAACCTTCGGAGTTTCATAGCTTCTTGCAGTTTAGCTTTTAATACCTGCAGTTTTTCACCTAAAAGAAATTTGCTGAAATGCTTTAGACATTATGACTGACTACATAATACGATAATTAAGTAGGCATTTTAGGCAACTGCAGGAGTATTCTAGTCACATCCTAAAAGAAAAATACAACACCTTAGTACTCTAGGCTTTTGTTACTTTAACACATAGGGATCATTATGAATTAAAGTGTAAAAGAG
Organism: Erethizon dorsatum; assembly: GCA_028451465.1. Lineage (NCBI taxonomy): Eukaryota > Metazoa > Chordata > Mammalia > Rodentia > Erethizontidae > Erethizon > Erethizon dorsatum. The sequence goes on along the minus strand of CM051827.1, from coordinate 107,238,731 downwards.
AACTTTACACCCAGAGATTATAAAACAATTGTTTAAGGGTGAAAGGTTGGACTTAGTGGTGTATGCATGTAAACCTAGCTACTTGGGAGGCTGAGGCAGGATTGTAAGTTCAAGGCCAGCCTGGGAAACTCACAGAGATCCTGTTGAAAGAAAAGGACAGAAAGAGAGACAGAAGGGAGGAAGAGAGGGAGGGAGAGCAGGCAGACAAGACAAGACAAGACAGAAACACATGTGTACCTGAGCCTCAGAGTTGGATGGTCTAGATTAGGTTGCTGGTCCTAGCACTTAGTAGTTACTGAAACCTGATCAAGTAGCTTAAGTGCTCCTGCATATCATTCTTCTCTGTATAAAATAAGGATACTAATGTTATTTACTTCATGGAGTTGTAAGGATTAAATGAGATAAAGTATGTGGAGCAGCTTGGTAGAGTTTTTTGTTTATTCTTTCTATGTATTTTTCTAGTGTGGATATTGGTTTTGTTTTTGTTTTTGTTTTTGGTGGTACTGGCATTTGAACCCAAGCCTCTGCCCAAAACTACATCCCTGGCCATTTTTAAAAATTTATTTATTTTTATTTTTAAATTTTTAGGTTTTTTTTTTTGTGTGTGTGGGTACCGGGGGGTCGACCTCAGGACCTCGCGCACCAGCAGGCGCCCGTGCCGCTGAGCGATATCACCGGCCCCTTTTTCGTATGTGGGTTCCAGGAGTCGAACTCGGGCCCTCGCGCTTGCCGGGCAGGTGCTTAAGCCGCTGAGCCATCTCACCGGCCCCGTTTTTTTTTTTTTTTTGAGACAGTGTCTTGCTTTATAGTTCAGGCTGGCCTTGAACTCACAGCAATTCTCCTGCCTCAGCCTCCTGAGTACTGGGATTACAGGTATGTGCCACCATGGCCAGCTCCCTTTTTATTTTTTTATTTGGAGATAGGTGCTCACTAAGTTGTCCAGGTGGGATCCAAACTTATGATCCTCTTGAAGCAGCCTACTAAAGTGCTAGGGTTACAGGCATGTGCCACCACACTAAGATCTTACTGCTTTTTATAATAAGACAAATCTTATTTTAAAAAATAAAGCCATCTTGTCTATCCCATACCTCTAGGCATGCTGTATTCATATGTATGTGAATCATGCCTGAGATACTGCTATCTAATCTCTAAAGTTCCCAAGGAAAAGGATTCTGTAACTTCTCACTATGGCTATTAAGACAAATACCTGGTTTTGTGTGGCTCACTCCATTCAGCTTCTCAGCTGCCAAAGTCACGGGTACCACATCTGCCTTTAGTTCTTCCTTTCCATCAGTGCCCAAGACATTCACGTTCACTGTCTGGCCAGCTCTGGGTCTGGCTGCTGGCTTCGCATGCTTCCAGAAGCGCTGCTTCAAGGCCTCCAGCTCTAAACTCAAACACCAAGAATTCTAAGCTGTATTTTTTTAGGTCAACAATATTGAAGAAAAACACACATATTTACAAAGAGAAACCAAAAATCCCTTTGCTATTAACACCTACATCAAATTCATACAACTTAATCCAATCTAAGAGAATGTTATAACTGTTCTTCTATAGTGTTCCAAAAATCAGACTTTTAGGCAGAAATTCACAATTGTTTACAAGTTTCTAAGCATATACAATTATTTTTTCCCCCAAGTATTAGACCGGTAGGAAAAATACCTTAATTCTCAACTACTGAAAAGCTTAATTTTTCATAGGCGTCCATCTTCTGTATTACAATTCCCTATTATGAATAGTTCACCATTGGCAATTTTACTAGGTGTAGGCAAGTTCAGTTGAAGAAAAAGGAGGAGGAGGAGGAGAGGGAGGAGGAGGAGGAGAGGGAGGAGGAGGAGAAGGAGGAAAGGGGGTGGGGAGGAGAATGAGGAAGAGGAAAGGGGAAAGAAGAGAAAGAAGAGGAAGGAGGAGGAGGGGAGGGAGGGGAGGGTGGAGGAGGGGAGGAGGAAGATGGGGAGGAAGAAGAGAAGGAGAAGAAGAAGAAGAGAGAAGAAAGAAGAAAATGACAATCGATCTATTCAGTGATGTAACCCAGCATCAGGCTTGTAAAACTTTTTTTCAGGTGAAGCTATACTACTACTACAGTTGGCACAATTGGAAAGGAAATCCCACTTATGTCGGCCCCTGAACCACACACCCAACTTGAATAAAAATGGGTACAGTAAGCCCAGTGCTCCGGTACCTTTCCCTTCTTCCTCACTGCTACAGCTTAGAATTTCCTTCTCCTCTCTCCCTCAGCCAGCTGGTAACTGGCAACCCCCTACCAACTCTGTCGTAGAATTCGTACCACTGTGGGATCTTCGGTGAGACAGCAGGCTGACAAGAGGGCTCGCAGCTAAAGGAGGGATTTCATGTGGCCATCTCTCTTCCATGACAAAATGCCTAAAGTTTCCAAGTTTCATTATTTTTTTAAATGTACTCAAACCAAACTTTAGTAGCTTTGCAATTATTTTCTAGAAGTGCTTTTCTTTCCCAGGAGGATCTTAGTAGAAAAAGAGAAGAATTGAAAGGAAATCTTTTTATCCTGAGTCCCTAACATTAGCAGCAAAAACCCAATTCCAGGGACAGTGCATTTACACTATAAACAAAGCATAGGGAGAGATGGTTAAGTCTGCCTTCTGTTTTGTAGTGGTTCATTAAAGTTGGAAGAAAGAGGAGGTAAAAGTGGCAAGGGACCAGAAATAGGTAGATCATTATTGATGCCAACAGAATAAAAGAAATGGTTGAGTAGGAAGATAATTCAGGGCCTAAAATAATGAGACAGGAGGTACCTTCATTCATAACTGAAGAAAGTGAAGATCCTCAAAGTTCTCCATCCCCTAATCCACTGGAGCTACCACTTCCTTTGCTCTTTCTTACATGACTCAACCACTACTATCCTTATCCTAAAATCTCTGTTTATGCTCTTCTCCCTCCATGGGTCTTTTCCTAGTGCCTCTTATCTCTTCTCTAAGTGAAAAATCTCTGCTCCAGCAAGTCTCTATCAGTAGCTTGAATCTAGAACTGTTCTCATTGCCACTCCCCTGTCAGAGAGTAGAAGAATTACAGCGTGGAGATGTTTCCTATGCTATTGCAAAGAACAGGGCTGATATATTTCTGATACCACAAAGTTTAAATCTATGTGGATTTTCTCATAGAAACCCTAATTGTATATGAGGTATGGAAACTAAGCTGCTCCCACTGCTTTAATTTTATTTTTTGGTAGAGAGGATTGGAGCTAGGACCTTTGCGCTGAGCTACATCCCCATTCTTTTTTTTTTTTTTTTACACAGAGGCAGGGTCTCATTACATCACGAAGTTGCCCACACTGGCCTCAAACTTGTGATCCTTCTGCATCAGCCTCCAACAGTGCTAGGATTATAGGTATGTACCACACCCAGCTCTGCTTTTACTCTTAAAGCCTTCCAATGCATCCACTCCACCAGCAACCAGATTGCACGTCCTAAAATCCTAATTTTTTTTTCTCTAGTACTGGGGATTAAACCCAGAGCCTTGGGCTGGTGAGATAGCTCAGCGGCATAAGCACCTGCCTGGCAAGTGCGAGGTCCTGAGTTCGACCCCCGGTACCCACACAAAAAAAAAAAAAACAGAGCCTTACAAGTTAGGGAAACACTCTATCAATGAGCTACATCCCTAACCCCTAAAATGAATATGATTAGGTTATTTCCCTTGCTAAAACTTTTCAATGGTTCTCTACTTACAAAAGGGCAAAGTCCAAGCTTCTTAGCATGGCCTAAAAGCCCTGCATGATCTGGTCACCAATCCCCTTGCAATCTTCACCTCCACTAGCCAGAACTCCTTGAGCTTTCTACTGTCTATGACTTTTGTAGTTCTGTTGCCTGCACCAAGAAAACCCTCCTTCACCTTTCCTCCTTGGTATCTCCTTCTCAGCTCTCAGGACTCATCTCCTTTCAGAAGCTCCCCTTGTATCCTCCATTAAGGGCATACCTTGATCATAGCACATACTACCCAGGATTGTAATGGTCTCACGTCTATCACTCCTACTACACTTCAATTTCCTTGACAATGGAGAATATGTTTTACTTGTATATGTTCCACCCAACATAGTGCTAAATAAAAGTTTATTGCAAGAATGAATGAATGGGGCCAGTGAGATGGCTCAGCGGTGTAAGCGCCTGCCTGGCAAGTGCGAGGGCCCGAGTTTGACTCCCAGAACCCACATAAGAAAAAGGGCCGGTGATATCGCTCAGTGGCATGGGCGCCTGCTGGTGCGCAAGGTCCTGAGGTCGACCCCCGGTAGCCACAAAAAAAAAAATGAATGAATGTTGATTCTAACTTTATGTACAGAATAGCATGGCAAACGTTGGTCTAAAAACCCTACTTTCATGTCAATTATATCTAAAGGAAAACATACATGTTTTGATTTAAAAGTGTCCATTATGAAGCAGGCACTGTGCTAGGTCCTTTTTTCTTTTTTTTTCAGACAGGGTCTCACTATGTAGTCCAGGCTGGCCTTGAACTCACAACGTACCCCAGGCTGGGCTTGAACTCATGGTGATCTCCTGCCTCAGCTTCCCAAGTACTGGGATTACAGGCATGCACCAACACATCCAGCTACTTGTGCTAGGTCCTTCTATAAACTAAGCATAAAAAATTACCCAACTTAACCTCAGTTTCTTCATTTTGCAAAATAATACCAAGGGCTATGAGAATTAAGAAATATAACTAATAAAGATGCCATCAGTGTCTATTATAGTAGGTGGTCAAAAATGTTTCTTCTCGGGCCAGTGAGATAGCTCAGCGGTATAAGCGCCTGCCTGGCAAGCGCGAGGTCCTGAGTTCGGCTCCCGGAACCCACATAAAGGAAAAAAAAAATAGGGCCAGTGATATCGCTCAGCGGCACAAGCCCTTGCTGGCAAGCGCGAGGTCCTGAGGTCGAATCCCAGTACCCACATTAAAAAAAAAATGTTTCTTCTCCTCTTGGTTTGGGACTGTTAAGACAACTTTTAGTCCCATGTAACAAAACTTCCCCTTAGCATCCTAGGCCAAAGCTCATCTCATGCTTCTCTGCTAAAGGAGCTATATGGGCTGGTGAGATGGCTCAGCAGCATAAGCGCCTGCCTGGCAAGCGCGAGGTCCTGAGGTCGACTCCCGGAACCCACAAAAAAAAAAAAAAAAGGAGCTATGCTAGTTCTGTTACACAACCCCTCCACTCCAATCAAACTGACTTTTACCTCCTCCAAATATGCACTGCGCAGAGCTCTGTCTTTTCCAAGAATGTCCCCCTCTCTATCTCCACACAGCTATCCAATCAGTAAATTCTCATTGAGCATATTTTACATACCAGACACAGTGGCTTACATAGCACCAGCCAACAATATGCTATTTAATGAAGAGTCTTGATGTAAACAAATTTTTTTTTGGTACCAGGAATCGAACTCGTGACCTTGCGCTTGCCAGGCAGGCACTATGCCACTGAGCTATATCCTTGGCCCCGATGTAAACAATTTTAAGCAGCAACCATTATTTGAGTGCTTCTTTATGCTATCTATTTAATTCAATAAATCTTCATTATAGTGCATGAGCCTTATAGTCCTTTTTTTTTTTAAGAGTTGGAAAGGTCAAATAGCATAGCCAAGGTTAAACAGTTTATAATATACTCCAGAATCGAATCCTGGTCCTGCTAAGTTTCGAACTCCTAACCATCACGTCATGCTGTCTCAGCACAGAGGAGGGAGTACCCAACTCTACCTAAGAGTTGGGAAGTTTACTTGGTGGGATAATACTGGAGTTAAATGTTGAAGAATCATTCATCCATTCTACAAATATAAATGCCTACGATGTGTCATACACTGAAAATGCACTAGGGATATAGTAAGGTGCAAGACAAGAGGCCTCAGCTCACAGTATAAAGGAAAGTCAGGGAACAAGTAATTATATTCGCCCTCTCTCCAAGCCTTCCTTAACTACCACTGGAAGAAACTTATCCCTACTCTGAACTACCAAAGCACATTTTTTATTTTTATTTTTATTAGTACATGTTTGCAGTACATAATGATTCCATTCATCATGGGGAGTTGGTACATGCACATATCTTAATTCCCTTTTTTTTTTTTTGTGGGTACCGGGGGTCGAACTCAGGACCTTGTGCACCAGCAGGCGCCCGTGCCACTGAGCAATATTACCGGCCCTTTTTTCGTATGTGGGTACCAGGAGTCGAACTCAGGACCTCACGCTTGTCAGGCAGGTGCTTATGCCACTGAGCTATCTCACTGGCCCTCTTAATTCTTTTTATATCCCTTTCCTACCATAGTGCTTTATTCTAAATGTTCCTTTCAAGAAAAAATACTTTTCCCTTTTTGTTATTTAATTTTTTTTTCCAATTATCAATGATAGACAGCTGGCCCTCCATATCCCTGGGTTATCTGTGGATTTGACTAACCTAAGATGGAAAATACTTGAAAAAACAATTCCATCTATACTGAGCAGGTAGACTTTTTCTTGTCTTTATTCCCTAAATAATACAAAAAACTATTTACATAGTATTTATGTAGTCTAGAGAAGATATCAAGTATAGGGGAAGATGTTATAGATTATAGATTTTATGCAGGTCCTATGTCATTTTATATAAGGCATCTGAGCATCTATGAATTTCTGGTAGCCTGGAGGGGGTGGGGAGTCCTGGAATCAATTATTCCCTTACAGGTTCTGAAGGACAACTTGTGGGTTTATTAACAAAGATTTCACCACTTCCTCCCTTGCGTTACAGTTATGTGCATCATTCCTATTCCAAATATTACAGTGTAAGCATCTTAAATGTAGGATAAATGTCTAACTTATCTTGGTATGTTCTACAGGATCTTGCATGTGGTAGATACTTTAAGAAGAAATTCTGTTTTGCAGGCAATTTAAGGGAACCAAAATATTTCTGTTTAGCTGTGAAAAACAGAATGTTTTTATGAATGCTTAAGAAGATTTGACACAGAATCATAGAAAAACTCGGGCTTTTAGTTTGCAAAAGAAGAAATAAATTCCTAAATACCATAACAATAACACAACAGCAATGTATCTTTTTTTGCACATTAACTATCAACTGGCTTCCATAAGGTTAGATCATTCTGATATCCTGCCAAATTTATCTAAATGAAATTTTGTCCATATCTAGTACAGCTCTAGAATAAGATTATGTGTAGTTATGGTTTCTCCTATGTTCCTGGTCCTCCACAGGTACAAAATAATTAATGGTGCCAGGATAAATCACCCCAGATAAATTACCGACCACAATTTCAAGGATTACCTCTGTTGGTTTCGGGTTCATCAAGTATCACGAAGGAACCTTTATCAGTACCCAGCCGGGGTGTAATGGAAACATCCACTCCCAGTTGTTTCAGTCTATCCACAGTGAACCTTCTCACTTTTTCAGGTACCACAGCTGCTGATTTAGTCTGCTGCATGGGTTCTTCCAGTTTCTCCTCTGTTTCTTCTGTTTTTTTCAGGCTTTCTTCTCCCTCCAGGGCATGAGGTTCAGATGCCACAAGGCCTCCAATTTGATATTCTTCACTGGCCATCTTCCCGAGGAAGCCAGATTCTTGTTGCAATACTGAACTGTCCTCGGGTGAAGGTCTAGGATCATTCTGTTTCTGTTTTTCCTGAATTTCTAGTTCTTCACTTCGCACTAGATCTGTCATGCAAGTCTCATCTGAACCAGTAGTGATCTGAGGTTCCTTTGAGACCACAGGGTGTTCATTAATTTCCATTTCACATCCTGTATTTGTTGTCTGCTCAGAGCCTTTGTTACAGTGGTCACCATTCATTTCAGTTATCTTTGCAGTGTCTGTGATTTCTTTATGATGGCTTGACGGATATTTAGATGACCTAGAAAAAGAAAAATGAGCAAGAATTTAAAATTATCCTAAATGTGAGCACATAATGAATCAATTAAATCAGTTCTAAGGGAATAAGGAATCTGAAATCTATGTACCCCATTTTGCTACAAACTGAATGTTCATGACAATTATAATCACAAGGAAAAATGGTTCTTACTTCAGTAGTGCCATGGCATTTCCCTGACAAGTGGGCCGGGGTTTACGTTTGTAGAAATCATGAATGGTTTTATTCTCAGGCATATGATATGGAAGATTAAGTGCAGACTCTAAAAAACGGAACAAAAGAAGCAAATAGATATACTGTATATTCTGAAATATCACTTCATATCAGTTAACAAAATAGTATCACAAAAGCTATCACCAAAAATAGAAAATAATTCTGCCTTTAACAAGACAGGACCTAGGTACAAAAGATTTCCCTGAAGACCAGGACCTTTTAAGCCTAACTGTGAAATCAAAATAAGCCAGGAAGTTTTAAGAGACATAGATTCTTGGATTCCATTTAAAATTTATTGAATCAGAATCTTTGTGGGGCCTAAAATTTTATGTATTTGAAAATCTTCTAAGTTGGGCATAGTGGCATATGCCTATAGTTCCAGCTGCTTAAAAAGCTGAGGCAGGAGGACTGCTTGAGCTCAGTAGTTTCAGACTAGTCTGGGCAACATAGTGAGACCTTGTTTCAACAAAAAGAAACCTCCCAAAAGGGTCTTGATACAATCAGTCCACAGACAACCCTTAAAAAGTTTCCTCTTCCACTACAGTCCTGGAAATTTTCTCACCTTTTCCTAATGTTCTGAGAAACAATGGGCACTCACCATGATCAACTGCAAGATTAACATTAAAATTAAAATTGTTAAAAAAGCCGGGCATAGTGGCACACACCTGTAATCCCAGCGCTCAGGAGGCGCTGAGGCAAGAGGATCGCCACAAGTTCGAGGACAGCCTGGGCTACAAAGTGAGTTCAAGGCCAGCCTGAACTGCATAGGGAAACCTTGTCTCAAAAAGACAAAAAAAAAAAAAAAAAAAGTGTTTTAAAAAAAAAAAGAACCCAGGGTCGGTGAGATGGCTCAGGGGCTTAAGCGCCTGCCTGGCAAGCGCGGGGGCCCAAGTTTGACTCCCGGATCCCACATATGAAAAAAGGGGCCGGTGATATCGCTCAACGGCACGGGCGCCTGCTGGCACGCGAGGTCCTGAGTTCGACCCCCGGTACCGACAAAAAAAAAAAAAAAAAAAAAAAAAAAAGTGTTTAAAAAAAAAAAACCCTGGGGCCGGTGAGATGGCTCAGTGGCGTAAGCGCCTGCCTGGCAAGCGTGAGGGCCCGAGTTCGACTCCCGGAACCCACATACGAAAAAAGGGCCGGTGATATCGCTCAGCGGCACGGGCGCCTGCTGGTGCACGAGGTCCTGAGGTTGACCCCCAGTACCCAAAAAAAAAAAAAAAAAAAAACCCAATACCCAAGTTGACCTTATAAGAAAATACTTTGATTTTCCTCAAAGTTTACCATATTGATTTGGATTACCTCGTATAAGGCGCTGAGTCTCACTATGCAGTTTTTTTAATGCTTCCTTGCTTAACTTGGCTGCCTTTCTTTCCTTAAACAAAACAAAAAGTGAGACATTAGTGGTATTACCCAGAAAGATGGATATTCATTCCTTAATACTTTGTTCTTGCCAAGAAAAGAGGAGAATAAACCACAAGCACTAATAAACTTCAATACAGTATAAATTCAAGGAACACATTAATTTGCAAGTCTCAGAAAATTAATTCAATCCATATTTGGGCTCCTACTATGCATAAGGCAAATACTGCATACCAGGAAAATAGGATAGGCAAAATAAAATACTTATCCCTGAGAAAACCATGATCTCCCATGGGAAGGGATATACGTGGCCACCACTCGTGGATCTGCCTTACCTTTCTCATGGTGCCTTTTGATAGCTCACTCTCTTCTTCAGATGAAAAGACCCCACTCTCCAAAGATGATTCCTTTTTCTGAAAAAGATTCCAAGTTGATTAGGAGGACAAAAAGTTAAAAAAGAATGTTTCTTACTACATCATGCTACATTACTAATAAATCAAGAATTACCAAAAAGAAAATTTTAAGCTGAACGTAGTGGCTTGCACCTGTAATACCAGCTATTGCCGGGGGGGGCGCCCTGCTAAGGAAGGAAGATTGAAAGTTCAAGGCCAATCAGGCAATTTAATGAGACCCTGTCTCAAAATAAAATTTAAAAAGGATGCTCAATATAGCTCAGTGACAGAGTGCTTGCCTAATATGTGTGAGGCCCTAGGTTCTATCCCCCATACTGCAAGAAGAAAAAAAGGAAGAAAGAAAGAAATTTCAAATGGAATTTGGACCCTTGTTTCTTTTACCTCTATTTATACATTTTCCTAAGAAGGGATGATAACTTCCAGGGAGAAAAAGAAAATCCTAGAAAAAACAGTTATCCTTTTTTGGGGGGTGGGAGTGGGGTAATACTGGGGGTCAAATCCAGGGCCTCGCACATGCTACTCAAGCACTCCACCACTGGGCTACACCCCTAGCTCTTAATTCTTTCAAACAATCAAGAGAGCAATGTTTTGACTCATGTCTCTCTATCACTGAGTTACACCTCCAGCCCTTGCCTCTCTTTAACACCCTTCCTGAAACCCTATACAGCTGATTTTTCAGAGGCTACGTGATTATAAAATTTACAACTCTGCCCCATTATTTACCTGCTTCTTACCACAACATAAAGTACAGTGTACCTCACCTCCCACCAGGATTCCTAAAAAGGCTATAATGAAATTCGTACTAGTTTCCAAGCACATTAGCATGTCTATCACCTGTACTGCAAGTTTCCAAAATTAACAACTGAAAACTTAAATCAATCATCACATGTTTTTCTTCACTAAATAAAATTAAGGTTGCTCTAATCCCTGCTTCTCAGGAGGCTGAGACAAGAGGACTGCAAATTTGAAACCAGTCTGGACAACTCAGTGAGACCCTATCTCAAAAACAAAAAACGTCAGGGATATAGCTCAGTGGCAGAGGGCTTGGCTAGCATATGTGAGGCCCTGAGTTCAATCCCTAGTACTGAAAACAAAAAAGGATAAAGAAAAAAGATTGTAATAAACATTTTTGAAATAAAAAATAAGCATCAGAATAGTTGGCTAACTTATAACCAGGCTTCACTTACCTTGTGATTTTTTACTTTGTTCTTCACAGCAGCCCTTATTGATTCTAATGATTCTTCATCTTCCAATTGAGAGTTATTTTCCTCCTCCAAACCTGTTTCAAAAAGGTCTTTGTCTGCAAGAAGACAGCCACTGTCATTCAATGGCTGTTCCACATCATTTTCCTGGATAACGCATAAAGAAAAGGTATAACCCATTCATGTTAAAGTCCAACATCTCACAATATTATATAGCAATTTGGAACAAGCCAGAAAAAGCCCAACTTTCATCAAAAAACAAATACGGCATCTTGAACATTCTTACTGATTCCTAACCCACCATTATCATTTGAAATTCAAGCTGTGATTTTTATATAGCTATCCAAAACTAACTTAGTAAACAGTAAAGATTTTTGAAAAGTCAACTAAATACTTATTGAGCAACTAGTTTATAAAACTTGAAGGTGATGTTTCTAGCTAACAAACAAACTTGATACATTAAAAAAGATTCCTTTCAGAGTTAATTTTCATCAGGTCAGGAGCAGCAAAGCATTATTCCACATACTCACAAAGAAAATCAGAAACCCATTTATTTGGAAACATCCTCTGAATATCTCCAGCAGTGAATATGACCAGTAAGTTTTTTTTTTGTTTTTTGAGACAGGGTCTCACTATGTAGGCTGGCCTCAAACTTGCAGTGATCTTCCTGCCTCAGCCTGCCCAGGGCTGGGATTACAGGCGTGCACCACCACAAAAGGCTACGACCAGTAAGTTTTAAATCACATGCCCTATTACTCTCTATGCAAAACAGTCAATTCAAAGCTATATTCTGAGTGCAGAAACAACCTCAACAACTAAAAACCACTTTTTCTAAAAGGTTAATTTACATAAGAAAAAGCAAATAATTCTTTAAAATGTACCTCATGCTGGGGATATAACTCAGTCACAGAGCATTTGCCTAGCATGCATGAGGTAGCCCTGGGTCGATCCCCAACACCACAAAAAAATTGTACTTCAATGAAGAAAATGTGATATATATATACTCAAAGGCATATTATTCAGCCATAAAAAAATAATGAGGGCCAGTGAGATGGCTCAGCGGCATAAGAGCCTGCCTGGCAAGCGCGAGGTCCTGAGTTCGACTCCCCGTACCCACATACAAAAAAAGGGCCAGTGATATCGTTCAGCGGCATGGGTGCCTGCTGGCGCGCGAGGCCCTGCGTTAGACCCCCGGTACCCACAAAAAAAAAAAGAAAGAAAGAAATTCTGTCATTCGCAGTAACTTGGATAGAATTGGAGGACATGTTAAGTGAAATAAGCTAGGCCCAGAGAGACACTTATATGTGGAAGTTAAAAAGTTGATCTCATAGAAGTACAGAATAGCATAGTGGTTACCAGACCTGTGATTGGTGTGAGGAAGGATGAAGAAAAGATGGTTAATGAATAGGTGTGGGTACAGTTGGATAGGAGGAAGAACTCCTATGTTCTACAGCATAGTAGAATAACTATGGTTGACAATTAATTGAATATTCAAAATAACTAGTCAGGAGGATCAAAAGTTCAGGGCCAGCCTCAGCAACTTAGTGAGACTTTGTCCCCCACAAAAAACTGGCTGGGGATATAGCTCAGCACTCTAGCTTTAACCCTGAGTACTGCACAGTACCAGGAGAAAAAAAAGTCAGGGGATAGTTTTGCCAACTCCCCTGATCTGATCATTGTATGCATGATTGAAATATCATACCTCATAACTACTATATTATCAATTAAAAATGGAAATATAACCTAGGCATGGTGGTGTATACCTATAATGTCAGCTATTGTAAAGGTTGAAGCAGGAAGTTCACCAAGTTCAAGGCCAGCCTGTACAACTTTGCAAGATCTTGTCTCAAAATAAAAAGGGTTAGGGATGTAGCTCAGTACTCCCTGGGTCCAATCTCTGATACCACACACACATACACAATTTATATAATATGAATAAAGACTGCATTACATAGTTAAGAAATATAATGCACCTCATTTTTCGTTTCCTTCTTTTTTAACTGCCTAATTTTTTCCATCTTTCTCTCCTCTTTCTCAAGTCTTCTCTTTGATTTTACTTTTGCTTTTCCTCCAGCTCCTTCTTTATCACATACAGATTTTTTGGAAGTCTTTCTGTCAGTGGTAAAGTCCACAGAGTTTCCGGATTGGAGACTCAGCTCTAAGCAAGGTGTCACTTGAGTTTTAGGATTTTCTTGATACAAAGACTCCTCCATGTTACTTTCATCACTGTCAGCCAGAGTTTTGTAAATCCTTTTGATGTTTCCACTTTTTCCGGCATAAAGGTTCTCTTTCTCTTCCTCAGCACTGTCATAGGTAGTTTTCTCTGGAGTGGCATTTGTGTCCTCTGTTTCAGAATCAGTGTATTGTATCACCTTCCTGCTCTTCAGCTTCTTACCCATGAATATCTCTTCATCTGAATCTGGAGAAAAAATATTTTTAAGAAGGCATACAATCGTTTAGCCTTTCGCCTAGTTCCATTACTTCTCAAAAATATACTCCATTATACAAGTGGTATATCACCTTGTGAAATTATGTAACTACTATTAAGAACTGATTGTAGCAAAGTGTATCTAAAAATATATTGTGAAAAACATTTTCGCTGGAAAAATGTTTCTTGCTGAGAAGTGTAATTATATAAATTTGTAATGTGTAAAGTTGTTCTAATCCTTCCGGCAGGTGTTAAAAAATCTTTTTATCATAGGATGAATGCGTTTAGCCAGGCAATGTAGTAGCTATTAGGCATTTTATACGTTCAAGAATATAAAAGAAATGGATATTTTAAAAAAGGTATAAATGCTGTTATTTTGCTTTTATGACAAAAGAAGTAATAAGGTTGGGGCATTAACAATTTAATATACCAATGTATAAATATATACATTGTAAATGTATAAATATATACATTTACAACCTAGGCTCCCAAATTCTAGTCCTAAAATTAAAGTCCTGAATATTACAAACCTCTTTCACTCAAGGGCTCAATTGTTTCAAAGCTGCCTTGTCCACTGTCTGAAGGACTGTCTGCTTCTTCTTGTGAAATGAGTTTTAGATCATTGATTTCTAGATGAATCTAGAAAATAAGAATAAACTTTGTATTAACCAGGACAAGATAGATACATACTGCTACAAAAATCATCCTGGGGTCACCAAGCTGAACTAAGAATCAGTAAATGGACTGATGAAATGATGACATTTAGAGTTACTGAACAAAAAACAAATGCTACACATTTGAAGGATGCTAACAGAACCAACTTTTTAATTATAATCATTATACAACTATAATTGTACAAATTAATGGGATGCACCATAAGATTTTCCTATACATACACATATACACATCACATCCATCCACCCTTCTATCCTTGCCCTCTCCTTCCTAGGCCCTAGTAATCCTTTTACTTTCAATTCATCTTTTTTTTTCCTAAGTTTTTATATATAAGAATAAGCAATACTTGTCTTTCTGTGTTTGGCTTATTTTGCTTAACACAATGTCCTTCAGTTACACCCATTTTCCTGCAAATGACAGGATTTCATTCTTCTTTGGCTAAATAATATTCAACTGGGTATACACACCATAGTTTCTCTATTCATTCATATCTTGACAGACACCTAGGCTTATTCCATATCTTAGCCATTGCTGCAATAAACACAGGTAAGCAAGTATCTCTTAATGTACCAAGAGAATAAGGAAATTAATCCAGAGTTCATTTCCAAGAACCAACTCTTTGAGTAATGGTGAATAAATAAAAAGAATCGAACATTTATTGTGTTTCTCTGTATGACCTATTCCTTTGTATGCCGAAATAACTGGTGAAGGGAACTGTTCCTTCAGAGAAATATCCTACTTAATGAAGAAATGACAGAATTAGACTTAACCACGATTTTAGCAACCAGTGAAAATAACAGACGTAGGCAATGATCATTAACTGCTGCTGACATTACCAGAAGAGAAACAACCAGAAACTATTATAGCCTAATAGAAGTACCCAACACCACCTAGAAAACATTCTTGTCAGAACAATCAAATCTAAATCTCTAGACATAACCAGCCATTTTTTTACAAGATACAGGGAACAAAGGAACATGTCAGATAATAGTAGAGATACAACCTAGGTGTGGGAAAATCTACAGGACAATATAGTTGGTGTCTTTAAATACAAAGTTCAAGATAAAAAAAGAGGGAGGGCCGGTGATATAGCTCAGCGGCATAAGCGCCTGCCTGGCAGGTGCGAGGTCCTGAGTTCAACTCCCGGTACCCGCATATTAAAAAAAAAAAAAGAGAGAGAGAGGGAGTCAGAAACTATAGATTAAAGAGTTAAACTGGGCATGGTGGCACACACCTATAATCCCAGCTACTCACAAGGCTGAGGCAAAAGGATTGCATTTTCTGCCAGTCTGGGCAATTTAGCAAGACCCTGTCTTAAATAAAAAGGGTTGGGGATGTAGCTCAGTGTTCCCTAGGTTCAATCCTCATTTCCACAAAAAATAAAATAAATACACACATGTATACATACATCAACAATTGCAATATTTAGGACTTTGAATACTGATTCAAACAAAAATGAAAACACGGGAGTCAAAAAAAAATCTGAACACTGACTAGATGTTTTCTAGGTGTAGTAATAATATTTAATAATATTGTGGTTATCATTTTGGTGGATGCCTTTGTCTTTTAGGAACACACACTGAAATATCTGTGGATGAAATAGCTTAATGTCTGAGATTTTCTTGCAAATAATCCAGTGAAGAGGGAAAGAAACTAAGCGAATAGGGGAAGAAATAAACCAAGATTGGCCGTGATTTAATAACGGACAAAGTTAAGTGATGGGTTCATTATAACAAGCTTTCTACATTTTTTTTTTTGTGGGTACCGGGGGTCGACCTCAGGACCTCGCGCGCCAGCAGGCACCCGTGCCGCTGAGCGATATCACCGGCCCTTTTTTCGTATGTGAGTTCCGGGAGTTGAACTTGGGCCCTCACACTTCAGGCAGGTGCTTATGCCGCTGAGCCATCTCACCGGCCCCAAGCTTTCTACATTTATACACATTTGGAAATCTCTAATGAAATGGTTTAAAAAGTCACAAAAATCTAAGAGGAGAGTTAGATGATTTGATCAGTACATAAGTGACCAACCTGATCCTACATGCCCGGTCTACTTTCCTTCAGGGCTTTGAATCAACTTATTAATAAGGGGGAAAATATTAACATCTGTAACATAACAGGGCACAAGCTTCACCTAATGAATTCTCAAAAACCAAACCAATTTGAATGCCTGGCACAGTTGTTAAAATAATAACTAAAGATAACATGCTGAGGAATCACTGAAGATTACCATGTATAGTATGTGCTGATGACCTTCCAACAACTCAAAGCAGTAACACTATTGGTTTTGTTTACCCAGTTGAGGTAACCACACAGCTTAGTATCAGCTTAACATGCTGATGCCCTTAATAATGAATCTGTTCTAGGCAATTTGCAGCGGTACTAACAATGTTAAAGTGCAGGGCCAGGAATTGGGTAAGGCAGAGGGGTCTCAAAAAATATATTAATGAAGATAAGTAAATCTTAATGCGATATATTTTAAAAAACCAAAATGGCAAACTATGCTTCATGAAGTCAGCCACCCGCTTTTGTGAATAGTTTTATTGGAACTGGACCCTTTATTATTGGATTAGGGTGAGATGAGCCAGGATCCTGCAGTCAGATACTATCATTATTTAAAAGTCTGCCAGGTGTAGTGGCCATGCCTATAATCCCAGCACTGGGGAGGCTGAGGCAGGAGGATCACCGCGAGTTGGAGGCCAGCCTAGGCAGCTGAGGGCCAGCCTTAAGTACATAGCAAGACCCTGCTGTCTCAAAAAACAACAAAACAAAACAAAAGTCTGATATTGATATTTGTTCAATATCAAATCATATGAATTTTTGCATTAATTTTTGTTTTCCGGTACTGTGGATTGAACCCAGGAGTGTTCTACCACTGAGCTTACCATCCCTCCTTTTTGAGACAGGGTCTTGCTAAGTTGCCTAGGCTGGCTTTGAACTTGCCAGCTTCCTGCCCCAGCATCCTGAGTAGTTGGGGTTACTGGCGTGGGCCTTTGTGCCGTACTTAATTTTTTTAATTGTATTAATTTAATTGTATAATTCTAATTAGATTACTGGAGTTTTTGGTGCTACTTTAAATTTTGCTCCCAAGAGCCTGAAAATGGATGTTCTATGCCCAATTCCGCCAGTGAGCCGTCAGCCGCCAGTCCGGACCCTGTCCTAAAATGCAGGGGACCAGAGTGTGACGACCCCCAAGGTGCTTCCCAGGCCCAAACCCAGTTCTGAGCTTCCTAACACCCTGGCCCGGTGTTTATAAAGCTCCTGCCCCGCAGCCCCGCGGCCGGAAGGGCCTCCTCTTTGCGGGCGCTGCAGGAGGAGCTCCCGCGCCAGGAAACGCGCCAAAGGGAAAGGCGGCATGCAGGAGGGGCTGGGCCGCCGGGACCGAGCGCGGGAAGGCGGCGGGGGATCCCACGCGAGGCCGAGGGCCCACCCCGCCGAACCGAGGCCCGCGCGGCGCACTGCCGGAGCTGCCGTCCTTCCGCCCCGCGCCCGCTCCGCGCGACCCAGTCCCACCCCTCGGTGCGGCTCTGCAGACCCGGTGGGAGGCATGGGCGTAAACTCACCTCCGAACCCACCTCGCCCGTCATGATGCCCGTCTCCCCTGCGTTCTGCTCCGGGCGAAGCTGTCTTCGGTTCCCGCTGCTTTAGGGGAGCTACTCCCGCCGTCTCCACCCGGGCTGGCAGCGCAGTTCGAGCTTTCGCGCCCAGCCGCAGTGGAGGCTCCACCCTCTATGATTTGCACCAATCCAGAGGAGGCTTTCCAGACGAGGCCCCGCCCCCATGCGTCCCACCAATCACGAAGCTCCTCCGGTCGGCGCACCTAATACACTCTGGGTTGGTTTGGCGGGTCCGGATGTCTTGTCAACCGAATCCTGGGGGATGTTGGAGGTGTCTTTGACATTTGACCTTTGCCATAGTTTGAATGATCTCACCGAGGGCAATTCAAGGAGTAACTGATCCAAGCCAAAACAATCTGGAAATAGTCCTGGGCAGCTGGGGTGTTTTTCTGAGAGACTCCGAGGCCCCCGTGGAGATTATCTCCACTAACTCCATACCTGGAGCATCAAGATCATGTTTGCCTCTTTTTGTACATAACACTCGTCACTGAACATTTTTTTAAAAAAAGTTTGCACGCTCTTCAGGTACCAAAGAATGTCCTTGGATAATCTTTATACACTTAGTGTATTTAGGATTAATTTGAGGTTACAGAAAGTATTCACTAAAATAAAAGCTTTGGAGTAAGACTTTACCTTCCTAGTTTTGCCACTATGTTTTTTTTGTTTGTTTGTTTTGTTTTGTTTTATCTCTCTGGGGCAGTTCTCTGCCCTTTGTTTTCCCTAGTTTGTATCCAGGCAAGGCTGACCTCTCCGGACTCTATTACCCCAGCTCCCTTCCCTTCCCCTCTGGCTTGTTGGATCAGGGAACTGCAAGGCACTTTTCAAGGTTATTGTAAGGAAGTGGTCGGAGAACACTAGGAAAGAGGTCAGAGTATTTTCTGCCCTACTTTGTCCCCCATGGTCGTATCCACTGATAGAGTGACCAACTAGGCCCCATTTCCCACAGGACTTCCAATTTTAGCAGTGAAAGTCCTATACCCTGAGAGCCTCCTTAGTCATAGGCATACTGGATGATTAGTCACCCTATCCATTGCCCTCCCCTTCCAAGTTTCCAGTTTTAGTTGAGTTCAGATAAAAAGCTCCTCCACTCTCCTTCATTTGAGCACTTTCTCACCGCCTCTCAACCCACTTCTGCCCCCAACAAGATCCCATCACCTGGGGATCTTGGACTAGGAATGTAGCTCAGTGATACAACATTTGCCCAGCATTCATGAGGCCCTTGGGATCAATCTCCAGCGCTGCAAATAAATAAATAAATAAACATTTAAATTAAAAATAAAACCCATCCTCCTATCTTAGTCTAGCCACTTTTGCATCCAGTTTACTATTAATGCCTACATTGGTTATTCCCAAATATGCATTGGTAGTGACCCTCATTTGGAGGAGCAACATTTATTAGACACTTACATTGTGACAGAAACAGTTGCCAGAATTTTATAATTAGTATCTTATTTAATTTTCAGAGTAAGCCTGTAAGGTTAATAGTATGGTTATTTCCATTTTAGCACATGAAAAAAACAGATTTTTAAAGATTAGTAACTGGTGGAGCCCATTTTCACACCCTGTTTTACGTGACTTCAGTGCTCATTCTCCTTAGAATTTCTCTGACACCACTTAGTTCTGCCTAAAAATAAAGTTGTATCTATTTGTCTATTGTTGCTGCAAGAAGACAGGCACTTTGGCTTTTTTTACTACTCTGTCTTCACTATCTAGATAGTCATTCTCCAACATGAGCATGCATCAGAATTATCTGAAAGGCTGGTAAAAAGACAGATTGCTGGACACCAGGTTCATCATTTCTGATTCAGTATGTCTGAGATGGGCTCCAAGGATGTGTATTTCTAACAAGTTCCCAGGAAATGTTCATCTGGGAACCACACTTCACAAATCAAGGGCTTGAAAACAACCTCGTCTCATGGTAGGAAAAATAATAAAGAATTGCTGAACTGATTAATTATTGACAACTGTATTATCCTTCTCAAACTCTCTCTGAAAACAAATAAAATAATATGCCTTATGTTCATATTTTCATATCTTTAAGGAGCAGTTCTTCACTCACTCCCTAGAGAAGCTAAGAGAGGAAACTCCAATTTGACTAATGGGTAGAAAGGGGTGAGCTAGGGAAGGAAAACCTTTTATGAATTTTTATTGTAGTAAAATATACATAATATAAAATTTGCCATCTTAACCATTTTATATTTTATTTTATTTTTGGAGCTGGGGACTCAACCAGGGCCTTACATATGCTAGGCAAGTGCTCTCTCACTAAGCCACATCCCCAGCCCTTATTTATTTAGATTTTGGGGGTTTTTGAGGCAGGGTCACCTTATGTCACACTGTGTAGCCCAGGCTGTCCTTGAACCTGTGATCCTCCTGCCTCAGCCTCGCAAGTAACCAGGGTTATAAGTGTGTGCCACCACAACTGGTAGGAAGCCCTTAATTCTACACATGAACTCTACACATTAATGGGTCTGTGCTTGGAATTAGTGTTCTCACTTTTGGTGAATGCCAACATAGTTCCTCACTCACTGACACAGAAACCTGGACATCACCCTTGGCTCCTCTGTCTCATGCCCCTCAAGGTTAGTTGAAATGTTGCAGAAAAACCAGGACCGAGCCCCAGATGGAAGTACCGAGGAACTTAGAAGGCAAACAAGATTTATTTATGCCAGCAGGCTAGGGGACACTGAGGTCCAAATCACCAGACCCATCTTGGGGTTAAACAGTCACTTATATAGGTTGTTAGCAGTAAATACAAAAGGCTGATAACAGGATATTCTACAGCTGGCTACATATTGTCTTGTCATACTTTGCTGGGCAGGTTTGGTTCAGGCAAGTTAATTGGGGGCTTTCTATCCTATAACAGAGAGGTCAAAGGTAGGGTGAGCAGAAAGAATCAATCACTGTCTTACACTGAACCCAGCTATCTCAGAGGGATAACTCCCTGAAACCTTGGAATGGGTTAACACAACAAGATGCACTTTGTAGGGCCGGTGAGATGGCTCAGCGGCTTAAGCGCCTGCCTGGCAAGCGCGAGGGCCCGAGTTCGACTCCCGGATCCCACATAAAAAAAAGGGGCCGGTGATATCGCTCAGCGGCACGGGCGCCTGCTGGCGTGCGAGGTCCTGAGGTCGACCCCCCGGTACCCACAAAAAAAAAAAAAAAAAAAAAAAAAAAGATGCACTTTGTTTCAGCTACATTTATCTTATGTGCTACAGCTGGTGTTGGAATGCAAAGGCTAGCTGAGTTTTGCCACTCTCTCTAATTATGGAAACAGGCTGCTCCTGCCTTTTCTCATCTTTGAATACAGTGGCAGACTTACAAGTTTTAAAAGTTTGAAATTCCCTTTACATTTACAATCTCCTTTACAACACAATCTCAGTTTATGAAGTGGACACATGGCAACAGGGGAGAGAGTTGTAGTGTCCACTCTGTGAGATTATCCTGATCCGTTCCATAGATGGCTGTGTGAAACGTGGTGAGTCTTTTATTTCCTCAGAGCCTCGTTTTCCTTATTCGCAACTAGGAAATGTTGGATCAGACCATGATTTTCAAATGGCTTTGGGCCGGAGCTGGAGCTCAGTGGTAAGGTGCTTGTCTAGGATGCTCAGGGCCTTGGTTTATTTTGTTTGTTTGTTTTTGTTTTTGAAACGGGTTTCACTATGCAGTTCAGGCTGGCCTTCAACTCATTTTGAAGCCTAGGCTGGCCTTGCACACGCAGTGATCCTCCTCTCTCAGCCTCCAATTGTTGAGATTACAGGCGTGCGCCACCACACCTGGCCTGAGGCCTTGGGTTTAATCACCAGTAGCACCAAAAAAAATAAAAAGAAAAAAGAAGGCAAATGGTTTAATTTTCCGAGACCTGGAAGTATAATAGTACTGCACACAAAATACTTTGCAATACTGACCCTCTTAATCTGGCCATATAAATTAAGATATATTTTCACTAATTTTGCACAAAATCAATATTTAAAATCAATTCTGAGTCTTGTCAGTTGCTGCTTGCTGTCTTCTGCCTGCCAAGAACTGTTTTTCTTCTGCGATGCCCCTCTGCCATGCCTTGGAGCCAACTGCCTATTGATTGAAACCTCTACAAACTGTGAGCTGAATAAACTTTTCCTCTTCTAACTTTGGGTGTTGGGTATTTTGTCTCAGCAATGAGAAAAGTAACTAAAACAATAGGTGAACATTTTGACTAATGAACATGGCATATTGTGATAGTTAACTGATTGTGTCAATTTGAATAAGAAATGCCCAACTAAATTGGATCAGCATAGTTCTGGGTGTGGCTGAGAGGATTTACTGAAGACAGAAGACCCATCCAGGGTGAGAGTGACACCAACCACTAAGATTGCCACCTGAATGGAATAAAAGGAAAACAAAGAAGGAAGGCTCACTTCTGTTTCCTCAGAGGAGCTCCAGTCTTCACCTTCACCTTAGATGTTGTCTCCTGGCTTCCAGCACACTCTTCAGTCTTCAAGTGCAGACCCTTTGGCCTCCTGATATGGACTTGGTGAGGACACTACAGTGAGCTCTAGGCCTTCAGCTGGACCCTGTGGATCTCCAGGCAGTTCTTTTGCGCTTTTCCACACCTGACTCTGTGGCTGGCCATTTTTTGGTGACAGAAAAGATGGTGGATACTGAAGATGGTGTTTTGGAGCCAGCTGCCCCTTCTGCTACCCCAGTGTCATTCAGCTCCATATGCACCTCCGTGCAGAGGCAGCTGGCAAATCAGGGAGGTGGTGCGGGGTCGGCCCAGAAGAAAAGAATTTCTTGAAGGCCGTGGAAGGAAGGGAGCTACAGAGTATGAACCCCCAGAACCCCCCAAGGAGCTGGTGATCCCATTGATGCAGAATGGCTACTGCAGGCAGCCCTTGGCCCAAACCCCTGGGCCCTTCACAGAGGGTGCTGTCCCAGGCTGTGAAGGAGCTCTGTAAGGAATCCAAGATGTCTCTAGAGGAGAGAGATAATACAGGTGTTGACCCCATGCTCGCTATCTCCATGATCCAGAAGGATGCACCCACAATGGGAAAAGGGCGGACAGTGAACCCCGGGCTGAGACAGTGCCAGAGGCTGATTATGAGGCAGTCCCTGTAGAGGCCTACGGGCTGGCCATGCTGCAGGGCATGAGCTGGAAACCTGGTGAGGTCATTGGCTGAACTTCAATGAAGTTATGAAGCCCTGTGTAAACTCTGAGGCCCAAGGGGCTAGAGCTGAGTGCCAATCTGACCAAGGCCCAGGTCTTGGCCTCCAGTGGCTGCTACTGCCCACCAAAGCCAGATGGGGGGCAAGAGAAGAATAAGGAAGACCAAACTGAAGGGCTGATGCCTGGAGGCACTGTGGTCGTCCTTTTTGGCCCTCATCAACACCTCTATGGGAAGGTGGAAGGCCTTATCCTGATGGTGTGCAGGCCATGATTCATCTAGCAGTGGGCCATCACATAGTGACTATTAGTGACTACTACCTGTGACCTGTGTCCCAGCAGGAGTTTGACAAGAATTTTTTGCACCCTGTCCAGGTGAATAGAACTTGCTCTGGGCAACACAATGGAACAGCTTTGTCATGGAAGGTCCTCCAGAATGAAGACCTGCATGGCTGGTGGGAGGACTCAGAAAGTGGAAACACCCTCCAGACAGACAGGATGGGCCTGCAGCCAAGAGAAGGAAAGCAGCCAGCAGGAGTCAGCACTGGCCACACAGGGACCTGCCTGTGTACTTGGTGGACAAGCTGCACAAGGGTGGCCAATATTACAACACCAAGATGATGATTGAAGATGTCCTGAGCCTAGATATACGTATGTGCAGGACAGACAAAGGCCAAGTCCTGGAAGGCCTGAGGCAAGACATGCTGGAGACCCTGGTTCCCAAGGTTGAGGCTGATGGTTTGATGGTGGTGCTGGGGCCACAGGCTGGAAAGGTGGGACATATGCTGGACAGGGACAGCACATGGAGATGGACTTTGGAGCAACTGAGGAGAATCATTTGATGGAGCTTCGCTACAGTGCTATGTACTAGTACATGGGCCCCAGTGACTCAGATGAAGACTGACCGTGGGACAACTCCCATCCTGCAGGCTGTTAATAGTTTAAAATTTTTTTTATTTTATGAGAAAATAAAACAAATTTTTACAATAAAAAAAAAACCATTCTGGGGCCAGTGAGATAGCTCAGCGGCATAAGCGCCTGCCTGGCACATGCGAGGTCCTGAGTTCGACTCCCAGAACCCACACACAAAAAAAGGGCCAGTGATATCGCTCAGCGGCACGGGCACCTGCTGGCACGTGAGGTCCGGAGGTCGACCCCCAGTACCCACCTAAAAAAAAAAAAACCATTCTACTGTTGTGCAATATCTAAATGTACCCTTCCCCCCACAGATCACGATACCGTTGTTTTGTTTCCAGAGTATCATGAAATGCATATAAATATTTGGTTTAATCAGTTAAAAAAAATCAATTTCGAGATTACATGGCCATGAAAAGATAAATCACGGAACTTAACATGCTCAGCTCACTCCTAAGTGTTCTATTTATATTTGCTCCTGGGCAGACAAACCAAAGCAGACACAAAAGCTTAAGAAAGTTTGGAGAAGCCCATCATGGTGGCACCTGCGTATAACCCAACCACTAAGGCATGAGGATTGTGAGGAAGAGTCCAGCCTAGGATACGTAGCAAGACTCTATCTCCAAAAGCAAATTCCTTTACTTCTTTTTCTGAAAACTGAGAAAGCCTACCATGTTACATCTTTACTACTACTATTTCTCTGGAGTAAAATTTGAAAACTTCTTGCATTTCTAATGTCCTGGACCAGTAAATCTCCATCTCTGGGGAACCACTGCCACCACTTGGCAGGTCTTGGTCATGTCATTCCATCTATTATCTGTAGCCACTTTGCTAAACCTTTTGGGGGCATGGATGTTTGGGGGATCATTTTAAGATTACCTGGAGTTATTTAAACTTTCCTTTGATGGGGTAAACTAGTCACAACCCTCAGGATCTTATTTCAAAAATTATTTCCTGGGGCCGGTGAGATGGCTCAGTGGCTTAAGCGCCTGCCGGGCAAGCGTGAGGGCCCGAGTTCGACTCCCGGAACCCACATACGAAAAAAGGGGCCGGTGATATCGCTCAGTGGCACGGGTGCCTGCTGGCGCACGAGGTCCTGAGGTCGACCCCCTGGTACCCACAAAAAAAAAATTATTTCCTAT
The DNA here is from genome assembly GCA_028451465.1 of Erethizon dorsatum. Lineage (NCBI taxonomy): Eukaryota > Metazoa > Chordata > Mammalia > Rodentia > Erethizontidae > Erethizon > Erethizon dorsatum. Next base: position 107,213,774 of record CM051827.1, on the reverse strand, counting down.
TTTAATTACAAACAGGTTCAAAGCTCTTGGAGAGTGTCCTACTGGGAGGCTAGGGCTGTTTTTTTGCTTAATGTAGTACCTCTTTTGGGAATTGAACCCAAGGCCTTCACACTGAGTTACATCAGACCATTTTTTATTTTTTATTTTGAGACAGGGTCTCACTAGTTGCTAAATTGCCCAGGCTGGGCTCACACTTGCCATCCTCCTGCCTCAGCCTCCCAGAGATTACAGGCATGTGCCACCATGCTCGGCCATGTAATGCGTCTTAATCTTTAAAAATGGCGTCTGGAAAAAGATGGCGGATCTGTAAGAAGCAGGCAGTGAACCACTCCAAAAGTCGCCATCCGGACACTGGAATATAGTGACTGAAGGAGGACAAGAAAGAGGGAAGTGGCTCCCATGGACCCAGGAAAGATCTGAAGCGCAGTTTGGGGCCCACGGAGAAAGTGGAGAGAAACTCCAACAAAGAAGAAGGAGGTGGCCACCGGCACCTTTTCCCTGTGTCGGGAATCCCGACGCGACAGAAGTGGTTCAAACCTGTGGACACACGGTGACTGCCGGTGCCCCCGGGGGCCTCCACAGAGGAACGCGAGAAGCAGCGGTGCAGAGAAGCAGCGGCTGTGAAGGACACACTGACTGGCGGTGAATGCTGACGCCCAGCCGTCCCGCACGAGAGAGCGACTAGCCGGGCGCCATTGTGGGGGGGGCAGCAGCTGAACTCAGAACTCAGGGCAGGTGCCACTCCATCCACGGCTCCAGCAGGGACCTCTGTGGAGGAACACGAGACTCTGTAGTACAGAGAAGCGGCTGCTGTGAAGGACACACTGACTGGCGCTTTTCTTCCTGGTATTCCAAGACTGAGATTGTCTAAGGATCACAGAAAATACTGTGGCACAGAACCAAAGAACCAAGGACTGGGCCAAACAGGCAGCAACTTCTTATCTCCAACAAATTGAAGAGGTAGGATATTGCAGCAGGCTCAAAACCCAAAAATAAGCTACACCTGGAAGATACCTCAGAGAAGTAGCCTTCTCCTAAGAGTTTGAAATACTAGCAATAAAGCAGCCTACCATAGGCAATTTACAAACAGCAACCCAGGAATTAAACTAAAGAAAGAAAAAATGAGACGACACTTAAACAAGATGCAAACCCACACATCCAGTTCACCAAAGGCAAATCCAGGGGGCAGTGAGGTGGGACAAACCGAAAGCCACCCACCTGACATCTCTGAAGTGGTAACAACAAAGCAATTGAATGAAGCTCTAAAAAATTTTAAATCAAATAATTTCTCAGATAACTGCAGCGATAATGTCCACAATGAAGACCATGCTTAAGGACGCTAGAGCAGACACAGACAAAAAAATAGACGAGCTTAAGAAAATGATGGAAGCCATGAATGCTCAGCATAGGAAAGAAATGGACTCCATAAAGCAGATTCAAACAGATATCCAGGAGAACAAAAATTCCATTGAAAGTATTTGTAGCAGATTAAGCCAATGTGAGGACAGATCTCAGATATAGAAGACAGGCTTGCAATTAGTGATCATGAAAAGAAAGAATTCTTAAAAATAGCAAGGGACAACGAAAAATCAATCCAGCAGCTGCTAGATGATGCAAAGAAGAATAACTTAAGATTGATTGGAGTCAATGAAAAAGCAGGAGATAGCATAAATGACATCAGAACACTGTTCACAGACATTATCACAGAAAATTTCCCTGGTAGAGAAAAAGAATTTGACGTTCAGATAAGTGAGGCTTATAGAACTCCAATTAGCCATGATCAAAAGAAATCTTCAGCCAGGCATATCATAGTCAAGATTCCAGAAATTCAACATAAAAGTAGAATCTTAAAAGCTGTTAGAGAAAAGAAACAAATCACCTATAAAGGAAAGCCCATCAGAATCACAGTGGACTTTTCAGCACAAACCCTCAAGTCAAGAACAGCTTGGAATGATGTATTTCAAGTTCTAAAGGAAAATAACCTTCAACCTAGATTGATGTACCCTTCAAAACTATCTTTCAAAACTGATGGAGAAATAAAATACTTCCATGACAAAGAACATCTGAGAAAATTTATAACCACCAAACCAGCACTCCAAAATATTTTGAAGGACATTCTAGAAAGGGATAACAAGGACTACAACTCCAGAAACCCCAACAGAAGGAATCCACCAGGCAGAGCAAATGATTAAAGAGAGGGAGGGAAAAATAAAAATTAAAAGAGGGGGAGCCAACAACAAGAAAATAACATGGCAATAAGTCAATACATATCAGTTTTAACCATTAATGTTAATGGTCTCAATTCACCAATCAAAAGGCACAGACTGGCAAATTGGATCAAGAAGCAAGATCCAACAATATGCTGTATATAAGAAACACATTTAATTCAAAAAGAAATTCATAGACTGAAAGTCAAAGGATGGAAAACAATACTCCATGTGACAGGAACCCAGAAAAAAGCAGGGTAGCTATTCTTTTTACAGACAAAGTGAATTTCAAGCCAAGAATGATTCAGAGAGATAAAGAAGGTCACTACATCCTTGTAAAGGGAACAATCCAAGGGGAAGAGATAACAATCATAAATATATATGCAACAAATACCAGTGCACCCAACTATATAAAACAAATATTAACGGACATGAAAAATCAAATAACCACTAATACAATTGTATTGGGGGATCTCAATACTCCACTGTCACAAAAAGACAGATCAACTAGACAAAAAATCAACAATGAAATATTAGAACTGAATCAAACTTTGGAACAAATGGACTTAGTAGATGTCTACAGAGTGTTCCACCCCACAACATCAGAATACACATACCTCTCAGCTGCACATGGGACGTTCTCCAAAATAGAACACATACTAGCTCATAGAACCTGCTTAATGCAAAGGAATTGAAATTATCCCATGTATATTATCAGACCATACTGCAATGAAATTGGAAATCAATGGCAAAAGAAACCACAAGAATTTGCTAAACACATGGAAATTAAATAGCACCCTACTGAACAACCAATGGGTCACAGATGAAATTAAAGAAGAAATTAGACAGTTTCTGCAACTGAATGATAACGACAGTACAACATACTGGAACTTATGGGATACAATGAAAGCAGTCCTAAGAGGGAAATTTATAGCATTAAATTCCTATATCAGGAAAACAGAGCAAGCACAAATAAACAACCTAATGGTGAACCTCAAACTTCTAGAAAAAGAAGAGCAGGCTAAGCCAAAAGCTCGTACAAGGGAGGAAATTATAAAGATCAGAGCAGAAATTAATGTATTGGAGACTAAAAAAACAATACAAAGAATCAATGAATCAAAGAGCTGGTTCTTTGAAAGCATAAATAAGACTGACAAACCCTTATCCAACCTTATTTAAAAAAAGGGAAGAAAGTACTCAAATCCACGCAATTAAGAATAAAAAGGGTGATATCACAATGGACCCTGCAGAAATCCAGAAGATCATCTATACCTACTTTGAAAACTTGTATTCTAATAAGATGGAAAATGCAGAAGAAATGGACAGATTCCTAGATACATATGAATTACCAAAGCTCAACCAAGAAGATATAAAAATCCTAAATAAACCAATAACAATCAATGAAATCAAAGATGTAATTAAAAACCTCCCAACAAAGAAAAGCCCAGGCCCTGATGGATTCACTGCTGAATTATACAAGAAATTTAGAGAAGACCTAACACCACTATTTCTCAAACTCTTTAATGAAATTGAAAGGGAAGCAATACTCCCAAATTCATTCCTGGAAGCAAGCATTACCCTGATACTAAAACCAGAGAAGGACCCAACTAAGAAAGAGAACTACAGGTCAACCTCCCTAATCAACATAGATGCAAAAATCCTCAATAAGATACTGGCAAACAGAATGCAGCAAATCATCAAGAAGATTATACACCATGACCAAGTTGGATTCATCCCAGGGATGCAGGGATGGTTCAATATACGTAAATCAATAAATGTAATACACCATATTAACAGAACCAAGGACAAAAATCATATGATCTTCTCAATAGATGCAGAAAAAGCTTTTGACAAAGTCCAGCACCCATTCATGATAAAAACCCTACAGAAAATTGGAATAGATGGTCTTTATCTCAATCTGATAAAAGCTATCTATGACAAACCAACAGCCAATATCATACTAAATGGACAAAAACTGAAAGCCTTCTCTCTAAAATCAGGAACCAGACAAGGATGTCCACTGTCTCCACTCTTATTCAACATAGTCCTGGAAACTTTAGCCAGAGCAATTAGACAAGAGAAAGAAATAAAAGGAATAATGATTGGAAAGGAAGAAGTTAAATTATCATTATTTACAGACGACATGATACTCTACGTAGAAGACCCCACTAAAAAATTGCTCGATTTAATAAGCAAATTCAGTAGTGTAGCTGGATACAAAGTCAACACTCAAAAATCAATAGCTTTCCTGTACACCAATAACAAACTCACTGAGAGAGAAATTAGGGAAACAACACCTTTCACAATCACATCTAAAAAAATGAAATACCTGGGAATCAATCTCACAAAGGAAGTAAAAGATCTCTACACTGAAAACTACAGTACTCTGAAAAAGGAGCTTGAAGAGGATATCAGAAAATGGAAGGATACCCCTTGCTCTTGGGTCAGAAGAACCAATATAGTGAAAATGGCCATACTTCCAAAACTGTTATACAGATTTAATGCAATTCCGATCAAAATTCCAACAACATATCTCACAGAATTACAGAAAACAATCCTAAAATTCATCTGGAACCAGAAGAGACCTAGAATAACAAAGGCAATTCTGGGCAACAAAAGCAAGGCAGGGGGCATCACAATCCCTGATTTGAAATTATACTATAAAGCTGTGATAAAAACAGCGTGGTATTGGAAAAAAAACAGACCTGAAGATCAATGGAACAGATTAGAAGATGCAGAAACAACTCCAGAGATACTAAGCCACCTTATCTTTGACAAAGGTGCCAAACACATTCACTGGAAGAAAGATAGCCTCTTTAATAAATGGTGCTGGAAAAATTGGCTCTACATGTGCCGAAGATTAAAATTAGACCCATATCTTTCACCGTGCACTAAACTAAATTCAAAATGGATCACAGAACTAAATATTAAAACAGAAACATTAAATCTCCTGGAAAATAGAATAGGTAAAACTCTTAAAGACATTGGTGTAGGCAAAGATTTTATGAATAAAACCCCCATCGCACAGGAAGTATCACAAAGAATCAACAACTGGGATCTCATGTTATTAAAAAGCTTTTGCACAGCAAGAGAAACCACCAACAGAGTGAAGAGACAACCCTCAATGTGGGAAAAAATGTTTGCCAGCTATTCCTCAGACAAAGGATTACTATTGAGAACATACAAAGAACTCAAAAAAAAAATCAGACCTCCCAAATTTAAAGACCCAATCCAAAAATGGGCATCTGAGATGAATATACACTTCTCAGATGAAGAAATACAAATGTCAAATAAATATATGAAAAAATGTTCAACATCACTAGTCTTTCAAGAGATGCAAATTAAAACAACACTGAGATTCCATCTCACCCCAGGAAGAATGGCTATTATTAAGAAGTCAACTAATAACAAATGCTGGAGGGGCTGTGGGGAAAAAGGAGGTAGAGGTGTGGATAGGAAGCTCTGGGGTCCTTGAAGGGGAAATAAGGACTATAGCTGGGGTAGGTCAGGGGGAAATGACTTATGAACTGAATTTCAAAGATGAATTAGAGCTCCTAAGGCTGGCACAGGGAGGAGAAAGCATTCCAACGATGTGTAGGGGCTTGATAAAGCATGTTGTGTTTGGGGAACTGAAAGTAGGTCAGTATGACTAGAGCACAGTGTGTGTTTGTAGGATTGGGTGAGTGTCCAAAAAGAAGGCTGAAAGTTACATACAGAACAAAATGTCTGGAATGGCATCCCCAGAGTTTAGTTTTTACATAGAATGAACCAGGCAGCTGGAGAGTAGGGGTGGGAGTTGTTAAGGAGACTGATATGTTCAGATCTATACTTGAGAAAGATTACTCTAGCAGCACATGATGGATGGATTGGAAAGGGATTAGACTGGAGGCAGGAAGACCAGTTGTCTAAATGGGAGATTATAGAACCTAAACTAGGTCAGTGGTAGTAATAATGGAGCGGAGGGAATGGATTTGAAAAAAAAAGAGGCAAAATCAGTAGAGCTTGGTAGGTGATTAACTTTGAGAGGTAAAGGAGAGTAGAGTCAATGTAACAATAATGTCCACATTTCTGGGCTGGTGAATAATGGTTTGTGCCAGATGTACCAAAATTGCGAATGTGAAACACTAATTAAAAACTCAGATTTACTTTAGCTTGGTACCAGTTAACATGTAGAATAGAAGGTTTGTCCAACATTGTCCAAAGTGAAGCTCTTTCCCTTTGCTTTTCTGATGACTAGAGGTGCTCTGCAGGCCCAGGCCCATCCCCTCCGTTTCATTTCCCAACTGCTATCCTCACAGCACCCAAAACCTTAATGCAGCTGCTGTTTGTGTCCCATTCACGTATTTTCTCTTCCCTTCCTTTTTTCCTTCCTGGCTACCTACCCAGCAAACATGTATAAGAGAAATTCCTCTGTCCTGCCATATTCATTTTTTTCCTCAGGTCTTTTACACCAGTTTTTGTAAAAATCCAAATGTTTTCATGACCCAAACCTCCCCTAAAGCCCTATAGAAACTTAACGGGTTGATGGCACAAAATGTATTTATTTAAACATTAGCATTTCCAGCACTTGGTCAATTAATTATATTTCAATCACCTGGCCTCAAACAGTCTAGGAAGACTTGTCCAGGTATGTATGTTTGGGAAAAGGCTTCTACAGCAGAAGGACAAGAGTATGGCCCATTTATACTTTCTATTAAATTTCAGCATCTATTTATGGACTGGCTAATCTCTGACCCCTTTCAGATATGCCAGGTAACTCAACTGGACCTAGAATGCCAGTATCTTACAGGGTTATAGTAAGATACACATGTCTCCTTCAAGCGCAATATACTTGGAGTAGGAGAAGGAACAACCCCCCAAAAAAGGGGTGGTAGTGAACAGAGAAAACAATATTGGTTCACTTTAGCTTGGCACAAGTTAACATGAAGAATAAAAGTTTTCTTCTTCCCAGCTTATTCCTGCCCACTCCTTATCCAAATTGAAGCTCTTTCCCTTAACTCTTCTAGTGACAAAAGAAGTGCTCCTGCTGGGCATGGTGGTACATGCCTATAATCCTTAGCACTCAGGAGGCTGAGGCAGAAGGATTGCAAACTTGAGGCCAGCCTGGCCTACATAGTGAGTTCAACCTTGGCCTGGACTATATAGCAAGACCCTATCTCAAAAAACAGAAAATCAGGGCCGGTGAGATGGCTCAGCGTCATAAGCGCCTGCCTTGCAAGCGCGAGGGCCCGAGTTCGACTCCCGGATCCCACATACCGAAAAGGGGCCGGTGATATCGCTCAGCGGCACGGGTGCCTGCTGGCACGCGAGGTCCTGAGGTCGACCCCCGGTACCCACAAAAAAAAAAAAAAAAGAAAATCAAAAAAAAAAAAAGAGGCATCCCCCCAGGCCTGGGCCTATTTCTAAACTGCTGTCCTCATAGCCCCAAAACCTTAACTCAGCAAACCACTGTAGGCCCCAAGGTGGTATTCAACCAGGGGATTTATCATGGTTGTCCTAATGTCTCAAACTCTATTAGCATTAAGTAGGTGAGGCCAAGGTTGTTAAATGTCAGTGAGAATTACTTAAATAGGCAAAGATGGAGAGCGTTTTAGACAGGAAAAATAGAATGAGTAAAGGCATGAAGACAGTAATGATTTTAAGATTTTAAGGGAGGGGGCTGGTGATATCGCTCAGCAGCACAAGCGCTTGCTGGCAAGTGCGAGGTCCTGAGGTCGACTCCCGCTACCCACATTAAAAAAAAAAAAAAGATTTTAAGGGAATTATTCAGCTAGTGGCTTTGTGGAGTGCAGTAGGATATGAGGGGTAAAAATGACATGGAATCAGATAAAAAGTTGTGAATTAAATCCAACTCGGTAAGCATCTGCAGATTTGGAGGCTGAATATCTGCTAGACACATCAGATTTCAGAGAGTACCATTCTTTGAGGATAAAATATACACACAAATAAGCTGGGTGTGGTGGCACATGCCTGTCCTAACTACTTGGAAGGTTGAGGCAGAGGATCTCAAATTCAAGGTCAGCCTGGGTAATTTAGCAAGACTCTGTCTCAAAAATAAAACTCTTAGAAAGGGCTGAGAATGTAGCTTAGTGGTAGAACACTTGCCTGGCACGTACAAGGCTGTGGGTTTTATCTCCAGCACAGAGGGGGAGGGGGTGAGAGAGACTGAGACATATATATGCATATTATAATACACTAATATTAATACATTAAAGGGTTTATGACTAGAAAGTTTGATATATGTGTGTTAACTAGTTTTTGTGTAAACACTGGAGGCTATTAGTCAACATTAGAAGTACCCTAATAAGAAATAGACACTCTAGAGTGGTTAGCTAGTATCTGAGAAATTCCAGTAAAAATTACTATAAGAACTTCAACTATCTTTACCCCCAATCGGTATTAGAAGCCTGTTAAATATGGCTTGAAGTTAGATATGGCTTTTCATGGGTGAAATGAGTTGTGTCAAGATGTGTCATTTGAGTAGAAGTACAGGCACCTCCACCAGGTATGTCTAAGATATAAGAATGTGGGAAGCCCAGCACCTAGATTCTTCAGAGTGATGACATGGGTAGGACTTCTTCAGTCCTTTTCTCTCCATTCAGTGGAATCCTGTCAACTGATTCTGACCAGGAGATTAGATTAATCCTGCTTTGATGTCTTCTTTACCTAAAGTAAGGCTTCCATGCAACGTTCTTGACAAAGTACATACAAAAACCAAGAGCATGAGACTTCAATGAGCTTGAATGTCGTATGACTGGTTTTGTTTGCTTGTTAATAAATATTTGAGCATGTGGCAGACTTCTCTCTGAGACTTGATTTCATTTATAATATACCACTTAGTTTTTTTTGTGTCGGGGGGAGTACTAGCAATTGAACTCAGGGCCTTTGCACTTAGCTACATCCCCAGCCCTTTTTTTATTTTTATGTTGAGATAGGGTCTTGCTAAGTCAGTAAGTTGCCCAGGCTGGGCTCGAACTCTCAATCTGCTTGCCTCAGCCTCAGCCTCAGCCTGATTTCTGCTGTCCACCTCTGTAACAACAACAAAGAATTCCTGCTCCATAGTTAATAATTATGTACTAATATAATTAATAAAGGGAACAAACTGGCTTGAGTCAACTTGAAACAGAAGATGACTTGCCAAATCAAACTGGGACTACATCACCAAAGAGAAGTCAATCAACACTGAATCAAGTCAAACAATAAAGTGTTTATGAAGTTGAACTTGCTGCAGTCTGGAAAATGAGTTTGGAAGGACAATACTGGATACAGGAATGCCACTGAGGAGATTGTTGCTATAGCCCAGATGAGACAAAAGTTGGAAGGTGCCCTGGTTAGGCCCAGGCACTGGCTTAAGAGAGATCTTTGTTTAGATGCTGGCTCTGCCACTTACTGGCCACACAACTGTGGGGGAGTCACACCTCTTTTCTCAGATTTCACCCTGCACCCCTCCACTGCAAAAATAATTAAATGAAATGGTTTATGTTAACGCCTCTCACTCACAGATTGGCATGTAGTAAGCACTACCTAAATGCTAATTTCTTCTATCACTATTAAACCATAAGATGCAATGATGAAGTGAAAACAGAAAGACTAGTCATTCAAGGGGTTTAATCTCTTATCTATCACCAGATATTACAAGCAACAGTTGGGCTATAATTTGCCACAATTCTCTTGCTCTTTGATCATGGTGAGATCACTTCAAATCAACAAGTCTTTGCTAAGCAGATCACTTAGTTATATTCAAAATACACAGATGATAAAGTAATAAAGAAATTGCCGTCTGCCTTCAAGGAACTTCCAGTCTTACTATTTTTGTGTGTGTCTATTAATGTGCTCCCCCATCCTTCTGCATTACTAGTAGGTCCCCAAATACTGCAACAACGGGTTCAACTATTTTTTGTTTGTTTGTTTTGTCTTGTGTTTTTGCAGTCCTGGGGATAGAACCCAGGGCTTCACGCATGTTGGCAAATGTTCTACCACTGAGCATCCCTGGCCTTCCAGATTCCACTGTTATTTTTGAAAAAATGCTGGGTGTGGCGGCACATGTATGTAATCCCAGCACACAGGAGGCTGAGGCAGGAGGATTGCCACCACTTTAAGGCCAACCTGGGCTATGTAGTGAGTTCAGGGACCAGCCTAGAATACCTAGCAAGATCCTGTTGCAAAACAAAAATTTTTTTGAAAAGCAACTGATGTATCAGGCACTAGGATAGGCCTACCTAGGTTTAAAATATAAACACAAAGACCTATGAACTATACACATTCATCCAAACTGCACTGATGATGGAAAATACAAAGAGCACAGCATTTGCAAGGATTTTTTTTCTTCTAGAACTTTAAAGGTGTCATCCACTGTTTTCTAGTTCCTTGCATGTGTGGCCAGGGATTGAACCCAGGGCCTTCACATTAAGCTACATCTCTACCCCCCCTCTTTTTTTTTTTTGAGACAAGGTCTTGTGAATTTGCAAATTTGCCTCAGTTTCCCAAAGCAATCTCCATTTTTGAGAACTAATTCATCCTTTGCATCATTGCTGTCCTGTATGTAATGGCTGTGGTGTTTTTTGTTCATTTGTTTGTTTTTGGTGTGTGTATATGTGTGTATATGGTACTGGGGATTGAACCCAGAACCTTTGCACTGAGCTACATTTCTAGCCACTTTTATGTTTTTATTTTGAGACAGGATCTCACCAAGTTGCTAAATTGCCTGGGATGGACTCAACCTTGTGATCCTCCTGCTTCCCCAAGTGCTGGAATTACAGATGAATGCCAGCGTGCCTGGCCATCTCTGGCTACTTTTAATGTGCTATCTCTACCTTCTGCTTTCAGTAGTTTGATATGTCTAGGTGTATGTATTTTTCTTGCTTAGGGTTTGCTAAGCTTCTATGATCTTTGCATCCTATCTTTTATCTATTTTATTTTATTTTATTTGCTATAGTTTTTTTGAGGCAAGGTCTCACTATGTAGCCCAGGCTGGCCTCAAACTCACAGTAATCCTCCTGTCTCGGTCTCCTAAGTACGGGCATTACAGGTGTTCGCCACCACGTGCAGCTCATCTATTTTGGAAAAATGCACTGTAGGCTTGTATTTAACTCCTTTATGCTTTGATTTTTTTAGCAATAAATTGGTGATAATTATATTACCTACTTCATAATGTTGTTAACAATTACATAGTTAATATATAATTATTTTATAAGTTAATATATAAATACTTAGAATAGTACTGGTTTATAACAAGCATTATGAAATTATTATTAGCACCTACTTTGGGAGAAACACAGGATATATGGACAATGATCTGCATATTTATTTTTATTTTTATATTTGGTACCAGGAATCGAACTCAGGGCCTTGTGCTTGCCAGTTAGGCGCTGAGCTGTTGAGCTATATCCCTGGCCCATGGACAATGATATAAATCTAAATTTTTGTCCTACATCATCTTCACCTACTCTATACATATGCTCTCAGCCTAAAGTTTCCAAATATTTTCCCAATATAACTTAGAGATTCCTTTTCATAATTACCTTTACTTTAAGGACTTAATACAATTGTACATATATTCCTACTGTGTGAGGCTCACAGACACATAAGGCTTGACAACAGGGAGGAGTCAACCTTAGTTGGCTCCTTGGGAAGTAGGAGATACCTCTGCAATCAGATAGCTGTGAAATAGATGGAGAGAGCAGGCAGCAATACTTCTGGCCCACTTCTAGCCTCTGAGAAAAGAGAACTCCAAAGGCATGAAAAACTTCAAGAAATGTGGCTTCTACAGGGAAGAATATACATCTTTCCAGAAATTCTGCCCCAGAAACTAGAAAGTTGCTAAACAGTTGATCCACACAAAATACAGTTGTTTAAGGAAGAAAACGGTGGTTTGAACACATATGCTTTTCTCCTATCCTTAGAGTCCTAAACAAATGAGAGCAAATGAATAAAACCAGAATAAACCCACCATGTCAAAGAAAGAGTGGGAGAGAGACATCCAAGAATGAGAAGATAAAAGCTCAGTGGAAGAATTAGCAGTGCTGAGAAAGCTGTATATTAAGTGTGCAGAGGTGGTGTTAATGAGAGGCAAGCCATTTCCTGCCACAGAATTCCAGCTAAGCTAAAGTACTAGGGGAACCAAAATCTCAGATAGAAAGATCCAGGGACAAGAATGGGTTGAAGACAAAAGGATTAGTAGAAAGTCTCTACAAGGCTCTATTAGCCTTCCGCCCCCCTCGTCTGTCAGATGACTACTTTTTCCTGCAGGGGTCTGGAGGTTTAATCTGTGAAGCAATTTTATTTTATTTTTTATTTATTTATTTATTTTTTGTGGGTACCGGGGGGTCGACCTCAGGACCTCGCGCGCCAGCAGGCGCTCGTGCCACTGAGCGATATCACCGGCCCCCTTTTCGTATGTGGGTTCCGGGAGTTGAACTCGGGCCCTCACGCTTGCCTGGCAGGTGCTTAAGCCGCTGAGCCATCTCACCGGCCCTGTGAAGCAATTTTAAAAAGAAGATTCATTGGAATTTTGTTTTACACAGTAAATGACAAGATCACAAACTTCTCTGTCCACTTCCACTCTAGCCCCCACAGTTTCCTTTTGCTGTGGCTAGGCTATTCCTTCCCTGGGCATAAAATAGAGAATGATTCCCTGGAAAAACTCCACATTCCCAGAGAAGTGACCTAAAGGTGGAGCTCCTGTTATGAAAAGCCATCAACTGACAAAGCCCACAAATGGATACAGAATTTCAGCCAGGCCTGGTAGTGCATGCCTGTAATCTCAGCATGCTGGCCGACTGAGGCAGGAGGATTGCAAGTTTGAGCCCAGTCTGGGCAACTGAGTGAGACCCTGTCTCAAACAGGTCCAGTGAGACAGCTCAGCGGCATAAGCACCTGCCCAGCAAGCGCAAGATCCTGAGTTCGACTCCTGGTACCCACATACGATAAAAGGGCCGGTGATATCGCTCAGCAGCACAAGCACTTGCTGGCAAGCACGAGGTCCTGAGGTCGACTCCTGGTACCCACGTTAACAACAACAAAAAAAAAAAAAAAAAAAAAAACAATTCCAATCAACCTCTTAAAACCTAATTCTTGGGCTGGGGATATAGCTCAGCGGCACAAGTGCCTGCCTGGCAAGTGCAAGGTCCTGAGTTTGATTCCTGGTACCAAAAACAAAAACAAAAACCTGATTCTTTGATGTGAATGAATAAAAAAGATCATTAGACATTTGAGGAATGCTTCCAAAATAAATACAGAGAGGGCCATCAAAATAAACAAAAATACAATACAATACAATAAAATAAACAAAAATAATTCAATGTTTTTGGAATTTCACACACACTTCCTTCCAACCTCTCTGGCTACTCCTCCTCACTTTCTTTGCTAGATCCTCATTTCCCTGACCTTTAAGTGTTACAGTCCAGGGCTCAGTATTAGAACATTTTCTTCATCCTCACTCACTCCTTTAGTGATAGCATATAGCTTTATGGTTCTACATATTATCTATATGCTTTTGGGTCCTGTCTTGTTTTTGTTTTGTGTTGCTATAATAGAATACTACAGGCTGGGGAATGTGTAAATACCTGGAGGCTGAGAAGTCCAATATCAACGTGCTAGCATCTGGTGAGGGCCTTCTTGCTGGTCATAATATAGAGGAGGAGATCTCTTGTTACAAACCCACTAATTCCATCATGGGGACCCACCCTCATGAGCTTCTCTAATCCTGATTATCTCTCAAAGACCTCACCTCTAAATACCATCAACATACGAATTTGAGGATTAAGTTTCCAACACATGAACTTTGGGGGACACATTCAAACCATAATAATTCCCAAGGTATATTTTTAGATCAATCTCTCCCCCAACTCCAGACTATTATCTGCTCCTACTCAACCTCTCCGGTTTGGTCATGTAATAGGCACCTCAAAATTAATGTGTTCAGGGCTGGGGATATAGCTCAGTGGCATAGCACCTGCCTGGCAAGCGCAAGGTCATGAGTTCAATTCCCAGTACCAAAAAAAAAATAATAATAATAATAATATGTTCAAAATGTACTGACCTTCCCCTTAAGAAATGTACCCACCAAAGTTTCCTTCATCTTGATAAATGTCAACCTATTAATAAATAAATATTGATAAACTTCTTTCTAGTTGCTCAAAACAAAAGCTTTGTGTTTTAGTTTGAGTTTCCCTGAAAGCAGACCCTGTAGCAGGGATTCAATTGAAAGTTTACTTAGAGATACAGGGGCCATGTTATAGTTTATATCTGGATGTCCCCCCAAAGCCTCACATGCTCAAAGTGGGACTTGTGGAAGGCTACGGGCGTTACAGCTGGTTTGATGTTGGGAGGCGGCGTCTACCGGGTCATGATTTAGTAGGGTGTGTCTCCCTTCCCAGTTCCTCCCTTCACACTCTGCTTCCTGGCTGCCATGCTGTGAACTGCTTCCCACCAGACCTTTCCATCATGCCACCACACATGCAAAGACTGACATTTCTAGAGTGTGAGCGAAAGTAAACCTCTCCTCATTTAAACTGTGGGTGTCAGGTACTGTGCCCCATCAACTAAGACAGTGACTAAGACAGGTCACTAGTAGGAAAGTAGAGAAGTAATATATGAAAGACAAGGCAGCCAATAAGGGTGGGTTAATAAGCCAGCTGCCACTGATTGATTGGCTCTTAATCCTGTAGGGACATTCTGAGAAATAATATAAAAAGCATGCCTTAGATTCACCCACTTGAAAGGTAAGGGATCTGAGATATTTATACACCAACTCCAGAAATTCACTGGTTGAGAACTTCTTCTAGGCAGGACTAATGATGCAGCACTTCCAGCCTAAAATGGGAACTGTTAGAGTGATTTTCCTTTCACTCTTCCAGGAAAACCCTCAGGCACAGAGATGCAAATACCTGGGCTCTGACAGCTCTGAAATTTTGGAATTATCCTTAATGTTTCTTCTTTTCTCATATGCATATTCAGTCTGTGATAGTTAACTGATTGTGTCAACTGGAGTAAGAAATGCTCAACTCATTGGATCAGCATAGTTCTGGGTGTGGCTGAGAGGATTTACTGAAGACAGAAGCCCCACCCTGGGTGTGAGTGGCACCAACCAATAGGCTTGCTGCCCCTGAATGGAATGAAAGGCAAACGGAGAAGGAAGGCTCATTTCTGTTTCTTTGGAGGGGTTCTACTCTTCACTTTGATCTTGGACGTCATCTCCTGGCTACCAGCACAGATCCTTACGCCTTCCAGCCCAGGCCCTTCAGCCTCCTGACACAGACTCACACAGGACATTACAATGAGCTCCAGGCCTTTGACTTTTGACCAGATCCTTTGGACAGCCCTTTTGCATTCTTCCAGACTTGACTCTGCTGGCGGTCATTGTAAGACTGCCTTGTAAATCCTTATATATTTATATATCTTACATTAGATCTGTTTCTCTGGTGAATGCTATCTGATACACAGCCCATCTGCAGATTCTGTCAGCTCAATCTTAAAATGCAGCAAGAATTCAAAGATACCACCTTCACTCAAGTCACCGTAGCCCTTCACCTGGACGGACCACTGCAATAGCTTGCTTCCTGATCTATTTCCGTCTTTGTTCCCTGTAATGGTTTCCTAGAGCAGCCATAACAAAGTGCCACAAGTTCTGAGGCTTAACACAACAGAAATGTATGATCTCACAGGTTTGGAGGCTAGAAGTCTGAAATCAAGGTATTGGCCGCCCACATTCCCTCTGAAACCTGTAAGGGAATTTTCCTTGCCTCTTCCTAGTTTCTGGTGGCTTGCTAGCAATCTTTGACATTCTTTGACTTGTAGATGTCTCACTCTAATTCAATCTTTATATGGTGTTTTCCCTGTACCTCCATAGTCGTCTGTACATGTCTGTGTCTGTTTCCAAATTTCTCCTTTTTATAAGGATATCAGCCATTTAGATTAGGCTCCACCCTAATGACTTCATCTTAACTTGACTGCATCTATAAAGACCCTATTTCCAAATAAAGTCACATGCTGCAGTAGTGGGGGTTAGGGCTTCCACATATCTTTTGTGAAGGACACAATTCAATCTATGACACTCCTACCCATCTCTATAGTCTATTATAGAGCTAAAATATAGGTATGTTACTTTTGTGCAAAACTCTGTGTTCCCAATAATTCAGAGTAAAAATCCTAGTTCCTGAAAAAGTCTATAAAGCCCTAACTGTCAGCAAGCCCATCAGCTCTGCTCAAACTGCATCTCTCATGATTCACCTTGTTCCGTGAAATTCAGTCCACAGTCCTCCTTACTATTTCTTGGGATACTATGGTGAACTATGCTCAGAAGATTAGCTAAAACTCTGTATATTAACAGCTAATACTTTCAGTCCCTTTCCTTACTTATTCTGAGAATGAGCCAAGCTCCCATTGCCCAGTTTGGACATGGGAAGATCCTCCCCAAGGAAACTGACTAAGCAAAAACAAACAAACAAACAAAACCACATACCCTACAAACTCAGGGTTAGAGATCTTCCAATGAAAAAACCCAAACAGATCACCAAAAGTGAAGACTATCAGAAAATAATTCATACTATACCTATATGCACAAAAATTTCAGTTAACTTTTTAAAAAATGCTACACTCTAAAATTTGAATGGATAATCAAGAATCACCAGACATGCAAAAAGAAAACCACCCCAAATTAAAAACTGAGATGCACACAGGAAATAGAGTAAATAGGATCAGTGAAGGAAGCAGAAAAAAAGTTTGTATTGTTTTGTTTTGCTGTACTGGGACTTGAACCCAGGGTTGTGTACATGCTAGGCAAGCACACTACAACTGAGCTACATTCCCAGCCCAGGAAGTAGAAAAAAACTTTAAAACTATAGTAGAGATCCTTGTAAATAAAAGAAGATATTATACCCCAATAAGTACAGGAAGCTATATAAAAACCCTTTGAAGTTATTTAATATAATGACTAATTTTATTTATTTTATTTATTTTTATTTATTTATTTATTTTTTTGTCTTTTTGAGACATGGTCTTGCTATGCAGATCAGGCCGGCCTTGAACTCGCTTTGTAGCCCAGGCTGGCCTCGAACTCACAGCAATCCTCCTGCCTCAGCCTCCCAAGTGAGGGGATTACAGGCATGTGCCACCACGCCAGTCCACAATGACTGAAATTTTAAAAATTCAGTAGAAGTATTGGGAGATAACAGCTGAGAAATTTCCCAGAGAGTAGAATAAAGACATTTTAGAAAAGATACAAAAAGATCAGTCTAGCAAGCTTAGTAATGAATTAATAGGAGGTACTAAAAGAGAAACAGAAGAAATTATCAAACAAATAATATAAGAAAAATTCCAGAACATAAGAATGGAAGTTTTAGAATAAACCATAGATAGGGATATTATTTTGAAATTCCAGCACATCAGATATAAAGAGAAGATTCTATAAAAAGTTCCAGAGAGGAAAATAGGTCACATGCAAAGGATCAAGAATCAGAATGGCATCAGTTTTCTTAGCAGCAGAACCAGGAAACAATGGAGCAATGCCTTCAATATTCTTAAGGAAAATTGTGACTTACCCAAATTCTACATCTAATCTACCATCAGTCAAGTGTGAGAATGGAATAAAGATTGATAAGAGAGGGGCCAGGGATATAGCTCAGCAGTGCAGCCCCTGCCTGGCAAGCGTGAGGTCCTGAGTTCAATTCCCAGTACCCAAAAAGATTGATAGGAGAAAAATTCAAGACAGAGACAGAGACAAAGACACAGACAGAGAGAAATTCTGAGATGTCCTGAATTTAATTGAATTGAATTACAAAAATCAGAGGATGGGAGGAAAAATGGGGAGGTCATTCAGTTAACAAGCTACAGGCCAAGAACAAAAGAGCATTACATGTTCTCAAATGTATGTTAAAATCTTACTCAAATTTCATCATGAATCTCTGGGTGCCA
Organism: Erethizon dorsatum; assembly: GCA_028451465.1. NCBI lineage: Eukaryota > Metazoa > Chordata > Mammalia > Rodentia > Erethizontidae > Erethizon > Erethizon dorsatum. The sequence continues at coordinate 107,195,655 of CM051827.1, read as the reverse complement.
CCACATCCATCCCGCTTACACCTCAACCAATCCAGAAGCAACAATTTCTTCTCTTTACAGGCTGCGTTTCTATACCAAAGCTCTCCCCAGCACTTGCCCTGGCTTAATCCCTCCCCTCTCATCTATAGCCAATGTAAATTCAGTATAAACAACCTACGCTTTCTTCCCCTAAATTTTCATTATTAAAAAATATTCTTGGGCTGGTTAGATAGCTCAGCGGCATAAGCACCTGCCTGGCAAGCGCGAGGTCCTGAGTTCAACTCCCTGTACCCACATTAAAAAAAAAAAATTCTTAGTTCTTGTGTAGCTGACATATTTCCAACTGTTACCTCACCCTGCTGCTGGTCTGTAGGAACTCAACACCGGATTTGGTCCTTCTGGCTAGTATCTGCAATGGCTCAACAAACCTTTCACTTCAGAGATCCCTCAATCTAGAGTTTTGGCTTAATGACACATTTTCAGAAGAAGAAAAGGTAGCTGGGAGGTGTGCTGCACACCTGTAATCCCAGCACTCCAGAGACTGCACCTGGAGAATCTGGGCTACATAGTGAGTTCAAAGCCAGCCTGGACTACAAAGTGAGACCCTCTCAAAAAAAAAAAAAAAAAAAAAAAAAAGAGGAAAGTTGGGATTTAATAAACATAGGTTCAGTACAGGAGAGGACAAACAAGAGTTCCAGAACAGACACTGTGTGGCAGTGGCAGCCTAGTTGGTGCTTCAAGAAAGATGAAGCCTATGGGCCAGTGATATAGCTCAACGGCATAAGCACCTGCCTGGCAAACACGAGGTTCTGAGTTCGACTCCCAGTACCCCCATATAAAAAAAAAAAAAAGAAGAAGAAGAAAGATGAAGCCTACAAATAAAATTGAACTAATCATTTATCTAATGTGTTTGACCGAGACAAAATAATATTAAGAGGTTTTGAGAATTGTGAATATACTGAATTAAACTAAATTGTTCACTTTAAAGTAGTTAATTTTCTGTTATATGAATTTTACCTTAACAAATAATTTATTTATTGCAGTACTAGGAATCAAACCCAGGGCTGTCTGCATGTTAGGTAAACACTCTAGCTCTGTCCTACACTCCAGCCCTTTTTATTTTTATATTTTGAGACAAGAGGTCACTAAATTGCCTGGGCTAACCTTGAACTTGTGATCCTCCTGCCTCAGCCTCCTGGATGGCTGGGATTACAGGCTTGTGCTACCACATCCAGTTAATAATTTTTTTAAGAGATACAGTTGTGTTGAACAGTTGGGAGGAATAAGAAATCACCACATTGAAAAGTATGCAAATGAAAAACAAAATGTTAAATAAGAAAGGAGATATATAGGTAGCTGGCACACACACACACACACACCCTTTTTTTTTTTTTTTTTTTTTTTTTGAGACAGGGTCTCACTATGTAGTTCAGGCTGGCCTTGAACTCACTATGTAATCCAGACTGGCCTCAAATTTGAGGCAATCCTCCTGCCTCAGCCTCCCAAGAACTGGGATCACAGGTGTGTGTCACCACACCCAGTTTTGGCGTAGCCCATTTTGTGGCTATAACAGAATACCACAGACTAAGCAATTTATTTTATTTTTTATTTATTTATTTTTTTATATGGGTACCGGGAGTTGACCTCAGGACCTCGTGCTTGCCAGCAGGCGCTTGTGCTGCTGAGCGATATCACCGGCCCCTTTTGCCTTTATGTGGGTTCCGGGAGTCGAACTCAGGACCTCGCGCTTGCCGGGCAGGCGCTTATGCCACTGAGCTATCTCACCGGCCCTAGCAATTTATTTTAAAAAAAGAAATTTATTTCTTACAGTTCTGGAGTCTGGGAAACCCAACAGCAACGTGCTAACACCTGGCAAGAGTTTCTTTTTTCATCATAATGTGGTGGAGATGAGAGGGTGAGAGAGAACAATACTGAACTTGCAGACTCAAATCTTTTATAATCAGCACTAATCCAATCATGAGTGCAGAACTGTCACAGCCTAGCCACTTCTTAAAAGTCTCACCCCCAACTGTGCTTTGGGGATTAAATTTCTAACATACGCTTTTTTTGAAGGGGGACATTCAAACTATACCATTAGGTAATTAGACTATTGCAAATAAAGTAAAAATGTAATAAAAATGATTGTCTTAGTCTGCTTTCTGTTACTATATTAGAATACCCAAGACTGGGTGACTTACAAAGAACAGAAGTTTATTTAGCTCACAGTTCTGGAGGCTGGCAAGTCCAAGCAGTCCACACCAGCATCTGGTGAGAGCCTCATGCTACTTCATCTCGTTTAGGAGAAGTGGAAAAATAAGTATGTGCATGTGGAAGAGACACTGAGGGTAGTGTCATGTTGTAACAACACGCTCCCAAGATAACTAATACACTTCTGCAAAAAATGAATCCACTCCCTTGAGAAAAGCATTAATCACTCTTAAAGGTCACACTATGCTGGACATGGTGGTGCATGTCTGTAATCCCAGCACTTGGGAGGCTGAGGCAGGAGGATTGCTGTGACTTTGAGTCCAGCCTGGGCTACACAAGCAAGTTCAAGGCCAGCCTGAACTACGTAGTGAGACCCTGTCTCGAAAACAAACAAACAAACAAAAAAGTTTTGGAAAGGATAAGCCATATTCAAACCTAGCAGTAATTTAATTGTAATAGGAGAATGAAAAGAAGGAGTTGATGGTGTTAAATTCACATCTTCCACAATTGGTCCTTGGATAGTGTTAATGATTAATCAAATACTATTATAACTATATTACTCCAAAATATGGCAGTAAATATCTAAAGAAACATTTCTTAGATGTGATAACAAAAAACCCACAAACAACAACAACAACAGAAAACTGGACTTCATCTAAATTAGAAACCTTTTAGACCAGGTGTGGTGGCACACACCCGTGATCCCAGTACTTGGGAGGCTGAGGCAGGAGGATCGCCAAGAGTTCAAGGAAAGCCTGGGCTACATAGTGTGCTCAAGGCCAGTTTGAACTACATAACAAGACACTATCTCAAAAAAGAAAAAAAAAAGAAAAGAAAACTTCATACTTCAAAAGACACTTTTAAAAAAAGCAAAATACTACACAAAATGGAAAAAGTTTTGTAAATCATATATCTGGTAAGGGACCTTTACGTAGAAAGTGTAAAAGACTACAATTTAAGGGTTGGGGATGTAGCTCAGTGGTAGTGCTTGCTTAGCATGCATGAGGCCCTGGGTTCAATCACCAGCACCACATACATAATACATATACATATATATGTACATATATATGTACATAAAAGGTAAATAACCCAATTTGTAAAAGGCCCTAGGAATTGAATAGACCTTTCTTCAAAGAAGATATATAAATGGCCAAGAAATACATAAATAAATGTTCAACATCCTTAGTTCTTAAAGAAATGCAAACCAAAACCACAATGAGATACCACTTCACACCCACAAGGATGACTATACTTAAAAAAAATCTAAAAATAACAAATGTTGTTAAGAATATGTTGAAATTAGAACACTCATGTATTACTGTGGGAATGTAACATGGTGTAACCACTGAGGAAAATAGCTAGGCAGTTCCTCAAAAAGTTAAATATAGAGTCACTATATAACCTGGCCATGTTGCTGCTAACTGTATACCCAAAAGAATGGAAAACTTATGCCCCACGAAAACTTGAACACGAATGTTCAAAGCGGTATTATTATCGCCAAAATGGAAACAAAACATCCACCAACTAATGAGTGGGTAAATAAAATGTGGTGCATCCATACAGTGGACTATTAGCCATAAAAAACAATGAAGCCAGGCATGATGCTACATACCTGTAATCTCAGCTACTCAGGAGGCTGAGGCAGGAAGATCACAAGTTTGAGGCCTGCCTGGGCAGTTTAGCAATTCATTGGCTCGAAATTACAAAATAAATAAATCCTGGGCATGATAGCACACAACTATAATCCCAGCACTCTGGGAGGCTGAGTCAGGAGACTCAGGAATTCAAGCCCAACCTGGGCAATCTAGTGATTAAGCGAGACATTGTCTCAAAAAAAAAAAAAAAAAAAAAAAAAAAAATTAAAGGCTGTCTACATAGCTTAGTGCGAAGGCCCCGGTCTCAATCTCCAGTACCATAAAAAAACAAATAAATAGGACCGAGGATGTAGCTCACATTACCTGGGTTTAATTCCCAGTATCCACACCCCCCAAAATAACAGGTGTATTCTACCATGTAGATACACCTTGAAACATTCCTAGTGAAAAAGATCCAATAGAAAAGTGCAAGGTCCTGAGTTCTATTCCTGGTACCAAAACAAACAAACAAAAATTATATGAAATATGAACTATGAAATATGAACTACCTGGAGACAAAAAGTAGATTAGTGTTTTCTAAGGGGGGGGGGACAGGGTAGGGAGTGACTGCTAATGGTTTCAGTTTTCTCTATTGAGAATTTGATAGTAATGATGGTTGCATCTTGTAAATGCACTAAAAGTCACTAAAACGTAAACTTTAAAATGGTGCATTTTATGTTCTGAGAATTATATCTTAATAAAAAATGCAAAAGAGCAACGTTGCCAATGGACTGGGAGCAATGGGCTGAAACTCCATTTCTTTATTTAGGTATTTTTGAGACAGGGTCTCATTGTACAGCCCAGGCTGGCCTGAAACTTGCAGTCCTGCTCCTCAGCCTCCTGAGTGCTGGGATTATAGGCATGCACCACCAGCCAGGAATTCCATTTCCTTGCCAGGTGGAAGCCCTTGGAGAACTGGACTAGTTAGGTAGTATTCAGTGTGGCTCCCTGTTAAATGGGTCCACTTTAACCTTAATTTAAAATTTTTGTTTGAATGAGGAGTTCCCCAACCAAAGAAGAATAAAAATCCCTGGCCCAATGGTCAACTGCAAAGAAGCGCCTCATCAACTACTAAGCACCAGACCGGGAGGAAAGCCGAAGTGAAGAGAGGTGGGGAATCAAAGCACTAACATAGCACTGGCCCAAATAAGGGTGGGAGCACCACAGGCAGCACTGCCGGCTGGATCCTGCCTTTGGCACAGTGTCTACTAGTGAGGCTCCTGGCACAGCCTGGCCGCAGGAGTGCACAAGCACATTCAAAAAGTTTAGTTTCACCAGACACGGTGGCCTATGCTTGTACCCTAGCACTTTGGGAGGCTGAAGTAGGGGGATCTCAAGTTTGAGCCCAACCTGGGCAACTTAACAATTTAACAGGACCCTCTCTCAAAATTTTATAAAAGGGTTGGTAATGTAGCTCAGTGTGAAGGCCCTGGGTTCAGTTACTAGTATGTGAAGGAGAAGGAGAAGGAGAGGGAGAGGGGAGAGGAGGGGTAAGAGGCAGGGGAGGGGAGGGGGAGGGGAGGGGGAGAGAGGAAGAAGTTGTTCAACCTTGATCAAGCATGTTCTTTGTGGCTGGCTCTCAACTTCAGATGGGTGAGCCAAGTCCCTCTCCCCAGGCACAGGACACGTAAACACCTTGGTCCCTGATGGCTCTGCTCTCCTCTCCTACCCTGAGTGAAGATCCTGAGCTCACTGTCTCTCAAGGGACAACAAGACAGTAACAGGGGAGTGACTGTATCATGGCATTTAAGGGAAGGATAAGAAGGAAAGAGAACTAGTAAATTTTAGGCACTTGCTTACTCTGTGCCAGACACACAAGAGCACACTCGTATAGGATTTAACTTCCTCCTCAAGATATCTTTGAGCTGGGGAGGGGATATGTCCAAGGTACTCAGAGTTGATGAGCTGTGGAACTGCGATTTGAACCCAGGACCATCTGATTTAAGTCTGTGCTCTTGAGAAGCTGGCTCTTTGCCCAGAAGTTTTCACTTAGACACCTCACTTGCTCCTTCATTCATTCTTTCTTTCATACCATAAATTTCCCCATGAAGGCATTTGGTAGGCCTCGTAGGCAACAGAGACACAAATCTGAATACAGTACCTGGATAAGGAATGAAAGCTGGCCACAGTGATGTACAGTATAGTGGGAGCCAGGCCTGGATGGAGACATAAGACCCCGATCTGAGTTAATACATTAATTTACCAGCAGGGGAGGCCCTCAAATGGTGTGGTCAGATGGCAGATGGTTTTTTTGTTTTGTTTTTGTTGTTTTGTTTTTTGTGGTACTGGAAATTGAATCCAGGGTCTTCACACTGAACTACATCCCCAGCCCCAGCCTCCCCCTACCCCAGCTTTTTGAAACAGGGTCTCTCTAATTTGCTAAATTGCCCAGGCTGGTCTTGAATTTGTGATCCTCCTGCCTCCTAGAGTGCTGGGATTCCAGGCCTGCACCATCATACCTGGTTTTTATTTATTTTTTAATTTTGAGACAACAAATCACTAAATTGCCCTGGCTGGCCTTGAATTTGTAATCTGGCTGGCAAGTGGTTTTTAATAAGAAAGTAATGATTTAAATTTTGGTGCAGTGAGGGCAAATGTACTGCCAATTCTCAATTCCTCCCCTCTCTTGTCCTGGAGGCACATAGGATATGGGAGAATGAGCAGCCCCTGAGAGAGAGAGCTGAAGAGGAAGTGGTATTCTGGCCTGTGCCTTCTCAGCCACAACAGGAAGTGGAAGAGGCCTTGCTGAACAGAGGTTTAGGGGAGTTTATTCACTATAGAACTTGGTCTGAGAGGGCTCAGTATTAAGGCCTTCCAGGAAAGGAGCAATAGATGCCCGTGTGGGAGTGAGTTAGGGAATGAGAATGGAGATAACCAGAGTGATCAAGAATGACAGGGCTGAGAGACTTGAGGGAGTGAGACTTTGTGGTCCCGACTGGAACTATGGGTAAATAGTGCACATTTCACACTATGGTTTTTGAGGCTAGTGGTAACACTATTTTTAATCCAGAGAACAATCTATGGCCTCTGCCAGGGCTACCAAACAGAATAAAGAGAAAATTTGTTAAGAAGTGGCACTAGGGAAGTCAGGCCAGGCTATGTGAGAAAAGGGGAGGTGGCTACTAGATAAAACTCAAAACTTGAGATCTACTTGATTTTCTTTTGCTCTTAGCTGCATGCCAGTCTGTTCATTTCGTGAATATATTCTCCCTTTCCAACTTTCTGTCCCTTATTGTTGTTTCCAGTTAATAACTGGTTTAAGGGCCAGTGAGACTGCCCAGTGACATAAGCGCCTGCCTGGCAAGCACGAGGGCCCAAGTTCGACTCCCGGAACCCACATACGAAAAAAGCACCAGTGGTATCGCTCAGCGGCACGGGCGCCTGCTGGCGCGCGAAGTCCTGAGTTTGACCCCCCGGTACCCACAAAAAAAAAAAAAATCTTTAACAAAGAGATCACATAATGCTGTGCAAAGAACTGACTATGGTATCATATCAGTAAACTAGAATCTAGTAACTAGATAAGAAGTCCCAATTCCATAGCCAGTCAGGAATGGAATCAGCCAGCACTTAAATGGAAGATTTAGAACTCAGATGTTTACAGCTTCCTTGCAACATCATATAATACACAGCCTGACCTAGAGCTTTCCTGAATTTCTGTTTCCTCTTGTGTACAAATACCTTCCTTAATGATATCTATCTTATGGTGGTTGTGAAGATTAAATGTCACATGAAGCTTCTAATACAGCACCTGGCCACAGTGCAACCGTAACATTTTTTATTTTTTTATTATTACAGACAAAGATTGCCTGCCTTTATGGCTGCATATAGCAGGTGCTTAAGTGAGAATCTCACTATATATGGAATGGGCTAAATTGTGTTCCCCAGCAATTCATTTGATGAAAGTTCTAACCTCCACCTCCTCCCAGTACCTTGGATGACTGTACTGTATTTGGAAATAGAGTTGCCCAGAATTAATTATTTGAAGGGTATTAGGTTAAAATGAGGTCTTTTTAAAAAAATTTTTATTTTAAAGAGAAAAAAAATAAAACAAAATTTCAAAACAACATAATAGGAGGGTAACAATGGTTAATACATTAAGTATTGTTATCTTTAAATTAGTTACTCAGGGTACAAGATATCAGCATTCAATTGTCTAAACAATATTAGCACAAACCTTTCTTTTCAATGAACTAAGCAAAATTAGTAATGTATCTATTATAACTATCATATATATATATATATATATATATAATTTTTTCTTTTCCCTTCTTTCTTTTCTCCATTCCCCCATCCCAGTTTCTTTTTCCTTTTGACCAGTTTCTTTCCTTTTTTTTTTTTTTTTTGTGGGTACCGGGGGTTGACCTCAGGACCTCGCGCGCCAACAGGCACCCGTGCCGCTGAGCGATATCACCGGCCCCTTTTTCGTATGTGGGATCCAGGAGTCGAACTCGGGCCCTCGCGCTTGCAAGGCAGGCGCTTACGCCGTTGAGCCATCTCACCAGCCCCATTGACCAGTTTCTTTCTATTTTACAATATCTATTGTACATTTTGGATCTTATTTACTCTTTCGGTTTCTCACACTAGGGAGATAATATGATGTTTACACATGTGCGTCCGGTATATTTCTCTTATGAATATTTTCTTGAGTTGCATCCATTTACCTATAAAAGTCTCCAGTTTATCTTTCTTTATGGCTGAGTAGTACTCCATTGTATAAAAAGACCACATCTTTTTTATTCATTCCTCGGTTGATGGGCATTTGGGTTGTTTTCATGATCTAGCTATTACAAATTGTGCTGCTATAAACATGGGTGCACATATATTGCTGTGGTACGATGTTTTTAATTCTTCTGGGAAGACACCCAGAAGGGAATAGCTGGGACCTCCAATCCTAGCTTTTTGAGGAATCTCCACACTGATTTCCACAGTGGCTGCACCAGTCTACATTCCCACCAACAGTGGAGAAGGGTTCCTTTTTCCCCGCAGCCCCTCCAGCAGTTGTTATTAGTTGATTTCTTGATAATAGCCATTCTTTCTGGGGTGAGATGGAATCTCAGTGTTGTTTTGATTTGCATCTCTTGAATGACTAGTGATGTTGAACATTTTTTCATATATTTATTTGCCATTTGTATTTCTTCGTTTGCGAAGTGTGTTTTCATCTCAGATGCCCATTTTTGGATTGGGTCATTAAATTTGGGAGGTCTGATTTTTTTGAGTTCCTTGTATGTTCTCGATAGTAATCCTTTGTCTGAGGAACAGTTGGCAAACATTTTTTCCCATGTTGTGGGTTGTCTCTTTGTTGGTGGTTTCTCTTGCTGTGCAAAAGCTTTTTAATAAGATGTGATCCCAGTTGTTGATTCTTTGTGATAGTTCCTGTGCCATTGGGGTTTTATTCATAAAGTCTTTGCCTATATCAATGTCTTCAAGAGTTTTATCTAGTCTATCTTCCAGCAGATTTAATGTTTCTGTTTTAATATTTAGATCTTTGATCCATTTTGAATTTAGTTTAGTGCATCGTGAAAGATATGGGTCTTCAGCATGTGCAGAGCCAGTTTTTCCAGCACCATTTATTAAAGAGGCTTTCTTTCTTCCAGTGAATGTGTTTGGCACCTTTGTCAAAGATAAGGTGGCTTAGTATGTCTGGAGTTGTTTCTGCATCTTCTAATTAGTTCCATTGATCTTCAGGTCCTTTTTTTGCCAATACCACACTGTTTTTATCACAGTAGTGTTATAGTTTAATTTCAAATCAGGGATTGTGATGCCCCTTGCCTTACGTTTGTTGCCCAGAATTGCCTTTGCTATTCTAGGTCAAATGAGGTCATTTGTGCACATCCTAATCCAATAAGACTGAAGTCTTTATAAAAAGAGCGCATCAGACAGACAGTACAGAGGAAAGACTATGTGAAGACACAGAGAGAAGACAGCCCTCTATAAGAGGAGAGAAACCTCAGAAGAAACCAACCCTGCCAACACCTTGATCTTAGACTTCTAGCCTCCAGAACTTTGAGAAAATGAATTTCTGTTATCTAAATCATGCGTTCTGTGGTACTTTGCTATGACAACGCTAGTAAACTAATACAACATTACACATGTTGCATCTTTCACCTGCTGGGCCAAGGCTCTGCGGTTCTGTTGATGACAAACTGCTTCTTGGTCTGTCGTTTCATCTTCTTTGACTCCAAGTCCCGACTGAAAGCCTTAAAGATGCTGAACCTGCTGGGCTGACCTTAGAGTGGAGCTGCTCCCTTGGCTCTTGGCTGCTAAGCTGACCATGGCTTGCTGACCAGAGGTGCTTATCATGGAACCAGGGAGAGAATGTGCCTTCCCCGCACGTGTGTGTGTGTGTGTGTGTGTGTGTGTGTGTGTATGTAGGGGGTTGGGGTGAGTGGTGTTGGAAGAAGGAATGAAGGAGGACTGCTTATGTCTGAGGGGGCCCTAGTGCTCTCTGTCCTAAGACGACTGAGAAAGGGAGAAAGAAGCAATCTGGTGTGGGAGGAGGGAAGAGAGGTAAACCTCAGGGCACTTTCCGGGGCAGGCGTGGAGAACCTGTCCAAGGATCCCAGATCCTTTTAGGCTCGCTGCGCACCAAAACGCCCAGGGGGTTATCGCTCGCACCCACAAGCCCTTCGCCCAGATCGCCGCCCTTGGCCAACTGGACCGAGAGGGCCGGCGGGCGCGTGCCCGACACGTCCTCGGGCACTGCCCCTCCAGGCGCGCGCCCGGCTCCGCCGCACCCCGCCCCCTGCCCCGGCCGGGCTCGGAGGACCCCGCGCCCGGGGCCGCGCACGCCCCTCTTCACCGGGACCCCGGGCCGCGCGCGCCCGGCGCCCCCTCCTCGCCCGGCAGGCGCGCGCCGCTCCCGCTCCCGCTCCCGTTGGCAGCCGTGGCGGCGGCGGTGGCGGCGATTGTTTTTGTTGTCGCTGAGGCCGGAAGAGCCGCGGGAGCCGGGTCCCTGTCCCCGGGCCGGGCGCCGCCGCCGCCCCCTGCCCAGCGCCCGCGTCTCCGCGGCGCCCCTCCAGCGCCAATATTCCGGAGATCAAGCGTTACGCGGCGGCGGCGGCGGCGGCGGGGCCCGGAGCGGGAGGCACCGGGGACCGGGGCGAGGCGGCCCCCGCCGCCGCCATGGAGGCGCTGGGACCCGGTGAGGAGCGCGCTCGGGCCGGGGCCGGACCCGGGGCCCGGGACGGACGGGCGGGCGGGACCGTAGCTGCACCGCCGCCTTCGCCAGTCCCCGCGTTCCCAGGTTCGGGCTCCAGGCCTCGGGGAAGGGGACACCTGCCTTCCGTCCTCGGGCGGAGGGGGCCGACCCGGGCCTCGGGGGGCGGGGACCGCGCCCCAGCCTGCAGACTTGGGCCGGATTTCGAGGTCTAAGGGAGGTCGGGACGCCCAGGAAGGTGACCTGTTTCTCGGGGTACCGGGGAGACCTGACACAAACCAGCTGATCTGCGCCGCCAGGGTCGCAGCGAGGCTCGTTCGGCCTCAGGAGGGTTGATCTGTGCCTGGCTCGTGCACGCGGAGGCCCGGCCCAGACCAGGAAGGGTTCTTTACCTACCACCAGGGGTATTCTTAGGTTTGGGCCGCACCCTTATTTTTCTTTGCACCGACAGACGGTCCAGAGCCCTCAGATGAGGAAGGAGAACTTCCCCAAGACCTGTCTCAGGACTCCTGAAGGCCAAAGTCAAAATAGCCACCCTTTCTCAAAAGCCCTTAAGTTTGGCCTCTGTCAGTTCTGTCTAGGCTGGCCCTTCCATGACAGGGGAATTACCTTCCTGTCAGTTCCAGCACAGGCATCAAAGCCCTGAGTTCTCTCTAATTATGTGTGGTTTAAGGATCAAATAAAGGAAAAAGTGCTTTGGAAACTAATTCGGGTGGATGTGGATGGCCTCTAGTTGTTACTTTCCCTAGGCCCAAACCAAAGGAAAGATTCCGGTCTGTCATGAGTAGCCTGCGATTGGAGCCTGGTGCTCCCACCTCAAACCCCAGCAGATTTCGTTTCTAATGCTTTGGCTAAGCAGGGCAGGGTTTAAGGGCAGTGATGGAATTAATTTTAATATTCAAACCTTAAATACGTAGAGGACATAGCTGTAGATTATTTCATTTTTTGGTGCATAGAAAAGTAGGTTTACCCTTTGAGTTTGGAAACTTTTCAGGCTTGTTTGCTTAAAATTTGTTTGCATAGTTGAGTGATTAAACCACATCTTTAATTGCTGCTTAGAGTTTAAATTGGGTTTTTTGTTTGTTTGTTTTTGTCTTTTGGTTTTTGGTTTTTTGAAACAAGGTCTCACTATGTAGTCCAGGCTGGCCCTGAACTTGTGTCATCCTCCTGCCTCAGCCTCCAGAGTGCTGGGATTACTGTACGGGCATGTGCCAGCGAGTTTAGGTTTCTTAAAGACCCTCATAATCAAATGTTATATCCTTTAAAAAATAAATTGGTTTGTCACATTAGTATCATTTGATAAAATTGATTGTATTATGTTATTTCAGATATATCCCCCCCAGCTAAAAGGATGATCAGGACTTTAGGAATGTAACAGGCCTCTGTTAGAATCCAATCTAGTAATTTAAGTTTTATAACCCTTGGCAAATTACTTAATTCCTTTATCCTCATCTATAAAATGAGGATAATAATAATTAGGTGCTGCAATATTATTGTGAGCATGAAATGAGATAATGTATGTGAGAAGTCTTATTTGTAGACTAACGCATTAGAGATACTCAACAAATGTGTCTTCCCTCTCCCCCATGAGTAACTCACAAAGCAACAGTTGCATTTATAAGTTGATACTGAAAGAAAACCATGTAACTGTGTGAAGAAGCTGTGTTTCCTGGAAATGATCAGCCTGATAATGTTAGGAACTGCCTAGGGACTCCTGCCTCCCATGCCTGAGCCACTCTTTGGTTTCATTTCAGCTTTTGCAGGTTTGACGACTTATCTGTTTCACGAGATTGTGGAAAATTAACTCTCACTAACCACATTTATAAGACACTATGATTAAGCCAAAATGTCATGTAGCTCTCTGTTGAGTATAATATTTTCCTTTCTGCTAACGAACTTTTTTTTTTTGGTGTTGCTGTAACTTGGAAACCTAATTAATAACAAGAAGCTGCTTGTAGAGCATGGCATCAAAATAAAGGGAGTTGATAATCTTCTGGGATGTTTCCTCCAGGGTGTTCTAGAACCTAGAGAAGCATTCCTATTAGAGCCCACCTTGAACAAATGCTCCAACAATTACTGATTCTTAATCCTTTGTAGTCTTACTTTGGCCCCTCCTATTACCCAGCTTTAGTTTCTTTCTCTTTTATTTTTGTACCGGAAATTGAACTCAGGACCTTGCCCTTGCCAGGTAGGCACTGTGCCACTGAGCTATATCCCTGGCCCCAGCTTTAGTTTCTGACAGTAACTCTGAAGTAGAATTCAATTACCACTTATTTTGGTTATGTTGATTATAACTTTTATTTTTGCAGTTCTTCATAATTTGGAAAGTACTTTCATAACTCTTAGCTTATGAGATACTCTGGGGGTCAGGCAGGCAAGGCAGGTATTTATCCCCATTTTATAGATGGGAAAAATGAAGTTCAAAGAGGGTAATGACTTCATTAAAGTCTCAAAGGATATCTGACTCCTAGTCTAATGCCTCCCTCCTTGTGTAAGGCTGACCTCATCCATTCTGGGTTAGGTCATCTGTGTTTCCTTTTGGGAAAATGGAATTTTCTGACTGTTAGCAAATTTTGGGAATGCTACCAATAAAAAAACCCAGGGAGCTTTGAACACTAACTGTAACTTTTATGTGTGTGTGATAATTATATATTTATTGAGTACTTACTGTTGGGAGGCACTCTCTTAAACGTTTTATATACACCATCTTATGGAGTTGTCACTACAGCCTTATGAAACAGATGCTATTGTCATACACCCCTGTGTTACAGATGAGGAAACTGAGGTACAGAGAAACCAAAAACTGTCTGAAGTTCATACAGTTAGGAAGTTGTAAAACCAAAGGTGAAATCTAGTTTAGTTCCAGAGCCTTAGCTGCTGTGCTTTCTCACTTCATTAAGTAGACAAAAAATTTTAAAAATCCACTTTGGGATGAAAATTTTAGAATATAATTTCTAAATAATTATTTTAATGTTATTAAAAGAAATGATCACTCACCCAATTTTTCTTTTATCAAGGAAAAGAGACATATAATATTTTATTCTACTTTTTTGTTTGTTTGTTTTTTCTTTTTGGTGCTTTAGATTGAACCCAGGGCCTCTTAAATGCTAGGCATACATTCTACCACTGAGCTACAGTCTGGCCCTCTACTTCTTAATCCATTTTTTTTTAGTACTGGTGATTGAACCCAGGGTCTTCACATTAAGCTACATCCCAAGTCCTATCTATCTATTTTATTTTGAGGCAGGGTCTTGCTAAGTTTCTAAATTGCCCGGGATAAGCTCAAACTTGCAGTCTTCTTGCCTCACCCTCCCAGGCAAGTACTACCATGTCCAGCTCTGAATCCTTCTTTCAATTCCTCTGCCACTGTTCTTTGACATCAACTACTTCAGAGAAGCATAGACACCATAGGATTGTGAGGTATACTGAGGAAGAGAATGCACTGGACTGGGAGTTAGGAGACCTGGATTCTAGGTATTATGTAAAATCCAATTCATAGGCAAATCTCTTGATTCAAGTTTCTATTTCCAAATTTCTATTATACTGTATTTATTTATTTTTTGCAGTACTAGTGATTGACCCCAGGGCCTCACAAATGCTAAGCAAGCACTCTACCACTGAGCTACATCCCCAGCCCTCCAAATTTCTATTATAAAGCTCTGTTTCTTCTAAATTTATATTACAATGATTGCTTAAATGCATCTTGGAAAATGCAGGGCTACCTTACCTTATGATTTTTTTTTGTTTTTGTTTTTGTTTTGTTTTCTGAGAGAGGGTCTTGCCATATAGTTCAGGCTGGCCTTGAACTCATGGCGATCCTCCTGCCTCAACGTCCCAAGTGCTGGGACTATAGGCATGTGCCACCACACCCAGCTTCTGTGTATTTTCTATCTGGAATTATTGGTACTGTTCAATTTAACATTTAATTCTTACAACATACTGGATGTGGAAATAGGTGTTGAAGAAGTCACGAATGGTAGGTTCATTTCTTCTAAGAATTTGTAGTATAGTGGGAAGAGACAGGGTAATTTTCTTTTTTCTTTTTTTTTTTTTTTTGTACTGAGAATTGAACTCAGGATGTTGCGCTTGTCAGGCAGACGCTGTGCCACTGAGCTATATCCCTGGCCCTGGGTAATTTTCTTATTTTTGTGCTAAGTGCTACCCTGTACAGAGAGAGTCTTGGGAATGCAGAAGATGGACCCTTCAGTCAGGGACAATCAGGAAAGGCTTTCTAAGAGGTTGCATCTGGACTGAGCTTTTTTTAAGGACAAGTAAAATTTAGAAGAATGAACAATTAATTCGACATGTGAAAGGATTTTCAATACTTTGTATATAGTGATGTGATTTGTCAACACAAATTTCATTAAAATATTTGCTTTCATTTTCTAAGTGATGTTGGACCAGAGCAGCGTATTGTTTTAAAACTTTCTTTTCTTAGTGAGTTGTCTTTGTTCTCAGTGAAATGGCTCTGTAGTCAGAGAACTTGTAACTTTCCATTGTAACTGGAGCCCACTTTGCTCAGCACCTATTCATAGCAGAAAATATGTTTACTTTTTAGGCTGTGTCCACTTGATATTCTCATCAAAGGCGGCAAAGTCTTCTCTAGACAATTATCTTCCAGAATGTTCGGTTTTGAGAGAGAAACCAGACAGATAAAAACTTCTGTGCAAAAATAAGTTGGGTAAATGATGAATTCAAGTTAAACAGGTTTGCCAGGCACAGTGGTTCATGGGTATACTGTAATCCTAGCTACTTGGAAGGCTGAGGCAGGAGATTTGTGAGTTCAAATCCAGTTGGCCTGGGCAATTTAGTAAGACCTTGTCTCTAAAAAAATAAAAAGAGCTGGGATGTAGCTCAGTGGTAGAGCATCCATGGATTTGGTCTCCAGTACCAGAAAGAAAAAAGTTAGCTGCCTATAATCCTAGCACTTGGGAGGCTGAAGCAGGAGGATCACCGTGAATTTGAGACCAGCCTGAGACCAGCCTGGGCTACATACTGAGTTCAAGGCCAGCCTGAGCTACACAGCAGGACCCTGTCTCAGAAAAAGAAAAAAAAAAAAAAAAAAAAAGTTGAACAGGTTTATTTGTTGCATGACTTTTTAGAGAATTTAATATGATAGCATTCATTGGAATTTTAAGAAAGGAGAGAATATTTTCTTTATTTTGTGGAATCCTTCTTTTTGTGGTCTATCTTGTGAATCATCACTGAAATAATGTGGAGAGACTACTATGCTTAGACCAAGATTTCTCAACCTGGCCGCTATTGGTAATTTGAACTGGATGACTTCTACCCAACTAGATACTAGTAGAATCATCAAGTAGTGACCAAAAAACAAAAAAACAAAAAAACAAAAAAACAAAAACGTCTCTAGAGGTTTGTCAAATGTTCAAAGTAAAAAGCACTGGTCTTGCTGGGTGTAGTGACCCACACCTGTAATCCCAGCACTCAGGAGGCTGCGGCAGGAGGATGGCCATGAGTTTGAGGCCAGTCTGGGCTACTTAGTGAGTTCAAGGCCAGTCTGAACTATGTAGGGAGACCCTGTCTCAAAAAAAAAGAAGAAGCACTGGTATGGACTATAAATTCTTTGAGGGCAGGGCCTTCATCTTCTTCCTGAGCCCATTTAGGCACATAAGAAATGAATCAGTGTTTATTGAATAAATAAACTAACCTTATAAGGAAATCTCAGATTGCCCCAATTCTAAAAATATCATGTTATAGATTAGAAAGTATGGCACTATCGGTATTGTTTCAGTATCAAAATTAACAAATTAGTATAGCTTCTATGCAATCTCTTGTCTGTATAATCTAATAAAGCAGGCTAATTTGTAGGGAATTAATAGGTCATCTCCAGTTATGGGGGTGATGGCCTGCAGAGTTTAGAGATTATTTCGTTTTATTTATTTACTTCTTTTCTGTGGTGCTTGGGATCAAATCCAGCACCTCTCATGTGCTGGGTAAGGAACCTACAACTGAGCTACATCTCCAGCCCTGGTTTTATTCTTTTTTTTTTTTTTTCTTGGTTTTATTTTTAAATGCATATACTTTTGTTAGCCTTACTATTGAGTTGCTAGTGATCATGAAACATTTTATACAACAGCCTGCTTTGGAGAGGAATTCAAACTGTATAATTTTGATGTCCCTTATATTTGAAATAATAGCAACATGACAAAATATTTAGAAATCTAGAGAATTTAAGTCAACAGATATCCTACACTCTTTATATCAGAGTATGTTCAGTGAATTATAAGATTTCAACAACTGCAGCTATCATCATCATCCTCATTGTGAAGGGACTATTCTTGATGACCAAATAGCACAGCAAACGTCTTTCGATCTCTTTAGGGCCTCCGACCAGCCTCTTTCAGCCTCCCCGTCGCCCTGGCCTTGGAACTGTTGGAAAACCAATTCGACTGTTAGCCAATCATTTTCAGGTTCAGATCCCTAAAATAGATGTGTATCACTATGATGTGGATATTAAACCAGAAAAAAGGCCTCGTAGAGTCAACAGGTAAGGATTAGAAAGAATATGCATACAATTTATCACATATCATATTATTGTTTTCTGAATGCTTTATCTACAGTGGTTAAGTTTCTTATGTGGTTATCCTAGCAGAGTACTAGATGGATCACTGGCCAATCAGTAAGTAAGTACTGAATAAAAAAGTGAGGTTACTTGTTGACCAAGAGTAGCAGAAACTTATAAAAGTATATAAAGACATTATTGTCTATGGGAAATAGAACTCTCTGGATTTTTTTTCCCCCAATATTGGGGATTGAACCTAGGGCCTTTGAATTGAGCTATATCCCCAGCTCTTTAAAAAAAAAAAAAAAAATTTTTTTTTTAATTGTCTCACTAAGTTGCAAAGTTGCCCAGGGTGGGCTCAAACTTGCCATCCTCCTGCCTCAGGCTCCCAGAGTGCTGGGATTACAGGCATGTACTACCATGCGTGGCTATGGAAATTCAAATTTTATTATTAAGTGCAGGTATTGAATATGAGAGATATAAAGACAGAAGAATTATCTTAGAGTTTTGAAAAAAGTTCAGAAAGAAGCTTTCTTTATTTATAACATTGTCCAGGAGGGTCCTGATGAGATAAGTTTTGGGGTTGGTGTAGCAGAAAGTTAATAGAAGTGTGTATAACCACTTTTCTTTTCTCTGTTTCCATGCAGTAATAGTCAAACAATCTTTTTAAATTTTATTTGTTTAAAATTTCCTAGGGAGCACTGAACTATATCCCCAGCCCTTTTTATTTTTTATTTTGAGACAGGGTCTTGCTGAATTGCCCAGGTTGACCTCAAACTTGTGACATTCCTGCCTCAGCCTCCCATGTAGCCAAGATTGCAGGTGTACACCACCATGCCTGGCCAGTCATTGATATTAAGATTTTTCCTTTTCTAAAAATGCTTTTGCTGTGACATGAAATATTTTGTACTATATTTTTTCAGTATGGATTATCAGTTTGGCTTTTGATATAGTTGGTGTAATGTAAGCTTGTAATTATTTGCCCATGGTATAACTGAGATAATCATAGTAAAAGCAGAGATGATGGTTAACTTTTGTCCATCTGATCAGGCATGCCTGTAATTCCAACACTTGGGAGGCTGAGGCAGGAGGATTCCAAGCTCAATAGCAGCCTGGGCAACTTAGTGACTTAACAAGACACTGTCTTAAAATACAAAATACAAAAAGGGGGATGGGCTGGGGGTATCATTCAGTGGGAAGATTCTGTGCTCAAATACCCAGTACCACAAAACAGAACACAACAAAACATCTCAATTCAACAAATATTGTATTGAGTGCTTCCTATCTGTCAGGTATTGTTCTGTGCTGTGAGAATACAACATAAACAAAACAGGCAAAAGTTCCTGTTCTTGTCTTGTGGCTGGAACCACCATATTCCAATAATCCACCAAAATGATAAACACAAATGAAAAGAGGAAAGGGAGCTGGTATATGTTCTCTAGGCCTTTTAGAAAACCTGGAATTATTCCTTTGGTCACATACATGTGAATCTATAGGAAAGGTGATATTGTACATGTGAAGGGAGTGGGTACTGTTCTGAAAGGAATGTCTCAGAAATTTTACTGTGGCAAAATTGGAAGAGTCTACACTGTTTTACCCAGCATGCACTTGGCATTGTCGTAAACAAACAAGTTGCTTGAGAGTCTTGCCAAGAGAATTGTGTGACTATTGAGCATATTAAGTACTCCAAGAGCAGAGATAGCTTCTTGAAATGTGTGAAGGAAAATAATCAGAAAAAGAAGGAAACCCAGCCAGGCACAGTGGTGCATGTCTATGATCTATGTTACTCAGGAAGCTGAGGCAGAAAGATAGAAAGTTCAGGCCTAGCTGGGCCACTTAGTGAGACCCTGCCTCAAACAATGTTCAAAAAGGGCTGAGGATTTGTGAAGCCCTGGATTCAATCCCCAGTACCAAAAAAAAAAAAAAAAAAAAAAAAAAAAACAGAGAGAGAAAGCCAAAGAGAAAGGCACCAGGTTCAACTGAAGCACCAGGCCACTCTACCTAGAGAAGCACACCTGTGAGAACCAAGGAAAAGGATTCTGAACTGCTGGAACCTGTGCCCTGTGAATTCATGGCATCGTAGGTGTAGAAGGGAAAAAAATAAAAGACCTCTGGGGTATTTTTTTTAAGTTCATGCTCTTGAGGAGCTTATAGTCTAATGGAGAAGACCAAAAATAGATAAATAAAGCCAGGTGTGGTTGCTCACACCTATAATGCCAACACATGGGAGGCTTAGACTGGAGGCCACCCTGGACTACATAGTGCGATGCTGTCTCAAAAATAAATAAATAAATAAGCAAACAACATATTGTGTGTTAGTTGGTGAAGAAAAATAAAACAGGGATAGAGGATAGGATTGGGGTGGGAGGTGTGCCAATTATAGATACAGATCTAGATACAGATCTAGATACAGATATAAATACAGATACGGATATGGTTAGTCTCCCAGAAAGCCCCCTACCATGTGGTCTTGTTGGTAGTCCTAGCATGATAGCATTTATTCTGGTTAGATGGATTTTGAATAGCCACATGGTATGACTTGGATTTTTAATGGGTTGCTGTGGCAGCTGTTTTGAAAATAGACCCTAGTAAGTAAAGATGAAAAAGCAGGGAGATCAATTAGGAGACCTCTGTCATGATCCAGATGAGAAGGGGTGGTGGCTTAGATTTGCATAGTATAAGTAATAGTGATTAGAAGAGATCACACTCTACAAGTTTCTTTGTTGTTTTTATTTTGGAGAGAAAGGGACAGAGAAAGAGAGAATGAATGAATATGAATCAGGGCCTTGTGCATGCTAAGTATACTTTCTACCCCTTGAACTACATGCCAGCCTCAGATTCTTAAATATTGTATTTTTTTTTTTTTTTTTATGTGGGTACCGGGAGTCGACCTCAGGACCTCGTGCTTGCCAGCAAGCGTTTGTGCCTCTGAGCGATATCACCGGCCCTTTTTTTCCTTTATGTGGGTACCGGGAGTCAAACTCAGGACCTTGCGCTTGCCAGGCAGGCGCTTATGCCGCTGAGCTATCTCACCTGCCCTTAAATACTGTATTTTGAAGGTAAAGTCAGTAAGATTTGCTAATGGATTGAATATGGAGTGATGTGAAGGAAAGAAACAAGTCGTGATTAATTACAGGGGTTTTGTTCTGAGCAAGTGGGGGAAAAGAGTTGCCATTTATCAGATGGGGAGAACTGTGAGAAAAGGTAGCAGGGACGGCAGATCAGGACCCCTGGGTGTTTTGGACCTGCTAAGGTTTCGATGTCTATCCGATATGTTGCTGGAGACCTTGAGCAAGAGGCTAAATGTGTGAAGCTCGATGCGGGGGACAGGTCCACGCTGAGGGAGACATTTGAGAGCAGTGAGCCTATTGGCGGGTAAAGCCACCGGACTGGATGAGAACCATGTAGGAAGTGAGTGTGGCTCGAGAAAATAAGACACCAAGCTTGAGCTCATTAAAGTTTGAGATGAAGTATCGGCAGGGAGGGTGGTGTGAAGAGGCCGCCGAAGGAGAAAACCAGAAGACAGCAGTACCCTGGAAGCACGGGAAAATGTTTGAAGTTGCGAAATGTGTCATCTAATGTTCAAGGAACATTGAATTCTGCAAAATGGAGCTCACTGAAGACCTTGATAAAAATAACTTTGTTGGAGGAAAAGCCTTGAGGAGAGCTGTGTCTGACAGCCCTGGACAGCTACTAGTGCAGCCTCACCAAGGTCATAAAATTTTAAGATTATTATGTGATGTTAGCAGGGTTTTGCATAACTTGATTTCACAGGGCTTGAACAAGGACTGTGGAGGCCACCACAGAATGCCGAGTAAGGGAGGGCGCGGCGCGGTGCGGTGCTAACTCCTGCGCAGGCGCGGGCCACAGGCGTCGGGTGGGAACCGAGTGCATCAGTTACAGGAGCTTGAGCAGTTTGGCCAGCCAAATGCAGTGATTACCGGTAGCAGTATTTCAGCCTGCTTATACGTGGGTGTGTCTGCGAGAACAGGTGTTTATTGTTATTAAACAGGCAATTCCTCTTCACTCAATGCGGCCAGGCAGGCCAAGAGGTTCGATGTTTAAAAGAGAAAGGGGAAGAGTAACTCCTTAAAAAGATTTTGATGCCAAAGGGAACAGAGAAATGGGAGGTTTAAAAGTGGAGGAAGTGAGGTCAAGAAAGCTTATTCGTTTGGTTGGTTGTTTGTTTGAGATACTGGGCATTGAACCCAGGGCCTTCACATTGAGGTGCAGCCCCAGAACTTTTTTATTTTGAAACAGGGTCTCATTAGGTCACAGATTTGCCCAGGCTGGGCTCAATCATGAAATTCTCCTGCTGCAGCCTCCCAGAGTGCTGGGATTACAGGCAGTGCAACCACACCTAGCTAAAAAAGTTTACTTTTTTAAGATGAGAGAAGCTACAGAGTATTTGTATGCTGAAGAGAATAATCCAGTAAAGGGTAAAATTGGTGACTCAGGAGAATAAGAAAGTTCTGAAAGGATGTCCCATGAAATCAGAATAAGTAGCCTCTTGTGTGAAATATGTATATCTTCCCTTAATGCAACCACTTTTTGAGGTAAGTGTTATTTATTATTACCATAATTTTACATATGGAAGAATGGGTATGTGAAAGATTTAGTAACTTGTCCAAGATCATGCAGCTTCACCACTTAATCATTGTGTGACAAGGGACAGTTATGTGCCCATTCTGAAGTTTCCTTCCTTCCTTCCTGGAATTGAACCCAGGATTTCATGCTAGGCAAGTTCCTTATCGCTGAGCTACACCCCCAACCTCAATTTTTTCTTTTTTGAGGAAAATAATCATTGTCCCATTTGTTTTACAAGGATATGAAGATTAAGTGAGAATAGTGGTGACAATATGTCATTATAAAATTCCTTATGGTTAGAATTTAAGAATGTAAGATGAGAAATTACCCTTCTCCAGTATGAAAAAAATGTATAGTTTTGTTTTATTTTTTGTTTTCTTTGTGGTACTTGGTATCGGACCCAGGGCCTTGTTCATGGTATGAAAGCGCTGTACCACTGAGCTACATTTTCAGGTCTTTTTTAAAAAACAATTTAAATTTTAAGACAATCTAAGTTGCCCATGCTGGCCTTGAACTCCCGATCCTCCTGCCTCAGCTTCCTAAGTGCTGGCATTGCAGGTGTGTATCACCACTCCCAGGCAAAATATGCAGTTAAGTCAGCTTTTTCAAATGGGAATGTGTGATACTGAATCAGTTCTCCATCAGTCTTTTTTAAATTGCATTATTTGGTTTGTAAATGTGATCTTTCCATAGATTGCATTTGTAGTAATATTAATGCATTAACTAGTTGTGGTATATTTTGGCTAAGATATAGTTCTTACATATAGAGCTCACTAACATTGGTAAGACAAAGCACGGAACTTCTCACTTTAGCATTCAAATATCTCACACACCCAGATATGTCCACATCTGCAATTGTATTCTTATTTCTTTGCTGCTGCATTTATTTCAGGGTCTGCATGCGGTGTGATCTGGCATCTGTGCAGTATTCAAGAACATTTTAGTAAAGCTAGGCATGCTTGATTGAAAGAAAGGATTTTTTTTTTTTTTTTTTTTTTTTTTTTTTTTGTGGTGCTGAGGATCAAACCCAAGGCCTTGTGCATGGAAGGCAAGAGCTCTACCACTGCGCCACATCCCCAGCCTGAGAGAAAGGACTTTATTCTAAAAGAAACTATATAAATATCTTTTTTGGAATGAGAATGTTTTAGGACATCCTCCCATGTACACTGTTTGGGAACTCTTTGGAATGATACAAGACAGTATGAAGAATAATAAATTGAAATTAGACAAAGGGTTTAACTTACACACTTTAGTATCCTGTATCTTAGATTGGTCCCTAGATTTCTGAATTGTATTCTCTTTTCCAAAACCAGTACATTGATTTGATAACAAACATCTTTTGATGGTGAACATCCAATGTCAAACTTAGATATCTGAAATAGATTCTTTTTTGTTTGTCTGTTTGTTTATTTTGAGACAGGGTCTCACTATGTAGTTCAGGCTGGCCTTGAACTCACTATGTAGCCCAGGCTGCAACCTCCCAAGTGCTGGAATTATAGACATATGCCACCATGCCCAGCTAAAATAGATTTTTCTTGTGAGGCTGTTTATTATAGGAGAAGATTTTGAAAAGAGGCGCTTGAGAGAATGCCAAAAATTATATGCTCACTTTCCTTTTACTACCCCCTTTGTTACCATTTTATAGTTACTTTTGCTCACTTGTTGCTACCTTTCATTAGTTAACTAATTTTTTAATTACTTAAATTAATTGTAACTTCGATTCTTATGTTTTCAAAGTAGTGGTATTGAACAGAATTTAGTGGGTTTTGTTTTTGTGGTACTGGGGATTGAACCCAGGGCCTTTGCAATGAACTGTGTCCCCAGCCCTTTTTATTTTTTAATTTTGAGAGGCAGAGTCTTACTAAGTTATCCAGGCTGGACTCGAACTTTTGATCCTCCTGCCTCAGCCTCTCAGAGTGCTGGGTTACAGGTGTGAATTTAGATATTTGAAGTATGGCGATACTTACTGTGTACTGCTTCTTAATGCTAACTGCCACTGCCTCTATTACCGTTAAGGGAGGTGGTAGATACAATGGTGCGGCACTTCAAGATGCAGATATTCGGTGATCGACAGCCTGGCTATGATGGCAAAAGAAACATGTACACAGCACATCCACTGCCAATCGGACGTGATAGGGTAAGTGTCAACAGCAAGAAGTACTTAGGTCATGTAGTAGTCATTACATATGACAAAAATGTTTTCCTTTCTTGTCACGCTTCTGTTCTTAGAGTTGTTTTCCATGGTAATAATAGATTTGTTATTCTGTCCATATTCTGTTGTCTCTTAGTTAACTGGTAATTGAAAAGGAGATGAGCATTAGAATTTAGGTTGTGTCTTCTGTATATATATCTCAAAATCTCACATTAACAGTGTACTTTAACAAAGTACTACCTGAATCTGAACAATGGAGTTGTTATAATTCTCACTTGAGAAAACAGATTTATAATACACTGTACTCTTTTAGACATTTATTTTTAAAATTAAAGAAGTAGGGTTGGGGTTGTAATTCAGTGGTAGAGCACTTACCTACCATGCACAAGACTGTGGGTTCAATCTCAGTACTGCAAAAAAAATTAAATTTAAAAAGTAATATGTGAATATATGCTCCTTATAAACTTATTCGTATAATCAGGAAATGCAGCGGCTTCTTACCTCTCCCACTTGTATGCAACAGTTCATTTCATTTTCTTTTTTAAAGAAAACAACTCTAATAGTTTGGTATTCATATTTTTAGGTATTTTGTGTGTGTTATTTATGTATATGTATATAAGTAGAATCATCCTATGATTTTTTTTTTTTTTTGAGACAGGGTCTCATTATGGAGTCCATAAGGCCCTATTAACTCCCTATTATAGCCCACTGTGGCCTTAAACTTCCTGCCTTGTGACCTTACTGCCTCAGCCTCTTGAGTGTTGGGTATACAAGTTTGTGCCAGCACAAATTTTTTTTTTTTTTTTTTGTGGGTACCGGGGGTTCAACCTCAGGACCTTGCGCGCCAGCAGGCGCTCGTGCCGCTGAGCGATATCACCGGCCCCTTTTTCGTATGTGGGTTCCGGGAGTCGAACTTGGGCCCTCGCGCTTGCCGGGCAGGCGCTTAAGCCACTGAGCCATCTCACCGGCCCACAAACTTATTTTTTTATTATGATAAAATATACATGACATAAAATTTACTGTTTTAAACTTTCTTTTTTTCTTCTTTTGCAGTATTGGGGATTTAACTCACGGCCTCACACATGCTAAGCAAGTGCTCTACCTCTGAGCTACATTCTCAGCTTTTTTTTTTTTTTTTTTGTGGGTACCGGGGGGTCGACCTCAGGACCTCGCGCGCCAACAGGCACCCGTGCCTCTGAGCGATATCACCGGCCCCTTTTTCGTATGTGGGTTCCGGGAGTCGAACTCGGGCCCTCGCGCTTGCAAGGCAGGCGCTTACGCCGCTGAGCCATCTCACCGGCCCTTTTTTTTTTTTTGAGACAGGGTCTCACTGTGTCGTCCAGGCTGGCCTTGAATTTACCCAGACTGGCCTCAAACTCATGGTAGTACTCCTGCCTCAGCCTCCCAAATAGTGGGATTACAGGCGTGCACCACCATGCCTGATTTCCTCTGCCCTTTTTACAAATTTTATTTTGAGGCAGGGTTTCAATAAGTTGCCCGGGCTTGGCTCAAACTTCTGATCCTTCTGCCTCAGCCTCCCAAGTAGCTGGGATTCCAGATATGTATCATCACACTTGATTTATTTTAACTACCTCCCCACCATCCCCCAGCTTAGTCCTGGGCACTTAACCCAGGGCCTTCGCGTAGATCTACACACGCAGCACTTTTTCATTTTTTATTTTGACACAGTGTCTCACCAAGTCACTGTGCTGCCCAGGTTGGGCTCCAACTTGTGATCCTCTTGCCTCCATCTCCCCAGGTGCTGGGATTACAGAAGTTTGCCACCACACCCAGCTTAACCATTTTTTTTTTTTCTTTATGTGGGTACCGGGAAACAAACTCAAGATCTTGCGCTTGCCAGGCAGGCGCTTATGCCGCTGAGCTATATCACCGGCCCAGCTTAACCATTTTTAATTCTACAATTCGCGGGCAATAAATACATTTACATTGTTGTGCAACCATTACCACCATTTCTAGAAATTTTTCATCATCTCCAACAGATTCCATTAAGCAATAACTCCCTATACCTCACTGCCCCTGGTCCTGGGCAACCACTATTCTCCTTTTTGTATCTATGAATTTAACTATTCTAAGTACAGTCTTCAATATTTGTCCTATTATGTTTGGCTTACTGTTTTCAAGGTTTATCTGGATTGTACCATCTGCCTTATTTTTAACTATTGTATAATATTCCATTTTAAATTATTGCCCAACCGATGGACACTTACATTTTTCTGATGTTTTGCAATGACAGAAAATAATAGGGCCAGTGATATAGCTCAGCAGCATAAGCACTTGCCTGGCAAGCATGAGGTGCTGAGTTCAGTTCCTGGTACCCATGTGAAAAGAAAGAAAATAATAAATATCTTTAGTATATACCATATT
Source organism: Erethizon dorsatum (assembly GCA_028451465.1). Lineage (NCBI taxonomy): Eukaryota > Metazoa > Chordata > Mammalia > Rodentia > Erethizontidae > Erethizon > Erethizon dorsatum. The sequence continues at coordinate 107,169,031 of CM051827.1, read as the reverse complement.
GAGTGCGCTTGGGATCTTTACGGTAGCCCTTATAAACACTTACATTAACAGTGTACTTTGCATGTGTGTATTTTTAAATATGAGTATTTTATTTGTATGTGTGTATTTTTTCTGTAGGTTGACATGGAGGTGACCCTCCCAGGCGAGGGTAAAGACCAAACCTTCAAAGTCTCTGTTCAGTGGGTGTCAGTTGTGAGCCTTCAGTTGCTTTTAGAAGCTTTAGCTGGGCACTTGAATGAAGTCCCAGATGATTCAGTACAAGCACTTGATGTTATCACAAGACATCTTCCCTCTATGAGGTTAGTACTTTGGTTTGGATTCTTTCCCACAGATGGCAGACTTTTTGGTAGGTTGTAGTTAGCCATTGAAAGGTTACTACTCACATCGTAGTTCGAACTTCAGTACACAAAGTTGAGAGGGAAATGAAAGACTTTTATTGTGAAACGCGCTGAACTCTTATTCTTCAGGTACACTCCTGTGGGCCGATCTTTTTTCTCACCTCCCGAAGGTTACTACCACCCTCTGGGAGGGGGCAGAGAGGTTTGGTTTGGCTTTCATCAGTCTGTGAGACCTGCCATGTGGAATATGATGCTTAATATCGATGGTATGATGGACCTCTCTTTACCTGTTAACTCTTGGCTTTTTGTTTGTTTGGGGCCCTTCCCTTTTCCCTGAAGCTAACTATCTTTTTTGTCTGTTCGTTAGTATCTGCAACTGCTTTCTACCGGGCTCAGCCTATCATTGAGTTCATGTGTGAGGTTTTAGACATTCAGAACATCAATGAACAGACCAAACCTCTAACAGATTCTCAGCGTGTCAAGTTTACCAAAGAAATCAGAGGTAGGTATTCGCGTTACCGTAGTCTTGGAGAGGCGGCTCAGTATGATGCAAGTAACCCAGGCTCAGCCGTTAGACCTGACCTCCCACCCCAGCCTACCCAGTTCTATCAGTGGAACCTTAGTCAAGTTTCCTAGCCACTCTTTTAGTGTTAGTTTATTCAAGTTATTCACCTCAGAGGAAAAGGTGGTAACGTATGCCTTGCAGAGCTTGTGAGAATCAAATATAATTAGGTTTACAAAGCTTTCTGGCATAGGACCTGTCATATATCAGGAACTCAGTAAATTCTGCCTTTACCATTTAAAAATTTCCCTGTTACTAAAATAACACAAATTCATTTATTATCCTTTGGAATTTCTTCTTTACTTATAATTAGCAATCTTCTCCCACTACAGTATGAGATTCATGAGGGCTGTCTGCATACCAGAGACTAGATATCAGAACATAGTTGATGTTTAATAGATATTTATTGAATGAATTAGTGTATTAAAGTACATTGAGCATCTCAGATTATCTGGATTCTAATTTCCTCTTCTTAGCTGAGGGTTTTTTTAAACTTTTGTTTTTACATATATATATATATATTGTTTGTTTGTTTTTGTTTTTTAACGTGGGTACCGAGAGTCAACCTCAGGACCTCGCGCTTGCCAGCAAGAGATTGTGCCACTGAGCGATATCACCGGCCCTTTTTCTTCCTTTATGTGGGTACCAGGAGTCGAACTCAGGACCTCGTGCTTGCCAGGCAGGCGCTTATGCCGCTGAGCCATCTCACCGGCCCTGTTTTTTGTTTTTTTTTTTTGAGACAGGGTCTCACTATGTAGCCCAGGCTGGCCTTGAACTCACAGTGATCCTCCTGCCTCAGTCTCCCAAGTGCTGGGATTACAGGTGTGCACCACCTGTTTTTACCTATAAGTGATGAAATTATCCCCATATTTTGCAACTTTTAACCTATACAGTGTCATGACTCTTTTTTTTTTTTTTTCTTTTTTCTTTTTTTTTTTTGTGGGTACCGGGGGGTTGACCTCAGGACCTCGCGCGCCAACAGGCACCCGTGCCACTGAACGATATCACCGGCCCCTTTTTCGTATGTGGGATCCGGGAGTCGAACTCGGGCCCTCGCACTTGCAAGGCAGGTGCTTACGCCGCTGAGCCATCTCACCGGCCCAGTGTCATGACTCTTTGAAGACAATATTCAAATCTGTTTTTGTTACTATGATTTTAATTACAACTGATGTTTTGGCTTTTTTTTTTTTAACTTCAGGTCTCAAAGTTGAGGTGACCCACTGTGGACAAATGAAACGAAAATACCGAGTTTGTAATGTGACTAGACGGCCAGCCAGTCATCAAACGTATGTTAATCACATTTAAAATAATATGATAGGGCCGGTGAGATAGCTCAGCGGCATAAGCGCCTGCCCAGCAAGCGCGAGGTCCTGAGTTCGACTCCCGGTACCCACATAAAAAAAAAAAATATATATATATATATATGGTGATAATTTTGGTAACAAGGGGAGCTACTAAAATCATGTGAGCTGGGTGCCATTGTACACCCCTGTAATAGAAGGCTGAACAAGGCTGATGTAAGTTCAAGGCCAGCCTGAACTACACAGTGAGACCCTCTCTTTAAAAAAATTAAAAATAAGAATAAAAAAGGCTGAGAATATAGTTCAGTGGTAGAGTACCACTGAATTCAATCTCCAGGACTGCCCCCTACCCACATCTTGAGAAACTGGTATGTTGCAATGTAATTGTCAATTAATTTTTCCCTAGAATCTTTTTCTTTTATTCCCCCTACTACTGAGGATTGAACCCAGGGAGTATTGAAGTACATCTCAGTCTTTTTTATTTTGAGACGGAATCTTAGTAAGTCATCCAGGCTGACCTCAAACTTTTCATCCTCCTTCCTCAACCTCCCAAGTAGCTGGGATTACAGATGTGTGCCACCACACCTGGCTGGAATCTTTCCTTACAACACAAAAGCTTTAAAAAAAAGTTTAAAATATTTTTGATAGATATATTTGTTTACTTGTTACTGTTTTCATTTTGAGCTGGGGGTCTCACTATATTGGCCAGGCCAGCCTCCAACTCCTGGGCTCAAGCTTTTCTGCCACCTCCTGAGTAGCTGGAACTGTAGACATTTGCCACCATACCCAGCTGGTAGAGATATTTGTAAAACACATTTCCTGCCTTTAACCCAACTCACCTTTTAAACTTAGTGTGCTAAACCTAGATCAACATTTATTTAATGATGCAGGGTCATTATCAGCATCATTTGTTATACAGTTGTAATTCTCAATACATAGCTGACAGTCTGGTGAGCTCTAGAAGTCATGTCAGGCTGTCATGGGAAAACATACATTGCTTTGCATATCTGTGTAGATTTCTCTCCCTCCCTTTGTAGCTGGCTGTCACTTCTTCCAGCTGCCAATGGGTGGGGAATGCCTCCAACAACATATTTGGGCCGGTGAGATGGATCAGCGGCGTAAGCGCCTGCCTGGCAAGCGCAAGGTCCTGAGTTTGACTCCCGGTACCCACATATGGAAAAAGGGCTGGTGATATCGCTCAGCGGCACGGGCGCCTGCTGGTGTGCGAGGTCCTGAGGTCGACCCCCGGTACCCACCAAAAAAAAAAAAAAAATTACCATATATGTAAGTTTTATTCTTGTAATCAACATCATTAAACTTATGTCTCACATAAATGTAACTATTGGCTGTCTTAACTAAATGGTGTTAAATATATGAACTCTATATATAAACTTTATTTTGGTTACTCAGGAGCTTTTTCCCCCTTATATTCCGTCTGACTTTGTTTTACATCTATGATTCTTAATTTTCAGACTTCAGTGTATATCAAAATCACCTGTGCTAGAAAGTTGAAATTTTCAGCCAGGAGTGATGGCACACACCTGTACAATAATCTCAGCACTCAGGAGGCTGAGGCAGGAGCATTTGCAGTGAGTTTGAGGCCAGCCTGGGCCACATAGTGAGAGTTTTTTTCAAAAAACTAAAACAAAAAACCTATTTCCCTTTTATTATTAAATTATTCATGTAATTCTATCAGAATAATTAGACTTACATACCTATATAATCTTTGCTTAAAGATTTAAGACACAGATTTAAATATAACATAGATAATACTCACTACATTGTTACTTCGTATATCTGTAACAGTTAAGAAAGCAAGATTCAATTTATCATTTGGGTAAGTATTTGAGGTCATTTACCCCCTAGAAGAGCCAAATAAAGAGATTTTCTTAAATCATGCTTCCCAGTTTATACCAAATGTCACAATCGTAACTTCATATATTTGGTCTTACTGCCTCCAATCTACATGTATTTGTCCTGGTTTAGGGATCTGAAAATTTGGAGATCTGAAAATGTGGCCCCAATCACTAATTACATTAATCTAATGATAACTTTCCTTAAGGAAATAAAACCCCTGTGTGCCTGACTCCAAGTCCTTATTTGAATTTAATCATCTATAAGAAACCAGAAAAAAAGAAAAAGAAACCAGAAAGAGATTGTATTTGTATCTATAGATATTAACTGATCTCAACTTTTTATTTATGAGTTCTATAGCTTCTTGTTGTTTTAAATTCTTTTAAAAATAGTTCTTCTAGGGCCGGTGAGATGGCTCAGCGGCGTAAGCGCCTGCCTTGCAAGCGCGAGGGCCCGAGTTCGACTCCCGGAACCCACATACGAAAAAGGGGCCGGTGATATCGCTCAGTGGCACGGGTGCCTGTTGGCGCGCGAGGTCCTGAGGTCGACCCCCGGTACCCACAAAAAAAAAAAAAAAAAAAAAAAAAAGAAAAAGGGGCCGGTGATATCGCTCAGTGGCACAGGCGCCTGCTGGCGCGCGAGGTCCTGAGGTCGACCCCCCGGTACCCACAAAAAAAAAAAGTTCTTCTAGGGGGCCGGTGAGATGGCTCAGCGGCATAAGCGCCTGCCTGGCAAGCGCGAGGGCCCAAGTTCGACTCCCGCAACCCACATATGAAAAAAGGGCCGGTGATATCGCTCAGTGGCACGGGTGCCTGTTGGCGCGCGAGGTCCTGAGGTCGTCCCCCTGGTACCCACAAAAAAAAAAAAAAAAATAGTTCTTCTAGGGCCGGTGAGATGGCTCAGCGGCGTAAGCGCCTGCCTGGCAAGCGCGAGGGCCCGAGTTCCACTCCCGAAACCCACATATGAAAAAGGGGCCGGTGATATCGCTCAGTGGCACAGGCGCCTGCTGGCGCGCGAGGTCCTGAGGTCGACCCCCCGGTACCCACAAAAAAAAAAAGTTCTTCTAGGGGGCCGGTGAGATGGCTCAGCGGCATAAGCGCCTGCCTGGCAAGCGCGAGGGCCCAAGTTCGACTCCCGCAACCCACATATGAAAAAAGGGCCGGTGATATCGCTCAGCGGCACGGGCGCCTGCTGGCGCGCGAGGTCCTGAGGTCGACCCCCGGTACCCACAAAAAAAAAAAAAAAAGTTCTTCTGAAGCTGAGCACAGTGGCACATGCCTGTAATCCTAGCACGCCGGAGGTCTCAGGCATGAGAATCACAAGTTCAAGCCCCGCCTGGCCAATTTAGCAACTTAGTGAGACCCTGTCTTAAAAACTAAAAAAGGGTGGGGATTTATCTCCACGCAAAGGCCCTGGGGTACTGCAAAAAAACAAAACAACAATAAAAAACTTTAAATTTAAGTTAAAACATTTTCTCATCCTAGCTTCAACAAACATGGAAAATGTCAATGGAATTACTGTTCTAGTTCAAAACTAAAATCATCTAAGTGAAAGCACTCAAATAAAGCCTGGCCTTTGTTTTTGTTTGTTTGGTGGCACTAAACAAACTGCCACTGAGCCACACCCCTAGCCCTGACCTTTAGTATTTCTATTTTTTAAATATTTTTTATTTTTATGACTACACGCACATAATGATTACATTCATCATGAGGACTTGGAACGTGTACCTAAGACATATTAATTCTTTTTTCTTTCCTTTCCCCACCTGTTTTTTAAATGATTACTGAAGGTAAAAATTGTAGGCTTTGTTTACTGGTTTAAAAAAAAAAGATCTTACATTTCTAAGAAGACATTCTCTCCTATAGTTTTCCTTTGCAGCTTGAAAATGGTCAAGCTATGGAATGTACAGTAGCTCAATATTTTAAGCAAAAGTATAGTCTGCAGCTGAAATACCCCCATCTTCCCTGTCTCCAAGTGGGACAAGAACAAAAGCATACATACTTACCACTTGAGGTAAGCTGAACTAAATTTTCTTTTGCCAATCTGCCAATCTCTTGAATTAGTTTTTAAAAAAAAAAGTAGAGTTCTAATCTAGAATAGAATTTAGTTTTTCTTACAATACTGTGAGCAGATAACTTCACCATACAACAATTTTTATATTTCTGCAAATGGAGGATGTATGAGTTTGGCAAATGCTTACAATATAGAAGCCCAGTACTACACAACTGATTTCTCCTTGTCTCTCGGCAGGTCTGTAATATAGTGGCAGGACAGCGATGTATAAAGAAGCTCACAGACAATCAGACGTCCACTATGATCAAAGCCACAGCAAGATCTGCTCCTGACAGGCAGGAAGAAATCAGTAGACTGGTCAGTAAGGAACGGTCTTCAAGATTAGCCAGCTCTGAGATGAAAAAAAAAAAAAAAAAAAGAAAAAAAGAATAGAGAATTCCTGATGGGATACAGTTACTCTTTGGTTTTTATATATGCAGGCTTTCCTGTTCTTTAGGTGAAGAGTAACAGCATGGTGGGTGGACCTGATCCATACCTTAAAGAATTTGGGATTCTTGTCCACAATGAAATGACAGAGCTTACAGGCAGGGTACTTCCAGCACCGATGCTGCAATATGGAGGCCGGGTAAGCTTTTTCTTTATCTTGGCACACCAGTCAAAAGATTATAATCCAGTCTTTCTGCTAAACTATATTGAATTTACCTGTACTTGTGCTTATTATTGCTTTTTTGTCTTCTGGCTCATACCAACTAGAATTTCGTTTATTCCTTTCTCAACATTAAGATGGCCTTAGATTGTAATGTCTTTTCGCTTTACTTTTGTTTCTTTTTGTTTTTTTTTAAAGAATAAAACAGTAGCCACACCCAACCAGGGTGTCTGGGACATGCGAGGAAAGCAGTTTTATGCTGGCATTGAAATTAAAGTTTGGGCAGTTGCTTGTTTTGCGCCTCAGAAACAATGTAGGGAAGATTTACTAAAGTGAGTATCTTCGTATTTCCAGCTTAGTAATATCCCTCCCAAATATGAAAATACCATCTTTATGTTAATGTGCTGTGTATACTGGCACTAAATCCCTAGCTCCCATAGTGATACCATCTGGCTATATGCAAAAGATAAGGCATTATAATAAATTGCAAACTTGGAAATTACATTAAAAATCTGACTCAGCTTCTGTATATTTAGAGCAAAGCTTCATAACAAGGGTGAAGCCATGCTACTTGGCAAATTCTTGAGATTTTAGTAAAAGCTTTCTTTGGTATTAATTGTATCTTTTCAGCTAAGATAAAAACTAGGTTTTTAAAAATAAGAACACTGGCAGGCGGCGTGGTAGCACATGCCTGTGATCCCAGCACTCGGGATGCTGAGGCAGGAGGATCACTGTGAGTTTGAGGCCAGCCTGGGCTACATAGTGAGTCCAGGTCAGCCTGAACTACATAGTGAGACCATGTCTCAAAAAAAAAAAAAAAAAAAAAAAAGAGCACTAGCTAAGAGTATTGGTTCATATCTTATAGTTGCAGCTATCTATATAAAGGAAGTTATTGAGAAGGAGTGAAAAATTAAGAAGATGAAACTAGGATGAAAGAAAGGAATCTTATTAGATATTGGCAAATACACAAAAGAAATTATTCTGAAAGCTTCATGTATAAATTGAAGCAACTTCTTAAATCCAAATTTAAAAATTCAAATTAATTTAAACTTTTAAGTGATTTCTTTTGATATTGTTATTGCACCAAATCAAGTTTGATTACAACTCTAATTACAGTGATTTTGAGATAGCATGTTTCTGTGTTCTCAGTCAAACACAAGCTGACCCAACTCCTTGTACCAGCCTTACCAAAATGAGTGTTACCTGAAACTTTGACCGTCTTTTCTTCACTACAGAAATGCTGAGTTGAATATTTTAAAAATGCTTTGAGGGGCCGATGAGATAGCTCAGTGGCATAAGTGCCTGCCTGGCAAGCACGAGGTCCTGAGTTCGACTCCTGGTACCCACATACGAGAAAAGGGCCGGTGATATCGCTCAGCGGCACAAGTGCTTGCTGGCAAGCGCGAGGTCCTTAGGTCGACCCCTGGTACCCACATTAAAAAAAAAAAAAAAAAAAAAAAAGCTTTGAACAGGAATGCTATCTAGCCCCGAGGCCCAGCTGAGCCATACTATATTTACTTAAAAATTCAAAGTGATGGCCGGTGAGATAGCTCAGCGGCATAAGTGCCTGCCTGGCAAGCGCGAGGTCCTGAGTTTGACTCCCAGTACCCACATACGAAAAAAGGGTCTGTGATATCACTCAGCGGCATGGGCGCCTGCTGGCGTGCAAGGTCCTGAGGTCGACCCCCGGTACCCACAAAAAAAAAAAAAAATTCAAAGTGATGATCTGATAATTTACTAATACATTCTTTTCTGTTATAATTGCCATGATAGAACCGCCAGTTTATTTTAGCAACCAGTTAAAGATTTTTTGTTTGTTTGTTTATGATTTTGGTTAAGAATTCACAGAACTGGGGCCAGGGATACAGCTCAGTGGCACAGCGCTTGCCTGGCAAAGCAAGGTCCTGAGTTCGATTCCTGGTACCAAAAAATTAAATTAAAAAAAGGAATTTGCAGAACTGAAAGAAGCATTTTAGAAGGTTATGAATGTACCCTGAAGTAAAAGTTCTGTGCCACTGGTTCTACCTTAACAGGAGTTTCACTGACCAACTGCGTAAAATCTCCAAGGACGCAGGGATGCCCATCCAGGGTCAGCCGTGCTTCTGCAAGTATGCGCAGGGGGCAGACAGCGTGGAGCCCATGTTTAAACATCTGAAGATGACATATGTTGGTCTACAGCTAATAGTGGTTATCTTGCCTGGAAAGACACCAGTGTATGGTATGGACCTTTTTAATGCTGAATAAGGGATGATTTCAAGTGATAGGTGTGGCAATCAGGTTAAGCTAGATAATGCTACAATCACAAATACCCTCAAAGTCACAGCGGTTCAAAGTAACCAAGATTGCGGTTGGAGGTATAGCTTGGTGGTAGAGTATTTGCCTAACATTTATAAAGCCCTTGGTTCAGTCCCCAACACCACACACACACACACACACACACACACACCACGTATATACAGAAAACAACAATAAAGTAAATAAAGATTTATTTGTAGCTCCTGCCATGTGTCCATTGAATGTAGATGGTAGCCTGTTCCAGTACCCAGTTTGGCAGAGCAGCCACTATTTAGAATGTTGCTGGCCCCTAACGTGTTTTTGTTTTTTGTTTTTTTTCTCTGCATCTCCTTGGCCACAACCAGCTAGGTGGCCTTACCCAACCTGTGGAGAGGCTACTGGAGAGTGGGGCTGGGGGCAGGAATGTATCCTGCCATAATCCAGGAATCTGGGAGAACCGGAACCTTTGGTGAAAAACACTTAGGATATCATAATGGCGATAAGCAGAGGAGTTTGCCACTTCCAGAAGAGAATCTATTTACTTTGTATCTATTACAAGAAGAGCGATACAAAGTTCTTTTGGTTATCATCTAAGTATAGGTTGTGGGAGCTGTAGATCCTCCCTTAAACTTTATAAAGTGTCTTCAGTCTTCTCTGTATTTGCTTCTTTTGTTACCTTCTGTTTATCCCTAGTGTTTAGAGAAAAGGAAAAAGAAAAGTAAACTTGAAAAGATTGGTATGTGTGCTGAGAGGGAGGAGCAGAGAGATTGTTTCCCTTGCCAGACCAGTCGTGCGGGGGAAGGAACCTTAAGGGACCGAGCAAGTGGTGGCAGGGAGCATCAAAGAAGAAAGGAAGCAGCCGGCTTTGAGGCCAGTAGGAAGGGGAAGGTGGAGAAGGCGGAGGAGCTATCCACAGGAGGGGTGGGAGGTGGCTGGGGGAGGGGGAGAGCGTCTTGGGGTTTGAGCAGATGAAAGGACTAACGCATGAGAAGTATCTAATACCATTTACAGTATAGAATAGGTGCTCTGTAAATGTTAATGTGTGGGGTTTTATTCCCTTGCTCTTAATAATTAGGAGACTATTTAACTACTGAAAATTATTATTTTTGTAGCGGAGGTGAAACGTGTTGGAGATACTCTTCTGGGTATGGCCACACAATGTGTTCAGGTAAAAAATGTAGTGAAAACCTCACCCCAAACCCTTTCCAACCTTTGCCTGAAGATAAATGCAAAGCTTGGAGGAATCAACAACGTGCTTGTTCCTCATCAAAGGTAAGGTTCCAAATTCTGTTTTTTTGTTTTTGTTTTTTCATTTTTGTTTAAAATCTAATATTATTTATGGTAAAGCATATGTGTCTCAAATATACATCTTGATATATGTCTCTTATATGCGTATACACCCATGTACCTACCAAACTGCTAAGATATAGAACATTTCTAACACACACACACACACACACACACACACACACACCCCATCCATCAGGATTCCTCGGGCTTCTCCAAACAGATATAATAATCCCCAGGGCTGGGAATGTAGCTTAGTGATAGAGCATTTGCCTACCATATGAGAGGCCCTGAGTTTGATCCCCAGCACAGCAAGCAAACAAACAAACAAGAAAACCTACCAGCGGGCCAGTGAGACAGCTCATCGGCATAAGTGCCTGCCTGGCAAGCGCCAGGTCCTGAGTTCGACTCCTGGAACCCACATACAAAAAAAAGGGCCAGTGATATCGCTCAGCGGCACGGGCACCTGCTGGCGCACGAGGTCCTGGGGTCGACCCCCAGTACCCACAAAAAAGAAAAAAAAAAGAAAACCTACCACCAGCAATAATATAAGTAAGGGCCAAATACATAACCCCCAAAGCTAGCTGCTATTCTATTCCATAGATTAGTTTTTTCTGTTTTTTTTTTCTTATAAATGAACTCAAACAGTATGTACTATGTTATACATTTTTTGTTCAATAGTATGTCTGTGAGATTCACTTATGTTACTGCATTTAATAGTGATTCATTCTTCTTCATTGCTGTATATTATTTCATTCATGAATAAACCACACAATTTTATCTGTTCTACCACTGATGGATACTCTTATAGATTCATTGTAAAATTCTACATTTTTGGTGGATGTAAGCAGTCATTCTCTTGTGTAGAACTCTAGGTATGGAATTGCCAAGTTACAGAGAATACCTATATTTAGCATTAATTGATACTATAAAGTAGTTTTCTGAAGTGTCTCTACCATTTTACATTTCCACTGAGAGTTCTAGTTTTTTCCATCTCTTATCAACACTTAGTAGTATCAGTCCTTTTAATTTAGCCATTTTGTTTTGGGGTAGTAGTACCTCATTATTTTATTTTTATTTTTTATTTTTTTGGTACCAGGAATCGAACTCAGGACCTTGCACTTGCCAGGCAGGCGCTGTGCCACTGAGCTATATCCCTGGCTCTCTCATTATTTTAATTTGCAATCTCCTGGTGACTAATAAATGATGTTAACCACATATTCAATATACTTATAGCCCATTTAGATATCTTTTGTCATGGGCTGGTTAAGCACCACCACCCCCAGCCTTTTGAGGGTATCTCAGCCAGTCATAGTGCCGCACGCCTGTAACCTCTGCACTCTGGGAGGCCGAGACAAGAGGATTGCAAGCTTGAGCCAGAGTTCACTGTGTTGCCTATGCTGATCTTGAATTTGTGGGCTCAAGTGATCCTTCTGCCTCAGGTTTGCCACTTTACCTGGCTTCTTTGCCTATTTTTAATATTGGGTTGTCTTTTTCATTAATTTGTAGTCGTTCCTTGTGGTTTTTAGAAATAAACTTGATAGGATATAGGTATTACAAATATCTTTTCCTATTCTGTGTTTTGTCTTTTCATTCTGCTAAATGGTAGATTTTTTTTTTTTTTTTTTGTACTGGGAATCGAGAATTGAACTTGGGACCCCGCACTTGCCAGGCAGGCGTTATGCCACTGAGCTAAATCCCCGGCCCTAAATGGTAGATTTTAATCAACAGATCTTTATACTCTTTTCTCTTCTTCTTCCTCTTTCTCTGTCTCTCTCTCTCGTTCCCTCCCTCTCTCTTAAAGTTCTGGGGGTAAAACCCAGGCCAAGTGTTCTACCACTGAACTGCATCCCCAGTCCCCCAAATTTCTTAATGTTAATAAAACTGAGTTTAATCAGTCTTTTCATGTCTTGTTAAGAAACTTACTCTAGAGTAACCAAACACCAAGATAGGGCAATGATATTATAAACAGAGTGCTGACTGAGAGTTAGGAGAGTTTGTCTTGCTGCCCATGTGAATTTTTAAGATATCTGGGCCTCAGTTCCTTATCTATCAAGATACTACTATCTACCTTGTCAATTCTAAAATAGTGTTTTTATATGAAATTTTATAGGTAAGAAACTAAATTTTTAAAACTAAAAATTTTTAAATTTAGTATCAGTCATTGCCATCCTTGAGAAGGTGAAGTTGAGTGCCTTATTCTTACACAGTCATGTCACAATTCTCATTTTTGTCTTAGAATGAAACTTCTAGGTAAATAAATCCTCCCTGAAACATTGGTGATAAGGCATGCAAGTCAGGGAAGGTTCGCCTGAAGTCTGGTGTCATTTGATTTTACCACAAACATTTGAGATACTATAACGTGATGACCCAGAGTGCATACTTTGGTGTCAACTTCTTGGGTTTAGAAGTTGTAGTCGTTCCTTGGTGTTACCACTTCCTAGCTTTGCAATTTTGGGCACATTCTTTATTCTCTTATGTCACATTTTTAAAATCTGGGGAACAGAGATGATTTTACCACTCTCATAGAATTGTTATTAAATGAGTTAACACATGAGGAGTGCCTAGCACAGTACCTAGTGCATACTATAGTGACCAATTATGTATATATGTCTGCTATTACTAATTGCTCTGTACTGTGTTTTGCAATGATATAGAGATAAATATGACACAGCCTCCGCCCTTGTGCAATCTCCTCTTAGTACCTGTGAGATTGTCAGATTTGAGATGCCCCCTAGATTATACTTTAAGAATTAATACTTACGGCCCCAAATCCTACCTTTAAGAATTTTTTAAAACTTCATACCATTTTTTATCTCACATTTTTTGGGCTAGCTTTTACCAGAGAAGCATGCATGATATTTTTCTCCTTGATTCCTTAGAGAAATTAATGCCAAATAAATGAATTCATCCTTTCAACAAATATTTATTGAGTGCCAACTATGAGCTAAGCAGTGTTCTGGGCAATAGGGTTGTAGCAGTGACCAGGACAAGACAGAACAAAACTCCTACCCTTGTAAAGAGCTTACTTTCGTGCATGTATATAGACAAAAAAAATTAATAAACAGTGGAAATAAATAACATATATTGTATAAGTGATAAATACTATGGAGAAAAATAAAACCAGGAAAGAGATAGACTTGATCTTGTTCCCTAAATCTCATTTTAAAGAGAATTTGGGTTTTTGTTGTTAGTACTCTCTTCCAATGGACGAAGTCTCTCTTTTAAGATTATACCTGTGATTATTACTGGTGACACACTTTTTCTAGACCCAAACATTTTCACCTGTGTGTCTAAACGACACTGTGTCCTTAAATCTGAACAGGCCCTCGGTATTCCAGCAGCCTGTCATCTTCCTGGGAGCAGATGTCACACACCCGCCGGCGGGAGATGGGAAGAAACCCTCCATTGCTGCAGTGGTGGGCAGTATGGACGGCCACCCCAGCCGGTACTGCGCCACAGTCCGGGTGCAGACTTCCCGGCAGGAGATCTCACAGGAACTCCTCTACAGCCAGGAGGTCATCCAGGACCTGACTAACATGGTGAGGGAGCTGCTGATCCAGTTCTACAAATCCACACGCTTCAAACCCACTCGCATCATCTACTACCGTGGAGGGGTATCTGAGGGACAGATGAAACAGGTACCCTCGTTAGCCCAGCGTTGCCCTTTGGGACTTTAAGAATCTTTAAGAATCCTCCCTTCTACCATTCTGCAGATCAGCTATGAGAGACACTAGTGGAGTTCTCAATGAAACATAATTCCATTTCTGTCTCCTAGGTAGCTTGGCCAGAACTAATAGCAATTCGAAAGGCATGTATTAGCTTGGAAGAAGATTATCGGCCAGGAATAACATATATCGTGGTGCAAAAGAGACATCACACCCGACTCTTCTGTGCAGATAAAACAGAAAGGGTAAGAAGACATAATACAAACTTCATTACCTTGTGGCAAGTGAATGTATTTTTTGTTATTGTTTTGGTGCTTGGGATTGAACCCAGAGCCTCCTGCATACTAAGCACCCCCAGTGAGTTACACTCCCAGGCCCTGAGTGTGGTTGGTTGGTTGTTTGCTCATTTGTTTTGAGACAGACTGGTCTGTGTAGCCCAGACTGGCCTTGAACTCTAGATCCTCCTGCCTCAGCCTTCTGAGTGCTGGGATTATAGGCCTGCACTACTGAATGTGTTTTCCAGTGGGCATATTTACATTTTTTCCCGCTAAAAGTAGAAGAACATAACTTAATAAATACACTAACTACTATTGAGTTTAGATGACCAATTCTGAATGATACAAGTTCCAAGAATGAATATAAGTATATTGGGAGTATTTTGAGGGTTATTAATGGCAATGTATTTTTTACTATAATCATTTTTTAAAATTTAAACTCACTATATTTTTTAAAATCGGTCCTTATATTTCTTCTGTATGACAGCTTCTACCTGGGCGTGGTGGTGCAGGCCTGTAATTCTAGCTACAAGGCCAGCCTGAACTATTAGACTGAGACCCTATCTCAAGAAAAAAAAAAAAAGAGAAAGCAAAAGCTAGTTTTTAGGTTTTTTGTTTTTAACAGGGCAGGGAGTTGTTATCTGTTGAAATTTATTTTTGCTACTTTTTACTGCTAATACCTAATCTACAGTTGCAAGATATAAAGAAGAATTTCTCTCCCAAGTGATTTTTATATCAGTGCAGAGGATTCTTTATTTCTTTGTTTGACTTTTTTTTTTTTTTTTTTTTTTTTTTTTTAGATGGGGGTCTTGCTATGTTGCCCATGCTGGTTGATTTCTTAGGCTCAAGTGATCCTTCTGCCTCTGCCTCCCAAGTACTGGGACTATGTGTGTGCACCACTGCTGGGCAACTTTGCTTCCTTAGTATTTTTTATAACATTATTTCATCTTGCCCAGGCCTTCCCTGATCCATTTCATTCCCAGGGAGATCAGATATTTCTGTTACCTAGTCATGAAATTGCATTGGCTACCCCCAGTATTTTCTAGTACACTCTTTGTTTTTCATCTCCAGATCAAGAATACTATTTCTTTTTGTTTGTGAATCATTAAAGAGCTCAGGTTCTTTTCTCCATAGGTCCCTGATCTACCCATCAGCCTAGATTAAAAGTGCTGTCTTCTAAATTGCCCAGGCTCTGACTCAGTAGTATTTCTTAGGCTTTGCTGATATGAGTTCTCTGAACTCTCACCTGATCTCTAGGCATAAAATATGCTGCTCCCCCATCTTTAACTGCTATGGTCACCTTTCCACCTCTCTTGAACTTGCTATCCATGTAGCTTTAGGACTTAGACTATCCTTCTAAAACTCCAAACTGTCTTGTAATTCTGTTCTTTACTATCCAGCATCACTAGTAACCTTTAAATATTGATGGTCCCAGTTCTTGATTTATTTCATATCTCTGACCTCTATCAACATCCCCAATTCTCTAAACACACCTCTTGCAAATCTCCAATTCTGTATTAGTCCACTTGCCCTCTTCTTTTGTTTCTACTCTCAAGCTGATAGGAGTTGCTAGTGGAAAAAAATAATTTCTTTAATCATGAACCATATTGTAAATACATCACAGCAAATCTCAGCTAGCCCTTGGGTGCTGTGATTTTTAAACTTATCCACTACCTGTCCATGATGCCTTCATTGCCAACAAAGTCTTCTCTTCTATTTTCCCCATAAAACAGGATCTGGAAGACATGAGTTTCTCAGCTGCCTCTCTTCTATCTTCAAACTTAGTTAATGCTTTTCTTTCCTTCTTTCTGTAGTACTGGGGATTGAATCTGGGGTCTTGCACAAGTAAGTGCTCTGCCATTCAGCTACTGCCCCAGTCCCGAACTTTCTCTTTTTTTTTTTTTTTTTTTTTTGTGGGTACCGGGGGGTCGACCTCAGGACCTCGCGCACCAACAGGCGCCCGTGCCGCTGAGCGATATCACCGGCCCCTTTTTCGTATGTGGGACCCGGGAGTCGAACTCGGGCCCTCGCGCTTGCAAGGCAGGCGCTTACGCCACTGAGCCATCTCACCGGCCCCCGAACTTTCTCTTTAATCTCATCTATTTTACTGGGCTCATTTATTTGCTTATTAGTTGCTAAATCCAGCACCATGTATGAACTGGATGCAGCTCCTGATCAGTACTTCCAGTTATCTACCAGATGTATTTACTTAGATGCTCTGCAGGCTTATATCAGTCAAGGTAGGCTAGGCTGTGCAGTGGTAAACAAGAAGAAACCAGTCTTTGTGGCTTACAGGGATTTATTTCTTGCTAACATTACACATTCACTGTGGCTCCACCACAGCGGTGACCCTGTTGCCCACCCTCTGGCACCTAGGCTAACGGGCACATCTATCTGGAGCATTGCCAGTCGTGGTGGTAAGGGCAAAAAAAGATAAATGACAAGCCATGCGCTGGCTCTTAAGCTTCTGCCCAGAAGAAACACATTTCAGGCCACATTCTGTCAGCCAAGGCAAGTCACATGGCCACTCCTGAGATAATTGGTGGGGATGTGTAATCCTCCCCCAGGGAGCAGCACAGGAATATTTGGCACCCGTGATACAATCTACCACAGGCATTTCAAGCAGAACACGTCTAAACCTTCCACTTACTGTTTTATCCCTGTCCAAAACCTGTCCCTCCCCCAGTTTTCCTTTTATTTTGTTACTTGGCATCATGGTGTATTAAATCAGCCAAGCTGGAAAATTCAGAGTTGTCTTTAAATTCTTCTCCTCCTTCTTGGTCCCCCATATCCAGTTAGTCAAACAGTCCTCTTGTGTTCTGCCCTGAAATCTCTTTCGTCTCAGTGTTTCCTCTTGTGTGTTCCTGCTGCCCAAGGCAGAACTCATCTGTATTGCAGGAGACTTTTAGCAGACTCCCTGTCTCCATTCCTCCTTCACCAGAAATGTATTCTCTACCCTGCTGTCAGGGGCAGGATTTTAAAACAGATCTCATCACATCACTCCAGTGCTCAAATCTTCAGGTATTCCCCTACTGCTTACCAAACAACTTCCTAGCCTGTTTAGTTTTCTTCCCAAGAAAGTCAAAACAACATTTTTGTTTCCTCTTTCACATGACCTCATACATTTCCCATATACACTACGGGTTTTGTTGGTGATGTTCTTTTATTTTGTTTTTTTAGTACTGAGAATTGAACCCAGGGCCTTGCACTAAGCTACATCTCCAGCCCTTTATATTTTTATTTTTTTAATTTTTGTGTGTATGGTCCTTGGGATTAAACCCAGAGCCTTCACACTGAGCTATCTTCCTATATCTCTTTTTTGTTTTAATTTTTTATTTTGAGACAGGGTCTCACTAAGTTGCTAAATTGCACAGGCTGGCCCTCAAACTTGCAATCTTCCTGCCTCAGCCTGCCAGAGTTCTAGAATTACAGTCATGTGCTAGCATCATATGTTCTTCTATATCAGCCCTTCCCTTACCTCCTGCCTCCATTGATTCATGAATTCTGTCCTATAATTTCACCTTTCCCAGAATGTCATATAGTAAAAACATGTCGCCTTTGAATCTGGCTTCTTTTACTAGTATGTACATTTGAGATTCATCTAAATTATTGTTTATGTCAATAATGTTTTATTTTTTTATTACTGAGTGGTATTTCATGACATGGGTGATCCATAGTTTGCTTACCTATTCCTGGGTTTAAAGATATTTGAAGTGTTTTTAGTCTTTATTCTGCTTCCCTGTTCTGTTCCTACTTAGCCTATAAGACATGGTTCAATGATTCCCTCCCTGTGCCCTTATCACATTGCACTGCCCTGTAGTGCTTACCTTGTATATTGCCTGCAGGAAGTCAGGTTTATTAGTTCTTTCTGTCTCTGGCTCTCACCCCCAACATCTGCTGCACAGCCCAGCACATTGATGCTCAAGCAATAATTGTTGAATTGACCACCCTTGGATTCTCCATTCCTCAAGGCATCCTCTCTGTAGGCTTTCATCTGTAGAACCCAAGAGGCTTCTTTTTTTTTTATACTGGTGATCCAGTACCTTTACACTAAGCTACAACCCCAGCCCTTTTTTTATTTTTCATTTTAGGGACAGGGTCTCCCTAAGTTGCCCAGGCTGGGTTCATATTTGTGATCCTCCCGCTTCAGCCTCCCAGTGTCGGGATTACAGGTGTGTGCCACCATGCCCAGCTCCAAGAGTTTTTAAAAAGAGATCCTATCATCAAATAAAGGGTCTGGAAAATTTTATAGTAGAAAAGCCTTTATTGTCTTTTTTGTTTTCATGGTCCTGGAGTTTGAACCCAGGGCCCTGTACATGCCAGATAAGCACTTCACCACTGAATAACACCCTTAATCCCTTTCATTGTTTCTCAAATTTGACCATGAAACACTGAAACACATTCTGCAAAACTAATCTTCCTAAAGAACACACTGTGGGGCAAAAATGCTAGGATCATTATTACAGTAGTTCCTCACACATGGTGAGTCCATTCCAAGGCCCCCCAGTAGGTGTCTGAAATCTTGCATAGTACCAAACCCTATGTATACTATGTTTTTTTCCTATGCGTACATATCTGTGATAAAGTTTAATTTGTAAATTAGGCATAGAAAGAGAACAACAGGGCTGGTGAGATAGCTCAGTGGCATAAGCACCTGCCTGGCAAGCACGAGGTCCTGAGTTCGACTCCCGGTACCTGCATACGAAAAAAGGGCCGCTGATATCACTCAGCGGCACGGGTGCCTGCTGGTGCACGAGGTCCTGAGTTCGACCCCTGGTACCCACACACACAAAAAAAGAGAACAACAGCAATAATAATAAAACAGAGCCCTATACTGAAATACATGTATGTGAATATGAAATATGAATGTGGTCACTCTCTCACCCCCCCAAATATCTTAATTCCTCATTGCATTATAGTAATATTTTTGTACCTTGGTTGATTCCAGGTACCCGAAACTGTGGAAAGCAAAACCTAGGATAAGGGGGAGCTGCTATAACTCTACACTTCCTCTGGTTCAATTAGGTATCCAAATTGTCATATGAATTTGATAGAACTACCTTCAGAGTTATTGTATGCATTATTTTATAATCTTTTGCCAAAGGTAGCAATAGTTAGAATGGAACCAAATAAACTCTTGTCAGATTTATTCTTTTGTGCTGAATAAACTTCCTTGTATTGAACTCTGCTGTACAGCAGAACAGAGTTGATCAAATAGCAAGATTTAACTCCATTCCTTGTAAATGATTTTCTGAAAATTTTCTCTCTGGTCTCTCTGGTCTCTCTGGTCAGAAGTGTTTTGACCACCAAAGAACTGTAGAATCTTAGTCCAAGAGATCATCACCTAATGTTATAGATGATCAGCTGACGTACAATGATATTATGCTTTGTTTAAGGTGTATAGCTGGGAGGCTAGGCCTAGATCTGAAACTTGTTTGTTAACCTCATTTCTGTGCTTGCTTTCTGATAATCCTTTGCTAGCAACATTTTTTTTTTTTTTTCTTTTTAAGACAGGGTCTCACTAAGTAGCTCAGACTGGCCTTGAATTCACTATGTAGCCCAGGCTGGCCTCAAACTCATGCAGTCCTGTATCACGCTCCCAAGTGCAAGGATTACAGGTGTGCACACCCAGCTTGCAGCTTCCTTTATTGATCCCATAAAAGCATTAGTTTTGTTGAACCTAGTGAGCCAGTTCAAAGATTGCTTCGTCTTAACTTTTACTAAAATAGCGAGGTCTGGTGTCACACATCTATAATCCCAGCATTCTGGGAGGGTGAGGTAGGACAGTAAATTCAAGCCCAAACTGGGCAACTTACTGACTTAGCAAGACCTTGCCTCAAAATAAAAAAGGGCTGGAGGGGTGTGCAGCTCAATGCAAAGAACCTGGGTTCAATCCCTTTTACTGGGCAGGCAGCGCGGGGTGGGGAGACCTTTTACTAAAAGTTGTGGATTTTTTTTTTCTCCTAATGAGTAAAACTGACCCCCTCTTCAGGAAATGTGTGTGTGTGTGTGTGTCTGTGTGTGTGTCTGTGTGTACATGCTAGGTAGCTAGGTAAGTGCTCTAACACCAAGGCCCTAGCACTTAAATGTTATTTTTACCCTTTTGCGAACATACTAGTGTCTCATCTATAAATAGATATCAGCAGTGCAGCACAAAGCCACAGGTAAAATAATTTTTTGTTTGGATTCCCCTAGAAAGACTACTGAAGGGCCAGTGAGATAGCTCAGCAGCATAAGCGCCTGCCTGGCAAGTGCGAGGTCCTGAGTTCTACTCCTGGTACCCACATACGAAGAAAGGGCCAATGATATTGCTCAGCGGCACGGGCGCCCGCTGGGTCCCGGTACCCACAAAAAAAAAAGACTATTGAGAAAATACTTTAGGATGAAATGTTCTGGCTAAGGGAGAGCTTCACGGGATTCAACATGTTGAATTAAACTGTTTTCAGGACTTTACTTAAAAGCAGTTTATCAATTTGCTACCAGTTAACACATCAAAGAAAAAGATGTCTTGTGTACAGCTTGGCACTTTGATGATTAATTACTTTTTTTTTTTTGGATAGGTGGGGAAAAGTGGTAATGTACCAGCAGGAACTACAGTGGATAGCACCATCACACATCCATCTGAGTTTGACTTTTACCTCTGTAGTCATGCAGGAATTCAGGTAATTTGGGAGCTGGTCTAGATCTTTGACTTGATAAGGAGATGTTTGCCAATTGAGCAACTAGCTTGAGTAGATTTGTTATTAGAGACTGTACTTAATTTTGTTAATACTTATATCCTAGCACTGTTACCTTTTTGTCTAGGGATCTGTTTGTCAGGGTGATAGAAACATTTCTCTCCTCTCAGATAGTCAACCCATGTTAGAAATATTTTAATCCTAAAACTCTCTTTCCAGGGAACCAGCCGTCCTTCACATTACCAAGTCTTATGGGATGACAACTGCTTCACTGCAGATGAGCTCCAGCTACTGACTTACCAGCTGTGTCACACCTATGTGAGGTGCACACGCTCAGTCTCTATTCCAGCCCCTGCATATTATGCCCGGCTTGTGGCATTCAGGGCAAGGTATCATCTGGTGGATAAAGATCATGACAGGCAAGTTTCTTAGGCACAATAAATCCTCTTTCTATTTTATCAGCATGTTAAAAAAAAAAAATGAGCTTCTACAAAAAAACTCTTTTAAAGATAGAAACTTTCTTTTAGGGTTTAAATTGCAAGGAACAAATAAAATTGCATGAATCTTTGAGAGCTTATAATGTGACTTTTGGTCCAAGAAGTGCTCAGGCTTGTTTATACTTGTATTGTGTCTCAAAAGAAGTCTAATTTGGATCTGCTTGTGGTTTGCCTGTAGAGCCAAATGCATTTCAGTTCTTTTCAGGTCCTGATAGCCTCAGAAGGTGGCCAGCACAATCAGAGCAGTCGCAGGCCAGTGGATTCCAATTCGTGCAAGGGAGAGTCCTGACTGGTTCACTTGGCTTTCAGTACAGTCCAGAAGAGTTCACCAGAGTGAATCTGGGAATGCGTGTGGGAGGAGGGCCAGGCCATTCCTGTCCCTAAATAGGGATCTCAAGAGAATCAGACATTTTGAACTATTACTGGGCTACTATTAAGTAGCTAAACAAGTTTTTTTTTTTTTTTTTAATGTGGGTACCAGGAGTCGAACTCAAGACCTCACGCTTGCCAGCAGCGCTTGTGCTGCTGAGCGATATCACCAGCTCTTTTTTCCTTTTAATGTGGGTACCGGGAGTTAAACTGAGGACCTTGCGCTTGCCAGGCAGGCGCTTATGCTGCTGAGCCATCTCACTGGCCCTAAACAAGCTCTTTGCATTAATTTTCTTTTCCCAATGACCATCTGTAAAGTATGACCATTTCTGGGCTCTTCCCCAAGTCTGAATT
Source organism: Erethizon dorsatum (assembly GCA_028451465.1). Classification (NCBI taxonomy): domain Eukaryota; kingdom Metazoa; phylum Chordata; class Mammalia; order Rodentia; family Erethizontidae; genus Erethizon; species Erethizon dorsatum. The sequence continues at coordinate 107,146,916 of CM051827.1, read as the reverse complement.
CAACAGCTATGTAGTAGACATTCCACTGCAAGTCTATTTCTGTAAGAGTTGAAAATACACCATTATAAAAAATGCCCAGCTGTGGCTTTGTACCTTCCATTCTGTAATACATATTCATTTAACACATTTATTATGTATTGACTGTGTGCCCAGCAATGTGCTGTGTGCTAGAGATACCAGGATGAGTAACACATGTTTCTAGCTGGTGGGGATTTTTATGTTTCAGTATGGGAGATAATACAAGCAAGTATAGAACTGACAAGAGCTCAAATCAGTATAGATAAAAATACAGTGGAAGATTTTATAGCTGAGTGGGTAGGATTTGGCTCCACAAAGAAGAGAAAAGTATTTTCCAGGCAGAGAGAACAATGGACAAAAAGAAGAGAAAGCAAGTGACATGTTTGGACAATAGCAAGTTTTCTTTGGCTGGAGCATATTAAAAGGGACAGCAGGAATGAGGCTAGAAAAGTATCTTAGAGCAAGATTGTCTTTGTTAAATGTGAAAATTGATGGCACATGCTTGCAATCCCATCACTCTGGGGGGCTGAAGCAGGAAGATCACAAGTTTGAGTCCACCCTGGATATCTTAGTGACTTAGCCAGACCCTGTCTCAAAATAAAAAATTAAAATAGGGCTGGGGATGTAGCTTAGTGTGAAGTATCATGAACAAAACAAAACAAAACAAAAAACCTTGTTTCTGGGTTAGAAGAAACAGGACTTAACAGTTGAGTGTGAGTGGCAAAGGGGAAGATGAAACAAAAGATGACTAAGGTTTTGAACCTAGATGATACAGATAGTAATAATTGTTAAAAGAAAGAGAATGAGCCTTTTGGCTATCAACAGCACCAAGCAGTTGGCGAGACCAAGCACCTTACAAAAGGCAGCGAAAAGTCCTCAAGGGTTGAGGCAGGAGAATTGCAAGTTGGAACCCAGCTGGCCAACTTAGTGACTTAGGGAGACCACATCTCAAAATAAAAGATAAAAAAGGGGGTGGGCTAGGCATGTATCTCAGTGTGAAGGCCTTGGGTTCAATCCCCAATCCTGAGAGAGAGAGAGAGAGAGAGAGAGAGAGAGAGAGAGAGAGAGAGAGAAAGAAAGAAGGAAAGAAGGAAAGAAAGGAAGGAAGAAAGAAGGAAAGAAAGAAAGAAGAAAGGAAAGAAGGAAGAAGGAAGGAAGGAAAGAAGGAAAGAAGCCAAGAAGAAAGTGGTTGATCCATTTTCTAAGAAACATTGATAAGAGGTAAGAGCACCACTATGTTCAGTGTAAGAACTGTTGGAACAACACCAGTCACAAGACTCAAGGAACCCAAATTGCATCTGATTGCCTCAGGAGTTGTATGTTTGAAGTGAGCTTTGCTGATCTGCAGAATGATGAAGTTGCATTTAGAAAATTTAAACTAATTATTGAGGATGTTCTGGGTAAAACTGCCTGACTAACTTCTATGGTATGAATCTTACCCATGACAAAATGTGTTTAATGGTTTAAAAAAAAAAATGGCATACTGTAATTGAAGTTCATGTTGATGTCAAGACTATTGATGGTTATTTGTTCTGTGAACCAATGGTTCATCTGTTCTATGTTGGTTTTACTAAGAAGTACAGCAATCAGACCTCTGATCCACCAATAGGTCTTCCAAATCAAAAAGGCAACAATGGAAATTATAGCCTGAGAAATGCAGACTCATGACTTGAAAGAAAGTCAGTAAACTAATTGCAGACAGCATTGGAAAGACATATAAAAAACTTTCCAGGCTATCTTCTTCTTCTTCTTCTTCTTCTTCTTCTTCTTCTTCTTCTTCTTCTTCTTCTTCTTCTTCTTCTTCTTCTTCTTCTTCTTCTTCTTCTTCTTCTTCTTCTTCTTCTTCTTCTTCTTCTTCTTCTTCTTCTTCTTCTTCTTCTTCTTCTTCTTCTTCTTCTTCTTCTTCTTCTTCTTCTTCTTCTTCTTCTTCTTCTTCTTCTTCTTCTTCTTCTTCTTCTTCTTCTTCTTCTTCTTCTTCTTCTTCTTCTTCTTCTTCTTCTTCTTCTTCTTCTTCTTCTTCTTCTTCTTCTTCCTTCTTCTTCCTTCTTCTTCCTTCTTCTTCCTTCTTCTTCCTTCTTCTTCCTTCTTCTTCCTTCTTCTTCCTTCTTCTTCCTTCTTCTTCCTTCTTCTTCCTTCTTCTTCATTCTTCTTCCTTCTTCTTCCTTCTTCTTCCTTCTTCTTCCTTCTTCTTCCTTCTTCTTCCTTCTTCTTCCTTCTTCTTCCTTCTTCTTCCTTCTTCTTCCTTCTTCTTCCTTCTTCTTCCTTCTTCTTCCTTCTTCTTCCTTCTTCTTCCTTCTTCTTCCTTCTTCTTCCTTCTTCTTCCTTCTTCTTCCTTCTTCTTCCTTCTTCTTCCTTCTTCTTCCTTCTTCTTCCTTCTTCTTCCTTCTTCTTCCTTCTTCTTCCTTCTTCTTCCTTCTTCTTCCTTCTTCTTCCTTTCTTTCTTCTTTCTTCTTCTTTCTTCTTCTTCTTCTTCTCTTTCTTCTTCCTCCTTTTTTTTTTTTTTTTTTTTTTTGGGTACCGGGGGTCGACCTCAGGACCTCACGTGCCAGCAGGTGCTTATGCCACTGAGCCATCTCACCGGCCCCAGGCTATCTTCTTCATGATATCTTGGTTAGAAAAATAAAAATACTAAGGAAATCCATATTTGAATTGGGAAAACTCATAGAGCTTCATGGTAAAGCAGTAGTTCTGGAAAAGCTACAGGGAACAAGACAGGTACTAAAGTCAAGAGCTGATATGAGCCACCAGTCCAAGAATCTGTTTAAAATTCAGATTTTTAAATAATGACAAGCAAAAAATCATATTTGTGTGGGAAGGTGATTCACAGTTTGCCAGGCTTTTTATGTCACATAGTACTCTTACAAGGTATACTTAGAAATTGTTCAAACAAAAGACCAGAGTTCAGAGTAGTTAATTGTCCAGGGTTGCATAGCTAGTGAGAGGAAAGCAAGAAGAGGCTGATGGCACAATAACATTTACTGAGTACTGGATTCCAGTACTGATTTCCAGTGCTAGGCACATAAATTCATGCATTCAATAAATGGTTGTTAGCCAGGCGTGGTAGCAAACACCTGTAATTGCAGCAATCAGGAGGCTGCAGGAAGATCACTGTGAGTTCAGTGCCAGCCTGAGCCACATAGTGAGTTCAAGGCCAGTCTGAACTACATAGTGAGACCCTGTCTCAAAAATAAAAACTAAAAATAAAATAAAAAAAGATCATTGAAACTATATTGTGTACTTAGCTCTAGGGATACAGTGGTTAGATGGATAATTTGCTGGTTTCTTGGGGTTTAACTTATTTCAGTAGATGAAGAAATAGTTACCCAATTAATAATTTCATTGCAAGTATGTTTAGTGCCCTGAAAGAAAAATAGAGGATTCTGTGAAAGTATGTCCCACGTGACCCTGATCTAGATTTTGGAGGAAGGAAATATTACTATGGGGAAAGTGACCTTTAACCGAAGCCTAAAGGATAAATAGTAATTAACCAGCTGTGACAGGCAGTGGAAATCCTTACATAGGTACTAGTAGAGATTTGGGTCTTTGCAGATGTTATTTTATTTAATTCTAACAACCACACATTAAATAAGTTGTATTGCATTTTTCAATTGAGCAACTGTGTAGTGAGACATAAACTATTTATGGGGTCCAGGCTTGAGCCTGATGTCTTGAATCCAGTACTCTTTGTGCTAATTCGAATACATGAAGTTTGAAGCAGTCTTCGGCTAACACCTGTTTGTTTGCTTTATTCTCATTTCAGTGCGGAAGGCAGTCATGTGTCGGGACAGAGCAATGGCCGGGACCCTCAGGCCTTGGCTAAGGCTGTGCAGATCCACCATGATACCCAACACACAATGTATTTTGCCTGAGAGTCTCAGAAAAAGAACTCTACCAATTTGGCACCCCACACAGCCTCCAAATGTTTCAAATGCCGGCCACCTCTAGTTAGAGCCAAGGTGACTTCAGGTGGTCTTCTACCAGCAGCTCAGAATAGTTGCACTGAATTGATACTTTGCAGCACTGTCTGATGCATCAACAAAATTGAGCCATTTTTTAAAGGTAGTAGATATTTCTGATGCACTGGACAGAATTTTTACCTCAATGTGCAAAGGCTGATCAGCCTGAACTTTCTAAAGGACTTTACAAGAAGGGTTTCTAGGGATTATTTTGCTAGCTGTGGTGTTCACTGCATCCCTCTAGTCTTATAAGAAAGAGTATTCCTTCTTTCTGTGTTCACTGAGTGGGGTGTGTGCATAAGTGAGAGAGGAAAACCAAACGATCTACTCAGTTCAGTGTAACTATTTAGTTGGGTGGGCCCATAAAACTTTTTAATGGAGATTTCTGACTTCACCACTGTAAATGCCTTTAAATGAGCATTAATTTTTGAAAGTTTTACAGAGTTTTATTAGTTTTACTTTATCTTACTGATCTCTGCAGAATTGTGCTGGTGCAAGTACAGGCTGCCAGGCAATTGCACTATATTTGGCTGCAGAGTCAAACAGACAGTTCTCTTATTTGGTTGACTTTTGTGAATGTGTAACATAAACAGATGTAATGCATGTCACAGTGACAGATAACACTGCCATGGTCAAAGTACTCATGTTTCTCCCTCTTTAGAAAAAAATCAGCTTCTCGTATTTTTCCAAGTTTTCAAAAGTGCCCATATTATGCTGCTGTGTGGTTTGTTAGATGTAAATCATTTTTAAACTTTTCTTACAGAAAGTTAACTTTGGCAATAAGCATTTTTTAAGGTCCTTCCTTTTCCTCTCCCTGATGATGTAGTTTTCTAGATGAGATTTTGGTATGATTTTATCAGCTATTTCTTATATATCATAATCTGGCAATTTCTGAAACCAATCAGAAAAGACATATATTTCCATGCCTTTTTAAAGAATTGTTTTTACTAATTTTATAGTCACAGTTAGTGTCCTGTCACTTTGTTTTAGAATAAGCTAGAACCAGGATACTTTCCTATTGGATAGGCATTACCAGTCCTTAAAGGCACATTGAGTGATGCTGCACTTCCAAAAATGTACCAGCATTTTAAAAAATTTTTCCTGGGAGTCAAGGCTACTCACACAATTATTTGTGGTGCAATGTTTTTGCTTGTCTTTCAAACTGAAAGAGATGATGTGTTTTCCTTCCTTTTATTCAACTAAAACTGTGTAGAAATGGTTGATTTTTCTTAATAGATTCTGGGTTCCACTCATAGGGAGACAGGATTCCTTTCTTGTCCAACAAAGGGAGTTGTCTAAGCAAGTATCAGTTAAAATGTAGGGGAAAATGTATTCTGTATTTAGTGTAGATAATACTTTGTAACGGACAACGATTACGTAGAGTCTTGGTAGTTCCAGCCAGTGTTTCCTACTCCACATTTTACTGACTTTACTGTTATTCTGTATCCTGGAATGGCAGGAGTGAGATAAAGGACCCAGAGCCACACTTCATAAGGCTGATGAAGGTGCTCTAGGCAGGAAGAGACAGACACAATGTGGTAAAAACAATTTTGCAACCTCTGTCTAGAAACTGCTGCTGGGAAACCCTGGATCAGATGATGAAAGGTGTTTGCTTGAACTCATTAGTTGGTCCAAATCTCTTAAACTAGCCTTCTTGAAATCCCAGCAATATAAAGCACTGTTTTTCTTCAGTCTTTTAAGCAAGCTTGTAAATACATTGAAGTTTACATTTTCGTGTGCTGTTACTCAGCGACGCCACCAGTGTTTGCTGGGACGGGTCTCTGAGAATTTTGTCTATCAAGTCCTATAGCTCATGGTAATGAGTACAGACGTCCTTAATCTCTGCAGATAGTGGGAAGAAAGCAAGTTCTGTGACTGAAGCACAACATAGGCAGGAGTGAAGAGATGGAAGATTTTAATATCTTAAGATTTTCCTTTTTTGCAAATACCTCACTTGAATAATACAAATCAGGACATGTTGGTGAGGGGCTGGCTGCTGCTTTTATTCACACTTGTTCAGGGAGAGCACAGAAATACCCTTCAGCATGGCCGCTCTGGACTCAACAGGAGAAAAAACAAGCCTTGTAGGAAGAGGAGAACTCTTTGGAGTCCAAGATGTGAAGAACTCTGGCTGGCTGGCTGGCCAGCAGGCACCACACCTGCACTCGAGTGCCTCAGGCTCGTTCAATAATAACGCACAGCAGAATCTCTCACCATATCCTGACATCCATGGAGCAGGGGCTAGGCCAAGTGCCCAGAAGCCCTAATCCACTTGCCTGCAGTTGGGCTCTACGCTCAACATTAGACTTTACCGTTTGTAAGACCTCAGTCAGTCATAGTACACTGGGGCCAATCAGCATGGTGGTGGAGGAAAAGCCGGGAGGCCTATTTTTATAGGAAAACTGTCCCATTAAGGGTGCAATGCTGTCATTTTGGACAAAAGGAAAGAAATATAGAAGTAGGATTATTGAAAAAAAACTTGCGGGGGGTGAATTTTTAAGAGGTAACCACTGCACAGGGTTGCAGCAATACTATTGCAAGCAAGTCTGAAAGCATAGTTTTAATTTAATTTGGCTTGACAATTCTAATAGGTAACCCCCTCAAGACTAAATCGTTATGCATGTGTCAATCAATGGGAGGTGTGCATTCTCTAGAAGTAGTGTTAGGCTGTTTGGGGTTTTTTTTAAATGCAGCCTGTTTAGGCACTGTTATGTGGTGTGGAAGATTTAAATGTAGCAATGCTAAAGAGTAACCATTTGGGGATAAGGAGTGGGACATTAAGAGAGTGGTGAAGACACAAATGTTGAACCAATTATGTTTTGTCATTGTTGTTAGCTGTTGAATCTTGAGTGGTTTATAAAATGAACCAGCTGGCTTAACACAGCCAGCGTTCTGGGCAGACAGAACACATTCACTCTTACTGTAACTTCTATTTGCTGCTTCCAAAGGTGATGATTTATAAGCAGACATGTTCTATATGGTCTGTGCTTTAGGATCTGGTGCCCAGCCTATTTCAGAGCTTACCTACCGGCCTCAACTATCTACCCCATTCCAATGGGGAAAGGTAATCCATTGTTTAACAGGACTCGCCCTCTCCACCCTGCCCCATCGACCCTTTGTGGATGTGCTGTAAGATTTTCTTGCTCAATAGCAAAGTGGTAGCTCTGCTTTCATTTTAAGGAAGTGGAGGCTAAGGGCATTGTATCAATAGTGCTTCAACTCCAAGAATTTTTCCTTGTAAAGTTACAGGAAAGATCTTATTGATTAACCATTTTCTTATCCCTTGCTATTGACATATTCATGCTCTTTCTATGTCTAGTGGCTGAAAATGTTTGCATTTGTTCATTTGACTAATAGTGTGATTTTTGTTTCTATACCTTTAGACTTGTAACGTTTTAAAATGTATTTTATCAAATTTGGACTGGATGTATGTCTCTAGCAATACGAGGTACTTTCTAAGCTATTAAGGGAGGGGAAATATCCCCATGATGAGATAAGATAATGGTTGTTTAAATTTTGCAATTTTTTTGGCCTGCAGGGATATTTTGTGTTCATGTGTCCAAAAAAAGAATAAATTGGCATTCTCGTGCCAAAAGTTGTTTTTTCTTGTCAGTTGTCTAATAACTATGGAACACACTGGAAGGCAGCATACATGGTTGCTTTTTAAAAGCAGTTTCCTCACTTTGAGAAATTTGACAAAGAAGAAAAATGGAAAACTTTGTGTTTATAACTCTTGGATCTCCTTATTTTAGGAATTGCTATTTGAGAATTTTAGAAGACCATGTCAGCAACATTTGACAAATGAAAACTCATAAGATTCATCTGGGTTCCGGGTATAGCTCTTACTGAAGCAATCTATGTAAGACATGTCTTAAGAAAAATGTTGTCTCACAAGGGCATTTTGGCAATGTATTTATAAGAATAAGTTTTCCAGAGGGGAAGGAATTCAAATGTACCCAGTTTGGGGTTCTCCAGTCTTATGTCTTTTTGTTTCTTTTTTTATTTATACATACATACATACATACATACATACATACAGGATCTCACTATATTGTCAAGACTGGTCTTGAACTCATAATCCTTTACCTTAACCTCCCACGTGGCTGGGATTACAGGTATGCACCATTATACCCAGCTTATGTGTTTAAAAAAAAAAATCTCAACAAGCTGAGTGTATAGCTATAATCCCAGCTACTCATAAGGCTAAGGTGGGAAGACTGTAAATTTGAGCTTTGGGCAACTTAGTAAGACTCTGTCTCAAAAACTAAGTTTGATCCCCAGTACCACAAAAAAAGGGGTGTTGAGGCTGAGGCAGGAGGATCATGAGTTCAAAAGGCAAACAATTTCACCAGCAAAGCCCTTTAGCTAAGTCAGGGAAATGGCAGAGACAATGCAGAGATTTGCCCAATATGATCTTATTCTCAGGGAATTTATAGTTTACCAGGTAAGAAAGTCCTACACACAACTAAATCTACAAGAAGGTAGGTTTTTTTTTTCCATCAGCACAATCTCTCCTCTATGTTAATCAGTTGTCAAACATGTATCATAAATCAAATACATGTCAAGCTCTACCTTGGTGTGGAGAACATGAAGAGCAAAAATTTAATTCTTCAAAGAATTTATTCCAATGTAGCATGTGACAAGAGGAAGGCAGCAAGATTAACATTAATATTAGAGTACCTATAAAATGTCATTTGCTTTATATTGACATCTTTAAACACAGAAACAGTCCTTTGAAGTTGATAGTGGCAACCCCATTTTAAAGATAAGGAACAGCCAAGTGTGGTGGCACATCTCTGTGATCCCAGCACTCTGGGAGGCTGAAGCAGGAGGATCACAAGTTCAGCTCAGCCTGAGCAACTTAGCAAGTTAGAGAGATTCTGTCTTAAAAAGTTAAAAAAAAAAAAAAAAAAAAGCGCTGAGGATATAGCTCAATGTGAAGGTCCTAGGTTCAGTCCTTGGTATAAATACAGGAAGGAAGGAAAGGAGTAGTTATGGGGCTGAGATCATAGCCCAGTGGTAGAGTGCTTACCTTCCATACATGAAGCCCTGGGTTCGATCTCCAATACCGCCCCCCATTGATATGTTTGGATGAATTACAAAAAAAGAAAGAAAGAAAAACATAATAAGACATCAGCTTCAAAGAGGCTACGTAACACAATTACTGATTAACAAAGCTAGAATTTGAATCCAGGTCTATCCAACTTCATCTGCTGTTAAACATAAACTGACAGAATACTATAAAGAACTTTTTTTTTTTTTTTTGTGGGTACCAGGGGTCGAACTCAGGACTTCATGTGCCAGCAGGCGACTGTGCCGCTGAACGATATCACCGGCCCTTTTTTCATATGTGGGTACCAGGAGTTGAACTCAAGACCTCGCGCTTGCCAGGCAGGCACTTAAGCCGCTGAGCCATCTCACCAGCTCCACTATAAAGAACTTTGAAGAAGAAACAACTTGTGCTATGAAGAGTCGGTGGTATATTTGCGGATAGATCATGAAGCACAAACAGGAGGTCATCAGTTGGATGAGGGGAGCAAGGGGACTCTAGGCATACTGTTCACTTATAGTGAATTATGTTAGCTATACTTTTTGTCTATCCAAGTGCTTTCCTTTATTCCTTCCTTGGGGATGGTATGTTTGTGTTTGTTTGTTTGTTTGTTTGTTTGTTTGAGACAGGGTCTCACTATGTAGCCAGGCTGGCCTGAAACTCATGGTGATACTCCTGCCTCAGCCTCCCAAGTGCTGGGATTACTGGCATGCCTCACCATGCCTGGATGGAATCTCTTTTGATGGGAACCCCATTGTTTTGTGGGATTAAGGTGAGTCCAAATAGCCTTGCTCTCATTTCATCCCCCACTGCGTGTATCTCGCTAACACCCATTGTGGAATTACTGGGACTGGGAGGAGTGTTACATTAGCTAGAAATAACTTGTGTCACCCCTGCTGGGAAGGTGGCAGGCAAGTAGGAGAATGACAGACTGATCAGTGGCATTATAAGGCGTTTGTCTCTTCTGTCTCTTTTTTTCCCTCTCTCGGCTCTGATTTTCTCTGTGTTAACTTTATTCTTCAGAAACCAGTGGCACGTCTTGAAGGAGAAGAGGGACAAAAATCAGATGGAGATGGATGGGTAAGAAAAGGAACTATTTTACAAACTGACTAAACATAGAAAGAAATGATTCAAAAGAAATAAATGTTTAGATTAACAAACATTTTTCTGGAACTTCTGTTATGTGATAGGAATTACAAAGATGAAAGACAAGTTCTGGCCTATGAAGGGTTCACTTGTAACCTTGGGAGCTTTGAGGTTACGTGATATGAGAAATATATACATGAAGCTGTGTGATTGCTTAGAGAGGACCTTAACCCAGACTAGGGGATCAAGGAAGGCTTCTTAGGAGAAGTGATGACTTGAATTATCCATCTCATATAGAATAAGAGTTTTAGAAATGAATAAGGTAAAAAGGTATTCCAGGTATTCTAGACATGGGCAAAGGCATATAGAAGGGGAAATCATCATTTTCTTTTTTTTTTTTTTTTTTTTGTGGGTACCGGGGGTCGACCTCAGGACCTCACGCGCCAGCAGGTGCCCATGCTGCTGAGCCTTATCACCGGCCCTTTTTTCGTATGTGGGTACCAGGTGTCGAACTCAGGACCTCGCGCTTGCCAGGCAGGTGCTTATGCCGCTGAGCCATCTCACCGGCCCTATCATTTTCTTTTTGATAAATTACAAGTAATTTTAGTACTCTCAGGTGTGTGTGGGGGAGGCTCATGCTAGGCAAGTGCTCTACCAATGAGCCTAGGATTCTTAGATTTTTAAGGTTGAGGAAAGAAGTAGAGGCGCTAAGGTTAGACTAGGGACAAGCACCAATTTCTAACAGGATAGGACTTGAATGGCATTTTAAGGAGTTTATCCATAGGTACAAGGTAATAGCAGATTATGATTTGTGTGAGTTTTGCTGGCAAGAATACTATGAATAGGTTACATCCTAGTCAAAATCCCAGAAGTCCAACACAGGGACAGAATCTTAAAAGCTGTTAGAGAAAAGCAGTGAATCACTCACAAAAGTAAACCCTTTAGAATTAGAGCAGATTTTTCAACACAAACCTTAAAGGCTAGGAAAGCTCAGAGTTAAGTGTTTCAAGCCCTAAAAGATAAGAACTCCCAATCCATTCTTATATATCCTGCAAAACTTTCTTTCAAAATTGATGGAAAAATAAGGTATTTATATGACAAAAAGCACCGCAAGAAATTCATGACCACCAAACCAGCACTAGAAAAAAATTTACAGTATATCCTAGAAAGAGAGAAGCCAACAATGCCCCCCAAAAATCTAGTAGAATGAATGCACCAGGCAGGGTGAGCAGTTAAGCAGAAAGGAGAAAAAAAAAAAAAAAAAAAACCAAAGAAATCAGCAACAGGAAAAATAATTCAATGACAGTGATAAGTCAGTACCTTTCACTAATAACTCTTGAAGTAAATGATCTCGATTCCCCAATTAAAAGACACAAATTGGCAGAATTGTCAAAAAAAAAAAAAACCCAAAAATATGCAGTATACAAATAATATATTTAATCCAAAAATAAATGCATGGGTTAAAAATCAAAGGTTGGGAAAACAATATTCCATGCAATGGTAACCCTAAAAAAGCAGGAATAGCTATCCTAATTTCAGAAAATGGATTTCAAGCCAAGTCTAATCAGAAGAGACAAAGAAGGTCACTACATATTGGTTAAGGGAACAATTCAATAGGAAGAGATAACAATCATAAACATATATGACAGAACCTGCTTTGGGAATCCAGCCCAGCATTTTTTCCACCTGTAGTAAAAAATAAAAAAATAAAAAAATAAAAGTCTTTCCTGGGTCTAACCACAATCTGTTTTCTCTTGTTTGGGCCTCTGTAGACATAGAGAATCCCCAGGGAACATTCTTTTGTAAAGACCCTTTTCAACTCCAAGAGCCTTCAAGCCTCAGTTCTGTTAAATCCTGTGCACATGTGGCAGACTATTGCTCATTGCTGCTTAAATGACTATACGTTACCCCTCATCAGATAATTTTCCATTCTTTTGGTCATCATCACTAACTTGTAAACCTAGGGAGACTAAGGCTGGGGTAGGCCAACCACTGGATATAAAATTAGCCCTGTAGAGGGAAAGTCACTTATTCCAGAACAGACAAAAGTTATCCTCAGTCAAAAAGAGTCTTGGACACAAGAGGGAGGATGGCCTTGTGTAATGCAAACTCCTCGCCTCCTGGATTCACATCTGGAAATGTGAGCCCAGTGCCAAAAATAGTAAACAATTGCTGACCACTTGATATGTGTATGCTGGATAGTTCTAAGCACTTTACATGCTTGTTTGATCTCTTCTAATCCTCATAACCTTGCTTGTGAGATTATTACTCATATTTTACAGATTAACAAATGGAGACACGTAGAGGTGATGGACTTGCTCAAGTTTAAAAAGCTAGTAAGCAGGGGAGCTGGTATTCTAACTCAGGACAGCTGGCTCAGAGACCTCTGCTCTGAACTATCATGTTTCTGAGCGGGTTCAGCTTCATGGGAAGAACAAGGATGGCACTGATGATTCTGGCTCCTGGAAGGACTGACTGCCTCACCTGCCTCATGTGCCCACATCTCTTGTCAGGTCTAGGTGCCTTCCTGGTTTCCATGGCATTCTGTGCCCCTTCTACAGAGGAAAAAACTTCCTTGTGCCAAGCTGCAAAGTGCTGACTTAATGACACTAGAAATGGGCTGTGCTTTCCCCTTCAAAGACAAACATAGAAAAAGAATTTATTTCAAATGGGTTTCCCCAAGCTAAAGAAAGTGTTGGAAAATAGCCATATTTGTCTCTGCTGGTAAATTCATTAGATTTGTCAAATGTCAGCATTTGGGACGACTAATAGCTTGTCTAATCCAAGAGCTTTGTGTGATAGATGAGGAAACCGAGGACAAGAAAATGGTATCAGAGACACGAGGACTGAACACTAAGAGGGTTCTTAAAAGGATGGGAAAAGTAGAGGAACGACAGAGTTGGTTTAATTTGTAATTGCCCTTTGAGCCAACCCTACAAGGGAATTTGCAAGCGAGCTTTGCCCACGCCGGAACCATGCTTTCCATGGGCTGCCCCGACCCCTTGCTGAACAAGGACCCCACAAGCATGGGCCTCAGATGCCAAGCAACTGCTGCCTCGTTCAGACTATGAAGGTCCCTGGTGAGACAGTAATGTTCCCAAAATCTTTAAGGCTGGTTACTTAACACATCTCACACCAATATTCACAAACAACTCTGGGGAAAACCACAACTGCTGAAAAAGAAGCTGTTCAAATACTGGACTGATGACTGTGACTTAAAGATAATTCTGGAAACCTACTGTAATGAAAGCTGACTGGAGCCATCTTACTTTTTAGTATTGACTGTGCCAACATTATTGAAAATATCTCCAAGCCAAAAAATTGTGAAGTATTACTTTAAAATAAATTTAATGGTAGTATAAATTTTCACTGATCCCAACACAGGAGTTAATATGGAAAAACTAAAGAAAGATCTGGGGCTTTGTATGTTTCAAACCTCCCAGGAATTGGCCCAAGGGAATAGTATCTTAATGACTGTGTTCAAGGAAATACTATAGTAGAATGTCCACATTCCCCAGGGTCAACCCACAATGTATTTCCCAATCCCTTCCTCCTAAAGTCGGGGAAAAGTACCAGGGTTTAAAAGTAAAAGGTACTAAATTGGAGATCTGTCTGCTTGGGCTGCTGACCAAGCTGATACATATAATAAAACCTGATAAATTGTCATATCTCCTAGGTGCAACTATAGCAAAACTTGAACAGATTGTGAAAAGGTCTACATTGTGTTTTTGGGTAGAACCTATTATTGCCTACCAACTCTCCCATGTGGGAAGTCAGCCACACACCATCTTATAAAGAAGTAAATGAACCCCCTTCATTTTATAGGATGGTTGAAGCTTGATTACCTTTCATAATCAGCCAGCCTCTAATTCACCCCAGGTTGCAGCCAGGTTCCAGAAATAGCAAAGAAAAACTTTGTTTAGAAGGGGAGACAGAGGGTGAGAGAGAGAGGGGCATGTGTACAGGCATACTTGTGCGTGGCAGACAGATTGAAGATTGGCAGACAGATTTTGAAGATTTTTATGGGTAGTCAGTACTTTTAGACTAGAAAAAAAATCTACCTTTGTAATGTTAAGGTATAACATTTCATTGCAAAAATAAATGATTTGGTCATTACCATTTAAAGGTTGCTGGCAACCACGCTCCTCTGCTTTCTAACAATTTCCATTTTAGGCATTGACAAGCCCTTCAGAATGATTCAGCCAAAAATCTACCCAAAGTTGCACATTTGGCAGTTTCATACAAAGAAATTTGGGGCCTCTAGGCAAAAATGTCAGAAAGGGCTCTCCTTTGTCAGTTGGGAAACAAACAGATCACCATGAACAGTCACTGGGCTCTCCTTGAGCAGCCATGCTGAAGGAAAAGGAGAGGTCAGAAGTTGTTTGTTGGTAGGGGCTTCCTTCTTGGCTCCAGTTCTTGATCTCCCTTCATTGCTGCTTGCACTTTTCCTGAAGCTCAGTGCTGCCTCAGTTGTTAACTCTAAGCAGTGCGAGCCACAGCCCTTAGGCAAGCAAGCAGACAAAAAGTGTTGAACAGAAATGGAAATCACTGTGGAATAAGTCTCCGAGATGGTAGGCTTTGGCAATACTTTGGAAGCTCACCTTACCTAACTGGCTGAACAGACAAACGGGCAGTGACGTTGGATCCTCATTGGACAATGTCTAGTTTGGTCTCTGGGACCCACCTGGGCTTCTGGGTCCAGATCAACCACAAAGCCTAGACTGCTTTGGTTTGCCAGCAGACAGCAAAAGGTAGAGCAACTGTCAGCCTCCTGCCTGACCAACAACCTCCAGATACTGAATCCATAAAGTGCTTCCATATTCCCCTCAGCCTGGAAGGCAACTCTCCTGGATCCTTAAGTGGCTGACTCCCTTCTCTTCATTTAAGACACGCTAAATGCTAGGCTTCTTTGGTGAGACCATCTTGTCCCTCAGCCCAGGCTCCACCTGAATTTTCTCTTTTGCAGAATCTAAAGATTTTGGTCCTGCTCATAACGCTCATTATCATTTGTAATTAAAGCCTGCTTTCGGGGCCGGTGAGATGGCTCAGTGGCATAAGCGCCTGCCCGGCAAGCGCGAGGTCCTGAGGTCGACTCCCGGTACCCACATAAAAAAAAAAAATAAATAAAAATAAAGCCTGCTCTCCATATCCATGGGTTATATCTGTGGATTCAACCAACTGCAGATTCGGAATAGTGTATTTGTATAAAAGGTTGTGTCTGTTTTGAACATTTACAGATTTTTTGGTCATAATTCCCTAAACAATACAGTATAATAACTACTTCTGGGCCGGTGAGATGGCTCAGCGGCATAAGCGCCTGCCTTGCAAGCGTGAGGGCCCGAGTTCGACTCCCGGATCCCACATATGAAAAAGGGGCCGGTGATATCGCTCAGCGGCACGGGTGCCTGTTGGCGCGCGAGGTCCTGAGGTCGTCCCCCCGGTACCCACAAAAAAAAAAAAAAAAAAAAAAAAAAAAAAAAAAAAACTACTTCTATAGTATTTATATTGAGTTGGGTATTATAAGTAATCCAGAGATGATTTAAAGTATAAGGGAGGATTCATCAGTTCTGTGTAAAGACTATGCCATTTTATATAAGACACTTGAACATATTTTGGTATCCATGTTTGTGGGGTGTGTCCTGGAGCTACTCCCCCATGGACACTGAATGATGACTGTGTATATTTATCTGTGTGTTTGGTTTTTTTTTTTAATCACTCATCTCTCCTGTGAGACAGTAAGTTTCATGAGGCCAGGGAACACTTCTGTTTTGCTCAGTACCGTACTCTCAATGCCTGTCATACTGCCTGGCACATAGAATATGCTCAATAAATGTTTGTTGAATGAACAAATGAATGAAAAACAAACAAGAGGAATATTGTGGGTAGGTTGAAGCAAAGTTCTACTGAAGAGAAGTTCACATTTTATTGCAAAAACCAAGTAAAAGGGCTGGGGATGTAGCTCAGCAGCACAGCACCTGCCTGGCAAACCTGAGGCCCTGAGTTCAATTCCTGGTACCAAAAAAGAAAATAGTAAAAAAAAAAAAAAAAAAGAAAAAAAAGACCGAAAACAAAAGCTCTTTAAAAAGAAATAAATAAAAGATAATGAGATTTGAACTTGAGTAGTGATAGTGCCTTTAGAGAGAAGAAATGAACATAGGAGATAGAAAGTCGGAAGAGAAGAACCTAGTGGCAGAGTAGATGTGGAGAGTCAGAGAAAAGGAAGACTCGTGAGAAGAGCTCCCAGTTTCTGCTTTGGGTAGCTAGATAAATAAAAGTGCCACCAGGAGGATGAAAACAGTGGAAGAAGCAGATCTGTGGTAAAGAAAAAGGTGGTAAGTTCAGTTACAGACAAGTTGGATTTGAGGTGCAGATGGACTGGAGAAAGAGATCAGAAGCCATCCATATATAGGTGGTGATTAAAACCATTCAGGTGTGTGTCCAGAAAGATCATACAAGTAAGAAGAGATGAAAAGGATGGAGTCTTAGAGAACATAAATAGTTAAAGGTAGAGGAAGAGGGACATCCAAAGGAGAATAAAGAATGGACAAAGAGGAACCAGGGATATAGCTCAGTGGCACAGCACCTGCCTACAAGCACAAGGTCCTGAGTTCAATTCCTGGTACCAAAAAAGAAAAAAAAAAAAATGGACAAAGAGATAAAAGAGAACTAGTTGTCCTAGAAATTAAAGGAAAAGAACATTTTATCAAATGTACATCTGTGTGACTCTGGGCAAATTGTTTAACCTCTTGTAGCCTTAATTTTCTTATTTATAAATGTAGATAGAATTAGTACTTACATCCTGGTGTGTAAGGATTAAATGAGATGCCATATGTAAAGACTTGGAAGCACTTATATGTAAGTTAACAAGGAAGAATTCGACTAGCCAATACTGATATAAGAAAAGAAGATCTAGGGCTGGATATGTGACTCGGTGTTAAAGTACTCAATAAACATGTTTAGGCCTTGAGTTCAATCCCTACAACCTAAAAAATGGTGGGGGAGGGGGCGGACAAGGTCTGAAAATGTCAATTAGAATTTGCAGGAAATAAGTTAGAGGTGATCCTGGCAAAAGCAATGTCTGCGACTGCAGGAGGCAGATCTCAACTGTAAAGGGCTGAAGAATCTGTATATATATAGTTCAGACCCTCTAAAGAGGAGATTGGTTGTAAAGGAAAACAATAAATTCTAATATTAGCTGGAGTGGGAAGTAGCTCATTTTTCACAATGGGAGAGATTTTAGCACATTACACTCTGGAAGGAGTGAATAGAGATGGAGAAATTGGAAATACTGGAAAGAGAAAAGGTGTGTAATAGAGGGAGAAGGAGAATTAAGCATACACCTCAGCTCTCTATGTTTGTGTTTTTAAAGAACTGAAATACATTCTTCCATAGCATCAGCACCATTCTCCATTCCTATCAGTAGTGCATAATTTTCTCCTCATACTCACCAACACTTGTTAAAACAAAAGTTTTTCATGGTTGCTATCCTATTGCATGTGACGTGGTATCTCATTGTGGGTTTGACTTGCATTTTCCTAGTTGTTAGTGATGTCGAGCATCTTTGAATATGCTTATCAGCCTATAGCAGTAGTGGCGAACCTATGGGCACTCAGACCCCTCTCTGTCAGCACAGAGCCAAGTTGCCCCAGCAGCCAAGCATCAGATAATAGTTGTTTTTTTCTAAACCAAAACCTCAGTATTCAGGTTTAATTGCAGTGTTGGCACTTTGCAATAAACAAGTGGGTTTTGGGTTGCAGTTTGGGCATTTGGTCTCTAATAAAAATTTCCTCATCACTGGCCTATAGTACACATTTTTTTGGAAAAAATGCCTATTCATGTCCTTTGCCCATTTTTGAATCAAGTCCCTTATTTTTTTATTTTTTATTTTTTACGTGGGTACCAGGAGTTGAACTCAGGACCTCACGCTTGCCAGGCAGGTGCTTATGCCACTGAGCTATCTGTCAATCAATTGAGCTATCTATCTGTCAATTTTGATAGGTATTGTACTTTTTTTTTTTTTTAAAGAGAAGAAAAAACAAAACAAATCAAAAGAAGAACAAATTTTCAAAACAACATAATAGGAGGGTAACAATGGTTAATACATTAGATAGGTATTGTACTTTGATGAGATTTCTTTGAGCATTTTGAAGCTGTTGTTCTATTGTCTTTTAGCTTCCACTGTTTTGGGGGAATTTAACTATCAACATTCTTGAAAGTATTGCCCTTTTACCTCTGGCCGATTTTAGTATCTTTTCTGTCTTTTATTTTCAATCTTTTACTATGGTAAGCCTGATATTTTTATATTTACTGTATTTTTCAACTTCCTCCTTGCTGAGACACAGTACTAATACTCACACCTGAAGGAGCAGGGGTTTAATTTGCTCACGGTTTCAGTCTATAATTGCCTGGTTCCAAGGCAGAGACATCATGGCAGAACAAAGCTGCTCTGTTCATGGAAGCTTGGAAGCAGAGCAGGAGAACAGTGCCTAAGAAGAACAGGCAAAGGACCATATATAGTATGTAAGACCACCATGATCTGCCCAGACACACCCAGGAGTATGCTTTACTAATCTACTAGAAGTTTCTCAATCCAATAAAGTTGACAGATCAGGATTAATGGTCACATTTACCATCCTTAGGACTTTGTCTTATTCATCTTTGTGAAACCAACACATCACCTCTGGCATATGGTAGGTGCTCATTTATATATGTTAAGCAAGTGAAATCCACAGATAACCATCGAGTGTATGGAACCAATATTTGAACTCTTCTCTACCCAAGACCTTGCTTCTTAAAGTTCTCCTGTCTCATTTAATCCTAAACTCCAGATCCCGGTGTCTTTTTCCCTTTGTCCTGCTCTTGACTGCTATACTTGGCATTTGAACTTGGTTTCTGTCATGTTTGGTCCTGCTTTCTCTAACTGCCTTCACTTGGCTGCCCTTACAATGTCAGCGAGCCATACGTCATTAACCCTCCAACCCCATGAGTGTGTGTGTGTGTTGGGGAGTTCAGACATCAGGATTGGTGAAGAGTTTTAAAATTCTGATTCAAGCATATCCTAAATACAACGGCAATTTATTTTACATATTTTCAATATGTAGATATTTTATACAGTTGTAATCTAAACAGCATGTAGGATTTTGTACCATGTTAGCTTCAGTAAGTATTACATAATGAACAGTTACCATTTTCTGTTTCTTTTCTTTTCTTTCTCTCTTTTTTTTCAAGACAAGGTCTTCCTATGTAGTTCAGGCTGGCCTTGAACTTGTTGTGATCCTCCTGCCTCAGCCTCCCAAGTGCTGGGAGTATAGGCATGCACCACCATGCCCAGCCCGGTTATCATTTTTCAAGACTGAAATCATGTGGTCATAATTTATTTCACAAATATTTATTGAATATGTGCTACTAGGGCTATAAAGATATGTAAGTATGCTTTTTCTTCACGCTTTTGAGATTTTTCTATAGTTAGATGGAAGAGGAAGAAGAGGAAGGGGAAGGCTGTGTCAACAAAGAAAAGCAAGAAAGTGTTACGCATGCACCTCAGGAAGTCAGGAAATTGTCACTGAAGCAAAAAGATTTGAATTAGTTGGGCATGGTGGTACATGCTTGTAATCCCAGCACTCCTGAGGCTGAGGCAGGAGGATTGCCATGGACTACACAGCCTGGACTACACAGTGAGTTCAAGGCCAGCCTGCACTACATAGTGAAACCCTATCTCAAAAAAAAAAAAAAAAAGACTTGAATTTAGAAATACAAATAGGTTTCACCAATCAGCTGGAGATGAATAAATCACTTCCTCTTTCAGTAGTTCAGAACCAACTGAAAAAATAGATGTCAGCTGGATGACAAGAAAGATGTTAGCCTTATTGCCGGTAAGACTTAGAGAAAAGGATGTGCTTAGAGGTGAGGGCAAATGACAGCGTCAATGCTACTCTTCCTCTAACACACTTCGCCTACCTAGTCACAGTAAGCACGGACAACCTCGGCTTTCCACACAGGCTTCCTACTTCTCTAAACTTACTGATTAAGCACTTCAGAATAAAATCAAAATCGAAAATAGCATTAAACATTCCTTTCTTTTTCTTTTTCCTTTTTCTTTCTTTCTTTCTTTTTTTTTTTTTTTTTTTTTTTTTGGTGCTGGGGATTGAACCCATGCATGTTTATCTCACACATGTTAGGTAAAAACACTTTACCACAGAGTCACATCCCCAGCCCAAAAATATTATCAAAAATATAGAATAACTAGGGATACATTTTTTAAAAGATCCGTACATTGGAAATCTGAAAACATTGCTGAGAGAAACTAAGAAAAATTCATATAAATGGAGAGAATGCACTGTGTTCATGGATCAGAAAATTTAATATTGTTAAGGTGTTGTTGGTCTCCATGCTCGTCCATAGATCTAAAATAATCCCAAGCAAAACCCTAGCAGCGGGCCGGTGAGATGGCTCAGCAGCGTAAGCGCCTGCCTTGCAAGCGCGAGGGCCCGAGTTCGACTCCCGGAACCCACATACGAAAAAGGGGCTGGTGATATTGCTCAGCGGCACGGGTGTCTGTTGGCGTGCGAGGTCCTGAGGTCGACCCCCCGGTACCCACAAAAAAAACCCTAGCCGGCTTTTTTTTATATAAATTTATAGGTGACTCTGAGATGTATATGGAAATGTAAATGACCTAGGTCAGCAAAAAAAAAAAAAAAAGTAACTGGATGATTGATGCTACCTATGGAGGACAGATTCTAAAATGGCACTGTGATTACTACTTTCTGGTGTTCCGGTCTTTATATAATCCCCTACACTTGAACGTAGACAGGACCTGAGACTTGCTTCTAACCATCAAATACAGCAAAGGTGATGGGATGCCACTTTTTAAAATATTAAGTTCTACAAGACTCTGTCTTGCTAGCAGACTCACTCTAGGGTTGCTCTTCTTCTCAGTTTTCTTCTTGCTGGCCATGTTGGGGATGGCCGGCACTCATTTGTGATGACTTGGTTTTCAACACAAGTGCCAGGCAACTTAATGGGAATAATACTCTTCATCACAAATGGTGCTTCGAACAATTAGATAGCCATGTCCAAAGGTGGGGGGTAATAACCTTGGCCCTTATCTCCCACCATATTAGAAAATTAGTTCAAAATGGATCATAGACCTAAATGTAAAGCCTAAAGCTGTAAAACTTCTGAAGGAAATGGAAGAAAGTCATAGTGATCTTGAATTTGGCAAGCATTCTAAAAACATAACAAAAAAAGCATCAACTATAAAAGTAAAATACCAGTAAGTTTAGTTTCATCAAAATTAAAACTTTCTTTTTTCTTCAAAAGACCTTTTATCAAAGCCACACGTGTGGCACAGACCATAATTATATCACTCTGGGATCCTGAGGCAAGGGGATCTCAAATTCAAGCCCAGCCTGGGCAGCTAGTGACTAAGTGAGATTCTGCCTCAAGATTTAGAAAAGGAGCTGGAAATGTAGCTCAGTGAGACGGTCTTGGGTTCAATCCCCAGTCACACACACACACACACAGCTATGAAAATGATGGTGCAAGCCATAACCAGAAAGAAAATATTTCAAAACATATATCTGACCAAGACTTGTATCTAGAATATATAAAAACATTCTTACAAGGTAAGATAAATTTAAAAATAAGTAAAGGATTTGACCAAATACTTCACCTAAGGAAATGTACAAATGTCAAATAAGCACTTGAAAAAAGTGTTTAACATAATTTGTCATTAGGAAAACATGCGTTATAACCACAATGAATTACTACCGTACACCTCCTGGAAGGCCTAAGGAAGACTGAGCATACCAAGTGTTTGGGAAGATACAGACGAACTGGAATTCTTGTACACATCTGGTAAAAATGAAAAATGGTGCAACCACTTTGGAAAATGTTCACTGCTTCTTGAAAAGTTCTTTAAATTCTTTTTTAAAAGTTATGGACCTACCATAAAACGCAGACATTTCACTCCTAGGTATTTACTCAAGAGAAATTAAAGAAAACATCCAAAGACGTGTAAACAAGTTTTCACAGCAGTTTTATTTGTAATGGTCTTAAAAATAAAACAATCCTAATATCTATCCCCATGTGATTAAATACACAAATTGTCATGCTGTATATTCATACAATGGAATACTACTCAGCAATAATATGAACTATCGGTGCACACATCATGGGTAATCATGAAATAATTATAGTGAGCAAAGGAAGCCAGGCCCTCCCTTTTCCCCAAAATATTTTGGTTATACAAAATACTAGAAAATGAAAACTAATCTATGGCAATAGAAAGCAGATCAGTGGTTGTACAGGGAACAGGCAAGGATGGAGGAGAGGTAGGAAACAGAAATCAGGAAGAAACTGGAGGGTAATGGGCATATGTTACTATCTCGATTGTGGTGATGGTCTCCTGTATATACTTATGGCACAACTCATCAGACTGCACATTTTAAATACGCCCAGTTTACTGAGTGGCAATTACACTTCAACAGAATTCAAGGGGTTAGCGAGGAGGGTAGACACTGCCTTTCTGTAAGATCTGAGGATCTCAAAATAGAGTTTGGAGGCGGTGCTATCTGGTGCATCCTCAGTCCTTCCTCCATGGTCGCCACCAGCTCAACCTGGCGAGGCTGGCACTGAAGGCAGACGTGTGACCACGCGATGGTGAGAGGAAAGCCTGCCAAGGGAGCATCTCCTCATGAGGGACACCATACCTTTTGTCAAAAATTTATTCTTCATCTTTCTTATTCCTGTTGCTACTATAAATTGTTATCTTTTTAATGCAATGGATTTTTTTTTTTTTGGCGCAGTTCTGGGGATTGGACCAAAGACCTCAGGTATGCTAGGCAAGTGTCGTGCCACCAAGCTACACCCCCAGTCTCATTGTAATAGATTTTTTTTTTGTACTGGGAGTCAAACTCAGGGCCTTGAGCTTGCCAGGCAGATGCTGTGCTGCTGAACTGTATCCCTGGCCCCTGTAATAGATTTAAAAATTTTTTAATCTCATATTCATTAGTCTTGCTATACTTTCTTATTTCGTATGTAATAATTTGTCTACAGATTATTTGGGGTTTTCTTTTTAGACAGCCATTATTTGTGAGTAATAGCAGTTGTATTTTTTCCCTTTCCAGTCTTCTAACTTTTTAACTTTTTTCCTACTCATGCAGACTGCCCTTTTTCCTGGCCCATTGACATACTGAGGCCATATTTATTGTAAATGTTTTTCTATTGAGCCCCCCTCTTGGATTAATGGAGGTGAAGGAAGGTGATAGGAGTCAATTCTACAACTAGCCTTCCCATGAATCAGCAGCTTGATAACATCCCTGTAGATTCTGGGTTGAAAGTTGTTAGTTCACATTCTTCAAGGGGTCAAGACAGCCCAAGCTGACTACCTTTTGGGGGGTTTATTTGGTAGAGTAGATCTATATTGACCTCTATTTTAGGAAAGATGCCTTTCCTGGCCATCGATGACCCTAAACTTTAATATCCTAGAGTTATGTTCCTAGACTTTAATGTTCCTAAGATTCTCCAACCCATTCAAGGCAGCCTGTCTAAAGCTTCTAGATTTTCCTCTTCTACCAGGTTGAGTTAAGGGTTTGGGGGCCACTATGTGTGCTGCAGAAGATGCTGGGAAATAGGTTCAGTCTGCATCAGTTTAGTTCCAGCCTATGAATCTGAGAATCTGTGAACTGTGAATCTGGGTGGAACTGTGCTATGCATCTGCCTTGAGTGTCAGAACCAGGGACAGCTCCTCCTTTTGCCTTTGCTGCCCCTCCCCTGGCTTGGGCTAGGGAAAGAATGAGCAGATTTGGTCATGGTGTTCTTCTCTAGCCTCTTTCATCACCGCGTCTTCCTTCCATCTTCATGGTAGACTGTCACTAATAGTCATGGCTCCTGTATATGTGCTGCTTCTCATCTTCATACCCTCTGCTAATGCTGCTTAATACAACCTTCTCCCATCCCTCCTTTGTCCGGTTAATTCCTGCTCTTCCTCCTTCACTTCTAGGAAACTTACTCTGATTACCCCATGTCATCCACCTGCTTCTGTCCTTGCCCTCAAAGCTGCACTGAAATTTACCCTCTATACTATTCAGGTCCCTAATCAAAATTAACCACATGAAATGCAGCTAGTTGGAAATGATAAATAGAAAATATACACCAAATTTCCAAGGTAAAATGTCTATAAATTTATTTATTTATTTATTATTTTGAGACAGAGTCTTGCTCAGGTTGGGCTCCAACTTGCAAACCTCCTGCCTCAGCTTCCCAGGTTGCTGAAATTATGGACCTGTGACACCATACCTGGGTAATAATATTCATAACTTTTATTTATTTATTTATCTTTTTTGAGAGAATCTCACTCTATAGTTCATGCTGGCTTCAAAGTTAAATATGAGACTGAGTATTTAGAACAGGGAATTCGAACACTTATGGAGTGCTAAACATCCAGTTCACTTACATTAGAGGGAAGGTCTTCCTATTTCTGAGTTTTTTGATGCCTTCTATTTGATTCAGGTAAACTGAAATTTAACAAATCATTCTAGGCAAAGCTTGTGCCAGGCACAAAATGGGGACAGAAGAGCATCTGATATGGTCCCTGTCTTCAAGGAACTTAGAATATAGCATGAGAGGCAGATGATGATTATGCTAGTAGCTAATGCTTTGCTTGCATTCTTTCAGGCACCATTTTTAAAAATTTTTAATTAAGTTTATTGGTACATTTTAGGTATACATAATGATCACATTCATCATATGGAATTTGT
This sequence comes from Erethizon dorsatum, assembly GCA_028451465.1. Taxonomy (NCBI): domain Eukaryota; kingdom Metazoa; phylum Chordata; class Mammalia; order Rodentia; family Erethizontidae; genus Erethizon; species Erethizon dorsatum. Next base: position 107,122,047 of record CM051827.1, on the reverse strand, counting down.
ACCTGTACATGATATATCTTGATTCTTTTTTTTCCCCTTCCCCTACCCTCCCTTCAACCCCTCTTCCCCTCCTTATTTTACAAAAGCTTTGTTTCCATTTTTTCTTTTTGCATTTTTTTCTTTTCCCTTCCTTCCTTTCCCCTCCTCCCTTCCTGGTTCCTCTTCCAACTTGAATATTTTCTTCTTATTTCACAATATCTATTATATATTTTAGTCCTTATCTATACTTTCAGTTTCTCACACCAGAGAAACAGTGTGGTATTTACACATTTGTGTCCTATTTATTTCACTTAAGAGTATGGTCTCAAGGTCCATCTATTTTGCTATAAATGTCTCAAGGTTATCCTTCTTTTTATATATTTTTTAAAAAATTTTATTTAATTTATCCTTCTTTATGGCAGAGTAGTACTCCATTGTATAAAAAACCCCACATATTCTTTATCCATTCATCAGTTGATGGGCATTTGGGCTGTTTCTAAGATTTAGCTATTACAAACTGTGCTGCTATAAACATGGATGTGAATATGTCACTGTGGTATGATGCTTTTAATTCTTTCAGGAAGATACCAAGAAGGAGACTATCTGGGTTCAGTGGAACCTCTAGTCCTAGGTTTTTTTTTTTTTTATGTGGGTACTGGGAGTTGACCTCAGGACCTCACGCTTGCCAGCAAGCACTTGTGCCGCTGAGCAATATCACCAGCCCTTTTTTTCCTTTATGTGGGTACCGGGAGTTGAACTCAGGACCTCGCGCTTGCCAGTCAGGAGCTTATGCCGCTGAGCTATCTCACTGGCCCTAGTCCTAGTATTTTTAGGAATCTCCACACTGATTTCCACAGTGGTTGCAGCAGTCTACACTCCCACCAACAATGGAGAAGTGTTCCTTTTTCCTCACAGTCCTGCCAGCATTGCTATTGGTTGATTTCTTGATAATAGCCATTCTTTCTGGAGTGAGTCAGAATCTCAGAGTTGTTTTAAGTTGCATCTCCTGAATGACCAGTGATGTTGAACATTTTTTCATACATTTATTTGCTGTTTCTACTTCATCTGAGAAGTGTCTATTCATTTCAGATCAGGCACCATTTAAAAGTCTTTTTATGTATTAAATCTTTTCATCTTTGCAACATTCCAATGGGATAGTACTGTTATCCCCATTTTACAGAGGTGTAAACTGAGATACAGAGAAATTAAACAATCTGCTCAGTGTTACACAGCTAGTAAATGGTAGGGCCAGGATTGAAACCAAGACAATCTGGCTCTAGGGTCTTTGTTCCTAATCACTACTTTAAAGATACAGTAAAGCAATAGTTCTCAAAGTATTATTCCCCAGGTCAGTAGCACAAGCTTCATCTAGGAAGTTGTTAGAAATGCATATTCTTACCCAGGTGTGGTGGCACACACCTGTAATTCCAGCACTTGTGAGGCTGAGACAGGAGGATCACTGCATGTTTGAAGCTATATAGTGAGTTCAAGACTAACATAAGCTACATAGAGAGACCCTTTCTCAAAAAACAAACAAAAAATGCACATTCTTGAGTACAATGCAAGGCCTATTAATGACAAACGCTGGAGGCAGGGCTCAGAAGTACGCGTTTTAACATGCCCTCCAGGTGATTATGATAGTTGCTATTTGAGAAACAGCTGAAGAGAAGCTAGGCATGCTAAGTGTCAGAAATCAGTCTTCTCATGGATAAGGATGGGTATGGTCCATCTCTTAAATTTCCATACTCAGTGTCTGGTGTAAAGTCGACATAAAAAAAAGTATGGTCTTAGCACTCAGGAAGCTGAAGCAGGAGGATCTTTGCTAGTTCGAAGCCAGCCTGGGCTACATAGTGAGTCCAGGCCAGCCTGAACTACACAGCGAGACCCTGTCTCAAAAAAAAAAGTACGAAAGAATACATATAAATATCTATATGGGAAAGTGAAGCTTGAGCAGTGACTTTTTTTTTTTTTGAGACAATGTCTCACTGTGTAATTCAGACTGGCCTTGAAATCATTATGTAGCTCATGCTGGGCTCGAACTCACAGCGATCCTCCTGTCTCGGCCTCCCAAGTGCTGGGGTTATAGGTGTTCACCACTGTATCCGGCTTACGGGTTGCTTACTGTCACTATTCTATCACTGCAGCAGACCAAATGGGAGGGATGTTCTCCGAAACTGAGAGAAACAAGGAAGTAGGTGTGATATTTCTGGCAAGATAAATTGAGAATCCGCACCAGCACAATGAACCATCAAAACAGAAGGGGGATCACATGAAAGCAGTTCAGGAATTAAACATGCCAAGACATGGTAATCAGTTTCACAGGGGAAAGGAGAAAGGGAGAGAGAGGAACTGTCACTTCTGGCTTGAAGATGCCATTCACTGAGACAGGAAGCACAAGACACAAGTACATGAGTATGTTTGTAGGGGACAGATAAAGGGTTTGTTTGGTGCGGACTCCTTAAATTTGAGGTGCTGGAATATCCAGGTGGAGCTGTCCAGCAGACCCTTGGAAATAAGAGTTTGAGACGTGGCTGGAAGTACAGATTTGGATAGATAGTTGGGTCATATACATCAATGAGATCTCTCAGGGGAGAATGGAATAAGTAGAGAACAGTGTTTGGAACTACAGTGAACGCTTACCTAATGGGACAAAAGCAGCAGGGGCCCTTGAAGAAAATTGAAAAGGACTGAGGCATTACTTCGGGAAACTTCAAAAATGCCCAACACAAGTCTTTTTTTTTTTAAAGGAGAGGCACAGTGTCAGAGTGCTGCGGAGAAATAATTAAAAACTATCCTTTGGATTTTGACACAAAACGTCATTTAAATGACGTGGCGAGAGAAGCAGATTGACAGAGTGTGGCTGTCATGAGCTGAGTGGATGAGAACGTGGAGGCAGGTGCCTCCCAGGTCCTGCAGACGGAGGTCTGTAGCCGCGCTTAAGTTGAGACTGTGACATCTTCCAGGGTAGGCAGGGTCTCTCGCATGTCTGTGCTCTCGGCGCCCAGCACCCGGCCTGGAAGAGAGGGTGGCGTCAGTGAGTTCAGTGACTAGGGACGGAGGAAGACTTCGCGGAGGCAGTCTCTGCAGCCCAGGCTTGAAGGATGAGGGTGACTGGGAGGACAGGTGGGAGGCGGGGCCCCTGGGTGATGGGGTGCTGCAGCTTGAAAGGGTCTGGGAATGGGGTGGGGTTCCCCTGACTCGCGTGTGGCTCTGTGCGAAGGGTGGGGCTGTGCGTGGATTCCGAGGGACCTTTTTGGGGAAAAGACCGGGCCCCAGGCTGCAGAGGGGGTGTCGCCCCGCCCCGCCACAATTACGCCACTGCGCGGTTCCGTGGCGCCGCTACCCGAGCCCTCCCGCCGGCTGCACGGCGACGGGTGACCGCCAGGGGCCGCTGCCTCCGGTCCCCGCGCCCCCGCCCCTCTCCATTGGCCTTTGTTGCCGTCGGAGCGCCCCGTTTGACTCGTTCCCGTCCGCCCCCTGGGCCTGGCGGTCGCGCCTGCGCACTGGCAGCTGGCCGGGCGCTCGTAGGGGGAGTTGCTGCAGGCTCCGCGGCGGCGGCGGCGGTGGCAACGGAGGCTGCGGGGGCGTCGGCGCGAGCGGCCGGGCTTGGGGGGGGAGCCGAGCCCGGCCCGGGAGTCCGAGCGGCGAGACTGCGGGGTCCCTAGGCCCCTCACGCTGGACCCCACAGTCTCTGGGCCGCCTGACCTCCGCACGGGTATATGGGATGGAAGCGGGACCCTCGGGAGCAGGTAAGGGCCCCCTGGGAGGGGGACGGTGCGCGCTCCAAAGACCGGGGGCTCCCGCGTGAAGAGCATGGTTCCGGAGTGAGGGAAGGGCTCCTGGGTGAGAAGAGCGATTCTTGTGGGATGGGGGGCCCAGTTTGAAGGGGGCTGTGTGCAGTTCTGGGGAGAACCATGTGAGGAGAGCTCTGAGGTGGGGGCTGTTCGTCCAGGGAGGCTGTGTGCAGTCGTGGGGGTGGGAAATAGTCTGCGAAAAGGCCTGAATGCACAGAAGGACTCTTGGAGATCAGGGAAGGCCTGCGGCGAGACCCGGCAGGTGGCAGGGGGCGGGCTCCAGGTGTCCAGGAAAGGGGGGCCGACACAGATGGGCCTGGAGCTACCGCATGTCGGGGGCGGGGGCTCAACCCTGCTGGGCTGGACTAAGCTAATGTCTCTTGGGAGAAGGCGCCAGAGCTGGGCTGTAAGCCCCGCCCCAGCCGGGCCTTACGCTAGGGTGAGGGTCAGGGGGCGGTGGGTTGGGGGATCAGTCCTGGGATTCCCCGGGGGGAGACCGGGGAGCCTGAGTGGTGGCGCCGGAGCATGCGCGGAGGTGGCAGCTGGAAGGGGCTGCCCGACTTGGTGGGGGCGTGGCTGCCTGAATACCCCAGTCCCTCCCCCGCCCCGTTTGGGCTTGGAAAATGGAGCGCGCTGATGGGGTGCATTATGTGTGAGCTTATGCTGGCGGAGCACAGGTGGAAATCGCCCCCTCCTCTGTCTTGGGGGCTTGAAGCCACTCAGTTACAATTTGCCAAGAAATGGGTTGAGGGAAATTGCCAAAGTGTCTTTTTCTGCCACATGAGGAGAGACTGGGACCGAAGCCATGTTTGGGGGGCGGGTACTCCCTGAAGATAGGCCTTAGAAAAATGTTTTGGTTACTGAGGAACCAAGGACAAGACTAAGACTACCTGGTTTGCAAGTTTCTGGTCCTATTCTGATTAGAGATGGAAGTTTTTAATCCAAGCATAATGACTTTTTCCTTTGAATTGCCTCTTGAAGTTACAGTCTAATCTCTGTTTATATCTTAATTTTTTTATGGCTCCTGTCTCCCAGTGGGTATCTTTCCATTTTCATCTTTACTCCCCAGAAACTGTAAAGGGTATGTCATTAGAGCCAAGGTTGCCAAGCTAGTCTGTCTGATACAAATAAGTTGGGGGGGGCTTGTAGCATTGGTTCTGGTGAGTTAAAGGTAATAGCCCTAGTTTCTTCTTATTCACAGGTAGTAAGGAGAAAAGGAGCTAGGAACAGAGGAGAAACTGAGGCAGGCCTGCCCAAAGGCTGAGTCTTCAGGATGGGCTGTGGGCTGGTAGTACCTCTTGTATCCTAGGTCTCTTATTCTGTGATGGATGGAGCAGTGTAGATTCAGGAATCCTTTCGATCATCACTTACCACCTCTTCCATTCGGTCTGGGCACAGGAATAGGATTTCTGTTAGGGACATGAATTTCATTACTTTTCTGATGGAATAATCTTTGTCTTTCTGATCAGACCTAATACCCCTGGCCCACAAGAATGGCTCCTAACAAGTCTTAAGTCTTTCAGTGAGTGATCCATAAGTACTGAGTAACTACTTTTCCTCAAACAAAAATAACCTTATAGCAGGGTTTTGTGGCACATGCTTGCAATCCTAGCACTTTGAGAAGCTGAAGCAGCAGGATCACAAGTTTGAACCCAGCCTGGACAACTTCAACCCTGTCTCAAAATAAAAAAAGGGCTGGGGTGTAGCTCAATGCAAAGGCTCTGGGATCAGTTCCCAGTAAGTATAAAACAACTAAAACAAAACAAAACAAAACAACCTATAGAGGTTGTTCAGATCCTAAAATAGATTGCATGGATCAGCTGACTTCAGTGCCAGCTACTTTCTCTCTCTCTCCATCCCTGGAACTCAGTTTTCTGGGCTGGAGATGTTTTCCAACAACCTGTGGACTAGAATAGAGAGGGTAGGACAGGCACGGTGGCACATGTCTGTAATCCCAGCACTCGTCTATATTCCCAGCACTCCTGAGGCTGAGGCAGGAGGATCGCTGAGAGTTCAAGGCCAACCTGGGCTACAAAATTAGTTCAAGGGCAGCCCAAACTGCATATGGAAACCCTGTCTCAAAAAGACAAAACAAAACAATAGAGTGGGTAGGTCATTGAAGTCCAGATAGATGGCTGCGAGGTGGTGGTACCTTTTCCAGACTAGTGATTTTATCCTGATGAATTCCTAATGGGCTCTGGAGTGATGAAAAAATTGACTTTTTTGTTTGTTACAAGAAATAATCTTCTAAGGGAGGTGCTGGAGTCTGGTACCTGGAGTTAGCTGTAGCTTTCGGAAAAGCCTAGTGGGACATGCTTTGCCTCACCACAGTATGTAATTAAAATTCAGTCGGGAGGGCCAGTGAGATGGCTCAGCGGCATAAGCGCCTGCCTGGCAAGCGTGAGGTCCTGAGTTCGACTCCCAGAACCCACATACGAAAAAAGGGCCGGTGATACCACTCAGCGGCACGGGCACCTGCTGGCGTGCGAGGTCCTCAGGTTGACCCCCGGTACCCACAAAAAAAAAAAAAAAATTCAGTCTGGAAGCTTCTGATGGAGAGACTCCATAGCTGCCTCCTTATTGTGCTGGGACTACTGTACTCTTAGAATTGGTGTCCTGAGGAGGCCCAAGGACAATATGCAAAACTAAGGCATTGTTGCTTACGTCCAGGTGTGTCTTCTTTGTGCAGGTGTGTTCCAGGCACACTGCTGGACTAGGAATTCCCCAAGGTAGAAATAGTATTTGATGTACTGTATCTATGCAATCAGCAATTGCCTGCTGTGTAAGTCCTGACACAAAATACATGTTGTTAATTGAATCAATCCACATTCAGTCTGAACATATGGTTAAGCTCATATGTGTATATTTAATAATTTATGTGTACTCATGCAGATATTTAATAATTTGAGTCAAGTCCCATTTTGGAGAGATTGGCCTCTAGTCTTTGCTTACCCACCACCTAACCTAGCCCTTGCGTTCAAGTCTTTTGAATAGGCACTGTGGCTTCCTGGGAGGTGTGTGAGCCTCTGAACTGCAGGGAAGGAATCCTGAGCCAGGGCTGTTACTTTTCCTTCTCTGGACCTGTTAGGGATGGGGGAGGGGGAGTGTCCTATTCAGGGCCCCTCCCTCCCGCTTTTGTCTGCAGGGAAGGGCCCCGCCCCTTCCCCCTAGGCCAGAGCTTTGTCCTCTGTGCTGGGGCCCTCATCTGCATCACAAAGTGGCCGTCTGTCTCTGTCTGGGTCTGAAGGGAAGTGTCTCCCTTTTCTCAGACTAAAAGCTGGGGGCAGGGTGGGGCTGGAGTGGGGGGAGAGACTTTGTACAGCTGTGAAGCTTTGGGGAGATCGAACAGGAGAGAGATTCTCTCTTCCTCCTGTATTGCTTAGGTTGGGGATGAAGTAAGGGTATAGGCTCCCCTGTTTTCCCAAAGCCTCCTTGGAGAGGATGATGGTCTAAAGCTGAGTGGTGTGTTGTCCTATTTCTAGGGAAGAGGAGGCTTTGAGGCTAGTGTTTCTCCCATCCCCCATCATTGCTACCCAGCCACTGGCTCTAGGGAGATGTCTTTCTTCCAAGACCCCAGTGACTCTTCAGCCTGGGAGGCTAAGGAGACGAATGGAATCTAAGAACTTGGAGAGGCGAAAGATGTCTTTTTCTATCTACACCATAAGGGTGCAAGACCTGTGCAGGGTTTATGATGATTTCTGGGCAGTTGCAGGTGTTCATGTGTTTGTGTGTTCTAGTGCTGCGTCTGTGGATACGTTTGTTCATTCATTTCGTATCTGTATACTGAGTATGGCTGTGTGTGCCAGGCCCTGGAGATTCAGCAGTGACCAGGGCACATACGGTCTTAGCTTTTGAAGAACCTAGCTGAGGGCAGTTAGGGTAAGGTAGACTGTCAAGGTCTAGGCTGTGCTTGGATGTGTGTGACAGGAATGTATGTTCATGTCTGCCTTTGACCTTGTGTGAAATTTCTGTCCAGCTCTTTCTGGGGTAAGTGGCCAGGTGTGAATTACTAGTCCTCCACCTCCACACGTAGCTAAGTTCTGGAGGCCTTTTCCCTCCAGCCTGGGCCTCCGTTTCCCTGTCTGCAGAGTGGGGCTGGACTTGACAGGTGGTTAGAGGGAGACAGCAGTGTAACTCTGGGAGGTATGCCCCTCACACAAATGGCTCTGACCTCTTTCTGACCCCCAGCTGAAGATATGCCCCATCCCCCCAGTCTTTCTGACTGTGTAAGCAGAACTCTGGTAATAGGTTCTGGGCTGTTTTATCCTTCTCTCCTCCCACCTGGGCTGGTCCTCTTCTGGCAAGAACAATAGTAGCTGAGGACAAAGGCTTCTCTTAGCCTGTTTCCCTTTTTTCCTGTCTTTCCCTCCAAGCTAGAAAATAAGCTTGGGGGCAGCAACCCAGCTGCCCCAGCCCTACCACTTTCCCAAGGGCCCCCTCTGTCTTGAAATTGATCCCTTTTACTGTCTGGACCCTCTATGGGAAAATTTGTGGGGCATGGAAAGACTCTTGTATTCTCTTTCCCAGAGCCAGTGTCTCTTCCTTGTCTGGTGTTCTGCTTGTTCTCTCCCTTTCCCAAGGTCCCTATCTCTTTATTCATTCAAACTTTTTCTTCATTGTCTCTTCAGTTACAGCTTTTTTTTTCCTCCTGCCCGATTGCCTGACTCTAACCTATCTTGCCCTGTTCTTTAGTTCAAGCCTCTCCGCCTCTCCTTGGCCAATTCAAGCCTTTTCTATTACAATTTTTAGTTCGGGCCTTTGCTCTGGCCCCTTATTTCAGCCTCTCTGCCTAGTGTCCAAACATTATCCTTTTAGCATTTTCTCCAACTCTGGCCATTCATTGGCCTTAATTCTGTCTCAAACGTTGCTTCCACTCTCTCAACCTGGCCTTTATTTACCCCTGTTGGTACTAGGGATTGAACCCAGGCCCTTTACATTGAGCTACATCCCCAGCCTTTTTTATTTTTTTATTTTTTGAGACAGCGTCTCACTGAGCCACTAAGTTGCCCAGGCTGGGCTCTAACTCGCTGTCCTCCTGCCTCACCCTCCCAGAGTGCTGGGATTATAGGCATGTGCCACTCTGCCTGGCTCCAACCTGGCCTTTGGGTCTCCCTCCTGTATGCATTACAGAGGAACATCAAGATGATGACAGTTTTGTGTTCAGGATAACAATGAGGGAAGTAAGCATCCAGCTGGCAGACAGTAGAATATTTTCAGACTGCTAGATACCTGGTCCATATAGATATCTTAATTTAGTAGAAGGAAGAAAGGCTTTTGTTACTGAAAGCCAGATTTACTCCTTCACTTAACATGCAGTAAGAACTTATTACTTGTTTACCTGAAGTTAAGATAGGCATTTTTCTAACTGAAGAGGTTTAAAAACAAAACCCCAAAAATGCATAAGCCTGGGAATGTGAGAGCTAGTGGAAGCCCTCAGCTGGGTTGGGAAGAGGAAAGAGGCTTCCTCTATACTCGCCTGTTGCTGTTCTGGGAGGCCTTGTGCCTTCTCTGATCTGAGTAGGTAGGAGATTGCCTGACTGTCCTCATTGGCCCCTTTGTCTTACAGCTGCGGGCGCCTATCTGCCCCCCCTGCAGCAGGTGTTCCAGGCACCTCGTCGGCCTGGCATTGGCACTGTGGGGAAACCAATCAAGCTCCTGGCGAATTACTTTGAGGTGGACATTCCTAAAATCGACGTCTACCACTACGAGGTGGACATCAAGCCGGATAAGTGTCCCCGCAGAGTCAACCGGTAAGTGATGCACATATATGCCACCAAGTCCTAGAGACTTCACTTTCCTGAGTCTTTTGAAAGAGGAGCCAGAAAGGTAAAAGAGAAACTAATAGAGGTTGTTATAACAAAATCTGAGAAAACGTTTGAGGAGGAGATGCCAGGCAAGGGACAATAAATGTTTATGAGGAGATAATTGGTGGCTCTTGCCAGAGAAATCTCAGTAGAGTAGTTGGGCTAGTTAACCTAACTACAGTGAGTAAAGGATAAGCAGAAGGTAATATTGTAGGAATAGTGAGACAGATAGCTTTTTCCAAATACTTTGGCAGTGAAAGGAGGAGAGAGAGAATATGTTGGCTAGGGAAGACCAGCTATAGTGCTTACCACATTTCAGGACTTGTCAAAGTGAGTGAATGAAGAGCTTCTGTGAGACAGGTGTGTTTATAGATGCAACAGAAAGAGCTAGTAAAGGAGAGGTTAAAAGGTACAGTTTAGAGATGGGCTAAATGAGCGTGAGATATCCTTGCTGAGGCAGGAGAACATTGCAGTATGCATAGTTGGAGAGATTAGCTTTAGAAGAAGTAATATTTCTAAAATTATTTTATTATTTAAAAATCATATGCACAATATAAAAAAAAATACAAGAATTACAAAACGAACAGTAGTGAAAAATGTCTCCTTATTATCCTGGTCCCCAGAGGCATTCATTTATTATTCCTGAGTATGTTTCTAGATATATTTCTGTGCACATGCGAGAATATATGCATATATAATATTTTTAAAGCACAAAATCTGAGTGTTTTGTATCCTGTTGTATATCTTGCATTTTTCTACTAAACATATATTTTGGAAAGTAATATATATGAGTACTGTAGGGTCTGCCTCTTTCCTTTCCTTTATTACTATTATTACTTTTTGTGCAGTGCTACATATTGAACCCAGGACCTTGCACATGCTAGACATACTCTCTACCACTGTGCTACAACCCTAGCCTGCCACATTCTTTTGTATAGTTCTATAGGTATGCCATTGAATGGCTATATTTAACTTATTTCATAAATCCATTGAGGAAAATATAGGTTGATTTTAAACTGCTACAGAAATGAAACTGTGTTGAATATTATATATACATACATATTTACATTCAAATATGAGTATATCTGCAGGGTAAATTCCTTGGAGTGGAATTATTAACACAATACATTTTAAAGTATTAAGATATTGTCAGTTTTAGTCCCATCAGCAGGATATCATAGTTCTTGTTCCTTATACCCGCATCAGATTTTTTTTTTGTATTCTGATAAGCAGATAAATATATCTTGTTCTAATTTAAATTGTATTTCCCTAGTGATGTTGAATATATTTTCTTTTTTTTTTGTGGGTACCGGGGGTCGAACTTAGGACCTCATGTGCCAGTAGGCGCCCATGTCACTGAGTGATATCACCGGCCCTTTTTTCGTATGTGGGTTCCGGGAGTCAAACTCGGGACCTCGCACTTGCCAGGCAGGTGCTTATGCTGCTGAGCTATCTCACCGGCCTCATGAATATATTTTCATATGTTTAAAAATGTATGGAAGGGGCATTTCAAATGGGAGAGGAAAGGAGGAGGAAAAGATGCATGTGTGTATAAATATGTTTATGTGTATGTTCAGAAACTCAAGGGTCACCTTGCCTACTATTATCTGCTCTTTTCAGAGATACTAGAGCTGTTTTCTGATAGAAGGTAGGAATGGATTCTGGAGTTAGGGGAAAGAGTAATCAGGGACATGAAAAAGATTTCAGGGTAGCACTGAGCCTAATTGGGATTGAAACCATGTATGTGCTTACAGTTGCTCCTAATGTACCTTTTTTTTTTTTTTTTTTTTTGTGACGGTATTGGGGATCAAACCCAGAGCCTTGTGCTTGTTAGTTATTAGGCAAGCACTCTACCACCGAGCTACATCCCCTGGCTTTAAATATTTTTTGTTTTTTTATGTTAAAACAAGGTCTCACTAAATTGATCAGCTGGCCTTGAACTTGTGATCCCCTGCCCTCAGCCTCCTAAATCACTGGGATTATAGTCTTGTGCCACCCTATCCAGCCCTAGTGTACCATTTTGAGTGTGTAGTACTCAAGAGCTTTGGTTTAGAAAGTGGGCAGCTCAGATAGTTGGATGGGCTGGGATTTTGAAAGCATGATAGATGCTCTGGATCTGAGTAGCAGAGGACAAGAAGTGAAATCAAGGAAGAGATGATACCGTAGAGAAAATAGGGTGTTCGGATGAAGGGCTTTAGAGAAATGAGGTTTTTCTACAGTTTGTTCATATTCCAGTTCAGATCTCTTCCCTTTGTACCTTTTTTGCTTATCAGATTGGGGATTAGAGAGTGGAGCAGCCTGGGTTCTGGATAGACCCTGGAATCAAGCCTCTCTCCCCTCACATTCCCTTTTTCTCAGAAGGCACTCATACCCAACATTGCAGGTCCCTTAGAGCTTTGGTGATCTGAGGACCAGCAGCATCTGATCCAGCATCTGAATTAAGACCAGGGAGCATGTTAGAAAGGCAGAATTTTAGGCTCCTTTCTAGACTTGCTGAATCAGAAGCACGTTTTAATAAAACCACCAGGTGATTTATGAGAATGTTGAAGTTTGAGACACACTGCCATAGAGTAGATGTTAGGAGTGAATATAGTAGATGAGACATTTCCTGACGTTGAATTACTCTCAAAAGCTTGCAGTGGTAGTCTCTCAGCTTTCATACGCCACTTTCCTATCCTCCACAGGGAAGTGGTGGAATACATGGTCCAGCATTTCAAGCCTCAGATCTTTGGTGATCGCAAGCCTGTGTATGATGGAAAAAAGAACATTTATACTGTCACTGCCCTGCCCATTGGCAATGAACGGGTAAGGTTGGGAGTTAGGCTAGGCCTGTGTCAGGGGTCTGGAATGGAACAGAGCTCCTGTAGGCCCATCTGGAGTCTAGTATTCCAGAGATCCTTTTTGTCTTTTGGGCTGAGAAAGTATGTTTTAGGATTAGAGGTGGGTAGATGCTGATGTTTATTTAGCCTATTGTGTGTCTGCCCCCTAAACAGACTGAGATTAGATATAAAACAGACCTAAAGAACCTCCTACTAGCGTGAGGGGGACAGAATCACTGATCCAAAGTAACTAGAAACTCAGGGCCTGGATTTATACTTGGGTCTTTACTGTGAGCCCCTATAGATTTTAAGGAGCAGATTCTTGGTAAGTTTATGGGTGGGAGAGGCATTTGGGGCAGGGCAGGGAATACTGGTCTGTGGAGAAGTTATGGCAGTCTTTCACTTCTTTCTCTTACCCTCCTGAAGGTCGACTTTGAGGTGACAATCCCTGGGGAGGGAAAGGATCGAATTTTTAAGGTCTCCATCAAGTGGCTAGCCATTGTGAGCTGGCGCATGCTGCACGAAGCTCTGGTCAGTGGCCAGATCCCTGTTCCCCTGGAGTCTGTGCAAGCCCTGGATGTGGCCATGAGGCATCTGGCATCCATGAGGTACTGGGTGTAGTTAGTGGTATATGGGCTACTAGTGTTGGCAGAACCACTGGGTGGGGGGCAGTGCACACATATTAAGGTCCCACAGTGTGCCATTGCAAAAAAATCTTTTTTAAAACCCTACCATATGCCAGGCAAGTATGCATATACATTTAGATGATATAAAGCCTTGGCCCTGTCCTTAGAAACCTTTTGACATCACCCCATCTGTGACTGCAGGGCAGAGAAAAGGTAGAGACTTGCACAAGGTCAGTCATACAACCAGTAAAGGATCAGAGCTGGCATTAAAGCCCTGGTGTCCTGCCTTCCAGGCCAGGGCTCCTCCGTGCCCAGGATGCCTCACAGGGTGGGGGCCTGTGCCCGAGGGACCAGTTCTCTGCCTGTCCCTGCCAGGTACACCCCTGTGGGCCGCTCCTTCTTCTCACCGCCTGAGGGCTACTACCACCCGCTGGGGGGTGGGCGCGAGGTCTGGTTCGGCTTTCACCAGTCTGTGCGCCCTGCCATGTGGAAGATGATGCTCAACATTGATGGTGAGTGGGGAGAGCCGTGGAGCCAGGGGCACCCCAAATCCAGTAGCCACACTCCCAGCCTTGCCCCTCCCAGCTCTACAACCACACTCCTGGTCTAATTCCTATAGCCCTGGCACCCCCGTCCCCAATCCCAGTCCCCTAGAAGAAAGAGAGTATAAATTACAATGCCTCCATTTATTCTGGAAGACAGAACCTGAGCTGAGCTGTCCCTACCCTGTCCCTACAGTCTCCGCCACTGCCTTCTACAAGGCACAGCCAGTGATTGAGTTCATGTGTGAGGTGCTGGACATCAGGAACATAGATGAGCAGCCCAAGCCTCTCACGGACTCCCAGCGTGTTCGCTTTACCAAGGAGATCAAGGGTGAGGACCGAACCAGGTGGGAAAGGGAAATAGTGCTGCTTTCTCTTTAGAGGAAATCCCCTTGGGGGAGGCCAAGCCAGGGCACATGAGCAACTTATTCTAACCCTGACAAGTAATGTGTGTATCTCAGGCCTGAAGGTGGAAGTGACCCACTGTGGACAGATGAAGAGGAAATACCGCGTGTGTAATGTTACCCGACGCCCTGCTAGCCATCAGACGTAAGTTGGCAGGGTTGCCGAGCCATACTCCATTGGTGGAAGAGGGCTATGATTTCAAGCGCAGTTCCCCTGACCTCTTTCTCCCACTGGCCCTGAGAGTGAACCCTGGGCTGGCCCTGTTTTTAAAGATAAACTGTGGGAATTTGGCATCTCTTCCCCCAACCTTCCCATATCCATTGATTGTCTCTGTAGTTTCACCTTGTCGATGATCTTCTTTCCTCCTTGGGCCTTTACTGTACAACAAGCATGTTCCACTGATTCTTGTTGTAGTTCTGTAAACATTAGAATCTTTGAATTTATTCTTTCTCCTAAAAAAAAAAAAAAGCCAGCTTCCTGGGCTTAGTCGTGGGAAAACTGTCACTAGTTCCATCTTCCTTCTTGGCTGTGGGCTATGCTGGACTATGAATACCTATCTTTTGTTAGGCTTTATGCTTAATGGTAGAAATACATGAGTCTGATACTGTCCTACCTGTGGTGGGCCTTGCCAGTCAAATCTTCAGGTTCTCCCTGTATTGCCTGCTTTCCCATGAGTGGCAGTGGGCGAAGAGGTTGGGTAGGGTAAAACAGAAGTCTGAGGCTTTCCATGGCTGTGGGATTGCAGAGGCAGGATTGAATGCTGGGTTAAGACATCTTCCTTTCCTCCAAACAGGTTTCCTTTACAGCTGGAGAGTGGACAGACTGTGGAGTGCACAGTGGCACAATATTTCAAGCAGAAATACAACCTTCAGCTCAAGTATCCCCACCTTCCCTGCCTGCAAGTTGGCCAGGAACAAAAGCATACCTACCTGCCTCTAGAGGTGAGGCTGCCAAGTATGGCTGGGCTGGGAAACAGGCATTGTACGCGGACACTGATCATCTGAGGTCTGTTGATTCATTTGTAGTCTCTCATACTCATTTTGAAATTTGGAAAATTGACATTCTGGGAAGGTAGTTCTCCTGTGAACTATAGGCTCACTCTTAAGTGCTGAATTCTTTTCTTATCCCCAGTCCTATTCTTTTGTTCTTCCAGGGCTGTTAAGCAGAAGGGTAAGATATATTTACTATATGATAAATAATTAGTTCGTTCAGGACAGAGATATCAAATACTCACACTCATGTTCTCCTAATTTCTCTTTTCCTGCTATCTGGAATTAAGAATCCTGTTTGACCTGAAGCTACAAGTGTACCTCATTCTAAAGGAAATGGAGATGAATATTACCTATAATGTGAATTCTGTTTTCCCAATGGTTAATATTTTTTTTGGAAAAAAATTTTAACCTCAAGATTTGTCATACTTCTGTACTTAAGTAGTATAGCTTTGACATCCTGCAATTAAAGAGCAAATAGTAATGCTAGAATACACATACAGAATCCCTGGGCTGTATTTGATTTGGTGTATGCTAGGCAAAATGTCTAATGAAAAACTTACACTGACAGCTTCATTGTTTATCCAGTGTTACTCAAAAAGTGTGGTTAGCATACCAACAGGATACCCATCACCTTGGAACTTGTTTAAAAAGCTGCATCTCTACCCATACCTACTGAGTTGGACTCTTGTCTTTTTTTTTTTTAATTTGGGTACCAGGAGTCGAACTCAGGACCTCGCACTTGCCAGCAGGCGCTTGTGCCGCTGAGCGATATCACCGGCCCTTTTCTTCCTTTATGTGGGTACTGGGAGTCGAACTCAGAACCTCACCCTTGCCAGGCAGGCGCTTATGCCGCTGAGCCATATCACTAGCCCCAGACTTTGTCTTTTAACAAGACCCAAAGGGGATTCATACATTAAAGTCGGAGAAGCACTTACTTAGACTTCCCTCTGTTCCAGCAGCAAGAGTCAGATAGATGAAACCAAGGCTCAAACCTGTGAGCTTCTAAGACTGCAGAACTAACCCAAAGAAATGAGGCTGAAGGGAGAGGAGATCCCCAAAACTAAGAACTCTGACTTGGTTAATAGCTGCTAATGCACACAAAGTGGGATGAAGGCAATATGTTCTTTGAGGTATAAACAGGTCTTTAGGGAAAATTCTAGTTAAGCTGATATGTTCTACAAGCTGAGATTTACCAGCAAATTGACGTTATTTCTGTTTAAACATTAGTTTTCTTTTTTTTTTTTTTTTTTTTTTGTGGGTACCGGGGGGTCGACCTCAGGACCTCGCGCGCCAGCAGGCGCCCATGCCGCTGAGCGATATCACCGGCCCCTTTTTCGTATGTGGGATCCGGGAGTCGAACTCGGGCCCTCGCGCTTGCAAGGCAGGCGCTTATGCCGCTGAGCCATCTCACCAGCCCTAAACATTAGTTTTCAAGATGAATAATTTATGTAATGACATGTATCTTTTTTTTTTTTTTTTTTGACTGTTTAGCACATATTTATTAAGCTCCAGTTCCTTTAGATACTAGGAATATAGAGATAAACAAGAAGACACTCAGAGTCCCTGCTATTGTAGAACATATATCCTAGAAGGAAAAGATAGATAATAAATTGATAGAAACATAAGATAGTTTCAGATGATGGTAAGTGCTGTGACAATACTAGAACAGATTAAAGCATAGAAGTAAATGGTGTAAGCGGGTTGAGTACTACTTTGGTTATTGTTGTTAGGGAAAGCCTCTTCTAGGAGACCCGAGGGAAGAGCTTTCCAGGCAGGAGGAAGAGGAGGAGCAACTACAAAGGTTCTAAGGATGGAGTTTGGATCTTTTCCAAGAATAGACAGAAGGCAACAGTGGCTGGAATGTATTGTGTGAGAAGAAAAGAAGTAGGAGATGATGCTGGAGCGAGGTGTAGGGAATTGTGGCCAGGCGGGATTTTCCTTTGTTTTGTTTTCTTAAGAATAACTTCACTGGGCCGGTGAGATAGCTCAGCAGCATAAGCGCCTTCCTGGCGAGCGCAAGGTCCTAAGTTCGACTCCCGGTACCCACATAGAGGAGAAAAAGGGCTGGTGATATTGCTCAGTGGCACAAGTGCTTGCTGGCAAGCGTGAGGTCCTGAGGTCAATTCCTGGTACCCACGTTAAAAAAAAAAAAAAAAAAAAAGAATAACTTCATTAATACAAAATTAATATACTTAAAAAAAATTCATCCTCTTAAAATGTACAATTCAGCGGTTTTTGGTGTATTCACATAGTTAGGCAGCCATCCCCACTATCAATTTCCAGAACATTTTCGTCACCCCGAAAAGAAACCCCATACTCATTAGTAGTCACTCGCCATTCCTTCTTTCCCAAACAGCTGCTGGTAAACACTAACCTGTTTTCTTTCTCCTTGGATTTGCCTATTTTGGGCATATCATATAAGTAGAATCATACAATCTGTGCCCTTTTGTGTCTGCCCTCTTTCACTTAGCATGGTTGTTTTCAAGGTTCATTCATGGTGCTTTTTTTTTTTTTTTTTTTTTTTGCGGGTACCAGGGGTCGACCTCAGGACCTCACACGCCAGCAGGCACCCATGCCGCTGAGCGATATCACCGGCCCTTTTTTCGTATGTGGGTTCTGGGAGTCGAACTCGGGCCCTCACACCTGCCAGGCAGGCACTTATGCCACTGAGCCATCTCACCGGCCCCCATTCATGGTGTTTTTTTTCAAGGTTCGCCTATGTTGTTCCATTGTATGGATATACAGTATCACATTTGTTTTTCCATTCATAAATTAATGGATATTTGGGTTGGTTCCACGTTTGGGCTCTTATTAATAATGCTGCTCTGAACATTCATGTACACATTTTTGTGTGAACACAAGGTTTCATTTCTCTTGGTTATATACGAGAGTGAAATCATATATAACTCTGTTTAACATCTTAAGAAGCTGCCAGACTTTCCAAAGTAGCTACTGTATGCCATTTTACAATCCTGTCACCAATGCATTAGAGTTCCAATTTCTGGTCAGCTGGGATTTTATTCTAGTTGTAACAGGAACCCATTGAAAGATTTTAAGCTGAAGAACATAGATTATTTGAATCTTCACAGCTAGAAACTAGGCAGTGCCTCCAATCCAAATCTGTGTCTTTCTTAACTAATCATGCAGGCCACTGAGAGTATTAACAAAATCATTTATTTGTTCATCTTCAAATCACAATTCATTCCTTTTTTTTTTTTTTTGGTACTAGGAATCAAACTCAGGACCTTGCGCTTGCCAGGCAGGTGCTGTGCCACTGTGCCCAGCCCCACAATTCATTCCTACTTTAATCTTTTTCTTTTTTCTTTTAGTGTAGTACAAGTAGATATTAATAAAGAAAATATAAAAATCTCTTCTTATCTCCATGAAAAAGTAAAACAAAGTTTCATAAAATAATTGAAGAATAACAAGTTATTCTTTAATAACTATTGTGTATTATGATCTTAAAAGAATGCCCAAAATGTTATTCAGAGTACAAGTCATAGAGAATAGCCTTTTTCATATTGTGGACGGGTATGTTGTATACATAACATAAAAATTACCATTTTAATTGTTAAGTGTAAAGTCTTCTGGCATTAAGTAAATTTATATTGTTGTACAACTATTACCACTATCCATCTACAAATATTTTTTATCATTCTAAACTGAAACTGTACTCATTAAATAACAACTCTCCATTGTTCCCTCCTCTTAGCCCTGGTAACCAACAATCTACTTTCTGTCTCTATGAATTTGACTACTCCTAAGCACCTCATATAAGTGGAATCATATATTTGTCTTTGAGATAGGGTTTTAGTAAATTGCCCGAACTGGCCTCTAATTTGGATCCTCCTGCCTCAGCCTCCTGAGTAGATGGGATTACAGATGTGGACCACCATTCTCTCCTCTTTGTCCTTTTTTGACTGGTTTATTTCACTTAGCATAATGCCTGCCTGGCGAGTGCGAGGTCTTGAGTTCGATTCCTGGTTCCCAAAAAAAAAACCCCAGGGGATGTACCTTAGAGTGCTTGCCTAGTATGCACAGGGCCCTAGGTTCAATTCCCAGTACCATTAAAAAAAAAAAAAAAAAAAAAAAAAGATTTGGTGGCATGTACCTATAATCCCAGTACTTGGAAGACTGAGGCAGGAGGCTCGCTGCAAGTTCAAATGGCTACACCAGCCTAGGCTATATAGTGAGTTCAAGACCAGTCTAAATTATGTAGGAGATCCTGTCTCAAAACACTTCCCTACCCCAAGCTGTGAAAAATGATACGGTAAGTCCTCAAAACAACACAGAAGCTGGGTATGGTGGCCCAAACCTGGAATCTCAGCACTCACAGAGGTTGAGGCAGGAGGATCACAAGTTCAAGCGCAGTCGGAACAACTAGCAACTTAGCAAGACCCTCTCTCAAAATAAAAAAGGGCTGAGGACATAGCTCAGTGTGAAGGCCCTGGGTTCAATGCTCAGGATCGGAAAAAATAAAAAAAACAGAATTACCATTCAAACCTGTAATTCTACCTCCAAGTATATATTCATAATAAGTAAAACCAGGGACTTGAATAGATTTCTTGTGTTGTTGCTGGTGGTGAAGATGTTGTTTTTTGTTTTCTTTTTTTTTTTTCAAGGTAGTGAAGGTATAAAGAAATCTACTGAAAGTGGTAAAGAAATACACTCTACAGGGCAAGAGTGGGCTATGAACAGGCTCACAGTGGCTGAATAGGTTGTTTCATTTTGGGTTTTTTGGGGGGAGTGTTTTTTTGGGGGTGGTTTGTTTTGTTTGGTTTTTTGAGACAGGGTCTTGCTATGTAATTCAGGCTGGCCTTGAGCTCACTATGTAGCACAGGCTGGCCTCAAACTTGAGGTGATCCTCCTGCCTCAGCCTCCCGAGTGCTGGGATTACAGGTGTGTACCACGACACCCAGCTCCACACAGATATTTTCTGGGTTATGTATCAAGTAAAACTGAAGAGGAGACTATATTTATGCACAAAGGATTCTATAGTCCCCTTCCCAGTGGTTGACAGCTAAGGTCTCTTTATGGGATGGACTATACTCAAGCGAGAGTTACCGGTGCTTCTTATTTCCTCAGGTCTGTAATATTGTAGCTGGGCAGCGCTGCATTAAGAAGCTGACTGACAACCAGACTTCAACCATGATAAAGGCTACAGCTAGGTCGGCTCCAGACAGACAGGAGGAGATCAGCCGCCTGGTCAGTGCAGCTGCGGAGGATGCATGTTCATTTACTCAGCCACTGGGGAGCTTAGTAGCATAGATGCTTTAAAGCCCCAGCAAGACCTTCCTTTAGGAGAACTCAAGTCTGGGTTTGTTGCCTGGGACCCCATAGGGCTGTTCTAACCCTTTAGCTACTTTTCCTTCCCGTGTAACTTTCCTGTGTTATCTACTCCCTTCCTTCGTATTCTACTTCCCATTCCTGTCTAGGGCTATTTCTTGCCAGCCTCAGCTTCTCTTCAGGGCTCCTTCCTTGGGACCTAGAGGGTGAGTAGTATTGCCATGCTGCTGCCCTCCTGAGCTCCCCTTCATTTGCCTTGCAGATGAAGAATGCCAGCTACAACCTAGATCCCTACATCCAAGAATTTGGAATCAAAGTGAAGGATGACATGACGGAGGTGACAGGGCGAGTGCTGCCGGCGCCCATCTTGCAGTACGGCGGCCGGGTGAGCAGGGTCAGGGCCAGACAACATCTCTGGGGCATAAGGGGGTGGTTGGGTTGTATAACTAGGGGCTTTTTTGCTTCCTACCTACCTGACTACTGAGGCTCACCTGGGTGCCCCCTCTGCCTATCTCCAGAACCGGGCCATTGCCACCCCCAACCAAGGTGTCTGGGACATGCGGGGAAAACAGTTCTACAATGGGATTGAGATCAAAGTCTGGGCCATCGCTTGCTTCGCACCGCAAAAACAGTGCCGAGAAGAGGTGCTCAAGTAAGGAGGATTGGATGTGGGGGTGGAAGGGTGGGAAGGACCCCAGGGATGCTACTCACTCCAGCACCCAGGGGTCCAGACTGATCTGTAGTCTGCTCTGTCTTGACTCCAGTGGCCTTGCCTTTTTTTTTTTTTTTTTTTCAGTACTGGGAATCAAACTCACAACCTTGCTTTTTTTTTTTTTTTTTTAATAGTACTGGGGATCCAACCTAGGACCTCATGTATGCTAGGCAAGCACTTTAGCCCTCTACCACTGAGCCTTGTCATTTCTGGCTCAGCTGTCTATCTGGTCCTTTTTGTCCATCTGTGGTCAGGAGACTTTAATGAAAAGCCATTATCAGAGATGATGATTTTGGGGCATAAATCTCCTAAGGGAGGCCTGAATTGTTACAATTGTTATCATTGGTAATAAATAGTAACAGTGAAGACTATAATGTTTCTGCCCACTTTGTACTTATCTAAGTTTTATTCTCTCATTTCATTGTCAGAGAGTAGGTGATGATATTTTCATTTTCAGGAGACCGTGGCTCAGAAAGTTCAAAAGTTTGACCATGAAAAAGTGCCAGAGTTGGGATCAAATCAGATCTGAGCTTCAAAATTTGTATTCCTCATGGAAAACAAAAAAGAGCAACTTGGGCCGGTGAGATAGCTCAGTGGCATAAGCGCCTGCCTGACAAGCGTGAGGTCCTGAGTTCGACTCCCAGTACCCACATATGAAAAAAGGGCCGGTGATATCGCTCAGCGGAATAAGCAACTGCTGTCAAGCGTGAGGTCCTGAGTTTGACTCCTGGTACCCACATTAAAAAAAAAAAAAAAAAAAAAAGAGCAACTTGTTTAGATGGTTCACTGATCTGTCTTCTGTGCATGAAATTTGTTTAGTCAGGTCCAAATGATCTGAATTAGAGAATTGTGAGTTCTAAGAGCAACTGCACCATTGTGCCTGAAGGACTGGGGGTAGATGTCCATCGGGAGAAAGTGAAAAAATCAAATAGCTTAAAGGAACTGGTTAGGGGAATAATGAGTGAGTGAATGAGTAAGGGAAAAAGGCACTGTCCCTTCCCCTACAATCTTGTTTTTAAACAGTTTTGAGATGTTTTTAAAAAACTACAAAACTCACCTAATTAAAAAAACAAAAACAAAAACAAAACCCTCGCCCAATTAATATGTACGGTTCCATGGTTCCTGCTACCTTTTGAAGTGGTAGCTGTCTGGATGTAGAGCGAAGTCAGTGTGTGCTCTGGGTGGAAGAAGGAGTCAGTGAGCTGACTGCTTTGGGTTATGAAGAGGATAATGGAGACAGTGCCCAGGTGGTTCAGCTGGCCTTTTGAGTTTTTGTAAAAAATAATTTTTGCAGCTCCTGATGGGACCCAGCAATTCTAGACCCTTCTCTTTCCCATCTCCTCTATTCCTGTCATTTCCAGATGCACACCACCACCATTAACAATTACAGTTTCTTTTAAATAGGTTTTTTATTTGGTGGGGACTCCCCTTTCCTGGGTTCTTTGGATATTTAACCCCATTTAGGTTCCGCTGACCTGCGCTTGGCCTGGCATTGGGTGGCTGGCCCTTAGCAATATTGGAAGGGCTCCCAGCTCTTTGCGTTTGTGCCATAGCGATCTCATTGGTACCTCTATTGCTTATGTGCTTCTTTCTAACTCCCACATCCTTCCTTTGTCTTTTTTTTTTTTTTTTTTTTGATACAGGGTTTCATTAGGTACTTCAGGTTGGTGTTGAACTTAACTATGTAGCCTCGAACTTAGACTAATCCTCCCGTCTGAGCCTCCTCAGTGCTGGGATTACAGGCATGTGCCACCATGCCTGGCTTTTTTTTTTTTTTTTTTTTTTTGTGGGTACCGGGGGGTCGACCTCAGGACCTCGTGCGCCAGCAGGCGCCCGTGCCGCTGAGCGATATCACCGGCCCCCTTTTTTTTTTTATTTTTTTTAAAGCAATCTATTTTGGCCATTTTGGGATACCAGGAACTAGTAAACCTAAAATCTCAGGCTTGGAAGGAATTAGTTTATTGGGCATTCCTTTCTCCCAGTGACTGCTAGATTTAGGTGATAATACAGCTTGTCCTTCTGGATCAGTGGTGCCCAGTTAGATATGTGTTTCTAGGCTAATGATAAAGATTTCTGAGTCTTCAGCAATAGCAGTGGATACAATTGTCCAGGGAGAATGTGCATAGTAAGTAGAGGCTAAAAATAGTACTCAGAGAAACTGGAAAATAACCCTAGTGAAGTCTCTAAGTGTGGAAGGATGGTATACAGAGCACAGAGTATAGTATCCTTTTCGCTGAGAAGTGGGGGCATGAAGGTTGTGGAATTGGAGAGACTGGTATTTGGAGATGGATAATGAAGTTCCTTCTATTGTCAGAAGTTTTCTTCTGGGTAAAGAGGTTCCATTATGCAGGTATATTATTTTTAAGGACAGGATTTCTTTTTAGGTCAAGATTTCAAGACCATACCTATCCTAGAAAACTCTCAACAGTTTTTGGTTTCCACACAGTATCCCAAGTGTGGTTTGGTAGTAGAGAGAAGATTGGGAATATCCCTTCCCTTGAAGTAGAGACCTATTATTAATGAAATACATTAACATAAAATCTAGTAACACACTGGCATTTTGGTAGCTACACTATAATTGTGTATAAGGCAGAGAAATCAAAGAAATACTGTTACTAGTCCATCAAAGCCCTACCTCATTTACATGAGAATGTTAGGTTGTATTTTTTTTAATTCTAACATACATTTTGAAAAAGAAATTTAAAATAATAAATGCAGTAATATAGCAGATACCTATATCTATCAGCCAAAGTTTGTTATATTTACTTTATCTTTTTTTTTTTTTTTTTGGGTACCGGGGGTCGACCTCAGGACCTCGTGCGCCAGCAGGCGCCTGTGCTGCTGAGCAATATCACCGGCCCTTTTTTCGTATGTGGGTTCCGGGAGTCGAACTCAGGCCCTTGCGCTTGCCAGGCAGGCGCTTATGCCACTGAGCCATCTCACCGGCCCCTACTTTATCATTTTTAAAGAAATAAATATTTTAAAGAAATATTTATTTAAAATTTTGTGTTTGTGTGTGTGTGTGTGGGTACCAGGGGTCGACTCAGGACTTCGCGCACCAGCAGGTGCCCGTGCCGCTGAGCGATATCACCGGCCCTTTTTTCGTATGTGGGTTCCGGGAGTCGAACTTGGGCCCTCGCACTTGCCAAGCAGGCACTTACGCCGCTGAGCCATCTCGCCGGCCCCAAAGATAAATATTTTAAAAAAAATTGACATTTCCTTTTTTATTTGTTTTTTGTTTTTGTTTTTTTTGAGACAGGGTCAGGCTATGTAGTTCAGGCTGGCCTTGAACTCACTATGTAGCCTAGGCTATTCTTGAATTTGTGGCAGTCCTCCTCCCCAGCCTCCCAAATGCTGGGCTTACAGGCGTGTGCCACCACACCCAGCCCAGTCAGTTTATTTATATAGCTTGATTTTTTAAACTCTACTGCATATATACCTTTTCTACCAACTTTGTCTTCCTTCCCCAGGGTAAAGTCCTAAAACCAAAGAAAGGAAAGAAGCTCATTTTATAGTTGGCTCTTAGGCTTCAAAGAACCAGGAGGGAAGGACAGAGCTCATTTTTACTGAGCATCTCCTGTACTCCCGTCATTATTGGAACCTCATTTATTTTGAGCAAAAAAACCTTACGCTTAGGTGTCTGCTTGTTTCTTTGGACAGTGGAGCACAAGCTGCTTGAATGGGACAGTGTGGGAGAGCTCTGAGAATACTGACAGTTCTCTTCTTTGGCTTCCCTCAGCTCCCTCGTTCTCTCTGTTGAACAATTAGCAAACCCTGTTTCGTTTTACTGAACTGTATCCACACCCCCCCAATACTGGGGATGGAACCTGGGTCATTTGCACATGCTAGACAAGCCCTCTGCCACTGAGCTACACCCCCAGCCCTTTTTTGTTTTTTGTGTTTTAAATTTTGAGACAGAATCTCACTGAGTTCCCTCAGTTGGCCTCAAATTTGTGCTCTTTGTGCCTTAGCCTCCTGAGTGGCCGGGATTATAGGTGTACACCACCACACCTGGCTTATAAATACTTTTTTTGCATTAGCTGTGATCATGTCTCATTCACATTAGGATCTTTCGTGCCTGTTATTGTGCTGAGCACCAAAGATGGAGGCATTCAGTCAGAGGTATTAAAGGGGATCAAGAGAGGAAGCGAGAAGGGGGAAGGGATAATGGATTTAAAAAATTAATAAAAAATAAAGTGGGACTTACTACTTCCTGTCATGACCATGCTTGTGCTATAGGAACTTCACAGACCAGCTGCGGAAGATTTCCAAGGACGCAGGGATGCCCATCCAGGGTCAGCCTTGTTTCTGCAAATATGCACAGGGGGCAGACAGCGTGGAGCCCATGTTCCGGCATCTCAAGAATACCTACTCAGGGCTGCAGCTCATCATCGTCATCCTGCCAGGGAAGACACCAGTGTATGGTACAGTTCTCCTGGGACACTGATGATGATAGGGCTCTTCTCAGCGTAGCCTCCAAGGGGCTTTTAGGGAAGAGTCAATGGAAATATTTAGCTTTGACCAGGGTAATCCTTAATGTCAGTGCTCCGTTTATTGGAGAAATATCAGCCTGTATGAGCCATTGAGTCATCCCAGATTTTACTTCCTACTCACACTTCTGGTAACATTTAGTGCTATTCTCTGTCTGCTGATCTTTGTGCCACCCTAAGGTGGCCAGATATACAGAAAGGTCATTGTAGATTCCTGTCCTTAAGAGTGTGCTGTTTATTGGGACATCATGCAGCCTGTGTAGAATGTGCTTTGGCTCTGCTAGTGTTCTTCTGTCTGGTAATGACTTGGACTTAAGAGGGGTTTCTCCTCTTTTCTTCTTTTTTTTTTTTTTTTGTGGGTGCCAGGCGTCGACCTCAGGACCTTGCGCGCCAGCAGGCGCCCGTGCCGCTGAGCGATATCACCGGCCCAGTCATTCCTCTTTTAAGAAAGAAGAGGGCTGGTGAGATGGCTCAGTGGCATAAGCACCTGCCTGGCAAGCGCGAGGGCCCGAGTTCGACTCCTGGATCCCACATAAGAGAAAAGGGCCGGTGACATCGCTCAGCGGCACGGGCGCCTGCTGGCGCGCGAGGTCCTGAGGTCGACCCCCGGTACCCACAAAAAAAAAAATAAATAAATAAAATAGGAATGACTGCATATGTCTCTGGCTCAGCACTTTTGTCATAGTCCATTTTCTCTCTCCTTTGCTTCAAAGGAAGTGGTGTGCCTCTTACTTTGCTCAGCTCCTCTGTACTGTTGTTTTCACCCAGTCCTGTTGTTTGTAACTTTCAACCTTCAAACATCTTCAGGTTCCCTATCCTAGAGCATATTACTACCATTTTTCTATCTCTTTTACCTTTTTTCTTGCTGTTTTTCCTCAAACTTTCTGAATAATTTCTCTGTGTTCCCTGTGCTGACCTCCTCACCTGCCACTTACTCTTTAGCTTCTTTTAGCTATCTTGTTTACCTTTTTCTTCAGTCTCTTCTGTGAAGGATCACCCCTTACCCTTTCCAATTCTCCTCTTTCCTTGACTTCTGGATATTTTCTCTTGTTTCTCTTTAGCTTTGTTACTACTAAGAATGCCTGGTGTTCTCCAAGTTTCTGTCCTCTGCCCTCTCTGTCTTCACATGCTATTAATAATTCTCATTCATTCCAGTTGATTTGTTCATCACCTAATGTCATAAGTTATAGTACTAAATTTTTAATCCAGCCCTTAAATATGCTGCAGCTCCTATCTGTCTCTTTGGCTTCTCTATCTTCCTTCCATAAGTTTTTTGATCATCTATTCTAATCCTTCTTGTCAAAGATAAGACTTTTTATGACCATACTACCAAAATAAATCTCGTTTGGTCCCCACTTGCTACTACATAAGGGGTTTTCAGGGTCCTGATCCCAGTTTAACCATTTCAATTTTATCTTGCACTGTTCACTTGCCACATGTAGTAGAAAGATCACTGGTTCTAGAATTAGAACTGAATTTCAATCCTGGCTATACCAGTCAACTGACCTCATGAGTTAATTATGTAAAAAGTAGCATCTGGCACGTAGTAGACACTTCAAATGCTCATTCTTTATCTGTTCTTTCCATTCTCTGGTTTTGCTCACTTCATTTTGTCCTTGTCTAGAATATCTGAATACTCTTTTTGTCCCCCTATCTTACTCTTGAAATTCTATCTGTCCCTCAAGACCCAGTTTAAATGCTACTTAGTCTTTATTTTTGTCATAACTTAGAGGGTGAGCTTGTTTCATTTCTGAATTTCTCTAGTTTATCAGGCCACTGATTAGTTACTACCTTGCTTGATTTTATTTTGGGCATGGAGTAGATATGACTCTGCTCTGAAACCTTCCTTCTTCAGGTGTACACTAAGTTAGAATCTTCTACTCTTATGGTATTCAATAATCCCTTTTGGAGGAGGGTTAGTTGATCTCCAATCCATGTCTCTCTTGGGCCTTAAATTGGTGGCAGTTAGATGGAAGGTAAGAATGCTTTCTAGGAGAATTGCCTTGAATAACTATCCATGTTTCTTGTTCCCTATATTACTGGAGAATGCAGTGTTTTGGCAACTTCAGGAATATAGTGCAGCATGCCAGGGAAGGCAGCACTTGCTCAGATTTTCCCTTCTCTGGGCTCAGTAAAGGTACATTTCTCTCCAGCCTCAGACCTTTATTAGGACATTGGATTCCTTACATTTATGTGAAATTCTTTGGTTGTACCATCTGGTCATTGGGGTCATCTGCCTAGAGTTAAGCTAGCAAATAAGAGAGGTAGTCAGATTCTTGTAATGGCTTCAGCTTCCTTCATGATCAAATCAAGATTTGATGGTCAAATCTTCCTTGATGGTCAAATCAAGGTTCTTCGGTATTGTGATTGTCTTGAGAGTGGAGAACAGTGTCACATTTACTGAGTTCTGATTTGGTACTGTATGTATCCTGTCGTTAGTGTATTTAAGTCTTTCCTCTCTACTAAGTTGCTACTGTTGATTTTTTTTTTTAAATGCAAACTTCTTGCTAAATTATAATATGCATATAGAAATCTTGGGCTGGACATGGTAGTACATGCCTGTCATCCCAGCACTTGGGAGGCCGAGGCAGGAGGATCACCGTGAGTTTGAGGTCAGCTGGGCTCCATAGTGAGTTCAAGGCCAGCCTGTGCTACATAGTAAAGCCCTGTCTCAAAAAATAAAAAGAAAAAAGAAAAGAAATCTTAAATGTTCAAGTCCATGAATTTTCACAAAGTGTCTCAACAGTGTAACTAGTACCCAGGGAAACATTACCAACATTCAGGATACCAGTCGTTACAATATCCCCTCCTCACTACTTCCACCAGTGGTAACCACTATTCTGGTCTTAACCCCATAGATTAATTTTGCCTGTTTTTGTACTTTATATAAACAGAATCATACTGCATGCAATTTTTTGTGTGTCTTGCTTCTTTCACTGAACATTAAGTTTGTGAGTTTCATCCATGTTGTGTCTAGTAGTAGGTTGTTATAGATTTTCTATCATATGAATATAACATAATGTATAGATTTATCCATTCTACTATTAATATACATATTTGGATTATTTCTAGTTTTTGACAATTATAAATTAATGCTGTACATATTCTCTGAACTTAGGTGCTTATTTCTGTTAAGTGCATATCTAAGAGTACATTTTAAATATACCAGTTTTTACTTCCACCAGCAGTGTTTGGCAGTTCTAGATGTTTCATGTACTTACCAAACTTGATATATTGTCTTTGACATTTTAGCCATTCTTATGTATTTTTATTTTTATTATTCATTTATTTTTTCTTTTTCAGGGGAAGGGGTGGTTTGAGACAGGGTCTCACCGTATAATTCAGGCTGCCCTTGAACCCACTATGTAGGCCAGGCTGACCTCAAACTTGTGGCAATTCTTTTACCTCAGCCTCCCAGAAAGGTGGAATTATAGACATGTGCCACTACATATGGCTTCTGTAGCCTCTTTTTTAAAGTACCTGCCTAAGTCCTTTACCTTTTATTGACTTAACTGCTGTTTGATTTATAGGTGTTCTTTTCAATTCCTTTGTTAAATATGTACTTGTATTACACATCTCTTTGCTCAGTGACTTGCCTTTTTACTATCTTCATGGTATCTTTTGTTGAATAGAACTTTTAAACTTTAATGTAGTCTAATTTATTTATATTTTGGCTAGTGCTTTCTATGTGTCCTGATTAAATCCCAAGGTTTAATTTGCTTTTTAATGATTTTTTTTTTTACCTTTCACATTTAGAACTGATATCTTTTTTTTTTCCTTTATGTGGGTACGGGGAACCAAACTCAGGACCTCGCGCTTGCCAGGCAAGCGCTTACGCCGCTGAGCTGTATCACTGGCCCTTTTTTGTCTTTTTGAGACAAGGTTTTGCTGTGCAGTTCAGGTTGGCCTTGAACTCACTTTGTAGCCCAAGGCTGGCCTCAAACTCACAACATTCCCTCTGCCTCAGCCTCCCGAGTGCTGGGATTACAGGCATGCACCACCATGCCCGGCAGAA
Organism: Erethizon dorsatum; assembly: GCA_028451465.1. Classification (NCBI taxonomy): domain Eukaryota; kingdom Metazoa; phylum Chordata; class Mammalia; order Rodentia; family Erethizontidae; genus Erethizon; species Erethizon dorsatum. The sequence goes on along the minus strand of CM051827.1, from coordinate 107,092,583 downwards.
CTGATACATCTTTTTTTTTTTTTTTTTTTTGTGGGTACTTGGGGTCGAACTCAGGACCTTGTGCGCCTACCAGCAGGTGCCCATACCACTGAGTGATATCACCGGCCCTTTTTTCGTATGTGGGTACCAGGTGTCGAACTCAGGACCTTGCGCTTGCCAGGCAGGTGCTTATGCTGCTGAGCTGTCTCACCGGCCCAGAACTGATACATCTTTAAACAGAGCAAAAATTGTGTTGCCTTCCTGTCCTTCAGCAGTGGTCCCTCTGCTGTTGCAGTGCTTGGAATCTTGGCCTCCTGCTCACACCTAGAATCAAGCACATGTATCCAGGGTACAAGCAGCTGCAGAAGATAGTTCACCTTTGTGAAATTTTCTTCCTCTCTAAAGTTTTACCCCTAGTTCTTGTCTCAGTGCACTCTGCTGGCTTCAAAAAGATGACTTCTGTGTTTTTTTGTTTGTTTGTTTTTTTGTGGGTACCAGGGGTCGACCTCAGGACCTCGCGCGCCAGCAGGCACCCATGCCACTGAGCGATATCACCGGCCCTTTTTTCGTATGTGGGTTCTGGGAGTCGAACTTGGGCCCTAGCGCTTGTCTCACCGGCCCTGACTTCTGTGTTTTACCTAGCTTGCTTGAATGTTTTCTACTGAAGAACAGATTTGCTCTTAAAAGTAGAAATGATCACTTTGGCTTTTAAATATTTTCAGGTGTCTCCCATCAAAAACATACCAAACCCATTCTTGATCATACATCTCCTACTTGGTACTTTATATCAACAAAACAACTTTTGTCTCCCTAAATTAACTTGTGGCTTTGATTTTACTAAATCCAAAGGATAATTCCGATTCTCATTATATTTGATCTCTTAGCTGCATTTGACTTTGATTACTTTCTCCTTTTTGAAACACTCTTTTCCCTTGACATTCATGATACAATATTTTTTTGGTCCTCCTTAAAACTGTGGATTTTTCTCTTTTGCAGACTCATCTACTCCTTTTTTACAAATGCTGCAAGTTCCTAAAGATTTGGAACTAAGCCCTCTTCTCTTTTCATTCTACTTTCCTTAGTGACCTTACCAAGATTAGGCTTTCAGTTACTACCTGTATTTAAATAATACACAAATTTGTATCTCTTTTTTTTTTTTTTGTGGGTACCGGGGGGATGACCTCAGGACCTCACGCGCCAACAGGCACCCGTGCCGCTGAGCGATATCACCGGCCCCTTTTTCGTATGTGGGTTCCAGGAGTCGAACTCGGGCCTTCGCGCTTGCAAGGCAGGAGCTTAAGCCGCTGAGCCGTCTCACCGGCCCCCTGTATCTCTGTTTCTTTTGACCTTTCATCCACTATAACCATTTACGTAGTTGATATCTTAACTGGGATGACAAGAAAAGCATTTCAGACTCAAAATGTCTCAAAAACAATTTGTGATCGATTCCTGTTTTTAGAAAAGCTAAAAACGTAAAACTCATTCATAAAATCTCTTTATTTTTGTGGGTGGTGGGTGCTGGGAATCGAATCCAGGACCTTGTGCATACTAAGCACGTGCTGTACCTTGGAGCTACAGTGCAAGCCTCTCAATTGCCTTCTTAATGTAGACTACCCTCATCTCTTCCATAGATCAGCATAAGGACCACTTTTTTCCCCCTCTTACAGCATGGTCCTCTGGCTCTCCTTCAAGGATAATACAATCTTTCAGTTATTTAAATATATCTTACTCTCTCCTGGGAGAATGCATTTTTGCATGCTACTTCCTCTGCCTGAAGTGTTCTCTCTCAAACCCTTCCTTTCCTCTAAATCCTTTGCTACCTTCACATTTCAGTTCTATCATTACTTACTCAAGAATATTTTCCTGGGCCGGTGAGATGGCTCAGTGGCGTAAGCGCCTGCCTGGCAAGCGCGAGGGCCCAAGTTCGACTCCTGGAACCCACATACGAAAAAAGGGTCGGTGATATGGCTCAGTGACACAGGCGCCTGCTGGCGCACGAGGTCCTAAGGTCGACCCCCGGTACCCACACAAAAAAAAGAATATTTTCCTGATTAAGTTATTGCTCCCTATTATATGCTCTCATAGCACCATAAAGTTTTCTGTTATAGCATTTATCAATGTAATTTTCATTATTTTAACAAATTACTAGATAGTAAGCACTAGCAGAATAGGGACCCTGTGTGTTTCTGGTCACCATTGTGTTCCCTGGCACTTCATATACTGCTTAGCATCTGGTAGGCATTCAGTAAATATTTGTTGAGGTCACTAATTACTTCTCTCCCTTCCCATAGCTGAAGTGAAGCGTGTTGGAGATACACTTTTGGGAATGGCAACACAGTGTGTGCAGGTGAAGAATGTGGTGAAGACCTCGCCTCAGACTCTATCTAACCTCTGCCTCAAGATCAATGTCAAACTTGGTGGCATTAACAACATCTTAGTCCCACACCAGCGGTATGAACTCTGTTATCTACTTACTCTTGTCAAGGTATCCTGCTGGGGATTGATGAAGAGACAGGACCCTGGCCAAGCAGAGTGAATTAAACACAAGAGGGAGAAGACCAGAGTGGGTGCTGGATAGGGCCAGGCAGAAATGACCCAATTCCTCACCATTTTGTTTTCTCTTCCTTGCTCAGCTCTGCTGTCTTTCAACAGCCAGTGATATTCCTGGGAGCAGATGTTACACACCCCCCAGCAGGGGATGGGAAAAAACCTTCTATCACAGCAGTGAGTAATACTCTTCAGCTTTCTCGTAAGGTTCTCCTCTTAACTCTGAATCCTTAAGAATACACATGATTTCCTTCCCTCAGCCCAAGCTCTTGACCCTTCACAAGATCTTCTGTATATTTTTTGGGCAAAGAGTAGTGAAAATATGGCTGGTGCCCAGAAACATGGCCCAATCTCCTATCATTGTTCTACATTTAGAATTGTCGCTTTCCACACCAGCTTTTTGGATGTAGGGGAGTGAGTTTAGCTTTTTCTGAAATCCCTTTTAAAAACAAAGAAGCTGGGCATGGTGATGCACACTTGTCATCCAGCACTCGGGAGGCTGAGGCAAGAGGATCACTGTGAGTTTGAGGACAGCCTGGGCTACATACTAAGTTCAAGGCCAGCCTGAACTGCATAGTGAGACCCTGTCTCAAAAAACAAAACAAAAAAAGAGTATTAGTTGCTGGGAATGTCCTTCCCTCTACTCCTGTTCACCTTCCATCCACCTAGTAGATTAAATGTCTCTCCTGACATTTCCTTGCCTGACTTTTCTGCTCCCTGTCTGTGAGGGGTTTTCAACTGCTAGGGATCAAGTTTTCTTTCTCACTTCTGTTTCCTCAGCCTTTGCATTTATTTAGGCACTGGTCTCATACTGCTTAATGTAGGCAAACCTTCTCATACACTCATCCTGGTTTTTCTTGTGACCATCCTTCCTAGGCTGTGACAATTCCCCTTCGAAAATGACATTACTTCCATCAATTATGAGAACACTGTCACCATGGTCATACTTCTTGGGTAGATTAGCACTTGAATGGAAGAAAAGATAAACCTGGCCTGCCTGGATAAGGTTGTTGTTTGATTTTTGAAGTGTCAGATCTTCACATTCCCCTCTGTGCTAAGCCTTGTGCAAAGTTCTTAGTATGTATGGCCGTAGCACTAAGGGCAGGTATTCTTATCAGATGGATTGAAATTCTGCACGCGTTGTATAACAGTTAGAAACCAGGGCTCATTGAATCCCACCCAGGCCCTGTTCATTCCATAGCAGTTCTCTTGCTAAGAGGCTTTCCCCAAACCTCCAGTCTGACAGTGAGGAGAAAAATACCCTGAAGGCTGATCCTTTCTCTTTGATTGTTAGGTAGTAGGCAGTATGGATGCCCACCCCAGCCGCTACTGTGCTACTGTGCGGGTGCAGCGACCACGGCAGGAGATCATTGAAGACTTGTCCTACATGGTTCGTGAGCTGCTCATCCAGTTCTACAAGTCTACCCGCTTCAAGCCTACCCGCATCATCTTTTATCGAGATGGGGTCCCTGAAGGCCAGCTCCCCCAGGTAGGGCCCACAGTAGGTGGAGAAAATCTTCCCTTTGAGGCCAGAGGGCTAGGCATTGCTTTCTTTTCTAAACTGTTAGCTCTAGGAGGTGTGATAGACTTGGGAGTAGGGTCACAATTGATGGGTGGAGTTTCTAAGCATCTGTGGACCTTTCTTCTTGTAGTAGAAAGCCCTCAGTGCCTATGTACTGGTTGATTCATGCTGAAGACTTTTTAGACCAGTGGGTCTCTTTTTTTCCCCTGCTGCCCTCAAGATCAGTGGTTCTCAAATGTTAGCATACACTGGCATACATGAGGGGCGGTTATTAAAACAGCTTGTGGGCTTCTTCCCTTAGAGTTTCTGTTTTAATGCATCTAGGGTATGGCCTTTGAATTTGCAATTCTGACAAGTTTAGATGATGTTGCTGGTCCAGAATCGACAACTTGAGAACCATTATTGTGGACCTTCCTTTATAATGTTCCTCCTGTTTATTCTCACTGCCAAGCCTTCATATTCTGTTGTTTAGTATAGAATACTAAACTCAATTCTTGAACCTTGTTTTCATGTTTTAATATTTTGGTGCTGAGGATTGAACCTAAGCCCTTACAGGTTAGGTAGGCACTCTACCACTGAGCTACATCCCCAGCCCTTGACAACCATTTAGTAGTATGATGACTGTTTTTTGAGCACATATGTCATATGTGCTATGAATTGTGCTAAGCACTTTATGTATTTTCTACTTAATTCTTACAATCACTCTATGAAATAATAATGTTTTAAATTCTCATCTGTAAGATGAGGAAACTGAGGTTTAAAATGTTTTTGGAAATGCTAAATAATTCTTCATTGTTACATCAAGCTAATAAGTGGCAGAAGTGGGATTCAGATACATTGGTTTCATTCCAGAATCTGTACTCTTACCCATCATGCTCAGTCTCTCCAATCATCCAGTATTTCCTAATATAGCAGATAAATTTGCCATATCATTTCTTTGTTCAGAAATGTCTAGTGACTTCACAAAGCCTTTGGTTAAAATACAACTGCTTAGCAAAAGAAGAAAACAATGAAGGCAGTTATGAAGCCCTACTATGTTTTCTTATGCCTGAATTATCTGTCTTTGTCTTCACAATGACTTTGTGAGGCAGTTTTTATTAGTAACATTAATAGATGTGTAGAAAATGAGGCAATTATAAAAAGCATGGATTTAGGCTAGTTCTGGTTGATTCCAAAGTCCATCATTTTCTACCATACATTCTTTTTTGGAGGTGGGGCTGCTGCTGCTGAGGATTGAGTGCCAGGCCTGTGCATACTAAGGGCATGCTCTACAACTGAGCTACACTCCCAGCCGCTACTGTACAGTTTTGGCTTCCTATGTCTGACATTCATGGCCACAGGCAAACATTGCCTGTGATTATTACCTATAGTGGCTTCTTTAGTTAGTCCATTTTACTATAATTCTGTTTCTTTGTAGGATTGTATTCATCCACTCCCTCTCTACCCATTCAGTAATTCCGTATTTACTTTTGTCTGGTGGTCCAAACCCTGTCTGCTCGTGGAGCTCACAGGCAAATTCCCATAACTTCTTGATCCTGGAAATAACAACTTTGGACATTGTGATTTTAGTGATTATTTGTGAACTTTGGTTTTGAGTCCTGATGTTAGATCCCTTTATGCATGGGAACCAGGTGGGTGCTCTCTTCTGATGCCAAACCCCTCAGTTAAGGTGTTATAGGAACATATCAGATAAACTGAATATAAGAGTGATTTTGGCAGGAAGGGCCTATCATCTAATTGCTGTGCATCAGTTTATAAAGGGAGGCTAAGCAAAAAGCCATAGTGCAAGTGACATTCTTTAAGTTCAGACAGGCATGTAAACTCAAGAGGAGCTCTGTCTTTGTCTCCCTCCTCACCCTGTGTCTAGATCCTCCACTATGAGCTGCTGGCCATTCGTGATGCCTGTATCAAACTGGAAAAGGACTACCAGCCTGGGATCACTTATATTGTGGTGCAGAAACGCCATCACACCCGCCTTTTTTGTGCTGACAAGAATGAGCGAGTGAGTGAGGGATTGAGGAAGCCATCAATACCCTCATTCTGCTTCCCTTGTCTTGATAGGGAAGAGGCCCTTGAGATAAAAGTCTCGGATTTTAGTGCTTGTCCTGTGTATCCTCCCTGGCTTCTTCCTTCCCCATGGCTCTTGTGGTCTATCCTCTACCACCTCCTTCCCTTAGTGTCCCCCTTCTCCCCTCCTTCCCTTATACTTCCTCTCCCTCCTCCTAGCTCCTTGGCCTAGACCCTATATATAGACCAGCTCTCAGAGAAGGGAAAGGGAACTACCATTTATTGAACTTCTCCTATGTGCCAGACACTGTACAAGGCGTCTTCCTCACAGCATCCCTGTGAGGTAGGTACTATTATTATCTCCAGTTTAACCTTCAAAAGGTTAAGTGATTTGCTATCACACAGTTAATAAATGGCAAAACCAGGACTTGAACACAGGTCTGTTTGACTTTAGAAGCCTATTATTTCAAGACTTAGTGCCCTCTAGGAATGGCATTTTGTCTTTGTTCTTGGGATTCTGGTAGAGTCAGATTAGAATTCAGCCATGGCCCTAGTTAGGGCCACGCAGGTCTTGGGATCTCGGTTGTGTTTGTCTCTACACAGATTGGGAAGAGTGGTAACATCCCAGCTGGGACCACTGTGGACACCAACATCACCCACCCATTTGAGTTTGACTTCTATCTGTGCAGCCACGCAGGCATTCAGGTAGCTGGGCTATGTTTTGTGGTTTCCATTGGATCAAAGATTAGTTGGTTATTCCCACTCCCTTTAGAGTTATGTCAGTCATCACTGAATAGTATTCAAATCAGAATTGCTCTCTTAGCGAGCCCTAAGTGTACTTGCAGGTTGCCCATAAGAATACTTGCTGACATTGGTGAGTTTGTGTGTGCCTATTCGTGGGTGGGTCATCCAGCCTAGCCATGTGCTTCATAGCCTGTTCCTTATCACCAGCCATCCTCCTCTGCCCAACCTGGGGCCCCTCACCTTCCTATCTTCCCAGGGCACCAGCCGACCATCCCATTACTATGTTCTTTGGGATGACAACCGTTTCACAGCAGATGAGCTCCAGATCTTGACATACCAGCTGTGCCACACTTACGTACGATGCACACGTTCCGTCTCTATCCCAGCACCAGCCTACTATGCCCGCCTGGTGGCTTTCCGGGCACGATACCACCTGGTGGACAAGGAGCACGACAGGTGAGGCCTGGGATCAAGCAAACTTTCCTTTTGCTTCAGCCTTTTGTACCAGGTGCTCTCAACTTTCCTCAGGTAGAAGGATGTGGGTACTGTACAATTTGGTGTCCTTGGGCTCATCTGCCTAGACTGGGGTTTTTCTCTTAAGTTGGTGTGGGAATTGGCACCCTGGGGAGGGGTGAGGGGATTAGCAGCAGCTCAGATCACCAGGAAGGACATCTTTCATTTTTTTCCTTTTCAGTGGAGAGGGGAGCCACATATCGGGGCAGAGCAATGGGCGGGACCCTCAGGCCCTGGCCAAAGCCGTGCAGGTTCACCAGGACACTCTGCGCACCATGTACTTCGCTTGAAGGCAGAACGCTGTTACCTCACTGGATAGAAGAAAGCTTTCCAAGCCCCAGGAGCTGTGCTGCCCAAATCCAGAGGAAGCAAGGAGGAGGGAGGTGGGGTAGGGAGGAGTACAGGAGGCCTTGTTTCTTTCTGTAGCAGGGGTGTAAGGATGGGGAACAGGGCCAGCAAGATAGACCACCAGCCAGAAATCTCTGATGTCAACCTCATGCCCCCACCCTTCACCCCATCTTGTCACATCTGGCCCTGACTCCACTGGACTAAGAGGGGTAGCACTGATGCCCACCATACACACAGGTGTCTCATGTGACTCTCAGTGCTAAAACTCATGCTCGACAGCTTGGTAAGGTTGGCTCTGCAGCCCTGCGGACAAATGCTGGTAGGTTTGGGTCTGATATTTTAGATGGGAAAGTGAGGGGCTTGAGAAACTGGGTGAGATGAGGGAAGGATTTTTTAGGAGCCTTAATCAGAAACGGTCTAGATTTGTTTAAGAAGAAAAATGAAACCAGACCCAGATCAATATTTTAGGATACTAGATGTTTTCATGGGTTCAGAATCCAGTTTGTAGGAAGATTTTTAATGCTAATGGTTTTGGTTGCTCCTCCCCCAGCTCCCCCCCTAATCCCACTCTCCCACATTTTCTACACTTCCTCCCTGACAGACATCCAGCCCCCCTAGTAACACTTAAGGCACTATGGCACTTAGCTCTGAAGTGACACGACCCTGTCTTCCTTCCGCCTGCTGGTGGGTAACCAGTGCCTTCCCTGTAATGGTAATGCTGCAGAACTGCAACCTTTTGTACCTTTCTTTGGGGGTTGGGGTGGGGGTGGGAGAGGAGGTAGGTGGGGAAGAAATATCCCAAACCCAATGAGCCTCCAGCCAGAATGCCAGGTATTTTGCATTTGAAGGAATTGACTTCCACATTCTTTGAGCTTTTAAAAAGATCACAACCTCAAGATGGTTAAAATCCATTGACATTTGCACTTTCAGACAGGACAAGTCTCTGAGCTGCTGAGATGACTGGCCCCTGGCCTTTCCACTTTTGCCTCCTTTTTACCCTGTGCCCAGGCCTCCCAACTTACCGGGTCTGGAGTTACTCTCATAGCATTTCTCACTTTTGGCTTGTTTTTTTTCCCCTGATGTTCAAGTCTCTTGTGTTTCATTTATTTCTTAACCGGGGTGTCTTATAACAAAAGATCCTTAGATCTAAACGAAGAAGGAAAAAAAAAAACCTAAATGTTATTTTTATACCATAACTTGAGTCTATTGCCAAAATCTGGAAATCCTCCCATGCCCGATGAGTTTACATCCTGGAAACGCTGAGCCATCTGAAGGAACTACGTACCTGACTTGTTCTCTGGCTTGGCTAGGAAAGGGATGGTTATCTCCCCAAGTCGGGGCTCAGGCTCTGTCCTTTCTCTGTGCAGATACCTTTTTGTTGCTGCAGGCTCCCTCCTCTGCACTGTCCTACACTCTTTCCTGCAAGTGCATCTTCCCTTCCCCTGAACTGGACTGTTCTTTGACCTCTGACTCATCCCGTATTCTAGCCTGTCCTGTGGGCAGGCTGGGGAATTTTGCTGCTCCCTGTTGCTTCTGTTTACACAAATGAATTTTTCCTGGTTCCCACTAGGGCATGTGAGTGGGTGGCATGGGTTTTGTTTGTTTTTCTTTTTTTCCTCTTGAGATACAGTGTTTGGCTGTCTTGCAGGACTAGGGATGGATGGGGCTTCTAGCTTGGTCCTTGCTGGCCTTGAGACAAGCCCTCCTCTTTCCTTGACTGTTCCTCCTTACTCCTTGGGGGGGAGTTTCAACTTCAGTGTGGAAATTCCTCTTTTCGAGGAGCATGGGCTTGGTTTGCCCCACTCTGGTAATGAAGCCATGATACTTTGGACCTAGCCAGGGTCTGGAGACCAGCTGGAAGAAGGAGAGTCTGAATCCCGGCCTGGGAGGTACAGCTACTCTTTCATCTCCCCAGCAGACCTTGTATTGACCCAGATTTGCTATGCAAAACAATCTATCCCAGGTTCTGTTCTGGTTGGCTACATTGTTCAGCAATTTTAGAAAGTAGCACAAACATTCATTATGGAGAAAGCAACAGGACTGTTGAGTAATTCCTCCTCTGCTTTTTTTCCTGCTGGTACAGCAAGCCCAGCTGAAGAACAGAATGGAGGGCCCTGGGAGGAGGCAGCTCACTGGAGAGCCTACATTCCTTACACAAGTGCCTAAAGAGAGTGATGCCAACACTCCATCTGCCCTGTCCATCGCCTTCATATACAGTCTACTTCATGTTCCGTTACCCTTTGGGGAGGGAGCTCTCCTAGGACAATGGGCTCTGCATGTTCTCTTCTTGGGTACATTTTGGAGCTGGGATAAGGGTACTATTCCTGGAGGGTCCAGTCATTCACCAGCATTTGCGAATGTCCAAGGGAGCAGGTGGCTGTCACTACTCCCAGCAACAAGTTTGTGTTCTCTCCTTTACTCTCTTTGCCTCACTCTCTCCAGTTGGATTTCAAGCTGGGGCTTGAAAGACATTTTAGTCCTTTGACATTGTATGTGCCATTCAGTCAACAAAAGCAAGAGAAATTGCTTGGGCAATGATAAGAAAAATAACTTCTTGCTCTGATTTTTAAAAAAAGTCTCTGAGACTTGAAAAATTCCCGGACCATGTTGGTTATTCTTGTTTGAAAGGTAGTACATGCACATTGAAAAATGTTTTTTTAAGATTTGGTTTAAGTGGTACTTCTTTCCAAACTCTGAGGAAGCACTGGGAGATCCCCAGCTTTATCCTTTTAGGTGTCTTGTTCCCTTTGTTCCACTGTTTCTGCCTTCCTTTTCCTCTTCTCTCTTTCCCTGCCTTTCTTTTCCTTTTTTCTATTCACTGAGCCACCTTGCTGGCTGGCCTGCCTGCCTGTCTGCGATGTGATGATGAATTCTCTGCATGGCCACAGTGATCCCACTGTTAGTTAACCCCTTGACTGTAGAAGACCAAGAACCTGTTCCCCACACCCAGTGGTGTTAACCCTGGGTTGTACTGTAGAAAAGCTTACACCAGGGCACAGCAGCAGGCTCTGCCCAGCTGGCATGGAATTGAGAGGGCTTCTGGCAATTTTCACACCTGTCCATTCCTTGGAGCTGGTTTCTGTCATTGCTTTTTCTAGTTCTGCTTCTTATTCTCTCTACCTGGGGCTTCCCTTTACTGAAGATGTCCTAGGGTTGAGCTACTTCGGTATTCAGGGTTAGAGGGTTAGAAGATGGATATAGAGGAAGACCAGTGAAAAGAAGAGAATGGAGAGAGTTTGGATAAAAGATGGGACAGTAGAGGAGTACTCTTTAGTTGTTTATCCAGCCCAATGTGACCCATTGGTTGAGGTGCTATGCTAGCTTCTGGGGATAGGCCTGGGGTTGTTGTTGCTGGGAACTTATGCTTTGAATAAGGCTGAAGAAAAAGGTATCTAAAAGTGTGAAACCTCCCTAAAAAGCTCCTCTTTTCCCCACCTGCTGCATAGCTCCTCTATAGCTTCTTTGACCGAGCAGCAATGTTTTTGGTTAGTTTTCTTTTTCTGTCCAGAATTTTGTAAATGAGGCCAGTACACATGCTGGGCAGCGAAGGAGACACTATTTTCTTAGCTAGCCCATGGAATATCTGCAAGGCTGGTAGGACAGTGTTTTAAACCAGGCATCATACATAAAAAGAAGGATGGAAGTTCCTTCCCTTTCAGGGTAGAAAAGTCATCTCAAACTAGCCAAAAGGCAGTTTTAGAAATTATATCGGGAAAGGTTATTTTTATTTATTTACTGTGCTTAGGCCAGTCCAGGATATTAGCTGGGATGCCTTCCTTCTTAAAGTCTGATCATGGCAGGGATATGCAGGCACTCTTTCTTATTTGGCCTTCTAAGCAGACTGGGGAGGAGGGGTTCTCAGTTTTCTCTTTCCCCTACTTATTAGGACTTGCCTTCTCCCTTGGCCGGGAGAGAGGCTGGGTTGGTGCTCTCCCCTTATTCTACTCCTACTGACTTGGAACCTCTGGCTGCTGTTTGGGAGCCCAAGAAAGGGAGTGGGCTCAAAACAGAATGATGTGGGAAAGATAGATGTCCTTCTTTAAAAAGGAAAATAGGAAACTCTCCAAGAATTGTAAGTAAAGACAATGTGTCCAAATGCACTGAGTCCCGTGGTACAGTAGCAATAAGGAAAAATGAATGATTTTCCTGTGCACACAAGTCTGACCTAATGGTGTGTCATATTGCACTTAGCAGCCATGTGGTGGGCATGTGTGATACTCTGGGTTTCTAAACTTTTTATCCCTCTTCAAGTCCAGCATGGATGGGGAAATGTCCCTGGAGCCCCACAGCTGTGTACTTGTTTGCATTTGTTTCCGTTTGTGTTTTGTCCTGCTTTGAGCTGTACCTTGTCCAGTCCATTGTGAAATTATCCCAGCAGCTGTAATGTACAGTTCCTTCTGCAGCAAGCAACAGCAGCAGCAGCACAATTCCGTGTTTTATAAAGACAACAGTGGCTTCTATTTCTAAAATGCAGTCTGCCTCTCTTTTTTTCTTACCAGTAAAACTAGCGAAAATTATAGTTAAGATAGGTTTTAAGATGGGATAATAGGTTGTTATGCAGTCGTATTTCTTTTTTTGGGGGGTGGGTACCGGGAATTGAACTTAGGACCTCATGCTTGCCAGGCAGGCACTGCACCACTAAGCTAAATCTCTGGCCCCTGCAATCATATTTCAGAGGGCCTCCGTGTACACATGCAACAAACATGCAAAGCACTGTGGTGGGAATATTGTGAGGGAAAAGGCAGGCACAATCTAAAAATGAGGTAAACAGGGTGTCCTTAAGAAGCTTCAAGTTTAGTGAGGGATATGATTAGTGCCATAGTCCCCTGGTATAGGAGAAAAATAACCAGAAGCTGGAAAAAAGCTATAGTGATCAAGGTAGAGAAGAAAGGGCCTATTTGAGAACTAGGAGATAGAATTAATAGGACGCCACAGCTGAATTCTATTAATAGAGGCTAGTGTGCAGGTTTCTACTTGAACACACAAGTATATTGGGATATTCTAGTCAAGATTGGGTAGCAAGAGACTACAGAAGGAAGTTGGTGAATTTTGTGACAAAAGGCAGTTAGCCTTGTATAGATTGAGTTTTGAGGTTCCTGTGGGCAGTAGGGTAAAGTTTCTGATAAACACAGGTTTGGTGCTCAGGCAAAATTACAAAGCTGCAGTTATAGGTATTGAAGTCATACTCAGATAGTAGGCAAGAATAAGATAGCTTTGGAAAAGACTCGAGAAATACAGTGTATAATTCTACAAACCAAGTTAAGGAAAAGGTAGACAAAGCAGAACCTAAGGTAATAGATTCCCTAGTAGATGCCTCCAGTGTGTGTAGTGGTGGTGGGGTAATAAGGGGGGAGAAAAATCAAAGAGAGTAGAATATAGTCCAGTAAGCGATTAACAACATGAACTGCTCATTTTACCATTCTCCCTATCTTGACTGGGATGTTAACAATACGTTACTTGGGTATTTTTAATACTTATAATATGTACTTAGTAATTTGTAAAATGAGCATTGGAAAAATAATTTAAGGCTAAGACTAGGACTTCCAGGTTGTTCCACATAAATACAATCACTACCACCTCTATCTTCCTTCTGTTCTTAGGAGATACTTATAGAAGAATGAAATAAAACTTAATTTTGTTCCTGACAAGTACAATAGATGACATGGAAGTGCACCAGATAGCACTTCACTTAATGTATTTATTTTATAACTTGTCTTCCCCAGGGCAGAAACAGTGTTCTATTCATCTTTGTCATCTTAGGGGTGTAGCGTATACTAAGGGATCAATATTTGAAAACAGAAGTAAAATGAGCTAGAAATCTGTGGTTCGTGAGTGCAGAGGGGGAAATCAAGAAGTGATACTGAGTGTGCAGGATGGACTCAGCATTCCAGAATCTTCAGGTAAGCAGAAACTTTCCCAGATGATTATCTTTTCCCACTCAGGCCAATTTTGGAGGTGCTATGGTTCTGTACCTTTTGTAACTTTTGTACAGTTGTCAAGCATGTAAGTTCTGGCCTTCCTCCCTGTACAGCTAGAGCATTGTTTTCTTGTACACTGGGAGAACATGATTCAGAGGATTCTGGCAGAGGGCCCAGTGAGAAGTCACTGGCAGCCAGTGTGTATATAATGGGCCTAGCATTCCTCCAGAGGCCAAGTGTGACTTTTCAAATTGCAGAGCTAACCCGTGGCTACCACCTGCCAGATTCCCTTGAGAAAGAGCCAACAAGACCCATGCTCCTTTTCAGCAACAAAAGTTAGGGAGGTTGGTTGAACTTAAAGAGCAAATTGGAAGATGAAACAGATTTTTCCCAGTTGAAGTGAGACAAAATACGCTTATGACAAGTGAAGCAAAAAGAATTTGCCAGGGTTGGAGCTGTAGCTCAGTGGTAGAATGCTTGCCTAGCACGCACAAGGCCATGGGTTCAGTTGTCTGGGTGAGGGGTGGGGGAGAGGAAGTGGGAGGACGATTATGGCAAAATTTTGCTATACACTTTAGTTTTAGAAGAGTGATTTTTGAAAGGGCTTCAGGGTCTTACTGTTGGTTGCTTCTCAAAGAGACTGGGTGCCCAGGACCTGTACTGTCTGATCCTGGAGCCCAAGGTTTTGAGTGAAGGTTTTGTTCATCACCCCTGACATCTCTTCAGCATTGTTTGAACAGCCATCACTACCCTGTTAATTGGCAAAATATGCTGGAGCACTATCTTGTTAAGCAAGAGCCTTGGGGCAGAGTGAGGCTGGGCACTGTTGCGTACCTCTTGGCTGAGCAGACCCCAGAATCACATGGTAATTAGGGTTTGGTGTGTAAAGAAAAGGGTCATGGTGCAAGGAGAAGACTAGCTTAAAGTTCTCAACCTGGGCCTCCCCCAGGCTGCTGTCTGTAATGTCTGAAAAGAAAGTAATATTGAATTGGAAAATTAGCTTTCTTTTTGTTGCTAACTTTCCATTTATTCCTCTGGCTATAGGCTGAGGAAAACTGGCAGGCTTAGAAAGTATACACAGAGCATGACAGAAGCAATCTTTCAAAGCAGCCATTCAAGGAGGAGCTGGAAAAGTGGAGTTGCTGGGAAATGAAATACATTTAGAAGTTTTCCACTTATACACCATGATTTCCTTCCCTAGGACACCATAGCATGGTTGGTTAGGCCTTTATGGCTTACCCTGCAAGAACATAGCATCCTCTTTCTCCGGGCTACAGCACCTTCCCCACTGTCTTCTTGGCAAACTCTTTTGGGGATAAAGTAACATTGAGGGGCCTTCTTAGGGATCCCTTAGGCCCTCTTCCCCATCTTCCAAAGGCAGGGAACTTTACTCTTAAAAGAGGCAGTAGAAGCTTCCAGCCAAGTTTTTGAGAAAGGTCTATGGGCTACTAATGAGAATGAGCTGCAAAAGGAGTGGTTTGAATACTTAAGTATTTGGATAAGTGTTTATAACACAGTATGTCTTGTATAAGTACATATTCGTAGTGATCATATAGGGCTGGGTGTGGTAGCACATGCCTGTGCCCCAGCACTCGGGAGGCTGAGGCAGGAGGATGAGTTCAAGGCCAGCCTGAACTACATAGTGAGACTGTCTTTAAAAAAAAAAAAAAAAAAAAAAAAAAAAAAAATATATATATATATATATATATATATATATATATATACATACTGTATCAGTTACCTTCAATTGTATATTTCAATTGTATATTACAAACTTCTAATTAAACTGGCTTATGTAAGGAAACTTACCATTTCATATTACAGGAAGTTCTGATTTGATATGGCTTTTAAGCTTGGTTAATTAAGTGGCTAAATGATAACACCAAAGAACCAGGTTGCAATCTTTTTCTTCTATTCTTTGTTAGTTTATCCTCGTACTAGTTCACCTAGTGGTCCCAATGTGGTCACTACAATTTCCAGGAAAAAATGCTGGGAAAACAATGTCTACTAGAAGTAGGACTAATTTTCCCTTGTTTCATTCTAACTAAGGAAATCTTTCTTTGGAAGCCTTAGCAGATCTTGGTCTCTTGTCTTATAGCTAGAAATGGTTCATCTCCTATTCTGTCTCTGTCAAAGCAAATACCCTTTGAATCAGGTGGACTAGAATAAACTAGTCTTGCTAATCGTGTCTACTAGCAAGAATGAAAGGCGTAAGGGCTATTGAATAAGCATCCAGAGGCACCAAAGTACATAGGTACTCTTATTTATTTTTTTAACTACGCAAAGAACTTTATTAGTCTTTGCTTCAAACTTTATTCCCGGGCTTCTTCAGCTTAACTGCCTGCAAAGAATGAACTGTATATAGAAAAAACTGAAAAGAGCTGCAGCGTCCAAAGGGCTTGGGCTTAAAAATATTAGAGATCTAGATTTTATTGGGTACATAAAAACAATTTTTAAAAGGAGTCATAATATAAAATAGCAGCCCCCAGTAACTTCTTCCAGGTTTTTTTTTTTGTGGGTACCGGGGGTCGAACTCAGGACCTCGCGCACCAGCAGGCGCCCGTGCCGCTGAGCGATATCACCAGCCCTTTTTTCGTATGTGGGTTCCAGGAGTTGAACTTGGGCCGTCGCGCTTGCCAGGCAGGCGCTTATGCCACTGAGCCATCTCACCAGCCCAAACTTCCAGGTTTTATCTTATTCAGAAGTTGACTCAATTCACTTTGCTTCATTCTTAGAAGCCTCATCAAAATTCTCCACAAGATCTGGAACCTCATCATCATCCTGCTTTCCAGTAGCAAGTGGTGCTTTTCTGTCCACAGATTGTTTTGGCAGAGCTTCAGCCAGTCTCCTTAAACTAGTCAGACTGCCTGCACCAAGCTGGTTTAAGATGCTAGGTAGCATTTCTATCAGCTGTTTCATCTCAATATGGCCTGTAATGGTGAAAGTGTACACTACCAGAGACGCCTGAACTTTAGGTTTGTTGACATGGATCTCTGTTCGTTTGTTTGTAAACATATTCATCTCTTCAATACCAGAGATGTTTACCCCTAACTTGCCCCAGTTAAGAGAAAAGAAGTTTTTTATCGTCTGCTGTAGCCGTTCTATGAATCACCTTCTCTCTGTGAGCAGTTCCTTTCCCCAAAATGCACACTTGTGCCTGCAGTTTGGTGAGTTTTTCCTGGTTCATGTAGTTTTCTTTCATCTTGTTGGAGTGGATATGGGGCAGTGCAGGGGACTAAGGGCTAGGTGGGTGAATAAATGAATGGGCTTTAAGAACTAGGCTCAGGGCATCTCTGGTAGACCAGCTGGGTCAGGCACATGCACATGAGGATGCAAGATGGCAGCTAGAGCCGGTACTCTGCTTTGTATAGGTGAAGAGCATAAATCTCAGAGTAAGTGACTTTCCCAGGGTCACAATGCATAGGGGAAGCTGTCAATCTTAGCTTTGTCTGACCCTAAGGTACATATATTTTATATTGTTTGCCACAGTACAAAGTAGCTTTCTTTCTGCCTTGCAAAAAATGCTGATGGATGTTATCCTTTGCTAGTGAAGTGTTTTTTGTTTTTTTGAGACAGGGTCTCCCTATATAGTCCAGGCTGGCCTTGAACTATGTAGCCCAGGCTATCCTCAAACTGATAGTCCTCCTGCCTCAGCCTCTTTTTTTTTTTTTTTTTTTTTTGGTAGGGGAATCAAACTCAAGGCCTCGTGCTTGTCAGGCAGGCATTGTGCCACTGAGCTACATCCCTGGCCCATGCCTCAGCCTCTTGAGTGCTAGGATTACAGGTGTGCACCCCCTGGCAAAATTTCTTTTTTCTTTTCTTTTTTTTTTTTTGGTACCAGAAATTGAACTCAGGGCCTTGTGCTTGCTAGGCAGGCACTGTGCTGCTGAACTACATCCCAGACACCCCCCTTTTTTGTTTTTTTTGAGACAGGGTTTCACTCTGTAGTTCAGGCTGGCCTTGAATTCACAGCAATCCTCCTATCTCAGCATCCTGAGTGCTGGGATTACAGGTGTGCACGACCACACCCAGCAACACTAGAAATCTAGGAGTATGAGCTTGGGGCCTTACAGGCTGTTAGGCACCATCTTTCCTGAAGGCACTGCCTTTCCCTAATGGCCAGTGGTATTGATCATCTCATGTGCTTAATTGCTATCTTTTTTTTTTTTAATGCGGGTATCGGGAGTCGAACTCAGGACCTCACGCTTGACAGGCAGGCGCTTATGCCGCTGAGCTATATCACTGGCCCTTAATTGCTATCTTGATATTGACTTTGTTAAATCATTCACATCTTTTATTTAAATATTTCTTCCCAATCTGTGGCTTGCCTTTTTATTTTAAAGAGCAAATGTTTTCAATTTTCATGTCTAATTTATTAAAATTCAACTCACTGTCCTTTACTTCTCTAGTTTGCAATTTGAGGGTCATATTTTAAGAAATTTTGCACTGGGTGTATGGTAGCTGCTGAGCACTCAGCATTCAGACGGCACTGATTTCTCTGCATCTGAGATTTTATACTCTTCCTTGTGAGAACAGTGTGACCAGGCATAAGGCCAGAGTGTCAGCCTGTTTCCTGAGTGCAGTTCTTGAAGCCCATTTATTCACCCATCTCTCCAACAAATACTGAATGCTGTTGTGTTCCAGGCACTAGCACTCTTCTAGGCACTGAAGCTATGGCAGTTAACAAGATACACAAACACTCTGCTCTGTGCCCTTAAGAGCAGACTCACTTGGGAGTAAGTTGTCCAGAATAGGGCATGTACTCAGGAGAGAGCCTTATACAGCTTTGTATTTGGCACAGTCATCCAACTTTTTTGGGTTCCCACTTACTGATACAATTCATGAGCCTTTCACATGGGCTCACTAAAGAAGTGGGGTTTGGGATAGCAATAGGTAGGAAGGCATCATAGACATTTATTGACATAGAATGAATCAGAGGGTCCAAATCCTACTCTATCAATGTCGAAAATAAAGACAGTAGCCCACTTGGAAAGTTCACCTCCATCACCATGTCTCTTCTGAAGGAAGCTAAATAAACCAGTATTCATGTTGGGAACTAAGTGAATTAGGGAGTATAAGATCTGATAGACCTTGCACAAAAGCTGGTGAGTACCCTGTCAAATCCTGCTACCACGATTTGGATTGTGTTTAAGATGCAGTGTTTGGTGACATTTGATTTGCTATTTTCAAATTGGGGAGGATATTTTCAGTCACAGGTGGGGATGTAAAGGAAAGAAAAAGGCAGAATTGAAGTCCCCTCCATTTATTAAGGAATTATTACATGATAGGATAATCTATCAAATCCTTTACATTGTAACAATAGTGAGCAATTTTGTTATTCATTAATATTTAGGGAAGATTTTCTCCGTGCTTTATGTACATTCCTGCATCTTACAGCAACTCTGTAAGGTACATGTTGTTCTTGCCATTTTTCAGATGAGGAAACTGAAGCTGAAAGACATCAAGTGACTAAAATTCCACAGTGAGTGGGGGAAAATTGAAAGCAGGATATATTTTCTCCTTTTGCTTTAAAAAATGTATTTTGATTTATAAGATTTTGTAAACATTGTGAACGCCCAGGGGCACGCCCAGGGGCGCCGGGAAACGTGAATCATTGCTCAGCCTGCATAAAGTAGTATCAGGTATCACTAAGGCAACGAATATTTTTAAGGCTCTACTATTTACCGACAGTGCGCTGGAGTTCCCTTATAGAACTTACATTCTAGTGGGGAGATGGACAAACAGTGAAGTAAGTAGTCAACAGACTAGGAGAAGCATTACTGAGGAAATACTAGAATAACAAAGCTGCCCCACCACAGACTGGTGGCCCAGGAAAGGCTGCCCTGACATGGCTTACATGAAGGTAGGAAAGAAGCGCCTGGCATTGAGAGGAGAGTGAGGGGAGGGTGGGGAGAGGATTCCTGGCCAAAGGATCCAAGAACAGCCTCGAGTCAGCAAAGAGAAGCGCACTGGGGTAACTGCAAGTCGACCAGTTTACTTGTAGCATGGTCATGAGGAGGAGAAGGAGAAAGCAGGAGCCCTTTATGCTGGGCGCCCTAACCCTAGAAAGGTGGATTTTTCAGCGTTATTAAAGAGTTTTAAACACGGAAACCATTTCGTAATGTTTGTGTAATGTCTTGTTTCTTTTTTTTTCCGGTACTAGAGAGAGAACGCAAGACTTTCGCACTGAGCTACTTCCCCAGCCTTTTTTAAAAATTTGAGGCAGGCTCTCGCTAAATTGGCCAGACTTGGCTGGAACTAGCGATTACAGGCACGCGCCACCACGCCCAGCAATGTCGTGTTCCATTAATTGTCTGTGTCCTAACTATATTGTATATACCCCTCCCTCAAAAGAAAACAAAAATCGTTAAAGCAACTCTACGGGTGGGAGATACCAATTCCGGTGGCCCCTCGACCGCCAGTGAGGCTGCCCATGCGGGCGTGGCGACAGGGGCTGGGGAGGGAGGGTGGTCCCGGCCGGCGGGCTCTGCTCCTGGCCCCGGGCAATCCCCAGCCAGCTCTAGGTAAAAGATGCTCTCCAGGTAAGCGCTGCCGGCCTCGGGGGGTGGCAGCAGCCTCCGCGCCTGGCGCGGAGCTCGACCCGTCGGGGCCGCCTCTGGCCTGCACCCCTCGCGCGCGCCCGCGAGCCCGCGCCCGCTCCCCGCCACCTCCCCGGCGTTCTCCGCGCCGGCCGCGCCCGCACCGACCGCGCTCCCGCAAGGCTCGGGCCCAGCGGCGAGGCGTGGACTCCGCGCGGGCCGGGCGGCGGAACTGACGCTGGCGGGCTTCCGGGACGGCCCCGAGGAGGGCGGCGGCGCGGCGGCGCGGCGGCGGCGGAGGGTGCTCGCTGTCGAAGGGGGGGGCGCGGCGGCGGCAGCGGGCTACGCAAGTTCCGCAAGGGCTCCCCTGTCCTCTCCTCCAATCTCTTCTCGCTCTCACCCGGCGCGGGGCCGTCTCCCGACGGCGGCTCTTCCGGCCGAGCGCGCGGAGTGCGGTTCTGAGGGGAGCCGCATCGCCCCCGCCTCGGGGTCGCCTTGCCGCTGCCTCGCTCTTGTGGCGGGTGCCGTTCTTGCCCGAAGCTCTGTCCTCAGCTCCATGAATGGAAATCGGCTCTGCAGGTGAGTCGGAGCTGCTGGGCCGGGGGCGTAGGGTGTCCCCCCACGGTTGTCCCCTGGGCCTCGTCACTCGCTCGCGCCGGCCCAGGGGCGCGCGGGGCGGGCGTCGCTGGTTTCCTGCCCCGCCGGCGGCCTCCCCGCAACCCCGCCGCATCTCCCCCGGGGCCATGGCGTTGGCGAAACTGCCGCGAAGGGCTTCAGTTTGGGGTCATCTAGGCGATACAGTATTACTCAGACTCCCCCTCCGCCTCTTCGAGAGAGAGAGGAGTTTGCCATCGCTTTTGTTATCCAGGTGGAGATGCAACGGCGTGCGTGTTCTCTGGCCGGGTGGTGTGCCCGGTAGAGGGGCGGCCAGCCATCTCCCTTACCTGCCTCTTGGGGTGGCGGTGAAGATGCGCTGAGATAACGGATGCGATTAAGTTTGAAGTAGGTGTTAGTGCTACGTCAAATGCAGGGTGGCATTGCCTCCACCCCCCGAGTTCTCCTGTGTTTGTTGTGGCAGCGCGGTGTGTACTTTCTGAGGAGCTTGGAAATGTCTCTTCGATCGGCCCAGACCACCGCTTATATGAGGAGATGGATGTTAAGATTACTGACAGTATCTTTTCATTCTCTATTCCTTGACGAAGCAATTGTAATATTCCTGGAAATTTGGAATTTGGGAAAACCGTTTTTTGTCCTGAGGGAGGGGGGCAGTCTTAAGGAAAAACTGCAACATGGACTGTACTTACATTATGGCAAGAAAAAGAAGGGCTAGGGATGTAGCTCAGTGGTAGAGCACTTGCCTGGCATGCACAAGACCCTGAACTCAATCCCCAGTACCAGGAAAAAAGAAAAAGTACTATTTATGATTAATTGAAGAATATAAAATAGGCATTACATAACGGTTTGCTTACCAGATGATCATGGTTGTTTGTTATATTTTAAAGTACGTTTCATCCAGATGACCACTAATTTGTCATTTTCAAAATATTTGGAAAGGCAGATGTCTTGTTACTAGAGCATCACAAGTCTTTGAATTTCACATCTCTGCCAATTTGAGCAGTACAAAAACATAAGAAAAATTTACGTAAAAGAAACCAGTGACATGAGAACTTCGTTGAATAGGTTGAGTATAATTGACAAGTGTATGCAGAAAGGCACTCAGAAATTGTGAGTGGAGAAATTAAGAGGGGAGTTTCTTACAAGTTTTATTGCATGGAATTTTCTCTACTCAATTTCTACCATTTCTCTTGTTGCACTCCACTTTTTGCCTTTTCCATATTTCTTAAAAACAGAAGTCTCTTTAGATTGTGAAGACATTTATTATAGATTTGTGTATTTCCAAAACTATCCTGCTCTTCTTTTTAAATTTTCTACCATAGTATTTGTTCTCACTGTTATGTAACTGTCCAACTGTTGTCAATCCTGGAAAACTAAACATGGAAATTAAACTTTTTATTCATCATTCTAAAACTTTTGAGGATATTTCAAAGAAATTTTAAATATATTTTTCTTTTGTTTCTTTTGTTTGGGATTTTCATATGAAAATATGACCTAATATGCAGGCAACATCCTTGAAAATACTTATGATGTCAAACCACTAGTCAACTGGTACAGCTAGTCGAAGTATGGCTCAGAAAATGCGTTTTATCTTTTCTTTCTCTTTTGGGGGTCTTTTGTTGTGAAAACATATTCATTTACCTGTCTTCGCATTGAAGAAGTATTGTTAGATAATTCTAGTGGCCATATCCTTGGCCATCTTGCAACATAAAGTTCATTCTTGAGTGCAGTTCGTGTAATGACAGTCGTCTAATAGTGAAGATAAGCATAAGATTATCATTGTTACAAACAATACTTTCTTTCATTCTTCCTAGTACTTATATATAATTGTTATGCTAAATGTAGTTGAAAGCCGTGTGCAACTAAATTTTAAACTCAGAATCTGACAGATGGATATTTTAATTAAAAATGTTTTAGATGTAAATTTTCTCTAATAGTCTATTGAATTAGTATTGAATCTCTCCATTTCTGTAGTTTTTCTTTTGTATGGAGATTCCCAGGAATCATGATAGGATGTTTTAAATTCTGATTGCTACATGGGAACATAGGAAACTTAATTTAGTACATTAAAGGACTTCAAATACAAATACCACGTAATTGTTTCTCAGTGAATAATTCCTTACTAAAAGTTGATATTTACCTATCCCCAACTTCTCCCCAGACTGGGGACTGAACCCAGAGCCTTTGCACTGAGCTTCATCCCCTGACCTTTTTTTAGTTTTGTTTTTGTTTTTGTTTCTGTTTTGGACAGGGTCTCACCAAGTCTATAAATTGCTGGGGTTTGAATTTGAGATCCTCCTGCCTCAGCCTCCCAGAGTGCTGGGATTATACCAGTAGATGTGTGCCACCACACCAGGCTTCTGTTCTTTCTCACATGAAGTATTTTAAACGATTTTTAAGTTTGTTCTGTATAATCTACTAGTTTAGTACCATCTGAGCTTTGATTTAGCCAAAAAAGATGCATATTTATTTTAAAAATAATAGTTTAGCGTCTGTGCCTTTGACTCTTTAGTTAAGGGAACTTGTGAAACCCTACTTTTTTATGGTCTAATTACAGCTGAACTGAGGGTAGGTTATGTTTTATTTCCAAATAAAATGGGATAGGAACAGCAGAAATGTTCATTTAGCTACCACTTCTCCTGAAGACCTATTTTTTTTAGGAGTATAATACTCTAGTCTGTATTTTTAGATAAAGTCAGACTATTGTATAGGGAGAAATTGTACTTAACAATGGAAGAAAAACATTTACTTTTGCTATAAATTAGTGACATACAAATTTATTTGAAATGTTTGGTAGTTTTATGCAATCATGTAAAAGTGGATAGACTGTTCCTTAAATGTTTAAATTTGTTTTTGAACTCGTTTTAGAGTTCTTCATTTCTTAAATAAACATAAAAAAAAAAAAAAAGTCATTTGGGACCACATTTCAAAGGAGCAAAAATTGAATGCATTCGAAACTAAAACTAAATCAAGAATGGCATTCCAATGAGAAGGATACAAGTTGTGGATTCAAAATGCTAAAATATGTAACGACATAGGTTCTCAGTTTAGTGTTTAAAACAAACTTTTCACTTTGGAAGTGTTTGTGTTGTTATATAAATTTGGTCTTTTTTTTTTTTTTTTTTTTTTTTTTTTTGTGGGTACCGGGGGGACGACCTCAGGACCTCGCGCGCCAGCAGGCGCCCGTGCCACTGAGCGATATCACCGGCCCCTTTTTCGTATGTGGGTTCCGGGAGTCGAACTCGGGCCTTCGCGCTTGCAAGGCAGGCGCTTAAGCCGCTGAGCCGTCTCACCGGCCCATAAATTTGGTCTTGAAGGAAAAAACAATGTTAAACTGGTACTCCTTTTGGTGAGTGTGAACTTGGAAAGTAAAGGTTTTTCTGTTGGATTATCTATTCACTTTTAACTTGTGCTGTTTTGGGGTAGCCCTTGTAGTTTGTTGTTTGTTTTTTAGTATTTGCTGCTCGTGACTAGTCCTGTAAATTTATAAATGTGTATGCTTATGTTGTTTTTATTTTAGAATTTAATTTCTTTCAGTGATGGGATGCCCTGAGGGAAAACTGAAAAGGAGTCAAGAAGCATCTTTTTTCTTTTAAACAAAGGCTTTAAAGAAAAGAAAGGAAAAAAAAAGTAACCTTCAAATGTAATTTGATCAAAATGATGAAGACATTTAAAATAGTATCCATGATTCCATCACCCTGTATAATGATCCCATTCTTTACATTTTTAAATCAAATTCCGAGCTGATTTAGTTATGTAAAAAAAATAAGGAATTAAATTATTTGGAAAGCAATGCAAATGAATGAAAAGATGTGTAGATGCTTCTTCATTTTTTCTTTGGGAGATTTTTATGTAATAAATTGGTATTTTGAATTTACTTATACTGAATAACTTTGTATATTCATTGGGAACATTACATTTGTTTGGTTCCATTAGCCTGGCCTGACAATATGTAGCAAGGCCTGGGGCCCTGAAAAAGGGGCATTTCCTGGAAGAGTTCAGTGTTGTCTGTGGAAAAACCCTAGCTCAGAGACGAATTCTTGCCAAATTGTCTTAAGCTGTTGGTTTCTAGCTGAATACCGGTTTACTTTATAATAATGCAGTCATCTAGTTACATTGGTTTCTATATTGTTAAAGTACTTGAATGTCTACTTGAAAAATGAATTAAAAACAATGTTTTGTTAATCTAAGAAGCGTATTGTCTTATAGTACTTACTTAAAACTAGGACCTTAAAAAAGTAATTTATAAATCTTGGTTTTCTTTTTTTTTTTTTAAGTGGATAGAAGGAAAGGAAAAGCCCAAAGTGATGGTTCTATTTTCAGGAAGGTAAAACTAAAATGATAATTTAAGATCAGTATCTTTGCTAGGCCTGGTTAGTTTCAGACTGTTGGGATAAACAGTATTTACCAGACATTCCTAGTTTCTAATTCAGTTGTCTAGGATACTCAATAGACCCTCATTCTTGGCCTATTAACAAAACAGATGTGAGAAAGAATATTGTGTGGTTTTTCAACCATAATGGTTATGCTGTTAGTATACAAAAACAGCCTTTCTGTATTTGGCGTTTTTGTAGTTTTCTGCCATTATCTGTGTTAATATTAATGACTGTCTTTAGCTAGCCACCACTTAAAAAAAAAGACTATTGAGATTCAGCAAAACCTTGTCACACAACTAATACATTCTTTTATGTGGGCTTTTTGTGGTTTTGTTACAATAAAAATTGTGTGCATTTGTTTGGGATGCCAGTTAAATAAAATAATCCAAAAGAACTCTGTTTTATATCAGCCAGTTATTTTACATATTATTTCCAAATCGTCATGTCCTTGGGAAATCAGAGGATTATAGAACATAGACATGAGATACTTTTAGGTTTTTCATAAGTGAAAGAAAATTTTGTAAGAAATTGTTCTCAGTTGTAGGCTTACATAATACTGTTTTAAAATCATTACTAATACATTTTATTCCGATTAATTTCTGAATCTTTTAGAATAAGATACAGAGTATTTCTCTGAATTTTAAAGTTGTTTAAAGAATACATTGTAGGGGCCGGTGAGATAGCTCAGCGGCATAAGCGCCCGCCTGGCAAGCGCGAGGTCCTGAGTTTGACTCCCGGAACCGCATACGAAAAAAGGGCCGGTTATATCGCTCAGCGGCACGGGCGCCTGCTGGTGTGCGAGGTCTTGAGTTCGACCCCCCGGTACCCACAAAAAAAAAAAAAAAAAAAAAAAAAAAATACATTGTATAGTGGGTTACTTAGATAATTTCTCCTTTTATTTTCAAGGGGGAAAATACCTTTTTAAAAACTCTTTTTCCTACCTGCCCTCTGAGAAATTTAACCCTCAACATGCTGAATGTTCTGTAAGTGACTTAGGTAAATATAGTAAATGTGAGTATGATAATAAGTACAGTACAGTATATTTGGAAACATTTATTTTTTTATTTTTTTATTTTTTTGTGGGTACCGGGGGGTCGACCTCAGGACCTCGCGCGCCAGCAGGCGCCCGTGCCGCTGAGCGATATCACCGGCCCCTTTTTCGTATGTGGGTTCCGGGAGTCGAACTCGGGCCCTCGCGCTTGCAAGGCAGGTGCTTAAACCGCTGAGCCATCTCACCGGCCCGGAAACATTTATTAAATGAATAAGTGGAGTTTGGAATTAGCAGGTAGAAGCTTACGAAAGTCCCATACTAATGTTTATGAGTTGGCCTTGTGGGTTTAAAATTTTACTATGTCAAATGTAGAGATCAATATACTTTTCTAAAATAAAAATAATTTTTTGTTTATAAAATGTTTATTATTTAAAAAACAAAAAGTACAGGAATGTCTAAAATAGAAACTGAAAATAATATAGTCATATCTTCCAGATGAAACCAGTGATATTTTTCTTCCATATCTTTTTAGGCATCCATTTGTCTGTCTATCCATTTTATATATTTATTTTTTGTATTAGGATTTGAACCCGAGGCCTGCTTTTTCTTCTTAGTCATATGTCATGAATAGTTGTAACATGTCATTATTTACATCTATGTGGCAGTATGATAATTTTTATAGAATGAATAGCATTTAATTTTTTCTATATATTATTTAGTCAGTCTCATTGGTAGTGGTTTAGATATTTTTCAGTGTTTCATTATTATGAATAAAACTGAAAAAAAAAAGGAAAAACAAAAACTGTGATAAGTGTCCTAGTATAGTACATAGGTCTTTGTAAATTGGTCCACTGCTTAGATACTCCTAGAAGTAGAATTATTGAAACAGGTCTTTTTTGAATATTAAAGCAGAAGTTCCCAGTGAAAATCCATTTTTATTGATATAGTATATTCTAGTGTATGCTGTAGCTGATTTTGATTTTTTTTTTTTTTTTTTTTTTTTGTGGGTACCGGGGGGTCGACCTCAGGACCTCGCGCGCCAGCAGGCGCCCATGCCGCTGAGCGATATCACCGGCCCCTTTTTCGTATGTGGGTTCTGGGAGTCGAACTCGGGCCCTCGCGCTTGCCGGGCAGGCGCTTAAGCCGCTGAGCCATCTCATCGGCCCTGATTTTGATTTTTTAATTGATTTTTTTTTTATTTTAGTAGTAGGCCTTTAACCCAGGGCCTTTGCACTGAGCTATATTCCTAGCCATCACAACCCTCTTCCTTTTAATTTAAATTTTTATTTCAAGACAGGGTCTTGCCAAGTTATTAAGTTGCCTAGGCTGGTCTTGAATTTATGATCCTCCTGCCTCAGCCTCCCAGAGTACCCAGATTACAGACACATACCACACCCAACTCATTGCATTTATCATTCACATTTACTGTGGGCTGTTATTTAGCTTCATACTTAATGACTAGTACATATTAGATTGTTAGATCAGTGAACAACATAAACTACATTCATGCTTTGAAAAGTATTTTATAGTTGAAATTAACCAATATTTAACATAGTTATTGAAATAAAATTTGAGACAGAAATTCCAGATATTTACCAATAGCATTCCTCACAGAACTAGAGAAAACAATCCTAAAATTCATTTGGAACCAGAAGAAACCCAGAATAGCAAAAGCAATCCTGGGCAAAGCAGGAGGCATTACAATCCTGGACTTCAAGTTATCTTACAAAGCTACAGTGATAAAAACAGCATGGTACTGGCACAAAACCAGATTTGTGAATCAATGGAACAGAATAGAGGATGCAGAAACAACCCTGGCACATTCAGCCATCTGATCTGTGACAGAGAGGCCAAAGACATAAGCTAGAGGTAACAAATGTAACTAACAAATGGTGCTGGGAAAACTGGCTGTTCACATGCAGACAATTGAATCTAGACCCATTATCTCTCACCATATATTAAACTAAAATCAAAATGGATCAAATACACAAATGTTAAAACAGAAACAATCTGTTGGAAGAAAGTAGGTAAAACTCTTGAAGACATAGGCACAGGCAAAGACTTTCTGAACAGAGCCCCAGTTGCACAAGAAATAACATCAAGAATCAACAAATGGGATCATATAAAATTAAAAAGCTGGGCCGGTGAGATAGCTCAGCGGCATAAGCGCCTGCCTGGCAAGTGCGAGGTCCTGAGTTCGACTCCCAGAACCCACATACGAATAAAGGGCCGGTGATATCGCTCAGTGGCACGGGTGCCTGCTGGCATGTGAGGTCCTGAGTTCAACTCCTGGTACTCACACACACAAAAAAAAAATTAAAAAGCTTCTGCACAGCAAAAGAAAACACCAACAGTGTGAAGAGACAATCTACAGAATGGGAAAATTTTTTGCCAGCTATTCCTCAGACAGAGGGTTAATATGTAGAATATATAAAGAACTAAAAAAATTAGACCCCGCCCAATAAAAGACAAGTCAAAAATGGGCAACTGAAATTAATAGACACCTCTCAGAAGAAATACAAATGGCTAATAGATACATTAAAAAATGTTCAATGTCTGTGGCCATTAGAGAAGTGCAAATGAAAACACACTGAGAGTTCAGTCTTACTCCAGAAACAATGGCTATAATCAAGAAATCAAATAATAAATGTTGGAGAGACTACGGGGGAAAAGGAACCCTTCTACATTGTTGGTAGCAGTGTAAACTAGTACAGCCATAATGGAAATAAGTATGGAGTTTCCTTAAAAAAACAAACTAGAAATTCAATTTGACCCAGCTAGTCCCCTTCTAGGTATCTTCCCGAAGGAGTTAAGACATCATATTGCAGTGATACATGCATACCCATGTTTACAGCAGCACAACTCATAATAGCTAAATCTTGGAAGTGGCTTATATATCCATCAACAGAGGAATGGATAAAGAAAGTGGTATTTATACTCAGTGGAATACTACTCTGCCATAAAGAAGGATAAACTTGAGTCATCTGTAGGAAAATGGATGCACCTTGAGACCATAATGTTAAGTGAAGTAAATCAGACACACAAGCTTAAATATTGCATGATTTTTGTTACTTGAGAAACCCAAAATATAAATAGCCAAATAAAAGATAGATAATAAGAAATAGCAAGGCAGATCTTTTGCAAAAGGAAAAAGGACTAAGAGATGGAGGGAGTAGGGAAAGGGGATGAAGAAAACAATTAAGATGTGTTAGGTATATGTACGAACTCTCACGAGGAATGTAATCATGTACTGTAAGTATGTACTAATCAAAATAAAAATTGAAAAACAGAAATTCCAGATATTGTATTATATTTCTATTTAATTACATTTTCAAGTCTATAATAATATATTTGTGTGTGTGTTTTGTTTTTGTTTTCCCTAGTAGTAGTGATTGAAGATAGGGAGCACTGAGCTATATATCCTAGCCTTTCTTATTGTTTTTTTTTTTTTTTTTTTTTTTTTTGTGGGTACTGGGGGTCGACCTCAGGATCTCGCATGCCAGCAGGTGCCTGTGCCGCTGAGCGATATCACCGGCCCTTTTTTTTGTATGTGGGTCCCAGGAGTCGAACTCGGGCCCTCGTGCTTGCCAGGCAGGTGCTTACGCCGCTGAGCCATCTCACTGGCCCTCTTATTGTATTTTGAAACAGAGTCTCACTATGTTGCCTAGGATGGAGGCTGAATTTACACTCCTAGTACTTCAGGTATGTGCCACCACAGCTAGCTATTTATTTATTAAAGAACTAAAATATGCTTCTGGAATTGGAAGCATAATGTATTGACAAAAATGTTTCTTTCATTAGAGTACTGTTCATTGCTTACTCATGAAACAGAATTTTGGCTTTTGTCTGTGTACCAGACAAATAATGTAGAAAAAGTTAGTTTAAAAAATTAATATATGATAATATAAAAAGCATGGGTTTTGGAGACATTCTGGGTTTCAAATTAAGTGTGACTTATTAATGTGTCAAAGTGGGTTCAGTTGTAACAAATGTGAGGAATGTTGACCATGAATATGTAGAGGGAGGGGGGCATTTGGGAAATCTCTAACCTCCCATCAATTTTTCTGTGAGCCTAAAACTGCTATAAAAATAGTCTATTAAAAATTAACTTTGATTTTGGGCAATACATTTAGTCTTCCTTAACTTTAATTTCTTTATCTGTTCAGTGGAATAG
Organism: Erethizon dorsatum; assembly: GCA_028451465.1. Taxonomy (NCBI): domain Eukaryota; kingdom Metazoa; phylum Chordata; class Mammalia; order Rodentia; family Erethizontidae; genus Erethizon; species Erethizon dorsatum. The sequence continues at coordinate 107,062,310 of CM051827.1, read as the reverse complement.
TAAAAAAGAGATTAAGTATGAAAAGAATACGACCTTTCTTCTCTTCTTATTCTGTAAGACATTTTGTTATAGAGAATTTAGAATACATACAAATAGGCAGAATTGTACAATAAACTCCCATGTACCTATCACCCAAACCAAAACAATCATCAACTCACGTCTAGTAATGACCCTTCTGCTTCCCCCTCCTGTGCTTTTTTTCTTTTCAGCTTTTTGAAACAGGTCTCACCGTGTAGTTCCGGCTGTCCTTGAACTCACTATGTAGCCTAGGCCGGCCTTGAACTTGTGGCAGTCCTCCTGCCTCAGCCTCCTGAGCGCTGGGATTACAGGCATGTGCCACTGTGCCTGGCTTTTTTGTGTGTGTGTGTGGGTACCGGGGATCGACCTCAGGACCTCGCACACCAGCAGGCACCCGTGGCACTGAGCCCATTTTTCGTATGTGGCCCTTTTTCTGGGAGTTGAACTTGGGCCCTCGCGCTTACCAGGCAGGTGCTTACGCCACTGAGCCATCTCACCGGCCCCGTGCCTGGCTTTTTCTCTGTAATTTTTTGAAGCGTATTCTAGGCACGATACAGTTTCACTCAGAAGTATTTAGTATCTATAAGAGATAGGGACTCTTTAAATATAGACAGTACCAGGCCGGTGAGATGGCTCAGTGGCTTAAGCGCCTGCCCGGCAAGCGTGAGGACCCGAGTTTGACTCCCGGAACCCACATACGAAAAAGGGCCGGTGATATCGCTCAGCGGCACGGGCGCCTGCTGGCGCGCAAGGTCCTGAGGTCGACCCCCGGTACCCACAGAAAAAAAAAAAAAAAAAAAAAAAAAAAAAAAAAAAAAAAAATATATATATATATATATATATATATATATATATATATATAGACAGTACCGTTATCACAGGATAATAACAATAATCTTTATATCAACCTATTTATTTCAAAATCTACTTTAACATAACACCATCTACCACCCCCCACCCCCCTACCTACCTTGTGCTCTGAATTGAATCTAGGGGCCTTTCTTTCATTTTTTAGTCAGGCTCCAAATAAATTTTACACATTATGACTGATTGATATCTTTTAAGTAAGATTGATATCTTTTATTCTGTAAGTTTCTCCTCTCCCCCACCCTGCAATTTATGGGTTATCTCTTGAGAGTTTCTTACTGTCTGGATTTTATTGGTTTTATCTTCACTATGAAATTTAATGTTCTTCTGAACTTCCTATAAACTGCTGGTAGACCTAAAGACTTGATCAGATTCTGGCTATTTTTCAAACTTTAAATTTATATATTTATTTTTTTTTTGGTGGGTATCGGGGGTCAAACTCAGGCCCTCGCGCTTGCCAGGCTATGCCGCTGAGCTATTTCACCAGCCCTTAAATTTATTTTTTAACTGATACAGAAAAACATTAAACAATTGCACATATTTATGGGGACCATGTGATGTTTCTGTTTATTTGTACATTGTGTAATGTGAAAATCAAGTTAAATATATGTCTCCTTAAACATTTTATCATTTCTATTGAAGACATTCAAAATCCTTTCTTCTAGTTTTTTGAATGGCTATTCTTTTGGAATTTACTCCAGTAGGATTTTTGTCCCCAATGCGTCAATGCAATTGTTTTATCAAAGTCAGCAAAGACTTTGCTAAATCAAATAGTTCTAAATCTTCATTTTATTTAACATTTTAACTGAATTTTATTAGGTTGTTTTCTTGAAACTGTTTTTTCCACCTCATGTTCTGGGTACTACTCTCCAAGTACTCTTCCAACCTTGTTGGCTATTAACTTGTCTGGTTCCATTGCTGTTTTCTCCTCTTCTCCTTAATCTCTGAACATCTTGGGAGTGCTCCAGGGTTTAGTAGGCTTCTGAGCTTGCCTCTGTCTGGGTCATCTCCCCTTATTCAGCGGTTTTAAATAACACGTGCTGAGGACATCCACATTTACATCTATAACCTAGACCTCTCCCCTGAACTCCAACATTCATCTTTCTAGCAGACACCTATTCGTATAGGCATTTCAAACTTAACATGTCCTAAAAATTCACTTCATTTCTTCTCCAAACTGATTGCTATTCCTGAGTCCTAGCTCAGTAAATGATATTTCCATTCTTTCAGTTGCCTAGACCAAAAAAGCTTTAGAGTACTTTTATCTCTTACCCCAAATTTAATACATTAACAATTTCTGTCATGCCTGTCTTCTAAATATTTTCCATCACATCACTCTCATAATTGCTATTACTCTAGTCCTACCAAACATTTTCCTTTGCCTAGACAACCAATAGCATGCTAACTGGTTTCTTTGCCTCTACTCTTACATATAATTTTTCATAAAGCAGCTAAAAAATTACACTGTGTGTGTGTGGATAGGTGGGTGTGGGTGTGGGTTTGGCTGTGTAGTTTGGGGGATTGAACCCAGAGCCTGTAAAATGATTCCTCCTTTATAGAGTTGGTATAAAGATTAAATGGCATGATGTATATAAAGCACTTAGCACATTGCCCAAGATATAGTTAAGAGTTTGTTAAGTTTTAGCTATTATACATGATCTAATCTGATCCTGACAAGATTCATTTTTGAAAAGGTAAGTTAGTTATTTTCATTTTGTAGATCAGGAAACAGATGCAGGGACGTAAGTATTTGGTGACAGTCAAGTAGTTACATAGTGACAGAGCCAGACATGGCCTAGTCTAGAATTTCTATACTATTGCCTATTTGTAGAATAGGTAGAATCTTTCCTGTAAGATAGTAGGAAAGATTATGTTCTTGGAGGAGATTTTTTAGAAATACATGAAAGCAAATTTAAAAACAAATGTTTCAGGCAACCTTTTAATGTTCTTTCATCCACACTGAGTAAAAGTTTGTTAACTTTTTTATTACCAATATATCCTTTTGATATATTGCTGGATTTAACATTTTGTAAGGATTTGTGTGTGTGTGTTCATGAATGAGATTGGCTCATAATTTTTCATAATGCTTTGTCAGGTTTTAGTACCGTGCCAGAGTCTTTTCTGGCATCATAAATTGAATTGGGGGATGTTTACTTTTTTCCTATTCTCTGGAAGGGTTTGTGTAAGATTGGTATTATATTTTTCCTTAAGTGTTCGATATAATTTTCTAGTGAAGCCATCTGGATCTTCAGGGGTTTGGTTTGGTTTTGTTATATGTGTCGACATAGTTATAACTATGGATTTAACTTTTTCAGTAGTTATGTCTTTCAGATTATTTATTTATTTATTTTGTACTGGGAATTGAACTCAGGGCCTTCACCCTGAGCTACATCCTCACTCCCCCCTTGTTTTTTTGAGCTAGGGTCTCACTAAGTTGCCCAGGCTGTGCTCAAACTTGTGAGCTTCCTGCTTCAGCTTCCCAGAGTGTTGTGTTGGGTGTATAGCAGCATTAGGTCTTCTCTAAATTTCTTGTAGAATTCAGTGGTGAATCTGTCAGAGCCTGGACTTTTCTTTGTTGGTAAGTTTTTAATTACATCTTCAATTTCATTGACTGATACTGGATTATTTAGAATTTTTATATCATCTTGACTCACTTTTGGTAATTCATATGTATCTAGGAATCTGTCCGTTTCTTCTGTGTTATGCATCTCATTGCATCTGTTGTGATTTCACCCTTTTCATTCCTAATTGTATGAATTTGAGTCTTCTCTTGCCTTTTTTTGATAAGGTTGGCTAAGGACTTGTCAGTTTTATTTAATTTGTCAAAGAATAAACTCATTGAGTCATTGATTCTTTGTATTGTTTTCTTAGTCACCATTGCATTCATTTCTGCTCTGATCTTTATAATTTCCTCCCTCATATGAGCTTTGGGCTTGATTTGCTTTTCATTTTTCTTTTTTTTTCTTTCTTTGTGTGTGTGTGTGTGTGTGTGTGTGTTGTTGTTGTTGTTGTTGTCATTGTCATCTTTTTGAGACAGGATTTCACTATGCAGTCCAGGCTGGCCTTAAACTCACTTTGTAGCCCAGGCTAGCCTTGAACTTGCAGCAATCCTCCTGCCTCGGCCTCCCAAGTGCTGGGGTTACAGGTGTGTGCCACCACGCCAGACATTTTTTGTTGTTGTTGTTGTTTGTCTTTTTGAGGCAGGGTCTCACTATGTAGTTCAGGCTGGCCTTCAACTCACTTTGTAGTCCAGGCTGGCCTCGAATTTGCAGCGATCCTTCTGCCTCATCCTCCTGAGTGCTGGGATCACAAGTGTGTGCCATCATGCCCAGCTGTCTTCTTTTTCTGGAGGCTTGAGGTTCAACATTAGGTTGTTTATTTGAGCTCACCCTGTTTTTCTGATATGGGAATTCACCACTGTAAATTTCCCTCATAGGACTTTCATTGTGTCCCATAAGTTCTGCTATGTTATATTGGCATTATCATTTAATTGTAAAAACTGTCTAATTTCTTCTTTAGTTTCATCTGTGACCTATTGGTTGTTCAAGAGGGTGCTATTTAATTTCCATGTGCTTATGAAGTTCTTGTGGTTTCTTTTGCCATTGATTTGTAATTTCATTGCATTATGGTCTGATAGTCTGCATGGCATAATTTCATTTCCTTTGCATTTACTTAAGCATGTTCTATGAGCTAGTATGTGCTCTATTTTGGAGAATATCCCATGTGCAGCTGAGAAGAATGTGTATACTGATGTTGTCGGGTGGACCACTCTGTAGACATCTACTAAGTCCATTTGTTCAAAAGTTTGGTTCAGTTCTGATATTTTGTGGTTGATTTTTTTTTTTGTCTAGTTGATGTATTTGTGTATATGGGGTATTGAGATCCCCCATTACAATTGTATTAGTGCTTATTTGATTTTTCATGTTTGTTAATATTTGTTTTATACATTTGAGTATGCTGGTATTTGGTGCATATGTATTTATGAGTGTTATCTCTTCCTCTTGGATTGTTCCCTTGACAAGGATGTAGTGACCTTCTTTGTCTCTCTCTGTTTTTGGGGTTCTTGTGGGTTCTGCTTTTTTCTGGGTTCTTGTGGCATGAGGTATTGTTTTCCATCCTTTGACTTTCAGTCTGTGAATTTCTTCTTGAATTAAATGTGTTTCTTGTATGTGGCATATTGTTGGATCTTGCTTCTTGATCCATTCTGCCAATCTGTTTCTTTTGATTGGTGAATTGACACCCTTAACACTGATGGTATAACTGATATGTATTGACTGGTCCTGTCATGTTGTTTTCCTATTGTTGGCTCCCTTTCCCCCCCTCCCTGTTTAATTGCTTGCCTTGTTTGGTGGATTAATTCTGTTGAGGTTCGTGGAGTTTTAGTCCTTGTTATGTTTCTAGAATGTCTTTCAGAACATTTCGGAATGCTGGTTAGGTGGTCATGAATTACCTCAGGTCTTCTTTGTCATGGAAGTATCTTATTTCTCTGTCAATTTTGAAAGATAGTTTTGCGGGGTATATCAATCTGGGTTGGAGGTTGTTTTCTTTTAGGGCTTGAACTGCTTCACTCCAAGCTCTTCTTGACTTGAGGGTTTCTGTTGAGAAGTCAGCTGTGATTCTGATGGGCTTTCCTTTATGGGTGATTTGTTTCTTTTCTCAACAGCTTTTAATATTCTGTTCTTGTGTTGAATTTCTGGAACTTTGACTATTATGTGCCTTGCTGTAGATTTTTTTTGATCATGGCTAATTGGAGTCCTATATGCCTCAGTTATCTGTATGTCAAATTCGTTTTCTTCCTTGGGAGGTTTTCCGCCATTACTTTTGTGAACAGATTTTTTATGTCGTTTGTGCTATCACCTGCTTTTTCATTGACTCTGATCAATCTTTTTTTTTTTTGGTTTTTTGCTATATAGTTCAGGCTGGCCTGGAACTCACTGTGTAGCCTAGGCTGGCCTTGAACTCGCAGTGATCCTCCTGCCTCAGTCTCCCAAGTGCTGGGATTACAGGCATTCATCACAATGTCCAGCCCTGATCAATTTTATGTTAGTCTTCTTTGCATCATCTAGCAGCTGCTGGATTGATTTCTCGTGGTCCCTTGCTATTTTTAAGAAATCTTTCTTTTCATGATAGCTAACAACAATCCTGTCTTCTATATCTGAGATTCTGTCCTCACATTGGCTCTTTCTGCTGCATATAATTTCAGTGGAATTTTTAATCTCCTGGATATCTGTTTGAATGTTTCATGGATTTCATTTCTTTCCTATGTTGAACATTCATCGTTTCCATTCCATCATTTTCCTAAGCTCCTCTTTTTTTTTTTTTTTTTTTTTTTTTTATCTGTATCTGCTCTAGAGTCACTAAGCATGTCTTTTATTATGGTCACCATCTGTAGTTATCTGAGACATTATTTCTTATTTGGTTTTTTCCTAGAGCCTCGTTCATTTGCTTTACTTCCACTGTTACCACTTCAGAGAGTCCAGGTGGATGGCTTTCAGATTGTTCCACCTCACTGCCCCCTGGGTTTTCCTTTGGTGAGCTAGAAGTCTGGGGTTGTATCTTGTTTAAGTGTCTCCTTATTTTCTTTTTTTTTTTTAGTTTAATTCCTAGGTTGTTGCTTGTAAATTGCTTATGGTGAATATCCTTATTGCTAGTATTTAGAACCCTTAGAAAATGACTACTTCTCAGAGATGTCTTCCAGGTGTAGCTGGCTTTTAGGTTTTGAGTCTGTTGCAGGATTCTACCTCTTGAATTTATTGGGTATGAGAAGTTGCTGCCCACTTGGCCCAGCCCCTGGTTCTTTGGCACTGGTCTATAGTATTGTTTATGATCCTTAGGCAATCTCAGTCTTGGCATACCAGGAAGAACAACTCATTAGAACAATTATGTCACCTTAGCTAAAGTAGTACAATCAGCAATAAGAATATCATCAAACACAGCCTAGGAAATGACAAACTGTGGTAACTTAATTTGCCACCTTTATGAACTAGATTTGTGGTTATATAAGAAAATCTAATAGGAACCAGAAAATTTTATACAGTAAATAAGCCCTCAATATGGTGATTGTACCCTCAGGGGAGAACATTTAAAAGGGGCTTGGAGAAAAAAATAGAAAAATAGAAGCAGAGGAAGAGATTAGAAGCAAGGCTGGAGGACAAAGAAGATTACAAAAACTTTGGGACACTTGTGAAGAAGACAGGAGGAAAAGAAGACAAAAACAAGAACAGAACAATAACGACAAAAAGACTGGATGTCGTTTTTTTGTGTTCACGCTCACGTAAAAACAAGAACAAACAATCAAGAGAAACTACAACAAAACAGAAACAGGAAAATGAAAAAAAAAAAAGAAAATAAGAAAAAAAATATCCACTTCAAGGTGTGTCTCTGTTCTCACTGGTAGACAATGTAGTCAGACAGAGTCCATATCCGAGTTGATTAATCCCAGCAAGCCAGCCGTAGCTTTATGGTGGGGTAGTGGATAATCCCAGTGAGCCTGTACATTTAGTTCCACTGAGGTTCAGGCTGGTTTCTGGCTGTGAGGCTAGAACCCGACTTGTTCAGCCTGTAACACTACATGTGCCTGCTGCTGGCTTGATTTCGGCTCCCTGACCTCCTGCCAACTTGACCTCAGCAGTCTCACCCTCACACTGGGAGCTGTCGGATGGACCCATCCACAGCTGTCTGAGTTTGGAGCTCAGTTGGCTCCTCTCCAAGATGGCTACCAGCCAGTCGCCCTCTCCTAAGGGGTGTCTGAACCCAAATAACTCACCAGCCACTACAGTCCACGGTGTCCACTGCTCCATTCCACTGGTGCGTTTCTCTCTGGAGCCCACTGAGGACTCCAGCAGTCACTGTGGGCCTGCAGGTTCGAGCCACTTCTTCCATGCTGCCAGTCAGGTTTCAGGGAGAAAGCACCACCTGCCACCTCCTTCTTCTGTATTTAAGTCTGTCTCCATGCTCTCTCCATGGGCTTCAATTCCTTCCTGGGTCCCAGGGACCCACTTCCCTCCTTGTCTTCCTCATGTTGCTACATTCCAGGGTCTGAACACCAAATCTTGGCGAGGCTCTTTCTCTGCTGCTCGTCACTATGCCATCTTCTGTGTTGTGCATAGGTGTGTAACACAATACTGGCTTTTTTCCCAGAGTTTTTAAAATGTAATTTTTAATTTATTCAGATAAGTTATTTATTAACTGAATTTATTATTTGAATTTTGAGGAACAAAGCTGTAATATTTTGAGCTTTAAAAATGTAATGTGAGCTGGGCGTGGTAGTGCACACCTATAATCCCAGCCCTCTGGGAGACTACAGCAGGAGGATCATAAGTTTCAGCCCAGCTGGGCAGTTTAGCAACATAGCAAAACCCTGTCTCAAAATAAAAAATAAGAAGGGCTGGAGATATAGCTCAGGGCAAAGGCCCTAAATTCAATCTCCAATACCTCCAAAAAGTATTTTTTTTAATAAATCAATACTATATATCACGTAGGTTTTTTAAAAAATTGTGGTAAGATGCATATATCATTAAATTTACTATCTTAATCCTTTTAAATGTATAGTTCCCGGGCCAGTGGTATGGCTCAGCGGCATAAACGCCTTCCTGGCAAGCGCAAGGTCCTGAGTTTGACTCCCGGTACCCACATAAGGGGAAAAAAAAGGCCAGTGATATCGCTCAGTGGCACAAGCACCTGCTGGCAAGCGCAAGGTCCTGAGTTTGACTCCTGGTACCCACATTAAAAAAAAAAAAAAGTGTAGTTCCCTAGTGTGAGTACTTTTACATGGTTTTGCAGCCAGTCTTCACAACTTGCAAAACTGAAACTACACCATTAAACAATTCTCCTTTAGTTCCTGCCATGGCACCTAGCAACCAGGCTTCTATACTGTCTGATGCAGTTGTCTGCTCTAGGCCTCTCATATAAGGGGAGTAACACAGGGACTGTCTTTCTGTGACTGGCTGTTTCACTTAGCATTATGTCCTCAAGGTTTATCTATATTACAATGTAATGCATTATTACATTTATCAGAATTTCTTGTTTTGAATGTTGAATGTTTTTCCACTGTGTGTATATACCACATTTTGTTTATCCATTCATCCATCGATAGACACTTGAGTTGCTTCTACCTTCCAGTGTTGTAGAGAATGCTCCAGTGAACATGAGTGTACCAATATCTCTTCATTCAATTCTTTCTACTTTCAGTTCTTTGGGGAAAAAATAATACATATGTGTATCTCCAGAGAATTACTGGATCATTTGTTAATTCTATTTTTCATTTTTTGAGGAATCACCATAGTGTTTTCCAAAGTGATTGTACCATTTTACATTCCCACTAATAGAATACTTTTCAGGTTTTATATACTTTTGTTTGTTGATAAGTTGTATTTCTCTAAGAATTTGTCTGTTTCACAGACTGTCAAATTTATTGGCACCAATGTTGTCATGCCTTCAGGATCTTCAGCATGATATCACTTTTTTTTTTTTTTTTTTTCACTTCTGACATTTGTTACTTAAGTCCTTTTACTCATGTTTTAAAAAAATCAATGTTACCTGTCTGGACCTGGTGGCACCTGCCTGCATTCCCTACTTCTGGGTAGGCCTCACAAATTTGAGGCCATCCTGGACAGTTTACTGAGATGCTGTCTAAAAATTAAAAAATAAAAAGGGCTGGGGATGTAGGCTTCCATGGTAGAATGCTTGCCTAGCCTGTAGGAAGTCCTGAGTTCAGTCCCTAGTACTGGGACGAAAAAAAAAATCATTGTTACCTGGGACTTACCAATTTTATATGTCTTTTCAAATAATCAATTTTGTGCTTTTTGATCCTTTTTATTAGATATTTCTTTTGTTTTGTCAAGTTTTGCTCTTTTTTTTAATTTTCATTTACTTTGCACTTACTTTATGCAGTTTGGTTCTGACTTGGCGCTTACTTGTGCTCATCAGGGTTTGTATGATTGTTCCCCTTTGTCTATACCCCTTCCAGAACAAAGTTGCTTGTTCTTTTTTTGTTTGTTTCATTTTGTTTTTGCTTTTGTTTTTTTTTTAGAAAGGGTCTCAGTTTATAGTTCAGGCTGGCCTCGAACTTGCGGCAATCCTCCTGCTTCAGCCTCCCGAGTGCTGGGATTACAGACTTGCACCATCATGCCCAGCACTTGTTTGTTTTTAACAAAGAGAAGAAATTGGGGTGAAGGAAGTTGAATTACTAGGAATGATGTCACATTCAGCACTAAGCTTTAACCATTATCAGCTGTACTTATAATTCTAATGTATTCTGGTTGATAAGATTATCAGGTGCAGCTTATAATAGATTCTTTCTTTTCTTCTCCTTGGCAGGACCTGTTGGGGCCCAGCCCCTACTCATGGTGCCCAGAAGACCTGGCTATGGCACCATGGGCAAACCCATTAAACTGCTGGCTAACTGTTTTCAAGTTGAAATCCCAAAGATTGATGTCTACCTCTATGAGGTAGACATTAAACCAGACAAGTGTCCTAGGAGAGTAAACAGGTAAGAATCAGGGGTCTGTGAAGATCTTTTGCTGTTTGTATTTGCTTTAGTGATTATAATATATATCTGAAGAACAGTGACAATATGTACCAGTTTGCCCAAACACACCAGGTAATTTGTTTTGAAATTGATTATATTTCAGAGGTGTGGTTGTGAGAAAAATCTGCAAACAGCCTTGAAGTTATTCCATTATAGATGAGCTCTTACTTTTTCTTTGTGATGACAGAAAGTGTCCAAGTCATTTTTACATGCTTTTGGAACCAGGTTGAGGAACCTGAGCATATCTTTTTTTAATTGTTAGATAATATATGTGTGCTTTCTTTTGCCTCCCCACCTCACCTTACTTATCAGTTTCATAGCGTTCCCTTTCAAATGATGGTGATGATGGTAGCAGTGGTAGGTTGAGATGGGCTTGTCATGGTTTCATGCTTTCTGTTCTATTCCTTGCGGTTCCATAGCAATAAGTATAGATGATATATAAGGATTTATCATTCTGCTTCCTTTGCCCTCCCCCAAATGTTATATGTATTGCTCATTGCAGTTTAGCTAGTACAAGGATTGTAAAAGGAACTTATAGTATAGTGTGTGCTGAGTATATTCTGATTTAAAATGAAACACATTTAGAAAACAATGATATTTAATTTAGCATTTTGGTTTATACTGTCTCAGTTTTTTCTTATTAGTAGTATTAAGAGTTTTAATTTAAGACACAGTTCTTTTTGTCAAAATCTATAATTCAGTAGATGTGGTAAGACATAGAAGAAATATAAAAATCTGATTTTTTTTGGACTTGCCATCCTTATTATTAGTATTTCTGATATACATGAAAAGTGAATGAGCACTAAAGAGATTTTTTAATCTATATTGTTTTATTTTTTAATTTGAAATTTTCTTTTTTATTAAATTTTTATTTTTATAGGTACATGTTTGCAGTACATAATGATTACATTTCTCGTGGGGAGTTGATACATACACAAAACACATCTTAATTCTGTTTTCGCCCTCTCCTCACTCCTTCTTCTTCCCTCCATCTCACACTGCGAGATTTTTTTTTTTTTTTTTTTTTTTTTTGTGGGTACCGGGGGGTTGACCTCAGGACCTCGCGCACCAGGAGGTGCCCGTGCCGCTGAGCGATATCACCGGCCCCTTTTTCGTATGTGGGTTCCGGGAGTCGAACTCGGGCCCTTGCACTTGCCGGGCAGGCGCTTAAGCCGCTGAGCCATCTCACCAGCCCCCACACTGCGAGATTTTGTGATAACGTGTTAAAACGACTTTGTGTTAGAATTAACATGTAATGAAAAAAATTATTGAGTATGAACTCTAGCATCCAGATATGGTAGTCATTAGGAAATCTTTTGTAAAGGGAGAAGAGAAGGAACTCAGTTGATAAAACAATTAGTAGAAATTTGGATAGTGGCAGTAAGTTATGTTTGTGTATGTGTGTGTGTACAGAAAGAAGTGTAGTGGTTGGGAAGAACCAGAGGTATGAAGCTATCAGTAAGAATAGATGACTCCTAACCCTACTGTAGCCTCCACCCCTACCCTAAGCTTTAGACAGCTATCTAAATGTGCCTCTCAAGTATTGCAAAAAAAGTCAAAACAACTTTTTTTTTTCAGCCCCTATCCCTGTAGTTTGTTCATTTTACTGTATTCTTTTTTGTATTCTTTTTTCTTACCTAAACTCCCAACCTAGGCTTTTCATTTCCTTGTACCTCTTCTTGGTTTTGAAGTCTTAACTGCGTTTATTTCAGAAATTGTTCTTTAATCTTCTCCTCCGTTTTTCCCCTAGTCCTGGGGGTTGAACCCAGGGCCTTCACACCGAGCTACATCTGCAGCCCTTTTTTAAAAAAATTTTAAACAAGCAATCTGATTATGTTACTCTCTATTCTCCTACTTTAAAGATTTAATCAGCTTCCCATTGCCTACAGAGTGACATCCAAAATTTAGTATAGCATACCTTTCTTAGTTTTGTTGTAGCCAATTTCTTTCCATATTCTACTACTTACTTGAAATATCTTCTTTGCCTTTGTCCATGTGACAAAATCCCTTTTTTTTTTTTTGTGGGTACCGGGGGTCGAACTCAGGACCTTGCGTGCCAGCAGGCGCCCGTGCTGCTGAGCAATATCACCGGCCCTTTTTTCGTATGTGGGTATTGGGAGTCAAACTCAGGACCTTGAGCTTGCCAGGCAGGTGCTTAATGCCACTGAGCTATCTCACCGGCTCCCAAAATCCCATTATTTTTAAGACAAATTTTTTGAGCTCTGTAGTCAGGTAATAGGTTATCCTGTCTTATAGTACTTGGTGTATACTTCTCTTATGATGCTTTTACTCAATTTTGGTTGTTTGTATAACCCATTCATAAAAAGGAATGTTCTTTCTCATTGTCTTTATAGCCCTGATCTTAGCTCAGTGATTGACATATAATAACTCAGTAGAGTTAACGGAAAGCTTACAAAGGTAAAATGAGATGAGTGTGAGCTGGGTGTAGTGGCACACACCTGTAACCCCAGCACTCTAGGAGGCTGAGGCAGGACAGCAAGTTTGAACCCAGCCTGGGAGACTTAGTGAGGCTCTGTGTCAAAATTAAAAAAGGGCCGGGGATACGACTCTATTTGAAGACCTTGGGTTCAATCCAGTACAGAGAGAGAGAGAAAGAGACGATGGACGGACAGACGGAGACAGAGAGAGAGAGGTGTGATAGTAGAGGGCAGGAAACAACAGGATATAGAGAGGATCGGGTAGACCTTAATATAGATTCAGTGCTCTACTCTTACCTTATGAGGCTGGTCTTTTTGTATTACATACATTCAGGAGTGCATAGCATACAGTTTAAAATATAGATGCTTGATGTATTGATGAAGCTTGGGAGAAAAATATATTATAACTTATTTATCATGTACCTTTTTTTTTTTTTTTTTTTTTTTTGTGGTACTGGGATTGAACCCAGGGCCCTCATATTAAGCTGCATCCCCAGCCCTTTTTATTTTTTATTTTGAGACACGGGGTCTTGCTAAATTGCTCATACTGGGCTCAATCTTGCCTATTCCTGCCTCAGCCTCCCAGAGTACTAGTTTTACAGGTATTCACCAATGCCTGACTTTTGTTTTTAGTTTCTCTGTTTATTTTTGGTGCTGGGGATTGAACCCAGGGCCTTGCCCTTGCTAATTGTTTGAGTTTTAATAGAAACTACAGGATTTCCATGAAACTCTAAAAATGGCATGTCATTGAAAACCATAAAGGTTCTAGTTATTCCCATGCCAAAGGTAGAGGGGGGAGCATGTCAGCTTTATATAGTCATCCCTTGCTCGATATGTTGGGGGATTGGTTTTAGGGTCCTCTACAAATCCCAAAATCTCCAGACGGTCAAATCCCTTATGTACAGTGGTTTTATATTTGTAGACAGCCTTCACACATCCCCCATACACTTTAAATCATCTCTAGGTTACTTACAGTGCCTAATGCAATGGGTATACCATATAAATAGTTGTTACATTATATTGTTTAAGGGAATGATGACAAGGGAAAAAAGTCTGTACATGTTCAGTATAGATGAAATTTTTTCAAGTATATTCAATCTGAGTTTTGTTGAATTTGTGGAAGTAGAACCCATGGACATGGGAGGGGCAGTTGTACTTGTTAATAATGTCTTAGTTTAAAGTGAACATCTCCATTTATTTTCTTCAACAGACTTGATTTTTTCTTCAGTTTTCTAATACTGCCACATGATCAGTCAGTTAAAGCTGTTAGTGGCCTTGCCGAAATAGGTGGTTTAGTTCCTATGCGTCAGCAGCTGGAATTCTAGAAATTAGAATTAGATAGAACTGTGCAGTTTCTTCTTAACACTAGCAAAACAGTCAAAATGCAGCAGTTCAGTTACATCTAATTTAACTTTCCCAAAATTAAAACTAAGATTGTTTTGTTTCTTGTTAGTGCAGAGGTTTTTGTTGTCACCTGCTATAATGTCATAGTGATTATCTTCTAAGTTACTTAAATTTTTTAATACTTAAATCAATGCATATGAGGTTATCCTTGTTCATATGCCACATGAACAAATGCTTGGCACTAAGACATTAATCATAATAGTAGAATGAGGTATTTTAACCAAACAAATTTCCACTTTAGTCAGAGGAGGTTTTTTTGGACAAAATATCCAGGAAATGCTTATGAATCATTTTGTGAGTCAACTTCTCCACAAACTGTCTGTTGTCGTCCGCCCCCCCCGCCCACTTGCCTTGAGCCCTCTTTTATGGGAAAGGGTGTTCTCTCTTTTCTCTACTAAATGATTTTGATTCAAAATGATCACTTGGTAAAATGCAGATTTCAAATGTTATTAGTTTTTTTGGCTTTTTTTTAAACGAGTGATTGTAATAACAAAAAACCAAATATTTTTAGAAATGTGGCCTAGGACATAAGTTCTGTAATTGAGATTTTATGCTAGTTTGTCATCTACTAAATATGTATGGGGATAAGGCTTGAATAGACTGTTATGTATTTATTAAAAATCATTAAATGAATTAAATACATGGGCAAAAGTTGTAGATACATGAGTATAACTGCAAGACTTATTTTAAACATGAATAAAAATTTGAAGGAATCTTGAAATGGTAGTAGACTGTTGTTGAGCTCTGTTTGGTTCAGCTGTCTTTTATAAACTATTATATGGTCATTATACTATTATTGCTATCACTATGCTATTATGATTAATAACAATGCCTAATATTTATGCCTGTTACACATGGATATAATGTAATACTGATTGAATTTTAGAAGCTAAAATAAATCTATATCGATATCATTTTGGCCTTTTAAATGCAAATCTCGGATTAGCAGTATTTAAAGGAATTCTTTGCTGTTATTAAGAATATTGTTGGTATAGTGTTATAGTTGGATAGTATACCAAGAGGGCCATACTTCTTTTTAGTAATGTTCTTAATATATAATTCACATACCATATAATTCACCTACTTAAAATATACAACTCAGTGGTTTTCAGTATATTTACAGAAATGATGTATATCCCTTACCACAATCTAATTTTAGAATATATAACCCCCAAAGAAAATCCATATTGATTAGCAGTCAATCACCATTCACTCCACCCTCACAGACCCTTCCAACCACTAATCTACTTTGTGTCTGTTGATTGTCTCTTCTGGACCTCTAATATAAATGGAATCATACACTATGTGGCGTTTTGTGACTGGCTTCTTTTTCTTTACATAATGTTTTCAAGGTTCATTTATGTTGTAGCATGTATCAGTATTGACACTCATTTCTTTTAATTGCTGAACAGTAGTCCATTAAATGGATATAATACATTATTTTATCCATTCATTCATCAGTTAATGTTTTCAATTGTTTCCAATGTGGAGAATGAAGTATAGAAGAGAAAAACTGGAGGCTGGAGAACATTTGGAAAGTTGTTACAATAGTCTACATCAGTGGTCTTCAAAGCAATGATCACATATCCCCATTAACTGAAATTCTTTTTTATCTTGTACTCAACAATAAGTACATAAACATATATGCACACACATTTTAAGTTATAATTTAGAGACATACTACTGTTCTAATATATTATTTAACTGTAGAAAAATTAAAGCTAAAAAATATTTAAAATATTTTAAAATATACTAAATTATTTTTAAATTTCTGATTAATGGTAGCAAAAAGTTGATTGAATATGTGACACACACTTAAACTATAATAAGTTACAACATGCTGAAAATGAATGAATAAATGAATGGTACTGCTACTGTTAGTGTTTTGGGTTTTTTGTTTTTTTTTCTGGTGGTAGGGATCAAACCTGGGGCTCTGTACATGGTTGCCAAGTGCTCTACAACTAAGCTACACCCTGAGCCCCACTGTTGACTCTTGGATATTGCCAAGGTCCTACTAATCTCTCAGGATTTCTGGTGTGCCATGTGTTATACCTGACTGACTGATGAGGACTAAATGAGGGCATAATGTATACTAATGAGCATTTGCTGATCTTAATTTCTCATTGTTAGATGAAAAGTAAATATAAATATTCCCTGGCACTTCTCGTGCAGGGAATACTTTTCTGTATTAAAAGTAATGAATTCTAAGAGCGGCAATGGTGGTGATAGCAGACATAGATGAAGTTTTCATTTTTTCTTGGTGGTGCTGGGAATAGATCGCAGAGCCTTGTTCATGTTTGGCAAGTACTCTACCACTGAGCCACATTCCCAGTGATGGAATATTTAGAAAATAAACAACTTAGGTGTGTGGGGAAAGGAAAGAAACACAAATATCTTCATAATTCATAGCTTACGCATTATTGATAGTTTTAACAGAAATACAGATTGTGAAAGGACCAGATTTTTAAAAAATATTCTTTTTGATGTTTGGAGATTGAATTGAAAAAGAAAAATCAAAATAGAATAGTTCGATCTATTATTAGATGCCAGACATGATGGTACACACCTGTAATCCTAGCACTTGAGAGGCTGAGGCAAGAGGATCACCACAAGTTTTGAGGCCACCCTGAACATAGCAAGACCCTGTCTCAAAAAACCAAAATAAATAAATGAACAAATAAATAAGATATTATTGGAAAGAAACAAACAAACAAACAACTCAGGAGGTAAGTCAAAATGGAGATTGAGATTTGAGGCTTGTCAGTATGGAGGTGATAGTTGGAAACTAGGGAAATGTGTAAAGTCACGATAAGAGGACTGATACTAGATCTCTGGGGATACTATGATTTCTGGTTTGGAAGACAAAGGAATTAGGAAGGTAGGAAAACCAAGACAGAGTAGAAGCTACTTCAGAAAGACAAGGTAAGGATGGTAATTTTCAAGGAATAAGATTTGATCACAGTGGCAGATGCTAAAAAGAAGCCAGGAGTATAAATGCTGAAAAGAGGCTATTGCACCTGGCTGTTAAGATGGCACTGGCGTGAAGTGTGTTCTACAGAAGGTTTGTTAGTGTAAAACAGGTTGAGGGTTTTGTTTGTTTGTTTGTTTTTTCCTCAGTCTGAAGTCATCTGTTGATTATTTGTGAACACTGTACCAGAAATGTTTATTACATTGGTGTGGTTATACAGGATTATAAGAGTTAACACAAAGTGAAATTTATAATCTAGTTGGAAAAAGGAATTCACATGTGAAATGATTACAATGATAGCTTGTATTAAAATTCTCTGATATACTACAGATTGTATTGTTAACTATTAAAAATTTGATCTAGGGGCCAGGGATAGTGAAACATGCCTGTAATCCCAGCACTCTGGTAGGCTGAGGCAGGAGGATCACAAGTTTGATCCCAGGCTGGACAACTTAGTGACTTAGCAAGACTCTGTCTCAGAATTTAAAAAAAAATTTTTTTTTGAAGGGCTTGTGATATAACTCATTACATATACCCTGGGTTCAACTCTCAATACCACCAGAAAGAAAGGAGAGAGAGAGAGAGAGAAGGAGAAAGAAAGAATAAATTGGCCTAGAGACTGGGGGTATAGGGATATAGTTCAGTCATAGAGCTCATGCTTAGCATTTGCAAGGACCTAGGTTCAGTCTCCAGCAACAACAAAAAATGAATCTGTAGTATAGTCCCTTCTTTGTATTGCATCTTTGAAACTTCATCTGGATATAAATGTATTACCATCTCCTTCTCTGCTCTTTTTTTTTTCCTAATGGTACTGGAGATTAAACCCAAGGCCTTTGCAGTGAGCTGCTTTTTCATTTTTTATTTTGAGGCAAGGTTTTACTAAGTCACTAAATTACCTGGACTGGGCTTAAACGTGTCAATCCTCTTGCCTCAGCTTCCCAGAATCCTGAGATTACAGATAAGCATACCATGCCTTGTCCTTCTCTGCTACCAGTATTTGCCACAGAATTTTCAGTATAAATTAGAGGCTAAAATGATATACAGAGACTGCCAGCAGTTTCATTTGTGTTTTATAAACCTCTGGATGATTTTGGCATTGTGTTATACTGTGTTATACTACGTTATCAATCTTTATTCTTTCTGTCTACATTATAGTGACTATATCAGTCAGCCCTTACCAGAGAAACAGTTTAATGCAAAATATAAAAATATATAGGAATTTACAAGATTGGCTTACAATGGCCACCCACAGAGTCAGGTGTGAAAGAGTGCTTAAAGGCTGTCTATGCGCTGGAGATCCAAAGGATCCAGTCCAAGGCTTGGAGCTCACTGTAGTGTCCTGTGCAAGTCAGTATCAGAAGGTGAAGACTAGCACTCCTCTGAAGACACAGAAGTGATCCTTCCTTCTTTGTTTCCCTTTTATACCATTCAGGTGACAAGCTGTCCTAGGGTGGGTCTTCTGTCTTCAGTAAATCCCCTCAGCCATACTCAAAACTGTGCTGATACAATTTAGTAGGGTATTTCTTACTCAGATTGACACAGTTAACTATCACAGTGACAGATCAATTTATTATAGCTGTGAGTACTAAATTAATGTGACGACTCATGGGGAAAATATGTTTTCATGTCATTTTCTATAGTATAATAATATTTCCCATTTTACCATTTGGGAGGAGAGAATTAAGAGGTATCTAAAAAATGAAATGAAGATGAGTCTCTAAGCTAATAAACAACTAGCAAAAAAATTATCTCTTCTCTTTTTTTCATTTTTTTGCTGTATGAGTCAGGTGGTAAAGTAGAACTTCTAAAATCACTATTAAATTTTACTCTGTATTCTGTGTACCAGAGCCTGATGGAGTCAAGAGACTTGGTACTAGAATGTAGTTAGGCAAGAGTGGTAAGATAAGCTGTAGCCCTTTACAAGCCTTAACATACTGTTTTTGTCAGGGTTTACAAGGGAAAAGATTTAATACAGGACACATAATTTATAGGATTACTTCATAATATTCACCTAAAGAGTCAAATGCAAAAGAGTGCGGGAGATCTGTCCACACACTAGAGACCCAAAGAATCCAGCTAAGAGCCTGGATCCCATGGCAGTGTCCTGCACGAGTCCAGCTGAAGACATAGAGCCATGGCAATGTCCTCCAACTGGAGACCTAGAGCCCATGACAGTGTCTTCTATGAGTCCAGCTGAAGGCCTAGAGCCCACGACAATGTCTCATGCAAGTCTGCATCAAGGATCTGCACTGGGAAGGCCCAAAGGTCAGTGGTGGAAGCTAGAAAGTCTGTGCCAGCGGGACGAAGGATCTGTGCCAGCAGGCTGAGGGATCTGCACTGGAGCCAATGCTTAAAGTAAGGACCAGAGCTCCCTCTAAGAGAACTGTAGCCATCCTCAGCGACAGTAGGGACTTGAGCTCCTCCGATGATAACAGCCGAGTTCATATCAGGAAAGCCAACATAACAGGCTTTTCCAGGAGGATCAACAGCACACCATCTTCCCCTCCAGTTTTCCTTTTATGCTGTTGGCAACAATCCTCGGGTGGGCCTTCCACACTCAAAACTACGCTGATTCAGTTCAGCTGGGTATTACAAGTTGACCATTAGTTAATCCACCACACATACTTAAGTGTGTTCCATTTGGAACAATTGCCATATATACGTAAGATATTATTTTTCTTTTGTTTTTGTTTGGTTGGTTGTTTTTAGGATTACAGGTATTTGCCACCATTCCTAGCGAGGTTTTTTAAATTCTAGCTTGAGGTTCTAAAAAGAAGTTATCATATTATATCCTGCAAAAATTATTCCATCCTTAGATTAAGGTTATTAGTAAAAGGAAGACTGACTAGTTCTTAGCCCCATTTACTTAATTTTGCTTCCCAAATTATGTTCCTAAATATTGCTTTAGGAGTTAAAATATTTTATGTATTTTGGTTATTGTAGTTTTACTTTTTATTGTAACCTAAGAAACTGATTTAATGTACTATTATTTTGCTAAAACTTCTACATTTAAACAAAAGATCAAAAGATTCTACAACCCTAACCTACCCCATTGTTATAATAAAAGACTAGTATTGTAAATTATAATACAAAGAAAATGGTTTCTGTTAATTGCCAGAATTCATTCTTGGTGTTAATGTATACAAATTTAATGCTAATGCATTTTGATATAGCCATTTGTAATTTGGAAAAGTTTTTCTTTTCTTTCTTTATCTTTTGTGGTACTGGGGGTTGAACCCAGAGCCTTATTCATGATAGACAAACATGCTACCACTGAGCTACATTCCCCAGCCCTTTTTGTTTTTTAATTTTGAGACAGGGTCTCACTAAATTGCCCAGGCTACCCCAAACTTGCTATCCTTCTGCCTTAGCCTCCCAAGTACCTGAAAGTGCAAAGGCTCTGGGTTTGATCCTCAGTACCCACCACTCCCAAAAAATATTTATTTAGAGCAAAGTGGAACTAAAAACTCAGGTCTGTTTCTCTCCAGTATTAATATTACCTTTATGTTTTAAAGGTCTCAAAGGTTTCTCAAATTGGCAGTTTCCCAATTCACATTTTCTTCATAAAACAGTAGCACCTTGCTACTATAGCTTACTAGATGACTGGATACATTACTGTTGTAGAGAGTTGTTTCTCTAGTTCCACATGTTTGCCTGATGAACATTCTAATAAACTACCTTTTTCCGTAGTATTTTTTGAGATAAGAAATGAGAATTTGCAGTCCCTGGATTTACCATTTTTTAAATTTGCATACTAGGGCCGGTGAGATGGCTCAGCGGTTTAAGCGCCTGCCTTGCAAGCGTGAGGGCCCGAGTTCGACTCCCGGAACCCACATACAAAAAAGGGGCCGGTGATATCGCTCAGCGGCACGGGCGCCTGCTGGCGCGCGAGGTCCTGAGGTCGACCCCCGGGTACCCACAAAAAAAAAAAAAAAAAAAAATTTGCATACTAAAACTAGATCAATTAATGGTATCATATTATTGAGGGGGTAAAGTGGAGAGACATACTAACTCTTGATCTTCATGAAAGCTGATTCCCTTTGTAATATAGGTTTTGGCATTATGAACATACTTACATACATACATTTACTTAGGTGCTGGGGATTGAACCCAAAGCCTCACGCGCTATGCATATGCTGTACCATTGAGCTACATCCCCAGAACTGCTATGGACTTTAAATTGGTTGGAGTGTTAAAATCACCCAGTATACTGTAGATTGAGGCTCTAAAGTAAATGATCAAGTATCAGTTTAATTATTCATGAAAGAGTTTCTGTATCTCATGCCGTGATGAAATCTATAGTGTTTCATTGTTTGGTATTCTCAAAATTAAATTTTGCTGCCAGAGGGGATTGCAAAGCAAGGAGGAACTCAGGTAGTATAATCCACTTTTTTTTTTTTTTTAATGTGGGTACCGGGAGTCCATCTCCAGACCTTGCGCTTGCCAGCAAGCACTTGTGCCACTGAGCATTATCACTGGCCCGTTTTTTCCTTTATGTGGGTTCTGGGAGTTGAACTCAGGACCTCGTGCTTGCCAGGCAGGCGCTTATGCCGCTGAGCCATCTCACCGGCCCAATCCACTTCTGAATAACTATGGTGGCTAGGATATTTTGGAAATTTTTTTCCAAAATCTAGCTCCGAATTATGTCCTCCTTTACAAGGTAGATTTCTAATTAGTTTTTCACATGGCAATCTATCAAAATAGCCAGTCTCCTGTAATTTTTCTTTGAGTCTTTCTTATTTCAGACTCAGATGTCTTAGTTTGATTTGTTTTTACTCATATCACATGAGTTTCCATCAGGATTGCTACCTGCACTGTTTATGGTCTTCAACTTTCCCAAATTGAACAGTGTACTTCAAAATATAAAATGACCTGTGTAATATATAGTAGGATAGTTACCTGCCTTATTATTTGGGTACTTAAATATATGCAACCTGAGTTCTTTAATTTGGAGGAAGCCCCATGACACTTATTAGCTCATTTTGGACTTGTAGTTGTCTAAATCCTCCTCCTCCTGCAAGAGAATTGGATAACATCGGAACCTCTCAGGTCTTATGATTGCAATTGAAGCTTTCAAACATAAGTGTTCAGATATTACAGTTGCTCTTATCATGTTTCTTCATTTAGTTCATTGATGTAGTTCATCATGGCTTTTAACAGTTATTTATGTTTTTAGCCTATTAGTCATGTCTTTCATGTTATTTGGGGATTTCTTAACTAACAGATACTTATTTGCTTTATAGAAACATCAACCTAGTAGATTGTCTTTCCTTGTTGGTATTAACAATTTTCTAGGGTAGAAAGTTATTCTAAAATAAGTTTCCATGAATGTTCAAGTTAGCTTAGAAAAAGTGAGAGAACTTACCCTGGTCCATATTACAACATAATAAAACATCCTATGAACAATGAAAACATATGGTCCCGGCACAAGAGCAGAAAAACAAACCACTGGAACAATATAGAAAACACATAGCCAACTTGGTTTACATGAGAATTTAATAAGATAAAAGTGCTATTACAAATTGATGGGTTAAATATTGATTAGTAGATTGTATGGGGAAATTGGTTAACTATATAGAGAAAAATAAAGTTGAGTACTTATTGTTTATGAAGAGAAACCTCAAATGAATTAATGCCCAAAATAATATTACTAACGTCAATGAAACATAAGTTAATTGTGTGATTTACTACAGGATGGACGTCCCTAATTTGAAAATCCAAAACCCAAAATACTCCAAAAATCTGAAACTTCTTGCACACCAACATGATGCCACAATGGAAAATTCCACTCCATCAAACTTAGTTTTGTGCACAAAATTACTAATAATATATATAAAATTACCTTCAGGCTATGTGTACATGAAACATAAATTAATTTTGTGTTTAAACTTGGGTCCCCTCCCCCAAAATATCTCATAATGTATATGCAGAGGTTCAAGAATTTCTGGTTCTAAGCATTTCTGATAAGGGATACTTACAGTAGGAAATATTTGTTAAACAGCACCTTAAAAGTATGAAACCATAAGATAAAAAAAAGATTAATTTGATGATACCAAATTATTGGTTCCAGGCCAACAAATACATGGACATTGTTAATAGCTAATATTGTGGCAATAGGTACTTACAATAACTAAACCTGTCTGTGAATTAATTCTAGAGTATAAATGGAACTCCTTTAATTTAATAAGCCTGGATCCCCAGTTAGAAAACTGGGCAAAGGAAATAGGGAATTGTGCAAAAAGAAAACCAGGCACATGCAAGGATTAGTAATAAGAGAAATCTAAATTAAAACAAGCTTTTAGTTTATATCCATCAGGCTAGCAAATAGTAGAAAGCAAGGGTGGATAATGCCAGATCTTGGCTGGGATGTAGGGAACTAGAAAGATCAAGGAGCATAGATAGATTAGTGTTACCATTCTGAAGAGCAGTTTAGCAGTTCTTCATTACTTTATCAAAGTTGATAAAATTCACTTTGACTCTCAGTCTGTTTTCTAGGTATATAATAAGAGGTGAGTTCCCACACAGATTGATAAGGGGACATGTAAAGAGATAATGAATTGGAGCATTGTTTTGGGTGGCTGGGAGTTAAAGATACTAAGGCTTCTTGCTGGGGGAGTGGATAGAAAATGTGGAATACTTCACACCAGTCAGAAACAGAACTAAGTGATGTTTAAATTCTTTACAACAGGTTTTCACAAACTTTTTGGAAATAATGAAAAGTAATTTTTTAAAAGAAACAATGAACTAAGCATGCCACAACAACATGAATAGATTTTAAATTACAGTACAGAAGGTAAAAGTAGGAATACATACAGACAGGAAGATGTTCATCAGGCACATTAAAAGTTGGAAAAAAGGATGGGAATAGGAAATGGAGATGGAAAGAAAGAAATCAGTTAGTTATAAGAAGGGTCTTACACAGCTGATAATATACCACAAACTGAGAAGTATGATTAGCTCAGCATTTTTTACCTAAGCAATAAAAGTGGTGGTGAGGTACTTAATTGGCAATGGTGTTATAAATTAGGATGCAAAGGAAAAACTAGGGACAGAAAAACCAAAAAACTTACAAGAAATCATCCAAGTTCTAGGATTTGAAGTGTTTATTTAAGATGGTGTTAATTGGGGATGGAAAGTAAAGGACTGGTGTAAGAAATATTGCAGAGAGGTGAAGTCAGCAACTAGTTAGGTAAAGAGATGAGCCAGATTTTGAATCTGGGTAAGCAGAAAGATGGAAGCATCATTAATTGAACAGGAGGAACAATCAGAAGAAAACCAGATTCAACTTAGGGAAAGTATATTGAATTCAACTTTAGATACATTCGTTTAGGGGTTCTGGCAGTTTGTTAAAGTAGATTATCCTCTCTTGAATATTTATTGACATACTGTGTACTAGGTTATCAAAACAAGGTTTTTATTTTAATCACTAAAATGTTTTTTGCCTACCAGTTCAGTATCCTCCAACATTTAAATGGCACCTCAAAAATATTAAACCATAAGATTTAAAAAAAAAAAAGATTAATTTGATGATACCAAATTACTGGTTTCAGTTCAACAAATACATGTACATTATTAATAGCTAACATTGGTTTGATTGTGTTGTCAGGAATTAGTAAGTTTAAGTTTAGTGTTAACTTTAAAAATGACAAAATAGTCAAAACATCCTAGGCAAATTAGATCTCAGGAATTACACCTGAGAAACTGGCCTTTGTTATAATGACCACAAAAGAAAGAAAAAAAATCATTGAACTTTGTTTTGAAACCAAGAACTGACTAGTAAAGCAAATCTTTGATGTCAAAAGTACTCCAGAAAGACCTACTAAACATATGTTTAGTAAGACAAAGAAAAGGGAGGGAGAAATTTGTGTCATCTAGAAAATTGCTCTGTGCATCAAGTCAGATTGATTTTTTTTGTTCTAGAAAATGTTAATTTTGTTCCTCTCTTCCCTCCCCCCTTGCATGGGTTGTATTTGATTTGTTTAATCTCATCTTAAATCATACCAATACTATGTGACACTACTCTCATGGTAATATACTTAGATTGTATAAACAAAATAAAAATTACCCTGTGACATTCTCATGTTCTTTTCCAGAGGGTTGGGTCTGGTTGGATCGGGTTGGGTCTGGTCTGGTCTTGTTTTTTGTTTTTTTGTTTTTTTTTATTTTTTTTTTGGTGGGTACCGGGGGTCGAACTCAGGACCTTGCGCTTGCCAGGCAGGTGCTTATGCCGCTGAGCTATCTCACTGGCCCCTTGTTTTGTTTTGAGACAGGGTCTCACTGTGTAGTTCAGGCTGGCTTCCAACTCACTGTGCTGCCCACACTGGCCTCAAACTCATAGTGACCGTCCTGTCTTAGTCTCTTAAGTGCTGGGATTACAGGCGTGTACTACCATGCCTGGCAACACTGTTATCTTTTTTAGCGCTTATCCTTCCAGATATCTTTTCACTGCTTATGTGAATATGTGTGTACAGAAATAAATGTTGATTTATAGATATTTGATATCATTCTCTGTGGTCAATATATTTTTTTAAATGTATGAGTCTTGAATATCTTTCCACTTGAGTATACTGGATCAAAAAGTTTGCTGGTTAAAAATGGAAGTTTCATAGTATCTTTACAGACTAGATATGGTTTTGGTTTTTTCTTTGTTTTTGTTTTGTTGTTGTTGTTGTTAGATACTGTTTTAAGGATAGGGAAGTACAAGGAATGCAGGTGTGTTTGTTGCTCCCAAGAAGCTCACAGTAGTAATTAAGTAAATAATAATTATAATGCAATAGACTGAGTTCTAATGAAGAACACTATTCTCTATTAGTACTAGGAATTATTTTAGCAAAATAGAGCATGCATCTTATTCTTCGAGAAAGAGAGGTGAACATGTCAGGAAATGCTTTGAGCCGATGAAAGAGATTTTTGAGTCAGTTTCTAAGGAGAATATTTTGCAGGTCAGTTGTGTCCCAGAATGATTAATGTACTGGATTCATTATTCTCTGTCTTTGGGAAATACATGTCATCCTTTGCCAGCAGCAGTAAGCCTTTTTTGCTGTCCTGAGCCATGGTTCTGAAAGCAAAACCTTTTATCATGTATGAATGAATGTCTTTTAAAATTTGATGGCTTTAAACTGTACCAGAAATTACTTCAGTTAATATTTTTTATATTTCATCTTGAGAAGATTATGAGAATTTTTTTCCTTCTTTAGGGAGGTAGTTGACTCAATGGTTCAGCATTTTAAAGTAACTATATTTGGAGACCGTAGACCAGTATATGATGGAAAAAGAAGCCTTTACACAGCTAATCCACTTCCTGTGGCAACTACTGGGGTAAGATGTACATTCCTTTATTGTAAAGATATAATTTTCCATGTGTCCTTTTAAATGAATTTTTTACTATTTTAAGGTACAATCTGTATAAATGTATACATCTGTAATATTTAGATTTTTAAATTTTCTATGTGGAAATAATTTCAGATTTGTGGAAAAGTTGTAAGAAGCATGCAGAGAACTCTCATGGGTCCTTTACCTGCATTCACCAATATCCTTAATATTTGCCACATTTATCATTTTTTTTTTACTATTTTCCTGTCCTTTTAGCTATATATATGGCTTTATATGTATTTTTCCTGAATCATTAACAATTAGGTTGTATATCTCATACTACTTTAATGTTTTAATACTTTAATATGTATTTCCTAAAAATAAAGATAAAAACCATGGTATATTTGTCAGCTTCATTAAATTTAACATTGATATGCTACTTTATTTTTATTTTTTTGTGTGTGTGTGTGGGTACCAGGGGTCGACCTCAGGACCTCGCGCGCCAGTAGGCGCCCATGCCACTGAGCAATATCATCGGCCCTTTTTTTGTATGTGGATTCCGGCAGTCAAACTCAGGCCCTCGCGCTTGCCAGGCAGGCACTTACACCGCTGAGCCATCTCACCGGCCTGATATGCTACTTTAATCAATAATCCATATTCCAATTTTGTCAGTTGTTTCAATGATGTTATTTAACATATCTCTTCCCTCAGATACAAAATCTAGTCCACTAGTCCAGAATCATGATATATACAGCATGTCTCTTTATAGTCTTTATTATAGAACAATTTCCTAGCCTTTTTGTTTTTCCTTCTGATGTTAACGTGATTCAAGATTACAGGCAAGGGTGGGTTTGGTGGCATATGCCTGTGATCCCAGCACTTGGTAGACTGAGGCAGGAGGATCACTCCAAATTTGAGGCCAGCCTGGGCTACATAGTGAGTTCAAGGCTAGCCTGAACTACCTAGGGAGATACTTTCTCAAGTGAAAAAAAAAAAAAAGGTCACAGGCAAGTTATTTTGTAGAATGTCTCTCAGTCTGGGTTTGTCTCATGCTCCCCCTTGAATAATTCTAGTTATATTATTGTTGTTGTTGTTGTTGTTGATTTGGTTATGTATTTTTGGCAGGAATATTACATATGCATTCTTTCCATTTTGTGCCTGATATGGAAATGCACATGATATGTATAGGTAATGTTAACTTTAATCTCTTGGTTAAGTTGGTAACTGCCAGGTTTCTCCTATCAAGATATTTTTTTTTCCTTGTAGCAAGTATCTTCTGGGGAAATACTTTATTCTAAAATATTGTGGTAAAATACTCGTAACATAAAACTTAGCATCTTAACCATTTTAAGGTACAATTCAGTGATATTAAGCACATTAACACTGTTGTGTGATCATCAGCAAAATCCATCTCCAAAACTATCTTTTTCTTGTTGAGCTGAAACTCTGTTCATTAAACAAAAACTTCATTGCCCTCACCCCTCAGCCTCTGGCAGCCAGCACTCCCACTATGAGCTTAACTACTCTAGGTACCTCATATAAGTGGAATCAGGGATTGTCTGTCTTTTGGTGACTGACTTATTTCACTTAGCGTCATATCCTCAAGCTTCATCTATGTTGTATTTTTTTCCCTTTGAAGGCTTACTATTCCTTTGTATGTATACAACACATTCTGTTTTAGCTGTTCATCTGTTGTTGGACACATTTTGGCTTTTGTAAGTAATCCTGTTATGAATATGGGTGTACAAGTATCCCTTTGAGACCACTTTAGATTCTTTTGGGTATATAACTAAAAGTGAAATTAATGTATCATGTGGTAATTATTTTTAAATTTTTAAAAAATCTACCGTGCTGTTTTCCAAAGCAGCAGCACTGTTTTTCTCTCCAACCAACAGTGTACAAATGCTCCCATTTCCATGCATCCATACTAATACTTATTTTCTGGGCTTTTTTTTTTTTTTTTAATAGTAGCCATCTAATAAACATGAGATGCTATCTCATTGTGGTTTTGATTGGCATTTCACCTGATAAGTAGTGATACTGAGCGTCTTTTCTTATGTTTATTGGCCATTTATATTTCTTATAAATAAGTATTTATTTATTTATGTCTATTTGGGATAAATGTCTATTTGGGTTATTTGCACCCCCTTTTTTTTTACATTGTCACAATCTACCTTTAATTGTTTCAGTTGTTTAAAAAACTTACTCAACTTGCAAAACAGTGAAAGTAAGGATAAAACACTCATAGGAGGGAAAAAGATGGCGGATCTGTAAGAAGCAGACAGTGAACCTCTCCAAAAGTCACCATCCGGACACTGGAATATAGTGACTGGAGGAGGACAAGAAAGAGGGAAGTGGCTCCCATGGACCCAGGAAAGATCTGAAGTGCAGTTTGGGGCCCACGGAGAAAGTGAAGAGAGAAACTCCAACAAAGAAGGAGGAGGTAGCCTCCAGCGCCGTTTCCTGTGTCGGGAATCTCGAAGCGACTGAAGCAGTTCAAATCTACAGACACGTGGTGACTGCCGGCGCCCCCGGGGGCCTCCACGGAGGAACGCGAGAAGCGGCGGTGCAGAGAAGCAGCGGCTGTGAAGGACACACTGACTGGCAGTGAGTGCTGACACCCAGCAGTCCCACATGAGAGAGCGACTAGCCGGGCGCCATTGTGTGGGGGGCAGCAGCTGAACTTGAAACTCAGGGCGGCTGCCACTCCATCCACGGCTCCAGCGGGGACCTCCGCGGAGGAACGCGAGACGCTGCGGAACAGAGAAGCGGCGGCTGTGAAGGACACACTGACTGGCGGTGAGTGCTGACACCCAGCCGTCAGGCGCGCGAGAGCCACTAGCCAGGCGCCATTGTGGGGGGGGGGGCAGCAGCTGAGCTCAGAACGCAGGGCGGCTGCCACTCCATCCACGGCTACAGTGGGAACCTCGGCGGTGTAACGCGAGACGCTGCGGTACAGAGAAGCACCAGCCGAGAGGGACACACTGACTGGCGCTTTTCTTCCTGGTATTCCAAGAATCTCCTAAGAGTTTGAAATACTATCAATAAAGCAACCTATCATAGGCAATTTACAAACAGCATCCCAGGAATAAAACTAAAGAAAGGAAAGAAAATGAGACGACACTTAAACAAGATGCAACCCCACACATCCAGTTCACCAAAGGCAAACCCAGGGGGCAGTGAGGTGGGACAAACCGAAAGCCACCCACCTGACATCTCTGAAGTGGTAACAACAAAGCAGTTCAATGAGGCTCTGGAAAAATTTAAATCAGAAATAATTTCTCAGATAACTGCAGAGATAATGTCCACAATGAAGACCATGCTTAAGGACGCTAGAGCAGACACAGACAAAAAAATAGACGAGCTTAAGAAAATGATGGAAGCCATGAATGCTCAGCATAGGAAAGAAATGGACTCCATAATGCAGATTCAAGCAGATATCCAGGAGAACAAAAATTCCATTGAAAGTATTTGTAGCAGATTAAGCCAATGTGAGGACAGGATCTCAGATATAGAAGACAGGCTTGCAATTAGTGATCATGAAAAGAAAGAATTCTTAAAAACAGCAAGGGACAATGAAAAATCAATCCAGCAGCTGCTAGATGATGCAAAGAAGAATAACTTAAGATTGATTGGAGTCAATGAAAAAGCAGGAGATAGCATAAACGACATCAGAACACTGTTCACAGACATTATCACAGAAAATTTCCCTGGTAGAGAAAAAGAATGTGACATTCAGATAAGTGAGGCTTATAGAACTCCAATTAGCCACGATCAAAAAAAATCTTCAGCCAGGCATATCATAGTCAAGATTCCAGAAATTCAACGTAAGAGTAGAATCTTAAAAGCTGTTAGAGAAAAGAGACAAATCACCTATAAAGGAAAGCCCATCAGAATCACATCGGACTTTTCAGCACAAACCCTCAAGTCAAGAACAGCTTGGAATGATGTATTTCAAGTTCTAAAGGAAAATAATCTTCAACCTAGATTGATGTACCCCGCAAAACTATCTTTCAAAACTGATGGAGAAATAAAATACTTCCATGACAAAGAACATCTGAGAAAATTTATAACCACCAAACCAGCACTCCAAAATGTTTTGAAGGACATTCTAGAAAGGGATAACAAGGACTACAACTTCAGAAACCCCAACAGAAGGAATCCACCAGGCAGAGCAAATGATTAAAGAGAGGGAGGGAAAACAAAAATTAAAAGAGGGAGAGCCAACAACAAGAAAATAACATGACAAGGATAAGTCAATACATTTCAGTTTTAACCATCAATGTTAATGGTCTCAATTCACCAATCAAAAGGCACAGACTGGCAAATTGGATCAAGAAGCAAGATCCAACAATATGCTGTATACAAGAAACACATTTAATTCAAAAAGAAATTCATGCCGGTGAGACGGCTCAGCGGCTTAAGCGCCTGCCTTGCAAGCGCGAAGGCCCGAGTTCGACTCCCGGAACCCACATACGAAAAAGGGGCCGGTGATATCGCTCAGCGGCACGGGTGCCTGTTGGTGCGCGAGGTCCTGAGGTCGTCCCCCCGGTACCCACAAAAAAAAAATAAAATAAAATAAAAAGAAATTCATAGACTGAAAGTCAAAGGATGGAAAACAATACTCCATGCGACAGGAACCCAGAAAAAAGCAGGGGTAGATATTCTTTTCGCAGACAAAGTGAATTTCAAGCAAAGAATGATTCATAGAGATAAAGAAGGTCACTACATCCTTGTAAAGGGAACAATCCAAGAGGAAGAGATAACAATCATAAATATATATGCAACAAATACCAGTGCACCCAACTATATAAAACAAATATTAATGGACATGAAAAATCAAATAACCACTAATACAATTGTATTGGGGGATCTCAATACTCCACTGTCACAAAAAGACAGGTCAACTAGACAAAAAATCAACAATGAAATATTAGAACTGAACCAAACTTTGGAACAAATGGACTTAGTAGATGTCTACAGCGTGTTCCACCCCACAACATCAGAATACACATTCTTCTCAGCTGCACATGGGACATTCTCCAAAATAGAACACATACTAGCTCATAGAACCTGCTTAAGTAAATGCAAAGGAATTGAAATTATCCCATGTATATTATCAGACCATAGTGCAATGAAATTGGAAATCAATGGCAAAATAAAACAAGAGAATTTGCTAAACACATGGAAATTAAATAGCACCCTACTGAACAACCAATGGGTCACAGATGAAATTAAAGAAGCAATTAGACAGTTTCTGCAACTGAATGATAACGACAGTACAACATACCGGAACTTATGGGATACAATGAAAGCAGTCCTAAGAGGGAAATTCATAGCATTAAATTCCTATATCAGGAAAACAGAGCAAGCACAAATAAACAACCTAATGGTGAACCTCAAACTTCTAGAAAAAGAAGAGCAGGCTAAGCCAAAAGCTCGTACAAGAGAGGAAATTATAAAGATCAGAGCGGAAATTAATGTATTGGAGACTAAAAAGCAATACAAAGAATCAACGAATCAAAGAGTTGGTTCTTTGAAAGATTAAATAAAATCGACAAACCCTTATCCAACCTTATTAAAAAAAGGAAAGAAAGTACTCAAATCCACGCAATTAAGAATGAAAAGGGTGATATCACAACGGACCCTGCAGAAATCCAGAAGATCGTCTATATCTACTTTGAAAACCTGTATTCTAATAAGATGGAAAATGCAGAAGAAATGGACAGATTCCTAGATACATATGAATTACCAAAGCTCAACTGAGAAGATATAAAAATCCTAAATAAACCAGTAACAATCAATGAAATCAAAGATGTAATTAAAAACTTCCCGGGCCAGTGAGATGGCTCAGCGGCTTAAGCGCCTGCCTGGCAAGCGCGAGGGCCCGAGTACAACTCCCGGATCCCACATACAAAAATGGGGCCGGTGATATCGCTCAGCGGCACGGGTGCCCGCTGGCGCACGAGGTCCTGAGGTCGACCCCCCGGTACCCACAAAAAAAAAAAAAAAAAAAAAAAAAAAATCCTCAATAAGATACTGGCAAACAGAATGCAGTAAATCATCAAGAAGATTATACATCATGACCAAGTTGGATTCATCCCAGGGATGCAGGGATGGTTCAACATACGTAAATCAATAAATGTAATACACCATATTAACAGAACCAAGGACAAAAATCATATGATCTTCTCAATAGATGCAGAAAAAGCTTTTGACAAAGTCCAGCACCTTTTCATGATAAAAACCCTACAGAAAATTGGAATAGATGGTCTTTATCTCAATCTGATAAAAGCTATCTATGACAAACCAACAGCCAATATCATACTAAATGGACAAAAACTGAAAGCCTTCTCTCTAAAATCAGGAACCAGACAAGGATGTCCACTGTCTCCACTCTTATTCAACATAGTCCTGGAAACTTTAGCCAGAGCAATTAGACAAGAGAAAGAAATAAAAGGAATTATGATTGGAAAGGAAGAAGTTAAATTATCATTATTTGCAGATGACATGATACTCTACGTAGAAGACCCCAAAAACTCCAATAAAAAATTGCTAGATTTAATAAGCAAATTCAGTAGTGTAGCTGGATACAAAGTCAATACTCAAAAATCAATAGCCTTCCTGTACACCAATAACAAACTCACTGAGAGAGAAATTAGGGAAACAACACCTTTCACAATCACATCTAAAAAAATGAAATACCTAGGAATCAATCTCACAAAGGAAGTAAAAGACCTCTACACTGAAAACTACAGTACTCTGAAAAAGGAGATTGAAGAGGATATCAGAAAATGGAAAGATATCCCTTGCTCTTGGGTCGGAAGAACCAATATAGTGAAAATGGCCATACTTCCAAAACTGTTATACAGATTTAATGCAATTCCGATCAAAATTCCAACAACATATCTCACAGAATTAGAGAAAACAATCCTAAAATTCATCTGGAACCAGAAGAGACCTAGAATAGCAAAGGCAATTCTGGGCAACAAAAGCAAGGCAGGGGGCATCACAATCCATGATTTGAAATTATACTATAAAGCTACTGTGATAAAAACAGCGTGGTATTGGCAAAAAAACAGACCTGAAGATCAATGGAATAGAATAGAAGATGCAGAAACAACTCCAGACATACTAAGCCACCTTATCTTTGACAAAGGTGCCAAACACATTCACTGGAAGAAAGATAGCCTCTTTAATAAATGGTGCTGGTAAAATTGGCTCTACACATGCCGAAGATTAAAATTAGACCCATATCTTTCACCGTGCACTAAACTAAATTCAAAATGGATCACAGAACTAAATATTAAAACAGAAACATTAAATCTCCTGGAAAATAGAATAGGTAAAACTCTTGAAGACATTGGTGTAGGCAAAGACTTTATGAGTAAAACCCCCATCGCACAGGAAGTATCACAAAGAATCAACAACTGGGATCTCATCTTATTAAAAAACTTTTGCACAGCAAGAGAAACCACCAACAGAGTGAAGAGACAACCCACAACGTGGGAAAAACTGTTTGCCAGCTGTTCCTCAGACAAAGGATTACTATCGAGAACATACAAAGAACTCAAAAAAATCAGACCTCCCACATTTAAAGACCCAATCCAAAAATGGGCATCTGAGATGAATAAACACTTCTCAGATGAAGAAATACACATGGCAAATAAATATATGAAAAAATGTTCAACATCACTAGTCATCCTAGAGATGCAAATTAAAACAACACTGAGATTCCATCTCACCCCAGAAAGAATGGCTGTTATCAAGAAGTCAACTAATAACAAATGCTGGAGGGGCTGTGGGGAAAAAGGAACCCTTCTCCACTGTTGGTGGGAGGGTAGACTGGTGCAACCACTGTGGAAATCCGTGTGGAGACTCCTCGAAAAACTGGGATTGGAGGTCCCATTTGACCCAGCTATTCCTCTTCTGGGTATCTTCCCAGAAGAATTAAAAACATCGTACCACAGTGATATATGTGCACCCATGTTTATAGCAACACAATTTGTAATAGCTAGATCGTGGAAACAACCCAAATGTCCATTAACCGAGGAATGGATAAAAAAGATGTGGTATTTCTATAAAATGGAATACTACTCAGCCATAAAGAAAGATAAACTGGAAACTTTTATAGGTAAATGGATGCAACTCGAGAAAATACTCACAAGCGAAATTACCCGGATGCACATCTGTAAACATCGTATTGTCTCCCTAGTATGAAAATGCAATTTCACTGTGACTATTCCATTCCTTAGTCTTCTATTTTTACCTAGCTTTTACATGGCTTAATCTTATACTGAGTAATATTTTTCTCCAAAAGGTATTTGTACATTCTCTAATGCTTGAGTTTGTTAATACATGAGAATGTTTACTTGTTGTCTTTAAAAAATAAATAAATAAATAAAATCTGGATAATGAAAAAAAAAACAGTCATAGGACTACCTTCCTAATATAATGACTCTAAGCATTTAAAAAAATGTTTTACTTGAGTTTCATTGTGGCATTTTCATACGTACTGTACATATATATGAAACTACATGGCAAGACCCTATCTCAAAGAAAAGAATTTATTGTAGTAAGACACATTCCCATAGTTCCTTTCAAAATACTCCCCCTTGCTTTGAACACACTTATCTCATTGTTCTTGCCACTTTCTGAAGCAGTTCTAGAAATCTTTTTTTGTGGGTATCTTCCTGAAGTATGATCAGAAATACTTGTTGCTATCAGTAGGTATGATCACAAACAGTGAGTTAGGCATGGTGGCACACACCTGTAATCCCAGCATTTGGGAGGCTAAAGCAGAAGGATCGCCACAAGTTCAAGGCTGGCCTGGGCTACATAGCAAGACCCTGTCTCAAAAAGACAAATAAAAACCACAGTGAATGCTGCTGTTGAGTGCCGTCCAACAGAAAGACAGACTCATAAAAAACAGTACGGTGTGTCCTTGTCCACTGTATTCACTAAATTTGGTACTGTGCAACTTCTGGCTTTTCCCCAAAGTCAAAATGACCATGAAGGGTAAACGTATTGAATCTGTTTAGGACATTAGCACAGCCACAACAGCGTAACCAAAGACATTTACAAAAGAGGGCTTCCAGACGTGTTTCAGAAAGTGGCAAGAACAATGGGATAAGTGTGTGTTTGAAGCAAGGGATAGTATTTTGAGGGGGATTAATGACAAGGTGCCTGTTACTGTAATAAATACTTTTTTTTTTTTGTTTTGTGGGTACCGGGGGTCGACCTCAGGACCTCGCACGCCCGAAGGAACCCGTGCCGCTGAGCGATATCACCGGCTCCTTTTTCGTATGTGGGTTCCGGGAGTCGAACTTGGGGCCTCTCGCTTGCCAGGCAGGTGCTTATGCCACTGAGCCATCTCACCAGCCCAAATACTTTTTAATTTAAACATGCACCATAGACTTCTATCATACCTCATATTAGGGAAAACATTATACTTGTTTTTCTGAGCTTGGCTTATTTTGCTTAATATGATGATCTCTCGTTCCATCTACTTTATAAATATATTTTTATTAGTACATTTTAATTTTATACATATTAATTTTATAAAATATTGAGCTTCAATGTGGTACTTTCAAACATGCATATGACATGTTCATATCCATCTCTCTGTTACCCTCTTACACCCCTTCTCCCTTATTCTCTTTCATCTGTCTCTTGTACTTTTTTTTTGGTACTGGGAATTGAACTCATGACCTTGCACTTGCCAGGCAAGCACTGTGCCACTGAGCTATATCTCTGGCTCTCTTGTACTTTTATGTCATCTTTTTTTGTTGTTAAATTCCACATACTAGGGAAAACATGTAATACTTGTCTTTCTGAGTCTGGCTTATATCATTTAACATAATGATGTCCACTTCCATCCGTTTTCCTGCAAATGATATGATTCCATTCTTCTTTATGGCTGAATAATACTCCATTGTGTATATATATACCACATTTTCTTTATCCATTCTTC
This sequence comes from Erethizon dorsatum, assembly GCA_028451465.1. Classification (NCBI taxonomy): domain Eukaryota; kingdom Metazoa; phylum Chordata; class Mammalia; order Rodentia; family Erethizontidae; genus Erethizon; species Erethizon dorsatum. The sequence goes on along the minus strand of CM051827.1, from coordinate 107,025,801 downwards.
CACTGATGAGCATATGGGCTGATTCTCAAACTTGGCTGTTGTGAATTGTGGTATGACAACCATGGGAAAGCAAGTACTATCTCTGTAATATGCTGACTTTCATTTCTTTGGGTATATCTTAAGGAATGATATTCCTGGATCACATGGTAGTTCTGTTTTTTAGGTTTTTTGTATGGTTGGTTGGTTGGTTGGTGTTGTTTGAGACAGGGTCTTGCTTTGTAGTTCAGGCTAGCCTTGAGCTCACTGTGTAGTCCAGGCTGCCCTTGAACTTGTGGTGATCCTCCTGCATCAGCCTCCCACGTACTGGGATTATAGGTGTGGGCCACCATGCCCAGCTATTTTTAGGTTTTCAAGGAGCCTCCATACTGATTTCCATAATGGCCTTACTAATTTATGTTTCCAGCAACAGTGTGTAAGAATTCCTTTTTCCTGGTCTGGTGAGATGGCTCAGCGGTCTACGTGCCTGCCTGGCAAGCACAAGGGCCCAAGTTCGACTCCCGGATCCCACATATGAAAAAAAAGGGGGCCAGTGATATCGCTCAGCGGCACGGGCGCCTGCTGGCACACGAGGTCCTGAGGTCGACCCCTGGTACCCACAAAAAAAAAAAAAAAAAAGAATTCCTTTTTCCTGGGCCAGTGATATGGCTCAGTGGCATAAGCGCCTGCCTGAAGTGTGTGGTCCTGAGTTCAATTCCTGATACCCACATAAAAAAAATAAAAATAAAAGAGTTTCTTTTTCCCCTGCATCCTCACAGGCATTTATTATATTTTATGTGTGTGTGTACTTTGGACGATAGCTGTTCTGACTGGGTAAAATGAAATCTCAATGTATTTTTTTTTGGTTTTGTTTTTGTTTTTTAATGTAGTTTTGATTTGCATTTCCCTGATGGCTAAAAACATTGAATATTTTTCCCTGTAATTATTGGCCCTTTGTACTTCTTTTAAGGAATGCATGCTCAGTTCATTTGCCCTTTTATTCATTGGATTATACCATTTTTTGATGGTGTTTTGTGAGTTCTTTATTCTAGATAGTAAATCCTCTGTAAGAAGAGAAGCTGGCAAAGATTCTCTCCCATTCTATAGGTTGTCTCTAGGTTGTTCTTTTATTGGGCAAAGGCTTTTTAATTTGATGTGATCCATTGCCAGAGCCAGTCAGTGGTGTGTTGTCTGCCTCAAGGCTGCCTTCACTCCAGAGGTTTTTGTTTGTTTTGTTCTGCACACCTAACTAGCCTTAACTAGTTTTGTGGCATGTGGGCTAATTGGGTACCCTGTTCACTCTAGAGGCCCCTCTGTCCATGTTCCTGGCCTCTATCCATGTTCCCAGGTGGGTGGCAAACATCCAGAGGTATATCTCCAAACATGTTGGCGATTAGAGGAAGCAAACAGACCACTGAGCTGTGTGCTGGAGGTAGGCAGCTCTGGGAGCCAAGCAATCTGTTGGCCTCAGTCCTAGCTCTTTTAGACCAAGTCCCTTCAGAAAACCACGAGCATAGCTCTCGCTTCTCATCAAGTTCAAAATGTTAGGGCTGGGAATGTAGCTCAGTGGTAGAGCACATGCCCGTCACTTGTGAGACCCTGGGTTTGATCTTAGCACCCTCCAAAAAAGCTGCAGCAGCAGCCAAGTGTGGTGGTACATGCCTGTGTTCCCAGCTGCTCAGGAGGTTGAAGCAGGAGGATTGAAAGTTCAAGGTCAACTCCAGCAATTTAACAAGACACTGTCTCTAATTTTAAAAGAAAAAAGGGAGGAGGGGGTTAGGGAAGTAGCTCAGTGATAGTGACTTGCCTAGCATGTGTTGGACACTGGGTTTGAGCTCCAGTACAGTACTGGAAAAAAAGGAGTTTGTTTCATTTGTGTGCAGTTGTTCTTCCAAACCACCCTTTCTCCATTCTTACCCCTTAGACTCAGGGTGTAGTCAGTACAGTTACTTGCATTAATATTTCCTTTTATTTTCCTTTCAAGGTGATTATGATAATTGTTTGAAATACATTTATTTGATTTTGCTTATACTTAGTCCTAATTTTTTTCCCTCTATCCTTGTTGATTTTTAAAACTTTTTAATATGTAGAACCTTTTAAAAAATTATTTATTTAGGCTGGACATGGTGGTGTGTGCCTGTAATCCCAGCATTCGGGAGGCTGAGGCAGGAGGATTGCTGCAAGTTTGAGGCCAGCTTGGGCTACAAAGTGAGTTCAAGGCCAGCCTGAACTGCATAGTGAAACCCTGTCTCAAAAAGACCAAAAAGAAAATTGTTTATTTTTCTGAGACAGGGATCTCACTTTGTTATCCAGGCTGGTTGGTCTTGAACTCCATGGACTCAAGCGATCCTCCCACCTCAGCCACCCATAGCTGAGACTGCTGCCCTGCTGTGTGGAACTTTAATATGTTTCCAGATGTCAACATGATACCAAAAAATATACTGTACTTAGAATTGTTCCTCCCTTATTTCTTCCAGTTAATTCCCTTCAATACTTTGAAAATAACCAATTTCTTTTTTTCTGGTTCCTGCTTCCTGTGTTCCTTTTTGCAAAAGTAACCAGATACATAATTTTTTTTTATTTCTTCTTATTCTTTAAACAAAAGATGTCATACTACTTATAATCCTTTGTACTTTGCTTTGTTAATTTAATAATATGGCTTGGAAATTATTCCATAGGAGTTCTAAAAGTTCTTCACTTGTTTTATAGTGCCCTAAATGTTAGGGCATATAGGTAGTTTTCAACATTTGGCAGTAATGAATAATACTGGCATGAATAACCACATTATTTAAATTTTAGTCTCTTGATTTGACATTGAAATTGATTTTTTGTTTTTGCATTTTCTCTGAGTTTTTTTTTTGTTTTTGTTTTTTTATATGGGTACCAGGAGTTGAACTCAGGACCTTGCGCTTGCCAGCAGGCGTTTATGCCACTGAGCCATATCACCAGCCCTTGCTGAGTTTTTTTATGTTATACTTTAAATAATTGTAGTTATCTTTTTTAACATTGCCACTTTACTCTTGTCCTGTGAACAGGTAGATTTAGATGTTACATTACCTGGGGAAGGTGGAAAAGATCGACCTTTCAAGGTGTCAATCAAATTTGTCTCTCGGGTGAGTTGGCACCTACTGCATGAAGTACTGACAGGACGGACCTTGCCTGAGCCACTGGAATTAGACAAGCCAATCAGCACTAACCCTGTCCATGCCGTTGATGTGGTGCTACGACATCTGCCCTCCATGAAGTGGGTGCTTCTGGCTTTTATTCCTCTTTAGCTTTTCAGTGTGAAGGTTTTCCTCCTAAGAGTGAGTTGTATAGGCCTTCCTTGGTTAATCTTCATATGTTGTGAATTTTGATTACTTCAGTTGAAGAAAAATAGCATGCATATAAATTCATTGACAGAATTATGTTATAGAAAATTTTCTGACTTTTACAAATAAGTGCACATCATTTAGTTTAGCTGTTCTAATGAATTCTTTTATAGAAAAATGTCTCACCCTTTCTCATAGAGCTATAGGCCTTGAATAACTAATATGTTTTCCGATGTATTTCTATAGTTAAATCGCCTTGTTCTAAAAGTAGTTTTTACTGTTCAAACAACAGTGTCAAATTATGTCAAAATTGCTCTTAATCACACTGTCATTTCCAGTTTGTATATATATGCTGGGCGTGTGTGTGTGTGTGTGTGTGTGTGTGTGTGTGTGTGTGTAGTTTTCTTAAAGAAAAACAGTGTTTTGAACCATTTATAGAAATTTTTTTGATTAATTAGTATTTTTTAAGTTGGAACTGTTAACTTTTTAAAACCTATTTTAAGAAAGTATTTTAACTAAAACTTATTCATATGTAAATTAACAATTCTGAAAAGGGATAATTTTTTTTTTTTTTTTTTTTTTTTTTTTTTTTGTGGGTACCGGGGGGTCGACCTCAGGACCTCGCGCACCAACAGGCACCCGTGCCGCTGAGCGATATCACCAGCCCCTTTTTCGTATGTGGGTTCTGGGAGTTGAACTCAGGCCCTCACGCTTGCAAGGCAGGCGCTTATGCCGCTGAGCCATCTCACTGGCCCTGAAAATGGATAATTTTAATAAAGGATGTTGCTGGATTTTGTTATTTAGAATGGCTACTTTTTGCTTTCATAAATTTGGAAAACATTTAGTTTCATATATTAATAATTATAGGCATCATTATGATAAATTATTTGTGCTTCAATCTCCATTTTTATGCAGATTTAAATACTTACACGGGAAGGAAAGGATTGAACATGCCATTTTAATTTTTGTAGATATACACCTGTGGGGCGTTCCTTTTTCTCAGCTCCAGAAGGATATGACCACCCTCTGGGAGGGGGCAGGGAAGTGTGGTTTGGATTCCATCAATCTGTTCGACCTGCCATGTGGAAAATGATGCTTAACATTGACGGTAAGGGAACTAAAACCATATTCTGAATTAGATAGTTGATTTCTATATGGGGTGTGTGTGTGTGTGTGTGTGTGTGTGTGTAGTGATGTCTTGAAGTAATATTTGTAAATATATTTTGACAAACTGGAAAAATCTTTGTATTTTTATTGCATTTCATTTAGGAAGCCTTATGCAGAATTTGTCATGGAATGCTACTATACATGAAACAAACATATGAAAACAAATACAAAAGCCCTAATGTGATCATCTGAGAAATCTTTTCTTATAACTAATTCACTTTTGTCCCTTTAACTCAAAGTCAGCATTTCATTGTATGGGGCCGGGTATATAGCTCAGCAGCACAGCGCCTGCCTGGCAAGCACGAGGTCCTGAGTTCAGTTTACAGTTCTCAAAGAACAAATTTTTTTTTTCGTTGTAAAATACATACAGTAAAGAAATAAGGAGCCAGGTGTGGTGGCACACGCCTGTAATCCCAACACTTGGGAGGCTGAGGCAGGAGGATCACCATGAGTTTGAGGCCAGCCTAAACTACATAGTGAGACCCTGTCTCAAAAAAACAAACAAACAAAAAAAGCAATAGTCTGTAAGTCTGTGTCATGGTGACTCCAGATATTATGCTTGCTGCTAGTACCTAAGGTGTTGCTAATTGCATTCTCATTTTCAGGTACTGTCTTATAAATATTTTCAAGCTTATATGTATTTTCAAGCTTATATTAAATGTTGAGAGAACATTATAAACTGCATATGTGTAGCCATTATTCAGACTGTCAAGATTTTTCTACCTTTGCTTATGCTATCTGCATTTTGTCCTGTACTTTAAATTTCTTAAATCAAATTTTGGACAGCATGTTATTTTCCCTGCTGCTTCAGTACATACCTCAGAAAACCTGTGCATTTTCTTACACAGCAGCAATGTCATTCTTATAGGTAAGAAAATTAAAAGTAATTTTTGTACTCTCTAATACCTTCCCCATAGTCCAGTTTTTCTGATTTTCTCAAATATTTCTTTTTCTAGTTAGTTGATTCTAATCAGAATTCAAACAAGACCCACATACCACATTTGGTTATTATGTCTTTTTTACTCTAATAGTCCTATTTCCTTCCCTCTTATTTGTTTGGGTTTCTTTCTTTTTGTGTCAATAGCTTGTTGTAGAAACTTGGTCACTTGTCCTATAAAATATCTCCCAAACCTGAGTTTGTCTTTTATTTTCTTGTGTCATTGCATTGTTCTTCCATCCTTTATATTTCCTTAAAGTGAAAGTTAGCTCTAGAAGTTTAAGTCAATTCTGGTTCAGAATACTTCATAAGTTCTTTATATTGTGTCATGCTGGGAAATACACAGTATTAGTTACCCCAATTTTAGTGATGCTAAAATTAACCTATAGATTAATTAGAGATTATTGAGCATTGTTACTCAAATCATATATTTTATTAGGGATTATCAGTTGGTAACTTTTCCAAATTCTGCTATTGTTTTTCTGTTAGATGGAATTCTTATGTGGGAGAGTAAATGCTCTCTTGCTAGTTCATTAATGTTTGATATTTTCCTGGCTTTCTGGCATAGCAGAATAGTCTGGCTCATCATATATTTCTGCCCAATATCTGGAGTTGGCTGATCCTCAAAGGAACTTCATCTTTCCCGATCAGTACATAATTTCCTCATTTTTTTTCCAGCAGCATCTGCCATTGTGAAAATGAGAGAGGACATGTTTAACCAGTCCCTTTTAGAGGTGTACTAGGACTGTTCTAAATTACCTACCATTTCAGAACATCATTTTGTCTGTATTTAGATATTTCTGTAAGATAAATTCTTAGAGGTGAGATTCATGGCTTAAGTGTAAATGTATTTGTAATTTTGATTGTTATTGCTCAATTGTCCTCCATAGAAGTCATAAATATTTTGCATTAATGAGTGAGAGTACCTATTTTCTTATGTCTTTGCCACAAGAATCATCAAACTCTTAGATTTTTGTCTATCAGATTTGCAAGAAATAGTTTCCTTATGTGCTTTTAATTTGCATTTGACTACCTTTTCACTTTTGTAAAACCCTTTGTTTCCCTTCCTTCCTTCCTTCCATCTGCCTCCCTCCTTCCCTCTCCCTCTCCCCCTTCTTTCTTCCCTTCTTTTTGTAGTGCTGGGGATCAAAACCAGGGCCTCATTCATACTAGGCAAGTATCAGCTGACACCACTGAGTTGCCCCCTGAGCCCACTTTTATCTTTTTTAATGAACTGCTGGTTGGTGTCTGGCACCCTTTTTTTTCTTGGATTTTTGGTCTCCTCATTTACTAAGAGTGCTTTTTAAATTAAAATTAACCCGGGCCGGTGAGATAGCTTAGTGGCATAAGCGCCTGCCTGGCAAGCACGAGGTCCTGAGTTCGACTCCCGGAACCCACGTAAAGGAAAAAAAGGGCCAGTGATATCGCTCAGTGGCACAAGCGCTTGCTGGAAAGCGTGAGGTCCTGAGGTCGACTCCCGGTACCCACATTTTAAAAAAAAAAAAAGATTAACCCTTTATCTATAATAAGATGTGCAGGTGTTATATGTAAATTATTTGTCTTTGACCTTTGTATGGTAGAGTTTTTTGTTGTTGGTTTTTTGCCACACAAAAGCTTCTCTGCCTGTTGGCACATGCACTCATACACAGACATACACTTATGTATTGGTCAGTTATTTCTTTTATGGCTTTTTGTTGTTGTTGTTGTTGTATTTTTTTCTGAGCTGAGGATTGAACACAGGGCCTTGTAGTTCATTGGGCTACACTCCTAGCCCTCTTCTGTGACTTTTAATACCTCATAGAGCTAATCTTATTTTCTTCTTTTAGGACTTTTCAAGACCATTCTTATTTTACCACATAAACGTTATAGGAGGTGGTGAACAGGTTATTATTTTTATTGAGGTCGCCTTATTTTATAAATTAAGTTAGGACAAATTGGCATCTTTAAGGTATTCATGTGTCCAAGAACATAGTATGTCTATTTTGCTTCCTTCAGGAGAGTTTTAAAGCTTTTCTCACATAAATTTTGCCTATTTCTTCTTATTGCTAAATATTTTCTACCTTTTGTTATTAAATACATGAAGACTTAATTTCTTTTTTTTTAAAGACTTAATTTCTGTATACTAACTTTTTATCTCTGTCTTATTAAACTCCATTATTATTTATGGCATTTTTAAGTGATTTTCATGGGGTTTATAGCTTATAATCATATCATCTGCAGATAGTACTAGGTTTAGCTCTTTTAGAGTCTTATGCTTCTAATTTTTTCCTTATGAACTTACATTGACTAATTTAATTTAGACAAGGACAGTATTATTAAATAGTAGTGATTAGATAACCTTTTTTTTTGTCGACATCCTCTTTTTATTCCTCACTTTAGAAGGAGTGTTTGCAATGTTTCTGCATTAAGTACTATGCATGCATATATCTTTGTATATATTATGTTAAGAAACATTTGATTCCTTTTTTTTTTTTTCCTTTTTTTCTTTTTTTTTTGTGGGTACTGGGAGTCAACCTCAGGACCTCGCGCTTGTGCTGCTGAGCGATATCACCAGCCCTTTTTTTCCATTATGTGGGTTCCAGGAGTCGAACTCAGGATCTCACACTTGCCAGGCAGGCGCTTATGCCGCTGAACTATCTCACTGGCCCTTGATTCCTGTTTTATTAAGTACTTTTATTTTTTTATTTTTATTTATTTATTTTTTTTGTGGGTACCAGGGGTCGACCTCAGGACCTCGCGCTTGCCAGCAGGCGCCCATACCACTGAGCGATATCACCGGCCCGTTTTTCGTATGTGGGTTCTGGGAGTCGAACTTGGGCCCTCGCGCTTGCCAGGCAGGCGCGTACACTGCCGAGCCATCTCACCAGCCCCTATTAAGTACTTTTAAACAAGAATGCTGTCTTAGTTACTTTTCTCATTGAGGAGACAAAATACCCAACACCCAAAGTTAAAGGAAGAAAGGTTTACTGCAGCTCACAGTTTATAGAGGTTTCAGTTCATAGTCAGCTGGCTCCAAGGTAGGGTGCTGTGGCAGAGGGACATCACTGAGGAGAAACAGTTCATTGCTGGTAGAAGGCAGCAAAGCACCAAAATAGTGAGGAAGCAGCAAGTGATAGCAGGAGCCCACTTTCCGTCCCTTATATTCTATCCAGGCTACCCACCCTTAGGGCGGGTAGCACTCCCATCACTTAATCCCAGCATCACATCCTTAATCTCATTATCACACACCCTAGATCCAGCCACCTCTGAAAAGCCCCACATTTGACTGCATGAGGCTTTGAGGGGGGGCATCTAAATATAAGCCATAACAAATGCGTATTAAATTTTGTCATATGCCTTTTTAGTATGTATTGATATATTTCTGAGGGTTTTTTTTTGACAAACACTGAATCAAACTGGCATTCCTAAATTGTTTTAATGTGATGCTGCATTCTGTTTACTGATACCTTACTTTTTAAATTAAAATCCCAAAGTAAGTTTAATCTGCAGTATTTTTGTGTGTGCAGTCTTTTTCAAGTTTTGATTTTAATACTATATTTCATTTTGAAATACAGAATGTTTCCTTTTTCTACAGTGTACAATTTTCACATAGTATTGAATTTCTCAGCCCTTAGAAAATTTGGGAGAATTTCCCTATAAAACTTTATGGCCTGGTGTTTTCTGTTACATTTTGTTTGGTGGGCAGTTTTTAAGACTTGCTTCTTGGGCTGGTGAGATGGCTCAGCAGCGTAAGCGCCTGCCTGGCAAGCGCAAGGGCCCGAGTTCAACTCCCGGAACCCACATACGGAAAAAGGGGCCGGTGATATCGCTCAGCAGCACGGGCGCCTGCTGGTGCGCGAGGCCCTGAGGTCAACCCCCGGTACCCACAAAAAAAAAAAAAAAAAAAGACTTGCTTTTTATATTTTGTGAAAATCAGTCTACCAAGGCTATCTAGGATCACTTTTATAGGTCATATTACTTACTAAAAATTATTTTATCCATATTTAATATAATTGTATAGAGTTTTACAAAGCAGTTTCTTAATATTTTTTGAAATTTTCTCTATTTCTGTGGTTTTCCTGTTTCTTACTTTGCATAATTATATTTTGTTTTTCTTGATTAGAGTAGGTAGTATTTAATATACCAATTTTTTTTCCCCCAGCAGAAAAGCTTTTAAATTTTTTTTTAAAGTTCTTTTGGCTTTCTGTTTTGTTTTCTTTTTTCTTTCTTTCTTTTTTTTTGAGGCGGAATCTTGATATGTAGTTCAGGCTGGCCCTGAACTCATCAAGTAGCCCAGGCTGGCCTCGAACTCCCAGTGATCCTCCTGCCTCAGCCTCCCAAGTGCTGGGATTATAGGTGTGTGCCACCATTCCTGGCCTAGGCTTTCTGTTTTCTGTCTTCTTAATTTTTTTTTTTTATATATAGTGTTGTTTCTCTGCTTTTATTAATTAAATTAAATTTATTTTTCTATTCTTTTAAACTATATTAATAACTTAGTTTCATTTTTTCTTATTAGTAAAAATATTAAAAACAGGGCCAGATGTGATGGCACATACCTGTAATCCCAGTGCTGAGGAGGCTGAGGCAGGAGGATTGCCATGAGTTCAAGGCCAGCCTGGGCTACCTAGTAAGTTTGAGGCCAGTCTGAACTATATAGCAAGATCCTGTCTCCTTTACTCTCAAAAACCAAACACAAACAAACAAAAAAAGTATTTAAAACAATGACTTCATTTCTGATCACTGTTTTAGTTTTATTACAAAGCTTTTAATGTGCAGTATTTTATCATAGACTTTGAACTCCATTTATTTCATTATATTTCCTATGACCCATATATTGAGAATTTTTTAATTTTCAGATTGAAGGCCTTTTAGTTGTCTGATTTTGTTTTGAATTTTTAGTTTCATGTGTTGTTAATCAGAGAACGTGGTTTGTAGTAGTTTTTTGTTTTTTTGTTTGTTTTTTCTTTTTCTTTTAAAGACACTGGTATTGTTGTCTGTGTTGGTTTTGAACCACTGGGCTCAAAGTGATCCTCCCAACACAGCCTGCCAAGAAGCTGGGAACACAAGTGCACATTGCCCATCTGGCTTGCATTTCTACTTTAAGAATTTGTTGTGGTATTTTTTTTTTTTTTTTTTTTTTTTTTGTGGGTACCGGGGGGTCGACCTCAGGACCTCGCGCGCCAGCAGGCGCCCGTGCCGCTGAGCGATATCACCGGCCCCTTTTTTTTTTTTTCGTATGTGGGCTCCGGGAGTCGAACTTGGGCCCTCGCGCTTGCCGGGCAGGCGCTTAAGCCGCTGAGCCATCTCACCGGCCCCTGTTGTGGTATTTTTTTATAGCCTAATACATGGTTAGTTTTTGTGATATTTCAATAGGTATTTCAAAATATATTAATTTATTAGGGTAGAACAAAATTAATATTTACCAGAACTGCCATTCTGGTCATGTTATTTCTGTATTTATTTTTTCTCTCAGACTAGGCAAAATAAATTTTAAGTATCCTAGGTGTTTCTCTCTTTATATCCCTTATAATTTCTGCTGTATTAATGTTGAATTGTATTATTTGAAGCATGTATGCTCATAATTTCTTCACCGTGAATTGTAATCGTTACAGTGATAAAAATGACATTCTTTTTTTACTTTTTAGCCAAATTTGTACATTGATGGAAGAATTGTAATCTGTGGTTTTGTGAACTTTATCCTATCCTTTAATTTTTCTTATTTTTTAAACACTTTTTTGGGGGAGGGGTAGTGTACCAGGGATTGAAGCACTCTACCTACCATTATGGTACATTCCCAGCCTTTTGTTTTTTTATAAAACTTCCTCAACCACAGATATATCTACTTTTTTGTTGTTGTTGTTTTATTTTTACAGTGCTGGTGATTGAACCTAGGACTTTTTGCACGATAAGCAAGTGCTGTACAACTGAGCTACACCCAGACCTGTACATATATCTTCATGACAGTGTAGAATGGATTTGATTTGAGTCAGTTTAAAGCTTTTTTTTTTTTTTTTTTTTTTTGTATGGATGAGTTAAGCCAGGCAGACAGGAAATTCATGGTCTTGGTTGTATCAAACTATTTTATGTCTTTTTTCTAATTGTATGTTTTTTGAATCTTTAAATGATATCTTTTCTTTGCTTTTAAAATGATAATTCCAGGGCCGGTGAGATGGCTCAGCGGCGTAAGCGCCTGCCTTGCAAGCGCGAGGGCCCGAGTTCGACTCCCGGAACCCACATACGAAAAAGGGGCCGGTGATATCGCTCAGTGGCACGGGTGCCTGTTGGCGCGCGAGGTCCTGAGGTCGTCCCCCTGGTACCCACAAAAAAAAAAAATAAAAAAAATAAAAAAAAAATAAAATGATAATTCCAATATTAGAAAAGCCTCCTCCTCACTCACTGGTTACCTTTATACTTGTGCCTTCATATGTTCATCTTCCTTTCTTTTTTTTATTTTTTTCCTTTTTTTTCTTAAAGCAGGGTCGTGTCCCTGAATGAATAACAAACATTTATTTTTTCCTTCCTTCCTTCCTTCCCTTTAACTAGTTTTAGCCAACATTATATTATTATATTACCCCTTATATTTAGTCTTTAATTTTGCTTAAATTTTTAATACTTGCCTGTCAACTTTGAATCCTGTTACACATAAGGTGCATTTGTGTAGTTGTTTATACTTTTCTGTATTTTCTGTTCTTATCATTTATTTGTATCTAGTATAATTCTCACGTTCTTAGAATGTAACAATTGCATTCTATTCTGTCATCTGTATGTACATTTTCTTTTTTAAATCTTCACTTCAATATATTGGTGCTTACTATGAGTCATTTTGCTGAGTTTTTTTCCCTGTCATTTGTAGGTTCTAGTTCATCCTCAAGTTGTTTCCTCAAGGGTCATATGAATAAGAACTGAGATTTTGCATATAGTACTGTCAATATGGAGTGTTCCTGAAGATCTGCTTAGTTAAATAGAAAATTACTGGCTCATATTTTCTTTCTTTGAGTGTCTTATAGGTATTTTTCTATTGTATCCTGATACTGAATGTCCAGTAGAGAAGTATGATGCTGATTTGATTTTTTTTGTGTGGTTTACTTTTTGAGACAGGGTCTCGCTTTGTAGTTCAGGCTGGCCTTGAACTCACTGTAGCCCAGGCTGGTCTTGAACTCACTGCGATCCTCCTGCCTCAGCCTTCCAAGTGCTAGGATTATAGGCATGTACCACTATACTCGGCTTTGATTTTATTGTTTTTAGAAGAGAGCTACCTTTTTTTGTCTGGTTGCTAGAAATAATTTACTTCCAACTCTTTTGCTAGATTTTTTTCTCTTTTATGTGGGTACCGGGAGTTGACCTCAGGACCTCGCACTTGCCAGCAGGCGCTTGTGCCGCTGAGCCATCTCACCAGCCCTAGATTTTTTTCTTAGTTGGTCATTCGGGGTCAGTTTTATTTAGAATATGAGATGCAAGTCATATTTAAAAAAAAAAAAAAACTATCACCTTATTTTCTTTTTAAAAATTTCCATCAAGTGTGCTCTTTACTGTGCCTTCTGTGATATATGTTTTACTATCCTGTACTTATTGCAATTTAGTCTTTTCTTTTTTTTTTTTTTTCAATTTAAAAAATCTTTTTCCTCCATTTCTGTGCTGAGTTCTGCCATGCTTCTTACACTACCTCCCTTTGACTGGCTATCTTTTCCTGGAGTTCTTAAATGTCTGCTCTAAAATCTTTCCTCATAGCTACATTAAGAATTTTTAGAATTCATGTTAAAAAGTAGGCTTGTAACTTTTGTCTACTTTATGATGATATTGTCTGTTGAGTTTTTTGTCAGAGATGTTGCACTGCTTTTTTTTACATGGCATCTTTGTGTGGATACTAAAATTTTTTGTTCATATTTGAATGGTGTGTATCCTCCCAAACCATCTATCAGAAGGGGCTTTAGGAGTGGGGTGAGAACACGAGTTACACCTTAAAATACTTTTCTAGGTGTCTCTGCTTAAGTCCTCCATCCTTTTTTGTGCTGATGGATTCATTCTTTAAAATATAGTCACATCTCCTGTGCTTCTCAGTAACTAGTGATTTAAGTAGTGTGAACTACCAGCCATGAGTGCTCCTAGGTTGTACTACCAAAGCATACTGCTTTGCCTTTTATTTATTGATTTATTTTTTTTGTGGGTACCGGGGGTCAACCTCAGGACCTCGTGCGCCAGCAGGCACCCGTGCCGCTGAGCGATATCACCGGCCCTTTTTTCGTATGTGGGTTTCGGGAGTCGAACTCGGGCCCTCGCGCTTGCTGGGCAGGCGCTTACGCCGCTGAGCCATATTACCGGCGCTTAAATTGTTTTTTAATGTTAACAATTAGAGAATTTGTGACAGTTATACAGTCGGGGTTTTTTTTTTTTTTTTGGTTTTGTTTTGTTTTGTTTTTTGAGATAGGATCTTGCTATGTATCCCAGGCTGGCCTCAAACTCATGGCGATCTTCCTGCCTCAGCCTCCCAAGTGTTGGGATTACAGGTGTGCACCACCACATCCAGCTGATACTATTTTTATAACTTTTCTATACATTTGAAATTGTTTCAAAAAAATAAATTACAAAATTGCATGCTAGTCTTTTCCAAGACTGTCATTTGAGACCACCTCCCACTTCTCATGATATTTTCTGTACATTCTTTCTCTACTTCCTTCTCAGATTTCCTCCATTCCATTGGAGTTCTAAATATTGCACTTCCCACTTAAAATAGGACCCTTTCTTTCTGAGAGTGAAAATTATCTGTTCCCCGACTAGGCTGCTTTATACTTCTTGTCATTCTCCCATGCTTCGATGTGGCTTCTTGCGTGGGTTCTACTAGCCCCAAGTACTTTGGGAATATTTTTGGGAATATTTACTTTATAATTTGACATTTTTCTGGTTTTTATTATCTCCTAGTGATAGTACCTCCTTTCTTTCTTTTTTTTCTTAACAATCTCTCTTATTCTGCACAGGTTCTAGGAAAAAGATGGGAAACTTTGGAACTAAATTGTTGCTATGCTCCTATTAGAACTTGAATTCTAGCTTTGGAAATTATTAGGAAATAATTCCTAGGTAACCCATCAGTCAAATCACAAAAGAAATTTTAATTTGGGACCAAAGGGTAATTAATAATAATGTGTATCAGAACTGGTATGATCAGCTAAAGCAATGCTTAGAGAGAATTAAACTTTAAATGCATATTGCGAAAGAAGAAAAGCATCAGTGACCTGAGCAATCATCTTAACAAGTTAGAAAAATATGAAAATTAAATGCAAAAAGAAAGAAGGAAATAAGAGATTAAAACAAATGAAATAAAAAACAAACTTATCTCTATCATTTAGGTAGGGAGATTTCAAAGGTTTGTAAGAAGGATAGTGACATGATCATATTTGTTTTCCAGAAAGAGACCTCTGGCAGCAGTGTGGAAAATAGATAGAGGAGAAAAAAGCTAATCTGAGAAGCCAGTTAGGAGGCTTTTCAATCACTAGTTCAGGTAAGAGATGGTGATGGTCTAATGTGGGATGGAGAGGAAGGAACATATTCCAAGGATTAAGCTGAAGAAATAAATTTAAAAACCATGTCCAGAAAAAAAACTTGGGTATAGTTACTGGTACATGGAACTGATTGGAAACAAATAGACTAGAAGCTCTCTTAGGATGTGAAGGAATTATCTTTGTAGTACACTAAAAGCTTGATGTATCAGTCACAGTTCAACTAAGGAAGAAGAAGCAATAGGAGATGCATAGATTTGGTTTATGCAATTGTAGAGGGTAGTAATGCCAATCTGAAATCCTTAGAGCAGGCACCAGGAAGGGCAAGCTAGAATTCTTGTTCACAATGTCAAGATGTTGTCTATAGGTAGAATTTCTTCTCTATCTCTTAAGGAAACTTCAGTCCTGCTTTTAAGTCTCTCTTAACTAATTGAATCAGGCCTATCTACATTACCCAGGATAACCTCCCTTATTTAAAGTCAATTGATTATGGACTTTAATTATATCTACAAAATACCTTCACAGCAACACCTAGATTAGTGTTTGATTGAATAAATGGCAACTAGAAACCTAGCAAACTTGACAAATTAAGAAAAAAAATGTAAAACAAAAAGCAACAGCAAAAAAAATACTTGGAGGGGCAGCAGGTATAACTCGGCACAGCACCTGCCTGGTTAGCACGAGGTCCTGAGTTCGATTCCCAGTAAAAAAAAAAAAAAAACTTGGCCTAAAAATTACTGTCATTATTTAATCCTTGAAAAAACCATCAGGTGCAGTGACTATGTGAAGTGGTTTCCAAGAAGGTCATATCCCCCAACACAGATTTAGATTATTGACTGAATTTCTGAGATTCCTACCAGTTATGAACAGTGATGTGTCAACTGAATGTGGGTCGTATATCACCATGTATAGATAGATCGTATGTTAACATGTCCAAAACTTGAGGATTCTGTGGAACATATGGCTAGAGACATCTAGTATGTGGTTTGAAATTTCTTGTAGTTGGAATAAAGGCAAGATTGCTGAGACTCCATAGTGTATAAATCATATTTGGTTTTTTGTTTGTTTGTTTGTTTGTGGGTACCAGGGGTCGAACTCAGGACCTTGCATGCCAGCAGGCGCCTGTGCCGCTGAGCGATATCACCGGCCCTTTTTTCCTGTGTGGGTACCGGAAGTCGAACTCAGGACCTCGTGCTTGCCAGGCAGGCGCTTATGCCGCTGAGCTATCTCACCAGCCCTATAAATCATATTTGAAACTCTAGATATGGAAAAATCTTCAAGAATAGTACTTAGGTTAAAACAGGAAAGAGGATGCTACAACTGTGGGGAATACTAGGATATAAGGAGGGAAGAAGAACCACTGAGCAAGTAGTGATTATCACAGGGAGTATGAGAGGCCAAGAGAGGAAGTATGTTCCTAAAGTAAATGATTTTTCAGTTCAAGAATGATAGCTTTTTCAGTATAATCAAAACCAAGACAAGGATATCAGTTTGTGTTTTCTAATTTCTGTTCTTCTTACAGGTTTTAATCTACATGTTAATTCCTTGAGAAGCAGTATATGATACCCTTCCCTCTCCCCCATCCAGCTATACCCCAAGTTTGAGTTAGATATTTCGCTTATAATTGCATGGGTCACCCTGAATTACAAGTATTTATTGCTCTGTGTCTCTAATTAGAATGAAAGCTCCTTGAAGCTAGGCACTCTCCATCATATTCACTAGTATACCCTCTATGCCTAGCACAAATCTCCCTCTATCTTTTTTTTTTGTGGGTACCGGGGGGTCAACCTCAGGACCTCGCGCGCCAGGAGGCGCCCGTGCCGCTGAGCGATATCACCGGCCCCTTTTTTGTATGTGGGTTCCGGGAGTCGAACTCGGGCCCTCGCGCTTGCAAGGCAAGCGCTTAAACCGCTGAGCCATCTCACCGGCCCACCTCTCTCTTTTTTATTTTGAGACTGGGTCTCACTTGGTAGCCCAGGCTGGCCTAAACTCATGGCAGTCCACCTCTCTCAGCCTTCCAAGTGCTAGGATTATAGGCCTGTGCCACCATCTCCAGCTCGGTAGCACAACTCTTGGTCATATTAAGCAAAGAATTAGTAAGTCAATATAAGGGAGCATGGAGGAGGAGTATACAGATAAGCCGGAAAAGTCACAAGTATTATAGAAGTAATGATGTCTTGGCTGAGCTTTAACAACAGCAAACAAGAGTTTGGATTGAACAATAGGTGCCAGGGATAAAATATTTTTGAAAAGTCTTTACACTTTATTGAAAGACACAAGAGAAGAACCTGAATAAATGAAATACATTAGGCATGTTGAGAAACCCTAAGATGTCAGTTCTTCCAGAGTTAATCTATAAATGTAATTTTAATTGGAATCCTAGTAGGATCTGTCATGAAACTTCGTAAGTCAATATTAAGATTTATATGGAAGAATAAATGACCAAGAAGAGCCAGTACAATTTTAAAGAAGGATGAATTGCCTTACTTATTATAAAACTGTAACACTTATACTACAGAGCTTTAAATGTAGGGACAGATAATGAAGCAAAAAAGAGAACCTAGAAACAAGGCATAATGTATATTTATGGAAACTGTAAATGTCTGAGGTGCCTTTTCAGACCAATGGGGAAAGAGTAAAATACTCATTAAATTATGTTTATTCACTTGTTAACTATTTGAAGAAATAATTGGATCCTTCTTACATTTTACACAAGATTTATGTAAATAATGTGAAAGGAAAACTTTGACATTATTTTAGGGAAAATACAAGAATATTCCTAACATTAAACTAAATAAAAAGTGTAAACCATAAAGCAAAATACTGATAAACTTGACTACATCAGAATTTAAAACTCGTATCATACATAAGATACTATAAACACAGTTGAAATAGTAGGAGAATGTTTGAAGCTAATATGACTGAGAACTATATACAATATAAAGATAGACGGGATAGAAAAATAGTTCTCGGGGACCAGTGGCTCAGCGCCTGCTTGACAAGCATAGGGTCCTGAGTTCACTTCTTGGTTCCAAAAAGAAAGAAAAATTGTTCTCAGAAGAGGAAACGCAGGTCTAATAAACACATGAAAAGATTCTCAAGTTCATTAATAATCAGGAAATTACAAATGAAATCAGTAAAGAGCAATTTTGCACCCATTAGATGTGCAAAATTAAAAAGCCTTATAAAATACCAGATGTCAGTGAGGAGGAAGTAAAAGGAATTCACACATTGTTGATAAGTATAAGTTGGTGGCCAGGCATGGTGGCACATGCCGTAATCCCAGCACTCAGAGGAGGCTGAGGCAGGAAGATGGCTGTGAGTTCAAGGCCAGCCTGAACTATATGGCAAGACCTTGTCTCAAAAAAAAAAAAAAAAACAGCTGGGGATATAGCTCAGCGGCATGGTGCCTGGCAAACATGAGGTCATGAATTCAATTCCCTGTACCAAAAAAAAAGTGTGATTTGGTAACTACTTTGGAGAGTAGTTTTATCTACTAAAGATAAAAATTAGATACATCTTAAAACCTATATCTCAAAGATACTTCGCATAAGTACGTGACATATAATAAAGCAAAAAATTTTAAACAGCCTAAATTCCAGTCAATAGCAGAAAGAATAAATAGTACATAAATTGTTTTTGTAATTAATAAATAGATAGTTTTTTTGTGGTATACTACATAACAGTTAAATGAAAGCTGCGTTTGGTGGCACATGCCTGTAATCCCAGCACTTGGGAGGCTGAGGCAGGGTCACTGCAAGTTCACGGGGCTACATAGTGAGACCGTGTCTCTAATACACACACACACACACACACACACACACACACACATAGAAAATTAATGAACCAAATTCAGATTTATCAACATAGACAATTAGCCAATATTGGATATTAGAGGGGGGAATAAATAGCAAAAGATACATTATTTATATAAATTTAAAACTAAAGTATACACAGGCTATATACGAATACAGTAAAATTATGAAATATAAATTGCAGAAATACATGCTGATTTGAGGATTGTGGTTCCCTTCAGGAAGAAGAAGGAAAAGGAATGCAATAGTTTGGCTAGGGTAGGGAGAAGAGAGCAAAAAAGCCATATGTTTTTAAAAAATATGAGTGTGTTTTTGTGAACAAAGTGTAACTTGTGCCATTGAGAAGCAAAGAAATAAGTGTGATCTTTAAAAAGAAAAAACAGGTACAGCACCTGCCTGGCAAGCGCGAGGTCCTGAGTTCAATTCCCAGTCCCCCCCCCAAAAAAACCTTTTGCTACGTTAATGAAATGAAAAAACACCTAAAATTTTGTAATGGTTTTCTTTTTCTCCCAGCTTTATTGAGATATGACTGACAAAATTTATATATGTTTAAGATATACAACATGATTTTTGATAATACATACACATTGTGAAAGATTACCATGAACATGCTAATTAATATATCCATCACCTTCTGTATGTGTATCATCACACTTTAGACCTACTATCAGTAAATTCAAATATACAATGCATTTTTTAACTATATGCGTTATTTTTTAACTAAATTCACCATGCTGTACATCAGGTGTCCATAAGTTGTCTTTGTATCTTTTGACCGTTGTCTCCCCGTATTCCCCAGACCTTGGTAACTCCCATACTACTTTCTGTTTCTATGAGTTCATTTTATTTAGTTTCTGCTTTCTGTGTTTTTCTGTGTCCAGCTGATTTCACTTAACATAATGTCCTTCAAGTTTGTACTTGTCACAAGTGACAGGACCTCCTTTCTTTGGTTTTTGTTCTGTTGTTGTTGTTGTTTTGTACAGTTCAGGCTGACCTTGAACTCACATATGTAGCCCAGGCTGGTCTTGAACTCATGGCAATCTGAGTTCTGGGATTACAGGCTTGCACCACCAGGGACCCCTTTTTTAAGGCTGAATAATACTCTCTTGTAACACACACCCTACACTTTCTTTATCAGTTAACCTGTCAGCAGACACTTGAGTTATTTTCATATCTTGAGCATTCTGAATAAAGCTACAGTGAACATGGGAGTACAGATATACAGCTACCTCTTTGGGATAGTGATTTTATCTCCTTTGGATGTAAACCTGGGAGTAAAATTTCTGGATCATGTTGTAGCTCAAGTATTTTTAATTTGGGTGGGAACCTCCATACTATTTTTATAATGGCTGTATCCAAGGTTTATTTATTATTTGCTAATAAACAGTAATGCTGCTATGAAAAAATAATGAGAAGTTGCATTGATCACCTAACTTGTTAAATTTCTTTTTGTTTAGTTTTATATGAGTTTGACTTTGCAATCCTTGTACTTAATATATTACTCTAACCAAAACAGCCTTTATTGAATTTGAAATTAGCTAGAGAAGACTGGTATTGAATAGTATAATGAATACTGCAATGGAGAGTACAATAGAAGCATATAACAGAGGGATCTGTTCTAGTCTTAGTGTTTGAGGAATATTTCTGAAGAAAGCGACAGCAGTTAGGTAAAACTGGTGGTAGAAATAAGCATGGAAAAATACTCAAGCCAAGCATGGCGGCACACAACTGTGATCCTAGCACTCAGGAAACTGAGGCAGTAGGATCTCTGAGTTCGAGGCCAGCTTGGGCTACATAGTGAGACCCTGTCTCTAAAAAGAGAAAGAGAGAGAGAGAGAGACAGCGGAGGGAGGAACGAACAAACGAACGTAGGTAGGTAACAGTTCTAATTGTGTGACTAAATTTCTCTTGAGAAAAATAGTTTTAATGGCATTTAATGTCTTCTTAACTGTGTAATTAAACTTAATATATGTTACCAACCTAAGACTCAAAAAAATTTCTTTTCAGTATTTCTATAATTGGGAAATATCTTATAATTCATGATTTGTCACAGTTTAATTGGCAGGTTTCTTTTAAGATACATGAACCATTGGCATCAGTGACATCTTAGAGTTTAATGAAATACAGATTATTTCTCTAGGTTAGCCTGCTTTATTCATTTGTAGTTTGGCTTTTATTTTTGTAATTCATACATTTGAAGAGCATCATAGTGAATCTTATGTTGGTCAGTTGTCTGTCCCTTAAGATGAAGGTTTTGAGGGCAAGAAGTGGTGGTGGTGGTGGTGGTTGTTTTGGTTGCTGGAGATTTAACTAGGGCCTCAAACATGCTAAGGGTACACTCTACCACTGTAGTATGCCCCCAAACCTCTCCCTTAAGATGGCTTTATTTACCACTTATTCTGTACCAGATAGAATGCTAAGCATTTTACATTGTTATCTCATATAAATATCACCACAGAGCCTGGCATGGTAGAGCATGCCTGTAGTCCCACCTACTTGGGATGCTGGGGTGGAAGGATCACTTGAGTATACAAGTTCAGGGCCAGCCTGGGCAACATTGAGTTAGTTGGTTTCCCCCATCTGAAGTGCAGAGACCAACAGTCACTTGGCCAAAGTTACATACTTTTAATTTAAATGGTAGAAGTCAACTCTTCTGACTTCAAAGCTTATGCCTTTAAAACACTCACAGTTCTATACTGCATACCATTTTGGGCAAGCAAATCTGAGACCTTAGATATCTCAGTTTTAAAATCTTTATTTTAGAGCTGGAATATAGCTCAGTAGCAAAGCATATGCCTAGCATGCTTGAGGCCTTGGGTTCCATCCCTAACACTGAAAGAAGAAAAAAAAAAAAAAAAAAAGAACCTTTAGTTTTGTTTACTTTCTTACACTTTTTAATAAATGTACCTTTCTATAAAGCATTCACTATTCATGTTGCTTCTATTAAAAACGTAGAATAATATATAAGTGGTTGTAGAATTCAGTAAATGTAATTTATTTTTGCTTACAACCAAGTTTTTTATACTACAGAAACTGTATAATGGCAGCAGGAGTCTCAATGACAGCCTTTGTCAGATCTGTTTCTTGATTCATACTGTTTCAGTGTGGTTGGGAGTGCCCTTCATGTTTGGTGCACTGCAGTCTTCTTGAGATTTGCCTTGCTCCTATGTTGATTTCTTGTTGCCTTCCTTTATTTGTCTTTTTTTTCACCCCCAAGAGCTTCATGAGAAAAGGGTACATAAGATACCAATTTTTGATACCTTACATATTGGAAAATATCTTTTATCAACAAACTTATGATGATATTTACTCAGGAGGCTGAGGTAGGAGGATCACTTGAGCCCAGGAGTACAAGGATAGCCTAGGAATATAGCAGTACCCCTTTTCAAACACACACACACACACACAAGAGCTGAGTTTGTACGTTGGAAATAATTTTCCTTTAGAGACTGAAGCTGGAAACTGGGCATGGTGGTACACACCTGTAATCCCAGCACTTGGGAGGCTGAGGCAAGAGGATTGCAAATTGGATTGATTGAACCCAGGGTCTTGCATTGAACTATATCCCCACCTCTTTTGAAAGAGAGTCTGGCTAAGTTGGCCTAAAACTTGTGATCTTCCTCCCTTAGCCTCCCAAATAGCTGGGATTGCAGGCATGTTCTGCCATGCCCCATTAGCATGCTGTTCCCGTTTGACAGATGCAGTATGCTCTCTGAGCATAAAAATTTATTTTGGAGTTCTTCCTGTATATCCTTATGCTTCCTCCAGTTTTTGTTTGTTTGTTTGTTTATTTGTTTTGTTGTTGTTCTCTGTCTTCTTTTTGGAGGATTTTCTCAAATATCTAGTATCCTTGATTAGTACTCATGATTCAGTGGGAGCCAAGCTTACTGATTGGAAGTTCCGAATGCATGGGTAAGGCTTGTTGACTCCAAAGTTTATCATAGCATGATTTCAGTAGTTTGAGGTTGGAGAATCTACATGTTAGGGTCCTTAGGTCTCTAATCTTTCCTAGTCACATTACCCAAAGATTAGTCTTCCAAACTCCTGCCTGAAGGGTAACAGTATGGCTGCCTACATTCTGGAAGTTAGAAGTTCTGGCTGGGGAAATTTTGCATTCAGCATTTAATATGTTTACAGTCTTTCATTCTCTTTGTTTATTGTATAGTCCTGTGCCCTCTACTTTGCCATGTATCATTGCAGAGCGCCTTTGTTTTACCTTTTTCAGAAGTAAACCTTCAGATTTATGCAAGGAAGAACAAGCAGCTGATCAGCGGTGTGGTCTAGTCAGGGGATCTAGAACTCTACCTGCTTCTCAACTTTCCTCTGTTTTTCTCACCTCTGTCATCCTTGCATCACTAGTTTTAGCCATACCTTGTACTGCTACTTGTGCATTTTGAGGACTCAATAGTATAAATGCAGTCGGTTCTTAACCTTTCCCAAAACAGCTGGTTTATTTTTTTTTTCTTGGATCTACTATATCACTACTTTTCATCTTCCAAAATGTTGGTATACTAAGCTGGGCGTGGTGCCTCATGCCTGTAATCCCAGTACTTCGGAGGCTGAAGCAGGGGAATCACTGCAAATTCAAGGCCAGCTTGGGCTACATAGCAAAACCCTGTCTCAAAAAACAAAACAAAACAAAAAGTTGATATACTTCCTGTTTCGTTCTCACCTCTTTCCATGTTTATGTTTTTTAAAACGATAATTCCTTACCGTATTTATAGAAGAATTTGGGTAAAGATTGAAATGAAATGCTCATGGTTACCTGCCATCTTAACCTAGATTCTGTTTAAATTCCAGCCCATAAATGAATCTGTGGTATAGTAGATACAGTACTTAATAAATGTTTGAATAGATAATTTTTATTTTACATTTGAGTTACCTACCACTGCATATCAAATTACCCCAAAATTTAATGGCTCAAAATGACAATAAATACTGTCTACACAGTTAGTGTGAGTCAGGAATTCAGGAGCGGCTTAGCTGTTTAGTTCAGGCTTAGCGCCTTTCAGGAGTCTGCATCCTCTGAAGGCATTGCTGAGGCTGGCAGATCCACTTGCAGGATGAGTCACTCAAATGGTAGCAAGTTACTTCTGAAAGCATCAGTTCCTTACCATGTTCCTCTCCACAAGACTAAGTAAGTGTCCTCACAGCATTGTGGCTGGCTTTCTTCAGAGTAATCCATGAGAGATCAAAGTAGAAGCTGTAATAACATTCAGACCTAGCACTGGAAGTTACATCCTGCATTTTCATATCCTATTGGTTACACAGATCAGTTATATTTAGTGTGAGAGGAGGCTATGAATCCCATAAGTCAAGACTCACTGGGGACCATATTAGAAACTAGTAACCACACAGTTTCCTTCTTAAGCTAGAAAAAGAGCAAACTAAACTCAAAGGAAGTAGAAGGTAAGAAATAAAGATGTAAAAAAGGTAGGGGGATAATAAAGATGTGAGCCAGGTGTGTGGTACACCCCTGTAATTCCAGCTTCTCAGGAGGCTGAGACAGGAGGATCAAAAGTTCAGGGCCAGCCTGAGCAAGTTAATGAGATGCCATCTCAAAATAAATAAAAAGAAGTGAGGATATAGTTCAACACTCCCTGGTTCGATCCTCAGTACCAAAAAAAAAAAAGAACAGGAGGGAGAGAGAGCCCCCCAAAGATGAGAGTAAAAATTAATTTAAAAATCAAGGAAGCCAACTCTAGGCTCTTAAAAACTTTTATTTATTTATTTATTTATTTATTTATTTATTTATTTATTTATTTATTTTTGGTTTGTTTTTTGTCTTTTTGAGACAGGGTTTTGCTATGCAGTTCATGCTGGCCTTTAACTCACTATGTAGCCCAGACTGGCCTCAAATTTGTGACAGTCCTCCTGCTACCACACTTGGCTCTTAAAATCTTTTTGATAAAAGCTTCTCACAAGACTGATCAAGAAGCCAGTCATGGTGGCACACTATAATTCCAACATTCTGGGAGGCTGAGGAAGGAAGATGGCATGTTCGAGCTCATTCCAGGCAACTTAGCAAAACCCTGTCTCAAAATAAAAGTGAAAAAAGGGATTAGGGGTGTATCTCAGTATGAAGGCCCTGAATTCAGTTCCCTAGTACTCCCCCCCCAAAAAAAAAAAGATTAATCAAGAAAAATAGAAAAAAAAAACAACAACAGATTACCAGTATCAGGAATGAAAGAAGGGGTATCACTAAATACCTTTGGAATTAAATATTGTGTTAAAGTGAATGTTATAAACAACTTGGTGCCAATTGTTTTGTTTGTTTGTTTGTTTTTTGGTACCAGGAATTGAACTCAGAACCTTGCACTTGCCAGGCAGGTGCTGTGCCACTGAGCGATACTCCCAGCCCCTTGGTGCCAATTTATTTGATAACTTTGATGAAACATTGCTTTGACAGTGACAGCTTTACCAAAATCAATTTTAAGAAAGAAACCTGAGTAGCCCTGTATCAAAGAAATTGAATTTATAATCCCTTCTCACAAAGAAAACTTAGTCCCAAATGATATTAGTGAATTTCTGTTTGTTTGTTTGTTTGTATATGAAGGCCAATCTTTATTAGTGCATATTAGTTATATAGATCAGTGGGTTTCATTTTGGCAGATTTGTACATGCACGTAACATATTTTAATCATCCCCCCATCGCCTCTCTTGTCCCACTTACACCCCCCCGTTTCATTCACCTTGTTTATTTGTTTCAATGCATATAACGTATTCAATTCCCCCATTATCCACCCTGACACTCAATCTTACCCTTATTCCCTTCCCCTTGTCTACTAATAGTCTCCTTTCTATTGTCATCTCTTTTGGATTCCACATACTAGGGAGTGTTTTCATTTTTGTTTTTGCAGTGCTAGGGCTCAAATCTGGGGCCTCACACATACTGGGCAGGTGCTCTACCACTGAGCTATATCCCTAGCCTTCACTGGTGAATTTTATCTAACAAGGGAAAAGATTATACCAGTCTTACACAAATTATTTCAGAAAATAAAAGATGACAATTTTCCAAGTCATTTTTTAAGGCAGTATATCTTACATTCCTAACAAAGACAACGAATTCTGGAATGAATTCTGTGACCAGAATCATGAAAAGAATTAAGTTTGTGAACCAAGGTACCACTGTATAATCCTCTCAGCCAGAAAAATCATTCAGAACATTTTAACATTCTCACAATAAAAATTTAAAACAAACTACAAGGAGAAACTTCAGGTGATAAAAGCATCTAGAAAAATACACAGGTATCATACATTTATATTTTTGCTGTAAGATGAAGAATAGGCAAGGAAGCTTGCTGTCACTATTTCTATTTAGTATACTAGAGGTCCCAGCCACTGGTGAAGCAAGAACAGGCAAGGGCGTTAATACTGGAAAGGAAAAAATAAAACTGTTTACAGAAGACATAATAGGCTACATTTAAAAATCCTAAGGAATCTACCCCTGCCCAGAAAAAACCCTTAACAAATCTATGAGATAATCCTTGGTACCAGGAAAAAAAAAAAAAAAAAACT
Organism: Erethizon dorsatum; assembly: GCA_028451465.1. Classification (NCBI taxonomy): domain Eukaryota; kingdom Metazoa; phylum Chordata; class Mammalia; order Rodentia; family Erethizontidae; genus Erethizon; species Erethizon dorsatum. The sequence continues at coordinate 106,999,607 of CM051827.1, read as the reverse complement.
AAAAGAATTAACAGATGAATTTAGCAAGGTTACAGGACACTGATTACATATACACAAAGAGAATACTAACAATGTAGCAATATCAGCATTCACCAATTGGAAAAATGTTTAAACTTAAGTACCATTTATACTAACACCAAAAGAACATGTAGTATTTCAGAATATGAAGGAAGATGTATGAAGTCCATACACTGAAAGCTGCAAAGTATTATCAAGAAAGGTAGGAAGGTATAAAGAGATATATGTTCTTGGCTCACAGGACTCAAATTTTTAAGCTACCCATTTTTCTAGATTGATCTGTAAACTCAATACAATTGATGTATAAAGTCAGTGAAATAAAAATCCCATCTAGATTTTTAAAGATATATATATTGACAAGCTGATTCTAAGATATGTAAATATCTTATATGTAAAAGAAGATATGTAGATATGAGAAGATGCTAAATGATGCTAAACATCATTGGTCATCCAGGAAATGCAAATAAGAATCCCAGTGAAATACATTGTATACTCTAAATTGGCTAACCTAAACAGACTGAAAATACCAAGCATTGATGAGGATGTGGAGCAACTAGAAATGATAGGATTATAAAATGGTACAACCACTTTGAAAATTAGTGTGACAGTTTCTTTTAAAATAAAATGTTTTTCATTTTATTGGAACTCAAAGCCCTGAGCTCAGTTTTCAACACACACACAAAAAAAGTTTTTTGTATGATTTGCCAACTCCATTCCCAGGTCTTTGTCCAAGAAAATGAGAATAGTTGTCCATACAAAGATTTGTTCATGTATGTATTTACTAATTAGAAGCTGAAAACAACCCACCTGGCCAATAAGAGGTGAGTGGAAAAAGACATTGTGACGTATTCATTCAGCGAAATAATATTAAGCAATTTTTTTTGAGACAGGGTGTCACTTTGCAGTTCAGGCTGGCCTGAACTCACTGCATAGCCCAGGTTGGCCTTGAACTCATGACAAACCTGCCTCAGCCTCCCTAGTGCTGGGATTACAGGCTACCACGCCTGGGCTATTCAGCTATTCAGTAATTGCCTATTCAGCAATTTAAAAGGAAAAAAATCTGCTCATTCATGAAACAGTATGGATGAACCTCAACTAATTAAGATGTGCGAAAGAAGCCAAGCACACAAAATGGCCTTTACAGTATAATTCCATTTATATGAAGTTCTGAACCTGCTATCTATTATGAAAGGAATCAGATAGGTGGTTTCCTAGGGTAGACATGGAAGAGACTAATTATAAGAACATTTTCTGGGGTGATAGAAGGGTTCTGTCTTAATTCAGGAGGCACTAACATAGATGTATATAATAGTCAAAATCATTGAAATTTACACTTAACTGTATTTTACTATATATAAGGTATATTTCAAGTTGGTTTTTTTCCAGAAACAACATTAACTGCATACCCATAAGAGCAGCTAAATTCAAGGCTGGCAGTACTAACAGTTGATGAGAATTCAGTACAGCATTTACTCCTGTACACTGCTTGTGAGAGGGTACATTATTAAAACCACTGTGGAAGTTAGGCATTGTCTAAGAAAGTTAGACATAAACATCCCTCATGACCCAGCAGTTCTCCTAGATATAGCCTATTTTGGAGGGATTTATGTGTGTATGTGTGTATGGGCATGCATGCACAAAAAAATAAGGATGTTCACATTTGTAGTAGCCAAAGAAAGGTATCAATAGAAATATCCACCAGCATTACAGTGGATAAATTGTATATTTAAGAGTTGTGCAGCAATGAAAATGAAAAAATGACAAATTAAATTAATGTGAGTTAGAATCTTCATCAAGTTTCAAAAAAATCACATGCTTCATATTTCCAGTTACATAATATTTAGCAACTAGGAAAAGTAAAGAGGCATGTGAGTATATATATTTATTCATGTTGTAAATCCATACAGAAAGATAAGTTAGTATTATATAAGTTGGATTTTGATTACCGTTAGAGGAGAGGAACTTAGGATTGGAAAGGAGTTATGGAAGATCCTTTGGGGATCTGGCAATATTTAGTTCTTGATCTGAATAGTGATTACATGGATATTCACTTTATACTAATTTGATACATTTATATTTTATGCACTTTGGTTAATATGTGGGGGTTTTTTCATACAAACTAGCAAAAAATGATCTTTTAACCTATCAGTGAATAAATATCTCCTGAGCGTCTCATATAGTTGATGATACAGGAAATACATAGATGTATAGTATGGTCTTTATAGCAGATTAAGTGTTTGCTAATTAGCACCATAAAAAGTCATTGTGACCAGCTGTGGTGTCACACACCTGTAATCCCTACACTTTGGGAGGCCAAGGCAGGAGGATCGAAAGTTTGAGCTCAGCCTGGGCAATTTAGTGGCTTAGCAAGAAATTTAAAAATTAAAAAATTCAAAGGGGAGGGCGAGCACTGGAACTTCATGTGACGATCTTAAATACTGCCCCCCACAAAAGTCATTATGTAGTAAATGATCTTTTTTTCCACCAGTTTTGAGAATTGAACCCTTGTTAATGCTAGGCAAGCACTCTATCACTAAACTACATCCCCAGCCCTTTTGTTCTTCCCAATTTTCAGGTGAAAATTCAGTTGTTTTCAATTTCAGTTTGTTTTTTTTGTTGTTTTTTGTTTTTTTAAGTTCAAGATCTCACCAGGTTGTCCAGGCTGGCCTTGAACTTGCAATCCTCTTGCCTCAGCATCTCTAGGAACTGGGTTACAGGCTTGTACTTCCACATCTAACATTGATTTTAATACTTTCTATTCTTTTGGCTTCAGAGCTACGGAAGTAAACATAAAATTGGGGTAGGTATTAGCCATAGCAAGTACATTCCAGGATACCAGTGATGCGTATATAGCATCAAAGTGTATAATTGTAGTAATTTATTTTCCAGGATCCAACTTCTATGCTACCCTCTTCTATGCTATTCATTTTGACCTGGATGTTTTAGTTACGTGTATTCGTAGTTATTTTAAATATAGCAAATATTTATTATTTCCTTTTCATGTGTTATTTTCTGCTGTATACTAGTAGAGAAAGTTTTAGTTTTATCACAGTAAAAAACAATCCTAATCTCATTTTCATGGAACATTCTTTTGTACAACCTCTTCAAGGAGTTAGTTTATATTGACAGTGTGATTCTGCCTGGAATTAAGACATCCGAATAGTGACAAATGGCATGAGTTGTCAATTCTTTGAAAGTGAGGAAAGAGCTCTGTAGAGCTGCTACCATGTTTCAGGCACAAGTAGGTACCTTGCATTGACTTCCCAGTGCTATGAGAGGTAGATATTTTTCTAACAGATGAATAAATGGAAGCTTAGAGAAGTCATAACTAATTAAGTACTAGGCTAGGATTAAAATCAGTCTATTTGATTTCCAAGCTTACCCTTTTTCATCATTCTAAAACTGCTACCTATAGAAAGAAATCTGGTTAAAAAAATAAATAGTGCTGGTGAGATGGCTCAGTGGCATAAGCGCCTGCCTGGCAAGCATGAGGTCCTGAGTTCGACTCCCAGTACCCACATAAAAAGGGAAAAAAAGGGCCGGTGATATCGCTCAGTGGCACAAGTGCCTGCTGGCAAGCGCGAGGTTGAATTCAACCCCCGTACCCAGATAAAAAATAAATAAATAAAATAAAATAAATAGGGGTTAGGTGTGTAGGTCAGTGGTACAGTGCATGGTTAGTATGTATGAGGCCCTGGGTTCAACCTCTAGCACGAAAACTAAGTAAATAAATACTAAATATATAAATACCAAAACAAACCAACATGTAATAGTAAGTAGAAAAGTTACAGGATAAATTTCTGACCAAAGCAATTTTTATCAATTATTAATAAGTCTAATAAAAGACATATGAATTTTAAAGTATAAAACCTTGATGAAATTAAAATGGTCAGTAAATTCAGCAGTATATCATGTTCATAAATTGAACAACTATCCCAGTGGTATTCTGCATAGCTAGTCTATTTTGTTAAATTTCCTTTCCCTAGTTGTATATTTTACTTATCTAGATACTGGCAATCGAAATAGCTAATAAGGTCTCATTTTCCCTGTACTCCGCTCAACTATTATCTGTATTTTATTCCTCTATTTTATTTATGTGAATTCATTAATTTATACTATACATAAATATAAATTTATAATAAAACTTATCTATTCTGTTGATGGATATTTAGATTGATTTCATTCTTTTTACTGTCACAAATCATGCTACCATAAACATTCATGTTTCCTTTTGCAGATGTTGAAAATCAAATTTTTTATATATTACCATTTCCTCTGCTGAGTGATTGTATCAGTTTATATTCAACAGTCAGAGAGCTTTCTTCCATTGGCTTATCAGTTTTTATTACCAGTCTTGAAATTTTACTAATCTTGATTATTAACCTGATAATTGTGTGTATATTTTTTTCCTTAGTAACAAATTAAATAATGAAATGTGAAGGTTTTTATGCTATTTAGATTTTTTTAGGTTTTTTTTTTTTAACTCTTAGATTTATTTTATTTGTGCATGTTTGCAGTACATAATGACCACATTCATCATGGGGAGTTGGCCATCTAACAACACATCTTAATTAAAAATTTGGGCCGGTGAGATGGCTCAGCGGTGTAAGCGACTGCCTGGCAAGCACGAGGGCCCGAGTTCGACTCCTGGTACCCACATACGAAAAAAGGGCCGGTGATATCGCTCAGCGGCACGGGCGCCTGCTGGCGCACGAGGTCCTGAGGTCGACCCCCCGGTACCCACAAAAAAAAAAAAAATTGGAACATTTCACAAATTTGTGTGTCATCCTTGCATAGGGGCCATGCTAATCTCTTTTTTTTTTTTTTTTTTTTTTTGTGGGTACCGGGGGGACGACCTCAGGACCTCATGTGCCAACAGGCACCCGTGCCTCTGAGCGATATCACCGGCCCCTTTTTCGTATGTGGGTTCCGGGAGTCGAACTCGGGCCTTCGCGCTTGCAAGGCAGGCGCTTAAGCCGCTGAGCCGTCTCACCGGCTTTGCTAATCTCTTTATATCTGCTGTGGAAGCAAACACATTGCTTTTTCAATTTTCTCTTCTATGTTCCTATCCTTTGCCACATTATCTTGATTTGTAGGCACTCTTTACGTATTTTAGATGGTAATTATTATACATATTGTACATATTCTTGTCCAGTCTTTAGGGGGTTTGTTTGTGGTGGTGGGGATCGAACCCAGGGCCTTGTGCATGCAAGGCAAGGGCTCTACCACTGAGCCACATCCCCAGGCCCCCCATCTTTAGTTTTAACTTTTGTTTATGATGTCTTTTTTTTTTGTTTGTTTGTTTTTTGTTTTTATGTAGGTACCAGGAGTGGAACTCAGGACCTCGTGCTTGCCAGGCAGGCGCTTATGCCGCTGAGCTATCTCACCGGCCCTATGATGTCTTTTTTCTTACAGTTTATGTGATTTGTAGATTTTGTATCTTAAGAAATTCTTCTCTACCACCAAGATCATAAAGATATTGTACATTTTCCAAGAAATATTTGTTTTCCTCTTCAGATTTAGTTCTTTGAATAGAAATTTAGTTTTGTTTATACAGCAGTATGAGGTAGGCTGTCAAGGCAATCTGTATGTCTATCCTTATAGTCTCTTGATTTGAATAGGATTATAACAAAGCTTGATAAATGATAGGGTATAACTTAAGAATTGTCTTGACTCAATTGAATGATGATATGTTGTACTCTGAGTAACTAATTTAAAGATAATAATACACAGAGTATTAACCATTGTTACCCTCCTATTATCTTGTTTTGAACTTTCATTCTATTTTTTTCTCTTTAAAATTAAAAAAAAAAATTTGTCTTGACTATTTTAGTTTCACTGCTCTTTTATGTTAATTATAATATCAGCCTTTTCATTTCCAGGGAGAGGAGGAGCTATATCCTATTGGATATATTGTCAGTCCTGTTGAACTGAAATTGCTTTGAATTTGTAGATCATTTTTCAGATAATCCACATGAATAGGGTAGAGTACTCCATTTATTTGAACCATCTATAAAATCTTTCAATAATAAACATACGTATTATTTCTTTTTTTTTTTTTTTGTGGGTACCGGGGGGACGACCTCAGGACCTCGCGCGCCAACAGGCACCCGTGCCGCTGAGCGATATCACCGGCCCCTTTTTCGTATGTGGGATCCGGGAGTCGAACTCGGGCCTTCGCGCTTGCAAGGCAGGCGCTTAAGCCGCTGAGCCATCTCACCGGCCCCATACGTATTATTTCTATAGGTGTTATACATCTTATGCTTAGACTTCATCCATTTTAAGTACCTTAAAATTTTTTTGTGATTAAGTAGTATCTTTTTAAAATTACATTTTAAGTTGGTTGCTAGCTTATAAGAATGTAGTTTATTTCTATATGTTGATCTTAAATCTAACATTTCTGAACTATTAATAATTCTCTAGTTAGTTGATAGATTTTATTGTTTTTCTATATAGTCATATTTATATTGTAAAGTGTAATGATTCTATTTCTCTCTTTCCAACACTTTTATCTTTTATTTCTCTTAATTTGCTTTACTTTGCTAGCTAGACCTTCTTATTAAGGAAAGTTGAAATTGTTATAGATTTTGGTAGATAACTTTGATCAGATTAAAGGAATTCCCTTCTGTTTCCAGTATAGTAAGCGTATTTGCTACAGTGGTTGATTTTATAGAATGCTTTTTTGGGGACATCATCTATAAAAATGATTGTGTGCTTATATTAGTATACTTGATTTAATAAATTTTAAATGTTAACATTACTTTTTCAGTGATACTCAACTAATTTGTGAAGAAAGAAGAAATAAAATGCATGCGCATATATATATATATATATATATATATATATATATATATATATATATGTGTGTATTACATGTTAAGAATTCAGCCAAGCTGCAGAGAAGCAGTTCTTCTAAGGCTATAATATTTGTTGTTGTTAGCTGTTGCTGCTGCTTTGTTTTTTGTCCTTTATTTTTTGTGGTACTGGATATTCTACTCAGAGCCTTGTGCTTGTTGGTAAGCATCTACCACTGAGCCATATTCCCAGTCCTGTTTTTTTTGTTTGTTTTTTTAATTTTTGGGAGAGAGTCTTGCTAAGTTACCAAGACAGGCCTTGAACCTGTGATCCTCCTGCCTAGGCCTCCCAAGTAGGTGGGATTACAGGCATGGATCACCACACACAGAAATAGAGTTTTAATAATTGAAATTATTCTAATAAATGATTCTAACTGAATCATTCTAATTCAAAACTGTATTGCCAGGCATGGTGGCGCACACCTCTAATTCCAGCACTTGGGAGGCTGAGCCAGGAGGATTGCTATGAGTTTGAGGTCAGCCTGGAATACATAGTGAGTTCAAGGCCAGCCTGCACTATAAAGCGAGACCCTGTCTTAAACAAACAAACAAAAAACTGTATTGTGGTCAGGCATGGAGGTGCACACTTGTAATCCCAGCACTTGGGAGGCCCAGGCAGGAGGATCGCTGTGAGTTCAAGGCCAGCCTGAATTGCACAGCAAGACTCTGTCTCAAAAAAAAAAAAGAAAGAAAAGAAAAAAACTGTTTGTGATTTCAACCCATCCTTTAAAGAGCTTTTTATCACCAAATGTAATTTTCACCTCAAATGACCACATTCTTGTAGAGAAGATGGCAAAACACTGAAATGATTAAGAATATAGTGGGATTAACAGAGAAAAATTGTAGATGAGAATTAAACAGTAGAAATAATACCAACATGTTTGCTTAGTAATTACAACTCTGGTGTGTGTAAAACATTAGTTGTGAATGCTAGTGTTACGGTACTCTAGTGAAGAAAATTTATCTGTGGTTAAAGGGTAGGCAAAATAAAAATAAGTACATTATTCACCATATCTTTATTTACTTTTAAGAATTTAACCCAGATCAATATGTACTTACACAATATGAATATGTAACATTTGGTATGTACCCTGCCAGCCTTTTCGTTATGCACAATATTCTGACATTTTTCAATAGGGTAATGTAATGCATATATTTTTGGCCATGCTGGACATTGAACTTAGGGTCTCGCCCATGCTAGGAAGCTCCTTTATTAAAAACTAAATGTATTTCTAGAGTTTATTTGGATGGAAGGTTAGCAATGAATATTGATTCCTCTTAAGTCTTTCTCACAGAAGTACTCATGGGTGTACACAAAGTATATATAAGGATATTCAATGGACTATTTTTTGTAATAGTAAAAAAGCAAAACTAACATAGCTATCCATCATTAGGGACATATAGCACATCCATGCAATGGGATATCCTACAGCTATGAAAAAGAATGATATAGTTCCATATTAGGACATATAGACCTTCTTTAAGATAGATCTGTACAAGAAAAATAACACCCAAAAATAATGTTCCTAATATTTTACCATTAGTGTTCTTTTTTATTATGAGGGAAAAAGAATGCATATTCAGTTAATCGTCATGCACCCACACTGTGGAATAATATGTAACCATTAAAAACAATGTTCTGACATGAAAAGATCTCTAAAACATAATTTTTTAAATAATGATAAAATAAGTCATAGAGCATTTCTCATCTGATCCCATCTAAAAATTATTTCATTTTTATTTTTGTAAGTGCATGTTAAAAGTGATGTATACGTATCTAACTACTAACAATGGTTGCTTTTAGAGACCCTTGGAGGGGGAGATTCGGGTTGGAGAGGGTCTTTACTGTGTGTCTATACTGTTTGCGTCCCTATGATGAAACTTCATTTGTGTATTATTTCTGTTGTAAAGGAAGGAAAATGTAATATGTACTCACTACAAAAAAAAAGGAAGAATAGTAATTTTTGAGCTCCTATGCTGAGCAGTCAACAATCACTGGCCTCGTGGAGCACAGGTGCCCAGTCTGCCTCCCTCTCAGCATCCATCATCTGTTCAGAGTGCAGCCAGTGTACGTGACCTATCCACCGGGGGTGCTCACAGGCCATGGATGAAGAATAAAGCGTGTCTGCACTCCACCCAGAGCAAGAAGGTGACCCAGACAAAGAAAGTGACCAGGGCAGAGGAGGTGGCCCAGACTAAGGAGGTGACCCTAACCCAGGAAACAGCGGCCACTGGGCTTAGCATGACTGTCACCACAGCAATGAAAAGCACAACCTTCCTGTTACCCCTCAGCAGGACAGCACTGAACCAATTGTCTAAGACCAGGCCCACGTTGCTAAAGAGGCCACATTGTTTCCATTGTTTTTTCAGAAGTTCATATTTAAAGGAAAATCTCTGAAGGAAATGCAGATGCCATTGTCTGCACTTGAAATACAAAATGCTTGCCCACTAATTTTAATTGGGGGAAAGAGCAATCCAGAGGAAGAGGTTGAACTAAAGAAGTTGAAAACTTTGGAGAAGTCTGTGAAGATAGCTGACCACCTGCAAGAGCTGAATAAAGAAATTACTGGAATCTAGCAGGGTTTTCTGGCCAAGGATTTGCAAGGTGAAGCTCTCCGTAAACTCAATAGAAAAAATGCATAAGTGAGCAGTTTATGAAGATCTTGGAGGAAATTTACACGATGGTCCTACCAGAAAATTTCAAAGACAGTAGGCTAAAAAGAAAAGATTTAGTAAAGAAAGATTCAGGCATTCTTCATTGAGTGTGACACCACGGAGAACATCTGCCGAGAGACGCAGCAGCTGCAGTCTACAAACTTGACCCTTGCTGAGTGAAGTGCAGTGGAGAGACGCTCTGCTGCCCTGAAGAGCAGCACCACAGCTCGGCCTTCTCGAATAGAAGTTGCCTGTTTCTCCAGAGCTGCTGGAGGCAACTTGACAAATACCAGTTTTCCTGCTCTATACTGGTTTTCAGTGAAAAAATATTCTTTGCAGCCTTTAAAAAAAAAAAAGACAATTTTTTTTTTTGTGGGTACCGGGGGGTCGAACTCAGGACCTCGCGTGCCAGCAGGCACCTGTGCCGCTGAGCAATATCACCGGCCCTTTTTTCATATGTGGGTTCCGGGAGTCGAACTCGGGCCCTCGCGCTTGCCAGGCAGGTGCTTACGCCGCTGAGACATCTCACTGGCCCCGAAAAAAGATAATTTTTAAAGAAAATAAAAAATACCCATAGTAGCCTCAGCAACCCTCAAATAACATATGAAAACTGCTGTTAAAGTTTTGATAAATACCTGTCCAGAGGTGATGGACATTGCATAGAGGCCATTCCATCCTAAATCAAGGATAGGAAGAAAAGAGCACCACATAAAATGTGTATGCTTAGCTCAACAGACAGTGGGCATGTCTTTTGAGTAGAAAAATAACATTATTGCATGTAGCTTATTGTCTTTCTGGTTTTACTTTTTGTTATGTCCCCAGCACCTTTTTAGCACATAATTGTGATCAGTTTGTGTTTAAAGAAATGAGTGCTGGTCCGCTAACCTTGGGTGAAGTTCTTCTAGTTCCAAAACCCAAGTTTTTTGCTGGTTGACTGCCTGAATAACATTGGGCATATAACCCCCCTTTTTTTTATTGGTACCGGGAATCGAACTCAGGGCCTTGCGCTTGCCAGGCAGGTGCTGTGCCACTGAGCTACACCCCCAGCCCCCAGCCCCGATACCCTTTACTATTGCTTCCTCTAGCTTGGATTTAGTAACCATTGTCTTTTCAGATCCTTATAAGATAAGGAAACTCTCATAAGAATATACAATGTAGGGTGACATAGGAAACCTTATTTAAGAAGTAATAACCTACTTTTTCATCTGACCTTTTTCTTCTACAGGTGGTGTCTCATATGTAGAACACTTCTCTGTATATGTAGTTAAGAGTGGAATGATTCAGATACCTGTGATGAAAGAGAGAGATTGTAAGACCTGTAGAATTGACTTTTCTGTTCTTGTGCCTCAGAGGTCAGATTGAAACTGCTTAATTTGGGGAAATTATGTATGTATACATATACGCACATACATAAGGAATCATTTTAACCCTGTAGATAGTGAATTATCATGGAGCCTAAGGCGAAGCTTCTGAATTTTTTAGAGAAATATTAATCTGTATTATCTGTATTTTTTCTCCTTAGTTTCTGCCACTGCCTTCTACAAAGCACAACCTGTAATTCAGTTCATGTGTGAAGTTCTTGACATTCATAATATTGATGAGCAACCAAGACCTCTGACTGATTCTCATCGGGTAAAATTCACCAAAGAGATAAAAGGTGAGTAAATTAGCATTTAGAACAACTTAACTGTAGAATGCATGGATGTAATAACTCTTATTGAAATGTTTTTAAAAGTAAAATCTAGTATCGGTAGAAATATAGATCAATTATAAAATGTTACATTAAATTCAATTTAGGTAGTGTTTGAATGAAGGATATGCCAAGTAATGGAATTAGCATCGATAAGTAGCTGACTTTTTCTTTATACTTTCTAGTTGAAGGGACAAGAGTGTCTTGTAGGATAATGCTTACTGCTAAAAGTAGAAAGCTTATTCCAAAAAAATACTGTTATTTTAGGAGTAGAATCATTCTTTGAACATACTGTAATACAATGACTTTCTTATTTTTCTGAAATAATATTTTAAAATTTTATTCCTTTGAAAATGTATCATATGGGGCTATCCTGCTTCATGCATTGTTCTAGAGTTATAACTTAGCAATTTGATAAACATAGACTTGGCTATTGATTTTGCCTGTTTTACGTAGTAGTAAAAATTTGTACACAGTGGTGTTGCATCATATGTACATTTAGCTCACCTAAATTCATAACTCTATGGTCTCCCAACAAGAAAAAGAAAAAATAATTTTAATAGTATTCTAAAATTTATATTATATGTGTATTATATATATGTCCATTTCTAAATACATTTAAATATACAGTACATATACAGTTTTTTGTCCAAACACATATATATTATATCAGTAATTTAAGGTATTTTTAAAAGATTATGATTATGTACAATTCTTGCCTTGTTGGTGATTTTAGAACTTAATTCTGATTGAAGGTATGACTCTACTGTATTTAGTTTATTATTTAGACATGCAGAGAAATTAGATATTCTCTAATCAGAATGAGTATTGTATACTGTTAGCTCTTAAATAGCCAGAAATAATTGTTGTTTTTATTTTAAGATTTTACCTATTTGTTGCAGATATCTTTTAGCGTGTTGTTTGAAAGAAGTATTCAAGTTTGTTCACTGACCATCTCAGTCCCCAGATCAGTTAGAGTAGCTGAATACATCCTGCTTGCTCCAGTAATCATTCATTCTTTGCCATTCTGTGGTAGCCAGAAAGGAAATAGTCATTGTAATAAAACATTAAAAGGAAAATCCTTCCTGCTTTAAAAATAAGTTTATTTATTTCAAGTTATTTAAGTGCCCAAATAAGAAACTGTTCAGTGTAACCGTTCTGCAGTCCTATCATTGTCCTTTCATAATCTGTATTAACTGCAGTTAGCATTATCAGGAGGTTAGTACATTACCTACCGTTATGTGTGTGATCATCTAAATGCTATGGTTTCCATTGGAGTTGCTGCTTAGTTACCACCTCTGATATCATGAAATCACTTACATTTTTTTTGGTAACTATGCAATCAACTCATATCACCACTCTATCACAGAAAATACAAGATGTACAGAACAAGGATTCAACTGCTGCCCAGAGAGCATGGACTCGGTCTTAACTTCAACTGCTCAGGGGCCCAAAGAAATGACTGAAAAAATGACTAGAAAGCATTATAAAGTTGATGTTATAGTGAAGGTAAAGCCAAGTTTATAGGTTAAATATTTATTAAAGGCAAAAACTTTTGGTTGGATGGAGGGCTTGGGGTGGGGCACCGGGGCAGAGAACTATCTAGTCCATTTTTAAAATTTTTGACTTTTTTGCTAGCTCCCTAGATTTTGGGGTCTAATTCTGTGATCTTAGATTTTGGATAGGAAAATCTAAATTGCGTCTAATTGACAAACCAGTGATGTTTATTTCTCCATTCAAAGTCAAGAAGACTTAAAAAAAAAGAGGGCTCTTTAAAGTGTATCATGTACTCCTACCACAGTAATTCAAGAGAATCAGAGTTTTGTATTCTGTGCTGTTTGGGTTTAGTATTTTAGCTAGCATGAGGAACTTGATAACTGTTAAATATTGATACAAACTGCTACAATGAATATCTTTTTAGTATATTCATTTTACTCCAGTTGAGTCTTTTCCCAAATATTTGGTAATAACTTTGGGTTCTTTTTTTTTTATCCAAAATTCATGGTAGTTAAACAGCAGAAATATTGGGGAAAGTGTGTGGCAGAAGTACCATATGTATATAACATACCAACTTCATTTTGGTAAAAGCTTATTTTGTAGGTATATAGAACCTTGTCAGTATTTTTTAACACAGAGGAAAAACTTGAAAACAACAAGCTGTGCAAGTTGCAAAAATTTGCTTTAAACGTTTCTATTGTTTCCCCTAAACATGATATTTTTACATCTTGCTTTACTTCATATTATTTACAGTATTTCCTTCTTATAAGTTTCCTTTGTATTGTCTAGTCTCCTTTGTAATACAAAGGCATAGTAAATTCTGTAACCAATCTGAAATTTTAATTTTATAAAGGTGAAAACCAGTTCTCCCTGATTCAATTAGGAGTACTTTTCAAGAAAAACCCATACCAATCTGAAATGTGAATATCCATTTAGCATCTTAATTTGTGCTGATATATCAGAAGAAAATATCATTTACCATGAATGAACTTTATGTTTAGTACTACAGTTAGTTATTAGATAAGAAAATAAATTATGCTGTAGTAGGGCTTCTCAACCTTGACACTTTGGACATTGTGGCCTAGGTAATTCTTTGTTGGGATAGAGGTAGTGCTGTTCTGGGTATTCTGAATATTTAGGAATATCCTTGGCCTGTCCCACTAGTTGCCAATAGGCATCCCCCAGGTTATAACAGTCAAAAAATATCTCCTTGAGGTCTGGGGATGCGGCTCAGTGGTAGAGTACTTGCTTAAGTGTACACAGCCCTGAGTTCAATCCCCAGTACAGCCAAAAACTTCTTTTCTCCAGACACATCCTCTGGGGAGCAAAATTGCCCCAAGTTGAGAACTACTATGCCATAGGAATCACAAATATAAAGAGTAATAACCATAAATTCTGTCTAGGACCTAAACATTGTGCTCCATCTTTACCATTACAGGTTTTTATCCTCCGGAGTCCAAGCCAAACTTTATAAATGAGTTGCTATCTGTGACCAATAGTCACCCTATGTCTGTCTTTTAACTCTTCTCTAGGTAGCTCCAAGACTGACCAATAGAGTAGCCACTAGCCAAATATAGTTATTTAAATTAATTAAAATTAAATTAAATTAAAATTTTAGTTTCGCAGGCACATTAACCACATTTCACGTGCTCAGTAAAACATGTTACTAATGATTATCATCTTAGCACAGATGCAGAGCATTCTGCCATCTCAGAAAGTTCTGTTTAACGGCACTGCTTAAGAAAATTCATCCCCTCAAAATTCAACAGATTTAAAGCTCATTTCTTCACTTTCTAGAAGTAGTCTGGGATCCTTGTACCCCTAAGGGCCATATAGACTACAGGGATAATAAAAGTATGTGCTAAATTACGTGTATGCATGTTTTTCTGAGAGTTTATTGCTTTCACCAGGTTCTCAAAGGGGTTAGAGGGTAACCTGTTTTAGGAATTATTTTGGTTACTTTGATTTCTAATAATCCATATTGTAAAACAGCTGTGTCACTATATTATACTTCAATAAAACTGTTGTTCTGCTTAAGTTAAAAGGGCCTGACATTTTTTTCTTCCTGCTTTATAAATCTTTGAAAGATTTCCTTTTCATGAAATTCCAATTTTTCAGTTGGTGTGTGATGACTGAGCTATTTGAGTATCACATACTTTAAAGGTTATAAACTAACGGGAGAATTTCCGCAACCACCCTTTCATTCCTTCTTCCCTCTCCTGGCATAAATACCTGAATTTGTTGTTAATGGAGTTTTTATTAATGGAGAACTCTGTGCCTTGCTCTTTGCTAATTTTATGATTGCTTTTTATTACGTGGAACTTGATAGAATAAGGAAAAGGTTTGACTTTAGGTCTACCATAATTGTAATCATTATCAGCCATGTTACACATCAAATTTGTTAATGTCGCATTGCCCATATCACAGATTTTCTGTCTGATCAGAATTGAGTTTTTAAAGTAGTTAACAGGCTTTAAAAGTGTAGATATTTTCGACATGATAGTTCTGTAACCTCCATTTTCTTGTTGGGAACAGGTCTAAAAGTTGAAGTGACTCATTGTGGAACAATGAGGCGGAAATACCGTGTTTGTAATGTAACAAGAAGGCCTGCCAGTCATCAAACGTAAGAAAAGCTGGTGTTTGCCAGAGCAGTGGTGATGTGAGGCACTTTGCTCTGGGTAGAGTGGGTTGGGAGTTATGCTGATTCATAGTGGGATAAGAGATGTTTATGTCTACTTTTTGCTTTCCAGCTTTCCTTTACAGTTAGAAAATGGCCAAACTGTGGAGAGAACAGTAGCACAGTACTTCAGAGAAAAGTATACTCTTCAGCTGAAGTACCCACACCTTCCCTGTCTGCAAGTGGGGCAGGAGCAGAAGCATACCTACCTGCCACTAGAAGTAATGTCTTTATGCAATTTATGAACATCTTTCTATTCATCATTCTTTGGGGGTCTTTTATGGTCTGTAACATACTTATTTTGGTATTTGAATTGTTTTTAAATTTTAATTTATTCTACATTTTAATTAAAAGAAGTAACATGGAAAAAATTCATGCATAATCCTACCACTATATATAACCACTGTTATATATACCATAATCATTATTAGCATTTTTATATCTTTCAGTCTTTTTATCCCATGTACATTTAGCCTAGTTATAATATACTCTGAAAGTAGTTTTGTTCACTGCTTTTTTACTTAAAATGTTGTTAAAAAGAAGCTGCTTAATGAAGTAAGTTTTACATTTTTATTGAGAACTAATAAGAATATGTATATATAAAATTTTTTTCTATTTTTAGGTCTGTAACATTGTGGCAGGGCAACGATGTATCAAAAAGCTAACAGACAATCAGACTTCTACTATGATCAAGGCAACAGCAAGATCTGCACCAGATAGACAAGAGGAAATTAGCAGATTGGTTAGTACTTAACCCTAGAAATGGGAATTTAATACATACTAGGATCCAAGCACAGTGGCTTATGCCTGTAATCCCAGCACTCGAGAGGTTGAAGCAGGAGGATCACTGTGAGTTCCAGGCCAGCCTGGGCTACAAAGTAAGTTCCAGGCCAGCCTGAACTGCATAGTGAAACCCTGTCTCAAAAAGATAAAAAAATAAATAAATAAATAAAAAATAAAAAAGTTTGAGGCTAGCCTGGGCAATTTAGTGAGGCCCTGTCTCAAAATTTTAAAAAATAGCACTCAGGAGGCTGAGGCAGGAGGATCACTGCGAGTTTGAGGCCAGCCTGGGCTACACAGTGAGTTCAAGGCCAACCTAAACTACAGAGTGAGACCCTATCTCAAAAAACCAAATAAATAAATGCATACATACATACATAAATAGAGCTAGAGATAAAGCATCTCAGTACCACAAAAAAAAAATTAGGGTGCGCTACTAAAATAAAAGAAATAAATGTTCTTACTAGTCCATTCCATACTAACAGTTCATGTACTGTCAGAATTTTTTTTTTTTTTTTTTTTTTTTGAGACAGGGTCTTGCTATAGTGCAGGCTGGCCTTCCACTCACTTATATAGCTCAGGCAGGCCTCAGATTCACGGCAATCCTCCTGCCTCAGCCTCCCGAGTGCTGGGATTACAGGTGTGTGCCACCATGCCTGGCAGACTGTCAGAATTGAAGGAGAATGCAATAATCTAATTTAGTGGTGGTCTGTATAGTTTTTTTTAGGGATTTGAGGGATGACCATTATATGAAAAAGGTCAAGTCCTTCTAACTTAACCCTAGACTCTTTTAATTAGATCCAGGAAACAGCTTCTTTCAAAAATTAATGATTTGGGCCGGTGAGATAGCTCAGCAGCATAAGCGCCTGCCTGGCAAGCGCGAGGTCCTGAGTTCAACTCCCGGAACCCACATAAAGGAAAAAAAGGGCCAGTGATATTGCTCAGCGGCACAAGCGCCTGCTGGCAAGCGCAAGGTCCTGAGTTCAACTCCTGGTACCCACATTAAAAAAAAAAAATTAATGATTTAAGTTAGTGAACTGGAACCTCTTGCTAAATGAGAGGTAGGAAAAGAGAAAAAGTCAAGGTATTATGACTAGATATACTGAAAGTCTTAGCACTCTGTCTCAGATTGTTTAGATCTCAGTATCAGACTGGCAGCTGTACCGTCTGAATAAAGTCTCATTTTGTGGGAGTTACCAGTGCTACTTGATAAAAGTGATGGTCCCATTCCACAATGTTACATATACTTAAAAATATCATATTATACACAATAAAAACATACAGTGTTATCTTTTTTTTTTTTTTTTTTTTTTTTTTTCAGTCTAGTACCGGGGATTGAACCCAGTACCTTATGCAGGCTAGTCAGGTCCTCTATCACCTGGCTACATCCCCAGGCCTCATTGCATTTTTTTTTTTTTTTAATAAAAAAAGCTAATGAATTAGGAAACATTAAAAATAAAGGGGCACTTGGATCTTATCTCACTCTCTTGAATACTACACTGCCTCAGTAGGGAAAAACTAAAATAGTAGTCCCCAAAACAACTTAGGTAACACTTTCAGAAGCAATTTTAGACATTATTGGAAAAAGATTGCAGAACAGGCTCTTTCATTTTATAAGTAAGTTACCAAAAAAAGACCTTTTTTTCTTATAATTTTGTAAAGAATGAATGAAAGTTATTATATTTTTAATTAGGAAAATATGGATGGGTTCTTATCCTGGATTTTTCTCTAATTCTACCTTAATAATGTTTAAAATTGTTACTAAACCCTTTAAGAGACATTGACACCTGCATCTATAAAATCTCAATAATTCAGTTTTTTGTTTTTGTTTTTGTTTTTGTTTTTTGTGGGTACCGGGGGTCGACCTCAGGACCTCGCGCGCCAGCAGGCGCCCGGGCCGCTGAGCGATATCACCGGCCCTTTTTTTGTATGTGGGTTCTGGGAGTCGAACTCGGGCCCTCACACTTGCCAGGCAGGTGCTTACGCTGCTGAGCCATCTCACCGGCCTAATAATTCAGCTTTATACTCTGTAAAATGCAGATTATAAAAGATTTACCATTACGGCCCTAAGATAATTGTGAAAATTATTTACTAAGCACTTAGCACCAAGCATATCACCCAGCAAGTCTTCTTAAATAGTAATTGTTATTCTTCATATCTTTACTATGGAACCATACTAACATACAACAGGAGTACATGGCAATTAGGCTTAAAGAAAAAGATACATTAGAGAATGACTTTTCCTGCTTACTATGGGGAGATCCTGTTTATATATTTAGATTATGTGTTTTTTAAATAGATTTTTATTCAGATTTGAATACTGCCTTCTTTTTTTTGTGGGTACCGGGGGGTCGATGTCAGGACCTCGCGCACCAGCAGGCGCCCGTGCCGCTGAGCGATATCACCGGCCCTTTTTTCGTATGTGGGTTCTGGGAGTCGAACTCAGGCCCTCGTGCTTGGCAGGCAGGCGCTTACGCCGCTGAGCCATCTCACCGGCCCTGCCTTCTTTTTTGTAATTTTGTTTGACCTGCAGCCTGAGAACAAATAAATATTTTGAAAATCAGTTCTTATGCTAGAAGAATGAATGTGAGATACAATATTGAATAACATTTTCTTTGATTATATGTATGGATACATTATATAAAATTTATAAACTATAAGTCAACTCATACTGACTTTCTTGTCTGTTTCCAGTGTGTCCCATTAGATAAATTTTATATGGTAATGTGGTACTATTGATCTGAAAATAATGAAGTAAATGTGTATAAATTATAAAGCAAGTAGTTACAAAAAAGGTACTAGGAGCTGGAGATGTAGCTCAGTGGTAGCTCTGTGCTCAAAGTGCTGATTTTGAGCCCTAGCACCAAAAGGGGGTGGAGGGGAGGAGGAAAAGAAAGCAAGCGTTGGAATTTTAATGTTTCCTATCAAACTTTACATAAAATTTTATTACTCACCCTAATACATGCATTTATATTTTTTATAAATTACCAAGGGGTTCCCAGACTTCCTGCAGTCCATTCATGACCCATGATCCCCAGGTTAAGACTTTTGGCTGTGTACTTAGGATTCCATTGATAAGACCTACTGCAAAACATAGTTGACATAGTAAAGGAAAAAAAGAGTTCTAATGAGTAAAGTAGTGGATCTGGGGGAATTTTGAGAGTAACTGCCAACTTTCCTGTTATTAGGTAAGAAGTGCAAATTATGAAACAGATCCATTCGTTCAGGAGTTTCAATTTAAAGTTCGGGATGAAATGGCCCATGTAACCGGACGTGTACTTCCAGCACCTATGCTCCAGTATGGAGGACGGGTAAAGCCTCTTGATAATGTTTTAATCATATACATGTAGTTTTGAGAGGATGGAGAGAAGGACATCCTAGCTAAATCTAGAATTTAGAAAGTGTTTTATTGCTCCAACAATGTATTTTCCTATTTCAAGGTGAATGCCTTTGCTTGAGTTCAGAATTTTTTTATGTTAAAAATGTACTGGAGCGTGGTGGTCCACGCCTGTAATCTCAGCACTCAGGAGACTGAGGCAGGAGGATTGCTGCAAGTTTGAGGCCAGTCTGGGCTACATAGTGAGTTCAAGGCCAGCCTGAACTACAGAGTGAGACCCTGTCTCAAAAAGCACCCCCCAAAAGAAAAAAAAAGTATAAATGATATTGGCTTAAAATAGGCAATTCTGTGTAGACTATCAGAAATATATCAGTTCAGCAACTTGCAATGCTTATTTTCAGCTCACTGAAATATATTGTTAAGTTTTTGTTATTTCTTTGCCATACTACTTCTTTTTCTCCTTCCATAGAACCGGACAGTAGCAACACCAAGCCATGGGGTGTGGGACATGCGTGGAAAACAGTTCCACACAGGAGTTGAAATCAAAATGTGGGCCATAGCTTGTTTTGCCACACAGAGGCAGTGCAGAGAAGAAATATTAAAGTAAGGCATGTTATTACTTTGGTTTGGAGACCTTTTTGTGCTTAGGTTTTATGGGGGATTTGTTTGTTTCTGGTGATTTTTTTTTTTTTTTTTTTTTTTGGTGTATTTTGGTTTGGTTTGGTTTTTGGGGGTTTTTTGGGTTTTTTTTTTTTTTTTATGTGGGTACAGGGGTCGACCTCAGGACCTCGCGCTTGCCAGCATGTGCTTGTGCCGCTGAGCAATATCACCGGCCCCTTTTTACCTTTGTGTGGGTTCCAGGAGTCGAACTCAGGAATGCTTGCCAGGCAGGTGCTTATGCCGCTGAGCTATCTCACCGGCCCAGGTTTTTGGTTTTTTGAGACAGGGTCTCACTATATAGTTCAGGCTGACCTGATTCACTATGTAGCCCAGGCTGGCCTCAAAATTCACAGTGATCCTCCTGCCTCAGCCTCCTGAGTGCTGGGATTACAGGCTGTGCTTAGGTTTTAAATTACTCATCTCTTGTTGCAAAAACACAGTCTCCACATTGCCACTGAACTTTAAAAAATGTTTTATCTTGATAGTTTGATGAAAATTTCCGAATTCATTAGTCTTAGTAAGGTCACTAATTCATGCTTTTGGATATCCCAGTAAACCAGTTTATGTGGTGTAACAGCAGCATTATTGTCTTTTGATGGCCAATAGGTAGATTTAATTCCAGTCTTTGTCACTTCCAGGCTTTATTACTGTGGGTAATTTATTTAATCTCATTATTCTTCAGATTTTATCTTTGTAAAATAGATAATAGTACCTACCTACCACATAGGTCCCTATTTTTCTTGTGAGGTTCTTGAATAATTAAACTCATTTCTGCTTCCTTACTTTGCAAAATGTGGCCTTCATCTCTCCCATGTTCTCCTCTTCTTGGATTCTTTCCTCTAACTTATAAATGCTCAACAATCTTCTATTCAAACAAATTTTTTAATCTTCAGTTTTTAATTGCGCATGGCATGCCTATAATCTCAGCATTCTGGGAGGCTGAGGCAAGATTAGAAATTCAAGCCCTGCTGGGCAATTTATCAAAACGCTATAAAATGAAAAGGTCCAGGTTTGTAGCTCAGTGCAAAGGACTTGGGTTCAATCCGCAGTACCACTAAAAAAGCAAAACAAAACTCTGCAGTTTTTGTCAGGTACCTGTTATCCCAGCTACTTGGGAAGCTGAGCCAATATGATCTCTTGACCGTAGGAGTTAGAGGCCAGGCTAGGCAACACAGCAAGACCTCTGCCCACCTCTCCTCCACGCCAAAAAAGAATAAAATTTGCAGTTTTAGCTTTGTTTTTTGGGGTTTATTTGTGTGTTTTGTTTTGTTTTATGTGGGTACCAGGAGTCGACCTCAGGACCTCACACTTGCCAGCAAACACTTGTGCTGCTGAGCGATATCACTGGCCCTGTGTGTTTGTTTTTAAAGAGATGGGGTCTAGAGCCAGGTATGGTGGCACACATATATTACCAGAGCTCAGGAAGTTGAGACAGGAAAATCAAGAGTTCAAGGCCAGCCTGGGTGGGCTATATGGTGAGACTTGTCTCAAAATAAGAGACCGACAGACACACACACACACACACACACACATACACACGCACGCACTTGCGGTATTCTAGCTTTGAAATGATGATCTTGCTTCAGCCTCTCCAGTAGCTGAGACTGCAGGCATGCATCTCTGTATGTGGCTGCAATTTTTATTTTACCAACCCCTCAGGCTTGCAGATTTTCCCTGGCTTTCCTCCCTTGAAAGCTTAGAGCTCTGCCAACACTAGTTCCTGGAAGATCTCCTGCCTCTTTACACTTAAAATTCTAATGATAGTCTCATCTTACCCACTAGTTTTCTCATACACAGCAGTAAATACAGTTGACTACCTTCTTGATGTTCTTCCCTCTCTTGGTTTCTGGCTCTTTTTTATCTTTTTTTTTTTTTTTTTTTTTTGGCTTCTTTTCCTCTTCTTGATCTATTTCCTCTCCTTTGAGACTCCCACACAATCTCAAGGGCTGTTGCTATCACATTTGTTTGAGGAGTTGTGCTATTGTGAAAGCACACCAGCTCTGCTTGTGACCGTCTTTACTTCAAAACATGTAGGCATCTCTGACAAAGAATGACATTCAAAATCAGTGACATTCAGTATCTTTCACTTGTCTCTTACATCCTTTGACTTCATTTTCAGATACTTCGGATAAAGAGATTAAAGCACCTTATTTCTTCTATTTCTCTGGCCAAAATATAGTGGTACTAAGCCAGGCATGGTGCCACATACCTATAATCCCAGCACTCTGGAGGCTGAGGATCATGAGTTCGAAGCCAGCCTGAGCTACATAGCATGACCCTATCTCAAGAAAATTGAAAAATAAAATTAGATAGCTAGAAAATAGCAGGACTGGTATTGAAACTCTCTGTGTTGACTGTAGACCTGAGCACTTAACCAGCATACTCTATTCCTAATGCCCCTTATAAATAGCAAAATGTCATATAACTGTATGTTTTAGTTTGTAAAACACAGTCCCTCCCTCATTTATGGTTTCACTTTCCATAGTTTCAGTAATCAATGGTCAAATGCAGTCCAAAAATGTTAGATGGGAAATTCCAGAAATAATTCAACTTCTAAGTTTTAAATCACCTGCCATTTTGAATAGTGTGATAAAATTTGCACTGTTGTACACCACCCCATTACACCCTGTCTGGGGTTTGAATCATCTTGTCCAATGTGCCCATGTCATATGTGATACCCACCCAGTAGTATCTTACTAGCTGTCTAGCTTAGTAGATCGGCTGTCAAGGTATCATAGTACTTATGTTCAAATAACCCTGTGAGGCAAATGTGGTAACCACTACACTACAGAAACCGCTCTCTAAAAGAACTCTTGTTACACTTAATAATGTGTCCAAAGTGTGAGAATAATTATGCTGGCAATTTGGATAGACCAAAGAGAAGCCTTAACGTGCTTCCTTTAATTTAAAAGGTAAATGTTCTCAACTTAAAGAAAAAAATCATTTAAGGTTGCTAAGATCTACAGTAAGAATGATATTTTTAATACATGAAATTGTGAAGAAAAAAATATTTGTGCTATTTTTGCTGAAAAGGCATGAAATTCAGTACTACCCATGGTTTCAGGCATACACTGGTCTTGAAATATATTGCTCCAAGGGTAAAGAAGGACTACTCCAGTTTACTAGCCCACTATTGTCCTTGGTGTCAGTCATCTGGTGATTACTTAGACTGTATATGAGGTACACAGATTTTTTTTTTTTTTTTTTTTTTGGTGCTGGGAATCGAACTCAGGACCTTGCACATGCCAGGCAGGTGCTGTGCCACTGAGCTACATCCTGTTCATTCCTTTCCTAAACTTTACTGTTTTGTATTGATTACATAAAGGTTTGGGGTTGTTTTTTGTTTTGGAAATAATGGAATTAAACCCATTGTCTCATGCACGCTAAACAAGCCCTCCAGCACTGATCTACATCCCCAGGCCTAGATAAAGCTTTTATATCTAAAGATTTCTCCTTCTAGGGGTTTCACGGACCAGCTGCGTAAGATTTCCAAGGATGCAGGGATGCCAATCCAGGGCCAGCCATGTTTCTGCAAATATGCACAGGGGGCAGACAGTGTAGAGCCCATGTTTCGGCATCTGAAGAATACATATTCTGGGCTACAGCTCATTATTGTCATCCTGCCAGGGAAAACACCAGTATATGGTAAGGATATCTTAAAACTGCATTTTTCAGTGCTGGGCGGGGGGGGGGCGGTGGTGGTCGCTCAGTGGTATAGTCCTTGCCTAGCATTCGTAAGGCCTGATTTAAATCCCCAGTACCACAATAAACATACCAGAAAACTCCCATTTTTCCACAAGTGCTTAATACTTGTTTTAGGATTGTATATCCTAAAACTTTCAAATACCAAAACACATTTTATACTATGTTATTTAAAACCATGTTTTCTGGGCCGGTGAGACGGCTCAGCGGCTTAAGCGCCTGCCTTGCAAGCGCGAAGGCCCGAGTTCGACTCCCGGAACCCACATACGAAAAAGGGGCCGGTGATATCGCTCAGCGGCACGGGTGCCTGTTGGCGCGCGAGGTCCTGAGGTTGTCCCCCCGGTACCCACAAAAAAAAAAAAAAAAAAAAAAAAACCATGTTTTCTTAGTGTTTTGTTTTGTTTTGTTTTGTTTTTGTTTTTTTGAAATAGGGTCTCACTCTGTAGTTCAGGCTGGCCTTGAACTCACTGTGTAACCCAGGCTGCCCTCAAACTCACTGAGATCCTCCTGCCTCAACCTCCCAAGTGCTGGGATTATAGACATGTGCCATCACGCCCAGCTCTTAGTTTTAAACCAGTAAACTAAACAATTCAGGAAAGGACCCTGAAAAATTTTTCAGTAGCTGAAATGGGCATGGTGACATACATTAGTAGTCCTAGGCACTTGAGAGACTGAGGGAAGAGAATCACTTGAGCTCATGAGTTTGAGACCAAGCTGGGCAACATAGTGAAACCTTCTCAAAAAAAGGCTCTGGAGTTAGACTGTGTTGTGAAATATTTGGGTTATTGCCAGTTGTACTGTCTGTGATATGGCTGAATTACTTAACCATGCTAAGCTTTTGTTTCATCACCTATGAAATTGGAATACCTAACCCTTATATATGATTATAAACAAAATACAGTCATACATTGGTTCACAGACTTGATTATTTCCGCGATTCCTGTTGCAAACTGAGTTGGACAAGAACCGAATCAAATTCATTGGTTAGGTTCAGTGTTGACCATATGGGGAAATTTGATTCAGTTCTCATCCAGTTTAGTTTGTGACCAGATTGTGAAGAAAATTGAGTTCATGAACCAAGGTAACATTGTGAAGTTTTGTGAGATTAGTAAGTTAAATAGCAATCACTGAATCATGAAAAACATGAAGAAAATCTAATTTTCAAATTACTGGAATAAAATAATTTAATTTTAGAAATGATAGAAGAAATCACAAAGGAAAATTGTTAATTTGACTGCATAAAATTTAAATTTTTGTGTCACAAATGTACTAAAAGTAAAACTAATAGACTGTGAAAATAGTATTTACAACAAATGGAAACAAATACTAGTTAAAATATTCATACAGGGCCAGTGATACAGCTCAGCGGCGTAAGCGCCTGCCTGGCAAGTGTGAGGTCCTGAGTTTGACTTCCGGAACCCACATAAAGGAAAAAAGGGCCGGTGATATCGCTCAGCGGTACAAGCAGCTGCTGGCAAGCATGAGGTCCTGAGTTCGACTCCCAGTACCCACATTAAAAAAAAAAAGAAAAGAAAAAAAAATTCATATGGACTGGTTCAACAAAAGAAGATATTCCACTCATAATAATGAGAAAAGAATATAAACCATAGTTTCTCAAGAAAAGCAAAATAGGGCCGGTGATATAGCTCAGTGGCATAAGCACCTGCCTGGCAAGCACGAGTTCCTGAGTTCGACTCCCTGTACCTGTGTATTAAAAAAAAGAAAGAAAAAAAATAATACATGAAAAAATGTTCACTTTCTCCAGTAGTTAAAGCAAAGTACAAATCAATAAAAGGAAACATTTAATGCTACTAAATTAGTGAATATATGTAAATTTTATAATGCCTAGTATTCATAGAATCATTTGAAATATTGAAAACCTGGAACAACCTAAAAATATATCTGATATGACTGATTTAGATATATTGTGGCACTTGAAAGCAAAATAACTACTGGTGTTATAAACAATAATAGTATATATATTGAGATTGAGAACCATATTGTATTAAGTGAAAATGACAAGTTGCAAAATAGAATGTATAATCACTGGCCTAGGGTGAGTTTGACTTGGACCTTGAAAAAAAAAAAAATAGAATGTATAGTATGCTCTGTTTTAATTTTAAAGTGTTTTCCAATATGTTTTTTATATGTAGGAAGTTAGGTATGCTAGAATCTTTACAGCAAAGAGTTAGACTTAAATTTCCTTTATGGAAAAGGAAAAGAATAGGAGCCTCTTATTATTTATACTGTAATGCCTCTGCTACTTTTATTTATTTTTTCAGTATTGGGGATTGAATCCAGGGCCTTCGCACTGAGCTATATCTTCAGTCCTTTTTTATTTTTTATTTTGAGACAGGGTCTCACAAAGTTGCCCAAGCTGGGCTTAAACTTGTGATCCTCTTCCTTCAGCCTTTCAAAGTTCTGGTATTATAGGTGTGAGCCACCATGCCAAGCGACCTCTGCATTGTTGAAATAAGGGCTAGAGAATAGGACTGAAAGTAATAGTAATACTGTGACTACAGTATAAGTGCATTAAAATAATGTAAATGAGCCAGGCACACTGGTACAAACCTGGGTAACTTAACAAGATCCTTTCTCAGAATAACGTAGCTCAGTGCTAGAATGCTTTCCTAGCATGCATGAGGTCCTGGGTTCAATCTCCAGTGCCAAATAGAGAAAATTACTGGAAAAGAGCACAATAAAATTATAACAAAGAATTATGTATGTATTTTTGTCTTTATAGTTTTTTAGCTATTGTGATTATACTATTTTTATGATGAAGGTTGAAAAAATTATTGCTAAATACTTAAGCTAATTTTCAAAGCAGTGTACTTTAAATTGCAATAGCATTACTTTAGAATTGGTATAATTTTGGGTGTCCTGTAATACCGTGATGTGTTTCAAGAGACATACAGAAGACCTTTATTTCTAGTAAATAAATTTACTTTCAGCTCTTTTTTCTGACTAGAGGTATTTGCATTTGTTCTTTAGCAGAGGTAAAACGTGTAGGAGATACACTTTTGGGTATGGCTACCCAGTGTGTTCAAGTCAAGAATGTAATAAAAACATCTCCTCAAACTCTCTCAAATTTGTGCCTAAAGATAAATGTTAAACTCGGAGGGATCAATAATATTCTTGTACCTCATCAAAGGTAAGCTATTCACTTACAAAAGTAGTCATTACTTTTTATATCTTCATTTTTGTACCTATGACTGTATTTAACTACCGTAGGGCCGGTGAGATAGCTCAGCGGCATGAGCACCTGCCTGGCAAGCATGAGGTCCTGAATTCGACTCCCAGTACCCACATACGAAAAAAGGGCCGGTGGTATCACTCAGCGGCACGGGCGCCTGCTGGCACGCGAGGTCCTGAGGTCGACCCCTGGTACCCACAAAAATAAAAAATAAAAAAAATTTTAAAAATTTAAAAAAAGACAAACTACCGTAAGACCTGTGTTAGAGCTGGGCGTGGTAGCATCTGTAGTTCCAGCTTTCAGGAGGCTGAGGCAGGAGGATCACTGAGAGTTCAAGGCCAGCCGGGGCTACATAGTGAGTTCAAGGCCAGCCTGAACTACATAACAAGATTTTTTTTTTCTTTTTTCTTTTTTTTTAAGACAGGGTCTTGCTATATACATATATGGCTGAAATCTATACTTTCAGCCAGGAGATGGAAAATAGTGGACTCCCACAGTCCTTTCCAATACAAAGTTTAATCCTTTTTCTCTGTGGTAAATTACATAGGCACAAAATGTAAGTAGATTTTTAAAAATAGGTAGATTAGGGTTGTGGGTGTAGTTCAGGGGTAGAACACTTGGCTAGCATGCATGAGTCCCTGGGTTCAGTCCCCAGCACCATACACACAAGGAAAGTGGTTGAATAGGAGGAAGTTTTATCATTTTGTTCCTATTATAGGGAACAGTAGCATCAGTTGCCCTTTGCAACCACTAGCACTACTCGTAAGACAGAAAAACTGCTCTCAGAAAGACATTGGACGGACCTGTTGTGACAGCTCTTTCTGTACTGACTGATTTAAGAGGATAAAACAGTCAGTAGTACAGGCCTGTGCACCTGTCTGTAGAGGACTTCCTTCATGCTGTCAGTGACTTGGAGTTCTCTTGCAGTCGTGTGAAACAGATAAATGGATGATCTAACCCTTTTTAACATGTGTTTAAGACCTTCTGTGTTCCAGCAACCGGTGATATTTTTGGGAGCAGATGTCACTCATCCTCCTGCTGGTGATGGAAAGAAGCCTTCTATTGCTGCTGTGAGTGTCATTAAGCAGTTTTATCTAAAGTTTAGACCACTATCAACATTTTAGTTTCAACTTTTAATTTTAATGGTTTTTTAACAATCAACTTTTATAAATGTCCTTTAGGTTTTTTAAAAAAAGCAATCATTCTGGTTTTGGGGATTCAAGTTCCATATATGTCCATTAAATCAATTTTATTTAATTACAGTATTCAAATCTCCTAAATCAAGTTTATTAATTATATTATTCAAATCTCCTATGTACTATGTTTTCTACTTGATCTATGATTTATGATTATACATTTTCAGTTATATTTGGGGATTGTACATGTTCAGTTATGGTCAGTATGGGGTACAAATAACTTGTTAATATATTTTAATATTGTCTTTGTTATGGTAAGATACTTATATATAAGTTTGGTAGATGACATTTTTTCCAATATAAAATATCTTCTGCCTTTACCCAGTACTTAGTGCCAGTAACATGTATTATAACACTGCCACACCTGCTTTTAACCCTTGCCAATTATATCTTTGTTCACCTCTGTGATTTTAACCCTTCTGTATATTTTAAATACCCTTACTGTATTTCCTTTAAACTTCGGAAAGCCCAGTACTGTTTTACCATATTGAAAATCATTTGATTTTAACAAATGCAACCACTTTGAAAATGTCAGTGTATTTTAGGCATACATGATAAATCTCAGAAATTAAATTGTAAAACTTTGTATATATTTTTCCATCATTTATTACAATAATCTTTATCTACATTTAAAATTTTAACAATCTGATAAATCTTGTCTTTGAAAATGGTAATAATATTAAAGATTCCAAAGCTTTCTTTTTTTTAATATCACTAGGAATTGGGATTGAGCAACATCCCTAGTCCTTTGTGGTTTTTTTTTCTTGTTGTTTTTGTTTTTGAGACAGGGTCTTGCTGATTACTAAGCTATCCAGGCTGGGCTCAAACTTGCAATCCCTGCCTCAGGCTCCCAGAGTGCTGGGATTACAGTTTTGTGCCACCATGCTCAGCCAAAGCTATTTTTATTAGTGAAGAAAATTTGTTTTTAACTACTACTAATTGTATCAATTTGTATATTTAATCTTATCCATAACATTTTATTTTAAATAAAATAGAAATTTTAGACATAGAAATGTTCTAAAGAGTTTTAAGCTATTTCTGATATTCATAAAAATGTTCCTAGAAAAGATGAAAATGATAAATTCAGGTCAGTGATTTGAATCAAAAGAAATTGCCTTGGATTTGCTAAGTTTTAAGTATATTCTACAGTAGTAGGACCTACAATAGTCATTTTCCTTTTCTGTTAAATTTGTTTCTACCAAATATCCACTTTATTTTGTGGTTATCAGAAGTCTTATAAATAGAATCTATCAATTGATTCTTTGTTCTTTGGCTTCTATTCCCAAGAATTTAAGAGACTGGTGTAAGAAACAAATGTAAGTATTAAATGCCATATAGTATGATAGGTACTAAAATTATAGCAAGATAACTCAAAATTTAGAGTGTAAGAACCTGTGATGTTTTAGAAGTGGTGAGACATTCAGGGAATTGGGATGCAGTATAGAAGGCTGCAAGAGGATAGTAAATTTGTGTGAATTTATTCTTTAGTAGTGAGGTATCATTCAAAGGAATAAAATGTTTGAAGTTCTATTTTGAAGCATGACTTTGATATAGACTGCCATGGAAGAAAAAGAGTGTAAAGGCAGAGTGACCAGCTGAGGCAGTGACCAGAATAATGGTATAAGTTCATGCTTTGAGGTCTCCTTTGCATCAAACAATGATATTAAACAAGACACAGAAAGAGAAAATTACGGTAGCCAGTCTGAAAACCAAGATTAACTTCTCTGAAGACCAGATACAGAATACAACCACCACGCAGTAAGACTGACTGTAGAGTCAGGATGTCTGATGTAGGCCTTTGCAGTAAGAGAGAGAAAATCCTGATTTGAATTCTTAAGTATGGGCTCTGGGGTGGGTTGCTAAAGTGGAAGATATGAAATCAGAAGTTTAAGTCAATACCTTTTTACACTTATTTCCTTTCTTTAATTCTTTTTATGCATGTCTTTTTGGCTTTTTTTTTTTCCCTAGGATTAATCTTTACTTCTACCAGTAATGATTAGGATCTAATTGTTAAATGTAACATGCAGCCTACATATAAGAAGTTAGCTTCGGGTGCTATACTGAGTCATTTATTCTTTTCTTCACTGGGGATTATCTATTTTTGATTGTTCTCAAAGTAAACAGTGATAAATAATAAGGTTATAATAAAATATAAATGTAAAAGAAATCCATATAGTTGTGATTCATTTTTATTTTTATTTTTTCTAACCTAGGTTGTAGGTAGTATGGATGCCCACCCAAGCAGATACTGTGCCACAGTCAGAGTTCAGAGACCCCGACAGGAGATCATACAGGACTTGGCCTCCATGGTCCGAGAACTTCTCATTCAGTTTTATAAGTCAACTCGGTTCAAACCTACTCGTATCATCTTTTATCGGGATGGTGTTTCAGAGGGACAGTTTAGACAGGTCAGTTGCCTGAGATCTCCTCAGACAATGGTTAAATCAGAAACTTTGTTTATAATATATCTCATTTCAAGTTGAAAGCCTTGGGAATTCCTAAAGTCAGATTTTGATGCTTCAGTAGATTCTCCCTTTTAAAATTGTCACTATGGGCAAGTGGTACATATGTGTAATGCAACGGGAGTAGTGGTACATATGTGTAATGCAACGCTGGGAGGAAAAGACAGGAAGATTGCAGGTGTACACCCAACCTGGGCAACTTAGCAAAATGCTGATTCAAAATAAAAGACAAAAAGGGCTGGAGGCCGGGAGTGGTGGTGCACACCTGTAATCCCAGCACTTGGGAGCTGAGGCAGGAGGATCACCATGAGTTCGATGCCTGCCTGGGCTACATAGCAAGACCCTGTCTCAAAAAACCAAAACAGAACAAAAGGGGCCTGGGGATGTAGCTCAATGTGAAATCCCTGGGTTCAATTGCCAGTGCCACCAAAAAAAATTTTTTTTCACTATGGATATGTAAGTGTTGATTGCTTGGCTAATAGTTGTTTGTTTTTTTTAATGTGGGTACTGGGAGTCGACCTCAGGACCTCGCGCTTGCCAGGCAGGCACTTATGCCACTGAGCTATCTCACCAGCCCTTGGCTAATAGTTTAAATGGAATAGAGAAGTATATTTAGCTATAAAGTGATGAGATTAAGAAATCCTAAAACTAAATCATTATTTTATATAATTATGTAAAAGAGAACAGCTCACTAAATTAACTCTTTCCATTGCATCTTCTCTAGGTATTATATTATGAACTACTAGCAATTCGAGAAGCCTGCATCAGTTTGGAGAAAGACTATCAACCTGGAATAACCTACATTGTGGTTCAGAAGAGACATCACACTCGATTATTTTGTGCTGATAGAACAGAAAGGGTAACTTTATATCTGTTATACTACTGTTCTAAGTTAAGCTTATCCAGTGTAGTTCATAGAGCCCTTAATAAGGGCCTTCTGCCAACAAAGGGTTTCCAAAGTACAGTAGTAGATTGCAGTAAGTACATTATGAGTACAGAAGTATCAAAATAGACCAGGCATGGTGGTGCACATCTGTAATCCTAGCATTTGGAAGGCTGAGGCAGAGGATCACTACAGGTTCAAGGCCAGGTTGGGCTACATAATGAGTTCAAAACCAGTCTGGATTGCATAGTGAGATCCTGTCTTTAAAAACAAAAAAAGTATGGGCCTGCGATATAGCTCTGCGGCATAAGTGCCTGCCTGGCAAGCACAAGGTCCTGAGTTCGATTCCCAGTACCTTAAAAAAAAATTATTGCTTTACTTCCTAGAATTTCTGATAACACTCCAAGTTTTAAAGTACCATTTTATTTTCTATTTGTTGTGAAGAAACTCATAGTTTAAAAATGGATCTTTATATTAATATTTACCTTAATTGTGTAGGAAAAAAGGTACATTTCCTCCCCTCTGCCTTTTTTTTTTTCATGTGTGGTGCTAGGGATCAAACCCAGGGCCTCAAATATGCTAGGTAAGTATTCTGCCACTAAGCTATGTCCCTGCCTGCTTCTTTTAAAAATATCTTGTAAAAATTAGTTTTTTTAAAAAAGTAGAGATAGCCAGGTGTGGTGGCACATGCCTATAATCCTAGCAGTCAGAAGGCTGAGGCAGGAGGATCACTGTGAGTTCGAGACCAGCCTGGGCTATATAGTGAACCCAGGCCAGCCTGAACTACATAGTAAGACCCTGTCTCAAGAAAAAAAAAGTAGAGATAATATAAATTAACTTTCAAACAATGTTTCCTTTAAAATTCATAGAATAATTTTCTGTATTTTCTAGTGTGAATATATATTTTTATAATTAGTAAGGGAAGTGTACATGCCTAGAGAAATGCATCTTTTCTGTGTGCAGCATATGCCAGTAGCATTCTTGCTGTCACTTCTAGTGCCTTGATCTCTGTCCCCATCCTGCAAACCTTGGAGCGAGAGCTATCTGAGAATGCAAGTGTCATTATACCCTTGGGAAAGGAATTCAGTGGAAAAGAACATCCCTGTAATCCCAGCACCCTAGGAGGCTGAGGGAGAAGGATCACAATTTCAAGCCCATGCTGGGCAATTTAGTAAGACCCTGTCTCAAAATATAAAAGGTTTGGAGCTGTAGCTCGGTGCAAAGGCCTTGGATTCAACTCCTAATACCACACACACAGAAAAGGGAAGTCTTGGATATATATAATATATACTCATTGTGTAACTTTGACAGGCATGTTAACATCTTTATCCTTGTTCCCTCCTCAACAAGGTTGGATAATATTAACATTTATCTTCTTGGGAGTTGTTGAGAGTTAAATATGTAGTACACTTAGAACAGTGTGTGGCACATACTGAGTACTCACTCAAAATTAGATAGTTGTAAAGTGGTGGTAATTGTGCTAATAATCGGGAAGAAATAATAACAATAACAAGTATTGTTCTGAATTGTTTGTTTCTTCCATTGCTGGGGATTAAACCCAGGGCCTTGCACATGCTAGCCCTTCACTCTACCACTGAGCCATATCTCCAGCCTAAGCATTCCCTTTTTTTTTTTTTATGTGGGTACCGGGGGTCAAACTCAGGACCTCGCGCTTTCCAGGCAGGCGCTTATGCCGCTGAACTATCTCACTGGCCCCCTAACCTAAGCATTCTTTATAAATTTAACTGATTTAATCCTCACAAATACTACTAGATACTTGTTATTGTTTTTACTATTCCCATTTGCGCATGATGAAACTGTGGCACCTAGAGATTAAGTAACTTCCTGAAACTACAAAGCTAGTAATTGGTAGTGATAGCACTCAAATTAAGGCAATCTGGCTCCATAGTGCTCTTAGCCATTGTACTACGTTGTATCACTTCTCTAACAGCAGTCAATCATTTTATTATAGCCTTCAGCTTGTTAAAGGGCTTCAATCCCAAATTACTAAGTACTTCCCTATACCTAGAAAGCCTAAATTAGATTGATTATGCATACTCATTCATTTGCTTTTCATTTCACCCTTGCTACTAAAATCAGCTGGGTGCGGTGGCACACACCTGTGATCCTGGCACTATGGGAAGCTAGAACAGAAGACTCACAAGTTTGAGCATGGGAAACTTGGTGACTTATCAAGACCCTGTTCAAAATTTTTAAGAATTTTAAGAGGACTGGAACTGAACCTTAGTGCAGAGACTTTGTGTTCAATCCCAGTACTGAAAATAATATTAATAATAATCGTCATCATCATCATCATAAAGATAGATGGATGGGAGATAATTACAGTTGAGGAAACGGGTATAGAGAAGTAAAATACAGTGAGCTAAATCATACAATTAGAAATTGCTGGATTAAAAAAGATTCTAATGGGCCGGTGAGATGGCTCAGTGGCATAAGCGCCTGCCTTGCAAGCGCGAGGGCCTGAGTTCGACTCCCGGATCCCACATACGGAAAAGGGGCCGGTGATATCGCTCAGCGGCACGGGCGCCTGTTGGCGCGCGAGGTCCTGAGGTCGACCCCCCGGTACCCACAAAAAAAAAAAAAAAAAAAAAAAAAAAGATTCTAACAAAAAAAGAAATTGCTGGAGCAGTGATGTGAACTCAGGTATTTTAAAGTGCAACTTTATATATTGCTAATTTATTAGTTAAGTATTTTTTAAGCCTAGGTGAGCTGGGCACGGTGGCGCACACCTATAATCTCAGCATTTTGTTTGGGTTTTTTTTTTTTTTTTTTTTGCTTTTTTGGAACTGGGAATCGAACTCAGGACCTCACACTTGCCAGGCAGGTGCCTTGCAGCTGAGCTATATCCCCAGCCCCTCAGCATTTTGGAAAGCTGAGGTACGAGGATCAAAAATTTGAGCCCAGCCTGAGCAGCTTAGCATTTAACAAGATCCTGTCTCAAAATAAAAAATACAAAAAGCAGTGCAAAGGCCTTGTTTAGTCCCCAGTACTGAAAAAGGCATAATTAAATAATTAAATAGATTAAGAGCTGTTTTCTTTATGTACTTGGCAAAGCCCAACTGGTTGGTCCATACAGCAAACATTCCACCTGCTTCCTGATAGCAGTCCCTTACATGGCAGAAATAATGCCTGAGTCAGTAAAATAGTTTGATTTTCTAGATGAAGATCTAGACTTATAGTTAATGATTTTAGATGTTTTGGGGATAACAAGGTGGAGGTAGATATAATATACATTTTAAAGTGTGTTATTAAGAGCTTTTCATTATCAGGTATTTCATTTCATTCATGTCATAGCTACTCAAAGAAAATCACAGTTCTGTTTTCTTACAAGATACTAAAACTTATAGTCATTTCTTATTTTAATACTAGTTCTGCTCTTTATTTGTGGTGTTGGCCAACCATTTTGCATTCCTAATCCTTAGTTACCCCAAATAATAACACCTAATTTGTAGGATTATTATCAGGATTTAGCAGCAATGCATTTAAAGAGCTTACTAATAAAATGGTTCACAAATGGAGACTAGTGTTAATTTTCATAGATGATAATTTCAAGAGTATGCACTATGTGCAGATACCATAAATTAGAACACTTACATTTAATTTTTTAAAAATTTTAATGCTGGGCATGGTGCCACACGCCTATAATCCCATCACTTGGGGGGCTGAGGCAGGAGGATTTCCGTGAGTTCGAGGCCACCCAGGGAGAGATAGTGAGTTCAAGGCTAGCCTGAACTACATAGCAAGACCATGTCTCGAAAAACAAACTAATTAATTAATTATTTTTTAGCCAGGTGTGGTGGCACATGCCTGTAATCCCAGTACCTGGGAGGCTGAGGCAGTAGGATTGCTGCAAGTTCAAGGCCAGCTTGGGCTACATAGTGAGTTCGAAGCAGCCTGAACTACATAGCAAGACCCTGTCTCAAAAAGAGTGGTGCACACCAGTAATCCCAGCACTTGGGAGGCTGAGGCAGGAGGATTGCCACAAGTTCAAGGACAGACTAGACTACATAGCGAAACCCTCTCTCAAAAAAAAAAAAAATTTTTTTTTAATGTCTTCCACTCATATTGGAATCACCTACCGGTTAAGCAGTAGTAGAAGCTAATAACTCCTATTTATCAGCACCTGCTTTCAGCAATATAGGAATAGGAATTGAGAGGCTGGGGATAAAACTCAGTGGTACAACATAGGCTTAGCATGCATGAGACCTTGGGTGGTTCAAGTCCTAGCACTGCAAAAAGGAAGAAAAAAAGGACAAAGGACCTGTAAAGGTTGCTCTTATTGGTGACTTAAGTAATATTTCAAGTTGAAAGTAATCAAACATGGGATAAGCATACATATTTATATATTTTTTAAAGTGCTTTCAGATACACTTGTGTTTTTTTTTTTTGTTTTTTTTGGTTTTTTACCTTTGTCTTGTTTAAACTTTGACCAAAAAAAAAAATCTAGGTTGGAAGAAGTGGCAATATCCCAGCTGGAACAACAGTTGATACGGACATTACGCACCCGTATGAGTTTGATTTTTACCTTTGTAGCCATGCTGGAATACAGGTAAGCCTACATCTTGGGTAAAATGTTTTAATTCAGAACTTCAGTTCTTGTATATATTTTTTAAATCTCAGGAAAAGGAAAAAGAAATATTCTTATCTGCATTCCAAGCTGTTTCCACATGAAATCAGATTAAATTTTCAGTAAATAAGTGTATTCCTTCCCCTTACTTTAAAAGAGGCTTATTTGTATGAAAATATCAGAATGTAATTAGCTTAATAAAACGTATATCCCTACAGTGGGCCCTTAATTTAACCCAAAACTTCAAAAAAGTTGCTTTGATATATGTCTTTTTTGGTGACTATATTTCATAGAAAACTTTAACATTTACTAGTAGATATTGAATAAGAACATTTGATTGTAGAATTACTGCTTTAAGTTTCACTTAGATGATTTTAAGTCTTTTATGTTTTTTAAAAATAATCTTGCCGGGGATATAGCTCAGCAGCTATATCCAAAAAATATATATATTTTTATTTATTTTTTTTTTTTTTTGTGGGTACCGGGGGGTCGACCTCAGGACCTCGCGCGCCAGCAGGCGCCCGTGCCGCTGAGCGATATCACCGGCCCCTTTTTCGTATGTGGGTTCTGGGAGTCGAACTCGGGCCCTCGCGCTTGCCGGGCAGGCGCTTAAGCCGCTGAGCCATCTCACCAGCCCATATATTTTTTTTCATTTGTTCACTTTACTTGGTAGAACATAACCTTTAATTCAGTGCTTCCCAAATTTTTCAGCAACAGAAAATAAACCCTGCATTCCCAAAATAGCTGAGCAAATGTAGCCCAAAACTATTTTAAGTTACTTGCTATTCATTAAAATAGAAATTTTGGGCCGGTGAGATAGCTCAGCGGCATAAGCGCCTGCCTGGCAAGCGCGAGGTCCTGAGTTCAACTCCTGGTACCCACATACAAAAAAAGAGCCAGTGATATTGCCCAGTGGCACAGGCACCTGCTGGCGCCCAGGTCCTGAGTTCGACCCCTGGTACCCACAAAAAAAAAAAAAAAAAAAAAAAAAAAAGAAATTTCAAGATGTACTTTACTGTACAGTGGTATCTTTCGAGACAGGGTCTCGTGGTGTAATCCATGCTGGTCTTGAAATCACTATGTAACCCAGGCTGGCCTCGAACTTGCAGCAATCCTCTTACCTCAGCTTCCCAAGTGCTGGGATTACAGGCATGTGCCACAGCTGTGTCTTACAGCTTTTTTTTTTTTTTTTTTTTTTTTTGGTACTGCCAATTGAACTCAGGACCTTGTGCTTGCCAGGCCTGTTCTGTGCCACTGAGCTATATCCCTGGCCCATAGCTCTATACAATGGACCCTTGAGTTGCATAATTGAAAATGTACACAATTTAAGGAGGAAAGGTTTATTTTGGCTTACGATTTCAAGGGTGCAGACCATGGTCAGCTGGCTCCAAGGAAGAAATGGCATGGTGAAAAGGCATGGTAGAGCAAAGCTATTCAACCCATGGCAGCCAGGAAGCAGAGGGAGAAAGAAAGAGCCTGTTATGGCTTGTATCTAGATGTCCCCCCAAAGCTTCATGTGCTTATAGGTGGGGCATTTCAGATGTAGCTGGATCAGAGGTGTGTGTGATACTGGAATTAAAGGTGTATGGTACTGGATTGGTCCACTAATTAGTTTATCATAGTTCTAAGAATGGATAATGGGAACACCCACCCTGGGTGTGAGTGGCACCACCCAAAAGGCTTGTAGCCTAGATGGGATAAAAAGGAAAGGGAGGCTTGCTGCTTTTTTTCTGGCTGCCCTGCTATGGACTTTTTCTCCTCTCTGATGTCTCTCTGCCGTGTCACCCTGTCTTGGAGCCAGCTGACTATGGCCTGAAACTTATACAAACTGTGAGCCAAAATAACCTCCTTTAACTTGTGGGTGTCAGGTATTTTGTTCCAGCAATGATGAAGTAACTAGGACAAAGCAAGGGAGAGGAAGGGAGTAGGGATAAGAATATACCCTTCTAGGTTATGCCCCCAGTGAGCCACCTCTTCCAGCCACACCCCATCTCTTAACATCACGTTCAGCTATGAACTCAACAATGGATCAATCCACCAATGAATATAGTGCCCCCTGTGATCCAATCACCTCCAGAAATCCTGTCTTTGAACATACGAGCCTACTGGGAGATATTCTTGATCCAAACCCTGACACTGTCCCACTCATCTATCCATGTTCTTATATCTGTTCCTCTTTACAGTCAATGTTGTCTGCTTTTAGGGTGAGTTTAGTTAGCAAAAAGCATCAGTTATTACCTCTCGGGGATAAAATTTGTGTCTCTGGAGTAGTATATGTTTTAACCTAGTCTTCCTCTCTATATTAACTACTCTTACAGCTTTTAAATAAACATCACAGAGGAGAAAAAAAGGTTCTTTGTTCAAGTAAGTCTTAGAAATACTGTCCTGGTTTTGTTTTTTGTTTTTTTCTTTTTCTTTTTTTTTTTTGTGGGTACCGGGGGTTGACCTCAGGACCTCGCGCACCAACAGGCACCCGTGCCGCTGAGAGATATCACTGGCCCTTTTTTCGTATGTGGGTTCCGGGAGTCGAACTCAGGACCTCGCGCTTCAGGCAGGCACTTATGCCGCTGAGCCATCTCACTGGCCCATGTCCTGGGTTTTTTAAAAATAAAAATTTTTAAAAAATGAAATTACCACCCCCCCAAAAAAAAAAAAATAAATACATACTGGGTTTTTGTTTGTTCGTTAACAGGTTTTTTAATTCTACACCTTTTGGAGACTATTAATATGCAGATGGGCATTATGAACCTTTAAGACAGGAATATTTCTCCAATATATTTAACCAGAAACCATAGGGAACAGTTTTCCTTTGGGACACCAATTCTAGTTCACAGGGACTAAAGACTATTTTTATATATCTTCCCAGCTTTATTAGAATTTTCAAACTAATCTGAGATTTAAAAACAAGAGTCTTGGTTTTTACTAGCTAAAATTAAAAAACCAATCATTCTTTCTGGGCATGGGGGTGGGGTGGGAGGGGGATGGCAGGTTGGTTGAGCCTTCTAAGTCCCAACAGGTCAACAGATAGTTGCTCCTCAGTCAACAAATATTTAACATACCTCCTAAGAGATGGGCATTTATCCTAAGTACACAGAATGAACAAATAAACAGAATCCTTTCCTCTTTTAGTTTATTGAAAGAGGCATTAAGTGAAAATCTCACAAATATGTATTTACAAATTGGGAAAAGTACAATTAAAAAAAAAAGCAAAGAATAGAAAGGGAAATTTTACTGGATACTTGATTTACTTAGGAAACCACAAAAAGCTTCCCTGAGAAATGACATTTAAGTTAAGATCTTGAGGAATAAATAATAGTTAACCAAACCAAGAACAGGGAAGAAAATTCCTGTCAGAGGAAGATGTACAGGCACTTCTGGCAGAAAAATGTTTGTCTCGTGGAGGAATCAAATGGAGGCTTTTACTGTACCATGTGAATGGATTAGAGATAGGCTGGGCTGGATCATAATAGGCTTTGTTGGACAAAGGTAAGAATTTGGATTTTGTTCTAAGTGCAGTAGTAAACCGTTAAAGACTAGACAGTAACATAAATAGGTATTTTATGGTTTGTTTTGTTTTTAATTCTCTCTACTAAAGTACAGATTGTACTGAGGAGTACTAGTGGTATTGGGAACATTAGTTAAGAGTCTGTGACCATAGTCCAGGCAAAAGATGATGTTTGGATCTGGGCGTGGTGGTGCATGCCTATAATCCCAGCACTCAGGAGGCTGAGGCAGGAGGATCGCAGCTAGTTCGAGACCAGCCTGGGCTACTTGGTGAGTTCAAGACCAGCCTGAACTGCATAGAGAGACCCTGTCTCAAAAAAACAAAAACAAAAAAAGATGATGATTTT
Organism: Erethizon dorsatum; assembly: GCA_028451465.1. NCBI lineage: Eukaryota > Metazoa > Chordata > Mammalia > Rodentia > Erethizontidae > Erethizon > Erethizon dorsatum. The sequence continues at coordinate 106,959,564 of CM051827.1, read as the reverse complement.
TGGAACTAGAATGGTAATTGGAGAGAATTGAATGAATTCCGTATACTGTAGTTAGAACTTTTGCCTTGCCCCTTCCCTATACCTGAAATGCTCTTCCCCTGACCTCTTTTCCTCGTTATCATTCAAAACTCACTTCTGTGTCTCTTCAAAAAAGCATTCCCTGATCACCTAGTCTAAAATGCCTATAGAAGTAGCCTTCCATACTATCCTATATTTTAATTCTCTTTATAGTCTAATTTCTGGTGTTTTTATTTATGATTATATGTCTCTTATCACTGAAATGTGTGTGGCATGGCATAGTGAATACTCAAAAATTATCTTTCTTTGTTTTTGTTTCTGTGGTACTGAGTACTGAACACAGGGAGTACTAAGCTACATCCCCCGCCCCCACCCCACCCCTTTTTTTTTTTTTAATGTAGGTACCAGGAGTCAAACTCAGGACTTTGCGCTTGCCAGCAGGCACTTATGCCACTGAGCCACATCACTGGCCCTTTTTTCCTTTATGTGGGTACCGGGAGTCGAACTTAGGACCTTGCACCTGCTGGGCAGGCGCTTATGCTGCTGAGCTATCTCACCAGCCTCCTACCCCTATTTTGAGACAGGATCTAGCGAAGTTGCCCAGGCTAGCTTTCAATTTGGGATACTCCAGCCTCAGTCTTAGGAGTGGCTCAGATTACAAGTATTCACCACCATGCCAAGCCCAAAAATCTTGCATAGCGTCTAACAAATAATATGAATATTTGTTGAAGTATGAGTAGTCTTTTTCCTTTTCTCCATGGCCACTGCCATTTTCCTAGTTTCTACCTAGAAACAAATGTGACAACTTATGTCTGCTTTCAGGCTCTTCTTACTTCTAATCCCTCTTCCATATTATTGCTGATGTTACTTTTGTAAAACCCCATCTCATCATTCCTAAAAATTTTCTTAACTATCCAGTGCTTTCCTAACTATGCAGTGCTTTCCCTTAGCACTTATCAGTGAAATTCCAAATTCCTAAGTTTGTCGTTCATACTGATTCCAAACTTACTTTTCACCTTCATCTTTTTTCCCTTATCCCTGCTCTACTCATAGTAATCTATTAGCTATTCCCCCAAATATGCCACGAGATGTCATGTTCTACCGTGCTTTTTGAAGGTTATTTATTCTGTCTTTTGTCTCCTCCCCTCACCTTAAAAAGACCAAATCTTGGGCCGGTGAGATGGCTCAGCGGCGTAAGCGCCTGCCTTGCAAGCGCGAGGGCCCGAGTTCGACTCCCGGAACCCACATACGAAAAAGGGGCCGGTGATATCGCTCAGTGGCACGGGTGCCTGTTGGCGCGCGAGGTCCTGAGGTCGTCCCCCTGGTACCCACAAAAAAAAAAAAAAAAAAAAAAAAAAAGACCAAATCTCACTCATTCCTATGTTTATGAAGCACCCCATGCTTACTCCCACAATTATTTTCTTTGGAATTCTCATATAGAACTATATATGGCCTAAAGTACTACTGTACTGTAACGGTTTATTAGAGATGGTCTGTCTCTACTAAATTGTTTTCCAAAAGACAAGAAACTCTTAATTTTGTTTCTCTTTGAATTCATAGTTACTAACATAGAACTGGCACATACTGCTCAACTGAATGGTTTGTGTATGTTAAAAAATATACATAGACCAGATGTGGTATATACACTTGTAATGCAGCCTCTGGGAGGCTGAGGCTCAAAAATTCAAGCCCAGCATAGCAGCTTAGCAACTTGCCAAGACTATGTCTCAAAACAAAAATAAAAGGCCCTGAAGGTACAGTTCTGTGAAAAGACCCTGGGTACTCCCCCAAAAAATTTATACACACACATAATCCTAAAGTTACCATTTTAAGCCTGCAGTTCTGTGGCCTTAGGTATATTCACACTGTTGTGCAACCATAGCGCCACCTATCTCCAGAACGTTTTGATCTTCCTTGACACATTATACTGTTAGCACCAACTCCCCATTTCCTCCTCCCCCAAGCCCCTGGCATTTCACATTCTGTCTCTATGGCTTTGATTATTCTAGGTACCACATGTAGGTGAATCATATACTATTTGCCCTTTTGAGACTGGTGTATTTAATTTAGCATAATGGAGTTTCTTTTCAGGTTGAACAATATTCCTCTGTGTATGCGTACGTGTCTGTATGTGTTTCTGTTTGGGTATATGTATGTCACATTTTGGGTTTGGCGGGTTTTTTTTGTTTTTTTTGTTTTTTTGTTTTTTTTTTTGCAGTGTTGGGATCACACCCAGTACCTCACACATGCTAAGCATCCTTTCTACCACTGAGCCACATCGCCACCCCTTTATGCTACATTTTGTTTATCTGTTCATCCATTGGTTGGCACTTGAGTTGTTTCCTCTTTTGCGTTATTGTGCATAATGCTACTATAAACATAGGTGTGGAAACATGTATTTGAATTCTTGCTTCCACTTGATATATAGTTAGAATCAACTAAATTTTTAATCAATTAAATTATAATATTTTTACTAATTAACATACAAAACTTTTTAAACACGATTTACTCTATGCTGAAGATTTATTTGAAAGTTTAGAAATCAGTTATGTGCCATTGCCTTCTCCATAGGGTACCAGCCGTCCTTCACACTATCATGTTTTATGGGACGATAACTGCTTTACCGCGGATGAACTTCAACTGCTAACTTACCAGCTCTGCCACACTTACGTACGCTGTACACGATCTGTTTCTATACCTGCACCAGCATATTATGCTCATCTGGTGGCATTCAGAGCCAGATACCATCTCGTGGACAAAGAACATGACAGGTAATATAAAACCATAAGAAATATACTTCAATCCAAATACGTTCTGACTTACGTAAGAAATTTCTCGGAGCACTTCCACGTAAGTATGTGCCCCTCTGTTTGCAGTGAAGTAGTGCTATTTAGAATTAAAGTTCCACAAGTTGTCAGAGTCAGTGAGCCATATGAAAAGTGATGGTAGAACTGACTGCCCAAAATAAGATGTTTTATTTAAATGTGCTGTCCAGGCTTGCTAGTGATAGAATGATACAGTAATTTAGTTGATTTACAAAATAAATCCAAGGTAGAGATTATTGGTAATACCAGAAACAAAATACATATGGAGATAAAATGATAAGATGTCTTGGACTTGCTTCTAACTAATCCCAGGGGAATGAGTGAAGTAAAATAAAATTGGCCTTGAAGTAGTTAGTAAAGCTAGTTAATGGACACATAATTCAGTACACTAGTCTGTTTTAAAAAAAATTTTTTTTTGGTGCCAGGAATCGAACTCACAACCTCACATTTGCCAGGCAGGTGCTGTGCCGCTGAGCTATATCCCCAGCCCCTTCTTTTTAAAATATTTTTGAAATTTTCTATAAGTACTATTCTTCAGAATTATTGTATCAGAATAGGTGATTTGTTTTTGTGATCATTGCCACTTTTCTTACAGTGCTGAAGGAAGCCACGTTTCAGGACAGAGCAATGGGCGAGACCCACAAGCTCTTGCCAAGGCTGTACAGATTCACCAAGATACCTTACGCACAATGTACTTTGCTTAACAAGTCCAAGTGTGTTCAGTAAGAGGAAGAACTGAGAGATGAGTCAACATACAACGTGTGTTTCCAGTAGTCAGTTGAGTAGATGCGCCTCCAGCCATGCAGAAGCCAACACTGTGTGGGAGCCTGGTCCTTACGTTGATACAAGGATGATTGTTTACTTCATCAAGGAACGCAGCACCATTATGCAATATGAAACCAGCCAGCTGCTTTTTGTGCGGTCTCCTGTAGGAAGTATCGCAGTTGTTTTGTTTTCTCTTCTTATAGTCTAACCCTTTTAATGCCTTTACCTCAAGTTGCTTGGCAGCACAACTATCTTTGCAAAAAAAAAGTAAAGCAAAAGTAAATGATGGTTTAAAAAACACACACCTACACAAATAATCAAAGTGATTGTTCACAATTATGTGTGCAAAAAATTAATGTGCATTCATATATTCTTGTAAAAGGAGTCTGTTTTTAAATATATACCTGCATACTTCATATGCATATATATCTGAATCTAGATATATATGTGTCTGTGTATATATTTTATGGTTCATTCCATTGGGAAATTTTCTCTCCCTTTTATTCTCTGCTCACTACCACCTTTATTTCTCTCTCTACCTCCCCTGCCTTCATCATCTACATTTTATTCCTGATGCTGCCAGTGACATTCAAATGCTCATACGTGTGACTCATTTGAATGTGAAGCATGGCAAACTAGATTTCTATTTTTTGCACATCTTGCTCCTGTCTTCTATTTCATACACAATTCTGAGTCCTCAACTCTTGATACTGCTTTTTGTGTGTCCTTCTGCTCTGAACTTACATTTGCCATTAGTGCAATGTGTACATAAACAGTAGCAACCTAAACCATTCTTTCTCTTTAGTGAGTCTGTTGAAGCTGCTATAAATACAAAACCTTGTGAGAAGTTCTAACCCTTTCTCTCTGATATACGATGTGTATTCTAAAGCCTTCTGTTTCTATGAGTTATACATAAGGCAAATATTTTAAAAGATTGGAACTCTGTAGGGTTGAGGCCTCTGAAATTGGGTGGAGAGAGAAATTATGGGGGGAGTTGGTTTTTGCTAGTTTACTTGCTGCCTCTCATACTTTAATGTGATTTTCATATATATATTTTTATATATATGTATGTGTTTATATATAAACATATATGTATGTGTTTTGAAATATAGCTTCCTTTTCTTTTATATTTATTAGAATAGTGCTTTAATAATTATAGAATTGTATTGGCAACATCTTTTATAGAAATATAATCATGTTTATTTTAAGAATTTACAACTTGTTTTTGCTATCTTTTAGTGCAATAAGCAGTTTTAAAGGAAAATGTGTCTGTTTGACACCATTACAATGGATAGTAGGAGAAACAGGAACCTCCATTGTTTTAAAATGGCAAAGTAATACAGCCTTAATTTCAGAAGGAAAGTTTCATAATTTTCAACTTTAATGCATGTCTTTTAAAAATCATAATGAAAATGAAGTAAAATCACCTAGATGAGTCTGACTTTGGATATAAGAAATATTTGCTTTAAGAAATGACAGATACAAGTTTTTAAATTATTTAAAAGTAGATAATTATTATTGAAGAATAATATTGGATAGGTGCCCAATTTATTTTACTAAAATGAATCCAAAAAATACAGGATTTTATTTTTAAATTTATTTTTGCTGATTTACCACAAATATAACTTGCTTTTTAAAATTCAGGTGATAGGGAGAAAGGACGTTAGGACTTTGATCATTTTAAATGAGTTCAATCACTGAAATGTGAGGAAAACTTTTACAAAACTTTCATGTAATTGATTTCACTTTAAGATATTAAAAAGTACTATAAAGCTGTCAAAACCTGGTTTATCAGTAACATTGGGTTCAGGAAAACTTTGTAATTCATGAAAATACATTTTGGAGGTTTTGTTTGGTTTTTCTTTTTTGGGGGGGTGTGAGGTTTTTTGTTTTACACTGGTTCAAAGTATAGATAATACAGATTGTTTCCGGTGGGCATTGTTGTTAGCCTTTCAGAATTCCATCTGCACCTAAAAACTAATGGATTTAGTTAGATCTTTAGTTTCTCTCTTACCTTCAATACACTATTATTGCCAATTTACTGTATTTTGAGCCTGAAATTTGAGCCCATGTCCTCCAACAGGCATGATATCTTTTGTCCCTTTGCCAGAAAACTTAAAAAGTACTGTATTTTCTATGTTTGTTATTTTGAAGTATCTGAAATGCAATTTACAACACTGTTTCAAAGCACTTTACATAAGATAATATTTGTACAGTATATACATTTTTTCTTCTAGCCTTCTCCCATCTCCCACTAAAAAATTTCTTTGAAACATGTTTCACTTTTTTATTTTGTTTTGTTGAGGAGGGAGGTGTTCTGTTTTGGTTTTTGAGACAGGGTCTTACTATGTTGCCCAGAATGGTTTCAAACTTCTGGGCGCAAGCGATCCTCCCACCTCACCTCCCCAGTAGCTGGTACTGCAGGGTACTACCACCATACCCAGCTGTGTTTGTTTTTTACATTTAAATTTCACTGAACATGGTCAGGAACATGGGCAGGAGAAGAAAGTAGTATGTCATGGATGGTAAAATCTTGATTGTTATCTGCTTGCTCGGTATAAGATGTTTATCTTCTGTTGTCTAGTGCACCTGCACAGATTCATGTGGGAAACTTCAGGAAGCAACTGTGGATGCTGTGTCCCTACTCACTGTTTTACCTATTTCCAGTCACTTAGTCTCACATATGTAAAGCCTTTAATTTAAATCTATTTGGAAGGACATTATAAAAAGGAAAAATAATTTTTTCTATAATATAAAACTTTACCTTGTGAGTGATTTCTTTTTTGTAAAGTGTTCTTACACTATTCAACATTGCTAGTTTATGGTTGATTAACTTGGAGAATATATATACCATATTTCTACTTTGCTTGCTAACAAGTTGGTATACCAAATTTTAGTTGTAAGAAACCTCGTGCTTAGAATTTTAAGATAAAAGGCTAAGTGGCAAATACCTCTTGAAATTTTGTTCTAATTGTTTTTGTACTTCTGAGTAGAATTCCTTCCTGATCTTTTTTATGTAAAAAGAAAAGGTTGGTTCTGTTGTTATTTTTGTTTTTTATTTAAGCATCATGAAGCTCAGAGACCTTTCTATCCCAATCCTTGCCCTGCCTAACTATATGATGAGTGTTGAATTTTGGTCTCATGTGTTCTTTAAAATGTCAGTCCTAGCAACTAGTATAATTGATTTTCACATGAGGAGTTGGGAGTTTGGGCTAGGGCTGTAGCTCATGGACAAAGCATTTACCTAGCTTGTGTGAGGCCCTGAGTTTATCCCAGTACTGTAAAAAAAAGAAGAGTTGGGAGTTTAATGTTTATCCTTAATGGTAAATATGTCTGTGTAAAGTGCTGATATGTGTCATTATATTACAGTATCAAGTTACTGGCATTGAGGACCATACATTTATAGTACCGTAGCTGCTATATTTATTTAAGTAGAGTCTGACAATTACTGCACTAAACAATAAGGAGATGAACAGAATGCAAGGCTAGTGTTACATCCTTTTTATCATTTTTCTAAATAAGAGTAAGGACATGTAATACTAAGGTGATAAAGGGTGATATCGTTTTGGTTTAAATTTAATACCAGAATATCCTTGTTTTAGAAATGTAAATTTCTTTTACAATGTAAGAAAGGGTGAGAAAACCTCCTCAGTACTGGTTTTTGGTACATTTTCACAGAAATACAAATATCCTTTCATTTTTAATAATTACTCTGTAACAAGTGTGTTGGAAAAACTAGTCTATGGAAATGGTCCTGTTTACAATTTATTAATTTACTTCTCTTCTGGAGAGATTCTGGTAGGAATGTCCTGGGTGTTTTAGAAGACCCTTAGTATAAACTCAACAGGAACACCCAGTGTTCTAAAGACCAGGACTAGTTTTCCAAGCAGAGTTCTCTGTGACTCACCACAGCCTAAGATTAACTTGTGTCTTCTCTAATGGATCTTAGGTGGACAGGCCCAACATTTAAAGTCATGGCAAGACTTAAGATATGTCTAGGGAAATAAAAGCTGACCTACCATTCAGTAGAAAGAGCTGGCAGATGATTTGTGTGTCAGAGGAAAGGGTGATCGATCACTCAGAGAGTCAGGATTAGGTCAGAATCCCAGAATGAGAGACTGTTACTTAAGAAACATGGTGACTGTTTTCAGAGATTTGCATAACTTTGCCAAAGGCAGTGGTTTTTATGAAATTTAGGAAGCTAGCCACTTGAACATGCCTAGAGTATTTTGTAGTCTTCCTACTTCAAAATTGATGGTAATGTTCTGCCAAGTTTAACTGACAACTCTGCATAACTTTCACTCAGTATCATTAAACCTTAGTTAAATGTTTGCTTAACTCATCCTCTTAGATTTTCTCCTGTTGAAGAGAAAGACTATCTTTAACAGTTCCTTGCTACTTAAATTACCTTTTATGCATTCATCAAGCTGTAAAAAGATATCAGTTAGTCCAGCATCTTTATTTTGGCTTTTTTATCCATTTGAAATGTAAGTCCTTTTCATTCTTTTTGAAAATGTGTGGATGTTTTAAAACTTCAGTCATAATAGTTTGGAGACTGATATCATGTAAGTCCTTCCTGAATAGCAGTATAACCCTGATTTGGGAGATGTCTTTGTTTTCCTGTTTCCCTTGCATTTGATCATATAAAGAAAGCACTTTTGTGATTTTGTAGAGGTCAAAAAAGAACCCAAGAATAAGTATGCAAGAATCAGTACAGAAATCAGAAAGAGGGCCGGTGAGATGGCTCAGCGGTGTAAGCACCTGCCTGGCAAGTGCGAGGGCCCAAGTTCGACTCCCAGAACCCACATATGAAAAAAGGGCTGGTGACATTGCTCAGCGGCATGGGCGCCTGCTGGCGCGTGAGGTCCTGAGGTCGACCCCCAGTACCCACAAAAAAAAAAAAAAAAAAAAGAAATCAGAATTTTCTCCAAAAACATTGTTTTATGTTTCTGCTTATACTAAGAACAGTCTTCAGTGACAGCGATAAAAAGGATGTTGTGATTAAATGAAAGCCAAGCTGAGTCCTGGAGGGGGGAGGGGAAATATGTATGCATGTGTATGTATATGTGTATATATATATATATATATATATATATATATATACATATACATACATAACAAGTATAACTGTAAGTCTATATTACATATAAAAAGGAAAATACTGTTTTTTCCTACTTTAAAAAATGGTACATTTAAGCTTGTAATTTTCGTCTGAATAATTTTTTTTTAATAATCAAGGCTTGTGCTGATAGCCACTGCTAGTTTAAATTTGTTTTACTTTACCCATCAAAAGTAGTGCTCTAGATTTTTACACTGTTGACTAAATCTCAAGAATCTCTTAAAGTATGAAAGTATGAAAAGTATGAAAGTTAAAGATTTTAATTTGAATTAAAGATGGATAAAAAATTTAATATGGAGGGTTGAGATTTAAAAAACCCTATTGAAGTATCAAGTAACAAACAGTGTGGCAGAATTAAAATCTTCTCAATGCATCGATCCAGCCATTGGGCTCCCTTCCTTTTTAGAACCAGTATCTGAAGTAACGAAAATCTAATGTCATATTGTATGTTAGGATCTCAGTAAAGCAAAGATTTTTTTCAGGGTAGCCTCTGAATTAAATTTTTAAAACATTTTTTAAAGCAAGGTGGTTCTTAGAAAGTGCCTTTTCAGAAGATGGTGCTGTAGTTTTCTTATTTTTCAAATAGTGTGAGGCTAAAATTTTTAAAGATAAATTATTTTAGAATTCCAAAAGTGTGACAGTTTCATAGAAATAATGTTATTTGTTGTACTGAATCTGGTCAAGGGAACCAATGAAAGCTTTTATGTAGTAAAGAATCCAGGTAAATGCTCACCAAATTTATTTTGTAAATTTGAAAACAATTTTTTTTTTCTGTACTGGGGATTGAACCCAAGGCCATATGCTAGGCAAGTAATCTACCACTGAGCTATATCCCCAGCACTGAAAGCAAAAATTTTGACAGTTAAACCTTTTGATTCTCTGCTATGTTCAAGGTAATCTATAAGGTAGTCTGTAATGGACATAAAATAGCAAGTCTACTTACCTTTTTAACAATATAATTGCTAATAGTAGCAGATGTCTCAAGGAAAAGTACCTTGCCGGGAATTGTGTTGTTGTTTTGTTTTGTTCTGTTTTTTAAGCATAGATTGCCCCAGGCCTAGCCTTTTCTAATTAGTCATTAGTAAGGAAGAGTTCTAATAAAGAGAGCGCTAAATTTTCATTGAGTTTGTAAGAGAATGCAAATTTATCTTTGTATCTTTATCCTTTGTCTTTAGGGCAATTTTCTTTTTTTAGACACTAAACAATGTTTTAAATGATAATTTACTTTTCTATGGTGAGGGAACTATGAAAAACAACAATAATGCATTTAAAAGGGCATCATCAGTTAATTAAAAATAGAATATAGGACTGGGGATATGGCTTAGTGGTAGAGTACATGCTTAGCATGTTCAAGGCCTCAGATTCAGTCCATGGCATTGAAAGAGAGAGAATATGCAATTTTTGGCTTTGGAGACGATAAGCAAAAGAAAAGAAAATAGAACCATTCATACTTAGTAGAAATTTAGATACCAGAAAGCAATTTTCCCCTGTAGTAGGAAGCAGTAAACATCAATAAATGATCACTTAACCAGTCCTTGCTTGTGAGTTTGGTGAGCATTACTCCAGAAAATAGACTAAAGCAAAAACACCACACCTCAGTAACTTCGTATGCTGCATTATGTAATGATAGTAAAACTATTTTGATTGTTTGGAGTGTACTGTGTCTATTTGCAAATATACATGCACATTAAACTTTTTCATTTTTATAATGTCTTAATAGCAATTGAGTTTATTTTTTAGGTTAATTTTTCAATTGTGATGTTTATATTTATTGGCAGTTTGTGTGCAACTTTTATATTTTGCTTAGATGTTGGTTTTAAGGTATTTTATTTTTGTAGATATTTCTAGCTTGTCCTCTTTCTTTGTAATATTAGCAAGAATTAAGATGGTATGTTAACATACCAAACAAACTACTAATTCCATAGAGTATGGATTTTTACCAATAAACTATTAACACTATTTTCTATCTTAGAATATTTAATGTTGTTTATATAGTGGGCATTAAAGACAGTCTTTAGACAGATTTCTACATGCAGAGGGGAGGTGGGGCTTTTCTATAAGTTGTATCTCTTATTCCTTCAGTAGCAGACTAATACTAACACATTGGATTTATTTTACCAGATTGCAGTTTTGGGGAAAATTACTAAGTAAATGATACATTTCTTTTTTAACTTTAGTATACTATTCAGCATTAGGGTTATAACATTTTTATAGGCCAGGAAAATAAATAGCAAATGACCCAGAAGTCACTGATAACTGACTAGGAATTTGGGATTTTTCCTTCATAATTACATGAAAGATTTGCTACCCCAAAATTTTCCTAGCATACTTTTAAAGTTGATTCAACCTCTGAGTAGAGTATTTCAGCTCATTGAACTTTTAACTAGTAATAATTTGTGAATGTGAGCTAATTAGGAGGTAGTGAAAAGTATGCTTACAGAGTATTAATTTCAAGCATATATAGTCACTGCAGTTTCCTAGCCATTATCAAGATTATTTGTATTAGCACATTAACTTTTTTGGTAAAAGTACATGAAAAAGTATATCCCCTTAAGAAGATAAAGTATTTCCATTGTTTTTTACACTATTAATTTTCTCTCACCTGTAATTCCATCACTTGGGAGGCTGTAGAACAAGACCCTGTCTCAAAAACCTAAAAAAAAAATTTTCTCAGTAAGGAATATTTTTTCTGTTAGAAATTAAAAGATTATAATCTTTTGGGCTGGGGGGTGTAGCTCAGTGGTAGAGCACTTGCCTAGCATACACAAGTCCCTGAGTTCAGTCCTTACCAACATACATACACACAAAGGTAACTTTTACCTCGTTCTCTTGAGTTTTTAAATTCTAAAATATTGAGGTTAAATATATAGCATTTTATTGTATTTAATCCTCTTCTTCCATGAGAGGGAGGGAAATGAGTAAGTTCCAAATAATTATAAGTGGGAATTTTTATTTTTTTATTTTATTTTTTATTTTATTCTTCTTGAGACAGGGTCTCACTATGTAGTTCAGGCTGGCCTTGAACTCACAGTGATTCTCCTGCCTCAGCCTTCTGAGTACTGGGATTACTGGTGTGTGCCACCACACCCGGCAAAATTTTTATTTTTATATTATGTAAAATTTTACAGTTTAAAATGAATCAGCATGGGGCTGGTGAGATAGCTCAGTGGCATAAGCGCCTGCCTGGCAAGCGTGAGTTCCTGAGTTCCACTCCTGGTACCCACATAAAAAGGAAGAAAAGGGCCGATGATATCGCTCAGTGGCACAAGCGCCTGCTTGCAAGCACGAGGTCCTGAGTTCGACCCCCGGTACTCACATAAAAAATAAATAAAATGAATCAGCATGATTTTTATAGACATTAGCCGTATCATTTCTTTCTGCATATTCTTCAGCTACATAATTTGCTTTATAATATACTATTATACTGAGTTAATTTTCTTTACCTCCACACCAAGTAGTCATGAAGATTGGTTCTCTGATTATAGGAATTTGTTACGACAAAGTAAAAACTAGATATATTTCAACAGATACTTTTGATGCAAGTATATGTCCCCCTTTTAAAGATACTTATTGTGCTATATTATAACTTCGTTTTATTCATTATATTTCTACATTGTCCTAGGTTGACTGCATATAACTCTTATAGGCCAGCTTTTTATTGCAGTGCTGGGGATTGAACCCATGCAAGATGAGTACTCTTAAGCTATATCCCTAGGTTTTTTTTACTTTATTTTGAGACATTGTCTCACTAAATTACCCAGGCTGGTCTCCAAACTTATGATCCTCCTGCCTCAGCCACCTGAGTAACTGGGTTACAAGCATATGTCACCACACGTGGCAAAACCAGTATTTTTAAGCCTGCCTAGGGGACCTGTGTTTTCTTTGTTCCTTCTGAAAGTTCATGAGAACCTGGCACAGAGTTTAACTGCTTGGCTTCACAAATCCAGGTACCTGGGGTCAGTACTACATCAACATAGGGAGGTATTGGGTGGCTCATTTATGTTCATAGTCCACCACTTCAGAAAGAAGAGAATCATGCAGTAAATTACAGGTCATCCCCAAAAAACAACTCATCACGAACAATCCTACAGTAGAAAACGGGTGGAAAAGTTGGTCATCAGAACTTCTCATTTGTTTTATTCTTTCCGAAACCTGACTCTGTGCACATCTATAACCTTACGTTTAAAGAGCCTGGATCACCAACTAGTGAGGGAGTTCAGTCTGGTATTTAATTCCTAAAACTTTCTTTACTTCATGACTTTTGATTGGGAGAATAAACAAACAGTAGTCCCTGAGTTTAACCCTTTAACAGTCTTGTTAGAGCCAAAGAAGAAAAGACTTCAAAAATCTTGCGTATGTGATTCTACCTTTACTCTAGGAATCTGTGAGCGTGGGAGATCTTAGTAAAGGAACAGGCGAGTAGGACTGTGAGAGTATGTAGTGAGAGGGAAATGAGGCTAAGATTTCTTTGCCGTCACCACCACATAGTAAGAGAGCTCTTGTTACTGTGTGAACCTGTAGAAGAGGCCTAAGCAGAGTGCCTCTGTAATCTAAACCTGTGTTAAGTGGTTGTACTAGATCCAGAGCTGTTTTTGGTTCTCAGCAAATTGGAGAAGTCTTAGAAGTTGCTTCTGAATTATAATTTAAAAACTAATGTGGCATAGTAGTGCAGACCTGTAATCCCAGTTATTCAAGAGGGTACGGCAGAAGGACCCCAAATTCAAGGCCACCCTGAGCAACTTAGTGAGACCTGTTCCAAAATAAAATAGAAAAAAGGGCTGGATGTGGCTCAGCAGTAGCGCACTTGCCTAGTATGCTTGAGGCCCTGCGTTCATCCACAGTACCACACACACAAAAAAAATAGAGTATCTTTAAATAGAACCATGACATTGCTATAAACATAGTTTTCCCAGTTTTCTCCTTTCTTAGAAAACAAGCTAGGCCTTTCCAGAAAACAAGCTAGGTCTACTGGGAAAAAAAAATTTTTTTTTTCTTTTTTGGTGAAGGATTTGAGGAAACAGTGTGGTAGGTTATAAGAAAGAAGGAATTTTGGCATAGATGGTTCCACCTGGTTAATGGTACAACTTGGTCCCAGGGAATTAACAAGAGGAAATTTTAGTTTTAGTAGCAACAGACCTGGTCTCTGATAGTAATGCAGTTTTATCTCCCTGTTTCACAGACAGGCAATGGGCTCATATTGATGATGACGTTGCAGATCTGCATGTGTCCTTTTCAAATTCAAAAGCCAAGAACTGGCTAGAGGTATAATTCAGTGGTAGAGCATGTGCTTAGCATGCACAAGGCCCGGAGTTTGATCCCCAGCACCCCAAATAGTAAACAGAACAAAAAACCAGGAACATCAAGCAGTAACTGAAATGTAATAGTTTGTTGCTATACAGAAGTCTCAAAAAATTTTCCAGGAGTCTTCTAATTTCTTAGTCCACCCTTTCCCCTCCTTAAGAAAGAAGAGGGGAGGGGCTGGGTATGCAGCTCAGTGGCACAAGCACCTGCCTGGCAAATGCAAGGCCCTGAGTTCGATTCTCAGTACAAAAAAAAAAAAAAAGGATTTAGAGGTAGCTTTATAGCATTCAACATAGGTAAATAACAGTCTTTAAATACTGGGCCAAGGAGGATCGTATGCCAGAAGTTACAATGGTCAAGAGACTATTTTAGCACATTTTTGACATTTGTGTTCTAAAGTGTTTCCTTTGATATACCATTTTTGATTTACTTAAATGCCACCATTCTTTTGTGATAGTGTTATGAATCAGAGTCCTCTCTCTTGCGCTCTCTCTCTCTCTCTCTCTCTCTCTCACACACACACACACACACACACACACACAGTTAAAAATAAAAGGGGCAGGGCTGGTGAGATAGCTCAGCGGTATAAGCGCCTGCCTGCCAAGCGTGAGGTCCTGAGTTCGACTCGCGCTACCCATATACAAAAAAAGGGCTGGTGATATCGCTCAGTGGCATGAGCGCCTGCTGGCACACGAGGTCCTGAGTTTGACCTCTGGTACCCACAAAAAAAATAATAATAAATAAAAGGGGCAAAACCAAGAGACAAAATGAGAATCATCAGCATGTAACTTTAATTAATGCAAATGAAATCCTAATTCAGTTAAATGAGAATTAAGATTAAAAGTGTTAATGCTGCAGATATTATCTCTACCTATGGAATTTTTTGCCAGCTATAGAGTGATAATGTAAACAATATATACCCTGAATGTAATATGTTATAGCAAAGTGATAACATCGTTCTTGAAGACTTTTTTTTTTTTGGTGGGGGGCACATGACAGATTCAAATCCATGGCTTCACATATGCTAGGCAAGAGCTTTTCCACTGAGCTACAAAATTATTCTTTTTTGTTTCATCTGGTTTGGTTTTTTTTTTTTTTTTTTTTGAGGTAAGTTCTCTCTCTGTAATCTAGGCTAGCCGTGAACTTTGTGTAGCCCAGGCTGGCCTCCAACTGGTGATGCTCCTGCTTCAACCTCCTGAGTTGTAATCCTCCTAGGATTACAGGCACGTGCCACCATGCCCAGAATTATTCCCAAAAGTAATATTTCAGCCTTCTGCAACACAGATCCCTGTATTCTTAACTAGATTTAATATACTTATCATTTTAATAAATCCCAGTCTAGTTTATACTTTAAAAAGTTTTTTATTCTGGCACATGCCTTCTTACATATAAAAAGTATATTGAATGAATTAATACTTAGATTATTCTTTCCTCTTAATTTATATATGTATTCTGACTTCAGTTTTATAGCTATATCTGATGTCTGATTTCTTGGTGTGTATAAAATTCTACACAAGAAAAAATTTAACTCAGCTTGTATACTAGCTCATACCCTTCCTGAGATGTGAGGGAGAAGACCTACGAAGTTTTTAAATGCAGGAACTTTTTAAAAATGATCAGGGGCCAGTGATATAGCTCAGCGGCATAAGTGCCTACCTGGCAAGCATGAGGTCCTGAGTTTGACTCCCGGTACCCGCATATTAAAAAAAAAAAGATGATCACAACTGAAAAAAGGATTATTGAGCTCATATGCCTTTGAGAGTAGTAAGGGTTCCGGAACTCAAGCCTGAAACTTGGAGACTAGTCATAGCTCTACCACTGATTTGCTCTATGTCCTTAGGCAATTTCCTTCGTTTCCTTGTGCCTGTCTCCCCTTATAAGTGGAAGTGATAATAACTGCCCTCGCTAACTGCCTACCTCGCTAAATTATTGTGAGAATAAGATGCTTGTGAAAGTGCTAGAGTTCTCCAAAGGAACAGCTGTCAGAAGTTCAGGATAATAGAACAGCGTGGCGTGAAGCGCTGCTTTCCAGTTTCACTCTGTGAAAGCGTCTTCAGTTACTGTAAATGGTTTCGTGAGCCAAGTATTAGTAAAACATGGGCCTTACAGGGTGGTGTTCCCTTACAAACGTGTCCTGTTTTGTGTCTTCCCTGCCAGAGATCCAGCATGTGGACTGATTTTTTTTAATCTGTAGCAAAAGGATAACTTCAAAAACTAAACTCCATATAGTGGTGCTATGGCAGCTGCAGCTGTATTTTGAGTTACTGTGGTGAAAGCACCAGATACTCAGATATTAACTTGACCTGTTGTCTTCAGGCACTTTGACTACATGCTGGCCTCAGAGGCTGTTATAACAGATAGTTAGCCTTCGTTTCTTGGCAGATCTTTGGTACCTAGTTCTTTGGAATAAAGAGTTGATTTTAAGAAGGAAAGTGTATTTATTTCATTAATCACTTTGCAGAATTGGACTTTTAAAATTCCAGTCGTCGTGTATCTGTTAAGTTAAAATATAGGGAAGCTTTTTCTTAATTTAATTCTGAGTACCCACAGATGGTATAAGAGGTCTGACCCAGTAATCTTTTGGTCAGGGCCTTACATTTCAACAGATTTATGCATTTGCGAGGGCAGGAGGGACTGTTTCTTGGAAATTACAAAGACAACATCACCACAGGTATAAGCATTTCCTTTTTGCAACAGTTTGTGCTTTTGTTTGTTGTAAAGAAAGCAGGATACAGGGCTGTAGCTCAATGGTGGAGCACTTCGCTAACATGTATAAGGCCCAGGGTTCAATCCCCAGCACTGAAAAAATTAAGCCATCTCCTAAGAAAAATGATGCAATTTAGGTACACAGGGTATGGACGCATTCAGCATTATTCTTATCTCTGCAGATGCTGAACTTCCCTTGTTGCAGGCAGTTGGGCTTTTCCAGCTCATTGTTAATACACGTGGTACATGTGATTATTTTTATAGGACAATAAGAGTGTCAAGTACTGAAGATGAAAAGTTGGGGAGATTAATGCTTGAAAAATGAACAAAAAGTCCATCTTGTGCAGTGAGGTAGCCAACACTGATGTATCAGGAATACAGTTAAACACTTTTTGCTGTAATGTGTAGCTTTAATGTCTCT
Source organism: Erethizon dorsatum (assembly GCA_028451465.1). Lineage (NCBI taxonomy): Eukaryota > Metazoa > Chordata > Mammalia > Rodentia > Erethizontidae > Erethizon > Erethizon dorsatum. The sequence goes on along the minus strand of CM051827.1, from coordinate 106,942,409 downwards.
CCAGTTATGGACCATATAAGTATTACTATATGTTGTGAATAAAGATCATTTGTGTAGACTAGTATGTATATGGATGCATTCATAGACTGGGAAGCAGTGGTGTGTGTATGTTTGTGTATATATAAGTACTTTATAACACTGCGTATTAAGTTTATATAGAAAAAATAATGTATTGTTTCTTTAGTGTTTGGGAGACTAAAATCGCAGTGTGACCATTCCATTGTAATCTGAGCACTCACTCTAGAAAACATTATTATACACAGTGCACACACAGATGCACACCCCAAAGCATTATCAACTTCTCCCACTTTAGATAACTGCTGCTTTTTTTAAAACCCTAAGTAATGGAAGAAGAAATAACATATTCTTTTTAAAGGGGCTTTTCTGAAGAGTAAAATGTAAATACAGGTGTTGTGGGAGGGTACAACCACCTGCAAAATGTCCGACAGATGGACAAAGAGCCTTTTGAATTTTACCTTTTAATCATCTTGACCATGTGTGCCTCTTTGTATTACAGATGTGAACTATTTTTGGGGGTGATAACTGTATGTTTTGAAACCAAATTATTACATAAAATCAATAAACCTCTTTCTCCATTCTCTTTTTCCACATTAACTATTCTTGCCAAATATTTCTACTGATACCAAGGCAAAATGTTAGGACTTTCAAACTTCTTCCCCATCTTCCCTACCTGTCATAGCTCTGTTTTGTGCCTGGCCTAGCCTTATATCTTTTTGTTGGCTTTTCATAAGTAAGAACAATCTACTATAGTAGAATTTCAGAATGTTTATCTGTAAGTCTTTTTAATGTTCGGTTACACAGTAACATCAGTTAAGACAAGGGAGTCAGTCTGTAATATCCTACGGGACCAGATAAGATATATGACACTAAACTCGCTTGCCACGTTTTATTTAGAGGAATTGGAACTTTGTGGTGGGAAATGGATGGGAGAGCAAGTCTGTGATGTACATGTAACCATTGTATCATTAGAAGCACCAAATACTGAATTCTATCACTGTGTACTTGGGGCCCAGGCTTTGAATTTGGTTATTATTTTAATTTCTTGAAAATTACGTGTAATTATGATGAGCAGAAAGCAAATAAAGTTTTTTGAACAAAAGTGCTTATTTTCAGTATTTAAAATTTGTTAGTAAATTTTCTACTTTGAGTTAAACTATTTTCCCCTTCAAAAAAATTACAAAAACTCTGTGGGTGAGATTGAGAAGCTTGAGGAAGCTAGTTTTTAAAAGTTCAGCCATGTGTAATATTTTATGTTAAAGAAATGGTCATGATTCTTTCTGAGCCAAACTGTCACTAAAATGTTCTGTGACAGAACCACTCTTCTTTTTTCTGCCATTCTGCATATTGGAAGGGTTCTATGTTGTATTTGTTTTTAATCCTTGATTCAAAAAAAAGTTAATGGTTTTCTTCTTGCTTAGCTTCAGTTTAAAGTGTAACTTCCACTAATAACTGCAATAAAAAGGAAAGCTTTGCTCCAAACTTTGTCTTGCATGATTGTCATTACAGCTTGTCCGACTTCACTGAGGGGACCGCCTGTGATACAGAAGAAAGAATTAGGCTTTAGTCATGAAGTCCTGGTTCAGACTTTTACTGTGTGACACCCTGGGAGGTTCCTTGATGCTCTTAATGATTTCCTTCAATATAAAATGAGATAATTGGGCCGGTGAGATAGCTCAGTGGCGTAAGTGCCTGCCTGTCAAGTGCGAGGTCCTGAGTTTGACTCCCGGTATCCACATACAAAAAAAGGGCCGGTGATACCGCTCACTGGCACGGGTGCCTGCTGGTGCGCGAGGTCCTGAGTTCGACCCTCGGTACCCACAAAAAAAAAAAAGAGATAATTGAGTTCAAGGCCAGCCTGAACTACCTAGTGAGTCCCTGTCTCAAAAAAAAACACATAGGGCCGGTGAGATGGCTCAGCGGCTTAAGCGCCTGCCCGGCAAGCGCGAGGGCCCGAGTTCGACTCCCGGATCCCACATACGAAAAAGGGGCCGGTGATATCGCTCAGCGGCACGGGCGCCTGCTGGCGCGCGAGGTCCTGAGGTCGACCCCCCGGTACCCACAAAAAAAAAAAAAAAAACACATAAAGCCAGGCATGTTGGCTCATGCCTGTAATCTCAGCACATAGAAGGCTGAGGCAGGAAGATCGCCACAAATTCGAGGCCAGCCTGGGCTACATAGTGAGATCAAGGCCAGCCCAGATTACGTAGTGATACCCTGTCTCAAATAAAAAGGGCCAGTGATATAGCTCAGCGGCATAAGCGCCTGCCTGGCAAGCACGAGGTCCTGAGTTTGACTCCCAGTACCCGCATATTTAAAAAAAAAAAAAGTTTAAAGTGTTCAGTCTCCCCCAACCCTCACTCCAGGGGAAGGACAGGAAAAAAAAGGACTGGAAGACTCAGAGGCCCAGAAATGGATACATAGCACAAGTATTAAGAGGTATTATATGCAAGAAAACATTAGACTCAGATTTTGGAAACAAGCTCTCAACTCTCATATAATTCCAGGATATATCACTTCTCATTTTATAATTGAAATTATTGGACTGAAAATGTCTCAAATTAGCTGGGCATGGTAGCACATGCCTGTAATACTAGCATTTGGGAGGCTGAGGCAGGAGAATCACCTGAAGTGTGAGGACGGCCTGGGCTACATAGTTCAAGGATAGTCTGAACTGCATAATGAGACCCTCTCTCAAGAAAAAAAAAAAAAAAAACAGTCTCAAGTTGGTAGGCCAATTTCAGTCTGTAAATGATTTTTGTCTGGTGTTCAAAATATTTTTATTGTCACTTTTTTTTTTTTTTTAGTTTTTTGAGCCAGGGTCTTGTAGTCCAGGGTGCCCTTGATGGCCCAGGATGTAGCCTCAAACTCCTGGCAGTCCTCCTGCCTCGGTCTCCCAAGTGCTGAGATTACAAGTGTGCACCACCATGCCCAGCTTTGTTGGAATTTTTTTTTTTTTATGTAGGTACCGGGAGTTGAACTCAGGACCTCGCACTTGCCAGCAGGTGCTTGTGCCACTGAGTGATATCACTGGCCCTTTTTTCCTTTATGTGGGTACCAGGAGTCAAACTCAGGACCTCGCGCTTGCCAGGCAGGCGCTTATGCCGCTGAGCTATCTCACTGGCCCCTGTTTTGCTTTTTTTAACAGAACACACATAACATTTATTAGGTTCACCATCTTACATGAGTGTGAGTTCATGGTACTCTGAAACAGTTACAATAGCACCATCAAAGATGATTGGTCACCCTAAGATATAATAACGAAATACTGTAGTTTGAAATATTGCAAAAATTACCAAAATATGACACAGAGACATAAGGCAAGCACATGCTGTTGGAAAAATGGTGCCATTATGTTTTTGACAAATATTGTGGTCTTCAATAACATCATAAAGCTTAAATACCATGATTCCTAATGCAGCCACAAAAGTTACTTGATGTTATCACAGTATAACTTGAAAAAGGCCAATAAGGAAGAAAATTTAATATCAAACCATGCTTTGTGTTTATTTTCATTTTTATTAGTACATGTTTGCAATACATAATGATTACATTCTTTGTGGGTAGTATGTACACGTACATGACACAGCTTGTTTTTATGTCTGCTCCCCTCTTCCCCCTTCCTCCATCTCTTGGTCCCCTTTCCCATTTACAAAAGATCTACCTTCCCGTATCCTATTTTCTATCTTTTATTTTGCTCTTTATTTATACCTTGGGTAGATATACATAATAACATTCATCATAGGGAATTTATACTTGTACATGATATATCTTGATTCTTCTTTTTTCCCCCCTTCCCTCCCCTCTCTTCAACCCCTCTTCCCCTCATTTACAAAAATGTTGTTTCCATTTTTTTTTTCCTTTTCCTTCCTTCCTTTCCCCCTCCCTCCTCCCTAGTTCCCCTTCCCATTTGAACATTTTCTTCCTATTTCACAATTATACATTTTTGGTCCTTATTTACCCTTTGGGTTTCTGATATAAGAGAAACAATGTGTTATTTAAGCTTGTGTGTCTGATTTATTTCATTCAACATATGGTTTCAGGGTACATTCGTTTTCTTACAAATGACTCAAATTTGTCCTTTACATAAAGAGGGGAGGTTAAAGGGAGGCGAGGGGAATGAGGAAAAAAGAATCAAGATATATCATGTACAGGTACGAATTCCTATGATGAATGTAATCATTATATACACTTAAAATGTACCAATAAACAATTTTTTTAAATTTTATCCTTTACAGGGGCCGGTGAGATGGCTCAGCGGCTTAAGCGCCTGCCTGGCAAGCGTGAGGGCCCGAGTTCGACTCCCGGAACCCACATACGAAAAAGGGGCCGGTGATATCGCTCAGCGGCACGGGCGCCTGCTGGCGCACGAGGTCCTGAGGTCGACCCCTCGGTACCCACAAAAAAAAAAAAAAATTTTATCCTTTACAACAGAGTAATTCTCCAGTGTGTATAAATACCACATTTTCTTTATCCATTCATTTGCTGATGAACATAGAGGCTGCTTCCAAGATTTAGCTATTGCCAGGCGTGGTGGTACATGCCTGTAATCCCAGCACTTGGGAGGCTGAGGCAGGAGGATCTCCATAGTTCAATGCCGGGCTGGGCTACATGATGAGTTCAGGGCCAGGCCCAGCCTGAACTATAAAGTAAGACCCTGTCTCAAAAAAAAAAAAAAAAAAAAAAAAAAAAAAGATTCAGCTATTATGAGTTGTTGATGTTGTTTTTAGACAGGCTGGCCTTGAACTCGCTTATGTAGCCCAGGCTGGCCTCGAACTCACAGTGATCCTCCTGCCTCAGCCTCCCGAGTGCTGAGATTACAGGCATGTGCCATCATGCCCAGCTGCACTATTATGAGTTCTGCTGCTATAAACATGGATATGCATGTATCACCATAATATGATGTCTTTAACTTTCAGGAAGATACGTAGGAGGGGAATAGCTGGGTCTAATGGAATTTCTATTTTTAGTGTTTTGAGGAATCTCCATACTGATTTCCATAATGGTTGTACTAGTATACATCCCCACCAACAATATAGGAGGGTTCCTTTTTCCCCACAGCCCCACCAGCATTTGTTATTGGTTGATTTCTTGATGACAGCCATTCTTTCTGGAGTGAGATGGAATCTCAGTGTTGTTTTAATTTGCATTTCTCTAATGGTCAGCAATTAAATTAAAACATTAGACTAACATTTTAGAAACCAGCTCTCAACTCTTATAACTATATAATTCCAGGTATGTACCACTTCTCTTCATTTTATAATTGAAGTTATTGGATTTTCAAAAAAGTCAAGTTGGCAGGCCAATTTCAGTCTGCAAATGATCTTTGGTGTTCAAAATATTTGTTTTTAATTCCTGCCATTTTGTTTTGTTTTTGTTTTTTGAGACAGGGTCTCACTATGTAGTTCAGGCTGGATATGAACTCACTATGTGGCCCAGGCTGACCTCGAATGAACTCATGGTGATCTTCCTGCCTCAGCCTCCCAAGTGCTAGAATCACAGGCATGTGCCACCACGACCGACTAATTTCTGTCATTTTTTTTTTTTTTTTTTTTTTGTGGGTACCGGGGGGTCGACCTCAGGACCTCGCGCGCCAACAGGCACCCGTGCCGCTGAGCGATATCACCGGCCCCTTTTTCATATGTGGGTTCCGGGAGTCGAACTGGGGCCCTCGCGCTTGCCGGGCAGGCGCTTAAGCCGCTGAGCCATCTCACTGGCCCAATTTCTGTCATTTTAAAAAGAAAGATCTCACAGTTTTTGTCTTCTCTTAAAAAAATGACAGGGTCTGGCAGCCTCACAGTACTCCATCCGTATTCATTCGTGGCCGCCGTGGGGCGGAGCAGGCTCTCTCTGGGGCCACTCAATGATGACATTTGTCTGCTGCAGTTGGACTCAGGGCACCTCAGCGGTGAAACGAGGGCTCCAGTAAAGGCAAGAATCCTTCCAGGATGTGCTCCCTGAGGGAGATTATTCACTGGTCTGAAGCAGTCCAGCCTAGGTATTGGAAATGTTCCTTCAGAGCTGGGCATGGTAGCACCTTCCTATAGTCCCAGACTTGGGAGGCTGAGGTAGGAGTGCCAAGAGTTTGAGGCCAGCCTTGGCAACTTAGTGAGGCCCTGTCTCAAAAAAAAAAAAAAAAAAAAAAAAAAGTGCTGGGATGGACAGAACAAATTTCCAATTTCTAAATTTTCTAATTGGTACATGTTTGCAGTACGTAATGACTACAGTTATCATGGGGAGTTGGTGCATGTACATAATACATCTTAATTTTTGTGTATGTGTGTGTGTCCTACCCATCCCCACCTTCCCTGCTCCTTCCAACTCTTGGTCCCCTTCCATTTGCAAATCTTTTCCTTTTTTCCCAGCCCTTCCCTTCCTTCCCTGTCCCTCCATCTGTTGTTTCCCCATCCACCTGAGACAGATCTCCCCGCCTCCTATTGTGTCCCTCTTCTATTCTGCTCCCTGTCTATAGCAAATTGCCAATTACATTAGCGTTCAGAGCACTAATGCTTAAAACTTGTTTCAGAAAAAAAGGTTCTGAGAGCATAACACAGAAGCATCAGAAATGCAGTAGTAAGGTAAAACTCCAAGGTGGGGTATTAGTTTGTTTTGTTTTGTTTTTGGGTGGTAAGGAACATACATCTAATATTTCCTTGGTTTCTATATTTACTGAAACGTGGCTTTCATGTTTCAGTTGTCTGATAATTTGACAAAGTCTTCTTGACTGCTGATATTTGCATACATTGCAGATGCTTTTAGGAAATAAATTAGGTTAATCTGTCAATGCCAGGAAAGGATGTGATCATTTTTTTTTTTTTTTGTGGGTACCGGGGGGTCGACCTCAGGACCTCGCGCGCCCGCAGGCGCCCGTGCTGCTGAGCGATATCACCGGCCCCTTTTTCGTATGTGGGATCCGGGAGTCGAACTCGGGCCCTCGCGCTTGCCAGGCAGGCGCTTATGCCGCTGAGCCATCTCACCGGCCCGGATGTGATCGTTTTTGCAATATTTGGTAAAATATTATGAAAGGGACCAAAATGTTCAGTTTTATCTGAAGAAGAAAGATATTTGTTTTCCTGTGTTGTTACTTTTGTTACTTCTATAGCGTCTACAGTCTATAAGGGTCTTTCCAATGCATCGACAGAGCAGCACTTTTCTTGTATTTTCTCTATTAAAATATTTTCCCTTCACAAGTTCAAGCCCAGCCTGGACAATTAAAGACTTAGTGAGACCCTGTCTGAAAAGAAAAGATAAGAAAAGGGCTAGGAAAGTAGCTTGATGTGAAGGCCCTGGGTTCAATCCCCAGTACTGGGGAAAAAAAAAAAAAAAGCTATGAGTTCACATTTTTTAAAGCACTGGATATTGAACCCAGGGTCTCCACATTAAACTACATCCCCAGCCCTCCACACTGTTTGTTGTTGTTGGGTTTTGTTTTTGTTTTTGTTTTCCAGACAGGGTGTCACTAAATCATTGAGTTGCCCAGGCTGTGCTAGAACTTGTGATCTTCCTGCCTCAGCCTCCTAGAGTGCTGGGATCACAGATGTACCCCACTATGCCCAGCTTCTAGGATCCTTTTTAATCCACAAAAAAGCTGAATACTCAAAAGTCTTTAAAAAGGGTATACAGGCAACTGGAGAGTCTTAAAACTAGATATACATACACATCACCTTTCTTTTTATGATATTCATCCTAGATGTGGCAGCTTTGCCTGAAAGCAACATTCCCAGGGGAATGCATATATTAAACAGAAGAAAGGGCCATGTCTCTGCTCCATACTGGTAGGGAAGGAGTAAGGCTTTTATTTATTATGTATTTATTTTTGAGACAGGGTCTCGCTATGTAGTCCAGGCTGGCCTCAAACTTGTGGCAATCCTCCTGCCTCAGCCTCCCACTGCTGGGACTACACGTGTGCACAACCATGCCCTGCTAATTCTGATTTTAAAAGAGCTCTATTACAAATTCCTGTCCATATCTGCTTTATGAAACCAATGCACTAGAGTTTACAATATTTTGTACTATTGTCTGTTGGGAAAAAAAATCCTGCGATCAGAGAAGTTTGGGAAATACTGGCTTGTCTTCTGGCTCAGCTTCGGGCTTGCAGTTCTTACTGGGTGCTGGACTGCACGTGGACCCACCATCAGCACCTCAGACTTCTCCAAAGTCAACCTCATCCTCCCTCTGCCTAGCAAGCCCTGGTTCTCTCTCTTTCCATCCTATCACTGAAGTCTTTAAACTTAGGGGCTCTTCTTGCACCTCTCTTTTCCTCCATCCGTCAAAGCTGAGTTTTGCCACTGGGGCAGACTGGCTGGGCATGAGTTAGACTCTACCATTTCTTAGTTATGTGACCTTGGGTATGTTCTTGACAGCCCGGTGCCTCAGTTCCTCACCTACCAGAGGAAAATGGCAACACGTGGGCCGGGGATGTAGCTCAGCGGCACAGCACCTGCCTGACAAGCCCGAGGTCATGAGTTCGATTCCCGGTGCCAAAAAAAAAAAAAAAAAGGCAATACCGAGGATACTCTGCAAAGCACTCAGGACAGGCCCGGGCCGCAAGCCCGGCTCCCTATTTCCAGCGCCACCGCTAGAGGCCATGTGGGTTGGAGCCGAGGGGCCGAGACTCGGAGATTAGCTGCCCCGGAGTTTCCTCCCCAGCGTTGAGAAAGTTAGGACAATGACTATCTCCCTATTCCTTGTGCAGATCAGATATTAACATTTTTCCGATGTCTGCAACCGTACTGGAATACAAGACACGGTTGAATTTTCTTTTTCTCCTTTTCTTAACGATTGGATTTTGAGCAGCGCCTTCTAATACGCTTTCTCTCTCCCCGGGTTGTGACCGCACCAAAAATGCACGTCATTTTTTGTATGGCTTCAAGGAGATGGGTCACACTGTTGAACAAGACAGGGGCGAAGGAATGTGTGTTAGATAAGTGTCAATTTATATCATATATGATGGTGTTAAATATACATCCATTTCCAGAAGGAGACCTGGAAGAGGAGTAAGCCTGAGGGGGAGAAGTTTATTTTGTCTATGTACGTTTGTTTGTTTGTTTTGGTCTGTTTTTGCGGTACTGGGGATTGAACCCAGGACCTTCGCACTGAACTACACATCCAGTCCTTTTTTATTTTGAGACAGGGTCTCGTTACGTGGCTAAATTGCCCAGGGTGGTTCAGTTGCAATTATCCTGCCTCAGTCTCCCAGAATGCTGGGATGACAGGCGGATGCCACCACGCCCGGCTTCGTATTTTTATCTTTTCAATCAATAAGTTGATTAAAATTTAAATGTTCGGGCCTAGGGATGTATTTGAGTGACAGATCGCTTGCCTGGCCTGTGAGAGGCCCCGGGTTCAATCTCCAGCACCGAAGCGCAGCGGGTGGGTCGGGGATATACGCTCAGCTCGTGAATCCCGCGGCGCCCCACTCGCCAGCCGCGCCTGCTCCGCGCCTGAGACAGTGGGGACGCAGCGCCGCGGCTGCCGAGCCAGGGCCTGGAAACAGCGCGGGGAGGGGGCGGTTACCCAGCAACCAGAGGCCCAAACAACAGAGGCGCTCGGCTAGGGGGGCGCAGCGGCGAGCAGAGATAGGAGGTGAGAGGCCGGGACAGCCTGGCGGTGGGTGCGCACTGAGTGAAGCCCGCCCTCCTGCCTCCGCACAAGGACCGGGTACTGATTGAAACCCAAACTGGGGATCCCGCGCAGGGGAGAGGTGCAGCCGGGCACTGGCTCTGACCTCAGCTCCTCCCACCTGGGCACAAACGCCTGGCCCTGCTCCTACAACACAGAGGCCAGGGCGGAGGGAGCGGAGAGCCCTTGTCCACCTACTGCCTGGTGATTGCTAGAGAGAGAACGCGGCTCTGTCCCCTGGGTCCGGGGCCTGGCCCACAGCCAGGGGAAGAAGGGAAGAAAGCTCAACAACTGTGGTGCTGGAGATCAGTGTGGAAACTGGATTAAGGGCTATTTTCCCTGCCAGCCATGCACAAGGCACTTAGCACTACACACACACACACCCTGAGGGACTCCATTGTGCAGGCCATGGACAGCAGGAGGAAACCTAGCTAAAGCCTCACAGGAAGTTGAGCCCAGCAGGGACTTCTGCCCAGCAGGCTTCCTGCAGGAAGGGGCTCAGAGCACAATGGACAGGGGAAGGCCCTTGGAGAGGGCATTTAAGCTGGAAGACAGCCCACTGAAAGGTCTCTTCCATCTGCTTTCCCTCCACAGGCAGTATCTGGAAACAGGCCTTGGGGTTCCTGGCCTTTCCCCCTGCACCATGGCCACACTGAGTGTCAAGCCGAGTCAGCGATTCCGGCTGCCGGACTGGCACACCAACAGCTACCTATTGTCCACCAACGCGGAGCGGCAACAAGATGCTTCCCATCAAATCCGCCAGGAGGCCCGGGTCCTCCGCAATGAGACCAACAACCAGGTTGAAGGCCTGAGCCCAGCTGGATGGGCCAAGGGGCAGCCCTCAACCTCAGACACCCTCTTTATTTTTCTCTGTCTCTTCCAGACCATTTGGGATGAACATGACAATAGAACTCGACTGGCAGAGAGGATTGATACTGTCAACCGGTGGAAGGAGATGCTGGACAAGTGTCTCACTGACCTAGATGCTGAGATCGATGCCCTGACAAAGGCAGGGAGCCAGGGCTGGTGCCAGAACACTGCTGCAAAGACCGCCCCTCTTGCGCACTTCTGGGTCTGGGGACCCTTAAAGGGGCACGAATGGCATGGCCATTGGGTCACTCATGGGCCCTTCTGCTAAAAGCGAAAAGGGATAAAAGCGATCTTCCGGTGTATGGCTTCACCAGTCCCCTGTCCCTCTCTCTTCTAGATGAAGGACTCAGCAGAGCAAAACCTGCAGGCCAAGAACCTGCCTCTGGATGTGGCCATCGAGTGCCTGACCTTGCGAGAGAGTCGGCGAGACATTGATGTGGTACAGGACCCTGTGGAGAATGAGCTGCACAAAGAGGTGGAAGTCATCGAGGCCACCAAGAAGGCCTTGCAACAGAAGATCAGCCGGGCCTTCGAGCAGCTCTGGTGAGACAGACAGTCACATTAATGTTCCCATCCACTTGAAGGCTTCATGTCTTGAATGTGGAACGCAGGTTTTGTGGGTAGTGCATAAATGGCTTCCTTGTTTTTGTCCCTTCTGTGCTCATGGTTGAAACTACTAAGGGTTCCACTGTCTAGCCATTGTCTCAGAATACTTGTCAGGATCCTGCTCTAAGCAGCCGTTCAGACTTAGAAACATGGTAGCTAAAGCCCTCTTTTTTGTTTGATTTTTTGTTTTTTGAGACAAGATTCTCACAATGTAGTTCAGACTGACTTTGAACTACTATGTAGCCCAGGCTGGCTTTGACCTCCTGGTGATCCTCCTGCCTCAACCTGGCGAGTGCTGGGATTACAGGTGTGCACCACCACGCCGGATAGCTGAAGGCCTCTTGCCACCACTCCTGAGTATCTTTGTGTGTGAGACTTAGTACAGCCGCATACCTGTGCCCCACAGGTGTGTGTGAGCACATGGGTGTTGTATTTTCTCCTGGTGAAACCTTGCCCAACTGCGCAAGGTCTTCATCTCAGCTACAGCAGCAGCTCCACTGTTTTCTGCTGAGAAAGCCATCCCAGCTTCCCATTCCTTAACGTCCCTCTGCACAATGAGGGTGACATCCAGGTGTCTACTTGCTGGCTCCTGATGGCGCTGTTCTTTCCCCAGCCTCCTGCAGGAAGTCCGACAGCAGCTCAACTCTGACCATCAGGGCAAAATGGAGACACTGGAGATCGACAGAGGCTGTCTCTCTCTCAACCTCATGTCCCCAGACATCTCTCTGAAGGTCAACCCCACACATGTCCCCAGTGGGTAAGAAGAATGTTCCAGTCATTCTCTTCCTCCCCTCATCAGCCATAGCCTGCAACCCCATTATTTCCTGCCACCTGCAGCTCCACCACACTTCAGCAGTGGGATGACTTCAGTCGGTTCAACAAAAACCGAGCAGAGGCTGAGATGAAAGCAGCCACCGAGCTGAGGGAGGCCATCGCCCTAACTATTGCTGAGGTGACCAGAGCCCCACAGCCCACTCCTCAAAGGCCAGTGCAGTGCACTCTACCTTTATCCTTCTTTCTCGGCCACATGACACCCCTCCCCTCACTTACGCAGCACCCTTTTGAGGCCAGGAGGTCAGGCTCTCCTCTTGCTTGGCCTCTTTCTTGTCCTGCAGACCAAAAACGAACTCGAAGCCCAGAGGGTGGTCACGGAATTTGCCTTCAGGAAGCGGCTTCGGGAGATGGAGAGTGTGTACAGTGAGCTCCAGTGGCAAGAGAAGAATGTAAGCCCTCCCCCGGGGCCAGCTTCCAGATGCCCTGCCAGGAAGCCCTGGACTGGGTGCTCCAGCAAGAGTCCCGCTAGTCACTCTGTCCCCCGCAGACCTTGGAGGAGATCGCCGAGTTGGAGGAGGACATCCGGCACCTGGAGAAGGACTTGCACAGAAAGTTGCTGAACCTGAAGCTGTGCCATACTCGGCTGGAGTCCAGAACCTACCGGCCCAATGTGGAGCTCTGCAGAGACCAGGTGCAAGGGCCTCCCAGGGGGTGCACAGGCCTGTTGCTAAGATGTCCTTGTGGTCATCTCTCAGCACATATTCCTGGTGGAGCAATGATGCTGGCCTAGGGCAGCCCTCAGGCCCAAGGGCTGGAGGAGTGTGGCTGACCCGGAACTCCCGCCCTGCTCCTCCAGGCACAGTATGGCCTCACTGACGAGGTTCACCAGTTAGAGGCAACTATTGCTGCCTTGAAGCAGAAGCTGGCACAAGCACAGTAGGTTTGAGGAGTGGGCAGGAGGGGTGGGGAGACACCGCCCACCAGGTGGGCCTCCTGCTGCTTGCTGGTTCCCCTGGGCTGTAAGCTGCTGAGGCAGCCCAGACCTCTCAGACTCCCACCGCAGTGCTGGGCTGTTAATGCCTGTCCCCCAGGAATGCTCTGGATGCCCTGTACAAGCACCTGGCCCGGCTGCAGGCTGACATTGCCTGCAAAGCCAACTCCATGCTGTTGGACACCAAGTGTATGGACACGCGCCACAAGCTGACGGTCCCGGCTGAGAAGTTTGTGCCCCAGGTGGATACCTTCACCCGCACCACGAACCGCACCCTGAGCCCACTCAAGAGCTGCCAGCTGGAGCTGGCCTAGCGTTGGAAGGGTTGAGGGAGGAGTGGAGGGTTGGGAGGGGAAGGGAAGGACTTGGGGAGGTGATGAACCTAATAAACGTGAGGTTCTCTGAACAGCCTATTCTGAGGGGGGGAGCGAGAAGGTGCTTGACTCCCGCGCCCCCCCACCCGTGTATGGAGGAGCCAAGATCTCAAATTCCACGTTCCAAATCCGATTCCTTCCCTCCCCCTGCCCAACTCTGCCCCAGCTGTCCCCTTGCCTGTCCTTTTGATCCTCATGGGAGGCCCCAGCCTAGGCTGACAGCGGAATGGCTTCAGAGAAAAGGTGGCCCAGGCCAGAGTGGTGTCAAGAGCCCGGGGAGTGGGGGTACAGAGGCAGGAGCGCTCGCCCGCGGGAGACAGTAGCCTAGAGTGACCTCCTGGTTTGACTCAGTGGCTGCGTGCCAGATCGTGACGCAGTTGACATGTAGGAGAAGAGGGCACAAAAGCAAGGCTAGAGGGACTGCGCGGCGCAGCAACTCCAGGCCGCGGGGCGGCGCGGTAGGACGGGAGCGGCGCGAAGGCTCCGAGCCACCGGGGGCCGCTGTGGGCGCGCAGCGCCGCCGCCGGAAGTGGCGACTGGGCTGCGCGCGGATGGCGGCGGTAGCGGCGATGAGTGCTGCAGGCGGCGGCGGCGGGGCCGGGGCAGCCCGCTCCCTCTCGCGCTTCCGAGGCTGCCTGGCCGGCGCACTGCTCGGGGACTGCGTGGGCGCCATTTACGAGGCGCACGACACCGTCAGCCTCACGTCAGTCCTGCGTCACGTCCAGAGCCTGGAGCCCGACCCCGGCACGCCGGGCAGCGCGCGGACAGGTGGGCGGGGCCCCTCGGGAGCGGGCGGGTCGCAACCCCCGCGGGCTGTAAGCGAGGTGGTCTCGCGCGCGCTGAGACCCCCACGGCCCGAGGACACCCGGGACGCGGCGTGGCCGGTCCGCGCTCCAGGTCCACGCGTCTCGCCCCTACTTTTCCTCGGCTCGGCCGTGCAGACCTGGCCGGTGTTTGCGCCCCGCCGCCGACCCGTTTCGCCCTTTGCCGACTCATGTGCGCCCAGGCCATGCTCCACGCAGCGGGCAGCGAGCCTCTCCATGCGCCACCCAGCCAACCCCGCGTAAAACCTCAGCGCGTCCCTCCTGGCTCGCCCTCGCCTGCCTCTGTCGCTTCTAGGTCTTGCTTTCTCTCCTGGGTTCCGTTCACACCACAGTTCCTCCGCCCAGCCCTTTGCCTGTGCTGTCACTTGCCTGTAAAGCCATCTCTCCTTCCCTGTGCAATCACCTGGAATAGTAAGGAAAGGGGGCCATCGTCAAAACCCTGAAGAACACTCACGTGTGCCAGGCAGATGGGAGTGGGCGGGGAGCTAGGGAAGGAAACATCTGACAGGAAGAGAAGCAGGAGGGTTATCAACAAAATTTGACAACAGAATTTCAGGATGAAGACACTGGTCACCTGTGTCATGCTGAAGACAAGTAGAGGAAAGTCTGGACTCATTTCCAGTGAGTTAAGGAGGAAATGGAAAAGGAGGATATAGTATGGTTGGGTGCGAAGGGAAGGAGAGAGATTAATTGTAGTTGAAGCGAAGACAAGATGGAGGGATGGGTTTTTGTTTCATTGTTGGTTTGATGAGGTAAGGAAAAAGTATGTTTAAGGTGAGAGGTGTTTTAGGACCTTTTAGATGCAAGTGACAGGAAACCCGATTTAAAATGGCCAAAGCAAAAAGGGAATATATTGGTTGACATGACTTGAGAAACCCAGAGGTAGGTATGGCCTCAGAGCTGAATCCAGGGGTTCAGGCTGTCTGCTAACGGCTCAGTTCCTCTCCTTTGCTCAGATCTGCTTTCTTTGGGTGGGCTGCATTCACCCAGCAACCCCTTCTTCTGCGGCGCCCCCTGAAGCTCTGGCTCTGCAGCTCCAGCAGGGGAGTTTCTCTTTGCTGTGGCCAAGAAAAGTCTCAAATTGAACCTTCCCGGCCTGGCTCAGGTCCTGCGTCCATCCCTAAACAAGGGATGAGGTGTGCTGTTTGATTAAGCTTCCTAGAGAGGAACAGGATACAGTGACCAAATGGAGCAAGTAGATGCTGTCCCACCACAGAGGGAGAGAGGGGATAAAGGAAGAGCAAGGCCCCCCTGGGGAATGGGGTGGCCTTCACCCTGAGCCCTGAGGGCAGCCTGGAGAGTGCAGCAGTGGAGGAGAGAGCCAGCCCTCCCAGTGAGTAGGAAGGGAAGGGTTTGGGGCTTGGGGCAGCCCTGATCTAGGGATGAGATGGGGAAGGGACTTACTAGGGAGTCTACCTCATGGTCTGTAACTGTCTGGCCTCAAATAAGGCCAAGGTCTGTCCCTAGCCTATTCGAGTGTGTCGTGCAGAAGTGCCTGAGCAGTGCTTCCAGGCAGCCAAGGGGAGAAGAGATAGGGTGGGGCACGGGGTGGGGAGAAGCCCCTGCTGGGAGGAACTTGATCCAAGTGCCATGATCACTTCTGAGGATATACAGGGGAACAGTGGAGTAGAGGGTGGGTGAAGATGGAAGGGGCCAGGCTGGGAAGAGCTTTGAATGCCAAGGCCACTGAAGCCAGCCATCTTGAGCAGGAGAGTGGGAGAAGGAAGGTGATGGTCTGGTCAGGAGGAGGAGTGTTCCAGCTGCATGTAGCTTGCATAGTAAACAGGTCATATTAAGATGAGCTTTGGTGATAGCTGCAGAAGAGGTGGAAGGTTTTCCTTTAGAAATTAGCAGGATGTCATGCCTGACTTGGAATAAAGAATTGCTGGAAATCTTGAGGATTCCTCCAGCCGAGGAGCCTTGAGTGAGAGGCTGATGTGAGGTCATGGTAGATGTGGTTAAGGACCGAGCAGATGCCGGCACCCCGGAGTCCTGCACCTTGCTTTCACCCCTGCCCTCTCCCCACAGAAGCATTGTACTACACCGATGACACAGCCATGGCCAGGGCCCTTGTGCAGTCCCTGCTGGCCAAGGAGGCCTTTGACGAGGTGGACATGGCTCACAGGTGAGGGGATGGCGCTGGGGCGAGGCCAGCCAGGCTGCGGTTACCGCACCCTGGACAGAGGACTGGTGTCTGCATGCTTGGGCCCCTACCTTCAGTAGGACCCTGTTTCTTAGACTGACGCAGCTTCCCAAGCTCAAAGTGACAGCACTGCTGGAACAGGTGCCTTGGAGAACCTTGGAGGCAGTCTTGGGGAAGACTGCCTTTTTCTCCAAACCAGACTTCTCCCATCCCTGAGAGGCATTTTTGAAACCCCAGTTCTGCCTCCCCCTGCTCCCAGGTTTGCCCAGGAGTACAAGAAAGACCCTGACAGAGGTTACGGGGCCGGAGTCATCACTGTTTTCAAGAAGCTCCTGAGCCCCAAGTGCCATGACGTCTATGAGCCTGCCCGGGCCCAGTTCAACGGGAAGGGCTCCTACGGCAATGGGGGTGCCATGCGGGTAGCAGGCATCCCGCTGGCCTATAGCAGCGTCCAGGATGTGCAGAAGGTATTGAGGTGTGCGGGCTCCCAAAATCCCCCGCTTCATCTGTAGAGTGCGTGTGCCATGACAGCAGCTCCTCTTCTCCCTAGTTTGCCCGGCTCTCAGCCCAGCTGACCCACGCCTCCTCTCTGGGTTACAATGGTGCCATCCTGCAGGCCCTGGCTGTGCACCTGGCCCTGCAGGGTGAGTCCTCCAGCGAGCACTTCCTCGAGCAGCTCCTGGGCCACATGGAGGAGCTGGAGGGGGATGCCCAGGCCGTCCTGGATGCCAGAGAGTGAGTATGGGCTGTGGGCAGAGCTATGTACGCACATGGTGGGGAGGGGACTCTGGCATCACCGCTGAGCAGAAGCTGCCTTCTTCCCGTTGCACACCTTAAGGAGGGGTGCGAAGACCCCTTTGCCTTGGCTGGGTTTCAAGGCTCTCAGGGACCCAGAGAATAAAATGGCTCACACTTGGGACTCTCCTACTCCTTTCAGGGTATCTGTACCTGGGAGGGAGCCTGACGCATCCCTGCTCACTCTTACTGAGGTCTTTTCCCTGCCCACTCTCTCCACTCTGCTGGCTCTGACCTCCCTGAAATCTCCCCCAAACCCACAGGTTGGGTATGGAAGAGCGTCCATACTCCAGCCGCCTGAAGAAGGTTGGAGAGCTTCTAGACCAGGACTCCGTGACTCGAGAGGAAGTGGTGTCTGAGTTAGGTGGGTGGATTTACTCTCCCACACTCATCATCCTTTGAGGCCAGCCTTAGGCTCAGTAGACTGGGGAACAAGGACCTGAGCCTGCCATCAGGTTAGCCCTGGGCTGCTGTGACAGTCAGAACTACTTTCTGGCAGGGTTGTGAGCACAGCACCCTCTTGTTTTAGAACTATAGCACCAGATTGTGTCCCCAGCTATAGCAGCTGGTTGCCAGTTTTTACAGCTAGTGTGATCACAGATGTTTATTTACTTAGCACTTTTACCATGTACTAGGCACTGCGTAAAATGCCTCACGACAGGACCTTCCATCCTCCTTACAACAGGCCTAGGAGAGAGCAACTAACTTTACTCTCTCTACACTGAGGAATCAAGGCCAAGGACAGGAATCTCAGTGATTAGGGAACTTTCCCAGGCACAAGGCAGTCCTGGGGGGGAGGCAGGATTTCAACCCAGGTAGTTTAACTTCGTAGCCTGTGATCTTAATCACAGCCCTGCTTGGAGCCGAGACTGTTGACTTGCGGCAAGTGGCAGGAAGCCTGGTGGCGGGGGTGGGGCAGGTCAGTTCTCCATGGTCTGGCTTCTCCACAGGGAACGGCATTGCTGCCTTTGAGTCTGTGCCCACCGCTATCTACTGTTTCCTTCGCTGCATGGAGCCCGACCCCGAGATCCCCTCTGCCTTCAACAGCCTCCAAAGGACTCTCATCTATTCTATCTCACTTGGTGGGGACACAGATACCATTGCCACCATGGCTGGGGCCATTGCTGGTGCTTACTATGGGATGGATCAGGTGCCAGAGAGCTGGCAGCAAAGCTGTGAGGGCTATGAGGAGACAGATGTCCTGGCCCAGAATCTGCACCGAGTCTTCCAGAAGAGTCTGTGAGGGCCACAGCTGCTGGGGCTCTGCCATGTCTAGCAGGACTAACCACAGCTCAGAGGTCCCCTGGGCTGGCTCCCCTGCCTCAGTCTTACTGCAGTGCAGGGGCTCCGGCTTCCTGCAGAGCTGCATGACACCCTTGGGATGCTCAGTGAAACAGGGTCCAGGACAGATTTTATTTTAGTGGGGTGCTTATGGCATTTTCCTTTTTTATCTAGGATGTGGGATTTGGGGAGGTGGAAATGACCTGCATTAGCATCATTTATCTCTGCTGGGTCTCAGCCAGTTTGCCTGACAGCCTGTCCTTGGCTGGACAGGCAGTTCTGTGGACCAAGGGACCTGCCTACAGCTGTTCTAGGGCCACAGCTGGCCCTCGGCTATCATGGGGCTTATTAACAGCTTCCAGTGGAAGTCACAGCAATAAACAATCTTTGGTAAATCCAGCAGATTAAGTGTCTCTCTCTTTCCCCTGGCGGCCCAAACTTCTCAAACTTAGTGCCCTTTTGTCTTCTAGCAGCTGGGTCCCGAAGGCAACAAGTTGTGTGTAGGCCCAGGCCTCCAGTTCTTCCAGCCAGCCACACTGTTCAGCCAAGAAGGGCACAACAGGCATAGTCTGGTGGCTTTTCCTGTTAAAGGTCACTCAGTAGCCCAGGCAGCTGGGCCAAATGCTTGGCCACAGGCAGCAGGCAGTAACAAGCCAGGTTTTCCTGCTCTCACAGCCTGACTTCCCGACAGGACCCAGGACCAGCTGGGCCAGGAATAGGAACTGTGTGGAAGGATACAGAGGGCACATGTCACCAGGCTGCCGAACTTTAGGTGCCGTGGTGGACTGAGTGCTGTGTATCTCCTCCTATATCTTGGAGCCCCCCGCCCGCCGAGGCCTTTCCTCTCAAAGTTTTGCCCAGTATCCATTTTGGTTTTTTTTTGTTTTTTTTGTTTTTTTTTGTGGGTACCGGGGGGTCGACCTCAGGACCTCGTGCGCCAGCAGGCGCCCGTGCCGCTGAGCGATATCACCGGCCCCTTTTTCGTATGTGGGTTCCGGGAGTCGAACTCGGGCCCTCTCTCTTGCCGGACAGGCGCTTATGCCGCTGAGCCATCTCACCGGCCCCCAGTATCCATTTTGAATAAAGGACAATTGAAGACAACTGCCCTCAAACTGGGGATGTTCTGTGAGCTTCCTTCCACCAGGTGGAGGGATGAGTGCGCGCCACTCTGGCCGCCTGAGGTCTCAGGACAGTTGGGCAGGTCTGCTTTCAGCTGAGGTGGAGCTGTGCTGGGCTGGGGCAAACCGCAGGACTTCTCGGGCATGGATTGGTTCAGGTCCGCAGCCCCAGGTCCACAGAGCCAGGGACAGGAACACCATGCTGCCAAACCTGGAGGACTGTGAACAGGTGCTTTGTGCCCAGGACAGCGCCCCCCAGCCCTATTTTCAGTGCTGCCCCTGACAAAAGCCCCGCCCTCAGCAGCAAATATTCACGATTTCA
This sequence comes from Erethizon dorsatum, assembly GCA_028451465.1. Lineage (NCBI taxonomy): Eukaryota > Metazoa > Chordata > Mammalia > Rodentia > Erethizontidae > Erethizon > Erethizon dorsatum. The sequence continues at coordinate 106,922,672 of CM051827.1, read as the reverse complement.
TTCATAATTTGTATCAGATGTTGAAACTTGGCCCTTCCGGTCCTGAGCCAGTTGTCATGCTCCAGTACCCCGGAGAGCTTGCAGGAACGTTCCAGAGAAGTTCAGTCCGTCTCCCCCAGCTCTGGCCACTGCCCTGCCCTCCTCCAGTTTCTTAGCCGTCTCTTGGCATCTGCCTGGCGCAATGTTTCCGCAGCGTAAGAGCATCAGCGTTTCTGAGGTGGTGACAGAGGCTTGGGTCGGGGTTGTGAGGAACGCACGCCCCTTGCAACACACAGGAGCCCAGAGAAGGCCCTAAGTGCCTTGTGAGACTCTGTCGCACCAAGCCAATTTCAGCACATCAGTTTATATGACAGGTTTTATTGAGGTTGTGCCAATACTGTTTTTTCTTTTCAAAATGAACTCCCTTTTTTTTTTTTTTTTTGTCTCCCCAGTGCATTTTTCCCGAACCTGTGATGCAGGGCACATGTAAGTAGATAACTAAACTTCCTACACCAGGTTAGAAATGAAATTACTAGTGGGAAACATTTAAACCTTCATCTTAAAAAAAAATTAGAATACAAAAATGCACAAAGTAATGTATTTTTCATAGTTAAAACCTGACATTGTTTATCAAAGCAAGTCAGGTAATTGGGCACCTGCACCTCAAATCCCATAAACACTTAGGAAAAATCAACCACCTTTCCCCAAAGGCTTCAGGAGTGAAATCTGGCAGCAGCACAGCCATGAAACTGCTTTTGGGCTCCCTTTGGGACCTTGTTTGGTTCCCTGGGCTCCCACTGGGAGCTGATTAATTTCTGCCTATCAGCACCCATCCTTAAGGAGTCAAATTATAGTGGCTTTGACCCAGGGAAGGAGGCAGCTGAGCTACGAAAGGACCCCACCAGGCCTGCTGAGGTTCTCTTGGGTGTTGGGGAGGATGAAGTCCACCATGAACCCCGCCAAAACTTTTTCTCAGAGTCTCACCTGGGCAGATTCGGCTTTGCATTCCTCCCTTTGAAAGCTAAAGCAGCCCACTTTGGAAAAGCTGTAGGCAGGGGAGGAGGGCTGGCTGTCAAGGAGCTGGGGGGACCACAGCTTAGCAAGTCAGAAGTCATTAGTCATCCTCCCCTTTCAACACAGTCTGGCTTTAGTCAGAGTCACCCTTGGTGCAGGGAAGTGGTTAGCTGGGTGATGGGTGAGTGAAACCTCAAATGGTGGGGTAGGTAGGTGACCATCCTACCATGACCACCATCCACCATCCTTGTCCCCAGCACCAATCACAGCTTGCACTGAAGGTGGGGGGACTGCTTCCTGCAGAGGCGCCCTGATTGGGGAGACCAGCAGACACATTGAGAGGCAGCCCAGCCCAGGACTGCAGCACCCTTCCTCTCAGAGCCTCTGCCTCCTGGGCCCTAATCCTGCTTAGAACAGGAAATTGGAACCAGAGGTGGAAGCAGAGGAAGCCCCCAAGATTAACCCCTCTAGTAGAGACACATATCCACCATGTGGTTCTTGTTAAGGAAAAGCAAGTGGGAGCTTCATCCCCGAGCTTGTGTGCCCCTCGTTCAGGGGCCGAATGAGAAGTGCTCCGCCTTTGAGACACTTGGGTTGGGGACCGCAAGGATCCTCTTACAATCTGCCGTGAGGAACCTGGCCCACCCCTGGCAGGTGAGGGGAGACGGAGGAGTACTCATGCCTGCTGCCCTCAGTCCTGCCTGGTGCCACGCTGTGTGCACACTTCCAGACACGTCACGGCCCACGGCAGTCCCCACGGGCCTGTGCATTGTCCTCATGCTAAACAAAGCGGGGAAATGGAGGAGTAGCCGTCTGTCCTGCCCCAGATCCATGTTCCTACCCTCCACGGACCGTCTTTCTCCATGACTGTCGCTGAAGCAGAGAAAGTGTTTTGACCCTTCCCAGAAGCCTGCAGAGAGGCCCTACAACTGTCCCCACCGTGGACAGGCCCATGCATCATCCTGGGGCTGAGTTCCTGGCAGGGTGTCCACACTAACCACCTCAAGGGTCACCCTCTTCTCCCTTTCCCCTGAAGATGACCCACTGTCACATGTAGGATGTCCCCAGGGACCTGGAAGAGCCCCACTCCTAGAGCAGGTGCCCTCCAGGGGCCAGCAGGCAAGTGGATGAGGGCGCCCAGCCCCTCCTGGCTCTGTCAGGGACCAGCAGCGTCCAGAACTCATAGGGGCTGGGCCGAATATCCTAGGGTCCTGCAGCGCAGGGACGGGGTGCAGCCCCGACACTGCTCAGACATCTAGGTGAGAGGAACTCAGGCCAGTCCCTTCCAGAAAATAGCCACATGTAGGGACCAAGGCCACCGACACCTCTGTTCAGCCTTTGGTCTTTTTCTTTAAATGGAGGTCTTTGTAACTGAAAAGGTCGCTCTACCACTAAAGAGGAGGAGGCCAGGACAGCAGGGCTGCCCACGGGTTATGTTGGGCAGAGCAAGAATCCTGAAAAGGAGGAGTGGATGTACTCGGTGGAGTAGAGTCCATTGGCCTGGTCCGAGGGCATCTGCACCCAGACCTGGTCGTTGGGCCGCAGCTGGAGAACAGCCCCGCCAGATGCCTGGTCCAGGTAGCCCTTCTTGTATTCGTCGTAGGTGTAGGTTGCTGGCACATTGTTCTTGTACAGGGCCACCCACACATTGGTGCCCTTGACATGCACGTGGTAAGCAAAGTAGTAGACGCCACCCACAGGGCAAGTGAAGATGCCAGTGGCCGGGTTGTAGCCACTGTGGCCATTGTAAAGAGTCCGGTCAAACCTCACAGGCATCCCTGAGGCAGGGAAGGGCGAAGTGAGCACCGCGGTGAAGGCTGGCGTGGCATGGGCGGACAGCTCGCCCAACCCGAACTGTGGCTTGCCCCCCTTGCCCAGCACAGCGCCCTCCACACCACCATTGGGCAGATGCAAGCCTGCGATGCCAGTCTCATCAAAGGCCCCTGGGGCGCCAGGGGGTCCCGGAGGCCCAGGAGGCCCAGGAGGGCCTGTGAGTCCTGGGGAGCCGGGGACACCAGGGGGCCCTGTCGGCCCAGCAGAACCAGGTTCCCCCATTTTCCCTTCTCCAGGGGGCCCTGGCAGGCCTGGTTCACCTTTTAGGCCCGGAAGACCCTGGGGCCCTATAGGGCCAGCTGGACCCTGGAGTCCTGGGATTCCTGAAGGGCCCCGCAGGCCAGGCTGCCCAGGAAGCCCCAAGTCGCCCTTCTGTCCGAGAGCTCCTGCTGCCCCTGGTCCCCCAGGGCGACCTGTGAAACCTGGCTCACCCTTGGGCCCAGCTGGTCCAGGGGGTCCATGGGTGCCAGGAAGTCCCCTCTCACCTGGAAGCCCAGGTTTGCCAGCCAGGCCACTGGGCCCTTGGTCACCTCGAATGCCAGGCACTCCTGGGGGTCCTTCAGGACCTGCCTCCCCCTTTGCTCCAGGAGGCCCACGTCTACCAGGGAGCCCTGCAGACCCAGGAGATCCAGGGGGGCCCCCCAGGCCCTGTGGGCCCTGCTCCCCTGGTTCCCCATCCTCCCCTGGCTCACCCCTGTCCCCCAAGAGCCCTGGGACTCCAGCTGGGCCCCTGTCCCCCTTGGGGCCTGGCAGTCCTGGCATCCCATAACCAGTAGGGCCTATCAGGCCAGGGGGTCCCCGGGCCCCTGGCTCCCCTTTGGCCCCTAATGGACCTTGGGGCCCGGGCACCCCTGCTGCTCCTGGCACACCCACACCATCTACCCCAGGGGGACCTTTTAGACCCATAGCTCCTGGCTCCCCCCTCAAGCCTGGAACTCCAGGAGGCCCGGAGTCCCCTTTGTCTCCAGGGGCCCCAGGTTGCCCATCCAAGCCTGGTTTGCCCACACCAGCTGGGCCTGGGAGGCCAGGGGGCCCAGGGGCACCACCCTGTCCAGGAGGCCCAGGGAGCCCTGGCTGGCCCACTCCATTATCCCCCTTGACGCCTCGATCTCCCGGGGGTCCAGGTTCCCCTTGGGGCCCTGGTTCCCCCCGGAATCCTGGGGGGCCTGGCACCCCCTGGGGACCTGGTTTTCCAGGAACAGTAATGCCTGAGGGGCCAGGATGGCCAGGGGGCCCTGGGGGTCCCCGGAGGCCCTGGTCTCCTCGTATCCCTGGCTCTCCCCGAACCCCCGGCTGCCCTGGTGGTCCAACCTTGCCAGGGAGCCCAGGGGGACCAGCCTTGCCCATGCGGGAGAAGCCAGGGGGGCCAGCAGGCCCAGGCTGTCCATGGAGCCCTGGCTTTCCAGTGCCTGGTTTTCCTGGGAAACCAGGAGGGCCAGGGGGGCCCCGAGGCCCGGGCTTCCCCGGGGGACCTGGCTCTCCTTTGAGGTCCATTGGCAGCAGAGGTAGAGGCATTTCTGAGAGAGAAAGAGAGAGGGAAGGGGCAGTCAGAGGTGACCCGTGGCAATATGCGCTACACTTGGGCAGAGCAAGGCCCTATCCGCTCATTAAGGCCGCTCCCGGCTCTCCTCTCTGCACACCCTCCGCTCCCACAGGGGCTGTCCAGTGGCTGTCTTGGGGGCTGCAGGGTATCCTCACCCAGGGCTCCTAGCACCCAACCTATTCAGACAGGCTGGGCCTTCCCCATGAACTTCAGACTTGCATCCCTGGGTGACAGTAGGTGGCACCAGCAGCCTGCCTTAAAGTCAGCTGGAGCAGAAGCCCCTCCCTCAATTCCTCCATGACCTTACCACCCACCCCCACCTGAAGACCACCTGTGTCCTCCAGCCACAGCTGGTTTCTCGGCCATCTGAGGCCAAGAGGCCCTGGACAGCCTCAGGAAGAGCAGTGGACATGGGGACTCTGGTGGGGACTGGGGCTGCGGTGGGTGCCTGTGAGGGTCTGATGGAGTCAGAGAGTTCAGAGGTTAGGAGCTGTCTGAGATACTGTGGGACAGGGAGGTCTCACCCAGGTACTGGCCCTTGCCCTCGCGGAAGGGTGGTCCCACGGGTCCTTTCTGCATAGGCTGCACGTACTTCACTGGGGCGTAGCCTGCTGCCCCCCCAGCCCCGCCGCCAGAGGACACCTGTGGCCCACACCCCAGCAGCAGCAGCAGCAGTGTAGGCAGGGGCGTCAGAGCCCCCTGCATGGCGTTCCCAGTGTGCTGCAGGGAGAAAGCAGAAGGTCATCAAGTCAGCCCCTGGGTGGTTGGGCAGAGCAGCCCCAGGGGCTCCCAGAAAGATGGGACTTTAGATACTACACATAAGTAACTCCCAAAGTCACAGGGGTCCACAGAGGCGACCTCCCAAACCTCTTCCAAGCCTGCAGTGGCTCTCCATCCCTGCCACCCCCGCAGGCCCGCCAGGCTCCCAGGGCCACAGCTCCCCCAGACAGGCCACTGTGCAGCCTGATATGGATTCTAGAGCACCAGTCTGGCCTCAGCATGCCCCCACTAAAACCTTTGATGATAAGCCCTGCTACCATCTGCCGGGCTCTGGGGTGAGCTCTTCAGAGATCTGAACTCACTTAATCCTTGAAACACTTGCACAAGTTATTACCGTCATCTTCACTTCCAGGTGATAAAACCAATCTAAAGTCTTTAGGAAACAGGACTGGGACTTCTTAGGTCCATCTGACCCCATGTCATACTGATGCCCTTCCTGGCTCCCTGCTGCCTTCAGGATAAGGCCATGCTGCTTAGTTCAACAGCCAAAGATTTTTTTTTCCTTGTAATACTGGGGGATTTAACCCAGGGGTGTTCTACCACCGAGCTGCATCCCAAACCTCCCCCTTTTTTCTCTTTTTAAAATTTTGAGATAGGTCTCTCTCAGTTGCCCAGATGGGACTCAAACTTGTGATCCTCCTGCCTCAGCCTCCCTGGGATTATAGGTATGCACCACTGTGCCCAGCAAGCCAATGTCTTCTAATTTGCTCTGTGCCTGTGTCACCAACCCCACAGCCTACTGTCCCATCCCCTCGCCTACATGCACCCTGTAACCCAGAACTCCTGACAGGTGGCTCTGAGTTGCTCTGGGTGAGGCGTAGCCGAGGCATGTGTCCTGGGCGGGATCTGTACAGTTTGAGCTTCCATTTCTTTTCTTTGTCTGCTGTGCTGTGGAGTGAACTGAGGGCCTCACATGCTAGGCAAGTGTTTTACCATTAGGAGACACCCCAGCCCTTGGCTCCCATTTCTACATCTGAAGAATGGGTTCATCACTGTGCGGGCTTCCTGGGCTCCCTGGGCAGATGAGTGCGAGCTAAGGCCTGAAGTCCTGAGCCAGGGCCTGGCCATATAGGGCCTGAACACAGTAGGTGTTGCTGTCACGCTGAGGCCTGGGGAAGGGTGAGTGACCCTCAGAGCTACACAGCAGGTTGGGGATAGAGCTAGGATTTGAACCGGGAGCTGGAATGGCAGATCCATGGACCTTCCCCGGAGCCTGCCTTCATTCCACAGAGCTCCGTGACCCTGAGCTGGGAGTCCAGGCCCTACCAAGGAGACCCTTGCTCCCCATGCGTCTCCCTGAGCCCTAGCCACTGCCAGGCACAGGTGCAGTGGTCCCCAGGTGAAGGGCCGTGAGGGAAGGCGGTTTCCTTGGGTGGGAAAATGCAAATAGTCCCTCATTTGAATGATGGGTGCCAGCTGAGCCAGATGCCCTACCTCTACTTGTCACAATGGCCCTAAGAAGCAGGTTTTTAACTCACTTTTAAAAAATAACAGGTCTAGCTAGGCATGGTGGTGCACACCTACAGTCTCACATTTGGGAGGCCTGAACCCAGGAGTTTAGGGCTAGCCTTGGCAACGGAGTGAGACCTTGTCTGTAGAAGAAAAATGAAGCAGGAGGAGGAGGGGGAAGAGAAGAAGAAAAGGGAAAAGTCCACTGTATGGATACAGCTCATCTTGTGTTTTGAGCGGGCTCTGCTTTGGGCCATTATGAAGAATGCAGTGAGGGGGCCAGTGAGATGGCTCAGTGGCATAAGCGCCTGCCCGGCAAGCGCGAGGCCCTGAGTTCGACTCCCAGAACACACATAAAGGAAAAAAGGGGCCGGTGATATCGCTCAGCGGCACAAGCCCCTGCTCTCAGGGGCGGGGTCCTGAGGTCGACTCCTGGTACCCACAAAAAAAAAAAAAAAAAAGAGAAAACGCAGTGGGGAACATTCACCCTGTGGCAAGAGGAAGCCCCGGAGCCCAGGCCTCTTCCCCAACCAGGCCTTGCTCCCCAGCTCAGCTAAATGCTGTGTCGGGGACAGGCTGAGATGCAGAGTGGTGAGAACCGCCAGAAGGCTTTGCATATGTGGGCTTTGAAGGATGAGTAGGAGACTGAATTAACCTTAGAGGCAGGAATGGTAGGTGCCAGGGTGGAACAACCCAGGCGCTTGACTCCTGAGTCCAACCTAACCCTGCACGCTGTCACTCTCCAGGCCACCTGAGCTCTCCCTTGCACAGCGCCAGAATGTCCTGCACCCCCACCCCCAGTGTGAGGCAGGAGGCAGAGCGAGAGCAGCCCTGGGGTGGCCAGGCACACAGAATGCCAGGCTGCCAAGCAAACCAGGAGCAGGGCTCCCTACCAAGGTGCCTAACTTTCACCCCTCCTTGGTAAGGGGGGTCCTCCAGGAAGTATCCTATAACCCATGCCCTGTGGCTCCCAGCACCTTCTACCTGGTACGCTGTGTGTGTGTGTGTGTGTGTGTGTGTGTGTGTGCGCGCGCGCGCGCACAAGAGATCAGAGACCAGGTCATATGCCAGGACCTGAGCAGGTATTTCCACAAGGAAGAGAATAAATGAGGACCACAGCTCAGAAGGCAGGTGTCAGGTGCCACTTAAAAGTTTTTCACTGGGCCAGTGAGATGGCTCAGCGGCTTAAGCGCCTGCCCCGCAAGCGCGAGGGCCCGAGTTCGACTCCCGGAACCCACATACGAAAAAGGGGCTGGTGATATTGCTCAGCGGCACGGGTGCCTGCTGGCGCGCGAGGTCCTGAGGTCGACCCCCCGGTACCCACAAAAAAAAAAAAAAAAAAGTTTTTCACTGAAAATATTTAATTCCCAGTGTCCAGGGAAAGAGATACTATTACAGGCCCCCATTCTACAGATGGAGAGACTGAGGCTCAGAGCAGCATCGCGACGTGCACATTGGCCAGGAATGGACAGAGGATGGGGAAGGACAAGGGCAGAGAGGGAGCCCAGGAGCAGTGCAGCGGGGAGGGCGGGCAGGCCGGAAGGAGCGGCTCTCCTTAGCTGCAGGGACTCCGGGCTGGAGGGAGGTCACTGGGCTCCCAGACAGAGAAGTCAGGAGTGCAGCTGGGTGTGGGGCTGGGAGTGGATCGGAGAAGGGTGCTGAGCTGTTCCGGGGCTGCAGAAGGAAATGGTGCGCACCTCGGCACCCCACCTGCCCCAGTCCCCCGAGCCCCACGCTCACCTGCCTCCCTGTCGCTGTACACCACATGCCGGCTCCCTGGGGTGCACCGGCCTGCCTGTGGTCCGCTCCCTCAAGGCTTCTCCACCACGAAGCTCTCACTTGGCCTTGTGCACCACAGAGGCCCACAGCATGGTGCCTCCTTCAGGCTCCACTGCGTTCCTGCCTGCCGCCATGGCTCTCCGCTCTCCCTGTCCCCACACTGCCCCGCTCTGTGCCCAGCACAGGGCCTGGCAGGCAGTGATGAACTGAAGTGACTGTGAACTCACTTCACCGTCAGATCCACCCATCTATCCCCAAGGACTCTCACATCCGTCCCCAGCTCCCCCCACGCGGCCTACACTTGAGTTCAGTGTCAGCCAAGCATCCTCACCTCAGATGCCTCCCCACCTGCTGCCATTTCCTACTCACTACCTTCCCACCCCCAGGTACCGAGGCGAAACTGTGAACATCACTTCTGGCCCCTCCTTCCCTAGGAATTAAAGAATCTCTCTTATCTACACACTGCCTCAGTGCCCTTCCTGTCAGTCAACGTGCACCGCTAATCCCAGCACTTGGGAGGCTGAAGCAGAAGGCTCGAAAGTTTAGGGCCAGCCTGGACTATGTAGCAAGACCTTGTCTCAAAATAAAGCCACAGGGAAAAAATGTTTGCCAGCTGTTCCTCAGACAAAGGATTACTATCGAGAACATATAAAGAACTCAAAAAAAATCAGACCTCCCAAATTTAAAGACCCACTCCAAAAATGGGCATCTGAGATGAATACACATTTCTCAGATGAAGAAATACTAATGGCAAATAAATATACAAAAAAATGTGTGACATCACTAGTCATTCGAGAGATGCAAATTAAAACAACACTGAGATTCCATCTCACCCCAGAAAGAATGGCTATTATCAAGAAATTAACTAATAACAAATGCTGGAGGGGCTGTGGGGAAAAAGGAACCCTTCTTCACTGTTGGTGGGAGTGTCGACTGGTACAGCCACTGTGGAAATCAGTGTGGAGATTCCTGAAAAAACTAGGGTTGGAGGTCCCATTTGACCCAGTTATTCCCCTTCTGGGCATCTTCCCAGAAGAATTAAAAACATCGTACCACAGCGATATATGTGCACCCATGTTTATAGCAGCACAATTTGTAATAGCCAGATCTTGGAAACTACCCAAATGCCCATCAACTGAGGAATGGATAAGAAAGATGTGGTATTTTTATACAATGGAGTACTATTCAGCCATAAAGAGGGATAAACTGGAGACTTTTATAGGTAAATGGATGCAACTCGAGAAAATACTCATAAGTGAAATAAACCGGACGCACATGTGTAAGCATTGTATTGTCTCTCTAGTATGAGAAACTGAAAGAGTAAATAAGATCCAAAATGTACAATAGACATGGTGAATCAAAAAGAAACTGGTCAAAAGGAAAGAGAGACTGGGATGGGGGAACAGGGAAAAGAAAGAAGGGAAAGGAAAAAAATTGTATTTATATATAAGATGGTTAAGATAGATACACTACTAATTTTACTTAGTTCATTGAAGAGTATGGTTTGTGCCAATAATGTTTGGACAATTGAATGCTAATATCTGGTATCCTGAATAACTAACTTAAAGATAACAATACGTAATGCATTAACCATTCTTACCCTCCTATTATGTTGTTTTGAAAATGTGTTCTTTTTTGATTTGTTTTTTGTTTTTTCTTCTCTTTAAAATAAATAAATAAAGCCACAGGCAGTGACACACACGTGTAATCTCAGCACTCTGGGAGGCTGAGGCAAAGAGGATCGCAAGTTCAAACCCAGCCTGGGCTATTTAGTGACACCCTGTCTCAAAACACAATATGGAAAGGTCTGGAGATGTGGCTCAATGCAAAGCCCTGGAGTCAATCCCCAGCACTGCACACATGCATGCATGCATACCTACATATATACCTAAATAAAAATTTAAGAGGGATGGGGATGTAGCTCAGTGGTAGAGCAGCCCTGGGTTCAATCCCCAGCACCAAAAGACAAACAGCCCACCAACAACTCAGTAGGTCCTTCCCTCACTCTGCAGACATATCTCACCCAGCCCAAGGGGCTCATGCAGGCTAGGAAGGAAACAGGTGGGGATGAACAATGGGCTTGTGTCTTGTTTTCCTCATGTGGAATTCCAAGCAAGGGGCTGGGGAGGATCCTGAGGCTCAGGTCAGCTCTGCCAATGACTGGCTGTGTGACTCTGGGCAAGTCATTCGCTCTCTGGTGACCTGGGGAAGTGAAGACAGGAAGGAGGCAGGGCTGGGAAGGGCACAGAGCCTGCCTGGGGTGGGGGACTAAGGGACACATTCAGGAGACGCTGATTCAGGGGATTGAGCCGTGGCGATGGCGAGTAGACACGCTGTTTGGACAGCTGTAAGTCCTTAACGGGGATTTCCCCCCTTTTCAACAAATCCCCGTAAAACAGCCTTTCGTCCAAGTCAGCGTTTTGTGGCAGCCTGGCCTCCTCCCAGGGAGGTTGGCTGGGAGCGGGTGCTCCAGGGTCTTTCAGACCAAGAGGGCAAGTGGGGTGCAGCAGAAAGGAAGTCAAAAAGAAACCCCCTCCTCTGGAAGTGGCCAGCCTGAAGGGGCAGCGCTGACAGTGACCCTTCCCAGCAACCCCTCTCTCAAAGGGTCCTGTCCCAGGGTGACTGGCAGAAGAGGCCCAGGTGAGCCAGTGGGACTGAAACAACCCATCCCATTTCACAGATGAGCTATCAAGGTCCAGACAAAAGGAGAGGGCATGGAGGGAGAGTGTCGCCAGGTTCCCAGGGGACCTCACAGGGGTGAGGCTGACATGGCCTGGGTAGCCCCTTGGGAAGGGTAGGTAGAACCCACCCTCAAAGAATCCTGCTCCCACCCACCCACCCAGCCAGCCAGCCAGCAGTGCAGTGCTGAGAGTGGTGGGGAGGCTTGGCGAGCCCCGCTGGCCAAACCACAGGTATGTTATGAGACGCTTCCTGTTGTGGAGACATTTCTGCGGGATCCACTGCCCGCGGCTCACCCGCCGCCTGGCTCCCCACTCCCCCGCCTCGTCCTCTGCTCTCTCCCTGGTCTCCAGCCCGACTCCACTCTCTGCCCAGCCTTGGCACCTCACCAGCTGAGCAGCAGCTCTTGTTTGGGCTCTGGCTAGAAGGGGTCTGGCACTGGGGCCCCTGAGGCCTTCCTAGGTCCAGGCAGCCCCTGGACTCCATCACAGCTCCTTACCAGCTGGTTGACACTGGGCATCTGACTTAACTGCTGTGGATCTCAGTCTGTAAAAGAATCACTTGAGATTTCACCTGCATCACCAGCCCTTCTGAATGTGCTGCCCTGACCTGCTCCTGACAGCCGAGAGTCCTCCCTTCACACAACCACAAAGCCTCCTGCTACACGCAGCACCTTCCTTCCATCCCTTCAGAGAGGTAACTGGCTACCAAAGGCTGAGACCTGGTGAAATGAATCCCTAAAGTCAATTTTCTGGTTCTTTTTTTTTTTTTTTTTAATATGCAGGTACCCAGAGTTGAACTCAGGACCTCGCACTTGCCAGGCAGGCGCTTATGCCACTGAGCTATTTCACCGGCCCTTTTTTAGTATTTTTTTTTCTTTTTTTTTTTTGTGGGTACCGGGGGGTCAACCTCAGGACCTCGGGCACCAGCAGGCGCCCATGCCGCTGAGCGATATCACCGGCCCCTTTTTCATATGTGGGTTCCGGGAGTCGAACTCGGGCCCTCGCGCTTGCCAGGCAGGCACTTATGCCGCTGAGCCATCTCACCGGCCCACTTTTTTTAGTATTTTTGAGACAGGGTCTTGCTATGTAGCCCAGCTAGCCTCAAACTTGAGATTTTTCTGCCTCAGCCTCTGAAGTGCTGGGATTTTAGGCATGCACCACCATGCTTAATTTTCATGCTTTTCTTTGACCAATCCTGAGATGAAATGGACCAGGGGCCACAGAGCCCACTCAGAACTCGGCTGGGGCAGAGAGCCTGCCCTCCCCATCCCCTGGGCATGACATCTGCTGCTGCTCTCCAGCTAAGGAGGCCAGACTTCTCCAGGATTCCGACTCCCTGCTCACCCATCTCTCCCAGGCCTTTCCCACCCTCCTTTCCTTTTCTTCTCAGGAGGCCCTGCCTGTTTCCTGCCTCACCACCAACATGTGCACACAGGCCTAGCCCTCCCCGCCACCTTCATCTCTCCAGGCCTCCCCAGCCAGGCTTCTGGAAGGAACTGTCCAAACCCCTTGCTCCCCATGGCATCTCACACCCTTCGCACCACCACAGCCCTGCCTCATGACCTGCTCTCCTGCTTTCTGGAAAGGTTCCCCAGGGGATGCCTCTCCACCCGAGGAGCTCCTTCGTAGCTCCTCTCTTCTCTCTGGGTGTTTCTCCTGCCAGACCCCTTCCAGCCAGAGCCCAGCACTCCCCAGCTCCCACGGCACCATCCACCCCCAGCTCCCCCACTGAGCCCTAGACTCCTGCATTCAGTATCAGCCAAGCATCCTCACCTGGCTTCCCTCAGGTGCCTCCCCCAGGTGCTGTCATTTCCTTCTCACTCATTACTTACTTTCCCACCCCCAGGTACCCAGGCTGAAACTGTGAACGTCACTTCTGGCCCCTCCTTCCCTAGGAATTAAAGAATCTCTCTCATCTACACACTGCCTCGGTGCCCTTCCCTTCAGCCAGCTCAGTCCCTACTCATTGCTTTTCTGGGTGCTCTTGTGTGGTAACCAACCTGCGTGAATACAAGTCACATGCTCCCTTCCCTTCAAACCCTTGCTCTAATTCTTTTTTTTGTGTGTGTGGGTACTGGGGGTTGACCTCAGGACCTCATGCGCCAGCAGGCGCCCATACCGCTGAGCGATATCACCGTCCCTTTTTTCATATGTGAGTACTGGGAGTCGAACTCAGGACCTTGTGCTTGCCAGGCAGGCGCTTATGCCACTGAGCTATCTCACCTGCCCCCTTGCTCTAATTCTATGGACTCTGTCTCCTCCATTTCTCTCGCTTCTGTTCCTTCCCCACGGCCTCTGCCCTAATAGAGACCTTGTACTTCCCCAAAATGTAGCCCAGCGCCTGGCACATCCCAGCCACACAGTAAAGGTTTGTTAAATAGCCAAACTCTTGCCTAGATGGTCATAAAAATCTCTCATGGAGCCCTTGGCCCCTGGCTTCTCTCTGTTGTCCTCAATACAGCCTGCACAGGCTGCCACTAGCATCTCAAACCACTGAGACAATTACGACACATTCTCAGCCCCGTCTGACTTGGGCGGGGGACGGGGCCAACACGTGCCTCTCTGACAAGCTCCGGGTGATGCTGACACGGTCTGTGGACCACTCTCTGGCACAGCTCTGTCCATAGCTCTCCCCTGCCATGGGTTCTCCAGCAGCTCCCTAGTACTGACAAGATACACTCCATGTTATTCTGCAATCCTTGTGGCTTCCAGGAGGAGGGGCACACTTTAGACTTACAACTGTGGACCAGTTAGAAAGGAGGGGTGGGGCTGACGGTGAGTCCTACAGAACACTTGCGGGCCTAACACGCGTGAGCAGAATGCCAGGGACTGGTTGTGGATTCGGGACCACGTGGGGAGGTACCGTGCTGCCTTGTGTCCCTTTCTCCATGTCCCTGTCATTGAGTCCAGGTCTTCACCTGCCTGTGTGCCTCGGGCATCTCTGTCTCTATCCTCCATCCTATCTGCATACCACCTCCATCTAGGACTATCCTTCTCTGTCCCCTCCCTTGTCCTTGTGCCTAGATCCCTGAGTTCCACAGGTGTCCGTCACTTGGCAGGACCCAGTGGAAGGCCAGCCCTGCTGGTCTGCACCTCATGCTCACCTTGGGTCTATGTTTGCCCTCTCTGGATGACACCTGAGCAGCCCTCAGGATCTGGCAGCGACTTGGGTGTCTGGTCTCCATGCTGAGTCACTGAAAGACTCTCAGACCCCCACGTTTATATGTGCAGGTCACGCTGCTCCAAAGCCAGAGCTGCCTAGAATCTGGGAGGCTGCCTGGGGGCCCCTCATCTCCCAGACAGAGGCAGGATGGGGTGTGCCCCTGCCCATCTTGTCTGCCCTACCAAAACCCAGTTTCAGCTCCATCTAAAGCCAAGCATCCCTCACCCTGGCAAGCAAGGTGCCCAGGCCACATGGGACCTTAATTTTGGAAGCAGCTTTAGAAGGAGGCCTGGATGACAAGCAGAATTTGCCAGGCCCTGAGGGACAGGTGATGGCAGGACAGTCCAGGCCAAGAGCATAGCAAATGTCTGGACGGCAGGGACATCCAAGAAGCAGTGAGCCTGTGGGTGTGGAACTCAGGAGACAGACAGGGGCTGCAGGGAAGAACACAGGCTCATGGGCAGGGGTGGCTGCAGACTGGTCGATAGCCATGCACTCACCTTGGGGAAAACGCCTGGGCTTAGGGAGTGAGGGAAGCCCACCATGCCCAGGGCTCCACCCCAGGACCCCCGGATGGATGCCCCAGACTTCCCACCATCTCCCTGGAACCACCTTTACTTGCACAGCCCTCTCAGCCAGGATGGCCCTTTCCACCTTCCTCCTCCCACCAAACACTGCTCCTCATTTAAAACCCACCCTAAGTACCTCCTCCTCCAAGCAGCCTTCCCTGCTTCCCTCCTTTGGGGCCTGTGCCAGCCCCTCTCCCCACGGGTCACCTCCCCCGGACTGAGACTGGCACACAGCTTGTGCTCTGACCACTCTGACTCCCACCTTGGCCCAGCCCCCAGGGTGGCTTCTGCAAGGGCCCCTTTCTCTCGCAGGCGATGGCCTTCACTTCCCAGGCCCCTGGGCTCTGCCACTTCTGCTTCTTCGCTAAACACCCCAACATCCCTGGGTGAGAAGGAGATGCATCCAAGCAGTAACAGCAGCAGAGGAGCACGAAAAGGCCAACAGGGGCAGGACCCAGGCAACCATGGACCCAGACCCAGCTGGTGCCATCATTCGCCTCTGCCAGGACTGATTTGAGGGCCCCCAGCTCAGCACCACCCCCAGCCGCAGGCCAGGCAGCAGCGTACTCTGCCTGCTGCCTGCCGTCCCTGCCTTCTGTTTCGCATTTGCAGCCTTTTCCGGAGCGCCACCCGGCCGCTGCATCCCAGTCTGCCAAGATTCTTGGGCCTCCGCAGCTTCCCTGAGTGGTGGCGCAGCAGCAAGCAGCAGCAGGAGGGGCCGGACTGGAGGGGGCCTGGCCACTGCACCCAGCCCCGCCAAGCAAATAGGGAGCCCGGTGAAATCATTCACAAATGAAAAAAAGCTGCTTCCAAGTTGGGCCTGGGTTTTAAAGCCCAGGCTCAGGGAGCTGAGGTTACCTGCAAGTGGGGTACCACTGGGCCACGGGGAGCCTGGGCGGGGCCTCTGCTGCAGCATGAGGGAGTTTAGACAGCATCAAACCCAGGCCTCCTCCAACCCTGGGAAATCAGAAAGCTGCCCAAAGCTGGCTTACCTTTCAGGTCGGAGGGCTGGGAAAGGTCCCAGCAGAGGCAGGGCCTGAGGACAGAGGAGAGCAGCAGTGAGAAGACACCAGGAGCCTGGGGAGCCCCCACATCACCCCCAGACACCCTAGCCTGCTGCACGGCTTCCGATCAGCAGCCCTGCTAGAACCTGGGGCCCACCTCAGCCTGGCTTCTCAGGTCCCCTCCCACAGGGAGCACCACAGTCTCCCACTCCTCTTGCTTCACCCGTGCACACCGAGCACTGCCTGCTGGGTGCTGGCCCATGGTTCACTTAGTCCTTCCTGTCCTGGAGGAAGCGGCTTCCGTGTACCAGGGTCTATGCTGGCCAAGTTCTCTCTCTATGTCTGGTCTGGTTGGGGGGTGACCTTTACTATGGGGAGGATCATCCCTGCCAGGGAAGCACCTATTGTATTTGGACACAGAAATATCTCCATGCCCTGCCCTGCTCTGGAGGAGGTGGGGCATCAGAGAAGTGGCAGTCACACAAGTGGCTGAGACCTGTGGGCTGGGAACACTGCCCCCTCCCCACCTCCGCTGTGAGACTTCATGAAGGAAGGAACATAGGCACTGGATCCTAAAGGGTGAGCAGGCATCTGAAAGACAGACAAGGTAAGAAAAAGAACTTGGGGCCACAGGAAGCTGCTTGGCAGATAAAGGAAAAGTCCAGAAGTACAGTGGGGTTGGGGAGAACAAACAGGAACCAAGGCTATGCCACGTGGGAGGAGCCTAGAACGCCATGTGCACAGTTCTCTGGAGATCAATGAGGAGCCAGGGAAGGCTGCTGAACGGGAAGGTGATGTCTGCTTCAACCAAGCATGGTGTCAGGCTCCACCATGAGCCCTGCTCCAAGTCACAGTGCTGTATACAGAGGGGCTGGGGCTGGAGTCCAGACTTAGACACAACTCCTGGGTAGATGGGGAAGGGATCCCCAGCCAGCCCACCTGGCAGGGAGGCCTCCAGCCACGTCACTCTCTCCCACAGCTGCTTGCTTGCCTCTGCCCGCTCCCATGGAAACTCTGACAACCAGCCTTCTCTAGCCACTCCGGCAGCCAGGTGCCAGAGCCAGGGCTTCCAAGACCTCTGCTCCAGCTTGGCCGAGTGCTGCCTTATCCCCACCGCTCTGAACACCATGACCCCAAGGGGGGTCAGGAGGCTGCCTGCTGAGCCCCCAGCCTGGTCATCCTCAGGGTGCAGCCTGACCCCTGCCTGCAGCTTCTCTAGCCCAGCTCCCTCTCCCACCTTGTGCCTGGAGGGGAAATGACTTTTGTTGGATCTGGGCTTTGAAGGACAAATATGAATTTACTGGGCTGGTGGTGGGGCAACTGTCCAGGACCAAGGGAACAGCATCAGTCAGGTACGGAGGTGGGAAAGCTCTGAACATATTCAGGGGACTGACAGAATTAAAACAAAATTAAGAAACATACAAACTCATAGATCATGGCTAAATTCATTGTGCCCCTACTATGGGCACCTACCATATGCCCACTGTGCACCTTCTCCTGCTCTAGGTATTTTCCTGGGTCATCTCTCTTTTGTGGTGGTGGTGGTGGGGTTGAGACAGGGTCTCACCATATAGCTCAGGCTGTCTCTGAACTCACTGTGTAGCCCACACTGGCCTTCAACTCGTGGTGATCCTCCTGCCTCAGCCTTTCAAGTGCTGGGATTACAAGTGGATCATCTCATTTAATACTCACAATGATCCAGCAATGCAAGTACTTCACCTTCCCTTTTTTGTTTTGTTTTTGAGACAGAGTCTCTCTATGTAGCTCAGGTTGGCCTTGAACTCACTATGTAACCCAGGCTGGCCTTGAACTTGCAGTGATCCTCCCGCCTCCACCTCCTGAGTGTTGGGGTTACAGGTATATGCCACCATTTCCAGCTCATCTTCCTCTTTAACAGATAAGAAAACTAAGGGACAGAGAGATTAAGGAACTAGCTCAAGGTCACACAGCTCATGAGAAATAGTACCTAAATTTAACACTGGCTCTTGGTTCCAAAGCCCAGGCTGTGTTTTTTTGTTTGTTTGTTTTTGCGATACTGAGGCTAGAACCCAAGGCCTTGGCACTGAGCTACATCCCCAGCCCCTTTTCAATATATTATTTTTATTTTGAGACAGAGTCTTGTTAAGTCACTAAACTGCCCAGGCTGAGCTTAAACTTGCAATCCTTTTGTTTCGGCCTTGCTCCCAGAGTGCTGAGATGACCTGCACGCGCCACTACCTCCAAAGTCTGGGCTCTTAACACTAACCATACAGAAGACGATGCGAGAAGGGCTGGCTGGGGTCAGATGGGGAAATGCCTTGAAGATCAGGCTCAGAGACCAGGGCCCAGCCTAGAGCTGGCTCCCCTTCTTCCCCCATGCCTGTCCTGAAGTACATCGTGTGCACCAGTCATAGCACTGGGCATGCTCCGGACTACTCTACCAAGCCTTCTCGGAACCATGTAAGGCTGGAGCTACTGACCCATTTCACTGAGAAGTAGCACAGAGGCCCAAAGGGGACACATCCATTCCCCACGGGTAGAGGGCATGATCTGTACCCAGCTCTGCCCACTCCCCAGGAAGCCAACACCCTGCATACTTGGGCTTCCTGGAGCCCTGGCGCTTGCTTTCCCTTCCACGCCACTCCTACCTGTACTCATTTAACCCACATGGCACCAGGGCCAGGCAAGGCTGGGCACAGAGTGGACAGCTACTCCCAAAAGCCTCAGGTGCCACCCACAGTGCACCAAGGCTGAGCCAGGCAGGTGTGCCAGGGCAGCGCCCGAGCCTGTTCAATGGGACTCTGTTCTTACCCCCACCCCAGCCCTCCCTAATCCTCTTCTCGTGTCCCTGCCCTGGCGATATCTCCCCTTTGCACAGAGTTTGCCACTGCCAGCTAAATCCCAAGCCAGATGTGGGTGGGACCGTCTGGATCCCCTGTCCTCCAGTAGTTTCTGAGAGCTGTGGGGCTCCCCAGGAGGCTGGCCAGGCCCTAGACCCCCTGCTCCATTACAAGTCTCCAAACACTGGTGCCAAGGGCCATAAGTGGACAGTCAGCTCTTCCCAGAGATGAGGCTTCCAGGGCACGGAGAGGGAGACAGCTCCATTTCTGAGCAGCCACTATGAGCAGCTTCTGGGCTAAGGTCTTATTTCAAAAATCATGAGGCCTGCCAGGCATGGTGGCACACACCTGTAATCCCAGGTCTCAGGAGGCTGAGACAGGAGGATTGCCACCAATTTAAGACCAGTCTGGCTACATAGTGAGGTCAAGTCCAGCCTGAACTACATAGTGAGACCCTGTCTCAGCAAAACAAAACAAAACAACAACAAAAAAAAAAAAAAAAAAAAAAAACCATAGGGGCAGACATGGTGGCGCATGCACAAAATCCCAGCATCCGCGAGGCTGAGGCTGGAGGATGGCCAAGTTCAACCCCAGCTTGGGCAATTTAGCAAGACGTTATCTCAAAATAAAATTAAAAAGAGCTGGGGGTGTAGCCAGCACTCAGCGGGTTCATTCCAGTACCACCGGAAAAAAAAATTGTGGGTTTAGAGAATTACTCTAGAGCCCGTGCATTCTCATCCCAGCAAGTCCCCTTACCATCTGTGCCTCGGCTTCTTCCATCAATGAAATGGGATCAACTCGTACTTCATACAGCATTTGAGAGAGTCAGACAAGCTTTGTGTATCAGTATCAGACTTAGAGCAGAGCTTGACATACAGGAACCCTCAGCAAATGTTCACTATTATTACTATAAATATCATCGCCATGACACTGCCCAGCAGCCCCAGAAGTATTTTATTACAAACCCCATTTTACAGATAAGATGAGGCTCTGAGAAGACATTTGCCCATGTTCATCAGCTAGCCAGAGGACAGTCCCAGAGTTCAGTTCCAAGCCGAGTGATCCAAGATGCTGAGGCCAGGTCCCACTTCCCCTGCTGAAGCACAGTGTACCTGGGGGATCCTCTGCACCCCGTCAGCCCGTCCTGCCTGATCCCAGGGGTTCTGCCCCCACCCCAGCCCTGCTGCAGCTGCAGGAGGGGGTTCTGCATTCCTAGCTAAGCAGCCGGATTTGTTGTGCTCCTGGAACTATGAAAAGAATGTTTGCCACGAGCTGAGCCGTGGTCGCCTGTCAGGGAGCGTGGCCTGGAGGGCCCACGCAGAGCTGTGTGGCAGCCAGCACAGTGGGAGAGGAGGAGGCCAGACAGAAGGGAGGACTCCGCATCAGGAGGGCTGTGGACACTGGATGGGTAGAGGCCAAGGAGCCAGCCTCTGAGATCTTTTAGGAGTGAAGAAATGAGGCCTCCACCCTACAATTTGTTTCTCCTCCCCACAGGCTGTCGAGAGGGCCAGGCTCGCACCACTGGCCCATCTTGTGAATGGGATTGGGAGACTCAGAGGAAAGATCACCTGAGGTCACAAAGCAGCCGGTGGCAGAACTGAGACCAGAGGCCAGGATGTTGAGCTGACTCCCTTCTTCCTAGCGGCTGTCATCCCTCACAGGGCTCCAAGATACTAGAAAATATGCCTCTAGCCCTCACTGTTCAGGCTCTCCTTGGGCCTGGCTTTCCCCTACCTGTCACTCCCCATGCTGCCTACCTACTCCATGAAACACTTTGTACTTTGCAAACGCCTGGCATTCTGTGGATGCCCAAAAATTAAGACTCCATTCCTTTCCCACTAAGCCAAGTTCTCAGGAGAAAAGTGGCCCGGGTCAGTAGGGAGATCAAGAGTCATGTTTTCTCACAACCCAGGAGTGAATCCTGGGCAGCACCCAGTGCATGAACTGATCACTGACCTTCCTGAGCCTCTACTTACCCCTCTGCTAAGTGGGCCACCCATCCCTGCCTTGCAACTTGTTTCAAGGATTACATGAGATGAGTAACAAAGGACCTGATACACAGGAAGTGCCCAAGAAACTCTGGTTAGTACCCCTCCCTCAAGGGGACTGAGACAGGAATGAAGTTAGAAAACCTCCAGTGATGAGATTCCCTCCACCCCAGGTCCCAGATGGCCCTATGAAGGACAGCAGCCTCTAGGAGGAAGGGGGCCACAGCCCAGTGTCCTGGCTTCTGGTCTGCCACCACCTGCTGTGTGACCTCAGGTGATCTTTCCTGTGAGTCTCACGATCCCATCCATGAGATGGGTCAGTCATGCCAGCCTGGGCCTCCCCATGAGGTGCCATCCCTCTGCCACTCTCCCATGTGGGCTTTTCTGCCCCCCAGGGACAGGAATCCTGCCCACCCTGGCTGCGTGGGGACAGCTACCCTTCCATTCAAAACTTTCCAAGAATCTGAATGGAGAACAGGTCTTCCCCAGTCCACTACCAGGATCCAGACAGGTGGGATGGACACTGATCAGAAATCTGGGAATGACCCAGGTGCTACCCCCATAGTGGGCCCTGGGACCACCCCTCACCTCTCTACAGGCAAAATGGTCCTAGAGACAAATATTGATGTTCCCATTTTATAGATAGGGAAACTGAGGCGCAGAGCTGGGAAGTACCAGGTCTATCTGACTCCTAGGGCCAGCTCTTCTACACAGACTCAAGGTCTATGTCCACACCCGCCCGCCTGGCAATGCCCACAGAGCACAGCGGGTCTGGAGTTTGCTTCCTGGAAGCATGACTTCATGTCTGATGTTCGACACACGTGCGCACACTCCGAACTTGCACACCCACTCAGGCTTCTGTACATACCCAGGTCTCCCAGACACTGCCCTCACAACTTGTGGCCACGCTCAGCCCCTCCCCCCAGTCACACAGCTTATCAGATCCCAAGGACAAAACCCACGTCTCCCTGCACCTGCCTCCTCTGGGGACAGGCCACAGCCACCCAGAGCAAAGCTCTTAGTCCACCCTCTCCTCACCTGACAGCCAATCTCTCCCCTTACTCTCCATCTACTTCTGCCTCTCATCCCCATGGCAACCACCCACTTCACCTTCACCTTCCTCCTCAAACTACCCAAAGTCTCCCTGCCGCTAAGGTTCTCCCCTTCGCCCTCAGCCCCCAGAGCAGTCCGAGTGGCTCCTGGATTGTGTCACTCTGCAGCTCACATGCACCCATCTCTGGACGAGGGCCTTGGGAATCTGACCTCTGAGCAGTGTGAGTCCCTCCCACTCCCCACTGTGGGATCCGAAGTGACCTTACTACTCACTGTCCCTGGGAGACTGTGCAGCTCCCCGCCCCTCCACCTCAGCACGTGCTACTCCCCACCTCAGGATGCCCTCTCATTCCCACCCCTTGCACCTGTCAAAATTCTTATTTTTTTGGTACTGGGACTCGAACTCAAGGCCTTGTGCTTGTCAGGCAGGCGCTGTGCTGCTGAGCTACAAAATTCTCATTGTCCTTGAAAGCCTCAAACAGAGTCACCTCTTGGGTGTTGCCATCCATCCCTGATTCCACTCCCTCACACCCCTTCAGTTTGGCTTACATGGTGCCCCCCAATGGGGACCTTGACAGGTACCCTGAGATCACAGCTATGCCCTACCTGAGAGGCTGCTGTGCTCTGCTTCTTCCACCCTGACTCTGGAAATGCCTCAGGCCACTTCCCTACGAGGGCCCATGCCTGCCACTGCGGGGGCCTGGAGTGAGCTGGGGCACAACAGGAAACTGGGCTCACCCATCCTTTGGTCGGCTTGGGCTCAGAGCAGAGGAATTAGTGGGGTTTGGGCTCAGGTTGACAGCCCACTTTGCTATCTTTGCTATTTCCCCTCCCTCTCACTAACACAGTCACTTCCATTTTTTCCTCTCCCCTTCCTCTGAGGCAGAGTGGAAACACTCACGTTCACGGCGGTGGACAAACTGAAACCGGACAGACAGAGCTTGGAGAGCGTGCAGTGTGAGTGTGCATGTGTGCACGCTGTCCTGTCTGAGAATGTCTGCACGGGCCACGTGGGGGCTGCCATGTGTCCGCAGGAGTCTTGGTGAGTGTGTCTGTGTGCGCGTGTGTTCTCGTGTGCATGCATCCACCTATCATTTTGGGACATTTGTGCTGGTGCGGGTTTCGGTAGGGATGCTTGTATGTGTCTGATGAATGATTCCGTGTGTGACTGTGTGTGACTCTCAGCAGGAGGGAGTGCAGCTGTGCGTGACTCTGTGGTTTGTCCTCATTATCTTTTTTGGGCTGACTGTGTGTCCAAGGGTCTGTGGGTGTTCACTAGTCCAGCAGGAGGCCAGCAGGGGCATTTACGCCCTGACAAAGACTGCCGGCTCTCCTGTGTCTCCCCTACCTCCTACCCTCAGGGTCAGTCCCTTAGCTCAGGCCCCATGGAGGGACCCCAGCTGCTTGACCCTCCAGCATTGCTGCCCCACTGCCCGCAGGCCTCCAATGCCCACCGCAACTCTGGGAGGCTTCCTTCAATAAGGGCAGCAGGCAGGAGGAAGACTTCTGACCACCAGGACACCCTGCAGGAGGCCAATGGCACTCCTTCGAACTAGCATGTTCTCTCCCATATCAGTGTCTCATGCGCAGGTAAGTGTACACACATGCACACACGTACATACACACAACTCAGAGGGGTCTGCTCTTCCCCACTGGCAATTCCTGGGGCCCTGGGCTACCTGGACCTCCTGGGGCCAGTGTGTCTCTAGCTCCAAGGCAGAGACACTGGGCAGCTGTTTTGGGGTCCTGGGACCCCAGCCCCCCTTCTGAGCCCCTGCAAGTCTCAGTCTGGAGCTGCGGGAGGTGCAGAGCCTCTGGCAGGGACATTCCTCAGACCCCTGGTCTCTAGTTTGGGATGGAGGGCTGCCAGGACACCTAGAATAGGAGGGACTTGAGGCAGAGGTAGAAAACCAAGTAACTGGGAGATCATGGCAAATGAGAAAGGTCGAAAGCGGGGTGGGGGCTTGAGGGCGCGCAAGGGCCCACTCACTTCCCCCCCCTCCTCCACCACCCCTCGAGGAAGATCTGCTATTCCCATTTTACAGGTGGGGAGCGAGACTCAGGGCGAGTGACCCGCCCAGAGCCACATCGGCGGGGATTCCACCGGGCACTGTCTGATGCCCGAGCCCTGGGGAGTAGGGGGCTGCGGCTGGGTTTCTGCCTGGGGGAAGGGCGGGAAACACGGCGCGGGGAACAGCGGGATGGGCTCCCCCGGTCTGAGCCGCCACCCGCCCGGGTCCGAGGCGCCAGCCCTGCGGCCCGTTCGTCCGTCCGTCCGCCCGTCTGGTCTCGGGGCGTCGTCTCGGGGAGAGCCTGCAGGTCCCGCCCGCTGGGCCCCCACTCGAGCCCCTTACCTGCAGGGCAGCCTCGAGGGTAGCCCGGGCGCGGGCTCTGGGCTCCTGCTCGGGCCGGCGAGCGCCGTCGAGTCCGCGCCGCCGGGGTCCGCGTTGCTCTGCAGCCGCGGCGCCGAGGCCGAGGACGGGCGGGGGAGGGCGCGGGGCGCGGGGCGGGGCCTCACCGCCTCTTTCCATAGCCGCGGCCAAGGCCCCCGCCCCGCCCGGACTCGGACACCGCCTCCCCCGACGCCACTCCTGGACCCCCATAGCCCGGCGGCGTACCCACCCCACCTACCCCACGCCTGCGTTTGGGCCGAGGGTGTCCCGGGACCTCTGGCCTGGAGGGCTGCCTGTTTAGGGGGAGACAGGCACTGCTGAAAGGGGGCATGGTGTGGCTCCTAAACGAGGCGTCCACAGAGGACTTCCCCCAGACGGTGACATAGGCTGAGCCAGGAGGACAGGAGGGAAGGGTCAGGAGGGGCAGTCATGATGGGCTCACTCCACTAGGGATCTTAGAGCTGATATGGTCACAGAGGCAGGCAGGGGCCACGCTGAAGCTGATGAGACTTCACCTGCAGGGAAATGGGAAGCCACGGAAGACTCTGGAGGGATCAGATTTGTGCTTTGAAAGAGCACCTTGGCTGCTGTGCGGAGGAGATGGAAATGAGGGGGCCACTGGAACGAGTAGCCCTGGCATGGTTCCCTGAGGTGGAAGGTGAGGGTGGAGGGAGGGTCAAGCCTGATAGGAGCTGAGGAGGTGAGTAGGCAGGATTTGGATGTTGGGGTGAAGGGCCTTCAAGAGAAGAATCAAAGGGAGCAGCCCTTTCTGGTTAGGCCTTGGGGAGGAGGGGTCCAGGAGAAAGGGTGATGGGGTGCATAAAGGGTGCCACTGATGTATCCAGAAGCAGGGAGTTCTGGGCAGGAGATTTGGAGGCTTTGGTGTGCGGCTTGGAGCTGATGCAGGGGGGTAAAGAGTGGACCCAGGGAAGCAGTGCAGGGCCGAGCAAGGTCGCGGCACAAGTCAGCACACATCCGCAGTTAAGGGAGTCTGCAAAGTGGGCTGAGAAGGCGTGGCTGGGACTGTGCGGGAAACCAGGGTATCAGAAGGCAAAAGCAGTGTTTTTCTAGAAGGCGAGGGAAGTGTCACTGAAGAGTGCCCTTTGGGACCAGCAGTGAAGAGCGAGTGGTTATGGTGGGGGACAGGGACAGTAGCCAGCTGCAGAGGCTACAGGAACACCGCAGGGGAGGAGTGGAGGCAGCAAGTGCAGTGGGAAGTTCAGGTGACCTAGTCTAGGAGGGGTAGGGTGAGAAGGAGGCGTGCTCCAAGTGGGTAGGAGCACAGCTCTCCACAGGCCAGCCAAGGAGAGGGAAAGCCCAAGCTGTCTCTGGTCAGAGCCCCTCGCCCCTTCCTCCTCCTGCTGCCTGCCCTCCAAGGGCCTCCTGCTTTGCTGTCCCCCTGCCAAAGCATACACCAGCCCCGCCACTCCTCAATGGGGCCTCTCGCCCTCATCCACCCCAAGCCTGGGCCTATTCCATCCCATGCCTCAGACCGGGGGTTGCCGGGTCTGCTGTAGCCTCCTGCTGGGATGAGCCCAGAGGACCATAGTGAAGCTAGGCAGGGGCAATGGCTGAGGAAAGGGAGGGGCCCTGGCCAGCAGAGTAGCTAAGTGGACCCTGGCAGAGACTGGATAACTGGGTCCTCCCCCAAGGCTGGAGTGGAAACCAGGCCCTGGATGGGGCTCAGGTGGGGGCTGAGCATTCGAGGACACAGGAGCTAAGCAGCAGGCACTAAGGACAATAGTGTGGACTCTGGATTTGGATGCCTGGGTTCAAATCCAAATGCCACCATTCACCAGCCCGATATGCTTGAGCAAACTGCTTGACCTCTGGCACCTCAGTTTCCTTGTCTGAAAACCTCTCTAGGCAGCTATGAGGATCGCATTTGTTAATCCGCATACGACACTCAGCTCTGTGAGGGCAAGACTCAGTGGAGCGGGCCTCGTGAAGCAGGCAGGCAAGTGAGGGGCACAGCATGTGGGGAAGGGGTTCCTGTGGGCTTCACACACGCAGCCTCACTCACATTCACACTCAGCTGGTCCCTCCTCCTTGTTCCCTCTACTTTTCCTGAGGTGTCCCAGGCCTGGTTCTAAGTGACATATCCCTTTCCCAGATTCCCACTTTTTCCTCCCTGCCTACCACCCTGAAAGGAAACAAGGCTCCAGCTCCTTCTTTCAGCCAGCTCTGGGACACCAAGGCTCTCCCACTGTCGCCAAGTCCTATGGCCCCCAGTGCTCACTGGCTGTGAGGGGCACCCCCGCCCCCAGGTGAGCCTCAGGAGCCTAAGCAGGCTCAGTAGAGGCTGAGACAGCCTTGCTGTGACACTGAGGCCTTGTCTCCTTGTCCACCAGCTACTTGCTACATAAGCCTTAAGGCAGGAAATGAGTGTCCTTGAGCCAGAGATGGTGGACTGTCCCACCAAGGCTCACCCCTGGGCAATGAGAGGCCAGACTCCCCGCCTGGCTGCCCACCCCACCACCAGGGGCTTCCACCTTTGGTCTGTCCCTGGTGGAGTCTGAATACCAATGGGTGGACTCTGCCTGTGGTCACCGGCTATGTAGCCTCAGGCAAGTTGCTGCCCCTCTCTGGGCTTTAGTTCACTCAGCCATGAGACTCAGAAGTTGGCCAGTGAAGATTCAAGGGCTGTTCTAGGCCTGAGCAGGGGGATTAAACAGGTAGGTGGTTAAACTGAACCAAACAAGGTAGTTTCTTAGCACAGCCCCTAGAAGGATCAATGCTCTCACTGCCCAGTGGTCCAGGAAGTGGGCTGAGGAAGCAAGTAGACCTGGGTTTGCAGCCCCGTGCTGCCTCTCTGTGACTGTAGGCAAGTGACTTCACTTCTCCAGACTTCACATTCCTCCTCTATAAAAAGGGATAATAGCAGTGACAATCCCTGATGACGACAGCTAACACAGTGCTCTTAACCCATGCCAGGCACTAGTTGAGTACTCTGCCTGGATTAACTCATTTAATCTTTCAGACTGGTATTATTTGGTGGTATACGGCTATAATCCCAGCTACTTGGGAGGCTGAGGCAGGAGGATCACAAATTTGAACTCAGCCTGGGCAACATAGCAAGACCCTGTCTCAAACTAAAAAGGGCTGGGGGTGTAGCTCAGCAGTCGGGCACTTACCTAGCATGTACAAGGCCCTGAATCCCATTGCCAGCACTACAAAAAATAAAAATAAAAAAGACCTGCCTCAATGCAGTAGGCAGCATATCAATCTCCTGAAAATAGATTGGTATTATTATTTTCCCCACTTTATAGATAGGAAAACTGAGGCACGGAGAGGTTAACTGACTCACTCATAGTCACACAGCTGGGAAGTAAGTGATCTGGGATTTAATTCCAGCCGGGCTGTCTCCCCAAGTCTCCCCCCTTGGCCCTGTCCTCTTAGAACAGACAGTGAACTCTGCTCACCATGTGAGGATACAAGGGGAAGAGGGCCATCTGTAAACCAGGAAGAAGGTCCTCACCAAGAACTCGATCATGCTGGCACTCTGTTCTCAGGCTTCCAACCTCCATAACTGTAAGAAATAAGTGTTAAAAAAAAAAAAAAACTCAGGAGACTGAGGCAGGATGATCACCACAAACTCAAGGCCAGCCTGGGCTACATAGTTCAAAGGCAGCCTGCACTACAAAGTGAGACCCTGTCTCAAAATGAAAAAAAAAAAAAAAGAATGTGCGGGAGTAGCACTGTTAAAAAAAAAAAAGAAGTTAATAGTAAAAGGCTTAACATAAGCTTAGCACATAGTAATAGCTCAATAATCAAATGATAATCATTAATAATAACAGTTGCTAATAACCCTTATTATTTTTACATTATTCTTCCATTCCTTCTAAATTTCTGTTTTGCTCAACAGATAAGAAAAGCTTCAGGCTCCCGCCATCATCATTGGTGCATGGGGATGGCTCCGGGCCATCCTTCTGTCTGTCTGGCAAGCTGAGGGGAGGGAGGTTTGCACAGCTGTGTGGCTGGGGGCATGCAAATAGTCTGGGGAGGGGGTGTGGTGCTAGTAAATTCCTGCTCTGTCAGGCCCAGCCCCAGACTCCTCACACCTGCTAAAGGACTGGACTCTGGTTCTGCGCTTCCTGGAAGTCCTTCCCTCTGTCTCACCCTCCTCCCTGCTTTGCAGTTGCTGGCAGCCTCTCCTTCAGAGCTAGAGAAATGAGCCCCTACCATTCCTCCCTCTTCCACCCCAGGGGATCTCTCTGCTCCATCTTCAAAAATCCCAGTAATGCAGTGGAAATTAAAGTTACCTTAACTATTCTAATCTTATAACAATTTTGCTTCAATCAACATCTAAATGTGACCACATGTGCCCAGACCACCCAGTGGCCTGCTTGGTGGGGTGGGGTGGGGGTGGGCTCTTGGGGGGAGGGCTGCTCTCGGGCATAGCCTGGCTCTGGAGGAGTTTCCCCGGGGACAGGGCTATTGGCCATTGGGCCCCTCCCTCTGCCTTCTCCTGCCTGGCCACACCAAGCAGCCTTTCCCTAGGCCAGTGCCCCTGGACCAGTGGTGACAAACCTATGGCCTGCGGGCAGCAGCAGACTGTTTGTTATCATTGAAAGCTGTAAATGTTTCACCATCACTACCCTATACTGTCCCAACAACTGGGGAGCTGTTCTGGGGGTGGGTGATGAGGCTCCCCAGGCACATGGAGGCCACAGCTGCTTTTATTAGAGTTGCACGGGACTCCCCATTCACAGGGGCTGGCCTAATGCTTTTCTTTTTCTTTTTTTTTTTTTTTGAGATGGGGTCTCGCCATGTAATTCAGGAGGCTGGACTTGAACTCACTATGTAGCCTAGGCTGACCTCAAACTCACAGAGATCCCCCTGCCTTAGCCTCCCATGTGCTGGGATTACAGGCATGTGCCACCACACCCCGAGGATTAATGCTTTTCTGGGCCATACTGAAATTCATAACAATTTCTGAACAAGGGGCTCTGTAAATTATGTAGCTTGTCTGGCCAATGTGGTGACCCATACCTGTAAACTCAGCTATTCAGGAGGATGAGGCAGGAAAATCTCAAGTTCAAGTCCAGCCTGGACAATTTAGTGAGACCCTGTCACAAAATAAAATTTTAAAAAGGGAGGGCATAGCTCAGTAGCAGAGCACTTGCCTAGCATACATGAACCCCTAAGTTTGATCCCCAGCACTGCCAAAAAAAAAAAAAAAAAAAAAAAGCTGGGCACAGTGTACATACCTGTAATCTCAGTTACTTGAGAGGCTGAGGCAGAAGGATCATAAATTCCCTCAGTGAGCTTTTGTCTCAAATGGCCAGGTGGTAGAGCATTTGGCTAGCATGTGCAAGGTCCTGGGTTCAATCCCTAGATCCGCTATTAAAAACACTACCATGGCTGATAGGAAGGAAGGAAAGCAGCAGCTGGTCTCGGTGGAGGACTCCCTGCTCACCCACTCTTCTCTATGGGCCCTCCCCACCCTTTACTAACATTTAGTCAACACCCAGTCAGGAATCGTTTACTGAACACCTCTGTGCTGAAAAGTTGTGCTAGATGCTTGGATATAGTGATGAACTGCAATGGCAAGCAGAAACACCGAAAATGACACCCGGGATTTGGAGGCAGATTTATTTTACATCAACGGGCACTGATCAGGATCATTCCCAAAATATCAGGCCCTGATCCTTCATAGTTTGGGGCTTATGTAGGATAAGCAAGCAGGAAGTGCAGAAGCAGAGTATTGGTGGTTATTCATTGGTTCTTATAATATGCATCATAGTGACAAGCTGTGCATCACAGTGATCAGCTGTTTCTAGGAGACAGAAGTAACAGGAACTTGTAAAAGGAACTGTTACCTGGGCAACTAACAGACTGGCTGTGGGGGCATTTTCTGCTACAGAACAACACAGACATCCCCTGATCTCACAAAATTAACCTCCACACACTCAGATACTCACATACCCACATAGTAGGTTTTTGGGTATTTTTGTTTGTTTGGTTTTTAGAGACAAGGTCTCGCTATGTAGCCCAGGCTGGCCTTGAACTTGCAGTAATCCTCCTGCCTCAGCCTTCCGAGTGCTGGGCTTATAATCATGTGCCACCACACCTAGTTCTTATAGAGGCATGTATGTATGTATTTATTTATATTTATTTATATTTATATTTTTATTTATTTATTTTTTTTGTGGGTACCGGGGGGTCGACCTCAGGACCTCGCGCGCCAACAGGCACCTGTGCCACTGAGCGATATCACCGGCCCCTTTTTCGTATGTGGGATCCGGGAGTTGAACTCGGGCCCTCGCGCTTGCAAGGCAGGCGCTTACGCCACTGAGCCATCTCACCGGCCCTATTTTTATTTTTTTGAGACAGGGTCTTGCTATGTAGTTTAGGCTGACCTTGAACTCACTATGCAGCCCAGGCTGGCCTCAGACTCATGGTGATCCTCCTGCCTCAGCCTCCCAAGTGCTGGGATTACAGGCATGCTCCACCACACCTGGCTTCATATACAGGTTTTGCAAGACAGTTTCCCCAGTAATAGTCATGTTAATCATAATTGCCAATTAGGGAATATTTAGTACATGCCAGAAAATTTATATATATATATATGTATGTATGTATATATATTATACATATCATTCTGTTTCATCCTCAGAACAGCCAACAAGGTAGACCCTATTAGACCCATTTTCCAGACAAAAACCAGGCTCAGCATTCAAATGATTTGTATCACACAGCTAGTGAGTAGCAGAGTCAGGACTTGCCTTTGTCTGTCATTTTCAACCCCTTCTTCTGCTCTTCGCCCTACCTTGCATTCAGTTGCTTCTCCACAGGCAGAAGCTTCCAGCAGGTAGGGCTGGGTTCCACATCATCTCCATGTCCCCAGCCCCTAGCACAGGCCTAGATTTTGGTTAAATGAAACAATTCATGCACAAGCACACACTCTTTCTCTCCAAGGAATATAAGGAAATGAGGCCCACACTGAAACACAAAAATATATATATATATGTAACTTGTAATGCACTGGATAAGATCTAGATATGTAAGTCCTGACTATTCGGGTTTAAACCCTGAATCTACCATGTACTAGCTGTGTACTTCACTTTCCTCATTTGCAAAATGGGAACAGTGATAGGGTTGTGATTTATTTTCAGTGAGAAATATGTGTGAAGTGTTTACCCCAGCCCTGGTACCCAGCCACTCTGCAATGAATACTTGTGGCCACAAACAAATGCCTATGTGTGCCATCTTCCCACACCTCCTCCAGCCTAGCTCAGTGGAGATGCCCTCATGGCTGACAGTGCAGGGCCCCAGAGCCAGCAGGAAAGAGCAGCTGCTTCCCTGCATCCCCTGGGCTATACCTAAGCCAGCCCCCCTGAATGGTGGGACAGGAGTGCTGGTCCTCATCAGTTCTGGGTTCCATCAGGGAAGGCTTCCTGGAGGAGGCCTCCAGCCAAGAAGGGTAAGGGAACCAGGTTGAAACAAGAGGGTGCTGCCCTGAGCCTCGGCTCCCTCCAGTGCTGCACCCTTCCTTCACCCCTTCCCTGCAGTAGAAACTCTCCTTCTTTTCCTGCCAGAGTGAAAATTGCCCCCAGGAATGTGCTTCATCCCACTGCTCCTCTAGCAGTGGCCAGCGGCTGTCCTGGGGTCAGGCCTGGCCCTACATCAAAGGTTCAGTATCATAGCAGTACGTCTCCTTGCCTGCCGCCACCCTTCCCTCCAAACCTCCCCTGCTGCCAGCCTGCTGGCTTCCAGGGAACAGCACATGGTAGCACTTAAGCTCCGGGAGGACGGGAGGATGCTTTTCCTGTACCCCACCTCCCACCAGCCACAATGAACTATTTGTTAGGAGACTATTTTAATTTCACTTAATGTGATTTCAGCTCCTGGGGCCTCTTTGCCACCCGTTTTTTGGGCCTGGATGCCCAGTACAAACATAGGGGAGGCCAACCTCCCGGGAGGAAGAGTAACTTGACTGTGGAAATGTCGCTGGTGTTGGGGGTCTGGGGCAGAAAGAGGACTATTACATCAGGGAGGTGGGTGGGTACTCTGGACTCCACGCAGGAAGTTAAGAATTGGTGAGGGGAAAGCTTGGAGTTCTAGCTTGAATGACTCAGGAGGCCAGCGTGAGAGTTTGGACAGTGTATGGGTCAGACATCCTCTTCCAGTGCCCTGAGTTCATCAGGCAGGGGCTTAGCCACACGAACTTTGCTTTCAGGTCTCATGCAGGTGACTGGAGGAGGCGGACACTTCCTCGCTCTGGCTAGCTTCTGAGGTTTGCTCCATCAGGTGCATCTTCTAGCAAATTCTAAAAGCCATGAGTTCCATGGTCACTTTTTGGGACAGTAGGGTGATTATGTGGAGACCCCTAGTGGCCAAAGGCTGCAGACCAGGGCCTTTCCCAGAGCTCTGCCCAGCTGGGCTCAGGCTCAAAGGCCACCAGTATGGACTCCTCTAGCCCCACAGCTCTGCTTCCTGGAAAACCATCCTCATTAGTTGGCCTCTCACACATTAGCTCCATAATCCTGCCCCATCTTTTTGGGGAGAGGGTATCTTAGTTACTTTTCTGAGACAAAATACCTGACAACCAAAGATAAAGGAGGAAAGGTTTGTAGAGGTTTCAGTCCATCATCAGCTGACTGTGAGGCAGAGCAGCATGGCAAAGGGACATCACAGAGGCAGGCAGAAGGCAGCAAAGCAGCGAAGCACCAGTGGCAAGCGAAGTAGCAAGTGACAGCAGCAACCCTCTTTCTGTCTCTCATATTCCACTCACTCCTAGGGTGGGGCACCCTTAATCCCAGCATTGCAACATGAATCCCAGCATCCCACCATGAATCCCATCACCACACACCCAAGATCCAGCCACCTCCAAAAAGCCACCTATAACTTCATGAGGCTTTGAGGGGACACCTAGATACAACCCATAACAGAGGGGTTGCAGGTACACCAGGGAGAACGGGGAATGGATGTATCAGCCTTAGTCTTAGTGAAATCAAGGGATAATCTACAAATAATCAACTACAGGGGCAAGTGTGGGGGCAGGAAGTGAGGTTGCTGGAGTTGTATACCTGGTGCATTTGGAAAGATGACAAGGTGATGTTCCCAACAGCTCCACAGTCCCCAGCCCTTTTCCTTTCCTCTGCCCTTAGGTGCACATCACACAATTGTGGGGCTGAGTGGGAAAAGCCATAATGGGGCCTTGTTTCCACAGCTCACCCACCATGTAACATTGCCAAATTTAACTTGGGAAAGGAAATAACCAAAACCTCACACCATACAAATGGCTGCTAGAAAGTAGGCTCTAGCACAGGGAGGAAAGGAATGGTGAACCCGCTCTAAGCCCACAAGGGAAAGGGCAGTGCAGCTGTTTTGGCAGCGTCCAGACACTGCACAAACCTTTTGCCATCTGGGCCCCAACATTCATTTCCTCAATTTGTTTCATCCATTCCATTCAGCTCTAGTAGGGACCCAGCCTTATGGTGACCGCTAAGGATACAGTTGACCAAGACAGGGGGCTTCCCATGGGGCCCCAAACTGTATGTGGAAGGAGAGGTGAAAAGGCTCAGAAAGATGGGATTCTAGAGGATGAGCCTGCCTACATTTGGAGACATAAAAGTGACCATCCAGGGCCAGGGATATAGCTCAGTGGCATAGCACCTGCCTGGCAAGTGCAAGATTCTGAGTTCGATTCCCAGTACCCCCCCAAAAAGTGACCATTCCTCTTTGGTGGCCTAACCCAGCTGGAGCCAAGTCCAGTGCAAACTGCTCCCTTACCGGGTCTCAGAACAGTGGTCTTGGAGCTGGTGAGATAGTTCAGCGGCCCAAGCACCTGCCTGGCAAGCGTGAGGTCCTGAGTTCGACTCCCTGTACCCACATACGAAAAAAGGGCCGGTGATATTGCTCAGCGGCACAGGCGCCTGCTGGAGTGTGAGGTCCTGAGTTCGACCCCTGGTACCCACAAAAAACAAAACAAAAACAGTGGTCTTGCACACTTCAAGTACAATATACCTAAAGCTGGCTCCCCCCAACCTAACGGCCCTAGGCTGTCCCTAAGAGCAGTGCTACCAAATGTGGCCTGACACGACCTCTGCTTCCTCCCTTTAAAAGCTGTCCCAGGGCCGGTGAGATGGTTCAGCGGCATAGGCGCCTGCCTGGCAGGCACGAGGGCCCAAGTTCAATTCCCGGAACCCACATACGAGAAAAGGGCCGGTGATATCGCTCAGCGGCACGGGCGCCCGCTGGCACGCAAGGTCCTGAGGTTGACCCCCGGTACCCACAAAAAAAAAAAAAGGCTGTCCCAGGCTGGGCACTATGCATGTCTGTAACCCAAACACTCAGGAAGCTGAAGAAGGAGGACTGCAAGTTAGAGTCAGGCTAGGCTACACTCCAAGACCTTGTCTCAAAAACTAAAGTAAACTTAGATAAAATGCTAACCCAAGCTCCGTAAGGCATGAAGAGGGAGTTGCAAGCCTGCTTCCATTCTCTCCTGAAGTGCTAACCAGGCTTCAAAACAGCATGATCGTGAACTTGGACTTTTTAGACTTTGGCCCAATTCTGAACCATCTCCATTTAACAGCATTAGGACCTTGAGCAACTCTGTGGCCTCCCCTCTGGAAATGGAATTACTGTCAACTAGGTAACACTAAGTGTTCCGCAGCATCTGACTGGTGGTAAACGCTCAGTAAGTAGTACACTAGTGCCGCGGTTTACACTTTCTAGTCAAACCTTTCATGACTGAGAAGGAAAAGAAGACATTGGGATTTCACTCAAGAATGTCTTTATTAGGGGCCGGTGAGACGGCTCAGCGGCTTAAGCGCCTGCCTTGCAAGCGCGAAGGCCCGAGTTCGACTCCCGGAACCCACATACGAAAAAGGGGCCGGTGATATCGCTCAGTGGCACGGGCGCCTGCTGGCGCGCGAGGTCCTGAGGTCGTCCCCCCGGTACCCACAAAAAAAAAAAAAAAAAAAAAAAAAAAAAAAAAAAAAAAAAAGAATGTCTTTATTGAAGAATTTGTAAGAAAAAAGAATGAACCCTCTGTAAAAAGAGGAGATATTGCCTCCAAACGGCAAGGAGGAATGAGACCTGGGTGGCTTCCCAGAAACTGGTGTTTCCGGCATGACTGGCTCCCATGTCCTGCCAAACTCTACAGAATATCACACTACAGCTAGTAACTCCTACCCACCCTCTCCCACTCCAAGCCCCCAGATTCCCTACAGCCATTTGCCAAGAGCTTTATGAAGGCTCAGGAGTAAATGTGCCAGGCTTGTCACTTTTTTTTTTTTTTTTTCAGTACAGAGGATTGAAATCAGGGCCTGCACACTGAGTTACATCCACAGCCCTTTTTATTTATTATTTTGAGACAGGGTCTCATTAAGTTTCTAAACTGCCCAGACTGGGCTCAAACCTGTGATTCTCCTGCCCCAGCCTCTCACAGTGCTGGGATTACAGGTGTGAGCCACCACACCCAGCTCAGGTTTGTCTCTTAATGGGGTGAAAGTAGGTTTGCTTTGGA
This sequence comes from Erethizon dorsatum, assembly GCA_028451465.1. Taxonomy (NCBI): domain Eukaryota; kingdom Metazoa; phylum Chordata; class Mammalia; order Rodentia; family Erethizontidae; genus Erethizon; species Erethizon dorsatum. Next base: position 106,887,149 of record CM051827.1, on the reverse strand, counting down.
AAATTCACACAGGAATGTAAAAATGCTTTGAGCTCCTTCTAGTCCAACCAACAACAATTATATCCAACCCATTTTAAGGGAAAGGGAACAAAGAATCCCCCTTCTGAATGTGCCTACTTGTAGGGAAACTGGACTGTATCAGTCCACTCTTTATTAGCATGGAAAATGGAAACAAGGTTAGAATTATAACATCCGTGTTACAGTCACTGAGTTCTAGAGGCAGAGGGCACTGAGCCCTTCTGACTCCAAGTGTCTTGCTTGCTACTCTCCAGTCCGGGACGCTCATTCTTCTCCAGCTGGGAGATTGTCTTCAATCCTCCTGATGAACCTCATGCGGATTTCTGTTACACCATCTCCTTTCAGGGTGTCCTGGACAAACTTGGCCTCCACTGCCATCTGGACCTGGGGGATAGTGGAAAATGAAGGGGCAGAGGCCTGGCTGCAGACTCAGGAACCCCTGGGGATGGGGCTATAACTGACACACATAAAACAGTCAGAAAGAAGGGTTGTTTCTCACAAGGACAGAACTGCCAGTTTCAATGTTCCAATGCAGAAGACAGTAGCCCCGAACCACAAGGAGAAACTCAAGAATGAGACTGTCACCAAGGAAGCCAGTCTTGGAATGGATGTCCCTAAGGCTGTTGGGGCTGACAGCATTTCCCAGCCTAGTAGGGATGATCAGCTCCATGCAGAGATGCCTAACTTGGATCTTATCTCAGCGGCATGGTCACCTCAGGGAACAAAGGGCAGGGATGAGCTGAAGCCCTTTTTCTCCCTCTCATTCAAACATTTATTAAGCCCCTACTATATTTCAGGTGTCACAGAAGGAAAGAGCTACACTCACCATCTCCAAGGCTCCCCGCAATACCCCACACAAGAGATTGGAATAAATAAGGGATGAGTGGTTATCAGGAAGTTCCACAAAGTCCACCAAGGGGTTATTTTCCAAAATGAGGGAGAATTCATCACCAGCTGGGCTCCAATTAGTGATGCTTGGAGTGATGCCCAAGTACATCTTGAACGCCACCTGTCAGGGGACACACAATAGCACTACAGGGAAGGACAGCAGGAACTGTACAAGGGGGTGGGGAGACACAAGGGGCTGAGGAACAAAACTGTGGCCTCTGAAAGACGATGAAGTTCTAGATATTCAGGCAAAAAAGAGGCGACATCTGTGCACAATTCCACATTGTCCTTTAGGGGGTCATGAATTAAGCACCAACTCCCTCTCTGCCTGTGCCTCTCAGTGGAGTGCAGAGGCCTCCAACAGGGTCGGCTGCCCTGAGCCAGCATCTGAGCAGAGAAGACTGAACCTCCCCAGCCCATTGGTGCCACCTGAACCCACCTTCAAGAAAGTGAACAGGTCACTTGGACAGAATCACTCTCAAGACACCCTTCCCACCCACCTCTTCATTCTAAACCCTCACAAAGCTTGCTCCACTGTCAACTTTCTTAAGGATGTGGGCAGAGCCAACATGCTTACAACTGAAAGAACCATCCTTGAGGTAACTATAGCTATTATTTATTAATACTGTAGTAGTACGACACTAGTATTAGCAGTAAACATTTACAATATGTACAACACTAAAGTGCATTCATTTTACCTGAATGCTTATGGCCATAATTTACTCCCTACAAAAACCACGTAAGGGGGGCTGGGGATATGGCTCGGGCACCTGCCTGGCAAGCGCAAGGTCCCGAATTTAAGTCCCGGTACAAAAAAAAAAAAAAAAAAAACAAAAAAACCACACACAGGTGAGGTAGCTCTTATTTTCTCCAAAAGTGAAGTAACTAGTAGTTAAAGAAGTTAAAAGTTGCCAGGCATGGTGGTACCTACAATCCCAGCATTCTGGGAGGCTGAAGCAGGAGGATCAAGTCCAAGCCCAGCCTGGGCAACTCAGGGAGACCCTATCTCCAAATAAAAAGTAAAAAGGGCTAGGAATGTAGCTCAGCACTAAGGTCCTGGGTTTAATCCCTACTACTACACCAAAAAAAAGAAAAAGTACAAGTAAGTGAGTTACCTAAGAATCCAGTATGGTAAATACCAAAAGCAAAATTTAAAGTCAGGTATGTTTATAGTCTGTATCTTTTGTTGTTGATGTTGTTGTTGTTGTTGTAGTAGTTGTTTTGCAGTGCTAAGGACTGAACCCAGGGTCTCACATGTGCTAGGTAAGTGTTCTGAGTTTCATTTCCATCTATATATTTTTTCTTTTTGTAGTACTAGGGATCAAAGCCAGGGGAACTCTACCACTGAGCTACATCCCCAACCCCCAGGCCATTTTAAATTTTTTATTTGAAACAGGGTTTCCTTAAATTGCCCAGGTAGGACTCAAACCTGCAATCCTCCTGCTTCAGTCTCAGTGCTGGGATTATAGGAATGTACCACTTGTGCCCAGCTCCATCTGTATTCTTTTTTGTTTTTGGATTTTTTTTTTTTTTTTTTTTTTTTTTTTTTTTTGAGCAAGCTATGTAGCCCACACTGTCCTCAAACTCACAGAAATCCTCCTATCTCAGCCTCCTTAGTGCTAGGATTACGAGTGTGTGTCACTACGCCCAGCCTCCATCTGTATTATAATCCTGGTTACTCTGCTGTAATTTCACATGGATGAGATTCTTTTTTTTTTTGTGGGTACCGGGGGTCGACCTCAGGACCTCACGCGCCAGCAGGCGCCCATGCCGCTGAGTGATATCACCAGCCCTTTTTTCATATGTGGGTACCGGGAGTCAAACTCAGGACCTCGTGCTTGCCAGGCAGGTGCTTATGCCACTGAGCCATCTCACCAGCCTGAGATTCGTCTTTAATTTCAGTGGGGTTTTAATTGATAGAGATGGTCCCAATCACTTTTTCCTTTTCCATAATCTGCTACTCCCAAACCACTCGGAAAGCTTCTTGGACCCAAACACCTGCCTAATCAGTCTTTTGGGAGACTAAGAGCCTAAGGGAGACACCAAAATAGCAAGCAATGCTTTCCAGTGGCAATCCTTCAGCACGGCCAGGTGGCCCAGGATAATGACCTTGGCGATGACATCTGCAGTTTCCCGAAAGTCATGGCATCTGCCAACATTTGACCGTGCCAAGAAATCTTCAATCAGTCGGACTCCTATGTTATAGCCCCTGGGAAGGAAAAGACAGAAGAACATTATGAGCTCTAAATGTCCTATGTTTGAACATAAGGCTATTATTGGTAAGGAGAAAATGGGAATAATCTCAGAACATCCCAATAAATGAGCTCAGTGGAAACTGTACCCTTACAGGAGGACACTGCTCAGGGCTGTAAAATACAATGAAGACTCAGTGTGCCGGGGAGCCCCAGTCCTCTCTTCACTCCTGCAAAGGTGCTCACTCACATTTTGTCCAGCTGTTTATTCACATCTTCATCATTTTCATAGTCTTTGCATAGCTGGGTGACAAGGGCCCCATAGGTCAGGGTGAAGAGTTCAGAGCTCTAAAAGAGATTCAAAAGGCAATGAGGGGCATGCAACACAAAAGAGAAAATGTGGTGACAATCTGGACTGGCCTTGATGCAACTTTCTTTTTTTGTTTGTTTTTAAGACAGGGTCTCCCTATATAGTGCAGGTTGGCCTTGAACTCACTACGTAGCCCAGGCTGGCCTCGAACTCATGACAATCCTCCTGCCTGGTGATGTAACTTTCAAGATTCAAAGAAAGGTCACCTGTGTCTGGAGGGGAAAGAACATCATTTCCTACAGAGTGGCCAGGGCATGTGGCTCCCCAAGGTCAACTGGCCAAGGCTGCAGCCAGACTCTGTTAAAAAAAAAACAGGCTGGGGGCCGGTGAGATGGCTCAGCGGCTTAAGCGCCTGCCCGGCAAGCGCGAGGGCCCGAGTTCGACTCCCGGAACCCACATACGAAAAAGGGGCCGGTGATATCGCTCAGCGACACGGGCGCCTGTTGGCGCGTGAGGTCCTGAGGTCGTCCCCCCGGTACCCACAAAAAAAAAACAAAAAAAACAAAAAAAGAAAAACAGGCTGGAAGAAGCACCTCATGCCCTGGGCAGTCACTCTTCCAACATACCAAAGTGGACCTCTGACAACTCCAAGTCTCCATCATAGCAGTTCAGTCACCAGAATCTGGTGTGGGAGTAGTAGGTGCTCACTTAGATTCTGCCAGAGGCAGACCTGAAGCATTCAGTTACCAACTAGCCTCTGTGTACTGGCAGGTGTGACACCTCAAAATGCCTCAGCCTGGAGTTAAGCTGTATTCCCACAGCTCTACCCAGAAGCAGCAGAGAATTTAGGGGCCAGTCCACAGGGAAGGCAGGAAGTCCTAGACAAAGTCTACTGTCTTTTTTTGGGGGGGAAAGCTTTAAAATTTTTTATTTTGTGTACACTGAGTTAGCATGGTCTCTTTCACTGACAGGATGTCCTGGATAATCCATCAAAGGAAGATCACTTAGTCCAACTTGATGAAGCCGATATCCTTCACGTAGTGACGGAAATACTGATGGCACATGCTCAGGCCATATTTCCGGATCAGACCGTGTTGGTTTGAGCAGACACAGCAAGGGCAAGAGCCGTAGCAGAATTTCCTCGGGTGGCTCCAGTAGGGCTGCTGGTGACCCGAGTTGCTTCCAGAGGTACAAGGAGGCAAAAGGCAAAGTCTACTGTCTTGAAGAAAACCCCTCTCCAAACTCACCAGCACAGGAAAAAATACTGTTCCTCTTGACAGGTAAAATGCTTCCAGTAAAAGGAGTAAGTCTAAAAGGAATACAATCTTTTTTTTTTTTTTTTTTTAAAGGAATACAGGGCCTGGTATATAGCTCAGCAGCACAGCACCTGCCTAGAAAGCCCAAGGTTGTAAGTTCAATTCCTGGTACCAAAAAAAATAATAATAATAATACAATGTTTTGCATACCGGAAACACAATACTGACTTGGACTGGTTTCTATTACAACCTCAGTTAAAATCACAGAAACTCTCAGATGCAGAATCCTATTACTTGCCGGGCATGATGGCACATGCCTGTAATCCCAGCACTTGGGAGGCTGAGACAGGAGGATCACTGTGAGTTTGAGGCCAACCTGGGCTACATAGTGAGTTTAAGGCCAGCATGAACTGCATAGTGAGACCCTGTCTCAAAAAAATAATAATAAGCTGAGTGCTTTTTCGTTATATACTGCACTCTACCTTGCATCACCTCATTTTCCGATCCCACACTAACTCAGTAAAGCAGACAGGGCAGGAACCATTCTTACTTTTTAGAGAACACTGAGACCAGTATAATTAAATAATTTGCCCAAAGTCAAACAGCTAATTACTGAAAAAAGTAATATGGGAGAACCAAAGCCAAAGGTTTCCCAGCCGATATTCATTCTATCCACTATTCCCCATAGCAGCAATATTAATAAGGCCCCTCAAAAATAAACAGCAAAAAAAAAAAAAAAAAAAAAAACAGCTGCACTGGAGTCAAAGAAAATCAATTTCAGGATCAGGAGGCTCTTTGAACTCAACTAAAACAGTCAGATCAGGGTGTCTCGAAGAGATCATTTACCAAACACAGCAATTAAAGGGAAGCTATTAAGGAGGGGAATGATTTTTTAGTAAAGTCAAGGGCTTGGCACTAGAATGGCTTAAGCATGAATGGATGGAGACAATCCAGCAGTTACCAGTCAGGAGAGTTGGCACCACTGCATTAAATCAGGAGTGCTTTCCTTCCATTATTAATAAGCCCTGGGGTGGAAACTCCGAGAGCCTCAGCAACCCAACCATGATGTTAAGTAGCATGCAAATCATGATACTATTAAGTGCCTTACACATGCAGCTGCCCCCAATTGACTTGATAAAAAAATCAGGGTCCTGACCTATCTATCCACGCTCATTAATCAATATGCCTGAGCTCCCTAACTCAGTTCTCCATTCCCCCTCTCTCTCTCGTTTTTATGCACCACTGGGATTGAAACTAGGGCCTTGAACATGCTAGGCAAGTGCTATGCCACTGAGCTACATGCGCAGCCTTTTAATTTTGAGACAAGGTCTCCCTAAATTGCTCAGGCTGTACTAAAATTTGTGACCCTCCTGCCTCAGCTTCCTGAGTAGCTAGGATTACAGACATTTACTCATATTTACTCTCCATTTACTCATATTCTCATTCATTCTTCCCCCATCCTCTCTCCTTCTCCCCCTACCCCCTTGTTCTCTCTTCCTTCCCTCTACCCCCAGGATCTCACTATGTAGTAGACTAGTCTCAAATTCATGATTCTTCTGTCTCAGCCTCCCAAGTGCTGAAATTACACATGTGTACCACCACACCTGGCTCTATATCCCTTCTCAATTTCCAAGTCTGGTGGCCAGGTGTGGTGGTGCATGCCTGTAATCGCAACTTGAGAGGCTCAGGCAGGAAGATCGCTGGGAGTTCGAGGCCAGCCTGGGCCAGCCTGGGCTACATACTGAGTTCAAGGCCAGCCTAAGCTACAAACTGCAACCCTTCTCAAAAAAAATTTGTTTTCCAAGTGTCTCTATTTTCAATTATGAACCAAAGCCTGTTTGGGAAAATAAATATCAAATATATAACTTAAAGGACTTCATACTTTTTAAAAAGGGGTGGGGCTATGGTATAGAAAAAAAATCAATCATTCAACAATTACTGTTTACCAGGGACTATCTAGTAGGAAGGAGACAGACAATGCAGCAAAATAACTAAATACACAGTTTTTTCAGAAGGTGAGAAGTACTATGGGTAAAAATAAAGCATCAAAGGAGGCCAGGCATGGTGATGGACATCTGTAATCCCAGCACTCAGGAGGCTGAGGCAGGAGGATTGCAGTGAGTTCGAGGCCATCCTGGGCTACACAGTGAGTTCAAGATCAGCCTGAACTACAAAGAGAGACCCTATCCCCCCCCAAAAAAAAAAAAAAGCCAGACCAAACAAACAAAAAGCTCCAAAGGAGATTAGGGAGTGTTTATGTTCATATATGTGTATGTGTTGGCTGGGGTTAATTTTATGGTCACTTTTTTTTTTTAAGAGAAAAAATAGAACAAAATTTCAAAACAAAATAGGAGGGTAACAATGGTTAATACATTGTGTATTGTTATCTTTAGTTACTCAGAGTACAAGATATTGGCATGCAATTGTCCAAACAGTATTAGCACAAACCTCTTTTCAATGAACTAAGCAAAATTAGTAGTATATCTATCTTAACTATCGTGTGTGTGTGTATGTATATATATATATATATATATATATATATATTTTTTTTTTTTTTTTTTTTTTTTCCCCCCTGGCTGGGGTTAATTTTAAATAGAGTAGTCAGGGAATACCTCACTAAGGTAATATTTGTGTGAAGACCTGAAATAAGTGAGGGTAAACCATGAAGATATCTGGGTGAAAACATTCTAGACCAGTGATGGTGAACCTTTTAGAGCTTTCAGTGATAACAGCCTGCTGCTGCACATGTGCCATAGGTTCACCACCACTGTTCTAGGCATAAGTGTAAATAAAGGTCCTGAGATGGAAATAAGCCTGCCATGTCTGAAAAACAGCTGGGAGACCAGTGTCATTAGAGAGAGTGAGCAGGATAGAAGAAAATGAGAGAAGTAATGGGGGACTGTAGAGCCTGAAGAGCTGAGTGTTTGGCCCTCATGACCCTGAAAACAAACATTTCCATAGGACCACAAAATCTGTTCATTCAACTACTTTTTTTTTTTTCAAGACAGGGTCTCGCTATACAGTTCAGGCTGACCTTGAACTTGCTATGTAGCCAAGGCTGGCCTCGAACTTGTGGCAATTCTCCTGCTTCAGCCTCCAAAGTGCTGGGATTACAGGCATGCGCCACTATGCCCGCATAACCAGTCCACTTTTGTCACTGAATGTAAGTACCGCATTTTCCCTATCACAGAAGCATGAGTCTCTTCTGCAACACTTCTATTTTCAGACTGCTTTAATTATATTTAATAACAATAATTAACACTTAAAATTCTCAGACTGTCTTGCAGTTTCTCATTGACCCTAATAACCATGAGACCTAGATTAGCAACACTATTTATCCTCATTGTACAGATGACAGGTCAAACAACAGATTCATCCACCCACCCACCCATCCATTCATCTAGTGATACTGGAGATTGACCCAGTTACTGGAGACTGAACCAGGGCCTTCGCACTGAGCTACATCCCCACATCTTTTTTTTTTAATTTTGAGACAGTACCTCACTAAATTACTAAATTGCCCAGGCTGGGTTTAAACTTGCAATCTCCCTGCCTCAGCCTCCCAGAGTGCTGAGATCACCGGTGTGTGGTACCATGCCCATATTATCTTTCCGTTGGCATTACAGTCCAATTCCAACGAGATAATGTTGTCTAGAGGACAGCTGCAGAACAGGTACTCAAGAAGACTTTTTTTTCCTGGTGCTGGGGATTGAGTCCAGGGCCTCACGCATACTCAGCAAACACTCTCCACTGAGCCACACCCCCAGCCCTGTTATTTTTGTTTTTTTATTTTTAATTTTTTTCTGTTATTTTTATTCTTAAATGGGTCCTAGGTAGGTGTTGCCAGAGTGCATCCTAAAGTAGGTTCCAAGCTGACAAATACTGAGGGAAATTCTGAATCAATATAAAGAACTTTCTAACAAGACACATGAAAGAAAACTAGATTCACAGTCAGATGATCTGACTTGCTACTTCACAGCTGTCAGAACTCAGGTAAATCACTTGGTAAACTTTTCTCTCTTCACACAAAAATAGTAACAGTAAAACCTGTCACACTGGTCACAGTGCTGTTGGGAGGATCTAATCAGATAATGCATTTAAAGATGTTTTCCAGACAAGAATCCACAGGATTATGGCAGCTATGCCAGAATGATCTCCAAGTACTTCAGAAACAACCTGGGCAAAGAAAGTTAAGCCAATCCCTATCCTCAGATGTACCACTACTTCATGGGTTTCAGAAGGCCTTTCAGTTAGTGCCCCCAAAATGACATTCAAGCCCCTTAAGAGGGCTGCTGTCTAGAGCTAAGGCTCCAAGAGTCATACTTTTTTTATTCTTGAGACAGGGTCTCTCACTGTGTAGTTCAGTTTGGCCTTGAACTCACTATGGAGCCCAGGCTGGGCTCGAATTCACAGTGATCCAAATGCTGGGATTACAGGCATGTACCACCATGCCCAGCCTAACAGCCACACTATTTTTGTCAAAACAGGTAATCCAAAGTGAATTCTTTCCAGTAGCTGGGGTTGCAGGTTTAATAAAAAGACTGTGTCCAGCCCTCTCTCACTTTCCACCCTCTGGTCCTGGAGACTCTAAATGCAGGTACTTACTTAGTAACTCACCTGAATTTTGGAGAACATAGACATTGGGGCTGGTTACTATTAACACAAAAGGGAAGGCCTCACTGTCCTTGGGATTTAAGAGCCACCTATGATACAGACACATAAAAACTAATAAATTTATTAACAAAGATGCTAGCACACTGTCACCTGTACTCTAAGTCACTGTTAAGCTGCTAGCTTTACACACATTTTCTCAATTAACCCTCAGAACAACCCTATAATGCTAAGTACTGTTATTGCTTCCTTTATTAAAGTGAGAGACAGACACAGCTAGGTATGGTGGTGCACAACTATAATTCTAGCACTCTGGGAGGCTGAGGCAGGAGGATCACAAATTCGAGCCTAGCCTAAGCAACCTACCAACTGAGTGAAATCCTGTCTCAAATTTTTTTTTTTTAATGTGGGTACTGGGAGTCCACCTCAGGACCTTGCACTTGCCAGCAAGCGCTTGTGCCGCTAAGCGACATCACCGGCCCGTTTTTTCCTTTATGTGGGTTCCCCAAAACTCAGGACCTCATGCTTACCAGGCAGGCGCTTATGCTGCTGAGCTATCTCACTGGCCCTCAAATTTTTAAAAAGGTAAAAAAATGGGCTGAGGATGTAGCTCAATGCAAAGACTCTGGTTCAATCCCCAGTACTGGAAAAAGAATCCCAATGACATTCTTCCCAAAACTAGAGAAAACAATCCTAAAAATCATATGGAACCACGAAAGACCTGGAATACAGGGTGAGATGCCACATGCCTGTAATCCCAGCACTTGGGAGGCTGAGGCAAGAGGATCGCCATGAGTCATGAATTCTAGGCTAGGATGAACTACATAGGGAGACCCTGTTCAAAAATGAAAACAAAACAAAACAGAATAGTGAAAGCAATCCTAAACAAAAAGAGCGAAGCTGGAGACATCACAATAACCAATTTCAAATTATATTACAAAGTGATAGTAACAAAAGAGAATGGTACTAGCCCCAAAACAGATACATAGACCAAAGGAATAGAACAGAGGGCACAGAAACAAACCCTCACAACTACAGTCCTCTTACTCTGGACAAAGAGGCAAAAAGTACACACTGGAGAAAAGACATTCTCTATAACAAGTGGTGCTGGGAAAACTGGATACCCACACACAGAAGACTGAAACTAGATCCTTGTCTTCCACTCTGTACAAATATCAATTCAAAGCAGATCAGAGACCTAGGTATAAGACTTGAAGCTTTGAAATTGCTGAAAGAAAACATAGGGGAAACACCCGAAGCCAGAGGCAAAACTTCCTAAATAGGGCTCCAATAGCACAGGACATAATAGTAAGAATCAACAAATGAGACTACATCAAATTAAAAGTTTCTGCATAGCAAGGGAAATAATTGATAGTGTGAAGAGACAGCTTATAGAAGAAAACTTTTAGGGCCGGTGAGATAGCTCAGTGGCATGAGCGCCTGCCCGGCAAGCGTGAGGTCCTGAGTTCGACTCCTGGAACCCACATAAAGGAAAAAAGGGGCTGGTGATATGGCTCAGTGGCACAAGCACTTGCTGGCAAGCACGAGGTCCTGAGGTCAACTCCTGGTACCCACATAAAAAAAAAAAAAAAAAAAAAAAAAAGAAGAAAACTTTTAAATTGGGTGTGGTGGCACACACCTGTAATCCCAGCACTTGGGAGGCTGAGACAGGAGGATCGCTGTGAGTTTGAGGCCAGCCTGGGCTACTTAGTAAATTTAAGGCCAGCCTAAACTACATCGTGAGACCCTGTCAAAACAAAAAACAAACAAAAATAACTACACTGAGATTCCACCTCATCTAAGTCAGAATGGCTATTATCAAGAATTCAAAAAACAAGCTAGGTATGGTAGTGCATCCCTGTAATCCCAGAGCTCTAAGGTAGGAGGATTGGAGGACTGCAAGCTCAAAACCAGCCTGGGTTGCTGGGCATGGTGGCACACACCTGTAATCCCAGCACTTGGGAGGCTGAGGCAGGAGGATCGCTGTGAGCTCGAGCCAGCCTAAACTACATCAAGGCTAAGCTGAATTACATACCAAGATCCTGTGTCCAAAAAAAACAACAACAACAAAAGTAAACGGCGCTACAGCTCAGCGGCACAGTGCCTGCCCAGCAAGTGCAAGGTCCTGAGTTCGATTCTCAGTACCAAAACAACAACAACAAAAAAAACCCAGCCTGGCCAATTTAGCAACTCTGTTTTTTAGAAAAAAAAGCAGGGGAGGGAGGCACTGAGGATATAGCTCAATGTGGAGGCTCTGAGTTCACCTCCCAATACCACTAATAATAATAATAACAATAAATGCTGTAAAGGATGTGGGGGAAGGTCTTCTTCACTGCTGGTAGGAGTGTAAATTAGTAGAGCCCCTATGGACACCAACATGGAGGTTCCTCAAAAAATCAGAAATACAGCTACCATTTCATCCAGCTATACCACTTCTTCATATACATGAAGGAATTAAAGTCAGCACACTACAGACACACTGGCACACCCATGTTTACTGCAGCACAATTCACAATAGCTAAGATATGGAAGTAGCCTAGATGCCCATCAACAGATGAATGGATTGAAAAAGTGGCATATGTACACAATGAACTATTTTTTTTTTTTTTTTTTTTTTGGTGGGTACCGGGGGGTCGACCTCAGGACCTCGCGCGCCAACAGGCACCCGTGCCGCTGAGCGATATCACCGGCCCCTTTTTCGTATGTGGGTTCCGGGAGTCGAACTCGGGCCCTCGCGCTTGCAAGGCAGGCGCTTACGCCGCTGAGCCATCTCACCGGCCCCCACAATTAACTATTATTCAGCAATATAGAGGAACAAAATTATGTCATTTGTAGGAAAATGGATGGAACTAGAGACCTTCATGCTAAGCAAAACAAGTCAGACTCAGAAAAGCAAGTACTGTACATTCTCCCTAATATGTGGAATCTAAAAAAGATGACATCAAAGCAGAAGGGAGACTATTATTAGGCGAAAGGATGAGAATAAGGATGGGGTAGGGAGGATGTAAGGGGTAGTACAGTGGGAATGCATATGATCAAAATATATGCACTGAAATCCAGTATTTTGTAAAATTAGTAGGCACTACTAAAAAGCTTTTACTTTTTTTTTCTTTGAGACAGGGTCTCCCTACATACTTCAGGCTGGCCTTGAACTTGCAGCAATCCTCTTGCCTCAGCCTCCTGAGTGCCAGGGTTACAGGTTACCATGCCCAGATTTCAAGCTAGGTGTGGTGGCACACACCTATAATCATAGCATTCTGGGAGGCTGTTTCAGTGACTTAGCGAGACCCTGTTTCAAAATAAAAAATACAAAAAGGGGTAGGGATATAACTCAGCACAAAGACCCTGGGTTAAATCCCTAGTACCACAAACAGTGATTTCGAGGGAAAAAAATGTACAAAAATGAAAGCATGATACAAAAACTAAGACTTCTCTGCTCATACTATAGGAAAAGGAGGAAACAAACACACCACTTGAATTTTACGTGATCTCATCTAATGTAGGGTAGGTATTACTGGACCCATTTCAAAGAGAGGAAATCGAATAAGCCAGAACTCCAATTACTGTCCATGCTTGTTCCTATGACACTGTTCTTGTTGTTGCTGTTTTGGTACCGGGAATAGAACTCAAGACCTTGCGCTTGCCAGGCAGGCGCTTGTGCTGCTGAGCTATATCCCCGACCTTTTTGAACACTATTGTGTTCTACCTAGGGCAAGAGGGAGGCCCCGCCTTCTCTACTATTAGAGGGGCACAACTCACTCACTCTGGCCAGTGAATAGAAGAAAGTTCTTTTCTGACACGATCAATATCAGAGCACATCTCACAATGCCCACAGCACAATGCCCACAGTGTGAGACAAGACAGGCCATTTAACCTTAAGTTACGCAGTTGGAATTAGCAGTTCAAATCCTAACTCCTAGGTGTAAATTTGGGCGAGCTACATAACCTCCCTGAACAGCAAAATGGCACATCGTCACCCATTTAGTAGAGTTCCTCTGCGGATCAAACGAGAGAATGTACGTAAAATGCTTGGCCCAGTGCCTGACACACCGTAAGAGACCAGCAAGTGGCAGTTACTATCACTTACTGCCGTCGCTGTTGTTGGTCTAGAACAGAGCTGCACAGCGGTCTCCTGCGGAGAGCTACTCCAGCACCTTCTCAAGTCCCCACCTGCTCAAGCCCGGGACGCCCTCAGACTGAGCCACCAGGCGACTGCCTCCTCCCATAGCTTTCAGCGCTCTTTCCCAATCGTGCCTAGCGCTCGCGCGGGGGCCAGGCCCTTTCTCCCGTACGCCTCTCTTCCGCTCCGCCCGCCGGGGTCCTGCGCTCCCAATTACCATTTTCTTGCTCTCAGTGCCACGGTTCGCCTGCCTCGACATGGTGCCGACCTCCCTCTTCCGCCTCGCCACAGGCCCTCTAGGAGACCCTCCAGACACTGCCAGACCCAAGCAAGGCCCCTTAGCCTCCGGGACTAATCAGCTCCGCCTCACCGCGTCTGCGCGGGTGCCGCTGGGCACCATGGGACTCGTGGTCCATCTGAGAATAACTCCGCCCAACGAACGCAGGACTACAGCACCCAAGCGCCCCGGCGAAGCCCCGCCCCCTGCGCAGCGGAACTATGAGTGCCGGAGTGTCGCGCGCGCCTGGCTTTCAGCTCCTGGGCCTGGGGTTGCATTTTGCCGCTGGGTGGCGTCCGTAGCTTGCAGCAGTCCTGTGTCATCCACCCACTGTCCTCTCTTCCGTCCCCCGCGCTCGGCTCAAAGATGCGCTGCAAATTCCTTTCTCGCGGGTTGGTTTTGGAAAGTCCCTCTTTCGAACTAGCTGCGTCCGCTGTTGCTGTAATTCAGCGCCAGACGCTCCCAGAAAACTAGCAACTCACACCCAGATCTGGCTTATTTTTATTTTTCCGGTGCTGGGAATTGAACCCAGGACCTCGCACATGCTGGGGCTCTACTGCCGAGCTACAGCACTAACCCCTATTATAAAAATTTTTAATGAACACCTACTCTGTGCCAAGAATTTCTCTAGTGACTTTATCTTCAAACTGCCATCTGGTCCCAACTCCCTACCACCATTTGTCTCGCAATGGAATATCCAGTCTTTTAGATAAAGTCCAAGTCACTTTTTTTCCCCTCTTTTCCTAAAACAGCTACAGTGTCTGGTTCTCAGAAAAGAAAGACCACCAGCTGTGGTAGTAGCCAGTCCTGAGTTTTAATCCAGGCTTTGCCATCTGAGGCCAGTTGCTGGATCTCACTCAGTTGATGATGCATGCATGCAAAAAACATAAAAGGCACACAGTGAACACGCATTTTACCTTCCATCCACCTGCTAAAAACACAGCCCAACAAATATTGGGGAGTGTACTGGCTGAGCCTTCACCCATCACGATGGAAAAGTCCCATAATCACAGATCACAGCTCTTTGTTTTCAGCTCCAGCCAACGCTCCTTAGTGCTCAAGTCGGAGGGGGCTGAGCTGGGGAAGGTGGAGTCCTTGAGCACTTCAGCCTGGTAGTTTGACTCTGTAGCAGCTGTATTCTAGCCCCCAGCCTTCACCCTGACAACCAGCCTGTGCAGAGGAGCCAGCTTAGGCTGGAAGAGGCTACAGGGGCCCAGGAGTACCCTCAGTCCTTTCCTGAGGGTGCAGGACCAATCATTATTATACACTTCTCCCTGTAGCACATTCTAGAGCCTCCCTAGAGGCAGTGACCCCTGACTCACTCCTGTGTCATACCCAGGGGCATGAGCCAAAGGCTAAGGACTCAGAAGGAATATGAGTGGCGGTTGAAGGGGGCAGAGAAAAGCAGGGGACAGCTAGTCCTGGGAGAGCAGCATGGCTAGAGGACAGCCTCCCACATTCCCAGGAGAGAGGACAGCTGAGGTGAAAGCTGCAGTTGGCCAGCCTGTCTGTCGGTCTGGGCTCCTCCCTGCCGGCTGCCTTGGCTGCCCACAGAAACCTGAGTCACAGTCACGGCCAGCCGCCCGACCCCACCCAGCCTGGTGTCAGCCTGGGCGGTTCTGGAGATATTGGAGGTGGAGCCTCTCTGCCTGTCTCACAGCCTCTGAGATTCTTCCTCTTTGCTGGTGATTTGTCCCCTTGGCGTCGCTTTCTCTTTGGGACTTGTCCTTGCAATGTCATCAGTCCTGAATTAAGGGTGAGAGTGGGATCCATCTGTTCATCTAAATAGGGCCTCCTCCTTACTCACATTGAAACATAAAAGAAACAAGAAGAAGAAAGAAAAAAGAGAATAGAAGGAAAAAATGGAAACAAAGCTCTTGTAAATAAGGAGGGGAGGAGGGGTTGAAGGGAGGGGAGGGGAACGGGAATAAAAGAAGAAGTAAGATATATCATGTGCAGGTACAAATTCCCTATGATGAATGTGATCATTATGTATATCTAAAATGTACCAATAAAAAAAAGAAACATAAAAGTTCTTTTAGGGGTGTAGCTCAGTGATAGAAATACATGCTTTGCATGCACAGGGGCCTGAGTTCAATCTCCAGGAGGGAAAAACAAAAAACTCCTTATATAGCTAGTCCGAGGATTCTCAGCACAGGCAACTCCTTATACAGCTAGTCCAAGGTTTCTCGGTATAGTTTCCATCATTCTGAAATTCCAACCTCTCTCCACCACTCTAGGGTCAAGGACAATTAAGAAAACCAGGCACCCCTTGTCTATCCTTGTCTTTTGAATGCAAGCAGGGTCAGGTCCCCATCAGGGGCTCTAACAAAGACCCCTAATGGTTGACCCTATTTAGTACAGAATCTTTAGTACAGTTCTGTTGCTTTCTCTGTACTTCCCCTCCCAAAGAGCCAGGGGGAGGGAGACAGCTGGAGCCCACTGCCTTTGAGGAAGTCCCCAGACCCAAATCCAGGTAGTGGGGCCTGGAGGCTAAGGCTCTCTAGGAGAGCCAGTCTAGGTTAGAGACCCCTTCTTGCTGCAAGGCCTTAGAGGAGGAGTGGGAGTGAGAATCTGATGTCTATTCTTTCAGCTGCCTCTTGAAGGCCTCTCCCACTTCCTACTTTGTGAGTAGGGAGGCAGCATCTAGGGCCTCTATCCGAGATTCATATCTCTGAGTCAAATTTCCCAGTGATTTCCTTCATCTCTTCATCAGGTTCATTCTGGGCTCTACCCCACTAAACCCAGCAGGTTGTAAGTGCTCTTGCTCCTGTCTTCCCTCTGGGAGGATCAGGAAGAGGACATATTTCTGATCCTCACTCAGGGACATGCCCCCAACCCCAACAGAGCCTTGTGGTGAAACCAAGGGCTCACTCATGCCTGTTTCTGTGGAGGAGGAAGTGCACTGCCCTGGGCTGCAGAAGAGATGACAAAAGTTCCCTGTCCTTTACTGAAGAGGGTAGAGCATTGTGTTGGGGGTTTAGCACCTACTGTTGCAGAAGCCTCGCTTGCCCTTTCTCTGAGATGTCTAACTTGATTTTTTTTTTTTTTAAACAAGTCTTGCTAAATTCTGAAGGCTGGACTCCAATTTGTGATCCTTCTGACTCAGCCTATCAGAGTACAGGCATGTGCCACCACTCCTGGCTGGAGTGTCTAACATATATGGAGTCATGTGGAGTTCTCAGGCACCATCACCTGACCCCAAACTCAGAGAGACACCATTATCAACCCCCACTTATTTACTGGAGCCTGGGACCTGCCAGGAATCCTGGTCAGTTAGGGAAGGAGAGGCGCCTACTCCATCTGTCCACTTCCACTGCATCACCTGGGGCACTCCACTTGCTTGGCTTCCCCCAAGCCATCTTCCCAGGCTGTAGCCCATCAGCTGTGCAAGAAGCCTTCTGGGGACACCTGCTTCTCAAGTTGCCTAACTTCCCATTTGCCCTGCTGGTCTCTAGCAACAGCATCTTGGGGAGCTTCAGGAATCAGTATAGGAGGGAAGGGTTCTAACCTTGGCATCATTGACAGTCTACACCTGATAATTCTTTGCTATGGGGGATGAGCCTATGCATGGTAGGATGTTAAGCAGCGTTCCTGGCATCCACTCGTTAGATTTTAGTGGCATCCCCAGGTGTGACAACCAAAACATTTTTAAGCATTGCCAAATGTTCCTCTGTCCAGGGCGGACCCAGAATTGCCCTTAGTAGAGAATGACTGATGAAAGCTAACACTACATGCTACCTCTTTTCGGGGATCTCCCCAAGTCAATTCAGATGTTTAGATACAGTCTCCGGTTCTAAGAACCCCTTGATCCTCAACAGCTTCCTGGGATCTACATTTCCAAGTCAATTGGCATTTAAGTCCTCTTATACAGTACAGGCCATTCCTGGGCCTGTCTTTTCATGTTAGCTATCATTTCCCCCTCTGTTATTTCTTAGCGGTAGCCAATGAGGTTCACCATTCCCACCTATCCATTTTTATCCCTACACTAACCTCAAAATGAGGCTCTCCCTTCTTGGTCTCTCTCTCTCTCTCTCTCTCTCTCTCTCTCTCTCTCTCTCTCTCTCTCTCTCTCTCTCCTTCTCTCTCTTTCCTTTTATTATTTTTATTTTATTTATTTATTTATTTATTTATTTATTGGTTCTTTGGAGACAAGTTCTTTACTGTGTGGTTTGGACTGGCCTTGAACTCACTATGTAGCCCAAGCTGGCCCAGAATTTGAGGTGATTCTCTTGCCTCAGCCTCCCAAGTGCTAGGACTACAAGTGTGCACCACCGTACCCGGTTGGGTTGTTTTCTGAATTCTCTGAAACCTATGGGCCTGTGCAGCTCTGGAAGATCCAGGCCCTGAGGCCTCTGATCCTACAAAGGACAGTCTAGACTCCATCATCTACACATGGTCCCCTTACTCTGTAGATGGGATGGCTAACAACAAAGATGGGGAATCCGCTTCCCATCCTTATCTTCTTTGCACTGGAAGCCCCTTCATTATCAAAGCCTTCTTCATCATATTTACTGAGTACTTCCTATATACCAGGCTCTGTGCTACCCACTTCATCAGCATTGCCTCATTTCTCTTTTTTCCTAGTACTGGGGATTGAGCCCAAGGCCTTCACCCTGAGCTATATCCCCAGCCCTTTTTATTTTATTTTATTTTTTGGTACTGCGAATCGAACTCAGGGCCTCACGCTTGCCAGGCAGGCGCTGTGCTGCTGAGCTACATCCCCAGCCCCCCAGCTCTTTCTACATTTTTTATTTTAAAACAGGGTCTCGGGCTGGTGAGATAGCTCAGCGGCATAAGTGCCTGCCTGGCAAGCTCAAGGTCCTGAGTTCGACTCCCGGTACCCACATACGAAAAAAGGGCCGGTGATATTGCTCAGTGGCACCAGCGCCTGCTGGTGCGCGAGGTCCTGAGTTCAACCCTGGGTACCCACAAGAAAGAAAAAAAACAGGGTCTCACTGGGCATGGTGGCACACGCCTGTAATCTCAGCACTCAGGAGGCTGAGGCAGTAGGATCACCACAAGTTCAAGTCCAGCTTCCCAGAGTGCTGGGACTAAAAGTGTGTGCCACTGCACCAGGCTCTGCATTGCCTTATTTAAACTTTGCAATGACTCCATGGTACTCCATGACGCTATTATTTTCCTGACTTTATAGGTGAGCAAACCTGGTTTCAGAAAAGCTAAGTCACTAGTTTGAAGTTAAGTCACTAGCTCCAATTGCAGGTCTTTCATCATCATCCTCTTCTAATGTCACTCCCTCCCCACACCCTTCCACAAGGGTTGAAATCCCTAGCTACTCACAAGTCTCAAGACAGGCTGTCCCTAGGTTGCCTGAGCCCCCAATCCTTTTGTTCTCCAAAGTCCCCCTTTAAATAGCTTCTCTCTGGAACTGCTCAAAGGAAGGCGATTGTGGTGGGAAAGGGGGAACGGGGACAACATCTCACTGGGTCTAATCTTTGGACAATGAGAACTAGAGAACTGACCTTCAGGAGGTCAGGACAAAGGGCAGGGCCAGGGTGGGCAGAGCCCAGGTGCCTCTCCTCCTTCCTCCCTTGGTCAATCCTGCAGCAGCACCATCATCGATCCACCTTCCCAGCAAGGCCCTCCTCTCCCCCAGGCTAAGCCTGACTTGGCATGAGTCCCTCACCTCAGCTGGCAGGAACAAGGGGACTGGGGAGTCCACTCCAGAGGGCTGGGAAGCAGGGCCACTTAGGGTAGGAGAGTCAGGAGGGGCCCACCACCCCCTCATCAATAGGCCACAGGAGAGAAAATCCTTCTGGGGAGGAGGGGGGTGTTTTCTGGTGGGGGTAGGGAGATTTAGGGCCAGGACCACCCAATTTGGAGCCGGGAGGGACCCAGCAGATTAGAGACCTGGGTAAAGCAGCCGCAAAAGACTGTAATTACCCCAGAGAAACAGAGAAGACACCAACCCTAGGATGCTAAAGGAAGGGTAGCAGCAAGGCACCCAGCACTCTCCGCTTTCCAGCCATCAGAGGAGAGGAGAATGCACAGCCCTTTGTGAGGTCTCCTTGCGACCCTCCTTTGTGCCTCTTGACATACCCTCGACAGATTTTCTTTGAGGTGGGTTTGGGAGATTTTAGATTGAAGCTGCTTGCTCAGACCCAAGCCAGAGCCCTCGGGCTTCATGGTGGGATTGGAGGCTCCCAGCCCCGCGTCTCACTCCCCCAGTCCCAGCGGCCGGTGAGTCACTCGAGCGTTCCCTACTTAGTCTACTCGCGCGGTGGCGCGTACCAAGTGCGGCCGCAGGGGGAGGCGGTTCGGCCGGTGTCCTCCCGGAGCCGCGGCGCCCCATCCGCTGCAGTGGCAGAAGCGGTGTCAGGCGGCTCCAAGTGCCGCGCCCCAGGGCGGGGTGGCGGGCGTGGCGGACTGGTGGTCGCTCCGTTCCCCCGCACTGAGGGGTAGGCTCTCCCCGCGCCGCACTTGGTACGCGCCAGCGGGAGGCCAGGCCCAGTCCCGGCTGTACAATAGGGTTGGGCAGCGGCCCGGACTGGGCCGGCATCGGCCTGGGAGCCGGAGCGCGACCGGAGCGACAGACCCTGGGCAGCCGGCGACTCCGAGCCTCGCAGGCCACCAGCCTCGACTTCTACGGAGCGCCGCCGCTTCTGAGTCGTTGCCCGCAGGGCGGGCCGGGCGTGATGCGCCGTGGGACCCCTGTCCTGGCCTCGGGCCGCCGCCGCCGCCGCCGCTGAGACCTCAAGACCCCCCCAGTGACGCCGCAGCCATGGAGCGCGGCCCGCGTGTGGAGCCGGATCCGGGCGTGCCCCCAGGTACGCGGGAGCCACGCGGAGGCGCGGTGGGAGGAAGGTCGAGGTGCTGCGGGGAGGCCGAGGATGAGGCCGGCCGCTAGGCAGGGACCGGGGGACCCCCCCCCTGCGCCGCGCCCTCTAACCACTTGGAAGTTTAAAAATAAAGGCTGTGGCGGCGACGGCGGCTCCGGGCCACCGACGCATCTTCTGACAGCGCCCCCCTCCCCCACCCCCGGCGCCGGGACGCACTGGGCAGCGGGATCCGCGGGGACCGGCTCGGGAACGGTTGGGGTGACCCTTCCGCCGCAGCCCCACGTCACCTCGGCTTCCCCACGTCATCCCTCTTCCCGATCTACCCGGGCCCTGAAGATTCCCCTCTATTGGTTTGGGCTTCTGTCCTGCGCCCCATCCGCCGTGGGCACGTGTGACCCTAGCCTGAATGTATGTGTTGGGGGTCCAAATCCTCAGGCCCTGCATACCGAAGCCAAGGCTCTTGTGCCCCCGCGCCCAAGCCCAGGCCCAGGTCCAGACCCAGACCTCGCCCCCACCCCATCCGTCCAGCTGCCGCGCAAAGGGCCTGTTGCTGCTGCGGCCGGGAGGGGAGGGAGGGAGAGGAGGGGGAGGTCTCTAGCGGCTGCTGCCAAGTAACCCGCGGATAAAGGCGAGGGGGAGGGGGAGGCGGCATTGTTTGGGGCGAGGGCGGGATCTGGGGAGTGGGCCGCTTCCCCGGCAGCCTGGTCTGCTCCGGAGCCCACCCAGACCGATTTGGGCGAGAGGACAAAAGTAAATCTGGTTATCCTGCCTGCCCGCCTTCTCAGCTTCTCTGGGACTGAGTCGCACACTGCAGAATGAGGTGAAGGCTCAAGGCCGGTGCTTGCAGGCTTGCAGGCTTGCAGGGCCTGCCACATCATTCCCCAGCCTGAGGCTTTGAATACCTACTTCCTCTCTCAATGCCCCCTACACACACACACACACACACACACACACACACACACCACACACACACACACACACACACACACACCACACACACACTCACTGGCTAGATCTCCAGGCCCCAGACCACCAAAGCTCCCCTTCCCGCCCCCTCATCCCACCAACCACCAGTCCCCAAGACTTCTGCAAATCCCATTCGATCTGGGAGCAGCTGATGAGGGGGTGGGGACAGGTTTCTGGTTGGGCCTGGTGTTGGAGGGAGGGCTCTTTTCTTTCTTCCTGGAAGAGGAGGAAAGAGCATGATGATGAGGACCCAAGTTCTGTTCCCACTGACTCAGGGGGGAGGTGGCTCTGTCCCCACACCCCTATGGAATCCTGAACCTAATCCTGTCACCTCCCTGCCCCTTGGGGCGTGGGCCTAGGATGAAACAGTGTCTGTGGGTGCGGAGAGAGCCCAGGACAAGGTGGGGCCGCTTGGCTGTGGGTGGGCCCCTCCCCATGCCAGCATGGGTGCTTGGAGGGGATCGTGTGGGTGTGGGATATGGGAGGACTCAGAGGGGAGGCTGCCACCAGACTGGGGAGGTCAGGAGGTTTGTAGGCTCTGTTGAAAACAAGGATGTCTATCTTGGCTCTGCTGGTTGTAAGAGGGGACACCCATAGATGTCCAGCTTGGTCATCCATCTGCTTACTGGCCCTCTGCACCTGAAGGTTCCTGGCACTGATGTATATATGGGGGCCTGAATAGGAGTAGAGGACTTGAGCAGTGGCTAGTTTATAATTAGGGCATTGGATTGGGGGCCTGGACTGGATATAAGGGCATGGATGGGATGCTTGCCTGTACTGGGAAGGCCTAGTAGAGGGTGAGGACTACATACAGGGTTTGGGATTGAGAAGAATCTCCAATCACACGGGTGTAGATGGAGTTACCTGAGAACCTGGGGCAGGATGGTTAGTCCTTACACAGATAGAAGTTGAAGGTGACAGTAGTCCCTCTATGAGGCAGGGGCTCCCTGGGAATAAATGTCATACCCACAGCCTGTGTCCTCAGGGAGCTTGAGGCCCGTGTCTGAGCCTCAGTGTATGGAACGTGACCCCTGTCCCCTTTGTTTTCCCTTTTTGTATACTTGTACATTGAGCACTAACAGGAGGCAGCATAGGCTAGGAGAAAACGAGGCCCCCGCTTTTGAGTCAGAAGACCTGGATGGGAAATCTCAGTTGGGCCTCTACTGCCTGCTGGACTGGAGCAAGTAATTACTTCCTGGAGCCGCAGTTTCTGCCCCAGAAAAATGGGGGTAGTATCAATCTGGTGTCATTAATGCAAGGGCTGGAGAAGGGGTGAACTTGAAGGAAACTGACACACAGGCATCAGACACCTTCAGTAAAGTGTTATTACCATTATTGTGGTTAGGATCATTGGAACTGATGCCAGCGGGGAGGCATGAAATATGGGGGCGGGCAGGGGCGGGGAATTGAAAGCAGTTTGTGTAAGAGTGTAGACCTTGGAATCAAACAGTTCCACTTCATAACACTACTGTGTGACCTCCGGAAAGTCACTTAACCTAAGTCTTAAATTTTCCCGTTTGTAAAATGAAAATAACGGTGAGAAATTATCTCCCAGAGACATTAGGATCATTGAGTGAGATGAACACATAAAATTATATTTTTTTAGATTTTTTGGGGCCGGGGATATAGCTCAGCAGCACAAGCTCCTGCCTGGCAAGCGCAAGGTCCTGAGTTCGATTCCTGGTACCAAAAAATAAATAAATAAAATAAAAAATTTCATTTTTACTAGTACATGTTTGCAGTATATGATTACATTCATCATGAAGAGTGGGTACATGTACATAACACGTCTTAATTCTTTTTACTTCCCTTTCTCCAACTCTCCCTCCCCCTAACACATAAAATTTTTAGCCTAAACCAGGCATGATGGTTCATGCCTGTAATCCTACACTGAGAGACCCTGAGGCAGAAGGAACACAAGTTCAGTCCCACCTGGGCAACTTAGCAAGACTCTATCTCAAAATAAAAATAAGTAAATAAAAGGGTCTGGGACTGTATAGCTCAGTGGTAGAATACCCTTGGGTTCAATCCCCCAGTACCAAAAAACAAAACAAAACAAAACAAAACAAAAAAACCGAACACTTCAGCCTAGGCTTTGGCAAGGTATTAGTGCTCAATAAATGCTAGTGCTTTGGTTTGTGTCGATATTATTTCTCATTCCTTCAGATGCCTGAGGAGATGTGATGAATTAGAACTTAAGGAGGTAAATAAGACAGAGGGCCAGGGAAGCAGAGTTCTGGATAAACATGAGCCAGGGTCTATCTGGGGAACAGAGAGGCTCCTGTACCTGACATGGGACAGTGAGAATGGGAGAGAAGATCCAAGAGTTGGGTGCCACAGCTGTCCTGCACACTACACTGGTGCCCTGCTGTGTGCCACCACCATGCTGGCGGTGCTAAGCGTAGGAGACTGAATCAGACAGTCCTCTCTGGGTGCTTCTGGCTCCTACTCCCATGGGGAAAGCAGATGTGTTCACTGCAGGGACCTTGGCCCAAGGGAACCCAAGTGCAATGATGATCTGGTGGCTGTGGGCTCTGCCTATGGAAGCCTTCATAGAGGAGGAGGCATTTGAGGTGGACCTGAAAGGGTGAGTAGAAGTTGGTGAGACCAGTACAATGGACCACAACTATATGTAAGACAGTTACCTCCTGCGTTAGCTCCTCCCGCCCTTGGGCTGGTGGGCCCAGTAATGAGGCCTCTAATGAGCCCCTAATGTGCAGTCACGCATATGCAAATGAGGAGGAAGGGGCAATAGGCCAGCTTAGCCCTCCTCTCTGCCCAGGATGGGCACCTGCTGTTAGTGGGGCAAGGATGAGGGAAGGGGCAAAAGGCTGAAAGCAGGGACTAGACTAGAGTGGTGGCTCTTGAGGGCTATAAGGGCGGGTCTCAGGTCTGCCCAAGCCTGATAGTGAGGCCACAAACAGCTGGAAACCATGACCTTGTGTCCCCTCAAGGCCAGGGAGGGAGCCAAGAAGCCAAGCTCAGATAATGCAGCTTT
Source organism: Erethizon dorsatum (assembly GCA_028451465.1). Lineage (NCBI taxonomy): Eukaryota > Metazoa > Chordata > Mammalia > Rodentia > Erethizontidae > Erethizon > Erethizon dorsatum. The sequence continues at coordinate 106,862,713 of CM051827.1, read as the reverse complement.
GTTGGCCAGTGGTAGCTCTGCCTGGCACCCAGGGCACAGCCTCCAGTGTTTCCTCCATCACCTCTCAGCTGCAGCTCTGCCCTGAGGGGAGCAGAAAGGCTGTAAAGGGGTAGGGTGCACAGTATTGCTGCCCCCCATTAGTGATCCTCACTGGTTGTAAGAGATGTGAGCCAGGCATAGAGTCCCTGGTGAACCAGTTTATCTCCATTTATGGTCTCCTACTCCTATTGTTAAGGGACTTCACTGTGCCAGGCACTATACTCAGCATATCATGTGCATTGTCTCATTTGTTTCTCATGACAGCCCCAAGAGTAAGGACTAGTATTATCTCATTTTACAGATGCGACCCAGAGAGTTGAAGTCCCTCGCCTTCAGTGACACAGCTAAGAACAGACAGAGGCAGGATTTGAAATCAGGTCTAACTTTAAAGTCTGTGCACCAAATCTCTAAGCTGAATTATGGCCAAGCTAGCCAGTGACAGGGTCTGGCCTGTTTCCCTTCTATAGCTGGTCACCTGTGGGCTTTTTTTTTTTTTTTTTTTTTTTTGAGACAGGGTTTTGCTATATGGTAGTTCAGGCTGAACTTGAACTCACTAGGCAGCCCAGGCTGGAACTTGAAGCGATCGTCCTGCTTCAGCCTCCCGAGTGCTGGGATTACAGGTGTGTGCCACCGTGCCTGCCGCCTGTGGGCATCTTAGTCTTGGGAATGCACTGATCTTTTTTCCAGTAGGCAGAAGTAGAGCCAGCAGAGGCCTGGGTTCCCTGTGAATCCTACCAGGTTGGAGTCTGAGCAAATTGGATAAGGAGGTCCTGCGCTGGTAGTGGTGACATTCTAGATAGCCTCTGCCCTCAGCAACCAGGCCTCTGCCTGAGCTGCCCTGCTGGGGTGGAGGGAGGGACGTGGTGGAGCCCAGGCTGTGGGATGGGGTCATTTCCTGCTGCCTAAAATAACAGGAAGTGGGTGCTCCTGATTGGAGGCTGGGAACAATGGCTGTCAGCTGGGCCAGAGGGCTCCTTCAGATCTGCAGTTCTCGGTAGGGCTCCCGGCTTTATCATCCACAGAAGCCACAGCCTGGCTCCAGTGTCCTGCTGCCCAACTACTGGGCCAGGCTGTGCCCTTCCAAAGCTGCTTACCTCCATCCAGGCCAGTAGTAACGCTGCTCCTAAGAGTCATCCTGTCCCAGCCTCACAATCAGGCATCCCCCAAACTTTGTCCTTCCTACCTATCACCATTGTCCCAACCCAGAGCTCTCTAGAAGGAGGGGAAACCAGGAGACTTGCCTCTTGGGGTAGCTGACCGAGGGTACAGACTCAGACTCATCTAAACCCCACCTTCATTATTCACCAGCTGTGTAGCTTAAGCAAATGTCTTAATCTCTCTGAATCTGTTTCCTGATTTGTAAAGTAAGGTAATAATATCTACCTCATAGGATTGTGGCAAAGACTGAACTAAAGAATCTGAAGTGTCTAGTTGGGGCTCACACAAGCTTTAGCTGTTGCAGTTGTTAATTGGATTGTCTCAGGCTCCAGATAATGGGGCGCACTAAAGGAGCACATATGGAGGACATCGGATCTCTATGCGCTTGTGTGAGTTGCCTGTGCCCATGCATGTGTGTATCTTTGTGGAGTTCTAAATTCCAAGAAGTCTGTTGCCTCTGGCAGGGTGAGAGGGGGGTGTCTTGAGACACAAAAGAATGTGTAGGCCCTGTCTACATTGTCTGTCTGTCCATCTCTCACTGTGTGTGCATGTCTGTCTCACTGCGTGTCTTGCCCCTGTGTCTGCCCCCCTGCCTTCATTTGTCTGCTCTAATATTGTCACCTTGGAAGCCTGTCTCCTCTCGATGCCTCTGCTTCCCCCATGCTCTGCTCCTGGGGTGCCCTCTGTACCCTGTGCCCTCCCCAGCTCTCACCTGGGCACTCCCTTGATCTTCCCTAGATGCGGGTGGCTCCCTACACCCCCAGTGTAGGCTCCTCACTTCCTGCCTCCTGATGACCAGCCTGGGCTGAGCCTCCCTCCCTGCATTCCTGCGCTCTGAGCTCAGTGCCTGCCTGCCCCACCTGCACCCTCTGCGTCTGTGAGGGAAACCTCCCTAGGGGAATCACCAAATCACTTCCATCACTTCCTTCGTTAGGGAACCTGTAGGAGCCTTAGGGCTGGGTGATGCGACCGCCCACCAGAAACAGCACGACAGAAGGATTTTGTCATCAGACAAATACTGGGTTTAATCCTACCTCTGACACTGACAGGAAAAATCCATAACAATCCTTTTAACTTTTCCACCTGTGAAGTGGGGCCAACGGTGGTGCTTTCTTTAAGGTTGTCATATGGATTAAATGAGATAAGGGAAAGTGCCAGGTCTATGATAGGACTTAAACAGTTTGTTTCCCTTTCTGGACTTAGGAGCTAGCAGGAGATACACAGAGCGCTGATAGGATCACCACATTTAGGTTTTATTTTTACTTATTATTTTTTGTGTGTGTTTTATTTTTTTAAGACAAGGTCTCACTATGTAGTCCAGGCTGGCCTTAAACTTGCAGCAGTCCTTCTGCCTCAGCCTCCCAAGTGCTGGGATTACAAGTGTGCACCACCATGCCTGGCAACATTTAGGTTTTAGATTCTACATCCTGTTGTGTCTCTCTGGGCCTTGCAGCCCTTTGGAGGTCTAACTGCTTTTCACCCACACACTCACCCACCCATCCATGCATCTCTACAGGTATTCATTAAATAGCCGCAGGGCTCCTGTTTGGTGCCAGGCAAGTCCTGTGTGAGGCTCTGGGCTGCAAAAGGACCTACAAGAGAATCTCTTCTCTGGATGAACTGTGACACTGACAACGGGCACAGGGGGTGGCACTGAAAAGCCAGACTGAGTTATCAAAATGCAATGAGAGGACTGTTTGGCAAGAGTCCTTGCAGTGTGAGGAGGCAGAGACAGGAGAAAAGGACTGCCAGCTCCAGAGGGTGGAGTGGGGGGTTTGGCACCGGAGACAAGAGCCATGTGACAGCCCCTCTGAGGGACACGGCCCCATCTTTAAGCAGATCCCCAGGGTAGCCCCCCCTTGGGGATCTTAGGAAGACAGAACTTTTTGACCCCACAATGTAACCAGCTTCTGCACCTTTGCCCTACCAATGCTCTTTGTGCCAAGAAAGAAATACAAACTATCTGTCTCTTATCCAGTTCTTAGCAAACACTTCTGGTAGATATCAATATAGCAAAATAAAACTGGCAGTGCCTAAAGCCTCACAATCTGACACAGACCAAAAATAAGATAAAATTAAGTAACCAAAGGATCACACTTAATAATTGAAAATGGGAATAATCAGAAAGCGATCAACTATACCATATAGATAATTAACCAAGGAATTAACTTGGCTTCATACCATTTGTTCCTGATTACACTGTACCAGTATTTCTTTTTTTTTTTTTTTTTTGTGGGTACCGGGGGGACGACCTCAGGACCTCGCGCACCAACAGGCACCCGTGCCGCTGAGCGATATCACCGGCCCCTTTTTCGTATGTGGGTTCCGGGAGTCGAACTCGGGCCTTCGCGCTTGCAAGGCAGGCGCTTAAGCCGCTGAGCCGTCTCACCGGCCCTGTACCAGTATTTCTTCAGGGCTGGCATAATTCTGAAGAAATGTTTATATTCAATGTCGATAGTCTGCCAGGTCACAAGAGGAATTCTAAATGTCCTGTTTGCCTCTTGAGAAGTTGTTCTTGTTCAGCTGCTGAAGTAAATACTCAGTATTATTTTTGTTAACTTCTATCTGAGTTCCTTAGTCTAGGAAGCTGCCCGAACTCTATTGAGATGGAGTTGTTTTGCTTCCCTTCAAGTGCTTATCCCTTTAGAATAAATTACCACATGGATCTTTAGTAAAAATTCCCTTCATGTGCGCCTCCTCTAGGCTAGGGTGGCCTCCTGGCATTTTCCTGTCACTCAGGAACAGTGACTGTCTCCATCTTTTGACTGTCTCCATGTCCTGGACCCTGCGGTGGCTGCTGTGATGCAGTGGTAAGAGCAGACAAGTCCTTACAGTGCTGCCTCAGTCTAGGAGGAGGCTGACAGTAAGGGAAGGACCACATGAGGATGTTATAACAATGACAGAGTTTCAAACTAAAGCACACAACCATAACCATATGTAATGAAGGAATTGATCCTGATCATAGAGGCTAGGAAAGGCCTCCCTGAGGAACTGATAGCTAAACTAAGATGTGAAGGTTAAATAGCAGTTAACTAAGAAAAGAAGGACTTATATAAAGGTCCTGTGGCAGCAAGGAGCTTGCATGGTTATCAGAATTTTTAAAAAGTCAGTGAGGCCAGAGTTTGGAAACCAAGTGGGGAACAGAGTTGGAGAAAAATTTAAGAAGTATGGTGGAGCAGGAGGACTGTGCCAGACTATGCCAGACTTGTAGGTTGGGTTCTAGCATTTGCTTTTATCTTTAGAAGTCACAAGAGGTTTCAAATGGTGAAAAATACCCTGATCAGATCTGCATTTAGGAGAGATGACTCTGGCTGCACGGGGGAGAGCAGAATGGGTGTGGTAGAGCAGGACTTTGCAGTCATCCAGGTAAGAGACATGGCAATGCTATCTCCCAAGGTGGAGTTCATTCATTTCTCCATTCCTCAAATATTTATGGAACACCTATGTGCTGGGCTCTGTTGGCACTAGAAATAGAACAACTAGCAAAATAGACAAAATGTGTGCCTTCCTAGAGATTACAGTCTAGTAGTGGGACAAACGTTAAAGTTCAGTTAACGAGCCAGGCACAGTGGTGCCCACCTGTAGTCCCAACTATTCAAGAGGCTAAAGCATGAGGATCGCTTGAGCTCAGGAGTTCAGAACCAGCCTGGGCAACTCATCAAGATCCTGTCTCTAGTCTTTAAACAAACAAACAAATGGGGTTAATGCTGATGGAGAAAAATAGAGTGGGAAAGAAAAAAATACCATTGGGAGTTGGGTATGGTGGCACATGCCTGTAATCCCAGCAGTCTGGAAGGCTGAGGTAGGAGGGATTGCAAGTTTGAGCCCAGTTTGAATGAGTTAACAAGACACTGTCTTAAAATTAAAAAAAAAAAAAAAAAAAAAAAAGGGCTAGGATGTAGCTTGGGGAGAAGGCCCTGCATTCAACTGAATATGTATTTTATTGGAAAGCAGAGGACTTCCATTGTAATTTGTAGTTTTAAATAAGGCATCAGGGGAATCTTCTTTGTGAAGCGATGTTGGAGTGAGGATCTGAAGGAAGTGAGGGAATGAGGCCAGCAGAATCTGGGGGCAGAGACTTCCCAGCAAAGAGGACAGCAAGTGCCAAGCCCCAAGACAGGAGGACAGTGGCCAAAGGGGAGGGCAGAAGCCTGGAGAGGGAGGGAGGATTCTGCTGAGCCTTGGGTTTTCCTCTCCACAAGATGGAGAATCTTCAGAGGATTTTGTCAGAGGACCAACATGATCTGCCTTATTTCTAGACAAAATCACTGTGGCTGTTGTGTTAAGAAAAGACTAAAGGAAGCTGGGCGTGGTGGCACATGCCTGTAATCCCAGCACTTGGGAGGCTGAGGCAGGAGGATCACAGGGAGTTCGAGGCCAACCTGGACTACATAGTGAGTTCAAGGCCAGCCTGAACTACATAGCAAAACCCTGACTCAAAAAGACAAAAAAATGAAAAGACTAAAGGGGAACAAAGATGGGCCGGTGAGATGGCTCAGCGGCATAAGCGCCTGCCTGGCAAGCGCGAGGGCCCGAGTTCGACTCCCGGAACCCACATACGAAAAAGGGGCCGGTGATATCGCTCAGTGGCACGGGCGCCTGCTGGCGCACAAGGTCCTGAGGTCGACCCCCGGTACCCACAAAAAAAAAAAAAAAAGGGGAACAAAGAATGGGATCAGGGGTCTCTGGTAAGGGAGGGCAGCAGCTGGATCTAGGTGACAGAAGTGGAGACAGTGAAAGTGTATTTGGGATTTATTTTGAAGATAAAACTGAAAGGATTTGCTGAGAGATTATACATGGGGAGGGGCTTAAGGTAAGAAAAGATCCTGAAATGACTCTGGAGACCTCAGCAGCTGGAAGAAAGGAGCTACCATAAATTGAAGTGGGGGAGAAGTAGGTTTTGGGGGGAAAACCTGGGTTTTCCGGAGCTTGGTTTGGGACTTTTAAGTTTGGGGCATCTGTGAGACATCTGGGGTGTCAAGAAGGGAGCTGCATGAACGAAACTGGTCCTCCAGGGAGAGGTCTGGGCTGCAGAAACAAACTCGGTTGTCATCAGCAGAGGGACAGTATTTAAAACCCTGTGTCTGGATGAGATCACCAGAGGAGCGTGGGGACAGATGAGTGGTGAGCTCCTCAGCTGAGCCCTGGGGCAGGCACGCAGTGCATCTTGGGAGATTAGGAAGTCAGGGAGGGGTCAGCAGAGAGGACAAGTCACAGCCGGCAAGGCAGAAGGAAAACCGAGAGTATCATCTCCAAAACCAAGTGAGGCAAGTGTTTCAAGGAGCACCAAAAGGTCAGCTGTGTCAAACACCAGAAAACTGGCTGCTGAGCTGGATATGGTGGCAGGCATCTGTTATCCCAGCACTCTGAGAGGCTGAGGCAGAAGGATCACAACTTCAAGCCCAGTCTGGGCAACTCAGTAACTTGGTGAGACCCTGTCTCACAATAAAAAGTCAGGACATAGCATTAAGATGTGTTATATACATATACCAACTCCCCACAGTGAATGTAATCATTGTGTAGTGCAAACGTGTACTAACAGAATAAAAATTTAAAAAAATAATATATACAAAGGGGCTGGGGAACCTGGTGTAGTCGTGCAAGCCACTAACTATACAGACAAAATACAGCATTCAGGAGGCTGAGGCAGGAGGATCGCCACAAATTCAAGGCGAGACCAGTCTGGTATACACACAGAGTTCAAGGCCAGCCTGAACTACATAGTGAGAACCTGTCTGAAAAAACTAAAAAGGGGGCAACCCACTTGGGACCCCTCCTGTCTCAGGAGCTATTCCTATTCTGAAACTCCCATCTATGTGTGCCTCATTCCTTTGAGCACCTGCGTGCCCCTCTTGAGTGCACCCTCTCTCTCGCTCTCTCTCTCTGTCAGTGAATCTTTCCCAGTCTTAACTTCAAAAAGAAGAAAAGAAAAGAAAAAAAAGGCCGGGGTGGGGGATGTAGCTCAGTGCAAAGGCCCTGGGTTCAATCCCCAGTACTGGAAAAAAGGAAAGGAAGGGAAGGGCAGGGGAATGGAGGAGAGGGGACAGGGGAAGGGAGGTAAGGGGGTGGGCGAAGGGAGAGAAGGAAAGAAGAGAAAATTGAATTAAGCAGCATGGAGGTCACTGGTGACCTTGAGAAGAACAAGGTCGTAGAGGAGTGCGGTGAAGGCTTGACCTAGGGGGCTCTTTGGCAGAGGCCAGGAGATTCACCGGGCAGGTGCTGCTTAATGATGGGGCCCACAGTGACAGAACCACTCGCCAACAACAACACGGTGAGGAAACTGAAGTTCAAGCATGGAGAGAGCTTGGCCAGGGTCCCTTACAGAACCAGGATCCCCACTCAGGCAGGTCTGACTCAGAAGCCTAAGACCTTTTCCACTCCACTGCATCTGATGGCCAGTGTGGGTCCTTGCTCCTCCTAACCTCCCTTCACCTGGCTAGTCAGGATGTACTTGGGGATGCACTGTCTTGCGTGGTGTGCTTTGCCTAGGTGTAGACAAATACCCGCCTCCAACCTTATAATACCTGCAGCATGCACTGCTCCTTGGAGAAGGGCAATGCCCGTGCCTCACCCTCAGCCTTAAAGCTCAGTACTTACACATCCAGGCTTTGGGCCAAGACAGTCCTGGGTTCAAATCCTGACTTGCCACTCCATACTGGTTTGATGACCCTGGGCAGGTCACCAGCGGGGCGGGCCTTGATTGCCCTACTGTGTAATAGGAAAGGCTATCTTCCTCTCAGACTTGTTGGGAGGGTGCAGGATGCCTCTGTCAGTGAGTAGTAAGCACTCACTAAGTGGTGGCTGCTAGTTTTGTTGCCCATTGGAATTAGTTAAGGAGTTGGCAGCTAGCTGGGAAATAGGCAGTGACCAGACAGCTGTCTCTAGCTGGTGTGGGGAGAGCTGGGGAGCCTATCACTGGCCTAGGGGCTGGCAGAGTTGGAGGGGGTCACTGGAGAAATAATGCCTCAGCTGGGTCTCCTGCTTGGAGCCCAAGACACTGGAGGGGAAGGAATGAAAGAAATAGTGTGAGCCATGGGTGGTGTTGTTACACATCTTGCTTCTTACTGCCTTAAACAGACACGAGAGGTGTCACACGTGGGCTCTGCTGATGATTCTGGGTTCAAGTCTGGGCTCCTTCACTAAGCAGCTGAGTGACTTCACATTACCTAATCTCTCTATGCTTTCCTCATCTGAATGAAAGTGTTTTTGTTTGTTTTTTGCAGTACTGGGGATCAAACCCAGAGGGGTTGTACCACTGAGCTACGACCCCAGCCCTTTTTATTTTTTTATTTTGAGAGTGTGTCCTTAGGACTTGTACTTGCATTAGCCTCCCTCAGTACTGAGATTACAGGTGTGTGCCACTATCCTCAGCTTGAAAGTGATATTTATAGTATCTCTTTCAAAGACATTGTCAATGAGGATTAGCTAGGATGTGTAAGACACTTTGTACTTAGGAAGCACTCAATGAACGCACAAATATTAATGGTTGTTATAACTAACACGCATCACGATATCGCAAGGTAGGTAATATCTGCACTTTGCAGGAGAGGAGCTGTGGTACAGAGAGGATCTGCAACTGGCCCAAGGTCACACAGTTATGTAGTGAGGAAGCCAGAATACATGTTCACATAGTCTGGCTTCAGAACCATTAGATGAATGAACTAACTAACCATTAGATTCCCTGCTTCCTGGAGAAGACACTTAGAATCCTAAAAATGACTCCTTGGGGTTAGAATCTCCCTGGATATACACTGTCTCCCACAAAAATGTGGAGTGTGCCCCACCCTGAGAGCCAGAGTTCCCAGGACAAAGGACCTAGAATGGAGGAGGCCCCAGAAAGAATATAAAATGCTTTCCACAGATGCCACCTTTCTCCCTGAGCTCCAGTGGATCCCCTCAGTGCCCAGAGGATAGCAGCAGATGGCACCAGGGCTCAACATGCCAAGGATCTTCTTCGGGAGATCATAAGACCCACAGGGAAAGAGAATGAAGTGTCATTTGTGGGCATGAGAATTATACCACATACTTTACTCATTACACCCATTTGATAGATATGAAAGCTGAGGTGCAGAGAAGTTGAATGGCTCGTCCAAGGTTACCTGCTGGGGAAGCAGGATTTGCCTTCCTGTCTTGGAGGTGAAATCAGAATTGGGCCCTCAGAACCGGTGAGATGGCTCAGCGGCGTAAGCACCTGCCTGGCAAGCGCGAGGGCCCGAGTTCAACTCCCGGAACCCACATACAAAAAAAGGGCCGGTGATATTGCTCAGTGGTGCGGGCGCCTGCTGGCACGCGAGGTCCTGAGGTTGACCCCCAGTACCCATGAAAAAAAAAAAAAAGAATTGGGCCCTCAGTTGACTGATTCTGAAGCCTGATAATCAACTGCCTCACTGCCTACACGTGCACAAAAAATGTGTATTTGCCAAATCCTGTGCCTTCCCTACTTGGCACTTTAGTGTCTTTTACGGGAGTGTGATTGAAAACACATGGTGAGGGCCGGTGAGATGGCTCAGTGGCGTAAGCGCCTGCCTTGCAAGCGCAAGGGCCCGAGTTCGACTCCCGGATCCCACATACGAAAAAGGGGCCGGTGATATCGCTCAGCGGCATGGGTGCCTGTTGGCACGCGAGGTCCTGAGGTCGTCCCCCCGGTACCCACAAAAAAAAAAAAAAAGAAAACACATGGTGAATGTTTAAATTTTTAAAAAAAACATATTACAGTGAAAGACACATTGCCCCCCCCCACAAAAAAAGGTGTGTAAGGTGTGCTGGGGATATAGCTCAGAGCAAAGGCCCTGGGTTCAATACCAGTACCACAAAATAAAAAATAAAATTTTTAAAAAAGAAAGGTGAGTGGGGAACAATGATTGTGAAGTATACATAGACATAGAGGGTTGCTCATTCCCCTGGGGATTTTAGCAACACTGGCATGGGTCTCGTGCCCATGCTTATGCTGTATGCTTTCTCTTGATCAGCCATGAGTGCTTAGCCCTGTGTGAACCTGGCCTCAGGTTGGACGCAGTGATCCAGAGAGAGTAGAAAGGTGGGGGAGGCGCACAGTGAAACTAGTCACTACCATTTGGTGCACTGGCAAGTACTACAGATATTTGTCATTTTTCCCAACACACCCCACTTCCTTCAGCCCTTTGCTCATGTACTTCTCTGCCAGAGCCCTCTCTTCCTTGCTTTGCCAACTCCAGCTCATCTTTTGGATCACAGCTTGGTTGGTACTTTTTCAGGAAACCCCCAAAGGTAGGTTAACCGTCTCTGCTATGCTGCTTGAGACGTAAGTACTTACTCTACTGCAATTTCATAGCTGTCCGTGTGTCTGTCCTGGTAGAAGAGGAGTTCCACAGAGGCAGGGGTCTTGGCTATTTCCTTACCATCATATTCACATTGGAACATACTGGGCCTGGCATCTGGAAAGAACACCTGTGAGTGAGTGAACACACCTGCTGGACAAGGGAGATAGCTATGTGCTGAGCTGATGGCATAGATCCACAGTCTGACACGATGTCCTCTTTTGTGTTGGTCTTTCAGCTGTGATCGCAAGGATCCCCTCAGAGCCAAGACCTTCTCCAGAAGGTGACCCTTTCCCACCACCACCACCGATGTCATCCTTGGTCCCTGACACTCCTCCGGACACCCCTCCTGCCATGAAGAATGCCACTAGCCCTAAGCAGCTTCTACTGGAACCAGAGAGCTCCCGAGGGCAGGTCGATCACAGGCCAGTCCCCCCACAGGAAGAATTCCTTTCATCAGCAGCGAAGAGCCCACCAGCCACAGGCCCACAGGATGCCAGACCTCCTCAGAGGAGCAGCGAGCCAGCCCCAACAGCAGTGCCAGCCTCCAGCAGCCCTCCCACCAAGCAAGGTACATGTGATATCCTGCCTTGGGCCCAAACCCCTTGGTTCAGGTCCCAGCCCTGGGTGGTACCCGCAAGCAGTCCCCTTTGCCCTGCAGGACCTGGGGACAGAAAGGAGGTGAGACCTAGAAGGAGAGTCCCAAGGCTGCTGGCTTCTTGGACAGAACTTTTGACCTGTCTATTCTTGTTTCCTCTGTTAAGATATAAAGAAGGCAGGAGAGAGACACAAGCTGGCAAAGGAGCGGCGAGAAGAGCGGGCCAAATACCTGGGTGAGTGGAAAGCGTCACCTGCATCATCATCGTCATCATCAGTATCCTATGAGTAATGCTGACATTACTGGAAAACTTCACATTTACTGTGCTAAGAGCACTATAGGCATTATATCTTGTAATCCTCCCATCCCATTTTGAGGAGGCAACAGGTGCAGAGAGATGAAATCATTTATGGAAGCCACACAGCTAGTGGAGTAGCTGAGATTCTGACCCAGATTCCCCACCTCATCCCAAATCCCCTTAGCCACAATGTATAGAAATCTGTTCAATAGGCCCCCACGTTGGATGGGAATCTCACACTATTTAGGAGTGGGGGTACATACCTGTAATCCCAGCACTCTGGGAGATTCAGGCAGGAGGATTACAAGTTTGAGTCCGGACTGGGCAACTTAGTGACTTAACCAGACCCTATTTTAAAATAAAAAGAATAAAGGGCTGGGGATGTAGCTTGGTTGGAAGGCCCTATATTCAATACTGAGTACCATGAAAAACGAAAGAAAAAGAACTAATTTTTCCTTCACCCCTGAGTGTAGGGGAGAAATAGGCCTCCTGAGGCCTGTTTTGAGGAAGCTTCTGAGTGTGAGAGGGATTTGGGAGTGGAGGCTCTGCCTAGGCAGGCAGGAGAGAGACCACCTGGGTTAGAGTATCAGGGAGGACACCCGGAGGAGGTTTCCTTCACAAACCACGGGCTCCTTTCCCCCCACAGCGGCCAAGAAGGCAGTGTGGCTGGAGAAGGAGGAGAAGGCCAAGGCTCTTCGTGAGAAGCAGCTCCAGGAGCGCCGGCGGCGGCTAGAGGAACAGCGCCTTAAAGCCGAGCAACGCAGAGCTGCCCTGGAGGAGCGGCAGCGGCAGAAGCTGGAGAAAAACAAGGTGTGCTCATGCCCTGGTTCCACCTGGGTCTACACAGATCTGCACACACCATTCCCACATATCCGTGTCTGGCGAAGTGTGTTTATCCCTCCATGCAGTCTGTGTCTGTGTGGTCCCATCTGTATTCACAGCTACAGCTGTGTCATTGGTTACAGTGTCTGGGCATCTTTGCAACTGCAGACTCATTTGTTCCCATATGCGCAATGCATGTCCCTGAGACTGTGCCCATGTGTCAGTATAATGCAGCTACAGTGGTAGGCCTGGGTTCATCACATGAGTAGAGCCTGGCTTGAGTGCTGGTGAGGCCATGAAGGAAATGGGCTGGCCTTGTCTGGTGGCCTCAAGCTAAAGGAAAACAGCAGACTTAAGGTCAGGACTCTCGTCCCAGTGCCAGGGGGAACATGGCTTTGCCTAGGAGCTCCAGGCAAGGAGAGTCCCACCCCATCCTCAGAGAAGCAACTCACACACCCAGGAAATGACTCAAGAATAGTGAAAAGCTCTCCAAGGAGTAGAAAGGGATCTGTTGCACACGGTCCCTAATCATAGCAAGGATTCAGGTAGTAAGGACCTTGGTTACCTGCCGTGATCCAAGGAGAAATGGATAGGGGAAGTATTGTCACAGGAGGGACAAAGCCTCTCTCCTAGGCATGACAGATGATTCTGACAGATCTTTCTCTTCTTCCCACCTGGCCCCAGGAACGCTATGAAGCAGCCATTCAACGGTCAGTGAAGAAGACGTGGGCTGAAATCCGGCAGCAGCGCTGGTCCTGGGCAGGGGCCCTTCATCACAGTTCTCCAGGAAATAAGACCAGTGAGTGGGCTGGAAGGGTTTGAGGATGGGTGGCCAAGGCTGGGCCTGGCAAGGGGGGAGGGGAACAGCTTTCGTACAAGGAGCTAGCAGCTCCCTGCAGCAGACGTGTCTTGTTTTGTGTGATGTGTGTCTTCTGGAATGGTCTGTAAACCAAATTGTCCCTTTCCAAGGACCTCCACTATCAAATCAGAGATGGAGTCTCTCCATTTGGTTTGCTCTTCAAACCTCTATCATTTTAGGAGTAGCTTTTTTTGCTCCTGTCAATTATATTAGTTGATGATACATGAAAGAGGACTTTAATGCCCTGCAGGCACTGGATATTTAAAGAAAACTGTCACCCCCTGTCTTGGAAGGTAGATGTTTGTCTCTGAGTTCTTCTCATATAGGCTCACCATGGATTTGGTCTGAGTCATTACTGGCATGTGTATACCACTGTGTTTGGACGTCTTTATGCAGTGGGAAGGTTCTGTAGTTCTACTTGTGTATATCCTGGTGTATGTGCTCACGGGTCTGTGTTGTGTAGCTTTTACTGTGTTTATAGTGGTGTGTTTGTGGCCTTGTGTATGTCAGTGAGGGCTCCTGCATCAGACAGACTTGGGTTCCAGCTCCAACCCTGGCGGTGTGACCTTTAACTTCTCGACCTCTCACTTTTTTGCATCTGTGAAGTGGGGATAACAATACTACTTGCCTCCGAGGTTGTAGGTAGATGTTTGGAGGATCAAGTGAGGTAACATGTGTATGGTGCCCAGCTCAGTGCCTGGCACATGGTAAGCATCACCATATATTAGCTGTTATAAATATCATGGTTAGGTTGCTTTGATGTGTTTGTGCCTTGTGTGCATCTGGGTCTGACACATTACCAGCTATTCGTGTTTCTCTCTCTGTGCATGTCTGCACACATGTGTGCATGCATAAGTTTTACTACTCTATATGCCTGTGTCTGCATGTCTTTGTCTTTATGTGTCTGGATGAATATGCGGATTTGTGCAAGTGACTGTGACTGTGGGTTCTTCTGTTTAGAACATGTTTGCATTGTCCCAGTTCGTGGGTGTTGTATCCATATCGCCTTGGCTGGGCAGTGTCAGCAAGTGCCAACGCTGGATGGTCATGGGGAGGGATTGGAGCACCCAGCCCTAGGGAATGGCTTCCTTTGGTCTGGCGAGGAAGGCTGTAGTTTTCTAGTTTCACAACATCTCCCTCTGCTCCTTCTCCGTCGGCTCCCCCAACCCAGGTTGTCTCTGATCCCCCATCTCCCCACCCTCCCTCTCCCAGAGCCAAATCTGCCTCCTCCCCATCCTAGCCTGCCCATTCCTCCCTCTCCCAGCCTACCCTCGGAGCATCCTGCATGGAAGGCCTCAGTGCCCCCCCTGGCTCCCCGTGTGGCCCGGCCCTAATGCCGTGTCTTTTCCCCTCCAGGTGGGAGCAGGTGCTCTGTGTCGGCAGTAAACCTGCCCAAACACGTGGACTCTATAATCAACAAGCGGCTCTCAAAGTCCTCTGCCACGCTCTGGAACTCCCCCAGTAGAAGTAAGAGAAGGCCCAGCTTTCCCCATCCAGAGCCCCCATCCAGCCTCCTCCAGAGCTTAGCAAGAACACCAGTCCCTGGAGCCCTCACACATAGCAGGTCCCCTTTCCCACTCCACCCCACTTGGGTCTCTCTGCCCTTTGGGGGAGCCGGCATTTGGGTCTGGATCTTGAGGACCAAGTTGTGCCCTGCAGGAGAGGAGAACAGAGACAAATGACAGTGGCTAAGAGTGCAGAAAGCCTGGCAGGGGCCTCCAGAGCAACTTGCGGGTAGCAGCTGTGGGGTGGGAATGGGCAGGCAGCCTCATCTCCAACACAGCCAGCTGGCTGGAGCCAATCTTTGACAGGTGGCTTTGCACCCATGTGAGACTGGCCTGGGTGCTGTGCTGGGGGTGTGTTATCCTGGTTCCACCCTAGAGGGCTGTGCAGTTCTCCCCTCTCTGCTATCAGAGCCCCAGCCATGGCCTTGGCTGGTTCCAGAGTTGCAGCCAACCAGGGTGGCATAGTCCCTTCATTCCCACCATGCCCTGGTGCTTACATATGAAGGAGCCATGGTAGGAGTTATTTACGTTTCTCTAGCTTTTATTTGGTTGCTTTGTTGCCTAGCAACCAAATCAGCTGCTGCAACCAACCCCACCTGACTGAGGCTTAAAAATAACCCAGCAGCTGAGGAGACAGAGCAGGGTGGCTTAGGGCAGCCAGACTCCTCGCAGCCTCTCCCTGGCAGAGGACTCCTAAAGGCTGGGTCAGAGGAGTGTAAAGACCCCGGCTGCCCCACATCTATGAGAGCATGACTACCCCAGGCCAGTGCTCTGAGAGCAGGAAATGCAGGTCCCTGAAGAGGGACATGGGAGAGGGCAGTTCAGTGTTCCACCAGTCCTGTGTGGCTCCTTCCTATGCTCACAGTGCCAAGCCCTTTCACCTGGGGAGATTGGTAGGCTGGGACCCTGAAGCATGCAGAATGTTGCCCTGACAAGTGTTTTGTTGCCTGGGTCTGCCGTGGAGGTCCAGCTCTCAGAGAGGACAAGCGTGGCCCCCGCGTGATTGGGGGGGACAGTCCTCCTGGGTGAGAATCCTTGCGCTTGGCATGGGGACAGCACCTGGTCTCCCCCATGCCTCTGCCCAGGGTGACCAGCTTCACTTGGTGTTCTTCCCCCAGATCGCAGCCTGCAGCTGAGTGCCTGGGAGAGCAGCATCGTGGATCGCCTGATGACACCCACCCTCTCCTTCCTGGCTCGGAGTCGCAGCGCAGTCACACTGCCCCGCAACGGCCGGGACCAGGGTAGGGCCGGCGGCTCTGGGAGACGCCTCCTGAGGGGCCGGGCAGGGACCAGCCTCCCGCCCCGGCCACACCTCGACAGCCCTCATCCCTCCGCAGCCGTGCCCGTGTGCCCGCGCTCGGCCTCTGCCAGCCCCTTGACGACGTGCAGCGCCCCCCGAAGCGGGCACCGCTGCGCCCCCAGCGCCGGGGAGCGCGGGGAGCGGCGCAAGCCCAGCGCCGGGGGCAGCCCCGCCCACGTCCGCCGCCGGCCCGAGGCCTCGCCGGTGAGTGGCCGCACAGGTCGGGACAGGCAGCCCGGGTCCCGGCGCCACTGACCTCTGCTTCTCCTCCCCTTCCTCCCTGCCAGGTGCAGAAAAAAGAGAAGAAGGACAAGGAGCGGGAAAACGAGAAGGAAAAGAGTGCCCTTGCCCGGGAGCGCAGCCTCAAGAAGCGGCAATCGCTACCTGCGCTCGCACACCCGCGCCTTTTCCCGGGACCGGGCTCTGAGCTCAGGTGAGTGCCGGCGGGGGACGGGGCGGGGCACCTCTATGGCCTTTCATTTGCTCATTGCTTCACAAATACTATATTTAAACCCGGTGTGGTGTGCATGCCTATAATCCCAGCACTCAGGAGGCTGCGGCAGGAGGATTGCTGTGAGTTCAAGGCCAGCCTGTACTACATAGCAAGACCTTGTCTCAAAAAAACCAAAACAGAACAAAGCAAACAAACAAAAAAAACAAATACTGAACTTGCTGGCCACTCAGGAATGAAAATTCTCTGGGTTTGGTGGCTCTCACCCATAATCCCAACACTGAGGCAGGAGGATCACAAGTTCAAACCCAGCCTGGGCAACTGAGCAATTTAGGTAGACTGTTTCAAAATAATAAAGAAGGGCCAGTGATATAGCTCAGCAGCATAAGTGCCTGCCTGGCAAGCGTGAGGTCCTGAGTTCAACTCCCAGTACCCGCATAAAAAAAGTAATAATAATAATAATAAAGAAAAGCTTGGCATGGTGGAGCATGCCTGTAATCCCAAGCACTCGGGAGGCTGAGGCAGGAGGATGGCTGAGAGTTAGAGTCCAGCCTGGGCTACATAGCAAAACCCTGTCTCAAAAAGAAAAAAAAAAGGGCCGGTGAGATGGCTCAGCGGCATAAGCGCCTGCCTGGCAAGCGCGAGGGCCCGAGTTCGACTGCCGGATCCCACATACGAAAAAGGGGCCGGTGATATCGCTCAGCGGCACGGGCGCCTGCGGGCGCGCGAGGTCCTGAGGTCGACCCCCCGGTAACCACAAAAAAAAAAAAAAAAAAAAAATAGGGGCCGGGGATATAGCTTAGTGGCACAGTGCCTGCCTGGCAAGTACGAGGTCATGAGTTCGATTTCCAGTACCAAAAAGAAAAAAGAATAATAATAATAAAGAAGGGCTGGGGATGTAGCTCAGGGTGAAGACCGTGAGTTCAATCCCCAATACCACCCCCCCCCAGAGAGACAAAGACAGAGAGAGAGATTGAGATTCCTGGAGGGTAAATTCTTCTTGTCTTGCTCTCCTACCTTTATTTCTTTCTCTTCCTCTTCTTTTTCTCTCACCCCCCACCTTTCTTTTTCTCTCTTTGGTGTTTTAACTGACGTGCCCCAGCACTTAAAACAGTGCCTGGTACCTGGTAAGCACGCAATCCATACTTGCTGAATGAATAGCTGACCTACCAGGTAGTGTTCTGGGTGCTGAGGACACTGGTGAACTGAACCACACTCAGTGTCTGCTCTCATTAAGTGTACAGGCTATCAGAGAGATAGACATTCATCTCTTAATATGAAATTGCAAAGCAGGGTGTTCTTTGGTTCTTTGGGTTTTTTTTTAATACGCGGGTACCGGGAGTCGAACTCAGAACCTCACGCTTGCCAGGCAGGCCCTTATGCCGCTGAGCTATATCACCAGCTTTTGGAGTTTTTTTTTTGAGGAAGGATGTCACTGTGTAGCCCAGGCTGACCTTGAACTCACTAGGTAGCCCAAGTTTGCCTTGACTTTGCAATCCTCCTGACTCAGCCTCCTGAATACTGGGATTATAGGCATGAGCCACCATACCCAGCACAAATCAGGATATAAGCACAGAGAGGAAATGTTAAGCTTTTGTGAGATTGGCTAGATGGGGGAGTGCTTAGCCCAAGGGAGGGGACACTTCCCTAAAGAAGTAACAAGCTTCGTGGGAGTGGCTGTGTGCATGCTTCAGGGCTCTGTGGCCTGCAGTTCTAACCCTTCCCTTCTTTCTCAGCCCCAAATCCAAGGCCCGGCCATCCTCTCCCTCCCTGTCCTGGCACAGGCCTGCTTCCCCCTGCCCCAGCCCAGTGCCAGGCCACACCCTGCCTCCAAAACCACCGTCTCCTCGAGGCACCACTGCATCACCCAAGGGACGGGCTCGGAGGAAGGAGGAGGCCAAGGAGAGTCCCAGTGCAGCAGGGCCTGAGGACAAGAACCAGAGCAAGAGGAGGCCCAGCGAGGAGAAGGAGCCAGCAGCCCCAGCACCCTCACCCATGCCCTCACTCAGCCCAGCACAGCCCACTGCGGAGATCCCTGCAGGTGTGTGTGCAGAGCAGCCTGGCAGGGCAGAGAAGCCAGCTTTGCCTGGGCTGGGGAGATTGTCAGGGGTGTGGGCCACCAAAGATTGCCTGGGGACTGATGACCTGCCCACGGCAGGTCCAGGTCTCCAACCACAAGCCAGCCTTAGTGATGGCGGCAGTGGAGATGGCAGGTCCCCCTGAGGTCCAGAAAGCATGGGGCAGGCAGGGCGCCTGTGCCAGTGTGTGCTGACTCGTGGTCCTGGATTCTTCTCCAGATACTGCTATCCTGAATTCAGCCCCAGCCCCTGCTCCCCCGGTGACCCCTAGCAAACCCATGGCGGGCACCACAGACCGAGAAGAGGCTACCAGGCTCCTGGCTGAGAAGCGGCGCCAGGCTCGGGAGCAGCGGGAGCGGGAGGAACAGGAGCGGAGGCTGCAGGCAGAAAGGGACAAGTGAGTGCGCCCTCGGCGACAGAGTGAGACCTTATGGGACTGGAGAAGAGGCTCGGACCAAGCTACAGTTTCCCCTGTCCTCCAGGCGAATGCGGGAGGAGCAGCTGGCGCGGGAGGCAGAGGCTCGTGCAGAGAGGGAAGCCGAGGCCCGGAGGCGGGAAGAGCAAGAGGCCCAGGAGAAGGCACAAGCAGAGCAGGAGGAGCAGGAGCGGCTGCAGAAACAGGTGCCTGGCGGGCGGGTCCCAGCTGGGTGCAGGGCCTGTGGCCCAGAGGAGGGCTTGGCTGAGTGCCTGGAGGTCACAGACATCTCTGGCAGAAAGAGGAGGCTGAAGCTCGATCGAGAGAAGAAGCGGAGCGGCAGCGGCTGGAGCGGGAAAAGCACTTCCAGAAGGAGGAGCAGGAGCGGCAGGAGCGCAGAAAGGTGTGCAGGGAGGTGGGTGGGCTTTGTGGGCGGGGCCGAGTGCTGGTGGGCGGGACTAGCCTTCTCTAGGTGCTGCAGGCGGACTGCTAATGGTACATAGGTGGACTCGGGTGGGTCCAGCCCTGGTCGGGCAGAGGGTAGAACCGGAAGCTGGGGCAGGATATGGTTCCTGGCTTGGGAAGGGGTGGCTGAGCCTCCTGGCTGGGTTGGCGGGGGGAGGTTGGTACTAACTGACGTGGGGCCTCCAATACAGCGTCTGGAAGAGATCATGAAGAGGACTCGGAAGTCAGAAGTTGTTGAAACCAAGGTGAGGATTCTCCGAGTGGGAGCAGGTTGAAGGTGAGGTCAGGAGGCTGCAGAAAGGCATCCAGAGCCAAGGAAGGAGGCTGGGGGCTGAGAGGAAGAAGAGTTCGGAACCACAGTCGGGTGGGTTCAGCTAGCCCTTGTGGCTGACTGCTATTCCTTTTCAAAGCAGAAGCCGGACAGAAAGGAGGCAGAAGCCAACAATTCCAGCCCAGGTAAAGGCCCTGTTTCCTCCACCTCCATCGCCTCCACCACGCCTATTCTCTAGCCTCTTGCGCTCAGCAGCCCCTGGCTGATGACTGGCCATTCCTTCCTTGTGACAGACCCTGTGAGAGCTGTGGAGACTCGGCCCTCAGAGCTGCAGAAGGAGGCAGTGGAGAAGGAGGAGCCGGCCTCCCAGGAACCGCAGTGGAGGTGCCAGCCCCCCACCCCAGGGACCTCGAGCAGGAGGCAGCTTCAGGCTGGAGCTGCAGGGAGGCCTGGGCTTCACTGAGGTGAGGTGCTGACTGTGAGCCCCTGTATTCACAGCCTGCCAAGCAAGGAACTGCCTGGCTCCCTGGTGAATGGCCTGCAGCCTCTCCCAGCACATCAGGAGAACGGCTTCTCCCCCAAGGGACCATCTGGGGACAAGAGTCTGGGCCGAGCCCCAGAGGCACTCCTGCCCTTTGCAGAGGCAGAAGCCTTCCTCAAGAAAGCTGTGGTGCAGCCCCCACAGGTCACAGGTAGGGACCCCTGACTCCTGGACCAGCTTCATCCACCCCAGCCGTGCCTTCCAGTTCCACCACACGCCCTCTCCTTGCTCCACCTAAAGACCCCTGAGATCTGGGCTTGGGGCAGGCTTCACTGTGACTGTTTCCCCTCCCCTTCCCCCCAGAAGTCCTTTAAGGGTGGCCTTGGATCCAGGCCTGGCTATGAGGGCTCCTCTGCACCGTCCATCAGGATGTCCAGAGGAGAAAGAGACAGA
The DNA here is from genome assembly GCA_028451465.1 of Erethizon dorsatum. NCBI lineage: Eukaryota > Metazoa > Chordata > Mammalia > Rodentia > Erethizontidae > Erethizon > Erethizon dorsatum. Next base: position 106,842,224 of record CM051827.1, on the reverse strand, counting down.
ATGAGGACGGAAGTGGCGTGGGCCTCCGGGGGTGCATCCTCTTTGTTGTTTTTCACCTGCACCTTGTAGACTGATGTCTCTTTGGCTGGAGCCAGACCCCGCCTCTCAGTGCATTCGTGTGCTCGCACGCACGGACACCCCTCGCCACACACACACATACACTCACAGCCTCTCTGGCCCCGCCTTGGGGAAGGGCCACCTGTAGTATTTGCCTTGGTTTGGTGGGGTACAGTGGATGTGAATACTGTAAATAGCTTGTGCTCAGATGTCTGCGTGGAGGGGGTGGGTACAGGAGGCTGACCCTCCTCCTGAGGCTCCCTGGGGAGATCTTCCTCTCTATTTAATTGTAACTGAGGGGGAACCCAGGTCTGGGGATGGGGGGGCACCTTGGGCCACAGGATACTGGTTGCTTCAGGGGTACCCATGCCCCCTGCCCTCGCCTGGAATCAGTGTTATTGCATCTGATCAAACTTCTCCAGAAATAAAGTGAGAATAATTCTGCCAATCCTGTCTGTCCTTGTTGCTGCCAGTGGAGGGTGGGAGCAGGTGGCCTCCTGAGTTCTAAGACGAACTTAAGGAGCCTAGTGCCCGGGGATATCTACCCCCACTGGGGGTACCAGACCTGGGTTCCCTTGCCCTGTGGTCTTCCAGTTTAGTCATGAATTCACTCACTAATTCATTCAATAAATATTGCCTTTACCCTATACTAGACATGGGGCCATGCCCTGGAGGTGCAGCAGGAGGAAAAGGCGTAGCCTCTGTCCTTGTGGAGTTTACAGTCTGGCCCTGACATCAGAGACACTGTGGGCCACCTACTCTGCATCTACTATCACCCCTTCCTCTTTCCAGACAGACGGCTAAGATCTGTTCAGGTCCTCCTAGACACCGCCCTGTGCTGCAGCCAAGGTGGAACCTAGCCCCAGAGGGGGCCAGGATTATGATGAGCTGAACATCGTGGTCCCGGTTCCCTCAGGCACCACTGGTGTAAGCATGACCAGACCTAGGTCCAGCCAACAGACACGAAGAGAAGTCTCCTGTGTGCTTCCTCTTCCCCCCGCCCCTCGCCAGTACTAGGGATTGAACTCAGGGCCTTTGAACTGAGCTACATACCCTGCCCTTTTTAGTTTTTCGTTTTTGTTTTGTTTTCTGTTTTCTTTTTCTTTTTCAGTACTGCAGATTTAATCCAGGGCCTTGACACAAAACTACATCCCAGCCCTTTGTTATTTTGAGACAGTCTCAATAAGTCACTAAGTTGCCCAGACTGGGCTCAGAACTAAGATCATCCTGCTTCAACCTCCCAGAGCCCGGGGATTACATGCATGCACCACCATATGTGGCTAAGGCTTCTGTATTTTTGAAAAGAAACACGACGTGGAGCCAGCCTCTAATATGATCTCCCAGTGTCCCCTATTATTCACACCCTGTGTAGTCCCTTCCCATGAACAAGGTGGCCAATAGAATACAGCAGAAGTGAGGGTCATTGTGAGATTTGATCATGGAAGGCAATGCACCCTCTGTCCTGGTTGCCCTCTTGCTCTTGGGTCACTCACCCTGGAAGCCAGCTGCTGTGTCAGAAGCAGCTTTAACTGAGGCCCACATAGAGAAACTGACATGTCCTGCCAGTGGACATGTGAGAAAATCTGGAAGCAGATCCTGCAGCCCAGTTCAGCCTTCAGGTGACTTCGGTCCTCCGCAACAGCTTGACCGTCACCTCCTGAAAGACCCAGCACTAGAACCAACCACCGGGCCACTCTGGGGTACTAACCTTAGAAACTGTGCTTTTTCCCCCTTCTTTTCAATACTGGGGATTGAACCAGGGCCTCATGCATGCTAGGAAAGTGCTCTACCACTGAGCTACCTCTCCATCCCTTTTCAAAACTTTATTTTGAGATAGGCTTTTGCTAAATTACCTAGGCTGCCTTCAAACTTGGAATCTTCCTGCCTCAGCCTCCCAAGTAGCTGAGATTGCATGTTTGTACCACCACACCCAGATAATAAAACTTTATTTTTTTAAATAAATGCTTTAAACCGCTAAGGTTTATGCCAATTTGTCACACTGCAGTAGTTCACACACATAACAAGGAGAAAGCCCTTCCTATGTGATATGAAGTCCCACCGTGGTATATCCACCCTGGTGACCAAGCGGCAGAGCAGCCAGATAAGTAGACTCTAGGTCCTTTAACAGCACTGCAGTGACCAGCCCTAAAACAGGCCCGTCTCTGGACTACCCCCTTGTTGTCTAAACCAGTGTGAGTTAGATTGTTATGTAAGGCCCACAGCGTCTCAAATAGGGACACAAATGATAAGCAAATACATAAATTCGTTTCCTTTATGAAATACAAAGGAGGACATGAACTGGGTAAAAGAATGAGAAATATTGGAGAGAAATACTCAGGGAAGGTGTCCTATAAGGAAGCAGTATTTATATTTGACCTGAGCCAGGTGTTGTGGTACACACTTGTAATCTGAGCACTATGGGAGGCTGAGGCAGGAGAATCACAAGTTCAAACTCAAGCTAGGCAATTTAGTGAGACACTGTTTCAAAATGTAAAAAATAAGCTGGGGATATAGCACAAGTGCCTGCCTGGCAAGTGCAAGGTCCTGAGTTCAATTCCCAGTACCAAAATATATATATATATATATATATATATATATATATATATATATATATATATATAAATATGCCTGGTGTGGTGGTGCATGCTTGTAATCCCAGCACTTGGGAGGCTGAGGCAGGAGGATCACCATGAGTTTGAAGCCAGCTTGGACTACATAGTGAGTGCAAGGCCAAGGCCAGCCTGAACTACAGAGCGAGACCCTGTCTCAAAAAAAAAATAGAAAAAAGATCACAACTTCTCCTAGCAGTCAACTTCACAGTGCTGGGTCCCCACACAGCTGGTTGTTCCTAGGAAAGGCACAGCATCCAGCCTCAGAGGAGCACTCCAGACTGGGATTCAGATCTTAGAAGCTGCCTCCTTCACTCACCAACCTCGCTTCAGAAGCCCCACCTGTACCTCACGGATCCATTTCCTCAAGCTGCTTAGTGAAACCCTGTCTCAAAAAAATAAACAGCCAAGCAGGGTGGCACACACCTGTAATCCCAGCCTTTGGGAGGCTGAGGAGGATCACTGCGAATTTGAGGCCAGCTTGGGTTACTTAGTGAGTTCAAAGCCGACCTGCACTAAAAAGTGAGACCCTGTCTCAAAAACAAAACAAGACAACCAACCAAACAAACACAAAATAAAAGGGCTGGGAATATAGCTCATTACAAAGGCCCTGAGTTCAATCCTGAGTACAACCAACACACACACACACACACACACACACACACACACACACACACACACCCCTAAAGGAGGAAGGTGAGCCAGCCCTGGGAGAAGAAGCAGGGGAGGAGTTGCAGGTAGGGCCAGCCTGTGGCAGGCCCCCAGGGAAGGAGCAGGAGCACGGCTGCTGGCGGATTGGGAGCAACTGGAAGAGTAGCTGGAGCTGGAGAGGTGGGCAGGGGCCAAGTCCCAGGCAAGGTAGGGTGAGGAGGGCGGGAAGGGACAGCCCCTGTGGGCCCTCTCCTTGGTGGAAGCTCTTTGCACACCCCACTTAGCCCTCCCCTGCTTGTCCACCAGCTCATGTTCATTCAGAGCCAGAGGCACCAACGTTTCCCTAAAGGGCAGTACCCTCTGAATACTCTTGGGGAGTCACCTACTCATTTATTCAATCAGTAATTGCCTGCTAAGCACCAGAGGGAAATGATGGCGAGCAGAAACCAGACCCCAAAACTCCTGAGCTTCCTGGTGGGGGAGATGGGTATTATTAATCAGACAACCACACAAACAAATGTGAAGGTACAACATGGGTACGTACTGTGAAGGCTACGAAGGCGAGACACAGGGAACAATAAGCCCGTAAGAGCATGTAGCAGGCGGCCTGAGCCAGGCTCTGTGGATAAGATCTCCCGGAACACATGGCTTTGGGCCGAGGCCTGGACAAGGTCAGGAAGGTAGAGAAAGGAGGGAGGGAGAACCACTTTCTGGACAAGCTGCAAGTATCAACAGAGCTGCCAGCAGATAGGAAGGAGTGGTTATTAAACAGGGCATACAAGACAGTAGGAAGGGTGAACTGACAGGATTGGCAATTTTATTAGTCCACTCTGGCTTTTTTTTTTTTTTTTTTTCGAGACAGGGTCTCTCTGTGTTGGCCCTGAACTCACGACAATCCTCCTGCCTCAGCCTCCCTAGTGCTGCGATTACAGGCCTGCGCCACTGCATCCAGCTTGTTCTGGCTTCTGAATGGGACTCACAAGTAGGAATTCACAATCAAATTCAGACATGCCTGTAATCCAGCACTTGGGAAGCTGAGGCAGGAGAATCACTGCAAGTTTAAGGCCAATACATACTGAGACCTTGTCTCAAAAAACAAGGCCGGGCGTGGTGGATGCCTGTAATCCCAGCACTCAGGGGCTGAGACAGGAGGATTGCCTTGAGTTTGAGGCCAGCCTGGGTTACATAGTGAGACCCTGTCTCAAAAAATGAAAAAAAATGAAAAAAAAAAAAAAAAGAAAAGAGAAGAAAAGAAAAAGAAAAGTGTAAGTCTGAGGGCCAGGGATATAGCTCAGTGGCACAAGTACCTGCCTTGCAAGTACAAGGTCCTGAGTTTGATTCCTGGTACAAAAAAAAAAAAAAAAAAGTCTGATCTTTTTTGTGGGGGGAGAGGTGTTCCTGGGTATTGAATGCACAGCCTTCACACTAAGATACATCCCCAGCCCTTTTCTTCTTGTTTTGAGATAGGTTCTCACTGAGTTGCTAAGTTGTCCATGCTGGGAGACAAGAAGTGATTGTTAGATAAGAGATGATAGCCCCTTGGGAAATAGAAGTCAGTGTATAGCAAACTAGTTAAAAACTTTATTTAGTCACTCAAGAAACATTTTTGAAGACCTATGTGCCAGGCACTGACGCTCTGGAGGGGTTTTCCCTCATTTGTTACTGGGGCTTTGAACCCAGGGGTGCTCTATCTCGGAGCTACATCCCCCGTCCTTTTTATATTTTGTTTTGAGACAGGGTCTCACTAATTTGCCCAGGCTGGCCTTGAACTTGCCATTCTCCTGCTTCATTCTCCTAATTAGCTGGGATTACAGGCATGCACTGCTGTGCCCTGCTGGAGATTTTTAAGTGATCAAAAATTATGTGGTCTTTGTTCACATGGAGCTTTATCAATAACTATTTAAATAATATCACAAACAAATACACAGTTACAACTATGACAGTCTGGAGTAGCAAAAAGTATGTGATAGTAGGAAAGGAAATAATAAGGCACCTGAGCTTGTCAGGGAAATCAACCAGGATGTCTTGGAGAAAGCAGTGCTAGAGCAGAGGGGGCTTCCGGGTAGAGGAAACATGTACAAAGACCCCGTGGTTAGCATGGCCAGTGTAGCTGGAACTCAGTGAGTGGGTACATGATGCCAGAGAGGTAGGAAGAACCCGACCAAGCAGGACCCATGGGCCAGCTAAGAGTCTGATTTTTTTGGGGGGGGGGGTACTTGGTATTGATTGCCCAGCCTTCACACTAAGATACATGTTCAGCCCTTTTTTTTTTGGAGACAGGGTCTCGCTGAGTTGCTAAGTTGCCCAGGCTGGCCTAGAACTTGCAACCCTCCTGCGTCAGACCCCTAGAGTGTTGGGAAGAGGAATGAGAAGCTACTGAAAGGCTTCAGCCGGTGGAGGACATGGTCAGATTAACAACTGGAAAAGACGATCGTGACTGTCCCCTGGACAGGTACTAGGGGCAAAAGGGGAGAAGCATGACAGTGGAGAGCCAGGCAATAGCACCCATCCTGGTGACAGGCGACAGGCACTTGGCGCAGAGTGTGTTGGAAACCAGGAGGTGGACAGAGAAGGTGAAAAATGGATTGGACATGGGAAATGAAAAAGGAGAGCCGGCGCGGAGGCGCGCGCCACAAACACTGGTATCATTCACTGAGAGAGGGAACTTTGGAAGACAGCCAGTTAGGGGGACAGGCCACGGTTTGACCTGGCACCCACGAACTATTTCTGGTCCCGGTCCAGAGCTCGGGATGGGTCTGGGCCCGTGGCGGGGACTGGGGGCAGCGCGAGGAGGGCGCCTTCAGGAGAAGGGAAGTCCTGGGGCAAGGCTGCGTGGGGAGCAGGCCCGCGCCGCAGGGAGGCCCCTCTCCCAGCCTGACTCGCTGGTTTCCTAGCGGGAGACAGGAATGTCCGGTCTGTTCCGGGCCCTGAAGGAGTCGGGAGACTGAAAGTGGAGGCAGTGGCCCGCCCCTCCGCAGGGCCTGCCTTTTCCCAGCTCCCGCCTTTCCCCAGCAGGGCAGGCCCGGCAGGGCCAGGAGGCGGCCACAAAATGCCCTCGGCTCCTCCTCCCTCCCTCCCGCCAGCGCTTCCGAACGGCTCTCTTTACCCCCACCCGCTTCTGTCCTAGGACTGCCCAGCTGATCTGGTTTGTGCCCTTGCAGCCTCTCCCTGAAAATTCAAAGAACGTTCTTTCCACTCAAGCCGGTGCCCAGCCTCCCCATGAACGTGCATCTGGCTCCCTCTGGTGGTCGATGAGCGAGTTGCCAAGATAAGAAGTGGGAGCTGCAGAGACCTCTGTGAACTAGAGGCAGGGCGGTGGCTCAGGTCCTGGCCGAGAGGTCAGGATACGCGCGCTGTGCTGTCCTGTGTGATTGGCCAGTGACTCACTCTACAGCCGTGGACGATTCCCCCGACCTCTGCGAACTTCCATTTCCGCACCTGCAAATTCGGGCGTGTGGTAGGGCTGAGGCTTTTCCTGAACTAACAGAATTAAACTCTTGTTGGTTGCAAGTCTCCTCCCCATGATCTTGAGGGGCGGTGACTTCCTGGGACAGCTCAGCAGCACCGCCTGTGTACACCAGCCCCTTCCCAAACCACTCCACCTGGGGACAGCCGTGCTAGACAAGTCTTGATGTGGACAGAACTTTGAGCACTACTTGATCAACAGCACCAGGTCCTTGCCTTCAGAGTGCCTGCATACAGGTGGAAGGAGACATAGTAGAATGTGAGAGGCCAGTGGCAGAACTAGCGCAGTGTGCTCTTGGAATATAAGGGGAAAATGTATTTATTTAGCACAGGGCCTTCACACTGAGCTACATCCCCAGGCCCCACTCCCCGTTTTTTTTTTTAATTTTTAAAAATTTTTATGTGAGTACCGGCAGTCAAACTCAGGACCTTGCACTTGCCAGGCAGCGCTTGCCAGGCAGGCACTTATGCCGCTGAGCTATCTCACCGGCCCTATTATTATTATTCTTTTGAGACAGATTTTTGCTAAATTGCCCAAGCTGGGCTTAAATTTACAATTCTCCTGCCTCAGCCTCACAGCGTGCTGGGATTACAGGTATGTGCCACCATGCCTGCTTTTTCTTGAGCTTTAATAAAATATATGTAGGGGCTGGTGAGATGGCTCAGAGGTGTAAGCGCCTGCCTGGCAAGCGCGAGGGCCCGAGTTCGACTCCCGGAACCCACATAGGAAAAAAGAGCCAGTGATATCGCTCAGCAGCACGGGCGCCTGCTGGCGCGCAAGGTCCTGAGGTCGACCCCCGGTACCCACAAAAAAATAAATAAATAAATAAAAATAAAATATATTTAAGCTTTATCCAGGCATGGTGGCACAAACCTATAATCCCAGCACTCTGGGAGGCTAAGACAGGAGAATTACAAGATGCAAACAAGCCTGAGCAACAGTGATTTAGTGACATCCTGTCTCAAAATAAAAAATAAAAAGTCTGAGGCAGGAGGATCACTGTAAGTTCAAGGCCAGCCTGGGTCCATAGTGAATTCAAGACTAGCCTGAACTACACAGTGAGACCCTGTCTCAAAAAGGGGGAATGAGGATTCCTCAGAAAACTAGGGTTGGAGGTCCCATTTGACCCAGCTATTCCCCTTCTGGGCATCTTCCCAGAAGAATTAAAAACATCGTACCACAGCGATATATGTGCACCCATGTTTATAGCAGCACAATTTGTAATAGCCAGATCTTGGAAACAACCCAAATGCCCATCAACTGAGGAATGGATAAGAAAGATGTGGTATTTTTATACAATGGAGTACTATTCAGCCATAAAGAAGGATAAACTGGAGACTTTTATAGGTAAATGGATGCAACTCGAGAAAATACTCATAAGTGAAATAAACCAGAAGCACATGTGTAAGCATCGTATTATCTCTCTAGTATGAGAAACTGAAAGAGTAAATAAGATCCAAAATGTACAATAGATATGGTGAATCAAAAAGAAACTGGTCAAAAGGAAAGAGAGACTGGAATAGGGAAAAGAAAGAAGGGAAAGGGAAAAAAATTGTATATATATATATAAGATGGTTAAGATAGATACACTACCATTTTTACTTAGTTCATTGAAGAGTAAGGTTTGTGCCAATAATGTTTGGACAATTGAATGCTAATGTCTGGTGTCCTGAATAACTAACTTAAAGATAGTAATACGTAATGTATTAACCATTGTTACCCTCCTATTATGTTGTTTTGAAAATTTGTTCTTCTTTTGATTTGTTTTGTTTTTTTTCTTCTCTTTAAAAAATAAAAAATAAAAAAAAAAATAAAAAAATAAAAAAAGGGGGAATGAGGACCAGGATTATAGCTCAGCGACGCAGTGCCTGCCTGGCAAGTGCAAGGTCCTGAGTTCGACTCCCAGTACCAAAAAAAAGCGGGGGAGGGCAGTGGTGGCTGGGGATATAGCTCAGCATGAAGGCCTTGCATTCAGTCCTTCTAGTACCATAATAAATACGCAAACACAAAATAGATAAATATAAGCTTCAAGTTAGGCCAGATGTATTACCTACCTTTTAACAAACATTGTAGGGGCCAGTGAGATGGCTCAGCAGCATAAGCACCTGCCTGGCAAGCGCAAGGTCCTGAGTTCAACTCTCGGAACCCACATAAAAGGAAAAAAAAGCACCGGTGATATCGCTCAGCAGCACAAGCGCTTGCCTGGCAAGCACAAGGTCCTGAGGTTGACTCCTGGTACCCACATAAAAAACAAAACAAAACAAAACACATTTTGATTGTGTTCTATGTGGCAGTTAATTGGAAGAAATTCTACTTATATGATTGGCACCTCTTAACATCTCTCTCTGTCTTTGTCTCTTTTGGGGATTGAACCCAGGGCCTTGTGCCTGCTGGGCAAATGCTCTATCCCTGAGTTAAATCCCCACCCCACTTTTATTTTGAGACAGAGTCTTCCTATGTTGTCCGGGCTGTCCTCAAACTTGGGATCCTCCTGCTTCAGCCTCCCAAGTAGCTGGAATTGTAGGTGTGGGCCAACCCATCCTGCCAGTTGATCTCTTGATATACAGTCTCAGTTACATATACTTACTTTGAAAGTAATTTCTTTTTTTTTTTTTTTTTTTATGTGGGTACCAGGAGTTGACCTCAGGACCTCGCGCTTGTCAGCAGGCACTTGTGCCGCTGAGGGATATCACCGGCCCTTTTTTATCCTTTATGTGGGTACCGGAAGTCAAACTCAGGACCTCACGCTTGCCAGGCAGGCGCTTATGTCGCCGAGCTATCTCACTGGCCCTTGAAAGTAATTTCTTAATAGTTTGGAATCATTTAAGCTTGCTTGAGCTCAGTTGGTGCCTCCAACTCCGTGACACAACATATTCATGAGATTCAACAGTCATTTCCAAATAACTAATAGTAACACAGTATTGTAGAGGTGAACGAGGAAACCTTAAAATACTTCAGTTCTAAAATTTTATGTGATATTTTTTGCCTAGCAGGCACTTCCCACATTGAAACTACCATTCTACTTTCCATCTCTATAAATTTGATGACTAACTTGTATCTCATTTCAATGAGATCAAACAATATTTGTCCTTTCGTGACTGGCTTATTTCACTTAAGACCATGTCCTCAAATTTCAGCCATGTTATAGCATGTGTCAGAATTCCTTGTTTCCTAAGGCTGTCAAGATGTACATACATCGCACATTTTGCTTATCCATTCCTCTATCATTGGACATATGGGTGGCTGCCACCTTTTGTGACTGCTGCTGTGAAGATGGATGTGCAAATAATCTGTCTGAGTTCCTGGTTTCTGATTCTTTTGGGCACATATCCAGGAGTGGAATTACTGGATCATATGGCAATTCTATTTTTAATTTATTGAGGAACTGCCATAGTGTTTTCCATAGCAGCTGCACCATTTTACATTCCCACCAACAATGCACAAGTGTTCCAATTTCTCCACATCGTTGAAAATCCTTTTTTAATACTGATAGCCATCCTAATGGGTGTGAAGAAAAATCTTGCATTTTTATTGTGGTTTGGTTTGCATTTAGTTATGTTGAGAATCTTTTTGTGTGTTTATGGGCCATTTGTACATCTTTCTTTTTTTTCTTTTTCTTTTTTTTTTTTGTGACAGGGTCTCACTATGTAGTTCAGATTGGCTTTGTTTTAGTTTGCGTTTTTTGAGACAGGGTCTCTCTAGGTGGTCCAGGCTGGCCTTGAATTCACTACATAGCCCAGGCTGGTCTTGAGTTCACAGCAATCCTCCTGCCTCAGCCTCCTGAGTACTGGGATCACAGTAGTGAGCCACCACACCCAGTGATCATCATGTAATATATATACATATATATATTTTTTTTTAATATGTGGGTACCAGGAGTTGAACTCAGGACCTTACGCTTGCCAGGCAGGCACTTATGCTGCTGAGCTATATCACCGGCCCTCATCATGTAATATTAACATGCACCAGTACATTTTTTTTTAAATGGAATAAAGAGCATGTGCTGAGGCATCCTCACCTAGTGGCTCTCATGCTCTTCCCTTCTCTGCTCCTCTCCAAGACCCAGGGCTTTTGTACAAGCTGCCCCCTGTAACTAGGACACTCTCCCCTGCCTGCCCTCCTCTCATTGGCTGTTCAGATCTTAACCATCACTTCTTCCAGGAGGCCCTCTTTGACCCCAGGGTTCTGAATCCACCTGAGCACAACCTACCCTTCACTGTAGCCCTTTGCCTAGTAAATGGTCCTCTGCCAAAATGTGAGTCATAAAAGCAGAAATATTTCAGTCTTCCTCTGTACTGTGTTCATCCTAAGCCAAGGCCTGGTGTGCAGTAGATGCTACCTGTGTGCAGTAGTGACAGACAGAGAGAAACGTGCTTAACTCTGTGGGACCTAAAACAAGTGGGGGAGTTGGGGCAGCTACGAGGCTGGTAGAGTTTCAGTGGCGCATTGTGAGGCAGACCAGAATGTGGCCCTGTGCCCTGGAAGCAAGGCAGGAATCATGCACCGCATGGCTCATGTCCTGATAAGCCAGAGGCTTGTTCCCTTTCCCATAGCAGGGAAATCTACTGAAGGCCTTCAGCTGGGAGGTAACACAGTCAGAGAAAGCTGGCCTCGGTGCCAAGGCAGGTGGCAGTCAAGACTGGAGGCAGGAAGATAGTTATGAGGCCACAGCAATAAGACATTATTGGGCTGATCTCTAGCACTGCAAAAAACAAATACATAAAATACGTGTGAAAATAAACCCCGAGAACTGGGGAAGGTAACTGGTTGGCCAAGAGATAGGGCAGAAGAGATGTTTCATTGCATGTATTCCTGTACCTAAGGAATTTTGAAGCATACGATTGTATTACACAGTCAAGGAATCATCACAAAGAATAAGAAAGGGGTATATTACTAGGCTGTAGGTCATCTCAGAGACTATTGACTTTTTAAAATATATAATTAATGCTGATTCTTTAAGGAAAATGAGAAAACATGTAAGAAGTAAAAATAGCTCTTTGGTCTTGCGGCACAAGCGAGATGACGAAGGGAACGTCATCCTTTGGAAAGTGTCGTAATAAGACTCAAACGTTGTGCCACCGCTGTGGCTCTAAGGCCTAGCACCTTCAGATGTGGTGTGGCAAATGTGGCTACCCCGCCAAGCGTGAGAGAAAGTATAACTGGAGTGCAAAGGCTAAAAGGTGAAATACCACTGAAACTGGGAGAATGAGGCACCTAAAAATTGTGTATCGCAGATTCAGGCGTGGATTCTGTGAAGGAACAGCACCTAAACCCAAGACAGTAGCTGTTGCAGCATCCAGTTCATCTTGAGAATTTCAATGATTACCCAAAATAAATGCTTTGGTTTTAAAAGATACCAAAAAAAAAAAAAAAAAAAAAAAAAAAGAAAAGTAGAGTTGGGCATGGTGGTGTACTCCTGTAATCGCAGCACTCAGGAGGCTGAGGCCGGAGGATCCCCGTGAGTTCAAGGCCAGCCTGGGCTACATAGTGAGTTCAAACCTGGCCTGAACTGCATAGCGAGACCCTGTCCCAAAAAAAAAAAAAAAAAAAAGTAGAAATAAAAAATAGATCCTCTGAGGTTGCTCCTTCCCCAAAGTGAGCAGTAATAGAAACACTCCCTGTGTCCCCACCTGAAGCCACTGGAAAACAACCTGGGAGAGGCTTGTCCCCTGCTAGGGCTGCCAGAGTGAACACATCATATAGCAAGGCCCAGCCAGTTGTGATGGCGCATATTTGTAATCCCAGCACTTTGCAAGGATAAATTAGGAGGGTGGAAAGTTTAAGCCCAGGCTGAACAACTTAGCAATTTAGTGAGACCCAGCTTCAAGATAAAACTAAAAAAGGACCAGGGATGTAGCTCAGTGCAAAGGCCCTATGTTCAATACCTAGTACAAACACAAACAAACAAACAAACAAAAGACACCCACCCACAGGCCTGCTGTTCAAGTAGAATTTCAGAGAACCAAAAAATAATTTTTTAGCATAAGTAATAAGTATTTTCCAAATATAGCATGGGAGATATATATATATATATTGGGGGGCAGGGTCTCACTGTGTAGTGCAGGCTGGCCTTGAACACTATGTACCCCAGGCTGGCCTGGAACTCATGACAACCCTCCTGCCTCAGCCTCCTGAGTGCTGGGATTACATGAGTGTACCACCATGCCCACGTGGGACATAGTTGTATTTAAAAATTATTTGTTGCTCACCTGAAATTCAAATTGAACTGGATGACCTGTATGTTATCTGGCAAACCCCATCACCACCACCATGAGATTTATCCTCCCTCCACCTGGTTCTTACCCGAGTTTTTACTTTAAATTCTCATCTGAATGAATGAATTTTTACTTTGAAAGTCCCTGAGGCTGGGTGTGGTAGCTTACACCTGTAATCCCAGCACTTGGGAGGCTGAGGCAGGAGGATCCCTTCGAGTTCGAGGCCAGCCTGGGCTACAAAGTGAGTACAAAGCCAGCCTGAACTGCATAGTAAAACTCTCAAAAAAGCCAAAAATAAATAAATAAAAGAAAGTTTCCGGGGCCAGTGAGATGGCTCAGCAGCCTACACGTCTGCCTGGCAAGCGCAAGGGCCCGAGTTCGACTCCCGGAACCCACATACGAAAACAGGGCCGGTGATATCGCTCAGTGGCACAGGCGCCTGGTGGGTGTGAGGTCCTGAGGTCGACCCCCAGTACCCACAAAAAAAAAAAAAAAAAAAAAAAGTTTCTGAAAAGAGCTAGGGATAAACTCAGTGGCTGAGCATGTTCTTAGCATTTGCAAGTCCTGGATTTGATCTCTGGAACAGGAAAAAAAAAAAAAAGTTCATCAAAGGGACTTTTAAAAATTGCTACTAATGTTGGGCGTGGTGGCACATGCCTATCATGCCACCACTTGGGAGGCTGAGGCAGGAGAATCACCATGAGTTCAAGGTCAGCCTGGACTACATAGTGAGACCGTCTCAAAAAAACAAAAAAAACAAAAAACAAACAAGGGCTGGGGATATAGCTCAGTGGCGCAGAGCCTGCCTGGCAAGTGCAAGGTCCTGAGTTCAATTCCCAGTACCCACAAAACAAAACAAAACAAAACAAAAATTGCCACTAAGCCAGGAGTGGTAGAGCAGGAGGATTGCCACGCGTTCAAGGCTGGCCTGGGCTAGTCAGTTCAAGACTAGCCTGAATTATACAGTGAGACCCTGTCTCAAAAAACAAAAATAGGGCCGGTGAGATGGCTCAGCGGCATAAGCACCTGCCTGGCAAGCGCGAGGTCCTGAGTTCGACCCCCGGTACCCACATTAAAAAAAAAAAAAGAGCAATACAAAACAAAAAAATGCCACCAGACTTTTCAACAGTGCTGGGAGCAGGGTCCCTGTCCTTGTCCAGTGCCTGATACACAGCAGGCTGAGGCAGGAAGGCAGGGTGTAGCAAGGCTGGTTGGGGGAGTAAGCAGGACCTGTTAATGACAAGATAACAGGACATACAACCAAATAATTCTCAGGACCCCATATGTTGAGAGAACCTGCCATGTGTGGACGAAATAAAATGCCACAAATGCCACAAAGAGCTCGCTATCGTGGCCTTCCTCACAGTATCCTGCCCTGTGTCCCCCAGGGTGTACTTTTATTTCATTTTTTATTTTTCATTTTTCCTTTCTTTTATTCAGCTCAAATTTGCTCTGCAGAGCCAGTTTCTCCCTTATGCTTTGCTTTTAATTTTTCAAATAAACTTTGCCACTGTTTTTGCTTCTTTCATTCTATTCTTTGTTCGAGATAGAAAGAACCTGGAAACCAAGACATGAGCACCCCAAAACCCAATAACAAACCTAGGCCACTGGGGGCTGCCAGATGAGGTGTGTGGGACACACAGCAGGAGCTCTGAGTGCTGGGCCCCTGTGACCCTGGTAATTAATCTGAACAGAGAGTGCTGGGTTCCAACACTTGAAACCATGTCCTGGCTCTGGACACAGGGCTCTGGATCCTGAAAAACAGGATCGGGGCAGAGGTCACAGGCTGCTGGTCTTTGAGCAGAGGGCACTGGGCTCAGCGGCAGTTATGAGCCTAGTATCACTTGCTGCCAGGGCGGGGCTGGGGATAAGAAGCTGCCCAGCCCCAGCTGTTTTGTAACAGCTGTTGGACTGGCAGAGAGGAGAAATGTAAGGCACTGGGGATGGGACAGAAAGGAAGGGGTCAGTGTGGAGGGCGAGGTCACTTGCACAGACTCACAGGGTCCCAGGCCTGGGGCAAGAGGAAGAGCAAGGCTGGAGCTCCAGGTCCCTTAGGGAGCCACACAAGCTGGGGAGTGGAGACCTGGCAGGGCCTTGCCACCATTGCTCCTCAGCCTTCGCCTGTCTTCTGGCCCTGTTCCCAGCGGAGGTAGCTGGAGTGATCAGTGTAGGCGGGAAGCATGCAGCCAAAGCCTTGTCTCGCGTCTCAGAACACAAGGATCCTGCCAGAGCGGATGGCACAGCAGATAGTGAGAAATGGAGACCATGCAATCAATAGAGAGATAAGGGGCCGGTGAGATGGCTCAGCGGCTTAAGCGCCTGCCTGGCAAGCGCGAAGGCCCGAGTTCGACTCCCGGATCCCACATACGAAAAAGGGGCCGGTGATATCGCTCAGCGGCACGGGCGCCTGCTGGCGCGCGAGGTCCTGAGGTCGTTCCCCCGGTACCCACCAAAAAAAAAAAAAAAAAAAAAAAAAAAAAAAAAAATAGAGAGATAAACAGGAAAAGCTCCAGAGAGACAGACCTGAGAAGCAGAGCAAGAGACAAAAATAAAAGACAAGAGGCCACAAGGAGAAGAGGGTGTTGTGGGGACAGAGGGGTTAGTAGCTCCAGAGCAAGCCGCCCTTTAGCTCTTCTTAGGCCCTGACCTGTCTGCTTCTTCCCACCGTGCCCTTGTCCCAGGGTCTCTCAACTCAGCACTCCTGACGTCTGGATAAGAGGATAATTTCTGGACATGAGGGGACTGTCTCTGTGCATTGTAGGACAGTTACCAGCATCCTTGGCCTTTACCCATCAAGTGCAAGCAGTGTATCCCTCCAAGCTCCTAGGGCTGTAACGCCCCAAAATATTTCTAGACATTTCCAGATGTTCCCTGGGAAGAGGTTGCTCCCGATTAACATTCTCTATCCCTCAAGTAGACTTGCACTCTTGAAGAGGGGCAGCCACTGGGTGTCTGGCTGACTCTCACATCAGCCGTTGTGCACACTAACCCCCCCCACTACGGTTCTAACTTGGAAGGGGGAAAACTGAGGAGGGGTCTGAGGGGCTGCTGAAGCCAGGGGTACAGCAGCAAACAAGTTCCTACCCTTATGGAGCTTCTGTTCTTATTCCATCTAAAAGGCATTGTAGCCAGGCATAGTGGCACACGCCTGTAATCCCAGCACTTGGGAGGCTGAGGCAGGAGGATCACTGTGAGTTTGAGGCCAGCCTGAACTACATAGAGAGACCTTGTCTCAAACAAACAAACAAAAAGGCATCACAGTTGTATTTTGGGATTATACTAGGAGGTGTTTAGTCAGGGAGGAAGGAGAGATGAGCCCTCAAGTATATGTGGACAAGGTACTTGCAGCAAATATGCATTCCAGCCAGGCATGGTGGCACATGCCTGTAATCCCAGCACTCTGGAGGCTGAGGCAGGAGTTTTGCTGTGAGTTAAAGGCCAGCCTGGGCTACATAGTGAGTTCAGGGTCAGCCTGAACTATGTAGTGAGACCCCGTCTCAAAAAACCAAAACCAAAACCAAAACCAAAAATGTGTTCTATCCCATAATATTAGATGTAAGAAATGTCCCATTTAGTTATTTCTCTAAATTGGATTATCTGCTCCAAACTCCTTGCCAGGCTGGCTGGTGGAAAATTTGACATTGGGATTTTTTTTTTTTTTAATGTTTTTTTAGGACAGGGTCTCACAATGTAATTCAGGCTGGCCTTGAATTCACTATGCAGCCCAGGCTGGCCTCAAGTTCACGGTGATCCTCCTGCTTTAGCATCCTGAGTGCTGGGATTACAGGTATGTGTCACCACCCCCAGCTTTAATCCTAGTCATATTTTGGAAATCTCTACCCAGTGATGTGCTGGTAGATGTTTACAGGTGACGGAATGGGGGGTGTATTAGGGAGGGAATAATTGTTAGTATTTGCTGATTTCCATGGCATAAATATTTCCACTATAGCCAGTTTCAAACCACCAATGAAATGGAACACAGTAAGAAACAGCACACCACTAGGTAATGGTTCCACCATTCAGATGTGAACAACCTCAGATGTGAACAGGTAATGGTGACTAAGAAGTGATGCACTTTAAGAGTTATTACCTTTGAACTTTTTTTTTTTTTCTTGAGACAGGGTCTCACTGTGTAGTATAGGCTAGAACTCAATATGTGGCCCAGGTTGGCCTTGACCTCATAGTGATCCTCCTGCCTCAGCTTCCCTAGTGCTGGTATTACATGTGTGCACCACCACACCCAGCTGAACATACTTTAATTATAAATTTATAATTTAAATTTTTATAATGTCTATTCCTCTGAAGCGCTGTGTATAATTCTTAGGGGGTTACCCAACCTAGACCATTTAGGGGAGAACTCTGATCCTTGGCTTGGACACAGTATTTTACTGTGACTCCCAAGATAGCCACTCTTGGCGCTCACACACCCATCCTTGCCTGCCAAACAGCAACACCACAGGCCTATCCTAGGCGCTGGGGGATCTGGGAGGGAACAGTGCAGATTACTATTAACTCAAGGAAGGGAAAGCAGCAGCAAAGACAGCCAGGCCCCTATTGGCTTTTTCAGGTTTGGGCGAATTTGTCAGATCTTCTCCCATCCCTTTTCCCCTCCTGGGGAGCTGGAAGCCCTGCACTCCAGAGTAACCAAGATCCATGTCTCCTGGAGCCAGTTCCGGGTAAACAAAAGCCCTGGCTGAGGGACGTCTTCTGGCAACCTCTGCTTTTGGCCTGGCAATCTAAAGCCTTTAGTAGCCTCAGACCCACCCCCAGGCAGGGAAGAGGGAACATATCCACAGCAAGGAAACCAAAATCAACCACTGTCTCTATCCATTTCTGTCCTACGTAGTCAGACCAGGGTGATGGCAAAGACCAGCTGAGACTTTGGACCGTAGAAAAGGAGAGATTCTGGCTAGGCTCCAAGAGAAAGTTCTTGGCCTCCCTGGAGAGAAGTTAAACCCAGACACTGTGTGTAAGGGTGAGCAGTCTTCCTTCCAGGCTGCCCAAGTGACCACTTGAGGCTGACACACCTCGCCTCCCCCACGCTCACGTAACTTCCTCTGATGGCTCCCTACGAAGTCGTATGAAAAGCTGAGCGCTTGGACCTTGTATGGTAGTTGTCCTATTTTAAGCATGAGAAAATGGAGGCTCAGAGAGGAAAAGTCACTTGCTGAAAGACACACAGCTAAATGAGTAGTTGATGCTGGAATGCGAACTCAGATCTGACCCTAAAGCCTGTGCTCTTTGTGCTGTGTAACCTTGTCTCTCATCTGTGCCTGACCTTTGTCTACCTCTGTAGCCTCTCCAACCACAATCTCCACCATTTCCCTATCAAGGAGCTGAGGGAAGGAGAGAGTATGAATTTACTGATGAACTGCAAAACGACAACCTTGTGTTAGTTATTGCTGACCAGACATAAGGGTATTTTAAAGCTTAGTGTTACTTAACACTTTCTCTCTAAGCAAGATAGAGAGTTTCACTTTATTGTGAAGGGATGTCCTGTGCACCTCAGGGTGTTTAGCAGCATCCCTGATCTCTACTCACTAAATGTCTGTAGTACACCCCCTGGACAATGGGTGTGGCAGGAGAGATTGTGACAACCAAAATTGTCTCTCTGGGCTTTGGTGGCGCACACCTGTAATCCCAGCACTTGGGAGGTTGAGGCAAGAGGATCACTGCAAGTTCAAGGCCAGCCTGGGCTACAAAGTGAGTTCAAGACCAGCCTGAACTGCGTAGTGAAACCCTGCCTCAAAAAGACAAAAAAAAAAAAAAAAAAAAAAAAATCTCCAAAACATTGCAAAATTTCCCTCAGTTAAACACTGAGTTAGACCATTTAAGAACAAAAACAAAAACATTTTATGAACAAAACAGGTCTAAGGAGTTGTATTAGTCTGTTTTCTGCTATTATAACAAAATACCAGAGGCTGGTTAACATATAAAGAAGAGAGGTTTATTTAACTTACAGTTTTGGAGGCTGAAAGTCCAGTATTAGGCAGCTCCATTGGTTTGACCTTTGATGACAGCCTTCTGGGTACAGATCACAACATGGCAGATGGCATCATGGCGGGAAGGATTGGAGTGGGGGAGAACAGTCACATAGAAGGACAGGAAACAAAGGAACAAAAGGGATTGGGGATTCAAGGGCCAGGTTCTCTTCCTTCTTTCCTTCTCTCCTTCCTTCCTTCCTTCCTTCCTTCCTCCCTTCCCTCCTCCTTTCCTTGTGGTGCTAAGGATTGAACCCAAGCCTTGTGCATACTAGGCAAATACTCCATCACTGAGCTACATCTTCAGTTACTTTTATTATTACTATTCTTTATTATTTTGCAGTACCAGAGATTGGACCCAAGGCTTGTGCACTAAAATATATCCCCAGCCCTTTTAATTTAATTTTCTTTTCAAACAGGGTTTTGCTAACTGGCTAAGTTGCCCAGACTGGATTTGAACTTGTGATCCTCCTGCCTCAGCCTCCCAGATTGCTGGGATTACAAGCCTGTGGCACCATGCCCAGTTGACTTTTTTTTTTTTTTTTTTTTTTTTTGGTAATTAACCTACTCCCACAGGAATGAACTGGGGTTCCTCAGGAGCTACGTTAATCCCTTATGAGAGTTTGCAACCCCTATAACCTAACAACCTTCCACTAGCCTACCTCTTTTTTTTTTTTTTTTTTTTTTGTGGTACTGGGGATTGAACCCAGGGATTTCAGGCAGAGCTATATTCTTAGCCCTTCTCTATTTTGAGACATGGAGCCACTAAATTGCTAAATTGCCCAAGCTGGGCTTGAATTTGACATCCTCCTGTCTCAGCCTCCCAGAGAGCTGGGATTTACCAGCCTGTATCACCATGCCTGGTTTAGGCCTCGCCTCTTAAGGATTCCAGTACCTCAGCTCCACCACACTGGGACCAAGCCTCTAGCACATGAAATTTTGGAGGACAGAGTCAAACCATATCCAAATCATAGCAGTAATAAATCAAACATGCCTGTGAGGAGGAGGTTCCCTGCTCTGAAGCAGCTTGAGGAAGATGGATCCTGAGGTACAGGCGGGGCTTCTGAAGCGAGGTTGGTGAGTCAGGGAGGCAGCTTCTAAGGTCTGAATCCCAGGCTGGAGTGCTCCTCTGAGGCTGGATGCTTTGCCTTTCCTAGGAACCAGCTGTGTGGGGACCCAGCACTGTGAAGTTGGCTGCTAGAAGGGGTTGTGATCTTTCTTTTTTATTTTTTCTTTTTTTTTGAGACAGGGTCTTGCTCTGTAGTTCAGGCTGGCCTTGCACTCACTATGTAGTCCAGACTGCCCTCAAACTCATGGTGATCCTCCTGCCTCAGCCTCCCAAGTGCTGGGATTACAGGCATATACCACCACTCCTAGAGCATGGATTCATGATGTTTCATTCACTGCCACCCCACAGAGGGACCCCCAACTGCAAAGGGAACTTGCTTGGATCCAAGGGCAGGAAAAGAGTGGTAATAAGAACAAGCAGTTGGTGGCACATTCTGCTCTTCCTTTGTGGGGCGTGGGAGGAGGAGGAAGTGAATGGGGGTGGGGCTGGAAGTATTTTCTTGAGCAGTGCTACTCAAGTGTAGTCTATGGTATAGACTGGTGTCTGTCTGGTTCCCGATGAATTGAGAGTGTCTAAAATCTTTAATAGCTGAGTGTGGTGGCACATACCTGTGATCCCAGCACTGCAAAAACAAACAAAACCCAGGCTTTGGAGCCAACAGCCAACATTAAATTCAAGTTCTACTTTTCATAAGCTGTGTGACTGTAGACCAGTTACTTAACCTCTCTGTCCCTTAATTTTCTTATCTGTTAAAAAAGGAAGATAAGCTGGTGGGGGGGTGTGCGCCTATAATCCCAGCACTCAAGAGGCTGAGTCAGGAGAACTGCTGGGAGTTCAAGACCACCCTGGACTACACAGCAAAACCCTGTCTCAAAAAACCAAAACCAAACCAAACCAAACTGAAACAAAACAAAAACCCAAAATGAAAAACCAACAATATTCTTTATTTATTTACTTACTTATTTTTTCAAGACAGGGCTTGACTTCATAGTTCAGGTTGACCTTGAACTCACTACGTAGCTCAAGCTGGCCTCAAACTTGTGGTGATGAGTTTAAAAGCAATGAAACCAAGTAACTTTATGACTTTTGAGTCTAACAATAAAAATTGCATTTTATACAATTTTTAAAAATTTCAAATTTCTTGTAAGCCATTTATATCACATTTTGTAAAAGACTCAGTCTGTGATGAAGTGGAAATTAAAAAGCAAGAAGAAGTTGGGCATGGTGGTGCAGGCATGTAATCCCAGCTACTTGGGGGCTCAGGGGCATGAGTACTGAAAGTTTGAGACTAGCCTGAGCTGGGCGTGTTGGCACACACCTGTAACACCAGCACTCGAGAGGCTGAGGCAGGAGGATCGCTGCAAGTTCAAGACCAGCCTGGGCTACAAAGTGAGTACAAGGCCAGCTTGAACTGCATGGTGAAACCCTCAAAACAAAAACAAAAACAAAAACAAAAACAAAAAACGGTGGGGGGAGAGAGAGACCAGCCTGGGCAATTTAGTGACATCATGTCTCAAAATAAAATAAAAAATAAAAAGGTCTGGAAATGTAGCTCCAGCTCTACCTGGGTTTAATCCCCAGTACTACAAAAATACAATACAATACAATACAATACAATACAATACAATACACTAAGCTAAACTGGGCATGATGACACACGCCGTAATCCCAACATTCTGGGAGGCTGAAGCAGGAGGATAGCAAGTTTAAGCCCAGTCTGTGCAGTTTAGTGATTTAGTGAGACCCTGTCTCAAAATAAACAACTGAAAAAAAGAGAGGTCAGCTGGAGGATGTAGCTCAAGATTCAATCCTGGGCTCAAGATTCAATCCGCAGTGCCACAAAGAAAGGAAAGGAAAGAATAAATGTTTGACATGATGAATATACTCATTACTCTGATTTGATCCTTGTACATTGTGTACATGTATTAAAATATTTCACTATACCCCATTAAAAGCAAACAAATGCAAATAAAAAACACCCTGACCTTTCAGCATAATTTGATACTGGGGGGTTTTTGCTTGTTTGTTTGTGTTTTGTAGACAGGTCTTACTATGTAGCCCAGGTTGGCCTCCAACTTTTGATCCTCCTGCCTCAGCCTCCCAATTAGTTGGGATTGTGTGTACCACCACACCTGGTTTAAATTATTATTTTTTCCTTAGTGTTTTCAAATTATTTTGAGAAAGCCAGAAATGGCGGAGCCTGCCCATAATCTTCGCACTCAGGAGGCTGAGGCAGGAGGATTGCAAGTTTTAGAACTGCCTGGGCAACTTATTGAAACTCTGTCTCAAAAAACAAATAAAACATATTTCAGGGGCCGGTGAGACGGCTCAGCGGCTTAAGCGCCTGCCTTGCAAGCGCGAAGGCCCGAGTTCGACTCCCGGATCCCACATACGAAAAAGGGGCCGGTGATATCGCTCAGCGGCACGGGTGCCTGTTGGCGCGCGAGGTCCTGAGGTCGTCCCCCCGGTACCCACAAAAAAAAAAAAAAAAAAAAAAAAAAAAAAACATATTTCAGCTATAAAGAAGAATGAATTCATGTCATTTGCAGGAAAGTGGATAGATCTTGAGATCATAATGTTAAGTGAAATAAGACAGACACAGGAAATTAAATAGCTCATGATTTGTTATATGAAAAACCCAAAATATAAATAAACTGGAGTAAAATAGAGGCAGGTTTCTTGGAGAAGGGGAAGTGGGTAAGGAGAAGGGCAGGAAAAGTAGGGAAAGTGGGAGAAAGGGCACAGAAAATGATCAAGATAATGTTATATATGTATTGATTCCCCAAAAAGAGTGTAAATATATACTAATTGCAAACATATACTAATAAAAAATTGGGGAACTGTAACGTGAGAGTGGAAAAATAAAAATAAATAAGTAAATAAATAAATGGGGCTGGGAATGTAGCTCAGTGGTAGAGCACTCCTGGGTTTGATCCCCAGCACACACATAAACACACACACACCGGGGCCAGGCTTAGTGATGTATGCCTATCACCCAGCAGTGTTGGAGGCTAGGACAGGAAGATCAGAAATTTGAGCCCAATTTGGGCAACTGAGTGACTTAGCAAGAAATTAAAAAATAAAAAAGGGCTGGAGTGTAAAGACTCTGAGTTCAATCCCTCCCCCCACCCAAAAAAGCAGCACTCTTCTAAAAACTAACTCTTGGGCTGAGGATGTAGGTAAGTAGTGAGAGGAACCACGTAGGATGTGTGAAGCCTTGTTTTTTCTTTTCTTTTCCTTCTTTTCTTTCCTTTCTTTTCCTTCCTTCCTTCTCTTTCCTTTCCTTCTCCTTTCTTTTCTTATTTTGAGACAGGGTTTCACTTTGTAGTGCATGCTGGCCTTGAACTTGCTTATGCAGCCCAGGCTGGTCTCGAACTAACAGTGATCCTCCTGCCTCAACTTCCCGAGTGCTGGGATTGCAGGTGTGCACTATGACTCCTGGTTTGAAGCCCTGTTTTCAATCCCCAGCACTGCTAAATAAGTAAATAAGCCTCAGTTCTGATACTTCCCTGAACATTAGAATCTCTTGGGTTAGCATTTAAAAAAATCACCATTATTGGGGCCCTACCCCATACCAACTAAATCAGAATCTCTGGACATGGACATTTTTTGAGAAATCGTCAGGGGATTTAATGTGCAGCTGGGTGGAGGATTTCTGCTTTATGGAAAGGTCAGTATTGGAAATGGTGGATGGAGGCGCCTGCACAGTGCAACCACCTGTGGAAACCTCAAAATTAGTGATGCCTGTATCCCATCCCCAGAGATTGTGATTTCCATGATCTGGGATGTGGCTGGATGTTGGAATTTAAAAACCATCCCAGGCCGGTGAGATGGCTCAGCGACATAAGCGCCTGCTTGGCAAGCGCGAGGGCCCAAGTTTGACTCCCGGAACCCACATATGAGAAACCCACATATGAGGTGATATTGCTCAGCAGCACAGGCGCCTGCTGGTGTGCGAGGTCCTGAGGTCGACCCCTGGTACCCACAAAAAAATAAAAAATAAATAAAAAATAAAAATAAAAAATAAAAACCATCCCAAGCTGGGCATGGTGGTGCACGCCCGCAATCCCAGCACTTGGGAGGCTGAGACAGGAGGATCACTGTGAGTTTGAAGCCAGCCTGGGCTGCATAAGCAAATTCAAGGCCAGCCTGAACTGCATAGTGAGACCTAGTCTCAAAAATGAAAAAACAAAAAACAAACCACCCCCAAAAATAATCCTGAAATGATTCCAATGTGCATTTAAGTTTTGGAAGCACTAGACTAGAGTATTATTCCCTGATGCTAGATGCTAACCAGCTGATGAAAAAGTGATTGTTTCTCAGGCAAGTTCAGGATTGATTTGAGGGCTTTTTTTTTTTTTTTTTTTTTTTAGACATGGTCTCATTGTGTAGCCCAGGGCCTTGAACTCATGGTGATCCTCCTGCCTCAGCCTCCTGAGTGCTAGGATTACATGTGTGTGCCACCACACCTGGCTGGAGGGACTTCTCTGCCAAAGATCAGCAGCAACACAAGCAACTATTACCCTGACAGACATCTGGTGTGCTTCTACAAAACAGAGATGGCAGTGAAGGTACTTTGGTTAGTCTGAACAGTGGCAAAGATAACTGATTTTCTGGTTCTTTAAGCTTACAGGGTCACACACAGTGCTGGTCTCGGTCTCTCCTGACTTCCCTTCCCACTTCCCTTCCTGCCCTAGGCACCTCTTGCATATAAGAGATAGCTCTTACAGCTTCTCTTAGTCATGACTCCAGCTTAGAAGTGATGGAAACCCAATTCCAACCAACACATTTATTGGCTCATGGCATGGAAAAGTCCAAAAATGGTGCTGCCTTCAGGATGGCTGAAGCCAACTGGTATAGTAGAGAATATGTCTTTCTTAACTCATGGTTCTGCTTTCCATCTGCACTGGCTTTATTCTCAGGAAGGCTCTCTCCAAATGCAAAGATGATCATCAAGTCCAGGCTAGGGCCGGGGATGTAGCTCAGTGGCACAATGCCTGCCTGGCAAGCACGAGGCCCTGAGTTTGATTCCCATTACCAAAACCAAACCAAAACAAAACAAAATAAACAAACAAACAAAACAAGTCCAGGCTAATGCTCTTCCAGTTTCCCAATCCTAGAGGAATAAGAAGGCTCCTTTCTGAGCTCATTCCTTTTGCTATCTTGGTTTGAACTACCTGCCAATCACTGTGGCCAAGAAAATGAAATGTGCTGATCAGCCAGAGTCATCTGCTCATCTTGGAGCCAGAATGGCGGAGGGACAGCTTCTCAAAGTGGTGCAAAAATAACTCCCAACCTGTTAGATATCAGATGTCCTGAGTTCCTATCCCCCAAATATTGAAGAATGAATTTCAAGGACCATGGAGGTTAAGAGTAGGAAAGATTTATTGAGACAAAGATCCTGAGAGACAGGAAGAGTTCCAAAAGTGAGTTGCCACTGGGGCAAGGGTAATTTATACAGCCTAATCACAACATGGGTACAATGTGGGTCAAACTACCATCAACCTATGGGATTACAAGGATAGGCACTTAGCTAATATTGATCCAATAGGGAAACGAGTCGAATACCAAGGGTTTATGGAAAGAACAAAGGCATTCTTGGAAAGGGACAGGTCCAGATGTTCTTGTCACCCACCTATGTGTCTGATGCCTGTCTGGGCTAACTAGACCAGGTGGTGCTAATTACAGTATAATCTCAAATTGCTGTTTATCCCTAGAGAGGACTGCAGGTCTGGCTATTGCATGTCCATTTTGAGGCCTGGCCCTCTTCAGATTCACCTCCAGCACGATTTTGATGTCTTCATCTTTTGCGCTGACTTCCTTGAGCACCCAATCCCTTTCTGAGTGCACATTACTTTCTAGCTAATTTAGCTGTCTATAATAAAAGGATTACCATAGTGCTATCACCAGGGAAGAATGGAAGGACGCTAAGCAGGCAGAGCAACAGACCGACATTGTATTTGCTCCCAGGTTTCTGAAGGGATGAAATGTGTAGAAATCGTAACAATGATCTCAAAAAGAGAAGATGTAAAAGCTGCCCGAGTATGCCAGATTAGTCAAAGCGAAAGCCAACTCAAGAGAGGCTGAATGGAAAGGAGAAACTGGGGGCTAAAACTTAGGATAAGTTTTTAGGTCAGGAAACAAACTGAAAGAGAGGTAAGATGACATCCAAGACCAAGATGGGTGGGAGTAGTGGTTCATACCTGTAATCCCAGCGAGCTGGGAGGGAGGCTGAGGCAGAGGATGGCAAGTGTGATCAGAGCTGGGGCAACTTGTTGACTTTGCCAGACCCTGTTTTAAAGTGAACAAAAAACAAAACAAAACAAAACCAAAAAGACCCCAAAAGGGCTAGGGAAGTAGACTGGTGCAAAGGCCTAGGTTCAGTTCTCAGTAAACCACCCCCACCCCAAGAGCACATCTTAAAAAATATTTATCCATGCGTGCTTTGTCTAGTTTGCCCTAGGGATCCAGAAATCCATGAAAACTCATTTCTGTTCTCAAAGGCCCTAAAATTATAGTACGAGGAGCTGCAAGAGTACGGAGTTGGGGAGGGGCTAGTGAACTTGGAAGGCATCAGAGAATCCGCAGCATTTAAGCTGAATCTTACTCGTGCAAATTCACTAGAGCAGCAATTACAAGGGAAACCGGTCAGTGGAAAACTCGGATAAATGAAGTGCTTTTTAAACTTGTTTGTTTATTTGCGGTCCTGCTGGTGGACCCCGGGCTTTGACACTGAGCTATACTCCCAGACCCTTTTTAATTTTTACTTTGACATAGAGTATTGTTAGGCCACTAAGTTACTAAGGCTGGGCTCAAGTTTATGATCTTTCTGCCCCAGCCTCCCGGTGTGCTGGGATACCATTTTGAGCCACCAAGTTGAGGTCTATCTAAAACAAAGATTTTGGCTGGCTGTGGTGGCGCACACTTGTAATCCCAGCACTCAGGAGGATCACCGCGAGTTCAAGGCCACCCTGAACTACACAGCGAGACCCTGTCTCAAAACAACAACAAAACCCCCCCCCACAACAAAATTCCGCTGATTCCAGGGGTACAATCTGTGGGAGACTGCTAGTTCAACAGGGCATCCATCTAAACAAACTTCCTAGGAACACAATGGCGATAGTGATAGTGGCTGGAAAGATCATTGCCCATTTGGGCTCCTGGGTCACCAAAGGAGGTCACAGTAGCACAAAGTAAAAATGAAACAAACAAACAGGCAGGGGGCCGGAGATTTCACTCAGTGGCACAGCACCTGCCTGGCAAGCTTGAAGTCCTGAGTTCGATTCCCAGTACGCGCCCCCCCCCCGACGCCAAAAGAAAAAGGCCACCTCAGAACCCTCCATTTTGCACTGTGCTTTCAGGGTACCGGATACTGTCATGTGCCTCACTTTGTTGGGGCTTCGCAATGACTTTGCAGCGTAGAAATTATGAGAGCCTGCCTTTTTTTTTTTTTTGTGGGTACCGGGGGGTCGACCTCAGGACCTCGCACGCCAACAGGCACCCGAGCCGCTGAGCGATATCACCGGCCCCTTTTTCGTATGTGGGATCCGGGAGTCGAACTCGGGCCCTCGCGCTTGCAAGGCAGGCGCTTAGGCCGCTGAGCCATCTCACCGGCCCAAGGGCCTGCCTTTTAAAAAAGCCAAATCTCTTATTGAGGCAATGGGCCTCTGGGGGCGGGCCTGGGGGCCCTCACTGCACAGCTTGTTCATTGGCGTTGCCTCCGGAGTCCTCAGGCTTCATCACATTTGGAAGCTCCCTCGGGCTAGAGAAGGGCTCGATGCGCAGGGCCTCAAAGCCCCACTGTGTCTGGGGTCTGTGGGGTTGCTGTCTGGCTGGTAAAGCCGCGCTCGCCCAGAGTTTTGTCATCATTTAAAAGCTGGTCCTCCTTGTACAGCCGCTGCTGTTGGGCGGCTGCTTGAAAATGCCCTCGAGGATGCCCTTCAGCTCAAACACCTTGCTTGCCTTCTGGACGTCCGTGAAGATAGTGGTCTTGTGGCACCGGGTCATGAGGAACACGTCCTTGGGCCCGGCCCAAGAACCGCCCCGGCCCGGCCGCCCTTTCCCCCCGCGCCCTGAGTCTCATTTTATGAGGAGGAAACGGATTCAGCGAAGGGAGACGGCTTAAGATCACAATGCAAGAGGTGGCAAGTCAGATTATAAAAACCAAACGACCCAACTGCCAGCTCAGCTTTCCAAGGACGAAGGCCTGCTAGCTAGTGGGTGGGGCCCAAGCCCTCCCTAGAGGCTGGTTCCAAAATGGTGGGGGCAATGGCGTCAGCAACGCCCCCGCCCCTTCCGTCCACCTTCCTCTCTCTTCACCAGGCCACCCAGGCGGGGGGAGGGGAAGGAACAGAGTAACACACGTGACTTCCGACGACGCGGCGCGTGACGCAAAGCGGCGGGCTCAACGCTGCCTTTTTCTTAAGGGAAATGTAGTTCAGGAGACTATTCAGTGGGTGAGGAGCCGCAGGTCTAGGACTACATTTCCCAGGAGGCAGCGGGCGCGACGCTGCCCTCGCCTCCAGAGAGCGGGGACGCGGAGCGCGCTGTCGGGCGGGGGCGAGGTTCGGGCCGGTTGTGCCGTTGCGAGGTTGCAGCTGAGGTCGCTGCGGTAGGCCTAGGTGAGTGAGCGCTTTTGATGGGAGTTAGGACACCTTCACAGACTCTGGTCTTTTTTTTTCATCTCTTGTCCGTGGTGGCTGGGTCCGAATCCGGGGAAGGCCTGGCTCGGAGCCGCTTCCCCGCGCTTACACCCGGGCCTCTTCTGAGCGGGCCCCGCTCCCTCCGGCTCCTCCCCCTCCCCGCCCTTCAGGGCTTCCCTTCGCTCCGGCCTAGCTCCCGAGGCCTCGGGCCGCCTGCTCCCTGGTAGTTTGTACACTTGTCTTTGCAATCTGCAGTCTGCTCGGGGAGGCTTTCACTACTCCCGCTTTGGTCGTACGAACCCCATTATTTGGATCCTCCTTTCCCGGAACTCTTGATTCCCCTCCCCTCCCCCTAGTCTCCATTACCTTGTTTCTGTCTCTAGGGCCCGTGTGGCTGGCACTCAGTAAATGTTAATACTTCTTCCGTTCTTTTTCTTGCCTTGTGGCCAAAAGACGCGTAATCTAAATTTATCTCCTACCGAGAAAATAACCCCACTTTTCTTGGGCTGGAACTGAGGCCGACTTCATTCCGGTCGTAATTGGCGTATGTCCTGCTTATACGAAGCAATTGTGTCTCAGCATCTAAGCAACTTTATTAGTTATTTTCTCTGCCCTTCTGAATCTTAGGGGTGGAGCATGGCAACAGAAGCTGGCGAGCAACGCTGGTGCCCAGAAGTTGGAAGCCATCAGTGGGAGTACAGTGTTTTGCGGAGAGATTGTTAATTGGATTGAAGGGAAAGCCTCTCAGTGTGGTAGGGCCTGGTGGGAGGGAGCCAGTGAAGCTTTCGGTGGTAGCGTAACAGAAGTGTTCTGGAGCCAGTCTGCCTGGCTTTCCCAGCTTTCGATTTTAGATCGAGTCTTCACTTTCAGGTGCCTCAGGTTTTTTGTGTTTTTTTTTTTTTTTTTTTTTTTTCCTAAAATAGCCGTGAATAACTGACCTTTTTATAGGGTTATTGTGAAGACTGAGTAAAATAAAGATAACTTACCGTCATGGTGATATAGGATTGCTAGATTATGGGTTTAGAGCGGAAAGGCAAATAATACCATCATTTTTCTTTCCTTGTAGATGATATTCTCTGATTTTTTTTCGTGGAAATACTGCTTATCGTAGTCTGTCCTGTTATATGGACAACTCGATGTATAAATGCTTCTGTAAAAGCCAGTTAAAGATTCAAAAATGGTTGCTGTCTTGAACAATTTGTGGAGCAACCTGAGTTCAGTTTGTTCTTTATTGGGAGATTTGTGAACTAATAATTGCAGTTTAGCGATACCAAAAACAAGTTGTAGTGCAGCCATTTAGGCTTGATTGCTTGTTTTTTTTTTTTTTTTTTTTTTTTTGTGGGTACCGGGGGGTCGACCTCAGGACCTCGCGCGCCAACAGGCGCCCGTGCCACTGAGCGATATCACCGGCCCCTTTTCCGTATGTGGGATCCGGGAGTCGAACTCGGGCCCTCGTGCTTGCAAGGCAGGCGCTTACGCCACTGAGCCATCTCACCGGCCCTTGATTGCTTTTTGTAAAAGAGCTATTTGATATTTCTGTATGAAACTGTTAGATTACAAGGCTTTATGTCTTGTTAAACTAATATTTCTTTTTAGTGCTTTTAGCAGCAGTGAAAGAATATCAGTTTTTTGTTTGTTTGTTTTTATGACAGGGTCTTGCTGTGCAGTTCAGGTTGTCCTTGAACTCACTGTGTAGCCCAGGCTGGCCTTGAACTCTTGGCATTGGCATCCTTCCTCAGCCTTCCAACTGCTGGGATTACAGTTACGTGTGAGCCCCCCCATCATCAGTTTTTAAAGGTTGATTTTAGGTTGCAGACTGTATAAAATACAGTGCAACTTTAGCGGCAACAGTGGTAGTGATAGCAATTTAGTTTATTTCTTTTTTTTTTTTTTGTGGGTACCGGGGGTAGACCTCAGGACCTTGCACGCCAGCAGGCGCCTGTGCCGCTGAGCGATATCACCGGCCCTTTTTTCGTATGTGTGTTCCGGGAGTCGAACTCGGGCCCTCCTGCTTGCCACCAGCCCTAGTTTATTTCTTTTTTTTTTTTTTTTTTTTTTTTGGTGGGTACCGGGGGTCGACCTCAGCTGAGCAATATCACCGGCCCTTTTTTCGTATGTGGGTTCTGGGAGTTGAACTCAGGACCTCCCGCTTGCCAGGCAGGCGCTTATGCCGCTGAGCCATCTCACCGGCCCCCTAGTTTTTTTCTTGAAGATCACTTTTTTGTTTTGTTTTGTTTGGTACCAGGAATCGAACTCAGGACCTTCGCTTGCCAGTCAGGCGCTTGTGCCACTGAGCTATATCGCCAGCCCTAGTTTATTTCTTTAATACCAAGTACAGGCAGTTTTGAATTTGGTTTAGCTAGTGAAATTATGGATTACAAAAGAATGATCTGTGTTACACTGAGAAATTGGAAGGGGGAGGCTTGGAGTGTGTCCAGGATTAGCCTAGAGATAAGGAAGGAAGAGGCTGACAAGGCAAACACACACATTTTTTTTTTAGAATGGATAGTTTTCACTACTAAGAATCTTAGGGTGCTAGCTTGTTTCTCTTGGGCATAGGGACATCCTTTATTGAAGGAAGTATAACTAATGCTATTTGCTCAAACACTAGATTTTGGTGGATTGTGTCACACATATTCTATAAACATCTTAAGATCAATTCACAGTTTGACTTTGATTTTGTGAGTGATTGAACAAGTAGTGCCTGAGGACCTACTATTTACCATCCCTGGTGCTAGGCCTTGGGAGTACAGTGGGCTGTGAGACAGATTCTTTGTCTTTTGTGAACTTATAGGACAGTATGGGAAGGCCCAAAGGTAAGTAAGTAAATTAAGTGGAATGGAGGTACCAAGCAGGGGACTCTTACAGACAGTGAAAAGGAACATACCTAAAGATGATCTGAGGAGAATGAAGAACCAAGGAGAGAGCACCCAAGTGGAGGAACCAAGTGCTCAAAGTGGAAGATGGGAAGAATTTAGTATGGTTTTGGAACTGAATGACTGCCAAGTATGGCTGATATACAATAAGGAGAATGTTTAAGGGTGAGTTAGAGATAGGAGGTTAAGGAAGCTGTTGAAGTTCCTTGATGGATGGGAGGGGTTGCTGACTGGTGGATATATTTGTCTACAAACGTAATTGCTTACGATAAAAGTTCAGTTTAGTAGTGTAAAGAGATGGAGGGAGGAAGAAAAAGGATTTGTCACTCAGGTTGGAGAGTGATTTATATTTAAATATCACTCGCAGAGAGTGGAAAATGGATTCTGAGGGGTGTTAGGGGACTTTTGCGGGGCTGGGGATATAGCTCAGTGGCACAGCGCCTGCCTGGAAAGTGCAAGGTCCTGAGTTTGATTCCCAATTCCAAAAAAAAAAAAGAAACTGTTGTACAGGTTCAGAGTGATAGATGCCTGACATTGAGTGATGGAATGGACCTATAGCTGTGAGAAGAAGCACAGGATTTGGAGATTAAATAACTTTAATTTTCTGTAGAGCAGGACACTCAAGTCTGTGATTGGTGGACTCCATGGCACCCATGAACTCTTAAAATTTTTTTGACAGAGAGGTGGGTTTTCTCAAAAAAAAAAAAAAAAAAAAGGTCTTTCCTTCCCATTATACTAATTTGAGTCTCAAAAAAGTTAAAACTATTGCCCTAGATCTTGTAATGTGGGTTCATAACTCATAAATTTAAAAAGTAATTGCCTGAGGCTTATCTTGTCTAGAAGTAAGAGACACCTCTTGTAGAAGATTGACTTTTTTTTTTTTTAGGTTTTTTGAGACAGGGTCTTGCTATGTAGTTCATGCTGGCCTTGAACTCATGATGTAGCCTCAAAAATCATGGTGAGCTTCCTGCCTCGGCCTCCCAAGTGCTGGGATTACAGGCATGTGCCAGCATGCCCAGCAAGATTGATTTTCTTAATTTTTCAATGTAACCAATTTTCTTTCATTTTTTTGAGTAGAAATAATGAGTTTAATGCTGTGCCAGAGATGATCTCTTAGTTTCTTCTGACTAGATTAAGCAAGATAGTAATTATCCTGACAGTGAAGAAGCTTAAATCTAGTGAGCCCAATTGCACAAAAATCCATTTCCTAATGTGTTTTTCCATTGGATTTTGTTTATAGTATTTTTTTTTAATAGTATCTATTTTATTGGCAGAAATGGATCACCTTAGTGTGGAAAGAATAAGATGATTTTTAAATTTCTTTTGGTTAGGAGTTTCAGATGTATATTCCTGTCCTTTTTTTTTTTTTGAGACAAGGTTTCACTATATAGTCCATACTGGCCTTGAACTCGCTTATGTAGCCCAGGCTGGCCTTTGAACTCTCAGCAATCTTCCTCAGCCTTCAAGTGCTGAGATTACAGTGTGTCTGCGCCACTGTGGATGCCTTATCCTGTCATTTTATTGGGTTTTTTTTTTTTTTTTTTTTTTTTTTTTGGTACTGGAAATTGAACTCGGGACCTTACACTTGCCAGGCAGGTGCTGTGCCGCTCAGCTATATCCCCGGCCCTTATCCTGTCATTTTAGTGTGCTCTCATATAATAGTATTTTACTAGAAGCATGGGATATACTTTTTTGGGGGATGTACTTTCTGATTCTGTTACAGTGCTGCCACTGGAAGAACCTTGGATTTTTTTTTTTTATGGCAGAGGTTGAAAACTGAAGTCTCATGGACTAAGTCCAATCTGAAAATGTAGTTTTTTTTGGCTCATACAGCATAAATTTGAATTAGTTATCAACATTTAAAAACGGAGTTTTAAACTGAGCAGGGGGCGGAGACTAGAGGATAGTCACAAGTTTGAGACTGTTGAATTCAAAGCCAGCCTGAACTACATAGTGAGACCCTGTCTGAAAAACAAACAAAATATAAACAGGGAGTTTTCATGTATAAATTCAGATTCAGACTGTTCTTGAAAAATCGGATCTGACAGCAGTGGATCTGCATTTCTCCTTTGCAGCAGACATGTTTTGAGGACCACATGTCCTCTCTGGTTTGCCACAGATTCCTCCATAGCCTGACATGTATCCCTGACAGGGAGCAGTGTCTGTTAGTATAATTTTTTAATTTTTGGTTTTTGAGACAGGATCCTGCTATATAGTTGAGGCTGGCTTCGATTTCACTCGGTAATCTAGGATGGCCTCCGACTCACTGTGTTACTTGGATCTTCCTGTCTGGGCCTCCTGAGTGCTGGAATTATAGGCATGTACCACCCCGCCTGGCGTAGGCTTCTATATTAGGTCCATTCCCCCTTGGTTTTTTGAGACAGGGTCTTACTGTGTAATTCAGGCTGGCCTTGAACTCATGTATCCCATGCTGGCCTCAACTCCCAGCAGTCCTCCTGCCTCAGCCTCCTGAGTGCTGGGATTACAGGCGTGCGGCACCACACCCAGCTATTGTCTTTTGTAGGTGTATTAATTTGCCGTCCCTTTTCTGGATGTATATGCAGGTCTCTAATGCCCCCCTTCAAAGTTGTTTTGTTGTCTTAATATTAGAGTGCTGTTTTTAATTTTTTCTATCCCAGTGGCTTATTTTCTTTTGTTTTTTTCTAAAAAAGAGCTGTATACAGACCATTGAAGTAGTTTACAAACTGAAGACACCCAGGGACTTTTAGAAAGCATAGTCATTGATCTGACCCCTGCCCATGCCTTTTTTAGCTGGCATATGTGCAGTGTCCTCATTTGTGTTTTGCCTGGTTTGCTTGTAGCGTCTGGAATATTGTAACTGCATAGCTTGGCCTGTTTGAGAAGATAGAAGACCAAGCAGAGGGAACTTGTTGAGTGTCTTTTTTTTTTTTTTTTTTTTTTTTTTTTTTGTGGGTATGGGGGGTCGACCTCAGGACCTCGCACACCAGCAGGCGCCCGTGCCGCTGAGCGATATCACCAGCCCTGTTTTCGTATGTGGGTTCCGGGAGTCGAACTCGGGCCCTTGCGCTTGCCAGGCAGGCGCTTATGCCGCTGAGCCATCTCACTGGCCCTATTTATTTACTTTTTGAGACAGGGTTTTGGTATGTAGTTCAGGCTGACATTGAACTCACTGTGTAGTCCACCCTGGCCTCAAACTCAAGGCAGTCCTCCTGCATCAGCCTGCCTAGTGTTAGGATTACAGGTGTGTGCCACCACATCTGGCCAGTAATTAATACATTTTTGTTGAATAAGTGGACAGTAATGTGTAGAAAGGAAGAGGGTCTGTTGTGAATAGTACAGAGGCTCCTTGATAGCAGCACATTGTTGCCTGGCCAAGGTAAGTTCAGGAGATAGTGGCTGAAAATTGTGTCTGTGACTGACCAGATACTATAGGGAGGCCAAGTTAGGGGCGGATGTAAAAAAAGTAGCAGGGATGACTGAGGGCTTTGAATGTCTTTATAGTCACAGATTAACTGAGGGCTGGAGCTTACATTTGCTTCTCTACTCAAGACAGTGGAAAATCGAAAACCTGTTGGAATGATAAAATTCTTGCCAATATCAGAGAAGAGGTTAATAGGAAAGAAACATGATTGGGGTAATAAAAGGGAAAGTTTTTATATCTGGTCAGAATTTGAAGGTTGGATGTAGTGGAATAGTTGTTTTCTTTAATTCAGCATGTTGTGGAGTAGGAGCAGTTTGCCATTATGGGATTCCCCCACTGGGCAAGCAGACTGTTGTAAGCACCCTGTGCCTCTGGAGTTAGGAAACGGGAGAAAAGTTTGGCCGATGTAACCCTAGCATAAATCCTAAGCATAAACTTAAGAGTACATAGAAAAGTAATTTGAAAGAATGATTTTTCATACAGCCTGGTGGTGTGGCGCACACTTGCAATCCCAGCACTGAGGTGTGAGGCTGAGGTATGAGAATCTTAAGTTGTAGCCCTGGTTGGGCAATTTAGCAGCTTAGTGAAACCCTGTCTCAAAATTTAAAAAAGGCCTGGGAGTTTGGGGCTGAAGTTGCAGTTCATTGTGAAGACCTGGGATCAATTCTTAATACTGCAAAAAGAAAAAGTTTTCAACAGTGCTGTGCTTTTACTGTTACCAACTGAATCAATGTATATCAACATTGTCATTAATTTGGTAAAGGATCTAACTGAATACTACATCTATCTGGATAAAACAATCTTACCTTGCTAGTGATTCTAAGAGTAGATTTTGTTGGCTGTTGGTAATGTTACCTGATTATCATTGGCATAGGTCAGTGATGGTGAACCTTTTAGAGCTTTCAGTGATATAAACAGCCCACTGTGGCACACGTGCCGTAGGTTTGTCACCACTGGCATAGGTCATGAGACTAGTCAGTTTACTCAGCAAACACATATCAGTGTTAGATAGTTTATATCCCAGTGAGGAAATTCACATATTAACAGATAATGAGTTGAGTATAGGAGAGGCCTAGCCAGGGTAACACAGAGAGCAGTACGTACCTAACCCAGCTTTTGGGAGAGTCAGGGACAGTTTGCTGGGAAAGGAGGACCTCTTTGGAGTGTGTAAATGTTTGGTGGTGGTGGAGCAGTCTAGTCTGAGGATTTTTACATGTGCAAAGTATTTAGAACCATGGCTTAAGAAAGTAACTTTTCCTTTCCTTCCTGGCTGACTAGGCAAGGATTTAGCTTTGTGCAGACCACAGGGTTCAAAGAGCTGAGATAGGTAGCCTGCCCCACCTAGATAGAGGGAATACTAAGTATAGAAAGACAGATTAATGTTGAGACTGTACTTCAGATTATTTGGACCTTGTCTGCCTTTCCTTACTTTATAGTAATACGATTTTACAATAACACTTGAATAATCTAGGAATGCAGACATTACTTATGAGCTTGCTGTTCTTGGAATTTGTTTTTCCTATTTGTTTCGGATAAATCTAATGTTAATGTATGACTGCTCATAGATTTGGGATTTTGTAAAACAAGCAGAAGGGGTGTGTGTGTGCATGTGTGCGGGTGTGCACATGTGCATGCTCATGCATGCCTTGAAAGGGTGGAGGGGGTTGTTTTATGTTTTAGTTGATGTGTATTTGTTAAATTTAGCATACCGGTTGCATTTTTTCTTATTTCAAACGTCTGATCATTATCAAATTCACCTGGGTGAAGTATGAAGCTTGTGAACTAGTCTTGTATAATGCAAACCCTGGCACCTGAAATGTTGCCAGTGGAAGTATCAGGTTACAAGAAGGAAGGTTTTGGCTTTCCATACTGTGGGAGGGAGGTTGGAAAGATGAAAATGTGTCAGACAGATAGACCAGCAGACCAGTATACTTTGGGGGAGAGAAGCTTGTAGTTTAGGAGTAGACTTTTTTTCTTACAGATTTTTAAAACATTAGTAAAGACATCTGCAAGATATTGGGTAGCCATTTTATCACTTTATTTCCTCTCATTCCAGAATTACTTCCTGACTTTGTAAATTGGAGAAGTCAGTGGCACTGCCAGTGTTCTGCGACAGCAGTGTCTGGATCCAGTGCAAATTGAATCATTGTTCTGACAAGGTAAATGAATGAATAGTCGGATGAGTAACTGATAACTTCACTGGTTTGTAAAATCAGCTCCCAGGGTGATGGATTTTCGTAGGGTTTCCTATCTCAT
The DNA here is from genome assembly GCA_028451465.1 of Erethizon dorsatum. Classification (NCBI taxonomy): domain Eukaryota; kingdom Metazoa; phylum Chordata; class Mammalia; order Rodentia; family Erethizontidae; genus Erethizon; species Erethizon dorsatum. The sequence goes on along the minus strand of CM051827.1, from coordinate 106,804,999 downwards.
ATGCTTATATTTATTGTAATTGGTGGTATTTTGGTTACAGCAGTATTCAAGATTGACAGAATTATCATTATAGCATATTTACAGCTCAGTTGTGGGGCACAGCTGTTACTTTTCCCTTTTTGCACAGCTCTTCGTTTTCTCTGTTTTGTTTTGATTTTGTGGTACTTGGGATTAAGCCCAGGCCCTTTGCACTGAACTGTATCTCCAGCCCTCCCCTGCCCCTAGACCAGGTCTCCGTAAGTGTTATCCTAGGTTGGCCTCTAACTTGTGATCCTCCTACTTCAGCCTACTGAGTAGTTGGGATTGCAGTCATATGCCGTTGTGCCTGACTTCAGAATTTTAACAGTCCTGCTCTCTTGTCTTTTGGCTTCCTCTGTGGATGAGATCTTAGTTGCCTTTGCATATAATCTTATAGGTATGTAACTCCTAAAACTTTTACATCTCTTTGTCCCAGTGTTCTGAAATTTCATGATGATCTTTTTGGTGTGTCTGTTTTTGTCCATTGTGCTGGCCACTTAGGGAGCTGAAACTTGCGTTCTTCAGTTCTGGGGGATCATCAGGAATTATGTCTTTGATTTTTCCTCTTTTCTGTTTTTCTTTACTTGCTCCCTAGATTTCTTACATTTGGATGCTAAATCTTTCAGGTGGGTCCAGTAATTTTTTTCTTTTTGTCCTACTGTGTATCTCTTTCCATTTTTGTCTGCTTCCTGGGAGATTTCCTTAGCTATATTTTTCAACTTTCTTGTAATTTTTTCAATTGTGCTCTTATGTTATTTTCCAAATTGTTTTCTTCTTCTTCTTTTTTTTTTAATTTCCAAATTGTTTTCTTCTTTTTTTAATGTGGGTACCGGGAGTCGAACTCAGGACCTCGCACTTGCCAGCAGGCGCTTGTGCCGCTGAGTGATATCACTGGCCCTTTTTTTTTCCTTTATGTGGGTACCGGGAGTTGAACTCAGGACTTCACGCCTGCCAGGCAGGCACTTATGCCGCTGAGCTATCTCACCGGCCCCCCGTCTTGTTTCTTGGATGGAGCAGTTATATGAAATACTATAGTATTGAAAGTTGTGGATAGATTCTTCATATTAAGATGGGATAATAATAAATAGCATGACTCTCATAGCTGTGAATTAAGTGAATTTATACAGTGTGCATGTGTTTTGGAGCAGTGCCCATCTATTCTGTCCCCCCCCGCCCCGCCCCAGACGGTCTCACTATGTAGTTCAGGCTGCCCTGGAACTCACTATGTAGCTCAGGCTGTCCTGAACTACAGTCCTGCCTAGCAGTCCTGCCTCAGCCTCCTGAGTGCTGAGAGCACAGGAGTCCTGGGATTACAAGAGTGTTGGGATTACAAAAGTGGTGGGATTAGGCATGTACCACCATGCCTGGCTGTTTTTTCTTTTTGTACTGATTTTTTTTTTTTTTTTTTGGAGACAGGGTTATATTACAGGCTGCCCTTGAACTCACCATGTAGCCCAGGGAGGCCTTGAACTCCTGGCAGTCCTCCTGTCTCAGCCTCCTGAGTTCTAGGATTACAGGTGTGTGGCATCACGCCAGGCTGTACTGATTTTAAGAGCCACCTTTAGCCTGGAAATGTAGCTCAGTGGTAGAGAGGTTAACTGGCATGCATGAGGCTCTGGGTTTAATCCCTAATACCACAAAAAAGAAGGATAGAAATCTACCTCTCTATAAGGGTGTTTTACAGGGTATAATTTCTAGACTTTGGGTTTTTTGTTGTTGTTTTGGCTTTGGGGTTGTTACTGTTTTTTTGAAATAGACTCTTGCTGTGTAGTCTAGGCAGGTATTGAACTCACGCTGTAGCCCAAGCAGGCCTCAAACTCCTGGCCATCCTTATTTGGCTTCAAAGTAATGGTAAGTAGGGCCAGCGCTCTATATCCCTAGCTACATCCTACATCCCTAGGCCTGTTTTGTTTTTTGAGACAGCGTCTTGCCACATAGTCCATGCTGACCTCAAACACATGATCCTCCTGCCTCAGCCTTCCAAGAGCTGGGATTACAGGTGGATGCCTCCACTTCTAGCTAGACTTTGTATTTCTGCTCCATTTATCTGTTTTATTTTGTGCTAATACTTAATGTTTAACTACTGTAGCTTTGTATTATTCTTACTTAGTGATGCAAGCCTTTCTTTCCTTTCCAGCCTCACTCAACAATCAAACTGATAATTTCTGTACTTTTTTTTATACTTATTATTTTTGTCCATACAGAAATATTTTTCTTCAGGAGGTTTAATGATTAGAAAACAAAAACTAACTAAAAGACACCACCATAAGAAGCCATTTGCATAGTTCGGTTTTTTTAGGGGGTGGTTTGGAGACAGGGTCTGGCTTTGTAGTTCAGGCTGGGCTTGAACTCACTATGTAGCCCAGGCTGGCTGTGAACTCTGGTGATCTTTCTGGCTCAGCCTCCTGAGTCCTGGAATTACAGGCATGTGCCACCATGCCCGGCCACTTACATAATTTCTATAATAAGTGTACTGGATTTTAGCCTCTAATATTTTTATCTTTGTCTCTTAAAGACTGTTTTTAGATTTTTTATTGGTTTAGTCAGTAGACATTTGAGTGCCTGTCCTTAGGTCTTCTAGTTGGGGAGGCAGTGCTAGGAAAGAAATGGAGCTGAGCATTGTGGAGCGTGCTGTAATCTCAGCACTCGGGAGGCTGAGGCAGGAAGATTGCCACGAGTTTGAGGTTAGCCTGGACTACGTGATGAGACCGGGAAAGAAGAAAGTAAAAGGGAAAGAAGTGAAATTCTCAGATGTAACTTGGGGGTGGGGAGCAGTGACATTTCATTAGATGAGGTACTTAATGCACCACCTTTTTTTCCTGAGATCTAAGGATGAGAAGGGAACCATTCTTGCATTGAGACCAAGGAGAAGTATTCCTGTGCAGGGAATGGCAAGTGTGAAGGTGCTGAGACTTACTTGCCTAGCTTATTCAGAGAACAGAAAAAAAGGCTATTGTGGCAGGGGTAAGAAGACTGTAGGAAACAAGCTGGGTGTGATGTCACGTCTGTAATGCAGCACTCGGGAGACCGAGGCAGGATTGCTGCGAGTTTGAGGCCAGCCTCTGCTACATTAGTGAGTTCAGTGCCAGCCTGAACTACATGGTGAGACCGTGTCTTTAAAAAAAAAAAAAAAAAAAAAAAAAAAAAAGCAGAAGCAGGAAGTGGACAGATAATTTATAATCTTAAAACTATGGCAAGGTAGGGGTTTTGTATATGAATCTGCTGAGTTCACTTTTTTTGTTTGGTTTTTTGAGTCTGGGTCTTAGTTTGTACTACACACTGGCCTAGAACTCAGTATGTAGCCCAGGCTGACCTCAAACTCAAGGCAATCCTCTTACCTCAGCATCCTGAGTGCTGGGATTATAGGCGTGTGCCACCATGCTTAGCTACTTTTGAATTAAAAAAAAAAAACATATATATATATATAGATATATATACATATATCTATATCTATATATATATATATGATTATGATGTTCTGGAAATAATTAGACCCATTTTGTTTTTTCTTCCTTTGTGGTACTAGAGATTGAATCACAGACTTTTGCTCTGAGCTACATCCCCAGCCCTTTTTTTATTTTTATTTGAGATAGGGTCTTGCTAAATTGCCCAGGCTGGGTTTGAATTTGCAGGCCTGTGTCTGCCTCCCAGAGTGCTGGGATTGTAGGCTTGTGGCACCGTGTCTAGCTAGACTCAATTCTGTAGGTAGTTCACGTACTATTCCTGAAAGAAATCCCGTAGTGGGGAGCTTCACAGATGCGTGTGTGAACTAAGTTCTGGTTGAGTGATTAGATTAGCTTTGAGTAGTGCTTTTTTGTTAAGAATTTTTAATTTACAAACAAGGTTTAGTAATGCTCGTAAGAAATAAGTTTGCCCTCTAATGGGAAAGCTACACATTGTCCTGCTGCAAAAGGTCCCACAGTTAGTGCCTGACACCCCCAGTGAGTTGCAGCATCTGTCTGGGGATGTTGTGTGCCTGCTGCCAGGAAGCAATGGGCTCTGTCCTGATCTGTGGGGTAGGGCGGGGCACTGTGTACATCTGCCCTGCAGCCTCAGTATTGCCTGTTCATCTTCTTGAACTTCTCATAGTGGTAGTTGCCAGTGGCTTTCTCATTAGCGGGAAGCTTGTGGTTAGGCAGGGACTGGACTACTCTGGCTCCAGCTTCTCCATGTTGCCCACTCACAAGGGCTGGGCCTTGGGCTCTTCTTTGCCCCTAGGGGATGGGGCATTGAGCACCTCATGATAAAATTGGTGTTACTGCACGTAGTTCATATCCATGTTAGTGGGCACAAAGGACATCTTGCTGTCTTCTGTTGCTGCTGCTCTTCCAGCAGGTGGGCCTTGGCATCTTCCATGGAGATGATGTTTTTTATTTTAGTGTCGATAGCCAGGTCCACCTTGGGGGTGCCGCTCAGCATCTGGTTGGACAGTATCTCCTCTGTCTGCTTGACTGAGGACACACAGATGTTCTCAGGGAGCTCATACAGACAGTCTTCCTCTTACTTTGGCTTCAGCTTCTGCTTCTCGTGCTCCACCATTCCCTTCCCTGTCTTCAGCCATCTTGATGGACTTCATCATGTCTGTGTCCTTGCCCCCCTGGTTGGTTTCAGCAGAAAATGATGTCTGCAGGTACGGTTCCTCTTCCTCACTGATCTTACCTTTGCTCCTCTCCTTAGCTTCTTCATGTCCACCATGCCACCTGTCTTCATCTGGAAGGGGTCATGGACTAGAATGGTCTCTTCTTGTACCTTCTTGCCCACCAACAGGGTGGCAGCACTCACCCTGTTGGGCCTCTTCCTTGAGTTCCGTACCTCTCTGGTCTCCTCTAGCTTCAATCTAACCTCCTCTGAATCTTGCTCATCTTCCTCTGTCTCAGAGTCAGCCTGGTGCCGGCAGAAGCTCTTCCTGGTGACTGGCATAGTGGCAGTGGCCCTGTGGTGCAGCCACAGTGGCACTGTGCAAGGGCCGGCATGTGGCAGTGATGTCCTAGTTAATTTTAGACTTTTTTTTTGTTTTCCTTTTTGGTACCAGGAATCAAACTCAGGGCCTTGTGCTTGCCAGGCAGGCACTGTGTGGCTGAGCTACATCCCTGGCTGCATCCTAGTTAATTTTGTTTATTTATTTATTTATTTATTTTTATTTTTATTTTATTTTATTTTTTATTTTTTTTAACAGTCTACAGCTCTTCTTTTTTTTTTTTTTAAAGAATTTTTATTTTATTTTATTTTTTTATTTTAAAGAGAAGAAAAAACAAAACAAATCAAAAGAAGAACAAATTTTCAAAGCAACATAATAGGAGGGTAACAATGGTTAATACATTACGTATTACTATCTTTAAGTTAGTTATTCAGGATACCAGACATTAGCATTCAATTGTCCAAACATTATTGGCACAAACCTTACTCTTCAATGAACTAAGTAAAATTGGTAGTGTATCTATCTTAACCATCTTATATATATATACAATTTTTTTTCCCTTTCCCTTCTTTCTTTTCCCTATTCCAGTCTCTCTTTCCTTTTGACCAGTTTCTTTTTGATTCATCATGTCTATTGTACATTTTGGATCTTATTTACTCTTTCAGTTTCTCATACTAGAGAGACAATACGATGCTTACACATGTGCTTCTGGTTTATTTCACTTATGAGTATTTTCTCGAGTTGCATCAATTTACCTATAAAATAAAAGTCTCCAGTTTATCTTTCTTTATGGCTGAGTAGTACTGCATTGTATAAAATGACCACATCTTTTTTATCCATTCCTCAGTTGTCCTAGTTAATTTTAAATGGAAACAACAGGTTCGATTTTCCTTGATTTGTTTTGTAGCTGAGGTGATTGCTAAGGCCCAGAATGGTAGCAGATCTTGAAATCACTTTTGTTTTTTATGTGGAATTGTGTTTGCCAGCTTCACCCCAACTCATCTGTTGAAGTGCAGATGTACATGGGAAGACACTATGTAGTTATCGCACCAGGAAAGTCTTCGTGGATAGAAACTGCAAAAATTGGTCTGGAAATATAGCTCAGCGGCACAGCACCTACTTCGCAAGTGCGAGGTTGTGAGTTCGATTCCCGGTACCAAAAAGAAAACGAAACAAAAAAAGAAACTGCAAAAATAAATAATAAGCCGAGCATGGTGGCACATGCCTGTAATCCCAGCACTTGGGAGTTGAGGCAGTAGGATCACTGTGAGTTCAAGACCAGCCTGAAGTACATAGCGAGATCTTGTCTCAAAAAACCAACCAACCAAACAAAAAATTTAAAAGTGGTTGGGTGATAATGGATTGTGTTCAAAACTTCAGCATTTAAAAGAATATCATTGCTGTTCTCTAGGACAGTGCTGCCTAATAGCAGCTGAATGTGAGTCATGTGTAGCTTAAAATTCTGGTAGTTATTTATTTTTTTAAGAGCAGATGAAGGGGCTGGGGATTTAGCTCAGTGGCACAGCGCCTGCCTGGCAAGCGTGGGGTCCTGAGTTCGACTTCTGGTACCCAAAAAAAAGAACAGATAAAGCCAAGTGGAGCATGAATGTAATCTCAGCACTCTGGGAGGCTGAGGCAAGAAGATTGCAAATTTTGAGCCCAACCTGGGCAACTTAGCAAGATCTTTTCTCAAATTTAAAAAAGGACCGGGGACTTAATTCAGTGTGAAGGTTCTGGATTCAGTCTCCAGTACTGTAAAAGAGTCCTTACAGCCAGGCGTGGTGGCACACACTGTAATTACCAGCACTCAGGCTGAGGCAGGAGGATTGCCATGAGTTCAAGGCCAGCCTGGACTACATAGCAAGACCCTGTCTCAAAAAAAGAGTTCTTCTCAAAAAATAAAAAAGACTGGGGCTGTAGCTCAGTGGGAAGGCCCTAGTTTCAATCTTCAACAATGAAGAAAGGGCCGGTGAGATGGCTCAGTGGCATAAGCGCCTACCTGGCAGGCATGAGGTCCTGAGTTCGACCCCCGGTACCCACATTAAAAAAAAAAAGAAGAAAAGATGAAGTTAATTGTAATGATATTGTGTGTGTGTGTGTGTGTGTGTATATATATATATATATATTTTTTTTTTTTTTTTTTTTTTTGTACTGGGAATCAAACTCAGGACCTTGCGCTTGCCAGGCAGGCACTGTGCCGCTGAACTATATCCCTGGCCCTCATCTAATATTTTTAACATTCTCATTTTGCCAGGGAACGAATATAAAATACGGAGGTATTTTACATTCTGTTTTTTGTAGTGAATGTTTGAAATCCTGTGTTTATTTATTTATTTTTTTGTGTGGGTACCGGGAGTCGAACTCAGGACCTCACACTTGCAGGCAGGCGCTTGTGCAACTGAGCGATATCACTGGCCCGTTTTTTCCTTTATGTGGGTTCCGGGAGTTAAACTCAGGACCTCGCGCTTGCCAGGCAGGCGCTTATGCTGCTGAGCTATCTCACCGGCCCCCTGTGTTTATTTTTTTACCAGTTCCGAACAGTCCCATTTTTAGTGCTCCATCTCCTCAGATACAGTTCACGTTCTAGGGCCTGGCAGGGCTCAGTGGTAGAACTCTTGACTAGCATGCCTGAGTGTAGTCCCTGGTTGTCTCTCCCCACCTCCCCCGACCAGCTACTTAACAAAGGAACCAGTAGACCAATAAGGTTCAGTTATTCACTGCTACCCTGCCACGTTGCAAACATGAAGTGGTAATATATTAACATGTAACAAAACAAACTTATGTGTTTTTCTCCTCTAAACCTCTGAGATAGACTTGTTTTTGGAAGAGGATTATTATAAAGACCAGTGTTTATAAAAGATATCATGCAGCTGTTTTTCCTAGTATTACCGTAAACAAGCTTTATGTTAAATTCCACTAAACCAGTTAAGTGTCATGATTGGCTGCTTAGTTGTAGTAATGACAACTGGAATGAAACCATGGGTCATTAGACAACATAGATTATAGTCTTTATTAAGTTAGAAAAGCTGAGAGTTCCTCTAAGAAATGAGAGGAAAATATTCCCCAGTGGTAACACTTACTAATTTAAAGTGGGAACTACAATTGCTGTTACCCTCCCTGAGGGATATAGGAGAAGAGACTTTGGGGTGAATTGAAGATTCTTTAAACTGCCAGCTATGCTGTTCATTCTGTTTCCCTAATGATGAAACACTAATCACACAGATGATCCTGAGTTTAATAGATGCACATTAAGTAAATTCGCAGGAGAAGACATCACAGGTTGCCTACACTAGAGATACTGTGATGAAAAAGTTGTAAATGAATGGTTCAGCTTGCTGTTGGTTTTTCCCTGCTAATGGCTAGCGCTGGAGATTGGTCTTTCAAGGTGAATGAACACGACCTTTTGACTTGTGTTTTCCTTAATAAGATGCTTCCTTCTAGTGTACTTTTTCATTGTGACACATTACAATTTAGCCAGTAAAATGAAAAACACCTTATTCTGTGCAGGAAGATACCTGATTATTTACTACTTATAGACAAATAAATAGCAAGAAAAATAGAATCAGTGGTAAATTCGGTTTATTTCCGAGGAAGTTCCTAAATATTGCCCTCTGGTTGCTTTGGGTCTGTAGCCAAACATAGTAGTGTAAGGTGTGAACTCAACTGCTGTATGTTGGGCACTTTGCATATAGATATAGTACTTATTTCCCATGGCCTTCTGTGAGGTGAAGGTCACATTAGGAAAATAAAAGAGTATGTTGTCCAGCTAATGGGTGGCTGAAATAAGATTTGGATTCAGTTGGGTGTGGTGGTACATGCCTGTAATCCCAGCACTCTTGTAGGGATGAAGTAAAGTAGGAGGATGGTAAGTTTGAGCCCAGATTAGGCATTTTTAGCAAGACCTACCTCAAAATAACAAGTAAAAAAAAGCTGGACATGGTAGTGCATGCCTATAATCCAAGCACTCTTGGAGGCTGAAGCAGGAGGATTGCAAGTTGGAGCCCAGCTCAGTGTTAAGGCTCTGGGTTCAATATCCAGTACAAGGGGTACCTTGGTTGATAAACTTAATTCTTTTTATGGTTCTGGTTGCAGAATTCATTCCACAATTCTGGTTGCAAGCTTGCAAGTACCACTGTACTGGAAGAAAAAATTAAAGTTTCAAACCCAGTTCTTTTTTGCTGCCAAAGCCACTACTTGACTTGGCCAGTATGGTAAAGTGATTCCTTAGGATTCTGTCCATTTGGGACTGGGCGCTTGCTTGCTTGCTTTCTGTCTTTTCTTTTTTTTTTATTGGTGCATTTTAGAGATACATAATAGCATTCATCATAGGAAATTGGTACCTGTATGTGATATAACTTGCTTCTTTTTTTCTCCGTGCCCCTCCCCTCCCTTCGATCCCTCTTCCCTTCCTTATTTACAAAAGCTTTGTTTCTGTTTTCACTCCCACCCTCCCTCCCTCTCTCTTTCCTTCCTTCTTGTCCCTTCTTTCCTTTCCCCCTCCCCCTCCCTTGTTCCCCTTCTCATTCGAACACTTTTTTCTCTTGGCATTTTAGATTGATGATTTGCTTTAGCATATTCCTCTCAAAAACGTACTTTTACGTCTATCTGTAAGAACATTATGGAAAACTGAATGGAACCTGGATTCTAGTCCCCCAGCTTGGTTACTTGCTATGTTGGGATTATGGGTTAGCTTTCCTGTGGATTTTTCAGTTATCTATCTGCTTTGGCCCTCCTTCCCTATTCCTAGCCCTTCTTTATTTTTAAGTTTTGGTTTGAGTTGCGCAGGCTAGCCTTGAACTTGGGATCTTTCTGCCTCAGCCTCTCAGTGCTGGGATTGCAGATACATGCCACAATACCCAGTTTCCTTTGGTCTTCTTAACTATGAGGTATATGTACCATTACCCGTGTATATATATTTAAATATACTTTCTATTTGAGAATAGATTTACAGAAAATCACAAAGATAGTAGAGATTTTTGTTGTTGTTTTTTGTTTTTGAGACCGGGTCTCGCTTTGTAGTTCAGGCTGGCCTTGAACTCACTGTGGAGCACAGGCTGGCCTCGAACTCGAGGTGATCCTCCTGCGTCAGCCTCCCAAGTGCTGGGATTACAGGCATGTGCCATCATGCCTGGCCAGAGTTTAATTTTTTGTTTGTTTTTATTTTATTTTATTTTATTTTATTTTTGTTTTGTTTTTTGAGACAGGGTCTTACTTTGTAGTGGAGGGTGGTCTTGAACTCACTATGTACACTAGGCTGGCCTTGAACTCCCAGCAATCCTGCCACAGCCTCCTGAGTGCTACGATTACAGGCATGTGCCACCACGGCCAGCTTATTTTAATTTTTTTTGTACCAGGAATCGAACTCAGGACCTCAGGCTTGCCAGGCAAGGCGCTGCATTACTGAGCTGAATTCCTGGCCCCACAGTTTATTTTTTTATTTTTTATTTTTTTGGTGGGTACCGGAGGTTGACCTCAGGACCTCGCACGCCAGCAGGCGCCCGTGCAGCTAAGCGATATCAGCAGCCCTTTTTTCATATGTGGGTTCCGAGAGTCAAACTCGGGCCCTCGCGCTTGCCAGGCAGGCGCTTATGCTATTGAGCCATCTCACCAGCCCTAGTTTAATTTTTGACTGGGGAGAAACATCAGTTTGAATGAAGGAGTGAGTAAAGGTGTTTACTAGCAAAGTTTTATCATTGTGGTCTTAAGTTATTTAGTATTTTCTCTGGTATAGGCCTGTTCTTGAAGGTTATGTTAAAAGGCTTTCCTGTTCTTGAAGGTTATCTTAAAAGAAATTTTCCTAGCCGGGTGTTGTGGCACACGCCTGTAATCCCAGCACACGGGAGGCTGAGACGGATTACTGAGAGTTCGAGGCCAGCCTAGGGTACATAGTGAGTTCAAGGGCAATCTGGACTACAGAGTGAGACCCTGTCTCAACAAGAAAAAAAGAAATCCTACTAAATTCCATTGAATTCAGTATTTAAAGTTTAAGCATTTCAATACTAAATTTCAGAATAATTGTGATTTTATAACATAGGTAAATTTTTATCTTTAAATTATTTAAGCATTAAAATTATTCTCTCCAGAGACCATAACCTTCATCCTTTAGGAGGATGCTTAATGCACATGTGGGTATTTTCTATAAGTTGTAAGATTGTAAAATTAAAAAGGTATTGTTTACTGACATATTACAAAATAATGTGAGTGTTAATTTACTAGCAGAGTAAATGTCAGAAAGAGGTCTCTGATTTGGTTTCTTCAGGGCTTATGGATGTGGGTGAGGCTTGGCAAAGTGTTACCCTAGAGACACCGCAGCTGCACTTGATGCTCTTTCCCTCTTTTCCCCTCCTTTTACTCAGGAGATGTCAGTCTCCAGAGAAAAGAATAAAATAATAAACATGTTTAATATTTCACCTGAGCTCTACTACCCTATCCTGACTTTCCAGAGACATACAGATCACAAAGGAGGCCTGCTACTTTGCCTGAATCTCTTTATAATTGGTGAATTTTGTTTTATTTTGGGGTGTCTTTATCTCAGTTATGTTATTGCTCATTCACCAAGAATTTTCTACTTCTTGCTTGTAGTGACCGCGAAAGTGTGACTACCTTGACTGGAGTTGGTAGCAGTGGAGTTTTATCCTAAAGAACTTGGCACTAATAGACGAAGTTTGAGTGCCTTGTAACTCTTATCAGTTTGGCCTTCTGTGCCTTTGAATAAAATGTAGAAGGAAGGTGATCTCAATTTCTATTTAGGAGGAGTGATTAGGGCTGTGGTATATACTTAATTTTTTTCCTGGACTATAGTATTTGTTTGAACTGTTGTTCTTATATGAAGAAAATAAGAAACTGGAAAGATCCTGTTTGTTTAGCAGTACACTGTCCATGTTGTGCAAACTGGAGAACAAATCAGACTTAGTCACTGACTGATTAATCTTTTTTTTTTTTTTTTTTTTTTTTTGGTCCAGGCTGGGTTCAACCTTGTGATTCTCCTGCCTGCCTCAGCCTCCCAGAGTGCTAGGGTTACAGGTGTGTGCCCATTGCACCTAGCTCTGGTTCATTTTGTAGCCTCCTGGGTTTGGTGTCCTGAAATGTTAAACTTACGTGTAGCCCTCTTGTGTTACCCAGCAGTCAAGTGTAGTGTCTTGTAATTTGGAAAGTGTGCTGTCTTCTTAGTAGGCCAGATACTCAGTCCTGAGGACTGTAGGGGTTAGTCCTTAGGGAGTTTTCCTGTTCTTGAAGGTTATGTTAAACATGCATGAATAGAGAAAGTTATTTTTGAGACCTACTTTAAAGGAGGGTGTAAGAGATAATACAGGTTGAACATCCATAATCTGAAAATCCACAATGCTCTAAAATTGAAATATTTTGCTTTTCTCCTACTATCAGAATAAATATTCTGTAAGCTTCACATAGCTCTATACAGTTGCCCCAACCTCCAACCCAGCCCGTCTCTATCAGAAAGGTTTTAACTCTGTAGCCCCCTACTTGTAGGTGGATTTTTTTTTCCCTCACTGCCGCCTCTGTTTTTGTGGTGCTGGAAATCTAACCCAGGCTATTACATGCTAGGCAAGTGTAGCCCCATCTTTAAGATGAAAATTCTTCAATTTTCCCCTCATTATTGATTAATTACTGATACTTGGACATTTATAAACTTACGTTGTGGATGTTATTCAGTTACACTTTTCAGTATTTTCACATATCTTTAGAGACTTATCTAAAATGTTTGGACCCTGACCCCACTACCACCACACCCAGTACTGGAGATTGAACCCAAGGCTTTCACACTGAGCTATACGTCAAGCCCTTCTTTATTTATTTTTGATACGTGAGCTCACTAAGTTGCCCAGGCTGGGCTGAAACTTGGGAACCTCCTACCTCAGACTCCCAGAGTGCTGGGATCACAGGTGTGTACCACTGTGCTCAGCTAATGTTTCTGTCGTATGCTGAGATTTTTGTATTTCTTGTTGGATGGTTTTTCTTGGGAGGATCTCTATAGATTATTGATTTTATCCGGTGTTTTTTAACCATTAATTTCTGTTTAGAGGGTGGTATTTGTTGATCCTGTCCTGTCTCTGGTTAGATCCTATTTGGAACCTTTAGTTGAAATTAAACAGAATAATATTGCTCCTTTGTAGTGCTCTGGTTCTTCGAGTTAACATTTGGGTGTTCTCTCATGAGATCGTGTAGTAAGAATTGATAATGATAGTTGGACACAACGGTATGCATCTGTAGGCCTACTGTCTAGGGAGGCTGAGGCAGAAGGATCCCTTGATCCCAGCAGCTATGGGACCAGCTGGGGTAACATATTGAGACCCCCATCTCTTATTTTATTTATTTTTATTTTTTTGTGTAAGAAAAGTTTTGACTAATTGTTAATATTTCAGTAAAGTTACTGTGTAACGGGTTTAAAAGGCAGACAGATACTGTTACAGGCTATAAAGTATTAAAAGAGTTTTGTACAACTAAAATATTACACAGACCTATGGGATTTACTGAATAACTACCAGATGCAGAAAAGAAATTAGGGACCAGTGAGATAGCTCAATGGCATAAGCACCTGCCTGGCAAGCGCGAGGTCCTGAATTCGACTCCCATGCTTGCTGGCAAGTCTGAGGTCCCAAGGTTGACTCCTGGTACCCACATGAAAAAAAAAAAAAAAAGAAAAGAAAAGAAATTAAATCTGAAAGATTTAATCCAGTATTAGCACCTACAATATCTCTGAAAATAAATCTTTTAACTGCTTCATTCTTTCCTAATATATTTCTTAACTTTCACTTAAATACAGTGCTCTCAAACCCCCCAAAAGAATGAAGGGCATCAGAAATCCAATACTAAGAACATGCTGACAAAAGAGCTAGAAATAAACTCAGCCTTGAGGGTTTAACTTGTAAGTCATTTAACCTTAACCAATCATAAGATTTCTATGATTGGTCTGTGAATCAATGTTTGCCAGTAGGATTAAAAATTAGCAATATAGGCCGGTGAGATGGCTCAGCGGCGTAAGCGCCTGCCTTGTAAGCGTGAGGGCCCGAGTTTGACTCCCGGATCCCACATACCAAAAAGGGACTGGTGATATCGCTCAGCGGCATGGGTGCCTGTTGGCACGCGAGGTCCTGAGGTCGACCCCCCGGTACCCACAAAAAAAAAAAAAAAAATTAGCAATATACAGTATTATCCCTATCAGATTTTTCCCTCACAAGTTACCGTTATAACAAAATTATAGTTACAGTATGTATTACACTTGCTTATTATACACTCAGGGACACAGCAAAGACATTTATGTGTTTGGTTTAGCATCCCCTTTATTGTGCTTATTTGTGTAATGAACAAACAACACAGACCACATCTTCCCAGCATTCAAGTTAATGCAATAATATAAAAGTCTCCAAAGAAATGAATTGAAAATTGCATTAAATACTGCTTTAGGGCCGGTGAGATGGCTCAGCGGCTTAAGCGCCTGCCTGGCAAGCGCAAGGGCCCGAGTTCGACTCCCGGAACCCACATACGAAAAAGGGGCCGGTGATATCGCTCAGCGGCACGGGCGCCTGCTGGCGCGCAAGGTCCTGAGGTCGACCCCCTGGTACCCACAAAAAAAAAAAAAAAAAAAAAAATACTGCTTTAATTACAAATAGTTGCTATAATGAGACAAATCACATTATACATTATTTTCTTCAGTGAGCTTCAGTTCGAGAAGCTGAACAGCAGAAATCAGTCTTAGGATTTGAATCAGCAAAACAGGTGGTTCTTTGAAATGTGGGAGCTACACTAGCAAAACCATAGACATATGTAACCCCACCTGGAACAAAGCCTTTTATTAACTTGGGTGAATCAGACCAAACACTGGCTAAGATAGGAGTTGTTGAACTCAAAAGCTGCCTGGGAAACTGGCCCAAGGAATACAGTGGTACTGGTGGCAGGGAAGAAATAAAACAGCATTGGGTGACCAAATGCATATTTTAATGGCTCTGAATTTAAAAAGTGAAATGCTTCATTGTGTTTTCTCAGAAACTAATCAAAAGATTACAGAGTCCTACACAATTTGGAGACACAAAGTGGATGTTGAGCGGCTAGAGGTCACCCCAGGTATGGAATTTTAGAAAGTTAGCCCTTGGAGTGAATGGTATCATGACTCTGGCAGCAGATACAAAGGAATGATGCTCTGGAGAGGAGGTAGGGACACTGTGATCAGTCAGTGGATAGATGAGGGTCCCAGCAGGAGGTGGGATCTTTAAATTGATGGTTTATCTTCCACTGCTCACGCCTCTGTCTTCATAAGTGGTGATTTCAATAACTCAAAGTCCTCTCTCAGTGGGATCTGTTAGGGGGAGACATTGGGGAGCATATACCTTCTCATCCTGTTCTTGAATATACTTGGAGACTGTCTTCAGAACCTTCTCATAATGGGTTTCCATGCATAAGAAGATGGTATGCGCTGTTAAAGAAGTCAAACAGCCCTTGAGATAGGATTGGCCCACAAGCTTCTCTACTTCCACGTAAAGGTTATTTAGGGTTCACACAGTTTCTTCAAACTGCTGTCAGTCTGGTTCTCCAGCTTTGCCGGGAACTTGGTCTGGACCTGGCGGTTTGTGCCACTGCTGTAGTCTCCCTGAATGAACACCTTCCTGGACACCAGTGCCTGCTGCAGCCTCATGGCGAGGACGGGATTGGCTGCGCTGGCCTCTCTGCTCTCCAGCTGCTATCGTGCCTCCTTCACTGTCACTCCCCATCTCTTATTTTAAAGAAATGAAAACTTAATAGAAAATAAGATAGCTGGGCATGGTGGTGCATGCCTGTAATCCCAGCACTCGGGAGGCTGAGGCAGGAGGATCACTACAAGTTCGAGGCCAGCCTGGGGTAGAAAGTGAGTTCAAGGACAGCCTGAAGTGTGCATAGTGAGACCCTGTCTCAAAAAGACAAAAAGAAAGAAAGAAAATAAGATAAAGCCCACTTTATGTTCCTTTGCTTCCGAGAATCACCTAGTGCTGTTGTCAGAATACGTAATACTTTATCTGAAATAGGTTATAATATGGATAATGAAATAAGAGGGAGTACCATGAGAAAATGCTATGAGTATGCCTTTTAAGGTAGACCAGTTCTATTGAGGAAATTTAATGTCCTGTGAGATGGTAAGTTTGGTATTAATGGGAATGAGAAAAGAGTGGTTCACTCAGCAAAGCACCATACAGACATTAAATTACAGTACTGCAGAACAGGTGAAAAACAACAAATGAAGAAAAAAAACAACAGTTATGTGTACATATCCAGTAGGCATGGGCATTCGTCCCCTACTCAATTTCCATGTCCTTCCATGGAAGTAAGAACTTCGAAAGACTTCAGTTTGAATTGGTTTTACAACTCATTTGTTTTCAGGTTGTATGTTTACCTTTTTTATTTGCTTCTAAATTTAAGAAATACATTTACTTTTATTATAGTAAATTTTATTTCCATAAAAATACAGTAGTTAAGTACTCGGGGGATGTAGCTCACTGGTAGAGTACTTACCTACTGTGCATGAGGCCGTTGGTTGCAGCCCCAGCATGGGGAAAAGAAAATTCAGTTAAATCTTTTCTAAGAATATCTTGTTGAATATGATCCTGGTATTAGTGGACTGAAAGATGTCATTTATATGTAGTTTGGCCATTTAGGGTGGCAAAGTTGGAATTCCTGGGTCCCTATTGAAAAGAATCTGTTTGGCATTGCTTACTTTTGGGAACTCAATCTCTGCTAAAAATGTAAGCTGTCAGTGGGCTTCCCTCAGGGCTCTAAACATGGGGCCAACTGTAACAAATAATCCTGTAAATATAACAGACACCCACCATATGCACACACAATGCTGACATAGTCTAGTGGTGCTAAAATCCAGAGAGAGAAGTTAGAATGAGTAATTTAGGATTTGAGTCTTATATATCTTTGAAAACTGTTTTTACTTGAAAGGAGAACCCTAGTTTGGTCTTTGCTGCCAGTACTATTGTTTTCTTGGAGTTGAAAAAAGATATGTAGTTCTAGGTCTTAAGACCTAGAATTTATTTTAAGCAAAATATGCCTGTTCTTTCAAGGTTACTAATCTTGGTAATTAGACAAGTAATTTGGAAAAGGCTTGAGCTTTGAAAAGGATGGTGGGTCTGGGTTACCCTCTCAAGGGGGCTCTGCACAGTAGTTTGAGGCTTGCTGCAAATGATAGAATTGTATCTTGAAGTGATTATAAAAGGCTGTTGGAAGGGAATTCTACTCTTGAAAGGGCGCAGGAATAGAACAACAGTTATATAAATACAAAATGAAGGAGACGTGTTACAACTGAAAGAGGGTTTAGGAAAAAGGACTTTTAGGCTTAGGGACTCTGAGCTCACCTTAAATCATTGCTTGGTGTGGGTCCAGAAAGAGAAATCTTAGGATGCGTTGGTAGTGTCTAAATCATGGGTATCCAACCTTTGGCTTGCCTGGGCTGCACTGAGTGTAGAGGAATTGTCTTGAATCACATATAAGATTAATGTATATAAGCTCCAGTACAAAAATTAATAAGCAACCATTTATTTTTCTAGTATTAGCAATGTTATATTATGAATTGTAACAATATCATGAGCAAAAAACTATATTTTGCTTTTTATACTACAGCTACTAAAAAACTGTTTTTTGTTCATTTGTTTGTTTTTTGGGTTTTTTTTGGGTACCGGGGCTCGACTTCAGGACCTCACGCGCCAGCAGGCACCCGTGCTGCTGAGCGATATCACTGGCCCTTTTTTCCTGTGTGGGTTCTGGGAGTCGAACTTGGGCCCTCGCACTTGCCAGGCAGGTGCTTACGCCTCTGAGTCATCTCACCGGCCCTAAAAAACTGTTTTAACTTAGTATTTTACAGAATAATAAATGCTTGTCTTCAAATGCATACCATATGTAGGTAGGTTGAATTACTATTATGGGTACTCACTCTGTTTTATGCACCAAGTTAAGCCGTGCAATGTCTGATACACATGGGTTTCAGTTCGACTGTGTGCCTACACATTCCGCATTCAAGCACCTCACAATCGAAAAATGTCACTAAAAAGGATACAGTGATGTCAAAAGTTTATGATACTGTGGGGCCACGGGTTGCTCTAAATAGATTTAATTTATTTAGGAGACAGGGTATTGCTGTGTAGCCCAGGCTGGCCTTGAACTCACTATGTAGCTCAAGCTGATGCCGAACGTGCAGTGATCCTCCTGCATGTTGGGATTATAGCTATATGCCACCATGCCTGGCTTTTTTTTTTGGAGACAGGGTCTCTCAGACCATATTTGGAGAGTTACATTAAATTCTGTGTCTCCCAACAGGGGAGGACAATTGGAATTGATTTGGGGACAAACAGGTTAAGTGGATATGAAACCATGTCAGCTGATAGAGAATATTGGAAAATTAATGATATATATAGATATATACACACAAGACCCTTACTCGGAGTTTCTGAACTAGATCCTTTTTTTCTTTTGAGACAGGATCTTGTTATGTAGTTCAAGCTGGCCTTGAACTCACTATGTAGCCCAGGCCAGACTCGAATTCGCAACAGTCCTCCCTGCCTCAGCTTCCCTAGTACTGGGATTACAGGTGTGTGCCCCACGTCTGGCCTTTTTGTTTCTTGAGACAAGGTCTCTCTATGCAGTTCAGCCTGCCTTTGGACTCACTAGCCCAGGATGTCCTTGAACTCATGGCAGTCTTCTTGCCTCAGCCTCCTGCGTGCCAGGATTATAGGCATGCACTCACACCCAGCTTTTTTTTTTTTTTTTTTTTGGGGGGGGGGGGAGACAAGGTCTCTAAATTATGTGGGCTGGGCTGGAATTTGAGAACCCTAGTGCGTCAGCCTCCTGGAATACTGGAATTAAAGCTGTGTTGTCACCATGCCCATCAAGATTCTGTATAATGTGCATGTGTAATATCCACAGATAATATGTATTGATTGGTACTCATTCAGTTGGTAGATCCTTTTATAATGCTGTTGTGGGAACATGGCTGGCTACCTTAGCTACATTAATTGTGAAAAGAATTGTTTTACCCCAATTAGTTGTGTTCGAGGTGACAAGTTTCTTCCTGAAGCAGTTTTTTTTTTTGGCCTGTGAGCTGGCTTCAAATTATGGCATAGTTCTTAGAGACTGAGTTTTCTTAAAAAATGCTAAGTAGAAAGACATCTGCAGGAAGTGCAGATATTATTGACGAAAAACTTCTTTTGGAGTAAATTTTAGTTTGAGCATGAACTAAATGCTAGGTGGTTGTTGCAACAGGTAAATATGATAAATAGGTTTTCAAGGTGATATTTGTCTACCTCACTTCCCTATGTTTTTAGAGCATAGAACATGGAAGATACTGTGTGTTAGAAATGGAAAAAGGTGGCAGAGTGTGGTGGCCCAGACCGATAATCCCAGAACTCTGGTAGGCTGAGAACAGAAGTATCAAAAAAGTTCAATCCCAGCATGGGCAACTTGGCAACAAGGAAATGAGGTTCTTTTTTGTTGTTGTTGTTTTTCCCTCAGTAAATTTGCAACAAAGATTGAAATGATTTTGGTAATTTCTTTTTGTTTTGTTTTTTGGTACCGGGAATCAAACTCAGGACCTCACGCTTGCCAAGCAGGTACTGTGCCGCTGAGCTATATCCCCGGTGATTTTGGTAATTTCATCTGACAGTTTTTTGTTTTTTTGGTTTTGTTTGACGCTATGTAGCCCAAGGTGGCCTCCTGGCAATCCTCCTGTCTCAGCTTCCTGAGTGCTAGGGTTGCAGGCGCATGCCACTATGCCTGGCTGATCAGGTAGCTTTTAAAAGTATTGATTGATCTAGGTGTGATAGCTCACACCAGGTTGAATCAGGGAGGATTGAGCATTCAAGGCCAGCCTGGGTGATATAATGAGTTCAGGGCCCACCTAGACTACCTGATTGACCCTATCTCAAAAAACAAGAGTGTTGATTGTTCCTGTTTTATACATAAAAACGTGTGTGTGTGTGTGTGTGTATATATTTATATATATATATATATATTTTTTTTTTTTTAAACCAGAAATTGACCTCAGGACCTTGTGCTTGCCAGGCAAGCGCTGTGCTGCTGAGCTATATCCCGGGCCCAAAAACATATATTTTATACATTTATGTATAGTCAGAAGAAATGTAAAGCCTCCCTTCCTCTTTTTAATGTGACTTGCTTAGTCTTTAGGTGACAAGTTAAATGGCTCCTCTTGACCCATTACAGTGTTTACATGTCACTGTTACATTGCATTATTTGCTAGCACCTGTGCTCTTTTTGTTTTTCTTTTGCTTGCTTGCTTGCTTGTTGTCTATCTGAACTTCTGCGTTAAAAGTTCCATGAAGGTGAGCGCTGTGTCTGTTTTATCAATATTTATCCACTGTCTAAGGCAGTGGTGGCGCACCTATGGCATGTGAGCCGCAGCTGGCTGGCTGTTACCATTAAAAACTAAAAGGGGGCCGGTGAGATGGCTCAGCGGCTTAAGCGCCTGCCTGGCAAGCGCGAGGGCCCGAGTTCGACTCCCGGAACCCACATACGAAAAAGGGGCCGGTGATATCGCTCAGCGGCACGGGTGCCTGCTGGCGCGCGAGGTCCTGAGGTCGACCCCCTGGTACCCACAAAAAAAAAAATAAAAAAAATAAAAAACTAAAAGGTTTGCCATCACTGGTCTAGGCTCTTCGTGAATGACTTGGCTCTTTGTAGCCGCAGTTTTGTATCATCCAAAGTTAGTCCACTAACAACTGAAAAATCAGTTTGAGTTTACGTTAAAGAAGCTCCCGGGCAGGCATGATGGTGCACACCTGTAATCCCAGCACTCAGGAGGCTGAGGCAGGAGGATTGCTCCAAGTTCGAGGCCAGCCTGGGCTACATAGTAAGTTTAAGAACAGCCTGCACTACATATCACGATCCTGTCTCAAAAAAAAAGAAGAGAAAAAGAAAGAAAAGAAGCTCCTAGCTTTAAGAGTGGGGATATTACAGTATGGCAATTCTTGAGTGTACTTGTCAGTTCTAAGGAGCTGGGCATGGTGACACGTGCCTGTAATCCCAGCACTCTCAAGGCCGAGGAAAGAGGATTGCTGTGAGTTCAAGGCCAGCCTGGGCTACATAGTGAGACCCTATCTCAAAAAAAAATTTAACATGTATGGAAGTGTTAACTTTGGCTCTATTTGTGTTTAAATGACAACCATTTCTTCATCGTAAATTTAGCTTAATTTTCCACTTTTTGGGTATTGAAATATGTATTTCCTTTTTCACTAACTTCTTACCTTGTTTTCTTTTAAAGTTTGATATTTTTCATTTATTATGTATGTGATAAAGAATTTCTATTTACATGTTGTTGTTTCGTTTTTTGTTTTTTTTGAGAGACAGGGTCTTGCCATGTAGTGCAGACCAGCCTTGAATTCAGTATGTGCATCACCACGTCTGGTGGTGTGTTTAAACTTAATATTCAGCCTCTTGAGTTGCAGGGATTTCAGGCTTGCACCATAGCCCCCAGCTACAGTGGCTTAAAAAAAAAAAAAAAAACAGTCCGAGGGTCGAACTCAGGACCTCGCGCTTGCAAGCAGGCGCTTCTGCCACTGAGCGATATCACCGGCCCTTTTTTTCCTTTATGTGGGTACCAGGAGTTGAACTCAGGACCTCGCACTTGCCAGGCAGGTGCTTATGCCGCTGAGCTATCTCACTGGCCCTCATCTGTTGTTTGAAGAGATGTTTTTAGATAACCAGAGAAGTTTGCATTTGCAAAGGGACTTACACATTTGAATGTATTTTCTTACATTAGGTGTAACTGAAAAGTGAACCTCTCTTCAGAGATGTCAAAAACAAACAAATCCAAGTCTGGATCTCGCTCTTCTCGCTCAAGATCAGCATCAAGATCTCGTTCTCGTTCATTTTCGAAGTCACGATCCCGAAGCCGATCTGTCTCTCGATCAAGGAAGCGCAGGCTGAGGTAAGGGGGTATGGTTTTGTTTTTTGAGATGATCATTGCATCAGTCACTGTCGGTTTTGAAGGTCTTTTGTCAGACTTTTGTGTCAAATAAAGATGGTGTAGGCTTGAATTGGGGGTGATGGACTGTAAAATACACTCCCAGCCCCTTCAAACTGCAAGTCCAAGTTAGCTCTGATTGCTGTACTGCTTTAGTTCCTATTTTGCTTTGTCAGCATATATTACATACTTCCTGTCCACTTTGGAAGAAAGAGCGTTATTTTGATCTGAGCTGCTTGCTTTG
The DNA here is from genome assembly GCA_028451465.1 of Erethizon dorsatum. NCBI lineage: Eukaryota > Metazoa > Chordata > Mammalia > Rodentia > Erethizontidae > Erethizon > Erethizon dorsatum. Next base: position 106,782,859 of record CM051827.1, on the reverse strand, counting down.
CATCTCTATACCTGATTATTTTTCAGTGAAGTTTTTATTTTGGTTTATTTTTCACCAAGGTTTTTTATTATGGTTTGTTTTTGTGGCACTGGGGATTGAACCCAGGGCCTTACACATGCTAGGTGAGTGCTAGACCATTGAGCTACTACATCTCCATTCCTTTTTAGATTTTAAGACAGGGTCTCAGTTACCCAACCTGGAATCAAACTTGAGATTCTTCTGACTGCCTCAGCCTGCCAAATAGCTGGGATTATAGTGCTAAAGTATTTTTGAAGCCTTAGATCACAGTTTATTTATGTTATCATCAAGGAAAGAGTAGAGGATTAATAATACAAACAACGTTGCAAGGACATTTAACCCACTAAAATAAAGCTTTTAGAAAATTAGTAGGTGTCATTTATATGTATCTAATGTGTCAGTTACTTTTAAAAAGCTGAGTCTGTTTAATAAAACATACCCTAAGACAATCTAAAAATCAATGCAGTAAGCTGGGTGTGGTGGTGTATGCCTGTAATCCCACCACTTGGGAGGCTGAGGCAGGAGGATTGCTGTGAGTTCAAGGCCAGCCTGCATACACAGTGAGACTCTGTCTCAAAAAACAAACAAACTCAATGCTGTAACCATCACACTAATTGGGAAAATTAATTTTTAAAAATTTATTGCCAGTATGTTTAAATTGTCTCCACACCTTCAGTAGATTTCCTTTTCAATTGTATTTGGAAATAGGATGGCAAACTTGAGCAACTTTCCTCTTTTGATGTGTTGTAAGGCTTCTTACTCATTAAAAGCATTTAAATTTTCTTTTGTATGTAGATACAAACCTTTTAGTACATGGAAATTTCTTTATGTAAGTTTGAGAAGTACTGATGTATTTAAATACTAAAGAAATACTATGTATTTAATACTAAAGGAAGATCTTTTATGCATTTTCAATAGTTCTGTCAGAATGGTGCTAACAAGGAGATAATTTGTCAGTTCTGCTACTTTGAATCACTGCTGTTTATTCCAGATGAATATCTACAGTCCTTTTCTTAGAAGAATATATTATGAAATTTAAAATAAACCTCAGGAAAAGATAATAATCAAGCTTCACTTTTGATGGTTTCCTTAGCTCATCACCTCTAAAGAAATTCCAGAGGGCCGGTGAGATGGCTCAGCGGCATAAGCGCCTGCCTTGCAAGCGCGAGGGCCCGAGTTCGACTCCCGGATCCCACATACGAAAAAGGGGCCGGTGATATCGCTCAGAGGCACGGGCGCCTGCTGGTGCGCGAGGTCCTGAGGTCGACCCCCCCGGTACCCACAAAAAAAAAAAAAAAAAAAAAAAAAAAGAAATTCCAGAGTCTATAGTACATGACTGGGTTTTATTCTTCCCTCCTGGCAAAAACTAGTTAATTCTCAAATAGGATCTGTTGAGAACCCAGCTCCTAAATTAATTTTAAACTAGAGGTTGAACAAAAAGTCTGTATGCATAAATAATACAGGGGAAACCCAGTTTATTTACCTCAAGAAATTGCTGTCAAACTATGGGACTCAGCAGGCTCCTAACTTCTGCCTTGCACCCAGTCTTGATTTAGGTGGTGTAAACCTTGCTGTTAACTACTTGGTTCTGAAACATGTTTTAAAATTTAATCTAGTAAATGGAAGCTAAACAAAGGCTATACAATCAAAACCGAGATAAATTGAATCGACACAAACCAAATAGGAAAATGTCAACCGAGTCTGAAGTGTTTGTACCAACTGGAATCCTGGGGAGATCTTTTTACCTGGTCTTATGGATCGTTTGGTGTGGCCATTGACTTGGCAAATGAAGGAAAAACATCTTAGGCAATCTGTGCTAGGTAGGTCTAGAGCCACTTTATGTGCTGTCTTATAACTAGAGGATTATTACTCTAGAGGAATTTCTCCACTAGAAAACATGCTTTTTATACTTTAGCCTGACTTCTCTGTGTTTTAGAAACAGATAAGTTTGCCACTGGGATGCTCAGGTTTTATTTCTGGCTTACCTGTTTCATGGTTTTTTTCTTCTGTTTTCCCTCTCCTGCAAGGAAAGTATTATCCAGAGAGTTTGAGAAACCATGCCTTTAAATTAAATAGCTGGATTTAACTAACTGGAATTGGAGAAAATTGATTATTTCCTTGTATTTCACAGACTGTATCCTTTTCAGTGACTTCTCTTAAATAACTTCATTTGCAATCTGCAGAGACTCATGTTCCTGCATATGCAGTGCTGCGAGTTTTGGATGCAGTATGCCGCAGGGCCCTCACTAGTAATTGGTAACAGCGGTAGCCTATGAGGATGGGATCATGAATTAAACCCTCCTTAGTGCTGGTGGTGCATCACCTCCTCAGGCGTAGCCATTTAATCGGGTCATATTCCGTTTCATAGCCTGCATCTGCCTCTCCTTTCTGTTTCTTACACTGTTACATTTCTGAATGAAAAGTGTGGAAGGTAAGTTTTTTTTTTTTTTTTTTTTTAATTGTACTTAAATAGTAACCATTAACAATCAGTAGTAAGATATAACATTGCCGGCTGGTGTTCTTCATGGGGTAGATAAAAAGTCCAGGGGTAGTAGGTAATAAATAGTACTGGAAAACCAATTGCACTTTATCTTCTTTAGATTAAATTCAGTGTAAGTTTTTTTAAAATACTGTTTTGTAAGGCCGGGGATATAGCTCAGCGGCACAAATGCCTGCCTGGGAAGTGCAAGGTCCTGAGTTTGATTTCTGGTACTAAAAAAAAAAAATACACTGTTTTGTTTAGTTCTTAAATTCTTAAAAAAAAAAAAAAAAAAAACCTGACACTTGCTGAATGGAGTTATGGTACCCCACAGCAGTTCCCCACCACCACCACTGCAGTCACAGGGGTTGTGTTCTAAGACCCAGTGGAAGCTCGATACTGCATAGTACTGAATTCTGTGCATAGTACTGGTTTTTCCTATATGCATATACCTGTGATAAAGTGTAACTTACAAACTAGCCATGGGAACAGGTTAACAGTAACTAATAAAATAGGACAATTATAATAGCATATTGTAATAAACCTCTAAAGTTATTTACATAACAGTTGTTTGTTTCTGGAATTTACCGTTTAGTATTTTTGACTGCATTTGGCTGCCAGTAACTGAAAATAGGGGAAAGCAAGGCCATGGATAAAAGTGAACAAAACCTGGGTCTGGGGATATGGCTCAGTGGTAGTGTTTGCCTAGCATCTGTGAGGCCCTGTGTTTAATTCCCAGGACTGCAAACCAACAAAGAAAGGCATCTTCCAAGTTAGGCATGGTATAAGAAGACTCGCTGATTAACTGAAGAATTTCAATTTTGTATTTTCAGTAAATACTTTTCTTTGCAGAGTGTTTTATAGTCAGTATTACATATTTTCAGCTAACTGCTTAGGAGTAGTGGTTAGTATTAATATTCAAGAATTCTTGATTGTATTTAAGAATCCCAGTGGATTTTTACACAACGTTTTTGGCTTTCTGATAGAAACAAGCCTCCCAGTCATTGACCAGCCTGGGATTCATGAACATGTAGTATTTACAAAGTTAGGTTACTGTCGAAGTCCCATGGTTGTGGCAGTATACCTTTGTTGCTCTAGAATTCTATATTGTTAAATGAACAGCAGTACTAGTTTTTCTGCTTGAATTGAAAGTGTTTTTTTTGTTTTGTTTTGTTTTGTTTTGAGATAGGTTCTCACTATGTAGTGCAGGCTGGCCTTGAACTCACTTACGTAGCCCAGGCTGGCTATGTAACTCCTCCTGCCTCAGCCTCCCAAGTGTTGGAATTACAGGCGTGCGCCATCACACCCTGCGAATTGAGTTTTTGTAGTTTCCCTCACTAATCTTATATATATCTGAGTGGGTGCCTTATAGTCAGAGGGTGCCCTCTTGTGGCACTTTGGTAAGATCAGGCAGCTCTGCTAGAAATTTGACCTTAATAGACCATTTTTACTCCTAAATGCACACCCAACTATTTGTATCTGATGTCAGGAAGTTCTTCTAACTTTTGAACAGATACATTGTCTGTTTCTTTGGTGTTGACCTGTTAAAACTGTACTTTTACAATCCCAGGTCTTAGTGGGGTCTAAGAAATTTGCCCTGTACAGAGAGAGATGACTAGAATGTGAATGGAGTAACCTCTTTTTTTTTTTTTTTTTAATGTTTTTTTTTTGAGATAAGAGGCTCACTATGTAGTTCAGGTTAGCCTTGAAGTCATTATGTAGCCCTGGCTGATCTCAGACTTTTGGAGATACCCCTGCCTTGGCCTCTCAAGTGCTAGGATTACAGGTGTGTGCAACCATGCCCAGTGAGTGTTGTAACCTTTAGGGGCCAGAGAATTTGAGTATTTACCTATCTAGGTACCAGTTCTTTCTCTCTTCCAATGGTCTGGGGATTTATTAAATCCCCTGTGCTTGTGAGACTAACTGCAGTTATGTTGAAATGGTTCTTTTCTAGTTTACATTAAGAAAACTGATATTCCTTCAGTTACTGTAGTAATATTAATGAAATGATCTTAGTATCTCGTCATTTGTTAAAGTGACTCAGCTATAATTTTGTACTTAATGTAGGCCATAAGGAACAGGATTAAATATTTTTTGCATTCGTGCTTTGAAAACAACTAAAAATGAATGATACATAAGAGCAGGGATTTCAGAGTGTAACATCCGTTGGCGGTTTTTTTGTGTAAGTAATGCTGTGTCAAAAATTCAGACATTTCCCCCTTTTCCTTCCTCTGCAGTTCTAGGTCTCGTTCCAGATCATATTCTCCAGCTCATAACAGAGAAAGGAATCACCCCAGAGTGTATCAGAATCGAGATTTCCGAGGTCACAACAGAGGTTATCGGAGGCCCTATTATTTCCGCGGGCGCAACAGAGGCTTTTATCCATGGGGCCAGTATAACCGCGGAGGCTATGGAAACTACCGCTCTAATTGGCAGAACTATCGGCAAGCGTACAGTCCTCGTCGGGGCCGTTCTCGATCCCGGTCCCCAAAGAGAAGGTCTCCTTCACCAAGGTCCAGGAGCCATTCTAGAAACTCGGATAAGTCATCTTCTGACAGGTCCAGGCGCTCCTCATCCTCTCGTTCTTCCTCCAACCACAGCCGAGTTGAATCTTCTAAGCGCAAATCTGCAAAGGAGAAAAAGTCCTCTTCCAAGGATAGCCGGCCATCTCAAGCTGCTGGGGATAACCAGGGAGATGAGGCCAAGGAGCAGACATTCTCTGGAGGCACCTCTCAAGATACAAAAGCATCCGAGAGCTCGAAGCAGTGGCCAGATGCTACCACCTACAGCACTGGTTCTGCATCACGGGCCTCAGCAGTTTCTGACCTGAGTCCCCGGGAGCGAAGCCCAGCTCTCAAGAGTCCTCTTCAGTCTGTGGTGGTGAGGCGGCGGTCACCCCGTCCTAGCCCTGTGCCAAAACCTAGTCCTCCACTTTCCAGCACATCCCAGATGGGCTCATCTCTGCCAAGTGGTGCTGGATATCAGTCTGGGAGCCACCAGAGTCAGTTTGACCATGGCTCTGGGTCTTTGAGTCCGTCCAAAAAAAGCCCTGTGGGTAAGAGTCCACCAGCCACTGGCTCCACTTATGGCTCATCTCAGAAGGAGGAGAGTGCTGCTTCAGGAGGAGCAGCCTATACAAAGAGGCAAGTATCTCATTTCCCCTGCCCAGTTGTATTTGATCTCACCAGCTGGCAGTTTAATTGTAATGAGATCTAAGTTAGAGCTCTAACAGTAATAAGATAATCCCCATTTCCTCAACTTTTCATAAGCAGACATTAAAAATATCACCCAAGGAAACCTTTAGCGTAACTCTAGCTTTCCTACCTTCCTTGAATTTGTATTGCAGCATAAAGTTTTTTAGACTACTCTGCAATGTTGTTTTCACATTTAAAATTTGCCTTGGATTCTACCAGTGTAAGCCAGAGAGCAGTAGAGATCTGTGGGTCAGCTATGAAAAAAAACAAAACAGGGCCGGTGAGACGGCTCAGCGGCTTAAGCGCCTGCCTTGCAAGCGCGAAGGCCCGAGTTCGACTCCCGGAACCCACATACGAAAAAGGGGCCGGTGATATCGCTCAGCGGCACGGGTGCCTGTTGGCGCGTGAGGTCCTGAGGTCGTCCCCCCGGTACCCACAAAAAAACAAAACAAAACAAAACAAAACAAAACAAAAAATGGTCTTTTGCAACTTGAATGGCCATTGGAGCTGTTAGAACTCTAGGACCATCTGCTGTGTTCGATCTGCGTCAGCCCATCATGGTGAAGAGCCACACCCTCACACTCTCCATTGAGGAGACTGGGCAGAATGGGAAAGCCCAAGGCTTAGTCCAGGAAGGCCTTGTTTTAATACCACAAGGTGGGCGTATGTCCCAGTAGAAGCTGGCCAGGCTGCAAGTTAGGAGAGGATATGGCAGTGCTTCCATCTTTCTATCTTGGGGAACACGGTGAGTGGAACACGAATCTTTGTGTGGTTGGATGGATTGGGATGGCAGAGATGTTACAGGGAAGCAATATTGGGATGAGGGTTGTATTCAGGAGGGACTTAGCAAAAGAATCCCCATTTCTTTCTTTCCTGTTGTTAGCATATTCTTTGATACCCTGTAATTCCTTGGTTCTTCTCATTAATGATACAGATGAGATGTTCGAATCTGTAATTTTCTGCCTTCAGCAAGTCTGCTTTAAAGTGTTAAGGTTTGTTCCTTGCCAGGACTGAATTTCAGTAGAAGACTTGAGCCTAAGCTCTGCTTTTCCATAAGAATAATGACTTCTGCCACTGCTGCCCCCCATTAACAAGTGTTTTGTTTTTATTTGTGTTCACAGTATATTTCATATTTAGATCTTCTAGGTGACTTGCAGCAAATTTGAAGTCTCATTTTGAGACTTGCATTTCCAAATGTGAGTTGTATAAAAGCAAAACAGTCCATGGTTGAACTGTATGTTAACTTTGCTGAAAACAGATTTTAAGTGACTGAGTGAAAGTTGGGTAAGAGCCTAGTTTTTGTCCCCTAAACCACATTACAGGTAAGTAGGTTTTTGTTCTGCAGTATCCTAAAAATAGTATTTGCTGTTCTCTTTTTATTGTTTTTGTAAGGCACACTCTTAAATCCAAGTTCTTAGATCTGTGAGCGGCTGTTCCTCAGAAATTATTAGAGAGTAACCAAGTAGAAAGTCATGGTCATAATAGAATTTATAAGACATGTTTGCTTAGAGAATTAAAAAAATCAAAGAGCAGGAACAGGTGTCATTAAAGAGCAGGTTGCTCAAGAGGCCTCTTGTCTGTCTCCCTTGTGTTTTTATAACTAGGTATCTAGAAGACCAGAAGACAGAGAATGGGAAAGATAAGGAGCAGAAACAGACAAATTCTGATAAAGAGAAAGTGAAGGAGAAAGGGAGCTTTTCTGATGTGGATGCAAAAGCGAAATCTGATTCATTTGCTTCCAAGACTGATACTGAGAAGCCCTTTAGGGGCAGTCAGTCACCCAAAAGGTACAAGCTCCGTGATGACTTTGAGAAGAAGATGGCAGACTTCCACAAGGAGGAGATGGATGATCAAGATAAGGACAAAACTAAGGGAAGGAAGGAATCTGAGTTTGATGATGAACCCAAGTTTATGTCTAAAGTCATAGCTGGTGCAAGTAAAAACCAGGAGGAAGAGAAGTCAGGCAAGTGGGAGGGCCTGGTATATGCAGGGAAGGAAAAGCAGAGGAAAGCAGAGGAGTTGGAGGAGGAATCTTTCACAGAGAGATCCAAAAAAGAAGAGCGAGGGGCCAAGAGGAGCGAAAGCGGGCACCGGGGGTTTGTGCCTGAGAAGAATTTCCGAGTGACTGCTTACAAGGCAGTCCAAGAGAAAAGCTCGTCACCTCCCCCCAGGAAGACCTCTGAGAGCCGTGAAAAGCTGGGAGCCAAAGGAGACTTTTCCTCGGGAAAGTCTTCATTTTCCATTACTCGAGAGGCCCAGGTCAACGTACGGATGGACTCATTCGACGAGGACCTTGCACGGTGAGGTGCACTCCTTGTTGGTCCTCAAGGCTCTAGTGCCCTAAATGGTGTCTTTAATGCCCCTTCTCCTGAGGACAGGCTCCTTTATGTGTCCTCCTGCTCTTTAGCCCTCAGTGCTGATGACCCTCTTGCTTGTTGCAGTGGAAAATGTGTTGCTGAGTGATTATGTTTTCAAGGGCAGCATTATTGGGGAGGAGTATCTTTTCGGTCTATTTGGCTTTCTTGGTTGTTGGAGTCCCTATGCTTCTCTTTTGCTTTGTTCATCACCCCCAGCCTACCCTACCTCTGTATCCTTTTCTTTCCTATGTTTAAAGATGTCTTTCGGCTAGGCATAGTGGTGTATGCCTGTAATCTCAGCAGTTGGGAGGCTGAGGCAGGATGATTGCCCAAGTTTGAAGCCAGCCTGGGCCACATAGCGAGTTCAAGACCAGCCTGGACTACACGGCGAGACCCTATCGGAAAAAAAAAAAACAAAACAAAACAGTCTTTCACCTGTGAAATACTCTAGGATTTGCTTCTCCACTTTAGTTGGGTTTCCAAAGTGTATTATAGCCCCCACAATCAAATAACAGAAATTTTAGAGTTTGGAGGTAAACCACCCCCACAGTCGGAAGAGTGATGAGGCCCAGGCTGGCTGGACTTGGTATAATCTCTCCACCCATTTGGAAGTCTGCTTGAGCAGTGTTTCTGCCACATCTCACTCCTTCTTGCTTAAGTCACCTCACTGACCTTGGCTGGCCAAACTAATTGATCATTCAAGTATCGTCTAGTAGGTGTGGAACACACCTGTAATCCTAGCACTCTAAGAGCCTGAGGCAGGAGGATCACATATATGAGCCTAGCCTGGTTACTAGCAACTTATGGAAACCCTGTCTCAAAAGATAAAAAAGGTCTGGGGATGTGGCTCATGGTGAAGGCCCCTGAGCCCAGTCCCTAGTACTACCAAAAACAAATTTCCTATTTGTTGTGTGTATGAAACCAGCAACAGCCCCACAAATAATCACTGGAGTTTAACACCTCCCCACCTGAAGATCTCCACAGATAAAAAGGGAGATTTTTGGATACCTGTTTCCATAGTATGGTATGTTGAGGTTACTTTGAGCTTTCGTTGATATAAGAAAAAGGCACTTTGTAGAGAGGTTTAAAACTCATTGAGGGCCAGGGATATAGCTCAGTGGCACAGCACCTGCCAGGCAAGCGCGAGGTCGTGAATTTGATTCCTGGTGCCAAAAAACAAAAACAAAATAAAATTCATTGAAAGAAAAGTAAAATATTTTTGTGGTTTAAATGTTTCTGACTTCCTGTACTATCTTTTTACATTGAGCCTCTCCGTATTTCATTTTCAGACCCAGTGGCTTATTGGCTCAGGAACGCAAGCTTTGTCGGGATCTAGTTCATAGCAACAAAAAGGAACAGGAGTTTCGTTCCATTTTCCAGCACATACAGTCAGCTCAGTCCCAGCGTAGCCCTTCAGAATTGTTTGCTCAGCATATAGTGACCATTGTTCATCATGTTAAAGGTGAGTCCAGACCCTCCTTCCACAGTCATCCTCCTCCATTATAAGTAGAAGAATGAGTGGATGAATGGAGTCCTTCATCTAATCTAAAGAGCCGTGGAGCTGGCTTAAAGGAAGTTCCTTCCAGGGAGAAGTTTCTGTGTTTTAATTATAGAGATGAATTATTTTGAAATAGTAGCAGTCTGTGATCATGAAAATAGGTAATTATTCTAAATAAAATTTTTTATTTTTTTAGAGAAAATAGGTAACCTCCTTAACATAAGGTTTAAAATGTTTGAAAACTTAGGGGATATTGAAAATAGCTTCCCCAGTACCTCTTTTACTTTCTAGTGGTCTTTTTCAGGCTTTGTATTATGAATTATTTTATCATTCTCTGGCCACATGGAGGTGGGCAGGTTGAGGTGTGGCCAAGAGAATTACTATGGAAACTGGGTTGGGCTAGTTTACATGTTTCATCTGAAGTTTAGAATCAAGCAAGAGCCGGTCATGGTGGCAAGTGCCTGCAATCCCAGCACTTGGGAGGCTGAGGGAGTTCGAGGGCAGCCTGGGCTACATAGTGAGTTCAAGGCCAGCCTGAACTACATAGTGAGATCATCTCATAAAACAAACTAAAATTAAGCAGAAGTCAGGAGGTGAGCGCCAGCTTTTTGTCTTTGTATCCATGTCCTAAAACAAGGGAGCTATACTAGACATTAAATGCTCAGCATTGGGGCCGGTGAGATGGCTCAGCGGCATAAGCGCCTGCCTGGCAAGTGCGAGGGCCCGAGTTCGACTCCCGGATCCCACATACGAGAAAGGGGCCGGTGATATCGCTCAGCGGCACGGGCGCCTGCGGGTGCGCGAGGTCCTGAGGTCGTTCCCCCGGTACCCACAAAAAAAAAAAAAAAAAAAAAAAAATGCTCAGCATTGGATTGTGTCTGAGCCATTTTTTTCTTCCCTTTTTCAGTATGTTTGTTGTATGGATTTGACTAGCCACATCACTGTAGCCACAGATTCATACAAGGGTTGAATATTTGTCTGCCTTGGTAGAATGATGTGTTTCTTTGACTCAACAGAGCATCACTTTGGGTCCTCTGGAATGACATTGCATGAACGTTTTACTAAATACCTAAAGAGAGGAGCTGAACAGGAGGCAGCTAAAAACAAGAAAAGCCCAGAGATACACAGGTGAGAACCTCAGTCTTAACAATGGAGCCTGACACTTACCAGTTATTTTTTTTTTTTTTTTTTTTGTGGGTACCGGGGGGACGACCTCAGGACCTCACGCACCAGCAGGCGCCCGTGCCGCTGAGCGATATCACCGGCCCCTTTTTCGTATGTGGGTTCCGGGAGTCGAACTCGGGCCTTCGCGCTTGCAAGGCAGGCGCTTAAGCCGCTGAGCCATCTCACCGGCCCCACTTACCAGTTATTAAACGTGTCTTGTTGAATCCTGTTGTTACTGTACATTGAATCTACAGTTTAGGGAAACACCCTCCAGTCTGTAGGCTAGCCATGGACATTTGTACTTGAGAATGGAAGGGACATTCTTTGAGGGCTACAGTTTCTCGCTTGGGGCCCTAGGAAAACAACTCTGCCGATGCAGTTGAACTCTTCCTCTGTTACTGTGGGCTGGCAGATAGATGGTTACCTTAGATTACTTTGAGGATTCTATAGGGAGAGTAAATGTTACTTTCTTTTAAGCAAACCTATGTATTTTGTGTGTGTGGAGGGTACTGGGGGTCGAACTCAGGACCTCGTGCACCAGTAGGCGCCCGTGCCGCTGAGCGATATCACCGGCCCTTTTTTCGTATGTGGGTTCTGGGAGTCGAACTCAGGACCTCGCGCTTGCCAGGCGGGCGCTTATGCCGCTGAGCCATCTCACCGGTCCAAACCTATGTATTTTATGTATTTATTCTTTAGGAAAAATTTGCTTGGAGGGGAGAGGAAGATGATTGTAGGCTTATCTCAAAGGGTTTAAAAGCGCCACAGATTTAAAGAATATCTCATTGGTTGTGGGAATCTGTTTAGCAGATAGAGACTTTGGAAACAAAATTGGCCTTACCTGTAATTCAGTAGTTGACTTAGTAGGTAGAGGGCTGGACCATGTTTGTATGACAGCCTTGGATTTAGGATCTCTTGGACTGTACAGGTAGTTGTTTTTCACCTAGATCCAAGTAGGGGAATAATGAGTCTGTCTACTCAGATTCTCAAGATGAAAACTGCTCTTTCAAATTTTAGGAGGGGACATTCTCAGGGCTGTAGGTGGTCAGGGCTATAGAAAGCTACAGGTGACTACAGCACTACGGGGATGGACCAAGAAAGCTATTTTTGAGGACTTGTCCCTGTCCCTAAGGGAAAAGTATAAATGTGTAAGTAAAGAATGTTAGTGGGGCTAGGGTGTAGCTTAGTGATGGATTGCCTGCTTAGCATGTGTGAAGCCCTGGGTTCAGTCCCCAGCACTAAGGAGGGGGTGCTGTAAGTTATGAAACAATAAAGAGGAGTGCATGCGACTCTTACCCAATTTAGTAAGTAGAATATTATCAGTACTGCAGTCACACTACGTATTAGTATATTGTTTCTGTTTTCCATTTTAGGAGGATAGACATTTCCCCCAGTACATTCAGAAAACATGGTTTGGCTCATGACGAAATGAAAAGTCCTCGAGAACCTGGCTACAAGGTGAACTGTTGCTTTGATCAGTAATTTCAACAAAATGAGTGCGTTGGGCATGAACTTGACAGAAATGTATTTGTTTAAATTACTCTCTACTTAAGTTTGTGTTTTTCTTTTAAGGATGGGCATAATTCTAAAAATGAACTACAAAGGGTTAATTTTTATTAAATGTATCAACAACCTTTGTGAAGTGGTTAGAATATGGTAAATGACCCCAGAGTCTATTGAGGTGAGCTTGAGAAAAAAAAAGAGAGGCGTTTTGGAACAAGTGCCCATGATGAGAGAAGAAACTTTTTGTGATATTTTTCTGCTTGTAAGTATTATCAAATCAACTGTCTACATGCACTATTTCCAACCATGATTTCAGAAAGACATGCATGTCAGAGGAGAATGAAATATTCATATCTTAACTTAGTAGCCTGTTTTCAACAGCTGGTCCAGTTTTTTTCTAACATTGTACCATATCTGTCATCTGTCAGTTACTGTTACTTTAAAGGAAAACATTACTTTGATAGCCCAGCTACCTACATTTGCAATGATGTGCACGTAACGCTGTTGTTAAAAGGTTAAAACTTGTATACAGTTTCACTGAAATAACTAGATTGAGTTCTTAAAAATCTTAGTATTTATTGACTTTCATTCACATATATAGTTAAAATTTAACATGAGAAATGGCTATTCCTATACTGCTGAAACCTTTTCTAAAAATAGTGATTGTTACGTTTTTCAAACAAATTTGTCTTATTGTTTAATGTGTTGAGAGGCATCCTTGTGCAATCTCTCTTCTTTCTCACCCCCTTCTCTCTTTCTCTAAGTACCAGTCAGCTTGGCACTAACTGAAATATCAGAGGAAATCTCAACCTCCATGGCTCAGAAAGTCAGCTCCTTAAAGGTTCTGTCTGACTGCCCAAGGGAGCAGTGACCACATTTGTCGTTTTTGTCTTTGAAGGATGCAGAGCCCCCTTTCCTTTCAGAAACAAAGTGATAAAGCAATAAAACTACTTTCTGTCTCTCCTGTTAATTAAAATTGTTATTTATTTTATCAAAAATTTAGTGGTTCAAGTAAGCAGAATATTAATACAGAGTAAACTAACTCCTCATTCCTTCCTCCTTTGTGGAGGATTTACTTTCGTTTCTTGGTGTAGAATCCTCAAACTCCCTTGTGTCCTTGCTCTCGCTGAGTTCTCAGGCATTGCTGAGACCCATTGCTGCGATGATTGGGCCAGCATGCTGCTGCTGGACTTATGCTATACCTGCAGCACAACTTGGAGGTTACACTTTCCAGGAAGTTAGCATTTTTTTTTTTTAAATAACTTTGAGCTGTTAATTCTTCATGAAATCTCTATTATGGTTTTCGTTATTCCCTTTCTAGAGAAGTTTCTCAGTATTTCAAGCATTTTGCAAGGATACTTAAGATTCTTGCTGTCTTTGTTTTTAGAACTCAGATAATTCCACATAGAAGATAAGCCATTGGCGGCTACTACAGGATAGATAGGGGAGGTGAACATTTCCCTTGTTAGTAGTGACTAGACCTTCACTAGCCAACTAGATACTTTCCAGAGCTGATTTTTGTCCTTCTCAACTTGTAGACCAGCCAGAGTCATACTGGGCCACAGAAGAAGCAGAGCAAGATCCATATATAGGCTTCTCAGAAGGCTACCACCCCCAGAGATTTAAAAAACTGGCTTGGCTGGAGTGCCTTACATTCCCAGTGCCTCCTCTGCACTCCTTTATTGGAGTAAGACCACACTTGAGGGTGGTAGAGTTGGCAATCCTGAATCCCAAAAACCTTAATTTTGACTTCTCTTGGCAGGCTGAGGGAAAATACAAAGATGATCCTGTTGATCTCCGCCTTGATATTGAACGTCGTAAAAAACATAAGGAGAGAGATCTTAAACGAGGTAAATCAAGAGAATCAGTGGATTCCCGAGACTCAAGCCATTCAAGGGAAAGGTCAACTGAGAAAACAGAGAAAACACATAAAGGATCAAAGAAGCAGAAGTACGTGAAGTCCCTGTTACCCTATTCAAACTCAAGTAAAGTCTCTTGTCTGCTCCTTTGGGCTATTTACATACCAGACATTTCATCCCAGAGGACTTTGGGATTAGGAATTATAGCAATTTGTGTAGTTTTTTCTTTCATACCATGTAATTGTCAAGAAGGGTCCCTGCCTTGAAAATAGAACATCTACAGCAAAGAAATGTGATCCTTGTCCACAGAAGGTTTTGTGGAGGAAATTCATCTCTGTGAATCTGCCCACAGAGGTGGTGTGGAGAATCACTGAAGAATTACTTTGGCTGTTGGTTTAGGCATGTTCCTTCTCATTGTGCGTTTTCATGAGGTGGTTATATTTTAGAAATGGCCCATAGTCATTGTCAAGTGATAAAACTAGTCAGACTCAGGATGCAGCTAGCTAGGATAAGAGTGTTGATTGTAATGCCTTTTGCATTGGTGTTGAATGAGACACATGTTCCAGAGACGACTTAAACAAAGTTGGCATTGTTGAACTTTGTAGGGGAACATTCATGCCAAGGTCCTGACATTTCTATCTACATTTCTTTTTCTTTTTTGCTGTACTGAGAATTGAACTCGGGGCCTCAAGCATGCTAGGCAAATGGTCAACCACTGACCCTTACCCCCTGCCTTCTGTTTACAATTTTGAAAGTTCTATGACTTTTCAATTATGTCTTGTTAAAAAGTGCAGTGTTACAGCCCTACACCTCCCCATAAAAAACAACATATTTGCTGTTTCTGAACATGAACTGGCAAGCTTTTTTTTTTTTTTTAACCCGTTTTGTAACAACACTTTGTGATAAGTTAGTGTGTTACCAGTTTTGCCCATTTGAAAGATAACAGAAACTAAGCTCAGAATGATTTATCTTAAGGTCACACAGGTATCAGCTGACATCAGGAATCAGATTTTGGTTCTACTTTGTCTTGTGATCCTCAGGTTACTTACACATTAGGAACCTTAGTTTTTGGGGCTCTCCATAGATAAAGAACCTGGTAGTCCTCAACAGGGAATGGAAATGGTGGTACAGTAGTTCTCAGCACTGCCACAGGTGGGAAAGCAGCAGAGAACCCTACAAGCATCTCAGGGTTGAGTCTAGATAACTAATTCTGATTGCTCTGTCTGGAACCTGTGTCTCCCTATGGCTTGCAGTGTGACCTTGAACGAGTCTCTTGGAATCATGATATTTTGTGATTTGGGGCAAGAAAAAATGATGGATAGGTTACTGTTCTCATTACCATAATATCATACGGTTTTCAAAAACTTTATTAGGTAACAAGAATTCCTCACCCAGGCCGGTGAGATAGCTCAGCGGCACAAGCATCTGCCTGGCAAGCGCTAGGTCCTGAGTTCGACTTCCGGTACCCACGTACGAAAAAAGGGTCGGTGATATCGCTCAGCGGCACGGGCGCCTGCTGGCATGCGAGGTCCTGAGTTTGACCCCCGGTACCCACCCAAAAAAAAAAAAAAATTCCTCACCCAAGTTTCACAGCTAATAAAAGGCAGTGATAGGACTCAAATTTGAGGCACTCTGAGAGTTTTCTTTTCCCCCATGCTACAGTACTGGGGATAGAACCTAGCGCTTTCACACTGAGCTATATTCCCACCCCTTTTTAATAATGTTTTTTGAGAAAGAAGCTTGCTAAGTTACCCAGGTAAGGCTCAAACTTGGAATCCTGCTTCAGCACTCCCAGAGTGCTGGGATTATAGGTGTGTGCCATTATGTCCCGCGGGAGAGTCTTGTTTTTGAAAACTTCTTGAAGTAGCATGGGTGGTTTGGTTTGGTTTGGTTTGGTTTGATAAATCAGGGTCAGGGTTCACATTCCAAGATATAAGAATGCTTTGATAATGACTTGTCTCTCTCGGTCTGTCTCTCTCTTCCCCTTTTTTTTTGTACTGAAGATCGAATCTTGAACACAGAGCCTTTTTATGAGTAGATAATAGAAAAACTGGGGGAGTGGGCAAGGTGTTTTTCATAGTGGAGAACTGAAAAAGGGAAGGACGGTGATGGGCTGCTGACACTTGGCTGGCTTCTCTGTTGAGAAGTCCTTCTCTCTTCCTGCGAACTTGGCCTTTATGCACCTTTAGAGGCATGTGGTAACTTCCTCTACTACTACCTGGCAGGACTGGCACCCACCTCTACTATATAGACAGTGACTCATACGTTGTTAATTTGCCCAGGTCTGTAATTTCCCCTAGATGAAGGAGAGGGAAGGGGAGTAACTCTGGGAAGAGTTCCCCTAGATCTAGGCTTAACAGCACAACGTGTTTGAACTCAGTGGGAGATAAGTTATGTGGAGTTGATGGTACAGTCAGTCAGAACTAGGTTTGAATCCAGACTGCTCAGCTCTGTCTTGTCTATAAAATGAGGGGAATAATGCAGAATAATTATATTGCTTTTATGTCCATGTAAAGACACATTCTTTATTTCATACTTGGAGCCACCCTAAGAGACAGGTCATGTTCTTGTGAGAACTAAAAGTAACAAAAGTACTAACAGAAAGCTTCTGGCACAGTACATCATTTCTCTTGTACAGTGTTAGTGTTTCCTTCCCTCCCTCCTTTCCCTCCCTCCCTCCCTCCCTCCTTTGAGACAGGGTCTTCCTATGTAGTCAGGCTGGCCTCGAACTTGTGGCAGTCCTGCCTCAGCCTCCTGAGTGCTGGGATTACAGGCATCTGCCACCATGCCTGGCTTTTCTCTTTCTTACTCATGTTTGTGTCTTAGACTGAGCTGCTCAGGGCTGTGGCTTTGCCTTGTTCCTTCTGTGTTTCATGTTCATCACGGTCTTAGATGTCAGACGTGACTGACAGAATGGGAGGAAGCTCTGGGTGGGCAGGGTGAATAGGTTGGGGTGAGCTGGTTCTTTTAGGCTGTTCATCTTTAGTTGCTTCATTGCAGAGCCACTCTGATCATCTTGTGCTTTTCATCCATGAGGCTGTCAGGAGCAGAGGCTTTATTGGTTTCCCGGTTCTTTTTTTTTTTTTTTTTTTTTTTTTTTTTTTTGTGGGTACCGGGGGGTCGACCTCAGGACCTCGCGCGCCAACAGGCGCCCGTGCCGCTGAGCGATATCACCGGCCCCTTTTCCGTATGTGGGATCCGGGAGTCGAACTCGGGCCCTCGCGCTTGCAAGGCAGGTGCTTATGCCACTGAGCCATCTCACCGGCCCTCCCGGTTCTTTTTATAGGAAGCATCGGAGAGCACGAGACCGGTCCAGGTCCTCCTCCTCCTCCTCCCAATCATCTCATTCCTACAAAGTGGAAGAGTATCCTGAAGAGACAGAGGAGAGAGAAGAGAGCACCACGGGCTTTGACAAATCAAGACTGGGGACCAAAGACTTCGTGGGTCCAAGTGAAAGAGGAGGCGGCAGAGCTCGGGGAGCTTTTGTAAGACCTTCCTCTTTCTCTTAAGTCCCTGGCTCCCACCAATTCTGTGTGCGTTTCATCAGAATATCAGTTTTGTTACCTCTTACAAGCAATCCAGCATACAGACCCTAGAGGCTTTGATTCTCCCACCCATGCTTCCAGAGGCTTTCCATTTTTAGTTTTCTGTTCATAATTATTTACTCTCTTAAAGCTTCCCATTTTAGAAGCACTACCCCCAACCCCCACCTTGAATTCTGCTGTTTATAGGGAGGCTCTTAGGCCATGTTTATTCTCTGGGCTGTAGACTTGGGGTCACTAGAAGGTGAATGCCTAGAAACCAATTGGACTGAATGTGACTGGGGGACAGGTACCCATTCTGTGCCAGGAAAATGTTTGAACCAAATGCTGGGAGTTAGTCTCATGTTGACATAGACCTTTGTCTCATCTCACCACTACTGTCTTTTATTACCACAGCAATTTCGAGCCAGAGGGAGAGGCTGGGGCAGAGGCAACTACTCTGGTAACAATAACAACAACAGTAACAATGATTTTCAAAAGAGAAGCCGGGAAGAGGAATGGGATCCAGAGTATACACCCAAAAGCAAGAAGTATTACTTGGTATGTGTCTGGGGCTAACCAGGAAGAGCCAGAGGGCTTTTGGTTCACATAGTAGCAGTTTTCAAGGCCTAAATTGGTCTGTCCAACCCTGTAATTAAATGGTTGTGCAGGCATATTGCACTGGGGTTGTGTACTTGTTGTACAGTACAGTGGTAGACATGGCTGTCTTCAAGAGAGAGAAGTCAGTATTGGTCCCAGTAAGGATTGTCATCTAAGATGCTTATGAACTCAAGGGTAAGAAATGTTGCTCTTGTCTTTTGTGGTTTGTGAACTTGCTTTACTGCTCACTCACCCCCAGCTTCTATCACTCCCAGTGCAAGATTGACAGAAAAAGCTCACAGATCTCATTGAGGAAAAGAATCTGTCTCCAGAGTGAAATGCCACTTAGGATTCTCACATCTAAGCTGTGGATCATTCCCATGCCTTTCTGGGCTTCTCAGTTTGGGGCCTTTCTAGGCCAAGTTATGGGCCAGTGAGTGAGGACCCTTGGCCTTGCTATATGTCACAGCAGGCCCATATCCAGGCAGGTGTGGCTCAGTGTTGTAACCACCGTGAACTTGGTGCTGAGTATACACCATTTGAATGGCTGGCATGGGTTTGTGTTGTCAGTTACATAGTTTTGAAATTTGGGTTTTTGTGCGGATGGACCCTGCATGGTCACCTTCACTTTTCTAGGGCTGCTGGGAGCCACTCAAAGGCTTCTGGAGGACCCTCATACTTATGTCTAGGGTAGTGCAGTTCGCTGGGCCCAGGATAGATGCTGAAATGGGACTGCTGTGGAAGGAAAAACTAAAGGCCATACAAAGCCCCTCTAGGCTGCCCCTGACTATCCCCTGAGAGAGGTTGCCAACGTGGTTTTTTTTAGTGTGGTGTACATGCAGTTGTGGACAGAACCAGCTGACACCTCAGCTAAGCTGACCTGCAGGGCAATAAGGCCCTAGTTTATGTGAGTGGATGGTTTAGACTCTGAAGTTAAGGGACAGAGGAAGTAACAACTTCTGATTTCCAAAATGCTTTCTCATTCGTTCATGGGATCCTTCCATTCATCTCATGAGCTCATCAGAACAGGGCTTGTTCAGGTATATATAGGTCATATGTTTTTTTCTGTTCTGCCACCTTGTCTCCTTGTATACAACTGAGGAGGGGAAAAACAAGAGAGACGGAGAGGTGGGGTGGGAAAGACTGGAGCCCCAGATGTGTCTGACACCCCCCCCACTGTGCCCCTGTGCTGGGGATTGAACCCTGGCCTTCGACTTGCTGGGCACCCATACCCCCAGTCCTGTCCCAGCTGTGTCTTCTGAGTGTTACTCCCTTTCTTAGCTGCCCAGACACCCAGTTCAGACAGCTTTCACGTTTTAGTGCGATTGGCTTTCTCAGATTAATCCTTTGAGAAGTGGTATACTAAGTATGGACTGAGTTTAGGTTTTTTGGCCCTGTTTTCTCATTTGCATAGTGGGGATGATGATGGAGTAGATTTGAGGAGTAAATGAGGTATAATTGTTTTCAGTGCTGGATGCAGGTTAACATTAAAATGTGCAGGCTACTGTCTCAGAATTCCTAAGGCACCCTCCTGACACTCTTAGA
Organism: Erethizon dorsatum; assembly: GCA_028451465.1. Classification (NCBI taxonomy): domain Eukaryota; kingdom Metazoa; phylum Chordata; class Mammalia; order Rodentia; family Erethizontidae; genus Erethizon; species Erethizon dorsatum. The sequence goes on along the minus strand of CM051827.1, from coordinate 106,763,124 downwards.
TCTGAACCAGTGGCATTTTTCGAGTAGGGGACAGGGAAGAAGAGCAGAAAAGCACGGAAGACTGGGCTTGGTTACAGGTTCTTTGGGGGAAAGGTGCATCTGGGTGGGTACAGAAAAGAGCTGTGTCGCTGACAGCTGTTTCTTTTCCTCAGCACGATGACCGAGAAGGTGAAGGCAGTGATAAGTGGGTGAGCCGGGGCCGGGGCCGAGGAGCCTTCCCCCGGGGTCGGGGCCGGTTCATGTTCCGGAAATCCAGTACCAGCCCCAAATGGGCCCACGACAAGTTCAGTGGGGAGGAAGGGGAGATTGAAGATGATGAGAGTGGAACAGAGAACCGAGAAGAGAAGGACAATTTACAGCCCACAACTGAGTAGGGGCCAGTCTTGATGGGAGCCCTTGCCCAGGGGAGAGAGGCACTGGGAAGATGGCTGGTGAGGAGCTGAACAGAGGAGCCTCAAGGAGATTCTGAACATCCCACCCCACCCCCAGCAGCCATGCAGAATCCTACTACAGTGGAAAGTGTCCCTGGTGCTGTGTCCCACTGGACAGAGGAGGCCACCACCGAGCCTGGGGTCAGGCCCAGCTCTCAGCAGAACATGACATGTTGGGCTCTAGCTGTGTTTCTCATTTGTTGTTGGTGTACGGGGTGGGGGCTAGGGTAGGGGAGGGAGAGCGATGCTTGATTTTGATTTGTTCGCTATTAGAAACCAACAGTTTTGTTTTTAATTTTCATTTCATTTGGAGCTAAGGAAACTAATTTGATGATTTTCAGTGTCTTCTCCCCTGACCTGATTTTAAAGGGCCCCTTTTTTTCCTTTCTTTTTTTTAGGCATATGTAGTAATAGCAGATTTAATTTGGGCAACTTTGATTCTTAGAAAGCAAAGCATGTGAATAAACATTGAAGTGTTCACCTCAGTTTGGGACCAAACTGTTTGGATCTTTGTAAAATCTGGTTTTGTATGTCAAGGAGGAGTTTAAGGCCTTTCTGATCACCTTGTGTTTCCCTTTTCTGCGCAGCCATGTGTCACATGGAGTTGCTCCTAACCACTTCCCATGTACCCCGCTCCTGTATTTTCTGATTTCTCCTGGGCTGGGCTTCCCATTCTCCACCAGCAGCTCCAATGTCCCAAACTTTCTAGTCCTGCTGATCCTCAGCAACAGGGGTGGAAACTGGAGGGCAGTTTCTGGTCAGTTTTCTAAGATACTTCTGAATTCTATTATCTTTACAAATATAAGATGAGAAAATAATTTTTTCAATATTTTTTATTAATCTTTTTATAAAATGAAAGAAACGCCTATGATCAATTAAGGAAGGTGGTTATGGCTGGGTGGTTCTTGGGGTTATGGGTTTTTTTTTTGGTTTTGGTTATTTTTTTTTCTTTATCTTTTCAATCTTAAGCTTTAAGTTGAAACATTCTCAGATGTTGGGGGGAAGCATCCTCTTACAGTGGGTCTTCGTGCTCGCCTTCTGAGGAGGCCGTCCTGAGCAGGTGAATCATACGGCATTTGTGCATATGTTCTGTGTGGACTGTACCCTCCTCTTCCCCACAACCTTCGCTTCTTGGGTTGTTGTGCTTTCCCCTTACTTTGCTACATTTCTATAGTTAAGTTGGTTTTACTTGAATGATTCATGTTTAGGGGAAAAAGAAAAACACTCTTAAAATTTGTTTCAACTCCTCCTGCAAATAAAAACAATAAACGAAGTGGCGGGTGTATGTGGGCTGTGTTCATTGTTACCCTGAGTGTGTGCTCCTTGAGAGGGTGGTAGATAGCGCCCACAGCGGTTTCAGGAAGCCTGGAAGAGAAAATGCTTGTGAGGGCCTGGGCCCCAGCTGCTGCTCATCCCGCTCCATCCTGTTCCTGCAACAGCAGAGGAACCTCGTCCATTCCTTCGCGGAGCAGTAACTCCTCTTCCCACCCTAGTGTTTTTGCTTCATCCTGTGCCTTGGACAGCCCTGGAGAAAGATTTTCACTATGCTGTAGTGTCATGAACAAGAACTTTGGCTTCTTCGGTGGTTTGGCAGTGAATGGCTGTGGTGTACAGGCTCGGCCTTCACTGTGCACTGGAGCGAGATTACCTGGAAGTGTAAGCCACACAGGGTGGGTTTATAGGTGGGCCCTGATCTTCAAGTTTGTCTAGCTCCAAACTCAAGTAGAAGCTCATGAAGTTCTTGCCTTCTCTCATGGAGTTTTCTGAAACCCAACTCGGTCCCCAAATAGGGTTTGCTCTTTCCTCCAGAGGAGGCAAGAGGTGGGGTGCCCCTTTCAGGGAGGCAAAGGTTTGAAATATACTATAAATACCTTTTCAGGAACAGGAGCTGCCAACTTTTCCATCCAGGCCCCGGTTTTAAGCGGTCTCAGCCAGCTGGGGGCCCCGCCCTAGCATGTGCTTTTCCCCACCTCTTCCCCTGAAGCTAAACGCTTTCCAGCCAAAAGAGGGTGGGCCCCAATAGGCGATGTAAAGGGTGGGCCCAGGCTGGGCAAAAGGGAGAGGCTGCTAGCCTAGAAAGCATGTGAGGAAGCTAAGACCTCAGCACAAGCCAGAGGGGTCCTTACCTCCAGGAGCTGGCCAAACCTGCTGAGCCAGGCCGCCCCCTTGCCCACGCCCACTCCCAGCACCTCGAGCCCGACCTTTGGCTGGCGTCTCCGCCTCCTTCGCTCCGCAGACTGTCGCACCCTCCCAAGCCCAAGACAGTATTCAGTCGCCAGCGGGACAGGCCAGGCTCTGGAGGGCGCCCCGGAAATCATGGGTATGTGCGGAGGGCCTGGGGTGACTCCTTTGTGCTGTGTGGAACGGTAAAAACCTACATCACATTACTGCCGTCCGCTGCACTGGGCCCGGGAGTCGCCTGGGAGCGCTTCCGCTTGGGTCAGTCCGTCGGCTCCGACTGGCCCTTTCTGAGCCGCGACCCCGCCCGGCCCTCCGCCCGCAGAGGTCCTGGTCCTGGCCAGATACCGCGCCCAGAAAGAGGACGAGCTGAGCCTGGCGCCCGGGGACGTGGTCCGGCAGGTGCGCCAGGGGTCCGCGAGGGGCTGGCTGCGCGGAGAGCTAGGGGGCCGCTGTGGCCTCTTCCCTAAGCGCCTGGTGCAGGTAGGGTCGGGCAGGGAGCAGGCTGGGGCCTCAAAGCTCTCGGCTTTCGAGCTGAGAGGCCCTAGCCAGGCGTTTATTCCCAGGAGATTCCAGAAGCCCTACGAGTTCCGGGGAAGGCGCTGACACCACGCTGCGCCCGCCACCGACGTGAGCGTCTGGGCGGTGAGCCCGCAGGCTACTGGGCGCGCGCAGGCCGCCCGGCTCAGGGACGGCCGCGGCTGTGGGAGGGGCCACGGAGCCGGCTTGCGGCCTGTGATTGGCTCAGAGGATAATGCTCCGCCCGAGGGCGGGGCCTTGGGTACGACGGGGCGTGCTCGCGCCTAGCCCCTCCTCTAGCCCCGGCGGACCGGGGCTCCCGGCTCAGTCTTACTCTTGTCCGTGACAGGGCACCCCTCCAAATCTTGGGGCCCGCAAAGATGGTGCAAAGTGAACTTCAACTACAGCCCGGAGCAGGCGGACGAGCTGAAGCTGCAAGTTGGGGAGATTGTGGAAGTGATAAAGGAGGTGAGAGGATGACGTGGTGAGAGGCCGTGGGGAAGGGGCATTGGGTAAAGCGAGGGGGGAGAAGATGAGAAGGGTGAGGGGCACGGAGATGGGGAAATGAGGGACAAGAAAGTGGGTCCTCGGGCAGAACCGAGAGTATAAGGTTTCTAGAGACCCTTGGGGCGGAACCAGATGTCCCTGCGTCCTCCCCCTCCCCAGATTGAGGACGGCTGGTGGCTGGGGAAGAAGAACGGGCAGCTGGGAGCCTTCCCATCCAACTTTGTGGAGTTGCTGGACAGTGGGCCCCCAAGTGAGACCTGGACCCTGGGGCCCCCTGAGATCAGACCGCACTTTCCAGTGATCCTCCCGGTGGCATAAGCCTGTGATTCACACATCCTGACCGTGTGACCCCTCTGATGCCCTCCCGTGATCTGTGAATTAGCACCCCACACTAACCTCACTCTCCCCAACCAGGCTTTGGTAACACAGACCTGCCTTCCATCAGCCCTGGTCCTCAGCAGCCTCCCAAGGTATACTGGGTCCGAGTGGGCACAGAGGTGGCGAGTTTCTCTTGGGCTGGTGGGAGGCTCATCTTGTTGTCCTCTCTGCCCCCACTAGCTGGGCAGCCTGATCTATGAGAGCCCTCCAGACTACCTGCAGACAGGTGAGCACCCAACCAAAGAGGTCCCCCCACTTCCAAGCCAGGCTGAGGGAGGAGGGAGCCCTGAACAGAGGGGAGAGGGCTGGCTCCAGTGATCTGACTTTCCCTCAGTCTCCCACCCTGAGACCTGCAGGGCCCTGTTTGACTACCAGCCGGAAGCCCCTGACGAGTTGCCACTGAAGAGGGGGGACGAGGTGAAAGTACTGAGAAAGGTGGGAGAAGAACGGATGGGGCAGGGCTCGGGAAAGGGGACGCTGAGAAGGGGGTGGGACCTAGGAGAGGAGGTTGGGGGACCCGGCTCAGCTCTTTACCTGCATGTTTCTCTCCCAGAACACAGAGGATAAGGGCTGGTGGGAAGGAGAGTGTCGAGGCAGAAGAGGCGTTTTTCCAGACAACTTTGTGCTCCCACCACCCCCAGTAAGTACAGAGCTGGACACTTAGGTAGCAAGCTACTTGGGACAAAGTTGGGGGTCCTGGCACTCACTGGGCACAGATAGAAGGGCATGGGACTTCCTAAAAGCAACCAACGGATGTGGCACTCCTTGGACCCAGTTGGAGCCTCACCCCTAAATGAGGGTGGACTTAGATCTGTGAGGAACCCCTCTTTGGATTCTAATACTGATCTTCTGCCTAGGTCAAGAAGCTGGTCCCACGGAGAGTGGTATCTAGGGAATCAGGTGGGTGTCGGGAGCCTGGGATTGCGGGTGCTCTCTGGGAAACCCACCAGCCCAGTGGCCTATGAACACCTGCAGTCCCCCCAGCAGTTTAGCTCCCCATAGGAGCTCCCTCCTCTGTGGGCAAGGGCCTGGTAGGAAAGTGTGTGAATGAGTGTGTGGGCCAGTTTGTAACTGTTGATATGAAAGGGTTTCTCTTTATGTCTTGGAGGGGGACTATCCCAGTTTATGGATGGACCTGTATGAATCCATGAGATTGTGTTCGTGTGTCTTACTAGTGTGTCGGTGAATAGCTCTGTGTATGTGTCTGAAAGATGTGTCCTTTTATCTTCGAATGCAATGTTCGATATATGCCAAGAGTACATATGTTGTAGCTGGGCATGGTGGCACATGCCTGTAATCCCAGCACTTGGGAGGCTGAGGCAGGAGGATCACTGCAAGTTTGAGGCCAGCCTCAGCTACATAGTGAGTTCAAGGCCAGCCTGAATTGTATAGTGAGACCCTGTCTCAAAACAACAACAACAAAAGAATACATACGTTATATTACTAGAACAGTAGGAACCAGACCAGAGGCCTGTGCTTGTAATTCCAGCATTCTGGAGCCTGAGGCAGGAGGATCATGAGTTCAAGCGAGTTCGAGGCTAGCCTGGGCTACATAAAGAGATCCTGTCTCAACCAAGCAAAACAAAGATTTACTGATAGAACGGGGGGGGGGGTGAGTTGTTCAGTGCTAGAGTACTTGCCTCTTATATGCAAGGCCCTGTGTTTGAGCCCTCATACCATAAAAAAAAAAAAAAAAAAAAAAGTGAATACCCAGTCTGTCATCCAAAAAAGAACTAACGCATAGCCAGTAGTTTGTGTGTGCCTTTCTTTCCCGTTTAGCACTTCTCCCAAACCCAAGGTAACCACTATTTTGAATTATTATGTTTACAATTCCCTTGAGTTTGTAAGTTTTCTTATTTACACAATATGTGTCTAAACAATGTATCAGTAAATCTATTTTGCTTGTTTTTATGCTTTATAAAAGGTAGCCTAAGCTATAGTCCTCTGGTCCTTGCTGTCTTCCATCAGCATTATTTCTAAGATCCGTCTATGTTGTGTGTAGATGTAGTTCATATCTTTCTTTTTTTTGTTTTTTTTTTTTTTAAGACAGCTGCTTTGTAGTCCGTACTCACATTGAACTCATTATGTAGTCCAGGCTGGCCTTGAATCCACAGCAATCTTTCTTCCTCAGCCTCCTGAGCTGGGATTACAGGTGTGGGCTGGTGATATAGCTTAGCGGCATAAGTGCCTGCCTGGCAAGCGTGAGGTCCTGAGTTCGACTCCCGGTACCCGCATCTAAAAAAATTTTTTTTATTAGTATGTTTGCCAAACATAATACATTCATCATTGGCTATTCTGACTCTTGGTAGCCTGCCCTGTGTCTGTCAGACCCAGGGTTTATTTATTTATTTATTTATTTATAAATGTTTATCGAAAAGCAGCTGTACTTCCACTTCATGGTGACAAAAAGAAAACACATCATTTACAAGAATATTAAAATATAGGGCCGGTGAGATGGCTCAGCGGCTTAAGCGCCTGCCTGGCAAGCGCGAGGGCCCGAGTTCGACTCCCGGAACCCACATATGAAAAAGGGGCCGGTGATATCGCTCAGTGGCACGGGCGCCTGCTGGCGCTCGAGGTCCTGAGGTCGACCCCCCGGTACCCAGAAAAAAAAAAAAAAAAAAAAAGAATATTAAAATATGAAATAGTGATAAATCTCACCACAAAATTTACAAGACCTATGTACAGAAGACAGGGTGTATTTATTTTTGCTTTTACCTTTTCCTCTCTTGTTCTGCCCAAGTTCACTCTGCAGAGCCAGTTGTTCCCTTATGCATTCACCCTTCACTTTTCTTTTCTTTTTTTTTTTTTTTGTGGGTACCGGGGGGGACGACCTCAGGACCTCACGCGCCAGCAGGCACCCGTGCCGCTGAGCGATATCACCGGCCCCTTTTTCGTATGTGGGTTCCGGGAGTCGAACTCGGGCCTTCGCGCTTGCAAGGCAGGCGCTTAAGCCGCTGAGCCGTCTCACCGGCCCCTCACCCTTCACTTTTCAAATAAACTTGGGCACTGTTAAAAAATAAAAAAGCGAGCCAGGTGTGGTGGCACACGCCTGTAATCCCAGCACTTGGGAGGCAGGAGGATGGCCTCAAGTGCGAGGCCAGCCTGAACTACATAGAGAATTCAAGGCCAGCCTCATATACACAGTAAGACCCTGTCTCAAAAAATAAAAAATAAAAAAAAATAATTTATTATGGGGAACTGGTGTATACATATGTATCTCATCTTGATCCTTTTTACTTCCCATTCCTCTCCCCTTTCTCATCTCCCCCATTCTCAGATCCCCTTCCCATTTCCACACAGTTTATCTTATTTTGTATCATTTATCTTTTATTTTGTCCTTTAAATAATTTATACTTTGGGTTTCTCATATGAGACAGACCATGCAATATTTAACTGTCCTTATCTGATATATTTCACTTAGCATGATAGGCTCAGGGTGCATCCGTTTTTCTACAAATGACTCAAATTTATTCTTCTTTATAGCTGAGTAGTTCTCCATTGTGTATAAATACCACATTTCCTTTATCCATTCATCTGTTGATGAACATAGGCTGCTTCCAAGATTTAGCTATTATGAATTGTGCTGCTATAAAGTTGGGTAAGCATGTATGACTGTGAGATAATGACTTTAACCTTTGCAGAAAATACCCACAAAGGAGTATAGCTGGGTCAAATGGGATTTCTATTTTTAGTCTTTTTTAATTTTTATTTTTGTGAGTACATGTTTGCAGTATATGATTATATTCATTGTGGGGAGTTGGTACATACACATATCACATCTTAATTCTCTTTTGATCCCCTTTCCCTCCTTTCCCTCCCTACTCTTGATTGACATTTCTCTGATGGCCAAAGGTGCCGCACCTTTTCTCATGTACCTATTGGCCATTTTTACTTCTTCTTTTGAGAGGTAAGTGTTTATTATTTTAATTGCCCATTTTTTGATTGGGTCTTTTATTTTGGGGGGACCTAATTTTTAAAAATTCTTTGTATATTCTAGCTATTAGTAGAATATATAAAGAGAAGAATTAGTAGAATATTAGTAGGTTGGCTCTTTACTCTGTTGGTTGTTTCCTTTGTTGTACAGAAGCTTTTTGATAGGATCCCATTTGTTGACTGCTGGTGCTATTTCTTGTGCAATCGGGGTTCTGTTAGAAAGGCCTTGGCTTTATCTTCCAGCAGATTCATTGTTTCTGTTTTTATATCTAGGTCTTTGATCCATTTTAATTTGATTTTAGTATAGCACAGGAGGTATGGGTCTCTATTCACTCTTCTGCATTGGATAACCAGTTTGTCAAGCATGCATTAAAAAGAGGATCTTTTCAGGGTATGTTTCTGGTCCCTTTGTCAAAATCAGATGGCTGCAGTTCTGGGGTTGTTTTTGCATCATCAGTTCTGTTCCATTGATCAACATGTCTGTTTTTGAGCCAGTACTGTAGTTCATTTCTTTCTCTCTACTATATAATATCAGGGATGTAGCTGTGTTCAAGGCCCTGGATTCAGTCACCAGTACCATGAAAAAAGGGCTGTAACTGCAGATACGGCTGAGATGAAAAGAATTATAAAAGAGGGCCAGTGAGATGGCTGAGCAGCGTAAGCGCCTGCCTGACAAGCGTGAGGGCCCGAGTTCGACTCCTGGAACCCACATATGGAAAAAGGGCCAGTGATATCGCTCAGCGGCATGGGCGCCTGCTGGCGCGCGAGGTCCTGAGGTCGACCCCTGGTACCCACAAAAAATAAAAATAAAAAATAATACTATGAACAACTTTATACAAATAATTAGAAAAATTTAATTAAGTGGATAATTTAAAAATGTAACTCACCCAAACTGACTCAAGAATTTTAGCCTGACTTTTCCATAACTATTAAAGAAACTGAAATAGTTTTATTTATTTATTTATTTATTTTTTTTTGGTACCGGGAATTGAACTCACGACCTTAAACTTGCCAGTCAGGCGCTGTGCCACTGAGCTATATCCCCACCCCAAGAAACGGAAATTGTTAAAAAAATCTTCCCATGATGAAAAAAAACAAGATTATGTGAATTTACAGGGAAAGTTTACTGCTTTCAAAGAAAGATGATTCCTATCTTAGATCTAACAGATGTGTAAAAACAAGACACGTTCTCCTTAGCTCCCTGTGGGTCTGGTATAGGTCTGATGAAGATGGTGCAAAATGCAAAACTCTTAAGAAACACTGAGGAGATACTTCAGCAGCACTGCCAAGATCATAAACCATGAGCAAGCTGGATTTATTCAAAGAACGCAAGGGTAGCTTGGAAAACTACAAACGTCATTCATCACACATTGAAAGATTAAAGGGGAAAACCCATGTAATCATTTCAAAAGACTCAGATAACAGTTTGGATTTGGAACCAGGTATGGTGGCTCAGGCCTGGAATCCCAGAGATTTAGTGAGACCCTGTTTCAAAAATCAAAAACAGCCAGGTGTGGTGGCACAACACCTGTAATCCCAGCAGGAGGCTGAGGCAGGAGGAGTGCCACAGGTTTGAGGCCAGCCTGGACTACAGAGGGAGACCCTATCTCAAAAAGCCACCCTCCCCCAATTGTTTATCTGAATCTTTTGAAATGATTAAAAATTTAAGAATAACTTAATTTTTCTTCTCTCAGCAAGTAGTACATGGATAAGATGGGGCATACCGGGAAAGGGGCAGATTCAGGAGTGGGGAACAGCTTAGGGTTGGGTGTCAAGTGTGTGATGCCAGTGGGTCCAAGTGCAAGTATTGAGAGAGCAGGCAGACCTGAGTCTGGAGTTCAGAAAGGAGGAAGGGGCTAGAGATGGAAATGGGAATCACTGCTTACTGATGATATTTAAACCCATAAACCTGGGTGAGGCCTCTTAGGGAGTAAACGCGAGACAGAAGATGAAGTTTAAGCTTAGATTGGAAGGGAAAATGTTGTAGCCGTGGTCTAGGAAAGAGAGGAGATCAGAACCAGGGAAGCAGCCACAGGCACCAAGGAGGGAACAGGTCTTAGGAGAGTGGATAAAAACTTGGTATGAGAGCTAGTGGTGCATACCTGTAATCCCAGCATGTAGAAGGCTGAAGCAGGAAAGATCACAAGTTCAAGCCCAGACTGGCTTGACAACTTAGTAAGACCTTGTCTCAGAATACAACAGGGCTAGAGATGTGGCTCAGTGGAAAGGTCCTGGCTTCAATCCCTAGTACTGAAGAAAAAATGAGGCAGGCTGTGGAGCCATCTCCTGCAGTCTGCCTTGAGAGCCATCTGCTAGGGGTCCCTTTGAGAGCTCCCAGTTTCCTAGGCCTGGGTGCTCAGTGTTCCGTAGTCTTGAGGTGATTCTTCTGTCACAGTCCCCTGCCCAGAGCACAGGATGGGGCCAGTGACTGTTAGGTGGGTGGGTAAGTGAATGAACACACATTTTGCTACTCCTCAGTTCCTAAGGAACCAAAGAAACTGATTACCAGAACCTCTCTCCCTACTGTCAAAAAGCTGGTGACAGCTCCCACTGGGCCCAGCAAAGCCAAGTAAGGAGCAAGTGGGGGGAGGGGGTTACAGAGGAAGTCCCCCTCCCTGCCCACCTCCCTGAGGCCTGATGGGGATGCGTTCCAGGACACCCTGTGGGGACAGTCAGAAGCGCCCCTCCCGGGATGCAGGTAAGGGCTTTCTTCCTCTAGTGGGTGGGGGCAGGGCTGGGAGACAGGGATAGGGTGGCTTTGCTGAGGGACAGAGATGGGGAGAGATTGGGAGTTGGGGCGGGTCCCTCAGTTCTGCTTTCATAGGCTCCAGTGGCAGCTTCCTCAGTGGGAGTCCGGGGCAACCTGGTAGAAAGCGATCCAAAACTCAGGCTCCCCAGCAGCACTCTGCACCCAGTCAGGTGAGAGGCCGAGACACGGGGTGGTTGGTACTAGGCGGAGGCTGTTCCCAGAGGTGTGGTGTGCAAGGGTGAAGGATCCCAGGCAAGGGGAACCAGACTTGACCCTTTCAGGTTTCCAGGCCTCTGCTGAGACTCTGTCCCCATCACCACAGAGGAGAGAGCACAGCAGCTTGGCAAAGGCCCCTTGTGTGACTAGAACCCCGACATTGAACAAGACTCCCACCAAAGAGAAGACCCCATCTCCAAATAAGATCCCCAGTCCAGAGAAGACCCCATCTCCGAATAAGGCCCCCAATCCAGAGGAGACCCTGACTTTGGAGAAGGCCTCCATCCCAGAGAAGACCCTGTCTCCTGACGAAGTCTCCACCCCAGAGAAGACTCTGACTCTGGACAAGAACTCCACTCCAGAGAAGGTCTTTTCTATGGATGTGGTTCCTGCCCTAGAAGTTCCACCTAAGGATGAAGCCCTTGGCCCAAAGGTGGCTCCAACCCTAGAAAAGCTTACGACCCCAGAGCAGGGGCTTCCTGAAGAGGTCTCCGTGGGAAAGTGCATTCAATCCCAGCACTTCTCTCCTAAGGAATGCCCGCAGGGGGGCCAGGCTCTGGTGGCCATGCAGACTCAACCCCAAGAAGAGGTCCCCATGCCAGAGGAGGCTCCCCTGCAGCCTAACTCCTCAGAGAATTGCTACTGTATGGGGAGACAGGGGGACAGCTCCCTGTTCGAAGAGGAGTCCAAGTCCCAGCTGGGCTCCGCGCCTGCCCTTGAGAAGGCCTGGCCCCCGGAGGAGGCAGCAGCCCTCCGGAAGGAGGCACCTGCAAAAGAGGAGCCCACCCCAAGAGACGCCAAAGAGCAGGGAGCCCCTGATCCCCAAACCCCACACACTATCAAGCAGACGTCAGATCCCCAGGAGACTCCCACCCTCCATTCCCTGGTCGTGCAAAACACTGGAAACAAGAGTGACGGCGTGGACGTGATGTCGCTCGTGCATGAGGTGACGTCTCTCAGGGGCGCCCTGGAGCGTCTGGGGCTGCAGCTGGAGTAAGTGGGTAGGGACGGGGAGGGGCTGGCTGGAGGGGAGGGGAAGGGAAGGGCCTGGCCATCCTCACCTGGGCCTGGTGTCCACAGAAGGAAGATAACTGAGGTCTGGGAGGAGCTGAAGAGTGAGAGGGAGAAGCGCTGCTCGCTGGAGGTGGGTGGAGAGCCCTCGGGGCGGGGCGGGGGCTGGGCCATCCCGGGCTCTGACGTCCTCTTACCCACTAGGTCCAGTTGATGCAGAGGACCCAGAAGTCCCCAACGCGGGCCTTCAAAGACGCGGAGACGCAGACGCACTGAGAGGACCGTCGGCCCGCCCGGGAGGGACGCCTGGCCCGGGCCACCCGCGTCCTTACATTCCGCTTTGGGAAATGCAAGAAAGTAAACTCTGCGGTGGACGCGCCGAGTCGGCTTGGTCTGTGCGGGGCGGGGCCTGGCCGCCGGCGCTCTCGGGCCTCTGCATTCTTGGCGGTCTCTCCCGGGCACATCTGGCCAACATGTGGCTCCCATTACCGTTCCCAAGGCCTGCGCGGGGCTATTTTTATCTACTGGCTGGTGGGGGTTGGGGACGAAGGGTGTCTCCTTCGGAAACTACCGGCTCGCTGAAGACAGGGCAAATAGGAGGGGCCAGTGGCCGGATCCTGGAATCCAGCTGTGCGGAGGGGTGGGGGGGGACCGAGCGCACCTTCTGCCCCGCCTGGACTCCTCTCAGGTGGCTTCACCGTCCTTCCAGGGGGGCTCTTTGCGTCTCACTTGGACCTATCTTGGCTCGAAGCACACACGGTTACACTAGGGCTAATCGTGTGTGTGGCTGCAATGATGCATGCACCCGGGGCACAGTGGGGACACGATGAAGCGTGTCCAGATACTCCGCGGTAAGAAATGCCCTTGTGAGGAATGCCTGACAGTTACTCTGTGTGCCAGTCAGTCAGGAGGTGTGCGCTTCTGTTTCTGCATCCGTGAAGGGAGCGCAAGGATGAAGGAGTAGGGTGGTGCGACCTAGTAGAGGAGGAGGGACTCCGCCCTGGGCACCCCTCCCCCACAGGTAGGAGGAGCCTAGGGACCCCTAAGCACAGAGATAACTGAGGGAGACTGAGTCACTGAGAATGCAGCTTTCATTGGTCACTTCACCGGTTCCTAGAGGTGGTGGCCTTGCAGACCCCGCCCCCGCCCCAGGGCCTTCCGAAAGGATGGGGAAAGGCGCCTCTCGAAAGAGGTCCGTGCCCGCAGCACCAAGGAGATGGGAGGCAGAGGCAATGAGGACGTCTGGGGGCACATCAGGGCTCAGTTGCTGTCCAGTGCTCAGGCCGCTCGGGTATCAGTAATAGTGCATGCGGCCCAGCGTGCCCGTGGCGCCGGGACCTAGCGTGCCGGTGCCCAGCAGGTCCGGCTGCCCGGTGCGCCAGATCTCCCGCAGGATCCGCTCACGCTCCTCCAGCCGCTGCGCGCGCTCCAGCTCCTCCGCCGACGTGAAGACATTGACACTGAGGGGCCCGTCGGGCTCCGAGGACAACTCGGGGCCCGGCAGCGTGTCGTCTGGACCCAGCCGCGTCATCGTGTCCTCGTCCTCGTCGTCATCCTCGGGGTCCAGGGTGCTGCTGCGGGGGTCTCGGCAAGGAGTGGGGCCCCGGGGCCGCGGGCGCGGGGCGCAGGAGATGCTGATGACCAGGAGGCACAGTGTCAGCAGCAACCCAAAGCAGACGCCCAGCACGAAGTAGAGGCCAAAACTCTCGGGGTTCGCTGGGGGCAGAGGGCAGAGATTATGAAGGGGTCCTGGCGGGTGGGAGTCTTCCTTCTTGGAGACTCCGAGGTTTAGGTTTGGGGAAAGGACCATGATCCCTACTGAGGGACGGTGGGGAACCGGCAACGGGCAGTGAAGATGGGGGCGCTGGGATGTGCGAGTGAGGGGCGCAAAGGGGGGAGTGAAGGTCCCTGCCCCCCCCAGGCTCGCAACCCGCCCTCACCGCGGATGTGCGCGTAGGCGGCCAGGCTGTTGCTGAGCAGCTCCATGTCCCTTCGGGGGGCATCCATGCTGCTCGGGGTGCGGTTCCCAGGCCAGCCTGCGGGATCAGCGAGGTCAGCTCCTCCCCAGCCCGAAGTGGACCCTTCCTCGCTTGCTCCTCTGGCAGCTCCTCTCCCTGGAGGAGCCGCCCCAGCTTCCACCCCGGAGCGAGCAGTTCCCTAACTTCGTTGCAGACCTGGGCCCCACTGGGGGAGTCCTTCCTCTGGACGCCGACGCCCCTCATCCAGGGGAGCAGTGGCGGCCCCGGCCCCTGTGGGGGTTCCGAGATGAGGCCGGGTCTAGTCGTCTCGAGGCGGGATGGAGGGTAGAGACCGCGCGGGGAAGAACAGCCGCCTCCCTCCGCCATCCAGCCCGCCCGCCGGGGCCCAGCGCCCCGGCCACTCACCGTCAGCACCCCGCTTCCCGGCTGCCCGGCCCCGGCGGGTCCCGCGTCCGTCCCGGAGGCAGCATACACCGGGGGCCCCGCCGCTCCCGCCCCGTCCGGTCCCGCCCGGTCCCGCCCGGCTCGGCTCCCCGCGGCGGCAGCGCAGGCCGGACACGGGGCGATGGACCAGCGGGCGGAAAGTTTCCTCGGAGGAAAGAGGAGGGACGGGACGGGACGGGGCGGGGCGGGAGGGCGGCGGGGGAGGCGGGGAGGAGGAGCGCCGGAGGAAGGGGAGGGGGCGCCCTCCCGCACAGGAAGCCGCTGGGGAGGCCGCTGCAGGGGCGCCCCCAGGCCAGTAATAACAACTTTGTTATTTTTAAGCTGCCCTTCTGCCTAGGTGCTGGGAGCTGGGCTGACCCCTTCCGGCTGTCTTTCATTTAAGCCTTAACAACCTTATAACGTGGGTATGTACCGTCATCCCCACTTCGCAGATAAAGTAAACTGAGTCATGGAGGGACAGTCGAAACTACTTCTCTGTACCTTAATTAACCTCTGGGAGTGGGGGAGGTTCCACAGCTCCAGGCTCCCTAGGCCTCCCCAGTCCTTCCCACACCACGAAGTTAGCACCCAGCCCCTCCTCCAGGACCTGGGCCTAAGTGTGTCCAGCTGGCCAAGCTCTGGTGCGGTCACCCCGGGTTAATGATTGTTGGGCCAGGCCAGGCAGGCTTGCAGATCCCACCATGGGGCCTCTGGTGTCTCTGAGCTCCTGGAGATGAGCCCTGTGGAATGTGCCTCCCCTCACCTGCGGGGCGCACACGTGCGCGCCCACCTGGGCTCAGGGCTGCTGCCTGCAATGGTTGGTGGATCAGTGTGTGCAGCTAGCAGCCTTCTCTCTGCCCAGCAAAGCCCCTCCCCATGGCTTCCCCTCCCGGTGCTGGAGCTGGGGTGAGAGGGAGGCCTTCTTGGCCAGAGCCTTAGAGAGGAGGAGGGAAGGAAGAGGGAGAGGAAATTGCAGACATAGCTGAAGGCGCTGCTTAAGGCCTGCGGGCCAGCGACCCCCCTCCCTGTCCAGGTTGCAGACCCTCACTCCCCCAGTCCTGAGAAGAGGTTCAAGTAGAGGGCAGATCTACAACCAGCCTTATACATGAACAACAGTCTAGAGGGCAGATCTGGATGAAGAAGGGACCAGGACTGACTCCCACCCGAGTATCTTTGTGACTGTTTATAGTCTGCTTCCTGAGCAGTGTGGAGGGGTTTCTTGCCCAAGACTGGGTAGTTGTCTATTTATATGTAATACTGCTCGAGTGTGTGTGGGGGTAGGTACTCCTGTGTATCAGTCTATACAGCCCCTTGTCCACAAGTGTTAACAGAGCAGGTGCTGCTAACCCTTCCTACAGGAATGGGGATTTAGCAGTAAACAGCAGCAACAAATAACACTAAGTTGGAAAAACAAAACAGCAGGGTCCAGGAAGTAATCTCAGGTGTATGGGCTTGGACCTAGGGGGCTGGCAGAGGGAAGAGGTAGGATCAGATCCAGGTGGTATTCTGAAGGCAGCTTCTGTGTGGGTGTGGACGTGAGGGAAAGAGGAAGTTAGCCTTGCTTTTGGGCGTGAGTACCTGAGGAAAGTCTGCCCTGGGAAACATGCTTGGGGGGAGTGAGTTTTATTCTAGATATGTTTGGTTCCATATGTCCATTGGGTACCTGGGTAGAGGTGTCAGAGAGGCAAATGGAGCCCCAAGTAGCATGTCCAGCCTGGAAACGTGAAGTGGATTTAGCACCCCAGGTGTGGGTGGATTGCCTGGGGCAAGGGAACTGGGAGAGAAGAAAGGGGTCTAAGGCCTGAGATCCCTGACAGGGGGGTTACGTGGAGGAGGAGTCTGCAGGGGGAGACCAATGAGGTGGGAGCCAGAGCAAGGACGGTAACAGCAGGGTTACCTGGGCTGAGAGATAAAGATGAGGACAGAATCCTGCCCCTGGTGTGGGCATCACTGTGACGATGTCGGCAATGCTGGTAGGTTCCCTGGGTTGTACCCTTATTTCTTCAGGGCATTCATGTGACTGGCTGGCCGCGCAGTGTATTTATGTACTGTATTGCTGGGAGTGTGTTGTGTTTATGCCTTATCATCCATGAGTATCGGTGTGTGCTGCAGCTGCACTTGTGTAACTGCATAGAGGCTTGTGTGCCTCTGTTTATGTGACACACACCTGGGCCCTGTGAGGGCCCATGCATCTCTGTGTGCAATGCGGAGTTTCTCTCCAGCTGTTTCTGTTCATCTCTGCTATGCAGATCACTCTATCTCTACCTGTAGGCAAAGGTGTGTCTATGTCTATGACCTGTATGTTTGGAGTGGGTCAGATGTGACTGAGCCCTGGGGCAGCACGGTGAGGGGTAAGATGGTCACTGGTCCCTACAGCGATGCACACACAGTACCAGAGTGCTACCTCCTCCAGTGGGAAGGGTGTGTCCAAATCAGGGCAGGTATGAGAAGTGGTTCTGAGGAGCTGAAGGAAGGTGCCTGAAGCCATTGGCCTATGTGGTCACCTGCGTCTCTCCCAGCCTGCTTGTCTTGTTTGCCCAGCCACCTGCTTCAGTCAGGTGGCTGGGATCTCTGCATGTTCTGTCACCTGCCTGTCTGGCTCACATCCCAGCTTTCCATGTGCTGATCTCCCCACCTCCTCGCTGCCTGCCTGTCCAGGACTTACCTGGTGCCTGCCCACTTGCTCTCTTGCTGGCTGCCTCTGCCTTCTGCCTGCCTGGGACATGAGGGATTTGGCACTTTGGCACTCCTAAGAGAAAACAGGGAAGATAGGTCCTGATAGCAGGGGGCTGAGAGATCTAGAGGCTGTGGGATGGGCCCCAGGGTGCTGGCACATTCAGGAAGCAGTGCAAAGCTCCCGCAGGAGTCTGCTCCTGCCCCCTGAGGCGAGCTGGGGGTTGGCCCTGACTGCTCTGCTCCCAACACTGGGGTGGGTCTCCCCACCACCACAGGGGTGGCTCTTGGATGAAAAGAAGAAGGGATGCACTCAGAGCCTCCTAAGGCCTGCCAGCCTGTTATGTGCCCCAATGCCTCAGCTTCCCACAGCTGCTGGGAAGAGGGTCCCGGGAGTTTGCTCAGTGAAAAATTATTATTTGGAATGAATGTTGAGTCCCCTCCTGTCCCTGGCACTCCCTGTTGTAGTTTGTCACATGACTCCCATTTGACAGAGGAAGAAAGTGAGACAGAGCAATCACATTGTATGTGTGGTCACATGGGGTTGAGTGGCAGGGCCTGGATTTGAACTTGAGACCCATGCTCTTGATACTTTCCCACAGACAGCTCTATGACCACCATGGTTCTTTACCCACCAGACCCAGTGCTGCCTTTCATGACTTTCTACTGCTATTTTCATACACCTGTAATAAAACTGATAATGTACCAGCCTTCACATCCAATTAAGATGTATAATGGCTCTCATTCTATGATATGAAAGAAATAAAAGCCAGGTATGGTGCCACATGCCTGTATATGCCAGCACCCAGGAGGCTGAGGCAGAAGGATCACTATGAGGCCACCTTGGGCTAGTGAGTTCAAGGCTAAGCTACATAGCAAGATCCTGTCTCAAAAAACCTAAATAAATGAAATGAGGGCCAGTGAGATGGCTCAATGGCGTATGCGCCTGCCTGGCAGGCGCAAGGGCCCGAGTTCGACTCCTGGATCCCACATACGAAAAAAGGGCCGGTGATATCGTTCAGCTGCACGGGCACCTCCTGGCGTGTGAGATCCTGAGGTCGACCCCCGGCACCCACGAAAAAAAAAAAAAAAAAAAAAAAAAAGAAATGAAAATAGTGGTATACAGCTGTGAAGAGGTCCATTGCTGGGAAGAGGACTGTGTGCAGGCTGATGCTAGAGCAGCGCAGAGGTGTTCATGTGTGAAATGAACTGTAGTCAAGTTCTGGATAAAATAAAATACACATTTTCTCCACCTTACACAGTAGTTAGATTCCTGGAAAATTCAACATACACAATATATCCCCAAATCCTTTGTGTTTATATGTAAAATGAAGTTAGATTCTTGGCTCTGGTAATTATGAACAAGTCTTTCACTTATGTTCTGCAGGATGTAGAATCTGCTGTCTTTGTGGGGTTGTCAGGGGTCCCTGGGCTCCAGCCTTTAAATGCTAGCAGCTTCTCCCAGTCTTTGTGGGAGCCCCAGCTCTTGCAGTGGACACAAATGATTCCAGCTCTCATTCATGGAGCTCACCACTTGAGTAGGGAAGACATCATCATTCCTAACTGCATGAATACTCATGTCAGGTTGTGATACACAATTAAAAGTGAGCAAGAGCAGCAGAGGAGGGAGGGAGGGAGCTGGGGAAGAGCCTTTCAAAAAGAGGCTGTTGGCGTGGTGGTGCATGCCTGTAATCCCAGCACTCGGGAAGCTGAGGCAGGATTGCTCCAAATTTGAGGCCAGCCTGGGCTACATAGTGAGTTCAAGGCCAGCCTGAACTATTGTCTTAACCAAAAATGCTTATTTTGTCATGTGATGCTTGTGGCAGAGGCAGTGGGAGGAGAAAGACCAGGGGCCAGAGCTGGGGTTTGGGTCACCACAGTGGGCTGTGAGCTGGGGAATGGTGGGAAGAGAGATAAGATACGAGGCTCACTTGGCTTTGGAGCAGGACAACCTGGGCCCCAGGACTCCATTTCCTCACTTCCTCTCCCACTTCAGATAGGTCCACAGTGCATCTGGCTTCTCTCTGGAACCGTTCTCCGAGTGCCCTGGAGACCAGGGGGTGGCCAAAGGGATGGAAACTTCTCAGGTCTTATCTTATTTGACCTTAAGGGAACATAGGAGGCTGTTGATCACACCCATGTTCTGGTACTGTAACAGTTCTGAATACCAAGGACACCAGTGGACAAAACAAAGTCCCCACCTGCCCTGTGTTGAATGAATGTAAGCTTGACAAATGCATGTGACCAGGAGACATCTGTACACTGAACAGATACTGAACGGATGGAGGAACAGGAGTGGGGCTGAGTGGACAAGATCCAGGGGCAGCAGCTGGCAAGGGGAGTGGCGGTGATGGGCTGGGAGCAAGGGCCAAATGTAACGGGCAAAGCTGTCTAGACTCCTGGGGTAGGTGTGAGCTCTGGGGTACACGTAGACCCATGGGCTGGGCTGGAGCCTGCCCTGCCCTTTATGTTAGGACACCTGCCCGATCTCTGCTCCTTTGAGCCTGGACTAGGGTGAGGGTCTACAAAGATAGACAAGGGTGTGGTGGTGTGCTGGGGGAGGGGTGGCCCACCTCTAGCTTCACTGCTCAGGAAGTGCAATCTGCAGTCTAAATTTAGGCAACGGAAGGAAAGAAGGAAGGAACTCCTGGGAGGGGAAGGTGCAAGGTGGTACAGGAAAAGGTCTGGCTTGCCCTCACCCTGTCCCGGCTCCCTGGACGGGCATGTGGGCACACAGGGCTTTGGCAGAGAGAGGACCAATATTCTCCACCTGCAGTAGCTCTGGGCCCCTCTGGGCCTGCACGGGCCAGGGGCTGAGCCAAGTCCAGCAGGAAGCGCCATTCAGGCACACAGCTGGGGCAGGACAATGGGTCTGGGAGAATGCCAGGTCCTTCTGGGTCCCTGACCAGTTCACAACAGTGAGGCTGGGTGCCACCTGCTGGCTGGGGGTGAAGGTGCACCTGGTGTCAAGACAAGCAGGGCTAGGAGACAGATGGGCAGAACAGGGCCCACGACAGAGGCACAGAAGAGGGAAGAACAGCCGAGGCTTCAGACCACAGCAGCTCCAGACAAGGAAGTTTTATTGCTGACATGCAGGTAGAGTCCCCATGTAGTACAAAAATATGTCTTTATACAAACTTTTTTGTGACATTTTTCCATTTTGTTTTCTTTACAATAGGACTTCTCTCAGTGTGTGACACCAGTGAGGGCAGACTCAACCTCTCATTTGCGTCTCCAGAAATGCCATCAGACTCATGGGCTCCCCTTGGAAGGAACCAGTCTGTGCAGACCCGAGGATATTGCTTTGAAAAGGAGAAAGCCCACACGTGGAAAGCGGGCCTAGGGTCCTGGGTGGGGGCTCCACCACGGCAGGCCCTGGCCAGGCCCGAGCCTCACTGGAGGACAGTCCCAGGGCTGGGAGCCCAGGTCAGCCACATTTCTGCTCCTTTAGGAGACATTTCTTTATCAAATAAATATAGAAAAGAGCACAGCACCATGCCCTGGTGCTCAGCGGCTCGATGGCTGAGCTAGAGGCAGAGCTGGGTGCTCGGGGAGTAAGTGGTGGGCTCCCACAGACCCACTGAGGCAGAGGCAGGAGGCGCCCGAGTGCTGGACTGGGACACGGGGAAGAAGGGGCATGGGCGGCCCTGCTACTGCTGGCAAGAGGTGGCCCCATTTTTTCCAGATGGGGAAACTGAGGCACAGGAAGTTTGGGAACTTGCCCAATGTCACTCACAGTGAGTCAGCTTTTTTGGGGGCTGGAGTCAACTCACGCTCTGGGAAACACAGTGAGGAGCAAGAGCAGGCAGGAAGGGCCTGGGGATGCCTGGCACACTCAGCCTCTCAGAGGACGCATGGGGGGCAGGTCTCCAGGGAAGGGTCCTTGCTTCACACTGGGCAGGGCAGGATAGGTGATTCTGGTGAGAACAGCATTTCTGGCAAGACTGGCATCCACTTCAAAATCATGGCTCAAAGAGTAGCAGGGTTGTTCTCAAGCCAGGCAGGGCAGGACCTCAATCCCTACATTTCTCCCCGCAAGTCTCCCAGCCCCATGACGGCCCCTGGCCAATGTCTGCTGAGGTTGGCAGGGGACGCCACTTCTCTGGAGCAGGGGCAGGAGGGGAGATGCCCCACTGTTTGTTCTGAGAACGTAGTGGGGTGCAGGAGTGAGACAGCATACAAGCAGGGCCATGTCCTAGGCCAGGCCCCGAGCAGGCCTCCCCGGCCCGGCCACAAAGTCCCTTCACATGGCGCATCCACGTTACCTGGTTACCACGCGAAAGATGGAGAAGGAAGCAGGGCTATCATGCAGCACCTCAGAGAAGCTACTGAGATGAAAGAGCGAGCCAAGTCTAGAAAGGCCTCCCACCATAGGAAACAGAGCCTGGGGACTGGGAGCAGAGAGGGGCTGGCAAAGGCTCCCCTGTGCCTGGGGGCTAGGAGGGAGGCCAAATGGGGGCTGCAGACCCTGATGTTCTGCCAGCTTGGGGCAGGATGGGCCAAGAGCTGGGCCACCTAAAAATGGGAGGGAAGTTGGTTCTGTAAAAAAATAAATATATTTTAATTCGGTGTAAGATGAAGGGGAGGTTTTCCAAAGCTTGGACTGAGGGGCTGGGGTCAGAAGAGGGGCAGCATGGACTGTGAGAGGGGCTGGGAGAGTAGGGAGGGTGGGCATTCAGTTTGGGAGCCAGCAGCGAGCTGCACTTTCAGCTTATTTGGACTGTGGGGAGCAGTGGTCCAGGGCCGGGCGGCTGGCTGGCTGGGTCAGGGCCTGGGGCACGTGGGTGGGCTCCCTCCTCCCGTCACGCAGTCCACAGACAGCATGGTTAAAGAGACAGAGGTAGATTAAAATGTCATGATTAAAAGCAGATTAGTTATCTATGCTTCTCAGATTAAAAAACCACACAATCAAGCAATCATTCCAAAAGGTAGCTTTGTGTACCTCTGCTGACCCCACGTGTGACCTGGGCTGTCCCTGGTCCCTGCCCTGTCCTCACTGCAGCCTGGGAGAGTCCAGCACTACAGGACCCAGCCCTGACAGCCAGGCCTTGGGCTGGGGGCCAGAAGAGGTGGCGCTGGGGCCAGCTGCCCCTGGCTGAGGCCACTATTTCCGCAGATAGCGCTGTGCCAGAATGGCCGTGTCCAAGGAGGTCATGGGCTGTGCGTCGTGGCCCAGTCGTCGCACTGGGGGCACGCTGCCGAACTGTCGCTTGGGGACCCAGCTCCGAGCCTCGTGTATGGAGCTCTTCTCCTCAGCCAGCAGCAGCTGCTGCCGCATGTAGTTCTCAAACTCATACTGAGAGCACTCCTCTGTCACCTTCGCCTGTGAGGCCGAGGGGGATGGAGACAAAAACAGAGCAGCAGAGACAGAAGACAGGGCGTGAGCACTGCAGCCTGGCTCTGAGGCTGTCCTTCCCCTGTGCCACACCTCGGGCACCAGCCAGCCAGGAGCTGAGCGTAGGTCCCCGAAGGCCTTCATCCAACTGGGCCCTCCCTAGTTGGCTGCTGGGGCAAGTTCCAGCTGCACCACAGACCTGTGGTGTGACCAGGACCCCTCCCTTCCTAACCTCTGACCTTGGCAGTGGTCACATTAGCTTTCTTGGTGTGAGGGGGCCAATCCCTGCCAAGGGGTAAAAGAGCGTGGCCCCGGGTACTTGAACCTGGGTACCCCTGTTTATCTCAGCTCCACACATGGAGCCCCAGACTGAGTTCCCTGGGGCACAGGCAGACTGTGACCAAAACAGCAGGGGGAGTTTAGAATCAGACTTGGGTTCAAAGCTCAGCTCCACTACTTCCAAGCCATGACTCTGGGGGAAACCATTTTACTTCTCGGAACCTTGCTTTTCTCCTTTGTCAAGTGGAGATAACACAGGCCACTCAGGCCGTAGGGAGGACTGAAAAGAGATGTACTAGGTGTGGGCACTCATGGCTTCGAGTGATGACGCTTGAGCTGAGGAACAGCTCTAGGAAGGGTGGGAGCTACACGGCAGGCCTGGAACTCCCTCTTCTCAAGGGCCAGTAGTTTCTACTGCGGCCCCTCTGCTCCTACCTGCCCACTGCTTGCTGGCGGGAAGGAAGGGAGACTCTTACATCTCAGGTCCACCTTCCTTCCCAGGGACCAGTGAAGCCCTGCCCTCCAGGGGGCACCCTAAGATCACCCGGCACCTGCTGCCTAGCGCTGTCTCTGCTCCTTTCCCTGGCCCAGCACTTTCTCCAGAATAGGGAATGGGGAGAAGAGAAAACAGGGATAAATGAATCATCTGAAAAATGAAAAGCAGGAAGGGTAAGACAGAACCCAGTGAGTCAGAAGAGGAGAGGAATGTGACTTGGGCAGGAAGAGGAAGCTGAGAGAGGGCCAGGCAGGGCCTCCCCACCGTGGCTTCCACCTCAACAGCCCCGATCTCAGGTGGAGCATGGACATCTCCTTTCCCACTCCTCGTGTCTACAGGGAGCTGTCACCTGTGCCCCTTCCTCCCCCTCTCACCTCCTGGGAGCTGTCTGCATTGCTCATCTGGTCGTCAATGTCAGGAACCACTTGTAAAGGCCCGCTCAAAGAAGACAGGGACTGCCTGCAGGGGAGGGGACAGGTCAGGCTGCCAGGTGCCCACTTCCTCGGAAGAATCTGGACAGGCGACTGCTTGGCATAACAGCCGGCAGACAGTGGCTGCTCTTCACACAGCATGCAGAGCACCCGAGTCCCCAGCCTGGTGCCTGCCCAGCACCAGCCCACTCACCACGATGCAATGATGGCACTGAGGGCTTCTAGGACGTCAGTGGCAGCCAGGCGCTGCTGGGGGTCGAGGACCAGCAGTTTCCGGATGAGACACACGGTGTTCTCCGAGACCCGCCCATCCCTGCCCAGGGAGAGGGAGAGGACTCAGCACAGTGACATGGGCTGAACTCTGATCCAGGACTCCAGGGCTCCCTGTGTTGTCTCCCCATCCCCTCCTGGGAGACAGGACTCACTCAGGAATGGTGTACTCGGCGGCCTTGATCTTGCGGAAGAGCTCCTGTGGGATGCTGTCGTAGAAGGGGAACTGGCCGTAGAGCATGGTGAAGAGAACCACACCTAGGGCCCACATGTCACTGGGCTTGCCTCGGTACGGCCGGCCTGGAGGTAGAGGACATGAGCACTCAGTGGGAAAGGACAGCCCTAGTATAGCTCTGCCATGAGCCCACGGCCCCCGCTCTGCTTCCTGGCCACGATGAGGTGAGCAGCTCTGCTCTACCACATCCTTCCACCACAACATTCAGCCTGGCCTCAGGCTCACAGCAATGGCGCCAAGTGACCATGGACTGGAACCTCTGAAACAGGGAGCCAAAATAAATCTTTCCTGCTATAAGTGGTTATTCTCAGGTATTTTGTCCCAACAAAAGAAAGCTGGCTAACATACCAGGAAAGTCCTTTAACACATGGCCTGAAATCCTGTCCCTGTCTCTTTCATTCCTAAGACTTATCCATGCATGACTATGATCAGAATGTCTTCCCCCTCCACTAGACCAAAGATTTTGTACAAGAAGGGAAAGGACTGGTTTGGGCCACCAGTAAAGGCCAGATTGCAGCCCAGAGCCTGCCCACAGCAGTGCACGCGCTGCCGCAGAGCCTGCCATGTGCAGCCAGGACCTGCTGTTTGGCACAGGCACACCGTACCGCTGAGCACATCGGGACTGATGTAGGCGGGGCTTCCCCTCTGGTCCTTCAGCAGGTCCCCCTCGCTCACGAGATGCTTCCCGAGGCAGAAGTTGGTGATGGTTATCCGATGAGTTCTGGGGACCACAGGGAGAGTGAACAAACTTTGGTGTCTTCAGCCAGCCACTAGAAGAGCCAGGTATCCTGCTGGGCCAGCCCCCAAACCTGAACAAAAACAGCTGCCCCCAGCCTCACCCGCGGAGCAAGGGAATCACACCTGCATCCTTTGCTGGCTACCTGCCAAGCTGGATGGCAGGAATGTGTGTCACTATAACCTGTAGGCCTTCTTGTACTTGCCACCCTGGCTGCATGTCAGGGGTACAGCTTAGGACGTTCAGAGGTTGCCCCTCAATGGCCTCACCTGATCTTCCAGGTTGGGAGTGACCTAGACATTTAGTCTGATTCCCTCATTCACACATAAAAAGGAAGTCCAGAAGTGTGTGACCTTACAATCTCCCACTGGCTCCAGGCAGCACCCTGACAATAGGTCCTGAGCCTCCCCTGCACAGCTGAGCACCCCACCCCATATTCCCCATCCCACTGAGTCCCACCGCCCTGCAGAGGACACTGAAAGCAGCCAAGTGTGTCCCTGGGGAGGGATCCCAGCTCACAGGGCAGCCTTGCTGGGGAAGCCTGGTCCTTCAGGGCAGTGTCCATGTCCCCTGGTGGAGGACTGAAGTACATCCTCCAGATGGAGACGGGCCCCTGCTGATAGCACAGCCCATCCTTTCTGGGGCCCTTGAGTCTTTCCACATCCAGCAATTCCCCATATCCCTACAGTCTCGAAGCTGACAGGGCAGGATGGGCAAGTGGCAGCACAGTTGTCACAGTGCAGCCTGGAGCAACAACACACCCAAACTTAGTCACCCTGTCTTTCCAAAACCCCACTATGGGCCAAAGCACGCCTGAGATCCTGCACTGAAAGGATGGTCTGGGAACCTTTCTCGGCAACTTCCAGGAGACCTTTATCTCCAGAAGTGAGTGGAACCAGGGCATGGCACAAGACCCCTTCCTCCACTGAGGAAACACAACTTTTCGAGGTCCTGAGGACTAAACCCAGCCTTCATACTGAGCCACATCTCTAGCCCCTTTTTCTTTATTTTGAGACAAAGTCTCACTAAGTCATTAAGTTGCCCAGGCTAAGCTCAAACTTGTAGTCCTCCTGCCTCAGCCTCCCACAATGTTGGGATTACAGCGCCACCATACCTGGCTTCTTCCTCTATGGCAGGGGTATACACACTGGTGAAATGCAGCACGGCAAAGCCCATAGGTGAAGGATAGCCACACGTGCTGGTCTGGGTTTTCACTGGTCCTCTCTGGGTTCAGAACTACTGGCCTAAGGCACCCCAGATTCCCTACCTCCTGGGGTCTACTGAGAAGGACAGTTCACTCCAGAGGGGAGGGCACTGAGAACTGGTGAGGAACAATGGGCAGCTCTGCCATCTTGGGATCCTCTGGCAAGGCTGAACTACCAGAGCTTTGGGCAGTCAGCCCTTCCCCACTTTCTTCCATCAGAAAAGCAGCGCTGGGGTGCCACAGTAGGGCCCTGAGGAAGCTCAGCAGGAAGCACTTCCAAGGAACAAGGCCCTGCCACTGAGGAGGAAGCAGGCCCGCCCCCTGTGGGGCAATGCTCCATAGCAGGCGAGACAGGGGTCTGACATGCTGAGGAGCACTGCTGCTGGTGCATGGCAGAGTCCTCGGAATGACACTATAATTCTGGGACCCCTGCGGGGTGACCGGACACCTCCTGGTGTTCTTCCCTGGCCTGGAAGCCACTAACACTGATCCCAGAGGAGGACCCAAGTCCCCATGAGTGAGCAGGCGGGCCCAGCAGGGCCGTTTAGTCATGCCGGGGTGGACTCCCTGGGAGGACCATGGCACAGGCAGGGGTGCTCTCGCATGTTTCGGTGGGCAAGGCATAATCTGCTTTGGAGGAAGTGACCAGCTTGGGTAGCTCAGTTGATGGAGCTCTGAAGTCTACCCTTGGGTGGCATTTCTGTCCCCTTTTGCCAGTCCCTTTTGTCATCATCAGTTGAATATTTGGTAAGGGAGTGGGCCATTTTCATTTATGCCTCACAATAGCTTATGAGGGAGATTTTTCACTCTGCCATTTCAGATGGTGCGATTCTGGTACACAGAGGCAAAGGGATCTGACTTGCTCGAGGTCAGACAGCTGGTGAGCGCTGGAACAGGATTCAAACCCAGGATGTTAGTCAGGACTGACAGCTGCCCAGGTGTGTAGTGCCCAGCCCGACTGATTTTTCCCTCTGTTCCATCAAGGCTGACTCATCCCTGCCTAGTATTTGAAGACTCTGATCAGATGCCCCCTCTGAGAGTCATGGGGCAGGCAGCTTTGGGCTCTGATCCTTTCTGGGAAGCCCACAAAGTGGACCAAAAGGAGTTACCACAGAGGACCCCTACATCACACTGGGGTGGGAGGAGTGGGCTGGCCCCCTGCAAGAGGCCCCTTAGGGCCAGGTGTGGTGGCACACAGCTACAATCCCAGTGACTGGCTAGGCTAAGTAACGCAGGAGGATTGAAAGTTTGAACCCAGCCTGGTCAACTAAACAAAATCCTGCTTGTAAAAAAAAAAAAAAAAAAAAAAAGATGCCCCTTAGGGGAGCACTAGTGAGGAAAGGCGCCTCCTACTGGAATGCCCTGTCCCTGTGCCAGCCAGCTGGGCCCTGCAGCTGGATGGATGGGAGCAAGGGAAGCTCCACGAGGGGCCTTGGGCTGCTTCTCTAGAAAAGGCTCCCTGGTGGGGAGGGAGGTGCTGCATCAGAAGTGCAGGGTGTGCGGCTGAGGGTGGATTTCCCCAGGAGCTCAGTCCAAGAGGCTCTGAGAGCCCTTCAGCTATCTTGGGGAATTTTGCTGTCAGGGCCTTGTGCAAACAAAGGCGTCTGTCCTCATGTTCTCAGCAGAACCGCAGATCCAGCTCTCGCACAGGCCCGCTCCAGGCTGGGGGTCTCAGCAGGGCTCATGCACACATTAAGAGGCCTGCTGCTCTGCTCTGAACCTCCCTCATCACTGCTCCAACTTGGGATGACTGCCCCTGATCTGGAAGGTTCCCACAAAGCCACACTGTGTATTTTCTCCCCCAGCTACTGCAGCCACAAATGCATCCTGTGGTCTGAGGCTCAAGACGCTGGGAGGAGAACAGCTCAAGGGGAGAAAAGGCAGGATTCAGATTCTGAGGATCCTAGTCCTAGCTGTCACTTCCTTGCTGTGTGAATCTCATGCCAACCGTCAATTTCCTCATCCGTGAAACAGGGAATATATTAGTGCCTGACTCTCAGGACTGTCCTGAGATCCACCAAAAGAACATAGTCCACAGCAGCCACTTAGGCTGGTGCCTGGGACACAGTAAGCTGCCATTATCCTCTCATCTTCTGTTGGCTGGCACATCTGGCAGAGGCCATCAATAAGAGATACCAGGAAAGACACTGACCACGAGGCAGTGGCGTGACAAAGGCCCTGGTGCACAGATGAACCTTCGATTCCACCCTGCTGGCAGGACCTTCCAACCCTCTGTGGTGGAGAGCGAGAGGCAGGCAGGGCGGGGGGTGCTCAGGAGGAGCAGCTGAGTGGGCACCCAGGCAGCCTCCACTGCCCTGCCACAGAGGCGCCTGGAGGCTCTCCCACAGGAAGAACGTGGTCAGCTCCAAGGCCTCCTGAAGCTTGGCAACATTCCCCTGCCCTCACTGCTGCCACCACCCAAGTTGGCTGGGTGGCATTTAACTCCCTGGGAGTCCCAGACCCCCCAGCTGGCCCTGACAGAAGGGTGATGGCAACAAGGGGAAGAGCAGGCAATGTGCGTCAGCAGGGTACGCTCTGAGTCATGCTTTGGCTGTGGCCCTCTGGGTTGCCAGTGTTCTCCTTTTCTAGGAACTGGTATGCAACTTGCCTACCCAAAGGGAAGAGGAAGGGAGCAGGAACCCACAGCCAACTTTGAATAACCCCAAAGAGAGCTTCAGATTCCAGCCTGTTCCTCATCCTGAGCAGGTGAACTTGTCCCTGTTGCTGCCTCACAAGCACAGCTTCCTTTTTCCGTTCCCTGGGAGCACTCTGCTTGTCTGCCGGCCTTCTGGCCAGCTGAGGGCCTCGCAGGATGGGTGAGAGGGGGTCAGAGTTCTTCCAGGCTAACCCCTGACTGAGCAAGGGTGAAAGTGAGGCCTGGATGGGATGAGTACGACAAGGATGTGCAGGGAGGTGTGGGGCTCTCTGCTCCCCATCTCCTGCCCCTTTCTAGAGCACCTGAGTGAACTTAAGTAAAAGATGGCCAGAGCATATGCTTGACCCAGACACAAAACAGGATTACCAGATTAAAGGAGTGCAGCCAAGACAGGGTCTGAGAGGTTTGGGGCCCTGCAGCCTGTGGAACCCATGTGTTCACATAGCAGAGCTGCTGTAGTCATGCAGGCACGCTCCAGACTAGGTGCCCAGAGCCTGGGGACCAGAGAAGAGAGAGTTCAATCAAACCCGCCAGCCACACAGAGTCCTGGTGTGCTGGTGTGGTGAGCAGGCAGGAGCCTCCACTGTGCGTTCCCACAACAACCCTTGGGATGCTCATACAGAGCCTAGCAGTGATGGGCGGTGTGGAAGGCCTGAGCTCTCTAGTCCAGCTGAGAGGACATGGGCTCTGCAGCCAGATAAGACTCAAAAAAATTGCCCTCTCTTTATGAACAGTGGCCTGCAGTCCAGAACAGGATGGTGATGGGCCCAAGATCCCACACAAGGCCTGGGGCAGGGCAAGACCCGAATGCCCTTCTCTGAGACAATATGCTCTCCAAAACTCAGGGCTGGGGTGGCCTTCTCTTCTGATTCCCAGTCCAGGCTGGGGCTGGGGCACACCACTCAATATATACCAGGCTGCACCTCCTGAGGGAAAAGCATATGGCCTGCTTTCCTGTCTCTGGGCCAAAGGAACCTCCAAGGCCTGCTAGATTATGATGGGCCAAACCCTACCAGGCAGTTGCACACCCACTTATTTATATCTCACGCCAAAGCTTCCAGGAAGGTAGAATTATCTCTACTTTCACACATGAGGAAATGGGAGCTCAGAGAATGAACGAATTCAATCAGCAAATAAATAAACCAACAAACTCTCACGGTCTCCAAGATAAGAGGCAGTCCTGGGATGCGAGCCAGGTCTGAGCCCCCATGTCCTGCTCCATCTTCCCTAACTCCTCACTCAGCCAGAACAGGCTCAAGCAGTCCTGGAATTTCCTGTTTCCTTCCCTCCACCCTGCAGAGCATGACAGGGTCAGGTTCTCATCTCTTCACTTTCTCAGGCTGGCAAATCTTTCCTCATCCTTCATAAACTGACTCAGCCAGCAGACTCCCTGACCCTCCATGAGTCTCCAGTGTTTTGCACAATTGTCCTCAATATATGATATTTGGTGAGGCATGGTGGCACATGCCTGTGATTCCAGCACTCTGGGAGCCCGGGGCAGAAGGATCACAAGTTTGAGCCCAGCGTGGGCAACTCAGTGAATTAGTGAGAATTTGTCTCAAAATAGCATTAAAAAAATAATAATAGGGCCGGTGAGATGGCTCAGCGGCGTAAGCGCCTGCCTTGCAAGCGCGAGGGCCCGAGTTCGACTCCCGGAACCCACATACGAAAAAGGGGCCGGTGATATCGCTCAGCGGCACGGGTGCCTGTTGGCGCGCGAGGTCCTGAGGTCGTTCCCCCGGTACCCACAAAAAAAAAAAAAATAAAAAAAAAATAATAATAATAATAAATAAATAAATAAAAAGGCTTGGGGATGCAGCTCAGTGCAAAGACCCCTGGGTTCAATCCCTGCTACTGCAACCACCACCACCACCACCTGTTCTCTGCCTTCTGGTCAGTACTTCATCAGGCAATGATTTCCACAGGGGTAGGGGTTGCGGGCCAGGGATGATCTGTCTGCAACCGCATAACTAGGTGCAGCTGGAGGGTCGGTGGAGACAGCTTAGGCTAGACCTGGCGCTCTCACCCTCCTCCCTAGAGGACCAGCTCCCTGAGCTTCTTTTCCTCTGACCGTTGTGGCTCCAGTCACTTCACAGGGATAGCGGGCTGGCTCAGGGCCCCTCCTGGGCTAGGCTGAACATACCAAGAAACAAATCACCCACCACACCATCTCTGCTGGAATTCATGCTGCTTGCCTTCTGAAAGGCTTTAAACACAACTTGAGGTGATCGAGGTCAGGGAGGGAGGCTCAAAAGAGCAGGTGAGGGGAGATACGTCCTTCCCAGCCCTGCATTTCTAGGATCCTAGTGGTTCAGAGAGATCCCCTCCACCTGTCTGTCCTGGGCCCTTGCACAGTTTGTGCCCCTCTACCCCTGCCTCTCTACAGCACTCTGAAGGAGCCAGGCCCTCTCCTGGGGTGGTATGATGGCCTGAAATGGGGCTCAAGTGTTCTGAGGCCTCTGCCACTGGTTCCCCAAGGCCGGTACAGTGAGCTGCCCAGATCCCCTCCAAGATCCAGGCACTGCCTGCTGCTGTGAATGCTGGCTCCTGACCACTCATAGTTGTGTCCCTCTTCAAGAAGTCCCCTCCCTAGGGACAGTCACATCCGGGGAGAGCCATACCTCCGTGCCTTGATCTGGGACACCTGAATGGCATCCAGCCCCAGTGCTCTTCAGGCAGAGGCTTGCTGCAGCCTTACTGCAGTGCAGCTTCCCCTTCGGCCCAACTCTGCCCCACTCCCCGAGCACTGCCTGGTAAGCTTCCTGCACACTCCTCTCAGTCTGTTTCCTGAGGGACCCAACCCACGCAAGGCCTCACTCTGCTCACTCCTTCCCCCATTCTTCCATTTGTATAGTTGTTTACTGAGCATTGTCCAGGAGCCAGGCATGACAAATGAACAGGCCAGGGAAGGTATCCAAAGTCCTTTCCAGAGCTCCCTTTCTGTGGCTCTAAACTCCCAGTTTCAGCAAGCATCATCTTCCATGTGGCAAGGACAGAAGCAGGCATCCCACCCATGCCCTGGGTCAGGATCCCCATGGGGACTGCAGGGCACTGGGTACTTGTGGCAAGTAGCCTGTCCGAACTGCAAGGTAACAGCACGGAAGGAGAAACGGAACCTTACCTTTTGTTGAGCACCATGTTCCCGAGCTTCAAGTCTCTGTGCACAATGTTTTTCTGAAAACCAATAGGCATATGTTGTGCACTGGGAAGTGAAAGGTGCGCTGGGGCGTGCGCTGGGGCCTAACCTGTAAAATGTGAGCTCTCCAGGTGTGTGGGAAAACAGGCTAGACGCTAGGAGGCATCTTTCAGGCCTCACTGACCATGTCCAAGAGAGTATTGTGTCCCAGTCAGGGCCCACCAGGTAGCCTCCTCCACTCCTTCTCCCCTCAGGGCAGCCAGTGGGGAAGCCACTTTTCTCTTCTCTTCCAGCAAACATCCCAGGGGGAAAAACCAAACTTTCGCCTGGGACAGGGGTCAGAGATGAGCAGTCTTAACCCTGGAACTAAACACTGAGGCTCCACCCACAGAAGCTGTGTGCCCAGAAGAGGCTCATGCTCTCCTGCTTTTTACCTCAGGGTGCCCGAGCCCCAATCCTACAAGAAGCTCAGATGGGCCATGGTGCCAGGCGGGTATCTCGCATTTGTCCCCAAGCTGGGACACTACAGTTTAGCCTCTTGACACACAGGGAATTACTGCGTGGGGTTCTGTGAGCTGCCTGGTGAGCCCTCACCAGGAACATGGGCTGTGGCCTGCAGCACTGTGTCTCACCCATCATTCAGCCTCTTTCCTCTGGACATTCCCAGCTGCAGAGCACAGCCGGGTAAGGGTGGGACAGAGCTGCTTTCTACTGAGCAGCAGCAAGAAAGGGGGCTTTCTGGGGCAGAGTGCAAGGGAACAGTGGCGTTAGGGGCTCACCTGATGCAGGGCCTCCACCACACGCACCACGTCGTAGAAGATCACCACGGTCTCCCGCTCGCTGAGCCTCTTCTCTTTGATGACATAGTGCTGCAGGTTGATCAGGTCGGCAGTCTTGTCGCTGAAGTCGTGTGCACAGAGGCAGTCCAGGACGAGGCAGATGCGCTTCTTCATCTTCTTAACCATACGGCTGGATTCTGTGTCCTCAACGACTTCACAGGTGCGGTCCTGTGAGGCAAGCAGGCAGACTGGGCCTTGGCTGTGGGCCAGAAGGCCAAGGGCAAGGCTTTGGGACTCTGCTCTGGAGCTGTATACTCAAACCAATGATGAGCCCAGACCAAGGCTGCAGGTGTGGCTGAGTAGCCTAAAAGAGGGTGCTCAGCATCACTCAGCTTCACCTGCCAAGTACCAGGCCCAAGGGGCTGAGGTGAAGACATCTCAAAGCTTCAGGCTTTGATCATAATGCAAAGGACTAGGATCAGGACTGGACATTTAAAGCCAAGTGCAGAGGCAATGAAACTGGGGTGTGGACATCCTCCTTCCACAGCATTCCGACATTCTATTAATTACCTACCCAAGATGGTGTGAGTTAGGTCAATTCTGGAAGGCTCTAAGGCTCACATGGTGTTCTGTGCATCTAAGACAACAGCCTTCCTCCAGCCACAGTACTTCTGGGCAGTCACAAAACTGTGGCTAGGAGTATGGCTCTGGCCTCAGACAGTGGGTTTGGCCCCACCTCTACCTCTTAGTTGTGGGACCTGGGCAGTTTGGTGAAGATCCCAAGTCTCTAGCTCTCACCTCTAAAAGGGAGCTAGTGATCTGTCCTTCCCCGGCTGTGAAGAATGAAATGGGACAACCACCCAGTAAGTAGGGCCTGCCGCAGTCAGGGTCCTGCACATGAGTACTGCTACTCACCGTGGCTGCAAAGCCTACATGTACTGTCTTTGCTGCAAGGTATTCAAGTGAGACAAAAACAGTACAACCTGAAAACTTTTGTCCTACCAGCCTGAGGAGGCCCTTGGTGTCATCTCCAGCAGACTGACCATGCCCTCTGGGGAACTCCAGAAAGACTGAATCTTCACATTCCCCAGAGCCCTGGCCTAGTGTCTGGGCTGGAAATACCATGCTAGAAGTAATACTTTTGATCACCTAGGTTCTCTTATCCAAAAGGACATAAATGAAAGCCAAGCTTTTTATTTTGTTACTGTTGTTATGTTTTGTTTTGTTTTATTATCTAGTGTAGGCTACCTTGAACTCACTATGTAGCCCAGGCTGGCCTTGAACTAGTGGTCATCTTCCTGCTTCAGCCTCCTGAATACTGGGGTTACAGGCGTGTGCCACCACACCCTGCAAAGGCCAAGGTTTTGAAGATGTCAGAGATGATATACCCATAAATTACAATCACCCGCAATTTGATTTCATGTTTAAGGGAAATGCTGTATTTCCACAGTTTCCTAATTATACAATAATTTGCCTCTACAGTAATACCTTGGTTGTTGAACTCGATTTGTTCCAAATTTGTGTTTGAACACTGAAAAGTTTGAGAATGGAACATATTTTTCCCATAAGAAATAATGGAAAGCCAAATAATTGGTTGAGGCCCAAAAATTACACTTATAAATTCATTTTTCCAGGACTTTAACAAATTTTGCGTTGATTTCTTTCTTTAACTCTATTGTGGTTCTCAGTTTTCCTCTTGGCTTTAGTGCTGGTATTAACTTTCTTTAGAGCCATGGTTGTAACATTGTATGCAAATGAAGTACAAAAAAGAAAAAAAAGCACAATGGCGAATGTCTGAACACACAAACGCAAGCACTGTATGTTGTCTGGGTGACAGAGGTGCTTAGACTGAAGCGTCACCCGTTTGTGTCCATGAGACGGGATGCAAAACTCACTCTTGACTATACAGGTTTTTTCAAGTCAGATTTCTGGTTGACTACTGTGCAAAGTTACAAACACCGAGCAGAGTTTTTTGAACTTTGCAGTTCGAGTAGTGGAAAGTTCGAGCTTGGAGCCATTCAACAACCCAGGTACCAGTGTAGTGGTAAATCTAAAAATAAGAGCTTGAAAGGGTGTGGACATGGGAGAGGGATGCATTCCCCACTTGTTTTATGGCAGGAAATGGAGCTGACAAGGAGTTTTTATTGCCTGAGACAGCAATGATGATGAGTGTACCACAGCCACTTGGTCTCATTCATCTTCCTGACCCTTATCAGGGAGGGGCTTTTATCATTCTCCACTTTCTACAGACGAAGAATCTGAATCTCCCTAGTTGGTCTAGGCCAACTAGATGGCCCCAAACACCAATTCCCCTCACTGTCCTCCCTTCCCCTCCAGCCTGGCCAATCGCTGACAACACAGCTGGAAAAAACTCTGGGTGTCTTTAAATAACTTCCTGTTTTCCTTTTTTCTCGGAAAAGCAGTCCTTCAAGGAAAGCCTGGCTACCTTAAGATGCCAACTGCGTATATTCCTGCTAGGCTGAGACTACAGCCAGAGGGGCACTGCAGCAGCCAGCGCAGCCCCAGCCTGACCTCTGGCCCACCCTGCCCAGGAAGTCCTGATGCGCTTAGCAGGGTAGGGACGCTAGGGGGTCACATGCTGGGAGCTGCTCATAGGATGGATATAACCCCAGATAGTGCCAGCCCCTGAAGCCAACCAAGGGGTGAGGGAGAGGGCACTCACCTGGAAGAGCCCATGGTGGTGGACCACGCCATCCTGCGTGTGCAGGAGGGAGAGCAGAGAGTACTCGGTGTGCAGCAGCATCTTGCCCTGCCTCTCCTCTTGGCTCTCTATGCCTTGGTCACCCCTCTCCTCAAGAGTAAGGATCTTTACGGAAGCACAAAGAGAAAATCAAAAGACCAAACACCTTCCTTTATGTAGCAAAATGACTGGAATTGGAAGTGGGGGTTGCTTTCTACCACGCGACACTTGCGCACGGCTCACATACAAACATAGGTATGGAAGGTCATTTTTCTTAATGTGACAGGCCTGTAATTTATGCACAGATAAAATTCTTTAGATCAAGAGATGTTCTGAGCAAGACGAAATCTGATGGCTTTGCAGGAAGAATGGGGATACTTTCACTCACAAGTGATGTAGGTGCAAAGGTGGAGAGGAGGGAGGAGGGAGCCGCCAGGGCAGGCCCTGGGTCCCCAGGTCCCCTGCCCCATGCCTTGCTTACCTTCAGCTGATAGAAGTCATCTGTGCCATCTTTCCTTGCCAAACACTGCACAATGCTCGGCACTGGGGAGTTGCCCAGACGGGGACCTATGGCAAAAAGGACCACTTGCTTACCTTTTAGAAGCCCTGGCTACTGCTGTTCCACATCACCACATTGCTGTCTGACTAGATCTTCTCTTCTGGTAGGTACCACGGTTCATGCCCGCTGAACTGACCACCCCAAAGTCTCCTGGTAGAGAATTCTCATGGTTTTCCCTCCAGAAATGGAGAGGAATATAGATGCATCTACCCGAGTTGTACCTGGCTTTTGCACCCTCCTTAAAAAGAGGGGTTTTCAGGCTGGGCAGAACTCAGCAGGAAGGGCTAAAGTCCGTCTGGGCTACCAAATGAGGCCTTGTCTCGGAAAAAAAAAAAAAAAAAAGGAAAGAAGGAAGGGAAAAAAGGAAGGAAAGGAAAGAACAGAACAGAAAAGAGAAAAGGGAGCTTAACTGGGTATATACCGGAAATTCTGGGGAGCATCTGTGAAATGGCTATCACATGAGCTCTGACTCAGCCACTCCAGTCAGAGAATCTAGGACATTACACTGCAACAGGCTCCCATGGTGACTTTTTTTGAGACAGGGTCTCGCTATCGCTATGTAGTTTAGGCTGATCTTGAACTCACTATATAGCCCAGGTTGGCCTCGAACTCACAGCGATCATCCTGCTTCTGCCTCCGAGTGCTGGGGTTACAGGCCTGCGCCACCACACCCGGCCAGGCTCTTTTCACTCTCACACCATCTTGTGTACTTCTTTCAAGGTACTTAGTAGCATGGAGATGATGATCTTGTTTCCTGTTTACTCTGTTTCTCCAACCAGAATGTTAAATTCCATGAGGATAGGAACTAATCTGTCTTTGTCATGGCTGCATCCCAAGCTGACAGCCCAGGGCTGGTGCACAGTAGGCACCACTGATGAGCTACAACTATCCTGGGCCTGTAAGCAGAAGTCATACCCAGCCTGTGGCACAGGAGATTCAGGGTCTCTGGCACCACCTTACCCACAACTCTGACCATAGGCTATCTGGGCTAGCTGGGCCTCAAGCATCGTGCAGGCCTCTGGCCTCCTGGGAACACCCAATTCTATAGGATTTCTGCATCTATTTTGTAAGAAGTTGGGGTGGGGGCACTCTGTGAATTAAACATGCCATTCAACAATAGTTAAGGCAGTACCTTAAACGATGGCTCTTGGTGTGGATTTTTGTTCCTTTCTGTAGCACTAGGGATAGAACCTGGGGCTTTGGACATGCCAGGCAAGTGCTCTACCACTGAGCTACATTCCCAGCCCAGATCTTGGGTTCTAATGCAGCTGTGTGCTTCTTGCAGGCACACAGAATTCTCAGGGCACACACAGGATGCTCTGTGTAAGAAACAGAGTCTAGCTTTCTGCTGAGACTGATCTAAGGCTGGAAAGACTACAGCAAAACCGGCAACCATTGTTACAGAATGAACTAGGGCCCACGTCTTCTGCTGATATGTATATAGTCCATTTACAGTGGTGAAGTGAATGCTGGGGATATAGCTCAATGGTACAGTGCTTGTCTAGCATGCATGAGGCCCTGAGTTTGATCCCAAGCACTGCAAAAGTAATAAAGAAAGAAAATGAAGTGTTGAAGTGTGGATCCAGGCAGAGACCTGGTCAAGATCCCACACGGCTATGTGTAGACAGCTCATTCTGCTGTCTGCAGGTCAGACTGTGTGAGCCCACGAGCCCTGCCCTGGCCCAGCATACCCATCCCCTGGCGGTCCGAGGCTTACCGAGGATGAATGGTCCAGCTCGCTTTGCATTATTTCCGGAAATCCCACTCCCTAGAGCCTTTACCCTGGCTGACGTTTCCCCAGCTCCTCTGTCTGATGCTCTCCGCTTCATTCTCAGCTCTAGACAAAACAGAAAAGATCTCTTCTAAGTCAGTGACTTTTTTTTTTTTTTTTTTTAACACTAACCCTGCCTGTGAGTCTCTGTCTTCAGGATGCATCACACAGCTGCAGTTGCTGCTCCCACTGCTGCCACCTCCTCACCACCCAGAGGAGCATGTGAGGTTTCCAGTGACAAGAACCGTAGCTCCTTTACTTGGGATTAGTTAGGTGCTTTAAGACAGCAGGTACAGGCCATAGAACTGAGATGTCTGCCCACCACAAAAGGGCTGGTGAAATGCAGAGAGGAGGAACTGAGCTTTGCTGTAAATGCTAAAGCCAAACAGAAGCCCAAGTAATAGAGACAGACACTTCCTGGTGAGCCAGCCCCACAGAACTGAGCCCCAGCCCTGAAGCACGTTCCCAAAGTGAGGCCTTTCCCTCAAATAACCACAGCCAAAGAGGCCCACTCCTGAACCATCTCTAGAGTGGTGGGGCACGGGCCCTGGGAAATGCATGTTACACATGAGGCCTGGTGCATCTGATGCCCATGAAGTTTGAGGACTACTGCCCTAAAAACTCCCTCTCCCAAATTCTTTGGCCCTTAGATCCTCTCAGATGAAAGAACACCCTAAATTTGCTAATGGGGAGGTTGGCTTTCTCTTTCCTCTCTCTTATTTTCAAATTTTCTTGAAAAAAAATTTTTTTTTTTTTTGTGGGTACCGGGGGTCGATCTCAGGACCTCGCGCTTGCCAGGCAGGCGCTTACGCCGCTGAGCTATCTCACCGGCCCCTTGAATTATTATTATTATTTTGTGTCTGTGTGTGTGTGTGTGGGTACCGGGGGTCGACCTCAGGACCTCACGCGCCAGCAGGCACCTGTGCCGCTGAGCGATATCACTGGCCCTTTTTTTGTATGTGGGTTCCGGGAGTCGAACTTGGGCCCTCGCACTTGCCAGGCAGGCGCTTACGCCGCTGAGCCATCTCACCGGCCCCCTTGAATTATTTTTAAGAAAAAAAATACAGTACATTGTGCACCTAAGAGTTGGATGGAGACCACCACTGAAGACTACTGCTGAGCACTGTGGTTTGTCTGCTAATCCCTATCTCCTGCAGGGTTCCAATGAAAGGTGGACAAAGGAGCCACATTCTGGAAGACACTAACATCTTGATACAGATTAAAAAAAAAAAAAAAAAAAAAGAGTTGCTCCATCCAGTTCTCCAAAGTCAAACACTCTGCAAAAGCCGAACTGGAGTGAAGGTAGAGGTCTTAGGGACACCCACTATGGACTGAGGGCTCAGGGGAAAGTTCCTGGAGCAGGTGACAGCAGGATGAGCTGGGCAAGCAGCTAAGACGCTCCAGAGAGCCAGCAAATGTACAGAGGTAAACATCGGGTATGGTGGCGTATGCCTTTAATCCCAGCAGTTTGGGAGGCTGAGGCAGGAGGACTACAATTGTGAGCCCAGCCCAGGCAACCCAGCAAGACTCTACAACAAGGTAAAAAAAATTAAAAAGGGCTGGAGGTATAGCTCAGTGCAAAAACCCTGGATTCAATCTCCGGGGGGGGGGAGGTATGCAAGGAACAGGCTGCATCTAGTTTGTGTTGCTGGGGTGTGCAAAGTGATGCAGGGAGTGGTGACAGGGGACTCAGAGAGGGAGGTACAATAGCCACATTAGGGGTACGGCCTTCACGCTTCTCCAAAGGGTCCAGAAACACAGAACCCCAAGCTCCTCCTGTAATTTCTTCCTTCCTACAAAAGTAATTTGCATTACTAGAAACATTAGAAAACAGGGATGGGGATGCAGCCCAGTGGTACAGCACTTACCTAGCATGCATAAGGCCCTGGATTCAATCCCCAGCACTGCACAAAAAGAAAAAAAGGAGGGGAAAAAACTGTATTTAGGTAGATTTTTCCTTTGTATATGTTAATATAGCTTTCATTATTACAAAAATTTGGATCACATTGTGATGCCATTTCATAAGCTTCCTTTTTTGCCACCTATTATTATTAGACTGATATTTATAGTATGTGAAATATATCTTAATAAAACTGTCAAAAAACAAAACAAAGAACCATTATTAACACCCCTGGCAATATTCTTCTGTAGCATCATTTGAGATAGCTACAGTCTCCTCTACATAAAGACACTGTTATTTATCTGGCTTCTCTCCTCTGCTTACTTCTTATTAATAGTCATGCACATATATCTTGGCTTTCCTCTCTCTCATCAGAATAAATTCCAAGAAATAGAACTGTAGGGTCAAATGGAGTGCACCTTTTCAGAGGTGTTTAGCATATACCGCCAGACTTTTCCAGAAGGCTATGCCAACTTACAGTCCCATCATCTATGTGGGAGTGTCCCAGAAGCTGCACCAGGTTTTTCTTTACTCTTATAAACTGCCATTTTGTGCTGGGCATGGTGGCACATGCCTGTAATTCCAGCACTTCGGAGACTGAGGCAGGAGGATTGCTCCAAGTTCGAGGCCAGCCTGAGCTACATGGTGAATTCAAGCCAGCCTAAACTAAAAGTGAGACCCTGTCTCCAAATAAATAATAAATTGCCACTTCGATTTTTGTTTTCTTTGTAAATGGCTACTTTGATGGGTAATGAAAAGTATATCATTTTGGCGGGGGGGAGAACCAGAATCGAACTCAGGACCCTGCAATTGCCAGGCAGGCGCCGTGCCACTGAACTATATCCCCGGCCCCGGTATATCATTTTTAAAAATTCATAACTCTTTATTTCTGGCATTGATCTCATTTCACATGCTTACTGGTTGTATTATTTCTTTTATGAAATTATACTCTTTCTCCATTTTTGTTATGTATATATTAAGGTTTTTTTCTTTTCCTTTTTTTTTTTTGTGGGTACCGGGGGTCGAACTCAGGACCTTGTGCGCCAGCAGGCGCCCGTGCCGCTGAGCGATATCACCGGCCCTTTTTTCGTATGTGGGTTCCGGGAGTCGAACTTGGGCCCTCGCGCTTGCCAGGCAGGCACTTACGCTGCTGAGCCATCTCACTGGCCCTGTTTTTTTCTTTTTTGAGACAGGGTCTCACTAGTAATCCAGGTTGGCCTTGAACTCACTATGTAGCCTAGGCTGGCCTCAGATTCATGGTGATCCTCCTGCCTCAGTCTCCCAAGTGCTGGGATTACAGGTGCTTGCCACCAGGCCGAGGTAGTGTTACTGTTTTTAGGAGCTCTTTATATTTTAAGGTTATAACTGACATAGAATGTAGTTTTTTCCTTTATCTTTTAACTTATTCTAAATGTAAAAAAATAGTTACATATTTATGTAGTTAAATATGTCTGTCTTTTTCTTCAGCTTGTTTTTGCTGATATTCCTGGAAGGCCTCAGAACAGGTGAGTATTCACCAGGTGGCTTAAATCCTCATGTACTCGTGTTTCAGTCTTTATTCCAAACCCTAGAAGACTACTTGTAGTGAGCTGGAGAGCAGGAGAGATGACCTGATATACCAAAAAGAAAACAAAAATAACTTCACACTGAGAGTAACGAGGACCACACCACTCAGTGGCCCAAAGGTCTGCAGGTGGAGCAGAAACCATAGCTGGGCTCAGCTGTGCTTTCCGCCAAGAAGGGTCATGCTGGAAGCAGATGCACACAAAAGCAGGGGAGAACCAAAGTGCATCTAGAAACCGTAAGAAGCCAGCGGACTGTCTGCACAGTGTCCCTGTCCTCTGCCTGGCTGACCCCACGCAGCCTTGTCAGTTTAAGTATCACTTCTTGAGAACCCTTTCTGACAGCCTCGTAACCAACGGGTCTCAGCCTCAGCACCGTCATTTCCGTCACAGCGCTTCCCACAGCCTGTAATGATGTGTCTGCACGCTGAATGTCTGCCTCCACCACTAGAAAAACTTCCCTCTAAAAATTCCACCAAGAAAACAAAACTGTATTTTATAAACCCATCGCACCTTGGTGCCCAGCTCAGCGAATACTCCACGAATGTATGAATGCCTTCCCTTCAGCTGGGGATGGTTCTCATCAGGGTCAGCAGCCCTGCACCTGCCAGAGCTGTCCCCTGCCCCCAACGGTACTCTGTATCACCATGTTCTGAGCCCGCTCTCCACCTTCTCTCAGACACTGAGCCTCCTCTCTTTCCTGGTTCCCCAGAGAGCACCAAGAAGGGGGGGTCACATCTGTGTAGACACTGCCTATGCACCTACGCACGGTCTAGACGACAGTTTGCAGAAAGCAGCTGCAGCCCAGACAATGAGTGGGCTCAGCCTGACCCCACCCATCCCACTTAGGATTCGACTCAAGCAAATGGCACGGGAACTGCTCCAAGATGCAGGCAGACAGAAGGATGGGAGCAGATGGGCAGGGAGAGGAAAAAGATGCTGGCAGGGAAGAGGTAGCCAGGCTGTCTCCCTTCCTGAACATCCTTTCATGCGCTCAGTTGACGGAAGCATGGTGAAGACGCAGGCCTGGGAAATCAGAAGTTGTGGTGGTGGGGCACACTAGAGAAGAGAGCAAAGATGAAGCTTCTGGGGACAGACTTCCAGGGAAAACCTGCCCTGACCTGATGTGCTTCCTCTAGAGACGCACCTACAAATACCCGATAAATGCTCCCACAGGGAGACCTGTTCTCAGGGATCCTGGATTCACGGTGAGGTCTATGATGATACAGCTCTGGCTACTTGATCCTCAGAAGGGCTAGGTGCCCAGGCTCTCGGCCCAGCTGGCTCAGCTGCAGCTTTTGCCTGGAGTTTCTGATGCCCACTGCTGAGCTCCCCAGCAACTCAACTGTCTTGGCTTAGGAGTCTCTCTCTAGAGCTTTGAACCTGTCACCCCTTCCATGTGCTCTTTTCACAAGTCAGTGCCAGTCCCTCAGAACCTGAACTCCACAGGAAGCTCGATGAGGCAACAATGGGGGAGGGGGTAACAAGGGGGGTACAGGGTGCAGGTAGGAAGCAGGTGGAAAGAGAAGCCAGCCTGGCAGCCCCACCTCTGTGGCCTGCAGTTGTGCTCCTCACTGCTGAAATCAGGGGCTCTGTGTGCTTGGCCAAGCCAGTGAGTGAGCTGTGGGCCTCAGCTCTGAAGCAGCCACTATGGCATGTCCCTGTTGGGGACACCTAATCGTACCCTGTCAGTTGGGTGCTAAGGTCATCTCACCCTAAAACAACTGGGCAGTGTGAGCCCAGCTCTCCCAGCTGGGCCATGAGAGACACACAGGGTTCCAAGGATGAGGATGTCCAGAGTCCAGTGGCATAGCGTGACAGGGTACAGGAGAGTTGGGTGGGATAGCCAGGTAAGGCACTGATGACAGACCATCACTCAGCTCCAGGGACACACTTCCAAAGGGAG
Organism: Erethizon dorsatum; assembly: GCA_028451465.1. Classification (NCBI taxonomy): domain Eukaryota; kingdom Metazoa; phylum Chordata; class Mammalia; order Rodentia; family Erethizontidae; genus Erethizon; species Erethizon dorsatum. Next base: position 106,720,168 of record CM051827.1, on the reverse strand, counting down.
AGGTGGACTGCAAAGAAAGATGGTACTGAGCTAAAGAAACAGCCAATGTCCTCCCCAGCTCAGTCTATGCTTGGCTCCACCCAACTACAAGGCAGCTCAAGCTTGGCCAAGGGGTTTAGGTCCATTCTCACATCCAGAAGCATCCCCACAGGCACCTGCACATGGATGCACACAGAAGGGGGCCAGACGTGGTTCCTGCCACAGGACACACAGGCACAGCCAACAGAGGCAGCAGCAGGGCTTGCACAAGTACAGAAGGTTCTGCACTCATTCTGGGCTTCTTTTTTTTTTTTTTTTATGTGGGTACTGGGAGTTGAACTCAGGACCTCGTGCTTGCCAGCAGGTACTCATGCCGCTGAGCAATATCACCGGTCCTTTTTTTCCTTTATGTGGGTACCAGGAGTCGAACTCAGGACCTTGCACTTGCCAGGCAGGCGCTTATGCCACTGAGCCATATCACTGGCCCACCATTTTGGGCTTCTTGCAGTAACCTATGGGTTTCTGGAGTGTGGTGAAGAAACAGTACAAGGACAGTCCCTGCAAGGGAACAAACCATGGTCCCAGCCCCGTGAATTACTTGCTGTGTGAATGTGCGTTTGTGTGTATGTAGATGGATAACGGCAGCTGGGAGCCATGTTTTGTCAGCAGCTGCCAATGCCTACTAAGGAGCCAAAGGACTATATCTACTCTGCAGGGTCAGACTGAGCCAAAAGCTTCAGTATTCAATCTGTCCCTGTCAGCAGTCTCAATCCCTGCTCCCATGCCTTCTGGCTGTCAAAAGGAAGTAAGTCAACACAAAATAAGTGATCCTGAGCTTGCAGTTCTGTTCTCTGGTCTTTACCTCTGACACTGCTGAAGCCAGGGACCCCACACCTTTATCCAGCCCACCTGGCACTGGAAGTGAGCACAGAGCTCCATCTGTGGCCTCAATCCTACTTGCTATGTACTGGTAAGGGGTCTTGGCAGGCCCCAGATCCTCTGAGAGACAGAGAAACAGTCTCTGCCCAAGGGCACCAAAGGCACTGTGGTTAGAACAATGTGTCTCAGTCTTTTTCACCTCATGACACAAAGGGAGGACATCTGTATGGCATTTGGGGGTGAAATGGACTGAGGGCACCAGCTGTCCCATGCCTGGCCCAGTCACCCTGAGGCTGAAGGACTCGCTATCTTGGCCTACATAATCTACTCTGGTTGGAACCAAGGGTTCTAGAATGGGTCAGACCTGGGTTCAAACCCCAGCACCATCACCTCATACTGACCGCTGTTAGACAAGGTACTTATTCTGTATCTACAAACTACAGGGCACGGCAGCTCTCTACTTACAAGGTAGTTCTAAGGATGAAGTGAGATAACCTACATGAAAGACTTACCAGAGTACATCTGTTAGGATAGTGCATGCATGATAAACTGTGCTATGATTAGCTTAAACACAGTTGCACTGAATTTCTCCTGCCCAAAGAAAAGGGGACAGTTAGGTACCGATTTGGGAGACGGGGGAGCAAAAAGAGGAATGTAAACAGAACGAAGGCTTCAGTGGCCTTGAACCTGTTTTTTGTCTGTCTGCTGCCTGAGACTACAGGCCTGAGTGGTCTGATGGCCAGCCTGAGTGCCATGTTCCATCCAGTGGGGAAGAGAGACCTGGTGTGATGGCTTAAACACAGTGTTTTGCAGGGCATGGTGGCACATGCCTGTAATCCTAGCACTCAGGAGGCTGAGGCAGGAGGACTGCCTGAGTTTAAGGTCAGCCAAGGCTACATAGTGAGTTCAAGGCCAACCTGAACTGCACAGCAAGACCCTGTCTCAAAAAACCAAAACCCAAACAAAACAAAACAAAAACAGAGTGTTCCCCAAAGACTCATGCATTCAGGGCTTGATCCCTAATGCATCAGTGTTCAGATGTAGGGCCTAGAAAGATAAACAGATCATGAGGTAAATAGATTAATACACTGATGAGTTCATAGTTCAAGGGTTTATTAGGAGGTATAACCTACTAGATGAAGCAGGTCACTAGAAGCAGGCTTTGAATGTTAAATGTTGTCCTAGACCCCTTCCTTTCTGGCTCTTTCCTTCTCACTCTGTTTCCTGGCTGCCATTAGGTAAGCAGCTTTCCTGCCTGCCCAACCACTGTGATGTTCTGCCAGCCAATCATGGTCTGACACCTCTGAAACTGTTGGGCTAAAATAAACCTTTATTCCTTTAAGCGGTGTTATGTCAGGTATTTGGTCATGGCAAGGAAAAGCTGAGCAATACACCTGGGGTGAGCTGGAGCCACTGCGGAAGTGGAGGAGTGCTGGGCAGGGCCAGCTGTGCACACTGCAGCAGAGGGCTGCATAAGGCTCAGGGGAAGGGCTGGCTGTTCTTTTGAGTGGAAACACAAAGCATGGTGTCTTCTTGTTCACTGTCCTTGAGGAAGCAAAGACCATCTGTTCTGTAGGCAAAGGCTGGTGCACCAGCTGACACTTATCCACTCGGGGCACAGTAAGAGACTGTCCAAGATGACAAGGTCACACTGCAGAGCTCTACTGTCATGCTCCAGTTGTGGTACAGTGTGGGAGTTAGGAAGGAGTCTGGAATTAAGATGTGGTGCCTTGACTCCAAGATCTTTTGGAGCAGGACTTGGGGAGGAGGGCAGACACATATAGTGCACTGTAAAACTTTTACTATTGAATGACACAGTTTCTGGGCGTGTGTATTTGTCAGAAACAACTGAACAGTACAGTTTAAAACTCAGTGAAATTCCTGTGTGTGTAAATCACCTCAGTTGGTAAAAAGCAAGCTGCAACCTGAACCAAATGGTCAGTTAGTATCGCCAATATTGGCTGTCACATACCTCCTGATACGATGCACTTTAACAAAGATACGTTCATTACTTATGCTATTTTTTTTTTTTTGCCCAAAAATGTATACACTGAATCTAATCAAGAGACAAACTCAAATTGAGGTACATTCAACGAAATGGGCCTATCCACCTGAAAAACATCAATGTCAGATAAAGGAGAAGAACTATTCTAGACTACCAGAGACTATAAACACAAAGGGAGATCCTGGGAAAAAAGTTATAAAGGAAACGACTGACCATTCGGCAAAATCTGAATATAGACCATATATTAAATAATAGTATCATACTAGTTACATTCCCTGAATTCGAAAATTGTGGTTACATAAGAGAATGTCCTATGTGCTTGTTCTTAGGTGACACATGCTCTAAGTGTTTAATGGAGAAGGGTCACAATGTCTGGAATTTCCTCTCAGGTCCTTGGGAGCAAAGGAGAAAGTCTAACCTCTGGAATATCTCTCAAGACCTGATTCAAAGGTTCAAAGGGTCTTCCTTTGGGTACACAGCCATGGTGGCAGCCCTGGAACCTCATACTTGTTGGGTAGGGCCAGCCTAGGAGTTTAATATTGTATGGCCAAGGAATGGGAAAAGGGGAGCCTCCATGCAGTCTCTAGGTCCACCATCTGACTGCCTTTTAGCAGTGCATCCTCAGAGTTTCTCCTTACCAGGTGAGGTGGGGGTGGGGGTGATGGCTACCGATAACACTGATCTCCCTCAGGCTCGGTAGGAAGGATGCAGGAGCCACCCCATCAGAAAATGCCACCTAAGCTACCAGGGTAACTGGAGCTGTCTGTCAGCAGTGGAGGTCTTCCAAGGCTTCCCACGTTTTTCAGGAAGAAACTCAAGTTGGGTGTGGTGTTGCATCCCTGTACCCAGGAGGCTGAGGCAGGAGGACTGCCACAAGTTTGAGGTCAGCCTGGGCTACATAGCGAGTTCAAGGCCAGCCTGGACTACACAGTGAGACCTTGACTTAAAAGAATAAAATAAAAAAGAGAAGAAAAAGAAAAAAGAAACTCAAGCACCTCCATGAGCTACTTCCCCTACTTCACTGTCCTCCTGTGCACCCTATATGCGGCCATAACAAATGATTCATGAATCCCTCAGTATGCCATGAACACCCCACCCTGCCCTTCTCCTGGCTGGCTCATCAGCCAGTGCTCACTGGAGTGTGGCCTTTGCAGCAGGTCCTGTGGGAAGGCTGCCTTCCAGTGCTGCTGCTCCTGCTCCAACTCCCAGAGCACCCAAGCACATCTATTCCCTCCCTTGAGGCTGCAACCATTGGTTTATCTGACTCCTCCATCCCAGGCTATGGGCTCTCATTCGTCTCTGCTTGCCTGTACCCAGCCTAGTGCCTAACAGACTGCTGAAAGAGAAAATAGTGACATCTATCATGCATCCAGCACGCACTAATGCCCCTGTTGGAGCAGCAGAGATAGCTGGATAAGAAGGTATGAGGTGTGATTTGTAGGCAAACTGTCCAACTAGAGGCCCGGGGTTAGAGTGGGACCAAAAGAAATACATCCAGTCAGACTAGCCAGAATGCACCAACTCCATGTTGGAGGTGGTGTCCTAGCAGCAGGCAGGGGCTGCATTGGGTTGGGTAGTTTGACCAGGAAAAGTCCCACATCAGAAATGCACAGGCAGGGTCTAAGCTGACTGATTATCTGGGAATGTGCCTAGTCAGTGACTGCTTCTGGAGAGCCACTCCTACAAACCAATGCACAAAATATGGCAGCTTGGGCAGAACCCCTTGTTGAGGAAGGTACAGAGCACCCCGGCACAGGAACATCCCTTCTGCATCCAGCGCAGTCTGCCTTCCTGCTGCAAGGTGTGGGAAGGTGAGAGTGACAGCCTGGCCTGCCTGTTCACCAACAACAGGTCCTCCAGCTGATCAGAAAAATTCCTACCATCCTCACTTCCCCAGAAAAGGGGCTGAATTCCGCATTTAGCAGGACAAGACTTGAGGTAAGCAATGTGAACTAAGATAACTGGTGAATCTGTGCTTTATTGGCCAGCATTCACACCCGAGGGCTGCCAGGTCTCTGGCCAATTCTATGTGCCCTCTCTAGATGGTGAATTTCTGATGTAGAATCCACATGGGAGTCCCACACTTTTATATTAACTATTCTAATTTTTGCACAGGGGTTTATAGTTTATAAAGCATTTGCAAACACATAATTATAACTGATTTCCCCCTCTGGAACACACAAAAACAACATTTTCAAGAAAAAGAAACTGAGATTCAGACATACTGAAACCTGCCTGAAGTTATTGTACCTGGCTAGCTGTTGAAAAGCTGGAATGTAAACAAAGTTCACTTTTGCCGAAGCCTACATTCCTTCTATGTGACCACATTGCTTCTTCAACTGTCCCCACTCCATCTGAAGCTGGCCTGGTTGTAAGAAGCCCAACCAGAGAGGGCTGCACCCTCTGCATTTCCTGCACACATCACTCTTCTGGAGCCCGGGAGCTGTAAGTGAGCAGACAGGGAGGAGGGCGACACCCTTGTCCCTGGAGGAGGCGCTGCAGGGCCCCTGAGTGAGGTCTCTGGAGAAAGGGGTGGGGGTGACAGGCTGAGTTACTGAACCTTCCTCCTCCTGCCTGTCTGGAGCCAAGCACTCTAGAAGCTAACCCCGCTGCACCTCAACGCTCACATGCAGGTGCTTCTGCCAGGGCCATGAACTTCCCTCGCACCTGTTCTCCATCCACGGCCAACTCAGGAAACCAGAGGAATCTGTAGCCCACAAAACCAGGTGTTTCAAACCTTGGGCCAGTGAGCCTGCTGCCAGTTGGGAGAGGGAGATCAATTTAGGGTCATGTGAAGCAGGTTTAAGTCTGAGCTCCCATCACTCCTTTGTGACCCTACACTAGTCATTCACCCTTTGTGGGCCTCAGTTTCCTCATCTGTAAAACAGGGATGGCAACACTTGCTCCTTCATTCATAGGACAGCTGAAGGATCAGACGTGATCCCATAGCTGATGGTGTTCTGAAGTCTTTGCTGGACAAGAGGTGAGGGTTTCCTGCTCAGTGCAGAGGTGACTTCCTTGGTGGCCAAGTCTTTCCAGGCATGTACCCTTTAAGGCAGGGTCTTGCTGGCTTTGAACTTTCCATCCTCTTGCCTCAGCCTTCTGAGTAGCTGGGATTTCATGCATGTGCCACTGCACCCTGAAGGCACATAACCTTTTAAACTTTCATTTGATGGGTACTTCCTACTTACCAGGAACCATTCTTGGGGTTTCCCAGATTCTTTAATTCTCACAACTTTCTCTCTTTTGTCCATGTGTAGTGCTGGGGATAGAACGAAAGGCTGCACACAAGCTAGGCAAGTGCTTGCTGTACCTCTGAGCTACATCCTCAGCCCTTTGTCGTCCCTTTTTCTTACTGAGAAACCAAAGCCTGAAGAGAGGAGGCTCCCTGATGCCTATTCTCTTCTACTGCTAGCTTGGCTGAAAGCAAGGCTGTTTCAGGGCTTTTCCACTGAGTCTGAATGAGAGCCACTGCTGAAGGAGGCCCAAACCTCTCCCTGGGAGACTGAAGGAACCACCGAATGTCATTTGCTTTGTGCTCAGGATGGATGCTGGGGGGATGGGGAGGCAGAGAGAGAGAAGGATTAGTAATCCTTTGACTTAAGCCAGTACTCCCCGATGACACAGATTCATGTATGTGCGGTCATCTTCATGGTTCCTAAACAGAGTGATGATTATGTTTGTTTTTAAAATGCACGATATGCATAGCCCCAATTTGTCAAGAATACATAATAACATCACATCATACTTTAAACATTGTGTTTCACTGCCTTGGGGGTTTGGGGTGAACAGGCTGCTTCTAACTGGAATTCTCTTTGTGCACGGGTGAGCCCCACCCCCCAAAGCTGCCCAGCTCTGGGCCTGTGGGAGAATACCTGCAGCAGCCAGAAAGGAAGTGACTCAGCCAGTGGGAAGTGGGAGGGGTGCTCAGAAAGAGGGCCCTATGCCCAGCCTGCTCCCCAGCACATCCGCACCAGACCATCCTCTGCTACTGCCTTTCCTCAGCAGGACTCCTGCATGCTAAGCACAGCAGGCCTGGGGCCCAGAAGTGGCCTAAATGTCTGTAGCTCAGGGATCCAGCACTAGGAGACGGGATTCATGATTAGTCCCACACAAGAGGACTGTGTAGTCACTGATGTCCCTCTTCACTGTCCTGATAAAGTCCTCACTGGGTTCCACTGTGACCTCTTTGATGGGTGTAGAGCATGGGGATGTGTCCAAGAGCAGTTCTGGAAGAAAGCCTCACGGCTACACAGACAGAGGGGGACAGAAATGCTCTGTAGGTTCCTCTGGTAAATAGATTAGTGGAGTGAGAAAGCCAGGTCCTGTAAATGGTAAAGCAGTCTGGTTGCTCCTGGGGCAAAGGGCTTCACCCGCAAGCACTCTGAGGGCTTCTGAGAACAGATCCAGGGCAGCTCTGCCAGCCCTGCCACAAGCTCAGCACCCCCTCCCTGGCTCTGGAAACAGCTGATGTAACAACAAATAATCTGTCATAGGGTGTGGGTGTCAGAGAAGGAAGGGACAGACTTAATAGCTCTTTCTCGGGCTGAGCTGGCCTGGTATCCTCTATTCAGAGATGCGGTCTGGAGAAGCAGCCAAGCACGCTGGCTTGGGAGACATTTATGGTGGCACTTGGCTCTGAAGGGACCTTCTGTCATGTGCAAGGATGGCAGAGAGAGTCAATGACAGCTCTCCCCTGTCATGCCAACCTGCTCCAGCTCACTTGGGCTAGAAGATTGCAACAAGGGAGATCCTGGCATGAGCATGTGACTCAGGGGCCCCTCAGTTCAAAACATCAGTTATTGCTTTGTGTGGTGACTCAGCCTGGGAACAAGGCCTGCCATGGAGTCCCATGTGGAGTTCAAGTCTTGCCACCCACGATAGCCCAAATCAGGCAAGGAGAAAGCAGCGAGAGACTGAGGAAGGACTGGTTACATGTGATAGCCACCTTCTGTCTACTGTGTGACCTGGATACATGTTCACAGCCTCCTCAGCTAAAGAAGAGGGACAGCGCTGCCACCGAGGAGGATGCCACCGAGGAGGATTCCCCCGAGGACTGTGGGAGCCAGCATGTAGGAGGCACTAGATAAATGTTACGTTTCCTTCTATTTCAGATTTCTAGAGTGACACAGGAAAGCCCAGACTGGGTCCAGGTGCATGCAATTCTCTATACTGTTTTCAGTGCAAAAATCACTACAATCATCCTATGAGAAAGGCAATTTGGAACAGGGCCAACAAACGGCTTTCCTTAACTGCCTCTATAAAAACTTAAATTAAATTTCACAACTTTGACAGTGAATTATACAGTTCACTTTGTGAAGTTTCATGGAATGCCACTGGCTGTGGCTGTTCAGAAGGGCAAGAGGCTGCCTGGCATAATTGCAGAGACAAATGGCAGGCACTGTGGAGGGCCCCTCAACCTGCCATCCAGCTCATCCAGGTGGGTGGGCCCACATGAAGGTCCCCCTGCTCCGAGCCACTGAGAGGCCTGAGGGCTAGTGTTGAGGGCCAGGAACCTAGACGCTCTGTCCGTGCACCAGAGAGAGCACAGTCATTACATGTCTGCTCAAGTAAACATCTCAAGAGGGAGCTTCTCCACCACAGACCCTCCGTGGGCCCAGGAGCTCTGCAGGAAAAAAGAGTGACACCACCAACAATGAAAAGGAAAATGCACATGCCTCCAGCTCAGCAATTCCAGTTCTAGAGATTTACCCTCCCAAGATGTTCAAATAAATTCACAAAATGAAACGGGTTCAACAAAGGTCCCTGTGGAACCATGCATAGCAGCAAAAAATGAAACCACAAAAATCAAAACACCCACACACCCCAGAAAAGGAAACAATTTACATGTCCACTGAGAAAGGACTGGTTAACTATGTTCTGTCTATTGTAATACTATGCAGCCTTTTAGACTAGACCCAAACCTGCTGAGAAAGATGTCTATGTTACCCAAGAAAAGCAAACTACAATACTATATGTATACTATGATCCGATTTTAACTTAAAAAAAAAAGACTATACGCTTTTTAAAATATGCATAGGAAATCTCTAGAAGAAATTCAACAGTGGATACCTCCAGGAAATAGAACTGAGGACCCAAAAAGGAAAGGGAGAGTTTTATTGTATGTTCTTCTGTACTATTTGACTACTTTATCACAGGCTATAATAATACTTTTTGAAAATCCAGAGATTTTTGAACCCGCTAGAATAGTTAAGCACAGTGGAATCAGGGGAGGCTGGGCCTCAGAGAAGGCAGGCTTCAGAGGGTATAGCACGGGAGCAGGTGTAAGCTAAGCGCCCAGACGTGTGAGCCTGTGTGCCAGTGCGAGGGTGCATCAGGGCACTGCTGGGGGAAGAGCCAAGGCCAGCACGCTTGGTAAGCTTCAGTTCTTCCAGGCAGCTGCCCAGCATATCTAGAAGGATTTTCCTGCTTGCTAACTGGCATACATAAGGGCTGAAGGCTCGCTCAGGAGACTTCTTTGGGGATACTCACACAGCTGCTAGCAAAGACATCACAGGGGCCTCACAAGAGCTGGGCCTGGGGCCCGCACGACATGCCTATACAACAATACCTGGTGTTTATACTAGTAATTACTAGTTTAGGTGCAGATATTGTTATGCCCATGTTACAGAAGAGGAAACTGTAGTTAGAATGATTTGTTCAAGGTCACTCAGGCAACAAGTGTCAGAGCTGCGTTCTGAAGCCAGGTGTGACTTGAGCCCTGGCCCTTACCTGGTGGGTAATGTGATTTAAAGGTTCCTTATCCCACAGGGCAGGAGGGGGAAGAACTTGTCTCCAGGTAAAGGTAATTCCATTCTTCTGACAAAGAAGGAACTGGTTCAGGTTTATCAAGGTCTCCTCCAGCTCTGTGGCTTTGAATTCAAAATGCTACGTGGACTGGGATACATGGGGCCAGAGCCTGGCCAGGATTGAGGAAGGGGACAGCATGGGTTCTAGAGTTACACAAATGCGGGCTGGAAGTCCCAGCTTTGTCCTTACTGGCTGTGTAAGGGTGGGCAGGCTCCTTAACCCCTCTGAGCCTGGCCATAAAGCAGAGACAAGCCAATACCATACTGCGGAGTACTACACGAAGGACAGGATGGTGGTGGGGATCCTTCTTTTTTGCTATTTGCTTTCCTGTTTCTTTAGGAGGAAACACCTCAGAAGCGTCAGAAAAAGGCATACTGTGAGTCTTACCCCCAAAACCCGGTAATGCCAGAAGAGTCATACTTACTGTAAAAGTAGTTCTTGCTCTCCAGGGCTGGCAGATGCCAAGATGAGGGTCCAAAGACCCTACAGAATGTCAGGTTATACCAGTCCCAAGGTTTCCCAAGTGGACGAACTAAGCTTCCAGCACTGCTGTCCCCTTAACACATTTCACAGCAGCTCTGCCCTAAACTCAGGGATAAATGGCAGGCAGGTCAGTCCTCCTGCCAATCCCCGCCCCGATGACCAGCCTATCCTCTCTTCCTTCCCTGGACCACAGACTTCCTAAAGGCAGAAGGTCCCCTATCTCTCCTGCCAGGTAGATGGTGGTCTGTAATCACTTTTAGAAGGGACAGCTTCACTCCAAATGACAGGAGCCCTTCCTGGTTTTGCCACCTCTGGTGCTTCTCAACCATTAGTTTCTTTGAAATCACCAAGCCTAGAGACAGCTGGCCCCTGGGGAGCCAGAACTCACACCCAGACAGATGCCACAGCTGAGAGAGAACGATCACCACCACCGATCACCACCACCCCGCTGCTGCTATTTACTCCACCCAGGAGTAGATGTGCTTGAAGGCGGTGGGGGTAAGGCTGCTCCAGTTTATTAAAGGAGGACCCAGAAATTCTTTTAAAAAAGAGACACTTGTCGAGGCAGCAACACCTCTTCTGGGAATTTATCCTGTAGATACCTAAGGTGGGTAAAATCACAGGTAGAGAAAGTCACTTCAGCTTTCAGGAGCAAAAGACAGAAAATAACCTGTGTTTATCATCAGCAGAGAGCTTATGGAATAAATTACACTCAAGAAGGGACACAATGTAGCCAAAATGACCCAGACAGGCATGTGCATGTGCCAAAACAGAATCATCTCTAAGACAGTAAGGAAACCAAAACAAGCAATACCAGCCTTGCCCCTCTTGGCTCTTGACTACAGAGCCTGGGAGGATATGTGGGAGCAGCTATGGGCCCAGGGTCACCTTCGAGGCTAGTGTGTCACCAGCGCAGGTGGAGGAGGAAAAAAATGCTCGTTTCAGGCCACTTTCCCTTCTATCTTCAGTGTACCATAACCCAAGGACAAATCCTGTGACAATCTCCCACATTCTAAAGGGTCTGTTTGAAGCCATGTCCATCAGGCACACCCTTCTCTGTGGCCCAATCTGTTTCAGGGACAGCTCCTAGCTCCCTCAGAACTTAGTGGGGCAAGAGCATTAGGGTAGCTTCCTCTCACTTCCCTAAGGGTTTTGAGTCCCTGCAGATGCCTCTCCTTCCTGAGAAGCAGGATTGAAGCTGCTGACCCAGCACCAGGCAGTAAATCCAACCTGAAAGTCTCTTTCTAGATCTATCTCCAGGGGGTGCTGATAAAGGTACTTCTGCCCTGAGGGTCTGCAGCTGTTCAGACCCCATGGGTTGTGGCTTGCTGAATCAGGGTGGCTGTCTGAGACAGAAGGGCTACACCGGAGTTTCTGCCACTTGAGGCAGATCACCCCCCTCATCATACCTGAGGAGTGGAAAGGTAAAGGAAGGGAAGCTGCCTTCTCCCAGGTGCTGACCCACACTTGAGGGAGGCCTGCGCCAAAGCAGGACAGGATTCCACAGGATTTTGCAACTGATCCTCTCCCTTGAGGGTGAGCTCAGGCCTAACTGAATGGACTTGTCAGATTTCATCAGCTAATACCTTCTCCCTGAGCCACCTTATCTCTGCACTATCATTCATTCTGTCACCCAAGCCAAGAACCATGGGCTGCAGTTCCTGCCACAGTTCTTTCTCTCTCAACCTTCACTTCCAAACACTCCCAAAACGGGCGTGGTGGCACGCCCCTGTAATCAGCACTTGGGAGGCTGAGGCAGGAGGATTGCTGCAAGTTCAAGGCCAGCCTGGGCTACATAGTGAGCTTAAAAGTAGCCAGAACTACATAGCAAGACCCTGTCTCAAAAAACAAAACAAAACAAAACAAAACAAAGCAAAACAAAAAACCCACACACACCCAGAGTCCAGTTGATTTCCTCCCCCAGGGAGCTCTGATCTCTATCCTCCTTCCCCATCACCACCACCTCTGTCCCGATCCAAGCCTCATCAGCTCTCACTGCATGTGATTACTGCAACAGCCTCCTTCAGAAACCCCACACTCACTCTCGTCCCAGTCCATCCTCCACAGCAGCCAGAGCACTCCTTGGAAGATGCAGGTCTGATGCTGTGTTTTCTCTACTTAAGATACCCATCACCAACAGAACGCAAAGTCCAAGCATCTTGGCGCAGTGCACGCCTACCTCTCCAGCATGTGCTGCTGTCAGGTCCCTTCACACCCTGTGCTGGAACCCTTTGGTGTTCCTCAAGTGCCACACACACCAGCACACAACCACACCTGTGCCACACTGGTTCCCCTGCCTGAAGTAGACCCCCAGAAAACTATTTATTCCTCAAGATCCAGTTCAAATTTTAAGGGCTCTTCAATGTCCTCCTCATCCTCAAGGTGAATCACTCCTTCCACTTGCTGGGTTCCCACCACACTGCACAGCCTTTTGCGAGAGGCTCATCAAGTTCTGTGCAAATGTCCACAGGTTATATGCCTACCCCTGTCCCTGCTGGGCCACAACCTCCTCCAGGGCAGGGTTCACCTCTCCATCCTCTTCCTCCCCCAGTACCCAGCACATGCCAGCTGCACTAGGAGCTGACGTGTGTGCACTTGGGCTTCTGTATTTTGAGCTACCACACATATCAATGTTCATAATGCCTCCTGAGGGTGCTATTTCAGGCACCAGACTAGGGTCACTTGTAGAGTCTCACACAAAGGAACTCTAAATACATTTTCTCCCATGTGTACCTTAAAATACTAGTTTTTGTTTTTTTCCTGTTGCAGTCTTACTTCTATTTTGAAAAAGGGTTCTTTCAGAGAGCCACACTGAATCACCTGCATTGCTCCTATACCTACTGGGTAAACTCCCCACAGATTTCCTTTTCAAAAAGAATACAATAGAATTCTGTGATCTTGTGATCCCTCAAGACAGTTCTGACAGCTCAACAGAACACAGTTCTAGTTGCTATGGACTGCTTCAACTAATTCCTAGAAATTCTTTCCTGCCGGCTGTAATAAAAGCCAACACCAAGCTTTCACTGCTTAGTGAGTGCTAAATACTCAACCTGCAACATCTCGCTTCATCCTCACAACTGCCCCACTAGGGAGCTACTCTTACTGTCCTCGTTTTACAGATGAGAAAGCTGGGCATGGAGAGAATAAGGTAACTGATTAGTTGGGCTGGGATTAGAACCCACATCTGTCAGATGGCACAAACAGCCCTTAGCCACTACACCCTACTGTCATGCCCAAAAGTCAAATTAAAGGCACAAATGAGCAAACACAACACCCCTTACAATTGGACTTCTGAGATGACGGCCCCACCTCAGTAGGGTGGCAGCTTACATAACTGCAATCCCAGAAGAAGAAAGGTCCATGTGCCAGGCATTTCTTTGCCAAGCAGAGAAGCCCAGACCCATGCAGAGGGCTAGCCCCTGGTTGCAGTGCTTTCTCAGCAGAGATCTACTGTACTACCCCAGTACCAACTCTCCTCATTCAGAGCCTGCTGTGATCTCCAAAGAGGTCCTTCTCTCCTCTCTGTCCCTCCTGTACTAGGACTCCAAGGAGATCTGTCTACAACATAGATTCATTCATGTCACTCCTCTGCTCACTGTCTCCCCAGTGCCCGGGGCATAAAGTCCCAAGTCGTTAATAGACATTCCTCAGTCAACTTATATTGCTTCATCTTGCAGCAGGTCAACTTCTATATTACACTGAACAACAATCTGAAGTTTCTGGAATAAACTATGAATCTCTCTTTCAGTAGAACACATTCCTCTTCATTCTCACCTCACTAAGCCTCCCTCTCCTCTCCTTCAAGACTTGGCTCCAGCCTCCCTTATGCCAAGACTTCCCAGTGCACCCTTCACATGCCTAGATAAGCTAGCAGCTTCCTCTGCTGGGCTTGCACAGCATTCTGTTCTTGCTTGTTTTTAATGGTACTGGGGATTGAGGATCACACATGCTAGCCAAGTGCTCTACCACTCAGTTAAGTCTCCAACCCTTTTTATTCTGAGCCAGGGTCTTACTAAATTGCCTAGACTGAGCTGGAATTTGAAATCCTCCTGCCTCAGCCTCATGGGTAGCTGCAATTACAGTCCGCTACTAACTAGCTTTTTCAGATCACATTTCAACTATTTGTTTACAAGTCAGTCTTCCCTAACCAGACCACTGAGCTCTTTGAAATAGGAATAGCTAACATTTATTGAACGCTTATGTGGTAGACAGTTCTATATTTACATGTGTTTGTTAACTTTTTAACTCTTTTATAACTCTATATTATCATCACTGTTTTGTAGATGAGGCACAGAGAGGTTAAGCAAAGTGCCCAAGGTTACACAGCTAGAAAGCTGCAGAACTCAGGAAGTCTGACTCCAACACCTACTCTTTTTTTTTTTTTTTTTTTTTTTGTTTTTTTTTGTTTCAGACAGGGTCTCACTATGTAGTCCAGGCTGGCCTTAAATGCACTATGTAGCCCAGGCCAGACTCGAACTCACAACTATCCTCCTGCCTCAGCCTCCCCAGTGCTGGGATTACAGGCATGTGCCACCAAGACCGGCTTCCAGCACCTACTCTTAGCCACTATACTACCGTGTATTGAACCTGCCTCTACAAGCAAGGACCCTGTTATGTAAGGGATGAATGAATGAATGAATAAGGCTATCTTTAGGCTGTCTAGATCTAATCCACAAACAGCACAGCAAGGTCAGTAAGGAGAGCTGGAGAGCTTACAAATAAGGATTCTCTGGTCCCTACAATTACACGTTCTGCTCTTATCTCATGCAAAACAATTCAGCCAAGAGGGAAAGGAGCCCAGCCCAGGATGACTACCCTCTTCTCCTTGGCTCTCAAAAGCAAGCAAAACCAACTGGTTTCCTCCAGTGACTTAAAACAGAGCAAAGTCTATCCTGCTACAGGACGCCGACTGTCATCTCTTCCTTCCGCCATCAAAAGGGCAACAAACCTGGGGAGTGTGGGTGGGCAGAGAACACCATGAGGAGTCCGAATGCTCAGACCTACTGGCTGAAAGGTGGGGCCAAGTGGCGTGGGAAAGGGCGGGCCTGACCGGGCATGGCAGGTGAAACACTGACCACAGCAAGATCGCCCCTTGGAGAAGACCAGCCAAACGCGGACCTGGCAAGCAGGTAGCTCTCAACTGAACGCCGCCCAGGACGCGAAATTCCCCAGTAGCCATGGGGCCGGTGCCAACCAGTGAGGGCTCCAGGAGGAAGCCCTGGATGACCCTCCCTGGGGATTCGTCCTAACTTTCAAGTCACTCTCGAGATCAGGGGGGAAGCAAGGAGAGGCACAGGGCGTCTCTCTGGGAAAATCTGGCTAGGTTTAAATGCCGGCTGCTTCACTTACTGTGAGTAGCTCCGGGAAGGGCCGGTAGTGCCCACTAAGAAAGGGCTGTGGCGGGTACTGAGTCTCCCCGCGGCCCTAACGCCGGCGAAGGGCAGACCCCCAACGAAGGAAGGGACATTCGCTGTTGTGATTTCTGTCACCCTGGTCCCACCGCCACGGCCGCTGAGGCCCGCCCTGCCAACCCGCAACGCCCGCCCGGCTCCCTGCTCTGAGACCCCCAGTCTCACCTTCCCCGGGTGGTCAGCGCTGCTCGCCCATAGTCCGCAGCCCGAAGCCGGGGCTGCTCGGCGCTCCGTCCCGGGGGGCCGGGGCCGGGCCGGGGGCGTGGGAGCCTCTTACCGCCGCCTCCCAGCGTAGCCACCCGAGCCACCGCCGCCGCCTCCCTCCATGGCTGCGGCGCCGCCACCTGACAACGGAAGTGACGCACCGCCCCCCGCCCGGCCGCAGCACCGCCCCGTCCCGGACACGCCCCTCATGCATTTGAGGCCCCACGTCCCTCGGATTGGGTCGCCATCTTGACAATGGGCGGAAGCCTTCAGGCAAGCGGCCAGAATCAGATTGATGATTGGTTCCAGATGGGGCCTGGGCCGTAAACTATAAAACTATTGGAGGCTGAGACCTATGAGGGCGGTACTTACCGTTAATCAATGTCTGCCATGAGGCTGGAACGGAGGCACCGCCCCACCTTGAAGCCAGAGAACCTCGCGGGCAGTACAACTCGCCCTGCTGGGGGTGAACTCTCCAGCAGCTGGAAATCTGCCAACTGTCGTTTATTTATAAGAAAAGCGATACTTCCTTGATGCTTATTTCTTGGAGTCTGGAACTCTGTGAGGGAAGGTCTGCAGTTAGGCACAATAAAAGACAGGAATTCCTGTCGTAACGCTCATAATTCATTGCCCTCTCCAGGCCCTTTAGAAACCCTGAGGATGGCCAGCTTAAACTTGGAGATCCCCGTGGTCCTCACCAGGGAGGTTTACAGGAAAGAGTTCCTAGTAACGATTCCAGTCACCTAACAAAGTCTCTCCTGCCAGTTTCAATCCCTTTCTCCTCCTCCAACAGCCACGCCCTCAATGAATCAGCTTCTTGCACCAGCAGATGAGCCCTTTAAAGGGATTGCATCAGGCTGGTGACTCACAGGGGGGCCTCTGCGAGCCTGACTTCCCTCCCCTGGCATGCAGAAGCAGCTAGAAGGGCTCAGTGGCGGCAGCACCAGTGGCCATAGCCTGAGTCCTTTGTCTCTGAGAAATGATCAGGGATGCTTGATGCTTGTGACTTTAACTCTCAGCTGTCTTTCCAGCTGTCCCCTGGTCATTCTGTATCCACAGTAGGCACACGTGTCCAAGCCTGTGTGCACTGCTGTGTTTTAGGGTGTATAGCCAGGCACGTATGTGTATGTGAATTTGTCATTGCCACACAAGTAGTACCTGGACACGAGGGCTCATCTCAGGGAGGTCTGGCTGCCCACCACCACTTTCCTTTTCTTTGTCTCTCTGAATGCCTAGTACCCATTAAGCTGCTTATAGGGCTGAGTAACAGTAATCAGAGCATTTCTCACTGTTGTGCCACCCACTGTGTTAAGCGCTTTAGAGATACCAGCATTAGGCATCTGTTTACAGATAAGGCTCAGAGAGGGAAAGTAACCTGTCCAAAGGCACACAGCTAATAATAGCAGGACTGTGATTTGGACACAGTCTGGTGGATTTCCAAAAGTTAGAATTTAAATCCCTCCTGTGTCACTTACAAGCTGGATAACTAAGTGTAAGTTCCCAGAACTTCCTGTCTGTCCAGACAGAAATAACACTTTATAAGATCATTGTGAGGACTCAGCAAGTTATGAAAACGGCTTCTCACAGGACCCAGAAAGTGTCACCTTAGTGGCAGAGCCTCAGTGAGGTAGATGACCAATAGACAGACATGGAGAAATCAGGCCCCAGTCCTTCACGCTTCTCTCTTTGAGAAAAGGAGAAGCCCTGGGATTCCGGAAGCCTTGACTCTGACAAGAATGAATTCTGGGTTTTCCAGGGCTCTAATTATCAGCCAGATGAATCACTTGGCAATGACACCACCATCCCCACCCCCAGGAGACTCTCAGCTGATTCAAAATATGGGATTTTAACGAAGAGAAGGAGGAAGAGAAGGTGAAAGAGATAATGAACAGAAAGTAAAGGTGCCAGCCAGAGGAAATGAAAAACTGTCACCAGGACACTAACATGAAGAGATGGCTGGGACATGGATACACATGATGACACACTTCCTCTGGCTCTCCAACTCTGGCTGACTGGCAGACAGTGCTGTTGTAACAAAGTGACATCTGGGGCGGGTGAGATGGCTCAGCGGCGTAAGCGCCTGCCTTGCAAGCGCGAGGGCCCGAGTTCGACTCCCGGAACCCACATACGAAAAAGGGGCCGGTGATATCGCTCAGTGGCACGGGTGCCTGTTGGCGCGCGAGGTCCTGAGGTCGTCCCCCTGGTACCCACAAAAAAAAAAAAAAAAAAACAAAGTGACATCTGTCACAACAACACAACATGGTTCCTTGATGAAGAAGAGGCAGATCTGCCTGTCACAGAAAGGGGAAGAGACACTCAACCCCTGGAGTCCTCTTCGGGCTTCTGAAGGCCAGCCCTTCTTATTGGCTGTTGGGTATTTTGGCCTTTCTTTGGCCCAAGGTCTGGGGATGGCAAATTTTGAGTGTCAGACCCACATGGTTGCTGGGTATGAAAACTAAGGTGAGCAGAGGCAACTCCAACTTTATTCTGGCATCAGTATGATGTCAAGAGTGCTGGCCTGGGCGTTGTGGCACATGCCTATAATCCCAGCGCCTGGGAAGCTGAGACTGGAGGATCACTGTGAGTTTGAGGCCAGCCTGGGCTACATAGAGACTCTGGCAAAAAAAAAAAAAGTCCTGAATAGTATCTTAGTCAAAATGATGGAGTTGGACTGGTTGTGGTGGCGCACATCTGTAATCCCAGTGCTCTGGGAAGCTAAAGCAGGAGGACTGCAAATTTAAACCCAGCCTGGACAATTTGGTGATTTAGCAAGAACTTGTCTTAGAATTTAAAATAAGGAATAGGGATGTAGCTCAGTGCAAAGGCCCTGGGTTCAATCCTGAATACTGGAAGAAAAAAAAAAAATCATGGAGTTGGGAGCCAGGCAGATCTCAGTTCAAATCCCCATTCTGTTGTTCCCCTTCAACAAATCATTTCTCTGAGTCTATCTGCACCTAAAATGAGGTTGTTAATATATAGGGTTGCTATAATGATATAGTAAGATTGCTTTCACTCCTCAAAGACTGATGATGGAAGCCCTGTGATGCCAGATAGCAGCTCTGCCCTCATGGAGCATAAGAAGTCCCTAGCACAGGGCATGACACAAGCAGTAGCTATTTCTGATTACCATTATGATGCCCATCTTAGGATTCTGCCTCTAACTTAACCATGGGAACTAGGGAGAGCCCCTTCCCATTTCTAGGCCTCAGTTTCTTCAACTGTAAAGTGATGGAGTTGGACTGTGATAGTAGTTCCCAACCTTTCCACCTTCAAAATCCCTTTTTAGTATTTTTCCTCCACACAAGACTTATATTTGGTAAATTTTGTCTGCCATACAACTTGCATAAGTAATTTCTTCCTCTTTATTGATGGCCTTAAATTATAGCCATTGGAGCTTGTGATCAGGAACAACAGGCCAATGTAACCACCATGCTGTTGGCATAATTCCACCTCAGAGTAGAGAGTAGGCCTGTTTATCATCCTTCACAATTTAAATGCTGTTTCTCTGTGTTCTTTTGAAACACTGCTGAGGCCGGTGAGATGGCTCAGCGGCATAAGCGCCTGCCTTGCAAGCGCGAGGGCCCGAGTTCGACTCCCGGATCCCACATACGAAAAAGGGGCCGGTGATATCGCTCAGCGGCACGGGTGCCTGTTGGCGCGCGAGGTCCTGAGGTCGACCCCCCGGTACCCACAAAAAAAAAAAAAAAAAAAGAAACACTGCTGAGAACTGAAGGAATCCCTGCTATCCTTGGAGTCCCTTCAGCAGAGATGCCAGACTGGCGCTTTCTGAGCTGTTGTAAGTCCCACCCAGCTTGACCATTCTGACAGCTAGCCATGCTGTGCCCCTTGTTCGTCTCTGGGAGATCTGAACTGTCAGCTGCTTCCCCACATGGCTTTCCTGAGCCTTGGCAGACCCCTCCCTCAAATGAGGGACTCCTGAACTATTCTCTCCAGGAATGGCAGGGAAAGAGGGTGTACTCTGTGCCAATTGATCACGCAGAACTTCTGGGGGTTCTGTAATCCACTGGGACCTCACACTGGCTGAAGCTGCAGGAAGGGTGGATGTCTATGCTTGGCAAGAAGCACACAATCTGGACTCTGATGGAATAATGCCCACAGGAAATGCTGTCTTTTCCTTGGTGTCCGTGGGCCCCTCCCTTACAGAGTTAGGTTATTCTGCATGTTATTTCAGGAAATGAAGGATAAACGACAGACTGCAGAGTTCATTTTTAGATTCTTTATTTCAAAAGCCCAGCCTTTAGGGAGGAATGGGAAGAATTTCTGTGCAGAAACAAATTTAGAAAACGGTAACAGGGGGATCTGGGTGAAAAGATGGTCCCTGACAACAGAGTAGCTTTTCCTGGACCTCTTGCTGGAGTTGTCAGTTGGGTCTCTGGGTCAGAGAGGAAAGAACAGCTCTGGTCCTTTTCCAGGGTGTGGCACCAAGGAGGCAACACAACCCTCAGAGAAATGAAGCTCTGGAGTTGTGTGTTGCATATGGCCAAATCAGGATCCAAATAACCTAAGACCTAAAAATTTCCTGGGCCTGACACAGCCTGAGGAAAGCAGAAAAAAAATGTAACACCTGAGAGGTGACATGCAGAGGGTTCTTTTAGTCAGGAAGAAGCAACTCAGGAAGCAGCAACCTTTGAGAGCTGATGACCAAGAAACGAGGACATTTCTGTGGGTGCTAGTGTGACTGGGTGACCACCACATCAGATTGCCCTTCTCCTCCCAGGCATTGGCACCTTGAAAGGAAATGCCTCTGAATTCAAACAGAATTCCAAGGAAAACGCAGGGAACTGTGAAGTGATCGTCATTGAGTTTCTGCCACTCTGGCTGGATGGATGAAACAGGAACTCAAAGCGAGTTCAAGTTCAGGTTCTGTTTCCTACACATCAGAAAATATGACCAGGAGATTGGGTGTGATGGCGCATGCCTGTGATCCTAGCATTCGGGAGGCTGATGCAGGACGACTGCCATGAGTTCCAGGCCAGCCTGGGCTACATAGTGAGTTTAAGGTCTGCCTGCACTATATAGCAGGATCCTGTCTCAAAACACCAAAATAAAAAAAGAAAAAAGAAAAAAGAAAAAAGAAAGAAATTGCAACCAGGAGCTGGGGCTGTAGATCATGTGCAGGGCCATGGTGGTGGAGGCAGAGAGAAAATTGTAATCAGCTATACTCCTTGCCCACAACATATCATTTGCCCCAGCCCCCATTTCTCTACTTCACGTGTCTCTCTCCCTTCTATGATAGTTACAATGGTACTGTTAGTCCACCCTAAACCCCTAAACTTTCCCTTCCTCAGGACTATAGTTCTGGCAGTTTCCTTTGCTTTTCCCTGGCTCTTTTTTTTTTTTTTTTTTTTGGGTACCGGGGGTCGACCTCAGGACCTTGCGCGCCAGCAGGCGCCCATGCCGCTGAGCGATATCACCGGCCCCTTTTTTCGTATGTGGGATCTGGGAGTCGAACTCGGGCCCTCGCGCTTGCCAGGCAGGCGCTTACACCGCTGAGACATCTCACCGGCCCTTCCCTGGCTCTTGTAGTTCAGGCTGGCCTTGAACTCACTATGTAACCCAGGATGGCTTCGAATTCTTGACAAGTCTCCTGCCTCAGACTTCCGCCTCACCCTCAGCACCAGGTGTGCACCACCACATCCAGATTCCCCTGGCTCTTTAAATAGCAGGCCTCTTAAGTTTAAATTTCACTTCCTCAGACCACTTTCTAAAAAATGAAACCGCTTGTTATTTTTCTCAAAGGACCCTGTTTATAACCTTCACAGCATCTGTATAAATTTTTACTTTGTTGGTTTATTATCTGTCCCCTGTAAGACTGTCAGACACCTAAGGGCAAGCCTTTGTCCACCCTGTTTTTTTTTTTTTTTTTTTCTGAATTGGGGAATGAACCCATGGCCTTTGCACTGAGTTAAATCCCCAGCCTTACTAACTTACTTGGTTATTTATTACTTATTTATTTATTGGTTTTTTGAGACAGGGTCTCATTCTGCAATTCAGACTGGCTTTGAACTCACTACACAGCCCAGGCTGACCTCAAACTAGCAATCCTCCTGCCTCAGCCTCCTAAATGCTAGGATTACAGGCGTGTACCACCACCATGCCCAGCTTATTATTTTTTGTGTGTGTGTGTGGATACTGGGGGGTGACCTCAGGACTTCACACTTGCCAGCAAGCGCTTGTGCCACTGAACGATATCACCGGCCCTTTTTTCCTTTATGTAGGTTCCAGGAATTGCACTCAGGACCTCACGCTTGCCAGGCAGGCGCTTATGCCGCTGAGCTATCTCACCAGCCCCTCAGCTTATTTTTTTTAATTTTAAATCAGAGCCCTGCTAAATTGCTCAGGCTGGGCTCCAACTTGTGACCCTCCTGTCTCAGCCTCCCAGGATACAAGGTTTCCAGGTGTGCACTACTGTACCTGGCTCTTGTCCATCTTGATGTTCCTTCAGTTGTCACCAGCATTTTTGGGACACACTTGATGCTGTGAAACGACTGACCAGTAGCAGTCAGCGAGTTCCTGGCTTCCCATAGGATAGTGGGTACTGAGCATTCTGGGCTTTACCCTGGGCCCTTGAAAGCCTTCACCACAATCCAGGACAGACTACAAAAGCCCCATATCCTTAGGGCTTGCAGTCAGCTTTGCTCTCAGCCAGGTGTTGGCAAAAGTGTGTCTCAGCAGGGCCTGGTTTCCTTCCTTCCCAGGGACACATGGCCTAGTAGAGTCTGGCAGAGGACGCTTAAGGAACACGTCCTTACTCTGAGACTTCCCTGGCTGGCCCCAGTGAAGCTGGAGAAGAGCCCGGCACCCCACCTAAGGCTGAGTAGACCTCTGCTCTACTCCTAGGCCAAACCCCCAGCAGGAGTCCTCAAGTCTAGAAATACATGCAAACCCGTGGGAAAGGTCTGCGAGGAGGCTGCTGCGGGCGCTTCTGCCAGCTCATCGTCTCTGCCCCTGCTTGCCGAGGGTCTACGAACACTTCCGCCCTCAGGACCTCCCTTCTGGACCTGCCCCTTATTTCTTTCACCTGTGGTCACCTTGTGTCTTAGTTGCTTTCCTGTTGCTGAGACACAATACCCAATACCCGCAACTCTGAGATGTTTGTTTTGGCTCACAGTTTGTAGTGGTTTTAGTCTGTAGTTGGCTTGCTCCAAGGCAAGGCATGGCAGAGGACAAAGAGCTCATGGCACAGGCGGTGAAGCAGAGAGGGATGGGCGGGAGGGAAGGAGAGACCTTCAAGGCCACATCCCCAGTGACCCACCACTTCTGACCAGATCCCCCCTCCTAACAGCAAGCCAGCTATAAGCGCCCGTAATCCAGTCACCTTCCCAAAGCCCTGCCACCTATGAGGGCACGCGCCTGGAGGAGACATTTTATTTATTTATGGGGGGGGCATAAACCATAACACTTTGTGAAACTGGTCCCTTTAAGTCAGAGGTGTTTGGAAACTCAGAGAGGTAGTTTTCTCCCTGCTGGGCCCCTCTGTTTTCCTCTGAAGGCAAAGAGTCGAGGGCTCCCAGACTTCTAGTCATCAGTCTGCAGGAGTCATAGTGGGTGGGTGTTCCTAATGCACACTCCTGGGCCCACATTCTGGTTGAAGTTTGGAGTCAGAGGGAGTCAGGAAAGTTCCCTTCTCTCCCCTCTCCTCCCCTCCCCTTCCTTTTCTTTTCTTTTGCAAAGTTCATTTTCTACACACATTTCCATTGGTTCTTTTTTTTTTTGGTGGGTTGAACTCAGGACCTTGCGTGCCAGCAGGTGCCTGTGCCGCTGAGCGATATCACCAGTCCTTTTTTCATATGTGGGTACCGGGAGTCGAACTCAGGACCTTGTGCTTGCCAGGCAGCCGTTTACGCCGCTGAGCTATCTCACCGGCCTTCCATTGGTTCTGATGAGGTGCTCCAAGGACAACACTTCCACAGACTGACCTAGGCCGCAAATGCAGCGACTTGATTATTAGTGTCAAATGAACACTCTTCTCTCAAATCTCAAGAAATTGGAGCACCTTAAGGTCCGAGGTCCTGCCTCATTCAGAACTCAGGCACAGCAGCGCGGAAGCTGAGTTTCATCTTGGTCCTTCCTGACCCCCTCCCTCCCTGCGTTACCATAAGGTCCTCTCCAGACGGGTTCAGTCCTTCAACAACACGTGTTTGATAAACAAACTCTCTGGTTCCACAGGACACAGTGACTGTCACTGAGATGGCTGTCTGTGGTGGGTTTAGAATGACCATAGGGCAACCACCACAAAGATTTGGGCTCTAACCCTGAGCGCCAGAACACTCTCAGGACCCGCGACTGATTCCTTGCTCTTGGCTGAACTCCCATACCCAAAGGGAAGGCTGGGAATACTGCAGCCTCTCTGCTTCAGGAAACAGTAAGGAGACTAACTGCCTCTTCAACAGGTATCTGAAGAGAAGTACTTTCCACCTGACCCCACTAAAGCATTCTCTGACTATAGTTCTCTGTCTTTCCTACATATTAGAGTCATCTGGGAAATTTAAAACAGTCTTAGTGTAGTAGGGTGTGGTGGTACACGCCTGTAATCCTAGCACTCTGGTAGACTGAGGCAGGAGGATCACAAGTTTAAGCCCAGCCTGGGCAATTGAGCAACTTAGTGAGACCCTGTCTAAAAATTAAAAAAATAAACATATAAATAAAAGGCTGATGATACAGCTTATGACAAAGGCCCTGGGTTCGAATGCCAGTATTAAAAAAAAAAAAAGTGCCAGTGCTTGGGCCACACTCTACACCAATTAAACCTGAATCTGAGCTGGGGTGGGGTGGAGTGATTCCAACATACAGCCAAGTTAGAGACTATGAGCCCTACTATACAGGAGCAATAGGAAGCCCAGCACCCAGAAGGGAAAGCAAGGCATGGACTTGTTTGTACTCAAGTTTGGTTTTATGAGAAAATGAACACAATTGCAAGAGAAGTGGGGAGTTAGGGGTAACTCAGGCCAAGCACATTTAATAACCCTTACTGGGAGAGAGTTGAAAACTACCTGACAAACTGCCTAAATCAGTAAATCATATTTGGGTGCAAATGATCCAAAAGGGGGACTGTCACCTACCCCAAGGTCACAGGCAGACAGACAGGGTTCTGGGTCCCAGGGCAAGTCTGGGAGGCGGAACCCTGTGAAAGACAGCTGTGGCAAGTGATGTCTGTCCTACCCCAGGTCCCAGGCTGGGAAGGGTAGCAGGAGTTGGCTCAGAACACGGGAGGAACCTGAGTTGGTGCTAGAACTTGCTGAGGTGACAGCCTCACTTATATTTTTTGGTGGGAAACTCCTGCCGGCCTTGGCCCCTGCTGCCAAAGTTTCGTACTCGATGGATGATCTGCAACTGCTGCTCAATGGTGGTGGTGATGTTCACGTCATCTGGGATATGGACATATCGGACGTTTCGGCCTGTTACAAAGAGGTCATCCAGTTCAACCTGGTGCCCCCAACGGTCCGTGTAGGTGACCTTAGCCAGGCGGATGTTCATGAAAGCATCGACGTTGTCAATGCGTCCGTGGGCCACACTCTCATCCCGTAGGTCCACAGTGGTCACCTGCCCCTGAAGGCCCTGCAACAGGATGATCAGGCTGTTCTCAGAGATGGTCCGCTCCTTCACTGAGTGGCTCACTGCCATTCTTCCACACGGGCTGGCTGCTCGCTGTGGGCAGAAGCGCACAGATGGGAGCTATAGCAGGCTAGGGGCTGCGCTGCAGAATCACCTTCTCCAGCTTCTCAAAATCCCCAGCACTGGCCTTCCTAAGCCTGACCACCTCCCCAGTTTTTGCCTCTGTGGATCCAGGTTTCATATACACATCTCATAGTGTTCTCAGATCACTTTGCAAGCCAAGGATTACTTATACTCTTTATAGATGGGGAAAATATGGCAAGGACAGACCAAATCATTCTTACAACTTGCCCAAGATCACACAATTGCTAAATGGAGGTGGTGGGATTCAAATCCATAGCTGCCTAACCTTAAATCTCGAACCAGTGGTTCTGAGCCTTCATGGTACATTAAAATCACCTTGTGAGGTGAGGTTTCTTTCTTTCTTTTTTTTTTTTAATTTATGTGGGTACCGGGGATCGAACGCAGGACCTCGCGCTTGCCAGCAGGCACTTGTGCCGCTGAGCCACATCACCGGCCCTTTTTTCCTTTTTATGTGGGTACCTGGTGTTGAACTCAGGACCTCGTGCTTGCTAGGCAGGCGCTTGTGCCACTGAGCCAACTCACCGGCCCTCTTCTTCTTTTTTTGAGACAGGTCTTGGTATGTATTCCAGGCTGGCCTCCAACTGTGGCAATCCTCCTGCCTCAGCCTACCCCTCCCCAGTGCTGGGATTACAGGCATGTGCCACCACCCCAGGCCAACCTGGGGAATTTTTACCTGGCCTCCACACCTCTGAGATTCTGATTTATTTGGTTAGGGGGGTAAGGCTCAGATAACCTAAATTTAAAAGCTCCCCAGGTAATTCTAATGTGCTAACAACCTTGAGAACCACTACCCTAAAGCAGTTTACATCCTTGCTACTCAAAATATGCTCTGTGGGCTGGGATCCCCAGGGCAACTGTTAGAAATACAAAAGCTTGGGTCTTGCTGGGCATGGTGGTGCACATCTGAAATCCCAGCACTCCAGAGGCCGAGGCAGGAGGATCATAGTGAGTTGGAAGCCAGCCTGGGCTACATAATGAGTTCAAGGCCAGACTGCACTACAGAGCGAAACCTGTCTCAAGAAAGAACAAAAAATTTTGGGTCTCTCTCCAGACCTACTGAAACAGAATCTGACCCCTATGTGAATTAGATGCATGTTAAAATTTGGAAATCAGGGGAATGTGTTGGTGCATGCCTATGATCCCAGCACTGTGGGAGGCTGAGATGGGAGGATAAAAAATTTGAGCCCATCTGCCTGGCAAGCGTGAGGTCGAGTTTGATTACTGGTTCAAAAAAAAAAAAAATTTGAGCCCATCCTGGGCAACTTAACCATTTAGTGAGACCCAATCTCAAAAAATAAAAACAGGGGTAGGTGAGATGGCTCAGCGGCATAAGCGCCTGCCTGGCAAGAGCGAGGGCCCGAGTTCGACTCCCGGAACCCCCATAAAAAGAGGGGCTGGTGATATCGATCAGTGGCACGGGCGCCTGCTGGTGCGCGAGGTCCTGAGGTCGACCCCCCGGTACCCACACACACACAAAAAACAACAATGGGGTAGGGGGAAGAAGTAAAAAGAATTAAGACCTGTCATGTACATGTGCCAACTACCCATGATGAATGTAATCATTATGTACTACAAACTAATAAAAATAAAAAGTTTTAAAAGGTCAATCTTTTTGGACAGCACATAAATAAGACTGGGGAAACAGCTCAGTGCGAAGACCCTGCGTTCAACCCTCAGTTCTGCAAAACAAAAACAAAAATTCCAAATATTAGTGTGCATAGAATCACCTAGAGGGCTCGTTAGATCACAGATTGCTGAGCCCCACTCCCAGTTCCTGACTCACAGTGTCTGAGATGGAGCACAGGAATGTGCAAAGGACACCAGTTACCAGATGAGGCTGATGCTGTTGCCAAGGGGCCCACACCGAGAGTGGCCCACACCATGAAATTGCCATGTAAGTAAAAATTTAGATAACTGAAAAAAGGTAGTATATAGAGTACAGTATACAGATTTTGAAGGTAGAGAATTGAAAACCTAGGTTGGAATCCCCAGTCCACACCTAACTCCGTAGGACAGTTACTTAGTCTCTGAAACTGTTTCATTTGTTAAACTATAGGCTAAATAAGGACCACCAGAATCTCTCTACAGCAAGGCCACTTTCCTTTGCTTTCAACATTGCCTTGATTCTGGATTCATATAACTGTCTCATCTATAGCTTATTTTCAGACCCTGAATCAAAGTTGGTGGTACTTCCTCTCAAGACCGCCTTCAGAATCCCACCAAGGCTCTGCGCGTGGCATTAAGCGTGGCACCACTGTGAGGGGGTGAGAGCTGGGTCCTGGGAAGGGGCTAACGACCCCCCCACCCCCGCCAGCCTTAAGCCTGAAAACGATCCAGCAAAAGTTTAGGGCCGCGCTGTGACTGCAAAGCGCAGCCACTGGACCTCGAGACAGGCCCGGGCTCTGGGACAGACTCGGTCACTTCCTAGGAGGGAGAACTTGAGCTAGTCAATGGGCTCTTCGCGCGTATAGCCCCACCAGTAAGACGGGGATGCAGAGGCCCCTCTGCGCGCGGAGCAGCTGGAACGGGTAAAGGGAGAGGAGCTACTCTGCAAATGGGGGAGAAAGTGCCTTTCGGGCTCCCCGCACTCTGCCGACCCGGACCCACCACGCCTGATTCCTTCGCTTCCCGCGCCCGCGTTTCCGCCGAAGCCTGCCAGAGCCTAGCTGGACTGCCTCGCGCCGCCACCACCTCGCTGAGAAGCCATGGCAACGCCGACCACCTCGGATCGCAGCACTGAGCGTGTCGCGCGGGAGTTGGCCGCAGACTACAACTCCCAGGAAGCTTCGCGCCAAGGGCACGCAGAGCGTCAGGCGCGCGGTCGCGTTATCCCAGGCCGTGTCACGGACTACAACCTCCAGGGAGCGCCAGCTCTCCTCGGCGCATGCTCATTAAGGGAACATCGCGAACCAAGGCTCCTGGTGTAGACGCTCGACCAGGAGCTGGTGGCGCCGCAGGGGAGAGAGAAAAACCAGGAAAAAGGTTTAAATGTTCTTCAGCTGATTAAGATAGTGTGATGTCATAGTGACTGGGTAACCTTTTATTGGAAGATCAGGATGTCCTGAGAAGGTTACATTTGAGCTGAGGTGAATGACATGAAACTAGGCCAAAATTAGGAGAGCAGTTGCAGTTAGAGGGCACGGTTTATATGAAGGAGCTTGTTGAAATGACCTTCACAGTGGGACAAAGGGGAAGGCTGGGGAGAGCAGTGTATCAAAGATGCCCCAGAGACAGGAGCCCCGGACTTTAGGACTTTGTAAGCCAAGGTGAGAAAGCTTGGATTTCATGGTTAGAAGTACAGGAGCCTAGGTTCAAATCTGCCTTCTGCTGACTGTATGATTTAAGGCAAATTAATTATCCTCTCTGCCTCAGTTTCCTCATCTAATACCAGGAGTGCAATGATAGACTGTCAAAGGAGAGCATCTCTCTCTTCCTCCCTCCCTCCTTCCCTTCCTTCCTTCTTTCTTCTGTCGCTGGGGATTGAACCCAGTGTCTCCCGCATGCGAGGCAAGCACTGTACCACTGAGCTACATCCCTGGCCTTTTTGTTTTAATTAAAAAAATTAGCCAGGCATGGTGGCACACGCCTGTAATCCCAGCACTCTGGGAAGCTGAAGTAGGAGGACTGAAAGTTTGAGCCCAGCCTGGGCAATTTAGTGACTTAGCAAGACCCTGTCTCACAAACAAACAAACAAACAAAAAAAATGGTTAAGGATGTAGTTCAGTGTGAAGTCCTTGGGTTCAGTGCCCAGTGGTCAAACAACACAAAATCCCAAAAGCAAAATAAAAACAGGGTGGTCTGAGGCATGAGGAAAAGTGACTGGAATTAAGGAAAAGTGAAGTTATTTAGTGATCTGCATGTGCCTAATTAAATTTCTCTTTATAGGATGCATGTTCAGAATATGACAGCATTAGTGTGCTCTGAGGGTGTTTTTGGCCCTCTGACATCAAAACGGCACCCATCTGATGCTTGCACAGGCCCAAGTCAATGGTTTCAACTGGTTTGAGCTAACTCCAAGTTTCTTTCTTTCTTTTTTTTTTTTTTTTGTAGGTACTGGGGGTCGACCTCAGGACCTCGCGCGCCAGCCGGCACCCGTGCCGCTGAGCGATATCACAGGCCCTTTTTTTGTATGTGGGAACCGGAAGTAGAACTCATGACCTCGCGCTTGCCAGGCAAGCGCTTATGCCGCTGAGCTATCTCACCAGGCCCAACTCCAAGTTTCTGAAAGACAATTTAGGCAATTGTTGTCATGAGGACCATGTGTCAGAGGTGTTACCTGTAACAGTTAATGGGAGTATACTGCTTAGCTGCGTGACCTGTAAAACTGATGATAAAGCAAGTGAAGCTAGAGGTTTTATCAGATTTTCCTCTGGTTTCAATACCAATCTCCATGCTGTCTTCTGTATCACTGCTGAATCCCATGTCTTTGTCTCCAGCCTAGACTGTTGTACAAATCTCCTTTTATTAAGTATCTGTTGCTTATTCCCGTCTTACTGGGACTTGAAATTCAACATGTCTATAAGACATATTCAAGTCCCTCCCAAAGCAGTTGTTCCTCTGAATTTTCTCATTTCTGTGGTTGCTACCACCTTTTTCAATTACCTAAAGTTGGGTACCTTGACTAACCTTGACAACTTTCTATCATTTCGTCTTTTAAAATCATTTCTTTTGCAGCACCAGGGACTGAACACAGGGCCTTTGCACTGAGCTGCATCCCCAGCCCATTTTAAAATTTTTGTTTTATTTTGAGGCAGGGTCTTGCTAAGTCTAAATTGCTGAGGGTGGGATCAAACTTTCGATCCTCCTGCCTCAGCTGCCCAAAGTGCTGGGATTATAGGTGTGCTCCACCATGCCCAGCTTTTTATTCTGACTCCATCCTATTTGAGATCCCCTTTCTCTCATTTAATTTCTTATACCAACTATCGCACTGGTCTTTATGCTTCTAGCCATTCTTTGCCAACAGACTCAAAGTGCAGTTCTGATCTTATCACTTACCTGCTAAATGATCTTATCATTTAAATGCTAAGAACACTTTCAATTACCTGGCAGAATAAAGGCTCCATTGCTGACACTGAAGGCCTTCCATGATTTGATTCCCATCTGGCTTCCAGCTGGATTTTCTCAGGTTTTCTATCCAAATTCTCCAATCAGTGTATCGTAAAGTATGGCCTGGGAACCATTTGTCTCAACGTGATCTGGAATGCTTGTTAGATCAAACTCCAGACATTCTGGCTCTGAAGTGGAGCCCAGGAATCTGCACATCTAACAGTGCACACTAAAATTTGAAACTTTCTCTGGTAAGACTCAGCCACTTGCAGTCTTCAGATGAGCCTGTACTCCTCTGCCTTGGCTTCGAAGCCCAGCTTGATTGCCATGTCTTTCCGAAGTCAGTGGTCACTGCAGGTTGAGCGATGTCTCTGATTCCTAGAGCATATTGCTTGTATTTCTCTTTGTTTGCTTTTTGCACGCAGATTTGCCATAGTTTTTTTTTTTTTTTTTTTTTTTTTTGATACAGGGTCTCACTATGTGGTCCAGGCTGGCCTTGAACTCAATATCTAGCCTAGGCTGACATCAAACTCACAGTGATCCTCCTACCTCAGCCTCCCGAGTGCTGGGATTACAGGCATGCGTCCCCACACCTGGCCAGATTTGCTATAATTTTTATGTAAATCTTACCCTCCTTACTAGTCTCCTAGTGTTTGGACAGGAACAAGACTTTAAGAGTCCCAAATGCTTCACACTGTAAACCACAGTTGCATGAAGAACACTAGTTTTTTTGTTTGTTTGTTTGTTTTTGGTACTGGGAATTGAACTCAGGACCTTGCGCTTCCAGGCAGGCACTGTGCTGCTGAGCTATACCCGCAGGCCCTGGAACACTAGTTTTGAGTGTGGTGAGACAGGGGTAGGAATCTAAATGGACCCTGGGAATGGAAGGGAGGAATAAACATTAAAGGCCTTGAAAAGTGCCAATCCGAATTCTTGGAAGCTGATCCCATCTGGAATGTGGGTGGAAGGAGAAGGACACTGGGTATCCAGAGGAGTGGGGTTAGGAGCTTGCCAGGGGCTTCTCTGGGCGCAGCAGAGCTTGTGTGGGCTGCTGAGGAGAAAGGCTCAGGACATATTCCTTATGTGTGTATGAACTTCATTGGGAGGTGAGGTTTTCTTCCTACAACAGACAATTTAAAGGCAAGATAGACACGGTCTTTGAACTGTGTGAGCTATAGTATGAGTTTATGACCTAAACTCAGCCATTATCAATCTTTAAATCCAGACCACATGACACAAGCCAGCAGGGTCTCTTTTGGTTCTGTCCTAGTGTCTGTGTAACTGGGTGAATTATTCTTGGTGCTAGGGTCTTTCTCCACCTCCTACCCTTCCTTGTTCCTGAGGGTCTCTAGTCTTCCAGAAAACTCTTCAAGTTGCCTGTAGCCCTGCCAGTAAATTTTTTCCTTTCTTCCCTTCTCAGCACTGGGGTGTAAGCCCAGGGTTTCCCACTTGCTGCTAGGCAAGTAATGGCTCTACCACGAGCTACACCCCAGCCTGTTTTTTTTTTTTTTTTTTTGTGGGTACCAGGGGGACGACCTCAGGACCTCGCGCGCCAACAGGCACCCGTGCCACTGAGCAATATCACTGGCCCCTTTTTCGTATGTGGGTTCCAGGAGTCGAACTCGGGCCCTCGCGCTTGCAAGGCAGGCGCTTACGCCGCTGAGCCATCTCACCGGCCCCTGTTTGTTTGTTTTTAAAGACAAGGTCTTAGGCATGGTAGTGCATGCTTGTAATCCCGGTAATTAGGAGGCTGAGGCAGGAGGACTGCCATGAGTTTGAGGCCAGCCTGGGGTACATAGTAAGTTTTAAGGCCAGCCTGAACTACATAGCGAGACCCTGTCTCAAAACAAAGAAACAAACACCAAAACAAAAACAGGCACAAAGCTGTAATCCTAGCACTCAGGAGGCTGAGGCAGGAGGATCTCTGTGAATTTGAGGCCTCAACTACATAGTGAGACCCTGTCTCAAAAAAACAAAGAATAGGGCCGGTGAGATAGCTCAGCGGCATAAGCGTCTGCCTGGCAAGCGTGAGGTCCTGAGTTCGACTCCCGGAACCCACATAAAGGAAAAAAGTGCCGGTGATATTGCTCAGTGCCACAAGCATTTGCTGGCAAGAGCGAGGTTCTGAGGTTGACTCCTGGTACCCACATAAAAAAGGAAAAAAAAAAAAAAAAAAAAAAAAACAGGGCTGGTGAGATGGCTCAGTGGCTTAAGCGCCTGCCCGGCAAGCGCGAGGGCCCGAGTTCGACTCCCGGATCCCACATACGAAAAAGGGACCGGTGATATCGCTCAGAGGCACGGGCGCCTGCTGGCGCGCGAGGTCCTGAGGTCGACCCCCCGGTACCCACAAAAAAAAAAAAAAACAAAACAAAGAATAAAACAAAACAACAAACACAAAAAATACAAGGTCTTGCTAAACTGTCCAGATGGGTCTGGAACTTAACACTCCTGCCTCAGCTTCCTGAGTAGCTGGGATTATAGGTATATGGCAGGGTACTCAGCTCCCTTTCTATTCAAAGGGCTAGAATTGGTTTCTTCTTTTCTTTTCCTTTTTTCTCTCTTCTCTTTTTTCTTTTCTTTTCTTGCTTGCTTGCTTGCTTTCTCTCTTTCTGCACTGGGGATTAAACCCAGGATCTTCACACTGAGTGACATCTCCAGCCCTTTTTTTCTTCTTTTTATATATATTTTTTAACTTTTTAAATTACTACATTTTTGTAGTACATGCAGTTTACAATCATTTTGGGGAGTATATGTACATAATACAGCTTGTTTCCTTTCCGTAGTCCCCTTTCCTCCCCACTTTTTTTTTTTTGGTGGGCACCGGGGGTCGACCTCAGGACCTCGCGTGCCAGCAGGCGCCCGTGCCACTGAGCGATATCACCGGCCCTTTTTTCGTGCGTGGGTTCCGGGAGTCGAACTCGGGCCCTCGCGCTTGCCAGGCAGGCGCTTATGCCGCTGAGCCATCTCACCGGCCCATCCTCCCCACTTTTTTATTTTGAGACAGGCTGGCCTGTCTAAGTTTGTCCAGGCTGGCCTCAAACTCCTGGGCTCCAGGGATCCTCCTGCCTCAGCCTTTCAAGTTTGGGGATTACAGGTGCACACCACCACATTTGGCTTCTTCATGCCTTTTCCTTTTTTTTTTTTGTGGGTACCGGGGGTCGACCTCAGGACCTTGCGCGCAAGCAGGTGCCTGTGCCGCTGAGCGATATCACTGGCCCCTTTTTCGTATGTGGGTTCTGGGAGTCAAACTCGGGCCCTCGCACTTGCCAGGCAGGCACTTACACTGCTGAGCCATCTCACCGGCCCTTTCATGCCTTTTCAAAGTGAAGTAAATATATTAAATAAAAATGACTTGAGTTTTAGACTCTGAAGTGTGAAGTGATGAGGGACATCAGTTGAATCGGCCTGCAGTACAGGTGGGACAGTGACAGCAGCACAGAGGTAAGAATTGAAGGTCACAGCTGTGGGCAAAAGTGATGCAAAACAATATGCAGAAGAATGCAAACTAAGCACCCAGGACATGTTGAACACTGGGATCAGCACCTGGGCCAGGATCAGGAATGGCGGGGGGTAAGGATAAGGAATAGAAAACAGGCCAGGAGTGAAATATAGTGGTGGCGGTGGTGGTAGGGAGTGGTAAGGCAATCAAATAATCCAAAATAATTGCCAGTGGCCCTTGGAATGTATCTTGGCAGTCTCACTTGTAAAAAACCAAGTTTCCATCTGAGAGTTTACTCCACATCATGTCTCAAGCTACGCCAGAAAGAGTCAACCATGGAGCGGTCCCCTTACTCCAGCTCTTTCCTGTAACTCTTCTGCTGCTGCTGTCCAGTTTAGCTGCTCAGAAGTTATCCAAGGGACAATTTAAAGGGAGTAAGAGGTAGGTAAAGGTTAGATTCATTTTCAGATTTTTTTTTCTTTCTTGAGACAAAAAAGTTCCCCAGGCTGGCCTAGAAGTCACCGTTCTTCTACTTCAAGTTTCCAAGAAGCTGGGGTTACAGACACATGCCACCATGCCCAGCTTAGTTTTTAGACTTTGAGTCTCTAAAATCTGAGATTATAAACTGGGCATGGTAGTGTATACCTGTAATCCCAGCACTTAGGAGGCTGAGGCAAGAGGATTGCAAGAGTTCGAGGTCAGCCTGGGCTACATAGTGAGTTCAAGGCCAGCCTGAATTACATAGCAAGACCCTGTCTCAAAAAGCAAAGTGAAAAAACGAACCTATCAAACAAACACACAAAAAGATTTGAGATTATGCTAAGTCTATATATGTTCTAAAAATTTGCATTTCTTTCTAATGGTTTCCTGTGGCTGGACAGTGTGGCTATAATTATACCATATGTAAATCAGTGACAAAGTTGATTATGAAGACACATGACTGAGGGCATCTGATCCCTTGTAAAGCTGGGTACTTCTGGAATTGTCATGCTAAAATCTGTTTCTCTTCTTCTGGGATTTGCATCTAAGGAAAAAGGTGACTTTTATCTTTGAAGTTGTTAGATGCTTATGCAGACTACATGGGATGACTTTCCTTTTTTTTTTTGAAACAGGGTCTCGCTATGTAGTTCAGACTGTCCTTGAACTCACTTTGTAACCCAGGCTGGCCTCCAATTTGAGGCGATCCTCCTGCCTCAGCCTCCCTAGTGCTGGGATTACACGCATGTGCCACCACACCCAGCTGACTTTCCTTTTAGAATTAAAGAATCAATTAATTTCTCTCTCTTTTTCTGCCTTCCTCCTTCACTCTTGATTTTTATTACTGCTTTCTTCTGGGAGCCATTAAAGTCCTTTGACCTTTCCACAGCTTTGCCTCACATAACTCCTTACCTTCGAAGAACAAGTTTGCAACTTGCTTGTGAAGAGGTCATAGTCACAGCAGAGCTGAAGGACAGCGGCTGCTCTCCAGAGCATGGGGTGTGGCAAACCCTCTCCTGGGTCTCACCTGGGGCAGGACCTATACTTGAACCTCTCTGGTGCCAGCTAGGCTGCAGTCACTGAACTGGGTCTTCCTTCTTATGGCTCAGGAGACTGAGGCCTAGTAAGGGTAACTGGCCCAAGATGACGTGGTGAATTTGGGGCAGGGATGGGACAGGGCACAGTGTCCTGATCCTAACCACAGGCCTTTCCCCTGAAGTGTACTGGGCATTGTTGTATGAGACCCTTGTACTCTTTTGGCCTGATTTTAAATGAACACTGATGCGTTGTTAGTACTTAGCCCACACTTTAGGTACAGGAATCCCTATTTTTGTTTTGCATTTCTGGGGATTGGAACCTGGGGCCTCACACATGCTAAGCAGGTGCTCTGCTGAGCAACACTCTGCAGCCCCTTGTCTTCTGCTCCTTTTGTATGCACGTGTTGCTTCTTTCTGCCTCCCATGCTTTCTCTGGATGCTCTCAGCCACCATACAAATGAACTTGTTTTTCTCAATATTGTGCAAGTCTCAAGACACGAAACTCCACGCTTACCCCATCGCAGAGATCTGTATCTTGTTTATTTTGCCAGAGGACAGTCACATTGGAAGTCACCAGCATTGTGCTGGGACAGGTGGAGGCAGGAGGTTGCTGCTCCCAGGCACCTGGTGGCCCACTGTCCAGGTCCAGACAGGGAAGCTCATGTTCGTGACAGCATGGAGGGAGCCAGCCTCAGAGCAGAACAGAACCTTTGCTTTCTGCTGTTCCCTGGTCAGGTCCTGGCTGGTGGCCGGATTACTGACAGGGGATTAAACAGAAGGTACCTGGTACCTGTGCAGCAGGCATTTTGCAGTGAGGGGCTTCCCCTCCTAACAGAACTGTTTTGTGGGGGAGGGCAGGTGTCTTTATAGGTAAGGAAGTGTAACTTTAATTTTTATTTTTGTTTAATTTTTAATTTTAATTAATTTTTTGCGGTACTGGGGATTGAGCCCAGGACCTTTGCACTGACGTACATCCCCAGCCCTTTTTTCAGTTTTTATTTTTGAGGCAGAGTCTTGCTAAGTTGCTAAGTTACCTAGGCTGGGCTTGAACTTGCCATTATCCTGCCTCAGCCTCCCCGAGTGCTGGGATTACAAATGTGCGCCACCACTTCCAGCCAGGAAGTATAACTTTAATGGGTCAGAAGCAAACTAAATTTTTCTAGCTATTTACTTCTGTGTATCCAAATCCTAGGATAGCTTCCCTGCTCTCACATCCCAGAACTATGCCTGTGCCTACTCTTCTCAGGAGGTGGGGGCCACAGTGGTCCCTGCAGCTGGCCCCATTTCAGTGAGTGACCTGCTCAGCTGGGTTTCTCTACTACCCACTGTCTTTCCAGATATGCCTTCCATGGCTCTGAGTGGACCCTGACCTCTGGACGGTGGCTGACCCTGTGCCCATGGGTTCCTCAGTCCTGGGAGGGAGCACATGTGCGGTGCTGCTGCGCCTTCCTGAAACCCTGCGGCAACCCTGGCCTGAGAGAGTTCCCATGGGTCCCAAGAGAAGTGGCTCTGCTGGCACATGGAAGGGAAAGTGGCAGCCTACTTGTGCCTCCCGCACAGCCAGCCTAAGGCTCTGCCTGATGACCGAAGGTGACGCAGAGACAAATGTCACAGCACATCGGGCTGGGTGTCTTTGGAGGGCTAGCACACCATATGGCCTAAGACTACCCATATGCACAGATGGGGATGTGTGCAGACAAATACATACGCCATGTGCCTTGCCACGGCCTGGCTTACTTGGTCTGCCTCTGGGAGGTGACGGTTCTTGTGTGCCAAGGGGATGAGGGCCACCTAATCTGGGCCCTGACAAATTGAAGTCACTGCCTTCTGATGTCCAATTTACTTACAAGGCACAGCATATCCCAGTTAACACCGATGCTTTTGTTATGACTTACAGGCGTCTATGAGGTATAGGTCCCTGCAGGAAAGGTAAGGCAGCAAACCTGAAAAGGACAATGGGAGTGTTTCCTTGATGGCTCAGGGGCTCACCTTCCCACCCGGGATGTTTTGCATGGTTGCCATAGAATCTGGACTAAATGGGAAAGTCTGGTTTGAGAGTCAGAATGTATTTTGCTGAAAATACATGTGTGTGTGCCTTCTGGGAAGTGTGCTCTCTGAGGAAAACTGCACAGTTCGTTACAAAATAAGCAGGAATTAGAGGTAATGGCCTTGCTTGGTGAAAAACTAGCAGCATCATTTTGGACCCTGGGGCCTTCCACCCTCAGGGAGGTGGGCCGGGCACAGCTACAACTCATCCATCATGGCGAGCAGATCGTCCCCTTTGCTGGTGCTCTGCCTCGGCTGCTCAGTGATCTCGAGCTCTCCCATGATCCGAGCCAGCTCTTCATTCCGCTGCTGGTCCTGTTAGAGAAACCAGAAGGGAGAGGTATGAAGAGGACGTGTCAGGAGGGCCGCTGCTTTGGGCAGTAGGTACTGCAAGTTCTGGTCCCACCACTGGCATGTATTTCAGTTGCTCACCTGTTTGTTAGAATAGGGACAGTAGTTACAGTCTGATTAGAGAGAAGGGAGTCTTTGAAGTTCAAGGTTACTACAATATGAGGGGAGGAATAAGATTAGACCCTGTGCCAGGTGTGGTGGCGCATGCCTGAATCCCAGTACTCGGGAGGCTGAGGCAGGAGGATCGCTGAGTTGGAGGTCAGCTTGGGCTACACAGTGAGTTCAAGGCTAGCCTGGACTGCATAGCGAGACCCTGTCTCAAAAAGTCAAAAATACCGAAAAAAAAAAAAAAAAAAAAAAAAAAAAAAGGATTAAACCCTGTGAGATCCTCCATACGCACCTGTGTAGCTTGTATGCTGATAATTTCATAGGATAATTCTTCTGGCCTGGAAAGCGCAGCGTGTCTGGATGAGATGGTAAAGAAATGGGTTCAAGGTCAGGGTTTTCTCCCTCGTAGCAGGGCAAGCTGCCCCTTTGCACTTTGCCAACCTATTTTTTTCTGTCTCATCTTGCCATTGCCCTTCACCTTTCTGTCCATCTCCAACCAATGCTTCCTACACTCCAAAAAGTCAGGCCCGTTTCTGTCTCTGGGGCTCTACACACCCTGAACTCTGCCAGGAATGTTCCCCTCTTTCCCTGCTTGGCAAACTCTGAGATTCAGATCACACGCCAACCCCTGCACCTGGCTGGTGCCAAGTTAGAGCGTTCATGAAACAGCCCTGGAATAACTTATGTCCTCCATTCTCCCACTAAGCTGTGAGTGCAGCGAGGACAGGCGCTAGGTCTTACCCTCCGACCTTTTGTCCCCAGCACTTAGCACACTGCTTGCCACACAGAAGCTAATGGAGGAACTTCCTTTAGTAAGTGGGGAAACAGAAGGCAGCCTCTACTTCAAATACTTGGTCGTGGGGAGAATCACATGAGATAAGGCATGCAAATGTATGTAAGGGGCGGGGTATGGTAGTGCATGCCTGTAATCCCAGCAGTCAGGAGGCTGAGGCAGGAGGATTGCTGTGCTTTTGAGGCCAGCCTGGGCTACACAGTGAAACCCTTTCTCAAAAAACTAAAACAAAAAAACAAAACAAAAACAAAACAAAACAAAAAAACTAAAAGAAAAAAAGAAAAAGAAAGTACATTGGGGGCTGAGATTGTAGCTCAGTGGTACAGCACTTGCCTAGCAAGTACAAGGCCTTGAATTCAATCCCCAGCATCACAAAAAACAAAAATGTGCATTATAAGCTATAAAACACTATGTAAACCTTGGTGAATTACTACTGCTATTGGTTTTTGGTGAGGCTGTCTAACCTCAGAGACATCAAGTTCCGACTTCTCTCTGGTTTCTTTTCTTCGTCTTCCTTTTTTATGGTACTGGGTATTAAACCTAGGGCCTGTACTCTGAGCTACATCTCTAGACCTTTTTTTTAGATTTTACTGTAGGACAGTGTCTTGCTAACTTGTCTAGGCTGCCGTCCAACTTGTGATCCTCCTGCCTCAGCCTCCCAGGTGCTGGGATTATAGGAGTGTGCCCCCACGCCTGGCTAGTACTCCTTTTGAATAGCTCCAGAAGGTTCAGACCATCTAATCCTGGGGAATCTCTTTAACCAGGATATTTCATTTGCTGGTATTTCATTTGTGATCTGTATTTATACGTATCATTGGTTTGTAATCGTTATGTTTGGACACTTAGGATTTTTACAGATGTCTTTAAAGAACAGGGTTGAAACATACTCCTCTTCTTCATCAGTAGTAAAAAGATTCAACCGGAATCCTGGTTCAGGGCCGCTGGGTTTCTTAATCTCCATTCCTCCCATTAGCCTGGCCAGGAAATTCAGCTCTTCTTTAGCGAGAGGATTTGGAGCAATGCTTTTCTGCAGAAATAATTGCATGTTTTGTAGCCACATGAACATGATCACATTTCCTGCAAAGACCCCCTGAGACCCAGGGAGGTTTTATAAAACAAGGTAAAACAACAACTATTTCAATTATTTCTGGGTCCACAAAGTGTAGAAAGCAGGCTGAGGCAAAAGAAAAAATAATCTGCGTTAGCAGCAGAAAGAATCTGGCAACGCAGCAAACTGGAGATGCTCATACTTTCGAGATGAGTGTGGTGCCCGGCATCACACTTCTCCTTAGACTGCCTTCCCTCCTCTGAAGAGAGAACAGCAGTGCTTCCGCTTCCGTCCACCCAGTTCCTCCCACGGGTACCAGAAGCCCCAGTCAAGTCTCTGGGTCCAAAGGCACCATCGTGGAGGAGCGCCACACTGCCCTCTGGTGGTGACAGCCGGGAACATGCCCTCGAGGCCACTCCCTCCACGCAGTCCTCAGTCCCCTTCAGCCAGTGCCCTTCCTTCCTTCCTTCTTTCCTACCTGGCTCTCTAGAACCTCAGCCATCCATTACCCAAAACACAATTCTTGTCTCATTTTCTCTTTTTTGAAACAAACCCCTCTACTTCCTGCCTAAAGAACACAGTCCGGCCGGTGAGATGGCTCAGCGGCAAAAGCACCTGCCTGGCAAGCGCGAGGCCCTGAGGTCAACTCCTGGCCACGTTAAAAAAAAAAAAAAAAAAAAAAAAAAGGACAGTCAAGTTGTTAAACAATCCACCCCCAACATCCTGCCCCATGTCCCTGTCCAGTGGAATCTCTGCCACCTGCCTCAGTTACGCTATGATCTAGTCATGTAGCTACATGGTTCCCCCCTGCTCTTTTGTCCTCTTGCTTCTGGTCACTTTGTCACCTCAGGCTGCACAACAATGTCTTGTCCCCTGCTACTTAGTATTTCACATGCTCTAGAGCACCACTTCAGTATCAACTCCTCTGAGAAGTCTTCTTTCTGTTGTTTGTTTTTGGAGACAGGGTTTCACCACGTAGCCCAGACTGGCCTTGAACTCCCTGTGATCACCACAATGCCTGGCTGAAAAGCCTTCTTGACACTACCTGTCCCTTTGCATCCACCCTGATGGACAGAGTGTGCGTGCTGGCACAGAATACTCGGTGAGCTCACCTCCCACCTTGTTATAGTTACTTTTTCTACCACTGTCTTTTCCAAGGGACTATAAGCCCCTTCCAGATGGGACCACATTTTCACCACCTGTGTTGCCAGTACCCACCCGGCCCAGAGAAGCAGTTCGATAAGTGTTTGCTTAATAGCTGACTCTTCCATGATTTGTCCTATAGTTAGCTGTAGCTAGTCATTGAAAATTTATAAAGCTGGGATTCAGAGAAATGAAAACTCTATTTGGAGCTTAGCTACCACATCACTATATAGGAAAACACATGAAAACGGGATGATTTAACAGTCAGCATACACACAAGTGCTGGACTCAGCAACTGTGGTCCCTAATGACACCGGTACAATGCTATTTCACATGCTCTGATACATGGTTCCCGCTTAATTATGGTGGTTGAACCAAGCCTAAAATTACCTAATTAGTCAGATCCCTGGGAGGCTTCGTGAAAAGTTACAATTACAAACCTGTAAGGCTGACTGGAGAAGATTGCAAACAATGAGGGAAATGTGGGTTAGCTCTGCAATCTAAGGTTCCCACCCTTCCCCTAATGCAGATTTCCCTACCTTGAAAGAGGCGGCAAGGATAAGGGAGGGAGTAGACGCTCACCTGTGTCTGTGAGGCTAAGCTCTTGGATGCTCCAGACATATGCGTTTCCACAGGCCGATGCACGCTGTACCTGGCGTCAACAGAAAATGGTGACATGATCTAGCGCTTTTCACTGCCTTCCTTCAAATTTGTCAACGTAGGACACAGCTTTTATTTTTGTTACATTAGGTGGCATCCAGAGAGGTGCTATGAGTTAGGATACAACTGTTAGCCACTCATATTTTTTTCTTCTCAAAGAAAACCCCTGGGGGAGCTGCGTGGCAGTGCTTCCCCTCGTAAAGATTAATACACAGCACTGAAAAGAAACGTAGAAGCTGTGTCTCTTTGGATTTCCACGGCAACAGAAGCTTTGGCTACTTCTCTTCCATGGCTGTTTATTTATTTATTTATTTAGAGACAGTCTTGCTATATAGTGCAGGCTGGCCTCGAACTCACTATGTAGCCCAGGCTGGCCTTGAACTTGCAGCGATCTTCCTGCCTCAGCCTCCCTAGTGCTAGGATAAACCCGGCCTTCCATGGCTGTTTAAGTTTAGCTTTCTTGTTGACCTGTAGGGTTGCCCTGTGTTTGGAGGTCTTGGGCGCCCTTTCGGCACGCACCGTAGCTATGGGGGAATGGAATGACTGCAGTTGTCAGCAGCAGCTTCCACAGCAGAAGTCAGGCTGGGTTTTTTGAATTAAGTGACCTCCCTTCCTTCAGGGAGGGAGAAGTTGCTTACATGTTAGTTCCCAGTTTCAGGACCCGGTCTCCATAAAGTTCAAAAGAACCTTCTTTGGGGGCAGTGACATAGTTTCCACCATGCTTGAATTCTATCTTCTTCACTTCTTCACCTTTGTTGTTGAACATTCTAAAATGCAAAGCACGACATCATAGAATGCTCTTGAAGCGTGGGTGGTCCTGAGGCTTCCTTATTCTTTGTACTACAGGACAAAAGAGGAATTCATGCACTCTTTCAAGAAAAAGATGCAGCTGGGTGTGCTGGCGCACACCTGTAACCCCAGCACTTGGGAGGCTGAGGCAGGAGGGTCACTGGGAGTTCAAAGCCGGCCTGGGTTACGTAGTGAGTTCAAGGCCAGCCTGGGCTAAATAACAAGACCCTGTCTAAAACAATCAAAACCAACCAACCAACCAAACAAGCAAACAAAAAAAGACGCTGACTGAGATGATAGGAATAATGCAGTAGCAACAATATTCATGGAGCATGTGTTATGTGCCAAGTGCTGCGTGAGAACTTTAGAGCATTATTATCCTCCTGCAGACGTTTAACAGAAGGGAAATGAATCTGAGGGAACTGGTGGCTTGCTTTGAATCCCTCCGCTAACTGGCAAAGCCGGTGTTAGATCCGGAGCTGCTTCAAAGCTGAGCTTTACTGAAGACAGGATGAGGTGAGTAGAACCAGAAGGGCTCAGCCGCGCCACGCGCTGGTCCACACGCTGCTTTCCTCGCACCTCAGAGTTGCAGGATAATTATGGTTGAGGATTCACCTGATGAGTCCGGGAACTTCAGTTCCCCAGGGAACAGGCCCGGACACTGGCAACACAAAGCGACCATTAGAATTCTGAACTCTGTCCTTTAGAAATATGGATACCTGGAAAAAAATGTATTTAGTGTCATTTTTCTGGGTATGTTTCCATGGATATACTTTTTTTTTTTTTTTTGAGAGAGGGCCTCACTGTGTAGTTCAGGTCAGCCTTGAACTCACTATGGAGCCCAGGCTGGCCTTGAACCCCTAGTAATCCTCCTGCCTCTGCCTCTCGAGTGCTGGGATTACAGGTATCTGTGCCATCAGGCCCAGATACCCCCATTTTAAAGATGAGGAAGACGAGGTTCAGAGTGAAGTGACTTGCCCAAAGAGAATAGTAAGAGGCAGGGCTGAGATTCAAAGGTAAGGTTGAGCCAGGTGTGGTGGTGCATACCTGTAGTCCCAGCTCTTCAGGGGGCTGAGGCTGGGGGATCGAAAGTTGGAGGCCAGTCTGGGCAACTTAGTGAGACCCTGTCTCAAAATGAGAAATAAAAAGGGCTGGGATATAGCTCAGTGGTAGAGCGCCCACGTTTGATCCCCAGTACACAAAACAAACAAACAAACAAACAAACAAACCAACCACC
Organism: Erethizon dorsatum; assembly: GCA_028451465.1. Lineage (NCBI taxonomy): Eukaryota > Metazoa > Chordata > Mammalia > Rodentia > Erethizontidae > Erethizon > Erethizon dorsatum. The sequence goes on along the minus strand of CM051827.1, from coordinate 106,676,503 downwards.
AAAGAGACTCCAAATTCCATATCAATTCCTCATTTCCCTGCTAACTTTCCATGCAGCTATGAGCCTTGTGCTGTAAGAACCTCAGTGGCATCATACAGATAAGCAATCAGCCGCTCTGAGGTTAAGATTGCCAGCTCATAAGGACAGAGCTGAGGATTCAAATTTTTCTGTTTCTGATTTTGAATCCTGAGCTCTTATCCACATGGTGGCCCACTGAGAATGGTGAGCTGAAGCAGGTGGATCCAGTTAGCATTACAGTTTGAAGGTCTTTCCTGAAAGCATATTATGCCCCTCCCTCCCTCTTTTCCATTCCCTTCCTTCCCCTTCCCTTCCTTTTTTTTTTTTTTTTTTTTTTGAGACCGGGTCTTGTTAAGTTGCTCAGGTTGGTCTCAAACTTGTGATCCTCCTGCCTCAACCTCCAGAGTAGTTCACACCACAGGCATGCACCACCGCATCCAGCTTCATATTATGCTTACTTCTACTTCCTGGCTTGTGTACTCTGTATACAGGGGTTGGCCATTTACAGTTTAAATCCCAGTAAAGATTGTAGCAGTTAACCAGTTTTACTGGGTCTTAGCTTTCTCATGTACAAAATGAGAGGGAAACTTGAAGGTCCTGTTATGGTTTGTGTCTTGATGTCCCCCCAAAGCATCATGCAGTCACAAGGGTGGGCTTCTAGAGTTTGTGACTGGTTCATGGTCCAATGCTGGGATTATGGGTGTGAGTGCTACACCCAACCCGGGGCGGGTGGCCTACATAAAGTATAAGGGAGGGAAAGAGGCTTGCTCTCTCATGCTCCTCCCTTTTTGCTCTTGCCACTTTTGCTGTCTTCTGCTGCCATGAATGGTTGCCCCTGTGCCACAACACCCCACCTTGGAGCCAGCTGATTATAGACTGAAACCTCCACAAACTGTGAGCTAAATAAACCTTTCCTTCCTTAATTTTGGGCGTCAGGTATTTTGTCTCAGCAATGAGAGAAAATTAACTAAGACAGACTTTGGTACCAGAGAAGTGGGGTCATTGCTGTGACCACACCTGACCACGTGGTTCAGGAGCCTTTGGGAATGGCTTATGGGAAGAGTTTGGAAAGGTTTGGAGATGTCACCTGAAAAAGTAGAGCTGGAGGGCCGGGGATATAGCTCAGCGGCACAGCGCTGTTCTGTATGGGAGATTCTGGTCAGAGCTCAGAAGACCAGAAGGCTGATAGAAACCCTGCCAGTAAAGTCCAGGCCTGGGAGGTTTCTGCTGGGAAGGAGGACTGCATTGGTTGTTGGACTCCAGATGATGTGTGTTACAGCTTGGCAGAAAGTTTGTCTGCATTTTGCTTGTGTCCAGAGACTTTGCCTGAGACTGAGATTAAGAGCAGCGGCCTAATTAATCTGGCAGAAGAAATTTCAAGGCAGTCTAATGTTGAGGCAGTGGCATAGCTATTGTTGGGGGCTTTTAGCCAGATTTATATTGCAAATCAAGAGCAAAGAGCCCAGTGGAATGATTTAAAATGGTGTGCGTTTGACCAGAAGGGAAGCTCCAGTATGGCTGTGGACTGCAAAGATAGAGCTGAGGAGATCTCGATTGCTGAGAAGGAATAGGAGAATATAAAAGACGGCCTGAAGGCATCACAAGAAGCAGCAAGTCTCCACCCTTTGTAGCCTCAAAACTGCAAAAGTGAAAGACCTTGCTTTGAGGAGAAAGCCACAGAGCAACATGTTCCAGAATGGCGTCAGCCACACTATGTCCTAGAATGGTGGCGGCCGCAGCAGGTTCCAAAATGGCAGGGGCATAGGTTCCAGAATGGCGGCGGCATAGAGAATTTGTTCCTCAGAATCAGGTACAAAGTGCTCAGCAATCCAGGCACTCGACCCCTACAGCCAAGAGAGAAGAAAGCCTGGCTACTGCTCCAGCTGGCAGCGGACCTTGGCATCATCCACGTGGTGCTGGTTTTAGGCACATGCAGGATGCAAGAGTTTTGAGGTTAAAAAGGCTTCCACCCAGATTTCAGAAGGCTTGGGAGGCCAGGCAGTGTGCCCCTGAGAGGGCAGTGTGTGAAGCTGTGAGTGTGAAGCCAAAGATGCAGTGGAGACCCCTAAGTTTAGAGAAGCCAGAAACATGGATCATCTGAGGAAACCTGCAAGGAGGGAGCAGAGTGGGCCCAAGAGAAAAGCCGTGGGAGCTACAACCACTGAAGTGCCATAGGGGAGGAGGCAACCAAGCCCTTTGGAGCTCACAATTTGCCACAGATTGCCTCAGATGCTGCACATGGAACTACAGGACTTAATGTTTGCCCTCCTGGATTTTGGACTTGCTTTGGCCCCATTCCTTTGTATCCCTGTTTGTAACTTTTGGAATGGAAATATCTATCTTGTGCCATTGAATGTTGGAAGTGTTGAACTTTCTTTTCACTTGTACAGGGGCTCACAGCTACGAGTTTGCCTTAGATCTCGGAGGAGACTTGGGACTTGGACTTTTTAGCAATGCTGAAATTGTTAGGACTTTGGCAACTCTTTTTTTTTTTTGTTGTTGTTGTTTTACGTGGGTACCGGAAGTTGAACTTAGGACCTCACGCTTGCCAGGCAGGCGCTTATGCCACTGAGCTATCTTACCGGCCCAGGCAAATCTTAGAGATGGACTAAAATGCCTTTTGCATAAAGGGATGTGCATGACTCTTTAAGGGGCCAGGGGCTTTGTTATGGTTTGTGTCTAAATGTCCTCCCAAAGCCTCATGCAGTCATAGGGGTGGGATTCTAGAGTTTGTGATTGATTCATGGTCCAATGCTGGGATTATGGGCCGGTGAGATGGCTCAGCGGCTTAAGCGCCTGCCCGGCAAGCGCGAGGGCCCGAGTTCGACTCCCGAATCCCACATACGAAAAAGGGGCCGGTGATATCGCTCAGAGGCATGGGCGCCTGCTGGTGCGCGAGGTCCTGAGGTCGACCCCCCGGTACCCACAAAAAAAAAAAAAAAAAAAAAAATGCTGGGATTATGGGTGTGAGCGCACACCCACCCTGGGGCAGGTAGCCTGCATACAGTATAAGGGAGGGAAAGAGGCTTGCTCGCTTGTGCTCCTCCCTTTATGCTCTTGATGCTTTTGCTGTCTTCTACCACCATGAATGGTTGCCCCTGTGCCATGCCACCCTGCCTTTGAGCCAGCTGATTATGGACTGAAACCTCCACAAACTGTGAGCTAAATAAACCTTTCATTCCTTAATTTTGGGCATCAAGTATTTTGTCTCAGCAACAAGAGAAAAGTAACTAAGACAGGTCCCTTCCAACGCTGTAATTCTACAAGTTTATATTAGTAATATCATCAAGAATAAGCATCTGTTGTGTGTGAGACAGTGAAAATACAAAATGATAAGATTTGTAAGGTGGCAATTTGGCAGACTGATTTTAGACTGTTTAGGCTCAAATACCAGCTGGGCCCCTTCTTGGCTCTAGGTTTATTTTTCTTTTTTTGTGGTGCTGGAGGTCTAACCTAGGGCCTTAGGTGTGATAAAAATGCACTCTACCACTGAGCTACGACCTCAGCCACAGCTCTGGATTTTTTTTGTAAGTCATACAACCTTTCTGCGCATCAACTTTCTCTTTGGTAAACTGGGGGTACTGCAGTACCTACTTAATGAGTTAGTGACAATTAAATCAGATCACATACAGGAAGCAGAGCCTGGATCTAAGGGTGTGTGGCTCAGTGGCAGAACACTTGCCTAGCATGCGCAGGGCCCTGTGTTCAATCCCCAGCACTGGGAGGGAGGAGGTGGATAAAGCAGAGGCCAGTGCATAGTTTGGTGCTTTGTAAATGGCAGCCAATGTTCTTATTGCAGTCTACTTGGATATGGAACACACACATAACACAGAAAAGCCCACCATAAAGCAGGATGTGAAGAGAATGACTGCAGGCCTTGGGGTGGTGGGGTGACCGTGGGTTTGGAGCTGACTTAGGATGAAGGGGTGGTATGGAGACACTTCCCGAGTACAATGGAGCAGACACAAGTCATGTTTTGTTTTTTTTTTGGGGGGTGTAAACTGGTTTGATCAAGAGGTTTAGCTCGATGACCTTTTAAGAAAATTTAGTTCTGAATTTCTGTGATAAAGGAATGTGAGTTCAGCAAACTGGAGAAAGAAAATGTGGAAGAAAAGTGAGACTCTGGACCCTTTTTGGTTTTTGTGGGTACCGGGGGTTGACCTCAGTACCTCGCATGCCAGTAGGCACCCGTGTCCCTGAGTGATATCACCGGCCCTTTTTTCGTATGTGGGTACCGGGAGTCAAACTCAGGACCTTGTGCTTGCCAGGCAGGCACTTATGCCACTGAGCTATCTCACTGGCCCCTAGATTTTTTTTTTTTTTTTCTTTTTGTGGGTACCGGGGGTCGACCTCAGGACCTTGCGCGCCAGCAGGTGCCCGTGCTGCTGAGCGATATCACCGGCCCCTTTCTCGTATGTGGGTTCCGGGAGTCGAACTCAGGCCCTCACGCTTGCTAGTCAGGCGCTTATGCTGCTGAGCCATCTCACCGGCCCTAGATTTTTTTTTTGAGACAGGGTCTCACTAAGTATTTCAGGCTGGGCCTGGACTCACTATGTTGCCCAGGCTGGCCTTGAATTCATGGCAATCCTCCTGCCTCAGCCTCCCAAGTGCTGGGATTACAGACATGTACCACCACGCCTGGCTGACCTAGATTTCTGTAACAGTTTCCTAATTGCTGTCCTTCCTCTACCCTTGTCCCATATACAGTAGTTCACCTTCCAGAATGTAAGTCAGTTAGCTCTTATCTTAAAATGCCCAATATATTTGTTTACTCTTATAATAAACTCCTTCCTTGGGCCTAAAGCTAAGTCAATAGGTAGATACCACTTCACTCATGACTGGCATCTGTTCTGATTACTCAATGCCTGCCTTACACAGTTCTTACATTTATTTTGAGTACCACTCCTGCCTAGGAGATATGTTCCATTCACATAGGCTTTTTCTTTGCTGAAGGAACCCAGCATGCTTTTTCCCACCTAAGGGCCTTTGACCTTGCGGTCTCTCAGCTTAGATGTTCTTCCTGAGACCTTTTCTGGTCATCTTTTCAGAAAAGCTGTCCTTGACTCTAACTCCATCATTTAGAGATGTGGTATCCAAAAGCAGTAGCTATTAATCAAGTGTGGCTCTTTAAGTAAAGTTAGAAGTTCACTTTCTTAGCCACATGTTCCAAGTGCTCAGGAGCCACACAGGGCGAGTGGTTCATACAGGACAGCAGAGATAAGGATCATTTCCCGCATCACCACGAGTCCTATTAGGCGGTATTGTTCTAATGCACAGCTTTGCTTTTGTTTTGAGGCAGGGTTTCACTATGTAGCCCAGGCTGGCCTTGAACTCACCGAGATCCTTCTGCCTCAGCTTCCTGAGTGCTGGGACCCACTTGCTCTTTATAGCTTTGCCTGCTATTCCCCTCTCCCTCAATATTACCACTACAAGAGCATGACATAATTGTCTTCTCATTCTCTTCCTGGACGGCATGGACTTGATTTTGATCATTTATGTATTTCAAATACAGTACCTGTCATATAGTAGGAAGTCAGTAAATATTTGCTAGACTAGCTTTTCCAGGTAGAGCAGATAATGGAGCGGAGGTACAGGGAATATTCCAGGAAGAGGCTAAGCAGGAATGATGTCTCCTGGCAAGTGAAACAGCAGAGGGAGCGGGGAGTCCGTGGTGGAAGGGTGCATGAGTGGGGATGAGGGAGAGGGGCACGAGGAGCCTGGCTGTGAGGAGGCGGCTGCAGAGGGAGTCTAGAGGCCGAGGGGTCGGCACTGAGATGGCTGTACATAACTGCTGGGGATTCCGGATGAACTCTGTGTTAGTGCAGTCTCTATCCAGCCTTGGTGTGTAGGTCAGGGCTTTGGCCACACTAAGGACATTTTGCATTGTTTAGCGTTATCACAGAAAGCTGGGACATCAGATGAGCAGTTTGTATTTGCTTTGGTTCGACATTACGGAAGGAATAGTAGAGCTGTGTTTTCTTGATTTAGTTAGTTTTGCTAACAAATCTAGAAACTGTCAAGGCTCTTTTGGAAACAGAAAATCTGCATAGGCAATCGTGAACTGCAGCTAAGCAGAAATACCATTACCAAGCAGCCATGCAAAGCAGCCCAGAAGTTCCAGATCAGTGGCAGACTATCATTAACACGTGACTCCTATTTCTCTTGATAAGCATTTCGATGTTTCACTGCTGCCCATTTAGCAATTAAAGTTTAATATATTTTGTGGTTTAATATATTTTAATGATTTTGCCTTGGAATTATTATGAGGCAAGTCTTTTCATTACAATTAATTTTATTTTGACAGAATTGAAAAATCAATATGGCTATTTGTATGACTACAACCCATAAAATGTGCCTAAATATGCACAGTTTTGATAACAATACTATGCGGAATTTTCAATATTTTAAAATTGATTTTGGGCCGGTGAGATAGCTCAGAGGCTTAAGCGCCTGCCCGGCAAGCGTGAGGGCCCGAGTTCGACTTCTGGAACCCACATACGAAAAAGGGGCCGGTGGTATCGCTCAGCGGCACGGGCGCCTGCTGGTGCGCGAGGTCCTGAGGTCGAACCCCCGGTACTCACAAAAAAAAAAAAAAAAAATTGATTTTAAATTTGATGCAAAACTTATTATTTGTACTTTCATATTTTTGTTTTAATCTGTGACTAGTAGAGATCTTCATTTTTTTTTTTTTTTTGAGACAGGGTTTCTCTATGTAACCCAGTCCAGCCTTGAACTCATGGCAATCCTCCTGCCACAGCCTCCTGAGTTTTGGGATTATAGGTGTGCACCACCAGGCCTGGATTTAGAGATCTGAATTTATATTGATGTTGTTATTGCTCCATCCATAGCAAATACAGTACAATAAAACTGGCATCAGAGTTGAAATCTATTTGTGCTCTGTGATCCACGGGAGGGAAATTTGGACAGGCACTAAACATGCTTTATTTCTCTTTTGAATTTTATTTTGCACGTAACACATGTATAGGTATGAAGTTCAAAAGGTTCAAAAGAGCATATATAAAGGAAAATAACTTGCTGACCACTGTCCTCCATACAGTTGCCACTCCACAGAGGTAGCCAATATGGCCAATTTCTTGCATATCCTTCCAGAAGCATGCTATACCCTACATATATGAGCAAATACATGTACAGAACCTCATACCCGCTGCTCCAGTCAGTCCTCCCAAGAAACTCTAAATCAGGTACTGTAATGTCCATTTTTCAGGTGAAGAAACTAAGGCTCAAGAGAAGTTATGTCCTCAAGATCATGGAGCTAGTTCTGGAGCCGGGATTCAAACACAGAGTGTCTAACTCCAGAGCCTGAGCTTCTGTTGCTGTACCATAATGTGATGGTTGGGACCCAAAATGTCTGCCCAAAGGCTCAATGTGCTGGATGCCAGTGGATGGGCTTTAGGGAAGTGGTGGGATCACGGGGGCTCTGACTCCATCAAGTGGATTATGCTAGCGATGAGTTCATTAGCTGAATGGTCACTGCGGGCATTGCGGTGAAGGGCATATGTTGTCCTTGGCCCCTTCCTCTCTGCCTTTTCCCCTCCTCTACTTCCTGGCTACCATGAGGTGAGCAGCTTCATTTCACTAAGCCCTTCCGCCATGATGTTCTGCCTCATCGCAGGCCCAAAGCAATGGAACTAGCAGGATATGGACTGAAACTGGGAGTTAAAATAAACCTTTCCTCCTTTGAGTTGTTATTTTCAGGTACTCTGTCCCAGTGATGGAAAGCTGACTAACATGCACATCATTTTTTCCATCTCAGTTTGCTAAACTGTGGCAAGGAACAAAGTCCTGTCCAAGAGAGACAGGCCTCCAGTTTCGAAGCTCAGCAATGTGTTTTGAAAGACCAAGGAAGAAGAATCAAAGGTTATACTCTGGTTCTGGGCCAAGAAAGTGGAAGAACGGTGGTGTTCTCAAAAGAAATCAGAAAGATGGGGCAGCGCCAGAATTGCCATTAGCTTGTCATCGACACTGAGGTGGGGGTCCCTGGGCGACTATGTGGAGAGCTCCAGTCAGCAGGCAGAACTGTGGGCCTGGGGGTGGGGTGGGCAAGGGTGGGGTGGAGTTAGACGTAGGTGTCATAGGCAAAGGAGCTGGTAGGCAAAGTGAGGAGGAAAGACATCCAGGGGAAGAGATTCTGAAGAACAGAGGGTGGGTGGAGATAGAAGGAGGAAGGTCTGGAGACAGGGAGAGGGAAGGGAGGCGTGAAGGGCATCACGATGGGATGGAGCATGAAAGTCCCGAAAATGTTAGTTAGCAGCTGACTGACAGTGCCCGATGCTGGACAAGTCAAGGATGAGAAGGCTCGAGGAAAGGTTTGGAAGTGAGATCAGGCTGATGCCTCAACAGCACACTTCCTCCACAGAAGCAAAAGATGAAACAGTATTTCAAAGAAACTCACAATGTACCTTGGAAGAAAGAACTGTGGCATCACGGTCTTCCTCAGTCCACTTAAAAACTGCTGAGATGTGCTGTGTCAGTGCGTGTATCGACATGGAAGCTGGGTGTGGTGGGGCATGTCTGTAATCCTAGAGGCCCAGGCAGGAGGATCACAGGTTTGAGTGGAGCCCGGGAAACTTAGGGACATAGCCAGACCCTGCCTCAAAATAACAAAATAAAGGGCTGGGGTATAGCTCAATGTGAAGGCCCTGCATTCAACCCTCAATACCGCAAGAGACACACAAATAAAAAAACATGTATCCTCATGGATTCAAATCATAGTGGGAATCCCTAATGGGGCAAGATCTCGGGCCCTGTCTGCCCTGTCGACTTGCATTCCCTAGGTCAGCAGAGGCAGCAGTTCCAACTCACTCACTCGGATGTGTAGGTCTTGAAAGAAGAGGAGGAGCGTCTGCCGGATCAGCTGGAACTCACCTGCAGAGAGAGCCCCATACACCTGCGAGGCAAAGCAGAAAGAAGCCCTTCACCTTCCTGGGCAGATGAGCAGTGAGGACAAGCGGGGCAGGGAGCTTAGGGACAGGAGCCTGATAAACAAGGGCCACAGGGGCGTGCGCACCCTCTCTCCGCAGCTGGACAGTCTACAATGCCACAGCTGAGCAGGGGACACGACATGTCTCTACCCTCCGCAGGCCTGGAAAGGCTGTCCCCAGGGTTCAGCAGATGTCCGCCACCCACTCCCCTCCAGAAAAGTCAGGAGAAAATGGCTCTGCTCTGTTTCACTGCTTTTCCATTTACTTAAGTGACAGCAGAGGCCACTGGATGACAATGCCAATCATATGAACAAAATAGATACTGGTGGATTGGGGGGATGTTCTGGGAGAGTGGCAGGCTTTGCCATTCCTCACCTGTCCTCTCTGTCACAGAATCTGCCTGTTCTTACAGAAGAATGTGAACAAGTATGGGGCTGGAAGGAGACAAACTGGTGATGCTCTTACTTCTGTCAGCTGTCGGAAAGTCTCATCCACTTGGTGAAGGATGGTCGGGGAGTCTCGGATGAATTCCTTGATGGCATCTAGATGATTGAAAGTGACCAGCAGCACGTCCTTGGGTCGGGGACACAGTAATACTTGATATTTGAAAGCCATGGTCATCAGATCATAGAGCTGTCAAGCCACACACAAACAGAGCAAATAGGATCATACGAGCAGACGTCAGAATCTCCGACTGTGATTCGGTCCAGCATTTACTGAAAACCGCCCCGACCACGTGGCACAGGGGACCATATCCGTTATCACCCAAGCAGGGCACTTCTGAGAGTACAAGGGGGCGGTGTAAGTCATTAAGCTGAAACAACAGGAGGAGCCTGGGCCACGCCTGAGCAAACCAGGGCCTCTGGTCAGCTTACGTGTATCGCAGGTGGGACACACATGAAACAGTCCTGGCAGCTGTGGGGCCTGGGCACTGGACTTGGTAGAAGAAACCCTGAACTCAAGTGCTCCTTTGCTGCTGACCTTTTGTAGGACTCTGGCAGATGCCCTCCCTCCCTCCCTCCATTCCTCTGCTGGGGATCAAACACAGAGCCTTGTCCACACCAAGCACATGCTCTAACACTGAGTTACATCCCCAGCCCCAGCCAAGTTTCTTAACTTCCCTGAGCCTGAGTTTTCTCACCCATGAAGTATACACCTTAATTTCCCAATATGACAGGGCTGCTGAGAGCAGGGAGATGATCGTGTATCCAAGTGGCATATGTGAAGTTCTCCTGGTGTACAGTTTTTTGGAGCTAGGATCTCACTATGTAGTTCAGGCTGGGTTTGAACTCACTATGTAGCCCAGGCTGGCCTTGAACTTGCAGTGATCCTCCTGCCTCAGCCTCCGAAGTGCTAGGATTGCAGGCCTGCTCCACCAGGCCCGGCTAGAAAGTTTTACTACTGTAGAGGAACATTTTTAGTGATGAACAACATTACTAAGATAGCAACAAGCCCCATGGGTGATAAGAAATACCCAAGAAGGACCAGAGGGGAGAAACTGGTGATGACCAAAGTGGTCAAGAAAAAGCTTTGTGGAAGCTGGGCATGGTGGCACATGCCTGTCATCCCAACACTTAGGAGGCTGAGGCAGGAGGATCGCTGTGAGTTTGAGGCCAGCCGGGGCTCCACAGTGAGTTCAGTCCAGCCTGAACTACATACTGAGACCCTGTCTCAAAAAATAACAACAACAATAACAACAACAACAACAACAGAAAGAATAGGCTTTGTGGCAGAAGTGGGCCTGATATAGACCTCAAAGCAGTTGCCAGGTTCAGGTTGGCTGAGGGGAATGGACAGGAATTCTAGTTGAGGGACACAACCTGTGTGAGGTCCTGCTGGCAGTAAGGGGTGTGTGGGAGAGAGAAGTGAAGAGCCTGAAAACAGTTCATGTTGGGGATGCTGAGAAATAAAGCTGGGGATGTACAGCAAGACAAGGATGTTAACGGTTTCGGAAAGAGAGGGAAAATAATTTAGACTAAAAGTCATAGGATTTAGGGGGATACTGAGGCTTTCTGAGCTGACGTGACAGAAGTGGTAGTTACGTGAGGTTAGTCAACCTGGCAGTGATGAGACAGGAGGGAAGGGAGGCGACACAGCTAAGCCAGCCCTCAGTCTGGAGTTAACAGATATGCCAGAGAACGGGGAGTTAAAAAGCGGACCAGTCTTTGAGGCTATGGAATTATCACACACCTGGTGAGGAGAGAACAGGAAGTCAGCTCAGCCTTCATAACTCTGTGGTCAGCAGAAATACCAAAATGCCAGAGCCAAGAAAAACAAGCCATTAAAATCAAATTCAGTGAGACAGTACAATGGTCTGCCCTGTTCTAAAAATAATACTAGGAATTCTTCCAGATGATAAGAGGCAAATTCCAGATGGTAAGAAGAAAATGCATGCATGAAATGCTCACTAAAGGAACTACGTGTGCCTTTAGCATAGTAAAAATCGCACCCAGGATGAGACTTAGGATGGTATTGAAGACTTGTGTCATGTGAAGATGCATGATAAAGAGCATGGGTACGACTAAGATGCTATCTGTACATGCAATGACATTGAGACTGGGTCTCTGTATGCCTGTGGATACTATAAAATCTGTGCGCCTCTGTCCTTTGAGCCAGGCTGGCATTTCTATACCCTAAATGCTGCCTTCCTCTTGTGCAAACATGAGGTTCCTGTGCCACCATGCCTCTGCCTCATTCTTCTGATAGAAAGCAGAAGAACCCTTGGTGTGGGCCACAGAGGACGATAGGGGGGTTAGCTGGTAGCTGATTCCTAGGTGTGAAAAAATAAATATCTATTGATTATATAAATCAGTGGTGGCGAACCTATGGCATGCACCCCGTAGTGGGCACACAACCCTCTCTGTCAGCATGAAAGCTAAGTCACCCCAGCAGCCAAGCATTGGATAGCAGTTGTTTTTTCTAAACTAAAACCTCAGTATTCAGGTTTAATTGCAGGGTTGGGACTTTGTGTTAAATAAGTGGGTTTTGGGTTGCAGTTTAGGCACTCGGTCTCTAAAAGGTTTCCATCACTGATATAAATCAAAGAAATGTTTTCGGGGTATCCATCTATTTATTTACTTTTTTGAGGCAGGGTCTCAACTAGGTAGTTTAGGCTGGCCTTGAACTCACTATGTAGCCCAGGCTGGTCACAAACTTGTAGTGATCCTCCTGCCTCAGCCTCCCAAGTGCTGGGATTATAGGCATGTGCCACCACACCCAGTCTGGAGTATCCATTTTTTTTTTTTTTTTTTTTGTGGGTACCGGGGGGTCAACCTCAGGACCTCGCGCACCAACAGGCACCCGTGCCGCTGAGCGATATCACCGGCCCCTTTTTCGTATGTGGGATCTGGGAGTCGAACTCGGGCCCTCGCGCTTGCAAGGCAGGCGCTTACGCCGCTGAGCCATCTCACCGGCCCTGGAGTATCCATTTTAAGGCCTGGGAAAGGGAGGGAAAGGAAGACTGTGCACTATTTGGAGGGAAAGTTGTCAGTATGTGGCGACTCTCTGGCTAGGTCTGGGGGACGCCAATGAGGATGGTGCAAAAGGACTATAGCATTTTAGACCGGTGCCTGGGAAAGGAAGATGCTACTGATGGAGGCAGAGTCTGGGGGAACAGGAGGAGCTAGGAGAGAAGATGAGCAGTGTTAGGGTTTATATGTAGATGTACCCCAAAGCCTCATGTGCTCAGAGGTGGGGCTTTCAAGAGGGGACTGGATCGAGGGGGCGAGATACCATCAGCGGATTAGTCCACAAAGGAGTTTACAGCTACATGGGATGTTGGGACGGGCAGCCTGGTCAGAGGCGGTCACTGGGGCGTGGGCTGGAAGGTCCTCTCTCTTCCCCTCCTCCCTTGATCTCTCTCCACTTCCTGCCTCCTTGACATGAACAATTCTCCTCTGCTATGCGGCCCTGCCTTGGAGCCAGCTGACTACGGACCCAAAGCTCTACACGCTGTGAGCCGAAAGAAACCTCTCCTCCTTTAACTTGTGGGTGCTGGGTGTTGTCTCAGTGATGAGAAGGGAACTAAGGCAAGCAGTCTGGTATGGACGTGTCTGGGGCAGAAGTGAAAATATAAACCACGACTCTCAGTGTTGTTGAGCCAAGTGCGTTTATATACATTTCCTTCATCTGATCCCATTTATTCTCCTCAAGAACTCTAGGAGGTAGGTATCATCCAATTTAAAAATGAGGAAACTTGCTGAATGTCACATAGCTTGTGTCTTAGTTACTTTTCTTGTTGCTGAGACGAAATAACCGTTGCCCAAAGTTAAGGGAGGAAAGGTCCATTTGGCTCACAGTTTGCAGAGGTTTCCGTCCACAGTCAGCTGGCTCCAAGGCAGGATGGCAGGCAGAAGGGAGCAAAGCAACAAGGGACGACCACAGCTCTTTCTTTTTTTTTTTTTTTTTTGTGGGTACCGGGGGGTCGACCTCAGGACCTCGCGCGCCAGCAGGCGCCTGTGCCGCTGAACGATATCACCGGCCCCTTTTTTTGTATGTGGGTGCCAGGAGTCGAACTCGGGCCCTCGCGCTTGCCGGGCAGGCGCTTATGCCGCTGAGCCATCTCACTGGCCCGACCACAGCTCTTTCTATCCCTTATTTTTTTTTGGTACCAGGAATCGAACTCAGGACCTTGTGCTTGCCAGGCAGGCGCTGTGCCGCTGAGCTATATCCCTGGCCTCTATCCCTTTTATCTTATCCAGACTACTCAGGGTGGGGAGCACTCAAACCCTTAATCCTAGTGCCCTTGAGCCTAGTGTTGCACCATGAATCAATACCAGGATCACACACTCTAAATGCAGCCACCTCTGAAAAAGCCCCACCTATGACTGCATGAGGCTTTGGAGGGACATGTAGACACAAGCCATAGCAGCTGGTAAGTGGCAGAGTGAGAATTTTTTTTTTTTTTGTGGGTACCGGGGGTCGAACTCAGGACCTCGCACATCAGCAGGCACCCATGCCACTGAGCAATATCACCGGCCCTTTTTTCGTATGTGGGTACTGGGAGTTGAACTCAGGACCTCGCGCTTGCCAGGCAGGTGCTTATGATGCTGAGCTCTCTCAGCAGCCCCAGCAGAGTGAGATTTGAACTCAGGAAGATTCTAAGGCACTTGCTAGAACCCTCCATATGATCCCATTTCTCCCACAAGCACCTAACCATTTTCACCTAGAAAGCAGCACACACCATGAGCAACCTGGCTTGTGTGTGGGGGTGAAGCAGAGGGTGCGCGATACTGGGATACAGACTCAAGACTCTCAAGAAGTGCATGTTGTACAGAGGATACTATGCTAGTGATAAATGATAAAAACACATACGAGGTAGACAGTTCAGAGATACTTGGTAAACTGGGCCTTATACCTAGTAACTGGTAAAGCTAAGACTCGAACTCATGATTTTTTTTTTAATTCCAAATTCTGTGTCCTTTACCTAACTTTTTTTTTTTTTTTTTTGAGACAGGGTCTTGCTATGTACTTCAGGGTGGTCATGAACTCACTATGTGGCCCAGGCTGGCCTTGAACTCGCAGCGATCCTCCTGCCTCAGCCTCCCAAGAGCTGGGATTACAGGTGTGCGCCACCATGTCTGGCGGAAAACTAAACTTTAAAGGCAGAGGGAGAAGCCATGTGTGGTGGCACATGCCTGTAATCTTAGCGCTTGGGAGGCTGAGGCAGGAGGATCACCATGAGTTCAAGGCCAGGTTGGGCTATACAGTGAGATCCTGTCTCAAAAAAGAAAACAAATTAAACAAAAAACCAAAACTAAGAAAGGCAGAGAGAGAAAAGTAAAAAAAGAATATAATGAGTATTTATGGAACTACGTGCCAGGCTTAGGTGTGTTCCCCAATCCTCCCAATAACTGATGAAGTAGCTATTACTATCCCCATTTGAAGTGCAGTTTTTATGGTTTTATTTGAACATGAAGAAAATGTGCACATGGAGCCGTCTATTCGTTTTCTTTGCTGCACAGCCTGGCATAGGAAGTGGTGGTGCTAAGGGCTACTGGGCTGTTCTTCCCACTGTGGCTTGCAGTTCTTGGAGTGAGCACTGAGCCATCTCCGCACAGGAAGGGCTCCTCGAAACCAGCAGCATGTCTGGCTGCGTGGCGTTGTGGCCGGGTGATTCTGGCACTGTTTTCTTATTGCCATAACCGGTGCTGATATCAGACATGTCCAAGGTAGGATGCACCTGCCTTGCCAGGGCCACACTGAATAAAGAGGAATTATCTTGGGCCACCCATAAAATATATAAGATAGTTAATTTACATAGGTAACAAAACTTCCTTTTTGTGTGCGTGTGGTACCGAGGATTGAACCCAGGGCGTCTGCATTGAGTTACATCCCCAGCCCCTTTTTTCATTTTTTTATTTTGAGATATGATCTTGCTAAGTCACTAAATTGCCAAGGATGGGCTTGAGCTTGTCATCTTCCTGTCTCAGCCTCCTAGACTGCTGGGAGTAAAGGCGTGTGCCACTAAGCTCAGCAAAGCTTCCTTTAAAAAATGGCTTTTTTTTTTTTTTTTTTTTGTGGGTACTGGGGTGTCGACCTCAGGACCTCACGCGCCAGCAGGTGCCTGTGCCACTGAGCGATATCACCGGCCCCTTTTTCGTATATGGGTTCCAGGAGTCGAACTCGGGCCCTTGTGCTTGCCGGGCAGGTGCTTAAGCCGCTGAGCCATCTCACCGGCCCAAAAATGGCTTTTTTCCTTATAACACAGGTATGTCCAATTGGACTGTAGGTTGGACACCAATTTTGGGCTGAACTGTAGATCAGTGATAGAGCCTTTGCCTAGCATGTGCAAGGCCTTGGGTTCAATCCCTGCACTATTAAAAAAGAACGAAAAGAAGAAAAAAAAAAGGTCTGGACCTTTGGTCTTCTCCACATCCTATTGTCAATACCTCTGGGTTTTCGCCAGTTACGTATAATTTTGACCTACTGAGCTGACTGACGCTGGATGAATTTCTTGTTCCTTTTTTTATTTTTTCTAGCAGTACTGGGGATGGAACCCAGGAGTACTCTACCACTAAGCTAAATCCTTAGCCTTATTTATTTATTTATTCATTTATTTATTTATTTATTGTCTTTTTGAGAAAGGGTTTCACTATGCAGTTCAGGCTAGCCTTGAACTCACTTTGTAGCCCAGGCTGGCCTCGAACTCACAGCGATCCTCCTGCCTCAGGCTCCTGAGTGCTGGGATTACAGGCATGCACCACCACGCCTGGCGCCCTTTTTATTTTTATTTGAGACAGGTTTCAGGCTCGTCTCAGGCATGAGTTTCCCAGCACCCAATTTGTTTCTCAGCAGCTATATTGTTTTCAGCAAAAACTGCAGCCCCCAGCACAAGTGCTGGCCTTGAACTTGTGATTCTCTTGCCTAAGCTTTCTGAGTAGATGGGATTATTGGCATGTGCTACCACGCCTGGTTCTTGGTCCTCTTTTTGGCAATCTGGTGCTTCACAAGAGGTGTGAAGGCGGCCATGATGCCTGGTTGAAGATGGCTACCGCTCCGTGGGCAAGTAAAGGAAGAGGAAGGGGCTATCCTCATGTTACAGTGAGAAAACTGAGGCTCGGGGAGAGAAAGAAACTTCCCAAAGGAAAGTGGCAGGGGGGTAAGAGGGCATAGTTAAAGGAAGTTTGTCTTCCTGAGGCTTCTAGAAACCAGTAATGAACAAGTATCATCCACTACCTATCGTGGGTCTTTATGATTAAAAAAAAAATTACATAATGGAGAAACTTGAAATTGTTTGTTGAATTAACTGAAGTACATACTGGATTAAGATGTCTTTAGTTTCTCCCTAATATCTTATTTCTGTTCTAAGATCTATCCAGGGTACACATTATATTTATTCATGTCTTCCTGGGCTCCTCTTGGCTGTGACAGTTGCCCTGACATTCTTGTTTTCGGTGACTTTGATGGTTTTGAATACCAGTCAGGTATTCTGTAGCATGACAATGACTTTTCAAAAATTTTTGTAATTTTTATTAGTATGTTTGTAGAACATGGTAACTGCATTCACTGGACAGTGACATCTTTCTGATGATTTCTCAAGGTTAGATGGGTTGCGGGTTTTGGTGGGGAGGATGACCACTCGGTGAAGTGCCATTGTCATGACATCATGTCACTGTTGCTGTGACCCTTGACCACCTGGTTGTCAGGTTTCTCTACTAAGAAGCTAACAGTTTTCTTTCCTCTTCCCGTACCATACTCTTTCAAAGGAAGTCCCTAAGTGCACCCCCATACTTAATAAGTGGGAGTTACCTGCTCTCCCCTTGAGGGGAGAGTATGTCCATAAATTATTTGGAAATTCTTTTGAGCAGATTTGTCTATCTTTGCTGTTATGATTTAAATATGAGGTATCTCTCAAAAATTCAAACACTGAGGGCTTGATTCCTAATGTATCAATGTTTAGAGGTGGGGGCCCAGAAAGGCGATTGGATTATGTGGGTGTTGACCTCATCGGTGGTTTAACCCACTAATGAGTTCATAGCTGAATGGCCAGCTGGAGGAAGTAGGTCCTCCAACCAGCAGGCCTTTGAAGGGATATCCTTGGCTCCTTTCCCTTCTCTCTGGTTCTTTTCCCTCTCCCTCTGCTTTCTGGCTGCCATGAAGTGAGCAGCTTTCCTCTGTCTTGCCCATCTGCCATGGTATTTCTGCCTCACCTAAAGCAATGGAGCCAGATGACCATGGACTGAAGCCTCTAAAACTATGAGCCAAAGGAAATTTTTCCTCCTTTAAACTTTTTATGTTGGGTATTTTGTCACGGTGATAAAGCTAACACACTTGCCATTTGTTTATAAAGAATTCGTTGGGTTTTTTTTTTCCTTGAGACAGGGTCTTGCTATGTAGTTCAGGCTGGCCTTGAACTCATGGAAATCCTCCTGCCTTAGCCTCCTGAGTGCTAGGATTACAGGCGTGTACCACCATGCCTGGCTCAGAATTTGTATTTTAGAAATCAGAGTGTCTCAATAATTTGTTTCCTGAAGAAATAGACATGTTCACGTTATAAATAAAGAGAGAGTGTTTTTAGTTTGCATTTTAAAAATGCCTGGTTTCCTCACTGCAGAGGTAAGATTTCTTAGGAATGAGACAGAATTAAAGTTTTGAGGGTTGAGTATGTTGGGGTAGGCATGTATTACGGCGCTCATAACTAAGGACATGAAAACCAGTATTCTCTTTGGGTCATGAATGACATAAGCGACAGAGGCAATAGTGTGGGTGACTATTGAGGTTCTTCCCAACTCTAAAACTCAACAACCACTGCTAATATTTCCAAGTAGCTATTTTCTGCAGGGCACCACTGCGTACATTATCTCAGGACCCCAGCCCATGATCATTCATGAAAAGTACAAGAGATGTGGCTAGGCTGACACAATGGCTGTCTGCTCACCTTGTCCATGCTGGCCTGGTTCAATCTCATAATGGAAGCATGAGCCAGGCGGTCGTAGACCGTCCTCAGGGTCTTCTTGGAGTACAGCTCTTGGGGTTTGAACAATTCCTCCATAAACTTTCTATTGAACATGGTTGAAATGATGTCATTCAGAACTGTGGAGACAACAGAGAATACAGCTGAACAAGGAAGGTTCGCATGGAGCTTTATGCAGAAATGCGCTCAGGGTACAAATGGGATGGATAGCAGGGCAGAGCCAGAACTGGGTGTTGTGCGCTTGGTGAGATAAGCTTCCCAGGGAGGAAAGAGCCCTCTAGAATGTTCTGTGATGGCATTTCCCAGCTAACATCTACGATGACAATGTGCAAATGGGTTTTGCTTCAGAGGTGACAAGTCACTTTCACATATGTTATCTCACTTGATAATGAGGGAAGTATTTCTTTTTCTTTAAAAGAGATTCCTGTATTTTAGTTTAAATCTCTTTAAAATGTGAAAGAGCACACACTTTTTTTTTTTTTTTTAAAGAAGTCTAAACATTTTTTGTTTAAAATTAAATTTCATAGGCTGGGCATAGTGGTGCTTGCCTGTAATCCCAGCACTTGGGAAGCTGAGGCAGGAGGATTGCTGGAAGTTTGAGGCCAGCCTGGGCTATAAAGTGAGTTCAAGGCCAGCCTGAACTGCTTAGTGAAACCCTCTTTCAAAAAGACAAAACAAACAAACAAACAAAAAACCCACATAAAATTAAATTTCATAAAAATGAGACAATGGTAATTGACTTTTTTTGGAAAAACACTTTTAGGAAGAAATATGGCTATCCACTGGCTAGAGATGATAACATTTTTAGTTTCTACAGACATGTATTTTGTATAGTGCCATTTTAGAGTGCCTCGTTTCTACATTTGGTCTGTAATATTGACTTTACACCATAATACTACTATATCTTATATTGTTCAAAGGAAAATTTCCATCTGGTAAGGATACAAGGGGTGGGCTGGGAATGTACCTCAGGGGCACAGCGCCTGCCTGGCAAGTGCAAGGTCCTGAGTTTGATTCCTGGTACCAAAACAAAACAAAACAAAACAAAATACAAGGTGTGTGCAAACCAAAGGATCTATAATCTTAAGTCTCCATTCATTTAGATACTTAGCACTTGAATTAAATATCACTAGTTAAGGGCTAGGAAATGCTCTGGTGTAAGACATAGGAACAGGTATGGTTGACATAGATTATTCTTTTTTTTTTTGGTACAGGGAATCAAACTTAGGACCTTGTGCTTGCCAGGCAGGTACTTGTGCCGCTGAGCTATATCCCCAGCCCGACATAGATTATTCTTTTTTTTTTTTTTGGTACAGGGAATCAAACTTAGGACCTTGTGCTTGCCAGGCAGGTACTTGTGCTGCTGAGCTATATCCCCAGCTCGACATAGATTATTCTTTTTTTTTTTTTTTTTTATGTGGGTACCGGAACCCAAACTCAGGACCTCGCACTTGACAGCAGGTCACTTGTGCTGCTGAGCGGTATCACCGGCCCTTTTTTTTTTTTTCCTTTTATGTGGGTACTGGGAGTTGAACTCAGGACCTTGTGCTTGCCAGGCAGGCGCTTATGCCGCTGAGCTATCTCACCAGCCCTTTAGATTATTCTTAATAAAGCCAGTTATTCTGGCCTGAGGTAAGAGTATGTTAATGTGAAGAGTATATATTTAGAGTAATTACAATTGGAAAGAAAACTAGGTTATTTAAAATAATTACATAAAATCAACAATTAAATATGAGCAATTATTTCTGAAGGATATAAACTCCTCCTCCTTTTGCCAAGCCCAAGGACGCGTCAGGTGATTGGCTGTGGCTTCAGGCTCTCTCTAGTGTGAGAAACTGCCAGCAGGACCTGAGGGCTCAGGCCAGCAACTGAAAGCACCTGGAGGCATTTATGGGAGAATGGAAGCTGAGGGCTGGTTGTACTTAAATGGAATGGCTTCAGGGAGAGGGGACGGGGAGACATCCCCACCCCTCCACTGCCATGGGGACACAAACTGACTGTGACTCCTTACACAAGTATCGAGCTCATAACTTGATCCCGTTATTCAGATAGGAAAAACTAAACCTGTGACCAACATGGGCATCCCTTGCATCGGACAGTTTCCACCCATTGGAGCCTGCCCTTTGCACATACTAATGCCCCCGGTGTGGACAGCCCGGAGTCGAAGCAGTCTTCTGGGTTTGCCTCAGGCCTAGCCCTTTTCCTTCAACTGAAACAAGTAAGGACCTGCAATAAACTAGGTTTTCTAACTTTTTTCTTATCACATACATAAAATGCAGAATCCTCAAGAAAAGAGGTACCACTTAAAAGTCACACATATGTGCTCAGAAGAGAGAATATGAGGAATTTTTTTAGACTTCTGCAGGCCAGAGAGGCTGCCAAAGAGGAAGAATTTGAGTGAAAGCATCCCATGGCCATGACCGGGTTAATGCTTACAAAAAGCCTGTCATTTCTCTAGGGTGTCTGAGCCAATATCAGGATCTAGGAAAACTGCTTAGCCCCAACTACATCAGTCTCAAAAGAAAGAAATCCCTGAGGTGATTGTTAGCTACTTCCCCAAAGTAAAAAGCAAGAGGAAGCCTCCTGTGGCAAGTTACGAAGCTCTGTGTCACCCATGGGTCCTTGCATGAAACCTGCAGAAGGTTCATGCACCAGGCAGAGGGGACAGCAGCACATACACAATGCCCCCAAAGAGGATGGGATCTTGGGGTCCTGCCTCACATTTCACTCTTTGGAAAGCATGTGAGGGCACATGGTTTTCTTCTCACAGTGTCACCCAGCACTTGGCTGAGGCAGGGCGACTGTGAACCAGACTGAGGAAGACACCATGTGGACACAAAGGGAGGAAAACATCATCCTCGCCTAGGGAAGCGGCCCGTGCATTTTTACACCTGAGCAGTACTTCTAACCAGACCGCGAGTCTGCCATGGTTAGTGTAGGCACTCAGATGAGCTTTGTGTACTTTTCAAGAATGAATGATGGGAATGAGTGTTCTGGGAGGCAGATTTCATCAGCAAGGGGCCAAGGCCAAAGAGGGAGGGATTTTTCACTGGTTCATCAGAATGGTCGGGAACCAGGCTCTCAGCATATCAGGTTTCTGGTCTTGGGCTCAGATGATGCAATCAGTTTCTGCTCATTATTTTTGAACAATTACATTAAAATAAATTCCAGTGACTCAATTACACATAGGGAAAGCCCTCCAAATCCACAGCTCACACCTCAAATTCTGCCATGCATCATGGGTTGGACCAAATATTGCTCAAGAGAAGTGTTAAAAGATGGTTGTGAAATATAATAAAAGGATATCAAGCACTTCATTTGGGTTTCTCTTTGAGCCTGGTCTCATGATATAATTATCTCTTTGTTTGTTTCTTGGATTTTTGAGACAAGGTCTCGCTGTATAGTTCAGGCTGCCCCTGAACTCACTGTGTAGCCCAGGCTGGCCTCAAACTTGTGGCAATCCTCCTGCCGCAGCCTCCTGAGTGCTGGGATTACAGGCATGTGCCACCACACTCGGCAAAATAATTATCTTGATGAAAGCAATTGAGTTTTTATAAAGTACCTCTGTTCTAGATTCACTTGTTTATGAGAATATGCAATTTGAAGCCAAGGCTAAAAAAGAGAGAAGTTAGGAAACCCTACTGGATTGTTACCCTGTGAATCCTTACCACGTTCCAGGCACTGGGCGTAGAGCTTTACATGCATTATCACATTTAAACTCCACAACTCTGAATTATTATCCTTATTCTATTGGGGAGGAAAATTGAGTCTTAGAGAGTTTAAAATCCAAGATCACACAGCTGGTGGTGGAGTTGAAAACAGAATGAGGCTGTCTCATTCTAATGCCCATGCTCTTATAGATTACATGTTATCTCCCCAGCAAACCTGGCATGAAAAGAGCATTTAAAATACTGAGGAGGATGGCTGCTGACAGGCATAAACCATACCCAAACATCAAAGGATGGAAGGTACCTGTGGCATATAAAAGGCCGAGAAAAGCTGAGGTTTTATTCTGAGCAGCTGGCAACCTTTCCAGGGTTTACTGCTTGTTGTAGGTAAAGGGGAAACTGAAGATTTAGCAAGAGAAGGCCATACTGCATGTGTGAAATCGTACCTTCTGCCCACAATGCTGGCAGCCATGCAGTCACATGCTTCCAGTACTGTCGCTTGCTCAACAGATACCTCTTGGGCTAAGGAGAATGGTTTGGGGAGAGTTACTCATGTTGAAGCAACATTCTTTAGTTATATGATACTATAACACAGATGTTTGTCAGTCTACGCAGGAATGGAGCTGTTCCTGCAAGCTTGGCACCGAAAAGACAAAAAGGTACCCTAGGAGCAGTGTGGCCTTTCACCAAAGTTTGCTTAGTTTTCATCACACACAATGTCAAATGTTAAACATCAAATGTCAATGTCAAATGTTAAATTTCTTTTAAGTCAAAGATTCAGACATATCCCCAGATGTCGCAGCTGCAGCGAAGTTCAAGCCTGTTTTCTTTTTTTTGTGTGGGTACCAGGGGTCGAACTCAGGACCTCGCACGCCAGCAGGCGCCTGTGCCGCTGAGCGATATCACCGGCCCTTTTTTCGTATGTGGGTTCTGGGAGTCGAACTTGGGCCCTCGTGCTTGGCAGGCAGGTGCTTACGCCACTGAGCCATCTCACCAGCCCCGAGCCTGTTTTCTGACAAAGAAATATTTAGAGTGGTCCCACTTTAAGCCCCACTGGTGATGGACTAGGTGAACCTGTGGATGCAGACTGAACACATGCAGCCCAGAGATAGCATACCTCGTTTTCTGTCCACCTCTGTCCATTCATCTACATGAAGCATACAAAAAGAAAACACCAGTTCATAAAACAAGAACATTATTTTCATGGAGGCTTTACAAACACCAATTCCAATTATCTGGTCTATGAAACTTTATTTTTCATGTTTGCATTTAATGTGTAATGTGAATACTCTTCCATTTGAAACGTTAAGGTTTTTAAAAGTTTAAACACTGAATAAATAACAAGTTCCAAAACAGCCCAAGAAAGGCAAGGTCTTACAGGGAGTAGTCTAGGGCAACAGGAAGCTCAGCAGGGCTAGCTACTCTAGGGCTCATCTTAGAAGGTTCTAGAAATCCCAATGCCACAAGAATGCGTGTCACTCTAAGCAGGTTTTTAATAACACTAGTCCTCCAAAGAAGAATAATCCCAAGAACAGGAAGAAAAAGAAGTTATTTTTGTATATAATTTGATCTTTTATTAATGTAAGATTTCCCCCTTCTAGAGTACTTTTGGAACTGTTCAAATCAGAAAACGTGAAATGTGAATTAAAAAGAAATTGTGTCAATATTTGTTTTGGTTTTACTTTTTACACATAGATGCAGGTCATGATCTCCACGTGAAAAGAAGGGACTAATGATGGCCCTGCTGCCTGAGGAGTAAGGCAGTCAGGGAAATGCCGAGAGGAGACCAAATTAGGAAAAATCGGTGGAAAGATCGGTGCGGATCAAGAACCTGTATGGACTGAGAGCTGGCTCTACCACTTACCAGATATATAAACTCCAAATGAATTGTTTAACCTGTTTCCTCATCGTTAAAATGGGGATCACAACAGCAACTACCTAACAGGGTGCCGTGGGGATAAATGCGTAAGGCATCACACATGGCTGTCTTCTTTTCTAGTTCCATTTTCTCTACTAAACGACTCTGGACACCATCATAAAAGATGAACTCTTAGTTTCTGGGGAAGATTTCAACCTAGAGAAACCACCCCCAGGTAAGCAGAATTCTACATACACACACATTTAAAAAATTTTTTGTGGGGGCCGGTGAGATAGCTCAGCAGCATAAGCGGCTGCCTGGCAAGCACGAGGTCCTGAGTTCGACTCCTAGTACCCACATACGAAAAAAGGGCTGGTGATATCGCTTAGCAGCACAGGTGCCTGCTGGCACGCGAGGTCCTGAGTTCGACCCCCGGTACCCACAAAAAAAATTAAAAAAAAAAATTTTTTTTATAAGTAATGGTTTGGAAACATCTACCACTGTATCCTTTGGGGGTGATTTTTGAAACGATGCTTAAAGCATACACATGGCTTCAGTACACACTGGCATGGCTTCAACAAGATACCAAGTGCTCCTAGGAAACCAATCTGCGGGCACACCTGGGGCCACACCCTCGCTGGCTGCAAAGGTTCCCACTGCAAGGCCAGATTCCTTTGAGAAAAGTCACCACTTTTGGAGAGACCATGCAGGGGGAGCAGCACCCAGTTTGGCCTTATGGCAGTTACTCGTTTCTTAGGCAAGATGTCCACACCTTCCATCTTTCAGTGGCATTTATTTCACCGGTGGTCTAGCACGGTAGGCAGGGGGTAACTCAGAGGAGGTGAGTTTGGATCTTTTAGAAAGTGTGTTTGGAAATAGTGGTGCCGCAAGGGCCTCATCTCTTGGGGACAGTGACTTCAGCCTAGAGCAAGGCTCATGGCCACCAGAGGGCGCTGGAGTGCCGAGTGCCCACCCTTTCCCTCCCGAGGGTCCAGGCAAAGCGCCCCAAGCTCTGTTTTTCTATTTCTCTAGATGACTTGCTTTTGATAATTTCATTTTAGTTATATTCTGAGTGGAAGGTAGGTCCAAGGCTATCCAGGGCTGGCTGTTAAACTGGAACCAGAAAAATGAAAACAGAACCTCGCTGCCGTTCGGTTGCTCAGTGATAACGTCTTGGAAAAAAAAAAAATCACTTCATGGCTCTGTGCCTCAGTTTCCCCTTTTGTAAAACGAGGAATATACACAAAGGGTAATAGGGTCTTATTTATGATTTAAAAGGTCAAGAGCGAGGCAAAGGTAGCTTTTACTGTTCTTGCTATTGCTTAAAATGCGGGGCTACATTCAATATGCAATGCTCAGAAGTTGCCCCATAAAGAGCGCACTTCCTTTCTGTTAGAATGCTAAGCAGAGCTGCACTGTGGAGGAAACTGTAACACTGCATGGGCCCTGTGGGATCAGGGACGGCCTCCAGGAGACCAATTAGTTGTGTAAGATAATGAAAACATCTAGAAGAAATATGATTTCCATTCAGAGCTTCCACGAGGACCAGTTTACCACGTCTGGTGTTTTATATTCCTGGGTCCAGGCATCTGTCACAGTGGCTCTGGCTCCTTCTCCTGCAGCCACACCAGCTCTACCCGGCGGAAGAAACAAGTGTGTCTCTGCTTTGTGAATCCCATGCTCTCCACCATGCGTTCTCGCTGTTACTAATCGCCATCAGATAACTACTCTGTCATTAAAAAAAAAATAAAACTAGTGGGGACATTAGATAAACTTTTTCCCCAAAGCTCTCCCTCTCCTCCTGACTTTCCAAGCCCTGCAAAGATTCTGAGGCAGTCCCCAAGTACAGTACAATGCAGCAATAAAGGCCTAATGTTTAGGGGTATGACCTCCGAAGCCTGAGGCTCTGGGCTTTTCAAATCCTTTATTCCTCGTCTTATCAGCTGCGTGACCCTGTGCAAAATAGCTTTAGTTTTCTTATCTATAAAATGGGGATAGTAACATTACTAATTGATTGAATAGTTTTAAAAACTTATATGCTGGGTGTAGGGGTGCACGCCTGTAATCCCAACACTTGGCAGGCTGAAGCAGGAGGATCACCACAAGTTTGAGGCCAGCCTGGGCTACACAGTGAGTTTAAGGCCAGCCTAAACTGCATAGTGAGACCCTGTCTCAAAAAACAGAGCCCCACCCCCCCAAAAAAACCTGTTGTACTTTTGTCATTTGGAAGATATGCCCCCCAGTGTTAGAGTCAGTAACTGGGCTGGGCTAATAATAGCCCTACCTGTAGGGGTGCAAGAAGGGTTGGATCAGGTTCCACCCAGAATCTTATTTGGTGGCGTGACATTCAGCCCAAAAATGTGGAATGAATGAGCATGTGAAAGTGAATTACTAAAGATGGCTGAAGCTCTTTAAGATTGAATTTAGGTAGTTAGGGTAGATATACTACTAATTTCTCTCAGTTCATTGAAAAGAAAGGTTTGTGCTAATATTGTTTGGACAACTGAATGCCTATATCTTGTACTCAGAGTAACTAAAGATAACAATATGCAATGTATTAACCATTGCTATCCTCCTATTATGTTGTTTTGAAATTTTGTTCTATTTTTTTTCTCTCTTAAAAAAAAAAGATTGGGCTGGTGATATAGCTCAGTGGCATAAGTGCCTGCCTGGCAAGTGCGAGGTCCTAAGTTCAACTCCTGGTACCCACATAAAAAAAAAAAAAAGATCGAATCTAGCAAAACCAGAAGGACTATGGATCTTAAAGACAAAGCCCATCCCCTGCTATTCACAGGGACTCGCCCAGACCTCCTCTTGAAAGATAAGACCTATTACTCATTGTGCCAAACATGCTAAATACATTGCTTCATTCAATACTTACAACTTTGCTTTCAGGTATGTGTTATTATTACCTTTTCTTCTTTCTTTTTTTTGAGAAACAGGCTTATAGAGGTTATACTCGAAGGTGATACAACTAGCTAAATGGCAAAACTGGAATGGGGACCCAGATCTGTGACTCCAGAAAATATGCTGTTAATTTACATTGTCTTCCAAGATGCAGACTACCAGCAGAGAACCCTGGCTTGTTACCCCATTGGTGCCATTAGCCTGAATGAAATCAGATCACATAGACACCCAGGAAAACAGCCCTCTTGAGGAAGAAATGACAACATCACATAAAACTGCCAATTTAGATTATCAGTTCAACAAACATCTATAAGCACTGATTTATTCTGGCCTAGGCATTAGGCTGTGTGCTAGAGTACAAAGAGGACTAAAATAATCAAATGGAGGGAAACACACATACACAGATCATTTCAGTAGAACATGGCCAAGTGACAAGGTAGAGAGAAACGTGCGCGGAGTCCTATGGGAGCACAGGGTGCTAGGAGCGCACCCTTTCTCCTTGTGAGGAGGCCTTCTGAAGGAGGATGATTCTTCAGCTGAATGATCCAGGGTGGAAGCGGGAAGAATGGAGGGATGGGATCACACCCAGGGAGACATGGTTTAAATGGGGATCTACAAGCAGTTTAGTGTAGAAGGCAGGCAGGCAGTGGTGGGAGGTGGAAGGGCCCCAAAATGCCCCACACAAGAACTTGGCCTCCATACAGACAGCAGTGGAAAGCTGGCACAAGGTTTTGAGCAGGGGGGAGTATGGACAGATCTGCATTTTAGAAAGACTCACTGACAGCAGTGTGAAGAATGAAGGGAGTGGGTCGGGCATGGTGGCGCATGCCTGTAATCCCAGCACTCGGGAGGCTGAAGCAGGAGGACTGCTGCGACTTCGAGGCCAGCCTGGGCTACAAAATGAATTCAAGGCCAGCCTGAACTACATAGTGAAACCCTGTCTCAGACAAAAAACAAAAAACAAAAAAGAATGGCGTGGTATGCATGAACTTGGACACAATCATAAAACACAACAGTTAATAACTGAATATGTATTATATATGATATGTATAAATAGGTAACACTAAGTGAGCATCATTAAGTGAGCACACAGATACTGCTGGAGAGAATAACCCTTTTTTTTTTTCCCCAGTACTGGGAATTGAACCCGGGAGCACTCTTACTACTGAGCTACATCTTCAAAGCCTTTTTAAATTTTATTTTGAATCAGGGTCCGGCCAAATTGCCCAGGGTGGCCTCAAGCTCACCATGCCCCTGCCTCCTGAGTAGCTGGGATTACAGGTGTGGGCAACAATGCCCAGCAGGGAATAAACATTCTAATCGTGGCCATGTCAATTACCTTTATATAAACTTTTTCTCCACCGTGAAATATATTTTCTTCATACTTAATACCAGAAAATTTGATGAAAGGAGTTATTTGCTAAGAAGGGAGGAAAAGAGGGAATGGAAAAGAGTTGCACAGTGTTCTGAGTGGCTGTTTCTCTGGGCACTACACGTGGTGGGCATGAGAGCCAGATTTTGCATTTAGAAGCTCACATATGTTTTCACAATTGCATTTCCTCCAATGGTTGTGAAGAAAAGATTTATGAGTTCTCTATATTTCCTTATCTGTATTATTTAAGAACCTTACATTTCTAGAAATGGTTTCTGAAATGAGCAAGACTAATCTCCAGCTTATGTGGAGAGGGTACTACATAGAGGAATGGAGAATCAGAACCTGTTCCTTGTGAATGAAGACATGCTTGAACTAGCAAAGAGTGTGTTGCCAGGTGGTGAGCAGCTGGGTGGGACTGCTGCTTTTGGAAGGGGCCGATTTTCAAGAAATGCTGGGAAATTATCTCTCCCGTTTGAAGAGATGGGGAGATTAGGCAGGATCAGGCACCCTAATTATATCCAATGGGGTGTTAATTTCCTCTGCTGGGAAAACATCTTTTGGTGAATTTGACTCTTGAGGGGCTTCAACTGGATGAGAGCTGTGGTTTGTAAGAAAGATACCTAACTGTAAGAGTGGTTTGTGTAGGGATGTTTGTCTGGCTGTGGGTGTTGGGGTTGTGGGGTGCGGGTCTGGCTGCGCGGGCCGAACCCCTCTCACCTTTGCGAGCCTTGTCTCCTGGGATGTTCTGGGCCCGAAGCCGCTGGTCAAGGATGTAAAGCATCTCCCCACCCAAGTTCAAGAAGAGCAGCGGTAGCGTCCGTACCGACATGGTGCTGGAAACCCGCAAGGCAAGTAAAGAGCTCCAGGGCTCGGAAGCCAGTAGTCTGGAGGCCGCGGCGCGTCCGGAGCTTGGTTGCTAGGGCAACGCCGAAGACGGAAAAAGCGAGCCAATCAGAGGGTGGTTTTTTGGAAGGTGCCCTAAGGGCAAACACTCATTGGGCTAGGTGGCAGGGACCGCCCCAGGGGATTGGTCAGAGCCAGGACGTAGGCGGGAAGTACTGGGCCTCACGGGCCGGGCGGTGTGTTTGAGTTTCTCGAGTCTCGTTAGGGCAAGGACCTGGCGGGTCTACAGGCGGGTGAACGAACAAAGCTTAGGGAGCAGACTCGGGTTAGGGGCATCTGGGTTGCAATCGGGGCTTCCCTTTTCCTGCTGTATGACTTTGGGCAGGATTTTGAAACTCGGTTTCCTCGTTTGTAAAGTGGAGGTCGTGTCCACCTCACAGGGCTGCTGAGGGGAATGTGTAAGATCCTAGGGAGGGCCGGGGTTATAGCTCAGGGCGCAGCGCCTGCCTGGCAAGCGCGAGGTCGTGAGTTCGAGTGCCGGTACCAAAAAAAAAAAAAAAAATAGGACACGCCAGGAAAACATTCACGAAAATGGCAACTGACCTCTGTTTCACGTGAGGAAGGGAATCTGTCCTTAATTCATTTGCATTTCCTCCCTGAAGTATGCTTGGGATCCCCCATCCCATTTCAGCTCAGCGAGGCAAGCTAGGCCTATTTCTTTTTTTTTTTTTTGTGGGTACCGGGTGTCGACCTCAGGACCTCGCGCGCCAGCAGGCGCCCCTGCTGCTGAGAGATATCACCGGCCTTTTTTTTGTATGTGGGTTCCGGGAGTCGAACTCAGGACCTCGTGCTTGCCCAACAGGCGCTTATGCCGCTGAGCCATCTCACTGGCCCAAACCAGGCCTATTTCTGACTCCCCGAACTCCGAAGTGGCCTCCTCTGCTCCGTTAACCAGTGTTAACCAGGCCTGACAACGGTTTCTCTGCTTTGAAGGCAGTGGCCCTTTTCTTCACCTGCATCTTTTTTTTTTTGCCTTATTTTCTGAGGCAAGGTCTCGCTATGTAGTTTAAACTCCCTGTGTAGCCCAGGCTGGCCTTGAACTTGCCTCCTGAGCTCTGGGATTGCGTGTGCCACCACACCCAGCTCTTTCACCTCCATCTCGAGCTCAAGGATCACCTTGACTATCTGCTGTCCATTTTTACTTTGCTGAACGACCATTCCTGTAAATTTCAATACTTCTAAAACCTACTAATTGTCTTTTCCACCGGCTACCGCAGACTTGAAACTTGACTTCCAAATCTGTCCCTCCGAGTCCTGTGATAACTCATCAAATTTTGCTTTTTCTTCCAAAATCTTCCTCACATTTATACCTTAATTTCCTTTTCTTTCTGCATTATGTTCTGTATTACTGCTCTTTTCTCTCTGCACCCTGCTGCACTGAATCTAGGCTAAATTTCAGAAAACACCACTTTCAATATGCACATTTTTTTTTTTTTAGTGGCTTCCTGGTATTTGGCAGACCACAGTCTAGATGACTTAGCATGGCTTTCCAGGCTCTCCACTCTGGCTCCAACCACCTTTCCAGAGCCAACTTCTGCACTGAACTTTCCCAGACTTCCGGTCCAGATGAACTCAAGTTGTCCTTTCTGTGGGCAATGTGCCCAGCTTCTTTTCCTCATAACACCACCACTGGGAAGTCTTAACATGAGCCAAGGTCAGGTCCTTCCCATGTTAACATCTTCCCTCTATCCCACATTCTGTAGTCTGTTTTCCCTTTTTCTCATAGCAGCCATGCTTTTTGAAATAGTCTGAACTCACAATCTGAGCTTCCTCAATATCCTAATTCCATACCTCACTCCACCTGGAATTAATCCCCACCCCTGTGCGTCACCCTGAATACTTCGCTGCTCTTCCTTTAGCTGACATTTCAGTATCAGGACTCTATATTTGTTGAAAGCTGCCAGTGCAAGTCTTTGATTTGGTTATTTTGCCTGGTCTATGCACTGTCTTTTTAGGGAATATAACTACGAATGTAATAAACAGGATCATTACCTTATGCTGGGCCTTCATGTATCTGTTACCTACCTGGCTCCTAAAGGGGTTTAAGTTTGCTAAGGTGTAGACTTTTCCCTTAGCTTCTCAGACTTTTTTTGGTCCCTGGGCAGTGTGGTATAGTGGACGGAATACATGCTTTGTAGTCAAGAGCTGAGTATGAATCCTAGGCCTGTTTCTAACCAGCTGTGTGAGTTTGGACAGTTACCTAGCCTAAGCCTCAGTTCTCTCATGTAAAAAGAAGATAATCAGCTAATGTGTGGAGTAAGGGTGGCTTTAGGTAAGATAATGTACCTAAGGCAGCACTTCAAATGATGCCTTCCCTATAGGTCCTGACAGTGAATGTGTTCCTTATTTTTCTCCTTCCCCTTGGCCAGTCCCCTGAAATGTTGGCACTTGGCCCTCTAGCACTGGACCTCGAAGTAGCTATGTCCACTCAGAAGTCCTGCCTTATAAAGGCTTTCTCTATTATTCCTGGAGGCAGTACCTGAATAGCTCATCAGGCTTTCTATTCTCCCCTCACCCTCAGCTGCTCGTTCTGACTCAGGCCGTGCCCTCAGGGATCCTTCCCATCCCTACACGGCTCTTTTTTCTTCTTCTCACTTGCTGGACTTTAATCACCTTAACAACTTCTGAAACTGCTCTGGTCCAGACCTCCCTACTGAGACCCAGATGTACATTTCCAACTGCTTTTTGGACAGCACTTGCACACATCCGTCTCCCTTTTTGGCTTTCTTCACTGGCTTCTTTTATCAGAAAGAAGTCTAAAGTCTCTTCTTCAGTTATGGACTGAATGTTTGTGTCTAACCCCTGCCCTTCTCTTCTTATGTTGAAGCCCTCACTTCAGTGGTTGGGTATTTTGGGAGGTAAGTAAGGTTGGATTAGGTCTCGAATGTGAGCCTTTTTCCTTTTCTTTTTTTTGAGATGAGGTCTCACTATGTTGTCTAGGTTGGCCTCGAACCTGTGGCCATCCTATCTGTCTCCTGAGTGCCGGGATTATAGGTGTGTGTCACCACGTTCAGCAGTGGGGCCTTCTTGATAGGACTAGTGGCCTTAAGAGGCACAGACACACACAGAGCTCTTTCTTCCCCTCCCAGTGCACACACCAAGGCAAGGCCATGTGAAGAAACTTGAGAAGGCCCCTGCAAGCTATAAGAGCCCTCACCAG
Source organism: Erethizon dorsatum (assembly GCA_028451465.1). Taxonomy (NCBI): domain Eukaryota; kingdom Metazoa; phylum Chordata; class Mammalia; order Rodentia; family Erethizontidae; genus Erethizon; species Erethizon dorsatum. The sequence continues at coordinate 106,644,257 of CM051827.1, read as the reverse complement.
AAATGGAATCAGGCAGCACCTACACCATGGACTTTACAACCTCCAGAACTTTTGAGAAAACAGGTTTCCCTGTGTAATGTACCAAATCTATGGTACTTTATTGTGGCAGTCTGAGCAGATTATCATATCCAGAAAGCTCTACATCTGATGTCTGCTTACTCTTCATTTCTTCCTGATTTTCTCTTTGCTTACTCAGTTGTAGACATTATTGTCTTCCTTAGATACTTTAAACACACCAAGCATGCCCAGGCTTCGATGGCTTGGCACTTAACTTGGTGTAGTGGGAGGATTTTGGGAGAAGGAGTTATCTGTAACCCTCCTACCCAGAACTGATAAGCAATGCTTGGGAGATTTCTATGAAATGCTAAAGTGACCATCCTTCATTACTGATCTCCAGGGAATATGCTCAACTAGCTCCTGGGGGTACTGAGGTGCCTGACCCAGGACCGGACTATTCTCTATTCATAATGTTTATTAGTGATAATGGCAACTGGCTAATTACTGGGCATGTACAGTTTCCTGAGGATAGACTTATAGTTTTTATTAGGTTTATCATCATGAACATCAGTAACCCTATCCCCCAAATAATAAACTGCTCTGGTCTCCCCTCTCATCCATCCTCCACACAGCTGCTGCTTAATTACCTAAGACAGAGCGCTGCTGTTCGCATCACTCCTTTGGCTTTAAAACTAACCGTTTCTCTACTCCTTAGGGGACAGTGCGCAAGTTTCTCAGCCTAGCACAAAAAGCCTCTGAAGCCCAGCTGCAGCTGAGTCCCACTGTTCCCTAAATGTGCACCTCTAGACTTCTGTGTTTTTGTAATTGCAACTCTTTCTGCGTGGATGCTATTCCTCCCTCTGTCCAGTCAACTCCTACTCTTCCTTTAGGGCCCAGTCCAGAAGGTAGTTTCAACGGCTGGCCTTCCCACTTTATCTGACTGTCCTGGGGTAGGAAGAGACTTTCCTTAGACAACTCTGAGATACTAGAGCTGGATGAAATAACAAATTCCTCCCCTTCCTTGAGCCAAAATAAGATGCCATCTTCTTTCCTATAATTCTTCAAGGCAGAAAGAAAGAATTTTTACACACTTTATTAGTTTTCTTCGAGTGCCTCTGCATAGGCTTTGGGAAGGATCTCTAGGTTCTGATGGCCATCTTGTTTCTGGGCTGCTTTTGCTGCTGCTGCTGCAGCTTTTAAGGCCCTTTTTTGCTTCTTCAACTTTTGTACCTCCTGGAAAACCTGGAGGATGGAAGAGGGCAAAAAAAGACTTTGTAATTGTACATAAAACCTCAGACTACCAAAAATGGTAACCCTAGCCTCTCTTCACGGGGTTGGTTCCCAGTAACCTCCCCAGGGCCAGTTTAGGACTCTGCCAGAAACAGACAACCCCTCTCTTCCATTGCTTCCACCCGTCCCAGAGCGAGGCCATCCAAAGTAGCAGTTCTGACTCATACCTGGATGCACAGAGCCTTCTTGGCCAAGAAGCGGCGGTGGGCTTTCCGGTAGTACAAAGGGGGGAAGGTGTACTCGATCCCCAGCTCTCTGCATATCTTCTCAAACATATCGTAGTTGATCTTCCGGAGATTTTTGAGCATCTTCTTCCTCTGGTCAATGCTCATCAGCAGATAGCGTTTGTGGGCTTTGTCCTATTTGAAAGTCTGTATTATTTTTAGTATCCCATAAATAAGTGTTAACTGTGACTCACGGTAATGAAGGATGCTCACTTAGCATTTCACTGAAATTTCCCAACAATCTTATGCAAATGTTAGTGTAATTTTGAGGCGGTACTATCATCATTATTTATGTTTTACAGATGGGAAAATAAAGGTTCACAAAAGGTCCTTAGAACTGTGGGTGCTGAGGTGAGGTCTTCAATCCAGGTCTACTGATCTGACTCCAAATCTCATGCTCTTTCCCCTATGCCACCCATGCTTCTCACCACCCCTTAGTGAGGAGGAAAGCCTGTACTCTTCCAGGAGACCCCTGGCCTCGCCCAATGCTGCCCTGGGGGGGAACCTCTGCAGTGGTGCTGGTGTTCCACCCCCAAACGAGCAGAATGGTAGCCCTGTAGCAAGACTGCCTGGTTTCAAGTCCCAGCCTTCATTTTCTAGTGCTGAGCCTTGAGGAGTAACTTAATCACTCCACAACTAGACTCTTCCTCTGTGAAATGGCAAAGAGAGACAGTTGTAAGGGTTAAATGAGATGATACATGTAAAGCATCAGGATGGGGCCTAAAGACTTTAAATGCATCATGCTGGCTACTATTACTATTTCATGTAATTCTTGGAATCCTGTGAGCAAGTACTCTCATCTTCCTTTCCTTTCCTTTCTCTCTCTCTCTTTTTTGGAGACAGGATCTCACTATGCAGTTTAGGCTGGACTTCAACTCACTATGTAGCTCAGGCTGGCCTGGAATTTATGGCGATCCTCCTGCCTCAGCCTCCTGAGTGCTGGGATTAAAGGCTTGCACTACCATCCCTGGTTTGAGTGCTGGGATTAGAGGTATGTGCCAACATGTCTGGCTACAATCCTGTCTTACAGGTGAGAGAAATGAAGCTCAGACCTGTAACTTCCTCAAAGTCACACAGCTAGTTTAATGGAAGTGGCAGAGCTGGGGTTTGAACAGGGCAATCTGACTCCATTCATGCATTCAACAAGTATTTATTCAGCACCCACAAGGTGCCATACACAGTGACCATGCTCTAAAGCTTTCTGTTGACATCAACACAGCCCCGAAAGGTCCCCATTTCTCCTCCAGAGGCAGGAGGGAAGTGTTTTTCCCATTGCAGCTGAGGAATGGGCACTCTGGTGTCACAGTCACTGGCTTCTTGGGACCCAGATCCCCTCACCTCCCAGACCCCTCTCCCCAGGTTGCTGCTGTTTAACTGTGAGTGATGCCCAGGGTTTACCTTTCGATGTTTCTGCATATGTTCTTCATAATTGCGTATCTTGACAGTCAAGGCAACAACTGAAACCACAAACCACAGAGGATGAGAGCCAAGCACACAGGAAGGAAGGGGCCAGGCTTGTGTTATGTTTTAAGAACTGAAAGAATAACAATCACCAGTGCACTTCTACAGATCTCTGTGAGTCCCAATTGCCAAGCACTTTGAATTTCAAGATCTCGAAAGACTATTTTTTTTTGAGACAGGGACTTGCTATGTAGCTCAGGTTGGCCTTGGACTCACTGTGTAGCCCAGGCTGGCCTCGAACCCATGGTGATCCTCCTGCCTCAGCCTCCCGAGGCAGGATTACAGGCGTGTGCCACCATGCCCGGGCTCAAAAGACCTTGGATTATTTTTGCACTAGAAAGCACTGTTTAAGGAAGGGATATTCTTTGCTCTTATAAAGGTATCATCCCAAATCATAGTAAACAGCGTTTTTCTTTTTATTATAGTATTGGGGATTAAACTCAGGGCCTTTATAATGAGCTACATCCCCAGCCCTTTTTTTATTTTTTTTATTCTAAGACAGGGTCTCTTCCAGCTGCTACCTGATACATCTCTGTGCTTTCACCACCTGCTTTTCAGAATTATCGGCTCCACTTGTCTTCTAAGGCCTTGGAATACTGGTCCTCTTATTTGATTCTCATTTGGATTGGAAAGATGGGGGCAGAAGTGGAAGTTGGCCACACAGGGAGGGTGTCAGTCCAGCAGGCCCTTCCCAGCACACACATTGAGAGTACAGTGGGAACCTCAGCCCTGACCATGTGGCCCTTCCTTACCACCTGAGCTGTAGAATGAAGAGACTGAAAGATGGGCTTTGGTTCCTGAGAGGTTCTCTAGGGCAGACTCTGAGCTACAAACTGGCCTTCAGAAAACTGAGTAATCTTTGAAAGGCAGCACCAGTTTAACATGGGCCCTGTAGCAAGACTGCCTGGTTTCAGGGGGCATCACAATCCCTGACTTGAAATTATACTATAAAGCTACTGTGATAAAAACAGTGTGGTACTGGCAAAAAAACAGACCTGAAGATCAATGGAACAGATTAGAAGATGCTGAAACAACCCCACACATACTAAGCCACCTTATCTTTGACAAAGGTGCCAAACACATTCGCTGGAAGAAAGATAGCCTCTTTAATAAATGGTGCTGGAAAAACTGGCTCTACACATGCCGAAGATTAAAACTAGATCCATATCTTTCACCATGCACTAAACTAAATTCAAAATGGATCAGAGATCTAAATATTAAAACAGAAACATTAAATCTGCTGGAAAGTAGGATAGGTAAAACCCTTGGAGACATTGGTGTAGGCAAAGACTTTATGAATAAAAACTCAACTGCACGGGAACTATCCCAAAGAATCAATAACTGGGATCTCATCTTATTAAAAAGCTTTTGCACAGCAAGAGAAACCACCAACAGAGTGAAGAGACAACCCACAATGTGGGAAAAAATGTTTGCCAGCTGTTCCTCAGACAAAGGACTACTATCGAGAACATATAAAGAACTCAAAAAAATCAGACCTCCCAAATTTAAAGACCCACTCCAAAAATGGGCATCTGAGATGAATACACATTTCTCAGATGAAGAAATACTAATGGCAAACAAATATACAAAAAAATGTGCAACATCACTAGTCATTCGAGAGATGCAAATTAAAACAACACTGAGATACCATCTCACCCCAGAAAGAATGGCTACTATTAAGAAATCAACTAATAACAAATGCAGGAGGGGCTGTGGGGAAAAAGGAACCCTTCTTCACTGTTGGTGGGAGTGTCGACTGGTACAGCCACTGTGGAAGTCAGTGTGGAGATTCCTCAGAAAACTAGGGTTGGAGGTCCCATTTGACCCAGCTATTCCCCTTCTGGGCATCTTCCCAGAAGAATTAAAAACATCGTACCACAGCGATATATGTGCACCCATGTTTATAGCAGCACAATTTGTAATAGCCAGATCTTGGAAACAACCCAAATGCCCATCAACTGAGGAATGGATAAGAAAGATGTGGTATTTTTATACAATGGAGTACTATTCAGCCATAAAGAAGGATAAACTGGAGACTTTTATAGGTAAATGGATGCAACTCGAGAAAATACTCATAAGTGAAATAAACCAGAAGCACATGTGTAAGCATCGTATTATCTCTCTAGTATGAGAAACTGAAAGAGTAAATAAGATCCAAAATGTACAATAGATATGGTAAATCAAAAAGAAACTGGTCAAAAGGAAAGAGAGACTGGAATAGGGAAAAGAAAGAAGGGAAAGGGAAAAAAATTGTATATATATATATATATATATATATATAAGATGGTTAAGATAGATACACTACCATTTTTACTTAGTTCATTGAAGAGTAAGGTTTGTGCCAATAATGTTTGGACAATTGAATGCTAATGTCTGGTGTCCTGAATAACTAACTTAAAGATAGTAATACGTAATGTATTAACCATTGTTACCCTCCTATTATGTTGTTTTGAAAATTTGTTCTTCTTTTGATTTGTTTTGTTTTTTTCTTCTCTTTAAAATAAAAAAAAAAAAAAAAAAGAAAGACTGCCTGGTTTCAAGTCTCAGCCTTCACTTCCTAGTTGTGAGCCTTGAGGAATAACTTAACCACTCCACAACTAGACTGCTCCTCTGTGAAATGGCAAAGAGAAACAGTTGTAAGGGTTAAATGAGACGATACATGTAAAGTGTGGGGAGCAGCTGAAGCTGGAGATCGATCACACATGCAGGGCTAAAGCAAGGCCAGCCCCAAGAACATGGAGCACCTGAGGCGAGCCACAAGAATGCAATGCACCCGAGGCGAGCCAGGCAAACAAGTTGTTAGGCAGAGGGGTTTCAACTGACATCAACCTCTCGAGTATATAAATGAACACGCTGCAGTTGCTGGGCGGTTCCTTTTCTCCCATTAGGAGAGAGGGCTCCACCTGACCTCAGCTTTCTACATTCTGACTCTTATATCCATTTCTTCATCCTCCATCCTCCCCCTGGGAAATTCGAGAGCTGCGCTGGACTTGGCAGTAAAGATTCAGCATGGGCCCTAAAGACTTTAAATGCATCATGCTGAAAAAACAAAAACAAAAACAAAAACAAAAAAAATGCATCATGCTGGCTGCTATTATTATTATTATTATTATAAAGTGGACCCTAGTTATTACCTCTCTGGCTGGCTGGCAATAGGCCACCTATTCCTGTCTACCTGGGAGAGTTTGGCAGTGTTAACAGATTAGTGGTGTGACTGGAGTAGCATGGGATGGGGGTGCTAACCAGGAGAGGGGGAAGTCCCAGGGGAGAGGACTGAGGGAGGTGATGGCCAAGGTTTGGCACAACATGAGATAAGCATTCTTTTAGTGGTTGAGATGGTCCCTAGGCCTGTCAGGGCCTCAGGGAACCAAGGGAAGCTGAGACTTATCTTTGCAAAAGGGGCTACGGAGGGCTAGGACTTGGGCCTCTGGACCTTCTCCATGGGGTTTAGTGGTCAAGAACTCAGCTGACTTTAATCTCTGGCAGAAGGTGGTAATGGGGAGGAGGAGGAAGAGGTTGTAATAGTGGGAAGGAAATGTCCACCAATCTACCTCACTGCTCTCAGTGGCCAGTGACGATAGACTCCACCCAAAGCACGGGGTGGTGGTGGTGGGCTTTTTATTCACATCTAATGAGAGATTTTTTTTTTTTTGTGGGTACCAGGGGTCGACCTCAGAACCTCACGCGCCAGCAGGCGCCTGCGCTGCTGAGCGATATCACCGGCCCTTTTTTTGTATGTGGGTTCCGGGAGTCGAACTCGGGCCCTCGTGCTTGCCAGGCAGGCGCTTATGCCGCTGAGCCATCTCACCGGCCCCCACATCTAATGAGATTTAAAGCCAGTTTCAGATCAAAACCAAAGCAGGGCCAGGGATATAGTTCAGCGGCATAAGCACCTGCCTGGCAAGTGCGAGGTCCTGAGTTCGACTCCCAGTACCCACATTAAAAAAAAAAAAAATTACTGAGTTTTGGGGCCAGTGAGATGGTTCAGCGGCACAAGTGCCTGCTTGGCAAGCACGAGGTCCTGAGTTGGACTTCTGGAACCCACATAAAGGAAAAAAGGGCCAGTGATATCGCTCAACAGCACAAACGCCTGCTGGCAAGTGCGAGGCCCTGAGTTTGACTCCCGGTACCCACATTAAAAAAAAAAAAAAACCAAAGCAGGAATGCTTCATCTGTCTGTCTGGCACATGAGGGTTCTGTGGATGTTAATCTTACTATTATTATCACAGAGTATGAGCTGTAGTTTCCAAGGCGTGTTTACATACCCTCCCTAGCTTCTCACAATCCTGCCACGAGGCAGGTGGCAGTATCTCTGCCTGCCCCAACTTCCCCTAATTTTAGACTAGGAAGCAGAGGCTCCAGAGAAGAGGGGTTACTTGTCCAAGCTTGGAGGTACAAGGCAGGTCGTGGGTATTGACACCAGCATCACAGAGCTTGGGACTCAGAGTCCAACTGTCACTGTCCTAGGTCCTTTGTGTCTCTCCCTTTCCCAAGGCATATCTGAGTGGGCTTATAGACAAGAGCCCTAAGTAGCAGATACCCCCACTCCCTGAGGGCCCCTTCACCAACTTCGAGTTTCCAGAGATCTGGTGTCCTCAGGGTTTGCCATGACCTTTTTCATCAACTGTTCTTGCTTGACTTTTAGCATTTCTTTCTGTTGAAGACAGGTTGAGAAAATCTGTGCAGTCTGCCACCTCCGAAGATCTAGCCCTCCTATCCCCAAGCCCATGGCTGCAATTATAACAACTAGGCCCATAGGCTGGTGTACCCATTAATCGTGGCATCGGTTAACCACACAGCTATTCACATCTAGGTGAGACCAAGGCCAGAGACACTGAGAAATCACTTTTTGGATGAATGTCCCCAAAGTTTGCAAATTCATTCATGCATACATCTTTATGGAGCACCTGCTGTTGTCAGTGTCAGACGTACAATGGAGGAACAAAACCGTCCCTGCCTTTGAGGTGGTCAGCCTGGGGGTAATGACACATGGGCACAGAATAACAGTGGGATAAGTGGTGTGACTGGAGTAGTGTGGGATGGGGGTGCTAACCAGGAGAGGGAGGAGTCCCAGGGGAGAGGACTGAGGGAGGCGATGACCGAGGCTTGGCACAGGGACTTACCCGGTTGGCCATTTCCAAAGACAAGAGTCTTTTCACAACGTCATCAACCCTATGAAAAAACCAGAGAAATAAGAGGCAAGTATAGGAGGAGAGAGGGAAGGGAAAGAATGCTGTTTGCATTTTAGTTTAAAAAGCAAGGATAAAAAAAAAAATTAAAAAAAAAGCAAGTATAGCTGGGTGTGGTGGTACACACCTATAACCCCTGCTACTTGGGAAGCTGAAGCAGGAAGACTGCAAGTTTGAGGCTAGCTTGAGCAACTTAGGAAGACCCTGTCTCAAAATAAAATTTAAGAGAGGGCTGCAGATGTAGCTCAGTGTAACTTGCTTAATACTTGCAAGGCCCTGTATTCAATTTCCAGGACTGAAGGAAAAAAAAAAAAAGCGAGGATGATTGATAATTTTTTCTACAACAAAGGCTCTCTGGAGGTGGAGAGCCATTTCCTAGGGATTAAAATCAGCCTGGGGGGTGTAGCTCAGTGGTACAGTGACTACCTAGTATGCATGAAGCCCTGAGTTCCATCCTCAGCACCTTGGGGGCGCAGGTGGGGGTGGGGGAGGCGGGTGGTCAGCATGGCTCTGGCTTGCTGGGCAGAGAATGGACTGATGTGATAACTATAGAAAATAGGCTGTCAGTTCAAGTGTTTTAGTCTTGTCAGTCACAAGGAGGAAAAGATTTTCATTTCAGCTAAACATGGTGCAATCTATTTTGAAGCTAGGTGTGGTGATGCATGCCTGTAATCCCAGGCTGAGGCAGGAGGACTGCCAAGAGTTCAAGGCCAGCCTGAGCTACACAGTCAGTTCAAAGCAAGTCTGAACTACATAGCAAGACCCTGTCTCAAAAAACAAAACAAAACAAATCTGTCTTGAGACATTCCAAGTTAAACTGCATTATGGGTGAGACTGAGAAGACAGCGTTGCTCCCACCATCAGGACAGGGACAAGGAGGATCTTGGCTTTGGCTACAGTCAGCCTTGGATTCAAACCCCAGCTCTTCCCTGAAGGAGATGTATGTCACGAGGCAGCTTCATAATCTATAAAATGGGGACATTCTTTCTTCCTTCAGCGGGCTTTTGTGAACATCTAGAGATTAGAGATTTCTACAAAGACCTGTAAGGCATGTCATCTCCTTGGTATCCTGTGGTACAAGGTCTTTACCCAGAATACCAAAAAAAAAAAAAAAAAAAAAAAAAAGCAAGTAGCTGGATTCCATGAGTGTCATTTGTCCCTGCCGCCCACTCACCCTCAGCATACCTGAGTCTCTACAGATCTCTGCTTCATTCTATAATCAAGCTTCTGATGCAGTAGGCCAAGTCTCAAAGCCACTATTTCCCCACTTCCCGCCAATGCTCCCAGGGCCCCATGCCTCCTCAAGTAGGTTTCTCCCCGCTTACTTCTCGATTCCAGGGGTGTTCTGGTAGTCTTTGAGGAGCGTGGAAGGGGGTGGGTCATCGTCGTGGCTGAGCTGGACTGTCACACATAGGGATGGAAAATACGCAGAGTCAACTCTCACTGCTCATTCTCCTAGACTTGGCTGTTCTTGCCCACTCCCTAACTCTGTGAGAGGCATCTAGGGTCTCAGACAGGGCACTGCATATCTCTAAGTTCAGCTTCTCCTCTGCAAACCCTGTGGGCACGTGCTTTGCTATTTCATGCTAGAAGTCGATGGCCTTTCCCAAGACCGTGTACTGTATCTGCACCTCTCACATACCTGCCTGATTCTACAGTTCTCAGGTTCCCTGTGAGAAAGGGTTCTCCTGTGGACAGGATTGAATTTGACTCACTTTAAACCCTCCACAGTCTAGTCCATGTCCTACCCTAGAACAGGAACTCAAAAAAAAAAAAAACACCTGCTGGCTGACAGCATGAATGAAATAAGGAAGGTGAGGAAGGATGGCTAGCTTTAGGACACCTTGAAACATAAGCACCAAGTATAGGACACAGAAAAAGCTCAGCTTTGGTGTGTGCATTCTGCAATCCCTGAGATGAGGGAGAGGCATAGGGTAGATAAATTTGTTCTCTCCAGTCGGACTCTGTTCTGCTGTTATGCAAATAACACCAATAAATACTGATATCTATCTGTCTGTCTGTCTGTCTGTCTGTCTTACAATTCACTGAAACAGTGCTAAGGGTGCTTTCAAGCATTATCCTGGGATTCTGACAGCAATGGTCTCCAATGGAGAGTAATATTCTAGAAATGAGGCTCAGAGAGGAAAGAACCTGCCCAAAGTAACTAGTAAAAGGGACCTCTCAGAGGGGTAGACACAGGGCTATACTCCAGGGAGGTCTAAGTGGTGTCAGCCACCACTCACTCTGGCGAGCTGTTTTTACTCATGTCCAATGAAAGCTTTTACTCCTCCTCATCACGAACGCTTCTGGCTTAGGGCTCTGTATAATGTAGATGTAAGGGTCTTTTGCTCAGGACCTCTGGACCACCCCTTTGCCCACCCCATCAAGTGGCTCTAACTCACCACCTACGTCCCTTTGACCACCCTAAGCCTTCCGGGCAGTCTCTCTTCTGCCCCGAGTCTCACCCCAAGACCTCCTACCTGGTTTCTGGGTGGCATATCCACGAGCAGCCTGTAGAAGACCTAGGCAGAACAGAGAGAGCAAGACTCTTTTCCTTAGAGACCAGCCTCGGGTCCTTTCTACCCACTTTGCATTGTCTTTCCTCCATAGTCTGTGTGTCCCTGCGCCTGTCGTCCCATTTTCCTCCAACCTCAGGTCTCTCCCACCTTGTCCCACTTCTCCAACCACCATCCTTTCTCCCGTATCCTGCCGATGCTCTTCTTCTCTATCCCGGTCCCCGGCTATCCTTGATCTCCGCCGAACCCCATTTCCCTCCTCCCGCCGTCCCATTTCTCGGCTCCTCACTTTGAGGCTGCAGGCCCCATTGGTCTGAGGGAAGCCTGGCACTCCCTCTGCCCAGCAGACCAAAGACTGGGGCCTGGGTGGCTGCCCGGAATCCAAATAAACTTAGTGCCCTCCACGCGGCCCTCAGCATGGTGACTTCCGATCCCCGCGGGTCCCGCGCCACAGCCACCGTCCCCTTCGCGGTGGCCGAGTTACATGGGCGCCGCCATGATGACTCAGGCCAGACTAATCGAGGCAGTTGCACGACGAGAGTAAACGAGAACCGAGAGAATGGATCGGCGGGCTGGACTCGCAGGGCGCTCGGAACTTTGGGTGTGAGAGGATTGATTAGCAGTTGGTCAGATCGAGGACGTGGCGCTGTGGCCAGTGGAGGGCGTGCTCTAAAATGTCACTTTCTCTTGGAGTGCGTCCTGCCCTTAATTCCTCCCTACATTCGTGGTCTTGGGCCCTGGTTACTTTGGGGTTTGCGGTCACCCCCACCCCTTCTTATTCTCTCTCTGCCCTCGGGCATTGTCGGGAATGCAGCCCTGTAGGAACAACAGAGTTTTAGCCTCCTCTCTGGCAACCATGTAGTTTGGTTACTGAGGTCGCTGGGTAGGGACCCTAACACAGTTACTGAGTAGGGTGACCTCGTGGGCAAGTCACTTAAATTTTCTGGGCCACAGTGTACTCATCCCTCAAATAGGGGATGGTAATAACAGCATGTATCTTAGGTTGTACAGAGGATTAACTGAGGCAGTTGTGTGTAAAGTACATACCTAGTTAGACAGTAAGTATTCAATAACGTTTAGCTGTGATAATTTTATGAAATGGGGGGCCAAGGGCAAATATAAATAAAAAATGAGAAGTAAAATTTAATTCTCCCTGGTGCAAAAAGATTCTCCTCCCCTCACTTTTCTTAGAGCATTTACTTTAGAAAACTTGTAATCGTGAAGTCCTTTTTTACTCTTTTGACATGTACGGAAATCTTCTTACAATCTAAATAAACCTCTTTCTACTTTTACAACCCAGGAATGTTTTCCTCAAGGACCTCGGAGCCATCTCTTTGACTTGTAATCCTCAAAGATGATAGTGCTCTCTTTTCCTCCAAATTGCGGTGGGAGGTTAGGACCCCAACTTCAGCTGAAGGCGAGCTCAGAGTTGCAAATCTTTCTGTGATAAAGATGTGAGGAATGTACTTTTACTTTGGATAAAGGCAATTAGCAAACACAGGTGGGTACCCCATTTACCAAGTGAATTTAGGGTGAACTACGTGTGATAATTGGTACTGTTTAAGTCCTCCTACTTGAGCACTAGTTATTGTTTATCTTGAGAAAGGGTGTGCAATGAGTTGTATGCACTTGGCTGTATAAAATGGCAAGATTTCTTTCTGTCTTTGTAAACTCTTTAGTGGATTGCCTGCCATGAACGTCACATTTAAAGTTTAAAGCTTAGTCAATCATAAAACTTTTCTTGCTCTTTTATCCTTGTGGAGAAGGTTTCTGGGTTAGCAAGAGAGTTTGTGTTCAATTATAGTTCCCCAGTAGGGATTAGTCTTATCCTAGACTCCTCACCATGTTCCGGTGCTCTGCCTCTCCCTGTAATCCTTGCCACTGTGCCCTAATAACCAGTTTCAGGTCTCTACCACAGAAATGGGAGTTATCTGAGGGTGGACTGAGCTGTGTGTTTTGGATCTCTGCTACCAGCACAGGGCCTGGCCGGTGGTGGCGAACCTATGGCATTCAGGCCGCAGTGGGCTGTTTGTTATCATTGAAAGCAAACTGGAGATGCTAGGTGAGAGCTAGTTGAATGAATGATTCGGCGAAGTAACCCCCTGACCACTAGACCCCTGAAAAGAAACAGAGACTCAGGCACAGTCATGGGTTTCTAAAAACAACAAAAACAACAATGAAAAACCCAGTACCAAAAAATCAGTTTATGAGACTGAAATTACTATAGGAAACAAGCACAAAAGGCCAGTAGGTGGGGCTGGACAGAGCATTTCCTGCCTCTTAAGTTACGCAGGTGGCCTGGGAGGCCCAGCCTATGGAGATTGAGAAGGAAAGAGGTGCTGGAAACCAGGGGCAGGGAGAGACTGGGAGCCTTCCTGTCTTTCCTGGGCTTGGGTAGTTTTTAGTGATGGGCTTACCAACCCTTCCTCTCCTCTGGATAGTCCAGGCCTGTCAAGAGGCAGGCCCAGGTAGGGAGACTCAGGAAACCCTAGAAGCCCCCTAGTCCCTCCGCTCCATGGACACGGAGCCCTTGCAGGAGGGGGAAGTCGAGCAGTGGCCCAAAGACACAGTCATCCTCCTGGTTTGGGGATGGAGACACCGGCACCCTCAGGGGGCTGGTTTGGAACCAAAGATTCTCATAGGACTTAGGACTTGGGGTGACAGCTCCCAAGAGGGGCTGAGTAGAGTCACAGCGAATGTAGTGCCCTGGCCCTGGAGTAGTGGGGCTGCCCAGCACCTGCCCATAAAAGACCTGGTCATTGGTGCTAGGCTGTGGCTGCTGGGTGGGAGCTGCTCTTGGGTCTCCCTGGAGCACATAGGCTTGGACGAGGGGGGGCAGGCCACAGGTCTCCGAGCTGTCACTGGACTCCCAGGACCCTGGCTTCTTCTTCTCTTCTTCCTCCAGCACGGTGATCTTGGTGATGGATGTCATGCTGGGATCCTGAAGGCTGGGTAGTTGGAAGGTCTCCTGGACACAGGGACGTGGAGGGAGGGCATGGTTTTTTGAGATGTGTGCCCTAGCCACTGTCCCTTCCTTAGTTGGGACAGTTGTGGGGATTTTCCTGCTGCTCTGTGACATGTGCAGGGATGTGCTGCCTAGACTCGGCATTCACATCTTCCATTTCACAGGGAGGTGACTGAGGCTCAGGTCTGCATTAATCCAAAGGGAGGGGATCTTGCCAGAAGTGATGGGAAGGCCTGTGTGCTCATCCTTAGAGGAGTGTCCCTTCACTTTGAGCCTGGGCCAGAATCCCAGCCCAATCACTCTCTCCTTGCAGGCTCTCACCTCTGCCATGATGGTGGATACCCAGGAGCCCAGGCTGCTGTGGGCCGGGTCTGGCACGTTTGGCCACAGTGGATTCTTCCTGCTGCAGAAGGGGGCAGGTGAAGCTGGTTTCAGTCATGTCCTCCCAGCTGTCCATCCCTGGCCCCACTTCCCCATAGCTGTTCTCCTTAGAGCAGAGAGGAGGAAGTGGAGGGCCAGGACTCCCAAACAGAGGCCCCAAGGCCTGGGGTGGCTGGAAGGGACTTAGCCTGCCCATCCCTGCAGTGCCCCATGGGAACAGCAGCTGGGTGTCAGTTTTCTCAAATGGACTCACCGGGGGCTGCAGCAGAGCCAGGCAGCCCCACAGAGGGAGATGAGCAAAACCAGGATGCCAAATACGCCCAGGAAAATGTGTAGCTCAGACTCTCCTGGAGTGAGGGAAGCCAGAAAAGGTTGGGATCCAAGGGTGGGGCTCGGTCTCTTCCCACAGACCAGGGGATCTAGAGGCAAGATCCTATCTACTCTCAAAATTGGGATCCTTTCTGTGGGACACCTTCCCTACAGTCATCTCTGCCCAGTACCCCTGTCCCCTTACCTGGGGCCAAGGTCATTAGGGTGAGGCTTGTACTGTTGGTGGCTCCGGCCTGGCTGGTGGCCATGAGGTGGACGTGGTACAGACTAGAGGGCTTCAGGCCATGCAGGACAAAGCCATGGGAGGAGGCATTCAGGACGGTGGCTGGGGGTGGGGTGTGTGGTCAGCCTAGGCTGGGATGCTGAAGCTGCCTCGGTGCTGAAGCTGCTGAGCATCCCCTCCTGGGCCTTCTGGGGCTGTGAGGAACTGAGGATAGACTCACAGAAGGATTGGTCCTGAGTGTTGGTCCAGAAGATGGTGTAGTAGGTAAGGGAGCTCTTCCCCAGCTCAGCGGGCTCAGGGACCCACTCCAGCTGAGCCCAGGTCTTACCAATGTGCTTTAGATGCAGCACTGGGGTACGGGGAGGGCCTGTGGGAAGAGAGGAACAGAGGCTGAGGGAGCGGGCAAAGCAGAGAGCCTGGACCAGGAAGTGGGACACATTATGGTTTGGTGAGAAAAGAGGGTTCTAGGGACTCCTGTCCAAGCCTCGTCTTCCCAGGAATTTTTTGGTTATTTGATTTTTTTTTTTTTTTTTTTTTTTTTTTTTTTGAGACAGGGTCTTGCTATGTAGTTCAGGCTGGCCTTGAACTCACTATGTAGCCTAAGCTGGCCTCAAACTCACAGTGATTCTCCTGCCTCAGCCTCCCGAGTGCTGGGATTAGAGGCGTGTGCCACCACACCCAGCTTTCCTAGGGACTTTTTGTTGTTGTTGTTGGTTTGTTTGAGTTTTTTGAACCAAGGTCTCACTGTGTTGGCCAGGCTGACCTTGAACTCATGATTCTCCTGCCTCAGCCTCCTAAATTACAGAGATTATAGGTGTGCACCACCATGCCCAGTCTTACCAGGAATTTTATATGAATTTCATGTTCTGCTTATAAGTGGCAGAGGATAGATTTGAATCCAGGCATTTGACTATAAATCCTCTCTCCTTGATTTCTGCCAGGCCTGATTTTGTCTGGCTCACTATCTGATTTCTGCCACTCTCTGAATTTATACTGGGGATAAATTTCTATCAGATGTCACACCTGACTTCTGTTTAGGCCATCAACTGATTTTGTGGGAGTTGCTCCCTGAATTCTGGCAAACTCACTGCCCAGCTTGCATTACCCCACCACCTGATTTTGATCCAGGTGCAGGGGTCTATGGTGAACCAGGAGTAATCTTAGGGTTGGGGGTGATCCTCTTCAGGGTCCCTCATATTCTTGATCTCTGGAGCCCAGGCTGGCCTTGGGGATGAGAGGAGAGGATTCTGGAAAGGGGCTGATGGCTGACGAACCCATTTCTTGGGAGTAGACATAGATGTTCTTGGGGTATCCCATGGTGCCCTGGTACAGGGGAGTCACAGTGATCTCGTAGAGCTGAAAGGGCCTGATGTTCTCTGTAGAGACAGAATGGGGTGGGCACTGGTTGGGGACTGTCCTCTGGGGATGGTCTGGAGCCAACCTCAGGACTCTAGTCAGGGCTAGCCTGGCCTCATGTTGCAGGGCTCACCGCTGCAGTCTCTTCTCTGGATCATTTCATGGGGGTGAAGGAAAAGAAAGGAGGCAAAGTGGAAAAGAGAGCTAGCGGGGTGGCAGGCTCAGGGGTGTAGAAAGAGAGGAGCAGGTTAGACTGCTGGAAGAACTTCCTGCTTGTGAGGCTGTGAGATGAGAACAGTGAAGACTCAGGGAAGGCTGGGGTCTCTGCTTCTCTAGTGCAGTGCAGGCCGCCCCGTGGCTAGTCCTCCCTAGTCTCCCCACCCCCGTGCACACCCCAGCTTCCCCGGCTACTCACCCTGCAGCAGAGTTTCCGTGATGCTCCCATTGGGTTCCAGCCTCCAGGTCTTATTGCTGCTGTTGGAGCTGGGGGGACTCAAGCCCCACTCAATCACATAGCCCTGAGGGACAGGGCTAGGGGGTTCCCAGCCCACCCAGAGGCTCTGAGGGTCTCGGGCCATGCCGTGGAGTCTGGCCAGGGGTGGGCCTGGAGACAGTGGGAGATGGTGGAATGCAGGTGAAAAGAATGCAGGCCCCAGAGCAGGAACCTGGGTTCAAATCCTGACTTTGCTGCTTACAAGCTGGGTGACCTTGGGTAGGTCAACACCTGAGCCTCAGTTTCCTCATCTGTAAGGCAAAAGCGATGATACCATATCCTGTCTCATAGGGTCTTAGTGCCGATGAAATGAAATGATGCACAGAACGAGACTAGCACAGTGCCTAGAATTGAGTAGTACTTGATGAGAGCAGTGGGCACTCAGTAGCTCCTGGTATGTGCCGGGCACAGTCCTTGATATACATTAATTTACTGAGTCCTCAAATGGTCACCTCAGGGAGGTGCTACTATGGCTCCCATTTTATCCACGAGGAAAATGAGGGACAAAGAGAGGTTAAGGAGTTTACCAAAGGTCACACAGCTTATAATGGGACTCTTAGCTATTACTATTGTTATTGTGATTATAAACTCCACCTTGTGAGGACCCATGTTTAGGGACATTGGGGGTGGTGGTGAATGTTTCCCTGGAGCAGTTGTGAACCTACAGCACGCGTGCCACAGCAGGCTGTTTGTTATCATTGAAAGCTCTAAAAGGTTCGCCATCACTGCCCTAGAGGGAGCAGTTCACCCACGGACCATGTTAGGAATTTCTCTCTGGGCAGAATGAACTGTGTGTGTGCACATGAGTGCGCACACACACTCGTGCATATGTAGACACCACCACCAGTTTAACCAGGTTCTGGCAGATGATAATAATGACTGACATGCAGTGACTTTGTGTTAGCTCCTGTCACCCCCAGGGCAGCCCTCAGGAGGCACTGTTATCGTTCCCGTGTGCTAGACCTTGAGTAGACAGGGTGAGGAGGGAAGAATCTTGTCCAGGTCATGCTGTTAGCAAGTGATGGCACCAGATTTGAAACCAGGCAGTTTGGCCTCTGAATTTATATGCTCGTCCACCTCCACCCCATACCATGCTGGTGTTCTGGCTGCCAGCCCTCTTTACCTTTGCTTTCCAGAAAGACCACTGGGGTGGGATGAGAGGTCCCAGCTCTGTTGTAGGCTACAAGGGTCACCTCCCCGGCCTCCGAAGGCAGGTGGAAGGTGCAGCTCAGCTCTGTGGTGTTGCAGAGGGGCAGGACCCGCTCAGCGTGGCCTGTGGGGCTCCAGGAGAGCAGGTACCCTTGGATCTGTCCGCTGTCTTCCTCCAGGGGTGTGGGCTGTGGCAGGCAAAGGAGGAACATGGTGAGGGGGTGTACCGCTCATTGTGAGTAGGGGAGCACCTCTAGGTGGGGTAGGACGGAGCCTCCCCCTTGGGAGCCAGGCTTCTCTCCCCACTTTACTCTGTCCCTCTGAACCAGGTTCTAGGAGGGAGGGAAGGAAGCTATTCACTGAAATGACCCTGTGGGGTTTAGGTGAGTCCTGTGTTGCTGCCTCTTCAAAAGATCACTACTCAGCTTCCTTGGCACACGCCAAGTGCATGCAAATCACATATAAATGCAAAAGGTCCCCCAGACCTGTTAGAGTCCTGGTCTCCAGCTGCAAGGGTCCGTGTGGGGTGGAGGAGGTCTCAGGGGTGGAGGGGTGGCTTTCTGAGGGGTTACCTTCCAGAAGAGCTGCACACCCATGGTTTTGGGGTCCAGATGTCTCTGCCGCCACCACGTGTCCAGTCTGATGATGGGGACTGTGGATGGAAGAGAGGGTGCTTGTTGGGGAGGCCCAGGGGACTGAACTGGCTTCCGATGGCCACTTCCAGCCCCTCATCACCTCCTTACCCCCTTGGGTAGTTCGCAGCTCAAGGCTGGGGCTCCAGCTGCTCCAGTGGCCAGGCAGGGGCGAGCGGATGCAGCGCATCTGCAGGGCATAGGCTGTGGCTGGACGGAGCCCACAGAGCTCATACCGGAAAGTGCTGGAGGGCAGGGGGCCCACCTGGGGGGAGCAGCATGACTCTGAGCCTGGTCTCTGAGCCCTGCCCTTGGTCCCCACCTCAGGCCCTTGAGGTTGCTTGTGGCCTCACCTGTGCCCAGCTGGCTTCTCCCAGTTGTGGCCGGTAGCGCAGCTCACACTTCTGGTTCATGTAAAAGCTGGGCTTCCATGGCTCCCAGCGCAACCACAGGCAATCTGGCTGGGGTAGGGCCACCTCAGGGTTGGGGTCCAGGGCCAACAGTGTGGGAGGCTCCAGTTTTACTGCAAGGAGTGGGGTTACCAGGTGTCTCCCTGCCCCACCCTATATCCCCTCTTGTCTCCCCATTTGTGGTTCCATTTTACTTCCTGGGTTTCCATCCATGACGTCTCTGTATCTTTCTTTATCTCTCTGTGTGTATGTCTTTTCATCTCTGTCCATGTTGCCATGTCTCTGCGGTTCTGTCTGTGTGTATATGTTCTGTTTTCCTCTAGGTCTCTATTGCATGCTTCTGCCTCAGGGCCTTTGCACTGGTTGTTACCTCTGCTTGGTATAGTTTCCTGCCAGATATACAGTGGCTTGCTCCCTTAATTCTTCCAAGGATGTAATTAGTGGTCACCTTTGTTGTCATCTGACATTCTATTTTATTTATTTTGCCCACTAGAATGTTAACATTCCCAAGATGGGATTTTAGGTATTTTGTTCATTGCCTTATCCCTAAGGCCTTGAACGCTACCTAGCACACAGTGGACACTTTAATAAATTGTTTGAAAGAAAGAATGAACATGCTCCTAGCCTCTGTGTCCCCATGCCTCTGTCTCCAGCTGCACCCTCTTTGTCCCTGTCTCTCTTCTCTGCCACTCTGTCTCGTTCCAGTGGGGTCTCTTAGTCTGTCATTGGGTCTGTTTCTTTCTCTGTGCCTCTCTGGGTCTGCCCACTCTGGAAGCCTCTACCCTGCTCACCCAATATCACCCACCAACGTCCATGGGATCAAGGCACAGCTGTGGGGACAGGCTGGTCCCCAGTGCGTTCTCTGCCTGCACCCAGATGACCATATTCTGGTACAAGAGCAGGTGATTGCGAGGGATGGAGCAGTAGCTCTGCCCGTCCGCAGGCACGCAGTCCTTGATGGGGTCCTCCTTGGTCTGACAGTCACCCCGGCTCCTGTCAACAGGCCAGGCTTGGTGCCAAGCAGAGGAGGAAAGCGGGGCTCCCTTCTCCTTCCATCCCCCAGTCCTACTCATGCCCCTCCCTAGGACTCCAAGAAGGGGGCTGGGCTGGGGGCCCCTACTCACTTGAAGCTCTTCAGGGTGAAGTTGGTGGGCAGGTGGGTGTCAGGTCCTGGCTCCCACTGGCAGATGAGGCTGTTGCTTGTGAGGTTCATGAGGCAGGACAGGTTATAGGGCATGGCTGGAGGGTCTGCAAGGAGTGGGAGGGGTGTGAGGGAGACCACAGAAAGCTCTCCCTGGACAGCCAGCCTTGTTTCCTAGCTCTGATCTCTATGGGGTCACATTGTCCACCCCTCAGTCCTGATGCAGTGTGACCTGGAGGCGTAGTCCTGGGGGAAGCCAAGTTAGAGGTATGTATAAGCACCACAAGCCCCGAACCCCATGGTCCCATCTCCAACTCTGGATCCTTTTGTCAGTGATGGTGTAGTATCTGGGTTTTCATCATTAACAGTGTGATCTTGAAGTTACTTAACCGCTCAGTGTCTCAGTTTCCTCATCTGTAAAGTGGGGGTAATGGTAACTGCCTCCTCCAGTTGTTCTAAGGGATAAATGACTTATTATATATGAAGTGGGCAGAACAGGGCCTACACATAGCAAGTGCTGCCTAAGTGTTAGCTACTGCTATTATTTATTCCTTTTTTGGTGTGCAGAACTGGGGATTGAACCTAGGGCCTTTGCACTGAGCTACATTCCCAGCCCCTTTTTGACATTTTTAAATTTTAAGATAGGGTCTCACTATATTGCTAAGTTGCCCAGGCTGGGCTCTAACTTGTCAACCTCCTGCCTCAGCTTCCCCAGTGCTGGGATTACAAGCATGTGCCACCATGCCTGGTCCTATTATTGCTTCTTAAATAATAGGGCCTGGTCTTTGTTTTTAATTTGTGTTTCAGCTTGGCACCAGTTTCATCCTGCTGCATTTGAAAAGAAGGCTGGGATGGTATGGGGTGAAGCTGAGAGTAAGCCTGGTTGGGGGAGGATGTCCTCCCTGGGTCCCTGTCCAACGGCCGAGGAGTTTGGCTTACTTAGTAGTCACGTGGAGGAGTATGACTACTTTCAGAGCCTTGGTGGCTGATAGAAATCTTGGCTCCATCTTTATTAGCATTTGACCTTAGCCTCCTTGAATGTCAGTTTCTTCATCTGGAAAATGGGGCTAATAGCAGTACCCACTATAGGTAGGGACAAGTCCCTGATATTGTGCCCATGAGATGCTCGTTGAGCAGGAGATTGGTAAGTCACAGCTCTTCTGATGTTGGCAGAGCGGGTGGATGGCTAGAGGGACTTACGGCCTGCCCACAGCTCAGCTTGGTCCAGGAGTTGCAGGCTGTTGCTCCAGTTCAGGTAGCAGAGGAGAAAGGTGTGCGTGCTGTTGAGGTACGGCAGAGTGACAATTGATTCCTGGGACCCATCAGGTTGGGTCTGCTGCTTCCCCCTGTGCTGCAGCAGCTTTTCTCCCAGCTTCCATAGGATCTGTGGCTCTGGCTCCAGGTGGCTGCAGCTCTGGCTGACAGTGCAGGAGGCCGTGACAGGGTCCCCCAGGCGCACAATAGGGACAGAGATGCTGATGTATCCACACTTCTCCAAGCCTGGGGTGGGAAAGAACAGGCCACAAGGGACTCCTCCACTTGGCGGATCTGGGAGAAGTCTAGACCTTGTACCCCTAGACTTGGGGCCCTCACCTGCCTGCCTCATCCTTCCAGACATGGAGCTCTGCTGGGAAGGGTGGATATGAGCACTGCAAGAGGATGTGGGGGTGGGACAGAGATAGCAATGTACAGGTAGATGGTTACTGAGCAGCTCTATGGAGAAAAACAGGTCCTGATTTGCAGCGAGTGCCGCTTCCTGTGTTAGAAACACTCTTATCACGCCTGAGTTCCAGCTGCCAATGTGCCCTTGCTGAATGCAGAGTTGGAAAGGGATGGGCACTCAGTTCCTGCAAGCTGGCTCCAGCTCCCTGCCAGAGATAGGCTGGTCCCCCCCCCAGCACCCTCCCTGAGGATGGTGAAAGCAATGATCCAGAGTGATAACAACCCCGCAGACACAGCAATCTTTTCAAAACTCATCTCTGATTGTGTGACTGCATCTTGGTCAGAGCATTTCCAAGGCCCATCATTGTTCTGGAAGGCAGAGCAGTGTGATGGGCGAGAGCCTGGGCCCTGGAGCTATCTGCTGAGGTTCAGTCCTGGATCTGTGCCTTACTCATTATGTGGCCCAGGGCTATGGTACTGAGACTATTTTGTCTCATCTGCTCATCTCATCGTTTTGCTTTTCTTATCTGTAACATGCGGATACACCAGGCCCTACCTTAGAGTTGTTGAAAGAATGAAATGTGACAATACGTGTAAGGCATGAGAAACAGTGGCTGGCTTGGGGGATGAAGGCCTGGATCCTCCACACTGCCTTGTGGTCTGGCCCCTGCTCCCCTTCTCCATTCCTGCTACGACCTCTCTCAGCTGCAGCCCTGTGGGCCTGTCTGTGCTGCTCCTGGGAATCTCCGTGATCTCGCCAGTCTCTGGGCTTCTGCTCCTGCTCTCCCTTCTGAGCTGCTCCTTTACCACCCTGGTTAACATTTGCACGTGTTGGACAGCCAGAACAGGTCAAGCCTCTACTTTCCCAAAGCTCTTATTTTCCTTTGTAATTACAGTCATGATTGTTCACTTCTCTGTCTGTCTCCCAGGTTCTGTTTTTTTTTTTTTTTTTTTTTTTTTTTTTTTTGAGACAGGGTCTCATTAGGTAGTCCAGGCTGGCCTGTAGCCCATGCTGGCCTTGAACTTGCAGTGACCTTCCTGCCTCAGCCTCCTGAGTCCTGGAATTACAGCATACTCCAGTTCTAGGTTCTCTGAGGCCAGAGACTGTGGCTGTTTTGCTCCTTGGGGTGGGTGCTCCCTGTGCCTGGCACATAGAGGGCTCTTGGGGACTATTTCTTGAATAAAGAAGTGAGTCAACATGCTCTTGGCCTATAAAATCTTCGATCTTCTCTCAGGTGTTCTTAGACTGATTTTATGGGTGGGGATGCAGAGACCCTAAGAGGAGAAGCAGTTGGTCCAGAGTGACAGAGCAAGTTCATGGTTCTCAACATTGGGCTCTTACTGCTTCACAGACTCAGCATTTCAGGCTGGAAGGAAGTTTACAAGGCTGCTCACTTCAAAACTCCATCTGATGCTGTGTCCTCTATGGCAAGTGTTGGGCAGCTTGTTTTTATATGATCTGCTAGCTAAGAATGCTTTATATATTTTTCAAGGGCTAGAAACAACTGAAAACTGGGTAAGAAAGACAGAGACTGTATATGGCCTGAAAAGCCCAAATGTTGCCTTCTGTTGATCCTGGCCTCAGCTTGCTCACTTTTGGAGATGGGCTACTTCCCACCTCTCAAGACGGAGTTTCTGGGGTTGGAGAGCTGTGTCCGAGCTTCCTTACTTCAGGGTTAAAAATCTGTCTCCTTGTGGCTCCTACCAGGATCCTTTCACTGCCCACCAAGGCTGCACAGGACCCAGAGGACCCTTCTGACAGCCTGGCAGAGGTTTGCAGTAGGACTTGGGTGCCCCTGTCTTTGCCCAGCTGCTCAGCCCCCCTCCTCTGGCCATCCCTCTTGGTGGATGAGGTCTGCGGGTGGGAGCCCAGCTGCCCCACATCTGTCTCAGTCTTGAGCCTCTTGGGATTTTCTGAGATTCCCAGGAGCCATGTGGCAAGGCAGGGCCCTTCTTCCCTTCCCCCTCCATCACCACACTTACTTCCGGGG
This sequence comes from Erethizon dorsatum, assembly GCA_028451465.1. NCBI lineage: Eukaryota > Metazoa > Chordata > Mammalia > Rodentia > Erethizontidae > Erethizon > Erethizon dorsatum. Next base: position 106,620,847 of record CM051827.1, on the reverse strand, counting down.
AGGAACAGGATGATCAAGGCTGCTCTGGTCAGGCTGCAGACTCCCAGCCCCGCCATAGTGCCAGCTGGTGCTCACCTGGAGACAGAGTGGTTAAGGTCATGGCTTTGGACTCAGAGCTGAGCTTCATCCTTGCTCTGCACAGTGCAGCCTTGGCTAGGTTACTTGGCCTCTCTCATCCTCAGTTTCCTTTCAAAAATGAAGGTAACAGCAGACTGCACTGCATAGGGCTTTGGGAAGAAGACAAAATTATGCAAGTCAAGCTCTTTGCATTATGCCTGGCACATAGGAAATGACTCTGTGGCCACCACCATTGTCATCATTCCAGGAACAAGCAGGGGAGGGAGCAGGAGGAACAGCATGCTGGCCCCTTCCCTCCTGTCTAAGCTGTGCTGTCTCCAGAAAGCCACACCTAAGATAAGACTTCCATGCAGGCAGTGTGTTCTGGGAAGATGCCAGAAGCAGGTGAGGAGAAGAGGGGAGAATGAAACAGGGAGGGAAGGAAAGCCAACACAGGGTCGCATCACTGGCTGGTCACGGAAGACGCCTCTGCACTATCCATCAAAGGGACAACCCATCCTTGGATGGGAGGAAGCCAACTCTTGTCCCCTTGATCAAGGGGTGCCCCTTGGGGCGCTAACTCTCTGGTAAGTTTAGGCGGGACATCCATGAGTGCCTGGCAGGTCGTTCTGGGTGAGCCACTCCAGGGATCTCAGTGGCACTGCCCCAGGAGCCCCACAGAGCAGCCAACACGGGGCTGTCAGGTGTCACCTGCAGGAAGCTGCCTTGACAAAGGCTAGAGGAAAGAGGGGCTGGGAAGAGGGCAATAGGGACACAGGGGGACCAGTAGACCCCACTTCTGGGTGTTTATCTCTGGAGGCCTTCTGGGGGCCAGTATGATGCAGTCATGGCTATGGTCCCCAAATGGAAGGAGCCCTGACTCCTGTCTTAAAGTGTGCAAGCGATTCTTTCACTGGGGTGCAATGCAGTGGAGCCCTCAGCCCTGCTCCCACTGGGGTCCTGGGCCAGATACCTGATCCTCCATCGCTAGCTGGTGCTCTTGGTGCCTGTGGGACCTGTTGGCTGGAGCGCCTGGGTACACATGTGCATGTGGTGGCCAGCAGACCCTGTGCTTAGCAGGGAGAATGCTGGGAGTATCATTTTCTCTCCCGCCCAGACAGAGGTATGAATGGGTGGTCCAGATGTCCAAAGCTGTCCTTGCTTGCTGAGGCCTGTCCCCAACCCCCAGTTTATCCATATATATTGCAATATCAGGATGCCTGGTGCCCACAAGTCACCATTGTGCAAATCAGCAAAAAACAAAACAAAACAAAACAAAACAATAACCAAAAAACCCCCCCAAAACCAAAACCAAAACCAAAACAAAAATAACACCCCTGGTAAGCACCTCTGGTGCTGCCCCATATTAGGACCTGGTAATTGGAGAACAGGCTGGATTTCAGCCTCTACCAGGCAGATTTGTGCAGTGAGAAACCTGTACAACTGCTCAGAGAATTCCTTTCTACCAAATTGGTGGTTGGTAACTTTCTTACTATAGTACACCAGTTTGCTTATCACCCTGCCCGCTTCCCTTCATTGTTTGGGGAAGATTTAGCTTTCTAGGCTCAGAGTTTGGAATGTCGCTTGTTCCCATCTCCATACATTTTTGACCATACCAGGGTCCTGCTGCCCTAGCAAGGGACAGCTTCAGGCCCAGCTTATGGCTAGCTAGGCCCCCCTTCTCCTGCTCCACTGGCTTCTGTCCAGAGTGGGCAGCCAAACCTCGAGAGGCCCAAGCATTCTCCCTAGTTGTGAGGTGCTGGAGTGTTTGGCATCAGCCCTTGGCACCCCCTGCCCGTGCTGGGTCTCCCCCAGCCCGGTGTGTGGGAGCTGGAGCCCACGGGAGAACGGTTTTACTCTGGTGGGGTGGGGTGCGCAGTATGCAAAGGGGTTGGGAGCCCAATTCTGAGTCAAATTGTCTGACCTGGCCTGTGGCTCCACTACTTACCAGCTTCGTGGCCTTGGACAAATTACTCCACCTTTCCAAGCCTCAGTTTCCCCATCTGCAAAAAAGAGGTAACGATAGCATCTGCTTCTTGTGGCTGTTGGATGGTGAAACAAGATCATTTGAATGGATACCATCAGTACTCTGCTGGACGTGGAGTGCATTCCCAGCAACCACAGGTTACTTTCATGAGCCACAAAGCAGGGGACCCCACCCCTCACAGACCCCAGCATGGCTCCGTCCCCCCAGTAAGACTGCGTGGGCACAGCCTGCTATGACTCCCACCTTTTTCTGTCTGTGTCATACTACACAGTCCCAAAGTCCCTTTTCTGGCTTCCACTTCTAACTCCCTTGGTCTGTCTGTGTTACCTTGCCATCTCTGCTCGGCCCTGAGGCTGCCCTGAACCTTAGTGCCCAGCACATTGATGCCACCTACAGTTGCTACCACCCCCCTTCTCTTCTTTCCTCCCATTACACTCAACCTTCCCCTTCTTTCCTTCCTTTCCTTTCCCCCTTCCTTTCTTTGTGGTACTGGGGATTGAACCCAGGGCCTTTGTACTGAGTTACATCCCCAGCCCCTTTTATGTTTTGAGAAAGGTACTAAGTTAAGTTACCCGGGATGTGTTTGAACTTTCCATCTTTCTGCCTCAGCCTCCCAGAGTGTTGGGATTTCAGGCATGAGCCACATCACCTGGCTACTTCCCCTGTTCTTTTGAAATTCCTTCAGTGGGAAGAGGTGGGGAGGGAGGAGGGGCTGGGAATAAATCAAGGGGAGGGACTTTCCAGATGTGGGAGGGAGAGAAAGAGAGAGAGAGACAGAGACAGAGACAGAGACAGAGGTCAGAGAGAGAGAGAGACAGAGATGTGAGGTGTACACACAGTTGAATTTTAAAGAGACCCACAGAGCCTGAGGCAGGAGGATTGCTGTGAGTTCCAGGCCAGCCCGGGCTACATAGTGAGTTCAAGTCCAGCCTGAACTACGGAGCAAGACCCTTTCTCAAAAAAAAAAAAAAAAAAAAAAGAGAGAGAGAGAGAGAGAGAGAGAGAGAGAGAGAGAGACAGATAGACCCACAGAGATAAAGACTGAGGTAGGAAAGACAGAGAGAAAGAGCCCAAGAAACACGTGTGCTAGTCTGAAAGGCTAAGGCTTGGAGGCTGGGAAGCAGTCTGGTACCAGGTGGTAAGGTTGAGAGACAAAGGGAAACTCAGAGATGGAGGGAGGCACGGAGAGCCTCTGAGACAGACAGAAGGTCCCCAAGGGAGGAAGCAGCCAGAGGGGGGCTGAGGGGCAGAGACAGAGACAGGGAGAGACAGAAGACTGGTATATGCAGATGTACAGGCTCTGAGAGACAGACACGGAGGTGAAAATGACAGTGGCCATCCTTGAGCCCAGCTCTGTGCCCCCAAAGAGAGAGGTAGCTGTTTGTGGCTTCCCTGATGCAACCCTCAGAGAGACACTGTCCAAGGCTCCTGGTTCCCAGGCTCCCACTCCCAAGGCAGGAGCCTGGCCCAGGCTGAGGCCAGGACAGTGGCCTGTGGCAAAGCTGGGTGAGTGGTCCTGGGACTCTTGGTTTCCACCCAGCTGGGCTCGGCCTCCCCAGGTGTCCCCTACTCACGCTGGAGCCTGGGAGACGTGCTGGCCTCCTCGTTCTCTCCTTTCCTCAACTCTTTGAGTCAAGTTCCTGAAACCTGCCGCAGTCCGGCCTTTCTCCCCAGCTCTTTCGTTAATGACAGCTGGGGGACTGAGGATTGTGACACCTTCCGAGTGTGTTCCTGCGTGCACGGGCAGCCCCTTCCTCCCAGGAAGGAGCCCTCAAGGGAAACTGGTGAGGCCCAGCAGCTTTCCTGCCTCAGGGGTCTTAAAGGGCTGGGGAATGTGGCAACAGTGTCCCCCTCCCCTGCCTCCGGATTTCCTGAGCCTGGAGCTTCGAGGCTCCAAGTTGGCCGGGTACTATGCTATGGCCCCTACCCTGGGGGGACTCCAAGGCTCGCTCAGCACCCAGCCTCTTTTCCACATGGGCCTTGATCCTGGACGTTCGCAGGACGGCGTTCTCTAGGCGGCAGAGAGATTTATCACACAAGGCTCCCCTGTCCCCTCCATCCTGCACACAGGCCAGGCCGATGGAGAAAAAGGTTTTGGGGGCCAAAATAAGGTGTGTCCTGGTGAGGCCTGGGGGCTTCATACATCCTCCCAAAGTTGCTAACATTTACTCACAGGGGTAGGTAAATATTCTGTTACACTGAATATTTTCTAATTGAGGGAAATATATATTTTTTGTCGTATGTTGTTTGTATCGATGATTGCCCTGCAGTTTTTCCCCCTGCAATTGTTTACGAATACTTTTCCGAGGGAGGCCTGAGCTGCTCAGAGTTGGCCAGATTCATGACCCAGTAAAGGCACCAGCATGCTGGCAGCACGTCTGTAACCTGTGACTCTTTTAGGGAAAGTGGGCTTCCGTGTCCGGAGTGATGGGATGGGCCTGGGCTGCAGCTCTGGCTCCAGATCCAAGTGCTCAGGTGTCCACTACCAACTCCCAGACATGTCCCCCAGTTCTGCACACTCAGCAAGTCCCAATCCCATTGACTTTTTTCAGACGAGACCGAAATCCCGGGCACACAGGTATTCACAGGAAAATTCAACTTGGCTCTATGAATATTTTCACGATAATGTGTTGGGAATACAAATACCACTTATGCCAATACTGGCTTGGTCCAAGCCATGCTTCTCTCTTGCAAAGATTGTTGCAATAGCCACCCTCTCCCTGGCCTCCTGTGTCCATACATACTTGTCTCCCTGTTTGTTGTCCCTTTAGCAGCCAGTGTGGTATTGATCAAACAGAGGTCAGATCATGTCACCTTCTGCCCCCAAACCTCCAATGTCTCCCATCTTGCTTAGAGTCAAACTCAAAGCCCTTTCAGTGCAAGGCACCCCCATTACTTGCTAGACCCCTCTCCTTTATTCTCCCTTTTACTGACTCGATCCAGTGACTGTTTTCCTTGTTGTTTCTTGAACTTGTTAGGCTGCCTCAGGGCCTTTGCACTTGCTGTTTCTTTGGCCTGGGGACCCCCTGACCCCAAATAGCCACCTGGGATTATTCCCTTTCCTTCTTCAGTTTTTGTTCATATGTCACATTCTCATTGATGTCTTCTCTGAGCAACCTTTTAAAAAATTACAACCTTTCCTTTTCTCCCTGTCTCTCTTCCTCTGTATCCCTTTTTACCATCCAATATTTACTGTCCCCACCCCCACAACAATGAATGTTCCATAAGGGCAACCATTTTGGCTGTTGTTCTGTTTAGAACTTCAGCTCCAGTGTCCATAGCTCTGCCCATCACATGGTGAGCCCTCAGTACATGTTTGTTAAATGAACAATTGAATGGACGAATCTTCCTCCCACTTCATCAGATCTGTCCCCAGTTCCTATGTTTGTTGTCTTGGTGAATTAGGCATCCTCACCCCTAGGTCAGCCACTGCATGGACCCAGATGTCACTCATTCCATTATGTTCTTCCTGTGCCCGTGCCTGATCAGTTCTTCTGGGAGGAAAAGGACCTTTGGGCGTCACTTGGAAGACCTGCTTCTTGAGCAGGTACGGGCCCCATGGTTAGCAAGGGCAGCTCCAGGGAGGCAGCCCCGTGTCTATCTCTCCAGTTGCTCTGCAGGTCTCCTTGCCTTTCAGCAGAGGTCTGCATCTCATCCTAACTTCTTTTTTCATATGGTGCTGAGAATTGAACCCAGGGACATTCTACCACTGAGCTAGACCCCCAGACCTTTTTATTTTTTATTTTGGGAGACAAGGTCTCATTAGGACATGCTGGCTGTCTGGAGCTCGCCATCTTCCTGCTTTAGCCTCCTGAATAGCTGGGATTACTGACATTGTGCCACCATGCCCGACTCACCCTGACTTCTTTTTTTTTTTTTTTTGTGGGTACCAGGGGTCGACCTCAGGACCTCGTGCGCCAACAAGCGCCTGTGCCACTGAGCGATATCATCGGCCCTTTTTTCGTATGTGGGTTCCGGGAGTCGAACTCGGGCCCTCGTGCTTGCCAGGCAGGTGCTTACGCCGCTGAGCCATCTCACCGGCACTCACCCTGACTTCTTAATGGGACAGGCAAGATACCCCCACCTCCCCAGATGCACCACCTCATGCTCCAGTCATGCTAAATCCACTATTCCCTTGCCAGCCACAGGCTCTGTCCACCTCTGTGCCTTTGCTCCTGCCCACCCCATCACTTCTGCTTGGCTTCGTCCTACTCCTTAGACAGCTCGGGAATCCAGCCTGCATGAAGCACTCAGCTGGCTTCCTCATCTTAGCCTATCTGTGCTGGGTGCTTCCTCCTCATTAATCCTGTAGTGGGCTGCTGGCTGAGCCTCCTCCATTAGACTGTGAACTCTTTGAGGGCAGAGACCACCTTGTCTCTGCCTTCCCAGCCTCAGCACGGTGCGAGGTACACAAAGATACTCAGTGCATCTCCACAGGGCTGCAGAATCTTGGAGAAATGGCTTACCCTTTCCAAGCCTTGGTTTCTTTATCAGTCACAGGAAAGATAACTCTTCCCCAGGGGTTTTGTGAAGATTAAATGAGCTATCAGAAGTACTGTGTCTGGCACAGTAACCAGCACATGGTAGGTGTTCGATTGAAATCACTTTCCTTTTTCTGCCCTGCACACTTCAGTATTTTGGAGCAAGATTTTTCTGAGCTCACTGGTGCTCCATTCCCCTTTGACAACCTGCACCAGGAAATGGAGCTGCAGCAGCTGAAGCAAAAATTAGATTTAAGGAAATGAAAGTTAGATTTAAGGAGGAACTTTCCTTAGGGGAGAGGCATTGAAGTGTAGAAAGATTCAAAACATGGGCTGAGGAGTCATGCGTGGTTTTGCCACCTGTGGGACCCTGGAGAAGTTGTTTAACCTGTCTGAGCTTTGGTTTTTGCCATCTTTAAAATGGGGATCATAGTACCTGTTTCATAGGGTTCTTTTTTTTTGTGGGTACTGGGGGTCGAACTCAGGACCTCACGCACCAGCAGGCGTCCATGCCACTGAGCGATATCACCGGCCCTTTTTTTATATGTGGGTACCGGGAATCGAACTCAGGACCTCGCACTTGCCAGGCAGGTGCCTTACGCCGCTGAGCTATCTCACCGGCTCATAGGGTTCTTGAGAGAAATCAGTGAAATGTAAGGCTTGTGGGACAGAGCCAGGCACATAGTAAGCGCTTAAGAAGTGTTTACTATGGTGAAATGGAAAGCATGAGACAGATGAGGAGTCATCCCCTCTTCCGGCTCTCTCGCACCTGCCCCTCCTCCATCAGACCAGACCTGTGTGGGTTGGAAACCCCCACCAGGGAGCCCTGGCAAGGGAACCCTCTTCATAGCAGCGCAGCTACAGGGCTGGATGATTTGTGTGTGTGCCCAGTGTGTGTCTGGAAGTTGAGGCTGTGTTTGTCTGCTAGGGCCTGCTTTGGAATAGAGCAGTCAGCTGAGATTGTGCAAACAGGTCATTATGCAAACGTGCCCCTCTGTGTGACCTCGATTGTGCAAACAGGTGTTTACTGGAGGCTGCCCGGCTTGGACAGACTGCTTACAAAAAGCTCCTGAGCTGTTGACTCAGAAATGAGAATCAGGACACTCATCCTGCCCTGAACACACCCAGAACTTCCTGGCCAGGCTCTCTGCCCAGAGGTAGAACATACTCTGTAGTACTTTCCCTTACTCTACGTCGACTGGTTGGAGTTTTATCTCTTATTTCCAGGCTCAGAGAAAGTTTGACTCTTTCTTCAAAGACATTTTTCTTATTTGCATACTCAAGACCTTTGATACACCTTTCATGTCCTGTTTATGACTGATTTTATGGCTCTTGCTAGACTGAAAGCCCCCCAAGTTCAGGGATCTTTCTGTATTTGCCTCTGAAAGGTTAGAAAACTGAGGTCCATGAGGGAAAGTGATCTTCCCATGCCACACAGCTTGGATCTTGACCCTAGTTTTGAGGTGGGGGTGGGACTCCAGCTGGAACTTGAGGGATGGGGGAGATTTGTAGCAAGGAGGGAAGGGTGTGCTGGTGAGTGGGTAGGGGGTGGAACAGCGAGAGCAAAGGTGTAGAGGCTGGAATGGGGGCTATCAAAGAGGCAGGAGGGGGGCTGTGGGTGTGGCTCTGTGGTAGAGTACTTGCCTAGTATGTTCAATGCTGGCACCGTGCACATGTGCATCCACACACAGAGGTACAGATACACATAGACACAGACGCAGACACAGACGCACGTACGCACGTACGCGCACAAAGAGGTACAGTAGGAAGAGCTAGGACGGGTCTGGGAATGGGGTGTTGAGGAGCCCTGCATTCTAGACCCTGAGACGACCCTGACTTTCCATGACTTTGAGCAGTCCTGTCTCTCAGGTCCCCATCTACCCCTTTATACCCCAAACCAAACACACTTCCTACTGAACTTCTCCATATTTCCTCTTAAAAACCTGCTTTTTGTCCTGGTGAATGGCATCCAGACACTGAGACTCCTAAAGTCTTCCTTTACTGTCACCATCTAGCCTGACACTTCTTCCCATGGGTTCCGCCCCTTCTCTGCAACCCTATGGCTTCTGCAGGGCTCCAGGCCACTACCCATCACTTACCTGGATGAACACAATGCCTTATTTCTGGTCTCCTTGCCTCTGTCCTGGGGATACTGTCCTTGCTGCACTCAGCTGGGGCGCTTCTTCCAAACCTCTAGTCCCACAGGGCACTGCCCAAATGAAGACTACCCATTTGTTCCTATTGCCCACTGGATAAAGCTCTAGATCTTCTTTATGCCTCTTGAAGACCTTTAAACCAGGACCTTGATCTTCCCAGCCTGGGGCCTCAGTTTTGGATTTTTCCTTTCCCACTCTCCTTTTCCCCTTTCTGAGCCCACCCTACAGCCACCCCACTTCCTATCACTGTGCGATTGCACATGGCTTGTTCACAGCTCCAGGGTTTTCCCCACACTCTTCCATCCATCTGCTTGGAAAGCCCTTCCCATTCTATGCCTGAAGAAATCTCTTTCATCCCTTCAAACCCATGTTACCCCCACTGTGAAGCCTCCTGTCCCCAAGATCTCCCAGGCTGGGTTAGGTGTTGCTCCCCTGGGCTCTCAGATACTCTGTGAAGGCCAGATCTGTGCCCCCAGCACCCAGCATGGAGCCTGGCATGAAGCAGCTGTCCATAAAAGGTGGCTGCAGAACTTGGAGGTGGGGCCTGGGTATTCAGGCCTAAGGACCCCCAGTGGTTTTGTAATCGCATGCCAAGAAGTCTGGAGAAGTCGCTTCTACCTTGTGGCAGCCTTTGCCACATTCTCTTGCTTCCCCGGTGCTCAGATTGGCAAGATTTTCTGCTTTTGAGTAGATCCCCAAAATGAGAAATGAATTAATTAGATCTAATTAATGCTGGATGCGGGAAGCAAATTGCAGGGCCCCAGGCTGCGAGGAGCGGGGAATGGCTGCCCAGATGCTCTCTTGGGGCCTGCCTCTGGGGAAGGAAGCAGAATTCTAGCTCCGCTTGGGTGAAAGGGAAGAACTCCCCTCCCTCTTGTCCTCAGCCTGTGGCCTGCTGCCCAGCAGGACCTTATCTCTGCTCTCCGGGCTGGTATAGCTGCTGCTGGTTGTTGTGGTGGGGAATCAGAGGTTAAAGTCAGATAAAAGCTCAGATGTTTATCTTGGCTTAGAGGAAAGCTATCCCTTCTGAAACCCTGCCACAAAGTTGGGGCAGCCTGTCAAAGGGAAGTGTCCTCGGGTCAGGCCAGGATCTGCCCTCATTCTTGGGAGAGGGAGCTGGATCCATCTGTCCAGTGACAGAGACCTCCCCTTCAGGTGGACGGTTTGTGTTCCACACCACTGGAGTGGACAGGTAAAAGGGAGATCAGATTTTCCTGAAAATCTTGCCAAGAAGAGTGGCCAGATTTCAAGTGACCTGCTTCAGCCTAGAGAGAAGTAAATGCAGGTCCAGAGCTTCTGTGATCAGAACCTGGGGGCTGCATTCTTTCTGCTTCCTGGGGTCTTGTCTGGATCCTAAGAGAGAGGAGGGGTTCCCAGGAGTAGCGGGTTCTGTGGCTCCATGTCTTCTCTCCTCCTACCCTGGATCCAGGGGACAGAGGTGGGGGCTGGGAGGCATCACTGAGCAGAGGGATGATGGCTCTTACAGCCTCCTTGTGGATATAGTACTCTTATGAGCAGCCTGGCCTGCTGTGGTAGGGCTGGATTTGTCTCTACCACCTCTCTGGCCTCGCAGGCTGTTCTCTTTTGTTTCTTGAAATGCTCAGTTTCCTCAATTCATTCATTTTATTCACTCACACCCATGTCCCACTCATTCACACATCCATCCATCAATCCATCCATCCACTCATCCACCAGTGTCATTCATTCGTTAATCCACACCCATCCACCCTCACCCATCTGTGTACTCACCTCCCCATCCATCCACAAATCCATCCATCCACCAATCTATCCTCCCATCTATCCTCACACACATTCATTCATTTACCCATCCACCACCCCTTCCCTCACCCATCTACCTGCCCACCCATTAAGATTTTTGAGCACCTACTGCTAACCAGGTTCTGTACTTGGACCTGAGAGTAGTACAGTACATGAATAAAACCCCAGGCTCTTATGGCCTGTAACAAGCAAACTTACCTTACTCTCAACCACTTCCCAGAACCTCTACAGGCTTCCCATCCCAGAGGACACCGTGCCACCTACTTGCAGCCCTCATGAAAGGAAGCAGCTTCTTGGTCAGTAGTAGTACAATTGAGCCAGAAACATGGTTGGTTTTCCTCCTGATCCCCAGTGTCATATTCAGATGTGGCCGCATTTAAAGCCCTTGCCCTGTGAAGCTGTATCGAGCTCTAGCTTTCCCCATCACTCTCCTTTGCTGGGCTCTAGTCACCTTGGCTCAATTCTCTTGATGCAGGCACCCGTCTCTTGGTTTTCCTTTCTACTGCTACCCTGCCGTCATCTATTGTGGCTTTACTGGCCACATGGGTGGTGCACCTATGGACTGGCTTTTCAGTCCTTTGACTGGATTATCTGCTGGCACATGTCCACTTTAGCCAACCAATACCTTGATTACACCATGGACTTCACCATAACATAGATCTGCTCAACCTCTAGAATCTTATACTTTGGAAATGAACCCTGGTATTGTTGATGACACAAAGACAAACCAGATACATTCCTCTTTTAATGACCTACCTGGTTAACAACTGTTTGGACTTATGACCTAGGTGCACTGTTCAGACTTAAAACCTGTCTTTTTTTTTTTGGAAACCTTGTTTATAGAGCCTCAGTATACTTTGTTTATACAGTACTGTGATTTTTGCTGATTGCACTGTAGTTTTATGTTCTGTTATATATTATAATACTGCATGTAAGAGTTCTGCAAATAAAAGCAAAGTCATCAAATCGGAGTTTCCTTTGACCATCTCTTTGTTCTGAATATTGTAATGTACATACTACATACAATTCCTCATTTAGTGACCATTTCAGTGAGCAACCTAGTCACAGGACTGGAAATTGGTCATTAAATGAGGAATGTCTGTATTGCATTCAGTAAAAACCAATTAACAGCAACAACTATGCTATCCTGTCAATAGCGACAAAATTAGCAATAATAGACGGAGTCAAAGACAAATTGGATGTTGACATACCATAAGAAAAGCTACTACTATATCACCCTTAATACTAGAAAAGGCATCTCTAATTATAATGTAGGCACAAAGACGAACCAAATATTGACTGTATATAAGTATCTACTAAATACAGCTATACCACCATTAACAATGGAAAATAATCCAACAATAGCATAGTCAACTAAATATCTAAATATTAATAAAGCTTAATAGTTATACTAGTAAAGATGGAGGGGGTAGGGAAGGGAAAATGAAAGAAGTAAAATTTGTTTTTTTGTCTTTTTGAGACATGTTTTCACTATGCAGTTCAGGTTGGCCTTGAACTCACTTTGTAGCCCTGGCTGGCCTCAAACTTGTAGCAATCCTCCTGCCTCAGCCTCCTGAGTGCTGGCATTATAAGTGTGTGCCACCATGCTTGGCTGGAAAGAAGTAAAATTTGGAAAATAAAGAAAAGGAAGATGAGATGGAGGAGAGAAAAGTGAGATAAAGAATTCTATAAAGAGGTAAAAGAAAATTATTATAATTTGATAAAAGTAATAGAAAAGAACAAGCAAGAAAAAGAAAAAAAGACAAAAAGAAGAAAATAAAAGGAAAAGAAAAAAAACTCAAAGCCCCCAAAATCAATTAAGAAAAAAAAAAAAAAAAAAGGGTCCTCTTCTCCCTCCAATTCCTTTGTTTTTTTGAATGAGTGTTTTCTTTCCAGGGTCTGCAGTATTGGAATCCACCAGGGGAGGGACAGTGAGTCACTACAGAGACATATTTTGTTCCCACACTCATATTTTTATGTGTGAATGAAGAATCCTCCCGCCTTTCCTGCTGGTTGTGGTTGTGAATGGTTTCACTGTAGGGTTATATTCACTCCAGCTGCTTCCAGTTTCCGCTGTGTCCCTCTGTGTGCCACAAGTCACAACTCTCTCTACCTAGATTTATGGCCTGTGGGTTTGTGAGGTTTCCCTCCTGCTCCGGAAATCCCTCTGTCTGTACGTCTGATCACATTGGTAGCTGGGGAAAGCAAACAGACCACTGAGTTCTGTGCTGGATGTGGGAAGCAGGGCGGGGGTCAAGAAGTCCACTGGACTTAATGTAAACACTTTTAGAGCCAGCCCCCTCACAAAGCCACATGTGACTGGCCTGGATTCTCAGCTTGGAGGGTGGACCTCCGTGTCCTTCCTGGCTTGAGTTGAAACTTCTCTGGGGTCCTCTGTCTAGCCTGTGCCCTCTCTGCGACTGTTCCTTGTGGCCATCTCCCACCCGGTCACCATGGTAGTGTTACGGCAGAAGCGAGGTATACACTCACAGGAGACCGAGAATCGAGAAACAAGCGAGTTTATTGGAGAAGCCAGCGGCCAGCAGGTCACTCATAAGAGTCGAGTCTGCTGACCCCGAGCCTTTGTTTCACAGTTCCTTAAATGCACATCTGGGGGTTTTATAAAATCTCTTCATTGCCATAGAGAGACCACATTTTACTACATCATTTCTTTGGAATGTCACAGGATCCTTCTTAAAACATCTGGTCTGTTTGTCACCCAGGAAGCAGGCAATGGTCAGCCTGACCATTGTTTGTTGTAACTCTTTCTCCTTTTATAGGTTTTATGATTAACTGGGAAGTGGTCTGAGGAGTGAGTTTATCTATGGGTTAGTGCCTTAATATCTAACAGGGTTGGGGAGTGAGTGCATCTAGGGGTTAAGTGAAGACAAACTGGAGTCTAAAAAGAAAATGGAGTCACTTTAGCCATATCAGTAGGGTGACTCCAGAAATCCTGAAGGGAAGTTGTTCTGTAATTGTTTTGTAGCTCAGTCTTAAACAATAAACCCCTTCCCCAAATGGCTCCTGATTAAACCCTCTCCAATATGGCAGGCTCTGCACTGGATTTCTTCTTGAACTCTAGCTTGCTATGTGGAAGGAGTCACATGGCAAAACCCAATGCTGTTTTTGCAGTTTACAAGTCCTAGGCTTTTCCTGGGGCTAGTGCTGCTGGCTTGGTCTGTTTTTTTCTCTCTGGAGTTGCTAACCCTCTATGGGCTTAACTTGTGTTATTGGAGACAGATCCCCCTCCCTGGGAGCCAGGGTGAGCTTTCCAGACTGCTTCGTCTATTTGTCTGCCTTGTGCTCCATTTCTCTAGCTTCTTGGTAGTTTCTAGTTTTCCTTTTAGCTCCCTCCCAATTCTCAGAGATCTACTACTTTTTTTTTTCCTTTACCACGTTGTTTTCTAGGTTTCTTAATTCCAGGTCCTGGACAGGCTGCATTTTGCTGCTGGTCTTATTTTGCCATTTTTAATCCTTTCAAACCAAAACTTTAAGAAAGCAGGAAGTAGAACCCCAAACAGATTTTTTTTTCCTGAAAATGGGAGATTCCAGTCTACCTGAGCTAGTGTAATTGGGAAGTATCCTTTGATCAACAAACCTATTCCTGGGTATCTATCTAAAAGATGCGAAGTCAGTACATAGAAAAGACATCTGCACTCCTGTGTTCATTGTAGCACTACTCACAACAGTCAAGATAGAAAATTAGCCCAAGTGTCTATAACAGATGAATGAGTAAAGAAAATGTGATATACATGCACAATGGAATACCATTCAGCCATAAAAAGAAACAAAACCTTGTCATTTGTAAAAACATGATGAATTTGGATAACATTATGTGGAGTGAAACCAGCCAGGCACAAACACAAAAGTACTGTGTGATCTTACTTATACATGGAATCTAAACATGTTGATCTTGTAGGAGTGGAATGGTGGTTACCAGAGGCTTGGGGAATACTGTGGTTTGTGTCTAGATATCCCCCCAAAGCATTATGCAGTCATGAGGGTGGGCTTCTAGAGTTTGTGATTGATTCATGGTCCAATGCTGGGATTATGGATGTGAGTGCTACACTGCCCTGGGGTGGGTAGCCTGCATACATTATAAGGGAGGGAAAGAGGCTTGCTCTCTCTCTCCTTCTCCTTTGCTCTTGTTGCTTTTGCTGTCTTCCACTGCCATGAATGGTTGTCCCTCTGCCACACCACTCTGCCTTGGAGCCAGCTGATTATGGACTGAAACCCCTGCAAACCTTTCCCTCTTTAACTTTGGGTGTTGGGTATTTTGTCCCAGCAACGAGAAAAATAACCAAGATAGCTGGGGATATAGCTCAGAGGCATAGCGCCTGCTTGGCAAGCGTGAGGTCATGTGTTTAATCCCCGGTACCAAAAAAAACCAAAACAAAAAAAAAAAACCAAAACCAAAAACAAAAAACCAAGACAATTTGGTACGAGAGAAGTGGGGTTGTTGCTGTGACTATACCTGACCATGTGGTTCAAAAGCCTTTGGGAATGGCTTGTGGGAAGAATTTGGAAAGGTTCAGAGATGTCTCCTGAAAGAGTAGCACTGGAATGCCTTAGGCTGTTCTGTATGGGAGATTCTGGTCAGAGCTCAGAAGACCAGAAGGCTGATAGAAATCCAGCAGGTAAAGACCAGGCTCGGGAGTTTTCTGCTGGAAGAAGGACTGCATTGGCTGCTGGACTCCAGACGATGTGTGTTATGGCTTGGCAGAAAGTTTGTCTGCATTTTGCTCATGTCCCGAGATTTTGCCTGAGATTGAGATTAAGGGCGGTGGACTAATTAATCTGGCAGAAGAAATTTCAAGGCTGTCTAATGTTGGGGCAGTGGCATGGCTACTGTTGGGGCCTTTTAGCCAGATTTGTGTTGCAAATCAAGAGCAAAGAGCCCAGCAGGATGATTTAAAATGTTGTGAGTTTGGCCAGAAGGGAAGCTCTAGTAAAGCTGTGTACTACAAAGATAGAGCAGAGGAGATCTTGATTGCTGAGAAGGAACAGGCGAATAGAAAAGATGGCCTGAGGGCATTGCAGGAAGCAGCAAGTCTCCACCATTTGTAGCCTCAAAACTGCAAAAGTGAAAGACTGCTTTGGGAAGAAAGCCGTAGAGCACCATGTTCCAGAATTGCGGCACGGCCACACCAGGTTCCAGAATGGCGGTGGTGGCTGCACCATGTGCCAGAATGGTGGTGGCATAAAGAATTTGTTCCTCGGAATTGGACTTAGAGTGCTCAGCAATCCAGGCCCTTGACCCCTACAGCCAAAAGAGAAGAAAGCCTGGCTACTGTTCTAGCTGGCAGCAGACCTTGGCATCGTCCATGTGGTGCTGATTTTAGGCCCATGCAGAATGCAAGAGTTGTGGGGTTAAGAAGGCTTCCACTGAGATTTCAGAAGGCCTGGGAGTCCAGGCAGGGTGCCCCTGAGAAGGCAATGTATGAAGCTGTGAGTGTGAAGCCAAGGGTACCGTGGAGACCCCAGAAGTTTTGAGAAGCCAGGAATGTGGATTGTCTGAGGAAACCTGCAAGGAGGGAGCAGAGCAGGCCTAAGAGAGAAGCCATGGGCGCTACAACCACTGGAAGTGCCATAGGGGTGGAGCCACCCAAGCCATTTGGAGCTCATAACTTGCCACAGATAGCCTCAGGTGCTGCACATGGAATTACAGGACTTAATGTTTGCCCTCCTGGATTTTGGACTTGCTTTGGTCCAAATCCTTTGTATCCCCCTGTTTGTACTTTTTGGAATGATAAGGTTTATCTTGTGCCATTGAATGTTGGAAATGTTTAACTTTTCATTTGTACAGGGCCTCACAGCTAAGAGTTTGCCTTAGATCTTGGAGACTTGGGACTTGGACTTTTCAGCAGTTCTGAAATGGTTAGGACATTGACAATTCTTAGAGATGGACTAAAATGCCTTTTGCATAAAGGGATGTGCATGAGTCTTTGGGGGGTTAGGGGTGGAATGTTATGGTTTGTGTCTAGATGTCCCCCCAAAGCCTCATGCAGTCATGGGAGCAGGCTTCTAGAGTTTGTGATTGATTCATGGTCCAATGCTGGGATTATGGGTGTGAGTGGTACACTCGCCCTGGGGTGGGTAGCCTGCATACAGTACAAGGGAGGGAAAGAGGCTTGCTCTCTCTCTCCTTCTCCTTTGCTCTTGTTGCTTTTGCTGTCTTGTGCCACCATGAATGGTTGCCCCTCTGCCATGCCACTCTACCTTGGAGCCAGCTGATTATGGACTGAAACCTGTACAAATGGTGAGAGCTAAACAAACCTTTCCTTTCTTAATTTTGGGCAGCAGGTATTTTGTCCCTGCAATGCGAGGAAAGTAACCAAGATGGGGAGTTAAGGGCATGGGGATGAGGTGGGGAAATGATAGTCAAAGGATATATAGTTACTGTTAGATAAGAAGAATATTTAAAAATATCCAGAATAGGCAACTATATAAAGATTGGGAGGGGGAAATGATGGGAGTGGGACAGAAATGGGGAATGACTACTAGACTTTCCTTCCTTCTACCCATCTTCTTTCCTTCTTTTTTTTTCTGTGCTGGGGATTGAATCCAGGACCTTCTGCATGCTAGGCGAGCACTCTACCACTGAGCTACACCACCAGCCTTTGGAGTTTCTTTTTTAGGTGGTGAAAAATTCTAAAATTGATTGTGAAAATGAATTTACAGTATAAACATATTATAAACTTGGATTATACACGTATTTTCCACTGTTAAAATTGGTTATTAATGGGTTTCATTTTTGACAGATTCATACATGCACATAACATGCTTCAATCATTTTCATGCCCCTGTCTTGCCCACTAGTTTTTTATTTCTGGGGGGTTTCAATGTGTATAATATTTTTTGCTCGTATCTGTCTCTCTTACACTCCCCTTCCCCTCCCTTTCATTGGCTTCTTCTTGTTTAATAATAGTTCTTCCTTCTGCTTTCTTATGTCATTTTTAGATTACACATATTAGGGAGAACATGTGATATTTGTCTTTCTGAATCTGGCTTATTTTGCTCTCTGTGATGGTCTCTAGATCCACCCATTTTCTCACAGTGACAGAATTTTGTTTTTGGCTAAATAATACTCCATTGTGTATATATACACCACACTTTCTTTATCCATTCATCTGTTGATGGGCATCTAAGCTCATTTCATATCTTGGCTATCTTGAACTGTGCCACAATAAACATGGGTGTGCAGGCATCCCTATTGCATGGTGACTTTAATTGCTTTGGAGGTATACAGTGGTACCTTGGTTGACAAGTTTAATTCTTTCCACAATCCTCATGGTGAAATGATTCTATACCACTGTAACAAGGAGTGGTATAGGTGGATCAAATGGTAGCTCTATTTTTAGTTTTTGAGGAACCTCAATACTGATTTCCATAGTAGCTACACTAATTTACATTCCCACCAGTAGAAGTGTTCCTCTTTCCCCACATTCTCACTAGCACTGTTGTTTTCGTATTTTTGATAATAGCCATTCTGATTAGGTTGAGATAAATTCTCAGTGTAGTTTTGATTTTCACTTCTCTAGTGGTTAAAGATACTGAACATTTTTTCATATATGTATTGGCCATTTGTACTTCTCGTTCTGAGATATGTCTGTTCAATTCATTTGCCCGTTTATTGTTTGGGCTATTTTTTTTTTTTTGGTGGTTTTCCAAGTTTCTTATATATTGTAGCTATTAATCCTCTGTCAGAAGAGTAGCTGGTAAAGATTTTCTCCCTTCTTTTTTTTTTTGTGGGTACCAGGGGTTGACCTCAGTACCTCGTGTGCCAGCAGGCGCCCGTGCCGCTGAGCAATATCACTGGCCCTTTTTTGTATGTGGATACTGGGAGTCAAACTCAGGACCTCACGCTTGCTGGGCAGGTGCTTATGCCACTCAGCCATCTCATCAGCCCTAGATTTTCTCCCTTCTGTATGCTGTCTCTTCACTCTGTTAGCTGTTTCCTTGTAGAAACTTTTAAACTGGATGTAGTCCAGTTCGTTGATTCTTTTTTTAATTTTAATTTTAATATTTTATTTTTATTATTATTATTTTTTTAAAGACAACAAGTAAATATTCTCATGTATTAACAAACTGAAGAATTACAGAATGTACAAATACCTTTTGGAGAAAAACATTGCTCAGTATAAGATTAAACCATGTAAAAGCTAGGTAAAAATAAAAGACCGAGGAATGGAATAGTCACAGTGAAACTGCATTTTCACACTAGGGAGACAATACTATGTTTACAAATGTGCCTCCAGTTTATTTCACTTGTGAGTATTTTCTCAAGTTGCATCCATTTACCTATAAAAGTTTGCAGTTTATCTTTCTTTATGGCTGAGTAGTACTCCATTGTATAAAAATAACACATCTTTTTTATCCATTCCTCGGTTGATGGGCATTTTGGTTGTTTCCACGATCTAGCTATTACAAATTGTGCTGCTATAAACATGGGTGAGTGTATATCACTGTGGTATGATCAATTCGTTGATTCTTGCTACTATTTCGTGTGATATTGGAGTCCTATTTAGGAAGTCTTTGCCTGTGCCCATGCCCATGGCTTCAAGTGTTTTCCCTATGTTTTCTTTTAGCAGTTCCAAAGTTTCAAGCTTTATACCTAGGTCTTTGATCTATTTTGAATTGATTTTTGTCAGGGTGAGAGATAGGGATTTAATTTAAATCTTCTATGAGTTGGTACTCAATTTTCCCAGCATCATTTGTTAGAGACTGTCCTTACTCCATATACAATTTTGGCTTCTTTGTCCAGAATCAGATGGCTGTAGTTGTATGGGTTTGTTTCTGTGCCCTCTGTTCTATTCCAGTGGTCTATCTGTCTATTTTTGTGCCAGTACCATGCTGTTTTTTGTTACAATGGGTTTGTAGTATAATTTGAAATTGAGTATTGTGATGCCTCCAGTCCTGCTCTTTTGGCTTAGGATTGCTTTGGCATTTCTGGATATTTTGTGTTTCCAAATGAATTTTGGGATTGCTTTTCCTAGTTCCTGTGAAGAATGTCATCGGTATTTTGAAGGAGATTACACTGAATCTGTAGGTCAGTTTTAGTAATATGACTGTTTTGACAATTTTAATTCTGTCAATCCATGAACATGGTAGGTCTTTTCATCTTCTGGTGTCTTCTTCAAATTTGTTCTTTAGCATTATGAAATTTTCACTGTAGAGGTCTTTCTCCTCCTTAGATTGATCCCTAGGTATTTTATTTTACTTAAAGCTATTTTGAAGGAATAGTTTTCTTTTTTTTTGGTACCAGGAATTGAACTCATGACCTCATGCTTGCCAGGCAGGTGCTGTGCCACTGAGCCTGCTGAGCTATAGGTATTGAAGGATCTTTCTTCAATATAGTAAAGGCCAGATATGACAAACACTCAGCCAACATCATTCAGAATGGAGAAAAACTTTAAAGTCCATCCTCTCAAATTAGGAATAAAGCAAAGATGTTGTCTTAATTACTTCCTCTTCGCTGAGACAAAATCCCCAACACTCAGGTTAGAGGAGGAAAGTTTTTTTTTTTTTGACTCACAGTTTGTAGAGGTTTCAGTCCATAGTTGGCTGGCTCCAAGGCAGGGTGGCATATAGCCACTGAGCTATATCCCCAGCCAGGAGTAGTTTTCTTGATTTTTTTCTCAGCTAGTCCATTATTGGTGTATAGTAAAGCTATTGATTTTTTAATGTTGATTTTATATCCTGCTACATTGCCAAATTTATTAATCAGCTCTAAAAGCCTTTTGGTAGCATCTTTAGGATCTTCTAAGTATGGGATCATGTTACCTGCAAAGAAAGATCATTTAACTTCTTTCCATATTTGTATCTCTTTTATTTTTTCTCTTGTCTAATTGCTCTAGATAAAGTTTCAAGAACTATATTGAGTAAAAATGGTGAGAGTGTATATCTATTACGGCTTGTATCTAGATGTCCCACCAAAGCCTCATGTGGTCATAGGTGGAGCTTTTCAGAGGTGGCTGGATCTAGAGTGTGTGATGCTGGGATTAAGGATGTGATGCTGGGATTGGTTCATGGTTCGATGCTAGGGTTAAGGCTGCCCCACCCTGTGTGTGAGTGCTACCGGCCTTAAGGGTAGATAGCCTGGATTGAATCTGTAGGTCAGTTTTAGTAATATGACCATTTTGACAATATTAATTCTGTCAATCCATGAACATGGTAGGTCTTTTCATCTTCTGGTGTCTTCTTCAATTTTGTTCTTTAGCATTATGAAATTTTCATTGTGGAGGTCTATATATATAAGGGACAGAATATAAGGGACAGAAAGATGGCTGCTGTTGTTGCTGCAAGTTGTTTGGCTTGCTGCTTTGCTACTTCGCTGCTTTGCTGCCTTCTGCCCACCATGAACTGTTTCTCCTCTGTGTTGTCCCTTTGGCATGCCACCCTGCCTTGGAGCCAGCCAACTATGGATTGAAATCTCTACAAACTGTGAGTCAAAATAAAAGTTTCCTTCTCTAACCTGACTGTTGGGGATTTTGTCTCAGCAAAGAGGAATTAATTAAGACAACATCCTTACTTCATTCCTAATTTGAGAGGATGGACTTTAAAGTTTTTCTCCATTCCAAATGATGTTGGCTGAGTGTTTGTCATATCTGGCCTTTACTATATTGAAGAATGATCCTTCAATACCTAGTTTCTTTAGGATTTTTATCATGAAGGATGCTGAATTTTGCCAAAGGTTTTTTTTTTTTCCCATCAGTAAAGGATCGTGTGATTTTTATCCTGAATTTTATTTATGTGGTGTATTGCATTTATTGAGTTGCATATGCTGACCCATCCTTGCATCCCTGGGATGAAACCAACTTGAACATGATATATTCTCTTTTTAATGTGCTGTTGAATTCAGTTTGTATTTTAGTAAGGACTTTTGCATCTATGTTTATCAAGGATATTGGTTTATAGTTTTCTTTTTTTGTATGTCCTTGTCTAGTTTTTGTATCAAGGCAATGTTGAGTTTGGAAAAA
Source organism: Erethizon dorsatum (assembly GCA_028451465.1). Classification (NCBI taxonomy): domain Eukaryota; kingdom Metazoa; phylum Chordata; class Mammalia; order Rodentia; family Erethizontidae; genus Erethizon; species Erethizon dorsatum. Next base: position 106,599,408 of record CM051827.1, on the reverse strand, counting down.
AAGAGTTTGAGAACAAGTTTGGAAAAAAGAGATAGAAGACCCAGATCAACACAATTAAAGATGAAAATGGGAATGTTACAACATACACCACTGAAGTCCAGAGGATTATTAGGGACTACTTTGAAAACCTATGTTCTTTTTTTTTTTTTTTTTTTGAGGCAGGGTCTCACTATGTAGTTCAGACTGGCCTTGAACTCACTATGTAGCCCAGGCTGGCCTCGAACTCATGGTGATCCTCCTGCCTCAGCCTTTCAAGTGCTGGGATTACAGCTGTGTGCCACCATACCGGGTAAAAACCTGTATTCTAATAAACTGAAGAATTTACAAGAGATAAATAGATTTCTAGACGCTATCTACCAAAGCTGAATCAGGGGATATAAAAAAACCTATACAGAACACTGATAAGCAATAGATTGAAGCAGTAATAAAAAAGTCTTCCAGTGAAGAAAAGCCCAGGACCAGATAAGTTCATGACTGAATTTTAGCAAACTTGTGTTTTTTTTCATATAAACAGATGGTATCCACATAGTTTATTTCTCACTGTTCTCCTGACAAAGGAACATTATTCAAGAACATACTGTATACACAGATAAGAAGAAACATACAAAATGTTTTAAATGATGCATGACAAAATCCAGCAGTATAAAAGAATGCAAGTGAACTCTTGCTCACTGCACAGACTAAATTTAATCACTTGTTTAAATAGCGATAAAGATACAAATTTTTATGGATCTTTGTTCAGACTACAAAAGAGGGAAATCAGGCCGGGGATATAGCTCAGTGGCACAAGCGCCTGCCTGGCAAGCTCAAGGTCCTGAGTTTGATTCCCAATACCAAAAAAAAAAAAAAAGAGGGAAATTATTACCATATATGTGATTTTTATGTTAAGTAGTTTTCTTTGATGACCAATCTTGTATTTTTAATTAATTAATTATTTTTATTTTTGAGACAGGGTCTTTTTATGTAGCTCAGGCTGGCCTTGAACTCGCAATCTGCTTGCCTTAGCCTCCTGAGCGCTGTGATGATTCTAGGCTTGTGCCACTACACCTGGCTTGAATTGCATACTTTAAATGCGTGGACTGCATGATATGTGAACTATATCTCTGTAAAGCTATTTTATAATAAAATTTTAAAAAGTAGGACCCCTCTGCTTTAACCCTGACAAAAAAAGTGACCTGATGTTATACAGATTTTCTCTTATTGTTCTGTTTCTTTGCTCCCTACTTACAAAGCCCACTGTTCTGTCATTGGCCAGGGGGAGCTTTTTAAAAAAATCTTATATGACTCCATTCATGAATCATGAATAAAAACAAATTAGATCTATAAGAACATTTTTTTGGTAATTTTGTCTTTTGACAAAGCTTACCCAGTTTTTTTCTGTATAGTTCATTGTATAACTATATTAATTATACCCCCAAATTAGTTTTTTTTTTTTTTTTTTTTGACACAGGGTCTAGCTATGTAGTGCAGGCTGGCCTTGAACTCATGGTGATCCTCCTGCCTCAGCCTCCTGAGTGCTGGGATTATAGGCATGTGGCACTATGCCTGGCCCCCCAAATTTGTTTTATCCATTTCTTGTTCCTGGCTGTTGGGATGGTTTCAATTATTTCTTCACTACTATGGACATTCTTGTACATTTTTCCTGTGTGTAAGTTCACGAGTTTCTTTATTTTTATTTTTATTTTTTGTGGGTACCGGGGGTCGACCTCAGGACCTCGCGCAACAGCAGGCACCCGTGCCGCTGAGCGATATCACCGGCCCCTTTTTCGTATGTGGGTTCCGGGAGTCCAACTCGGGCCCTCGGGCTTGCCAGGCAGGCGCTTATGCCGCTGAGCCATCTCACCGGCCCCTCACGAGTTTCTTTAAAGAACAGCTAAGCAGGTAGGCTATGCAAACGTTCAAGCTTTCAGATGGTGCCACCATGATTTCCAAAATGCTGGTACTTATTTACATCCCAGCCAGCTGAGTGTAGAAGTTCTTATCTATCCAGGTTCTTACCAACCCTTCGTGATGTCAGCCCTCTTCATCTTTGCCAATTAAGTGGGTGTGACGTTGTCTCTTGTGTTGTCTTCAATTGCATTTTCCTGATTATCAGTAAAGTTGATCTTCTCTCTTCATTTGTTGACTGGTTTTTCACTTCTGAGAAATGCCTGTTTATATCTTTTGCTCAGGTTTTCATCTGTGTTGTCAGCGGTGTAGTTGTCAATGACTTTTCTCAGTTGGGGACTTGTCTTTTCATTTTCCTTATGATTTTTAAAAATTAATGAAGTTTATTGGTACATTTTAGGTATACGTAATGATCACATTCATTATAGAGAATTTGTACCTGTACATGATATAACTTGATGCTTTTTTTTTTTGGTGGTACTGGCAATTGAATCAAAGACCTTCACACTGAGCTACATCCCCAGCTTTTTTTTTTTTTTATGTGGGTACCGGGAGTCGACCTCAGGACCTCGCGCTTGCCAGCAAGTGCTTGTGCTGCTGAGCGATATCACCGGCCCTTTTTCTTCTTTTATGTGGGTATCAGGAGTCGAACTCAGGACCTCGCGCTTGCCAGGCAGACACTTATGCAGCTGAGCTATCTCACCAGCCCAATCCCCAGCTTTTTATTTTGTTTTTTATTTTGAGACAGGGTTTTGCTAAGTCACAGAATTGTCCAGGCTGGGCTCAAATTTGTGGTCTTCCAGCCTCAGTCTCCCAGATTACATGTGTGTACCACTGCACCTGGTACTTTATGATGTCTCGCTGAAGAAATTTATGAATATTCTGAATTTATGAATATTTCCTTCAGGGTTGGTACTATTAGCTTGTTGAAGAAAGCCTTTCCTGTTCTGAGGTCAGAAGATATTTTCCTATATTTTCTTTGATGAGTTTAAAAGTTTTGCCTTTCATATTTAAATCTATAATTCACCTGGAATAGATATCATTTAGGGTTTGGGAAAAGGATCCAGATTCCCTTCTTCTTTATAGGTATCTAACTACTCTTTGCATGGTGACCCACGGTGGTGGTGCTTCTCTCTGTGTCCCCCGTAAAATTCCCGTGTTTGTGGCTGGTTTTCAGGCTGTCCGTTGCCATTTCACTGGACTATTCAGCCATCCCCGCGTTCATTCTATCCCACTTTATATGTCTTGATATTTGGTAGGGAAAGTCCCTTCATCTTACTTTTCTTTTCCAGTAGTGTCTACTTCTGTGTCTTTGTTCTTCTAAGGTGTTTTAGAATTAGCTTGTCTAGATCCACAAAATTTTTGTTGTGATTTGGACTGGAATTACATTGACTTTAAAGATCAATTTAGAGGAAGTTGACATCTTTATTTACTTATGCTTATTTTTGTGCAGTGCTGGGCGGAACCCAGGGCCTCAAAGTGCTCTACCAGGGAGTTACATTCCCAGCCTGGAAGTTGACACCTTTAAATACTTATTCTACCTCTCTATGAAGAAAAAAACAAAACAAAACAAAACAAAAAAAAAAACATATTATCTATTGTTTTCAGGTTTAGGATTCTTTCTATCTGAGCCTTATACATCTTTTATTAGATTTATTCCTGGATACCTAATTTTTTGTTGCAATTGTAGATGATGTGTATTTTAAAAGTATGTCTCCTGAGCCGGGTGTGGTGGCGCATGCCTGTAATCCCAGCACTCGGGAGGGTGAGGCAAGAGGATTGCTGTGAGTTTGAGGCCAGCCTGGACTACAGGGTGAGACACTGTCTCAAAAAAAAAAAAAAAAAGAAAAAAATAGAAAAGTCTTTCTCCTAAATTCAATTGCTTTTTTTCCCTGTAGGAGAAAATCTCTCTCTTTTCCCCTCATATATTGTTGAGTCTCTGATTGTAATACTTTATTTGTAGAGTTTTGGGTTGTCTATGTAAATAAACATATAAGCCATGAGTGATGGACATTTCTTCCTTACCAATTTTTACATGGTATATTTCTTCAGCGGCTAGGACTGGCAATTTGGCTTTGAAGAGAAGCAGTGATAGAAAACATCTTTGTCTTTTCATTATTTTAAAGGGAATGCTAATTTCCCATTAAAAAACAGAATATTCTGGAGGTTTTGGGTAGATAACATGTTATTATTTAAGAAATTTTCTTTCTACTCCTAGTTTACCGTTTATGATTTAAAAAGTATTAAAGCATATTAAATACTTCTGTATCCATCAAAAAGAGAGCCAATAATAGTGTGTTGCACCTTCCAAACTTACTGAAAGTAAATTTTAAATGTTTTTAATGCAAAATATGATAAGCATTTGAAGTGATTGATGCTAATTGACTTGCTTGTGTTCAAAAATAATAGCATCACTTTGTACCCCATAAATACATACAATTATAAATTTTCAATTTACAATAAAATAAAAAAGAAAAGATAATGTTTTTCTCAGTAAGTTTGTTATGTGATGAACACCCTTCATCACGTAACAATATTAAAACATCCTTGCAGTCCTAGGGTGTACCCAGCTTGGCCATAGTACCATTTAGTGCAATACTGGCTTCAGATCGTTCCTCTTGTTTAGGATTTTTGTGTCTGTGCTGTGGAGCAAAATCAGCCTATCATTTTCCTTTCTCATACTCTGCTTGTGAGTGCTCGGAATCCAGGTTATGCTGTCCTCATGGAATGGACTGGGGCGTACGCTGTCTTTTCCATTTTCTCTAAGAGTCTGGCTAAGTTCGAATGATCTGTTCCTTGACATGGAGCTGTTCCCACTATTTACTATCTTTCTAATCTCTCTGGACCTGTAAATAGGTTCCTTTTCACTTTTAATAACAAATTTCAGTGACATCTCTTCTTTTTGAGCAATCTTGCCAGAGGTTTGCCTTTTTATTAGTCTTTTCGAGAAACTAATTTTTCACTTTGTTGATTTTCTTTTTTACTGCCTCTGCTTTGGTTTAATAATTTTCTTCTTAGCTGGATTATTACTTCCTTTGGGTTTATTTTGTCTTTTTTAAAAAAATATAACTTCTTAAGTTGGAGCTTAGCTTATTAATGTTTTCGCTGAATTTTCAAGGCTTAACGTTTTAGCAGGAGTGCTACTTTGGCTCTCTCAGTTTTTTGTTTTTTTTTTTGTACCGGGAATTGAACTCAAAACCTCACACTTGCCAGGCAGGCGCTGTGCCACTGAGCTAAATTCCCGGCCCTCAGTTTTTAATTTATTTTATTTATTTTTTATTTTTTTTGTGGGTACCGGGGGTCGAACTCAGGACCTTGTGCGCCAGGAGGCACCCATGCCGCTGAGCGATATCACCGGCCCTTTTTTCCTATGTGGGTACCGGGAGTTGAACTCAGGACCTTGCACTTGCCAGGCAGGTGCTTATGCTGCTGAGCTATCTCACCTGCCCTTTAATTTATTTTAAACTGACACATAATAAGTTTACATATTTATAGGTGCTGAGCTACATCCCAGCCCTTTTTTATTTTAAGACAGAGTCTCATTAAGTTGCTAAATTCCCTGGGCTGGCCTCAGACTTGCAATCCACCTGTCTTAGAGTGCTGGAGTTATAGGTGTGTACCACCATGCCTGGCCTGTGTGATATTTTGATACATGTATGGAATGTGTAACGATCAATGGGTAATTAGCATATTCATCACCTCAAAATTTATCACTTCTTTGTGTTGTGAGCATTCAAATTTCTCTATTCTAGCTACTTTTATTTTATTTTTTTAATTAATTAAGTTTATTGGTACATTTTAGGTATACCATTCATCACATTCATCATAGGGAATTTGTACCTGTACATGATATATCTTGACTCTTTTTTTTCTGATTCCCCTCCCTTCAACCCCTCTTCCCCTCCTTATTTACAAAAGGTTTGTTTCCATTTTTTTTTTCTATTTTTTCTTTTCCTTTTTCCCTTCCTTCCTTTCCCCTTCCCCTCTTCCCTGGTTCCCCTTTCCATTTGAACATTTTCTTCCTATTTCACACTATGTGTTATACATTTTGGTCCTTATTTACACTTTCAGTTTCTCACACCAGAGAAATAATGTGGTATTCACACAAGTGTGTCTGATTTATTTCATCTAAGATTATGGTCTCAAGGTGCATCTATTTACCTAGAAATGTCTGAAGTTTATCCTTCTTCATGGCTGAGAGTACTCCATTGTATGGGTATTCACTGCTTTGGGCCTGACTTGCTCTTCTTTTTCTAAAAGCTTGAGGTTCAACATTAGGTTGTTTATTTGAGCTTGCTGTGTTTTCCTGTTACGGGTATTCACCGCTATAAATTTCCCTCATAAGACTGCTTTCACTGTGTCCTATAAGTTCTGGTATGTTGTACTGGCATTATTGTTTAACTCTAGAAACTGTCTAATTTCTTCTTTAATTTCACCTGTGACCCACCTGTGTTCAGGAGGGTGCTATCAGCTACTTTTAAATAGACAATAAATTATTGTTAACTATAGTTGCTGTACCGTGCCATTAAACACTAGACTTAATCTTAGCTGTTTTTGTTCACATTAGCCAACTTTTCTCTATCCTTCCTTATCCTTAACCTTCCCAGCTTCTGATAACACTACTTTACCTAGATACACTAGTCTACTTACTCCACTCTACCTAGATAAGATCAACTTTTTAAGCTTCCACTGAGTCTCACAGTTTTGATGGACAACTATTTTCATTATCATTTTAAGTATTTAAAAATTCCCATTATGATTTCTTCTTTGATTTATGAATTACTTAGAAGAAAGCTTTAGCATTTCCAAATGTATGTTGATTTTCAATTGATTTGTATCTTACTGAGTTCTAATTTAAATGCACTGTAGTCAGAGAACAGAGTCTGTGGGATGATGATTCTTTTTTTTTTTTTTTTTTTTTTTGAGACAGGGTCTTGTTATGTAGTCCAGGCTGGCCTCAAACTTGCTGAGATCCTCCTGTCTCAGCCTCCCAAGTGCTGAGATTATAGGCGTAAGCCACCATGCCTGGCCTGATGATGATTCTTTGGACTGAGACTTGCTTTATAACCTAGTACATGATCAGTTAGAATTACTTAAAAAGTGGTTGAGGATGTAGTTCAGTGAGAGTGCCCCTGGGTTCAATCCCTAGTACCAGAAAAAAAAAAAAAAAAAAAAAAAAAAAAAAAGAAAAAATCTAATCTAACAATATGTCTTTTAAGAATTCTTTTTTTTGGGGGGGTTTGGATAAGGTTTCACTGTGCAGTTCAGGCTGGTCTTGAATTCACTTTGTAGCCCAGGCTGGCCTCAAACTTGTAGTGATACTCCTGCCTCAGCTTCCTGAGTGCGGGGATTACAGGTGTGTGCCACCATACCCGGCAAGAATTCTTAAGTGTATTGTGGCTATTGATACATTTTGACTTATTTTTATTATCTTTCTCATTCTATTTTTCTCCCCCTATGTTTTTTCTTCCTACTTTCTTGTTCTTTCCCCCTTCGGATTTATTGAGTTTGTAAATTTTCTTATTCTCTTTTACCCCTTTATTGACTTGGAATTTATATACTTGGAATTCATTTTTCTGGTGATTGCTTTTTAAATTCTACCCTGCATACTCACTGAAGTCTAAAGTTATTATACTTAAATCCCTTCCCCCAAAATGCAAAGACTTTTGAATCCTTTGACTTTGGTCTTTGGCTACAGATTTGCATAATTTTTTGGTGCAATATTTCAGTTGTTTTTGCCTCCACAGGTTATCATTATCTTACACAATGTCAAGATAAATTTATCTACATGCTTATTAATTTCTTTGCTCACCATTCTGTCTGGCACACAGTCCTTCTTTCTGGGCTAATTTTCCTTTTTCTTACAGCACATTCTTCAGAGCTTCCTTTTGTAAAGATTTGCTGTTGATAAACTCTCTTTGGTTTTCTTTATCTGAAAACAACAGAGGTAGTTCCATTTCACCATCCGCCTTGCCAGATAGTTTTGCTAGATTCACAATTCCAGGTTGACAGTTATTTCCTCTTAGAGCTTTGAAGATACTCCTGTCTTCTGGCTTTCAGTGGTGCTTTTGAGGGGCAATGCTGTCCAATTATCCCTCTTTTGTAGGTTGTGTGTGTTTCCTATGTAGTTGCTTTTAAGATCTCTTTGGTGTTCGGCAGCGTCCCTACACTGTGACTAGTTGTGGATTTCCTTTCATTTATCTTGTTAGATATCTCTTATATGCTCCCAGTATCTGTGAATGCATGCTTTTCATCAGTTCTCAAAAGCTCTCAGCTACTGTCTCTTCAAATGTTGCCCCTCTCTTCCTCTCTCTTTATTCTCCTTCTGGAACTTTCATTCTATTGCTCATAGTTCTTACTCTCTCAAGTATTTCTCATTTGCTTGTCTCTGGGCTGAAATCTGTATCAGTTCTTTAGCTGTCTCCCAGATCATTCTATCTCATCTGTGATCTCTGTTATGTTTATTTAACCCATTTGCTGAATTTTCTACTTCAACAGCTTCCATTTTTGTTTCTAAAAGCTCTATTTTGTTCTTTTTTAGATCTGATTAGACTTTTTTATGATCCTTTCTTACATGATCACTTTCCAGTTTCATTTTTTATTTCTTTAAAAATTTCAATTATTGCTGGACGTGGTGGCACATGGCTGTAATCCCAGAACGTAGGAAGCTGAGGCAGGAGAATCACAATGAGTTCAAGGCCAGCCTGGGCTACACACTGAGTTCAAGACTAACCTGAACTACATAGGGAGTCTTTATCTCAAAAAACAAAACAAAACAAAAATTCAATTATAGTTATTTCATATGCTATAATGTAGTAATTTCAATTTGTCATTCTTAGAGATCTAAATCAGTTGTATTTTTATTTCATCTAAAAATCACCTCCTTGTATGTCTGGTGATTTTTTTTAAGGTTTTGCTTTCTGTGTATATTCTTTGGGACTCCTAAGTGCCTGCTGTGTAGAGAAGTTGTCCTCTGGAGAGGATTTTTTGCTGTTTGGACTATGCTGTAATTGGCAGTAATAGTACTTATCGTATAGGTTCATTGGAAATATTAAATGACGTACTAGATGGAAAGCGCTTATCTCTGTGCTTGATATATAGTAGGTGCTCAAAAAAGTCTTTTTTTTCCTGGTAATGATTGGGTTGTTTTAGGTTCAGAACCTTGTGTTATTTATTTGATTCCCTTTCTACCTAGCTCAAGATTGGCACAAAAGCGATACTTAGTAGATAGCTGATAAATGAGTGTGTACAGCTTTCAGACCGGAACTCCCCTCCTTGTTCCATCTCTAGTTCTGTAGCCTGAGGCTCTGTGCTACTTCATCCTGCAGTACTTTGAGACTTGTCAGAATATCAGCTGTAAGCTTGCTGGCAGGTGCTTGTAATACCAGCACTGTGGTTGGCTGAGGCAGAAGGCAGACAAGATTGAGCCCAGCCTGCACAATTTAGTCAGACACTGTTTCAAAATGGAAAAAATAAAATAAAATAAAATAAAATAAAAAGGGCTGCAGATGTAGGTCAGTGCAAAGGCCCTGGGTTCAATCCCCTGTGATGTCCGCCCTTACCCCCCCCAAAAAAAAGAAAAAAAGAACATCAACTATAGACTACTGCTCTCAAAAGACAAAATCTAACCAAGCTAAGACATATGGGTGAAATTCTAGTTTTTCTGTGCTCTACACCATAGGCAATCTGCACGTTGCCTCCATCGTTGCCCAGCATAGTGCTCTCTCTACTTACACTGAAAGTCCTCCGTCCGCTTTTGCTGTCAGCTTGCTTAGAAGATTTTATTGTCATACCACATCCTTGAAAAGCCTATTTCAGAATTTGTTCCTGGAAATATTTGTCTCTGCGAAGGAACTGATCTGTTTCCTCTTTTCTGATAGTAAGTGTCAGAACTCAGTTTCATTTTTTGTCCTGGCTTCCAGGAAGCTCAAGGCCAAAAATTTTAGGATCAATCACAGCATCTACAGCAACCCTAAGATTGCTATTTTTTTTCTCTTGAATAATAAGAATGTCAAATTAATGAATCTTTCTTGTGGTGAAACCACTGCGTATCCTTTTGGGAAAAAGATGAAGCCCAGATGGGTTTCAGATCTATGACCACTGCCATTTTTTTTTTTTTTTTTTGTGGGTACCGGGGGGTCGACCTCAGGACCTCGCGTGCCAGCAGGCGCCCGTGCCGCTGAGCGATATCACCGGCCCCTTTTTCGTATGTGGGTTCCGGGAGTCGAACTCGGGCCCTCGCGCTTGCCGGGCAGGCGCTTAAGCCGCTGAGCCATCTCACCGGCCCGACCACTGCCATTTGAGGCACAGCTTCTTCAGCCAGATCATGCCAGTACAAACCTGCCTGTGCCTGTCACCCACTCTGCACCCTCCTGCAAATGTTGGGTGGAGTCCCTGCTCTTCAGCTGATGGACCGGGCAACTGGTGACTAGTTGTGGCTCCCTCTGGGCCTGATTTGGTACATTCATAAATTCAGTTCATAGAGTTCTGGAGAGGAGCAGGAGGATAAAGATGGAGAAAAAGCCTTTGGTGAGGAGCAGGTGACATAGGCAAGTGCTGAACAGAGGCCACAAGTACCAATCCTTTGGGGTCCGGGAGGGAGAGGACAGGGCAGGGAGAGGGAGGACAGGCCCTCTTGCCAACAGGGCAAGGGTGAAGCCCCCTGCATCGAAGAAAAGCTCTGGAGGTGGGGAGTGTGAGGTGGAGAGTGTAACGGGGATTTCAGCCGTGGCAGAGATAGTATAAGAGATCAGGGCTTGTCAGTTTAGAATTTTCCATAATAAAAAGACTTTTGAAAATAAGAGCACACAGTGGTTTTGTGCAGTCACTAAATCATCATTGCGGGTCCCCTGAAACGTTCCGCCAGCTCCAGGATGTTTGTGGGCAGGCCTTGCTAGTATCTTGATAGCCCATCTGCCCCAGACAGGGTTCAACCACCTCCTCCAGCCTTGGAGTGATGTTTTTTGAAAAATGTCTCCTTAGGACAGAGAAGACCTTTCTAAGCAAGGCTTAAAACTCAGAAGCCATAAAGAAAAACAGGTTTGACCTCATAAAAATAAAAATCTTCTACAAGACATATGATCCCATAAATGAAGTTAAAAGAGAAGCAATACACTGGGCATTGAAGGGGAAAGCAGAAAATAGCCTCACTCCCCCTAAAGTGTCTTCAGTACCAGGAAGGAAATTAGGAGGAAATGTATGGGAGGCAAATTAGGAGGAATGATTTATCTGAGAGTGGTCTGGGTGCTGGGCTCTCCCTGTTGGGCCAGCCGTGAATTACTGTGACAAATCTTTCTCTATCACCCAGAAATGAGATAACCCTTTTTAAAAGAGGAACTTTTTATTTTTTTATTTTTATTTATTTATTTTTTTGTGGGTACCGGGGGCCGAACTCAGGACCTCGTGCACCAGCAGGCACCTGTGCCACTGAGTGATATCACCAGCCCTTTTTTCCTATGTGGGTACCGGTAGTCGAACTCAGGACCTTGCACTTGCCAGGCAGGCGCTTATGCCACTGAGCCATCTCACTGGCCCCAAGAGGAACTTTTTAAATGGGGAGGAGTTTGTCATCTGCTTTTCCTGGCTTTCATTAGATCCCCGGGTAGGTTTCTGGTGTCAATAGCCTGACGCACCTCACATAAAGCCCCATGAGGCTCCAGGTTGCAAAGCTTTGTGTGGCATCTCCTACCACAAACTATATGAGCTCTCAGGTTCTAGCGACACTTTGAACCATCCTGACTGTCTCCCAGCCCTGAGCCTGATGGACTGAGTCCCCACTGCCAGCCCAGCATGAGCAGCGCCACACCCCCTCCCTGTCTCAGTCTTCTGTGATCAGAAGCCAGTTTGAAGGGGGTGAAGGGGACAGGCCAGCTATGGCTGTTGGAGCGGGGGATGCTAAGGGGCAGGATACGGGATTGTAGAAAAAGTTGCATTGCCATGGTTTTGTGGATGGGCCCAGGTAACAGGGGCACCCAGCCTCTCACTTGCTGCAGGTGTGCTAACAGCCCAAGTCTGGCACCAGTAACAGAGAGATGGAACCTCCCTGCAGACACCCTGCCAAGTGGCTGCAGAGTCCTGAGTGCCTGGGGGGAACCACTGTGGGTGTCTTCTAGGAGGCCAAGCAGCTGAAGCAGAAAGTGTGGATCCCATTCAACTAGGACTAAAATGATATGGACAGGGAAGACTGACAGTTTCACTCTCACAGTGGGCAGCCTGGGACAGAGATCAGTCCCTAAGTCCTGCAAGTTCCTGGGCTCTCGTACATGTCAGGACAGGTTCAGGAATGAGGATACAGCCTCTCTGTCTGATTGGTTTTGTCCATGGGCCACTAATGCTATCCCCAGAGTAAATGGCTTCTTGAGAGGTTGAGTATTTGGGAGGTGGTGAGGCAGCATCCTCATCCTCACTTACATACTGAGGGGAGGAAGGAGTCATGGGTAGATCAAGGGCCTGGCTGATGGTACTGACCAGAGGGGAGAAAGGGAACTGGCCAGAAAGATCAGGACTCTCCCTATGGGCACTGCTGTGTCACTGTGGGCCCCTGAGGCAGACAAAGTCACTAATAAGAAACTACCAAATGTGGTGGGAACAATAGATTTCCTCAAATACCATCCCTTGACTTTTAGGCCTGCAGGATGGCTTTGACCATCTGAAGAGGGGCAGAACCCCAGCTAGCTCAGGCTCAGTTATTATGGCCCCTGATGGCAGAGGATGATGTCATATACAAATGAGAAACCTGACTTCTAATGGAAGGAGCCACACGGGGAACTTACCTTGGGATTCTTGATGAGGAAGCCTTACAAGTTCAGGTATTTACGTGTCTTGTTTCTGAGACTCAGAAGTAGGATTGGGAGGGATCACTTGCCTACAATGCAATGCTTGTCTTGTCTGGAATGAGAGGGCATCTGCAGTGGCCTCAGAGATGTGACAATCACCCTTCTGTATGTTTTTTTCTGCCAGAATTGACAAGTTTTTTTAAAAAAATAACTTGCTGGCTGGAATACCAAGTCTAGGGCCACTCTTCCTATCTACCTGGCAACTGGGACACTACTTTTCTTTGTTTGGGGCTTAAACAAGGAAAGAGTTTTTAGCTCTGTCATGCAAAAGTCGTGAAGGAACTGCCTAGGGCTGGTGAGGGGTTTGAGTGTTCATGGACATAGGCTCCTTCTAGCTTGTTCCCATTCCGGGGTGTGGCCCTCTTCTCATTATCCAAGATGGCAGCACGTTGGTTTAGAAAGCAGGTTGGAGGACACAAGAAACTGGTGTGAACAGCAGGCTCCAGCTTTCTTTTATTTTTTATTTTTCCAGCTTTCTTTTAAATAAGTCCCAGAAGTTGTCACACAACACTCAGAGCCAGAGTATAAGGCCATGGCCAGACCTAGCTGCAAGGGAGGCTGGGGCATGTAGGTTTCATTTGCGGGGAGGGCACTTGTGTCAGTGGAGCAGTTTAATGGAACTGGATGAATACACTGAGGATATCTTGACTTGAACAAAAAGGACAGTGGGATCAACTTGCAGCACTTTCGATTCACGTAACGTGCATATATTGCTTGCAATGTGCTTGTCACTATTCGTACTAAGCATCACCCATATATTAAGTCATTTATTCTTTGTGACAATCTGTGAAGCAGCTACAAGAGGCATCTCCATTTTATAGATGGACAAGAGAGCACAAGTAACTCAGTTGAGGTGACACAGCCAGAAAGTGGCTGGTCCAGGATCAGAGTTCAGGCGGCCTCCCTGTAGGGTTTGTGTGTTTATCTCCTGCACTATTCTCTCTGTGCCCACGTGGGCTGCTGTATATGATTCACCTTCTGCCACTCTTCAGCAAGGATGCCAGCTCCAGGAGTCAGGGAAGGGACTGAGCTGGCTGGCTTCCAGCATCCCTTGCCTAAACAGGATTCTTGCAGGGTGTTGGGTGTTACCTGCTTCAGAGTACAGGAAGGATAAAGGAGGGTTCTGTGGGCAGACAGGTCTGAGAGCTACACAGAGGCCACACAGCCATGCAGAGCCACACGGAGGAGAAGAAGCTGGAGGGAAGGGGTTGGGGGCTGAGATTCTTGAGCCTGACTCCTGAGGGTAATTTCACAGACAGCGTTGCTTCTAGGTATCCCTAAGACATTGGAACATCATGCAAATGCCTGGGATCAGAAGAGCAACCTCTACACCATGTCCAGGGTGCTTTATTGGGGTGCTCTTCTCCCTGGTAGAGGATAATCACACTACCGTGTAGGCTCCTTACACATCATGGGCATGGGATCTTCCAGGATGATTTCCAGGCAGAAGTGTGCCTGGAGCTGTTGTTTGTACTAGAGAGGGGCGTATCTGTCAAAAGGCACCATGGTAGTGGTGCAGAGGTGTTTGCAGGTAGCCCAGCCCAGAGGGATAACAGAAAAACATGGACTTGAGATTTCAAGGGGTGGGGGAGAATCAACAGGACTTAGAGACACTGATTGGATGTGATCAGGGGAATATGACATGGGACACATTTTCAGTCTGATGGAAGGAGGAAATAACTATGATCCCAGGTACCCAAGTGTGAGGCTTGTGGGCACCCCAAGTGGAAAATTTCTGAGGGGAAATCCTCCTGTCACAAACCATGCCATGGTTCATAGAAGCTTCCAGAGAGTCAGGGAATGAGTAGTTTCTGGGAGAGGAGCCAGTGGGGCAGGGGATGCTGCCCCCTGCCCTCTTTCAGGCTGCTAGGTCCCTGGAGTCAGGGCAGTAGGGTGCCCAAGGAGGCCCCAGCATTGTGGAGCCATGTATTCGGGTCTTCAGAGCTCTGGGGCTGGTCTATAAGGCCAAGGCCTCCTGCTGGAGTCTGAGCCTGAGGTTTCGGGCCTCCACCAGCAACATGCCTGGCCTTCAGGCTGGTGCTGGGAGCTACCCCGGTCCTGGGACAGCCTCCTCTAGGGACTCCTCAGCCCCAGGGACTAGAACTCACTATGCTGGAGGCCATGAGCCTTGGCTTCCCAAGTTGAGGCCCTGCCAGTCAGCTGATCCCCAAACCTTGGCTCTGATGGATGTCATGTCCCCTCTCCTTGTGATCTACCTCATTCCTTGGCTGGGTTCTGAGCTCACTGCTGGACTGGCTGGTAATTCCTGGGAAAGAGGAATTACAGGCAGGTCTCAGAACACCCTAGCTTCCTCCTGAACATGAGAAAGCGAAATCAGAGGTGGCACTGTTGGGCTATGAGCCCTGGGGCCAGGACACCTCATCCCCATCACTCCCATTTCACAGGAAACACCAAAGCCCAAAAGGGACAAGATTTACAGTCACCAGCTGAGAACAGCCCTGACCAGGAACTGGCCCTTGGAGGAACTAGTGAGTGAGTCACGATGGGGTTCTTCTTATGTGCAGAGGCCCATCAGGACCCCACCTCCCCACAACCCAGGCTCCTCCCCACCTGCAAACTGGGGCTTGTGTGTTCCCTGGCCGGCAGACTCACCTCACCCTCCAGGTTCTGCTTCCAGCCTTTCCACCCTACAAGAATTGGGGCTCCCTCATGTCAGGGACCAGGTGATTCCTTCTTCTCCAAGCCCCCAAGTCCACAGAAAAGTCTTAGATCCAAACTGTAGGGGATGTTCTTTTTTTAGTGCTGGGCTCTGTCCCCAAGGCTTGGAAGGAAATATACAGGCTTAGACGATTGAGCTGCCACTGCTGTAAGTCATGAGTCTGATTACCACTTTCTCCCATCTAGGAGATTTTGGTGGGCCTTGAAATAGAGACCCAGGCACCCAATCTGATACCTTTCTGGGAGTGGCCCGGAAGGTCTAAACCCCCATCTCTGTCCCCAGGCTCTCTCCCCTAGTGGCCAGCAGATGGCGCTGAGCCCCCAGCTTTGCTTCCTCAGATTTTAGTTCTGCAATTTGGCTCAGCCTTGCTGGGGTGGGGCTGGACTGCAGCCCCTAAGTGTGCATGAACCCTTCCCTCTTGTGGTCCTCTTTCTGCCTCTGTGGTGGCATCTAGTGGGTGGATGTCTGAGGACTGACAGAGCCGGGCCTTAGACCTCTGAACATGAGTTCAAGCCATGCCCCTTGCTGTGTAGCTCCTTACTGTGCTGAGAGCGCGTGCAGCTGTTTTCTGTAGCCTGGACACTTCAGGGCCCACCCATTTCTTTGTGTCATCTGCTGTGTTGGGTGCAGTGCACCATCAGCTCATGTACCATTGGCCACCACACAATTGGGTGAAATAAGTACCCTTCATACAGATGAAAACGCCAAGTCAGGGAAGGCCAGCAAGGCTGCTGAACTAGATATGGCAGAGCTGGCCTGCAACCCATGCCTGTCTGACTCATGCATGTGTTTTTAAGCCCTGCATTGGGCAGTTGCCACATCCTGGAAGAACTGCGCTGTGCTGAGGCAAATGGTCCCAAGTCTGGGATCCTCCTGCACGCTCCCTCACCCCAGCACTGGGGTACTTTGTCCATCTACTCAGGGCCCTGAGCTGAGCCTGCAGGGACTGCAGAGAGCAGCCCAGGCTGGCCCGATGGGGGTGCTATGGAGCAGGGAGCAGAAGTGAGGTTGGGAGGGGAACAGCAGTGGGAACCAAGCCCTCAGGCTCCCCTGGGAGGCTGGTCTGGCGGCCCTTCTGCTCTTCTTCCTCCCCTGCCTTGCCAGCCTTTCCCTGCTCATCCTGTGGAACCTCTCCTTTCCCAATTGCCTCTACCTCGCCTCCCCGATTTGGTCTCCTGCTCCCCTTTCACTCCGTCTGTCTCTGCTGCCCTGTCAGCCTGTCTTTCTTTTTGCATCTCTGTCTCTCACCAACAGAATCAGAGTTAAGTGACAAAAGAAGAATGGTCCCCTCCTGCCAGGGTTATTAAAATCATGTTCTACAATTGAGCCGCCAGAAGAGCCCCAGCTAATGACAGATGATGAGGCCACAGCGTCCCCGAAGCTGGGAGTGAGACGATAGACCCGGCTGCCGGATTACCACCAATTACGCAGGGCAGAGAGGGAGCAGCTCTTTTCTTCCCCTTCAGATCAGCCTTCTCTGCTCCGCTCTGGGAGATAAGATCTCACCGTGCGGGGTGGGACGGCTGAGCTGGGCTGTGGGGGAGGAGCCCAGGCTCCCTTGCCTCCGCGAGGATTATAGCAGTTTACTGAGGGCTTCCCCGTCTCTTCACAGCAGCCCCTGAGGAAGGCAATGCTGAATTTGGAGCCCCGTGGAGGTCAGAGCTCAGAGAAGTTAGGTAACTTGCCCAAGGTCACACTGTCAGTTGGAATCAGTCAGTACCTGAACTCCAAACTCCAATATCTTCTTTTTTTTCCCCCTAGTATCTTTTATATTTGTTAGGCAGTCTTCTCTCCATCAAAAAACATTGGAGGGGGCCGGTGAGATGGCTCAGCAGCGTAAGCACCTGCCTGGCAAGCGCGAGGTCCCAAGTTCAACTCCTGGAACCCACATAAAGGAAAAAAAGGGCCAGTGAGATGGCTCAGTGGCATAAGCGCCTGCTGGCAAGCGTGAGGTCCTGAGTTTGACTCCCAGTACCCACATTAAAAAGAAAATTGGAAAAGGAAGGTTTTATTTGCTAGGAAATGATAGTCCTGATCAACCTGGTTTTAATCCTGCTGGGACCTCATTAAGAGTAAGAAAGAACATGGCAGCAAAATGGATTTGAATTAGACATTAGGAAGGACTTACTGGAGGAGTGAGTTCTAAAATAGATGCCCGAGAGCTCATGTTTTCACCTTCTTTGATGGCCTTTGGGAACCAGAGCACCATCTTGGCAGTCTTCTAAGCAAGACAGGGTGCTGGGGCCATGGAGCAGGGATGTGTGGAGTCAGGGAGACTTGGCAAGGTAAGCTGCAGAAATAATAAGAGGCTCATTGATTAGACTTGGCCCAAGACCTAGAGCTCTGCGAGTGAGGGTGGGGATCATGTCTCATGAAGTCCTCCCACATGCAGCTCATTTGAATCTCTCCTCCACCTGTAGGAATGATTGTCCTGGGGCATAGCTCAGTGGTAGAGTGCAAGGTTAGGAGTGATTGTCCCCATTTTGCAGGTGAGAAAGGTGAATCTCCAAGAGGGGAGGGAGTCAGTCAAGGTCCCATGAGGAGAGAAGCTCTTGGTGCCCTGGCTCTGGCCAGGCTCTTCCCTCACACCAAGCTGTGAGGAGGCTGATGGGAGACTCAGTGTCCCAGGGCTGGGGGCACCCTACGCTGTCCCCCACCCTGCTCCAGCCTGACCGCTCATTCTGCTGCTTCCCGCCCTGCACTGGGACTCGTGCCAGCACCACAGTCTGCGCAGGACAAATGAGTATCTCTTTCCTATCTGGATTCTATTATTTTTCAGTTTATCCTGGTCAAAAAGCACAAGATGAACGTCTGGAGGAAAAAAATATATAATCTTTGAGAAAATTGAAAATATATATCATTGTTTGGGGCTGGGGGCTCTGGGACCCTGGAGACCAGTTTTCTCTGGCTCATTGCTCAGGGGCTGGTGTGGCCCATCTTTGCACACTCGACTGCTCTGCAGGACTGTGGGTTGCGAGAGAGTGCCTGGGGAGCTCCCTCCCCAACTCGGGGCTCTGTCCAGGATCTGGTCTCCAGGAGGGGTGTGTGTGTGTGTGTGTGTGTGTGTGTGTGTGTGTGTGTATTACAGAGAAGGAGACACCCTGGCTGGAGGGGCAGGGAGTGGGAGAGAGATCTCAATCTCCTTCCCTGAGGACTTGGGGCTTTTCTGGATATTTTTGGGACCCCGGGATTGTTCTGTGTAGGAGAAAACACCCGGCTTGGCCATATTGGTCAGGGTGGATGGAGGCTTTACTGCATCCCAGCTATTCTTCCAAGCAGTTCCATGAACTCTGAGGATCTGGCATCTCCTTCACTCCTCACACTACCCCCTGTATCCAGGGACCAGTACCTGCATTTTTTAGATCAGGAAATAACGGGTATTAGACAGCTTTCCTGTAGCTGGGACAAAATACTTGACTCCCACAGTTTAAGGAGGAGAGCTTTATTTTGGCTCACCTTCAGTCCATCATCAGCTAGCTGCAAGGCAGAAACGCCAGGTTGGAATGGCATGGTGGAAGAAAGTTGTGTACACCATAGCAGCTAGGAAGTGGAGAGAGGGAGAGAGGGAGAGAGAGAGAGAGAAAGAGAGAAAGAGAGAAAAAGAGAGGAGGGAGCCAGGGACAGGAAAACACCTTTCCATGTCTTGCCCCAGTGACACTCCTCCTCCAACCAGGCCTTACCTCTTAATAGCACATTCAGCTTAAATTTATCAGTGGATCAATCTACTGATGAGTACAGCATCTCCATGATCTAAACACCTTCTAAAAGCCCCACCTCTGACACGTGAGACTTTTGGGGGATATTTTAGATCTAAATCACAGCACACAGGTACAGAGAGCTCAAGAAACATGTCTAAGTTCACATAGTGGGGAAAATGTAGAACCATTCAAATCCAAGTAGTTGAACTTCAGGGCTCACTTGTCAACCGTTACTCTGTGAAACTTTCCTTCGCTGGAAAGAGCAGGGAAGAGGGCAGGGCGAGGGCAAGAGAGAGCACATAAGATGTGAGGGTCTCTAATTAGCTCCCCATGTGGGTCTATGGGGTAGAAACCTGTGTGTCCCTGTGTGCTTAATAGTGCTGTTTGTTTATCCATCGGTCGATCGATCGATCCATCCATCCCATCTACCCTCTCACATCCATTTGTACCATCTGTTGTGAAGTGTGTGGCCACATATACGTGGGGTGTTTCCATGCATGTCTGTGTAAATGTACATCCGACTGAGCAGGATAGGTGTCAGTATATATCTGGATGTATATATCAGTATATACCTGTGACCCCTCCCACTCTGGCACCAGAGACACTTCCCCCTCACCTGAAAAGCCACGTGAGAGAGGAAGAGGCCCTGGGCTCTAGTTCCCCTTGGAATCCAGCAGAGAGTTAATTAAATCCCTTTCCCAACAAGTGTGGTAATTAGTGCTAATGGTTTAGCTTCAACCCAGCAGCTGAAGAGGTTCCTGCTGTATGTGTGAGTGCACTTGTATGTGATGCGCGTGCATGCGTGCATGTGTGTGTTTGTGTGTGTGTGTAGATGGGTGTAGCAGGGCCTTCTTAGCTCCAGAAACTCATGGGGTATGGGGAGGGGTCTTCGGAGAGCTCCCTACCCTTCTCCAGCTCTTTGTCCCCTGATCTTCAGGGATCCAAGAAGCTGGGAAGCTGGGTCCCTGCAGGCCTACCTGGTAAGGGCCTGGCCGTGGCCCCTTAGGCTTGAGGACTGGCTCTCTGGGTCTGTGTGTGACTGAGGGTGTGCTGCTGAGTGTAGGATGAGGTGCCTGTGTGCACAAGGGATACTATACCTTGCTGTGTGCCTACAAATGACCACATATGGTCATGGTGTGTGGTGCCCCCTGGAGTTGTGCAATGGGGTGGCTCTGATCCATGGGACCTGAGTTTGTGTGTCCATGGCATGTGCATGACTGTGTGGGTCTGGGCGTCTTCTGTATATCTTGAGGTGAGTGTTTGCCTCTGTGTGTGTGTGTGTGTGTGTGTGTGTGTAACAAAAAGCAAGGAGCAGCAGGGCACCTGGCTTCTGGGGCCTGACTGACACCCCTTGCAAATAAATGTGACAATGAAATATAGTCCTGGAATTGCTGTGGAAGCTCCCTCAGGCAGGCAACAAAGAATAGGTGAAGTAGTAAAATGTTCCCTGGGGAGCCACATGCTGAGTGACAGCCATACCCGGCTCCTTGCCGCTGAGCCCGTTCTTCCTGGTGAGGCCCGGGGCTGGTGCTGCTCATCCTGACCCTCAGTGTGGGAGACTCTGTGGCCTAGGGCTCCTCCCTCCACATTATCTCATCACTTTCTTCAGAGAGGAGAAGCCCAGTCCCCCAGTCATTCACTCTGACCGGGCTCCCTGAGATCAGGGCCATGCCCCCTCCCAACCCCCTGAGTGGGCTTCCCAAGGTCAAGGCCATGTCTCCTTCCTCAGACCGGGCTCTCTGAGGTTGGGGCCAGGTCTCCTCCCTCAGTTTGGGTTCCCTGAATTCAGGACCGTGTCTTTCCCCCAGGACTGGGCTCCCTGAGGTCAGGGCCACCCCCAAACTCCAGAGTAGGCTCTCCAAAGTCAGGGCCATATCTTCTTCCTCAGAGTGGGTTCCCTGAGCTCAGGGGTATGTGTCCTCTGTTAGGCTGTGTTCCCAGAGATTGGGGCCATGTCTCCCTTCAGTTTGGGTTCCCTGAGATCAGGACTATGTCTTTTCCCTCAGAATGGGCTCCCTGAGGACAGGGCCATGTCTTCCCCCTCGGAGTGAGCTCCTGGCTCCCTGAGGTTGGGCCTACATTTCTCCTCTCAGTTGGGGTTATCTGAGGACAGGGCCATGCCTTTCCCTTCTGATTGGTGCTCCAGAGGGCATAGGTGTGCTTCCATCCCTGATCTGTTCTCCTTATGTACGAGCATGTTTTCCTTGAGATAGGGAAATCCCTTAGGGTGTCCAGGCACGAGGCCGGGTGTGCCCCAAGTACCCTCCAGCCTAGTGTCTGGGTGTACATACATGCTCATGAACGCCTATCAGGTTGCATGGGCACAGACCTATGTGTAGGTCTGGAAGATAAAGACACAGTTCTACTGAGCGTTGGTCGTAGAGACCTGGGTTTAAATCTCACATATGCCATCAGCAGTGGCTTCAGCAAGGTAGTAACAGGCTCCACAAAGTCAGGAGCTACTTCACGCACCACGAAGGCCAGCTGGAAGAAAACACCTGTTTATTTAACATCACAAATTGCTCACTGAGCCACCACCCTCCCAGGGCACCTGTGCTAATCCAGTAGCCTAGGGGGTGCCTGGTTAAATTCTCCTCTGATTTCAAAGGTGGCTGTGGTGGCTGTGTGTAGAGGCCCTGGTGTGGATGGGGAGAAGGGCCCTAAAGCACTAGCTCAGTGACCGTGTGCCTGGCTTGTGACGAGCCAAATGCCACCAGGCAACACATCACCTCTGGAGGGGCCTTCTGCTAGCAGGCAACAGGACACTTCTGGGTTTTATGTGGGTACCGGGAGTTGACCTCAGGACCTTGCGCTTGCCAGCAAGGGCTTGTGCCGCTGAGGGCTATCACCGGCCCTTTTTTTTTTCCTTTATGTGGGTTCCGGGAGTCGAACTCAGGACCTCACACTTGCCGGGCAGGCGCTTATGCTGCTGAGCTATCTCACTGGCCCCACTTCTGGGTTTTAAAACTTCCTTGGGGACACTTTGTTTTCTTTGTTGTATCTTTGGGTGTGTGTGTGTGTGTGTGTGTGTGTGAGAGAGAGAGAGAGAGAGAGAGAGAGAGATTTACAGAGAGAGAGAGAGAGGAGAAAGCAGCTTTCTGAAAGCAGAGGGCTAGGGTAGGAAGGAGTGTAATGGTATAACGGGGGGGTCTCCCCTTGCTTCTTCCTCATGCTGGGTCCTCTGCAGAGATGTCACCACTTCCGCTGCCCTTCCTGGGACTGCTCCTGCTTCTCTCTGTGCACAGCAGTCCCAGGTCACATTAGAGCCTGCACACACAGAGGGAAACTTTGGCCCTCTCTCTTGCCCTTCCAAGTTCTCCAAGGGTGGCAGCTGGGAACAAAGCTCATCTGCTCCCCTGGGCAGGAGGGCACCCTCTCTACAGAGTCTGTGTGACTATAAATCCTATGTGGGGTTCTTCGATATGACATCCCTAAAGTCTGGCACATAAAATCTGCCCAATGCATATTTCTTTCAAGAATGTGTTAGGATACCAGGATGCATCCTTCCAAAGCATGGCTCTTAGCACTGTGTGTGGCATGATAAAAATTAAGACCGAGGTGGCTCGGCTGGCAGACTATTCTGGAGGTTTTGTTGGCAGAGCTGAAGGCTCTCATGGGCTCGATTTCAATCTCTCTCCACCAAGTCTATCCTCAGCTCAGGATGCCACAGGAGAGAAAATTTTCAGTGTGACTTTTGCTCTTCTTCCTTAAGGCTCTGTCTACCCTTTATTTTATTCTTTTTCTTTTCTTTTCTTTTTTTTTTTTTTACGGTGCTGGGGATAGAACCCAGGGCCTCTGTGCACACTAGGCAAGTGCTCCACCGCTGAATCCAAGAGCCCAAAAGCCCAGCCTTTAATCTTCCAAACAGGCCATCAGTTGACCCTCTCTGCCCTGAGGCCAACTCGAAAATTCCCAAATTCTAGACCTTGCATTCGAGACCTAGTGAAATTGACATTTCCACCTTTTGCAACCACTGGCTTGTTTCCAGACAAGGGTAAAAATTATGCCCGGAACCAGAAGCCTCTGGGTTTAACAGAGGCACATGTTCTGGCCAATTTAATTGGAACAAAGGAAAGTCATTATGCAGATGTCTGATCCTTCAAAACTACTGCTTCCTGGGAAGAGAATGGGGGAGGGAGCCATGTTTGAAAGTGTCTGCCCACGCCTAGGTCGCTGCTAATTTCATTTTAATATTAGGCCATTGTAGGATGACTAATTATATACCTCAACAGAGCGAGTGACAGACGGAATGAAGGCACACATGGGGAGGTGTAGAGCAGAGGGGTTGAGAGCATGGGCTTTGGCCATGCTCCTTCTGCAGAAGGAGACCTCAGGAAGCAACCTGGTTCCTCCACACCACAGTTTCTACCTCTGAAGGTAAGAATGGTCCTCCCTTACTGGGTTTTTATGAACATGAAATGAGATTATGCATGACAGATGCTAAATTCATTGTTAGGCAAATATTGGGAGGTATTGTTACATTAAGGAAGCTGCATGCATGTGTGTGTATGTGAGACAGATGCTTGTGCATGTGTATTTGTGCATATATGATGGACATCTGTGTGTACGTTATAGACATTTGTATGTGTGTGCATCATCTTGTATGCAATGTGCATGTGAAAGATGCTTGTGTGTGTGTATGTGATGAGTAACAATGTGTGCATACGTTATAGACACCTCTGTGTATGTGTATGTGATGGACACATTGTATGTGTGTAGGTGATTGACACCTCTGTGTGTGTGTATATGATGGGTGCTGCTGTATGTATGTGTATAATGGATACCTTTGTGTGTGTGTCTCATGGACACTGTGTGTATGTGTGTATGTGTGGTGGACATCCAGGTACGTGTATTCAATGGAACTTGCATATGTGTGTGCTGTGGTGGGCACCGTGTGTATGTGTGAACATCTGGGAGTAGGTGTATATGATGTGTGTGAGCACCCACGTGTGTATGTGTGATGAGCACTCACACAAGGCATATGTAGACAGCCGGGATTGTGTGTTTGTGCTTTGGCTTCTGGACATGTTAAAATGTGTGCATGGTCAAAAGACAAATTTACCACAAATAAAGTTTAGAGAGTTGTTTCTTTCCTTTCTTTCTCTCTCTCCCTTCCTCCCTTTCTTCCCTCATCCACCTCCTCCTCCTCTCTCTCTGCAGTACTGGGGATTGAACCCAGGGATCTTTATCTCTGATATATATCCTCAGCCCCTTTAAAAATATTTTATTTTGAGACAGGGTTTCACTCAATTGTCCAGGCTGGCCTGAACTTGCAATCCTCCTGCCTCAGTCTCTCAAGTAGCTGGATTACAGGCATGTATCACTATACCCAGCTTAGTTTGGAGATACTAATTTGGCTTCTGGAGATATTAATTGGCTTCTGTTTATGATTCAGAATTGGGCAGCATCTCATTCTGTGGGACAGAATGAGTGTTGCTATGAACTGGGCAGAGGAGGTTGGCTTTATCCATAGAAAGGCCTGAGGAAGGCAGAAATAGAACACAAAAAGCAGACTAGTTGTTTCACTTACTTTTCTTATAAATATTAAAGCAGAGGGGACTTCCTTCTCATGCTGGCTAAAAGTGGTCCGTTGTTTGGGGATTTGGCTCTTATCTCCCACTCTCTAGATTTCTGGAAAACTTTAGTGCAAATGACTCCATTTGGATTTGGTCTATTGGGCCTAGTGCAGGAGCTCAGTCTGAACCAGTGGCCTAGGAATTTTATTTCATAATACAAAAATGTGGAAGGAAAGAAAAAAATGCTTGACAAAAGAAATTAGGTACTGTGAGTGTGAATCCCATTTCTATCATATATATGTGTATATGATATGGGACAGGCCATTTTGGTTATTTCCTCACCTGTAAAATAGTGCCTACTATGTGCTAGGATAACAAACCTCATCTTGGCCACCCACAGGTTTGGTTTTGGACTCAAAAGTTATGTTGTGCAAAGTGCTTGGTCCTGGACACACGGGAGGGGAGGCCATTGGGGATGCACACACATGTGCATAGCAGTGTCAAAGCAGGGCTAATTGAACACACACTTGTGCATAGACAACTTCTCCCTCCTGGCTATCCATGTGTATCCACACACATGGCCAGATCTGTGGCTGCATTCCACACAAGTGCTTACACATGTGTACCCAAGTCAGTGCATGCTCACCTACATATCCCATTCAGGTGTTTGCACACACACACATGCACACACACACACACGTACACACACATTCTGGCACTATTCCCTGTTCTATCCACACACTCATACCTGCTCATTAACACTGGCATGTGCACCCTTGCAACTGACAAAACCTAAAACATGTTCTCTTCCCTGGGTGGCCATTTGTAACTGGCCAGTATGTTGTTTGCAAAGGCTGCCACAACAAGTACCACAGACCTGGCGGCTTAAACTGTTGTGGAAAAGTCCAGTACTGAAAGGAAAATGCTCCACATCAAGGAGTTGGAAGGCAACTTGTTTATTAATGCTGGCTGGTTGGCGGGATTGGGTCCAAATCACCAGCGTTGGCTCAGAGTGAAACAGATTCTTAAATACATTTTTGCAGGCAGGAAGTACAAAAGCTGATAGCAGGTTTACTTAAAAGGAATTGTTTATCATAAGGCAGGAACATCCTGGGAGGGAGAGGGGTTTGAGTGGAGTAGGTAGAGTTACATGTGTCCTTGACTGGACCAGTCTGTCTTAGGCATAAAGTCCTTGAATCATGTTGGAAAAACCAGTTATATATTTTTAGGCAGGAGAAACTCAGACATTACAGCTGGATGTGGTCAGGATGACCTAGCCATCTATCTGGAAGAAGCAGCTGGACACAGACAGTCAAGGCTGACTGAGTTTAGCAGTCTAGATATGTGACAAGCAGCATGAGCATATCCTGTCTCAATATAGCAACAGGCTATTAATTGATTTTTAATTTCTAATATACAACTTCTATAAATTGCTACTCTAACCCCCTGTTTTTATTAAGGGAAAGTTTCCTCAGGGCTGAGAAGCTGATAAGAGGAAGCAACTTTTAAGAGGAGTTAGTTGGTCATGTATGGCCTCAAAGCGTTCAGTCAGAAAGTGAGTCAGAATGCGGATCACACAAGGGCCTAGAAGAAGGACTGTCAGGAGGGCCATTAAAGGTCTGAGTAGAGCTCCCATTCACAATGGGAGAAAATCCAGAGATCTCCACCAGGAAGAGTCTCCCATAGTATTTTGAGCCCTTTTTTTAAGGCATTCCCACAGCTGATGGGAGTTTTCTCTTGCTATCCCTGACTTGTTAGCATAGTAGCAACACTCTTCTAGGAAAAGGCAAGTACCTCCATGTTGGGCTGTCAGGAGGTCTAAGGCTCTTTAATTCTGGAGGACAACTGCAGCTAAAGAATCTATTTGGTCCTGCAGCATGTCTACTGATGTTTGTATGTTAGCAAAATCTCCAGCTATCTGAGCACTTAACTGTGAGTATTGTTGTTGGCCTATACCCATAGCTGTGGCACTGAGTGTCAGACTCCCTATTATTGCTATCCCAGCTAGTCTGGGCAATATCACGGGGTCATGCTTTTGATGTATGGGCATGTGATGGGCATGTGCAGGACCTTGTTGACCTGGATAAACAGAGAGGCTGGGTACCAGAAAAGCGAGTACACAAAGACTCATTTTGGCAGTATCAAACACTTGGTGTATGCCATCAGAGCAAACAAAGTTCCAAGAGGGGCTGCCGGAGAACCTGAGGTGACAGTCAAAACATCTATGCAGTCAACAGAAACATTTTGCCTCTTAGGGGAATCCAGGAAGCAGGAAGTGTTTCCCTATACTATCGTGGGATAGGACTGAAGTAAGCGATCAGGAGCATTAGTAGAATTGAGTTTAGAATTATTTCAAGTTAGACCTAGAGCTTGATAGGAAAGAACTGAAAGGGGAACACAGAGCCAACAGTCTTTGCCTAACTCTGGGTTTACAGCTTGGAGGATCTGATGGGTGTTGTTGACCAGGTGTAGATCAGGAGTCGGATGTCATGGATGCTTAACCCAGGTGTAGGCTAGCTCCTTTGGAATGATCATTCAATTGTCTGGTAGGGCCCAGATGCCATTTGGGTCTACATCAGCCCCTTCTTGTTTTGCCTATTTTATTTCTTCTTTAGTATAATGGAGGGGACCTCAGTGCAAGCTAAGAACAGTTTTTGGTGGTATCTCATGTAGAGCTTCTAAGTTCTGGACCAAATCATTGTCTCCCCAAGTTGAGGCTTCAGTGGCCATCTTAGTAGCCTCATCTGCTTAATGACTGCCAAGAGTAACAGTGTCTTTTACTTTATGATGTCCTTTGTGATGGATAATGGCAACATTTTTAGGTTTCCAAATTGTAGTCAGGAGTTGGCAGATTTCATCCTTGTTTTTGATTTGCTTTCCTTCTGCTGTCAGGAGTCCACGTTCCTTGTATAACATCCTGTGGACGTGGACTGTAGCAAAGGCATACCAGAAGTCTGTGTAAATATTTACTTTTTTATCGTTAGCCCAATACCTCAGTTTTGGAGCCTAGAAATCCAAGATCAAGGTATTGGCAGGGCTGATTTATTTTATTTTAGCTTTTGTAGTACTAGGGGTTGAACCCAGGGTTTCTCACATGCTAGGCAATTGCTCTACCATGGAACTATACCCCCAGCTCCAGCAGGGTTGACCTTTTCTGGGACTTCTCTCTCTGGCTGTTGGGTGTGTCTCCTCCTGGTCTTCACTCTGTACATGTCTCTGTCCAAATACCCCTTTCAGGATGCAGCCATATTGGATGAGGGCGCATCCTAGTAGTATGATTTTAACTTAGTCACCGCTTTAAGACCCTATCTCCAAATACAGCCACATTTTGAGGGACTGGGGATTAGAGTTTCAACGTGTGAATTTTATGGGGACACAATTCAGCCCATGTCACCAGGAGAGAGAAAGCCTTTAGTGGAGGGTTTGCAGCAAGCACCTTGACCAGCCTGCTTCAATTTCCTCAGCTGTGAATTGAGGATAAACAACGGCCAGTGCACCACAGAGCTGTCCTCAAGGCTCACCCAGCCCACCTGGGTAAGTGCTTAAGGTAGTGCCTGCCATACACTAAGTGATCAACAAGTATGGGCTGTTCTCTGAGGTGGGCTTCCTGCTCAGCGCTGATGTGATTAGGAAAGTAGACCCATGTCTGTGCCCCATACATGACCTTGAACTCATAGCACTTAGACTCCCCAACCCCCTTGCTGAGCACGAACTCTAACTCCCTGAAAGTGCTCACCAGGTTTTGTTTGCACACTGAGCGATGGGGAACTCATTCCCTCCTAGAGTGACTTTGGTAGACTAAGTTTCCTGGCTGCTGTCTTGAGCTGCAGCATGTCATTCTGCCCATGGTTCTTCCTTTTGCCCTCTGTTCCCACTTCTAAATGATTCCCTTTTAACTTCGGGCCTCTGATAATTCATCCAGCCAGGTCCTTAACCTATGCTGCACAAGTGAGGCAGACTTTTAAAGGAAATGTTCATAGCTGTATTATTTTTCTTGATTTAAGAATGTAATACATGGCCATGAAAAAAATCCAGATAATACAAAAAAATATGAAGAAGAAAGTAAAACTACCCATTGTCCCAGCAACCAGAGGTAACTGGTTAACATTCTTTAATTTAATTTTTGAATTGGCAATACATTCACAGCATTCAAAATTAAAAATTATAAGAGGGTATTACGTATTCAGGAAAAATTTCCCTCCCACAGCTCTACCCTCTAGACTCCATTCTCCTCCCCACAGATGAAAATATAAGTCATGAATTTCTTATGTGTATTTCTAGGGAAATCTACAAGGCATTTTTAAGATATTACATGGCTCTTTGAAAGGATTTAAACAATGTTTTAAGACACACACACACACACACACACACACACTCTGTCTCTCTCTCTTTTCTCCCCATCTCCCACTTCAATTTACTACTTTGTTTGCTAAATAGCATGTGATGGAATTCAGTTTTCAAAGGGCAAGTATTTACCTTTTCCTGTTACACTTGGTCTTCTTGTTTAAGACTGAACAGTGCACTGTTCAGGTCTTTGGGGTCATTTGACAATGCTTTTTTTTCTTCCAGTACTGGGGATTGAACCCTGGTCCTTGCACATGCTAGGATAGTGCTCTCCTACTGAACTACATCCTCAGCCCTTTTTATT
The DNA here is from genome assembly GCA_028451465.1 of Erethizon dorsatum. Taxonomy (NCBI): domain Eukaryota; kingdom Metazoa; phylum Chordata; class Mammalia; order Rodentia; family Erethizontidae; genus Erethizon; species Erethizon dorsatum. The sequence goes on along the minus strand of CM051827.1, from coordinate 106,570,144 downwards.
TTATTTGAGACAGGGTCTTGCTAAATTATTAAGTTGCCAAGGATGGCCTTGAACTTGTGAGCCCCCTGCCTCAGCCTTCCAGGTAGCTGGGCTTCCAGGCATGTACCACTATTCCCAGCATTCATTTGACATTCTTTTGTTGGCTCTTCCACTTTTATGACATCTTGCCATCTCCAGGTCTATTTGCTATGCACACGTGCAGTGACCCTCTCCAGCGATACTGCCTGTGAACCATTTAATCAGCACTCAGCACAGTTTCAGCCAACGTCTGACAGTATCTCAGCCAGCCCACATTTCACAGAAATCAGCGTTGCTCTCAGAAGAGCATCAGATGTGTACGTGAAACATTTTTAGCGCTTTTGAATGTATCATCGTAGAGATATGAAACCATGTAGACATTGGCAGGACATAACTTTCTTACGTGAACCACTGTTGGCTCCTGGTGACCTCTGTTTCTTCTGTTGAAGCTAACAAATGACCATGACCAAAAGATGCTGACACGGTGAGTGTGCTCCACTTGCTAGGCGCAGGTTTGCAATCTTTACACAGTGATGTTGGTACCCCATCTAACAACCTATTACCACCCTCAGTTTACAGTAAGGAAATGGTCTCAGAGAGGTGAAGTGACTTGCCTGAGGCCACATGGCTTGTAGGAGGTAGAGCTGTGGCTTCTAAGGCCATCAGCCTCGTGTCTTCCCCATGTTGCCAGTGGGTGTTGCCATGTGCCACAGAGCTCTGCCAGGACTGGCACCGAGTTCCTGCCTTTGCACGGTTGCTCTCCTGTTGGGCCTGCTTGGCACATGGTCCAGGACTGTCGATGGTGTCTCTTCTTCCCTGGGCTCTGGGCAGGGCATCTCTCACTTGTGAGGCCTATGTTCTTTCCTTGTGAATTTCCGTAGCACTGTTTTGTGGAGAGAGTTTTAATTCACTGAAACTGCAGCAGGAGGAATAAGCCTGCCCATCAGGGCCTCCTGGACTTACTGGGGAGTTGGGAACAGTATGGTTAAGGGTAATGATGGAGGTTATGGGCTCAGGGGTGAGACCTGGATTCCAACCAGGTTCCACCCCTTACTGCTGTGTGTCCTTGGACAAGTTTCTCAAACTCCCTGGACCTTGGTCTCCACTTCTCAAAAGTGGGAAGAACAAATAAGACAATATGTGGAAGATGGTCAGTGTCAAGGAGGTGCTTTGTGGATGCACCATCCTCCTGACCATGGTCACCCCAACCTCATTTGATGGCTTCAGTTACCTGGGCTGTTCTCTCCTCCATGTCCCTAGCTAGTCCCTAATCAATGGCACATTTCATTCCTGGGCTGGGTGCTGTGGGGCGGGGCGTGGGGGGAAGCGTAGAGATCAGTGGTCCTGAGTCAACTTGGAGGCTCCCCGTGTGGCGAGGGAGCTGCCAGGGACCAGGCAGTGACAGATGCCATGTGGAGCTGAGGCTGGAGGGTGAGAGTGGAGCAGGTTAGCCCCCTCTGTCCTCTCCCTTGCCTCTGGTTGTCCCTTCTCTATCAGCCTCCAAGGAAATGGGGTTCCCAGGTCCCCCGTGATTGTTCAAGTCTTTCGGGGTCTCTCCCACAGAAACACTAGCCTTATGACCCTTCTTGGCTCAGGATCGCCTGGACAGGCTCCCTGTGTCCATCCTTAGACCAGTCCCCCCAGCTCCCCCCGCTGGCTACGTCCCTTATATGACTGATGCCTTCCAAAGACTGGGCTGTGTCCTCCTCCAGCTAAGGCTTCTCAGAACAGGGACAAGGCTAGCCCTTCTGACTGGGCTATCCCAGGGCCAAGTTGTGTTGTCTGAGAATGAGGGGTTTCCAGAGAGAAGCTGCCTCCCCGGACCAGGGCCCCCCACAGAAAAGAGCCATTTCTTCCCCCCTTTGGAAGCACCTTGTGGGTCAGAAATACATCTCCCCCCTCACCTTAGAGGCATTCAAAGATACAAAGTGTATTCCCCCCTCTGCGACCAGGGCTGTTCTGGACAGGGCTGTCTCCTCCCTCAGCCCAAGTCCCTCTGAGCTGGGCTGTTTCCTCCTTCAGACTGGGGCTCCCAGGCCCCGTGGTGTATTTCCAGGATGGGACATTTGTCGCCCTGGCCAAGAGTTCAGTGCCAGGCAAATAATTGAATTCCTGCACATTAACAAGTCAATCATGGAGTCTTAATGAGTCCTGAGTAATTGCAGACATGCGCGTTAATTAAATAGCTGTCCTGCTTCTAATCCACTGGAAGTTAATCACTGGGGAATTAGGAGGTGTCAGCCTGGGAACTTCATTAAGGCATGGAGGACAGGGCTGGCCAGGGGAGCTTTGGAGCAGGGATGGCGTGAGGAGTGCTCTGTCCTGAAACATAGGATGGTAGCCTGTCAGAGGGGTGGGGATGCACAGCTGCAGGCTCCCAACTTCCTCCGGCATCAGGGTCAGGGTGTCCCTACTCTGCTGCCCTCAGTCTCCAGTCCAGGAGAGCTCAGGAAGAGGCAGTAATGCACGGAAAGGGCTGGTACTCAGCAGGATGAGCACAGAAGTGCTCTGCAAACACGAGCACCCTCCATCCTTCTGGTGTTTGACCACTTCCCACCCTGCCACCAACTCTCCTCCCCTCTTCTCCTGCCCCACTGTATATCCTGGGTTCCCTATCCCCATCTGCACCTTTTCACTGAACCTCTCTCTGGGGCCTTAGAGGGAGCAGCGTGTCCTTTAGGAGCCCTGGTTGACACGCAGGCCACAGGGTGTGGGTGGCAAGGGAGTGGGAACAGGGATTGGGGCAATGGATACCCAATGGGCCCCTAGGCCTGGCACTTAGGTGGGCAGTGGGGAGGCAGCAGAAGTCCAGGTTTGGATCTCCAAGGCCATGCCTGTGACTACACTCCAGATGAACTAGGAGTGGAAAGCTCACTTTCCCTGGCTGGTGCTAGGCCCCGGGGTGTTTCTAGGAAGCTCCTGATTCTGGTGACGTGATCTGGGACTTTGGATAGATGCCAAAGATCTAAGGGGGTGCAGTCCTGGGTTGAGGTCTGTATTGTACTGAGTTCTGGGTGGAGTTGGTTCTCGATAGAAACAGAACCAACAATTCAAATTGTTTGTGTAGTCATAACCAATCGCTTTATAATCATTCTCTCTCTGTATGTAGTTACCTTTCCATAGCAGTTGGAGATTGGTTCCAAGACACAATGTAGATACTAAAACCCGTAGATGCTCAAATCCCTTATGTAAAATGGCATAGTATCTGCATATAATCCACAGACATCATCTTGTATACTTTGAATAATCTCGATTACTTCTAATTCCTAACACAATGTAATGCTATGTAAATAATTGTTGCACTGAATTGTTTAGGGAATAATGACAAGGGAAAAATCTGCGGAATTTTTTCCTGAGTACTTTCAATCTGTGGTTAGTTGAATCTGCAGATGTGGAGGGCTGGCCGTATACATGTATAAAGAGATACAAATAATTAACTTGTGTGATTCTGGAGGCTAAGAAGTCCCAAGAGCTGCAGTCAGTGAGCTGGAGACCCAGGACAGCTGATGGTATAGTTCCAGTCTGAAATCTGGCAGTTCTGAGACACCCCGCCCCCAGGGTTCCAGTGGGAGTCTGACAGCAGGAAAAGACCAATCTCCCCATCCAAGACAGGTAAATGTTCCCTTTTTATCCTGGGAGAAGCAGCCTTTGTGTTTTATTCAGGCTTCAACTGATTGGATGTGGCTCACCTACTCTGGGGAAGCAATCAGCTTTTCTCGGTCTGATCCTGTGAAATGTGTTTAGTCTTCCTCTCATATCCCGGTTCAGAGCTCACATCCATGGAATTGCTTAAGTGATAAATGCCTTTCTAGGTGCTAATGAGATGTCTGGGGGCTGGGGGTTCCTGGATAGCTTCAGAATGGGGGCTAGTTGCCAGGGAAACCAACCCTGTGATTAGAAGATTGGAACTTTCTGTCACACTCCCAGACCTCTGGGGAAAGGAGAAAGGCCGAAGGTTGAGTTGATTTAATTAATAATGCCTAGATAATGAAGCCTCCATGAAAGCCCCACAGGACAGGACATGGGGCTGAACACATGGAAGGCGGTGCACATGGGGAGGGCTGGGAAGCGTCTCTCCCCCTTCCTCCCATTCTTCACCTTACGCATTTCTTCCATCTGGCTGTTCATCTGTAACTTCTATAATATCCTTTGTGATAAATGGGTAAACTTTGTAAAGTGTTTTCTCGAGTTCTGTGAGCTGCTCTAGCAAATTCATCAAGCTTTAGGAAGAGGTCATGGGAACTCCTGATTTATAGCTGCTGGTCCATCAGAAGTGCAGGCCACCATCTGGGGATTGCAAGTGGGATCTGAAGTGGAGGCAGCTTTGAAGGACTGGGCCCTCCCATCTGAGCCCTGTGGGATGTGAGCTACCTTTAGGTAGAAAGTGTCAGAACTGAATTCAGGCAGAGGACACCCAGCTGGCGTCCTCTGGAGCACCAGTTGTGTGTGGGGAGAGAGTCCACACATTTTGGTGACCAGAGGTGAAATGTTCTATGTTGAATGCTCTGCTGTGTGAGTAGGAAAAGCAGCTTGGATTTTTTCTTTCCTATCTCAGACACTTACTCTACCAAATCCAGTGTTAATTTCATCCAAAAACCACTCTCACTGCTGCCGCCCACATAATGTTTGACTACCCCAAGGCAGCCATGTTGTGAGGAAGCCCAAACTAGCACATGGAAGAAGAAGCCCTGTACAGCAGTCTTGAGACATCTGGAGTGAATGGAATCTTCTTGACTTTCCAATCTGACCAACTTCTCAGCCAAATGCAGCCAGTAAATAATCCCAGCTGAACCCACTCAGAGCAGGAAAAGCACCTAGCTACACTGGAGACTGTGGCTTCCTGGGACTTCTGCCAGGGCTTCTGCCATGTCCCATCTGGGGCGTGGGTATCACAACCAAGTGATTTTGGTACCACAGCAGCCTGCACTGTTGTGAGCATGTGTTTCCTTGCCCGTGAGGATAAAATCAGGGTACCTTTTCTGGCCATAGATAAGCCGAGGCCACATATGCTGACCCATCTGGCCTGACCCCAGCCTTGGGGACTTCAGTAGACAGGCATCCAAGGTCTCCTTTCCTACTGACTCTGTTTTGTGATCTAGTTCCCACAGGAGAGTATGAGGTTTCATGTTCAAAGCTCCCAACCATCCATATACCTTCCCCGATGACTGGGTTGCTCCAAAATAGCAAATGGGGGTCACTGCATGAGCTGGGGTCACTTCTGAGTCCTCAAAGTCCACTTTTTGGTAATCCACTCTGGAGTTTGCTAGGGCTTTGTGGGATGAATATTTTCTTCTAGGCTCTGGAGGTATCCTGTGGCAACACCTATTACTGCCATTTTGTTTCTTGGTCTTCTTGGTCCCAACTCTGACCTTGAGCCAAGGGAAGAGGGGATGGCTGGCTCCCTTCTGTTAGGATTCCTAGCCAAGCTTTGTGCCTAGATGTTGGTAGAGACCCTTCCCTACTCCCAGGGAGAGGGCATAGGTCACTATTTTGCTAAAGCAGTTTGCTACCTTAAAAGTTTCTGAAATGGATGATCCCCCATTCTGAAGGATTTTCCTATTGGGCCTGGTCTACACCATTGAGTGCACCCTTGTTCAAATTTGGTTTGTCCTAGGAGATGGCTTCAGAGGCTGTCAGCACTGCCCCTATGTCCCTAGGCAGCCCTTGGTTTATGCATGCTCTGGGTCTGTGCAAGGTGGTAAGTGTGCCTTCATGGGAAATACTCTCAGTGATGCCAAGGTGAGGGGACTATGAGCCAATGGTTTCTAGAATCCATGTCCCTGTGGGAGAGCTGGAGCCACACTCACTGCCCAAAACGGGATGCCACTGCCCATTCCAGGTGTGAGTTGTTGTTGGTGACATCAGCAACGCTTGAGCCTGCGCATGCTCAGTCCTCTGGGACTGCATTCTTCTGGCTTGGGGGCAGGAGCTCATTTCCAGCCGCACCTCCTCTCTGTGCTCCCATTTTCTCTTACTCTGAGCCATGTTTATTTAGCTCCGTGTTGATCAAGTGATAGGCTGGCTGCCACTGACAGGCACAGTGGCATTGTCTATTACGGAGAAGATACACTGGTCCAGAACGCAGCTCACTTGTTGGGCTGGGTTGGATGCCACGCCCCCTTTTATCGTCTCCTCCATTCCCAGTTCCCTCACTCACCAGTGAGCCAGCTCAGCCCAGAGTGACTTCTCAAGGAACCAACCTGCTGGACTCATTGGTCCTCCTGATCTTTAGATCTTCTCATCTTCAGAAAGACACCTGGCTTTCAAGAGGTGGTTAAGAGCATAGGTGGTAGTCACACTTTCTGAGTCTGAATCCTTCCCCATCTCTCTCTAGCAGAGTGATTTCTGACATTGCTCTGTGCCTCAGTTTCCCCTCTGTATAGCTGGGAGGGTGATAGCCCCTGTTTCTTAGGACTGCAGTGAGCTCAGTGCTGCAGGTAAGTTCTCTATCCATGTTAGCTACTGTTCCTGAAGGGTGGGGGTAGATCTAAACATGTCCAGGCTTCTTCGCACTGTCTTCCTTCTTCCCTTCTTTTCTTCCTCACACAACTATCCAATAATGATTACTTAGAACCTTCTCATGGCTGCCAGCTGGGGATCTTGGAGCAAAGGTACCAGGGCCCAGTTTGGAGGACTCACAGCCTCATGACAGGCAGGGGTCAGGGAGGAGTAAATGATTGTCCGGGTTGGGTGGTGCAGAGGCTGGCAGCTGAGGGCTTTGGGTATTAGAATTTGATCAGGTGACTTCTCATCACATTGTTTATGGAAAGCTCCGTGGAGAGAGTAGATTTTGAACCTGACCTAAAAGGGACTGATCAGTTCAAGGTGGGCGGGAGGTGACACTGCAATTGCAGAGGACAGGAGGTGGGGTGCTGAGGACAGCATGTGAAGACACAAAGGTTAGTTTTTAGCTGTGAATCAGCCCAGGACCTTGAATACCAGGCTGAAGATGTGGCTTTTGTCCCTGCTCTTCAGGAGCCCTTGGATGCTTCTGAGCAGGTGAGTGACAGGGTCACAATGGGAAGGATAGAGATGGACTGAGAGGGAGTCTGGTCCAGGCTGTACAGTGTGACAAGAGAGATCCTGGGGGTTGGCCTGGGAAGTCCACCCTTGCCACTTCTGGGCCCACCAGGGGCTCCCATTCTTCCCCTGTGAGGGCTGGGTTGAGCTCTTCTCCCAGTGGAAGGGAAGCGGCAGCCTGGCCATGGGCAGAGGTGGGATCTGGGAAGATTTGCCCTCTGGGTGGAATCTCTGTAGGCTGACAAGGGACAATTTCTGCTGGGCCCAGAAGAAATGACTCTTGGTGCTGCTTGTTTGGGGGTGAGCAGATACTCTGGGTTCTGATGGTATTGTGTCTGTTCGTGTTTGTGCACATCTGCATAGTGGTGGGTGTGCACATGAGTCTGATTTTGCTTCCCTGTAAGACCCTGTGTTAGTACGCTTCATCCAAGAAGCATGTACTTCTCACTGTGTGCTGGGACTCTTCTATGTACATCCATATACGTTAGCTCATTTAATCCACATGGGTTGCCAGATGAGGAAACCGAGGCTCAGAGAGGTCAGTAGCCCAAGGTCACATGGCAGTGAGCGATGGAGCTGGGATTTGAACCCAGACAGTCTGCCTTCAGAGGTATTGCTTTTCTCTGGTGGACTCCCATTTCTTCTTAGGTGTAAGCCTGTTTGTGCATGCAAGTGTGTGTGTGTGTGGAAATCGGGGGGAGGTGAAGGAGGAGAAATTCTTATTAGGGAACAGCCCCCTAACCTCCAAGGGAACATTCCCAGGTGTCCTCTCCATCTTGATGTTGGGGAGCAACAAATAGTAGGAGTGCCCCCCAACCCGGTTGAACACACATCTATGCTGGGTGGGCTGTGGGGAGGACACTGGGATCAGGCCAATTGGATGACCTTGGACAAGGTCACACAGCCTAGTCTGCTATTGGCTCTGGGTACCCTCTAGGTCAGTGGTGGTGAACCTATGGCATGTGTGGTGCAGCCAACTGTTGGTTGTTGTTGAAAGCTCTAGAAGGTTCTTCATCACTGCTCTAGGTGGTTGGAGAATGGCAGCCTCCTGGGCTCTGGGGTTCCCTCTCCCCAGATCACTGGCTCCTTTCCCCTCTGCCTTTACAACCTCCCATCCCTGCCTCTAGTGCCCTAAGACAAAGGGAAACCTGGCATCTGGCGTGGCCCAGTGTGGTGTACCGCTTCTCAGGCATCTGGGCTTGGCTGAGTCTCTCTCCACTCTCTATAAAGTTTGATTCCCACTGCAAATAGCTGTCAGTGCTTTCTCCTTTACTTCATTTAGATCTGTGCTCAAATGTCACTTTACAGAGTAAATACACTGGACAAAATAGCACTACATAGCCCTGTCTATTCCCCTTAGCCTGCTTAATTTTTCTTCATAGCACTTCCTTCCGCGGCAATACTGGATTGTTGTTGCTTATAGGTTACCTGTCTCCAGGCAGAGCAGGGCTTACTTTGCTCATCTGTATATGGTAGAGTTGTCTGTCCTGCAGTTAAAGGAAGAAGTAGGTGCTGCTCCATGTAAGCCTTGCCGCAGCTGGCTACTCTCATTGTTACCTCAATTTAGACATTAGGTTTCCTAATGTCACAGAGAATTTCAATAGCTTGATCATGGTCACAGAAATGCTAAGTGGCTCAGCTGGGTCACAAAGCCAGGTAATGTCCCTCACTGGAGCCACTCAGGGTCCCAGTATCCACTACCACAGGGTCCCACCACTTCTGGTTTCCTGTGTGCACTTGAATCATGGAGGTGGGCTGACCTTATGCTCTTGATAGGTCAGGGGCTGGTCAAGTGAGCTTCAAGGGGCAAGATATCCCTTGGACCCCATTCCTGTGCCTTTCATAGCTTTCCAGGGAGAGGCAACCTGGTCACTTGCCTTCCTGGGGCTCCCATGGCTCTGGGTGGAGAGCCCAGGACAAGCCTTGGTGGCTGGGTGCCTTGAAGGCAAGAGGAACTATCACTAGCCCACTGTTCAACTCACAGCCTGGCCTTCCCCATTTACCTCACCTGAGACAAAATAATTCTTTCTTAAGGAGAGCTGCACCAGAATGTATGACGTTGGGACTAATACACCTTGCAACAGAATTCAATTCATATCTCCTTAGCCCAAAGAAACTGTCCATGACCTTAAAAAAAAAAATGGTACTGGGTGGGATTGAACTCCAGGGCCTTTCACTGAGTTATATCCTACACCTTTTTATTTTTTAACTTGGAGAGAGGGTCTTGCTAAGTTGCTGAGTTGCCCAGAGTGGGCTCAAACTTGCTCCCCTCCTGCCGGAGCCTCCCAGAGTCCTGGGATTACAGGTGTGCACCACTGTGCTTGGCTAACTTCGATGACTTTTAATAGTGACCATTTGTCCCAGACATGGCTGGTGTCTATGTATGGCAGGTGTCTCTGGACACATGGAACATTACACTGTCCAATCTGGGTACAGCAAGGCAAGGCCACGTGATAGCTCCATCCAATGAAATACGAGTAGAAGTGATGGGTGTCACCTCTGCGCCAAGGCGTTTAAGAAGCTGGGTGTTCATCCTTCTCCCTGCAGGGTAATCTTGGAGATACCACGTTCTGGAGGGTGCAGCTGTAAGCAGCCAGAGTTCTCTCTGCAAGTATCCTTGACTTTTGCTCTGTGAGGCAGAGACCCTCCTTGTACTGAATCAGGTTGAGTCTGCCATCTGGGGCAGAAATAAGTCTGAGTTTCTGGGGTTAATTTGTTACTGCAGCTTGGCCCAGTCTTTCCTGACTAATGCATCCTTTCTGATGTATTTTGTACATCTTCAATATTAGTGGTCTCCATCTCATTCACCCAGAGTGGGAGTGGAAATTGGTACAGCCTTCCTGGGAGACGATTTGGCAGTAAGTATATATGAGAAGCCCTAAATAGGTGTATTGTCTTTGACTCAGAAATTTCATTTCTAGAAATTTATCCTAAGGAAATAATTGGACAAGTTCAAAAAGTTGTATGGATAAGGAGGATATTCATCACATAAAATGGTGAGAAATAGGATCAGCCTTAATGTCCCCCAGCAGCAAATTGGTTAAATAAATTGTGATTCTGCTCCACAGTGGAATACTCACTGCTGCCAGTGATACATATTTATTGACACAGAGAGAGTCGCACTCTAGTGCAGTGCAGGGTATGCATAATGTGAGCCCATCTTTGTTAAAAAATGGATTTGCATGCCGACAATCTGGATGATAGCGGATGCTTAACAATGGTAATTTCTGGGTGTAGAATCTCAGGTGATTTTACATTTATTGTTTTTATTTTGCCCTTTTCTATTTAAAATTCTTTTCTTCAGTGATTTCGTATCACGTGTATAATTAAAAATTAAACGGGAGGGAAAATGACCATGATCTTGGATGAGTTATGGTTTCCGTATCTGTGGGCATAACGATCCCCACTTCTTTGGGTGGTTACAATCACTTGTTAAGAAGCGCCCAGTGCCTAGTAGGTGCCCAAAACCCCTAGCCATCATTAGCAGTTCTCAGTGACCTCCAGATCTTGGAGTTTGGTTGGTTCATTAATGAACCCATCTATCCATTCATATAATAAGCATGTCCTGAAACCTATGTGCACCTGGCCATGTACTAGAAAAATAACAATAATAGTAAGAATAGTAAATACTTACATGGCTCTTCGTGTTGCAGGCACAATCATAAATGTTTTACATTATTGCCTAATTTAATCTACACAATGACCCCCCATCTGCCTTTTTTGGTGGTACTGGGGATTGAAGCCTGGACCTTTGCACTGAGATACATCTCTAGCCCCCCCAACCTTTTTTTTTTTTGTGGGTACCAGGGGTCGACCTCAGGACCTTGTGCAACAGCAGGCACCCATGCCGCTGAGCGATATCACCGGCCTTTTTTCGTATGTGGGTACTGGGAGTTGAACTCAGGACCTTGCACTTGCCAGGCAGGTGCTTATGCCACTGAGCCATCTCACTGTCCTCTAAAATTTTTTTGATGGGGTCTCACTAAGTTCTTAAATTGCCCATACTGGGCTTGAACTTGTGATCATCCTGCCTCAGCCTCCCAGAATGCTGAGATTATAGGCATGCACCACCGTGCCCAGCTCACAATGACTCTTTGATGAGGTACCATTCTTGGCCCTGTTTTTATAGATTATGAGACAGGCACAGAAATACCATGTGACCTGCCTGAAGTCACAAAGCTAGGATGAGGCAGAGTCCAACAGTCCACATTCTTAGCTGCTAAATTATACATCCCGAGGAAGACAGAGAGGGGTCTACTCCTCTTTTGGGTCCCCTCTTCCTCCCAAGCCAGGAGCAGCAGGGCTAAGCCCTGGCTGGGAGGGAGTCAGCAGCTGGGCTGGAGATCTCAGTGCAATCCAGACCTAGAGAGGCAATTAGCAGGCGATGGGGATTTCTATTATGAAGCCCAGGCTGAGCTGAGTGATGCAGGTGTGACAGCCTGGTCCTGGCCCACAAGAAACTCAGGCTTCCAGTGGGTGGGGATACCAGGCTCCTGGCCAGTTGGGTGGGAACAAATAAAGGCAACGATGGCCCATCCATACAGAGGTCCACCATAGGGTAGGTGCTGGTGAAGCACCTTGGTGTATTATCTCATTTAGTCCTCAGGGCAACTCTGTGAAGGCTCAGAGAGGTGAACTGACTTACCCCGGGTCTCACAGCTAGCAAACAGGAAGCCTAGGTTCAAACTGTGGTCCTGAGCTTTCATCCCTAACCCTATCCACCCGCTCAGGGCTCCTGGAGACGTGGAGCTGGGAGACCTCCCTATAATGGGACACCTTGGCAGCTATTGCCCCTTTAGCTGCTGGGGGTTTGCTGGCCCCAGCCATGGAACAGTGTCACATTGGGACAGAAGCAGGGGATGAACTAGAGACCTTCAGGGGACACAGGATAGGAGTGAGCCAGGGAGAGGAGAGCCCCACTCTGGGATCCCCTGGGAGCAGGGAGGGATGGGGATGAAGGATGACCCATTTCTTGGGCCATGCCCATACCTGGGGTAGCACTCCTGTCTCTTGCCATCCTCGCCACAAGACAGGGAGAATGAGCTGCCACCCTGCTTTACAGACGAGGAAGTGCAGCATGGGATGGAGCTTGCCCAGGTCCACCCTCCACTGTTCTCCACACAACATTTTCCACACCAGGTGTGTGTGGGTTGTTGCCTCACACACCGAGCAATTCCCCAGTGGACACCAGCTGGGCGTCCTCCAGTTCAATTCAGGGTCTCACAGCTACCCCTGGAGATAGTGTCTGATCCCCCAGGGTGAGGGCTCAGGCCCGCAAGACTGCTCAGCTGCCCACTGCAAACCTCAGGTTGCAGCCTGTGCTTCTAACTTCCCTGGAGGTTCCCACCAACCCCTCCTTGGGTTTGATGAATTTGCAGGAGTGGCTCACAGTATTCAGGGAAATACCTGCTGTACGGGGGCCGACAGATTATAAAGGTGTATATGTGGGCTGGCAGAGACACACAGGGCACCAGCCTCCAGGCACCTCAATGGGTTCAGCAATCCAGAAGCTATCAGAACCCTGTCCTTTGTGTTTTTATTGTAGCTTGATTACGCAGGCTTGGTTGATGAAATCAATAACCATTGGTGCTCATCTCAACTGTCAGGCCTTCTCCCCACTCTAGAGGTTGCAGACAGGGCTGGAAGTCACCCCTTAGTCTTTCGGGTGGGCAGTCCCCATAGCTATCTAGGATCTGTCAGACATCTCATTAGCATATGCCGTGGTCTGAATGTCATTGTCCTTCTCCCCCAAATTCTTATGTTGAACCTGAACCCTCCAAAATGATGGTATTAAGAAGTATAGCTGTGCATGACGACACATACCAGTAACTCTGGGAGGCTGAAGCAGGAGGAACACAAGTTCTAGCCTAGTGATTTAGCAAGACCGTGTCTCAAAATAAAAAATAAAATTAAAAAAGAAAAAAGGCTGGGGATGTGGCTCAGTACTGGAAAAAAAAATGGTGGAGCCTTTAGGGAAGTGAAGTGATTAAGTTATGAGGGCTCTGCCTTCATGAGTGAGATTAGTGCCCTTATAGAGTACTTTGCAGGAAGCTGCCTGGTCTCTTTTGCCCCTTCCGCCGCATACGGACCCAGCAGCAGGGCATTGCCTGTGGTGTGGAGAACAGCCCTCGGCAGATGCATTTACGTGCTGGCACCTTGAGCTTGAAATAGGATGGGACTTTCCAGCCTCCAGAACAGAGAAAAATAAGTCTTTTATTTGTGAATTAGCCAGTCTAAGGTATTTTGTTACAGCAGCCCAAATGGACTGAGAAAACACACAAAAGGGACTTTGGTTACTGTGGAGTGTCCAAGGATTATAGGAGCTGTATGCCAGAAAACAGGAGAAAGAGCAAATATGTAAGTGAAGTTATCTAGTTCTGAAGTTATCTTTGTAGGAAGGATTTTACTACAAATTCATCTTATTAAATGGATATTCCCTTATTCCTTTTTAATACCTGTGGAATTTGTAGTGATATAATTTCTTTCATTCCTGATATTGGCAATATCTGTCTTATCTTTTTCCCTGATCAGTCTAGCTAGAAGTTTATCAATTTCATCGACTTCTTCAAAGACTCAGCTTTTATCTTTATTAATTTCCTCTATTATTTTTCTATTTTTTATTCCATTGATTTCTGCTCTAATCTCTATTATTTCTTTTTTTTTTTTTGGTGGGTACCGGGGGTCAACCTCAGGACCTCATGCGCCAGCAGGCACTGGAGCCGCTGAGCAATATCACTGGCCCTTTTTTCATATGTGGGTACCAGGAGTCGAACTCAGGACCTCATGCTTGCCAGGCAGGCACTTATGCCGCTGAGCTATCTCACTGGCCCTAATTTTTCTTTTGATTTCTTCGTTGATTAATGGGTTATTAAAAGTGTGTTGTGTGTTTAGTTTCCAAGTATTTGGAAATTTCCACATATGTTATTGATTTTCAATTTAATTCCATTGTGCTCAAAGAACATTATTTGTATGATTTGAATTAATTTAAATTTCTTCAGACTATTTTTATGGCCCAGAATATGATCTATCTTTTAAAATATTCCATGCATACTTGAAAATAATATATATTCTGATATTGTTGAATAAAGTGTCCTAAAAACACCAATTAAGTCAAGTTGTTTTATAATCTTGTTCAAATCTTCTGAATCTTTAGTGATTTTCTATCTGCCTGTTTTATCAATTATTGAGAGATTGATATTGAAATCATCAACTGTAATTATGGATTTGTTAAGTTCTTGCAGTTCTATTTTTGCACTGTGTACTTTGAAGCTTCATAATTAGATGCATAAACATTTGAATTGTTGTATACTCTTGATTTATTGCTTTCTTGATCATTATGAAATGAATTGCCTTATTTCTAATAGCATTTTTATGATTTGAAGTATATTTTGTCTGATGTTAGTATAGCACTTCAGTTTTATTTAGTGTTAGCAGAACATAACTTTTTACAGCTTTTTACTTTTAACCTGTTCTAAATTTAATACATCCTCGATATAGCATATAGTTAAATATTGATTTAAAAAATCCAATCTGGGGGCCAGTGAGATAGCTCAGCGGCATAAGCGCCTACCTGGCAAGTGCAAGGTACTGAGTTCGACCCCCGGTACCCACACACACACACAAAAATCCAATCTGATGGTCTCTGCCTTTTAATTGAAGGGTTTGGGTCATTTACATTTAATATGGTTATTGATCTGGCTAGGCTTATGCATATCAACTTGTTTTTGTTTTATATTTGTCTCATGTATTCTTTGTTTCCCTTTTCAGCCTTTTCTGTGTTTTTTGGATTAAATGAGTTTTTGTTTTTATTGTTGTTTCTGTTTTTTTTGAGACAGGGTCTTACTATGTAGTTCAGGCTGGCTTGAACTCATTATGTAGCCCAGGCTGGCCTTGAACTCATGGCGATCTTCCTGCCTTGGCCTGCTGAGTGCTGGGATTAGTGGCATGTGCCACCACACCTGACTTGGAATAAATGAGTATTCTTTTATCTCATTTCCAATTTATCTCAATTTATTTATTTATTTTTCAGTACTGGGGATTTAATCCAGAGCTTTCACACTGAACTACATTCTCAGGCTTTTCTTTCTTTATTTTTGATTTTGAGACAGTCTGGCAAAATTGCCAAATTTCCCAGGCTGTACTTGAACTTGTGATCCTCCAGCCTCAGTCTCCCAGAGTGTTGGAATTATAGATGTGTACCTCCACGCTCAGCAACTTTTATTTTTGTGGTTGTTTTGGGTTTATAGTATGTACCTGTAGTTTATCACAGGATACTTTCAAATGATACCATACCACTTCAGGAATAGCACAAGAATTTCATGATAGAATACTTCTATTTGCCCTCTCAACTATTATTCTATTGTTGTCATACATTTTACACCCACATGCACATTTTTATGAATAACAAATACATTGTTATTATTTAAATAGTCAATTGCATTTTAAAGTGGTTTAAATAATAATGAAAAATCTATTTGCCCATGTAGTTAGCACTTTTGGTACTTTTTGCTCTTGGGTCCATATTTCTGTCTGGTAATATTTTGTTTTTGCACGAAGGATTTCCTTTTAACATCTCTTGTAGTGAAAGTCTGTTGGTGATGAATTATTTAAGCTTTTGTATGTCTGAAATAGTCTTTAGTTTTTTTTTTTTTTGTGGGTACTGGGGGTCGACCTCAGGACCTTATGTGCCAGCAGGCGCCCATGCTGCTGAGCGATATCACCGGCCCTTTTTTCGTATGTGGGTTCTAGGAGTTGAACTCGGGCCCTTGCGCTTGCCAGGCAGGCGCTTACGCTGCTGAGCCATCTCACTGGCCCCTTTAGTTTGTTTTTGAAAGATATCCGTGCTCTGCTGAAATGATAGGCCAGCCACCCGCTCCCTTGGGATGTGGCAATCGCATATATATTAAGGCACTTAAAGTTGCCCCACAGATCACTCATTTAAAAATTAAAAAATTTTTTTAAAAAATTTTGTTTTAGGGTAAGCTTGAGTCACTTGTAAGGAAAATGGATGCACCTTGAAACCATAATGTTCGGTGAAATAAATCAGACACACAAGTTTAAATATTGCACAGTTTCTCTCATATAAGAAACCCAAAACATAAAGGACAAAATAAAAGATAACAGGATGTAGGGAGATAGATCTTTTGCAAAAGGAAAGGGACCAAAAGATGGAGGGAATGGGGAAGGAGATGAAAAAAGAGATGTGTTATGTATATGTATTCACTCCACACAAGGAATGTAAACATTATGTGCTACAACATGATAATAAAGTATTGATATAAAAATAAAACAACCCCCTATATTAGTGTCATGCTCATTCAGCTCTTATCGATATGTTTCAGTAAATTATTCTGCTCTCACTATTTTAACAAAAAAGACAATATAAAAATTCTTGCATATGTTGAAAGAAATTCTGTTTTTTTCTCTCTGTGTTTCATTTTGGGTAGTTTCTTTTGCTATGTCTTCAGGTCCATGAATCTTTTCTACTGCAATATCTGATTTGCCATGAATCTCATCTCGTAGTTTTTCAATTCTGACTGTAATTTTTATCTCTATAAATTTAGTTTTCTATATGTCTTAAATGCTTTCACTTAACTATCAGAACATAAAGAATACAGTAAAGATAACTACTTTAACGTGCTTGTCTGCTAATTCTAACATCTGTATGAGTTCCAGGTCAGTTTCAGTTAACTGATTTTTCTCTTCGTTTTGGACCATATTTTCCACTTCCTTTGCATGCCTGGTAATCTTTGGTTAGATGCTCGTCATGATTTTTACCTTTCTGAATATTTTTGCATTCCTTTGGATATTCCATTATACAAGTATTAGGTGTTTTTATGCTTATTTTTGTATTCTTACAATTACTCTGAACTTCATTCTAGAGTAAAATTAACTAGCAGGAAGAATTTGATCCTTTTAGATTTTGCTTTTATGATTAGTTAGGTGGGACCAGAGCAGCATTTAATCTACTTACACCTCACTCCTGGGGCAAGACTCTTCTGAGTACTCTAACCAGAGCTGCACGGGTTATGAGATTTCCTAGGCGTGGTGAGAACGGACACTACCCTAGACCTATCTTGAGTGACTGCTGGGTGCTGTTTCCTCAAATACCTCGGATGGTTATTTCCCAGTATTTGAGTATTTTCCTTATACACATCTGCTGATCAGGACTTTGACTATTTGAGGGGGACCCTCTGCAAGTCTCCAAGGCTCCCCCTCTCTGTAGCTTTCTCCTCTCAAGTGCTCTGTCCTGCAAATCCTAGTTGTCTTGACCTTTCTGGACTCTCAGCTTCTTCTCCTCAGTTTGGGGTACCTTCCCATCTTCACCTCCATTCCTACCTTCTGGGCTTCAACCTGGAAACTCAAGGCAGTAAGCTGTGATGATTTTAGGGCTCATATTTGTCTCGTGTCTCTCAGGGACACCATCCTTTGTTTTCTTATGTCCACTGTCTTGAAAACCATTGCTTAATATAATTTGTGGGGTTTATTTTTAATTTTTTTGGTGGTGCTGAGGATGAAACCTGGGGTTTCGTGCAAGCTAGGTAAATGCTCTACCACCCTAGGCTTGTGTGGGTTATTTTTGTTGTTTAGATTAGAGAGTAAATTTGGCCTTTGTTACTTCCTTTTGAGTGGAAGCAGAAGTCTCTCTCCATGGCTTTAAACACCATCAATATGGTAAAGACTCCTGAATTTTGGAGTCCTATATCCGATAGGAATAGTCACAGGTAACATCTCCAACTCACAACATTCAGAATGCAACTCTTAATTCTCTCCACGTGGAACCTTCCCCATCTCAGAAATGTTCACCTAGAATTGATGTTTAGGAAAACAACATTGGCCTTGACATATTTTCCTCTCTTTTCTCTTACACCTGATATCAGAAACTCAGTAACTCACTTTGGCTTGACTTCCAAATGAGAAAGGGTCTTCAAATCTGAGACCCTTTCATTACCCATGCTACTGGTTAAAGCTGCTGTCATTACCCCCAGACTCTTGCAATGGTTTTCTAATTCCTAGCCAACTGCTTTCATTCTGCATCACTCCTAGAGCCTATTTCATTTTCCTTCAGAAGCCAGTGAACTCTTAAACATTTTAGCCCACCGTGATTGTTCAAAACCCTCCAGTGGCTTCCTTATTTACTAGGGATAAAACCCAGGGTCCCTAGCACAGTGCACAGGACCCTGTATGAGGTGGCCTGCAGGTCCTCTCCTGTCTCATCCCCCCTTTCTTTCTCACCCACCCCGCTCTGACCCCAGGCATTCTTGAGGTTACTTGAACATGTGAAGGACCCCCTGCAGTGGGACTGCTGCAGGGATACTTCCTCTGCCCAGCGCTGGCTTGCTTTCTCCCTACATAATTCTCTGCCTCTTCCCTGGGTTTTGGTTAGGATGTGGCCTCCTCAGGGAACGCTTCCATCACTCTCCGACCCAAGACACCCTCCGTGCTGCTTCTTATACCTGCATCCGGGTTTATTTCCTGTCACAGGTCTTATATCCATTTGACACCCTGCATCTTTGCTTGTTTGTGTGTTTACCGGGTCTCTCCCTCAGTGGAATGTAGCTTCTTGAGGGCAGGACTTTGTCTTTGTCCCTGCTTGGTTGCTTGTGCCTAGAACAGTACCTGGCATACAGTAGTCAAAGAAGCAGATCAGATGAATGAATGAATGAGTACTCTTCCCGGGAACTAGGTGCTATCTACTGGCCTGTGCTATCTAGGGGTATGTCCTTCTCCAGTGGGCACTGGCTAAAGTCACGGGCTCTCCCATTATGCACTGCGCTCCGCACCATTCTAAAGGGGGCTGGGCCCGACGCGTCCACGCTGGACGGCTCCTGGCTTTGGATGGTCTCGCTCGCCACCAGAGGGCGCACGATGCTCAGATTATGGACCGGGGACTGCCTGAGCTCCTTTCTGACCTACAGGAGCCCTGTATGAACGTGGTGCGAACGTGGGTGGGGAATGGGGAGATGTTGCTAGGCGCCCTGACTCTGGAGTTCAGAGTGTGGGGTCTCAGTTTCTGCGGCTCACCTCTCATGCTCCCGATCCAGAGCCAGATCCTGGGAACAATTTCACCT
Organism: Erethizon dorsatum; assembly: GCA_028451465.1. Classification (NCBI taxonomy): domain Eukaryota; kingdom Metazoa; phylum Chordata; class Mammalia; order Rodentia; family Erethizontidae; genus Erethizon; species Erethizon dorsatum. The sequence continues at coordinate 106,551,035 of CM051827.1, read as the reverse complement.
GTGTCTTCTTGGGGAAGGGGAGAAGTGGGAAACTGTGGGGTGCTCAGTGGCTACTCACACTAGACCCCAAAAACTTCATAATGGCTTTGAACAACACAAGTAAAAATTCTGCCATCGCTGAGCAAGGGGACTCTATTATTCTTGGAGTCCCTCCGAGGAGCCATAAGTCTGGCACACCTCGCCCGGCCACCTAGCCAGCCTAGGCTGAGGCCTTCCTCAGGCCAGGGAGGACCCTTTCCCTGGATGGAGGTTGTCCCCTGACTCCCAGGTCCTACAGGGCAGTCTTGGGCAGGAGTGAGGCGGTGCCTTCTGAGTGGGGAGACTCACACATAAGCTAGCTCACTGCATTTTCTCTGTAACTGTTTTTGCTACTGACCCATATATAAATGGGGAAACTGAGGCCCAGAGATCAGGAAGGACAGTTTGAGCTCATACACTAGCGTGGGGTGTGTCTGGTCACACCGTTAGGGTGTGCCCATGTCCCCTGGAGCTAATCCCTTCCCAGGGAGTGACCTTCTCCAGCTCAGATGCAGCCCAGAGTCTTCTCACCGGCTGTCTCTGCTAGGAGCATCTCCCCCACCCCCACCCCATCTTCACCTGGCCGGATCCTTCTTGTTACTCAGGTAGCTGGCTAGAATGAGCCCTTCCCTGGCCACACCCTCTCTTCCTCCCAACTTGTTTTATTTCTGCTGAGGCACTTGTCACCATTTGACATTAGCAGGTTTCTTGGAGTCTGGTGTGAACTCTGTGTCTCCCGTGCTGTCTTGTTCCTGGAAGGACCCCATCTCACACGGCACACAGAGGAGGGGCCCATGAACATTAGTGAATGAGTGAGGGCAGTGGAGAGTTGCCTGTCACCCATGCAAGTACCCAGGCAGGGTCCCAGCAGCACAGAGTCACACCCACTTCCTCCTGATAGCATTATTGGTTCTCTCCAGTGCACTGACTGTTAAACAAACAAACACCACACAATGATTGCAAACAAGCAAGCAACAAAGCACAAAAGGACCCTGGGGCCGCAGCTCTGGGCTAGGCCAGTCTGTGGTTTGGGCCAGGCAGGCTGTGCTGGGGGGTTTAGGTTGGGGCTGCCCCTGGACCACACTGCCCTCTGACAGCCCTTGACTGGTGCGGCCAGGCAGGTGGGGAGGCCGCCGTCCTCCTGGAGCATGAGGGATGGGTGCACTTGTTTTAATTTCATCCATGTGGCTTGGTCACCAAGACCATGGCGCTGCACTCTAAACTCAATTAGAAATTTAACAAACCTTATAAATCCTCCCCAGCCTGAGCCTTGTAAATCTCTGAAGCGGGGCTGGCTTAGCACTTATCCATCTCTGGCTTAATGACCTCCCCAGCCCAGCCAGGGAATGATTCCGGGCTGGTGACAGGTCTAATTAGTGAGCCCGAACTGCAGCTCCGAGCACCGGGAGGAGAAAGAGCAGACTTGGTCCCTGTTCCAGGGGCATTCGGAGGTGAGGTCTGGCTCTTATCCAGCCCAGGCCTTGGGACTCTTTTCCCATGGGAGGAGGGGAGAGGGGGCCGGCAAGTGTCTGATTCTTCAGCCGTTTGCACAGCCCTGTTGGTGTGTGCCATGTGTGCCACTGTTTAGGGAAGGCTGTTGTGTGATCGGCGGCCATGTGGACCCCAAGTAGTCTCCTAGGAAGACGGTGCTTGTGTGGGCTGGTTTGAGGCCATGTGGATAGCATGCATGATGGACAGTTTTGGGGTGAGTACGGATTCCTCAGGGCCTGAGAGAATCATGTTCTAAAGCAATGTGTGTGAAATCAGAGAAAGCCCAAATAGCTGCTTTTTTTTTTCCCGAGACAAGATCTTACTATGTTGTGCAGCTTGGTTTTGAACCTATGAACTCATCTGATGCTCCTGCCTCAGCCTTCTATCAGGTGTATACCACTGCACCCGGCAAAACAGCCCCAGTTTTAAGGGTTCAGTTTTATGATTTAGTGACAGATGGATTTTCCAACCAAGGTGACTATCCTTGTGAGGTGGTGAGCTCCCCGTCAGTGGGACTATATTCTAGGACTTTCTACTATCAATGGAGGACTTGCTGTGTGCTTCACCAGACACTGACTCTGCACTCACTTTGCTCATGGACGTCCCAGCTCACAGAGCCATGAGAAATAAATGCTGCTTATCAGCCACCCATTTTCTGGCATTTTTGTTACAGCAGCTCCGATGGACTAAGACATTGTGGGTGGTGAGGGTTGGAAGCCCTCCTGCCCTTTTGCCCATGACTCCTCCTCCCCCTGCTGATGAGCGCAGTGCGACACCATGGCCACACCGTGGCTGGGGTGACAGACGCCTCCTGCCCTGACCCTGGAACAGTCATCGGGAGGAGGTCTGGGAAATTGGTTTCATCCAAGCCTCATCCTCAGTAGTGCAAAAGGGAAAGTTATAAATATTTTTATCTATAACTCCCGACGAATAAAAATTTAATTACACTGAAAAATTTAAATTTCATAAGAAATAAATATTAATCCTGGAGAGTGACTTTTGTGGGAAGTTAACTTTCAAATGTCGTCCATCTGGAGGTACCTGGGGTTGGAGAGGGAGGAGGAGGCCCATGTCTGGGCTCTTGGTCTGGGGCAAGGATCCCCACTTCCAAGGACTTCGGGACTCCACCCAGGAGTGGCCCACCTCCTCCCTCGCTGTAGGGGTCGCAGGGTGACATTGTACACACCCTCCCCACGTCTGCCTCGGGCCTCTCCGCTTCACCCTCTCCTCAGTGATAATCAATCACTTAGCAGGTGCGGACTTTTTCCTAGGTTCTGGAAATACTTCAGGGAAGAAGTCAGATGTTGTCCTCGTTTGTGTGCAGGATAAGGTCACATGAAGGAGGGAGATGGAAGACGGGGAGCCACCGAGACCACTGCCCCATTGATTCTCCTCCACTGCCCACCATATGGAGGAAAGTGCAGGAAACAGAAGCATGTGCTGATGATATGGAAGAATCTGCACTCCCCCGGGGGAGGGACATGACAGGCTGGAAGGGTGGGTGGGGGGACCCTTCGAAGACTGCTTGATGGATGACTCTTACTGCCTGACCAGGGAGAGAATGATTGGGAGGTAGGGTGGCCTAACGTTAGCAACAACATCTTAATACATACTGAACATTTATCATGTGCTGGGCCCCATCCTAGCTGTGTTAGGGGTATTAGCTCATTTAACCTTGCAAAACCACATAAGTAGGTGCTGGTATCGCCTTCATTTCATCAATGAAAACAGACACACAGAGAGGTTATGGAAAAAGTCCCAAGTCACCCACCTTGTGGGAGGCAGAACTGGATTATCCCAGAGTCCTCTGGCTTGGGACACTTCAGGCTCCTTTGAGATGGAGAGCACAGGTCTTTGTCCCTGGAGGCCTTCGATCTGGTACCCATTGGGATCTTGGCAGAGCTTTTGACAGTTCCCTGCTGTGTCACCTTGGGCAAGACTCCCAAGTTTTTGGTTTCCCGCTTTTGAGAAATGGGGATAAAATTTCCACTCTGGACTGTTGGGGGTTTTGTATGGGGCTGGAGAGGGACACCATAACCCTCTCCACAGGGATGAAGCTGATCCTAACTGTGAGCCCCCTGTGCTGATGCCAGACACTATGCATATCATGTCTACTTTCACTACAAGAGCTATTCTTGTTACTCCCATGAACAAAGACCAGAGGTGGGGTGCCAGGGCCTGGGGAGGGTGCGGAGGAGGCTGGTGTGAGAGAGGCTTCTCTGGAAAGTGGCATGGGTAGTGGGACGGGGGCAGGATTGAGGACCTGTGTTCCAGGAGGGCAGAGGTTTGGAGGTTGCAGTGTGTCTCTTGTGTTGGGCCTGGGAAGGTGTTCTGTGCTGGGTCAGGGTGAAGCCAGGCTGGTTTCTGAGCTGCCCACCTCAGTCATGTCTCCACGGCATGGATATGTGGGCTGAGGTCATCTGTGTGAGGCTGCAGAGCCTGGGTCTGCAGATGGCTGCACTTGGATATGGGAACTTGGACTTGGGCTGCCAAACAGAGCCCTTGTCCTTGAGACTGAGACTAAGGCTGAAAGGGGTAGCTGGGCCTAAGTGTCCACTTGGGGGGTGGGGAGTGCTGGGAGGGTCTTGTCCTTCAGTTGGCAGTAATACAGCTGGCTGGGACAACTATGGGCCATGTGTATCTAGCAGAGTCTAGAGGAGGCCGGGCTCAAGGGTCTGATGAAGGTGGGTGCCACAGACCTGCACTTCTCCTGGTTGAAAGGACCAGGTCTTCCTTGGTTTTGGGACATGCTCTGGATTTTTTGTTGTTGTTTTATTGTTTTTGAGACAGAGTCTCTCTATGTAGCTCAGGCTGGCCTCAAACTTGCAGTGATCCTCTTGCTTCAGCCTCCCAAGTGCTGAGATTACAGGCGTGCAAACCCAGAAAATATCCTAGATTCCTATGCAGTTGCTCCAGGGCTCTGAATGAAAGTACTTTGGACAGCAGGTGAGAAATCCATCTTTTGTAACAAAAACACAGGAAAGTCATCCCTTCTCCAGACATGCATCCACACACACATGCCAGGGCATGGCTATATGTGCAGATGCACAGGTATGCGGGGGTCACACATGTGCTCCCGCAGACACACTTGAGCATGCACATCCCCCCCCACAGGCACCCATACCACCATGGAGACACCGGATGCTCAAGCATCTCCGGAAACCACCTCCCTGGCTGTGTTCTGCTGATGGAATGCTGTAATATTTTTCTATTAAATGTTGCATTTGTTGTGCCTTTTAGTAGCTCCCCTCATTAAAAATGATATTATCCCCATAAATAAGCCAGTGCCTGAGAAGAGAGCCCAACTCCATTTCTCTTCCTAATTGAGACACTTAGCTTTGATTTGCACGTCGGCACGTACTGAGCGGATTAATTTTCAATTAATGCTCCTGAGCGGGTGGCTGTGGGCGGCTGCGGGCAGCATGGGCTTGCAGCCCAGTGCCCTGAGAACAGCCTTGTGGAGCAGGGGGCCAGGGTAGGCGGGCTCCATGGGACCCGGTGAGGGTTTGTGGCTGATGAGTCCTGGCCTTGTGAAAGAGGCCACTGGGGACTGTTTGGAACTTTATGGTTTTGTTCTTGGCGAGAATAAGGTCTCCGGAGCATCGTCTGTGGGAAGTAGCCTACTCCCCATCAGGCCTACTCCCCGAGCTCCGGCCTTTTGTTAATGGACATCCCAGGTGCTGCTCCCCGGTGACTGTTACAGGCCTTGATTTGTGGGCCTGGCAGCTTGGAGTAAACCTGGTTATGGTGGCCTCAAGGCCTCTGCAGACCATACCAGGGCCCCTCTGCCCGGCCAGCTCCTGGAATTTCTCCGTTTTCCCCCTCGCTGTTATCACAATGGCTAAGGAATTGGGCAGGTGAATGGTAAGGAAGGAGGAGCATCTCAGCCTCTATTTTTTCTCTCGAGGCACCAGTGAGCTTATTCCCTGAGCCTGGAGCCAGGGCAAGTCCTCCTGAGGGTGGGGCTCCTTCTCTTCCTCCTGGCTCCTGGCCCTCTCATCAGTCCAGTTAAAAATTCTTCTCTTCATGTGAAACTAGCTTAGAGCTCTCCCACTAAAGCATGAAAAATTTCCAGAACCCGTCTCTTTCTTCTGGATACAGCAATACCTGCTTTCCAAACTGCAGCTTCCTCTGTGCTGAGGCTGAAGTCTGTTTTGAAGACTGGGTCTCCTTCCCAGCCCCGCCTGCCATGGGGTGGCTCACACAGCTCCAGGCTGCTGGCTTTCCAGGCAAACACTGGGAATACAGCGTAGAATTCGTGTAAGTGGCAGCAGTGGGCCGGGCCACCAGGGTTTATATCCTGGTCCTTCTGCTTAACTCTGTATCTTGGTCAGGTTATTCCTTCTCTCTAAGCCTTAGTTTCCTCTGCCAAACAAGGATGATGGTAACAGTGCCTATTTCATGGTGTGCTGTGCCAACTAAATGAGATATAGCATTAGCACCTTGGTACTCAAGGTGTGGTCTTTGGACTGGCAGCATACATGCCACCTGGTCATTTATGAGACATTCAGAAGCTTGGTCCTCACCCCAGACCTGCTGGATTCAAATGTGTATTTCCACAGCCATGTCTGAGAAGCTCTGATATGGACACTGTGGGGATAAGGTAAGCACTTACCTTGGGACAGGTAAGTGGCAGCTGTCATGATTTTGGGGCTTATAAGGCTCCTTCATATAAGGCAGACATTAGTGCTGGAGAGGATTCTGGGGCTCGCATCCTGGCTCTGCAGATTAGGCTTGTGTGTCCACTTCCGCCATCCTCCCTACCTCCTTTCTGCCCTCTGGAGAAATGGAGGCAGTGGTGCCATCTCTAGGAGCTGATTTGAGGTGAATCGGAAGGTGCTTTCAAGAGTCACGGAAAGTGGGTCTGAGACACTGAAGCATTGAGAGCATTTTTGCACATGTTTCCTTTGCACTTTCTGCTATTCTCATTTTTGTAGGTGAGCAATGGAGGCACTTCAAAACCGGGGATTTGTACAAGCTTATGTCACCAACTAGCTACAGAACTGGGTCTGGTTCTCAGACCTGGTGTCCATGGTCAATGGGGGACCTTTAGAGATCTCCTGGTTGCCACAGCAGGCCACAGCCAGGGTCCATGGACCCAAGTACCAATCTCTCCTGACTGAAACCTGCCAGTGACACTTGCTGCATTGTGTGGTTGGCTGATGCTTCTCGTGTGTGTGTTGGGGACAGTGGTGGCTGCAGATCAGGGAGGGGATGGGGAAGGAGAGACGGGGCAGCTCTGGGACCTGACGATTAATTAAAACGTCCTCAGAGGTGATCCATCCACAGTCAATGGCTTGAATCCGCCAAGACTCAGCTCCTCCCCGGCGGAGTGGGAGGCCTTGCTGGGGTGGCAGGCAGGAGGCCCAGCTGTCCTCCTCCTGGCCCTTGGAGGCCTGGCACTGGGCAGTGCTGTCGGTGCTGCCTCCAAAATATTCCCGTCTTGTTTCCATAATAGCTCCTGTCACTGCTCTTGACAGGCCAGCCATTAAGTCTTTGGCAAAATTGTAAGAATTATTAACATATGAGGTTTTATATTATTTGACTGCTGTCGGCTCCTTTAGAATTGACATCACCCTGTCCCCTCCCTTCACTCTTCTCCTTCCCCTCGCACCCCAGAAGGAGGGGAGGAGCCTCTCGCCAGCAGGGAAAGGGAAGGAGACAAGCCACCCTGAGCTTCCGCCGCCCTGAGCTTCCGCCGTGATCAGCCCTGCACATCTGTGGGACGTCCTCTGGGCCCCTCTCGGATGCGGCCCCAACTAGACCCTCCCCATCCGACTGCTGGTTCTTCCTCTGAGCTTCCACTCTGGCTGTTCCCCTCCATCATCTATCCTGTCCCCCAGGCCAGAAGTCTAAGGGACACTGGAATATCCTTTCTTCCCACATTCTCAAGGTCTCCAGTCCCCAAGCCTTGTCCATTCTACTTCCTTAGAACTCTTGATTCTACCCTCTCCTCCTCAGCCTCACTGCTATCTTCCCTCACCTGATCCCATCCTCTCTTGCTGGGCCACTGCATCTGTTCCTTCACCAGTCAAGGCCCTGCCTAGTTCCCCTTGGTCTGGACCATCAGAGTGCATGCCCATCCTGCTCCCAATGCCCCCTAGTTTTCTTGGTGGCTGCAGGAAATGCTGGAGAATTAATGTCCCTCTCTGCTGCTTGTGGGCTCTCTCAACCAGTTGCTGATGGGAATTAGCGTATAAATATCCCAGCTCCTTCCCCTGGGCAGGACAACTCCGAGGCCCTCAGTCTACAGGCTACCTTGTGAACTACAGGGGCCCCTGCAGGATGCAGCCCTGTCCCTCACTGTAGTAACCGGCTTGATAAGGCCCCTTAAGGCTGCCTTCCATTCCCTCTCTGCCTTGATTCCCTACTGCCCTCCTAGGGTTCTGGATCACCTCTCAGGGAACCACTTGCCCTCAGTCCTTGTTTCACAGTCTGCTTCCAGGGGAACCCAAAGGAAGACTGCCCCACCCCTCCTGCATGCTGCAGCTACCATAGCACTTCTTGGGTGCTTGGGGACACCGCAGAGCTTCAATTCTTGTCTCGTGGTGCTGTTCCAGCAAAGAGAGGTCTTCCTAAGGCCCCTGGGCCCAGATCCAGAAAACCTGACTCTATGGCCTTGGGGGCTGCTGTTTCCATGTCAAAAGCTGTTGTGACAGGCCTCAAATAGTACGCTTCCCTGGTATCTTCATTAGATAAAGTTTGGCATTTATACAGCTATAAAGTAATAGATTCAGGGCATTAATGCTAAAGAGAAACACATTCCTAGATATCAAAATATATCACAAAGCTATGCTAAGTAAAACTTGGTTAGCATAAAAAAAGAACAAATTAACAGATAAATTGAAAGTGATGCAGTGTATTTCAAATGAGTATGGAAAGGATATATTTGTCATGAAATGGTGTGAACAATCAGTTATTGTTTGGGAAAAATAAAGATAAGTGCTTCAAACAAGTGCTAGAATACATTCACATAAAAAAATTGAAGTCATAGCCAGGTGTGGTGGTACATGTCGGTAATCCCAGCGCTCTGGGAGGCTGAGGCAGGAGGATCCAAGTTTGAGTCTAGCCTGGGAAATTTAGTGACTTAGTATGACCCTGTCTCAAAATAAAAAATTTAAAAAAGGGCTGAGGATGTGGCTCAGTGCAAAAGCCCTGGATTTGATCCCCAGTACTGAAAATAAAAAACAAAAATGAAATCATAAAAGAACTAGAAGAAACAAAGGTGATTATCACAAGATGAAGTGGGTCTTCCCAAGCATAAAACACAAGGAAAGCCACAGTCCAAATGGTGAGAATTGACAAAATAAAAATAAAGAATCCCAAAGTTATAAAGCAGATGGGTTGACAAATATATTGGCGACGACGTGGAAAGGAGGGAAAGAGGGAGGGAGGGAGGGAGAGAGAGGCAGAGAGAGACAGAATAGGGGAGAGAGAAAATCTGTGAATCGAGTGGGATGCAGTTGAACGAACCCCCACTGCAGTTTGCTGATACTCAGTGTCATATACTTAAAGCCAGGACAAATCCTGAAAAGGCAAACATTTGGACATCTGCCGGTGAAAGAGCTCACCCTCATGACGAGGAAGTTCTTCTGACATCTAACCTGCATTCCTCTTGGTGTGGGAGCCTCTTCTCTCCGGGTTCCTAGGGGAAGGGGTGGCCTGGGGGCTTTCCTCGAAGTGGCTTCGTGTGCTGCTAGTGGCCCCTAGGGCAGCCGGACAAGGTCTCGCGCATGCGCGCCTTGGCAGAGTCGTCAGCCCACGCGGGGTCCAAAAGGCTCAGGCTCCTTGGCTCCAACACAGCTGATCTGGATCTGGTGCTGTCCTCCTCCCTGCGCGGTGCTCATCCCCAGCACACAGGTCCTACCCCTCCTGAGCCCATCTGGGTCGTCTGGATCCAGCCCCTGTGACCCACGCCCCATCCCAGCCTGTGAGGCCCCTGCGATCGGTTCCCGCGCCCAGCGCTGTGCAGGTAGCAGATGGGCTCCCCGCGGACGCCGCAGCCGCGCAGAAGCTAATCCACTTTTATCTCGTTATGGTGACAGCCACCCTGTTAAATGGAATGGACTATCGATTTGGGGCTCACTTCCAGCCTGAAGATTTTCCATCACAGACCTGAGTAGAATAGGAGAAAAGCAACACTTATTAACTCGGGTGCCAGTCAGCGAGAGGCAGGCACAGATCGCTCGGGCCCAGGTGGCGCAGCCCCGCCTGGCCTCCCTCAGCCTGGCACGCAGGCTCCCACTTGCCCATTACGCCACGCGCTAGGCGACACACATGTGCGATGCTGACAGATTACCAGGACGCGGACACCTGTCACCCACACATGTACCAACCCACTGTGACACTTGTTTACACAACCATTCCACACTGATGCACACATACCCTCCCCCCATACACACACATCTGGTGCTGACATACATGCTCATTCAATGCTGGCACACACACACAATACCAACACTCATACACCCAGTGCCAACACATATGTGTACCAGAGCTGACACACATTTACACATACACGCAACACTGAAACACGTGAACACATGGGCCTGGGCACACTCACACCCACACTCAACACTGACACACACATGCACACCGAGCGACTCATATATACACCCATCCCTGACACAGGTTTATTTATACCCACGGCAGCCCCCCAAGAACTCATGTGCGCACATGGTACTGGTACAGTACGGACATGGATTGCACCAACTCCCTGACACACTGCTGCACACATGTCCACCACTGATACACACATGAACCCATGGTGACACACATCTACACAAACCCTCAACAGTGACACACAGCCCGCATTGACAAAATAGACCTACAACGCACTCACACATACATACAACCACATAGACAGCATGGACTCACCTGTACTCATATACCAGTGCTACCACATCCACAGGTCCCATGCGGACACACATATGCACACCACTGACAAGCACATGTCCACAGTGCTGGCAGGCACTCATGCAAACAATGATGTACAAATACACAGTGTCGACACAGAGATGCAGGAAATGCTGACACGCATGTGTGTACAGTACAGACACACTCTTGCTCTGAGAGCCCATGCCTCCTGACACAATTCTTATGAACACACACTTGCTGGTCCACATCCTGCACATATCCAAGTGATATATCGGTACCAGGCTAATGGCTTAACACTGGCAGACATAAGCATGTTAGTGATACTGGCATTTATTTGTCGATATTACTGACACACAAGCTAGTGATGTGCACACATAACACACACTTATGCATAGTGTTGACACGTGTGCACACACATGAATACACAGCTCATGTGGCAAAGGCTGGAGAGACTGGGGGATGAACACTGCCAGGGAACTGATTTTCTCAACAAGGAGGGTGAGAAGGGGAGTCAGGAGCCGAGGTGGGGAGCTGGGCTGTGCGGCTTGAGCAGTGGGACAAGTTCTGGAAAGGTGCACCAGGAGGCTGCCGCTTAGGGATGGAAAGCCACGAACTGAACTGACTACTGCGCATCCTCAGCCCAGACTTCAGTCTGACCATGGCCAGGCCACTTAATCTCTGTAATCCTCAGTTTCCCCATCTGAAAAATAGACTTAACATCACTTGAGACACAGGGTGATTGGGAGGATCAAATAAAATGACGCGTGTAAAGTGTCTGGCACAGTGGGTGGGACATAGGGGTTCTGTCCTTTCAGCTGCCGAGCTCTTGGGTCCTTTGCCAAGGGCAGCTCCTCTATCCTTGCGGTTGGGTCAGGAATCTGGAGAGGGGCTCAGCCCTTTCTCTGGAAAGGAGTTTCAGATCATGGGAGCGCCACAGGGGCCAAGGTCGGGTCGAGTGGTCCTCCAAGAGTTCACGCACAAGGCCCTGACCCCAGCATGATGGAGTGGGAGAGTAGATGAGGTCAGGAGGGTGGGGACAATGATGCTGTTTCTGCCCCTACAGAAGAGACGCTAGAGAGCTCTCTCTCCTCAGCTGCACAAAGAGGTCCCGTGAGTGCCCAGAGAGCCAGGGATTGAGCACACCCACTCCTGCCGCGCTGGTTCCTTGAATTTGACCTTGACTTCGACCTTGACTTCCAGCCTCCAGAATGGTGAGAAAATAATGCCCGTGGCTTTAGCCACACAATCCATGTCATTTTGTCATGGGAGCTGAGCTGACTGACACAGGGATGGAGGGCTGGTGATCTGAGCCCTGGCTCTCTCACCCACCACCGCCTCTGGAGCTTGGGACTTGCTCTGTGTCTGTTTTCCTACTTGGAAAATGAGGGTCTGGTTGGTCACTCTCCTAGGACCTGCTCCATGCTGACACTGTGATGTAGGAGTCAGTGTCATTTGCAGCCCCTGGGTGAGTCTCTGGGGGCTGGGGGAGTGGTGATAGGCAAGACCCAGTGCCCCAAGTGCCTGCCCAGCCTGTGAGTCATGGTGGGGAGGGGACAAGCTTCCCATGGTGACCTGTCCTATCTGTGGCCTGCAGGCATCTAGGTCAGACTCTGGCCAGGCCTTCTGAAGACATTTTCAGGACATAGGAGGACATGGGCCAGAACATGAGAGACCTCAGCCCAGCTGTCTGCTCTTCAGCCTGCGTGTACCCACCTCAGACCAGCTGACCCCTCCTCACCTCAGCTGACCTTTCCTCAGCCAATCTGTCCCCTTCCTCAGGCAAAGCGGTCCCCACCTCAGCCCAGCTGACCCATCCTGAGCCAAGCTGTCCTTTCCACAGCTCAGGTGTCCTCTCCTCAGACCAGCTGTCCCCTCCACAGCCCAGATGTCCCCTCCTCAGACCAGCTGTCTGCCCTTATCCCAGCTGTCCTCTCCTAATCTCAACTGGCTTCTCAGACAAGCTGTGCCCTCCTCAGTTCAGCTGCCCTTCCTCAGACATAGTTGTCCTACCTTAACCCAGCTGCTCCCTCCTCATCCCAGCTGTCCCCTCCACAGCCCAGATGTCCCTTCCTCAGACCAGCTGTCCCCCCTTATCCCAGCTGTCCCCTCCTTATCCCAACTATCCCCTCCTCAGTCCACTTGTCCCCTCCTCAGACATAGTTGTCCCTACCTTAGCCCAACTGTTCCCTCCTCTGCCCAGCTGTCTCTACCTTAGTCCAGCTGTCTCCTCTTCAGTCCACTTGTCCCATCCTCATCCCATCTGTCCCCTCTCCAACCCAGCTGTCCCCGCCTCAGCCTAGCTGTCCCCTGACTTCAGCCAGCAGTCTTTCATAGTGAGTGTAGCTACTCCCCAGCATTAGTCAGGATGACCTTGTATCAGCTCAGCTGCATCCCAACTTGAGCTTAGTTGTTCTCTCACATCTGTCCGCCTGTTCCCCGTCAGTCAGCTGTTTCCCTCATCAGCCAGCTGTTCCCTTATGCTAGATGGTGGCTCTCACATCAGACCAGGTCCCCCACTCACCACAGCCCACCCATCACCCCCAGGTCCTGCCAACCCCTTTCTCCACATCTGTTCAGTTTTCCTCCCGGCCACAGAAGCCCAGCTGTCTCCCATCAGCTGGCGCTTCTTCCTTCATGGGTGCAGTACCTTTGGTGTTTAAGTACCTTCCCCGTGAGTGCAGGGGATGTGCTGGGCCACCCAGGGCAGCCTCTGTGGTTTTACTAAAGGGAGCCCCACCTTGGCTGCAACTCCCCTCCACATGAGGGTGGGGTGGGGCTTGTGTGTCTGATCCTGGAGTTATGCCCTATTCTTCCCTGAGAGGAAGCACCCAGGACTGGAAGAAGTGAGAGAGAATTCAGGTAGCCCCTCTCCTGGGCACAGGAATGCCACCAGCATGGCCCCAGCCCCTCCCAGACCTGGGAGAAGACCTGGCCTCACCCTATCCCCGGGAGGAAGACGGCACCCAGTATCCCTCAGTCATGCCTCTGGACAGGAGAGAGTCATCAACTTCTCTCCTACAGAGATGGGAGCAACCCCTGGAATCCTCTTCTGCACCCTAATCTGAGAGACCAGAAGAGACAAGACAGATTGTGATTAAATATGCAAATTCAAGCGGATGGTGGAGTTGGTGATGGACGGGCTGTCAGGAGAGCACGTCACTGCGTGATGTGTGCAAGCCTGTGTGATTAGTGTGGGAGCTGCCCGGGGAGGGGGAGGGGCCGGGGCGCTGGCGCTGCCTCTAGCCAATGGGCTGGACCGATGGGATGGGGAGCATGGGGGCCAGAGGGGAGGGACGAGCGGACGGCTGGGCCCTCCTGTGTCCAGCTCACCAGCCTCTGCAGGCCTCTCCAAGTCACGACGCTAATTCCACCAGCTCAGGGCTGGGACGGGAGGGATTCATTAGTATAATCTCACCTGTATCTGTGCTCTTGCCATCGGCCAAACAATAAAAGACACAATATTTACACAACTTACCGGGGGAAGCAATATTGGGCCATTGATTTTGTGTCCCTCGGATTTTCACGGTCTAAACCTTAATGGTTTTTAATCATAAAATATTAGCGCTGCAGGGCACTTAGCACTGGCACCTCGCTGCAGCGGATGGGCTCCCCCTCCACAGCGGCAAGCCAGCGCCCTGTGGAGGAGGGGCCGCTTCCTCTCCGCCTCACTCACTGAGGCGGCAGAGCCTTGCAGGTGCCGTTTGGGCACAGTTGTGGGAGTCCCTGTAGGACCGGGCATCCTGCCTGTTAGGGTCCAAGTTCTAGAGTCAGGACAGGAGTGAAGAAATCCTCCCATTTTGAGAAAATGGAGATTTGCCTTCATAAAGAGTTTTAGAAGCAAAAGATTTGGCCATTGTCCCCTTCCACCTGATATATATTGGACCTCAGCTGGAGGACGCCTACCCCACCCATCAACTGTGCTATGTGGGGTGCTCCATAAGAATTGGACCAGCTCATTTTCATTTCTATAACTCAGTGCCTTGCACAGGGCCTGGAGCTCTATTGACTCTCAGTGTCAGTTGAATGAGGGGATTGCTGGACTCTGAAGGCAAGTTGCAAAGCAGAGATTTCCATTCATTTGTTCATTCATTCATTACCTCAACAACTATTGATTGATCACTCCCCTTTCTCTGGTGTCTGAGGTTGATCAGCCCCAGGCCCTGACCACATCATGGTGAGGGTGGTACAGGGACCTGGAAGGAGCATGGTTGGGGGAGGGTGGAATAGAAAGACTGCGCAGCAGGGTCCTGAGCCTCCTGAAGGCAGGGAACCATTCTGAAGAATCAAACATGTAAGATGCCAAAAGCTGAAGGCATCATGTTGTAGCCCCTCCTGGTCCTCATCAGGGAGCACTTCCTGGAGAAGGAAGTCTGGACATGGTGTGTGTGTTTGTGTGAGCAAGCAGCCCTGCAGGCTGCCTGGGAGAGGCTGGCTTCTCTGGTGCAGAGGGAGAGGTAGGTGGAGGCTGGTTTACTGCTGCTGTTGTTTATTTTTCCTGAAAATGACCACACTGCCTGCCCCACTCTGCCACCCCCTTCCAGTGCCTGTAGGGGAAGTCAATAGTGATGGATTAAAAAGCAAGAGGAAGACTGAGAGCACAATTGGAAGAAAGATAAAGATAATTAAAACTAATTCCAACTGTTCCTAGAGAAATCAATTTCATAACTTCAGCATGTCCCTAAACCTGCTCCTGAAGCTCTGCAGCACTGAGCGAAGGGCATAGACACAGATGAGTGTGTGTGCGTGTGCGCGTGTGCGTGCGCGCAGGCACTTGTGTGTATGCATGTGCCTTCAGGCTCATGTGTGCATGTTTTATGTACACATTTGCTTGTGTACATCAGGGCATGCACGAGTGTGGTGGGCAGCAATTCCTCCAGATCTCCACGTGGTACTAACTTGTGACTTTACCTTTCACCCTGGGGGAAGAGGTACAGAAGGGGAAAGAGAGTTGGGGTGACTGGGTAGGGTTAGTCCCCCTCACAGATACCAAGGTCCTTTGTCCCCTAGGACAAAGCCACCTGAGCAGCTCAACTCTCCTCTACACATGTGGAGATACTGAGGGCCAGAGCATGGAGGTTGCCATGGGGCACACGGCAAGTGAGCAGCAGAACTGGGACTTGGATGCTGGTGCCCTGGGCTTCCTTAGGGGCTTCACTACCTATCTGGACAAGGGCAGCCAGGAGTGCAGGTGGAGGGAGATCTGACCTTATATGCCTGGGGGCTTCTGTGTGAGCAGCTCCTTCACTCGCCCCCTCATTCATTCTTCAGACCCAGGCTGAGCACCTACTGCCAGCTTGGCTGGGGCTGGGGTGGTTATTGCTGTGCCAGGGAGAGGTGTCTCCTCTGGAGGAGAGGGCTGCTTGGCTGTGGGGACTGGTGAGCCTCTCCTTGTCCCTTACCACGTTGCCTCTAAGGCACAGCCCAGGATAGAGTCCCCCTAAGAAGCACAATGGGCCAGAGAGTTAGCCAGCGGTAGATGGCTCTGGTGGCATTGCTGTCATAGTTGGCAACTTCTCACAATGACTTCGTGGTTCATCTGTTGGGGGACTTCCTGGTGGGGTCACTGGAGGGAGTGTGCCAGGCCAGGAGTCCAGCCCACATTCCCACCTTTGTGAGCACGCAGGGCCTGACGTGTCTGTGGGCTGCCTGTGAGGCACAGACCCTGGCACACAGCAGGTGTTCCTCTACCTGACGCAGGACTAGCATTTCAGTGACACTTTGAACACTGAGTGAACTCTCTGCAAAAACAAAGCCAGGAAAACTGCCCGAGTGCAAGTTCATCACTCTGGATGAATGGTTCCCTCTACCTGCCTAAGCCTGTGTCCTTGTCTTTAAAATGGGGGAATTTCATCCACATGGCAGCTGCTGCATGGGTGACATGAAGTGCTGTAGAAGAAGTGCCCAGTACATCATGTTTCCTTCTTATAAGGCCCTGAGTTTCCTGAAGTCACCTGGGAGCAGGAACCAGGCAACAGCTTGTGGCCACACAGCTGCCTGGAAGCAGGGGTGTAGATGAGGCAATGTCCGCCAGTGCCTCCAGCATATGGGCTTGGAGTGGTGGGCCTGGGAGTGGAGACCCCTGGGGCTCCCAAGCCGTGCACCAGTTCCTTCAGTGCCCAAAAGATGGCAGCATTGGCGAGCAGGAGCCAAGTGAGAATTGCTAGAAGGGGGCTGGGCTGGCCCTGCTGCTTGTAGCCATTAGCCCAGGTTCTCAAATCCCACTCTATTCCTCGTCTGAGAGCAGGAGAGGGTGGGGGTGGGGAAAGAAAGCACCTTGGGAATTCCTGGATTAAGAGGGAAACTTGTCCCTTCTTTTTCTGAGACAGACCCTGTGGGAGCTAAAGGTTTCCAGCTGTTGGGCCCAAAGATCTGGGCAGGACAGAGTGGCCGCAACCCCATTCCACAGACCCTCACTCCTTTGGGAGCGGGAACTCTGGGGGTATGGGTGAGAGGGGTCCCTGGCAGCAGGGCAGGAGCCTCCTAGGCGGGCCCCCGGCATGAGTCAGGGCTGTTGGACTCACTCTGCTCTACCTTGCCTGGCATCCCCTCTTCTCTCTTCTTTCCCTAGGAAGCCAGAGAGGAGCAGATGGGAAATGTCAGAAGCTCATTAGAGTTGCAGACGGGGAGCTGGGGCAGGAAAGGGAGGGAGGGAGTTTCTAGGCCAGGCCTGGTGGAGCCCAGGCGGGGCCCAGCAGGGGCTGCAATGGCCCTTTACAGTGAGGGACAGTATAGTTCCTCCCTGAAGTTCCTCTATAATCCTAGGGAGTGGCTCAGAGAAATCCTGGGCTCTCCTGACCACTCCATATAGAGTTCTCATGGGTGAGGCGGGGGTGTCAAGATCCTGCAAGATTCCTTCGTCCTTTGCCAGGCCTGGTCTACTGGTGCTAGCTGGATGACAGCATCCCTCCCTTACCTCTGTCATCCTGAACTTCCAGGGTTGGAGTGCTAGGGGCTGGGAGGCTAGGAAAAGTTTGGTGCAGGGTGGGGGGCTTATGACACACCAAGATTGCAGGGGAAGAGGGGCTAAGGACCATCCTCCATCTATAAGCAGTCTGGGAGGTAGCAGCGGGTGAATCCAGACTGGGGCTCTGGGTCACTTGCCCGTGGGTTCTGGGGGAGGGGGTGACCCAGCAGGAGGGTGGTCAGGATGGGTGGCTGAGTCCTGGCTGCCCAGGCAACATAAGGCAAAGCAGCCTGGCAGTGATAGTGCCCAGGGCTGGGATGCAGGAGACCTGAGGGCTGCCGCTGACTCCTGGACCTGCAGCAAGTCTCTGCGAGAACAGCCAGGGCAGTAAGCAGAGGTTGGTTTTTAATCAGAAATTCACTCCAGGCCTTCATTTTACCACCTGGTAAATAATAATAATAACAACAATAATGGCTCCTTTTCATTGAAGACTTAGACAGGACATAGCATTTTAAGTGGATTATCTTATCGAATACTCAGGACTCCTTAATGAAGAAAGGAAGCACGAAGGAGGTGAGTGACCTGGCCGAGGCCATACACCAAGGAGTAAGAACTCCAGAGCGCTCTGAAGTCAGGCCCGGCTCCTCCGTGGTGGTGGTGGTGGGGGAAGAGGGACTGACATTCCTTTCCTAATGCCTCCCCAAGAGGTTTGGGAGTAGGTGAATGGAAGAAAATTCAAAGAAATAAAAATCTGAGACAACTTGTTAAATTTGAATATCAAATGACAAATGCATTTTAAAATATAAATATGTTTTATGCACTATTTGGAACATGCCTATACTAGAAAACTGTGTCATTTATCTGGCAACTCTGGTGAGTAGAGTGCATTTTATTGTGGATTTACTACTTCCCAGGCACTGTGCTGAAGGTAAGGTGATGTACAGAGCAGATGTGTGTGCAGGTCCTGTCTAAGTTTTGTCAGATGGCTAGTGATGCCTCTTGGGAAGTTTATTTATCTGCAAAATGGAGAAGAAGGACCCCTCCTCCTCTCTCCTAAGGGATGATGCCACCATCCCATGCCCAGCTGGATGTGGTGGCTTGGAATCATCCAGAAAACTGTGCCAATGTGAGCCTTGGGTTGGTTAGTAGTGGGTGCCAGCCTGAGCTCAGCCCCAGCTCCATCTCCTGGGCACTCACCCAGCCTCTGGGTGCGTCTCCACCCCCCCAGCTCCATAGATGCCCATGAGGAGAAGGCTGGTGTCCATGAGAGGGTCTCAACCATGCTGCCTAGGAAGTCATTGGTCACTTAAACCTCCTGGGGTGTGCCCTGGTCAGCGATGGGCCTGAGAGACCTGTATTTACAGCCCAGTGCCACTCTTGTCTAGCCCGAGGAAACCCTCTCTTCTCAGAGTCTTAGTTTCCTCATCTGTGGTCCAGAAGAAAATAACCCACATCTCACAGGTCATTGTGAGAATGAAAAGAAGTGGCAGAGAATGGACACTCAGGGCATGCTGCCTGCTACCAGCTTTATCTTGTGGCCCTGAACACAGATCATGTCACCGGAAGCCTGGGCCCAACTCACTGAAGAAAGGGACCCTGCCACCATCAACATCACCTTTACCCATCTGCCGTAGATGGAGGATTGCTTAGGTAATCCATGGTTCCTAGTGGTATGGGGTGAGACTTACCTGCTGGAGGTGAGTGACAGGGACACTCATGTGCTCCTGTAAATAACGGAACACAGCTATACACTCAACACACATGCAATCTGTACACACGCACTTGGAGAGGAGGCGTCTCTCATTCACCTCCCCTCAACCCTTGCCTGATCAAAGCTTCTGTTTCCTGTCAAACACACAGCCTACTGTCCACTGTCACCC
Source organism: Erethizon dorsatum (assembly GCA_028451465.1). Lineage (NCBI taxonomy): Eukaryota > Metazoa > Chordata > Mammalia > Rodentia > Erethizontidae > Erethizon > Erethizon dorsatum. Next base: position 106,531,865 of record CM051827.1, on the reverse strand, counting down.
TCGGACACTGTCACCTTCCAGGCCGCTCCTTAGTCTTGGGTTTCTGTTCCCACAGGCTGCGTTACTGGCTTACAAAGAATCAGTTGTATTTGTTTCCAAACTTGTTTGTGCCTGTGGCACTTGTTATTGAAATTCTGTAATTCAGTTAAATAATAAGTAAGCCAAAATATTGTGAACTCACAAAAAGTTGTTGTTTCTATAAAACAAAACTGAAGTCTTTAGAAAGACTGTATAAAGGTGAATTGCTAAAAAAATTGATGTCAAATTAGGTGTGGATAAGCAACTGTAAGATAAGATTGGGAACAAAATTGTAAAAATCTAGAAGATACGACACTCATATCACTTTACAAGAGTCTTTTAAGTTCTTGCTCCACTTTAGAGAAATTGAAATTGGAAATCGAGGATGATGTGTTGTGGAGTTAGTTTACCCAAGAAAGATGAAACAGCTCCAATCAGTAGACTTATAAGTGGAGGAAAGACTTTGGCTCTGCATTAAAGAACATTAAAAAGGCAAACAACTTACATCCTTTAATTTGAAATAAAATGGCCATCTGAAAGGTGCATTTTATTTTATGATTTTGCCCAGAACCAATTTTTTTTTCTATTAACCCACTGCACAAACTAATGGTGTTAGTTTAACCAGAAGGCTTTTCTGTACTAAGACATGTCTGTATACACACACACACACACAAGCACACAGAGTCACACACCCTTGTGAGGATATCTATGTACACACACACACACCCAGCCCTGCACACATATGTAATCCTACACACACACATACACAGATACACACACTCACCCAAACCCTATGCAGTCCACACACAGACACCTAGGTGCACACTCTCATACCCCCAGGCTCACTCGCCTGCTCAGAGGCACACACCTGAGCGTAGACACACACACACATTCACAAGCCAAAACCATTTCTTCCCTGGCAAGAATAACCAAGGCAATAAGCAGAAGTTGGTTTTTAATCAGAAATTCACCCTTTGGTGTTTTTCTCCCCTTGGCCCTGTGGGGGGCTGGGAGGGCAGTGAAGGGGGAGGGGCAGGCTGGGAGGGAGCAGTGGGAAGAGGGAGGCCTCCAGCTAATCCATCTAGCTGGCACCCGTCTGGGGAAGCGTCGTTGTGGGGCTGCAGTTGAGCTGGGTTCCAGCTGCATTATCGAGTACGCTGTTACGCTTTTATCTAAACGCAGCCAGGGCTGCTTGGGAAGGGAGCCTCTTGGAGCTCCAGCGTGGGGGTGGGGCAGCCTCTCCTGAGAAAAGAAGGGTAGTGGGCCCTTTGGGGACCAGGACCAGCCTGGGCCTGCTCTGGCCAGGCTCCCTGTTGCTAGGCCTGGGCAGACCATCCACGTTCTCTGATCTGGACTTCCGAGCCTGGTCTCAGATCTCTGGGCGCTTCCTCCCACCTACTGCTTCTGAATCTGTGAGTCAGGCCAAGGAATCTGCATTTTAAAGCTTCCCCTGATGACTCTGACGAGCACCCAGGTTTGCGCACCTCTAGTGGAGAGAATTCCAGTGCCATACAAAATCTTCTCTCTGGGATCCCCAGACATGTGCTGTCTCCCCGATCCCCTCAAGACCCTGTTTGATCTTGGCTAGGGGTTGGGAGGATTCAAACACAAGTGAGAGAGTTCTGCTGGACTTCTGGGAACTGAGAGGGATCGCACACACAGGACTTCTAACTTTATAAAAAGGGACCCAGAGAACCGGAGGGAAATGACTTGCCCAAAGCCATTCACAGAGTCAATGAAATAGCTGGGGTTTGAACCTGGGCTATCTGGCACCAAAGCTTCTACTTTCTATGTCAGGACAGACCAAATTGTGTGCTACCAAAACAAATATTCCCAAGTCTCATTGGCTTAAAACAACAAGATTTATTTCTTGTTTCTGCTACAGGCCCAGCAAGGGTCAGCTCTACTCATCTTAGCCATGCAGGACCTGGCTGGTGGGGCAGTTGGCATCTCGGACTTAGCAGTTGCTGCGCAGAGGAGAGCTCTGGAGTTTCCACTGGCACCTAGATGCGCTGACAAGGAAGGGACCTTGCCACTTTTATTTGCAGTCATTGGCCAGAATTGGTCACACGACTCGATTCCAGTTGCCAGGAAGGTGTAAAATTAGAAACACTTTGTGAGCAGCATCCATCACATTCACTCTCAGACAGCTGCATGTGACCATGAGGCCCAGGAGCCCCACTCTGTCCCCCAGGTGTGAGCTGCCCTCCTCTCCTCTTCAAGCCTCTGCAGCGCTGTCTCTGTTGCTCCCAGTCTCCACACTCCCTTCCCCCTTTTCTCCCCTTCAGCCCATTTTTCTTCCTCCTGTTTCAATTAGGGGTTTCAGCTTCCACTCCTGGCTTTGTCTTTAACTGCTGTGCAGGGTGATGGGGGCCAGCCTTCCTCATCAGGTGGGGCTCAGTTTACCCTTCTGCAGCCTGGGACTGCCTCTAAATCTTGGCCCCCACTATCTCTTGTGGGAAGCGTTTCTGGAGGCCGATGCTTGTTGAGACAACAGACCTGGGGGAACAGATTTTATTTTTCCTCCTTTTCTGTCCCTGTTTTAGAAGAGCCCACATATGTTGGGCCTGAAGGCAGCCCACGCGTCCTGGGAACTGAAGGGGCTGCTACCGATGCCAGGAAAATCACTTCTTGGAGGTGGGTACTCCCCAGCTTGGGGCCAGGCTAGCACTGTCTCTTCGCTCCCTTGGGGTGGGGCAGCTTCTAGGGCAGAGCAGGTGGCAGCTAGAACCCTGCCAGCCCCTGCCCCACCTGGAGCCCACTGGGGAGGGAGCTGTGCAGCTGGAGGAGTATAGGCGCCAAGGCTGGAAGGACTTCCTGGTAGAGGCAGTCCTCGCACGGGGGAGTGGAGGATGAGGGAATATTCTCTGGTCTATGTTTAATTTTTAATTAGTCTGCAAAGCTTAAACATTTCTTACATTTCTAAAATTTGTTTTTAATGTTGCAAAATAATATATTCTCATTATAAAAAACAAAACACAAGGTTACAGAGTACAGGGTGAGTGCTCCTCCCTCCTCCCAGCCCACCCCAGGGGCAACCCAGCCAGCAGTGAGCTGTGTGTTCTTCCAGAACTTTCCCCACAGACATGCAAATGAGAACACAAGGTTTTATGGTGCTTCTCCACAAAAATGTGATCGTGTTTTTCTTTAGGAATTGTTCTATAACCCACTCACCCATCTATCCATTCACCCAGCCACCCCTACCTTCTCTCTTTTGGGCCGTAAGTACCAAGCCTCCGATCCTGCATTGGGCCCTAAGGCTTTTCATGGGCCTCCCTGCCAGGGCTCCTTATCTCCACTTGAGGGGGAGGTCACTGCTGTCTCTTGTTGAATCGCCCCTGTAAGCCAGGTGCTGTGCCTTGGCCTGTCTTCCCTTCCCTTCCCTTTTCTTCCCTTCCTTCCTCTTCTTCCTCTTCTCCTTCTCTTCTCCTCCTCCTTTTTTCCTCTCTGTCTCTCTGTCTCTCTCTTTCCTCCTTCTCCTCCTTTTCCTTCCCCATCTTCCTCCTCCCCCTCCTCTGCCGCCTCCTCTTTCTCTTTCTTTTTGCTGGTACTGGGGATTGAATCCAGTTAGTACTGAGTTCCAGCCCTAGACCCTTAGGTTTCACATTTTATTTTGTTTTTAGACAGTCTCACTATGGTGCCCAGGCTGGCCTCAAACTTGCCCTGCTCCTGCCATAGCCTCCCAAGTAGCTGGCACTACAGGCAGGGGCCCTCAAGTCCAGCTCCCAGTGCTTTCTTCCACGTTACTGATTCCTCTAGGCTGCCTTTGCCTGTTCTAGACTGGACTGCACAACGCCTCTTCCAGGGAGCCCTCTCCTTTCTCGGATGCTAGGACACTAGGACCCCTGTGCTCTGCCCTCTTCACTCCTCTGCAGATCCCCTCCACAGCAAAGGCTTGTTTGTGTTCCTTGGCACATAAGAGCTCCCTGAGTGCATGGACTGAGGTCAGGTTCAAGGCTGTAACTGTTGTTTCTAGCCCATGGAAGACACTGGCTCCACAAAGGATCATAGCTTCCTGCTGGCCCTGTACAGATTCAGAACTCAGGGTGGGACCTAGGTTGGGAGTTCTCTCTCCTTTAGCCTTGCCTTACCTTTCTCTAGAATGGGCACAACTGGCCCTGCCCTGCCCCGGTGTCCTTCCTGCCCCAGTGACAGAACCTATATATGTATCTGAGGTAGACTCAGAATCTCGCCACAGAGAGCCATGAGTCTCTGCGTATCCCTGTCAGTTTGAATACCTTCTTTGATGGGAAGCTCACTACCACTCTCAGAGCCCCTTCCTGTCTGCTGGGAAATCCTTTCTTGCAAGGAGCTAGCTCTGTCCCTCAGGTGGAAATCATGGCCAGTCAGCCCAGGATGGGCTCATGGACACCAGCCAACCAACTCTTCCCACCTGTTAGAGATGCAGAAATTCTATCCAGAGAGGTCAAGTCGCACAGTAAGTGACCTGACTCCTAGTTGAGTGCTCCTAGCCCCACCCAGAGGTCCTGGTTCTGGCCTCATGGGCTCCCTCTGTCTCAGGGAGGTCATGACCAAGGCCGAGATGGTGTGTGTGTGTGTGTGTGTGTGTGTGTGTGTTCCCCATCCTGACCTCCCCTCCTCTCCAGAGTCTTCTCGGTCCCCCGCAGGGACAGAAGCGACTGGCCTGGGAAGGCTGCCATTTGGCCCCACCCCCACCTTGCCTGCTCCTTCTCCAGCTCCTCTCATTTTTCCTCTGAAAGGAAAAAATTAATAGAAAATGTAAGTGAGCAATCTCGTGGCCGAGGCGCGTTTTCATTTTTTGAAGCTGGGGAAGGCAGGCTGGGGCGAGGATCCCAGCGAAGCATGGATGCTGCCGAGCGGAGCCTCGGGAGATAATTGAGCAGCGGCAGCAGCGGCAGCAGCGGGCAGGGGGCGGGCGCGGCTCGGGGCTGTATTATCATTAGAATTTACATGACACATTAGCCAGAAGTGGCAGCGTTCATCTTTCTAACCAAATCCCATTTACCAAATGAGCAGCCGACACTTGTTTTGTCAGCCGGCTTCCTTCTTCCACTCTGAGCCCTGTGGGAGTGGCAGGCAAGGGCCACTGACATTTACTGAGCGTCCAGTATCTATGTGCCCGGTGCTTTCTTGCATGTTACTGTATCCTAACAATACGATACCCATTTTATGGACAGGGAAACCGAGGCCCAGAGCAGTGATGCTCTAGTTTAGTTTTGCCCTGCTCTACCAATAATACTAAACTGAAGAGTGTGAACTCTGAAACCGGAGTTCCTGGATTTGAATCTTGGATCCTCCACTGGCCAGTTGTGTGGCCTTGGGCAAGTTACTTAACCTCTCTGAATCTCCCTCCTCATCTGTGGAAATGGTATTAACAATAGTACATATATCAGGGCCGTTGTGAAGGCTAAATACAGCACCGAGGGCAAAGCGATTGACATTGAGTAAGCTTTAATACACTTGTGCATCTTGATTGCTTAGTTATTAGTATTATTGTTTTTCTTTTTCTTACTAGCGTTAACTGAGGCCCCACCCCCAAGTGCAAGGAGCTGGGCTAAGCACTCTATTTGAACCCTGCATTTCTTTTCTGGTGAGAGCCCAGGGGCTCAGAGAGGGGGCTTGCTTGCCCAAGGTCACCCAGCTCTAAGTTGTGAAAATTTTTTGGGCTGGAATCTGGTCATTTTGAGACCAAGACCTGTGCCTATCTGGCCACAGGAGCTGCTTTCCTGTCCCCCAAAAGGAGTTTTCCCTCCATGCAAGATGGTGAAGTCCTTGTCAGTCTTGTTTCAGTGGCTCCGACAGTCCCCTCACCGCCCCTCCCTGCCCCCCCAGGGAATCTGCAGAGGTGCAGGTTGGGGGTGTCTGCTTCTGCCCCAGGAATGTCTGCTGCTAGCCCATCACTCACACAGACAAGCAAGGTGGCCTGGGTTAACGACAGGGAACCCCTGACTGAGCACCTACTATGCGCCGGGCCCTGGGGGAGACAGAGATGAATGAGATGCCACCTCCAATGACAACACAAAAGGTATATCCCCTGACAGCACATGATTAATTGCTGGAGGAACTGTGCAGAGACAGCAGGGCTGGAGGAACAGGGAGCTGAGCTTCAGGATGAAGGGCTTGTTTATTCATCCTGCAGGGATCTGCAGAACGCCTACTATGCACCAGGCGCTTTTCTGGGTGCATGGGGCTGTCAATGGGAACAAGCCAGCCAAAGTCACTCCTCCCACGGAGTTTACAGTCCTCAGGGGATAACAAAGAATAATGACCTAAAACCGTAAAGAAGCTAATTTCTGGTGGTAAGTGCTTCGAAGACAGGAGAAAGGCTGATGGGGCAGGAGGAAGGGGAGGCTCTGTGAGCCACTGAGGTCAGAGGAGGCCTCCCAGAGGAGATGGCATTTGAGCAGTGACCTGCAGGAGGAGCCAGCTGTCTGAGGATAGGTCAGAAGGGTGTCCAGCGGGGACAAAGGTCCTGGGTGAAAATGAGCTTGGTAAGCTGTAAACATGGTCTGAAGTGAGCACAGCTGGGGGGGGGGGTGTGGGATGAGGGGAGGGAGACAGGTGATGGGGGATGCAGGCCCCATCCCTGTAGGGGACATTCAGGGCCTCTGGGGACTGCACCTCTTCTCTGAGTGGCCTCTCTTCTCTCCTGAAGCCCTCTTTGCCTCTCTTTGCTCTCCTCTTCAATCCTTTTGCATTTAAAGTTCCCAAGGGGCATACAGCCAGCTCTTGGAGTGAAGGTCCTTCTGGTTCCTGACCCAGGGCCTCATCTCTGCTCCCCCTGACTTTGCAATCTAAACTTCAGGTTCTTTCCCACTGTGGATCCTTTGTTTGGGCTGTGCCCTCCTTTCAAGATCTCTTCTATGTGTCTATTTGGCCAACTCCTGCATGCCCTCTAGGCCCAGCTGAAAAGCCACTTTCTCAGGGAAGGTGACATCCCTTCTCTGAGTCCCTAGATCCCTGTGGTCCTGCTCTCAGAGGACAGAACACAGGAAACAGCATTAAAACCACTGTTTCGGGGTAGGGGGAGCTTTATGCATAATGACTCAAAGAGCATGTCCCTTTTTGCCCATGCTCTGTAACTTCTGAAGGGGCTCTGGCCTGGGGCTGTAGCTGTGGGCCTTGGGAGCCCCTCTCTCTCCCCTGAGGCTGGAGGGGATGGAAGGGGATTTCCCCACCTTGTCCTGCCCCAGGGGTTACCTAAACTGGGGGTGGCTGCCCCCTGGGCTCTGGCGCCTGTACTTCGGTGCACCAGGAAATGACTCGGAGATGCTCTATCAAGCACAAGATATAAATTGCAGGCAGTTTTAAACGTTTGGAGAGATTGCTTTTTGAGTGGCAACCTGCATCTGGGTGTATGGGGGGGGGTGGAGATTCATTTACTTTTCTCTGTTCTCTCTCCTCCCTGGGGCTCAGTTTCTTCTTGGCCCAGCAGGACCCCAGCTCAGACCTGGGGTAAGTGGGGGGCTCTGAGACAGTGAGGACTGAGTGGAGGGGTTTCACCTGTGACCTCCCACTGTGGGGAGCTGAGCAAGGGGCTGGCAGGCACCTGGCCAGGGAGCCAGTGGCCAGGCTGGCAGAGAGCATACCAGGCCTAGCTGCTGGTGGGCAGAGCTGCCTCTCTACTCCCACCTCAAAGAACGCAGGCTTGGGGCTGGCTTTCAATGCTACACTGACTTCCCGGGCACTGATTTGACTGCGTTTTTTTTTTTTTTTTTTTTTTTGTTCCCATCTTAGCCAACTCATCAAATCCCACAGAGGCCCCAGCTCAGCCCGGGTGTCCTCATTTTCTAGACCTTCCAGAGCATGGCTGAGCCTCTGTGTTCAGCCATGAGGTCTGCTGGGGCTTGGGGTTAACGGGAGATGATCTGTCAACCAGGGTGGTTGCAGTGGGGCCAACTGCTGACCCTGGGAGCAATTCTTCATTTGTTTCTTCATTCATTCATATGAGAAATGTGTTTGAGTGTTACTCAGTGCTAGGTTTGGTTTGGAGCCTGGGAATGCAGGAACAAATTCAACTAAAGAAGATCAGCCTATGTGGAATTTACATAGCGTTTGTTCCTTAGCCTCAGCCTAGCTTTCTTCTTCCTCTTCCTCCCGCTCCTCCCTCCTCTTTTTCCTTCTTTTTACAGTACTGGGGATTGAACCCAGGCTTTCAAAACCCTGTAAAGCTCACTGAGGACATCATAGATGGAACACATACACACTTGGAGGTTTGCCAGAGGATTGAACAGGACCCATGCCTGGCACATGGGGAGGCCACAGAATGTTTGTGTCTAAATCTTCTCCCTGTGGTGTGCAAAGTGTGGCAGTAGCCAGGCTGGGTCTCCCACAAGGGCAGGGATTACACCTGCCTTGTTCACCACCAGATCCTAGCCCCAGCCCAAGGCTGGGCACACAGTAGGGATGCAGTGGGGGTGTTTGCATGAATGATGTGTTGCTAGGTACCAGCTACCTCCCTCCCTACCTCTTTGAACTCTCCTGTCCGAGCTTGAAAGTGAAAGGAGGTGCTGGGTGGGACCTGGAGGAATAGAGCAGAGAGGGTGGTGTTGGTTTCCCCACTGGGGACTTGCAGGAGTTCCTTGGCAGGCAAACTCAGAAAATCAGCTTGCTGGGAGGACGGGTCCGGCTTCACTCCCAGGATGGAAGACAGCTTGGGGCTGTCCTGTGGTGGTCTCTGTTGGCGGGCCATGGGGCAGTGGATCACTGTGGAAGAGGGACTCCTAGCATGCATGGGGCTGGGCAGGAGTGGGGTTGGGGAAGCCGCCCTGTGATTCCCATTCTCACCCCTGATCTGGAAAAGGAGCCCTCGGCTCCCTGGCGGTGGCAGTCAAGAGCTCTCCCAGAGGACCTGGCCTCCCCGGCAGGCTCGGAGAGCTGGTTACAGTTTGAGTTAATGCTCCTTAGAAGGAGCGGATGGGTCCCTAAGGGGCCTTTCGGGAGATTACAGATCACATTCAAACCAATCCACCCTGGAGAGGGAGACGGGAGGCGGGCACACTAAATCAGCTGTCTGAGCCCAGGAACCCGGGAAACTGGGTGCGGGCCAGAGTCAGCACCAGAATGGGGCAAGGGAAACACTTGCAGAGGGTGAGTTGTGCGCTGGGCACCAGCCTGTCTGGGCACCCAGCTTCACTTCAGCCTGTCTGGAGGTATATTATCAGGCTATTTGACAGATGAGGATGTAGACACAAATACTGTAGAGGGTAAGGGGCTTGCATGAGGTCACATGGCTTTGAACCCATGTTGTCTGGCGCAGAGCAGTGCTGCTGACGGCCATGCCGCATGGTGTAGTTGGACCTGGTGCCACAGCAGGAAGTAGGTCCTTTGCTGGGCTGTGATGGTGTGAAGCCCAAGCTGTGTGGGGGACCCAGCTGGAGCTCAGGCCTGTGAGGACACACCCTATTCTTCTTGGTTTCTGGTTGTTTTATGGAGGAGATGCCAGGGCTCACATCCCTGGCACCCCTTCCCTTTCCTGGGATACAGACTCAGAGAGATGTTTTAAGTTTATCTACCTTGGCTCACTCCGCCTGGAAGCTGGCTACCCCACCTGCCCGAGGCCCAGGCGGAGACTGCATGGCAGGTATTTTAAGAGGGATGCTTAGATCTGGGTAGTGGCTCTGCTCCAGGCCAGGGTAGGTCTGAGGTGCTGAGAGCAGCCAAGGCAGTTACATCAGGAATGACACACTAGACATCCCTGGAAGCTCCATCTCCTGTCCCAGGGCTCAGATCCAGACCTGACCTCAAGTTGGGCCTCAGGACATTAGGAAAACTCTAATCTAGAGGGTGTGGCCCCAAAGCAGCCAGAAGCCATTACCCCTAGAGACCAAGGAATCCTCCTTAGCCCTCCTGTTCTGGGTGGAGGGGGTGTGGTTCAGATACGTGAAGTCCCAGGCCACTTCTTTGCATAAACATTTTCAATGCTTTTATCATTGCCTTCAGAGTAAAACTTGTTTTAGGCCTTATATAAATTCCATAGTTCCTTTTTTTCAGCCATCTGTGGATAGTTAGGTATAAGAACTCTCAAGGAAAGAAGCCGCCAGGGCTGGGAATGTGTAGCCTCCCTGGGCCCTGGGACACTACTGAATTGATAGTTTGAAGGTGGCATTGCTACTCCTCTGGACACACACCACTCCCAGCCTGGGCCAGAGGGGTTGGCTCTTTTGCCTGGTTCCATTTGGGATGGATCTTGTCCTTTCTTCCGCTCCGGATTGATCTTTAGAGTCCCTCTCTATTTTGGCTGCCTCACCCCACAGAATTCTGGCTTTGACCGGGGTTACCAATAAAATAAAATATTGCAAATTGTAATTTATGGGATGGAAACAAAAGACAACATTATTTGTACCTCCCACAGTCTTTTTAAATTTTATATCCATGGCTTATTGCTTCACTTTCAGGTCGTAAGTCCATTTTTTTTTTTTTAAAGAGAAGAAAAAACAAAACAAAATAAATCAAAAAAGAACAAATATTCAGAACAACATAATAGGAGGGTAACAATGATTAATGCATTGCGTATTGTTATCTTTAAGTTAGTTATTCAGGATACCAGATATTAGCATTCAATTGTCCAAACATTATTGGCACAAACCTTACTCTTCAATGAACTAAGTAAAATTAGTAGTGTATCTATCTTAACCATCTTATATATATATACACAATTTTTTTCCCTTTCCCTTCTTTCTTTTCCCTATTCCCCCATCCCAGTCTCTCTTTCCTTTTTTTTTCTTTTTTTAATTTTAAAGAGAAGAAAAAACAAAACAAATCAAAAGAAGAACAAATTTTCAAAACAACATAATAGGAGGGTAACAATGGTTAATACATTACGTATTACTATCTTTAAGTTAGTTATTCAGGATACCAGACATTAGCATTCAGTTGTCCAAACATTATTGGCACAAACCTTACTCTTCAATGAATTAAGTAAAATTGGTAGTGTATCTATCTTAACCATCTTATATATATATACAATTTTTTTCCCTTTCCCTTCTTTCTTTTCCCTATTCCAGTCTCTCTTTCCTTTTGACCAGTTTCTTTTTGATTCACCATATCTATTGTACATTTTGGATCTTACTTACTCTTTCAGTTTCTCATACTAGAGAGATAATACGATGCTTACACATGTGCTTCTGGTTTATTTCACTTATGAGTATTTTCTCGAGTTGCATCCATTTACCTATAAAAGTTTCCAGTTTATCCTTCTTTATGGCTGAATAGTACTCCATTGTATAAAAATACCACATCTTTCTTATCCATTCCTCACGTAAGTCCATTTTTAATGGTCACTTTTAGGTAACTAATACATTTCAATTACAGAATTAGAATATATAGTCCCATGTAATAATCTACATTTCAAATTTGGTTGTATGTTGAATGTTATCCTCCCCAAGGCTGTAGGATGATCGGGGAGGGATGTGGCTGCTCTCAAAGACCCCTCCTGAGTAGGGAAGGGATAGAGGAGGGGAGGGAGCAGTGAAATTCCTTTCTTTTTCTGGTCTGGATTAGGTTTTCCATTCCCACGGCTGGCTGAGAGGCATCACCTTATTTCCTCCACTTCCCAGGTCTCTACGGGGCTGCTCCACACAAATTCTTTGCTGTTGAATCCCTGCTCTTCCTGTCAGTCCCACTGGGCAGTACTTCAAATGGTCCAAAGCTGTTCTCCCCTTGGGCTCTGCAGTAAATATTTATACAGCCTTTGTCCCCAGAGGTGTGTGGGCTACCCCCAGACAGTGGCGTCCTCTCTGCCCTAGTCTTGTAGTTAGCTTTCCCAGGTTGGAGGTGAACACCAGGATTAAGTCTTGGTCATCTCCCCTCCCCCCTTTGGTGGGATGCATGTGTTGCATCTTGGGGCTTCTGTGAAAGCTTTTCAACGCCCCATTACATGTGTCAAGGACAGTTCCATCTGCTACATGACACTGAGTGAGTTGACAACAGGTTGTTCAGCTCCCAGGGGTCCCCTGGCAGCCCTGCTTGCCCACTGGCCATCAGGTAATGAACTTTCCAGGAAGGAAATGGGCAATTGGAGTAACCTATGAATTCCAGCTCCATCCTTCGCTAGGTGATTTAACCCAGTGACAGCTGATTTGAGTTTTGTCATCTGTAGAATGGGGATACAGGAATTTACCTTATATATTGTTCAGAAAAATAAAATGATATAACCAAAAGCACCTGGAGCAAGGAGCCTGGCCATCATGAGCCTCCCACAAGTACCAATATGTTATTCTTATTATCCAGACTGTGGGAAGCAGTAGGTTGTTAAGAGTGTAGGCTGTGGAGTTTGGAGCAAGACATTGCTGGTTCAACTTGGCTCAAGTTTTGTGACTTTGAACAAACTACTAACTTTTCTGAGCCTCAGTTTCCGTAGCTGTACAATGAGGCTTTCACTATCCCTTTCTGCCCATGTCTGTTGGGGGGATTTATTGAGATAATCTATAATGCTCGGAACCCAGGGCCTAGTTTATTGTAGGCAATTGATAAAAGATAGCTATTGTAGTCTGTTACTGACAGGAGACAGGATTTTCCTGGAGTTCTAGAAAGTGCCAGTCTGCACTGATGCCCCTTTAAATCAGCCACTCTGCTCTGAGTTATCTGTGCCACTTTAATCACCCAGGAAACAGTGAAGGGACCCAGATATAACTGGGAAGCCCTTGATTTATAATTACTGCGTCTCACAGGCAGTAATTTCTCCTCCACCACCCTGTCCTGGTCCTGCATGGTAGAACACAGCTCTCTGTTGTCAAGAGCTAGGAACTTCAAGTCTCAAATTAAATGCAAACAGATGGGTATCTCTCATCTGTGTTTTACTCTGCTCTCTGAATTATCCTGGAGAGAACAGGGGAGTAAGGAGGAGCTATCTCTGGCCAGCCTCGCTAATGAACAGGCTCATCTTCCTTGTCCTCCTCCTGCCATAATGAGGGAAGAATTGCTTTTCTGTTTGGCGAGCCAGTATCAATATTTCCAGAGTGATGCATTGAAGAAAACAACCCCAGGCTTTATTCGTCCTCTGGTAGCTTGGGTGAGGTTGCGGGGAGGATTGCTGGTACTGTGGGTCCCCTTCTGCCTGGCCTGACCCCCTACCCAGGCAGAGCAGCCTGGAAAGAAGCTAGATTAGAGACCCTCCCCCTCTGGTGGAAAAGCCTCTCGGAGACTGACTCCCTCGCCCACGCTTAGGTGGAGGCCCAGGCAGAGCAAGGGACGAGCCCAAGCCCAGGAGATACAGATGGGGCTGTAGCCGGGCTTTGTGGTTTCTTGCTCTGTAGTTTCCTACTAAAGTGGGATTTCTCAAACTTTTAAAAAGCCACACAATCTTTTAGAAAGTGAAATCGAATACAAGAACTCATGTAAAGCATATGAAGCAGAAACGCTCTGGGGGAAGTGTGGTCATTCCAGATGGTGGTGGTGGTGGTGGTAGTGGGACCCTAGTGCAGGGGCCTCTCACACCCCCATTGACCCTGCAAGTGACCCTGCCTTCAAGAGACCCTGGGGTTCCATGGCACCTGATTTGAAAACTCCTGCAGTAAACTCTGTTGTCTTGATTCTCAACACCTACACTGGGGGAAGAAAATTTGGAGGTTTGGACTCTAGTTCTTTTTTTTTTTTTTTGAAACTAACCAAAGATTAGAGATTCTAACCAGAGATTGCCTCTTCCGCCGTGGGTACTGATTGAGGAAGGACAGGGACGCTGCCCTCTGTTCAGGAGAAAGGGTCAGGAAGTGATCAGGCCTCTGAGTGAGTTGGACCCTGCTTTTGGAAGTGCCTGTGCCCCAGCTGAGTGTGGTCAGTGCTTCCCCTAGGGAGCAGTGGCGGTCAGTCTGAGGGATCCCCCCTGGGATCCTGGAAAGGAATGGTCCAGAGGTTCTCAACCCCGGGCGATCAGGAGCAGCCCTGTGTCCACCGGCCAGACGTTGCCTGCTCTAAGCTAAGTCTACTGTAAGCTGAGTCTCCTAGCTTCTGAGATAGGGATGATAGCGTGACCTGGAGCGCTGGATGGATTCTGTGCGATCAAGGGCTTAAGGAGGGGACTGATGAAGTTTCTGGTTCATAAGAAGTGCTCTATATTCGTTGGTACTTAACTTCATGGGTTCATTTTTTATTCAACAAATGTTGATGTGAAACCCGGGGCCCTGGCTGGTTGCCAAGGATACAAGCTGGCTGGAAGGGCCGCTGGCTGGGAAGGACAGGGCTGCACGGAACACTTGGTCCCTGTTGCTCATACCTGTGCCAATGCTCTCTGTTGTCTGTAGCCCCTTCTCAGAGCACAAAGGGACTATGAAGTGCATTCATTTTTTAAATTTTTTTTTTAAAGAAGTAGTCATGATGACATTGTTACTAGGGGGTGGGGACTGTTTTTGCTCCCAACAATCCTATGATCTTATGACTATGGGCCTCGAAGAAGAAGAGGCAGGGCTCTGGCTTTTCCTCTTATCCCTCCTTACTACACAAACCTAGCACTTAAGTTTAAATACTGTGGATACAGGTCAACTCTCTCATTTGATGAAAAGGGAAGCCTCAAAGAGGTGTAGACTTGACCAAGGTCATTCAGCTAGCCAATGGCAGGCTGGTCCATAACCTAGTTTCTGGGCTCAGGGCCTTGTCCTTGGTTGTGTCAGGCCACATGGAACATCATTTTGGCTATGTGAGATCATTTTCCTGGTCCTCTTCAGTGGGAACCTTCTATGCCCTCTCTATGGCGGTGCTAAGCTGGGCTGATCTGGACTGATTGGGGCTCCTTGAGGGGCAACTCTCGAGGAGAGAAATGGCTCACTTTGTGGACTCCTGGGCAGCCCCCAGTTCAGACTTCTCTTCCTTTTGCACTTGCCCAGGTTATAAACCACACAATTAAGGGCTTGCTAATAAGCCATCCGTCTTGTCCTACAAAGACAGAACTGCAGGCCTCCTGCAGGCTTCCTCCTCCTGTGGGAGGGGATCAATGCCTTATCTCAGCCGGTCCTGTGTGGAGAGGAAGGAGGGAAATGAAAGCACTTAATTAAGGCGCAGAGGAGCGGAAAGGGAACACTGCGTCCTCCCTGGCGCCCCGTAACTCCCCTCTGAAGGCAGCGTGCACTGGAAAGTCCACCGAGACAGAGCCTGCTCAGGGGGTCTGTGTGGGCCTCCGCCCCCTTAGCAGGGATCAGGATGAGGTGTGGAAGATGAGAGAGACTCTACTGGGCCCAGCTCCAGCTTGCCCCAACCGGAAATGCCCCGTTTTTCCCAGCTCGTTCTGTCCCCATGCCAAGCAGGCCTGGTGTTGGCTGTGGGCAGTTAGCAGAGCAGAGAGCAGCAAGAACTCTACTTAAAAATGCCCTCTGGGGCCTGAATTTTGTATTCTTTCAGGTAAGAAGGGCTTTCTTGGCTCTGTGTAGCCTCATGACTATAAGTGTTTATGGAAGGGAGCCCCTCTTACATGCTCTGGAGAGGAGGGGCTGCACTCAGCAGTCCACATTCCCCTGAGATGTACCCTGGGGTGTGCCCATAGATAGTGCCCAGTGATGCTCCCAGGAAGGCGAGTGCCCATGTGTGAAAAGCACCGCACACTCAGAAGACCTGAATTTTCCAGGCTGTTGGTAATGTTCCCCTTGGGTTCTTCCCTGCTCTCCCATGTGCCTCTGTCCTCTGTGAGCTTGGCTGGTGACATCTGGGCAACTCTTGTTCCCTCTTCTCCTACACCTTCTGTCCTGATTGATGTCACACTGTCAAGCTTCACAAGCCCTGTGGCTCCTGGCCTGGGTGGGGTCCTGACCCCTGGCTCTTCCAAATGTGACTCCTGTCCCACCTCTAGTCCTTCACAGCCAGCTCTGAGACAAGAAGTGCCACTTTCTTGGTTCTGTGACCGTGAGGGTCCTGGCTGCAGGAGAAGGACAGGTGGGGTGAGAGATCTCAGAGCATCTTGGGCCTAGATGAAGGGTCACTGCTCTCTGCCCTGGAGGAGCCCCAACACAGCAGTCCTGGTCCACCCTGCCCTGGGGACATGAGCCTAGCTGTTGCCTTCCACTCTTCCCAACCTACTCCAGGGCACCAGGGGTGCAAGTGGAGTGAGCATGGAGAACAGTGGGTAAGCTGACTATCCCTGTACGTGTACCCTGCTTTCTCTACACCCTTGCAGGACAGGCTTGGTGGGCCTACCCAGTGGGACCCTCGAGCAAAGAGTTCTCAGTGCTCATGCTTAATGAGGGGGCAAAGTTTGCTGAGAAACTGATTAATTCACTGAATGTTTTCTTAAGGCAGTAAAGGAGGGAGAACCGATCCTACCCCAGAGTGACCCGAGGTGGGTTATGTATAGTACCGTCCCTTGCTGGTCACCCACAGGCATAACTGCATACAGCTCTGACCTTACCCACCATTCCTCCTCCCCAGGGCGTGGGGTGAACCTCAAGCAGAGGGTTCAAGGCCAGTTTCTATCCTGGTGACTAATGTGGCCTTCCCTCCCCCCGTCTCTTGGAGTCTGGTTTCTCATGTTGCTCACTTCAAAGTCCCATCTTCCATGGCAAGGATGCTTCCCAGTAGCTCCCCAAGGGCTTGGTACCCTCTGCCTGTTCTTGTTCTGGGTGTTACCTTGCACCAGGCATCTCCTGTACCCATGGAGTCCTGCTGCTGCCTCCACAACCAGCTCTAGCACCTTGGGCAGCGATACTTCTTACTTTTTTTGCCCCAGGGCCTCCCTGCTGTGGGCTTGGGTTTCTGTAGGGACACACACACACACACACACACACACACACACACACACACACATCAGCCACATATGTGCAAACCTGGGTGTGTGAGCCAGTCAGTGATGACCCAAAGTCTCTTCATACCAGCTTGCAAGATCTGATTGTTACAAGTTCCGAAAACTTGTGAGACAGATGTTAAACTGTTGGAAGGTTGAAATAAACTATGGCAGGAGTATTTACACCATGGGAATTGGCAAATGCTACAAATCAGCCCTGCCCCAGCAGACTTCCCAGAACACTACTGGACTGAGTTCATACTCATCCTCTGGGCAATCCTTTACTGTGGGATCAGGAGCAGCTGGGTAAATACTGTCTCCCTCGTCTTCAGACAAGTTGAAGCTGTGTTCTGCACAGCTCTCCTCCTTCAAGGGTCCCATCAGGGCCAAGACCCAGTTCCTGTAGCAGTGGCTGGTCAGATAATGCACCCTTGTATTGGATCTAAGTCCTTCTCAGCTTCTCTCCAGCCCTCACTCCTATTCCCTGGAGCCTCCCTTTGCAAATAAGCTTACTTACATGCAAACCCTTGTCTCAGACTTTTTCATGGGTCAGGGTACAAGCTAGAACTATTATTTAAGAACAGGCTATGCTTGTTTGCCTGGCCCAGAATGTACCATTTCTGTGCTTTTATTCCTATGGTTTTTATTTCTGTGTCTAGTTGTGATTGTAGAGAGTCTTTCCAAAGCAATGGCTCCTGATTTTCCGTGGGACACCTTCTGTAGAAGTGGAAAGGATTTTAAAATATTCCATTGATTTAGGCAGCAAAAGAAACATCTTCTGGCCTGGGTGGTCTCTCCAAGTCTTTTTTTTTTTTTTGTGGGTACCGGGGGGTCGACCTCAGGACCTCGCGCGCCAACAGGCACCCATGCCTCTGAGCGATATCACCAGCCCCTTTTTTGTATGTGGGATCCGGGAGTCGAACTCGGGCTCTCGCGCTTGCAAGGCAGGTGCTTATGCTGCTGAGCCATCTCACCGGCCCCCCTCTCCAAGTCTTTAGTCTGTTAGTCTAACAAATTTTCCCCTTGATTAATTGAGTTCCATTTGCAAGTATAACCACCACCTGTGTCTTCTCATCATTGGATTTCTTCCTCATGTCTCCTGTCACAGCTGTCCAAGGAGCTTTAAAGCTGGAGGTTCCATCCTTAAAGCATTTACTCAGCTCTCCCCCAAACAGATTTTATATGTCTTAATCTTATTTCCAATTTCTAACCCAAACTATCTGCTCTAATCTGTTTCAAATTTTGCCCACTGGTAGCTGGGCTGTGACTCAGTTTCCCTTTTTTAGCAGAGTCTCATGGGTTGTACTTAGTTGCATAGGTTGGGTGATGGCTGGAGTTAACGTCTACTTAGCTGGGTCATGGACAGCAGCTATTGTAGCTCTTGTGCTTATCTCCTTGAAGTGATCATGTCCCAAGAAAAGGGCCAGAAGGGAAGAGAACTGGGCATTCCTTCCTTCTCTGTCTCTTTATGAGAGAGCGTCAGCCTTGGCAGCATGGAAAAGCATTTCCCAGTCAGTCTCATTTGGTCTACACAGCTCCATGAGATCTGTACTCCTTGTCATCAGTCCTTGATGGAGTGATAGGAATGATGAAGAAAGAAGAAATCATCATCATCAAGATCCTGGAAAGGCATATGGAAGAAAAAAGACATGGCAATGGGCAACAGAATGATCCTCCATAGGAGTGCCAGGCTGGCTCTCTGAGATCTCACTGGGCTACCTGGGAAGTTGGTACTGTTAGGAACCTCCCAGATACTCCCCACAGGTCCTCCCATTGGTCCTCGCAACTCTGTCTCATGCTCTGGATGCAAGACTCTTCTATTCCATCTCCTGAGCTACAGACAGAATGGCAGTGCATGGGGCTGGGTTCATTTCCCTGTCAGCCCATGGGTAGACTGACATATTTTTGCAGAGCCCAGAGGGAGGCCATAAACAGGAGAACCAAAGTTCTGAGACCCAGTTCCTGCTGCTTCTCTTTGTAAGGAACCAACATACCAGGATCCTTATTACTCTGTAGGACATATTCTCATTGTTCTAATCCCCTGCCTTTTGAGTGCTTAGAACTCGGCCCCGTGATAGAGACAAATTGAATGCTTCAAATTTTCATGTGCTACTGAACATTCTTCAGCCTTCCTTGCAGTCAGGATAGGGCAATGTGAGTGGTTCTGCTCAATGAGATGTGGGATGACCTGATGTAAGTGACTTCTAGGATGGCTCTTGAAAGCATTACATGAATGTATCCAGCCCTCTTTTTTCTGGTTGGCGACGATAATGGAGGCTACAACCTAAGCATGGCAACATTAGGAGACAGAGGAGCTTGGATCCCCATCACCACTGGAAGAGAACCACTTGGGAGAGCCATTGGAGAGCCATTTTATCCTCCTGATTTGGCCTTTGCCCCCTGATGTTATATGTCATTACACTACATGTCATAGTAGACTTTGAAGGTATAATTAAGATTATTAATCAGATGATCACAGATAGTGAGATTATCCTGTATTATCTAGGTAAACCCAATGTAATCACATGAATCCTTAAAAGAGGAAATCAGAGAGCTTTGAAGGGTAAGCACTTGACACACCACTGCTCACTTTGTAGATGGAAGAGGCCATGAGCCAAGGAATGGAGACAACATCTTGAAGCTGAAAACAACCCTTGGCCAAGAACCAGCAAGGACGTGGGGCTTCTGTTCTGTTCTGCCAACAACTTGAGTAAGCTTGACTCTTCCTAGAGACTTCTGATAAGAGCTCTGTTAGCATACACCTTGATGTTCTTCCTGTGATACCCTAAGCCAGTAGTGGCAAACCTATGGCACGCATGCTGCAGTGGGCTATTTGTTATCATTGAAAGCTCTAGAAGTTTCACCATCACTGCCCTAAGCAGAGGGCTCAGCCAAATCCCAGCCTAGACTTTTTACCTATTATGAGATAATAAATGAGTATTGTTTTAAAACCAACAGCAATATGATAGCAATAGTATACTAATACAACCATGTAGGACTTTATGGGCATTAAAAAAATCCTGTAAGCTACTGAGATTTTAGAGCCTATCTGTTGTACCAGCTAATGATGCTCACTCTGACTAATACAGGTCCTGTTAACTACAAATGTGCAAGGATCCCCACTCTAGCCTGGAGGCAGAGTGAAGAAGAGACTGGGTTTTAAGTTAGTGCTTGTTTAGGTCTCCTGGAGTGTTGATGGTCTCAAATGGGGACTAGTATAGTTTTTTTCCTGTTGTTATAACAAAATACCTCAGGCTGGGGACTTTATAAAGAATAGAGGTGGGTTATTTAATGCACAGATTTGGAGGTTGAAAGTCCAAATAGTATTGTGCTGGCTCTGGCAAGAGCTCTCTTGGCTGCATCATATCATGGCAGAGGGCGTCCTGGTGGGAACACGTACCAAAGGGAGACATCACATGGTGAGACAGGAAGCCAGCATTGGTAGAGGCCAGCTTTGTTATTTGATAACAACCCACTCTTTTGGGAACTAACTGAGATCCCATGAGAACTAAATCTCTTCTAAGGGTAGTTCCCCCAGCGACCTAACATTTTCCATTAGGCCCCTCCTTAACACCACCACCCTGAGGACCAAGCCTCCAGCACATGCATCTTTAGGGGCCAAACTGCACCCAAATCATAGCAGGTGCTCAGAGAGAAGTGAGGCTGAGGTCTCATGAGCCTTGGGAAGCAGGAAAGTGGCCCAAGAAGAGAGGCCTAAGTGGGGGAGAGGCGGGTACCCAAGATCACACAGCAACATATCGGCAGAGCAGAGGCTAGGGCCCAGGCCTCCTGCAGCCAGGCCTGGGATCTTTGCCCAAGCAAAAGTATGGGTGAACTTTGCCTGTGGGCGTGCATGGATGCCATGTGTCTGGCGTGCAGGATTTCTTTTCTCCAGCCCCTGGGTCTGAAGGGTTAACGCTCCGCTCGGGAGGCTGAGAAGTGCAGCCTCTCCGCTTTGGTAATTGAAATCAATTTCTCAGCCTTATCTTTAGGAAACCTATATAGTCTAGACTGTAATCTGAAAGCTTGGGCTCAGGCAACTTTTAAATGAAAACCCCTCTGCGAGGGGGGGAGAGGAAGAAAAGAACAAGCGGCTCACCTCTTTCCGCAATTTCTCAAGGAGCACACGAGTGTGTAGGGATGTCTCTTTTTTTCCTCAGGGCATTTGGCTTCTGAGAATGTGAGACTGTGCTTGAGGATGTCTGAGGATATCTGCGTGTGCAGATGGCGTGGCGTGTGATGGTGGAGTGTAGTAGTGTGCACGTGTTGGGATGGGGGAGTGTGTATGTGTATATATGTGTGCATGTTCCTGTGTGTGTATGTGTGTGTGTGTGTGTGAGACAGGACACGGGTGAAGGCCTTCTTTCTGTGTTTGTTTTTGCCTCCTGTAAGCGCTCAGATGAGGGAGGTGGGTGAGAGCGTGTTATGAGAGTAAATATATGTGTGCAGGTGCCTGAGTAAATTCATGGGCTTGTAAATATGTTTGAGATCAGAGCATTGATGCATATTTATGTGTCTCATTTTAGATAGTGTTAGCCAATGGAGCCTCATCTCTCAATGTTCCCAGGCCCTGGAACAGTCCCATTACGCCTTGAGTGGCCTTACAGATCTGCCTCTTACCCTCCAAACCTTCCTCCTAACTGTCCAGCTTTCCCTGTGCACCCAGAAAGGACAGACCCTCCACTGGCTACCCTGGAGAGGTTTCTCAGCATCTCCCCCTTCCTGGAAGCTGCTCATGTTCCCTCAGGACTATGCCTCTTTAGGGGATGTGTGCCAGTGGGCAGGGAGCCTAGGTTGGCTCAATGCACAGACCTGGGCACACTCAGCACCCTGCACTTGTCGCCAGGAAGGCTGGAAGCAAGGATGCAGGATTTGACACCCTCTCCTTATAGGCTTAGAGTGAGGTCCCAGCAGGTGGATTCTCTCTTGTCAAAGTTGTAGTTCTAGACACAGAGGCCCACAGAAGTGAGGGCAAATCCCCCTTGGTCCTCCGCTCCCACACCAGCAGAGGGTGCCCCACCCTTCTGAAGTCCCATGGATTTCTCATTTGAAGTCAGTCAGCCTTGAAATCCCTGCCAGTGATTGCAGGGTAATTCTGGGGCTGGTAATCAATGCCAGACGCTCAGCTGCCCTGGGTGGGGGTGGCAGAGATGCACTTTCCCTGGGCTCCAGGAAAGACTGGAAGTGGTACCAGGAGGGCCTGGCCCGGGGATGGTCTCACGCCATTTGAGGTTCATGCCCTTCAACTTAGATAGGGGAGAGGCTGAGGGTTGCTGGTGTTAGAGTAATTGTCTCCCAGAAAGGGGTAAGAATAGTGAATAACTGTGGCAGCAGAAAGGACAAGCATTTGACTGGCTTGAGGACAAAGAGAAAGCTTGTGGGTTTGCAGGGAGCATTGTGGGTGGGGATGAAGGCAGCATGGGAGTGGGCAAGCCAGTCTTGGGTCTGTGACAAATTAGCATCAGCCGTGGAGTATCTGAGATTGGCACCTCTAACTTGTTCAGTTCTCAATAAGGGCATCTGGGGACTGATCCAATGCTAAGTGACAACAGGGGTGGTGGTGTTGGGGCTGGCAGTGGTGGCGATAGGTTTAGTACTAGTGGTGATACTGAGGAGGTGAATTGTGGTATGGGGGAGTAAGCTGCAGTCAGAGGTGATATGAAGAAAGGGGTAGTGATGGTTATGGTGGAGTTAGAGGTGATGGTGTTGATGGTCTGGGGAGTAGTGAAGAGGATGTGGGCTGTGATGAAAGTAACAGTTTTGTTGGTGGTGATGTGACAGGCGATGAAGGTGATGTAATTGCAGTGTGATAGTGGTGATGGATGGTGTAACAAGATGGTGAGGACTTTTGCAAAGGTACTAAGCAGAAGGGTGTAGACAGGGTTGTATGAGATCCACAGGATGGGTTGAGGAAACGAAGGAGGGAGCTGGGTCCAGAGGGGAGGCTGCAAAGGACAGTCAAGGTGGACCAGTGCGAACCAGGTGAGCTGCCCATGGTGGGAGCAGATAGTGTAAGGGGTCAGTGGCTAAAGCTGGGCAGAAGGTTACCAGTTCAGTGGCCATATGGTGCTGTAGGAATCCTGAGGGGATGAAAGTCTGAGAAGGCAAAGTTCAGGTCCCAGGGAAACAGAGAGCTCAGTTGGAGTCAGGAACCAAGTAGGGAAATGGACAGGTGACGGGAGGACAACACGAGATTCTCAAGACCAATTGCATAGGTGAATGCATGGGAGGATGAGTGTTGGGGAGGGTCCCATAGATCATGACAGTGTCATACTCTGTTCTCAATAAGCCTGAAAGAACAGGAGCCCTGAGCCCAGATGGAGATGAGAGGCACCCAAAGTGAGGTGGCAGGCAAGGCAGGGGAGAACCGGCTTGGGAACCACACAGACCTGGGCTGAACACTAATTCTTATTAGCTATTGAACCTTGTGCATGTTACTTACCCTGTGATTCTGTTTTCTACTGCAGAGACTGCGGATAATAATGCCTGCCTTATAAGGATGTCAGGGGGACTAAACGAGCTAATGTGTGTGAGGTCACAGCATCAGTGCTCAGTAGAGGTGGCATTCTCAATACCTGCAAGGTAACCTTTCCCAAATGTGCTCACACCCACCCTAGTAGGGGACAAGGAGATCTGCCATGAGATCCAGTAGCCAAGTGACAGACTC
Source organism: Erethizon dorsatum (assembly GCA_028451465.1). Classification (NCBI taxonomy): domain Eukaryota; kingdom Metazoa; phylum Chordata; class Mammalia; order Rodentia; family Erethizontidae; genus Erethizon; species Erethizon dorsatum. Next base: position 106,508,496 of record CM051827.1, on the reverse strand, counting down.
ATAATCTTTTCCCTGGAAAGACCTGGCCAGGAGAGCCTAAACCAGCAAGATTAACAGGGGCTCATGGCCAAGATGCCAACCTGGGAATGGGGTGAAATGCCCTGTATCCCAGAGGCGTGGCAGCCCCTACCCCATGCTCTGGGTATCTGCAGTCCTCTGTACCCTGTGCTCCTCCAGTTTGGTGCCAAGTTCAGATCAGTGACCAAATGCCTGGGTTCCCAATTTGGTCTCTTATTGCTTAAATAGCCTCAGAAATCAGTGTCCAGGGCAGGCTAAGAATATCATTCAATCCCTAAATGAAGACCCACTCCTGCCAAGAGGTGGGTTGGAGCTTATTGGGGCTTCTCTTTTGTGGTACTGACCTGTGATGACACAAACTCAGGTTATAGAAGCCAACAGATCAGGGGTCAAGTTCAAGACCTATCTCTTTTCTCCTTGTCCTTGGACAATGTCTTGAATGTTCTTAGGAGCCAGCCTTCCTTCCTGTAAAGTGGGTGTAGTATTATCAACCTCACAGGTTCCTACGGGGTTGAGTATGGCAGATACTCAACGAAATGACTCCACAATTCCTGCCTTTGGTTGTACATGCCCTTGCATAATTCTCTCCTCTTGAGTATTGTGGGACCTGTGACTTACTCCTAAGTCATAGAACATGGCAGCACAGATACGATGCCCTTTCTGTGACTCTGCTACATCAGGTGGCAATGCCTGTCTTGCTCAGGATGCTCTCCTACACTAGGTTTGATGAAGCCAAGCTCATGTGGTACCTTCCAGCCTCCAGCCAGCAAGAAATCACAGCTCTCAGTCCCACAGCCTCAAGGCACTGAACTTGACCACTCTGTGAGTCTGGGAGTGGATCTTTCCCCAGGCAGCCTCAGAGGAGAGCCCAGAGCTGGCTGACATCCTGATTGCTACCTTATGAGACTCCGACCTGCAGACATGGTGAGATACTGAGAAACTGAATATGTGTTGTTTGCTGCTGCTGAGTTTACGCTGATGTGGTTATGCAGCAATGTAGTTAATGCAGTGAGGAGCAGCGTATGCAGCCCGATCCAGGGCCGGTGTACATGTGGCTCCCTTCACCTAGAGCTGTGCTATAGCACTTGTTGTATTCCCAGTCTGGCACTGCATGAAGCTTAGTGCCCTGACAGCCCTGGTGGTCCCATGCCCTGGTAGGGAGGGTACAGGAAAACTCTGTGGCCCAGATTCACACCTCCCCGAGCCTTGGGTCTTGGGCTACCAAGGATGGATCAATCTCCCAGCCCAGCTCACAAGCCCCTGATTTGGACCAGCTGTCTGAATCCAGGAACTTCTGGAGCTTTTGAAAGTGGCATTGGTGTACTTTGGGGGCCTCAATGTCCCTATCCTTACAATGGGAAAATCACTTGCCTCATGTCTCTTGTCTTAGAGGCACTGGAAGAGGGAGGGTATCAAGTAAGTGGTTGAAGATTGGCAAGTAGGGCTGTAGGACAAGGAGCTTCTGAAGTAGCCTGACAGCCCAGTTATAAAGTACAGAGAGCAGGGAGACAGGGGTGTGGGCAGGGGCTTCTCATTATGTGCCAAGAGAAATAGAGAGATGCAGCCAGGGAAATAGATGGAGGCGGGGAGAAGGAGACAACCAGACATAGAGCAAAACAGACAGAGTGACACACACAAACAGACGCAGGGACACACACTGAGAGGCAACCAAGACTTCGTCCCAGAGGGCCTGCAGAGACACAGTGACATGGAATCAAAATCACATGAGGATGCACAGATGTGAGCCCCAGACCCAGAGGCAGCACAGCAAGAATGTAAACAAATGCACGCGCGCGCACACACACACACACACATTTGTGCATGTATGTAAACACATGTACACATACACCCTGAAGAGGCACACACAGAACGAAGGCACAATGGCAGAGCACTATCCTGGCCACTGGATGGCTGCAGGGCGCCCATCCTATCCCTTTCAGACCCTCCAGCTGGGATCGGGCTGGCAAGAAGGGGGCATTTCTGGGTGTTGACTGCTGCTTGGAGACCTGCGTCACTTCCTGGGCCAACTGACCCGTGCCCCGCCAGGGAAGGCTCCTTGTACTGTTGGTGGAGGTTTGTTGGGGAGTGGTGGGGAGGAAGGAGAGAGAAGAGCGGGGAAGGTGGGGAACAGTGTGGGTTTCTTTGTGGTGCCAGGCGGCTGCCCCCACAGCTTCATTGCTCCTTTGCCCCCATGCATGGCCCAGACATAATGTTTGGTGTCCCCCATGATCTCCCCATAAACGCTCAGAGGGATCTCCTATGTGCTGCCTCCCAGGCTCTGCAGAGACCACTGTACCCAGAAACAAGGCTCCCTGATGACCCCAGGAGAAGCCTCCATGCTCATGCTGGGCAGCAGCACCTTGGGGGGCCAGTGTCAGGCCTAGGGTAACTGTAAATTAGAGCATTGTGATGCATAAAATCTGGGAACATGAGTCTATGAATTGTAATCGAGCATGACGAAATCTCATCAACAGAAGTAAATATGAAATGCGAGATGACGAGGATGCACAGATGTGTTCCCGCGTTCCTTACCCCCCCTCCCAGTGTGCACCCACACTTGCTCAGAGCTCCACCCCGGGATTTATTCTCTGCACACACCTAAGTATCTCAGGGCTCAGCCCAGCCACTATAGTTCTTCCTTCTCCTGTCTTCTGAGGAGCTGGAGGAGCTGGGGCAGTCTCCTGCTCTGGGCTCTCAAGGCAGGAGCTAGCTCACTTCTACTGTCCCTTCAGGCAGAGTCTGCTGGTTGGAAGGGACTGGATAAGCCAAACTCTCCACCAACTGCCAGCCTGCAGGTACTAATGGTGAGCATCTATATGCCATCTTGTCTATGCTGAAGGCCATCATCCTTGCAGTCCTTCTAGAGCCTTTGCTGTGCTAAACTGTATGCAAAGTTCCAATAGGGGGCTGGTGCAGGCAGGGTTTTGCAAATTTATTTGGCCACGGATAGCTTTCCAACCACAGTTCATGTTGGCCTCAGCATCTCCTGGGCTTGTATTCCCTTTGGATAATGTTGGGATAAGGCCAGTAGACACATTACCTGATTGCAAAGCCATTTGGGGCCCAAACAAGACCCCAGCTTGGAAGAGGGTAGAGGTGCCCCAGCCTTCTGACCTCCTTTTGAGAAGAGTGGTGACTTTGTAATCTCATGGAAGGTTGGGAAGTGGCTGTACAGGGGTGGCTTAGCTCAAGGAACAGAAATGAAATCTGGCTCCAGACATGCGGGTCCTCCCTCACAGTGAGTTAGAGCCATGCGTGTGTGTGCCTGCACTTCTGAGCCAGGGATGATGATAACTCAGCACCTGTGAGTTGCAAACCAGACACGCATGGCACAACAAGTATCAACCCCATTAGGGGCTACTCCTCATCAGGTGGGAGAACCAAAATGCTCAGGCTGAGAAGTCCTTGGTCTGATTGAGGAAGAAATTCTGGACTCCAGGGAGCTCCAGATCTTTATTTTATGAATCTGAAATTCCACTAGGAAGAAAGAAGCCCACAGAAAGTACACTCAGGGACACACAGAAACACATACATGCATTCTGCATACAACCACACATATGTATAGAGCCAAATAACAGGTTAGGCAGAATTCTAAGATGGTTGCCAAAAGTCCTACCCCATGGTGTACATGTCCTAAATGTGGGTAGGGCCTGTGAATATGGTGGCATATCATTCCTGTATTAGGTTATGCTTTTTGGCAAAGATGAAGGGATTCTTCAGGGGTAAGTAGGTTTCTTAATCTGTTGACTGAGTTAATAAAAAGGGCCTGACCTAATCAGGTGAGCCCTTCAAAGAGGGTCTGGAGATCAAAGAAAGCTTGTTTTGGCCTTGAAGTTTGTGACCAGGAGTTCTACAGCCACCAGGAGACACAGTGTGCCAACAAGCACATGAGCTTGGCAGAGGACCCCACGACTCAGATGAGACCCCAGAGGCCTGGCCAACCCCCTCACTGTAGCCTTGTGAGGCCCTACACTGAGGACGAGGTAGGCTGGGTTGGCACTCTTGACCCATTGACATTTGAGATCATACTTGGGTGTTGGTTGTGGTAATTCGCTATGCAGCACTAGAAAACAAATGCATAGACATCCCGCATCATGAAGGTACACAAATATATACAAAGATACCATGTGTACATAGATAAACATACATGCAGACATAGCAGCATCCACATCTCTCCATTTGTATGTGTACCACATGTACATGCTTACACACATAAACACATCTGCAAATGAAAGCACAGGCATATTCTAGGTATGCGTATGTACACATGCATGTATCCATACACACTGATGAGGCATGTGAGTAGTCTTGACATACACCCACATTTACATGAACACTCCAGACACGGGTACTTACACATGCACACATACAATAATAATGGTAACAAACACGTTCTGAATGATTCCTCCATGTGAGGCTTTGATCTAAGTTCTTCATACATGTTAACCCACCGAATTGGTGCTCACATGTGTACATGTGACATGCATGTAAACATGGACATGTGATACAATGCTCATTGATCTACTTGTCACCAAACTTCTGGAAATACTGCACTGTCCTGTATTAGGGGGAGAAAGCGAAGATAGTGTCAGCGGGGGCTGTTTCTGGTGGCGTGTGTACCCACTTCTTTCCCCATGCCAGCAGGGGATTAAATCCAACCAGTTTCCTCTTCCTCCCTTCCCCAGGAGGGGTCCCCCAGCTGCCCACACACCAACGGCATCTTTCCACCAGGTGGTGCTAGCCTGGCATCTGTGGGCTTGATGGGCACCCAGCCGCCTGGCCGCCTGCTGGGGGCCATCCTTGTCCCTTGGGTGAGGGAAAGCAGACCTGGTGAAGTAAACACTGCTGGTCATGGCATCCCTATTCTCTATCTGTTCTCTTTTTTTTCCAATGTAGTTCAATCTGTCCAATCTGTTCCAATGTGTTCAATCAGGTAACAGTGCTGGCCAGGTCCTGGTCTGGCTTGACACTCTTTGAGGACTCCCGGACTTTATTTTTATTTTATTTTATTTTATTTTTGTGGGTACCAGGGGTGGACCTCAGGATCTCGCGCGCCAGCAGGCGCCCGTGCCGCTGAGCGATATCACCAGCCCTTTTTTCGTATGTGGGTTCCGGGAGTTGAACTCGGGCCCTCGCGCTTGCCAGGCAGACACTTACGCCCCTGAGCTATCTCACCGGCCCCCCAGACTTTATTAATTTACTTAAAAACCTACACACATCACTGTGACCCAGGCACTGTTCTAATTCCTCACAAATATCAATTAATGTAATCCTATAACAACCTTATGAGGTAGGTATTATTATTTTTACCATTTTACAGATGAGGAAACTGAGGCACAGAGAAGTTAGGTAACTCACACAGCTGACAAAGGATGAGAAGGCAAGGATTGTGCACTCCACTTTAGAGATGGGCAACTGCATAGCTGGGCGTCAAGGACAGAGTCTATGGAGGAGACTTGAACTTGGAACTCAAGCCCAGGGCAGGGCTTCTCTTCCTGAACCCTGGGTTGTATCAAGATGAACGCTGAGGTTGCTGCTGAGCTGAGGGTTGGGACAGGAGTGGAAGACGCCCTCCTTTGCCCGCTCTGATGACTCTGCACTAGGGTTTGGAGCCCAAGAAGCAACTTCCTGGCCATGCCGGCCTTTCTTTGGGGTTTTTATGTGGGTTCTACCTAAAGGGATAAAGGGAGGGCCAGATCCCTGCTGATGCCCAGCCGCAGGTGAATCTATAGACTCAGACACCAGAATGGGCCTTTTACAAGATACACAACCCATTCTACACTCAATTGCGTCCCATAAATCAGGTTAACCTTTTCAGCGCGGCTCGGAGGAAATTAATTACTCATATCGGAGCACATGACCTTTTTCCCAGGCAGGATGAAGTGAGCTGCTCTGGAGTGCTAGGCTCTCTGCTCCCCACGCTGCGGCAACCCAGCCTTTAGGACCCACCCCAGAGCCTGCAATGCAACCTCTGTGCTTCCTGGGGGACCACGTGGAGCTGCTCGATGTCCCTCCAGAGCCCGAGTACTCCTCATTGGGCCTTTTGCACAGATGATGGAGAGAATTCTTCCCTGCTTTTCCTGCAGGCCTGGGCTTGGCTGAATGGGGGAGGGAGGAAGGAAAGGGAGGAGTATTTGAATGTTCTATGTTCTCTCCTAGGGAGATTTTTCTAGAAACCAAAGAGAATCCTCACTGGGATTCAGATGGTAGGCTGACCACTCAGGGAAACCTGCTGACTTCACCTCACACTCTGACACCATCCAACTAGCTAACCAACTAGCTAATGGACCTTTGGCCACCTAAGTAAGCAACCAGTGATCCAAGCAAACACTGATCCGTCACCCACCTAACCATCTGATAGACAGCCACACAGGAACTTTGTACTACTTGGAATTCATTCTTACTTTGTGCAGCCCTGTGGAACATGGGTGAAAAAGGACACAGGTCCTGCCCTCTGTGGACTTAAAATGTTCAGCTGGGAACACAAGACATGAAGTAAAAAGATGGTGCAGAATTATTGAGTATCTGAGGGCAGACTCTGAGTTAATCTTGAATTTTTTTGTTTGTTTGTTTTTTGTTTTTCTAGGACTCGGTCAGTTTTTGTCCTTTCTGTACCTGCAGTTGTCATCTGCTGGCAACAGAGGGCAGGCCAGTCAGTGCCATTTAGTGTCTTGACCATTGTCCCAGACACACATGCATGTCCTGGTAGTGAGGACAGGGTCAGAGGTTTGGAGTTTTGCCTTTGAAGGTGACCACATTTTCTCCTTGAATCCTGACTCTGCCACTTATTAGCTGGGGGCCCTTGGGTAAATTACCTAACCTTAGAGCATTCATTTTATTGTCCCCTGATGGGTATTCTAAGACCTACCTTTCAGGGAAGCTGTGTAGATTCAATACAATAATGTTTGTAGAGTGCTTAGCACAGTGCCTGGCACTTAGTAAGTGTTCATTAAATGTCAGCTCTAATAATTATTATTATCTGTTGCCAGTAGGATTCTTCGCAAACCAGTGAACTCAGTTCTTTTTTTTTTTTGGTGGGTACTGGGGGTCAACCTCAGGACCTCGCATGCAGGCAGGCGCCTGTGCCGCTGAGTGATATCACCGGCCCTTTTTTCTTATGTGGGTTCCGGGAGTCGAACTCAGGACCTCGCGCTTGCCAGGTAGGCGCTTACGCCGCTGAGCCATCTCATTGGCCCGAACCCAGTTCTTAAGCTGAGGTGGGAGAAACCATGTGCTTTGCAGGGAGTGCACTCCAGGATGCAGTGAAGGGGGCGATCAGCTTGCTTTTCCTGTACTGATGTGCTTGTGCCCCTGACCATAAGCAGGACCCAGATTCTCTTAGTGTCCTGGTAGGCGGTTAAGGGAAGGATAGGCAGTGCCAGGGCCTCTGAATGCAGGAAGCTCTTCTTGTTCTCAGCATGGCTTGGAGTTCTAGATCTCATTGGCAGAATCCCCTGCCTGGGGGGCACTGAAACTCATAAAAGTCCACAGTCTGTGGCCTCCTGCCCATCTGTGGGTTTCTCGGGTAGTGGGGTCAAGGGCTGCATGAAGCTAGAGGACTGCATGGCAATGAGGAGGGGATGGCTGCTTGGTGGAGGATAGGAGAGGGTACAAGGTGCCACTAAGCTGTAGAGGGTCCAAGTGCAATTGGTCATTGAGGGCGCTCTAGGTGGCTAGGCTCATTGTGTGTGCCATGCCCAGGTGCCATCCTTAGTGCAGGGGACCCCATGGTCCAGCATCACAGCATTCTGAGGACTCTGAGATGGACCAACCCGGCTGCGATAGGAGCCACATTTTTTTTTGGTGGGTACCGGGGGTCGACCTCAGGACCTCACATGCCAGCAGGCGCCCATGCCACTGAGCGATATCACCGGCCCTTTTTTCATATGTGGGTTCCGGGAGTTGCACTTGGGCCCTTGCGCTTGCCAGGCAGGCGCTTACGCCGCTGAGCCATCTCACCGGCCCAGGAGCCACATTCTTGAGATGTGTATCTGCACACTGATGTGCCAGCCGGACGCCTTGCCTGGCTGGCCTCGGGCGCCTCGCTTACCAGGTGACTCTGAGCTGTTTCCTTTAGATCCAGTTGTCTCCGAGCTGCCGGGCATCCTGTTTCCACGTGACTTCATACCTGGCCCAGTCGGCAATGGCCACCGACTCAATGGCCACTGGGAATTTCTCACAAAGTTCTGGAACTTACAGACATTGGTCAGCCTGAGCTGGTCTCTGAATGGGGGGTCTTTGTACTCAGGAGTGGTGGGGCAACCATCTTTGTTTAGCCAGGTGTGCAAAGCTGAAGGGGCAGGAAGTGGAGGTTTAGAGAACAAGACAGAGAGGGAAAGTTCTGGGCTTCTGTCTGCTTGATAATCCTTTGGAGGTTTGTCTCTGATCCCTCCCTTGGGATCCACAAAACACCCCTACGTTCTTGGAATGCACGCTTTAAAGGATCCTATGCTTGTCCACTGGCCTCTGTTTCCAAAAACCCCCAAACCTTTCACATAGCAGTGAGGATGGGGCTCCTGTCCTACCACCCTGGGAGGTGAAGAGGACAAAGAAGTGGGGGATGGAGAGAGGGAGTCATGGAGTCTCAGTCAAATGTGTGTGACAGAGAATGTCACAGGGGTGTGAGGAGTGCGTTGCGTTTCTGTGTGAGATGTGGACACACATGTCCTGACAGAGAAAATGAATGAGATACGGAGCTGAAGTTCATCATTGACACCCCCTCTGTGCTGAGAGAGGGAGTCAGAGGTGAGGAGCCCCACAGTAATGCAAGGGCACACCGAGGAAAAGTAGGAGGCTTTACCCTTTGCCCAGGCCCTGAGCTGCTGCCCTCAGACAGCCCCTGCCCCGTGCTTCCTGCCTCTGGGGCTTCCCTGAATAGCTGCACAGAGGCCCACTGCTACCCCAGGAAGCCCCTCCTCTCTGGCTGCCCCCCACCACTGCCCAGTGGGATGGCTGGGGCTGTATTAGAGCTGGGGCTGGAGAGAAAGCAGTGATTAGGGTCTGATGTTGACATGCCTCCTGCCTTCACCCCAGCCCCAGACATACACGGACACTCAGATGGGCTGTTGCACACACTCTAGCATACACACATAGATAAGACGCGCTGACACACAGACATGCTCTAATACACACACCGATACATACAGACGTGCCCATATAACCACAGAACCACATGCAGACATATGCATAGCCAAGCTCTCATGCACGCTGACACGCTGACATTCACAGATAAACACACACAGACACACTGACACACTGACATACACTCACACAAACTGACACACACATGTATAGTTACAAACACACACACCACTGACACATTGACATACACCCACGGCTACACTGACACACACACACTGACATCCACACAGACACATACTCTCAAATGCAAAGGCACACATTCACGTACGTACAAAAGCACAGACACACACATGCAGGTGTATACCGTCGTACACAGCTTTTCAGATTCACACAAATGCATGACAACACCCAGAGACACGAGGACATCCAATGACCCAGAAATACACAGACACCTACACACACAGATATCCATACAAATGCAGATAACAGATACATGCCGCTAGCCACAGATTCCCAGACAGCCACAGATACATGCAAACAGATGCGCAGACACTCATGGACGTGCAGAGGCAGACATGGCAGCACAGGTGTGCGACACGAGACACGTGTGCAGATAGATGCTGGCACATATTCACAGCAGACACACAGCTCCCCAGATTGCAGACACACACAGCCGCAGATGCAGCCCTGGGTCCCCAAGGCCAGCTGGGCTTGGTGGCAGGGAGGCCCCACACCAGCTGTGCTCTCAGGTGTTGCTCTCTGGTTGGTCTCTCATGTTACAATTGCTGAAAATGTCACTCAGGGAGGGCAGGGGACTGTTCTTGTGTCACTGGCCTCTAGCAGGTTTGTGTGGGGATACTGTTCACTCAGCTTCTAGGAGAGGGATGGGCCTTGAAAGGACTCTTGGGCAGGGCCTGACCTGGGGAGGGTTCAGGGCAGGGGCAGGTGGGGAGTAGTGGAACCTGTGTGCCCAGAGGGTGCAGGAAGGAGGCCCCACCCCAGGCTGTGGCCAGGCCCAGCTTCCCTGGTCTGGACCTGGGTGCAAAGAACAGGGCTTATAGGTGCCTTGCTGGTGCTGAGGCCATGCCAAGCTCCTGCCCAGAACCGTAAGCCCTTAGCCTCATCCTGGTGATGTGGCCATGGTTAGGTATGTGCATGCAAGTATGTGCATTTAGGCATGCATGTCTGTGGGCACACACATGAGTGTATATATATTAATTTAGGTTTATGTGTACATATGCATACACATGAACACACATGTGCATATGCACAGGGCACACATGTGTATGAGTTTGGTGTTTACATATGTGCCAGGTATGTATGCATGTGTGCACATGCATGCAGATGTGTATGTGGGTACCAAGTCTGCATATGCTTATGGAAGTGTGGATGTGCACACAACAAGAGTGCTGTCTTCTGAGCTGTCATCACTGCCACTGTTTTCTGCGTTCCTCAGCCTGGGGCAGCTCCAGATGTTGTTCCAGCATTCCTCATTCACTGCAGAAAATCAAACAAACAAATGAAAAATTAACGCCATTGTTAGCCAGGGACGCCCTGCGCTGACAAAGCCGCCTCCAGCCAGCCCAGCTGGCACAGATGGTGGAAGCTCCAGGGCTCACCTTGGGCTTTGGCGCTGGTGAGGACAGGATCACTGGGAGGCTGGCAAGAGCAGGTTGCCACGACTTGGGGCCTGATGTGACCATGGAGGCTGTCAGGGCCTCAGGGTAGTGTCTGTCTCTCCCACCCATCCCCATCCCAAGTCTCCTAAAATGTGTGGCCTCAAGGTGGGAGGGCACCCACATACATCCATCACCTAGCATATACTAGGTGCTCACTAAATGATGTTAATAGGATTGGTCTTTTCATACAATTCCTCACAACAGTGCTTGACAGATTGGGGATCTGAGGCTCAAAGAGGTTGTTTAGATTTCCCAAGGCCATATAGCTTGTGAATTGAGGCACTGCAGTTCAAACCCATCTCCAGTGACCCCTCAAATTCAGGATCTTTCCACTATGCTGGAAGTGTGGATTTACGTGTTGGATTCAAGATGCCTGAAACACACAAGCTTAGAGACACACACACAGGCAAGAACTTTTCTCTCTCTTAGACACACACACACACACACACACGCACATGCACACGCACACACACACACACACACACACTCGAATGCACCTTGGACTTTTCTGATCCCAGTTCTTTCAGCGCCCCTACCCCCACAGCAGCACTAGGCCCCTGTGCGTGATTATGTTCCTGCTTCCCAGGGTGAGAAGTGCTCACATCCAGAGAAATGACAATGGTGCCTCATTATCCAGCCGCTTTCATTGTTCCTGGGACTTTCTCATTTGAATTCTTCCTAAGAATCAGAATGAGTAATTTTAGATGGAAATACATAAAAAACAATAATTACCAGTGGCTGTGTAGTAGTAAACAGTTCTGCTGAGTGAGTCCTACCCATCCTTGGTTGTGTCTTTCTCATCCACTCCAGCCTTGAGCCTACCACCCTGGAGGTGGGATTAACTGGGCTGGGGACAAACATCCAAGGGAGGAGGCAGAATATGCTGGGAGGGGTCAGAGGGATTCTGGAGGTCCCTGGGAAGAGATCCACATCTGTGGGCTGAGAAGGGTTGCATAGGTCTGGAGGTTCCTGGAAACCCCCTCCGGATAGTACTCAAGCTGCCCCGGCTCTGGGTGCTTGTGTCCATGGATACAGGGAAGTGACCAGGTGAGGCGTACCCTCCTGCGTGTGTGTGCAGCTGTGTCTGTGAGTGTGACAAGTGTGAGTGGTGCTATAGGTTCCGGGTGTGGCCACATGTGTATTAGTGTCTTTGTGCGAGTGTGACTATGACTGTGGGCTTGTGGCTGTTCGTGGCAGCATGTCCACGTGACTTTTGTGGGTGATTTCATGCATCCATCCATGTACACATCCCTGGGGATGAGGGGACCAGGGGGACATGCATTGCTCTGTGTGCCTTTGTGTGACAAAATGGCTCCTTATGCCTGTGTGTGGCTGTGCGTTACAATATGTCATGTGTGCATATGTATGCATGGCACCAGGCCGCTGGGTGAGACTGTGGTGTTGTGGGTGGTGGTGGTGATAGACTTTTCCTAGATTTGAAGGTCATTTCTGATGTCAGGTCCTTGGGTGTTCAGTAACAGTCATTTAAAACATCATTGTTTGGGCCACCCGTATTGCAGATACAGTGAGGGACTGCACTCCTGGGGCTGGTGGTCATGATGAGAAGAGAGTAATAAGTATATTATATCCCGATATCTGTAGCATCATCATTTCTGATAGTTACTACGAAGGCAAAGAACCCAGGGCTGTGTGAGACCATGAAGGTCTTAATTTAGCTTGAAGTGGTCAAGCTTGAGGAGGGCTTCTTTGAGAAAGTGACATTCAGGCTGAGACCTAAAGAAAGGTAGGAACCAGCCAGGCAAAAGGGGTGTTGGAGACAGGTCTGGGGAGGAAGAGTGTTCTGGGCAGAAGGAACAGTACATGCAAAGACTCTATGTGCAAGAGAGCAAGTTTCTGGGAGAAATCACAAGAAGGGCAGGTAGAAGGCTGGGAAAGTGGCAGGCACCAGATCTTGGGGGCCTTCTGGTGATGGTAAAGGCTTTGGTCTTTATCCTACAAACAACAGAAAAGCAGGGAGAGTTCTGATGTGACCACGCTCGTGGGTTGAGGGCTGTCAGGATGCAGAGTGGATGCATGAAATGGGGGAGGAGCAGAGGCCGAGGCAAGGGATGGTGTTGGTTTAGCCTGGGAGGTGGTAAACAGTGAAGATGTGAAGAAAGGGAGAGATGCAAGGAATAATTTGAGGTTGGTATGGATGAGCGCTGATGGTGGGTGATGCCTATGGGTGAGGGAGGGAGAAGAAAGTGTCTGGGGTGACTCCCAGGTGTGGTTCTAGCTTCAAGCTTGTTGGAAGCACAAGGGTCTGAGATGGGGTAGCAGGACAAGGAGCACTTGCTTAGGGAAGAGGGGACTGAAAATCCTAGTTTGAACAAGTTGAGTTCAGAATGCATGCAAGACAAAGTGGAAATGTCCGGGGGCAGCTGTCGATGAAAGTCTAGAGTAGGAGGAAGGTTTAATCGGAGACAGGGATTTATGTAGAGAGAAATCAGAACTGGGAGGGGAACCAGTTCTAGTAACAGATCTGGAGAGAGGGGAGGCTTTCTTTGCCTTGGCTGCAATGTACACTTTGAAGAGACAGTGAGCATAATGATTAAGACTCTCCACCCTGCTTCTGAATGTATACTCAAAAGACGGGAAAGCAGGGACTCAAACAGATATTTATACACCCATGGGCATAGCAGCATTATTTACAGTAGCCAAAAGGAGAAAAGAGCTCAGATTTCCATTGATGGATGAGTGGATAAGCAAAATGTAGCATATACACGCCATGGAATGTTCTTTAGCCTCGGAAAGGAAGGACATCCCGGCACACGCTGTACTGTGATGCACCTGGAGGACATTGTGCTCAGTGAGAGGAGTCAGACACAAAGGACAAATACTGCACACTTCCACTTACATGAAGTGTCTAGAGTGGTCACATTCATAGAGAGAAAAAGTAGCACAGTGGTTACCAAGGGCTGAGGGGAGGAAGGACTGGATGAGGTCACTGTTTAATAAGTACAGAATTTCAGTTTGGGAGGATGCAAGATTCTGAAGATGGTGGTGTTGATGATTGCACAAAAATGCAAACACACTTAATGCCACTGAAGTTGTACGTTATTTATATTTTAGCACAGTTAAAAAAAATAAGATTCTAGACTCTAGAGCCAGTTGTGTTACTATTATTTGATGGGTGTGTAGCTTAAGGACTAGGGATAATCAGGAGAACAAAATGCAGGCATTCCTGGGCCCAGTCATATGCCACCTGCTAAACTAAAACTTTATTTAGAATTCTAATGAGAATGACTAATTCTGCCTGAGTGAGGAGGAAAGAGAATCAGAGAGGGCTGGGTTTTGAAGGATGAACAGGAGTTTTTGAGAAAGACAATTCATGAAGAAAGTGCAGCCAAACAGGAACAAAAAACCAGACTTTGAAGACAAAATGAAATAGGCTCAAATCCTAGCTCAGTTACTAGCTGTGGAGCTTTAGCAAATCACTTCCCCCTTTTTAAAATCTGTTTTCTTATCTGTAAGTTCTGGGTAATAGACAAATCGTGCCTCAGGGTTATTGTAAATGTGGATAAGCGGACATGTGAGGTACCTGGCAGACTGGGTGTTCTACACATGGTAAGCAATGGTTCTCATGTGTAGGCACTCTGGTTCAGGAGTCTGGGGCCAGAAGGGCCTGACATGTTTGGGTATCAATCCTACAGCCTCAGTCGTGTTCACATGGCTCCAGTTATTTCCTGTCTCTGTCCAGCCCAGTTCACTGCACTCATCAAGTGGACCAGCCAATAATGATTAACTTCCACATGGAGGAATCTGGGTTCCCACCAGGCTGTCTATGAAGGAGCAGATGGGGAGAAGGGGCTGCTGGATTCTCCCCTGTCTGCTGTTCCCAAGTCAATTCCAAAGGCAACCGGCTAGAACCTGAGAAAGATTCAGAACTACGTAGATAAAGCTTGTCTGCAGGCAGATGCTTGGGTATAAATCAGTGCAGGGTAGGCAGAGTAGCTGGGGGGAAATTGCCTGGGTTTGCAGGGAAGGCTCTATGCTGACCCAGCTCCAGCTCCCTCCCCGTGTCTGTGTGCAGTGGCGACACCCAGGGCCCAGCTAGAGGTGTGAGCCATGGCTTGTGCTTTTCTCCACAGTCCATTCTCGGGCCAGAGGGACAAAACAGAAAGAGCAGGAAGCTCTGTTCCTTGGCTCAATGCTACTTAGGCAACTTTATCATCATGAAAATTATACCCTTGGAAACCTCCAGAGAACCTCACTTTGTCTTCCTACTGTGGAACTGAGTGGGATGCTCCTTGGAAAGGGGTGCTGGAGACTGAGTTAAGGGGTGATCTTAGGCACATCACGTCACCTCTCTGAGCTTTAGTTTCCCCATCAGTCACATGGGGCTGTCGGGCTGCCGGGGCTGGGTAGGTTCAGATAAGCTAATGGCTATGGATGAGTTTGGCTGCTGTGGGAACAGGATGCGGAGGCGAGGCTGAGGTGTTAGCTCATGGGAATCCTGGAAGGGATTTAATCCTCTTTGATGCACTGGGCTTTCTCATCGAGGGCAGAGTCTCTGCTGTGTCCCTGCCAGCCCTTGGTTCATTCAAGCCTATGGGCATATGTCCCATGTGGCACCTTCCTAGAGCAGTCTGTGGGTAGATGCTTCTAAGGCAGAAGCTCTCAGACCGTGGTCCCTGGACTGGCAGCAGTGCCATCACATGGGATGCAGATGGGGTGAGGTTCACAAACGCACATTCTCAGGCCCCAGCCAGACCTGGGGAATCAAGGGGTGGGGGTGGGGCTGGTGCCCTAGGTGATCCTGAGGCTGATGTTTGAGGTTCACTGCCATAGGTGCCACCCTTTCTGCAACTGCTCTCCTGCTGGCCCCTCCTCCCAGCTGGGGACCCTCTGAGGGGAGGAGGCTGCAGACCCAGCTCAAGTTTCCCTGTGAGAACCCTGGACAGAGTGAATATCTCTCTTCCCTCCGGCTCACCATCCTCAGCCTTGAACCTCACCAGTGGGGTTGATGCCAGGGTATTTGCATAGCTCATTAGCTCTTCTCTGGGCTTCAATCCCTCTTAATTAGTTTTGCAAAAAATATTCATTAAAAAACCCAAACTCATTACAAATCTAACATGGGTTCTTGCTAAGCATGCGGGAGTAGGTATGTGTGAGTGTCCTTTGTGCTTTCGTGTGGATGTGTGAGTACCTGAGTGCGTGTTTGGGAGGGGCCGCGTGTTGGGAGAAGGTAAGTGAATGTGAGTGTGTAAGTGGTATGGTTGTGCATGTGGTTTCAGTGAGTATGAAGGTGTATGAGTTGTGTTCACATGTCTGTTCACTGCCTCTCCAGGAAGGCCTTCTAAGCAGCTTTTTCCTCCCTCCCGTCATTATTCCCATTGGGCCTAAATGGCAGGGAACCGTCACCCTTTCAACCCTCATCTGTCCTGGTGGTTGTGCTTGGCCAGTGGCCATAGTTCAGCACCAGCTTCTCCAGTGTCCTCTGGTCACGGTTCCATTGGTGAGGACAGCGTATTAAAGGCCTGCCCTGGACAGCCGAGCTGTCTCCACTGCCAGGGCCAAACCTTGGTCCAACCTGAGGATTTGAAGAAGCTGTGAGGTGTCTCCCCACACAACCCCTTTCCCCCTGCCATGCCTCCACGTCTCCTATTCTATCCTTCCTTGTTCCACCCTCTGCTTCTGGAGCTCAGGCTACTGGATCCTTGAGCCTCCCTCCCAGGGAGACTCCTCCAGCACCAGGGGTGCCTGTGGGGCTGGGGAGACCAGCTCTGGGGTGAAGGGGCTGGGGATGTCCAGAGATGTTAGGCCTAGAGTCTGGGGGTGCTCCTGCCCTTTCCCACCCCTCCCTGCTCCCCTGCTGCATTCCCTGCTGGGAGCAACCCTATTTGGAGCCAAGTAAATTTATGGCATAATCCTGCATGGAAATGCATGGAAATGCTGCCAATTACCATCAAGCCAGGAGAGGAGGCTGCATCCCTGGTGCCCTCCTCTGTCTGCTGTCTGTCAGCTCCCAGCCTTCCAGAAACCACAGGGAGCTAGAAGCCAGCCTGGATGGCCCAGATTGGTGGAGTGGGACCGTTTCTATGAAACTGTTTATTCGTTTCACCTGGCCTTGGCGGTTTGCAGCAGGAAGGTTTCCTTTGCATCAAACCCAAGCAAACCAGGGAAATGTCATCCCCAGTCTTGGCAAAGCCGACAGCTGATGCAATTTATCTAACTGAGATCAGTTCATCAAACTTGGGTAGAGCTGAGCTGCTGGAAAGACGGGAAATCCGATACAATCACATCTGCTTAAAATGCAAAGGTTTGTGAGATTTTGGAAACACTGTAAAGGGGTGTCTCAGTGAAGCCAGCAGGAATGGTTAGCAGTGCTGAGATGAGCTGGGGAGGACAGTGGGGGAGGATTGGCTGGGGAGGAAAGAGTGGTGAGGGGAGGCAGACGTCAGGGGCACTTGCGTGTCCGCTCTGTGCCGGCCTCATTTGTTGCCCAAGTCCCATCCGGTCCAACAATGGAGGGATGATACCTACTGTGTGCAGACCCAAGACCTCTGGGGGATTGGGGTGGGGGTGATGTGAGACAAGACCCCCATTTGAAAACCTTGTAGTCTAATGGAGAAGGCAGACGAGGCATGGTGACCTGTAATGTCATGGAGTCTCTGACCAGAGGCTTAAGGTGCTGATAAAAAATTAAGGGTAGGAGGGGCGTCATGGTGAGGCGCACAAGTCCTGCAATCAGATAAGCCAGGTTCAAACCCTGATCTCAACATTTACTTACCAACTGTGTGTCCTTGGGTGAGTCACTTGAGCTCTCTAAGCCTTGTTTTCTCACC
Organism: Erethizon dorsatum; assembly: GCA_028451465.1. Classification (NCBI taxonomy): domain Eukaryota; kingdom Metazoa; phylum Chordata; class Mammalia; order Rodentia; family Erethizontidae; genus Erethizon; species Erethizon dorsatum. The sequence continues at coordinate 106,490,930 of CM051827.1, read as the reverse complement.
TGTAGAATGAAGGTACCAATCCCTCCTTCTCAGGGAATTGTGAGCAGCGATGAGATGCTGTGTGTAAGATGCTTGGCACACCTGTGTGGCCATAAGTGGTGCTGACATCCAACTGTAGGGGCTGGCAAGGCTTCTGGGAGGAGGGAGGGATACCAGCTAGGCCTGGATGGAGGGATAGGACTTTAGCTGGGGAAGAGGTTATGGGAATGGCCTGTCACTATGAAGAGGGACATAGGAGCTGGCTATCTCCTTGTTCCTGCCCCCCTCACTGTCCCTGCAGGGGCAGAGGGGGAGGCCCCTGAGCTGGGGTGATGGGGGCTTGTCCTGGAGGAGCAGCTTCCCTCCCCTTCCCATCGGTTCCTGCTTCTAGAAAGCGGCATCAGCCTCCGCCCCACAGCCCTCTCCCCTTCCCTTTTGCTCCCTTCCCCTTGAGCATTTATCAGTCTGCCTGAGCTGGGCTTAGCAGGGACCAATTTCCTGCCATCAGTCACAAGTGGTGGCATTTGTAGGGCAGTGCTGAGGCCTGAGAGGGGGAAGGAGGGAACTGGTCGTGCCTTCCCCTGGAACTTTGTTCTCTGTCCTGCCCTCCCCTGGCTGACCTCCATCCCTCTGGTCTGCCTGCTCTTCCCTCTGGCCAGGCCTCAGCAGTGAGCAGTGAGGAGGGAGGAGGAGAAATGGGGTCCTCCTTTTGGGGGCAGGGTGTGGGGGTGGAGTAGGATTCAGAGCTGGGGCTGGGCTGGGGGAAGGGGTGGCAGCACAGTGGGGACACTGTCCTCAGCCAAAGGGGACTACTTTGAGTAGGTCATTAATATTCTAGATTCAACCAGTTGGTTCTGGTGATGCAGGGCAGGAACATGGGGGCCCCTGGGAGATCCCAGTCTCAATGCAAAACTGAGACAGAAGCTCAGGGTCCTATAAGGAGGCTAGGGCTCAGGAAGGTGCCAGCCTCTCCTAGGTCATGGTCTCAGGGGTCCAGGCTGCTTGAGTCCTCTCAGCCCAGGCAGGGAGAAGAGAGCTGGGCTGGCCTCAGTCCTGCAGCTGGCCCAGTTGGGCTGCCTCCTCTAGGAAGTGCACCCTTTGGGCTAGGAGTCATACCTGGGGCTCCAGGGCCTCCTCAAGTCCCTCTTTCCTTACCTAGATGTGGAACTACAATTTATTGACAACTTATTATGAGCCAGGCCCTGGGCCAAGCTTTGACATATATTAACCTATTTAAGTCTTTATCAATCTGGAGAGACAGACATGATTAAAATTATTACACTTTTTTAGATGAGGAAATGGATTCTGAGAGTCTGCATAATTGTCAAGGTCTTATTTCAATTGTCACCTCCTCAGAGAATCCTACCCTGATGATCTATTTCTATTAGTCCCTTCCTGTACCCCGCCCCGGGCTTCTCCATCTTACCACTTCATTTTGTTTTCAATTTGTTTATTGTCTGCCCCTTCCTCTAAAGTGTAGGCTCCATGAGGGCAGGGACCTTGTCTTCTGGTTCCCCTATGTGTCCCCAAGCCTAGAACAGTGTCTCAAACAAAGACTAAATTTGTTGAATGAATGAGAATGAATGAATGAGTATCACATGGCTAATGATGACAAAGCAAGGATTCCAACCAGGTTGTCTGGTTCCAAAGACACTCTCTGCTCATAGCCACTACACCAGTGCTGCCTGAAAGGTCAAGGGCAAAACAGTCAGGGTAGGGGCAGTCATCATAGGTAGTTCAAGATTGGGGTCCATGTCAGCTGATTGCCGTTCTGGAATTAGCAGCATTAAACCAGAGATATAAAAAATGCAGCCCCAATCCCCTCTTATTCTTGGAGGATGACAGCTGAGGCAAGGATAACCTGCGGATCTATGGCCCCAGGCCTGGGCTGGGGGAGGAGTGAGTTTTTGGGATTCGTCAGGCTCTGGGCCAGAAGAGTCAGACCTGGATGGATCTGCTATTGACAGCACGCACCGCTGGGGCATGCTGGGGACTCTGCCAGGGCTGGGGGCTTCTCCTTGAGCTCCGACATTTATTAGGATTTGGGGCTGGGGAGGGATTCTATTTGTCTAGGAATGATGGGGACGGGGAGAAGGGCTTTCTGGAGATGAGTGGCAGGAGAGATAAGCCTGATGTGTGACTTCTGATGCTTGGTTGGTTTGAAAATGAGTCCTGGGCCCAGATATGGATTGACAGGGGGATCAGAGAGGGCTGTTCAACTTTCTGCCTTCTGATTTCGAAAAAGGCCCCAGAGTCAAAAGCCTGGGTCCTAGTGCCGAAGGAAGAGCTGGCTGTGCCATGGGTCACCTTGGCTAGTCTGCTGGGGAAAGATGGGATCCAGGCTGATGTGTTCTGGAATCAGGCTCTGTGTCTCTGGCCTTAACCTCTGCCCCTATCCTCTGAAGAAGCCGAGAGCTTGGAGGACAGAGGGCTAGGCACGCACTGGTGTGCGGCCAGCAGGCTGGACATTTTTCACAGGCCTTTCTGAGTCCCTCTCCACTTTCTCCCTGCTTTGTTCTGCAGAGGGCAGGTCAGTATGGACACTTCAGTGAGTCCTTTGTCCCACTGCTGGGTGGCATGGACAGGATGGAGAAGAGGATCCCTGTTTCTCCCCGACCCCTCACCGTTCCTTGCTGTGGGGTGGGGGTCGGCTATGACCTTCTTCTGAGGCCTTAGAAGATTCCCTTCTCATGCCTTTTAGGACTGGTTAGTAATGGCTCCCCAGGCTCTGAGATCTACACTACTCCCTGTTGACATCCCTACATCCTGCCCACACCTCCATATATTAGTAAATAATTAGTAAATAAATTAGTGAACAGGTTGTACATTAATTTCTGTTTAATTTGAATGTGACATCCCTTTCCTGCTGGGATCCTAACTGATACATCATCACCTCGATCAGTAAAATTGCTCCTAAGTGTGCCTGGCAGTCCTGTGGATTTGTCTCTTGCATGACTGTTTGAATGAGGCAGACCTGGGATGATCCCTCTTCCTGTCTCCATGGCTCTTCTCCTGTCACAATCTCCAAGACCATCTTCTTGGCCGTGCCTTGCTTTTGGAACCAGCTTCTGAGAATCAGCCAATTTGTTAGATTATTTCATTGAGCTGGAGGCGACTGTCAACTGCCTGATCCATCTGCATCTCAGGGCCTCCTACCTCTGTCTGTCTCTGAGCTTCTATTTTGACCTTAACAATGTGTCTCTGGAGGAGACACTATGGAGAAGGTGGAGGAGAAGGGTATTTGGAAACATCTTTTGAAAATGCAAAACCAGTGCATGGCTCTCTGCTCCTCCAGGACTTGGAGAAGGGATCCCAAGGTGAGGGGTGAAACCCTGCCTTCCGCTGGAGCCACCATGGGAGTGTCTTGGCCCTGGAGCAGAGCATGCTTGAACCAGGCCCCTGGGATCTGCAAGTCTTGGGTTCTGTCTGTACAGGCTCCACTTCTGTGACTTCCTGGGGAGTCACTTCTTAGATGAAGATGAGGATACTCATTAAAAGGATAAATGACTCCATGACCAACCTCTGAGGGCTGCCTGGACCTTTCATGAAATTGGGAGCCTCTGGAGCCCTGGAGCCTCTGAGGGTCCCTCTCTACAGACAGAACCCGACTTGCAGGTCCCAGGGGCCTGGTTCAGGCAGGCTCTGCTCCAGGGCCAAGACACTCCCATGGTGGCTCCAGGGGAAGGCAGGGTTTCACGCTTCACCTTGGGATCCCCTCTCCAAGTTCTGGAGGAGCAGAGAGCCATACACTGGTTTTGCATTTTCAAAATGTTTCCAAATACTCTTCTTCTCCACCTTCTCCATAGTGTCTCCTTCAGAGACACATTGTCGAGGTCAAAATAGACCCCACGGGGGTGGGGGTCTCTTCTCCTCCGTTCCCTTTCACTCCAAAGACAGCCAGGCAAAGAGCAATTTGGGGGAACATATGGGCTCCCATATTCCCCTGGGGTGGGGACACTATTTTCTCTCCTGAGCTGGGGGTACTCTTTTCCTTTGCTTCACATTGGGAGAGATCGTTGCTTTCATGGCCCCGATTCCTAATTTGCCTGTGTGCACTATGGTGTCCTGGAACTTTGCAGCCCTGTCCTCCTGGGACTGTGGGCTTGGGCACAGGAATAGCTTTGGACAATGGGATAGTAGAAAACTTCATGTAAGTAGCAGTCTGGAATGGTGTTCTCTTGGACCTTGGCCACTGCTGTGAGCGCAATCAAGTGCTGGTGTCCTGCAAGATAGGGGAACCATGTGGAGCAGAGCTCACCTCAGCTGAGGCTTCCTAGACCAGAAAGTGCCCAGCCACCTACCAAAGATACGTTAACCAGGTCACATCAGCCCGGCCTGACCTAGCTGAGCAGAACAACCAACCCTCGGCTCACAAATAGTTATTTAATAGCTAGTTATTTAACTAGAAATAATAAACAGCTTTTTTGCCACTAATTTCTGGGACCTGGGGGTTTCCCTCTTGGAAGCATCTCTTTCTCCACCAGTGTCAGCTCAAATCTGGGATTTGGGACCTGGAGGGGTGAGGATGGGATAGAAGTGTATTTGCTGGGCCCATGAGATGGCTCAGTGGCGTAAGCACCTGCCTGGCAAGTGTGGGGGCCTGAGTTCGACTCCCGGAACCCACATGAAAAAAAGGGCCGGTGATATTGCTCAGTGGCATGGGCACCTGCTGGTGTGCGAGGTCCTGAAGTCTACCCCCAGTAACCACAAAAAAAAAAAAAAAGAAGTGTATTTGCCGATAGTGCATGCCCAACGTTCTCCTGGCCCCCTGAAGTCCTCACTGTGGGCTTTTCCACATTTTTTCTCTGGGTGTTTTGCCTGGTTCCCCAAATCTCTGGACTGACCATGTATGGGGTCCTCTTTCCCAGAAGGAGCTGCACATGGCAGAGAAGTCATGGAGTCCACAGCAGTGTGGCACAGGGATCTCTGTGACCTCCTCTACCCTACAACCTGAGAAGAGAGACGGATGTTTCCATCAGAGCCTCTGGACGTTTCTTCCCCCTGCCTCTCTATACAGGTCTTTCTCAACACAGTGTATTGCAGGTGGGAACCCAGCCATGCCTGCTTCACTGCTGGGGGTGGAGCCTAGCACCATCTCCCTGTCCCGGAGAAACTCTGGGGATGAGCTGTAGGCGGATGCCCCTGGACTTGGGGCTCCTGGAAGGCAGGGACCTTGTCCTGAGCATCCCTGTATTCCATGCCCAGTGCAGGGCAGGCACACACATTTCATGGCCATGAACAGGAGAGATTCAGCTGGTTCAGGAAACAGGCCCCAAACCAACTTCTCTCTGCCCCTTTGCGCTCCTCATTCTTATGCAGGTCATTGCTATTCCCACTGCTCCTAGAAGGTGACTCTGGTCTCCAGGATAAAGCACAGGAGCGCCTTCCTCCCTATCCCTAACACTTCCCTCTGTTCCCGGGTCTCTTCCTCATACGAATCAAGTTGGGTCTTGTCAGAGCCCTTGGGACCTGCCCTGGTGCAATCACTGCTCAGGTCCATGGCTGCACTCAGGTACATCCGCCCCAGGTCTCTCTCCTTCTGAGGCCATGGACGGCAGCCCCATTTTCCTCACAGCTACTCCTGCCTCCACATCAGACAGTTAGAGGGGTCACTTTCATTTTTAAAATTTAAATTCAATTTAATATTTGAATAGGCAATAAATTCTCATGGTTCAAGGGTATCTGCAATGAAAAGTTTCCCTCCCACCCCAACCCCCAGTCTTCCAGATCCCTCCCCCAGGCAAGGTCACCAATTTCTGTGCCTCCTTCAAGAAAGTCTAGGCAGATAGTTAATCATATGCATAATTCTATAAAATATATTCTCTCCATCTTCTGTTCAAAAATATTAACATAGCATCCCCAGAATCCTTGGCTTTGTTCTCTCACTTAACACTATATTTTAAAGATCACCCCAAGATGGGAAGAACCTCCTTATTTTTTTCTTGGAGATAAAGTACAAATATGACAAAATTCTCCCTTTTAAGACTAAAATTCAGCTGGGTGTGGTGGCACACACCTGTAATCTCAGCACTCGGGAGGCTGAGGCAGGAGGATCGCCCTGAGTTCGAGGCCAGCCTGGGCTACATAGCGAGACCCTGTCTCAAACAAAACAAAACAAAACAAACAAAACAAAACAAGACTAAAATTCAGTGTTTTTTGGTATATTTGTAATGTTGAGCAACCATCACTACCATCTAATTAAGGAACATCTCCATCAAGGAAACCATGTACTCATTAACAGTTACTCTCTCCTGTTCTGCGCCTCCCCAGCCCCACTTCTAGAGCGTCACTAATCGAATTTCTGTCTCCATGGATTTGCCTGTTCTGGACTTCATATAAATGGAGTCACACAATATGTGACTTACTGGGTCTGGGTTCTTTCACTTAATAAATTTTCAAGGTCCATCCACATCGTAGCATGTATAAGTACTTCATTCCTTTACAGTGCTGAATAATATTCCATGAGATGAATATACTACATTTTGTGTATCTATTCATCAATTGATGAATATTTTGGTGGCTTCCATTTTTTGGTAATTATCAAATATGCTACTATGAACATGTGTGTAGAGGTTTTTGGGTGAACATGTGTTCAGTTCTTTGGGTATGTGCCTAGGGGTGGCTGCTAAGTCACTCTTCCTTCTGAATGGCTACCTCGTATCTCAATGCATGCATATACTGTACCCCTGATGGATGTGTAGCTTTTCACTTACATTTTTTTTTTTTACTATTTCATTGTATATTCACCAACTCACACATGTTCATGAATATCTTTCTGTGTAATTCCTAGAAGTGTAATAGCTGTGCCATAAGCATTAGTGATTTTGGTAGATGTTACCAAATTGCCTGTCCCTCCATCCAGATTATGCCAGCAATAATGAAAGAGATGCAATTTGTTCTCATTTTCAGCAAACTTTTTGATCTTTGCCAATCTGCTCAGTAAAAAGTGTATCCAGTAATTTTATTTTGCATTTTTCTTATTGAAGGTAAGGTTGAGTGTCTCACTAAATGTTTAAGCCCTTCTCTATTTCTTGTGCTGTGAACTATCGTCATAACCTTTGCCCATTTTTTCTATTGTGTTGTTTACCTTTTCTTATTGATTTGTAAGAGTTTTTACAGGTGACAAATTAACTCTTCATCTTAATAAGCACCAGGTATCTCTCCTAATTTGTTGTATTTATTTTGTAATTTCTGCCTTGAAGAAAATTTCTGTTAATATAGCCAAATTTATCAATTTTTTACCTTCTGGGTGACTTATCAAAGGCCTTTCACAAACTAAAAATTCCTATTAAGAATTTTCCCTTGGTTTCTTCTAGGCCAGTTATTTCACTTAAAAATATTTCAGCCTGTGATCCATCTCCATTGACTTTGGTATAAGGTGTGAGGACCTAATTTTAATTTTTTTCCTCAATGGATGCTCTGTCGTCCCAACAATATTATTAAATAGTTCATTGTCTCCTCCATAATTTTTTTTGTCCCCCCGGCTTTATCAGATATAATTGATAAATACAAGTTACCCACATTTATGGTGTATAACATGATGTTCGATACCTGCATACATTGTGAAATGATTAAATCAAGCCAAATAACATATCCATCACTTCACATACATATATATTGTATTTATTATTTTAAAATATTAAAAAAAATTTTTTTTGAGACAGGGTTTCACTATGCAGTTCAGGCTGAACTTGAACTCACTTTGTACTCCAGGCTGGCAGGGATTCTCCTGCCTCACTCTCCCAAGTGCTGGGATTCCAGGCATGTGCCACCATGCCTGGCTCTTATAATTTTTGTGATGAGAACATTTAAGATCTAATCTCTTGATAATTTTAATATATTATTAACCATAGTCACCATGCCATACAGTAGATCTCCAGAATTTACTCACCTCTTTGTACCTTTTAACCAATATCCGCCCTTCCCCTGCCACCGCCCCCAGCCCTTGGGCTCTGGTAACCACCATTTTACTATCTGCTTCTATGAATTCAATTTTTTTAGATTTTACATATAAGTAGGCTAATGTAGGACTTGTCTTTCTGCACCAAGCTTATTTCACTTAGCATAATGTCTCCCGGGTTCATCTGTGTTGTTACAAATGACAAGATTTCCCTCTTTTGAAAGATTGAATAGTACTCTATTCCATTGGTCAACTTCCTGAGGCTGGGAAAAAAATACCTGACACACACAACTTAAAGGAGACAGTTTTATAGGTTTCAGTCCATGGTGGGCTGGGTCCAATGCAGAGATATCACGGCAAAAGGGCATGGCAGGACAAAGCTGTTCTCTTTAAGAAAATTGAGAATCAGAGCACAAGGAAAGAGTGCCGGAGAGGAGGAGGAAAGGGACCAGACACGGTCCCCAAAATCATGCCCCTATGACTCACCCAGTCACCTCCAGAAGTATGCTTTACTAATCCCTCAAGGTAATTAAGTTGACAACTGAGAGTAATTGTCACATCTGCTGTGTATATATAGCAAAATTTCTTTATCCACTCATCCACTGATGGACACTTAGGCTGATTTCATGTTTGGGCTATTATGAATAATGCTGCAATTAACATGGAAGTGTAGCTAATTCTTTTGAGATTTTGATTTCAATTCCTTTGGATGCACACTCAGAAGTGGGAGTGCTGGATCATATGATAGTTCTATTTTTAAGTTTTTGAAGAACTGCCATTGTGTTTTCCCTAATGGCTGTAATGAATTTACATTCTCACCAACAGTGTACAAGGGTTCCCTTTTTCCCCATGTTTTTGCTAACACTTGTTATATTTCTAACAGGTATGAGGTGATATCTCATTGTGGTTTTAATTTACATTTTCCTGATGATCAGTGATGTTGAATTTTTTTCATATACCTGTTGGCCATTTATATGTCTTCTTTTGATCCTTTGATTTTTTTTTTTTTTTGTTTTTTTTGTTTGTGTTTGTGTAGGGTGCCGGGGACCAAACTCAGGGCCTTGCACATTCTGGGCAAGCACTGTACTGCTGAGCTATAGCCCTAGTTCCTCCTCAGTGATTGTGAATGCAACCTATATCATAGACTAAAGGCTCACATTTAAAAATTTATTTCCATGCTTTCTACATTGTTCCATTGATGTATTTGTCTACCCACAAGCTGCTACCCTATTTTTCTAATTATTGAAGCCCTTTAATGTGTTTAAATACCTGATAGGGGGCTTGGTGGCATTCACCTATCACCCCAGCCCTAGGGAGGCTGAGGCAGGAGGATTGCTGTGAGTTTGAACCCAGCCTAGGGTATACAGGGAGATCTTGACTCAAAAAAAAAAAAAAGAAAAATCTGATAGGGCTAGCCCCCACCTCATTACTCTTCTTTTCAGAATTTTCCTGGATATTTTTGCATGTTCATTTTCCCATATGAACTTCAAAGTCACCCTCATTTCATTGGAAATTTTTGTTGGTATTTTTACTGGAATATGTAAATATCATAGGTTAACTATAAGAAGACTAATGTAGCCTCATGACCTTGATTCTTCTCACCCAAGAACATGGTATGCATTTCCATTTGTTCAAGTCATCTTTTGGGGCTCTCTGCAGCATTTTAAAGTTTTCTTTATGTGTATTTTGCACAATCCCTGATATTTTATCTTTTTGGTTGCAATTGTAAATGTCATCTATTTTTCCATTTTATGCTCCAACTGGTTGTCATTTTAAAATATGAAGGCCATTGATTTTTGCATATTAATTTCATAGCTGGCCACATCATTGAATTCCCTTATTGTTGGCAATAGTTTTTCAGCTTATCTCTTTGGTATATCAGGTATATTTTAATATCTTCTAAAGATGATAATTTTACCTTTCCATGGTGGTTTTTAATGCAGATACTTCTCGGCTTAGGATGGAATTGTGTCCTAGTAAACTCACCATAAGCTGAAAATGTCATGAATCAAAAATGCATTTAATATACCTTATGTATCACATGTCACCACCTAGCAACACAAGATGCTGTAGAGTATTGGTCATTTACCCTCGTGATTTATTGGCTGACTGGGAGCTGTGGTTTACTGCTGCTACCCAGCATCCCAAGGGCGTATCACACATTGCCAGCCCAAGAAAAGATCAAACTTCAAAATACAAAGTAGTTTTTACCGAATACATTTTGCTTTTGCATCATAGTAAAAAAAACCTCCCAGATCGAACCAGGAGAAGTTAAATGCTTTTTCTTATCTTATTGTAATAGCTAGTACATACAGAAGACAGCGAGGTAACAATAAAGATATTGAATGTCCCACTCTTGTTCCTGACTTCAATGGGAATGCTTTTAATATTTCTTGACTTGAGGTCAACAAGCATGTATTTTGTCATGTTAAGAAGTAGCTGTTCTTCTTCAGCAATAGTTTTAAAAAATTAAGAATGACTACTTATTCATACAGACAATTTATGCTTAAGTGAGGTAAAATAATAGCTTTCCTGACACCAACACCTGGTATTTCTTAAACCCCACTTGGTCATGTTATTTACCCTTTCTATGTGCCGCCATATTCTGTGTGCTACTATTTTATTTAGAGTTATTGCAGTGAAATTCATAAGTGAGATTGTTTTGGGATGTGTGCACATGCATGTGTGTGTGTGTTCTTGCTGTTGGGTATTGGTAGTATTAATATTATGCTCACTTCATAATCTAGAAACTTTTCTTCTTTTGCTATGCCCTGCAACATTTTAAATGGTCGCAGAGGGATTATTTCCTTATATACTTGGTAGACTTCAAGCGGACCAACCTCAGCCTGCTGCTTGCACCTAAGAAGAGGGTCTTGGGGACTCAGATGGTCTGTGACATCTGCAGTTGTCCAGCAAGGCAATTTTGGTGGTGCTGTCCTTAGGCCTCAGTGGCAGGGCCTGGGTCTCCATGCTCCTTGGGCCTGCAAGTCTTCCAGATGACAAGGTCACGGCAAAGCCATAAGGGCAGACACTGCCCAGGGCAGGAAGGGCTGGGTTTGGGAGAAAGCTTCCTCCTGTGGGCTGGCTGTGGTGGGCTCCGAGGCGGGACTGCAGCACCCTTCCCTGTCCTTTCTCTCCTTGAGGCTGCTGCAGCCCAAAACAGCAGCCTGCTGTTCTTTCTGGCTTTGGGTCTCCAGGTGGCTGTGGGTCCCCTGCCTGTTCCTGGTCACCTGACCTTCTGCTGTGACACGCTGTGTCCAGTGACAGCAGTGGGTGGGCAGGTTCAATCTTCCCCGCATCTTGTCCTCCTGACACTCCATAATACTCCATAAACACCACTTCATAAGCTCAGGTACCGCTACCCACCTCGCCTGTCCTCCCCCTGCTCCCGCTCCTTCAAGCCTGCTGGCACAGTTTAATTTCCAGCCCTGGTATTTCTTCCCAGCCCGTGACAACCTCAGGTGGAAGCAATTTCACCGTCTTGTAACTCACCGGGTCATTATAATTAGTATCTGAGCACCCGGGGCGAGGGCGGAAGGGAGGGAGGAGAGAGTCGACTCAGCCAAGCGGAGAGCAGCTTAGGTGGGAGGAGTACGGGTACCCCTTCCTCTTGCTTCAGCCTGTGGCTCAGCTTTTCCCAGAGTCCTGGGTACCCCAGTGCCTGTTCCCTCTGTGTGTGCCGGGTGGGAGGCAAGGGAGAAGTCAGGGATGGCTGAACTTGGGTTTAGGCAGCAGGCATCCCTGACTTGAGAAGGGGCGCTCAGGAGCCCGCATCTGAGGCCGGGGTTCCAGAGGGGCTCAGAAGGAGAGGGGACACAGCACCCCGGTTTCTCTGCTCTGGAGGACTTGTGTCCTCATGTGCTATTCCTCCCTCTCTCTGGATCCCCACAGTCTCTGAGCCACAGCCCACAGAGCTGGTGGTGTTGGTGGCTGTGAGGCAGACCTGGGTGCAGCTATCCCAGAGCCGGGAGTAGGTGTGACTCCCGGAGAAGCTCCCAGGGTAGGAACAGGACACATCAGGGAGCAAGGGTGTTCATCATGTTGGTGAGGGTTTTGTGGTTTTAACAGAAACAGACATAAGCAAGAAAGAGGATTCATGGTCAGGATGTTGGGCCAGCTGTGTCGAAGTTCAGAGGAGACTCACAGGCCTTTCCAGGAGTCAGGACTGAGTAGCTCCAAGGAGCTGGAGGTCAGAAGTGGTGGGTCTCCCCTCCAGCTCACTCAGCCAACATGACTCAGTTTCCACAGCTCCCCAACTGTGTTTCCAAGTTAAAAACTCCAAATTCCTCAGAGATTCATTCATTCATTCCAGATTTATTGAACTGCTGTGTGGCAGCAGAATTCTAGGCACTAAAGTTACAGCAGTGATCCAATGAGACAGAAATATTTCTTTTGCATCTTACACTGTAGTGGGGGTGGAATCTGGTTGGCTTCCTTTGAGTTAGGTGTCCCTGCCTAAGCCAATCAGCTGTAGATGGGGATGAGGGGACTGTAAGCCAGCAGGTCACCCTCAGAGGGCTCCACCGCAGTGATCAGATGGCCCTTTATGACACATGTCAGCTCTTGATTGACATTATAGAAAGCAGGCAGTGGATTTAAACAATGGATAGTGGAGCTCACCCAGTCACCTAGGCAGCAATCATTTGCTCTGGACAAACTGGAGGACTCCAAGGAGACCCTGTCCATCCCGTCTCTTCCAGCCCTTCTGGATCCCTTCCTGCCAGGCAAGAGTGTCACCAGGGCCTGGGGGTGAGGGTGGGACCTCTCTCCCCTTTGCTATTTTCTGGTCCTTCCCTGGCCAGAAGCTTCTACAGAGAGGACCAGGCTTGCTTCTTCTGGTGTCACCATGGCAGGTGCCAGTTCAGGGCTCAGAGCAGCCTTGGTGACGGCTATGACGTATCCGCTACTCATACCCCCTCTTTGACCACCCTTCACACTTGGACACCTGGTCTGTCTTGTTCATAGCCCCTTCCCAATTCTCCAGTTCAGAAAAAGACTCACCGGCCTCCCTCCTGTCCCCTTCCTCTTCCAAAACCCCTGGATTTTTCTGTTGCAACCCTGGGAATCCTGGCTCAGCTGTGCCTGAGATGCCATGAGGACACCCCAGGAAATTCCCAAATGAATTACTAGGGGCTTCCTGCTTTAGATCCAATCTGTAAGGTCCTGGGCCACCACCCCTCCCCGGTGGAGCCGGAGAGGGGACCACTTGTAATAATACCATTATTCTCTTTAGCTGGGGGCAGGCTGAACCCTCACTGAAGCCACCCTGCCATTAGAACCCTGCAGAAACAAAGTAATAGCTGCACAGAAAGCCATTTGTAATGTTGCTATAATTCCCATGATTCATTAAACAGGAATGGAAAATGATAACATTTCCCCTGGAAAAAAACTCCTCATGGAGCTGCATGCTGAGTTCACTTGGCTCAACTATTTTATTGACTAAGCATCTTGTTGTGCTGATGGGAAGTACACACAGGCCCGGCATCATTTGGTTTTACATCAGTTGAATGCAAGCAGGGAGGAGTGCTGCGGGGGCCAGCGTTTGACCTCGGAAATGGAATTGCTGCCCCTTCTTGGGTAGCCCAGGCTGTCATCTTCTGCAGGCCCTGCACCTGTTAGGGCCGAGGGTCCATTTGATGAAGATCTGTTCAGCATCCTCTCCTCCAGGAGGGGGGCAGCGAGCGTGCCAGGGACTGGGTGTCTGTGCCTGAGCCCAGCTTAATGTCAATTTCAGATGAACGATAAATAACTTTGTAAAAAACTATCTGAAATTCACATTTAAATGAGTGCTGTAGTTTGGATAGGTTTCCCCCAATGGTCCGTATGTTAAAGGACTGGAGGTTGTAGAACCTTTAGGAGGGGGTCCTAGTGGGAGGTCCTTATGTCCCTTGGGGCATCCCCTAGAAGAGGATGGTGAGACCCCAGTACCCTCCTCTCCTTTGCTCCCGGGCTCGTGATGTACTTTGCTCTGCTCTGTGCTTCTGCCATGATGTGCTGCCCCATCAGAGGCCCGAAGTAATGTGGCCATTGTGTAGCCAATGAGTTGAGGGTTCTTTTGCTTGATTTGGATAGAAATCATGAAATCAGCAAAACATAGCTCTGCTGTGGTCTTGGGTTTTGAGTGTCAGTGGGCCTCAGCCCTAGTGCTACAGCTCTAGGCCCTGATGCCACAGGATGACACTGGTTAATGCTGGACGCTGTCATTTGACACTGTTGTAGCTGGTCTCTGTTGCTGATCTTTATTGGCTGCTGGTCTCTGGAGCTCCTCAGGGCTAAGAGCTCTAAGTGTTTATAGCTCTTTTTAAAGCAACTGCTCTGTTCACACTCCTTGGATAAGAATCCCAAGTAGATTTACAAGACCTTCTGAGGCCATATCATTCAAGAAATAAATCATGAATAGATTTACAGGATCATTGAACCAGGGCTTTATTTGAACAGGGCATGTGCTGCAGCATGGTGGGGTCAGTGCACAAGAGGGAGCCCTCCTAGGCCAATCAGAGAAGAGTAGAGGAGTCCTGCTTATAAAGCAGCAGATCTATGATTGGTCCAAGTTCAAGCCTGCTGATTGGTCTGAATTCAAGTCTGCTATGTCTAAATTCAAGCCTTCTGATTTGAGCCAACTGATTGGTCCAAATTCAATTCTGCTTGGTTCAAATTGAAGTCCACTGCAGCCAGGGTAGATACCTCCTGGTGTGGATCCTGGGTGTCCAGAACATGGAAAATTGGCTGAACATCCAGAAATGTGAACTGTTTGATGGCTGTCATGTCTCTGTGAAAAATGGGAGTAGGGCTAAAATTAAGGAATCTCCAGGAGGGGTAGTTGTGTTCATCACAGCTTATCATGACTTGGGAATGTTAATAATACTTGAATTCATCCCTGATCTCTGCCAGGTAGGGATAGTTTCCCTACCACTTCTTCAGAGAGGCAGCTGCATCTGGAGTGGTGGGAAGAGAATGGCACTACACCTGGAGTTGAGCTGCATCTCATGTCAGAGCATCCTGAAGAGCAGCCCTGAAGTAACATCAGGTGTGGTGGGCGGACTCTGAAGTGAGCTATCCCAGTTCCTCCTCAGGGGACCATAAGGGGCATGAAGGGAAGTGTGTGTGTGTGAGTGGGGTGACAGCTGTTGGCCAAACCATACCCCCTCCTCCATTACAGGGAAAAGAGGAGGAGCAGGTGCTTCTCCTCTGTCTCAGATGGATCATTGAACTTCAGGACAGTGCACCAAAATATGCCTTTTCTCCTATAAATTAATAATCTCAGGTAGCTCAGTACAGTAATGGAAAGCTGAGCAACACACTGACTTTCCTATGTCTCATCTGGCTACCTTATGGCCTGTGTCTTGTGGTTTTTCCTGTATCATAGTTGAGTCTGTGCTCTCCTTTTGCCTTGGGATGCTCTCCCAGGGCACGCCTTGCCTTGTTCATATCTGAGTTCCCTGTCTACACCCCAGGGCATGTGTAGATTTGATTCACATTACCTGGGGCTCTCAGCTTCACAGCAGTCTCTAAGGGCCTGACCTGGACTGTCCAGGCTACCTTGTGTGAAGGCCATCTCTCCTCTGCAGGGCCCATCCTGCAATGCTATTCTGAGGACCAGGGTGGCACTATGTCTTGGTGGTGCATGGGAACATTTGTGTAGACTGTGTGCATGTGTGTCTCGCAGCTGTGTCCCTGTGTGTCCCAGCACCTCCTGCCCTGCTCAGAGCACACCTGGAGTCGTGTGCACTCTGAAGCCCTGGCTACAAGAGGGACCTGTGCAAACTGGAATGTGTCCTACGAGGGGCATCTGGTATGGAGGGGCTCATTGTATCATGCTAGGGAGGAAGGGGCAGAGGAAAGGTGCTCAGCACCATGGATAGCAGCCTAGACGGCCTCTATCCTAGGTTCAGAAGGCAGGACAGTTGGCTCTCTGTGGCCACAGGTTCTGTGCTCTTGGATTCAACCAATTGCAGATTGAAAAGTACCAAGAAAAGCCAGGCATGGTGGTACAGGTTTGTAATCCCAGCACTCTGGGAGGCTGAGGCAGGAGGATTGTAAGTTTGAATCCAGCCTGCGCAACTTAGTGACTTAGCAAGAACTTGTCTTAAAAAAAAAAAAAAATTCAAAGACTGGATATGTAGTTTAGTGAGAAAGCCCTGGGTTCAATCCCTAGTACTGAAAAAAAAAATGCTCAAAAATAGTTTACATCTGTGCTGAGCATGTACAGATTTTTTTCTTGTCACTGTTCCCTAAACAATAGAGCATAACAAATATTTACATAGTGTGTACATTGTATTAGGTATCATAAATAATCTAGAGATGATTTAAAGTATGCAGGAGAATATGCATATGCAAATATTATGCCATTTTCTATAATGGCCTTGAGCATCTGTGGATTTTGGTATTCGTGGGGATCCTGGAGTTTATCATCCTTCATGACACCAAGGGAGTAATGTACCTTATCCAGCTCAGGGTCAGGGGTCGGGGATGGAGGTATGTCCTAGGCTATCTCCTACCCTGAGTTGTCCCTTGGTAACCAGAAGCTGTGAAATGAGGTGTTTCAGATAGGCAAGCTACAGGGAGGGTGATTTGCTTTTTAGATACAGCCGCTCTGGCTGGAGGCTTTACACCTGACTGGCCACTTTTCCTTGCCCTACCCTCAAAGCAGACAGGCCCAACCCAAGGGGGCCCAGGCAGGCTTAGGAACACAGCCTCTCTGCTCATCCCTAACTCCATGGGAAAGGGAGGATAGGAAACCCACCCACCTTAGCTCTAGTTCCTGCAGACCCAAGGACTCTGGACTTCCCATGGCTGGCAATATCCTGCAGCACTGCCCCACAGCATCAGCCCCTTGCATCTACTCACACAACATTTATTTATTTATTTATTTATTTATTTATTTATTTATGTTCATATTTATTTATTTTTGAGATGGGGCCTTGTGATGTTGGGCTCGGGTAATCCTCCTGCCTCATCCTCCCCAAGTAGCCAGGACTACAGGTGCATGCCACTATGCTTGGCTCTAACAAGTATTTATTAAGCACTTCCTTTGATTTAGGTATTTATCTAGGTGTCAGGGAACACAGGATATCCTTGTGTTCCTGAAGATAATCATTCTGGAAGGAGGAGGAGATGACCACAAATGCTAATAAGTGAAATAAGAGAGTGTGTTAGAGGTGACAAGTTCCATGAAGAAAAATGAGGCTGAGATGCAGGATGGAAAGTGTTCCAGGTTGCAGTTTTAATTAGCATGACAGGGGGGAGGCAAAAGCCATATGAGTCCTGGTGAGGAGGGCACCAGGCAGGTGCTGGTGGACCTCTGGGTTCCAGCATATGGGGGGCAAGAACCCTCTGCCAGGGGCTTGGAGTCGGGGAGGGGGTTACAAAGTCAAATGCATGCAGCTTCATCATCTCACTGCCACTTACTGAGCACAATCACTAGCCAGGTTCTGTCTTCATTGTCTCCACAGTGTCATCTCAAGCATCCCACGAGGAACCTGGGAGGTTGCTGTTTGGCTCGTTCTTGCTGAATAGATGAGGAAACTGGGCTAGGGAATTCATGTAACTGTCCAAGGTGACACAGATCACACCAGATTCTTGATTGGAATTGAAACCAGTCAGACTCCCTGATTCTATGCTCTTAATGCCTCAAAGTCTTTCATAAATGGGAGAAGCAAAAGCTATCATTTAGTTTTATCCTACCCGCACTCTAGGGAGATTGAATTCAGCCACCCATGGAGATTCTTCTGGAAGGTAGCCTTATGAACAAAGCTTTCTACATGTTTGCTTCTTCCTGAGTTTTCCCTTTGCCCACATTTAGGGCTTCTTTGTTTTCCATGGACCTAGGCACAGCTGGACTCCTTGGAGTTTCCATGGACTGTGTCAAATTCTGTCTACTATCTTGCCTCCACCAGGAAGTCTCCTCTCACTTAGCCTGTGATGCTCTGTGACTACCTGTCTCTCTGCCCAGTCCTGACATGGAAGAGCTCCTTAACCCCATTTCCCTGACTGCCTCCTATAATGGGCTGAATTTTGCCCTCCCCCAACTTCATAGGTTGAAGTTCGGCCCCTAGTCCCTCAGGATGTGATTGGGTTTGGAGATTGGACACAGATATTTACAGACAGAAGACTCTGAGGAGACCGAGGAAGAAGACTGCCATCTGCAAGCCAAGGGGACGTCTCAGAAGGAAGCAGCCCTGCTGGTGCCTTGATCTGAATCTCTAGCCTCCAGATTTGTAAGAAAATAGATTTCTGTTGTTTAAGCCACTTGGTCTCTGGTACTGTGGTATGGCAGCCCTAGAAAACTATACCTCCTTTTCCCTTTCCCAAATCTCTGTTCTGGATGGGAGGGCAATGCATCATGGCCACCTCTCCCCAGCTGGGGTACAGCATCCCCATTCTGTGCGGCCAGCCCATGGTCCCAGGGAATAGAGGTCAAGCCCAGCTGCCATCCTGTCCACCGACAGCCCGCCAAAGCCGTGTTCCCATCTGCCACTCCAATATGCAGCTTTTCCACCATGCTGCCTGTGGACACGCAGGCCCTCTGCCACCCTGTCATTCTGATCTGTCGGCTGTCCGCCTCACTCACAGTTCACCCCAGCAAGACCCTGTGAAACTGACATTGAGAAACATAGATTTCAGCTGTAGCTGTGCTCCTTGCCAGCTGCATTCTGCCATTTTGACATCTTGCCCCATGGACATTGTGCTCGGATGTGCTGGCCCCTCTATCTGCTGACCTTCTTGTCCAAAGTCAGGGTTGGCCAGCCTGCCGCTTCCCCCAGCTAACTCTAGTCCTGCCTGGTTTCCTCTTCCTCTGAGTGTCACTAACATGCTCCAGCAGCTGCTACCACCCATGGCCTCATTCTGCTCAGCCTCCCTTTATAACCATCATCACTGACCTGGACCCACACTGCCTCCCCCAGATCAGACCTGGGTCCCCTGTTCTAGGCAGCTTTTTATTGCTAAGACCAAATATCTGACATATACAATTGAAAGGAGAAATGATTTATTTTGGCTCATGGTTTTGGAGGTTTCTGTTTATGGTCAGCTGGCTCCAAGGCAGAAACATCATAGCAGAAGTGTAGCAGGATGTGACAAAGGAAAAATAGTCAACTCATGGCAACAGAGAGAGAGAGAGAGAGAGAGAGACAGACAGACAGACACATACACAGACAAAGAGACAGAGACAGACAAACACAGGCAGTCAGAGAGACAGACAGAGACAGAGAGAGACAGAGACCGAGGACCAGAATATAAACTTCCAGGGCACGTCCCTGCCAACTTACTTCCTCCAACCAGGTTCTATGTCCTAGTAGCATATACAGCCATAAATTCATCAAGGATTAACCTACTGACTATAGTGGCCCCATGATCAAAAAACATTCCGAAAATCCTACCTTTGAACACATGAGGCTTATCCAAACCATAACGTCCCCCATGCCCTCCCCATCTCCCTGTGCTAACTGCTTCCACTCAACCTAAAGCATCAGATGAATGCGTGTTACCTTCTGGGGATGCACATGTCCTTTGTTCACCTGCTGCATGTTCAGAGAGCGATGTGAGCTGCCCCCACTTGCAACTGACCAGAGATGAATATGTTACACAGGGAGCCCTTCCTGTGGGTTGGCCATGACCCAGAGCTGTTTTCTTCTGTGCCAAATATGTGATGTCTTCATTTCCACAACCGACTCTTTGATTTTCTGGACACCAACAATTTAATTCAATTCTGACACTATCTACCTGGAGTTAACATCAGATCTCACAAGTTAAAGGGCTCAGTCTCACAAGACTGCCCCCCAACCTGCTTCAGATACAAGTCCTAAGTTCCCAGCCCCCCATACTTCTGAATGGAGGGTTCCTTGACCCGCACCTCAAGTCACCTTGCTAGACTGACTCATAGACCTGAGAGGCATTTCACTTATGCTAAGCAGTTCATTGTAAAGAACACAATGTGGTACAACTACCAAATGCAAGAGAGGTACAGGGCAAGGTATGGGGGAGGATATGGAACTGGGTTCATCTACCTCTCAACACCTCCCAGCACCCCAGCTCTTCAAAAACCTCCTTTCAGGGGTTTTTATGGAGATTTTTTTGGGTAGGCATGATTAATGACATCGTTGGCCATGGGCGATGAGATCGAGCTCCACTTCCTCTCCCTGGAGGGTGGGGTATGGGACTGCAAGCTCCTATCTTCTCATTATGCCTGAGTCTTTCTGGCCACCAGCCCCAATCCTGAGACCATCTAGGGATCCCCTGGTCATCTCATCAGCATACGAAGGACTATCTTATTGCCTTGGAGATTCCGAGGGTTCTAGAGCTGTGTGCTAGGAACTGGGAACAGAGAGCAAGTATTTATTTTTGTATTATATCACACCCATGCACATGTTTAATTTCAACAAATCCCCCTTTCCCTGAAGCAGTGAATGAGTCTGTCTGTTGCTACTAAAAAACGCCCAGGTAGTCCCTCTGCCTGGACTGACTCCTCAACTTTCCTTTAGCCTTTTCTTACCCCCTGCCACTCTGGAGTCCTGGATTGTAAACTCAGCCATTCCGTACTAGCTGTGGGAACTTGAGCCAGCCCCACCACCATGCTGAGCCTCACTTTCCTTGTCTACGACATAGAGTGGTAATGACTGTACCCACCCATAGGGTTGTTGTGAGAAGCCCATGGGATCATGCTGGTAAAGCTAGAAGAGGTTACAGCAGAGTAAGTGCTCAATAAACCTGGAACTGGTTTAGGCTCTGGCACTCCACTACCTGGGTTTATGTCTAGATACCACCACTTACCAGCTGTGTAGCTTTGGGCAAGTTGCTTAACATCTCTGAATACTATATGTAAAATGGATATTCCAATGGTTTGTATTTCCAAGAATTGGTGTGAGAGTTGAATGGCTTAGATCAGTGTCTGGCAGAGAATAAATTCTATGTGAGTATTAGCTATTAGCCTTTGTATTAGTTAATGTATGTAACTAATATATGATACATTAACAACTGTCACTACACTTCCTGCAGATGTCATTCATGTCAGTAAAATCCTCCCATTCACAACTCGTGATGTCAGGGAGGCCTGAGTGGAGTTGTCCATGGGAGAGAGGGCAGAGCACCCAGGCTGAGGGGACAGGGGCAGTAGCTGATAGTAGGAAAGTGGCTGTGGGGATGATGAAGAGGCATCTGTGGGCCACCACTGTGACATCATGAGTTGTGAAAAGATGTGTGGGAAGCAGACACAATCCCAGACTCAGGGAGCCAGCAGTGAAGACAGTTGACTCACTGAGTCACAAAAGTAGAGATAAAGTGATGGTCACAGCTTTTTACCCCCAAAGCTGACACACTGTAGGTGCCCTGTAAACAACTGTTGAGTGTGTGAGGGTATAAGTGAATGCTTAGAGGCCCACGCACTGCCTCTTGCTCCCCTATTTTCTCCAGGCCTTGTGTGGGGGTCCCTCCCCTGGGGAGCTGCATCAGAGCCATGCTCCTGGGTCCATTCTCTGGCTCACCCTCTGAGCTCCACATCCCAGACAGGCCAGGGAGACACCTCTAGGAAGACACAGCCACACTCGAGAGTGTCTGGAGACGGAAGTCAGAGGACTAGGCATGGGAAGGGCAGGAGCATGATGGGAAGGGAGCCCAGGACCCGGATAGCGATGTGGAGTATGATTCTTTCTCATGATGTTGGGCAGCAGTAGAGAGCACAACTCAAAGTCAGCCTCTTGATCATAGGGGAAGCAACCGGCACTCTACAGTTACTGTGCTGTTAAGTTACTATACGTGGTAGGTCAGGTGCAGTAGTTGCATTTTTGGCTTATGATATTTTCCACCTTCATGACCCAGTCAAGGGGCACCTTTATATACCAACATATCTATGTTCTTAGGAAACAACTTCTCCCAATTGTAAAGTCCCTTGAATATAGCACCTTCCTCCTCACACACATTGTTCACATTTCCTTCATGGTGAGATTTCTTGAAGGGGTAGTTTAGAAGATGTAGTTATTTCAGACCGTGGCTCTATTTGCAGCTGTATGCCTTGGCAAGTTTCTTTATTTCTCTGTGGCTCTGTTTCCTCCTGCATAAAGTGGGTTCCATATTCTTTATATTATAGTCATGTTCAGAAGAGATCATTCATGTTAAGCACACTGTGCAGTAGTAAGTAAGAAACATAGTAAGAGCTAGTTAAATAATTCCTCCCCTCCTGTGTTATTCTCATTCAACTGCAGTTTGGCTTCCTCCCCTACCACCTGGCCCAAACTCTCTTGGGTTTTTGTCTCCTGTGACTTCCCAGGGGTCCCCACCTTCTTCTGGGGCATCCTTCCAACCCACA
This sequence comes from Erethizon dorsatum, assembly GCA_028451465.1. Classification (NCBI taxonomy): domain Eukaryota; kingdom Metazoa; phylum Chordata; class Mammalia; order Rodentia; family Erethizontidae; genus Erethizon; species Erethizon dorsatum. The sequence continues at coordinate 106,468,752 of CM051827.1, read as the reverse complement.
GTTCTTGACATGGTAGGACATGATTTGGGCAAGGGGGATGGCTATATGAGTCCCGTGGAAATGTCAACCTGTGGCCAGAGGGAAGCTCATGCGACAGCCCCCACAAGGAATGAGGTGCTTGCCCCAGGGCATGTCTCATCATTATCAGCATTTATTGTGCAAGTAAATGGCTCTCCCAGGAAGAGCTCAGGAAGTGTGAGGATCGGGGCTCCTGTGGCCTCCCATGTGTCTGGAACATAGTGCTGGGCTGAGGATGGGCCATTTCAAAGATGTTTAAAAGGAATGTGGACTGACATCCCTTGGGTGCAGACAGTGTGCTGCTTCTGATTGGCGTAGATGAGTGTCCCCAACCCTCCACTGAGTGACCAGTGGGATGGGGAGATGTTCACATGGAACCAGTACTGGGCAGTCTGTGCAGCCAGGATGAGGTACAGGTGGTTAACCTTCCATGGCAGGGCACACAGCTCCATCTCTAGGGTCCCAGAAAGGAGGATTTTCCCTTTTTAGCCCAGAAAGCCTGGCTCCTGCATTGCACTGAGTTGCCTGGTTTGATCTCTTATTTGTTACAGAGACTATTCTGTGATGGTGCACGTAGGGAAGGAGTTTCAGGAGCCTCAGTCTTCACTGCTGACTGTGCCCCTACTGGGGCTTTGGCACCTCCAATGGCCACTCTGGAACTGCTTTCATTCTCTCACTCATTCATTGATTCATTCATCAAGTGGGTGAGTGTCCATCATGTGCCAGGTCCCAGGACAAACATGGAACCTGCCTGTGGCAGGCTGAATAATGGCTCTCTGTGTGGCCTTATCCATGCCATCATCCGTGGAACCTGTGACTCTTACCTTATATGGCAAAATGGACTTTGCAGATGTGATCAAGCAAAGGATCTTGGGATGGAGAGGTTGTCCTGGATTGGCTAGGTGTACCCAAGGTCACCACAAGGCTCTTGATGAGGTGGAGGTGGAAGGGGCTTTAGCAGAGGAGGAGGAGAAGGGGAAGGTGCTATATGCTGAGACTGAAGTGACACTCATGCTCTTTGAAGATGGAAGAGGAGGCCACATGCCAAGGAATGCAGGTGCCTTCTAGATACTGAGAAACGTGAGGAAACAGATCCTCCCCTCAGAGACTCTGGAAGGAAAATCCCTGCCATCCCCTTGACTTTAGCCTGGTGAAACCCATTTTGGACCTCTGACCTCCAAAACTGTGAGAGAATAAATTGGTGTTTTAAACCACGAAGTGCATGGCAGCTTGGTTCATGAGCAATAGCAAACTAATATACTACACTGGGGTACTCAACATCTAGGGGAGAAAGTGGACACCTTTGCAGGCAGACGAGCACTATCATAAGGTACAGTAAAGGCAGAGGGGATGGCAGAGGCTGTGACCCACCCTGTGGAGGGAGGGAAACTGAAGGCTCCCCTGAGCAGGGACTGATGCTGACTCACATCTCAAAGAACACTAAGGGCTCCTCAGCGGCACAACAGTGGGAGGGGAAGGAGGAGAGGGCCTTGGGGACCAAGCACAGCAGGTACAGAAGCAAATGTGGCCTGTGAAGTGACAGGCACATCTGGGAAGCTGTGGGATGGAAGTTCAGAGTGATGGGAGGCTGCAAAGATGACCGGGTCGGCTCCTGAAGGGTCTTCGTATCAGGGAGTTGAGACGACCTCGTGGGCAATGGGAGTTGCAGGAAGGCCCCAAATCTGCCCACCCAGTGGCTGTTGGTCAGTGACTGCAGAACAGTATATTTTCTCTCTTTATAGAACAAGTCTGGCCTTGTGACTTGCTTTGTAGAGTACAGTAGAGTACTATCACTACAGTAGAGTGATGCAAACTGATCATGTGTCTATTCTAAATCTAGTTCTCAAGAGACCTTCCACATTTCTCCTGGTCCCAGGAGGAGGATGTGCTCCAGTTAGGCCCAGATAAGAGCCAAGCTCCCAGCTCACCCACAGGCCATGAGTGGCCCCAGCCGAGGCCAGCTGACCCCAGCCAACCCTGAGATGCATGAGTTATAATGATAAATGACGGTGATTCTAAGCTGCTGAATTTTGGGGATGGTTTGTTATGCAGCAATAAATAATTGACACACCATTGAAGAGTTCAAAGGAAGAGAGTGGCAGGGCCAGTTCTGCACTTTAGAGAAATCTTTTTTATGCTGAGACCCTGGAGGATGGGTTTGAGGAGGTGAACCTGGAGGCAGCCATCCAGGTAAGAGGTGGGGAGGGCCTGCCCTAGGGCAGGAGTAGGGGAAGGAGGAGGAGGCAGTACAAGCACCAGCAAGAAAGCTGGCTAGACAACAAAGCCAAGTCACAGATGAGGCTGTTGAAACAAGAGAGCAGATTTGGAAGAAGCCAACATTTCAGGCTGGGAAAGTGGATTGGAATAGGGTGCGCGTACAGATAATGTGATAACAGCAAGTTTGCTGGGTTGGTTTGCAGCATTGCGGCCAAGACAAAGTTGTAAGCCTGGAGCCTTAGTCGAGGCCAGAGACCCAGTTTAGCGTTCCCACAGAGAATTAGTGATAGTGACTGGTGATGAGTTAGTGAAAGCGGGTGAGGGAATTTACAATAGGCAGAAAAGAGGACCAAATGTTGAAACCTGGGAACCCTCACCATTTATGGAGGAAGGGTCCACGGTGATGGAGAAAGGGTGACAGGGAAGACGAGGGACAACCAGGGAGGAGCCAGTGCCCAGAAACTCCAGGGAGGAGGTGAATGGTCAGCAGTGTCGTGGGCACAGTACCAGGGGAGGAGGGGTGTGAGCTTGGCTCTGGCAGGGGAGAATCACGAGTCACCTGCTGAGGACAGTTTGGGAGGCCAGACCGCTGTGGCTGGGAGGTGAGGCAGTGGAGAGCATGAGAGAAAGAAGCTTTTCAAGAAGCCTGATGTGTAGAGGACAGAGACAGGGCAGGGCACAGGGGCAGTGCATTTTCTTAGGGTGGAGGAACCCAGTCTGGATTTGTTATCAGAGGCTGGGAGTAGGTGGGAGAAATGGTCTAATTTAGATTGTTGTGTGGCTCCTAGATTGTGGAGGAATGAGCAAGGAGAACTATAGGTGGGGGAAAGATCGCAGTGACTCTGACCAGCCCACAGCTGCGGGAGAAGATAGCTGGAAGAGGTGGTCAATATGGGGGTTGTATTTTCATTTTTACATTAGGCCCAGAAGGCCTTGGCAGTGGATCAGGCTGTGTGGGCACAGACGTGCATGCACAATGAAAGGAATTTAGGATGACTTCCAGGTTTTTGCCTGGAAGCTGGGGGAGCGGCAGAAACAGGTTTTGTGGAGGGGGAAGGTGTGGACTCATTTTGCCTCAGAGATGTTGAGTTTGAAATGCTTGTTAGACATGCAAATGTAGATATTAAGAAAGCAGTTGAAAACGCGCATCTGGTGAGCAGGGGAGAGGTCTGGGCTGCAGACACAAATTCAGAGCCATCACCGAGCAGGGAGCATTTAAATCCATGTGACTGGCTGAGAGTTGCTTGGGAGAGTGGAGCTTGAAATTCTGGCTCAGTGCTTTCTTCTCAGACCCTGAATGCCATGGAAGCAGGGCCCTCTCTGCTTCCCTCATGCATGGCTGAGTGCCAGTGCTTAGAACTGTGCCTGACGTACAGTAGGTGCCCAAGAAATGCTCATTTGCACAGTGAGAGAAATGAGTGTCCTGAGCTGGGTGGGCTGAGGAGCTGGGCAGTATGAGTGTGTCTGTCTGTGGCAGAAAGGTACCTAGGTATTCTTCAGCAGGGAATCATCTGAGCCATTTCTGCTTCCTGCTGCTATGCCTTTGCTCATGCTCTGCCTGCCATCACTTACCGACCTCCTAGCCCTCGACCCACACAGGCACCACAGGCCTTTATGACTGCTGCGAGCAGCTCCGCTGTCCGGCTTCCTCTTCCTCCTTGTCCACAGGAGGCCGTGAGGTCTCCCCACCCCCACCCCTGAGATCCATGAGGATGACGGTCACTCAGCAGAAAGGGGAACGAGGTAAGTTGCACAATCTGGTTTGGGCAGGACTGGAACTGGAGGTCCTGTCCACGACCTGCCTTCCATGTGCACATAAACTCGTGTCCTGGACTTTGGCCAGGATGGAGACCACATTGGAAAAATGCACCTTTTCTGCTTTTTGCAAAATGAAGACATTTTGCTTGTTTGGAATTTTTTTCCCCCCCTCTTCTGTTTTTGGGATTTCTCAGGTTTTCTTATCCTCCTGCTTGGGAGTTCTTGGGGTCTGAAGGTGCATCTTAAGCTCTTTCCTGTTACAGTCCTCTCAGTGCTTTTGGCAGCCACGGTGACTCAGGGCCTTGGCAGTCCTGGGGTGGGTGCTGTGGCTCTGCCTTGCTCAGTGCTCTCCTGCTTCTGTACAGGCCCCTGCTGAATCTGGGTGCACTGGGAGCCACTTTGAAGACCTGTCACCCCTCACCAGGACTCCTCTGGGTACTGGCTGACTCTGATGTTCCCATTTCCCCTTTGAAGATCTTGGACAAGGGCCTGTGTCTCTCTAGGGGAAAATGCTTTCAAGGATGCCTTTTGCTAGAGGAGGGGCATCTGTAAGCCCAAGTTCTGCTTTCTTTCTCTCTAGCTTGCAGGGACCAGTACACCCAAGCCCCTTGGTACTTCTTGCTTTTGCTTCCACTGCAGTGAGTTATTAGTGAAAATCTGCCCCCCAAAATTGCTACTCTGGTCAGTTCTTTAGCTGAAGTGAGTCTTGGTGTCTTCATTTGTATGTGTGATGGGAATGCCACTTGCTTGCTAAGGCTGTTTCAAGGATTAAGTGAGGTAATACATTTCAGTGCTCCTACCACTGTGGTCCCCAGCAAGCTCCAACCAATGATAGCCTCTCTCCATCTTGCCCCATCTCCTTTTCACCCCTGTTATTTTCTTTCCTCTCTCTACCATTAAGTTGTAAACTCTCTGATGTGGTCAGCTAAGCCTGGCCCAAGCGGCAGGGTGGAGGATAGAAGGTGGGTGCCCTTCTGTCCCCTGGGCAGCTCTAGCCAGTTCATCCACAGGGGACCAAGCATCAGGTTTGTGTAAAACTGAGAGGCTTCCCGAGTTGCAGTGGTGACCCCAGGAAAGTCTTGGGGAAATCAAGACACCTTGTCACCCTGCTCATTGGCCCTCTGTAATTATAGTGGAGGCCACTTCACTGTTTCTAACCCCTGAGGATGGGGCATGGAGCGGGCAGGTTTTATATCTGATGGTTCTAGCCTTGACCAAGGGTTCCAGGGAGTGGGTTAGTGTGCTCCTGTCTCTGCCTCTACTCAAGCAGGGGCCTTCCATTGCCACCCCCTTGGGAGTGGTCAGAGATGCAGGCAGGTGGCTCTGAAACCATCAGAGACACCAGCGGTCACAGATTCTCCCTTTCATTTTCCCAAGGTGCCTGCCCCACACCACAGAGTCATCTGCAAGTCAATTACCTTACGTCTTCCCAGGGACACACCTTCCATCTGGGTCAACTGTGGTATCATCAAGACCACAGATAGAACCTTCTGGGTTCTATCAGCCTGCTCTTGGCTGGCCTGAGAAGCAGGCTCTGTGAAGCCACTGTCGTTCCTCCTGCCCCTGCCTCTGGCTGGGCCTTGGCACCAGGGAGGGGTTCAGCTGCTTTCTTGGACCCGTCAGCCCAGTGGCCTGGCCTGCACAGCCTGGTGGTATGAATCCCTGGGAAAGGGCCCAGGTACACAAGTCCCCAGGCTCCCCTGGGCACAGATGACCTGTGGGCCTCTAGGCTTTTGTTTCAGAACGACTTGGTTTTCATTCCCAATCCCACTATTCACTCACTCTGCAACCTCAGGGACATCACCCAGCGTCTCTACTCCTGCTTACCTTTATCATCTCTAGTGTGGGAGTGGAACACAAGAGCAACCACCAGAGAAGCACCTGGCATGGTGCGCGTGTGATGTCTGCTAAAAATCCCGTGAGTCAGCCCATTCTTTCCCATTTTGTAGGACTTGCTCTATCTGTGTCTGATTCTTGCCTCTCACTGGTATGACAATCTGCTAGCATCAGAGGTCTATGGGATAATAAGCAAAGACAGTCTTGATTTGACTTCTTTTTCTGCAGGCCTGAGACAAGATCACCAAACTGAACACAGCCATTTAGACATGGATGGATCACAACCAGCTTCACTGGTGGCAAAGGGCTTTGGTGGACTCAAATCTTGGGAAGGGAAAAGGGTCTGTCCACAGTCATGCCTCCTCCCCTCTCTTCACTGTGGCCTGAATAGAGGATTACTGGCCCCAGGCATGGCCTGAGAACGCTGCCTCAGTACCATTTTTTTCCCCTGTGGGTGAGCCATTCTCTTGAGAGAAGCCCTAGGCTGTGCTGAGCTCACTGAGGTCACTTGTGAGCCAGGGATATGGGTGTCTGCCTTCCAGGAGTTTGGGTGGGCACCAGCGAGACTATGGGCATAATTCTCGGTGCAAACACAGAGCCCTGAGTGCTCCAGAGGTGTGACAGAGGCAATCATTGGACATCAAGAGCCAATTAAACTCCTGCTTTTTCTTAATGCCATTGGGGTAGGGGTCCGGGGATGGAAGATGGGACACGGATGAGGTGGGTTCTGTGGTAGATGGTCGGGCTTGGATAAGGGCCTCGTGTAGGAATAGAGGGAGTTTCATAGACTCAGGGCCACTATCCAATCGTCTGGGGCTCCGCTTGTCTCTCTGCCTCTCCTGCCTACCCTGCCTGGCTGGATTGATTTACTTGAAAGTTTTAATGGGTTATAATTGGAAAAGACCTGGTTGAGATTTGCATATTGATTTGACATTTAAGTATATGATTAAATAAAAGCTGACTGAGGTCATCACTTGACTAAATTGGCTTAATGATTGTTGATTACCCTGTGCATGTTAATTTCATTTACCCTGATTACTCCATCTATCTTTCTCAGGGATCTATTAGTACCTTTGACTCAATTGTTCTCGATGGGACAAAAAACAGGGCAGGGGTCAGTGGGGGGCTGTCCCTAGTCCATCTGCCTGTCCATCTGGCTGTCTCTGGAGTCTCACAGTTTCTGACCCTCTGTAGTGTTTTCTCTCTCTTCCTGCCTCCCACCTTCTACCTCCTAATCACAGAATCTGATCACCAACTCTTTCTAAACACAAGCGGCTGCTTAGAGAAATCAGGTGTTCGGGCAGGGAGGAGTGGGGTAAGTCGTGATGCCTACAAGGAGTGGCCCATCTCTCCCACTTCACACTCTCCCTCCTGGCATAGAGACACATCTCAGAGATCTGAGCCCTTTGGAGCCCCTGGAACAAGGCTGGTCCCCTTTCATAGCTAGGGTAGTGGTCTGGATGGGACCCCTAGGGCCAGACTCACACCACCAGACCATGGGTTGCCCTTGTCCAACCCGTTCTTTTCTTTCCGTCCTGCTGACACTCTGACTGGAGCCCAGGAATGGGCTTCTTTGCCCTCTGACTTCCTGTTGGGTGTAGGCCATGAGGAGTCTGACAGGGCACTGAGGGGAGGAAGGACAGCAGGTTCGGGTATTTATTTCTCTGACTTTCCTGCCCAGCACCTGCCCCGGTCCCCAGGGGACTTCATCCACACAGGACTGCCACAGCCCCAGGCCTCCTGCCTCCTCCCACTGCATGTTACCCTCACTGGTTAGGCCCCTGCCCCAGCTTCCTGCAGTCTGGTCCCCAACTCCCTGCTCTCAGTGGCCACACTCATCTCCAGCTTCATTAGAGCACGAGGCACTTGTTGCAATCTCCTAATGTGCACACTAACTCACCCCTCATGGTTCTTCCTGTGGTGCCCCGGCTCCTGCACCCTTCTGTCCAGGACGATCATCCCTGCCCTTGCCTTGCCATCCCTTCCCATAAGTTTTCTCCAGACTCTGGGTGGTGCTCTGAGCCCCTTCCCCTCTGTTGTTTCTTTCCCTTCCATCCAAGAACCTGCCCCCGTGTCTCCCTCTTTGCTTCACCCTTGCCTCCTTTACGGCCTTCTTTTTTTTTTGGGGGGGGATCAATTATTCTTTTAATAGATAATTCAGAGTTTTCAACATTAGATACTGTGGCAGACTTTTATTGTTCAAAGAAAATATTTGAATGATTTTTTGAATTAAAAATTTGAATAAAATATCTGAATATTGTTCAAATTATGTCTTGACTGTCTCTCCTGGGGGAGAATTATACTTCCTGGCCTTGTGACTCCAGGTTTGCTCTAATATGCGTTATAAAAGTTTTTAGGATTTAGCATGTTTTACGGCCTTCTTGAACCAGCCATCTGCACTCACTTGCTCTGCATCTCCAGCCCTCTGTCTTCACCGTCCCTTTGGGTCCTGTTGCCAACTCACCAGCTACCTTCATGGCGAGAACTCCAAGGATCCATCTCTGATCCAGTTCCCTGGGCAGAGGGAGCAGAAAGCAAGCTCTGTCCTCTTTCCTATGCCTGCCTGAGTTCATCTCAGGAACTGCCCAACCTAAGGGGTTTTGGACTGGGAAGTCAGAGAAGCAGGCAGAGGTGCGATGCCCTGATGCACCTGTCTGGGCTGGCCAGGAGACATCTCAGCCCGGAGTCTTTCTCCATCTCCTAGGCTTCTGCGTGTGTTGCACCAACTCTCCTCTGTGCAGCAGGCTTTGGTCCCTTCCCATTGGCTCCCTCCAAAGTCCAATAGGCTGTGCATCCATTGCACTGGTTCATCCCTCAGCTCTGGGGGCAGCACCTCTTCCTTGCTCCATTCCTGCAGACCCCTGGCAGCCTCCACCTCCCAATGCTCCCCTCTATCCATTCTCCACTTACAGCAGCCAGAGAGAAGATCTTGAAGTACTGACCTGACCCTTCATTACCCCTCCCTCTGCTTGATACCCTTGGTGGATCCCTGTCACCTATAGGTGCAAGGCCAGCCAGTTTTAGCATGACATCATTCTGTCCCAGGGAATTCAGCATTCAAGGCCTATTCCACAGTCTTCTCCTTGGTAAAGCCCTGACCTCCACTCCTGCAGAGCTTGCTCCTTCCTCTGAGCCTCATGAAAGGGACGCATAATAACCTCTTTCACGTCAGCTCTCCCACTGTCCTGAAGCCCAAGACCACATCTCATGTGTCCCTGTGGCTCTATAGCTCAGAGCAAGCCCTGGAAGAAGGACTCATTCAAACCATTGTTCTAAGATGAGGCATTGAGGTACAGCAGTGAACAAAACCAGATGATAGTCCCTGCTCTCCTGTGCTGGTGTGGAGTGGTGCGTGGACACAGGTAATGAACAAACGAACAAGACGATTTTAAAGAAAGGCGGATCACTGGACATGGTGGCACAGGCCTGAAACTACAGCACCCTAGGAGGCTGAGGCAGGAGGACTGCAAGTTCTGAGCCCAGCCTGTGCAATTCAGTGACTTTGTGAGATTGTGTCTCACATTTTTAAAAATTAAAAAAAAGGGTGGGGATATGGCTCAGTGCAAAGGCCCTGGGTTCAATCTCCAGTGAGAGAGAGAGAGAGAGAGAGAGAGAGAGAGAGAGAGAAAGAGAGAGAGATGAAAGTACTATGAATATATCACAACAGGGTGATATATTAGAGAATGGATAGGGCAGGGTGTGGTGACTGTAATTTGCAGAGAGTGCTTTACTGGAGAGGTGGTGGTTGAATTTAGACAAGAAGGAAGAAGCTGTAGAGGTGCAAAGGCCGGGAGGCAGAAGTGGATTGGGCGGGAACAAAGAAAAGACCCAGGTCTTGGTGGGGGAGGGCAGCAGTGGGAGGGGTCCTCCCTGGGGGAAGATATATTTTATCACTGATATTATTTAGATTGGTCTCTGTGCATGATAATAATAAAATGCTGGGCCGGTGAGATGGCTCAGCGGCTTAAGCGCCTGCCCTGCAAGCGCAAGGGCCCGAGTTCAACTCCCGGAACCCACATACGAAAAAGGGGCCGGTGATATCGCTCAGCGGCACGGGCGCCTGCTGGCGCACGAGGTCCTGAGGTCGACCCCCCGGTACCCACAAAAAAAAAAAAAAATAAAAAAATAAAATGCTGATTAAATTTTAGTTGGGTTTGTTACCTTGTAGGCCAGTGGTGACTAACCTACGGCCTGCATGCCACAGCGGGCTGTTTGTATCATTGAAAGCTCTAAAAGGTCCACCATCATTGTACAGGCCGTGGTAAGAAAATTAGTGACTGAGTTCCCAGTTATTGGGTGCGTGGGCCTGTACCACACTGTCTGGAAGCTTGTCTTTTGCAAGCTCTAAAGGTGATGGGCTGGAGAGCTGGCTGATAGCTGGACCTAGACTCCTTCTCACTGTGTGTCCTTAGACAAGTTGCTTGACTCCTCTGGGCTTTATCTGTCAACCTCCCATTTCCCACATGGGTAATCTGTGGTTTAGGACTGCACACAGGACCCTGGCAAGCATCTCTTTTTCTAGGCCGATTTCCAGGGAAATGCAGATGGGCACATTCACCCCGCAGGTCCCATCCTCACCTACTATCTGCCCACATCTTTCTCTGCACAGACTAGCGATGGAGTCATGTCCTGATAAACCATCAGCTATGAAGCTGAAAACATCGTATGTTGAAAATGCATCGAATGCACTTGGACCACTGAACTTCACAGCTTCACCAATTGCTTCCCCTCATGATCATGCAGCTGACTGGGAGCTGGGGCTCATGAGAGAGTATTTTACTGCACAGTGCTAGCATGGGAAAAGATCAAAATAAAAAATGTGAAGTGAGGTTTTCACTGAGTGCATATTGCTTCCCGCCATTGTAAGCCAATAAATGGTAAGTAGGACCATTATAAGTCATAAGCTCAGGACCTTTTGTGTATGTCAGGTGGAAGCGGAGACCTCTCAGGCTGAGGGCAGCACATTCCCAGGCTCCCATTCTTTGTCTGAAGGAATCCTGGGCTTGTGGACATGGAGGTTGTTCAGTCCAAGTCCCAAGGCCCCCAAAATTTTTCTAGATGATAGGAAGCCAGCAGAAAAAATGGAACTTGAAGTCAGTTTCCTGGTTCAAGTCTATAGCACATTCTTCCTTTCCCAGGGTAACCAGGCTTTTCTGGAGGATGTGACCTAGGGACCCCAACTCTAGTCACTCTTTGTCCGTCAATAAAGGAGGGAAGTCTTGTTTGCCTGTGTCCCTTGGGGAGTTGGCGTGGGTGTGTTAGTTTCCTAGGGCTGCCATAGCAAATGATCACAAACTACATCACTTAATGTTCTGGTTTAGATCTAAAATGCCCCTTCCATGTGGTCAGAGGTGGGGCTCACAGAAGGGGCTTGGATCATGGGGTACTATACTCATCAGTGGATTAATCCACGGATGAATTTAGAGCTGACTGTGCTGTTAGGATCGGGGGTCTAGTTGGAAGTGTTGGTTCACTGGCGGTGTGACCTGGAAGGGTGTGTCCTTCATCTCTCTCTGTTCCCTGGCTGCCATGGGTGGAGCAGGTGTCCCACACCATGCCTTTCCACTATATTGTTTCTGCCTCCAAACCAGATGACCATGGACTAAACTCTCCAAAACTGTGAGCCAAACCTCGCCTTAAATTATGCATGTATTTTGTCCCAATGACAAGAAAGTGACTAATACACTTAGAAAGACAAAAGATTATTCTCTCACAGTTCTGGAGGCTAAAAGTTTAAAATTAAAATGTCACGAGGGCCATGCTCACTCTGAGGGCTCTTGGGAATAATCAGCTGTACTTCTCCCTAGCCCCTCTGCCTCTCTTTTCTTTTCTTTTTTTTTTTTTTTTGTGGGTACCGGGGGGTCGACCTCAGGACCTCGTGCGCCAGCAGGCGCCCGTGCCGCTGAGCGATATCACCGGCCCCTTTTTCGTATGTGGGTTCCGGGAGTCGAACTCGGGCCCTCGCGCTTGCCGGGCAGGCGCTTAAGCCGCTGAGCCATCTCACCGGCCCCCTGCCTCTCTTTTCATCTCATGGCCTTCCTCCCTGTGTGTGTGGGTTGTGTATGTGTGTCTACATCCTCCTTTCCTTATGAGTACAGCAGTCATTGGATTTCAGGCCCACCTTAATCCAGTCTGACTTCATTTTAACGTGATTATCTCTCCAAAATCCTATTTCCAAATAAGGTGACATTCATACCTACCAGGGATTAGGACTTCAAGATATTTTTGGGGGGATACAATTCAACCCATTGCAATTGGTGAGAGAAAGGACAACAGACAGGAAAAGGCATGGGACTGAAGACAGGGAGGGAGGATCAGGCCTGTCTGGGGCTGGAGCCAGGGAAAAATCAGCTTCTTGTTTTGAGGTCCTGAACTTGGGGGAGGCAGGTGGCTCTGGCTTCCAGCTCAAGCCCTCATGGCTGAGCTGTGGATGAGTGACTCAGAAGTAGGCTGCCGTGCTTAAGGGTGGCCTAGAAATGCAGGCCTGCGCTTCTGACATATCCCCTCACCTTATGGGGTTGAGAATTACAACATTTTTGGAAACTTGGAAAGCTTGTAAAAAAAAAAAACACAAATCTTTTATTTTTCTGTATGGGGAAAAGCAGAAATTGGGGGGAAATTGGAAAGATATGCAATAGTTAATTTTGTAGCACCCTTTTCATGTCTAAAGTCACTTTCTTAATTTAGGAGTGCAAAATCAAACTTATATAATGAAATGATTGTGTTTGGCAAATGCAATCAAAATGATGGCTTACCCAGATCATAATGACAAATGTGCCAATCGAGTGGAGTTTTCAGTGGATTAGAATTTGTGACAAATGGAACTCTGTGCAGCTGAACTTCACGCACGAGTCCTAGGGAGATGGGCGGGGAATAGAATTGTTGTTCTGGGAAGAAAGACAAATGCATGCGCTGTGGGTTGGATGTGGTTTGAGTGTTTTCCCTCAAAAGCTCACGTGTTGGGAGTTTGGTCCTCAAATGTGGGGATGTGGGAGGTGGTGAGATCTTTGAATGGTGGTGAGATCTTTGATATGTGAGGCCTAGTGGGAGGATTTTAAGTCATTGTGGGAGTTGCCCTTGGAAAGGGCTAAAGTAGTTTCAAGAGAGCAACTTGTTATAACAGCAATTCCAACCCCTGAATTGCTTTCTGGCATCTGTTTTGAGCTGTGATCTTTTCCTGTCATGTGCACTCTTGCTATTGACACCCAGAATAATGGGATGCAGCCAGAGGGGCCCTCACCAGAGCTGGTGCCATGCTGTTTGGAGTTTCAGCCTCCCAACTGTGAGCTAAGTAAACCTCTTTTCTTTATAAATTTACCCTGCTTCAGGCATTTTGTTATAGTAATGAAAAATAGACTAAGATGATGTGGAGACACATGCACATATGTTACAGACAATAAAATGTTATATATGACATTAATAAACAACAATGACTTGCTAGGCATCTTTTATACCCTCTAATTTTACATAATTCTCAGAGGCAGGGCTTCTCCTCCCCCATTTTACAGATGAGGAAACCAAGGTTCAGAGAGAGGTCAAGCCACATGTATAAGGTTCTACAATCTAGAGCTAGTGCTACTTTCTGATGCATGAGGAGTCAAACCTTAGTTCCTTCATCAATAAATATCCACTTCTGTCACTACCCTGAAGCCATCAGCACTGTCCAGGATATGAAAGTTTCTGGCCCATGGATTTTGTTATGTCTACTTTGTTAGGCAGATATGGATGGGGTAGAGGGGCACCTTGGGCCCTTCTTATAGGAACTAGGGTAGGGACAGGCAAGGGTCTTGGGATGTCTGAGGTTGCAAGACAAGAGAAGCTGGACTTCAATAGATAGGCAGTAGGGAAGGCAGTGGAGTGACACAGAGGAGGTGCTGGCCCTCTGGGTCAGATGTGGCCTGTGTGGGTTTATAAAAGGCCAAGGACAATTCTGGACATGTACCAGAGACAGGCTAGGAAGGAGATATTCTCAACAGTCCTCTACAAGCTTTGGAGATGACCGAGTTCTTCACCAAGCCTGAGTCACGCACAGGCGAGGGGAGAGCAGGCTCCATGTGGAAACCACACACAAAGCCTACAAAGAGAACTGGGGCAAAATATATCCTGCGTTCCCAGCACACTGATGCTCCTGGACACATCGTCCACATTGGTCTCATTTCTCAGTTGTTGCTGTCAGCAGTTTGTCTTTTGTCCCCTAATTATTTCATGGTGCAGCATCTCCAGGGGCTTCTGAGAAGGGTGGACCCCGAGGATCTCTGCCTCTTCCTTGCCTATGTGTCCCTCCCTTCAGAGCCTGGAGTGACCAGCAGACCTGACTCTTTTGGAACCCCTGGGCCTGCCCAGGCCCCATGACTCCCTTCCTTTCCCCTCCTGCCCTCCACTACTCAGTTCCCTGCCCCCAGGCGGCCCTTCCTCCACAGGAGCTGGTTTCCTGGGCGACAACCGGTGGGGAGGGGAGAGAGGGAGGATGCTGGTGTTACTGCTGGTGTGGCCTAGAGAAACCATATGCCATCCCGGCTGCCCCGTGAATTATTCAGCGCCCGTGAGAACTGACTCACTCCCTCGTCTGCTGTCTTCTGGAAACTTCCTGCTGGCTCCTCCTTGGCAGCCCACCTCTGCCTCTATCTTGGAGGCTTAAATCCTTGCCTTGGGCCTCTGTCCTCAGGAAGCTTGTCTCTGGATGTCTTTGAATCCCTCCTCTTTTGTTATTTTTCCCCTTTCTCTTTTGGGACGTCACATTTAGCTGTTTCCTCTCTACCACCTGCTGTGCGATGTGAACACAGGTTGCTGGGCAGTGAGATAACCTGTCCGAGGTAATGCAGTTACAAAGTGACAGGGTCAGGATTTAAACTCGGGTCTGACTCCAGCCTGTATTCCTGGGTCTTGAGGTGGCTCTTGCAAAGGGGAAGAAGGTTCTTTGGAGAATCTGCTCTGAGGCTGTCTCAGGAGCTTGCAAGATGGTGTCGATGGGACAGATGGGTCGAATGTGGACCATTCTGCCTGCTCACCCATCTGCCCGGCCACTGGTCCCAGGACCCCCTGCAGCCACTGGGGTGGTCCTTTTCCCTCTGGCAGGTCTGGTCAGAGGTTCCTTTGGGCTCCAGTGCAGCCACCTGGTCCTAAGAGGCACAGGCAGGCCCAGGGCTGGCCTTGGTGCCCCGCTGGGAGCCTGCGGGCCTTGCTTTCATGAAACCTCACAGCTCAGAGGAGAGGATGCTCTGTTCTGGTGGGGTCCCAGCACTCAAGTAGAAGCTGCTCAGAAAGGGGGCAGCAAGGCCTTGTGGGGCCCCAGGAGAGACACAGACCTTGCCCTTGGGATGGGAAAAGGGTCAAAGGAGTAATGGCTTAGGATGGCAGTTGTGGCAGCCCAGGGATGGGCTTCAGATGGAGCCAAAGGATCCAGCAGAAGTGCTTGGGCCATCAAGTGTGGACACATGTGGTCTGACTCCCTGTGGCAAGTTCAAGGGCAGTGCTCCCTCAGGGGCAGGGACTCTGAGGTGCATGAAGACCAGCCATCCCGGGGATTGGAAGAGGCTGCCCGTTCCCTCCGCTCTTGGATGTTTTGGGGCCCCCAGGAGCCAGGGATACCTCCAAGAGGAGATGTGCTGGCATGTCAGGGGAAACAAGGCTCCTGGACTAGTGTCTCCCTGCTCCAAGTTACCTCTGTGGTTGGCACCTATAGTCTCACCTCCTATTCCTGGTGTTATCAGGCTTCCAGGTTTCAGCCAAAAGCCCTATTCAGCAATCAAGTAAAAGGAAGTCATCTTCACTGAAGTTCAAAAAATGAGCCACCATATGAGGAATGGAGTTCCAGGTTGGTTGGGAGCATCCATCTAGAAAGCCATTTCTAAGGACCTCCCTAGCATCACACCTTGGCGAGCTCTGGCGGGGCCTGGGATTGGATCTTCTGTAAGATGAAGGAGGTGTGGGAGGGGTGCTCTAATCAGGGGCCCAGCTGAGTCAGCTGCACCAATCACCCTCGTGTTCGTCTATGTCCCAGCTGGGGACATGTTTTAATGGACTGAAGTCAGTAGGATCTTGATTTCTTTCATCTTCCCCTCCCCTGGCCTTGCTCAGGCCTGTTTCCTGCCATTTCAGGCCATGACTCTGGGAGATCTCTCTGCACTCCTCTTCCTCCTCCTTTGGGCTCCTCAGCAAACTTCTTGGAGGTTTGATTCTCCTATGCTGGACATATGGGGTCCCACTGCTTGCATTCTTCCTTCCTGTAACCACCCTGATTCTCCCACTCTGTGTCTGGGTTAGGAGGAAGGAGGGCTGCTCTTGGCGCCTCCCAGTCCCTGGGACATCTCTGGTCTCCAAGAATCTCCCTTGATCCACTACGAAGTGGTCACGCTTCTCCCTCCCCATGGGATTTACCCTCTGCTAGTTGAGGAGACCAGGTGTCCTCCTTTCCTCTCTCATTCCAGGCCCACCTCCCTGGCCTTTGAAATTTCTCACATTTTGCAGGGCATTATGCATGCAATCTGGACAGCTGCCACTAGGTGGACTCTAGGGTCTGGTCTAGAGTCACCGCTAACAAAAACCTCTCCATGGGTGTGGATAATTACGAACATTTAATGTCAAGTCTATGCATCACAAAAACAAAGCAAAAACTGAATCTCTCTCTCTCTCTTTTGCTCTCTCTCTCTCATGTATAGTAGAATTTATTAAATAACAAGGCATAACAACTAACTAATCTAATGACTACATATAAAAATGATAGCTAATTTAGAGCAAGATGTAGAAATAGCCAAACATTTAGGTAAATCAGGCACCCTCATTAGCCCTTAACTGCTAATAATTAAGCTTAATTTTATTTTGACTCTTCTCTCCTCAGAGCAATTTTATTTTGGCTTCTCTGACGCTTGTCTGAACCCCTGAGACCTCTGGTCAGCCAGACAAGGTGTTAAACCCCTTCGCCTTTCCTTTCTGCAGCTTTAACTGCCCCATGAAAGAACCTTATCTGTGATTGCTTTCTGAAAATCCCTGGAAAGTCCTTTGGTCTCTTTTGTCTGTGTGTATAGCCTCTACATCTTCTCATTTTCATGGTAGAAAGCAGAAGAGAGCAGGATCGTGCTACAGGCATGCTATATTTTTCTGGGCTGTCTTTTTTCCTATTAAGAAAAGCATTTCCTCCTCCACTGCCCCCCGCCAACTCCTGGCCAAACCTTCCACCTTCCAAGCCATGTCTTGTCTAAAATCTGTTTGCCTCTAGTTCCTGAGGTCCTCTGTTGACCTCGTGTCTTTGTAGTGTGTTGGCTACTGTAACCTCTCTGTGGCAGGCTGCTCTCTTATCAGGGTTTAGAGCTGGGACAATTCCAAATTCTCTCACATGGGAGCTTTTTAAAACATGATGAAAACCATACAACAATATATATATATATTTTTTTGGTGGGTACCGGGGGGTCGACCTCAGGACCTCGCGCGCCAGCAGGTGCCCGTGCCGCTGAGCGATATCACCGGCCCCTTTTTCGTATGTGGGATCCGGGAGTCGAACTTGGGCCCTCGCGCTTGCCGGGCAGGCGCTTAAGCCACTGAGCCATCTCACCGGCCCCATACAACGATATTTTAAGGTGAAAACGCATTGTTTCCTCAGAGGGACCTGTGACCATAGGGAATCCCTGAGCTGATGGAGGAGGCAGTATAGTCCAGGCTGCAGGCCACAGCCCCCACTCCCTTGTGCCCCAGGAATACTCACAGGCACTGCTCTCATTGCTGTTTGCCTTAGACTCCTGGCAGCCTTCAAGACTCTGGTCAGGAGGGAGGCAGAAGGAGCCTGGAGCAAGGGAGCAGAGGGGGAGGGGCAGAGAGGCCCAATGCTGGTTTGATTTAATTCAACTTAGGTCAATAAGCACCTATTAAGTACTAGGCTTAGTACAAAGCACTGGAAATTCAGAGCATGGCCAGCTATGTAGGCTTTGTGCAAACTGTATAGGGCACGGTGCGAAATGAAGATATGGGGTTTCTTGTTCAAAAGTTATTAAAAATTTCAAGATGGTGACAACAGAGCATTAAACTGAATGCAAGTGGGAGAAGAGATAGACAGGTCCTAACGTAGCCTGGGGTTCTAAAGAGCACAGTTTGGAAAACACTGGAAGTGGAGCCAGAGCCAAGAGCCTGAATACAGGTGGGTTGGCTGGGGGAGGAGCAGGAGGAGGAAAGTGGGAGTGTTGTGGAAAGACCAGTACTGAACTGAAAGGAAAACGCTCCACACAGAGGAGTTGGAAGGCAACTATTTATCGACGCAGGCGGGCTGGCAGGACGACAGAGCCCAAATCACCAGCCTCGGCTCAGAGTGAAACAGAATCTTATATATGCTCTTGCAAGCAGGAAGTACAAAAACGGATAGCAGGTTATTACATGATTGGTTACATGAATCAAGTCATATGTTGTCAAGCAGATTTGTTTTAAGCAGGTTTACTTAAAAGGCATTGTTTATCACATGGCAGGAACATCCTGGGAGGGAGGGGGTTTAAGCGGAGCAGGTAGAGTTAAATGTGTCCTTGACTGGGCCAGTCCATCCTGGACATAAAGTCCTTGAAGCATGTTGGAAAAACTGGATATATGTTTTTAGGTAGGAAAACACAGACATTACGGCTGGATATGGTCAAGTTGACCTGGCGGGCTACCTAGGGGAAGCAGCTGGATGCAGACAGTCAAGACTGACTGAGTTTAGCAGTCTAACTATATGACAAGCAGCATGAGCATATCCTGTCTCAATATAGCAACAGGCTACTAACTGATTTTAAATTTTTACTATAAAATTTATATAAATTTGCTATTATAGGAGCAGGGGGGAGGGGTGTGGTAGGGCAGAAACAGAAGCCAACGTAAGAGCCAATGTCAAGGTTGCTTCTGGGGACAATGTGATCCCACCAGCCCCTGAGAATGCCTGCAAATCTCTGCCACACCACTGAAAGCAGGAGCTTTTTCCACTGACTGGGGTGGGGGGACTGAGGATGCTCTGGGGATGTTGCTTCCTTGCACTGATTGTGAGTTGAACTACCAGCAAGCAAGCAAGCAAATGAGCCCCAGTTCCTGGAAGGCTTGGGAAAGACTCATGGAATGGCCTTTTAAGGTGTGATCTTTTTCAACACAAGAGGGACCAAAGCTGGGGGACAACTGCTCTCCACAGCAGGGGCTGCAATCGGGGTGGGTTGAGAGGTATCTGCTACAAAGATTTTTGAGCAGAGAAGGGCTGTGGTTGTTCTATATTTTGGAGGCTTCTTTCTGGAAATGAGGGAGGACAGCCAGAGATCAACTATGGTGAGGAGGTTGTTGTCACAACCCCAGGAAGAAGGGCAGGTGCTGCCTTGTCCAATCCCCAAGCCCTGCTCTTGCTCTCCTGGGGCCTACTTATTTCCCTGCTGCCATAGCGAACAGGGGCCAGGGCTGGGCTGATTAGATCTCCGGGGCCAGTGCGGTGCTGGGTTGTCAGAAGTTGCTGCCTAAGCAGCCTGGTTCCTCCCCATTTGTCACTGGGATTAATGCTTGCACAAGGACCCACCCTCTGCCGAGTAGTGCCCAGAGTCTGGAAGAACAGGTCCCGGACGGCCAATGTGGATTTCCAATTTAGAATTTCCGTCCATTTACCAGGGAATCACCCCTAAAGAACAGCAATTACGGAGCTTACAAAGGCCAAATTAGATTTCAGATTCCATTGTGTGTGTCAGTGACAGCAGAGGGGAATGAAATAGTGGGAAGGAAGCTGCACACTCCGCAACTGCATGAGGAAGCGCTTGCTTGCAAGCTCAACCTCTCCTCTGGGTCTTATTTCTCTGCAACAGCCTCTGCCACTTGCTCTGTGACCCTTTCTTGGCCAGTGTTTCTTCCTGGACCTCCCTTGTCCTGTTTCTTTCTATTATAGGCATCTCCCTTTTGTCCCCTTGCCCCTCTCTCTCCCTCTGTTTCTCCTTGCCTGGGTTTCCTGGCCTTTAACTTCGAGATCCTTCTCTGACCATTCCTGGTGGCCAGTTCATTCAGCTGGTGGAGACTTCCATCTTACATGATCAGAGGGCTGTGGCACAGACAATGTGATGTTCACCAAATCCTGTTCCCTTCTTTCCCTGGGCAAATTGCAAGACAATGCTTCCCAGCTCCTTAAAAGGGCCAATGTTTACAGAGGCTCAAAAGATGAAAGGAGCCAGCCTAGTGTTGAATGGGAGGAGAGTGGGAGATAACATTCCAAGAAGAGGGGGCAGCTTGGGTCAAAGAAGGCCACAGCTGGATCTGGGGACCACGGAGATGGCTGGTTTTGGTAGATGGAATTATTGATGCCAACTCTTCACTCTCCTGTAGTCGTGTTACACATTCACACACTGGCTGTGGCCTCATGGTGGTGGGAACATATTTCTTTACTGGGGCTTGGTCACATGACTTGCTTTGGCCAATATGGCCTTAGCAGAAATCTTCAATTGTAGAAATTGCTCTAGCGTGCTTGCCCTTGTGATCTTGTGTTCTGCCATCGCTAGACAAGGACATGCCCCAGAGGCTCACTGGTCTCAAAAGAATGAGTGACGTGGATGGGAGATCTGAACTCAATTTGTGGCCTGGAGCCAAGATCAGCCAAGCCCATAAGAGATGAGCAGAACCCTAGGGAACCCACAGACATGCCTGTTGTAAGCAGCTGGGTTTGGGGAGAAATTACAGACTGCACAGTGTTCCTGAGGCACTAGCAAGACTGGTGTGCTGAACTGGAGTCAGTGACAGGGACAGCGGGCTGGCGAGAGGCTGGAGAGGGCAGGCCACATGTACGTGCATCTGTCAAGGTGAGGTGGGATGCAGGAGGGAGTCTCTGAGGAGTTTTCCTTTCTAGGTATCAGTACAGTGAGGGGTTACTGATCTCACTGTGTTGATGGGAGAAAATAAGGCCCAGAGAATTTATGCAAGTTGACGAACATTACAGAGTTAGTAAGGTTACCGTGGGATCAGTCCCCAGATCTGAGCCACTAAATGGTAGTCAGAGTTCCTCCCCTTGGGTCAATTCCATCTACCCTAGTTTTATATCCTTCAGTGCTGACTACTTCTCCTTCCCTTCCCTTGTCCCTTGCATGTCTCTCCCTGTGACCAAAGGCCTTTCTGGTCTTCTTTGTTCTCGTAGTCCTTCTCTGTACACAGCAGCTCTCCTGCCTCCCAACCAGTCCAGACTCCTGAGTAACCATTCTCTCCTGATCTCAACACTCTGCTTTCCAGCCCCCCCACCCTCACTGGCCAACACAGTCTCCAGCCCTGAGCAGGCTCCATACCTGCTGCCTACTGTCGCACTCCTGGGCTGCCAAGTGGTGCTAAGGGTAAGTGTAAAGTGTGGTTCACAAGTCAGTGAAAAGAGTATGGGGCTTGGCATCTAACAGACTCGAGTTCAAATCCTGGCTCTATTACCAACATCTGTATTATTTTGGACAAGTCACTCCACTGTTTTGAACCCCAGTTTCTTTGTCTGTACATAAAGGATAAGGAGGCCTATCTGCCTGGGCTCTTAGGACAATTAATTTATGGACAGGCACTCTACAAAAGGGCACTAGTGCAGTCATTGTGGGTGACATCATGTGGGCCTTGACTGCCCACGGCCATTGTATAGCCAGCTCTATCTTGTTACACCACCCGCTCCCCACACTCTCTACCCTCTCCCACCTCCACTGCAGATAGCCTTAGCTTGCCCTCTACTATGTAGACCAAGGTCATCAAATGTGGGTCCCCTCCACTTTCCCCCAGTTCCTTTCAAGGTTTTCCCTTCATCTCTGAGGAAGGGGGATCCACACTGTGGGTCAGGACCCCTCTCCCCGAGTGTTCTGGACCCTATTGCCTCTACCCAGCCCCAAGGCCTCCTCTGACAGCTAGTTCCTTAACTCTTTATTCCTTTGTTTCTTCATTCACTCATTCAATCAACACACACACTCTCTCTCTTTCTTCAACTTGGAACATTTTTTCAAGCTTTTCCCAGCTGAAAAGCCCTTTTAGTGCCTCCTAAGCAATTGTTCCATTTCTTCCCTTCGCTTCACAGCAACACTATCAAAAGGCTCCTTCCCATTTCCTGCTTCCTCTCTGTGCAGGCCCTCCTCACACATCCCATTCTCACTTCTGTCTCCACCTTAAACTACTTCCGTCAAGCCCATTGGTGACCCACTTAGCAAATCCATGGCACATCTCAGTCCTTATCTTACTCCATCTCTTGGCAAGCATCTGACGCTGTCCACTGCATCGTTCTTCTGCCAACTCTCCCTTCCTCTGTCTAGAAACATCTACTTTGTCCAGACTCCACCCACTCCTCTTTTCTAGTCCCTTCTTCTGCTTCTTGCAGCCCTTTTCAGAGAGAGCCCTTGGCCCTGTTTTATCTCCTTTCTTGGAAATGGTATCTAACCGCACAGCGTTAACTCTTGTTTGACCTCTACACTGTCTTCCAAATGGATGATTTAAACACAGATCCAGCTCCTGTGGCCCAGCCCCAGCCAGCCAACTGCCAGGTGCCTAGACACCCGGATGTGCTGTTATGGTTTAGATCTAAAATGTCCCCCCCAAATCTCGTGTGTTTGGAAGGTGACTGGATTGTGGGGGTCCTATACTAATCCATGGATTCATCCATTGATGAGATCAGTAGCCGAATGTGCTGTTAGGAAGTGGGGCCTGGTTGGAGGGGTGAGTCATTGCACGACGTGAGCTGGAAACATGTATTCTTGACCCTGGCTCCTTCCTTCTTCTCTCTGCTTCCTGCTTGCCATGGGTTGAACAGCTTCCCTCCACCATGTGCTGTTTCTGCCTTGGAGCCGCCAATGTACTGAATCCCACAGTGTTTATAACAGAGCCCATCTTTCTAGAGGGTCATACAGGGCTCCTGGGCTGGGTAGGTGGTGGGTAGAGGGTCTCAGCCAGGTGTAATAGGAAGGTAGCCTGGACACACACCTGTGCTGACCCTGGACAGTGCTTCATCACATTGCAGTGAGAGACATCATCATATATTTTATCCTTAGTGTCTATCTTACCGCCAGACTGAGCAGGAGTTGAGGATAGGAGTTGCTTCTGCTCTGACTGCCTCTGTGTCCCCCAGACCTGGGATGGTAACTGGTATATATCACGTCTCAATAAATCCTTGTGGAGTGTGTGAGCAGCAACAGGGAGGAATTCTGGGTTGAGGAGGGCTGGGACAAATGCCCTCGAGTTTGGTGCCTACCTGGGAAAGCACAAAGCTGAGCAGGGTGCAGACTCCTATCCCTTTGCCCCCCTTCCCCTAGCCTCTGAAGGCAGTGCTGCTGAGCTTTTTGTTCTATTGACAGCAGGCGAAGCAGCTACAAGCTCCTTAATCACCTCTCCACAAACATGGAGAAGCCTCATTAATCCCAGTGACCAGATGATCTATCGTCCTCAGCTCGGGTTTCCGGCAGACTGGCCTTCCTCGCAGAGGCAGAAACCCCAGGTGGCGGGAGCACCCTATCCCCTCCACTTGTGCAGATGAACAATTCCCCTCTTGTCTTGGGAATTGTACTTTAGTGAAGGCTCCGGGCCCTGGCAAGCCCACTGCCTGCACTGTGACCAGGACCAATCTTCCATGATGGCCAAAGCTCACGACCAGGTGAAGAAAACTGAACTCCTACTCCCCATTTTCACCCCAAACGAGGGGACCAGAGCATTGCTATGGAAACCTTGGGGCAGAGGAGTGGGGCTCTTGTTGGCTACTCTTTGTCCAGTGCTTTTGGGGCTCCTTAGAAGTGATGTTCAAACATTCCAGTTCTGCCTGTGTGGCTGAATCCTCTGAGTTGGGGTCAGAGACCAGGAAATCTAGGTTTTACTTTTGACTTACATAAAGTGGGACAATTTGCTTTTCCTCTGGGACTCAGTTTCCCTAGCTGCACAATGAAGGACTTGGCATAAAAGGGAAATTGATTTTATTTCACACATCACTTCAGGTCAACTGGAAGTGACCTGGAAACTTGGATTGAGAAGCATTCTGAGTCTGTGCCTGGGTTTGGTAGGAAAGTGTCTGTGATTGATTAACGATGTCTGCAGTGGGCACAGTTAGGGGAGTGATGCTCTGTGCAACTTGTATTTGCCACCTCGCAGCTAGATGCTTGATTTCTACGGGATCTACCTTCTTGATCTTAAATTGCTCAGTGCTATGAATAGTCAAATCTGAGAATCATTCAAAATCTAGGCATAATCTAGGAATTCGTCTCAGGAAGTCCCTCTCAGTATAACTCAGGTTTGAGGGGAGCAAGGGTCTACAGTGACTGCTGTCCCAACTATTTGTAAATATGGTTGGTGGTCACCATGAAGGGAAGAGAGACTTTGGCTCTAGGGATTGGAACCGAGGAAAGGGCTGAGACGCATATGAGGGGATGATGACCATCAAGGGAGGGCGTCAGGC
This sequence comes from Erethizon dorsatum, assembly GCA_028451465.1. Taxonomy (NCBI): domain Eukaryota; kingdom Metazoa; phylum Chordata; class Mammalia; order Rodentia; family Erethizontidae; genus Erethizon; species Erethizon dorsatum. Next base: position 106,444,568 of record CM051827.1, on the reverse strand, counting down.
AGTGAGTATGGGAAGCCATGGAGCAGCGGGCCTGGGAGGTTCCCCGTGAGTTTTCAGGAATGGAGCCAGAGGAGTAGTAGTCAATAAGCCCAAGGGAGTCAATTTCATAGCTGTGTCTTGGGCTGGTTCTACCCAGAGTAAGGCTAATGGTGGGGCTGGGACTAGGAAACCTCCTCCCTGGGAACTTCTTCCTGCAGACTCCAGCTCAAGGCCCTGGCCTTACTGACCTCATTCCAAGCAGAGATCACTCCTGGGCATGGGAAACTGATAGGAAGCAAAGACCAACAGGAATTGGCTGTAACAGGAAGTTTTGAGAGGATTTTCTGGAGCCTTCTTGGAAAAAATGAGGTCTTTATAGGTTGTAGGATGGGTAGGAGGTGAGAGTGGAGAGTGTGAGTAGGGGCTCTAGCCCTGGGGGAGGACATTTGTTGGGGGCCCAAGGGTTCCCCAGCCTGCAGGCAGCCATGGGATTGATAGAGTTCGCAAACACAGGGCTCATGAACAGTTAAGTTCATGTAGCTATCTCTGTCTTTGTAAATTCATTGAAAGTTAGAATGAATTTTATTGTTGCTTAAATTTATTGTGTGCTCAATCAAGGTTCTTTTAGCAACTTAATTGTTTCTGTAGTCAGGAATTCCTAACTCAACAAAACTGTCAGAAAATGAAGTTGATAGTTTAAAACTACTCTACATCTACGAAATACCTTTTCCTGTCTTTAAACAATAAGCTATTTTCTGTATGTAAGCCTTAAACACACACATGTAGGACATAGTGTCTACAGTTATATAGCTGCTGCGACAAATAGACAGATCTGGGTCCAAAGTTTTCCAGGCCCTCTACTGCCACATATTGATTGCATGACCTTGAGCACTTAACCTATTCGTACCTCAGTTTCCTCATCTGTAAAATGGGTGTAATTGTATCTGCCTTGCAAGATTGGTGTGAAAATTAGTAAGGTAATTGTATATAAAGTCTGCAGCAGGAGAAAACCTGACATGCAGAAGGTGCTTAACAAATGGTACCTAGTGTTATTTTATTATCAGAGTAAACGCAATTTCACAATAACATTTTGTTGCAGTAAAGCATGACTTTAGGAATAGATGCTGTAACATCTAGATATAATAACATAAATAAAGGACTACTCAGCCATAAAGAAAGATAAACTTAGGCATTCACAGGCACATGGATGCAACTTGAGAACATAATGTTAATTGAAATAAGTCAGGCACACAAACTTAAATATTGCACGGTTTCTCTTATATGAAAAATTCAAAATATATATGTCAAAATTGAAGACAGGTAAATAGGAAGTAGGGAGAAGTTCAAATAGTTCCCCCAAATATCTATTCCATTGTTTCAAAAATATTTTAAGATATGTGCTGATTGTTTTCATTTATACTACTAGTTTCTTTTTGTTCATTGAAAAGAAAGTTTTGTCCTTTTATTTGTTTGTTTCTTCTTTGTAAGAAAGTTGTTTTTGTCTATGACTTGTACTTGGATTCTTTTAAAATCATGACACATAGTTTATTAACGATCATTATTCTCTAATTATTTTGTTATAAAACTTTGTTTTATTTTTTCATAGAAGAGTGCTTTTTATATCTTCTTTATTAACATCTACTTGTATTACATTAAAATAAATAATAACACAAATAGAGGAACATACAGGTGAAGTAATACAATTGGTCTTCCATACATCAACAGAATCGGTTCCGTGGGTACAGTAACATACAGATGCATTAATATAATTGCAGAAACACATGGCTAAAGTCATATATGCATATAAGAACTTTTAGCTGCACTAGGGTAGATAACAAAGTAACAGAGCTACTATATCATTAAATAGAATCACACAATGACAGTAATATATATGTAACAGTAGTATGTAAGAGCATTAACTTAGAGTAAAAATAGACTCTGCTAGAGTGACATTACCTTAAGGTATAGATAATGACAAACACACATGGGTCCTGATATATGGTTACAATTTTTTGTAGGAATGATAATGTATCGGTATAGTAACATTCAGCTATAGACCTGGAGGAACTTGCTGTGAACAGGCCAGGCAATGTTATTCTAGCATTCTCTCCACAATTGGAGTTCTTAACTTTTAAATTCATAGTTTGTCTGAGAATCTTATGAAAGCTATGGGGTGTGTGTGTGGGGGAACCCTTCCCAAAGGCATTTATAAGTGGCAAAATTCTATATCCATGTGGCACTAGCTCTGATCTGACATTTAATGTTCAGGTCTTCCAGATTCAAATACTCGAGAATCAGAGAGCGGAGAAATAATCTCTCAAGAGATCAGACTTCAGTCCACAGCCAGTCATAATCCGGGCTCATGCTTTAGTCCTCTTCCTGCTGGCTGGACTCTGATTTGACTTAGCTTTAGGTGACCTCGTCTTCCATATTGTTGGAGCAAACAGGGATATCTCGCTCTCTCTCTTTGTTCATGGTTTGGAGGCCCAGCTGCTCCTGCTGGCTAATCTGATGTCTGCTAAAGAAATCCACTTTGAGCAAAATCCCTTTTGACCAATATTCCTTAAAGCACAGAAAGTGAGTTCCAGACACCCTATGTGCAGGCCTGTGGTTCTTTTGTGTGGCGATGTTGGTGGCAGTTGCAGTCTGGCTGGTCCTTGGGGCAGTAGTGGGAGAAAAAATAATCAAGGGTAGCTAGTGTTCATTGAAGGATAATGACAGACTGCCTTTTTCATAGTCACACTTCCCTGGACCAGTTTGGTGTACAGCCCTGACTTGCTATATCAGTTAGCTATTGCTGTGTAAGAAAATATACCAAAGCTTTTGTGAACCAACCCACATTTATTATTGTTCATGAGTATACAGGGTCAAATGGGTGGTTCTTTTGCTTGAGGACAGGCTTGGGACATGCATATGCCTCCACAGTCAGTTGGCTGGTCTATAATGACCTTGGCTGGAGGGACAGGCTCAAATGAGGGTCCCTTGCTTATCATATCCAGCAAGCTTACTCATAAGACAGCAGCGTCATGAGAGACAGAGAAAAGAAGGAAGGGAGGGGGAGAGAGAGAGAGACATAGAGAGAGAGAGAGAGACAGAAAGAGAGACAGAGAGAAGAGAGCTTGGCTTAAACTAGGACACTATCCATTTTGCCACACTCTAGTAGTCAAAGCAAATTACAAACCTTGTCAATATTCAAAGAGTCAGAAACCAGGCTCCACTTCCTAAGTGAAGGATTTGAAATCACACTGTAAGTGTATTGACACAGAAAGCTGTGGTGGATTGGGGAGCAAGCATACTTGCTTTTCAGAGAGAATTCCTGGGGTATCTGTCAAGCCCTCCCTTGGATCCCTGGGCAGAACCAAAGCTGGATCTTGGATGCTTTCTGACCCTGTACATCTGAGGCCTGGCTCCCCGTGAGCAGCAGGGTACTGTTTTTGGTTTCTAATGCTCATGAGCGTCTTCCTTGGCTGATTGGCCCAGAGTTAAACACCTGGCCAAAAGGTCACACGCATCTGCTTCTAGTGACCTATGCCTTGGAGGATTTCTCCAGTGAGCTGGGCTATATATATCTTTCTACTGGAAATTTGAAATCAGGACCCAGAAGACTTAGAACAGTTTGTGGAGAGTGGAAACTGAGAGATCATGAAGTGGTACCACGGCTAGGGAAAAGAGCAGACCAGACTCAAGAGAAGAGAGGAGAGGCCATGTGAGCCCAGAAAGGAGAGTGGAAGAAAGGGAGGGAGGAAGGGAGGGAAGGAGGGATGAAGGGATGGAGGGAGGGAGGGGAGAGAGAGAGAGAGAGAGAGAGAGAGAGAGAGAGAGAGAGAGAGAGAGAGAGAGAGACCTGATCTTTGGTTCTTTTCCATTTCCATACAACTTGGCCTCCATTTCCTTATCATAGGCCCCCACTTTTGCTTGAGAAAGTCTAATGAGTGTTCTATTCTTTGCAACTCAACACTGTTGATTAAAGGACTCTCTTTGGGGAAGAGGGCCAGGTATCTCAGCTTCCATGGTGGGTCAGCATGGAGAATACCCAGATAGGATCCTCAGCGCATGAGCATCCATCCCATAGACACCAGACCACTTATTTTACTGGTTTATCTGAGAGCTCAGCTTTAAAATAATCAGCTCTCTGTGTCTAGCTCCCTAACCAAGGGACACTTGATGTTTGGGAAAGAGGAGTCATTGGCACTCACTTCTGAATATGCTCAAAGCCCTGCCTCAGAGAGAGAACCATGTAATTTGTCCCTTACGAAGGTGGTGTCTGTAACTGGGTTTGAGTGTTCTGCCTTTTACTTTTATATAGGGATGATTCAGAAAGGAATTTCTACATTTTCTTTTAAATTGTCACTGAAAGCATTGTCCATTAAATTTCTCTAAAGTCCTGTGTTTTAAGTTCCTTTAAGAAACCAGTGATAGTAAAAGTTATGAAGGGGAAAAGGAGAGAGAGAGAGGAGAGCGAGAGAGAGTGAGCTCTCAGTCACTTGCACTTGCAGAGCCCCCCCATCCCCGCTTCCCTTTATAGGCTGATGGCTTCCTGTGTCTCTATCCTGAAAGCATTCTCTGATTGTGGGAACGTGATTTGCAAACTTCAACCAATGAAGGTGAAGAGTTGATTAAAAATCAAATAAAGTAAGCACACATATGTTAACATATGTATACGCGTGTTTGTCTCTGTGTGTTCCCTATTGTTGTTGCAATGAATTAGCACAAACTGAATGGCTTAAGATAACACACGATTATTATTTCATAATTCTGGAGGTCAGAGTTCTTAAATGAATCTGCAGGGCTGAAATGAAGGTGTTAGCAGATTTGTTTTCCTTCTGGAGTCTCTGAAGGAAGAGTCTATTTTCTTGCTTTTTCTGCTTCTAGCAGCTGCTTACTTTCCTTGCCTCATAGCCCCTTTTCCCACCTTCCTATCCAGTCCCTCCATTGATCCTCCTGCTTGCTTCTTAGAAGAACAGTTGTGATTCCATAGATATAATTCAGAGTGGTCTTCCCATCTCAAGATTCTCAGTTATATCTACAAAAGTTCCTTTTGCCATGTAAAGAACATAATCACAGGTTCTTGGTGTTAAGGCATGGTTTTCATGGGGAGGGACATTATTCAGCCTGTCGTGATCTATATTTTGCCTTCCTTTCCCCACTGATGGGACAGTTCTGAGGTGTGTTCTACAGCTTCACAGATGGTCCCCAAAAGGAGGGATTCAGTTGCTCGCAGCAGTGACCCACCCGTGGACACGTCTTATCAGCCCTCTTCCATTTCTGGGTCCCCGTTTCCCTCACATGCTCCTTGGTATCACCACTCAGCTAGACTGTTTACATCCAGGCTGTTGTCTCAGGGTCTGTTTTGGAGAAAACATGAGCTGAACCAGGAACTATATCAGCTTAGTTTATGAGTATATTCTCCTCCCTCTTTCTCTGGAATCCTCTGCATTTTCCACTTTTTACAGGCATATTATTTAAAAAACAACAGCATAATGCAGACAAAGAACCTGAACTTTGGGGCTAGAAAGACATGGATTCAAGTGCAAACACAATTTCTTATGGATTGTGTGTTGTAAAGTCTTACAAGTCTCTGAAGTGCCTTCTGCATTATGCAAAACATTTTTTCTTGACTAGTGCGGTGTTAGAGCAAAGTGCATTTCATGTTACTCTTTAAAATTGACAATCCGTGTACATGCACTCTAGTATGCAGAGCATTTGCTTCACCCAAGCATTTATTTCATGATCAGATGGGATACCAGAGATTTCCCAACATATTTTGTCATTAAACAAATCTCCTTAAGGACCCTTAGTTTTATATCATTGAAGCTCATGTTTTCTCTATGCCTAAATTATCAGGGCATCTGTGCATAGGCCTCTGAAATGCTTACTGAGTATGCTGGCAGAGAAGAGTCTGAGTTGCAGGCTTCTTTCTCCTAATGTTGTTTTTTTGTTTTTTGTTTTTGAAGGGGTGGGGTGGGGTGGCAGGCTCTGTCCATGGTTCTGAATCAGGCTTGGGACTGTTAAGAGCAAGTAGCTGCAAAGTGAAGTTCTTAAAATGGTCCTTGGGAAATGGAAAGAGAATATTAGAACTGACACAATTTACAATGATTGATTGACTTAAAAAGATGCAGGTTCATCTTTATACGTGTTTAATATATGGATTGAGATTGGTGACCTGTCAAGTGTCAAGCAGTCATGGAGCACTGAGGGGCCAATGTGTTCTGAGGGAGGAGGTAAGTTCCACAAGGAAATCTGCCCTGCTATATCTTTTCTGGCTCTATATTTCAATTTATATGCATCTGGATAGGGAATCTATGGATTATGTGATCTAGTTTTATTTTATTTTATTTATTTATTTTTGGTACCGGCAATCGAACTCAGGACCTCTCAGTCGCCAGGCAAGCACTGTGCCATTGAGCTATATTCCTGGCCCTCCAGTTTGATTTTAACTGAGCTTTCTAATTGAAGTATAATTTATATACAGAAGAAGTATACAGATTTTGAGGGTACAGGTCAATGGATTTTCAGAAGATAAATATGTCCACATAACTAACATCCAGATTAAGAAATATGAAATGACCAGCCTTCTCAAAGCCACTTGTATGATGGCCTTTCAGTCACTACCTATCCCTGGGTAATCCTTGTCCCGATTTCTAGCACCATACATAAGTTTCACTTATTTTTGAGCTCTGGATACATGAAATAATATATTTGAATGATTTCTTTCATTCAGCCAAGTATCTGTGAGGATGATCCGGGTCACAGTGTCAGTGTAGTTTGTGCATTGTCATCACTGCATAACATTCTATGGCATGTGTATGTCCATTCTCCTATTAATAGACACTTCTGATGTTTAAAGTTTTTGAATTTTATAAATAGTACCACTAAGAACTTTCCTGTGCCTGTCCTTTCATGAGATAATTCAATTTTAAGTAACCCTCTGTGAGTGTGTGGCTTTATATTTTCCTGCAAAGATATCATGGATTGGAGAAAACACTAATAAATGTAAGCACAAATAAGCAGACAATGGAAAGAATAATACTTCTACTCCAAATAGGTAATGATTTAATCAGATCTAACAAGAAAGTAGACGAGGAAGGAAAAAATTTGAAAGAGTTGCCTATGTGCACTATACGTGTGCCCATTAATGATAAACCTTGAGATATTATCTAATGAGAATGCAAAGTGTCTTAATTAACAAGTGTGTACATCATTGGTGGCATGCACCAGCTGTTTCTGATTCTTTTCTGACAACTGACTTCCTGAACTGCCTGGAGTAAGTGTGGCCACATGACTTGTTCTGTCCATTGAGTTCTGAGCAGAAGTGACAAGTGTCACTTCCAGGTGGAAGTTTTGAGAAGTGGTGTATGATTCATCACACTCTTTTCTCTTTTCATGAGGACCAACAATGTTCTCATAAGAAGCGTCCTGGTCTGCATCCTAGAGTGAGGCTGTGACACAACTGCCCTGTGATATACATGTGGCACATCATAAACCTGTACCATTTTAAGCCACAGTTATTGGGCTTGTTTGTTACCAGCACCTAACTGAGCCTCTCCTAATACAATAATATTCTTAAAAAAGAAGCACCCAGAATATAAAGACAAGCTTCTAATTATTTTTTCAGTGATGTCTAAAGTTACATGATGCTCCCTCTGGTTCTTTACATAAGTTCTGACACTTTGTGACAAATGTTTAGATGCCTCTTTTGAGATTTCCTTACTTAATAATGAAAGATAGAAAGCTTCATACCATCAAGAAAATGCTTGTTCTTCCTGCCTCTGGAAAAATAGATGAAATGAGCCACAGGAAAAAAAAAAATCCGTGGACAAACTTAAATGCAGCTCTTTGTCAGCAAGTCTGGCTGGAAGATGCAAAAAGAGCATTGCTGAAGATGTAAAGAAACAAGCACTAGAACAAATTATGCAGCGTGGGAGATTCACCGTACAGTCAGATGAAGATGCAGGTGTTTCTAACACATCTCAGCTGATGGTATATGTTGGATTTGGATCCCAATAACAAAATACACGAAGAATTACTTTTTTATAAGATGTCCTGAGAAAGATTCATTTCTAATAATCAGTGGCTTATTTAATGAAGGCAAATGTTTTATGAGAAAACAATGTGAATATAACTATGACAGAGTGGATGCTGAACTATAATACATGAGGGATTCAGGGTTAAGTTACAGAAATTACACCAAACATGAAATTCTTTCGAAGACTTGCTGTTGAAATACAGAAGGAAAGGGCACAACTGTACAAAATGATGCAGGTTTATATTATAAAAATAAGATCATCAATAATGGTAGAATCCTTATAGTATTTTATAATGAGAATAGAGAATTGTGATGGTTATCTAGTGGCAAAATAACAAGATGGGGCAACTTTAAGTGACTTACCTGCTTTTCCTTTTCAAAATGAGAACCATTTCAAACTTGCTGAATATTTTTATGACAATTGGGCTGTCAAAGATATGCTATACAACTAAAATTTTAAAAAATAAGTTCTTTTTATTTTGAAATAACTTTATGTTAACGAAGTTGTAGAGATAATATAGAAACTATATACTCTATACATTTCCCATAATGTAATTTTTATATGACCATAATACATTTGTGAAAGTCAAGAATTAACATTGGTACATTATTTTTAACAAAACTCCAGACTGTATTTGGATTTTATCAGTTTTTCCATTAATGCCCTTTTTCTGTACCAATCCATGATACAACATTGCAGTTCAGCAACAGAGATTTTGAAAGAAAAAACAAAACAACAAACACATATGTATTTTTTCTGCCTCTCTATGGTACTTTTGGCAGGTAAATAATAACTGAAAAAGAAATTACTTTCTGAAAGAAACCAGTGCTATGAAGAGAGTATTTCTAAAATAAATATTTGGAAATGTTTCCATTGTATCATGATTTTTTGGACAAAAATTATACATATATCTCACCTATTACAACTCGTATGTAGGTAAACTTTATAAACTTGGAAGAAGAATATTTTAACCTGCTTTAAAAATATCTTCCAAAGTGCTTCAGAACCTATTTGCTAAAAATATAAAAATGTAACACCTTTTGATTAGTTTTAAGAACCGCTGATTGACATCAGGCAAGATGGAAATTTGCTTGCTGAATTTCAACAAAAAACTTTGCATAATTGGTGGATGGGAATGAAAAATAACTATGAGAATTTAGTAAGCACAGCCAGCATTGCTGTTTTCCCATTTGGATCAATGCATCTTTGCAAGGTAGCTTTCTTTTATTTTACCCCAACCATAACAGCAATTAAAACCAAGTATAAAAATAATCTGAGTTAAGAACCAGACCTTTGAGCTGCTGTATCATAGAGCTTTGGTTTTTTTTTTTTTTTTTGTGGGTACCGGGGGTCGACCTCAGGACCTCACGTGCCAGCAGGCGCCCGTGCCGCTGAGCAATATCACTGGCCCTTTTTTTGTATGTGGGTACCGGGAGTCGAACTCAGGACCTCGTGCTTGCCAGACAGGCGCTTGTGCCGCTGAGCTATCTCACTGGCCCAGAGCTTTGTTTTTAAAGAATGAAATGTTTCCAATCACGTGGCTCTCATTAAAATTTTTACTGAGTGTAAAAATGCTTTGAACCATTAATAAATATATAAACTAAAATGACTTAAAATTTTATTTTTCTTATCATTTTAAAATCTAAATACTTATAATGATATTTTATAATCCATGTAAATTATTAGTGCAGTGATACAAGAATATATTTTATAAATAAATGTACCAAATGCAGGTATGTGCTCATTTTAAAAGAACTGGTGGGGGTGGTGGTTGGAGAAAACAGTGTGGGTGGGGATGCAGTAGACGTGGTGCCTGATGGATAATGAAGTTGGGGTGGCTCCGTGGAGGACTGGAGGGTTGCCTGGGACAAAGAGGTCAAAGCCACCAGGATGCTATTGCATGAGCTAGACATTAAAGCCCTGTGCCAAAGAAGCAGCCAGGACTGTCATGAGAGCAGAGACGCAATCCCATTCTGAATGTCTAAAATTAGCCTATTGCCCTAAAACTGGCAGCCCCCATGCTATGGTTTGATCTGGAGTGTTCCCCAAGGGTCGTGTGTTAAAGGCTTGGTCCCTGCCAATAGAACTATTGGGAGGTGATGGAAAATTTAGCAGATGGGGATTAGTGGGAGGAAGTCAAGTCATTGAGGGCATGCCCCTCCTTGAAGGGGATAATGGGACCCTGGCCTGCTTTCACTTTGCTTTCTGGTCACAATGAAGTGAGCAGATTTGCTCCATGTGCTCCTTACTGTGATCTTTCTGCCTCATTACAGGCCTGAAAACAACAAAGCCAACTAACCACAGACTGAAACCTCTGAAATCATGAGCCAAAATAAACCTTTCCTTCTTTAAATTGATTTATCTCAGGAAATTTGTTGCAGTGATGAAAAGCTAACTAACACACTTAATGTCCAGAGAAATCGCTGGGCACTTATGTGCCCATCAGGTAGCAGCCCTCCCATGACCACCCGGGACTTGGGCTCCCTGCTGACTTCGGTGCTGGCACCCAGTGCCTTCTCTAAATCCTGGACAAAGCTTACCTCACCATTGTCTCTCTCCTGAGGCCAGGCATGCACTTCTCTTCCTGAGTCCCTATCACTGGGCACCTCTTTTTGTTTGCTGGGGTCCTATAACTTGAGGCCATATCTGGCTTCCCTTTGCCTGGAAGACCCCCATGGTTGTGGGTTAAATGGTGCCACCCAAAAAGATGAAACCACATCCTCATCTCCAGAACTTGTAAATGTGATCTTATTTGGGAAAAAGGTTTTCATAGTTAGGGATCTTGAGATAAGATCATCCCAGATTGCCTCTGGTGGATTCTACATTTACTGAGAGATGTCCTTCGAAGAGGAGGAGGGAGACCTGAACACAGAGGAGAGGAGAAGCCCCTGTGAGGACAGAGGCAGAGTTCGGAGTGATGTAATCACAAAGAATGCTAAATTCCTGAGGCCACTGGAAGCTAGAAAAGGCAAGGGGTGGATTGTCTCCCAGAATCTCTGGAGAGACCATAGGCCTGTTGACACCTTTGTTCTGTACTTCTGGCCTCCAGAATGTGAGGGAATATATTTCTGTCATGGTAAGCCACCTAGTTTGGGGTCATTGGCTACGGCAGTCTCGGGGAGCTAATGTACTCATTACCTTTTAGCCAGTGAGTCAGCGGTGGCCTAGCCAGGCTGCCTCATAGCTCCTGTTCTGGGCTTCTGACCTCCCTGAGAGTTGAAGAAGGAGTATGTTCTCTTGTTAGAACTTTTTCCTATATGTTTAGGATACAGCTGATATCTCTGGTTAACTGTCACTTTCCTGGGTCAGGAGCCATGCAATTCTCATTAACCATAGCTTTTCTGGTGACCAGAGAAAAGCCCAGCACATGGCCAACACGAACAGAATGTGCTTGTGTTATTGAGAGCTCACAAAATAAAGGCATTGTCCTGTAAACATTAAGCAGACTACTTGCTTCATTCCTTGTATCATCCATATGTGGAAGCTGCTGTGATTGGTTCTATTATACAGATGAGGGTAACTGAGGATTGGAGAGGGAATACAACCTGCTCAGGTGGGCACTGCCTGTGAATATTAGAGCTGTGATTTGAACCCAGGCCTTTGGCTCCGATGCTTGCATTCTTCACCTCTATTACCCCAGTGACTAAGTGCTCGGCAACTGTTGGATAAATGAATGATCCTTTCTTCTGGGGTAGGAGCCTGGCTGTCCTCATCTGGGTCTAGCATGCTTGGTGCAATATCCTGATCAAGGCTTATTGCAAGAATCCATTTTGCACACATGTCCAGCAAGCATGATGATCTAACTTTACAGCCTGGAACTGCAAATTCTGTCTCCACACTGAGGAGGGCTGCAAGGGGCAGTCACCCTGTGACAGCTGGAAACATGGTGGGAAATAGCCCCGAGGGAAGGTGACTGGGGAACTGAGAGCCAGACTCTGCAGCCCCAGCTGTTGCAGCTCCAGGGCAATGCCAGGCTCATGGTGCTTCAGTGATGTGTGGTCCTCAGTGAGTGCAGTATCCAAACCAAGTTAAATCAGTTCTCACCAGCATTGCCTGAGCACGAGTGTGTGTGCGCGTGCGTGTGTGTGTGGTGGGGAGAGGGAGAGCTAGATGGGTGTGTGATACATTTCAAATGTTACTTTTGCAATAAAAACCAGTTACAGTCAAAATAATACTTTGGAGCCTAAAGGATGTAAACTTCAATTATCTTGAAATTTTCTTTCTGAGCAAGAGCACGTTGCTGACAATGTTTAATAAATGGGGGTATTACCATGTTAATATTGTCAGTAATGACAAATATTTGCACACAGTTGTTCAGGTTACCAGACACTCAGTCACCCATGGGTCACTGTATCAGAGGAATGTTTACAGCAGCAAATATCTGCATTCCCGACAAGTCATGGCTTGAACCTCATAGATATTGACTGTTAATTAACAAGACATTTCATGGTAAGAGGTCCCAACACTGTTGGCAGCCCAAACTGAGGGTCCCTGCTCTGCTCTTTCTCTTCTGCCATCTTCAGATGATGGTGACAGTTTCACTTGTGGTTGGTGTTTGCTTACTTCTTCTCCAAACTCTTCACTCCTCCCCAGCAACCTCTAAAGGTAGAGGTTGCTGTCCTCAGACCCCTTTTCCTTTGGTCAGGGATGGAAACCCTTCTGAGAACCTCCAACAGACTGTCCCTTACATCTCATTGGCTGGAACCAGGTCACACGCCCAGCCCCACACTGATCACCATAAAGGGGAATTTGTTGCTCTCGCTAGCCGAGAGCTGTCAGGCATAATTGTCTGGCCTGAATAGCGGATCTGAGAGCAAGAAGATGGCAAAATGACTAGCAAGTTGGTTGCATCTATTCATTTCTCCCACAAACATCTTTCCTGTGCCCTTTTCTAGGTGTAAAGAGTGCACAAAGAAGATAGAATTCTGGTGACAACTGTCCAATATTATCTCCACTTATGGATAAAGAAACTGGCTCAGAGAGTCAAACCAATGCACCCAAAGCCAGTGAGGTTATCTCCAGTGAGGTGAATCCAGAGTTGGATCCCACTTGCTCTTCCCACCACACCAGTTGCCTCTTTGTGGTGATCTTTCTGGAACAGCTGTGAACAGCACTGGCTGCATCCTGTGTCTGACTTCCCGGCCTCTCACTGTCTTGCCTGTCCTGAGATATATGGAGCCCCGGCTGCTTCCTGGGGATGCAGATGGAGATGCCCTGCCTCTAACAGGCAGCCAAGCTCCCTGCAGATGGGCTCCAGATGGTGGCATTCTCTGAGCGGTGGGATGCAGCCAGGAGAGGGGTGCTGGGAGAGTGTGGAGGCCAGTCTTGGTCAGCCATGTGTCCAGTAGAGTGAGGGCTCGGGTTGGAGGGATGGCGACTGGTAGGTTCCAGGCTTAGCGCTATAGCCCCCTCCGTGCATAAGTCAGTGTGGGTCACCACATAGCAGGGATTGGTACAGATTTGGAGCTCACTGGAGATCCTGGTGTTTGCTGAGTCTGGAGTCAGGGATATGAGGACTCTGCTGGGTTCTCACCTTTGTGCTGTGACCACATCTGCAGACATGATGTCGGGCCCTGCTCCTGAGAGCCCTGTGATGTTCTCTTCCATTTGTACTCCATTGCCCTTCATTGCTTAATGACACACAAGACAACAGGAGCTGTGGCAGAGAATCTGGACTCTGGAGCCTGACTATCTGTGTCTATGACTTACCACAGATTAGCTGTGTAACTTTAGATAAGTCACTTAACCTCTCTGTCCCCAAGTTTCATCATCTGTAGAATGGGTCTAATCATGGTGCCAATGTCTGATGATTATTCTGAGGAGTAAACAAGGTCATGTGTGTAAAAACTCTCGACAATGCCTGACACACAGTGGGTGCTCCATCGAAATCAGCTGGTGGTGCCATTACATGAACTCCTTGGCACTCTGCACTCTCATTTCGTTTAGCTGGAAGCCTCTTGGCTCTTGCATTTGAGTTGCAATGTTGGGGAACTTCCCAATTTCTGTGACCTTGGGGGAGTCCACCTCCTTCCCTAGCATTGCTATGACATCCAGGAAACTCAAAGTTTCTGGGCTCCACCCCTTCCCCCCAGCCCACCTGGGCTGGAGAATTCAGCAGCTACTTCGCTGGTTTTTGCAACAAATCGAGCCCCACCCAGCATGCAAGTGATGTCAAGTGATGGCAGCCCTTGAGCAATGGCAGTTGGTGTGGCACAGCGGGGGCCTCTGGTGGCTCCTCTTCCTGATGCTCACTCTTGCCTGTCTGCGTTCCCCCAAATGCTCTCCCTTTGCTAGGCAGAGAGCTTCTCCCTGAGCCACAGCCACAGCTGCCATTTCGGAAGCATTTGTTATGGGCTAGGAACCTTCTAAGTACTTTCCAGAGGGACTGCATTTAAGCTTTCCAACACATCCGTGATGATGTGCTTTGCTAGTCTCATTTTGGGACAAAGAAAGGGATCCCATGGCCAGGAATGAGCAGACACAGTGCTCAGCCTGGATGGTCTGGTCTAGGAGCCCACTGTCCCCTGTAGCGCTCGGCTTCTCCTGAAACCCTAGTTCCAGGGTCCTAGGCTCAGCTCACAAATGTCATGTTTTGGACTTTTTTTTTTTTTGGTACTGTGAATTGAACCCAGGGCTCTCACTACACTACATCCCCAGTTTTTTATTTATTTATTTTTTTATTTATTGAGACAGGATCATGCTAAGTTGCTAAGTTGTTTAGACTGGGTCCGACTTGTGATCCTCCTGACTTAGCTTCCAAGAGTGCTGGGATTACAGGTGTGTGCCATTGCACCCACCTGATTTGGATCTTAAATATCCCCCAAAGACCCCTCTGCTAAAGGCTTTATCAACAGCCTGTGGTCTACTGGGAGGTGGTGGAACATTTAGGAGGTTGGGCCTGCAGGGAGGAAGTTAGGTCATAGGGGGTGTGCCCTTGAAAGGGATAATGGGGACCTTGGCCTCTTCTCTCCTTCTCTTTGCTTCCTGGCTGTCGTGAGCTGTGTGGCTTTGCTCCACCACATGCTTTCCACTCTGATGTACAAAGACCTGAAAGCCATGGACTGACCAACTATGGACTGAAACCTCCAAAACTGTGAGCCAAAATAAATCTTCTCTTTTGTAAATTGAATTTCTCAGATATTTTGTCACCGTAACAGAAAGCTGACTAACATAAGTGTACAAAAAGCTTTTCCCAGTAACATGAAATTTCTCATTAGGAACAAGCCCGGCTCTGAGTCACCCCTTCTTCATGTCTTTCCACTCACAAGAGGGTGAGAGGTACTGAATGAAGGGGAGGACTTAGATGTTGTTGGACTGGAAATTCACATGTGGCTCTTTACCTCTCTGAGGCTCAATTTCCTCTACCAGGAAATGCGTTAATAAACTGTTGCTGTGAGGGTCAGAAGAGGTATTGCATGCCCAGTGCTGAGTTGGAGGGTGGTTGGTAATGTACATCTTTCCCTGCAGCTCCTAGCATGGGACTGGTAGGCATAATGTCAGAGAGAGCTTGTTGGGGTGCCTTTCTGAGTCCTCTGGGTGATTTCTGTTTGGGTGGCAGGCATAAGGCGCAGTCCCTTCCCAGTCTACTCTATTCATCTTCCTGCCTTGGGCTGGGTCCCCTCCTATTCAAGGGTCCTCTCTCCAGGGACAGAGGAGCTCCTCTTTCTAGTGCCTCCTGACCCTCCATAAAACTAGCTTCCAGCAGAAGTAACCAGACTCAGTGAATAGTGCGCTTTCCGCTCACTCACCCCAACCACCCAGAGAGCCCTGCCCGGACAGGCTGGGTGAGGGTGCAGGCATGATTTCTCCAGATGCAATGGGTCTGAGCTCCACCCGCCTGGGGTGTGTGGGGACTGGGAATGAGGCCTCTCCGGGACAGAGAGTGTGAATGGAGAGGAGAGGCTCCTGTGCCCACAATCTGCCCACCCTCTCTGCCATCCCTAAAGCTGTAGAGCCAGATGGAGCCAGGTCCAGCACCTTGACTTCCAAGGCCAGTTCTGTGCAGCTTGGCCGGAGGACCTGAATAGCTCCCCTCTCTGTCTGGAACTGCCTGTCCTCTGCACACAAGGACTTAGTGGCAGCTCCACCATGATGTTTTGACCCCATTGGTATGGAAGCACTGGGTAGGGGCATCCCTGTCTCCTATGTGGACATACTCTCTAAAAGGCAGGGAGTCTGGGTTGACTTGGCCTCTACAACCTCTCAGGGAGAAGGGCCCCACCCCCCACACCACCACTGCCCCAGGCCACAGGCAGGTTTGAACCTCCTCGCAGCAGGACCCCCAAGCACTCAGCCTGGGAAGAGTGTGCATCTATGTCTGTGTGTTTAGGCGTGTGTCTATGTTTGTGTGTCTGTGCATGTGTATGTATGTTTGTTTGTGTTTGTGTGTGTGTGTATGGGTGTGCTTCTGCATGTGTGTGCACACATGCGTGTGTATATTTTTGTTGCTCATGTGCTAAGTTTTAAACACTTTTCCCTGTTTCCCCACCCCAGTCCCAGAGTGCTGGAAGCCCTGTGGGAGCCCAGCCCTGCCCTGGCACCCTCCCAGCTGTCTCTCGATTCCTCAGGACGGAGTGGGAGAAGCTGCTTGGTCCCTGGTTTCTCAGACTTTCCTGGATGGCAGGGAGGGACTCAGGAGAGCTGTGCCTCCTCCCTTTCTTTGTTGGCCTGCTCCTGGCCTAGGCTTGCCTTCTCTCTGTCTCTTCCTTGCCTTGCCCTCCCTCCTTTCTCTCCCTGCACAGTGCTCCCTCACTCCTTCCTGGTCTCTTTCTCTGCCTTCCTCTCTTGGTCTCTCCCTTTTTGCACCATCTTTCTGTCACTCTCTCCCCCATCCTGGCCACCAGAACGTGCTGACAGCTGCTTCTCTGGGAGGCGAGAAGACAGAGCTGGCAGCTGAGGAGCTGCGGAGGTGCCGAGCCAGGAGCTGGCGGGTGGGGCTGCTCTGCACTCGGGTTGGGGGTGATGATGGTGTCCTTAAAGGGAGAGGAGCGCTGTGCCTGCAGGAGGCCAAGGGAGGCAGAGCTGTCAGGAGGAGCTGTGCAGCCTGGGTCAGGTTGTCCCAGGAGGGAAAGGAGGCCTTTGGGGAGTTGGGATGAGTGGTTGAGGGACGATGTACTGACGATGGTGCGAGTGTGTGTGTGTGTGTTTGTGTGTGTACAAAGCCTGAGAGTCTTCACAAAAGAAAAGCCTGCTCTTTCTGGGCTCATCCCTGCCCCTCTGGCCCAACATGGGCCTGGGCTCTAACACATGGAGCCATCACTGTTGACACAGGTGCCCAATCCCCGTGAGTGGGGGCAGTAGCAGCCCTGCAGAGGCCACTAGTTTGGGAGCAGAAGATGCCAGCAGGATGACTATGCCATCAACAATGCCAAGGGGCTGTGGAGGAAAACGAGACAGAAAGCAGGAGCAAGGTCCTGGGACTCCTTGCCCTCTGGTGTCCAGACCATGGTACCCAGGAATGGAAGTGGCCTGTGGGGCAGGTACTTGGAAGAGACACTTTGTTCTCTTCAGACCAGGGAGCTGAAGAGAACATTTTAATGTTCTCACAGCCCATTTTAATTTTATGATCTAGTTTCTCCTAGAAACAACAAACAAGGTGTTCAACTCCTATTCATCCTTCAAAGCCCAGCTCAGGTGTCACCTTTATGTGGGAAACTTTTATTACTCTCCGCCTAGAGATTCTCTCCTCTAGGCTATGTCTCTACTTGTACCTGCTGCCATGGCACCAAGCCCACCACTAGGTAATATCTGTACACTTGTGTGGCTTCCTCACGAGACTTGGCATTTCTCTAGGATAGGGTAAATATCTGACTTATTTCTCCAATGTTCAGCAAGTGTGAACCCAGAGTGGGTTTCTGCACTAGACACACTGATCCTTGATGACAGGCTGGGCATGAGGGACAGGGTTGGCCAGGGAAGGTGCTTCAAGTCCAGGGATGTGTATGGAATGTCTCCAGGAGGAGCTGGGTGGTTAAGGGTGTGTTTGCCCCTTCCTGGAACCAGGGCACCAGACTTAGCTGGTGAGCGCTGTGGTCATTCTGGGTACAGCTTGCCCTGGGATCCCAGGGCAGAAAGCAATATGGAGGCATCATCCCAGGAGAACAAGCGTGGCTTTGTCCCCAGAACTGGAGTAAGGACATGACCCACAGAGGGGGTGTGTCTTCTCACCCTCCAAGGCTGGCTTGTCAGTCTGGATATCTGTCTATCTGTCCTGTCTTTAATTCAGTTTTAAAGAGATTCCTCCACCCCCAATTCTGTGTCTAATGAACCTGACATTCAGAGAAAATGACTTTGGTAAAGGTCACAAGAGGGAAGTGGCATTCTCACTGACAGCACCTGCCCTTCCCGTACCAACACTCTCCTTCAAGACAAGGGACCAGGACTCGTGTCCCTTGGAGCACGCCCCCACCTGCCACCAGTCACCACCTCCAGGTGGCTATCCCAGGCTTTCAGTCGGCCTGGAAGATATACCTGGGTCCTGCCTCATTCATTAATTCATTGTCCCTGTAGGCCACCAAAGACATGGTGATTATGCTCCTAGCCCACCAGGCAGGGCCCCTGGGAAGGTGAATCCAGGGACAGCCATCCTCAAATCGTGGCTCCAAGGTGTATATTCAGGGTTGAGGCAAGAGGTCAGGCAGGGCCCAGGAGGTAGAAAGCCCAGAGTCCCCACTCAGAAGCTTGGCCTTAATCCTGAGAAACTGACAAGTCATTAAAGAGCTGGGCCGGGAAGCCGTGGTGTATTTGTGTTTGGGAAGATGGTTCTGGCTGCAAGATGGAGGATGGATGCAGATAGAGGTGAGAGAGGAAGGTGGCCTGGTCCAGAGCAGTGGTGGATCTGAGTGTCCTTTGCCAAGGGAGAGGGTGAGAGGATTTCGGCTGCAGTGACTTAGCAGAAGGTGATGCTATTTACAGAGCTGCAAGGGACAGGCTGGGACAACAGAGGATGCACTGGTTTTGAACCTACTGTTTGAGGTGGCTGAGAGATGGTGGTGTCCAGAGGACACCTGGGAAGAGAATGAGGAGTTCAGGGTGGAGGTCTGTGGAGGGCAGGTGGACCTGGCAGCTGAAGTTGGCAACCAGAACCTAGGGTGGGATTTCCAAGGGAGGGTGCAGGCTGAGCAGGAAGGAGGGCCCAGAACAGCTTCTGCAGGGAGGCAGTGTCGCCGTTAAGAGCAGGGCGTGAAGAGGGGTCACAAGGGTCTAAAAAGCAGTACTTAGGGGAGAGGACTTCAAGAGGGGAGCAGCGGCCAAGCCACCTCCTGGTCAGGTCTGGGAGGAGGCCCTTCTCGCTTCACAGGCAACAGCCACACAATAACTTGCTCAAAGTAGAGCAGGGAGACAAACCTGGCCCAATCCGGTTCCACGGGCTGTACTCGTGGCCACACTGTGCTCCCGCCCATGAAGGCCACCTGCAGCCACAGTCTTGTCTCATCCTCCTCCAGAAATGCTCTTGTGGGGGGAGGGCCTGTCCCACCGGACATGAGCTCTGCCTTGGTCATGCTGCTGCTGACCATGTACCTAAGGAAGTCCCACCCAGTCTTGCCCCAACCTTACTTAATCCCATATGGCCTGTTCTGCCTCAGTTTCCCTGCTTAACCCTCCAATTTCCAAAGGGACTGGGCTCTACTCTGAATGCCAACATAATAATTGCTAACACTTCCATGGTGCTTTCTGTGTTCCAGCATCTCTCAATACCTTAGTTCACTTAATTCTCCATAGAGAACATTATCTCCATTTTACAGATGGGGAAACTGAGGCATGGAGGGTTGAAGTACCTCGCTCAAGCTCACCCAGCTGGCAAGTGTCAGAGCTGGGGTCTGAGCCCATGCAGCCTGTGCCTTTTACCACTGTGAGCTCAAAATCCACCCGAGATCTCTCCTCTTAGCCCGCAACATCTCTTCCTTAGCCCCTGCTTCCTTCCCAGGGTGTGATGATTGCTCAGCACCACAAGGCTGGGCCATGCCCTCCACTTGTGCTTCCATGGTGATAGTGACAATGGGGACAGAATGACATGCTGTGCCCGTTGCCCTGAAGATCATGTCTCATGACTTGTTTTGGGCACAGCTGTAGCCCTCGATGGCAGCTCAGGATGAATGTGGCCGGAGTCCTCTGTACTCAGAACCAGGCTTTCATGGCGGTGGGAGGGACAGTCATGGCTCAGATCTATGGGGATGTGGGCATAGGACTCAAAGCTACCCATGCCTCGGGTTCCTTCTTGGTAAAATGGGCACAATAATAGCACCCCAACATCCCCGCACACACAGGATGGAGTGAGGAGGCCGTGAGTATTAAGTGTGCAAAGCTTTGATGACATGTGTGTTGTTGTTACATTTATTTAACCCAAGCCCACTCCTAGGCTCTTGTGTGACCACACATCATAGCAGCTGAGAATGCGCATGGTCATTACAGTCAGGGTGATGGGAGCTGGAATCTTGGCTTTTTCTGCTCATCTTTGTTTCTCTCATGTAAAGGGGAGTAATGACAGAATCTACCTCGCAGTGTGCAGAAGCAACTGTGGTTTGCAAACCACAGCTGTGTACAGATTTCTTGTTAGGGGGAGGCAGGATTTCTTCAGGATATCTGGTCCTTTGTTTAGCCACACATCTTGGTGGCTGATTTGGAGGGAAAACTGCCTCCCCCACTCCAAGGGTCTGTGCTCAGTGGGCTGTGGCTGGACGGTGCTGCCCTGCCTTCCATCTGAGCAGAGGCCTTGGTGCTGCACCTGTGTTTAGGGCTCTGTGCTCATCCTCAGCAGTGCCCTGAAATCCTCTGGCTGAGACCTCCAGCTTGCTCCAGGTGCAGGTTAGACCTGCTGGGAGTCAGTGCCCTGGGAGCAACCCTCAGCCAATCACAGATGGAAGTCAAAGTCTAAATACAGCTTCTCTGACCCATGGGGGTCCCCAGTGGGATCAAGCTCCATTCTGCAGTGATAGCCTGAGATCACAAACTCATGGCTGGTGTGGAACTGCCTTCACCTCCCTATTCTGTCCTTGCCATTTCCTACCTATGCATCCTGGGAGCGCCTCCCAGATAAATGGCTTGCGCACACATCCTGTTTCAGCCAGGCCTGGCGAACCCAGCTCAAGACATCCCAAGGGGCGATGTACAGAGGCCTTGGAGAGATGGGCATCTGAGCACCATGGCAGGGGCTCATGGTGTGCAAATACCACAATTTCTTTATTCATTCATCTGTTGATGGACATATAGACCATTTTCAATATTTAGCTATTGTGAATTGTGCTGCTATAAACATGGGTATGCATGGATCACTGTAATATGATGTCTTTAACTTTTTCAGGAAGATAACTAGAAGGAAAATAGCTGAGTCAAATAGATTTTCTAGTTTTAGTTTTTTTGAGGATCTCCATACAGATGTCCATCATGGTTGTACTAGTTTACATTCCCACCAACAATGTAGAAGGGGTCCTTATTTCCCTGCAGCCTCACCAGTATTTGTTATATTTTGATTTCTTGATGACAGCCATTTTTTCTGGAGTAAGCTGGAATCTCAGTGTTTTAATTTGCATTTCTCTAATGGTCAGAGATGCTGAATATTTTTTCATGTATTTATTGACCATTTGTACATCTTCTGAGAAGTGTCTATTCATTTCGGTTGCTCATTTCTATTGTGTCTATTATTTGGGGGGTTCTAATTTTTTTTTTGAGTTTTTATACATTCTAAATGTTAGTCCTTTGTCCAAGAAATAGCTGGCAAAATTCTTCTCATTCTGAAGATTGTCTCTTCACTCTGTCAGTAGTTTCCTTTCCTATGCAGAAGCCTTTTCATTTGATATGATCCTGTTTGTTGATTCTTGATGTTATTTCTTGTGCAATTGGAGTTCTGTTCAGAAAGCACTGGGTTCATAGTTGCTTTGGGGAATCAGAGAAAAGACTACAAATCTCTTTGGGTTAGCGAGATTTTCGGGTCAGGAGGCAAGATCCCAGGGTGACAAGAAAGCAGCCGAGGAAGGGAACCCATGTGAGCAATACTGAGGGAAACTAGAGATACTCCCAGGTCCTGCTGGGGCTGCAGGGTGTCTTCTTTCAGTTTTTATTTTTTTGTTAGTACATGTTTGCAGTACATAATGATTACATTCCTCATGGGGACTTGGTACATATACATAGCACATCTTAATTATTTTTTCTATTCCCTTTCCCTCCCTTCTCCTCCCTCCCTTCACCTCTTGGTTCCCTTCCCCTTTGCAAAAGATCTATGTCCCTATTTCCTATTGTCTATCTTTTATTTTGCTCTTTATTTATTATTTGGATTTCTCATATAAGAGAAATCATGCACTATTTAAGTCTGTGTGTCTGATTTATTTTACTTAACATTATGGTCTCAAGGTGCATCCATTTTCTTACCAATAACTCAAGTTTGTCCTTCTTTATGGCATTTTGATTTTGGTTTAGTACATGATAAGAGATATGGGTCTAGATTCAATCTTTTGCCTGTGTATAGGTAGTTTCCCCACTACTGTTTATTAAAGAGGCTATATCTCCTTCAGTGTATGTTTTTGGCCTTTTTGTCAAAGATCAGATAGCTAATGTGCCTGGGGTTGCCTGCATCCTCTATTCTGTTTCATTGATCTACATATCTGTTTTTGTGCTAGTACCATGCTGTTTTTGTAACAGTAGCTTTGTAATATAACTTGAAGTCTGAGATTATGATGCCTCTTGTTTTGTTCTTGTTGCCCAGGATTGCTTTTGCTATTCTGGGTCTCTTCTAGTTCCATATGAATTTTAGAATTGTGTTCTGTAGTTCTCTAAGGAATGGTGTTGGTATTTTGATTGAGATTGCATTCAATCTCTATATCAGTTTTTGGAAGTATGGCTATTTTGACAATATTGGTTCTGCCTATCCAGGAACAGGGGACATCTTTCCATTTTCTGATGTCCTCTTCAATTTCCTTTGTCAGAGTACTGTAGTTTTTGTTGTAGAGGTCTTTCACTTCCTTGGTTAGGTTAATTCCTAAGGGTTTAATTTTTTTTTTTTTGGTGCTATTGTGAATGGTATTGTTTTCCTAATTTCTTTTTCAGTGAGTTCATTGTTAGTGTACAGAACAATATCGTTTTGTATGTTGATTTGTTTCCACTGCAAGGTGTCTTGCCATATGGAGGGTGGATGCTGGGCCAATTTACTTATATAGCAAAAGAAGGCAGGACAATGGGGGACAGCCAGGCACATGGCAACTTGGGGTTATTTGTGAAGCAGCCAATTCAGGTCCTGGCCCATGCTCCTGCCTCGGGAGATGGTAGAGAAGGTCCTTCTCTGAAGGGAGGTTCTCTATGCTAAGCCTGGCACTCAAAGAAATGCTGACCTGGAGTAAAGTCCAAATTTTTCAGAGTCCTGTTTAAGTTGCTGAAGACCTTGGCCCCGCACCTCTCCCCCCTCCCTTCTTTATTCTCAGCTCCAGCCTCCCCGTGAAGTGAGTGTAGGATTCTTGTCATCTCTCAAGGAGGTATCACCTCCTCTCTGATGCCGTGTTTGATCCATTCTCTGTGTCCTCAGAGTCCCTGACACATCCTCCTGTTGGTCATCCTCCTATTGGAAACTCGGAGTTGTACAGAGGGATCTGAAAGGTTGCAGTAAGCCAGGCCCCAGGGAGCCCCCTCTTTCCTCACTCTCCTTTTTAAGCAGGAAAGTCCAGGGCAAGCAATTGCTGGTCAATTTCCTGGACACTTTCCAGAGCATCCAAATCTCAGATGCTGAGTGTATTTTGTTTCTAATTTGCGCCCAGGAATATACAGGTGTACACAAAACTGCAAATAAATTTTGCTAAATGATCAGGAAGCAACTAGTTTTTTTTTTTCAAGAGAAAAAAGATAAAAATAACAACGAAACAGAGTTTCAAAACAGGTTAGTAGGACAGTTACAATAATTAATGCATTGTGTATTGTTGTCTTCATAGCAGTTATTCAGAGTACAAGATATAAGCATGATATCTTGTCCAAACAATATTAGCACAAACCTTTCTTTTCAGTGAACTAAGAGAAACTACTGTATAACTATCTTAACTATCTTGTGTATGCATATATTTTTTTCTTTTTCCCTTTCTTCTTTTCCCTTTCCCTCCATCACAGTAAATAAGATCCAAAATGTACAATAGCTATTGTGAACTGGGAAGAAACTGTTCAAAAGAAAAGACAAACTGTGATGGGGGAAAAGCAACTAGTTTTGCAGCAATATTTTCCTTCCTGCCACAGGGCCTTTGCATACACTGTTCCTTCTGCTCAGACTGCTGTTTTCCCAACACCTCTCCTCTTTAACTAGTTAATTCCTCCCTGTCCTCTAGCTTGCAACACAGTTCCAGCTCCTCCTCAAGTCTATGTTTCTTTCTCATAGAACTGTGTTCTTTCCTTCAGATCTCATCGATGTGATTATGTGATAGGGTCTGTGTGCGTCACGAGGCAGGGTTTGTATCTGAGATTTTCCCCACTGTACTGCCAGCACCAGTGCAGCTGGCCCAGAGAAGGTGCTCACTAGGTATTTGTTGAAGAAGGAAATGGAATTGTTCTTAGTGTTAGGGTAAGGGGATAAACTTGGTCCCCATTTGTGTGTTACATCTAACAGCCATCTCACCTCCCTCCTACCTTTAGGTGAATCATTCTACTTAAAACCACAGAAGTCCCCAGCCCTGGCCCAGTGTTCCCACTGTGCAGATGAGGAGGAGGAATCGTGTGGGGATGCTGGTGTGAACATGAACAAAAGGTAGCCCGGGACACAATCCAGAAGACTAACAGGTAACATTTCCTCCTTCCCTCCCTCTCTCCTTCTCTCCTTCTCTCTCTCTCCCCCTCTCTCCCTCTCTCCTTCCCTTCCTCCCTCTCTATGGTCCTCCTTCCTAACTATGCCGCTTCTTTGAGCTTTTAAAAGCTAATGAACACAGTGACTCTCAGGAGGAAGTGTCCACTGGCAGACTCCAAATGTGTTTGATCTTGAGATTTATTGATTTATTGATTTTGCAGAGCAAAATTAGGGCTTGTGTTTATAGGTTATTCTCTGGGCGAGACTCTGACCTAGAGTAAAGTCCAAGTTTTTCGGAACCCTATTTATATTGCTGAGGACCTTGGCCCCGCACTTCTCCCCCATCCCTTCTTTATTCTCAGCTCCAGCCTCCCCGTGAAGTGAGTGTAGGATTTTAGTCATCTCTCAAGGAGGTATCACCTCCTCTCTGATGCTGTGTTTGACCCATCCTCAGTGTCCTCAGAATCCCTGACACATCCTCCTATTGGTCACCACCATAACCTGCTGTAAGGAGCTGTTGATATGTCTTCCCTCCCTTTAAACTCTCCAGGGTCAAGATCAAAGCCACGTCTTGTTCATGGCCATGTCCCCATGACCAACTCAGGATCTGTTTATTTGCTCAATAATGATAAGAGGAAGAGTTGGAAAGGAAATGTTTCTAGGCTTAAAAATAGTGAAGCTGGGTGCATGACACATATCTGTAATCCCAGCTACTCAGGAGGCTGAGGCAGGTTGGGAGTTCAAGTCCAGCCTAGGCAACATAGCAAGAGCCCATCTCATAACACAACACAACGTAACACAACACAACAGTGGTAAAAAGGACAACCCAGCCTCTCTTGCCAAGACCGGCAGTAAAAATCTCTGTCTCTCCATCTTTGCCTTCCATTTCTGCATTTCACCCCAGAAACGCAGCTGGAAGTGGTGTGTGGCATTCGGGTGGGTTTTGAGTCTCCAAACTTCATCAGGTTTTTAGCTTTCTTTTTTCTTTTTTTTGGGTACTGGGAGTTGACCTCAGGACCTCACGCTTGCCAGCAGGTGCTTATGCCACTGAGCAATATCACTGGCCCTTTTTTTTTCCTTTATGTGGGTTCCAGGAGTCGAACTCAGGACCTCGTGCTTGCCAGGCAGGCGCTTATGCCGCTAAGCCATCTCACCAGCCCTAGCTTTCTTTATCTTACCAGCAAAGGGAGTGTTAGGGAATGAAGAATGGGGTGGAAATGGGGAAGGGGTGAGGCACAGGGGTGGGTGCTACATATAGTGTTTGCCCTAATCAATATCACTGGCTACTTCCTGGTCCTTCTCTCACTTAGACCCCGGAGGATGCTGAACAGAGAGGTCTTCTCTTTCCTTCTTGACATATTATCTCTGGGCTTCAGGATTCCACATTCCAGCTCACTAGTCCTCCCTCCTCCCTTGTTAGATCTTCAAATGGTAGAAGATTCTCTCTGTTCTCTTCCCTTTGTTCAATCTCCCCCAAGAAATCTAATCTAACCCTCAAGGTCAAGTGTCATCTCTGTGCTGATATTGCTTGTCCCACCCATGCTATCGAGGTTCAGATGCATTCCCCCAGCTGTCTATCCACGAGCTCCTCCTGGAGGCCTAATCAGCACCCAAACCTAAAAAGGCTAAGGCGGGATCCTTAATTTTTCTTTCCCTGAAATGAATTTCTTAGTCTCTCATTTCAGAAGACATCATTTGCTCACTCATTTGCTCAAGCCAAAAATCTCCAGAGTCAACTCATCAGTCAGGCCTGTCAGCTGCATTCCTAAATAGAGCCTAAACCTGTCCCTCCGTAGCTATCCCGTCAGCTAGCATGTCACCACCATCTCTCACCTGGACCATTGTAGGGCATTCAAACCAAGCTCTGCTTCTTGGCTTGCCTCCTACAAGCCTTGCAAAGGCACAGACCAAACTTACAAATTACTGAAGGTGAGGGCTTTGGAGTGAGACGGTTTACGGACTTACATCCTGGTCCTACCACGCATATCTGTGTGACCTTAAAGGAATAACAAACTCCTCTGAGTATCATTTTCTCACCTAAGAAATAAGGACTGAAGTAATTAACCTGCTTTGGAGATGAGGTGTTGATAGGGTTTTCCTTCCCGTGGTTAAAATGATGAGATGAGATTGACCGGTAGACTTCTTAGATTTAATTTCACCGGGAAAACACAAAATCAGACCAAACATTCTGGGAGTATTGCATTTGGAAAAATGCATTGCTAAGTTTGGTGACCATTATAATCAGATCTGCTAAGTTCAAGTTCTGCCCTAGGCAATTTGCATAAACTAATGTATGATCCTTAAATCATACCCATGAGA
The DNA here is from genome assembly GCA_028451465.1 of Erethizon dorsatum. Taxonomy (NCBI): domain Eukaryota; kingdom Metazoa; phylum Chordata; class Mammalia; order Rodentia; family Erethizontidae; genus Erethizon; species Erethizon dorsatum. The sequence goes on along the minus strand of CM051827.1, from coordinate 106,417,496 downwards.
TGCACCATAAAGGAGACTCAGTGTAGTTAAGTAATTTGTCCGAAGGCACCTGCAACTTGTGAACAGCAGGGTCAAAAACTTTGAGTCCTAGTTCCTTGATCACAGAGAAGTCTGCTTTCACCTTGTATGGCTATAGCTGTAGAATACAATCACACCCACAAAGAGGTAATATTATTTAGCAGAACGCCTTGGGCTTGGAGTCTAGGCCCTGCTGTTTATAAGGAGGTTGTCTTGCTGGGTCTGGTGGTGCATGCCTGTAATTCCAGCACTCTGGGAGGCTGAGGCAGGAGAATCAAAAGTTCAAGCCCGGCCTGGGCAACTTAGCAACTTAGCAAGACCCTATCTCAGAATTAAAAAATAAAAATGGCTGGGGATGTAGTTCAGTGCAAAGCGCCTGGGTTTAATCCCCAGTACTGGATAAACAAATGGACAAAATAAAAAACAAACAGAGTTGCTTCAGCCAAGCTACTCAATCTCTCAGAATCTCAATTTCCTTGCGAGTAGAGAATGCTGAGATGAGCAGTAATGTCATCAAGTGGTATGGAATGAAATGCTATGTTATGGGCTAAAGTGAGCTGCCAACCGTAAGCACACAAGTGACTGTTCCCTCCCTGAGGACTTGTGGGCAACGTGGATTCAGAGAGGCTGCACTGCTCTTTGGGGGCCCAATCCTGCCTCTTCAAAGGCTCTCCTGCACCCAGAATTACTATGGTGTCCCTATAGTTCCTCTTGATTTCTTGACTCAGTTTCTCTATCAAACTCCTCAGACTCCCTCTTCCAGGCTCTGTCTTTCTGTTTTATTTTTTGATACCGGAGATGGAACCCAGAGCCTCGCACATGCTACAAAAGTGCTCCGCCAATGGACTTACACCCCAAGCCCACCACTACTCCAGCCACCTGGAACACCTGCCTGGAAGTTCTTACCTGGAAGAAAGTCTGTGTCGTACAACGGCCATTGCATGCGACTATTATTCTCACCTTAGGGAGAGCAGGAGTGTTAGCCTACGTGTAAGAGCAAAGTTTTTTTTTTGCTCCCATTTTTAGATATGTTTCCTACTGGGACTGGAGTTGTGAGAGGCTGCTCTGTTCAGATTTGTGGCTTCTGCTTCTTCATTCAGGTCCCAGTAGTGAAGCCTCCCTTGTCCTAGGCCTAGAAGATGAGCACAGTGACTACCTGTGGCCAGCAGAGGGAGCAGAAGCCGGCAGATAGGCCTGGGGGTGCTGCACCTGTCCGGAGGGTGTGGTCACTGTGTCGGCTCTGCCCCAGATCTCCAGGCCACCCCTTCTGGCCTGCATTAGACAGAAAAGATGTGGGAATTCTTGCAGGAAGACTGGCAGAGAGAACACATCTGTACCAGTGCAATAGGATGCTGGTTGTAAGTGACAGAGAGACTCAATTCAAACTAGTTAAGGCAAAAAGAGGAATTCACTGGCACACAGAACCTGGTTTTGGGGGACAGTTGCCATCAGGAACTCAAAATCTATTTTTTTAAAATTTTTATTTTAAAGAGAAAAAATAGAACAAAATTTCAAAACAACATAATCTCTTCTTTCTTCCTGTTTTACCGTATCTATTGTACATTTTGGATCTTATTTACTCTTTCAGTTTCTCACACTTGGGAGACAATACGATGTTTACACATGTGCGTCCGTTTTATTTCACTTATGAGTATTTTCTCGAGTTGCATCCATTTACTTATAAAAGTCTCCACTTTATCCTTCTTTATGGCTGAATAGTACTCCACTGTATAAAAATACCACATCTTTTTTTTATCCATTCCTCGGCTGATGGGCATTTGGGTAGTTTCCAAGATCTGGCTATTACAAATTGTGCTGCTGTAAACATGGGTGCACATATATCGCTGTGGTATGATGTTTTTAATTCTTCTGAGAAGATACCCAGAAGGGGAATAGCTGGGTCAAATGGGACCCCCAATCCTAGTTTTTTGAGGAATCTCCACACTGATTTCCACAGTGGCTGTACCAGTCGACACTCCCACCAACAGTGGAGAAGTGTTACTTTTTCCCCACAGCCCCTTCAGCATTTGTTATTGGTTGATTTCTTGATAATAGCCATTCTTTCTGGGGTGAGGTGAAATCTCAGTGTTGTTTTAATTTGCATCTCTTGAACGACTAGTGATGTTGCACATTTTTTCGTATATTTATTTGCCATTTGTATTTCTTCATCTGAGAAGTGTGTATTCATCTCAGATGCCCATTTTTGGATTGGGTCTTTAAATTTGGGATGTCTGATTTTTTTGAGAGGAACTCAAAATCTATCAGGATCATCTCCCTCCTCCGTGGGTGTCAGCTGCATCCTTTTCTCCTGCAGACTTTCAGGGACCAGAGCCACTGTTACCTCTGGCGCCAAAACAACTCCTGGCTCCTGGGTCCCCTGAGTCTTTGTCTTCTCTAGCTCAGTGCTGAGCACACACAACTACACATCTACATGGCACACAGCAGAGCACTACCCTTTGCCTCTGGCACAAAGGCGCCAGCCCATTTCTCAGATTCTCACTTTCATGAAGGGCTCAGGGGAGCAATTCCCACCCCCCCAAAAAAAACCCCTCCTACATCTCAGGAGGATGCAGTGGGTTTCTCCATCGTGAACTCACCTCTCCCAGGCTGCCTGGTGAAGATGGACCCTCTGGCGGGCCAGACTGAGGGGTTACTGTGAGACAGTGTCTGCTCTGGGGAGCAGGGGAGGGGAGCCTCAGGATCAGCAAATACGAGATCACCGCAGAACTGTGTAGCTGAGACGCATTGTTAAGAGTGATTCAGTCCATGCCTGACATTTCCCAACAGGCCTAAAAGCTAAGCCAGGATTCCTAGTGCTGCAATAAACGTCACCGCTGGGGCATTATTAGTTGTGTCTTCTGACCTGAGAGGTCATCTGGTGAATCACAGTCATCTGGGAGGTTGTGGAGGCTTTAGGAGACCTGAGCATTGCCCTAGAGTCCCCTACAGGAGGAGGCAAAGAGGGAGATGGTGTGTATGTGGCAGGGGGTTCAGGGTCAGCTACAGGTCTGGTGAAGGGTGAAGGGTAGGGAGACAGGACTGAGGTGGCCTGGCCAGACCTTTGGGCAGTTTCTATCAGCTCCCCAAATGTGGGAAGCGCTTCACGTTCTGTCTGGCTGGACCTGCACTATCTGCAGTTCTATTTCACAGTGGAGGAGGCTGAGGCTGAGACAGTGAGAACCTGGCCTGTTCAGGTTCCCAAAGTCAGGTGGCAGAGCCAGGAGTGGGACCCAGGGCTCCTGATGCCCAGATTAGGTCTCTTCTCCCCAGAGGCAGAACACAGATGGCTGAAGGGAGGAAAAGAAGAAGGCACATGGGACAGTCGCAGGCTCCTGAGGGTGGAGACCCACGTGAGAGGGCGTGCTGAGGCCCAGGCTCGCAGCCGTCACAGGTGCGCAGCGACCCAGAGCAAATGGGCGTGCTTGACTTTTCCTGTGGGTGATTGCAGTCACCTTTTGGCATCTTCTGCAGACCCAGGCCTCCTGCCTGAGCATCCAGTCTCTCTCTGCATATAAGATGTCCCTTGAAAAGCCCCCAGGTATTTCAGACTCACCAGAGCTCAAGCTGTCAGCTCTTTTCTTTGTCCATCCCCCACCTGCTCCTCTCTGCCCCCTCAATGAATGGCATCTTCATCTTCTGTGAATCATTCAAGCCAGAAATCTGGGCATCACCCTCAATTTCCACCCCCCCATTCGATCAATCTTCAAGTCCCCTGGATTCTTCTTCCTAATGTCACTCAGATATATCTTGGCAGTGGTCCCACCCTGTACAAGAAAACCCAGACCACAGAAGCTGGAATGGCTCCTCCAAACACACTTCCCCCGGGAGGTGGCAGGGGGTCTCCACGTGCCAGTGCTGTGGTGGGGGCATGATGGGAGATGCAGCCATCGAGGGGAGGGGACACCGTCTCAGCATCCTTTGGGGAGGGAAAGTGGGCACAGAACAGAGCTGTTGACAGACTCCAGGCTGCTATATTGGGAAGATTTGACAACACACACAAGGAGAGAGTGAGGGCGCGTTGACGGCTGGTGAGAGGCGCGGGGACTGGCTGGGGACGTGCCACCACCACCCACATAGGAGGAAGTTGGGAACAGATTGCTTGGGACCAGTGCCAGCCTCCTGAAGAGCCATTGCTTGCTTCCCTCTCTCTTCACTCTGGCACCTGCTGAGCAATTGAGGAAGGGGCTGTCTGGTTACAGCCAGGCTGGACAGGGACATGGGCTGTGAAAGTTCTTGCTGAGATGAGAAACACAACTTTGCAGAGGATAGGCTCCCTGCCCTTCAGCCTTATTTCTCCATCCCATCCCATCCCATCCCATCCCATCCCAATCAATCCCACCCACTGCATCCTATCCTATTGTATCTCATCCCAATATCATCCTACACTTTTATATTCCTGTCCCATCTTTTCACATTTGCTATTTCCAAAACTACCGCCCATTCCCTTTCCCATTCATCAGCACAGGACATTTCTTCCAATTCATTATCTCACCTTGAGTGGACAAGGAACAAGAAAGTAGGTTTATTTATTTACTTTTTTGTGCTAGGGGTGATAATTAATCATACTCTGCTTGCCTCCCATGCTCATTTGGAACCAGTGGAGGAATATCATAGAAGTTAGGCAGGTGGAGATCAAGCTGTCAGTTTGTCTCTGATGACTCATGGAGGAAGTGGCTGGGACATGCGGCCACACTGGGCTCCACAGGCCTCCCTCTCCTCACTTGTGCCCCAGGTAGAGTCAGAACTGGACAACTTGGGGTCTCTCCCCTGCTGTGGTCTCAAGGGGTCCATCCACGTCCCACATTTGTTTCCTGAATCTCTTCTCAGATGGAGTTGGTAAGGGTATTTCTGGTGTGACACTTCTGGACCCATGTAGGTCTGTACTTCTGACCCTCGTGGTGGACCAAGACCTGGCTGTGCAGTCTAAATCAACACTGACCAGACCTTAGGAGGAAATAAGAACATGAGAAATAATCTCTTTTTAATGTGCTCCGTGTGAGAGCGCAGTTCATTGAATGGATGCTGGTGGATGGAAGGGAGTTGAAGCCAGCTGGCTTTCCTTCCCCTAAATATTCTAGAGGCCATTGTGCAATGCCACTTCATCAGTCCCCACCTTGTCTCCTGGAGTCCTCTGGAATGAGATCCCCACGACCACCAGATCTGTTGTCCCTCCGAGTGCGTGGAACAGGGGGAAGACAGTGGATTCCAAGAGACCGTTAGGTTTCTACCTCATCTCCTCTTCATCTCCCTGGGGAGCACTGAGGAGGTACATCTGTAAGGGACACAGCCCGAAGGAAGGGGCTGTCTGTGTTGCTTCTCCCTCCTCCTCCCTGGGCTCCATTTCCCTCCTTGCCTCCGCTCCCTTGTTCTCGTGTGACCCCACACTTCTCTCTGTGTCGGATGTGTACCTCCAGCCGGTCCTGGGTGGAATCAGGCTGGGTTCGCGATGACCATCATCCTCCGGGGAAAAGCTGGTGTGGTGGGGGTGGGGTGAGCACTGTCTTTGACTCAGACATCTCTTTGTCTCCCTTGGCTCTTGAATGACAAGGGGTCTTAAATGCCATTAAAACCTAGACAAATTCTACTGACCCATGAGATCCTGGGAGCACTTGAGCAGCTTCTGAGTGTGTGTGTGTGTGCATGCGTGCATGTGTGTGTGTGAGCGTGTGTTGGGGGGCACAATCCATGAAGGCCCCAAAGCAGACCAGATGTCTGAGCATGTTTTGGCCCTGACCATTAGTAACTGTGTGACTCAGGCACTTCTGTTCACCCACCTTGCAGAGCTCCACATTCCCTTATCATTACGGGTGCTTGTGGTACACATGACTCCTTGCTGGGGCCAAACAAAGGGCATGGCTGAGGAGAAACCCTGGAGAGGCAGGTGCTCTGTCACCACTGCCACTGTCACTATTGACCTGAGTCAGCACGGTTGGCCAGCATTGTGGAAGACCAGATGTTCAGGGCAAGAACAAGGCTTTGGTCTGGGGATGTCCTGAAAAGTTTTGGTAAGGGACGCTGCCTATTGGCTGGGCCTGGTTGGATGGGCAGAGATGGAGGGCAGTTCACAGGAGGGCAAAGGCTCCCTGGTGACTGGAGGGTGGGAGGGGTGCCCAACTCCTAGTGGTAGGAGTTCACTTCATGGGATGACACCTGAGGGGGACTTGGGGAGCTGATTTGCAGAAGTTTGGGCTGCACAGGCAGGAGGGCTGGAAAGCTCAGCATAGCCAACCCCTTTCCAGATGGGCAGCTGAGACTCGGAGTGCCATTAGTGTTGCAAAGGGAATTCAGGACTGCTCAGAGCTGAGGTCTGTGGTTCCAGATTCCTCCAACTCTAGGGGCCTTGAATGCTCAGCTAAAGTATTAGATTTGCTCCTCCTACCCTGGAAAGTCATCGATGCCTTTGGGTGGGGGACTGTAGCTGAGAGACAATAAAGGACAGATTGGATCATCTTTTCCGTCAGTCCTGATGCTTTACAACGGGCACTTTTGGCCGGTGACACAGACAGCTGGGCCTGCTGGGTGTTGTGCCCACTTGGGGTGTGGATGCCTGGGGGGACCATCAGCCTGCATCTAGATAGGAGGTACCCAGTCCCGGCTATATGTCCGAGTCACCTGGAGAGCAGAGCGAAAGGAAGGTGCCAGCCCACCTCAGGCTGTCTGATGCTGCGATTCCTTTGGGCCAACCTGGACCTTAGGGCTCCAGGGAGAGGTCGCAGATCTCCAGGGTAGGAGGAGTCTGGGGCGTGGCTTTCCCTGAGACTAGCAGGCTGGAGGTGTGACTCCTTGCAGCTGTTTCATTGGGTGCCCCGCTGGGCAGGGCCGGGAGCAGCCTGTCCAGTGGCCCGTCCTACTCTTCCCCACACACATTTCCAATCACATCCACTGACCTATCGGAAACGCCTCAGCCCTGGCCTGATTCTAATGATCCAGCGGCCCTGCCATCTCCATTTGCCATGAATTCCTAACTATCTCTGCCTCTGGAATGGTCATTAGCAACTCAACATTAATCTCTCCCACGTCCATCACCTTGGTGATTAGGATCCTCGGTTTGCCAGTGAGGTGGGTTCCCAGGGCCTGGCTGCCCTGCCCCCAGTGGGCGGGGGAAGTAGAGGGACAGGCCAGCTTGTTAAATCTAATTACCTGGCTGCCGACAGCGGGCCTGAGCTCTTCAGAGAGCGGGCCCAGCCCACCGCGTAATCCTCTGCCTGCCTTTCCGCCATAACGAGGGGCCGCCACCAGCTGCCGCTCGCTCGGCTAGATGGGACTGAGTTTAATTGCTACCCAAAATGTCAGCCCTTTCAAACCCACAGTATTTCATCACTTACCTTTAAAGAAGAGGGGAAAAAAATCAATTTGGACCGTGAGTTTCAGCAGCAAAGCCTGCAGAAAGGGCTGCCCAGTTCTTCAGGGGAAGCTGTTCTTTTCATTAAAATAGCTATTTTTAAAACTCTCTCCCTCTCTCTCTTTAACAGGAGATGAAAAATCCCAGCTACAAGAAGAAACCCTTTCATGAGGGAATAATAATATATAAAAGAGTTTTAAAAAGCCCTTAAAATGGGTCCCTTTTTTTTTTAACCTCTCAAAGGTTAAAAAAAGAAAAGAAAAAGGTTTTATTCTCAAAGCGTTTTTTACACGTGTGATCTCATCTCACCCTCACGGAAGCATGGGTGGTGGGGAAGGGCAGATGTCATTGTCCCCATTTTATGGATGAAGGAATGAGGCCTGAGAGACCAATGGCTCAGCAGAGGTAGGGATGGGTTTCACATTTGTTTAGGGGGCGGGAAAGAGGATCCTCATTTTCTGATTGCCAGACTGGTCTCTACCTTTGGGACTGTGTGTCCTGTCCCCAGATACACCCACCTCCCAAATTCAAGCTATTTACTTACTAACTCACTGAGTAAAAAAAGGGGGGCATTAAAAAAAAAAAACCAGCCCACAGAGGCTCATTAGAGTTTAACACTCGTTTAACTCTCTGTGAGGTCACAGCCATCCTTTCTTCCCTAGGGAGAATTTTTCCCTCTTTCCTTTAGAAGAAAGGAATGTAATTCTTTTGGAAATTACACTCCCTGGAAACTAGTTTCTTAAGCTCCTGCCTGGAGAAGTGTTCCAACGTCTGCAGACTAATTAACCCCATTGTTCAGAATTAATCACCTCAGGAATATTTGGAGTCAACAAGAAATGTATCAATTGGACTCTTAATAAACCTAATGAAATGACTCAACATAAAGGCATATGAAATAGACTTTTAAAACATTAGCATAAACCGCCAACCTCCCAGAGCTTGCTGCCGCACAATCAATCTTAATTGACGCTTTATTAGCACCATGAACTGCTATCAGCCTGGCGAGTTCCCCCAATTTGCTTGCCAAAATGATAAAGTTTGTATTTTTCTTTAAAGGGAAAAGAGAGGGAGAGAAAAGAAGCAACTTGGAGTTTTGGTGAATGAAGACAGAGGAGAGAATGAATCAGTTGTGCGGTAGAAATGGAAGCGACAGGGTCTAGGGCGTCTTTCCCACTCACTAGAGTCCAGTGCAAGGAAGGCTCTCAATTGCTATATCCCTCAGGCTTGAGGAATTGTCCTGGATACACAGCTAGACACAGCCCTACCTGTCTGCCTCCACAGTGCTTACCAGGAGCAGAGGTGACAGGAGCCCTGGCTGGGAGGAAAATGGTTGATGAGCCATGAGAAGGTACGCAGCTGTGTCTTGCCTTTCTACTCTGATGAAACATTGCTTCTAAAGTTTGGGGACCACTGCCAATCTTGTATTCTCTAGTTCCTCTTAATTTCTGGTAATTCTGCCCTGAGTTTGAGGTAAATGGTAGAGGGACCCCAAATTCTCCCTAGCAATCTCAAATCCACTACTAGAAGGGTTTTATTTCAAGGGGTTTCATACAATTTGGTTGTCTGTCCTGGCTATCTGTGACTACTGTAACGCAGCCATCTCCTCCCTCCCCTTCTTCCTTTCCTCTTCCCTGTCTCCCCTTCCTTCTGTAATTCCTGGGGATGTGGTTTTAGGGTTTAGTCCAGCAAGATGAGGTGGCCCCGCACTTTCCAGAGTGGCTCCTGCTTGTGAGAAGAAGACCTAGAAAGCACCCAGTGAGGGCGGGGACAGTTGTAGTGTGCAGCCCATGAACAGAGAGGAGGTGAGGACAAAGCTTGTGTTTGATTGGAAAATGACAGGGGAGTCCCCAGCATGAATTAGAGTCCTACATTGTGCAGATGCTATGAGCGCAGGCTCTGGGGCCCGACTGCCTGGATTTGAGTCCTGGCTCCGCTCTTATTCGCTGTGACTTTGTGTGGCTCTGTTACCTCATCTGTAAAATGGGAGAGTAACAGTGGCTTCGAAAAACATTTTTATAAAGATTAAGTAAATACAGTAAAGTTCTTAGGACTGTGCCTGACATAGAATAAACATTCTATAACTGCTTTCCTTGTGTTATTTAAAAAGGAATCCAGAAGAAAGTAATACTTAACATTATTGGTCGCTCACTATGTGGTGTCATGATAAGCCCAGGGTTTGTGAGGGAAAGGTCAACAGGGCCAGATGCTTCACAATGACGGGACACTGCTGGAGAGTGTCCACCACGGGGGACTGGCTGGTGAGTCCTGGATCCAGGTTTGCAGGGTCTGAGGTCCAGGGATCTTAAGGCCAGGCATGGTCCCAAGTATCTCATTCTCATAGAGTCTCATGAGATAATGTTACAGTTTGTATGTGGTTTGTCCCGCAAGATTTATATATGGGAACTTGGTCCCCAGGGTGGTAATACAGGGTGGATCTTTCAAGGGGTGCGGTCTGGTGGGAAGTCCATGGAGGAGATTAAGGTATTTCTCATGGAAACCTGGTTAGTTCTTTAAAACAGGTTATTGTAAAAGCCCAAATTCGGCCCAGTCCAGGCTCTCTGGCTCACTCTCACACACACTCCTGCCATTGCTAGCTGTCATGGGATACAAGAGGGCCCTTACTGGGGCCGAGCAGGTGCAGGTGCCATGCCCTTGCATTTTCAGAACTGGGAGCTAAAAAAATCTCTTTTATTTGTGAGTAGTCTGCTTCAGGGACAGTTTTTTTTTTAATAGTAACACCAAATGGACTAATATAGGTAGGTATAATATTTATTCTCACTTCACACACAAGGGAACTGAAACACAGAGCAGCTAAGGATTTTGCGCAAGATCACACAGGTAGTAATGACAGAAGGAGGCTTGAAACACAGTTATTTTGGATCCAACATCTGTGATTTCAACCAATTAGCCATTCACTGGCTGAGACTTGGTGTTTCAACTCTGAAAGCAACATCCAGGAGCACAACTGTAACAGTTTCTCTAAAAGTAATGGTGGAACTCAAATCTGGGAGTAGAGAACCCTAGGTCTTTCTCTGAAGGTGATTTAGGTTGTTCTTCTAGAGTAAATAGATAAACTGATCCTAAAACTCCTTTGAAAATGGAAGGGTCCCCAGGTACCCCAAAACAATCTTGTAAAACAAGAACGATGTTGGAGGATTCGCAGTTCCTGATTTGAGAACTTACTATAAAGCTATGATAACCAAAACAATGTGGTACGAGCTTAAGGAGATCAATAGACTAGAAGTGAAAGTCCAGAAATAATACATGCATGTATGATTTTTGACAAGGTACCAAGATTATTCAATGGAGAAAGAATAGTCTTTTCAATAAATGGTCCTGGGACAACTGATTATCCATGTGCAAAAGAACAAACTGGACTGCTACTTCCCACCATGTAAAAAATTAACTTAAAATGGATCAAAGAACTAACCACAAGGGTGAAACTATAAAATTTTTAGAAGGAAACAAAGGTATCCTGAAATATGACATGAAAAATACAAGCAACAAAAGAATAAGTAGGTAAATTAAACTTTAACAAAGTAAAAAAATGTATATGCATCAAAGGACACTATCAAGAGTGAATGGGAGAAGGGATTTGCAAGTTATTTATCTGGTAAGACTCTAGTATTCAGAATATGTAAAGAACACTTACAACTCAACAAAAAGACAAACAGCCTAATTTAAAAATGGGCAAAAGGGGCCGGTGAGATAGCTCAGTGGCATAAGCACCTGCCTGGCAAGCGCGAGATCTTGAGTTCGACTCCTGGAACCCACATAAAGGAAAAAAAGGGCCGGTGATATCGCTCAGCGGCACAAGCGCTTGCTGGCAAGTGTGAGGTCCTGAGGTCGACTCCCAGTACCCACATAAAAAAAAAAAGGCACAAGATTTAAAGAGACAATTCTCAAAAAAAGATATACAAATGGCCAAGATGCACACCAAAAATGCTCAACATCATTAGTCATTAGGGAAATGAAAATAAGAACCACTTTGCATCTACTGGGATGGCTTCATAAAAAACAAAATGGAAAATAACAAGTGCTGGCAAGGATTCTGAGAGATTGGAACTCTTACACATTGCTAGTGGGGATGTAATGTGGTACAGTAAATGTGGATAACAGTTTGGCACGTCCTCAGAAAGTTAAACATAGAATTACCATATGATCCAACAATTCCACACTGAAGTATTTATCCAAGAAAAGTGAAAACATATGTTCCCACAAAAACTTGTGCAGGGATGTTCATAGCAGCAGTACTTGTAATAGCCCCAAAATGGAAACAGCCCAAATGTCCATCAACTGATGAAAGGGTAAATAAAACACAGTGTAGCGACACAATGGGACACTATTTGATTACAAAAAGGAACAAAGTGCCGGTACCTATTACAGCATGGGGATTTTTGAAAATATTATGCTAACGGAGAGAAGCCACCTGCAAAAGACCACATGTGGGGCTGGTGAGCTGGCTCAGCGGCATAAGCGCCTGCCTGGCAAGTGTGAGGTCCTGAGTTCTACTGCTGGTACCCACATACGAAAAAAAGGGCCGGTGATATCACTCAGCAGCACGGGTGCCTGCTGGCGCACGAGGTCCTGAGTTCGATCCCCGGTACCCACACACACACAAAAAAAGACCACATGTAATAAACTTCCACTTACATGAAATACCCTCAATTCCATAGAGCCAGGAAGTAAATTAGTGGTTGCCAGGAGCTGGGGGAGAAGAGGAATTGGGAGTGACTGCTAATAGGCATGGGGTTACATTTGGGGGTGACGGGAATGTTCTGGAATTAGTGATGATGATTGCATATTGTGATTATAAAAAGAACTGAGTAATACATTTCCAAATGGTGAAAACAGTGAACTTTATATTACGTGAATTTTATTTTGATTAAAAATAGTGAAAAAGTAAAATGCAAACCCCATCTTGTCCCCTGTCTAAGAGTGCTTTCCTGGTGTCCTGTCATTCAGGAGGCCTGCTTCAACTGCTTGTGGCCCCTCTGTGCTTTCTTGGTTCCTCCCCTTTGGATTCCAATCTCCTTTTCTTCAATCCCTTGAGGGAATGTGCCAGGTTGCTCGCTTTCCCCTGGGCCTTTACTGTTCTCTCTGCCTGGAACACTCCTGTTCTCTCAAGGAATCTTCCATGATGTTCCAGTTCCCAACATCCCCTCGTCCTGCTCCACTCAAGCCAAGCTGCACTCATCTGCACACCTGCCCTGCACCCATCCTCTGCTAGGTCCCCGAGTGGAGCGCGCAGAGACTTCCGACTCCAGCCCTAGAGGAAGCACAACTTTGGCTTTTTTTTTTTTTTTGTGGGTACCGGGCGTTCGACCTCAGAACCTCGCACGCCAGCAGGCTCCCGTGCCGCTGAGCGATATCACCGGCCCCTTTTTCATATGTGGGTTCCGGGAGTCGAACTCGGGCCCTCGCACTTGCCGGGCAGGCGCTTAAGCCGCTGAGCCATCTCACCGGCACACAACTTTGTTTTTGAGAAAAAGTCTCCCTATGTAGTTCAGGCTGACCTTAAACTCACTATGTAGCCCAGGCTGACCTCCAACGCCAAGGCAATTCTCCTGCCTCAGCCTCCCGAGTGCTGAAATTGCAGGCATGTCCTACTATGCCTGGCCTAAGGCATTTTTAATACTAGCTGCTACCTGAAAACAAAGTGAGGTAGAGGGAACAGGGACACACTTTGGAATATGCCACAGAGGTGAATGTTTCCAGCTCAAAGTCCTCTCTGGGGACACACTCTGGACATGGCTGTGACATCTCTTGTCTTGAGACATTGCACTGACTCCACCTCTGCTGTACTTCGCTCACAGCAAGGGGCTTCTCCAGTGTTCTTTTTGCATCAACCCTGGTTGGATAGGACAGAAACCCCCGAGGAGTTGCTTCAGGTGTTCAAATGTTTGCGTGAATGCACATTTACAGTTCTAACCTGGATTTGGCTGGGCAGGGGCAGGCTTCCTTTTCAGGCAAAAACTCCACGGAAGGCCCAAGTCTCTTTCTGGGAAGAACTGGAGTAACCACCTGATCAGAAGCAGATTGGTGTAGGGCTAGGTGTTGAGGCTTAAATTACCTATGCATGGAAATTACTCCAGTTTATCTTAGGTCATATGATCAAACTAGCAAAAATTTTATAAAGGTGGCTTTGTTTATAAGTTATATGCAGTTGAGAAAACATCACTTGTTTATGTCAAATAATTTGTTTATTTATTTTTACAGTGGCTCAGGGACTAAGATATGGTGGGGTCAAAGATATCCCTGGCACTGCCTCTGGAGAGACTTCTCCAGGCTTCCTGGGAAACATTCCACTTAATCGTTCCGTGAACTTAAAAGGTGAGCAAAACTCGAATTCTTTAAAATACAGACAAGCGTTTGGCATATAAGGCAAGGAGCAAATCGCTTTGACCTCAGTTTGTACTCTACTTAGCCTTTGTGTTGGATCTGGCCTTAATTTCTTCTTCTATAGAATAGTGATAATGGAACTAACTCTCTGGGTTTTGGGGGAGACTTGGTGCTTTAATACATGTGAAGCACTTAGCATAGTGGTCGGCAAGAATAAATCTCAAGAAACTTGATTACAATTTACTGTATGAGGTACATGTGCAGGTGCGTATCTGTGTGCACATGTGCATGAGGTCCAAGGAACTTATTTCTGGGTCTGTCCCTCAAGCACCATAGCATCTAGCATACATAATCTCATGAATAATGGAAGAAAAGCTGTGCATTAATATTTAAACTATGCTCTGCATTTCTGGTGTTTTATGATGTGGGGTTGGTTTTCAAATTATGTTTTGGTCTATAGAATAACATAGTGGTAAACATTTTTTCAGTGGACCCAATTGTTTGCTTTTCAGGGTCATTCCAAAGTTCACCTACTCCTGAAGGTAATTTTTTTTTTTTTTTTGTGGGTACCGGGGGTTCGACCTCAGGACCTCGCGCGCCAACAAGCACCCGTGCCGCTGAGCGATATCACCAGCCCCTTTTTCGTATGTGGGATCCGGGAGTCGAACTCGGGCCCTCGTGCTTGCAAGGCAGGCACTTATGCTGCTGAGCCATCTCACCGGCCCTCTGAAGGTAATTTTTGATGGAGATCTCACCCCACCCCCTGAAAAAGGCCTGTGTTTGACTTATGTTGCACCGGTGTGGATTCGGAACTGCCCCTTAGACCAATCACTGTGGCTAGAGGGAGGGAATATGCTAATTAGGTCTGGTCACATGTCCACCAGCGATTTTGAGGATGGCCTAGTACCATGGACCAAGAATGGCAGGAGGAGAATTATCAGAGGAGCTGTGTCATCAGAGGGGGAGTGGACCCCAAGCATGCACAAACCAACAGGGGACCACTAATGTGTCAGACCTGGGATTTGAACCCAGTTAGTCACCTCTCATGCAGGCCAGTGTGGATTCTTCTCTACTCCTGCCCACACCCGGTACTAGGGATTGAACCTAGGGCCTTCAAAATGAGTTACATTCACGAGCCTTTTTAAAATTTTATGTATATTTTGAGACAGGGTCTCACTAAATTGCTAAGTTGCCCAGGCTGGGCTAGAACTTGTGATCCTCCTATCTCAGTTTCCCAAACGGCTGGAACTCCAGACACGTGCCACCACATCCAGCAGATCGATGGACTGATCTATCTTTCTTTCTTTCTTTCTTTCTTTCTTTCTTTCTTTCTTTCTTTCTTTCTTTCTTTCTTCCTTCCTTCCTTCCTTCCTTCCTTCCTTTCTTTCTTCTTCTCTCTGTCTCTCCCTCCCTCCCTCCCTCCCTCTCCCTTCCTTTCCTTCCTTCCCTTTTAAGGTAACCTTCCATTTATTTTTTTAAGTTTCAACTCACAAACAGTAAAATTAACTTTTTTTTTCCCTATTCAATTATATGCATTTTCACATGCACAGATTCTTGGAATCACCACTAAAACAGGACTCAGAACAGTTCCCACACCCCGGTCTCTCCCCATCCCCACTACCGATCTCTTCTCCGTCTTTTTAGTTTTACCTTTTCCAGAATTTCATACAAATAGAGTAAGCAGCTTGGAAATGGTTTATTTATTTATTTATTTATTTATTTATTTATTTATTTATTTTTATGTGGGTACTGGGAGTCGAACTCAGGACCTCACGCTTGCCAGCAGGTGCTTGTGCTACTGAGCAATATCACTGGCCCTTTTTTTCCTTTATGTGGGTACCAGGAGTTGAACTCAGGACCTCACGCTTGCCAGCAGGTGCTTGTGCTACTGAGCGATATCACTGGCCCTTTTTTTCCTTTATGTGGGTACCAGGAGTTGAACTCAGGACCTCACGCTTGCCAGCAGGCACTTGTGCTATTGAGTGATATCACTGGCCCTTTTTTTCCTTTATGTGGGTACCAGGAGTCGAACTCAGGACCTCACACTTGCCGGGCAGGTGCTTATGCCGCTGAGCTATCTCACCGGCCCAGCTTGGAAATTTTTGAGACTGGCTTCTCTCTCAACCTGATGCATGTGAGATTCATCTGTGGTGTTGTGTATCCATAGTCAGTTCCTTTTTATTGCTGAGTAATATGCCCTTGTATGGCTGTAGCACATTTTGTTTATATATTCAACCATTAAAGGAAATCTGGGTTGTTTCCAGTTGTTGGTAGTTATGAATAATGCTTCTGCAAACATCTGTGCACAGGTTTTGTGAGAATGTAAGTTTTCACTTCTCTGGTAAACATATACCTAAGAGTGAGATTGCTGTGTCATATAAGGAACTTTTGAAGAAACTGGCAGGCTGTTTTCTAGGGTGGCTGTACCATTTTGCATTTCTGCATATAAGAATTCTCATCACTGTACATCCTGGGCAGCAATCTGTAACTGTCAGTAATTTTTACTTTTGTCATTGTAAATAAGGGTGAAGTCCAAGCATGAAATTGCAACAAAAAGGTTTAATAAATGGTGTGAGTAGCAGAAATCATTAAAGGCCCAGTGTAGCAAGCTGGAGTGACTACTGCATCCCTACTCTAGAACCTGGTTGGGGGTAGGGAGGAGGGTCCTTTTGAATGTTTAAAGGAACTGGGATGTTATGAAAAATTCAAGACAGGCCTGGGAGACTGGAACACATCTCACCAACAAGGACACTGAGTGTGGATCCCCGAGGATCATCTTGCCTAGCTCTGGGAAGTGCAGTAGATTCTCACCACATGAATGACTGACCACGAAAGGATTCCTCACAATGGCACTGGGGCCAGAACGTGCAGTGCGGGTGCTGAGCTGCAGGTGGGCAGGTTATGGACTGACCTCTCTCAGGTCCTTTGCACTGAGGGGTTCTGGTGAGGGACACAGCTCAGAAACAGCTCCATGTGGCACGGGCTGGCCTGGAGGGATCCTGGTGCCCTCTGTAAGAATGAGGGCAAGGTGTGGGGTTGGAATGGGTGGCAACTGGAGGATCTCACAAGGTTGTCCACACTGCAGATATTGATTGAACCTGTTGCATGAAAGTGAGCCATTTCTCTGCATCTATGTGATCATGGTTGACACTCCTGGAGTCTTTGGGGGCATTAGATCCCCATTAAAGTTTTCAGGCTGTTACTGTAGGGCACAGAGGGTGCTGATTAGGAGAGAATTGGTCCTGCAGTTCCCCCAGCCCAGAGCTGCCCTGGCAGGACTTCACTCCCACTCCTGACTCTGGGCCTCAGCAGAAAAAACTACAAGGAGAAATGGCAAGCAGATGGGTCATGGCCCGGATTCTGGCAGTGAGAAGTACGGAGGGACCAATCATCACTTGTACTGCTGGGCCAGGTTGTGACTTGGCTTTCCCCTCAGCTCCTGCAGGTTTGAGGGAAGCTTTCTGAGGGTAGCTCCCATGAGGGGAGGAGAAACAGAGAAAACCCCTGTTCAAGAAGCTCAAGGTCCTATGCCTTGGCCAAGGAGGTGTCCTGCCAGCTATGACAGAGTAGCACTGACAATCTACGCATTCCCTAATCTCACTGCACTGCCCAGACACTGTGCCAGAAGCCCACTGTCAGGGTCACTCCTTTTGCTAAAGCTGTGACTCTGGAAGAGCTCGGTGAAAATGTAGACTTGCTTTCTGGGAAAGGTAGAATCATTGCGTGACGCAATGACCTGCTGCCACTTAGTGAGTGTCCTATGTGGGGCTTTGAGGGTTGGGACAGAAGAAAAGTAAGTCTCGATGAGTGTAGGGTGGAGGGAGAGAATGGGAAAGCATGGCTTGGCTATAGTGGGCAGGGGATGTGTATGGGAGGGCAGGGAGGCCCAGGTGGGGGTGAATAAGTGGGGTGGGCATGGAGGCAGCCCTTTGTCTGCTATTTTCTGAAACACACACACCCACACACACCCACCCACCCACACACACACACACACAGCACACACACACCTGCCTTGAAGTCTCTGTGCTCCTGAGCCTGCACATGCTGTCCTGGGGCTGCTGCTGGGGTTTCTGGGAGAGTCCTCCAGGACCATGGCTGCTTCTTATCACCTTTTTGCAAAAACAGACTCTGGCTCCAGAACTTGTGGCCAAGGAAGGTGAGTCCTGCTTCTTGACTCCTGTTCCTGGGCTGAGAAGATAGATGGTGACACAAACGATGATGATGACAACATCTTAGGGATGACAGCAAGTGACATTTTTGAGTGCTTACTTTGCACCAGGCACTGCACAAGCACTTCACAAAGACCTCCTGTTAGTCACTTTTAATGAGGACACAGAGGTGTAACTTGCTCAGGGCCATACAATGAATATAGAAAGGAGCTGGAATTCAACTGCAGGTCTGTCAGACTGCAAAGTGGATGCTCCTGGCCACCTCTCAAGGTCAAATGGAATGTAAGTGGTTAACCTTCTAATTCAAATCAACAGGGAAGTGGGCCCCTGGGGGGTCTAGGTCTGGGATAGGGGATCAGGGGGATGACCCAGGAGAAGAGTCCTTATCCATCTGGGGGAGATGGGGTGACACTATTGGTGCTAATGCTCCCTATGGAGGCAGCCTCTGCCCTTGGCTGGGCATTCACAATGGGATTTCCATATCTTGTCCCCAGCAAAGTTTATCCAAAGAGTACTTGGCTGTAAATTTTTCCAATTCTGGCAGCCACCCTGCCCTGGCCCCAACCTCGGTCAGTGGATGCTGCTGAGCAGACAACAGATTCGTCACTGGGCGAGTCCCTGAGCCAGCACAGCTGTCAGTGGGGAGGAGTGGCCACGCGCCACGGCAATGGAAAGTTTACCCTTGAGCACGACAGGGGCAGACAGAGACCTCAGGATTTGTGGCTCTTCCCACTGAGTGATGGATGGAGTGGCTCCTTGAGCCTCTGCTCTACCACTTGCCGCCAGAGGAGGTAAGTCTGGCTCAGGGAGGTGTGGAACAGAGGGCAAGATGTGCACTCTGTATCTTGGGGCAACTTTATCCATGAGCCAGGCTTGACATGAGTGCAGTGACCTTTGCCAGGCTAGAAGAAGGAAGATTGCAGATTTTGAGGGCCATGTCCAGTGCTTCCCTTCTGTTCCCCAACAGTCTGCATGTTCTGCACAGCAAACAACAGCAGGACACAACTCTTCCTTTCTCACTTGCCTTCTTGCTTTCTTCCACCCATCCATGGATCCAGCAAATGTGTTGGAACATGCACTATTTGCAGGCACTGAGCTAGCTGCTGGAGAAAGAACAGGAATAAGACACCCCAGATGCTTAGATCCCTGTCCTTGTGGAGCTTCCAGTCTAGTAGGGGCAGAGGCCAACAAGCAATAAACACAAAGAGCTCAGGCATTTTGATGGCTCTGCAGGGAATTCAGAGTGGTAATCAAGAGAATGTCAAGGGACACCTTAGGTGATCAGGAAGGTGTATCTTAGGAGGGACATTAAATGATAGCACAGTGCTGATGCATACGGCAAGTGCCTGCTAGGCAGAGGGAACAGTAGATGCAAAGGGCCTAAGAAGGCTGTGTATGCTTAGAAGTTCAAGTTGGAGAGCTGCCAAGGAGTGCAGCTGGAGTGAGCAATTGGTAGGGACACGGCATGGGACAGAAGCCAGTGAAGCAGGTCCACGGCTACTTCTTCACGGGCTTTAATCAACACAAGGAGCTTGGGGTTTATCCTAAGTACTGGAGGATGGGAAGTTACTGG
Source organism: Erethizon dorsatum (assembly GCA_028451465.1). Taxonomy (NCBI): domain Eukaryota; kingdom Metazoa; phylum Chordata; class Mammalia; order Rodentia; family Erethizontidae; genus Erethizon; species Erethizon dorsatum. Next base: position 106,398,052 of record CM051827.1, on the reverse strand, counting down.
GGATGTAAAGCAGAAGAGAGGCACGATCTAATTTATGTTTTGAAACGATCATTCTGGTTTCATTGGAGCAGCTGCCACTAGCAAAATCCAAACTTGCCCAAGTTCCCCAGCTGCCAACACAGCACGCCTGCCTGGAATATCCAGTGCTGTTTGTCCTGGTCCATGATGGCCACAGAGAGTGCATTACATCTAAGACAGTCTTAAATATGCAAAGTTTTGCAGTAGTGTCATCATATAATGACATGTGCTTCATGCATATTCCTTTATGAGACATGTGGACAAGGTGCAGTCTTATACAAGTAAGATCTAGAGCCCTGAGTAAAACTGGCACCATCACCAACCATCCTGAGTCCATTGGTGCAAAAACTTCTCCTAAGAAAGGGCTGGGGATGTAGCCCAGTGGTAGGGTGTTTGCCTAGCGTTCGTGAAGCGCTGGGTTCAATCCCTGGTACCACAAAAGAAAGAAAAATTGCAAAAAAAAGGAAAAAAATTGCTGCTTATAAGTTGAGTAAAGGAGGGAAATTAAATGCTGGAGCCTGAGACACGCGGGCCCATTGGCCCAGAGGGATATTAACAGATTGGCATTTGAGTGTTGATGTTTCCCTACATTTGGGCAGCATCTTAATTCAACACATGGTTTGGTGTGACAACATTTAGTGTGATATGTTGAATCCGAGATGAGTATGTCATCTATAAAAGAAAGAAGAGCTAGCCAGAGCTCGGAAGGGGAAAGGGGGATAAAAATTGAGAAACATGTATTAGAAAGTGATAGACAAGAATTTAGAAACCCTGGACCTGAATCAGAAGGAACAGCAGGAACTCATCACTTCAACATTCTGCTTAATCCCTGAAATAACCCAGGTCATCTCTGGGTTGATGCGTCTGGCCCAGATGTCAGGATATAACTGTGCAGTCCCATTGGCCATAGATGAGTCATTTAAATCACTATGTACAAGGAAGCAGGGGCTCCCTGTAGGATAAGCCATGCTGCAACTTGGAGTGAAGATGTCTTGGTATTGGAAAGTCAACAATGCTTTCAAAGATGCCTACAGGGAAATTGGAATGTGGACAGAGGCCAGCCCAGAGAGAATCCTCCATAGCTCTGTTACAATGACCAAGCAGGGACAATCAGAACATAAAATCAGTACACATGGCACCAACTAAATCTATGAAAGAGCTTGAGTCCAGAAGGCTATTGATAAATGGAAGAGAACATGCAATGTGCCAGAGGAAGCTGGAATGCACACCATGCATTTTTGCTAAGGTTTTGCCAAGAATTGTCCATCAATTCACATGGTTAGAGGCTCACACCTAAATTGTGACCAGCCACCCTGGTCTTCAAGCCAAATTTTTGTTGACTTGCTCCATACGTTTACTTCAAGGATAAAAATGCTGTTCTTTATGATGTGTATTTGATTGTGTCTAATGTTTTTACATTTGTGATAATCAAGGAGTGGAATGTAATTATCTGGAAGACTTGATAGCAAGCACATGCACACACTTAGACCCACAATCCCAGATACTGTCGGTGTAAAATTTTGGATGACATGTCCACAGTGCCTTTTGCTAAACAGTCCTTTGTCACCAGGGAAAGGATGTGTATCATACTAAAAATTAAATAAAGCTGTCTTGAGAAAAGGTGAAGAACAAGATGGTGTTATTGTCCCAGGGCCAGAAGATATTCATAGGAGGCTGGAGTTTAATAGGGACCTCTTTCTAGATGGTTTGTCACTTCAGTCAACTCCAGTTCCTGCCACTCCCAATTTAAATATTCTCCCCCTCCTTCCTCCCCTTCCTCTTTTCTCCTCCCCCACTTCTATTTCTTTCTTTCTTTCTTTCTTTCTTTCTTTCTTTCTTTCTTTCTTTCTTTCTTTCTTTCTTTCTTTCTTTCCTTCTTTCTTTTTCTTTCTTCTTTCTTTCTTTTGGTACTCAAGATTAAGCCCAGGGAGCATTGAGCTATGTCTCCCTCCAATCTTTCTTTTTAAATTATTATTTCTTCTTCTTCTTCTTCTTCTTCTTCTTCTTCTTCTTCTTCTTCTTATTATTATTATTATTATTAGTAGTAGTAGTAGTAGTAGTAGTAGTACTACTGGGGACCAAACCCAGGACCTTTGCACTGAAGTACATCCCCAGACCTTTTATTTTTTCTTTATTTTGAGACAAGTTCTTGCTAAGTTGCCATGTTGCCCAGGCTGGGTATGAATTCACTGTCCTGCCTCAGCCTCCCAGGGTGCTGAGTATATAGGCATGACTATCATACCTGGCCCAGCCCTTCTTAAATTTTATTTGACATGGAGTCTTGCTAAGTTGCCTAGGCTGGTCTTGAACTTTTGATTCTCTTGCTTCAGCCTCCCATGTAGTTGGAATTACAGATGTGTACCACCACACCTGGCTAAATGATCTTGAGCTCTGCAGGTACTTTTTTGATCCCTACTGATGATATTAATTGAATGCAACAACACTAAAGGGCTGCTATCTCCACTGTACAGGGTGGAAAACAGGCCTGGAGGGCTCAAGTAAGATGTCTGTGGTCACAGGGCATGAGAAGTATTGCTAATTCATTATCCTACCATCCATTCTCTTTCATCATTACTAGTAGAAACTTATTTTATTTGGTCTGGCAACCCACTCAGATAAAAGAGTTCATTTTCAGCTTCCTGGCAGCTAGATGTGATCATATGATTAAATTATGGCCAGTGATATATAGTCAAAAGTGTTATAAAGATCACTTTAAAATTTTTCCTTAAAATGGAGAGGCGAGTGATTTTTTTCCTCTCTTACTCTCCTTCCTCATGCCTGGAATGCAAGTGTAATGGCTGGACCATGGTATTGGGCCATGAAAAGACTTTGAGCATTGAAGCTTGCATGCCAGTCCCGACTCACATTCTATTAGACTTCTTTTATGATAGTCAAGGAACCATAAGTGTTAAAATCAGGACTCAATCATTGTAACTGATAGAGTGTTGGTGCCAGGATTCATGCTCAGTCTGCTGAATCCACCAGGACCTGGGTCTTGGTTATTCCTCAGCCCAGCTTCTATCCAATGGTGCAGTAACAGCCAATCCCAGCCTTCTCCTGTTGCCTGGAGCCGGCTGCAACATCCCTCCTGGCATTGCTGGAATAAGTGCGGCACATGTGTGCATGGACTGAATGAGTGACAGTCTTCGGGGCTGTACAAACTACCAAACTCACCCAAACAAGAACAATTTGGGAGTTTCTTGGTAAGGAGACTGCGGGTCCATGTCACCTCAGTATAAGAACAATAGCCTCTGCGCTTCCTCTCTGGGCTGCCCTCCAAGGCCAAACAACAGACAAACAATGCCTGCAACACTGACCCAGCAGGAGGAAGTCTTCAAGCAGACCACAACCATACGCAGAGGTTGTCCCCAGCTGCTACGCTATTTTTACTCAAGTGGAGGGTGTTCCTCTAGTGACAAGTGTCCTTTTTAGTTCACAGTAATGGATTTCTCTTGTGTAAGTGGTTGGGATGAATGGTTTTGCTTTTGGCACAAGCAAAACCCACACAGGCAGACTCTGAGATATCTCTGGGGACCATGAATTGATGCAGATTTTCTGGCTGGAAAATTATCCAGGTTTGTGCCTGAGTCTCTCTGAGCTTAAAAACAATGAGGATCAAATTAATAGCATCCCTTCCAGCCACCACACTATCTTTCTTTTTGCTTTTACTTATTCCAAGTATGATCTAAGCCTCTTCTCCCTGTATCTCCCCTCCCTCGTACAGATCACCCCAGTACCGTGTGCTCCCACTCCCTTGCTCCCCAGGGAATGCTCTGGATAAAGTCATCAGACTTGTCCTGATGTTAATCCCATGACTATTTTTGTTTTGTTTTTATTGGACCTTTCTGTGGAGGTTGATGCTATGGACCTTTCCTTCCTTGAAATATTTTGCTCTGTTGACTTTCTGACAATCGGATCTTGTGGGTTTTCTCTCCATCTCTCAGAACAATCCTTCTTGATCTGAAGTTCATCAGTCCTTGCTCTGCAGAAGTTTATCTTTGGTCCCCTTCTTGTCTCTCTTCTCCTCTCTCCTCCTTTGTCCTCTCCCTGTGCATGCTGTCTTCAGGCCATCTCTCCAGGTCCTCAGATTCAGCTGACACTTACTCAGAGGCGATGAGTGTTTTAGGTCAACTTCCTCAGAAACAGGTCTGTGAAGGAGACTTGCCAATAGAAAGATTACTGAGAGGAGGCCCTTGTGAAAACAATACCCCAGGGGAACGAAGAACCAGAAGGGGGATTCACAATGATGCAATTGCCACACAATCCTCAGCTAATCCTTTGGGGCACGCTGGGCCTGAGATAGTCCTTCTAAGTCACCCTGAGAGGAGGAAGGGAACCCAGCTCCTGTATCCTGCAGCTAAGTCATGTGTGGGAGCTGCCTGTGGGGACCAGATGACACCTTGGGTGGGGCAGCTTCCTCCTACCAAAGACAGTTCCCAGGAGTGGCCCAGCCAGAGCCAACAATACTTCTTGTCCCCTGCAGCTGGGGAAATGAGTGTTTGGCTCCTGATGGGGGTCTGGGCGGCCCCACAGTATCTATCATACAATTCCAATTCTAAATTTACAATCCTGAACTTTATCTAAGCAAGTACCACACTTAAGTGTCCACCTACTGCCATAGGCACTCAGCGGCATGGCTGCAGCTCCCCAAAAGCCCCTGCTGTTTACTTGGCCTCTGCCCTCCACCCAGAATGCCCATAAGCCCACCCCTGTTTCCAGAGGGCCCACTCTCTGTGGGTGATCTCCTGGGACCCAAGGCACTTGCTAGGGGTTTTCTGGACACCAGGCCGTGGGCATGGAATCAACCTACCAGGCCCAGGGAAGCTGACCAGGTAGCCACAGGTGTGCACATTGGCACATCTGTGTTCCCCATACACATGCACATAGGAACAGACGTGGGCACACACCCATAGCCTGTATCTGCATGTATAAGCTCCCTGCCCATGCCCACCCCAGGGCCCACTTCCTGCTGGCACATGCACACATATACAAAGACACTCATGGACATGCTCATGGGCTGGTGTGGGCCTGTCCCTGTGCACACTAGCCTGGGAACCTGAGTGCAGGCTGTTAAGATATGGCATTGTGGCATTTGCTGCCAAGCGAGAAGAAAGAATTGCGGCCTGGGCAGCATCAGCCTCCAGGGGGGAGATGCGAGCCTTTCACTTTTCTCTTTTTGGGGCTGGCTTCTGAAGCACTGTGAATAAGTATTCAGTCCCTTCCTTCCCCAGAGACCCAGTTGCTCTCTAAATACCAATGCAGGCAAGTGGAGACTTAAAAAGGTCACTACCGAGTATTGAGAGGGTGGTATTTAGCTGCAGAAGTGGTTCCTGGAGGAGAAACTTCAGACCTCAGGGGGAAGCTTTTGTTATCAGCCCCACTCGCTTCTTGGTCTCCCCCCACACCAAGCCAGGGACAGTGGGGAGAGACAGGGGGCTCCCACCTCCAGGGGCACAGCTGTCCCTGGAGCTGGATGTGCAGGAATAGGGCTACTTGGGATCATGTCTGGCTCTGAATGGGAAGGAGTGGTAGCACTACAGGTGACAAACCTAACAACAAGGGTGCAAGGGAGCACCTCGCTTTTTCTGGGGGGGCAGGTGGGAGGAGGGCTTCCTTCAGTTGCCACCCCCGGAGATTTTACTTCTAGACTTAGGCAGAGGTTTCTGGAAAAGACATCTCCCTTATTCTTTTGTAAGTAAGGTTAGAAAAGAAAGATAAAAGGATAGAAAAGAAAGAAGAAAAGAAGGAAAGAAAGAAGGAAAGGGAAAGGAAGGAAGGAGAGAAGGAAGGAAAGGGAAAGGAAGGAAGGAGAGGAGGAAAGAAAGGGAAAGGAAGGAAGGAAGGAGAGAAGGATGGATGGAAGGAAGGAAGGAAGGGAAAAGAAAATCAAAGAAAAGAAAAAAAATGATTGCTTAATGTCTTGATAGTGCAATTTCTGTTAGGGTCTTTATTTAGGGAAATGCCTTGCTAAGCCTCCAGGGCTAGAAAGCAGGGTCCTGAGGGCAGGAAGCTGGCAGGAGTCAAGACAATAAGCACAACAAATTGGCTAAAGGGTTCTGCAGGAGAAAGTGAGAGGAATTTGTTTTTCCCTAAGAGGCAGGGAGAAAGGAGGTCGCAGGGAAGAACTAGGGAAAGAGTAGAGATGGGCATGCTGGATCATCTCCCCAGCCTCTGCAGCCCTGTCCCCACCCCTGACCACAGTCCTGTGCCTTAGGCTTGACCTCCACAAACATCTCAGACCTCCCGGGGCTCCTCTGCCTCTGGCTGCTTGTTGGGTTTTCCTACTGGGTGTAGAGGCTAGGAGACTGGAGGGTGGAAGAAGAGAAGAGTTGGAGACCTCCCCCTTGGCTCCCTCCCACCTGGCTATGGGTCACAGGTCCTATCTGGAGGCCTCTCAACTATAGCCACCTACAGTTTTTGCTTTCCTCATGGCTTAGTCAGACTGCTGAGGTGCTGGGATGGCTTTACAAGGGATGGGGTGAATCCTGGAGACAAGATGCTACTTCTAATTTGGGGTCCCCACAAAGTTGGGAAGGGCTTGCATGGGAGGTGGTGGTAATGGGGCCATGTTGGGCATGTGCTGGGGGAAGGGTCATAAAAAGGAGGCCCATGACCCTGAAGTGAGACCTCCTATGGGAGGAAAACCTGAAAGTCATCAGGCCGACTGCTGGGGTCTGGTGAGCCACCCGTCTCACTGTTCAGGAATGGAAGGCTCCCACTTCCTGGTCTACTGGTGGGTGCCAGGAGAGGGGAGGTGGGGGGAGGATGGGAGAAAAGGAAGCCACAGGAACTGTGACTCTGGGCTGGATTTGTTTTTCTGGCTCTTATCAGGCAGCGAGGGAGAGGTGCCTTTCAGGACCCAGTTTTTTCCCAACTCGTGATGCATAATGTAATCAGATGACATTTGAATATTCATGTCATAAAAAACGATGCAGATGCAAGTGCGAGACTGGTGGGCTGGGGTGGGGAGGATCCACATGCTGCATCTTACGAAGCCCCAGGATCTCGGAGTGAGGCAGAGCATCACCGAGTTGAACCCTGAACTGCGGCAGGAGTTCCTTCTTCCTGTCATGCCTGGTGTGTGTGTGTGTGTGTGGTCCCCTCCCCACCACACTCACCCCATTCTACATCAAGACACCCCATCACAGGGCAGCAAGCCTTCCTTAGACTGAACTAACATCTCCACCATGACCCCTGTGGTCCTATCTCTGACCCTGACTGTCCCAAGAGCTTCAGTAGGGGCCAGTGTCTTCCTAGCTCTAAGCTGAGCTACCCTATGCTCCCTCCATCCTTGCCCAGGCCTTTCTTAAGGTGCTGCCAAGAGGTCCCAGAGGGAGACAGGGGGAGGACTTACATCTACAGGTTAATGCTCTACTTCAGGGGGACTGAGTTCCCTGCACTGTCACCAAGCCTGAGTGGGTAAAATCTGGCTTTCTGAGGGACCAGCAAGGGAGTAGAGTAGAGGGGACATAACACTAGTTTGGGAAACAGGCGGCTTGGGTTTTTGATCCAATTGGGGTACTTCTGGCTGTGCAACTTGGAGGAAGTCTCCTCACCTCTCTGAGCTTTAGTGTCTTTGTCAGTAATACTGGGACACCTCCTTTACAAGGACTTCATGAGGATTAATGAGCTGGGAAGAGTGTGTCCCTTGGCTGGGTGGGTTCTCTAGGCCACCTCTTGAGGAGAGAGCAGAAGCTTGGGCACTGGGCATCCCAAGTCCGTCCTTGCAGGCTGTAGGTGGCAGCGACTGGCATGGAGGAGGCCTGGATGAAGGTCAGATTTACTATTCAGTGATGGGCTGAAGAACTTCTGCAGCTGCTCAGGGCTGAGCAGAGGGTCCTTTAGTGGGGGCAGCAGACCCAGCTGGGTGGAGGGGAACAATGGGCCAAAACCTGAGCTGTAAGGTGTCATTTTGCTTCCCCACTGGCTTTGTGACCTTAGGCCAAGGTGCTAACTTCTCTGATCCTTAGTTTCTCCCTCTGAAAATTATGGGGCAAAATCGCCATATCTTCCTGGGGAGCATTTCAAAGATCAGGGAGGCGTTAGTGAATTGAGTTTATCGGGAAATGAACTTAAATGGCAGGCCTCTCAGAATACCAGGACTGTGGTCCCAGGAGTGATGGGGCCGTGAGGGGCAGAGGAGGGTGTCAACAGGGCGTTGTCCTGACCAGATCTGGCATTGTTCCACCCCGCCATGGAACAGGTGGACCCCATGTCATTCCTTTAGGACAAGTGGACGCTGTATCATTCCTTTAGGATGTAGGAAAGGACAGGACACTGAAAGTCATAGTCTAACTGTGTGGGAGTCCCCACTCCAGACCCTGGCTGAGGTTCTTGGCCTAGACTGTGGGATGATGGGAAACTCACTACCTTCCACAGCTGTCCATGGCTGGCTAGAAGCTCTCTTTAATAGGGATTTACCCTCAAGCTAGAGTGAGTTCTCCACAGTCCCATCAGTTTCCTTGGCCCCAGATGGGCTTGAGAAGATTGAAGAAGCTTCTATCCATGGGCTGCAGGAAGACAATCACACCACAGACCAGCAAACAGCTGGAATGAAGGAAGGGTCATTGCCTGGCCTCCAGTTGCTTGGCTATCTTCCATGTGCTCAGTGTTTACTGTGAACCTTCTCTACTGTCCTAGCTCCCTTCCTGTCCATCTCTCCAGGCAGAAGCCTAGGCTCTTACTTCCTCTTTTCTGGAGGATTCTGGGACTAAGGCTGCCTCAGATCCCTGGGCCACTATACTTGTCTAGGCCTGTCTCCATCCTCTCATCTTCCCTGCCACTTTGGATGTGGAGCTGTCCCTCTTCCTGTCTGGCAGCCTGCCCTGAGTGCTGGAGCCATCCCTGCCAACTTATCTCATGGATCCTTCTCCGTGGAGAATGCCTCTCTCCTATAATTGCAACCTCTACTTTCACCACCTTTCCACTTTAGCCTTGGAACCTACCAAAAGCACTACCATTGTAAAAATAAGCCAGCGAACACATAAACAACCCCAGCCCTGCTGAGACCTGGTGATTCCTTTGGCTCTGGCCCAACACTCCTTCTTCCTGGAAGCCCAGCTTCTGAGCTTCGTCTCATGCCTCTACACTTTACCTTCTGTTCCTGCTAGACCTTGCCAGTGCCATCGGTGAGATCCTTGATGCCATGCCCAGTGGACACCCTCGCTCCTTCTCTTGCCTGCCATTCTTCAGCCTTCGGACTGGTGATCATGGCTGCTTTCTTTGTTCAAGCATTTGACTTCGAAGACTCCATCTTCTGGGGTTCTGCCCACTGTCTGGCTTTAGCTTCTCACTTCCTGTTCCTCATAGACAAGGTCTCCAGTGTCACTGCACTTGGCTTTCTCTTTTTGGTGGGTGAGGCCATCCATTGGGTGGCCATCTATATGCTGAGGACTCTTAAATCTCTTTCTAGCCTGGGCCTTTTTCCCAAGCACCAGAGCCATATGCCCAATTGCCCACTAGATAATGTTCCTTGGCTGTCTTTGAAGTTTATCATCTTTTCTCCATGGTTTTCTGTATCAGTTGGAGTCAGGCAATAGCCCTTCCTTTATTCTGTTTCCTGCTCCATTATGTGATTGCTTTTGGTGGCTCCAAGTGTCTGAGGGATGGAGGACAACAGGCCTGTTCTGATGACCTCTGCTCCCTGCTCCCTGGCACAGAGCACCACTGGCGTGACTGGGATCGGAGGGCTAGATGGAAGCTGGGACACCAGTAGTGGCTGTGTCAGTAATCCAGGCAAGAGGTTGTGGTGCTGGCCTAGACTAGAGCATTGGTATTCACACCTAGAAAGGAAGGGGCCGATTGGAGAGGTGCAGGCAGGACCTGCTTGGATGGGAGCAGAAGAGCAAGGGAGATGAAGGAGTCCAAAGTGGAGGGTCGCAGATCTCTGGCTTGGGGTGATGCTTGTTGGGAGCGACATTCCCTGACAGAGACCCTGGCTGAATCTGGGACAGATCTGGGGTTCCGGTTCCTTGGGAAGGGGAGTAGGCCTTGGGGATAAGGGGTATATACATGCATATGAATATCCATGTATGTGCACTGCCTAGATACGGTGTGTGTGTACCTGTGTGTGTGTGCCTGTGTGTGTATGTGTGTTTGCCACCCTAGTGAGTGGGGATGATTAAGGAGGGGCTTTTATCCTTGTGGTCCTCGGAGACATTTCCCAAGGACTTGTCTCCTGCTGGTGGCCCTCCCACTCGGGAGAACAAAGCTCTTTCTAGCCGACTGCTGCCTGTGTTAGCTGAGACAAGGGTTGTACAGCTCGATTTTTATCATATTAAAATGAAATAAAGTGTGCAAGAATAGACCCCAGGGAGACAACAGTAAGGAGATGAAGGCTTCTTTGCTACAGGGAGCCCTCGTCCCCTGTGCACCTCCCTGAAGAACAGACTCTGTTGAGACATCAGCACCCCCTCTTGTGGGGGCCTTCAAAGAGGGTGGCTCTTACATTCTGAAACACAAGGGGAGTTAAACTCATGACAGCGACAGCAGCAGCTCGGAAATACATCTCGTGCTGCCAGCCCGCGCTGCGCCCGCCGGCACAGGCCTGCCCTGATGCTGCCGCCTTGACTAGACGGAGGATGTTTCCTTCTCATTTAGGAAAAACTCACAGCTTCACACTCGCAGGGGAGGTGGCAGCGCTGGAATTAGCACAAGGGGAGGGGAGGGGAGGTGACAACAGCAACAAATGTCTCCCTTAACTTGGTTTCAGCCCCTGCCTGGCCCAGAGGAACATTGCAGTTTCCCTTTTGGGTCTTGCCCTTCCTCCCTCCCCTCCACTCATTCATGCAATAAACTTGAACTTGAGCTGCTTCCTACGCTGCCAGGCTCGGTGGTAGAGCTGAGGTCACAAGAATAAAGTGCAGACCCTGCCCTAGGGGAGCTCAGAGCTATTCGAAGAGTCTGATGGAAAAATAGATAAACCCAGAAGTCAGCAGGGCATTTCCTGCAGCTAAAGATCCAGGTCAGGTGGATTCACACCCTCATTTGACAGACTGCGCAGGAAGCCGCCCAGGGTTCCTCCATGCGCCTGGAGCGCTCTGCACATATTGAGGTTAGGAGCACAGATAGGAGTCAGACCAAGGTAGGATAGAAAAAATACAGATAGGTAGAAAGGAGACAAGGAAAACTATAATAGTAAAATTGTACTTTTTAAGTAAAACTGCAGTTTTTTTCTTTTTTTTTTTTGTGGGTACCGGGGGTTGAACTCAGGACCTCGCGCGCCAGCAGGCACCCATGCCGCTGAGTGGTATCACCAGCCCTTTTTTTATATGTGGGTATCAGGAGTTGAACTCAGGACCTTGCACTTGCCAGGCAGGCGCTGAGCTATCTCACCAGCCCAAAACTGCAGTTTTGAGATACAAAAGGTATTCAAATTTGGTCCCCTCCCCTGCCAGCCCTTCCAGGAAAAATTCCTAGAGGCCTTAAAGACAGAAGCTTGAAAATTGGGCTCTGGGCCTGCACCTTTAGCCTGTAAATTGTGTTTCCCCCTCCCAACCTCCATGCTCAGGAAAGCGCACTGCTAAGAGGACAGCATAGCTCAGCTTCAAACACATGCAAATGTTTGTATTTTAATATGGCCCACAGAAGGTGTAAATCCACCAAACCCTGCAACACACATCCTAGATAACCTATCTCAGGGACACCTCTAGATCCACATACCCCCCCCCCCCAAAAGGGCCTCTTTCCCTCTTGAGGGCCTGCTCTCTGTTGGAGTGTGTTCTTTTTTTTTTTTTTTTTAATTTTTAATTTTTTAAGTGGGTACCAGGAGTTGACCTCAGGGTCTCGCGCTTGCCAGCAAGTGCTTGTGCCGCTGAGCGATGTCACCGGCCCTTTTTTTTCTTTATGTGGGTTCTGGGAGTCGAACTCAGGACCTCGCACTTTCCTGGCAGGCGCTTACGCCGCTGAGCCATCTCACCGGCCCCTTAAGTGTGTTCTTTAATATTCTACCTACCAAACCTTTCTATGCCTCTTACTGACACTTCCCGAGAATTCTTCTGTGATGAAGGTCAGTGACCCTGCGATCCGCCCTGTGGGTGGAGTGAGTCAGGGTTCCCATCCCTGCTTTGGAGGGGCCTCCTCGGATCTGTCCGGGGACAAGACTGCTTGGGTTCAAATCCCAGCTCTACCCCTTGCTAAAGCAACCGCCGTTACCCATCTGCTCTGTGCCTGTAGAAGGAGGAGAATAATCGTGCCGACTTCGCGGGGCTGTTGCGAGAGTGAAATGAGACCGTTTCTGTGCAACGCTCAGAGCAGAGCTGGGCACGTGGTAAGCGCTATGAAAGATTAGCTCTTATTCTCATTGCCATTTCTAGCCCTGAGCCCCTGCTTGCATTGAATTAATTCAGTTTATGCATCTTCTCACCCCCTGCTGGCGTTGTCAGTTTCAACCCCAGTCAGTTCAGACATGGACCTCGATCCTTTTCTTCATGTTCCATTTTAAAAAATCAGCCTCACCCCTAAAACAAAGCATGGCTGGGCACACAAAGCCTCTGTGGGTAGCAGGCATTTCCAGAGGAGAAGAAGGGATTTATAGATTGCAGGGACGCCAGCAGTGTAAAAGCCCGTCTTTGATATTCTCATTCCTAGAAGCCCCTCAGCCATTTCCAACACCTGAGCTTCAACCGACTCTTACATTGTTTTATTATTTCCCCACTTGCTCTCTCCCTCTCTCCTGCTCCTCCCAATTTCCACTTGTTTCTCAAGCAGACAGTTTAGCCCATCTCTGGCTTCCTTGTCTCTTGTCAAATCATACCCTCAGGATGTTACCTCCCCCAGCGCCTTATCAAGGTATTTTCTTATACAAAGACATTTGCTTCCCTACGTGGAATTCAGTTGTCAGATGTTGTATCAGTCAGCGTAGCCAAGAAAAGAGAAACCTCTCTAAACAGTCAGGACAGAGGGATTTAAAGCAGAGCCTTGGTTGCAGGTGACGGAAGGGTAGGGGAATCAAATAGCTTGGCTATTCCTGTAGATAACATACAGGAATAGTATACTGAAATACGTTCCACCATATTTCACTGCCAAGTGTATCCCATCAGCCCCTCCTTTCTGGCACTCTCCACCCACCCCAGGATCCCGGAACTAGAGGGTTAATGTCAGCCACAGCAGGGAGCCTCCAACATTTGTCCCTAGGGCATCTTTCTCATTGTTAACTATTTGGAATGTCACCCCCAGTTGGGAAGAAAGGAGCAGCAAGTGGAAGAAAAGGCCGCAGAAGGCAGAACAGATGTGGTAACCTTTGAGGAGGAGAAGACAGGGTGATCCTGGAGGTGAGGAGGTTGGAGAAGGTTGTGTGGGCAATATTCCAGCAGAAATATGGGACCATCTGGCCTGGTTTGCGTCTCAGGAGGCAGTACACTGTCCCCTATCAAGGAGGAGCCTTGGGTGGGACCTTGCTCTGTCTTTTCACAGATGGAGAACTTGGGGCCAACAAGAAAAAGTTTTGACCAAAGTCATAAAACAAGAAAGGAGCAGAGCCAAGGTTCTCAAAGCCCCATCCCTAGATTGTAACACCAGCAGCACATCAGAGTTGGAGTCAGGAAGAGGAGAGGAGAGGCAGGACCAGGATGAGGGTGCACAGAACTTGCTGGAGGGAGACGGCAGAAACTAATGAGTTCCCTGCAGGACACAACAAAGCTGGAGGAGGCCTTGGAGTGACTGCAAAGGGAAGCTACAGCGGAGCAGTCAAGGACACACATAGTCCCACTTCTGTGACAGAAGTGGGTGAGAGATAATTAATGGTGGTGAGAAGCACTGACAGGGTGGCAGTGGGGGTGGAGCAGCCAACCCTCTCAAAACTAACCTTACAGAAGGGCCTTCACCCCTGCCTGTTGACCTCAACGCATCTGCTGCACATGCAGCCAGCTAGAACTAAAGGACGTCATTCGCAGATGAAACGGCCAGTCTTGGATCTGTCCGTGTCCGTCTGGTTCTTGTTGAAAAGTAACAGAAATGACTGCTGGGCAATGGAAGCAGAAAATGCATTGACCAGAAGTCTTTGTGGTTGTCTCAGACTCAGTAGGAGACATCAGGACCAGCCTTAGGGACAGGCAGGAGCTCTAAGCTGGTGACTCGGGTGGGTCAGGTGAACAGAATGTGGTGTCTGTGTTGGCACAGCTTGGGGCCATGCAGCTGCAGCCAGGACCCAGTTCCCACCTTGCCCTCCACCAGGGCATCCCTCCATGAGTCATGTGGGAGGGGAGCTGGGGTCAGGAGGAAGAAAACCTCTGATTTCAGACCAGCAGGGAATTGCTTGGAATATTCTTTCCACACAGTATGAGACAATACTTGGCCAAGGAAAGGTAACTCCTCACCATCTTTCCTTCACCCCTAATCTAGGAGATATTAAAAACAGTGCTTGGGGAATCAATTCCCCAACAAATTCTCACTGACTGGGGCTTTTGGCTTCCCTGGTTCCCTGGGGATTCTTCTTCCACACTGTGCTCTTGTCCGGGTCCCAAAATGTCTACTTGTTCCCTCTGGCTCTCTCAGGAATACATTTTTCATTTAAGCTGCTGCAATATCTGCTCAGACAATCATTCCCCTTTCTCTCTCCACTTTTTTTTGGCAGCTCTTTGCTGTTCACTCTGCAGCCAGGATATATTTAAAAGAGAGAAACTTTAAATTAAGTTTGGGAGAGTTTAAAATGAAAGAAAACAAACCTTCACCATTACCACAGGTAAGAAGAGGGCTCTGGCTGCTGGGGGAAAATCGCAGGCTGCCCTTCATCTTGGGCCAAGAGGACAGGAAACCTCTTCTTTGCTCTCCTGTTTCCCACCACCCTGCCACCCATGTGTCAGGTTAATTGAATAGGAAGCATCAGCCCAGCTCCCTGAGGACGGGAGTGGGCTTCATGTGGATTCAGAGGGCTTGCTCATGAGCTCTGTGGGGTGACAGGGAGGGAGCTCCCCGCTCAAGGGTTATTACATTCTGCCAGCATCCTAAGCCTCTCTTCAGAGAGGAGCACTGGTGTGGAAGGAAGGAAGGGAGGGAGGAAGGAAATTAACAGTCTACCCCTGTGGGCTCCTAACCGTGGGAGGGGAGTGGCTCTCCTGGCCCCAAGGGTCTCCTGGGATGACTGAGTCTCAAATGAGGTCCTCTCATAGGCTTGACGCTTCCATCCGGATTGTACGGTTTGCCCCTTTGCTTCCTATGCCCACTGCCATCTTCTCCTAGGGTGGGCTGGGATGGAAGCAAAGGACATTTCTCAATCAGCTACTGTGCTGCAGTATGGAGCTGCCCTGTGCCAGAGAAGGAGTTTCAAGTCTCTCACTATTTTATCGTCCTCCCCCTGGTGTTAGGCTCTTGGGAACACAGAGCTCTCAGCCTTGTCTGTGCCTTTGCAAAGCATCCTAGGAGGTGAGGCAGGTCGAGACTGCCCCTGCACAGGTGCTGTCCTTTCCCAGGCTGGTAAGAGGTGAGTGGGCAGGCTGGTTCTGCTTCAGGTATTGCAGCGAACCTTCCTTCCTTTTTCTTTCCTTGCCTATGGTGAGAATTAGGGGTAGGGACTCAAAGGTACAGGTTTAGGGGAAGGTACCAAGGAAGTTGCCGGGCCAGAGTGCTCCTGTGAGTCTCAGGGGTGCCCAGGGTGTAGACTGGGCCTCCTGAGCTCCCCCTGGTTCCACTGGGGCCTCAGACAGCAGCTAAGGGCTGGGGCTGGGAAGCACCCTTTAGTTTCCTTTTGTGCAGTCTATGGCAGCTGCTGGCTTCCGTGGGTTCAGAGGTTTGGTCCCTCCCGTCTGTCTGAAACATTAGGTCCTACTGCACTTACTAGGGGCCAAGTTCAATACTACAAGTTCCCCTGACATTATTTCTCTACTTTTATGGTGGTAAAATACACATAATATAATTTTACCATTCTAACTATTTTTAAGTGTACAATTCAGACTCTAACTACATTCATATAATTGTGTAACTGTCACTACTATCAAGTCACACGACATCTTCACTCCATACCTGTTGAGCTGTCGGTCCCCACTCTCTCTTCTCTCTCACCCCGGAAGCCTCCTGTATGCTTCCATGTCTGTGGGTTTGCCTGTTCCCGATATTTCATGTGAAATGGATCGTACACTCTATGGCCTTTTGTGCATGGCTTCTTTCTCTTAGTGTAACTTTTTCCAGGATCAGCCATGTCGTAGCATGAGATGGTACTTTGTGCCTTTTAAAGGTGGAATACTCATATACTAATGAAATGAAATTTAAAAATAATAGTTTAATAATACACTGTTGTATGGATATACTGCATTTTGTTTATCCATTCATCATTTGGTGGATGTTTGGGTTGTATATACCGTAAGGTTTTTTTGTTTTGTTTTGTTTTGTTTTGTTTTGTTTTGTTTTTTACCTTATGGCTATAGTGAATAGTGCCGCTATGAACTTTACTTATAAAGTTTTGTTTCAACACCTGTTTTCAATCCTTTTGGCATATACCTAGGAGTGGGATTGTTGAGTCATATGCCACGTTTTCACTTTATGAGGAACTGCCAAACTGTATTCCACTGTGACTGCACCACCTTGCATTCTCTCTAGCAATGTAGATTTTTGGGTACTGGAGATTGAACCCAGGGTTTTCACACTGAGCTACATTTATAGCTCTTTTTAATTTTTTTTCCTCTCTAAGTCACTAAGTTTTCCAGACTGGGCTTGAACTTGTGATCCTCCTGTCTCAGCCTCCAAGTGTGTTAGGATTACAGGCTTGCACTACCGTACCTGGCTGATTCTTCATGTTCTTGTCAACAACTGTTTTCAGTTTTTAAAAAAGTTACTACAGTAATCTCAGTGGGTAAGAAGTACATTGTGGCTTTCCTCACAACAACCCTATGAACCAAGCACTTTACTCCACTTTGAGACGAGGAGACTGAGAACAAGGTACAAACAACAGTATTTTCATATACAGACTCACCTTCGATTTCTCTGGGTAGTGTGGAGATGGAAATGAACAGAGCCTCTTCGTGGGAAGTATGTGATACTTCCTCTACGCGTTGTGAATATAAGGCCAGCAGACAAACATGAGATGTAGCAGGACACACTGGTGTGTTTTTGTATGTGTGTGTGTGTGTGTGTGTGTGTATGTGCATGCATGCCCAATGCAGAGCAGGCAACCTGGGTGCTCAGATGGCACCCACAGAATTCACACCTGCTGCATGGATAGGTTTCCACTGGGCAGGCAGGACCCATCTTGCACAGGAGCATCCTGTCTGATCCTCCCAGGGCTTCTGAATAATGGGGGGAAGGGAGAGGGCTGAGGCTTGGAGATGGAGCCTCTGGCCTCTTCCGTTAATATTGGTGGGCACCTAAATAATTGGAAACACACCAATAGATGTGCCTGCATTCGAACCTCACCTGTTGAGCCGGGCAGTGCTGGGTAGAGGCATATTAAGTACTTGCAGTGCTTGGAACACAGAATGTATGAACCAAGTACAGGCTAGTTACAAGCCTTTAGGGCCAATGGGAAAAGTGAGGCCAAGCATGTCATGGAGATTGTAACTCAGATTTTTCCCTGGTCCAGTCCCATGGGCTCCTGTGAGAGGGAAAAAAAATTTAAGAAAAAATAAAATAAGCTATCTGATTAAAAACAAAAGAAAAACAAAATAAACCTCTAGGATATTGGCAGCATTCTTTTGACATTCCCCCAAGAAGGACTATGACCTGCCTGCCTGGCCCTGTTCCCTTCCTCTGGGGGCTTTTTACCTCCTATTCCATCCCCATGCTTCCCATGGGAGCAGTCAATCACAGTATTCCCTCCAGTCTCTAAACAGGCACTTGACCAGGTCCAGCTAATGGAACTGTCCCTGGGACTACTAAATTGGGACTAAGGGGAAAGAGTCAGCTCTTCTGAATCCAACACCTCAAGAGAAGCTGAGGTGAGAGATAGGGTGGGGGAAAGTTTGGAGGGCATTCAGATTCCTCACTCTGGTCACTTGTGCAATCCAAGTCTCTCCCCCCCCCCCCTTCCTGGTTTGGTCACTGCACGGACTAATGAACTCTTCTTTTCACCTAGGTATTTCAAGTTGGGATTCTAAAACTTGGAGGTGCTGCATAAGCCACGGCACTGGATGATTCCACAGCACTGACAGTGAGATTGGCTGGGCGTTTTGGAAACCTTATGCGACTGAGAGTGCCTGCTGAGAGTGGCTGTGCCCAGAAAAGGTGGCATACAGAGGAATAACAGAGATACCTGTGAGGGAAGGTGGCCCTGGGGAAGGCAAGCAGCATCTGGCAGAATTAGCAGAGAGCCGGGGGCAGTTAGAGGGGGCCATGTCACCTGATCAGCCAGATTTATTTGTAAAATCTATCATACAACAATTGATGCACTCTTTCTATTTCCACCTTGGGCATTTCTCCTTAAAAGTAAATGCAATTTGAGAATGTGATTTTTAACAAACCTGTACTGTTTCATCATGTGAATCTAGCATAATCTACTCAACAAATCTCCCAGTATTGAGGATTGTAAATTAATTGTCTTTATTTTGATGTGGTTTTTATTTTTTGTTGTTGTGTACTACACTGCTAGGAACCAACTTGGAGATAAATCTTTGGGCACATCTCTAATTATATCCTTAGCAGAAATTGTTATAAATAGAATAGTCTTATTAAAGGGTATGGGCATTTTAAAGCTTTTGATCCACATAAATAAATTGCCTTACTGAATGGTTGTGACAAGCCATACTTCCCACCACAGGCTAAGAGTTTCCTTCCTTTTGAATTGTTGCCAGGCTTAAGTACTATGATTTTTAAAAAGCTTGGCTAAAGTGACAGACAAAATATATGTCTCATTGTTTTAATTTGAATTCCTTTTATTACTACTGATGCTGAACTTTTTCATCTATTTATTGACTATTTGTAGTTTTCTGTTGTAAATTTCTTATTTATGTCCTTTGCTCATTTTTCTAATGGGCTTTTCAGATTTTCTTATTGATTTGTTAGAGTTATTCACCTTGCCTGTCATATATGTCACAAATACTATTTCCTAGTTTTCTAGTTTGTTTGATTTTTAATTTTGTTTACGATATTTTGATCTAAATAATGGCTTCATTTTATGTTTTCAGATTTGTCATTCTTTTCCTTTGCGCTTTCTTTGTAAAAAAAAATAGTGCATAGAAATACCTTCCTCACTTCAAAGTCAGATATTCATCCATAATTTTGTCCCGTTCTTTTAAAGTATAGTAGTTTGAATTTCCTCATTTATCTAGGATTTATTGATGAAGGTGAGATAGGGATCTAACTCACCTCCCAAAAAATAGTCAATTATTTGTCCCAACGTTATGTTAAATAATACATTATTTTACCACTTATTTGAAAGAGCCACTGAATTGTTTTAAGCGCTAAGATCTGATCTGGGCTTTCTGATCAGCTCTTCTGGTCTAAGTCTGCTCTCCACATTCACGGTTTCTGCAATGTGGATTTAACCAACCATACATTGAAAATATTAAAAAAAAAAAAGCATTTGTACTGACCATGTACAGACTTTTCCTCATCGTAATTCCCTGAACAATAGTAGCATAATAACTATTTACATAGCATTTACATTGTATTAGGTATTATAAGTCATCTAAAGTGCATGGGAGGATGTGCACCGGTTATATGGAGCGGAGCATCAGCAAATTTGGGTGTCGGGGGTCCTAGAACCAGTTCTCCCCTGGAAGGACAACTATATTTGACTATTCTTGGACCAGAATATAATTAAATTTATGTTTGTTTGACCTAAACCAAGAGCCCTTATTTTTCAATAGGGAAATTTAACTTAGTGGTATTTGCTGTCAAATTGATTATGTAATTTTGCATTCTCATTACATTTTGTGTGTGCATTTTTTTTTAATGCTTTCTTTTGTCTCTTTCATTCAGTGCTGTATCTCAATCGCCTAGAACAGTGCCTGGGAAAGAATAGGAACCCAATAAATGCCTCTTAAATTAAGGGGTATATGAATTTAGTATAAGATAAAGGCAGCCATTTAAATACACAAAGAGAGGATAAGTAATGTTGAGTCATTTGGTAGCCATCCAGAAAATAAACAAAAAGAGGCTTTTATCTTCTATCATGCACAAAATCAAATTTCAGATGAATTAGAGATTCAATCTCTAAAACAAACTAAACAAATATAAGAAAAAAATACAGGAAGATGTAATGGTGGAGCAGACAAGATTCTCTTCGGATACCAAATGCAAAAGCCACAAGAGAAAAGATTGATTATTCTGTTGATATCCAAGTTTTAAATTTCTGTAAGATAAAAGATGTCATAAACCAAGTCAAACAAAGCAAGAGACAAGGAGAAATGCTTGCAACATATAACAAATAATAATCAGAATAAATAATAAGCTTTCATAAATCTGAAAGAAAAGTGAAACAGATCAGTACAAAATCAGGCAAAAGATATGAACTGGCAACTCACAGAGGGGAAAATGGCCAAAAATAACATTAAAACATTTTGATCATTAGGGTCATGAAAACTAAAATGACCAGATAATTTTCCCTCATTTGGTTAGGAAAAATCAGATGGTGGGTGGCTAGATGTAGGGGAGGTGGGGAGGAGTTCACATATAGCAGGGTCACCCTCAAAAGCAGTTGAGCAGAATCCAGTAAAATAAAAAACACACATACCCTTTGACACAGCAGTTCCACTCCTTGGTATTTACCCTCCAAGAGTTACTCTTACTGGTACAAAAAGGGGCAGATATAAAAATTCTTTTATCATCTTTATAAGATCTAATAATTGTAAAGACCTTTATTATCTTTCTGTAAAGGAACAATATAAAATAAACCAAGACTCTCTATAACAAGTGTTCTTAACATAACTGTGCTATGAAACCTGACTGGCAGTCTGGTGAAGCCCACGGATTCCTTCTCAGAAATGTGTTTTTAGTGCATAAAATAAGAGACATAGAATTACAAAGGGAGCTAATTAATACAATTATCCAGCACTTAAAACTCTGATGTAGTGATAGATGTATACTTTTACTAATGTACTTAATATCAGGATCTAGAGGCAGGTCTATTAACTGCTGAAATTTTGAAGATGAATATAAATATTTTGAAATAGCTACAATAACCAGTCTGATATAAAAGTATCTGATTTCTATTGGTGATGAAGTGCTAATTTTACTGTCATTCGCTGCCCCATTGTATTAAGTTTCCTTACTGCTCCTGTAACTTATGTTTCTGGAGGTTAGAAGTCCAAAATCAGTACCAAAGGACTAAAACTACAGTGTTTGTGGGATTATGTTCCTTTCGGTCACTTTATTGTTTCTTCCACTTTCCAGAGGTTGCCTACATTCCTCGGCCTGTGGCCTCGAATCACTCTGACCTCTGCTTCCCCTGTCACATCTCCCTCTTGTACTCTGACTCTCCTGCTTCCCTCTAAAAGGGCTCTTGTGATAACACTGGGACCACTAGGATAATCTCTTCCTCTCGAGGTCTTTGATTAAAAATCTGTGCAAAGTCCCTTTCATTTTATTAGGTCACCTTCTCCCAGATTCTAGGAATTAGGATATGGATGTCTTTGGAGGCAGGTTCTCTGCTAACTACTGCTGCACTTGTAACTAAAGGAAACTCTAAACTTCAGGTGGAGATTAGTAAACAAAGATGCAAAATTTTTGCACTCAAGTTCATTGATTTCCCATGCATGCCACCCATGAACTCTAGACCTACGGTATCAATATCTAAAACAAATTGCTGTCCAGGAAGGTAGGAACAAGTTATATTCTTTTCAGTGGTGCCTAAATGTGTCCATTTCTCTCTGGCTGTTATCTATACCAAGCTTTGGGAGTAGGGGAGAGAATTAGAATGAAGGAAGGAATAAAGGAAGAAAAAGAAAATAAATTTCTGCAAATTTAAAAGGGGAAAACATGTTTAACTGAGAATTTGACTCCACTGAGATATTATACAGTACCTTTTTTTCTTTTAACACTTGGAATTGAACCCAAGGCCTTCTCACTGAAGCATATCCCAGCCCGTTTTTAAATTTTGAGACAAGGTCTTGCTAAGTTGCAAAATTGCCCGGGCCGGTTCCACTTAAACTTTGGATCATCCTGCTTCAGCCCCACAGAGAGCTAGGATGGCAGGTGTGTGCCACCACACCCAAATTATACTAGCTTTTATTCTCAAAATTTGCTTGGTATTTCAAATATTTATGACTCTAGATTAGAGGATGGCAAACTTTCCGTAAATGGCCAGATGACACATGCTTTGTGCATTTCAGGCTATCTGGTCTCTGTTCCAGCTATTCAAATCTGCCATTGTACTGTGAAAGAGCCATAGAAAATATTTGCCCACATAAATGAGTGTGGCTGTGTCCCAACAGAGCTTTATTTACAGAAGCAGGTGGTGAGCCTGATTTGGGCTATAAGCCATAGATGGCCAAACGTAAGTTCAGAACAGCACTTTATATTAAAAACATAATGCAAGCCACATATGTAATTTAAAATTTTCTAGTATCCACACTGAAAAAGTGAAATGAAACAGATGAAATTAATATATATGATTGGATTCAACATATTCAAAATATCATTTCAGCATGTAATCAACATAAAAATTATTGAGCTATTTTACGGACTTTATTTGGTGGTGTGCAGTCACAATCTGGTGTGGGCTTTCTACTTTCCACACATTTCATTTCAGACCATCACACTGCACATGCTCATTAGTCCTTCGCGGATAGTGGCTATTACGTTGGATAGACCATTTCTAGAGCGTAAGCCTGACTCTGTTTTTTCTTTGCAGGAATCAATTTTTTCTGTTAAAAATTAAATTTATGGCTGGAGATGTAGTTCAGTGGTAGAGTACATGCTTAGCATGTGTGAAGCCCTGGGTTCGGACCCCAACACATGCAGACACAAGCACACAGTAAAGAAAAGAGAGAAAAAAGAAATTAAGGCTGCAGCTCAAAACTCACACACTGTCACTCCTGCCCACATACCATTGGCTGGAGCTATTAGCACGGTCAATTCAAAATCAATTGGGTGGAGTTTTATCATTTTACCTTTTATCATTTGTTTTAAAGAGACAATTTAAAAACCACTGTGATACACTACTACATACCTATTAGAATGGGTGTTGGACTTTGTCAAATGCTTTTTCTGTGTCTGTTAATACGGTCATGTCATTTTTGCCTTTGGCTCTGTTGATAGGGTGTATTACATTTATTGATTTGCATATGTTGAACCATCCCTGCATCTTTGGGATAAATCCTACTTGGTCATGATGTATACTCTTCTTAATGATTTGCTGTATTCTGTTTGCCAGTATCTTATTGGGGATTTTTGCATCTATGTTCATTAGGGAGATTGGCCTGTAGTTCTCTTTTTTGGTTGGGTCGTTCTCTGGTTTGGGTATCAGGGTAATTTTGGTTCCAGGAATGAGTTTGGGAGTATTGCTTCCCTTTCAATTTCATTAGCGTTTCATCAGTAGTGGCATTAGATCTTCTCTAAATTTCTTGTAGAATTCAGCAGTGAATCCACCAGGACCTGGGCTTTTCTTTATTGGTAAGTTTTAAATTCCATTTTCAATTTCATTGACTGATATTGAGTTATTTAGAATTTTTACATCTTCTTGACTCAGTTTTGGCAATTCGTATGTATCTAGGAATCTGTCCATTTCTTCTGTGTTTTCTATCTTATTAAAGTACAGTTTCTCGAAGTAGGTATTGATGATCTTCAGGATTTCCATGGGGTCCATCGTGATTTCACCCTTTTCATTCCTAATTGCATGAATTTGAGTCTTTTCTCTTTTTGATAAGGTTGGCTAAGCGTTTATCAATTTTATTTAATCATTTGAAGAACCAACTTTTCAATTCATTGATTCTTTGTATTGTTTTCTTAGTCTCAATTGCATGAAAATCAAAGTGGATCAAAAATCTAAACATTAAAACAGAAACACTGAATCTACTGAGAGACTATAAAACTCTTGAAGACAAAGGTGTAGGCAAAGATTTCATGAACAAAACCCTGATTGCATGGGAAATAATACAAAGAATCAACAACTGGGCTCTCATTTTATTAAAAAGTTTATGGACAGCAAAAGAAATTACCAGTAGAGTGAAAAGACAACCCACAGAGTGAGAAAAAATTTTAGCCAGTTGTCCCTCAGACAAGGGACTAATATCTAGAACATATAAAGAATTGAAAAAAATCAGACCCCCACCAAATTTAAAGACCCAATCCAAAATGGGCATCTGAAATGAATATACACTTCTCAGAGAAATAGATACAAATAGCAAATAAATATGTGAAAAAATGTTCAACATCTCTGGTCATTTGAAAAATGCAAATTAAAACAATGCTGAGATTCTGTCTCACTCCAGTAAGAATAATGATTATCAAGAAGTCAACCAGGGCCAGGGATATAGCTCAGCAGCATAGCACCTGCCTGGCAAGCATGAGGTCCTGAGTTCGATTCCTAGTACAAAAAAAAAAAAAAAAAGAAGTCAACCAATAACAGATGCTGTTGGGGCTGTGGGGAAAGGGGAACCCTTCTCTACTGTCAGTGGGAGAACAGACTGGTGGAACCTCTGTAGAAATCAGTGTGGCGATTCCTCAAAAAACCAGGATTAGAGGTCCCATTTGATCCAGCTGTTGCCCCTTCTTGGTATCTTCCTGGAAGAATTAAAAACACCATACCACAGTGATATATGCACACCTGTGTTTATAGTGGCACAGTTTGTAATAGCTAAATCTTGGAAACAACCCAAATGCCCATCACTGAGGAATGGATAAAAAATTGTGTTTTTTTTTAATACAATGGAGTACTTCTCAGCCATAAAGAAGGATAAACTCAAGACATTTCTAGTTAAATGGATGCACCCTGAGATCATACTCTTAAGTGAAATAAATTGGTCACACATGTGTAAATATGGCATTGTTTCTCTGGTGTGAGAAACCAAAAGTATAACTAAGGACCAAAGTGTATAATAGGTATTGTGAAATAGGAAGAAATGGTTCAAAAGAAAGGGGATCTAGGGAGCGGGGAGGGGGAAAGGAAGGAAGGGAAAAGAAAAAAATGATAAAAGAAGGATAAAATAGAAACAAAGCTTTGTAAATAAGGAAGGAAAGAGGGGTTGAAGGGAGGGGAGGGGATTGGGAAAAAGGGATAATTGAGTTATACCATGTACAGGTACAAAATCCCTATGATGAATATGATCATTATGTATATGTAAAATGTACCAATAAACTTAATTTAAAAAAAGAGGTAATGTGTACTGCCTTCCATGAGTCTGGAGAGAGAACTGTACTCTGGAAAGAGGCCTGGGACAAATGCAGGCCGACAGACTGCTAGGCTCAGCCAAGCCTGAAGAAGTTGGAGAGACTGAGGGGCCTGGATCAAAGGAGTTCAAACAGGGACATTCTACCTCCTGGCCTTCCCCCAAAGAGAGGCCAGGACTGCAAAGAAGCCAGGAGGATGGGGTGCAACCCAGGTCTGCCAACCCTTGGGGCCCCACTCTGCCAATTTCTTCTCTAATTGGAGCCTTCCTTACCCTCCTCCACCAGCCCCAGCTCAGGTCCCCAGCAGGCAGAGTACACATTAATAATTAGCAGATTTCTGGCTAAGAAGGCTGAATAATTCTGCAGAGATGAGCTCCCCAAGGGAAGCTGACGGGTTTGGCTGGTTCCCCTGACTTCCTGAGATTATCTGTGGGCAATCAGTGACTTCCTTCCACCCCATGGTCTCCTCCACATGTGCAGACTGTCCACGGGTCTCCTTGGGCTGACCTCTGGGGGATCTCATAGGCAGTGGGAGCAGCAGGGCCCTAGCCAGGCCTAGAGCAAGGCCTGCTGTTACCTCACCCACCGCGCGGTAGGTGCCCCTGAGACCAGCTTTGCCTGCCTTTCCCTGGACTCCACTTGCTTTTCTTGGACCATGCTTCCAGTTTGTCTAGCTTGCGTGTTACCCAGGGAAAGGATTCCCCTGTCTCCTTGGGGGAGAAGTAAGGATTGGGGTGGTGGGCTGTGGGTCTTTGGACGGTGTACTCTGGGCCTGTGTCAGCTGAGCCCGGGTAAAGCTGAGCTGGCCTCTGCGTGTGAGGCAAGTGGAAGCCAAGCAGGAGAATGTTCCCCAAGGGCCACAATCTCCTGCGCTGGCCTGTGGGTCAGAGAGAAACCATGTATGGCTGTGGCTGGGAGTTACTGTGTTGAGCTGCCTTTCTGAAATCCCCCACCCTTTGGGAACCTAGTTAATCATCCCAGCCTGGGCTCAGGTGTGCTGAGGGGCAGAATGAAGGGTCCTTCTCTGTTTGGGAAAGAGGGGTGAAGGGGAGGATGCACCCTACTTTTCTGAAGCCTTCTTGGTGGTGTCTGCATGGCCTGGAGGGAGGCAGGCACCACAGCAGAGGGGGCCATGAGGTGGTACAGCTGTTTGAGGAAAGGGTCTCAGGGGCTGTGTGTGTGTGTGTGTGTGTGTGTGTGTGTGTGTGTGTGTGTGTGTGTATTCAGAGCAAATGTCAGCAGGCAAGCTCAGGCCTTTTTTTTTTTTTTTTGTACTGGAAATCAAACCCAGTGCCTTTGCACTGAGCTATATCCTCAGACCTATTTATTTATTTATTTATTTATTTATT
Organism: Erethizon dorsatum; assembly: GCA_028451465.1. NCBI lineage: Eukaryota > Metazoa > Chordata > Mammalia > Rodentia > Erethizontidae > Erethizon > Erethizon dorsatum. The sequence goes on along the minus strand of CM051827.1, from coordinate 106,371,491 downwards.
TATTTATATTTAGCAATAGGGTCCAGCTAAATTGCTAAATCACCCAGCCTGGGCTTGAATTTACAGTCTTCCTGCCTCAGCCTCCCACAGTGCTGGGATTATAGGTGTGAGCCACCACCACTCCTGGCTTCAGGAGCATTTGGAGCTGTATCAGGCTGACATGCAGGTAGACGGTGATGGGCATCCAATTTACTGTAATTTAAAAATTCCTGGGAATATGGCTTCATTTTTCAGTATCCATTCAAGCAGCAGGGACATTCTGGTGACAGTCCATGACAAGGAGGCGGGAAGGAGGTGCCGTGAAGCACCGAGGAAGAAGAGCCTCCTTCTGCCTGGGCAGGAAAGTTCCGGAGGGCTGTGGGTCTCGGGGCTGTCAGCGGCCATCTTTGCGCACGCATGTTTGTATGCTTCTCAGACTATTTTCTTTAGACTATTAGACTATTTTCAAATAGACTATTTAGACTATTTTTAAATTTCTAGAAGTGAAATCTCTGTGTCAGAGGACAGGGTATCAGTCACTATCTTTTCGGCTGTAGTGACAGAGACCCCTCACACCGGCTTAGCCAAGTGGACTTGCATCAGCTCAATAGTAGTGGGAAAGCCCAAAAGTCTTGGATGGGTCCAGGACTCAAGGTCACTGGGGCTCTTCCTCTCCCCTCCATCTCTTTGCTCTCCTTTCCTCCGAGGTGGCTTAATTCCCAGGCAGGCTCTCCCTGCTGGAGCCCTGGAAGCTCCAGGCTTGTATCCTGCCAGCTTAGCCATCTGCACAAAACCAGGTGCTCTCTTTCCAGGTCAGGCCACATGAGTCCTGGGCTGAGTCTCAGTGGACCAGCCGGAGACCTTGACCCAAATGCCAAGGCCAAACCATGCAGGGACCCCCACACCTCCTCCTGGAACAGAATGTGGTGCCCACTCAAATGCAAGAGAAGAGGGCTTCACAAGGGCAAACCAGGACCCTGCTACTAAAAGGTGGTGCTCAGCAAGCCCCACAGAGGGGCTTGGCCAGCAGGAGCAAGGCCACTTTTAAGCCTCTCAACACTTAGCCATATTTTATCTTCAGCAGTCACTCAATGGCCACAGAAAAGTGTGGGAGCTGAGACTGAAGCAGACCAGGAATCCAGGAAAGAATCATGTCTGCTACACATGGATGGGAAGCCCAGCTTGCCATGAGCCGCAAGGAGCCCTGGATGAAAGTGCACTCATGGGCCAGGCTGTCCAGTCGCAGGGTACGATGTTGTGAACCCCACACAACTATCTGAGAGGGCTTCTGCCCTGTGGGAGAATGCACACAAGTAGCAGATGACCAGACTTGGTGGTCACAGCACAGCGATGATCACTTACGCCACCAGGATGAGGCTTTCAGGAAGGGAAGGGAGACAGGGACAGCCGGGAGGGCCTGGAGATGGATGTTCTGGAAACATCCCAAGTGAGGGAGGAAAGAGAATCTAGGAATTCCTGATGTATTGACATGTGGCTGGGTCGTGGGGAGGGACGGTGTCTGCTGAGGCCCAGGACAGTGGTTAAGGAAAATAATAGGAGGGAAGGCCCTGCTTAGCGGCTTGGACTTGATCTTGGGCAATGGGAGGCCAGTTAAGAGCTCTGCACAGGAGCATGTCTCCCTCAGGTATGGGTGGTCAGAGGTCACCCGGGCAGTTCAGGTGTGAGGCTGCACCTGGGCAGACGGAGAGGCCAGGGGACCTATGGAAGGTGAGGGGTGCTGCAGGGGCACACATCCCCCTTCTACTGCCCCTGCTGCCCCTGGTCTCTTCTTGGTCCCTCTCTCTTTCTCTGCCTCTCCCTTTATTCACTCTTCCCTTTTGTCTCCTTGGAGGATGGGAACTGCCTTCCCAGAAATAGAAGTTTATGGAGAAGTTTATCCTTGGCACGAGAGACATCCGCCTCACTCCAGAAAACCCAGGGTAAAATAAATCTAATTAAATCTGTTACTGTTCACAGAGACTAGTTTTGTGGGCAATTGACCTGTTTTATTTATTATGTAAACCATCATGAAAACCAGGCTCCATATTATTTATGCTAATGGCGGGAATAGGTAATAAATCCCGCATGAGGATGTGGGCAGACCAGATGGCGCTGGTGGCACTTTGATGGCTGCTGCCGCAGAAGCCCATGCCAGCCGTCGCTCCCAACCCCAGGAGAAGGGCTGGGAGGTGCTGGGGGGGTTGAATCTGGGGGGCAGCCTGACTCTCAGCAAATTGAAAAATGCTAATGAGATGAGGGGGGCTTTCTGGGTCATCTCCTCCCTCTCTGAGGAAGCTCCGATCTATGTTAAGTCCCTAGGAGAGATGGGAATAAAATTAGACGGTGCCCCTCCCATGTGCCACATCCTAGACAGGACTGCCACCTACATGATAGCATTGGATTTCCACAACACCCTTGAGAAGTAGGTCTGTTCTGTCCCCAGTTTAGAGGTGAGAAAAGGGAAGAGGCGTCAAAGCTGGGGTTTGGACCTGGGTGTGTAAGCCTCAAGTCCTTTCAGGGTGCCAGGCCCTTGGCAATATGGATCTGGGAAGGAAGGAAGGAAGGAGGGAAGGAAGGAAGGGAGGAAAGAAAGGGGGAAGGGAAGGTGTGTTCCCAGAAGGAAGAGGAGAGTGAGAAATGAGGGGGCAAATGGGGATTCAAGAGGGGCAGGGAGGAAAGGAGGAGAGCACAGGAGAGAGGGTTGGAAGATGGAGTGGGGAGAGGGGAAAAGAGAAGGAGAAAGAGGGAGGGGGAAACACTAGGGAGCAAGTGGCCCTAGAGCTTCAGGGGAATGAGCTGGGCCAGTGCAGGATGGTCTATGTTCAGGAGATAGCTGCTTTTAGCTGCGATGGCAGCTGCCTCTTAGAGAAATTGAGAAGTAGGGAGCATAATTACTGAGGAAGGCTGAGGACATCATTTTCTCTCCAAAGAAAGGAAGAAAGAAAGAAATTAATAGGCCAGGAGAAGAACTTGAGTTTAAGGTAGCCTTGTGAGTAAACAAGCCCTGCAGCTGCCCTTCCCAGCCTGCTGCACCCCCTGCAGGTGGCACCAGGTAGACACCATTTCTTGCTTCTCTATGTCTTAAACCAAAGGGCTTGCTCAGCGAGATGAATTTAATCCCAAAATGGTTTGATTTATTTTCCAAACAGATAAGGTACCTTCAGAAAAATGTACACAAGAGAAAATCAGATAGTAAAGGCAGTGGAGCTTGTGTGTGGCAGTGGAAAGAGGTTGGACTGGTGGTATGAGCTTGAACAGTCAGTGTCTGTGAGCCTCAGCTTTCTCAGGGGCCAGCCTGGACCACTTCCTGCGTTGTTGGCAAGGACTGAACAGAGCAGGGCATGGGCCAGCCTGGTGCCTGGCACAGGGGAGGGGCTGGCGCAGTTTAGGCTACCAGGGAGGCACATTCTTGGAAGGGGGTCCCAGGAGGTTTATTACAGGGCGTGGGGGGGGGAAAGAAGTAGGGCTGGGCAGAGCAAGGAGTTCAGTGGTGATGCAGTTACAACAAAGACCTCAGACCATTGGAGTTTTGGAGCTAGGTGCCCTTACAAGTGACTCTATGTAACCCGGGCCAAAGAGACCTCTGAGAGGTAGGACTTTTGGTGCTAAGACTGGACAAGTCCTAGACACACTGGGATGAATTACTCACCCTACCATGGAGAATTGTCCTCCATGAGGCCAAGGGGCTGGATTTTTGTGCCTCATTGGGTGTGAGTTGCCTAGAAAGAGGGGGCTTGGACTCAGGCAAGGGGGGCTTTCTTTGGCTGAGGGCAATTCTGGGAGAGGGAGTCAGCTGTGAGCTGTCACTTGCCAACACTCTTTGCAGCCGGGGAACAAGGCTCACATTTTGGAAGGGATCAGGGTGGCACACCATAGCTTCTTTTACAGCTGCTTGGTAAATGTGAATTCTTTGGGTCTGTGACCAAGGATGCAGAGTGTTACAAAAGGAAGGTTCCCTAAGGCTTCACAATTAGTATCATCTATGCTAGTTTTTGAGATGCTGGGGGTCAAACCCAGGGCCTTGCTTGGAAAGTGCTCTGCCACTGATCTACATCCACAGCTATGACATCTTTCAGAGCCCAGGGACGTCTCCTCCAAACCTTCATTGTGGCTTGCTCAGAGGGTAAGATCTGGCACCTCTGCTGCCACCTGGAGCCATGGGGTCCACACCCAGGACACCAGGAAGTCCCTGTTACAGCACAGTGTCTTGAAACCCAACCAGGTTCAGCAGATCTTTTTGTTTTTCTTCCTGGTGATTGTTGTTTCTTTCCTCTAGTCTGGGAGTCCCAGACTATCCTATCCCAGATATTCAAAATAATTATAATACACATAATAAAGCTAAAGTAACTTTCAGAGTCCTTACTAGTACCATAGGCAGTGTTATAAGATCTTTACATGTAGTCATTTTACCTTCCTACCCATCCTATGAGGCAGATTCAGTTATCCCTATTTTACCAATGATGAATCTGAAGCCCAGAGAGGTGAAGAAATTGATAAAGTTCATGTAGTGAAGAGGTGATAGAGCCAGTACACAAATCCAGGAGGTCTGTTTCCAGAACCTGTGCTCTTGCTCATTGTGCAAATGACATCACCAAAGGGAGGCCACCAAATCCATGAAAACTTGCCATTGGTCCTGCTGGCCATTCTGTTCCTGAATTGTTTCATAACAACAACATTAGAAATAAGAATAGGTACGACTTATCAGATTCCAAGTGGCTAACTGCTGAGCCTTCTTCACCTCATTGATTTTTTATCACAAACTTTCAAGGTAGTCACACTTGCTATGCTCATTTTATAAATCATCATCACTTACCCAAAGCCATATAACTGGTAGATTGTTCTCTCTACTTACCATTGGGTCACAAACTCACCCCAAATGTAGTGACTTAAAGTAAACCTCACTTTGTTCTGTCATGCAGTGTTGTGGGTGAGGGCTTGGGCAGGGCTTAGCTGGGTGGTTTTCCACTCCTTGCTACAATGACCAGGGTTCTTGGGTGGTGCTCAGCTGATGGAGCTAGGTGCCCTTGCTCAGCTGATGGCTGGGTGGTGCTCAGCTGATGGCTGAGCTGGTCTGGAAGGCCCAGGCCTGCTTTTGCCATGCACCTGATGTCATAGAGTGGCTTGCTGGGTACCTTGTAGTCTCAGAGCATCCATCTGTGGTATTGCTAAGCCAGGCAGTGGATACTGTTTGTGGTGACATGGGGCTTCAAGATGTCCCAGAAGGCTGGGCTGGAGACTGGTCCAGGGTCACCTTTGATGTCTCTTGTTGGTCAGCGCCATCACAGAGATCAGGTCAATGCACAGGGAGGAACACAGACTCTTCCTCCTAATGGGAAGCATATCAGATTTCACCACTATCTTTTTCTTTCTTTCTTTTTTTGTTTTTCTTTTATACCCACCATCTTAAATAGACCACAGGACCAAGTCTGTCTGTCCCCAAAGCCCTGGCGTTTAAGTGGCTCACTGCATGCCTCCCTACCTTCCTCTGTGATTTCTCTGTTCCCCATGATTTTTTCCTGCTTCAGAAAATCAGCAACCAGCCGTTCCTGCATCCCTCAGCCTCAGCCTCCTGAGGGTAAATGGCAGGAAAGATGTGCCTGGTCACCTGAGCCCACCTCCCCAGCAACCTCATCTCCTTTTCTCTCCTTCCTTGCTTGTCTTCTCTGCCTGCGCTCTTGGCCTGCAACCTGCATGACAGCTCTGTTCTCTCCTGGTCTGTGGGCTCTGACAAAGGTTTAGCAGAACCACGGGGCAGCATTGTGGTCAGAGGAGATATCTGTAGGGGAGGCTGGCAGCTCTGGCAGGGGCAGAGTGTGCCTAGGTCAACACTGATGTGTCAATAAGGCAGCACTGTCCTGCTGGCCTTCTAGAAGTTAAATCTGGTCAGGTCATGACCTATTAAAAACCTTCCATGGCTCTCCATTGCCCTTAGGATAAAGCCCTGAATGATCTGGTCCTTCCTACTCTACAACCTCCTCCCTCAAAACTCCTTATCTTGCATTTTTTTTGCTCTGGCCACATTTCTTCTGATCTGGGAGAATATAGGAATTGAGGATATTGTAGCGTTCTTTAAACCCTAGTAGATGTAGGAAGGGAGTGAGAAGGTAGAACTAAGAGGTAGCTAGAGATAGAGAAAGGGAGGAATGATAGAGAAAGAGAAAAGGGGCAGGCAGAGGAAGTTGGAAGGGGAGAAGGGGAAGGACAGAGAAAGGGAAAGCAATAGAATGAGAGATATCCTGGAAAATTGTGTTTGAGACTTAGACTGAGCCATACCTGGAGATTTATTAGTTATACACAACTTTTCAGTCACATGAACCAATGTGTTCCCTATATCCTTATACCAGTTTAGGTTGGAGTTCCTGTCACTTACAACAAAAGAGCCCCAGTGATGGGTGATGAGATTCAGCCTGGATATTCAGCCCTCAGGAACGATGACACCTCCCTTCTCTGGGGAAAGAGCATGGAACAGCTGGAAGGCTCCGCTGTTCATTGTACAGATGGGGAAACTGAGGCCCAGAGAGGTGAAGTCACACATGGAGGGAGTATGGTCTCTGGACTCTCAGTCTAGTGGTTCTGGAATCACTGGGGATGTTTGAGCTGAGAGAACCATGACCTCCGCCTTAAGTGGCGGCTCGCCGTGTAGGGTCCCACCACACACAGGCAGGCCTGACTTGCGGGGAGTAAGGGGAGTCGGGCTGTCCTGGAGAAGGGACCATTCCTGGGTCCTACTGGGTCAACCCTGCGCCTCTGGCCTTACTAATGTGCAGAAGCTGCAGGACTGAGGGTCAGGAGGGCCTGGGGGTGTGCGTGGGGACTGCCCGCTCACAGCAGCAGAGGCTGCACGGCCCAAGGTGAAGCTCGATCAAGTAGGGTGGACAGCACTGTATGTGTCCAGCAGTGTGGGCACCAGGAACTTTGCACACGTTCCTCCAGCTGTGTGCCAAGCTTTTCTACTTCTCTCCTGCCTTGCCCTCCCCTTCCTATCTCTCAGGCCTTGACTTAAACATTGGTTTCTCTTTGCTTCAGAAAATCCAAGAAACATTAGTGAGCTCCTAATACATGGAAGTTTTCTAGAGGCCAGTAGTAGGCAAGACCACTTTGGCCTTCTAGTGTCCCTGGGGGCAGGTGGGTGGAACACACACCCACACAAACACAGGCACACAGGCACACACAGATACAGACACACACAACCACAACATGCACAGACACACAGATATACAGGGATATACACAGATACATAGTTATAAACAACACGAACACATAGACACATAAAACACAACATGCACTGATGCAAGGACATATGTGGACACACAAATACACACATAAACAAGCATAGAAGTAGGCAACACAAACACATAGATATACATGGACTCACACAAAACACAGACACACAGTTATGAACAACACAGATACACAGACACACAAGCACAAAAAATATACACAAACGTAGGCATACATGGACACACACAGGTACATGCAGACACACAAATGCAGACATACATGTACACACAAAACACACAGATACACAGCAATAAACAACACAAACACAGACTCATAAACAGATACACAAACACATAATGCACAGATACATAAACATACATGGGCACACAAATACACACACAAGACACAGAAGCAGGCAACAGAAACATAGGTAAAAATAGACTCACACAGAACACAGGCACAATTATGAACTACACGGATACATAGACAAACACAAACAGTATACACATAGACATACATGGACACACAAAGACACACAAATAAAACATGCACAGTCATACACAGACACACAAAACACACAGATTCACAGTTATTAACAGCACAGAGACACATAGAGATCCACAGACATCACACACAAACACAATATATGCAGGCATATAAACACACATGGACACACACACACACACAGAGACAGACACACAGCTATTCATAGACACACGAAACATAGAGAAACGGCCACAGACACATGCAGACATCCTGCACGGTGCAGGAGCGGGCTGAGAGGGCCCAGGCAGGGCTGCGGACTTTCACACTGCATCACCACCTACTTGAGAAGTGAAAGAAGGAGGCCTGGAGAGGTCCCTGGGGAGCTCCAGTAGGGGCACAGCAGCTGTGGGGCAGGCCTGGGGGAGTTGGCTTGGCTTACAGGGCGCATGAGATGCCCAGGCCAGGTAAGGAGCAGTCATTAGGGGGTGGCAGGAAGTGGAGACATAGCTGCAGATGGGGTTGTGGGATGGTCTGGCTTTTCAGTCCCAGTAAGGATTTGGGACTTACTATTTTTTGCAATGAGATGCTGTGGAAGGCCTGTAAGCAGGGGTGGCATGATCCAAATCTCATTTTGTAGGCTGCCTCTGACAGCTGTGTGGATAACTGAGCATGGGTAGAAGAGCGTGGAAGCTTGGAAACCGTGCCAGTGTCCAGGGGGACTTGACGGCGATTCCCACCGGGATGGTCACCGCTGCAGTGTGGGAAGAGGCTGGGGTCTGGATACTGCTTCAAGGTGTAGCTAGCAGGATTTTCCAAGGAGCTGGATACAGGATGGGAAAGAAAGCAGGCAATGGCTTGGGCTGGGCACCTGGGGGATGCTCTTGGAGGTGGGGAGGACTGGGGGAGATGGGCTTGGCAGGAAGCCCAAGAATTTCATGCAGCCTTGGAATATTTAGGGTACCTTTCAGCGGGGGGGTGTGCTTCAGAGGGGAGATGCATAGCTGAGGTTCAAGTTCAAAGAGGATCAGGGATACACACACACACACACACACACACACACACACACCCTCTGTTTAGGGAAAGTGCCCAGTGCCACATTCTTGGATGAGATCACCTAGGGTAGAGTGTGGAGAGAGAAGGGATGTCTCAGGCCTGAGCCCCAGACGCCATCTCCACTTGCTGGGGCATGTCACTTTCACCTGGGTTTCTTCTAGTTTGTTTACAGTCAGGACTAGTAGAGTGGAGGGCTTGGGTTAGCTTCCCAGAGCTGTCATAACAATTTACTAAAATGAGTGTCTTCAAACAACAGAAATTTATTCTCTCATAGTTCTAGAGGCCACAAGGCCACGATCAAGGAATCTGCAGGGCCACGCCTTCCAGGAGCTCTAGGGAACTCTTTGCTTGTTTTCCAGCTCTGGTGGCTCCAGGATTCAAGTGGACCCCAAGGGGAGGACAGCCAGGGGAGAAGCCCTGCAGAGAGCAGCACTGGTCTGGCTGGGCCTGCGGGGGCGGGGGGGAGGCACAGGGGAAGCTGGGTTTCCTCTTTCTGGAAGGAATACCACATCAAATCCTACCCTATGGGCCTGTGAGATGGCTCAGCGGCGTAAGCGCCTGCCTTGCAAGTGCGAGGGCCCGAGTTCGACTCCTGGATCCCATATACGAAAAAGGGGCCGGTGATATCGCTCAGCGGCACGGTTGCCTGTTGGCGCGCGAGGTCCTGAGGTCGACCCCCCGGTACCCACAAAAAAAAAAAAAATCCTACCCTAACACCTGGGAGAGCCACACACCTTCTTTAACCAAGGTGCCAAATGCTAATCCTGGTCTGGGCCTGGGTAAGCTGCTGTTTAAATAGTCAGAGATTAGTTTTCAAATTGACAAATAAAGCCCATCTGGAGTGCTTGGAGCTATCCCCTCCAGGGCCTGGCTGAACAAACCCAGTTTAATTAGCCCTGGTGCTCAGCCTCTGTGTGTGTGTGTGTGTATATGTGTGTGTAGGGAGCTGGGGGTTGGGGTTGGGGGAGGGGTGCTGGGCTTCCTCCTGCTCCCTGCTGGCCTCTCCAAGGAGCTAGACTAGCCCCTGTCTGTCTATCTGTCTGGCCCAGCCTTCTCCCTGAGGGTTAAAGGACAGAAGTATGTGTAGGGGGTCCTCACTCTACCTCCCCCCAGGAAGGACAGCCCTGAGCCCTGAAGCCCTGAGCCCCCCACTCTTCCCTCTCCCAGCTCCACACTGCTATTGCTTCTTCATACTGCACTGAGGTCCCTTCACAGCCCCATGGTTCCAGTTGTCATTCATTCATTCATTCATTCATTCATTCACTCATTTGTTTGTCAAATAATTATTGAGCATGAGTGTTAGCTGGGCATGGCTTCAGGCAAAAAGGCCCTGCGCTCTGGAGCTCATTGGTCTAGGCGTGGGCAACAGATACTGGTCCAATAATTATCCAGACAGGTATTTAATCATAGACTGCAGGGTTTGCTAGGAGAGAAATGTGCAGTGCTCGTTGGGGGGGTGGTGTTTGGTGTTGGTGTCAGAGGTCAAAGGCACAGTGGCCAGAGGGAGTGGTCAAGTGAAGCAGAATGAGTGTGAGTGTTTGTGCTTGCCCGTGTATGTGTGTACATGTATGTGCAGGTGGGGCATTCCAAGCAGAGGGAACACTATAGAGGGGACAGATTTTCTGTGCACCCAGAGGGAGTGAGAGTATCTGGGGACCCAGTGGGCTTCCTTGGCCTTCTCAGTCTTGAATCCCAAAGCAGGGGGAGCCCTTGCGGGTTGTAGGCAGCTCTGATCAGATTTACATTTTAAAGAGATCAGTCTGCTGTAGTGTGGAGACTAAACCTCTCTCTGCCAGGAACCTGGTCCCCAGCCACTCCCCGTCCAGTACCTCCCCGCTCTCACCTCGGCTCCTGCCCTGTCCCTAACTCTGGTGCTCTCCTTGCACCTGGCCTGTCTTCTCAATGTCAACTTTTGTGCTAAATAAATGTGTGCAGGAGCAATGATTGAATGAGCAATTGAATGAATGGCAACTTGGCTCATGCCATGTGTGCACGTGTGTGCGTGTGCGTGTGCGTGTGTGTGTATACATACTTCCATGATGGATAAAGCCAGACCTGACCAAGCTTGGGGCCTCAGATTGGCCCATGCCTTCCTTCCTACATTCATGGATCCTGCAGACATCTGTCATCTTCTCAGTCCCTGGAGCCAGTGTTGTGCTGGTAAACATTTAACAACTGGCTCTCCAGAGAGGAAAAGCCTGATTTATATGTTTGCTGACTCGGTAAACATGCCCACGTGGCCGATTAGAAGATTCATATTTGACATCACAGTACACTGTTGGGTGGGATGTGCAGCCATTGTGGGGAAGCTGTAGAAACCCTCTCCAACCCAACACTACCCAAAAGACTCCACTGTGACCAGAACTGGCACCCACATTCTGGTCATGTTTGGCCTTAGCATAATGCTGCTGGTTCAGAGAAGCAACTTAGTGTCATGGTTAGAACCAGGCTCTGGAGCAGGACTGCCGGTATCCTGGCTCCACCGCTTACTAGCTACATGCCCGTGAGCAGGTTACATCACTCCCCTGTGCCTTAGTGTCCTATCTGAGGTAGAGACGGAAATGGTAATAATAGCTCCTGCCTGGTAGAGTGGACAGATCAAATCAGATGTCTGATTTGTGTAGCACTTAGACAGGTGTCCGGCATACTACAAGCATCTCATAAACCTTGGTGGTGCCTTCAACATTGAGACAACTTTTCTATCCATCCTTCATGCCCAGTGCAGTCCCCACGGGGCTCTGGGCACCAGTTCCCAGTCCCCTGTCATCCTTTGAGACCAAGAAGCATTCCCCGGCCCCTGCTTTGGTCTTTACAAGGGACTCTCTTAAACTCTTGGGCACTCCCTTGTCTGTGACCCATACCTACCACCAGTGGCTGCCACCATCCTAACCCCTCACACACATCTGGGATCCCCGACCTGGTTTTTGTGGGGAGAATCTTGGGAATTCAGAAACTGCTAAAATTCTAGTAACTCAACTCCCGTCAGGGAAACGAGGGCTTTTTGCCAAGTTAAAATTCAGAAATTTTTAGTTTGGAGCAGCTTACAAATGTCCTATTTAATGAGGTAGATGCCCTGTAACAGCACTGAAGAATCCCAGTGATGCTCAAGGAGACAAACAGGAAACAAACCAAGGAAAATGCAGGAGGAACCAGGTAAGGAGAGAGACTTCAGGGTCTCAGTTGATCTTTGCTCCATATCCAGTGGTTTTATTCTCTTCAAGTAATCATAGGGAGAGGGGACTTGGGTATTTTAAAAAAGGATGAAATGGAAGAAAACCATAAAATGGGTGAAATTATATCCATTTCATTTTTCCTTCTACATATCTGGAAAAGACAAACTTTGTGGGGAAGTCCTGCTGTCCGAGTAACAGACAGCATACTCAAGTGTTCATGAAGGTGTAGAGGGGAGTGGAAGGGAGCCATGGAGGTGGTGGTGGGGGCACCACTGCCACGCCTGAGCTCCAAGGAGCAGTTTCTAGGTTGCAGAGGGGTGGGTTAACTCACCCAGAGGCATGCATGCTGTGGCAGTCTCCCTTGATATCCTGCACTGGGCCATGGGGTTGGTGTGACGGGGATGCAGGGTCAGTCACCTTCTGAGCTGCCTTATCCTTGAAATTCCCACCCATTCTTCTCCCAGTGGAACTGCAAGTCCTGGGAAGGTGGCTGGGTCTTGCCAGGAGGCTGTCACACATATGAATCTCTGTCAATGTGCCCAAGGATCTCGCCAGGCTTGGCCTGGATGTGCACCTGCCCATAGCCCAGCCATTCTGCCACCCTTTAGGTCACAGATGGGAGAGGCATGGCCAGGCTGGGTGGGGCAAGGCTCCCTGATGGGTTTGCTTTCTGCCTGGTGATTACCCATTACCTCCCGTCGGTGCCTGATAAACCGTTATCATGGAATTATCCGCTGCAGGCTCTGGCATCCGTATGAAATCCATTACTGTCCGTCAAGCCCTGTGGCTAATGGGAAAACCCCAGCAGCTCCCCAGTGCATCAGGCGGGGCTCGGACAGATCCGTTATCTGCCTATTACTTCAGCAATCACACCTCGTAATGGAATCTGGGATGGGAAATGACAAGTGGTCCCAGGATATGTCATTCTGATGGGCAGCTGGTAGGTGGGGCTACCTGGCTGGCTCTGGAGTGTCAAATGGGGCAGGAAGGTGACCTGACAGGTCAGTGCCAGTGCCAGCCCCACCAGCTGTTGGAAGTCCTTTGCTTGTGGCCCATGGGCAGATTCTCAATACAGAGCCACAAACATGTTAGTGGTTGGAAGGGTAAAGGGATGGATAGATAGATGGATAGAGGGACAGAGAGGTAGATGGACAGACAGATGGGTCAATGAATGAATGGACAGGTGGACAGATGGTTGGATGGATGGATGGATGGAATCTTAACCCATGTTCCAACACTCAGGGTCCGTGCCTCACTGTGTTCCCACAAGTCTCCCCTGTCCAGACACAAGGATCAGCTGCTGCCTCAGCCTGGTTAAGTGTAGGTGCTGGAGTCAGGCAGAGCTGTGCTTGAATCCCAGATCTATAGCATGCTGGACTCAGGCAACTATCCTAAGCTTTCTCTACCTCTGTAAAATGGGCAACACTAGAATACTAACTGATACTCTGCTGTGCTGTGTAACCAGGAAGGCTCCCTCATCTTGTCCCTCTGTTTGTGACACACAGTGGTGACAGTAGCATACACTTACTGAGTGCACTGACTTGGGCCCCATCTCAGGTATACTGCAGCTTGACCATGGGCCAAGTGCTTCTTTCCTCTGTGCCTCCCATACTTCACTGTGGAATGGGCCAATGGCAAGTACCTTGTCATATAGCAGGGGGACTCCATGAGGTGCTATTGCTTTTCTGACTGCATTTCTAATCTCCCCTTCACTCAGTCTGCTCCAGCCACACTGGGCTCCTGGCTATTTCCTGAACTTGCCAGGCTCACTCCCACCTCAAGACCTTGGCATTTTCAGTTTCTTCAACTTGGAATGCTCGTCTCCAGATGTCCAGATATGGCTCCTTCAGCCACACAGATCCATACAGATCTTTAACACAGGTCACCCTCTCTGCAAGGCCTTTCCCAGCCATAATCTAAGGTGATAACCTTTCCCCTTCCCACTCCCCATCCTGCCTCCCTGTTTGTCCCCACCCCCAGCACTCATCATGTATATTTTATATATTCCTTGTCTTCCTCCCTTCCTCTAGAATAGAAGCTCCCTGAAGGTGGGAGTTTTGTCTCTTTGGTTTGCTGCTGTGTCCCCAGCAATGCCTGGTTCATAGTAGATGTTCAGTGTTCCCAACAACCTGTGGTTAATAGTAGGTGCTCACTATATATAAATAAGAATGAATGAATGCATGCATGAATGAATGATGGACATAAACAGAGCACATAGGGAGGTATTAGAAATGCCAGTTTCTTGGTGACTTCTTTGATCACATTTCTTCCAAATTTTACATCACATTCTCCTGCTTCCCTATCCTTTGTCCTGACCACCGCCTCTCTCTCCCCTGGGGTTGTTCAGAGTTTCCTCACTGCCACCTCTGCTTCCTCTCCTTGCTCCCTAGGGTCCATCTTACACACAGCAGAGTGGGTTTTAAAAAATTGGAATCAACGTCTATTTTCCTTCTTGGCATGACAGCCTCTGGTGGACTCCCAACGTATCTGCAAAAGACTCTAGACCTGCAATGGGTGTGGCCAAGCAGAGTTCTTCTCAGGTCCAGTAGAATAGGCATGCAAGCTCTTCCTTTCTAGGAAACTGAGACCCAGGATCCTGCCTGGACAGGGCCAGGAGAGAGACGGATGCTCGTGGCCATTGAGTGCTTCACAGGAGTGGCCTTAGTGGGCCCTCACGATAGTGGTTGGAGGCTTGGTCATTATTATCATCTCTTTTTCACAGGTGAGGAAACTGAGACTTAAGAGGGTAAGGGGTGTGAGGCTGTAGAGGAGCCTAGATAGGAGGCCAGGTGGCCGGATCTAGAGCCTGAGTTCTTGTCCATCCCTTTCCTGCTGCACAAATGCGCACCCAGAGGCTCACACAGGCACCCCTAAACCCACACATGCACCCACCTGCCCCTGCCACAAGGATTCTTTGGCTCCAGCTCCTCACCTGCCTCTGCATCCCCTGGAATGTCAAGATGGATTAATTCATGGAAGTAGAGGAAGCACCAGGGGTGGGGAAGGAATGGGGAGCAGCTAAGCAGCCTGTCAGCTTGGCCAGGCCCCGTGGAGACTCCCACACCCAATTAGCAGTTTTATTGAAGACAATTGGATTAGAGGCGTCTGCTGCAAATGCTGACTTGGCTTGGGCTGCGGAGCTGATTCCTGTTTCACCAACATGGCTCTCCTCTCAGTTATCTACTCTTGGAGCAGTGGGTCTGCTGGACATGATCCTTGCTGGCCCTTTCCTTCCCTCTTCTCTCCCGCTGCCCACCCAGCTCCTCTGCCCTCCGCCAGGGCAGAGCCTTGCCTCTCTGCCCCCACTCAAGAGACAGGCTCCTATGATGTGCTGAGCCAAAAAGAGGGGAGCTGGAGGGTAGTGACTGGACTCTCGCTCTGTCCACTGTTCCCACCTGCTGCCCTATTGGGGTCCCTCCCCTCAAAGCAAAAGGGGGGCTTCACTTGCCTGGACTTCACATCCTCCTGCTTCCTGCAGGGAAAGGTGTTGGGCACACTCCCTTCATTAGTTTCCTCCTCTGGGCCTTGGCACTTGTTGTCCCCTCTGCCTGGCATGCTCTTCCTCAGCTCTTGGCCTGCCTGGCACCTTCTCACCCTCCAAGTCTGTACTCAAATGCCACCTCTTTGCCTTTCCAGACTGCCTACCCAAGGACCTTCCCAAGTTATGTTTTCGGTCATCATTTTGTTTATTTCCCTTGGAGCTTGTACACAGGTAGAAGTTATATTGTTTTACATGTGTTGGATAGGTAAATGAGCCCCCCAATAACCCTTTAATGCTAATATTATATTGTCCCCACTTCATTGATTGGGAAACTGAAGCACAGAGAGATTAAACAACTTTCCAAGGTCACAACAAGTTGGTGGACTGAAGTACAGTGAATGCAAAGCCAAGCTCTTTCCTTGTCAGCCTGGAGTCCCTTGTTAATGCACGCAGGGTCTAGGGTAACCTTATTCACACTCCCTGCATGCACAACCTTATTCACACACAGAGAGCACTGTTTGAGCCCTTCTCTGGCCCAGCAGGGGCTCAGCACCTGAGGCTACAGAGCAGAGGTCAGCCTGCGATCCAGGCACAAGAGGAGAAGCCACAGGCTGCATGCTTGGGGAGTAAGGAGGGGACAGGAAACTTCTCCATATCCAGCAGCAGTATATTCCCACCTGCTGCAGATATTAATTTGGGGGTTTATAGAAAAATCCATACTATGTGAGTTATCCAGGGCGGCGGCCACAGGGAGCGGCACAAAATCAATAGTGAGAGATGGTCCTGTTTCACGGCTTCTGTAAACAGGGCTGCTGGGCCATGCGGAGTAGGCACATGCAGGCCAAGGTCAGTAGGCTGCCTAGCCCTGTGCACTGAGTCCCCGCTGCCAGCCCCAAGGAGGCCTTTCAGCGCCTGCTGGGGCTGATTTGTATTCTCCCTTGGCACTGTCAAAGGGCTCGGTAAATATTTATTAACACTTCTCGGCAGTGAGAGTGCCTTCTTGGCTGCGGCTCCTTGGGCATCAGACTGTGGCAGAGCTGTTCCTCGCCACGCCTGCAGCTGCCTGCGCTAGACAGCAAGGGCCTTGGTGTCCAAGGAAACAATGAGGCCCCAGCCGGGCCACTGGCAGCAGTTCATCATCAGGTGGGCAGTGAGGTTTTGTAAAAGACTTTTTTTTATGACCGACAGATGCCTATTGGGAGGATCCCACACCACCCTGCTTGCTTGGTCCCCCTTACAGCGGGGCTACTTAACTTCACCTGCAAGCTCACTGCCACATCTTGGCTGGGATGAGAGATGCTAGAGCAGCACTGTCCCAGTAGAACTATGATGTGAGCCACAGAGACAAGCTACATAGGCAATTTTCAAATTTTCTGGTAGCCGCATTGAAAAAGGTAAGAAGTAAAAGGTGAAATTAAATTTAATAACATCTTTTCTTTAACCCAATAGATCCCAAATTACTGTTTCAATATTTGTTCATCAGCTTTCCATCACTGTAACTAATATCTGAGATGATTAAATTATAAAGAGGAAAGTTTTGGCTCACTGTTTCAGAGGTTTTCAGTTTGTAATCTGCTGGTCTGTTTGCATTTAGATCTCTGCGAGGCAGCCCATCGTGCGAGATGTGTGTGGTGGAGCAAACCTGCTCACCTCATGGTTGGGAAATGAAAGAGGGCAAGAGGAAGAGCCTGGGGTCTCGCAAACCCTTGCAAAGGCACACTCTGATCTGAAGACCTCTCACCAGGTCCCAGCTTGTGAAGTGTCCACGACCTTCTGATAGCATCATGCGGGGGCTAACTCTACCACATGGATGTGGGGGACATGTATGATCCAAACCATCACATGAAAAATTATCAAAACATTTTACATTCTTTTTGTGATGCCAAATATTTGAACCTGGACATGTGTTTTAGGTGGGAGCCCATCTAAATTCTGACTAGCTGCATTCCAAGTGTTCAACGGTCCCCTGTGGATAGTGGGGTTCCAGGGAGTACTGCCTGGAACTGAACCAGTTCCCAGGTCTATGACAGGGCCATGTCCAGTCTGGGCATAAGAGACTGATGCTGCTTACCAAGGATTTCTGGTTCTTCTGGGCACAGGGCAGGACTATACTTGCCTAGTGCTCACATGACTTGCTTTGACCCGTGAAGTAGGAGTGATGTGACACATGAAGCTTTAAAGGCCAGTATGCAATTCACTATACTGTCATTTTCTCTGCCATGGGTGCTCTCTCAACCTGAGTCCTGGAGAGAGATGCTGAGGACCTATGATTAACTCATAGTAAGAGTGTTAAGCAGACCTTTGTTGTTCCATGACCCAGGACTCCTGGGGTTGTCTGTCACAGCCACATGCCTTGGCCTCTGCTAGTATAGATGGATGGTTGTATTGAAGACATTATCTGCCTGTCATCCAACAGTACTAAGTGGATGCATCATAAAGCCAGGCCCTGGAGATCCCAGGGAGGAACAGCCCAACAAGGACCCTGCCTGCATGGCACTTCCATCCCGATGGGGACCAGACATTAAGTAGTGGCTTTCACAATCATGGGTACAGTTAGAATTATGACAAATGACTGAGGGAGCAGGTGAGGGCCAGGAGAGCACCTGGCCTGGGAATCAGGGAAACTCCTTGGGGCTGATGGTGCCTGAGCTGGGTGCAGGGGAGGGGGGAACTGGAGGTGGAAGCACACTGGGGGCTGTGGGAACAGCATGTATGAGGCCCCTAAGGTGGGAGGCATATCAGGGAGAACTCTAGTCTCCTGTACCCAAGTTTCCTGGAAGAAATGTCCACTCTAGGGAGAGGTGAGGTGCTTGCCTCTCTGTCTTCCTTTTCTTGCTCCTCCCTGAGAAGTCAGTAGAGACCCACATGTCGGGCAGATTGGGAGAACAAGCTTGTTCAGTGTGGCCCTTTTCCCTCTCACAGACTCCCCAGTAGCTTGAGTCTGAGCATGGAAAGAAAGGTTGTTATGTATCCTTCCTTCATGCAGCAAGAAGGCTGTGTAGTGGGCCCAGCATCAGGGAGGTTGGTGGGGATGAGCATGGGGAGCAGGGCCCAGATCATGCTGAGCCCCATGACCGTGGCGAGGGTTTTAAAACATAACAGTCTTGTGTTTTTAAACATCCTTCTGGAAGGAGGATGAATTGGAGGACTTAACAGCAGAATCAGGAACTGCAGCTAGGAGTCTGGCGAGAAGGGCCCTGGGGAGAGGAGGTGGTGGTTTTGGACAATGAGCAATTAGGGCTGTATGTGGTGGAGACAGGGAGAATTTGAGACTGATGTTAGGAGATCCTAGTGGAGACAGGGTGTGGGGCCAAGGGAATCTAGATCACTTAGGATGCTTTTATGCATCTTGCCTTGCGCTGAACCTGAGCATACTTCTGAGGACCCAAGCCTTGTTCTCTGGGAAGTCTCGGCGTTCTCCTAACACAGCTCTCAGGCAGCCACAGCTGATGGAGTGGAGTTGGCACAAGAGCCATGCTCTATTTGTCACTCCAGAGCTCAGTCAAGCTGCTTCTGAGCCTAGTGTGTGGGGCAGGGGTCAGGACAGTCTGGGCATCTGTCTTCCACACACAGCTGGTGTCTAAGTTTGTGGTTCTAAAACAAAATACCACAGACCGGGTAATTTACAAACAATGGACATTGACTTCTCAGAAGTCAGAGATCAAGGCACTGGCACTCTTGCCTGGTGTGAGCTGTTCTCTGCTTCTGAGATGGCACTTCGTCACTGTGTGCTCACAGAGCAGAAGGCATAGGGGCACAGAAGGCTGAATGCTGACGGAAGCTCTGTAGTAAAGACCTAATCCCTCGAACAAGAGCTCCTCCTCCATGATCACCTGCTAAAGGGCCCACCTCCTCACAGCACACTGGCGGTTAAGTTTCAACACATGAATTCACGGGGAAGGGGGTACCTCTATCAGTCAAACCATAGCACCCAGTGTCACATTTTCCATCCACCCTCTGGGGTTCTGGATCCCAACCCATGGGTCCCAGGTCTTCACATCAGGCTGCAGGTATGTGGAACAATACCGAACACATGAGAAGCCTCCCGAATGGCCCTTGAAATACAGCAGGGAATGCAAAAGTTGCTTGAAGCTCTCACCATTTTATGAAGCCTTAAGCCCCTCTCACTAATGACCATGATTAGCTAAAGCTCTGGATGAGTGTACACCTGAAAAAGCCATCTCTGTCCCCAGGCTTTAAGGAGATGGGATTTCCTTGGATCCTTTTGTTATTTCCCAGCTAACATCATTCTGGGACTGGCTGGGAGATTGGGAGAATAGCCCACCATGGGGCATGGCTAAGGCCTGGCTGCAGAGTTCTGTAACCCTCCTTCCTGAAGAGCCTGGCCCATCACTAAGGACCGGAGGCCATTGCAGTGATGGGATCCTGCTCCCTGGAAACTCTGCCAGCTGATGATGA
Source organism: Erethizon dorsatum (assembly GCA_028451465.1). NCBI lineage: Eukaryota > Metazoa > Chordata > Mammalia > Rodentia > Erethizontidae > Erethizon > Erethizon dorsatum. The sequence goes on along the minus strand of CM051827.1, from coordinate 106,351,679 downwards.
GGTCATGAGAATTGCTGAGCCACCCCGGGAAGCACCTAAGATGGCTGGCAGTGGATGGCGTGCATTTGCCCTGTGACTGTAGTCACAGAAAATGTGTAGAGCAGCCAAGAGAGCTCTCAAAGTGGAAGATGTGGGATCCACGGGATTTGAAATGGTTTACACTCTCTCTATTTGAGTCATTTTTATTTGTGGGGTGGGAGGAGTGGTCATGTACCACTACTCTGGTTTTCAGGGAGAAACATTTCTACTGGAATAGCCCAGAGGATGTGGCTCTGGCTCCTTCATCCTCTCAACCCCTTGGGGAGAGGAGACACTCTTTTGATTGGTGATTTGGGTGAAGGCATCCAGCTCAGGCCCCACCTCTGTGGGTTCTGCCAGCCTGCAGACAGGTTCCACCATCTTCGCTCTTTCCTTTGGATTGCAGGCTCTGCCTAGAAGAGACAGGTCTGTGGTTTGGGGGTGGGGAGATTCAATTCAGGGAGCTCATTTTAACCAGGCTACATAGCTCCCACACCTAAATTGCATTCTATGCACTGAACCCAGGATTTTGATCTCCATTGTCTGATTTTATTGGGAAGAGAAAGATTGTCCTTTTTTGGGCTTTCTTAGGCATCACTGGTGTCAAAAAGTATCTTATTAAAAAGTAAAAAGAGAGGGCCAGTGAGATGGCTCAGCGGCGTAAGTGCCTGTCTGGCAAGCGCAAGGTCCTGAGTTCAACTCCTGGAACCCACATACGAAAAAAGGGCCAGTGATATCGCTCAGGGGCACGGGCGCCTGCTGGCACGCAAGGTCCTGAGGTCGACCCCCGGTACCCACAAAAAAAAAAGTAAAAAGAGGAAATAGATAATTTTTTTTGAAGTCAAGGTTTTTTTGCAAAATTCTTGGCTTCAGAATTTTGGGCACTGCCCTTCACGTTTCATATGGACACCTCACTGAACACTGAGGATGACTGGACCATATTATAGTATGACTGGCTACAGAAAAGCGTCCTTGCATCTGGAAGTGGCCAGGTAGCAAGGCCAGGCACATCCCATAGACAACAGGCACCAGTCTGCTACTTGCTACCATGGGACCTTGGGATCAGGCACTTTTACAAGTATAGGGTGTGGGCTTGGGAGTCATATAGACTTGGTGTTCGAGTTTGATTTCTCCACTTACTACCCCACTTAGGAAAATCATTCAAGCTCTTTTAGCCTCAGTTTTCCCAAAAAAGTAACAAGAGTTCCTTTTTCAGGAACCTCATCATGCATCTCATGGTGCTGGGCATGCCACACTATGGGTGGGGACGTTTCTCCCTGTATGTCACATGGGTCCCGTGGACAGAGGTTACCCAGAGGTACAGGCTAAGGATAACTCTAACAACTCTGGAAATAGGATGTCTTACCTTCCCCCATCCTTTCACTTCCTCATCTACCTACTGCCCTTTCACGAGCCCATCCCACCGCCTACTACCAAGGCACAGAATATGTTCCATGGCACTGTACAACTCCAACTCAGTGTTTTGGGCTGATTTCACGCCAACACAACTTAGCATTTTGACACCACCAGATCGAGCCTCTTTACTTGGTTGCAAAATTGCGGGTTTTTCTCATAAAGTGTTTACTGGGTATGTAAAATATAATCACAGCTTTATGAATATGAACTAGATTATTTTAATGATTGCAGGTAATTTAAAACTTAAGGGCAATCACATTTTCCAGCCATCTTGTGGTGCTTTAAAAACACGAGTGAGAGGTTCTGAACAGCCGTAGTCTCGCACGCCTGCCCCTTGGCACCATCCTTGCTCCAGCCCCGTGTTACAGTGATCTGATTATTGTAATTGATGACATTAGGAATAAAGAATCCGCGCAGAATAATACAGGCGCCTGTCATGCCAGAGTGGTTTTATTCATTGTCAGAGAAGTTCATAAAGTTGAAAGGAAGCATGTACGTGGGCTGGAACAGCACAAAGCAGATTTCAGTCCTTTTGTAATTCGTAAATAAAATGATTAATTCCTGCAGCCCACTGTAGCTGACAATTGGAATCAGCCCCATGCATCCCTCCCTTCTACTTTAACCCCTATGAGTTATGCTCTGCCATCTATTCTCTGCAGGAAACCCTGCCCGGCACATCTACAGCGTCTGCAGGCTGCAGGACCCCTGCATTTCTTTTGTTCCAGGCCTTTAGCTTTCTGCTTTACTCTTCCTCCCTGTTGCTATCACCCTACCCTCCTTTGGGGGACCTTCTCCCCAATGTGGTTGCAGAGCTGGAGCATTAGGATGTGACCCCTAGATGTAACAAATCCAGGGGTCTGGGGCTCTCATTCTTCTTTTTTGAACCCCAGGTCCTCTTTTTAGGGGACAACTACAATCTCTGTGGATTTCTACTTTCTATTTTATAACTGAAGATAATAACTTCGTTTTGTGAACACTGCAGTGTGCAGGCATTGCGTTTATCTGAACATGGATTACTTAATGGAGCAACTCCCAGCCACCTCCTACTATGGATTTTATTATTCCCATTAATGGACAAGGAGACTGAGGCTCAGACAAACTACTTTCCTAAGAAAGGACATATTAATTAGTGGTAGTGACGAGTTTCAAACTTAAGCTAGTCTAGTTTAAAACGGTTATACTATTAGGTCTCTTCTCCTTTATGAAATTTGAGAGGAAAAATGCTGGGAGTTCCTTCAGGAATAGGTAGGTGCTGTGGTACAGAATGGGAAGTTGGAGGCATTTCTGATTAATAACTACTGTTTTCTGGGAACTGGGGAGGAGGTCCTTGAGTGAACAGGAGAAGATATATATGGTAGATTGGAGACTTGTGCAGAGGAGAGGAGTTTTAAAATATGGAGGGGGAAGGTGGGAGATTTCACTCACTAGAAGGATTGGAAGAAGCAGAGAGAGCCGGTGAGATAGCTCAGCGGCATAATCGCCTGCCTGGCAAGCGCGAGGTCCTGAGTTCGACTCCCGGTACCCACATAAAGAAAAAAAAAAAAAAAAAAGAAGTGGAGAATCCAGGTGAGGAGGTACCAAGAATGAGGAGAGATTCCAGGCTTCTGGGAGAGCATCTGGTGGCTTCAGAGAGGGAGAAGAGGAAGGGAAAGCATGTCAGGTTGCCTCACGGTCCTCCTTGTGATGGGGTCAGGAGCATGCGTCACTCATCACCAAGCCACTGACTATAGGGGGACCATACCCAGGCTGCCCCCGCCCCCACCTCCACCTCTCCATCAGAGCCTCACTCTGCAGGGTGACTGCAGATTGCCAGCCCAGGGACATGGTTAGGGAAGGGCGATTTTCCTTTCATTCCTGCTAATTTGCTGCTTCTGCTTAAGCTCGTAAAAAGTTTCCGAGCAAAACCATTCCAGCCTGAGTTCCTGCTGAAGCCCGCTGAGCTGCTGTAATTAAGCTTTGATTAGCCAACTATAAATTCCCTTTTGGAAGCCAGCTCTGCCCTTGGAGGGCCTCAGTGAAGCACTTGGTGAATGCGTACCTGAGAATGTGGGCTGAGGTTCCCAGTGCCAGCGGCTCATGAGTGTCATCAGTGATGAGGCCAGGCTGGTTCATCTCAGTCTGGCTGAGATGGTGATGAGATTGGGCAGGAACAAGACCCAGGCCAGTCCACCATCCCCGGCCTCTCACAAGTGGGCCGATGTTAGGCTGGGGTCCAGGAAGCCCAGGAAGCCCCTCCAGAGAGCACTTCCTGGCCTCTATTTTATGATTCCAAACAATAGGCCTTGGCCAAATATATTTTTCTACCATCACAAGCTTGTTGCAAAGTCGGTTTTATGGATGCACTAAACCTGCCTTTTAAATTATCGTCAAGTGTAATAAAACGGCAGAAAATCGTCAATTTTCCTGAGAATGTGAGTAAAGTGAAAGTTAGTTACATGTCGGTGTGGGAGCTATGGTCCAGCTGTGTCTATAATCCAAATTAAGCCCTGCAAGCTTTGGGGGAACAGCTGTTTTCTGAAGGAGCTGCAGTGCTTGGATTTTATTTGAAGGAGGCAAGGCCTGGGAGATGGGAACTGAGGTCCTGTGTGCCCGGGAACCCACCCAGAGGATAACGGGAAGGGGCTGAGGGCTGAGTGTGCCCTGGCCAAAGTCCCCCCATCTTCCATCTCTACCCCCAGCCCCACAGCTTCCAGCTAAGAGCTGAGAGGGTCTGAGATGGTTTGGCCCCATAGTGGGAACAGGAGGTAGTGTGCTATAAAATGTTTAGTGACTGGCTTTCAAGAAAAAATAAAATAAAAATCCTGCTGTGTAGTGTTTGCCAGGTTCAATGGTATAAATACTTCCAATTTCAAAGTAGCAATGTTGACGACATCACTGAGCACGGAAGAGGTGCACAGTCATACTTGTTGTATGATGTTTCCATGATCTAGATTCCATACATGTATGTGACTTCTGGGGCATAGATAACAGTAAAATGGTGCAAAATAAGGAAGGCACAATGAGTTTTGAGCTTAATTACCTTTGCTTCTAATACAGTTTTAAAACTGTAAGTTAATACGAGTTTTAATAATGGCTATATTGAGCAGCAGACTTGGAAATTCTTGAAAAATGGACACTGAACTTAGATGGGCTGGTGTGAACCTGCTCCTATGACCCCAGGGACAGGGACAGGAGCAGCCTGTTGGGTGGCAAAGTCTTGGAAGGCGGGATACCTCTGTCTGGCTCATTGTTGGAGCCTTTCCGCTGAGCTCAGTGCTCAGCACTGAATAAACGTGTCTAGAATTTATGAATAACAGGTGGCAGGAAATGTCCCTTGCAATGTGTTTTCCTGTGGCAGGACTGAGCCAAGCCAAGCACCTATGCTTTCCTCTTGCCTCGAGCTGCCAGGGACCCTACCAGGTTGTCCTGGAGAAGGAAGGGAGGAGAGGAGGGAGGAGCGGAAGAGAGGGCAGGGGAGGGGTGGGACAGAAAGGCAGAAATAGATACAGAATGCTTGACCCCTTGACTTTAGCCCTGTCAAGCTGATTTTGGACTTTGGGATTCCATAATTGTAAGAATATAAATTTGTGTGTGTCTATATGCATGTCCATGCATTTAGAGGAAGGAACATCTCTCAAGTTATTAAAATTTGCATTGTTTTAAAGTCACTAAATTTTTTGGTAATGTGTTACAGCAGTAAAAGGAAACTAAACCCCCACGCTCCAAACCCCTCCCCACTCTCTCACCTCCAGCCCTGACCTCTAGGGTTCCCACTGAAGCCCTCGCTTCCCCTCCAGTCTAGGCCTCTCAAAGTTCACCTAGGATCTATGACCCCTGAGTGTTGACTTGGTACCCCTGAGAGTCACTCCCTATCTTTTATCTCCTGAGATTCACTTCCAGACCCAACCTCCCACGGCTCACCTCCAACCTCTCATTCTTCAATGTCAGGACTTCTGGTGGCGACCTCCAGCCTCTGCCCCCTGGGCTTACCAGGGAACTCCCCACTAGATGTCCTGCGGTCCAACCCTGTCCACTAGATGTCCTGTGGTCCAAAAGGGCCAGAGCCTCATGTGTGACACAGGGTGACAGACTCACATCCCTTCTCCAACGATGGAACAAGAGGCAGGTGACTTTGGGGTAGCCCTGTCTTCACAAGGGTTTTATGTGGTCCAGTATCTGCATCTACATAACACCAGAGTAACTGGCTACCGAGGGAACAATCAGCATTATCACGAACCAGGGGAAAAGAATTGGTTACTTTTGACTATAATCTTTAATAAATTCTATCAAGTGGTCAATTAATATCGAGCTGAATAGACCCAAATACTCAACAAATAATAATCAAAGCTACTATATATGGAGGGTTTATTACAGGTCTGACATTTCATTTACTTTTCTTCTAATTCTCATGTCTAGCTCAGGATGAAACACTAGTATTTCTCTCATTTTACAAGAGAGAAAATGGAGGGTCAGACAGGCTAAGAGACTTGCCCAAGGACACAAACCTAGAAAGTGCTAGGGCCAAGATTTGAACCCAAGAGCACCCAAGTTCAGCACCCACGTTCTTGATCACATTTTCAACTATTTCCAATCTTTCTGAGGTAGGTGATAGAGCAAGGAAAGTAAACAACAGGAAGCTGTGGGGTGTGAATTGAGAAACCAGACCAAGTAAGGACCACTACGTCAGAACCCCAGGGAACCAGCAGATACAAGCCATCCTGTCCCTCAAAGGCCCTCCAGGCCTGCCTAAAACCCAAAGTACATGACCCTTGCCTGTGACCAACTTCATTTGCATTTCAGTTTTGATCCCCCTCTTCTGTGAACTTCGGACATCATGATACTTTCTCTAAAACATTGTTTAGTCCAAAACTTCCTGTCCAACGGGTAGGCCAAGCCAGGTACGCTGTTGAGCTGTGACTCCTACCTACCTCCAACTGTGGATCCTTCCATAAACCCAGGACATTAAGAGACCCAGTGCCCGCCCTTGTCTGGCCATGAGCTCTTCTCACCAGCCTGCTCCTACCCTGAGGAGCGAAACTTTGTTTCTTTCACTTTTAATAAATCTTACTCTTGCTACTCCTTCTGAGTGTCCTGCTCAGTTATTTGTTTGGGATACCAAGAACCTGGAAACAACTCCCCTGAGACCCTTCCTCTGGTTACACTTCCAACCTCAGTTTCCCCAGCCCCAGAAGGTGGATAATGACAGTACCAACCTCATAGATTGGCATAATTTCTCTGGGGCACTGGCAATGCCATTGGGTCAGTGTGATGTTCTCCTGCCCTCTGATGCCAGGCCCTAGCCTGGGCTGAGTGCCAGTGGCTTCTGGGTCCCCAGAGACTCTGTGTCTCTTGCCTGGGACATGCTGCTGCCTGAGAGCAACCGCTCTTCTCCCACAGCCTCCTCTGGGGTGCCATTCAAGGGCTGCTCTGAGCCTGGACAATGCTTCTCATGAAAAGCCATTTGTCTGGGAGAATTTCCGCCCGCTGACAGTGCTGCAGAACACTCCCACCGCCTCTGTACTTCCAGAAATGCTTTTTAAGTGGCAGATGCAGCTTATGCCTCCCCTGTGCCAATGGCATCAGAGAGCTCGCTGCCTACACTGATGGCCATGCTGTGATCAGAAGCAGACTTGTGGGTCCTGGGAGGTGACAAGGCCTAGGGCAGAGTTCCTGAGATGGGCCAGGGTTGGGTTGTAGAAGGGGGTGGGGGCTGCTGACAGGTGCATTTGTGGATAGAGAAAGGCTCCCCTTTGCCCAAATATTCCTGGTCCACGTGCTGATACATTCCTCATATTAGTGTCCTGAGGGAAGGGGTTTGCTCCCGAAGGCCCTTGTTAGAATACAAATGCAGGATCTAAGATTAGTGATATGTTAGCAAAGCTGACTCCTTAGAGACCTCTCCCAACTGCGAACACCAAGAGTCCCCAGAGGGAGGTAGTCACACCGGGCTCAGAGCACTGGCTTGGAGTAAGAGGTGACCCAGGGTGTAACCTCACTATGTCCCTTACCAGCTGGATGACCTTGGGCCAGGATCTTAACACCTGCTGTGTCTCTCAGATGGAGCTACTGAGCACAGAGCACTGGGAGTAAACAGGAGGATGCTCGTCACATGCTCAGCACACTGCCTGTCGCTTGCTGGGGGTCACAGACAGTCCTTTGAGACCCTGAGGCCCCCTGGGGAGCTCTGGTCACTCAGGGCCAGGTCCCCATGATCTCTCATCCTTGCCCCATGGCCCCCTCAGCTCCTGACATGGTGGTCTCTCTGCTTCTGCTCATTTCTTTTAGCTCTAACCCCAGCTCAGGCCAAATGTTCCCAGAGGACAGGGGCTTGCCTGTTGTTCTAGCCTCATCTGAGCTGGCAGATTGCTACTCTGTCCTCCAGCCTGGATCATTCTTACCCCTGCCTTCTTTGTCCCTAGTTCAACTTAAGCTTGTCCCCAAGTTACTTGTCTTTGCTCATCCACTCCCAACTCACTGCTGAGGCTCAGTATTTCCTTTTGCCTGTACCTCCCACCATGGGCCCAGGGATACAGAAATCACATTCCATCTGCCCGAGGTCCCAGGAACTGCCGGCCATTTACTTCTAAGATGGGGAACTTGAGCATCAGAGATAGCAAGAGCCCTGGGGGTTTTTAGGCTCACCCCTCTCACCAGGCAGAGATGCTCTGAGAGCAAAGGGAAGGGACTTCTGAGCCCTGCAAAGTGCCAGGGGCAGAGCCTGACTCATTGTCTCCCTGATCACAGGGCAGGAATTCAGGGGTCTGATGGGGAGGACATCCAACAGGACCTGTATGTCCAGGAGGAATTTTCTCAAATTAGGAGGATCTGTTGACCCTTCAAGGACCCCGTTTCTAGCAACCCTCTTTCTTGGTGGCCTAAGTAAGAGCCTCTGCCTTCATTATCCTAGTCAGCCTCCGAGGAGATAAAATATTGCACTTCTTTGACATGGTTCTTGTGCTATTTTGCTTTTACAATCATTCCCTTTTAAATGCATTTAGTTTTAAGCTCCTCAAATCCTGTTTAAGTACATGGGGATAAGCCTACCATGAATAAAGCAATAAATAGAGAAATAGGGAGAGCTGTGAGTTTCCTCCTCTTCCCTGCTCTTCCTCTTTCCCTGAAGCTGTTACCAAATGCCTCTCCTGACTCCCAGCACCTCAGGGTCAGTCCCCTGGGCAGGGAGGGGCCCAGAGTTCACCCAGGACACATGGCTCAATGTCTGGGCAGAGGCTTGCCTGGCTGCTCAGCGCAGGCCAGCCTGAGGTCACGGACTAGCTGAAGGGCCACCCCTGGACCTGGGGGGGCTCCATTTCTTGGAGCTGCGTTAGGTGGCAGATTTTGGATTCCTTAGAACAGTGGTGGCGAACCTATGGCACGTGTGCTGCAGCTGGCTGTTTGTTATCATTGAAAGCTCTACAAGGTTTGCCATCACTGCCCTAGAAGCAGGGCCTGAGGTGGGCGTTTGGGTGCCCCAAATGTTTGAAGGGAATGCCCTTGGGAGAAAGGGGTGGGGAATCAGGTAAGGCAGGCCAGGCTGAGCTAGGATGAGGTCTTGGCAGGAATCCAGCTTCGGGCCAACTGCAGGAGGCTCTGGAGCATAGATCTGTATCTCACATCATCAGGCTGTCTTAGGGAAGGGGGGGCCTTTTGTGTGATCACATTGCAGGCTGAGCTGGCACTGGTGGAGGGAGCAGGGATGGAAGGTATAATCTCATGGAGGAGAAGGTTCCTGAGGAGGAGGCACTGGGAGCCACGGCCAGCCAGCGCTCACAGCAGCAGAAGGATGTGTGCACAGTCCTGTGAAGGGATCCGAGTGGAGACCCTATCAGGGCCATGACAGTGGCCTCGCAACTCCTGAATGGGCCTTGACCTTACCCCCAGGCTTACCCACTGCAGCCCAAACCCAGTGGACTGTACAACTCATGTCCCTCTCGTTGCATTTTAACAACAAGCTCACAAGGCAGAGCTTCTGAGCACTTCTTTCCTGAGGTGGCACGGAGAGGTTGAGCAGTTGATCCAAGGTCACACAGCTCTTAGGTGGTAGAACCAGCATTCAAATCTAATATCCGAAGCCCACCCTGGCCTTGTGCTCCGGGTCCTGTGCTTGGTAGTCCTCTAGGCTTCGCTTTAGGAACCCTCACTATTTCAGGCTCAACTTCTCTGCTCAAATTTCTCTGGCTCCACTTTCCCCATCTTTTACCCTCACTGGTTTCTAATTCCCTGCCTTTTACTCCATGCCACTTTAAATATCTGCCAGGAGCTGGAAATATCTGCTCTGCCCACAAATTGCATCTTACCTGGGAGAGATCTGGGTTCTCCCACCAAGGTCTTGGTGACACTGCCATCAATGCGGATCCTCTGGAGACCACAGACACTTATTCCTGACACTCAGAGGCACAACTGCAACCAGATACTAAGGGCCTGAATTTGAGATTTTCAATTTGAGATTTTCAGGCTAGCTCCTTAGTGAGAAGAAAGGGGCTGGTGTCTGCGTGTGGGATGGCTTCAGAAAAGGCCCATCCTCTGCAAGGAGCCACTACTCCTGGGCCAGCATGGGGTGTGGCCAAGGGCACAAGTGGCTGGCATTTCCTTGCTGTGCTTTGGTATAATGCAAGACAGAAATGAAGGGGGAGATGTGAAAATTTTGGGCAGGATGTGAGTGGGTTCTGGGTCTCAGAGAACAAAGCAGATGTGGGAACCAAGAGGGACCAATGCCAATATGTGTGGAGGAAGTGTGTCTGCTAGCACTCACCAACAGCCAGTCTTATCTTGCTCCTAGTTGTACTGCAGGTGAAATTCTCCTCTGGTCTCTGAGATGTGAGTGGAAGGATGATGTTTCACCTGTAGGCCAAGGCAGGAAGAAGCACTTATATGATTCTTCAGCTTGTTTATCCTTCAGCCCAGGCAATTATAGAAAAGGCCTCTTATTGAATCATAGGATCAACGTCACCATGAATTTGGCCTACATGGCTGGTTTTCACAATGGAGAACAATTGTCCTAGTGGGTCACCAGACGCTCAGAGAAATACATGTGGGTGAGTAATGAAATCTGTTGCAGTAAGCCATCGAGCTGTTGGGGTTGGTTGTTGTTGTCTCAACATAGCCTACCCTAACCTGACTGATGCAACTGCTGTTTCTAGGTCACCTATTATGTGACAGGTACAGTCAGCCCTCCACATCCATGGGTCCCACTTTTATGGGTTTAACCATAGGCTGAAAATATTTAGAAGTGGGAACTGAGTGCTGATGAGGAAGGAAGAAGGTGGGTATACCAGGAAGAAGGAGAAGTGAAGGCATTGGATTTGGAGGGCTTTGGGCTTGCCCTCACCCATGCAAGTCCTCCTGCTGCTCTCTCCTTCCTAAGAAGATCCTGACATGGGCTTTCCGTTCAGGAGGAGGGCACCTCTTCCTGTTTCAGGGTTACAGATGGGGCTATGTGAACAGGCTGGGAAACAGACGATGAACTGGTGTGGGACTATGGTCAGGCTGCCTGCCCAGAAAGAAGCGAGCAACACTATTTAGTTTTACAGAGCAAAGGGCTATGTCCTGAGCTGGACAAAAGGCATCATGTAGAATAGAAAAAGGTGAAGGGACAAGAGATCAAGTCCAACATTTACCACTTTGCCAGCAATGGCCTTGAATAAGTCTTTTTTTTTTTTTTTGTGGGTACCGGGGGTCAAACTCAGGACCTCGTGATTGCCAGGCAGGCGCTTATGCCTCTGAGTTAGCTCACCGGCCCTTGAATAAGTCTTGATTGCTGTATCTTCATCTGAATATAAAAACAATTGCATTTCCTTGAAGGAGGAACTAAGTGGTACACAGCAAGTTCCTCTCCAGCCCTTCCTAGCCTTCTGTGAATGCTCCCTCCAGCAGCCCCTGGGCAACAGAGGGTAGGCCACAAGTCCTCTGCACAGGGGACCCTCCTTGGACCCTTCTCTGATACAGGGAGGGAGTACTGCCTGAGAGGGATACTGAGGCTGGCTGCGGGTGGCCCTGTCTTCATCCAGAAAAGAAAGATCCACTTGAACATAAAGCTCCTCCAACCTCTCCCAGCGTCACGTCCCCAGAGGGAGTTAGCAGGCCGAGTAATGTATGGCTCCATTTTTAGATGTTGCTGAATTCCATTTGCTGGAGATCTGTGTTTTATTGCTGTATCAGTGTTTCTAAATTGCACTATATTTTCTTAGCTTGATGGGAATTTACAGCACCCGGATTGGAGCGAAATTGGGCTCTCCCCGAGGCTCGGAAATCACTGAGGTCGATTGCTCTGGCTGCTGCCTCCCACTATGAGTGTTTCTGCTAATTATTCATATTAAGAAGGAATCTGGGTCTGAGAAGGGAGGCCTGGTAAGCCCACTTGGGGAGCTATCCATCAGGGCATGAGTCTGTGGATGCTCCCTCTGGGGATCAAGACCCTCCCAGGAGAAGGCGGGAGGGCCGGGTGGGGTGCTCAGGCTGACATGAATTCCAGGCTGCAGAGCTGGGACAGACCAGTCAGCAGCCAGCGTGGGCCTGCACATACCAAGGATTAGTAGCCAGTAGGTTGCCAACCTCAGTAACTGGAGCTGTAATGCTGCTCATTAGAATGTCGTTCCTTTAGTGCCTCCCAGCACTCCCATGTCTTCTTGATTCTTCTGTTAGGAGAAGAGGCCAGGGAATATCAACCCCATTTTACAGATGAGGAAATCAAAGTCCTCAGGGATTAAGTCACATGGTAGAGCAGAGATTGCAAATGGGACTGTGTGACTCCAAGCTGGGGCTCACTCTCCCTGGCACACTGTGGATACTCCTCCCCTTGGTTTCTATGCTGGGGACTTTGGAAGGGCTGCTGTCATTTAGACAGCTCCACGTTAGGCATGTGTTAAAGATTCCAGGCATCACTGTATTTAATCCTCCTGGAGGTGGATGTTAGCCCACTTCATAGAATTCCCTCAGGAAGTTAAGTCCTTTTTGCAAGGTCACATGGCAACTCCTAAGCGGCAAAGAAAGCTGAGATTCAGCCCCAGAAATATCTGATTCAAAAGACTGTTCTCAGCCACTGCATGCTGCTGCTTCTGGTGACACCAGCTTATCTAAGACCTGCTGATGTAGGAATGAGCTGCTCTGCTATGGGTAGGAATCTCAGTGCATTCTTAGAGTTAGGTGATCCTGTACAGTGTTAATATCCAACAGGCTTCAGGTTTACACATTGCAGGCTGCGTGCTAGGGCTGCACATGCATTTGAAAGTCACTGCTTCTTCTGACTCCACACTCTCAGGGTGACACAGTACCTCCTAGGGCTTGGATAGAGAGAGGAGTGAGTTCCAGGACCCAGCTGAGGACTGCAGGGAGTTCTGGCCCATCCCTCTGGCAGGTCCAAGCAGTTTATCTCACTTGGCAGAGATCCTTTGTCTAAAAGCACGTCCGACGTTTTGTGCAATAAAGTTAATGGACTTCTCCATCTCAGAGCAGCTGAATTCTCTTGGAGCAGATGCTGAGGGTTATGGATGTTCTAATTAGGAAGCTGCCTTTGGCATTGAGGAAGGGAGGGGAGGCTTGAGATGCATTCTGCACGCCCTGCAAAGACCCCCTGCCAAACTGCTCTCCCCGAGCTTGCCAGGGCAGACACTGCGGCAGAGGAAGGAGACATTTCCTTCCTCTCCTGTCTTCTGCTTCTTTTCCAGCACTGATGGTCCTCCCGGGTTAGCCAGAAGTGACCAAGAGCACCAGGCAGGCAGGCCACAACCTCCCAAGCCTGAGCAACCACCAAACAGGGTTTAGTGTTGTGATCAAATAAAACTTACAACTAAGTTAATCTGACACATTTATTGATGTGAATAATTGTTATTGGACTGCACTGCAATTAGGCATAAATGGTAGGTCGTTCCCATGAGTGACTGTAATTAGTAATTCTCGTTTTTGGCCCAATCAAGTTTGGGCATTTTTTTTTTTCCCCTGTAAGCATAGAAGCTCCCCAGTGTCTAGAAACAGCACTGACATTGACTGTTTTCTGATTCACTCCTTCCTTTATTCATTCTCTCATTTACCAAATCTATGAAACAGAGGTCTCAAACTGGAGGCCACATTCTGCTGCTTCCTGGGTGATCATAGGTGAGTAATTCCTCTTCTCTCAGCCTCAGTTTCTACAACTCCAATATGGGGATGGCATCCCCTAGATCATAGAATTATGGTGAGAATCTTGGAAGATGAAACACACAGGGAGCCATGTACAGTGCCAAGCATGCAGTTGTCACTCAGTTGGCTGCCACCTATCTTATAATTAATGACAGTCCTGGGAAAGAACAATCTGAGCACTGGGAGCTCTGAGGCCTTTAGTTCTTAGATAGGAGAGTGACTGGGAATGCAGAGGGCCTCTCCCTTGGAGCTTGCAGGAGCTGGAGGTCTGGGTCCTGTGAGGGCACAAAGCCAGTGGCATTGGAATGACCTCATCCTTACCCACAGTTGAGTGGGACTGGGAAAATTCAGGTTTTCTACTTCTTTAATCTCACCACTGGCCAAGCCCTGGGAAATGTGGAGCTAGGTCTGACCTCCTGATAGAGGAAAGGAAAGCGCCCCTCCAGGACATGATGGTTGGAAGGCTTTTATGAAATGCTTGTCCCAGAGGATGTGTTAGCAGAGCATTTTTTTCTTAGTAAACAGAGGTTGAGTTGGGAAGGAGGGTGCTAAGCGTACCTCCAAAAGTTCATGTGCTGAGAGCTTGGTTTTTAGTGGTGATACTGGGAGGTGGAAACTGGGAGGTGGGTCCTAGAGGGAGGTCCTTGGGTTAATTGGGAACATACCTTTGGAAGGGGTTAAGGTAGTTCTTGTGAGAGGCCTGAGGCCAGCCTCTCCTGATTCTCTCTGCTTTCTGATTTAAGATGTGATCACTTGCTCCATGAGCACCCCCTCCCATGCATCATGATGCGATGCAGCTGAGGGGCCCTCACCAGAACTGAGCCAGTGCAAGCACAATACCCCTGATCCCATGTGAACTAAGTGAACCTCTTTTCTTTATAAAGTTAGCTTGGCTCAGGCATTTTGTTATGGTAAAGAAAAACTAACTAATACAGAAGGGAAGCTGATCTTCATAGCAAACTGAAAGTAAAGGCTTTGGGCCAGTAGTAATGGACAGAAGCCTGCAGCCGCTTGGAGGAACATCCCTCTGCATCCTGGAGCTGCTGAGTTGGCTTGGGGTGGGGTGGTGTGTTCTTTGCCAATATACTACGCTGGGAGAAAATAGCTTGGGAGACAGCCTGGAGCAGGCTGGGATTGGGGGCTATCAGAGAGGACAGAGCTGCAGAAAGGAGCATGGGGAAGCGCTGGGCAAGGACCCTGGGACCCCGAGCTGCGAGCAAGGCACAGAGGACCAGGAGGTAGTAGACACTACTGACTTCTTGAATGGGGAAGGCAGAGAGCCCTAGGTTGTTCTCTGTCCTGCACTTACTCACTGGGCCTTGAGTAAGTTATTTGGTCTTTCCCAGCCTCAGTTTCTTCATCTGTGATGGGGTCACAGCCGATGCTGTCAGTGCGTCGTACAGGTCTTCTGCCTTCACTGTGTCTGTGCCAAGCACCCTGCTTCCTGAGCGCTGCCCCGTGTGCTGCTCTGCCTGAGGCTCTGTCCTGGTCCGGGGCCCACCTTACCACCTGTGGCACGCCAGAAGTGTCTGGGTTGACCCCTGGGATCATCTCTAAACAGATTGCTAGAACTTAGTGTGTACGTATCCCAGCTCCCTCACCCTCTGGTGGGAAAGCACGTTGCGTGATCTATGCTGGTTCCCAGAGTTCCCTGCGGGCTGAGGCTTAGTCACTCATGCAGCAGATGGCCTGGTGCTGAACCCTCACTGGCTGGCTTCCCGTTGGCACCTCACCTCCCCGCTGTCCTACTCTCACCTTGTATTCAAGGCCTTCAAGCAGGCGCCTGTTTTGGGGAGAGGGGACCCAACTAAGGGGGTGACTCTGGACCTTTCATCTAGCATTATGGGGCCCGAAGTGGATTAAATATCTAATACATTTCATTTCCCTTATATTCTTCTGGGTACTAGCAACTCAGTCCCCAAGGAGTTCCAGTTACTGGGGAACTAGGGACAGAGGCCTGAGCCATGTTGGACTGACGCTCTGGCCTTTGGAGATAAAGGACAGGGCACTCTGGGGCTGAGGCGGGACCTCGGGGCTTGTGTGGAGGGAAGCTGATGGTTTCAGGGTAGGGCCGATGCTCCGGAAACCATCTCCATGGGGCCTCCTCATCCTGGATTCTGTCTAGAGGCTGAGGCAGGCAATAAATCCCCTCAGTGGAGCTGGTCCCAGCATGGGCCACCCTGCAGAAAGGCTTCATCAGCGGCCTCATTTGCATAAGATAATGAAACTGCAGTAAAAATAGTAAAAGAAAAAATGGCCTGGCAACTTTGTTTCCATAATGACAGATGCTTCTTAAACAGCCAGCTTCTGTTTCCTAAGGAAGTGCCATGAAGGCCCCAGGGGAGGCGGAACCCTAGCCCAGACTGGTTCTTGCAATAGCAGTCTGCAGCCCGCTATCCAGCCCTGACCTCCTCCTGCTCCCTGGCTTGCTACTGGGCAGGCTATGGGGGACAGAAAGAAGGGAGGGAGGGGAGCCTGATTGAGAAGCAGGAAAGGGCCCTCACACATAGCAAGCCTGCGCGATGCCTCCTACTTAACAAGTGCTCTCCCTGGATCTTTGCTTTTATTCTCATGTGAATCCTTGCTCTAAGGCAGCTCACATGAGCATCTCCACTGCACAGGTGAATAAACTAAGGCTTGTGAATTGTCCAAGGTCACCTGCTTAAATCAAGGTGGTGGAGGGGCCTTGAAACGTGTCTTCTGGTCCTGGATGCCACCAGCAATTGCTGTAGAGAAGGCAGGTCCTTGATCTAGAAGGTGGAGGGGACCCATGGGGGTGGAACGCAACTCAATGGGTCTTAGACCTCAGTGCTCTGAATGAGCTGAGATGACCAAGGTCAAAAGAAAGGAGATTCCTCTGGAGTGGGACTCCCCAAACTGATAGGCCACAAAAGATCCCAACCAGAATCCGCTTCAGATCTACCTTGACCCACCACCTCCAAGCCAATGGGGCTCTGCGGTGACTGCCTTGGATACAGAAATAACAATAATGACGAATAAAGTATTAGACAAGGAAGCTGTTCTAGTTCAAAGGGAAATCTCTAGTTGTACTTGGCTAGGGTGGGGTGTTCCTTGCCACCTTCCCACCACCTTCCCCGGAAATATTCTGGTCTGGATGGAGCCTCAACTTCCTGATTCATTGGAAAAGGACTTGGCCATGGCAGAATCTTTGCCTGGCCAGACTGTTGTAAAACTCAGTTTTAGCAAATTACCCAAGTCTAAGTCAGTTTAAGTAAGGAAACCCCCCTCTCCCACATGAGACTTGGAGGCAGAGGTGACACAAAGCTCATCTTCCTGCTCCCTTTGGGGCTGTTTCTATCCTGGGAACATGAGGGTTTTCAGGCACACTCCTCCACTCTCTGTCTCCACCTTCCTGGTTGATGAGAAGCAATTACGACATGGGTGGTGATGGCAGCAGCTTTTTTTTTTTTTTTTTTTTTTTTTTTATGGGTACCAGGAGTCGACCTCAGGATCTCACACTTGCCAGCAAGCACTAATATCACCGGCCCTTTTTTTCCTTTATGTGGGTTCCGGAAGTCGAACTCAGGACCTCGCGCTTGCCAGGCAGGCGCTTATGCCGCTGAGCCATCTCACTGGCCCAGGCAGCAGCTTCTTGATCCAGACTTCTGGAACCCTGGATTGCCACTCCAGGGTGTGTCTTTCCCTCACAGCTCTCAGGCCAGGCTTAGTGGCTGGTCTTGCTCTATCATCCTCTCCACCGGTGTCATAAACCGTTGTATTCAATCTTCCCCGTTTAAAACATCCCAGCTTGAACTCTGATTGACAGGTGCAATTTGCATTTCAGAAAGTAACCCACTCAGGGCTCTTTTGTTTTCGGCTTAAAAAATCTCAGGCAAGATCTCCGATGGGCCCAGCTGGGCTGAGATGTCCATCGGACTTCACCAAAGGGACAGAGTTACTGAAGAACAGGGCAACTCCCAGGGGAGTTCGAGGATGGAGATGAGTTGGGCAGGAATGTGCTCAAGTGGGTAAGACAGAGGCCAGGCAGTTTCAAGGACAGATACTACAGCCTCCACATCTGAACTGGAATTAGCTGAGTACCCACCTGCTCAGCAGCCTCGGACACTGTCACCTCTGGGGAAGACAGAAAAAAGTGTTAGGTTCTAAGGAGAGATGAGAAACAGAAGGCACACCTCAAGGGGATCTTGTTTTCTAGAAACATTTCTTTATTTAAAATTTAAAACCATATTACTTCATACAGCAAACTGTGCACTTTGATATATCACAGTGTCTTAAAAAGGAAAATAATCAGATTTGTTTGGAAATTTATTTACATCAGCCTAGAATGATTGGCAAGTAACACAGTTACTATGAAACCCAAATTGTTACAAAATGTTTACAAAAAACTATATTCATAGAAATTCTGCATGTCCACAAAGGGCATCCCCTGAATGGCCCAGAGACCAGTGTGTGGGAAGCAAGTTGAATGGGAGTGGGAGGTGTCCAGGCACTCTGGTCTGGGTAGTGGGACAGGCCAGGGCTCTGGGAGGCCCATGGTGCTGTCTGGGGCTCAGCCTCAGGGCTGAGAACTGAGGTCCCCATCACAGAGGCCCAGCCAGAAAGTCTGCCCAGGCAAAGGTGGGCTGGGGTTTCAGAACACAGTGGCATGAGGGCCCCCAGAACCTCTGGTCTCTGTGGAGCCAGGAAAGGACCCTACTGAGGGGCCGTATTCAGATGCACTTGGCCAGGCCCCAGAGACTGACCGCTTAAGTGCTTGGGGTCAAAACAGAGGGTAGGCTGTGACCTGCGTGGAAGTGAAGCCCGGTCCAGATCTCTTTCTCCTTGCACGCTCCAGAGATGCTTAGACCCATGAGGGGTGAAAGGACTGGGATTGCAGGGAACACACGGATCCACATGAGGCAGGGAGAGAGGCATGTGGCCTGCTGGGGGCTCTCTGCCAGCTGCCCAGCTGGGGGAGACGTGATTGGGGGAGAAGGGCAGCCAGATGGCATCAGGTCGTGCTCAGGTGGGAGCTGCCTTCTTGCCTCTCGTCTCTCTGATTCCTTGGTTGCTCCCTGACAGCTGGTCCTAGATGAGATGGAACTGGGGAGGACGTCTGAGCTGGGGCAAACTCTTGGCTAGGCTTTTTCTGAGTCTATGGCTGCTTCCTGCTATTGGGGGGCCTCAGGGTTTTGATCTGTAAAATTGAGACAAACTGGGATTCTTTGAGGCCCTCTGTCCTAGAAAGCAGGGGCACTGAGAGCAGGACTGGTAACCAGGGCATCAGGATGCAGTATGGCACTCTGGCAATACCCTCGGGCCTTTCTCTTCAAAAACCATTTCTTCTAGCTGTGAGCTGTGGGCATCTCTGTTTGGGGTGACAATCTGAGGCCTTTGCTACCATAGAGTGTTACAGGTAGAGCCTGACACCTACCAGATGACTAGAAGGCAGGTATAAGAGCAGGTCTAGAGCATGGCCTCCTCTGTCCCAGCTCTTCTACTTCCTGTTAAGTGCCCCAGAACAAGGATGTGATGGTGGCGCAGGGGCCAGGTACTAGCATGACACTGCTTCTTAGACATGCCCAGGCATCCTGCCCGAAGGGACAAGGTCCCGTGGCCACTACCTACTCCCACATCCTGTCCAGCTTTGCAGTACTGTCCTCTTCTTCAGGGTCTGGAGTGCTGCTGGATGCAGGGCCTGCCCAATCCCCAAGGGTTATGCAACCTTTGTCCCAGATCTTGTTGCTATAGCTCCCATCTGTCACCTAGTACCCACCCACACTGGCTGGGTTCTGTACACTCTGTGTGCAGACGTGCGGGGAAGGGTTGTATACACATGGGCTATGGGTCATATATACACTGTGCATATATATATATATACAGCATATATATATATATTTACATTCATATATATATTGTACAGAACATTAACTTTCTACCTAAAACAGTTTTGTGACTTCATGTACCACCTCACCTCAACTCTGAAATTTTTAACTCCAGGGCAAATCCAGCACTGAAATGAGAGCTTGATTCAAATTGGTGTGGAGACAGAGGGCAGGGCAGGGCCCTCCGACTGTGGTGAGCAGCTGAGCCCATTCCAGATGTGTCCTGTTAACTTAGGACTTCCAGATATATCTAATCTAGAGACCATCCACAGAGCTGGCCCATTTCTTGTATCTGCCCAAGGGGCTGGGCTGGTGACAGATGTTTAATCCATACAGCTATCTGTCCATTCCACTAGGTCTTCCCTTTCCAGATGAATACCCATTCTGGACTCTTCCAGCTGCAGGTCACTGACTTTAGCCTGTTTTTGGATGCTTGCGCACATTAGGGAATGGCTTCGAGAAAGATCCACTCCATGCTGAGTGACAAAGCAGAAGCTGTGCTCCCCCACCCTCAGCATCCCCCAGAAAGGAAGGCAGAAGGGGGCTTCCGATAGTTCTTAGAGAATGTGGGCTTGGGTTTGACTTCTGCTTTCTGGACTTTAAGGAGGGGGAGCAACATCTAACTTGTCCAGACCTTTCATCCATCCTAGGCTGGTGCCAGCAGGAGTCAGCTGTGCTCTTCCGGCTGAGGCAGAGTCTGGACTGAGAAGAGGCAGCCCTCCCTCCCCTCAGAGATTCAGTCTAGCTCACTGGCCAAGGGGGCACTTACCCTCTTGCAGAATACACGCAGAGTGGGGTCCCCTGGACATAGACAGAGCCTTTGTTTGGGCTTTTATTATTTGTCTGCAGCAGAGAAGTCACCATCGGGTCAAGGGAGAGACCAAAGAGGGACTCAATGTCCAAAAGTCCCAGAGCCTTGGTGAGGGGGGTGGGGTGGTTTCCTCCTCATTGCTCCTCAGTTTGGCCAGCGTGGCATTGTAGGGGAGGGAAGCACTCTTCTGTTCAGGCTGTCCTGAGGGACCGCACAGGGACAACCAGGCACCTTTCAGGCACATTTCATCTTCTGCTCCATCCGCGCCAGCTTTGTGCTTCCTATCACTCCTTGGTGCCTCTGTGCTGTGCATGCACACACCGCACACATGTGCCCCCGCTCCAGCACAGCTGCACCCCACTGGCAGCAGGGCAGCCTCAACTTAATCATAAGTGACCTTCCTTTCCAGGAACACTTCCCTCCCATCCTCTACCCTCCATTCCCGTTTCACAGGTGGGGTGTCAGCTTCAGCACCCACGGAGAATCACAGTTCAGACGCAGGCAGGGTGATCTCCGCTGTACTCCACACACTGGGCTGGTCTCTAGGACACAGGACATCAGCCAGAGGTTGAGCATTAGCCACACCTCCAGATATAAGGCTCAAATGGGATGGGAGATCAGACAGCACACCATCCCACTTCATACCACAAGGTGTATGAACACCTTGCCAGTACCTTTGGGGGAATTTCCCTAATGCAAGGGCACCTCTGCTTGTCCACCATTCTTCATTCCTTTGAGGAAAAAGTCTTCCGCCCCAGCAACTTCCTTTCTTCCTCCCATCATGATCTACATAGTGCATAGCCTCAGAAGAACATGACACGTTCCTATAGTGTTATGCACAAAAGCACACGTGTGTGTGTGACATGAGTGTGGGTATGGGTGTGTGCTATGAAATTGTACTAGACAAAGTAAGACAGTGGTTAGCGACTGTGGTTGTTGAGAGCAATTGGTAAAGACTTTCCTTAGAATCCTATTATTAGGAATGGTAAAAGAAAAAGTTCGCCCTTCAAACAGGACACTCCAGCTACAGCAAAGGAGTCAGCAGCCATGAGCCACAGAAGGGTGAAGCCCCCTGGCCATCTTCCCAAGTGTATGCTTGTACGACCTCCACAAAGTGCGACACACAATCCCTCCCCTGACAGGAGTGCAGACCCTGACGCCCAGCCTTCCTGACTGATTGTCTGTCTCGCTCCTGCTGTGAGCTGGGACATATGTGTGTGTGTGTAGACACACATGGGCATGAGTACACTCACACACACACTCCAACCTCCCATCTACAGCTTCCTCACATACGACAGGCACTGTGTGTCCTCCCCTGCTCTCTGTTGGACACACGAGTCTGTGCGAACTCACACACAGACCCCTTGGTGACATGGCTTCTCCTTTTATACACATTTGGCTATGCTGCAGGGGTTTCCTGCCCTCAGTCCTCTGCTGTTTAGTGCACGGGTACACACACACACACACGCATGCATTCTCACCAGAACCCCACGACATGGCTTCTCCTGTTTTTACATAGACAGGGCTCTGTTGCTGGCCCAGATTTGTCTCCCTCATCCCTAATTCACTCACGTATACAGATTCACCTACACACACCAGGTCCCAAAGGATCTCGTTATTGCATGCCCTGGACTACGTCATACAGCCAAATCTGTCCTTCACCCCAAGCCCCCAAAGCTCATACCTCAAACACACATGTGCTCGCAACCTCTCGAAGCTCATGGTAGCATGGCTTTTCCTACCATTCCATGCATTGGGCTCCACTGTATGTCTAGCCCTCTTCCCCCTCCTCCAGTGTCTACAGCCAATCAGAGCTGCTGTCATTTGGGGGACCAGTGGGTTGAATCCTGTAGCTTACAGTTTGGAGCACCCCACCAGGCCAGTCTTCTGCTTTTCCAGAGAGGCTCCTTCCCCTCACTGCTGAGAAGACCCTTGAGATGGAAATGTAGCTCTTCCTAGCTGAGCTGGGCCCCTCTAGCAGTACCAGGAGCTAGGTGGGAGGGGTGGCTGGTATCCCCTGGTTTTCTGTTCAGAATTTCCACCTCTCCTTCTCCTACGCAGAGCCTAGTTTTTGCCCTAGGCCATGGAGGCCTGTGGGTCCCGTTATGCTCTCTTTAAGGACACTTTTTGCCTAACCCTTCATTTCTCATTCTTTTTTAGAGAATCTTAAAAGTTCCAGATTCTAGAACATTCACAGCAAGCTGGAACCCACAGATCATCTGGTCCAGACCCTTGCTGGTACTCCACTGGCTGCTGCTCCTCTCCTCTGCTGTCTCTCCCGAGGCTGCAACTGCTCCGGATAAGAGACAAAGGATCAAGATGACCTTATGTCTCTGCGTTGGGTCTTTGGTTAATTCTCCAGCAGGCAGCTTCCCTCTCCTCCTGCGCCCCTGTAGCTATGATATCTTACTACTGAAAACATGCTTTTTTCTAGGGAGCATCCTTAAGTTTGTCAGGTCCAGGAGGCCAGGAGTTCTTTGGATCCCTCTGGTTTTTCCCACCTACCCCAAAGAACATGTACAGTAGGACACTGGCTCTTTCCAGGAAGGGTGACTTGATACCTCAGTTGAGGCTATTCTTCTCTTTCCAGGATGACACAGGGAGGCCAAGTTCAACTGGCCAGGAATACGAAGTTGCCAGGAGTAGATGGCAAAGAGCCCAGGTTCCCAAATGCCAGCAGGGCTTAGTAAACAGCTTGCTAACCAGCAAAGTGAGGCCAATTGGCTCAAAGGCCTGTGGGATTTTCATGGGATCCACTGTTCATCTTCTTGGCTTTAAACATCAGTTGAGTCTTTGGGCATCCTTTGTGAGAGATTTAGGGGTCCTCTCTCCTCTGGACAGAATTGGAAAAGTATTTGCTGTGATCACTATGCCATGTGTATTCCTGGAGACCTTCTCAAGAGGTGGGAACCATTGAGACATTGTCCACAAGAATCCAAAACGGTGGCTTCTATCTGTGCATTCTCTTTTCCCTCATCCCCAAACTTCTCCTTCCCACCCTGCCTTTCGTTTTGTCAAGGGGCTGCCATAGCTAAAGCCAAGACCAGAAGAACAGGATTATTTAAACAGCCCCTGAAGGCTGGAGTCTGTCTTTTGTCCAGGCAGATGGGATGGCCATCCCTTGGCTCCCATTGGCAGCCACATTGTAACATCTGTAAGGTGCCAAGGTTTGTGTCTCTGGACTCATATTCAAGCCCTAGGGGGGCCTGGGCTCTTGAGGGAGAAGTGGCCATCTAAGAGCTGTCTTCCATGTTCTGTAGCCTCTGCTGGGCCATGGCAGAAACTCCTGACTGTAGAGTACAGGGACTGGGATGGGTGAGTTTGGCCTGAGAGAGGGATGTGCTTCCTTTGGCCTTGGCTATCTTGGCTGGCAGCTTTAGAAACCCATAGAGAGACAGGAGGAGAACGCAGCCCAAGAAGGGGCCTGAGGATCTGCTGGTTTCTTGGTAGATGAGGGCTGAGGATTCCTGGCCCAGCATGCAGGCAGCTGCTCTGGTCCCCAGATCCGATGTGAGGACTGGGCGGTTCCTTCCAGTCTCTTTTGCTTTCCTCTGCCTTGCCCCAGGCCTGTGGTCCCCACCCAACCTGTGCCTAGGGGAACACGGGGGCTAATGATGTGCTGCAGGTCATGCTGTCCTTGCCTGGAAGCCGGCGATCATTGAATGTGTGCATGTTGATGACAGCGTCGGTCTTGACCATCATGGGAGCCTGTGGCTTGTGCTTGACCCGACGCTGGCAGGTGAGGGAGAAACGGATCTCATCGGCCACGGTACTACAGAAGGAACGCTGGGGAAAGAACAGGAGTTCATGAGTGAGGCCTGGTTCTGCAGCTCTAGCCAACTCCTCCCCTTCCTCCTAGAGGCTGTGCTAAGGTGACCCCATCTTTCTCACACCTTTGCCCCACCAGCCTTCCGCCTCCTGCAAGATGATTCATTTGTATAGTGGTCTATGAAGCCCCACATTCTTGTTTGAAGACTAAGGTAGGTGGGAAGGTATCATTTCACAGATGAGCACACTGAGGCTCTGATGAGGATGCACATTAAAATCTGATTTTTTTTCCCTTAAACCCTAATGGCAGGAACCAGCCAGTTTCACTCCCATGAACCCAGTTCCAGCATTAGGTGTAGACAAATGTGGGTGACCCTTCTTCTGGCAGGGCTTCTGATCAAAGGGAGAATCACTGCTCTCCCACTCAGGAAAGTCCAGCATTGTTTGCCATAGTGGACAACTGGGAGGCAGCTCCCTGGAGGGCTGTTGGGTGGCAGTATCCTCCTCCTAACTAGGTCCTTGCAGATAGCCAAAGAAGGACAGCAAAAGTGCAGTACTGCCACATATTCATATTGATGGCAGTGGCTTCTATGAGACCAACCATCAGTGGTTGTCCTGAGGCTTGTAAGTAAGGGAGTGGAGGTTGCGCATGCCTCAGTTTACCCAGTGAGGCCAGGGCATTAGCACCAGGACCAGTTGTATACAGTTTGTGGATTGCAGAGGAATAGAGACGTGGTGGTAAATTCTGGCTCTGTTTCCTACCAGCTGTGACCTCTCTAGATCTCCCCTTCCTTAGCTACTAACTGCAGAACATCATCCCTCTTTTACCTGCCTTTCTTCATTCTGCAAATATTTACTAAGACTCTACTATGTGCCAGGCACTGTTCTAGGTGTTAGGCGCATAGCAGCAGAGAACATAGACTAAAGTCCCAGCTGTCAGAGAGTTTGCAGTCTGACCATGGGATGGAAACAGACAAAAACATCGATCAAGTAAATAATTTCGATAGTGATGACTGTTAAGAGAACAGAGCAGTGAAACAGGATAAAGGCGGTGGGAATGGGGACAGGTAGGGAAGGCTACTTGAGCAGGTGACATATGAACTACAACTTCAGTGATCAGATGGTGCCAAGAACATGCTACTGTGCAGGAAGAGCACACCAGGTGGGTGAAACAGGGTGCGTGAAGGCACCCTGAAACATGCTTGGTGTGTTAGGGACTAAAACATGCTTGGTGTTAGGGACTAAATGGGAGGCCGGTGTGTATGGCATAGCAAGGGCGGGAAGGAGTGGAAGGAGGAGGTCTGAAGGAACAGGTCAGGACAGGGGCCCTTAGAGTTTTTCATGGAGTTTGGAGCTTAGTCCAATCTTAACAGGAATTCCTAAATAGTATGGCTGTTCTTTTTTGATATATTTTTTAACCATTCCATATCGTTGCTATTTCTCTAATTTTTTCCTGTTACAATCAATACTTCAACAAACATCTGTCAATAAAATTACATATATCCTTGATCACTTCCATTGGGTGAATTTCTAAAAATAGAAATTGGTCAAAATGTGTGGCCAGTTTTAAAGACTGAACATCTCACTGAGTGTGGTGGCTGAGGCAGAAGGATCACCGTGAGTTCGAGGCCAGCCTGGGCTACATAGTGTTTTCAAGGTCAGCCTGAACTACGTAGAGAGACCCTGTCTCAGAAAACCAAAAATCTTCCAAAAAGGAAGAAAGAAAGAAAAAGAAAGAAAAAATATCCTGTGGAGTTTATCTACAGAAATGTATCTGTTTGGAGTTCAGTTCTGGAAGTGTCTCTTTTACCACACCAGGGCTAACTTGAACGGCCGGTATGGTCCTTCCCCTCCTCTTTGTTGACTTAGGTTGCTGATTATCTATGGGTCCATTTCCTTTTTTGATGGTTGTATAAACTTTCTGTGATAATGGCTCCACAGGTGATCCCCCCATCTGGACCTAGATCCTCTCAAACCTCTCCATGAGAGCTGATTTCCCAGCCCAGAGGCCTCAACCCAGGTGTGTATTAAGTCACCCTATAGCTTTCTGAAAACACCAGTGCTGGGCTCTGCCACAAGCCAATTAAAATGGAGTCTGGGAGAAAGGCCAGGGCATTAGCACTTTAAAACTCTCTCCCTGTGGTTCTAATTTGCTCCGGGGATCCAGAACCACTGCCCAACCAGACTTGAATTAATCAGAATAGTAGAGCCCAGTTCCACCGTCTGCACATTTGGCCCAGCCCTTGTAACTCTTCCTTTTAAAACTTTTGGTTATGAAAATTTCCAAGCATATGCAAAAGTAGAGAGAACAGTATAATGAACGCTTTGCCACCATCTCCCAGCTTCAACAATTACCCTGGAGGGTTTTATGCAGCAAACTGATAATGGTTTGAATTAAGTTTTAAACAGGGCACAGGCTGCCATGCAACTAGGAGACAGCAGCTGCAGGAAAGCATGGAGGCAGGAAGGCACAGTCCAGGCCAGCGGTGAAGGTGCCTTGCCCTGGGTTGGAGTAAAAGCAATGGAAATTGGGCTGCGTCAGGACAACATAGAGCGTCAGGATGTCCTGGTGCAGTGGATGCAAGATGGGCTGCCGTGAGGGTGGGTGAGACCATGGTGTACCCAGCACTAGCACGGGAACAGCACAAATCCTCCTCTCCCTCTCAGTGCCCACAGGCCAGCTAGGGGCTCACCTGCTCTCGCTCTGCCGTTTTGCGGAGCTTGTATACAAACTCGCCCACGGCCACCAGCACAGATAGGACCAGGCCGGCAGCCAGGACAATGAAGATGCCACCGATCTTCTGGATGCCCAGGGCGCTGGCCTCCTTGTTTTCCTCCTCAGGACACCCGCTGCCTCGCCACCACTTCTCCTTCATGATGTGCAGCTTGTCCTCCTCCTGCAGCTGCAGGATGGCGATGGTGATCTTGTCCCGGTACGGAGAGCCTGGCAAGGGGAGAGGGGACCCCTGGCTGTCAGTGGTGCCTACCCAGCTTGTCATTTATTTGACCCCTTCAACACTCTAGTCGGAGCCAGCCACCATCACTAGCTCTCTCAATGAGCTCTTTACATGGGGGACCCTACAAATGAAGTCTCTCTTTAAATCTACACAAGGTAACTGGGTGGATGATGTAGCCCACTGAGTATCCGTTGTCATGGGTCCCCAGAAGGCATCTCTGCTGCATCGGTGGAGGGATGAGGGAAGATAGAGATGACCTCTGGGAACTGACACCTCCACACTGTGTTTGTGTTCCACTTTCCACCGCTCGGGCCAGGGCTGACCTCTGTGGGTATGTGGCTCTGTCCCTCTGCTCCTGGGCTGAGGTAATGTCACCTTCCTGGGGTCAGCGGAAGGACCATGTTTGTGAGCAGATGTGGGAGCTTTGCCCTCCCCCCTCCCTGCGCCCTGGCTCACCCATGGGTGTGCCGATGCCGTAGCCCTTGGAGTCGATGAGGCCCCCGATCTGGGTGAGGTTGCAGTTCCTCTGGGTGATGTACTCGATGGTGGTGGACTCCATGAGCAGCGCATAATCGGCCGTCAGGGTCCGCTGGATGCCCTCCTCGTTGTTCTTCACCAGTGCCGAGGGCTTGCTGCTCATGAAGGCCCACATCTTCTCAAAGGTGGAGATCTTGGATTTCTGGGCCGAGAGAAGGGGTGAAGCACACGTGGTGACAGCCCACCAGGACCGAGCTCTGCACACCAGTTCAGCAGGGCTTGGCTCATGAATGAACTTGGTCTATGCGTTTCAGAGTAAGGGAGCACTGCCCATTGCACAGATGTGCAAACTGAGGCCTGAGAGGAGAGGTCCCCAGACAGAGCTGGGGGATGATAAAGCTCAGACAGACTCAGGCCCACTTTCTGGAAACTCTGGTTCTTCACCAAGGCACAGATGGGCTTCAGATTGGCTTTTTCTTTTTTTCTTGGTACTGGGATGGAACCCAGGGTCTTTGCACTGAGTTACATCCCTAGCAGGGTCTCATTAAGTTGCTAAATTGCTGAGGCTGGGCTCAAACTTGTAATCTTCCTGCCTCAGCCTCCCATAGTGCCAGATCTAACTCAGATTGGCTTTTTAAAAATTAATTTTTTCCCTAACAAGTATTAAATAATTAGCACGTCCAGACCTTGTTCTTAGTGCCTTACCTGCTTTACTTTAGTCATTGGTTCTTCACAGTGACCACAGGAGGCAGGTGCCTTCATTAGTTCCATTTTACGGGGGAAAATTGTGGTAGAGCTAAGTAGCCTATGGGTACCCAGATACTGAATGGCAGAGCGAGGCTTCAAAGCCAGGGCTTCTGGCACCAGAGTCCATGCTCTAACCATTCAGCAATACTGCCTGGCAGGAGTCACTGTGAGGGTGGGTGGCTGGGAGATGGATGCTGATGAGGGCAAAGCTCAGTGGGCCTGGCCCCCCCACTTCACTTCAGCCAATGCAGGTCCCTTCAGTACTGTTTCAGGGCAAGACTCTGTGAAGCTTAGACTTTGGTCTGTTCTCCTCTTGCCCAGTGAGGGAGGTAAGCGAACGTTCAGAGCAGGTATCTGTAAACCCAGCATCCCTAAGACCAGGCCAGGGCTGGGGAGACTGAGAGAGGTCCCTGGAGATGGAGGGAGGTGGGCTAGGGCTGAATGTCCCTTGCTGCCTGGGGAGACTGCGCAGAGCAGGATGTGTGGCATTCATGAGATTTCTTGGGAACTTAGTGTTGCCAGCTGCCTGCTCCCAGCAAGGATTGCCCTGTTGCAGTTGGTCCCAGGGGTGCAGGTGGCTCTGCAGGGCCCATTGTATCAGTGGTTTCCAAATCTGGCTGTGGCTTTCTGTGATGCCAGCCTGTCTGACTGGCACCCAGCCCGGCTCTGGTGTGCGTGACAGCATGGGTGTGCTCACACAGACTGGCATAGGCCTGGAGCATGGCCAGGGGCTGGGGAAGAAGCTGTGCCTCCCAGGAGGGGTTAGGGAGCCTGGGAGGAAAACGTACTTTCTATCTCTAGCCGCCTGACAAGGCACCAGCTTTGAAAACTTGTCCTGCAGACCACAGTATGCCCCAGAGGCAGTAAGGACAGGATGGGCCCTTAAAGCAGCATGCAGAACCCTCCAGAGTTCCATATGTGGTGGGGTTAGCTGAGTGCCAGCAATGCCTCCTTTGGGTACAGGACATGGGGCACCTTCACAGACAGGCAGCCATGCTCCTGCCTGAAAATCTACCTGCCCCAAAGCCAAAGTCACCAAGAGCTCAGGTGCTCAGAGCCCACTCTGGGCTGCTCCCAGCCCCTACTGGTCCTCAGCCCCTCCTTGCAGCTACTCCAGCTCCGTGGTACCTTCCTTTGCATCCCTGCCTCCCAGGCTTCAGCATCCTGTAGCTCTCCACCTTCTCAGCTACTCTTCCACCTTAGTTCTTCCAAAATGCCCCACTAGCTCCTCTTCCTTTAAAGATACACCCCATTTTCAGCAATTCCAGTGCCCCTGATATTTCTATTTCCTGGATTATTTCTGATATGCAGAGTCTCCTGCCGGCAGCTTCTTTGCTCCCCCAACCCCTTTTCTCTGCCTGCTTCATCCCCAGGTTCTAAATTGTTCCCAATGATCTCATTTGCTGGAACTCAGACCTTTGTGAATTCTGCGCCACTTGACTGCCAGCTGGACCTACTGACTTGCTTTTAACTCCCCCTGAAGTGATTACATGAGTCCAAGATAAGACACAAGAGATTGACTTCCCCTTGCTTGGGCTCCCTCTGACTCTTCTCCTCTGGCAGAAGTGCCATCAAGTCATGAGTTGCTTTTGGGGAATTCCCATGGCGAGAGAGGGCAGCCTCTGGCCAATGGTCAGTGAAGAGCTGAAGCCTTTAATCCAGCCACTAGGAGGAGCTGGGGCCTGCCCACAACCATGTGAGCTTAGAAGCTGTGCCTTGAAATGAGTGCAGCATTAGCCAACACGTTGACCACAGCCTTAGATGAAACCCTCAGCCCGAGGATTCAGCTAGCTGTGCTGGATCCCCGACCCACAAACTGGGAGATGACAGATAAGACATTAATTTTGGGTAATTTGTTACACAGCAGTAGATAACTAGTGCACTCTCTCAGCTATATACTAACATGAGCTACTTCTGTTCCCAATTTAGTTGCTTTTTCAGATAATTGTTAATTTCTTTTCTTTTTTTTTTTTTTTTGGTGGGTACCGGGGGTTGACCTCAGGACCTTGCGTGCCAGCAGGTGCTGTGCCACTGAGTGATATCACTGGCCCTTTTTTCGTATGTGGGTACTGGGAGTGGAACTCAGGACCTTGAGCTTGCTAGGCAGGCGCTTATGCCACTGAGCCATCTCACCGGCCCCAATCATTAATTTCAACTATTCCTATAATCAAGTTATCCAATCCAACCATCCCTGCTTTGCCAGATACCCATGCTCACAGGTTCTCTAGTATTTTGGTTATCATGACCTAAGTAGTGCTATCCCTTCTGTAACTCCAGCTCCTTAGCTCCTTGACATTCCTGCTTTCCAAATTTTACCAGAGGTGGGAACCACAGACCGAGGAGGCAAGCAGGGCTCTCCTTATACTTCCTAATGTATCCATGCATTAATTCATCTACTCACCCATCCTTCCACTCCTCCAGGCATCCACCCACCCCTCTTTCCCAAGCCTCATTTATCTGGTCATACTTCTACCCACATACTATATACTAGTTTTTTCAACTATCTGACTATTCACCTAGCTTGTTACATATTCATCCACCCCTTCTTTCTTCTATCCAACCATCTGTCTCTGCACCCTTCCTCATCTATCAGCCCCCATCCATCCCTTCCTCCTTCTCATCCATCTTACTTTCCCACACAACTAGTCATCTGTAACTTTTTGAACCACTCAGGAAGCCCCCCCACTTCTCCTGACTCAGAATGGGATTGGAACATCTCTTTCTCCAAATTTCTTGTGCTGCACCCTCCCATTCCTCCTCTACATGGGCCTGCCTGACACCAAAACATAAGCTTTTCCCAGGGATTCAGCACCTGAAATGGAGACAGGAGTTTCAGTTGGAGGCTGGAGGGGGTGTTGGGCAGATGGGTTTTGAGGACAGATGCATGAAAGCCTCCAGTGGGTAAAGGCAATGAATGAAGAAGATGGGAAAGGACACCAGAGAGTGTAGGCCAGTCAAGATGGGAGGAGGCACCAAGGCAGAAACTGACTGTGACACAGATTTCAAGTGGTTTCACTCTCCCACTCTAGTGCCAAAAACCCACAGGCTCTGTCACATTTAGGCAGATGGGTCTGAAATCTGCTTCCCTAGAATGGCCACCCACTGTTCTGGTTCTATATCTTGAGCCCCTTTTCTCAATACATCTGCTCATGGTCTCTGTTTTTCCTTAAGTTCTGTCCTCTTGTCCTTGAACAGTTTTGAGATTCTGGGGTCCAACTGGGAAGAGTCCCCCTTTGGCACATCTGAAGCAGGGAGAAATGGAGTCAGGGCCCCTCCTGGAATCTCAGCTCTTTTTCCTTTCCATGGGCCTGGTCACCAGAGGCCCGAGTTCCTGTCATTGGCCTGAGCTGTAGCCACCCTGCCCTAGGGAATGGAGTCCCATGTACTATGGCTCCTGCATCATCTTGCTTGTCCCTGCTCTGGTGGGACCTTAATAAGGATTACTTCGGGGCCACTCACCCAAATCAATTAATGGAATCATTTGGAGAAGCCAATACAGGGCAATCTGCCAGGACAGAGATGCTTTTTTTATCAGAAAAATTGGCAAGAAAGTAAGTTTCAGGCTCACAACTTTCATTTCCAGCCTCCTCAAAGAAGTAAATTGATTTTCTCCAACTGAAGATACTTAATCTTGAGAATTTAACATTTCTGTATAAGAGAATGTATATAAGTCTATATCTACATATATAAATATATATATATCAATTTCAAAGGGAGCTACATCCTAGGGAATGTGTGCAGAGAGGCAGCAGCAATATGATTCCATGCAAGACTTTGAGTATTCTCCATATTGGAATGAAGATCTTTTCCCAAATTAATTAGCTTTCTTATCCCTGGATGTGGAGTCTTTGGCCTTATCACTTCCGTGTCCTGGAGCAGTTAATCACTTCTCTCAGGTTATTTCCGTGGGGATCGGGAGGTCTGTCTGAGTCCCTTGCCTCTGTCTGCTGCTACAGTTCCCTTGGTGAGGACAGGCTCGCTGGCCCTCTGCCCCGGGAGAAGCCCCGGAGGCTGGCCTGAAACACCCGAGGCCTGCCCCGGGAGGGGGCTCCTGGCGGTGAGTACTGCAGGGCTGCGAGTGGAGGTAGTGGGAGGGGTCAGCTCTACTGCAGGGATTCTGATGTCACACCAACCTGGGTTGCAATGCCCGCTCCTTTTGTGACCACAGTCTAGAGATGTCACATCTATAAGCCTCATTTTCCACATCTGTAAATTGTGGGGCTTAAGAATGCTGACCGTGTAGGGACTGTGAAGGTCCAGTGAGAAGAGGTGTGTAAAGTGTTTGTTAACGCACAAGCCTGGCCCCTAAGTCTCTATACATGGTTGGTAACAGTATTTCTCTTCCAGTCTCCTTAATTCTTTTTCAGGCTCACTTTTCCCATTTAGAAGGAGGGGATAAAGCCAGATATGGTAGCACATACCTATAATCCCAGCACTCTGGGAGACTGAAGCAGGAGGCTTCAAGTTTAAGCCCAGCCTGGGCAAATTAGCAACTTAGTGAGACCTTGTCTCAAAGTAAATAAATAAAAACAAACAAACAAAAAACCACAAAGGGCTGGGGGTATAGCTCAGTGTGATGCCCCTGGGTTCAATCTCCAGTACTGCAGGAAAGAAAGAGAGAAAGAGAGAAAGAAAGAAAGAAAGAAAGAAAGAAAGAAAGAAAGAAAGGAAGGAAGGAAGAAAGGGAAAGAAAGAAGAAAGAAAGAGGAAGAAAGAAAGAAAAGTAGGGAGGGGATAAGGAAGGGGGGGATAATAATCTCCACAGTGCAGAGGTGACTATGGAAATTAAATGACATGATATTTTGTGGTAAAAAACTCAAATGCTGACTGGGCAGGCTGGGTACAGAAAGAACTAAAGAGGCCAAGTGGGATTTATAAACTGAAGACAGACATTGCTCCTGAGCCCCCAACAACTGTTGCTTTGCAGGAGAACCAGCTCAATGATGCCAGATATTTCACATTTTCAAGAGGCTGGAAATGTGAATTTTTAAAATGCAAAAGCCTTCAAATTTTAAAGTGATGGCAACTAACTTAAAAAAATCTACATAAAACAAGTAATGCAATCCACGACCTCCAAAAAGTTATGCCTATGAGCTGTGTATCATCCATTTGCAACAATATATAGTAAAGATGGTTAATTTTATTGCGTGCCTTCTTCATCCCAGGTATATTGCATCCTAAGCTGTATATATGAAAGACCTCATTCAATCATCTCAAGAACTCTACGAGGCTAGGTATTATACCCAGTTCATAGAAGAGAAAACAAAGGCACAGGGAGGTCATCAGTAACTTAGTAGTTTTCAGTGACTTCCCTGTCACCACTGGCCTTTGCCCTGTACCTGTTGTTGCTTCTTTGTCTGCTCTCTCTGCATTTCCTCCACCTCAGAACCTCTGGGCTCCTCCCCAAGTGCTTAGCCCTGAGCAGAGGCAGGTGGCCACCCCATGACATTAATGTCCTCTACAAAGCCCAGCAGATCCAGTGCAGAGGGATCTGGAGGAGCCTCCAGGCACCTACTGGCTGGTCCCTCTACAACATGTGTTAAGTCACCTGCCTCAGGAGGGGACTGACTAAGGGCAAGAGCATCCCTGGCCCTGGGATGATCACTGTAAGATAGTAGCTCAGGGAATCCTCTTGCAAACTGCTGCAGGGTGGGAGCCAGCAGCCACAATGTACAAGTGAACAAGCTGAGGCCTATAGAAGAGAAGTGACTGGTCCAAGGTCACCCAGCAGAGACATCACTCAGGGCTCACATCCCAGTCTCCTTTGAGATGGATGCTATCTGTGCCAGGCTGCATGCACTGAATGCTGCCTGGTCACGACACATCCATCTCCTTACCCTACCTGTACTAAAAGACAGGGCTATGGCCACCAAGAGATCGGCAAATGGGTCTGGAGAAACTGGAACTGAGACGGAAGAGAGTCCTCCTGGACCCTCCAGCTCAGGGAAGAGTCTGCTATGCAGCTGGAAGGTGAGGTGTGGATGGGGTGGCCCCTTCAAGTGTCTTCCAGGTCAGATACTATGACTGAGGCTGTGCAAGGCGGAGGATGCCTAAGGTTGGGGAGCCTGGGATTCAGGGCTCCCAGCTCCCACTCCTTTCCCCAGCCACCCCCTGGGATTCAGGGCTCCCCATCCCCTCCAGCCAAAGAGGGCTGAATCTTTGCAGAAGCTGTCTTCCCACATCCTCTGCCTTCAAAGCTCCCCAGCCCTCCCTGCAAAGAGCACGGTTTCCCCCACGTTCTCCTTTACATTTTGCCTACATATTTTTACAGCCAAACGGTGCTTTCAAAGGCCTTCTTTTTCATCTCCTAATTAATTTTTATCTTCTAAGACGGAGGGAGGACAACACAGGAGATGTTGTTTGTGATGTCTGCTGCTTCCTGACAACTTTGAGCAGAACCTCCTCTGGAGTGATGGCAGCTGCCTCCAGCCATGCTTATTACAGGCTGTGGGCTGAGGCCAAGAGGTGTGGAAGATCTGGGAGTCTGATATCCTGCTTCTTGCTCTTGTCATCTTTGGGCAGCAGTGGGTGCCTCCCGCCCTTTGTGTTCTACCGTCAGCCAAGGGAGATTATAAGACTGTTCACAGCCTCCCTAGGACCATGGAAATGAAGTTCACCGGTCCTGCACTTCAGGACATTCATGGGATACCACCTGCATGATTCTGGTTCTCAACACTACCTCCTGCATTTGATTCTCTTGGCTTCTGCCACCTTTAATTCCATCCTTTAACTCTAGAGCAGCATTAACTCACCATGAGTTAATTCTCAGCAACTATGGTGTGCCAGGACTGTGCTGGGCTCTGGGTATGGCTCAATTGACTGGCTTCATTCTTTCCCAAGCGACTCCAGAGGATTTTGACAGGATCCTTACAGAGAGTACTGGCACTATAGCCAGACCATTGGGGTTCAAATCCCAGTTCTGCATTTCACTAGCTGTGTGTCCTTGGGTAAGTTGGTTAGGCTCTCTGAGCCTTACTTTCATTTTGTGTAAAATGGAGATGATAATCTACCTTCTAGGGTTGTTATGAGGCTGATATGAGTGAATATGAATGTCTCCTAGACCTCTGGGCTTCTCCTGGAGCTGATGCCTGTCCAATCCTAGTATCAGCCTTGCCATACATACTCCTGGGAAAGACAGAGGACCACCTCCCAGGAGAAGACCCCAGAGTGGAGACCCCAGGAGAGAGCACTGTGTGTGCAGGTAGCGTGTCCGACCTTGAACCTGGCTCCACCATTGATCTGCTATGGCAAAACACCCAACTCCTCTGCATCTCCACTTCTCTAGAACAAAGTCAGGTCTCCTTCCAGCTCTAACTTGCAAACATTCTGCAAAAATGAGCAGGCTCCAACTTGGCTCTGGGGAAAACATGACAAGGAGGTCCAGCTCCAGAGGGCAGGGGTGTGGGAGGAAGTGGGTTTGTCCAGACACCTTGTGCATTGGTGCCATGCTTCTAACCCATCCTCGGATCCAAGGTTAATGTGCCCATGTCCACACTCCTTCCCGCCCACCTCATGGCCCTGTTGCTGTAGCTGCCATGGGAGGACGTCTGAGTGAGAGGAGCTTCACGTGAATGGAGGCGGGAGACGATGTGGCCAGACACAGAGAGGGATTAATTGACCCGGGAGAGAATGAGAGTGGAGCTAGTTGTGCAGGGCAATGTGCAGGTGCTGCTTCTGGCCAGAGGGCCCTTGTGAGCACAGGCCCTTGAGCCCCAGAAGCCCAGTTGGGTGGCAGCATGTGTGTCCCTTTCCTGCCCTTCTTGCTATGCCATTTGCAGGGAAGGTGGGCGGGGGTGGAGAAGGCTGCGGGAGGTGCTGCTTGATGCTGAGGACAGAGGCTCAGTGGGGAGCTGGGACCAGGCTCTGGGAAGCCAATCTGAACATCTTAGCATGGATGAAGGCGAGGGCATCCAATCAGCAGCAATGAGCCCGCGTCGGGCTTATTTATGCCACTTCCCTTTGATCGGGAGCCCTGCTTAGAGACAGGCTCATGTGTAATGCATGAGAAAGGCTCTGGCTCAAAGGGCTGGGCTGCAGCCGGGGGACAGGCAAGCAGGTGCACACACACACACTCATGGAGACACACATGCAGGCATGGGCCATCACACACATGTCATTACATAGTTCCCCTTCCCCTACTTATCTAGGCACACCCACAGGGACATTGAGTACACACAGTCTCTGTGCACACGTCCATACAGTCGCTCCAGCGCACACTCGCAAACACCTATGTGTCCAGAACACAGAGATGCATTACACAGAACCTCACCAACACACACACACACACACACACACACACACATGATGCAACTATTCATGTCTAAGCACAGACAGATGTGTACTCACACAGGCAGACTCTCAGCCAAGGGCACACACGTGCACACCTGAATACACAAATGCACCTTTATATGCAGTATCTATTGCTACCTGCACACATGCAGCCATGCATGTGTACACATGCAATCATACTTGTTCACACTCATACACACAGAGTTCCACAGAGCTCATAACATCCCTTTGATGATGCTTTTATCTTCCCCTGGCTCTAAACACAAGCTGTGACTTCTTAGGCACATGGTATTTGCAGCTTCCTGGTTGGAGTAGCAACATCTACAGGGGCCCCTGTCCCCTCCTTTCTCTTCACTAACCCACTTCCAACCTCAAGGAGAGGTGTGGAAGGCTTGGTGGGGAAAGTGCTAGGGGATTCTGTGGAAGGCTTTCCCACTCCACTCTTCCTCTCTTTACTCTGGCCCCCCTGCAGGCTCAATCCATCTCTCAGAGGCTTAGCCTAGGAGACAGGGGCTGAGGGATGGGGAACTGGGACCCAGAGAAAGGGAAGTACCTGGCATCTAGACTGATGGAGACAGGTGATTAATGGATGAATGAATGAATCTACAGCTGCAGAGTTCCCACATCCTGATCATTTCTGAGAGGTCATGAGAATAGTGGTTCTCAAAGTGTGGTCCCTGGACCGGCTGTGCCAACAGGACTCAGTAACTAGTTAGAAAGGCTCATTCTTGGCCCCCACCCAGACCTCCTGGGTCAGACATTCTGAGGGTGGAAGGCTTCATGTGGTAGGAAGTCCTCCAGGGCACCCAAATGCACACTCAAGTCCCAGCAATGCTGGCTTAGTTCCCAGGCTTTGGTGGAAGGCAGACTTAGGGCAGCATTTGATTCCACCAGTTGTAAGTCTTTGGATGAGAAACTGCTCTAAGCCTCAGTTTCCACATGTGTAAAATAGAAATAATTACAGCAGCAAACTCACAGGACATATAAAGGTGATATGAACCCAAGCACTGGGTGTAGCTCTAGTCCCACTGCGAGCCTCAGTGCTGGCAGCTACTGTTATTGTTACTTCTGGATGCACATTGACATCTACTGGCTCTCAGAGGACAGACTATGCTGGCAGAAGGTGAAAAAACACTGGCAAACTGAGCCAACACTTTCAAAACAGAAGCAACAAAGTCATGGCTGGACACCCACTGGAACAGTCACTTGGGCAAGTAACAGGGACTTTATCTGAAGATGCCAGCATTCTGAGAGTGTAACATGCTAAGTAAGCGGTGTTTATAACCAGTCCTTTGAGTTCTAAGCCTCCTTCCTTCCTTCAGGCATGTGCCCCACTGTTCTCAGTGGTGGACAGCTCCTCCCAACCCCAGGCCAGCCCCTTGGAGATGGATGGCACTGAGACCCCAAGACAAGGGCTACTTTTTTTTTACTGCTGGTGTGTTTGGGCCCCTCCTCCTTCCCCTTCACGCATTCCATTTTTCTATCTGTCCTCCCTCCATGACTCATACAGCTTGTCCCAGGTTCAGAAACTTCTAGAATTTGTGTTGAGTCCTACCTGTACAGCTCCCCAAAGTCAACTGGTTGAAACAGGGAGGGGCTGAGCCCCAGGGGTTTCTGGCTCATTGGTTCTGACCTATGGGGAAGGACAGAGACCCCACCACCCCTTTCCTTTTCTGCTCGGTGAAGGGTCTGTGGTGGGTCAGCTTGTGGCTCTGCAACGGAAAGGAGAGGGCCTCACCTTGAAGAAGGTCATGGTGGCCCCATCCTTGACAGCCCCATACTCGATTTTGGTTTGCTTGGCCAGGTCATCGGCAGAGTCGATGGGTGATTCCATGCGCTCCACTGTGAGAAAGGCAGCCAGGTTGGCAGTGTAGGAGGAAATGATGATGAGTGTGAAGAACCACCAGATGCCACCGATGATGCGTGTGGACAGAGCTTTGGGCATCAGTTCAGACCCTGGGAGAAAGGAGACAGCAGTGTCTTACAATGTGCATACAAGGGCTGCTCCAGTCACCTGGTTTGGGGACTCCACTGACACTTTCATAAAAATGGCTTGCAGGAATGTGGCCCACCCACCAGCACCACCTGGGAACTTGTTAAGAATGCTAATTCTCAGGCCCCACCCCAGGACCTGCTGCATCAGTAACTGCAGGTGGGGGGCAGAACCACCGATCTGTGTGTTTGATCACCCGTCCAGGTGGTTCTGATCTGAAATTTAAGAGCCACTTCTCTGAAAAAACACACATGTGCCCAACAGTTCACAGAGCATGTCAGCCCTCTGCTGCCTCTCCATGGCCATTCCTGTGGTCCAGGTTAAGACACGTGGGGGATGGAACCCCTGGGATCTTGAATGAATCCTGTTCCCAACACTCTGTGTGAGCTTGTGCCAGACACTTCCCCTCTCTGGGACTCTGCAGAGCATAGAAAATCGTCCTTCCTCTGTCCCAGCCTCACAGAAATACTGCGATGTTGCAATGATATAATTTCAGAAGAAATTGCATCAGAAAGTGGTATACAAATATGAGATTGCTATGTGGCACTTGGCAGCAGGAGAAAAATCAACATTTTTGGAAGTTCTTTGCTGAAATATATTGCTCTTCCTCCCCGACCTTGGGTATGGAGCATAATTTAAATGAAACCTTCTAACCGAAGTAATTAACTAGGTGGCTTTCAAGAGATTTAAATAGCAAGTGACTCCTGAACTTTCCAGAATATTTGGACCTGCAATCTGAAAAGTGTCTGCTTTGATATGGATGATTTTTTTTCTCAAAGAAATCACTCAAGGGAGAGTTTTCAAATACATAACTATTTTCTCCCTCCTAATCAAAACCATGAGGGGAGTGCATGGGGGGCCAGGGCTTTGAATAGCAGCAGGCAGCAAAAGAGGGGAAGTTATTACCACAAAGAGGGCTTTCTAGGTCCTTCCCAACTGTCACTGAACAAAGATGATGGGCTGCGAAGTGAGGTGAGGCTTCAGGACACTCCTTAATAGTGGGGACAGGTGGAGGAATTTCCCTTGAAAGCTGCCTGTTACTTCCCAGCTGCTGGAACCCATGAGGCTGCCTAGCTCCCCTCCCCAGACAGCCACTCCCAGCCTCCCCAAGTTGCTCCAGCCAGGGCTCCAGCTGTCCCCAAAGGAGAAGGGCTTCTTCTAGTTGTTTTCTTGGGAAGCTCTGCCAGACAGCTGGCCCCCCAGCCGGGGTTGGAGTCCATCCCTGGGTTCTGAGGGGCTGAACAGTCTCCAGGGTATAGGAGAGAGCTACTTTTCCCTTTTCTTCATTCACGTACTCAGCACAGAGCATGGTGTATAGTGGACATTCAGGATAATACTGTTAATTAATTAATTAGGCCTTTGCTGATGGATTCTCCTGAGGACCAGGGCCTTACTCTGGGGCTTGGGGTTATACACAGAAGAGTGAAGGACAGGAACTTTTCTTTGTCCCTTGAAACCCCTTGTCCCTGGCCCCAGTTAGTGGGCCTCTAACACAGGCAGAGACTTGGTTGCCCCCCAGCCCCAGATAAGAGGCTCTGGATATGGAACTCCACAGGCAAAGGCAGTGGGCACATGGCCGCTGGCCAGCAGTCGGGGGTGGGTGGTTCTCCCTGGGGTCTTTCCTAGCTGGGCCTCCTCCGTGCCCGCTCTCCAACCCTCCATATCTCTGCATCTCACACCTTGCAGTTAGAGCAGGTTCTCTGCTTCCTGGGTATATTAGCAGCCGTGGGTACCCCCAAAAGGCTGGTTGCCTGCACAGGGGCAGGAGGAGCATGCGGTCCTTCCAGAGCATGTAAGAGAATCGTGTCCTCCTGTGGGTCCCCTCTCTGATGCACTCAGGTAGAAGTTTCCTCCTCAGCTGAGCCCTCCGACTCCCAGGTCCCCATACCCGGCTGATTACCTGACTATTCTACTTCCTAAAGTTCTCTTAGTTACCTCTGCCCTCCCCAGTCATGGTCACTACCTCCCCTGAGCTCTCATCTCATTCCTGCAATGGCCTCCACCCAGCCTCCCTGCCTCCGGTATTCCCCATCCACAGCCCAACTTTGCTCAGCCTGATTCTGTGGCAGAGAGGCCACAGGAGGTCAATCCAGCAAGCAGGGTGCTCTGCATCCACTTCAGCTGCAAGAGGAGGTATTGGGGTTGCATCCTGCAAGCCATAGGTCAGGGTGGCTGACATGCTTTGGCCTCAGATCCTGAGACAGCTCCAGCCAGAGCAGTAGCGGGGTGGGGCTCAGGGTCCAGGGCACACACCAGGGTGTCTCCAACCTTCTGGCAGCTCAGCAGGGTCAGGGGCTGCCCCTGGAGGATGGGCTGGCTCTGCTGACTCCAAGAGGCTGCTGGACCTGCTGGGGAGGGAAGACACCCTTCCCGGGAGAGGAGGTGGGAGATTGGGCACCCACCTTGCTGCATCAGGGAGCCCATTCCAAACCAGAAGCTGTTGAGCAGAGTGAAGTTGTTTTCTACCACTTCAGAGCCGGGGTTGCAGGGGTGAGCATCATACCACTCGTAGGGGCTGAACCTGCCGAGGGAAAAGAAGGGAGGCAGTGAGGCTGAGTGCAGGGAGATGGAAGGAAGGGCACTTCACCAACAGAGACCAAGCACAGGTGTGGGGTGCCAGCCACTCCAGCATCCCTGGTTGTTCTGCTCAGGAGGCAGGCAAGTGGCAGTCAGGGCTATTCTCCTTGTTCTTTACAGTTAGTGCCCTTTTATGATTGTAAAAGTAACTCAGCAACACCTCTTAAAATTAAAAGTGCACATGCCCTTCCACCACCAGTTCTGAAACTCATTATCCATCCAAGAGAAAGCACTTGTATGGGAGCATATAGGAAGCAGATTGAGGCAGAGTATCAAAGTGTTGTTTGTGATGGTGAAAAACTGGAAACAACCTAAATGTCCTTCAATAGAGGGATGAATAAATAAACCATGCTGCAACTGTCCTTTGAAATATCATGTCACTGTTAAAGAGAGCAGGGAACTTCTAGATGTGTGAATGGAGAAAGATCTTCAGCACATAATATTTGCACAAAAGAGAGTGATAAAAATCAGAACAATGTGATCACATTTATATAAATAGACTCCTGAAGACATATAGAGCTCCTTCTGTGTATTTAGATGTGAATGCATCCTAAAGGGTCTGGAAGGTTCCAAATATAAAGAATATCAGTGTTCATCTCTGCAGAGGGAAGTCAGAAAGGCAGAAGGACCTTCAGGGAGGGCTGTTGCTTTATATGGATTACATGAATTTTTAAAAATGAGGAGATGATTTTGAATGTCTTGTATAATTTTTAAAAATGTAAAA
The DNA here is from genome assembly GCA_028451465.1 of Erethizon dorsatum. Taxonomy (NCBI): domain Eukaryota; kingdom Metazoa; phylum Chordata; class Mammalia; order Rodentia; family Erethizontidae; genus Erethizon; species Erethizon dorsatum. The sequence continues at coordinate 106,309,963 of CM051827.1, read as the reverse complement.
AAAGTAAAAGGCAATCTATGAAATATTCAAACAGTATAGAAGAACACAATGAGAAAGTAAAAGTACCCAGCATCCTACCTCCTGGGAGAGAACAATGTGGTATATAGTTTTTTCAGATTTTTCTCTTTGACTATACCAACACATATATGACAGATGAAAATGTTATTTAAAGTCCCCCATTGCCTTTAAGGAAGATAACTCCTGATTACTAGAGGGAATCTTTGTTGACTGCCTGAGTTCCAGTTGGCAATATGTGGGTTTGAAGATGCCAGAGAGATTGAGACACCCTGGAGAAATTCCTGGCTGGGGGCACGGAGGGGAGAGAGTGGGAGGATGGTGGGATGAGAGACAAGTCCTGTGAATTCTGTTTTGGTATCTGGTGTGATGCCCTTAAGTGTGAGGCCCCTTTCCATCTCCCTTCTAAAAGAGACAGTACATTATAGATTGATCACCAGTGCTCATGTGAGAAGAACTTTGTTCTTATGAAGCAGAAAGACCTCTCAGACAGCAAATTCCAAAGAGAGGCTTCTAACCAAGTCAAGGATTTTCAAAGGAACTGACCACACACTGGTGAGAGGCTCTAAAATCCACAAGGAAGAGATGGAGGATCAGCAGAGCCGAGATGAGAGGCTGCTGTGAGGAGGGATTCTAGAGAAAGCCTGTGGAGAGCTGGGCATCCAGAGCAGAGGGAAGGGGCTTCCCAGGACACTGGTACTGGGCAGGTGCATCGGGGGGAGTCCGAAGGGCAGGCATCAGGTGATGCATGCTTTGCAGGTGGAAGCAGGATAGTTACTGCCACAAGCCCGGGCCCAAGTCTGAGGGCACTGAGTGCACAGGGTTTCACCATTGGACCCACGCAGAAAAGAGATCCAGCCCAGGTCCACCTTGACTTCACCCTAGAAGGGCAATAAACTCCAACAGGCAGAGGCTATAGGCATAGGCTGCTGGAGAGGGCACTGCCGCAGGGGGCCCATGGTAGGGCTGGGGAGAACTCTGACTCATGAATGAAGACAAATCTTGGGAAACATACCAGATGAAGATTCTAATTTCTGGAGGGAAACAGTGAGTTTGAGGCTAAGAGAGATACCTAGAACTTTCTGTGATCTGGCAGTGAGCTTAAAAGTCACAGCCAAGACAGTTTTCACTGGGGACAAGGCATCTCTGAGAACTGGGAGACAGGTGGAAGGTGATTTCTGAGCAGAGTTCATGGATTTACTCTTTTACTGTACTAGTTACACTCATATCATGTCATTTTTTAACACAAAAATACTACATCATATTACTGTACTGTCAGTAATATGGACTGGCTTTTCATTTAAGAAGTCACCAACCTCTTTCCAGATCAGTTCTTCTGGATCTACTTTATGCTCTGTAACCACCTCATGGGCAACTTTAACTTTTCCTCTCTTGGGCACTGGCGCTGTCCCTGCTTTCCACTGTTGCACTCAGCTAAAGGAAGCTTCCTTGGATAACCTCTTGGGACACCAATGGCAACAGGTGGCCTTGTCCTCTGGGGCTTTGCTGGAAAGGCTTTTTAGATTCCAGAGCGTGTCTCAATGGTGACACTTCAATGGGATGAGTTCCCTGAGGTGGAATAAAAATAACTGACTCTGGAAGGGGTCCCTTGGGTATCTAGTGCTGTCACTGGCTGGGGTCTTCACACTCTCTGAAGGTTGACAGCAACAGGCGTCCATTGTATAGTGTGTGTGTGTGCGTGTGCATGTGTGTGTGTGTGTGTGACTGTAATGCTGCAGGCAGAGGATGGAGGGTCCAGACTCCACAGGGTTGAACAGGAGGGGATGGATGGCTGCTGGACAAGGGAGCCAGGTGCCATGCGAGGTAATGTTAGATCTTAGACTTATGGCTGAGGCTGTACTAGGGTGCTCCACTTGTAAGCAAATGGGAATTAGGAGCTCTTAACCTGGAGACACTCTGGCTCCATTCAGGGGAGAAAGCTATACTCCAGTCCCACCCATGGAGGTACAGACAGGACATCGACTGTGGCCTTCTCTTCCCTGGGATACTCATTTGTGCAGGATTTACCCAGAAAGTGGCTCCTAGGGGCTGAATGGACAGCTCATCCTCAGCGCTACCTCCTGGACCAGGCACTTAGGACTACATCCCTGCCACAAGCACCCACTGTCATCTCAGTGGTGAGAAAGTGTCCTCCACTCCCTTTCTGTGTCCTTCTATCTTACTGGGCATGAAGCAGAACATCCAATGCCTGGACCACAGACCGGGTTAGTTTGCAATATGGATGGCCTTATGCCATGCTGGAGCCGCCCATGCTTGCAGATCCCATCTTTTGGGGGCATGGGCAGCTGTGTCCAGATGTCCAGCAGCGGCATGTAGTGCTGCAAAGGGCACAGGTCACAGAATGGGGTTGGGGGCAGAGGAAGCTGTGTCCACACTACAGATGTCTTATGCTTGACCCTGACAGTATTGTAAAATTTTGGTCACACAGAAAAACAATGAGTTGTCACATCAAAATCTGAGTCTCGCTCTAGAAATCATGAGCACAGTGACACGGGCCCTGCATCTCTATCCAGCACAGATGGTCTGTTGGCACTGAGCAGTGGCTGCCCCCGTGAGCTGGCTGTGTGCTCTCCGGTTTGCTTCAATCCTGACCATTCCTGCTACCATCACCTGACTGCTTCTCTCCCTTGTGCCACCTGTCTGCCCTGGCATCAACTGTGTTTGACTTAAAGTCGGACAGTTCTGGCCCAACTGTGGCAAGGAAAAGCTTTCTGACTCTGGGCAATGGCGTAACCTCTCCGAGCCTTGTTTTCGCCTTCTGTAAAGTGGAGATAATTATACTCACCTCACACAGCTGTAGCGAGGATTTGAATTGTGTTGTGTGGGTGCTCCACAAGTGACAACTATACTATGGCAGCTTTATCAGCTCTGTGGATAAGACCTTCATCACCCTCGTCTCTCTGAGGGTATCCCAAATCATTCACCTCTAGAAATCCCTTCTCTTCCTGGAAGTCGAGCTCCTACCTTCCTAGCCAGGAGGGAAGGGCTGGAGAGCAGGCTGGGCTGCCCACAGCTGATGACGGCAGGCTGGGAATCTGAGGGGGAAGGGACGCACATCAAATAGACTCCCATCAAATAGACTCAAGCGAAGCTGGGAAAGCTGTGTCTCAGAGGGAGCGGTTGCTGAGAGATTGCTGGAGCCACTGAAATGGAGAGAGCACCCAGAGAGCGGCTCCTGGCTTTCAAAGGCTTGCTAGGCCTTTAGAGACAAGAGGCGTAATGAAGGCTTCTCTGTGGCAGCTCAGCTGCTGACTGGGCTGACCAGATGGGGTGGCCAGCACAGTACTGGTGCACTGGTGTGCCCGTGTGCATAATACCATGTTTCTGCATGTGGGCACACATGTGCCTTTATGGAATATGATTCCCCTGCAGTTGTGGATTGCACATAAACTGCCTGTTTTCCAAGTTTTCAGCTACCCCTGGGCCATGCAATGCATCTGGGCCTGCTGCACCAGGTACCTGGTCCCAGTAGTACAGCTCCAAGCATTGAGTAACGTCTCCAATCCTGTTCCTGGGACCTGGGTTGCAAATGCGGCACGTCAGAGTCATGAACACTGACTGGCGCAGGACCAGGCTGTGCAGGGTGTTCCCTGAGGGATACGGAGGGATCTGAGCCACAGGGAGGGAGAGGGCATTAGGCACGGTAGTGGCCTGAGCTTTGGGCCTCCAGCCAAGGGCTGAGGTTGTGGGAACTCGCTGGGCTCCCTAGACCTTCAACCTTGGGCTCAGGCTCTGGCCGAGGCATTGCCTTACCTGGCAATGACAAAGAGGACACAGCTGACACCCAGGTAGGCAAGGAGCACATACATCCAGATGTCTGGGGACAGGGGGTTGAGGAAGGAGAAGACACTGGGGTTGGTGTCATTGGGCTTGCGATACAGGATGCTCACGCCGAGGGTCATGAAGGGCTTGGAGAAGTCGATAGCCTTCTCACGGACGTGGGTGATGGTTAGCGGAGCCACAGCCAGATCTGCCTTCTGCAACAAGAGAGATAGATAGATAGATAGAGAGAGAGAGAGAGAGAGAGAGAGAGGAGCACACCATTAAATGAGCAGGTGACAGAGCAGAGCACCTTCTTGGAGAAGGTCAGATGAGGGAGTGAGGTGGCATTAGTGTCCTGAACCTAAAGTCGCTTAAGCACTGTTTAGTTTCTACATTCACTAACTCTCCTTCTGGGCCGGGTCATGCCCAGGGTGCAGAAAGACAAGGATGAATTTGACTCTGTCTTTGTTCTCCAAGAGCTTATGACCTCGAGGAAGAGGACAGCAGTGTAAACGTGCAGAGAACAGCGCTCTATTACAGCTAGAGCCTATGTGGTCCCTTCTCAAGGCAGTGCTTTGTCAAATGAACACAGTGCAGGAACGAACATTTAAAAATTGCCCATGTTCTTTATCCGAGGACACAGAATCCACAACTCTTACTTCAATCTGCTTTCCTCTCCCATCCACTTCTCAACGGCTTTTCCCCATTCCACACGATGGATATATTCCTAAAACCCATCCAAAAGCTAGTTGGATGAAGATTATACCCTCCTTGGAGAGTGAGGGTGGGAAAAAAAGCAAACAGATAAGTTCAGGGCCTCGTTAGCAAGAAAGGCAGGGGTGGGCAGGGCCAGGGAAGCTCATATGTTACTACATTTTACTCCACCACAATTTTAATAAGGGGGTTAATCAAAGTTGTTTTTCTTACGTCTGAGCTTTCTTGATCAAAAATCTAAACTCCCTCCTCCCTATCCCATCTTTCCACCCCTACCCCACTCCTGTCCTCTCATGAGGCCCCATTAAACGGCCTCTTGTTTCCTATATTCTCCTCTCACCTCCACGTTGGGCCCACCCTGTGTCTTCTTTAGGATGCTACCCTTTTCCTGTGGTCTAATTCTTGCCACCTTCTGTATCTTTGTACCTGCTACCTCTTCTAGAACACCCTAACAGCCTCCAATTCTGAACTCCCATGAGGGGCACCCTGTCTCACGGAGGGGAGAGTCTGTGCTGTGTGTGCCCTAGGTTTAATCTGCTTATTTGCCTGCGAGTTCCTCTGTGCGGTGGGGGCTATGCTTAATCCATTGCTTTTTTTCTTCATTCACAAACCCCTCTCAGACTCTAATAGTGCTCCTCTAGTAGAGGCTCCTCCTTGGGCTCCTGTGGCTATTCATACCTCAAAGTACAAACCAAGTTATAACTTCCCTTCCTCAGATGGGGCAGGGCAGAAGGGAAGAGGAGCCCAAAGGCCAGCACTAAAGACCCTTTGCTAAGGTGGCCCTGCCTCTGAAATCACTGCACAAGGCATTGTCTCTAGTTAGCTACCTACTAGCTTGGCCTAGCCTTATCATTCTATCCACCCACACATCCATCCATCTATTGTTTTATGAGATTTACCAGGCACTAGTGATATAGAACTGACTCAAACAAATGTGTAAACCCTCATGGAGCTTATAGTCTGGTAGGGAGATGGACATTAATCAAATTGTTTAATGAATGGTGGCTATTAATAGCACCTCTGACTCCACTTGTCTTAGACTAGGAATTAGAAATCCAATAGAAATCAGACTTCTAGCAAGGAAGTGCCAGCCTCAGTTGCTAGACAGCTCTGTGGGTGCCTTAGGCTGGGGGGAATCTGGGAAATGTGTGACTCTGATGTTACTCACCCCAGTATTTCTCCTTTTTTTTTTTTTTAATGTGGGTACCGGGAGTCAAACTCAGGACCTTGCGCTTGCTAGCAGGCGCTTGTGCCACTGAGCGATATCACTGGCCCTTTTTTTCCTTCTAATGGCATCTCCCATAGCCCATCATGGACACCTGGAGTCCAAGAATTTGGTAAACTTCAGAACCAAGGGAAGGTATGGAGGCAGAGCCTATGACAAAGATCATTATACTGGGACCTTCTTTTTGTAATGTCTGAACGTGTGTTGGAACTTGACTAGATTTGAAGGCAGAAGAAGGGCATCTGCTACCACCCCAGTTCCTGAAGCCCTCTCAATTCATGGCATGGACAAAGGCAGGGAATAGAGGTGACAGAACTCTCAGGGAAGGTGCAGAAGACTAATGCACATGTGCTTGAGACCTGCTGTGTTTAGGCCTTGGTCCAAGCACTGAGCAAGAAACCTAGTCCCTGTTCTCATGGAGATTCTGGCTGAGTGAGACATTGTTGGGGGTGAAGACAGGATTCCTGAGTAGTGAAGGACCCAACACGAGACACTCCAAAAAGTCTCTTTCAGTTTTGAAATTCCAGGATCTTCAATAAGGTTGACATGATAATGTTTGATTCTAGAACCTGGCCTCCCCTAGCTCTGTCCCTTTAAAGTGTATTGTGTTGGGAAGTTCTGTTCTGGCTCCGAAGTCATTATTATCCCTCACGATGCACTTGGGGAATGGGTTTCTAGGGATGGCCTTTGAGCCTTGGAGTGGGTTCTTGGGAAGAAACCTAGTCAATGGTGGAGAATCTTCCTTGGCTTTTCATAGCAAGTCAGAAGAGATCAAAGTTTTCGTAGGCAATGCTTATTCCATCAGAATGTTTCAGCAGCTGGTGAGGAAGTCAATCATGGGGCCACAGGCTCCCTTTCTTCCCCCCAGACCCTCTAAGGGTCTTTGGAATCTCCTTACCATTCTTTGTGGTCTAGGACTCTCACAGGGTTGAGAGATAGCAGCGTCAGTGGTGTTCCGTGCCTATGGCAGTGAGATAATTGGCCTATGTAACCTTCACTCAGAGTTCTGGTATGTGTTCTCCCCTGGGCTTCAGGAAGGCTGGCATTCTCTATTTCATTTTGGGTGTAGGCAGGAAATACTATATTTCACTGTTGGTAATGATTTCCCAGAAAAAGGCATTATTTTGTCCAACTTCCCCTGAAAGATTGGAACAGATGTCAAGCCTTTGCTGTTTCAGTTCATTACTCAGAATGAAAGGCCCAGTCTTGGCAGGCTCTTCCCCCTCACACAGGTTTTCTTCCAGGATGATTCGTAAAATCATACTCTGTCAGAGCTGGACGAGAGACCTTCAAGAACATCTATTCCAACTCCACATCTTTTATAGGGGGAAACTGAGGCTTGGAGAAGCTCCTTGGTCTTCACTCTGATGTTTACAGAACCAAACCTCTGACCAGTCTAACTCCTTCATTGGTCTTGTGGGTGATTTATTGGATTTTTCTGCCTTGCAGATGAACTTTCTGTACATTTCTAAACCTCTGGACCAGGAAGGATGTCTTCCCAGGACGTCATTTCATCCCCATAAGCAGCTTTCCACTTACTGAAGACCTGCTTGGATGCACCTGTCTCCAGCCCCTCTTGTTCTCCTCAACCCTTGCATGAAGAAATCTGGCCTCATCTGCTCTGCGACAGCGCCAGCTCCCAGTACTAAAGGCAGGAATGACTTACCCATCTCTGTATTTCAGCCCTTAGGAACCAGCCATCCAGGGTGCTGGCTGGACCCTAGCCTTATATCCCTGGTACCTGGGCCATCTCCTACAAGATTCTAAGAATGGGATTGGAACTGTGGTCCCAGTTTGGCAAAGGTTTCCCTTCTCATGGACAAAGGTCTGCCCCAGGGTTTAAAACTTGCTCCCTGAATCCCAGCTTGTTCCCTGTGTCTGGTGTCCTGTTGGCAGCAGCTTACTTGGGATTCCCAAGAATGGCTTTCACCAAATTACTTATCCTTAGGCTCTGCCTCTTGCTTGGGATCCCCTAGAGCACCTGGCTTTCAGACTGTGACCTGTTCTAGTTGAAATAGTCAGCACTGCTATCCTTCATGGGTACTTCTTACATGCCAAGAATCACTAAATGCACTACATGTATTGCCTCATACAATCCCCCAGTAGCCTCATGAAGCAGTAAGTATCACGACCATATTCCAGATGAGGATATGGTGGTTCAATCAGGCTAGAAGATTTGTTCAAGCTGGTGAGCAGCTAAGACAGTACTTGGACTCAATTCATTGTGACTGCAATGCCCAACATTTTACCAGTCTATCATACAAGCCACTCTATCATGTAACCCACATATAGTGGGCTGACTTGTGCACAGTACCCCAAATTAGGTTCAAATCCTAATGGCTGGTGCCTATGGTTATGACCATATTTGGAATGAAGTCTTTGCAGATATAATCAAGTTAAGATGAAGTCATTAATTGGGTTGGGCCCACAATCCAAGGACTAGTGTTCTTATAAGAAGAAAGGACACACAGACATACATACAGAGAAGATCATGTGTTGATGGAGGCAGAGATTGGAATAATGCAGCTACAAGCCATGGAACGCCAAGGATCGTAGGCAACACCAGAAGTAGGGAGAGAGGCCAGAAACAGACTCTCCTTTGGAGCTTCCAAAAGGAACCAACCTTGACAATACCTTGGTTTCTGATTTCTGGACTTCAGAACAAAAATAAATGTCTTGTTGTTTTAATTTCCCAGGTTTGCTGTCATTTGTTATGGCAGCTCTAGGAAACTAATACACTTGTCAATTATACCCTGTGTGGGATGTGTGGAGGTCCTTCCACCTCCTGCAACTGGCCCCACCCTGGCACTTGTCCTGTTCTGCTGGCAGGACTTATAGCTGAGCCCACTCAGTCCTATCCTAAGCCCAGTGTTATCTCATGGAGACTTGAACTTGACTCGATCCTGACCAGGGCCACCACTGAGACTTGCATGGCTTAGTGAGGCTTGGGAGCCCTGTTAGTGTGCCCACTTCCTTCCAGACCCCTCTGCTGCCTCCCTAGTGTCCACAAAAACCAGCCTTATTCCTGCAACCCATGCAGGACTTATCCACAAGGCTCTGCTTGCTGGCTCCCTGTTCAGATCTCAGGTATGGGGGCATCCATCTTCTGCTCCTTTCCCCAGATGGTGTTTCTCCAGCTCAACTCTTTCCCTCAAGGTTAAGGAAACATCATGCTCTTTGAAGGGTCCTGGACAGCCAACAAACCATCATCCTGAACCACCCACACATCCAAATGGAGGGAAAGCAGGTGCAAAGAAATTTGTGTCATCTGAGAGGCCAACTTCTAACACCTGTGATTTGCTTGCCGTCTTTTTGAGCTGACAGCAGCTTCTCCAGCTGACAGTGAGCAATGATGTGTGTGGCATTCCCAGGCCCCATTCCCAAGTCCCAGCAGGCTCCATCCTGTGCTTAGGTCTTTCCAGAAGGATGGGCAGGTCCTCCCTGCCTCATAGCTACTGGGGTCCTGGGATGACGCACCACAGGCTTCATCTCTCATCACTGCAAGTCCTTTCCTCCAACCCCTCAGGTCTCTGGTCATGGTATCAACCCAGACAGGACAGGGCCTGCCTTAGCAGAATCCAAGAGGCTAGGGACGGTGAGTCCCCTTCCCCCAAGACTAGGTGAAGTCCCAGGTATTTGTTCCCACAGCTCTCTGCACTGCTCCTTGGTGGACTTACCACAACTGAGTTTTTATCTGCAAGTTCTTGTTTGGCATTAGCTCCTCTGGCAGTATTCAAACACCAGGAGGACAGGGACTCAGCTTGTTTCCCTTGCTCATGTACCTGCTAGTGTTAGCACAAAGCTTGGCATAAAGGGGAAACTCCATAAAGTTTTGTTGAAAAAAAATGACCATCCAAATATCCCCAAGGGACCTGCTCTTCCTTTACTCTAGCCTAATAGGCTGAGCTCTGGCCTCAGTTTCCCTGCTCAGCACACCTCCATTCTCTGAAGCCACACTGCTCCCACCCGGTGACCTCATTGTCTCTCCCCAGCCACCCTCCAGGGTTTTGACACTGGTGCCAGTGTCCTGACCCCTGATTGGCCAACCTGGACTTTGCTACCCTCTTTTTTTTTTTCCTGACCTGCGAGTGGATCACCAGGAGGGACAGCCCTCACCATGATCATGGCCCACCTCGGGATGTCTTGGTGACATCCTCAGTTCTACAGGCTCCTTAGGCACTGCCCTGGGCAAACTTGGCTGCCTACTTTGGTAGTCTGTTTTCTCCAGCCCCAGTTTGCCCTGCTCCATCCAGGATTCTGTTCCGTCCCTAGGTAAGCACCCAGCATGTCTTGCTTTGAAGTGCCCTGGTCTGAGGCTGGGGCAGCAGGCTTGGGTAGAGTCTTCTGTGGCCTTGCAAACAGGGCTGGGGACTGAAGCATGAGGCCAAAACCAAGGTCTGGCTCATGGGCAGGAGAAAGATGGGACACGGTGGGGCAATGGTGGTGATGTTCTTCTTGTCGAGCCTGCTTCCCCAATAGAGTGTAAGATCCTGAAGCTAGGGAAGGGATCTTGCCCACTTTGTTCACTGCTATACCACAGCACCTGCCATGGGGCCTGCTTTAATAGATTTATTGAATAAAATAAATCGATCAGTGCGAACACGGAGGGCTTTAGAGAGGTGGCCCAGCAGCCCTCCCTCTGGAGTGACACATTGCGGGTTTCAGGGGTACAACGAACCGCAGATGGTATCTTGACAGTGACCCATTAGCCATTGATAAGCTCAGAACACAGCACTCTGAGTAGTCTGCATCATCTGCATAGATGGGGAATAGGTGCTGAAATATTCCTAAGTGTCAGTGAGTGGCTTCTGTACCTGTGATGCATGCACAGGGCTCCTGAGTTGTCGGACACCAGACAGTGAGAAAGCACAGGTGTGCCTGTCCCAAGCCTGAGCCCCGACAGGGACAGTGCTGGCCCTATTCTTAGGAAGGCTCTGCAGTATTCCCTGCTTCATGGTTCACTGTGCAGATGCACCACACCCCCACTGCCATTCCTGAAGGAATCCCCTTCTCCACTTCCTGTGTGTCCACAGGACGGTGTCTGCCCGAGCATGGGCCAATGCTGCAGGCCTCCATGCCCCCAGTCTCAGCCAGGCCCTGACAGAGGTGGAGGGATACTTCAGCAACTTCACTGTCCATCCAGGGAGGCACCCTACACATACCATGCATAGTTCTGCCTCATTCTCCAAGTCACCACTTAGGAGTCACTTCCTCAGGGAGTATGAGTCATTGTCCCTCTGTTTTACTCTCCAAAAGCTTCTATCTTCCCCTTTGTGGTACCAACCAAAGTTCAATGAAATTTACTTGTGTGTTCCTGAAGGGTAAAGGCCATTTCTGCCTCAGTAACCCCCGCATCCTTGTCGTGGTCCTGGGTCCAGCACGCTGTCAGTCGATGCTGGGGTCAGACCCCTCTCATACACAGGTTCACAGACCCTCTGGCTCTTGCCAACCTTGTGCAGGTACAATCTGATAACACCTCAACTTCTGCCCACTGCTACAGGGTTCTGATTGGCTCCCACAACCACCAAGTCCATGCCAGACATGTGGAAATCAACAGTGGTTAAACCTGTGCCCAGGCCTCCACTCACCCCCTGAGATGGTCCCAGGACATACGTTGTAAGGTTCTTCCTGGGTGCAGGGTCATGAATGGCAACATTAGCTATGGCCCTCAAATTGGCTTTACTCCTTCCCTCTCCTCTTTCCTTGTCCCTCACTCCCCTGGCATCACGCTCCTTAACTAACGGTCCAGGCCTCTGCTTTCCAGGAGCCCAGGCAGAGACAGCACGCAACACAGTTTTGCTGAATGAATGAGCCAGAGGATGGTCCTTAGCCAGGGAGGCTGCCTATTCCAGCTGCTCCCTCTGACCTTGGTTTTCCTCCTGGTCCTGCATCTTGGCCCACCATTCACTTATTTGTCCAGATCCTGACTCCTACCAGGCACTTTCCTGACCTTTCCCCATGGTGGTCTCTGCTGGCTAAGGTCTGGAGCATCCCTCACCTGCCTACATGGTCCCCTGCAGACACATCCTGGTGACATTCTGAGCTTCTCCCAAACTCTCCAGTCCTTGCTCTGGGGGATCTGCAGCCCTGACAAGAGCTCACCTTTGTAGCCCATCTGTTCCCTCTGCTCTTAACTTCCCTGGCCATCCAGCATTCTGACCTGCCAGGTGAGCTGCCAGCATGGCTTGCTTCCAAGTGTGCAGGCCCTGCCTGAAGGAGGTGGCCTGGGCGAGGCTTTTCCTGGCTACACAAACAGGGCTTTGGGGCCCCTTCCAGCACCAGTGCACACAGTCCACAATTAGGAATTGGTTCTTGGTTGGAAGATGAGGGACACAGTGGGTGATGAGCTCATGGGCTTGATACCAGACCCCCTCACACACTATGGAGGTGAAGCCAGCTAGTTTTGACCCCACAGCCAATGCAAGGTGAGCACATCTGTGCTCATTCACATGCCCATTATTCGCCAGTGCCTACTTTGTGGGTGTCCAGCTCATGCCAGGGGCCAGGCAACAGCCAAATTCAGTCTGTCAGGTACTCACTGTCTGGAAGAAGAGTCAGATGGGTGAAGGAAGTGGGCACTTTTGATTGTGTGTCATCCTACTCTCCAGGCCACAGCAAGCCAACAGTTATTTGATCTTCTGGGGAAGCAGAGGGGACACTTGGGGAGTGCTGCTTCATCACAGGGGAAGGAATGATATACCAAGGCTACCCACAGCCATTCCTCACCCTCATCTTGGTCCAGACCCATCTATGAGCCAGGGAAAAGTCTTTGCCAGGTCATACATACTACAGTGAGATTTAATCACTAAGAGATCATAGAACTGATGGCTTACTGTGGCCTGGAGAGTATTTATGCATCACTTCAGGCCCCTCCTACTTCTTCCTTCTTCCTTGACCCCTCAGATCCAAGGGCTGGGGCAGCAGCCAGGACAGGGCTCCTGGGTCTCTGAGAACAGGTCTGTAGGAGGCCAGGTCAGGGCACTCAGGGACCCACACTAGGGCTGATTTTCCATTCTCGGGAAATTTGTGGGTGCTGCTCATCCTTAATTTTTCTCCACTTTCCTGTACTCGTGACCCTGAGTTCTCCCCACAGTCCCATCCCTCTTTGACCTCTGTCTCCCCTGCTCTCCTGGTTCTCCTCCTCCCTCTCCAGCCTTGCCAGTCCAAGTGTCTTGCAGATTCTTCTTTGTGCTGTTCCCATCCTACCCTGAGTCCTCATCTCCTCTCTCCCTGGGCAGAGTCTCCGTCCCCACCTCCTGGACCCCCCGTAGGCTGTGCTGATGATTCTCAAATCTCAGCCACCACCCTGCTGTCTCCTCTGAGTGTTCAGCACTTGGCCAGCACCTACTGGCACCTGGATCCCAACATGCCCCAAACTGATCTTACTACCTTGCCGCATTCCTTGACTTCTTTTAGGGGGCTACTATTCTGGGGATGGCACTCACCTCTCCAGCCATCCAGGCTGGAATTTCAGGCCTTGTCCTTGACGCCTCCCTTCCCCTACCTGTCCCATCCACCAATCACCAGTCTTGTCAATGTCAGCCTTGCCTTTGTGTCCCTTTGATGTGCCTTCATCTCTCTCCTTTCCACCATGATGCTCTGAGCCAGCCTCCCATCCCCATCCCCAGATCCCAGCCCCTGACCACTCCTGTTTGGCTCAGCAGCAGAGGGGTTTTCCTCCATTGCCAAGCTGATGTCATCCCTTGACTCCGCGTCTTCTAGTTGTGCCCTGTAGCTCTAGGATTAAAATCAAATATTCAGTTTAGCACTCAAGACTTCAAGGCTCATCTCTTGCCTCTTTCTCTAGCAGTATCCTGCCTCCTGGCTTTGGGCTGTACACTCTGGGGCTTTGCCTCTGTATTCCCCCAGTAGGCTCCCAGGTACCTGGTGCCAGCACACAGAAGCTCTGGATGGTAGGAGGATTCCACTGTCAAAAAGGCCAGTACCCCAAGTAAAGTACAAGGTGGTACTTTGGTATGGGGCTCAGTTCCCTGTGAATTTGATCAATGTGAGTCATTTCTCCAAGGTTGCCTATTTGGATTTAGCAAGATAAGATCTAGATATGGAAGTCTAGGTCCTGGACCAATGATGGAAAGCCTTTTAGAGACTGTGTGCCCAAATTGCAACCCAAAACCCACTTATTTATACCTAAGTGCCAACCCTGCAATTAAACCTGAATATCTGAATGCTTAGCTGTTGGAGCAACTTGGCTCACCTGCTGACAGAGAGGGCTCTGTATGCCCACTGTGGCACACATGTCGTAGGTTTGCCACAACGGCCCTAGACCATGTCTGGTCTAGCAGGATGTCTATGCCTGATAGGTCATCCCTCTCACTGCCAGGAGAAACACAGACACACTTTAGACTGGGGGCTGCCCCCGGAGGGAACAGTGGCTGAGTGAGACTGCTCCTGTGTATGAGTACTTATTTAGCACCAGGTGTTCTGATACATATTTGAGACTTTATCTCATTAAATCTTCCCATGAACCTTGGGCAGAAGATGCCTCTATTAACCCCACTTTGTAGATGTGGAAATGGAGGCCAGTGAGGCCAATGGAGGCCCACTGTCAGTTGTGTGACAGGCCTGGGCTTTGGATCCATTTCTATCGGATGCCACAAAGGAGAGACTTAAGGCATGGAAATGAGTAGACAGTGTCTGAGGGAGGAGATCGAGAGCCAGCAAGAGGAGAGATGGAGAGGGATGGATGCAGCATTGCTGCTCTGTCGAATCATGTCTGTTGGGCCCGTAGTTCAAGGTCACTTGGGAAGGTGAGGGTGTCAGCAGGAAGGAGATGCCTCTCCAGGTGCTCCGTCTTCTCCCACAACCTGGCTCCATGGGAGGCCGTGTGGTGTGGGGCAGAGGCCAGCAAGGTGTCAAGGAAAGACGTTTTAAGTCCTACTGGTTGGAGGTTCTACCCAGGGCCTCTAAATGGGGCTTAGGGGGCAGACGCTGACAAAGGTGACTATTCATCATTTTTACACCTACGTTCAGATCCTTAATAAGGAAGTAATAATATTGCCAAGTCTTTACCACACTTTCTATGAGCTAGTGAGAAGACTAATTATCTGATGACACTAATAAACGGTTATGATGTTATTAAAATGGCACCAAGCTAGGATTAATAGGTTCATCAATTGTAGGGAATTGGATTTAACAAGGTCCCCTGCATGTCCCACCAGGGCTCATGGCCTTGGTGGATACTGGGCTTCCCCAAACTCTGCTCTGCTACAGAGGCGGTGAATGAGCCTCCCGCCTCTCCCCAGCTGAGGATCAGCTCGGGAAGTTCTGGCTGTGGCTGCTGGTGGAGTTTTCTCATCACATTCCTTTAAAAAAAAATGGCTCTTCAAAGTTCTCAGGCCACTGGAGATGGTGTGGGGCAAGGTGGGCTCCGCTCGGCTCACTCCTGCACAGCAGCCTCCACTGTCCATATCACCCCTCTTTCCCAGCGCAGCTCTGCTCTGCAAATGCCAGGCTCAGAGCCCACCTGGGGCTTGGTCTCCAGGCCCCCACTCCTAAGATGAGGGGGAGTGGATACCACCGAGGTGCTGCTGGGGCCTACTGACTAATTTCCATAGTAATTACAGTTATTACTAATAGCGGTGACAACACCACTCCCTTCCTTTTATACCGAATTCCACAGCCTAGGAGCTGCTTCCCTACCAGTTGTCTCCTCTGAGCCTCATGGCAGGCTGGGAAGAATGAGGTGCAGGTATCATTATTCTCACTGTCAGGAAATTGGAGCTTGGGAGACAAAGGGACTTCCTGAACTACCCCCTGCCCGAGGAATAACTGGGAAGATAAAAATAAAAACAATAACAGCACCTCTGAGGCTGTGTTCACTGACTAGTGCACATACACTAATTTAGTCCTCATAGCAGTCTTGGGAGGTAGGTCCTATTCATATCATTCCCCTTTTACAGATGAGGAAACTGAGGCACAGAGAGGGGGAGAAGCTATCCAGGAACACACCGTAATGAAATGGCAGAGTGAGAACCAAACCTAGCCCAAGTTCACGCTCTTTATCATTAGCCTCTCTCCTACCAACCTCCCTTGAGCTCCATTCCAGCAGCCTAGGGTGTGACCACTGAGGCAGGCTGTGTCTGGGCCTTCATGCTCTGAGCTCTGGCCTCCTTCCTTATGGAAGCCACCCCAGACAGGGGAGACACCTCACAGAAGACCTGGTGCTGCCTGCCCAACCCAGGGACGTGCAGCAGCAATAACAAGCCCTAACCGCTGCTGGGACTTTGGAGCTACAAAGACAGATGGCAGGAAGCTGCCTCTGCCCCAGCTCCTGGGTCAGGATGGGCTCTGTGAAGAGGTCACAGTCCAGGGCCACCTAGACAGAGTCTCCAAATACTCTACCACTTCAAATCAAGCTCCACTGCTTACTGGCTGGGGGCCTTTGCCTCTCTCTGCCTCTGCATCTGTGAAATGGGTGTTACTGATGGCCCCTCCTTCAGTGGGCTGTTCCAAGAAGTAAGAGGAGGAATCGAAGGGGTCTGGAACAGATCCTCGCCTCTGTGAGATTCAGAAAGAATTTCTTTTTGATGCACATTGCTTTTGCCCAGTTGAGCGCCCTGAGCAGAAAAGCAGGAATTATTCATTCTGTGCCAAGTAAGACAGCACCAAGTGCCTCATTTCATTCCCGGGACTACCTTGGCAGCTACAGGACTACTAATTCCTGCTGCAGTAAAAATGAAGAAATGGAGGCGCTGGGAAGTTGATGAACCTACCCGGTCACGCATGTATTAGGTGGTAAAATGGCATTCGAACCCCAGGTCTGCTGGAGCCCCATCTGGGCTTCCAAGAACTAAGGTATATTTTCTAATAGCACCTTACAAGGCTTCCTAAAGTGATGATGGGCTGGACCCTACACCAATGTCACAACACTCCTGTGAGGAGGGGTGCGGTGGTTAACATATCCATTTCACAGAACAGGGAGCTGATCACAGAGGTCAGATGGGTTAGCTGTCCCCATAGCTAATAAGGGAAGAAATGGAACTCAAACTCAGGTTCTCCTGATTGTGCCCATGCTGTGGTGTCCCTAGACTGTGGCTTCTCTCCATCTTCTTCCCAGGGCACTGTCTTCTGGGATCCCTCCCCTGATGTGCAAACGGCCCCTTACCAAGCCCTGGGGCCCTCATCCTCCTCCCCTGCTGCTCCCCACCCTGCTTACGTGATCAATGAGCTCCTTGACCATGCCGTTCCACTGGCCCTTGTCGTCCTGCGCCCCATACTTGCCGTCCTCCACCAGCCGGATCTCGTAGGAGAAGCCCAGGATGTGCGCCAGCTCCTTGAGCAGGTCTATGCAGTAGCCCTCAAACCGGTCATTCCCGTACAAGGTCCGGTCAGACTTCCGGAACATGACAAAGGGCTCCTCCTGCAGGGACAGATGGAAGAGCAGAACACAAAGGCTGAGTGAGTGGTGGGAGCAGGTATGGGCTGGAGAATTTGGGCTGGAACCTTTGCTCTTGTTTTTTTAAAAAAAAATTTGGAGTGACTTGAATGAAAGGTCTAAGGGAACTGGGGTGAGGGAACTCACACTTTTTGAGAACCAATTTGGCGCCCTGCAATTGCAATCTACTGGCAGTCTCTGGTTCAAGTAAGGGTTCAGTTGATTTAGTTGCCCAATGGTCACAGAACTGATAAGTGGTGGAACAGGGATTTGAACTTGAGACTGTGGATTCCAAAGCCCAGCTTCTCTCTGCTGCACCAGTAACAGGGCCAGGATTCTCAGAGTACGGTTCTTTGTCAGCAGCATCCATATCTCCTAGAACTTGCTAGAAATGCATATTCCTGGGTTCCCTTCTAGACCTACTCTACCTGAAACCTGGGTGGGGCTTAGCAACCTGTGTTTTCCAGCCCTTCAGAGAGTGCTAGCATCAGGTCAAGCTGGAGGACATGGCTGTGGAGAGCCCTTCATCAAGCGTCATCCCAGGTTTTCCTTCAACATCTGGCTAGCAGATTAGATCTACACACTCCTGATAACATTGTTTCCAAGGATCCCCTGTGCTCCCACATTAGGATCTGCCAGGTGAGTGATAACTGATAACAGCTTCATTTGTATGTGGCTGTGCCAGGCCTGGGAAATTAGCGAATGAGCTAATGCCCACAGAGAGCTCTGCATGGAGCCCAGCAGAGCACTGGCACAACAGAAAGAAGCTGGTGTTGCCTTGTTTTACCTTAATGTCGACCCATTCAGGGTAGGTACTAATAATCTCATTTTATGGATGCAAGAAGTGAAGTTCAGGAGGACAAGTGACTTGCATCAGGTTACCCAGCAGGCACTGAGAGGAGATCTGAATTGGGGAGGGGCTTGACCCCACAGTGCAAGTTCTATGCCAGAGGCCCTAAGCCCCATGGTGTCTCTCTCTAGGGACAGGTGATCTTTAGGAAGCAGCTGGTAGGGCCAGGGACATCTATCTTGTGTCAGACTTCCCTGCTTTGTGACTCTCCTTGTCCTATTGATGGAAAGCCACAGAAAGGCTTGGAGTGGCTCTGCCTGACTCCTCATTTACAAAAAGTGCCCTGTAAAGATCAACTGGGAGGAGAAGCAGAAAAGCCACTGGAAGGAACCAGCTTGGCTTCATCCAGGTTGGGATACACAGAGTGAGGAACTGGCAGGATCCAGGCCCACAGCATGGTTCCAGAATCCAAGTCAACCTGGAAGTGCATGTTCCGCCTCGCTCCACCTGCCCAGACCCACTTACGAATCCCCACACTAAGGTCTGTGGTGGTCCAGCTGAATCCCCAGGAAACTCAACATTTTTTGAGTTTTCACTATGCACCAGGCACCAATTTAAACTCTTCACTGTTTAAGTCTCACAAGTTTAAAAGATAGGTGACATTATCCCTATTTGATAGATGAGGAAACTGTGGCTCAGGGAATGTCACACATGAACTGAACACAGTTTGATAGGATCTAGTTCAATCCTTCCTAGCCAATCAGCACCTTTGCCTGGGTTTGTTTTCCTTTTTTCCCTGAGATCAGACCTCCCTGACTTCATCTGCTTTTCTAGATCTCAAAGTCAGGTTCAGAGCTGCATCTCCGTGCTGCATCTGGACCACTCTGATCCTATTTTGACTTATCTGGGCCTCCTTCCTCAGCCCCTTATTGTGTTCCTGCAAGGAGCTCCTCTGCCCCGTTCTGTTGGCCAATGCTCCCCAAGCCCACCTTGGCACCCTCACATGTCAGAATGTCTCAAGCCTTCAGCTGATGGGTGACAGCCATTAGCTGACAGAGAGCATGTGTCCTGGGAAGCCAGTGTCTACTTGCCCATGATAAGGCACAGCCTTAACTATGGGGGCAGCTCTGTTCTCTCCTCTGGGGAAGCTGTTCTCTTGGCCCCAGTGAAGATCTTCGCTGGAAGTCCTTGGGAGCAGAGACCTACCAGAAGCCACCAGCAAAGCTCTGGCTGCAGTAGGCTGGCTCAATTCTTTGGCCTTGGTTCCCTACAGCACTATCGTTCAAAATCCCATCCCTTCCATGACTGATTCCCTCAGGGAGTCCTTGGGGATTCTTTAGAGAAAAAGCCAAGGAATATTTGAATCCCTAAGGGGTTCCTGACTCTCTAGGGATTCTGAGAAAACCACTTCTCAGTCCAAATAGTGGGAAGCACTTTTTGGTTGGCCTCCATACTAAATCTCACTGCCTCTCATCCCACCCTCCAACCAGATAGGCAGTTCGCCAAGGCTGAGAAGATGGGGGAGTGGGGGAGGGGGTGGGATCCTGAGGGAGGTGCCAAGGCTACCTCCATGAAATGAATCTTCCTTTAGTCTATGCACTCCTTCATGCCAATTAATCTGGGAGCAGATGCTGCCTCACACCCTGCCATAGGGCCTGGTGAGCAGGGCTTGGGTGGGATTTCAGTCTAAACATCCTTTTGGTTGATGTCTTATAGTTTAGATCTAAAATGTCCTCAAAAGTCTTACGTATTCAGGATGCAGTTTGTGGATGGGGGGGTGCTATTCCCATCGTGGATTAATCCACCATAGACTTCGTAGCTGAATGTGCTGTGGCTGGTTAGAGGAGGTGAGTCACTAGGGGGGTGACCTGGAAGGATATATTCTTGTCCCCTTTTTTCTCCCTCTGGTTCTCAGCTGCCATGTGTTGACTAGTTTTCCTCTGCCATGCCCTTCCACCATGTTGTTTCTGTGTTGGAGCCAGCTAACCATGGACTGAACCCTCTATAGCCATGAGCCAAAATAAACCTCTCCTCCAAGTTGTAGGTATTGGATACTTTGTTCTAGAGATAGAAAAGTGACTAATACAATCCCCTTGTGCAGTGAACAAGTCATAATACTATACCTGGTAGCCCTAACTTTATTGAGCTCAAGGAAAAAATCAGAGGTACCACCAACCACACATAGATTCCTACCTCGTTATGTAAGATGGGGTTAATAATAGAACCCACTCTAAATAGTTATTGTAAGGATAAAATGAGTTAACCTATGAAAAACACTTAGTCCCTTGTAAATGTTAGCTGTCAATATCATCATCATCATCATCATCATCATCATCATCGTCATCTTCTTTTTCCTATGTGCTAGTTGGCCTATTACTGCAGTGACCTTTTCAGCCTAGAGACTATACCTTATGTCACCAAATATAAAAATCTGGTTGGCAGTAGAAAACTATTTTGGAAAGGTCCCTAAGGTAGATCACTTCCTGACCCCTTCTCTATACCCCTTCCTGGCCTTCTCCTCTAAAATTAGCACATTTGTGAAGACACCACAGCCCCAGAATCTATACATCTCCATATAAATACGCTGCCTTCGGAGCAGCTGTAAAATGCCATTAATTTCAGGAAGTGCTTTGCGGATGGCATACATATTTAACAGCCAAAGCCCAGAGCATTAAAATGGTGCTCGCCTTAGTAATGTGTCTCTAGACCTGCAACATTTCCTAGGGGGTAATTCTGAACTCCGCCAACTACTTATTCATGGACTATTTCACAATTTATTACTGGAAATGTCCAGAGAGCCAATTCACAAGCTCTCTCAGCTGCTAATCGATTGCTCAGTGAAGGTGCCCTCAATTTCATAACTTCACACTCTCCTATTGCTCTGGGAGAACAGCCGTAGGACCAGGGGTAATATTTCTCTTCAACAAGTCACAGAAAACAGGGGTCCAGAAAAATAATCTTTTCCGACTTTCCTCTTAGTCTGGTTTCTGTACTATCACTTAGACCAGCGTGAAAGCCAGGCCTAGCTAAGCTTCTCAGTGACTGGACTGTGGACTTGGAAGAGGAGCCTGGAGGTTATCCACTGGTGGGGAAGGATTCAGGGGTTCTCCACTTAATAGCTGCATTTTCAAGCTCCTTACTGATTGGGGCAACATCCACCCACATCCACACGTGCCGCCCACTTGCTCAGATGTTCTGCCTGCCCAGCCCTGTTGGGACACAAAGGCCAAGAGGCCCAGAATTTAGGCCTCAGCTTCTTCAGCTTAGAACAAGACAGTATTAGGAGTGCTAACTGGCCCAGAATGGTCCCTGGCCTGGACGGCTCTCCTGACCCCTATCTCCCTTTGGCTTCCCCGTCTCCTGATGCTGGGAGTGGAGGGTCCAGCCTGCATGGCAGCTGCATCTATGTGGGTCACAATATGCGCTCAGCACAAACACACTGTCAATCCCATGCATAGCTGATAAACCTCTCCACCCCCCATGCTGCTCATAGCAGCAGCAAAAAGACCTTGAACCTTCAAAAGCAGGGCCCCAGGAGTGAGTCGGGTGTGCATTCCCTGTGGTGTGTGAACTGAGGTTTTTGGGCAGATGACTGTTTCATGAATTCATGGAAGAGCAGAACCAGAACAGAGGCTGGGGCCAGCGGGGAGGGCAGGCAGGGCAGGCTCCCAGGCTCCTGCTGTGGTTCCCACTCAGTAGTGGGGAAGGCACCTGTGCCCTGAGTGCTCAGGGCAGGGT
The DNA here is from genome assembly GCA_028451465.1 of Erethizon dorsatum. Classification (NCBI taxonomy): domain Eukaryota; kingdom Metazoa; phylum Chordata; class Mammalia; order Rodentia; family Erethizontidae; genus Erethizon; species Erethizon dorsatum. The sequence goes on along the minus strand of CM051827.1, from coordinate 106,288,303 downwards.
TGGCTTCTATGCTCTATCTGTCCAGGGAAGGGCATCCTTAAACCGTAGCCCAGGTTCAGGACAGGGGAGAATAGAAGGGGAGCTCAGGGGGCAGCCCACACAGAGCTGCTGCTGTCTGCTGCATTCAGATCCTGAGGAGAAGAAAAAGGAGAGGAAATCCCTCTTACCAGGAGTCTTGGCTCCAGGCCCCATTCCCTAGAGGCAGAGCAATTTGATGTTCTTGTCCTGTGCCTTGGCACTTGCCTGTCACTCAAAATGCTGTTGCCCTGACAACACACACCCAGACAGGCAGGGGCCTGAGCTCAGAGCAGGAGGTGTTGCCCTGCAGTTAGGCTGCCAAGCATCCAGCTGGGTTTTCAGCCCAAGCAGCTAGGCCTGCGCCAGGCTGGGCTACTCCCCTTGGCCTGTGCAGCTGTCCCTTAGGCAGAGCCTAAACCTGAGGGCACCCCTTAGGGGTCAGACCATGCTGATCACTTTGGCCCCTTCCCTGAGCACCTGGAGCAGCACCTTTCTCTGAGGAGATTCTGAGGACACTTTCAGCTAGACGGAGAGAATGTCTTGGAGACCTGTGTAAAGGCAGTGTGTCATATCCTCCTGAGGTCATGCCTTCCACTTCCCTGCCTCCAGAGAACAGCGGCTTACCTCGCTGTCCCAAAGTGAGGAACAGAAGTGACTTTCCATTGATCCCTGGCAGTGAGGATGAAGAGAGGAGGATTCTGGGTCACCCTCCCACTGCATGAGTATCTGATTCTGGGTGGTGGTCAGTGTTGCCCACTGGCCATGAGACATCGACTTTAAGTGAGTTAGGTCAGAGGTCAAGACAGGGCCAGGGCTAGGGAATAAATGTGATGTCAGGGGCAGGAGCTCAGACACTGGCTAAGGGAAGAATGAGGTAGTGGACGATCTGGAGTTTTATGTCTGTTGGAGACTGGATATATGGGGGTGCTCCATAGGTCACCTAATGACTTCAGGGGCTAGTTCAAAAATAAAGCTGAAAGAAGCAGACAGAGTATGCTCAGTGGGCCTACAATCCCAGCTGCTTGAGAGGCTGAGGCAGAAGGCTGGCAAGTTCAAATCCAGCCTGGGAAACCCTGTCTCAAAAAGTAAAAAGACCGGTAGTGTACCTTACTGGTAGAGCACCCTTGGGTTTATTCCTTAATACTTAAAAAAAAAAAAAAAAAAAAAAAAAAAAGCAGCCAGATTAACACAGAGAGTGGGGTCTGTTCAGAGTTTATAACATAATGGACCCTGAGCTAGGGATGATCACTGCGAGCACGGTCAGCCTTTGGGGCTCTGCCTGTGGACAGAGCATAGGTTTTCTCTACCACTATCAGCCATGTGTTGTATTCAACCTGGAGCTCATCAGGGTCTGGATTTGTAATCAATAGTAGTGAGTGACAATAACAGCTATCATTTAGCACTCAGCTCTGTGCTGTTTATATTTATTAATCATTCATCTCTCAACTCTATGAAGTAGGTACAGTTATTATCACATCTCCATTTTTCAGACGGGAGACAGGCGCAGACAGGTCAACGCGTCTCAGGGGCACGCGGTAAATCAACAGCGCAGCCGGGACTCACCCAACAGCTCTGCGCTGAGAGCCACTGCCCAGCCCCACCCCTGCATCCTGGTCACACTGCAGGTCCGCAAGAGCTGCTGGGCTTGTGTCTGTTCTGATACATTGAGGAGGGGCAGTGGAACACATGGAGCTTTGTCCAGGCGGTGAACCAACAAGGTCTTCTTCCCTGGCCCCTTGTGGTGCCTGGGAGACAGGTGGACACTGGGTGGGACCTTGGGGACAGGGAGTGCAGCGGGTTGGGACTTTCGCAGAAGCTGTGAGTGATGATGAAGAAGGAGGTCAAAAGCACAAGAGTCTGAAGGGCTCTGCCTCTGCTCCTATAGGAAAAACCCTCATGCATCGGCAGAAGGGTCTAAAAAATCCCTTGTGCCTCTGCAGAAGGGTTTCGTGCCCTTGAAATCAGACGGCTGCCATTTTAATAACATTTAACCCTGTGACCTCTCCAGGTGGCTATGTTTGGCATCCTTCTGGGATATTATCCTTAGCTCACCTCTTCCTGTTTGGAGCCTTGTTTTGTGGCTGAATCACCTTCATTCATTTAATCATCTCTCCTCCTAATCTCTTAAATCATACTAGCTTTACCTTTTTTTGATCTTGCCTTGCAAAAAGTGTTTTATTTATATCTCACATTTTATGCAGCTCCGCTTTTAATCTTTTACCACCTTTTTATTATTTTATTTTACCCTTTTATATTGTAGCTTTGTCACACTTTTATCCTTTTGCTTTTTGACATTTTGGTTTAACATTTTTTACCTGTCTAGTCGGAGCTGTAAATTATTTAATTTTTCGTCTTTCTTAATATCATTCCTGTTATCTCATTCCTTACCTTCATTTCTCTTCATTATTTTCCTCTTAACCTTTCTATTTTGCTCTCCTTTAACTACCCCTCTATCTTTTCTATTTTTATCTATGTCCATATTCCTTTAATTGCTCATCAGTGTCACTCTAATCCCTTTGCTCTTTTTTATTTGTTTATTGTATTTTATATTTTTACATTACAGTTTGTCTCCTATTCAGACTTAATGGTTTTAGCAGCATGTTTTTTATATTTGTCTAGTTAACAAAAAGTGGGTCCACAAAGGTGGGTAGGACATGTGGCTGTCAGGAAGATTCCAGTGGGTGTGTTCACCAAAGAGGGGGCCCGGCGTCTCCCCAACCCTTTTCCTCTGACTGCATCTGCAGCCTGTCTATAATCACCATTAGATCTGTTACCTTTGAAGGGGTTGCTTAGTGATCATAGCCCTGGAGGCTGAGACCCACAGACTAATTCCTCCCCAGACACCCAGAATAGCCTTGCTGTGTGCTATTTCTCGAGAATCCTAGAAGAACCAGATGTTTTCCAATTGAATCCTTACCAGTCCATGGTGCCCACCACCCAGCCACTTAGCACTATATGGTGAATCACACTGTGGGGAGGACATGGGACCACCCAGGGGGTCCTGGATGAGTTGCCTGTGCTGGGGAAATGGGTGGAAGCCACCAATGTCCACACACCAGGGAAGAGCTGCTCAGTCTGTATCCCAACCCCTTCCATGGCAGCCTCACTTAACCCCAAATAAGCCGAGTTCCTTTCTGTGTAGATGAACAACCTTAGCACATAGTTCTTACAGATTTATTTGCTACATTATAAAGAGAAGCTGATGAAGGTCAGAATTATGTTCAAAGGGTCTTGGGTCAGATTCCATCAAGCAGTGACTGGGCTGCCTCCCCAAGTTGGCCTAGTTTGGGTGCCCAAGAGCAGTGCAGTGACTTTGAGCAGGTCTCTCCTGAGCCTTTGCATGCCCTGTGGCTTTCCAGGAGGCACTGGCCTCTCGGAATGGGCATAACACCCATCAGTAAAAGGAGCCAGTGGTCTGGCTCTGTCTTGCCCAGTTTTGGGCTGTCAGGTGTGGAGAGCAAGGGAACCCTAAAAGCTACTTCCTGGGTCAAAATGTGTCAGGAGAGAGAAGCACTGCTCAGTCCTTCTGAAGGAGGAGAGAGGGTGAAAGAGAGAGGAAGGCATGGGGAGAAGTTGGGATGCAATTCCATTCAGGCAGTGGGGTCATGGTACCAGTTCTTGGGATGGGACACTGCAGAGCATGGCACATATGTAGGCTCCTGGCACCCACCAGGCTCTCTGGCTGCGGCCATAGCACCCATCACAGCTGGAGGGACAGAGGGAAGGGGCTTTGCCCTGGGAACCAAGGTGGAGAAGCAGTTGTGTGTCCTGCTGCAATGGGCAGTTTGACCCCCAACCTTTGACTTCCATTACTGCCTGAGCAGTTGCTCTCTAAGGCTTTTCTAAGCAACCTTAAATTTGTCACCTTCCTACAGCCCATGCCACCACCTTCTAGCTCCCAGCAGCCTCATAAGAAGTGCCCAGAATGTGGCCAAATGGGGAGAATGGAGGAGCCTCTCCAGCCCCAGTAGTCTGTCCGCTCTGAGTCAGACAGCCCTCCTGTGGGGGTGGGAGACTCTTACCAGCACTGTGGTGATGATGAGAGACCTGTTTGTTAGGGAATCAGTGATGTTAGGGCCTCGGCCTTTGGCAACCTCCGTGATGTTGAGCCCATCAGCAGGATTCCACACGCCAACCTGCGTGGACAGACAGACAGAAGACAGATTGTTGAGTCACCAGTCTACCCTTCCTTTTTCCATGTTAACAAGATCATCTGCTTCCCAGTCACCATGTCACTGTCATCATCGTCACTGCCTGCATGTCTTGAGCTAACCGCTCTGATGACAGATAAACTTGCTGCTCCCCATATCCTTCCCCAATCTTTGACTATGCTGAATTCTGCCACCCTCTCCTCTTGCTGGCAGATTCATCCCAGCTGAAGGAAAATGCAGAGTCAGACAGGAAATGAAGCAGCAGCTCCAGGGAGCCAGGAAAGCAGCCTCAGGCAGAGAAGATGCCTAGCATGGGTTGGGAGGGATCAGGGGTCCTGTCCGGGGACACCTCTTGGGAAGATACCTGGCACCCTGCTACTCGCTCTTTGGGTCTCAGCCTCAGTGCTAGCTCCAGGGACCAGATCCCTCGCAAAGCTTGGGATGGCCTGGACCGAGGGAGATGTTCCCCAGGTATGTGTTGACCGAGAAAAGGAGGAGCTGTGTGTGCACAGGCTGGCAGGCTGGAATGGCATGTGTGTGTGGGGTGGCCCCTGAAGCTATTTGGGGGCCAGCAGTATAAGGTGGGGTGAACCTCATGGGGGGCCTTGGGTGCCTCTGGGCTTGAAGGCAATCTGCTTTGTGGTTTTACTTCTGAAGTTGGCAGACATCCTGGCCATGGTGGCAAAATCTCTCACCACAGTGTCATTGATATAGGGCCTGAGGCAGGAGGGAGGGAAGGAAAGATCACATTTATAAGCCATCTCCAAGCCTTGAGCCTTTTGAAGGTCCCTTTTGACCCAGCCCTGCCCAGGCTGCCCCATCCAGGCTGCGGTCTCTCGAGAAAGGCTTCAGCATGCCCACTCTGTCCTTGGCCCAGTTGGGGGATACTCAGGAAACTCAATCAATTACACAAAAAGGCTGAATGCAAACATCCCATTCAGAGAGCTGTGCAAAGCAGATAGCAGAGAGAGATGTAATTATGCTTGGGTAATTCTGCCTTAATCCTCCCAAAGCCACAGGCTGGAGCTGCCTGGATCAGCTATGACCCAGCTTAGCAAACACAAGTGATGACATGAGAGGCACAGTGGTTGTGTTTGGGGCTTGGCACATTCTCGGGGCAGGATCTCCACCTAGGAGACCATGAAGGCCATGAAGAGAGCAGACAGGCAGGCAGCATCAAAGAGACTCTTTTCCTAAGTGGGTCAAGCTCTGTGCTAGGGTGTGGAGAAGAGTGCTGGTGCAGGAGGTGCTCGATAAACATTAGTCAGAGGCTGAATCAACCTCAGGGACCCTTGCCCAGCAAGCTCTGCTGAGCTCCAGCCACATGCCCTGCTAGAAGCTAGGTGCTATGGAGATGAGAGAGCAGTTAGGATGGAAGAGGCTTTCTGCTCACAGTCTAGGTGGTTGTGACCAGGAGCCTCTGGTGGGCACCCTGCAGGCCAAACTACATCTAGGGATAATAGAGTTTTTTTGAGTATTAGCTACGGTCAATGTGTACCAGCTGCCTGGAGGGTTGTTGGGAGGATGCCACAGGTGGGCTCAGATGGAAAGCGTGCTCTGGTGATCAATTACTTATGCCTGCCACAGGCACAGAAATGGGAAGTGATGGCATGTGTGCCATCTAACTGCCATCCCTAGAATTCTAGGCTCTCCCTAGAGACAGGTAGTTGACAGTGAAAATAAGACAGCTACTCGAGTGAATGCTGTACCCACTGCAGTACTGCCAAGAAGGAAGGCTGCTCTCACTACTGCAGGGGTGGAAACAGAACCTGGAAGATGGCTTGAAGAGAACTCAGAGTTTGAGAACTCAGTTTGCATGGGGTTGGACCAACCTGCCTTGATGATCTCAGGATAGCGACTATAGTCACTGCCTCAGAGAGCTGATTTGATATGTGGTGTAAAATAGTTGTGGAAGAATGCTGAGGTTTCCCTGGACACTCTCTACCCTGTACAGTTGCCCCCGTGATTTGGGAAACTCACGAATAAATGGAGGAATCACGGCCATAGGTGCAATGCGGCTATGGCTCTGAGCCAGGCAGAGCCAAGTCCAGACACAGGCACAGAAGTGTGGGAGGGCAGGAGTGACTGGACTGTGGGGTATGTTTCAGGAGAGAATAGGTCTGGGAGGCCAGGCGGAGTATGTCTCAAGGAGCCTTGAAGGCCTGAGTGAAAGGCTGAAGCTTAGTGACTTGGCACTGGGGAGCCATGGACAGTTTTAGAGCCAGGCAGATCTGTACTTGGAGAAGCTTCATGTGTGCACATTTGAGATGCCTGGAGGGCTCCAGAGTGAGATGGGAAATCAGAAACAGGGGTTAAAATAATCCACATGAGAAGTCAACCCAGGGAATGTAGGGAGGAGAGAAGAGGAAATTCCTTGAAGGACCAGCTGACATCAGAGGGTCTCCCTGAATCTTCCTGGCCTCTGTTCCCTGCATCTTATACACATCTTCTCTCAGGACTGGGGAAACATACAAGTAGCTCCCAAGGACCAGCCTGCTGTGGGACAGGTGTGGCTGAGCCCCTGGTCCCTGGGTCTCAGGGAATGCTGAGATGCCGGAGCTCATGCTAAATCTCCCTCCTCAGCCCAGCAGCCTGACTGACAGAACGTGCTGAAGGTTCAGGGGTCAGCACAGGCCTTATTAAAATCTTCTTACGTTAGCCACCTGGGCAGCCCCAGCCCCAGGTGGGCTTGCTTTCCCTGCCTAAACTCTCTGGAAGCAGAAGCCTTAGAATTGGGAGTGGAGGAGCTCACACCTGCAAGGGTAAGGATCACCTCCAGGCTCCCAGATGAGCAATGGACAGCCAGTGACTTCTAACTACTCACTGGGCAGGTGTCCCCTGTGGGTTAGAAAGTTTCTTACCTAAGGACATACCTGCCCCTGCTGCACCATCCCAGGCCTGCAGCCACTTAGAGATAGACGGTCTATCTGCCGCATGAGCCTTTTATTCTGTTTCCCAGGTTAAGCGTCCCTGATGGGCATTGCTCACAGAGTGATGGAGAGTTTCTGCTGTAGCCAGGCCATGGAGGTCTGTACCCCTCAGTGTGAGCACAGCCTCAGGGTTTCTGCTGGGCCCACAGATCTGTGGAAGCCACACTGGACGTGCCGAACCTCCAGGGTCTGCTACGCTGGGTCTTGCTCTCTGCCTCTGGCCTCTGCCTGTGGCTTGCCAGAGGGGCCTACTCCTCTGACCAACCTCCCTCCCTGGGTCCACGCACCTTCTCCAGGCCATCCTCCTTCAGGCTGATGATGTCCAGATCAAAATCTGTCCGCAAGCCACTGGTTTTGTTGAAAACAATCCGTCCAGTTAATCCTTCCCACTGAGCCTGAGGAGGGGAGAGGGCAGAGCGGCAATTCCTCGGGCTCATAAATCATCATTCAGTACAACTGTACAATGCTTCATTTTAATTACTCCTTGCACTGATACTGTTCCCCCAAGACCATGATTAATTAATAATCACCTCCATCAATGCTCGGGCTGCGGTGCGAGCCAGCGATTTCCATAAATTCTATTATGCTCTTTAGCCAGTTTTGCATCGCACCTTCTCGTGTACAACATCGATCCTGGATGCGCTCAAATGAGCCCCCGCCTTGGAGCTATGGGAAGGGGGAGCCCCTATCAGATCCCTGGGGAGGGGCAGGGAGGCAGGCGAGCAGAGCTGGGGCAGGTGGGCCCACCAATAGGCTGAGAAGCCAGAGGGACCAGCTGGCTCTGGCTATAAAACCAGATAGCTGGAGCAGCCCTGAGATGGGCAGGGGAGACTGAGGACTGCCCCTCCCCAAGCTCCAAAGCCATGCATATCCTGGTTTAGAATTCTGGGGTCAGTGTTAGGTTCAACCACAGTTAGCTGTGTGACCTCTCCAGTATTCCATTTCAACTCTCTGCCTCAGTTTCCTCAGCTATAAGATGGGACTAATAATAGTACTCATCTTACCAAAATATTGTGAGGGTGAAATCAGTCCTATATAAGACTGAGAACAGTGCCTGGCATACACAAGGCCTGGATAAATGGTCACTTATGTCGTTTTTTAAAATTGTCAGTAGCATCGTGAATACAGAAAGAAACAGATGGAGTTTGGGCAGACCAAACTGAGGAAAGCTCCCATTTTCGGTTAGGGCGGCAGGACTGGCACTGCATGGTTTTATAAATAGTGATTATCACCCAGTGGTGTCCATGTGCTTATGGGTGGTCTCTGGTTGCTTTTGCACTGTAGCTGCAGAAAGGAATCTTTGAGACAGAGACCTCCTCGCCTGCAAAGGCTGAATTCTTTTCTATCTGCCCTGTAGGAAGAAGGTCTTCTCCAGATGCTATCTTTCCTGTGGGCCCAAAGCATTAATTCCTCAAGGCATGGTCACTATTCTTGTCATGTGACCTCCCCAGCACCTCTGGGATGTGGCCAGGTGAGGATGGTGATTCCTATTGTACAGACTGGAAGGCAGCCCTGGGGGAGGGGGCCAGGAGCCACTAGAGCCCACCCAGTCACAGGAGGCAGAGGCAAACTGGAACTCTGGGCTCAGGGCCACACCCTTGGTTGGCACATGTTCCCTCCTCTCCCTCATCCTTAGACATAGGGTGGCAGCTGGTATGCAGTTAAATACCCAAACTTTCTGTGTCTGGGAGAACAAACTTCATGTGTCCTAGAGTCCTGGGGGCAAAGATGGGCTGTGGAGCAAGAGGAGGGGAGAGAACCTGGGACCACATAGTCCAGAAGGAGGAGGTGTCCAGAGAAGAGGCATGGGGAGTCGAAGATCTGAGTGCTGGAAAGCTGGTCGAGCCCTGGCTTTGGACACTGGTTCCTATTCCCTCAGGCCAGGCTCCCTGCAGCTCTGAGAGGCTCCAGCCCTCCTCCAGACAGAACAGGTTAGCACCCATGCGCACACTCAGGAGTTCTCGGGTTTACGGGATCCCAGCTAAACCCTTGGGAGTCTCCACGCACATGGGCAGCTCCGGGGCACTGTAAGGTAATTGGGTATCTAGACAAATAGGTGTCTTAGGAAGACAGAGGGACCGAGCCTCAGAGGGGCTGGGGAAGCTGTACAACAGCAGGGGCTTTGCTTAGGTGATCTCAGCGTTCTGAGGTGCAGGGACAGCTTATCCACCTCACAGGTATTTAAAGAGGTTTGTACAGTGCTCAGCACGATGCCTGCTAAGTGGTGCAGTTTATCATTTCTTCTTGTTGCTTCTACACATGGAGCTCCTAGGACTAGGGCTCACCCTGGCCTAGGGAAGAGGAGCACTCACTTGGAGTGAAGCTGATCACAGAGGGCTGTTTATTAGTCTTCCCTGCAAGAGCCCACTGAGTTTGCATTGTGATCCTGCAGCCGGGCCTCATCATTGCCCCCTTTCACAGATGTGGATGTTGGAGCGCAAGGAGGGACTGAGCTACGCAGATCCCAAGTTCCAGTGGGGTATGGTAGTCTCTCACTGTAGTAGCTGAGCTGGATGGCTTGGGGTTGGGGAACCCAGGGTGCAGCAGGAAAAGCTCAGGGAGCTGAGGGAGCTGGGAACCAGCGGGCAGATATTAACAGCTGCAGCAGAGAAGGTGAAAACCTCCGTTTATGGGTTCACAGGGAGGCTCAGCTTCCCTCAGGCTGGCTCTCAGTCCCTCTCTATCCCTCTCCTGGGCAGCCCCACACCCCCTGGCTATCCCCTGGCCCCCAGGGTAAATCACAGCAGGTGTCTTCAAACCAGCTCAGAGGAAACCTTCCCCTGTCAGCTACAGAGGCAGGAAATGCCAGCAGGTGTGGCCAATCCGTGGGAGGCGAGAAGAGCAGGGCAGGGAGCAGCTCCTCCTCTTGACATTTCCCAGCCCATCCGCCCCCTCCAGCCACAGCGCAGGACTTGCTAAATGAAAGATGCTTTGCACGCTCTGAACTCCGGCCTGGTATTTTCCAGCTCCTCTTGGAAATGCCAAGTCTTTAAAATGATTTACTGTCATGCAGTCAGATGACGAGACAGACAACTTGGAAATGAACCCAGGGAGGAATGTGTGCTGGGCTCCTGTGGGGCACCTGGCCTCTGGTGGTGGCCACCTATAGGATCATGGGTGAGCCCTGTGGCTGCTCCACCCTTGGCCTCAGCAGCCCTAATGGGGAGCTAAGAAGAGTGTTTCTGTAGGGACTCTATGGGGTGTGAATGGTGAGGGTTATTCACTGGACATGGGGCCAGGGTACCCGAACCTGGGCCTGTTCCTCAAGACGCCTTCCTTTGCACTGGGTACATTCATAAGGGACTGGTTTGATGGGCGCTGTCTCCCTTCTGGTGCTGTGAGCTCTGTGTATGTGGGACTCATCTGTTTCAGCCACACTGGGTGCCTGGCGCATAGCTCAGTGCCAGGCACATAGCATCCCAATGAATTTCTATGTCAGTCCACTTCCTTTCTGGTGCCCTGTGCTTGTTACAGCGAGATCATCTATCTGGAGCCCTCTGAGAGGCCTTCCCCTAATGTCCTTGTTTTTGCCTGGACATGGTTACTCCCTGTGGCCCAGCATAATCCTGCCTGGATCTCATCCTCTCTAGCCTTCTCCATCTGCTATTTCCTGGGCTGTGACTCTGGCCAGGCCCTGGGCCGGGTGCTCTACACCTAATTTTCCAACAACCCCATGAGGCAGGCACTCTTACTATCTCAAACTGAAGATCAGAGGTTAGTCATCTCCCCCAAAGTCACGCAGCCCAGTGCAGTGGAGCCAGGATGCAAACCCAGGGCTTAGCTTCCCCCATCTGTAAAATGGCAACAACAAACTCTGACTTGCAGAGATTAAAAGGAGAATGGCAGGTGGGGAAGCCTTTGAAATTAAAAGCAGACTCTGTGTTCCATGGTCAGCTCAGCAGCAGGACAGGTTTCATGCTCTCTGCTCCTCTGAAATCAGTTCTGTGGATGGCACTTCACAGTTGCCAGGAGGAGAGGGGCCCAGCTGGGACCCAATTGGAAGTTGGCTGATGGGCCTGTGATATGAAGATCAGTTTGTGGGGCCAATTATCACTTATTGAACCTCCACACTGCACTAAGTGCTTTCCATGTGACATCTCATTTTCCCTTTATAGCATCCCCATGAGGCGACCATGCTTCATGCTCCATTTTACAGGTGAGGCCACTGAGGCTCTGCAAGGTTCTCTAGCTTCCTGTGGTTTGCTGTGGTACTTTGAAGCCTGCTGACAAAACTGACTACCTATTGAGCACTCACGATGGATGGGCCAAGGACTTAGTGCTCAGTCACCTGGAAGACTGGTCCTGCGGAGCCCATTTTTACCCAAGGAAACTGAAGCTTGGAAATGTGAGGCAGCCTGCCAGGTTCTCACAGAATAGAAGTCAGTCTGGCTGCCAACCTGGGTGGGGGTTATGGGACTCACCTCTTTGATGAAGTTCATGAAGCGGCCACCAAAACGCCAGGCCTTGTGCCGGTGGCACTGCAGGGAGTTCACGGTCATCTGGGGTGCCCGCTGGTAGCACACAGACACGATGTGTACGGCGTCATACAGTAAGGCTGCGTCGGTCTGCAAGGAGGGCCAAGGGCTGTCCGAGGGCAGTCCTGAGCCCTTGAGTCCTCACTCCGCCCTACTAACCCCCATCCCCATGTGGGCTCCCCGAGCTTCCCACCTACTGGTCACTGCTGAAACTTCCTCGAGCCCAGGATCACTAGTCCTTACCCCTGTTATCTGTAACCAGTTGTTTATGTGACCACACTCCCACCTGATGGGGCCTTTGTCACCTATGAGACACATCCTGTTAAGCCCATTGTCCCCAAAGGAAACTGAGGCTCAGAGACCATGTGTGACGCATTTTCGTGTCTCAGGCCCCTCTTCTGGAGTCTGGTTGAGACACGGCAGGTCTTAAGAGGTGGCGGGAGGAAGAAAGAAATGCGAAGGAAGGACAGAAGGAGGAAGGAAAGAGGGAGCCTCTGGGGTCTGGCCCACCCAGGTGCCTGCTATACCATCATCACTCCATCCAACAGGCCAGACTCTGCCCGGGGCACCGCCTGCAGCCGCTCCATGGACCACTTCTCCACAATGGCCGAGACGTGGGGGTTGTCCACGTTGAGGATGCGGAATCCCGTCAGGTTCACCCCTGAGTAGCGGTAGGGCTCCAGGTCTAGCGCGTAGAGATCCTGGAGGGAACGGTTTGTGTAAATCCAGGTGTGGCTCTCAGGTAAGCTCCAGCCCCACTTCCTGCACCCTCCCTAGTGAGGGCCACCCCAGGGCCCTGTGGGGAATAACAAAGAACCTACAGGAGCACTGGACTTGGAGTCAACTCAGAACTCGTGTCTGCAAGGGCGATGCCAATGGTGGGCCCTCAGCCTGTTTCTTCTTCTACAAAGTGGGGATCATCCCCTTTGCAGGACCTGATGAAACAGTTCACACGAAATGCCCAGCCTCATGCATCAGAGATGCTTAATCATGCTTGTTTCCTCCATGGGGGACCTACTTTGGGAAGACAAAGAGCACCGAGTCTGGACACTGCCAAGTTACCCAGCACATTTCTTCCCCTAAAAGAGGGGATAAAGAGGGGACTCAAGGAGTCATCCCACCTCTTTCACCACCCATGTCAGAGCCAGAGCCTTTTCACCTTGCCGCCTAGGGCAGGCAGGCAATGAATGGTCAGCCTGTCTGTCCAGGGGTCAGGCCTTGTCCAGCCTGGTCAATGGACAGGCCCTGGCTTATGGTCCAGGAGAACAAGGTCTTGGCAGCCCAGCCCCAGCTCTTCCTGCAGTGCCAGCTCTGGGGCTGGGAGGGGCTGGTGAGGGAAGGAGCCCAAGAAGAAGGGGCAGCAGGAGGAGGCGGCTTCCTCTGGGCTGAGTAAAGACAGCAGCAGAGGGGGGTGGGCAGCCCTCAGAAGGGCAAAGGAGAGCTCAGAGCCTGTTGAAAACAATCTTGAACTTAGAAATAGGCAAAAGGAGAGCGGTATATTCTTTCAGCATGACAAGCAAACATTGCTTACCCAGACCGCACGAGATTACTGAACTCCCCAGGGGAACATACTTGGCTTTGACTTTGCCGTTAGCTACTGGTTAAAGGCCTGGACTCTGGGTGAACATGCAGATTTGTGTCTGGCAGAAAAGATAATCCCCAAGTTTGTGGTTTTATTGCTTTGCAGGAGACTAATCCGTTTTGTGTCTAACCTAGCAGTCTTATTCTACCCCCACCCCACACCACCTGAAATAACTATGAACACCTAGTTACCCGCATGCTCAGTGGCAGCTTCACCATTCGATAGGACAGGGTCCTCCTATCTTCAAAATGTGTTTGGTCTACATTTGCATAAGAATCATGTGTCTGACTTTTTGAAATACATACAGTGGTACCTCAGTTCATGAACTCAATTCTCTCCACGATTCTGGTTGCAAACCAAATTAGATGAGAACCAAATCAAATTTCCCCATAAGGTCAACATTGAACCTAACCTTTGAATTTGATTCAGTTCTCATCCAACACAGTTTGTGACCAGAATCATGGAAAGAATCAAGTTTGTGAGTTGAGGTAGCACCGTACCTTGACAATCTAGATTGGCTTCCTCCCACAAGTGGGGAAACTGAGTCTGGAGGTCATGGTCAGAGCTCCTTCTCATCCAGTGCCTGTACTTTTCCACACTCTTTCCTCACTAAATTGCCTTCCACCCTGGCACCCGGCCTGTCTTCTCCTTTGGATCCCCTACTCTGTCACTCCATCCTGAGCCTGGAGGGATGGTTGGGAACCCCCTTGGCTGTACTTGACTCTCCATGGCTACTGTCATCTCAACATCTAGCCCCAGATTAGTCAATGACAGCTCACACAAAGATGATGAGTGATGAAAGTTGGAGCCCATGGAGCAGATCTTTCTCACTGTGCTAGTGCCCTGTAGTTTCTAAGATGTTCCTAATTGATGCTAAACTCCTGCTTTTCCTGCACCCTCTAACAGCAACCAAGGTGCTGTGTTGATTTATTCTTTGCAGGTTTATGGAACAGAGGAGAGGCCTGGAGCACACTTAAATCCAGACAAGAAAGTCTCGTCCTAACCTTGCCCAAACAAACACAGTGGCCGCAGTTCCACATCTAGGGAGTCAACCAACCTCAGATCAAAAATGTTTTTAAAAAGTTTTGTTAAAACAGAGCATGTAGACATTTTTTCTCTTGTCACCGTTCCTTAGACAAAACAGTAGAAGTTATTTATACCCTATTTACCTTGTATTAGGTATTATAAGTAATCTAGAACTGATTTAAAGTATACAGGAGGATGTGCATGAGTTATATGGAAATACTATTCCAGTTTATATAAGGGACTTGAGCATTGGCAGATTTAGGTATTCACGGAGGTCTGGGGTCAACCCTCCACGGATACAGAGGGACAAGAGGCTAGCCCTGATTCTGTCCCAGGGTTTGGGATGGGGAAGAGATGACAGCAGGAGGAAGCAGGGTCTTCAGCAGAAGCAGGGTCTCTGCTGAGATGGCCAGAGGGTGTCTAAGTGGCCCCAGTCTCAGCGGGGAGCAGAGAGTGAGCAGGTCCTTGGCCCGCACATGGAGTGTATGGTTTAGTCTCCACAAGCCCCCTGTAAAGTAAGTATTAAACAGTATTCTCCCATCATCAGTAGGCTTTTTCTTTAGTGTAAATCCAACCCTGTCATCCCCCTGCTTAAAATATTACAAGCAAGGTGTGGTGTCAGACCTGTAATCCCAACACTCTGGGAGGCTAAGGCAGGAGGATCACAATTTCAAGCCCAGCTTGGGCAATTTAGTGATTTAGCAAATCCTGTCTCAAAACAAAAAATAAAAGGACTGGGGATGTAGTGTAGCTCACTGTGAAGGTCCTGGGTTCAAGTCCCAGTGTGTGTGTGTGTGTGTGTGTGTGTGTGTGTGTGTGTGAGCCCAGTGTGTGTGTGTGTGTGTGTGACTTCTCCCTGGAAGTCTCCCTGAACTGTCCTTGTATACTTGTACTGTAGGGTGGGTCAGGGGTGCTCTGGATCTCATCCTGGTTACAACTATCTGGACCTGGGACTGTCTTCCCTATGAGGGTCCTGAGCACTATTGGCCCCCAAAGTGGAAAGAAAGGTTGGCCAGTACAGCAGTTCCCGGGGTACTTAAACATTGCCCCCCACCCAGAGGGAGCTCTGTATGGGGCAAGAAGCTGAGGGTGGCTTGGTTGATTGCTTGGGAGGTGTCTGCTTCAGCACCCAGAACCGAGAGATCTTCCTCAAACCACCTCTGAGGAGGGTCTGGGGATCCAGGTGAATTTTGTCTTGCGGGGTATCATATGCAAGTTTTGGGCCAGAGTTGAGCTGTTTGGGCCAGGGGAGAGAAGTGAGCTCTGCCCCTAGGGGAGCCCTCTTCACCCTTCTCCACAGGGGGCCCAGGCTCTTCTCTG
This sequence comes from Erethizon dorsatum, assembly GCA_028451465.1. NCBI lineage: Eukaryota > Metazoa > Chordata > Mammalia > Rodentia > Erethizontidae > Erethizon > Erethizon dorsatum. Next base: position 106,272,801 of record CM051827.1, on the reverse strand, counting down.
ATCAGTGCTGACCTCACAGGTAAGGCTTGACAGGTGCCCCAGCAGTAGCCTGCCCAGGGCCTCTGTGACTCAGTGTATCTTCCTTCAGGACCAGGGGCCAACCTGACTCTGTGAAGTGTGCAGCTCTGTCTTCGAAGGGGCTTGTGTGCTGGTGGAGCTGGTCCTTCCAGTGTCCAGATACAGTGTTTGGTCGGTGGGGACAGTCACAGCCTGGGAGGGTCTGATGGGTAGCAGGCCTTGGGATTGCCTTCCTCCTGGTCCCCTCCAGCCTGGAGTTAGCTGTAAAGTGTGTAGGACCTGTGGCACAGAAAGCCTCCATCCATGTGACATGAGGGCAGTGGCAATGACGTGTTGGTAAAGAGGCCTCTTTGTTTAGCTCCAATTTTTTTTGGTCCAAACTGCCCTGGGCCAAGACCCCAAGTGCTGTACACAGTGAACTGTGGGCATCTTTGCTACTTGGCAAAAAGTTGCATTTCTGATGCCAAATGTTGACACACTGAATTCAGTATCGACGAGGGACATTTTAGAAACATTCAGCATAACATAATAGACTAATTCATTAGCACCCCATGGGTCTGAATGGGTAGAAGCTGAAGCTCAGAAAACATCGCCTTAAGGAATGACAAATGAAAATATCTTTCCCATGATATAACTGTTATTGCTGAGAAGTGGCATTAATTGTGATTGCTTATCTATTAATTTATTATAATTCTTTTTTCACCTCCAGGCTTTTACCTACACATGACATGAACTAGGGTCTCAGCTGGGGCTGATTAACGCGGGGTTATCTGGGAATAGCTCAAAGCTGGCTGGAACAGATAATGGCAGCTGGGGTAATTAAAATGTCTTCTGCAGAGAGACATTTCTTTCTTCTGGGAGAAGAAAGTTGGGAGAATTTTTCAGAGGCGAAAAGCCAGTGACGTGGGTTTCCTAAGGGGAAGGAGATAAATGCCAAAGGTCACTGCCCTCCAAAGACAGCCACAGCTGACCAGTGGCACAGTGAGAGAGAGCCACGAGGTAGAGTCTTAAACCAACAGGGCTGAAGGGAGGACTCTGAGGCTGGAAACAGGACATGTGTCAAGGAGAGGACCCGGGGAATACAGCTGATAATCTGATATGTGGGGGCTGCTGGGAATACCATAGGAGACCCTCTACACACACACACACACACACACACACACACACACACACACACACGCACTGTCCACTGCAGACTGTGTACACTGCAGGGCTCTGCCTCCCTGGGAGAGTCCACTGTCCTGATCCCCAGATTGCTGTGGGGAGGAATGGCTGTGGGTGGAACAGCTGTATGTAAGACCTAGAGTTGGGAGCTAGGCCAGACCAGTGATATGCAAGGAGACTGGGGCAAGTCATACAATCTCCCTGATGCCAGGCTTCCCCCTCAGTTAACAGAGTGTGCAAACTCTGCCCTGTGACCTGAATGGAGTGAGGAGGAAAATCACCGGATGCAGGAAAGGTTGGAAACCAGTGATATGTGGGCAGTGCTGGGATTGGCAGAGGCTCTATGCCCTGTCCCCCTTTGTTACTGTCAATCACCATGCCTGGACCAGGTTGGCCAGGCCAGGCATCGTGTGGGATCTGCCAGCTAGGGCAGCCAGGGTACACTTTATGCAAACTTTCAGCCTGATGAGTTTCAGCAGAGGGCTTTGAAGCTGCACAGCTCCCAGCTGGGAAAAGTCCACGCTCTGCTCCTTTCTTGCTGAGTTGCCTCTCTGAGCCTCAGTTTCCATTTTTCTATAAAACTGGAAGAGTCATAGCTCACTCAGAGAGTCGTTTTGTATTTTCAATGATATGGGGTATGCTGAGCACACAGAAAATAAGCAGGAGTTATTTAATCAGTTTATTTAACACTTACATAGTACTAAGTGCCAAGCATCGTTCTAAGTACCTTACCAGTATCAATACTTTAAATACTCATTCTAACAGTTCTATAAAGTAATACTTTTATTGTCACAATTTTGTACATGGGGAAATGAGGCACAGAGAGGCTAGCTTGCCCAAAGAAGTGGAAAAGTCTCAATCCTAATCAGGCAATCTGGCACCAGAATCTGCGGTCTTAACTGATGGCTGCTGCTATGATAATGTGATGGTAACTTCACTGGTTACATTCCACTTTGTATTGCTCACGTCCATCTATCCATCCATCCATCCATCCATCCATCCATCCATCTGTCCATCCATTGTTCAGGCATTGATGAGCACCTACTGTGTGCCAGGTGCTCTGGAGATAGGTGAACCAGGAAGACTCCCAGATCCTTGCATACATTAAGGAAGCCTGATCCCCATGAGCGCCGTGTAACCCCCTCCAGCCTGGTGCCTAGCTCAGAGCCTGGGACCTCAGTGAGCATTTGTGTATGGCTGTTGGATAAATGAGTAAAGGAATCATTGAATTAAGGAAATGAATGTAAGAGAAATGGACACTGCCTGGAGATAGGGGAGGGCTCTGGGATGCCATGATCCATTCTTGAAGACCTCTGACCTTGACCCCAGTGGGCAATGGCATTGCTGTAGAAAGTATCGGGTCACTATGGTTGTACCTTCTCCAGAGTCACATCCTGGAATGATACGAGGGATCTGGCAGCTTTATCTCAAGCTACTGATGACTTTCTAGGATACAGCATGGCAGGGACAAGCCATTGTGGGTGGGCACAGATCCAGAAGGGACTCTGGAGAGGAGGTGCCTGAGTCTCAGTCCCCAGGTTCCAGGTTCCCTGTCTCCCCACGTGGCTCCTCACAGGCCCCTGGCTCTGGGCCCTGGACCAGGAGAATGTGCAAGGTGGCCCCTTACCTCTGCATGGAAGTGGGGTACAGTGAGTAGGGGTGGTAGGAGTGTGACAATGGTGGTACTCTGCTAACCGGTTCACAGACAGCTTTTTGGGTGGGAGAGGGAGCCCTCATTTGTGTCAGATCCTCCCACTCCAGTGTGACCCCCAATCACAGTGACTGGTACAAAGTGCTCATTGCCAATTCAGTGCTCAAAGCTCATTCCCCCACTCCTGTGGCTGAGTGCTTTCACCATGGCCACTTTCTAGCTACCTCTACCATGTGTAGTTGGGAGGAGAAAAACAGTCGGCTTTCACAAGCTAGAGTGAGCAAGCTCCAGCACACCTCTAAAGAGCTAACTTGCCTCTTGACCTTTGCTTATGCTGTTCTATCTGTATGGAATCCTTCCTTTCCCTTTGCAAACTCTTACTGATCCTTCAAGGCCCAGTTCAGGCATCTGTTTTTCTATAAAGCCTGCCTCAAACTTCTTACTTTCTACCAGTCCCTCAGCACTTAGCATCAATCTGTTCTGTGCCCCACAGCTATCTGGCCAGGCCCATGAAAGCTGCTGTATGGGAGTCAGACACAGAAATGTGAAGAGAAAGGCCTCAGTCCTAGTCATCCCAGGGTACAGTACCCCGTTTAGCATAGAGGCTGGGTAAAAAACGTTAACTGGGTATCAAGAAATGAATGAAACCCCTTAGAAGCTGCAGGGCCTACAAGAGTGGAGCTAACCCTGACCTCGGTGGCTTATTTCAGTAAGAGGATGGTCTGCAGGCCCATCACTTGCCCCAGACCCAGGATGGGTGGAACAGCCCTCCAGGGCCCTGGAAGGTCTGGGGGCATCTGGCTCCAAGGCTGGGTGGCTTGTTGCTGGTGCCCCTTTGGCACAGGAAAGCCTTTATTCTGCTGATCTCAGACCACAACTAATTATCCTAATGAGTTTAAATGGTCCTAAATGTTCTCGGAGTTTGGACAGAACCCATCTGGAGCCTGCAGGTGGGCTGGCCTGCTGACAGTGATGGGGCTGACTTCAGCGAGGATGTTGCAGGAATCTAGAGTGGCAGTCTTGGTCCGGTTGATATGTAAGGCAGGAGGAAAGCATGGGAAGCCACGGCTGAGGACCAAGGGTCATAGGAGTAGTAAAAGCTGTTACTTCTATAGCTCTGCATGAACCAGGCACTGCTCTCAGCATTTTACATGGCTGACTCATTAGACCTTACAACTCTAAAGGGGGTAGAAACCCATTTTGCAGAAGAAGAAACTGAGGCACAGAGGCTAGATGACTTACTCAAGTTCCCACTACCATTAAGCAGAGGAGCTGTGTCCACAGTGGCTCCAGAGTCTATGCCTTTAATCTCAATCATATGGCTTCTCAAAGGTAGGGAAGTCACAGAAACACCTTTGTGCCTTTTCCTGGAGACACGCCTACAGCCTTCAGGAGCTCAGGTCTCCTCTAGCTGCAGCACCTGTGTCTAGTGGGCTGGCCCAGGCCAGGGCACAGTGCCCTTGGTCTGAGATACTCGCACCTCTCCTCTTGCCAAGACCCCAGGGTACATTACCAGAGTGGTGAAGATGAAGTGGTAGTACTCGGTCATCATGCCCATGGCCATGGCCTGCGGGAAAGCACAGCATCAGTCACCAGTGGGGTTACACTGGCGACCTGTCCCTTCACCCCGGGTGAGAAATGGGGACAGACAGGCTGGGCTGTGGGTTGGCAAGGCGGGTTTCTTGGAGTATGGTGTCCTCTGAGAACTCTGAATAGTGACAATGACTGGCTGGCAGAGGGTGGGGATTTCACACTGGACAGATCAAGATGCAGGATTTGGGGCCACGTGCTCCAAAGGTTCCCAATTCTGCAGGGTTGGGCAGGGTCCAGCTGTCTGCTTTTAAGCAGCACCTCTGGACCCGCCACACTCAGAAAGGTGCTGACGCAGTGGCTCTAGCTGCCCCTTAACTGCCTGCCTCTACTCTGCCCACTTCACTGCTCTGGCTGCAGAGAGCGCCCAGCCCCCCAGCCAGGCCCGAGGATAGACGCTGTCCTCAGGCTGGGGACAGAAAAGCTGAGACCTTCGTGTTCTCCTCGTCCCATCTGACCATACAGGAGGCCACAGAGCTGCTGTGGGGTTATTATACACCATCATAAAATTAACATTATACGTATTTCATTAGAAGACCGTAATCTCTAATACTAATGATTATGGTGTATTTGCTATGGTTCCTCAGAATTCTGGGCCCATCAAGTGCTCTGGGGGACAATGTCACAGGCCAGGTGTATCTTGAAACTGCTACAGGTTCTTTCCCAGCCTGGAGGCTCCCAACCCCCATCAGGACCAGAAGGCTTCACCGGAACCTGGCAGCAGCAGACAGTTTGAACTGCTTTCAGTCCCGTGTTTAGCTGCGCACAGAATCCCTGCCTTTAACTCTAGAAGTTTTCAAGTCATATGCACTTGAGGGTAAATTCGGCTTTTCTAGCTGGATGACCTTGGCCCCACTACTTTCCACTTGAGCCTCAGTCTCCACACTGTCAACTGGATCCGATAATTGTCCCCCTTTCCCAGAGTTAATAAGGAGTGACAGGTACCTGGAAGAGAGTAACTCTTCAGTAAATCAAAGTTGCAACTGTCACAATCATTCCATTATGTAAGGTGGGAAGCGGGGGAACGCCAGCAGCAGGTGGCCAGGAGAATTCAGGTTGAGGGATTTCTGGGGAGCATGTGTTTCCTCCACAGTGACGTTAAGGATCCCCGTGCCCAGTGCAGACCACGTGCTGGGCCCCAGGGTAAACTCTGCTTTCCTTGCCTCGCTGAAGCCTGCAGAGCTGTTTGTACCAGGATCACTAACCCCCTTCACAGAGGAGGGAGTGCCTCGGGGGCAGGGCAGAAGCCAAGCACACCTTGAGAACTAGCCTTTTAGCTGCTGTGAAGGAGCTTCCTGTGTGTATGGGGAGGGGGCTGAGTTGGCCATTTGGCTGGGGCACCTCTTGAGGGTTCCAACTAGAGGGGGAACTCCAGCCTCCCCAGACTTTGGAACTCCCCTGGCTCTGCTGAGTGCCTCCCCTCCTGCACCCATGTCCCCGATTTACTACGTGCATTTCACTGAGTTGTATGTCAAAGCCCCACAGAACGCCTCTTTCAATCACCCAGGATACTTTCTGGGATGACATAGATGCCTTTTATGCAAAACATGGACGCAGAGCAAAGTGCTTTTGGTTTCCTCTGCGGCACCCTTGGCTGTTGCTGGAGATTTTGCTGTAATTTTCTTTGGTGGCTGCAGCACTTGGCTCTGGTCCCCAGCACACCAGGCTGAGCTGCACTGGGAATGGAGGCCTGCGCAGGACCAAGAACCCTCCTTCTCCCCACCACTGCTGTGGAGCTGAGCAGATGGTGGTGCCAGGAACCTCGATGCACCTCCCCTAATAGGAGAGCAACACCATGTGCCGTAGGCTGTGAGGAATGAGTCACTAGGAGAGGCAATGAGGCATTCTGGGGCTGCTCCTGAGAATCTGAGGCCTCTGTGTTTCCTGGAGGTTTCTGCTTCTGGGTGGCTTTGGGACCCTCTAGCAGCCCACCTCCCACCTGCACGTAGGTAGAAAGGGCAGTAGCATTTGCTGGGCACCCTCGGTGTGCCAGGACTGGATAGGGCAGATCATCCAGCTGTCCTCACGCCAAGTCTAAATGTGAGGACCACTGTGTTGGTTTTGCTGCTGGTGAAACTAAGGCTCAGAGAGGTAAAGTGACACCCAAAGTCACACAGCCAAGGAGAGGCAGGGCTAGGAGCTACACATCATGGCTGTAACCAGGAAAGGGGAGGTTGGGAGAAGTGGCCAGCAGACACTAGCTACCCCTCTGCTGGCCAGAACTCACATACCTGCTTGAGGATCTGGGCTGCCATGGTGTGGCTGCAGTCGAAGATAATGCGGAATTCCCGGCCGCGTTTCATCTCCTTGAGCAGGGGGCGTGAGTCATCGGAGTCAAGGGGGAGCTGGCGGATCTTCAGGCGGATGTTGTATCTCGATGGGGCCATGATGAGCTCCTGCAGCCGGATAAGCCCTGAAGGGTATGGGGCACAAAAGGCATACATGTGCATGCATGTATACACAGACACAGCTATCAGGTCAGCAGTACATGGGGCACTGATAATGTGGCCCACTGAGATATGTGTGTGTGCAAGGACACAGTGACTAGTGTCCAGAGACAGGTATGAGTACACTTGGGCACAGATGTGTACACCTAGACAGGCCTGCATGTGCACCAAGATTGGAGAGCAGATGTGTGTGTACATACAAACAGATGGGTAGACATATGTGCCTGCTGATATGGATAGGCTATACCCTTGGGCTTATAGACACATGAGTAGATGTAGACAAAGGCCTGTGCACACATGAATACGTGTACATGCGGATAGAGATTCCAAAGGAGGCACAGATAGCAAGTTCCTGCCGACCACACCCACTTGCATCTCTCTAACCCAGAATGGGCTTAGAGATAGTTTCGTGAAACATGGGACATAATTTCCCAAACATCTCCAGCAAACTTGCCTCTGCCATGTGGACACAAGAGGTGGCTCCAGCCTCAATGGTACTAACACATTCCAACGGTCGGACTACCAAATGCCAGGCAACCTTTGTATCCCACACCCCATGGGCAAGCTGCCTTGGTAAACCTGATGCATTCATTCTTCCAGGTCTAATGTCGCCCCTCCTGCATGAAGCCTGCTTCTGTTAGTCTGTTCAGAAGACACTTCTTGCCCAGACACCCCACCACGGCCAGCTTGCTAGCCTTTCTCCTCAGCCTCCTCTGGCATCACCTACCTCCTCTTGTCCAACCATGAGGACCTTGAAATTGGGGAACCGGTCCTCATAATCCCTGGAGCAGGGCCTGGCCCTTAGGTAGTACTCAACAGAAATTTCCATAATTGGATTGACTTGCTGTTTTTCTTTCTCCACACTGAAAAATCTATCCTCCACCTTGGCATTTTGTAAAACTACTTAATCTGGGGACTTCTAGGGAAAGCTGAATGTCACTTCCTGGAGACAAATGGCTTGCTTAGGTCTAATTAAGTTCATTTCTGTCCCTATTTCAAGCCCCATTCTTGCCGACTCCTCTCTGGAGTCTGGAAGGGAGTCTGCTTGTTGCTCTCCATGGCCTGGCCCAGGCCATGCAGGAGGGGCTGAGCCAGCAGGCTGTCCCCTCCCCTCCCCCACCTGGCCCCCTGCCATCCTTTTCTCAGTGGCTGCCTCCTGGCTCACAGTCCCATCTCCTCACTAACAGCATTCTGATTTTGCTTTGGGGAACAACTGCTCCCCCAATCCCAGTTTATGTGTTGGGGGCAAAACATTGACAACAGCCTGGCCAATCAGTGCATCTTCTAGGAACAGAGATTGACTTAGAGATGGACACAGGACACAGTTGGCTCTATCAGAGCGACTCCCAGAACCTGTGTTAGAGCAACTGGTAAGAAACACCTCCTTTTCATTCAACTTCAAAAGAGAGGATACAATCCGGGGGTCACCATATAAGACTTCCCAAGGACTCCAACAGAGCCCAGTCAGAGAGAACAAACAGAGAGAGAGGAAGTTCTGATGATACTCATTTGAGCCTTTGGATCAACCAGTACCTGAAGCTAAAATTACCCTGAACTTTCCAGCAAAGACTGCCAACACCTCCCCACCCACTACCTAGCACACCCACTATTTTTTCTTGAGCTAGTCTGTACTGGGTGAAAATTTGTATCAACAGCTACAGTGTCCCACATCTGGACAGAATCCCCTCACTCAGCCTACTTCCGAAGTCTTCCAACTAAGTCTAAGCAATCTCTGGTATACAGCCTGAGTCTGTCTGTTCAGCTGTCCTTCCTATTCTTTTTTATGTGGGTACCGGGAGTCGAACTCAGGACCTCGCGCTTGCTGGGCAGGCGCTTGTGCCGCTGAGCCATCTCACCGGCCCCTGTCCTTCCTATTCTTAAGGACTGGGCATCAGGAAAGCCATCTGATTGCTGTCCATCATTCCACTGTGCTGGGGAGGACAGACATATCTCCCAAAGAGCTCCAGCACAAGCTTTGCCAAGGCCTCTGTCTCACTCCTATGCCACAGTCCTGACAACGTGGCTGCATGAGCCTGCTGGAGGACAGAGAGAGAGGAGGGCTGGGACTCGCTGTCCTCCCACTCAGAATCCTAGACCCAGGTGCAGTGGCTGGGAGAAGGGTCTGGAGTCCTAGAGAGGTGTGGATCAAACAGGACCCCCACGCCTCCTGACACTGGACTTGATTGGGAGGAGGGGGATGATGTCAGTTGGCCTCAGCAGAAGAGAGACCACAAGCTAACCTATCCCACACCCAGTCCTGTCCATCCTCCTCCCAATATATTCAGAAATTCTCAGTTGGCTTTGCCAAATGATGCTGACCTTTCACACCGTTACCCGAGAGGCCCAGGATGCACAAATCACTCTTGGTTTCCAGACCATGCTTAGCATGGGTAGGCACGTGGGCTTTGGGGACCCAGAACATGAGGACAGGGACAGGATAGATGCCGAAGCAGAGGCCACCAGGGCCTCCTTGTCAGCCAAGCACGTTGTCCTGTGTAATGCATGGTGACCCACATTTTCTAGCAGCAAATGTCAGACCTTCTTCGCATCAGTGTATTCCCAAAGGAGACCAGAGCTCCTCTCACCCAGCCCAGCAGAGGACGAGGCTGTCTTTGTTTGCCTGAGATGCGCTTTCCTTCCTGGCTGCTTCCCTAATCAATCCCTCTCAAAATATCTGCAGTGAATCATGGTTGTGGGAATCATGCTTTTCACTTACGAAGCACTTCTGCATTCATTACCCTATTTAACCATCTCCCAATCCTAGAAGGCATGTGGAAGAGCGATTTTCATTCCAATGTTGCAGATAAAGAAACCGAGGGCTGCAGAAATGAAGGGACCTTCCCAAAGTTTTGCAGTGTGCTAGGAAGAGGATCAAAATCTGAGACCCGATCTTCTGGCTCCTAGGCTGGGACCCTTTTGTCCTCCCCGGATTTTTCTAAACATTTCCTTTCATTCTTGAGAAGACTTTTTCTTTAGCTGGACTCAGTGGCAGATGCCTGTAACTGGAGGCTGAGGCAGGAGAATCACAAGTTCAAGCCTGTCTCAAAATACAATAAAAAGGGCTGAGGGTGTAGCTTGGAAAGCACTTGCCTAGCATGTGAGAGGCTCTGGGTTCAATCCCCAGCATGGCAAAAAAAAGATAAGAGACTGTCTTTGCGCACAGATTAGGTTAGGAAGGCAGAGAGGCAGCACGGCTCAAAGGACAAACTGATTATCCCCTCAAAAGCCATTGTTCCTATGGTAGATTGCCCCAATTGCCCCAATCATGGCCCCAATTCTCTGCCCCTCCTGACATCCAAGCCCATTGCCGTGTAACCTTGCAGTGCCCTCCAGCCTTGTGGCTTTTCTTGGCCAGTGGGATATTAGCAGGCATGATGCAGACAGACCCCTGACATGGAACTATACACACTGGGTTTGCTATGTCACTCCTCACCCATTGTTCTGCCTGCATGAGCCTGCTGGAGGACAGAAATGGAAGAAAGCTTGGATTCACTGTCCTCCCAGTCAAGGCCAGTCTAGACCAAACAATGGGCAGGTGAACAAGCCAGCTGAGACCAGAGAAACCTCCTAGCCAGGCTAGGTAGATGGCTGGCCTGTGGATTTGAGAGTTAAACAAATGCTTATTACTTTAAGCCACCAAATTTTTGGGGTAGTTTATTATATAACTTAGTGTAAAAAGAGCTAACAGATGCACCCTCTTCTGGACTGCTAAAAGAAATGGGATTTTGTTTGATAGCAATGCGCCAGTCCTAAGAAGTGACTCATGATTGGGAAAAGCCAATCAATGCCAATCCCATTCCCATTTGAAAGTGTTTAGCATAGTAGGTGTGGTCCCAGTGAGCTATACAGGACTGTCTTCTAAAAGATTCGGAGACAGATTTTCTTCGTGGATAAGAGGCATGAGTCACATTAAGACAAATCCCTTTGGCTCCTACTTCCTTCCTTCCTTCCTTCCTGCTCGGGTGTCCTTGTGTGAAGAAGGGATGTTTGGAGATGCAGCAACTTTACTGTGACTATGAGGGAAAGCCAAGAGGCCCATGGCAAGACTGACCCAGCCCTTTGATTTTGTCGAGCTGCTAAACCAGCCCTGGACAGGCTCATTCCTAATTGTCAGTGATATAACTAAGCAGCTAATTCTTGGGTCAGTTTGAGTTGGGTTGTCTGTTACTCATAGCCAAAACATTCTAATGGACACAGCCCCTAAGGGAGACTCAGTCAGAGCCTGCTCTAATGCGCTTCCCATTCCCTGGGTGTGATGGACCACAAGCTGTCCTGCCTCTCACAATAGCCTGACTCTGGGAACACGCTTCTCGCCATTTGCTACTCACTTTTGAAGTTGTATTATTCCTTAAACCCAGGCCTCCATCCCTAGGACCACTTGTCTGCTTGTCCAAATCCCTTCTCTTATTGACTCCCCTATGTTTTAAAATGTTGGACTGTGTTTTAAAACGTTTAGAAATCAAATCAAACTATACTAATTAAAAATTACAGGGAAGAGTGTATCAGGCACTGGTTAAGGGTGAAAAAATTATGCTTTCATCCCTTCTTTCCTCCTCCTCCTGCTCCTCCTCCTCTTCTTCTTTTTCTTTGATTAGTTAATAATAATTCCACGCCATCAAATGTGAAGATCAAATGACATATGTACAGTCAGAGCTAGAAGCCTTGGGGACAGGAAGCTCCAGACTTAGCATCAGCTGTGACCAGTTCCAATAGCACAGTGTCCATTATCGTGCCATGGCTTCTATTCCTCTGCAAAGCCTTCCTGCCCCTACCCAGCCTGGAGGCCCAGCCCCACTGGGCAGTGGTTTATGCCAGTGTCCATTCTGCTCACTTTGTATCCATGACATTCCAGTTACAGCTTTTCAACATCCTGCTCATCTATTTCTTCTCTTCTGTTTTGCCCGTATGTTCTCCTCCAAGCGACCCCTCAAATGCAGGCCTCTTTTCTTCCTGTGGTTCTAAGATAGCCACCTCTGCTTCAGCCTGCTTGCTCCCCGCTCTCCCTCCAACCCGTTTATCTGATTTTTTCCTCCTGTTCTCCATACTTGAACCCCCTCCTTAAGCTAGACTCTCATCTTACCTTGACTGCCGTGCACAGTCTCACTTTTGCTTACACCGCTCCCTTCACTAGTCCTGCCCTTACCACTGCTCGCCCTGTCCTTCCACCTGCAGGCCTGGCCGCAAGTATTCGAGTATCTCTCCTCCTCTGGTGGGCCAGCACAGAGTAACCAAGGCCCCAGAGCGCTTCTCCCCAGGGCCTCCATCTCACTGTATGCATGTGTCACAGCACTTGATGCTTAGTTCCGATGGCCTAAGACCTCTAGACAGGTACCCACTCTTCCATGCTATGATTACTCAAAAAATGGGTTAATGTCTTTACTTCGTCATCCTCACACTTTATCCTGGAATATTTAATTAGACTTTAATTTAGCTTGATTTTCAATTCTATTGAATTCAATCCAATCCAATTCAATTCAGTTCAGCCAACATTTGAAAACACCGACATTGCACCAGGTTCTGTGCTGAACCCTGAAGGAACAAAGAGTGTGTAATATGGGGGCAGAGATGGGCTAATAGATAGACATCATTCATACAGGCACGTTAAGACGGAAGGCACCACAGTGCTGCAGAGATAATGGCAGTGACTCAGGGTGGGCAGGAATGTCCTTCCATGGCAGAGCTCTCCTGCTGGGGACTCTAGGCACCAGAGGGGGCCTTGCTTTCAAGGATCTCCTGTCTGGTGCTTTGGGTATAGTAGGAACTCAGTGGATGTTTGCAGAATCCCGAGATAAATAAACAACTTTCTGACTGTCTCTTCTGAGAGCTTCTTGCCTGCTATTCCCACTGCCCATTAGGAGGTAATCAAGAGCTGACATGAATCACAGGCGCCCGAGAGCTGGAGGGCTCTTCCAAGACTGGATGCTGCAGCTCTTGACAAGTGGGAAGAGTGAGGCCAGATGGGTTAAGTGACTTGCCAAGGTCACTCTTTCTTAAGAGGCCAGGCTAAGAAACGCCTTGGGATTGAGTCCTTGGAAAGAGAGAGGAGCGGGAGAAGAACCAGCTCCGTGCTGGCTATGTGCATGGGCTTTAGACTTGACCAGGCCTGCAGGTGCACACTGGCTCTGATGCTAGCTGTGTCCCAGTCCCACTAGCTGCATCCTGGCTGCGTCCTAACCTTGTTGAGCCTCAGTTTCTTCATTTCTAATGGATCACTCCAAGGACTCACTGAAATTAACTAAGAACACCCCTACACCGCTTGGCTCATGGCGGACAAGCGGTGGTGTTTTTTAGTGCACTAAGCCAGGAGCGTTCTTCTGTCACTGGGGGGCCTGTCCTGAGGCTGACTGCAGATGAGGGCAGGGCCTGGCAAGGGGCCTTTTCTCTCCCTTCTCCTCCACCCCCCAATTTCCCAGTCCCTTCTGTGACTTCGTGCAGCCCCTTACTCCTCCGTACACAGTTTCACAGAGACGGCAGTGTGGGACCCAGTCTGTGTTCCCCCATCCATGCAGACCTTGCCAAGACCAAGGTGGGGCTTTTAGTCATCCAGGTATCCATAGCTCTCAGCAATGGATAAAGCCAAAAAGAAAGGCCCAGAATGCGCTTGCTGTTTTTGTCAATGGATATCTGTTCTGGGCCCACACTAAGGGGCCTGGGACTCAGAGGCAGGGGGTAATGCATTGTCCTAGAGTTTTCTGGGAGGTGAGTCCCAGGCTAGATCGGAAAGGTTAGGCAGGACTGCTCCAAGCAGGTCCTACTCAGAAGAATGCTGTCATTAGCTCCAACTGGGCAAGGGTATGAGACAGATCCTCTTCTGCAGGCCTAGTCTTGGCTGGGTCACGTGCTAGACTGGCGTGTAGGTGTGTGAATAGAGCTGGTGTGTCTGACTACAGGTAGAGACAAATCTGTTACTAGGCACAGGTGCAGAGATGGTCAGAATTTACTTCAGTGAGGACTGTGTGCCAGGCACTTGCCAACATCGTGCCCTTTAGCCCCCACATTTGGTAGATGAGGCAACTGAGGCACACGAGTGGGTACACAGGCAGCAGGTAGGATAGCTGGGATTGAGACCAGGGTGGTTTGGCTCCAGCATGCACACATGTAACTTCAGGCCATACCCCAAGCGACCTCTGGGTGTGAGAGTGGATATGTTGGCTGTAGACGAGGTGGGAGCATATGGGAAGGTGTGGAGGCTGTGCAGGTGTGCGTGACAGGTGGATTGGGTGCCAAGTGCAGATCTGAGCACTCATGCTAGGTGGGGACTGGAGGTGGCATGCAGGAGAAGATGTGAGGTAGGTGTGGATGGCCTGGGGCTGAGCAAGGTGTGAGAGTGTCCTGCATGCACAGGGATACAGTGACCACAGGGACAAAGATGGGCTGCACCTGTAGGACACTGCCTTTTCCCCAGGGGCAGCTGTGTTAGGCAAGCAGATGAGAGCCTAAAGCTGGGCCTCTGTCCCCTCACCCCTCCCAGCCCAGTCCAGCCTGACCACTCACCTGTACTGTCGTCGTAGACCACGGTGGCTGACCGCCACTTGAGGTGCTGGACCAGGTCGAGAATGGCATGGCTGAGTGAGGCGTAGTCAGGGTAGAGGTTCACGTAGAAGGTATCCTTGTTGTCCAGTGGGTGGTGCTTCCAACGCAGCTGGATGTGAGGTACCTCCAGGGCATTGCAGATGGATTGGACTGCATTGGTGCAGGAGCCCTGCGATGGCCCAAAGATTGCCACTACGCCCAGCGCCAGCTGGTCACAGGCTGCAGTGGTGAGGGAGAGCAGCATAGGGGTCAGCAATGGGGGTTGTGTGTGTGGGGGTAATGATTTTGATGATCTGGTAATTGGGGAAAAAACAGCATCTGGAGCCCTCTGAGGGTGGATGACTTGCCATCTCTCTGAATCTCAGTTTTGTTCATCTGAAAAATGGGGGTACTAACGTCTCTCTTTTTTTTGATCACAGGAAGTTAAGAGATGATGTGTGAAAGATGGGAGTGTGATGCCTGGCCCTTAGGAAGCACTCCGGACACAAGTATGGTGGTCATCTGTGATGTCATAGCCATCGTGACCAGCTCCATGCTAGGCCTGTCCCCTAGGAGCTTGGAAGTACAGGCATCTACTGGCTGATGACTCTTAAGCTTCAGCCTCCAGCCCCAGCTTGGCCATCTCCCCTCTCTCTCAACATCATCACTGAGATATCTAAGCTGAATCTGAGACCAACATGTGCAAAATTAACCTCTTCTTCTCCTCCCAGCCTCCCTCATCTCTGTCAAGGGCACCTGCACTGTCTTTGATCCTCTTGCCCAAAGCCTTGGCTTTGTCTTGACTTCTCTGGTTCTCTTGCATACCACATCCCAGTCCACTTCCTGCTGCTTCTCCTTCAAAAGCAGTCGCACCGTGACCACTTCTCCCACTCCCACTCCTATCTCCCTCCTTGGTCCAATCACCATAGCCTTGCACTTGGATTATCACAGCTCAGTCACCCCTCCCACTGTCTATTCTGCCCTCCAGAGCCAACAAGTGTTCTCAGGATATAAGGCTTTGCTTCAAGGGGCTCCATCTTCCTCAGTGCAAAAGCCAGGGCCCTTACAGTGGCTGAAGAGGCCCAACTTGTTGCAGCTCCTCCCCACCCTTGTCCATCCCATCATCTTTTTTACTTTGTCTCCCAATCTTCTATCCCTCCCTCAGAGCACTCAATTCCCACTGACTTCCATGGTATTTCCCAAATACATTAAGCACACTCCTGCCTCAGGGCCTTTGCACTTGCTGTCCCCCTGGCTGGAATGCTTTTCCCTCATCTACCAACATGAGCCTCTCTCCCTTTCCTCAGGTCTCTGCATCTGTGTCTTATTATAAAGGTCACCACTGCCCAACCTCTAACAGCAATCACAGTTCCACCACACTTCCTAAGCCCCACACCCTGTAGTATTTCTTTCTTTATTAAATGATCACCAGGAGTCTGGTTCATTTGTTGACTTTCTCCTTCCATTAGAATGTAAGCTCTGAAGAGAAAAGTGCTTGATCTCTGTTGTTTATTAGTATATCCACAGTGCTTGACCAACGTCTGAGGAGTGAATGAGTGTCAAATCGCTTCCTTCAAATAGTCCATGATCCTGAGGTGGCCCCAGGCCAGGCAGCAGAGGCTTCCCACTGGACCGGGATGGCCCAATATCAGTGGCTCAGTAGAGCACAGGAAGCTGTGGCTCAGAGAGGGGATTTTGCCTAAAGATCCCTGAAAAGGGGACCCCTCAGGCACACTCAGGAAGGAGGGCTCCCTTTTCTTCCAGCGTTTATGTTTGATTTTCCTGGTCTCTATACCCTTTCCCACCCTGTACAGAGGAGTAGAGCATGTGATGTATACCTAGGATAAATGTAGGAAGACATCAGGCAAAGCACTTGGGGTGAACATGCTGTGGTTCCATCCCATCCTGGCTGCCTCAAGGGCTTCTGGGAATGGCCTCCCAGGCAAAGACCAGCCCCTAAGATTTGTAGGGCTCAGAAGTACAAATGGAGACCCACATGCCATGAGGCTAAATATTTAAATGCGAGTCAAGCTAACAAACTGTTAAACAAAATACATATTTTCTGCCTACCTCGGTAAGTGCGCCTTTGTAATGGCCTGGAAACTCAGGTGAGAATGGAGACATCTCACACACAGTGACATGGAGAGAGGTGGCACCCAGCCCCCAGCTTGTCCCACTGGCTCCATCCTGACCCATGAGAACTTTGCACCTTCCATGTGGACACCCCAGCCCTTCTATCCAAGCCCTGTCCACACGTTTGCACACAGCTGCCCCTGGGTTACCCCCAGGGCCTGGAAGCATGCTTCTTGGGAGCATGGCTCTCCTTCCAAAGTACAGACCCTGGGAGAGGGGTATCCAGGCTCTGGGAGTGGGCACAGGGCCACTTGGGCAGGGAATTCGGCGGTTCTAGATACTGAGAGAAAAGTCTGGCAGGCTCTTGAGGGCCGAGTCCCTTGGTCCCAAGGACAGCTGTCCTAGGAAGAGAGGCTGACCAGAGGAGGGAGAGCCCCTCCAATGCACAGGTGGTAACAGATGATCCAGACATACACAGTAGATTTGACTCGTTGACACTAGGTGATCTTTTGAGTATTTTTCCTCTTAGCAAACATTCACTACTAACCTTGCTGCCTCTTGGAAATGAGAGATACTAGGTAAAGTAGTTATTTTTCCTGAAATTTCTATTTCCTCCAAGAATATCAGAGAATGCTACTTATGGCCTGGGTGAAAACGCAGCAGTGTGGGAGCTGGCTAGGCATTGCCAGGAGCCTTCCAGAGCCACCTAGAGCATAGGTGGTAGCAGAGTTAGCATGGAGAACATCTCCTGGGGGACAGGGATTCCTTGTGGCCGACGCCAAGGCAAAGGAGGACACAGAGCGGAGGATGTGGTGTTTTCCTCGTGCTCCTACAGTACGGGGACTGGAGCCAGGTAAGTGAAGCACAGTTTTGTCACCTCAAAGTCAAGACTTTGGTAGCTTTCTGTGTGACTGTGTGTGAGACAAACCTCGGCGACAATAAATGCTTCAAAAATAGGAACCCTAGTTTTGTTAGCAAATTGTTAAACTTAGGGACAGTTCTCCTTTTCTCCCCAAGGACACTGTGCCCCAAGGCCATATGTGAGTCACTCTGTAGCTATTGAAACTGGATACCAACATGGAACAGATGGTCACAGGGAGTAAGTGATAGTCCTCCAGGCCTGGTCACTCTGTCTTGTCCAAGCCTGAGGCTGTGGGCATCTTATAAAATCTGTAAGATTTTCATGTTCTACCTCCTACCTCTGTTTTGAACCTCCTAACTGTCCCCTGATTTCCCTACTTTCTGTCCCAGAAATTCTTGTCCCTATTCTCTTTTACCCTGAGGATGTTCAGACTGACGACTTGGTTGAAATACTTGTATGTCTCCTTCCTTCCCACCACTACTTCTAAGAATCTGCCTCTTGGATTTTCCATTTTGATCTATGCCTTGAAGCAGGCTAGATGATGCTACCCTACCTCTACTAACCTCACAAAACCCAATCTCCCAGGTCTTGCCCCCTCCCAAGGTCTGGAAATCCTGTCTGACTGAGGCAGGGGAGAACAGACCAAAAAAAAAGTATCATGCTGCATATATGAGAATGCTTTTGAAGAAAGTGGTTTTGTTTGGATTTGACTGTTAGGGTAATGGTAAATGTAACTTTAAGAGCCACATTGCAAGGGTGTAGACCATAATGGTGTAGTGAAGGCCACATCACAAGGGTGTAGACCATAATGGTGATGGCATTGATGAGGGTGACTTTGATGGGTACATTGTGATAGCAATGGTGGGATGCTAGGGTTGATGTGGATGTTTGGATCGATGATATGGATGTCAGTATCACCGCAATAATGGCGATGACAGCCATGGTAATGACAACAGTGATATAAGCATTGAGGAGAGAGGAGGTGACAAGACTGGTGATGTTGATGACAGCATCAGCTGGATGGTGGTGGTGATGTTGAGATCGAGGATGATGAAGATGTTGTTGTCATGGCAACAATGGTGATGAGGATACTAGAAGTGGTGATGCTGACACTGATTTGAATGGAGTCTGATGGTGCTGAGATCAGGGATGATGACAATGATCATGATGCTGTTAATGCCATCACAGTAACAGAGATGACGACAGTAGGAAGGGTGATGATTTTGGCATTGATGGGACTGGCAGTGACACAGATGTTGCTGTCCTAACAGCGATAGAAATGATGATGGCAAGGTAGTGACAGTGTTGCTGACATTGTTGAGTGGAAGTGATACCACTGCAGAAGGGGATGACAGTATCAGCAGGACGGTGGTGCTGATGTATTGGTGTCGACAGGTGTGACAATGGTGGTGATATTATGTTGATAACACCCACACTGGGTTTCATTTTGCCAGAGATGTGGTGATCAGACCTCGCTGTTGGGTGGCAGGAGACGTCAGCCCTGTCCTCCATCTATTTCCTCCCTTGGGCCTCTCTCCAAATCCCTTTGCCCACTCTCCCACTTTCCTTCAGTTCTCTGAGGATCTTCCAGCCTGGAAGATCAATGCTACCCCCAAGGACCAGGGCAGGGGTTGCAGCAGCAGCACCACCAGCAGCAGCAGCTTTCTCTCTAGATGTTTCCAGGGCAGCAGCCAACCCTTGTTCTGGCAGCCCTGAGTATGCACTGCAGTAATTACATTATTTGTGGCTTCAATTTTGAATCAATTTTCTGGTCATTTTACAGTAACTCATGGTTCACAGTCATTGTAGGAGTCCCCAGTCTGAATGCTTACCACCCCCCTTTCCATGGCAATTGTAGTTATAGCAAAAATTATCCCAATCAATTTGTGTCTTAAAAGGAATTGAGCGGCCTGGAGAATAAGTGAAGGCAGAGGAGCCTGGGGAGCGCCGGGTCGATTCTAGGCCCACTCTGGTCAGACTTAGAAGAAACCACGGACGTTCTCTGGGCTGCTGGCTCAGGCACTGCCTGGCAGTCACTCATCTTTTAATTTTCCACAGAACATTTCAAAATAAAGACAATAAGTGAAAGTCCCTTTTAATAGGGAAAGGCCTCCTGGGACTTGTGCAAAGAGAAGGACTAATTCGATCAGAGCTGGTAAGGCAGGCGGTGCCAGGCTCTATGCCTCCATGTCTCCTCACCCCACATGGCTCAAGGTGGCCGGATCCAGCAGGGGGTGGTGGGGATGGAAACTTTTACCTAGGGAAAATGGATTGTCATTGGATTAGTCAGAATTAAGCTCAGGTGCATCTCCTTGGGAGAGTCCTAACTATGCTCCCAAGGAATGCAGCTAAAAATATCAATGATCAAAAGAAAAAATAAAGATCATGGGACCATAAGGCTCCCCATGAGATGGAGGGTGGCTGGTGGGGAGCATGACCCAATAGCAGAAATGTCTCTTAGGTCAGACAGAGTTGCTCTTATGGGATGTTATCTACCACTTTTATTAAATTTAGAACATAGTGCAGTGAATTAGTGTTAAGCACATCACTGGTGAATTTTTAAATATAACTGTCCTCATGTATCATGCATTCATGGGTCCTAGATCAAGCTATAGCAGGTGTCTAACACAAAGAAGGCTCTTTCTTGCTCCTTTCCAGCCACTTTCCACTGCACACTACTCCCTTCCCCACTTTTCGCTCAACATCATGTTTGAGGTTCGTCTATGATGTGGTGTATAGCAGAGATTTTTTTTTATTGCTGATTAAAATTCCATTGTATAACTATTTCCCCAATCTATCCATTCTCCTATGGATAGACTCTTAATTTATTCCCAGCTATTGGTTGTTGCCATTAAAATGGCTAGGAACATTCTCGTAGGCCAAAGATTTAGTAGACACTGCCAACACGATTCTTCAGAGAAGTTGAAATTTTCACTTTCACCAGCATTATATAGAAAAAATAGACCTCAACCTTCACCTCCCACAATACTCAGAAAATCAGTCTGAGTTAGATTATAGGGCTAACTATGAAAAATAAAATAATAGAGCTTCTAGATGAGAACAGAGGAGAATATGTTTATGACTTCAGGACAGACAGAGACTTCTCAAGAAGAACACAAAATACCACAATGGGAAATATTAATGGACTTTTTTAAATTAAGAACTTTGCTCCTCAGAAGATGTTATTAAGACTATAAAGGCAAGTCCACATGCAATGAATATATTCTATATCTCTCCAAAACAAAATGATTCCAAGAAAATATTCAAATGACCTATTAGCATAAGAAAATATATTCAACCTCTAATCATCAGGGAAATACAAAATGAAACCACAACGAGATAACCACTACATAAAACACCAGAATGGTCAAAATTTAAAAATAAAACTGTTTCTACCAAGGGTTAGTGAAGATGGAGAGCAGCTAAAGTCTCATACCCTTTTGGTGAAAGTGCAAATTGGTACAATGACTTTGAAAAACTGGCTGAACACAGGCACATTCTATGACCCCAAACTTCCACTCCTCAGTATACCCAACAAAATGAGTCTATTTGTGCATCTACCAGTGTCTTCATAGCAGTACTAGCTCCAAATTGGAACAGCTTAAAGGTGCAACGAAAGTAGAATGGGTGTCGAAAAACAGCGGCACATTCATGTAACGGGCTGCTGTCCATCAGCGGGGAACAATGGACGACTGCTGTATTCAGCAGCACAGAGGACTCTCATGAGGACACTGTAGAGCCTAAGTAGCCAGGCTTGAAAAAGGAGACACTGGGTAATTCTAATTTACATGAAGTTTGAAATCAGGCCAAGCCAGAGCATGGCACCAGCAGTGGAACAATGGGGCCTTCCAGAGGTGACCATGTAGAGGGATGCATGAGGGGCTTCTGAAGGGCCTATGTTAGTCTACAGCTTGATTTGGGTGGTAGTTATGTTTTTGTTTTGAGCCAGTTTGATTAAGTTTTTCTTCCTCATAAACAAATGCTTCCTGACCAAGCTGAGGCTCCAGCCTCTCTTTCTTCCACTATCTCCTGCCCCTCTGTCCTGCACCTGTCATGTCAGCCGCACTAGATGTAAGTTCTGTGGCACAAGGGACTGGCCATCTCTGCCTCATCCCCTTGGGATCCCCAACACCTGACACATATGAGTGCTCAGCAAGTACATATATCAAATTTCCCAAATAAATGAGTTGGCTTTTTCAAATAACTTATGTTTTCCACTCTACTTTCTTTCTTTCTTTCTTTTTTTTTACTATTTTCTTTTTTGATTTTATGAAAAAAAACCCCAAAATTTCATAATAAAATAATAAGAGAATAACTAGTTAATATGCTGTGTATTGTTATCTTGAAAGTAGTTACTCAGAATACAAGACATAAGCAAAAAAGATTCTGTTATACAAAGAAGAAACGAACAGAAAAAAGCATAAAACTCTTTGTTCAATGGCTAAGAGAAACTAGCATTGTAAATGAAACAATTTAGCAAATACTGTACATTCAAATATTTTTGAAACAATGGAATTGGTAATTTGGGGAATTATCAAACTTCTCCCTACTTCTTATTTATCTATCTTCTATTTTGTTCTTTATTTGTATATATATACTATATATATATAAAAAATATATATAGTGATGCAGGTGCATCACTAGGGAATGATAATTATTATTTTAGTGATTTTTTTTTTAGAAAACTTGAGCTAAGCCCCAGGCTAGCCCCTTTGTCTTGTACCCACATGGACCTCTGTGTTTTGGCTCCAGGCATTTGTTCTGCGTCCTGACCTTTTTATCAAACAGTTTTGGTTTAGTAATTTTTTAGGTGGACAAGGCTGGGCAGAGAGTGGGCAAGGCTGGGCACTCAGCAGGAAGGTGGATATTTCACTGTGCAATGCTGGCCACAGGGCATGCTGGGAAGAGAGTGGGAGAACATAGGCAAGGAGGGGGCTTGCTGAAGCAAGGAGAGGGCTGATGGGTAAAGGAACTCTTCAGCTAATTCAGGGTGGGTGTCCCTTGTCTGTCTGTAGGCTGGCTCTATGATTCAAAAGTATTGACAGTCATTGTTGTCAACACTAGAAACCCTCTGATCCTTTCTGCCCAAAGCAAGGAGGAGCAGGTCAGTAGGAGGCAGGTCTTGACGTGGCGGTTTGGCATGTGGCGAGGAAGGGAGCACAGTGTAACAAGAAGAAAGTCCTATATGACACTGACTATGGTGCCAGGCGCTGTCCTGTGCATCTTACAGAGGTGCACCGATTTAATAGACAAGGAAACAGGAAACTAAGGCATGGGGTATTTTGTCAAAAGTCACAGAAACCTCCTAGGCTGTGCTGTGTTTCTTTTCTAGACTGAGATGCTTACCTGTGAGGGGGCTTTGGAAAACAGAAACAGCTGCAGGTAGCACCTTGACAGGTCTGCACCTGGGAGTCTAAGAGATCAAGGGTCCCAGCCCGGGAGAAAGTTGTTCTTGATTATAAACTGGGAACCCTTTAGAAAGACACAAATCTCCTGTGGGTGGGTCTCAGTCTGCCCAGAATACATGGATGACACTCTTCCCTTGGCTCAGCCAACAGTGGTACTGGCCAATGATGCTCAGGCAACATTCCCTAAACTCACACTATCCATTCATTGCCTCATTCAGCAATCATTTTATTGAGCAATTATCATCTGCCTGTCTCCCGGGTGCCAGGGGAATATATCAATTACCAAGAGAGAGCCTTCTCTTTGGTGTTGTTGGATAGAGCAAGAAATACATTAAATATACAATTATCCAACTAAAAACTGTGATAAGGGTTTTGAAGGAAAAGCAAGGGGCTATAATATCACATTATAGGTAAGATGACCTAGTTATTTGGGGAATGAGATTCCTTAAGCTTCAGACATTTAAACAGAGTTACATGGAAATCTAGGGTTCTGGGGAAGCTATTTCCAGAGTTATCTAAGCCTTAAAGTTAAATTTGAATCAAATGCATATGGAAAAATATAGTTCAGATATGCCATCTCCCTGGTATCTCCAGGGAATCGGTTCTAGGACCCTCCTTGGATGCCAAAACCTGCAGATGCTCGAGTCCCTTACATAAAATGGTGGAGTATTTGCATTTATCTTATGCACACCCTCTCATAGACTTTAAGTCACTTTTGGATTACTATACTTATAATACCTAGTACAGTATAAAATTATGTAAATAGGTGTTATGCTATATTGTTTAGGAAAAAAATGATGAGGGAAAACTGTACATGTTCACTGCCAATGTAATTATGTTTCCTGAATTGTTTTTTGATCTGCAGTTGATTGAATCCAGAGATGTGGAGCCCATGGATGGGGTGGGGGGCTGACTGTGTGTGTGTGTGTGTGTGCATGTATGAACTATTCTTTAAAAAAGTAGCAAAGAAGCACACTTGTATACTCCGGAGTATAATATACCACACTGGAAGCTTCTAGCTCATTCGAGTATTAACAAGTTATCTTTTTTGTATGTATTTGAAGAGCTTGAGTCACCGAAGCTTGCGTTTATTTTAAATGTGTCTAATTAGGAAGAATGTACCACATTTGTTTTTATTTCATTTTTTAAAAATTCAGGTGTGGGAACACTGTTTAATTGGATTTACTACAATTTATTTTTATGAATTATGATTTTCTTGTTACTCTGCAGCCAAAACAAAGCAAAAATATACCAAATACCAAGCCCACTGTCAGACTTCAAGGGTCATCCACAGCATCTAGGGTCAAATTGTTGTAGGCACTGAAGCAGCTTTGTTGTTTTTGTCAAGTCTTTTTATGGCAAGTAGATGTCGCACATTTGAACTTGTACATTATCTGCTTTGTGTGTATTTTACCTATTGATTATTTTGGGTGGGATTTCAGTGAAAGACAAAACAAGCTTTCAGAGCAAGATGATTGTAATTAATAATAACATGTTTTAAAATGGCTAAAAGAGAAGATTTTAAATGTTCTCACCACAAAGAAATGATAAACACTTGAAGCGATGGATATGCTAATTATTCTGATTTGATCATTCCACAATGCATACATGTAACAAAACATCACATCATACCCCATAAATATCTACAACTATTATTTGTCAATTAAAAATAATATAAAACTTTAAAAAAGGAATAAAGGAAGACTGAAAATGTCCACTTGGGTTCAGAGGTGCTGGTGACCTGCACAGCCTCCAACTGGCAGCCAGTCTCAGGTCCCCACCCCCTCCCTACCTTTCTTGGCCTCTGATCCCCTCACCAACCACCCTTCACAGCTTCCGCTCCCTCCAGCCCCAGACAGTGGCCTGGCAATTCCTGATGGACACCCTCCTCCCGGTCCTGGGGACTGACAGTCTGAGCTGAACTGGGACTGAAGCAGGTCCCCAGACCAAGTGGAGAAGGTTCCAACCCCAAACCCACCCAGAGCTCTGGGATTGAACAGGAAATGCAGCTCCATCCTGGGAAGACAACAGGCAGCAGCTGCACACTCACCCTTCTTGGTTGCCTCAAAGCTGTCATGGAAGTGAATCCTCTGGATGTCATAAGTCAAGGTTGTGTTGGGCAGCAGGGTCCTGTTCCTGTTGATGATGTTGGCAGAAAATCGAAAGGCATGCTCCTCAGCATTCATGACCTGGGCGTTGGGGCCATCTGCATACTCAAAGATTCCTCCTGTGGGAGATGGGTAAGACGGTTGTGGTAGGGAAGAGGGGTGGGGATCCTGTAACGCTTTGCTAAGAAGGTCTCATGGACAAGCAAACACCCCCCAGCCACACCCAGTGTTCAATAATCCCGTAGATGATTGCCATATATTGAAGTTGGGCCAGGGCATAAGCAATATGAAAATCCTTCTGCTCATTTCATCCAACTAACAAATTCCTGGTAACAGAATCTGACAGGGCCAAAATAAAATTACCAACTTATTAATACTGCTGTGAAAATTCTCAGTAGAATTCTGGCAAGTAGAATCTACCAGAATATTACAAGGATAACATACCATGACCACACAGAGTTTTATTCTAGGAATATAACACTGGTTCAATATGAAGAAATCTATGAATATCATTCTACTACATCAATAGTTCACAGGAGAACAAAAATATGATCAACTCGCAAAATGCAGGGAGGCACTTTATAAAATCCAATATCTACTGCTATTAAGAATGCTTAATAAGGGCCACTGTGATGGCTCAGTGGCGTAAGCGCCTGCCTGGAAAGTGCAAGGTCCTGAGTTTGACTCCCGGTACCCACATAAAGGAAAAAAAGGGCCGGTGATATCTCTCAGTGGCACAAGCGCCTGCCTGACAAGCCTGAGGTCCTGAGTTTGACTCCAGGTACCCACCCCCACACAAAAAGAATGCTTAATAAAATAGCACCAGAAAAGATACCTCCTTGAAATGCCTTTAGCTCACATCTACTTTTAATATCACAACCACTGATGTCCAGTGAAACGCTAGACACATTTTTGTTAAAGAAAAAAAGTGTGGGTAAAGATTCACACTGTACTCCTAACCAATTAAGCAAGACAGAAAATGTATTTAGAGGCACAACTTTTGGAAATGAATAATTCTTATTTGCAAATATAAATGTCCCCCTGAAAATACCTTAAAAGAATTCCTAGCCATGAGAACAAGTAAGAGCTAGTAGGAGGGTTAAGTTAAATAACTGGTTAGCACAAATTAATAGTATTTTCTTGAATCAGTGAGAACCAGTAGGAAAGCATAATAGAAAAAGGATTTCCTTTATAGTATCAGCAAAAAATTAAATAGCAAATAATAAACCAAATAAGCAGGGTGCAATTCTGGTTTCTTTAAAATGACAAAAACAAATAGAAAGTGAGAGGTACAAACATATACTTAAATGAGGAGACATGTATTACTGCATAGTACGGGTCAAGTGTCAATTTTCTACAAATTAATTTTTTAGTTTAATTTAATTCCAATCAGAATCATGGAAGGATTTTTCTTTTACTTGACAAAATGACTCTAAAATGTATCTCGAAGACAAAATATAAGATAATGACCAAAAAATGTCTGTAAAAGAATGATGAAAGGTGATTTGTATTGCCATATTTTAAAACACATCATTAAACAAAAATAATTGAAGCCATGTTGTAAGACTATGTGACAATACAGATCAACAGAAGGAGACAAAATCCTTTGAAAGAGACTCAACTAGAGATAGGTATTTAAAACATGATAAAGGTGGGTATTTCCTATCAATAGAGAAAGGATAAATTATTCATTAATTGTGCTCTGACAATTATTCAATTATTTGGGAGAAATTTAAGTTAGATTCCAATCTTAATCCATAAATTAAAATAAATTCCAGATGAAACGAAGAACAAATAGCAGGAAAAAAAGAGAAAGGGAAAGGGAACACTATTAAACTAAACAAGACAAAATATAGGTGAATATGTTACTATATTGGGGTAGAAGAGGCCTTTCTAAGGATGTCAATAAAGTCAGGAGTTGTGGAAGACTGTTAACTCCATAGGAATAACATAAAACTTCCACACCTCAAAACAACCATAGAGAACATGAAATGCCAAACAACGGTCTTGAAAAAAAATATTTGTAATAGACACAGCAGTAAAAGGTTGATGTTTTTATTTTATAAAAAGAACTTAAACTCAACAAAAAGACAAGCACTCCAGTATAAAAATGGGCAAAGCAAAAGGATGGACATTTCACAGAATAAAATAATAAACAACAAATAAACTATTAATGAATGAAAGTATGTGCAACCTCCCTAATAATTAAAATCAATTTCAACAATGAAATATCATTTTTTCTCTTGTAATTGGCAAACACATAAAACAAATCATCACACACAACTTTGATGAAGGTGCTGAGAAACAGACACCTGCCGGACAGTTGATGGAAAGAGGCCCTATACACCCTGCCTTTGCTAACAGCCACTAGAAATGCATCAAAAGCATTAAAAATGTGTATGTCTTTGACTCAATTGTTTGATTTCTAGAAATTCACTCCAAAAATGGGCACATAGGTTATGTATGGGGAAGGAGATCTAGAATAGTCCTATCAAGAAAAAAATAAAAAGTAAATGTAGTATATCCATACAATAGCAAAAATTTAATGATATGGGGAATTTAAAAATGAACAATGAAGGTTTTTGCAGGAATCCACTAATGCTTCAACTCAATAAAGAAAAAAGAGTAGGATAAGGGGGAAGAATTGAAGTCAGTGTCATTAAGAATACAAGGAAACATTGCTTGTTTTGTTTTAAAGTTTTTCTACATTTTCCAAATAAATCATTATTCTTATTAAAAATTAACTTTATTGAGGTAACAACAGTCACCTTTGGAAAGATTGTGACGATTTTTAGTAAATTAATGAATCATGGACCTTCACCACGATCTAGTTTTAGAACTTTTCCATCATGTGGTAAGATCCCTTGTGACAATTTCTGGTCAGTCATCATTTCACCTCAAGCCCCAAGAAACCACTAATTTGCTTTCTGTCTCCAGAGGTTTGTCTTTTCTGAACATTTCATATAAATGGAATCATCCAGCGCGTGTTCTGCATCTGGCTTCTCGTGCTTAGCATCTTTGAGGTTTATTGATGTTGTAGCATGTATCAGTACTCCCGTCCTTTTTATTGCTAAGTATTATTACTTTGTATGGATATACAACACTTTATTTATTCAGTTGATGGATTTTTGAATTGTTTTTGAAAAAATAGTGGTTTCTAGTTTCTGGTCTAGCATGTGAGAAGCTTGGAAGTTGCCTATCCAGTCTAACAAGTAAAAAGCTCAGCAAAGTGAAAAATTAACAACTCTTCTTAGATTTCTAAGAGAAGTGAGGTCACAAGGCAAACTGCTGCCCCTGAAGATTTGGAGAGCTAAAAAGGTGAATAGAGAGAATTATAATTTATCAGAATAGAAACCTCCATGGGAACCAGAGGAGAATCCAACTATAATTGATGAGTTGCTAGAGGCTCACTGTGGACAAGTTTGAAAGAAAAACTACAGAGGACCATTCATCAGCCTGAACCCCAATTTTGTGAGATCATGCCTAGAGCTCTCCCAGGTTCCTGCAATGACTATTAGAGAAAAATCCATACCTGCTTTGGGTAGCAGCAGGAACTTCCTCAAAATATACCAGAGATTTATATTCATAGAAGGACTGCTCAGGTGAAACTAGTTAGCCAGAGCCTAACCTGTTGGGGTTTTGTTAGTGCCTAACTAACTGGTCCCAGGGAAGGGAGGTGTCCAATTCCAGCCAACTCCAGCCATCTATGAAGGGTGGAGACAGTGAGAAATATTTCTGAAATTCACAGTCCAGAGGCACAAGCTCACCAGACAACTGACTCCTAATTACAGGGCTGTAAAACACTTTCCCTCTCCCTACACCTTACTGCCACATCTCTAACAGCCTGTCTAGGGCAGTTCCTTTTACCTAGGACAATGTGTCTGGTTATTAAGAAAAACATTACTGGGCATACTAAATGGCAAAAACTAAAACCAAAACAGAACAACAAACAAACAAACAAACGTGAAGAGACCAAGCAAGTACCAGAGCCAGACACAGATATGCCAGGGATGTTGAAATTACCAGACTGGGAATTCAAAATAACTATGGTTAATGTGCCAAAGGTTCTAAAGGGTAAAGTAGACAGCATGCAAAAACAGATGATCTACACAAGCAAATAGATGGAAATGCCAAGAAAAAGAAACAAAAAGAAATGCTAGACATCAAAAGCATTTTAACAGAAATAAAGAATGGCTTTGATGAGCTTAATAGCAGACTGAACATGGCTAAGGAAAGAATCTCTGAGCTTGAGAAAATCTCAATAGAAACTTCCAAAACTGAGAAGCAAAGATAAAAGACTAAAAGAATAAGAATTTAATATTCAAGAGCTGCAGAAGTACAAAAGTGGTGACACATATGAATCGGAAATATCAGAAGAAAGACATGAACAGAAAAAATATTTGAAATAATTACTGAGCATTTCCTTGAATTTCATGTGGACACCGAGCCACAGATTGAAGTTGGGGAGAAGTCCAGAAAACACCAAGCAGGATAAATATCTCCAAGTTTACACCTAGGGATATCGTTTTCAAACAATAGAAAATCAAAGATAAAGACAAATCTTGACAGAGGCCAGAGGAAAAATATACCTTACCTCTGGAAGGGCAAAAAAAGAATTACATCTGAATTCTCAGAAACCATGCAAAAAAGAAAAGAGTGCAGGGAAATATTTAAAGTGTTTAGGGAAAAAAACACCAACTTAAAATTTTGTACCTTGTGAAATTATCCTTCAAATGTGAGGAGAAATATAGACTTTGTTGGACAAACAAAAATTGAAAAACTTCATTGCCAGTGGACCTGTCTTGCAGGAAATGTTAAAAGAAGTTCTTTAGAGAGAAGAAAAATTATATAGGCCAGAAACAAAGATTTACATAAAGAAAGTAAAAACACTGGAGAAATAAGAAGTGGAGGAAAAATTAAAAATTTTTTCTTATTCTAAATTGATCTAATATATAACAGCTTGTTTAAAATAACAGCAATAATATATTCATATATACACTTATTTATGCTTATGATAAGCAAAATGAATGACAGCACTGATACAAGAATGAGAAGGAAAAATTAGGATTATTTTGTAATTAACATGTATTTATAATATAAATGGTGTAACATTACTTGAGAGAGGATCTGGATTAGTTGTAAATGTACATTGCAAATGCTAGGGCAACCACTAAAAAGAGATGTACAACTGATGTGCTAAAGAGGAGAGGAAGTTGAATCATAAAACATGCTCAATAAAGTCACATGGCAGAGAAAGAGTTAAAGGTCAAAATAGGAATCAAGGATGGGACAAATAGAAAACAGCAACAAATATGGTAGATATGAATCTATCAATTCTTACTTTAAGTAATGGTCTAAATGCACCAATTAAAAGACACATGTTGTCAGAGTTGATTAAAGCAACACCCACCATTATATTGCCTGCAAGATATCCTCTTTAAATGTACACACATACACACACACACACAGGTTAAAAGTAAATAGATGGATGAATAAGTGGGATTTATCCCTGGAATGCAAGGATGGTTCAACATACAAAAAATGGATAAAGTAATGCAGCACATTAACAGAATAAAGTGAAAACACAACCCACAGGATCACTACAATCAGTGCAGAAAAAGCACTTGAAAAATTTAACATCTTTTTATGATTAAAAAACATGTAACAGGGCCAGTGAGACAGCTCAGCAGCATAAGCGCCTGCCTGGCTAGTGTGAGGTGCTGAGGTCGACTCCCGGTACCCACATTAAAAAAAAAAAGTAAGTCTCCTATATGTCATGCACCTGCTAGGCTCTGAGGACAAGATGAACAACACAGATGTTACCTTGTTAGTGGAGACCAATGACAAACAAGAATTTCTAACTTAGTAAGCACCGTTAAAGACTAAGTATGGTGATGTGGAAAGAGAGAACTGGTACAAAGCTACCTTATGTCAATTGCTCTCAGGAAAGAATGTTCAGAGAATGTGACATTGGTTTGAATCATGGAGGAGGAGAATTGGCCAGATGTTCAAAGAGCTCAGGGAAAGCACTGAAGGTAAAGGAGACAACAAGTGCAGCCCCACATTGCAAGAGAGCTTGGTGTATCCAGAGCACAGAAAGAGGCCGGTGCCCCCAGAGAGCAGTGTACAAGCTGAGGTGGGATTCAGAGCAGTCAGACCCTCCAGGGCCATGTAGCCCATGTGAGAATTTGAATTTTATTTGACAGCAGCCAGAAAGCCATTGGAGACATTTAAGTAAAGAAGAAATTTACATTTAAAAAACGTTTTCCTGACTGCATGGAGAATTGATTAGAGAGATGTAAAATTTTCATAGACAAAATACTGAGGGTCTTCTTTACAACGGTTCCTGAGATTGCTGGTGGCTCAGGGTGGGGTGGCACGGTGTGAGCTTCCCATCTACAAAATGTGGTCCTCCCAATCCTGCTTCCTTCAAATCAGATCCTTCAAGCTGTTTATGCATTAGCTCTCCACGGGCACAAAGTTAGTTTATTCAACAAAATATTGAGTTCTCCCTATGTGTTGAGTGGCTCTGGAGCAGGTATTGTACATGATAAAGATTCTATTTTTATGGTGTTTATTCTAGGGCTGAGACCCACGTGTAAATAAGTAAAGTATACTATGTGTGTACATGCAACAATTAAAGAATGTATAAGATGCAGGGCCGGTGAGATAGCTCAGTGGCAAAAGCGCCTGCCTGGCAAGCACGAGGTCCTGAGTTTGACTCCTGGTACCCACATAAAGGAAAAAAAGGGCTGATGATATCGCTCAGTGGCACAAGCGCCTGCTGGCAAGTGCGAGGTCCTGAGGTCAACTCCCGGTACACACATAAAAAAAAAACAAAAACAAAACATGTAACAAACCAGGATGAAAAGGAAATTACTTTGATATAACAAAAGCTATACTGAAAAACCCACAAAAGTATCATGTTCAGTGGTGAAAGAATGAGAACTTTCCCTCTAAGATCAAGAGCAAGGCAACAATGCCTGCTTTTGTCACCTCTATTCAACACGGTCCCGGCAGTTCTAGCCAGAGCAAGTGGGCAAGAAAAAGAAATAAAAGACATTTAAATTCCAAAGGAAGAAGTAAAGTTATCTGTTTGTAGATAATATAATTGTATATATAGAAAATCCTCAATATTCCATGAAAACCTCTTAGAAATAATAAATTCAGTAAAGTAGCAGGCTACAAAGTTAATACACAAAATCAGTTCCATTGGTTATACACTAATAATGAAAAAGAAATTACAAAAACAATTCCATTTATTATAGTGTTAAAAATAAGATACTTATGAGTTAACCAAAGAGATAAAGTACTTGTACGATAAAACTACAAAACATTGCTGAAAGAAAGTAAAGAAGAATAAATAAATGTAAACACATCTCTTGTTCATGGATTGGAAGACTAAATATTGTTAAGATGTCAGCCAGGCATCATGGTGCAGGCTTATAATCAATCCCAGACCTCCTTGAGGCTGAAGCAGTAGGATTGCAAGTTCAAACCCAGCCTGGCAAACATAGTAAGATCCTTTCTCAAATAAATAAATAAATAAATAAATAAATAAATAAATAAATAAATAAATGCCTGAGGGTGTAGCTCAGTGTGAAGGCCCTAGATTAATCCCTAATACCACATAATGCCATACATACACACACACATGGGTATATATATACTGAAGATATGTCTCATATATTTTTACTACTCTATTATATATATATATATATATATATATATATATGTATATATATATATTACCCAAAGTGATCTATAGATTCAATAAATCCCTATCAAAATCCTAATGATGTTTTTTTGCATAAGTAGAATAATCCATTCTAATATCAACATGGAATCTCAAGGGTTTCTGAATAGCTAAAATAATCTTGAAAAAGAACAAAGCCAGAAAACTCATACTTACTAATTCAAACTTACTACTTGCTAAATGTAAGACCTAAAATTATAAAACTCTTAGAGGAAAAGAGGGTGGCAGTAAAAGCTTTATGACATTGGATTTGGCAGTTATAGGCAAGAAAAGAAAAACCAGACAAACTAGACCTAATGAAAAAAATTTCAACATTGTATGCTAAAAGATACTACTGTTAGAGTAAAAAGGCAACCTACAAAATGAGAGAAAGTATTTGCAAATCATATACCTGATAAGAGATTAGTATCCAGAATGTATAGACAATTTCTAAAACTTGATAACAGCAATAAACAAATAAATCGATTCAAAAATAAGTAAGGAATTTGAATAGTGTTATGGCTTGAATCTAGATGTTCCCCCAAAGACTCATATGGTCATAGGTGGGGCTTTTCAGGGCTGCCTGGATCTAGGGTGTGTGGTACTAAATTAGTCCACTGACTGGTTTAGCATAGTTCTGAGTGTGGATAATGGGAAGGCCCATCCTGGGTATGGATGGAACCACCCAAAAGACTTGTAGCCTGGATAGGATAAAAAAGAAAGGGAGGCTTGTTTTGCTGTCTGCTGCTTGCTGCTCATTGACTTCTGCTTGCCACACCATGAACTGTTCCTCCTCTGTGATGCCTCTCTAGCATGACATCCTGCTTTGGAGCCAGTCGACTAGGGACTGAAACCTCTACAAAATGTGAGCTGAAATATACCTTTCCTCCTTTAACTTGTGGGTGTTGGATATTTTGTCTCAGCAACAAGAGGGTAACTAAGACAAATAGAATTTCCCCAAAAGAAGATATACAAATGGTCAATAAGACATGCAAAGGTGCTCAACATCACCAATTACTAAGGAAATATAAATCAAAACTACAAAGAGGGCCGGTGATATGGCTCAGTGGCATAAGCACCTGACTGGCAAGCGCGAGGTCCTGAATTCGACACCTGGTACCCACATAAAGGAAAAAAGGGCCGGTGATATCGCTCAGCGGCACAAGCGCTTGCTGGCAAGCGCGAGGTCCTGAGGTCGACTCCTGGTAACCACATTAAAAAAAAAAAAAAAAAAAAAAAACTTCCAAGAGATAATGCCTCACAGTTATTAGGATAAATATTATTTTTTTAAAAAAAACCCTGAAAACAAATATTGATGGAGATATAGAAACACTGGAACTCTTGGGCACTAGTGGTAGAAATGTAAAACAATACTATTGTTGTGGAAAATAGTATAGCAGTTCCTCAAAATATTAAGTCAAATTAACATATGATCCCGCAATTCCATTCCTAGGGATACACCCTAAAGAACTGAAAGCAGGGACTCAAACAGATATCTGTACTCCTGTATTAATAACATTTACAACAGTGAAAACATGGAAACAACCCAAGTGTCCATCAGTGGATGAATGAATAATCAAAATGTGGTATATACACCCAGTGGAATATTATTTAGTCATAAAATGGAAGAAAATTCTAGCATATTCTACAACACTGATGAACAGCGAGGACATAATGCTAAGTGAAATAAGCCAATCACAAAAAGACAAATGCTGTATGATTCCATTTATATGAAGTACTTAGAGTAGTCAACACCAGAGAAACAGAAAATAGAAGGTGACTGTAAGGGAGGGGGAGAGGAATAAGTAATTACTGTTAATGGAAATCCTAGCTAATATAAGATGAGAAAAGGAAATAAAATAAATAAAGACTGGGAAGAAAGAAATAAAACCATCTTCGCTTTCTCACGACATAATTGACTATATGGAAAATCCCAAAGAATTGACAAAAAACAAAACCAGACAAACCAGTTCCTGGAACTAGTAAGTGATCATAGCAAGGAGGCAGGGTACAAAGTTAATATATAAAAGTCAATTGTTTTCCTATACACCTGTAAGGAACAAGTGGAATTTTTTTTTTTGTGGGTACTGGGAGTCTAACTCAGGACCTCGTGCTTGCCAAGCAGGTCCCTTATGCCGCTGAGCCATATAGCCGGCCCAACAAGTGGAATTTTAAATTAAAAATGCAACATAACTTACATGAGCATTGAAAGAAAAAAATACTTAGGTATAAGTCTAACAAAGTATGTACAGAAGCTATTTAAAGGAAACTACAAAACTCTGATGAAAGAAATCAAAGAAGAACTAAATAAATGGAGAGATCTTCAATGTTCATGGATAAAAAGAACCAATAGTGTCAAGATGTCAGTGCTTCCCAACTCGATTTATAGATTCAATGTAATCCAAATCAAAATTCCCAGCAAGTTATTTTGTGGATATTGAAAAACTGCTTTTAAAGTGTACATGGAGAGGCAAAAGACATAAAAATGTATACTCTAATGCATTGTATATATATAATGCATATAGCCTATGGCTAACACAATATTGAAGAACAGAGTTGCAGACTGATACTACTCAATTTCAAGACTTACTATAAAGCTACAGTAACCAAGATAGCATGATATTGGCATAAGAATAGATAAATAGATCATTGGGACAGAACAGAGAGCACAGAAATAGATTTACATAAATACAGTCAACTAATGTTTGCCATAGGAACAAAGGCGATAGAGAAACAATAGCTTTTCAAATGGTTGGTGCTAGAACAACTGGGCATCCACATGCCAAAGAAAAGAAAATCTAGACATTCCGCTTATACCTTTCACAAAAATAAATTCAAAATGGATCATATATAAATGTAAAATACAAAACTATGAAACAAATAGATAACATCGAGAAAAATCAAGGTTAGTAATGATTTTTTATTTTTTATTTATTTTTTAATTTTTTCTTTATGTGGGTACTGGGAACAGAACTGAGGACCTCGTGCTTGCCAGGAAGGCGCCTATGCCACTGAGCTATACCACTGGCCCTATTTATTTATTTATTTATTTATTTTTATTTTTATTTTTTCTGTGGGTACTAGGGGTTGAACTCAGGACCTCGAGCGCCAGCAGGCACCTGAGCTGCTCAGCGATATCACTGGCCCTTTTTTTTTTTTCTTATGTGGGTACCGGGAGTCAAACTCAGGACCTCACGTTTGCCAGGCAGGTGCTTATGCCGCTGAGCTATCTCACCAGCCCCCTGATTTTTTAAATATAATATCAGAGGCATGTTCCAGGAAAGGAAGAATGATAAATGGGACTTCATCAAAATTAAAATTTTCTGCTCTGCAAAAGATGCTTAGAAGAATAAAAAGACAACCCATATATTGAGATATATACAGTAAAGGACTATTATCCAAAATATGTGAAGAACTCTTAAAATTCAACAAGAAAACCAACAACCTGATAAGAAAATGGACTAAAGACCTTAACAGATATCTCACTAAAGAAGATATACAGATAGCAAATAAGCATATAAAAAGATACTCCACATGCAATGTCATCAGGGAAATGCAAGTTAAAACAACAGAGAGATACCACTACACTCCTATTAAATGGCCAAAATCCAGAGCACTGACAATACCAAATGCTGGTGAGGATGTGGAGCAACAGGAACTCTCATTCATTGCTGGTGTGAATGCCAATTAGTGCAGCCACCTGGGCAGTGTTTCAGTTTCTTACAAAACTAAGCACACTTTTACCATACAACCTAGCAGCTGTGCTCCTTGGAATTTTCTCCAAGGATGTGAAAACACAGTAACCTTCCCACAGATGTTTATAGCAGCTTTACTCACAATTTGCAAAACTTGGAAGCACCCAAGTTGATCCATTCATTAGATGAATGGATTAGATGAATGGATTAAACAAACTGGTACATTCACACAACAAAATATTATTCTACACTTAAAAGAAATGAGCTATCAAGCCATGAAAAAAACATGAAGAAACTTAAATGCATATTCTGAAGCGAAAGAAGCCAATCTGAGGTGGCTGCAAACTGTACGATTCCAATGATATGACATTCTGGAAAAGGCAAAACTATGGAGACAGCAAAATGATCAGTGGTTGCCAGAGGCTGGGTGAGGGAGCATAAATAGGCTGAAGTGCAGAGGAATTTTAGGGCAGTGAAACCATTCTGTCTGATACTATCATGGTGGATACATGTCATTACACATTTGTCAAAACCCATAGAATGAACAACACCAAGAGTGAACCCTAATGTAAATTACAGACTGGGAGATAATGATGTGTCAGCGCAGGTTCATCAGTTGTAACAAATGCGCCTGGATGGCAGGAATGTTGACAACACGGAGCTGTCCGTGTGTGGGGGTGGGAGGGAAGTGGGAAATCTCCATACTTTTGGCCCAATTTTGCTGTGAGCCCAAAACTGCTCCAAAAATAGTCTATTAAAAAGAAAAAAGAGAAAGGGAAGTAGGAGAACCAAATAGTGACTGTTTTAAAGAGTGAACACATAAAATGTGTCCCTTCCCAGGGGAATCCAGCAGGCTTTCAAATGGCAACACATGTAGGCACAAGATTCCATGTGGTGTGTATAAACATGCCACACACACGCATGAAACAAGATGAGAAGAATGCGCATCAAAACCCTGAGAGAGGTTTTCTCTAAGCCATAGGTTCACGGGTGACTAACTTCCTTCTTCATGTTTTCCTTTATCTTCAGAAAACTCTGCAGTGAACACGTGTGCCATTTCTAATCAGAAAAGCTATCTCGGGATTATGTGCATGTTTTTAATTGAAAATAAATGATCAAAGTACCATATGATCCAGGAATCCCAGTCCTAACACATTTATGTAGGAGGATGTTTTTAATGTAACATTGAGACAAATAGAAACAACGCGATGTCCAAAAACAAGAGATTATTCAATATAGTAAAACCTACTCGTATGGCAGAACAGGTAGCTGGCATTAACCATCAAAATATAGGAATATGTGGTGCCTGGAATGTGCTTCAAAATACAGGAGGAGATGAAGTGAAGGGAGTGTGGATAGGGTGGGAGGTCAAGGGTTGATTGCCGTGGGGACCGGATAATGGCTACCTGGGGATTCATGCTACTATTTTGTATGTATATGACAGACATTCTTCATAATAAAATATTCTTGGAATCCAGGGGTGGTGGTGCATGCCTGTAGTCCCAGCTGCTGAGGAGGCTGAAGCAGGAAGATCACAAGTGTAGAAGCAGCCTGGACAACTTTGCAAGACCCTCTATAGGGCAGCACATCCTGGGTTCAAACCCCAGTACCACAAAAAAAGAAAAAAAAAACCTTTAGAGTCATGCTATGAATAACATACAAAGAATGAATCAAGGTATTGCAATCAGAAAAGGGATAATATTATTTGCAGATGCTTATTACTTTTCGCTTGAAAAATTCAAGAGAATCAGGTGAAAGCAGTAGAAACTGGGCAGATAGCCTGGCGAACAGCTAGCATACAAATAAAGAGAACCATATAGTCTTCCTATATATCAGCAATAAACAGTGAGGAATTACAATGAATAAAAGAGACCCTACTCACAAAAGCAACAACAAAAAGAATAAAATGCTTTACAATAAATGTGCAATTTCTCTATCAAGCAAAGTACAAAACTTTACTGGGGAACGTAAAAGAAGACTTGAATAAATGGAGAGACATAACTTACTCCTGGAAAGGATGGCTCAATATTGTAAAGATGTCAGTTCTCCTCAAATTAATTTATAAATTTAATGCAATTTCAATTAAAATAAAAAAGGACACACCAGAAGGACATACACCAAAATGTTAACAGAAGTTCTTTCTAGAAAGTAAAAAGATAATAGATTATGTGCTTTTTCGTTTTCCAAGTCCTCTACCTTGGTAGTAAGAAAAAAAAAGCTTTAAACAGTGCTCTTAAGGGATACTTAATGATATAGAAAACTTTCATTCTTCCCTCTCCCTGCAAAGCTACAAATTAATCTTATTGTATGATGCTGATTTATCAAACAAAAGGCATGTGTTTATATTTACAAAACAAAGACTTGAAGGATTTGTACCAAAATATTTCCAGTGAGTACCTCTGGATAGAAGGGGTTAATGGATGTTTATCCATCTCTTTGTTATTTTGTTGAGTCTTCCAAATTATTTACAGCAAATATTTATTGTTACTTTAAAATGTTAAATAAAAAACAAAACACTCACAAATTTAAAAAAAAAGGAGAGGAGAGGTCTGCCCCTTACAGATCCAAAGAAAACCATCCTGCCTATCCAAATGAGGGTCACTTATTGTGGGACAAGGCCATTTCTATATGGCTTCATGCAGTCTCAGTTCCATAAAAATCCACTGATTGCCACCCAATGCCACCCTGTCACAGGGCCCTAGGATCCCAGGAGAAGCCAATACCAGGCCCCCGCTTTCTGGGAAGATTCAGCCTAGCAAGATAGGCATGTGCCACCTCGCTGTTAGAAGCAATCATGGAAAGATGCCCAATTCAGGCTTTGATGACAATCATGTCTCAGTTCAAACCCTACTCTGTCCACGGGAGGAAGCTCCTCAATCTCAGAAACTCAGTTTCTCCATCTGCAAAATGGGGTACACTTTAAGACGTTGAATGTTATAAGGAGGAACTGAAACAGTACAGTGAAAGGCATGAGACATGGTGAGGACTAAATAAGTGGCACTTGTTAGAGGAGGAGAGGAACAGGGCCATTTAGAAAATCAAAATGAGATTTGAGCTTCCACAACCTGGGGCAGAGCCTGCCAAACGTTTTCTGTGAAGGACCAGGGAATAAATATTTTTGGCTTAGTGGGCCAGATGGGCATTGTTGAAGTGGCTCACCTCTGCTGTTGTAGCAGGAGGCAGCCACAGACAGCAGGTAAACTAAGGAATGCATCTGTGTTTCAATAAAACTTTATTGACAAGAACAGGTGCTAGGGTGGACCTAGCCCTTGGGCAGTGGTTTTTAACCTGCTCTAGGGGAAGGGCCACCTTTATCTTGGAGGTGAGTGGATCTTTCCTTAAGAAAAGCTGCTCAAGGCCTGGATGGGGATGATAAGAGGATGGAAATAAACTGCTGGGCAAAAGACCCAAAGACAGGATGCTGAGTTATTGAGAGGGGAAGGTGTGAGGGAGAGGGAGAAGGCCTAGGAGATGAGAATGGAATGAAGTGCACCAAAAAAAGGGAGAGAGAGGAAGAGAATCTAACACAAGCCTGAAGGTGGGCCAGCCCAGTGAGAAATCCCCAGGGCAGGGAAGGGCCAGGTATTTTTAACACAGTGACATCCCATGCTTTCTTGTAAGTTGAGCCTGTAGCCTGGTGTCATTTTCCTTCCTTCCTTCCTTTCTTCCTCCCTTCCTTCCTTTTCTTCCTTCCAGGAAACTCGTTGCTAGAAAAGTCGGCCACAGAAAACTGGCACCAGCTTGTGGTCTTCGGGGGAGGGTGAAGGAAGATGGCAATGTCCAGCACAGGTGAATCAGGGCAGAACGAGGACACGAGGTGCAAGAGGTGGGACAAAAGAGGGTCCAGGAAACTCAGCAGAGAAGGAAGCTGGAGCAAGAGGAGACATTGGAGGGGAGTGGAGAGGCTACCACCCAACTACAGAGCAAGGGTGGGAACCATTCTATGTGAATATGTCAGGGCAAGGTGGCCCCCGAAATTTCAACATCTCTGGGCACTCAGGCAGCACGGGGTCCAGAGAGTGGCTTCTAAATGCAGCGGATCCCATTCATAGGCCATCCTTTGCTCTTAATTCTGGGGAGAGAACCCACTTGCTCTGAAGATTAGGCCACTCATCTGGGCCCCGGGGACAGCCTGCAGCCAAGGACTGACTTGCTCAGGGAGGGGATAGCTCTTTGGTGTGACATATGCTCCAAAGCCCCTCCTACCTTCCCGCCGCACACATTTTGCATCGGGCAAAAAAGCCAGCATCTATGTGAGGTCTTATCTTTGCCCAGCCCTGTTCCCTTCTCCATCCTTCCCTGTTCATTCCTCTATAGCATATTCCTGAAAAGCACCCCTCTGTCAACCCTGTGTACCTGATGAATCCCTGTCTTAGGCTCTGCCTCCTGGGGCCCTGACCTAAGACTGGGATGGCATTAGTTGGGGAAGAGTGTGACAACTGCACTTCTCTTAGTGCTGCTGGATGAGAGGAAAGGGACACTAAATCTTTCTGGGTCTTCCTGCCCCTTCTCCATTTTGTGCAGACAGCTTCTGTACAGCCTACAACTTTGGAAGCCCAGGTGTCTGACCGGTTGGGTTCTGATCCAAGTTCTGCCCCATGGAAGACAGGCTGCTTTGGGTCTTGGCTCCTGGAGAGAACTCCCACCCCACTTAGAGGCAGCTCCCCCTCTAAACTGGCTCGTCTCCATTTTCTCCCTTCCCATACATTCCTCATGATCACTATTTAAAGAGGCTAATAAGTAGGTTGGCACCGTTGATTAATGCATAATCTTAATCATGATTGCATAGTGTAATTGGCATTAATTTGAAGAGCCAGTTCATTATGAAAATAATTGTCAGTGCTTTTCTGCTTTAATAAAATAGAACAGCGACACCAGAGCTTCAAAGGAAATGGGATAGGGGTATGGTGTGTGCGTGTGTGTGTGTGTGTGTGTGTGTGTGTGTGTTTAGGGTCCTGGAAGATATAAGCAAGGATTGCACAGGGTGCAGCTGTAAAATTTTCTTCAAACAATACCCTTCATGGAAGCACAGTGGGTAAAACAAACGATAATAACAATAACCGAGCATGTGCCAGGGCTGCTGCTGAGCTCTTCCCACACACTTCATTTCATACTCACAGGGACCTCTGTGATAAACCACTGTCCAGCCATTGCCAGACAGCCAGGTCCCTGGAGAGACAGTTGTGTTCCCAGCCTCAGGCCCAGGCTCTCTGTCCTCAGGCTGGAATCTCCTCTTTCTTTCTAGTCAGCTTTGTTCCTCTTCTGAAGTTTCCAAGGTGTCTCAGAAATTAATTGAAATGCTGATCAGAGAGTTTCTGCCCATTGGAGTTAGAAACTACTACCCTTCCTATTTTACACAAGCACGGAGG
Organism: Erethizon dorsatum; assembly: GCA_028451465.1. NCBI lineage: Eukaryota > Metazoa > Chordata > Mammalia > Rodentia > Erethizontidae > Erethizon > Erethizon dorsatum. The sequence continues at coordinate 106,231,169 of CM051827.1, read as the reverse complement.
GAGGTTAAAAACACTAGCAAAACTACTAAGTGGCAAAACCTCTTCTGCAGCCTGAACCAGTGGCATACTGGAGCTGGCTTGCACCAGCTTTTGAGAGCCAAGAGTTACATTTTCAGGAGTTCTGAGAGCCAGGGCTGAAACTGCTGGCAGCCTGAAATCAGCCAGAGCGAGAAAATTTACACCGCGGAAATAAGCAGATGCTACCAATCAGGGCCCTGTTCTGGACAGTGGTTTATCAGCATGCCAAACCCATTTCCACCATCTGATGCTGCAGCTTTTGAGGAGGCTCTATAGAGGACTGCACCAGGCACAAGGTGAAAGCCACTGCTCGGATTTCACCCCGACTGTGGGCCAGGTGGGGGAAGGAAGGAGGGAACTGGTTGTGCCCACGGGAACCATCTTCTTTCAAGCTCTTTCTATTGCATTATGTCAGCATATGTGAGAAGCATTCTGAACACCCTAAGCATAGATGTTTAGATTTTTAAGACTGCTTTTTATGCCTCCAAAAATGTGCCCAGGTAGTGGAATTCCTCTGCCTCCCAGGTAAGGGTGCCATGGTGGCCTCTGCCGACCTGGCCCTGCCATTTGTCATCATCAATGACAAAGGTCCAGGAAGCAGATCCCTCCCCACACTCCCAAAATCTCTGTGGTCAGGATGGCCTGAGAGTGCCCAAGGCAGGTAGAAACAGAGGATTAAGTCCCTCTCTGAAGCTCCTGGCCTCATGATTGTCTAGGGATCGTCTGGAATCTGTTGAAATTTCCCTTCTCTTCAACAATTTTGTGCCATTGAATTTGACCCTTGCAGAATCAGCCAAGCCTGCAGGCCCTGAGTGCAGTGAGTGCAGGGAGACTCAGGCAGGACCTGCTCTGCCTCCACTGCCTGCCAGGCAGCCAGGGCCCCAGAGAGATGCTTATGTTCCCAGCACCAGGCCCAGGCTCTCTCTGTCCTCGGGCCAGACTCTGCTTTCCTTCTAGTCTCCTTTGTTCTTCTTCTGAAGTTTTCAAGGTGTCACAGATATTAATTGAGGTGCTGATCAGTGAGATTCTTGCCAACGCCTCTTCCTCTTCCGAGGCACCTCTCTCAGTTCCGATCAGGGCTCTCTCTTCCCTCCCTGGGCCCACGCAGCTCTACAGCAGGGAGAACCATGCTCGGCTCTCACTAAACCTCAGCTAGCCCTGAGGGGGCCTAGTGGTGCCTCTGAACTTGCTTTTTGAGCTTCTCTGTGCCCTTGTCTCTTCAGGAGGCAGAGGGGAAGGTGGAGGGACAAGTAGCTGGCTTTCCCTGTGGGACAAAATACAGATGGTCCCAATTTAACAATGATTTCTCTTAATGATTTTTCAAGTTTACAGTGGTGTAAAAGTAATACATATTTAGTAGAAACTATGTTGGAATTTTGGTCTTGGGAAACATGGTACGATATTCTCCCATGATGCCTGGCAGCAGCATTGAATGGCAGCTCCCAGTCAGCTACATAACAGAAACAACTGATGCTCTGGTGTGCCATGTTGCTAATGTTTGAGGTTCAGTAAGCTAGGTATATTAAACACATTTTTGACTTAAACATTTTCAACTAATAACAGGCTTATCAGGATATAGCCCAAGTCAAGGGGCATCTGTACGTGGTTTAGAGAGGTTGAGCGGTGTCCCCAGAAAAGTCCAGGGATGGGCTTTCGGAGCAAGGAACAAGCACTATACATGTCTCCCTTTGCATGTGTTTGTTCATTCATTTGCCTACTCATTCACTCACTCATTGCATGTTGTTTATTAGCTATATCTGTGAGTGAGGGATGATGCTAGGCACTGGATGAATCAGAGAGCAATCCGACATCATCCCAGCCCTCCAAGAACTCACGGTTCAGAACAGGAGAGGAGGGAAGGGTGTACAAACAAGCACTGTAAGGGCAAAGCTCCCCATGTGATAAGATCAGTCTAAACAGCAGGGAGACTCAGAAGAGACAGTGCTATGGTTGTTTTCATGAAGGAGATAGCCTGTGAGCAGCTCTGAGTCTAGCTGTGGCAAGAACATAGAGCCAGGTGCAGAAGGACTGGCCTTGGGTGGCTACCGTGGTGATGAGGGCTTGTGCTGCAGCAGGACTTGTGGGGAGAAAGCGACGCAGGGCCCTGCAGGAGGAGAGCTGCAGGGTTTGCTCTCCTAGGATTGGTCAAGGAGAAATGGGAGAAGTGGGGTCTGGGAGAGGGAAGGATGCACCGAAGGTGACCCTAAGGTTTGAGCAAGGACAAGGTACAGTGAAGTCTGTGGACTTGGCGGCCAGACTGCCTGGACTCTTGTATTGACTTCTCAACCGAGTGACCTTGGGCAGGTCACTTCATGGCCCTGTGCCTGTTTCTTTGTCTGAAATGGGGACATTAACAGTGTTTACAACATAGGGATCTTTTGAGGCTTTAATGGCATAAAGCATCTAACATACATTATAAGCCTTTGATAAAAGTAAGAAGTTATTAATAATGGAGGGGGCAGGGAAGCTGGAGGCCTTCATCTGAGACGTGGGTACCCAGAGAAGAGATGGTTGTGAAGAGGGATGTGCACCACCCCTGGGGTCCCAGGGGGAGCTTCTGATTGAGTTCCGGGGCCTGGTGGCAGTTGTTTTAATTGATCTGGTGATATGTGGAGCTTTGTCTGTACAACTCGGGGACATGCAAGTCAAATATTGCAGAATCGACCGTATCGAGAGGATGGCTGGAGGCTCTCGTGCTGCCCAGAGACCCTGATGAGGGATGGACTGTCAGCAAGCGGAGGAACAGGAGCTGGGGCTGTGAGGAGAGGGCTGCACAAGGCATTTCAGAGCAGTGGGTGAGCGGGGAGTGCCCTTGCCAGAGGGGCAGAAGGAATGGAGATCTAGAACCACCTCTCAGGTTGCCCACCCAACACACTGGCAGTGATGTCCCACTTCAGATGGATGGGCAGGGCAACCTCAAAGCCCACCCTTCTGTACCTCTGCTGGCCACAGAAAGACTAAGTACCCCCCGGCCCAGCCTCAGCCCCTCTGTGCAGGACAGTCTGGCCTGCACTGCTTTTCACCACTCCCTTTCTGTCTCTGTACTTTGCTCATGGCCTTCCTCTGCTGGGATGGTCTGTTCACCCTTCCAGCTCTGGTTCCTGCGTTTCTCTTTTGGGCTCGTGCAGCCGATGCTGTCTTTCTCCCTTGTCCCACCCTGAGGCCACCTGCAGACATTGCTTTCCCTGTCTCTAATATTCTCTGGCAGAGGCATGGGCTTGGCCAGCTCATGGTACAGGACATAAGTACCAGCTCAGCACTGACTTCCACCAGGAGGCACAGAGCTGGTGGACAAGTGCCCAGCTTCTTGTCCCACAGAGGCACCATGCAGTGGCACATCCTACCCATTTTCTCAAAGGCCCAGGAGGACGGAGCCCCAGTTGCCCACAATGCAACCCATTTGCTCACACACCTGTGGCTGGCTCTCCTCCCTTCCTGCAGCTCACAGTGCAGATTCCTGCGGTCACTTCCCAGACAACTCACACCCCACCCCTTGTCACTTCATCTGTGTTAGGGGGTCCCTTACCAAGACCCTCTCCCTGAGCTCTGAGTTCATCTTCCTCTGTACCCTAATGCATGTGGTACCACACTGCACTGTGATTAGCCCTGTGCCCCACTCCCTCCCCAACATTAGACTGTGTTCATCTGGAGGGTGGGGACACATCTTTGTCATTCTGGCATCACACCCCCCCACCCTATTCCTAACACATTAGTGCAGAGAGGATGTCAAGAAGTATTTGTTAAATACACACATCTATAAACACACATGTGCATGCGCACACACACGCACACGCACATTGCTTGTTTTAAGAATCTAATTCCAGTTCAAGACTTCAATATTTATGGGACGAATTGCAGAACATACAAATATCCTTCAGACCATCCACAGTGAAGATGACAGACAGGAGGACACAGGCTCTTGTAGTTCTCAAGCCCTCCCTCCCCAGCCTAAGCACTGATTAGCTGTTACTAGATGAGGAAACTGAGGTAGAGACACCCTCCAAAGACACTCTGCCCATGCATGGATGGAAAGGGTGTGGTACCTGCTGACATGGGAAGACAGCTGCAGAGAGGACCTGGTTGTCCCTGACTGCCCTACAGACAGCCCTAACTGGGCCCATCTCCACTCCACACTCGGGACATGAGCTGGACAGTAAGGCCAGCATCAGCAGAAAGCCCTGTCCTCAGCGGCCCCTTATGCCAGCCTGGCCACCCCCAGGTTATCTTGAGAATGCCAGGATGCCTGATCTTAGCCACTCTGGAAATGTGAGTGGGAAGAGGTGAGGGTCTAGGGAGCAGAATGGGGAAAATCAGTGAATGAGGGTAGAGCCATTCTGCATTATTACTTCCATGCTTGTCTGTTTTAAATATCAATTGCTATGCAGGTTAAATACTTATTCAGATGCCTTTTAGCTTAAAAGCAAGCTAATTGATCTCTGGAGATCCTGAATGAACAGTGAGGAAACTGCACTAATTATAGAATCAACTTCCACTCTCTGTTTTGTTTCTTCTCTGACAATGCTGCTGGAGTGACAGAAATGGGTCAGGGGGAGCAAAAACACATGTTGTTTTTATTACATGGCAATAACCAAGGATTTTCCCCTCCTCCAACTTGGCCCTTGACTGTCTGGGAAGAGCCATTCCAAGCAGGGCTCCTGGCAAACTTCTCCCAGACTGGGGCTCACAAAGGCAGGACTTTGAGATGCTGAAAATATCTGTATAGTTCACCACTGGCCAGAATCCACCAAGGTCGCCTGCCCTCAACTTGCCCTGTAGGTCTTACCTTCTTCCTTCACCTCCACCACAACCCCTACCCCACCCCACCAAAGCCAACACAAATGATGCTAAAGCTGCCCCTGGCCATTGCCTTCTCAGAGTTTGGCTTCCTCTGGGGTCTCAGCTCCTGCTTTTGAACTGGCCACCTGGAATTAGAGGTACAGCCCATTTTTGGCCTCAACATCCTTCGGGTCCATGTCCACAGCTCCCTGCTCACCTGGGAGGCTCCATCTTGTAGCCTAGTGGTGCTGGGTGGGAGCTTCAGCTTCTTCATCTTGTAACGTAGGTCGAGCATCCCTAATCTGTAAGTCCAAAATCTGAAATTTTGATAGGATGCTCAAAACATTTCAGATTTTGAAGCATTTCAAATTTCAAATTAGGGATGTTCAACTATGGTAAAGTCTATACAAATATTTCAAAGTGTGTTGGGCCGGTGAGATGGCTCAGTGGCGTAAGCGCCTGCCTGGCAAGCGCGAGGTCCTGAGTTCGACTCCTGGAACCCACATACGAAAAAAGGGCCGGTGATATCGCTCAGCGGCACGGGCGCCTGCTGGCACACGAGGTCCTGAGTTTGACTCCCAGTACCCACCAAAAAAAAAAAAAAAGTGTGAAAAACTCTGAAATCTGAAACAGTTCGGGTCCTGAGCATTTTGGAAAAGGGATTCTCAACCCATAGCAGCACAGGGTTACATCCTCTTCCCTTTCCTACATCAGAGTCTTTTTGCTGTCTCTTCTCACCCCTGCCCAGGCTCTGACTCCACCTTCTGTGCTCCTTGGGGAGAAGAAGGAATGGGCAGCTCTGGGTTGGTTGTTGGAGATACCATGTCACTGCTACTTCAGTGACCCCAAGAAACTGTAGTCCAGCAGGGAGGCTAAAGTCAACTGTAAGTCTGGAAAACTCCAGGTTGAACAAGACTGAGCCGATTTCTTGTCTGCAGGACTTCTGTGGGCATTTGCTGTACCCATGTGCACAGGGAGCCTTGAAGACGGGGTAGCAGCGTCCCCCAAACTTATTTGACAACCACGGAAACCTTTTTTGGCAGAACATCTCACCAGAAATGTGCTTTGGGAATCACTGTGTTACAGTGATTTGGGAAAAAGTTTTCTTCTTCTGAAGTATGATCTATTTGTGATCCAGCGCTAGGTCCTCTGCATTTCAGTCTGCCCTTGACACATGTGCCCAGTCTTGGGCACTGGAAGCACACAAGAAAGAATGAGGAAAGGATGAAAGGCAAAGTATCAGAGTGATTTAACTCCAGGAGGCCTATGCGAAAAGTTCTGTTTTCTAAGGACTGATTTCTACAGCATCAGTGCCTGGTTGTTGTGGTACAGCCATAGAGGTGTGACTGTGCCTCTCAGCTCTCATTACTGAGCCTGTGTGCATGTGCACCTGGGCAGGTGTGGGCACACATCTCACCTGGGTGGAGGCACAGCAGGGAGGGGAATGTGGGGAGCTAATTCATCACACGGATGCTTTGTGCCTCTCTCCCCAGGGCCTTTGGTTGAAATAAGGGATTCAGACATAATTATGATCATTAGCAGATGAAGCTGCTTGAATTTTCACAAGCTCATGGCTGTTTAAAGGAATTCCAAGCAACCTTGTCCTCTGCCAACACCGATGATAGAGGCATGCAGCCACTCAGCCTTTATTTCCCTCCACAAAAGCTTAGGGAGCAGGTACCATGTGTCAGGTGTTAGGCACACAACGGATGAGTAGTGAGGAGACTTTTACCTCTGAATGCCTTGCTTATTCCCTCAAAGCTCTTAACACAGTTTGGAGTCATCTTAAGTATCTATTTATCTAATTCGCAGTCCACTCGTCCTCTAACCTCTGCACTGGAATAGAAGTTCTTTGAGCCATGGATCTGGTCTCTCTATAGTACAGCGCCTGGTGCATAGGAGACACTCCATAAACATGTCTCAGATGTAAACGAATATGCACGAGACATATGAATGTGATTAAACAAGCTTCAAATGGCTACACAACAATGCTCCAGAGAGGTAACAAGTGGACAGCAGCTTTTTACCAGTGCTCCTGTCTTGGGGGTGGCAGAGGGGACATCATACAAAGTAAAAATGTAATTCGGGGCTTTTTAGCATTGGGTGGTGTGAGGAGATTCCTTATAGAAGCATCCAGATCAGAAAGCAGAATCCTTGTTGCCAAAAGCCAGAAAGTCCTCTAAATCCCCCCTCATTACAGCCACTCAGAAAGCCCAAGGAGTTTGTCACAGGAGGACAGTGGGTGCATTTGCAGAACTGGAGTAAAGTTGCCATCTCAAAATTTTCATGGTCTGTCAGTGGTGAAGGAGAAAAGTTTTAAAGCTTGCACTTTAAAACTATAGATTTAAATACATTGTCTTCTAAATGCTATACTTTGAACAAATGCAAAGACAGAATTTTCTGCATATCCACCTGTTGCAGAGTAGCAGGGAGACCAAAAGTAGTTCTGGAGTGAAAAAAAACAAAAATAAAACAAAACAAAAATGCCCTAGGAATCACTAACACCCATTGAGCCTCTGTTCTGAGCCTTTCCACTCATTATCTATCTCATTTAATGCTCATACCAACCCCATGAGGTAGCTTCTACTACGGCTCTCCTTTTTTCAGAAAGGAAAACTGAAGCTCAGAGAAGTTAGCCATTTGTCCAAATTCCCACAGTTTCTGCATACCCAGGAGGCAGGCTCTGGTTTGACTCTGGAGCATAAGATTGCAAATAGGATGCTATGATGAAATAGAATCCCGGAACTGAAATGGAATCTCTTTCTTAGGTGGCCCTGGGACAGGATCTCACCTGGCAGTTAACACGAGAGCCCACAGAGTCCTCATCTCTGATGGGTATTGCCCAGTGATTGTTGCCAGTTTTATGGTTAACTGTTACACGGTGTGTTGGCACTCCTTCCATAGTATGGGCTCAGTCATTTCCAACGAATTCTTTTATGGCTTTAAAAGGTTACGATTAGCAACAGAAAAACCTACCGTTGTACTTCAGTTCACGAACTTAATACTTTCCTTGATTCTGGTAACAAACCCAATTGGACGAGAACTGAATCAAATTTCCCCCAAGGTCAACATTGAACCTAACCAGTGAATTTGACTTGGTTCGTGTCCAATTTGGTTTGCAACCAGAGTCGTGGAAAAAATTAAGTTCATGAACCAAGGTAACACTGTATTTCCAAGTAAAGGGAAGTAGTCTGAGAATAAAAGAGGTAAAATCTTTTTTTTCCCTCAAAGGATAAATCATATAAATGCCTTCTGCAAATGGGGCCAGTCCCTGCCTGAGGGTCACCTATCATCCTTGCCCAGGAGACAGGGTTCCATGCCCCTGGGTGTGGGCTTTAATAAAAGAGGCTGGTGGCCTCGAGGCTGTGGCTGAGGACCAGGTTCTGTCTGGGTCAGGATCTCTGGCTTATCGTCCATCTTCAAGTCCTCCACAATATCACCAGCCCAACACTTCTAAAACGAAGTAAAGCATTTTACCCCCAAAGCTGACGTTTCCCTGGGCTTCCTATCCCAGGAGGGGACACCAACATCCTTTGGTGGTCCAGGTGTCATGCTTACCTTCTCCATCACCCTCATGGCTACTTTCCCACCCCACCCCCTCCAGCTCCTGCCTGGCCCCAAGGCCTCAGCTTCCTCATTTGCTCTCCCTCCCCCACTCCCTTTCCTGGAGGACCAGAGCCCCAGTTTTCTTTCTGATACTCAGTGTCCTCATAAATCCAGCTGCCACCCACCTTTCTGCCTTATCTTCACTCCACCTCTCATGTGACGTGCAGCTCAGCATATCAGACAGTTTCTTAGCCAGGCCAAGAGAGAGACTGTGTATATTAATGGTGACACAGTACTTGAGCCGTTCTTACGCATCAGATATTGCACCAAATGCGTTATACGCATCATCGTGTTGATCTTCACACTGTCCCAAGTGTTAGATTCTCACTATATCATGGGTAAAGAAATAGAGGTTCAGGCTGGGTGTGGTGGTGCATGCCTGTAATCCCAGCACTCCAGAGGCTGAGGCAGGAGGATGGCTGTGAGTTTGAGGTCAGCCTGGGCTACAGAGTGAGTTTAAAGCCAGCCTGAACTGCATAGCAAAACCCTGTCTCAAAAAGAAAGAAAGGAAGAAGAAAGAAAGAAAGAAAGAAAGAAAGAAAGAAAGAAAGAAAGAAAGAAAGAAAGAAAGGGAAAGAGAAAGTTAGATTCAGGCAGAGTAGTAACTTCCTGGAAGCCAAGTGTGTCTAGGTGTGTTGTGCCCCCCAGACTACATTGATTGGTTCGATTAGCTGTTTAGCATTTGCCCTGTTGCCGTTTCCATGTCTGTCCCCCAACTTGACTCTATGGCCTTCAAGGAATGCACTGCTCATCCCAGCACAGGGCCCAGACACAGAGTCAGTAGGAATAAGACCCTTTCTTAGGCCCAGTGTGAGTCACCTCTCTGAGCAGCCCGTCCTGAACTCATTTATTCATACAAAAAGTATTCACTGAACACCTACTATAGGTCAACTTGTCTGGGCCAAGACAGAATTTTATGCATATCCAGAGACACAAGCCTCTGCCTGTAAGATGGTACCTTCCTGTGACAGATACTGGGACGAGACTAAGCAGGGTGAGCTGATAGTGAGTGCCAAGGGAAGTCCCATGCAGCAGGTGTGTCCTGGCACCTTCTCCCTGCAGAGGAGTGGGGAAATGAGTAAGAGTCAGCTGTCACTTCCAGTTGCTCACAGCCTGAAGGGGGAAAGAGTCAAATAAAGTCATCATTAACCAGGGAAGTATGGCGCTGCTCTACTGTGATAAATGCAGGGCTCTGCAGAAACAAAATGGCCAGGAAGAGTCCCAGAAATGTTCTTCAAGAAGATATTTAAGCTGGACTGAAGAGTGAATCACAGATGGGGTAAGGAGGAAAAGCACGCAGAGGGCAGCAGAAGACCCAAGAACAGAGCTTGCAGGAGCCTGGTGATTTGGGACTGCTACAAGAGCAGCAGCATCCAGCAAAGTCACACCCTGCCTGGCCCTCTCTTCCCAGGCAACACTTTTCTCTCTCTGGTTCTGGAAATTTGACTCCTTTTTGCAGTGCTATGGTGCCCGCTGACAGCTGACACAGCGTGATGGCATATTTACTGCGTCTCCTGGAGGCCCTGGCCCCGCTCTGCGAGTGAACACTGCAGCAAAGGACCGGGCAGTCTTGCAGGAAAGCACAGTGCCCATGGCCTCTGAGGTCCTCCCCTCCACTGGTCCATGGTGCAGGGCAAAAGGAAGATGATGCCTCTCCTGGCCAGACAGCAGGCTGCAGCTGTGGGTGCCAGGTGGGTGCTGCTGGCTCCCAGTTCTCAAAAGCGAAGTGTGGTGTAAGGAGCTGCTGCATCCTGATCCCTGAGCTGGTCTTCCTGATCACATGCCCTGGCTCCATGAGCTCATCTTGCCCTTTCTAGTCCACTGTGCCTGGCCAAGGCATAGTAGCCTGCAACCCAGACTGGGTGCAGTTCACATGCCAGCTTTAGCCACTATTCAGTGTTACTCACCCCTTCTGCATGTCAGTTTTCCTATATGTGAAATGGGCAATTTGCCTCCCAAGGCTGCTGCACCAGGGAGAGGATGATATACTTAAATCCCTTGGCCTAGTGCCTGGCACAGTGTGAATGTGCCTAGCTGGCTTCAGCCTTCCCCCCACCCCGATACTTGCTGCCTGAGGCTTATTTCTGAATTTGCAGGGCCTTGGCTCAATCCTACCTTTTGTCCATGTCTGACTGCAGAAGGTCCCATCTACCATTGGGATAAATTTTGGACCCCAAGCCCTCTGTGTCTGCCCGCACTGCTCCTCCTCCAATATCAGGTGGCTCCTGGCCTCTCCCATGCACCAGGCCCCTCTCTGGTCCCATTCTTCTTGGGGATGCTGCATCCAAGCTGGCCCCCAAGTCCCTGTGCCTTTTGGAAAGGGAGCCAGGCTGTCCCAATGCCGTTCCTCACACCCAGGCCTGGGTTTTGCTCCAGCCAAGGGCCTTACGCTGCCTGCCTGGTAATGGTTGAGGAAGTGAGCTGATGGGCAAAAAAGAGGCTCCATTTCTCTCTGGGACCAATTTGTGAGTTTTCCACAGCAGCTCTTGCTCTCAGTTTCTGCAGTGTCCTTGCCTGCCTGCTGCTTCCCTCACACATCCTGGCTGTTAGGAATCTGAAGGAGGCTGAAGAGGTGGGGATCAGTCTCTACCAGGCAGCCAGTAGGGAAAGAAAACAGCTATGAAGAGGTGGGCCATGGGCATGGTGGGGACAGCCTCCAGAAGACCAGAAGTGCCAGGAAGAGGACTAGTCCTGGGGGTGGACATAGATGGAGAAAAGACTTCCCCTGTTCCCCTTTGCTTTTGCGAAGAGGCAGCAATGCCTGGTGATTCAGAGCACAGAGCAAAGTTAGATGGAGCAGAGCGTAAAGCACAGCTCTGTCTCTGCTAGCTGATGCTAGCTGAGGATGGTGGGGTAGCCAAGCAAGTAGCCCTCCTCCACTTACAAGCTGATGTCCTCAGACACACAGGCCCTGTGCCTCAATGTCCCTACCTGCAGCCTTGAAAGGTGATTATGATAATACATGATCATACTAAAAAAACTACTAAAGTATGATTATGATGGTCTGTGTGACCTTGTAACTCTGCTTACCCTCTCTAAACAGTATCCTGACTCACCAGGTTGTGTAAGACTCCAATGAGATGCTGCACGTACAGTCCTCAGCAAAGCCTGGTGCACCACAGAGAGCTCTTGATAAATGGCAGCTAGTGTTATTTTCATCACCATAATCCATTGATTCCAAATCACACTTTTTTTTTTCTCACATTTTAACATCCCTGAAATCGAGATGGGTCTTGCAATAGATGATAAGAAAGCACTGTGTCATAGTTTAATTGGGTGGCATTTTTTTCTTTCTTAGGGAAGTACATAAAATTATGTATTTTACAGTTAGTGGTGTCTCAGGCTTCAGAAAATCAAGCAGACCCAGGCAGGAAGAGGGGCTTCCATGGCCTGCTGTGTCCTGACATGTCCCACATGCCCTGGTCCTTCTCTAGGACAAGTTCCTGGGTTACCTCAGGGATGTTGGGTACCTTTAGAAAGCACTTGCTTTGCTTTTATGCTGCTCACCAGGGCCCTGCAGAGGGGGAGGCCAGGAGGCCAGAGCTCCAGGCTGAGGGTAGTGAGAGCTCCATGCTGGGCAGCATGTGTGTGCTGGGATCCAGGCCTCATTGAAGCACTGAAGGACACACAGTGGCTCTGACACCCTCCAGCAACCCCCAGCACTGTGGGAAAACAGGATGCTGAGCTGGGTGGGTGGGGTGTAGATTCAACAATGGGGGGCATCCCCAGAGCTCTGCTGTTCCACAGTTCCCAAGGGAGGAAAGAGGAAGACAATGAGAACCCAAGAGAGCCATGAGGTAGGAGAGGTCAACTATGGTTCTGTCCCATGGCAGGCACTGCCCCCCACCCCAGCCAAGCAGGATCCCCAAGTTCCTAAAGTTCTGCTGCTGCCTCCCAGAGAATCCTCCCTCAGTTCCCCTGCCCAGCAACTAAATGGCCAAGGTTTGGCCACGGTGGCGTGACCTGGCTGCAGCTCCTCCCACTGGCCAGTGGTTACCCATCCTGAATATCACCACTGATTTGCCAAGGTAATTCAGACTATCAGCATCACAGGGATGGGTCCCAGTGACCTGGGGCCATGAGCTACTTCATCAAGGAAGAAAACCTTCCTAGGTTGAGCAATTACTCTATGCCCCTGCTTGCTCTTCTCCTAGACTTCCTCCTAGAATCCTCCCAACACATCCACAAGATGGGTGAGGGACCAGACAGGTTCAGTTGCTGCCAGGGGAGCAGCTCTGTGACAGTCAGCAACAGAGCCCCTTCTTTTCTCCAAGCCCTAAGCAGGAATCCAGCCTGCAATCCACCAACAAAGCTGTGATCAAAGGCAAAGGTTGAGATGGCGTTTGTTGGGAGCCCAGGGCACAGGGAGGCCATGATGGCAAGCTACAGCTGGGAGCCCACACAGCCCCCAGCCCTCACCCTTGGTCTGCAAAGCCATTAAATATGCAGCATTTCATCTTGTTCCTGGGCAGCCGAGGGCTCTGAGTCACAGGAGGTGACATTGCTCTCCAACAGGTAAGTTGTTCAACAGATGGGCAGTCGAGTGGCAAAGAAATACATTATTAATGTTTCTGGTTAAATTAACTGATTAAAACCACCCCAGGTAAAAATGTACGTATCAGCGCTTTGCCCACAGCAAATGAGGAATTAATGGAATATGGCTGCGTCTTTGTAATGAGACACAGATAGGGGCTGTCTGGAAAGGTTTGCTCTCTTCTGCGCAGCGGCAGGGGGTTGGGGGGGTGGGAGGCCTGGTCCGTCTGTTAAAGGGACTTCCACTGATTGGTGCAGGGCAGGGCAGGGTGGGAAGAGAGACACCCAAGGGGGCTTCCTCAGATCTGATAGACCTAGGAGATCTGGAATCTTTGTCCCCTGCTTTACTGGGGGCTCAGAGAGGGATCAAGGCAGAAGCTACAGGCCACAATGGGGAGCAGGGAGGGGGAGCATACTGCAGAGGAAGGGGGAGCCTAGGCACTGGCCCAGGGTCTGCCCTTACAAATGCAAAACATGTCAGTTTCCTGGTTGTGCCTGCTTCCTTATCTGTAAATTGGGCGTGGGTGAAACAGTCTTGAACAGTCTCTCCTAATTCTTGCTTGTCTCCCATTATAGTTTCTAGAATAAATCCTAGTGTTTACCTTGTCTTTAACCTCAGCTGGTAATCTCATGGGGACCTGAACCCCACTTGTATACCTAGACACTGTCTGCCTTTGCATGGCTTTAGGGAAACAAAGGCATAAAAGGGCACTCATATGCTTGTCTATGCAGTTGCTTTCACACACATACATGGACACATGTGTACACATACATGTGCACAGCTGCACACATGCAAGCCTGCCCCCAGTCACACACATCTCAGAGCTCTCCCACAGAGGTGCACATATGTGCCCACACAGCTGAATACAAAGGCAAAGTTCCATTGTGCAAGGGCAGGAGGGTGTCAGACAGATGCTGGTTGGGGACACTTCAGAGACAGTGCTGGGAGAGAGGGGCAGGCAGGACACTGCTGGGGCAGAAGATCAAGGGCTAGTTTTCTCCTCAACAAAATAGGTGTTATGCCAGGGTTTCAGGCACTCCCAGAGGCTGTGACCCAATTTGTGTAAGAGTGAGGTTTGGCATAAATTAATTAGGTAATCACATCCTTACCAGGGCTTCCCTAGATCCAGAGACCTGGGGCAGCTGGAGACCCATTGCCCCATCAGCCCTGGCAAGGGATGAGGGCTGGGCCTTGGTGCTCTGGCACCCTGCCCCTTTCCCTTGCCTGGAGAGCTCTCCAAGGTGCAGAGAGGGATTGTCTAAGAGAAGTTGTTTTTCCCCTCCAGGCTGGGAGAGAGGGGTGGGGGAGGGAGAGAGGCCTGGGGGCTAAACCCCACTACTCTATCATACATATCCTGAGCCTCCTAGCATCAGGTTGGGGGGAAGAAGGGGAGAGAAGCCTCCTAATGGCTTCCAGCCTGCGAGAAGGCCCATGAGGGGGTCAGTGCTGACATCACAGTATCATTAACTGCTTACCCTGAGAAAGTTCACACTTCTGGAGGCCGTGCTCAAGCTGTCAAAAACACTGCACACAGAGCTGGCGGTTCTGCCAACTGTGCTCCCTAGGGCCCAGCAAAGCAAATATTTAACAGGCGCCTGGCTCTCGAGCACACGTGCACACACCTACTTGCAGGGGGTGCAGTGTGCCAACACGTGGATATAAACATCCACGCAGACTTGCTACCTACCCAAACACACAGAGCCTAGGGACAACACATACCATCCATACACAGATACCTACACCGACATGGACGTGTGAAAGCTCACTCTCAGGATGATAAAGTAACGTGTGTCAAGCACTTACTATGTGTCAGGCTTTGCTTATAAGTGGTTAATATGCATTGTTTAGTTCAACTCCCTTGACAGCCCTGAATGATGGGCATTATCATGCTCCCGTCTTTTTCAGATGATAAAAATTGAGGTCTGGCGAGCAGAATCCACAGGGAGAACCCTCGCTGTTCACTACACTGACACGCGCCTGCCTTCTACACTCAGATATACACACAGAGACACAGACACACTAGTACAGAGAAGCAAACTTGGACTCACATGGATATTCAGAGAAACACGAGTGCACTCATGCACACACATGCCTGTGTGAGTGTGCACATGCATGCACACATACCTAACACAACCAAGCCTACGGTAGCCAGCTCCAGGCACTTTCCTTCCAGCAGACACACCCCTCTACCCCAGCCCCCCAAGGGTCTGGACACACTGCCCTCAGGAGCCAGAATGTGCCTCGAGCCCTTCTATTACAAGCTGTGCAGCTTCTGGTCAGGCTGCCTGGCTGATGTCGATAACAGCACTGGCAGCCACCAAGAGAGAGTGGGCCTCCACGGAGTAGGTCCAGATGGTGGTGGTAAGCCCCAGATGTTGTGAGGAAACAAACAGACCTGCTGAAATCTAGAACTTGGCTCCAGCCTGACCCTGCAGAGGCTGTGGCTCTGCTGAAGGGGCAGGCACTGTGGCCATCCTCACAAGCCAAGCAAGGCTCAGGAACCTGGCAACAGAGAGGGAGGGCTCAGCTCTGGGGTCTGGACTGTGCCAGAGCCCTGAACAGCTCGGCCAAAAGCTGGGTCCCAACAGCCCTGAGCAGATAAGGGTGTTTTTTGTTGGATGGTAGGTGCCTGGCTAGGGAGCCCTGAGCACCACCCTGTCCCAGCCACCACCAGCCTGACCCGTGTCAGTGTCTGGCCCACCTGCAGTCTCCCAGATGCCACTGAGCACTCTCCCCTGACAGTCCTCACTCACCATTTCTCCCAAACCTCTACTTACTGTCCATAGTCACTGTGCCCTAGTTCTCAAGGTCACTGAAGGTTAGTGCTCTAGACTAACTCCCCATTGATTTTCAAGGTCATTGCTCAATGATTCCCAAGGTCACTGCAGGATATTTCAGAAGTCACTGGCCAGAGATCCTGGCCATTTCTGATGACAACTGAGATCACAGTCCCCTAGGGCCACTTGGGAGCCCACTGTAGGAAAGTTCAACCCTGCTCTCTGCCTTTCTGACAAGACTGCAAACTTCCTAAGCAATGCCCAGGGCAGATAGGGCTGGGAGGGAAGACAAGGGGGGGTGAGGGTAGGGAGGCCCAATGTGGTAGCTTACACACAGTGTACACACTTTCTCCTTTCTTTCCCTCTTGTTCCTCCCTTCCTTTCTCTTTCCTTGCCCACACACTTTTTTTTAAAAAAGCAGAATCTTCCAGGCCCATTAAAAATGAATCTGCTATTGTCTCTGGGGCCAGTGCCAAAGCCTCCCCACCCTTTAGGTTCCCCAGGTTCTTAAAATCATTCCAAGTTTTTGATCTCAAGAAAAGATCTGGGCCCTCCCTCTGACCAAGTAAGTAGCTGGGTCTGCATTGGTTCTCCTGCAGAATTTGGATGAAAAGAGGTAATAAACCAAAGAAGTGCCTCTCTAACAGTGCAATTTCAGGCACCGTGGAGCTGCAGGAAGAAGCTCCTTTCTAAAACTGAGCAGACACATCTCCCTTCCTCAGGTATTGCCTGAATTGCTAAGCAAGGGAAACATATACAAATAAAGTGTTACATCCTGACGTTTGATAATTTAAATCCAGCGTCGAAGGGCATCTGCTTAATTACACACGAAGCTATGTGTGAACACTCAGAGACAGGCGCCAGGGGAAGCAGAGACCCCCGCTCGAGAGCACTAATAGCCATGCAATCCAGGGCATGCAGGCTGTGAGATCTGTCTTTTGAGGTTAAATGAAAGCCCATGTTTCCTTTTTGACGCAACCTAATTCTTCTCACTTTCCCCATCTACCTCCAAAAAGTGGGGCCTTAAATGGAAAAGATGCATTGAATAGCAAATGCAATTCAACAAATATTATGACATGCTGTTCATCATGAGCTCTAAATATTTAACGGTTCAACTTTATGGGCTTTTCATTTTGTTTTATTTTCATTTTTGCCAGATGCGATGAATTTAGCACTAACAGGCCCCATGCCGAGGAACTGCCGGTGGCCTAGTTTGGAAAATGAACAAAGTGAGTTCTGTTCAGGTGTTTGTGACCTCCGTTCATTCAGGTAAAGTTGCCTTATCTTGGTTCTGCCCAGCTGGCTTTCTAGAAAAAAATGAAAATGAGATAGTCGGAGAGAAAGGGGAAAAGGGAGGCAAGAATGCAGAGGGCCGTAAAGCCTCCGTTGGCCAATTCATTTCTGTTTAATCCAACCAGAAAGCTCCTTTGTGATGGACGAGACCAAAGGTCAGTAATAGATTTCAAAAGGTTCCGAGAGGCTGTTGACTGCTCAGAGCTGTGTGGGAGTGTAAGGCTCCCCAAGAGGCAGGGGGAGAGAAATAATTGGAGACCCAGAGCCCTAGTTTGCCCTCTGGTTCCCGATTTCACAGATTTAAGAAGAAACAGAGGCTGTCTAGAATCCCGCCTCTGGAATCATGTGTGAGCAGGAATGCGGGGGCACCAGGCCTCCCTGGCCTCCTGGAAGCTGCTGGCCTGGGGCCCTTGTCCTGCTCAGAGTCGGGCTGCCTCTGAGCCAGACCTGCTGGAGGGAAACTATTCCTGGAGAGCTGGGAAGGCTTTGGGGTATCTCTGAGGCTCCCTCAGGGCCGAACTTCAATGAAGGAGGAGGATGATCGCCCCCATTTGGGGGTGTGGAAGAGAGAGGAGGTGAGTGGAGGAAAATCCTTGGGGAGGCGGACCTTGAATTAAATTTCCCAACTGTTCTCTGCCACCCCTCTGAGTGTGCAAAGTCACTGGAGCAAGAAAAGGAGTTCCTGTAGCTATTCCATCCAGAGGGCTGGCCCCAGGACCTACACAGACTCCATTTCATCACCCATGCCTGTTTCTGTGGCACCTCCAGGGACAAAGGCAGTGTGAGCCCATGTGCCAGATGTGTCTGAACAAGAGGGGCGGTGTCGCTGGTGCAGTTGGGACCAATGCTGTCCTTGGTTCTGCATTCAGCCCCCGACAACCGTCTATCTATGTAGGTTTTACAACAGCATTCTGCTCAGGTGTGTGGAGCTACAGCCTTGTGGTGATCGCCCCAACACAGGCTGAGCCAGACTTGGGAACAGAGGGCCAGCTGGCCACACCCCTCCTTGGAGCCCTCTCTGGCTTCCCAAAGCCTAGAAATTCAGCCTAGATTTCAGCCTGGGCCAATCTTCTACCCCAAACTACATCTTTGTTTTTATTCTCGGAAGCCTTCTGCTTCAGTCATATTTCCTGTCCCCAATTATGTGGCAGGAAAAAGTTCAGGTGGAGGTACAGTCAGGATGTCCTAAAGAAGGAACCACTAGGGGACAGAAGTGACCAGGAACATATCCTGGAGGAGGTGGAGGAGGTGCCATCTGAGTTGAACACATCCTAGAGGAGATGATATCTGAGGAATGGGTAATAACTACAATGAGAATCACTCATGTTTATTGGACATTACTGTAGTTTGCTGGACATTTTATTTTATTTATTTATTTTTTTTTTTTAAATTTTTTTTGTGGGTACCGGGGGTCGACCTCAGGACCTCACGCGCCAGCAGGCGCCCGTGACCCTGAGCGATATCACTGGCCCTTTTTTCGTATGTGGGTTACGGGAGTCGAACTCGGGCCCTCGTGCTTGCCAGGCAGGTGCTTACGCCGCTGAGCCATCTCACCGGCCCTGCTGGACATTTTAAATGTCCTCCAAAGGCCCATGCATTGAAGGCTTTATCCCCAGCCTTGGTGCAGGTGGAAGCTTCAGCATGTGGGGCCTAGGGGAAGGAAGTTAGGTCGCTGGGACATGCCTTTGAAAGGGATATTGGGATCCCCTTCCTCTCTTTCTCTTTGCTTCTGGCTACATGAGGTGAGTGGTTTCCTCTGCCATAGGCTCCAACCATGATATGTTGCCTTACTACAGTTCCAAAAGCCATGAGCCAACAGAACACATACTGAAACCTCCAAAACTGTGAGCCAAAACAAACCTTTCCTCTTTGTAAGTTGATTATTTTGTGTATTTTGTCACAGTGATGGAGTTTTGTAGCAGCAACTTACTATATGGCAGGCACTTAATCAGTGTTGTACATACAAGTATGTTGTTTTATTTAACTCTAAGATCTTCCCTATGGCATAGGTATAATCATTATTAGTTTCAACTTATACATAAAAAAACAAGGCTGGTGAGATAGCTCAGCGGCATAAGTGCCTGCCCCGGCAAGCGGAAGGTCCTGAGTTCGACTCCTGGAACCCACTTAAAGGAAAAAAAGGGCTGGTGATATCACTCAGCAGCACAAGCGCTTGCTGGCAAGTGTGAGGTCCTGAGGTCGACTCCCGGAACGCACATTAAAAACAAAAAAACAAAAAAACAAAAAACAGAGTCAGAGAAGAGAAGAGACTTGCTCTAGGTCACCCATCTTGTAAGGGACTGAGACTGAGCCTCAGACTTGGGCATTACGACATCCAGGTCCACACTGTAACCACTCTGTCAAATGCACTGGATGGTAAGCCTTTGAGCACAAGGACACTATGATTCAATTTTGTACCCCTGATGTCAGCATGGGTGCAGCAGACAGATATCTGTGTATATTATTAAATGAATGCATGGATGAAATGATGGATGAATGAAAAACTTAAGCTGATCCTGGGAGTACCAAGCATGCAAGACTACAGTACCTTGGTAAAAAGAAAAAAAAAAATCAAACGTTGCATTTATCCTAAAACATTGGTTCCCAAACCACCTCCCATTGGACATGAATTCCTGGAAATGTTAGGTGTGAAGGAATGGGGGATCCAAGTAAAACACAATTAAACACTTTTTTTAATTCCAGGGATTCTTAAATTCTTTTAGTTGGTGGACATTTCCTGGGACCAGGGACCCAAGAAGTAAAATTTAGGAAGCACCATCTGTGAGTCACCTCTATGGAATTTAAGGGATTGTGAATTAGTTATCTACTGCTGTGTAACAAATTATCCCAAAACTTGGTGACTTAAAGAAAACAATAAATATCTCACACAGTATCTTTACATAACTCATTAATTTGGATGCAACTTAGTTGGATGATTGTGGCTCAGGCTCTTGCATGAGTTGTAGTCAAGAAGTCAGCCTAGGTCCCACACATTGGAAAGCTTGGACCGGGCTGGAGGACCCACTTCCAAGATGGTGGGCTTTGATGGCTGCTGGCAGGAAGTCTCAGTTCTTTACCACATAGACCTTCCTAGAGTTGCTTACATGTTCTTCTGACAGGACTTCCCATGAATGAGTGATCGAAGAGAGCAGGGTAAAGAAAGATGTCAGCTCCTCATGACATAACATGGAGAGTGACAGTACGAGTCCCATCAGATTTTATTGGTGACACAGGAAAACTCTGACACAGTTTGGGAGAAGAAAACAGGGTGTGAGACCAGGAGACAAGGATCATTATGGGCCTTCTTGGAGTCTTGCTATCCAGATGGTCTTCTGGTTCAAGCTTTTGGAACTTGGTGATAGATGTGTGGACCCTCTTCAGAGCTGCAGGTACACACAAACTTCTATTTTCAACTATTGTAGTCATCATATTTCCCCTTATCTCCCTGCATGATTTCAGCCAACCACGTTGCAGCAGAAGCAGCTCCTTGTGTGGCAGGGACAGCTCAGTGTGCACCCCTGAGAGGCCTGCTGACCCTGTATCTCTGGCAGTGCTTGGATGTGCACAGACCCTTCTCAGGAACTCTGTCCAAGGTGGCTGATGGAGCCAGTATTAGCAGGGTCTCACTTTCACTCAGACTTCTGGGACTGCAAGTATTTATCACAAGTACCATCATGTTCCTTCTCTATAAAGTAAATTTGCCAAATATAATAGCGGATCTGAGATGACTCTTAATAACAGCAAGATAAACAGGGAAACTCAGGAAGGAGCAAGGGTGATTAGAAAGCAAAGCATCTGCCTGTTTTTCTGCTGCCAGATCTTCAGGTCAGTTCCAGTGTCATGAATCCTTTTTGTTTCCCTCCCTGTACTTAACATATTTTGTAATTGCACATATGCATTTATTTACTTGTTTATTGTCCATCTTTCTTTTTTTTTTTTGTGGGTACCGGGGGGTCGACCTCAGGACCTCGCGCGCCAACAGGCACCCGTGCCGTTGTCCATCTTTCTTAAAGGACTACAAGTTCCACAAGGATGTGGACAATGATTGCTTTCTGTTTTGATTTGCAGTGCTGGGGATTGAACCTAGGGCCTTGTGCATGCTAGGCAAGCGCTCTGCCACTGAGCTACACCTCAGCCTCACAATGACCTGTTTATTCTCCATCCTGTCCTCAGTGCCCAGCACAATGGTAGCACTCAATAAATGATTGTCCTTGCCTGGAACATTTGGCTTTGCCATATTGCTTGAGAGTTGAGACATCTGGAGGAGAGTCCATCTTCGCAATTTGGCATGAGACCAGAGGAGAGATCCTCCAGCCCCCTCTCACAGAATGTGTGTGTGGCCTCTTCCGTCTAGGTCTCAAATGCTGAGGCTTTAGCATCTGGCAGGGAGCCCCGTCTGTTCTCCATGTGGCTGGCCAGGGCTGACTTTCTGACCCCACTCCTGTCAGTCCAATTTCTCAGGAGTGGACTGTCCATCTCATCTTTGTCTTATTTTGTCTGGTTGCAAGACTCTGCTTCACATCAACCCTGCCCAGTCCTCCCTCTCCCTGCCCCCTCCTCCCTCTGCATCCTGTCCAGTCCCTTGAGACAGGACCCTTCTCTGACCTCAGTGTTTGGATTTATCAGCCCTTCCCTTCCTGGACAGACTCGTTCTCTGTGTGGGGCTTCATGAAGGTCAATATCCCACACATCTGCTGGCCTCTCAGCTCTTCCTTTGTTCTCTGAGGCAGAGCCCTAGAGTGCTGACAATGTCTGCTGATTGACCTTAACTCCAATTCGACTGACCTTAATTTCTATATGATTTAATCTCATGCTTATTTTAATTTTATTGGCTAAAGAACTTGCAGGTGTAGAAGGCCCATCCTGCCCAATTTTTAGAAACTTGGCCAATGCCACTCCCAAGCAAGTGACAGGCACAGTCTGCTCTGGCCCCTGGGGACTTGAATGTGTCCTGGTCCTCCTATCCTGCTGGAAAGGAGGTGTAGAAAACACTGGAGCAGTCGAGGCCTTCCTTGCTTTTCTTCGTTTACTGCTACCAGGGGCACTGGGAGTTCTGTCTGTTTCCTGTCTGGGGACAGAACTGAGAGACCATAGAGGCAGCACTCCCAGGGCCTTTTGGTTCCACCCTGACCTCAGCAACCAAGAGGACCACTTTACAACCAGTAGTGCATCTTCCATGCACAGACTTCTTGGCTAAGATAAGACTCACCATATTCTTCAAGCTGTCACATCACATCTGTCTGCTGCACCTGCTAAATGAACTCACCTTCTCCTTTCATACTGAACATGTTTGAAGAGGGTAGAAAGTGATTACACTTGGTCACTGTTGCAGTCAGTGGTCTATGGTCAGCTCTTTTCTGGAAGCATCCTGAGGCTGGGTCTGTTTGCTCACTGTTGCATTTCTACTCCAGGGTCTGGCTTGCAAGTCTACTTCGATTGCATGTACTAGGATAAGGGCGAGGGAAACAGGTCACAAAGATCCCCAAATCGCTGCTGACACTAATAACCAAACAAGTCAAAGGACAGATTTAATGCAAACCAATTCCATTACAATTGCATCTAATATGTAGAAACACATTTCCCATTCATTCCGCAGTCTGTTACATTGTCTGTTTCTATCTGAGCTATCTCTTTTTGTGAACAGAGAACAAAGCCTACGCTAACACAGTTTGTCACTGAACAAGTTGAACTCTCTGCTTTCTAAATAGCCTGGCAGCCCACGAGGGCCAAAGCAACTTAAGCCCAGTGGCTTCAGACCTCCTCCCCACCACTCCCCTGCTTTCTGCCAGGTGACAGGTGACTGCACCTGGCTCCAGGTGTCAAGACTCGGTTCACACCCACATTCCAGCTGAGTCACTCATGAAGGTATTTCCACCAACATGCTCACCCTAATGTGCTGCTTGAACTGACCGCTGATGGGGGAAGGAAGTGTCCACATTGCCAGAGGCATAGTGTTGACCAAATAGTACCTATGTGGCTCCAAACAGCCTGCACCCTCTGAAACAAACAAATTATCACTGATGGGGAGTTGGTTTGACTGTTTCCCCCCACTGTACCTGCCCTCCTTGTTATTTACCTTATTACTATTTTTTCCCCATGCTTTATTTGCATGCCAGTGAATCCCCTCACAGAGAACTGAATAGCTGTATTGTAGACAAAGGTACCATAGCTTGAGCTGCTTTGGCTGATTGGAGGCAGCAGAAGCCATCTGCGTATCTTACACACTTTTTTTCCCAGTGTTTCTTCCAAGGTCAGGGGCAACAGCAAGGTCTAGTTGATGAGCCATAGGACCAAAGGTCAGATGGAGGTCACGTGCTTCCTTGTTTCCTTGACTATTTGGATGGGTGAGTCCTGAGTGTATGGAGGAGACGTCACTGCCATCCACTCATGCTGCTGCTTGTCCCAGAGCTAGGATGTACCTTCACTTGAGCCTCTCACCTCCACCACCTCTTCTTATGATGCTCACAAAATAGCAGTTGTTCATCTGTACATTTAGAGACCGCCTGCTTACTGTTGGTCAGGGACACTGTTTGTGCCTCAGCAGTTAGGAGTAGTAAAGTCACCTGAGCAGTAAAGTCACCAGAGCTACTCTTCTGCTGTCCCAGTCTCGCCTGTGAGCGGGTGGGTAGCTGGGACAGGACAGACATTCACTATGGGGGATGAGCATGGGGTTCTGCACACAGCACCCAGCAAAAAGGTGCTAAACAGCTCTTCAACATCCCTCCTTCCCCAAAATCCTAAGCCCAGAGGCAGCTGCAGTTTCTTCTCTGTCCTCTTGCCTCTAACTTCTCTCCTCACTCCCCACCCCGGCGCCCATGCCTTCCTTCTCCTCCATACCTGGCACTTTCCCTTCCAGGTGTGAATTTCCCCATCCTAGTTGGAGTGATGCAGCTCTCCTGGTTTTTCCAATGCCTTCCTCCCCATAGCCCACCAGCCAAACAAGGGTGGAAAATGGGCAAAGGACTAAGTGATGACTTGTATCCCGATACACGTTCCCTGGCCTGCTTAAATCTCCTGATACGAGCATGAGCATCCAGATTCAAACACACTTGGATTTCCTTTGTCCTTTTCAGGCAGGGGGTCCTCTGAACCCAGGGTATGGGGGTTCCCATGATAGCTCTGTGTCTGGGGAAAACAATCTCTCTTCTCTTCTCCCTCTATCCTCTCCCCTGCCCATCCCCCACACCCAGGAAGAATGAGAATGACTGACACAAGCATTAAAGATATGGAAACTTCCCTCCTGAATGATCTCACTAATGGTAAATTGATGGGATTGAATACATTCCAGTCGGAAATGATCCAAATATATGCTAATGAAGCTGAATATGCATTATTTAGACTAAAACAAACTAACAGCGAGTCAGGAAATAAAGTAGGTGAATTATTAGTTTGGCAACTCAAAGAATCAGAAAACTCAAGCACCATTCCAAAGACAGGCAGAGGCAGGCAGCAAAATGTGGTTAATGAATTCTAAACCAATTAACCGCAAATTGATGGTGTGCTCGAAGACTTGCCACCCCGAATCCCTCAAATTGCTTTCTGAAAATTTAAAAAGAAAATGCTGTTGCCAGGCACTTTTCTTGTTTTCCCTTCCTAAATGTGCTCTCCTGGAAACTTGAGACTCAGGAAAAAAAAAGAAAAAGAAAGAAAAAGAAAACAAACAGATTCCAGAGATAGGGAATGGGGCTATTTTGGCCACAAGGGGGGATAAATAATGCAAAGAGGAATTTCTCAACTCTTCTTCATCAAAAAGAGTCATCCTTAGACTCAAAGAGACTAAAGCAAACCTTGATGGGAGGGAGCTGAAGCCTGAGATTGGTGAAGAAACTATAAGAACGCACATTGCTGGTCTCAGCTAGAACAAGCCCCTTATCTGGATAAATCCCAATGCAGGGCTCACAGAGCTATCATCGGGAGCTCATCCATGGGTTCCAGGAGACAGGTGTCACTAGGAAAATAGGAGATGGGACCAGTTTTCAAATGTGGAGTCAGTAAATTCCAAAGTGTTTGAGAACAACCAAAGAAAAATTTCATGTCCAAGTCTTACAAAGTTATAAAGGTCTGTGTACACCAGGAGCTAGGGCTTTGCTGAAAAGTCACCTGTGCTGTGGAATGCTGTCCTCACCTCCCTGGAACAAACAACCCTACCCACCGCCACCTCATCCCACTCCCCAGCTCTGTTTTTCTCTGTAGTGATTATCACCACCGAACACATGTATATTTACTAGTATATTT
This sequence comes from Erethizon dorsatum, assembly GCA_028451465.1. NCBI lineage: Eukaryota > Metazoa > Chordata > Mammalia > Rodentia > Erethizontidae > Erethizon > Erethizon dorsatum. The sequence goes on along the minus strand of CM051827.1, from coordinate 106,205,930 downwards.
TCTTCTCCTTTACTGGAATGTAAATTCCATGAGGATAGGGACCATGTGTACTTTGTCCTCTGGGGAGTGCACCTTGCACCTGGTCAGGGTCCAATAAATATCTGTTGAGTGAGTGAGAGAAGAAACAGAACATCTGTCTCCCATCTCATTTCCTTTTCTGACAGGACACTAGGATGGGAAGATGAAGGAAATTCTGTAAACTCAGCAGATCTGGATTTTGGTAGAGCATTTGCCAAAGTTTCTCCTGATGGTCTTGTAGAAAAGATGAACAATCAGGAGCTGGATGTGATAACAGCTGGGGGTGTACAGCTCTGTGTGTGACCACACCAGGTGATCGATGGCGAGGCTGGGCAGGGTGATGGGCTGTGTTTGCAATCCTGTCCTCTACCACTTTTCTTGCTGATTTAGCTGAAGATTCAGAATACAGGGCTCTTCAGACTGGGGTAGGTGATAAAGTCAGAGGGACAGGGCTGTGAATCAGGATGGAGGAGTCTTAGTGAAGTGGAACAACAGACTAAGTGAAAAGATGAACTAACTGTCCCTGGAGCAAAGTGAAGCCCCAGCCTTGGAGCACAGGATAGGAGGAGCTGGTGCAGCTTAGTGACATTGGGGGACCACCTGCAGGGGAAATGGAAGCTTGCAGTCCTGAGGTCCCCAAAATTTGATGGTGGAAGATGTGGCTATTACAGAGATTGTGAACTATTTCTCATCACAGGATGGCCATCTCAAAGTCGTAGGCTTCCAGTCTGAGGTTATTTTGATTCAGTGGAACAGAAATTTGGTGGTGAAAAATGATCCCAGTGACAAGCCTTGCCCCCCACATCGCTATATCGTGGCAGGAGAAGGGGGTAGAGGTACAGAGCAGAGATGACTGAGGCCATGTTCTTGCCCTTGTAGAATTGACAATCCAGTTGAAGAAACAAGTCAGACTCAAAAGAGAAAAAAAAAAAAAATGAAACTAGCTCTTGAGAAAACAGCTGTTGCAATTGTGATCACTTCAAGGTTATAATGAGTGATCAAGTGTCATACCAGTTTATAAGAACATAGGGACCACTACATCCATTAACTAACCCAGTTGGAGGAAAACACCCTTCTATAGTCAGTCTGGAGGGCCTTTAGATAAATGCTGGCCAGGCTGCCTTGAGTGGTCTCCATGGGACACCTTGGTGCTGCTAACCTCATTGGCAACCTGCATGCTGAGCACTGATACATTCTTCAAGAAGTGTTCTCTTAAGCATACACTGGGTGCCCAGCTCTGGGTCATGTGTTAAAGACAAACCCACAAACAAGGCCTACTCCATGCCCTTCAGAGCACATGGACTAGCAGGAGAGAAACGCACACACAATTTCAGCACAATCTGTGAGAAAAAGTGGACAGAAATGGAGGATGGGGCTGGATCTAGAGGATAAAGCAGGAAGCAATGGGTGGCCTCTCTTAAGTAGAAAATGAACGTGCTGCCCTTTAAGTCCACTGAGGCTGGCTGTAACAAGACTAGGCAGAAGGACAGGATGGGGAGGCAGGAACCATTCTGAGTCAGGCAATGGGGTACAGACCTGCTCCTGAAAACTAGAGCTGAATCACTGATCATGTTGCAGGGGTCTGCAATGATTAAAGGGCAAAACCTTGACCTGCAGCTACCAGGGAAAGAGTCAGCAATGTTAGTCAATATTCCATGGTGCTGCGTTTCTGTTCATTGGAGAAATGCATTCTCAGCCTGGACTCACTCTCGAGGTCCTCCCCTGGCCTGCTGAAAGGCCAGGAGATGACATGCCCCCTACATCAGCCACAGTCTAGAAGGACTTTCCCCAGCTCACACTATGCTACAGTAGCAATGTCTATGTCACTCCTAGGTCCCCCTTTTTTAGGAAAATGACCCTCCAGCCTCTGGATCCAGGCTATTTTCTGAATGGGAGCTGCTGTCCTCTTGCTAAGTCTAACTCCCTGAGCCCAGCCCTTGGGCCAAGTCAGCCAACTGAATCCTTTTCTGGGGTTTTCTAACAGGAGCTGAGAGACAGAAGACATACTCTTTCTTGACATAAAACTACAGCAAATAAAGTTTGGGGCTCCCACAAGCTAAGACTCTGGACTCCTGGAGAAGCCAACCTGAGAGAATAAAGATGACTTACAGAGAAAAACAGGATCCATGAGCCAGAGGAAGATGGATGTGGGGGTAGGAGTGGGGCAGAGAGAAGGAGGAAGAGAAGAAGAGGAGGAGGAGGACAAGGGGAAGGAGGGAGAGCAGGGAGGGCATTCGTGCTTTAGTCTTTGGTTCTGGGAGAGGCCTGGTTCCCCAGGGGTGACATCCCCAGTGCCATCTCCACCGAGATGAGAAGCGACCAGAGGAGCATGGAGAAGAGGGAGAAGGGTCCTCGTAGGTGGGATGATTCAGAAGATGACGAGGGCAGAATGCTGCCACCAGCCCCTCAAATAAGCAGAAATGACTATTACAAGCCCACCATGGTGAGCTATAGTTGCTGTCTATTATGCTTTTTGAGTTTGCCGCTAGAAAATTATAAAAAGTATTTGATCATTGCCAGTGATACTATTATCATATTTATAAAGTTTTTCTTTTTGGTTGCCTGTGTGATTTTTGGCAATGCTAGGACTGAATCCAAGGCCTTACACATGCCAGGGAAGTGCTCTACCACAGAGCCACATCCTCAGCCCTCTATAAAATTTTAAGTCTGAGAAGCCTGTCTCTTAGCCCACTCCCAAACCTACCTGAGTAACTGCTTCCCCAGGTCTGAATGCCACTACTTTTCACAGAGTGTAGGTAGAAAAATCACATGTGAATCACAGAGAAACCCAGCATGGACAGGTACCCTTAGCCCCCAGTGAAACTGTCCCCTGACCCTTCTGACACAGCCATCATCCCCATGACACCTGAAAAGTATCTGCAAACAAGGTCCCTTGGTGACCCCTCAAATCCACATCCTATTTATGACATGTCTACTCATTCTAGGCACTGTTTTTGAAGCTGGGTACAAGACGTGAATAAGACAGACAAGGCCTCTGTCCCTGAGCCAGGGATCGGACTGTGCCTACCTGTGCGACACTGGATCCACATGCAGGCGCCTTCCCTGCAGTCCTACAGGCACAGCTGGGTGGCAGCAGGCGGCCTCTTCATGCAAATTAAATAAAACAACCTTTTATCTGTTGGCTGATTCCCTCTTTTGAAGAAATCAACTACACATTCATTTTTTTGGAGAAGCAATTACGATGATGGATGGAATGTCAGGGAAAGGAATCAAACAGAAGTCTAGAGGCCTGAGCTAGCGCAGGGGCTTCCTGGGGCAGGAGGGTGGGGATAGTTGTTTTTGGCTCCATCCTCACTGGCTCTCTCTGCCCTCTCTCCCTGTCCAGGGTGGTGGTGGTGGGGTTGGATGCTTCCTGCCATGGCCAGTGGGCTGCTCTGGCTCTGTATGTGGTCAGAGAAAGCACAGCATGATGGATAGTTGTACTCAGTAAATCACGAGCACTTACTGTGCCTAGCATTTCTAGGCATCACCTTGGTTAACTGTCACAACCGCTGTGCAAAATATTTGCTTATCCATTTCACAGATGGAGAAAGAGAAGCATCAGGTGACTCGCTCTAGGTCATTCCACTCAAAGGGAAGCAGAATTAGGGTTGAACCTTCGTTCCACAGCAAGATGAATCCTAACCTAGCTAGTCCACTCCGCCCCACTTGTTCCCAGTTTACAGAGGGAGAAAGGGAGGCTAACTCTAGGTCATGACCCTCATTACAGAAATCCATCCGTTTATTCAACAGGTAATAATACATGAAGCCAAGCACTGTTTGAGGATGCAAGAGTCCCAAGTTCACAGTCAAAAGCTTCTGCCACCTAGCCTGGGTGGGAGGTTTGGAGAACAGGAAATGCCGGACTTGACACAGGTCCCCCTGGAGGCCAGCTTCTCCGGACCAGCTACAGAGGCATGCAGCACAGATTCGCTCTGTGGGAGAGGAGGACACTGCTGCACTGCTGCCTGGGGGAACTCACATGAGCCCTGTGGTGCCAGCCCATGCCAGACCAGAGCCAGGAGCCCCTGATGCTCAGGCAAGGGCTGGGTTGGGCAGTGTCTGCCAGCCTGTCAGTTCTGGAGAAATCCTTCACAGAGATGGGTCTGGGCATGGACTTCAAAGGCTCCTGCGGTGAAGACCTGCTAATTGTTTGAAACACATTTTCAGTGAAGTGTGAATTCTCTTCCTCTCCGAACCTCCTGTGCTCTCCTGAGCTCTCCAGGAGAGCTCAAGTGGAAGGAGCCGAGGCTGCTCCCTTGCCTGCATCTGGGCTTGGGTGGGACAGGGTGTGGGGCCACCTCCTCATGGTTTCCATGCACTGCTCATCCCAAGAGAGTGAGGTGATACCTGAGAGCTCCTGCTCCTGTGAAGAGAGGGGCAACTCTCTGAGAGGGAGGCAGGGCCTGAACCCTGGGGCTCAGGGCTTTATTGCTGGCTCCCCTCACCTCCAGGTGGCAATGGGCTATGGGCTATGAAAAATAACAGCTAACAGTGACTAGGAAGCAGCTGTGCATATTACATATCCCTTCACCAGAATCCTCACACTGGCCCACGACAGAGGGACAATTATGGTTGCCCTTTTCCAGATACAGACACAGGGGGCACAGGGAGTTAAAGTAGTTTGCCCAAGATCAAGCTCTTTCAAATAGAAAAGATGAAACTGTGCCCTGGACACCCTGCAATCTGTACACAGGGTGCCAGAGGGATCGAGGGACATAAACACAGGAAGCAGCAAGTGGCTATGATGGACATCGGGCAAGACAGGGAAACTGGAGACCACTTAGAAGGAAGGCACTGGAGTCACACAGCATCAAGAACAGAACAAATACACAGCAGCCAGGTGGCTGGGGGAATGTAAGGTAGCCTCCCTCTGACTCCTTCTCCATATGATGCAAATTACAATCTATACCAGCTAACCAGGCCCCTGTATGACCCTGAGAATGAGTGACTCCTTAAATTTTGTGTCCAAGGCACCTTATTAGTCCCTTCCTAGTCCTGGTCCTGGAGGTAACTATGCATTAAGAATCTGGATCAGAAACTTCCTGGCAAGAGTAGATAGTGAATGAGCAAATGAATAAAAGAAAAATGGAAGAATAGTAGCTGAGTTAATGATAGTCTGCTATCTTGAATTCATTCATTCATTGTCTGCTCTTACCAGGCCCTGAGTACAACTGTCACCAGGGCTCTGGGATGTGCCATACCCTCAGGCCCTTCTGGTCTAGGGAGGAGCCAGGAAAGCAGAGATGCCCACCCCTGCCCTGTGCTGCCCAACCATGAGCTGGTCCACTCCAGCGTTGGCCCTCCCCATTTTTTCTGGCCTTGCAGCTGCCTGCCTAGTTCCAGACTGCAGGTGAAGGCCTGTCTTCCAGACACAGACCTCAGCCTGGCCCCAGGCTACTGCCTAAGGGAAGAGAAGGTGAGTCCCCTGCTCACCAGGCCCAGGGTCCAGCATCTCACACACGATGTGGAGAACTAGGCCAAGGGGCTTTGACCTGGGATGGGGACTCCTCAAAGGGCTGCAGCTGGCATAATAAACCCCCCAGGGCACAGAAGGAGGAGGTGGAGAGGAAATAAAGAACAGGTGGATGGGGAGGGGGCACAGCAGTTTCCCCAGGGCTCCCTCTGCTTGTAAACAGAACAGCTGGAAGGCATAGAGCATTCTGATCTTGGGAGATTGTAGCTCCCTGGAGACAAACCTTCAAGAAGGCAAAGAAGCACCCTCTCCAGGAGGCTGTGCAGGCTGGAAGGGTTGCAGACCTCCCACTGATTTTGGCGATCTCCAGTATTGGCTCGCTGGAGAGCAGGAAATTGAGGTTGCAAGGGGAGGGAAAAGAAGGGAACTTACTCCCAGGACTGTACCAGAACCAGGCCCAAAGGGAAGAGAAATGGGGTCCCCAGAGACATGGGGTAAGGACTCTTATGGCCTCCTACTTCTGTGGAAAGTGTCCTCTTTTACTGGTCCTCCAGTGAGCCTCTTCTCTGTGACCTCCCAGGGACACAGCATTGTGTTCAGCAGCGTGGGCTTCAGACTCTGAGATGTGGGTCTACACCAGCTTTCCTGCCTGTAAAATGGGAGGGCCACAGCCTCGGCCTCTCAAAGTGGCTCTTATTTTCAACTGGTAATGTCTGCAGAGTGTTCAGTTGAGCCCTGGCGGAGGACACAGGAAGAACCCAGGACACAGTGGCCATTGCCATTATTATATTACGGCCACAGGCAGCGACTGAGCTACCCTAGTGCCCTCTCTGACTAGAAGGGCCAGCTGCTGAGCTAGGACTTGGGGCAGGCAAGGTGAGACGTGCTGAGGTTGCCCCAGCCACTCTGGCCCGTGGGCAGCAGGTGCGCCCAGCTGGCCCGGCCCCCTGGCTGCTGGCCACATGGTTCATTAAGCAAATGGCCCACAGTGGCCAGTGATCAGTGGAGCACGAGGGTGAACGCCTCTCTCAAGCAGGCTTACAAAGGCCAGTGCTGAACTCATTTAAAGATCTAAGTGGAACCTATTTTTCCTGATGTGGCAGTTTCAGTCGGCTTGTATTGTCTCCAAATAAACAGTGGAGCTACAGCAATTAGTTTTCTAGACAAAGTGCCAGGTTAGGGTAGCAGGGGCCGGGAGTAGAAAGGGGATGGCTGGAAAGGGCATGGCTGTGGAGGGACCCTGAGCCAGTCTCGGGGACCTGGCCTGGGCCTTCTGCCCAGACAGGGTAGGTTCTCAGACCTCTGCGTTCTTGTTAGGGAATGGAAAAATCCAAGTGTCAATCACAGACATTCAGAACTGGCAGCGACTTGCGACATCATTTAGACTGATCCTGCTACATCATTTAGACTGATCTTTCACGTGACAGATAAGAGGACACTGGAGATTCGAGAGAGAATACGGATGGCTCAAAATTGTCCATCAAGTCAGAAACAACCGGAGCTCCTGACTCAGGTGTTAATAGGGAACTCATATTCCCTGGCATGCGGCAGCTTCAAAGGCACGTTAGGTGTTATAATCTCCTTTCATCAGCACACTCTCTCTGAAAAGATGGAATTAGTCTTACTTTAGACTTCAGGAACAGAAGCTCAGAGAGGTTAGGTGACTTGTCCAAGGTCACACAGCTGATGAGCAGTGGCTTCGTCTTCCCTCTCTCCCATGCTGGATGTCTCTCATTCCCTTTCATCCCTGAGGATGGGCAAAGCCCTATCGTACCCCAACTTCTGGAGCACCTGGTTTCCCCAGAGTGATAAACTCCTGGCCCCCAGGAAGTCTCTGTCTGGCGGCAGAGGCAGGGTCTCTGCCCCAGGTGAAGAGCCAAGGAGCATACATGAGAATGCCCGACAGAAGCGAGGGAGACACAGAACCACCAGCGACAGCCAGAGGAAGTGCCACAAGAATGGGGCCTGGGCCCGCGATCAGTTCCTCTGAGAAAGAAATCTGTGGCCCAAGCCAGGGACAGGAGAAAGAGCTGCACCAATGACTCCCAAGCGAGCCCTGACATTAAAGCCCCAAGAGAACAGATGAGACACCTGCCCTGGTCTGCGGGGACACTGCTGCAGTGCATAAGGGGTCTTATCCTTGGTGCAACCCAGGATGTGAGGCTGCAGTAGGTGGCACAGTCTCCACCACTAGGCCTTCTGCAGGAAGCCCACGGACCTGGTCCTCTGGTGGCTGCAGAAACGACATCTGAGCTGTCATAGGGGAGTGGGGCTTCTGGACACTTCCCACCCGTGCATGTCATCAGGAGCGACTTGGGCAGACCGGCTTGATCTGAAACACACACACTGCCCCGAAGGTACCTCTGGCGTCCATAGGGTCCATCTGGGTGGACAGCATCACATTTGGCTACTGAGTAACAATACCACCAACCACAATAACAGATCTCTCGCTTGGTGTGAAGACCTTGAGACCTTGGCGGTTTGCTTTGCAGTATTCCTTCCAAGAGCACAGAAGGGGGGCCGGTGAGATGGCTCAGCGGCTTAAGCGCCTGCCCGGCAAGCGCGAGGGCCCGAGTTCGACTCCCGGAACCCACATACGAAAAAGGGGCCGGTGATATCGCTCAGTGGCACGGGTGCCTGCTGGCGCGCGAGGTCCTGAGGTCGACCCCCCGGTACCCACAAAAAAAAAAAAAAAAAAAAAAGAGCACAGAAGGGGTTAGAAGCGATGGAAGAGAGGAGAAAGAGGCGCGTGAGAGATGACGGAGAGAAGACTGGATCCTTGGGCTTTGGACTGTGGCATTTCTGAGACTGCAGGGGGAGGCACTGCAGGGGGAGACAGACAGAGGACATGGGGGAAAGGAGAAAGGAAGCTCAAGGGGAGGAGAAGGAGAGGGAGGAGGGAAACAAGTTTCAGAAGGGAGGGACCATCTGCTCCCCCATTGCTCCAGGGCCTGGCACTTCCGTTTGCTGATCACGGCGCTCAATTCACCCTCAGATGTCTTTGGCTTTGTCCTCCTTCCTCAACCTCAAACTGGATGATTCCACCTTCAAACAGCCTCCTCCCCCTTCCCTATCTATTCTGCATCCCAGCCCCATCAGCTCCCTCCCAGGCCACTGTCACTCCCTCTGCACTGGCCTTAGCCTCCAGTTCTGCTGCTGCCTGAAATCTGCTGCTCTCTCTTCCTGTGCCCCTCATCCTGTCCTTCCTCTGCCCCAAATCCCCCAGAGTCTGGCCACAGCCTATAGCATCAAATCCTCATCTGTGGCATTCCAAGCCCTTTGCAGTCTGGTCCCCACCTACCTGCCAGCTATTCCCACCAGAATCATGGTGTTCCCCTTCTAGGACTCAGGTCATCTTCTGAGAGAATTCCAGAAGGGCTTACCCACTCTGTTCCCCTTCACTCCTGCCCTCCTTCATTTTTCCTCAAAGCTCTCTTGGCAGCTGATATCTAATGCACTGTTGTTTTCCTTCCATTCTCCAGGACCACGGATGCAGGTAGAGCTTCGCTTAGAGCCGTATCCCTGAGCTCAGAGCGGCATCTGCAGCTCACCACACCTGATGCTTGTTGGACAGTGAGTGGCCACCCCATGGCCCCACAGCGTGTGCTCTGCTAAGTCACAGATGCTTCACAGTGGTCCTAGCAGATTCCCTTGCTCTCTGTCACCTGCTGTGCACTTTGGCCAGAATGGGAAACTGGACCTATCTCTGGAGCCCCCTCCTCCACCAGCCTCCCTCTTATACCTGCCCCAGTCAGCCTTGTGTGCCTTATCTGTAAAGCGCTGACTTCTAGACTCCTTAAATAAGAGGAGAAGATCTGTGTCTTACTCTGTTCATGCATCTTCACCCCACAGAACTTGGTACCGAAGCCAGTACAGGTTAGGGATTCAGTGACTATTTCTTGATCCTAGCAGAGAGGGGAAGAAAACCCCACCCAGCAAACACTTTTTTTCTGAAGTTTGACTCCTCCATGGCAAACTTTGGGGCAGCTGAGGCCTGACTATGTGCCAAATACCATGCTGGATAAATGTCTACTGTGTCTCTGGTCCTGTACTGGGAAAGGCCCTACTATGTGCCAGGCTCTGTGCTAGAAAAGCACCTCCTGTGTGTTGGCTGACAGACTGGGTTGCCCTACTCTGTGCATGACTTGTGTGGGTGAACTCAAGTGTGTGTACTGTGTGCTAGGCCTTATACAAGGCACTGGGGCATCAAGATAAATAAGAGGCAGCCCCGGCTTCAAGCACCTCCCAATTAGCTTGGGAACAGAAGTAAAAGAGAGAGGAAGGGGAAGAAGGAAAACACAGGAGAGATTAATAATAACTATTTATTCTGGCAAATTATGAGTGCATGTAGGGCCATCTGTGCACACAGCTCTGTGTCCGCTCCTCACCAGCAAGGCCCAGCACAGGAACCCAACTCGGCCCTGGGGAGCAGCTGTGCCCTCCACCAATCTGTCACTGCCCGCAGGAAGGAGCACCTGGCCTCCTTGTTGCCAGCCTTCCGGCCCATCATGGCCGGCAGCTCCTGGGGTCTCCCCAAGGTCACACAGCTTGGGAGGAAAGGCCTATGGTGAGGCTGAAACAGGCCCAAGGATGGCTTCACCCAAAAGGTGAGTGAGTGTGGGACTCCAGGATTGGCCATTCTGGCCACCCAGCCAGCAGCTGGAGCAAGGCTCTGTGCCCTGCCCGGCTCCATTGGAAAGCAAGAATGAGCCTGGCCCTGGCCCCAGAGATGTGTCCTTACCTCCACTAAGCCTTAACCTTGACCTCTGACTGCACCTTGACTTCAACTATCTGACCTCTGACCTAGCTATATGTGGAACCCCATTTTTCATGGTGATCCCCAGTCCCTTCATTGAAGTTACCAGAGGACCATCACTGCCTCCTTCTGCTCTAAAACAGACAGACAGTCCTGGCCAAGAAAGACAGTCCCTAGGTCACCAAGGCTTTTGAATCCCAATGGCTTGGGAAAAAAAGTGAAAGAGCATGTGTTCAAAAATAAGACAATAGGGCCGGTGAGATGGCTCAGCGGCGTAGGCGCTTGCCTGGCATGTGCGAGGGCCCGAGTTCGACTCCCAGAACCCACATACGAAAAAGGGGCCGGTGATATCGCTCAGCGGCACAGGCGCCTGCTGTCGCGCGAGGTCCTGAGGTCGACTCCCGGTACCCACAAAAAAAAAAAAAGACAATAGCAGCAATAACAATAACAGGTAGCATTTATAGAGCACTCACTATGTATAGGCACTATTTTAGGCACCCTGTATGTATTAATCCCCTTATTCCTTATCACAGCTCCAATTTTGCAGACAAGAGGCATGAAGTGGCCAAGCAGCCTTCCCAAAGTCACACAGCAGATAGTATCAGAGTTGGGATTTGAATTCAGGCCCCTGTCATACTGGGTTGCTCTAAATGCCTGTCATCCTGTCATGCTGGAGTTGCTTAAACATGTGCTAGGTTTTGCTCCAGTGGACACACACAGTGTCATTTTCTTTCTTGAAATAATGCTGTGAGATGACTTTTATTACCCCAGTCCTAGAGGTGCAGAAATTGGAACTCTGAGAGGAGAGGCAGCTGGCCAAAGATAGCACAGCTGAGATGCGACCAAATTGGCATTCAAACTCAGATTTTTAAATATAATCATCCCTTCTTACTAACGACATGTGCACTGAAAAGCATGAAGAAATTAACAACACATATAATGACACCATCCAGAAAAACAACTGTTAGCATCTTGGTACAGATCTTCCCAATTTTTCTCCATTTATACTATTTTTCTAGAAAATTGTAGATCCTCCTTAATTTCCTTGACATATGCTACCAAACTGACAGTCTGGTGGCGGGTGTGCAAACCCAAGTTCCCATGCTCCTGATACACCAGATTTTGGGGAGAGAGGCGGGAATGGATATTGGGTGACCTGTTCCAGGACCTGCCTAAGCCCATCTTGGGCTGTACAGCCAGAGGGTCACAGACAGCAGAAGCAGGTGTGACTAGGATTGTGGCCTGCATACTCCATCCAGCTCCTACAGTTTGCTTCGGAAAACACAACCGCCTCCTTGAGCTCAGCCTGTGTGCTTATTCTTAGGACAGCCTCTGTGAAAATTCACTGTTCTCTGCTACAGAGCAAAACTGTTACTTTGGGGGTCACACCTGGCAGGAGCTGGCCTCATAAACGATCACGTGCTCCCTCATCCCCCAGATGTCAGAGTCCTGTGACCTTACAGTGCAGGGGCCATGGTTGGTCCGAGGTTTTTCAAAATATTAGCTAAGGAGGGTTGAGCAAAGGTACTCAGAGAGAAAAGGCGCACCTCCCAGAGCAGGGCAGAGGAAAGGGGCGGCCTGGACAAGAGACTGGGGGGAAAATTGGCTTAGTGGAGGGAGTGGTGGGGCTGGAGGCCACCTGGCTCCACGTCACTCAGCTCTCTTGCAGGGAGCTGCATGCAGAGTCCCCCACCAGTCAGTCCCTGCGAGCAGAGTCTGGCACAGGTGATGGCCAGGCCTGCAGCACCCTCTGAAGGGAAGAACTCACGTAACCCTGGACTCAAAGTGAGTAACGATGGACTGTGATCAAGGACACACCAGAAGAAAACAGCAAATATCAGGGTCCTTGGGCTGGGGCAAGGACATGACACCCTGAGGTCCCTCATTCCTCCTTCCCACCACACACTTGGGGATGGCTGTGTGACTGCTGGGGGCCAAGTGGCCAGAGCCAGGCTCCCTCTCCTTGCACATGGCTCCTGTCCTACTTATGTCGCACTGCCAATGCCGGTCTTGCAGATTAATGAGGCCAAGGCTTTGGCCCTTCCTCAGGGGACTGGCCTTGTTTCTAGGTGACCAGGTACTTGAACCTAAATTAACTTTGACTACCCTTTGTGTTCTCTCCATTGGGCAGGGCAGGAGGAGGAAGAAGGGGAAGAAGGAGAGGGCAGGGGAGAGGAGAAAAGAGGAAGGGGGGAGGAATAAAGGGGGAGGTAAGAGGAGAGGAGAAGGGGCATGGGGTAGGACGAAGAGGAGGAGGAGGAGGGAGGAGCGGTTAGTGAGGCATAGGGGTGTCCAGGAGGACCACGTCCTGGGCAGGAAGGGGGTGGCTGCTCTAAACTGCCTCTCCCTGCTTCTCAGCACCTCTGGGGCTTCTCTGGTGAGAAGGAATGAAAGGTAGTGAACATTCCTGCCAGTGGGCTACTTTGGCGCACAGCCTGTCAGAGCAGGACCAGTCACCTGCCCTTTCAGAGTAGAACCAGGCCCAGGGAGGGAAAGCAACAGGAAGAGGGGTGACTAGAATCCAGGTCTGACTCCCTATCCAGTGCTCTTTCTGCTATATAATATGTACCACACTGATGAAATCCTATTTATCCCTCAGAACCCTACTCAAAGGGCCCCTTCTCCAGGAAGTCTCCTCAAGCCTCCCATAACTTCCACCAAATGCTTCCCACTAGCCATCGCTGTGGTCTTCCCCAGTTGGCCTGAGCTGACTCCTGGGCAGCAATGGTGAAAATTCATCTCTGTGCTTCAGTTCCTGGAACAGGGCCCCTACACAGAGCAGGAAAGAATGGGTGAATCTGGATGTGAATCCCTACCCCACCTCTCATTAGTTCTGTGACCACTGCTGAGTTTCTTAGCCTCTCTGGACCTTGGTTTTCTCATCTCTAAAATGGAACTCTTGCAGGGTTGGAAATGAATCCCACAATGCAATCTTCCATTTGTACACATACTGAACTCCCGCTGTGTGCCAGGAGGCTCTGCGACAGGCACCAGGTATGGGGGTGGGGGTGAGGACAGAGGCCCTCTTTGTCCCCTTGGAGCACAGAGTGTGGTGGGGCGAGCAGACAATAAAAGACATAGGAATGGACAGATATTCAAGTGCAGTCAGTGCTGGGAAGGAAAGAGGCAGGAAAGGATGACAGAACAAAGGGAGGGATCTAACTTCCATCTGGTGGTCCTGGAGGCCTCATTTAAAGCTGGGTCCTGAAACACAAGCAGGAGCCCAGCCATGTCACTGGGCTACGCTCTCCCCAGGAAACGGCACGTGCCACACTAGGAGACAGGTGACAGGGAGGCTCAGTCCCCATCGAGGTGTCCACACTGAGCAGACCAGTGCTCTGCAGGCTGATGGGAGACTGCTTGGATGAGGTGAAGAGGAGGAGAGACTGCACTGGAGCACTTCCGCTCATCTGTTCACTCCGTGCACACCTGCCAAGCTCTGGTCCGTGCAGACACCTGGCCTCCCTCATGGCGACACTGGGGATGCAGGTGGGCATCCCTGACCACCTCCCAACATTCAGCCAGGAACACCCATCCCGAACCTGCCTCCCAACACTCGGGAAGAAATGTCGGTCACACAATGCCCTGTATGTCTCCTGTGGGCTCTGGCAGCTGCTAAGGGTGTGCAGCAGGAGTGGAGCGGAAGGCAGGAGGACCTGACCTGGCACAGGCAGGGGCAGGAAAGAAGCAGGGTCAGAGGAGCCCTCCCTGAGGATGTGATATTGAGATGAGGTCTACAGGATGAAGAAAAGCCCACAGGTCCAGCCAAAGCCTTGGATCTTATGAGCAATGGTGAGCTATTGACATTAGTGGGGGGAGCACCTTACAGATTCTGTGGTGGACCAGATGGAGGGGTGGGGCCAGAGCTCATGCAAGGAGAGCAGCTCGGGTGGTAATGACAGGCTGGCAGCCTAGAGGGTAGGGAGGGGAGAACTGGTATAGGCACACTTGGGAGGTGAGTCCACAAGAAGACAGGGTGACTAAGAGGGAAGATGGACAGGAGTTAGCAGTGACCCTGTGGGTTTCCAGCACATGGACCGGGCACCTGAAGGGGACATTGCTGGGGCAGTGTGTCTTTGAAACATCCCAGTGGAAATGCAAGTGGGGGAGGCACCCACAGGGGCTTCTTTAGCTCCTGCTATATAATATGTACCACACTGATGAAATCCTATTTATCCCTCAGGACCCAAAGGCGGCCTGAAAGAATGCCCTGGAGGGAAGGACCGTGTGGGGGAGCTGAGAGTTATCTGACTGACCGAGGAAGACTGCTGAGAAAGGCCAGTCAGAGCGAAGAGGACACTTGCTTGGTGCTGCAGATACCTGGGAGCAGCTGCCCCATGTCCCCAGGTGGGTGCTGCCTCCGCCATCAGACTGCCCTTGGACTCCCTCCTCTGTGCTGGCTGTTCACCCTAGCCCTGGCCTCAGGAGACCTTCAGTCCTGACAAGGACTGGGCCTCCCAGAAGCATGACAATTCCAGAAGAGGGACTGTTCAAGGGACTCTCAAAGTCAGGGAGGACTTCTCTAGCCCTGACGCAAACTGGGGCCAGGGCTCCTGCCGGGAAGACCTTGCCCTTCACTGCCACTGAGCTCACCGCCCTCCACCACGGTCTTACCCCTGAGGTCTGGGGTCTTACCACTGCACTTGCATGAGAAGTCCTGTGTTGTGGCTGGTGTTTACCCCTGCCAGTCCCTCCCTGGGACCAGCATGTCCAGAGTGAAGGGCTGAATCACTAAAGGGTTACAGAAGACGTCGTGGTGCAGAGCTCCAGCGAGCCGTGAGGTAATACCTGAGTGATCCCCGGCCCTGAAGGCAGACAGCAAGCATGTGGGCTTTCCTGAGTAAGCAGCGGGGAGCCACTAAAGGGCACTGAGCAGGAGAGGATTTTTTTTTTTGTGGGTACTGGGGGTCGACCTCAGGACCTTGCGTGCCAGCAGGCGCCAGTGCCACTGAGCGATATCACCGGCCCTTTTTTTGTATGTGGGTCCGGGAGTCGAACTCGGGCCCTCGCACTTGCCAAGCAGGCGCTTACGCCGCTGAGCCATCTCACCGGCCCAAGGAGAAGATTTTTGTGAGGTGTGCTGATCTCTGAGACACAGTAGGTAGGGAGAGGGCTAAGGTCACAGACAGGAAAACAGGTAGGAGGATATGTCTGTGTCCCAAAAGGCAGGTACCTCACTCAGGGCATCTGTATCTGGTGTTTATCTGTGCTAGCTGTGTGCATGTGTGTCCTCGTATGTGTGCAGGTATATATACACGTGCTTCGGTGTGTGTGAACATGGATGTGCATGTATGTATGCACACTCTTCCCCTAGCCTCTTTATAGTCCTCGGGTGAATCCTGAGTGAGGTACCTGCCTTTTGGAACACAGACATATCCTCCTACCTGCTTTCCTGTCTGTGACCTTAGCCCTCTCTCTACCTACCGGTCTCAGAGATCAGCACATATCACGAGAATCTGCTCCTGCTCAGTGCCCTTTAGTACAGGTACAGATGCACCAGTTCGTGTGACGTAAAAGCGATCTTCAACACGCAAATGTAAATGCAGAACGGGCACGTGCCTGCAGATACGGACAGAGGGACACACCCACATGCACACACATGGAAGCCCATAGGTAAGGGCTTCTTTCTTCCAGGACAGGCAGGAAGCCCAAGCCAGCTCTGCACTGGGGTGGTGGTGCTTAAGTGGTGTCAGGCTGGGGGTCAACTGAGGTTCCACCCATGTGGGCCCTCAGCCCGGAACAGCCCTAAATAGGCCCTAGACAGCAGAGTGACAGGGTGCCCCAGAACGGGCCTCCAGCTCATCAATGAGCTCTGGGGACACATCAGTCACTAACCAGCTGCTTCCCCTAAACCAGCAGCCTAGATGAGTGACAGCCCAGCTGCCCACCGGCAGGGCTCGGAGCACTGTTGTTGACCGTGCCGGCAGGTCAGCCAGGGCTGGGCCACGCTGCTCTCCTCTCCACTCAGCCCCTCCAGAGAAGCCCGTGTGTGCACGCAGCCCAACAAACAAATGGTCAGGTGACTGACAGCCACGAGCACATGCATAGCACCTGACACAGGAGCACACTACAACACCAAGTCATGACACAGCCACAGCCACAGCCACACACACACACGCACACACACATGCAGGGGCACTCATGAGCTGACCTGATCCATGCATTCACACACCAGCCTCTCTGAAAAACGACAGCCATCACATGGTGGTTACACAGGCCACACCAAGCTCACACATGTGCTGTGACAGCAGAAAGCCTGTGGGCACCCTGGCAGACACAGATGCTGCACACACTCAGGCATTTGGACCTCAGGCACACACTCACACAGGCATCCAGAATGTCCGACTGACTGCCTGTCTGGCTCATGGTCTCAGCCCTGTCAGTGTCAGTTAGGGTCCCCTCATTGGCCCTTGTCCCCTCCCTTCTGCCCATCAAGGATTGGGGCTGGAGCTCTGGCCATCATGAGGGACTGACAAGGCCTGCGGCCAAGGCCTTCACAACAAAGGCTTAGCATCTAGCCTAGATTCTCAGGGCTGATCTCAGTGACATCTCCTCTCTAGGGCCTCCAGGATTCTTTCCTAGCCAGAGGGGGCGCCTGGATAGCTTTAGTGGGGCGGGTGTCTGTAGCCTGGGGACCCGGTAGCCCTGGGAGCTGTGATTCCGGCATTTTCAAATTCCAGCCCTGGTGGCTTGTAGACTCAGGCTGCAACAGGCTGAGCCAGGGGAGCAGGGAAAGAAGAGACCCTGGGGACGCTCACAGTGAGGAGCAGCAGGGGATTGGTGGACAGGGGCTACTGGGCTGGGGCTGGGCTGAGGTGCTGCCTAAGCAAAAGTGCAGAAGAGGAAAGTTCCTTCGGAAGATTAACTGAGTCAGGGCAGGGTCTCTCTGACAACCATTTAAATGACTCAAAGCTTCAGCTGTGCAGCCGCCACCATACGGGATGTTGGTGAAATTCCAAACACGGAGCAGAGGGAGAGCCCGCTTACTCCCTCCACGTGTCCCTGTGCAGCACACAGGCTTCTAGGTGCCTGGGAAAGCACAGCCCTGGCCACAGACAGCCTCCTTGCACCCTTGACCAGCATATCCTCCTGCCCAGCTGAATCTGAAAGGCTCAGAGGGTGACCCTGCTGCACCCTTGGGAGGGACTCAGAACAGAGGCTCTTGGGAAGGGGAACAGTTCTGGGTGGAAGAATAAAAAGTTCAGGGGAGCTGGTGGAGCAAGACTGGCCATGAGCCCCCAGATGACAGCGCTGGGGCTGGGCTTGCGTTCTATTGTCTCCAATTCTGCGTACTGTAGACATTTCTGAAATAAAAGGTTTTTGTTTTTTGTTTTTAAGATTTGGATCCTTTCTTTTGGAGAAAATACTCAGTCATCATTTATTCACTTACACCTTCATCCTATCCCTCAGGCCATTGTCCCAGAGAGCAGACTGTTCCTCCCCTCCTAGTGGACAGCAGTGCCTCATCCAAGTTATTCCAAGACACCCGTGGGGTGCACAAGAGGTGAGATCTCCTCTGCCGGAGCAGGTCACAGAGCAGGAGGCCTCAGCTGGCCTTGCCTGATGGGTAGGAGGCTGCCTGGAGGGAGGAGGTGCATCTGGGGAGGAAGTTGCTGGCTTTAGGTAGGAAGTTGTTGGCCGGGTCTTTTAGAACAGGCTTCTGAGCAAAGCAGGGCCTTGTCCCTGGGGAAAGGATGTGGCTATGGTACAGGAGGCTTGCTGGTGGCAGGGGAAGAGGGCAGGGCACTGTGAAACAGACCTTGGCCTCTCTGTGACTTCATTTACAGCCCCAGGAGGCAGAAGCATGCTGTTCACATGGCAGGAGTGGAAAATAAGGCTCAATAACAGGCCCAGAATAAGCCTGGGTCAGGTCCTGAGCACACATAAGATGGACTGGGGACCTATGCTCTTATTAACAGAAAAAGGGAAATGTTTACACCTCAGGGAGCTTTCTGGGCCGGGGAGGGGAGAAGCCCTTGGAGCTCGTATGCTCCGTGAGGGCAGAGACTGCATCTGCAGCTCAGTGCTGAACACAGCATCTGGCTCCTGTAGATCACTGAGTGAATGGAGCAGGTGTGGGTGTGGGGCCCCCAGAGAAGGCAGGGCCCTGAGGATAAGAGTGTGGTGGTTGGAGGAGGCCTGGGCTGGCTGAGCTGTAGCTTAAAGGGCCTTAGGACTGATCACAGGCTGAGCCCAGATGCCTTTGGCTCACGTGAGCCTCCAAAGCATGCAGGGCAGCTCAGAACCCCTGTCCAGCCCCAGCCCCCCTTCCCAGACCCCCAGGACTCCCACGACTAAGCTGGCTCCTCAAGGATCACCACCTTTACCCTTGGCCAGCCTCTGGACGTAGAATTGCTCTGTCAGGCCCTGCCTGGCCAGTCCTGATAGCTGGTATCCTAACATCCCTTCTACCCCACCCAATGATGACCAACCATTCCCAGGAAGTGAATCCCAAGGTCCCTTCTAGTCCAGGACCAGCTGGGGAGTGGGGTGGGGGACAGAGTACAATTCCCCAGGGAACAAAGAAAACCGTGATACCCACGTTGCCACTATCTGGGCTTTGCAGAGGGTCAGTGGTCCCTCCAGAGCTAGAGCTGAGCACGTACAGAGAACCTGCCCTTGGCTCCCGTATTTCAGGAACCCTCCAGGACCTGCTGGTTCCTGCAGACACTGGAGCGTGTGGCTTGTCCATCACATACAGAGGTGGGCCCCGTGCAATGCATGTATACTTGCACATTCATGCTCACCTACATACACACCCACATCCTCCCCCAGCCACCTGACTCCAGTGCCCATTCTTCCTCCCCCAACAGACCTGCCTGGCTCAGGCAGTGGGTAACGGTTAAGGGGCATCCAGAGGAAAGCAGGAAAGGGGCCTTGGCCTAAATTCTAAAGTCTGAAATAGCCCACCACAAATTATCTTTGTTCTGACAGGCTGATTAGCATAATTATCCCATCAAAGGGAGAAAAAAAAAACAGGAGAGAGAGGACAAGGACAGTGGCAGACAGAGTGACAGCAGGGGCACAGACAAAGACAGCAACAGGCACCAAGAGAGACGGGCTCTGAGGAGGCAGCAGTCCAAGGGTAAGAAGGGCTACTCACCGCACCCAGGCAGAGCCCAAGGATCTTTTCCCCCTGACACTCACCAGGCAGGCCAGGGCCAGGGTGGGCCTCAGGGCCCAGCCATGAAACAGGGGGCCCAGCCAAAGTGACCTCCAAAGCCCTGCAACTCCCACCCAAATGCGTGGAGATGGTGGAGTAGGAGGTGCTAGGATGAAGTGACCCTTGAAGCAAGGTTGTCTTTCTTTACACCAAGTCACAGCTCCTTATTTCCCAGTCCCCCTAATCAGGAGCCTGGAATATGCATGCCTCTCCTCTCTGCCAGGCACCGTGCTAGGGTCTGGGGACTCAGCAGCAGCCAGGAAGCCTCATGTCCTTGCTTTCGAGGAACAGACAGCAGGGTGACTTTACACACTGTGGTAGCATGTCTGAGAGCCCATCCAGGGTGCTCTAGGAAGGACAAATGAAGGACAGCTGTTCCAGACCCACTGGTGGAAGACGTGGAAAAATTCCAAAGGGAGGGAGATGGAGAGAGGAGCAGATCTGATGGTGGGAGCACAGGCGTGGCCTTGACAATCCCGGACATTGTCTGGGCTATTGCTGGCCAGGCTGCTGCTCCCTGGCTGCCCAGTACCTGCCTCTGAATGAGTCCACCTGCCTAGGCTTCCCCTCCACAACCAGACGGCAAGGTCCTGCACACTGACCTCTCCATGGCTCCCTCCCTGCCATTGTCCTGGGCACACAGTGGGCAGGACACATCCTCCCTGAACTGGAGCTCTGGCCAGGACAGTCACAGATGCCCCTTCCTGCTCTTCATTCTTCTCCTCCCAAGGACTCAAGGTCCCTTGTGCCACTACCCACGTACAGAGGTCAGTCCCAGCCCCAACCCCACTTTTCAGGAAGGAAGGGTACAGATGTGTCTGGATTCTGGAGAAAGGGGACAGGGCAGGAAAGAGAAGCCAGCAACACAGGATGGTCTGGGAGATTGGGAGGGTCCTGAGCCAGGCTGAGGGTGTGTCTGTCCATGAGGGAGAGAGAGGTTGGAAGGGAGAGAAGGAGGTGGAGAGAGACAGAGGAAGGGTAGAGAGAGAGAGAGAAAAGGAAAAATGGGGATGGGGAAGGGAAGGAAGATGAATAAATCAGAGACAGAGAGAAAGAAAACTGAAGAACAAGAGAGGCAGAGAGACAGAGGGACAGATGAAGAGGGACAGAAGTGACTGGAAGACCAGAGAGCAAAACAAACAAGCAAGCCATCTTGGAGATCTCTACAGGGTGGCAGAGAGAGGGACCAAGCCAGGTGGAGAAAGGAATACAAAAGAAAGGAAAAAAAGAGAAACAGCTAGAAAGACAGATAAATAAAAAATGATACAGAGGCAGTTCAACAGCCAAAAGTAACCTGGGGTAAGAGGAAGTGGGGAAGTACAATAGGAAGGACAGAAAGGACAGGGAGCCCTCACCGGAGGGTGTCAGAGAGGAGGGGGAGCAGGGAAGGGGGAAAAGAAGGAATGAGAGGCTCCCGTCAAGGCCAAGACAGCCCTGGGGTCAGGGTCCCAGGTAGGGAGGCTGGGTGAGGGGTTGGCTCCGTGCCCAGTGTCTCCTTGCCCATCTGTCCACAGGAGCTAATCCTCAGCCTTCCGCTCCATCAGGCTGGCAGGGCTCTCATGCTCACCGCCTGCCACTTGGCTCCTTAAGTTTATCTGGGGGAGGTGTGTGCGAGGCCAGCAATGGGGCAAACAGCTCTGGAAATAAACACCACCCCACCCCCGCTCAGCCTCCTGAGACCAGGACACTCAGGACGCCAGGTGGAACTTGCAAGTCACACTCATCAAGCTTCCTGATGGTTCCCTGTGTGCCCAGGAGGAGGCTTGGGAGTTACATGAATAGCTGCAGTGTGGAGGAATGCTTTCCACGTGGCAGGCATTGCGGGGAGCTCTTCCCACTGCCATCTCATTGAGTCTGCACAACAGCTGTCTGAGCTGTACGCCATGATTCATTTCCTTTGAACATCTAAGGCTCAGAGAGGCTTGGGAACTTGCCCAAATTTGCACAGCTGGGAAGTGGTAGAAGGCAGACTCAAACCCCTGCTTTGAATTTGTATTCCTTATGATCTCTAAAGAGAGATGAGATGGTGCTGGCCTCTCTGTGGAAGTGCCACACCTCTGAAGGCCCAGGTCCTTTAGAGACAATCCTCAGTGACAGCCTCCTGCATGCATGCTCTCCAAGTTGGTATGACCCAGAGGCATCCTGGTGTTGAACGCTATTGTTGACTCAGCCCCAGTCGGGCCCAAGGACAAGGAATTAGCTGGTGCAAGTAGAGAGATGGTATTCAGAGCCAGAAGCCTTTGCCACGAGGACAGGGGAAGGGAAAGAAGGTGGGTTAATAAGTGTCTACACCAGCCTGACCAGGGAGGTGCCAGGAGAAAAGCATATGGCGGTCGGAGGTCCTGAGAAGCCATGGCCTAGCCAGGGCACAGAGAGCCACTCATGGATCTGGGGGCCGATTCAGATGAAGCAGGTGCACCGGGCTGCTGGGCCTTGGTCCCCGGGACCATCTCTTCTAGCAGGTGTCACCCTATGTGCTGCCCAGATGAACTGAGGACTCGGGATTGGTGAGACCTCAGGTGATCTACCCTATGGAGGGTGCCACGAGCCCTGGCCTGAAAGCCTTATCCAGCACGGCTGGTGAGGACCCTGAGGAAAGCCTCTACATGACCCAGGTGTGGCCTCCGAGTAGTTACTGCTCTGCTTCCTTCCTCATACAGCATCCACAGACAAGTCCCCACTACTTAAAAACAAAGCCTCACGTTCTGATACTATCAGCCTGGACCAGGGTTCCCCACTCACTGGACTCCGACTTAGGCACTTTTGCACGCCATCTTTTAGTCTTCACAGTTACCCTGCAAGGAACAACTCCTGATGCCCATTTGATGTATGAGTAAACCGAGGCTCAGTGACATGACTTTCCCACAACTATGCTTTTAGTGAGTCACAGCACAGCCTGGATCCAAGACCATTCACGTCTTTTCACTACCCTCCCCAAAACTCCATATTACATGACCGGTATGGCCATCTCCAACAGCATCAAACTCGAACATGTCTTTGTAAAGTGCAGTCCCCAACAGATCCCACAAATCCTCCATGGAAGCCTGTAGAAGGCTCCATAGCTACCAGATGCCACCATCACAGCCCTAGCCCATTAGTTGAGTCAGTTTCCTAGAGAAGGTTCTAAAATGCTGCTAATTCTCCCAATTATAAGACAAATGCTTGTTGACCCTGTTAAGATTTATCACACAGCAGAGCTGCAGATGTGACAGCTAAATCCAAGGGCCCCCACACTGTGGAGTACAAAGCATGTAGTATCCCAGAAAGAAAACTCAGCTGCCCTCAGTCAAAGAATGACCTTGGGCAAGTCACTTAACTATCCTAGATGTCTATTTCTTTGTCTATCAAATCAAAGAGTTGAATTATGTGGTCCCCAAGGTCTGCTGTAGGCTGAACTTTCTAGAAGCCCATGATTCGTGATTCAATTAAAGTTCAGCAGGCTGCCTATCAGCAAATTTAATGATTCTTCAAAGTTGACCAAGGCAGGCAAAAAAAAATTATAATGTAATTTTACCAAAATGGGAAAAGATGAGAAAAAAGCAAGCAAAAAGCAAACAAATAGCATCTTAATGTAGAGGCCATGCTTACCAGTGTACAGTGAGTCACTGGCTTTGCATGGGGGAAGAAGAGGAATAAAACTATATTCTCTGGAATTCATGTGGGCTTGTCTCCCCAGAGCACTGCAGAAGACTTGCCACAGCCAGGGGCAAGATGGGACCCTTGGGATTAACTCAGAATGGGGGGAGAAGGGAGGGAGGCTACAGGAGAATGTGATTTCAGCCTACCTAAAAGAGGTATTTATGACAACCGCAGTCAATTTCTTCTCCATTTGACCCGAAGGCTCCCTGACCTGCTGGAATGTGGCTCTGAGAGAGACTCCAAGACAGTTTGGATTGGGTCCCAATGGGCATTTCGGTCCCGTGGAGGTGAAAGGTCCTCCACACAACCTTAATTCCCTAAGAAACACTGCAAAGAGGGTAATTTAAGCAAAAATACTATTTGTTTCCCAATTTACAAGCAATTACACATGATTTACAGCCCAGCTTGCCTCTTGCACAAGCAGCTCCGTAATTTACAAGACCATAAAGTCGGGGGCACCCATGCTCTCGCCACCATAAATCTGGGTTGGATGGTGACTCGGGGTGGAAATAATTAATCTGCCCTTCCAGGGATGAGCCTGCACAGTGCTATATTAGCCAGGGAAGCATCATGCTGAGACGGCACTTCTCAGCCCCACCCGTGAGACCTGTCTTGCCCTGGAAGAGAAATATGGTCCGTTGTCCCAAGACACTGGGCTACATAGCATGCTGGCCAGTGAAGGGAGACCCACCAAAGATGTGCAAGTCAAGCCACTTACACATTGAGGTGCACCCCATCTGTTGTCCCCTTCCCCACAGGTTTGGTTCTGCATCGGCTGTGGGGTTTATGGAAAGTTTATGATGTCCCGAACAGAGATGGGACTGGACAGGCTATCAGGCAAGTGTCAGATGGGTCACAGTTTGGCCCAGTATGAGGCTAAAGACTGCCATAAACTAGCATGTGCCTTGGAAGGTTCAGTGGTCCAAGTTGGCTTGGTCTGGGTCAGCCTGGATCACAGCCTCCTCACCAAGACAGGTGGGGCTGGGCAGTCAGAACCACGGACACCTCCTGGAAAGTTGTGTTAGGCTAAGGCTGGAGATGACCACGACCATGGCCTTTTGACTTCCCAAAGCTCAAGTCAGCCCAGCCTGAGGTGTGAAAGGGAAAGAAATTCCTAGCTTCAAAGAAAGGCCAGGACTGAGAAGGCAGATCCTCATCTTTGTGGAGAGGATTAATTGTCATCCACACAAAAGCCCTCTCTCTCCCTTCCTCATGAAGTTGGGTGTCACTGGCCACCATCAAATCCCTCATAGATTCAATGGTAGCTTAATGTCCAAGGATCCTCCTCACCAGAACCTTCTTCAGAGTACAATCCACCCTACCCCCTGCTCCTGGCACTCTCACCTTCATGGGGATTCTGACCTTGTATACAACCCTGGCCCATTTAATAGGTAAGGATGCATAAGTTGATGACAATAATCACTAATATATGTTGAATTCTTATTAAGTATCAGGTCTTATGTTGAGCCCCTCTACAGATAGTGTCTTATTTAATTTTCTAAGAAACTATATGAAACACGTGATATCAACATCTGGTGCCATAGTTTAAGCAAGAGGAGGAACTAGGATTAGAACCCAGGCATCCTGACTCCAGGACCTGCCCTCTTAACCACTACACAATGACACCATTGTTTGCTGTGGTAGAGTACAAGAGCATGTGGATGTACAGACCAACCTTTCTGGCCCTCAATTCTTACCCCCAGCTCCTGGTCCTCTCTTCTTGGAGAGGTGACAGACCAGGGACTGTGTGTTTGGCCCTGCATCATTTCCACTGGGCCCCACAAAGCCCTGAGGAGTCCTTCTCCTCTACAGCTCTCCTCTGGCCTTGCCTGGCTTTCTGGTCCCATCTACATACCCAGCAGGAGCCACCTACCCTCTGTCTAGAGACACTTTAACATATGCAGATCAGAGTCTCCCTTACCCCATCATTACTATTGCTCTGCAGGACAAAATGACTGGTGGCCACTAGGATGGGTGCATATTCCCATACGGCAGGTCAGGCTCCAGGAATTGATACCTAAGAGCAGGAAGTATTTTAACCTGTTTCCTGGCAAGCTTTGAGCAGCTCAAAAGAACTCTTCACCTGTCTTTTCAAAGGCTTCTGACTGGTGGCTCCTTCTCCTCTCTCATACACATGCAGACACCCAGCAGTCCATGAGCATGGGGACATGGTCATAGAAGCTGGAACCTCCTTACAGCCTGGAGCCTCTTGTCTCCCTAAACCCCGGTCACAACTCTATGTGGGGACACGCAAGGCCCTCACAGGGCCCTTGGCAAGACCCATGCCACTAACTGGGTAGCAATATGGCCTCATCTTGAGAGTGGGTGTCTTAGGAACAGATGTGCCTGTCGGGACAGCATGCCACCCCAACCTGAGATGCATGCTGCTGTTGTTTGACAGCTGACAATTTGAGCAAACAGAATGACTCATTCCAGAGACAAAACCAAGGCAGAGAGCCCTTCCAACTCTCTCCCAAGGGAGGCAAACTAATTCAGTGTCCTCATCAAAGTGCCCACTCTAGTGCCAGCCCCCACATCCTACTGTTTCTGCTCCCCTTAAGGAGACAGATTAATGAGATTGACTGCAAATGCCACCCGCTCTTTCCCCAAATTACTCTAATTCCCAAGACAAAGCAACCTTTCCAGAAAACTAGACAGTTTTTCTCCTGTTCATCCAGGCAATCAGTCCTGGAGGTTCCCTTGTTGAGAGTCTTCTTGAGGGCGGAGCAAATCCCTGCCGATGCAGGAGCCAGTCAAGGCAATCAAGAAGAAGGATGCAGCAATGGACCCCCAACAACTCAAAGAGGTCACCCTGCCCCTCAGAAAGGGGTAGAGGTGTAAGGTTGATTATGTTCACTCTCTTATGTTCTCTGTGGAGATCAATGGCAGGCTAACAAGGAGAGAGGAACAAGTCCGATACGTGGGAACAGAGCTGAGTTTTTAAGTTTTGTTTTAGAACAGAATTTTGATCTTGACAAATTAACTTCCCCCACATATACAGTCACTGATAAATTTGTCCACTCATTTCATTCAACATTTCCTGGCACCAACCATGTGGCAGGTCTTGATGGAGCAGAATGAAACTCTGATGAGGGAGTAAGTACCATACTGGAGATGTGTGGAATGCACCTGGACACCTACAGTGGGGGAAGAGTCACTATTTTCTGGGGATGCCAGAAAGGGCTTCATCACAGAGCAGCACAGGCATGACAAGGATAAATGTGGCTCATGAGGAGGGGACACAGAGCTCCAAGTGTCCAGTAAAAAGCTGGCTCCTTCCTTCAGGCCACAAACACACATCTTCTGTGGGACACAAAAACAATTCTGCTAACCCAAATCATGGTCCTATGGAAAACAACCATCTGAAGTGCCATTGAGAAATCCCATTTTTGGCAGGGAGGAAATATCTACCAGACTTCTCCCCCATGGCAGTATGAAGGATGAGGGTAACAGGTGGGACAAAGACGCTTGGTGTCAGGTGTGATAGCTGAAAATTGAACAGTCGCTGGTCATGTCAGCTGCAACTACTTTCTGGGGGACCAGTGTTAATGGACAGAAAAAGTGTAGTAAGAATGCACAGGGGTGGAGATGATTGAGAAAATTTTGTCAACCAATTACACAGTTTCTGCAATTTAGGAAAAATTTAATTAAAGCTGTGGAAGGTCTGACCTAAAAGGTTGTTTCCATGGCTTTCAATGATGGAGAGTGGGGCCATCTCACTGTGCCAGTTGTCACTGTCCTTAGGAAAATCCTTACATACCTGAGTCATATTAAAGACCCCCCTCACTAACCCAAGCTGTTTCTAGCTTTTGTCTCACTAGAATACTCTATATAACCTAGTTGGGTCATTCCACTCATCATTTACCTTGCATGCTGTACTGTTTTTCTCACCATGGTAAGCTCAGTAAGCTCAATTCCTGGCACATAATTTGTATTCCATACATATTTTATAGGTTGGCTAGAGGGCAGATGGATGGGGGAATGGCTGGCTAGGTGAATAAATTCCTACCACAGTGCTATTTGTGCTGCCTGGCTCTCCCTGCCCAAATCTTTCTCATCTTAGAAAACTAGTTCCTAACACTTTTCCAGAATCCTTCCTCCCCAGCCCACTCCACAGCACAGTGGTTACTGTTCTTAATTCCTGGGAATGGGTCTGCCATGCTCACTGGGAACTGAATCATGCCTGATTCCACAGATGGTCCTGCTATGTCTCTCACATTTCTCTTGGTTTTGCAATTGGGTTTTCAGGACTTTGTTCCCTAAGTAATCTGCAATTGGCACAAGAAGACTGTTTTGTTTCATGACAGTACTGGGGCACTGGACAAGTCCCAGGAGGAGCTCACTAAGAGGGTATGTTCCTCACAAAGTCTCATTAGGGAGCCACGAAGAGGTATGAAAAGCCACTAGCCAGCAGGGCATATTCTGCCTAACCCCAGTCCCACTTCTGTGTGACTTTGGATGATCACTTCTCTCTGGGCCTTCAGGACACGCTCGGTCTGGCTCCTCTACAGTCTTTTCCTCAGAGAACCTCCTTCCATGACATGACTCTGGTGGGGCTGTCAATCGTGATGCACTTTCTCCAAGCCACAGAGATGGCCAAGTACCCACGCTGGCAAATCAGCATAGTCATCTGTGTCACAGACATGGACTCTAGGATGGGCACAGGACCAAGTCCAGGCCAATTTGGAGAGTTTTATGCTACAGCTGGCAGAAGAACATCTTTCCTACACAAATGGAAGAAAGGCTATGCTATAGCAGAGAATAAGGCCACATCTAGGAATCACGAAAGCAAAGTCAAGAAATGTCATGGCTTTGACCCTCAAGATCTATAGCCATGCCTGAAGCCAGTATATCCCTAAAACGTCTAATTCCAATGACTTGCTAATTCTCTTTTTATTTATGATATTTTGACTTGGGCTTCTATAAGCAAGAGAAGGTCTTATCCAGGGTCTAAGTCTCTTCTCTGTACCATGGGATGGGGGTGGAATGAGCAAATTGCTCTGTTTTCATAGGGGTATGTGGGAGGAAAGTTTATGCTTGGATATTATGAGGAGTTCCTTGGAAGCTTCTAGAACCTTGCTCCAGTCCCAGGCAGGCTTATGGGTGGTCTTTAGCAAGCTGACCCTGTATGCTCAAGACTTCTAGGTGGGTAGCAGAGTGAAGGAGATTGTTGCCTGCCAGCTCCTCTCTAGCTGAACCACTAGCACCCATGTGCCCTCCCTTCCTTCTGCTCTTCTTACTGCATCATTATGTAAATTAGCCCAGGATTCACAGGACCTGAGGCAACATTTGGAGGGAGCTGAGGAACATCTCCAACTTACCTCTCTGCAAAGTACGTCTGCAGTGGAACCACTCCCCAGGGCTGGGCACCATCTGTTGTGAGAAATCCCTTCTACTAATAATGAAACTTCTCCGAATGGAAACGAATCATGGATCCAGGCAGGAGGGGTTTGGGGAGGCTCTGGCAATTTACTTAGCAGCAGTAATCATCCCAGCCGGGCCACACTCAGAGGCTCTTGATCCACGTGCTCAGCATTCAACAAGGCTGTTATTTTGGAAGGAGAATCCACAGGGCAGGGGAACCCAGGGAATTGCCTATCGGAAACTTCCTGGTGCTAGAACTGCCTTGGAAACTCCAAGAACTCTACTCTTCCCCAGTTCCAAAAAGCCAACCAAGGCTGGGAAGGGGCAGGTCCTGTTGGAGTGGCCCAATCCTTCCTGACACCAGCATCTTGGAAAGAAAGTAACAGGCCCTTCCCACCCCAGTTGGCTCTGAGATAAGGAAACATAATGATGTCCAATGGCCTTGTCCCTCGTCACACTGCATGGTGTGGGGGGGTAAGTTCCAAAGAAACGGGAGGTGAGCCCTATCCCAGCAGGGCTCCCATCACCTCCAGGGTCTCCTTATGCTTTCCTTTGGGGAGGCTGAGTCAGCTTATGTTTAGGAAGCCAAAATGAGTGCAGAGTACCAGCAAAGAAAACCGCATGTTCTGAACACTTTCTGTGGCTCCAGTGCTAGGTCCTGGGTAACTCTTCTTGTGGGCTCTGTCCAGTAACCATGCAAAACAGGCAGTATTCCTCCCATACTGGGAAACTGAGAGTCAGAGAGAAATTGATTTGTCCAATTTCAGCTAGCTGGTAATAGAGAAAGAAAGGCACATCTCCAGGTGATCACACTCCACACATACCTCCCTTGTTTAGATCCCGCCAAGGCTTCCCACAGCTCTTAGGACAGCACACAGATGTTACTGCATGGCCTGCTCCTTCGAGGAAATGTGTTTCTATATCTGTACTCCAAGCCTTTGCTTGAGCTGTTCCTCTGCCAAGAGCACCCTTCCCACACTCTCTTTCCGTCCAGTTCCTGTTCAGGCATCAGCTTGGGCATCGATTCTTTAGGAGCCAAGCCTCCTAAAGCATGGAAGGAGGTACAAGAAATGCATTTAGATACTGTAGCAGACATTTATGATGCAGAAAGCCACATCCTCTCAGTTCATGTTGTTTCAGCACAGCTGTAGTGGACAGTTCCCTGTCTGTGTCTCACCAGTTTGTTGAATTTTGGGGAAGGCTGCTATATCCCTTGGAGTGTGGCAGAAGTTAAAGTGACATGTGGTGGAAATTGCAGATTTGTGCCCAGCTTCCCTGCCTTCCTTGGGATGAATCTGAGGCATGTTCCACTTGATTCTTCAGGCCTTATTAAGATTGAGCCCCAATTGCCTACAGCGATAACCAGTTCAGTACCTCATTGACTTTGATTCCTTTCCTGTGTCCCTTCCTCCACTTCTTCTTTCCTGTTTCCTCCCAAATAGGTTTCCTGCACTTAAGACCATCCCGGATGAATGGATAAGCAGTGCAGTACATGCACACAGTGGAATGTTACTCAGCCAAAAAAAGAACGACATTCTACACATGTTATACCTCTAAAATATTTTAAGTAAAATAAGCTAGACAGAAAAGGACATATATTGTATT
The DNA here is from genome assembly GCA_028451465.1 of Erethizon dorsatum. Taxonomy (NCBI): domain Eukaryota; kingdom Metazoa; phylum Chordata; class Mammalia; order Rodentia; family Erethizontidae; genus Erethizon; species Erethizon dorsatum. The sequence goes on along the minus strand of CM051827.1, from coordinate 106,175,969 downwards.
ATTCTGCCTATACAAGGTACCTAGAAGAGGCAAATTCACAGAGATAGAAAGCAGAATATAGGTGTTCAGGAATTGGGAAGGGTGGGAGAAGGGAGAACGGGAAGTTAGTGTTTTATGGATGCAGTTTTTTTCTATTTGAGATGATGAAAAAGTTCTGGAAGTGGATAATGGTGACAGTGATACCACACTGTGAATGTATTTAATGCCACTGAATTGTATACCTAGAATTGGTAAATTTATGTCATGTAAATTTTACCACAGAGAAAAACTTTAAAAATTTAAAATAATATACGTAGCACATCAAGACCCATGATTTCACAGGTAATATTGCTTAGGAGAAAGCAAAGCAAATCAGCAAGCCAATTCAAAGTTTATTTAAAGACAGACAATGGGAATAAATAATAGCACAGATGGTATGCTGATACGGCAGAAACCAGGAAGGTGGGATTTAACTGAGCAAATGTGGGAAGCCCTGCAGTAGATGAGATGAGGTCCCTATTGCCACTTGCTCCCATGACAGTCTCCACTCTTCTATCACATCTGTGACTCCTATAAATGTCTATTTTATAACCATTTCCCCATTGGCCTATAGGTCACCCAAGAGCAGTTACCCACCTGCCTGTTGGTCTCTGTGCCCCAGCATGTAGCAGGTGGGATGTACCCAATAAATAGATGCCTGGTGAAAAGTAATGAATTACAAGTTAGCAGGGAGGTCACTTAGAGGATGGGGAACCTCACAAATGAGCAGGATTTTCTTTGGTAAAGAAGAGGCAGAGGAGCATCTCAGGAAGCAACTGAAGTAAGGAAGTGTGTGATGTGTTCCAGGAGGAGTGACTCATCCTGCTTGGCTGGAGCAGGGGACAGGCTGTGGGTGGTGACAGGCTGTGTGTGGTGGGTACTTAGAGAGGAAGCTGAAGGTTAGATGAGTCCTTGAACACCAGCCTAGGGTATCTAGGTGAATCCCTGTGAGCTGACAGAGGGCACCTCTTCTTCTTCCCTTAAGTCTCAGCTACATTCTCCCCAGGGCAGGGCAGCCTACCTGGCCTGGCTGTCAAGCATTTATGACCCTTCGTGTTATATGTAACTTATGCGCATGTGTACTTGGCCAGAGAAAGGCTCCATAATTTTCATCAGGTTCTGAGAGGACTTCAGGATCCCTCAAAGAGACAGAACCTCCTGGCCCCAGGGGAAAAGCTAGTTGAGCAGGGTCCACCTCAAATTGCCCCCACTTCTATGGGTCTGGGTCCGGGGCAGGTGTTACCATTCAGATCAAATATGTTACCCAAAAGTTTCACATGTTCAGAGGTGGGGCTTGGAAAGAGATTGGTTCGTGGGGGCACTATATTTATCAGGAATTAATCCACTGATGAGTTCATGGCTAAACGTGTTGTTAGAAGGTAGGGCTTGGTGATAGGTGGAGATAGGTCACTGGGCGTGTGACCTGGAAGGGCACATTCTTGTCCCCAGCTCTTCTCCTTTCTTTCTCTGCTTCCTGGCCACCATGGGTTGGACAGCTTTCCTCTGCCATACCCTTCCACCATGGCCTTTCTACCTTAGAGCCAGCCAATTGTAGGCTGAACCCTCTGAAACTGTGAGCCACATAACCCCCTCCTCCTTTAAGTTGTAGGTGACTAATACAGCAGGCGAGGGTGGAGGAGCCCACTCAGCGAGCTCAGCCATTATCCAGACCTCACGACCGTGAGGACTGGCAACCAAGACTCAGGAAGTGTGAAACCAACTGCAACTTGGAGTGCACTGATGGCTAAGGATTGTGGGTGCCGATCCTGTCCTGTGGCCCTTTGGGTCTCTTGATTCCTCCCTCCTTTCTAGGGTCTGACTCACCAACTGGGTCTGAGACTGAGGAGCCTTTCTCTGCCATTCCATGCCAGTCCAATCCCTAAGAACCAGGACACTTGAGCGACCTTCCCTATGACCCCACTGTAGGGATCAGGATGGGCTGATCAATCCCCTCCTCAATCACCCAACCTTCTGAACATCTCTTCTGCCACAAGAGGCTCTAGCCACTCATCTCCCTGTCTTGACTCCAGCATCTGGCACACAGTAGTCTTTCTTGGACAATCAGGGTCTGAAGAGTCCAAGTGGGTGTGATGAACAGCCATTGTGGGTAATCCTCAGCTTGGCCTCTCCTTCCAAAGCTGGCTGCCAGTGCTCTCTTTCCTTTAGGAAGCCAGCTCACATCATCCCTCTGGCATTGGAATCAAATAGATATGGGGTTTAAATCCCATGTGAGCCATTTGCCAGCACTGTACAAATCACATCTTCATGAAGCTTCCATTTCCTTAGCTCTGGACTGGGGTTAATAACTCCTAACTCATTTAGTCCTTATAAGGTGACAACTGGAATCATGTCTGCCTCTCACAAGCCATGTCCCATTGTTTTTAAAGATTTGAGGGCCGGTGAGATAGCTCAGCGGCATAAGCACCTGCCTGGCAAGCGCGAGGTCCTGAGTTCGACTCCCGATACCCACATACGAAAAAAGGGCTGGTGATATTACTCACTGGCATGGGCACCTGCTGGCATGCAAGGTCCTGAGTTCGACCCCCAGTACCCACAAAAAAAAAAAAGATTTGAGATCCTCATGTAAGAGTCTTCATATGCTAAAGGTTCTCAGGAGTTCTGCATAAAAGAAAGCCCATGCTGGACTATGAACCCTCTGATCTGAGAGTACCACCACCATCTTGTGCACAGCTGGTTGAGGGGCTGAGCTTGTGTGTGTAAAAATAGCTCAGTGCCTGGCAAGCAGTAGATGCTCAATTAACAAACTCTGTCTTCCCCAAACACTTCCCTTTGAAGAGCCAGCTATGCAAAACATGTAGAAAATTAAGGTAATAAAGCCATCCCTCGTGAGGCTTCCTGTGACAGCTCTGAAGACACTTTTAGGGGAGGGGGCTGGAGTGATGGAGGACCCAAGGCACAATTTCCTGGGACCAGCTGGCTGATGCTGAGGAGGCTGCCCTGACCTGCTGAAGGGGGTGGGTGAATCCTGCCAGATTTGAATGCTTCCTAATTCTCCAGAGGGATTCTCTTCTGACAGCCAAGACCCACCCACCCATTAGCAGGACTTGGTGGCCAGAGCAGTGAGAAGAGAAAATCAGTGAAAAGGAAAAAGCCAATAAACAGAATACACCCACTGCCAGAAGCCTCAGCGCCCCATCTGGAGCCAAGTCCAGGGGCGGGACCTGCAGGGCAGCACCTCCCCTGAGTGGCCACAGAGAGAGAGCCAATGACACTGCTCTTTTCAGCTCCAAGGCCCCTCCTCCCGCCGCACTCCCCTATCGTGTCCACTGATTATGGCACTGTTCCCTACTACAGCATAAACGGATGCATTATGTCTTTGTTATGCTAATGTCATAGCACGACGCAATTTAAATAGCACTTCCAGAAAAATTAAGTATGTTCATTGACACAGTGAAATGTTTTCACCCTCGATGTAACCTTCACAGATTCTGTACAAAATCCATCAGTCAGTGAGCTATTCATTTGCGAATGCTTAGCAATTATTATGCTAATGCATCACAATGCATTACAGCAAATTCTCTGTAAGTGGCAGGAAGTGCAGCTGCCTGGCACATGCTGCACCCAGACTATGGGGCATCAGGATACCAAGTCATCATTGCAACTTGAGTTCACCTACATTTTAAGTCCTGCTTTCAAAGAGCAGACCTCCCCAGGCTAATGGACTGAGCCAGAAAGGAAGCATCAACACATCCTCAGAGGTCTCCCCACAGAGAGGTGTATCAGTTAGCTATTGCTGCATAACAAATCATTCCAAAACTCAATGGCTTCAATTAATAAGTATGCACCATTGCTCAGGAGTCTGTGGATCAACTAGATGGCTTTACTGGTCTGGGCCAGGCTAGGCAGACTTGACTGAGCTCACTTGTGTGTATGTGGTCTGTGGAGGCTAGCTAGTCCAGGATGTATACATTTAATAACTAGCTATAAGCTGGCTATCAACTGGGGTGATGGGGGTGACTTGGCTTCCTCTCTGTCCTCATTGAATTGGCATACTTGGCTTCTTCATACAGCAGGAGCAGGGTTCCAAGAGAAAGAGCAAGAGCTTGGAAAGAGTCTGACAGTCTAGACTTAGAATTGGCACAATATCCCTTCTGATTTTCTTGGCCAATGTAAGCTACAGAGCTAGCCTTAGAGGAGAGAGGAAAGAGACTCCACCCACAAGTGGGAGATGCTGCGATAACATTGCACAGATCCCACCATACAGGGAGGAACAAAGAACTGTTGCTATTTGCCATCAACCTAGTACTAAAGACATTTGAAAACCAAGAAAAGCAGGCACTGGCTGGGCTCAATGCCTCCTTCCCATGTAGGAATACTATACACTCCTAGGTATGTCAGAGAAAGATGAGTTGTTAATGGTTACAGTGACTTCTATAACTCAATTGCCCTTCCAAGTGTGGTGTCCGGATCCAGTTAAATGGGCCAGCAGCTGAGATGGAGGACTCCAGACACCCCAGCCCTCACTGCCATATGTGCTCTAGCTGTAGAGTTGGTCTGCAAGGAGCCGTTCACACTCCTTTGCTGGGGCCAATGCAATGGCCAGTGAACCCACAGACAGAGTTAGGTCTCACTTATCGCTGAAGAAGTACCCAGTTCTGCTCTTTCCAGGGCTCAAAGTCTTGTTTTAGCCTGCTGGTACAAATGACTGAGCAGTGAGATCTAGAAAGAAAGCTAGAGCTCAGACTTCTGGTGCAGACATGCTCTAGGTCTAGAATGAGCCAGTCATGTGCCTGCTCCATCTGTACTCTTTCCAGGGGAATTTCCCTGTTCACAGGCTTTGCTTAGAGGCCATGCTCAGTATCACATGTTCCCAGGACACAGCTGATCAGATGAAAGGCAGGCACTTGACCTAAAGCAAATGACCTGTGACCTGGCTTATAGAGAAGAGTTGACCCAATCAGAGTCCTTCTCTTGGGAACCTGAACTAAAAGACAAGGAAGACTTGCCAGCCAGTGGTGGCCGGAGCTGCAGCTGAAAGATCACAAGGCGTAATCAGGCCACAGAGGGCATGGTGGGCCTTCCAGGGCACAGAAGTGATGGGGCATACAGGCAGGGACTGCAGAGGATGTAGATGGGGAAAGGATAGCCCATGAGACCACACTGCCCATGGGATGGGGGGGAGGAAGGGAGCAGAGACAGAGACAGAGGAGACAGAGCTCTCCAGAGCCCCTGGATTCCAGGAGCCTTTGCAGTTACAGTCCCGATCCATGCGTATCTTGAGAGTGAGCCCTCTTGAGCAGCAACTTAACGAGCTCAACACAGAACTCTGCAGCTTATGCAACCAGGGTGTCTTCAGTGGCTTCCCAGGAAAGCTCCCATTGAGAATCTGACTTTAATGTGGCAGAAAAGGCAGAACTAAACCATGCACCCCTGTCACGGCCCCAACCTGGTCTCTGTGCAGAAGCTAGACAGATACTTAAAAATACCAATCTGGTCAGGCCATGCCCCTGCTCAAAGCCCTTGGGTGCTGCCCACTGCTCTTCAAACAGATTCACATAGTCCTGAGGCCTGTGGAGTGCTGGCTGTGCAGCCCAGCTCTGCTACCTTCAGCCCTGCCTCCCCCCGCCGGCCCACCTCCTGCACTAGCTGTGCATCACGTGGGCCCCCAGGTCCCCCTAGTGCAAACCTCAGCTGCTGTATTTACAGGCCTTGGCCTAGGACACTGGTCCTCCTCCCCTGTAGTGCCAACTGCCTCCCTGGCTACTGCAACCCAGTGCTTGTGGTGTGGACACTGGACGAACCCTTCTACCCAGACTCAGGGACTCGGCTCACCCCAATCGGCAGGTGTGAGCAATGGGCAACCAGGATGCTGCAGGCCTGTGGTCAGTTCTGCCCACCCAGAGGCCACTCTGCGAAGTCTGGTTTCTCCCAAGGTGGGCTCAGCCTTTCTACTGCCACACACAAGGAAGAGAACATAGGAAAAGAGGATTTTCCCTCAAAAAAGTTCACTAAGGTCAAGCAAAGCTTCAGCTGATGCAAGGGTATTGACAGGAGTGAACAGGGCCCTCGCTGCTAACTGTTGATTAGACAGTAGCACAATCCCAAAAGAAGGATGCTTCCAGAGAGTGCAGGACACAGCAATAAATTAGCTAAGTTCCACCCTACAGTGGCAAAGAATCCCTCCCTGAGCTCCCCAGTGGAACGATGTCTATTCAGCAGATGAAAAATAGCAAAATCTAGCCCGGGAAGCACAAGACTGTCTTACCCTTTCAGTTACAGACAAGAAAATAAAATTCCTTCCATCCACCTAAACTTCCTTCCCTTTCCTGTCTCACTGGCTCAGCCACAGGAACAATGAGCTGATGGGATGCTTCCACACAAAGATGATGAAGATGACAACTGAAATGCATTGAGTGCATACCGGACACTGTGCTAAGCGTTGACACTGTTCATCTCATTCTGTCTCTCAGAATGATTCGCAGACCCTCATCAGACAGGTCTGGCTACTTCCAAGCTGTAGCTCAGGGAGCGGTTATGTGTCTCTCACTCTGAGTGGTGGCACTGGGACCTAAACCCAGGCAGTCATCCTGGATCAGAGATGACCCGGAGCTGCCCTTGTCGGCTCTGGTAAATCTGGGGCTTCTCCATAGAAGCAAGTGGCTAGAGAGTGGGTGACCAGACAAGGGACCTTCCAGGGCCCACCTGCCATCTCCCTAGGGCTCAATTGATCTCCAGAGGGGACAGGGTGCCACACATCACCATGCCCCCTTGCTGACTGCCTAGTGACCAGGAAGATGGGATGGTGAGGCAGTGGCCAAGGCTGGGGACGACAGAAGGAAAGAAAAAGGGAACCACCATGTGCTTTCCATTCATATGATGCTTTGGAACTTCTCACACAATCAGGTGGGGACTATATTCCCATTTTACAGTTGAGAAAACTGAGTCTTAGAAGAACTTGTCCAATAGCCAACAGCTTGGAAGTAGCCAGACCTGTCTGATGAGGGTCTGCGAATCATGATCTTTGTTTTGCTCCCTGAATCCAGCCTGGCCATTTCTCCTCATCACTTCTGTCTGTTCCTCCTGGGAGGGTGTACAGACTGCTGACCATGTTCATGTCCACCTGCTAGGTACCAGGACTACACTAGCACTCAGGATGTGACACTGAACAAACTTCCCCTGGAGCCCAGAATCTGGCTGAAGAATCAGACTATGAATTGGTAAGCACAGGATTAACCTCAGGCAGCATGAGACACCCAGCTGAGCTTCAAGGGGGCAGCATGTCCACAAAAGGACAGGAGCACACATCATGGGACAGCCTGGGGAGGCACTGAGGGCGGGAAAGAGTACCCCAAGGGTCCCTGCTCTGTCCAAGTCCTCTCCACTCCTCTCAGCTCCCAAATCCCACTCTTGCTGTCACCATCTCTGCCAGCCCAGCCAGAATAGATGAAGGTGCCCCAAAAGGCAGGTTTCCTGAAAATGCAAAGGTTACACTCCAGTTTGTCTCAGCTTGAATGGGTGGGGCAAGAGTGTGTTGGAGGTGAGGACTCTGATGGTCAGGGCCCGGGCTGAGAAGTTGGCAGAGCTGGGCTGTGGTCCTCCCAGCCCGAGTCTCATGCATGCTCCTATTCCCTTCCAGCAGAGGCTTCTAGCTCAGCATACCAGCCAGGTATGGGAGGACATGCAGTCCTTGGGAAAGGCCACTCACTGCCCAGCTGAAAGCCTCAGGTCTTTGCTACTCAAAGCATGGCACGTGGACAGGAGGTTGGCCTCGTGGGAAGGCTTGCTACCAAAGCTATTCTGACCTGCAACAGAATCAGATCTGCATGCGAATGATCCTTGGGTGCAAACTGCACTGGAACTGTCCAAGGTTACCTGTCCAGGATGGCACCCAATTGGTGTGCAGGGAGGGGCAGTACCCTGCCCTGAGGCTATGCCAAGGCCTAGGCACATCACTGGTCAGGGAGAGTGGAAGGGGCAGCTCAGGGCTGGAGGGTCTTCAAGCAGTGAGAAACAGGTAGGGGGAGCAGAGAGATGGTGGGTGGGCACCAGAGCTCTGAGGCTTGGGAGGGAGGTGAGCAGGATGTGGAGGAGGAGGAGGAGGAGAGGGGAGTGGCTGCAGCCCGATGCAGGCTGCTGGCCAACAAGTAGGCCATGGAGCTGCCTCGCTCTTGGAGGGCCACTGACAGCTCCCCAGGGCCCCATCATCTCCACGAACAATTAAAACCCGACTGGCTCAGAGGGAGCCCTGGCAGACTTGGGCCACCTGCTGCCGCAGCAGCTCTTGCTCCCACCCTCCTGGCTACACTCATGCCTGCCTCTTGCACAATCACATGGGCCCTACACTCCTTACATATATCATTAGCGTGCGTCCGCACAGGCACATACCCAGGCACACACGCATCACCGGCAGGTGCACAGGCTGCCTGTGGTCCTGGACTTGAGTACTCTCAGACATGATACACACACACACACACACACACACACAGGCTCACTTCTGGCATACCTTCACATGCTTGCACGCAAACACACACACACACACATACACACAGTCTCACAAAAACTCACACCCATATACGCCTGCTTGCTCTAAAGCTCAGGTCACATTCACACGTGCACACCTAATCATTACACATATGCACACTTTCACACTTACCCAGGCACACTCATGTTCACTCTCTTCCACCACATTCACGCTCATCCACTCCCACTGAGGGGTGAGTCAGGTGCTTCCATGCAAGACAGGAACAGTATAAAGAGGACAGCCATGGAGTAGGCCCCAGAAGGGGACCCACTCAGGCAGCCAGAGCTCCTGTCCCCAAGCCCCAGGTGGCTGCTTCCTATTTGCCCAAACTCCAGAATGTAAGAGCTCTGGGAGCCACAAAAATGGGTCAGTGTGGACAATGAAGGGCTTTGGATGTATTATTACTGGTTGTTTGTATGTTTGTTTGTTTGTTTGTCTTTTGCAGTACTAGGGACAGAACCCGGGGTTTTGCACTGAGCTACATCTCCTCTCTAGCCATTCTGTATTTTGAGGCAGGTTCTTGTTAAGTCTCTAAGTTGCCCAGGCTGGGCTTGAACTTGCAATCCTCCTACATCGGACTCCCAGAGTGCTAGGGTTACAGGCGTGCACCACCACACTTGGCTTGTGGGGAGGGGAGTATTATTTTAAAACGTCTCTGAGCCTAGCAGGGAAGGGTGGGACTTCATGACAGAAGGGCACTGAATGACTGCAAGTCCTTGGGCCGTGGCAGCCAGGACAGAAGGAGAAGATAGTGAGTTACTTTTGGGGACAGTCTAGACGCCTCCCTGCATGGTCTTTCCTCTGCCAACCGAAGGGACACCTTTGTGCAGGAATCACCAGGGCACATGGCCAGGAGGGTCAGAGGCCCAGCTGTGGGGCGTGGCTGAGAACGAGAACAAGGCTAAGCGTTAATCAGGATGTTCTGAGCCTTGGGGACATCTCAGACAGAGCCCAACACCTGCAGAATGGGCAAGTGAGGGGGCAGCAGGACCAGACTGGAGAGGAAGAAGAAAGACCCCAGCCCAGCCTGGGACGTGGTATGAAGCCTGGCAGGGCCCAGCACATTGGCCTCAGCCTCTGTGAAGCAAAGGTGGGAACAGAAAGAATAATCTGGGCACTCACACTCAGAAAGAGGGTTGTCCCCTGTGGTGAGTGTCCTGGGCTGTCAAGACTGCATTGCTTCCCAGGAGGCCACGGAGTCCAGGGGAGGAAAAAGAGAGAGGGGGGCTGGGTGACAGCAGGGAGACCTCTCTTTATTTGTTTTTTGGCAGCACCAGGGGTGCCCCCAAGGTCTGGAGTGGGAGCAGAACCCAGGGACACAATACCACTGAACTACATCCCCAGCCCCTTTTTTTTTTATTTTGAGATGGGGCCTCACTAAGTTGCCCATATGTCACCATGCCCAGTCTAGCAGGACCTTTCTCTTCAAACCTCTCTGGAGGACATGGAGGCAGAGGGTGGGTGTGCCTGCGGCTCTTGCCTATGTCTCCTCTCCTCTTCAGGCCCCAAGGCATCACAGCAGTGCTGCCTGTCCCTAATAAAGCTGCCCAAACACTGAAATCCTGGTTCTTCCCTGTGGCTGGAGCACGGCTCTCTCCTGTCTGCCCGGCTCCCTCAGCTGCTGTGCTTGGGAACACAGACTTGAAGCAGACTTCATGGGGCCACCTATTGAGATGGGGTGAGTCTGGAGTGGCGGCTACAAGCCAGGCACACTCATCTCTGGTCTTTACGGCTGCTGGGGCAAGAGGTTGGGGCTATGGTTCCTTCTCACTCTGCCCTGGATCTCAGGTTACCAGTAGAAAGAACATTCCTATACTAGGGCCTCTGGGGACAGAGGAAAGGCTTGGGATCTGGCCTTTTTCACAAGTAGCCACTAAATGGCAGAAGGAGGCTCACCGGAGGCAGTGCCCTAAGCCCCCAGCTGCTGTCATCAAAACTCAAAGGTACTGATGCTTCTGGGCCTCTAGGTTATTATTGGCCTCTGCCACCATCTAGGCCTCCTGTTGCAAAGCTAGAGTTGTATGCAAGCTCCTCTTTCCCAGGCTGTGCCATGCCACACTTGGGGCCCTTCTGCCTGGTCTCCCATGAGTTAGCACCCCATAATCTCAGCTAACTTCCCTACCCCTCCTCACTGTGGTGTCCTTTAAAGAGTGTGGGCATGGTGGAGAAGCATGCTGGACCAGAAGAGGGTGGGGATGCAGGTCTCTTGGACCACAGCTCCACCCCTCAGCTATTCCTCATCTAGCCCAAGAGGATGGGATCCTTCAGCACAGAGGAGGCCTCAACTTCCCCAGGGACCCAGATGCTATTTCCTCCTCTCTCAGCTTCCAGGGAGAATTGTAAGAGCCAATTGCCCAAAAAAGATTCACTGGAGAAAGTTGATGCTTGACTTAAGCAGAGTGTCATGATTCTGCAACATCCATCCAGCAGTCTGTCCACCCATCCACCCATCTGTTTGCCTATGCACCCATCTGTTTGCCTATGCACCCATCAGTCAGTCCGTCATCTATCTATCCATCTGTCCATCTGTCCGTCTGTCTGTCCATCTATCCATCCATCCATCTGTGCATCCATCTGTTTATCCATCTATCCATCCTTCCACTTGCCCATTAATTCAGGTCATGTTCTGGGCTGGGGCTGTGCCAGGCCCTGGGCTTTGGAAACAAAGAAGATGAATCAAAACGGTCCTTGCCCTCAAGGAGCTCCCAGCCAGCCTGGTCAGGAAGGAGCCCGTGGAGATAGATAAATGATATGACAATGTAATAAGTGCAATTACCAACCTATGAACAAAGAGCTGTGAAAACACTTCAGCCAAAGCCTGGAGGAGCTTGAGAAAGGCTTGGCAGAGGAGGTGACATTTAAGCTGAGTCTTGAAGAATGAGTGGCAGTCTTCCAGCCAGGGACAGGGAGAGCTCATTCCAACATACCTTAGAGGTGTCTTGTGACAGTTACAGCTCCAAAACTAATAACTTTGGGGTTCACATTAAATCCTCTCCAGACATTAAGTTTGAACCTGATGCAGTCATTTCAGACCTTCAACTAGAAATGGAGACTCACAGAAAATAGTCACCCAAGCCCCCCAGGGATATAACCTTTTCCTAGAAACTTCAGCACATTTGTTTAGAGAGCTTGGCCCAGGGGTGTGACTCAGTGGCAGAGCACTGCCCAGTGTGCAATCAGGCCTTAGGTCTGATTTCTTTAACTGAAAAACAAAAACAGTAACATAATAAAAATAAAATTACATATTTAGAGAGCTATGTTTGAAAACTGGCTGGCTGGGCACTCCTTTCCCCTTTCACAGAAATGCTAGGACCAAGCCTGAACTATCAATAGCACAGCAGTGGACACACCATATCCAAAGTCAAGCCAGTGGGTTGAGGAGGCCAAGTCCAAGGTCCCAGATCCAACCCCACCAGGTGGGCTGCGCTATGTTTAACTTCCCATCTCCCAAAAAAGCAGACCTTGAGACAAGGTTTGTGTTCAAGTAGTTTATTTGGGAGCTGCTCCCAGGAAGCACTAGTGAAGAAAAGGGAAGTGAGGCAAGGAGGGAAGAAAACTAAAAAGAGCCGTGTAGCTGAGTAGATTATCACCAAGGGCAACTTGGGCTCAGCCCCACTGGGAAATGCTGGGAGACGTAGACCACGCCCTGGGATTTTCCCACCAGAGAAGCAAAGAGGCAGGGTTGTTTATTCTGCTTTCACCCATCATCACCCAAGCCCTCACCCGAGGCTTCAGCAGCCCAGCGCCTCTCACCTCCATGGAATCCTGGGTGCTTGCAGTAAAATCCTGTGGCAAGCCTGGAATGTGAGTGCTCCACAGAGTTATGAGTGCATCTCCAAAGGCATTGTTGGGGCACCCAGGCCAGGGTCCCCTTCGACCACAGCTGGGAGGTTGTGGCAATGAGGCAGGTGCTTTCAGGAGGAAGGAATTCTTACATGTCAGACGCTTAAAAGAGATCTAAGTAATTGGGAAGGCTCCACTCTGAACAATAATCAAAGGAAGACACACACAGAGGACATCCAGATGACAAGTGCTCGGCCTAATAGAGCTCAGGCAGAGCACAAAAGGCACCAGACCAAGGGTCCAAAGAGCTGTAATGCAAATGAAACCCCCAGGGTCCCAGCTCCTCATGGCCCAGAGCTCTGGTGGAGCCCACAGTGGGATTGTCATGGGGCAGGAGCAACACCACAATTGGCAGAAATTGACACCTGCCTACGGGGCAACAGGAAAGAGCTCCAAAAGCTTTGTGGATCACTCAAGGCCAGCCAGATAGGCATGGATCAGAGTCCCTCTGTGGGAGGACCTGCCATGTGCCTGGAGCTCCTGCGAGAGTAACTTTCCTCCTGAATGGTGCAAAGTGAAACTCCACAAAGTGCCGAGTCACAGGAAACGCCAAGATTCTTCACACATAGAATAATGAGGCAATAAAACTCAACTATAAAGTTAGATAATTTACCATAAATATCTAAAGCTCTCAAATTATTCTCTACATTAACTGCCTATGTTTAAAATGATCTTTGCATTCACTATGTCACAGATGGCAAAAGCAGACAAGAGAGTCCTTGACAACTCTAACTGCAATTAGCCCTTCCCAGCTGCGGTGATTTAAAGGCCTTTTCAGTTAAGCTGAATGAAACACCCGCGCTTTATAAATAAAGGCTTTACCAGGGCCGACAATGAAGTATTTGAAACGTACAGGCTTGAGCTGGTGGAGAGGGGGTGCTAGGGGGAGGACTGTCACTACATCCTAAAACCCAAGCCCTACACACCCCTCAGCGCCCCCACCCCTCCCTGCCTCACTCACGTGGGCTTGCACACTCCCCTCCCTCCACACTTGTAGCCCTGGGCTCTGCAAGGCCCCTGCCTCTTCCTCCCCGTGAAGACACGCCCACCTCCTTCTGTTTCTGCACCATCCTCCAGTCTCGAAGCCTAGCTTTCAAACCCTCTCCCTCCACATACACACACACACACACACACACACACACGCCTGTGCACACAGAGGCAGAGCTGGGGAGGCTGTGCATCTCCAAGAAAGGTGCCCAGGGCACCTGAGCAATTTCTAGCATATAAAGGCCAGATAAGGTCAGTAGTCTCTGGTGCAGGACTCGCATACCTTCGTTGTGGCTGGGCCCCAGACTCTGACCCCTGCGCGGCTGGTCCCTCAGAAGAGGAGGAGGAGTTCACGCTATGCTAGGGAGGAGCTGCCCTTCAACAACACACAGTACTTCGGAGCTGAGAGTTAGGAAGTGGCTGCACGGCGAATGAAGGAGGTCAAGGTTACCCTGATTGCTGTTGAGCGCTCTTCCCTGGGGCCTGGCTGGTTAATTGCTTGGAGTCTAGTGTGGCAGAGGGAGCTGTCAGCAAATGGCCCCTCTGAATCACATGCTTGGATCTCTGAGATCGTCCTGGAGACCAAGGCTTGACTCCCTCTGCTTCCAGGCCAGCCTCGTCCCAAGGACATGGACATAGGTCGGGTCCCAGCCTGGGTCAGAAAAGCTTGGCTCCCGTTGCACTCACCCACCTGGAGTCACAAGGTCCTCTTCCTGCATGTGCTGTGAGGACCAGAGTTTGTCCTGACCACGATCCCAGCCTGAAGCAGTCCTAAGGCACAGCCTCTCCCACCCTGGCAGTCATGAAGCAATGATAACCACACACCTACTTCATCCCTAGCACCATGCTGAGCCCCTCTGACATGATCCTATCTTACCCTCTCTAAGAGTCTCTGAAGCACATACTGTGATTCTCGCAGTTTCAGACAGGGGTGCTGAAGCCAGGAGAGGCCAAGTACTTTTCTAAGATGGGGAAGGATGGAGTTGGGCTCTGGCAGCTTAGCTGTACCCTTAACACAGCTCATTACCCAAGATGCAGTCCTTTGTCCTCTGTGCTGCTCTCTGGAAAACCAGACCTTCCCTGTTGATCCCCAAGCCCCCACACAGCTCTCCTGCCACTTCCCTTAGGATCCCACTTCTGAAAGATGAGAGGGCCCTGACAGTCGCAGCACTCCATCGTTATGCCATCCTGCTGTGTCTACTGGATGAGGATTTCCCTGCACAGACACATCTACCACTCCTGGCCATCCTCTGGGGAATCATGAGACCCTGCCCAGTGCCTTGCACCAGGGCTAGCCATGTGCCACATTCTGGGGCTGGAGGACTCTTGGAGTTGCAGGCTTAGGGCAGGCTCTAAGGCCAGCAGTTCTGGGACAGCATCTGGAGTCCTGAGAGCTCCAACCAGACAAGCTCTCACTAACCTACTGTTACAGTATTTGAGTCCCAGAAGATGCCTTGGCTGAGACCCAACTCACAAAGGAGAAAAACTCATTCTATGGCTGATGGCAAGTGAAGGCAGGTAGGCAGTCCACAGATCGGTCAAAGTGCAGGAGACTGAGCATGACTTAGTCACAAGGTCTGGTCCCAGGTCCAGAGCAACTAGGCAGCTGTACTTGGCCCAGGACCCTGGGGGTGGCAGCCAGAAAGTGGGGTGGTGGCTTGGGGGTGGCGTGCTGGGATCAGATAAGAAGTAAGTTGCTTTGCTGCAGACCCAAGTCTGGGCCTTGCTGGGGCCATGCAACTCCTGGAAATGCTTTACTAAAACAATGCTTTACTAGTTATGTATAGGAGAGGGACACTGGGCACAGAGCTGCCCAAGAAGCTGTTTTCACCTTCCCCAAGCTGGGAAAGCAAGAGACTGACTTCAAAGACAGAAAAGCATTGGATGGGAGAAGTCATGAGACAGAAGCCCTTGCTGTGAGTGTGCTGCAGCTCAGTTAACCTCCCTGCCAAATCCTGCTCCCCTCCCCGCTTTCCACAGTCCCCCTGAGCACCCTGCTAGCAGATCACTGGGCCACACTTGGACTCCACCAAGGCAGAGAGGCTCCACCTGCACAGGCAGCCCAGCCCATGGGGGACCAGTGGTGGCCACTCATTATCTGGAGGTCACTACTGCTGCAGTGACCTCTCTGAGGGCTCCACACATGCTCGACCTGAGCAGGCAACACTAATCAGAGTACTTGCCTTTTCCATTCTTAGCTGGGTTGCCTTGGACATGTTACTTCCCCTCTCTGAGCCGTGGTCCCCTCCCATCATATGGAGATCATAACCCTTCTTTCACTAACTGTGTTAAACCAGGAAACCCTTCTAAAGAGCTTGGCTCCAGTCTCTCCCACACAGAGTGTGGTACTATCACCTTTCCTGTTTTAGGCGCTTCATTTCTAATAACACTACCAGAATTTTTGGTGAGTGATTTTTTTTCAGGCTGTCACACTGAGTATCATCGTAAGTTTTCTGGAAAAAAAAAAAGTTAAAAAATAAAAGCAAAAAATCCCCAAACAAAACCTAAACTTTTGGGAGGAGGCACCAGGGCTTGAACCTAGGGCCTCCTGCATGCTAGGCTGGCACTCTACCCCTGAGCTGCACAGCCAGCCTTCTCTGAGCTCTTTCACACCATTTGTGCAATAGGTTTTGCTGGACTCTGAAGCTGTGTGCAAAGCACCACCTTCCACATGTGACCATCATCTTGTTCCATTTGGGTCAGCCTGGTGAGAGTCTTTCACAAACAGGACAGCAAGGAGAACTCACAAATGAGACAGACAGTCACTGCCAGTGGCTTCTGCTGAGCAGAGGGGACCAAAAGCAAACTGGAAAAGCCTGGACCTTTACAGATGTCCACCAGAGGGACGAAGCAGTTTCCTGAGAACTAGACCCATCAAGAGCCTTATAAACATTGCTGTCACCCACTGTAATTGCAATTTCCCACAATTTCATAACACATGTGAACTTAATAAGCATACGTGTACCTGCCACACCATCAAAAATAATGACCGCTATTGTTTAAGGAGGTCTTGTTCAATCTTCTACATCTGTCAAGAAGCAGCCCTCTGGTTCCTTTGTTTTGCTTCCCTACAAGCTGCACATGATTGACAAAGGCTGGCAGCCCATCCATGGGTTGACTGGGGCCACAACAGTAGCCTCATGGGAAAAGTGGATGGTCCTACCAGATTCTTTCCCATAGGAACTGGAAATGCTGATGATGCCACTGGTGAAGGGAATTGGAAGACCATTAGGTTAGAGGCCTGAGAGGCCACGATGGACCATGAGCAAGTGACGGGCACAGAGGGCAGGGATAAGGTGTGATAGGTATGTGAAGTTTCAAGGCTGAGAATAGATGGGAAGACCATGGGCAGGAGGGCAGGGGGAAAAGTCCTGTTTATAGGACACTGTTGCAGCTGAGGGCCCCCAGGACATCTTGGATCTCAAGCCAACATTCAGCCT
The DNA here is from genome assembly GCA_028451465.1 of Erethizon dorsatum. Lineage (NCBI taxonomy): Eukaryota > Metazoa > Chordata > Mammalia > Rodentia > Erethizontidae > Erethizon > Erethizon dorsatum. The sequence continues at coordinate 106,159,199 of CM051827.1, read as the reverse complement.
CCACTTTGCCCCAGCCCTGGCTCCCACATGTTTACTGGATCCTGTGTGCACACAGAACCTGGCAATAAACCCTCATGACCTCACATAGAGGGAGCCTGCTCTAGCAACCCAAGCCCTATGCTCGTGAGTGGAGGCAAGAGTCCTGCGGCACTCCAGCGGACACCTTCACAATTAGAACCATCAATGGGCTGGCACCTGTGGGATGTGCTGTGGGACCAGTTACTGATACATCTCATTGTCCTTCTACATATCTGTGTTCCTCTATTTCATGCACAAAGAGATCATGTGAGGTCATCCCAATGCTCTGCTGAGTTCAAGCATATTGCATTATAACCTTGCCCAGGAAGAAAGTTGAGCCTGATAAAACTTGGCCTTGAATACAACATAGCACATAACCCAAGATAGGTCTTCAGTAAAACTCTGTTTCTGCTTATGGGGAACCTGTGTTAGGTCTCGGTGCTCACAAAGCTGGGCCTTGAACAAGCTCTCTAATTTGTTGTCTCTGGGAACCATTGCCCCTTTTAATATCTGCCCATCTCCAGTCTTCCAGGAACACTCCATCCTCTGGGTCCCAAGGACACTGGCAGTCAGTCAACAATCTCAGTGGAATGCTGTTCCAGTGCTTGGGCTTGGTGGCTCGCATGTGGCCCACCCTGAGACTGCGTCTCTTCCTGATGGTTTGGGCCACTCTTGACCTTTCCTCAAAGGTCAAAGCAATACAGCAGTGAAATGTCTGTGTCCTTTGTCATCCATCAGTGTGAAACCCTTTTCTTATTCCCAGTAGATGCTGAACAGACTTGTGTCGTCTGGCCCTTACTGAGCTGCCTCTCTGTCAACTTCATAGCCCCCTGGGGGGCTTCCTCCAACACTGTCACTCTCACGGTGGTAATAAAGGGAACTGCTACATGCTGGACACATGCCACAGCCCCTTCACCATGCCAAGATCACATGGATAAACATATACCTCCTTTCTAGAAAAGAGACCCATAGCTGACCCAAGGCCACAGCCAACAAGGAAGTGCCCATGCCGTGATGTGACCCCAGGTCTAGGTAGCTCTTCCAACCCTCTTCCAACCATTGATGACATGAGTGATTTTGGGCTGGTGTCTTCTGTTTTCTCATCTGAAAAAATGGGGTCACCAACACTCCCTACCTCCTGGGGCTGCTGGGAGGGTTACTTAAACCATCACCTGTACCCGGCACACAGTACATGCTCAATACAGAGCAGCCATTATTGTTGCTTACGGTCATTTCCTCTAGATACAGTCTGCATAATGCCGCAAGTTCTCAGCCTGTGAAACTCCTCCTATGGAATGATGTGTCTCAGGAATCAGTCACTTTGCATGTGCCATCTCCATCACCCCTCCATTCTTCTCCATCCTTGGAATTTGTCTTCTATCAATCTAATCCCTAGAGCTTCCCATGAATCATGAAGTTTCCTAAGGAATCAGCCCCAAACCCTTATTTTCTGGGTGAATTTGCTACTACAGTTGTACCATGGTACCCATAGGATATTTGCTCCAGTTCACCCTGTGGATGCCAAAATCTAGAGCTACTCTAGTCCCTTAAATAAAATGGTATGGCATTTGCATAAACCTATGCACATCCTCCTACATATTTTAAAGCACCTCTATCTAGATTACTTATAATGTCCAATACAATGTAAATATTATGTAAATATTTTGGGGTTTTTTTGTGTTACTGGGGATGAAATCCAGGGCCTTTCCACTAAGCTACATCCCTAACCTATTCTTTAAATTTATTTTTTATTCTGAGACAGTGTCCTACTAAGTCGCTAAATTGCCCAGGCTGGGCTTGAACTTGCGATCCTTTTGCCTCAGCCTCCCTGAGTGTTGGGGTTATACGTACATGCCACCACAACAGGCAAAAATATTTGCTATACTGTTTTGTTTAGGGAATCAAGACAGGAAAAAATTCTGTACATGTTCAGCACAGATGCAAGTTTTTTCAAGAATTTTAATCTGCAGTTGGTGGAACTGGTGGATGTGGAGGTCCTGACTGTATACTACCAGAAATAGGAGCCCGTGGTGTTCCCACTTCTCTGACTTCCTCACACCAGGCACAAAGTCCTACTCATGTGTCCTGAGATTCAGTATGTCACTTGCTAAAGTTCAGGCCACAGCACCTCTGAGCATGGACTTCACCAACAGCTGGCAAGACGGCTCCTCCTATGGTCTCACCGTGCCCCTCACCAGCAGCTGTCCTGTTGGCCAGAATCAGAGGCATCTCCTCCAGTCCCTCTCTGTCCAGTCCTTCTCTATGCTCCTGGAGCTGAATGGTCACCAGGCCAGCAAAGAACTGTTCACAGGCTCTGGATACTTTGAACATCTAGAGTCTGAGCTGTCCCACCACTGCCACCTCCTGCCTCTGTGAGGATGCAGTTGGTGCCAGGAAGGCAGCATCCTCTGCCTTTGTGTCAGACGAGGCCAGGGAAACCCTTCCTGGACCAGAATCCAAAGTGCCCAACCAGGCATGGTGGCACACACCTGTAATCCCAGCACTCTGGGAAATGAGGCAGGAGGACCACAAGTTTGGCACAAGTCTGTACAACTTAGTGACTTAATGAGACCCTGTTTCAAAATAAAAAATAGGGCTGGAAATGTAGCTAAGCATGAAGGCCCTGGGTTCAATCCCCAGTACCACAAAATAAGCACCCAAGTGCTGCTTTCCAGGCACTTACAAGAAAGGTCCCATGAAAGCAGGGTGGCCAGAGCCTGGTCTGTGTATATCCGGGCTCTCTGCTGGCCCCTGTGTCACTGGGGGTGAGCCCCTCTGACCCATGCTCTTCACACATCACATGAGGCCAGTGACACCTGATGCAGTGGGCTGGGAGCAAAATGAGGTGAAAGGAGTTGGGGGTGTGGCTTATGAGCACTGACACTTTCTGTGGCAGTTGCCTGTAGTCCCTCAGCAGCCAACTGATGGGAGGAGCAAGGCGCAGGCCTTCCTCATTGGATCAAGGGGATTCCCAAGACCTGGATTTTTGGTGCTAAAACAAACAAACAAACAAACAAAAAGTCCAGGGTGAACTGAGACAAGTTGATCCTCCTACCTTCAAGTTCCTCCCAGAGGCCATAGCTACTCAAACAGATTTGGCTCCATTTTGTGCTGAGCTGAGAAGGGGTGGAGAAGAAGCAAAGACCAAGACGATACTCAGGAAAGGTGCTTCGCTCAGTCACAGATGTGTGGCTAACAACGAACTGCCTCCCGGTCAGCTTCCCCAGCAGGCACAACCCTGGGGTCCTGGGACATCTCCACTCCTGGTAGGGAGCACAGGTATCTCTGTCTGCAGCCCCCCGCCATCCCATTAGAACTTGCTTAGGTGGGGGAAGAGGTAGGAATTAAGTTTCCAGAGATTGCCAAGCTGTCCCCTGACTTCTGCGTATGCAGTGATAGGGGTGACGTTTCTTTTAGGACAGTGGAACCCTAAAGGGTGATTTTTACCCCTCAGGAGACATTTAGCAACATCTGAAAATATTTTTTTTTTTTTGTGGGTACCGGGGGGTCGACCTCAGGACCTCGCGTGCCAGCAGGCACCCGTGCCGCTGAGCGATATCACCAGCCCCTTTTTCGTATGTGGGATCCGGGAGTCGAACTCGGGCCCTCGCGCTTGCAAGGCAGGCGCTTAAGCCGCTGAGCCATCTCACCGGCCCACATCTGAAAATATTTCTTTTTTTTTTTTTTTGTGGGTACCGGGGGGTCGACCTCAGGACCTCGCGCGCCCGCAGGCGCCCATGCCGCTGAGCGATATCACCGGCCCCTTTTTCGTATGTGGGATCCGGGAGTCGAACTCGGGCCCTCGCGCTTGCCAGGCAGGCGCTTATGCTGCTGAGCCATCTCACCGGCCCTGAAAATATTTCTGGTTGTCATACCTGGAGGAGAGGTGCTACTGGCATCTTGGGGAGAGAGGCCAGGGATGCTGCTGGGTATCCAATAACACACAAGGCAGCTCCCTCCCTCTCAACAGAATTACCTGGACCAAAATGTCACCAGTGGTGAGGCTGAGAAACCCAGCTCTGGGGGAGCTGGAAGAGTTTGATTCCAGGTGGGGAACTGGGAAGCCAAGGGTTCCAGGAGCCCATCCCTGGTCTCTAGGTCACTGAGCCCAGCCCTCCAAGGGCCACCCCAGGGGGAAATTTAATGTCTCCACCCCACCAGATCAAAACTGGAAGTAGATGAATGTCACTGGAAGGCCCTGGACAGTGGCAGCAGTGGGGAAGGGCAGGAATTTTTGGCATGAGGCTGGCAAGGAGCAAGCTTTATGGCTTGTTCTGTTCAGAGTTTTAATTAAGCGTCTCAAATAAGGATTTAATTGGGCTGTAACAAGCTGGGCTATTGTATGCAAGAGAAACACCTGGGGATTATTAGAAAACATTTTTAAGGCGGTAAAGCTGTAGCAAACACTTGCAGATGTTAAATCAGGAGATCTCATTCTACAGCTCCACACCACATGCAGAGGGGAGCCAGCCTTCCCCCACTCCCTGATTGATCAGGGCAGGAGGGACAGTGAGGTCCAGAGGTATGAAAAGGATGGGGTCGGGGGTGGGAGGGTCAGACTGCAGCCTGACCTGCAGCCCTGGGGGAGATGCTCTAGACAGAGGGCTCAACATGAAGCCTTTGCCAGCTCCTGCATCTTAGGCTGCTCTAAGGAAAATGAAAACAGCCAGGCTCAGTTTAGGAGGGACCAAGGTGACCACACTCAGCCTGGGGGTGCCATGATGGCCAGGCCTACAAGGGTCCTAAGAGGAATCAGGAATGATCACGCTTACCTCAGTTGTACTAAAGCTGGCCAAGCCCACTCTGGATCCTTGAAGGGAGCAAGGGTGACCAGCACCCAGCTGGGAGGGGACAGGGATGACCAGGCTCATTTTATTGGTCATCTCTCCCTCAACCTAACTTTAAGCTCAATTGATCCAGGGTCTGTTTTGTTGTAAGTTCAGAGCATACATCAAAGCCTGGAACACTGTAGGCACAGCTAAATGAATGAATGAATGAATGAATGAATGAATGAATGAATGAGAGCAGGCAGTGGTGTACAGGCCCATTTTAAAGGTACCAAAGCTGGCCACACTAGTGCCTCAAGCACAAGTGTCCATCGGAGGAGTGAATGGCAGTGAAGAAGTGGCCATTACCCCATCCATATGGAGGAAGGAGAGGCCCTGGCCAGAATGCCGCTGCTTCCTGTTGGTCAGGTGTCTAACCCCCAACAGTGACTGTCCCCATCAGGTTCAAAGAGGAACTCTTCTCTGTCTCAACCTGCTGCTGGCTTCACCTGCCACTTCCTCTTGGGGCCTGACCATAGGACCTTGGGACTAATGTTCCTCCCTCACAATACTGTGACCTGCATGAGAAAAATCCCACATTTGGGTCTCCAGCATTGATCAAGGGCTCAAGCACAGAAAATACTTCATGTATGTCTATTGGAGTGATCAATATGTGATGGTTGATGTGCATGTGATAGCGGCATCTTCTTCACAGTGGCTGTCATTTATAGGATTCCCCACTACTGGCTTTATGACCTCCATTTCATAGAAGAGGAGCTTGAAGGTCAGAGAAACCCCCTTTACCCTGCTCTATTGCTCCTCCAGGGCTCCCTAGTGTTGGAAGGAGTCCATCTCCCAGCCTGTGAACAGGCGTCTTGGAGACAAGCTCAAGGCAGTAGAAGGAGCAGGGTGTTTCTGGGCCCCAGAACCCCAAAGGGCCCTCAAAGTGGCTGAGGTTTACACGCTTCTGAGGCTCCTGCCATGGGCTCAGACCTCCATCTGTGCAGTCCCCGTCAGCCCTCTGGTCCCACCCTGCCCCACTATGTTGAGCTTTGAAAGTGGTGTGTGAGTACGTGCATGTGTGTGTGTGTGTGTGTGTGTGTGTGTGTGTAAGCATGTGCACATTGGAGCTGGGGAGGAAAACAGCAGGGAGGAGAAAACTGATGGAATGTGGGGGATGAGTGAAAGGCTCAGTGGTGCAAGGTTGGGGGCTCAGGTGTATAGAGGGGAGTCAGCTGTACATGAAGGGACACTGCAGGGATATGGGAGGGGCTTCAGGGTTTTAGGTGCATAGTTTGGGGCAGGGCCAGGTGCCTGAGGCAGGAGAGGGAGCTGGAGAGCAGGTGGCTGAACACGTCACCTCTCCCACTCCAGTAGACGTTGCTTTCTCAGAGGGACAGAAACTGCAAGTCAGGAGCCAGGTGTGAGCGGCCAGGTGAGCACAAGGGCAGGTGGAGAGCACAGGACTTAGCATCTGGCCTTTCAGGCTGCTCTTGGCAAAGGTCCCTTCTGGAAAGCACCTTCATTCTATCCCCCACCCTCCACTTAGGGAGGCCTGATGCAGCTGTAAGGGCCCCATGGAGCCCAAAGTTTCAGTGTCCTTTCCCTTTAGAAGGATGAGCCTATCATGTGTCCAGGGCAGGGGACTTGGGCTGGGCCTCTGGCAGCCCAGCCGCCCACCTACAGCAGGCACCGACAGGGCAGGGGCTAGGTACAGCTTCAAAGCTCTGCTCATTCTAGAGTCCTCTCACTGAGGCCCTGATTCTTTATCTCTGCCTATTTTGTTTCCTTAGAACTTAAGAGCACTGAACAAACACTGTATTTCACACTAATTGTCATGCTTGTGGCCAGTGTGTCGGCTACTCCAGTAGATTGTCTGGCTCTCAAAGGGCCAGGAGTTCTGCTGTTTTGCTGGGAATAGTAATAGTAAGCACTTCAAGAAATATCTACTGAGTGGATGAGTGGATGATCTTCAAACATTCATTGTCACATTTGATCTTCCAGGCCTATAGTTAAGGCCAAAAAGACAGGTGTTATTTTTATTACCCCAATCACCTATATGAGTGAATAATAATTACTGTACTAATAGCTAACTTTTATTGAGCACTTACTATATGCCAGGTCCTGTGATAAAGGTTTCACATATTTAATCTAACAGGATCTTCATAAGAACCCTATGAAGTGCTATTAACTCAATTTGACAGATGGTGTATATGGGCAGGAGAGTTCAGATTATAAAGTAACTTGCCCAAACTCACCCAGCCATGGGCCAGGCACCATGCTGAGAGCTTTATGTGGATTCTATCATTTGATGCCTATAACTGTTTTACAAACTAATAATTCTATTTTACAGAAAAGGAAAGTGAGGCCCAGAGAGAAGCAGTGATTGTTAAAAGACACACACTGAGCAAGGTGCAGAGCCAAGATTCAAACCCACATCCATTGGAATCCAAATTCAGCCTCCTTTTTGGTGTGCTCATCTGGGCAGTGAGCTTCCCCTCAGATAGCGCATTCAGATGGACTTGAGGTCACAGGGCGAGAAAGTGAGCCTTGAAAACCAGGGCCCCAGGTCCAAATTCCTTTTGTGGGTCAAAAACATGTGGGAATCTTCCAGCTCTGAGATCTACATTCAGGGAACATGTGCTGGCATGTGCCATAGCCCTGTTCTCTATACCCGACCTCACCTGACCCTCCCCAGGGAGACCGAAGCAGTACCTGCTGGGCAGAGGAGGGGGTGAAACACAGAGGGCTGCAGTGGTTCCCATTTCCATTCCTGCCAGTAACCACCCAGTAATCTTCATTTGTAACTTAGAGAATTACACCATTAGATGCCATGAATGTGCATTCCATGTCCCCCACCCTGCTGTCCTCAGACTTTGAGAGATGGGCTCCCATGGGCCCAATGCTCCATTTTATTGTCACAACCCAGGAATGGCCATGACAGACAAGTGGTTCTTCATCTGCCTATTGTCAAAAGAATTGTCTGGGATCAATTGTTCTAAAGCAAAAAATCAATTGCACTTGGCAGTTGTCTGCGCAAATTTAACGAGTTTATATTCAATGACTCCATCCAGCAGGGAACTGAACTCAGTTACTTGAGGAACATTCTGCACCCAATCCCTCCAGCAGGAAGCCACACGGCTCCACTGTGGCACTTTTCCCTGTTCATGGTGGGGCTTGGAATGCTGAATAAGAAAACCTTCCAGGCCGGAACCATCACGCCAGGAATAGATGTGTAAGTTTGCTCATTTATGGGAAAAGATACACAGGTCTGGTTTTCTAAGAAAACAAAACAAACAGAAAAGCCCCCCTCCTCCTCTTTGTCAAAATGAAAAGACAAGATTCTTTGATCGATTCCTTCATTTCCTCAAAAGAAACCTGTCTCTGTTTGGACTTCCACAGAGGCAGATCCTGAGATCGAGCTGAATGAATGCAGGTGATTTGGGAAGTGACTCAGGATGCACTTGTCGCAAAGAAGGAAATGAGACAGGAAAAGGAAGGCAGCCGGTAACAGGAGCACTCTCAAGCCAATGGCCACTGCGAGCTACTGGGGCTCAAGCCTGCCACCACCCCTAGGGACCTCTGGGAACCTGCCTCAGAGTCCTCACCCGTGTGGAAAGAGGAAGCCGTGATAGTGATCAGCTAAGTCTGTGATTGGATGAGGCTCAACTCCACCCCTTCAAGCCAGATGTTCCTAAAGCCAGAAAAACTTCACTCTGATACTGCCATTCTAGGTAAGCAGCCGCAGACTTACAGAGGTGTTCTACAAACCTAAGGACACATAAGACCACAGAGTACGGGAGAGGAGGGCAAGGTTAACTTCTACCTGTGTTGATTGGAATCTTGTTGCCTGTAATCACTTATTTTTATATGATTTATAAGGTGCATAGTAGATTAACCCAGCTCACCCTGCATATAACTTATAAAGAATAAATTACTTGTGCCAGGGTGCATGGTAAACCTTGCTACTAACAAGAACATAATCAAAGAAGCCTGGTCATCAGTGCTCTAAATTAAACAGGAGCTGCCCCAACCAGTCAGTCACCCGGCTGTCAGGCATTGCCGGAGATGGTCACATCAACCATCCACTGCGCATAATCAATCAAAGGTCTATGGTGGATGGATGGAGAAGTGCTAAGAAAGCAGGCTGCCACTTTTTTCTCCAGATGTTACAGGATTTATCCTTGGATCCAGTTATGCCTTTGAACCCCGTAGCTTGGTTCCTCACCAAGTTTCATTCCCTAAACTGGTGTTTGTCTTTATGTCAGCTGACATGCTAGACAAGCTGATGAAATCATGCATAGATGTCACATATCTCAGTCTTCCACAGTCTTTCACAGATGAAAAGCTCATTTTAAAATTAGAGGTTAATGAAAGCTTTATTTTGTCCCAGGGACACTAGGAAGATTATTTTTCATGTTAAAAAGGTAAAATGTATATAATTAGTAGTATTTCCCTTTTCTCTTAGGCTACCAGGGAGCAGAGTCAAATGTCCAGCCCAATTACAGCAATGATATGCATACCGTCACTTAATTATAGTGTTTTCTTTTTCTTCCTAAGAAATATTTTACTTCGAATTTATATTTTTCCTGGTACTGAATTCTTTGAACAAGTTAACTATCTTATGAAATGTAATTCTTGTAAACAACTTTAAATTGCTTTTTTGTGGTGTGAGATGGAGTAGCTATCAATTCATTAAGTAAAAATTAAGCCCCGTCAATGGTCCAAATTGCACTTTCAGATGCAAACACAAAACATTAATGAGGCTCTCCTGGGTCAGTGCCATGATATTTCAGCCACTATGTCTGCCTTGAATGTAAGAAAACTTCCCACTCAAACTCCATGGTGTTGGCCTCATAAGGTCATGGTGGCTAGGCCCAGAGGCACATGCTTGTAATCCCAGGATTTTGGCTGAGGCAGGAGAATTAAAAGTTTTAGTCCTGTCTGGGCAACTTAGTAAGACCTTGTCTCAAAATTTTAAAATAAAAAAATTTTAAAGGCTAGGGATATAGCTTAGTATGAAGGCCCTGGGTTCAATCCCTAGTATTGAAAAGAAAAAAAAGTCCAAGTGTCTGAGCATCAGGCTGGGGGGCGGGCAGCGGTGGCTGAAGTCTGGCCAGTAGCTCCCAGCCCCCTCCTTCCACCCTGGCTCAACTGCCACTGCTGCTCACTCTGCTTTCCTCTGCTTCTATTGCTTCCTGGTCTTTCTGAGCAACTGGCTACAAACCCTTCTCTCCTCTTAGCTGCTCAACTTATCCTGAAGCTTTTCCTTTGCATCCCTTGGGTACACAGGTACCCTTCTCCTTCTGAGTCCAGCCTCATCATTAGCTGCCACCCTTCCAGGTCAATGGGGCCCTGTCCTGTCTCCCCTGCATTCCTCCTTGCCCACGGGTTCCCCACGGTCCTCTACAAGATATTGCCCAGGTAAAAGTGGCCCGAACTGCGGGTTCCGACATTGGAGAAACTCCCCATGGGGGAAGAAGCTACTATACAGGTGTTGGAGGGACTCACACCCATCTGGAGAGGGGAGAGGGGGGAGGGAGTTGTGGGTGGCACCTGCCAACTATCCAGATCCCCAAAGCCAACACTGGGGAGGAGGAAGAAGATGAAATAATCAAAGCAGCCTTGGACCATCTCTGCCTTAGTGTCGCCCGTTGAGGATGCCCCTGAGGAAACATCAGGCCATCTTGGTCAAAGGAAGCCTCCTTCCAAAACCCAGGCATCAGAGAGCAGAGGAAAACAGGCCACAGCTCCTGGTGCTAATCCCTGCTCACAGCCTATCCTCCGAGGGGCCTCAGACAGCCACAGCACCGTCAGAGCCTCGATTGCCTTATCTGTAAAGCAGAGCCAATAATCCCAGCCTATCTCACAGGAGCTGTATCAAAGGGAAAAACCACACAAAGGGCTTTGAAAAGGATAAAGAATCACACGAAGAGGTGGAGCGTTGTTTCTGCAATTGTTCCTTCTGACAGCCAAGTGACCCCAGAAGAAATTGAGCTTTGGGATGTGCAGCGTGTTGGGGGTCCGCGGTTGGACACAAAGGCTCCCAGCCCCCTCTTTCCTGCCCCTCACCCAAATAGAGTCACCACCCGCTTGGTTTTCATTTGCATCCTTAACCCAGCAGCTTTGGTTCTTCAGAGAGGGGACTCCAGGCCACACTGGGTCCTCTGGTCCCTCCCCTTGCCCTGGGCCTGGAATCCTTGGTCATGGCTGAGCTGTGTGTCTGTGAGTGTGCATGTGTGTGTGTCCTCTGATGACTTCCAATGGGGATGGCACATGTGTGACTTAGGTATAGGGACAATGGGGACAAACGTTATCTATAGTGGTTGCAGCCTGTGTTTACAAAACACCTGCACATGATCCTCACCCTCCCCGAGACTACTGGGATCCCACTCACAGGACCAGCTGGGGCAGAAGAGATCTGGCCAGCTCCACGCAGCACTGTGGAGAGCAGCCCACCACCTGGGACCCCCACTGGCCCGCTGGTGCCCTGACCTTAGCCCCTAGTGCAGATTCAGCCTCCTGTCTTGTTTCCTGGCTTCAACGCCCATCTTGGACACTGGCTTAATAGTGTCTTCCCTCCAAGGGCAGTTTCTCTAATGACAGAACCCCCAGTTCTGGCTATTGTCACCTGCTTCCTTGGACCTCTGAACTCTGCCCACTCCTAGAATTTCCCCTTCTGGCTTCTGTCATCTTCTGCACCCATGCCGCGGCATGTTCCCACCGGATACCAGCTGCCAGCCCCTCTGGACTGCACAATCTGTCCTGAAAGCCCCAGGCCCATCCCCTACCTGTGGCTGCATCTCTTCCTCCCTCTCCACCCACTAGGGCTGGCTCTGCCCTCGAGGGAAGCTTAAATCCCATCCTCCTTGACCAATCTCTCCCAGCCCACACCCTCTGCAAGCCACACGGGAATCCTTGGTGCTGAGAGGCCGGGGAGAGGGGTCTGTGGCTCCCTGCTGTACTAGATTGCAGGGGTGTGCAGCCTTTCTTCTAGAAAGTTAGAAGCGAGGAAAGAATCTGGCACCTCCTTACAACACACACTGCCCAAGTTAGCAGGATATTTTCCAGGGCTTGTGCCACCAGGACATGGGGCTGAGTTGCAAAGGTAGAAGTAGGTGCACAAAGGGGCGGGAGGCATGACTGACAGCCAATGGTTCTCACAGCAGACACGGCAGGGGGACACCGCAGATCACCGCCTCACTCGTCACGTGTCTAGTCACCCAGCGAGTATCCACCAAGCATCCACGATGTGCTGTTACTCTTCAAGGCATTGGGCAATGTGTACTAAACAAAGCAAACAAAATCCCTGTCCCTTCAGAGTCCACTCTCGAGGGGCTGAGCATTGTGATGAGGATGCAGAGGTAGGTTGGGATGGATCATGGAAGGCCTTATATGCTAAGCTAAGGCTGGACCTTAACCTGTAGGTGCTGAGGAGCCCCCAAGGCCTCCTGAATGAGAGTCAGGTGACGTGCAGAGACTTGTCAGAATCACTGACATGAAAGGTGAGGAGTATTGGAATTAGGGAGAAAAGGGGGTGGGTTTGAGCCCAAGGCAGTGAGATGGGGACACAGGAGGCAGAGACTGGGGGATCCTCCTCTCTTGGGAGGCTGTCTGCTCCTCAGGGTCTGTGGCCCTCCTTCCTGCCTCTCCACACACAACTGTTAGAGCCATGTATGAATCCCAGACTGTGGAGGGCACACCCCAGTTCACTGGGGGCGCTCCCCTCCCCAGGGTTGGCCTTCCTGCAGGCACAGTGACCTTAATAATTCAGGCAGGGAGGGAGGGATTCAAAGGCCTGGCAAGGCCTAAATATAGCCAGCCTGGCCATGTGTGGAACTGCTACCTTGAATTCACTTAGGAGCAGAGGTTGGCAGGTTCCACTGGGGACTGCGCTTTGTTTCAAAAATCACGCCAGCCAGGCACAGCCTGATGGGCCCTTGGAGCTTTCTTTAAACACATAAAAAACATTAAATGATTTTCTGCAAAAGCCTCAGCATGAGAGGAGGAGGCAGCTAATGGGAGCTTCAGTCAAAGACCTTCCAGGCTGCAGGTGAATTTGTTTGTTCAAAATGCAAATCCCTCAGGACAAAGGGCAGCCTCCCTGCTTACCAGGTACATGGATGGTGTTGGCGCTGGGGCCCTGCTCTGAGCCACTGGCGGGGCCATGGCTGGGGCCCTGCTCTGAGCCACTGGCAGGGCCGTGGGTGGGGTGGGCAGGGTGGTCCTGACCAGGACAGCAAGAAACCCTCAGTGGCTGGGGGGCAAATGCTGGAAGGGCCATGGCTTCACTGCGCTGGGCACCTCTGCTGTCTCCACTTCATAGATGAGAAAACTGAGGCCTGAGCGGAGTTAAACTTATCCAAGGCTATAGAGCAAGACAGGGGTGCCACCAGGCTTTAAATTCAGGTCCACCTGCCACCAGGACTGCTTCTTACAATTAAGACCTGTCCACAGCCCTGAGCCCACCAGCCCTGAGCATGACAGGCCCATCTCTTCAAGAAGATCTGTGAGGCTCTGAGATGGGGTAGCCAGACAGTTAAAGGGGACAGCCATGTCCCTGCATTTGAGGGCCCTCCTAGGAGAGGAGGGAGGCAGCCTGAGGGAAGGCGGCAAAAGCTGCAGTCCACAAGAAACCACAGTGGCCACTGCCCAGAGTGGTCAAGGGCAGGCCAAGGGCCATTGCTCTTTCGCAGCTCACTGACACCTCCCATGGGTGTCATGCCCATTTTGCAGGTGGAGACACGGAGGCATGGAGCAGACAGGTAACTCACCCAAGGTCAGATGGTAGGAGACAGCTGGGAGTCAAAATGGGCAGCTGGCACCAGGCTCTGTGCTTCCAACTCCAAGGTCAGATGCCAGGGAGAGGAAGCATTATTCCTTCTGGTGAGATTTGGAAAACCTCCTGGAGGAGGTGAGGTCTGTCCTTGACAGATATTGGGAAGCGCAACCCAGAGAGAAGATCAGATACACAAAGGCTTCGAGGCCTAAGTACATGGCGGCATTTGGAAGCCACAAGGCCTGGCTGGGGATAGAGGTACAAAGCTTGTTGGAAAGATCTAGATGAGGACAAAAGAATAGCTCTATGCTGCTTGTCTACTGTGTGCCAGACCCTGGGCTCTGCAGGTTTGGGGTGAGTTCCCAGCACTATTAACCATCTGCAATGGGTTCAACAATGACAGTGGGAAAATGGGGACCTTGTGACAGGGGGAAATGAGTTGTCTGAGGGTGGCTGGATGGTGGGAACTATGGAAGGTTTAGGAGGGTGGAGATGGGACATAGCCCGAATCAGGCCTTCACTGTGTACAAACCAAGCAGGCAGCAGCAGGAGGTGGAAGTGGGCCTCGGCCTGGGCACCTGGGGGTTATCAGCCTATGCCAAGGCTTGACACTCCCTGGACCCCAGGCCCTGTGTGGGCAGAAGCCCCTGGAGTGTGAGTCAGTGCTGAAAAAGCTAGTGTGCCCAGCCACGCTCACCTGAGAGACCCTGCACTCTGTCCCACTCACCCTGTGACTCTACATACCACGTCCCCTGCCAGTACCCTGGGTAAGGCAGGCCCTGCCTGCCACTGTCCAGAGGACTTACACTGTCTTGGGGGGTGATAGGAGATGGAACAGTGAGGAGAACAAGGCTTGAGGGTCAGAGAGCTCTGGGTGTGACTCCTGGCCCTACCCTTGCTGTGCTGGCTTTGCCTGGACAAACTGCTTCACTTGTCTGAGCCTCAGCACTCTCATCTGAAAAATGGGAGCAAAAACCTCTACCTCTGGGCTTGTGCAAGAACTGAGTTGACTACATAACGAAATGGCTGAGGACATTGCCGTAGCACAGAGCAGATAGTGAGCGAGTAAACACCATGTGGGTACGGGGCATTCACCGCACAATTCTTCAAATATTTCTGTACATTAAAAATTTTTTATAAATAAATGGAAAAGTAACACTGTTTTCTTCCCCTGATTTGGGCCCAGACAAAGCACCCACCCACCCCGATGCACCTTTCTGGCAGAGCCACATGAGGACACGGATTCCCAGGAGGATGGGGGCAGCCTCGGGGCCAGAGTCCTCCCTCCCATGAGCTCTGTGGTCTCACCACCCCACCCCAGAGAGGGATGGCCCAGGGTGCCTGGTGCGCTCTGAGCCCCAACACCTCCAAGGCTAGGGAGGTCAGAAAATTCTGACTTCCTGCTTTTTGAGAAATGCCAAGAAGATAAGTGGTGTCCCCTACCTTGTCCTGAGTCAGGGGACAATGAAGTTATTGTGGAACTGGAACAACGAAATAAGTCCCACCATCACTCTAATTCCATCCTTGGTAAAAGAAAGAGGTGGCTGTGGTATAAAGCCATGGTCTCTGAAGCCAGATTGTCTGAGGCCAAATCCAATCCCCACCTCATGCTGTGTGGCCCTGGGTAAGCTACTTACCCCTCTGAGCCTCAGCCTTGTCTGTAAAATGGAGATGTAATAATGCTGACCTCAAGTTGTGTGGGAATTAACTAGTTAGTGCATGTAAAGTGCTTGACATATGGCAAGCAGTCATGAAATGTTAAGCTACTTTATTTGATTTGATTAAGGAAAAAAACTGCCAAGTACTTCATTTCATAGTTTCTGGGTGGAAATGAGCTGAGGACAATAGCATGATGTGGGCTTTGTGATCATTATCTTGGGATCATTTCAAGAAGGAAGGTAAACTGAGACTGGAGCAAGCTCACTGACTCACTGTGGGAGACAAGCAGAGGTGGCTAAAGTCTGGTCCCTCATCTCAGCTCTGGATTCTCCATGGAGCCTGGCTCTCGCTGCCTCCCCAGGCTCAACCCCTGGGGGGCTTACAGAAGCCAAATGCACACAAATCACCTGGAGGAAAAACACTTTTTCATTTTTTTCCTTTTCATTTAAAAAAAAAGAATCCACAAAGCCAGGGCTGAAATGGCAGTATGTATCTATGGCTGGAGGGGGTGTGTATGAGTGTGTGTGTGTGTGTGTGTGTGTGAACATGCACGTGCACGTGTGGTCCATTCCTGCGGAGCCCATAATACCAGAGTTCGGGGAAATGTCAGGTTCTTGGAGAAGGAGATTTTAATTAGGTTAGAGTTGCCTCCAAAAAGTACTAAAATTAAGTATGAATCCATAATGCATGGCATCAATAGCTAATGGTATGCAAATGGGGCTGGGCCTGGCCGGGCTGAAGTAGGGACTTGGGCAATTGCAGTAATTGGGAAAAATGTCCCTTGGCCAGCAGCCAGGAGGGAGCAGGGACAGGGGTGTTGGGCTTGGTGGGTTAGCCAGTGCCCTTTAACAGGCAAGTACGGGGGCTGGGGAGCAGGGGACACTGACCGGCTAGCTGAGAGGGTCCAGCCCACTCCAAAGCAGCTCTGCTGACCAGCTGCTCTGGGGCAGTTGGCTTCCCTAAAGCACAGGGCTCAAGCAGGGGCAGCTGCAGTGCAAGAGAAACGGACCCACAGCTGTGAGTGTGAATCCTACTCTCTCACCAGCCAGCTGTGTGACCACGGACATGTCACCCACACTGCTCAGCTACTAGTGAAGAAAGCTAAACTCTACCCTTCGGTCTCCCAGAGTTACCTGAGGGCATAATGAGTTTTAAATATGTTAAGAGCTAGATTAGTGTGGTGGTGCACACCTGTAATTCCAGCATTCTGGGAGGCTGAGGCGGGAGGATCACAAGTTAGGACCCAGCCTGTGCAACTTAGCAACCTAAGGAGACCTTGTCTCAAAAAAGAAAAGTGGGGGCCGGTGATGTAGCTCAGCAGCATAAGCACCTGCCTGGCAGGCATGAGATCCTGAGTTTGACTCCCGGTACCCGCATATGAAAAGACAGAAAAAAGAAAAGGGATGGGAATGTAGCTCAGTGCAAAGGCACTGGGTTCAATACCCAGTACTTAAAAAAAAAAAGTTAACAGCTGCAGAAATGAATAGTTATTCTTTTACTTTAGTATATATCCCAGAGAAGAATAAATAAGAGATAACATTTACTGTCTTTTGGTGTGCCAGGAATATTATCCCACTTGATCCTTATTATAACCCTAGCGAAACCAACACACTGTCAGGAAGTGTGGGATCCAGAATCCAAGCCCGCTGAGTCTGACTCAAGAACCTACTCTCTGAATGGCTATGCTACAATGAGGTTAAAGGTGGTCCTGGATGAGGGACGTTACTCATAATCACACAGGACAACAGACATAATAGCCATAATAATCACCAGGTCACCAGGTCACCGGCTGTATTGCAGCAGGAAGTAGGAGGAGTCGCAATCTCAGTCTGCACGCTCTGGAGCGGGTCACTCACCTTTCCAGGAGGCAGTTACCCCCTTTGTGGCTGCTTTCCAACTCTGCAGCACTATGATCGCACCAGGCTTTCCAGCACTTTGGAAAAATGCTTGGAGTTGGTGTCAGACTGGCCTCCATTTAAATCTCTGCTCTGATCCTGGTCCTTCTACTTGACCTCACAGAGTCTCAGTTTTCTCATCTGTAAAACAGGCAGACTGATAGTTCGTGCCCTGTAGCATTGTGACAATAACGTGGAATAATGATGACATTAGCTCGCATGCAGTGAGCCGTGTATCAGGCATTGCCCTAAGCATTTTACATACATCTTCTCATTTCATCCTTGCCAATTGAAAGCAACCAACATGGTGTTTCCTGCAATCACTCACTCAATCTATTCCACAACCCTCAGGAGTAAATACCTTTACAGCCCCATTTCACAGATGGAGAAACTGAATTACAGAGAGGTTAAGAACTTGACCATGGTCAGGAGACAGGATCTGAAGCCAGTGCCTGGGCTCATCACCACCGTGTTCTGCAGCTTCATCCTGTGTGTGCTTAGCACAGCCCCTGTGTTTCACAGCAATTGTTACATCCAAAGGGATGAAAAGGTAAGGTTTCAACACCAGCCTTAGGGTAAGGATTCAACAAAATCACACATGGAAAGCTCCCAGCACAGAGCAGGGGCTCCAAAAACGTAACATGAAGGAATAAGCAAATGAGTGAATCTGAGTGAAGACCATGGCCAGGTCAGTCTGCCTCTTGTTCCTCCAGGCTGGGCTGGCATGGCACGGTACCTGGTGGTCACTTCCCCCGCAGGGCTGCCACCACTGGGTCTCATAGCCCTCAGGAGGAACCCAGCCACAGCACTGCCAGTGCACCATGTGCTCGGGAAAGTGAGAATGCTCTGCAGGGGCTGGGCAGACTCTATCCCATCAAACCCCTAAGCCCTGGGCCAGAAGAATCCCTGCCTATGGTCCCAGAAATCCTGCAGTCCTGTCGAGGCAGGAGCAGCTCCTGGGAAGGTTCACAGAAGATAAAAATGGGACGGGAAATAGCACGAAGTTTTTTGAGATGGAAAAAGTGTAAAGGCCCTTCCTTTGTGTGGGAATGAGTGCCAGGGGGCCTTTGCCTATTGAGTTTTCATCAAAATAATTTATTGATCAATACAGTGAACATGGCTAGTTCAGCGATTTTGTAAAAAATAACTGTGTGCTGGATGCAAGGAGCACTTTGTTGGATCGTAGTGTGCAGGGCCGGGCAGGATCACCTATGTTTTATGGCCTTCTGGGAACTGGGCCCTGGCAGTTACATCTCTGTGGCTTTATCTTCATGACACCAAAACATTTGGATGGAGAAGAAAAAGGATGAGCCAATCTTCCAGATATTTTGTCTACCTGGCAGCAAATATCAAGATGTTTTCTGTGCAAGGTCACTACAACAATGGACCTGGAATACTTCAAGGCCAGGGACAGGGGTGTGGTGAGAAACGACCTGGCCCAGAGTCGAAGGCCAGAGCAGGAGGGAGTTTTACATTTACTAAGCACCTGCTGTTTACCAGGCTTTCACACTTTTTTCTCTGTGGTTTCAGATAAGAAAAACCAGGCTGGCTTTGTGCTCCCAAAGTCACAGAACAACTAGAAGATGAAGGAATGATTCCCACTCAGACCTAACTTGACCTCTCTCCTGATCATTTTACTTGTTTGAGTTGGAATAAGTGAAATGATCTGATGGGCCTGGTTCTTCATGCATTAATTGGGGGCCCTCAGTCCTGTGCTGCCTACCATGCTCACTACTGGAAAGATGGAACCAGACACCCCCATGAACGCACTTGGGAGCTTGAGGAGGATTCGCAGGCACGAACGCATGTTGAATCCTCCATCAATGGGTTGAACCGATGGGCTGAAGTCCTATCCTTGAGCATCTGGGTGCTCCAATGAGTGTAGACGCTTCCTCCAGATGTGTGAACCCCTCGCAGGCACAAACTCTGGCACATACTTCATGGAAGAAGCCCCTTAGGTCCACCTGCCAGAGAAATAACTAGGTGCCTTCAGGTCTCCTGAGTCCACTCACCTGGAGGCCAGGGATTGGCCGGGAGTCATCAATCTCCCTGGAAGTGCAGGCCCCTCCCCTGCAGGGCACTCTGCTCTCCAGTCACAGAGCTGGCTGCTCCGTGACTGTGTCAAGCCATCCTTGGGACTGGCTTTGGAGAGGCCCTGGCTGGGAGGAGGCATCACTCTCAAAGATCAGCTCCACGGAAAGACATAGACAAGGGAGAAGGAGAAGTGCTGAAGCCTGAAAAGGCCAGAAATCAGTAGCCTGTGGTGTGAGGCTGGCCCATGACTGGACCAGGGCTTCAGAAAATCACCTCCCCAACCTGGCCTGAGGCCACGCCCCACTCCCCTGCACACGAATGGCTGGATGCGTGAGCTTTTTTCTACTCTTTGGCCTTGCCAAGCCCTTCCCACCTCGGCCTCATATTCCCTCTGTCTGGAATGTTCCTCCCTGCATTCTTCCCAAGGCAGGTTCCTGCCATTCTTTGAGATTCAGAATAAATACCACCTTCTCAGAGAAGCCCTCCCAGTTCCCAAACCAGAGCATGGGCTTCAGATTGTTTCCATGCACATTTACTATAATTCATACTTATGAATTTACTCGTTTGTTGCTTGTCACCCTGAGAAAACAGGGTCCCATGAACTGGAAGACAGAAGTCTCTTTGATCGTCACTCCACACCTAGCACCTAGAGCTGTGCCTGGCACACAGAAGGTGATCAACTAATATTTATTGAAGCAAAGAAAAGGGAGGCAGAGAAGAAAAAGAGAAGGAGGGGGAAGAAACTGGGCAAGACAAACTGCAGACCAGCTTCTGACGGCCACCTGGAATAAGTGTGGTCCGCTTACAGAATCCCTCTCTGCAGACTCTCAGACACCGCTTCACATCTGAGTGCATTGCACAGGTCTCTGCACACGCACCAACTTATATGATCTGGCTCCTCCAGAAAAAGTCCAGGGTGAGCCTCACTCTGTGCCAGAAGGACACAGCCCTGAGCATGTTTCGTGTGGTGCTCATCTAACAGAAGACACACCCAGTGGCCTCTTTGACTCACTCTTTCTCTCTCCATGAGAATTCAGCTACACTGGCTCATTCCAGTTTTAAAACATCAGTGTCTGAACATCCACTTCCATCTTAGCATTCACAGACACTGAAGCCCAGGAAATTCCCACCTAGATCCCATAGGACTCTAAGCTCAGAAATCAGGGAAAACTAGTATTTAAAAAAAATTTAAGATTTTCTCTAGTTACTTTGAGACATCCTGGAGTGAAATGGTTGAGGGTTGGGACTCTGAAGCTTGACTTTGGGGGAAAGATCCCAGCTCTGTCACCTGCTCCTTGCATGACCACAGACAAGTCCTTGAATCTCTCAGGCCACAATTTCTTCATCTGTGAAATGGGGTTAGCTGTACCATCCCATGGGACCCCTGTTAGGATTAAAAGGGATGAATGCATGAAAGTGCTAAGAACAAGAACTGGTATGGTAAGCGCTCGATAAACACTGGGTATGTTTTATCCCTTGTTTAGGTCAAGTTTTTGTTTGGCTTTAGTGCTAACAAGGAGGAAAGGTCGTTCTGTCCACCGTGGGTGGGAGTGAAAGGCAAGGTCATGGCTCTCTGGGGACTGTGTGATATACAGAGATCCCAAGTGACAGGCAGCGAAGGAGCCTGTGGGGCTTCAGAACACCCCTGCCTGGGTGGGCTTTTCTCATCTCAACCTCTAGAGGAGTTGGCATCTGCTCCAATGAGAGGGGCCATGCCTCCTGCTGCACTGTACCAGAAAGTCACTTCAACTTGGCACAGAAAGAACTGGACCTGGTGGAGATGACATGTTCCATGGCTGTCTTGTCTCCTGATTCTAAGCACCTGAGAGGTAGGGACACCAGATCTGCTGCCCCATGGAGGGTGACCCCAGAATGACCTCCTAAGGGTGGGAAGAATGAAAGCCACTCGGACCTTCCAAAAGCTGGGCCTCCACGTTGACCTCAATGGCTACTGTCACCTCTCACTTTCCAAAGTGGGGCAGAGTCTGGGCTCACTCCTGAGACGTAAGCCCTGAACTGTCACTCAGACAACCCCCCAAGTGGTGTCTACAGCAGGCCACTAACTGCCATCTCTGACGTGTCATCCAACCCCATGAGCTACGGGAACTATCCCCAGAGAGGGCCCTGCTTCCAGGCCCAGGAAGGCCAGGTGTCCAGTATCCCAAACTGGAAATGTTTTTGAGCCTCAGAATCCTCGTGTTTGGTTTGGGTGATAATCCATATACCCGAAATACATTCCAGCATACAGGACTGCAGAGTCAGCCCCAACTGGCAAGAAAGTAAGGCCCTCTGTTTGATTTCCAGAACTTAATCTACTTGCACAGAAAGCAAGAAGTTTGGCCAAGAAAACATCTCCCACATTAATCTGAAGCTTCCCATCACCACCTGGCTCCAGGGCCTGGTGGAATAATGAAATCTCTGGACTGGGGTGAGGCAGGATTTACAGACACTATTCCAGGCTAAAGAGTCAGAGTTGTGTTTACCGATACATCTCTCTTCTGATGCCACTGCTGGACAATATCCATAGAACATTCTTGACAACAGACTGCCCACACTTATGCTATAGGTGTCCCAGCCCATAGCCTGACAAGGGGAGGGTGCCCAGCAGCTGGGCCTGCCCAGGGCACAGGCGGCAGCCTGTGATTTCTCCCCCCATCTTCCACCCAACTCCTGCCCAAATAGCAGCTTTGCAACACCTTCTGCTTTGCACTCTGGAAGGGGAAAGGAAAGGGTGTGTGCCTGTGTGACCTATTATCGGGGTTCAATTAGTCACTGGAACAGTGTTGGAATGATGGGCCTGTGGCCACTGCAAGGACTGCTGGGAAGGAACAAGGATAGAGGTTGTTCAAATGCTCCTGCAGAGCTCTGATGCCTGCACCAGGTCCTCATGCCTCAAAGACATGGTAATGCAAAGGGGACTCACAGCGGAGTTCGTGCCAGCACATGTTAACTTCACTCTGGGTAATGCCACCCTGGAAATGGGCCAGCAGCTTGCAGTCAGCCAGACACCCAACAAAGAAAGGAAGAAGAAGCAAGAGCACCCCAAATGTGCCACAGCACACCTTGGAGGGGGACAACTGGCTCCATCCGATCGTGACTCTGTAATTTAATTTGACTTCTTGGCACTGAGGGCCTCACTGGGGCAGCTGCTGGGAACTGCACTAGAGCCAGGCACCGCTGTGACACCTAGACTAACCACCCCACTGACTGATATCTTAACCGAAGGTTCGGATTCCTACTGGGAAAGCAGGAACAATTATGCTCACCTTACAGAGGTGAGGAGGGTTAAATGAGAAGGGACAAGGCCTCAGTGAACAATGGCTGTGATGATCACAAGTGGGAATGAGACCAGATCCCTACCTTGGAGAAGCTCCTTGCCTGCATGGGAGGTCAGGACTAGGCCTAGGAGAGCTAACAGGAAACAGAAAAGGAAGCAGGACAGGGGAGAAGAAAAAAAATAGAACAAATAGTCCTCTTATCTGCCTGTTGCTTAATCCTGGTAGTAAAAACACAGGTACTTGAAATACTTCCCTTTCCTCTCCGAACCCCACTGATGCAAATCTATACCAGCAGGACAGTGATCAACCCTGGCACAGGGGAAGGCTCTGAGGAAAGGTGGGGACTATGGCCTGTGAGAATGTGCTAACAGAAGTTAGAAGTGTAAAATTGTGGGTTAAAGTCCCAATTTTTAAAATATTGGTTAACAATTTAAAAAACTAATTCAACTTCAAACTAAATTGATGGCAGGGGTGTGGGGCATAGTTCACAAAGAATTGCCTGAATTCCAAGCAAAGGGGTTTGTCTTCAAGAGAATGAACAGTGAGAAGATGTTGTCTTTTTTGTTTTTTAATAAAAAGATTATGTTAAGAAAACAGTCCGAGGGCCGGTGAGATAGCTCAGTGGCATAAGTGCCTGCCTGGCAAGCACGAGGTCCTGAGTTCGACTTCTGGTACCAACATTAAAAAAAAGAAAAGAAAACAGTCCAAGGCTGGCACAACAGGTCCACAAGCTTCAGTCTTCTGAACTCCAAGGCCTTGAGCAAGATGAGAGGGGCAGAAGACAACTTCAGCACAGAGGAGAATGCTCTGAAAATGGGGCTAAGGAGCTCGGGATTGTCCTGATCCTCTGCCCAAGTGCATCAGAGAAGGCTTCCTGCAGGAGATGAGGCTCCTGATAGGCATGAAGTAGGAGAAAGAAGAAAGCCAGCAGAAGGCCAAAGAGGCCTAACAAAACACCTGACACCCACAATTTAAAGAGGGAGAGGTTTATATGGCTCACTGTTCCAGAGGTGCCAGCCCTTGATCCACTGGCTCTGAGGCAGAAACATTACAGCAGAAGGGCATGGCAGAGCAAAGCTGCTCGCATCATGGCAGCAGGGAGCAGATAGGCAGGCAAAGAGCTGGAGACTTAGGAGCCAGAGACCAGATATAGTCCCAAAGGTCACACCCCCCCCGGCCCACCCAGACACAGTGTGCTTTATGAATCTCCTAAGCATCTCTCAAGTGAATCAAGTTGATAATCAAGATTAACCATCACAAGTGGATTAGGCACAGTCTCGGCTGCTTTGCGCCACAGGAAGGAGCTGCCCAGAAACAGTGCCTGAGGAGACCAGAGAATCCAGGTGCTCTGGTTGTGGGGGGCAGACAGGAACAGGGGGAGGGGAGGGAGCAGGGGAAGAAAGGCCTAGGCTAGGCAAGAGGAAGCGAGAGCTCTAGTGTCTGAGGGAGCCAGGGAGGGTCTGTTCTCAGGCTGATGTCTGGAACCAGCCCACCCACACAATTTCCTGCCATCTAATCAAACTCAACAACTATTTCCGAGCATCTGCTGTGTGCAGGGCCCTGGGAGCAATCTGTGCCTCCATTACTTAGCAGTAACAACATATATCAAAACATCACATTATACCCCATAAATCTATACAACAATTATTTCTCAACTAAAAATTTAAAAAAATAAAATTTAAATAAGTAAAATTACATTGCCTCAAAAAATCATGTTGCTTCTGTTGCTAATGATAATAATAATAACAGCAGCTAACATCTAGGGGAATGCTTTCTCCATGTGCATCATCGCAGGCTCTCAAGTTCTTCCTCTATAATGTGGGACACAATCCCTACCTCTTAGACTTGTATGAGATGTCTGAAAGATGCTTAGCACAGTGCCTGCCACATGAAAAGTCCTAAATATGTGACTGATGTTGTTTGTATTAATGTAGTGACACTGTTAGAAGAGGAGGCTGGAAACTTAAAGCACAGGAAGAGAGCCTAGCCCAGCCAAATCTGTGTGGGGCTGCATCCCAGGTACAGCCCCACACCTGCCCTGCAGTCTGAGGTCTCCTCCTTCCACCACATCTGCCAACAGGGAGGGCAGCTCCAACCTCTGCAGGGAAAAGGGGCTCAACTCAGCCCGCAGCAAGCTCCCAGCCACATGGTGAACTTAAGGGCAAAGCCAGACAGTCTCTGCTGCTTTCTTTCTTTCTTTCTTTTTTTTTTTTTTTTTTTTTTTTTGGGTACCGGGGGTCAAACTCAGGAACTCGCGTGCCAGCAGGCACCCGTGCTGCTGAGCAATATCACCGGCCCTTTTTTCTTATGTGGGTACTGGGAGTCGAACTCAGGACCTCACACTTGCCAGGCAGGCGCTTATGCCACTGAGCTATCTCACTGGCTCTCTGCTGCTTTCTTCCGCAGGCCTCCCCGCATGGTTGTCCAGGGGACCTAGGATTTGCAGCAGGCCTGTCTGGGCGGACAGACACCAGGCCAGCCTGTCCACTGAGGAGGCTGTGAGAGGAGCGGTCTGCCATCTGAGGAGCACCCACTAACTCGAGCACCAGGAGACAGGATGTACTTAGGGTTTTCTGGTCGAATCAGGTAGCCATGAAATGGGACTGAAGGGTCAGCAGCACCCACAGATGGCTGGATGTGGCATGGACAGAGGCCTCAGAGAACAGTCACGTGCTGTGGCTTGCAGAATGGCTGCTCATGGGCACCATGGCCCAGCCACCACTCTTCAGGCTCAGTGCCAAGGGAACTTCTGGGGGAGATCCGGACAGGGAATCAAGACACTTGGTCTCTACAGGGCCTTCCATTCTGTCTATACAGCTGCCTGTCCTTCCTCAGGGGGGCCATTTAAATAGCTTCCTGATGAGCCTCCAGCTTCCACTACTACCCCGGACATCGCATCACACAGCCACTTTTCAGAGGTCCAAATCAGGTTGTTTCCCTCCCTCATAAAGTCCTCAGTGGCTCCCCAGTGCCCTTGAGATAAAGTCCAGCCTTCCCACCATGGCTTAGAACAACCCTCCATAAGGACCACAACTCCAGGCCATTTGCTTCACAGCCTTCTTTGCTCCATTCACCCTGGACTTCTAAACATCTGCTTGAAACATGAAATTGTTTATATGGGCCCATGTTTGACCTATGATGCTGCTAGTTCACACAGTTCAACACAGTTTCCAGCCCCTTGGGCATTTGCACATGCTGTCCCCTCTGTTTAGAACACTTCCCTCACTGCCCCATCACTCTCACCCTTTCTCCTCCCCAGATCTGTGTGGGGCAAGTTGAGAGTCCCTTCCTCAGGGAAGCCTTTCCTGATGCTTCCCAGCCACCCACACTTTCCTTCTGGAACACATTTTGGTATCAGCCTCTCTTGTCAGACCATAAGCTCCGTGAGGGCAAGGAACTATGTCTGTCTTGCTCACTCTTGTAGCCCAGCACCTATACAAGGCTGGCATATGGGACATGCATGGTAAAGGTTCCCTGGGTCATCAAGTACATGTGTGAATGAGTGGATAAGACTCAAATAGGCTGCTTTACAACCTTGGAAATTCTGTCTCAGATATCAGTTTCTGTGTCTGCAGAAAGCACCTACACAAGAGAAAGAAGCACATTAAATGAGATCAGGTGCATGGAATGATTGCCCTTACACTGTTTAAAACTACTGATGGGTGTACCCGGAGCCAACTACAGCCACCAGTCTCCCTGCTGACCCACGGGCACTGCCATGAAATAAGCTGAGAAGGATCCATGCGGGGAAGAAAAAGACTCTGAATTAAATGTATTCCCTGCAACTGCCACACCAAACTTGGCCTTCATGGGGTTTGCATAACCCAGAGCAGGCACAGCCCTGGCCTTTTCAGGGAACTCAGATGTTTACAAGCATCTCTAGAAACACACTTGGGCATGCCTAGAATTTCAGAGTGAAATGAATCCAGGGCTCCTCGGTAGCATCCCTCCCCAATTAATGTTTGAGCATCTCCATAACAGGTAGTCAACTACCCCACCCCCTCCCCAAGGCATTTTCCTGAAGCTTCCAAAAGCTCTTTCACTACATGTAAAATAGCTGGTATTGAATCAAAATCTGCCCTCTCGGATCATCACCCACTGGCTCCAATTCTATGAGGACCTCTAGAACCAGGTCTGTTCCCTCCTCTATGCTGCAGTCCTTAGAGATCTGGAAATGGTCACTCTTGCCTTCATGTGTCCAAGTTCCACTCTTTGAGCATCCTTCCTCAGCCTCCAGACCTGTACAATGGAGCCGGTGCACACGGTATCCCATTCCGCTGTGCATGATGGAGACTGATGAGGAGAAAGCAGTGGCATTTTTGCTGGAAGAAGGAGGCTGTGGGAGCCCCAGAACTTTCTTACTGCAGACCTCAGAGCTTGGCTCTGAGAGCAAAGTAGCTCATGGAAAAAGCTGACTTTTGCCCGATGAGTCAGGCTCAAAGATTGTCTGCTCTCCCCAGCCTCAGGGGGAGATTGATGTCTACACTGACGGATCACTCCAGTGTATTAGGTAGATAAAGAAATTGATTATTCCATAAATCATTGTCTTCAGGAAAAAAAACCTAATTTTTTAAAAAAGAAAATATTATAAATCTGTCCAAGCCCCTGTGAGTGAAAGTGTAGCCATTTCAATTTAATTGTCTAAGAGCTTCTTTGCTACAACCCCAGAAAGAAAGCCCCTGAAGCTAATGACTCCAAAGCTAGAGGTACCCATATTCCAGGGAAGGCTATTCATGTCCTGGACAAGATGGATTTATACCGCAGCAGGAAGAATCTGAGTTAGCCAGCAAGAAGAACTGTCTCATCAGAGGAGACAGAATCATATCCCTTGGAGACTTAAACATTGGCAACAAACCCGTATCCCCTTTTCCCTCACTACTTATATGCATCCACTCCATCTAGAAAAGAAAGGTTCAATTCTGCCCTGAGATAGGGAGCTGGCCAAAATGAACCATGGAGTGGGCTGAGGGTGGGGTGTAATGGCTCAGGGGTAAAAGAACACTCTCAGAACAACATGAGTGATGAAATGATTTAGAGGGGGCAATGGCAGGTGGAAAGAGGAGCAAAGGTGAAAGAAAAAGAGTGCTTTCCCTGCTGAATCAACCCCATGACTTTCAGTTCATTTCCTCACCTCCCTGAGCCTCATTACTCCTCTCCAGAACAAAAGAAAATATGGAAGATCCAAGCACAGTGCTCTCATCTGAACCACAAGTGCCTAAATGTTAAGTGGCCATGGCTATCACTGAAGGTCACCTACTTGGACCTACCATGAGGACACTCAGATGCCACCTAGCCCAGAGCTGCTGCTCCACTGCCCACCCCAGCCTCTGCAATTCCTTGCCCTGTATACCCTGCAGTACACAGAGTGGGCGCTCAATAAATGTTGGTGAATCAAT
Source organism: Erethizon dorsatum (assembly GCA_028451465.1). Taxonomy (NCBI): domain Eukaryota; kingdom Metazoa; phylum Chordata; class Mammalia; order Rodentia; family Erethizontidae; genus Erethizon; species Erethizon dorsatum. The sequence goes on along the minus strand of CM051827.1, from coordinate 106,131,374 downwards.
GAGTCAGCCCAGAACCCATGTGAAAAAGACAGGAAATAAACATAAAATTACAAACAGCATAAAAATAGCCACATTTCCAAAGCAGATATTTTCTCATTCTGTGAATCTTAAGGGGAGCAGCAAAAAGCCCCAAATCCCTTCATACTGAAATATCTCAAACCAGGGCCTGTGAAGTAGCCCCCCCGAACCCTCTGGGTCTATCTGTTGTATGACTTCAAGGTGCCATCGTAGCTCCTAAATCCCTGAGGCCCATCTACGTAAGATGTGCTCCTTGTTCAGAGGTGAATGCTAATTTCTCTGACTCTGTCATCCCAATACTCTGCATTCTTTGGTCCTTTGCCTTCTAGTCCAAGTGTTCCCCAGTGATGGACAAAAGTTCGCCCGTCCACTGAGGCATGATGGGGTCACTCACAGCATGGCCCTGCTGTTGGGGAGAGGCCTTTGTCAACACCCACCTCCATCACAAGGCTTTTCAGACACAGCCAGGTGGTGGAGCACCTGGAACCAGGGCTCTTTGGGGAATGCCACAAAGCTGTGACACATTTATTTCCCATCACCTGAACAAGGCGTAATTTTATTTATTAGCAGAAAATACAGCTCCATTATAGATATGCAGGGCTCCACAACTGCAGAAATAATAACACAGAAAATGCTTTTAAGAAATCACATTTAGCAGGATAAAAATACATTACAGAAGTCTACTTACCAAATGCAATGTGAAAGATGATGCTGACAAGCTGAGCAAAGACGCGCGGTATCAGGTGTGATATTTGACAATGTAATGTTCACTCGTTTTGTCATCTGCTACTGCTCCCTAGCAGACAAGCCATACAAGGCACCAAAGATTTAAGAACAATTTATGTGGAAGGAAAAAAAAGGAGAAAATTCGATCCATTAACTTCATCTTCCTTCACCGTGTATTACTCCATTTGAACAACCAGAAGTAACACTTCATTTTAGCCTACTGTGTGCCTACTAAAAACTGCAGTCCAATTCGTGAATGCCAGAGCCCTAGAGGAATTAGCTTTTGAAAGGAATGCCTGTTTAGCAAAACCTTGCAATAATCACATCACCCCTTCTAGAAATCAGTCAGTGTGCAGATGGTGCCACACACTACCCCAGCACCCGGTTGCTCTCCATAGTGCTGAATGCAGAAGTTAAGGGTGACCCTTAATCTCCCTGCCTCTCAGGAAACCACACATGGTAACCCATTATCTATGAGTTTTTATAAACACGTACGGATCCAGTTTGTATTTTCTCTCTATGTGAAAAAAATGGTTCATAGGTGTTTGTCTACATTGGAAAAGTCTAGTCTACTTAGCTTTCTTAAAACTACACATTTAAAGCTTCAAATGGGCATACACGCATGTGTGTTTGTGTACCAGAAAGATAGTGGGGTTATTTTAATAGATTGGGGGTCAGCAGATAAATATTTTTGTCTGTTTTTTCCCACAGTTCACCAAAGGACATGACAGTAGTCATGTCCCTTTTTCTGTCTTCAGTATTCCAATCAGTGACAGAAAACAATAGACAGAAGTAGTACTCCTGTGGTTGCCACCTTTGGGGGCCTACACCAGTATTTTGGTTATTCCATGGACTCAAAAACCATAAAACATGATGATCTCCAGCACTGAAAGATGTCCTGGACTCAGAAGGGAGACAGAAGGCTCTGCTTCTCTTACAAGAAGCCAGGGATTTGATTTCACTGCTCCAGTTTCCCCCAGCCCTCAGTCCCCATGGACTAGTCATAATTCAGCTAAACCTGAAAGTTCACCCATATTTTATTTACTGATTTGATGTTACGAGACAAGCAAAATAGATGGCTGTCACCTCTATTAAACTGGACAGGAAAAATGGCCATGTAGGCAGTGGGCTCTTTTTGCTCATAATATGTCATCTGTTTCCCCAGGGAGAGAAGCAAGAAGGAAGGGAGGGTCTAGATTCAAGGGAGAGTCCAGTCCTGCTGTGTTCAGGAGGGGAAGTACACTGTAAACCTATCTCACCCTCACACTCAGCTACACTGATACAGTCGGCAGAGGGGCCCACTTGGACAGGAGCTGGGACCATCACTAAAGTTATCAGTTTCCCCACTCATCCACAGGGGAGTCACTGGTAAGGTGTGGAATAAAGAACAGCTGCTGAGCCTCAACTTAGAAAGCCTGTGGTAGAGAAGCAAACCTCCACTCAGACATCTCTCATAAGCACACAAACACATACATGTGCTCAAATTCACACTCCCCAGAGCCCATGTGGGTGATGCATGCATCCCTAAGGTTACATGGCTCCTGCTGACAGTCTACACAGCCTGAATCTCCAGGATGACTATCAAAACTTCCGCTTTACACAAAAGCTGTCATGTAGACTTGTCGTCTACATGTCCTAGCAGGACCGCACGGTGAAGACAGGAAAGGGGAGACCTGGTCCCTGACTGGCAGCAGTGCCTGTGGTACAGCAACAGTTCTGCCTAACAGGTGTCCTGAGTGGTCAGCCTCTGGAGGACCAGACAGCAGAATTCTCTTCCTTCGTTCAGCTCCCACAGGGAGCAGTGGAGATGCTGAGGGGCAAGTGGGAAAGAGAGGGGCGAGGTCAGAAAAGCAGGAAGATGATGGTATTTTCTCGAAGTAGACAGCTGTGTCTCTCTCAAGAGAAGAATCATCACCATAACATGAACCAGACAATGGATGTCAAGTCCAATCTCAGGCTTGGGAAAGAAGTGCTTCCTCCCCCAGATTCTTCAGCTCTACTCAACAGATTAGGTGGAGAAGATCTTGACATAAAGTTGCCAAATTGGTACCTCAGAAGAATACCATGAGCATTCTTTGATTTCATGAAAAACATAACAGTCTTACATGAAAACCTCATGGAAAAAATGGATAGAGGGTTCAGCTAAATGAAAAGGTAGTTATGTAGAAGTACATTCAAATGACTATATTCATCCATGTATTCATTAACTCAACAAATATTTACTGTTCACCTATAATGAGCCATGCTGTGTGATGCACTGGGCAGAGGGGTGAATAAGGCAGCTGGGGTCCAACCTTGCACGGTGCTTATCACTAAGATAAGTAAGAATAACAATATAGTGAGTGCTATGACAAGAGAAGTACAGAGGCTGTGGGGACTCAGAGAGGGGTGGAGGTCAAAAAGGCTTCCCTGAGGGAAAAAAAACATGTTCTCTGAGACCTGAGTATGTATAGAAGTCAGCCAGAAAGACAAGCAGAGCAGAAACCCAGAGTGTGAGGGAAACCACAGTGCCCTCTAGGCCTTAGGTGCAGGGTACAGTGTGAGGCAAAGAGGGACAGTGCCTGAGTCCAGAGGTGGCAACCATGCAGATCATGAGGCAGGCTGTGGTATTACAAAGCTAGTTAAAGTGTAGGGTAGTGGATCTAAGACCCTTGGTAAATCCAAGAGACTGACATTGGTTACTTCCTGTCCAGTGTGTTCAGGAGATTAGCTGAAGTGAAAGAAGACATATTTATCACAGGCTCATATGGCATGTAGCATGCTAGACAAGAGAATAGGGAGCCCACAAAGCTGCATGATTCAGAACAAAGATTTCCAACTCCAACCACACTGGAGGCCAATACCACTCAGCCTCATTACCAGGAGGGAAGCAATAGAGGGAGAAGAAAGTGTTCTTCATGGCTACTTTCCAAGGATGGAGCAATGGGAACAGGATTTGGTGGCCCAAATACAATGAACAAGAATAACTGCCTGAAGATTCAGTGATAGAATTTACTGAGGATAAATGACAGGTGATGCATTTAAGGCTCAAAAGATCAACTACCAATGGGAGGATGAGAGAAGTTAGAGATCAGCGGCGATGGTGGTCGAAAAGACCTTATGATCTCACAAGACCATCAGCTCACTATTAATCAGGACAGTGAAAGGCTGCTAAGAAGCCTAAAATAATCTAAGGTTGTATAACTAGACACCAAAGCTGAGATGTAAGGAGGTGACGATCTTACTAGTTTTAATAAATAAGCAATGTTGTGGTCAGCTCTCAACACCATGATGGTGGATTTGGGCATCTCTAATAGGAAGAAATGTCTTTCTATTTCTTCAGACCTGCAGGGTAGGAAAGACAGCATATTCAATCCAGGGGTCGAGGTGATCATAACAGGAAGACTAATGGGTAGCATTTATTGAAGGTATACCATTCTCATATTCTGAACACTCTATATTAACTCATTGAATCCATACATCACCACAGGGCAGGTACTAGCATTATCGTTATTTTTTTTTGAGACATTAGCCTGCCCAAGATTAGAGAGATGGGAATCTACAAGGGCAGTCTTCAAAGTCAGGCTATTAGATTCCAGAACTTATGAGCTTATCCAAAATACTAGATTGCTAAAATGCACCAAGGACTTCCTTTGTGCCAGGCAAGTTAATTCTCACAATAATACCATGAGGTGAAATCTATTATTGTCTGTATTTTTCAGGTGAGGAAATCTAGGCTTAGAGAAATTAAGTGACTTACCCAAATTCACACAGCCAGGAGGGAAGGAATGGGAGTCTAAACCTAGACAGACGGATTTTAGAACCTACATTCACAACGCCTAAGTCATCGCCTTCTTGGAACTGCAGAGAGACACATTTCAGCTTTCAGGGGAAAAATGTGCAGCCAAGATTGGAGTGGGCCAAGATGTTTGCTATAAAGAATAGGCAGAGGAGTGAGCTTCCTGTTGCAGACGGTATTCAGTTAGAGTGGACCTCCACCTATATGTAGAAAGGTCCTCCACTGAACTGGAACAGTATTCCCTCAAAGAGTGGTTCCCAGACCAGTAGCATCTATTTTATCTTGGAACCTGCTAAAAATGCCAATTCTTAGGCCTCTTCCCAGACCCACTGAAGCGTCCCAGACTCACTGACACATAATCTCTGGGGACAGGGCTCAGCAATCTGTGTTCGAATGAGTGTTCCAGATCATTGTGATACATACTAATGTTTGAGAACCAGAGGCCTAAAATGACTGCTGGGGTTCTTTTCAGCTTGGCTTCTATGATTCTTCACCATAGACAGGAAATGTGATGCCTGGAGCCCTGGGAAGTCCTTGGCTCCCTGCTCTAGCTTTTCCGCCCAATTGGGCAGCTTTTTGGAATAGCATATTTCAGTTCTGCAAAGCAAATGCAAGGAGGTTTTGCAGAAGTCTCTCTCACTCCCATATTTAAAGAGCTCATCCTTGCAGTTGTTCTGAGAATGCTATAAAACCCCTTCCATTGGCAGCCTGTCTGCATCAGTCCCTTTAATAGCACAAGACTTGTCTCCTGTGGATTGGAACCCTCTCGACACAAACCAGAATCTTAGCTCCTTCTTGCTCCTTTTTCCCTCTGATACCCTTAACCACCATTCAGCATGGTACCAAAGAATTTGGAGTCAAAGCCTGCCACTCCCCCATCACATACCGTCTCATTATCTCCCATTGGTATGATCACTATGAGGACTCTCTCTTCCCTGGCTCTTGCCTGGGGCCTCACTACTCAGTGTCTCCCAGGACAGCCGGCAGTGTCTATGCCCTGTAGCCCAGTTTCCAGCCACAGACCCTCTCTGGTCCCCACTGGCTTGCCCAGGAAACAAGATTGGACTCCCTTCCAGGAAGGGCTGATCAGGACTGACCAAATCAACTCCTCAGGAGCATCACATAACTAGGATCTTCCCATTTCTGAATAGAGCAAAATGTATTTCAATTAAAATGCTGCAAATACAAAGAAGAACCAGAGCCCCAGGGCTTGATAAGTAATGGTCTAGGAATATCCTAGGAAGGGGCCCTCTTGTACTTGGAATTGGCACAGATGTTGGACCCACTCATTCTACTTTTGGGCAAATTAGTATGTGGGCAATGGGTAAATGCCACATACCTAACTGCATGGAGCACTGGACATGAGGGTGAACCCAAAGTAGAGGGGCATGAGAAGCAGACAGCTCAGAGTCTAATGACGGAGACATGGCCTCTACCCTTCAGAACCTTCCCTTTTTCCCCAACATTTGTTAAACGTTAGGTACTGTGAAAAGCACTTTATGTAGTTTATCTCCTTTAATCCTCACAATAGCCCTATGAAGACAATCCTATAAGGCTCAACCATATGAAATTTTTGTAAGTCAAAAGCAGCAGAACATGATGCAACTGCATGTTAATACTTCTATCTCACAAATGAGGAAATAGAGCCTCAGAGGGGAAGTGACTGGCCCAAGGTCGTGAAGCAGGTACAAAAATGCAGATCTTACCAGCCCCAAGACATACCATTCATTATTTTGAGGTGTCAAAAAAAAATTCCCCAAGTGAACTCAGATACAACATATGAGACATACACTGATTTTTAGGTGAAAACATGAAGAAAAAAAAGTCCACCTTAGAATCAATGAAATACATTATTTGACTCCCAAAATTACTTCTGCCTCTTGACAGTGACAAGAAGAGATGGCCTTGAACACCCTGCCAAATATTCACTGGAGAAAGCTCAGATATGTACCAGACCTAACCACAGCCAAGGTCAATAATGCTAGCAAACAAGGTATAAAGGTCAAGGGAAGTGAAGAGAAGGACTTAAGAAACAGAGCTACAAGGAGAAAGAAATGCCAGCCTTGGAGCAAGAGGCAGTGTGGACTGGAGGTAATTCCAAAAGAAATAAAACCCTGGCAGGGAAAGGTGCGGGGGTTGAGGGGGTCTATGGCATGGCTGCTATAAAATGTGGCAAAAAGGAAAGGAAAGAAAAGCAAAATCAGAAAGACCTGTTGTTCTCAAATCCATTCCTCTGGCTCTCAGGCCAATCTCATCTCTCCAAATCACTCTAGTTAGGGTTCAGTCCCTGGGGCACAGAAGCACAAGGAAACTTGGCCCCAGCAGCACATCCAGAGCCTGGAGCAGGGCCAGGATATAAGGAAGTGCTCACTCTTACAGAAAATCATGCCAGTGCAGGGGCACCATTCAAAAACCTCCTAAAATTCTGGCTGCCTCACCCCAGTCCAGGCTCTTGCTGGCCTCAAATTGGGAAGTGATGGTTCTGGTAAATAACATGACCCTATGACCCTACAACCATGTCAGTCCCAAATCTGTCACCACTGTCCTGCCTCGAAGCAATGCAGCTTCCCACTCTTATGGAACAGCTCCATCTCTGGCAGCCACCAAAATCCCAGGATCCCCTCATCTCCCTGGAATAGGAACACAGGGGACAAAGGAGACTAAGCTGGACTGCCTTGGCTCTCGTAGAGGTAGAGTGGAGAAAGGTGGATTGGACAAGGTTGCTGCACCCAGGTCCCTACACTCACCCACAGTGCCCATAGTACAGTAACAGGGATCCAGGGCCCAGTGTCAGGAACACCTTACCCTCACACATTGCCCACCAGCCTCAATTCCAAACCAGGCAGCCTCCAGTTGGAATGCCATGATGTGATTCTTGCTTAAAAAGAGAACGGCCATAAAACCTACTAGCCTGGAAAGGATGCTGGGGAGCAGAGGACATGGCATCGGGGTAGCAAAAGGGCAGAAGGAAGGAGGGAAGGAAGAACAAAGGGAGCTCATGTATCCACCACCTTTCCTTGCCCGGTCACAGCTGACAAGATAAAGGTGAGGGAACACACAGACATAGACACAATGTCTTTAAGGAGAGCCTGGTGGATCCCAGGGAGACACGTAGACTGGAGACCCCAGAGAGATTTCTGCCCTACCAAGGGAGAATCCAGACTTTTTTAGGACTTGGATTAAAGGCTGAGCAGAGTCCAAAAGTCAGCCCCAAGTGAAGAGTAGAAAGTCTAACTGTGTATGTTGACAGAAGGGGTGGGTAGCACCATTCACATCTTTCCCTTGGAGATAGAAAATCTGCCCCTCTCCTGGCTCATCAGCAAGGCCAGCCTGCTGCTGGAAATCAGCACTGATGGGGTTAAATATGGCCAAGGCCATCCAGCCATCTCCCCAGCCCAGTTCATTGGTTCAGCAACCCGGACTGAGGAGTCGGGGTGCTGCACAGAGCTCCTTTACACATCATTGCTTCCCACCTTCAGACTCAGACTCAGTTAAATGCACCAGATGTGGAGTCAGGCTCACCGCAGTTCTTACCCCACCTCTACCCCTTATAGGCCTGTGATCTTGAGCAAGTTAGTTCACCAAGCTTAGTATTCTCATCTGCAGAATGGGGAGAATACCTGCAGGGTGGTGAAGGTCGGTAAGATGATGAGAAAAATGCAACAGTTACATTTATTGAGCATTTACTATTCACGCACACTACTGGTCAATGAAAAGCACAGCACCGAGTGTGGCAGCTAATAAGTGGTCAGTACATTGGGGTTGTGGTATTGTTTTATTATTTTAATTTTGCTCCAGACCCAGGTGGGGCCCCAGGAAGATGACCATCTCAGCACAGACACACTGCCCTCTGGTGCTGCTGCTGAGGAATCAGCACCTGGAGAAAAGCAACTCCGGGAAACAAGTCCAAGACCAGGGTGCCAGCTCCATCTGCAGCTGCTCCATTTCCACACCAGACCCTTAGCACATCTGTCCACGTAGAGCTCCAGCCCACCACACCAGTGTCAGGAGGACAAGCCAGGGCCTGAAGGGTACTGGCCCCAGAAGAGCCCCTGCTCTTGGGGCGTCAGTTCCCTCCATGGCCAGGCACAGCCTGGGAAGCTCCCCACTCCCCTGCGCAGCCCAGTGCAGTAAAGTATCAGCTCTGGAGGGTCTGAGCAGGCAGGGAGGGGCTGCATCTGCAGCTGTGGGAAGAAGAAGCAGGGGCAGCTGACTGTGACAGGCTGGAAGAGGCTTGGCCTCAGTGGATCAGAAGCGCAGTTCCAGCTGCTGAGCACAAACAGATCTCCCTGTAAAAGACCACCCCGTGCCTGCTGCATCCTCTCCTGCTTACTCCTTGCCCCCCCCCAAGAGAAGGGGGTAGTTCGGATGCCCACAGGGGCATTTCTGCATCCTCTCCATGCCCCGGAGCAGGAAGCTATTTCCTAGGTCTGGGACAGTGCGTGCGGGAGGGAGCGTGGGAAATGAGGGAGATGGCTCACTGCCCCACAAAGAATCCTTACAGCAGTCAGGCAGTCTTGCATTCCTAGAGGGGTAGGGAAATGAAAAGCAGTCCCTCTAAGTCTTTTCAACATGGCACTGTGGGATGGGCTTTGGAACTCAGCCCAGTGTCATGCCCAGCTGCAGGGGGGTGCAGGTGACCTTGGAAAAGCTTAGTCAGGCCGGGATACCTGGCTTATCCTGCATTAACCACTCTCACAAACCCCACGTCATCTCGAAGTCAAAAGGCGGTTTAGTGAAATGCGAGGTGGCATCAAGAAGAAATTAAACTCCAGGTGGAGAAAGAGGAAAGCCCAGGCGGACAGGAGCAGCTGGGCTGAAAAGTGGAGGCAGAAATTCCTTAAGTTAATGCTTTTTAAGGCCCTTCGGGCCACTCCCAGGTCTTGTCTGAAGCTATTTACTTCCAAGGGGGAAAACCCTATTGATCTTCATTCAGCTGCTGTCTGTTCCTCCGCAGCAGCGATGTTTCAGCGCGTCACCAGTCACTGAGAAATTTCTCATTGTTTTACATGCAGTGGCTCCTAAACTCAAGAAGCGATCAGAGGAGTTGCAGATGGGGCTAGTTTAGGGATTCTGGGGGAGGGGGCCTCACTCTCCGGGGAAGGGCTGCTGTTGTCCTCTGGGCTCCTGCACAGTCTGGAAGCTCAGGACCTTGCAGCTAGCTCTGCTCTGCCTATAGATGTTCAGATGGTCCAGAGCTGGGCCAGCCCCTCCCTACCCCCCATATGCACACACACCTGCTTTATGTCTCTGCAGTCATTTGGCTTTGCACCTCTCCACTGACTGGCTGGAGATCATCACCATCCACCCAAGCTTCTCATCACGCAGAAGGCTGGTCAGGCTTCCCCAGCTGCTGCCGCCCCTGCATGGTTCCCTTTTCAAATTCCAGACTGGCCGGCAATGTATGGGGTCAAAGTATGTCTGTGATCCAAGGGGAGATCTAATCGTGAAACCCACAATGACACTAGCAGTTTCTTCCAGCTTGCACTAATGGGAACTTTGAATCCATGGAACACCAACCATGAAGGTTAACCAAATTGTTTACAGATAGGGAAACTGAGGACCAAGGTAGCAAGGAGAGCGTGATTTGATCAAAGCGGTCCTGATAACTGGCAGCAGATAAAGCAGAAAAGCCAGGCCTCCTGCCTCCAAACCAAGCTCTGGGTCACGTAACCTGGAAATCTATGTCCCTGTAGGTCACAGAAGCCCATTTGGCCGAAAAACCCTGCACCAAACTGCTTTCCATAAGTTAAGACCAAGATCCATCCAAACAATAATAACGACGATAATAATAATAAAATGCTGAACAACATGCCTTGTAAACCTTCAGCGAGCAACGCTTGATAATCACACGCAGAATAGATCTTCCACATATTCATATAAAATAATCAATGATCATTTTTTCCGGCAGACTACAATCCAATTACTCTCTCTCCCTCACTCTCCTTTGTTACTTGCAAACCGTCCCAGCAATCAATGCCTTGACCTCTCCCTCTGATAGACACAATTACAAAAAGACAGAGCAATGCAATTCATCTATTCAAGATGGATTGTTTGAACACTCTGTCACACTGCTGAGCTATCCATCTCCTTGTCTAAGAGGAAATTTCAGCCCCCAAAAGAGGCACAAAGAAAGGGGGCGGGTACAATGCTCCCCAGCCCAGAGAGCCTGTCTTGCACCTGCAGGTAAACCCTCTCTGGCCCAGTGCTCAGCGACGCCTGGCTGCTAGAGAAGGATTCAGCTCTAAGCTCAGCCAACCCCAGCACCAATCTTGGGAACTAGAAGCACCCAGCATGCTCCGGAGGCCAGTTTCAGGGATCTTGATTTCTGATTCCTGCAGCCCCAGCCCGAGCCCTCAGATCCTAGGGGTGGGAGGGATGCGAAAAGAAGATGGCATAGGGCCCAGCCAAGGCAGTGTGTTTGGGTTTCAGCATGAGATTCTCTCTCTCTCCCTCTCCCTCGCCTCTCATTTCCTCTCTCTGCGCCACATCCACTATAGCTTCCCAGGCTCCAGCTGGGGTTCAAGCATGGGCTCAGAAGAATGGAAGCTCAGCTCCCCAGGCCACTCCAGAGAAGTCTGGAGGTACCGGAGCCTTTCCATTCTCCACCCAGGCTGGCACAGTTCCAGCGGTCACGTTTGGCATCGGCACAGCACCCCAGTCCTTGAGCTGGGAATCAAATGGGGCAGGGCTTCTGGATATAGATGGCCTGGACCGACACGCTAATTAATCCTGGGGCTTAATACAAAGAAGACTAGAAGAGAGGAGACTCTGCAATTTTTTAATTACATTATTCCATGCTGAACCCAAGGAAGGATAGTAGGTTTGGAGACAGGCTTCTCCTCAGGGCCATGAGGCACCCCAGTCCCATGCAATTTCACATGGGAGTGGGCAGGTAGGAACACATCATCCTACCCCTTTGCAGCAACTCCCTCTTGGGTTGCCCTCACCTGCTCCTGTCTCTCTGGGCCTCCAAAGACTTCTATCCCTGAGGCTGGGCTGAGAGCACACCCATCTCACCCCTGGGGAGGAAGGATCAAGGAGGAGGGACCTGCAAAGCATGGGATGGACACAGAAGACCTTTAGAGTCACTGTTTTCTCTCCCAAGCATACCCTACCATGCAGGTCTCCCCAAAAACAGGAGGAAAGAAGGGATAGAGGAAGTACTCATCCACTATTAAAGACCTCCTGCCCCTGGAATGGTGACCATACTGGGGAGGTTCTAGGGAGGCATTTTCAGCTTGCCAGGCGCAGCCTGGATTGCAAAGGGTTAAGCCTGACCTCGAGGGCTGTCCCTAGAGTCCCCTCCTGTGCCTGGCCTTCTCTGCCTCCCTCTGCCTGCCAGGGTCCTGGAGCACAGATCAAAAGACCTCAGCGTTGACGGACCTGAGGAATGCGTTCCGGCCCCATTTTCCTGGTGTCAAGTTCAACGGGATCTGGCAGGTGGAAGACAGCCAGGGAGGAGACAGACCCTCTGGGGTTGCTGACCACCTCCTAGGAAAGCCTCAAGTATGGAAACCAAGACTGACATCCTTTCCTGCGGCCCCTTTCACAAGGCTGGCAGCCCGGGCTCCGCACCTGGAGAAGAGCCACAGAGGAGGAAGGCGGGCCTGGCTGGGCACAGTTCTGGCTGCCTCGTGCCGGACGCTGGCGGTGATGCCTCGCGAACCCAGGCGGCCCAGGTCTCCGGCCTTGGCGGCAGGCGTAGAGCCCCAGCAACATAGGCTCCCGCATGGCCCGGCCGGGCCCAGCGCTGCGGTCGGTGGGCCGGATACGCACGGCCACCCGCACAGCCCTGAGCGCTGCCAACGGGGTACCTTGAGCGGCCACAACAAAGTTAAAGCCCCGAGTAAGAGTAAGTCTCCGATGAGAAGAGACTCGAGCAGCCCGAGACTCAGAAAGGCACGCACAGACCCGCCAGCCGCTGCCAGCTGCGGAGGGATTTCCGCTAACTTTGAAAACCACTCGCATCCCTCGGACGCCTTCCCCCGCCGCGCTGGGCGGTCTCTGTCGCTCCCCTCCCCCCACCTTCGTTGCTCCGGGCACAGAGGGGCCTGGGTCTCGAGAGACCAGCTCGAGTGACCAGCGGGGGCGGGGCTGCCCCTCCCCTGGGCGGCTTCTGTCGCTCCCTTCCCCCCACCTTCGTTGCCCCGGGCACAGAGGGGCCTGGGTCTCGAGAGACGGGCTGGAGTGATCAGCGGGGGGACTGCCCCTCCCCTGTCCCCTCCGGGGATGAAAAGGGCCGCCTAGACAGAGAGCGGCCACAGAGCGAGGAGACCCTGCTGCCTTCGTCTTGCGAATCCGTACCCTGTAACCCCACTGCCACTGCTAGAGCTGTGCCCGAAGTGGGGACGAGGGGCCCGCGGGGAGCGAGTGGGGGAGAGGAGCGAAGTTGGCGCCTTCCCCAGGGCTCCCACTCCGCGGAGAAGCCGGGTCCCAGAACTCGGTCTGCGGCCAAGGCGTGCCGGCAGTCGCCGCGAGATTCTCGGGCGACTCAGGTTAGAATTGGAACCCTTCGCCACACTCCACCAGATCTGACCTCCCAGAGGCGCGCCAAGGGCCCCTCGCCCACCGCGGCTTGGCGGCCTTCAACCCAATAAGTAAGGCCTGTGACCCTGGCTGTAGAACTTTGTCCTCATCACCATGAGGAGCTCCTGGTATTTACCCGGCCCCGGCGGCCCCGAGAGAGGTTGGGAAAAAATATCTCTCGGGATCGCGTTCCGAGGCCCCTATTCCCGCCCCCGCCCGAGCGCTCGGAGACCCCCCTCCCCGGCTCCGGGTAGTCCTTACCGATCCGGATGACGTGCGGCATCCCGCGCGAGTCTGGGATCCAGAAGGCGCACACGAGGAGCCCGGCCCAGTATTCCCAAACCAGACTCCGGAGGCGCCGCCAGGGAGCGGTCATCGTTGGGCGCCGCCGAGCGTGCCCGGGGCGCGGCCGTGGCGGGCTCCCTGGGGCGGCAGCTCTAGGCGCGGGCGCGCAGCAGCCCCTGAGGCGCCGCCTGGCCCAGCCGCCCCGCTCCTGAGCGCCGCTGTGAGTGGGGGGTGCCCCGCGGCGCTGCGCACATCTTACTGGGGGGCCGCCCTGCCGGCGCCCGCCCCGCCTGGCTGCCGCCCACGGGCCGCCCGCGAGCAAGGCTCCAGGGCTCCGCCCGGGCTCTGCTCGGACTCGGCTCCGGCTCGCGTCGGCTCGGCTCCCGCACAGGCTCCCACCTGCCCCGGCTGCCGGGCGCTGGCGGGCGGGCTGCACGCCTCTCCGGCCGCTCCTCCTCCAGCCTCCGCCGATGCTATCGCCCGGGCTCGCACAAAGCCCCGGAGTGGAGTTGCACGCGCGCACACACTCCCTCCCAGCCCCCTCCCCCGCGCCCTGCCTCCCGCCTCCCGCGCCGCCCGCGCTCCCTCCGCGCACTCCCCCGCGCACACACTTCACACACTCGCCGAGGCGCACACTCGCGCGCTCACACCTGCGCAGGGGGAGGGGAAGGGGACCCTGGGCCCGGTTTGAGGGGACGTCCAGAGGACTAGGACTCTCCTCGCTTCGCAGACGTCCCCATCCGTTCTGCCGCCCCCAGTCCCTTCGACTGCGAGGGCACAGAGCCCGGGAGCCAGGCGTGGAGCGCGAAAGCTGGCACCGCGAGCTGGGAGACGCGGCAGCCCAGAGGCTCGACCAGCTGGAGGAGATGCGCCCGCCCGCAGCAGCGAGACCTGAGCCCGCCGTCTGCGGAGCCTCGCCTTCCCGCTCCCACTCGGCCCGCACTGCTGGACGGCGGCGTCTGGAGGCTGACCCAGGGACCGGTGTCCCTCCACAGCCCCATCCCTTGGAGAAGCAGGGTTGGCCCTGGAGGACTAGGGGCTGCGGGAGATAGAATTCAAAGAGAACTGTCCAAACTGGGGCAAGGGGAGCTGCGGGAGCGAGAGGGGATGGGAGAGACCAGGCCGGACCCTCCTCACAGAAGCCTGGGCTTGACCGCGCACCGCACACTCGGGCTGCGGAGTAACACCGCTAAACCCTCGGGTCCCCAGCAGCGTGTTTGTTGGGGCCCGCGGCTCTCAACCCTCTTCCCCAACTGGGCAGTAGGGGCTAATGCCCCCTCCCCAGCTCCTCCTGAGAAACAGAGAAACTGGAATTTCCAATAGGACCAAGCAGGACCGGCGGGAGAGCAAGCTGCAAGGGTTAAAAAAGAAATGTTTATTAGCAATAATAAATTTTTTTTCAAGTGTCGCTGAGTATCGAGGGAAGAGAAAGGCTGTGGAGCGAGGCTGGAGCAGGAGGCTGCGAATTACGCAGTTAGGCGAGTTTAATGACCTTTTTGACAGAGACAAAGCGGGCTGATACAGTAGATAAATAAACGGATCTGTCACCGGGCAGCGGCTAGGTTGTGTGTGAATTTATTTTTCTCATTTAAATAATTTGATCTATTCCATCATTTCTAATCTCTTCCATTTGCCAGCTGTCTGGTAAGAGCATGGCCCCCAACATCTGAAGAACAAATCTTTAATTTTCTTACGAATATACCATGTCTGGCTCTAACCCGCCTGTTAATTTGCCATCTTTTCTTTCCCTCCCTGTCTGGGCGCAAAGGAGCATGGCATTGTGTGGGGATGTGATGTTGAAGTATGGCCAGTCCTGCCAATTAGGAGGGGACTCCCACGGAAAGTGGAGATGACTGTGGACATGGAAGGAGAACACTTACCGGGGCGCTCCCCAGGAGAGGCAAGAGTGTCATGCGCCCTGGCTCCAGGACATCATGGATGACTTGCTGGTACATGGAGGTTATAGGGTGTCTGTTTTTGCCATACATCGGCCTCCCTTGCCCTCACACTCTAGCAGGAACAGCTGGTTTACCAAGCAGCCACTGGAAAGTGTTGCCTGAGGGACAGGAGGGAAAGACATGCAGACCAGAGCCAGGGAAGTGGCAGCTTCCTTTTGATAGTAAGGGCCCCAGTGGGCCCAGCAAGGAAGCAGTGCAGGATAGGGGAGCAGAAGGTCCCACTCTCTAGGATACTCCCCCCAACCTCAGCTTCCACAGCTGGGTTTGGTTACTTCCAAGGAACCAAAAGCCTGGCTATTCTTTAAGGAAGAAAATTCCAGTGCCTCAGTGGAGAAATGAAAAGGGACCTGAACTCAGGACAAGGATGCAGGAATTAAAAAGGCATGGGCAGCAGTGCCCCAGGCTGGTTAGAGCATGAGTTGAAGAGTACAGAGCCTGGGTGCTAATTCTATCTGGATTGTCCTGCAGGCAGCCCCCTGACATGAGGGGGCAGGGGACGTGGAACAAGTGGCTAGGCGGGAGACTGAAGAAACAGGAGGTAGAGATATGGCAGCAGAGGAGCAGTTTTTTCACCAGCAAGAGGGAGGGATGAAGGATGGGAGAACAGCAGGAGCAGGGGGCTCCCCAAAACACTAGCAAGAGTGGTGAATGAAGGCAGGGAGGGACTCTGAGAGCTCCATTCCTGGGATAGAGTGTTGCTTGGGGCCCCTCACCATCTCCAGGGAGCAGCGCAGGCTGGCCTGCTCCCCTGCATCCCAGAGTGGGCAGGAATTCCCCAGCAATGCAGTGATGCGCATGGAGGCTCTTCTCTGTGGCCACTGGGCTGTGGTGGGAACTGGCCTCTTGGCTGCAGAGACTACGGGGCTCAGTCAATTAGGCTGCCAGACCAGCGGGAACCCTGGCATCAGATGGAAGCTGCTATCCCCAACCCAGGACTAGACCTCCTTCCTGACCCAGCTGTGAGCCATTTTGTAACACAGGCTTGCCTCCCCACACTGACAGCAGCCTGCTCCCTCCCAGTCTGGGGGAGGGTGGGATGCATCATCAAAACAACAGAAACATCAGTGATCATCATGACTACATGCTTTCTACAAGACACTCACTATCTTGCATGTATCACCTTATCCAGTCCTCTCCTCAACCCACCCTGATAGGATTTTTGTTATTTTTCCATTTTACTGATAAAGACTCTGAGCCTCAGAGGGGTTAAGAAGTCCAAAAGCACACTGCTAGAACGCGATCGTCCTTCCCTCTCTCCCTCTCTCCCACTAATATTTACTGGCATCACTGTTTGCCAGGCACTGGATGAGGAGCCAGAGTTCACACGAAAGCTCACCCAAGTGCTGGCTTGCAGATTACCCATATCTGACACCACCTGGGCTGAGCGGAGGGGGCTCTAGACAAGAAGACCCTCTCCCCTCTGTGGAGGCAGCTGGATCCTTCAGCTGCCCATGAAAAGGCTGAAAGTAAAGTAGGATAGGACCCTTTCCTGGGGCAAGCTGGGGACCACAGTGGTCCCTAACTCATGAAGAGAACCCTGCAGCCCTCTCTCCAGTCCTGTGCTGCCAGCAAGCACCAGGGCTGGCATGATCTCAAGTCGAATCTCTGGGGATTGGGAGCCTCCAATCCTGGCTTTTTGTATTGTTGGTAAACAAGTCTACCCACCAGCCAGGCTTCAGCTCCCCACTCCCCCACGAGGCAGCCAGCGCTGGATTTATGAGGCCTCCAAACCTCATTCAGACTAATGCAGCTTTTCATTCCCAAATAAAAGGGGCCGCTGTCTGAAAGGACAAGTGCTCCTGCATTTCATTAACATCCCCTAAAACGGCTGAGCTGGCCCAAGTCGCTGCTAGCGAGATTCATGTCTCCCACCGGCTCACAGGTGGGGTGAGGATAGGACTCCTAGGAAGGAACCAGATTGCCAGCCCCTCCCTGGCCCCCTCTCAGGCCCCTCCCCAGCTTCTGCCGGCGAGAGAGGTGGCCCCCAGTGGTGGCCGAGCGGGCTCATTTGGATGCGTCCCCTGCGTGTGTGTTTTGTTTAGACTGATCCACTCAGCTCTCAATCCCCCCACAATCACGGTGAGTGATGAGGCCCTGGGCTCGAGTTACTGAGATTCATGATCTCCGCTTCCCTGGGAAGCCACTGAGCAGAGCATTCGGCGGCTGAGTGCAGATTCCTAGGACGTGAGTGCCCTCTGCCGAAGCCTGCCTACTTCAGCTCCTCCAGCTGCCTGGTAGTGGGCAGGGCTGGCGGGACTGGACGCTGCAGCCCTAACCCTAACCCTCAGTGTGGAGACAGCACTGCTGGGACCACTCTGTGACCTGCTCTTGGGCACCTCAGTGAGAATGGGGGAGATGCTGCCTTTACCCCTTTCACTACAGGACCAGAGGATACAGCTGCCACTCCTTGCTTGATCTTTGCCAGCTACCCAAGCAGGGCAGAGAGGGCAGAGGCCTCCCCAGAACCCCCTGTATTTCACAGCACTGTCTTAATAACAAAGCATATCCTCACCACAAAAGCCAAGACCTTTGGAGGACACTAGGACCTGCCTCTTAGCTCAGGGACAGGGACTTTTTCAGCAGCCTGGAGCCTTTGTCCCTCATCCCCATCCCAAGAAGGGAGAAGCACAGCCAGGCAGCCATCTGAGCAATCAGCAAGTCCAGCAAAGATGGCATCACCTTAGATTTTTGTCAACAGTCAAGCAAGTTCATTCCCACGGAAGTCAATTCCTGTGTTTATTGTCAGCTTAACCCGCTGCTGCAAGTTATTTCTCAGCAGTAAGGGAGACAGGTAGACAAGCCACCAGAGATATGTTATTTTACTGACATCTGCGTTTCAATGGTTCAGGTGCAATTCTGGTGGAGGAGTAAACGAGACAGAGACACAGCAATCCTATTTGTATCTATACATAATGGAACAGCGCTGATGGGCGGAAGCCCAAGGGGCCCTGCTGCAGAGCAGGGGGAGGTGGGAGAAATGCCTGAAGGGGCTACAGCCTCCTGGCCCCCTTCACTCTGCACTTGGGGTATGGACAAGTCACACACTCACCAGCTGGTCATTCAGACATTCTCTAATTAATTTATTCACGCAATCACTCAGTCATTCATTTGGTCACATTCATTCATTCATTAGTTCATACGATTACCCATTCATTTTTACCCACTCAGTCATTCACTCACATACTGATTCATTTTCTCAGACCCCTTACCTGTTCATTCGTTTACCCATGCACTTGGTCATACCCTAATTAATTCATTCATCCAGACGTCCACTCATTCATACATTTACTCAGTCCTTTGTTCAACCACCTGCCCATTCACCAATTACTCCCTCATTCACTCCGGCATCCTTGCACTGTCTCCCCAGCAGACAAAGACACCTGCCTGCCTCCTACCCCCAGGCACTTTTCAGGCTGACCCTTAGACACTATAATTTCTTTTTATAGCCCAAGGGACCCCAGAAATATGCTGAGGTCCTCAGCCAGCCACCTAGGTGTCTTGGCTCTGCCAGAACTCCAGCTTTTATATCTTCCACTTATCATGAAATTTGGCAACCTTCAGGATTCAGGCTCAGCTTGCATCCCTGACCTTGGAGATGGTCTGAGTATTTTCCCTGCTAGCAGAGACAAAGTCCCAGAAAGATCTAGTGCCCAAGTCTGGTGATGGATGTAACATCATAGATGTCACATGGCGCCACCACACTGAGCCAGGAACCACACTGGCTTCCGTTTACATGATCTCTCTTTGTCCTTGAAACAACCAGGATGCAGGAATGAAGAAACAGACTCAGAGGAGTCAGATAACTTGCCCACAAAGAATTTTTGCAGTGGAGGAGAGAAGCGGCACAATTCTTTGCTCATTGTGATGGGGAGAGAGCAGGTGAATAAGCAAGTAGGTGAAGAAGATTGAGAGAGTGAATGAATGCATGAATGAATAAATAAGAGATTGAGCAAATGAATGAAAAGTGAATGAATGAATGCATAAATGACTTGTTCCCAAAAAGTAAGTTGCAAAACAGCTTCTGACTCAAGTTACCGGACCCCAAGTTCAGTGATCTCTCCATTGATTAACAATTACTTCCCCTCTGTGAGACCCAACCTTGCAGGGTATAACTGGCAAGAGGCAGGGGTAGAAGGTGGAGGGGAGGCAAAACTGGAGCATAAGTCGGCCAACAAGAGATATTTGTGGAGAAGTGCTTCCCTCAAAGGCTGCAGAGAGACTGTTCTCAGCTGCACCTGTCCCCCCCACGGGCAGGAGACTGCTGTCATCCCTCCTTAGAGAGAAAGAGACAGAGTGAGCCATAAAAATCCAATCGCTGAGTGATAAGAAAATAAACAAGTGAACTTATCCAAGTTTGCCAGACTTCCCTGCCCGAGGCCAGCTTAATTAAAGTTGATGTAGAATTTTAAAGTGGGAAAATAATTAGGGCAAGTGGCAGAAAAGAGAGAAGAAGGAAAACATTGTTTTGTTTTGTGTTTCGCTCCCTCTTAATTATGCCACAGACTGCCTTTCCTGTGGATCCCATCCCAAGTCCATCTTCTGCCAAGATTCCAGCAGGTGGTACACTGTGTGAGTGGCGCAGGCACACCTGTGCCTCTCTGGCACGCAGGTATGGTGCTGCGCTGCCTGCAAGACAGGCAAGGCGGCAGGCAGCCAGGTTGTGAGTAAAGAGGAGCACGTGCCCTGGTCACTCAAGGGGAGAAGCCGGGGGAGAGGGGGACAGCAGGTTATGGGAAGAGATGCTGCCTCACCAGCCCAGGGCCTGGGGGCTCTGGGTTCCTCACTCCCCATGATGTCTACCTCGTAGTACAGCAGATCCCCAATAAAACAGCCTCTGTCTCACCTGACTCCTGAAAGATTTTCTAGCAATTGAAAAATGTTGGAGAAAGTTCTTGGTGTTTGTGCCTGGAATAGGGCTGGGAGTGGCCAAAATTTCAAACGAAGCGGATGCTAAGAAGCAAGACGCCTTCACACTCATGCACCTCTGCATCCAGATGTACTTTTGCTTTTTTGCAAGTGCACCAAGTTCACGGAGCTGGTCAGAGGCAGAGGCAGAGGCAGCCCGGACGGGGAGAGCTACAAGCTCACTTGAGGTAGAGGAAGGGAGAATTCCTCAGGATTGCGCTAAAGATAGCCAACAAGCCTGTATGAAAGAAAATCTGTCCTGGTGCAATGCCTTCTCAGGCACAAACAGAGGTGCAGACACATCTATACACACACATACACACCATACACATACACAAAGCCAGAACTAATATACCCCAGGACTAGTGAAATCATGAAGTCCAGAACTAGGTAGCTTGGCCTCAAATCAGCCCTGACTCTTACTAGCTGAGTATTCCTGGGCAATTCACTTAGTTTTCTGTGCCTCTGCTTCCTGTCTGTAAAATGGGAATAATAATGCCATCCAACCTAGAGTTGTTATGGCGATTAAATGACTCAATACATGTGATGTGTGCAGAACTGTCCCCAACACATAGTGAAGTCTGTTCCACTCAGCAATCAAGTGCCCCTACTGCTTGGACTTGTCAGACTCTTGAATAGAACCTGAGCGAAAATCTCCTCCAATGCTCCAGTGGGAAGAGCAGCATGTTCACATGCATGCAAGTATGCATGCACACGTGTGTGCACACAGAGTGGTGGGGAGGGATCCTGAGCATCCGGGTTCCCTGGGATGCACATATCAGAGTGGGAGGGACTCAGGACTGATGCTGGTCAGTCTGCCCTTGTAGTCTCCCCACTCCCTGACTATACAGATGCAATGGGGTTGCTGAGTTGGGGGGTACCTGTGTTCATCTGGCAAGGGGAAGTCTTCTGGGAAAGGGAATTCTAGGGCTTGCACCCTAAATCTGTTGCCACATTTTGACATTTCTCCAGGCTCCCTCCTCCCTAGCGAGTCCTCGTCCTCATCCTCACCCTTCTGGGCTTCCGAACTTTGTGATATTCCTTACCCTTCCCTATGTCCCAATCTAGGACCTACCCGTCCTCAGGGAACTGCTCAGCCTCTGACCTAGGAACAATTCAGAAGAGCCCCCACTCTTTTGAACACTACTTCCCACCCTGATCCAGAGCTGGGAGCTTTCGAGACACCAGGAGCCCAGATGCCAAACACCACTGTGACCCCCAGGGCCAAAGAAATGCAGCTGCAGAGGCAGTGGGAGGGGGGCTGGGTGACAGGCTAGACCAAGATGGTGGAGCTTGACTGTAGGAGTCGGGCTTAGCTCTGTCATCTCCGGGGGTGGGGGCAGGAGGACAGAGTGATGGGGAACCGAGTTCTGCCAGTTAGACCCAGGCTTCCGCCTTCCACCTGGGTCTGGTTGGGTTGAGTAAATGGGCTGGGGACAGGTGCCAGTGGCTGGAGCATCACTGCTTGGATTTGACTTCATTTTACTCTACTGACTCAGCCAGCCAAGTCCCTTTGCTCTTGAGCGTGCACACACATCCCTGCCAAACACCAGGATGCTCAAAGAAGCTCAGAGAACTGAGCAGCTTGAGGACAGGTGGAAACAAGGTTCTACAAGGAACCCTGACCCATGGACTCATTCTGCCAAGGCACAGGTGATCCCTCTGCTTTGGGACAAGGGATTTGAGCCTTCAGTGGTGGCCTTACTGCCCCAGGGAAGAGAGGTGCATGGCAGAGCCCAAGGATGCAGCCACTGGTGGCTTTTTATACCACTCTTCTCTTGGACTCTCCCTGAGGGAGCCGGTGGTTACCTGTGCCTCAGGGAGTCAAGAGCCCTTTCTTAGTGGGTTAGGATCTGGCTGGTTCTTGCTCCTGGGACAAGAGCCTGGGACAGAAGGGCAGGAGCATGGACAAAAACTCCACAGCCTGTGGTGGGGAGTTTGGGGCAGTGCCTCCATCTGCACACACACTATTGAGCAAAAATTAGAAACAACTTTTTTCAGACAACTCAAGAGAAAACACTTTTACACCAATCACATTTTGATCTAGCTCCAGAAATCTGCCCAGCTGCTTCACTTATCCGTTCATTTATTTTTTCCAAGGATAACCGGTGGCCCACTCTCCCAGGGACCAGGAGGGGCTGAAGTGACCCAGGAGGGGCTGAGCAACACAAGAAAGCTATAGGATCAGCCACATGTGTGATTTGAAGAGAAACATGGGGAAGACGAGGGGCATAGGCAGTGATGGGGGATACAGATAGGGATCATGGGGACACACACAGAAAAGGACAAAGGGAACATGAGTAGGGTTTGAAGAGACAGATGAGAACTTGACATCCCACCTAGCAGACAAAGGGACAAACTAGGGGTTATTTCCAAAGCAGGAGCCCTTGGGACACAGGCAAGAGCTAGAGGACAGGTGGGAGCTGTGGTGACCCAGGGAAGAGCAGAGGGGACAAAGTTGGAGGATCTGGGAACAGAAAAAGAGGAGTCTCCCCTGTAAGTATCTCCTGGCCTTGAAGGGACAAAACATAGCAACAAAGGCTGACTGCAGGCAGAAAAGAGGAGGGAGGAGAGGAAAATGCGTCTTGCCAAGAGTAGTTGCTGCTGCAACCAAGAGTTGAAGACCAAGTTTAGCATCTGCTCCTGAGAAGATGTGTGCAGGGCCAGATATCTAGGGCAGCACCATCCATGCCCCTCACAGGAAGCCAAGGATGGTGCATTCCCAGAGCACCCAGTGTGTGCTTGGTGACCACATACTTTGTGCCCAGCTCTGTGTCCTACCCTTGAGGAGCTGTCAGGACACACAGAGAGCCAGGCCTGGAAACAGAGCCTCCAAATATCGAGACACATGCAGTAATGGCAGGTGGATCTTGGTGAGCAAGGTGCCTAGAGGAGGGAGAGTCCCTGAGCAAAACCCACTATCTTTCTTGATCAAAGTGAGAGAGAAGATGAAGCCTAGGGAAGCAGCCTTGAATTCAGAGGAGCCCTGAGAAATCCACCCACAGGATTTACTCAACATCTCTGTCCTTCCCCATCGCAGCCACCGGCTCTGCTATCAGGTGCTGAGACCATTGTCTCCAGCCTCCCCACCTCCAATAATAAGATGTCATACTAGAATCACTGGGGGAGTTGCCTTTCTAAAAGGTTTTGTTGAGGTTTCATTTATATACCGTGAACGTCATCTGTTTGAAGTGTCCAATTCAATGGTTGCAGTAAATCTGCAGAGTTGTGCAACTATCAGCATAATCCAGGTTTAGAACATTTCCATCATCCCCAGAATATCCCTTGTGATCATTTATCTGAGAGACATTGACTTGGTAATTTTGGGACAGGGTTTAGGAATGTGTTTGAGAAAATTCCCGGAATCTAGGTGATTCTGAAACAGTGGTATTTGGGGACCCATGGTATTTCAGCCACTGTTGGAGAAGCCTATCCAAAATGCAAAATGCAAAGAGAAGAGTCTGTTCTGCTCCAAACTGTCCAGTGGCCCCTGGCCAAGTATCACAGGGTAGGCAGTAGTAAGAAGTAAATAGCAATAATCATGGGCATTTGGTGCTTGCTACATGCCAGGCGCCATTCAAGTGCTTAGCATGTATTAATTCTTCGAATCCCCACAATTTCTGTATGAAGTAGGGACTATTATGGTTCCCACTTGACTGATGAAGAAAGGCAGACTCAGCTAGGAAGTGGGAATGCAAGCACCCTGGCTCCTGTCAGCTTAAAGTCTAGACCATATCCCATTTCGTGGGCTATGCATTATCTTCTTTAATGTTGTCCCTTGGCTTCCTCACCATCCCCCACCTGTCTCCACTTCAACCCCAATACACCAACTACTCTTTCATGCCTTTGGGCCTTTGCACAGGCTTTCCCCCATACCTAGATCTTCCTCCACCCTTCTCTCCTCTGAAAATTTCTGTTTATGCTTCAAAACCCAACATCAATTTCAGCTCCTTTGTGATCCTTTCTACAATTCCCCCAAACAAGGTGAACGGTTCCAGTCCCTGCGTTTCTCCTTCTCTTTGCACACACCTCAGTGAAGGACTGGATCTCCTAATGCTGCAATTAAAACTGTGTCCCTGTCTGTCTCTCCAACTGGATTCTGATTTTCTCTAGGTCAAGGGCAGGGTTTGCTTTGTCTCTGTACCCCTCACAGTGTCTGGTATATGGCTTGTTGAATAGCCATGGTCCAGCCAGGAACATTTTAGCTCCAGCCCCAGAAAGGTGTAGCAGGCCTTCCCCTCACTGGGCCACAACTGCCATTTTTAAAACCGCAAAGGACAAGATGTTTCTAACTGTAGAGGCAACACTGGTTTATTCTCCTCTGTATCCTGGGTGCTGCCACAAGTCTGATGCGTAGTGGGCCCTCAGTAAATGTTTATATGAATGAGTGTGTGGGTGAGGGAGTGAATGGGGCCCCATTCTGCAGGTTCCTTGACAAGGACTCTGTCTGGCTCATGCCCTCTTTCCACTTAAAGACGTCTGGATCTTTCCTAACTCCACTTATGCAGGAGGTTAATTCAAGTGCTTTCCAGCTTAGCAAGCAATAAACAATTTGGTGTTGCAATGAGTTGTTCTGAGCGTCATATTTATGGATTGGAAGTGGGGGAGGGGTTAGGGGTGTTATTAAGTTCAGTGTTACAGGGAATGTTACATGCCCTTCCTTAATTACTTTCCTCCCTTTAATTAGATGTTGGGGGTGTCCCAGGGAGGAGAACTGAAAGTCATTGCAGGAAAGAAAGGTGTTGGTGGCATTCTGCCATCTGACAGGATAGCAGTCATCAGTGGGGGTCAAATGGAGGAGGGGAAGGGGGCTATCTCCACTCTAAATTGGATCTTGAGAGTGAGAATTCCAAGAGCATTGTTCTCCATGGTCCTTCTCTCCAGGGGCCCCATTTTCCTGCCCTATTTTTCCTTCCTGATTTTTCTCTCCACCTGCTAGAAGCGGTTCCTTCCTTCTGCCTTCCTGAGTCCACGTGAAGGACACAGGACGAGCTGTTGTTGGCAACACACACACACACACACACACACTCCTTTGCAGGGGTGCAGCATGAGGACCCTTGAAGCCTCTTCCCTTGGCCTGGCAGGCCACAGGCTCCAGGGTGAGGACTCCTGCCAGTGAAAGACTATAATCATGCCCTTGTCCTCTATGGAAACCACCCAATGCCCTGCTTAAGGGCATCCAAGGCAAGTAAGAACATATGCAGGCCAGCGCTGGGCATTTCCCATTGACCTACTCTGAGCGTTTTGGTGGATCAGAGGCCCTGCCTATCTTCAATGGTGAGTGCCCAGCGGAAGCTGTACAGCTGGGAAGTGATGACAGCAAGCATTTGACTCACCTTGAGTCCCTCCCTGACATCCTTGCAGCCTAACTAGAGTTTCTGCAAACAGAGAGAGCATGAGCTGCTGCCGCCTCCCAGAGTGGACCAGAAGCCACAGGGCGGCCAGCACAACTGCTCTCTGGCTGCATCAGGCATCGGAGGGTGGGGAGTGGCTCCCTCCAGGACCCAGTTGACAAGGACCCAGTGGGGCCCACCATTCCTCACTCACACAGGCTTCCTGTGCCAAATCACTTCTTCTCCTCCCCACTGCCTGTGGGGAGATGAGCTCCAAACCCAGCCCATCTGCTGCATTTTTCTGAGACTCCCGAGATGATCCAATTCTGAACACCAGATGGGAAATAGCATGTACATTTCGAATGGTGATTAGTGTTTTTGTTTTTTTCCCCCAAACGCTCCTGTTAATGGAGTTCTTTCCTGAAAGTAAATTGGAGACTTCAGTTTGCTGGAGTCTTGTCTACCTCCACCTCCACCCCTACTCCAAATGTAACCATGACTTTTCCAGATTTTGTGGGCAGGGGCGTCGGCTCCACTTCTGCCCCTCTGCCCAGGCCTGCCATCTGCACTGATCAGACCTTACTCTGCATAGCAAAGCAGGACAGATGACAAACCTTCCAGGCTGCAAAAGGACTGTTGAACCTGGGGACTTCTAGAACAATGAGTCCTGCAAGTGGGCCCTCAGCTAGGGAAGGAAAGAGCTAGCCAGGCTACCTTGAGAACCTAATTACACCCCATGAATTCTGATCAGAAGGGAGTTAGGACCAGACAGATAAATCTGGACATTTCTCAGGGCTTATGACTTGAAAGGACTTCATATGTGACGTCAAATTCTTAAAGTCTAGAACCTATATCTTTCTATATATTTGAGCTAATTTATAGGACACAATAGGTGTCAGCAGATGCTTGCTGAATAAGTAAATAAAAACATAAATAAAAAAGAGTATTTCTGTGCATATGGTAACATACAAAACTCATTTTCTTACATATTTGCAAATTTACACATATGCACATGCGCACACATACACACATCACTGCTTCTTTCCAAACCAAAGAACTGAAATTAAGAAAATATGTATTTTATACAATACAAATGTATATTTATACTATATATAGACTTACTTGTATTACATAAAAGACACTTTGCAGTACTTGCTTGATTTTCATCATGACTCTGAAACCTGAGGTGGGGTTCAGAGAGGTCCCTTACAGCACTACCAGGGTTGCACAGGTAGCAAGCATCAAAGCGGAGATTTGGATCCAGATGTAGCTGGCTTCAAAAACCACAGGAACCCAGGAAAAGGTCTGAATGAGCAGTGAGATGATGATCTGGCTTATGTTTTTTGAAATGGCTTTGTTTTGTCCCTGAATTGGGTAGACTGGGCCTAAGAGCCTGGTGTCCAGGAGACTGGCTAGGGCCTGGTGAATGGATTACATTTGTGATGATCAGAGCCTGGCCTCAATGTTGGTGGTGAACACAGAGAAGGTAATCATCCACAGGAAGAGCCACAGGCTTCTAACAGATGAGCCGTGAGAGAGGAAGGAGGCTGGGAGAGTGATGACGCCAATCTCAGGCACCATTAGAACTGCAGGGAATTTAGAATAAGTGGTACCAAGAGACAATTTGAGACCACTGGGTTTGAGATGTACACAGATCATCTGTTAAAAGTAATGCTTTAGAACTTATAAAGAGGTCTTCAGATTGGGTGTTTTATTCTCCTGAGGGAGAAAGGAACCTGTGAACAAAAGTGAGGTTCTTTTATGAGAGCGTAGACTCTTGGGAGACAAAGCTAGACCCTGAAAGTCCAGTTACCCAAGTAGGGCAAGCAGTCAGGACAGGAGCTGGGAATACATGCTCACATGCAACCACAAGAGTTCACACATGTATTAAACACTCATGTGCATGCACTTACATGTGCTGTCACACACATCAACAGGTCATGTAAGTGTATGCATATGCACATACACATATATATGCATCTACACACACTTGATCTGTGCTTTGGGCAGAATCTCTCATAAAAGGTGGTAAGAGGAGCAGTCAAAACAAGAGAAGGAGCCCGTGGCTCCTCTGCACCGGCAGAGAAAGGTGCACCTGAGCTTCCACCACCAGCAAGCTCATCTTCAAGCCACCTGCTGGAGATTTCCTCTAATGCCCTGAAACCTGGTCACCTGTGGCCTCCCCCAGCTTTGGGACAAAGGGCTCCACAGATCAACTTCATCAAAATACTGTGTATCCCAGCACCTTTCTCAATTGGGATGCACTCATCTCTGTGAGCCCATAGCTGGAACATTCCAGAGTAGAGGAGTCAGAGTAGTAGGCTGGGCACCCCTCCAGACCCCCATGCAGGTGGCTCCAGCTTTGCTGTTGCCCAGGATGATGGGAAAAGAGGGCTATGATTTGGAATGGGAATTCTGCTGCCTCTGTCATCCTAGGCCAGCTGAGACCTGGTGGCTTTACTCATCATGAGCTGAGGCTGCTCAGCCTCCTGGTGGCCCAGTGCCTGCTCTTAGAAAGCTCACTAGTGTTTTCTCCATGTTTTTGGACTCAGGCACAAGCAAAGTGAATGTCATTTGGCCAAGGCACTAAGAGTGCTGCCTGGAGGGACCATCAACCAGACAAAGGATGGCTGGAGGTGGCCAGTAGGAACCCAGGGCTCAGGGAGACCAAGGCGAAGGTTTTCTGAAATCCCTCACCTTGAGTCTTATCAGCCATTGCCAATCGTCTACTGTGGGCCCATTCCAATCTTTACCACAAGAAAAAGAAAGTTTCTGAAGTTATTGGATTTAGATCTTCATGGTGACAGTCTCTAGAATGGTCTCCACTAGCTCAGACGGTCGAACTCCCTAGACTGAATTGAACACGGACAATAAGGCTTTAAAATCCCAGTGACTCTGTCTGTCTTTCTGTAGTCTACCATTCTCACAATAATCCTGGATAGGAAGAAAATGTATGTGCTTCCATTTTGCAGATGAGGTAACTGAGGCTCTGAGGTCATGAGTTTAGTAAGCAGCAGAGTTACTATAGGCTTAGTGTTTTGGCTGGAGTCTAAAAGAGCTGCTTTGAATCTTGGCTTTGCCTCTTATTGTATGATGTCAAGCAAGGTACTTGATCTTAGTTTCCTGGTCTATAGTATAGGATAATATCTACTTGAACGTGGGTTGTGAGAATTTGAGGAGACACGGCCCATGATGCAGACAGTACAGTGACATAGGTACTGATATGAGGTGGTATTTAGCGCAACTGGAGACCCCCAGTCTCCTGACTTTGGATTGGTCCCCTTCTTCTGCAGCTCTAGTGCTCTGTGAATCAGTGAGGATCTACAGCTCCCTGAGGATCTGCAGCTGCGTTTAGAAATAACTCCTCAGCCACTGCAGGTATGTGGTTGGAACCCAGCCCAATGTGCCTGTGCGTGTAGGCACACACAGATAGGTGCCTTCTGTTGATCAGAGTGCAAGTTCCTTTCACTAATGCAGTCACACAGTGGCCTGGGAAGGTAGTGCAAGGCTGTTCTGACTCTGAAAGCCAAAGTCCCCATGCCTTGTTATTAGAGCTAAGGCCATGCCAAATGAATATTGCACAGACCAGCCTCTTGGGCTAAAGTGTGCCTGGTTTTCTTTGGGAAAGTGATTTCCCATGCAGGGAGCCTGGGAAAAGACCTCTTTGCTGACCCACTTCCTCCACTGCCTACCCCCAGGGCTCCCTGGGGTTACTGAGAGCCATCTGGGCCCTCTGGGGGGCTGTTTAAAAGGAGAATATGCAAACACTTTGTGGTTGCTCTTTTGTAACTGCACTCAGCCTCCTCTGCTGCCCATCTTCCCCACCAGCTCCTGCCTAATTACTGAGAGGGGCAAGGGGAGCCTACAACCTGGTTCCGGCTTCTTAGCAGCCTGATTGTTCAGCTCAACTTCTGCTTTCCTGTCACTGGATCATGGGCTTCCAGCCAGGCTGGGAGGCCTGGGCAAGTGGAGGGGCCTGAGGCTGGGGAGGGGAGAGGAAGAGCTCAGGAAAGTCTGTGGCTGTGTTCTGAAAGGCTCCATGATACCCGTCATTGAAAGCCCAGTCCTATTTTAGAAATGAAGGCTTTTGGAGCAGTAGATGTTAGGGATGGGGGTGGGAAAAAAAGCCACATGATCCACAAACCTGTCTGTAGGCCATCAACCACCAGGGTCCAACCTGCCTCATCCAGAGACCTTCTCTCTGAACATCAGGAAGGGCCTGCTGTCTCAACACCTGCACATCACTCCTTGGCCTAAAAGTTTTCATCCTTTATCATTAAAATGTGAACAGCCTCAAGAATAGAATCCAGAGACGTCCCAGGAGCTCCTGAATGAGTCAGATTCTCTGAAAGTATGTGGTTTGGAAAGGAGACCAGGGCACAAGGTTGCCCTTCAGTGAGAGGAAGGGTGAGTCAGGGTTGTCAAGCCTCGGAAGAGTAGGGACATATACAGGACCCTCGGCTCTATTTTGTCCCTAGCAGCAATGCCCTAGGCTGGCAGGAAAGGTGAGTCTTGATTCAGGGATGTGATGCCTTCAAGACACTGACCTCTGGCGACAGGGCTTGCATCAGTCAGTGCTCACTAGAGAAACATTTAATGCAAGATCTATAAATATATAAGGATTCACAAGGTAGGCTTACAATGGCTGCCCTCAGAGTCAGGTGTGGAAGAGTCTGAAAGGGCTGCCTGCACACTGGAGATCCAAATGATCCAGTCAAAGTTTGAAGGCCTGGAGCTCACTGTAGTGCCCCATGTGAGTCCACATCAGGAAGCCAAAGTGTCTATGATAGAAGGCTGAAGAGTCCACACTGGCGGCTGAAGAGTCTGTGCTGGAAGCCGGGAGACAACGCCCCAGGTCAAGGTGAAGACTGGAGCTCCTCTGAAGAAACAGAAGCAAGCCTTCCTTCTTCTTCCCTTTTATTCCATTCAGGCTACAAGTCTATTGGTTGGTGCCATTCACACCCTGGGTGTATCTTCTGTTTTCGGTAAATCCCTTCAGCCACACCCAGAACTATGCTGATCCAATTTAGTCAGTTATTCCATATTCAAGTTGAGGCAATCAGTTAACTATCACAGGGCTCCTCCCCTTCCAACTTCCTTTGAACTCACACCTGCAAGGGGCTGGCTGTATTGAAAGTCTTTCCCTCTTAAACTCTCCATCCATCTATCCATTCATCCATCCAACCATCCATCCATCCATCCATCCATCCATCCATCCATCCACCCATCCACCCTTCAGTCCACCCAATAAATATATATTGAGTACCTGCCTTGTGGCAAACACACGGGTAAAGCTGGAAATGCAAGTGTAAATTAAGCCAGTTCATGTGAACCCTGGCCTCATGGACCATGCAGTCTGGTAAGGAAGTTAGGCATGAACCACACATTCACATAAATCAATAGGTAAGTACAAACAGTGAGGAGTGTCCTCATTTTACAGATGCAGCACAGAAAAATTACATGACTTAAAGCTATTTCCTATTGTCATTATTATTTGTTAATAAATGATACTGGTTAATGTTTATAAATCACTTACTACATGCTAAGTATATGGATTAGGTTCCATGTGAATTGTCTTGCAAGTCTATAAAGCAGATATGATTACCATCCAGGGAGGAAACAGAGACAGGAAGAATAAAGTTACTCACCGAGGATTACACAGCATGCAAATGGTGGAGCCTAGATAAGAATGAAAATTTATTGTTCCAAAACCCTCAGCCTGACATTATTACCTTGGATTACATAAGGCCTTGTATTGGTCAGTTTTTCCTTGTTGCTGGCACAAAATACCCAACACCTACAACCTAAAGGAGAAGAGGTTGAGTTTTGCTCACTATTTCAGAGGGTTCACTCCATGGTTAGCTTGCTCCAAGGCAGAAACATCATAGTGGAAGTGTGTTGTGGAAGCAAAGATTCTCACCTCATAGTAGCCAGAAAGCAGAGCACAAGAGAGAGGGCCAGGAGAGATATAGCCTCTAAAATCACCCCTTGCCAGTGACCTACCTCCTCCAACTGGGCCCAACCTCCTAACTGCACATTCAGCTATAAGCATCAGTGAATTAACCCACTTATGAATACAGCACCATCATTATCAGATCACCTCTCCAGGAGTCTCTTAATCCAGGCAAGTTGGCAATTAACTGGTGCAGTCCTCTACCATGATATGAAGACCTTGGGACATCTGAGCAATTTTCTTGAGAGGAAGCAGAGTCTTCATTAGTTTTTCAAAAAGGTCCGTGACCAAAAAGGGGTTGAGGCCCTTGATGTTCAGCCACACTGCCCAGGGCTGGACGTGTGGGTTCCTTCAGGGCAGTGACTACATGCTATATATTTTGGAGGAATCTTCCTTGCAAGAGAATTGCCAAGCTCAGATCTGTCTGTTTTTGTTTTTGTTTTTAATCCACCTAATTTGGCTATCCAAGTCATGAAGGCAGTTTGCCCTCTGCACTTTTGATAGCAGCCAGGGGCACTCGGTTTTCTGAACTCTGGCAAGTCCTGACCCAGACTCTTTTGAAACTTCCAAAGCCAGAAAGATAGATGATTTAATCAATAGGCACCAGTGCCCTGGCAAATGGGTCCCAAAATTCGAGAAGCCAGGCTTCGTTTGCATTGGAATATTCGTAACTTCTTCATCCCAATGACTCAATTGATCGGCAAATTCCATTTACTTCTGAGCAATCATTGGAGAGTGGGTAGGAGTCAGCCCCTCAACAGTGATGACTTCCTTGGTAATAGCTCATGATTGCCCGATCAGGCGGCCAGCAGCAGGAGCAAGACTACAAGGTAAGTGATTGTTCATAATTGTCAACCAAATTGCATCCATCGTATTGAGCTTAAAAACCAGAGCAGAAGGAGCATCTTGTATTGATCCCTTCAGGTTACAAACAAGATGCGACTGCTCCTCAGAACTGGAGACGGGGCGCGCATTGATTTTTATTCTTTTTCTCCTTTGAATAACCTGCAGTGGAATCTGAGAGTTAATTTTTAGCCTGAAATTTCTCAAGGGCTTGCTTTTCTGGGGCTGTCAGACATGGCCACTGTTGTGAGACGCATCGCCATGAGCCGAGAAATTGCCTTCCTCGTTGGAAGGTGCTCCCATCCTCTGACCTTCACAGCGCCCCCACACACACATACCATGCTCCTGTACAAGACCTCACTGCCAGGTGTAAAACCCCCCACAAATCCCAGATGCAAAGGACCAATGGGCCAGTAAGCAGCCAGTTACAGAGTTGGTACTCAATCTATATCTGCTGACTGAATGCCCAATCAAAACTGAAAAGCAGTCAACTCTCGGGACGTCTTTGCTTTTTCATGTTTAATGATACAGACTCAGCCTTTGCCACACCTAGAAAAAAAGTGGTAATAATGATCCCTAAGAAGCACTTCCATTTAAGAACACAATTTTATTTTATTCTCACTAGAGCCCTGTGAAGTCGATGCTGTCATTTCTCCCATTTTACAGATGTGGAAATCAAAGCATGGAGTGGTGCAATAACATATTCAAGGCCAAAACTCAAACTTGCAGGTATCCAGTGTCACAGTGCAGATCATGACATGATCCTGTCTCCTACCCAGAAAGACAATTGAACTTCCTAGAGCAGGAAGGATTGAAAAACAGGGTTCAACAAGCCCTTGCCTATGTGTGCCACACAGCATGCTGGGTTCTCTCTCTCTCTCTCTCTCTCTCTCTCTCTCTCTCTCGCTCGCTCTCTCCTTGACCCATGCAGGCCCCGGGTTTGTTTGGTACCATTGCTCAGGTTTTACTAATGGGGATGCAGTAACTTGGAAAGGAGACATATCCCACCCAAGGTCACACAATCTGGAAGTGGAAAGGCTGCAATCTGAACCCAGTCCAGTATGTCCCCCAAAGACTCACGTTTTCCTCACTAGCCAGCCATAGCGACAGCTTCCAGAATAAAGAAACACAGCAATGCCGGCAAAATCCACCTAATAGGTAAGACTTACATTCACAGCCACCACTGGGTCCCTTTTCTCCAGAGTCAGGGATTATTACCTCCACTTTATAGGCAAGGAAATTGACACATGCCAGAAAGTTAACATTGCTCTCCTTTGTTCTTTGTGAAGCCATTCCTCAGGACTGCTAGATTCCAGCAAACTTTCTCTGCCAACAGGCAGGCTCGGGAACTGGATGGGAAATGAGAACTGGCTGGCATTAGTGATCGCCTGGCTCCAGAACAAGCAGCAAAATGCCCTGTTGACAGATTTCAAGTCAGCGTCAGATGGAGGGTGTCTTCCAAGACCCCAGGGAAGGGCCTGCAGTTGATTTTAGAAGTCTGGGCTTGGCCTCAGGCTAATGACAATGTGGCCTGGCTGGGCAGTGGTGAGGAGCAGGCCAAGCCCTCCTAGCAGGCCACCAGCTGGGAGGTGTGTGACCAGCTCACCCTCCAGATCCGTCTTCCAAGCTCCTAAACTCCTCTGCCCTCCCTCTGCAGTGGGCCCAGACAGCAGCTGTCTCTTTAATAAACATCTCAGCCCTTAGCTCCAAGTGAGAAAAGGCCTGGAGCTCATCGCAGTGCTTGGGGACATTGTACCTCCCAGGCTGCCTGTGGGTCTGAACTATCCCCACAGGGGACTGGAGATGCTCCAGCCATATCCTTCTTGCCAGGTTGTCCTGCTAGGAGAAAAAGTACTCCATTAGGTCTAACCAAAATCTCTCCTGCTTTTCCTCAGTTTTCTTTTTTTTTTTTTTTTTCCGGGGTCGACCTCAGGACCTCGCGCACCAGCAGGCGCCCGTGCTGCTAAGCAATATCACCGGCCCTTTTTTCACATGTGGGTTCCGGGAGTCGAACTCAGGCCCTCGTGCTTGCCAGGCAGGCGCTTATGCCCCTGAGCCATTTCACCTGCCCCTCAGTTTTCTTTTCTTTTTTTCTTTTTTTTTTGTGGGTACCGGGGGTCAGTTTTCTTTTTAAATATCACATTTATTAGTTGATGTTTTTGCTTGCTTGACACATGCTTTATTTTAAAACCACTTTCTTACTTTTCATAAATATGGACAAATGAGGATGCTTATTTTTCCTTGACTTTGATGGCACGAACCTGGACACAATCTGAATGTATCCGTTCTAGATTTAGTTAAGAAGAATGCTAAATATCTAAAGGATCCATTCTTAAACACTAGTGTGCACAGAGTCACCTAGAGGGCTTGTTCAAGCACAGATTCCTGGGCTCCATCCCCCGAATTTCTCATGTGGAAGAGTCCCGGGTGGAACCTGACAATTTGCATTTTCAACAAGTTCCCAGATGATGCTGGAGTTAATGTTTGAGGACCTCTTGTTTAAACTACAGAATACTATGCAGACATTAAAAATAGTGCTGTAGAAGAATATATGTTGATTTGAGAAAATGCGCATAATGTGTTGGAAAGTAAAAAGGATGGGCTGCTAAACAGCCTGGAGAATGTAGTCAGCATAAGTATAAATATAAATGCATATATATGCACAGGAGACACAGCTATGAGGATGTGACCCAAAAAGGAAGCTGAATGCAGTGGTGATTTGCACAGCTCAGTCAGACAGGTTTGGGTTTGGATTCTAGCTCTGCTACTTCTCATCTGGCATAGACGATATTGAACAGGCTGGAGAGCTGCTCAAACCTTCACTTTCCTCATCCGTGAAATGGGGATAATAATAGCACTAGCTTATATGATGGGCAAAATAAGATCATGTGTGGGAAGTCCCAGTTCAATGACTGATATATTTTTGTGATAAGAACTCAAAAATATAGCTATTCATCATTATTAGGAACAGTGAGAATCCGCAACTAGTTCTCAGTTGGTTTGGGTCAATTTTTAAATTTGTCTTTTTCTGTGCTACAAGTTTCCAGATTGAGCATATGTTACCTTTATAATTAAGAGAAAACTAATAAATATTACATGATACTAATTACCTCCCAAATTCCCCAAGTTATTTCTCTCAGACTTCTTCATACATAAGCTGCATTAAAAAAAACTGCAAATCTTTGAAATTAAAAAAAAATAGTTATTTTTAAAGGCAGACAGAAAGTTTGGGATCTTTGAGAAACCTAAAATGCTTCAGGCCCTGTTGCTCTCAGTCCCCTTGGCTGTGGTGCTTTGATGCTCATCTTGGCAGCCACCGGCCTTCCAGGATCCCTCCAAGGCTCATCCAGAAGGTCCAAAGGTGACCAGAGTCCACACAGGAAGTCCCAGAAGCTGGACTAGGTCACTGCTTGAGGAGCAAGACTCTTCTGTCTTTAATTCAAGCTCCAGAGCCGAAAGCCTTGTTCAAAAGGAGGGAGGAACCAGGACAGAGCCCCAGGGTGACTCCTCCTCCCACCTCCCTCCTGGGAAACAGCGACTGACCCCCAAACAGGAGTGACCCTGCCTGGCAGGTAGGAGAAGAGCTGGGAGCCAAAGTCCCTAGGCCGTGGTGGCAGATGGAGGACCCTGAAAGTGCCCTGCCCCAGATGCCTTCCTTCACACTTGCTTTACCCCTCACCGGCGAGGCCCTCTTTGTTCCTAAATCTCAGCTCTGTTTAGGGGCTGCCCATCTGGGTCCCCTCCCCACCTCTACGATATTAATAACAAAATGATCGCAGCTTTATAGTCATGCCCAGTCGCCACCTCTGGAGCTCTGCTGAGATCTCCCCAGGCTTTTGACTTTCACAGCATTCCCGTCAGGTAAAATTTGTCCCTCTTTTACAGGCAAGGGAGTTGAGGCACAAAGAGATCATATACACAGCCCAAGGCCCACTGGGCCACAAAATGGCACATCGGAAGTGTGGACTGCCCCGGTCTGGTTGAATTCAGGTATGACCTCCTCTTGGTTCGATAGCATCCTCTATCCCTTCTTCAGCCATGTGTCACCATGCACCTGATTGCCTTGGTGATGAACAAGTCTCTGACTCTTTACAGCCTCTGGCTTCAGAGCGTCAACTCTACTTCCCTACCTCTTTCTGACATGTCTGTGGCACTTCATGTGGTCTGGCCCTGCCTTTCTCTCCAGATGAATCTCCTGCCATCCTTTTCCTGTTTCTGCACTAGTCAGATCGTTCTCCGATCTACAGATCCAGCCTATTCCTCCTACCACAGAGCCTTGGCACATGTTGTTTCCTCTGCTTGTCACACTCAAGTTCCCTTTTGTGCAATTAACTGAGATTCAGATGTCAGCTCAAATGTGCTTCCTTGGGGAAGTCGCTCGGATTCACGCAAATTCACGTGTTCATTTATTTAATACCCTCCTAACAGGCCTAAAGCCCAGGAGGGCAAGATCCAGGTCTGTTTACTCACTGTCACATCCCTAGCTCTGTGCTCAGTGCTTGGTAGACAGAGGGGACTCAGTAATGCTTTTGTGAATGAAAGAATAAAAACGAAAGAATGAACAACTGGACTTCCTGCCATCTCGTCCTACTCTGTGTGTTCTTCAGGCCCTCTGAGTCCCCCCAGGTCTCCTCCTGGCTCCGTGCTCTGCACTCTTTGTTCTCTGCCTCACCAGCAGACTTTATTCTCTTTGCATGGTGTCTTTGGGCTCCCCCTGTCTGTGTCTCTAAGGTCTCGGTCTTGCTGGACCCAGGGTCTGTCTTGTGTAACAGCCCCAGGGCAGAGCGACATATCCAGTCAGGACTGTAGGTAGACAAAAGGAAGATGACACCTTCCAAAATCTGCCTGACTTACTGAGTTCAGATCCCTTCCCAGTAGGCAGAGATGATAATTGCTCAGAGCCCCAAGGTGGCCCTGGAACCCACAGGGGATCTCGGAGCTGGGGAGGAAGGTAAGCATCTCCAAATGGAGGCGCAGGCCATATACCTTCATGGAGAATGGGGAATCTGATGATTCCCCAACCCCCTCCCCCCACGGTCCTTTGACACTTTCCCAAATGATTTTATTGACCATGTGGCAAACGTCTTAGTGTTTGAGCAAACTGTAGACAGCCGTGAGAAATAGCATAGTCGCTTGGCAATGCATCAGGGAAATCTTGCTTCTTTCTTTAGTTTCATGTTGTGTGCACTTTCTTTTTCTGATAAAAACTACATGTGGTTTCTAGGCAAAAACAGGTCCCCATGGGCTGGGGTGAGAACTTGACAGTCCATTCTTCACAGAGAAATTCAACACCTACTTCTGGTTGGGGAAGCCCAGAGACCTCAGAGAACAGGGAGACAAGAGTCTTGGGGACAGGTTTGGGCCAAGCTTCCACAAAGATGTCATTATGTGGGGGTGACATCCTGCTGTGGTCCTCCTAAGGCAAGGCTGCTCAGTAAAAATACTATGCAAACCATAAATGGGTGCCTCATAGCCAATTCAAATTTTCTACTTTCTTTTGCCTTTTGAAAGTAAAATAAATAGAAAAAACAGGTAAAATTGATCTGGTAGCTATATTTTATATAACTCAATACACTTGAAATATTATCATTTCAACATGCAATCAGTGTAAAAAGTGTGCATGAGACATTTTGCTCTCTGTCTCTCATATTAGGTCATTGGAATCTGGTGTATGTTTTATCTCGCAGAACATCTCAGTGTGGACTGGCCACAATTCAAATGCTTGGTAACCACACATGGCTGGTGACTTCTATGGTGGCCAGCAAAGCCTCAGCCTTCAAGGGTCATGCAGCAGCTTTAACAATGAGTTTGCTCATTGTTAAAGAAGGTACTTGGCCGGCTCCTCCTTATCAGACTGTTTTATTGTGTCTTCCAGTTGCAGCTGATTTTCAACCTAAGCCTTCTTGTTCAGTCCCTAGGTGACGGCTTCCTGTCCCTTTAAATCATACCTATGTAGCAATGATGCCCACATCTGGCCTTCAGCCCTGACCTCTCCACTGAACTCTGGCCTAGAACAGCCCAGGTCCTGCTCACAGCTGCTCTCGAAGGCCAACGGGCCTCCCAGCGTGAGCCTGTCTAATGCAGAACTCTTGTTTTTCTCCCTCCATCCCAGACCTATCCCAACTCTCACTTCCTCCAGCTCAGTGTCAGTATCACTTTCACCCAAGGTCACATAAAGGTTATCCTTCCTCGAGTCATCTCTTTATCACCCTATCCAATGAATTTGTAGCCTCACTGGGTGTTGTAAGCTCTGCCACTCTGGAGATTGGGGCAGGAGGACTGCAAGTTCAAAGTCAGCTTGTACAACTTAGTGAGACCTTGTCTCAAAAATAAAAATATAAAAAGTGTTAAGGGTAAGCTCAGTGGTAGGGTGCTTGCCTAGCATGCACAAAGCCTTGGGTTCCATCCCCTGCACTGAAAAAAACTTACGGTGTTTCCATCTAAAGTGCGTCTCACGTGGTTGGATCTGTTGTCCACATTTCACACTGATCATCCAGGCCCGACCACCCTCTCTGCCCTGCACAGCTGCAGGGCTCCCACGTGGCCTCTTGCAGTCCTTCTCTATGTAAGATAATGACAAAGCCATCTGTTACCTTGCCTTTCTGACACTGCAGCCTCATATTCCCCTCTCTGCCTCTCATTTCCCTCCAGACACACTGGCCCCCTTCCTGTTCCTGGAACATCCATGTCTGTTCCTGCCTTCTGCCTTACTTTTCCCTCTGCCTGTGTGCTCTTCTGTGTCCGTGCATAGCTGGCTCTTTCTCTTCCCCCACATCTCCTTGCTGACGTTACTTCCAGGGGGACCCTCTCTGACTATTCTTTCTAAAGTATCCCTCATTCCTTCCCCAGGCACTGTCACATCATTCTATTTATGGCCCTCAAGCCATTGATCACCTGGCATCTTCTTGTTTATTTGCCAGGTGACTTGTATTTTTGTTCCTCCCCACTCAAATGCAAACCTTGCCTTTCAGTCCCTGCCATAGTAAGCAATTGCTAAATAAATGAATGAATGCATGAATGAAACTTGAGTTTCCATTTCCACCACTTGATTACTATGTAATCATGGGCAAGGCACATAACCTCTTAGAACCTCAGTTTTCTCATCTATAAAATGGAAAAATAGCAGTCCGTGTTGGCTATAGTAACTACAGCCCCAATATCTTGTAATAACTGACATTTCTTTCTCTTTCTCATTACTCTCAGCCTGCACTTGGCTGAACTTTGTTGAGTCCACATATTTTCTTATCCTAGGTCCTGGGCTGAAGAAGTGACCCTCACCTAGAATCTTCTGTTCTCCTGGTGGAGGCTGGAAAAGAGGGCAAGCAGAAAGTGGTCTTAAAATCCTTTCCTGAGGACTATCCCACTCATCTGTGTTCCACTGGTCAAATGATACAGCCAAGTTCAAGGTCAATGGGGAGAGGCTGCACAGTCCTCTTGCAAGGAGAGGGATTGTTGGGGTCAACAATGCAAGATCTTGCAATAGCTAATATTTATACATTGCTCATTATATGTCAGGCACTATTCCAAGCATTGAAGTAGATGTTATCATCATTATATGGATGAAGAAACAGAGGCACAGGGTCAAGTTCACAAGCTTCTCAGTATCTCAGCCTCATTGTCCCGGCCTCGCACTAGTGCCTGGTCTCTGGTTCTCTGTGGCTGGTGATGGCGGTGGTTGCCACACCTGAGCCCCAGTGAACACTCAAAGGTTGCCTGTGCTAGGTATTCAAGTGGTGAGCCTTTTTAGAAAGCCTCCTCTTTCATATCAGGAAAAGACTTTTCCTAAATCCTCCTATGCGGGCCTGGTTCATGAGATGTCAAACACTCCTCAGGTGCTAGGACAAGCATGGGAAGGACAGAGGTGTCTGGTGTTGCCCTGGGTACATCCATGTCCCCATGGAGGTCCTCATGCCTACACAACCTTCCACAGAGAGAAGCAGATGTTCACCTGGAGCCCAAAGATGACCTTTGCCCACTGCACTGCAAGCCCCAAAGCTGATGGTTCCACTGACCTGAAAATTTTACCCTCCTAATGGACACAAGAACTAACATTTAGCAAGCACCTTCTGCCCAAGTCCCCCAATTCTCTGAACAGCCCTCAAGGTAGGTATACGTCATTTTACAGACCAGGAAACTGATGCTCAGGGGAGTGAAGCAACTTGTTCAAGGTCACGAGCCAAGAAGTGACAAAGACAGGGGTCAAACCTAGGTAGATGGCCATGTTCCAAAGCTGGCATTCTTTCTGTGGATGGCAGAGCTTCTGTCATTGACAAGGAATAAATACAATTGCCCTTTACCAACCAGGTGCTCCATGGAGACTTGTTCCACACAATTTCACATTTATTGGACTCACCTCCAATGTCATTGCACATGTCGGGCCCTTGGGCACAGGCACACATTCATTTATTGGTCTCTCACACATTCATCTGCTCATTCACTTATTCACATATCCCCTCATTCATCCACCCATCCATTCATTGATTTATTTATCAATTTACCATTAACTCTGCAGGTCCTGCCCAGATACATTTCACCCTCTGGATTGTGGTGTGAAAATTCTTGTTTCCTACAAGGTGGATCTGGGTGAAATGCAAATTGAGGGATTAGCACAAACAAATCACTTCAGGTGTGCATCAGCATCCAGAGGGGTTAGAAGGAGCCCTTCCTGGGTGGGTGGACTGGTAAGAAGGCAGCCTCAGAAGGACAGGTAGAGGTAGGAGAGAGTAGCCCAACCCCAAGCCAGGTGCTATCTGGAAGGAAACTAGTGTTGCACAGGGCAGGGAACCTCCTTCCACAGAGCCAGGGAATGTGGAAGCTCTGAGTACCTTCAGATCTTTGCACAGGGAAGGAGTTGGTGGCTTCCTCCTCACGGTGTACTCAGGAAGCAAGAGAGAACAAAGGATGTTTCCACCATCAGCCACAGGAAGGTGGAGAAATATTATTGC
Organism: Erethizon dorsatum; assembly: GCA_028451465.1. Classification (NCBI taxonomy): domain Eukaryota; kingdom Metazoa; phylum Chordata; class Mammalia; order Rodentia; family Erethizontidae; genus Erethizon; species Erethizon dorsatum. The sequence goes on along the minus strand of CM051827.1, from coordinate 106,090,101 downwards.
TCCCTGCCCCTGCTAGGAAAGATAAAGGCCCCTCATCTCTGTCTAGTTGGCCTCTCTAACAAGGGTTTAATGTAGCAACTAGAATGGAACTAGGATAGAAGGGGACTCAGAAAAAGTTATGTCTGGTTCCATCTACAATATCCAGATAAAACATCTAAGAAAACAGTGTTAACGCATAATGAGACATGGGCCCAGACAAAGCCGCCATCAGTAGGTTGGAGAATAGCTGTGTGGCCCACCAAACCTTTCCTTGCTGCCCAGATGTTGGGTGTCACAGAGACCCAGCCAGAGCTGAGAAGGGGGGTAGGGGAGAAGAGAACAGAAGGGCGAGGAGAGAGAGGAGGAGATGTTTGCCAAATGATTAAAAAATTAAAGGGATTTTTATGCAGAGAAAATATTTAGCTTGGCATTGTCTTCTCAACCAAACGTTGGCTTCCAAGAGAAAACACTGGTGTTGGCAGCAAACATTTGCTAAATAGAAACAATTGTCGCCTTCCCAGCAGAAAATGCCTTTGTTTAGGCTGGTGCTGCCTGGGCCAAAAACAGTGTCTTCTGAAGATGCCCTCAATTTCGGAGATGCTGCAGGAAGGGGGGACGTGCCAAAGTCCATTGTCCCCACAGCACCTGCTAGTCTTGAAGGTGAGCTGTGTGTGCAGGATGGCTGTGTGCCTCTCTCCAGGGCCTGCTGGTGGGAGGGAGCAGAGGCAGGTGAGAGGTGGGAGGGAGGGAAGGCAGGCAGGGTGACAGAGGCAGGCAGGCGCAGCTGCGCCGAAAGTGCTTGAACACAGAGAGTGGTGGAAGAGCTAAATGGAATCCTATAACAGTGGTGTTCTCAAGGTGGTGGTGACCTCCCTGCTACTTGTCCCTAAACCTGAATACCTCAGTAGCACCTGCAGGAGCCATTTGAGAATTACAACAGAGTATAGTCCCAATGTTGGATGCATTGTCTTGCTGAATTCTCCTCTGCAAACAAGATAGGTCGTCATTTTTACAGGAGGAAACTGAGGACCAGAGAGGGTGAGTGCTTTGCCATGATCGAGAACTCAAGAAACAGGGTTGGAAACAGGAGGCTAAAGGCTAAGACCTGCTGACTCAGGATCCTTGGGGTGGAGCCTGAGAATCAGTGTTGCTAGCAGCCACTGCCTGACCCTGCACTGGCATTCTTGTGGGTTCAGTTCCAGGTCACTTCATCCCACTCCCATCCCCACTCTCATAGGAAGTTTTGTAGTAGGGTCTGTGACTTCCTGGTTTTGTGTTGCTATGACAGAACACGTAAGTCTGGATTATTTATAAAGAACAGAGATTTATTTCTTGCAGTTCTGGAGGCTGGGAAGTCTAAGCTCAAGGGCCTACACCTTGTGAGGGTTTTCTTGCTGCAGCACTACATGGAGGAAAGTAGAAGGGCAAGAGAACACATTGTCTGAGAGAGCCAACATTTGTGACATGCCCACTCTTGCAATAGCAAATCCCCTCCCCGATCATAAAATTAATCCATTTATAAGGACAGAGCCTCATGACCTAATGACCTATTCCTTCCTCTCTCTCTCTCCCTCCCTCCCTCCTTCCTTCCCTCCCTGTCTCTCTCTCTTTCTCTTTGTGAACCTAAGGACTTTGCACTGAGCTACATCCTCAGCCTTTTAAATTTTTTTAAATTTTGAGAGAGTTTCCCTAAGTGGCCCAGACAGGGCTCAAACTTGATCCTCCTGCCTCAACCTCCCAGAGTGCTGGGATTACAGGTATACACCACCATGCCCAGCTCCTAATCACCTCTTAAAGACCCACATCTCAACACTAAATTTTTAATTAATCACATTGGTGACACTTTCAAACCCTAGAAACTTTAAAAAAAAATGTTCAAAAACCACTAGGCTAGACCGACCCATTGAAGACAGGGGGCAGGAGACCCCAGGAGCCCTGGAAGGGGCTCTACCTCTGCGCAGGAGCCAGGCCTCTGCAGACATTCAGCCTCTCCCTGGGGCCCATGAGCAGCTGCAGGAGAGCTGATGTCCACGGGAGTGCTTGGAACCCAGCCCCATCCCCGCTGCTTGCCCTGACACCCCACCTGTCCATTTCCACCCAGAGCACCAGTAGCTGAGTAGACTCGGAGGGGGTGGGGGTCACCATCTCTCAAAGACCCCTCTGAAAATGTACCCATGGTTATGAGGTACATTTCTGTACCTCCTCATCCTAGGCCATACATCGGTATCAGGTATCTCTGTGTATTCATTCATTCATTCATTCATTCATTCATTCACCACTGCCTGTGAGCTAAGCCCTGTAGTGTACACTGAGAAATCGAGATGCTCAGGAGGTGATCGCTGTCTTCCTGCAGGCCCAGTGGATGTGATCAATAAAGGGAGACTGACTGTTCTGGAACCACAGCCCGCGGTGACTCATTTTCTCTTTCCAGACCAGCACTTATCCCTTTAACTTCCCCCAGCCATCCACTTGGATAGCCACCTTAGTGGAGCACATCTGGAACAGAACTGCTGTCCCCAAGACCTGTGCCACCCACAGTTTTGCCATCTCCAAGGTAGCCACTCCAAGCATTGAGGTGCTCAGGGCCAAAACCTCTGTCACTGTCGACCCCTTTCACACTTGTGATCCCACCTACAAGAGCCATGCTAGCTCTGTCTCCAAAGTGCACCCAGAATTTAACCACTTCTTACCACCTCTGCTGCCACACCGTGGTCTAGATGGCCATCATTTCCTGATGGGGCATCACCTCAGCCTCCCTATCTGTTCCCATTTCCTCAGTCCTTGCCCCTGTTGACATTGGCTGAAGTCTTCCCTCTGTTCAAAACCCTTCAGTGGCTCCTGTCTCACTCAAAGTCAAAGCCAAAATCCTTACAAGGCCCTCTCTGAGGTCACTTCCTCGCCCAACCCTGTCCCAGCACACCTGACTGATCTTTCAACCCGCCAGCCTCTATCTCCTCAAGCCTGCACTGGCTGCTCCCTCTGCCTCAGAGACATTTCTCAGAGGCCCTCTGGGCTCACGCTCTCCTCCTTCAGCTCCTCCATGAGACCTTCAGTCTCTTTAGAGCTTCAGTCCCTCCCGCCTGCCCCATACATCCCCTCTCCCCTCTTTTCCTCCATAACACTTACCACCATCTGCATGTTAAGCTGGACATTTTTCATATTTATCTGATTTCTGTTTCTGCACCCTCCCTCTTCCCCACCAAGAATATCAGCTCCCCAAGGCCAAGGATGTTGATCCCTTCGCCCACTGCTGTCTGGAACAGCACATGTCATGCCCGCAGGAAACACATCAGAGTGAAGGAAGGACAGGAGGAGCTGCGGATGCAGCCAGGGATGGTGGGGAGGGGCAACTCTATGATTTCTGAACCTGTCGCTCTTTGAGAGAACCCCACTCCCTGTCACAGGCAGTAAGGAGGTCCAGAAGATTTGGGAGGAAAGAGGCCAGGCACAGGGCCCAGACAGGAGGGAGCAGCCCGTCCTCCACACGCTCCTGGCTATGTCTCGCAGCCCTCCCTGAGCTGGGGTCTGGGGATGCAGCAGGAAATCAGATAGCGATGGCCTCTCATTGCAGGGGCTCCCCTTCCCATGCCCCTGCTTTCTGAGGTGCTTTCAGGCTAAGCTCAAATTGATGCCCAGGGGACGTGACCAGAGGAGGACAGGAAAGGTGCAGGGTAGGACCAGGGGCACCAGAGGACAAGGGATGGGATGGCCTCAAAATGGACTTACAAGGGGGTTCTAGATAATTTTTTTCTACATGAAAGCCCAAAATTATATTAGTCATAAACTTTTGTTTATGGAACACTTTGCTTAATCTTGACCCTCTTTTGTTTTTACTTTTTGACTTGGTTTAATGACATAATTTTTTAATACCCACAAATTAGAAATTGACCAGTAATTTACATCTACCTATGTGCTTTCTCCTAATTCTATTGTCCTGCCTGTCCCTGCAGATAGTTGCTACGCTGACTTCGTGTTTCTCCTGTCTCTCCTCCCTCTCTCCCTCCCTCCTTCCTCCTCCCACACATGAACATATGCATGCATGTCTAAACAATTAACTTTAAGTTTGGCTTTTTGATTTTTGTCCTCGGGTTTTAAGCCAATTTGTACTTCTAGCAGTGAATTTACATGGGCCCACATCCTCTTCCACATCAGGTATCATTCTGTTTCTCAATTTTTACCAGCTGAATAGGCATCAATGGGACCAAACTGTAGTTCTCTCCCAAAGTCTTCACAATTCTTTCCACCTCCACGGTTCTGCCCCCAATAGGGGGAGAGTGTCTGAGTACTTCTAATATCTAAACAAGAACTGCCAAGCTTGGGCTGGAGTCTTTGATCGGAATTGGCCCAGGGCCCCACATCCCTCATGCATGTGGCCTTGACAGTCCTCCTCCTCTTCTGGCTTATTCTCTTCCCCTGGTGTTATAAGTGGTCCCTCTCCCTGGGCCACTGTCCCCTTCCTCAACCCAAATAAACATTACCATAAAAATGGGCCATAGCCTGTTCCAAAGAGAGGGAGAAAAGGGCACCTTATCCACAGGTTTCTAAGGAGCATCATGTGGGGAAATATTCAGTTCTGTTTCTTTTCTTTCTGCCACTCCCCTCGCCCCCATCTGCCTGGCCTCCGTCCCTTCTACTCACTCCCTCACCTGGTTCCCAACCTGACCCAAGCAGGAATGGCATGGGGGTAGGGGGACACCAGGAGCACATCCAGGCCAGAAGTGTGCTCTGCTCCAAGGTGGCTACACTGCCAGCAGCCTGCCCCAAGCCTCAGCCAGCTCCCCTGGATGCTCTCTCCCCTGTTCAGGAATAGAATCCTCCCCTCCCCAGGGCTGCTTGCAAGGGCCCACTCCAAAAGCTTTGGAGCTGGAGTGGCTCAGCTAGGAGCCACCACCAGATCACCTCAGTCCTGCTCCAGAGCCCCCAGTGCTTGCCACCCTGACTTCATCTTGCCGCCCCCACCCTGTCTTCTGACCGCCACCTCAGCCCTCTCCTCCAAGCCATCTTCAGCACGCCTGTGGTCTCACTCAGCGGGTCTGAGCACAAAAGGCCTCCATCACTGTCTGCAGAGGTGGCTGGCAGCAGCCCTGGGCACAGGGGTTCTGCTGGGTTGGCAAATAAGGCTCATTAGTCAGGCTGCCACTGCCACTTCCAAGTTCATTTCCTACTTCCACCTTTGGCTTCTTTCCCTATCCCCACCTCCCTGTCAAGTCAAAGATGCTTCCTCCATATTCTCTTGATCAAGAGGAAATAAAAACACTTGAACTCCAAGTTCACAAGTCAGATTCAGGGCTCTGCTCTTTGTCCTGACTCTTACATTCCAACCTAATTGCTCTCCTGAGTTCTCCCACAAAAGCCAAAAACTGGCACCTAGCAGGTGCCCGATAAATATTCGTCGAGTGAGTGAATGACTTGCTTTTCTTTCTCTTTCCTGGGAATGTGGTCCCTGGGGAGTTTCTCCTGAGCTCCTCCATATGCTAGGCCACTCCTTGCACCTTCCTCTCTGATCAGTCAGTGTCAAGTCCGCCAGCTGTCTCCCTCCATGGCTCATGTTATCTCACACTCCGATCCAAGAGTTGTCTCCCAGCGCATCCTGAGTTAGAGTGGTCCACAGAGACCCCAGTCATTTTCAATCCACCCTGCTCAGTACTCAAGGAGGCAGGGTGGCCTGGTGGCAGGAAGCACAGACTCTGCTGTCAAGGATGGGCTGGCCATGTAAGTAAAGATCAGCACTGCAACTTGAGTGCTACATTTGCATTCCCCTTCCCTGACATACCTGCCTCCTGCTCCATCACTCCTCCTCTAAACCGAGTATAATTGCTCAGTCTAATTTAATAGACATGCCGAATGGCTGTGAGTGGAGTGAACTCTACTCAGCCTCCCCAGGGGCAGGCGTGATGGGCATGTTTTGAGCCTCCTGCTTACTCTGTGGGCCCCCAGCAGCCAGGAGGAGGCAGCTGTGCAGGGACTGTGGCAGTGGCCTTCGACAGGTCACGGCTGCCTCAACAGAGTCTCAGCCCGCTTTAGCTCAGGCAGAGGTATGGGCCATGGTCCTTGGAGCCTGCCCAACCCTGGGATTTGTCAGGGATGGCATAGGTCCCCTTGGCCCCCAACAAGCCCCATTAGCTGAGTCAGCATGGCCAGTCTTTCCTAGCCCACTATCTTCCGGAAACCAACTTGCTCACTCTCCCACCTCACTCCCATTGCCTGGGCCTCAGGACTATTCCAGCAGGGACTTTGATGGTTATTGCCCTAGCTTGCTTTTCCACCCTAGCACTGAATAGTGCTGCTTGTGGCTGGTGTTGTTCCCTTCCTCTAAGCATCAGCACAAGTAATCTATGCAGAGCCAACTTTACTGAAGTCCGGCAGCTGGGCACGGAGGGGCATTGCCCAGCACAGGACACACATTGAAACTCTGCTCTTCGAAGTCCCTTAGGCATGCCTCAAGGAACCCCAGGGTCCCTCTATCCTGGTTCCACCTCTCCTTCCCCTCTACACTCTTGAATCCCAGTTGTGAAACTCCAAGTTCCTCCACTTGGTTTTGTAGAGAAATTTCCCTCTGTTTTTCCTTTTTACCTTACCCTTTCCAGTTTATTCTGGCCATGGGCTAAGCTGGGAGGACAGCAGAGGGCTTCATCTTCTTCCGTCCCCAAAGTGTTTTAAGGCACTTTCCTGGACAAAGGCGGTTCTTCTCCCAAGGGAAACTCTGTGTCTGGCTTTTAAAACAGGCTGTCTTTCAACAATGGCCAAGGCCAGTGATATAGCTCAGTGGCATAAGCACCTGCCTGGCAAGCGCGAGGTCCTGAGTTCTACTCCCAGTACCCACATTAAAAAAAAAAAAAAAGGCCATGACCTGTTATTTTCACCATGCAGAATGGCCCGTGCAGCATCTGACAAGATGTCCTGAACACCCAGGGATATGGAGGAGGCTGGGACAAGTCCTTACAGGACTGCAAATTGGGCAGGACAATGTGGTGGGACAGTTGCACGAAGGGCAAGCCACTTAATCCAGGGCCATGAGCAAGGACTGCGCAGGAGGAAAATCCAGCGCAGCTTGGGTTGAAGGGCCAGGTCCCAGGGAGGAGGCCACGTGGCAGGTGAGTCTTGCTGAGGCACAAGTGATTTATTGAGTGAATGAATGCTGGAGGACCTTTCAAGGAGCATGAACAGCACAGGCAAAGGCATGGCAACAAGAAAGAGCAGAGTGTATTTGCGGAACGTCAAGTTGTTTGGGGTGACAGACTGCAGGGTGGGAGGGGCCAAGGATGAGTTTGGGAAGGGTAGAAAGAGGGCTTGGTTCTCAGAGATGCCTTAAAGATCCCGGGAAGAAAGTGGGGGGTCGCTATCTCATTTATCTGCCCAGTGAGGCAGGAGCCGTGGATTGTTAAGCCCATTTTACAGATGACAAAACAGTCTGTCTGTTTGTCTGGGTGGCTCAGCTGATGCTTAGTTCAGACTGCTCCCAAACAGGACTCTTGATTTTTTAAAGGTTTATTTTGCTTAATTAATTGATTACTTCGGCCAAATCTCTTGGCACCTTTGGCTGGGCCACATCCCCTTAGAAAGCAGGGTTCCCGGTTCCTCGTTGTTCACCCAGCAGTGCAGGGAGCTGTCCAGACCCTCAAGAATCCCTCCCTGGCCGGCAGCAGAGAGATCTGGCTGGCCTTAATGGCCAGTGGGACACTCGTCTAATCTCCGAAGAAAGCAGAGGAAAATGGATTACAGAGCAAAGAGCCCTTTGCAGCATGAGATTTGCATCTGCCTACAATCCAGGGGAGGGGAAGCCGGCAAGAAAAGGCTTAACAACGTCAAGGACTCTAAGACCCCCAATCTCCCATGGCTTGTCCTCACTCCCCTGAATCTTTACAAAGCTGCACAGAAATGGAGGAGGCCACGGATTATGCCCGCAATGTTCAGAGAACTGAATGAGGGATTAACTACTTAACGGCCATTGACTTTAATGATCCTGGGCTCAGGAGTCTCCGCACTCTCTACAGCTCCGAGCACATGCTGTTGCCTTGCATGTACCATGCGTGCATGCGTGTGCGTGACAGGAGGGGAGGGTGCAGGCACAAGGCACTCTTACCTAGGGTCTGTGTGTGTTTGGGAAAACATGTAAGTATCTGCATGTGTAAAGGCTCGCCTGTGTGCCTGGTGTGTGCCAGGTGCCTCTCAGCCTGTGCTCCTGTTACATCGTACTTGTCTCTGCTATGTCCATCTTCATATAGGTATCTGTGTACTGGTGATCTAGTTGTGTGTACACATGTGCACATATGCATGTGTTTGTCCACATGGCTACATGTGTCTCAGGTGCATATGAAAACTACATGCCTCTATGTACGAGTAGTGTGCATGCTTGGCTGCACACTTGTCCGTGTGTAGTGTGTCTCACTATATATGTGTGTGCATGGTCTGTGTTCATGTGAACAATGACTCCCATCTTTGAAAGCCATCTTTTTTTTTTTTTTTTGGTGGGTACTGGGGGTCGACCTCAGGACCTCGTGCGCCAGCAGGCGCCTGTGCCGCTGAACGATATCACCGGCCCCTTTTTCGTATGTGGGTTCCGGGAGTTGAACTTGGGCCCTCGCGCTTGCCAGGCAGGAGCTTATGCTGCTAAGCCATCTCACTGGCCCTGAAAGCCATCTTTGAAGATTGATCTCTTTTGTTCTTGAGACCCCCACAAGTGTGTTCTCTAGGCCTCAAGCCCTCTTGGCCCTGTGTTTCCTCCTCCTCAACGTGAGAGTGCGTATTCCCTGCTGTCTTTCCTCTTGTGTCCTGTTATTTTCCTCCAAAAGACTTGTTTCCAATTTTTATGATGTAATTATTTTTGTATTAAATTGTCTCTTCCTTGTCTCCCCAACAATAAGCTCCATAATTCAGAGGCTCTGTCTCTTTATAGCCCTTGCTATCATCTGTGCCTGGCTGTGTCCAGGGCATAGTAGGTTCTCCATAAGCATTCAGTGACTGCATGAACCTTTCCTCTGCCTGTGTGTGTGTGTGTGTGTGTGTGTGTGTGTTTTCAGGTGCCTCTTAGTAGGCAAACATATCTGTTTAAGTGTCCATGCCTATCTGTGTACAGGTATGACGTGGTACTTGCACGTGTGTGTGTATGTGTCTGTGTGACTGCAAGTATTTAAAATGGCAGAAGTTTTTGTTCTTTTGCCTAGCCTTGTCCCAGCTGGGGTTCTGCAGGTCTTGGATGAAATCCAGAAAAAAGAAAACTGGAAAATTTCCACAGTGGCCTGGAGATGGGACACTGTCCCAAGGCAAGCAGAGCAAACGCCCCCAGCACCACTGGACCTCCAGCACCACTGAGGAAGGAAACGTGGAGGCAGCCAGAGGGAGCACCTTGGCAGCTGGGGGAAGCATGGTGGCAGGCAGGTGTACCCTGGCCATGGAGATCACATGGCTCTGAGACAGGATGGGTCACGTTAGTGAAGAACCAATGCCCCAACTGTGCCGGAAACTGTTATGTTCTCATGGATGCTCATTCATCAAACTGTACAGAGACCTGGGCCACACCCAGAGCTGGATGCTGAGATGGGGCCCAGCAAGGTCCTCCCAGCATTTAAAGACCTCCCTTATTGTGGGCTCCAACACCCTTCCCACAGCTAGGTTATCTTGCTGCTCTCTGAGATCCAAGACAGCAGAGATTGCATCCAACTTGTTCCTCTCTGTACCCTCAGTGCCTACTGGAGCTTGAAGAATGTGCCTTAAATAAGAATGAATGAGTGAATAAATGAATACCACCAATCCCCCCACAGGTACAGAAGAAGAACACCTTCAACTTCTGGACTGCCTTAGAGCCAGCCAAGAACATCACTGTCCTCTGTCCTGTGGGCTCCCCACCCCCACCTGCGCGTGGCCCCTCGAATTTCTTTCATCACTCACAGAAGTGGAGAGAGCAGAAAAGCAAAATAAACCCAGGCAAGAAGACAGCTAATAGGACAGACTGCAGGAGTAGAAAGCTATAAAAGAAAACATGGTCAAAAGGCAGTATAAAGACTGAAGTCTGCTAATACAACATGTGTGGGGAAAACAGCCAAAATGGTTTAAGAATGGCTAATGGCCCAGCCAAGTGCCAGAGGAACCCATGGGTGTCTGGTCTAGGGAAGACAGACCATTCACGGAAGGTCCCAGGAGTGCCCAGGTCACTCTGCAGCTTGGAGCTGAATCTTCCTTCCCTCAAACGACAGACCAGAAGGCCCCAGCTCCAGCCCTCTTGCTGACTGAGAAGATGAAATGACGAGGTGGGTGTGGGGTGCTCAGTTTGGGGAAGTTTCTTCTTTGCTTACAGATGGACTCTACTGTAAAATGGCCGGTGATGCATGGTCTTGTCCCATCTGGGTTTAGCAAAGCTGAGTTAATTATATTAGCTAATGTTAATTGATTTATTAAATATGTATTATGTGATGGACACTGGGCTGGGCACTCACACATGACTTCATTTAATCTGCATGACAAGTCTATTAGTATTCCCATTTACAGATGAGGAAAGCAAGGCTCAGAGGGGATACTGGGCTTAGTTCAAGATTGCACAAGCTACTGCGTGAAAGAAGCTGGATTTGAGGATCTAATCCACAGCCTATTTTTCTAACCCCTGTGCTATACAGAAAACTGACTTAGATTAGCATGTGCAAGGCCCTTTTTGATACATAGCAACACACACACATGCACACACAATCATTTGCCACTTTTCTCTAATTTCTAAGTTCCTATAAAACAAAGGATTTTGATGTTTGATTATTGATTACTCAATTTTTTAGGAACTCAAGCCTTTTATTCCAGCAAAGCCCAATGTGTGGCATAAACAAAAGAGAGGTGTTCTGACTGACAAGTGGCAAAGCCCAGCTCCTCTCTCTGCCCACTCGCTGCTCCCAAGGCAGCCCCTGAGGCACCTCTAGGACCAGACTTGGAGAAACACTGAAACAGAGGAACTCCACAGGCACTGCCAGCTCTGTCTACTCAGTGAACACTTGTGGATGCCTCAGAGGGTGGAGAGATTGGAGAATGGTTCTACAACAGGAGGAGAGGAGATGAACTCACTGTTGCCCCTCACCTCCATTTATAAAGGCAGAAGTCAACTGAAACCACTAAGGCCTACCCAGAGAGTTCTACGAAGGCCCTTTCTGGGAGGATGGCAGCTCCCGGCTGGGGATGTGGCCTGGGGTCTGGGCAGAAGCCCAGTCCTACCTCCACTGCACGTGGGTAGGGCTCACCAGCTTCTCTCAGGTGTGACTGGAAGCCCTGGGATGGCCGGAGAGCCTTTGTTTGGAGTCCTGATTTATGTAGCTTCTCACCACAAACTATACATTAAGTTGCCAGGGAAGATTCAAAATTGTAAAATAATTGTGGTGGTGAAATTATTCACAAATCCATCTAGGCTCAGCACATCAGAAAGGCGGCCAGATTTACACTGAGCACATGGTGACATAACTCGGGCTAAACAGATAAGCTTGTTACACTCCTGACAGAAGCAATTCCCCAGAGACTGCTGGGTAATGCCAGGCCAATTATATACCCGGCCCGAGGAAGAGAAGGCACGTCGCTACTGACGGTGACATGCAGTGACAAGGGGGGCAGGTCATGCCTGCGGGGAAGTGTTTCTGTGACTCCTGAGCAAGCACAGGAAGCCAGAGGCTGGGCACCAATACTTTTGGGCAAGGAGGCCATGTGGGCAGCCATTGGGCACCCAGAAGGGAGCAAGGCTGGGCCCAGCTCCAAAGCCAGGCGGAGGGTCAGCAGGGAAGCATCTTACCCAACTACTGCACCAGGTTCATGGTGGAGGAAACCAAGTCCTTCCAATGACAAGATGGATCCTGCCCCTTGGGCAGCTGCACATACACTGGTAGGTCAGGTGCCAGGTGCCAGGTGTGTGCGCCATGGGGGGTTTGTTAATATCTGTCTCCCCAGAGTGCATCAGAATATTTTTTTTTGCTAGTTTAAGTTGTGTACATTTATAGAGCACCTTACCAAGGAGGTAGGTGTTTTTCTATTCATCACAAGGTTTCTCACTCTTACAGAAAAATGCTTGCCAAAGCTGGGCATGGTAGTGCACACCTGTAATCCCAGCACCTGGGAGGCTGAAGCAGGAGGATCACCTCAAGTTTGAGGCCAGCCTGGGCTACATAGTAAATTCAAGGCCAGGCTGAACTGCATAGCGAGACCCTGGTTCAAAAAAACAAAACAGAACAAAAAAGCGGGTCACGAAAATTGCTAACATTTTTAAATTTTGTGCCAAGAATTTTATAAATATTATTTCAACTGAACCCTTTAAAGTCATGTTTCTCGAGCTTTAGAATCCATTTGAGGGTTTTCTAAGCCCCCGCCGCAGAGTTTCTGATGTATGTGTTTAAGGTGGGGTGATATTTCTAGCCCAGTGACCACTATTTAGAGAACATGGATCTAAAGAAAAGTAGATACAGTGAAACTTAAGATGCAGCTATATCCTTGCTCTGCAGCCAGATTACATAAATTCAGATCTGGAATTCCTCTATTTTCTGGCTGTGTGACCCTACACATGTTGCTTAACTGCTCTGTGCTTCAGTTTCCCTGTGAAATGGACATAATAATAGTAACTATCTCTTGAGACTATTTCTATGATCAAATAAACTAATACAAGTAAAGCTCTTAAAGGAGTGTCTAGTAACAGGAAACACTCGACAATTGTAAGCTAGCGTGATCTTTAATTGCCCATGTTCATACTTGTGTAGTAAGTAGAAGCTATATCTAGCCTCTGTTAACTGTGCGCTATGTCACTGCTTTATAGTGTGTCACTAACATCTCTTCCCTTGATTGCAAAGCTGTAACCAGCACACTGTCTGGTTAAGCTGGGGCTAGGGACCCTGTGGCAGGAGGCTGCAGCCAGGGGAGTGAGGTAGGAGCGCTAGACTCAGAGTCAGGAACTCCAGGCTTGAGTTTGGACACTGCTGCTGTTGGTTAGGAGATGCTGCGGAGCCATTTTTCCCTTCTGAGACTGATTTCTCTCTGCTGGGAGAAAGAGGGCCTGGCTGCCCACCTCCCCTGCTGTTGGCGCTCAGAGAGCCGCAGGGCTTTTGAGAGCCTTGAGACCTGTGAATGCACTGTCTGAACTATAAGCAAACTTGGGATGGGGGAGGAGGGCGGAGGGACAGACAGTGTGAATCGTGGGATGTTTATCATGCTGGTTTGAGGAGGGCCAGCATGAGAAGGAGTAGAGTGAGACAACTTGGAAGCAAGAATTAAGGTTCAAGTGCTGTCCCAGCACCTGGCTGCCCACACACCTGGGGCCACGTTGTGGACCACAGGACTCTGCTGGACACAGCTGCCTACTGTGGTTTAGTGCCAGACTTTAGAGTAGGTGGCACCAGGGACCCAGAGTCCAAACCCAAGGTGGCCAGTCAGGCTCTGGTCTCAGGAGCAGGACAAGGAATGGAGAGGCCAGGGGTGAAGGAAGCCATGGGATGGAAAACTGCAGAGCCAAAGCCACGTGTACCATGAGGTTGTGAGCACGCAGAGAGGATTCTCCAAATTGTATGTGTGTTTGAATCATCTAGAGATCTGGTGATGACATGCAGGTCTTAGGGGGACCCTGTCGCTGCCACTGCTGCTGCAGGAGGCTCGTTTTGTGCAGCAAGGACCCAGTGTAGCGTGTGAAGAGGCTGGTTGGTGAGAGGAGGACAATGCAGAAGCTCAGAGAGAGGAGGACGAAGACCACGCCACACCCTGGAAGCAGCCTTCTCCACAGCCCCAGGCCCTGAAACCCTGCCAGTCCCAGGCCACCAGCATCATTGCGATCAACTGGGTCTCTCCTAAGGAAACCGGAAGTGGTCTCTGCTGCTGGTCTGAGGAGGGTGATGATGTTTCCAGTGGCCTGGCCTCGACTGCCCTTCATACTTCCAAGGACAGTTTTAGTCTTTCATTATTGCATCTGGGATCCATGGCAGGGCCCACGCAAGGCCAGGAACACAAGACAAGCAAGTCACAGAGTCTGCCCTTTTCCAAGCCTGTGGGCCCGACACTGCTCCTGTGGTCTGTGTGCAGGCTCTGTGGCCATCTGTCCAGAGGAGAATGGAGCTGGTCCTGTGCTCTGAGCTGCTCGGGAAGGATCCACGAGGAGAAGGTGCTGAGGCCCTGTGGTTTGAGAGGGAGTGAGGCTGGAGCCAAGGACAGCCTCTTACAGCTGGACAAGACATGTGGCTCCAGATGTCAGAAATTCAGAAGAAAGCACTTGTCATGGAACCACAGCTGCCCCAGGTGTTGTCTGGCTTTGGACAGGTGACTCTAACTTCAGGTCCAAGTCCCCAGGCCTAAGAACTGTCACCACACCATGGACATGCAGACCAGAATCTTCACACTTGCTGTGATTTGAATGTGTCCCTCCAACGTTCATATGTTGGAAGCTCGATCCCCAAAGATGTATGTTAGTGGACTTAGAGGTGGAACCTTTGGGAGATAATGAAGATGAATGAGGTCATGATGACATTAGTAGCTTTACAAGAAGAAGAGCAAAGAAATGTGCTAGCATATGTGGCTCTGTCCTGCTGTGAGATGCCTTCTGCTAAGTTATGGTGTAGCAAGGAGGCCTCTCCAAAAGCTGAGCAGGTGCAGACACCATGTTTTGGACTTCCTAGCCTCTGGAACCATAAGCCATAACCTTCTCTTTGTTATAAGTTACCTGGGTTAGGGTTAGGGTTAGGGTTAGGGTTAGCAACAAGACTGACTCAGACAGTACTCAAACTTTGCTCACCCTCCTACTTTTTTACTTTGGCTCAAGCCTTGCATCTCAATTTCACTTATCTAACTCAGTTCATTGTTCAACTATTAAGTGCCAGGTACCCACAATGCAAAAAATACACTGGGCTGACCACTGTCTCAGAGATGTTGTTACCTAATGCAGGAGATAGGCATCTAGCCATAAAATTACACTTAGAAGAGTGAGCAGATCGTTTTGGGGGCATGAGGGAGGTGGAATGAACTCTGTAGGAGGGGTTAGGGTAGCTTCATAGACGAGTGTTCTTGGCTCCAGGGTTAAAGGGATGAACTGAAGTTTCCCAAGATGAGGAGGAGGTAAAGGGCCTGTTGGGAGAGGGAGCAGCATGACGAGCCACCTGGCTGGAGCGGGCAACTTAGCAGGGATGTTAGATGATGCATGGTGTCACCCCCCCCCCCATTTACTTCATTCCTTGTGTATTTGTTAGATTCCTGCTCTACTTCAGGCCCCTGGAATAACTGGGTACAAGAGGTGCCATGGCAGGCTGATAGCCTCTGTCCCTGCATTCGGGAGCTCGTGTTCCAGGTTGGTGGCCTTTCCCACCCCAGCAATGGAACAAGGCTGTAAAGGATTCCGAGCGCCGTGCTGAGGAATTAGGGCTTGGCTCCAAATGTCAGTGCTGCTCAAACTTTGTTGCTAAACAACTCTGCTGGAAGGCACAGCCAGATAGTTCCTCTGAAATTCTGTATTTTAATTTTAAAAATGCACCTATCTTTTGTATCCTACTCTTCAATATTGCCATGTTCGTTTACATATGAAGGTAATAAGAGGTTTTTTTCTGAATTGTCTGAATCTGAAGATTCAGAAAAAATAATCAAGCAGGCACCTGGAAGCCTAGTACCATGTCTGCCTGGGGCTCTGGATCCCTTGGCTCAGTTCTGAACACTGCAAACTCCCAGAGTCCAAGAGGGTCCAATCAAGCAGTGTCCCTCCCTGGGATGATTTGCTTGGCCTGGCTCCTTGGAGGGGTTGGTGCTCAGCCACCCACGAGTGTGCCCTGTCCCTTCTACACAGGGACAATGCCATCAGCCCCACCTCTACTGTGGCTCCTGTTCATGGGGAGATTTTACATCAAGTGCTTTTCATTCAGAATTGGAAGCTTTAATATGTTTTACAGGAAGCCCTTTTATGTGCCAATAAAAAAACGAGCTATTATAGCAGGCGATGAAAAGCAGCTAGCGCCTTGGAGACACTGTATGTTTAGAAAGAGCAGGTATGTTTCCCCAGAGAATGACAGGATCAGTCCTTTCTTGTTCGTTATGGAATCAGGTGTAGAAGAGCTCTTGGTAAAGAAATGTAGGGCTTTTCACAATCGCTGTACACACACACGTGTGTGTGTGTGTATGTGTGTGTGTGTGTGTGAGAGAGAGAGAGAGAGAGAGGTGGAGAGACAGAAAGACAGAAGGAAAGGGAGAGAGAGATTGGGAGAGAGGGAGAGAAGCTGATAATGCTCTCTGTCTCCCCTAGTTTAATACCTGTCTTCCTTCTTTGTGCATGGAGATCAGAGAGATGGACCTGAGCCAAGGGCAGTAAGCCATGACTAGCAGGGGCAATTAACTCGGCATGCAGTAGACACCAAAACTCCTTGCTGTTTCTAGAATCAGCACAAGCCAGGGTGGAAGGAACTTGAGGGGTCACTGCTGCCCCATCCTGTGAGCACAGTGGCAATCTCATATGCCCTTAAGAAGGCAGGCTGAGGTCCAGGACAACTATTGAGTGATCCCCTATTCCCCATCCTGAGATTGGGAGGGAATGAGATGAGGGAGAATCCAGGGTTGGCCTATGAAACCAGGGTCATGGTATACGTGGAGTTGTGGTCTTCAAGCCCAGATGCTGGCCTGGTCATAGCAGGAGCTGCAGAGGTAGAGAGCCCTATGCTGTCCAAGAAAGTGTGCACTGGCCTCAGGTGCTCACCTGGCCTGGCATGGGGTTAAATGAAAGGCCAGGGTAGACCTGGATTCCACGAGGCCTAGGGTACATTTGACTTTGGGCTTCAGTGCCCGTATGGAATCGAGCTGAGGGGAGGATCAAACAGACCGAGGTGGACAAGCGTAGACTTTGGGCTGTCATCTTGGCTTTGCCATTCACTGTGTATTACCTGAAGCTAGTGCCTCCCCACTGGGGGGTGACTTTGCTTCCCATCCCCCACTGGGTACATTTGACAATATCTGGAGACATTTTTGATTGTCACAACTGGGGAGTGCAAAGGGCCCCACTCACTACTGGCATATAGGAGTGGAGCCAGGGATGCTGCTACACATCCTACCACGTACACAGCTGTCACCATAACAAAAATGCACAGGCCCTAAGTGTTGAAGCAGCAAGATGGAGAAACTGTCATAAGCAAATTAGCTGGGCTCCCTGTGCCTCAATTTCCTCATCTATAAAATAGAGAGGGTAGTAATAGCATCCTCCATGAAGGGCTGTGGTGAAGCTTAAGTGAACTGGCATATAGCAAGTGTTTAGAACAGGTCCTGGCCCAAAATACACACTACAAATAGATGCTTTTGATGCTAGGGTTGTCATCCAAGACAGCAGAAGCATCCAGGGCTGAGGAGGAAGCTCAGCAGGTCTGTGAAACAATAGAACTCCAATGTCAAGACCAGTGGGAGGGCTGAGGCTGGGTTGAATTCTGTGCCCTCGAGTTGAGAGATCAGAGGAGAAGGGGCAAAGTGAAGAGGAAATGGATTGAGAGCAGAGGGTCTGCAAGCTCTGGCTGGTATCTGAGGGCTTCTTTATGCAGGGCAGGCAGCCAAGGTGCTGGTGAGTGGGAGGAGCCCACCCTGGCCCCATTGCTGCGTGGTCACACTCACACTCCTCGCTCTCCACCTGCCCCATGGCTGCCCCCGCTTGCCACATGGCAGCTGCTTCAGGCTCAGAAGGATGGTCTGCTTTAAGACTGGGCAGAGCATGGGGACTGGAAGCAGCCCAAGCTCTGAGTTCCAGTGGCACACACATTATGTTGCACACTATAACTGTGTGAATTGTGTCTCCCAAAGACATATCCACCTGAAACCCTGGAATGTGAATATCTGGAATGAGAGTCTTCACAGATGTAATTGAGGTAATGATCTGGAGATAAGGTCATCATCCTAGGTGGGCCCTAAATTCAACAATGGGTGTCCTTATAAGAGACACAGAAAGAGAAGACACAGAGATACGGAAAGGGAAAGTCAAGGGGAAATGGAGGCCGGGACTGGAGTTATGCAGGATTGCCAGTGGCCACCAGAGATGAGGAGAGACCCATGCACAGATTCCCTCTCTGAGCCACCAGAAGGAACCAACCCTGATGGCACCATGATTTTAGTCTCCAAAACTGTAGAGAATAAATTTCTATCATAAGCCACTAGGTTTGTGATGGCAGCCCTAAGAACCTAATGCAGGCTGGGTACCCCTAATCTGAAAATCTAATATCTGAAATACTGTGGTAAAATCTGTGCAAATGTTCCAAAATCTGAAAATAAAAACAATATCTGAAAGCCTTTCAGATACAGTTCTCAAGAATGGGCTCGAAGTCAAAAGGCACCATCTGACAGGAGCTGGACAGGGAACTCGGGTTGGCCTTGGCCCAGTGTCACCTTGCAAGGTCTGGGGTAAAGCTTTCAACATCTTGTCCTCAGATACTCCCCCCTAAGAGGGATGTTTTCTTCTCCAAATACCAGAGCACTCCACACTTGGCAAGAAAGAAGTGTTGGACCAGATAACAAGGCCACTGGATGGTTAGGTTGAGGCAGTGTAAACAACTAACTGTGTGGGAAGAAAAAAAGAGAGAAAAACTGAAGTACAACTGAAGCTTTATTAATTGTCCAGGCTATTTAGCAGTAGGAGTTGAAAAGAAAGTAGTTAGCCCTTGAAGGAAGGAATGGAAAGCCAGGTCTTTCATAATCTCTCTGCCCTCTGTGTCAAATGCCCATTGTCAGGGTGGGCACAAAGCCTGCCACAGTCTGCAGCAGAAATCCAAGATCCAGGCAATTGGGAGTGCACAGGCCTGGGAGAGAAGGGTTTAATATGGAAAGTGTTTTCTGCACAGCCAGGGGTGCCCATTTCCAGTCCTTTTCAATTTGTGCACTTTTCCTCTGATGACTCCTAGAGGGTAATTACAGTTCTTTTCACAAATGAAGTATGGAAGAGGGGAGAGAGGCGAGGCTGTCGATAGTTCTGCAGGAATGCATGGTCTGTTTCCGGGAGACACAGAAAGCATCGATCCTCCTTCCTGTGGGATTCAGAGCGTGAATGGAAGATCCCCCTGCAGGGAAGCTGGGGCACATCATCTCTGCTGCCAGAGGAGCCCAAGTGACCAAGGACAGGAGGCTCTGAGCCCCAGGGAGGCACCAGATATTAGAGGTGCCCCACCCCCACAAGTGCTGGAAGACTCACCAGCTTGCATAGTTTTGTATTTTCCTTCCTTGGATGAATGATCAAGGGCTCCAGCCACAGAGTCCTGGGACCAAGGAGCTAAGATTTCTAGGTGACTTTGGGCAGGGCCAAAGGCGCCTGCTTGCAGACAGGACACTACACAGCTGCAGGAGGCTGAGGAGCTGTTGCCAAGGAGCTGAGATCAAACAGACATCCTTAGGCTGGACCAAGAGGGTGAGATTTACAAGATGAAATGTCATAAATATAAATGTGCAAGTTTGCCCTTGGGTCCCAAACCCAACTGCTGGCTGACAGCAGCCCTTGTCACACAGCTGCAGGGCTGTGGGTGAAGAGTGAGCTCAGTATCAGTCAGCACCACACCACCAATGACAGTGAGCATGTGCCAGAGGGCTCTTCACACCAGGCACTGACTCAGGCTTTCCAGCAGAGTTCCATTGGATTTTCACAATGGCCCTAAAAGGGCTGTCTTCTTATTGCCCCTATTTGCACATGAGCGAGTATTTGCACTAATGCTGAGAGTATTGAGGTGATTTTTCCGAGGTTCATACCTAGGAAGTGGCAGTTAGTGTTGAAAGACAGATGTGCTGGCTGTAGAACCCCTGCTCTTAATCACTGCTTCAAGCTGCAATAGTTTATCAAACGTGTCTGCTTCCACAGAGCACCTTTCCTAAAAGAGGGACCATGTGTTCTGCCCTGAGCTCTTGCCACAGCAGGCTCAGCCTGGGTACTCTACTTCCAGAAGGACAGCACCAGTTGAGGGCAGAAAGGTAAAGGGTCCAGTATATGTAGAATCCACCTGCCTCTATGCCCAGCCCCTCACTCCCACCAGTTGGGCCCAGCTGGTGACCTGGGGACTCTGCTCTCTGCACTCTCCCCGTGTCTTGGTCCAGAGGCTCCACCCCAGTGCCCCAGCACTGATGCCTTCCCTGGTCACAGAGATACATCGTCACAAGGACCCCGTTCCTGCCAATGCCCTCAACTTCCTTGTCTCTTTTTTTCCATCCACTCAGCAAAATCCAAGTCTGGTTTAATCCAACTGTTCTTTAATATATTTATTTATTTTTCTGCATAGGCACTTGGGTTTCTGAGGAGAGTAGGAATGAACAATATTATACCGTAGACAATTCATGGTCTCCGTTCTGGACTGGACTCAGCTCGGCCAGCATGGCCTTCCACATGTCAGCTTTGTCAGTGTCCCTGCATTGGCTTTTCAGCTCTTGTCCCCTCTTTCCAAAGCTCTCACCCCCTCTCTCACTGCACTCCTTAGTCTCAGCATATGAGTCTTACCTCTGTCTGAGAGAAAAAGCCCAATTTCAGGGATGGGGAGTAGTTTGTCGACTTATTGCCCAAAAATTTTAAAACCACTTTACGACTTGTCATTTGCATACCATAAAATTTGCTCATCTGAAGTGTACAATTCAATGAATTTTAGTGTATTGACAGACTTGCACAACCATCACCACCATCAATCTTCAAACATTCCCATCACTTTAGAGGGAAAACCACCCACTTGCAGTCACCCTCATTCCCACTTGAAGGCGCAGGCAACCACTACTCCGTTCTCTGTCTCTAGCGATTTACCTTTTCTGGACATTTCATATAATTGGAATCATGCAATATGCAGTCTTTTGTGTCTACTTCTTTCATTTGGCAGAATGGTTTTGAAGTTCCTCCAAGTAGCCCGTATCAATAGTTGCTTCCTGGGCCGGTGAGATGGCTCAGCGGCTTAAGCGCCTGCCCGGCAAGCGCAAGGGCCCGAGTTCGACTCCCGGAACCCACATACGAAAAAGGGGCCGGTGATATCACTCAGCGGCACGGGCACCTCCTGGTGCGCGAGGTCCTGAGGTCGACCCCCCGGTACCCACAAAAAAAAAAAAAAAATAGTTGCTTCCTTTTTATTGTGGGATTGGATGGCTAGAACACATTCACCAATTGATAGATGTTTGGGTTGCTTCCACATTTTGGCTATGACGAATAATGCTGCCGCAACATTTGTGTATGAGTCTCTGTGTGGACGTGCATTTCCCTTTCTCTTGGGTAGGTATCTAGGATGTTACCCCAGTCTTACAAAATAATCTGTATCCTTCCCTGCTCCCTCTCTAGGTCGATGGTTAAGGTGTTTCTCCCCTTACAATTCTTTACTTGTGCTCCAAATTCTTCCCTTCTTTGTTGCTCTGGCGGTCTTCCTCCCTCCGCCATCTCTTCTCCCTCTCTCCTCACCAGCACTTTCCTGAATAACACGGAGAGAATAATAAGACCTCACACACAGTGTTGTTGTGACCGTTAAGTGAGTTAGATGCATTTGAGCAGACTGAAGGGTCCCGATGACACCACCTCTTGCCCTTCAGGCCTTTGTGTAATCCTCTCCCCTTGAGTGTGGGTGGGACCTGTGTCATGCTTCTAACCAAAGGTGCCGAGATGTCATTCCACGATTGTGTCACATTATAGAAGACTCCCCTTTAGCAGCTTGGAGATACTCTCCTTCCCGCCTTGATGAAGTACATGAACATGTTCGAGCTGTGCACGCAGCAAGAAAAGCTGGCCTCGCTATGGACTGCAGGTGGCCTGCGGTAACTTCAAGTGGCCTGTAGGATTTCTGCTTGGTCTTTCAGGCTCTAGAGAAGCTCTGGCAAACAGCCAGGAAGAAGCCAAGGCCCTCACTGCTACAACTTCAAGGAAGTGATTCCTGCCAATAATCCAAGTGAGCTGAGAAGTGAATTTGTCCGCGTGGAGGCTCCATATGAGAAGCCAGCCGCACAGGCACTACGACTGCAGCCTGGGAGACCCTACTCTGCGGTTCCCAGTGAGTCATGTCAGCGCCCACCGAAATGTGAGAGAATGGATGTGCACTGTTCTAAGCTACTAAATTGGTAATAATTTGTTACACAGTAATAGAAAATGAACACACACAGGAAGAGCTTAGCAGAGAGCTGGCACAACCAGCAGCCTGTGACTGTTAGCTGGTGCTTGTGGTGGTAGCAATTCAGCTCTTTCCCTGAGGTTATACAAGCAAAGCCCAGATCAAAAAATTGATGGAAATGGCAAACCCTCTTTACTTTCCTTTCCTGACAAATATCTTCCAAGTGCTCTCTGTATTTACTTCCTGCCCTTTGGTTCGTTCTCATTGTGCTGCAATTTAATTCCTCAGGCTCCTCTACTCCACTGCAGCTGTTCTGAAGGTCACCGATCACCCCTCGTTACTCAATCTGATGGATGGCATGGGTCTTCCTGCACTTGACTTCTCTGTGACCTTTGATGTCCATGAATGGAGCAGCTTAGTTTTGTTCAGTGGAGATTCCTGTCGAATCTAAGCCTCTCCCAGGAAGACCTGAGAGTGATCGGATTCTCACAGGCTGATTCCTGGTCATTTTCACTCATTTGCCTGCCCATTCCCAGGCTTACACACTCCTGGAGAATGCAGATGTAGCTCCACAGCGCTCAGGAATAGGGGCACAGTCTCTACTCTCAGTGAAGATTCCATTCTAGGCACAGAGGTAGATAAAAATAAAACAATGAATCAACAATGAGATTTCAAAATGACCCATTCTATGAAGGTAATAAGGCAGAATGAAGTGACAGAAAATGTTACACAAAGGGGCTGCATTAGACCAGGTGGCTGGAGAAGGCTTTCTCTAGAAAGTTGGCCTTTGAGCTGGGGTCCCAGCCATGGGAAGATCTGGGACAGGTGCACTGCAACCCCCCAGGGGACAGCTAATACAAAGGCTATCAAGTGAGAAAATTCTCAAGCTATCTAAGGATCAGATAGAAGGTCAGTGTGGCTGGAGCAGAGTTGAGCAAGCAGACAAGTAGGTTGACACAAGGTTAGAGACATAGCTGGGGCAGACCGTGCAGGGACAGGACTGTGCTGGGGAGCGTGAATTTCATTTCCAAGTGCAACAGTAAAGCAGTAGAAGGTTAAAGCAGGGAAGCCATTGATCTGATTCTTGTTTTATGAGGCTCACTCTGGTTGCTAGACAGAGAGTAGATAATTTCACAAAGGCAAAATCAGGGAGACTGGTTGGATGGCCATTGTAGTGGTGTGAGGGAGAAATCAAGGTGGCTTTGATTAGGGATGTAGGTCAGGTTTCCTGACCTTCTGAACTTCTGTGATTTGTGCGCAAGTAATTTCCTGGAGAGTACCCTCCAGAACAATGCCTGTGGGGAGCGAAGACAACAGGATTGGGCAAAAAAAGTAAAGCGCAACCAATTTGCAAAAGAGCCCTCAGCCCACCCCCAGGGAAGCCCCAGAGCTGAGAGAGCCCCTTAGAGCTGTCCCAAATCAAGAGAAGAGACGCAGCTTTCATCCTACAGAACCCATCAGTCACTGGGTGTGGGGAGCAGGCATGGGATGGGGCAGAACCCCAGGCACGAGGGCTCCTCATCTAAGGGGAAGCTTGGAGAAGGACCCAGCGCACAGGGTTGGGGGCAGGTATGTATGAATGTTCAGGCACAGCACAGCGTCCACCACAGGGAATAGCATCGGAAATGGGGAGAATCAGACAGCCAGAATATAATTTCCATGTAGAACTGATAGCTGGCCTGGTTGTCGGAGAGGAAAGCATGAGAGAAGTCAGACAGCTCTGTGGTCATCTGAATGGAGGGGCCGTCTCCTAAGACAGGGTAACCCGGGGGAGGAGATGAAGAGTTCAGTCTTTCCCGTGTGCTCTCCAAGAGCCCAAGAGACGCCCACAGCACACTATCAGCTGTGCAGTGCAGCAGGTGACTCTGGGACCAGGCGAAGGTCAAGGTTGAAAGCACAGCCTGGGGGGCTGTGGGTCCTCTCACGGATGGAGGATGAGGAGTCTGCAGAGACTCTGAAGAGAGGCCAAGAAGAGGGAGGGAGCCAGGGAAAGAGGGTGTTCCAGGAGCCAAGGGAGGAGTTCCTGCGGGAAGAGGAGGAGGGCTGGGGATGTAGCTCTGTGGTGGAGTGCTTGTTTAGTGTACTCGCAGCTCTGAGTTCGATCCCTAGCATCTGTGATATAAATAGATAATAAACAAACAAGATGGGAGGGTCACCAGGTTGAGTGCCAACGAGAAGCGACTGTTGCATCTAACAAAATGAGGATCGTGCGAGGTCTTGGCAGGAGCACTGTGGCTGGAGCAGTGGGAATGGAAGCCTGGATAGAACAGGTGAAGAGGAGAACCCAAGGTGGTGAAGTGGTTTTGGTAACCAAAGACAATTATTTGATATGCCTTGTTGTGCACAGCAGGGAAATGGAACAGTATCTGCAGGTAGATATCTGGTCCGTGGAGTTTTAAAGGACATGTTATTTCAGAGCCTGCACATCTGCCGATGTGGCTGGTCTGGTAGAGGTGTGGGGAAGATGGAAAGAGTCTTGACACAGTGAGCTGGAGGTGCAGGGTGTGAACAGAGGCTTTGGCCGTGGTGGGCCTGGGAAAAACTCCCTCCATGAAACCAGTAATCAAACAGCAGTGGATTAGCAGATTTGGTGAAGCAAATGGGAAAGGTTCATTTTGCCAGTGCAGTACAGGAGGGAGCATGTAGGGGATTTGCTGAGCAGCCTGAGGTAGATATAAAAATTCAGATTCTTAGCCTGTGCTGGGAAAGGCCAGGTTCATATCCTGGCATCTTAGGAGGGCAACTATATGGGGGCCAGAAGGCTGCTGGGTGAACACAGATGACGGAGGCTGGTGGAATGAGGGGACTGGCAGCCATCTCCAGCTGCTACATCCTCCCCTCTTGTCCTTGAGGTGGTCTTGCCTTTCAGATCGAAAACCAAAAGTTTTATGACTTGAGGCCTCTGTATCTTCCCTAAGGACAGACTTTTCTGAGACCAAAGTCTATGGTTTCCTCTCTTCTAGACACCCCTGGGACAGAACATGTCCTCCTTTCTTTGGGAACTCATGTGTTTTGCTCTGTGGCTGACCCCCTTCTTACCTATACATCCATATTTTAGATTTCATAGACATTAAAAAATAGTCTACTGTCAGTAATCCTGACCTCCAAACTCGCTTTCACTTTTAGATGACCTAGCAGGTCTCTGTGCCGATCCACTGATTTCCATCGACTTTCAGAGGTTTATAGATTTCCCTCATTCCCAACACCTGCACTGCTACTGTCATGAAGCAGGAGCTGCTCTCTCCATTTCTAGCCTTCTCCTAGCATTTGTGTCTCTCTTTCCTCATCTTCCTCCTCCCTTTGAGACCAAGCCTTCCCTTTGCTGGCTTCCAGCTCCCAGTCCCTTTGTCAACTCTCTTCCCTGATTCCCTTGGCTGCTGCAGGCTTCAGTGGTGGCCTGATGAATTCCAAGCCATGACCACTCACGTAGAGCCCTCGCCCAAGCTGCAGACTGTGATCCAGCACCTCCAGGTAATCTCTGTCACAAGTCAAGGGTCAGCCCCACGATGAAGCCCTTCCTGCCCTGCTCACCCCTTCAGTATTCTGTTCAATCTTAGCATCTTGTGATACTAGTTTTTATAGGCTTTATTTTTTAGAGCAGTTTTATGTTCACTGCTAAATTGAGCAGAAAAGTACAGATAATTTCCATATGTCCCCTGCCCCACACATGTACTGTCAACATTTCCCATCAGAGGGACACATCTGTTATACGTGATGAACCTACACTGACACATCGTTACCTGCAATCTGTAGCTTACATTCACCCTTGGTGTTGGACATTCTGTGGGTTTGGACAAATGTATAATGACATGTATGCCTCATCATGGTGACTTACAGAGTAATTTCACTTCCCTCAAAGTTCTCTGTGCTCTGCCTATTCATCCCTTCCTTCTTATTCCTGGAAACTATGACTTTTTCTTACTATTTCTATAGTTTTGCCCTTTTAGAATGTATAGTAGTTGGAATCACACAGCGTGTAGCGTTTTCATATTGGCTCCTTTCACTTAGTAATATGCATGCAAGCGTCCCCCATGTTTTTTGAGCTGGATAGCTCATTTCTTTCAGCACTGAATAACTTTCTATTGTACAGATATACCATACTTTATTTGTCCATTCACTTACTGAAGGACAGACATGCAAATTGAAAGATATAAAATTATTCACCAGTGTACATATCTGTCCCCTTCTACTAGAGGACAACCCCCTCAAGATCATGAGTGACCAAGTTTTTGTAACCCCAGGATGCAGAAGAATGTCTGATAGAGCACTGACCCTCAATAAAGGCCTACTAAATAAATAAGTGAAGGAACGGACAAGTGAATGAAGAGTACCTCAGTGGTAGCTAAGACTTCCTTTGTTCAAAGTTAAATGTAATGTCTCCTAATCCTTTATGATACCCATAATGACCAACGTACTCTTAGACTTTCTTCTTCATAGGTGGGACCTGGGACAAAACTCTGATGATTCCCTGGATTCTTCTTTCTCCTTCACCACACATATTGAATGACTCCCCAGGTTCTATTGATTTGACTCTTTGCTGTTCCTCCAATTGCCTCTGTTTTTGCCCATACCTTTACTACCACTGAATTGCAGATCTTAATTGTTTCTCTCCTGGATTATTTCAACAGCATTCCTTGTTCTATTCTGACTCCCACCAGGGCCACCTGAATGGTCTTCAGGGCCACCTGAATGTCTCCTCTCCCACTTAAAATTCTGAATGGGCCCCCTCCCTTTGGGATTATAATGGAGTGCCGTATGAAGGCATTTTGTAGCTACTCATGATCCAGTCCCTGAGATGGCATATGTGAAGTTCTAAATGCAGGTGCCTGACACAAGAAAAGCACAATAAATACTCACGTTCTTACAATTATTACTGTGTGGTCTGGAGATAAGAGTTTGTGCGGACATGAGAATTGTTGTCAAGTACCTGATGATCAGGTATATGAAATGCACATCCAATCCCTCCGTCTCAACTCAAGAGACCGGACGGGACAAATGGGAGGAGGCTGCAGAGAGGTAAGCTTCTTTCAGTGGCCAGGAGCCATGTGTGATGGGTAGAGTTATCCAAGAACCAGAAGGGAGTGAGCACCCCATGGGTGGAGAAGCACTGTCAGAACAGAGGCACTCCTTGTCTTTGCCCACTGATGTATCTTCCTGGCCTCCTCCATCCTCTTCTGTTCCTCTTCTCAGAAACCTCCAAAACTCCCAGGCTCCACCCCATTTCCTCCATGAGGTACATGAACTCAGGGGTGAGATAGAGGCAGGTTTGAATATCAGCTCTGCCACTGACTCTCTGATCAAACTTTGGCAAATCACATACCCTCTTTGGGCCTCGGTTTCCTTATCTGTTCATTAGAGATGATCACGCTGACCTTGAAGCATAATCACGACAACAAAATGAGAGTAGTGGAAAATCCAGGAGGGTGCTGAGCCCACTGTGGCCTCCAGACCCCACGGTCCTGTCACATTCTCCCGGTCCTCTTCAGCCCACCCTGCCTCACTGTTGCACACTCCATCTATCTGCTAGTCCAGGATGCACTGGACATCTGTCAATGCCACACCCAAGGCTGTGTCACTCCTCACTGGATTTGGTACCTTTCACACCCCTGCTCACCCTTCTGGAGGCAGCCAGACCCCATTCCTTCCAAGAGCCTTTCTTTGCAGGCCTCTGTCGGAATGACCTGGTACATTCCCTTCTGCAGCATTCTGCTCACGCGGCGGTCCTGACTCATGGAGTTTGTTTTGTGTCTGGAACCTCTTCTCTGCACTCTCTCCATCTGCCCACAAGAGGTGTCCTTCAACCAGAAGTAAAATGGGTGGGCCCCCAGACGTTTTAACAGTTTGGAAGTGAAGGAGTCTCAGTAAATGTTAGCTCTATAAGCAGATGGATAAGAAAGGAACACAATCAGCCAAACCCAGTAGCCCAGAAGCCCCAAGGCTGCTGGTCTTCAGAAGGGATGGCTTTATGATAGGCTGCACCTCCATCTGCAGTCTTCCATCTCCAGAACTTCCCCCCAAAGCCCCTTCCTCAGAAACTTCAACTCAAAGTCCTTTTCACTGAAAATGTCCAGAGAGGAAGGAAAGGCACCCGTAGACCGTTCTCTGGTCAGGCACCTCTCACCCTGCAGTTGGAAGCTCTGCTCCACTGCCTCTCTCTCTGGAGGGAGCCAGCCTCCTGCACCACGGTCTCAGAGAGGAAGGAGCTGGGAGCTGGGGTGTCCTGTTGGCTGCTGGGAAGGTTGATGATGGAAACACAGACCATTGTGGAGTGGGAGGCGGGATGACCAGTCCCATACTCCCAGAAAGCCTGAAACAGCCCAGCCAAGACCAGGAGGATGGCCAAGGCCATGTCCACCTGAGAGGCTGTACCCCAACATTGTCAGCCTGGCTTGGCTCGAGTGGTCAAGAAAGTGAACACTGAACACACTGCTGATGGGTATGGAGTTCATGGACTATCTCAACACAGGTGTGCGCACACACACACACAAATATACACACACCAGTGATGACCTCGGCTTTGGCCCCCTTCCTCCCTCTGGGATGAGGGGACCCAGGCTTCCAGGGACCCCATGGTCTGGCCTGAAGGGGAGAGAGACAGGCTGTGACCTGGGCTATTGTTTATTCATGTCCAGCGACGGGGGTGGTGATCTGAAGCCCTTCCTGCTCCCCATTTTCATTTTCATGAAATGAAGCCACCCCCTGCCCCCACCCTAAATCTTCCCTAGGTAAGAGTGAAATTGATTTTCCCTTTTAACTCGAAAGCAAGATAAACACATGGCACCCTTAGGGGTGGAGGGGAGGCACTTAAAATAGCACAGCTCTGGAGCAGGCTGCTGCACGGCACGGCACGCAGCATTCGTCACAGACTCGGAGACCAAGGCTGAATGCAAATTGCAGAGCGAGTGGCAGCCGCCCCCACCCACCACAAACAGGTGAGAGGCAGCACCTTGGCCCCCTGTGCCCTCTGCCTGCCATCAAGTGGCAAAAGTACCCACAGCCGACCCTATCCTCAGGCTCTGACTAGGGAGGCATCTCTCTGAGCCGCCCACACCTGTGCCCCTGCCCCAGGCAGCTGCACAGCCCTCCTATCACACCAGTTGTGCTTATGGGCCCCGCAGCCACCCCACTGAGGGAGGCCCATCCTGAGTGTGCACCCGGCCTCCCACAACTCCCTGCATCCACCCCTCTGCCTCCCAGGGTCTGGGAAACCAAGCTCATCCCTCCCCACCATCTCTTCTCCTGTCTGACCCCCAGGACCCTCAGCCATTCCTCAGGGGACCCTGTCCCTGTGTGGAGAGGCTCTCTCCATCCCACATTTGTCTAGGTTGGAACTGGAGAAACCTGCAGGTGTCCAGAGAGGATGAAGCAGGGAAGAGGAGGAGGCAATGAGGTGGGGCAGAAGGGGCACAGACACTGACCAAATGCTGCTTCTGCACCGCACTTGTGTCCAGAGTTTGTGTCCCTTCCTGCCCTGAATCCTCCCAACTCTGGCTGAGGGACTGTGATTCCCAGTGTACAGATGGAAACCTGCATCATGGGCATTTCAAGACTTGTCCGAGGTCACAAAAGTGGGAAGCTGTCCCTAATCACTACCTTGTTTGCCCAAGGAATCATCATCTTCATTTTCAGACTTGTAGCTTTTGAATGTTAGAGCTTCTGTATACAATGGTGCCCACCTGACATGTGGGCAAGAGGCAGCAGGTACTGGAGCTGGATGTTTTTTAACCAAGGAAAGCAGGACAGCAGCCGGGCTGTCCCGGGGTTGCTATCCCAGGGGCTGCTGTCCTGGGGAGGGTGGAATGTCCCTCCAGGCCCACACACATCAGCCGTATAGTCTCATGTAAGGAGATGGACCTTAATGGCAGAGAGCTGGGTTCAGTTTCTGGATCTGCCCCTTATGAGCTGTGTGAAGTTAAACAGGGTTCCCCTTACCCCTGGTCCAGTCCCAAAGACTAGGGTATGATGGGGGCTGTGGTCACTAGGGGCATGTCAGGGATCCTTCAGGCTCAGGATATGTGATAGTTAATTGTGATTGTCAACATGATTGGTGTGAGAGACTCCTATAAGGTTAGTAAGGCACACTTCTTGGTGTGTCTGGCTAAGCCATGGAGGAGTGACCTTGGGGACTCTATTTGGTCCCTGGCCCCTCCTCTCTAGCTCTCCCCCTGCTCTCTGTCTCCTGGCTCCCATGAGGTGGGCAGCGTTCCTCCAGCACACCTTCCCACCATGATGCTTCTGCTTTGGAGCCAGCCAACCATGGACCAAAATCTCTGAAACTGTGAGCCAAAATAAACCTTTTCTCCTTCAAGCTATGTATGTCAAGAATTTTTCCCAGCAATAGAAAGCTGACCAGTATAAGGTCAAACAGATACAAGAAACTGTGCCCACTTCTCAGGATCAATTATTTTTCCCAAAACTATACAGAGAACAGAGGAGGATACAGAAGGAAGTGCCCTATAGAGTTAATGCATCAGCTAGTCATTTTGCAAACACTGCCTGAGCCCTGACTGTGTCCAGCCCTGTTCCAGAGAAGATATAGAGCCAGTATCAATCCTGTGCTTGCCCCAGTGGAGTCTAGACCCTGGCTGGGGCGGCAGAGCTATTACTGCGGGAAAGCAGATGGCTATGAGAGGCCCATCTCAGCCCAGGCGAGTCATGGAAAGTTCCCAAAAGAGCCAATGTTAAATCCTGAGACGGAGTGAAGGTTGTTTAGGTGGAAGCTAAGGAAAGGCAGGAGGGGATGAGAGAGCAACGGGATTGAGAGCCAGGACAGCCTCCCCGTGAGTCATTGCCAGCACATGATGGATCACAACAGGAAAGCTGAGGTTGGGGCAGCAGGGGCCAATCCAGGTCCAAGTAGGGAAACCACGACCAGGTTTGGTGGCACTGTTCGCTGCCAAGAGATTGGCTCGTGGGATAGGGAGGATGATGTGGTGAGTACTGGATGGGAGGAGGTTGTGAGGTGCCAGTGTGACACACTGGAGGACCTGTCCTGTCTGAAAAGGGATGTGGGGGGAGTGGCTGTCAGAGGAGGGATCCGTGATGTAGCATCCCAACGCACTCCCCAATTGTCACTCCAAGTCTTCATTCCCTCCCTGTGACAGAATCACACGTTCAGGATTCCAGAAGCTTGGGGCAGCAGCAGAGGACCCAGAACAAGGTGCCAGCAGGACAAGGGACCAGTCACTGGGGGTGTCGTGGCCTGCCAGAGGGATGTCTGCACACCTCACCGAGCGTATCCAAAGAAACTATAGGAGAACACGTCCACGAACCTGGCGCTGCCTTTCTGCAGAGTGCACTGGGTGCCACCCAGCCTGTCCCACAGCCTTGCTCAGGCTGCTCCCTGGAGCCTCGGGTAGTGGGAGCCGCCCTGGACTGACTGGTCTCAAAAGGGATAAGTCCCAGCCCGCAGCTCTGGAGGCCACGGCGGCTGTGTCACAGGCACCCAGCTGCTGTGTCAGCACTGTCCCCCAGACACACACTTCGGGAGAATTGACTCCCTCTTTGGCGTTTAAAAATTGTTTTTGTACCCGCGATGGGATATAGTACAGCCATTTACCACGAAGCTGCCCATCTATATTTATTGACATGGAAAGATGTCCACAACATATTGTCAAGAAGTACAACCACTTTACACAACAGCATGTGGAGTGTGCTCTCGCTCACTTAAACCCGTGCATATGTGTTTACATCGGAGGTGGCTGCAGAATGTTTCCCGAGGGGTATGGGTGGCTGTTCCTGGGAGTCGGGGAGGATTTCACGTGATTTCTAATTTTCTTCTTGATTCATTTTTGTGGCTGAATTTTATGTTGAACATGTATTATATTTTACCAAATCCCCCCCCAAAAAATCTATTACTCTATTTAGGCAATTTTACAATATATGACATGGGCGGAAAAGGGTCTGGCTTTCATCCGGCCACCTGCCTCTCTCCCTGCTCGCTCCACTCTCCCCTTCCTCCGGGTCTCTCTGGGGCCTCCCTGTGGTGATGCTTTGGAATCTGGTGGTTGGCTTGTAACAGCTCTGTGCAAGAGGAGCTTGACAATCTGTACCTCTCGAGGTGGTTTGAGAAACAAGGCGGAATATGGAGAGGCCCCTGGGGAACACCTCACACATACTTGTTGCTGAAGGAAAGCTGTGGTTGGTGGAAATCACACTCCAAATAACATGCAAATGTAAAGACCCAGGCCCGGAAAACTGGAGAACACAGCCTTTCATTAGTATAAGAGAAAGATGACTTTAGTCACCATAACCTTGATAACTTTCAGGTAACACTTTTTTCCCTAGTACTGGGGATCAAACCCAGGGTCTTCCACATGCCCGGCAAGTACTCTACAACAGAGCTACATCTTCAGCCCTTTTTATTTTTTATTTCGAGACAAAGTCTTGCTAAATTGCCCATGCTGGCCTCAAACTTGAGATTCTCCTGCATCAGCCTCCTGAATAGCTGGGGTTATAGGTAACAGCCTAACACAATGGGCTAGTTAACACTTTTTTTTTTTTTTTTTTTTTTTTGGTGGGTACTGGGGGTTCGACCTCAGGACCTCGCGCGCCAGCAGGCGCCCGTGCCGCTGAGCGATATCACCGGCCCCTTTTTCGTATGTGGGTTCCGGGAGTTGAACTCGGGCCCTCGCGCTTGCAAGGCAGGCGCTTACGCCGCTGAGCCATCTCACCGGCCCAACACTTATTTTTAACTAGACTGTTTACTTGCCTCTCTAAGGACTGGCAAACTACACCTTATAGACCATATCTACCTCAAGCCTGTGGCTATCAAGACACAACCAACACCATGTGGCACAGACCGCCTGTGGCCCTCTATAGAAAAAGTTTGCGGAGCCCGTATGCACTCCGTAGTGGATTAGGGGTAGGGCAAGGAAGCATCCTGTGGCAGCCTGACTGCTTTGGAAAGGACAGCTGATGAGAGGAGGAAATGACACACCTCGCAAGGCCAGGCCTGAATTTCTGCCCTTTATGGGGTGCCAACCCTCAGAATCCCAGGACGCTGAGAGAGATGCTATCATTAACAGCCTCTGGGAAGGGAGGCAGCGGCATAGGTAAGACAGCTGTGATGCCTCCCGGCCCAGAGTGTGAGGTGGAGTTTTGGGGAGGGAGGGAAGAGCTTCGGTTGAGCAGAAAATCTCCCCTGTGAGTGAAGAACTCTCCCCACTTTCAGAGATGCACACAGGCCCTAGAGGGATGGGCAGTTAGCCCAGGCCACACTGATGGCGAGAGAACAGGGATCTGAGCCCAGCAGCAAGATCCCGTGTGCTGTGTCCTCAGCTTTGCCTGCAGTGTGTCCTGGGGCAGAGCTGAGTCTGATGGATGTGGGCCCCCAGATTCCTCCTGGAATACCCATGGTTCCTCCATGTCAAGGCACACTTGAAGAGCTGTGGGTGCTACCAACCCAGTTGCTCATCCTTGACCATGAGGTCTGGCCTCTGGAAAGAAGTCAGAGGGCACAGAGGCCCCAGGATCTGGTCTCTACCAGGAGGGGCAGGCAACATTTTGGGTGCTTTACACACTGTGTTGTCTCTTTCCACCTCATACCCACTCGCCATCATACCAGGACAATGACCCCATTTTAAAGGAGGGATAACTGAGGCTCAAAGAAATTGCACAAGATTATATAGTTTGTAAATGGCAAGTTCAGGATTCGAAACCAGTTCACACCAATTCTAATGATTTGCCCCTCCTCAATGCTGCCTCTTTTATGGGATGGGGGGTACTGCCCCCTTGTCTCTGTCTGGGGCATCCTCTTTGGCACTTGTCAACAAGTGAGCTGCCTGCCGAGCTCCTGCCAGCTCTGTCCCAGAGAATTGGAGCCAGTGAAGTGTAGAAGGATTGGGTCTGCAGACACAGACTAACGAAGCAATTTAAAAACAATTGTTTGGAACACACAGACATCTGGGTAATAATAGACTACAAGACAACTGACCAGTGAATTTTCTCAGGGCCACTAACAGAGCAAGATCTACCTCAGCACATGCAGACGGCACGAGACTGTTTGGACTGTCCCACAGGTATCGCTGTGAGGGCTTGGGACAGATTCACTGTGCAGGATCCGTGCATCCGCTCTTCTGGTGTAGCCTGGCTAGCTGCTGCATGCGTGTGTCTGAGGGATGCTACCACAAAGACAGAAACAAAGACAGAACGTGTTGTCTAACATTTTCATGCATAAATGCAGTTGTGCATACATCTGCATACATGTGAAAGGGCCTCTGCATGTACACATTCTCACACAACTACACAGACCAACACATGGGCACACACAAACCTACATGCATGTATGTGATAGTGGAACACAGTATTGGTTCCAGGTCCTTGCCTCTCCTCAAATTCTCACTAAGGAAATCGAGTATATTGCCCTTGATGTTGTGTTTTGTCCATCAGGTCACTTGCTTTGGTCAATAGAATAAGGCAAATCCGATAGAGTACCAGTTCCAAGGCCAGACTTCAGAGGCTTCTTTCCCTTAGGCCAACACCATGAGAATAATGTGCCTGGGTATCTATTGTTCTGGAAGGAGGACAAAAGACATAGGAACAGTGCTGGTCCAGTGGCTTCCAGCCATTCCCAGTTGCATGGGCACGGATGATGGGGTAGTCTGTGATAAAGCGAGGGTCAACCAACCACCATGTCCAGACACATGCATACAGAGACACGTGGCACGCATCCAGACGGCCCCTGTACATGCACATGCGAACACTTGCACACACACGGGCACTCTCCTGCACACAGTTTCCAGACCCAAGCATCAGCTTTCCTGCCTGGGTAAGAGCTTGGAGAAGACAACAGCCACTCTTGCCGAGAGAGGCTGTGAGTATGAGGCATTTGCACCAACGTGCCTTTAAAGACCCCTGTACTTAGCAGGCTCACACCCCAAGGTGGTAGGACTTTTCCAGAGTTTCCCTTGAGCAGCTTTGCCTGAGGTCTCTGTTCCTTCTGATCACAGCTTCCTCAGGAGGGAGGAGTATGCTGTCACCTTGTGACTTGGAGCAAGAACAAAGAGAACTGCAGGAATGGTGTGGGTGCGGTAGGGTGGGGCTGTTCCACCTGTGGGGGCATTTGCAGGGCACAGGCCCTCGTCCTCTCCCTCTGCAGCCCGGGGCACTCTCCACAGGTGTCCAGGTGCTCAGAGAGGCTGGCCCAGGGAGCACCCACTGTGACAGCTGCCCTTGGGTTAGGAGGAACCCTCTTCTGCAGAGCCTAGGTCTGCCTCCCTCTGGGGAGGGGCCACCTGAGCTCTAATCAAATGTCACAGATTTCGGACACTGGCAGGTTGGTGTGACATGGGCCCAGTAAGGTTTTATAGCATAATGGTGGGAAAGAGAGTGCTTGGGTTCTTTCACCAAATTACGTAGAATCCACCACTCTAGCTAGGCAAGTGTAGACCTTGGTTTACACATCTACAGAATGGAGACTGCAATAGAGCCTGTGTCTCAGCGCTTGAGAGGGGGTGAAGTGAGATCATCATTGTCAGAGGCCTTATCTCAGTGCCTGGCATTGCAGTTGCAGTAAATGGCAATTGCTGTCATGACTACTCCAGACAATTATCTCCCAAGGGCTACAGCTTGAACTTGGCTTTGTTCAATTTTGTACATTTGTAGCCCCAGGGCCTGACACAGTGTGCGTTCAATAAAAGTGTTGAATGAACTAATGAATGTGGACATAGGAGCCAGCATGAGAGAGTGAATGGAAGTCTCCAGGGTATGTAGGTATGTGGATCAGGGCTAGATCACAAAACAGATGGCATCTGCTGGACATCAGAGGGGTTGATGGCGTGTGGCACCCTCTGTCTACACTCCACCCCTGTAGTTTCCTTTAGAGTGAGCAGGACTTTTGAGATCATCTATTCCACTTTCCTTCTCATGGGAAAGTAGAGCCGAGAAGGAAAATGACCATCTCCAGAACACATAGGGAAAAGGACTGGTGTTTTCCGAGCCTGAGCCCTGTGCATGCTCTCTGGTCCTTGAATATCCTGGGGTGTAGGCATGGGCTCACCCACACACCT
This sequence comes from Erethizon dorsatum, assembly GCA_028451465.1. Lineage (NCBI taxonomy): Eukaryota > Metazoa > Chordata > Mammalia > Rodentia > Erethizontidae > Erethizon > Erethizon dorsatum. The sequence goes on along the minus strand of CM051827.1, from coordinate 106,054,127 downwards.
GCAGGCTGACAGTGCACACAGCTAGGAATGAACTCCAGCCTTCAAGTCTCACTGTGCTGTGTGTGTGTGAGATCAAAATATCTGGGTGAAAAGGGAGAGATCCAGTCACTTGATCAATAAGTATTTGTTAACCTCCTACCATATGCTAGTCTTCTATGCTAATAGCCAGGGTCATAAAGACAGAAAAGACACAGACCTAACTCTCCAAGGGGCCACCACCTTGGAGGAAATGGATGTGCAGAGAGAAGTTCACAGTGCAGGGCAATAATTGCTTGGTAGAGAATGCTGAACGGTGGATAGTGGGAGGTTTCTCACCCACCCCAGGAGCTTCCTGGAAGACCCATAACTCATGGCCAAACCAGTAGGGTGTGTCTGCTTGGATGAGAGGCCCAGCCTGCCCTCCAGGTCCTGAGCAATTCAGCTCTGCCCCCACACTTGCATCCTCTTTCCTCAAACAGAGGTCCAAAAGAAGACAGAGGTAGCTATTATATTTCTTTCCCCACTAACAAACACATTCCCCCAGCTGCTTCTCAAAGGATTCTCCTAGCACTCTGCCTGAGAGGAGTTCTGCTAAGCAAAACTCCCCTGTGCCTGTCAATCTCCAATGATGACACAGGGCTTCTTCCAACCAGGTGTCCCAGGCAGCAGCTTGGCTGACCCGTCCCTAATCTGGTGCAGCAGGGAGCAGGCCTGGAGAAGGTGACACCCGAGTTGAGTCCTGGAAGACGAGGAATAAGCAGGGTGACAGAAGAAGGAAAGCTACAAGCTGACCCACATGTGAGCAAGTGGAAGGGCAGGAAAAGGCCAGACCTGCTCAGGAGACAAGAAGCAGGTCCCCATAGCTTCTGTGGAAAGGTAGAGAAGAAACTAGGAAAGCCAGGAGTCCGCACGCTGGGGAGGGGCATTTGTCTGGCTATCATCAGGTGGAGGGAGGGTCATCTGGAATTCCTTGGGGTGGAGAGAAGAGAGGCAGGGTAGCTATAGGCCTGGAATGGACAGGGGTCAGCAATCCCAGCTTGGTCACGAGTACAACCTCCCCACATCACTCACCCCCTTTTTCTCTAGTGACTATTTGTGTTTGGAGATAAGATCCAAGCAATTTGATTATGCATGGCCTGAGGGCCACTGTAGAATTTAAGAATTAATTCTGAGTGATAGAACCTACTGAAGAGTAGGAAAGATGGAACGATAGACTAGGAAGGATCATGTGGGGACTGGGAATGGATGGAGGAGAAAGGCTATTTGAAGCCGGAACCCTAGGGCTCCTTGATATCCAGCTATGGGGAGATAATGGAGAGATTGCAAAGGGGGCTGAGGAACCTCTGGAGGAAGCAACCAAAGGAAGATGGGGCTTCCAGGAGGGGGGCGTGGCCAACAAGTCTGCTGCTGCTGAGGGTGAAGACTGGTGGCTGGGTTTGGTAGCAAAGGATGGGGGGAGGGTGTGTGACAGAGAGGTACTGGTGGAAAGAATGTGTCAAAGCCTGATGGCCACGGGTTCTAGAAAGAATGGAGAGAGGGGCTCCTGGGGAGCAACACTGGCTCTGCTCTCTAAGAATTTTGCTGTAAAGGGTCTGGAGCCATCAGGTAAGTGTGGTGCAGAGAGGGGCTTTAAGGATGGGTTCTGTAATTAAGCATCATGTGTATGGTGGGAGCCATCTGGTCACAATGGGAGGAGGTGGAATAGAGGACACCTGAAGGACACCGTCCTTGAGTGACTTGAAAGGATGAAGTCCAGTGGGAACATGTGGGATGGACCCTACAAGTAACCAGAATGCTTCCCCCATCATCGAAGGAGAGAGGACAAGTCAGATACACGGCTGGAGAGGTGGCAACAGGAATTCAAGAAGTTCACTTTTGGTTGCTTCTGTTTCTCAGGGAAATAAAGACCAAGGTCATCAGCTAACTGTAAGAAGCAAGGAGGAGGAAGTAGAAGTGATGTCGCCCTGACCCGCTTTCCCTAGTGCCTGTGGGGTGGAGCTCACTGCAGCCTCCCTGACTCCCAGGATAGTGAGGGAGGACACTGCTGCAGCTGCTCTGAACCATCTGTCTCTCTGACACCTGGCCAGGACCCCAGAGTGCCCAGAGAGCACACCAGCAGCCCAGACTGCTCAGCACTTTCCCAGCACTAGGTCCCCAGGGCCCAAGTGCTCCGCACTGTCCAGCTCCCCCTGCCAGTTGGCCCCTTCCAGCTCCAGTCGCAGCAGGTGGGGGCAGTTGCAACAGTGGAGGAGGAGGTGGCGGGGAGTCAAGTGGGAATCTCCTGCAGGTGTGTTCTGGAGGCAGCACCTGCAGCCAGCCCTGCTCACAGCCAGCCACAAATCCTGTACCCAGAGACTCTTTGTTGTTCCTGCTAAACTGTGTGATTACACTTGTCAGACCCCTCAGAGCACGGCAGAAAGACTTCCCGTGCCTTCAGGTGCTGCACCATGGGAAAGGAGATGCAGCTGTCAGCTCGGGCCTCTTTCTCCCTCCCTGCCCTGGCTCCTGCTCACAGCCTTCCACAGCAAGGGGACAGTTTGGGACGAACCTCTCATCTCAGCCAGGGCAGCTCATGTTTAGGGAGCCAGGCTTTGTATCAGTTGTTCCACATGCATTGGCTCACTTAATCCTCAAAACGACCTCAAGTCGGTTCTGACATCATCTGTGTTTTACAGTGATGGTCTTGAAACTCAGAGAAGTTAAGGAACTTGCTCAAGGTCACCCAGCTGGGACACAGCCAAGACAAGACTTGAAGCCAGTTTCACCTACTGGGAAAGCCTGTACTATGCACACCTGCTAATCTGCTCCCTACTGAGTCACTTCCTCTATTTATCAACCTCCCCCACCTGCCCAGGGCCTTGGAGAGCCCAGAGAAGGCTCTATAGTCCCTCTCAGCACTTTTCCTAAGAGGCGTTTCCAGAAATGGATTCCCAAGGGTCCCAGTGCCCAGCCTCAGCCCATTGCTTTGGCCCAACTCAGACTGCATGGGTTTAGACCCTACCTCAGCCATTTACTGACTTAGTGACCTTGGATCTTGCTCTAAGTCTCTATTTCCCCACCTGTAAAATGGGCCTGCAATGGTACCTCTCTCCTAGGGTTGCTACGATAGCCCTGGCCATACTTAGCCTGATCCTCCTCTCAACACACCCCAGAATGTGCCACCAGAACCCCAAGGAAGGGCAGGGCCAGAGCAAGCCACACTGGACCCCAGACTTCTCCTGATATGGCCTCAGAGTCGTATGACTCTGTTGGCTCAAATAAACCTTTTGGTCCCCTCTGCTTCTGGGTCTTTTAAACATAAATATCAACAAGGTAACTGGGCTTTGCTTTAAAGAAAGAGAACTGCCAGGAGCTGGGAAAGAGGCCCTTCCTAGAGGCATATGTAGTAGCATGCACCTGATCCCTTTACCTGGACCCATCAACGTGTGCGCTATGAAGATGAAGTTGATGGTACGTGCCGATTGGGAGTGGGCTGGAGACCAAAAGGGAAGAAGCACAGCAGTGGGCGAAGGAGTAAATTCTGGGGGTGGAAGCACAGAATGAGCCAGAGAGAAAAGGGCAGAGTCAGGAAGAAGCCAGAATCCAGTCCTGACAAATTGGAAGAAGCCCCCTGCTGGTTCAGGAAAAATTGTGCAAGAGTGAGATGAGAAGGACCTGCAGAATCCCAGAAGATGAGGGTGGGGACCACACCGCATGGCACCTATCCCTGTAAAGACCTATTCCTGAGCCCAATGCAGTTAACCCACACGCAGCCATGGGAGGTCAGGGCTATCATGTCCTCTTGCACAGGCAAGATAGGAAGGCCATTTGGCTCTGTGCCTGGTGAGGATCCCCCCAAAGCCATTTGCCAGGGTTCCTTGCAAACTTCCAATGACAGGCAGCTCAGGATCTTCTGAGTCTCTATGGCTGGTGTACAGCAAGTCCAGACTCACAGGTGGATGAACCTGGCTCCAGATCCCATGGTCCCCAGGACTGGGAGACCTGCTGGTGGGCCTTCCCCTTCTCCAACCAAGCTTCCCACCATGCACTCCAAATACTACGGCACAGCTTCCCTTGTGCCTCCTGCCCCAAAGAGAGCTTAGGAGACCCGGAGCTGCAGGCTGGGGTGGGGAGTCAGGGGTCTGCCCAGAAAGAGGGTGGAGAGGGGCTGGGTTGGAGTGAGCAGAGAGATGCAGAGAGACAAGAGCATGTGGGAGAGTGCAGATAGGAGCCAAAACCCAGAAGCTGCCCTGAGTGGACTGTCCTACGGTTCTCACAAGGAGGTTGGTTCTTTCCTCCATCTGAGACAGGAAAAAAGCGAGAGAGGCTCTGACTTCAGGGACGCTGACTCACAGCAGGAGAGGAGAACATGTGAGGATAGCTCTCAAGGGCTTGGAACCAGGGAGACAGAGACCAGCAACAGCACACTCACCAATCCTCCTTCCCATGCCAGTGGCAGACCTCACTAATCAGTCATGGCACTCTCTTGTTTACATGGCTGGATGATGGTTTAGGTGACAGTATATACCTGGAAAGCCTTGAGACACTGGCCTTCCCCACCTCTAGCAGCAGGAAAACTGGACCAGACTGAGCTCGAGCCTGGAGGTCAAGGGCAAAATGCTCAGAGAGCCTTAACCCCACTCTCACAGCTCACTGGCCCAGGAGACAGTTAGGTAGCTATTTTGGTACACTCAAGACTAGGCTTCCTGTCTTCCTTTCTTGGCATTGACCACAAGTGGCCAGGATTTGATTCCTGAGCCCACAGAGGACAGGCAAGACAGAGATCACATCTGTGTGTTTTGTCTTTGCTGCTGTGGGCCCAGCACAATGGCAGCTGCCCCCAACATGTGGGAAACAGAGCAACCAGAGCTACAGTTCCAGCCCCACCCTGGGTGCCCTCGTGCTATACTGAAATAATCTTATCAAAGGCTCAGGACTAGTTTGACCTGATTGAGAGCCCAGCCTGGTGTCCAGGTTTCTGCTTCAGCAGCTGTGCCACCAAACAGATGCTACTAAGAACAATGGCAATTATCCTAGAATCCTTGGAGAAAGCATCACCAGGGCTTTTGGTGGCCCAACAGGAGCTCCCACTTCCTGGCTCTCGGCCCCAGCGTGATAGGCTGCCTGGATAAAAGACACTCACCTACCAAGGATGTGTTTATATCACCTGCTGGACTGCAGGTCCCTGTAGCAAGGTCCCCACAGCAAGGCCCCCCACCATGGCAAGGCCACTGGGATGTGATTGGCTGACTTTAGAGAGCAAGGAGCCTGCACATCCACATACAACTTGAAGCTGAGATCCAGCCCAGAAAACAGCTGTTGAGAATGTAGGAAAAGCAGAAAAAGATAAATCCCTAAAAGGACTGTGGCCAGCAGGACACCCTGAGTTCGCCTGAGAGGGCAAAGGTCAGCAATAAGCACCCAAACATGCTTCTCCACTGTAGGCAGCATTTAGAGCTCCAGCCTACATTCCCTCTTCTGTTAGATAACTTGGAGCCGGGTGGCACACTCCTCCATCCTTGCCCATGGCAGACATTGGTAATCAATCAGGGCATCCTGTATTGCTCAGGCTGCATGTAGATTCAGACTATTTTAACCCGCAGTCCAGATAGCCACTGCCAATTGAGCATGAGATAAACTTGCTAGTCCTGCTTCAAAAACTTCTTTTATATTAAACTGGGTCAGAATGAGAGTTCTTGATCTTCTGCCTACTGGCCATGATGGACCATGCTAGCATTTGTGTTACCGTTCAGGTGCTGGTGCAGGGCACATAAAGAAGGATGCTCGATTCCAGAACACTGGGCACGCTGGACCCACAGGGGGCCCTGTGGAGCTGGGTGCACTCTGGTTAATTTGCGGGCACCTGCCTGTGTCCTGCAGGATGCTCCCATTTTTGGTATAACAGCTCTTCTCTTTCCACAACCTGGCTCCAGTGGGACTGCCTAAGACAGAATCAGTGCTGGGGCAACACTGACTCATTCCACATGTAGACTAAATGCAGGACTAAGCACTGTCCTCTCTGATGGTTAAACACTACCAGTGGCCATTTCTTGACACTTGTTCCTGGAAGAAGTTGATCTGAGGGGATAATGTTAACCCAAAAATGAACAAAATAGAGATGGGTGGAGGGTGGAAACTGAGAAAGAAAGATCAGGGCAAGGGGAGGGAAAGAAGGGAAGAGAGAGAGAGAAAAACCTGATTCCAGTTCTTTCCAAGACCAAGCCATCCCCTTCAATGGTCACATGAATCTTCTAATAAAGTTCCTCCTTGGTTACATTTTTGAAGAACCTAGACAGTACATAGCAAAAATGCCCAAGAGGATGATAAGAGTCCTGGGTGAGTCCTGGAGGTGGTACTCCAAGCCCCTGGGTTGCAGTTGGGGCTGTCTGCACAGGATGTAGGTAGCCTTAGCAATGGGAGGAGCCTGACCTGGCGGGGAGCCACCCCTGAGGAAGTCTTAGTTACTTTTCTCATTGCTGAGACAAAAATACCCAACACCCAGAGTTAAAGGAGGAAAGGTTTACTTCAGCTCACAGTTTTTAGAGGTTTCAGTCCACAGTCGGCTGGCTCCAGGGCAGAAGGCATGGCAGAGGGGCATCACAGAGGAGAAACAGTTCATGATAGGCAGCAAAGCTGCAAAGTAGTGAAGCAGCAAGTTTGCCTTCTTTCGGTCCCTTGATATACATCCGGGCTACCTGCCTTTTGGGTGGTGCCACTCACACCCAGGTTGGGCTTTCCCGTTATCCACACCCAGAATTATGCTAAACCAATCAGTAGACTGATTTAGTAATTGCACAATTTAATCCCAGCATCACACATCCTGGATCCAGCCACCTCCCAAAAGTCCCACCTATGAGTGTGTGAGGTTTTGGGAGAACATCTAGACACAAACCGTAATAGGAAGGGTCGGTCTGTACATCCTACTTCTTTTTTTTTTTTTTTGTGGGTACTGGGGGGTCGACCTCAGGACCTCGAGCGCCAGCAGGCGCCCGTGCCGCTGAGCGATATCACCGGCCCCTTTTTCGTATGTGGGATCCGGGAGTCGAACTCGGGCCCTCGCGCTTGCAGGGCAGGCGCTTAAGCCGCTGAGCCATCTCACCGGCCCTCATCCTACTTCTTAAGAAGTTCACTGCTATGGGCTGGCCCTGGGATGTCACATTGCTTAGACCCACAGTCTTCCTGTGCACCATGGGGGTCTAAGGCTCTGAGGCAGGCTGGGCTGTGTCCTCTGGTATGCTCCAGGAGTGAAGTGGCATCCTGGGTACAGTAAGGAACAAGCCCATTCCCTGGAAGGAGAGCCAAGCCTGGGCACTGCCTTCACACCCAGAGGGCTCAACCTTCCACACTCTCCCTTGCAGGAAGCTCTTCTGCAGACTGCCAGAGCAGGGGCGTCCCTGCAGACCTGCATGTACTCACTGATGCTTCCAGCCTGGGTCTGCTAGGTAGTGTGGTGGGCACCTCCAATACACACCAACTTCAGGCCCTGGCCCAGGCAAGGCTCAGGCCAGCAGGGTGGGGAGACGTGTGGACTAAATAAGTACAGCCGTTTTCATCACGGGTGATGTAAAAGGGCTCTAGAAGCCCAGGGAGGTGAGTCAGCCTGAGGGTTCGGAGAAGACATCATGGAGAAGTGGCCTATGAGCTGAGTAGGGGCTCGTTCCAAGGACAGGCCAAGGAGTTACCTTAAATTCCCAGAGCCCCTCACTATAGCAGATGCTACACTCTTCCCCTTCCAATGTACCTTCCTACACAACAGACACTGGGAAGCTACAGCTACCTTCCTCTCCCAAACTCTGCCAATGAGCTTGGTTTCATCCCACAGACAGACGGAGGAAGGTGGAGATGAGCTACATGAGATGATGGCCATGGGGTGGTGAAGCCAGGCACTAGCCAGGGAGTGTTATGTCCGTAGTCACAGGCGCTGAGCAGCGGGAGGTGGTGGCCATGAGGCTAAAGGATAACAGCTGTGATTTGAGGTCAGTACAGTTCTCCTCTCGTTATTTCCTGACCCTCCCAGCAACTCTGAGGGCTACCTGATTCCTAGAAAATTTTCTTTTCAATTTAAAACTTTCTGCAGCTACAACCTCAAGTGCTGTACTAGGGTCATCTGCTTTGGCCTTCCTTCTGTGTAGCGGTGAGGTGCAGCGGTTAGGAGCATTAACTCTGGCAGCAGAAAGACACGGACTTAAATCGCAGCCCTATCATTTCCTACCTATCAGGCTAGGGACCAAAGTTGGTTTATTCCCCTGTGAAATGGTGGGGATTATAATATGGATCTTATGGTATTGTAATAAAGCTCGAGTGAGATCGTGTGTATAGAGTGCACAGTACTAGATCTACCATGAGTGCTGGGTAGAGGATTGTCATTATTATTCTTACAGCTCTGGTTTCTTTGCAAGTCAACCCAGACTTCACACTGGCTGTGAAAAGTCAATTTAAGAGCAGACAAAAGAGCATTCATGGCACAAAAAGGAGACCTTAACAATCTAGAAGGTGAATTGAACAAGATGAAATAAAACAGGAGTAAATGCAAGGTCCTAATCTTAGGTAAAGAAAATCTGAACAAAGACAGGGAGGCTGAGACACAGGTTTTGATTATAATATATATAATATGTAATATAATATATAAAATATGTATCAGATTTGTGGGGTTTAGATAACTGATCTATGTGTACCACTGACACGATGTGTCACCAAGAAGCTAATACCATCTGTGCTCGTACAGGCAAAGTGTTTAGTTTTAAGTTTTTGAGACAGGGTCTCACTATGTAGTCCAGGCTGGCCTTGAAGTTACTATGTAGTCTAGGCTGGCCTTGAACCTGTGGCAATCCTCCTGCCTCAGCCTCCCAAGTGCTGGGATTACAGGTGTGCACAACCATACCCGGCAGAGGTACAGTGTTTAGAAATAAGGAGGGGACAGAACTGTTCTAGTTTGTGCTGATCAGCTTACATCAACAAAGTTGAATTTACCTCTGGCAAACCTGACCATAAGAGAGGATACAGATATATCAGCTTGAATTCAGAGAAGCCAGCAAAGATGGAGAGAGGCATAGGATAATAGCTAACATTTATGGCTCTTTCATTATGTTCCAGAAGCCACTCCACACCCATTCTCTATTCTTTCCCAGCAGGATAAACTCAAACTTGTAGAAGTGGGGATGGGCTGGGAAGAGTCACTAATAATGGCCATGACAAAGATGACAAATGTGTGGCATTCATACTGACATTAGCCCCTCTCCTCCCAAGACAGACATCACTACTCAGTTACAGAACTTATCTGAACTTGATCCCAAAGGTGGTCTCCAAATCATCCTCTTCAACCAACATTTTGCTCAATCAAAGATGAATCCTGTAGTCTAGTCTACCACCACATGGACAGGGTGAGTACTCAGTGACTGCGCTAAGAATTGTGACTAACCTGAGAAGGGGTGGAACATCTTTCAAAATGGCCTAAAAAGACATACGAGAGAAGGTGACAGGGTCTCCCAGAGGCAGACACAGCTCAGCCATTTGTCGTTATCTCCCAAAATACAGAAACTTGATACTATTAATGGATCAAGTCTGTGACAGAGACAATATGGCATGTTCTTCCCAAGAACACAAAAGGACTGCATTTCCCAGCATAGCTTGCAATCGAGGTGGGTCATGTGACTGGGTTCTGGCCAATGGGTGGTGAGAAGAATCTATATGCATCAATTCTAAACCTCAAGAGAAGTGTTTATTCTAGCTGTTTCTTCCCATTATGAATGGTATTGGAGGCTTAGTGTCTGGAATGGCAACATCCCCAGAGGGGAGGAGCCTGCATCCCTGAGTCATCACTAGGGGGAAAGCTCCAGTGTTGCTGCCCAACCCACATCAGACCAGGGTATGAGCAAAACTAGCCTTTGTTGTGTTAAGCTAACAAGATGTCAGAGTACATTTATTAATGCAGCACTGCCCAGCCTGGCCTGACTGCAGCACGTTCACACGTCCACTGCTTCTCTAGGGTGGGCTGGGACCACCAGCCTTAGCATCATGCAAGAAGCTTGTAGTCTGTACTGCACTTGTAAGTACTGTAGTCTAGTGATTCTTCTTCCCCCTGAAGTTTCAGAACCGTTCACTGCTCAGCCACTCACAGGAGGAAATTTATCACTTTACAGAGAGAAATAGAAGTGTGAGGCAGAGTGGAACCCTGGGGTCAGCTGGCCAGGCTGGCTTTTCCATGAACACGTGGCAAGAAACTGAATTCCTGTCTGAAGACGGAGCCCTGGAATCTACTCCAGGGAGTGGAAAGGAGGATTTCAAGGGGTCTCAGCGTGAGCCACACTGGCCTGAGACCCCAGCAGCCGTCTCAGGGGAGATGTCCTGCACAGACCCGACAGGGCACCTCCACCACACAGTGCCGACCCCTGGGCCCACTCTTCTTAGGCTCAGAAGACGCCCTCTGCCTGCCCACTCCTCCCCAGGCAGGGCCACATATTGAATGAGGTGATGCCCTGAGCCACCCAAGGAGCGTCACACCCGGTGTTCGGTGTCTCCTCACCATCGGTCTCCAGCCTGGGCTGGGCAGGGTGGGGATGCTCCCACCTGTGTCTTCCATGTGTACCGACTCTTCCCAGGGCTCCTGCTTCCAGATAGGAGGCAGCAGCCCCATGGTGTGCACCACACAGTCTCTAGGGCACAGGGCAGATGCGAGTCCCAGCCCTGCCACTTGCTGAGTGGATAAATTGAGACAAACCATATCATGTCTCCGAACTGCAGTTCCCTCACCTGTCAAATGGAGAGAAAGGAAGACCCCACATTTAAGGTCAGAGACATCTTAACTACAGTGGTCAAGTGCTGGCTGTGTGGCCTCAGTTTCCACTTCTATAAAACGGAGCAGGAATCCCTCTACCACAAGGTCACCGTAAAGATTAGATGAGCCAAGTGAATGGATGCTATTAATGCATGTGTGTCCTGGTGCACGGATATGTGTTTGTATCTGTGTGTAATAATACAATCTTAATGTTTGCTGGGTGCTTTCTACAAGCCAGATATGGTTCTAAGCCCTGTGCTTAACTCCTCTTAACCCTCACAACAATCTACAAAGCAGATGTTGTTACCCCATTTAGCAGATATGGATATTAAGCCATAGGTTTTGCGAACATTGACCAGAGACCTCATTCAAGGTCTCCATCTCCCTCCCATCTTGTCTCTAGTGGTGCTTGTTTTTATCCACCTCTACCACCACCACTACCACATGTTGCTGAGAGGTGGGCAAGGGATGGAACAGCATCTGCTGACTCAGCAGCAGCCCATGGAGGCTCTGGCCTCCTGGGAGCTCCACAGTGTTCAGGTGTGAGATGTGGAACTTGCAGGGCAGAAGCAAAGGGGCTGGCGTCAGCTCTGCAGGACCCCAGGACCCCGAGTGCCCTGCAAGGTCCTTGAGCCCCAGCATCACCAGAACTGACCTGTCCCGATGTCACCGTGATTTGAGGAGTACATCAGGGACCTGATGAAGTCACAAGAAGCAAGGCTGTAGTATTGGCCCCAGAGTTTTCTTGTGGGGATTCCCCCTCAAATACACACCTGCAAGAACACTTTCCCTGAGCACCTGGAGACACGGTAGGAATGTCCGCAGCAGCCGTGAACATGGCCCTGGCCTAGATCCACAGGATGTGTTATAGCCATTGTGGGACAGCCACACAGCAGTAGCGATGAATGAATGAGTGAGCTGTTCAACCAGCGGGAAGCGATTGTAGAAAGAGAAGGCTGGGTGGAAATGCTGTAGAATAAATGCCATTTTTGCTTACAAAAAACCCTACAGATTTTATGTTTTTAAGGAAAACAAAGAAATGATAAACCCAAAATTCAGATACAGTTACCCTGGAAGGGGTAGGGGATTATAATTAGGGAAGGGTACCCCAGGGTTTCAGGGATTCAGGGATGTTCTAGTTCTTAGATCCAGGGAGAAATTTTGAAGTTTATTTTATTACCTTTAATAACGAATCAGATTCTTTTATAAGAATCAGATGAAATGGGCAAGAGAAAAGAAATCAGGCCTTATTCTTGCATACTGTTACGCAAGCAATTCCACATCATACTACAACCACAGCTCCGTTCCGATGGCAGGTGGGTCCTGACCATCAAAGTGACCACACCAAGTGTTCAGAGGACCCTTTGGACCAGGTCCTGCTTGGAGTGGTCAGCAGAGATTAACATGCTGGACCTCCACAAAAACCACAGGATATGCAAGATTATTATTATCTGTACTTTGCAGATGGAGAAACTGAGTCAGTAAGGTGAATTGCCCTAGATTGTGCACCTTACCATGTGGCAGAGCCAGGATTCCAAAGCAGCCCACCCAGATCCCAGGGTTGGGTTTCTAAGCACCATGCAGTACAGTCTTCCCCAGCCTGTGGTTTGCCTAGATCCACCCCTCTGGTCCCCACAGGTGGTGAGTCCCACCTTCCAGATGGGGAAACTGACACAGTCACAGTACATATCGGCCTCTGGCAGGCAGGATCACATTCACGTGCCATGCCCCTTGCCAGGCTATGGTAGCTTCTGATAACAATGATCACTTAGGTGTCCTCAGGCAGGTGCCACTGATCAGAGTCACCCCCACATCAACCTCTTGGCCATCCCTTAGCATTCATTGACCTTGCTGATGCAGGGTTGCTCCCAGCACTGATGCCTGTGTCTCCTGGGCTGGTCCCCAAGAACTGGTGCTTCCACTATCCCAGTCTACCTCAACTGACCTCAACCAAACCTCTGATGCCCCGTGCCTAGGTTTTCCCAAAAGTAAGGTAGACAAAAGGCTGTATGATCTAGCCCAAGCCTCAACGAACAGTAGCCGTTATGTGTGTTTTCTGCTCCCCTGGAATGAAGAAGCCAATAACAGACCGAGCAGATTTGGGGGCATTGCTGGTCCTCACCCCCCATGCCCCACAAGCCTTACCTCCCATTCCAAGCAGGTTGTGATGGCAGCACATTGCAATAGATATTAATTACTACATTAAATTCTATGATATTGCTTAAGAGAATGTTCATTTAATTTCCCTGTAACTGTGGTCAACTTGATCTTTAATCGAAACTGACAGGCACAATTTAAATCAGGTAGCAAACTCCTCACTCTTTAAAGGAGCCCAGAATGGCATGAATATTAAATGGGTCAAGACAGTTGGCAACACTAATACAGTTTAAATCAGAACAAGCCTCAGCTACAGCTTTTAATTATTCATGCTCTCCTGGTAAGTCGGGCCCTGACAGCGGTGTCACCAGGAGTTCAGGAAACTTCTTCAACGTGACATGAAAGACAAGGGGGGGCAGGGTTGGGGGCAGCATGGTCCAGGGTCCTGGGTTAGGTCCAAGCTGTCGGAGGGTAATCTGGCTTGGGGAACACACTCCAGGGTTGTCCTTGCAGTCAGTCTTCAGCGTCACTTAAATGCAGTATGCTAAATAGTGGAGGGACAGAAATATAGAGCCATGCATGGAGACAGAGGGAGAGAGAAAGATGGGTGTACAGCACATAGATTCAGAGACCAAGCTCAGAGAGGAAGTCAGACTTACAGAGAGAGGGAGAGAAAGAGGGAGACTTAGAGATTCCAGGGAAACAGAGCCAGAAGCTGCCCAGAGATGCAGAGAGACAGAGATGGAACAGGCAGGGACAGACAGACCAAGGGCAGCTCAGAGCCTAAGCATCTACCTGTCTGTGACAAAGGAAAACCAGAATCCAGGAGAGCAGGTGGGTACCAGGGTGTAGCCTAAACTGTCCCAAGAAAGCAGAAACAACTGAATGTGTCCTGCAAGACTGGCTCCTGGAGCAGCACAATCTCCACTCCACATTTCTCAGGCTAAACCAGGTCCATAAATCACTCAGGGACTGGGGAACCTATTTACAGCCTTGGAAACAGCATCTGGGGGAGCATGGGTGAAGGAACTGAGAGGGACTAGAGATAGGCCCACAGCCACACTGACAGGACCAATCGGGATGGGATCCACCAGGGAGGAGGCAGCAACCCAGCAAGAGAGGACTCAGAGATGCTAAGAGGAGGAGGAAAGACCAAGAGAGGTGCTGCAGGCAGGGAGGCTGGGGACAAGGGAAAGGTACCTGCCTAAGGCCAGGGACATGTCCAAAAGCAAACTTCCTTTCCTCTCTCTACTCTTCTCAGGTCAGGTCTAAAATGCCCTTCTCAGGAAGAGCTTACCCTCTACAAAGCACCTTCCCATCCACTCTGTCCCTCCTTCTGCCCCTCCCCAGACTCTCCTGCTCCACAGGGGCTTTCCAGCACATAAAGCACAGCCCAGTGCTGAGCAGGCCACTCCATGAACCCAGACGGTCAGTTACCAGCCATTAATCCAAACTCTCCCACTGACCTTCTGCCTCTGGCACCCCTTGAATTGATGCAGCATGTGGTGCAAAAAGCAATGAAGGAGGAGTCACTTCCTACCTTTGGTACCTCCGTTTCCCCCATCCACTCTACCCTGGAGGATGTGGTGACCTAACCTAAACAAAAGAAAGAGGACTATGCTCAGGAGAGGAGCAGCTGGGGTCCTCAAAGAAAGGACACCTCTTTTGTAGATACTTTATAGAATGCAGTGCAGGCTCCCTGGACTGAGGTGTCTGCCCCCAGCCTTGCCTTCCTGCAGACTCAGCCCTGGCAGGGATCCCTCCGGTCCCGTTTCTCCTGCTGCCACCAGCCCTCCACAGCACCCTGCACAGCTCCTTGGTATGGACCCAGGTGCTGGGCTGACTGACCTCTGCCAGGGAAGGTAGATGGAAAGGCGCAGATCACTCCAGTGTGTTTGTCCTGATTGCGCCTAACATTTACACACGGAGGAGGTAGTCAGGCACCCGAGGCAGGTGGATCAGCCAAGCAGGAGAGAAATCACCACTGAGCCAGGTCGGAGGGCTGTCTGAGGGCTTTCCGGTTCAGCACCACCTTCCCTAGGGGTGGGCCAACATCCTATCTCCTCCCTCCCCCAGCACCAGCACCAAGCCCAGGGGAGGTGGGCAGGGACTCCTGGCCCTTCTACCCAGAGGGTTACGGGGACGAGGGGACATAGCACAGATGGAAAATGCAGGGGCCTTATTCAGTAATTAGTAAGGATTGCAGGTTGGTGTCAGAGCATTAAGTCAAGGATGAGGACCTTCTGGATGTTGGGCCCTGAGACAACAAGCAAAGGGCAATAGCTCAGGAGGACCAGGAACAAGAGCTCAGACATAGACTCAAACAGATCCTGATTGTGGGGCCTTGGGCAAGTTATTTACCCTCTCTGAGCCTCAGTCAGCGTGAGAGTGCACTGGTCTGGTTAAGTGATACACGGAAAGTAGTCACAGTCCTTGGCACCCCACAAATGACGATGATTGCCTTTTTAAAAATTACTGATAGGGCCGGTGATATCGCTCAGCGGCACGGGTGCCTGTTGGCGCGCGAGGTCCTGAGGTCGACCCCCCGGTACCCACAAAAAAAAAAAATTACTGATAACTCAGAGCAAAATAAAAGACATACACAGCCCCACCTTCTGAGGCATCAGCGATGCACTGATTTGGCTGCATGGTGGCGAAACTCCACCGCACAACTGGCACTGTGGTAGGTGTTTTGGGTGTGGCCGAGGAGCAGCCAATATGGTCGCCACCGCATGGGGCTCACAGGGTAGGTTTTGCCACAGCAGAGCCAAAATCCATCTGCTCTAATAAAAGAATGATTGTGACAGTGTCCAGGGACATTTTGGTGAAAACCTGCTGAATGCCAAACAACTCAAGGTGCTTAGTGTGCATTTTCTATCTATCTTCATCACACTTCTATGAGTGTAGTGAACCACAGGTTTCAAGTAGAGAAATCAAGGCTGACCAAGGTCAAATTACTTGGCCAAGGTCACAAGACCAAGTAAGTAGCGTTTATTCTTTCAATGCATAAGTGGCAAGAGCTTGGACCATGTGCTAATGGAAACCATGGTAAACCTGGCAGCCTTACCTTCCTTCTAGTAGGGAAATGATGAGACAATGAACAGAAAACTAAATAAGGCAAGATAATTGCACTTTAATTAAAGCAAAATATGGGGAAGGATGTTAAAGTAGAGAATAACAAGATAATTATTTGTAATGGGCTCTAGATCAGTGTCTAGTACACAGTAGGCACACAGTAAGTATTTTCTGACTAAATGAAAAAGGCGGTCCGTGGTGTCACTTTCGCTGACACTTGAAGAGTCAGAAAGAGCTTGCCATGCAAAGAGTGGTGAGCCCCAGGTAAAGTGAACAGAAACGCAAAGCCCTTGTGGTAGGGAGAGCTTGGAGTGACAGAGAAGCCAGAGGGGTCGTGGGAAGCAGTGCTGCAAGTGAGGGACAGAGTAGCATGAAATGGAGTTAGAAAGCTGGGCAGGGATCAGCACCCTGGAGGTCACCAAGGTAAAAGAGTTTGGGATCCACCCCAAGGGCCAGGAAAGCCAGAGATTAGAACAGCAAAGTGAAGAAATCTGGTTTCCATTTTTTAAAAATATATTTATTTATTTTGTGGTACTAGGGATTGAATTCAGGGATAGCTAAGCTAAACCCCATCTCTTTTATATTTATTCGTACTGAAAATAGAACCCAGGGCCTTTGTTCTGAGCTATATCCCCAACCCTTTTGCACTTTAATTAAAGTGAAAACCTTTTTGAAATTTTGAGGCAGAGTCTTGATGAATTGCTGAGTTGCCCAGGCTAGATTTGAATTTAAAATCTGCCTGCCTCAGCATCCCAGAATGCTGGGTTTACAGACATGCACCACATGCTCTTGTTCTCTTTATTTTTAATTTTGAGACAGGGTTTTAATAAGTTGGCCAGACTGGCCTTCAACTCATGATCATCCTGCCTCAGCCTCCCAAGTAGCTAGGATTACATGCCCAGCCCTGTTTCCATTTTAAAGGGGTGTAGGAGACAGAAGTGTGTTGGGGACTGAGGCCAGCTATCAGTTCTTTATTGCTCCTCCCACTGATGGGCAGAACCCATTTCCCTTCCCCTCCACCCTGGCCCTTGGTCTATTGGACCAGTAGGGCACAGAAGTGAACTATGTGATTCCGCGACTGGGCCTCCTGGGATCTGCAGCCCCATGCTCACCACTGGAAGGGCCCCTTGGACACTCAGCAGCAGCATCCGGGAGAGGCAAAAGCCACAGGAACAGGCACGTGGAGAACGGGGCTTTCCCGGTGGCAGCACTAGCTGTGCTTCCAGCTGCCAGCCAGGGCATCTGAGTGCCCATCCGTCCCATCTGTCTATACCCAGGGAGCAGAAGAGCCCTCTGGCCCAGCCCAGTCACCCCAGCCCCTGGAGAGGTAACAACTGTTGTTGGAAGTCTCTGCATTTGAGGAGAGGCTGTTCACACCCCCAAGTCC
The DNA here is from genome assembly GCA_028451465.1 of Erethizon dorsatum. Taxonomy (NCBI): domain Eukaryota; kingdom Metazoa; phylum Chordata; class Mammalia; order Rodentia; family Erethizontidae; genus Erethizon; species Erethizon dorsatum. Next base: position 106,036,836 of record CM051827.1, on the reverse strand, counting down.
CCAAAACAGCAGGAATAGACTGAAGGAGGGCAAAGGCAGGCTTAGAGACGGCCTCCCGCCCAGAACTGTGACCCCAGGGGCCCCAGTCCCACCACCATGCCAGGGACACCAAATCCCTCCAGTTCCTAGTGGCCTACTTCAACACTCTTGCCCACCTGCCCATTCTCCTGCAGCTTTGACTGCTGTCAGCCGCCACCTGGTCCTGACCTTTCCCTGGGGACCGCACTCAGCTGAGGCCATGTCCAGGTGTCCCTCACTGCCCTGTGTACATCTTCCATCCGGGCCCCAGAGCTTCCTCCCTCCCCACTGGCTCTGGGGAGCGGCCGCAGCCCCTCCACCTCTCCCCTGCTCTCAGATGTGACTCGCTGACCTTTAAGAGCCTGAGACTTGATGGGCCTGGTGTTTTATTAACCTAATAAAAAGGCAGTCTGGTTCAGGGGCTTAACATTTCTGGAGAGGAAGACTTGCCCCCCAGGGCATTGGGAGGAAGAAATACTGTCTTGGGTTGGTTCCCCCAGCCCCGTTCCCAGGGACGTCTAGGAGGGAGGCAAAGAGCAATTCATTGTATTCCCCATCAAACAGCAGCAGCAAGCCACAGAGCTTAATTTAATTTTGTAATCAGTGGAAGCGCAGGCAGAGGAAGACTGCTCACTGTTTTTTTCACTTTGCTTTTTAATAGGATATTTGACAGCACACATAATACAGTGGCTTTATGCAATAAAGAACGTGAATACACACACACACACACACACACAAGCAGCAAGGCAACTGCAGGAGAGTGGAAAGAATCTTGGATTTGCAGTTCAGAGACTGTCTCCCTTGCTCACTTTGTGGCTTTAGGGTGAGCCACTTCACGGCTCCCTGCCTCTTTAGTTAGCAAGAGTATTTCCTTGTTTTTCTCAGATTTAGTGAGGCTAATAGCTAATATCTATTGCAGGTTTAATACAAACATGAGGGAATGTGCAAAATGTTCCATTGAATCTCTCAGTGACAAGGCTACAAAGTAGTTAGTGTTATTATCTCATTCATAGTGGAGGGATCAGAGGCACAGAATGGTTGAGTAATTTGCCCAAGGGCACACAGCTAGTAAGTGTCAGGGATGCATATCAAAAGAGATTTTGGTTGTAAACAATGAACAAACTAACGCTGGTTTTAGATACTTATGCAGAAAAGATGGTCACAGAAAGTGGGTACATGGCCAGAGGACCTGAGCTTTTGAGACTGAGCTTTTGAACCCAGGGCACAGAGCAGGCCTGGTGAGGAAGCTTCTTCTCACGAAGGCAGTCTGGCTGAGCTGGACTAGCATGGCACTGGGCACCTGGCTTCATACGTGACCTGGGGTGTCTCCTGCCCAGCGAGTTGTGGGATCCTCTGCTTTGCATCACCTCTCCCACCAGAATGTAGTGAGCCAGCACTGCCAGTGCCTCTGCAGGTGAGGCTGGGAAGCTAGGGGCTTGCCTAAGCTCAGCAAGCTCCAACTGAGTCCTGCTTGGAGAGAGAGAGAGGGAGGGAGGGAGGGAGGGAGGGAGGGAGGATGGTTGTGTATTTAGGGGAATGGAAAGCCCAGTATGAAGGAGGCGAGAAGACTGGGACACGAAGCCACCAAGTGAGGACCATCTCCCCTCCTCCTTCCTTCCTGGGTAGTCTGCTCTTGCCTTTGGGCCAGCCCCCTGCCTCCAGCTCCCAGACAAGTCATCTCTTGTCCTTCGCTGTCTCGACCCACCCCAGCCACGCTTGGCTGTGCCCTCCAGCCCTGCACCCTCCTGTCTGGGACTTGCTCTCCTGCCCTCCCCTTCCCAGTGGGCAGCCTTTCCCAGCTCTGGGCTCCATCCTGCACCCACCCAATCACCGGGCTCATAGCAGCATCGATGTGACAGTGTCTTTAGGATGCTGCAATGCCTCAGCCTCAGCCCAGGGAGCGAGCCCTTTTTCAACTGAGCAAAGAGCCTCACCAGGGCAGAAGGCACATATGGTCCAAGACATAAAACTAACAAGTGTTTGCAAAGCACCTGCTAGGGCTTTCCCAGGGGCAAGAGAGGGCTCTGCCCTGGACAGCACCATCTTGCCAAGGATTTAAGGCATTCTCGTAAAGAAAGCAACCCCCATGTTCTCAGGCAGCATCCTGGGACACAAAGGCCCACTCAGCCTGGAGCATCCTCAAAACCAGGAACGGTCACAGAGGCAAGAGGATTCCAACTGGGGTGCTCGCTCAGCAAGTTTCAGGTTTCAGTGGTTGCTGTGTTGGGGTAGCAGTGAGTCCCAAACCAGGACTAACTGTGAGTAACAAAAGTAGTTTACAGTAGCAGCACTCACCAGAGCTAGAGCAAGCATCCACGAGAGGCAACTGCAGGATGGGTTATTGACAGATGAGGAAATTGGGCCTGGAGAGCGTGGGAACTTCTCTGAGGTTGCACAACTAGAGGAGCAGACCTGGACTTGGACCCAGGTCACCTGGCTGCAGCATCCATGTGCCTGACCACTCTGCTGTATTCCTCTTCCCAATGCAAAAGAGCTGGAGATGGGAGGGGCCAGCCTGGGTTGGGCACAGGCTCAGCACTGCAGCTGCTGTGTAATGGGTAGGGAAGAGGAGCTGGATCTGAGCGGAGATGTCTGGGTGCTGCTGGGTGTAGGGAGTATGGATTCTTGTGCAGATGCTGGAGGGCTTGAGGCCTTCTGAACTGGGCAGCCACGGGACTCCAGGGGGCTCAGGGTGGACAAAGATGCAGGATGCTTCACAAAGCAGGGCAGGGGCAGGGCTGGCAGCAGGGGAGGAGGGGGGTGCACCTGGAAAAGCCCCATCCAGCCCTTCTCCCTGGACCACAGACACTGCTCATGCCACTGACCAGCTGTGTGGCTTTGGGCAACTGACATGGCCTCTCTGGCCATCCATAGAACAAGAGTGATGAAATGAGGCCAGGGTTGATATGACCAAGCCTAGCAGACAGTGAGACCTTATTCAGCAGGTACCACTTTTGTGCCCACATCCTCTCGCTGCTTCATCTGAGTGGCTGCTGACCCCCTGCTCTCTACCTTGAATCTCCCTGCAGGCACTCACGAGTATCTGAGTAGCAAACGACCTTGCATCACTTTGGGATGCAAGCAGGATCATAAATATTAAAAATAAATAAATGAATGCACTCTCGACCCGTGCCTTTGCATTCTGTTTGGTTTCTGCCTCTGGCTGCTGACCCTGCATCCCTCAGCTGTGCCCTCTGTCTGTTGCCCTGCTGTGACCCAGTCCCCAGAGCCTGCTGTGGCTCTTGGCCACTCCCTGCTGCCTAGCATTTCTGTGTCCTGCCCCATATTTCTCTCTTCCCCAAATGAGAGTCCAGGAAAGAGACTGCAAGGAAAGCACAGGACAGGAAATCACTAACTGTCCACCCTGGGAAGGCATCTGGGACCCAGGAGACCAGGCTTTGCCCAGGTCTGGGCTCTGTTGCCTGGGAGACAATGAATACCCATGCAGTGAGCAATTCAGGAAAGCCAGAAGAGTGCTCTCGAGCATTATCCAACATGTCGTCCAGTGGGTAGCTGAAGCTAGGTATGGACAACGAGGAGCATCTCGGCAGAAGCCATCTCCACAGAGGTTCCTATTTCAAGGATAATGGCCCTGCTCTCCTGGTCCAGGTTGCCTAATATTGGAAATTAACTGTTGCTAAACACACAACATGATATAAATACATCACCTATGACACCCATTCATTGACAGATACTAATCAAAGACCTGCAGTGGACTAGGCACCATGCTAGGCCCTACAGATACAGATGCAGCTGCTGCTCCCTGCAGTGTGTGGGCGGCAGCTGCAAGGACACAAGTATGGGTTTGGCTACAAGTTTAGACACCGAGGAGCAGAGGAGGGATGCACTGGTTCACCTGTGGACACAGCCTGGTCTGGGCTGAAGGAAGGATTCCCCGATCAAGAGACTTGACTTTCAGGTTGAGATTTAAAGAATGAGCAGGAGCTGGGTACGGAAGGAAAGGAAGGAAGCATGCCAGCAGAGAGGCAGCACCTGCCAAGGCCCCAAGGCCAGAGGGAGCTCCTGGTGAGGGGCAATAGAACCAGGCCCACGTGGTTGCAGGGCACTGAGCAAAGAGAAAGCCCAAGATGGGAACTAAGTGGTGAGCTTGACTATACCATGTAGGATCTTAGAAGCCATGATGAGGATTTTAGAATTCACTGTTGATGTACCGGGGAGTCTTTGAGGGTTTTGGAGAGGGATGACATGGTCGGATCCATGTTTCACTGATCCCTGTGGTGAATGGAGAAGAAATCGGGGGCCAGGGGAAGTGGGGAGGTTTAAGTAGAGTCACATCTTGGTCTGATCCCTGTCCAAATAAATTTCTGCTCAATTCACTCAAGAAACATGTTCCCATGCCAACCCCACACCTCTTACTCTCCCTGCATTTTGCTGTTTCAGGGAGAAACACCCTGTCCACCCGTCCACACAGAAGCCCAGAGTCTCCGGGGCTCAGCCTCTGGCCTCTGTCCTGCCTGCCTTGCCCATGCCTGCCCTCTGCAGCACCACCCTGCACCAGCTGCGTGGGACAAGTGCACTTTTTCTTGCCTTTGCCTTTGCTGTTCCCACTGCCTAGAGCAGTTTCCGGCCCCCATTTCCTGGCTAGCTCCTCAACTTTCAGGTCTCAAGTGATATCACTCATTTATTCCTTCATCCTTTCTTTTTTTCTTTTTTTTTTTTTTTTTTTTTTTTTTTTTTTTTTTTGAGACAGGGTCTCATTATGTAGTTCAGGCTGGCCTTGAACTCACTATGTAGCCCAGGGTGGCAGCAATCCTCCTTTCTCAGCCTCCCAAGTACTGGGATTACAGGTGTGCACCACTACACCTGGCCCTTCATTCTTTTACTGACCTCTGAAACCTGTAATGAACTGTGCTGGGCACTGGGAACAGGGTGAGCATGGACCCTGCCCTTGAGCCACCACAGCCTGGCCCCTGGATGTGGAGCCCGGCCCTATGCTCTCAGAGCACCTGCATGTATCTATTAGAGTCGATCGGTGTGTGAGGTGTTTCCCTTCCTCATCTGCACATTCCACAAGGACAGGGATCAAAGCACCTAGCACAGTGCTCAGCACATAGTAGGGCCTCACATACCACATATGCAGAGGTGACTGAGACATATCCCTGTCCTGATCAGGAACGTAAAGTTGCCCTGAAGAGTTAGGAAAGCGCCACTCTGCAGCTCAGTCTTGGGGGACCCCAGCGTGACCTCTTCTGCCCAGATCTCATCACACAGTTGGCCGTCCTTGTGCTGCCCTCCCAGCAGCCCCTGTGTCCATCACCTCAAGTACAACTGGAGACCCAGGAGACCTGCATCCCTCCTGGCTAGCATGGGTACTGCCACGCCTGGAAGCCCTTAAAGATAGTAATACGTAATGTATTAACCATAGTTACCCTCCTATTATGTTGTTTCGAAAATTTGTTCTTCTTTTGATTTGTTTTGTTTTTTCTTCTCTTTAAAATAAAATTTAAAAAAAATGTTAATTAGAAACAACACTAATTGGCATGAATATTAATACACCTAAACTTGCATTCTGGACCCAGCAGGCAAGGCAGGTGACACACAGCCCCCCTCCTGCCCCTCTCACCTCAGGTCCCCCAGGATCCTGCGGACTGCACTTTTCCTGCTGCTTGAGGGAAGGAACTCTTCAGTGTCTGCCACTAACTGAGAACAAAAAGGAAAGTGTACCCATCTTGGAAAGGAGACATGTGTCCCTTGCTAGACACAGCACCACCTTTCTTCCTGCTGCAGCCTGACACTGTGATCTCTAGGTCATGGGACCAGGGTGTGCCACCTCCAGAGGTGGACTCTGTGACTATTCTGACTTTTCCACATCTGTTTGTGAAATGCAGGACCTGCGCTGTGTCCCTGCTCCTCCTGCCCAGGACCGCTCAGAGGCCTCTCAGGCACCCCATCAAGTCCCATCCTAGTCCTGCCAGGGGAGGTCCTGGGATCCTGGCACAGCCCCTGGGCAATCTAGACAGCTGGTCACTCCCAAGTGTCCATTCCTGCTTCTGTGAAGGGAAGTGAGGCCCCCATGTATGGGCTTGGTAGGCGTTCAATGGGATCACAGTGAGCAGGCTTGGGACACACCAGTATCCACCTGCCCCTGTAGGAGATGTTTAGTGCTGCCCCAAAGGCTCTGCCCACCAAGATTCCTACCTTGTTCCAGAAGGAAGAGCAGCAGGATTTGGCTATGTCCTGAGCAGGGCACCCCCAAGGGCAGCCCCAAGTTCATCTCCAAGCCAATCTGACTCCCACCTGTCAAGAGCTGGGCCTAAAGCTGGTGCCAGGAGCCTTCAGATCCCTGAGCCGGACTCTCCATCCCCTCCTACTGGCCAGTCCCTGGGCCAGAGCTCTCCAGTCCCCTCCCTGGGTGACCCAGACCTGCCCTCTGCTGCATCTGGGCATCTTCCCCAGCTCCCGGCTCCCAGCCCCACATCAGCCTGCAACTTCCCACCATGGTCACAGGCGGAGTCAGGTCCTGCCAAGCTTATGTGGCCATCCTCCCCTAAAGCTGCAGTCTGTGCCAGACTGAGGCCTCACCCCTGGGAAGGAGACCTGCCATGGGGGCCGGGCAGGAACTTGAGCTCTATGTCTAGCTCCACCTTAGTGACCGTGTGGCTTTGAGACGCTCCTTGCATCCCTGTGGAGAAGTAGCCACGTCGCTGGGTGAACAGAAGAATTCAATACAATCATTCATACATGATGCTCATCACAGTGCCCGGGACAGTGCCCTCACCAGGGCTGCCACATCTCCAGTCTAAGTGTCTTACACATGGTAACTTACTTCTCCGAACCATCTGATGAGGCAGTGAAACCAACGCACAGAGAGGCTACATCATTCCCCAGGGCTACCCAGCATGTAAGGGGCCAAGTACACATCCAAACCAAGAGAAGCTGGCTTGAAAGCATGCTTGGAGCCATCTCACTATGCCTGCCCTGAGTGTCAGACATCACAGACCAAGGCTGCCTGCCCAGCTTTGGACCTGGACCCCTCCCAGAGTCCCTTGCTACCCCACCCCACCCAGATCACTTCAGAACCTGCCACTCAGGCCAGGCGTTCTTGTGTGAGAGGGAGCACATGTGCCTGCTCTGAGTTCTTCCACACACGTGTGTGTGTGTGTGTGTGTGTGTGTGTGTGTGTGTGTGTGTGTGTGTTTGCAGATGTTGTGAGCAACAGGGAGCAAGCCAAAGAGGCCGGCAGGAAAAAGTCAGAGACAAAGAGATGTTGCTGCCAAATCCCTCTCACCTCCAACAGAGAGAGAGAAAGAGAAAGGGAGGAGAGAGGGAGAGAGAGAGAGAGTAAGGGAGGGGAGTCAGAGAGAGGAGAGAGAAGAGGAGGGAAGGGAGAGAGGTGTGAGGGCTGAGTGTCTGTGAGGCTCCCTGGTGGCTGTGAGAGGGGCTGTGAATTTCAGAAGTTGAGCAGGAGACGAGCTGCCTTCTCACTGCAAGTGTGGCTGTGCAAGGGAGAGTGTGTACGTGCAACACCTGTGCGTTTGAGTGGTGGACCACGCATGTGCATCTGTGCACACTTCAGACCATCAGTGGTGATAGTCCTGCCCCAGGACAAATGGCATAAACACAGCTGAGCTTCAAATGGGCCTCCGGGTGACTTTGGTGGCAGGCAGGGAGGACAGGAGGGGCAGGAAGGAGGGGCTGCTGGATGGAGAAGAGAAGGCAGTGAGCAAGCGCACACACTGGGGGAGCAGTGAGTTGGCCGCCTTCCTTGGCCAAGCCTTTCTGAAAGCAGTCCCATCCAGCCAGAGTGACAATCACTGAGCAGTCCCAGACCAGAGCCAGGCCTTCCCCATGGGCACAGGCCCACTTCTACTCACAGGAACTCATATTTTATTGATTATGTAACAGCCTGGAGGCAATTGCAGTAGGGGCATTGAAAACAATTTTCCTCCCTTTCTTCTACTGCCTGGCCTGCCAGACCTCCCCACTGAGACAAGGCTGTCCTGCCTGGATGGAGGCTGTGTTCTGGTCCCATGATGGTGCAGCCAGAGGCTCTATGCTTGCTAGGGACCCTCCTCAGATCCCCCTAGGTGCCACATCCTGCCACGGGGGCACAGTACTTGTGGAACAGACATAGCTTAAGCCAAGAACAAGTGACAGGAGCCTGGTCAGCCCTCTTGGCCCAGGTCTTGGAGCTGGGCCGCAGTCCTGCCAGCCTTTCGGTTTGGGCCTGGAATACCAAAAGCAAGTCCAGGCCCTCAGAGACCGGAGGCCAGGACCACAAAGGCACAGACCACACATGATTCTGAAGCCAAAGTTAACTGGTGCCAGTGCCTCAGGGTGGTGGTTACTCCCCTGGCCTTCACTTTCCTCTTTCATGCAACAGGTACGATCTCACTTGGGACAATTGGGGGATCACTCCCTATCACCTGGCACATAGTAGGAGCTCACAGAGCCCAAGGATGTGCAGCAGAAGTGAAGTAAACACAGCTCGTCCTCAGCTGCCAATGAGTGGGCAATTATGGGCTCACGGCTTCCACCTCAGCAAGCCCTGGAGCACAGGGGCTGGCTGCGGCAGTGCCTGGCATGGAACCAGTGCTCAGTGAGTGTCTGTGAGAGCGGCTGCTAAGAAATGAGCTATGCACGAGTTCTACAGGAGCAGGGTGCAGGCCTGGGAACCAGAGGACTGGAGCAGCACAAGAGACCAGGACCCGGCAGCTTTCACACAGGAGCTGCCTCTCACAGAGACTCTTGAAGGGGTGGGGTGTGCTCCACGCAGGAGGGGAGGCAGGCAAGCAGGACTCAGGACATAGAGAGCACGTTTCCAAAGACACCAGGACCAACTATTGCGGCTACTCCTAGCAAACCCAGTGGAAGGTTATCATCCACTGGCAGTTGCTCTAAATGCTTTTTGTGAAGTCACCTATTTCCATCCTCTGGATATACACTGTCATTTGAACCATTTCACAAATGAGAAAACGGAGACATAGGAGTGAAAGTCACTGGTCCACCAGCACATGGAGCTGAGAGGCCCCAGCCCAGCAGCCCTTCTCCATCAGTCTAGGGGGAATTCCTGGTGCATGGAGACAGGGGACATGAACTCATGAGTGGTGGGGGCAGTGCAGAGGGCCTCCAGGGTCTTTGGGAGGGGTTTAAAGAGGATGCTGCAGCTAGTGGGGAATGCATGGAACACTTGGCCCCCACGGTGCACACGGGTGTGGACTGGAGGAGCTGGGGCTGAAAGCATGGGTCATGAAGGAGATAAGAGTCACAGGGAGAAGGATCGTAAAGGAGGCAGCTTCCACAGGCATCTCTTTCCTCCACAGGAGCCTCCAGCTCTGAATACATGCACTTGGAACAATCCATTCCTCACCAAGCTGCTGCCTCTCAGACCCTTCGCAGCCATCAGAACCCAAACCTGCTTCAGGAAGTGGAAGTTCCACTGTGGAAGCGCCCACTGTGCAGGTGAGCTCGCTGAGCTCCTATGCTTGTTACATGACTGGCATCTGGCAGACAATGGACTCAGTGCCAGACCCTGTAACTCCACATGCTCTGACCTACACACGGCCTCCCTCCCCCAGCTGCACCCTCTTGGCAGGTCGTGTCTGTCTGACCCACTCAGTAGATGATAAACCCCTAATAATACCTGCAGAATGAATAAGTAAGGCCAACATGCTGTGTACCAGTGCCCTCTGGCCCCAGGTGGTACTCAGATTGAACCACAAGGAAGGAAGCTACAAGGAGGGTAAGCACTTTCTCTTCTCCATCAGTCTGGGGAGAATTCCTGGTACATGGAGACCAGGGTAGGTGAATTCATGAAAGGGGAGGGCAGTGCAGGAGGCAGTGGTCCCCATTCCAGTGACTGGGGTCAGGGCCCTGAATTGGGCCAGGTGGCCCAGCTTCTCACCTCCTCTAACTCCCAGGCAGGTGAAGATTGTCAGCCCAGGTGATGGGAAGGACCAGGAGCTGCTCTGAGAAAGTGCTGGGTGACTCCGAAGACGGCTCCTTTCACTAAGACAGACCTATTAGGGAATGAAGGCACGAAACAGCCTGCATTCCTCAAGTTTGGGGAACCTCACTCCCCCAGGACTGCTGTTCTGGAGGAAGCGGAGCTGACTCGGAAACCCATCTCTGGTAGAATACGAATGATGGAAGTGCTCTTTCCGAAGCATTTTAAAAATAAGAACATACATATATATATGGAGAATATGACAGATGGATGGGGTATTCAGCAGAGTATTTTTAATCCTGAAGTCAGGATTATGTAAGGATGGGAAGAGAAATGAGAAGGCAGGTGGTGAGTCATCTGGAGCAGGCAGGGAAGCAAGTCAGGCCCAAACCTCTTTTTGCGCTCTGCTAGCATCTGCAGGTGCCAAGATCCACAGGGCCACGGCAAGGAGGCAAGAAAAGTGGGCCCAGGGGTGGAGAAGAGCTGCAGTGTGGGTGGCTCGGGGGCAGCTGTGAGGAGGTGGCAGATTTTGCAGGAAGAGGAGAGATGGGTAGCACCCAGCCAGGCCCACCTACCAAAGCTGCATCTTGGAAACACTTGTAGATTTCCAGGAAATTGGAAAAGGCCTTGGAGATATTTTCGAGTGAGTACTTGGCTCTGCACTGCAGATTCCCTGTCATCTTTGCTTTCCTCTGATTTGCTGAAATGGGGGATTGCGAAGGCACAGCCTGGAGCACATGCCGAGACCACCTCAGGGCTGACAGCCCAAGGGCCCTCCTCCAGGTCTGCAAAACACTTGCCAGAGCCAGCAGGCCTGTGTGAAGGCAAAAAGCTTTGAGATGGGACGTCAGGAAATGCATCTTGACTGTGCAGGAAGGAACTAGAGATGGGCAAAGAGGGAGACTGGGGCTGTCTGCTCCCAGAGAACTTCTGGAAGAGCACCATCAGGCGGGGGGTGTTGCAGGGGACAGGATGTGCTGACCTATTGAAGCTCCTGCCCCTGCTGGAATTCTTTTACCCTGGGTGCTTTACTGCTCAAACTACCCACAGTTGCCATAGAGCCAGCCTACCTTTAGCAAAAGAGTGCCTGTAGATGCCCTCTGCCTTCCACTGCCCACAGCTACTCTTTGCTGAGAGTTCATGATGGCCCAGGCAAAGTGCTTTGTTTAGCTTATTGCATTTAATCCACTAGCCTCGGTACAGAACAAAGGCTATTGTTCCCAGTTTATAGATGTGAAAGTAGAGCTGTAAGATCAGTTGGAAATTGGGATGCAGAGGATTTTAACCCAGTCTGGGTGACTTCAAATCTCACTGCCTTAGCCTTGACAGCATAAAACCTCAGATCCCACAGGCTTTACTACACCAGAGCTGACCCCTCGCCAGAATTTGAACCCTTGTTATCTTTTTGGTGGAAGCCAAGTAAGGCAGATTTCATCCCCGAAGGGATGGCTACCAGTTCCAAGCACATCTTTATTCATCTCTGAGCCATCCCACAAGCAGGGCAAGAATGCAGACCTCACCCCCCAAGCCAGCCAGGAGCAAGCCAGCTGCTGGCACCATCCAGGGCTTCTCTTTGAGGATCCTGATGGGCCCAGTGGGACAGGGCCTGTGCACCTCAAAGGTGGCCTTTGCTGCACAAGAGCTGATGCCGTTTGCTTCTAAGCAAGTGAAATTTTCCTTTCTGTGATCCTTGTTGGAGAGTCCTGGAGAGAGGCCTAACAGGAGGCTGTGTGTGAGGCGAGGTCTGGGGGTAGCCTGGCTCCTCCCCTGGCCCAGGCTGCCCTCCAGCTCCATCTCATGCTGCTGAGAGAACAGAGAGATGCAGGCAGTGAGGGAGAGGCCAGGTTGCCATTGGACAGGGTCCAGGAATGGTCCATAAAGAGGAGATGGAGACCTCAAGTCACCCTGGCAGGTGCTTGAGCTACCATTATGGAAGAGCATTTCCAGAAGCTCAGGTGCTCAAGCAGATTCATTAGGCAGAGTCAAAGATTACACACTCAAAGAGAAAGAGTGTGGGTGCCTGAGAGGTGAGGTGCATTATAGTCTAGGTCGTGGGTATTTATGTGGTCCTGGGGTGTCCTCAGGACAGATGACCTAGGAGGTATATTTTTCAGTTGTCACTGTTTGCTTAGTATGCCTGTCAGGTTACCCATTAGTGGGCTAAAGCAGAAACTGACTTTATCAAGTAGGTTAAAATGCAAACTATTTGCATGTGTTTGAAGTTTAGAGATACGGTACACAGGTAATAGTGCTATTTCTTCGAGGGTGGAAATCTGAAATTTGTAGACTTATAGTACTGGAGGAAAAACATGGGCCAAACATATGAACTTGCTATATCTTTAAAACTCTTGGGAAATTAGGGGTGAGGAGCTGGGAAAGTAAAACAAGCCTAGGGGTAAAAAAGGCATCGTAACTTTGATTGTGTCATGAAGCTGCAGTTTTCTCAAAATTATAATTTTAAAATTACACCTTCCTTGTCTTCTTTCTACCCGACTTTATTTCTTCTACCCTACCTCAGAGTCAGACAGACACAGACCAGAAGGAGAAGTGACAAGGGAAGGAGAAAGGCCATGGTAGAGAATCAGCCCAGCACGAACAAAGAGAGGCCGAGGCCATAAAGACCGGAGAGGCGTGGACAGAGACAGGCAAATAAACCCCAGACGGACACAGAGTCCAGCCCGCTCACAAGGTTTGTTGAGCCCCCAGGCAGTGTTCGAGGTGCTGAGGACACAGGAGTGAGACAGACTCTGCCTTTCACAGCTTCCCGTGTAGTGAAGGAAGGGGCAGCAGAGATGCAGTCACAGGGAAACTCCCCAGACACGACGATCCCAGGCAGCAATGAGGCAGTAAAGCGGGGCGAGATGATAGCAAAACTGAGCACCCAGGGCACTCAGACACCAGGGAAGTGGTGGAGAACATCCTAGGACCATTGGTAGACCAAGGAGGGAGGACCTGAGGAGGAAGAGAAGAGAAATGATGCCTGAGGAGCCAGGAGATGCAGAGGCCATGAGAGAGATGCTATTTGTTAGAAATCCTGAGAAACCAAGAGAGAGGGTAAGAGGAGCTAAGAGCAAAGAAAGAGAAATGCCTAGAATTGGGGAGGCACAAGGTAGAGATGGAATGGGGAAGTTTTGCGTAAGCAGAGGAAGTCAGAAATGTAGAGTCAGGAAGGCAGAAATGTACGAGAGAGAGAGAGAGAGATTCAGACAGACAAACACAGACACAAAGACAGAGATAAAGAGACTATTGCCATCACTTAGGATGGGGTTGGAGTTTTGAGAACACCCCCAGCTCTGTAAACTTCAACCTTCTCCATTGCCAAGGGTTACTTTCATTATCTTCCCTGATGGGCCTTAAGATATGAAAGATATTTGTCTACCAAACAATCTGCATTTCATAAGTAATAATTAATTCACCTTCCCATTTTTTATTCATCAAAGACATCTATGGCTGGCAATCAGCGCCTCACATCAGCAGGAGAGATCTCGAGTTGTCACACTGAGATGCTGTGCTTCCAGCCCACAACAAAGCAATCTGCCATTGGAGTCATCAGCCCCGCAAATCCTGATCACAGGTAAATGTGTCACTTGTGTTAAGTTTGGGGAGATGTTGACAATGGTTCAAAGGACACAAAGAGACACCCTGCTGCCTTTGCAGACCCCTGGATCTGGAGGCCCTGTTTTCAGATGACAGTCCTAGGAAGTCCCTTCATCTTGCTGAGCACTGGCCTGCATGCGTGGAAGTCCTGGTTAGGGGACTCTTTGGGAGTGCGTGGCCAGAAGTGAACACATGCCATCTATCCAAGTAGTCATTTTTCAAACAAACAGTAACCATGAAAAGGACAGTAAGTCTCTGGCTGAGCCTCTGGCCATGTCCTGGTTCTGTCCCCCTCTACCACCACACGGCCATGCTTATCCAGGGCATGTGGTTTTTTGCTTCTGACCTCCTATAACTTGGTTCACTACTCTTTTATTATTCAACAATTCTCTGAAAGACCCCCATTGTCTTCCAAACTGCCCAAGCCAATGGCTTCTTCAAGTTCAAGTCTCTTTAGCATTTAGTATTGTGGTCACCTCCTCCTGCCAGGAGTGTTCAGATGCTGGATTCAGGTCCAGAATCCTTCAGTGTGAAGGTTGGTTTGTCTGTATTTCTAGGGGCAGCCTCAGGGCTCTGAGAGTAACACCCAGCCTGCGGCCAACTACTCATCCCTTGGCCTTTGGCTCTTGGCTGCTCCCATCAAATCTGAGCCCTAGAATAATGTTTGGAGATTGGCATTTCCTACTGCATCCCCCTGGCTTGTGACTTCGCCAGCTCCCCAATTCCATTTCTGTGGGAAGCACTTGCTTTGAAGTTTGCAGTAACATTTCCTGCCCAATGGGGTTTGGTCTGGGTTTGGCTCCTTGCTGGACTCTCCAGCAGTGTTCTTTTGGATTCTTCTACAGTTTTATCTAGGGGCTCACAATTTTCCCACAGTGTCAGTGGTGGCATTCACCAAGGCATCATTCACCATCCTCCACACGAGGCTCTCCCTACCCACAGGTGGAGTTGGGATGGACACAGTGCTGTGATCAGCGCTCTACGGCTGCTTCCCACCCATCCTCTCCCTCTGTGGGAAGTGTATGCCCCACCCCACCCTCTGTTCCTGCCCATGAGCTCCCACCAGCCCTCAAGGTTCACTTTGCTTCTCATGCCTGTAGCAGGGAGCCAACTGGATAACACATGTAGAATCTCAAGGGTCCCCCCTCAAACATTCAGGAGTAGGAAGCTTTATAAATCTAAATCCTATGGGATTCCAAGAAAATAGCCATAAAGAACATGTCTTCAAGGAAACATAGAACCAGGAAGAAAAACCCAAATCAGAAGAATAAGATGCCAGAAAAGCATTGCAACAGACCAGGGATGAGAAGAGTGTGGGACAAAATAAGAAACTCTCCCACCTTCCTAGCCAGGGCTGGGGCTCCAAAACACAGTTTTAGCCATGGTAATGTTGCATGGATGGTCACCAAGGGAGTTGAAGGCACAGGGTCAGACTGTAACTCAGGCTACATGATGCCCCCACCTCCCTTGTCATCAGCTCAATAGCTGATTGACAGCTCCTTGCTCTCTCCATCTGTCTCTGCATATCTCTGTCTATCCTCTGTATCTCCCTCTCTCCTCCTCCCCGTTCTCCCAGAGCACTTCATCTTATCACCATTTTTATTTCACTTATAGTTGCTTTGTTCACTTGTGCTATTTTTCTTCTTTGAAAGCATCAAATTTCACAAGTGCTGGTGACATTAACTCCCCAATTGTATATTAAAATTAGAAGAAAATTATATTTGAAGAAAGACTTAAATAAATGTAGTATTTAGGGATAGATATATTCCCTTCTCACTTTCAGCCTTGTCCATAATTAATTTCTACTTGAAAATCTTGTTCATTTTTTTATTCAACAAACAGTCACTGAGCACCTCTCATACACCAGGCCCTGTGCTAAGAGTGTCCTGCTAAGAACCTGGATAGAGTCCTTGCTATCTAGGAGCCTGGGGCAAAGAAGTGGAGGCGGGGAGATAAACAACTGTAAGGCAAGGCATTGGGCGCTAATGCAGTGACATGAGCTATATGCCTGTGGACTGTGGAGTGAAGGGAATTGACTAGGAGTTAAAGAGCTGGTGGTCAGGGAAAGTGATACCTTGTCTGAATCCCAAAATATATGTGGAGGTTGGAGGAGGACAGCAGAGGAAAAGGAAATTTCCAGTGAGAATGATTAACTCAGAGAAAAACAGCACATGAGACAAAAATCAGCAGAAAGGCAGGTTGTTGAAAATGTATAACAGTAGGAAACAGCTTGAGGAGGGGGAGGGGAGGAAGGGAGGCTGGCCTTATTCAAGGCTGGAGATTGGAGAAGGTTTTAAGTTTGTTTGTTTGTTTGTTTGTTTTGCAGTATTGAAGACTGAACCCAAGGCCTTCACACTGAGCTACATCCCCAGTTCTTTTTATTTTTTATTTTGAGACAGGGTCTCACTAAGTCACTAAATTGCCCAGGCTGGCTTCGAACTTCCAATCCTCCTGCCTGAGCCTCCCAGAGTGCTGGGATTACAGGCATGCACCACCATGCCCAGCTACACTGCAGAGTTTATCTCATACATTCCTATGTTAGGTGACATCCCTGTCCTTTTGAGATTTCAGCCGACAATGGTATGACTGCATTTGGGTGACAGACAGACCTCTTCTTGCCAGTGTAGAAACCAGGGAAGAAGGCACTGCACTTATTCAGCATGGACCTGATGAGAGGAGAAGAGGGGATGGAGAAGAGAGCAAATGTAAGTGATATTTGGTAGAAAGTGTCCATAGTCTTCCAAAATTGACTGGATTGCAGATTTTGTTATGCTCTTCCTGATGTCAGCAGCCTTCCTGGGTTGATTTGTTTCTGACCTTGGCCTTTGGTTTTCAGGGCTAATGAGCAGTGGGACAGCCCCCTTCAGTAGATAGCTATTCAGCCTCTGAATTCAAATATGCTGGAGCTGATGTTTGCTTGCTCTTGGCTTCATTAGAATTGGGAGTCCTCCTGCCTTCTAGTTTTCCTAGATAGATTTGTGCCAGATTCATAGTCCCTGAAGAAAACATCAGCAACGAAATCCAGGTTCAGAATCCTTCCCTGCCGTCTTTCTTCTTCCATCACTGTCTTTCTTCTCATCACTCCAAAAAGCACCAGTGACAAATATGGCTGTTTATAATTAATTCCACCCTTTCCTTGATTATTTTTGCCCAATCAGGATCAAGGTTTACATTAGTTGCCAAGGGGAACCATGCTATTAGATATCTATTCACCCATGTTTGAAGCTCACCACCACTGTGCAAGTTACTTTGCATTAGATTCTAAGGGGGTGCTCATTAACTCGATTATACTGGAAGAAACAGTTCTAATGCAAGCTACACTTAAGAAAAACTTTTTTCCCTTTTGAATATTTTAGACATATTTTGTAAGTAGAATTAATTTTTAAAGAAAATTACATAGCGTTTTTCTCACAAGCAAAAGTAGATTGACGGGAGGGGAGAGGTGGAGGAAGAGAGAAAAAGGGAGGTGAAGGAGGGAGGGAGAGGGAGAAAGAGAGAGAGAGAGAGAGAGAGAGAGAAAATACCTGAGCATAGAGAAGGAAGACAGAGCTAAACAGAATAAATATAGGAGGGACAGGGTGGTGTGGTCACAGATTATTTCCTAGTGGAGTTGCCCATTGCTGGTTGCTATCATTTTGAAGATAGTCTATGGAACTATAAAAGCCAAGGTTTTACATTTTATAATATATACCAAGATTGTGACAACTGCAGATTAAGAAGTGACACCATCACCAACTGTTGGTCCTGCCATTCCTCACTCCTGGTTCAGTTCTCATGGAAGTCACCATAATTTAATATGTCCACTTTCTGCCTAATATATGATATGTCTCGCTGCCATTAACCAGTATCATAATACAATCGCCAGTTGACATATCTGCCTTCTTTGCCCCGACCTGTAATTTGTTCTAATTCTCTTTCTTGCCAAGATCCAGAAATCCTAATAAAAAAAAAAACTCCCATGGATGAAGATCATGTTGAACTTGGTAGTGTAAATGTAGTTCCATAGAGAAACGAGATAGGGCAGAAGGAACACCAATCCCACAGCTTCCCAGAGGAATAACATTGCACTTGCGTGCAGCAGTGGTTCAGGGCCATGGACAGCGACCGTCAGCGCCTGGCCCTCATAGTAAATATTGAGATCGTGCAGTAGGGGGA
Source organism: Erethizon dorsatum (assembly GCA_028451465.1). NCBI lineage: Eukaryota > Metazoa > Chordata > Mammalia > Rodentia > Erethizontidae > Erethizon > Erethizon dorsatum. The sequence goes on along the minus strand of CM051827.1, from coordinate 106,019,159 downwards.
TTAAACACTTAATACCCAGGATATTATGGGGGGTGTTGATAGGACATTCTACAGAGCCAAAATATACTGAGAGTTTATATCCTATGTCTGGTTGCATCGACTCTGCATTTTTACAAAGCTAGGGCAGACCTGTGTACATTCAGCTAGTAGTAGCTCTGGAATTCTGATCCATGTCTGTCTGACTATAGCACTGCCTGCTCTTAACTACAATTTAGAGTCTATGTCTGGAGACCTTCCACATGAAGGAGCTAGCATCACCAGTCTAGGGGTTTCCCCTTGGGGGAATCTCTGATTCTAACCTTGTCTGATCTTACAATCAGTGTACTCTATGCTAAGCCTAAAAGATAACCTCAGAAGGTTAAAAAAAAAAAAAAAAAGACTAAGCAAAAAGAGTAAAGAAGAAGCAAATCATTTTAAAAGAAAAAAAAAAACTACCTATAGCACTTCCACCCAAACATGGCCATTTTTCACTCCTGTGTATTATCTTCCAGCCCTGTTGACACACTGACATATTTTTCTATCATTGCAATCAAAGCAATTGTAGTGTTAGTATTGTCATTTCACTTAGTGTCATATCATAAACGTTTCCCAAGTTACTATACAGTCTCTATAATGATCATTTTTTAATGTCTGTATAATGTTCTAACAAATGGATACACCATAATTTACTAAACAACCCCCTAATTGTTGAACATTTAGGCTATTCCCACTTTTTTATTTCATAGGTTGTGCTATAATGAGTGTTTTTATGTGAAACCACATGGGGTGATGGAAAGAGCATGAGCTTTGAAGTCAGAGAAAAGAGAGTTAAAATTTGCCCTGTGACTTACCTTGAGTGTATTGGATGAAGCCTTTACAGGCTTCGTTTGGGAAGAGGAGCAGGAGAAATAGCCAGGCCAAAGGAGCAAGAACTCTGAAGCTGAAGCAGGCAACTCAGAGGAACATGCAAAAGGTAGGTGGTGGCTACTGAATTTGAATTGCCACAACTTTACAATGACTCTGCTTCCTCAAACCCAGGGTTGAGCAAAAGCAGTTTAGCCTGAGGAAGGCACATGAAGGGACTGCTTCTCCTTTGGTCAAATGTTCTGGACCTAAGGCCTGATCCAGGTGACGTATGCATGGGAATAATCTCCTTCGAGGAGTTGTGACAAGAAAAGGAAGCAGAGAAACACCTCACTGGGCTTCCTTTGGGCTCAACACTTTGAGGTTAAAACCTTGGAGTCACTTCTCTGCCCCAGACAACCCTCCCTGAGCTCTTCCTACCTGCCTGAAAATCCAAAGACACATCCCACTTCCTCTGCCTTCCTGAGCTCCTGGCACACCTGTGAGCCCTGAGCACAGCTGGCAGTCAGGACTCAGTCTTCCCAGCTCCTTCTGCCTCTTTCTTCCTGAAGACAAGCTCATAGCTCTCTTTAATCTTTACTTCTACTCCATAAAGTTAGATAAGCCTGAAAGTTACCAGAGTTCTAGACTCTTCCATGGTTTCAGTCATTGTCCTTGCTTTAGAGAATCTGCATCCTGATGGGATACTACCCAGGCTCTGAGATGATCTCTCAGTGTTCCCTTCAACCCTCAGGGTGAACATACCTGTGCAGTTTGAAGATGCATCTAGAGAAGGCCAATAAGTAGATCCCAACAGTTGGACATTTAAGTGTGCCAAACTCCAGTGGGCTCTTCTGGAGACCTCCAGCCTGAGCCACCCATTCATGAGTGTGGCCACTTTTCCACACTTGTACAGTAATAGGAGGTCATCCTCCTACACCTACCTGCAAATCTCCATGGTAATCCTACTTGAGGTGCAGGTTAGGAGAGGTGCACAGGATAGGGGCTGGTGATGGTCTGACCCACCAGAGTCCCTCTGAGAGCAGATCCTGCCCACCACCCTCAAGGAACCAGCCTCACCCTACTGCCACTCCTAAGTGTGGTTCCCAGCACTTGGCTGGATCAGCAGGCAGAGCTCACAGCCCTGGGGAGCAGGGAGGCCTTGTCAGGGGAAAGTTGCTGACCAGCCCCTTCTTGTGGGCTGTCAGGGCTAATCAACATCAGCGCAGTTAATGTGGAACACAAAACCTATTTAAAAGCTATATTTACCACTTACCTGGTTCCATTACACCGTGCAATATCCAGGTGCCACACTTCCTCTCCAAGTGTCTGTCTCAATGCTTCTGCGAACTGCCAGGGTTAGGAAGTCAGCACCCAGAGCCACCTGAGGAGGACTCCCCCACCCCTGACCACCTCCACAGCAGGATGCTCTGCAGACTCAGCTACAAGAGATTCCCCAGCCCATGGACCCCCGAGGAGGAAGGGTCTGGAGCAGGGCACAACAGAAGACACTGCTGGCACCTGGCCTTTGTCCCCTCCAAGCCTGCAAGGACATCTAACTCTCTGCGGGGGTGGCTCTGTGCTCCATTCACATCTGAGCACCAGGATGCCAATGGGCATGACCTACTGGGTAGAGGCCTCTGGCTCCCCATTCCCTCTTAGAGACCCCCATGGGCAAGATGACTCTCACACCCAATTCCCACCCCTGTACCTCTCTCACTGAAGATCTAACTGGGTGCAGAAGAAAAGCTTCTGATTCCATTTGAATAAGACCTGATCCCTCTCCTCCTGAGCTTTCCTGCTACTCCTCAGCTCTGTCGTTGATGCCACCCTACCTCACCACCCACATTCAAGCATTTCCTAGTCTTTAAGCAGAAACTCACCATCCGCTTTCTCCTCACCAGCCATGGGCAGTGCCGAATGTGGAAGCACAGACTCTTATGCTAAAGCTTTGAGGGAGTTCATATAAAGATCACTAACAGTCGCTCTTTTTATTCTGCAATAAATCAGTTACAAGTGCCTACCAGGTACTGGAATTGGCCTAGGACAGAGTGAGAAAAGCATGTAGTTTAGAGGTAGACACATGCAAACATCAAATAATCACAAAGGAGCCTGTGGATACACATGCCATGAAAGAAGAGCAGAGAGAGCCCAAAAGCAAATAACAGGGCTCTTGAGCTGGACCGGGGTCAAGGAAATCTTCAAAGACACCATGGAGGGATGCACCTGCGTCTTCCTTTCCACTAGTGCCACTGCATGCAGTGCCTGCCACCATCCTGTCTGTGTTTAAGGAGTGCTTCCTGTCACACCTCCATGACTGTCTCCATCACCTGCTCCATCCTTCCAGCCACAACCATCCCATCACTGTAGCCAGGCTCAAGCCTTCTCTTACCCAAATTTGGGTCAGGCTGTGGCCCCTAAGTGGCTTGAGCATTCTTCCCATGAGCCAAGAGGAAAACTGTCATCTTGAGGCAAGCGAAGGATCCCCTCCCTCCTACACCAAGGCTCCCAGGCCTATCCTCTCAATGCTCACAACCAGCTAACACTTCCCTGGAGGAGGCCAGGTGGTGTGTCAGTTCTGCAGGCCTCATTACACTGGCTGCTGGTGACTTAGCCATGACCATTCCAGGATCACCTTCTTCCAGGGAATTGAACAGATACTCTCACCCTTGCAAAAAGCAAGCCTGTTTATGCTGGGGAAGAGAAGGGTGCTAGAAACGTTCACATTTGCTATAGCCTTTGATCACATGGATCTTGACAGCAAAAGATAAGGGCATGTCCTGTGAGGGCATCTGGTTCCCACACACCTAGTCACACCTGGTAGCATCTGCAGTGGCTTACCCCATCATCTGCTGAATGCACGTCTCCCCATCTGGCACGCCACTGGGTCAGAGGATAAACAGAAGGCCTGGCTTCTTCCTCTGCAGCCAGATAGAGGCTGCCAGAGCTCCACCCACATAAGCACACATCCCCAGGCAGGTTGGAGAAGTACCAAACACACAGTACTGTAGGTCAGGAGGTGAAAGGCCATGTCTAGGGAGCTTTAACATACTGTGTGATCTTAAAACTGACCTTCTATCTCCAAGTTTCAGTTCTCTATGAAAAGGGCACTGGGACTGAATGAATGGCCTTCAGATGGTTTTCTATGGGCCCAATTGTCCCTTGGAGCTAAAGGGAAAGCCAAGGTACAGGGATTTAAGCCAAGGTGGCATCAGTTGTATCTTCTTTGAATATAGAGATTCTACAGAAAGATTTCACTCAGAAAAAAAAATGTTCATTGCTAAAAGCAAATTGGAAAATGACTGCAGTGATAGTCCCTAAGGCCCCTTCCAGCCCTGACATTTCATGACTCACCAGTAAATAAAATAACATCTATGAAAGAGGCTTGAAGCATGGAGAATATGGCAGAGGTGCAATGAGTAGACTGTCTTTTCTGCTCTGCTCTTTCCATGCCATGAGAGCCTGTGGCACATGCTTAGCTGAAATCTGTACCATCTTCTGACCTTTGAGTTGAGGAACCACCTGAGAGGCCTCCATGGGAAGTAAGTGGAATGAGGCAGGAAGAAAGAAGAGAGAGCGCACAGGGTGGGAGGGCAAAGAGGGAGGCAGACAAGCCAGAGTTGGGCCTGGGAACCTCAGGAACTCAGCTGCTGGCAGAGGGTGTATGGACGCCAATCCAAGCTTCCAACTGTATCATTTAGGCCTCATGCTTTTGTTGCCATGGAGATGGGAAAGCATGCGCCCAGGGCCCTGGTCTCTCCACCTGAGGCATCAGCATGTGCTCCTTTTGATCTCAGTCCACTAAGGAAGGCGTGGAGATGGGAGCCTGTGTACTCGTCTCACCCCATGTCCCCTGCCTCACTGCCCTCTGCTCACCTCCAGACTTATCCTGGGAGCCAAAGGCCAGGTCCCTTCTGTTCAGAGGGCTGGCTCGGGGCACAGGCTCAAGTGTGGATGGAGCGTGCAAGGGGAATGGGGCTACTGCAGAGTAGACAGCTTGAGAAGGGCTGCGTGCGGAGGTGGATGCCACCCTGTGAGCAGCGAATGACAGGGGCAGAGTGAAGAGGTGGGTCTGACAGGCGCTGCAGACATGGAAGAGGTGGGTCTGACGGGCAGAGGCAGTGGGCAGGTGAGCATCCAGGCGGGAGGCTGCTGTAGCCATTCGCGTGAGAGACAAAGGCTTGGTGGAGGACAAGGAAGAACTGGGGGGAGTGGGCCAGAAGGAAGAACCTAGAGCTCCAGGGGCAGCAGGATACAGATTCGCTCCTTGGATCTAAACCCTCAAAGCCTCAGAGGGCATGGTTGGGATCACAACTGTGTAAATGCTGTGCACAAAGCCCTGCCCAAGACTCCGAGGTGTATTAACAAAGCCAGGCTCCCCGAGGTCCTGCCTAGCTTCGTGTAATCACACGGGTCTGCCTGTGAAAGACTTATTTTAACTCAGCTTCACCACACTTTGTATTTTGAATCCCCCTTTACCATCTGCTTATGCCTTCCAGAACACTGGGAATTGCCAAGTCCGTCTTGCACAGAGGGCAAGGCAGGAGGGGAGGGGAGACGCCGAGCTGTGCCGCAGATAATCACATCTGTGGCTCGGGGGTCCCAACCCTAGGGAGCAGGCCCAAGTCACAAGTTCTTAATGCGGGAATGGCTATGTGCTTGAAGGAATCACTTGGTTTAAAATACCTGAATTGTCAATGATAGGGATTGGCTGAGTAAACTGTGGTCAGATTCCTTGACGGACCTTTTTGTGAGATGATTACAAATATTATGTAGTTACATGGGAAGTCATTTCAGATGGAAGATATCCTAAGAACTGTTTTCAAAAATATATGTATGGGAAAAATAAAGAAGGAGACTCGTAACAGTTTGCTCTTGTCTTTGGCAAGAGAGAAGTTTCTCTGAAGGATGAATTTAAGTTCTAGTCAGAGAAATACAGCTCCCCCTGAAATAAGTAGCAATTGGCAAGTACATCAGGCTTCTGTGAGTTTGACCAGATTGAGTCAGTTCTCTGCATCTCAGTTCCTGCAGGCATCGTAAGTATCTGGACCTGTGAGGCTGAAGCTTGGTATCCCTGTGGAAGTTTGGCCCCTAATGAGAACTGAACAGAAAAGCCACATTCTCCTCTCACATTCCCAACTTCAGCAGGGCTACCAAGACTCAGGAGAAGGAATAACTGGGGTGGGGAAAAGGTAGGACTTGATTCAAAATACCTGGGCTGACATTAACGATGCCAAGGTGCTTTGTCACTTCGTGTGAGCTCTCCTCGAAGCCAGCAATAAGCACAGGAGGGGACCCAGGAGTCTGATAGCCCGGGCAGCTTCCCCGTGGAGAGCATGGAGGCCAGGCCTTGGAGGTGGCTTGCGGTCCCTCGAGCAGTCGCAGGCCCAGCAGGTGGAGGGTCCCCGGGGGCCAGGGACCCGGGCTCCCAGCTGTCCCGTCTGGGAGAAGGCTTGCTGTCCCTGCCAGCCCCTGTGCCCGTATTTTGCAAATGAAGACATCCCCCTCACCAAGCGGGCGGTAGGGCTCAATGACTTTGTGTTTCTGGAGTGGAGGGAACAGGACCGCCGCGAGACACTGCCGTTTTCCTGCTGTAATTGATGGCACTCACTCTTTTCTGCTGTTAACGCACAAGCTACAGTTATTTTTCTTTTTTTAACCAAACATCGCTGAATGGGAAACATCGATTTTTTTTTTCAAACTGGGTTTCAAACTGAGAAATGTCTTGATCCCACAAGTCAATCCCCTCCAGCGTCATAGTAACCCCTTTGGCACTGGCATACAGCTGGGCTGCTGCCCAAGCTGAGCAGACCCTCCCTCTCCTCCCACAGCCACCTCATAGCAGACACAGGACCTGGCACCCTGTCCTCCCAGGTCCTACCCCATTCCTCTCCAGGCAAGAAGACATTCAGAGCCCCTATTCCATTGGGTCACTTGGGACCACTGTGTACAGTTGTATAGGGTGTTCACTGAGCAATTCTAGCAAATATGTTCATCAGTGAGGTTCGCCTATGAGTGAAATGAGCTTCTAACAGCTCCCCATTGCCTACAGGTAGAATCCCAGCTCCTGGCTGCAGCCCCCAGGGCCTGCCTGGCCTTCTCTCCACACACCTCAGGCTTTGTCTCTCATCTCTAGCAAAGACCTCACTGGATTCCTCCCTCAGAGGAAGTGTGTTCTTCCTGGCCACGTCTTTCCACATGTTCACCTCTCTGCTGGACTGCTGTCCTCCCTCCCTGTGTGAACTCTGCTTCAACTCAGCTTTCGGCCAAAACCTCACCTCCTCCAGGAAGTCCTTCTAGACCGCCCACACTTCTGTCTGCACACCTGTCACCTCTCATACGTCTGATTTCCAGACCCTTTAAGCCTGTGTTCTCCACTGAACCAATAGCTTCTGGAGGGCAGGAGCTGGGTCTGTCTCATGGCCATCTCTCTATGCCTGCACAGACATTGGTACATTGCCAGGGGTCTATGGATTTGTTCTGGAAGAGCCAGGGAGTGACCGGTGGAAGTTAGATAGCTCAGGCCTGGTGTGTGGTGCGATCCTCCTCACTTCCCACCAGGCTGGCTCAATATGTGACTCAGTTTCTTTGATTAGACCTGGAGCTTCACCTGTGCCCAGCTCCACCCTTCTTGAGTAAGACTCTGGAACCCACCAAGCCCTTTCCTGTCCTCATCCTGGGGCAGAAGGGACACCTGAATCCTGGGCACCGTAGGGCCCACTGCCAGCTGCAGACGGACCAGTTTGACCAGAGCCAATGCTGATAACCCTGGCAAGGCTCCTGGAATACCTGGGCCCTGACCTGGATGCCTCATTGCCCCCTCAGGTCACACTCACCAAGAACCAATTCCCAGAGATGTCACAGTGGAGCCACACAGCACCCTCAGAAGGGAAGGTGTGGACTTAGGGATGCAGTGCTGGAGGGACAGTTCCACCATCTCAGGTCCTGACTGCCAAGGCCACAGGGCAAATAGGAGCTTAGTGCAGGGAATAGCAATGTAAAGTGGAGGCCAGGACCTCCTGTGTGACACTGAGCGAGACACTGAACCCTTCTGCTCATTTTCCTCATCTGCGTGTACGGTAACAGTGATGCCTACTTCAAACGGTGTTGGAGGGCTCCAATTGAGCATCTCTGGGAATGGGACCTGAGGGCCCCGGGAAGGAGTCCTGGCAAGTCTGCGGCCCATGGCTGCGGCAGCTCACCTGCCTCTTGGCGAGCAGGGAGTGCCTGGATGACCTCCAGTGGCCCCAGGACCCCAGGCCTCCTCTGTCTGAGCTGAGCCCCTCATCCTGGAGATGTCCCCACACTTTCAGCACCAATCCCATTCCCTTGGACTCCAGGGACATAAACAGTCCTCCAGTCACAGGGAAAAACAGGAAGAGAAGTGGCATTTCTCCCCAGACCCTGTGAAGAAAGGCTGTGAATTGCCACTGGGCGTTGAGCTGAAGGACCCAGACTCTCTCTGCTGAAAGGCAGAGGCCAGACCCTGGGTCCCTCCCTGGCCTCAGCGCCGGCATGTTTGAAGGACTTAAGTGGCTCCATTTGCCCTTCCTCCTTATGTCTGATTTCCAGGCTCTGCAAGCTGGGGACAAGGTCCCATGTCTCCAGGCCCTCACTTTCTCCCCCTGGCCTCTGAGCATCACTCTTTCTTGGATGCTCCACTCCAGCTGCAGCTTCTCCTGCCTCTTCCTCCAAAGGCTCTGCTCTCTCCAGCCTCCGGCCCTCGCTGATCACACTCCCTTAGTCTTTCTCCTCCCTCTTTGTGCAGAAGACCCCTAAGTGACACTTCCTTCTAGGAAGATTCTACCATCATCATCACCCCTGGAGGAGATCAAGAGCTAGTGCCCCGGTCACCCGGGGTGTCCCCTTGTGGAGTGTGCACTGCCACTTCACATCTTTCCCTGTCCAACTGTCTGATAATCTATAACTGTCTCGGTTGCTCCCCACTGTTTCTCTAGCCCTTAGCACAGTGCCTGGCACACAGTAGGTGTTCTACATGCAAATTCTTCATAAATGGGTGAAAAACCAAACCAGTCAGAGCCAGGTGTGGTCGCGCACACCTGTAATCCCAGCACTCAGGAGACTGAGACAAGAGGATAAAAAATTGAGCCCAGCCTGGGCAACATAGCATGTTCAAGGCCAGCCTGGACTGCATAGCAAGACCTGTCTCAGAAAAATAAACAAAAAGTACAAAGAAACTAACCACTCAGATTTATTAGTTGCAAGCAACAGAAACAACAGTGCAGATCAAGCAGAAAGGCATTGTGTTAGAGGGCTGTGGGGTAGCTCACGGAACCACTCACAGCACTTTCTAGAATACTAAAACCTCACTGCAGAACAGCAGCCCATGCCAGGGGCTGGACTTGTTTGGAGAAGGCATCACTGCCACCTTTCATGAGAGTCAGGCCCTGAAGCCAGAACCACCAGCATCTTCAGCTGTGGCCCCTTGACCCCTCCTGCCCCAGGACAGCTCTGCTCCCTGATAGCCCAGCCCTGCTGCTTCTTTGTGTCATTAGCTATTGAGGCATAGATTGAGGCTGGAGCCTATCCACAGAGCCTGGGTCTTACGCCCACACCTCAATTGCAGAGAGCCTGGGCAAAGGAGGACTTCGAGTGTCCACTTGAGTAGGAGGTGGACTCTGTTCCCACCCAGAGCCACAGACTAGGGGATCCCTAGGAATGGGGTACACGTGCTGAAGAATTAGAAAGAAAGGGAAACATCCACAGCAGTGACCGACCAAAGGTTTTAGGCAATGTGCCTGCCTTCCCTTGTCTTGGTTTGCTCATCTACAAAAGGAAACATGTTCCTCTCACAGCTCCCTCTGGAATTAACACTCTGACTCTGCCTTGTGATGTTTATCCTCAATTCAAGAACTATCCTCAATCCAGCACTTACTAGGTATTGTGCTAGATATACACGATGGTAAACAAGACGGGAGAGGTCCATGGCCTCTTTGGGCTCATATTTTAGTGGGGAAGAAACTGGCAAGCAAACAATTAAGCAATATGTGTCCAGATGGTGACCAGTGCTGTACAGACATCAGCAGAGTGGGGCAGCAGAGTGACAAGTGTATGGTGAGGGGCATTGCAGCAGCAGTGCTCAGGAAGACCCCTCTCGGATGACATTTTAGCTGAAAGTTGAAAAACAAGAAGGCAGAAGAGCAAGCCAGGCAGAGGGAGGAGGTCAGCACACAGACTGAAGCAGAAGGCAGTGTGGCTGGAGCACCGTAGGAGACGAGGTCCGGGGTCCATGGACTGTGAGGCATGGCAAGGAATCTGCATTTGATTCTAATGGAAAGAAAATTGACTGGCTTAAAGTAAGGGAGTAAGGTGATTGGATTTGATTTTTTGTTACTTTTTTTCTCAAAAGATGGCTTTGGCTGCCCTGTGGATTGAGGATAGGATTGTCAGGAGAGCAAGGTGATAACAGAGCAAAGACGAGAACTAGTTCCGTGGTAGGATCAGTCGGCAGAGACTTGGTGTTAGCCAACATCACAGATGGTTGATCTTGCTGGAACCATACAGGGAGTTCTCACAGCCAGGACACAGAGCATGTTCTTGTCTATGAATTCCTAGGGGAGAGTCTTCAAAGTCCCTGTATCTGTCAGAATAGGGCAGGCCGCACCGTGGTAACGGTTAGTCTCAGGGCCCATAGCTTAATACAGTTCCTTGCTGTGAGTTGGCCTGGAGTCTCCTCCTCCTCATGGTCTCTCAGGGACCCTGGCAGGCAGCAGCTCCACTGGATAGCCTGGTCCTCCTGGCCCCCAAGGCGGGTCGCGGCAGGAGTGGAGATCTCACACACTCTCCTCTGAATTGCATTTCATCATTCCCTCTCTTCTCCTTGGCCATGCTAGCCGCATCTCTCCCCGCTGCAGCAAGGGAGCTGAGGAAGTGAAGCCTTCTGTTGCTCAGAAGGAAAGGGGGATGGCACATGTACAAGCCCTAGCGAATTCTGCCATGGGCCTGGACTCGGAAGTGATAAGGAATCAAAGAATTGGCCAAAGATGCAGAGCTATTTTTCTACTAGAATATTCAATGTGATTTGGAGCAAAATAAAAACAAAAACAAAAACAATAACACCGATTTTAGAATGACTATGAATCTGGCTGGGGCACATGTGGAGGGACAGCACCTTGTCATGCAGTCACTGGGTCTCCAAATGCCAGGAAGGTGGATGGACCTGCAGCCCCTGTCCCTCTAAGCGGCGGTTCTCCTGCTCCTTGCTGAGGTCTGTGTAGGTGTGTGTACATCTGGGAGAACTGCATGAGACTTTTGCATCATAACATGCTCTTACTACCTGACATGTGTTATGCATATATATTTTGGATTTCTCTAATAACATTACCATTTTTCAATAATAATCATAGCTACGCCTCTAGAAGTGCATTCCAAGCATTTCGCATATTATAGCTAATTTAATCCTCACCACATTCTTATCATGTAGGTATTATTAGCATTATTTTACATATGGGGAAACTGAGGCACGGGTTTGTTTGTTGCTTTTTAATAGCTCACCTAAAGTGTAAAAGCTAAATGTGGAAGAGTTAGGATTGCGGCTGGCAGCCTGGCTCTGGTCCCTGGTCTCAGACCGTGAACCACATTGCCTGGGGTACAGAGTGTGTCCAGAAGGCCAGGCCCAGGTGCACACTTGTTCCATAGACCATCCGTGCCCAGGAAGGGGGAACTGGAATGGAGCAACAGAGGCCACATTCTGAACGTCCAAGGTTCACATTCTGAACCAATGTCTTGCGACTTTACAGGACAATGAGCCTTTGCCGCATGTGCACAAGGAGAAACTGACCGGAACAGGGCATGTAAACAAGCAGCAGGCCTCCGAGTACCTGGAAACAGCCAGTGATGGACAGAGCCAAGAGAACCAGAGCAAACAGCTTGGAAGCTCTTATCTCTCTGCCTTCCTGTACTTCATGTTGATCTTTTTTTTTTTTTTTTTTTTCTTTTCAACAAATATTTTTGGACATCTCCTACAAAGACGACACTCAGCTAAGGCTCTCAAGGAAAGAAGCCTAGAAGTATAAATCATGATCTCTTCCTCCAAAGTGCTTGGACCTAGTCAAGAAAAGCAAATGTCAAACATGTAAAAAGAAGAGATGGCAGCACAGTTCTGGTCCCGTCCGTATGACCCAGTGGTAAATAAGGGCTCAGGACATGGTACTATGGGAGGGAGGGTGGGGCGGGAGCTGTTAGAAGTGTCACTGAGCTGCACCAGCAAGGAAGGCTTCCAGGGGGAGGTCCAGGGAGGGCTTTTATTCTTTTTGTTTGTTTGTTTCCTACAGTTTTTGTTATTTCATATAGGTTATACAGGCAAATGGGTTTCATTTTGGCAGATTTGTACATGCATATAACATACCTTAATCATTTCCTCTCTATCTAGCAAGTTTTGAAGGAGGTGGCAAGGACCAAACCAAGCTGACACTGGGGATGGCTGCCCATGGGCACCAAGATCATGCAGGCCCCACCAGTTCTGCCAGGGGCTGGAGGCTGCTGGGCAAGTTGAATGCACACAGGGCTAAGCCAGCGCCTCCCAGCTGCTCCTGCCCTTGGGGAAGCCCCACTGAGCCCACGGATGGTCTCAGAATTGCAAGCTCAAAAACAAGGCTCAGAAACAGGCTGGGGACAGAAAGTAAGCAGGAAGGTGGGTCCTGGGGAGCCACAGGTTCCGCTGAGCCCTGGTCTGCTTCCTGAAGGAGTGGCCTGCTGGTCTCTTCAAAGTCACACTCAGCTCCTCAGCTGCCTGGACATCTGCAGCAGCTCCAGTGGGAGTGCTCAGGGCTAGGAGCAAAAGTGCTTTTACCTACAGCTTTGAGGTCACTACCTTCTGGTCTTTGGAAAATGTGCTTTCATCACACACACACACACACACACACACTCAAGCAAACCAACAACACAAAACCTGCACATTTCCCTGTCACATGAGTCAGAATCCCCAAACTTCTCTAATGGATTTTAAGGAGAACATACCTACAGCAAGTCACTTCATAGCTCCCAGGATTTCCAAGAAACCAGAGAGCTGGTCTTCTATGCTACCAGGAACCAATCACACGGCTGCCACTGGAGATGTGGTCCCACTCTGTCCCAGCACAGACCGGTGGACCTGGAGCATGGAGCACCATCCCCAGACTGCGTCACTCTCCACCACCCTCCATCCTCGGCCAGCAGCTGGACTTCACATGGTACCTCGTCCCCCAGGCTGTTCTCTTCTGACCTGCAGCTCTCGAAGGTGCAGCTGGTTAGAGGGCCACATGTCACATGCTTGCCAGTAGCTACAAGGGAGGCTGGGGAAGTGAGTTTGGACCCCTGTCTTAGGAAGATAGGACTCATACTGGGGGTAGTGACCAGGGCAACTATATATTCTGTTGTCTTAGGAGAGTCTCAGTGTGTGCCTGTTGTCCCAGTGAAATGATTAATAGTACCCTTTTTACTCTCAAGAAAACATTCTGGTTTGGATCATAAATTATATAGACACCATAATAATATTCAGTGATGGGGCCAGTGAGATGGCTCAGCGGCTTAAGCGCCTGCCCGGCAAGCGCGAGGGCCCGAGTTCGACTCCCGGAACCCACATACGAAAAAGGGGCCGGTGATATCGCTCAGCGGCACGGGCGCCTGCTGGCGCGCGAGGTCCTGAGGTCGTTCCCCCGGTACCCACCAAAAAAAAAAAAAAAAAAAAATATTCAGCGATGACCCTTGGGCTAAATTACCAGAAATGTCCTGATTGCTTTTCTCTCCATGTTCTGTATTCTGCTCCTCCCAACCAGGGAACAAGTCCTGGTTGTGCCAAAACCTCCACCGACCGCAAAGCAAAAGTGAGGCTCCTTTCTCTGTACTTGGGGAAGCCCACACAGGTGTTACAACAGACATGTGCCTGCCAAAGAGGAGAAGCTCTTCCTCTGGAGGTGAACCACCATATGAAATTCAGAGGAGCAAAGAAAAAGCTGAGAATGTAGATTTACCACCTGGGTGGTTCAGGTGGAGATTCAGGATGAGGCCAGCTCAGGGAGGCCCTCAAATGTCAAGGATGATTTTGTATTCTAGCCCTGGAAGACTAACATATGGAAGGTGTCACAACAAAGGAGTAACCTGACCCAATCCAAGCTACTGGGAATGGCAAGTGCCATAAAGACTCGAGTTGAAGTTATGAAATGATGGAGTCAGGGATAGAATAAATAGAAGGGATAGAGTATAAAATGAAGAAACTAAAAGCCACCTCTTGAGATGATTGTGGAATGAATTAAAATGTAAAGTTCTTGTCACAGTATACAAGCCCACAGTAGGTACTTGACACACGTTAGTTGCCACAGCTGATGTCAAGATGTCATTTTAGTGGATGTCAAGCATTGTATAGCAAAGTATGCAGAGCAACAGGAAATGGAAAAAGGCTGGAGGCAGGGGGCGGTGAAGAAGTGGGTGGATGTGAGAAAACTGTGGAGGAAGGAACCTCTCTTGGGAGCCCAGGGAAAGGACAGAGTCAGGCTAATAGCCAGCCTCCCACCTGGGCCAGTGGTGACAACCAAGTCAAGGTGATGTCCTGTGGCTTGTTTACAGAAACTTATATGGCTGCTCTATATTTCTTTTACTCCCTCCCTCTGCTTATTTTGGGTTTCTTTTGCTACTTTCCTAAGGTGGACATTTAGCTTACTGGTTCTTGATTAAACTTCTTTTTTAATATAGGTGCTAATAGCTATGCCTTTTTCTAAACCCTGCTTTAACTGCATCTCATAAGTTTTGGTATGTGTGTTTTCTTTTTTATTCATTTCAAAGTATTTTCTAATTTACCTTGTGATTTTTTTCTTTGATCCATATGTTACTTAGGAACTTGTTGTTTAATTTCCACTTATTGTGAATTTCTCACACTCAGTTTTTAATCTCATTCCATGTGGTCAAAGAACATATGCTATATGATTTCAATCCTTTTGAATTTATTGAAGCTTTTTATGGCCTCACATATGGTTTCCCTGGAGATCCATGTACATGAAATGAATGTGTGTCCGGCTGTCACTGGTGCACTGTGCTACACATCACCTGTATAGTGCTGTTCTGGTCTTCAATTTCCTTGTTGATCTGCTTAGTTGTTCCATCCATCATTGAAAGTGGGATATTGACAATGACATCTCTGACTATTCCTATTGAAATGGCAGTCGCTCTCTTTGGTTCTGTCAGGTTCTACTTTGTGTATATTGGGACTTTGTCAAGTGCATATATGTTTATAATTGCTATGTTTTTCTGTTGGATTGATCCTCTCATCATTACAAAATGTCCTTCTTTGTCTCTATTAACAATTTTTCTCCTAATGTCTATTTGTCTGACATTAGCACAGTCCCTCCAGCTCTGTTTTTGTTACTTTTTGTATGGTGTGTTTTTTTTCAGCCTTTTATTTTCAATCTAATTTTGTCTTTGAATCTGAATTGCATTTCTTTTTTTTTTTTTTTTAAAGAGAAGAAAAAAAACAAAACAAATCAAAAGAAGAACAAATTTTCAAACCAACATAATAGGAGGGTAACAATGGTTAATACATTACGTATTACTATCTTTAAGTTAGTTATTCAGGACACCAGACATTAGCATTCAATTGTCCAAACATTATTGGCACAAACCTTACTCTTCAATGAACTAAGTAAAAATGGTAGTGTATCTATCTTAACCATCTTATATATATATATATATATATATATATATATATATATATATATATATACAATTGTTTTTTTCCCTTTCCCTTCTTTCTTTTCCCTATTCCAGTCTCTCTTTCCTTTTGACCAGTTTCTTTTTGATTCACCATATCTATTGTACATTTTGGATCTTATTTACTCTTTCAGTTTCTCATACTAGAGAGATAATACGATGCTTACACATGTGCTTCTGGTTTATTTCACTTATGAGTATTTTCTCGAGTTGCATCCATTTACCTATAAAAGTCTCCAGTTTATCCTTCTTTATGGCTGAATAGTACTCCATTGTATAAAAATACCACATCTTTCTTATCCATTCCTCAGTTGATGGGCATTTGGGTTGTTTCCAAGATCTGGCTATTACAAATTGTGCTGCTATAAACATGGGTGCACATATATCGCTGTGGTACGATGTTTTTAATTCTTCTGGGAAGATGCCCAGAAGGGGAATAGCTGGGTCAAATGGGACCTCCAACCCTAGTTTTCTGAGGAATCTCCACACTGACTTCCACAGTGGCTGTACCAGTCGACACTCTCACCAACAGTGAAGAAGGGTTCCTTTTTCCCCACAGCCCCTCCAGCATTTGTTATTAGTTGATTTCTTAATAGTAGCCATTCTTTCTGGGGTGAGATGGTATCTCAGTGTTGTTTTAATTTGCATCTCTCGAATGACTAGTGATGTTGCACATTTTTTTGTATATTTATTTGCCATTAGTATTTCTTCATCTGAGAAATGTGAATTGCATTTCTTAAAGGTAGTGTATAGTAAGAATATGTTTTATTTTTTAATTCACTTTGCCAGTCTTGGTCTTTTGACTATTTTGTCTTTTCACTGTTAGTATAATTACTGATAAGGTAGAATTTTCACTTGCCATTTGCTATTTGGTTTTGTTTATTTCATTCTTTGCTTTTGTCTTTATTTTATTTTATTTTTTTAGACAGGGTCTTGTTTTGTTGCCCAGGCTGGACTTGAACTTGCAATCTTCCTGTCCCAGCCTCCCAAGTAGCTGGGATTACAAGTGTGTACCATCATGCTTTGCTGTGCTATTTGTTTCCTATATGTTATGGTTTTTGTTTCATTTGTTTCTCTATCCTTCTATTTCTGCCTTCGTTTGTGTCAAACAGATATTTTTCTGGCATACTATTTTAATTCCTTGTTGTTTCTTTTACCATATATTTTTAGTTATTTTCTTAGTGGTTGCCCTGGGAACTACAATTAACATCTTAAGACAATTTGGTTTGGGTTAATTAACCAATTTAATTTCAATAGCATGCAAAACCTTCATTCCACTTCATCTCTATTCCCTCCTCCTTTGTTATGCAGTCTCACAAATTAGGTTTTTATATATTGTAATTTCATAACACAGCTCTATATTTATTGCTCTATGCAGTTGTGATTTGAGTCATACATGAGAAGAAAGGCATTACAAACAAAAATTCATTAATACTGTTTTTACATTTACTTATGTAGCTATGTTAATTTGAATTCTTTGTGTGGTTTTGAGTTACTGTCTAGTGTCCTTGCATTTCAGTTTGATGGATTACCATTAGTATTTCTTGTAGGACAGGTCAGTCTGTTGCCAACAAATTCCATTTTTGTGCACCTGATAATGTGTTAATATCTTTTCTCTTTCTCTCTTTTTTTTTTTTTTGGGTGGCTGTGGTGCTGGGGATTGAACCCAGGACCTTCACACTGAGCTACATCCCAAGCCCTTTTTTGATCCTTTATTTTGAGACAGGATCTCACTAAATTGCCCAAATGGGACTTGGCCTTGTAATCCTTCTTTCTCAGGCTTCCATAGTGCTGGAATTGCATATATATATATATGCAATATATGGTATATATGGTATCTATCTATCTATCTATCTATCTATCTATCTATCTATCTATACCATCACACTTGACTTCTCCTTTGGTTTTGAAGTATGGTTCAAGTATGGTTCTACAAGAATGTTTCAGTTGGTCTTCTTTTTCTTTCAGCACCTTGAGTATATCATCCCACAGCCTCCAACCTCCACACCTTCTGATGAGATGTCAGCTTTTACTCTTACTTAGGACCCTAGTCTGTGGTGAGTAATTTTTCTCTTGCTGCTTTCAGGAATCTGTCTTTTGACCATCTGATTATGATGTGTCTAAGTGTGGATATTCTACCTGAAATTTGTTGAACTTCATGGATATGTAGGTTAATGCTTTTTGTCAAATGTTTTGGGACATTATTTCTTCAAATATTCTTTCTGCTTCTTTTTCTCCTTTCCTAATATTCATTCCCATTATGCATATCTTAAAATTATTGATGCTATCCCATGGGTCTGTGGTTTTTTAATTTTTTTAATGATTTTTCTTTCTCTTCCTCAGACAGGATAATCTCAGTTGATTTATTTTCAAGTTCACTGATCCTTTTATTTATTCTACCAGTTTAAATCTGCTATTGAGATTGTCTAGTGAATTTTTCAGTTCAGTTGTTATACTTTTCAACTCCAGGATTTTATAATCTCTATCTCTTTATGGATTTTTTTGTATTTGGTATTTGGTGAGACATTGCTCTTATACTTTCATTTAATTTTTGGATGTATTTTCTCTTAGTTCTTTTTTAACAATTTAAAAACTTTATCTATTAAGCCCAACATCTGGACTTCCTCAGGAATGGTTTTTAGTGACTGCTTCTTTTCCTGTGTATAATGAGACTTTCCTGTTTCTTTGCAGGTTTCATAATTTTCCATTGAAAATTAAATATTTAAAATAATATAGTGTGGCTTCCCTAGAAATCAGATTACTGCTTTCCTAATTTTGTTGTTGTTGCTGGTTGCTATTGTTTATTTTGTTGTTGTTCTTGTTGCTGCTGTTTATTTAGTGACTGTTCTGAGCTAACTCTGTGAAGTCCATACCTATTGTCACATGACCAAGGAGATTTCTGCTCATTTAACTCAGTGATTATCTAATGGTTGATCACTCATTTTCTTAAGTGCTTTCAATCAACACCAATAAGTTTCCCATCTGTTGCTGAAGGGCTCTATGTGTGGTCAGAGCATACCTTCAAATCTCTGGCAGTTTATAACTCTATCTGAGCCTTTATTTCCTGCTTATACAGAGCCTCAAAGTCACTCACAGGGGAGAGATTAGAGCCGTCTTGGGTTATGTTCCAGCCCTAGACATGTATGTAGAATCCCAAGAATAAATCCGAGGTTTTCGAAGTCCATTTTGAATATCTCATTCACTAGATTTAAGGTTTTTAAGACAACCTCTCATTTGCCTCAACAGATACCACTACCTCTGGTAACTGTAATGTTAAAAAATTGTTTTTGGAAGACAGCTATGCTCACCACTATACCACCAATGCAAAAAATTGTTTTCGACAAGTAGTCTGCAGATAGAGTGTCTCTCTGAGCAAGATTCTAGTTAGGTCAAACAAAGACAAGCCCAGTGAACTGGGATTTTCCAGACAGCTCCCAGACATGTGCAAAGTGACAGTTCTCAGGGGATAAAGCTTTTGGGGGAGCCCCAAACTTTTCTTCCTCATCCAGTGATTGCTAGGTTACTAGTTTTCAGTTACTGTGATTGTGAGACTGCTGGTTCTTAAGGCTACTGCCGAGCTGGGGACAGAGGAGTGGAAATAAGAACAAGTTAAAATGTATGTTCTTGCAAAGCTCACTATTCTTACTGAGACCAAAACCATTTTTCTTGAAAAACAGCCTTTGGATTGTTGTGAGTCTTTGATTAATTTCAAGAGTTCTGAAAATGTTATTGGCCATTTCCCCAGTACTCTCATTGTCTTTATGGAGGAGTAGATCATTGAGGTTTTTCCTCCACCACTCTGGAAGTGCTGCCTTCTTGTGCAAGTCTTTCTCTGGGACCCAACATGGTCAGGTCTTTGTTTTTTGAGGATCTGTCTGAACACAACATTGAGAGCAGAGAGGAGGAATGAGATACATGGCAAGAAGTCAGTTAAGAGAATCTTGCCAGGGAGAAGTGGTGGCTTGGCATGGCTTGCATGGCTTGGAGAGGTGGATCAGTCCAGGAGACTCCACTCAGGTACTTCTCAAGAATGAGTTCTTTCCCCTGCTTCAGGCAGTCAAGTAAAGGAGGAAATAGAGCCCAGGGTCTATCAGACAAGCTGGTCTATGGAAAACTGGCCCAGACACAATGCAGAAGGAGCAGAGGCTGCTCACTCAATTCTGGGCAGCCCAGTAAGTCTTTGTAAGAGATGAGATTTGAGATCTCTAAAGAAAGGGGTAGTGGGGCTTGGAGAGGGGCAGTGAAGGTACCAAGAGGGGCTGGACCCTGGCATGTTCCAAGGCCAGCTGTCCTAGAGATAGCTGGGGGTTGGTAATCATAGCTTTACCTTGTAGAGTCCTCCAGGAGCACGGATTGTGTGCTGCTCCATCCTCTCCTCCCTCTCCAGAAGCTGTGCCTGTATGCATTGTGCTTGCTCCGAGCCCAGTGAAGGAGCCAGACAAGGGGTGAAGTGGCTGCTTTCTTCTTCATGCCTTTCTCGCCCAAGAAATTCTCTGAACAAGCTTTTGTAAATCCCAGATGTTCCCTCCTTTGTTCAGATTTAATCCTCCCTATTTATCCCCATTCTGGTACCTGTTTATTATGTTCCATTTCTTTTTGAGAGCCAGGGCTCAGCGGATCTGCCACGACTGATCTTATCTGCACTCGGGCAAACACAATTGTGCCCATGCCTTGTCATCCAGCACTGGTATAAAAGGGCCAGAGAAGGAGAAGAATTAAACCAGCACCCCAAGAACTGTGAGCCCAATGAGATTTTAAAATAAACATGAAAGCTGCTTTGGCCCTGCTCAGAGGTGCTTGCAAAGCCCTTCAGTGGAGACACAATGGTAGCTGGTGCACCCACTCTCACAGCCCGTCCTTCTGCAGCTGGAAAATAGAAAACATGTGGCCTTGGCTCTTGACTGCTGCCTTGAAGAGGAGACTGTGACCATCCCAGGGTTGTGAGGACAATGACTCAGAGTCTCTCCTGCTCAGACTCAAAATCAGCTAATAGGGACTGTAGCCTTGGGTCCTTGACAGAGTCCCTGAAGCCCTCGATGGGGAGTACCAGGTCCTAGTGGGGCAGGTACAGGAAGGATTGGGACATAGGCCACCCCATTCCCCTAGACCTCTTTCCCTACTGTGTGCTGCACCTGCAGGGCCTGCAAAGTACAAGCTTCCAATCACAACAACAGCAGAGGAAAAGAAAACCACAAGAAAAATGAGATTTCATTCCTATTGCCCTTACCAGACAGATCGATGGAAACCAATAAACCAGATTACTCATAGTTGTCCTTTAATCTGGACCTCTGAGAATACCTTTAGGCTTGGAGCCATCAGGGCCTGGCAATGTCACCTCTGGGTACAGGACAGACAGGAGTTGAGGGCATACAAGGTCTAGTTTTTCACTGGATTCTAAGCCCATAAGCCCAAGACAGGAGCAAAGCCTTGGAGACCAGCCACTGTCAATCCCACCCTACCTGGGGGAGGTGACAGGGATTCTCATAATCCACACCCTTTCTTCCACTCCCACATCCCCACCTCGGGCTGGAACAAGACGGAAATGGGATTTCAAGTGGAGTTAGGGACAATCACACCCAGGAAATGTGGTAATTGTTTTTCTTTGTATGTGTGTGTGTATGTGTGGGGTTTTTTAAATTAATTTTCTTGGTACACTTTTGATACACGTAATGATCACATTCATCATAGGGAATTTGTACCTGCATGTAAATATATCTTGATTCTTCTTTTGGAAATGTGGTTATTCTGTGGCTCACTGTACACTTGTTCCCTTTAGCTTCACCTCAGCTCCCCAAGACAGACACTGATAACTTTGTTGTGGAGATGAATTGACCAAGACCATAGGAGGTCACCCAAGTAGCCCAGGGCAGTTCACACAGCAAGGAACTGGCAGCTCCCAACTTGGCCCCTGGCATGTTGGGTCCAGACCTAAAAAGTGCCCAGGAATCTCCAATGTACCAAGGCTCCCACTAGAACTGGTCCTGCAGGATCTGTCCCTTCTGGCCACCCACGCCAGACCAGCCCCAAACCCACAGTGCTGGGTGGAGGCGGAGGGCCCCTGGCACTGCGGCATTCTGGTGCAGCCCCACAGCCACCACAAATGGCTTGTTTTTACAGCCACAACTGTGGCTGCAGCTCCAGGCGCCTTCACCTTGCAGGATTGACATCAATCCTCATTCAAATCAAACTCTTTCTGAAACATGCTCCAGTGGAGTGGAATTTTCTGCTAAATAAGATGTTATTAACCCAGCTCCCAGCTCCTTGGGCCCAGGCTGAGCTCAGCAGCAGCAGCAGCCGCTCCACACTGATGAACCCACTTAAATACCGATTAATAGGCACTGCAGCACTGGCCCGGGCAGGCCCTGTGACCCCGGGCTCCTCCAGGATCCTTGGGCTATGGCACCTGGAAGGTCAATCTCATCTCTCCGACTCTCATTTCAGCCCTGTCACCGAGTAGTGATTGGATGCTCTGAGGTCTGAGGATAAGAGGATGGAGATAAGGAGAAAACGGAGACATTTTTATTTCTTTTCTTAGGGCTCCTTCCTTTTCAGGCTTCAGTTCCAAAGCTTCTTGGGATGGGGAGGACACAGGACAAGCCCAATCAGGAGGGCAGTGTAGTGTCTCTGCTCTCCATCACCATCCCAACACCACACACGGGCAATGGGGAGGCTCCTGCCAGCCTGAGAAGCCATCCAGACTTCAGGGTAGGACCAGATTCCAACAAAATACCTCTCTAGATCTTATGTGGCTCAAAGCATGTTTGATGCTCCAAATCCAATCATTTCAGCTACATACAAGTTCAGTTCATATAAGACTCAGAGTTTAAGCTTTCACAGCTGAAAGAACCCTAGAGAGTTGTTGGTCCAAGCTCATTTTACAGCTGAAGAAACTCAGGACCAGAGAGGGAAAAGGTCATGGCCAAGGTCACACAGCCAGTAAGAACCCGAGCCAAGGCTCACACCCAGCTCTCCCAATTCCCTGTACAAAGCTTGCAGTATCATTCTGTTTTTCTCCCTCCAAAACTACAAAAGCATCACAACAGCCAGAAGGAAATAACCATGACTACATGATTTCCCAATCTACATGTAGCAATGGATATCAAATTGTTCTTAAATGCTGTTATTAAATAAGATCAGAGGACATAAAAATAGATCACCTGACTACAATAACTAAAAATACACTATGTGTATTCATCTGGCTTTTAGACAAGTGCTTACTGGATACCTGTTGTGCTTTGTGTGGGTATGGGTTTTGTAGGGATGAATGCATGCAAGGTGGTCCCTAGCCTCACCAAGGGACAGGAAAACAGAAAAATCATTCACACACACACACATGCACATACACACACACACACACACACAATTGCCCATGGTCCCATGCAAGTAAACACCATGAAGGAAAAGAACACGAGGCCAGCAGAAAACCATGGTGAGCAGGAGGGTGTCCTGCTTTATGTTTGAGTTAAAGGTGGCTTCTCTGAGGAGGCGACATTCAAGCCCAGACCTGAAGCATGAGAAAAGGCCAGCCATGCAAGAGGAAGAGGAGGAGTGATTGGAGCAGAAGGAATCAAACTTGGATTTCCTATCATGGACAATGAAGTGAAAGTACTTTTACATGAATATATGCCTATTATTTTAGAGACAGGAAATCTACTCCATGTTCTCACCTAATTGCTCAGCTCCGTGGCAACGGTGCCTATCGACCAGCCTTTTGGCGGTGCCATTTGTGCCATTTGTTCATGGGGTGGCTGAGAAGGGCCCTTTTAGAGGCGTGGAGTGATTGTTTATTTCCCTTCCCAGACCTGGAACAGGTGTGCAGAGCTGTCACCTACTCCACAGGCTCCATCTCTTCTCAGCTGTGGGACCTCAGGCAAGGCACTTCCCCAACAGCCTCAGTTTCCTTGCTTTTGTAAATGAAGGTAATAAAAGCAAACCCTCAAGTGGCTGTTGTGAGGCTTAAGTGAAGTATTGTGTGTGACTGTTCATACATGTCAACCATTAGGGTGACCACAAGACACATGTACACAAGGTCAACTACCTCATATATGAAAAGATGCTGAGTAACTTTTTTTCACTTTTTTTTCCAGACAGTAAAGTAGATCCCTTTGCAGTTGTAACCAGGGGCCTGGGCTGACTTTCAGGCAAGGCAGACTTCTGTGGGGTAGGGAGTACCTCACGCCTGAGACCAGACTTTCAAACTGGGACCACTGTTGCTCAGAGTAGAATCCCAGGAAAGGTGTTCACCCTGGTAGAGATCAATATACTACCATTTACAGCATAAGGGAGAAGCAAGGACCCAAGAGAGGGAGGCCAGAGCCAGGCTGGCAAAAGTGAGCTGCTTAGAACTCCAGCGTGAGCAAGTAGAGGCCACAGGATTCTGGCCATGGTGGAAAAATCCAAACAGGACCTAGTTCAGGACCTGGGAGGGCACCAAGGAGCCCAGAAAGCCCCCTATTGTCTGGCAGTGAGCCTCCTGAGGGTCAGGGTCTCTATGCTTCAAAGATTGGGGTTAGAGCTTATCTCTCCATCCATTTGGGAGGCTTTTCCATCTGTGTCTGAAGAAACAACCATACCCAGTAATCAAGCTTGGAGTTTGGCCAAGAGATCCTCAAAGAAATTCACTAGCATGGATGTTTTCATCTGCTTTTGAACGATCCTTGGATTCCATCTTCTTTCTTCCCTGAAGTCCCCAACTTGGTCCATAGCATCTCCCAAGTCATGCCTCGCACCCACTCTAACAGTCTCCTAGTATCTTGCCTCTTGCCACAGGGACCACTCTAAGCTTGCCAAACGCCTTTACATCTGACATCCCTTCTTTCCTGGCCTTAGCCACATTCAGGCTGAAATGCTCCAAGTCCAGTTTATCTGAGCTGCTCTCTTGAAGTCAAGTGCAAGAAAGGATTTCTGCATTAACTAGAAGGCTAATTAGCATTTGCTAGGGATCTGCTCACCCAACTCTCTTGGCTTCCCCCTCCACATACCCACCAACCCCTGAGGCAATTCCACCAAGCTCTGGAACTCCTTAGAACACAATTTGAAAATTGCTTCTTTGATCCAATGTCCTCATTCTGCCCCAGAATCAGTCTCATCCTCAGTTCAGCCTAGATACCATGTTCAATCCTTGCTTTCAATCCACATATGGTAAAAACAAAGAGTCTCCATCTTCTTGGGAGGCTGCCCACCTTCCTCCTGCCTCTGCCTCCCCAGATCTCAAAGCTAGATCCCCTCAAGGCCTCACCTGTGGACCAGTCAGTATAGAGGGTCAATTCTGCAGTGAAATGCCAGACACAGCCTGAGTATACCATCCAGCAAGGCTGCATGACTAGCCACTGTGCTGGTGGGTTCCCACCTGTGCCCAGATCAGCCGTGTCTCCTTTTTTCATCTGTTCCATGACATGGACATTTGACTCTGTTTCTGGATTCAGCCAGTTGTAGTCACTGGCAGGGCAGGAGGAGAGAGGTCGTGTCATTTCCTCCCCACTCCCATCCTGCTCTGGAACCTGTCTGTGGCTAACAGCTTTCCCACAGTTCTTCCACAATACCAGCTCTCACCAGGCCCTCACACTATCAGTTCTTCCCTTCATCTCTTTGGTCCTAGGAGAAGCACCAGTTCCTTGCTGCTCTGACTTTCTGAGTGATTCCTGTCGACTCCCTTATTTCTATCCATATGTCTGTAAGTCATTCCTCCACGTCACTTCCTTCATTTGAATCATCTGGTGTGAATTCCATTTCTTGCCAGGCACTAAATGACACAGCCACAAGCTCCAGACTAAAGGTCTCAAGCCAGTTGATCTGGGCTCCATGCTGAGTACCATGCCTTGGGTCTGGGTATCATTTTTTTTTTTTGTGGGTACCGGGGGGTCGACCTCAGGACCTCACGGGCCAGCAGCCACCCGTGCCGCTGAGTGATATCACCGGCCCTTTTTTTGTATGTGGGTTCCGGAAGTCAAACTCGGGCCCTCGTGCTTGCTAGGCAGGCGCCTATGCCGCTGAGCCATCTCACTGGCCTGGGTCTGGGTATCTTTGAGACGTAGGCTCCCCTGTCCCATCTCTGTCACATTGACCAGCCAAGACAGGCCTTCCTGACTTCCCAGCCCCAGCCTTGCCCTAGTGAGAGCTGCCTGGTCCTCTCCCTGCACTCCAGTCTTCATGTTGTCTATGCCAGAGCTAGCCTCATGTCCCCCATGGCCTGGCCACCATATTGGCCTCAGCTCAGACACACCCACTGCAAGCCCCTTCCAGCAAGTACCACAGGGCATTTCAGACAAGGTGTTCCCCATGGCTGCCTTGGGTTCCTGCTTTCCCTAGGGTTCTGGGACAGGCTCAGTAGCCGGAGGAGCCTAAGGCCAGGAGCACACCTGCCTGAGGGCTCCCTCCTTCCAGTAGCTCTCCTGGGCAGAGCTCTGGCTGGGCACCCCCTCAGCCTGTGTCACTGTCTGGCCCACTCGCTCAGCAGAGCACCTGGGTCTACGAACCTCAGCACCTGGGGTTAGAGCAGGTTCCTGCTCTCAAGTTCATGGAGGAGAGAAGGCCTATTAACAGCTCTCACCAAGAGGAATGACATGGGCTCTAAGGTCCAATGGGAGAAGGCCAAAGGGCACTAGGTCAGCCTGGCAGGTTCAGAGGAGCATCCTGGGGCAGGTGGGTCTCTGTTGAGGCTCACACACCAGCAGCAGTGAGTGACCTGCACCAGCAAGTGTACAGGGCGACAGCAGTAGATGGAAGACTCCAGAAGTGTTAACAAGGGGAAAGGCTACAGGACCTGGTGATGCATCAGCCCTAAAAGGCGAGGTAGGGGGACAGACCCAAGTGGCTCTCGGGTTCT
This sequence comes from Erethizon dorsatum, assembly GCA_028451465.1. Taxonomy (NCBI): domain Eukaryota; kingdom Metazoa; phylum Chordata; class Mammalia; order Rodentia; family Erethizontidae; genus Erethizon; species Erethizon dorsatum. Next base: position 105,992,812 of record CM051827.1, on the reverse strand, counting down.
GACCTTGGCGTTTATTTAGGTGGATGGATGGGAGGCGCCAGTCTCTGGGGACAGGGACAAGGGAAAAGACTTAGGGAGCAACCACAGGTGGTAGTGATGAATTCATTTCTGAGGGACCTGGTGAACATGCATTTAGCAGGGCCCAGTAGGAGGAGGGTGGGTTACAGGTAAAGAGGTGGGAGTCAAGACCCTGCTGTGAAAGCCAAGAGAGAAAATAGGACAAACCACCATGTGATGTGGGAAAGCTGATCACAGAGCTGATGGGCACCCAACATTTAAGGAAGAAGGTTCTGGAAAGAAGAATGAGGAATGGTCAGAGACACAGGCGGAAAACCAGGAGAGTGGGGTGTATGGAATCCGGGAAAGAAAGTGCATCCAGGAAGGGCAGTCAGTGTGGAAAGGGCTCTGCAGTCATCCTGCTCCTCTTCTTGCTAGATACATGACCTTGGTGCCTACCTCCTAGGGTGGTTCCATAAACGATGGCCACACCACAGCAAAGCCCAGGAGCCTGCACTAAACAGTCCTCCAACAGAGAACGCTGACTCAAGATCAGTGTAGTCTCCAAGAGAAAAGGATACCGAGCACAGAAGTCCCAGGAGCAAGTGCTGAGCAGCATGAAAGAGGCCCAGAGAGTGACTGCAAGAGCCATAAGGAAGTGCAATCCTGTCGTTGCAAGGGGGTGAATTTGGGGAGCTGCAGTCACAGAAGCACGCCAAGGCCCAAGGAAGCCAGCTGAGCAGGGCTTGAAGGATACGTGGAAGAGCAGCCAGGAAGAGGGAACAGCCTGTGCAAAGGCCCACCAGGAGGAATTGCACCTTCCTGAGAGTCTCTGAGGGCTCCCTGCTGCCCTCTAGTGCCAAGCTCAAGGGTAAAGGGCCCCATGACCTGACAGCAAAGTCGGATCAGCCAAGGCTCCCAGCCTTGCGATCTGCGTCAGGACCGCCGGGGTATGATCATTAGGTGATTATATTTTTAAGGCCCAAATTGTTTTATTTGTTTCCCTGCCAGCTTTCATGAGGCCATCAGTCATTCCCCACACAGATAACATTTCTTATGTACACTGACAGAATAAATTACGTGGTTCTCATCCGGCAAATCAACATTACAGGGGAACATTATCTTTTGCAAAACGCTGCCTGGGCACATCATAAATCCTGACCAGGTTTATTACATCTGTCTTGTCATAGATTCATTTTATCGAGAAGTGGGTTTTTTTTTCCAGATTAATAATCACATTAGTAGATGAGATTATTTTTAGAGGATTGTTTTCTTGGACAAACCAAAGGAAGAATTGCAAGCCACAGGAGTGTGGCCACACTTGTGGCTGGTGCAGTAACCCTGTCCTTGTCATGCTGACAGTATCCTCCAGGACAGGGGACTGGGAACTGGGAACTCCTGACTCACCTCTGATGTCACAGCTTTCTCCAAAGGACAAATCCAGAAGCTCTCAAGATGGTGTCAAAGATGCATTGTTATTTAAACCAATCAAACGACTATTTAATGAAGGACCAATGTGTGTGCAGCTGACAAGCCAAGAGGAGAGAGAAACCTAACCCATTTGGAATGACAAGCAGACAATCAGGGACAGAAAGCTGAAAAGCAGGCTGCCTGCCTGCCTGCTCTCCCTCAGTGAGGAGGTGGTTCGACCACTCAGGAGATGACCGGATAGTTCTAGGCTTCCTTTTCCTCTGTGTTAGTGAAAATACTGGTCCAGACCTGGGACTGGAAAACCATGCCCATTGGCCAAATCCAATAGCCTGATTTAGTAAATAAGGCCGAAACACAGCCTTCTCTGTAGCTGATTTGTGCTACAGCAGCAGAGTCGCAGCTGCAGCAGAGCCCCTAGGGCTTGCATAGCCTAAAATATTTGCTCTCTGGGTCTCTGTAGAAAATTTACTGGCCTCTAGTCCAGATATACTCTAGGTGGACATTTTTCAGGCCATGTTGTGCGATCATGTCGAACTGTTCGTCATAACGTTGATAGAGTCCACGATGCTAAATGCTCATCTTGTTCTTACAGTGCCTCCAGGACAAGGCTGTGTTCCACAGATGAGGAAACAGGCTTCAAGCGGTCTAGTAGCTGTTCTAAAATCACCCAGGACCAAGACACAGGTAAAGGCAAGCTGAGAAATCAGGCTTATCTGGTGCCAACCCCTTCTTCCCTCTCCAGGCACTGCCTGGGCACCACGGAGATGTTAATTAGCGAGGGTGAGTGCAACATAAGGAAACTTCTTAGATGACCTCCAATTTCACCCATAAGATATTGACAAGTGAAGAGAAACAGAGAAGAGTGCCAGACAGGACTTCTCAGAAGATGAGGGAAATATACAGGGCCCTGGTGAGAGAACAACTTGCCACCCATTATCCCCATCATGCTGTGGACATAGTCTCACCCAAACCTTACAGTCAACTCTAAAGAGGGTGCTCCTATGGTACCCCCTCAACAGATGGAGGAGGGAAGTCCAGAGAGGCAAGAGCCGGCCAGCCCTGGGGCAGGAGCATCTGAGAGGCAGAACCCAAAGGAAAGGCGCAACTTGGGGTCTGTCAAAGTGGCAGCCCAAGCCTACCTGGGCATCATCTCTCGGCCCTCTTCTCTGGCCCTTCTTTCCCTGTCCATCACTCTTCTTGACACGCCACCCCCAGCCCCACAGGGTGGGCTCCTGCACAACCCCCAAGGGACCCTCCTCCTTACGGCTTTCATGAGCAGTGTCCGTGGAGTTGAGGATTTGTATCTCTGTGCCTTGTGATCTTTGCACCCACAGTGCTCTTCTATATGATATTCAGGGCTGGATCCATCAGCCTCTTCAGCGCTGTGTTCAAAACTCATATTCTCAATGAGACTTTCCTGACATTTATGCAGAACTACAATCTCCTCACCGTGCTCTCCCTTCCCACCTCCCCTGCCTTGTTTTTCTATCTATCATTTACCTCCTTTTGGCTTTTTTTCTCACTGTCTGCTGACCCCTCACTAGAATATAACATCCATGAGGCCAGGGTATTTGTCTAGCTTATTCATCACTGTATCTATTACACCTAGAATAAGTTCTGACTCACAGTAGGAATTTAATGTGCAATTGCCACATACAAGTTTTAACAAATGTTAATATTCTTCCACTACTTGCAAGGTGAGGTTCTTTGGACAAAGTATATAATTGCTCTGATACTATTTCCTCTTGTGTAAAAGGAGGGTAATAGTGGTACCAACTGCACCTGGAGTATTGAGAATGACTGAAGACAAGAACAAAGCTAAAATGAAGAGACAGGATGTGCCTGGTTTAGAGTCTGCACAGAGCCCCTCTCAGCAGGTTCTGGTGCCTAATACACATGTCTTGTTACTTTCCTGTCACTGAGACGCAATACCTGACACCCACAACTGAGAGGAGGAGAGGTTTATTTTGGCTCATGATTTTTAGAGGATTCAGTCCATAGTCAGGTGGCTCCAAGGCAAGAAGAGCATGGCAGAAGGGCCTGGCGGAGGAAAAGCTGCTCACATCATGATGGACAGGAAGCAGAGAGTGAAGGGAGGAGCTGGGGAAGGAGATACACCCTTCCAGGTCATGCCTACAGCAGCCCCCCTGTTCCCATCAGCTCCACCTCCTAACAGCAAGTCAGCTATAGCACCCCATAATCCACTCACTTTCTATAAGCCCAACATCTCAATACATGAGGCTTTGGGGGGACTTTTAAAAATTAATTTTATTGGTACATTTTAGATATACATAATAATCACATTCATCATAGGGAATTTGTACCTATACATAATATAATCTTGATTCTTCTTTTTTCCCCAACCCCCTCCGCTCCCTTCTACCCCTCTTCTAGGGGTACATTTTAGATCTAAACCACAACACACCATGAGACCAGGACAAGGCTGCAACTACCAATTCTGGTGTCAGACCACAGGGAGATACTCAGCTTCACTACTTACTAACAATGTGGCTTAGGAAAGTTCTTCCATTTCCTTGTACCTCAGCTTGCCCATCTGTAAAATGGACTCTAATAACACTGACTCCATAGGGTTGTTTTAGAACAACTAAATGAGGTATAGCATAGAAAATATGGTTGGCCCAGGACCTAGCACTTGTGAGCTTGCTAAATGTGAGTGATGATGAGAATAATGAAGAAAATCCCCAAGGAGGCTACCTGGAAAGGGGATGCTGGCCCAGGTTTGGAACCCTCTGTCCCTGGCCTCTTTGTGGGGAGTAGGTTCCTGAACAGATCAGGCCTGAGCAGGTTAATGCATAACAGGCTCTCTCTTGGCTTCTTTTTTCTGTTTAGCATGAAAATCTGTCCTAACACCTCTCATTATCCACTTCATCAGTCTCAAACCGTCAGCTAATTGCACTCCCCAGAAGTCCCCTCCCTCCTGTCTCTTCAACTAGCTCAATGACATACAGCTGCCTCCCTCTTTTGGGCTCCACTGGGGAGGAATAAACAAAAGGCAGCGGGCAGTACCCCACCTGCCTTCTCGGGGCTCCCTTTCTCCCAGTGCCCCATGCGCCTCTCCTGCATCCCCTCCCAGGGGAATGGCCATAGGAAAGCCAGGGCCAGAGGTGAGATAAGGGAAGCAGAGAGATGTGATAAGATTTCCTAGTTTACTCTGGCTCTTAGGTTGGCAAATCTCTGACTCTTAACTGCCTGTGATCCTTGAAAAGAGGAAACGCGTGGGATGAGTTTGGCATCCACCCCAGGTTTCTGCTAGTGGTCACTTTCCAAGTCTCAGCATGGGGAGGGGAGCCTGAGAGAGGGCAGAGTTCTTGCTGGATAAAGGAAAGAGAGACTGGGAGTTGAGGCTGCTGGGTTTGTGAGCCTGGTTACAGGGATGGGGGTGGGGTGTTGGAAGAGGCACAGAGAACACGGGGATTGGCATAATCTAAGTGGATATTAAACTGTGCGTGCACAGAGTGAGGTTTTGTGCTGCCTGGCAGATAACAGCTCCTGGCACATGAGCCAAACTGCTCTACTGGAGGCCACATGGTGCTGGGAGGTGGTGGAGCCATCAGAATGGGGAGATCTCGCTGGACACTGTAGTTATTTAGCAGAGGCTCCAGGAAGACGGTATAGTAAGGACGCCTCCACACTTACCCTCTAAAGCCTAAAATCAATCCATGACAGAATGAAGTTGGTTGCCAGTGAATTACTGCCCATCAGAACAAAGACACAATATCCTCTAAAATAAGATAATGAAAGTCCAGATCCATACAGTATCCATAATGTCCACTATATACATTTTGAAATAATTTTTTAAATGCAAATCTATAACCAGGAAAAAAATTATCAGTAAAAACAGACTGAGAGATGACACAGGTATTAAAATTAGTAGTAAAGGACTTTAAAACAACTGTTATAAATATGTTTAAGGACTTAAAAGAGACTGCACATATAATGAGTGAACCAATGAAAAACTACCACAGCAGAACAAGTGGTAACTATTTAAAAATTCAGATAGAAACTACAAGCTGAAAATACAATATGTCTGGAATGAGAAATTAACTGAATAAACTTAACAGTAGATTGGAAACTAAAATGTTCAGTGAATTTGAAAACAGAGCACTTGAATCTGTGTTGACTAAAGGAGAAGAGAAGAACAGAATCCCGGTGACTTATGAAATGATATAAAAAATGGAAGCAAATGGAATTGGAGCGCAAGAAAGAGAGGTGAGAGATTGGGGCAGAAAAATAATTTTTAAATAAGATTATTAAAAAATCAAAACAATGAGAAGATAATCCACAGATTGGGAGATAATATTTGCAAAAGACATATCTGACAAGGGACTTACTCAAAATGCACAAAGAACCCTTAAAACTCAACAGGAATAAAAAAAGCTACCCAATTTAAAATTGACAAAGTATCTGGACAGCCACCTCACCAGAGATGATATGAAGATGGCAGATAATCATGAAAAGATGCTCAACATCATACATCATTAGGTAATTGCAAATTAAAACAACAATGAGATACCACTCCGTACCTACTAGAACAGCCAAAATGTTTGAGGTGATGGATAATCTAAGTACCTTGAATTGATCAATACACAATGTCTAAATGTACTAAAACTTCACATTGTATCCCATAAAGATGTGCGATTATTATCTTTCCAAAAACATTATTAAAAGAGCAACCAAAATCCAAAAGCCTGGCAACAGCAAATGCTGAAGAAGTTATGGCGCAAGAGTAGCTCTCATCCACAGCTGGGGAGAACACACAAAGGTATGGCCACTTTGGAAGACATTTTTGCAGTTTCTCACAAAACTAAATGTATCCTTATATAATCCAGCAACTGCATTTTTTAGTATCTATCCAAATAAATCAAAAAAGTTGTCCACTCCAAACCTGCACATGAATGGTTTAATAATTTTATTCATAATTGCAAACACATGAAAGCAAACAAGATATCCTACAATAGGTAGAATGGATAAACACACTGCAGCACACCCATGCAATGAAATATTTTTCAGTGCTACAAAGGAATGAACTATCAAGACATGAAATGACATGGAGAAATCTTAAAGGCATATTGCTAAGTGAAAGAGGCCAATGACATTCTAGAAAAGGCAAAATTACCGAGACAGTAAAATTATCAGTGGTTGACAGGAATTCCGAGAGAAAGACGAGGGATGAATAGGCAGGGCACAGAGGATTTTTAGAGCAGGAAAATTATTCTGTGTAATACTGTAATAGGGGATACATGTCACCACACATTTGTCAAAATCCATAGAATGCATAACACCACAAGTGAACACTAATGTAATCTATGGACCTTGGTCGAGAAGGATGTGTCTGTGTTGGTGTGTTTGTCATAATAAATGTACCACACTGATGTGAGATTTGGTGGGGGAGGCTGTGGGTGTGGAGGAAGAAGGAGGATAGAGGAACTCTACTTTCCATTCACTTTTGATGTGAATCTAAAACTGCTCCAAAAATAAGGTCCTTTAATTTTTTTAAAGGTTAAAAATGTTTCAAATGTGATGAAAGTGTCAACCTATAAATCCAAAAAGCTCAGCAAACTGCAAGCAATACACACACACACACACACATACACACGCACACACACCACTGCCTCCACCACCAGCACCAACACATAATAAAATCTCTGAGAAACAAAGATAAAGGGAAAAGCCTAAAAGCAGCTAGGACAAAAAAAGAACACAGAGAGGAAACTGAAGATAAAAAGATAAGAATATTCACTGATTTACCATTAAATACAATGCAAGTTAGAAGGTTATGGAGACTTTAAATTGGTAAAAGAAAAATGACTTCATTGACCTAAAGGTCTATATTCAGGAATGACTAAAAAATGAAAAGAGAAATTTTGAAATAAACAGAAGCAGAAGAAATTGGTCACCAACAGGTAGGAACTGTAAGAGGCTGAAGAAAGTTCTTCAGGTGAAAGACGAATGGTTCTGCATGAAAGATAAGATCCTCCGCAAGGAATAAAGGCGATACATATGGGTAAATTTAAGGCTTGTTCTTAATTATTAATTTCTCTAAAGTAAATATACTTTTTAAAACAAAAAAATGGAACGTGGAGTTAACATGTGTAAAAATTAAACGTGAAGATTAGAACAGAGGAGGGAAGAACTAGAAGTATACTATTGTAACATTCTTACATTGTATGTGAAGTGAATTGACACACATTCAAAATAGAATTTTTATTAGTATGTGTTTGCAGTATATAACAATTACACTTATCATGGGAAGATGGTGCATGCACATAACGCACCTTAATTTTTTTGTCCCCTACCCCTCCCACCCCTCCCTGCTCCCTCCAAGTTTTGTCCCCTTCCTGTTTGCAACACTCTATTGCCTTTTTTTCTTCAATTCTTTTATTCCCATCCTTTTTTTCTCACTTCCCCTTCCTTCCATCTCTTGTTCTCTTTCCCATTTGAAAAAAAAGATCTCCCTACTTCCTATTTCTATCTTTTATTTTGCTCTTACACAGTACTTATACTTTGGTTTCAACAGATGAATTGATAAAGAAAATGTGGTATTTGTATACAATGGAGTACTACTCTGCCATAAAGAAAGATAAGCTTGAGGCATTAGTAGGTAAATAGAGGCACCTTGAGACCATAATATTAAATGAAATAAATCACACACACAAGCTTAGATACTGCATGGTTTCCCTTATATGAGAAACTCAAGATAGACTCTGATAATTTAAGAGGGCATGCAGCAATTTCTGGAGCAAACAGTTTAAAAAGAGAAACAGATTTTTTAAACTAGTGGGAAACATAAAACTAGAATATTAAAATTTTTCATGAATTCAAAGAAGGCAGAAAAGGAGGGAAAAAATAAAAGAAAAATAGGTATCAGGTAGCAATATAGCACTCTTCCACTCAGCCAAGTCAATAATTACATTAAATATAAATGGACTAAACACCCCAATTAAAAGGAAGAAATTGATTCCAACTATATCCTATTTTTAAGATACACAATAGAAACACAGAAAGGTTAAAAGAAAAAGGGATGGGTCAAGGATATACCATGAAAACACTAACTAAAAGAAATCTGAAGTGAGTAGACTAATTTCAGACAAAATAGATTCAACAAAGTTCAGCTAGCAGAGACATTTCACATGATAAGAATCAATTAAGACAGAACAAGTATAAATGTGTACATGTCTAATGCTAACAGTTTCAAAATATATGAGGCTAAAAACTGATGGAACAAGATCTGTGAGTTTCACAGTATGTAAATTATATCTCGATAAGCTTAAAATATATATTTGTAGGAAAAAAAACCTCTCTGGAACAGGAATGAGTATGAGGCTCAAAGTCAAAGTTGAAGACCAACCAGCAGCCAAGAAGCCTGGACATAAGCCTCAGGGGCTGGGTTAGGGCTCTCAACTCCCTTCTGCCTGAAGCAGAGAGGGCCTCTGGCAGGACAGTCACAGGAGAGTTAAGTGCAGTGGTCCCTTTCCCTTACCTGCAGTTTTGATTTCCAGAGTCAACCACAGTGTGAAAATATCAAATAAAAAATCCCAGAAATAAACAATTCATAAGTTTTAAATTGTGACCATTCTGAATAACATGATGAAATCTCTCCGTGCCCTCTTCCATCCCACCAAAACGTGAGTCACCCCTTTGTCCATGCTGTGTGCTCTTCCCCGTTAGTACCAGCTGGGTTATCAGAGCACAGTGTAGCAGATTGGTACCGAGCAGCCACAGGTCCTAACCTTACACGAGGCCTACGTCATTCATCTTCCTCACCATCAGAAGAAAGATGAGTACGGTAAATTAAGATATTGTGAGAGAGACCACATTTACATAACTTTAACTATAACAATTGTTACAGCTATTCTGTTGTATTACTACTTTTGTTAATCTCTTACTGTGCCTAGTTTATAAATTAAGCATCGTGGGCATGTAAGTACAGGGGAAACATCGTATAGATGAGGTTCACTGCTGTCTGCATTTTCAGGCATGCACTGGGGTTTGGAACAAGCTCCCGGGGATGAGGGGGCTGCTGCATCCACAGCTGGGAGGGAAGGGAGCGGTGAGAACAGGGAACTGGACAGTTCCACTGCCACCCACACTGGTTGATAAAACATGGGAAGAAACAAGAAAGAAACAGTCTCATTTGCTGTCTCAGGACTTTTGTTTTCTTCATAAAACAGTACAGTTTGTGATCATTGCATAATCCATGCATTCACGATTTGGCATCTGTCCCATCCCAGGTCGATAATGCCCACAAGGGCAGGGACCATGTCTTCCATTTCTGCCACCTCATCCTAAGCCTTGGACACAGTAGCTGACATGTAGGGAAGCCCTTGACAATTGGTCATTGGATAAATGAGGGACTAAATGAGTGATGAGGAAATAAAAGGAAGGGAAGGAAAGAAACAAAAAGGAAAGAGAAAAAGGAAAAACAAAAATCCTTCTTTTCCTAGCAGGGCTAAAGGAATATCATAAAGACCTTGACATCAAAATACAAACGCTCAGGTCTCTTTTCCATCCCAGTTTCCTAGGAACCCCAACAACCCCAACCTAGGCTGTCCTACCCCATTTCTTCCCAGCTTCCTGACCACCGATCTCTCTGTTGGGCCCAGTAGCTGGGCAGCAAGACCCCTGAGAACAGTAGGGTCTCAGTTGAAATCCTCTGCTGCTTCCCCCAGGACATCCTCTCTCCAGAATTCAATGTGCCCTGCATTAAATCAGACCTTTGTGTGCCAGAGTACAATCTCAGCTCTCCAAGGAAGAAATCGACAGTCATTGATGGAAAACTTTCTTTCATTTTCAGCCACCCACCCCCATCTCCACAATGGGCCATTTTGCAGACAATAGCCATCATCACTGCCTTTGTGCAGGCCCAGGCATCCTGAAAGTGAGCCTTCAATCTCCTTGCAGACAGTCACAGGAAATGGAAAATCCATGCCAGTCTCTGCTGGCACTTCAGCAGCTGATTCCAAAGCACAGAGGGGGCCTGTTCTCTGGGTTGCAGAGGGGTCAGTGAGTTGAAACATCTAACTCCTGTGGCCAGTCCTCCGGGGTAGGATTAACATCTTCCTGGGGCTGAGGGACTCCATGACCTTTCTACTTGTATTACCCACCCACTCACTGCAGGGCAGGGCTAGGCAGGGCAGGGCAGGGCAGGGCAGGGCAGGGCAGGACAGGACAAAGCTCCGTCTGCTGGAGTCGTCCCTGAAAAACCCTGGGACACAGCGTTCCACAGTCCTGTTTGCAGGAGGAACCCCTTGCTTCCTGGCAAAAAAAAGGATTCAGAGAGCTGGAATTCTGAGAAAGGAAGCCAGACAATGGGTGCCCACATCCCCACTCCATACCAGGTCATTCTGGAAGGAGATGCCTCTCCCTCCCCTCCATTCCCCAAAGGGCAGCCTGAAGATGCTTCTGACTCAGCCATCTGAAAATGTCACTTCTGCTTAAAACACTGACCAACAGAAAGGAGCTCCACAGCTGTTCTGAACATAACCTTAATTATTCTGAGACAATCAGGGAATTTGATTATAGACAAGGTATCAGACAAACCAGGGAATTATTATTAATTTTGTTAGGTATGATAATGTAATTGTTATGTAAAAGAACATCTATATTTTTAGAGATATACACTGCATGTCTGTAATAACACAATAGCTGAGATTTTCTTTAAAATGCTTTAGTATGGGGGAGAAAAAGGAAATACAAAGTATGATAAGGCAGAATCCAGGTTTGACAAGATGAGATGGTTTGATTGATTAATGATGTCTGCCACAGGCAGGGGAAAGGCAGAGGGGCAGGAGCAGGAGGGCAGTCACAGAATACAGGCTGCATGTCTGCCACCCTGGCTGGCCCTTTGTCTGCTGGACAAAAGTCTGCTTTACCTTTCATGTCTGCTTCAAAGAATATTTACCTTTGTTATATGTTGTTTCACTAGAAGTTAATATGTTCTTTAACAGTTCCATCTTACTATTTCTGGTCTAGGGCCAGCCAAAAATAAGAACAATAAGGACCCTGACCCCAAACTGTTATCATTAATTGAATTTTATATGAAAATTCTACAGATTCTACATTTTATATTCAAATAAACAACTCATCTCCTTCCTTTCAAAAAGGAAGTAATAATCAGATGCCCACCTGTGTCAAGTGCTGCCTAGGCACCATCTCTTCAGCCATCACAGCACCCCATTAGCTAGGACTGTGGCAACCCCCCCCCAGATTTCAGATCCAAGTTGGACTCATTCACACAAGGTCTCACAGAGGGTGGACAGTTGAGTCAGAATCTGACCTGGACCTCTCTGACACCGAAGACAGAGCCCAAACCTTTCACTCCCCCGCCTCGCACCGAATGTCTAGAAAAGGGACTTCAACATTTTTTGGTCACAGGAAAGAGCTAGAAGTCTGTGGACTGAAAAGCCAGAGAGAAAATGAGGAGGTCAAGTTCCAAAGGGTAGCTGCTTGAGAGCTGTGCCCCAGGGGGACACTCTGATCTCAACAGGAGAAGCAGAGAAGAAATGCCATGTACCAGGGGCTGCCCCCAGCCTACCCACTGGGACCATTTTCCACTTCCTGGCCAGCTAAGGGCAGCTGCTTAGAAGCCACTAGGATGAAACTCTCTACTATGAGATTCCAGGTGGCAGGGTCTCTTCCCTGAAAACTCTGCCCACTTTGGGGGTCAGAATTCTATTTGTTGTCTGCAAATGAAGAGTGAAAACTGGAAATTCAGGCCGTGAGACTGAAAACATAAATTTGGGGGTTCATAAGTGTAATTCTAATTGGTTTTAATTCTTAATTAGAGGTTTTCTTGTTTTCTGATAATAATTTAAGTCAAAAATTTTGTGTGAGTTTGGTTGCTTCTATGAAATTTAAACTTTTGTTAGTCCTAAATATTTTACTGGATGTATTTGATAGGGGTATGCTGTCAACTAAAAATGCAAAATTCCAATGTAGGCTTTGCATATAGGGCGGATGCAAAAAAAAAAAAGTGTCATTCCAACTGAATTGAGTCTTATTCAGAAATGAGGAAGGGTTGCTATTCTATAATCCTTTGTGCTTCCTGATTCTGCTTTGGTCCCACCACCACCACAATCCTTTAAAATATAACTTCAAAATTTTCCAAGAAACCATGAGAATTGTTCATGTTAAGTTGGGTTGAAGGTTAGTGAGTGTAATATGAATGAGAATTTGAAGCTCAAACCATTCAGGGATTTCAGCTGAAATGGTGGGAATGAGTAGGAGCTTGTGGGAATTGTCCAGTTTGCACAGTCTCAGTGAATGTGTCCACTTGCAATGCTGGCTTGGGCAGACTTAACCTGCTGTGTATCTGGCATTTGCTTTGGTTGTGATTGCTGATATCCTTCACCGAATGCATTTCTCCACTGAGGGTTTGGGGAAGCACTAAACTCTAGTAATAAGTAGCTAAGACATTGATACTAGAATTTGATTTACTGTCCTCAAAAAACCCTCCATACTCCCAAGTTCTACAGCCTTCTAAAATCAACCTTCTTTAAATCTAGATAGTGACAGTCCACATACCTGAACAGTTTGACTGGAAGAAAGCCTGGCCCTTCCTCAAGTTTTTTCCACAGGGATCTCTGAAAATCCCGGAGGACTATTTCTGTGTCCCATGAAGCAGCCCTGGTTTTCACTTGAACATCAAGCAGCTGACTGGGTTCTAGTCAACTTGATCCTTCATTCCTGTGTTGTCGCGTTTCTCCAGATTATTTCTGCTCTCTTAAAAATCCATCCAAAATTCCCTCCTGAGCACAGTTAAGACCAGATGGTAACATTTAACAAAATTTCACTGAAAGTTTGTGGGGAGCAGAAGGGCTCACGGGGCAGAGGGTTAGCTCTCTCTTTGGGCGCCAGCCTGACGCTATGCTGCTGAGCTGCTGCCTCTGCTACGGAATTGCTTTGTCTCTATCTTTCTGACATGGGTTTAGATCCTCATCCCATCCTGGTCTTCTCTGAGGTCCAGTAAGATGGTAAGGAAAAGATCTGTAGTCTTGGCTTCCCATGAAGCCCAAAGTGAAAACATCCTGTTAACGCTGTGGTTAAGAGCAGTCTAATTCCTCACTGGCCCCCAAATTCCATCTCAGAGAAGAATATGTTGCCCGCTACTGTGAAACCGAAGTCCTACCAACAGATGTGTCTTGCCAGGCAAGGTGGTACACACCTGTAATCCCAGAACTCAGGAGGCTGAGGCAGGTGGACCCTGAGTTCAAGGCCAGTCAGGACTAGATAATGACATATTGAGACCCTGTCTCAAGCAAAGGAATTTTCTTAAATGAGGATGTTTTTTTCTCTCACCTTGGATACAACTCCCTAGTTGGTGAAGCAGGATGTCATCAGTTTTTAAAACCAGCACCTTCTCCTGCCATTTCTAATCACCAATTTTGGGTCCACATTTATCATTGGAGGTTACCTCCGGACACAGCAGCTGGGAGGGCCCATGGAGGTCAAGCCGCAAGCTTCGTTCCTGGGGATACATCCATTGCGCTGTCTTTCTGAGGGGTACATCCTATATTTGTGCCCTGTGCCCCAGAAATGGCTCTTTACACCCCTGTCAGCCCCAGGGTCCCTGGAGGAATAAAGTTAGGGATCAGGCTGGTCATGCAAACTAGGGAAGAGGCCTTTGCGAGCTGCTAGAGCAGCACCTGTAGTCTGAGGAGAGGAGAGGAGAGGAGAAATCACACTGGCATTGAGACGGTCTGTGATAAAAGGCAGGACAATGCAGTGCAGTCTCGCTCACATGGAAAGAAGGACCCGAGGCAGAGCCCTGACAGCCCCAAAGTCAGCCTCCTTTGTGACACATCTTTGTATGATTACACTGTGTGTTGTTCACGGGGGTCCTCAGGCCTGGCATTGCTGGGAAAAGTTGCAGTTTTCCCTTTTGAAAACATTTCGAACTCTTTGCTTTGATGTGTCTTAATCTCTACTTCTCAAACTAAGGCAAGGTTTTCCCATTCTCTAGGGATACGCAGCACTGCACTAGAGGAATATGAAGCCACAGAACACCACACACAATTGTGGCCTGCGATTTAACTAAAACAGCATGGGACTGGGGGATATCATTTTGGAGTTTTGCGCTCTTACACATCATGTCACCAGGCAAAGTCTGCCCGTTTTCTCTCATTTTATCCCATTTCATGTTTTCTACAAAAGCTTGGGGTTTGTTTGTTAAATTTTAATCAAAGTAATGCATAAACACAGTTTTAAAGTTAAATCACACAAGAAAAATTTGAAAGCCCATAATGCTTTATCCCATCCCATCCCATCTCCCAACCTGGTCCCACAGAGGTCGCAGTTGATGACTCTTTATAACCTTGCAGCTGGCTTTTTCTTTCTACTAGCTACCTCCACATTTCTAAACAATATGTTTAAACTAATCCATAAGTACGACATTCTGTATTGATTTTGCATTATGATAGATGTGGTTTGGCTTTATCGTTCCTCCAAACTTATTGCCCCATACAGCTGTTTCATTGATTTTACTTACATAATTGATGTTGTAAAATAGACATTGGCTGTTTGATAGCCACCTAACAACCATTTCCTTTTCTCTTATAATACCTTGATTCCCACCTTGCTATCTACCTTTCCTTCCATAGCCCCTATCTTTCCAGGAGGCTGACTCCACCTCTAACTACAGGGCTAGGACCTGACTGGCTGAACTCCATGCCTAAGCTCTAGGAATTGGCCCAAGGAAGGCATGTGAACAAGTGATATCAGCAAGATGGCTGACTAGAGCTGCCCGATGTGCTCCTCCCACACATACAATAAAGGACCAAAACCAAAACAAACAAACAAACAAACAACAAAACCACTACTTCACTGGAGTGTTTGAGGCTACACCCTGGAGTGCAGTGGGTTTACAGCAGAGCTACTGCAGTGCAGTGATATGTGCCAGCATTAGGGAGGGGGAAACAAAGCACACAGTACCTACCTTCCCTCCAGGTCAACCCTAAAAAGACAGGGACCTCGGTTGGCAGAAACAAATAAGCAGGAGGCACCCAGTGGTCTCTACTCATTCCATGGACACCTGGGACATTTACTGCCAGAGGAGTCTGCAGCTTTCACAAGTTCTAGGCCCAATATGAGGAGTTCCTGAGTTACCACACCCCTGAATTGTCCTGGAGAAAGAACCCAGCCCATGCTGTCCCCACATGGCACCTCAGGCTCCTGCCCCAGAGTTCCATCTTGAAACCTTGCCCACTTAGAGTTCTGTGAAGCAGCCAGGCAACAGTCCCCAGCAGTTCAGCCAACCTAACCCTGCAAATTAGCCAGATACCCCCACCTTCCTCCCACAGCTCTGGGAAGCACTGGGGTAGCCCACTCTGAACAATTGCCTATAGAGGCCTCAGAAAGCAGCAGGGTCACTCTGCCCACCCATTCCTGAACTCTTGACCACAGGAAGCAGCCAGATGGTGCTGGCTACCCCCACTGCAACATCAAGAAGCATCTAACCAGCCTGTTCTCAGAAGCTCAGCCCACTAAGATCATACAGCATAGGTAGGCAACCTGCCCACTCAGCATTGGCCCTGGAAAGCAGCTAGGCAATCTTTCCTGAGCAAGTCAGCCACAAAGGCCATATGAAGTCATCTATGTGGCCCTCACACACTGACAAGCACTCTGCCTTGCTACTAGGCATGCCATGTCACACTTACCTGGACCCACTAGGGCAGCCCTGCCTCCATTATGCAAAGAAGTTGACAGGTGCCTCACACCCACAGCCAGGTGCACCATGCTCAGAGCTGCCAGTGAATCCATTCCACCTAAGACAGCTGTGTGACAGCTGCCAATGCAACTGCACAAACCCCACAGCCTTGACCACTGAGAGACCCACAGACATTACTGATGTTTACTACAACTGAAGAAGCTACAAACACTACACTAAAGTGCCCACCTGGCCCAAAGTCAACACAGCACATCCAGCTGACACCTACGACACATTGCCAACAGAAAGTCCTTTATCACAAAAAACTCCCCATAAAATTGGTAGAGGCAACTTATCTGCCACATGAACAAATTATCAACATGGCAACACAAAAGCATGAAAAAACTAGGTAACATAATACCTCTGAAGAAACACAGTAACTCTAATGACAGGAATAAAAGAAAAATAAATCAATGACTTGCCTGAAAAGGAATTCAAAACAATGATTTTTAAGAAAACTGAAGCCAGGGATATAGCTCAGCAGTACAGTGTCTGCCTGGCAAGTGCAAGGTGGTGAGTTCAATTTCCAGTACCAAAAAAAAAAAAAAAAAAAAAAGGAAACTGAGATAAAAGAGAATATATTCAATCCAACGAAATTAAGAATACAATTCATGATATTAGTGAGAAATTTAGCAAAGAGATAGAAATCATAAAATAGAACCAAACAGAAATATTGAAATTAAAGAATTTAATAATTGAAAGAAAAATACAATTAAGAGAGTCAACAGTAGAATAAATGACAGAAGAAAGTCTATGCTTGAACACAAGTCTTTTGAAATGACCTAGTCAGACAAAATAGAAAAAGAAGGAAAAAAAATTAAAAATTAAAACAAAGCCTTCAAGATTTATGGGACATCATTGAGCAAGCAAACCTCACATTATGGATTTTCTAGAAGAGAAGGGAAAAGCATAGAAAACCTGCTTGACAAAACAATTGATGGGGCCGGTGAGATAGCTCAGTGGCATAAGCGCCTGCCTGGCAAGCGTGAGGTCCTGAGTTCGACCCCCAGTACCCACATAAAAAAAAAAATTGCTGAAAACTTCTAAAACCCTGGAAATGTCATATACATCCAGGACCTCTAATAGAATCAACCAAAAGAGATCTTCTTCAAGACATAGTATAAACAAACTGCCAAAATTACAAGATGAAGAGAGAATTCTAAAAGCAGCAAGAGAAAAATACAAATTTTTATATAAGAAAAACCTATTAGAGTAACAGTAGACTCCTCAACAGAAATAGTACAGGTCAGGAGAGAATGGGATGATAAATTCAAAGTCCTGAAAAATACTGAGAACCAAGAATACCATAACCAGCAAAGCTATGCTTCAGAAGTGAAGGAGGAACAAGAATGTCTCAAGACAAGCAAAAGCTAAGGGAATTCATCATCACTGGAACAGCTCTGTAAGAAATGCTTAAGGGACTCCTGCAATATAAGTGAAAGGATGATAACTACTATGTTAATCAGCTTTCTAGTACTATAACAAATACCTGAAATAGTCAACTTATAAAGAGAAAATGTTTCTATCAGCTTATGTTTCTGGAAGTTCCAGCTCATGATCAATTGCCCCTCTTGCATTGGGCCCCCTTGCATTTGGGCCTGTGACTTGGCAGCACATCATGATAGGGAGTACATGGTGAAACAAGCTATTCATCTCCAGGCAGCCAGGAAGCAAAGAGAAAAAGAGGAAAAGGCTAGGGTTCTAATATCTTATTGAAAGGCACACCACCAAGGAAAAGACGTGCAAGTGCAAAACCAGTAGAGGAGATGCAGAAAGGATAAAGAAAAGAGAATCATACCCTATCAATAGATAAATTACCAAACCATGAAGGTGAACAACGAAGGAAGAAAAGAACAAAGGATATACACAAAGATTACTAAAATGACAGGAGCATATCTTACCTATCAATAATAATCTTGAATGTAAATGGATTGAGTTCATAATAAAATGATATAGACCAGTTGAATTAATTATTTTAAAAGACCCAATAATATGCTGTCTATAAGAAACTCACTTCACCAGTAAAAACACACATCAACTGAGAATGAAGGGCTGGAAAAAGATGTACCATGCAAATGGAAATGAAAAGCAAGCAGTAGCTATAATAATATCAGATAAAATAGGCATTAAGTAAAAAACTGTAAAGAGAGATGATGAAAGTAACTGTATCATGATAAATGGACTAATATAATGGGAGGAAATAACAATTATGTATGTATGATTTTTCTTAAAACAAATGAAAATAAAAATACAACATATCAAAACCTGCAGAATACAGTAAAAGCAGTGCTAAGAGGGAATTTTATACCAATAAGTACCTACATCAGTAAAACAGGAAGATTTCAAGTAAATAACATAATAATACAGTGCAAGGAAATAGAGAAGCTGAAACAAATTAGTAGAAGGAAAGAAATAACAAAGATCAGAGCAAAAGTAAATTAGAGACTAAAAAACAATACAAAAAGCCAATGAAACAAAGAGTTGATTTTTAAAAAAGATAAACAAGTTGAACAAAATTTTAGCTAGACTATTAAGGACAAAAGAGAGAAGACCCAAATAAATAAAATTAGAGATGAAAAATGAAATATAACTGATACCACAGAAATACAAAAGATTACGAGGGTCTATTATGAACAACCATGTGCCAACAAACTGGAAAACCTGAATAAATAGATAAATTACTAAGCACATGTAATCTGCCAAAATTGAACCACAAGGACATAAAAAACTTGAACATACCAATAACAAGTAACAAGACTGAATAAGTAATAAAAAGTCTTTCAACAAAGAAAAGCACAAGACCAGATGACTTCACTAGTGAATTTGATCAAACCTTTAAAGAACTAGTGCCAATTCTTCTCAAACTACTTCAAAGTATTAAAAGGGAAGGAACCTTTCCAAACTTATTCTGTGAGGTCAGCACTATCCTGATATCAAAATCAGACAAGCACACAAAACAACAACAATAGAGACCAATATCCTTGATAAACATAGGTGTGAAAATTCTCAGAAAAATACTAGCAAATCAAATTCAACAACACATAAAAAGGATTACGCACCAGTATCAAGTGAGAACCAAGGATATTTCAACATAATGCAATCAGTAAATGTAGTACTTCACACCTACAGGGTGAAGGACAAAAAACATATGACTGTGATCATTTCAATGCAAAAAAAAACATTTTATAAAATTCAACATCCCTTCATAATGTCATAAAAGTGAAAAAATTAGGTATGGAAGAAATGTGCCTGAAAATAACAAAGACTATATATATATATATATATATATATATATATATATATATATGCCAAACCAATAGCCAACATCACACTGAATGTGGAAAATTGAATAATTTCCTCTAAGGAAAAAGATAAAAGATGTTCACTTTCACCCCTTTTAATCAATATAGTGCTGGAAGTCTTTGCCAAAGCAATAAAGAAAGAAAAGGAAATAAAGGACATCCAAATAAGAAAGGAAGGCGTCAAATTGTCCCTATTTGCCAATTTAATTTGAAGTTTAAAAATTGAAATCAGAAATGAAAAAGTAAAACTATCTCCATTCATATGGCATATTTTGTGTGCAGAAAACCCTAAAAACTGAAAAACAAACAAACAAACAAAAAAACTATTAGGATTAATAAACAAATTCAACAAAGTTTCAGGAACATGAAAATTAGCAGATTTTCTGTAGACTGATGGTGAATTACTTGAAAAAGAAATCAAGAAAAATTCAAATTTACAATCAAAAAGAATAAAATGTTTAAGGATAAACTAACCAAAGAGGAGGAAGACTTGTACCCTTGGAATTATTAAATATTGATGAAAGAAATAAAGAAGATACAGATTGTGTCCCATGTTCATGGACTGCAGAACTATTATTCTTCGTAGAACCGAAGTGATCTACAGATTCAATACAGATTCAGTAAAATCCCTATCAAAACCCAAATAGCATTCTTTACAGAAATAGAAAAAGAATACTAAAATTCATATGGAATCACGAAAGACTCTGAGTAGCCAAAGCAACCACTAGCAAGAATAACGAAGGTGGAGGAATAAGAAAATTTGATATATGCTACCACCTTGATGAGCCTTGAGGGCATTTACTATGATTTAGATAGGGTTTGAATGTGTCCTGCAAGAATTGAGAGTTTGGTCCCTAGTATGACATATTGAGAAGTGTTGGGACATTGAAGAGTGTGAGGCCTTAGGTCACTAGGGAAGCTACCCTTGGAAGAGATTAAGCACAGCCCACCCTCTGAATTGCTCTTGTTTCCTGATCTCTTCCCCCATACATTCCTCTGCCACCTTGACACCATCTGTTGTTAGGACCTCACCAGAGGTTGAACCACGGGGGCTGCCTAGTACTGGACTTTGACCCCCCAGTATTGTGAGTTAAATAAACCTCTTTTCTTTATAAGGATTGGCAGCCTCAGGGTCAAGGCCATATTTTGCTATGGTAATGGAAACCCTCACACAGCATTATACAAAGTGATATAATTTGATCACATAAGTACAAGTACTGTATGGTTCCACTCATGTGCAATACTCAAATCCATAGACAGAAAGTAGAATGGTGGCTTCAGGGCTGGGCAAAGGGAGAAATGAGGAGTGGATACAGTTTCAGTTAGCAAAGATGAAAACTTCTGGAGGTAGATGGTGGTATTTGTTGCATAACAATGTGAATGTACTTCGTGCTACTGAAGTATACACTTAGAAATGGTTAAGATGGTTAATGATATACTATGTATATTTTAATCGCAATTTTTCAGAAAGTCACTTTGGTAGGAAAAGTCCATGCTAATGGGAGGAGAAGAAGAAAAGGTAAAAGACTGAGCTGTAGAGATGTTTGGGAGCAAAAAGAAACAGACAAACTAGAAAAAGGTGCCTTTTAGAATGAACCGTAAAATAATGCATTCTAATGGGTTCAGGAGGCAAATTTGAACAACGAGTTGGGAGACTGAAGCTAAGTTAGTTCTTCACCTTACAGCCACGTGACTGAACAGATATTGATACTGAGGTTGTTTTATTGGCCTGTGTTCACTATGTTTGCAATGATGATGCCTGTAAGATATCAAATGCAAATTTCTTGATGGTAAAATAACCAGTTAAGGAAATTTCAACAAGATAATATGAGTTCTAGGGAAAACCATGGTATCAACTGGAGAAACTGAGCAGATGGAGCTTGAATCATGGAGGGTGCAGCTGCAGGAGTGCCAGGAGCTAGCCACAGGCACAGCCAGACTGCTGCAGAGCCGCTGCCTCGTTTACACTGGGATGCTTGACCTCCACCTATCTGCCTCATAATCTTCTTAGTGTTCACAACGGGGAGCTCATATGGGAAATTTTTTTAACAGGGGATGGTTTGAATACTTACCCTGTGGAAAGCACCTTGAAAAGCTTGTTCTACCTCATTAGCATGCACTGATTCTGCAGGGTGAGCTGCTACCAGTGTTGTTGAGCTACCCAAACTAAGGGTGAAAACGTCGATGAGTTGATTGAAATCATTTCTCACCTTAATGATAAAGTGACTCACAAACCAGTTTATTTAGCAAGTTTCTTTTTCAGAGGTTGAACACAATCAGAAATCTGTAAGGCCAAACTGTTGAGGTATGCTATTGATAAGACTTGGTATTACTTAAGGGGATGTCTAAGACTTCAAGTTGCTGATATTATGATAAAATAATCAAAGTGTCCCTAACAGCCATAGAAATTTTGAGTTTTTTTTTCTTTTTTTCTGTTCATTTCTTTCTTTCTTTCTTTCGTTTCTTTGTTTGGATTTTTTGTTTTTGTTCTCTCCTTCCTAGGTCATGGTCTTAGTAAATGAGACTAAAGGTCTGCTTCCAAAAAGATAGAATAGGGCTGGGGAGATAGCTCAGTGGCACAGCCCTTGCCTTACAAGCGCGAGGTCCTGAGTTTGATTCCCTGTACCAAAAAAAAAAAAAAAAAAGAGATGTACTTTTCTTCTTCTTCTTGCTAAGTGCAGCTTAAAAAAAAAGAAACACACACATGAAAACTGTCAGTATCAGAGGGAATTCATTTGTTTGTATTCTAACAAAGATAAGTAAAGCTGGCCAAAACCTCAACCAGAATATCAAACTTCGACAAACTTCAACTTATACAAAATCTTCTGCAAGGACATTCAACTGCCCAGAAACTGCCTGTTCAATCTTGGTCTAACATCATCCTTATTGATCATCACTGATTATCACTGTTGGCTAAACATTATTGTTTCAAAATACATTGTGTAATCCTCTTCATCTTTGCCTTTAAAAGTTTCCTGTCCCTCAACCCCTGGATATGCTCACAGTTTTTATAGCATGTGCATTCTCACTGAAATGCCCTGCTACTCTCAAATAAAATTTGACTTGCTTCAGTTTTAAACTTTTTGTGTTTTTCTAGTTTGACAAACCCTAGCCATTGTATATAAAACAAATGTAAATCTCTGAAAGGTGGAGAGTAGACTAGCTAGGGAGTTTGGGTCTCAAAACCTGACTCAGTAGTGAGCTCTCTGGACTTCCTTTTTCCCTCACATGTCCTACTAGTGCTGGAGAAGCCAGCAACCTGGAAATGTTAATGTCCATAGTCCCCAAAAACAAAACAAACAAAAATAAAAGCTCCAGAGAAAAAGCCTACTCTCTCTAGGCAAAGGACCAAGAAAAGAGCAGCTTAGCAAGATAGAAACCTTCTAGAAAACAACTGCCCTACTTCAATCTCTTTCCCTATTCCCTAAAAAACACCACTCCCACCTCTAATCAGCAAGGACTAAATAGGAAGCCTAAAATTCCATCTTCCCCAGACTGTAACAAGGGATCCTTGCCCCCTGCCTGGGTGGTGTCAGAAAAGACAAATGGATATCAGGGACTTTCATGCCCATCAAGTGGTAACAAGGTTTCCTTGTGGGTATCAGTGGAGATAATGTAGGGATCCTGGACCTCAAGCCCTGCCCAGCAGCCTCAGGTGCCCCTCTTCTTTCTGCCAAGTGGTATCAGAGGAGCCTAGTGGAGAGTTAGGACTTTCACCACTACCCAACAGTTAATGAACCCATTCTCCTCTTCCACCGTCACATCCCATCATACTAGTGGAAGCCCCATGGGGAGCAGAACCAGAGCAGTTTTGCCTCTTCCATCCAGGATGGTATCAATGAGGCCTGGTGGGGAGTCTGAACTCCCCCCAACCAGTAACAAGTAATCCTTCTCCACTAAGGTAGGTGTCAATGAAGGCTGGATGGGAAAAATGGACTTTCGTCCCCACCTTACAACACTGATACAGCACTCCCCTTCCCACCAGGCCAAGGTCAGAGGAGCTGATAGAGATGAGATCCAGAGTAACAATATATTCAAAATGCCCAGGTTTTCATCTAAAATCACTCATACTAAGAACCAGAAATATCTCAACTGGAATAAGAAAAGACAATCGCTAGATACCAACACTTAGAGGACACAGATGTTAGGACTATCTGAAAAAGGATTTCAAGCAGCCATCATAAAAATGCCTCAAAAAGTTGAACAAATTTTATATGTATTAAAAAATCTCAGAAAAATAGAAGATATAAAGATGGATGAGGCCCTGGGTTTTGTGTGTGTGTGTGTGTGTGTGTGTGTGTGTGTGTGTGTGTGGGTGGGTACCGGGGGTCGACCTCCAGACCTCGCGTGCCAGCAGGTGCCCGTGCCGCTGACCGATATCACCGGCCCTTTTTTCATGTGTGGGTTCCGGGAGTAGAACTCGGGCCTTGGCGCTTGCCAGGCAGGCGCTTACGCCGCTGAGCCATCTCACTGGCCCAAGGACCTGGGTTTAAGCCCCAGCACCTACATAAGCAAATGGAGATTTTAGAACCAAATATACAAGGACTAAAGTAAAAAACTCAATGGACTGGCTCAACAGTAGAATGAAGAAGACAGAAGACTGAAAAAGAAAATGAGCAGCACTTTAGGGGACTGTAGAACTTGAAATAAACAGCAAATATTCATGTTACCAAAGAATGAGAAGGAGAAGAAAAAGAGGGTGAGCTGATAAGGTATTTTGTGAGTTTGACAAAAGACCCAAAGCCACTCTTTTATTTTGACCATGATTTATTTGGAGTGGAGGCATTGTTTTTTACAGAGAAAACATACGTCATGTAGGTTGTCTAAAAATAAAGTGTACTTAAACTAAAAAAAAAGAAAGAAAGAAAAAAGATGCAAAGCCACAAAGTTAAGGTCAGAGAATCCCAAAGAGGATGAATCCAAATAAATCCATCTGAAGACACATTACAGTCCAACTTCTGTAAACTAAAGACCAAGATCAAATCTTAAAAGCAAAGAAAGAAAAACACCTTACCCATTGGGTAAAACAACTTAAATGGCAGTAATTTTGATAGTCAGAAACCAGAAACACTAGCTAGAAATGGCATAACATTTTTCAAGTACTCCAAGAAAAGAGCCATCAAACTAGAACCTTATATCAAGCAAATATCCTTCAGAAATGAAAAGGAAATGAAGCTATTCCCAGATGAAGAAAAATAAAGAGAATCTATAGCCAACATATCACCTATAAAAAGAGTTACTGTGTGGATTTAAACTTGAAAACAGAAATATAGGGGACTGTAGAAAGGAAAGGATACAATAGGAATCTTGTAACGTTAGGAAAAAAGAGAACACAAGGGAAAGATGAAGCATCTAGACAAATGAAATAGACTTTCCTACTCTTGAATTTTCTAAGTTATATTTGATGGCTCCAGGAAAAAATCTAACATTGTCTAGTGTGGTTTTCAATGTGTGTAGAAGAAATATTTAAGACAGTTATAAATGGGAAAGGGTAAAATGCTGCAAAGAGAGCTAAGTTGTCTTACCACGCAAATTGATGAATGTTGGTACCAGTAGATTGTGATGACATGTATATATAATATAATACCTAAAACAACCAGTTTTTAAAGATCCTATACAAAGATACACACTCAAAATACTATAGATAATTCAAATTAATTCTAAAAACTGTTGAAGTAACCCACAAGAAGACACGAAGAAGAAAATAGGGAAACAAAAACAAGAAAAAACATAAAACAAAAATAAAATGACAGACATAAACCCTAATGTATTAATAATTACACTAAATGTAAATGATTTAAATACACCATGTAAAAAGTGGAGATTAACAGAATGGATTCTTTTTTTTTGGTGGGTACTGGGGGTCGAACTCAGGACCTTGCGCTTGCAAGCAGGCGCTTTCGTCGCTGAGCGATATCACCGGCCCTTTTCTCCTTTGTATGTGGGTACCAGGAGTCAAACTCAGGACCTCACGCTTGCCAGGCAGGCACTTATGCCGCTGAGCTATCTCACCGGCCCTGGATTCTTTTAAATGACTCAACTATGTAATGACTACAAGGAACTCATTTAAAAAATAACAATATAAGCAGGTAGAAAATAATCAAATAAAGAAATACATCCATGTAAACATTAATCAAAACAGAGAAGGAATGACTATACTAGTGTCAGATCAAATACATTCAAAGAAAATTACCAGAGACAGAAAGGAATATTATATAATGATAAAAGGATCAATCCATCAAGAAGCCATAGTAATTCTAAATGTGTATACAGCCAAAAAAATTAGCTTCAAAACACATGAAATAATATGTAAAAGAGTTGCATACCATAATCAGGTAGATTCCAGGGATGAGAGGTTGGCTCAGCATATGAAAACCAATCAATGTAATTCACCATGTCAACAAATTAAATTAATGAATATGATAGCCTTTTCAACAATTGATGTTAGACAAATTTTATATTCATAGGTCAAAAAGAGACAGAAACATGACCCAAACTTACCACCTTATACGAAAATCAACTCAGCTGGATCATAGGCTTAAATGTTAAACATTAAACTGTAAAAAGTTTCAGAAGAAATCACAGGAAACAATCTTCTGAATCTACAATTTGGTGAAGAGTTCTTAGACATGATGCCACAAGAACTATTCATAAAAGAAAAAAATCAATAAAGTGAACTTCATCGAAATTATAAAATTTGCTCTGAAAAGAACCATGTTCAGAGGATAAAGACAAGTTACAGACTGGGAGAAATTTTTTCACACCATATATCTATGTATCTAGAATATATAAAGAATTTTCAAAATTCATCATATATCACCACATACTCATTACTATAGCTACTGTTTTAAAAAACAGAAAATAGCAAGTGTATATGAAGAGACTGTAATTCTTGTGCATGGTTGGTGAGAATGTACAATGGTACAGATGCAATGGAAACCAGTAAGGCGGTCCTTTCAAAAATTAAAAATAGTTATCATATGATCCAGCAATTCCACTTCTGGGTATATACCACAAAGAACTGAAATCAGGGTCTCAGAGAGATATTTGTACATCCATGTTCATAGCAGTATTATTCACAGTAGTCAACAATAGAAACAACAATGTCCTTTGGTGGATGAATGGATAAACAAAATGTGGTATTTACATACAGTGGAGTATTATTCAACCTCAAAAAGGAAAGAAATTCCAACACATGCTACAATACTAATGGACCTTGTGGACACTAAGCCAAGTAAAATAAACCAGCTAAAAAAAGATGAACACTCTATGGTACCACTTACATGAAGTATCTAGTGTAGTCAAATTTACAGAAAGCAGAATGGTGTTTATCAGGAAGTTGGAAGAGGGAGAAATAGAGAGTTGTTTAATGATCACAGAGTTTTAGTTTTGCAAGATGAATAAATTCTGGAAATTGGTTTCATGACAATAGAAATAAACTTAACACTTCTGAACTATGCTCTTAAAAACAATTGAGCTAGTAAATTTTATACAGTGTATTAAAATTTTTTTAAAACTCAACAAGATAAAAAATAAACCATCAATTAGAAAACAGACAAAAGACATGAGAAAACGTCTCACCACAGAAAAAATAAGGACGCAAACAAGCCCGTGAATTTTAACATCAGTAGGGAATGTACATTAAAATTACAGTGTTAGGGGCCGGTGAGATGGCTCAGCGGCTTAAGCGCCTGCCCGGCAAGCGCAAGGGCCCGAGTTCGACTCCCGGAACCCACATACGAAAAAGGGGCCGGTGATATCGCTCAGCGGCACGGGCGCCTCCTGGCGCGTGAGGTCCTGAGGTCGACCCCCCGGTACCCACCAAAAAAAAAAAAAAAAAAAAATTACAGTGTTAAGGAATTGAAATTGTTATGGAATGTAAATTAAAACTACAATGTGATATCACTACGCACCTAACAGATCAGCTTAAATGAAAAATAAGGACAATACCCAGTGCTGATGAAGATACAGAGAAACCAGATTTCTCATGCATTACTGACGGAAATGTAAGATGGTATTACTGTCTGGGAAATACTAGGGACTCTCCTTAAAAGCTAAGCAAACCCTAACCATACATCAAAGCCTTTATACTCCTGAGAATTTATCCCACAGAAATGAAATATGTCCACACAAAACAGGTACACAATTGTACAACCAAAATTTGTAAACAAGCAAAATCTGCTAGTCAGTGAATGGTTAAGCAAACTTGTACCTCTAAATCATAAAATACTATGCAAAAGAAACAACCAACAGGGTGAAAAGACCACCTACAGAATGTGAAAACAAATTGCCAGCTATTCTTCAGACAGAGGACTAACATCTAGAATATGTAAATAACTCAAAAATGTTAGGCTTACCAAAATAAAAGACCCAATAAAAAATGGGCAACTGAAATGAACAGACACTTCACAGAAGTACAAATGGCCAATAAATACATGAAGAAGTACTCAACATCACTCGCAGTACAGAAAGGCAAATTAAAACAACACTGAGTTTCCATTTTACCCCCAGAAAGAATGGCCATCATGAAGAAATCAAATAATAACAAATAATGATTAGGCTGCAGGGGAAAAGGAACACTTCTACATGTTTGGTAGGAATGTTAACTAGTACAACCATTATGGAAATCATTATAGAGATTCCTCAGAAAACTAAAAGTGAAATTCCATTTTACCCAGTTATTCTCCTTCTATTTATCTTCCCAAAAGAGTTCATGATATCATATTATAGTGATACATCTATACCCTGCTTATAGCAGCACAATTCATAATAGCTAAATCTTGGAAATGGCCTATATATCCATCAATAGATGAATGTATAAAGAATATGTGGTGTTTACAGACAGTGGAGTACTACTCTGCCATAAAGAAAGATAAAGTTGAGTCATTTGTAGAAAAATAGAGGCACCTTGAGACTGTAAATTTAAGTGAAGTAAATCGGGTACACAAGCTTAAATACCACATGGTTTCTCTTAACCAAATTATAAATAAAGAGCAAAATAAAAGGTAAATAATAGAAAACAGGGAAACAAATCTTTCTCAAAAGGCAAGGGGATCAACAGATGGAGGAAGTTGGTGGGGGAGAGAGAAAGGGGATGAAGAAAGGAACAATTGAGATGTGTTATGTACATGTACCAACTACACACAAGAAATGTAAACATTATGTATTACAAACATGTACAAAAGAAGGAAGGGGATCAAGAGATGGAGGGAGGAAAAAGAGAAAAAATGCTATACAGCCAGTTGCAAAAGTCTCAGAATGTATGACCCATTTAAATAATATTCTTTTCTTATAGATCTTTTAATTGACAAATACATTATATTCTTGAAGTGACAAAGTAATTAAAATGAAAATTGGGATAGCAGTTGCTGAAGTTTAGAGAAGGACTGAACTGTTCACCACAGAGGAGTAACCCAAGGGAGATCTTTGTGGTGATAGAGCAGTCCTGTGTCTTTACTGAAGTGGTTACACAAATCTATACATGTAAAAACCAAACAATAGAGCTATGTACACACTTCTACCAATGTCAATGTCCGTGTTTCGATATTATGCTATAGCTACTATACCAATGCAGGGAACTGGAAGAAGGGTCTGCCAGCTGAGACTGGCTTTTCACCCCTCAGATAATGTCCTTAAGATCCATCCAGGCTTTAATAGGCATCAATAATTTATTCCTTCATCTTGCTGCATATTATTTTATGGTATAGATATACCAGTTTGCTTAACTGTTCACTGACTGTAGAACAGATTGGCTGTTTCTAGATTTTGGCTGTTAACAATGGGATACCTGGTTTTGCATGGACATATTTCATTTCTGTAGGATAGATGCCCAGAGATATCTCTCTGTGACTATCACTGTGACTTCCTCTGCATCTATAATTATTTCAAAATAAAAAAGGGTTTAAAAAAAAGAATGAGTCTGACAGTGGGACCTTTTTAGACTGCTATATGAATCTAGGAAATTGGCCTCTTTGCAAGATATACTCATGGACATTTCCATGTGGCAACCTGAAAATCTTGCCTGTGTCACCTCTTTGGCAAAATTGTAAGCATCTTTCTCAGTGTTTATGTTCACATAGCTCATAAGGTAATAAGAAAACATAAGCCATTGCCATTTTTGTCTCTGTATCTATGCAAGCCTGAGTGCACACCAAGGCAGAAAAAATAAATTGCCTCAATCTTTAAATTGATAGGCAGTGTCAATTCAATATACATGATGTCTATTGGCGACAAAGTCATGCGTTCGATTGATATGATTATGGCCTGCTGACCATATTCCCAATTGAAGGAAATGCTGAATGGAAAACATATATATTTCCCCCTGCCCCAGCCAAGTTCACAGGGTCACTGAATTCCTGCCCCAGGTTAAGAACATCTGCTCTGAATATTCTCCTAGCTGCATCCCACAACTTTTGATATGTTCTTATTTTCATTTTTGTTCAGTTCACAATATTTTCCTATTTCCATTGTGATTTCCTTTTTGACCTGAGGGTTATTTAGTAGAATATTGCTTTGCATCTCCTTCAAACCCACCGCATATTCCTTGCAAATGTATTTTAGAGGCTGCATTCCACAGAATCTGGAGATACTAATGAAAACTCACCTAGCACAGTCAACTTGCAAGTGAGCCCGAGGTTGTCAGAGCCATGCCTAGAGCAGGCAGGGCAAAGTATTTAATGTGTACATTTTATTGCTTTAAGATTTATCATTTCTTAAATGAGCAATAACATGGGTTATAGCTTCAAAGACACTGTAGGCTGCCTGGCAGGGGCCAGGGGGCTTGGGAAGAGACAGGCAGGTCAGAAGAAGTGCCCATAGCCATAGGTCCTTCATGCTGCCACTTGCTTGGGCTTTGTCCTTGTACTATGCCTCAAGGAGAGTGGAGACCTTGCAGGTTATCAGGGAACCACACAAAAAACTTTTAGCCAAGCAGGAGCTGTGCCGTGTCCCAGCTGAGTGTCCCCATGTCAGCTAAAATCAAAGAGGTACCTGGGGCAGCTGAGTCGGAGAAGGGTGGGGAGTCAGACACAGGAGGTTGATGCTCAGGCCAAAATAGCCTGCAAAGGGGCTGGGTACCCACTGTCAACACACCAGGCTGGGAAGGGCTTTGTCCCAAATCTGAAAATTCAAGGTGAACTAGTGAAGTTGCGTGAGATTGATAAGTGTTAGAAATTAAACAGAAATGGCTGGAGTTCCTTTGCATTGCTTAGCTCATAAACATGACCTTGAGTATATACAGTACTTCAACTTTCTGACCCTTGCTTTCTCATGTGCGCAGAGAGGAAGCTGAACTAGATCTCCCTGAGGACCTCTCTCTTCTTCAACAGTCCCTATGAGGCAGTAGCTGCTAAGTAAATTCCCTTGGCCCTCGGAGCCTTGGCTTGCTCCTGACTGGGAGCCCATAGTACCTGTCCATTCCAGGGCTGTTGGGATGACCTGATGATGCTGGGTGTGGGAAAGTGAGTCACAAAATGCTGTGACCTTTGTTTTCCAAACTACCCAACCTGAGGTTCAAGAACAAATTCATGGCAACAGTAACAAGTTGTCATTTCTCTGGCTTTGCTCTCCACCCACCTTGGGGGAATTTTAGCTCTCCCCAGTCCCAACTCCCACTATTAGGGCCTCCCCAAAACCTCCAGGAACTCCCAGGAGTGTTTTGTGTATACTCAGTCCACTGCACAGCCTCTGCACTTTGTGACTCTTTGAAGTAATTCTCCCCTTTACTATTAAACCCCAAACATAACCAAGGCTCCATCCTAGAGTGAAAGAGCTTCACTTCGGGCAATCTAGGGTGCCAGTGCCCAGGAAACTAGTGTTGCATGTGGTAAGGGGATTCTGACTCCTCTCAGCTGGTCCAGGACTGAAGAAAAACAAAGGAGATACTTCAGGAACAAAATTTAAGGAGGTCCTCACTCTCAGATCATGCACATGGTTGCCCATCCTGCACTTGGACAAATCTGAGTGAATGCCTCCTAATATTTTTCTCCCTAGGCACCTTGCTTGTATCACTCTAGTTGCCATCCTGCCCATCACAGTAAAAAAATGCACCATGCAGCCAATGCCCTGAACATTCAGTGTCTCAGAGATATTGGGTGCCGTGAATAACTTGCAGTAAATCTGGACTGGCCCTCCCTTGCCTCAGGTGCAGAGGAAGGCTCAGGAGCTGTGTTTGGAGTACCTGACTCTGCCCTCACCAAAGCTGATGGGAACAGGCAAGA
Organism: Erethizon dorsatum; assembly: GCA_028451465.1. Lineage (NCBI taxonomy): Eukaryota > Metazoa > Chordata > Mammalia > Rodentia > Erethizontidae > Erethizon > Erethizon dorsatum. The sequence goes on along the minus strand of CM051827.1, from coordinate 105,961,139 downwards.
ACCTGACCAAGTGGAACCAATCAGAGATCTCTCCCAGGAGGCAGAGATCAGCCAGTTCCCTTCTGTAGGTGGCTGGAACTGAACACATCAGCGCTGGGTCTCTGAGGTGCCAGGCTCTACTCTGGGGGCAATGAAGAAAGGAGGTAATGTGCAGGGAGAGAGCAGAAATAAGAAATGAGGAGTTCCTGATTCTCAGCCCATTAGGGCCCTGGGCTTCCAGGAGACAGCACATGATTCCTTTTCTGCTTATGCTTGCAACCTAGAAAACTGAGAAAAATGAGTTTTTCTCTACTGCCCCAACTCTACTCAGCCCCAGGGCTGTGCCTATAACAGAAAACACCCCTCTAATCTCACACCTCCTCTCTCAATCATCTCTTGAACCAATGTTACCTTCAACCCTTTCTTCTTTTAAGCTGAATTTTTCTAGGAAGCTTGTGGAATGTGTAAGTATATCCTGTATCCTCTTTTTTTTCTAACTGTAATCCTCAAAGGGGTCCAAATCCCAGGGTGGAGAGCTCAGCTCAGGCACTGTCTGTGCCCAACTTGCTGCCTCCCAGGTTTGAATGTGTTCTCTGCATGGCCTCACCCATTAGGATTCCAGGCACAGTGCAGAATGTCTCACCTCCTTGATGAAATTACCCACTTAAACAGGTGCCTGTCTGCCCGGTGGCATGCTGGTGGAATTCCAAAAAGCCTGCCACCCACTCTGAAGGGGCTGCCAAGCAACACACAAGGCACCACTAACAGTTCACTTAGACCAACTCAAGCCAGAGGCCAAGCTCCTCCAACCAGGCTGAATGTCAGAGAAACAAAGGGAAGCCAGGAAGAAGAGGAGAGAGAGAAGAAGGAAGAGAGGGAGGGAAATAGGAACAGAGGGAGGGGGGAGAGAGGAAAGAAGGGAAGGAAGGAGAGTAGCAGCAGCCTTATCCTTCTCCAGTACCTCATCTGCCCCCTCCCCCTCCCACACCCTTCAGGCCAGCAGCTCTTTCTAGTGTGAAGCCAAAGAGATGGAGGAAGGGACCAGTTACCCAAGTGTGTTAATCATCTATTGTGGTTTACAAACATCCAAAAGTCAGGCTCAAGACAACAGCCATCCCAGAGGAGTGACTAGGTTCAGCTGGGTGGCTCTTCTGCCCCATGCAGTGGTAGGTGAGTAGCAGTCATCTGGGGACTGGGCTGGGCTGGAACACTGCTAGTTGCTCATTTATATGTCTCATGCTTGATGGAAGTGGCAGAAAGGACTGGGGTTCCCTCTCCCTTTCCTGGAGTGTCAAATCTTCTCCTCCACATGGTCTTTGCATGTGATCACTTCTACGTGATAGTCTGACTTCTTACATGGCAGCTCAGGATACCAAAGAGCACAAACTAAGAACCTTCAAGACCTTCCTAAGGCTTAGGCCTGGGTCTAGTGTAACATCACTTCTATTCATTCTCTTTGTTAAATTGAGTTACAGGCCAGCCTAGATTCCCTGTGGGAGTGGATTGCACAAGGGCACAAACACCAAGAGGAAGGGTCATTAGGGGTTATATTTGGGACTAGCAATTCCACCAAGAAGAAAGAAATATATCATTTGACTTTGGGAACTTTAGATCATCTAAAGAGGCAGGACTTTCACAAAGGCTCAAGTGTGAGTGCCACGCCATGACACAGAGACCTGTATAGTCAGGACACATAAACATTGACATATTCACTGCACACACAAAAAAACATTTGCACACACACACACATTCACACACACCAACATCTGGTGTTCTGTGTATCCTTATCCAATCTCTTGATTATAGTCCTTGAATTAAGACAGAGATGGCAAAATATATGGATGATGTGTTAGTCAGATTTCCATTACTACACCAAATTAACTTATAAGGAAAAAAAGATTATTTTGGCTCAGAACTTTAGAGGTTCCCATCCATGATTTATTGGTCCCATTGTTTTGAGCATATGGTGAGGCAGCATATCATGGCAGGAATGTGTGGCAAAGCAAATAATTACCTCAAAGCCAGGAAGTGAGAAGAGAGATGAAGGGATTAGAGACCCACAGTCTCCTTCAGCTTCCAGTGCCTGAGGACCTGCCATGATGCCCTACTTCTCGAAGGCCCCACCATTTCCCAGTAGCATCATCCTGAGGACAAAGCCTCCAACACATGGGCCTTTGGAGGACACTTGTTCAGATCATAGCAGATGGGGACAAAATGACCACATAAAATATCTACAAAATGACTTGCATTTAAGAGTAAAAATGAACCAACTAAATATGAAATGCTGGAACATGGTCACCCTATGCCGGTAGAAAGCCCTGAATATAGTTTTGAAATATCCATTTCACAAACACAGTGGAACAGAGAGTGGAACAACACCCATGTCTATGGCATCCATTCAGATACAGGGTCTGGTCGGGCTCCTACATATTAATTGTAAAAAATATCCCTCTGTCAACTGTCAAAAATGCATAAATATCTGAGAAAATCTTCTTGGTAGGTTCTTTCTTCAACTGCCCTGCCTCTTCTTCACTGAAAAGTTCTGAGTGAAATAATATTCGTGGTGGGCTACTGGACGGACAAATAATCCATCCACTCTTTTAGCTAGTCAAAATTCTACCCTTGGATAAAACTCAGTGTGGTCCATCAGAAAGCCAGGCACGGAGCTTGCACTATCTGCTCCACCTCCTCTCCTACACACTCCCTCCTTATTTCTGAATCACATTTTGGATCACGGTTGGGTACTAAGGTTTTGGGATATCCTTTACCTATTATTTGGGATTGTAAGAAACAATTAAATAAGACTGGGTCCAGCAGGCCATCCCTTACTCTTCTACTGTAAATTTGTACTTTAGTGTAATAGTAGCCAGCTGTGCTTCTAGTACCTTTCCCTGAGGGATACAGGAAGCAATCCATCTGTTCACTCACTAGATATCACAAATGGCAAGATGTGTGCAAGTGTGCAAAAGTGGCAAAAAGGGATTTTTACCCACTTTATGTTCTATGTAACTTTGTTTTGTGTATGTTTACCCAAGTATCACAGAGGGTCCAATGGACCCACCCTACTCCAGGATTTGTTTTAAAAAAAAGTTTTCTTTTGATTTTTCTGGTAGAAGTAGCCCATTTCAGTAAATTGGCACACGAAAAACCAGATTTTCAAGTTTTGCAGGAGGTCAAAAGTGAATCATCAGATTACTCATGCATGGATGATGAAGATGATCTATTATGGTAAAACATATGCTTTTGTAACAGAAGAGTGGTGTGGGTGTATGATGATGATGATGATGATTTTGACATTGCCATGTGAGCCGAAAATGTGACAGTGAAATGGAGCAAGAATCAACTGATACAGACACAAGGAATGCAGACCTCCTTGATTCAGATGATGAAGAAAACAGCAATATGAGTACATATTTGACTAGTCAAAATGTTGTAAAATGGCCATGCAATCAAATGGAATAATCCAATGTTAGAACTAGATCTGAAAATATAGTAACGGTCTTGGTAGAGGTGAAAGGTATTGGGCAGAATGCCAGTACTGCCATTCAGTGTTGAAATGCTACAAGGTGCTATGAAATACACAAAGGCTGAAATGCAGATAAAACTGTATGCGCCAATAGCCATATTCAAGAATTTATTATGATACTTCACTAGCTGAACTGAAAGCATTTGTAGGTCTGCTGTACTTAGCAGGGATTTCTCATGGTGGTTGCAGGAATGTAAAAGACTTATTGAAAAGTGATGGTCAAAATATGACATAAAAATGTATGCCCTTGTAGATGTGAAGACTTATTAACTAAACACTGTATAATATAATAAGAATCTCCTGACAAAACAGCAAGACTTGAGATGTCAAGTATGTCCTACAAAAAGCAAAACAGGGAAGCAAAACACGTGCACTGTCAGTGTAAATAATATGTGTGTATGGAACATGTTGCTGTCAGATGTGCAGACTGCCTTAGGTATGATAACTGAAGTAAAGATTATATTTTTGTAAATTGCTATTGGTATTTTCATTGTATTTCATATAAGAATTTATTTGTGTTGTTCTTTTTTAGATTTAGTATACCAAAAAACTGTCCATGTAAAAAATTTTGATGCTTTCTTATAAACACTCAATAAATATTAAAAATTCAATACTTTATTTTTGTGACTTTTTCCTGTTAAGTACTCATTGTTTAATAGAATAAAACTAGTAAAATTAAAATTCATAATTCATCAATAGAAATATTCTAAAGAATAAACATGGGTCTGATAGACCCATGTTTCTATGCCTTGATGACAAAATCAGTGTTGTGCTTCTTACAGAAAGCCTGCTACAGCACTGAAAATAGAGGAATGGCCTGAAAATGGTCCATCATCATGTCTCACCTTGAAGATGAATGGGAAAAATTTTAGGATCCTAGTATCAGAAAAGACTGGAATGTTCCCAGTTGGTTTATTTAAAACCTATGGGCACCGTAATATTTTTTAGTTTGGCTTCTTCTTTTTGTCTTGGAAGCTGGGAAACTTGGAGCTCAGTTTGCAGCCTGCCTAGCAGTTGTACAGAACTGTAAAGTCTGTGTATTCCTGGATTCTTTTCATGGTGTGCATATCACCTCACCCCAAGAGTCATGGCACGGTAGGATGCTTATGGAATATATATTTTCTAACCCATATGACTAAGCTAAGGCAGCCACTGAAATTCCTTTCCCCTTATTCATGATTGGTTCAAGTCCAAGCAAAAGACCCAATTCTGGCCAATAAGAACTAGCAAAGGAAGGTCTGCTTGGAGCATCTGGGGAAAGTTTTCTTGCTCCTAGGCAGAGGTGGTCTTTCTTCTTCCTTTGGGTACCATGATGTCTGGGTGTGATCCCTAAAATTGATGCAAGCCTATGAATAAAGAAAAAACATGATTACAGAGCAGACACAGAAGAACCATGGGTCTCTGAGCCACCTCCTGTAGTTCCTGCTGTGTAAGATAATAAAATATAATGAATAGGCTCATCATTGAATACTTATAGCCCAAACCAGCCTGGCTGACATGCACTGTCTTTATTATTTAAGCACTGCATTTTATCTTGGAATTTGGTCTGAGCTTGTTTTCTATCATTCTGTGTTTCAGTATTTGATCACTATAAATCTTATACTGAATGAAACTAAAAGAACAAAAAGTCTATAGACAGATTAATCCACAGTAAAAGACATGGTGATCCATGGATGTAAGTCTGTGACTTGACACAGTGATGAAAGAGTTTGTAATGTCAGCTGCTGCATAAAGAGAGCTATGGTTTATCCATCAGTGAACAAACACTTATTAAGCACCCACTGTTTGCCAGTCCTGTTCAAGGCACTGAGGTCTTATCTGTGAACAAACTAAACAAGTTCTGTCCCCTAGGGTAGAGGGATAGACAGTTAATGTGTCACAAGAAACGAGGTGATTTCAAGCAGAGAAAGGTGTAGTGAAGATGAGCCATGTGAAGGGAAAAAGAAAGACAGGGCAATGCCATTGCTCTATTTTAATTGAAGCAGTCAAGGAAGGACTTTTTGAGGAAGGGATATTTGAACTAAAACTTGAAAGATAAAAAGGAAGCAGCTATGATGCTCCCTGGAAAAAGAACATCCTACGTGATGGGAACAACAAGTGCAAAAGCCCCCAGGGGGAACTAGCTTGATATGTTGGAACACTTTCTCAAATGATGGGCCTAAATCCAGCCTTGATTGCAAAACTGATCCAATGGGTCAAGATCAGTATTTTTTTTTTTAGGATATTGGAATGCTTTCTTTTCTTTTTTCCTCTTTAAATAATTTAATTGGCAGATACAATTGGATACATTTAAGGTGTATAAAGTGAGGTTTTGATATCATCATAAAATGACTAGAACAAGCTAGTTAAAATATCCATCACCTCACACGCAGTGCATGTGTGTGTGCACACTCACGCATATGTGTATCTCATATTCTCTTTACCCATTCATCTGTCAATGGGTGCTTAGTTTGATTCCATATTTTTTAGGTATCATAAATGTTGCTACAATGAACATGGGAATGTAGATAACTCTTCAACATGCTGACTTTATTTCCTTTGGGTATATACTTAGAAGGAGGATTCCTGGATGATTGTGTAATTATTTTTAATTTTGGAGGAAACTCCATAGTGTTTTCCTTAATGGCTGTATCAGTCACATTCCCACCAACAGTTACCAGAGTTCCTTTTTCTCTAAATCCTCGCTAGCACCCTTTACCGTTTGTCTTTTTGTTAACTGTCATTTTAACAGCTGTGAGTTGATATCATTTTGTGGTTTTGATTTCCATTTCCATGATGATTAGCAATATTGGTACTTTCTTATACCTACTGATGATTTGAATGTCTTCTTTTGAGAAATGTCTATTCAGATCCCCTGCCCAATTTTTAATTTATTTCCTTGCTATTCATCTGAATGAATTCCTTACATCCTTTGGATATTAACTTCTTATCAGATGTTGGTTTGCATATATATTTCTCCTATTCCTTAGGTTATATCTTCACTCTGTTGATTCTTTCCTCTGCTACGCAGAAGGAAACAAGTTTTAGTTTGATGCAATCCCATTCACCTCTTTCTGCTCTTGTTGCTTGTGCTTTCAGATCAAATAAAAACATTATGCAGACCAAAGTCAAGAATCCTTTTTCCTATGTTTTCTTCTAGTTGTTTTACAGTTTCAGGTCCTACATTTAAGTCTTTAATCCATTTTTAATTGATTTTTGGATATCATGTGATATCCAAGTCATTCTTTGCATATGGTTATCTAGTTTTTCCAACACCATTGACTGAAGTGAATGCTTTTCCACATTATGTACTCATGGCAAATCTGTCAAAGATCAAATGACTATAAATGATTAGATTCACTTCTAAGCTCTCTGTTCTGTGCTATTGGTCTATTTGTCTACTTTTGTGTGCGTGCCATGCTGTATTGATGACTTGAACTTTATAGCATATTTTGAAATCAAATGGTATGATGACTCCAGCTTTGTTCTTTTTCCTCAAAACTGCTTGGACTATTCAGAATCTTCTGTGGTTTTATAAATAAAAATTTAGGATTTTGAGGATTGATTTTTCTGTTTCTGTGAAAAGAGTCATTGGGATGTTGATAGGTATTGCACTGAATCTCTAGATTGCCTTAGCTATTATGGGCATTTTAAAAATATTAATTCTTCCAACCACAAACATAGGATATTTTTGTATTTGTGCATTCTTTAATTTCTTTCATCAATATTTTAAAGTTTTCAGTGTACAGATCTTTTTCTTAGTTCGATTTATTCCTAAGCATTTTATTTATTTTTGTAGCTATTGGAATTGCTTTCTTTACTTCCTTTTCAGATAGTTGTTTGGTAATTTTTTACTATTTCTATCTCTTTGTTGAAGTTCTTATTTTATTCATGTATTGCTTTCCTGATTTTAAGTTGGCCGTGTTCTCTTATAGTTCACTGGTCTGCTTTAAAATTATCAATGATTATTTTGAATTATTTGTCAGAAAGTTCATAATTTTTCATTTCCTTAGGGTCTGTACCAGTGCTTTATTTTGTTCCTTTGGCAATGTCATGTATCCCCAATTATTGGTGATCTTCGTGATCATGCATTGGTGTCTGCATTTGAAGAAGTAGGCACCTCTTTCAGTTTCATATGGACTGGCTTCAGTAGGGAAAGCCTTTCACCAATCAGCCAGACCAGAGATTCTGTGTGGGCTGTCTGGTGGGATCTGCAGGCAGGCTTGCTGCTGGAGTCCTCAAGCTGGCTGGCCTGGTGCCTGAATCCAGACGGTTACCCTGGAGCTTAGGTCTTTAGGGCTAAGACTTGAACGAGGGTCCTCTGGGGCAGGCCTGGCTGCAGGACCCACTGGGGAGGACCTGTTGACTGGGACTGTGGGGGCAGCCCTAATCCTGGATCTGTATGGGCACATCATGAACCAGTGTCTGCAGGGGCCTGCCTGGCACTGGAGCAGTCCTTGAACCTCTGTGGGGACTAGGCTGTGCTGGCTCTGGAATAAGCCTGGTGTAAGAGTCTACAGAAGGGAACCTGGAGGCTGAATCCATGAGAACTGCCCTAGAGGCTGGGTCCTTGGGTCCTGGTCTGGTTCCTGGGGCTCCAAATGCTAGCCTAGAGCTAGGGCTCTTTTAAAGCTGATCTGCAGCAACTTTAGTATGGGGCCAGAACCTGGGTGGGTTTACAAGTGCCAGCCTCATTCTGGAACAAGCTGGAGGACAGGTCCATGAATAAGAGTAGTATTTTTTAAATGAAATAAAATATAACAGAATAGATTAAAATACCAAGGTATATTGTACTCAGTAAAGATTAATATATTGTTCTGTGACACTTTTATTTCAATTGTATATGGGGGTGGTTAACTGGATAGAATATAAAATGAATTTCTTACTGTGAATTGTGGTTTAAAAAGAAAAAAAAAAGAAGCACACTGTGAGAGAAAAAACAGCACTGGAAGACAGTACCATGAGGGGAGGGATATTAAGACAAGAGTTCCAGAGGAGAAAAAGATCCAGACCACAAAGAGGGGCCAGAGCCATCACAGGGAAGTCCAGGGAACTGGGTACCATGGGAGCCAAGAAGAGAGGAGCAGCAGGAGGGCAAGAGATGAGCATGGGGGCCATTAACCAGCGGACAAAAGTGGCAATTACTTTTGGGTGGTGGGGCCACAGCCCAGCTGAAGAGGGTTCACAAGAAGGTGGAAAGCAGAGAATTGGAGTCAGAAACCAGGAAACTTTCAAGAATTTTACCATGCATGGGAGCAAATTAATGGAGTAGACACTGGAAGATGCATGAGAGGCAGAATTGACTTGCCCACGGCTCACTCCAAGTCACACCCCCACCAGATCATTCTCCTCTTGGCTCCAGGCCCCACACCCCACAGGGATATAAGAACTTGGGGAGAATGGTCATAGCAACTCTCTCCTCCAAACCACATTTGCCCAGTGACACAGGATGTGCACATTCTATGGCGGAGAGGAAGAAAGACAATGCTGGAAGAGTGAAGCACCTTTGCTTTTGAGCCAGATAGGAGTCCAGGACCATGACACACCAGCTGGGTGAACTTGGGCAGACACAAACTATTTCTGACATTTGAGCCTTAGTATGAATGGTCAGTAATAGCCATTTTATAAGGAGAAAGGGCTTAACAGCAGGTGACACATAATTAAGTTCACAGTCAGCATGCATGCCCTTCAACTTGATTGCATCAGAGCCTTTCAGGGGTTGTACACAGAAGGGGTAGATATATGGCATACAAGACACCCCAGCACCAAGATGAGGAGTGAGCAGGCAAGACAACTGATCTATAAAGGATAATCAAAATACACAGTGAATGTTTACATTTTTAAAAATTATTAGACTAAAGGACACACTGTCATTAATCACCCTCAGAATACTCCCCCTCCCTTCAAACACACTGATCCCATTGCTCTTGCCACTTTCTGAAGCAGTTCTGGAAGTCTTCTTTCATGAGTGTCTCTATGAGGTGTGGTTTTAAAAGATACAGAGAATGCTGCTGCTGAGTGCCACCCAATGAAAAGGCAGGCTCATAAAACCGTTACAGTGTGTCCTCACCCACTTTATTCACAGGATCTGGCACCATGTGACATCTGGCTCTTCCCCAAAGCCAAAATGACAATGAAAGGTGAACATTTTGAATCACTGCGGCAGCCACAACAGTGCAAACTAAAGACATTCAGGAAAGAGGACTTCCTGAAATGCTTCAGAAAGTGGCACGAAGGATGGGATAAGTGGGTTTGAAGTGAGACGGTGTATTTAAGGGAGATGAATGGCTATTTATCTTTTACTGTAATAATTTTTTTAATGTAAGCATTCACTTTTTTTTTTACTTTAAACATTCACACCGTGTATGTGTCTTCACAAGAGATTAAGCCTCACTCATTAACCAGACCATGTGGGTGGTCTTTCCTCAGATATACGCCCACACTAACTGCAAAACAGAGCCCAACTCCGTAGTCTCCAGTATGGCCCACAGCCTGGCAAAATTGTATCAGACAGGTCTTCTCAGCTGAGTTCTCTGAGCCCCAGAATTCCCATCAGTGTAAGGTGGGGATAACATCTGAGGGTGGAGATCGGGTGAGAATCAAGTGAGATAATGGGTAAGACACTTGAAACAATGCCAGGTACTTAGAAAATACTTAACAAATACATTTGAATGTTTTGGCCCTCTGGTCTCTCCCTGCACTCACCCTCTGCTGCTCCTAGCAAACCCTCTCACCCTTGCCCCACAGCCAGGGCTCTTGGAAATGCCGTGCCTTTGTTCTTGCTTGGCCCTCTCTGGTGGAGTTGCTCCTCCTTCACTTTCCCAGTCAGCAAACTCCTACTTAACCTTTTAGGTCCATTCTAATGTCACCTCCTCTGAGATGTCTTCCATGACTGCCCAAGCAAAATTAATCTGTCTCCTCATGTTGCTTCCAAGACACTTTGTTTATACTTCCATTATAGGGCATTTTGGCATTATAAGTATTCCTATATACATATATGAGTGTGTGTGTGTCACACACTTTCAACTAGAATTTTTTGAGAGCAAAGGCTATATCTTATTTATATCTGTCTCAATGCCTCACAGAAGAGAATAGTTCAGAAGATGCACAGCAAACACATCCATGAAAAAGTACATGCAAGAAGCCCTCTTCTGTCAACTGCAGCCCAGACCTCAACCCATCTCTTCTTGGTATCTCAGAACCCAGGTGATCTCTTAAGGGACCAGCAAGTTAGCACAGCTCACCTGCATCCTAGAGAAACCGTGGACTCTGGAGCCTGGGAGGCAGATGCTGAGCATCCCTTGGGGCCAGAGAAAACCACTCAAGAAGCACCAGGCTCCATACCAACCTGGAAGGAGCCTCAATGAGAGAAAATGATTTAATTATCAGAGTGTCACCAAACAAATTGTATGCCTCATTTTTGGGTATTTAATGCGTATGGTAATTAACATTATGAAGATTTTTCTTCTCTCTTCTGTTTATATTTAGTTTAGCCATTCACAATAGAGCTAAAATTATTCCAACTAATTTTAAGTGCTCTCTCTACGTTGCCCCTGCATTTCTTCTCTAGTGCCGCTACCCAAGTGTAATCTTTAACTTCAGAAACAGCCAAATGCAGGACAAATTGGAATCAACGCTGCCTTTGTCTTCACTAATAAGTGGCTGCCACGCAGAGGAGCTGGGAACCGCTAATTGGCTGATCTCAATGGGGATGAGACAATGGCAGCAACAATGCTGGGGGATTAATTATAGGGCCATCTTCCACCAGCCCTGGCTTCCGCTGCTCCTGGCTTGCTGCACAGCAAGGGTGGGCCTCCCCACCCACCTTTAGAAACAACAGCTTTGCTGCTGGAATCCTCCTGCACCAAGGATTCAGACCACACACCCAGCACACATAAAGGTCAGGGGAGAAGAAGGTGGGGCCGTGAGCACTCAGAGGCCCACAGATGCTCTCACTAGGATGGGGATATTTTGCGTCTCTGTGTCTCTCCTCGACCACACATGAAGAAACAGATTCTGGGTGGTGAGGGACACACTGAAGATGGGTAAGCTTGGCTTCTAAGAGGAGATAACAGTGCCCTCACTGAAGTCACCAAGTACAGAGCCAAGGCCCTTCTGAGAATGGATTTGAATGCAAACTTCATCTGATTCCACAGTTCACATTCTGAGAACTACTGTTAAACATCTTACCTCTGCCATTAGCCTGGTGGCCTCTGCAACCTCATTTCAACGTTTTTTTGGGGGAAGAACCCTTTCTAAACATCCTTGTTAAAGTGCAAATCCATCTGCTAAAGAAAGGAGGCCTTCATACATCCTTGGCCCCTGTTTGCTGTTTAAATCAGCCACATGACTTCCAGGAGCACAGAGATACAAGCACTTTGATAAGGGGACAAGGGTCAGATGGAGCTCAGTGGTTACCTTGGGAATGGGAAAGGGAAACTCAACAGGAGGCACCTGGCAGGAAGGCACCAGAGGAATCTCACCCAAGGCAAACGGATCAAGTTCAACATTCGAAAGCAAATAAGTTCTCTTGCTAAAACCACCCTGCCTCTTCAATTCCCTGCTGCTCCACGGTGGCTCCTGGTCTCCTTCCTATCCCAACCCTGCAGCAAAGCCTTCAATTCTCCCTACAGAGGGTGGCCTTTGCTCTCCATCCTCTTGGACCTCATCAGTATCTGCTTAGTGTGGCATTTGCCTCCTGCAAAGCGAAATTGGCAGGACAGATTTTATTTGGGCCATGGCGGTAGGGGAGAGAAACTGCAGTACAGGACTACACGCATCCCTGTACAACTGGGGACTTGCGGCTAATGGGCATGTGAGGGAGTCGGTGGGTGGAAAATTACTACAAGGAACTTGATTAGGAATGAGTGTGGGGGTGGTAGGCTCCATGGCCCGAAGAGGAAACTTGCTTGAGAAGAAGAATGCAAGGAGCCTCACTAAAGTTTGGCCAAGGGAGGAGTCCTTGTTGCCTCTCCCTGGAGCATCTGACTCTAGATTCAGCCCCATGGTCCACCCTCCACGCATATTCAAAACTGTGCACCCCAACTGCCAAGACTGAGTCCTCTCAGTCCTAGGCCCTCACTGCTCTGTCCACAGTAGTTTATATCTGTCACCCAGATCACCGTGGATTACCACATTACTGTGTTCACCATTGACAATGGCTCTGGCATGTGCAAGGCCAGCTTTGTAGACAATGATGCACCCCCAGACCATCTTCTTTTCCATCATGGGGCACCTGTGGCACCGGGGCTTGATGATGAGCATGAGACTTCTACATGAGTGGTGAGACTCAGAGCAAAACAGACATTCTCACCCCGAAGCATCCCATTGAGCACAGCATTGTCACCAACTCAGATGACATGGAGAAGATCTAGCACCAGACTTTCTACAACAAGCTGCATGTAGATCCTCAGCAACACCCATGCTGCTGACCAAGGCCCCCTGAACCCCAAGGCCAACTGCGAGAAGATGACCCAGACTGCACTGTGAGACCTTCAGCACCCCAGCCATGTACATGGCCATCCAGTCTATGCTGTCCCTCTGCCTCAGGCCATACCAGCAGCACCGTGATGAACTCTGGCAATGGAGCCACCTACATTGTGCCATCTGCTAGAGGTTTGCCATCTGCTAGAGGTTTGCCCTCTGCCACACCAACCTGGGTCTGGACCCTTCTGGCTGGACCCTGACAGAGTGCCTCAAGAAGATCCTGTCAGAGCACAGCCAAGTACCAAGGCATTGCTGAGTGGGGGCAAAAGGAGATGGCCGCCCTGGTGCCCAACACCGTGAAGATCAAGGTCTTCACTCTGTTGAGTACAGGGGCTCCATGTGGACTGGGAGCTCTGTCCCACACTCCAGCAGATGCGGATCAGAAAGCAGGGGATGGTAAGTCCCGCCGTTCCGTCAGCCACCGTGAATGTTCTGGGCAGACTGTTCCTGTGTTAAACCCTTTCTGGACAAAGCAGAACCTCCACAGAAACCAACACAACACCACTATGGGTTTATTTGTTTTCTTTTTTGTTTCATCACTTTTGACTTGGAATGTGCCATGGCATGTGCAAGGCCAGCTTTTTAGACAATGATGCACCCCCAGGCCATCTTCTCTTCCATCATGGGGCACCTGTGGCACCAGGGTTTGATGGTAGGCATGAGACTCCTACATGAGTGGTGTTACTTTTCTCTCGTTGCTGAGACAAAATACCCGAAGCCCAAAATTAAGGAAGAAAAGATTTATTTAGCTCACAGTTTATGGAGGTTTCAGTCCGTAATCAGCTGGCTCCAAGGCAGGGTGGCATGGCAGAGGGGCAACACTTCAAGGCAGCAGAAGACAGCAAAAGCAACAAGAGCAGAAGAGGGGAGATCAAGCCTCTTTTCCTCCCTTATGTTGTAAGCAGCTACCCCCCCCAGGCTGGTGTAGCACTCACACAATCTCTGTGCCCTCCTCTTGCACAGGCTGAAGATGTTTACAAAGTGAGGACCCTGGCCCCCCTCCTGAGTCACTTATTTAAACTTCTAAACTTCTCAAATTGACACAGTGAATCAACCATTACAACATCCTGGAGCATAAACAGCCATCCTAGGGCATGTCCCCTGTACCCTAGGATGTAGAACTGCTGAGTTACTCCTTAAGCTTCTGAACTTCTCAAGTTGACACAATTTATCAACCATTACAATCCACCCCCTGTCAACTTGGCAATCAGACACTTTTCTTTAAACCAGTTTCCAGGGGCCAGGGGTATAACTCAGTGGCATTGTGCCTGCCTGGCAAGCGTGAGGTCCTGAGTTCAAGTCCCGGTTTCAAAAAAAAAAAAAGTTTCCAGATACAAATACATGCTTATTCTTATCATTTCACAACTTGAACATTAAGGTTTAACAATCCTTAAGAACCAGTATTAAGTCTGTCAACATTATATTACATTAGAACCGTAACAGAATGAATGGTGAAGGTGACTGAAGCTGGTTGGAGTGAGAATCCGCAAAGTTCCACGATGTGGCTGAGGACTTTGTACATGGTTCTTTCCTCTAAAATAGTCTTTTTTTTTTTTAATGTGGGTACTGGGGGTCGAACTCAAGACTTTGCACTTGCTAGCAGGCGCTAGTGCCACTGAGCGATATCACCGGCCCTTTTTTCCTTTTAATGTGGGTACCAGGAGTCAAACTCAGGACCTCACGCTTGCCAGGCAGATGCTTATGCTGCTGAGCCATCTCACCAGCCCTAAAATAGTCATTTTTAATACCATGAAATGCACTGTTGAGGAAGTTCCTTGTCCTCCCAAAGCCTCTTATGTCTCTGTTGGGAGGATAACCCAGTCTTTGCCTGAGTCCACACAAGGGAGGTAACAGAATTGCTTTGGTGTAAATTATATAATGCAAAACTTCCATCTTTGTCTTGAGATTTTTTAGTTTTGTTTTATTTTGAATGATCAGACATCATGGCCCCTTGGTCTCCCAACCTGAAATGCATAAAGGCTTTTGGTCTCCTTGGGAGTGGGTTATGTGTGGGGGTATCCAGGACTTAACCTGTGCACTGCCTTGAAACCAGTTCAACAAAAGTGCACACCTTTAAAAAGAAATGCAGAATCTTATACCCCAAAACTCAGGTCTGGTCCCATGACTTTCCTGCTTTACAAACTTCCACTGGTCCTTACATGGTAGCACACATAGCCCATAATCCCAGCTACACCAAAGGCTGAGGCAGGAAGATTTCAAGTTCAAGCCAAGCTTCACAGTCACAACCAGACAGCCCAGGAATCTGCCCTGTCCATTTTTGACTCCATTTGCCCTGGGCCTAGAAGGGTTAAGCACTGCAGAACAAATCCTTCCCTAGCAATCATGTCCCTCTTCAGCATTTCTAAACTCTTTCCTGGGTGTTTATCTCCTTGGCCTTGGAGACTTCCCTGAGTAGCAGGCAGGTTGCTTCTGTTGTCACCTTTTCCCAGATGAGGAGTCAGGATGACAGCTATTAAGTGACTTGTTCAGTTGTAGTCACACAGCTAAGAAGTGGGTTCGGGCAGCAGCCATGCCCAGTCTTTGGGTAATATTCACTGCAGTTCCCCCTTCCACCCATTGCATGTTAAGATGGAGCAGAGGCACTGTGTCAGTCTTGTTTGCCCATGAGTCCTCACACTTAGTCACGGCTGGGACATGGGAACTCCATAGAGAAGGCCACGAGATCACTACCATGTGTGTTTGCCTGGATGCTCAGAAATACAACACTATAATTAAACCCATTTTAAATTTTTTTATTAATACATTTGCAGTACACAATGGCTACATTCATCCTGGGAAGTAGGTACACGTACATAACACATCTTAATTCTTTTTATGATCCTTCCCCTCCATCCCTCCTCCCTCCATCTCTAGATCCCCTTCCTATTTGCAAAAGATCTATCTCCCTGTTTCCTACTCCCCATCTTTTATTTTATTTTATTTTATTTAAATTATTTATGCTTTGGATTTCTCATATAAGTGAAGTTATGCAATATTTAAGCTTGCGTATCTGATTTATTTCACTTAACGTTATGGTCTCAAGGTGCAACCATTTGCCTACAAATGACTCAAATTTATCCTTCTTTATATCAGAGTAGTACTCCATTGTGTATAAATATCACATTTTCTTTATTCACTCATCTGTTGATGGATTTATAGGCTGCTTACATGATTTGACTATTACAAGTTGTGCTGCTGTACACACTGGAATTAATCAAATTTTACAGATGGAAAAACTGAGGTCCCAAGCAGTTAGATAATTGCTTGAGGTGGCACAGTTAATGTAGGAGTAGGGCAGGAATGCTCAGCTAGAGCTGTTTGACTGCAAAACCTACTGTTTTCATCTGTACTGCGTACGGCTTAATCACCATCATATGAATGAGAGCAGGAGAGAAGGACTTCAGTCTTGGCTTTCCAGGAGGCTGTGATTTCATTTAAACAACCACCTCCACACTTTCCCCCACATCCCGACCTCAAAATTAGTCAAATGTAGACACTTGGTGAGCCAAAGAGAAATCCCAGATATTAATGCTCATCGCTAATATTCTTTGGTAAAGATAATTTCAATGTTTTAAGATATTAACGTTCTTTTGACTGGTCTCCTTTCTAAGCACTTCTGAGTAAACACATCTATCTAGGGCTGATTGATTCTTGTAATTGCACTATTATAACCTAAACTAGGACATTGTGAGTCACATATTCAAAAGGAGAAATGGTTTGCATGTGTATGTGTGAGTGTGTGTTAATATGTTTTTTAAGTTTCCTTTTGTGCTCAGAGAAATATTTGAAATTCAAATAATGAGGTATTCATGGTGAGTTTGCTTTCCTGGTGCCCTGGGTAAAAATAAAATAAAATGCTAGACCTTTCTTTTTCTCCATTATGTGGTGCTGAATCTCCTTTCTCATTATGTTTACCTCCAAAATTTGAATGAGAGTAAAATTTAAAGGAATTACCACAATTCTTCAGTGCATTTGCAAATCAATTAAGAGGAGCCAAATTATGCTCTTGCTTTTTGCAGGGAGCCGGTCTTCCCCAGCTCATGGATCCGCAGCCCACAGCTGTCAAGCAAACAAAGAGCCACTGTCACTTCTTCGAGGAGCAAGGTTGGCATTGCCACGCTCACCTTCAGCAGCCGATGCTGCCCGCAGAACCAGCCCCTCGCCCACCTGGCAGCTGTATTCACCTGCCAGGAGCCAACCCTCGAGCCCCAGGAGGTGCAGGAAAACCGTGCATGCTATCTTTGGAATCAGAGACCTAGAATCGTTTCACCTCTCTGCACCTCATTTTTTTCTTTTTCTTTTTTTTTTTTCTTTTATTCCTTTAGTTATTTTATTTATTTTACTTTGCAGTACTGGGGATTGAAACCAGGACCTATGAACTGAGTTCCATCCCCAGCCTTTTTTTTATTTTTTATTTTGAGATAGGTCTGGTTAAGTTGCCCAGGCTGGGCTGGAATTTGCGATCTTCCTGCTTCAGCCTCCAAGAGTGCTGGGATTGAAGGTTTGGTGAGCCTCACTTTTTTTGTCTGCAAAACAACAGTGTGTCTCTCCCAAAGTCGCCCTGAGAATATGATGGTGTGACTTATGTAGGATCTACCCTGAGGCTGCCTGATGCACAGGTGCCTGCCTCAGCCTGTGGGGTGCTCCTTCCTGAGTTCCCATCCTCCAGGGGCCTTGGGACTGTGGGTCCCCTTGCCCTGCACCTCCTCGCCATGACCTCCCTGCTCTCCTACACAGGCGGCTGCGCGGGACTCTGTGCACTCCTAGGACCGCTGTCCTGTGGAGCGTGACCTGGACCAGAAGGGAGGTCCTCTGGGGTAGCCTCGTGGTCCCTTAACAGCAGGACCCAGTCCTCCTCGAGGTGCCTGTGCCCAGGACGCTCATGGAGCCTGATAACCACTCTCTTCTTCATCCCTTTGGGCCTAAGTCGGTGACACTCAGCTGCCTCCAGCCCCAGGATGCTGCAGGGTTTCAACCCACCACCCACCCCTTTATCCACGGCCCCATAAATTATCCTCAGGGAAAAGGCTAAGTGTTTTCTGCCAGGACCCTGAAGGTGCTTTTCCTCCGTTTTGTTTCATTCCTCCAGGACTTCAGGACAAAGAAGGAGTTTCCAGTAAGCCCTGAAATTAAAATGCCACCTCCTCCAAGAAGCCCTGCCAGACTGCAGCTATGTCATCCCTTCCCTTCTGAATCCCTTTGGAGTTAGGGGAGTTTTACTCTCTCCTTCAGCCTATGGCAATGTGGGTCCACATCTCCCCTCTCCACAAGGGTGCAGTACCCTGAGAACAGAGCCACACTCTGATGCCTCTTTGCATTTTCTATTTCAGCCAAACAAAATTTGTTATGGCTTCCACTGGTACTCTTGTGAACAGGCCTTTATGTACACTGTTCCTCCTCCCCAACACTCTGATTCCACTTTAAAATGCACACACTCCCTTGCCTGGACTAGCTATGAATTTCCAGCTGCAGATTCAGGTGTGTGAAAAGGGCCACATTTTCTGTTTCTCTTTGGCCCATTCTAAATTTAACTCTGAAGGGGTTACCCAAGGACTGCCCATCTCTGAAGTGACAAAAGCAGCAGGTTCCATGGGACCATAGGGCCCTCAAGTTGCAGTTCTGCCCAGTATGAAGAGACCACAGAGCAGCAGGCTTTGTGACCTGTGACCTGTGACCTTGTGACCTTTGTATTCCTGTGATCTGAACCATGCAATACAGCATGCAAGAGACAGGGATAAGCCTAAAAGGTAAAGTGTTGAGATGGTGAGGCCCGCTATTAAGTCCAGGTTCTAGGGCAGGGCCTGGCCAACAAAGACCAGTTCCAGACTCTGGACAGAGCCCTCTGGGGTGGGGAGAGAAGGACAGAGCATGAAAGAGAGCTGCGGGCCATCGCAATCAGACCTCAGCCTCCCATCTGCAAATTACAGTCTTCCCGTGATCCTCGTAATCAACATTCTGGGATCCTAGCCGCACCAATGATGGTGTGGCTATGGGACCAAGACACCTGTCACTTCCTCCCCTGCACCACCCAGGAATCCAGTTGACCTTGAAGGCCTCTTCATACCCCCCACTCCCAGGGGAGAGCCTGGAATGACGAAGCAGAGTCCAACTTGCTTTGCCTTTGTTGAATGCAAGCGTGCCAGACACAAGGCAAAGGGCTCTGCACACATTCTGTGCCAAGGGAGAGGGGCAGGTAAGCTGTAAGGGGCCCTTCCTGGCCCAGAAGTGCCCAGGGCTGGCCTGGCCAGCACTTGCCCGCCTGCTAGCCCTTTGCAGGAATGTGTGCGACCCTTCCCCTGCAGGGCTCTGGGGAGCCTGGCATCCTCCTCCCTGCAGGCCTCTTGTCCTGCAAGGGTGGAAACTGGTCTCCAGGCTGCAGCATGGTGGGCCCAGCCCCACAGGGATGCCCCAGCCAGGTGTGCAGAGCTGTGCTAAGCAGCCTGCCAGCCCCGACAGATGGCAGAGCGGAATTGCCATCCATCACCGCAGTAAGTGGCCAACTCCCCTCCCAGCTCCCCAGACAAATGGCTGTGCTCTTCCCTCCCTCCTCAGGCCCCTCATCCTCCACTTGGGTGGAGCTGTTTACCCAACCAGGCCTGTGTGCTGTGTGGGGTGGGGAGGCAGAACAGAGCCATGCGTGGTGGTGCAGAGCTAGCAGCTTGCTCCTCACGATGTGGGAAGAGCAGAAGCATGCACTTGGAGATGCCCACTGTCACAGGGGTGTGTGTGTGAGACCCAGGGAGGGATGTGGCCTTGCCTCTCATTGAGAGTCTGTCTGCCTCAGTTCCAGGGAGCCGCTCACAGCATGTGGAATGGGCTGGACTTAAGCCTCTATGTCCATTTATCCATGTTAGGCCATATGGCAGGGAATATATTCAGCCCGACTGTCAGTCAAATGGAAGATCATGTGTTGGGCCTCCTGGCAGACCATTGGGTCAGAAGCCTATCAGCCCACAAATTAAGATATGGCTCAGACCACCTGTCAGGCCACCTGTCCCCCTTGGATGCTCAGAAATGAAAGCCATTGCACTGAGCAAGTAACTTAAATCTCCACTAAGGAGCTCTGTCCCTAGGAGCAGGGACGATCTCAGTCTTGCAAGGAGGTCTGGCGAGTGGTACCCAATCCCAGCTCCCCCTGCCTCACCACAGGACCTTGGTTAATGACGGGACCTACCAAAGCCTGACTGCTTCTTGTGTTGAAAATGGAGTGGATGATGCCTACCTCTGAAAGCTTTGCCTAGAAAGAGGAGCACAGGGCCTGGTGGGCCCCAAGCCCTGCAGGAAAATGTGGGGCTGGGAGAGGGCAGCTGGGGACAGCCGGCAAAGAGGATACTTGTGGCCCTTGGTGAGGAATCAGAGAGCAGCTGAGGAGGGGGCCAAGGTACAATGGAAGAGTCAGCCTGTGCCATTGTGCCATTGAAGCAACTGGCTGACGATTCTCAGACTCTGGCCCTCTTCTGTGCATAGGGCTCCTGAGAGGCACGGAGAGGACACAGTAAAGCTCCAGGTCAGTTCTGCAAATGACTCTAAGCAAGAAAGTAGAGTGCATGCCTTTAAATGGCTCACTACCGATGGGCCAGAGCACAGATGGTCTCCTTTATTTTTATTTTTATTGTTGATGTTTGCACACTGGGCCTCAAACCCAGGACTTCTCTCATGCTAGGCAAGTACTCTACACTCCACCATTGAGCCGCCACATCTCTAGTCCAAGACAATCTCTTAACTAGAATAAGTCTGCCCCTACTTTCAAATACCAGAGACTCGGGCACAAAAGACAGAGGGAACTGAATTGGCAGAAGTGAACATGAGCTGCCGAACTCCTACACATCCTTCAATGTCCAAATCATCTCTCGCCTCCTGGTGAAGCCCTCCCCAGATTTCCTCTGTCCCAGGGACTCTCATGTTGGATCCCATTCCCATTCTATCTCTCCCTAGGTAGACTCCATCTTCCCTGAGGCTGGGACCAAACTTGATTCATCTCTCACTCATGTCCCTAGAGATTAGCATAATGCCTAATAAAAACAGGCAACAGATGCACTCATACTTTCATCGTGGTTTTAGCCATGTACAAGCTACATATGAACCAAGAGTTATATGCTGCTTACCAAAAGATGACCTTAGCTAGCCTACATCAATAGAGGTATTGTGTGCAGAGAAATGGAGGAGAGAGGCTCTCTGTGTTCTGTGTTACTCAGACATACACTCCATGAAAGTATTCAAGACAAGCAGAGATGCAGAGCTCACCCAAGCTGTTTGTAAAGATCTGACAGGTTGTCAGCCGAAGTAGTGGAGGAGAAGTTTGTGTGCCTCTCTCTCTGGGGTCCCTTCCCATTCCCACCATCCTCCCGGCCCAGAGCATCCTGGCTGCTTGTCACATCCCATCCAGCTGAGACGTCAGACTTCCTGACACCTCCCGGGGATGGCTTCAAGGAGCAGGTGGAGTCTCAGGGCCCAAACTGGCCCCAGGCATTACAGAGACCCATACATAGGCCACATGGCAGTGGCGGATCAAGCAACAGGATATGGTAAATCCCCTCTTCCCCCACCAAAAAAAAATCTAAATTCCAACTCCAACTTCATTTCAACTTCAGATCCCAAACTTAGGTATGTACTTCGGGGAAGAAGTGCTGTTTTGTGATTTCCAGGACAATGCAGTTCATAATTTTCTCACACCCTTCCAAGCAGGTGACATCTTGCTTACAAAACCTAATTCGACCCCATGCAAGGCTCTGAGCTGCACTTTAATACCAATGCACCAATAACACACCACAATAAGGTTAGAGACAGACACTCCCTTCGTCCGCCCCAAACAGGCTTTTTCTGGATGCAGCCATCCAAGAAGAGAGCCACGCCAAGTAGACACCTCCAGGGAGGCCTCAGAACCAGCAATAAGAGAAGCTTCCCTTGTAATTTCCTCTTGGACTAAGTTCCACCTCCTCACCCCCTCCCCAACTTAATTGCAAGAAGAATTGTTATGCTAATTAGCATTATTCACAGAGTTAACAGAGCACAGGGTCTAAATTTAGATCCCCTGCTGCACTAGGCTCTGAATTTCTAGATACTGGTGGGAAGGAGAGGCTCCTGGGATGGGCCTGTTCAGTGAAGCTGCAGGAGGGAGGGTAGAGGCCTGCACCCCACCCTCATTCTGTCCTATCTTGGGTCCTCCTGAGGGCTTTGCCTTGCAGCAGAAAGTCTGCAGCTACCGGCAAGGAGGACTCTGAGAGGGCAAAATCCTCTCCCAAGAGAATGCTGAGGGTCCAGGGATATAGGTCAGTGGCACAGTGTTTGCCTGACAAGCTCGAGGTCCTGAGTTCAAGTCCTTGCACCAAAACAAAAAAAAGAGAATTCTGAGTAGAAGGGAAGAAAATTCACATACGCCACAGGCCCACTGCGTGCCAGGTCAGATACCCAGACTAGGGGGGGGGCTCCAGCGTGGGGGAGCAGCTCTGGCTTCCATGTCACGCAGCCCTAGGGTCCAGGCCTGGCTCTTGGATTTACAAAGCTGAGTGACCTCAGAAAAGTCACTTTGCCAGTCTGGGCCTCAGGGTCTTCCTCCAAAGTGGGGAGCAGACCATCGGTTCCGTGGGGGCTTTATGAGACTTGAATGAGATTGAGTACGTGAAACAGCTTGAGCGGGTGGCAGCCTGAAGGAAACATCACACCTGGGATGATGGTGAGGGAGGAGGAGGAGAGAAGAAAGAGGAGGAGGAAGAGGAGGAAGAAACCACCATCCAGTACCCTGGGAGGAGTTGTGAGTCTTGCTCTGTGAATAAGGAAATGAGCCCAGAGAGGGTAGGGAGCCTGGCCAGGGCTCAGATCTGTACCAGGACCTGTGGGACTGAAATGGCTACCTGGTCACTCCACTGTCCCTAGGCCTTCATTAGTGCACGGAGGGCAGCAGTTCAGCTCAACCCTGGCCTCCCTAGTACGTCCCTCATCACCTCAGGGCAGTGAAGGGGACGACAAAAGCACCCTCATCACCGCCCTGAACCGCTTTGCTAGTTTATAAAATGGAGCCTCTTTAGGAGGGCTACTGTGGGGATTCAGTGAGTGACTCCAGGCAAACCACTTGGAGCAGAGCCTGGCACACAGTAGGTGACAAATGAATGGGAGTTGGGAGTCAGGAAGCTGCCCTGCCAATGACCCGTGCCTTGACATCAGTTTCCACCATCATCTCCCAATAGCAGGATCCGCAGCGAGGTAATTGATTGAGAAACATAGGACCCTCCTGGCCTCCTCAAAGGGAAAAGTCTTAGATCTGAAATTGCAGTCCCCACCCTGATGGTCTCCAGGCCCCACGGGGCTTTCCATCTGTCTGCAGAATTCCCAAGGAAGGCTGGGTGCCAGAGCCAGCCTCAGCATCCTTTGTCTTCAGACAGCAAAGTTAAATCTCAGGGTCACCCAGCATGTAGGTGAAGAACAACTCCTGCTGCAGGCCTGTGACCTCTGTAGGCATGGGGGTCTGTGGGGAACCCAGAGCCCCACCAGCTAAGAGGTGTGGGTTCAAATCCCTGCTCAGATCCCACCAGCTGTGGGCCTCCAGTGAACCTCTGGGCATTACTGAGTCTCGGCATCCTCATCTTTAAACAGGCATGTTCCTCCAGACCGGGCTGGTTATGCAGATTCAACAAGATTGCAAGATGCTGCTGATTAAGCTGTGAAGTGCCACACTGTGTCCCTGAGTGTGGTGGCAGGTGCACAGCAGAGGGTGAAGCGCCTCTGCGGGTCTGGCTGTGTGGAAGTGGGAGGAGGGGCTGCCTTCTCCAACCCTGCTGTGGCTTCTCCATCACAGACCACTGTTCCTCAGCCTTTTGTAGGATCCCTCCTTTGTCATTCCTCTCCTCACTCTTCAGTGATCCAACCCACTCACCAGGCCCTCAGCTGCCACTGACAGGCTGAGAGCTTGTTCTCCCAGCACTGTCTCCGGTCCATTTCGCTTTCCCAGATCCATCTCTCCAACTTCCTCCCCGAGACACCCAGCCCACAGAATCCCCTCCAGCACAGCCAACTCAGCAGTCCTCAAACTGACTTCGTCATTCCCTGAATTTGCTCCTCCTCCTGCTCCCCATCATCATGAATGATGTCAACATGTCCCCACAGTCAGAAACCTGCAAGTCGTCCAGGCACCAGGTCAGCCTGTAAATCCTCTCCACCCCACGTGCTGAGTAGCTCCGCCCTGAGCCAGGCCTCCTTGTTCTACCCTCCTCTGCCTCTGTGATGAAGCCATCCTGAGTGCATTCTGTCCCAGAGCTGCCGCAGGGCAGGGAGGTGGCAAGAACATCCAGAGGGGCCACACAGGATGGGTATGTGACTCCCCTGACCAAATGCCCACTTTGCACCACCCTGTACCTAAGGAGCATCTCTTAGTCCAACCTTCACCTGCCCCGAGCCAGGTCCTGCCAGTAAGTGGGAGACAGCACAGGGGCCCAGAGATGGCCACGTCCCAACCTCTGGACCTGGAATATGTCACCTTACAGGGCAGAGGGCTCTGCAGATGGAGTTAAGTGAAGGATACTAAGATGGAGAGATGACCCCGATTATCTGGGTGGCCAAAGACCATCACAAGAGTCTTTCAGAGAAGGAGATTAATGATAGAAGAAAGGACTAAATACTCTGAAAATGGAGGAGAGGCCATAAGCCAAGGAAGACAGGTGGTTTTCAGAAAGGCAGGATTTCCCCAGAGCCTCAGACAGACCCAAGCTTCAGTGACACCTTAATTTTAGCCCTTAAGACTCACTTGGAACTTCTGACTTCCAGAAAAGGAACATAGCAAGTTGCACATTGTTTAAGCCACTAAGTCTGTGGCTTAAACTAATACTTCAACAGGAAACTCATACACATCATCTCCTCACAGATAGGAAATCTGAGAACAGAGGACTTCAGTGACTGGCCAGAGGTAAACAGCAAGTAAGTGGCAGAGCCCGGATTTGAACTCAAGCCTTCGGCACCAGAATCCTGGGTTGGGAACCTCATATAGAAGAGCTTAGAGACAACTGGGACTAACTGAAACTCCTGGAATGAGTTCCCCATCACTGGAGGGGCTCAAGAGGCTGGACAATTGTTTACTCAAGTGTTCTAAAGAGGATTTCTCTGTCAAGTATTTACTCCAGGATGATGGTTTTCAAATCACTTAGCAGAAACTTTCTACCAGAAAAGAATTTCTCACTCTAGTTAATCCCCAATTAACATAATCTGGATCAAAGAGAAACCCCTCTTTGGACAAAGGGAGACTGGAGGGGGTGCTTTCCCTTCAGGAAACACCCCCACACACACTCCACCAGGGACTCCATGGAGCAGGATTTGAAATCACTTTCTGGTGGCTTGCTGAGGGTCCCCAGATCCGAGGTCCCAGGAGCCTGAGACATTCCAGGGGGACACATGGCAGGGAACATGTGGTGTCTCTGGGAGTCCAGCAGGAGGGTGGGAGCCCTGGAAGGTTTAAGAGCCTATCGGTGTCGCTACTAACAATTTTTAGTTACTTAATTCTCCTAGAGCTTTGACAGGTCCCCATAACTTAGGGTTTATTTGCTTTCTCTTGAATGTCACATATAATTCTTGTCGAAATGTTTATTTGCCTAATGCAACTTTTAGTGCCCGGGTAATTTATTCCCTCTATTTGTCAGCCAGGAGGAAGGAAGGCTACTTTTAGCCTCTGGCTCAATTATGGAAAGTAATACCATGGCCCCCACTCTTTCATTTCCATCACAGGGTGGGGGGCAGTGCTGCCACACACCTGTCCCTGAATAAAGTGGAGCTCGCTGCTCTTCCAGCCTCCTGTCCCTCCCACACAGCTTGCAGGCTCAATTCCATCCCGAAACAGGAGTTCTGTCTTCTCCCAGAAAAGCAGCCAATGAGGGGGTGAATTTTATCATCACAAGCCCCTGGGAGAAACAAAAATCAATTCTCTGGATGCAATGTCATTTCCAAATCCAATCAATTCATGAGTTGTGCAGGGCAATTCAATTCAGTCACACTAATGGAGCACCTACTGTGTGCCAGACTCTCTGCTGGGGATGCAGCAATAAATAAGCTGGAGTTCTTGCCCTGAAGGCATTAGGGGGATTGGGAGATACACACGTAACAAGATAACAGTGATGAAGTTGGGGCTGTAAGTAATAGGGAAGGCGACAGGAAGCTGGGGGAATGCAGAAGGAGGTGGTCCCCTGCCCTGGGAGCCAGAAGAGATGGTGGAGGCCACGTGGGATGCAGCCTTATTGGTCACAGGGAAGTGGGGAGGGCAAAACATAGAGAGCCCATGGTAAGGAAAGGCAGGTCAGTCTTGGTACATAGGGCCAGGCCTCAGTGGGGAGAGGCCGTTACGCGAGGCCTTTGATGTCACTCACAGGCAATAATTTAAGTTGGAAGATGCTGAGCTGGGACAAGACTAAAGCCGGGTGTGCTTAGTCACCTCAAGGGTCTTTGCAATCATACAGGAGGGAGGTGGCAAGCTAATCCCAGGAAGGATGATGAGTGGGGATGAGGGCACGGCATGCACTGTAGAGATCCGGCAGCAGCCAAGGTGGGAATATAGCAGGGGATGAGATGTGAGAGTGAGGGACAAGGGAGGGATGGGGCATGAATGCATTCCCTGAATAGGAAGCATTAACAGAGACCAGGTTTTGGGCAAGAAGATAACATCTGGGCATGGCAGGCCTGAGGGGCTAGAAACATTCCAGGGAGGACCTAGCATTTGTTGGAATAAAGGTGTAGAGGGTATCTTGGGGCCTTGCTGGGGACCTGGGGTTGGGCAAGGACAGTGGAGTTTTCCCACCCAGCCCTTTTGCCCTGGCCCTGAGAAACAAAGTTGACCTCATCATGTCCCACTCCTCTATGTGCTTCAGCCTGCCCCGATCCGTACAAGCACAGCCCTGGGCAGGAGTGACTCTATGAGCTTGGCAGGTCTTCCAGAGTTGGGGAGGGTAACACTCGGAGCCCCAGGTTTCCAACAAGAGAGAAGAGAAATGGGATACACAAAGAGATTTAGGGTATCAGGACCTAAGCTTGAGGGGGAGATGTGAGTAACCAGTACTCTCTTTCTCTCAGGGGCCCACAGAGCCATCTCAAATTTTCCAAGAGTCTCACTCACTCCAGATGCAGATGCCTGGACAGGTGAGCTGTGGTCAGCACATGGGAGACCCAAGAGTGGAGCTAGGACCACTCGCCAAGAGTACAGCAGGGACTGCCCACTTCCAGAAACTTCTGAAAAGTCCTGGGCACACTGGAGTCTCACTGGAGTAACCAGAGTATGGCCGGGAGTGTGCACAGACGATCCTGGGGAGTGACTGCGGCAAACACAGTTACAGGAGACACATTCTACAGGCAGGGATGGGGCTTGCCTGGCCTGGTGGTTCACAGCACAGATCAGAATCAGGCTAGGTCTGAGTTCAGGTCCTGACTCTGCTACTATTATAGGTGACCTTGAGAAAATTGTTACTGGCACAGGTGCCTGGTGCCTTGGTTTCTGACTTCGTAATAGAAATGACAAGAGTAACGCCCACCTTGCACACTTGTTAGGCAAGTTAAATGAGGTACGTCGTGTGAAACATTGATAGCGTCTGACGATCAGCACCCTCTGAGTGGGCAGTTCTTTTTATTTATTCATTTACTGTTATCATTATTATAAAGGGATCTACAAAAGCCAGAATGTGTGACTTCCCCAGCTCTGTCCAGAGGAAAACTCCTGAATCTAGCAGAGGCCTTCATTTGTCCTGACACTGGGAAGAAACACCCTTGCTCTCAGTAGGAACACTAGGCCCCAGCAGGAACAAGTCTGCACCACGCTCTCACCATCTCCTGGCTCTGACCACCTCCTGGTGGCCCACAGAGGCAGAGCCAAGGTCCGTTCCCAAACCATGGAGATCCAGCAGCATCCCAACAGAGGAAGCCCCATTGGAAGCACTGGCTGTCCCTGGGCCACATCTCCAGCTCATTTTCTTTGAGTTCATCCCCATCCTGGAAGAGAAGAGCCCTTCCCCTCCTAGGTCCTCTTATTTCGGTCAGGGCCTGCCCCTTGCATCCTCCACAGGATCAGCTCACAACATAGGGAACCAATCAGCTCTCCTTAGGGACTGACAGGCACCCAGAGCTAACGTCCCTTTGCCCCACTTCTGTGTTCATGAGCCCACATTTTCTAAGCACTTACTAAGGAGGCACCAGGGCCCCCAACAACCAACTCTTCACATTCATGCCAAGGAGCACAAATTCTTAAATAACAAAAACTCAGAAGTCACTGCTAATCACATTTTCATAATATGATTTTTTTTCAGCAGATTTACCTTCCTAATTACACTTGTCTCCAGCCAATATTAAAGTGATTTTGCACTCCCTGCACACATGGGGGTTGTGCGAGGCTGCTCTCATGATGCTGGGGAGCTGAGCTAAGCCATCCTGAAGACTGGGATTTTGCCTCAAGGTGCATAATTCTGGGGTGAGGAATGAGGAAGACGTCCTACATCCTTAGTGGGAAGAAAGATAACAACCAGTGTTTGCACCAGGTTGTAAAGCCTGCAAAAGTTGAGCTACCATGAGCTTCACGATAACCTCATAACACAAGATGCAAGCAAAGGAACAGAGTACTCAGTCTAAGGCATTCAGGAGTAAAGCAAGACTCCAACCTGGACCTCCCAGTGCCAAAGGTCCTGAGGGACAGTGTGCCTGAAAACACCAGTGTCCCCAGGTTCATAGCAGGCACCACAGTGGAGATTCAAAAGCAGAGAAAACTGAAGCCCAATCTGCCACACTTTTCTGCACCCATGCCCTTGAGGAAGACCCTTGCATCTTTACTTAAAGTTGGCCATATGATCTGTGACTTGCTTTAGCCAGTGGGACAGTCTAGGAAACATGTCCCAAGCAGAAGCTTGAAAAGGGCCTGCTCCCAAAGCACAGCCTTTCGTTGTCCATCAACTATAAAATGAACAAACTCAGGCAAGCCTGCTGGGGGACCAGGTGCAGGGTCAGCTCCCCTCATCATCCCAACCACAGCTCACCTCCACCGGACGTGTGTGAAGCTGCTGATGTCCATCTGGGCCTGCCTAGCATATGTGTGACTCAGCTAAACCCACTTAGAATTGCTCAGCATCCAGTAAGTGGCAAGATGGTTAGTTAAGCAGCAAAACTGGTTCAAACTGATGGTTACAGGCTGAATGCTTTGCCCCACGATTTTCATTTTGGAATGGTATC
Source organism: Erethizon dorsatum (assembly GCA_028451465.1). NCBI lineage: Eukaryota > Metazoa > Chordata > Mammalia > Rodentia > Erethizontidae > Erethizon > Erethizon dorsatum. The sequence continues at coordinate 105,931,990 of CM051827.1, read as the reverse complement.
TCCAGTGGATAGTATCTGGAGGTGGAGCCCTCAGGAGGTGAAAGGGTTAGTGCCCTTATAAAGGAGGCTCCAGAGCGCTCCCCTCACCTTCCTCCACATAAGGACACAGCAAGAGGACAGCTCACCAGGATGTGGGCTCTCACCCTTCACTGAGTCTTCAGCACTGCAGTTCTTGATCTTGGACTTCCAGACTCCAGAACTGTGACAGGTGGCAATAAAGCATCTCGATCCTCACTGTCAGAGAGCTGCTGACAGGGAAGTTTCCCACTGCAACCAGCTCTACCTGTCTCTGTCAGGCACTGCCATTGCTCACCTGTGACCCATCCTGGCAACATCTACCCTAAAACCCCAGACTGCTCAGTTTTGAAGTTCTGGTCTCAGACTGTACAAAAGTGTATCTTCATCTATTATCTCATCTTCCATCAATCCTTGTTCCTAATAAATCCCAGTCACTTGCCCCCACTTTTTCTTTGCCCTTATAGAGACCCCAAATGAAGGCAAGATCTCAGAGAAAACTGCCCAAGAAAATTTTGCCAGACCTTCGCAGGCCCAGAGGCAAGTCTAGATGGCCACTGAGGCCCCCTGTGTCTAAGTCCAGGCACCGTGGGCTCTGTCTCCTCACTGGTCTCCTGAGGTGCTTCTGCAGCAGACGGTGCCTCCCACTGATCCTTCGCCCTCACTTGATGGGCACAGTGAAGCATCTTGAAGCTATAAATCTGGAGTCAGAGGGATCCAGTTTCAAATCCTGGCTGAATCACCCAGTTGTGCAGCTTCAGATAAATGACCAGACTCCATGCTTAGGATTCTTCCCTTTAAAATAGGTTGCTGGTACCTTGTACGTGTCCCCTGAAGATTGTCATGACAGTAAATGAGATAATGTATATGCATTCATTTGAATAATGATAGCTGCTATAACAAATAAGCCCTAATATTTCAGTAGCTAATTCAATAGAAGTACATTTCTCATTTACACAATAGCCAAACAAGATTGCTCCTGTTCCATTGATGACTTTCCTTCACGTGATGATGACCTGGGGCCCAGGCTATTTCCGGCCGTGGTTTTGCTATCCTCTGGGGACAGAGCCCTCTGCATTTAGCCCTTGGACAGAAAAGAGAAGTTGGAAACAACAAGCATTATTTTATCCATCTTTACCCAGAAGAAACACATATTACCTCCTCTCCCATTTGATAAATGAGACCAAGCCATGGATCAGAAACAGTCACTGGCTGGGCAGGACTGCCCAGTGACAACTCCATGGTACCAAAGAGGAACACTGTCCTGTGGCATGCAGCCACCTGTCACATCCACTGCAGGCCACAAATGCTCACAGAAGCACCTTGAGCACATAGCGCACACTCAGTGGTCACAATGGCTACTTTTACAACTGCCACCACCACAACCCCCACTGCCCCAGTACAGGTTTTTAATACTGGCTTTGTGAAATAGAGATAATAACACCAGTTTTAGGGAGCTATAAAAAGCATTAAGTACAGATGGGAAAGCATCAATGAGACTATCTGTCTCTTTCGCCTTCCCTCATCTAAGTCCCCAGTTGCCCCTTGGGTACTTCCTAAGGTCAGGTCCTCCTGGGCTGAGGTCCTGCTAGGGAACCACTTGCAGGAATGCAGCACACTTGGAATGGAAAGCCAGCCCCCCCCACCTTCCCCACCCTCTGTGTAAGACACTTGTCCTCCTCCACCCTTCCCTGTCCTCCTAAGAAGCACTAGAGATCGTTTCTTAGTCAGGCTCACCAGACCTTTTAATGGGCAGAGCATAATGCTCTGCTGCTTCTCTCTGGGGCTAAAATGGACTCAAAGTATGAAAAAAAATGGAATTTCATGCATTGCTTCCCATTCCCTATGACTATTCCTTCTCCAGTACAAATGATGTTTCAGGCAGCTATTTTCCAACTCTCCCAGACCATCAGTTCAGTCCAGTTCTAACCCCTGTCCCCTTCTGCTTTTTTCAGGACTATTTACTATGGAAAGCACCTTGTTTACAGGAGGAGGATTCCTGTTGATTCGGGGTCACGCATTTCAACATGCTCTCCCAAGGTCTAGGTTTATGAAGTTTAGGTTCTGTAGGGCTATTTTCTTGGACATATATCTTCATCACTTTACTAAAGGCAAAAAAGAAGAAGCCTGTGTTGTAGACATGGACATGAAGCATCCCTCAGGAGGAAGGCAGGAAAAGAAATACAGAAAGAAGAATGGAGGGGGTCAGTCAGGATTCACTGAAGCTGACTCCTCACCTCCTCGCCTCACTTCCATCCTCACCTCTTTCTTCAGGATGATGGGTTTGAATTCTTGCTCTGCCTCCCTAGTTGTATAATTTTCAACCAATCATTACACCTCCTTGAACCTTAGTTTCTTCATCTATAAAATGGGATTCAAGGTCCATCCCCCAGGATTAATGAGAATATTAAGCAAACAATATTGCAACACAGTTGGCATAAGGCAGGATACTTAATAAAGTGGCCAATAAATGACAATTCCCTCTGCCTTCCTCCTTCCAAAAGAAATGCCTTAGGTAGAGCTTTCTGAGGTTGAGGTTCACTGGAATTTTTCTAATAAAAGTATTTTTTCTCAGTGCAAAAGAAGCATATTGTTAGCCTACCTTTAAGTTAACAATGCTTTATAGTACTACCAAGGCTGAGTCAGGGCTACAGGGCAGGAAAGGGTGGCCACAAATACAAAAATCTTGCTATATAACTTCATATTAAGTTATTAATATTGGATTTTTTTAACCTACAAAACAGCAATTTTATGTAGTTCAACCCAAATCAAATAGTAACACTAATGTTATATAGTACTTACTATGTATTAAGCCGTGCTCTAAGCATCTTAGGGCTCATTAAACCTTCACAACTCTACAGGGTAGGTACTGGTATAAATTCATTTTACAGTGAAGGAAACTTCAGCACAGAGAGGTTATGTGCCTGTTTTGAGATCACACAGCCAATGAGGAGCAGCGCTGAACGCTGAAGCCCATGATTTAAGCCAGTACATTTTCCTGCTTCCCGTATGAATGATTGAGAGGCCTCCCCCAGGAGGATCCTTTGTAACCTTCAGGCTCTCCGACGAACTGGGAGGAGGGGCCGTCAGAAATGCCCCAGGGAGGCAAGAGCGCCTGTCACTCAGTGGCCCTCTGCTGTCTGCACAACCTCTTCTAGAAGAGTGACAGCCCTCCCTCCAGAACTGCAGGGCAGGGACTGGCAGGCAACCGGCCCCTCTCTTTCCTGAGCATTTCATTTTCCTGTCCTCTGTGGCATGCCTCTCATAAAACTATTCATTTCTTAATTCTGATGGCAGAAAGGAATTTAATCAAGTTGCTTGAATATGACGACAGCCTCCCGCTAAGCCAGCCGCCTCCCGAGGGTCGTTGGGAGACAACGCCCTGTTAATATTTAGCTCCAACAGCAAACATTATGGCTTTCAATTTAGAAGATTATGCTTCTGGTTAGTTATGTATTATATGTGCGCGCGCGCACTCGCTGGGAGGCTCATCTCATCAGCTCGGGAGCTTTTTGCCAGCGTTATAAAAAATGCCATTTTCTCTGCGAGCCCTTTCCACTCAGTGATCCAGTGAAGTAGTAACATCGGGATCAAAACCATATTCTGAAAAATAATTGATCTATTCAGCAGCTCGCAGGCCTGCATTCCAACTGCCCTAAAGAGCCATTTTCTGGGGAAGCCAGGGGCCGAGGCCTGTGGGACCCTTCTCCCCCGCCCAGGTTCTGCGGACTCCAGCCTGGGCGGGGCGGGAGCTGTCCGCGGTGCTGAACCCGGGCTCTCCCAGGAAGCCGGCGAGCGCGGAGGAGCGCGGGCCAGTGGGACCCGGGCTTGGGTCATTACACTTCCCGTCTTTCCAGAGCTCCCAGTCCGCTCTCTAGCTCTGGATCTGATTTTCCAAGTGCCTGCTCTCGTGCTTGCTCTCTCTGGTGTCTGCCTTCACCCTGAGAAGCTCTTTCCTAATGACATTTCATTGTCTCTCTCTCTCTATTTCTCTTTCTCTCTCTCTCTCTCTCTCTCTCTCTCTCTCTCTCTCTCTGTTTGAACTCTGGTGGATCTGAAAAGCTCAAAATTTTAAGTATCTTCTCTGTTCCATTACTCTTTCTCTCCCTCAGTATCTCTCTCTGTTTCTCTCTCTCCCCCACCACCATCATCATCTCCCAGCCCTCACTCCTCCCTTTCTGACTTCCCCTCCCACTCTACATTCCTTTCCTTCTGCCCCTGGCCCCTCCTCCTTCCTGACCCTCTCCTTCCTCCTTGGCTGTCTCTCAATCTTTCTTTCCCTCCCTCCTTACTGCATCTTCTCCCCCTTTCTCTTCAGAGTGTTCTCTCTCTCCCTTTCCCTCTGCCTCCTCTCTTCTCCTTTTCTCTCTTTCATTCTCTCCCTTCATTCTTTTCTACCTTTTATCTTTCCTCTTCCTCTCTTTGTTATCCTTTCCCACTGTCTCCATCTCTCTCAGAACCCCTACTTACTTCATTTCCTCTCCCCTTTTCTGCCCTCTCTTTCCATCTGTCTTCCTCATGCTCTCCCATTCTTTCCATCACTTTGTCTCTCTCCAATTCTCTCTTCCCCTCCCTTATCCTCTCTATTTCCTCCTTCATCCCTATTTCCCTCAGTCACTCTCACTAGCTCCCTCTTCTCTTTTTCTCTCTCTCTGTCTCTCTCCTTTCCTTGTCATCCCATCCTTCCACCCCTCCTTCTCTACCTCCCCATTTCTCTGTGTGTCATTTCTCTCCCTCTTTGTCCCTCTCCTCTCTTTCTCTACCTCAATCCCTGCTCCCTTCCATCTCTCCAACTGTCTTCCCCCTCTCATCTTCTCTTCCCCTGCACAGAGCTCTCCTCTCCAGGAGTCCCCAGCTGCCTGGTGAATTCATTTCAGCAACTATTAGGGATCAGCACTTGCCTGATACTTGTTGGGGAAGATGAGTTTGAGATAAAATGGGGTGTTTCAATCTCAGCACATCTGTAATTGCATTACTATTAAATTGCACCATTTTCCAAAGGTGAGAGCCCAGGGCCCTTGTGCTGGGAGTCTTCTGAAACTCCAGTGCCAAGCCCTACATGATGCGGAGGCCTCAGGCAGAGGGGAGAGTCAACCCAGCTTGATTTTGCCACTATATTAATCTCCCTTGTCTTCAGGGTCTCTTGTTTTCCATTTTATTTCAAAAGTTAAAGGATCCCTGGGAATCATTGTTTCTAACTCTCTCATCTCACAAATAAAGAAATGGAAACTCAAAGAGAGGAAGGGAATTGCCCAAGGTCACAGAGGCGTGAACCACTGAGTCTGCAGCTGTCCCTCATTCTGCAGCCTTCCTGCAATTTAGGACCCTGGCAAGGGGGGTAAAAATAGGATGCAGTATTTTCAGGTTCCAGGAGTGGTGACCTTGTGCAACATCTAAGGACCTGTCTGATCTAGTGGGTGGGAAACAAAAATACAAAATCATGACTTCTTGTGGTCTGTCAGATTTGGCCAGGGATAAAGAGAAGCGAATTCAGCCCCAAGGAGAGGACAAAGCTGGCAAATGCTGGATGGGGACTGGATGCATGAGAGCTCCAGACAGATGGGCTGGGATGCAGAGCCAGACTTGATTTCCAGCTGAGACCTGGGGGACACAACCAGGAAACCAATGCAGAAGGCAGTACATCAACTGAGGCAATAAGACAAGGGCTAGCAGTGGGAATTATAGCCCAGGAGTCCACCTAATTTGTGCCTGCCCTGAGGCTGGGCCACCAAGTTGCTGGGGAGGATGGAGCCTCAGGATGGGCTGGAACCTGGCAACAGGGGAGGTGAGGCACAGATGCAGCTGGCAGTGGATTCCATGGGAGACTCAAGCACACATGGTAGACTAGACATCAGGAGGTCTCTGGGTTATTAGAGGAAGCAGAAGAGATCCAGGGCACCAGAGAGAGTATTCCCTGGCTCAGGGGTCTATCCCCTGGGCTCCGCTCTACCATATTGGTGCCTTGGTTCCTGCATCTAAAGGAAAACAGATGCAGGAGCAAACACAGCCAGGCATGTCCTACACTAGAGGATTGTTCCCAATGTCCACCTACTATCAAGCAACCTGAGGAAGGATGGGATTGAGGCTGGAGGAATAGCAGAAAGAGCATCACAGTGGCCTCCAGTGGGTCTGGAGCCCAAGGCTGCCCACCCCCTAAACCCCAGATGAGCAGCAGTAGGAACTTAAGAGGCAAGCTGAACAGATGCAAGTCTCCAGCACATCAGCCAGCCCCAGAGCTGGGAGGGCAGCAAGCAAACAAACAGCCAGCCAGCAAATGTGTCCCGAGGTTCTGGGGTCAGCCTGCCACAGCGGCTACACCTGCTTTGGCAAAGCAGTTACTTTGAAGCCCAGCCTGATGCAGAGAGAGTACACTGCACCTGGGGACAAAACAGGGGGGTTTAATCATGTGAAATAGCTCTGTGTATAATCTGGGCGCACTACAACGGCTGCTGAGAGCCTCTAAAAGCTTCCTGGGCTGGCCTGCCTCTGAGGCCAGCCCATTATGTTGTTTTCTGCCTTGTGATCTGGATGGAGCCTGCGCCTGCTGGCCCTGGCTCTGTCTACCCACCCTGCTTCTTTCCCCCAACTCCAGGTGCCCATGGGCCCCCAGCCTGTGTCAGTGGGCACAAGGCTGACTGGCCCAGCAATTCTTAGATAAATCAATTAGGATAAATGAGCTTAATGCTGTATGATGCCCTTGCTCCACTGCATGCCTTCTGAACTATTAGTTCTCCAAAGAAGATCAATTATGGGAGCCCCATGCTAATGCTCTTTTAATGGAATCTGTTATTTAAGTTTAAGATGAGCAGGTATTGAATGCATGGGAGTTAGATACCTGTTATGTGCATTCCAAATCAGGGGCGATGGATGGGGCTGACCTCAAGATGGACCCACTGAAACAGAAGAAGAGCCAGTAAATCATTCTGAACCCTGCAGAAAGTTGCACCGGGGGCTGGGGATACAGCTCAGAGGCACAGCGCCTGACTGGCAAGCACAAGGTCCTGCGTTTGATTCCCAGTACCAAAAAAAAAAAAAAAATTGAAAGTTGCACTGAATCCAATCGTCATCTGTGGCATGTGTTTGTGTTTGTAGAATTAACTTTTCCATGTACTTGAACAAGCATTCTTATGTTGCTGGAAGCAGAGTAGAACTGAGAAGTTTTTGAAGGGAAGAGGCTGGTCGACCTTAAGTAAGTCAAGGAGTGAGTGGTAGGCAGAAATAGCTTATTTGTAGTCAGATTCATAGAGGCATAATATCATGAACAGAAGAGGGGATGCTCTTGTCCTAAACAGTCCAGGTCAGTGTAGAAGTCATACTTCTCAAATGACTTTGACCAGCTTGGTATATGAAGTGGACAGAGGACAGGAAGAGAAGCCTCAAAACTACAAAGGTGTCAGGGAGCTCCTGGGAGAATCCAGGAGGAGATGGGGTTGAGTGATGCAAAGCTCAGTATCACTCCTCCTCCTCTGAAGCAGTGGTATTCAGCCGTGGCTGCCACTCCTTAGAATCATCTTGGGGAACTTTAGAAAACACGAACACCCAGTATCCTCCCAGAAATTCTGAGTCAGTGGGTCTGGGACTGGAGCCACCCATTTGTATTTTTTTTTTTTTTTGTGGGTACCGGGGGGTCGACCTCAGGACCTCGTGTGCCAACAGGCACCCGTGCCACTGAGCGATATCACCGGCCCCTTTTTCGTATGTGGGTTCCGGGAGTCGAACTCGGGCCCTTGCGCTTGCAAGGCAGGCGCTTACGCCGCTGAGCCATCTCACCGGCCCCCATTTGTATTTTTGAAAAGCTCTCTAGAGTGATTCTAATGTGTCACCAGGCTGGTGAACCCGTGCATGGAAGGACATCATGGGGAAGGAAGGATTGGTGCAGCTGCAGAGCACAGAACAAGTCAGGACAACGTGCAGATCCTGTCATGTGGACCAGCACAGGGTGAGGCAGAGTGAGCTGGCAAGAGGGCTTGGGCCCAGAGCTGGCTTCTCTGCCCCAGGCTTCATTACTGAAGTGTGATGAGGCTGAGGGCAGGACCACCAGGGAGATCCACATGGAGGTGGAAATGATTTGCATCCAATTTCATGTTGGTTTACTGAAACTGTATGAAAGAAAACAAAGGAGTCAGCCGCATCCCTAGACTCCCACCCACCTTGGGAGCCACGGGGAGAGGTCGTGTAAGAAGCATCACTCAGTGGGTAGGAGGGAAAGTGTGCAGACCAAGGTGGCCCCTGTAGAGCAAAGTCAAGGCCGGTGGCCAGGGCCCAGGAAGGCGTTGTCCTGCCCGGGAAGGAGGACCTGATGGGAACCAGGCAGAAGAGCCAGGGCCTACACTTGGAACAAGATATAGGTTGGGGTCATTGTCCTGGAAAATTAGAATGGGAACTCAAAATCTCTCTGAGCATGAAAGTGAAGCAGCATTTGGGAAAAGGGAGCAGGGAGTCCCTGAATAGCCTGAGGGAGGTGTCTGTGGTGCCCGTGGTAGTGCACATGGCCACTCACACACCTGCAAGTCAATCATGCCTATCTGATGGTGGCCTTCTGAAGCCTTGGTTGGCTTAAGTCTCCTTTAAGTATTCCAGCCCACTCCCAAGTAGGCCACAGTCTTCCCATGCTTGGATCAGAACAGCAAGTCAGGGGTGGAGGCCCTTCTCTGTGAAGTTCACAGAGAAGGCCCCTCGTACACATCTGGTGCAGGAAAGGAAAGATGAATGGAACCAGTCCATGTATGGATGTAATTGCACTGTAATTGTGATCTTAAAAACCCACAGATATAGAACACTTTACAGGTGAGAAGAGGCTTTAATATATTTTGTCTCAAATAGTCCTGTGGCTTATTATGCTCAAGTATGCTCAAGTATGATTATGCTCACTTTACAGATTAGACACCTGAAGCTCAGAGAGGTCACTTTCCCAAAGACACACAGCTAGTAAATGGAATAGGAATTTGTGGAGCAGAAAGGCAGGAACGTTCATGACATCTTGAGAATCACCGAAGGCCCCAGTTACCCATCTGGAAGTCCCCATCCTGTCCCTCTTTCAGTTCACCCTGTCCCTTTCACTCCCATTTCCCTACCTTCTTTTCTCTGTGGCACTTCCCATCACCTGACATGCATACTCACATATTTGTCTATTTGTTACAGTTTGCCACACTCACTAGTGGGGAAGTTCCAGGAGGGAAGGAACTCTGTCCCTCTTGTCCACCTCCACATGCCCAGTGCCCAGCATGGTACCAAACACACAAATGTCCCATGGAGCAGCCACTCACACCTGCCTGAGGGAGTGCTCTGGGGTGGGCAACATGGTGACATTGGGGCCATATTCCTGGTGACACAGCTGACTATTCCATGTTCTCTTTTGCAAAGGTTCAGCCCACAGATGCAAGGTTGGTTGCAAATTATTTCTGCTGTCTCTCCTACAATGGCATTAACAGCTGACTGAGCCGCAATATATCAATTGTGTAAATTCTGGGGACATTTTCATGTTTCAATCTCCTTATGTGTTTCTAGTTGACCAAACTTGTGTAAATTACCGTTAACTGCAATCCCATCATCGCCTGGCTTGCTGGGCAGGAAGGTGGTGGCACTAGTTTAACTCCTGAAGTGCTGAGGCAGGGATGACAGGTTTGGGGCCAGCACTGGATGGGGAGCAGGGACTGCTGTGGTGGTGTTTCCTTAATTCTTGGACCTTGGTCCCCATTCCCCACGGAGGCTTCTGACTTATCACCTTCACCCTACTTCTGCATGTGGTAGGTGCCTCTCTCGGGAGTTAAGGATATGTCCTGCCACATGCCACCCAAGCTAAGAGTTGATAGAGCCCCTCCTCAAAACCAGGCCTGCCTCACTTCATGGTCCAGCAGAAGGCACAGGGGGCTGTTTGAGAAGTACAGCTCTGTTTGCACAAAATTCTAACTGGGTGGGAGTCAGGGAAGAAAGCCATATATGGCTGGGACGAGGACTTCTTCACGGCTCCACCCCCTAGAACCCTGGCACAGAGGCTAGCTCGCAGCAAGGACTAAATAAATTTCTTGAATAAAATACAAAGACCATACATATTCTTGTTATCAGATAAATCCTTGTTCTACCACTTTTGTGCCCCTAGGCCAGTCCCCTAACTACCTGGATTCATAATTTCCTCCTCTCTAATGCGAGCCCTGCACTCAGACCAGGAAGGTGTCTCTGTGGAGGGAGAGGAAATCTTTTAACTGTTAGGAACATGCGAGAACTGTCACAAGTGCACAAAGGAGCAGCATTGATCTCAAAACCAGACACCGTTCTGTTTATTTTGCAATGATGTAAACTTCATAATTTTTCCTTCCAGATTAAAAAAAATAGAAAGCTTTCATTGCTATTTCCAAGAAATCTGTAAACAGCAAACACTATAGACTTGACTGTCTCGGGTGAAGGGAACAGAGACGATGCTGTTCCTGGTGGCCTCAGGAGAGTCAGCCCTGCCTGGGGAGGAGGGGACACTTGAGGAAGGACAGGTCACACAGACTGGGGACATGCTTCCTGGAGGAGGCACTGGACATGTCCCTGGGCAGGGTTTGACTCAATGGAGATGGAGTTGGGTGGTGGGATGGGGGCCCACAGTTCTCTCATGGTGTTGGCCAACGGGAGCTGGGACGGCTGTGGGATTCCGTCCTACCTCAGCCTCAGTTCACGCTGGCTGATTGTTAATAACAACACCAACAATAAGGTCGATCTACTAAGCATACACGACAGTACATACAGGACCCCACCTAAGTATTCAGCATGTAGCATCTCAGTTCATCTTTATGCCTTTCTCACAAAATTGATATTTTTATGCACTGACGTGTCCTGATGATCCCTGACTCTCTCTGTAATCCCCACCCCATGTGTGGGCTAGCCTTGGCCTTGTGACTTACTCCTAATAAAGAGCTTAGGGCAAAGACCATGGCCCATCCCTTCCAAGACTAGGTTATAAAAGACTGGGACTCTGGGACTTCTGTCTTGATTCTCCCCTCCCGCATCATGCACGCATGCGTGCATGTGTGTGTGTGTGTGTGTGTGTGTGTGTGTGTATTCTGATGCAGAAATTGAGGACAGCTTCTGTGCAAGTGCCAGCGGAGACCTGCAACCTCAACCCAACAACCCTCAAGAGCCAGAATCCTGCAAACACCATGTTTTATGGGATGGGAAGCAGATTCCCCAACCGGGGCCCCCAGATGGGATGATAACCCTGGCAACACCCTGAGTGCAGCCCTATGAGGGCACTGCAGAGCTGTGCCCAAACCCCTGATCCAGACATTGTCAGATAATCAGTGTTTGTTATTCTCAGCTTCTATGTGAAAGGATATTTGTTCTGCAGCAGGGATAACTGATACAATCATTATTCCCATTACAGATGAGGAAACCAAGCCTCAGGGCAGTCACCACATTTGCCTGGCTCAGGTTGGGTGACTCATCTGACTCTACAGTCTGTTCCTGTTGCTCTCTGTAGCCTGGCTTTGCAGGAGCTTGTGACCTTCCCACCACCAGCTTTGAGTCTCCGCCCTCCCCTCTGCCTCTCTGTCTCAGCACTTCTATCCTGGCACGTGGCTTTACTGGACTTCGAGGCTTCAGCCACTCTTTCTTTTTTTACTTTTTTGTGAGTACCAGGGGTCAACCTCAGGACCTTGCGCGCCAGCAGGCGCCCGTGCCGCTGAGTGATATCACCAGCCCCTTTTTCATATGTGGGTTCCGGGAGTCGAACTCGGGCCCTCGCACTTGCAAGGCAGGTGCTTACACGGCTGAGCCATCTCACCGGCCCATTCAGCCACTCTTGGCAAGAGTGCATAGAGTGCCATGGTGCATAGAGTGCTTCAGGTGCATAGAGTCCCATGACTCCTGGGGCCACCCAGATGGACACTGACTTTCTCCCTTAACTGGAGGGGGTGGCTATGCACAAGAGACAAAAGCAAAGAAAGAGAGGGGAGGGAGGCTATGGCAGGGTGGCAAGAGAGCCTAAAGCCATGTTCTCTGCATCCTCTGCACTCCGCATCAGCAGACTTCAAAGCCTTCAGAGACACTGCAGCCCCACCATACCCCACCCATGGCACTTGGCTGAAGGTCTGTGCAGAACAAGACCCCAGGGGCATAGGAGAAAGCGGCCGGAAGGTAGTGCCTTCCTAAGAGCCCAAGGAGCTGGGGTCAGCCAGCTCCAGTCTAGCCCTTCTCCATTTATGCCATGTGACCTTCAGCAACCTCTCCAGCCTCAGTTTTCTCACCTGCAAAATGGGAATAATAAGTATAACAAAGGTCCAAATCTGGGGCCTAGCATGTAATCAATACAATAAATATGATCCATTAATATTGTTATCATTATTATTATTTCCTTATTTATAGAATTGCAGTAGTTCTATATTTCCTAGAACTATCCAGTGATTATAGAAAATGCTGAGAGAAAAATGCTATCAGTTATAACCTCGTTAATTGTAAACTGTTTCCTATTTCTGAGCATCAGTGTCATACAGAAGGAGGCCTGCCTGGCCGTGCTGTTGTGAGTGACATAGGACCTCCAAAGCATATAGGAGAACTAAATATAACTCCCAACCTGCTAGATGTCCAGTACACCAATTTTGTGTTCCCCAAAATCGAAGAATGAATTCTGAGGAAAGGAGGTAAAGAGTAGGAAATTTTATTAAGGGAGAGGTAGCTCCTGAGAGAGACAGGAGGGGACCCGGAAAATGGGTTGCCAAGGAGCCCACTTCTCAAAGGAAGTTTTATAGAGCAAAATCACGGGGTGGGTACAAAATCACAAGTGGGTACAACGTAGGACAAAACTACGATCAACCAACGATTACAAGTATAGGAGTGGCGCGACTCCGACTTGAGTTCCGGCGCCATGTGAGGGACCGAGGGCTGCGGGGCCAGGCACTCCTCCGCGGAGGTGTGACCCGCATCCCTGCCCCCGGGCCACCTGCAGGACGCTGGTCCCTCACCCTCAGCAGACGCCGAGATGAGTAGCAGCAAGGAGCAGCGGTCAGGAGTGTTCGTGGTCCTCTTTGCCCTCATCACCATCATCATCCTCTACAGCTCCAACAGTGCCAATGAGGTCTTCCATTACGGGTCCCTGCGGGGCCGCACTGCAGGGCCAACCTCAAGAAGTGGAGCCCCGCCGACAGCTTTATCCCCGTTCTGGGCAACAAGACAATGCCCTCCCTGTGCCGCTAGTGTGCGATTGTCACCAGCTTCAGCCACTTGCTGGGCACCAAACTGGGCCCCGAGATTGAGTGGGCAGAGTGCACAATCCGCATGAACGATGCACCCACCACGGGCTATTCGGTCGATGTAGGCAACAAAACCCCCTTCCGTGTGGTGACCCACTCCAGCGTGTTCCGGGTGCTGCGGAGGCCCCAGGAGTTTGTCAACAGGGCCCCCAAACTGTGTTCATCTTCTGGACCCCCCCCACCCCCAGCAAGATGCAGAAGCCACAGGGCAGCCTGGCGCGCTTCATCCAACAGAGGGCCCAGCGTTCCCCAATGTGGCGCCTACGCCGCCATCTCCTGCCCGCATACAGCAGTTTGACCACCTCTTCCGGGGTGAGACGGGCAAGGACAGGTACCAAACTCCCGCCTACGCATTTGGCACGGCCCTTCCACAGGGCCTTGTTGCTCCCAGCATGCGCTGCTCCAAGCGTGTGGTTCTTGCAACGCCCTGGGCAGGTTTCCTAGGAGAGTTCTCCTGTTCCGCAGTTAACACGGTCATCTCCAACATGCTCTGCACGGCCTCATCTCCCCAGCAGTTTCCTCCCACCAAGCCTTGGTCTGAGGGAAAAGTGTCTCAGCATGCTCTACTCTAAGGTTACATAGCTGCTCCTAGCATCCTTCTAGGAGAGCTCTCAAGGTTAAGACTATTCCCAGCATGCCTTGCTTTAAGCACGCATTGCTCCCAGCATGCTCTGTTCTCAGGATACCTCATTCCCAGCATGCTCTTTTCTGACTACTCTCCCTAGAAAACCTAGATTATCGCCCTCTAATATAATTACAATGTGACCCACATAGGTAATTTAAAAATTCACAGCAGCCACCTTAAAAAGTTAAAAAAAAAAAAAGAAAAGAAAAAGCCAAACCAAGTACATTTAACTTTAATATATTTTATTTAACCCAATATATTCAACATATAGCTCCAGTATGTATTTTGCTACATTCGTACGTAAATATTAAAAATTTTTGGAGCTGCTTAAAGGATATTTTTTTTTTTTGTGGGTACCGGGGGGTCGACCTCAGGACCTCTTGCGCCAACAGGCGCCCATGCCGCTGAGCGATAACACCGGACCCTTTTACGTATGTGGGTTCCGGGAGTCGAACTCGGGCCCTCGCGCTTGCAAGGCAGGCGCTTATGCCACTGAGCCATCTCACCGGCCCTGCTTAAAGGATATTAAAAAAAAAAAAAGATTACAAGTATAGCCGCTTAGATCCAATGGGGAAGCAAGTCGCATAGCAAGTGTACATGGAAGGAACAAGAACATTTTTGGAAGAGATGCGTCAGGGGATCCTGGTCACCCACCTGGGTGACTGATGCCTATCTAGACTTTACTGGACCAGGTAATATCCATTATAGTATATTGCTTATCCCTCGGGAAAGTCATTCCATCTTTATCTTGAGGCCTGGCCTTCAACGAATGCACCTCCAGCCGCAGCTGTAATGTGTTCGTATCTTCTGCACTGACTCCTTCAAGGGCTTTTCCCTGGCTAACTGCCTATAATATTTCTACCTAACTTAGCTGTCAATAATATGAGGACTCAATGCAATACCCAAGTACTTAAGAAATATTTTTTAAAAGAATGAGGTAGACTCCTGCCCAGGACCCAAGACTCCCAATCAAGTGCTCTTCCTCCCCTACACTGTCCTCCTGTCACTGATCCTACTCTGTGGAACCCACAAGGGAATAGGATGCATCTGCAAGGAGGCAGCTTCCACAAGACCCCTTGCTGCACCAGCTCTCAGTTCCTGAATCCCACAGCCCTGTGAAGGCGCCCTTCCTGCAGGCCAGTCCCCACTTCCTGCCTTGGCCCCTTGGAGGCAAGGCTTCTCCTTGCAGCCCCAGCCACAGGCAGGGGCCCGAGGCCAGTCCAGCACTCTGTGGAACCGAGGGACGTGCTGGGACTCCAGGACTAAAGAGTGGCATGCTATCCTGGCTGGCTCCTCCTGCCTTCACCCTCTTCATGCCCCAGTTCTACCCTAGAAAGTCTGTGTTAGTCACTTTCACGTTGCTGGGACAAAATACCTGACCCCTATGACTTAAAAGCGGAGAGGTTTATTTTGACTCAGTTTCCAGTAGTTACAATCCGTGGTTAGCTGGCTCTGAGGCGGAGACCGCATGGTAGAAGGGCCTGGTGGAAGAAAGCTGCTCGTGTCATGGCGGCCAGAGAGCAGAGAAAGAGAGAGAGGAGGAGGAGCAAGGGACAAAAATACACCCTTCATTCCTGATCATTGTGGCAGAAGGTGGCAGGAGAGGGACAGACACTCCCAGGAAGAGGTGCTTGTGACCTGCCCCAGTGACCTGCCTCCCCAGACCAGGCCCCACCTCAGAACAGCACAGTCAGCTATGAACTTGTCACTGGACTAATCCACAGATGAGCACAACACCCCCAGCATCCAATCATCTCCCACACATGAGACTTTTGGGGGACATTTTAGATCTAAGCCACAGTAGTTTCCTTTAGGAAGTTCTTCCCAAGATCTGCCTTGTGTCATCCCAGCAGGAGGAGCCCAGGCCCCAGAGTGAGTAAGCCCGAGTGACGACAGGTGGCCAACCCCCTTCCTCCGTTCTCAGGCATCTGGGGTGGAGCAGTGGGAAGGAGAGCAGATCAAGGCATCCCAGCCTCTGATTCAGTCACGCGTCACTCCCTCGAACACGATGTCTGTTCACAGAGCTCAGTAACCTCCAATTTTCAGAAAGAGACGTTTAGGCTTCTCTGTGTCTGTGTCTCTCTCACAAGCACCTCTTCTGGGAGTGTCTCTCCCTCTCCTGCCACCTTCTGCTGAAATGATCAGGACTGAAGTGACCCAGTCCCGGGCTCTGAGGCAGGATGAGCCCAGACATCCCCCACCTGCAGCCAGCAATGCCGGCTCACCTCCGGCCAGTCCAGGGTGCAGCACCAGCCTGGGGACCGCAGTCCCTCACTCTGGCTCTGATGAGCTCCCCACCTGCACGCAAATGAGGAGCCTGCAATGCGATCCAGCCCCTCCAGCCTCAGCCATTCCAAGACAATGACCACTGTGCTGAAAGAACTCAAACTCAGAGCTGGACCAGGGGCATGAGCAGCCCAGCAGAGCCCGGTGACAGCCACAGGCAGAAGGAGCTTGGACCCATTCTTCAGACTGCAGGGCAGAGGCTGTGGAGCCCTGGCTACAAAGAGGTGGGAGTGAGCATGACTCCATCGGCTTCTGAACAGCTCTGCTGCTGCACCCACGCCCACCCACCCCCAACTCCCAGACTGCACCCCCAAAGCTAGATTCTGCCCTCAGATGCACCCCAAAATGTGAGCAAAGAAGGTGCTGTAACTGCACAGTGGGAACAAATGTGTGATAGAGGAAGCCACGCTTCCAGAGGGGCCAGTGAGGTGCGGCTGCAGGCCTACACCGCCCTGATTTATTTCCAGATTACCATTGCCAACAGGTTCTCGCTTCCGCTTCCCAGTGGCAGCTCCCTCTCAAATGCTGAATTCCAAATGCACAGAAAAATAAATATTTTAAGGCTCGGTGGCCTGAGTCACTGGAGTTTGGTGGCAGCTAATGCTCTGCAGCTGGCCCTGCCCACGGGCCTGCTTAGCATGCCATTAAGATGCAAAATACCATCCCTCACATGCTCTCCTCCAGGCTTCTCTTCTCCCTTCAAGGCCCTGCTGGATTAAGAAGCCCCTGGAACAGTGGGGAGGCATTTTTTCTGTTACTTTCATTGGCCAGAGTTCCAGCCTGGGTTATGGGCTTAGCTCAGAGCCTGGGCTGGGACTCTAATCCTCAGCTGCCACCTCCTCCTGGCTCTTGCAAGCCATACCTGCACCACCACGCACACAGTCCTAAAGATGAAAATTAGACTTTGTCCCTATTTATAACCTCTTGGTGATGCCTGCTGGCCATGGTTTATAGTCAGAACCATGACTGTGATCTCCAAGCTGGAGCATTTGATGGCCCTGAATCTCTGACCTCCTCTTCTTCAACTCCCCTCTCCAGCCCCACTGGCCTCTTCAATTCCCCCAAGTAGCCAAGCTTTTTCCTGCCTTGGGGCCTTTACACTGCTGTTCCTCTTTCTTCTGAGCTGTTCGTGCCTGGCTCCTAGTCAACCTTCAGCATGGCCACTTCAGAGAAGGCTCCTCAGACCTCCTCCTCTGACTGGAGCACTGTGTGTGTGCCTTCCTACATGCCTGACCAGCGTGGGTGCACAATAAACATCTACTGGTTGAATGAGGGAAGGAAGGAAGGGTTCTAATCACCTCCTCCTGCGCTTTCTCTGTAGGCTCCACTGCATGGCATGTGGAAGGTCTCGAGGTTTGGGTGCTGAAGGGCCTCCTAGGGCAGCCAGGCCAGCATTTGAATCAATTCCCCAATTAAACCTCCTCCTGCTACAGCTGGTTCCAGCAGGGCAAGGGCAGCAGAGGCGAGTGGCTCGTCTATGGTTTCTGAACTGCAGTGGGGCTCAGGGGACAGGAGAGATGGCAATGCAGAGGGAGTCTGACTGCTAAAGAGAGCACAGGAAGGAACGAGCCAACAAGGAGACTGCAGAGACCAGGAGGGAGACAGGAAGAGGCTCCACTGACTGAGCACAAAGTCCAGCCTGTAGGATTGTTGTATAACAGAATTGACATTTACTGGGGCTGTTATCCGATAAGAACTAATACAAGAACAAAGCACTACTCTCCTTGTGTGACCACAAAGTAAATTATGGGCCAGTACAGTGAGGCAGCCCCTAAGGAAACTGAGTTCACTCTGAGGCTTTATCAATAGGAGTACAGGGTATAGATTAAGGGAGCTAATTGTCTCACCACACCTGCTCTGGTGCAGACTTCCCTGGAGTGGTGCATAGTTCTCCTCATACTTAGAGAGTTCTACCAACTTGTAAATGTACAGAGGAAATAGCCTGACCTCCTGAAGGAGTTGTAGCTGCCCAGACAGTAGGAAAGAAAACCTAGAAAGCCTTGACCTTGGTGTGTGACTCCAGAAGCTGTCTGGAGGTGGAGCTCAGCATGGTGGGGAAGGGGGATTTGAATTTCAGGACTGTGTGACAAAAGGATAGTAACCCTCCTGCCACTAGAGGCAATCAAGCCAAGGCCTGAGGCATCTGTGGGGAGGTGGCAGAGAAGATACTGGGTCTAGGGAGGGTGGCCCTGGAGGGAGCTGGGGAACTCTTTAGGGAAGGAGGACCTCAGCCTCCAGCCCTGCAGAATCAGGAAGCACTGTAGCAAGAAGCACTGTGTGAGGTCCCTGGAAGGCACTGGCTGAGGCCCTGCGGGCTGGCAGCTCCCTGGGAGGGAAGGGGCCTCCTAAACAGGACAGCGGTGCAGTGTGGAGCCCCTGGACTCCAGGGTGAGTGGTCATCGTGAGTGTGGAGATGGCAGAGCCAGCAGAAAGGACGGCCAAGAGCTCCAGGTGCCTGGCTCCTAGCTCACCTGTCCTGTTGTGTGTGTGACTGTGTCCTGTGGGTCGCGACCTCAGTGCTCCTGCGTGCACGTGTGAGTTATGTGTAAACGGGTGGGGTATGCATGCATATGACGTGGCAGGGTGGGAGTGCAGCTGGGTGCAGGTGCGTCTCCGCAGGGAGGCGCAGCCACAGCTCTCCTGACCAGGCTGCCACCACACACCCCTTGGGCCACATACCACAGGCCACTTCCCTGCGTGTAGGGTCTGCTGCTCAGGACCTGGGGTGGCTGCGATGGCCAATGCCAAGAAAGGATGTCTTCTGGGGCTGTCAGGTGTCCCTGGGAAAGGGGACAGTGGGACAGCAGATCTTCCTGTCCTCACAACATGGGCTCTGGGTCCTAGAGGTCAGCTCTGCTTTTCACCACATGCAGGTCATTCATCCTCTCCAGGACTGGGTACTCATCTCTATGATGGGTACAGGGGCCAACTTCCAGAAGGCTGCGGGGGCAGCTGAGACCATAAGAACAGTAATGTGCCAAGGACCCTGTGGCCACTGAGTCACCTCAGACACCAACAGGGCAGAAGATGAGCCTGAGGTCAGGGTGAGTTGGGACCAGAAGTGACAGAACCATACATGAGTGAGATGGCCCTGGAAATGCCCCCTGCTGCTGGCCCTGTGGGATACCAAGTCTCTAAGCATCAGTGGGCAGATGGAGAGATGGAGCTGGGCCTGGGATGCCAGAGGCTCAGCTTCCTAGAGACAAGCACAGGCCCAGACCCAGCAGATCCTTAAGGAGAGTGTGAAGGCAAAAGCTGGTAGAGAAAGAAATGGGAGGCCAGACTTTAAATGCCTCTGTGGCTGAGCCCTTCAAGTGTGCCAGGTGGCCCTGGGGGACAACTCATAGCTAGCACATCCAGATCAGAAAATGTCACCCAGAGACAGAGACAAGGGAGCTGGTAGCTAGCAGGGTCTGCTTCCTGTGGGTCCCCAGAGGACAGAGCGTGTGGACAGGACCGTGTGGTCTCAACAGCCCAGAAGCCGCACACAGAGCCCCCACATGGGTGGGGATGCAGGGCCCAGGGAGGCAGCTCAGGGCCTCCCAGCTGCGTGGCCTCCTCACAGCCACACTGGTCGCATCAGACGGGTCAGGTGTCACCCAGCCCCAGTGGTCACTGGGAGGGTGTGAGGCGGCACAGTGAGGAGCCAGTGCTTGGCCAAGTCACCAGTGTGGGCACACACTGAAGCTCCAGAGAGGCTCAGTGTCCCTCGCCGTCCCTTGGGATTCCTCCCTGGCTCAGGCAGAGAGTTGTTAGGACTCATTTGTATGATCATCAAAAGCATGGGTCTCAAATTCAGAAAGCCTGGGTGCAGACACCCGTTCTACCACTTCTCAATGACAGCTATGAAAGGGGGAAAGTAACGCCCCATCCTGGGGCTGTGGTGAAGACTAAATGAGTACATAAATGTCAAGGCCTGAAATCGGAGCTCAGTTAGTGTTAATGGCCATCGTTACTGCTGGTACGGTGGTGAACATGGCCCACCTCCCATGATCACGCACACACACACATGCATCATGTGTGCGCACATGCACATACATGACAGTAGGAGCCAGGAGCAGTCTACATGGTTGAGCACAGTGACCCATCCACCAGCTCAGGGCCTTCTACATGACCCCTGCTCAGTAACCACTCACCATCTAAAAGACAGACAAATATTTGAGTTCAGCACTCAGAGCCCTCAGCTCACCTCTGAAGTTGTTCCCCACTTCAAAGCCCTGGCTCCTGCTGGATCGCAGAGACCAAGGCCTTTCTGAACCAGAGCCTGACCCTGGCTGTGTCTGCCCTTAGATTCTCTCTGGATGATGCAACCCCTTTTCGGATGGGATGGGCAGCTTGCCTTATATCCCCACCCTGCCAAGGAACCCTGACCTGGCCCAGAACCAGAGGTCAAAGATCTGTCCCCCACTGAGCACTGCCCTCCCCCACCTTCCACACACACCCAGACACCCCCCTCTGTTCCTCTTTTCCCCTCTCCTGCGGTGTCCCTTGCAGGGCAACAAAGGAATCAAGATGTCCCTCTTCCTAGGGGTGTGACCTTGGGTGACTTTCCCTCCCTCTGAGTCTCTGTTCATCATCTGTGCTATGGGAGTAACCATCCCTGATCAGCCAGCACTGGGACTATGTTCCCAGGGATGCAGCTCCTCTATGTCTCACCCCTTCAGACCCAACTGTGGCCCTGAAAAGCTACGAAGAGTTTGACCCTGCACAGGCTAAGGCCAAGGGCCATGGCTTTCACACTCAACTCCTGCCTCATCTGGTTGTTGCTCCCCTATAAATGCAGCCCCCTCTCTGACAGATTGTGGCTCCTGCTTCATGTCCCATCCTAGGCACCCCCATCCCATTCTTGGGGTCCAGATGGCTGGTCTACCAGGAGACCTGGAAGAGAGACGGCCTCTGGGGCTAACGGGGAAGGTCCTGCACCCTTGGGTGGACTGGTGCATGCAGCATAAACACATATAGATGGCCCTTAATTTTCCCAGGTAAGAATCCCCACGTTTTCAGAACAGGGAGGTAGCAAACCGGAAGACCCTCCTGCTCTGGGAGCTGCCTCTCTGGGAGCCCCAGGAGCTGCCTCCATTCAACAATGTGCTGTTGCCACCTAGAGTCCTCCCCAGGCATCTCCAGGCCCTGTGGCTGCCCAGTGCCATCCCCACCCCCAGCCGACACCCCCTCAGGGGAAGCAGGATCAGAGCAGAGGGAGGAACAGAACAGGAGAGGTCTGGGCCTTACCTTACTGGGCTGGTCACAAGAACTGGCCCCAGCTGGGTGAGTAGCTCTTTATGTGACCTCAGACAAGCCCCTCAATCTCAGAACAAACATGCATACACATCTATCTTTCCGCCTCTATGCAACGGATGCGGATGAAACATTTGGCACTGTCCCCGGGCTGCAGAGGGTCTCCAGTGGGTGCTATGTCTAGCTACTATTGCCTGCCCAGGAAGGCTGAGAATGGCTTCATTTGGGACCAAATAATCCACAGGTGCTTCTCCTGTGCTCCAATTTACCTGAATGGAATCTGCCAAAAGCTGATGGGGGGGCTCCCATCTCCCTGAACTGGAAGAATTTGGGTCACATGATAGAAACCTTGGCAACCAGCTTCAAAATGATGGAGAGGGGGTGCTGTCACATCCCCACCATCTCCACCTTCATTGTGATGGGGTCCTAGACTACAGCACATGAGGACACCCCCAGGTGCTTCCCTCTCCCTGAGGCCTGCCCCAGGGATAGGGACTGTACCCCACTGCCCACATCTCCAAGTCTAGTCTGCAGCACCCAAGCCCAGGCTGGTGGGGCTCCCCCCACCATGGCTGTGGGGGCCCCCGAGGCTGCAGCTGCTTGAGCCCCTCGATCCTCACCACCGCCCTCCAGGATCTGCCACAGGCTCCCTGATTGCTAATTTAGACTTTCCTGCCATCCCACACAGGGGAATCAGGGGAAATCAAATTACCGAGTTATTCACTCTTTTTGTACAGCTGATGGGCTGATTAGCTGTCAATCAGGGCCGACATTAACATCTGACACTGTGTGCATAACAATTACCAGTCACATTAAGGAAACCTTTCCCTTTCTCTCTAAAGGGAGGGGTGGGGTAGACAGGAGAGGGGGGAGGTTGAAGCAGCCTCTGAAGGGAGAAGCAGGAAATTCAATCAGCATAATTAGCTCAATCAGAGGACAGCATCACTTCACCAGCTGAGCGGAGCTGCCGCCACTGCCAAAGCCCCGGGCTGACCAGCTGCTCTAGAGCCTCTGCCCACCCTGCCCTCTAGCGAGGGCCTGGTCGGTTCATACAGCCACCGCGTGGGCCAGGCAAGCTGCCCCGCCAGTCAGTCAACCACTTGGCCCCGCCTTAGACATGGTTTGCTCCAATCAGGTGGGCCCATTCCTGCCTGCTGCTGTGGGGTTGGCTCTGACCCAGAGTTGTAAGACTCCAGGGATTGAGGCAGAGTTGGGGTTTGATGCAAGGAATGGGAGGGTTCAAAGGCGGCCTCTTCGAACCCACCTTTCTGACTTTGGGAAAGGGCCTCCCTTGCCCTGAGGCCGGTGCTGACACAGGGTGGACCATCCTGCTGCGGTCCAGCTCCTTCCCTCACCCCCAAGGAGCCCTCTATATCCTCTGGCCCTTAGCATCCCTCCGGATGGTTGGGCCTTGTTCAGCTGCACTGCCATTGCAGAATCATTGCAAGCCCCTTTCCCACTCTGTCTTCCATTTCTGAACTTCCTCCACTTTGTTGCTGCCCCTGAAACGAACCAGTGTTTCCCATGTGTGTAACCAACTTGACGTTCTCGGGCCTCAGTTTCCACATCTGTAAAATAAGACTTTCTCTGGGGCCTGTCAAACCAGCTTCGTGAGTGTCTCAGCCCAAGTCTTTACTCTGGACGCTCCCTCAGAGAGGGAGGGTGCTAGGAGCTCTTTCCTAGTCTGGGTGTGGGGAGGTCTTGTGGGGAGTCAGCCACATTCCCCAGGCAGTCCCTCCAGGGCCCCCTGTGACGGGTGATATCCTTGGAAAGAGCTGAGCTTGTCACTAGCCCACACAATGATAGTTTAAAGCCGGTGTTTGCTGAGGTGCCCAGGCAGGGGGCCACCTTGCTTGTTTGCTTTCTTGTCACCAAACACAGATCTCAAGAAGGGCAACCTCAGCCTCCTTAACCCTGCTCTAACCTGATGAGCAAGTTGCAGACAGGCCAAGTGGTAGACCTAAGGTCACATCTGTGACAATTGCCAGGCAGGTGGGAATGGGGAGCTGTGGAAGACTGGAGAGGTCCAGGCAAGGGGTCAGGGCACAGGAGGCCCCAGCCTGCACAGTGGCTGCTTCCCTGGTGAGGAGGTCCCAGGAGGCAGGGCTGGTGAATTTCTTCACCCAGGGTCTTAGCCTGCTAGGATGGCCATAAAATACCACAGGCTGCGTGGGTTAAAAAGAAATTCACTGTCCACACAGCTCTGGAGGCCAGAAGTCCAAGATCAAGACTTCATGTGGGCAGGGGTAGTTTCTCCTGGGGCCTCTCTACTTAGCATCCAGATGGCAACTTCTCTCCAGGTCCTCTCCTCTTTGCACAAGTGTCCTTAGTACTTCCTGATGTGTCTCAGTCTCCTCTTCTTCTGAGGACACTGCCCAGATTAGATTAGGAACCCCGTAAGAGGCTCATTTGAACTCAGTCATCTCTTTAGAAACCCTGTCCCCAAATACAACCATATACTGAGGTACTGTGGATTAGGGCTCCAACATACAAATGTTGTGGGGACTTACCTCAGGCCTGTGTGCCTGCCATATCTATCACATGCTCCCCGAGCTGAGCAGGTATTTTTATTGACCCAGCTCTGGGAAAACTGAGGTACAGGGAGGTAAGTAACCTGCTCATCTAATAACCAGCAAAGACAGATTCACACCCAGGCATCTGGCTACAGACTCCACACTCTCAGAAACCACACGATATGCCTGTCTTGAGGTCCATGACAACTCAAACACTGCCCTTGGGGGCCCTGTTTCCTGGCCCCAGGGAGTGAGCTGTCCACTAGCCTTGGGCCTGCAGCCTCCACAGTGGGGCATCTTAGGTAATGTTGAGGCCAGCACTGGTACCCGGACATCTTCACCCCAGAGAGCTGAGACACTGTTCAGGAGGCTTTTCACGTGGAGGGGCAGGGAGGGGCAATCTGACCTAACAGCTGCCAACATTCACGGGCCTTTGATCAGGTGCCAGGCCCTGTGCGAAGTACTCTGCAGACTTCATGGCATTTAGTCCTTGCAGCAACTCTGTGGTTCAGAGTCCAGTTTTGTGGCCATGTTCTGTCCACTCCCCCCAGGAGGATTTCCCAAACTGACCTCAGCTGAACACACTCAGGGGCACATCAGGGCCGGGGCAACTATTTTTCTTAGGCACTCCAAAAGCAACTCATTTACTTACTTGTTGAAAAGCTTATTTTCTGAATATCTACTATGTGCCAGGCACTGTTCTGGGTGACAGGCAGGAGTGGGGAAAAACCACAGAAAGGATTCCTGCCCTAGCAAAACCAATCATCTAGGAGATTCTGACAGAATATGACAGGTATAGAAATGTAAAAATATGATCATTCCTGGTAATGATAAATGCAATAAAGAAATAAAGCCAGGCAGGGGGATGGGCTGCAGCCATTTAGATGGAGTAGTCAGTGGAGGTCTCCCTGAGGAGGTGACATTTGAAATGAGATCTGAGATCCAGTAATGAGGGAGAAGAGCAGGAAAGCAGAGATAGAACAGCAAGTGCAAAGGCCCTGAGGCACATTCAAGGAGCAGAATAAAGATGATCCTGGCCAGAGCAGAGAGGACAGGTAACTGGTAGGAG
This sequence comes from Erethizon dorsatum, assembly GCA_028451465.1. Taxonomy (NCBI): domain Eukaryota; kingdom Metazoa; phylum Chordata; class Mammalia; order Rodentia; family Erethizontidae; genus Erethizon; species Erethizon dorsatum. The sequence continues at coordinate 105,907,015 of CM051827.1, read as the reverse complement.
ATAAGTAATGAAGTTTTGCACCTGATTTACCTTCACAACTCCAGCAAAGACAAAGTGAAAGTTCCTCTCAATAACTAATTCAAATTCTTCTGACTACATCTTAAACCTGGTTGTCTTGTTCTGTCCTCAGAGCAAGCTAAAATCTGAGAACACTTAGGGTATTCCCTGTCAGATAGGACAATACCATCTGGGAAACAGGAGCTGCCCTCTTGCCCCAAGCATTTCCACATGGCATTTAACAAGTTGCTGGGGTCTGAGCTAGGAGCTTCTATCAACTAAAGAGAATCTCCCTTCTGGGGCTCTCTGCTGCTCCCTCCCTCTGCAGGATGTCGAGCGTGACAGGGAACATTTCTCACCCAAAGTCCCCTTGTGTTTCTGCCTAAATACACTCATAAATCCTTGCCTGATCCCAGAAGCAAGGCCCTGTGTTGAAAACAAGAAAGGTGAGGAGACCCAGGGAAAACCCTCCATGCTTCCCTGATCCATTTTCTTCTCCTCCCCTTCCCAGCTCCCCACTGCAGAGAGTGGAAGAAACTGGATTCTTGGGTCCACCTCCCCAACCACCAGCCACATCTCATGTGGGAGAGTGGTGACTCTACAAGCAGAAACAGCCCCTGCCGTAAGAAATAAGTTGCCCAGGGGAAGCTCTGCTCATTGCTTTTTCATTCAACAGCTATTTATGAACACATACTCTGTGCCAAGTGCTGTGCTGGACAATTGAATCAGTTAGGATTGGTTAAGAAAGCAGAAACTGCCATAGTTGGTGGCTGTAATCCCAGCTATTAGGGAAGGAAGATCACAAGTTCAAGGTCAGCCTGGGGAAGCCCTGTTTCAAAATGATGATAATAATAATAATAATAATAATAATAATTTTGAAAGTTAAAGGGCTGGAGATGTACCTCATTGCTCCCTGGGTCTAATCCTTCATTCTGGGAAAGAAAGGAAGGAAGGAAGGAAGGAAGGAAAAATGAAAGGAAGGAAGGAAGAAAGAAGGAAGGAAAGAAGGAAGAAAGGGGGAAGAGAGGGAAAAAAAGAAAGAAAGAGGGAAAGAGAAAGAAAGAAAGAGAGAGAGAGAAGACAGAGAAAGACAGAAGGGAAGGGAAGGGAAGGGAAGGGAAGGGAAGGGAGGGGAAGGGAAGGGAGGGGAAGGGAGGGGAAGGGAAGGGAAGGGAAGGGAAGGGAAGGGAGGGGAAGGGAAGGGAGGGGAAGGGAGGGGAAAGGGACAGAGAAACCAGAAACAACTCTGGGTGTTTCATACAGTAAAAACTTAATGCAGGGGATTGTTTAGACAGATGACGGAAGAGTTGAGAGGCCAAAATAACACCCACCCACCCCCAAGTTCCAAAAACAGGTAGTCACCAGCACCCCCAGGAATGGAAGAATGGGGTGTGGAGATTATTCTACTACACCCTAGAAACCAGGTCCCCTCCAGGGAGCTAGACTATAGGAGAGGCTGCCCAGAAGAATCTGGAGCCATACAGGGGGCTGCTATCTGGCAGGGGGTATAATTGCTGCCAAAAGCCCTGCTCCGGACAGAGAAAAAGGTGAAAAGTTCCCAGTTGCTCCCCTCTCTCCATCTCCCAGCCTCCTTCCAGGGTCCCTTATTGGCCAAACCCAACCAGCAGCTCAACAGAAGCCTTGGCGAACATAGCCTGTAGGACTCAACCCCTCCACCATCATTGAGTGGAGGTGGGGAGAATAAAGGATGGATCCGAGAAGGCACAGCCAAATGAGTGGCCAGTGTCCAAGAGGAAGGGTGCAAGAAGAAGCAGATTCAAAGTCAGAGATGTTCAGAACATGTAGATTATTCAGCTAACAGCTTAGCTGCTAAGAAAGTGTTTGAGCAGAATTAACAAGACATTGGGGACCAGCCTGTAGGGCCTTGGAGAATAAGCTCAGCCACGTGGACTTCATCCTTTAGGCAGTGGGGGCCCTACTGGGTCTCAGTCATAGACTGAGATAAAGATGGGGGACCACAGGTTGGGAAGAGGGACAGTGAGGAGCCTTTGCCATGGTGCCAGGGAGCAATGATTAAGTTGGAGCTGGGGCTGTTACTATGGAGACTTGGAGGTCAGAGGGTATACAAGAGAATTTTGGGATGTAGAGCTGGCTAAGAAGTTCAGAGTTGACTGGCTAAGAAGTAGAGAGAGGGAGAAAAAGACAATGCCTGGGTGATGTTGAGGATATGGGCTCTAATTTTTCCTCTCTGTCTACCTTCTCCTTCCTCTGGGGCCACTTGTGGGAGAGGCCTGTGCTTACCTCCTGACAGGCAGTCTCCTTTTCTTCTGTCACATTAGAGTTCCCAGTGCTCAGCTGGACAAAGACATCCCAGAGCCCACACCATTACCCAGCATCCTTTGTGGTTGGATCTGCCCATGTGCCTAAATTCCAGCTAATGGGAGGGACATGGAAGCGCCGTGTGCAGTGGTGTTGGACAGCCGTCTTTAAAGGCTGCTGGCCTGTGTTCTTTGGCCCCTCCTTTGCCTCTTCTCAAATCTGCTGCCTGGCATGATGGATGGAGCTTTTGCCACTATTTTACAGTGTTAGAATACCGTAACACTGAGGTGATAATTTACTCCTCAGCAATCCAATGATATGGGTAATTTAAATACACCCAAATTACAGATGAGAAGACAGAGGCTCAGTGAGTTTCAGTCACTTGTCCAAGGTCACACAGAGGCCATATGGTACAGATGAGGAGAGAATTCTGGACATTTCACTCCAAATGCTCCAACAACCTCACGGGCATTTTTCTTTTCCTTTCTAAATACGTTTCATCTTCCCTCCTGCTTCTTTCAGCCTGACACAGGCTTCTAGCAATAATAATGGCCTCAATAATAAGGATAATAATAATGAGAAGTTTGTTCTTTTGTGGAACTGAACAGCTTCCCATTATTTTTACCAACAAATTAGTCTTAATTGCACTGTGGCCTCATTTAGGTGGCATTTGGGAAAAAGATGAAGGTCCCCAACATGTCAAGATATAATTTGATCAACAAAACATCTAAAGAGGAAAAAAATCAGTAGGTGCTTATATATATATGAAATCACTAGGCTGAATTTTACAATCTGTCCTCTTAACTCCACTCTCTGTAAAAGACAAATTGCACCTTGGTGGCTCTGGGCTCTGCCTGGCTGAGCAGCCACCAAGCTGCCAGTGACACTTCCAGCTGAATTTGCTCCCTGCTGTCAGCTGCAGGGAGGGGGTCACTTCACCAAGAGAAAAGAGAGTTATTTGGGTTATTTCCTTGATTCCACTCTTGCCCCTCTACAGTCTAATCAGCACAGAGCAGCCAGGTGAGGGTTTAAAAACCTAAGTTAGATCATGCCATTCCTCACCTTGACAACTGTCAGTAGTTTCCCCTTCTCTTTAGAACGAAAACCAGGTGCTTATTATGGCCTGCTGGGCCCTGCATGACCTGGTCCTTACCCATCATGCTAACTTACTTCACTGCCCGCTCTCTCTCCTGAGCTTCTCATGCTCTAGCCACAGTACAACAGGATGCAGCTGCCTCAGAGCCTTTGCACTTGCTGCTCCCCCATCTGGAAAACTCTTTCCTAGGTATCTACGTGGCTTTGCCCCTCGCCATATTTAGCTCTCACCTAAGAGAGGCCATTGCTGCCCGCTTCAAAACAGTGTCCTCTCTTGCCCTACTTTCTTTCATTTTGTTGATCACTACTTGCTATTTCATTATAAATGTATTTGTATATTTTTATTGACTTTTTCCCTGTTATGGCTTGTGTCTAGTGTCCCCCAAAGCCTCATGCGGTCATAGGTGGGGATTTTTCAGAGGTGGCTGGATCTAGAGTGTGTGACACTGGGATTGATTCATGGTGCAGTGCTAAGATTAAGGGCACTAGGATTAAGGGTGTAAGTGCTACCCACCCTTAGGGTAAGATATAATGGATAGAAAGAGGCTCGTCACTTGTTGCTTGCTTGCTTGTTTGCTTTTTCTCTCCTCTGCCTGCCATGAACTCCTCTGCCAGGCCACCCTGCCTTGGAGCCAGCCGATTATGAACTGAAACCTCCACAAACTGTGAGCTAAAGAAACCTTTCTTCCTTTAACTTTGGGTGTCAAGTATTTTGTCTCAGCAATGAGAAAAGTAACTAAGACCCCCTCCCCCATGTAGAATAAAACTCCATGAGGGCAAAGGATGTATCTGGATTGTTCAATGATTTGTCTCCATGCCTACAATAGTGTGTGGAACACAGTAAGTTCTCAGTGAAGACCCTTAGCAGAAGGAGGGAGGGAGGGAAGAAGGAAGAGGGGAGAGGAAAAGAGGAAGGAAGGGAGGAAGGAGGGAGGAAGGAAGAAAGAAAGAGAAGAAGTATGAAAGGAGAGAAGGTTGGCAAGTGTTGGTAAAGAAGGCATCAGAGAGGATAGAGAATAAATTATTTTTGAGAGCCAAAAAAAAATTAAATTCGGTAAGCAGGATTGGAGTCAGACACAAGGAAGTATTTCTTGCCATTAGAGAGGTGAGTGCCGGTGCTAGATGCTGGTGGCACCAGGGCTTGGCAGTTAGGAAGTGGTTTCCGGTATGGGGACACAGCATGAAGGAGGCCACCTGCTTTCCCCGGGAGAGTGCAGAGGACCCAGCCCAAGCTGCAGTCTATGCCCTCTGCAGGAGGTGAGGAGAGAGGGACGAGGAGGAGGTAGTGCTTCGCTCCTAGTCTCCCCACGAAGTTACAGAAGAAATCTCGAGTAGTGAGTCATCCCTCTTTACAATCAAGCGTTGTTTAAAATGGAAAAAGAAAAAGATACACGGAGAAAGGGAGAGAGTGGGAGATGATCGCCTGCCGGCTCGCTCCCAGTTCCAGGCAATCAGCCCTGAGATGAGTCTCATCTCACAGGAGCTGCTCGCCTGATTGAGGGAGCTAATTGCCGGGCTCACACAGCTTCCAGGGAAACTATGTGTAGACAAACAAGTGCCCCCACCAACAGCCGAACACATCCGTGCCCACTCGTGGAGGCTCAGGATCCCAGAGGGCTGCGTGGGTGGAGTCCCCCAACCCCTCCACCCCCGGGGGAAAGGAAAGCAGGCTCGCCCACGCGCCAACCAAACCTCAGGAAGGCTCGGGGGAGGAGGAGGACATTGGCCAAAGCCCTAAATAGCAAGTTCACAGAAGTGGGGCACAAATGGCCCTAAACCTAGGAAGGAAGGCTCACCCTCGCTTACAGTCAAAGAAGTGATGTCGATTACAACCATGGTACCATTTTTTATTGATCATATTAGAAAAGGGCTTAGGAGGAAAATGTTCATGGTAGCTTGAGTCTTTAGGGAGGCAGAGATGAGACTGGGCAGTCAATGGGGACTTATCATTAAGATACCTGGGAAGAAGAGGTCACCGCGAGCCATCTTTTTGGCTGTACTGGCAGAGTCTGGTAGAAACAGAGCAACAGCTCGACCTGCTCTGCAGTGGGGCTGAACCCCAGGCACCTGCCTTCCCCTTGCCTGTGTCCACCAGGATGTTATTAGAGAAGAGCACCCCTCCCCAGGGCTCCAATATTCTGTCTCCATCCTCTGGCCATGCTTCAGCCTCTCCTGGGACTCTTTCCACAATTCTAAGCCTAACCCGCTACGTAGAAGCAAGTGGTGTGGTTTCTCCCAGCCATGCATCCAGGTCAGAGCCACTTAGGCAGAAATAAGTTCTGCAGATGCCGTCAAAGGCTGGCACATTCAGACTGCCTATCCTGTCTCATAAAATCATAACATTCACATCATGAAAGGATGTGGTAAAATTGACTTTCTTGTGTGATGATGCTGAGAGTGGAAACTGACACAAACTCCTAGAGCATAACTTGACAAAACCCAAATTGTACATTCCCTTGGCCTTTCTGGGAGTCGAGGGGGAGGAAGAAATGCTTCTGCTACTCTTATAACAGATGTCTGCTGCCCAATCCCTTTATGGCTCCCTGCTGCCTTTCACAAAGGAGACGAGGCCATCAAACAATGCGAGAGAGTGTGAGGCACCCATCAGTGTATGTTTGTTAGCAAACGGGGTCACACGGTATTCAAGGTCAGCATTCCTGCAGGGTGCTCTTGCCAGTGCTTCCTGCTTCTAGCCCATGGGACAGAGCTTGTGGGCACCCCGAAGATGCTGCTCTCAGACTTAGACCAGACAAGGAATAGGGGAGTTGTTGGCCCCACTTGAGCCTCAAGCCTAAGCCACGCACTCTAACTCAGTCAGATGCCAGAGGCTTGAACACGGTGTATTGGTCACATTTGAGTTACCGCTCATAAAGTGGTACCTTGGTTGCGATTCTGCTATTGTCCCTTGTGTATTACTTTTTGAAAACCTCAGAGGCAGGTGACAAATGACTGGGAGGGCAGGACTCCGGCATTCCTGACACTAACACTTTCTGATTCATCGAATTCCACCCCATTACCTACTTTTTTCCCTTTAATTGAAAGATAACCTACACAAAGGAAAGCATATAGAATGTATTTGTTTTCATTTACAGCTTGATTTTTTTTTCTATACATCCGTATAGTTGCCACAGAAGCCATGCATCCTTCCTGCACTTGGCAAGCTGTATCTCCCCCCAGAGGTAATCACTGTCCTGATTTTAGTAAAAATGATTTGTTTTACCTGTTCTTGAACTTCCTATAAATGAGATCATACACAACATATTTTCTGGCTTTTTTTTTTTTTTTTTTGGTACCGGGAATTGAACTCAGGACCTTGCGCTTGCCAGGCAGGGGCTTGTGCTGCTGAGCCAAATCCCTGGCTATTTTCTGGCTTTTTTCACTCAATGTAATTCATCTATATTGTTGCAGTACCAACAGAGCGCTCTCCTTTGTTGCTGTATAGTATTCCATTGTATGAAAATACCACAGTTTATTTATTCATTTACATATTGGTAGGTATTTAGATTATTTCTAGCTTGGGGCTATGATGAGTAGAATATAAGTGAATGTTCTTTTTTCTCTTTCTTTTCTTTCTTTTTTTTTTCAAATGGCATCCCAGTAAATTGACCAGGTGGCCTCAAACCCATAATCCTCCCAGCTCAACCTCCCAAGTAGCTAGGATTACAGGCACGCACCAGCGCTCCTGGCTAAATGAGTGTTGTTTTATTAACACATGTACTCATTCCTCTTGGGTATTTACCTAGAAGTGGAATTGCTAGTTCATAATGTAGGTCAGTAATAGCGAATCTTTTAGAGACTGAGTGCCAAACTGCAACCCAAAACCCACTTATTTATCACAAAGTGCCAACACTGCAATTAAACCTGAATACTGAGGTTTTAGCTTAGAAAAAACCACACTACATTAACATCTTTTGTCTTAAAAGAAAAACTCAATAACATGCATGCCATAGGTTCACCACCACTGGTGTAGGTGAATGGTTAACTTCAACGGAAACCATTTCCCAGAGCAGCTGGACCATTTTCAACTCCGCCACTGATGTGTAAGAGATCTAGTTGTTCCACATCTTTGTCAACACTCAATATTACTGGTCTTTATAGTTTTATCCATTTGATGGATAGCGAGGTTTTACTGTGGCTTGAAGAGCGTACATTTCCAGGTGAGCAATAACACTGAACAGATTTTCATCCTATCTGCATATCTTGTGAAGCACCCCTTCTAATATTTGTTTTATTTGTTTTGTTTGTTCCGGGTACAAAAAGGAAAGAAAGAAAGAAAGAAAGAAAGAAAGAAAGAAAGAAAGAAAGAAAGAGAAAGAAAAGAAAAGAAAAACAGAAGAAGAAGCTGTGGGAGAACCCTAGTAACAGATCACAAATTTTCACTTGTTTGGCACAGGCGATCAGTTGTGAGCTACGGTTGAAAAGTGTGCTTTAAAGTGTGTCATAAATCATGAATCCCGAACAATGCATTAACGTGAAATTTTGCCTCAAATTGTAAAAGAAAATGCTAAAGAAATACACAAAATGTTAAAATTTTTTAAAAAAAAGTAGTTTATGATGACGCTGTGGTGACCATGAAGATGGTCTACGTAAGATCCAAGAGATTTCATGATTGTGAATCGGTTAAAGATGAGGAGAGATCAGTACACCAACATCAAAAACCTTTGATCCTTCAACATCAAAAACCCAAGAGGGTGTTGAAAGAGTAAGAAAACTGATTCAATCAATTAGGGAAATTTCTGAGGATCTGAACATCTCTTAGAGTTCACTCAGAGCTTGAGAAATGTCCTCCATCATAACAACACTCTGTGTCGCACATCGCTTGTGCTACAGCAGCTAATGGCAAATAAAAATATTCTGGCATGTCCTCATCCACCTTACTCACTGGATCTGGCACCATGCAACATATGGCTCTTCTCAAAGTCAAAATGACCAAGAAAGGTAAATGTTTTTAATGGATTTGGAACAGGGAGGCAGCCACAGCAGTGCAATTGAAGACCCTCATGAAAGAGGACTTTCAGAACTGCTTCAGAAAGTAGCAAGAGTGATGGAAATTTTAAATGTGTTTGAAGTGAGGAGGAGTATTTGGGGGGGATTAATAGAAATATGTCTTTTACTCTAATAAAATACTTTAATTTAAATACTCATTCTATTTTTTATTATACCTCTTAGCCCAGGCTGTCTCTAACTCACAGTCCTCCCACTTCAGCCTCCCCGGTGCTGGGATTACACGCATTCGCCACCACACCCAGCTATCTAGCCACCTTCTAACTGAACATCTTAATTTCTAAAAGAATGAATACTCAGGAAACAATCAGAGAAGCTGACAAAACGTCATACATCAAGGTGGGCACAATTGCTGATAACAGCAAAAAAAAAAAAAAAAAAAAAAACAAGAAACATTGTAAATGTTTCATAGAATTTCAAAAAATTCTTCCGTGCATTAGGATACAAACATATATTCAAATATGAGGTAGTCATTTAAAATATGCAGAGTGGGGAAGGAGGAAAAGTAAAAAAATTAAGATGAGTACATGTACCAACTCCCCACAATGAATGTAATCATTATGTACATATGTACTAATAAAAATAAACACATTTTAAAATTCCTGTGATAAATGTTAATAAAATGAGAAGACACACTGTTTGGATAGCAACTTTCTTTTCAAATATAAACATTTAAAGAAAAGCTGGAAAGAAAAACACCAAACTGTTATGGTGGTTATTTCTCAGAGATAAGATTATGGGTGATCATTATTTTCTCCCTCCAACTTTTCTTTGTTTCCTGAATGGTCTTACAATGTGTGTATATTACTTTTATAATCCAAAACACAATAAAACTGGTAGGACTATTAAGTCTGACTGAAATTGAATGTTACAAATAAACCATTGCCTGAACAGAAACTAGTCCTTGGACTTTAAACATCTTCGGGCACAATTTTCTAAGCCTGAATGCCTACAGACATTTTTTCAAGAGGAAATTATTTTATTTACTCCACATGCTGGAAAGGTACCTTTGTGTCTGTATTCCATTTAGGTCTTTATCAAAGGATGCCAGTGGATTGCTGGGATTTGAAAAGCCTTAAACAGGACTCCTTTTAGGGGCATTAGGAATAGGTAGAACCTTGCCTGCAAACAGACTTATTTCTGATTCTAGACAAAGGAGGTAAAAGCCACAAGCTCCATGAGGGCAGACACCTACATACCTCTCCCGGTCACTCTTCAGTCCCTGATACCTAGCACAGGACCTGGGCATCATAAATAATCATAGGGAGAATGAATTAATGAATGATTTTAACTACATAGTATGGATTTCTCCACACAAAAATTTCTTGCATATATAAAGGAGTGTTTCCCCATACAGGCATCCCCTTGGGATACTATAAATGGTTTTTACAATAGCATAAAATATCAGGAATTTCCTTTGTAGAATTGCTTCCCAAGACTGTAATATATTCCTGAATAGTCTGGAGGGCAGCCAATCAGGAAGAGGGAAGGGATGACCCCCTGGAGGGCATGGGCATGGGCAGTGAGGAAGCATGGAAGCCTCATCCTTTCCTTTTGGGCACTGAGAATATCCCAGACTAGGTGGTGCTGGACACATAGCTGGTCCTTCTGGCCTTGAAAGCAAGAGCAAACACACCCAACAGGCAGCCTTCCCTCCTCCCTCCTTAATTTGTCTGTACAACCCCCACACCCCCAGATTAAACCCCCTCCCATTCATCCTTGTTGTCTCTTGCCTCCTTCCAAACCTCCCCTGGCTTCCGAACAGAGGCCCAGCCTCACAGGCTGACTTCTAAGGCCCCTCTGGGTCTGCCTCCAACTGCTCCAGCCTCATCTCCTGCTCCTCCCTTGTACAGCCCTCCTCAGGGGGACAGGCTACTGTCCTGAGACTCCCTGTGGGTCCCCAGCCTTTCCTTAGACAGGGCTGTCAGAAACATCATGACACTGGAAGGCATGGCCACCCAGAAGGCTCACCCTAAACTCTGGGGCACTAGAAATGGGATGGGAGCAACTGGAATACAATCCTAATCAAACTGGGTCTCAAACTGGGTCTGGACTAGTGGGTCTCAACTCCACCTGCACCCTACAATCATTTGGGAAGCCGTGACAGTGCCCAGTTGGCCACCAAAGACTGATGATGCCTTTCCAGGTGTTGATCAGAAGTGGCTTCCTGCCAAGGATTTGGTTTCCCAATTTCCCTGCATATAGAGTCCATACACAGATCTCTAGCCAATGGGATGTGCGGACAAGAAGTTTGCCTTTCTTCTAGGCCCAGGCCCTAAAATCTGCTCCACTCTCTCTCTCTCTCTTTCTCTCCTGATTGCTGACTAGAGGGTGAAACTGAGGTGACCTTGAGAGCCACTTGTTGAGAGGACAGTACCTCCATCAATGGGTCCCGGATGAGAGCGTAAAGCATAACCACCCCTGGCGTAGAGTAGACCTCTACACAAACCAGAAATCCCACCCCTGACTTAAGCCGCTCAGATTTCAAGGTTGTTACAGCGACATAGGAATTTCTGAACACTCAGAAACTGGGGCCCCAGCCCCTGGCTCTGACTTCACAGGCCTGGGGAGGAGTTCAGGCACTGGTATGTGTTACAACTCTGCGGCTGATTCCAATGTCATATTGAGGATCAGATTTTAGACTCAAAAGTATTGCTAGATCTCTGGTTCATTGAACAAATCATTGAGTTCTACTATGTGCCAGGCCCTCCTCTGCTTCTCCCTAAAGTTGATCAGAGGCTCAGCTTTGCTCCCACCCACGGCCAGGGTGAGACTCTTGAAGGCACATGGAGATCCCCCCTCACCCAAGTCCCCCAGGACCCTCTGGTTCCAAATGAGCCCCACCTGTCTCCCCCTCCCCAGCCTGAGACCCTGCCTTGCATGAAGAACAGGACATGGAAGACAGTGTGCACTGGCCTGCAACTGCAGGAAGCTAAAGAGGTTGCCCTCGAAAGACCACGGTGCTGCCCAGAACACACCAGTACCTTCGTATGATCCCAGGAAACAGTGGCAGACCCCTCCTCCAGCACAGCCTGTCCCAAGGCTGGCAACACAGATCATTAGGCTATGTCCCTGTGCCTCCAAGAGCTCACAGTCTAGTTAGCTGCAGACATAGACTGTGATATTGTGGATGGAGCACAGAGTCGTCGAGGCCATCTGGGCTCCCCAGCTTAGAGGTAGCACAGTGTGAAAGAAACAGGGCACAGGCTCTGATGCTACCTCTGCCCCTCCTTCAGACAACCTCTACCCTAAGCAGCAAGAGTGGTATGGAGACCAACATGGCACAGTGGATCCCAGCCAGGGCAGGAGGGAGGACTCCCGCAGGGAAGCACGGGAGGCCCTGCAGAGGAGTTGGTATTTGAGTTGGGTCTTGAAAGAAAAGTAGAAGTTAGCCAGACAGACCAGAGGGAAAGGCAGAACAGGCCGAAGGTACAGAGGAGAAGGTCACAGAGATGGTTTTAGAAAGTCTGGCCTGGCTGGAGAGAAGGGGGCGAGGAGCCTGGGGCAGGCACACAGCAGGGAGGCAGGGACTGGCTTGTGGAGGCTTTGGAAGGGCTTAGCTCAGGGAAGGGCATGAGAGTTGGATTCATAGTTACAGTGGGATGGGCCAACCAGAAGGGCAGAGGCAGCAAATGGGAGCCAGTTCCTAGTCAGAGGTGACAAGTGCAGTGGCTAGTGATAGAGGAAAAGGGACACCCCAAAGACCCCCAGGGCTCCCTCCTCAGGAGGACTCGGGTGGCTTGGAGGGAGCATTGGATTTGGAGTCCATGCTCACTGCACCCTTAGCCCAAGAGGTTCTTCCTCCCCCTTTTCACTCTTGCTCGTCAGTTCTGGTCCAAGGCCATCTCCTCAGAGAAGCCATCCCCAATGATCCAATCCAAGTGGGTGCTCAGTTTCCCCCCACCACATCCCCTGTGATTTCCTTTACCGTGATGTCATGGTCTGTGGTCTTATTGCCATTCACTTGTCTATGTGTGTACTGTAAGCTCTGGGAGGACAGTGGCCCTCTCTGTCGTGTTCACTATGTGTCTCTATTGCTGGGCACAACACATAGTAGATGCTGTTGGTAACTTAGTCGTTAGCCCCAGGGCCTTCCCTCTTCCCATACTCATTCTGCCATGAACTTGGCAGTGCCCTTTCATCTCAAGCAGGGATGTGTTTTCGCCCGCTCCATTTGAGTTTGGCCATGTGGCTTCCTCCAGCCGACACAGACAGATGGAAGGAAGTGGTGGTCTCCCAGCTCCAGCCTAGGCCTCAAGAGGCCTTGCATGGCTCCTCATGCTTTCCTGCACCTCTGCCTTGGCCATAAGCAGGACATGCCCAGGCCAGCCCGCTGGCTGCAGGAGGTAGCAGAGGAGAGACAGGTGGAGCTCAGCTACCCCCATTCAAGCCCAGGCTGGATCAGCTGACCCAGAGCCATGAAAATAAAGGATTGTTATTTTAAGCCACTAAGTTTGGGGAGCGATTTGTTAAGTAACATATTTCTCCACCTGTAAAATAAAGGGGCCACCGTGGTTGTTTTAGGCATCTTCCTCTCAGCCGTCTGGTTTTTCTCTGACCATGCCGCTCCCAACTTTCCAGTCCTGCCTCTCCATCCTTCCTAAAAACCACTTCTCCTTCTCATTCCCTCTGTCTTTGCTTCAACCCTCATAAATAACCATGCAGCATCCCCTTTATGGGGTCAAGTTCATGGCTCCTGAGAGCCCTGCTTTCAAGGTTGCCTCTTGACTGTACTTCCTCTTCTCCAGCTACTTCACCAAGGCCCGGGGGCATGAACAGCTAAAAGCCCTCCTTGAGTTCTGATGTGCAAATCGGAGAGCCTCAAGTGGCCCCAGAAAGGGCCCGTCCTTGCCAGGACTGCCTGGCCCCACAACCTGGTGAGCCAAGGGAGAATGGTGGACTGGGTTTGGAATAGGAGGGACCCGTGTGAGCTGGATGTGAAGCAAGATTGAGTTGGATCTGAAGTCGTGAAATTCTAGAGCTGGAGGGACCCTCAGAGACCATTTGGGACCACCCCTCATCTAACGTGCAGGGAAACTGATTCACAAAGAAGAAAAGAGACCCGCTCAAGTCGAAGACTCACAGAGTTAGGAACCAGATTTCCTAACCTCCAGTCCAGCGTCTATTCCACTGCCCCCTGCTGATCACAGAGAAGAGCACAGGCAAAGGTTTGGAAGCCAGGCATTGCCCATTCAATGACCTGCTCAACACCATGTCCCATTCACCCCCAGGCAGAGACACCTATTATACCCCAAGTGTGTGCTGGGGATAAGGCATCTGTCAGAGGTCAGGTCCCGTGCTGGGATGCTTATGCCACCAGGGTCTGTGCTGGGCGAGCACTTTGAGTGCCAACTGGGTGCCAGGCTTGGGCTGGCCGAGTGCCTCCCACACAGGCTCTATGCTAGGTGAGGTGGCCCACAGACCCTGACCCTCTTTTCCACAGCCAGTCGCTTTGCTCCCCTGTGTGGATCTCTGTCCGTGGTACCGCGCAGTCTCTCTGCCTCTCCGGAGATTTTGCCTTCACCCTATCGCTCTCAGTGGTCTTCGGCAGTCCCTCTCTGGCTCTCTCAATTTCCCCTTTACTCTGTCTCAAAACTGTTTCTCTGGGGCTGGTGAGATGGCTCAGCGGTGTACACGCCTGCCTGGCAAGCGTGAGGGCCTGAGTTCCACTCCCGGAACCCACATACGAAAAAAGGGCCGGTGATATCGCTCAGCGGCACGGGCGCCTGCTGGCGCGCGAGGTCCTGAGTTCGACCCCGGTACCCACAAAAAAAAAAAAAAAAAAAAAAAAAACTATTTCTCTTCATCCTCCCTGCCTTCTTCTCTCAGTCTCCTCCCCCCTTTCTCTCAGTCCCTGGCTGAGCCCCCCTTTCTCTCTAGGGTTGTTGTAGCCTTTCTCTCCACTCATAGTCTCTCATTTTCTTCTCTCTGTCTCTGTGAGGATCGCCATCCTCTGCACATCCATCCCAGTCTGTGTCCCCACCCCTCCACCTCCTGCACCCTCCTCTGTGGTTCCTGTCCAATGTCCTACCCACAACAGTCGAGCGCTCTTCTCTGCCAGCTACAATTACAAGTGCGGCTGCTGAAGGCGGCAAGCTCTTCCCGTGATGGGTAACAAGAGGCTGTATGTTTGCAGCCACCGGCTGGAAATACTGAATTCCTTTTCAGCAAAGACGGACAAGCACCCTCTTGGTTATAAATATTAATTATAGGCAGCCGGTAATGAGAGAACAGGGTGGCTGTTGGCTGTGATCTCTGATTGTTTGACTAATCCTAGACACACTTTAAACAAGACAGTTATTGCCTGGTGGGAAGAAGGATTAGGGTGCTGTGGTCCTTCTACCCAGATCAGCTTGGGAAGCTGGTGAGGCACAGGAACTCATGGAGGACCCTAGGGGAGTGGCCTCGGGAAAACTGGGCCTCTGTTTCCCTTCTTATCCTATGAGGCCCTTGCAGCTCTGACCTGCATGTATGATGTCCCCATTTGGGAAGGGGTCAAGCAAACCATTTCTGCGCATCTGCCCAGTGGGGATCCTGGCATCCATAGAGGGAAGGTCTGGTTTAGAAGAGAAGGAACTGAGAGCCAGCATTTGGCTCCTCATCTTTGGGGTGATCCAGGGGTCTGTCCCAACTTCCTCCAGGGGAAAGTCCTGGCTGAAGGAAAATGTTAAACAAGAGCCAAGGTATGCCTGTCGCATGCTGCAAGCCCAAAGCTCCAGACTTACCCTGGCTGGGCAGACCTTGCAGATACTTCAGTTCGACTTTCCACAAAATGGGGGTGAGAAGAAGCAACTTAATGCAGCTCTTCTTAACACCAGAGTTAGGAGTCTATCTAAATTGAATCTGAGGAATCTCAGACCAGTCACGTCTGTCAGAGGCCAATTCAACAATCGCCCTATCTCCAAGCTCAGCTCTCCATTCAGTAGGCATTGGCATTGCTGTGTGTGAGGCAGAACAGCAGTCCCCATACACGGCTCGGAAGGAGGTCAGCTGGGGAAAGAGGAGCAAACTCCGGAACACAGCGCTCCTCTGAGATGTCCCCGCTCAAGGTCCCCATATCAACAGCAAGTAGGTTATTCCTTCTAGAACATGTATTTTCTAAAACTCCCTCACCTCTGGAGAGCTCTTTAAATTTGTAAGGTAATGAGCCATTTATCATCTTGCAGGTACACAGGCCAGCCTGCAGGACAGCCAGCCTGGACTCTTGCCTAAGACGGTGCAGCCAGCACACGGCCCAGCAGGAGACAAACTCTGGTCTGGGAGCCAGAAACCCAGCTGAGGCTCATTACAAGCCCTGGTCCTGTCTTAAGAACGCACAAGCTCTGAGCATCACGCCTCTCCAGAACTGTTGCAACTCCAGGTACAGACGCTGCCACCTGAGCCCATCCTGGGAGAGCCTGGGGCTGGCCTCGAGCACACATTAGAGCTGCTGGGTGCAGAAGAGCCTGAGCTTGGGCGTCTCGGGCTCCCCTCGCCTTCTCTCCTCTGGCCTTCTTGAGCAGCTGGGCCATGCCTGCAGGTCCCATTGTTAGTGGCAGGGGCCGCATCCCATCCTCTCCAGCGCCCCCAGAAGAGCCAAGCTGCTCAAAGTTTGGCTGGTCCATTTTCAGCTGCGGCCCTCCTTCCCTAGGTCTCCCTGACACTGTCCCAGGAGTTTGCAGGCACACTGAATGTGTGCAGGGAAATCCCTCACATCTGTGCTGCCCCGCCCCACCCCTCCTTCCACCCCCTTTCCCTCTCCTCCCCTCTGCTCTGGAGAAAAAGTAACCTCCATTGCCTGCAGCCAATGCCCTCACAGCCTCCCCTGAAGATTTCCCAGAAAATCTTCCTACGGATCCAAAAAGAAGCCATGAGCTCAGCATCGCTTTTTCAGATTCTCCACCTGGATTCATTAGTCCGCACAGTCATTAAACTAACAACCATTCCATCGGCAGCTTTGTCCTCGGGGGCCAGCCAGCACCCTGACCCCTCCAAGCCTGGTGTCCCTATCTGTAAGATGGGGAGAATAATCATACCTACCCCACAGGGAGGTGAGGGACGGTGAGAAGACCTACATGCCGTGTTTAGCGAGTGCCTGCTGCCTGGCGGCTGTTACTCTGCATATTTTTTATTCATGAGTACAAGCTTTATGCCAGGCCCAGCAGCCACAGAGATGAACCCAGCCATTCCTTGCGCTCAGAGTTTACTGTGACATGGAAGAGAAAGACAGGTGAACAGAGATGCTAATGTGGTGGGATACATTTACATAATAGATGAACGAACAAGTTATGAGGGTGTGGGAAGGCATAAGGAATGAAACCGTGGGATAGGGGGCTGCAGGATTTTTGGATGGACTCTCGAAGAAGCTCACCAGGCAGTCAAGGTAGGAAAGGCTGCATAGGCAAATGAAAGTCAAGGTTGCATAGGTGAACAAAACAATAGAAGCAAAGGCAAGAAACAGCATTTTATGGTCAAGGCCATAGTGAGGGCCAGAGGTGGGGCAGGACAAGGGATGGGTGGCCAAGTCGCAGAAGACCGCAACATGGAAGGAATCTGGATTCACCCTGCAGGCACTGAGGTGATGACAGGGGTTTTAAATAGGAGAATAACACCATCACACTCCAGTCTTAAGCTGCACACATATCCAAGCCTGCCGAGTTTACATAACTTTTGCTTTTCTTCCTGAGCATTTATCCAGCCTAGAAATTTGAGAGCAAGCACTTTCCCTTATTTCTATTCAACCTGAAAGCGGCAGTCGAATCCAGCTTGCATGGTATTGAAATGCAGGTGGCCTGTGCAACAGTGTTGCTAAAATTACCAAAACTAACCACAGCCAGGGAAGGACCATTATCGGATACAGATTTTATTACCATGGAAACCAACAGATAATGCCAAGTCCAGTCATTTTTATTCTCCAAAGAGAGAGAGAGAGAGAGACCAGGAAAGAGAAAAAGAGATACGGGGATGGCAGCAGAGGAGGGAAAGCTACTGGAAGGAGGAGAGGCCCGCAGAGCCAGCTGGGAGAGGGATGGCAAGCTGGGAAAGTGACCACGGGTGTCACAGGCACAGGCCCCCCACCCAGCCATCCACGGACCTCCCCAACATTTACAGAGCTCGTACCACGTGCCATAAGCTGGCAGGAAGCAACCAGCGGTGGCAGAAATGGCTCTGCAGTGTAGCTTCTATTTCTGATTCAAAATGTGGCAAATGGTGCCAATGCCCAGAAAAGACCTCCCAGGGTGGCTCTGGTGGCCCTACAGACAGCACGGGACTTGGAGTCAGAAGACCCAACCACAAATTCAGATTCTGCCCAGAGAAGCTTGTGACCTTCAGCAAGGTCACAGAAATTCTTGGAACCTCAGTTTCTTCATGTGTCCTTAGACAGACCTCCTGGGGTGGCCGTGCGCATCTGATGTGCACAATGCCAAGGCATTTTGCAATCGTAGGGGGATGTGGGTATGAAAAGTCCTGCAGGCCTTGGAATCTTACATCTCCGTCCTCATTTTGTCCCCTGATTGGAAGAGTCCCTTCCATGCCTCACACAGCTCCTGGCTCTCTGTAGCTCGTGGGACACATCCCCAGCCCCAAACGACAAGGAGCAGGGCAGGGGTCCCAGGTGAGAGCTGGGGCTGCTGAAGGGAAGGGCATGGGAGAAGCTACACAGTGTGGGTTTGTCAGCAAGGCTGAGATACAACACTCACAGCACAACCCCAGGGGAAGAAACAACCAAGAACAGAAGGGCAGGAGGGGGCTCTGTGAGGACAGTCGCCCTGTTCTCTGTGCATCCCTTTCCCTGCCTGGCACAGAGCTGTGGGTAGTTACATGATTGACAGCCATGCCTTTTCCACACATACAAATGTCATTCAATCCTTTCTCCTCGAAGAGTGCATCCCCCGGGGTGGGGTAGAGGACTCTGAAGAACACAGAACTCTACCCAGGCCCTTCTGACAAGCCATCAGCACATTCAGCCAGCCAAAGTCCCTTCCCTTCTGAGTCTCAGTGTCTTCATCTATAAAATGGGAACAATAACACCCTCCCAGCCTCACAGCGCTATTGGGAGGAAACAAAAAATAAAAATCTGAGTGAATCACTTTGAAAAATTAAAAGCACAAGACTAAATGCAAGATTTTGTTTTATTTTGCATTTGTTACGACGATATATAGGGAGGCCCAGCCTCCCAGGGTAGCTAGGCACTTTCATAACAAAATAACTTGATTAGACTGTTTGCTTAAAAATGCCATCCCCGGCCAGCCCTTCGCTTGCCCACATCTCCACGGCCAGTCAGCACTGGCTGAATTTGTAGAAACAAAATGGGAGAGGGAATTCAGGCACAAATTAGCAGTTTAAGACAGAAATGCAATTGCGACAAAAATCCCCTTTTCTTCATCCATCAAAATGTAATAAGAATAGAAAACAAATGTGAAAATATCAACACAACCTATTGCTTCGAGCCTGTCGTCACCATCCTTCACGGTCCACCCTACAAGACTCGAACATCTCATTTCACTCTAGGCATCATGGTTTCACCAAGGGACACAAACCATGCCCGAGGAAGGCTACACACGCAGACAGGTCCCTCATGGGGAAACAGGGAGGGACCAAAGGTGACACAGGTCCCTGGCTGTTTGAGTTATGAGATGAGAATGAATCAGAGGGGAGAAGCTGCAGCCGAGGATCCACCTTCGCTTTTGACTCTGTTTACAAGTGGAGAAGCACCGGTTCGCATCACTGGGTCATGGAAGATGCCCAGAAAGGACATTTCTGATTGTGTCTGGGAGCCACTGTCCCTCCAGGACCAGCCTCCCACCATCACAGCTGCAGCTGCTGTGGCCACGTGCATAGCACAGGCCCCATAGCAGGCTCCTGGAGGGAGCGTCATTGGCCTCTACAGCAGCGGGTGAGCTCCAGGTGGGCTGAGACAAGCTGCAGAACCTACTTAAGGACACACAGCAGTAAGGGTCAGACTCCAGGTCTGTCAGGGTCTTTGTCTACTGCTTTCCACACAGCACCATGTGGCCAGCAATGTGCCACCACTCAGCTGGGGCTAGAGGTGTACAAAACCCCCAAACAGCAGTCCTACCCTTGGGGACTCGCAGCCTCACTCCCATGAGCTCATACTCCCCTCAGCCCCACCTTCACTCTGCTCTGGCCCTGGCTTTCTCTTGCTCTATAAAAGCACTGAATGCTTTTCTCAAGCAGAGATTGGACTTTCTGTTCCCTGACCCTGCAATGTTTTTTCCCTCACTGTTCATTAGGGATAACTCCCAATCCTTCAAGTCACACCTGAAATACCACCTCCTCCAGGAAGCCTTCCCAGGTACTCCTGCTTCCGATCTCTCTCCTCCTCTGCTTCAGGACCCTCAGTTAAATCCCTCTTGTGCTATGGCCCCCACAGCACATTTCTCAATGGAAATGAAATCATCATCTCCATGGAATAATACACTATAGAGCTCTGAGATCACTCTGCCTGCTAGCACAGTACCTGTACTCATTCATCCATGTATTTAAAATGTTTATTGAGCACCTACTATGTGCCAGGCACTAGCAGCATCCTTACTCCCATGGAGGCTTCATCTTATTCAACAAGTCAATGAATCTCCAGCAGGTGATAAATGGAAGAAGATAAGCCAAGCAGGACATGCCGAGTGCCGATCTGAGGGTTGGGAATCTTATTTGAGAAGGAGGCATTCGGGCAGAGTCTGGAAGGAAGTGAGGAAAGGAGCTGCCCAAATGCTCACAGGAGCAGCATTCTGTGTGCATAATCAGTGCCTACAAATGTCCTGACACTGGCATGGGCATGGCCGTTCCCAACAGCAGTGAGTGTGCGGTGGAGGAGGTAGGGCAGGAAGGACTTGAGAGGCTGCTGTGTGCGAGGGGGCAGCCATTGAAGGCTGTGAGCAAGGCCATCTGACCCGGTTTCAGTTCTGGAAGGACAGCTCCAGGCTCTGCTGGATCCAGAGATCCACCTCTGTTTCAACCTCTTGACCTCTGTATCAAGGCTGGGAGCAGGGACACCGTTACTAGGAGGTTGCCACAGTCCAGGTAAACATGATGATGGCGTGGACCAGAAGAGCAGCAGTGGAGGTGGGGAGAAGACTGTGGATTCTGGGCATGTTCTGAAGGTGGAGGCAACAGGATTTGCTAATGGGTTGAATGTGGGGAATGAAAAATGAGTCAAGGATGAGTGCCAAAGATATGGACTTGAGCAACTGGAAGAGGAGAGTTTCCGTGAACCAATAAATTGCCTTTTATGTTTAAACCCACTTGAAGTTAAAAAAAAAAAAAAATCTTGAAGAATTCAAAGACTAACAGACAGGCCAGCAATAGCAGGGGGGAGCAAGAGATGAGGGACAGTTGAGAGAGGCAAAGGCAGGTGCTGCTGCACTCAGCAGGAGAGGGGTCTCAGAGAGGACCAAGGGACACAGGACCCCATGACCGTGCTGGCTGACACATTCTCCTCCATGGGAAGCATAGGCTCAAAAGAGTACAAGAATTTCCTCTTCCACCTCGTGAACCTCAGGCACCAGGGATGGCGGGCTGAGTTTTGGAGAGGCCTCCAGGCTGGAGGTAAACCCAGCACATGCAATGGCTGAGTGCACGCTGGGCTCCCTGGGTGCAGACTTTCTCCCCCCTTGAAAAACTCTGTCATATTAGCCTCACTGCCCCCCACTTTACAGATGAGGAAAATGAGGCTTAGAGAGGTTATGGGGCTTGTCCAAAGCCACAGGTTTAGAAATAAGATCTGGGAACCACGTGGGAGAAATGAAGGCTTTTGCCATAGGTATCGTTATGAACCCGTGGGTCGGAGCCAGAAGTCCCTAGCTTCCTGTGTGACCCGGGGGAAGCTCACCCGCTCTCTGTGCTCAGCCTCCCATCTGGGAAATGCCCAGACTGGGCTTGATGATCTCTCAGTCTCATCGCTGTCCTCATCCCTCCTGCTCTGCCTTCAGAGGACCAGGATGGGCAAAACAGTCTGCCACACAGGTTAATCACCTACTGTGTGCATCCCCTAGTCCTGGAAAGAGACGAGAGGAAGGAGGGGGCCGGAGCCCATCCGCAGAGGACTTCTAAAATGGTGGGGGCCCGGAGTGCAGGGCTGGTGTAGACTGCACCACCAGGAGCCCAGCCAAGCTCGGCACACCAAGCATTCCCGGCATATGCTCCTCATTTCATACATCATTTGCAAGGAGCTGCAGCCATTTTGCAACAACTCTTCCTGCTCCAAGAGCATCTGGGCTCTGGCTTCTGTGTCTGCTTGCTCAGCTCTTGCCCTTTACACTGTCTCCATCCACTGCCTCCAGCAACTACTAACATCATCCCACGGGCTTGCAAGATTCAGGTTGAAGTGAATGGAGTAACCTCCCCTGCCCCATGGGCCTGATGGTGCCAAGAGTGCGCATGATCCAGGGCCAGAGGGGTGCACATGCGAGGGTGGAGCACAGAGTACTGCTGCTCACCCAGTCGTGCGAGGAATGCACATTGGGATTCCCTGGGTCCCACCAACACTGCCGGAGTTAGGTTTCCAGGAGAAACTGCTGTGATGCAGTAATGTGGGGAAAGGCACAGGGAAGGAGCCTCTGTGTGGGGGAAGTGCCACTGTTAGGTTGTCACTGAGTGTCTTGCTGTGTCCAAAAGGCTGAGGATATACATGATGCCACGGCTGGGCACCCTGCCCACGAGGACAATGTGGATAGGGCAGGTCAGTGCCTGGTTCATGGTTCCCTCCAAGGATCAGTACATGGTAAGTGCTTGGTGACTATTTGCTAAGCAAATGAAAGAATGAACAAAGTGAGTGACACCGTCCCCAGAGGTACTGAGTGATGAGATCCAAAGTAGCTAGCACTACCCTAAGGCCTGCCCAGGACATTAGAGACCCCAGGTACAACAGAGATGGGTCATCTGACCCAACGACGGAACCAGCCCCCACCACCTGTCCCTCCCACCCTCCCGCACACTACTCCCTTATTCCCTGGCTTTGTGACTGAAAGGAAAACACAGAAAGTTCTCTTCTTCCACTGCTGGACCCCAAGCTTGGCTCCCCAAAGGACAGACTCTGTCCACTTTCCAACTGTCCCTCAAAAACCAAGTCAATAGCTCCAAGCCCAGGCTTGGCAAAAATTGGAGCTTCTGGCTTCCATGCACCAGGAAAAATCCTTGCCCAGCTACAGTGCCCCACTCTGCGGTCAATGTGAGGCTCCAGTCTGACAGAACCCACATACACGACTACTCAGCCCTGGATGCCCACCCCACTCCTTGCCAGCCTGAACTCAAGGGAGGACCAAGATGGTGCAGGGAGCACTGCATAGTAGAGCCACTGGGCCCAAGCTAGAGACCAGTGCACACTGTCATTCTTCATTCTTCCATTCTGCAGAGTATGAGGACCTGCTGTGCGCCAGCATGTGCTGGAACAGCGAACACCATAGGGGTTGCACTGACAAGGCCCCTGCCCTTGTGGGGCTGACAGCCCAGAAGAGAAGAAAGCCAAGAAACAACCACACAACCACATAACTAGGAATATTTCAGGTTGTGTTGAGAACAAAAAGGCAACACAAAGTTGTGCTGGTTTCTGTATTCCCTCCCCAACCTCGACTCCATTCTGCATTCTTCTATGATGGCAGCTCCAGCTCTCACCAGGCTCTGGTAGCCTGTGGGTGTTACCAGCTTCCCACAGTTGCCAACCACTTAGGCTCACGCATACCTCTGCAGATGCCCAGCTGAGCATGCCTCGCTTCCTGCCGGGCCTCTGTGACACAGAGGTAGATGGGATAGAACGAGCTGGGGAACAGGCAGCTTCATGCTTGAGTTGGTCAAGGACCCAAAACACGGTCACTGTGGCTGCAGAACGGTGGGCTAGGGGGAGCTGGAGAAGTGGAAGTCAAGGTGACAGTCAAAGCATTTTAAGGACTGGCTCAGCACAGGCACCACCGGGTCCCTAGGGACCCCAGCTGTTAGCGACTATTTCAGGTGCTGAAGGAGGCCCCGGTCAAGCCCCAGGCTACACCAATGGTCCACGCAAGCTGGGGTGAAGGGGAAGGAAGCAGAACTAGGACTAGAACAATGCCAGGCCAGGGGGTGAGGGAGAAGCTAGAAGAGGGAATTGTGTGGAGAGGGCTGTTTGAAAGAGCTGGGAACTTCCATCATCATGGCCCTCTGCTCCTCTCTCCACCCAGGAGCTACACAAGAGCAGGGCCACCAAGAGCGGAGAAGGTCCATGTGGGTCACCTCCCAGATCCTACAGCAGGGCAAGCAGGGTGGAACCTGACTCGACAGAAAATGGAAAGGACCCACTCCTCAGGTCACGAAAAACCTTGAAAGTCACAGTATGAGCACCTTAGAAAATGCTAAGAGTGACAGGGATGGAGCCCCATTTGGACCTTTAGCTCCATCCCCAGAGAGGTGATGGACAGGCTTGCTCAAGACAGCCTGGACCAGACACCTCCCCAAAGCATTCTGGTGGTTAGGAGGCAGGAGCATGCTCAAAGCACATCTTGGGAATCCAAGTTGCCTGGGACTAACCAGCTCAGGGGCCCCGGGGACCCCCACCAGCAGGAGGCAAACCCACCGGTCCCTGTATTTCACACAGAACCATCCTAAATGTGATGGAGTTTAGTCAGGAAGTGCCTGAGGCTTTGGAGGACAGGCAGCTGCAGAGCTCCAGAGCAGAGCTACAGGGAAGCGGAACTCTCCTGCCAGGGTGTGGCCAGGCTGAGAAAGAGGAGAGCCATGTGGAAAGGCTGCCCACGTGTTTGGTTCTCCTGGCTGTGGTAAGAGGTAAGAGAGATGCAAGAGAATGAAGAGAACAATACCTGTGTGTGCTCCCTCTGCAGAGGGATCAGGGTGCCCAGCCAGGGGGGCAAACGCGAGACTCCACTAGGTCCTACAGGTGTTTGGAGTTGATTCTACCTAACTTCCAAAAGCACTGGGGACTAAATATTCCCTAGCCTGAATGATGGGGCCATGAGAATCCCTAAACTTGGACTCTGAAACCTAGAGTTTAAATTACAGCTGTACACAGCAGGTGCAAAGAGGCAGTGTCTCAAAGTAGAAAGAAAATTGATGTCTGGGATAATAAGTCACAGCCCATCAGCTGACCATCCACAAGCCAGGCCCCTAGACTGCATGTGCGCCTGACGTCCTCTTATCTCAGCAAGACCCTAAGCCAGGTGTCACCCTCATTTCACAGAAGAAGAAACTGAGATTCAGAGAGGTTGAGTCCCCTGCCCCAGCCTGCAGGTGGTCAGTACGGAGGGGGCCAGGAAGCCATCCCCAACCTCAGATGCCAAAAGCCTCAGCCTTCCAACCCCCCGCTCTCCCAGTTAAGGGGAGAAGGGCAGTCGCAAAGCTTGAGTTCCCTCAGCAGATGTTGGAGTCTCCAGAAAGAGCTCAGGCCACTCTGTGCTCCACAACTCCCTGCCTCACTCCAACCCAGTGCTCCCTTTCCCAGTCTCCTGAGGCAGAGGCCACATCCCACCTGATCCATTCCTCTAATCAGGATGGAGTGGAGGTTGCAGCTTCCCAAAGAACATGTAGACCTTTGGGGGGTTAAATCATGGCTTTAATAACCACAGGACAGAGGCAGCATGGCTGGGGACAAATGGGTTCTCTGTGTCCCCCGCCATGGGCCACAGGGGATCCCTG
The DNA here is from genome assembly GCA_028451465.1 of Erethizon dorsatum. Lineage (NCBI taxonomy): Eukaryota > Metazoa > Chordata > Mammalia > Rodentia > Erethizontidae > Erethizon > Erethizon dorsatum. The sequence continues at coordinate 105,882,022 of CM051827.1, read as the reverse complement.
TCCCTTTGCACCATATCCTATGCCTTTCTTCCTCCTCTCTCCCAGAGCCCAGCAAAGAGCCCCCAACCATTAGCCACATGGACCAACCCTGAGTGTGGGCAATTTTAAAGGTGTGCTCATAGATAGGTTCTGATTCCAGCCCTGGAGGTGAATTCAAGCTAAACCTGGGGAAAAAGGGGGAAGAAAAACAAAAACAACAACAACAAAAAAAAACACACAGCTCCGAGAGGTTACCTGACTTGCCCAAGACTACACCGCCAGCTGGAGGGAACATGGGGCTACACAGTGCTTAAACCCAACTCTGTGCTCTTTTCACCTCATCACGTGGCCTTGGGCTATCTTTTGTGGGTCCTGAAAAAGGAATCTGTTCCTTGGACAGGTGCTTCTTGCCTGGAAAGACTTATCTAACACGGTCACCCACTGGCTCTGCCATCTGAGGTAAATTGTCCCCATTCTCACTCTGTCACATGGATGTTGGGTCATCGGGAACCTTGAATGAGATGGCAACGTGCAAATGCCTGGGATGGTGAAGTGAGGTCCACACATCGAGGGTATGGGGGACTTGGGGAGCAGCAGAGAGGAACAGGGCAGGGGAGGGCTGGGAAATGATAATGAGATCCAGCCGATTCCAGGAGGAAGAGCACACAGCGACCTGTGTGGCAGGAGCAGGACATAAAGGAGCCAGAGTGGTGCAGGAGAGAGGGACACTTGTGAGACACAGGCTGGGGCAGGGGCCGCTGGGGAGTTGGCAGCAAGGGACCAGAAAACCACACTTTTCCAGGACAAAGCAAGAAGTAGCCAGGGTCATTGTGCCTGGGCTGCGCCCTGCTTCAGCTCTGTCTGTAGGTCTCCCTCTGTATGATGGGGATAAAGCATCTACTTTATAGGGTTGCTGTGAGGACTGGCAATCATGTATGTAATGTGCCTGGCAGAGGGTGGGTGCTTAATGAATGGTTCCATTGTTATTATTATTATTACCAAATGACTTAATATCTCTGAGCCTCTTTTCTGGGGTGTAAGGTAGAAATAATCAAATCTATGTCACAGTGTCCTTGGGAAGCTAAAAGGTCCTAGTCTGTGTAAGGCTGCCAAGCACCGAGTCCGACACACAATAGGTGCTCAACGACCACCAGTGTGTTCTCCCCGCCATCTCCTTTCCAACACAACGAGCAGATACGGAAGCTACGGCCGGGCGTGGCAAGCAGGTTTCTTCTGAGTTAGACCTCAGCTTCCTTTGAGAGGTAATGAGCTTCCCAGCCTGGAGTTATCCAAGGACAAGTTAGATGACTTTGTATGAGTGAAAGAAAGTGACAAATTTTAGGCAAGAAGTTGGTCTCAAGTCCAGTCTCTTTCAGTTTGGGGGATGCACAATCCTACAGCTCTGTGGGCTCAGGCACAATCGAATGGCCCAGGCCTGTCTTGTAGTAAGTGCGACGTTAGACTTGGAGGAAGAAGACTGTGGGCCAAACCCCAGCTCAGCCTCTTCCATTTTCTCAGAACTTGTGTGTAGTAGGTGAGTGCTCGGCCATTGTCCCTAAAGAAGGGTGAGATGCATCCTCCGCATCCATTCTCCAGCAAAAGGCTTGGGTTGAGCATCCAGAGGACTAGGTAAGCCCTCACTGGGGATTCCCAACATTAGGAAGAGGGCAGAGGCTGCTCCATAGAGGTAGTGGCAGGCTAGCCCCTCATGCTGAGGAGCCCGAGAAGCACTGCAGGCCCCGCAGCCACGGCCCCTCATCCTTCCCAGCAGGTGTGTTTGGAGAGGTGCCTCCAAGTCTCACCCTGTACATGCTCCCTAGCTCAATTACGGGCTCAATTTTCTTTTTTGTTTAATCCCCAAATCAATATGTGTTCATACATATTTAATCGGGAGGCTGTTTTTATTAGAGTGGGGATTAATTTTACATCTTTCTCCCCACTGCTTAGAAGACATCCGCCACTCAGGAGGAAGATGAGGAGATGAAAAAGAAGGCCTGGCCCCCCAGCCAAGTCAGGGACACTGAGGGCTCCAATCTGGGCCTTCATCACTTCCACATGGCCCTGGGGTCCTGCTGTCTCCAATCTTCCGCCCTCCTGGGCTGAACCAGCAGCTTGCCCCTCACCCCAACTCCTGAGCTCACAGGGCCCTCCCAGAGCTGTTCTCCAGGAGCCAGGAGCAAGGCCAGCTGCCTGTTAGAGGTCAGAAAGGGGAGGCCGCCCAGCCTCCCTTCAGAAGTAATAGATGTCTCCTTCCAACTCCCAGTCAAGGCTGAGCAGAATAAATTATCACCCTTTCGCAGTGTAATCACTGTCACACGCAGCCCCAGCTGCCATCTGCTTCTTCACCTGAATCCCCACCTAGGCGAGCTGAAAGGAAGCAGAGGACACAGGGACACGTAGGTCACTGTGCTGGCCACAGACGGACAAGGGCAAGCACACACTGGGGCTGGCAGCAAGAGCACAGGAACCTAGGCACATATCTCAGCACTCCTACAGAAGAGCACCAGAGGGCCAGAGGTGGTGTGTGAGGCCTCAGTGCGTGCTGTCCCCTTCCCTCCTCATCCCATGTCAAAGAGACGCGTCCTGATCTTATCACTCACATTTTACACCACAGGAAACTGAGGCTCAGCAGGAGCAGTGGCCTTGCCCAAGGCCTCACAGATAGGAAGTAGCAGCACCTGGTCTTGGTCCATGAACGAGGACCACGCTACTACACTTAGCTGTTTGGCTGCGCTGCAACATCCCTCCATGTATGGTTATCCTCCCTTTGCCAACACGAACTTGGGGCCACCGAAGGTGACATCCATAGACAGCAATATTTGGGAAACACCCACTATCATTGTGAGAAATAAAAGGAGAAAGAAACACCTGCAGCAAGGACAGACTTTATTTAAGATAAAGACCTGAGAGGAGCTGTTGACTCCAAAGTGCCAAGAAAAGCAGCTCTGTCTTGCAGAGTAAGGGTTTATAAGGTGTTACACGGAATGAGGAAGTCAAGGGCCTTCTAGTCTCAGGATCAGGTGTTTGAGTCTGTGGTCACTGGTCTGTCTTGTGTTTGTCCAAGGCTTTTCCTGTTCAAGAGGCTGAACACCCCTTGATCTGGAATGCTTTGTACAGTAAACAGATTTGGTTGGCTTCATCATTATGGGGCACAAACGAATGTTCCAACTCATTGGAAAATGTCCACTGCTTTTCCCTTCATTCAGAGGAAATCGCCAGCCGCTGCAGAACCCGGGGACTTTGGGTGTGGTCAGTGCTCAGCTGATGGCCACCACCTTTCTCCTGAACGTCTTCACTGCCTCCCACTTATGTCTGGAAAGCACAGCCTTAGCCAGGTCCTCACTCAGAGCCGGGCTGTGTGGATGAACACACCAGGCGTGGTCTCTCTTGGATACAATTCCATCACACGGGCGACTATGCCGGCAGACAGAGCCAGGGTCGCAGGAGAGTGCAGTCCTGCCCAGGGCTCTGTTTCCGCCCTGAGCCTCACCCTGTCCAGCAGCCAGTGTCCTGCAGCCCTTCTGCCAGCCACACAGGACACCCATCCACCACACAGCCAGGACCTGCCCTGATTCCTCTTCCCAGAACTTGCCATTTGCAATGATTTGACTGCAGAGCGGGCCTGTCTAATTCACCACTGGGTATTATTTCCTCACTGGAGCGCAAAAGCTACATTTGGGAAAAAGGAAGGAACAGGAGAAAAGGACAAAAGAAAGAGGGAAAAGGGACAGGAGGGGAGAAGGAAGGAAAAAAAGCGAGCTAAAGGAGAAAGGAAAAATAAGGGAAGACATAAAGAATAAGGGAGGAGGGAGAAAGGAAGAAACTTGGGCCACTTCAAAATGATAGCACTCCATGGGCCCTGCATGTCCTTCCCACTCTGGACTGCAATGTGACTTCATTCCCAGATGCTCACCGAGCTGGTAAAGCAAGGAAAGCTGTTGCAGGAGGAAAGAGTTAAGTACTTAGAGGATGTAACCCCTCCCCAGAGGCCACAGATTTCTCTTTTCAAAGCTGCTGGGGCGGAGGGAGGGACAGCATGACCTCAAATCTAATGACCTCATGACCTTAACAAAGAATCAGGCTGAAGCAGTCTAGAGAGTTCCGGCCCAGGGGTCGGTGGCCCATGCTCAAGCACAAGGGCTTGCAGATCCTGATGCTCATCTCAGTTCTTCCTAGGAAACCTGGTCTCCTGGGGTCCCCAGGGATTGACCAGCCAGAAGGACCCCGTTTGACATCGAGGCTGTCTGGGGGCCGGCGCAGCCAGTTCCTGCTCACACTAACCACTTGGCAGTCAGCGTTTGATGACAGATTAATTCCTGAACAGAACAGATAACGTAGGCAGTGTGATTCCTCATTTAGCTGTCAGATCGGGATAAAAAATGTGTGCGAGTGAAAACCCAAGGGGGAGAAAAATTGGATAATGATGAATTGTGACTGAATGCACCAAAGAAACACAAGCCGTCTTCCCCCATCGTGTTGTGCCCGCTGTCACTTACTTTGAAAACACCCTAAGTGTGCAGGGCCCTCTCCTTGGCACTTCCCAGCTCTTCCTGAGGAGAGCCTGGTCCATGATGCAGACTGGTGTTTCCACAGCGCAGCAGTCGTGCATTAGACCCAGGAGGAAACCAGCAGCCCAGACACCCCGGGCAACAGCGCCACTCCATGCCACGCCCCAGAAGGCCCCTTTGTGCAACCAGCTTCACGGTATTGTGGAAATGCATGGTCCAAAGGGAGAAGGAAGAGAAGGAAAAAGTAATGCTTCTGCTGTGATAAATGTCAACTCTGCCTGCATCTAAAAAGGACTTCTTATTTTGCAAACCAGTGCTATCCAAATGTACAGAGGCCAAAGACTGAAGTGAGGTTTCTAAGATCTGAAGTTGTTTGGCTTCTCCTGGAGATCCAGGTAAACACTGTCCCTGGTTGTTGAAGGGCCAGGTAAAGAATTAGCAGCCCACAGAGCCTCCTTGGGGACTGTGACTTTTCCCCAAGGAAAGCCCAGAACCACGTGCCTTGGCTAAGGAAGCTGCTTTCCCTGCTGATGTCCAGGAACAGTTGAGCAACCTGCATGCCTGAGACACCACAGGTGTGAGGCAGGAAGCAGCACCGAATGACCTTGATGGCATCAGCCTGCCAGCAAGACTGTCACCTGCAGCCTTTGCCTTGATGTGCTGGGTGACCTTGATGAGGTCCTTGCCTTCTCTGGGTGCCTGTTGGACCATTTGTGGGAAGGGTCGCTGACCTGGACAACCTCCAAGTCTCCTGCAGGATCGACAAGCAGCAGTCTTCCCGAATGGGCCCCAGAGTCCAGGTCTTGCCCAGGGTGTGGACTAAGGATCAGCCACCAAGGAAAGATCTGCCCAAAGTCTCCTAGAAAAGAGCAGATCTGGAGATGGCGCGTCCAGAGGGAGGGACAGACAGATACCCTCTTCCCCAGGTGGACTCCCATAGCAAATGGCCTCACACCATCCCTCCCAAGGAGGAATTGCTCTCCATCCCCACCCCTTTTTGGCAGTGCTGTGGGTGAACCCAGCGCCTTTTGCTTGCTAGGCAAACACTCTACTACTGAGCTACTCCCAGCCCATTTTAATAATGGGGAAACAGAGGCTCAGCAAGGCAAAGCAACTAGCCCAGAAACCTAGGGCCACATTGGCTACTCTCTCATCCCAACATCCAATCCATCACCAAACCTTTAGTCCCATCTCCAAAATATCTGGACTCTGCCACAGATCTCCATCGACTGCCACCACCCTAATCCAGGCCACCACCGACCCTCCCAGGAATTGCTGGGACAGCCTCCAAACTGGCCTCCCTGTCTCCAGTCCACACTCTCCACCATCAGCCAGTGATCACTTTCTAATCACAGCATGGTGTCGCCCTCTTTTAAACCCCTCAATGGCTCCTCATTGCCCTCGGCATAAAATCCAGCTTCCTTAACAGGGCACTGAAGACCTTCCGGGGTCCCTGGCCCATCCCCTTCTGAAGCCTCATCTCTTGCACTTCCTTTCTCAGTTTCCAGCCACAGCCATCTGAACCACTTCACTTTCCCCGAGAGTCAAGTCCTCTAGTGCCCCCTCTCTCCTCCTTTCCATTTGGTCCTATCACCTTGCAGGGATCCCTTAGGTGTCACCTCTTTCAGGAGCCTCTTCTGACCCCAGCCCGGATTAATTTCCCACCTCCCTCTTCTTCCAGAGCCGCCTGCACTTCCTGTCTCCCATTCCACTGAAATGGCCAACATACCATCTGGGACTCCTGCTGGCCTTGACCCAGAGAACATGAGGATGGCATCTGCCTTCCTCTTCACCCAACACTGAGCACACAGTAGGCGCTCAAGAACCGTTTGTTTGCTGGACAGGTGATGGAATGAATGAATAATGGAATGAGAGCATGAACAATGAGACCAGAGCACGCTTTACTCCTCCACATATCCAAATGTATAAAAAGCACCCAGCAAGTCCATCAATAAGGCAGGCTTGCTTCTCACACCCGTCCTTGGCTAGGAGTCGGTGATGGATTTCCGGAGGTGATGCATGGGAGCATGAGAAGGGCCAAGTGGACGCATGGAAGAATAGAATATAGATTTCTATAGATTAATCATTTGTCATGCCTGCCACTCGGCACGCTCTCACACACACACTCCCTCCCGCTGTGCCACATCGCCTTCCTTCCCAAGAAGCTCCAATTGCACTGCCCTTGGCCAGTGCAACAGGGGTGCATGCCCTCACAACCCACACACACAGCATCGCAGATACACTCTGGGAAACACTTCGTGCAAGTGTTTACACACACGGAGGTGCATATACGGAGAAGTACACACTCACACATAGAATATGAGTGCACAGTTATTCTTATACACAGAGAAGGGTACATCTGCTGTTATACACAGAGTCGCACACTTACTCTTGCACACACATAGATGCATGCTTGTATAGACACACACTCACATTCTCCTCTCCTTGCCTTTACTCTTCCCTTAATCCCAAGTCCCCATGTGTCTCCCTTGTGGGACACAAGCAGGGGACTGAGTGCACCCACCCTTGCTTTCTAAAGGAGAAAGCCACCTCTCCACGAGGCTCAGCTCTCCCAGTGCTGGGATTCTCCTCCCCAGGAGATTTTCCCACCCCAACGAGTCCAGCCCCTGTGTCCAGCCTGTGCATCTATTCCTTGTGCTGAGTCTCGCACAACACAGGTGAAGGGCAGAGGGAAGGCCCAGGGGAGCTCAGGGTGAAGTGTCCTGACTGCTGCCTCTGGCCTTCCCAGTTGGGTGCCCATGATGGCACCTGTGCCCTGAGAACTCTTTCCAGTGTTGTACAGAGCTGCAGAGGAGGAAATGGACAAGGGGCAGACTCTATTCCATCTCAGCCTCTCCCTGCCAGCCACTCTGGGTAGTGGTGGACAATAAGGCTCAAGGAAACACCTCTTCTCTCTGCCTCTCAGAGGTCCTACCTGCTATGCTGCCACCCAAGCACCCACGGAAGCTCCAACCCTCTCGGGGCTGCGCCCTCCTCTCCAAGCTCTGGCAGCATTCTCCAGATGCCTTATGAAAGCTTGCTGGAATCCCAGTCTGGGTCTTCATGCATTTCTGCAAAGCACAGAGCTATGATGAGACGCACATGGACATGCATACTGCCCTCCAGCCTACAGACCCACAAGACATGCAAGTGGCCTATGTCCCCTGAATCCTTGGGGCTATCCTGGGGCTCCCACCTTCTGACTCAGTAGCACCTGCTAGTCTGTGCCCTGCTTTCTCCCCCATACCCTCCTAATCTGCAGTCCCCACCCCACTCCCTATTCCAACCATCTGCAGAAACACTGAGCTTTTATCTTGTGATTCAAAGTACAAGGTCCTAGGCCCTCCTCCAAGCCTCCATCCTGGCTTCAGGTTCTAGGAAACTAAACCCCTAAAAGTCCCACCCTCCCCATCACAGCAGGGAGCTACTCCTGTACTGCACCTGTCACAGTCCAACCAGAAAGTCAGCCTTTATCCATCCATTTACTCACTCAAACTCTTATTATAGGATGCTCTGAACTATGGCTAAAAGATCGGACAGTGCCTCTCCCAGTGAGCCTGCCCCTAGAGCAAATCGAAGGGCAAATCCAAGAGCTCAAAATAGGAACAGGTTACAATTGGCTGCAGGTCAACAGCCAATGACCCCCCTGCCCAGATCCAGGGGCCTGATCAAGACTTATGAAGAAGAACTTGAAACAAGAAGACTGTCTGATCCATGCTCTGTGCCTGGCATGATGGATCCTCAAACTAGAGGGGAGCCACCTCCAGCTCTTAAGCAACCCCAGAGATACCACAAAAAGAAACAGAACTTCCTGTTTTGCTCCCCACTTACATACCGAGGTGAATCTGTGGACACACAAACCCTCAGAGCAAGTATCACTGAGGCTCAGAGAGGTCATTATTTCCTCCTAGGAGTCCTAGCTCATCTGCCAGAGGAGTTTTAGGGCAACCAGAAGAAAGGGACCCTAACATCCTGGTACCTCCAGTCAGGAAGAGCAAGGCTGAGCTGTGAGAGGTTTCTTTTGTTCTGCTGGACTGTTTCCTGAAGCCTTGCTCTCCTCCTCAGAGAGCCCTTCCATGCCAGCATCCCTGAGGATGCTGAGGCTGGGGGGAGGGCAGGGCGTGGAACCACATTCCCTTGCCTTTGATCTCAGCCACATTCAAGTCTGTACTGCATCCCCTCCCTCTCTCTCTCCCCTTCTCTGTTTGAAGTCTCTCAGTAAAGATGGATATAGATTATAGCCACTGCAGCTGCCTGGAATGGGGCTTTCTCAGGCTACCTTCCCTTTGCTGCCAGCCTGTGGGCTCCAACCTGGCGTCCTTGAAGGCTCTGCTCCAAGCAGGCCAATGCCAAGGTTTCTCCCTCCTGTAAGTCCTGGGCATCTGGAGGGAAGTAACACAGCATCTCTGTTTGCCTGGCGCTAGGGAAACAGCTTGCAATGGCTTTACTGGCCCTTCAAGCTCTCAACTGAGCATCCCAGGGTATGCAGTGAAGCCCACTGCACGTTCCCAAGACCAATCTGAGAAACTTTCCATGGTTCTGGAGCCAGTTTGCTGCACTCCGGACGGTTTAAAATCAGCCCCAACAGCATGGGCTGCTGAGTGTGGCACTGGATGGGGAGCTGGAAAGCATTTCTCCTCCCTTCCTAATGTGAATTGCCTCTGCTCCATCCCCACCAAGCCTCTGTCTTCTATCTGCCTCTTTTCTGCTCTCTCTGCAGGCTCCTCCAACTTTTCCTGCAGCTTAAACCTTCCAGCACTACCTCTGAGGCATTGCTGGCAACCACAGTGAACTTTTCAAACCACAAATCATGCCACTCCCCTACTATAAACCCTTCAGTGGTTCCCCATTGCTTCTGCAGTAAAGATTTCACTTTTTTTTTTTTTCCAGTACTGGGGATTGAACTCAGGGTCTTCACACTGAGCTATATCCCCAGTCTTTTTCTGATTTTTTATTGTGAGACAGTGTCTCACTAAATTCCTCAGGTGGGACTCAAATTTGTTATCCTCCTGCCTCAGCCTCTCAGAATCCTGGGATTACAGGTATGTACCACCATGCCCAGTTTATACCCCCCCCTTTTTTTTCTTATTCTTTCTTCTTAACATACAAGGCTCTGCATAAGCTGATCCCACCAGGGACCCAGCCTCACCCCACTGGCCTTTCTGCTGCCCCACCACTGCTACTTGCTCCCTCCATCAGGAGGGCCATTGCTCACACCACCTTTCCTCCCTCATTGTATTAGCCCATTTTTCATTATTGTACCAAAATACCTGTGGCTGGGTAACTTCATATAAAGGAGTTTATTTTGGCTCATAGTTCTCGTAGGTCAATGTCAACCCTTTTCCTATAAAGCTACCAGGATTCAATCACAGTGGCTCCACCCTGATGATTTTAGCTAATCCTAATCACCTCTCAAAGACTCCACCATAGTCAGATCAAATTTCCACCCTTAAGATCTCACGGTGGGAGTAAAATTTCAACACATGAAGCCTCGGGGACACTCAAACCATATCCAAACCATAGTGCCCATTGTCCTAAGGATTCATCCTGCATAGCTCAGCTCACCTAGCACATCCTCCAACCTCCCACCCAGGTTAGAGCTTCCTGGGATAGCTTTCATAGGATTGCCCTCTTGCCCTTCAAAGCACCAGCCTTGGTTTTAATTAATCACTTATCTGTGTGACTATTTGGCTAACATCTGCCCCTACATACCCATTAGACCAAGAGAAAGACTTCGTGTGTTTTCCTTGAGTCATATCCGAGGCCTCACACAATTTCTTGACCATTTAATATATATTGAACGAATGAGTGAATGAATGAATGAATGAGATGAGATGAGATGAGATAAGACTAATTGCCATAGGTTTGAGAGAACCGCAGTGCCCATCCACTTCATTTCAACCCTCAGATCATACCATTTTATCAAACCAAAAGCAAGGTTGGCTCTTAGGAAAGGAAATAAGACTCAGGCCCCTCCTCTCAACACCACTGTGACCACTCAGAGTGCTCATTGTCAAGTGCATGAACCAGAGCTCACGTCCAGCCTCCAGCTCTTCCTGAGACATTGAGACCTCCTGGAATGAAACAGCGCTTGCACGAGTCCCACACGGGGACTTCACAGACCAGCCCTCCTCTTGGTAGGTCTCAGCTTCAACAAGCCACCTTCAGGTTCAGAACCAAGGCTGGGTACACGGCTAGACCAGAAAACTTCAGGAAGCCCAAAAGAGATGTGTTGTGCCCCAAGAGACCAGAATCTGGAAACCCAAGCCCTTAACGCCCTGATACCCACTGTCCAGGACAAGACTAGGGGCTGGCTTCTCCCTGCCTCATTCCTGTCCCCGAGCCCCAGATTACAGGCTGCCTTCATTCCAACCAACCCCATGGGAACAGAGCACCAACCTGAGGTCTTCAGCTTCCCACACACACACCTTGAAGGTGGCAGCGGCTGTCATCCCATTCCCCAGTCCCCACCCACACCACTGAGCCTTGGATTTTTCTCAGAACCACTCTTCAATTCTGCTAGAAATGAAGATGCAGTCACCGTGGTTAGTCACCCCAGGGTTACTAAAACCAGGGGAAAGAACCCACTTCTCATCTTCCAGCCCTTTCCTCCACCCTCTCCCCTGCATGCCTTTTCAAAGAGAAGGGGAAACCAGCACAGCGAGACCCCCTTCCACCTCCAGGCACTTTAATGAATCCCAGCCTTCAGGGAGAAAGATGGCTGTGTTAACGGTGCCAGTGAAAAACGAGGGGAGGCACAGTGAAGCAAATTTCTTTTTATTGACTTTTAGTGAGCTATTTAATCCAAACAGCTCATTATCTGCAATATAAATATACTATATAATGGATTTTGCAATAAGAACAATTAGTTTTGCAATTAGCATGAGAATAAGCTCTCCCCAACTGCAAGGAAGGCAAAGCCTAGACTCTGGGGGGCTGGGAAAGCCTGGAGGGTGAGGGAAGGGGAGAAGTAAGGAAGCAGCACTGCAGGTGAAGAGGGCAGGGCCGCACCCCTCTCCCCGCCTCCACATCCTGAGTGGTTCCAGATCTGCAGGGACGCTGCCAGTAGATGCACAGGCAGAGCCACACTGGCTAAAGCACAAGCTTTCTGCAGACCTGGGCTCGGGCTCAGCTCCATCACTCACCAGCTGTGCAACCCCAGGCAAGTCACTTAAACTCTCGGAGCCTCAGCTTCCTCACTGGAAAAATGTGGGCAGCACTGTGGTACTTCTTCATGGGTTCGTCCTGCGGATGACTGATGGACCAGTCCTGCCACAGAATATGTCCTCAGGGAACATCACCAAGGACACTGAGCTGGGATTGCTTTGTATCCCCTTGGCTAACTACTAGGTAGGAAGGAGTCATAGCTGCCTGGCTCACCACTAAATCCCTAGTGCCCGGCCCAGTACATAGTGGGCACTCAACAAATATGTGTTGAATAAATGCTACCAAGGGAGTGAAATTCAATGGCTGCTTGGCCCAGTGTCTGGTGCATAATAGCCACTTAATAAATAATCCTAGAATAGAGATGGCTAAGTAAATGTAACTCTGGCTGCTTCTCTTCCCTCCCACCTGCCTCATCACAGAAAGCCTTTTAGTGTGGGGACAGAAGCCAGTCTGCAAAACCCAGTCCCCCTGCAGCCTCCCTGTACAGAATCATTTTCTGGAATTTCCCACCCCAGCTCTCTCTGTTGTCTATCTCAGCTAGCTTTTCATAGAATCAGGTCCTCCCTCCAGGGTTCCCTCTTCTCTGTGACCCAGTGCCTCCTTGAACATCACTCAGATTCCCCCACCGCCCCACCACCACCCTATCCCTCCAGCTAGTCCCTGCCTCTGCCCTGAACTAGAATCTGAGCAAATGGGTTTCTCCAAGACAACAGACAGGCGGTTGCATGGTGTTCCACAGAGAAAAGGCTTTGGGATTTTCCCAATAATCCCAAACACAGGCTAGTGTGGGGTTCAGGTGAGGCTCCCAGCCAGCCAGCCTGGGTCGGTGTCCAGGAGTCCGTCTTCTAGCTAGATGACACTGCTGCTGAAATATTTGACCTTATCTCATGCATCTGTAAAGTGGGCATGATAATAGCCCACTTTATGATAAAGTGGGCATGTTCCTTATAGCCTAGAGTTCAAGGAGAATTAAATAACCCTCCCCAATAGCACTAATGCCTATCAAACAGTCAGGTGACAACTGTCACCCTCCATCGTGAGTACACTTTCCATTGTGGATTATCAAGTGCACCCAGAGTCCCACTCTTAAGACCCAACTCTCCCACTGCTGACCTCTCTCCTGAAAGCTCTGCTGAGGATCTCGCCCCTAGTGCCAATCAGGTAGCAGGTTCCCTTGCAAATCTCTGCATGAAAGCATTTGGACCGTACACCTCAACAAGGTTCAGATTGAGTTGGGTATGGGGGAAAACTGAGGCTCAGGCAAGTGAGGTGAATTTCCAAGGTCATGCTGCTGGCCAGTGGTGGAACCACAGCTTTCTAAGCTCCAACCTCTTCTCCAGGCCCTCATATGATGCTAAAGAAAGGAGTCAAAGCCTGGCATGGTGGCGCACACCTATAATTCCAGCACTTGGGAGGCTGAGGCAGGAGGATTGCTGCGAGTTCAAGGCCAGCCTGAACTGCATAGTGAGACCCTGTCTCAAAAAAAAAAAAGGAATCAAAGCAGAGGAAGACAAGAGTCCTTTAATTCCCTCCTAACATCCCTGGATGTCTTGTGCTGGGCAGTTGACCAGTGGCTGGGGGAGCCCAGCGTGGAGGGAAGGGACAGAGCCATCAGCTCGGAGCCTAAAACCCACCACCTCCCAGATGACCTCACGGGCACATGGTCAGGGAACTGGCAAGGACAGCTTCCTATCCTTGCCAAGGACCTTGAGCTGAGGCTGGAGGGACCCTCAGCCCCCACAGCGGCTAGCTGCAGATGGCAAACACACAGCTTCTGGGCAGAAAATGGAAGTTTCCTAGCATGTGGACACCCTCGTGAAGAGGACTGCTTCAGGGTGGGGGAGGAAGTGTCAGTCCACCTAAAAGCTGTTGGGAAGCTCTCTACATAAAGGCCAAGCACGCTGGCTTCAGGGGCACCCAGCCCAAAGATCGAGTCCCAATCTGTCATTTATCTGCAGCATAACCTTGAGCTGGTCCCTTGTTCTTTCTGAGTCTCAGTTTCCTCACCTGTAAAGTAGGGACATAATACCTTACCTCCCAGGGCTGGAGCAAGATGAAGCCTAGAAAAACACAAACACTTTCCGTGCATCCATCAAAAGGAAGCTCTTACTGTCATTATTATTCCATTTTTAAATGCAAGACAGGACGGTGTGGCTCCCTGCCCTCTCCAGCCCCCATTTTCCCACCGCTGAGACAGTTGAGCCAGTTCATGTTGGCTCCCATCTGTCCTCCTCTAGCTGCCCTTGGCCTCCTCCCCTCGCTGCTGCCACCCCCACCCCTGAGCTGTTGGATCCGTGTCCCAACTGGGCCCATGGCCCTTAGCAGGGGAGCAGCAGAGAGCGGGGTGCTGTTAGTCACGGTGCAGAGAGGTGCCATCCATCGGAGGAGGCCAGCGGGATGTAGAGAGGTCATCTCCATTACAAACTGGCTGTGATTAAGCCATTACTTACCGTAATGGGATCCTTTCAGTCGGAGGTGATGCCTGCCACAGCCGATAAGCCTGCCACGGCCACCGTGGCCCGGCAGACTGCAATAACACAGACTCTCCCCTCTGTGACAGGTCCAAGCTCTCACGCTCATCCAAAAGTCCATTTTCCAGCACAACTGGGTACACTTCCCCATGACAAATGCCTGTTCGCCTTTAATCTGTTACAAGCCGGAGAGGCCCAAAGGAAGAACTCCATCACAGGCAAAAGCGTGTTTATAAGCATGCTCTTTCAGTGCCCCACTAGGGCCAGCCCTGTGTGGATGGGGTCTGCGCATTTATGGGGATGCAGCAGGAGGAGGGGATGTGCTGTGATGTGTGAGTTTGGGGTGAGTGTGAGGTCCATACATAGGCATACGCCTGTGCTTGCAGGCATAGTAGGTTTTCAGGCATCTCTGTGAGCAAGGATGGGGGTATGGATGTGTGCAATGCATGTGGAATGATAAGTGCCAGCAGGGGTGGGGGCTCAGATGTGTGTTCAGATACCTGGAGCTTCTACAATGTGCAAGAGTAGCTGTGGGGAGGCAAGTGTGGAACGCCTCGGAGGAACTTTGCGTGAGGGACTATGTATGTGAGTGCCTGGGGGAGGGCCTGGCTGTGAGTGTGTGTGTGTGTGTGTGTGTGTGTGTGTGTGTGTGTGTGTGTGTGTGAAAGCATTCATGTGTGTTTTAGTTACTTTTCTTGTTGCTGAGACGAAATACCCAACACCCAAAGATAAGGGAAGAAAGGTTTATTTGGCTCACAGTTTGTAGAGGTTTCAGGCCATAATTGGCTGGCTCCAAGGCAGGGCGACGTGGCAGAGGAGCATCGCAGAGGAGAAACAGTTCATGGCAGGCAGAAGACAGCAAAAGCAACAAAGTAGTGAAGAAGCAAGTCCAAGCGACCTTAGCATCTTCTTTCTGCCGCTTTGATACTCTATCTAGGCTACTGGGCTTAGGGCGGTGCCAAACCAATCAGTGGACTGCACACCCTTAATCCCAGCATCACACACTCTAGACACAGCCACCTCTGAAAAAGCCCCACCTATGGCCACATGAGGCTTTGGGGGCGACATCTAGACACAAGTTATAACAGTGTATATGCCCAGAGAGGAACAGATCGGAGTCTTCCTCAGAGCCCACTGGTGACTGCATCCATGCAGACCCTGAGGGCTCCTAGAAGAAGGGTGGAGGCCTCAGCACAGCCCATAGGTCACCAAGGTGGCCCTAATACCTGGGAGAAGCACTGAGAATTCACCCCGAGCGGGGGTTGGAGATGGGGGGAGAGGGCATCAGTGGCCAGAGACCTCAGTCTAGATTCTAGGTGCAGATTCAGAGCCCCTGAGGGTGTCAGGATGGGGACACATGAGAAGGGGCATGAAGTTCCAGGCTAAGGACAAGGACTGCAAGAGCCACGTCCATATGAGGAATGGCCTTGGAGTGGGAGGAGTGAGGCCACCCTGGGGCCACCCAGAGGGACGCAGGCAATACTGTCATGGTTGTCCAGCAGAGCTTGGAAACCAGAGCTTGGACACCAGAGCTCAGAGGAGTTTGGGGACAGCCCAGGGGTAAGAAGGGGTGGCCACCTCATGCCCAGAAGCTACTAAAAGGGACACCACAGCCTGGGGCTTGTTGGTTCTCTGATCTGAGGCCTTGTCTGTGGTGCTGGAGGGAAACGGAAAGAACTGTGCACTGAATACCCAGCCCTGTGCCAAGTACTTTACACGCCACCGTTTTCTGTGCTTGTCAGCGCAGCAATACTGACATTAGGTTCAATACTTTGCAGGCACCAGGCCCTTTGGCAAGTGGTTTATAATCAGAATCTCCCTGGATTTGTAAAACTCTTTACTAAAACCCTACTCTGTGGGTGTCATTATGATTACGACTGTGCTTTTTATGGGTGGCTACCATGAATTGATCTCTTCATCTGAGTCAGGGATGTTATGTGCTTTACATACATGATCTAACATAAATAGTCACAGTCATAACCACAGTCAGGGTTACTGAGCCCCTAAATGAGACCTTTACATGTATAATAATATCAAATGGTCCCTGAGGGTAAGGGTCAGGGCTGGGCAGCCAGGTGCCCCAGGTCCCTCAACCAATAGGCAGAGGACCCCACTGGAACTATGGCCCACCTTCAAGGAGGCACCTTGAAGGAAGGTTCAAGCAAGAACACCTCCTGTGCTTGCCTCTCACCCGAGAGCCTCAAAGCAGCTGAGACGAAGGCACCGCTAGCATATTTGTCCTCCGACTGATGGAGACCATGCTAAATTCATTAAACAGTCGGTTCAGTGGCCGCTCCAAGTCCTCTACTTAAAAAAGCAAAAGAATAGTAGAGTACAGAGCAATCCTCCTGACCTTTGTGTTCAGATCACAAAACATTTCACAAAATAAGAATATTGGCATTT
Organism: Erethizon dorsatum; assembly: GCA_028451465.1. Taxonomy (NCBI): domain Eukaryota; kingdom Metazoa; phylum Chordata; class Mammalia; order Rodentia; family Erethizontidae; genus Erethizon; species Erethizon dorsatum. The sequence goes on along the minus strand of CM051827.1, from coordinate 105,865,494 downwards.
GAGAATTGTTACCTCTCCTCTGTGTTGTCACGTCCAAGGTCACACAGTGGGGAGTGCTGGAGCCAGGGTGCAGCTCCAGTCTCCCTGCACCGGCCACTGTTCTGGACAGCCTGTGCCGGGCAGACTGTACCTGTCACTCTGTGTGTGTGTGTGTGTGTGTGTGTGTGTGTGTGTGTGTGTGCGCGCGCGCGCGCGCACGGTACTAGAGATTGAACCCAGAGCCTTTGCACTGGGCTGCATTGCCAGGCCATTTTTTTAATGTTTTATTTTGAAACAGGGTCTTTTGTCAAATGTTTAGTTGTTTTTCTTAAAGAAAGGTGTGCAAAGGGGAGTAGGCAGGGTGAGACCCAGCAAAGACTGAGAGGAGAGAGGAGAAGCTATGACCTTGAGGACAGGGGCGCCCCCTGGGGTTGGCAGTGTGAGGGCAGCAAAGGCAGGCATTTCCTGATGGCAAATGTCCTACTGAGCAGGAGAGAGGGGGACAGAAAAGAGGAACTCAGATTTATCCTCATGATGCCGTTAAATCACCTACCCCATCAGGCGGAACCCAGCATGCCCATCTCCCCAGAAGGATGCCCAGGCTCAGGCAGTGGAGCAGTTTTGCCCAAAGTCACAGTGGGGAAACAGAATAGGGACCAAATCTTGAGGAGCCTCCCCTATAGATCAGACTTTGGGCAGTTGTGTGCCTGGCTTCCAAGCCCTTTGCAGAACTGTGGACCCTGAGCTCCCTCCTCACCCTGGGGGCCTTGACTTTCAGCCTGAGGTTTCAAAAATGGAACCCGGGATCTTCTTGGCCCCTGAGCCAGGGTCCTGCACCTCCATACTCTACCAGGATCCTTCTGCCCGAATCGCTGACTGGGACCCTCCCTCTGCTCTTTAGAGGAGCCATTTGCTCTCCCTGGCCTGTCCCAGGGACTCCCTCTCCCAGCCTGAGCACTACTGCTTCTGCACATGGCCCAGGTTGGAGGAGATGCCTCTCTCGCCCTCACCTCACCCCAGCGGACGTCTGCTCCATCCTGCACAGTCTGTGGGAAGGAAAGACTCAGACCTTGGCCGTTAGGGCCTCCTTCCTGACCAATGGCTCCTTCTCTGGATCTTGACCTGGGCTGAAGAAGAACTCAATGCCTCCCCAGTGAGCATTTAGTTCACCTCTAGAAGAAGAAGGGAGTGACCTGACAGTGGACAAGTTGAACCCCTATTTATCCTTCAAATCTCAGAGCAAACATCACTTCCTTGGGGAAGCTGTCCCCAGTCACCCCTGGGCTATCATTGTACACCCGCCCCTCAGACAACTCTACACAACTCACACACAAACCATGATATCACTCGGTGCCTACATGTGTCCCTGTGATGAGGCTGCCCACACTCCATGAAGCCAGAAGCTGTGCTTATCTTGATCACCCCAGAAGCCCCAGTGTTTGGTGCGGAACTCTGCCCACAACAGGAATACAACAAATACTTATTGCATGAATGTTGAATGAGCCACTCCTACATGGGGAAGAGTTGGGGCTCCCTTCTCTGGGCTCCCACAGTCCCTGACACAGCCCCCTTCCTGCCTTCACACTAGGCCCTACATCTGCCTCTCACAGTCTCCAGCTCAGCCCAGTGGCCAAATCTGGCCCAGAATTTTAAAGTCAGAAATTTTATATTTTAAAACCTAAATATTGGACTTATTTTAAGGACTAAGAAGACCTGGCAATGCCAGGACACGTTCCCACCTTGTAACAGTCAGGTAGCACTGAGTGGGCCGCCGCTCCCGAGTCTCACATGGAGCCCAAGTCTCCAAACTCGAGCCCCCCCAACTCCCTATTTTTCTACCCAGACCCATTTTCTGCACCCTGTCACCTGCCTGGACCGTAGGTATTTGGATTTGTGACCTCCTGCTTTGTTTCCGGGTCCTCACTCTTTTCCTCCCCAGAGTGTGAGGGTCTCTGGCCTAGGGCTACCACAGAGCCTAAACCCTGTAGCAGGGGCTCAATGAGTGTCCAGGAGCCAGAGCAGAAGAGAACTCCGGAGAGTGGGAGGGCACAAAAAACAAACCTGAGCGTCAAGAGAAACCTTCCTTCCCTGAGGAACAGGAGCAGGGGATTAGACGCTCTTTAGGGATTAGTTAAGAAAAGATAATTGAGTGTACCAAACACTTTGTATTTTGTCTCATTAGCTGCTGTGATGCTTGCCACACTTAAAGTTGGGGGTGGTAAGTAGATTAATCTTACTGAACTGGCTTAATAAATAGAAATCCATTTTCAAATGTCTCCCAAGGATGGAAATCCTCTTTGCTCCCTAGTGTCTCCCAGAAGAGGCCTGTGACATTACTGCCACCTGGTGGTAGTAGGTGTATATTGCAGGAAGAGTGTTCTAGTGAGAAAACCCTGCAGGTGGGAAAATTGTGGAGAATGGGCCTTGCCCCTGGTAGAAACAATCTGATAAAGGGAAAACATCTGAGACAGCAGAGATCACCAGTTTATAGGAAGAATTAAATTCAGTATGACTCAAAACACACATACTGAGCGTTTGAGGTACCTAAGCCAGCTGAAACTGCTCTAGCCCTCCAGGAGCTTTAGCTATAATCAAAACAGACATTCAGAACTCACTCCAGTGCAGAGCAGACTGAGGTCCAAGTCCAGAACTACCAGATCCTTCCAAACATGGACACTTCCACTCAGCTTAATGAACCACCCCTCAAGGGCAAATTCCAGACCAGGCACCAAGCAAAGTGCTTGATACCGTTTTCTTTACAGTAAATGTCCACAATAATCTTTCAGAGTAAGTGCTGTCATTATCCCAACCTGCAGGCAATAAGACTGAGGCCCAAAGAGAAGTCTGTGCCCATGGTCAAAGAGCTTCCAGGAGTGGCAGAGAGAGGCTTCTGATCTGGCCCAGCTCTGGCCAACTCCAGGCCCTTGGTATCTCTTCACAGCCTGCTACTTGCTCCAGACCCAAAGGGGCCTCTGCGGTTCCACAGCCAAGCCCAGGTCAGCAGCTGCCCTGCCTGTCACTCACACGGTGGCTCTTCCATCCTTCCAGCCCCTCTTCCTCAGCCTCAGTTCCACAATGTCCTCCCCTCCAGAGGCTCTTCCTAGATCCCCTGCTCCAGGGAATACTTACTGCTTTCCTGCTCCCAGAACCCAGCACACAGTCACCTCCACACCAAGTCTACAGCCCATCTGGGCAGCATGGAGCCTTGTTTACTGACTGGCACTGTCACGGTATGGGCCTGTGCTCTCCCAGGGAGAAATCAAACCCATAATTGTCCCCAGATTGCTTCGTGTTCTTTGTGGAAAGAAATAATGCACAGTCTTTGTGTTTAAAAAAATTACTGATACAAAAAAAAAATTCCAGTTCACACTCTTTTGAATCGAGAGAAATAAGTAAACACTATTTCCTAAATCTATGTTCACTGGGAAGCCTCCTTTTATTATATTTATGCAAAAACATGAGCCAAATCTCATCATAGGCCCATAGAAGACACATTCAATAATAAAATGCAAACGCTGTTTGCAAAGAATTATGGAGGATCAAGTTTCTAGCCTATTGTGAGGAGTAGTTTAAAATTAAGACTTTTAAGCTTCATGTATCCCAATTTTATTTTGCAAAAATCCATGCCTTTAACTTACCCTGTTTATATTTGCTCCGAATAATGTAGCCAAAAATCCACTGAACACTCATTGTGAAAAGGGTAACTCATTATCGGCTTTTGCCCAGAAATAACGGAGGAAAAAAGGAAGGTGTTTGCTTGCTCTCCCACAGTTCCTAGGAAATATTTGCTTTTAGACACTGTAATATTGTGAAGTATTCACATTTCTGCATGGACGGTTTGCAATTTTAGAAAGATGCTAAGAAGAGGGGAAGGGAGACTATGAAGGTTTGCACCTACAGCCCAGGTCACAGTGGGGCCTGATCTGCACCCTCCAGGAATTCTGGGACACTGCCATAGTCATCCAGTGAGTGTTGATGGACATGAAGGGCCTCAGAGGAAGGCAGACGTGGGGAGATTGCTGGAAGGACCACACATGCAAGACCCCACGGCCATGCAAAAAATATAGGATCCCACACACACTGGGGGGATAGTGGGGTGGGGTGATTTACAGAAAAGCCACCCTAAGCCAAAGGAGGCAATGAATATGTCATTCGCTGTGACATCAGTGGCCAGCAGCTTTCTTAGTGGTATCAAGGGTCCTTGTTCCTAGCAGAAGAGGACAAGAGGCCTCAACAGCACCACAGCACAGGCAAGGGCCAGAGCCTGCTGACAAGTGTCCTGCACCATACCTCACCACCTAATTTCTGCATGGTCACTGCAGCAGAAGCGTGGCTGGAGCCTGGCCCATTTGGAATTTGCATTCACTGCCTGACCACCACCCCACCTCTACCCCATTGCTATTCCTCCATCTCTACTTGCCTTTCCCTTCCTTCTCTTCCCTCCATCCATCTTGCTCACTGATGGATGTGTTCCCATTACTGCCAACACTCACATTAAAACTCTCTGACCTTTATGTAGAATTATTTTTGCTCTTTCTCCAGCACTTCTACTTACATGAATGCTTCTTAAACTAGATACACACAACCCCTGGGGACTTCCAACCATGTGCCAGGGACAATGTGAGCCACATGCCAAATGTGGCCCATCCGGCTGGTGTGGAAATCACCCAGTGGTAAGCGACTTAAAGCACTGTCTGTGTTCAAAGAAAGAACACGGATACATTATGGAGCTGCATGCAAAATTCACATGAATTTTTAAGTTGTCGTAAGACTTCAAATAAATTCTGAGCTTGTGGCAGGCTGCTTTAAGCTATACCCTCAACCCCCTGGAGTACCTGTTTACTCTTTTGCAGTTCAGTTTTGCTTTGGTGAAAAAGTTGGAAAAGTTTGACTTACTTTGTCACCAAAAAAAAAAAAAAATCCTTGCAACAACCCTTTAAAAAGCAAGGCAGTTTTTGAGATAGAGAAATAGGGATTCAGAGATGCTGAGCAACTTGCCCAGAGTCACCCAGCAAGTGGGCAATACAGCCTAAATCTCTATCCAGTGTTCTAGCTCTAAGCACAGTCCTCCTTCCACAGCAAAGTACTTCCAGGTGCCCTGAGCCACCCATCCGAGGTAAGAAGGCCCTGAAGACAGGTGGGAGGAGCTTCTGAGATTCCTTAAATTCCACCCCTTGCAATTGGTGCCTTCAAAACATAAAGTCAAGCAGGTGTTTCAAGTCAGGGCTTAGAGTCAGGTGACTGCAATTCTAATGTCTCCCAAATAAACCACTGTCAACCTGCCACCCCCACTCCCAGTGTCAGAGGTTTCGGGCAGAGAGGGCTAGGGTTGTACCCACTGTACCTTCTGGTAAGACTCAAGGAACCACAGGTAGCCACAGGGACCATGGGATTGGCCTTGGCCTCATCCTCAGTGCCCATTTCTATCAGGGCCAGTGCTCTTCCCAGTCCTCTGGACCTAGGGAATTCTGGAGTTGGCTGTTCAAAGGCCAGCTGGAGGTAGGTTTGAATCCAGATCAGGCTAATTCAAAACTTCCCACTCTCCACTTCTCACCCTACCTGAATCCCCTAACTAAGAGGCTGAGTTCTGCCCAGTTGCTCCAAAAGGAGCTGTAGGATGGATGTGGGCCAGCGCCCTCCTACCTCTGGCTCTGGCACAGTGGTTGAGCCCAGGGCTCCTAGAGCAAGAGCTACCTGGGTTCAGATCCCAGTTCTTCCATTACCAGCTATACGACCTCATAGGCTCATGCCTTGGGCTCCTCATCAGCGAGTGGAGATGCTGTCTGGGCACAGCTCAAAGGATTGTCCTGAGGATTAAGCAGGTGACCGCTAGTGACAGCACTGAGACATGAGACTGGCACAGAGCCAGCAATCCATGAAGGAAAGGCATCATCATATGAAAAATGAGGGGAGGAGGGCAGAGGTGACCCCCAGGGCCCACAGTTGTGCTTGCAGTGGTATCTCAGATGGGCAGGGGGGTGGGGAGGCTGTACCCCTTGTGCTGACTCCCACCATGTCTCACTTAAACAGCGGCCCTGCAGTGTGTTCATGGGGGCCAAAGTGGGAGTCACCTGCCACCTCCCCATCTTTCTGGGGCCCAGGAATTGGTGGGAAAGCTTCTATGAGATATCACCAGAGCCCAAGTCTTCCTCAGCATCTACTTCCCAGGGCCTTTCCTGTCGCCCCCTAGCTGATCGACCCCCCACTCCCACGGCCGAGCATTCGTGCAACGACCTCTTCCTGCCCATCATCTGTGCACCAGGCATCAGCCAGGGTGTAGAGAACACCGCAGGAGCAAAACCAGATGCAGCCCCTGCACTCAGGGATCTTGGCATCTAGAAATGGACAATAAATCAACACGTAACCCAATGACAGTAGTGATAAGTACAACGAGGGATGGTAGACCAGGGTAAGGGGGAGGGTTTAGATAAGGTGGCCTCTCTGATAAAGAAATATTTACTATTTATACATAAAATGGATAATTCAGAACATCATAAATAATATTTGCTAAGAAGTAAAGAAGCACACTGGAGGATTGTCAGCGTGAACAGCATTCTTGGCAGAGGGAAGAGCACACGTAAAGGCCCTGAGAATGAACCAAGCTAAGGACCCCCACCTTCATTCTCAGTGTGAGGTGGTCGATTGCTCTTCGGAGTACAGAAAACAGCAGCTGTTGATCAAGCTCATTAAGTTCATACATGATAACCAGAACTCTAGAAGGCCCAGAACCACCCTAAAGTCCCTCTCAATTCTATTTATTCAGAAAGAAAAATAGTGTCATAGTAGTCCCAAGCATATTAAATGCTCTGTTTTCATAATTAGAAAGAAAAAAGCATGAAAGAACACAGCCTCCTCCTCCTCCTCCTCCTCCTCCTCCTCCTCCTCATACGGAATGCTCGCATTTAATGCACAGATCACAGAGCAGGTAACTCATACATGGTTCCTAGCAAATGGAGAAATCAAAGCAAAATGAGTTAAAAAAGAGACTCAGCAAACAGGAGAATGTTCTTTCTAAATCAGCCTTTCAAACTGCTCCAGGGCATCCTGGAGGGTCCCTCAAAATGCCAAGCTCAGCTTGCTAATGTTTTTGATGCAAGGGGCCCCATCCAGGGCACCTGGGTCCTCCCAGGCCTCCTGGAAGTCAAATGAACACTCTGCAGAGCCAGCTGCCAGGCTGAAGTGTGTGCCATGGCCAGATGTCACACTGCATGCCTCACTGGTGTCATCTCCTTTCATTCCCCCACAGTCCTGGGAAGGAGGATTTGTTTTCCTCGTTTCAAGATAAGAGCAATGAGTGAGTCCCAAAGATGTTAAGGAGTTGCTCAATGGGGCACAGTCTTAAGTTGAGAAAAGCAGAGAGATCTTGGTTAAGAGTAAGAAGAGGGGCTGGTGAGATGGCTCAGCGGCGTAAGCGCCTGCCCGGCAAGCGCGAGGGCCCGAGGTCAACTCCCAGATCCCACATACGAAAAAAGGGCCGGTGACATCGTCAGTAGCACAGGCGCCTGCTGGCGCGCAAGGTCCTGAGGTCAACACCCTGGTACCCACAAAAAAAAAAAAAAAAGAGTAAGAAGACACTGTGAGGTGAGAGGCTGAACTTAGAGAGGGGGAGGGGAGAGAGGCACTGTGTAGGGAGCATTTCTCCCATGCCCGCTACATAGTCGGGCACCTTCCCACCCTGTCCCAGTCAGTTGACAAGTGTTAGTCGCCATCCCATAGACGGACAAGGAAATGGGAGCTCAGAGGGACTGAGGCATGTGCCCACGGTGACCAACTAGGAAGTAGCAAGAGCCCAAATTCCAAGTCAGGCATGTCTGGCAGCAGATGGAACCCATGGCTACCATCACACGGGGTCACGGCATCTGGCAGGCTGGGGCCAGCCTGTCCCTAGGAATCACAGCACCTGGGCTGTGGGCCCAGCTTGTCCAGGGAATTGCTGTGTGACCTTGGGCCCATCACTCCCCTCTCTGGCTGTGTTTCCTGTCCATAAAATGAAGGGGTCGGCAGAGTGAGTTCCAAGGCCCCTCTGAGGCTGTGAGAATCAAAAAGCAAAATACAGACCGAGATGGCTCACTGCTGACTCCTGCCCTTGGCAGCACAAGAGGGTGCAACAAACCTCACTGCCATGTCTGCATCCTAGTTCACCCCACTCTGTCTCAGCTCAGACAGCCCCTTCCCTCAACAGCCAGAAATCCACAGCCCCAAAACCAGTCCCCCTGTCTCACACACTGGTCCCCATATCTCCACCCTCAATGCCGGTGCTTCGCTCTGATCCTTTTCTCTCTCTCCCAAGACTATGTGGAACCTGCTGCCTATTCTCCTAGCCTCAGATTTTCCTCTCTGACCATCTTTCAGATGAGTAGTCAGAGCGATGCTTGTTGGATCACATTTTTTGCCTGCTCCAACCTTCCCAAGGCTCCCAAAGATCCATAGAATAAATCCCTTTACATGGCATTCAGAGCCCTTCAAGACCTGCTCCTAGCCAGTGGTTAATTTCCATCCACCTTCTCCCCCCTCCCTACCCATATGTTAGTCACGTGCTCCGCTTTTCCACCAAACTGTTGCCATTGCCTATTCTTTCAGTTTGGAATGTCCAGCGCTACCCTTCTCCACTCTGCAATCTGTCCTTGATCAAATGTCCTCCTCCAAACACCTCAGAAGGTCACAATCTTTCCCTCTTTCTATCCCCAGTCAGTGTGGACCATGATTCATTCAATCACGTATCTCCATTGCGGGGCACTGAGCCTGACGTATGGGATGGATGTAGATGCATATTTGATGGATGGATGGATGGAAGTCTGGCATCTCATTCTCCCATGGACCAGGGACTTGTTTTTATCTGCAATGTCAAGTTACCCAAACAAGCTCTGTCCATCGCCCAGAGCACTGCTACCTACACAAGCAATACCACCAGCAATACTGCAGCGTCCTCTGCAGTCTCAGAGCAGCCGGACATATTGGCACACACTTGTAACCCCAACTACCTGGAAGACTGAGACAGGAGGATCATGAGTTTGAGGCCAGCCTGGGCAACTTAGTGAGACCCAGTCTCAAAGAACCAAAAAAAGGAAAAGTGGAAGCACATATTACACGTGGAATGACCAGACAGAGTCACAGGTGCTGCTGAGACATGCAGTTATTTGTGACGAAGTTAGGAAGGAACCAGTTTCTCTAATCCAACTCCATTCCACAAAAACAGAAAAAGTCTTAGTAGCTATTCACCAACATGCCCCAGGGTCTATTTCCGGATAGTGGGGATTATGGACTATTTTTATGTTTGTCTTTAAACTTTTATACATCCGATTTTTTTTTTACAAAGAGCATGAGTTTTTATGTTCAGAAAAATAATAATGCTATTTCCATATTGAAAAAAGCAGAGGAGGAGGAAGAAGAAAAGCTAAATCAGAAACAGATGAAGACAAAGATGCCAACTCCAAAACACACTGTGCGTCTCCTCCTGACCTGGAATCTTTAAGCCTGATGAGGAGCCCACTGCCCAGGACAGACCCCTGATCATCGCTCCAGACTGACCCTGTCCTCCTGTCTCTGTCCCCTCCCCCACACCCCTGCTTCCCCCTGGGGTCTGACGCTCATCCACACCTTGGGATCACAAGCCCACCCTGCACTTGGCTGAGGATCCGCTCAGCAAGGCTGAGTGTCAGACCACCCCGAGCCCCTGTCCAGGTGGAGCACAGCCAGGCACCCCGGCCCCTGGTCCCTGAGAGGGGAGCCTCATGACAGACACTGTAATAGTGGCCAGTTTGGTGTCATCTGAAAATAGATCCCTTCCAGGCACCAGATGGGAGCCCACCATGGTGGGTGTGAGTTGACTAAAGCTTTGGGGTGACACTGGGGGCCCCTGGTTACCTGCAGAAGGAGGGACAATTCAATGTTTCTAATACCAGTTCCAGCCCACCTCCTAGCAGCAGTGTGGCCTTGGCCTCCTTCTTAACCTCTCTACCCCTCTCTTTCCTCACCTGTAAAATGGGGGAGCTGGTGATAACCCTACAAATGCCCCAGGACTGAAGAGCCGACTGGACTGGGTCATATGAGGGAGCACTTAGCACTGTGCCTGCCACGCAGTAGGCTCTCAAGCAATGACAGATCGTACTACTACTGGCACAATCGTCCTACGCCTGTCGCAGGTGGGTCACCGGCCTGGCCATGGCCATGGGCAATCTTGCTAACCACAGCAGCCCCTGTGGCCCATTGATCAGGAGGCTGGTGATGCTTGAGGGATTGTGATGGAGGGAAAAACGATTGGGTTCACATCTGGGGGAAAGAACCATACTTGTCAGGGGAGGACATTTCCCTATGAGAAATAGGTTGGCCTCTGTCACCTCATCCTCTCCTCCCTGAGAACATGGATCCTCTTTAACATTACACCCAGGAGGGGGCTCACCTCCACAATGACCCTGCAGGGGGCGGAGGAGAGGGTAGAGGAAGATGTTGGTCTGTGGGGGGTGGAGCTCTGAGTCCCTAAGGCTCTCTGAGGAGAGAACCAGGTCTATGCACGTGGGAAGTGGCAAGGACAGTCCAGCAGGGCTCTGCACCAGGGGACCCGTGTGTGACCAGGACCCCCAGGAAGGTTTCACAGCTCTCGAGCATCCTTGGTGGCAGGACCCCTCCTCTGGCTTCCAGAATCCCTCAGGTCCCAGCGTATGGCTCTCAACTCAGCCACGCCAATGGCCTCAGCCCAGATTGGCCAGCCTCCTCCTGGGGACAGGACCCAATTCCTCATCCAGTCCACAGGTCTGCATGAATGCCCGGGTGTGGACAGAGAGATGAAGCTGATGCAGAGCCCCGGAGGGTCAGAGAGACGTGGCACATGCCCAGACAAACCCAAGTCCTGTCAATCAGCCACATCACTCTTCAGCCGAAACTCTCCAGAGGCTCCCCGTTGCCAATGTAATGGTGCCCGTGTGCCTGAGCAAGGCCCAGGTCCGACCACAATCAGCCACAGCTGACCTGCTCCGTCTCTGCTCCAGCCCCACTGACCTGCCCTCTCTATTCCAGCTATGCCTCAACACTGACCTGCTCATGCTGCTGGGTCTGAGCCCGTGCTATGTTCCTGACAAACACCTCTACTACCTTCAATACCCTTTTCAAGTCCTTCCTCCTCTGTGTATCTTCTCAAGTAATCACAGAAAATTCTGGTCTCTTTTCCCAGAACATGCAAATGTTTCCTTCAGCTCCTGCGCTATTTTGTACATTTTTGTGCATTAATTAAGCTGTGGGCTCTTTGAGGGCAAGGCCCATATCATATGTCTATTTTAATTGCGTATCTATACTGCCACGCCTTACATAGGCAAACAATAAAGAAATAGATATGAGGAAAAAAACTAGTGCCTGCCTGTATAGAAAATGCCCAATGTCCCCTGTAGTTAAGGAAATGATGCAAACTAACAAACCTGAGGTACTGTTTTCACCCTTTGGATTAGCAAAACCTCTAAGCAAAAAAAAAGAAAAAAAAAAAAAACTGATATTCAGTTCTGATGAAGTTGTGACAGCCTGGACTGCTAGGAACAGGAATCACTAAATGTTTGGGAAGCAATGCAGCCCCATCTTTTACCAGCTGGAATGTGCACATCTGCTGATTATTCAGTCCTATTCACTGTTGTGAGTTCATCCTACAAAGAGAAGCAGCAGCATTTAAGGTGTATTGGTCATCTACTGCTTTGTAACAAATTACCCAGAGCTGCCGAGCTGGGAACAGCTCATGTTTACTCTCATCGTCTCTGCAGGTGAGGAATTGAGCTCAGCTCAGCGGGGTCCCTGGCCCAGGGGCTCTCACAGGCTGTAGCCATCTGAAGGCCCGAAAGGGAGGCTCAGATTGTTAGCGGATGTTGCTTCTCTGGGCTTCTGGATGCAAGTCCTCAGCTCCTCACCAGTGCAGGACTGGTAGCCACCCTCAGTTCTTCTCCAAGCAGCCTAGGTTATCAGAGCAAGCCCTTGGGAAAAGCCAAGGAGAGACCAAAACAACCGAGGTCATTCTCTTGTGACCTCATCAAGACATGGCATCCTATCAATTTTGCCATCTTCTACTCATTAGAATTGAGTCACCATGTCTATGCTACTCTCAAGGGTAGGGGACCCTGCAGGGGATGAGCACAGGGGAAGGGGAGTTTTGGGAGCCCTGTCAGAAGCCATCTGCCACAATGTGTGTGTGTGTGTGTGTGTGTGTGTGTGTAGCACCTCAAACCCTTCCAGGTTTGAGGGGTGCTGGGGATGGGGAGAGGAGGACTGGGAAGGCGGAAGAAGGGAAAAAAGCACAGTTTTTGTATAAATCCTCATTGTGCTTAACTTTTAAACTAAGCAGGCATGTCTTTCATAACATAATAATGAAATATGTAGGAATAAGGTTATGGACACCCAAAGTCCCTGGGAATGGATGGAAGAGAAAAGCCACCCCAGCATGGGGCATGATGTGGGGGCACAGGGAAGGGTTCATGGAAGACAACACTTGCAGCAGGTCTGGAAACTGAACCTGGATGAGAGGTGCAGAGTGACAGGGATGACAGGGGAAGAGCGCAGTAGGGGGGGGGGGTCACTGTCCCAGGGCCAGCGAGTGGTCAAGGGGACACAGGTGGGCACAGCACAGGCATCCGGCAGAGCACCTGGACCAACCTGGGGCCTGTCTTCCTGGCTCTTTCCAGCCCCAAGTCTGGCTGCTGGGCATTCTGCAGAGGAGCCCTGCCACCTGGGTCTCAGGCAGAAGGTTCTGGCAACAGGCAGCACCATACAAATTTGGAAATCACAAGCACAAGTCCCATTCTAAAGGCAAGAGCAACAATGAGGCTGAGGCCTGCCCAGCTGAGTCTGCACAGAGGCCCACAGCAAGGGAGGAGACAAGCATGTGTGTCCTTCCTCTCTCCACAGCTCCACAGAAGGGCGCCCTCCACTCCTCCCAGACAGAGTCCTTGGCCATTAACTTCATTCAGCTCAAGCCAGGGCCAGCCAGTGAGAGAGTTTATAAGGCAAAATGTGACAAGGTTCCTTTACTGCAACCTAGGGGCTTGTAACTCATACGAGATGAATTCAGAAGTGTAACCTCTGGCTGGGCATGGTGAAATATGCCTGTAATCGCAGCTACCAAGAGGCTGAGGCAGGAGGATCACAAGTTCAAGTCCGGCCTACATCACTTAGAAAGACCCTGTCTCAAAACAAAAAATAAAAAGAGCCGTGGATGTAGCTTAGTGGTAGAGTAGCCCTGAGTTTGACCTCCCGTAGTGCCAAAAAAAAAAGTAGAACCTCTCAAAATAAGTGGATACAGGGAGACAGGACAAGAACGAGATTTTTATTTATATCTGTCAGGGTTTTTGACAGCACTTCTATATTGCTATTAAAATATTCTTTTTAGTATTGTAAAACTGTCAACCAGGCCCACAGATCATCAGCATTCGTTGCCACTTATTGAGAGGTCACTCAGGGCTTTCCACAGATGACTTTGCTGAATCTTCACACTAACTCTCGGAGCACGGTCTTATTATCCCATGTCCCAGGTGAGAGACTGAAGCCTTGGGATCACACACACAAGCAGGCTGAGCCAGCATCTGAACCTGGGCCTTGCTGAGCCAGCCTGTACTCCTAACCCCTGAGCCCATGGCCTCTGCTTGGGACAAATGTCAAGGAGGCCAGTCCATCGCTTTCACAGATGCTGGGAGGCCAGGGACAAAGCAAACACTCAGGACAACAGAGCCAGATTCAAACCACTTGAACAGGCTGGGCCAGGGTATGGGGCCAGCATCCCAGGAGGGGACGTATCAGACACATGAGAAGTCCTGGCTTTGGGAGTAAGGGACTTCCCAAGCTCAGGTGAGAGGTGAGCGACCTGCCTGAGATTAACGCACCCTGCTGCTCAGGGGCCTAGGCCTGCCAGCCTGGGCCCAGGAGCAGGACAGTCAGACAAAAGAGTCCTCATCCCCCTTGGGTGACGGCAGGTAGTGCCCAGAGATGGGGTCCAGGCAGACTTCAGCTCACAGCCTCTGAGAACCATTCTATCCTCTTCACTTCAGTGCCTCTGATGAAGCTGGAGCCAGCCCTGAACCACCTGAACCACCCAACCAAGAGGCAAGGCAGAGCCCAGGAGGGCTTCTGGGAGTGCAGTGGGAAAGCCCACATGTGGCTTCAAGAAATCACCCCAGGGAGGCAGTTTTAAGTTTTTTAAATGGCAGACTCTGCCCTTCAGTTGAAATCCTACATAGAGCCCAGTCTGTGAAATGGGGCAAGTCGGACACCTCTGGGGCTGAAACCCGGTTAGGTGACCACCACTGATCCTCCAACCCCTCCTCACCAGGGGTTTCTGGGAGGCCTGGAGGGGTCAATGAAACCTGCCTAGCAAGATCATTCCAAAGGCCCCAGATGTGTGTGTGGCGCTCTTATAAAGGGGAGCCGCATCCTTGTAAAAGGGACAGCTCCCTCACTCCGCTGCCATGGGAGAAAAGGATGCCATCTACGAACCAGGAAGTCGACCCTCACCACACCCTCAATCTGGCAGCACCTTGATCTTGACTTCCAGCCTCCAGAACTGTAAGAAATAAAACCCCATTGTGGCCACCCACTCTACAGTGTTACATCATAGCAGCCTGACCAGACTAAGACAGGCCCTCTGCTCAGAAATGCTATCACCCTTTACTTCCTAGAGAATAATTATAGAACAAACTAACACATATTGTGTATTATGGACCAATCACTAAAAGAAGGGCTTCATACAAATCCCCTCATTTAATTCTCATCACAAACCTCTGAAGTCATTTCTATTGCATAGCAGAGCCTGCCAGCTGCCACCTAACCCTATTCTCCCCTTATTCTCTAGTTAGAATTACAGCCAGACACATGGCTACATGGTTACTTCTCCCAGCTTCCCTTGCAGTGAGGTGGGGCCACGTGACCACATTCTGTCCAATAGGTGTGAGCACAGGCCATGTGCCCACTTCCAAGGCCAGGACAGCTAAGGGAGCAGGGGAAGCCACCACACTCTACCCTCTGGCTAGGATCAGGGCCACTGTGGCTGCCTGGAGCTGACATCTTGGGCCTGGGCCCCTGAAGTTATCCAGTGTAGGACAGTACCCCCTACTGGCCTGGGACCCACCACTCTGTTCTGTGACCTGAGAGTCTCCACTCACCTAGCACCATGGCTGCACAGGAGTCTGTGTGGCAACACTGGAGACATAGCATATCCCAGTTCTCAGAGGGGACAGTCCAAAGGACTCAGTAACTTTCTGAGATCCCGCAGCTAGTGGCACAGAATGAGCCATTCACTGTGGCACTCCAGTCCTTGTCCTTAAACCAGGTCACTCACTTGGTTTCTAATATCACCAGATATTAGAAAACTACTAAATCCAAAGCTTGGAGCAGACAAGATGTTCTCCAGTGTGAAGGAATAAACACATGCCCATGGTGGCACGTCCATGCAATGGAATAGTACTCAGCACTGAAGAGAAGACATGGAAGAATCTTGAGTGCGTACAGCTCAGTGAGAGAAGCCAGTCTGCAAGTCTCCACAGTGCATGTTTCCATCCCTGACATTCTGCCAAAGATGAAACTATGGAAATCACAGATCAGTGGTTGCCAGGGGTAAGGAGGAAGGGAGGAGGAGCAGATGAAGCACAGAGGCTTTTTATGGCAGTGAAACTACTCCGTATGATACCTTAACGTCATTGTTCATTTGTCAGAACCTATAGAATGTGCAACACCAAGAGAGAAGCTAAGGGCTTCACTTAATAACTGTGTCAGTATGCATTCATCGTTTACCACACTAACACAGATAAAGCTAATGGGAAAAACTGGACAGGCTCGGGATATATAGGAACTCTACTCACTTTCCTGTTGATTTTTCTATAAACCTAATACTACTCTGTAAAATAGTCCATTTGTTTAAATAATACACAAAGGTGCCACTTCCACAAAACTCATGTATCAAAAACAAGTTAATAATGTCTTGTCATTTCCCAGGCACTTTGATAAGCATTTATTTAAGTTTCTCAACAGCTTTGACTACTGTTATCCCATTTTGCAGGTGAGAAAACTGAGGCACAGAGAGGTCAAGGAACTTACCAAAGCTAGAACAAAACTGCCGTTTGTTTGACCTCCTGCCATCCTCCCTCCAAGACCTGCTGTCTGCACTTTCCAGGTCTGCCCCCATCAGGGTGGAGTGCCAGATCTCTTAGCCTGGAAGAGCCAGCAGGTTATCCTGGGTGGGGCAACTTTTCAAGTAAGCCATGGTGATGAAGTTTCACAACAGCCATGTGAAGGTGACTCCAAGGTCACACAGCTAACCAGACCTCCAGATTTCCTGTGCAGTGCCCCCACACACAAAACAGTCACTCAAAATAGATCGGTCCCAGAGCCCCCATTCCCCCAACACAAGCACACAAGCGAGTGTGCCGTAAACGCACTCACACACATGCATGCATGCACATGTGTATCCATGCATATGTATGCCCTTCCACTTTGTCATTTGTCCCTCAGACAGACAAGCTTTGGACTTCCGGGGCCAATGAGCCCTTCAGCACTCACACAAGTTAATGTTTCTGAGGGTCATTTGGGGACTTTTTTTTCCCAGAGATTGTCAAGATCTCCTTCAAAATGCATCACCACACCTGCACATTACCACAACGCATCACTTTCTCTGCTCTCTGTAACCCCTGGAGGGGAACTGAAGGAATGAATCAAATTCTTAATTTAAGAAAAAATCCCCCGCCCCTGCCTGTGCTAAAAGGGCCATTTTGTATGTTGAGGGTGTCACAGATAAAGCACTGCCTGAAGGGGACTCATTGGACTGCAGTTCTGGGGGTGCTGGGCCTCCTGTACAATCAGTAGGGCCTGATCCAGCTTCAGCATTTAAAAGACAAAAACAGGATGCAGGGTAGCATGAAGTCTGCTATCAGGGTCATGGACTATTTGTTAACTGACAGTAGGATGAGACATTCAACACCATCTGCATTATATTACACGTGCTGATCGCATTCCTCTGTCGGCAGCAGGGCCCAGCAAGCAGCTGGAAAGATCAAGAGACCCTCCTGCCTCAATCCCCTTCCTCTGGAATCAGGCCCCATCATTTCCTGCTGTGTGGTCCTGGGCAGGTTACCTAATATCTCTGAGCCTTCGTTTCCTCTCTGAGAACAGTTAGCAAGTAATTATAAGGTTTGATGAGATAATGCAGAATAAATTACAAACCACATGGAAATGTTCAATAAACACTAGTGGTTTTGTGATGATTGTTTCTGGAGAGGCAGAAAGCTTCTTATAGATAGTCTCACCCCATCCCCTCATTATGCAGTTGGAAAACCTGAGACTCAGAGAGGAGGAGAGATTGCTCAAAATTACACAGTAAGCCAGAAAATCTGGGACTAGAACCCATTCCTTTTTCTCAGACCGAGGCTTTCTCTACTGCACACCCTGGCCATGTTTCAAGAATATCTCAGAAAGGTAAAAAATTTTCTAATAGCCATGTGAATTAAAAGGAAAACAGGTCTGGAACAAGGAAAGCATGAGATGTCTGATTTCAGGAACCTAGGGTTGCTACTCAGCTGCCTTAAGGGCTGGGTACTCTCTCAGCCACTGGAGGAAGAGAGGGTGGACAGGCAAAGGGAAGTGTGCTAGGCGTCACCTCTGCCACCTCAGACATCTCCATTCCTAGAGAAGCCAGGGGGAGAGACCTGGCTGGACATCGGCTCTGCAGCCCAGCTCTTCTCCACAAATAAGATCATTGCCACCTTCTAGAACCCCATTCCAGAAACCAGCACCTCCCTGCTCAGGCCTCCCAGTGGGCACCTGTGGTCTGGGGAACTCAACCAAGCTTTAGGCCTTTCTGCTCCACTGGAGACCTCAGGCACAATCAACCAGAAAGTCCCTGTGCAGCACTGACATAGGCTCAGGGTCTTCCAAAATCACACTCCATGGTCCTTCAGAGCCCCGGAGGGGGTCCCTTCTGATCCTCCTAAGTGGGCAGCTGGCTGTTCAGGTCCATCAGCTCCCTGTCTTGGGGTACAGTAGTGCCAAGGCTCTGTCTCTCTGAGCAGAAAGAGGATAGGGTTTAGGCATGTGCACTGGGTGAGATGAGGGATATGGAGGGCATACTTGCCTTTTGTTCTTTTACTAAAGATAAAAGGTGCATTATTATTAGCCCCAGGCCCCTACTGAGTGGGACCAGCCATATTCTGTAACACATGGCCCCATCACCAGCTGCCCACAGCTGATTGGTCAAGGAGAGAACACCTGACCTAAAGGTGTCCATCCATTGGCTGATCAGGTATCCTATGGGCTGATCAGAGTCAGAGAGTAAAGAGGCATACAGGGATGGCACTCAAGCCCAAAGACTCTGAGGATGGGGGAGAGGTAAGGGGTGATAGGGTACCTTTAGAAAGTCATGAGACCTCAGAAGGCTGCAAAAAAACTAGAAGCATGTGAATGGAAGACAATATAGTTAGGGTTACTCTCCTCAGGACAGTGGGAAGATTCCAGAAAGAGTCCAGGAAGAGACTCCAAAAAGAGAGGTAATAAAACCCCCATGGCATCTACAGAGTGGTGAAAACTAAGGCTATTCATGAAAGAGGCTGGTTTCCAGGAAAGGAAGTCCCCACCAGGTACCCAGAGGTATGGGGAGCAAGGCCTGAGAATTGGAAACTTCTCTCAAGCCCCACAGCAGAAGTCCCAGGGGCTCAAAGTTATATCATCCAACCTGTGGTGGCTGCTCTGGAGCACTGGGAGGGGCACTGTTTCTTGTAGATAGTAGCAGAGACTTGGAAGTTATATTTCTGAGAATATTTTAAAAGGCAGGAGAGCCCCTTCAGCATCCTTCCAGCATTTCCCATGAAGACTGGCAGGATGGTCTGGGTGAAGCGAGAGAGTAGACAGGAGAAAGGAGGTGTCTACCGTGAAAAACTGCCACAGCACTCAAGGCTTCCAGAGTAGCCAGGAAATAGTCAAGCCTCAGAACTAAGCCACAGGGTCCAAAACACAAGAGAGTCAGACTCCAGTTCCCAAATGCCACAGTCGATATGGGGACAGTGGGGAGATGTCCTGAAAGCCACTGAAGAATAATCTATCCAGTGGGCCACCTGGTTACTCTCACCCCAAGTTTGGCAGGTCCCTGAGAATGCTGGGACACAAGAGTAGAAGGGAAGCCATCCTTTGCAGGGCGAGGGGAGAGATGCTTGTAAACAGTGAATTCAGGCGCAGACACCTGCTCATCTTCCCTCTGGGGCAGGAACAAGGGAAGAGGTGGTCCCACTGATGACAGCTGGCAGGATCCTCTGGAAAGGTGGGGGACAGAAGAGGTCTGTGCAGAGTTCAGAGATACAGGTATCAGGCTGGACTTCGGTATTTCCCTCGTTTTCCAAACCATGCATGCCACATTCAGCAGGTCATAGTGGGAAGCCTAGCCCTAGTCCTTGTTCACGTGTCTCATCCAGGCAGTGCGATTGCCTGCATCCAACCAGCCTTAAGGTCGGCTCTGTCATCTGAAGAGTCACTGCGAGTTTAGCAAGGCAGTCAAAGCTTGAGGCATGCGTTTTCTTTATGAGAATGGGTCCTGAAGCTGCCCAAGCAAAGCTTCTACTTGGAGAGCACTTAGGAGGAGGCATTGTTAGAGATTAGTGACCAGCAGGAGCAGATTACATGGCTACTGATCGGCAGGATTATCCTTGGATTCCACTCCAGCTGTGGAGTCTCATGCATTAGTGAGAATGCACTCTGGAGAGGACCAGAGAGCCCCTTGTGGTGAAGGCTGCCCTGCACACAGTCCACTGAGCAGTGCCCATGAGCAGTCAGTAACACCTGACAGGTGCATCCCTGGCAAGGTGATACTTCAGCCTTGGGCTACTCACAGGTAACCTGTCTGTGACCTTCCCAATAGCCTCCTTCCGGTGGTCAAGGAGTCCAATCTCCCCTTCAGGAGTTGCTGTGACTTGTTCGTGTTTTCCCAGTCTGTTCCTTTTATTCTCACTTCATCTACCCAACTGGGTTAGAAGTAGACACAGAGCAGCAGATACCCCTGGACCCTCTCACCCCATGGAGAAACCAAACACAGGCAAGCTCTGCTCAGGGACTCTTCATCCAGCAGGTGTCCAGGCTTTCCTGGTTCCATCTCCTCGCAGCTCCCCTTGGGCCTAGGTGATGTTTTGCACCTAGGACATTCTCATCTTTCCCAAGAGGTTGGGACCTATACCCTGCCACTGTCGTGGTCATCAAGCCATTGTTCATGGAAAGGCTGGGACCAGCCCAGCTCTGCACTTGGTCTTTCACATAAGTGTCTCAAACTATCCTCACAATTACTGTGAAGATAGGTACTTTCCAAGTTTTACAGGTGAGGAAACTAAGGCTCATAAATTTGCCAAGTCAAGTCGCTGTTCTAACTCCTGCCCATTTAAAGACAGCACCACTGGCACTAGGTGGATGTCCTTGTACCATAAGCTCTCATGGGACACTTTGCACATTTAGAGGAAATTCTACTTCCTGCCCCTGCAGATCTTTTATGTAGCACCCTACCCCGGGCACTTCCTCTGTCCCTTCACTGAGTCCCAGGGATTCCATTCAGTGCCAGCAGGTAGCCCTCAAACATCTGTGAACGAATGAGTGGCTTCATGAGTTCCATTTTTCACCCTGTGTCACATGCATGTTCTTTTGCAGATTCCTCTCCCAGGGGTCTCAGTCCCTTCTCCCTGGGTGTTCTCTTCTCATCTGCCAGCATTCCTCTTATTTTACACCTTTTCTCCATTTACACATTTGATTCAGCGAATACCTCTTAAGACTCTCCTGCATGCCAGGCTCCAGGAAATCAAAGATGAATCACAAACTACCACCCTCCTAGAGTGCATGGTCCAATGCCCATGGGGGAAGGCCAGGACATGGTGACAGTGATTCACAACACACCAAGATCAGAGCCTACATGGAGCTCTGGAAATGCCATGGGAGGAGCCAGTGGGCTGGGCTCTGAACCATCGTCTGGTCCTGAAAGGAAAGCCCTGCCTCCACCATGAGTGTCTGGTCAAGCACTGCCAGCTGCAGTCTCCCTTTTCCCTTCAGCTCCAATAAAAGGTAGAAAAACCACCGAAGTCCCTGTGTCTTCCTTTAAACATCACGCCCGAGGTGTCATGGGACAAGTTCCCAAGTGAAACTGGGGAGTTAGGAGACTCCGAGCACAGAGTAGTGACCAAACAGCTAGAATCCTGGGGCTGTATGAGCAGGAGCACAGGCCCCTCCCGGCAGGTGATGATCCCTCTAGAGCAGAGGCTGGAACTCAAATGTCCAGATGCCAAGCAGCACGCAGAGCAGACTACAGTAACAAAGGAGCTGGTTTACGGGGTTGGGGAGTAAGCGCAACTGGGCCAAGTCTGGGCTACAGGCAATAAGAAAACATAACGCTGCTCAATCAGGGACACACTCAGCCCAGCCAAGAGCTTTGTCTTGTAGGAATGTGACAACAGCATGGCCAGTTCTCCTTATTTTAAGAGAAATCAGAAATCCAGAATTGTACATGAATCTCTAGAGACTGAAACACTGTACCAGTCCTTGGTATGTGCTGAATAAAACACACCTGTGGGCTTGCTGTGGCTTCAGGCCATCTGTTTATGAACTGCCCTGGCCTGTGTGGCTCCGTCACAGGGTCTGGGTCACATCTTTCTGAAGACCCCATGTGAAGACACAGGTGAGATCTAGCCGATTCCCCAGGGCCAAGGGGAACTGAGAGCTCACAGAGAGGGTAATGACTACCGCAGACTCTAGAGTGATTCATCTGCGTGGGTGCAACGGAGACACAGAGATTGGGAAACTGCACTTTGGTTTTTATTTTTTTTTAAGATTTTATCTTTTTAAGGCAATGGTAGCTTTGCAGCAGATGTGAGCAGAAAGTACAGAGATTTCCCCTCCACCTCTTCCCCAACACATGCATAGCCTCCCCCACCACCAACACCCCACACCAGACCTCCAGGTACATTTGTTACAACTACGGAATCCACAAAGACATGTCATTGTCAGCCAGAGTGCAGAGTTTACATTAGAGTTCATTCTTGGTGTTGGGCTTTCTACAGGTTTGGACAAATGTGTAATGACCTGTACTCACTGTCAGAGTATCAGGCAAAGTATATTCACTGCCCCCCAAATCCTCTGTCCTGCCTATTCATCACTTTCCCCAACAACAGCTGAACTTTTTACTATCTTCAGAGTTTTGCCTAGAAAACTATGAGCTAAAAAATCCAGAGCACCCCCAAATTTAGTGGCCTAACACCAAAATAAGAAACTGGGCGTGGTGGCACACAGCACTCTGGAAGGCTAAGGCAAGAAGATTGTAAGTTCAAGCCCAATCTAGTCAATTTAGTGACTTGGTGAGACCCTGTCTCAAAAACTTTTGAAAAGGGCTGAGTGTGTAACTCAGTGTGAAGTTGTGGGTTCAGTCCTTAGTACTGCAGGAAAAAAGAAAAAGAAAGAGAAAGAAAAAGAGGGAGCAAGGGAGGGAGAGAGGAAGGGGGAGAGAGAGAGAGGACACAAATCAAGAGGGAAGAGGAATGTGGAGTCAGAATTCCCTGGGAACAGGGTTTCAAGCTGGAATAAGGAACAGTTCCACAGAGGGACAGTGGTGGTGGCTGTTCAGCAACGTGAATGCACTTAAGCCACAGAACTGTACACTTACAAGTGACGAAAATAACAAATTGTATGATGTATATGTTTTTTTTTTTACGTGGGTACCGGGAATCGACCTCAGGACCTCCTGCTTACCAGCAAGTGCTTGTGCAGCTGAGCAATATCGCCGCTGTTGATGGTGGGGGAGGCTATGCATGTGTTGGGTAAGAGGTGGAGGGGAAATCTCTGTACTTTCTGCTCACATCTGCTGCAAAGCTACCATTGCCTTAAAAAGATAAAATCTTAACAAAAAAAAAATAACATATCAGTGTAAGGGTTTTTTCTTCTGCTGAGAAAATACTATTCCTTATCTTTCTATGACTTGATTGATCTGCAAGGCCCTATACGTGATAGGCAAGTGCTCTACCACTGAGCTATATCCACAGTCCCAGAATCATGATCTGCAGTTATATTGCATTGCACACTTAAAATATGTTAAGTAAAATTTAGTGTCACCTGATTAGAATAGCCTAAATTAGATAAGATTATTAGTTTTACTTATTCCTTTACACAGAATAAAATTCACTAGTATTTTTTATTATGGTAAAACATATACATCAGGACCAGTGAGATAGCTCAGCAGCATAAGCCTTGGGTTCAATGCCCAGTGATGCAAAAATAAAAAGAAATACCACTTTTCATGATTCTGTGTATTGACTGAGGCTCTGTGATATGCTTCTTTGCAGCTTCTCAGCCTCTGATGGTTTCAGCCAGGCTCCTTCACAGTGTGACAGCCTCTGCACGCCAAGATGCAGGAGTCACAGGGCCGCTTAGGCTAGTTGTGGTATCACACGACATCATTTCCACCAGATCCAGGTAAGGAAGCAGAATCCTGGTTGCTTTTGGATTGGGACTTTATTACTGGAGTCAGACACTCCTTGGAGGGAAGACCTGAGGAGGCAAAGATATGGAAAGGCAGCTGGAGGCCCAGAGGAGGAGCCATTAACCAGTCACTTGAAGAAGCCATGCTCATCAGTACCAAAGTGGGACTGTGAAGGGGAAGCTCGCAGATAGGTTCGTGCAGAGCCAGTGCCTCTGCCTGGCTCCCAGCTCCTGCTCTGCAGCTAGGTGTCTGGTGATGGGCCAGAGTTACTATGGTCAACAGGGCAGGGACCAGCAGGAAGAGCTGCAGGGAAGAGACAAGACCCAGCAGGCACTTCTGCATCTGTCCCTCCATCTAACAACTACGCCCTTCAGAAGGTCATGGCTGCAGTCTCCCTCCCGCCTTCCAACACCACGCAGACTCTACCCTGACTGTACCAGGAAAGGGGACTCTCAGATGAACTAAATCAACCCAGTGCAGCCACCAGCAGGAGCACCCGTGGGACAGTAAGACAGGCAATTGAGGCCAGGGCTGTCCTGAGAGTGGTGGGATGCACACGCTCCAGACACAGTGGGTGGCAGAGTCTACCCTGCAGGACAAGCTCATTGAGTAGCTCTGGAAAGGAAGACAGAAGGCAGTGTGTAGCCTTAGTCAGACAGACCCAGGTTTTATCCCAGTTTGGACAAGTTGCTCACCCTCTCTGAACTTCAATTTCTCTGTCTTTAAAGTATCAGATAACGGCCCCAGTCACTGAGCCACCACAAGGACTCAGCTGCCTCCCCCTTGAGCCCCTCCCGCAGCCGCCTTCCACAGGCCGTTTCCACTGAGGAAAAGGAATCGTATCATGTGTCCACTGTCCGGAACCTCCACTCTTTTGACCCTTCTACTGATGCAAGTAAGGGTGATAACCTGCTTCTTGCCCTCAGTAAGGATTATATCCATATAAAAATCCAACAGAGAAACTGCAGGAAGACCCCTACCACTGTCCAATTGATTGCTAATGATTACAATAAAAAGAAACTGGTGAAGGCATTTAAGAAGAAATTTGTCTGCAGTGGTACTGTCATCGAGCATCCAGAATACGGAGAAGTAATCCAGCTCCAGGGTGACCAGTGCAAGAACGTATGCCAGTTCCTGGTAGAGATTGGACTGGCTAACGACGATCAGCTGAAGGTTCATGGGTTTAAAGTACTTGTGGCTCACTGAAGTTTGAGTGAGGATTTCCTTGCAATGAGTAGAATCCCCCTTCAGTCCCTCATCACAAGTTTAAAAACCTCACAGCTTGTATAATGTAACCATTTGGGGTGTGCTTTCACTTGAACTAGTGTAACTTCTTCATGCAATAAACTGAAAAGAGCCATAAAAAATAAAAATACCAAATAATAACCCCAGCTTCATAGAGTTGTGCAATGCCTGGCCACAGAGTTGGTACTCCTTACACTCAATTTCCCTTTCCCCCAACTCCACTGAATAGGTGTGCCCAACACAGAACTAGGCTAGGTTGCACATTGGAGGAGCACAGTAAACACCTGGTTAATTGTGCAAGCTACAGAGATGCTTATTTCAGCTAAACTGAAGAAGGTCTAGCCTCGTAACCACTCAGTTCTAGCTGAGGGAACTGCCTATCAGAAGAGGGAATGCAAGGCCATTGGGAAATCAGTGACCCAAGGAACACTAAGAACTCCCACAGCTCTAGTAAGTTATGTCAATACACAAAGCTCAGTGAGCTTATAGGGAAGCATTTCCCCTATTCCTTTTAGAAGTGCACCAAATTTAATATCAAGTGCCCACCTCTATTCACTGCTGAGGGATCATAAACAGACATGACCTTTCTAAAAGACAATTTTGCATGAACTATCAAGATCCTTAAAAATATCCACACCACTTGACCCTGTGGGAATGTGTCCCCAGGAAATAATCTGGAAACAATCTGAAATTTGTCCCCAGCAAACAATTTGTGCCAGAGATACGAGTACAAGAAGAGTGCTTGGGGCTGAGGATGTAGCTCAGCAGCACAAGCACCTGCCTGGCAAGCACAAGGTCCTGAGTTTGATTCCCAGTACCAAAAAAAAAAAAAAAAAAACACAAGAAGAGTGCCTTGCTATTTATAATAGGAAAAAAGTGGAAATAATTGAACTGTCTGGCAATGGGAGAGTGATTAAATAAATTAGGGTGCAGCCCACAGATAGATAACCATACTTCCATTGATCTTATTTTTAAGGGAAAAAATCACATATTTCCAAACATACATGAAGATTTTTCCACAATTATCATTTAGAAAAGAGAAAAATCTCTAAATTCAAGTTGTTACAAAGACTCCCCTATTAAGCACACTCTGTCTTAGTTACATTATTTTAAACAACAAAATGGTGTTTGGGGAAATCACATTAGCCCTCTCTGACCTCAATCATTGCTAGTTTGGATGTTTATAGAGGTCATCTCCTGGAATTGGCAAAAAGGAGGCAAAGAAATTTACAGGGATTTAGTAACTGTTCTTAGGGTTACGACCTGACAATTGTAAGTGCTGGCTGTCATTGTAAACAAGCCTTTAAAGATCACTTTTAAAAGCAATCCAGCAAGCAGTTATGTTGTGGAGATCACACTAATACACACTTACAGAACAAATAAAAAGACTGTCCTGATGTTATGCAAATAGATACTTGTGCCTCAGAATACAATTTCCAGAAACAACATTGAACACGATTTTAAAGGTGTTGCTTTGCAATTTCAAACAAGTTAGACAAAAATGAAAGGATATTCTCTTGCCAGCTAGGGCAGTGTTAGAGTGTAGATTTATGATGTCCCCCAAAAGGCTCATTGTGTCCAGTGGTGGGGATTTTGAAAGGTGATTGGATCATGGGGGCACTGAACTCATCAGTGGATCAATCCATTGATGAGTTCATAGCTGAATGTGCTATTAGGAGGTGGGGCCAGTTGGAGGAGGTGGATCACAGGGGCTGTGCATTTGGAAGGTATATCTCTCCTTTTGATTCTTCCGTCCTTCTCTCCGCCTCCTGGCTGCCATGCGTAGAGTAGTTTTCCTCCACCAGGACTTTCTGCCATGCCATTTCCACCTTGGAGTCAGTCAACCAGGTACTGAATCCTCTGAAACCATGAGCCAAAATAAACCTCTCTTCCTTTAAGTTGTGGATGTCAGGTATTTTGTCCCAGGGACAGAAAGGCTAACCAATACAATTGGGTCATTCACAAATCAGCTCCAGGGAAAATGGAGGCACAGATGTCAAAGATCCAAGAGTCAGGATAACACATAGAACAAGGAAATGAAAGTAGAAAAAGGGATCTCGCTAAGTGTAATGTGTTTTATGTCATATATGGCTTTAATATATCTGTTTATAAATTTATAAGTTTATAAATTAAGCATTACAAGTAAACACTCAATAATTTCATCCCCACTCCCCAATATTCATATATTCAAGTTGACCTCAAAACTTATAATGAGTCTTGGGAAAATTGGGCCTTATATTTTGAATACCATATACTTAGGTGCATATGCTATATAGTGGTGAAAGAAAATATCTCTGAAATAATGTTAGGTACAAAAACTTAAATTCCACAGATCTATGGACATTCTTTAAAAGAAATATTAAGTCTTTTATAGAAGTGTCTCCATTTTTAGGTTTTCCCTTGGGGCTATAAGAAAATCTCCCCCCATCCCTTTGTCAAATTCTGGGAACTGCAATATACAGTGGAGGTAGGGAGACTTCAGTAGAATAATATGTACAGATGTGGACAGATGTGTCGACACAATGATGAGAGGGAGAAAGCAGACTACTAAATAGTATCACTGATATGTATGTAATACAAGTCACCTCTGAAAGTAGAGGGGAAGAGAAAGGAGCAGGAAGAAGGGAGGGAAGGAGGGAGGTAAAGAGGGAAGGAGGGAAGAAGGGAGGGAGGGAGGGAAGAAGGAAGGAAGGAAAGAAGGAAGGAAGGGAGGAAGGAAGGAAGGGAGGAAAGAAAGGAGGGAGGTTGGTTTGCATACACATAGCAGTAGGCCTGGAAGGAAATGCATCCTTCTGCCATCAGTTCCCAGGACAGAGACACCCATGCCTCCTGTGTGGCTTATTTCTCCTTTGTGCAGTGCATGTTTATAACAGAAAGCAAGCAGCTCTCTGCTAATTCTACTAAAATGGGGGGATGTGGAGGGTGAGTCCCAACTTTTTGCTGTGGCTTCACTATTCTGAAAAAGAATTTTTTTTTTCCAATTAACCAGTATTTCTCTAGACAGCCCCCAAACCTGTGGGGCACCAAGGAGGTGGCAGTCACAGTAATAAACAGCACACAATTGCAAGTCTTCCAGACTCCAGGAGAACACAGCAATTCGTAGAGCAGTCAGCAGTGCACAGTATGTCCACCCCTCTCCAGGCACCGCCCCGAGGGCTCTGTAGGCTTTAGCTCACCCCTCCAGACTACAGCCTCTGCTCTGCCTCACATGCACAGAAACTGAGGCCAGGAGTTACCCAGCTAGTCAGCTACACAGTGCCTTCCCTGAGCTGCTAGCTGGGAGCCTCGAGGGAAGAGAAACAGGCAAAGAACTGGACCTCCCGCGGCAGAATAGCCCTGACCAGTGCTTCAGTCTGACTCCCACAGGGCTACATGGAAAAGAAGACCCCCAAACCCTAGCTGCTGGGACCCCTCAGCACCCTGCCTCCTTTGTGATGGGGCCCTGTTTCCTGCCCTCTCTGCTGATGATCTTGGGAAAGAACATGGAAGGCATTGGGGGAGAGGGCAACATCTGCTGGAGTCCACCCACCTCAGCTATCTTGGGGGGCACAGCTACAGATGGGACCTGTCACCATCATGCCATCTATGGGTCCAGGCCACTCAGCACAGTGACACCACTCTGTATTCTCTGAAGACCCTGTGATAAGCTGGGCAAAGTGGGACCCACAACTTTGTGACACAGATAACACAATTGGGATCACCCTGTGCTGCAGAGATTTTACCAAATGTCCCTCCTTACTTTACTAACAGACCTCCACCACCCCATTCCCAGGACACAGGAACACAGAGAATCCGGAGTCACCTGTCCCCTAAGGCCAAGTAGGTGGATCAGCACTCACCTGCCTTGGGCTGCTCTCCTATTCTGGCACTCTCTTGCCTGCCCTCCACGCCCCATCTTATGCCCAGCCATTGCCTGACATGCCCATCCCCAGGCTAGCTCAAGGTAGAAAGACCCACCCACACCACCTCATCTCCATCCTTTTCCCTGTCTACTCACACATTCTTTAAAAGATCACAGCTTCCCCCAAACCTCCATCTGAGAGATTCCTTCCTGGCCCACTTTGCACCCGCATAGGCAGAGAGCAGTGACTGTCTCCACCGGACATTAGAAAAGGTCAGAGAGAGACACAGGTATGAGCCTTGCTGAAAGCAGAGACCCCAGGAGCTGGGGCTTGAGGTCTGCAACCCCGTCTGGAAATGTGAGAAGGACCTAAGAGGCCCTGGAAACTGACCTCCATCTCTCCCCTCCGATTTTATCTCCCTGGGCTTCCTTTTCATCTTGTTTTCAAGCCAGAGACGAGCACTTCCTCGTTGACTCCGGCTTGATTATAACTGACTCCGAACCTTTCCAGTGATTAAAGTAGCCGCAAGGCTGTATTCTCCAGAGATCTGTACTGCAGGCTGAATAATTCAAAGCATCCCTTCCAGAAGGCTGAGAAATCTGGAAGAAAAAAATTAGACAGAAGAAAAGTGGTTTTCTTTCTTTCTTTTTTTTTTTTTTTTTTTTTTTTTAAGAAAAGAGCAATTTCTCCCATGCTGGCTACACAATAAGTACTCGATAAATGTTTGTTAATTTTGATTGACATAAACAGTCAAATGAAGAAGCTGGTGGTGCCCTGGCAGGGCTGGGCAGGATCTCTGGCACCCGTGGGGCGGAGCACTTCAGGAGACTGACTCCTCCCCCCATGGGTGGCTAGGCTGGGAGCTCCGGGTGCTTTCTTCAGTTGGAAGGAGGTTTGAGATAAGGACAATTGAGGGACAGGGTGAGATGGCTCTTGCCCTGTTGGGTAAGACTGAGCCCAGCTGGACAGGGGTCAGGCCCACCAGGGGAAGGAGCTATTTTCAGAAGGACTACAGGAGACTTTTTGGGCCCTGGCCTGGGCTGCTTTGTACCATGAGGCCAGCATGAGACCGAGAGAAGGAAGGAGAGGTGGCCTCTGCACCTCAGCTCTGTGACCTGAGGCAGGGCTGAAGGAAACAAGAAGCAGATGTAAAGCAGACCCAGGGCCAGCTGCCACCAGGGAAGTGATATGCTCATGGAGGACAGCAGCAGTGACAGTGGCCACCTGCCACCTTCAAACGACAGTGAGCAGGGGCTTCTGGGAAGGACAGAGTTAAAGGAACAGGAGGGGATCCAAGAGCTGGCTACACCAAGCAACCCAACATAACCAGGAGAGATGACAGGGGGAGTAGGATCCCCCAAAAAGCAGATGGAGTTTGCAGCTCTTACAATCAGGACTGGTGACATGGTGGCTGCATTTCCACCCACAGGATGTGGGATGTGCACGTTTCAGATTCTAGAACTCCCTTCAATGACTGGTCCAATGCCTGGCATCTCTAACTAGAGGGAAACCCTAGCCTTTGAAGACTCCGGAGTCTTCCTGTGTGACCCAGCATGCTACAGAAATGGAAGCTCAGCCAGCCAGTGTTGCCCAAGGTCACACAGCTAGGGAGCCAGAGAGGGACCAAAGCCAAGATGCCAGTTCCCAGGATTCTATGCCCACCAGACAGAGACGGAAGACACTGGGGTGCAGTCTTGGGCTCACAGGGTGAGACCATGCCAGAGCCTGGTGCCAGCACCTCCCCCAGCGTCCTGTCAGCTCCTCACCAAGCGGAGTCTAGCTGGCTGCCACCACCTCCCTCAGGTTGCACAGTCAGCATCCACCGAGCCAATACAGCTGCCTGAGGCTTAATGAGCATCAGATGCTGTGACCAGGGACCTGGAAACCCAGAAAATTCCAATTTCAAGCCTGCTTTTGATAGTCAGTTAGCATCACAACCCCCACACCGGAGAGTCCAGAGCGCAGGAGTCAAAGAGACAACAGCCAGGGCGCCCCCACCCCACCCTCAGGGCTCAGAGCTAAGTGCTCCACCAGCTGGAAGGTCTCCTGGTTCCAGGAAGGAGCCTGGCAATTAGAAAGCAAGTCCTAAGACAGGGCTGGAAAGACAGGAGCTGCAATCGCTGGGGACAGGACAGATCTTCAAGGAGTAGCCACAAGCTCTACTTCCCGACCCTCTCCTCCGGAATCTCTCAGAGTCCTGGCTGGGCCTTTATGAACTTGGGGCAAGCCCAGACAGAGGTTCACATGGGTTCCCTGCACCTCAGTAGCTGGCTCTGTGCCCCAACACCCTTTCCCATTGGACCAATCAGGGTCCCTTTCCTGTGGACCATGAGAAAATGGAGACAGAGGTGGAGAGAGGGAGAGAGAGAGTCCAAGCCTCACTGGGTCCCTGGGGCCCAGAAACAGTGGAGGGGGCTCTTGCACCCACCCTGTGGACCAGCGGAGCAAAGAAATTCTGATTTCAGAGAAAGAAGCAGCCGCAGAAAGGACCAAAGGTGAACAAAGGGAGCTCAAGGAGCCCCAAGCTCTGACACACTGTGTCCCTCATTGCTCCTCTGAGCCCATGGAAACATCAGCTCTGTCTTCTGAACCGTGTCTCTGATTTGAACACCTGTAGGTCCTTCATCTGCCCCTGCTGGACAAGACCCCACATGTCTTGCTCCCTAAGCCATCCACCTCCCCTTTAGGTTGTGGCATCTGCACTCAGCCGGGTGCCCTGAGTCAAGAGCCCCAAGAAGCCTGGGATAGGAGGTAAGGATCAGCACCTCCTGCTCCTCTATTCTCTCAGCCAAGACCCAATTGCACTGTGGCAGCCACGTTACTTGGCTGGGTCACGGAGTGCTCACAGTCTATTAACTGCCCTGTGTTTTTCTAGGGTGCTTTTGTAGTGCCATGTTTTTCTCACATTCTTCCATTTCCCTGGGGCAGGTCTTCAGAGATGCCCTCCTGTCACCTTCTCCTCTCCACCTTCTTCCTCCCTTCTTCCCCACACTGCCCGGCTCCCTCCTACTCCATGCTGAAGCCAGGCTGGGCTGCCTTGCACCCCGCATAAACCCTCCACAGCCCCTCTGACCTACACCACAGTCTAAACCCAGGATTAGCAGGAGTCTCCCTTGCTGTGTCCCATCATCTCGGCAGCTGGCTCCCTCCTCTGGACATTGCAGGGGACAGCAGACCACACCCCAGGGCTGCTTCTACTTGTGGTAGTGTATGCTATGCCTTCAGCCTGCCATGCCCTTGTGCCTACAACTGGGCAGCAAGCTTTGGTGTCAAGCAGCCTGGGTTGGAATCCATGCTCGGGCAGCCAGTCCTCTCTAACCTTGGGAAATCCAGTCCCTCACTGAGCTTCTGTGGCCTCAACTATACGTGGTGGTACAGATACCGCGCAGGGGTGAAGAGGATTGAAAGTAATTCAAGAGAAGCACCCAGGTGCAGCACTAAGGTGCCTGCTCTCTAGGACTCTCAGCCGCATCCTGAATATCCAGAAAACCCCTATTCACATGCCAGACTTGAATCCAAGGGCCACCTGACATCCAGAAAGCCCTTCCAACTATTCATCTAGCCTCAGACTGCCACAGAGCCCCTGGCTCTGACCTCGTAGTGACTCAGCCACACCTCTAATTGCCTTCACATCTCCCACGTTGTCATCACCTGCACCCAAGTGCATGTCCTCAGCCTCCTGCCTGACCCCGCCAGGGCCAGGACCAGGTCTGATTTTTCTCCAACCCCAGGATGAGACCCAGCATACAGATGAAATCATGCTTGCGCGTTTAATGTGAATCAGCGTGAATTACTCAGACCGTACTGAATTCCATCACCCAGCATATTCTCTGATCCTCCCAGCTTCTGGATGTTAGACTTCCTCCTCCACCGGTAGCGATAGTAATAACTAACACTTACTGACTGATTGCTTCTTGTGTGCCCAGCAATTAGCTCCCTTGGTCCTTGCATCAACCCTACTGAGGTATGCCTTGTCTTCCAAATGTGGAAACGGAGGCTCAGAGAGTTAAGTGGCTCATCCAAGGACAGTCAGCTAAGAAGTGAGGGGGGCCAGATCTGAGCCCATGTGTTCTGTCTCTAGAACCTTTGCACCTCTTTCAGTCCCTTTCTTTCTTTCTCTCTCTCTCTAGCTTTTTTTTTGTGTGTGTGGGTACCAGGGGTCGACCTCAGGACCTCGCGCGCCAGCAGGTGCCTGTGCCACTGAGCGGTTATCACTGGCCCTTTTTTCGTATGTGGGTTCTGGGAGTCGAACTCAGGACCTTGCGCTTGCCAGGCAGGCGCTTATGCCACTGAGCTATCTCACTGGCCCCCTCTCCCTAGCTTTTTATCTTAGAATAATTTGAGATTTATAGAGGAGTTGTAAACATGGTGCAGAGACTTCCCCAAGCCTCTTCACCCTGCTTCTTCCCATAGTAATATTTTGTTATGGTTTGTGTCTGGATGTCCCCTCAAAGCCTCATGCGGTCATGGGGGGGTGGGCTTTTAGGAGGCAGCTGAATCTAGTTTGTGACTGATTCATGGCTGGGATTGTGGGTGTGAGTGCTACACGCACCCTAGGGTAGGTAGCCTGCATACAATATATGGGAGGGAAAGAGGCTTTCTCACGCGCCACCTTTTGTCCCTTTTGCTCTTGTTGCTTTTGCTGTCTTCTGCCACCATGAATGGTTGCCCTCTGCCATGTGCCACTCTGTGTTGGAGCCAGCCAATTATGGACTGAAACCTCCACAAACGTGAGCTAAATAAAACCTTTCCTCCTTTAATTTTGGGCGTCAGGTATTTTGTCTCAGCAATGAGAGAAAAGTAACCAACACATATTTCATCTAACCATGATACATTTATCAAAGTTTTTAAAATAACATTGGAGGAATATTGTTAACTAAATTACAGACATTATGTGGACTGTCTGTTTCCCCACTGATGCTCTTTTTCTGTTCCTGGGTTGAACCCAGCATCCCACATTGCATTTGGTCTCTCAGCCTCCTCTAACCCATCACCAAGTCTTGCTCTTCTATGATCCCGACCCCTTGAAGCCCTGCCTTCAGGTGTTTCATAGGCCATTGCTCAGCCAGGTCCATCTGATGTTTTCTCCTGAGCAGTCTGAGCCCATGGGAAGGCTTGGGGAAGCATGCCAGTGAGGTGCCCTCCTTCCCGAATCTTGGGGCCACACAATAGCCATGTGACGTGTGGGCACTGATCACTTGGTTATGGCCGTGTTCCTGGGTTTCTCCACTGTTGTGTTACTACGTTTCCACATTCCCATTAAATTAGCACACTCTAGTGCTGCTCACCCGTCATTAAGGCTGGTGCCTAGCTGGTGGGGCATTCAGAGAGAGGACAACCCAGACCAAAAGGATTCTGCAGTTGTCCAAGGTGGGGCGAAGTATCAGCAATCCTGGAAGGTGCCCACACTGTGGAGAAAGTATGTTCTCCCTGCAGCTGGAACCATCAGAAAAGCTTCCCAGAGACAGTGGGACTTAGAGGGCTCTGTCTAGGTGGCAGTGGCAGATGGCCATTCCGGGGAAGGAGACTGGTACCAGGAGAAGCATGCAAGGATGGGGTCTATAGAAGAAGGTAGTAACCAGATTCAATCTCAACAAGTCTAGGGGGCTGAGGCAGGAGAAGGCAAGTTCAAGCCCAGCCTGGGCAACTTAGCAACTTAGCAAGATGCTCTCTGAAGAAAAAATTTTTAAAAAAGGATTGGGGCTGTAGCTCACTGTGAAGGCCTTGAGTTTAACCCCAATACTAATACTAACAATAATAATAATAGAAAAAATAGTTTGCATACCCTCCCCTCCGTGCCTCCAGGATGAATGACCCAGGAGCCTTTCCAGACCCTTGAACACACTCCACATCACAGCCCAGAAACTCCAAGCACTGCTTGGAACAGGCAGGGGAAGCTGCCCACCCTCTCCCGGCAGCCCTCCCACTCTAGCTCAGGCTGCACTCTGACCTCTGCCTAGAATCTGTCCTGCTGCCTTTGCATATAGACGCAAGCACATGCACCAGAGCCCCACGCCTGCAGGCAAGCGCAAACATACGCACACGGACTTCAGTGTGTCCCCCCTCCAGGCACCAGGCTGCACACAGTAGGAGCTTAGCAACTGCTCTGGAAAGGCCATTGGAGAGCATCTTCACTTCTGCAAGAAGCTCTGCAAAGAATATTCTTGTTTTTTTTTTTTTTGGTGGGTACCGGGGGGTCGACCTCAGGACCTCACGCGCCAGCAGGCGCCCGTGCCGCTGAGCGATATCACCGGCCCCTTTTTTGTATGTGGGTTCCGGGAGTCGAACTCAGGCCCTCGCGCTTGCCGGGCAGGCGCTTAAGCCGCTGAGCCATCTCACCGGCCCTGCAAAGAATATTCTGAAGACATCTTGTAACTCTCGCCATCTTCCAAAGCTCAGAAAATCATTTTAAAAACCAATGACTGTGAAATTTCAATTACATTCACAAGGAGAGCTAAAGTGAGCTGCAAGGAGCGCAGAGTGGCAGCTTTGTATTTGAGAAGCCAAAGGCCCTGGGAAAAGAAGCACCAGCCTAAAGCTAGACCCAGCTCTTTCCAGAGATAAGCTGCACACGAGAAGGCTTGAACTCATAGCCCTGGAAAGAGAAGACAATTCCAGGGACGCTAGAAAGCTCTGGGGATAGGTGATGCAATGCCATGAGCCAGCACCAAATTTAATTTAGTATTCAAAGGTTGTATTACTAGAGGTATAACATCCACACAAAAGGAGATGCTAGACCTGTTCTGGTCAATACTGATTAAACCACAACTAGAGAACTGGGTACAGAAAGATAAACCAGATCACATGCACAGGCTGGCCTTAAGAATGGAGATAGACCTGCCTTTAGCCAGACTCGAGTCTGGAGAAGTGGGGCGGTCGCTGAACCTGCAAGGCTGTGCGACTCATAGAGAGTTTGGATTTATCCCAAGAGCAATGGAAAGCCCTAATCTGCACTTGCATATTGGCCAGAGATTCACAGTGGGATAAGTCCCAAACCAAACACACACACACACACACACACACACACACACACACAAACTGAAGAGACTTCAGTTTGTACCCAGCAGGAATATTGCACTAGAGGAGCTTCCAAGGAGCCAAGGAGTGGGAGGCGGGCTCCCCTGAGCCTTGACCGCGGGAACAAAGCCCAGTGGAGAGTGTGCGGCTCAGGCATCTGCACTACTTTTGGACCTGGTCTTCAGGGGTCTCGAGAACAAGTAGCTGGCAGAAAAGGCTTTCTGCAGCAGAATTGTATGATTTCAACTTTTTTTTTTTTTTTTTGCCTCACCCTGCAGAAAATCGGGTCCAGAGCTCATGTCATCCCTGCTGTCCTTTGCTTAGAGTCAAAGCAGGAGTCCACTACTCCACTCCTCCTCCAGGGCACACAGCCAGGTCCAGCCCTCCTAGACAGGGTGGGCTCAGGTCTGGCTTGCTAGCGATACCCCTTTAGGAATTCTGCTGCAGCAAACTGGATCGCCACCACGAACCTCTGGATGCAGAGGAGAGTCCACTGCTTCCACCCACACACCCCTGTGGCCTGATTCTCATATCCCCAAAGCAGTGGGCGCCACCCTGCCTCACTGCCTGCAAAAACCAGACACAGCTGCCACTGCAGCTGCCCCTCCCTGGAACAGACTCTGGGTCCCTGCCTCTCTGCTGCCCGCTCAAAGTGCAGGATGGGAGCATCTGACTGGCAGAACCGGGATCCCATGCCTGTGCCCTGATGGTAAGCGTGTCTTCAGATTCTCCACTGAGGCCGACCAGGTCCCGCCACAATTCAGAAGCTAGCAGAATTCTTGGCCGTGGGAGAAGGATTGACACTAAAATACCAGCAACTACAGCTGGGGGTGGAGTTCAGTGGTAGAGCACATGTTTAGCATGCACCAGGCCTGGGTTCCCAGCACCAAGAACAAAATAAAGAGAAAGAGAGAGAGAGAAAGGGAGAGGAAGGGGGGAGGGAAGGGGAGGAGAGACAGAGACAGAGAATGTTACACTCTCACGGCAAGTGCTTTCACACAACCCAGTTCCCAGGGCCTTTAGAAAGAACCACCTCAAGCCTAGGGGTACTAGGGTGGGACCCAGCATCCTCACACACTCTTGCTATCAGTGGAGTGCAAAGACACCTGGGTCCCACTGAGTGGACTCCCCTGTGTTTAAGCCCAGTAATCACTCTCAGTGGAGGCAGAAGGTCAAACCCCAGGACAGAAACTATACGACAGGCTGAGCTGCCTCTCTGCCCTCAAGTTCTTGCAGGGACTGGGGACAAAGTTGCAGAAACTCCCCGCCTGCACCCAACATGTCCTGAAAGCTTCTTCACCCTTGATCCACACGGGCACTTCTGGAAACCAAATACACTGCCCCACCCCAAAGCAGACGTCATCCTCTTCCTCACGCCCTGGATTTCTAACCCCAGAGTCTGTCTACACTCTTGTCCCTTCAGAGATGGGATCCACCACAAGGCCAGGCCACCTCTTCTTCTGGAAAATTTCTGCACCTTATAAATCCTTTCCTGAGCTGCAAGCCCGGAGGACCCCTAGACAGTAGAGGGGTATGGCCCAGTCTAGTTTTGTGTCCATCTCCGTCTCCATCTCCATCTCCATCCCCAAGTCCATGCCAGCCAGGGAGAAAGTGGCATCTGGCAGACAACACTCCCTCCTTCCCTTTCTTCCCAGGTCCTTACCAGCCCAAGCAGAGACCAGGAGGAGGGCTACCCCAGGGAAACGCGCTAAAATTAAACCACAATGAGAGCAGGAGGACTAAAGCTTCCCCCTGTGATTAATTGAGGACACGCCAGGCTGGCCATCTCTTCCCAGAAATTAGCTGAAATCTTTTGGGAGAGGAGCACTCTGTGTTGCATAATCACACACTTGAGACGCCCACACTCACTTCCGCCCCCACCTCTTCAGCCTAGAGAAAAGAATAACAATAATAATTAAGCTGCTCTATTTATGGTTCTGAAAATCAGCAGATCTGCACCACACCAGCAAGAGTCCTGCTGCACTCAAGGAAGGACTCTGCAAGGGTTCCTTCTTGCCATCGCGGGCAGGACCAGGGTGCTGCCGACACCCCCCTTCGGGGAGAACGCCAGGACCATTTAGAATAGCTCATTGACGGGGTCAAGCCGGAGCCTCTGAAGGGCATTTCATGTTGTGAAACCCAGCCTGCGGCCCAGGCTCATCACTCAACATAAGCCATACAGATTTATTTATATTTTGCACGAAAGAGGGAAATTACTTAGCCGTAGGGATCAATTCTTCAATCCAGTATTTCTAACATGGCAATAAATTTAATTCTCCATCTCCCTTTTTCTTCTTCCTCTTCTTGCGCTTAAAGAAATAAGCAGCCCTCTGGGGAGGCTAAGGGAGGGTGACATTCAAAGGGCTTCAGGACAGGGAGAGGAGCACAGCACCCAACCAGGAGACAACTTTCCGAGGCCACCTGGCACTGTGGGGCAAGAACTGGGGTTGGAGTCAGGGGGCCCAGGACCCAGGCCCTGGCTTTGTCTTCTCTGCAGCGTAAGTCACCTGAGCACACCAGAGCTCCTTTCCTAATCCCTGGAAAGCGGCAGCTATTCTGGGCCCCACCAGGTTGACGTGGGGGTAAACAAGACCCAGATATGGCATCAGCATGGTTGATGGAAGACACACCTGAGCCAGATTTGGTGGTGGGACCCATAGCCTTTCCCTACCACTGACTATGATACCCAGAG
Organism: Erethizon dorsatum; assembly: GCA_028451465.1. Lineage (NCBI taxonomy): Eukaryota > Metazoa > Chordata > Mammalia > Rodentia > Erethizontidae > Erethizon > Erethizon dorsatum. The sequence continues at coordinate 105,827,279 of CM051827.1, read as the reverse complement.
TAGTCATGGTGAGTAAGGAACCATTGAGGCCATTTGCCAAGGCCAGAAGATATTTGGAGCTCCCTCCCCTCCAAAGGCAGGGTAAACGTAGGGTGTCAGCTCTAGCCTAATGAGCCCCAAGCCCAGGGCACTCCAGCAGCTGGGAAGGTGTGATGAAACGTCCTCACCAGCCCTGGCCAGTATGGTCCAGGTAAACGCAGCTGCTAGTTAATGCCATGCTGTGGTAGAGAGGCATTAATGTGTGCTTGACTGAGAGGAAACCTTGTCATAAGCCAGAGGGCCAGGGAAGTAACAGGAAACCTTCATCCTGGGAGATGCTTGATACAGGAGGGGTAGGGCTGGCCAAGGTAGAGGAGCAGCTGGACTAAGGCAAGGGGGCCTGTCTTAGTTACTTTTCTTATTGCTGAGACAAAATACCCAACACTCACAAGTTAAGGGAGGAAAGGTTTATTTAGCTCACAGTTTGTAGAGGTTTCAGTCCGTAATCGACTGGCTGGCTCCAAGGCGGTGTGGCACGGCAGACAGGCATTGCAGAGGAGAAACAGTTCATGGCGGGCAGAATGTAGCACAGCAACAAGGAGGGGGTCAAGACAAGCCTCTTTCTGTCCCTTATATTGTATCCATTCTACTGGGATTAGGGCGGTGCCAAGTCAACCAGTGGCCTGATTTAGTAATCACCCACCCTTAATAACAGCATTGCACCATGAATCAATCACATACTCTAGATTCAGCCACCTCTGCAAAAGCCCCACCTATGACCGCATGAGGCTTTGGAGGGACATCTAGACACAAGTCATAACAGGTACATTGCAGGGGAGCTGGGGACAGTAGCAAAGATCAGCCTTCAAGGCCCAGGCCCAGGCTCTCCTCTCCTAGGAAGATCACTCTGAGCTATGCTTGTGTCCCTGCTCCCAAAGCACCAACTGGCCATCCTCTTGGGAGGATTCTTTTTTTTTGGGGGGGGGTACCAGGGGGTCGACCTCAGGACCTCACGCGCCAGGAGGCGCCCGTGCCGCTAAGCGATATCACTGGCCCCTTTTTCATATGTGGGTTCTGGGAGTCGAACTCGGGCCCTCGCGCTTGTCGGGCAGGCGCTTAAGCCACTGAGCCATCTCACTGGCCCATCTTGGGAGGATTCTTCACAGTGGCACTCAAGATCCCCCAAGTCTAGCCACAGGATACCTTCACTCTCCTAGGCTTTCATACCTCAACCCTAGCCCCCAGGTCTTTGCTCCAATCACCTCCTCCACTTGCAATGCCTCCCCATCCCCCCTCAGTACTCTAAGGATCCCACTCTGTCCAACCCAAATGGCCCCTTTTCTAGGACACTATCCTATACCATCCTCCTGAATCCTTGTCATCTTGCTGCCCTTTGTCCTCATGTATATTACAATGTTGCACTGATATTCATTCAAAAACAAATGTACTGGGGCTGATGAGATGGCTCAGCGGTGTAAGTGCCTGCCTGGCAAGCACGAAGGCCTGAGTTCGACTCCCGGAACCCACATACTAAAAAAGGGCCGGTGATATCGCTCAGCGGCACGGGCGCCTGCTGGCAAGTGCGAGGTCCTGAGGTCGAAAAAAAAAATGTATGTACTGAGCACAGAAAAGTAGACATATGATGGAACACCACTCAGTGATTTTAAAAAGGACAAATGGCATATGCACAAACGTGGATTTCAAAAATAGTATGTTGAGCTATGCGTGCTGGCACATGCCTCTAATCTCAGCACTTGGGAGGTTGAGGCAGGAGGATTGCCGCAAGTTCGAGGCCAGCCTGAAGTACCTAGTATTTTGTGTCTCAAAAAATAAAAACAAAGAAACAAAAAAATAGCATGTTGAGTAAAGGAAACCTAACACGATAGTACATACTACTCGGGTTCCTTTATATGAAGTTCTAGAACACATAAAATTAATCTATGGTGACAGCCATTGTATCTGGGCACAAGGGATTGATTCCAAATGGGAAAACAGAACACAGAAATCATTAGGGTGATGACAATGTTCTAGTTCTGTGTTGTCCGACACAGTGGCCTCGAGCCACATTGACTGCTCAGCACTTGCAATGTAGCCATTCTGAAGTGAAATCCACTTCACGTATAAAATATACCCTGGTTTCCAAAGACTCAAGAAGAGCAAAAGAATGTGAAATATCTTACTCATGCATTTTATACTGATTACATATGGAAGTGATAATATTTTGTCTCCAGTTTTTTTGTTGTTGTTTGGGTTTTGGTTTTGGTTTTTTTCTTGGTACCAGAAATCGAACTCAGGACCTCAAGCTTGCCAGGCAGGTGCTGTGCCACTGAGCTATATCCCCAGCCCTAATATTTTGGACCTATGAGGTTAAGTAAATATATTATTGCTGTGGTTTGAAACTTGAACATCCCCCAAAGGCCTGTGTATTAAAGGTTTGCTCTCCAAGGAGGCATTCGTGGTGGGTAGTAGAATCTTTAACAACTGAGGCCGTGGTGGTACATGCCTGTAACCCCAGCACTCAGGAGATTGAGGGAGGAGAATCGCCAGAAGTTCAAGGCCAGCCTGGGCTGCATAGTGAGTTCAAGTCCAGCCTGAACTGTATAGCGAGACCCGGTCTCAAAAAAAAAAAGGAGAAAAAAGAACCAGGGTCCTAGTGAGAGCTCTTTAGGTGATTAAGGGCAGCCCCAGAAGGGGATCAAGGGACGCCAGCCCCCTCCTGGCTCTCTTTGCTCCCTCACTTGCAATGTGAGCAGTTTTCTCCGCCCCTCACTCCTGTCATGATGGGCTGCCTCACACAGGCAACAACACAGCTGTAGATCTTGATTAGGGTGTTGTTACATAGGGGTACCCACTTGTCAAAACTCATGGGAATGTACCCGGAGGATCTGTGCACTTCACTGTATGTAGATTACACTTCATTACAAAGTAAATGTTAATAAATACCTACTATGTGCTGCTAGCCATGGCCAGGCATTGCTAATACCATGCTGTAGAAAACACAGATGAGGCCCTGCTTGATCTAGTCAGAAACACTTGAATCAAAAAATCATGCTAGAAGTGATCTTTTCAGTCTTATCAAGCAGGTACTGCATCTGAGAATCTTTACCCCCCACACACACTTACATTGGCTGTCTATACCAGAAACCGTGTGCATGTACTAGGTACTAAGCAAATTCTGATGCGCCAAGTTGAACTACTGAATTGGCTCAGGTTCATTTTCAGAAAAAGGCCGGTAACAGGAGGCCATCTAGGGAACGATTTCACTTTTGTCTTTCTGTAAGATTTCTGGGGACAGAAGGATCTGGAGTCTATCCCCATTTTTTTTTGTGGGTACCGGGGGGTCGACCTCAGGACCTCGCGCGCCAAAAGGTACCCGTGCCACTGAGCGATATCACCAGCCCCTTTTTCGTATGTGGGTTCCGGGAGTCGAACTCGGGTCCTCACACTTGCAAGGCAGGCGCTTACGCCACTGAGCCATCTCACCGGCCCCTCTATCCCCATTTTTGACCTGCTCCTCTGGAATATAATCCTACCCTTAGTTATGAAAATTTTGGGGCATACACTCTGAGCCTCTTGGGTAAAAATACTCTGAGAAGCAGGTTGATCAAAATTAATCAAAACAAACAGGTTATGTTATTTAAATTGTACATATGGACTGCTGCTTTTCCTCCAGAGACCTTAAAGTTAAAATATGTTAGCAAACAACCACACAAAATTGGGATTCCTCATCCTAGTGGGTGAATTTGTGGTGAATTTGTTTTGTTTTTCAGTTTGTTTGGAGGTTTTCTAAGTGGACTCCAGCTAGTTTTCTTTTTCTCTTTTGTTTTGTTGCAGTGGGGCCAGGGACTGAACTCGGGTCCCGGCACACGCCAGGCAAGCACTCCACCGCTGAGCCACATCCCAGCCCCTCCAGTTCATCCTTGTTTGGGCACCTTGCCTCTGAGCCCTCTCTCGCCACAATATCTACTTCCACACATCTCGGGGCTAAAGGGTCCCTGTTTGGGGGTCCCAAGTGGTCCCTGTTTGCTGATGAGGCTGATGAGGTTTGCCGCCCCCGTAGAAGTCACTTAAATGTCTGGATCGGTTAGAGACCACTGAAGTGAAAACTCAACTCATAGTAGTCGTAGAAGGAGCTTCCACATTAATCCACTTCAGGGTGGTTATTGGCTTCTGATGGAGCTCGGCCTACATGGGGTACAGGAGTCCAGGTGATGGCTAGAGGGAAGGCCAGCCCCTGACCTGCCCTGGGAATTCCATTAGCTAGCAGGAGGAGTATAATGAGCATGGTCACTGCCAAGTCACAGGGAAGAAGGGCCTAAAGAGAGTATTTGGGGAGCACGGGAAGGGCAAGCTCACTCCAGCCTGTGGGAAGCTATGCCACAGTTCCTGGGCACCCCCTCTCTGCCATGCACTGTGCCAGCTCAGTGTCTGGGCACATGGCTTAGAAGGGTCTCCCGCTTCCTCCGCACTCTTCATCCTCCTCACAGCAACCAGAAAGATTGTTGACCATCATAAATCAGATTGCTTGTAACAGTCTTCTATTAAACACTTTCAATGCCATCCAGCTGTGCTTAGAATAAAGCTCAGATTTTTCAACGTGGCTGTCTTAGTCAGCTAATGCTGCATAACAAACCTCCCCAAAACACTGTGGGCCAACAACAATAACTCACTATCATGTCAGCTGGACCTACTGATTTAGGCTAACATGGCTAAGGTGACTGCTCCCTGTGTCTTTGGGCCAGCATGTCAGCATCAGCATGTCCATCTTGATGACAGTAAGGTGCAAGACAGCAAGTAAGAATGTATGAATCTTCTTAAGGTCTGGGCTTGAAACTTCTAAGCAAGTATGATCGACCAAAGTAAACTACATGACCACACTAAAGACAAGGGGCAAGAAGATATTCGACCCACCCTAGCAAGGATATGGATGCAGGGAGGAGCTAGGAATTGAGGCCAGCAATGCAATCTCTGTTCTATCCTGCCCTACACCTCCAACTCACCTCGACCACACCATTCCCTGACTTTGCTGCAGCCAATGAAAGAAAGAGCCTCCTTCATTCCCCCAAATCCAACAAGGCCTTCCCATGCCAGGGCCTCTGCCTAAAAGAATATTTCCTGCATTCTTTTCAGGATGCCTTTCTCTCATCCTTCTGCTCTCAGTTTAAATGTCACTTCCTTAGAGAAAACTTGCCTAACCCCGCTCCCGAGCAGAATCCCCTATAACATTTTTCATGATGCTCTTCCTCAAACCCATCACAATACATTGTCATATTTGGGCTTTTTTTTTTTTTTTTTTTTTTTAATGTGAGTACCGGGAGTCGACCTCAGGACCCACACACCAGCAGGCACCCATGCCGCTGAGCCATATCACCAGCCCTTTTTTCCTTTATGTGGGTACCAGGAGTCAAACTCAGGACTTCGCACCTGCCAGGCAGGCACTTATGCCGCTGAGCTATATCACTGGCCCGTGGGCTTTTTTTAACTGTTCATTTGTTCATGTCCCTACTGTGAGCCTCACAGGGAAAGACAAAATGCCTGTTTCGTTCACCACATTGTACTCCCAGTGCCATTCACAATGAGTGGCATGTGGTAGGTGCTCAATTCATAACATGTCATTAAGTTTCCATTTGAGCTGACTTTTGAAAGGGACCACCATTCACCTTCCAGCTAAGGCAGATAGAAAAAGAAAGCCTTTCAGGCATAAGAAGCAGCCTATGGGCCGGTGAGATGGCTCAGCGGCGTAAGCGCCTGCCTTGCAAGAGCGAGGGCCCGAGTTCGACTCCCAGATCCCACATACGAAAAAGGGGCCGGTGATATCGCTCAGCGGCACGGGTGCCTGTTGGCGCGCGAGGTCCTGAGGTCGACCCCCCGGTACCCACAAAAAAAAAAAAAAAAAAAAGAAGCAGCCTATATTCCAAGTGATTGAGGCTGGAGGATCACAAGTCCTAGCCCAGGCTGGGCAACTTAGCGAGATCCTGTTTCAAAAAATATTTTTTTTAATGTGGGTACCGGGAGTCAAACTCAAGACCTCACGCTTGCCAGGCAGGCACTTATGCAGCTGAGCCATATCACCGGCCCTCAAATTTTTTTTAAAAAATGTTTAAAGGCTAGGAATATAGCACAGTATAAAGGTCCTGGGTTCAATCCCCAGTACCAAAAAAAAAAAAAAAATCAAAAGAAACAGCCTGTACCAGTGATTCCCAATGTGTGGTCTGTGGGACAACAGCATCAGCGACACCTGGGAACTTGTCAGGAATGCACACTCTTAGGCCCTGCCACGGACTGTTCATGAGGCTCTGAGAACGGGGCCCAGCCCTCTCTCTCTACCATGCTCCTTAGACGATTCTGATGCAGGCTAAAGTTTGAAAGCCACTGACCTAAGCCAGAACTCAGAAAACTTTTCTGCAAAGGATAAGATAGTAAATATCTCAGTCTTTAAGGGTATACAGTTCCTGTTGCCACCACTCAGCTTTGCACTTGTAAGGCAAAAGCAACCACAGACAATATGTACATATGAAAATAGATGGGTGAGGCTGGGTTCCAATACAAACAATTCTTATAAAAACAGACAGATTTGGTTTGTGGGCTGTTTGCTGGCCCCTGGCCTAAGCTAAAGTATGCATGTCACAACACGCAGTTTTAAGCTCACAATTCACATCTCTAGCTAAAGGAAGTACCAGTTCAGAGCTAAACAAATTTCTTTTTTATAACAATTTTGTTTATTCAAATTAGCAAAGACTTTCTCTGCACTAAGCATTCAATATACAGAAATGAAAAAGATGTTTCAGCAAGGTACCAGAAAAGGAAACTTGGCTTAGCTGAGCAGCTATTGTGAGCCACCCCTCCTTATAGGTGGTGTCCCATTTGCTCCTCAAAACAATTCTACTATGTTGGTGTTATTCTCCCCCATTGGATAATTAGGGAAACTAAGGCCCAGTGGATAGAGTGGCTTGGTTGAAGCCACACAGACAAGAATTAGCAGAGCTAGGATTCAGACCTAGCTCTGACCAACTCCAAAGCCAGGGCTGCATCTCCAAAGGGCAACATCCCATGGTCAGTCCAGAGCAAATGGACTTGTTTTTCTCTTTTAATTTTTTATTGGACTTGTTTTATTAAAGTCCATTTTTGTGAAGAGGGTGCGCTTCACACGATTGGGGTTGATCAGCCTCCTACCCATCCCCAGTCCTGCCACCAGCACCTTCTCCTTCTGCACCCTGGAAACCCAAAAGTCACTTGTCCATCTGCCCACAGAGCTGCAAAGTGAATCTGAAAGTAATTGCCAAGATGAATCACAGCTTCCCAATGTGTGTGTGTCTCTTCTCAAAACGTGCCCCAGGGCTCCCAGGGAGACGGGGCGTGCTGCTATTATTTAATAACATGCAAAGCGATTTTTAGGAAGAGTGCGCTTTGGGGGATGAACATTGATTGAAGCCCATCGCCCTGTCCAGAGACTTAAATTGAGCCTTTCAGACAGGTGATTGAAACAATGCTGGCAGTCAATTTGGTTTCCCTCAAACCCACTCTTGTCAGAAGGGATTGAAAGGCTTCCCACTGTCTCAAGAATCAACAAATTAAGTAGAAGCTGGGGCTGCCAGGGGACCCAAGAGGCTGTTTCAGAAGTCAGGGTATTCAGAGGCCAGGAGCAGTGACTCCACCTCTCCCTTCTAGGAGGTTTCTTCTGCCAGTCTAATGCCTTTTGTTGCAGGTTAGCTTTGCAGAGAAAAATACATGCATTTCTCATAGCAACTGGAGCGCGAAAGTGGCCATGGCTTTGAGGAAGAAACAGGGAATCTGCACAAGGAGGAAGGGACCCAAACCCTGGAGGCTGCTTCCACAGGGACAACAGGGGGACCTGTGGAAATGTTGCCAAGCAGCACTGTTTCTACACAGCAGCCACTGGCGAACTCCCAGCCTCTGGCCCGTCCTGGACCACCTGAGACCTGATCCCAGAGAATCAGCCCCTGGAGAGGCTCTGGCGCCCCAGAGAGGAGGGAACAAATTACCCTTTGGGAGCAGTGGATTCCTGGAGAGTGCCAGCAGCATGATCCCAAGGGCCTCTTTTCCAGGGCTGTCATCTGCTTTATCCCCGGAAGGCGCTGCCTATATAAACTCTCACTGTTCACTCATCACCTCATCCCTCCCCAGGGCCACTTCCCCCTCTTCCCCAAAGACAATGTCAAAGCACTTTAGTGATTAAATGAAAACTGTATCTAGAGCATGATCAGCTCAGCTCAGCCAGAAGCCTCCTCCTTCTTGTTCTACCATCATGGCTCCCACACCAAAGGTGGTTTCCCAACAGGGTGAGGGAGCAAGGGGCAAAGCCCCAGGGATGGCCTCCTCACAAGGGAGCGCCACCACCTGAGATTTGAAGACAGTGTAGATGTGAAAGCCATCCTGCCTCGAGATGACAGTGAATGAAACCTCCTGGTGACAGGTAGCCTCCCCACACTACCCCCTAGTCTGTGATGTGGATGTGACCTAGGACACAAGCAACAGCAATTCCCTTTCTCCCCCAAAAGCTGGATTAGCCAAAGGGGAGTCGGGTGTGGGGTCTGGTGGTCATGCAGGAGGCTGAGTGACTAGACTGGATGCACCTTCCCAGAAAGGGGGGGCTTTATCTTTCGACCCCAGTAGCTTCCTCATGCCTGACTGTGCAAATGACAGGGAGAGGTGAAGAGGAGGAAGTCAGAAAGAGAAAGCCTCTCAGTAAACACCCAAGTCAGACCAGAACCTGAATCAAAGGCTACTCAAGGCCCTGTGTTCAGTTCCCAACTTTCCTAAAACAAACAGACAAGAAATGGAAGCCAGAGACAATGCTGATGCCTCAGGGCACCACAGAGACATCCTGGGGCTGGTCTGGACTCAGGAAGAACCACCAGCACAGACAGACTGAGAAGCAAGATGCTAGGAGCCAAGGGGGGCAAGAGCCTTTGGCTGCAAGTCAGGACGCCAAATTTCCACTCCCACTCGCCAGCCACCCTCCCATCTCTTCTGGCTTCAGTCTCCTCCTCGGAAAAATGGGTGGGATGAGAACATCTCCAAGACACCCCAAGACTTGCACACTATGCTGGGTGTCTTAGTCACTTGCCTCGTTGCTGAGACAATACCCGACACCCAAAGTTAAGGGAGGAAAGGTTTATTTAGCTCACAGTTTGTAGAGGTTTCAGTTCATAGGTGGCTGGCTCCAACGAAGGGTGGCACTGCAGAGGGGCATCACAGGGGATAAACACTCCATGGCAAAACAGGGCAGTTAGAAGGCAGCAAGCAGCAAGCAACAAACAATAACCCTCTTTCTGTCTCTTATATCTTATCCAGGCTACCCATCATTAGGGCAGGTAGCACTCACACTCTTAATCTTAACATTGCATCCTTGATCCCATCATCACACACCCTAGATCCAGCCACCTCCGAAAAGCCTCACCTATAACTGCATGAGGCTTTGCGGGGACATCTAAACACAGCCATAACACTGGGTCTCACCTGTAGACAGCTGGCATCACCTGCTGGGGGCAAAATGTTTTGAGGGTGTTCAGAAGACCAACAAAAGAGTGTGCTGCTGGTCCAGGAAGTCCCCAGGAGGAAGGCTGAGAGGAAGGCAGAGACGCTAAGACACAAACAGGGACTTGGTGGCAAGAATAAAACTGGAGGAATGTGGAGGAACAGAGGGCCAGGAAGCCACATCCCCTCCCCCCAATCCGCTCTGAGCACCAAGTCCAAAACAAGTCCTCCTAAGTAACCCCGTCTTGCTACATCCTATACTTTCTCTTGATGCACGCACCTGATTTGTTTTAGTTATTTATATGGCAACCACTTATTACCAAGCTAGGCACTGTCCTAAGTGCCTTACGAATATTCATTCATTCGTTTAACCCTCATGACAGCCCTACAACAAAAGCAACTGTTAATCCATTTTATAGATGAGAAAATCAAGGCACAGATTAAGGAACTTGCCCAAGATCAGCACAACAGCTACCATAGTGATCAACAGAGCCAGGATTCAAACATGCACACTTCCCGAAGGTGGGTCTTAGGTGTGTTTCATTCAAATACACATTTATTCTTAATAAATGTACTGAATCTACAGATGAATGAAAGGATGCAGGATGCCTGACATGGGCTCAAAATGCCACCAAAGAGACCTGCTGGGACCTGGCAGGTAGCCACTCCAACTGCTGTAGAAGTCAAAGACAGCGGAGCCTCCTCTCTGCCCGGCACTTCCGTAACAGGCCTGGGGTCTCCCTGAGCCCTAAGTTCTGATGGACCCCAGAGGATCCTAGAGGCAGGCTTGAACCCTCCCCTGGGTTCATGGGAACAGCGCCTCTACCTCGCTGTGGCTTCCCCTGCCCCCTCCACCTCTGTGGTTGGAGACTCCAATTAATTATGCCATGTAATTAGATGAAGAATATTCATTTTTCATTAATGATGGTAAACTCTGCTCTGTGGCTGAGTTCCTTATGTTTTAATTAAGCGGGGCTCCTGAAAGCCGCGTGGCTGCTTTGTGAGTGCTCCCTCTTATAATGAACAGTCACTTAGAATTTTAAGAAGTGAAGGATTCCTTCCCCAAGTTAATTACCTCAAAATTAGCTTAATCACAGCTCATTTAAACTTATCTAAACAACAGCGCAAGAAGTTCCAGGAAACAGAGGTTTTGACTTTACTTGTTAGAGTCAGAAAACAAAAGTAATAATGACACAAAGATCCCCCCTCGTGGATAGTAGTGACCTCTGGCCCATTTGTTGGCTGAAGCTTGCTTTGCTCTGGAATGTCCCCAGAGTCCCAGGATTGCATCAGGAGCAGGAGCAGGAGCATTTGGCCTCTTCTGGGGGTCAGTAGTTCCTGGGGTTGTGGTTTGCTATAACCCCCTCTCCTGGCTGCTCTTGGAGAAAGCACAGAGCCTCCAGGCCTCAGGCCTTGACTCCCTCTTCCACCCCAAACACCCAAACCCCTGTTTGCTGCCTGTGCGCTGTTAGGTCAGGTCTAACGCGGGGTTGCGGCCCGGCAGCCCCTCCCTACCAGGCACACGCAGACCAGAGTATCTGTGCAGAGGGGGACACCAGGCGATAAAGATGTCTGGACTCTGCCTGGGCTCCGAGGGCCAAGAATTCCATCTGCAACGATCTGCAGACATGGTGGAGCCCAACATGATGCCTGGCACACAGTGGATACTTGATATGCATCGGCTGAAAGAAGAAATCGCTGAATGTCCACTGCCTGGGCCTGGGATGCAGAGCTGGGATCTATGGAGAAATTGCCTGACTTTAGCTCCCTGCAATAAAGGACTCTCCTCCGATAAAACAAGCTTGGGCTGCACTCAAGGAGAATACGCCTGTGCCTCACTGCATGCACCAGGTATTGGGCTCAATCCTTTGCACCTAGTCTCTCTTTAATCCTCCCAGCAGCCCTGACCCACCAGGAGGATCAGCCATCCTTATGTCACAGGTGGGAAATTGAGGCAGAGAGAGGCAGTACCAAGTTCATACTGGTAATAAATGACAGGCTTTAAGCCCAGGCAGTCAGGGTCCAAGATCCCTGGTCAGGAGGCTGTGCAGAGGCTGAGGATGCTCCAGAAGAAAGCCTTGTGTTGGAAGGGAAAAGAGGGGAGACTGAGTCACTCACAGACAACCCCCCCTCCCATTCTGTTGTAGAGTAGAAAGGGTTGGGGTATCCAGCATTTCCACCTGCCCCAGCGAACACTGTTCAATCCCACTGCAGTTTAGAATGGTGAGACTGGAGCCAACCCTGCAGATAGCGCCAGCCCGCCCCACAGAGACTGGGCGGGCCAGCAGGCGGCTGTGGCCGATAGGCCTGTACACCAGCCAAGCCCCCTGCGTGAAGGAGGCTGCGAAATTATTTATCTGCCTACTCAGTTTCACACAATTGGCTTTCCTTTGCCAATTCCTGGTTGGGGTGGGAATGCTTGATAAGCCTGGAAGGGCGGCAAGCCATCATAAAAGGCTTCCAAAAATAAGGCGCCTCCCTGGTGTAAGAGATAAATAGCTCTGGCAGCCCAGCACTCCCTGTCCCTTCTGCTCACTCCCAGGTCACCCTGCCTCTTCGAAGGACCCTGCAGCTCCTGGCAAGGATCCAGAACTTCCCAGCTATTACCTGTCCCCTCCTCCACCACCTCCACCCAGGAAAGGTGGCACCATAGCAGAGACACTGTGTAATTCCGGCTGTCACTGCCCTAATTACACCCCACGGTCCTCCCGCCAGCACCGTGCACCCGCGCTGCCTGCATAATGGGCCTTTTTTTAAAAAGACACTCTCTCCTTTCCACAGCTGCCTTTTGAAGGCGAACAATCCCACACAATGTCACTTAATGACAGCGTTGCCTGGATCTCAGCAATTCCCAGCCCCCAGCCCTCAGCCCCCCCGCCGGCCCCTTCCCTCCTTGATAATCATCATAATTGTCATAATCACCCTAGAGTTAAGAGAAGGTATTTGGGACATTTCCATCAATTACGAAGTGGCCTAATAAAAGGTCAGGATGGTGTGTGTGCGAGCTGCAGGAGGGAGGGAGGAGTTACACAGTCACCCATGAGTGAGAATGGAATATACACGCACGCTTCCCACACGGTGTACACACCACATGAGTGCACACGCCACCCATGGTGCACAGGCCACACACGCACAGAGACAAAGGCAATTTCCTTGGAACAAAAAGCCAGGTCCAAGCCTCTGGGAGACCCCACATACCGCAAAACCTGCAATTAGCAGAAAGCCATCTTCTCCAGCCAAACCACAGTACAGGGAGTTTCACAGCAGTGGCCATAACTATGGGTAAAAGAGTCCTCTGAATCTGAGTTTCTGCTCAGCCCCTTATCACTCCCTAGTTAATCTCTCAATGCTTCAGCATACTCATCTGGAAAATGGGTTAACAAATCACCCCACCATGCAAACCAAATGTTGTGACCTCCTTATCTGAAATAATCTCTGTCCAGGTCAATCTCTATCCTAGTATATTAATTTGTTTCCTTCACAGCATTTACAGCAATCTGGAAACATGAGTGCTTTGTACATCATATATATATGCAATATATGCATACACACAACATATAGACATAGACATAGATATATAGTCATTTCATACATATCTCTTCCCACACAGCTATCAAATCTTTGAGGGCAGCTTTATTCACATCTGAATGTGAGAAGTTTAAGAACAAAAACTTGGGGCCGGTGAGACGGCTCAGCGGCTTAAGCGCCTGCCTTGCAAGCGCGAGGGCCCGAGTTCGACTCCCGGATCCCACATACGAAAAAGGGGCCGGTGATATCGCTCAGTGGCACGGGCGCCTGCTGGCGCGCGAGGTCCTGAGGTCGTCCCCCCGGTACCCACAAAAAAAAAAAAAAAAAAAAAAAAAAAGAACAAAAACTTGCTGAGGTAAACTTGCTGAGTTCAAATCCTAATATCGTCACATACCAGCTATAAGACTTGGGTAAATTACTCAGTCTCTCTGGGTCTCACTTTTCAACATCTGTAAAATGTGAATTATCATGGTTCCTGGCCCTCCTTATCTGAGGGGTATATGTTCCCAGATCCCTGATGGATGCCTGAAACCACAAATAGTACCAAACCCTATATACACAATATTTTTTTCCTGTATTCCCTAAAACATTGCCATGCAGTACAAATTAATCTGTCTTTCCATGTTTGTGCCCTGGTGCCTCCCTTGCATTACTATTCTTGCTCTTTGGGGCCATTGTTAAGTAAATAAATAAGGATTATTTGAACACAGCACTTTGATACCACAACAGTGGAGACAGCTGCTAAGTGACTAATGGCTGGTAACATATACAGCATGGAAACGCTGGACAAAGGGATGATTTGTACCCCATGCAAGAAGAAACAGAACAGCACACCATTTAAACCTTACAAACTGTTTCTTTCTGGAATTTTCCCTTTAATATTTTCAGACTGCATTTGACCTTGGGTAACAGAAACTGTGGAAAATGAGATTGAAGGTAAGAGGAGACCACTGGATACATAAGGTGCTTGACGTGGTACAGCATCTAGTAAGCAGCCTGGGTGTAGCACTGTGCAAGCCCTCAAACAGCACCTGACACTGTGCAGACACAGCCGGTACTGGCCGCAGGGATAACACATATACAGCTCCTAGTGTAATACGTGGCAGGCAGGAATTCAGTAAGTTGTGGCTGTTATCATGTTCATCATCACCACTGTTACGATGGGGCACGGCTGTCACCCACCCTGCTTCCCCGGGGCTGCTGTCCCCCATTTCTCAGATGAGGAGTTGGGCCAGAGGTGGTTGCCACAAGTACCCCTGCCCTGGGGCAGTCAGACCCACCCAGTTCTCCTGATTTTTGCAGTTCCCTTCCACAGAGGCCCCGCCCCAGCAGCTGGCTCCAAGGTGTTTAATAAACACATGTCCCTCCCACACACACCTGCCCCTCAGCCTGTGAAAGCCCAGAGTCAAATCTGCTTTTGATGTGTTGTGGCCTCCTGGGAGCAGGCTCTGCAATGAGAGGCTGAGCCATCTGCCACCAGCCTGGGGCTGTCGGGAGGGAACCTGAGCCAGGACGGAGCAGAAAACTGGGTGTGAAAGGGCTCTGTGCTCCTGCCATTCCAGAGGCTGCTGTCTCTCCAGTGAGGCAGAGATGGGAGGAGGATACAGCCGTGTCAGGCCCCATCTCTCCACTGCCACCTGCAATCCCTTGGCAGGCCCTGAACCCATCTCCACAGGCCTGAACTGGCAGCACCTTCCTGGAAAGACACCACAGGGCTGGAGGCCCTGGGAGAAGCTAGGCCCAGGCAGAAGGGGGCAGGGCCTTGGCCAGAGCCTTGTGCCAGAACAGGAAAGTTCCAGGTGGGGGGGTGGGGAGCCAGAGGCACAACCCATAGGCCCCTCCCAGCAAAACTAATAAATGAGCTCAAAGCAGGCAAGGTCAAGGTAAGATGCTGTGATAGTAAACTGATTGTGTCAACTTTCTAACATATTTGTACACCTTGAATTAAATCTGTTTCTCCAGTAAGCACTGACTGATACAGATGCCCCCACTACACATTTCAAAATAAGATTTAATACTTTGAAATGACACACAGTGATAGGTCTTACACAGGCGGTGTATATAGTGGTTAGGGTCAAAGACTCTGGAGCCAGACTCCCTCGATTTAAATCCTTGCTTTGGGCATGACACATGACCTCTCTGTGCTTTGGTTTCCTCATCTTTCAAATGGAAGCGAAAATGGCAAAACCCTGCTTCAGGTAGTGGTGATAATAAGGGGATAATAATAAACTAAGTACTAGCCAGGTGTGGTGGTGCACGCCTGTAACCCCAGCACTCCAGGAAGCTGAGGCAGGAGGATCACCATGAGTTCAAGGCCAGCCTAGGCTACACAGTGAGTTCAAGGCCAGCCTGAACTACACAGCAAGACCCTATCTCAGAAAACCAATAATAATAATAATAATAAATTAAGCACTTAAAATAAAACCTGTCAAAGACTGAAAGTCTGATAAATGTCATTATGATTATGTTTTTCAAAATTAAAGTATCTGCTTTCTAGGCATTCAGATTATGACATTCTGGACAAAATCATTGAAGGTGAGTGTTTTGCCCTTGGCGGTACCTTCAGCCAGTGCTCAGATTTGCCCAGGAGTAAGCACCTGTGACAAGGAGTGCAGGGAGATCTATTGTCACCTCCCTGGACAGCATGAACACCACCACAGCCCTCTGAAGCCAGCACCTGGCCCCAGTCAGAGACACGGGCATGAGGAGCTGGCTGGGGGAAGGGGACCACATCTGCTGGGCCCTGCACCCTGGGGTGAGTGCCCAGTCAGAAAGGGGGTGCAGAGAACATCCCTCCCAGACATCCTCCAAGCCAGCAGGCCCCCTCAGTGGGGGTCCAGTGGGGGCTGGATGGAGATGTTTGCCAGAACAAAGCAGGAAAGCAGCAAGGAAGGGAAGCAGGCTCATAGGGCCCAGGCGTGTTGAGGTGTAAGACCCTCCTGGATGGAACCAGGTTGGATGGGGACAGTGGGGGCTGTGCCAGGCACTAGCTAATGGAGAGAACCTGCAGGCTGGGGCAGAGGAGGCTCTGTGCTCTGTCTTCCTCCTCGGTCCCCTTTGGAGAAACAGATGCAACCCAGGGGATGTAGCTCTGTCTTCAAGTGCAGGGAAAATCAGTTTTACAGTCACTCTTGGATTGGCGTATCAATTAAGCACTCAGGAAAGGAGGAGTGTCTCCAGGAGCCATCACAGGTTGCCTGTGCAGGCATCCATGTCTGGGAATTGCTCTTCCCTGCCTGCTGCAAAGCTGCAGAGCCCCCACCCCAGCCTCTTGAGCTTCCAGAAACCTGATCCTGCACCCTCCACTCCACTCCGTGGCCTCAGGTATCAAGAGGGGGCTCATCATCCTGCCCAGCTCCCCCTGAGACTTCAATATTGTTCCCTGTAACACCCAGAGCTGAAGGAGCCAGTTGTCTGTCACATGGACCCGGGAGCAAAAGAAGGCAGTTTGCAGAGGAGAAAAGCAAGACATAGATGCCAAGATAGGCGGCAGAAGAAAGACCCACAGAAGCGACCCTGGTGGATCTCTAGCTGTCAATTCAGGTCCTTCCTGAGGACCAGACATTCCCTGTAGGGACTACGCAACATCCTTCAAGTCAAGTTCCCTTCATGATTCTTGATTTTAAAGGGATCTCGACTCCTTCAATTTCATTAACTAGTATGTTCTCTCCGACACTCTTAATTTTACATTCCATCACTAATGTACTAACAAGGTGAACGCCAGAGTCTCATGCAGTCCATTTTCAGAAACAAAATGTGAAAGTGGTGGGGAGCGTTTCTTAAGCAATCTGAGTGAATTCCTCTGCCCCTGTGGCCCAATCTTACCTTGATACTACATTCAAAGAAACAGTCTGGCGGCCAGAAGCAATTAAAAAGGAATTCCGATCTTTCCTTGAATCTCTCAAAGCATTGCCAAAGGGGCCCCGTTCAAACCCTGCCGCCCACTCCTAAAACCCCTTTCCTCTTTTCTCTTCCCTTCCCCAGAGTTTCCCACCCTCCAAATCTGAACATTCTTGCCCAGCTCTCATCCCACTCCCCCTTCCACAGTAATTCATTAGGTAAATGTTCGCAGCTTTGGGCTTTTTTCTCTCATTTTTCCAGAGCCCCGGAGCAGCTAGACCCTCCTCCCCTGTTCCACCCTTGGGTCCTGTCTCTTAAAACCAGGCTGGCAAGGACAGAAAGTTCCTTAGAGGGCAGATGAGGGGGGAGGGGGCATGCAGAAAAGTCCCCCTACTGGGTGGGCGTGGGAGGGGCAGAGCAGCAGGCTGACAGTGTCCCAAGCCCCCCATCTTGGCCACGCCCCTTTGGCCAAGTGAAGTGACTGCTCCCCGGGCAGCTAATGAAGGTTTGCTTTTACCACACCTGGGGCAGATACAAAGCCCAAACTCCCCTCTACCCCACACCCCAAGACACCACCAGTCCTGACCTCCAGAGACCCGGGGCCCTACCCTTGCTGCCATCCACACAAGGCCAAGTCTTTACACCTCTCGGGTTCTCTGCAGCCAGCTGGCCATCCATCCAGAAGGTTCGTCCAAATCATCTCTGAAGCCACTTTCATAGTCTCTCCCCAGGCCACCTGTCATCTTCCTGAGCCACAATCTCCCACCTGGATCCTTCTTACTGGTGCCATTCAAAATTCCAGGCTACAAATTCCTTGCCATGCCCCTGTATGTGCACACACAAGCGCATGTACAAACACACCCACGCACACACAGCACACCCATGCACACTGGAGAATGACCACTTTCACTTTTCTCCTCCAGTGGCTCCCCTGCCTGGTGGACAACTCTCATCTCCCCTGCTTGACATCCAAGGCCCTTTACAGCGTGGTCCCTCCCCAGCCCTGACTCGAGCCCTTCGGCACCATGCATTGCACTGTGAGGCTTTGCTTGGCTGCTTCCACACCCACCTGGATCTGTATAAATCTAGCCACAGTCTGCAGGCTCCCAGAGCCCGCGCTTCTCTGGACACACAAGTGATGGAGGCGCTTCTGTGGTACATCGCTCTAATTGTAAGACCTCCGGGGCAAACACTTGGTCCTTCCAGACTTTAAGAGCTACTCGAGAAAGCAAATCACAGGTCAGGTGTGGTGGTGCATGCCGATGGTCCCAGTTACTCAGGAGACTGAGGCAGGAAGGTCTGAGTTCAAGGCCAGCCTCAACAACATAGTAAGACACTGTCTCAAAAAGAAAAAAAAAGAGGCAGGTGCAGTGGTGCACACCTGTAATCCCAGCACTCTGGGAAGCTGAGGCAGGTGGATTGCAAGTTTGAGCCCAGGCCAGGCAATTTAGTGACTTAGGGAGACCCTGTCTCAAAGAATAAAAAGGGCTGGAGACGTAATTCAGTCCAAGGACCCTAGGTTCAATCCCCAGTACTGAAAAAAAAAAAAAAACATAGACCAATAAACCTATTACAATCGCTTTTTTTGCAAAAACTCATGTCAGTATGTATATGTACATAAGTATACAGCTGAGTAGGCTGGTACATGTGTGTGCACACGTGCACACACACACACACAGAGAAAAAGTCTGGAAGGACACAGCTAGCTTTTGATATTGTCTCCAGAGGCTAATATAAGGAGATAGGGAGAGAGAAAACCTTTCAGTTTTGACTTTGTATATTTTTGATGTCTGAATTCATTATTGCAAGCACATATCACTTTTGTAATTTTTTCCCTTAAAAAAAAAAAAAAGAGCATCGTATAGGGAGCCAGAAGATTTAGCTCCACTCCTGACTCTGCCACTAACTTAGCCAACCTCCTTACCCCTTTCTTGGCTTCAGTATCCCTTTCCATATAAAAAGGGCTTGTCCTATACAGTGGTTTTCCAAGGTTTCTAGGCTTCATGAGTGGGAGGACATGGGGCTGCTGGCTGCAGCTCCTTGTCCCTATATCACGCTAATCTGGCCCTTTGGCCCATTTTATATATTAAATTCCAGTTCTTCATCAAGCCATTTAAAAACCACCACAATGAGTAATAAGGATCCTGGGTGGGTTTGGGGTAGAAATGGCAAGTCAGATTTATTTTAAAAAAATTAAATTTTAAAAAAGACACCTGTGCATTGCTGGTGGGAATGTAAAATGGTAGAGCCACTGTGGAAAACAGCTTGTCAGCGCCTGCCCAGCAAGCGCGAGGTCCCGAGTTCGACTCCCGGAACCCACCTACAAAAAAAGGGCTGGTGATATCGCTCAGCAGCACGGGCGCCTGCTGGCGCACGAGGTCCTGAGTTCGACTCGCGGTACTCACAAAAAAAAAGAAGAAAACAGCTTGTCAGGTCCCCAAAATTAAACATAGACTTATTGTATGACTCAGCAATTCCACCCCTAAGTATATACCCGAAGGAATCAAAAACAGACACAAATACTTATACACAAATAGCAGCGCTATGCACAACAGCCAAAAGGTAGCAACAACCCAAATGTCCATCTGCGGATGAGTGGATAAACAAAATGTGGTTATCTATACAACAGAATTTTATCCAGCTGGGAAAAGGAATGATGAACTGATGCATGCCATAATGTGGGTGAACCTTGAAACCATTATGCCAGTGAAAGAAGCCAGACACAAATGCCACATGGTGTACGATTTGGCTTATATGAAATATCCAAAAGAGACAAACCCACAGAGACCCAGTGCAGACCGGTGCTTGCCAGAGGTGAGGTGAAGGAACAAATGGGGAGCAACGGCTCAGCGGGCGGGGTCTTCTACGGTGACCCCAATGCTTGGGAGTAGATGGAAGTGATAATGGCACAACCCTGTGCGTGCACTAAATGTCACTGAATTGTGACATATAAAATGGTGAATTCTATGTTACATGAATTTCACCTTGATCCGTGTTTAAAGGAAGACAATCAGATAGCTAGGAGGGGGCTGGGCAGAGCTGTGGGCAGCCGACAGTGGAGAGACTGCTGGGAAGAGACCAGGGGAAGAAGGCTGTTGGAAAACAGAAGAAAGAAGGATGTGGAAGAGGCAAGGTTGGTCCAACATCACAGAGATGATGCAGCATTCCACAGAGAGAACTGTGGAGAGAAGGTGACTGCCACTCCAAGCACAGGTAGCTTCCCATGGTACCAGTCTGGGCAGGCTTTGTCCTGAATCCACCAGTGAAAGGCAAGAACTTGGCAGGTGCCTGAAGTCAGGACCAGACTGTCCCACCCTGGAGTCTGGCCAGGGAGCCCCTGCTGCTCCGTCTCAGGTCAGGACAGGAAGCCAGTGCACAGCTTCCTTCTCAAGGGAGCTGCCTAGGATGGCGCAAAACATGGGGGGCTGCCCCCAAACCATGAGGGATGGACAGAATCTACCCAGGTAGCTCCTAGGGGCACCAGCATAAGGTTGGCCCTCGTTATGACCCAAAGCACAGTCAGGAGAACTGGGCCTTCTGAGAGCAAGAGATTTCCACAGGAAGAAAGGGAGAAGTCCCTGGAAGGACTCTCCTGGGGACCTACATCACCCTTTCTTGGAAAGAGAAAGGACACCCAGTGAACAGAGAGGATGAACAGGCCTGAGGTACCTGGATTTATAGTAGGAGAAAGATGGGAGGGGTGGCATGAGAGTTGGGGGGTCCACAGTTGGGTAGGACCCAATCATTGTACAAATAGTTACTAAGAGCTTCCTGGTGCCTTGGATCCAGCCCGTCTGGGTTCAAATCCAGGCTCTACCAGTATCGGCTATGTGACCCTGGGCTATTAACTTCACCTCCCAGAGCCTCCATTTTCTCACCTATAAAACATAGCTAATAATCATACTCACCTTTTAGGACAGTTGTGAGGCTTAAAAGAAATAATGTACACAAAGTGCTTAACACGGAGTGTGGCCCACAGCAGGTGATCAGTATAGATTAACTATTGTTATTACTGTTAGTGGTATTACTTCAGCCCACACTGACTTCTGAACTCTGATTTCACAAAGACATGGGCTCTTCTATCTGGAAGGAACTCAGATAAGGGAACTGAGACTCAGAGAGTCCAAGAGACTTCATCAAGGTCACACAGCTAGTGAGGGACTGAAAGGAGACTACGAAAGCAAATTTCCCACTGCGGCACTATTTCCACTGCAACATCCTCTGAATTCTTCCTCATCTGCCCACTCGTTCTAGCTGCGGATGACATAGTCTTGCTTCGTTGTTTAACTTTCTCATCCGTGGGTGTGAAGGAGCAGGTATTTGCATTTGTGCATGCATGTGGGTGAATGGGCACAGACTTTAGAGTTGGTGGGGCTTGGTGGTATGTGTGTGCTTCTGTGCACACTCAGGTAGGTGCACCGTATCCATGTGTGTTTCCACATGCCCTTGTATGGTGCAGAGATGAGTGTGCATGTGTGCCTGCTTGCACAAGGAAAAGTGTGGATGCCTGCAGGAAGGTTATGCTCTGTGTGTGTGTAAATGTGCACAAAAATTTCCTCCCAACATCACAGTACGATTGTAGAAGTCAGGGTTATGTCCTTCACATCTGCATATTTACACAGTGCTCCACACAGCGCCAGGCACCCAGTAGGTGTCAAAGTACTACAAGTGGTGACCCCTCAGGAGAGGAAGGAAGATTTCCACCTCTTCAGCAGACTCTGCTACTGAGCTCAGCAGAGACTGGAGGGACGCTCCCTCGGGTCTTCCCAGCTGGGCCACCCCTGCCTTCCCTGAATCAGGCAGCAAGTGCAGAACAGCTGGATGAAGCCCTTCCCGGGGGTGGGACAAGTGGGGGTGCCCAGGGACATACCCCCAGCCTGAGGGTGGCTCCTTAAGCGGCAGTAAAGGAAACAAAAGATGAAATACATCAGCCACTGGCAGCTGTAAAAAGAGCAAAATCGCTCAGCAGAAAGCCGTGTGCTATCCATCATCTGGCCCTTCTCCCCTTCAGCTGCCGAGGCAAGAGGTTTTTAATGCCCTCCAATTCATTTGCATTCGCACAGCCTCTCTTTTATGGTATCAGAGGTTGCCAAGAAGATCTGAGTGGTTTTTAAAGACGTTGATAAACCATTTCCACCAGGGAATAAAAGTTTTTTAGGGGGAAGGGGAAAAGAAAGTTTTTCCAAAATAATACATTCCGCCTGCAGAGTGAAGGGTAAGTGATTCTGCAGATGTATTGGCCCCATAAAACTGAGCAAGGAGTTTGGTTCAAAAGTGCTCTTGCACTGGTGAGATGAGCAGTTCATTTTGCAGCTGAGTTGAGACCTGAAACTCTGTAGAGTCATGAGCAGAGCTTCAGAGGCAGTCTGCAAGTCAGGCATGACCAGGACTTGTGACCTCTGAACATGACACACTGTCAAGTCCGCAGGCACTTTCAGGGACCTCTGCTGACTTTGAAAGTGCAGCAGTAAATACTCCGGCAGAGGGTGACTCTCTCCATGAATAATCAGGGCGGTCCCTGATCTCTTACAACAGTTGGCTGAGCTCTCTTTCCCACTGGTTTGCAGCTGAACTATGGCTACATGAGCTGGGCAGGCCCCTTCTGCAGCCTGGGTTGGGACTTCTGCACGAACCTCCCTTTTACAGAAAATGAAATCAAGACTCAGAGAGGTTGAATATCTTACTCAAAATTGTGGTAGAGTGAAGATGCAATTCCAGGGCTATACCTGTTCAAGGATTTTAGGTTGTGGCAGGTGTTAGTGTTCTATCCCCATTCCCTTAGTGACAAGTGACTCCTAGAGACCTGAAGCATCCTGTCCTAGAACTCCTTTCCCCAAGCATTCCCAAAACCTAATTTATGATCTTCTCCTATCCACAAATTCCTGTATCCCTCTCATATTCCAAAGCAACTCAACTCCTCACTCTCCCTTGCCCTCGTATCTGATCACTCACCAAGCCCTAGTTCGCCTGCCCCTCTAGTCCCCCTCCTTCCCAGGCTGGTAGCGCAGGCCCAGGATGACCCATGGACTCTCATTCCCATTTTCTCCTCTTGAAGGTGCCAGGGACCTGTAGCTTCCCACCCAGGCAAACCAAGGCCCTGAAATGGGATCCTCACAACTCTCTCTGTCCATGGATCAGAAGACAGTCTGCACCCAATCCTGGAAGGGGAACTAGGCTCTGACACCTACTAGCTTGTCCTCTTGGGCAAACAGCTTCCTTTTAAGGCCTAAGTTTCCTCCCAGAAAACACCCCCTCCCCCACCTGCCAACTAGAGAGGCCAGAGGTAGATATGAGTGGTTGTCCTTTTGAGCATAGCAGCAAGACAGACAATTAGAAGATAATTAAAATCATCTGATAAAGTTCTGGAAGAGAAGTGTATGAAACAAAAGGGACACAAAGGAGGGAGCAATTAGGTAATTAATAATGACAGCTACTGTTTATTGATTATCTATAATGTACTAGGCATTTTACTCATATGAGTTCATTTAATCCTTTCTTTCAAACCTTCCAAGAAGACACAATTATCCTACTGCTAGATTAGAAAACAGGGGTCTGAAAAAGCAAAATAAGTTTCCCAAGACTACTTCCAGAATGCTCTTGGCATTTCCAGGCCTCCTCTTCTTCTTCTGCTCACAATGTACTCCCACCATGACCTCTCTTCAGTGGTGTTGGCCTCAGTTTCCCCATCTACCCAGAAAAAGATTAGCATCAGGTAATCTCTCTGTAGCCTCCATTTGCTCATCTGTAAAATGGGGTTAATACTATAACCTACCACAAAGTGTTGTCCTAAGGACCAAAGGAGGTAATAAGCGAAAAGCATTTAAAGCAGTGCCTAAGTAATGTTACTAAGCAGTACACTTAGTAATGTTATTTTTATCATGTCCAAGGGCACCATCTTACCATGAGCTTGTAGATGTCCAGCGGTGCAGCTGAGAGTTGCCTGCATTCACCCAGCTCTGTTTACATTGGAGCCTCCGACCCCTCCCCCACCCAGCCAGCTCTCCCCTGACCACAACTTTGAGCCTCTCTTGGGGCCAGAGGAGAAAAGAGGAGAGTTATCTTACCCGAGGCCCAGGAGAGTGGTGAAAGGTACGCTTGCAGCTTGTGAGCCAAAGCCCTCCTGCTTCCAGGAGCGCTGAGTGCTGGCAGCTGCATCACCGGCCAGCCAAGAGACTCCTGTGGGAAACTGCCCATTCCCAGTGAATTTCAATGAGGACTGCTTTCTGCCAGGAGGAAGAAAGCCATTGCTTAAAAGGCAAAGGCTGCTTTTGCTTGGCATGAGTGAGGAAATGCTGCCTGGGGAGGACAGGGAGAGGATGCAAAGGTGCAGCATGCACTGTCCCACAAATAAACAGGCAGTCACCAGACAGGCACCAGGACAAAGATCTGCATAGAGAGTTTAGGAGGGAAGGGTAATGGGAATCCCAAATCTGGCATGGCATCAATAGGGGTTCCCAGAGCAGAGAGTATTTGAGAAGGATCTTGATAGAAGAGTAGGAGTTCAGTAGACAGAGCAGGAGGCTGGAGCGAGGGGAGGTATTCAGAAAGAAGGAACAGTGTGAACTAGGACACGGATGCATGCGACAAGCCCAGAGTGTCAGAAAACGCTGCATCATAAGATGTTGTTAGAGCACTGGGGTGTGGTGACACAGAGGCAAGAAAAAAATTGGGGGGCACACCAGAAAAGTCTGTATTTGAAATGTTTTTTAAGATGTGGGTTTTCTTTTGTAAAGCACTGAAGGATTTTAGAAGAGAGAATGGTATGATCCCCCTGTACGTTTGAGGAAGCAGGTGCATGGATTACAAGGCTTATAAGGAATGGGGACAGGAAAGAGTTAAGAGGCTCCTGACATTTCAAGGCTGGAGGTAATGAGGATCAGATTCAAGGTCCCTGAAGTGAGACGGGGTTGGAAGCAAAGGATGCTGAAGAATTTCAACTGAGGAGCAGGCAAATTAATACAGAGGCATAAAGAAGGGGATCCAGGGCCCCCCTCCGGGTACAGCTTGGCCAACCAGATGGATGGTACCTGAGGACTCTCCAAGGCCAACAGAGGCCTGGGGTTCTAGGCCAGCTGGGATGTAGGACCCTAGACTGACAAGAGGCGAGTCTGGGGACAAAAGGCCCAGCCATCTTTCCCCACATCCAGGATGGCAAACACACATCATCCGATGTGCCAGCTCTGATGGATTGGTGGTGTCTACCTAAATTACTATTTGAGAAGGATTATAAAACTATATCTGGGCCCAATAGGAAAGAAAGCTGTGATTTATTAGCAACGTCTGTCATGGGTGCTGGCTCGGGAGGGGTAGTACATGTGTCTCTTACTTGTTTTCCCTGTACTTCAGATTCGCTGCCGAAAACTACTGTGATGAGTCTGGAACGTCTCTCAGCCAGGCCAGGTAATAGAGGCAGCAGCTGCACATGGGAAATACACAGTCACGTTGGAAGCCATGGGGCTGGCATCTTGTGTTCCTTGGACTTTCAGTGGGATGTAAAGAGCGTGACTGTAATAATCCCCAAAGATGCAGAGGTCATGTCAAAGTAGAAGCCATAAGGACTATAAAAGAGCATCTTCCGAGTTAGAAAGTCTTCGTTTGGGATCCAAGGATGAGCTACGGGAGGTCTGTAAGCCCCTCTAAATCATGCGCAAATTATTCATTTTTATCAAAGGAGGTCTTTAGTTTTTGACACTCTCTCAAAGAGACCCATGACCAAAGAAAGGTTGTCATCACTATTCAAAGTGATGGAAAGTAATGAGATACAACTGAATTCTGCTGGCGGAAGGAGAAGCATCTATATCTCAGTAGGAAGTAAACTGGAGTTAACACCTGACCCCTCAACGGTACAATCCACTCAACCTTAAAAATGTCCTCCAAATCTGGGATGCAAACTTGGGGCTGCTTTTGGGTACTGGAGAGCTTGGAAACCCAGGGAAACAGTTTCTTTTCTCAAAGAATGTTCTTAGATTTTGTAAATCTCTCAAAGATATCCATGTCCGGGCCGGTGAGATGGCTCAGCGGCTTAAGCGCCTGCCCGGCAAGCGTGAGGGCCCGAGTTCGACTCCCGGAACCCACATACGAAAAAAGGGGCCGGTGATATCGCTCAGCGGCACGGGCGCCTGCTGGCGCACGAGGTCCTGAGGTCGACCCCCCGGTACCCACAAAAAAAAAAAAAAGATATCCATGTCCCCCAAAAAAGGCTAACAACTGTTTAAGATGAAGGAAATTAATGCTACCTACGATTAAATAACCAGGGAGGTTTGTAGGGCCCGTGAAACAATAAAACTCATCATTGTGCTGGGAGCACAGCAAGATTGGTCACATATGAAGGTGCTATCCACTCCAAGAAAGTGTAGCACTAGGGAAAATACTTCTGGACATTATGTTGGGACCATGGACTGGTAGACACTTCTGGAAAGTATTACACTTTGGTTATCGTATCTGATGGGGTCTGGGGTGAGGGTCAAGGGTAGGAAACTGGTTGGCTTTTTTTTTTTGTGAGTACCAGGGGTCGACCTCAGGACCTCGTGCACCAGCAGGCGCCCATGCCACTGAGCGATATCACCGGCCCTTTTTTCGTATGTGGGTTCCGGGAGTCGAACTCAGGACCTTGTGCTTGCCAGGCAGGCGCTTATGCCGCTGAGCTACCTCACCGGCCCAGGGGTAGGAAATTGAATGCAGGGTCCTGGGTTAGCAGCACTGGCTCTTGGCTGTGATACATGAGCGCCCCATCGCTTTCCTCCCAAGCACCCATGTCACCGTTGACACACATTGATTGGTGTGTTACGTATCATCTGTCTGCTCCACAAGTCTGTCAGCTCTAGGGGAGCAAGATTCTGTCTGTTCCCACAGTCACCTGACAGAATGTTGGGCACATAGTAGATGGAACCAGCAAATACTTATTGAATGAAAAGGTAGACAGATGGATGGGTGAGTGGGTGGGCAAACCAGCGTGGTTCAGTTAAGAGGAGAATTTTGAGGAAAGACTAAATCAAATGTCTCAATGGCTTGATATTTGGGAACCAAAGCAGTATCGTAGCTCAAGGAACAGAATCTGGAGACATGGTTTGTTCAGTGTACAACCTTAGACAAAATATTTAACCTCTCTGTGACTTGTTTTCTCATCCATAAAGTAGGGACAACAGTTCCTTCTTCTTAGAGTTACTAAATTAGATGAACTAATGCATGTAAATCACGTAGAATAGTACCTGATACATAATAAGCACTAGGTAATAAGCCAAAGAAGCTAAATATGGAGAATGCAGGCAGAAGGCAAAGGAATGCAGAGAGTAACAAGAAGATTGAAAATAAAAATGGGAGGGCCAGGTGTGGTGGCACAAACCAATAATCCCAGCACTGGAAAGAGTCTGAGACAAGAGGATTGCCACGAATTTGAGGCCAGCTTGGGCTACATAGTGAGACCCTGGATAGTCATAGTGAGAGCTACAGACAGACAGACAGACAGACAGACAGACAGACAGACATAGACAGAGAGCAACGGAGAGACAGATATAAAGAGAAAAAAAAGTGGTAAATGGTGGCTTCAGCATCATTTTATAAGGTGCTAGTAACTCACCCATGGTATAGAGAAATCCAATAAGTATACTCGCCAGGTATGGACAACAGCATTTTTACTGTTTGTTGGTTTGTATGTTTGTTTGTTGAACACAGGAGTGAGAGCAAGGATGGGGAGACATGAGCTGGTTTCCAGACATAACTGTGGGCATCTGCATGGAGATGTCCACAATGTGAGCCCAAGCTTAGGAGGGTGATTTTGGCAGGCAAAATCTTATTGAGGAGACTCAGTTCTGCTCTGGGAAGTAAGGAAATGGTGTAAGAAGAAACCACCCTCAGCTGGGCACTGCGGTGCACACCTGTGACCCCAGCTACTAGGGAGCTAAGGCAGGAAGATCACAAGCTTGAGGCCAGCCTGGGAAACTTAGCAAAAGCCCATCTCAAAGCAAGGTTTAAAAAGAGTTGGGGATGTAGCTCAGTGATAGAGCATCTGCCTTACATGCATGAGGCCTTGCATTCAATCCCCAGTACCATAAAAAAAAGAAGAAAGGAAGGAAGGAAGGAGGAAGGAAGGAAGCAAGAAAGGAAGAAAGAAAGAAAGAAAGAAAGAAAGAAAGAAAGAAAGAAAGAAAGAAAAAGAAGGAAAAGAACCCCCTCCCAGAACTCTTCCCTATTCAGTGTCCACACCAACATTCAGGCTTCTGAACTCTGGCCATTGCTGTGCCCTCCTCATTTCCTGCAAGGACCAAGGGTACTGATCAACCAAGTGACCCCCCAAGGCTCCTAGGAAAAATTGACCCTTTGGCCTTTGAGGTTGACTTTGTAGAAAAGGAAATTGGATCCATATCTTCAAACACCCCCAGCAGATTCATCAGGCCGGGGACATGTTATCCCCAACCCTCCTGGGTGTGATGGTGAGAGAAAGACGCAGTGGGTGGACAAAGGAGCACAGAGGCCCTAGGGGGCTGGGCTCACATAGATAGCTCCCTACTGCTTCTCCTGGCCCGGGTCTAATCAGGACACTGATGCCAAACACCTCCCTAACCACCATCACAAATCACCATGGTAACAACCCCTCGAGACACAGACTGGCTTCTCCACCCTCTCTGGCTGTCTTGTCCGTGGGGGAACGAGTGGTGCACCTTCTGTCAGAAACAGTGACTCTGATGTCCAGGTCGGCTCAAAGCAGGCAGAACCACGATAACTTCTGCCCACATGTCACATCCTGCTGGGGTCTGTTACGAGTTAGAGGCAGCACGTCTCCCTGGACATGCTCGTGTCAACTGACATTTTGTTTCAGGTGACAGAGTGAAGACATCATCATAGTGGCAATCTTGATCTTTTTTTCTAGTCCCAGATGTCCCAGAATAAGTCCATTTCTTCTAAATTTATCGAAGTGTTGACAGACAGAAAAATGCCAAGCTGTCAATTGAAACAGAGGCTCCACTTCAGTTTTCAAAATAAACGCATTCTAAAGAAGTTCCATAGGGCCACACTGAGAATCACAAGAGCCAGGCTCAGGGCCTTGGCTTAGCCGTCTGTGGCTGAGTGGGTTTGAGAAGTCTCTTCGCCCTGCACACACCTCTGACTAGGTCATCCTCTCTTCCTGCCCTTCCTCCAACGTTGATTGGCAGTGCTACAAGTTGATTGGCCCTTTCCTGCTGGCATCTTGAAGGATGGCACTGTTTGTTATAAATAAGTGAATAGGGCAGGGTGGGGCCAAGGGAGGGGCTGACTGAGGCCCTCAGAGAGCTCATTCGTGGGCAAATCTCCTTCTCGTGTGACTTCCGATCTTCAGCCCTGATTACTAAAGCAGTCACAAGTAAAAGGAGAGGGAAAAGAGGTGCTGAAGGAGACTCATTTCTATAGGGCAGGGATCATGATAGAGCTAAGGGGAAGCAACAAATTCATCTCTTCAACCCAAGTCAAACTTCAGCGGTCTGCTCACAGTGAGACAGGGTTCCCAGTGAGCAAACTGGAGCCTCAAAGAGCTCAAAGTCATGGGCATTCTGCTGGAAATAGAGCTTGAGAGCTTGGAAGGGCTTGTAAAGACCCAGCTAGGAAGGGGGTGTGCAGAGGCTTTTTAACAACCAGAGTGGGTGGGAGCTGGGTAGAGTGAATGATTTAAAGTCTCAAATTGCAGAGGGGTCTGAACCACAGCAGAAAACATTCCCGGGAGCTGTCCGTGGTGCTGACAGCCTCTGCCTAGGCTGAGTCCATCCTCCACACCAGCTGGCAGTCCATGCCTCGTCCTGTCTGACCTCAGCCAACTGCAGAGCCAGATGCCTGCCCAGCACCACTTCCTGCCTGGCCATGACTCTTCCAGCCTGCCCCGGTTCACGCCTGGCCTGGCCAGGACTGCAGCTACCCACGCATGTGGTCCATCTACCCTAGCCTTTCCCGGCCTGGCAGCCACTCAGTTTCCAAAACACAGCTGTAGGTGGTGAATCAGCCACAATAATAGACATTGGGCACCCAGGAAGCCAGGGTGCAAGATCAGAGGCAGGAGAAACAGACCCACCCCTCCCCAGCCACTTCCTCATCATTGTACCATAATCAAGATGGCAGAGCAAGGCTTCCCAGTCAACAAAAACCCATTTCCACACATCAGCTACTATATAAGACCCCAAAGGGATCTCAACTAGGATAGGTGTGTCCCCTTTCTTATGTCCCATCAAGTGTCTTTGAGCATATCACTGAATTTCCCTGGACTCAGGTTTCCCATCAGGGTTGCTACAGGGCCCCCTGAGGAGGAAACAGACATGAAAATGTTTGAGGAGTAATAGAACATGGCATGAGGGGCAGTTACTTTTGCTACACAAGTCCTACCCAGGCCTTGTCAATGAGATTCTGGAAGCTAGCTGGGGACAGAGAACATACTAGTATTTGAATGTCCCAGTCCTGTGAGCCAGATGTTACTGTCACCATTCTACTGGGGAGGTTAAATGGCTTGGCTAAGGTCACACACCTAAGGTGCCACCAAGCCAGGATTTTAATCCCATTCTGTGTGGCTCACAAACCCATGCATTTCAACCACTTCTCTAACCAGCCTCCCTCTGGCCTGTTTACTGTAGCTCATTTCACAGCACCAGACCTTGTTTCCAGTACCCCAGAGAAGTAATTCCATCTTAGGAGAAATAACTCCCACCTGCTCCTCAGATCAGACCTCTGGGCCTGCAGTTCTTGTCTGAGACAGACTTGGCCCCTGTTCGCCAAACTGTCTGGAACGTGGCTTTGGACTAGACATGGCCGTCCTCACCACTCCCCATCCAAGCTCTTCTCTCTACCCTCTCCCTGCACTGAACCCCAGAAGCAGGAGCATGGCCATATAGCATATGTCCTTAGAGCAAAGGTTCTCCAACCTTACAATGCATAAGAACTGCAGAGCAATATCGTGGGGAAGCGCAGTCATGATCCACAGAGATCCTGAACCCACATAACCTTGCAGTGCAGGGCCCAGAACACTGAACACTTAAGAAGGCAATTCCCGTGCAGGCAGCCCATGCTGCCCTGGACTCGCAGTCCTGTGTCCTTTGCTCTGGGCTGGAAGGTAATCCTGAGTGCAGACCCCAAATATCACATCTCTGAATGGCAGATATTACTCTCCCTGTTCTACATTACAGAGGCTGTAGGATGTTCCTTTTCTTTCCCCCATTTTACAAATGAGAGAGTTGAGGCCAGGAAGAAACAGTGACTCTTCCAAGATCAGATATCTGATACCAGTAGCACCAGGATGGGGGTCAGGACAGTCAAACCAGAACAATGTCTGCGGGGTCTGGAGATCTGGGAAGGGGGTGGAGGGAGGTGAAGCCATGGCAGCCACAGAGCCTTTGTGTCACTTAGTTGTGAGGCCACAGGACAAGTCAGAGGGGCTTCCACACTGATTTAGGAGGTGGTCCCCCTGAGGACTCACGGGCTGGGATGCCATTTGTCACTTCCCCAAAGAAGCCTCCAAAACGATGATCACAGCACAGGACCCAGCCCGTGCACACGCACACAGAGAGTCTCTCATTAAGAACTCCCAGGCCATCTGGCACAACAGCTACTGGGGTCTCCAGGCTGGGCCTCAGGTGCAGGGGACGTGATAAGAGGTGGCACAGAGCAGAGCTCCTTTGGCACACAGGAGAGGCATTTGTGCACCACACTCAATTAGGATTTGGAAAAAGCTTAGGTATACCCATCCCCCTCCTGGAGAAGTGTGGGGCCTCCCTGGAGTTCAACTCCTTCTTTGTCAAGGGATTCCAGCAGCACTGCCCAATAGAGCTTCCTGGGATGATGGAAAGCTTCAATATTTGCTCTGCCCAAGACTCCAGCTACCTGCCACATGCAGCTGTTAAGCAAGCAAATGGCGAATAAGACTGAAGAATTGTTTTTTACTTTAGTAAATATCAAAATGAGTTAATAACTCATTTAAATCTCACAAGAGATCTATGAGTCAACACCACTCTTTATTGTGCCCATTTATAGAATGAGGGAGCTGAGGCCCAGAGAGGCTAAGTAATTTGTCCACGATCATCCCACAGCTAGTGGGTAGTAGACTTCAGAATTGAACTCCAGCAGTCTGGGCCCAGAGTTTCTCTCTAACCACTGTACTGAGCCTCATCCCTGCTGTCATGCTGCATTCCTGGCTCACCATCTGGGGCACACTACAGCATACACACCCGTGCACGTACACAAGGTCTGAGTGAGGAGTCCGAGTGAGCAGCAGGCTGAGAGCCGAATCAGAGCCCTGAATGGAGGGGAACCCTAATTTCATGGACGAGACCCCCATGGCCTTGGCAAGGTCTTAGCTAATGAATAAAACATTAGCAGTGGCATTTGGAGCTTCGGCTCAGTGAAACAGCCCCTGAGTGACAGAGTGCCCTGTCTGAGGCAAAAAGTGTTGCTCTTACTCCGAGCACCTCCCAATCAGATGGAAGAGGCAGTGACCTACAGGGATTCAAGCTGGGGTGGCATGAACCTGAAAGGAGGTGTCCTATGGAACTGCTGCATCCCTGTCTCCATATCAGCCAGTCCTAAAAAGTCTTAAGTTCCCCAAGAGCTCCAGGATGAAGGTGTGGAGAGAGCACATCCTCTCAGGTGATCACTTTCTCTACCCTCTAGGGTAGGGAGCCCTGCCAGAGCTAATTAGCAAAACACATTAAGGACATGGCTTACAAATGTCCCCATGGTTCCCCACATCTCATTTGCATTGAGCTGTTGTTACCTTATTGATTATATTAAATTAGGAGATGGTCACACCGCCTGCAATGCAACAATTATCATCATCAAACCAATTAGCACCAAATAGGATGTGGTCCCCGTGGCTCCAGTTCTGCACTCAGCTCTTTCCACCACTGCCTGCCTGGCCTTATGAAATACTTGTGTTTCTAATGATACGCAGCAATCAGCAGAAATTTTCCCAAGAGACTCACCCTCTCCATGGCTCTGTGTCAGGGTATCTTGTCACATTAGAACAAACAAAATGATACGACTGGTATCTTTGGTAAGTCCTTGCAAATGAACTACTCCTTGCCACAGAAAGGCTTGATTAATCAATCACAAAGTTTCAGCCTCAGCTGGGCATAGTGGCACATGCCTGTGATCCCAGCACTTGGGAGGCTGAGGTGGGAGGATCTCTGAGAGTTGAAGGCCAGCCTGGGCTACATGGTGAGTTCAAGGCCAGCCTGAACTACATAGCAAGACTCTGTCTCAGAAAGAAAAAAATAGTTTTAGTCTCAGACAGTCTGACACAGAGCCCACACAACAGACTCACACATGCACTCACATACACTGTCATACTTGCCACACAAGCCTATACCCAGCGTTCATGTACAAGTACAATCACACACCCAACTCTTCACCTAACACATACAAGCAAGCACAGGCTAAGCAGCCAGACACACGCTCACACAGGCAGGCAGACACAAGATACAGATTGTACACACACACACACCAGCATCCTCACGATGCTCACCACACCACGGCCACACACAAGGACACACCTCACTACACACTCCTGGACACGCATCATTTTTGGAGACACTTTCGGCAGAATCCAGGGCTCTGGCAGGAGGACCCTGAGATGCCTCCTCATAGCTGC
This sequence comes from Erethizon dorsatum, assembly GCA_028451465.1. Taxonomy (NCBI): domain Eukaryota; kingdom Metazoa; phylum Chordata; class Mammalia; order Rodentia; family Erethizontidae; genus Erethizon; species Erethizon dorsatum. The sequence continues at coordinate 105,793,837 of CM051827.1, read as the reverse complement.
TCAGGCGCAGACCCTCACTCCTTGTCCGCACGGGCACACTGCCACCTCCCGCCTGCCACGTCTCCTCCGTGGTGTAGCCTGAAGCCTCAGGCAAGGGCACGGTCAGCCTTGCTGTTTTCCCTCTGAATGACCGGGGCAGAGGTGAAAGGGTGGAAGAGCCAGAAACCAGACACTCTGAGTTTTCCCAAAGAGGCGGCCTTGGGAGAGAAGCTCATCACAGAGTTTCCACTGGCATGGGTGTTGTTCATTTGCACCCCACTTAACCCGCACACCCCTGACTGAGCACTTGCCCTATGCCTATCAAGGAGCTATTCCTTCCTTCCTTCAGTAAATACCTCCCACCAGTGCAGCAGCACACACCTGTAATCCCAGCTACTCGAGAGGCTGAGTCAGGAGAATCATAAGGTCAAGGCCAGCCTGGGCAGCGTAGTGATACCTTATCTCAAAATAAAAAATTTTTTAAATGGAGCCATGTGTCAGTGGTAGAGTGTTTGCCTAGCTGATGCAAGGCTCTGGGTTCAATCCCTAGTACCACAAAATCAATTAACTAAGAAATTAATATTTCCTGCATGCTTCTTGTAAACTGAGGGCTGTGCTAGGTGCTGGAGGCTCCACAGCTCACGAAACACAGTCCCTGTTTTTGTAACACAGTCTAGAGGAAGAGACAAGCTGGAAAATAATAAACCGCCGCATCTATAATAAGTAAGAGCTGCCAATACAAAGAGAGCAGATGAAGAGAAGAGAGTGTGGGATGCCAGTGTAGACAAGGGGATCAGAAAATCTCCCCAGGTAACATGTGAGCAGACGCCTGCTGGAAAGAGGGGCAATCTGTGCAAATATGTGGGAGGAAAGCATGCCAGGCAGAGGGGGCAGACAGTGCAAAGGGCCTGTGGCAGGTGGGTGCGTGGCAGTCCCCAGCACAGCAGGGCCTCCAGCACAGGTGGAGAGAGTGAGCCAGGAGGTTGCAGAGATGGTGCCTATTTTTGGGTGCATTACCTCATCAAATCCTCTCAGCTCTGGCAGATGAGGGCCAATGTAACTTCCAACTTATAGGCAGGAAAACTGAGGCTCAGAGAGGTAATGAGAGAGTGCCAGGTCACACAGCTCTGAAGACACTGAGCAGAGACGTGGCTGGGTCTGCCCATTCCAGCTCCAGGTCCACTCTTAACCCCCGGCCCTCACTCGCCCCCATGTACCCCTCTCCCTGCCAGGCTGTGCCAGGGCTGTCCACACAAGGCTGTGCTCTGGCTAAAGTTCACATGGTCGTCATCGTCACGGCTGAGCCACTCTCTCATTCAAGTGCTTTCCTTACACATTATTACAATGCGCATGAGTGTGGCTGCTGGCAGAGCTTACAACTACAAACACCAATAATAACTCATAACTCTTGCCATCAGCTCTAATGGGCCATGCCGGGTCCTTCACACATACACAGGGAGGCTGGAGGGACTCCCGTGGGTTCTGGAAATGCCCCCTCACCAGCAGCAAAAGTCCTCGCTGTCATCCCCCTTCATGCCCACAGAGCTGCCCTCTCCCTCGGTGACTCTGCCTCTGCCACCGAGCTGTCCCGAGTCTCTTGCTTCTTTGGTTTGGAGTGGAAGAGAGGGCAGTGGGACCCCAAACCATGGAGAGCTCAACACCAACTGCAGATGATCCACAGTTCAAGTTCCAGCGTGAAGAAGAACAAAGGAAGCCCTTTAAACAAAAGGGACAGCCAAGGTGCCAGACTCTCCTCCCGAACAAGCACGGCTCAAAGAACACCTATAAGAAAGTGTTTTTGTGTCAAGGTCTATGAAGTCAGTGCTAGATGTAAACATCTTCTCATGTAATAGTCACAACAACCCCACAGACAAGAATCACGTCACTCTGCAGACGCGGGAGCTGTGGCTCAGAAACGTTCAGTCACTCTCTTGAGATCACTAGCCAGCAAGTGCAAGAGCTGGGATTTGCATCCAGGTCAATCTGGCCTCACAGTTGGTGTCTTGCCTGAGTCGCTGCGATCAGGGAGGTACAAGAGGGACTGAGGAGGGCTGGGACCTGTGCGGCTGTCTGTCCTGCGGAGACGCTCCCTCAGCCAAACCCCTCTCTTGACACCTCCTGGAGAAGTGGATGGAACAGACGGAAGGGGAAAGAGGGAGGGGAATAGGCCCGGGAGGAATAAGGAGGAGGGGTTGGGGGAGAAAACAAAGGAGGAGGGAATAAGGGAGGCAAGAAGGAGGCCCTGCCTGCACACCTGCCCCTCACCCTCACACCCGCCCCTTACCTGCTGCACAGTCACCGCACACGGTCGGTCCTTAAGCTCCTTCCAGAATGTGGCAGGAATTAGACCATCTGTTCATGGGGCCCGGGTCTTGCCAGGACCCACCATGTACCAGTGCCACACACACACACGCATGCGCACATTGGCTCTCTCTCTGTGAAGAACAGGAGTCCACACAACTCATCCATGAGCAGCCGTGAGCCTGGCCCCGCTCCCACACACACAGGCAGGCTCTCATGGCTCTGCAGGTCTGCCTGAAATGTCAGCGTCCAACCTCGTGCCCGAATGCCAAACTCCCATTCAGCCTTCAACACCCAACTCAAATGTCACCACCTCTGTGAAGCCACCCAAGACTCTCCCAGGCCATGAGACTGGAATGAGGCAGAAATGCATGAAAAATGAAATCCCTCCCACACCTCACTTCAATTTCATCTCCCTGAGGTCACTACGGATGGTGGATATGTTTACACATGATTTTCTAGACCCAAAAAATGTACACATGGACTTTTTTAATTTTAATTTTTTCTATTTATTTAACTAATAAAAATAAGGTTCACATTACTCCAAATTTGCTTTTTTCTCTTTGAGCATTGCAGACAATCTCTGAGGTCAGCACATCTGGATGGACACCCTCATCCTTAGCTGTGTGACCACCCACAGCGGCGTCCCCTAACCATTTCCCTCCGGAGCTCCTTCACCACCAAGACTACAAACAGCGCTATAATAAGCACCGTCGCACATCTACCTCTATGTTCTGATGCTTTTATTCCCACAGGATGGATTCCCAAAAGAGGGATTTGTAAATCAGAGCGTGTTCATACTTTAAATTTTAATTGGCACTGCTAATTTCGTTCACTAACATTTAGAGCAATCCTCACTCCCCAGTGATAAATGCCAGAATTCTTTTCCCATATCACTACCAGAACTGGACATTATCTATCAATTTTTTATTCTTGCCAATAGATGGATGATAAGACCTACCTCCTGGGATTGGCACGAGGTTTAAATGAGCTTTAAATGTAAAGTACATTTTCCAGCATGTAGTTTCCTTAATAAACTTAATAAAATAATGTTTCCTTAACAAACATTAGCCCTGTATATAACTCAGACATCATTATCACAAATCTAAGGAAAGCCTGGGAGACACAGTAACTTCCAGGTTCAGGTGAGAGTACTTTTTAAGTAGACCTGGATTCCCACCCAGTGTTCTCCAACTGGCTGTGTGGCTCTGGGTGAATCATTAACGTCCTGGAGCCTCATCTGCTTCATCCATAAAATGGCACAATGAGCCCCACGCTTTCTCCTTCATAAGGCAATAGCAGCTCAGGTGAATTCATGAGTGTGAAATCACCTTGAGAGGCTGAAGACCCCACCCTGGGGCAGAGCAGTGTGCTGCCATTTCCACCACTGAGCAGGCAGAATCTCTGGGTGATTGCCACCCAGCCACTTCTTGGAGGAACAGGGATATCCCATGACCCTTGGGGCTCAACCTTTTAACCAGGCGGTCATGCTCCAGGAGTCCTTGAAGACAGGGCAGCTATGTGGATGTAAGCACAGGGTCACCTAAAGGGCTATAGACTTCTCCCACCCACAGATGTCCCCTGGCCCTGACATTACTGCCAGCTGCCAGCAACTTCACCATTAGAGGCCAGTCTTCCCTACACCAGTCCCTGGAAAATAACTTTCAGAGTTGTTCGCTGAACGTTTCCTGAGCATGTGCTCTGGGCAAAACCATGCTCTGGTCAGGCCCAGGCTAACACTCCCAGGGGCCACCTCTCCAGCTCCGACTTCCCTCCAAGCTTCAGATCCATATTCCGATCTGTCTGCTGGAAGCTTTGCCCACAATGTCCTACAGGCCCCTCACATTCAGCTCACCCCAAAATGAACCATCAGCTTCCTTCATCAGCCTGCCCTCCTGCTTCACATCTCAGGGCCTGGCCTCCCTGCTCTCCAGGCCACCACACCAAAAGAAAGACCTTGCTCCCTTACCACCTGCATCCCACCAGTTACCAAGTTACCAAGTTACTAAGCCCATGAATCCAAATGCTCCAGCTTCCTGTCCAGGACAGGACAGGAGGAGGTGGGTGAGGCAGACTGGGGAGGACTCCTGCAAGTGCTCACCCTGAGATGAATGCCACCTCAAACCTGGCACCCTGCAGCCTCATTGCCCATGCTGGTCCTGGCCTGACCCTGCCCTCTAGCCCAGGCTGGTTCATCACCTCACTGGGCGGAGGGAGCAGCCACTTACCTGGCCGCTCAGACTGCTCTCTTCCCTCCAATCAACCTCTTCCATGCAACCAGATTGATAATCCCAAATTCTAAGCTGGGTCATGCCACATTCTCAAGAATCTTCTAGACTCACCATCACTCACTGAACTAAATCCCAAGCCTGCCTGCCATTCACACAGGACGTGCTGGCCACCCCACTGCCACAACCGAATCTCTTCTCTTTGAAACTATCTTTCCACAGGTTGCCAGCTCAGAACTAGTATCTGCTTGGACTACAAATGAGGACCTGACACAAGAGCAGCCCAGCCATAGACTACTTAAAAGCCTATCACATGGCCTGACATAAGAGACCTTACAAAGGGACACTAGTCATGGGCTAAGCCAATCAGATTTCTTCTCCAAGGATTTTTAACTAGAAGGCAAAAGAGAATTGGCTGGTAGCAAGACCAAAAAGCAGACACAAGCAACTGAACTTAAGTCATGTTAAAAGAACAAATAGACTGCTTCCAGCTGCTGAGGTCCTGACACCATCTTAAATGCAGTGTGCCTCAGTTTCCCACGACCTCTGGCCCTATGACAGTTTCTCTCGTTGGATTTCGGCAGCATGCCCTTGTCATACCACTGGGGTCTTTAACTAGGTAGTGTGAATGAACTTCGGATCCATAAAACCACAACATTCGAGGCCCTGTACAGAAAGGCGACCTGGGATCAGTCAGTCCTTCCTCTCCCCTGCTCTCCAGTCCACTTGGTCTCTGGCTAGAACCTGCCCACGCCCAGCTTCCCGGTGAGAGACCCAGACATTTATGTGGAATAACCCACCCTCTCCCCCTCTTCCGATCCCAGTTCAAGATATCCTGAAGAGAATCTGCCCACATTTGGATCAGGTACCCAGTCAGCCATGAGCCAGGAGACCACCTCCTCAAGACACTCACTGTAGCTCCTGAGCCTTCGAATTATTCCTCTAGGTTAACCTTAGCCATCCCCGGCTCTTCTGCACCCACAGCTGGGTCCTCAGAGAGGTTCTGGGGTCAGAACCAGAAGAAGGGTGGTGGCTGCCTTTCCTGATCTTGCAGTCCGCTCACCCGGGTTTGGCACTGGCCAAGGAAGACAGGGTCCCACCAAGACCTGAGCTAGAGACAGCTGTCTGGAGAAGAATGGAAACCCCTGCTCCTACCAGCCAGCCCCAGGCTTGGCTGTGACACTCAGCCACCCACGAGAAAAGGGGCACCCAACGCTTCTGCACTGTTCCAAAAAGCTAGAGACATCTCATGCCCACAAATAATAATCATGATTTTCCGTAATTATTATTTGTGTATTTTGCATAATTGTCATAATTATTATCATCAGCTCATCAGCCTCTCATCCCAGCATGCTCCTCCCGTCCGGAGCCTGATCACATGGCCCCCTTGCCTGCCTCTGCCCTCTTCCCAGAGCTGTTCTCAGGGTCCTTTCAGGAGATGGGGTAGGATGGCCCTGTTCATCCTTCCAGAATATTTCTGGCCTCAGTGTTAACCCTGCACAGGGCCTGTGCTGTGTGTGGGGACAGGAGACAGAGGAAGTGCCAGAGGAGCTTGCCAGCTCACTCACTGCAGAAGAGGGTTAAGACCTCCCCACTTCCCTCCAGCCAGCAATATGACAAAGCCACCTCATCCCAGCTGAGGAGAGCAGACTGGTGGCAGCTCACCCCAGCCCACTATGCTCAGTGACGTCACATTGATAGCTCAAGATCAGTCATGGTGAGAATGTTTACACCACGGAAATGGTCAGAAGAGCTTCTGTTCCAGAAATAATGTCTAAACACTCGACAGCTTGCCCTGAAACCCATGGGAGGTGTCCATCGGTGACTGTAAAGAAAGTGTCAGTTCCCTTCAATAGTGCAAACTCTTCAACAGAAAGCCTCTGAAGCCCTGCCTGCCAAGCCCCAGCCCATTCCAGCTTCCTCTTTGACCAAATCCCCACATCCTTCCAGATCCTTCTATGCCCCAGAGAAGTCCTCTCCAGGCCCACAGTCTCTGGCCTCCAGTCTCCATCTGAAACCTCTTCTCCACTGGCAGCCTCCTCCCCTTTCTCCCTCAGGCCTGGGCTTAGAGGCCTATCTCCCTGGAAGGCCTCCTTGACCACAACTTGGGTTGGATGCCATGGCCTGGAGCTCCTGAGCCTCACTCCCATGGCAGTGCACGGTACGATCAGCACACATCTATGGCCCTGCTCACTCCAGGCTCCGGAGAGCAAGAGTCAAGCATAATGCAGCGTCTGGCACAGAGTCTAACACTGTTGAGCTGAACAGAATCAAACTGAATTGAATCAAATAGAGTGAACACTGTACCCAAGACAGGCTGTGGTCAGTGTCCTAAGAAAGGACAGAATAGAGTGATCTGGGGACCAGAGTAAAGCAGGTGCTTCTGGTGGATAGGCATCCTGCACGCACATTAGCAGAGCAGTACATTAGGCTCAGGAGCTCAGCAGCCCACCCCGGGCATCGCCACAATGCATCCTCCCCGCCTCCCCCATCCTCAGCAAGGCCCCTCTTGGTCCCTGTCCACTTTCACTTCACCCTGCTTTGGGAACAGGAGCCACCACCCCACCTCTGTCTCCCTCAGTCACACCCCCTCCTCTGATGTGACCCCAGGATCCTCTGAAACAATTTCCCACATCCGAAGAGGAAAGAATGAGGGCTCCGTATCAGACAGCGAAATTGTTTTGAAACAACGTGCTGTTTCTTGCTCATTGAAATATGCAGACTGAGGTTCCTGCATCGGAGCTAACGTTTATTGAGAACTGTCAAGGAACAAAGCAAAGACCAGCAGAGGGAAACGAAATAGCAACAGAATAAACAGCACAGCAGCTGTGCTTTCCGGGCCAGAGGTCCAGCACTGTCAAGACGCTCGCCACTGAGGGAGAGGCGCCGGGCTTGCAGTGCCAGAAAGGGCGGTGGCCGCGTACGGAGTCTGTCACCTGAGGGTGCAAATGAGCACTCTGTCGAGGACAGGCTGCAGGACAAGCCTGTCACTCCACATAGCCGCGCAAAGCAAGTCCCTTTGCTCACAGGTTCAGAAATCTCCACTTGAGTCCAGTGAGGGTGTTCATGTGTTACAGGGTGACAAATCCTTGTGATTTGATACCTCGTAAGCAGGTCAGCTTAAGGGCCTTGGTGCCAGACCAAGGAGTATGGCCTTATTGTGCAGGCAGTAGAGAGATCAATACAGGGTTTTGAGTAAGTTTTGGAAAAATATACTGATTACAGTGTGGAGAACAGAAAGTAGGAGGAGGAAGAAGAGGAAGAGGCAGAGGAGGGGAGAGGAGAGGTGGGGAGGCCGGATCAGAAATTGCTGCCATAATTCAGATGGTGGTGGGCCCAGAGAGGACCTGGGGGAGGAGGCAGGGAAGAGGACTCCCTGTGAAGCCCCCCTCAAGATAGGCCTATCAGGGGCTGAGGGTCCTCTGAAGCTGGGCAAAGCTCCTATGCAAACTGCCACCCAAATGTCCTTCCTACCTAAAGAATGTCTCCTTCAAGCCCACAGGCAGGACCTTGTTAGCCCCAAGGGGCAGTGTAATTGGGGTAGCAGCAGGACAGAGCCCTCCAGCACAGAGCCTGGGGGAGGAGAGGGGACAGGAAACCAAGTCCCGAAGTCTTTAAAAAGCTTGGCCATAAGGCTGAGACCTTGAACCTGTCGCCAGGCGCCCCATTCATAGACTCGTGCACACACACTGTAAATAAAGTGTCAGACCCCTTCAGTAGTGCAAACTCTTCAACAGAAAGCCCCCGAAGCACTCCACACACACAGGCACACCCAGTTCACCAACCCAGTAGAAGGTGAACGTCACAAACTGGCACCTGTGCCTCATCTGCACTCTGCCTCCCATCCAACCCAAGACTCACGTAGCACCCGCCTCCATCCCCCTGAAAATGACCACCACCTGCCCAAATCCTCCACACAGACCCACACCCCGCACACCAGCCACACAGGACCCACATTCTGTGAACACAGACATCAAACACCCGGCCCAGCATGGAAGCTGGCCTGGCCCATCGCATATATACAGGTCAGCGCCCCCCACACGCTGCCTGACCTGGGGCCCAGGTCCCACCTGATGTCCACTCCCGAAGCTGTGCATCCACAGAGCAGGGGCTGCTTGAACGAGGCTCCTTCGTGCAGCTCACAAAAAGGCAGCATTTGCTTAGGTTAAGCCTGGCCTTGAAGAAAGGACAGAAATTCTCAACCCAGATAGTGCGTGATAGTGTCCTGTTCACATCCACAAACTGCATGACCACATCTGTGCAAGTTACCTCATCCTGAGTGACAGTGAACCTCCACTTATAAATGATAGGAAAACTCTGACATCAAAGGCTACTCTAAATGAATTAAAACGCATGCCATGCCCAGTGCATACGCTGCATGCCATGAGCGGATACACCAGTTTTACTCACAGAGCATCATTTTGACCCCCTCCAAGAAAGAAATGTTGAACAAATATTAGAAGAATATTGACATAAAGTGACATCAATTAACTGGTCTGCCTGTGAGGCACCATGTTCCCATCTGGCCCTGTTCAGCCCACAGAATTTTCAAGATGGAGCGCCTGGCACACTGGGCAGGCACACAGCACCTGGCACTGCTTGCCTCAGCCGTGGGGAGGCTCTGGCCAGGAAGGCTGGCTGCCCATATAGAGGCTGACTGAAGAAATTGTGCCTGGAGGGGCTGTGGGATTTCCTAAGCCCACACTTGACTCCATCCGCACCAAACTCGCCTGTGTGTGGTCTTTGGGGAGGCCGCGCGGGAGCAGCATATCGATCAGACTGGAGGAGAGGGAGGGAAAATGTCTTCAAACACCAGAGCGCCACTTCCCCACCGGCTCTAAGGGACTCAAGAACACCGGCAGCACTCAGGCTGGCCCCAAGACAGCCACGCACCAGGGGACCCAGCAGACACAAAGACACATGGAGACAGCTCACCGCTCTGGGCACGCAGTGACACACGTGTAGCACAGAGGGAAAAGCACCCAGCCAGGCAGGCAGAAAAAGCCCCGAAGTTCCCACACATGCCCAGGGGGTCCCATAGGCACCCAGTACCTCCCACAAGAGTACACACACACACACACACACACACACTCCCCCAGACAGCTCGAGCATGTTCGCCCCACCCCACCTGCTTCTCTCAGCCTCCAGATGGTGGTCAGGAGCCAAGAGCCCTGGGACCCACTCCTGTGTAAATGACACACACTTCCCCCTCCACGGGGAGAAGGTGGCCTTGACCTTTGCGTGTCACTCTCACATCCCTGCAGCCAGGTAATTCCATGAATTAGAATCCCAGAGGAGATTCTTTAATGACTGATGCCTGGATCCCTGCTCCCGTCCCACAGAGACTGATTCCCATTGGTTGGGGAGGGCACCAGGCCTGGGTAGGTTTTTCACACACACACACACACACACACACACACACACACACACACGCACGCACAATCCCACCAAGAGATTCTACTGTTCTCCCAGGGCTGACAATCACTGAAGTGACTATGTAAGCCCCTGGGTCCTGCGGCACCCTTGGTCTCGGGCAGGACTGCCCTGATCGATCAACAAGATCTTGCGGTGTGAAGGTGCTCCTCTCCCCGCCCTCCAGCTCACCCAAGAAGCCAGGGCACCGGGTCTGACCCGCCCACCGCCACCGACCCTCTGTAAGCACCTGGGGGCGGTGAGAGCGCCCATCCGCGCACCGCGGCTGCCCCCTGCTGGACAGAGCCGGCCGTGCCCAGCTGCCTGCGCATACTGCCTCTCTTCCAAGCCGCGCAGCCCGGGCCGACGACGCGGGAGCCAGGAGCTCTTGATCCTTAAGAGAGTGGCCTAACTCTGGGCAGCGGGACACACCGGAGGTCCCAGCTACTCGGCAGGAGGATCACTTGAGTCCAGGAGTTCCAGGCCAGCCTGGGCAACATAGCCCAGACACCTGGGACCCACCCCGACACCACCATTAACCACACTTCCTTCTTTTTATCTCCTCCACTCCGGTACTGGGGATTGAGCCCAGGGTCTTGCGCAGCATAGGCAAGCACACCCCCACTGAGCTGTACCCTCAGCGCTTTTTAAATTTTTCTTTTGAGTCAAGTCCCACTAAGTGGTCCAGGCTGGCCTTGAACTTGCATCTTTCTGCTTCAGTCTCCGGAGTAGCTGGGACTACAGATGTGCACTACCACACCCAACCACACTTCCCTCCTAAAGAAAGAATGTTGATGGAGACTGGTGTGCGCTTTGGCCATGGCCTGCCGCGCAGAGACACATGGAGACGGGAGGCGAAGAGCATCTTCCCAGGAAAGGCCAGGCCCGGATTCCCTCCTCAGCCCAGCTCGAGGGCTGTGGCTTTTTTCACGTCCTTCTTAATTTTTCTGACAAGCACAGATGCCACAGCAGCTGACAACCAGCCTGTCAGTGTGAAAGGCGTATCCAGCCCCTCATTTGTCTGCTGAAAGAACGGAATTGGACAAGGAAGCAGCTGCACTTTGGAAGACCTGGAGGATCCAGAAGTGGTGGCAAGCAAGGAGGGCCCCCAGCAAGAGAGGCATGCAGGACAGGATGGGGGTGTCCCAGATGCCCAGGGGCGCTCTGGACAGGCCCTGCCTCCAGGCCTTCCCTCCTTCCATCCCTCCCTCCCTTCCTTCCTTCCTTCTTTCTTTCCTTCCAGATTTGGTGAGCAACTGCCAAGCGTGGTGTTTGCCACTGGGAAACACTGGATGAAGCAGGCACAAGCACTGCCCTCAAGGGGCTCCCAGTCTGAGAACCAGGCAGGGATGGACCATCAGAATCTGATGGAGCGGATTCTGGGGCCCATCTGTGACCTGCAGAGCATACTCACATTTCACGTCTGCCCAGAGGCCTGCTAATGCACCTGCTTCCTTGGGGTTCAAAGGCTTAGGGGGATAGACATGTGTGGTGCACTGTGGAACAGCGCCTGGCCCGTCGTGAGCTCCTCCCACACCCAGCATCTCAGGAATGGTAGCTCTGCCAAACCCCAGGAGCCTTCTACTCCTTTCCCTCACAGCCCAGAAGGGCCTCTGAGGCCTGAGCACCATCCCTGCTGTTGAAAAGCTCCTGTCCACCCATGGCAGACACTCACATGCACCACGCATGATGCGTGCCACAGGGAGCTCGTGCCCCTCCACCTAAGCTGGCCTGGAGAGGACCCCGGTGACTCTGAGACCCTGATCTCGGAAGAGGTGGGAGTTCCACTTGGGGTGAAACAGCTTCCTGCCCCAAACCAGGCATGTCTACCTCACCAGTCGCTCAGGCCTGGTGGAAACCAGCACCCCTAATGGCAAAAAGACACTCTCTGCTGCTTCTCGGCTGGACAGTTCTTCCCGAGATCTAGCCGCGTGCTCTCCAGCTGCACTGCCAAGCCTCATGCGCAGAGGGCAGAGGGGCTGCTGGGGTGCTCTCTGGAGACTGTTCTCCCTGACTCAGCCCCAGCCCTGCAGCCCACAATCCCAGGGAGAAAAGTGACAGGGGGTGGGGGACACTTCTGGTCCTAGCAAGCCCCTCAGAGATGCACTCACATCTGTGGATCCAGTGTGTGTGTGTGTGTGTGTGTGTGTGTGTGTGTTGGGGCAGGGGACAACAACTTTGTCCGTGTCTCTGTGCCGTGGGTAATAGGGGCTCACGAGCCCGCATATGCAGACTTAGAGCCTGCGTCTACGTATCTGGAAGGACCTAGGTCTCCCAGGCTGAGCACTTGGCTGTCGTGGTCAGTGTCTTCCATGGGCACCTACTTAGTGCAATGGGGTCTACTACTTCTGTTCCCCATAAAAACCTTCCTGCCTCAACCCTTTCCCCAGCCCCAGCCCCTAGGGTCTCAGGAGCTGCTGCATCAAGGCAGATGGGGAGTGGTCTCCACGGCCCCTCACAGCCTTGCCCGAAGCAGTATCTCACACGGTATGTCCCACGTCCCCTCTCCTCCCCTCTCCTTCCGGGCCCTGGCCCTTGCGGTTCCCTCTGCCTGCAGTGCTGCTTTCCCTGACAGGCCTCCCCTGGTGGCCATGCCACCGCCTCCTGGAAGCCTCTTCAGCCACTGGGATGGCCCTTACTGTGTCCACCCCAGCTCCAAATCTCACTGTGAAACCTTTGGGTTCAAGGCAGAGTCTGAGTCCCCACTGACTCTCCAGCCTGGCACATAGTAGGTGCTCAGGAAATGCTGGCTGAGTGGGTGCTGCTTGGCTGGCTGAGGGTCAGGGAAGCAGTGGGGTGGCCCAGCTCTGCCCCAGGGCAGCTGTGCCCTCTCCCCTGATTCATCTGCCAGGGTCAGGGTGCCTGGTCCAGCACAGACTGTGAAGCCCCCAGACTGGAGGCCCTTTGCAGGAGGCAGCCCAGACCAGGATGGAACTCTGCTGGGCCTGGCCCACCTTCTGCTCAGAACAGCCACTCCCAGCCCTGAGGTCAGTCTCTGGAGCCCCACAGCTGCCAATGCCCCCACCATCAGAGAGCAAAGCCCCCCCAAGAGAACAGGGCTTAGAGCAGATGATAAAGGCCAAGGGGTAGGAGGGGTAGGCAGGAAAGAGGAAGAAGAGAAGGGAAGGTGAGCACCCCACTTCTCCCTGCCTTTGCAAGCTGTCACTCCCCAGCTGACAATTGCTGTCTGTCCGGCACAGCCCTCAGTCCCTCCTAAATACCGAGATTAGTGCTGAGCTGAGTTGCCACATTTTATGACTCTCAAAAATAATTTAAAGCAATTCCCATCATTAATACCCTGCCCTCTTCACCCCTCCTCTAAGAGTGAGGAGTGAGCAGGAAGAGGCCCCAGGGAGTCTTGAATGAATCCCAGGGCCAGTCCCCTTCCCCTCCCCCTCCACCAGCCACCTCCAGAAGCATCAGCCCGGGCCAGCCCCATCCACCACCAAGGCTGGGGGGCAGCAGGACTGCCTCAGTGGGCCCCAGCAGAGCACCACGGGAGCTTGGTCCCTGGGAAAGCACAGAGAGAATAAGACAGGAACGGCCCCCACATGCAACCAAGGTGAAGCTGTCCCCACCCCACAGGCAGGGCTCCCCCAATCCCTCCTCTCTTGGCTCCCCAGGTACCCATCACAGTCCAGCCCAGTGCTCAGACATCCCACTCCCTGCTGAGTGACCTGTCCGCTACCACCCCAAAGCCTCAGTTTCCCCGTCTGTATAGTGGGCTGCACTCCTTGGCTCCAGCTAGCACAGCACATGCCGTGGACTGGGTGGCCTGTACCACAGTCATTTCCCCCCATGCTTCTGGGGGCTGGAAGTCAAGAGCGAGGTGCTCGCAGATTCCATGCCTGCTGAGGACCCTCTTCCTGGCTCCTAGTGCCTGACACAGAGCAAGCCACCACTAACCAGTAGTTCTCTTCAAGTACCCCAAGCAGAGATAGACAGAGAGGAGCCCGAGGGTTCCCTGAGGAGGCTGGGAAGGGACAAGCTTCCAGGCATTGGTGGTTTTGTGAACTGTGAGGCCTGTGCCCCAGGCTTACAGCAACAGCCTCCTCCCTGGTCTCCCTGCTCAGTCCTGGCCCTTCCTGCCCCTCCACCTCCAATTCATCCTCAACACATAACACGTAGGCCAAAGAGAGTCTTTTTGGGTTTTGTTTGTTTGTTTGTTTGTTTTAGTAATGGGGATTGAACCCAGGGTCTTTGCACTGAGCTTCATCCCCAGTCCTTTATATTTTTTTTATTTTGAGACAGGGTCTCACTAAATAGCTAAATTGCCCAGGCTGGTATTGAATATGCAATCCTCCTGCCTCAGCCTTCCAGAGTACTATGATTACAGCCATGCAACACCAGGCCCTGCCAACTCAAGTCATTTCAAGCAGAAGTCAGGTCAGGTTACCTCTGTGCTCAGATCCTGCAGTGGGTGCCCAGGTCACTCAGAGTAAAAGTTCAAGACCTTGAAATGGGTCCAAGTCCGTGCCCCTCTCTGCTCCCTGCCCATTCTCTCTGGCCTCATACTGTCCATGCCCCTGCCTTAGGGCCCATCCCTCTGCCTGGGACTCTTTCCCCAACACAGGTCACTTCAGAGACCCTACCACAGATCGTCCCATTGCCCCCATACACTCCCACTCCCCCTTTCCATGCCTCACTCTTATTTCGCATCGTGCTGGACACCTTTTAGCAGGCCTTCTCCTTTACCTATTTATTGTGTTTATTGCTCATTCTGTAGCTCCCACAAGGCCAGGGATCATTGTCTATTTTGTTCTGATATTTTCCCAGAACTGAGATCAGGACTTGGCACATAGTAGGCTTTCAATAAACATCTGTCTAATTTAATTGAAGAACTGTGATCTTAGCCAAGACAGCTTGTTCCAGGAAATCTAGTGGAACAGACAGAGCGACCTGAACCAACAGAGGCTTCAGCAGAGCAATGACCAGCCACGTGCAGCAGGCTGTGCAGGACCAGTCTTCCACAGCGACACCATGTGGCAGGAGGAAGCAACTGCAAACATAGGCTTTCTTGTTTGGCTTGGTCCTGGAAATAGCACTGACCTTCTTCAGACCACATCAGCAGAGGTTCCTGCTTAGTTGAGACATGGGGAGAGATCTTGACACTCAGCAATTAATTTTAAAACTTAAAGTTGAGCCGGTGAGATAGCTCAGCGGCATAAGCGCCTGCCTGGCGAGCGCGAGGTCCTGAGTTCAACTCCCGGTACCCACATATGAAAAAAAAAGGGCCGGTGATATCGCTCAGCAGCCTGGGCACCTGCTGGCGCACAAAGTCTTGAGTTTGATCCCCGGTACCCACAAAAAAAAATAAAATAAAATAAAATAAATAAAACTTAAAGTTTTCACTTTACCACCATTTGGATGCATACCACCTTTGCTGCATAACAAGAGCCTGTCTCCAAAAGAACTAAATAAATTTTTTAAAACAGAATAAAAATGTTTAAATCAAATTAATAAATAAGCCAGGCCTATAATTCTAGCACTCTGGGAGGCTGAGGCAGGAGGACCACAACTTTGAGCCCAGCCTGGGCAACTTTCAGCAAAATTCTCACTGGAAATTAAAAAAAAAAAAAAAAAAAAAAATAGAAAGGGCTGGGGATGTAGTTCATTGCAAAAGCCCTGGGTTCAATCCCCAGTATCACCAAATAAATAAATAAATATAGAATTACCATAAGATCCAGCAATTCAACTTCTAGATATATACTCAAAAGAATTGTAAGTAGGAACTCAAATAGGTATTTATGCATCCATATTCATAGCAGCATTATTCACAATAGCCAAAAGATAAAAATAGCTCAAGCGTCCATCAACAGATGCCTGTATTTAAAAAATGTGGTGTATACACACCACAGGATAGTATTCAGCCTTAAAAGCAAACACACTGTGATGCATGCTATAGCACAGATGAACATTTAGGACATTATGCCAAGTGAAATAAGCCAATCACAAAAGGACAAATATAGCTGGACATGGTGGCGCACGCCTATAATCCCAGCACTTGGGAGGCTGAGGCAGAAGGATTGTCGAGGGTGTGAGGCCAGCCTGGGCTACATAGTGAGTTCAAGGCCAGCCTGGACTAGAGAGTAAGACCCTGTCTCAAGAAAACAAACAAACAAACAAAAACTGAATATGCTTGTAGGAGGGGGGGCTTTCTGGGAGGCGGTCAGTGGGGGTGTTGGAAAGTGTTGGAGGTTTTTTGTTTTTGTTTTTTTAATTTCTATTAGCACACGCTGCAGTGCATAATGTGGTCATTCCTTGTGTGGAGTTGGTGTATGTGCAAAATACATCTTAATTCCTTTTTTCATCCTCTTTCCCTCCCCTTTCTCTTGTCCCTTTCCCATTTGAGAAAGAGCTACCTCCCTACTTCCTATTATATATCTTTTATTTTTCTCGTTTACAAATGTGGGTTTTTCATATAAGAGAAACTGTGATATTTAAGCTTGTGTGTCTTATTTATTTCACTTAACATTATGGTTTCCAAGCGAATCCATTTTTCTACAAATAATCTTTCTTTAGGGCAGAGTAGCAATCCATCGTGTGTAAATACCACATTTTCTCTATCCAGTCATCTGTTGTATTTTGTTTTGTTTTTGTTTTTGTCTTTTTGAGACAGGGTTTCACTATGCAGTTCAGGCTGGCCTGGAACTTACTTTGTAGCCCAGGCTGGCCTCAAACTTGCAGTGATCCTCCTGCCTCAGCCTCCTGAGTGCTGGGATTACGGACATGCACCACCACATCCAGTGTCTGCTGTGTTCTTGTCCCTGGCTCCTCCTCCTCCTCCTCCTCCTCCTCCCTCCCTCCCTCCCTCCCTCTCTCTCTCTCTCTCTCTCTCTCTCTCTCTGTTTCCTGGCTGTCATGAGTTGAGCAGCTATCCTCCTCAGTCCCTTTCCACCATGCTTTGGAGCCAGCCAACCGAGACTAAACTCTGAAAATCTGCGACAAACCTGTTCCCCCTGGGTTGTGGGTGCCAGGTACTTTGTACCAGCAATGAGAAAGTTAATACACAGTCCTTCCCTATCTTGTTCAGCAGATGAACTCCTAGTCATACTTAAAAACCCAATGGATAAGCCAAGTATGGTGGGGCAGGCCTCCAGCACTTGGGGAGGCTACGACAGGAGGATCATGAGTTCAAGACTAGCATGGGCTACATAGGAAGTTCAAGGTCAGCCTGGACTACATAGTGAGACCCTATCTAAAAAGAAAGAAAGAAAGGAAAAAAGAAAAGAATCATGGAAGTTTTTGATGGTTGACCAAAGAGAAGCCCCTCTCTTGAGCTTCCTCCCAGGATTTAAAGAAAGAAGCCTGGGCCACGCATGGTGGTGCATGCCTGTAATCCCAGTACTCGGGAGGCTGAGGCAGGAGGATCATCATGATTTCGAGGCCAGCCTGGGCTACATAGTGAGTTCAAGGCCAGCCTGCACTACATGGTGAAACCCTGTCTCAAAATGAAAGAAAGAAAGAAAGAAAGAAAGAAAGAAAGAAAGAAAGAAAGAAAGAAAGAAAGAAAGAAAGAAAGAAAGAAAGCCTGAACATTTAGGACCTGTTAGCACCCTGCACGGGCATCAGGAGTTCTGAGTTTTGACCTGAACCTGCCCTGAGGTTCATCTTCCCTCTGCACCTTCAAATCACACAAACCACACAGTCCTTGTACTGGGTGAGCCTCTGCGGAGGCTCTCCTGCCGTGGGGTCCCAGCCGATCCACCAGGAAACTGATGACATTCTTAACAGATGCTATCATTCTCTTACTATGTATTCAACTGAAAAGAGGTGTGAGGGAGAAATGTAATTAGAATTCTCAGTTTACAAACATTTCCTAAAATGTGAACTCGAGAGAGAAATTAGCAGGTCTTTTAATTGTCTGCTCCATTTCCACATTCTCACACTTAATCTACCTACTCTCTAAATATATTAATTAACATTTCATGAACACTTTTCTGGTTCGCAATGTAACTTCACACGTCTCAACTCATGTGGCTCCCAAAACAAACAAGAGAGATGGGTGGAACAGCAAGGGCTCATTTTGGGTTGCATGCTAGTCTGCAAGGCCCTTTCTCTTGTATGATTTCACATGATGCTCATATGTCTAGCCCTGCCAGTTCAGACTGTAGAAAAACTGTGTGTTTGTAGTTCTCTTGGATCATAAAGAAATGTTTCACATTTCTGTCTTTATTGGTGTCAATCAATACTGCCCTTCCCTACCTTGTTCACTAGGTGAGCTCCTATTTGAACTTAAGAACACATTTTTGGTTTGTTTGTTTTGAAACAAGGTCTTGCCTTGTAGTCTAGGCTGGCCTTGAGCTCACTACATAGCCCAGGCTAGCCTCAAACTCAAGATCCTCCTGCCTCAGCCTCCTGAGTGCTGTTAAATGTATATCCAATGGGAATACTGTATCACTTTCCCCAGGCAAGTGTGGGCAGGAGGTGTTATCCTAAGAAGATGCTGCCTATGCCAGTTCTGGTGAGGTAAGCTGGCTGGGTTTCAGGATAAGTAGGGGCTCTGGTCAACTGCTTTGGTGTTTGGCATGAACTCCATTCATCACCAAAGGAAAAATGTCATCCACGCTGCCAGCCTCTTGGCCAAAGGACAGACTTCAAGCTTAGCCAAATCTACTCCAGCCTTGTAAGAGCTGAAAGGGTCAAAGTCAGCACTGGCCTTGGGCCATTTTTACAGGTTTTTGCTACTGACCCTCAGGCAAAGCCAGGCTTCAGGCTGTCAAGCAGGGCTCAAAGAGACTTCACTAACAGCACAAATTGGTCTCCTGGAGACCCCTCAACCAGATCCACCCACAGGTCCCAGAAAGGACCCCTTGGTGGGCATGGATCAGACACAGACCTAAGCACGAAAGCCCCTTCTTCCAACTTCCCATGTTCCCTCAGAGACACCCCCGCGTTCCCCAAGAGCCAGCTGGCACCTCTATCTGCGCCCTGCTGGACTCTGGGTCTCAGTCTGGCCTAGGGAGGACTAAGGATTCTGGGATGGACACGGAGACCAGCTCGATTCCCTGCCTCAGACGTGGGGACTCCATTTTATGGAGGTTCTAGCAGCTTAAAGGGTCTTCTCCATAGAATCCCAGCACAGAGGACAGAAAGGCTGGGGAGAAAGCTGCACCGCAGGGGACAAAAGGAAAGATGGGGGGAGGAGGGGTGACGGGAATGAAAAACAGCCTCCTGCCCCAAAATTAGGAGTCTGTTTTCCTGGGGGGTCCTGGGAGCTGTGTCCTATATCCCTCCCATGTGTACAGAGTGTGCTGTAACTGTCAGCCTGAGACGGAGCCCTGGGTCCCCAGCTCAGCTGGATTGATGCCACCACACCCGGCTGGACCCTTCTTTCCTCTCCCTCCAATGAATCCACACTGCCCCGCGATGAAGCGCAGGCCCAGTCCGCTGGACCCCAGCCAGCTCCGTTGCCTGTTCCAGGTCCCCTGCTAGTACACTTACCCTCGGCCAGGGACAGCCACAGACCCACTCACAGACTTGGTCCCGCTGTTCCCTGGCCTGAGTGCCTCCCTCCAGCATGGTGCCCTCTGTCCTGGCGAGGCCCCTTTCCCCTTGGGTCTCCTATAGCATTGCAGTCACATGTGTGGAGCACCTGCTACACCCCCTCCGGGTGCTGTCTGGGTCCAGGGCACAGCCAGCTCAGGTACAAGGTCCCGCCTTCATAGCTGTACCAGAGGCAACTGTCCTGATGCCTGTCTGGCCCCCAGTGTCTAAGACCCCCCACCAGTCTCCAAAGCAGGCATCCCCATACACACCATTTTCTCATTCCCAGCGAACCCTCATTGGAATGTGCAGGGCAGAGAAGCACACAGGTCCCTGGGGTCCCGGGGCAAGGAGAGGAAGGGAGCTGAGGACACCTGTGTGCATGTGCCAGTGCCCAACCTGCATGCCCGGGTGCCATCTTCCCCGTGTCCTTCTCCAGCCTTGCACTCTCACAGCTCCTGGTGCACCGCACTCCTGTTGTTTAATTTTGTTGAACACCAAGTCCCAACCCCGAGTTAATTGATTTTACTCCAGCCTTTTGTGCCTCCCATTAAACGAGGAAATGCCACCCATAAAATTTTAATTTTAAAAGCCAACTTGTTTGTTTTATATTGAAATTCCCCGGGCAGCTTCAGCAGAGGGAAACAGACACATTTTCGTTTCATTAAAGCAACTTGAGTGAAGATAAAAAAGAAGCTGAAAAATTAGATTTAAAAACAGAGAATGAGAAGCATTTAAAGAAAATGAATGGAAATGAGCTGCCGCAGAGGGCAGCAGGGACCACAGCACCATCTCTCCCCTCCCTGAGCCTCCTACAGAGATAGCAGAGCCTAAGGGAAGTCGGGGGACATCAGCAGGTGCCCCCACAAGGTTGGACCATGGAGTCTCTCCTTATCCACCGGGATGTTCCAGAGGAAGCAGGTCCAGGGAACTCCCCTACACCCACAGCATCCACCCACTTGCTCGACCACCTGCTGGCTATTCAATGGCAGACGGATGGTCTCAGTTTTGCTTATTTGTAAAATGGGAATAATTAGAATACTTAGTTAATAGGCTGTTGTAAGGATTAAATAGGTTAATACTTGAAAACGCTTAAAACAGAGCCTGGTATGCAGTGGGTGCTTAATAGCTGTTAGCTTGTACTAGTTCCATCCTGCTGCTACCCTCCCACTCAGTCCTCCTAACACATCCTCCTGCTGAGTATGCCTACATGTCCCCTCTCCCCCGTGGTCATTCCAAGTTCCTTTTAACGGTGTCCCAAGCTAAAGACAGCAAAGAGAGCAGAAGCTCTGAAGAGCAGCGTGGGGAGCCCCAGTCTGCGGCGCGATTCTTATGGCTCAGATCAATTTGTTAAAATTGTATTTTAATCCTCAAGGGAGGCTAATCTCCCTGGGGTTCAGATTTCAGCTCCAGTACTTACCTACATGCTGTGTATTCTTGGGCAGATTCCTTCTGGGCCTCAGTCTTCCCATCAGTACAATGGGATCACAAGTCAGTCAGCCACACGTCATGACCAAAGAACAAGCCCTATGGAGTGCTGGGCACAGATGAGTGTCCGGTGTGTGGCTGCAGCTCTAGGCCAGAGGGAGCCACTGCAGGCAGGAAGAGGCTCTGGATGGGGTTGGGGTTGGGGTGGGGTTTATGATAGGGCGAACCTCACATTTGCATTCTCTGCCATTGCCTTAGGTAGGGTATTAGCAGTGCTCCTTTTCATCCTTGGAAGTGCCCTCATCTGGATGAGGAATTTTTTTTTCAGGGCTGGGAGCGAACCCAGGCTGCTGGGTGCGCTCACTACACTCTACCACTGAACCATACCCGCAGCCTGGATGAGGAATTATATGGTCATCCTACTCAGAATCCACACCCCACACCTGTCTTCTTTGCCAGTCCTCTGAGCCTAAGTAAATACCATACGGACTCCTAACCCGAGGCCAACCTACTCTTGGCTTGCTAAACTCTTACTTCGGTTAGTGTTATAAAGAGAGGGGGTGGGAAGGGCCTGGGGAAAGGGCGGGTACTTGGATTTGCAGTCTCTTCAGATTCTAGGCCTCCCCTCTGCTGCTGAGGGCAATTTATACACCTCTGATCCTTAACTTCTTCTTCCCTAGAGGGGGAATTAGTAACAGCGCATACTATCTTACCCCGGGCTGCAAAGATCAAATCACAGCCAGCGAAGGTGTGAACGTGCTTTGTAAACTGTAAAGTGTGGTGCACAGTGTCATGAGTAGCATTAAGAGCGTCAGTGACATCTATACCAGCCACCAAACAGAATCTCAGGTCCTGCACCTGGGGTGACCGTGGAGGGCACAAAGCTGGGGCATAGAAGGTCACAAATGGATCTGGATTGGCCCGGTAGGGGGGGAAGGGTGTCTTCCCTGTCCCTCACATGTGGGAAGTCTTGTAACTCACAGTGTGAATCCCACAGACCCACTTCTCGCAGCCCAGCACCTGCCAGGGTCCCCTGGGCCTCCTTAGAGACCCCTCCTCCAGGCAGGGGCGACCCTTGCCCTCAAATCCTCATCCATCTGGCTGGCGGGGGCTGCCTCAGGCTGCTTCTCCCAGAGGCTCAAAGCAGTAGCTGCAGAATTTGTTGCCAGTGTTGCCGGGTTGTACACCAAGAAACCCGAGGACTTACTGACAGACAACAAGTTCCAAGAAGGTGGGCCCAATCGGGCAGTCTCGGAAGCACTTTCTCCTTTCTCTCTTCTCTTTCATTCCTCTCTTTCTCGTCTCTCTCCTCTCTTCCCCTCTATTCTCTCTTCTTCCTTTTCTCCTCTCCTCTCTCTCTCTTTCTCCTCTCTCCTTCCCCTTCTGTCTGTCTCTTCTTCCCTCTCCATCAATCCCTCACATTCTCCTCTCTCGTCTCCCTCTCTCTCTCCGTTTTCTCATTCTTTTTTCACTCTCCCTTCAGCGAGACTCTATTTTACATATTCTGTTCAAGACTTTGCTTGCACAAAAATTTCCCGTAGCTGAAGAACATTTTTCCAGCTGGATGTAGTGGCACACATTTGTAATCCCAGCACTCAGGAGGTTGAGGCAGGAGGATTTCAAGTTCTAGGCTAGCCTGGGCTACATAGTAAGACCCTGTCTCAAAAAAAAAAAAAAAAAAAAAAATCTGAAAACACTATTCTGCTGCTCCATTCCTCTCTCCTACCTTCCTGAACCAAATCACTCAGTCCTAAAGCTCACAGGTGCCACAAAGCAAGGGAGACATCCTCATGGAATGGGGATCATGGAAAAGAGGAGGACCAGAGCGGTGTCACAGCAGGATGAGGAGAGGTCTGTGTGGGGGTGGCAGCTGCATATGGGAGAGTGCAGGTGTCAGAGTGCATATGGGAGGCCAGTGGGTGTCAGAGCACAGCGGGGGAGGTAGGGCAGCCTGGGGGAAGCCAGAGCCAGCTGGGAGTGGGGCGCAAGCCTCAGGAAGTGGGGGGGTCACAGAAGGAGAGAGCGCTGCCCAGACCAGCCATCAGTCAAGCCTTAGAGCCTGCCTCCCTCACCTACCCAGACCAGTCCTCCCCCGCCCCCCAGTGCTGGGATATGAACACTCAGGTCCTTTGCACTAAGGTACATTCATTTTTTATTTTTTCTTTTGATACAAGTTCTCATTAAGTCACTAAATCGCCCAAGCTAGACTCTAATTTAGAACCCTACTGCCTCAGCCTCCCAGACTGCAGGGAATACACCTGGGTGCCAACACATTCATCCTGTTCTGCGGCGTGCTTTCTAACGCTAAACTGAGCAGACCCAGGGATGTTCCGGAGCCCACACCCAAGTCACTGATGTCATAAATGTGCACTGAAACCAGGACTGTGTTGGCCACGCAATGAGTGCCAGGGTAGAGCCAGAATGGAGCAAGACAGCTAGAACTCAGCCTGCATGTAGGACACACCCCAGCAGGCCGGACAGACACGGGGCTGCCATGAGCACATGTGAGCAGGACAGGCCTTGGGGCGCACAGAGGGGATCAGCATGGCTTCTCATAAGACTGGGAAATGTGCAGAGGAGGGAAGTGGAGAGGGGAGGAAGGTGTGTGGCTAAGTGGGGCAGGATCACATGGCAATGACTCTGGGCCTCAGTTTCTCCCACTGGCATTCATCACCTTCCCAGATTCACCCCATCCACCAAGGCCACAGCCACCAAGAACTTCACAGGAGGTTCCAGTCCCAGGATCAAAGGCTAACCCAACCACTGGCCCCCTCCAGACCGAGGACTCCCATGCTACCTCACCCCTCCACCCACACCTCCCTGGGGCTCTCCAGTGGAAAGTTCCCTCCTCTGCACCCCAAGGTGGAGATGCCCACTTGCTTCGTCTTTTCTCAAGGGAAGGGTTAGCTGCAGGCCCTGCACCAGCAGAGCTGGAAGCTGGGTGGACCTGCCTGGTGGAAGAAGGCAGAAGCCCACCCCAGGGAGCGGCGGGGACACTGACACTTGTCCTGCAGCCTGAGCTCTGCAAATGCTTAACCTACGTCCTTCACTTGGGAGTCCCCCTGCCCTTCCATGCCCAGGTGAGAACCCCCGATACATGCGCCCCACCCTCACAGTCCCAGACCTACCCCCAAAGGCCCTCTTTTCATAGACGACCTGTCAGGGGGCCCATTCCGGCCTCCCCTACCCACGTGGGCCTCAAGATGGCCCTGCTAGCAAAGAACACTAACTGCCTGGCCTCCAGGAGAGTTTTGTTTTGTTTTGTTTTGTTTTCTCGTTACTGGAGATTGAACCCGGGGCCTTTCTACTGAGCTACATCCCCAGCCTTTTTTATTTTGAGACATCATCTTGCTCAGTTGCTAGGCTGCCTAGGCTGTACTCAAACTCGTGATCCTCCTGCCTCAGCCTCCCAGAGAGCAGGCTCACAGGCACGTGTCACCTCACCTGGCTCGTACAACTGTATCTGCTAAGATGTAGCCCACAGCAAGCCGGCTGCAGCTGCCCCAGCAGGCCCCCAGAGGTGGAGGTCAAACCTGGAGGGATGTCCTTCTGCTCAGGGGACCCGCCTCCTCGCGGTCACCGAGAGGGGGCGCCACAGGCCAGGCCTGGAACGCGCGATCAGCGCTCGGGCGGAGCGCGCAGGGAAGGTCGCGGCCGCGCAGCCCGCGCGGAAAGGGAGTGGCTGCTCGCCGCGGAGTCACGGCCTGCGAAGGCTCGCGTCACCTCTGATGTCAGGGCCTCGGGGCTTTCGCTCCAGCTGGGGCTCCAGGAAGCGCGTCGCGGGGCCCTGAGCTTACACAACCTCCCCCAGGTCGCGCGGAGGTGCCCGGCAGAGCGGGGACTGATTGGTCCCCGACGCGGCCCACACCCCCGCGGGGGACGCGGAGGCGGCCTTGGCCTGGATCCTTTCCCATCGCCCAGCTGGCTTTCAGAGTCACACCTCCTTGACACTTTAGAATTAGAAAGAGCCTCCTGAGACCACGAATGTTCTAAATGAATGCAGGCCCTAAACTCCCGAGGGCTCGGAGGCAGAGGATGCTACAGAGCCTTTGTGCGCGAGGGGACGCGAGGGCCCTCGCCAGCCGCGTTCGCTGGTCCTTATACCCTGAGTGTTTTGAGTTTGGTCCGTTAGGATGCATCTCCTTTGAGACGGACACATTCAAATCCAGATGTCCCCACAGAACAAAAGCTCCCTCCGACTTCTCCGAGTGAAGTAGCTTCTCATCCTTTGAGGGAACAGCGTGTCTTGTTAAGTGGAATTTTTCCCCCAGCCGGGGACCTGCTGCTCTGAATTTGTTAAATGCTGCTTGGTTTAATAGTCTGTCTCCGTTCCATTGCAGGTGCTGGGACAATGGGGACAGGTGGAAAGTCACTGTCTGACAGATTCAATAGAGTGTGGCTTCACTAAGAAAAGAGTGCTGGGTCTTTTCAAATACTTTTATTATTTAGTTAGATACATTTTTTTAAAATGCGAGATGTACATTCTGATGGTTCAAGTGTAAAATGAAATAGATTGTCAAAGCTCCCAAAAGATTCAAATAACAACTTTACAGGAAAGAAGAGCGTATTAAACATACACATTGGTTGTAAGATAGTCCCAATTTCAGTAATATTCACTTGTAAGGTATACCTTAAATAGGGGAAATATGGATTACATATTTGTTAACTATCGTGTGTACATAGTCAAGGATTTCTATCAGTAGAGTCTAGTATTTTTATGAAAACCACCTGAGAACCGGGAAACAGGAATCCTTACATACCACTGATGATGGGGAACTCACTGTCTCCAAGGGCCATCCTTTACATTGTGAGAGTTCTGACAGCCAGAATTGATTCTTAGCCCCTGGTTATGCCCGTGGGTACCAGGGAAGCCAGGCAGGGCTATTCTACAACTCTGGCCTCTGCCCTTCTGAATCTTCTTTCTTTGAGACCAGAATCCCCAGTTCCTCTAAACCCTTCACCCCCCAAAACTGGGACTCTAATCTCTCCCTGCCTCCTCAAATGTATGGCAAACAGACACAAACACAACTCTCTGCTTATCACCTCTTTCATCTTCAACCCTTCTATAGATGCAGCATGAGATCACATTGGCTTGGAGCAGCCATTTTAACACAAGATTATATTCAACCTTCAACCAAAGTCTTTTTTTTTTTTTAATGTGGGTACCGGAAGCAGGACCTCATGCTTGCCAGGCAGGTGCTTTTGCCACTGAGCTATCTCACCGGCCCAGCCAAAGCCTTTTTCCATGCAACATGCCCTTTTTGGTCACTTAAAAGACCTCTGGCTTTGGAGTGTGTGCAAATTGTGCATAAACCTCTGTGCCTTTACCCCTCACTGCTGTGGGAATGTTGTTTTATAGTGATCATGACCCAGCCAGCCAGTGCGTGGAACCTCAGTTTCCCCATCTAGTAATGAACAAGGGCGAAGTGACAAGCTCAGTAACTAAACCTCATGTTCTACGTGTCCAGCACTAAGCTAAGCCCTTTGCAAACATTGTGACATTTACTTCTTCACACCGATTTTTGAGGGAGGTACTTTTACCTTCCTCCTCATTCTGCAGATATAGAAAACAAAGTGAGCCCAAAATGGTGTGATATGAAATCTCATGCTTTCCACCACAAGGCTCACTGCCCCCTCCTCAGAAACCATGGCCTAGAATAGAGGAGCTGGGCCCACCAAGAAAGAGCTCCTTACAAGGAGCTAGCAGCACCCCTTGGGCACCCCTCAAGGGTTTCCAAGTCCTGTGCATGGCTCAGAAGCAGGGGAGAGCTGCAGGTTGGAGCAGACCTTCAGAAAGGGACACCAGATGCTTTAGCTATGACCTGTGTGAGCAAACAGTCACAGAGAAATACAGATCAAAGGAAATGACCTGTGCCCTCACCCCAGGCCTTGACTCTGTTTCAGAGCAATGTAGATTGAAAACCACACAGATAACTGAAGAAATGTTGTTTGCCAGCTCAAACACTGGGCCGTAGAACACCAAGCAGGCTGTGTGTTTCAAGCTGGTTGTGGTGGTGCACACCTGTAATCCCAGCACTATGGGAGGCTGAGGCAGGAGAAGTTTGAGTTTGAGCCCAGCCTAGGCAACTTAGTGATTTAGTGAGGCCTTGTCTCAAAAAATTAAAAATTTAAGAAGGGCTGGTGATGTAGCTCAGTGCAAAGGCTCAACCCGCAGTACCGCAGAACAGCAAAGGAAAGGAGAGGGGAGGGGAGGAGAGGACAGGAGACAGAAGTGATACCTCTTGTACTCTTGAGTTTGTAGTCTGGGAGTCAGATGTACCACACCCATCAGGTGCCAGTTACGGAGCACACATGACCTTGTTCTGTATGCCCCGCAGCCCTGAGTGCCACGTTATCATCACAGGTGGGGTTGGGCGGAGGCTGATGAAGTCTTAACATTCAGGGCCCTTTCCCAGGCCCTGCTGGAGGAGTGCTTAACTTTATGCTTTGTGTTTATTGTAGTTTTGGTTTGGTTTTTGTTGTTGTTTGTTTGTTTTCACAGAGCTGGTATTCAAACCCAGGACGTTGGGCACCCTGTATCTGTAATTAGAAGTTGCCTTCCCCTCCTTGCAGAAGCTTCAGGCCCTACTAAGACCTTCTCCGATTATTATCCCCACCTGATACTGAAGAGAAATGTGGCACAGAGAGACAGAGCGAGCTACTCAAGGTGGTAGGGCTGGGAGGGGTGAAGTCAGGAGGCAAACTCCTAACCCTCTCTGATGAGCCCCAAGGTTTCCAGGAACTTTTCTGGGGCCTCATGTCTTCAAATACAGAACAAGCATCTGCTTCTATTTCCATATTTCAACCAATTAATAATGACATTAATTTTTAAACGGAACAGTTTGAGAGACTCAGTGTTTGTCAAATGGAGATGCACATTATTCAGTCCTTTTATCACTCAGTGGAACACTGCCAGCCCCTGGGGTAGTTATGCCAATTAAGCTGTTCTAAATTGTTTGTATTATGGTAACAAATGTATAGTGTATCCCCACAATGGATTATTGGTTAAAGACAAAAATTCCAAAAACTTCTGATGCTGAACTACAAGATAATAGGGAACAACTTTGAATAAAAATGTTTCTGCAAATATTTTCCCATATCTATACACTGCTTATATCTGATCACAGATACAATGTTCTAAAACATTAATTAATAAATGCTGTTAGGACCACCAAGTATCCAAAATTGTGTCCCTTTCTTGTATGCCGAAATGCATTTCAAAGGAGCAAAAAACTCTTAATAAGAATCATAGGGCCAGTGAGATGGCTCAGTGGCATAAACACCTGCCTGGCAAGCATGAGGTCCTGAGTTCAACTCCTGGTACCCACATAAAAAGGAAAAAAGGGCCGGTGAGATGGCTCAGCGGCACAAGTGCATGCTTGCAAGCACGAGGTCCTGAGTTCGACCCCCGGTACCCACAAAAAAAAAAAAAAAAAAGAATCATAAATATGTTAGAAAAAAATGGGAAAACTGGTGACATAATCCTAGAGTGAAAAGATTCTAAAAATAATAGAAACCCCATTGCTGAGGGCAGCACCCCATGATCCAGTCACCTCTCTAGGCCCCAACTCTGAAGAAAGCCACATTGGGATCAAGCCCTCAGTGCATGAGGCTTTGGGGGACACTTCCTAATTAAACTCTTAGTGTATGACTCATGAACTAGAAAGACAAGAAACATCTCCAAAACCATAAAAGAAAACCATAAAAAAAAGACCCATTAGTCAACATAAACTAGAACATTTTTTTTCCTGGTTAAAAAGAAAGAAGGGGGCCGGTGAGATAGCTCAGTGGCATAAGCGCCTGCCTGGCAAGCGCAAGGGCCTGAGTTCGACTCCCAGAACCCACATACGAAAAAAGGGCCGGTGATATCGCTCAGTGGCATGGGTGCCTGCTGGCACGCGAGGTCCTGAGGTCGACCCCCGGTACCCACAAAAAAAAAAAAAAGAAAGAAAGAAGGAGCTGGGGATATAGGTCAGTGATTTAGTGCTTGCCTAACATGCACGAGGGTTCCATCGCAGCACTAAATTGAAGAGAGAAAGAAAGAAGAAGAAAGGAACGAAGGAAGAAAGGAAAGAAGAGGAGGGAGGGAAAGGGAGGAGAGGCGAGGAGAAGAAAGGGGGAGAGAGGTAGGGATGAGGAAAAGAAGGGAGAAAGAAGAATCCATACACAAAGTGAAATAACAATTGACTAGCAGGAAAAGAAAATATTAGGGATTTTTTTTTGTTTTGGTTGTTGAGAGTATAAATTAAGTTTTTTTCCTTTGACCCATCATTTCACTTTTATGACTGTGCATTAAGGAAGTTTTAAATTATACAATGATCCAGAAATGGTTACAATACTCAAAAACTGGGGGAAAAAATTAAGGCCTCAGTGATTATTATTTTAAATTCATATTCTATAATGTTACATCACCACTTAAAAATACTTTGACAAGAATGTATAACCTTGTTTCTTAGCACCAAGATTAATCATTTTTATGCCTGCTTCTTTAAATTATTTTATAATTTGAAATTTTGCTACAATGAATGTTATATTTTGATAATTTATTTTAAATAGGTGTTATTTTATATATTTTTTTAAAAAGAAACTAAGACCTACTGTGTCTGACAAAGATGTATTAAAATTTTTTAAAAACCTAATAAAATGAAGCTCTACTACAAAATCAAATCCTACAATATCAAATAAGCATACTAAAAGTAATTCTTGCCTTTAGAAAGGAGCTTTCTGAATTTCTATGTTGCTGTTATCTGTTGCTCAGCATAATTAGAAAAAATCATTTGAACCATATCTTCAGTAATAACATCCTCCTCTGGAATGGGTACAGGGAAACCGATACTGCATCCTGGATAGGACTTTCTAGCATAGAGTCGTCATTTCTGGGTAAGGAGACATTTCTGCATTTGAACAATTGTTCTTCCCTTTTTTGTTTTCGAAGCTACATTCCCTCTTCCCTTTTTCTACGAATCTCTTGAGGATTTAGGGCTTTATTCTTACAACTACTCATTCTGTAGTTATCTTTCCCTGTCCTCACCATGGAATCCACTCCTAGGGTCCTGTCCAGCCACCACAGAGAAAGAGTGACAGCCCGTCCTGTCCCAGCTTGGAGAACAGCTGTGCTGCTACCCTGGCTGGAGGCCCAAGATGGCCAGGAAAAAAAATATTTGAACAAACCACAAAGAACTAATTTCCCTTATCTGTAAAGATCTCCCACAGATCAATAAGGACAAAGAAGCGATAATCCAATTTAAAAATAGAGAAAGGATATATCAACTGATCACAAAAACAATGCAAATCAGTCTTCAATACATGGGGGGAAAAAAAAAACCTCTCATCCTCACTGAGAAGGGAAATGCAAGTTGGGCTATACAATGCCATTTTTACATCTGCTAAATGGTCAAAAAGCAGGCTGAGGATATAGCTCAGTGGTAGACCTCTTCCCTGGCACAATGCTCTGGATTCAATCCCCGGCACCGCAAAAAACAAATAAAAGCAAAAAGGGAATAGGGTAAGGCATTTAAAATACATAAATTGGCAAAAACCAAAAGGTCTGATGGCCCACCATGCTGGCAAAACTGTGTCGTGTGAAATGGGTCATTGTCATCATTGCCAGTGAGAAGGTAATGGCATAATCTCTGTGAAGAGTAATTTAGCAATATTTTCATACGAGTAAATGCTTGTTGTGGGGTGAAGTTTATCCCTCCAAAATTCACACAGTGAAAAAACTAAAAGAGAAAAAACAAAGCAAAATTCACACAGTGAAATCCCAACCCCGAGACCTCAGAATGTGACCTGATTTGGAAATACGGCCTTTGCCCATGCGATTAGTTGAAATGAAGTCATACTGGAGTGGAAAGGTCCCCTAATTCAATATGACTAGTGTCTTTATAAAAAGGGGAAATGTGGCCACAGACACACACACACAGGGAGAATGCCACGTAAACTTGAAGACAGAGACCTGGAGGCGTATCTACAGGAAACACTAAAGATGGCCAGCAAGGCACAGGAAGCCACAGAGAGGCCTGGAGCCAACTCTCCCTCACACCCTCAGAAGGAACAAGCCTGCCCACACTTTGGTCTTGGAATTTCAGCCTGCAGAGCTATTTCTCTTGCTTAAGCTTCCCAGACTGTAGCACTTTGTCATAACAGCCCTAGCAAACCAAGACCCTCTTTAGCTGAGCAGGAGAATCTGTCCTACTGCCATAGTTTGGATCTGAAATGCCCCCAAAGTTGTATGTGCTAAAGGCTTGGTCCCAGCCTGTGGCACTATTGGGGGAAGGTAGTAGAACCTTTAGGAAGTGAGGCCTAGTGGAAGAGTTAGGTCAAGAATGGCATGCCCTTGAAAGGGATATTGGGGCCCAGACCCTTCCTGTCTTTCTGCTTCCTGGCATCATGGTGAGGAGCTTCCTCCACCATGAGCTCCTGCCATGATTTTCTGCCTTTCCACAGGCTCAAAGGCAATGTGACAAAGCAACCATGGACTGAAACCTCTGAAACCACTAGCCAAATAAATCTTCTCCACCACCTGCCCCCAGTATTGGGGACTGAACCCAGTGCCTTCACACTGAGCTACATCTCCAGCCCTTTTTATTATTATTTTTTTTTAATTTTGAGACGAAGTCTTGCTAAATTGCCAAGTAGGATTTGAACCTGCAAGCCTCCTGCCTCAGCTTCCCTCAGTGCTGGGATTGCAGGCATGTACCACTGCACCCAACTACCCTTCCTCCTTATAAGTTGATTTAGCTCCAGTATTTTGTCATAGTGATGGAAAGCTGACTAATGCTATGTATTGGTGCAGTTCCAAAGTGATGAGTAGACAGGGGTATACACGGCAGTATTGTTTGTACTAGCCTAATGTCAGAAAAAACCTACAAAAAGCTAGTATGGTGGTGCACACCTATAATCCAGGCACTTGAGAGGCCAGCCTGAACTACATATCAAGAGTCTGTCTCAAAAAGTCAAAAAGCCAAGAATAAAACAAAAGAAAAAAGAAAAGAAAAATCACCTAAATGTCTATCAGTCACACACTGCTTGAATAAATTATGGCATACACTTATGATGAAGTACTTTTCAACTGTCAACAGTAATGAGCCTGTAAACCCAGCATTCGGGAGGCTGAGGCAGGAGGATCACTGAGTGTTCGAGGCCAGCCTGGGCTACATAGTGAGTTCAAGGCCAGCCTGAACACATAGCAAGACCCTGTCTCAAAAAAAAAAAAAAAAAAAGTAATGAGATAGGGTTATGTATAGTGACTAGAATTATCTCAGAAATACACTTTCAAATAAGAAAACAAACTTCTTAGCTATATAGAAGAACTCATTTGTATAAAAATAAGGAAAAGCAGGGACTGGGAATGGAGGTCAGTGATAGAGGGCTTACCCAGCAGATACGAGGCCCTGGGTTTGATTCCCCACACTGCATAAAATAAACAATAAAAATCCACACCAAGAATGTGTATGGGCAGATATTTTCTCACAGGTGCATAGATTCTGCCTGGAAAGATACCAGAGAAACTGCTAACTTCATTGTCCTAGCAGAGCAGAACCACTTTAAAGACCAACGGAAAGAAGCTTTGTTTCTACCGTGAGTCCACCTGTACTTTTGCACCTTTACACTGCTAATGTACCGCTTTAAAAAAAAAAAAAAAAAAAAAAAACTAATGTAGAACATCAAATGTCTCTCCTACTTCAAAACCGGCCACTAAAAAGGAGAAAATGTAGCCATTCTGGCTTTTCATCTTTTGGAAATAACAGCTATTCAGCACTGAAATGGGTTATTTGAAAAAGTGGTATCTTCCTTCTTATCTCTTCATTTAGAACCAAAGCACAACATTTGTTTTAAAAATAACTGAATAAATCACAAAAATGAAGTACAAGGTGCAAAACTTCTAAACCCCCATGTATGAAAAGCAAATATATTCATTTTTAAAATTCATAACATGTAAGATTTCAATCTATAATGATAATTTCAATATACATTCAGTACTCAAATTGAGCCTAAGAAATTATTTTTAATTCATTTGTCTATAAATGTTGCTTTTCCTCATAAAATTAATTTAAACTCTATTATGCACTAGGCTTCACTTATTAAATAGAAAATCAAAAGTAACATTTAAAAATAATGAAATCTTTTTAGAAATAAACTTTCTAATACAATCTTTGGGATCTGATTGATCTAAAATAAAATAAATTCTCTTAACATATTTTTATACCTTGCACAAATCATGAAATTATTTTTTCTTATGTAAAAAAAGGGGTTGCATTAGAAAGAAGGTTGCTGTGAAAATGACTTGCGTGTCCAAATATGTTGAGAAATGCAACATAGGTCTGTCGTGTATGATTGTGCAAGCTGTGAACTGCACAACTCTAGGAGATATTGTGCAGATTATAATCCAGATTATGCAGTGCCCCACCTGTGCAGCCATGAACACCAGCCCTGTGGTTGCAGGAAATGTTGGGGACCATAGAAGGTTCTGGAGCAAGAGGATAGAAAGATGTTAGAGCTGGGGTCATGGGAACTGTGAGGCCAGAGCCTCATGCATACAGCCCCTCATCTCCCTAGACTGGCCTCCCTTTTGGAAACTCTGGCAATAGAAATATCCTAAGCTTTCTCTGAGCATCATAATCTCAGTTTTCCTAAGGATGGGAGGACAGACTTAACTACCAGTGTCCAGAACCTCTTCCTTGGCCTGCACAATTCAGTGGCCTCTTTAATTACTCCACAGCTGAGAAGGAAGCCCAGGAAAGGGTCCCAACACATCCCTAATCTGTACTCCTACCCTAATGGAAGCAGATGTGGTTAGCATGAGGGGCAGGTGGAGGGTGCTGAACCAAAGTGACATTCAGGACTTTTGGCATCTAGAATCAGCTCTGCCACTACCTTGCTGTGTGACCTCTGGCAGCTAACCATGGACTGAAATCTCTGAAACCACAAGCCAAAATAGACCCTTGCTCCTTTAACTGGACTCTGTCAGACATTTTGCATAGTGACCAAAAAGCTGACCAACACATCTCTTCCTCTGCAAAAACAGAGAGACAAGAAAAGAGAGAAAACCATGTAGTTATGATTCCAGTTAAAAACATCCAAATTTAGTGAACTGGGTCAGAAGATCTTACTAAGCAGCTGTAAAACCTTGAGCAAATCTCATGACTTCTCTGAGAAGACCATGTGCCGAACAGTTAACCCTGAATACACCAGCAGTTTGCTGACCTTTTCAGCCCTAAGAGTCTTTTATTCTTTCCAAACATTGGCTTCTTTGTTTGTAAGATTTTATCTCCTAAGCTGTATTTAGGTATTTATGCATAACAATTATTAAGTTATTATTGTTACCATTATAAAAGACATTTTTGGTTATGAGTGACAGTATTTATGGGCTTACATAACCAAAAAGCCTAGAACTAGTGATAGCTTCAGGCAAGGCTTGATCCAACAGCTGTTATCAAGGACCTATGTTCTTTCAGTCTCTTGGCTCACCTCCTATGGTGCATCCCAAGGTAGCTGCTGGAAACTCCTAGCACTGCTTGCTTTTTTCATTTGTGATTAGCAAGAAACACTTTGATTCCCAGTTAACTCAAAGAAAAGGCCCAGGGATTCATTGACTCTGGTCGGCCTAAATTGGGCTACATGTCTTGTCCAGACCAATTACTGTATCCTAGAGGATAGAATATTCTGATTTTTCTCAAGCCATCTAGTCCCCACTGCTGGAACAGGGTTATCTCTATCCAAATCACATGGGAAATCCCCAGTACTGTTAGGAAGGGGGAATGGGGCAAAGGGTGCTGAAGAGACAAACAACCAGTCTCCTCAGTGTGTTTATTAGCCAGCAATATCTCTACCTGCAGTCAGAACCTCTGGCCAGCCTGTGACTGCACCCTGGTGACTTTCAGGACCTTGTGAGGCACTCTCTATGACCACCCATCTGTGTGTGACCACAGTGACCATGTGAGCCTGGGGCAGCCAAGTCTGGAGTCTAGGTCAGATCTGGCCCTGGTTTCCTCTGCTCCGCATGAGTCTTTGCAGATGGCTTAGTTGGAGGTCCCAGGGGAGCCCTGAGCTCCCTCCCAGGTCTGAGTCCCCAGGCTTACGACTGCCCTTTCCAGATGCAAGGGGACACCCATGAGCTGGACTTGAAGGGCGGATACAACAGAGATGGACACGGCGGAGCAGTCCAAAACTGTTCCGACTCACACCTACATGATTCATCCAGCACTTACAGGTCCGTGCCAGGTCCTGTGCCGGGGATGCAGAGGACAGAGAGCCACCCTGGGGAGGGGAGATGGCAGTGCCTCTGCTGGTGACTGCTCAGTGCAGAAACACGGTAAGGAAGACACTTCACCACCTAGGCCAGAAAGCATGCACGTTCCTCTGCCCCCTCAGCCCCTCTATCCTGGCCCCTAGACACTAGGCCCTAGGGATAGCCAGGGGATTCTAGCAACTTCCAGTGTGTCACCCAAGTGCGGATTAAGGAGTGTCCTACCCAGGAAGGGGCCCAACCCTCTTCCCACTCTAGGGCTCTGCAGAATCCTCCCTGGTCCCTTCGTCCACTTCAGGAGCTTTGGGGTGGGAGGTGGGGTACAGATGTTCAAATTTTTGGCCACTTTCAGGCCCCACCTCTTTCTGGAGCTTCAAAAGGACTCACCTGGGAAGGGAGAGCAGAATGAAAGCAAAGGAAGAACTTCTGCTCAAACCCTCCTGCCAATCAGCACCTGGGGCTCCACCCTCCCTTCCAGTTAAGTAGGTCCCCAGTGAGTCACCTCTGTGGGTCTGATCCCCATCTCTGCACAAATGGGGCCTAAGATGCTGGAATGGAGAAAGCCTGGCTGGTGCCATTCTCAGCTTGGCCTAAACTGACTTGGCAAGGAGCCAGAGGAAAGCCCTTCCCTCCCAGTCTCCCCATCCATAAAACAGTTTCAAGTTAATCAGTCTCTAGGGGCTTTCCAGCTCCAGCAGTCTGATTCAATGAAGAGGGAGCAGGGGTCACTAAGTTGGGGGGGAGGCAGCAAGAGGAGGGGACCAAAGGGGCATCTACCAGGGCCCCCAGACCAAAGGTCTCAAATCTGGACTTGGGACGTTTTCTCCCAATGGGATTATACTGAGGCACAGGACAGACACCAACAGCACGGAATGAAGACACGGGTCCCCATCACCAAAACATGCCAGCCGGAAGGCCCGTGAACTTTCAGGTGTGTGTCTTTTCTAAGTGAACTTTCTGGTTTTGGAGTAACTTGGTTTGCACAAGAGCTGCAAAGGTAGTGCAGAGACTTCCTCAAGACCCCTCAACTAGTTTCAGTCCCCCTAACGTTACAGTCTTACATCTGTACAAACTCAAAATTCCCACATCGGTACATCACTATTCACTAAACTGCAGGGCTTATTTGGATTTTGTCAGCTTTTCCATTCCTACTTCCTCTGTCCTAGGATCCAACCCAAACCCAGGACACCGGAATGCACGCACTCAGCGTGTTTTCAGAGTCCTCTGGTCTATGACCAGGCCTGTTTTTCTGGGCTTTTCACGACCTTGACAGTTTTGACAAGTCCCAGGCAGGTATTTTGTAGAATGTCCTTTAATAAGGGTTTGTCTAATGTTTCCTCTGTGATTATGGGTTTTTAGAAAGAATGCCACAGAGGTGAAGAGTCCTCCAGTCACACGGTGTCACAAGAGGAAAGGCACATGTGATAGCCACTTATCACTGGTGATGTTAATCCCGATCCTTTGTTACAGTGCTGTCTGCTGGGTTTTTCCACTGCAAAGTGACTTGGTTTTTTTGTCCTTTCTTTAAGTCTGCTGATTACAAACAAGTCACTAAGTCCACGGCACACACAAACTCCACCTCATACATAGGAGAGCGTATGGGAATTATAGGGAATTCTTCGGTGCTGAACATTTGCCCCTCCTTCCTCAGTTATTCGCTTATTTATATCAGTATGGACTTTTATACTTTGGTTTATAATCCAACATTCCGCTCTGCACTTCGTGGCTCACACAGCTCCAGCTTTGGCCACTGGGGCTCTTTTGGCTCCAGGGTCCCTCTGACAGGTCTCTGTGATTTTGTGTTTGGAGCATTTCTTAACTCTCAGGCACCACAAGATGCTCCAGGCTCACCTTTTCCCTGTTGCAGCCCTGAAATCAGGCATTCCTCTAAGGAAATAAATATTTTTAAAACAACTCCTTCAATTATCTTGTCAGTAACTCATGTAATGTACCACATTTTAAAATTTTTAAGAATTTGTTCAGTTACTATTTAAAACATACATCAATCCAGGTGTCGTGATGCATGCCTATGATCCCAGCATTCAGGAGGCTGAGGCAGGAGGACTACGTGAGTTCAAGGCCAGCCTGAACCACATGAGACATTGTCAAAACAAAGAAAAACAAGCAAAAACAAAATAAGTTGGAGTGCAGCCTGGGCAACTTAGACCCTATTTCAAACTAAAAAAAGTTTTTAAAGTTCTGAGGATATAGCTCAAAGGCCCTGGGTTCAATCTCCAAAACAGGAACAAAAAAAAAAAAAAAAGGCACCAATATACAAAAGCCTCAAAATATCAAAAGTCTCAAACCATGGGAAGGACATGGTTCTTTCTCCACACCCAGGAGTCCTTGCTGAATTTAATTGTCACCCCTGCAGCCACTCTGCTTAGGCTTGGGGGCTCTTGCCCAGCCTTCCTAGAGAGGTAGCCCAGTTCCTGTGTCCTCCCCAGGCAGAGCTGCCCAAGGTCATTTCTGGGACCTTTCCTCTTCCAGCCTCCGCTACCCACCCTGAGAGATGCCAGGCCCCGAAGTCTCCCAGAGCTCACGTAGGCTGGCTGGGCACAGGCAGGGTGCTGGAGGGCAGGCAGCCTCTGGGAAGGAAATGGGGAGCAGAGTCTCTGAGAAGGAAGTGCAAGAGGCAGAGTGGGATGAGGGCTCCAGGCACTGGGGCTAAGGTTTGCAAAATCCAGCTGAAAGTGGAGCAGGGGCTCCCCAGAGCAGCGCTGGGTTCTGCAGAAGACAGTTGGCTTCTAAGGAAGGAGCCCCTATCATGAGCCGGAAGACAGCGAAACCACAGCTCATTCCGGGAGGGAAGGGAACTGTGTGACTGACTCATCGCCCAGTCCTGCTGCTGTAACTCGGCACAGGGCCTGGGAGCACGGGTGGAGCCCCCAGCCAATCCTGGCCAGAGGAGGCCCGAGGCTGGCAGTGACAATCCAGCACTTAGGGAGGACAGAGTTGAAGTGCAGAGGGACCTCTAATGAGGAAGCCACTCAGCACCTGCAGTCAGGGCAGGCTCCACGGTGGAGGAGGCATTGCCACCATGCCATAAAGATGAATGGAATTGGCCAGGCAGCAGTCAGAGGGGACGAGGAGGCACTCCCAGCCCAGGGAGAAGCTGAAGCACAGGCCCAGAAGTGTCTGCCACTTGCTGGCACAGTGCCCACCGCCAGGCAAGCATTCTCTAATGTGAGGCATTATTGCTGTGGTGGATTATTAGCAGCATTACAATATTAACCTGGACATGCCACTTAATATTTTTCCTACCTTTTTTTTTATGCGGGTACTGGGAGTCAAACTCAGGACCTCCCGCTTGCCAGGCAGGCGCTTATGCCGCTGAGCTATATCACCAGCCCTATTTTTCCTATCTTACAGGTACTTACTACAATGAATGATGCCTGCCAGCCCTGAGCTCTCCTCACTGGAGAGACAGGCAGAGAGAGACAAGGGTACAGTGCACCCTGGAGTGACTGAGAGCACAGGAGGTGACTGAGAGCACAGCATCATCAGTCTTGAGCTGGCATGAGGGGCCAGGGGACCTGGGTTCCCTCCCTCCACAGCCAGCCCTGGGGTTGCTGTGCTTGGGGGACACAGAGAGAGACACTTTGGGATCTTCAGAAATGACGAAGCACCAAGACAGGCCTGACAAGGTGGGTGCAGGCCAGCCCAAAGAAAAAGCCTCAGGACCTGCTTAGCCATGCGCACTCCCCCCACCCTGCAAGCTGGTGTGGCTTCCCCATGAGCAGGCTGCAAGGGAAAGATGGACTGCACAGAGAAGGCTATGTGAATTCCAGCCCCACTTGTTCCCGAACCCTGGGCTAGCGACCCACCAGTCTCTAAGTGTCCACATCCTCAATTCTATAAGTGCATTAAGTATGTGCAAGAATATACAAAGCACACTTTTTAGTAGGAAAAAAAAAATAGAAACACAGGGTATGGTGCTACACACTTGTAATCCCAGCACTGTAGGAAGCTGAGACAGGAGAATCTCAAGTTCAAGCCCAGCCTGAACAACTTGGCAAGACCCTGTTTCAAAATAAAAAATAATTAAAAAAAAAAAAAAAAGACTGCGAAGTAGCTCAGTGCAAAGGTCCTGGGTTCAATCCTCAGTATGGCATGCACACACACACACACGAAGGAAATGATATCCAACAGGTAAAAAGACAAATAACCAGGAGTATATTCATAAGATGGAATACTATTCAGTGGTAAAATAAATAAATTATAGCTACACAGAAAATAGATGTGGGTTTTAAAAAACATAATGTGTATGACAAAAGAAGTCGCATAATTTTAGAATGATTCTATTTACATGAAGTTTTAAAAAAGGCAAAACTGAACTGTAGTATTTAGAGATTCATACAAAAGTGGTAAGAACTTTGGCAAGGGAACAACTAATACAAGTTCAGGAATGCAGTTCCTCAGGATAAGGGAAGGAACTTATGATGGGGCACCTGGCAGGCCTCAAAGGTACTGGCACTGGCCTGCTTTTTAAGTTAGATGAAAGATACGTGGGTCTTTAAAAAGTTCCTACTATCTTTTTTTAAGTACCGGGGATGACACCCAGGAGTGCTCTACCACTGAGCTACATCCCATCCTCCTGCCCCTTTTTTTAGACAATGTCTCACTGGCCCCAAACTTGCTATCCTCCTGCCTCAGACTCTCAGATACCTGGGATTACAGGCATGTGCCACCACACCCAGATAATTGCTATCATTCTTTAAGCTGTACAGGTACAGTGGTACCTATGGTATCTTTTACAATAACTTTTTTACTGTAACACAAATAGTACCTTTACAGGACACATGCTTTGGATAGTGCAGTGATACTGTAATTAAAGTACCAGCACACAGTAATAAACTCTTTGGGTGTTTCAGCTCTCTGGGCCTGTTTTCCCAACAGTAAAGTGAGCTGTGGCACTAGAAATTTTGTCCTCCAGCTTGTGGATTCTGAGTTCCCCTTCTCCCTCCCTGCCTCCTTGTGCACACTGAAAGCCAGGCCCCCCTCTGCCCTGGGTCACTAGCGATTTCCAAAGTGGCAAAGGTGGCCTCTGATGCCCTGGAAAGGGAATTTTGGTTCTGGTTCTGAGTCTTTCTAGCTGGGGCAATTAGCCTTTTCTGAATTTCTCAAGGGGAAATGGCAGAAGCATCTCTGTCCTCCTCATGTAAGCTGTAAGGTGCTGTGTGCACAGGAGGGATCATGCCCGATCCGGGAACCTACAAGCACCCTCGTGGAGGGGTGGGTGCTGGTGGGGCGGGTGAGTTTCGCATTGCAGGCAACAGTATTCTCACCCAGGGCCAGTGGCGCCAGTGTCCCTGCCTTCCCTGGTTTCTCTCCTCTGACACTGGGCTTCTGCTGGCTGTACCTGTCTTCCTGTTTTGAAAAAGTTTTTATTTCAGAAAAAGTGCGCCAGGCCCTGAGTGGTTGCCCCACCTCTGGGTAACCGCTTCAGTCTTGGCCTGTTGGGCCTCCCGGCTCCATCTGAGAAGTGCCCGTCTAGTGCACCTGTCTTTATGGCGCCACCTCCGCGGCGTGTGGACCAGCTTCTGTGCTCCTGATTCACTCAACGTGCGCAAGATCCTGAGTGTCGAGTTCCTGAGTCTGAACGGTCGTGGCTGTACGCCTTTCGGTGTCTCTGTAACGCTCCTACGCATCTCGGTCGGTCGGCACCTGACAGGTGCGCGTACCTGGCTCAGTCCGCGCCTACCCTGCGCCGGCCCGCAGGTGCTCGCTCCCCTCCGGAGGCGCGCGGAAGGGGCGGTGGCCCCGACCCGGACCGGGCTCGGGGCGGGGCGCGCGGAGCCGCGGGGGCGGGGCGGGGGCCGGGCCGGAGTGGGGCGGGGCCGGCGGCGCGGAGGGCGGAGCAGGAAGGGGCGGCGGCCCTGCCCGGCTTCCGTGTCACAGTGCTTAAAGCATCTGCCCCCGGCCTGGCACTGAGGCGCTGTCGATTCGCCCCCCCGGACTCGGCCCCATGGAGACGCCACCGCTCGCGCTCGCGGCTGGCGCGCGGAGGGGTGAGGCGGGGGGCGCGGGCGGAGGGGGTCCGCGGGTGGGAGGGCGCCTAGGGGGTCCGAGTGGGGGGCGGACGTGGGTCCGGGCCGCGGGCCACGCCGATCCACAGAACCCCTCCAACTTAGCCCAAGTTGGGGGAGCCCAGGGCCTGGGGCGCGGAGAGAGCGCGGGTCTCTGGGCCGGGACATCGTTGGCGTCACCGGCGCCCAGCAGCCAACCAGTCTCCCAGCAACTTTTCTCCCGGCGGGTCATCCCGGAAATTTGCCCTCTCCCGGCCTGAAGAGTCTGGCCATGAGCCCTACGCCTCCTGCGCAGAGGCTGTAGAGTATGGGACGGGCAGAAGAGGGTGACGGCCTCGACGGGGAAGCCCCTCCTCCCCCGGCGCACTTCCAGCCCGGGGTTCCCATGTGAGCCCCGCCTGAGTCCCCTGAGTTAGCGTCGGGGAGAGCTTGGGGGTGGAGTCAGATAAGTTACTCTTGTGTCATCAGCAACCAGCTGGATTACCTCGAGCCAGTACCTACTGTCCGTGCCTCGGTTTACCCCTGTATGTAATGGGAGTGGTAATCCCTAGCTGGGAGAGCTTTGGAAAAGACCGCCGGAGCTGACACACGAAGGAAGCTGGCCAGTTCAGTGTTGCCTCATCCCGTGGGGTAGGACAGGGAGAGAAGATGAGACAGTGCTGTTCCCCACCCCTAACCCTGTGGTTCTCCCACAGGAGCTGTGGCAGGTGCCTTCCGGGAGCCTGAGATATGAGCGACCCTTGTGGAGAGAGGCCCATCCGGGAAACCAGTCCGGCCATGAGTCTGTGGGGTCTTGAGGACAGCCACAGCTGTCGGGGTACCCCCCAGCCGGCCTCAGAGCCGGTTGCTGAGGATGCCTCAGCTTCTTCGGAGCTGCAGATGAAGGTGGACTTCTTCCGGAAGCTAGGCTATTCGGCCTCTGAGATACACAGCGTCCTGCAGAAGCTGGGCGTCCAGGCAGACACCAACACAGTGCTGGGGGAGCTGGTGAAGCATGGTTCAGCCTCTGAGCGTGAGCACCAGTCCTCACCAGAGCCCTGCCCGCAGCCCCCTCTGGTACCCCGCGGCGGAGGCACCCCCAAAGCTCCCACATTTGAGCCCTCACTCCCAGAGGAGGACAAAGAGGGCAGTGACCTGAGACCAGTGGTCATAGATGGAAGCAATGTGGCCATGAGGTATGTGTCACTTCCGTGAAGAAGATGCATGGAGTGGTGGTGATGTGTCGGCTGCTCTTTAGAGGGGCCTTGGCCTGTGGATGGCAAGGACCTGTGTGAGGTTCTCCTGCATGCAAGAGGCTCCCTTAAAAATAGTGACGTGTTTGAAGTGGGTTTTGTAGGACTGTTATAGGGACAGAAGCACAGTGAACAGTGTCACACTACTGGTTAATGATGGAACAAGCATTTAATCCCGCTCCTTCTCTGGCTCCAGAGTTCACCGTATGCTGTGGGTCTCTGCTGAGGCCAGCCCTCTCACTCTCGATTCCTCCTGCTTGATGTGAGGAAGGCCCTGCAGGGAATTAACCTATGGGCTCAGTTCTCTCAGGAGCCAGCCACTGAACCGCTCTGAGTCTTATTTCCTCATGTGTGGGATGGAGCTAACCCACCCCGCAGGTGGTCATCGTGGGCAGTGATGCACGCACTGTCTTAGTAAACAGCAGTTATCATTATTTTATTATTATTCAAGGGCTGGATCTTCTGAGGCTTTCTTGTCCCTGGGCTCCCATGGAAGAAGGCTCAGCTATTGAGACCTTTATAGCCATGACCAGGAGTAACCTCGTGGCTGGAGCTGCCTGGCCACGGGGGTGTGAGTGGGTGGCCTAATGCTCTGGCTTCAGGTGACCCATGACTGGGCTGAACTGGTCTCTAGGGCTCCCAGGGCCGGAGCCAGGACTCAGCTCTAGTAATGTCCGTCCATGGTGCTTGGAGGGCACAGGGTGGGTGAGGGTGGAGGGTGAGGCCGGGGCTGCTGCTAACCTGAAGGAGCTCTGACTTCTCCCTTCAACCCAGGCCCCACCCTCCAGCCTGCTTTCTCCCAGTTCCCTACAAGGTGGCTGGTGAGTCAGGAGTGGGTGGATCACTCACAAGGAAAAGTTCCTGTTGGCATAGACAAGGGGAGACCCCAACACAGGGTGGAAGGTGGGGAGGACACCTTCTACTATTGACTAGTGGCATCTCCCAAGTGGGCTGCCTGAGGCTGCCATGACATCAGCCTCTGCCCAACCTGGCATTTGGTCCTACCTACTCCCAGCCAAGCTGGGGCTAGTGAGCTGTCCAGCTGGTCCTGGTCCAGCTCCGCAGGTACACAATGTGAGCCCTCTTCCCACCACCTTAGGTCAGTCTTCCGTCTCTGAAATGGGCTGATCCCGGATGAGGGGCTGAGCAACACTGGTTTCCAAGTCAGAGGGCCGCAGATCACAGCCTGCGCTTTAAGAGTTAGGGGTCCTCTCTCAGGCTGCAGCCCAGTTGGACTAGGCACTGAATGCTCTGTGACTTCTTCCCCTGGGGACATGAGCCTGGAGTGGCTGCACCTGGAGATAGCCATATGCTGCCTGTGTTTCTGTCCTGGCAGGAGGAGGGGCCTGGGCAGAGGAGGAGGGTATCAGCAGGGTGTTCAGGGGAGACAAGCTGGAGCGATAGAACCACCTGCCTGCCTGCTTGCAGGGGGTTTCTGAGCTGGGGCAGCGGCTGGAGGGGAATTCCAGCCTCAGACTTCCTGTCTCAGCTGCTGCCGGGTTCCTGCCCTGCGGCCCCCTCCCCCCAAGGGCAGGCGGGCTAGCCCCCACCATATGCAAATTGTGGGGAAATTCACCTCTGTTTCCTTCTATGGGAATTTTTCTCCACTAGTCAGGCCCAACCCCAGCAGATCTTTTCACCTGGGGAGCCTGGCCCAGCCCTGCCTTTGGTCCTGGGGCACCAGCAGCCAAGCTGGAGTCTCCCTCTATGCCTCCCAGA
The DNA here is from genome assembly GCA_028451465.1 of Erethizon dorsatum. Lineage (NCBI taxonomy): Eukaryota > Metazoa > Chordata > Mammalia > Rodentia > Erethizontidae > Erethizon > Erethizon dorsatum. The sequence continues at coordinate 105,749,775 of CM051827.1, read as the reverse complement.
GGTCTAGCTAGCCAGGTTAGGGGTCCAACCTTTTAGACCAGTGGGATTCAGTGGGGGCAAGTGGGGGTGAGAGGATGTCCGGTTTTCCTGTGCCCGCCACCCTGCCCGTCAGCACAGCTGGCACAGCAGAGCTTCCTCATTGCAGGAAGAAGGACTGAGTTAGCTGTGGGGAGAGCTCCAGGACTGCTGGGTTTGCTTCTGGCAGGAGAAGGGCCCTCACTGCTTCCTGAGGGAACGTGCTCAGTGCGAGGGTAGCAGACAGCACGCTTGTCCCCAGCCAAGATTTCAGTGCCCAGAGGCAGTACATGCTCCGGGAATCCCGGCATCCCTTGAAGTCCCAAGATGTAAAGATGCTGGCCAGGAGGGGCACGTGCGTACACACGAGTGTTACAGAGGGAGGCAGGTGGAGCATATGCCTGCTGTACACTTGTTATAAGGAGCCAAGCCAGAGGCAACGACATCCCCACAAACCTGGGAAGACAAAGCAGAGGACCCAGGGAGGGTGGCACCACTAGAGACCAGTTTGCCAGATACATCATTTCTCCTGACCCCAGCATGCTGTCCCCTTTCAACAAGCTTTGTTCAAAGTCAAGTCTTGGAGCTTTTTGCTCCCAAACAAACCTCGAATCTTCTGGTAGGGACAGGAAGGCAATCCAGTGGCCCCAGACCTAGGTTCAGTTTCTATCTCTTAGTGCTAGCCAGGTGCCCTTGGACAAGTCTCAGAGCCCCATTTCCCTCACTATAGGGTGCCTTGTAAGGATGAGGTGATACCTCTGGCCTCCACTGTCCCTGCGCCTTCCCTCCTCTCAGGCTTGGTCCCTGTCTTGGTACCAGTCCAAGCATCAGCATGCAGAGTGGTTCTGACCACCAGCTCTGCTCTCCACTGTTTTTGCTGTGTGACCCTGATGACCAAGTTACCCTCCCTGGATCACAGTTTCCTCATCTGGACCAAGCGGAAAGGGGACAGGAATGACAGTCCTCTCCTTGTGGCTTTGCAGATAATCCCGTGTGAACTTAGAACAGCCTGGTTCACAGCTCTCAATAAATGCTAACTTTTGTCGTAAGCAGGCTGTCTGAAGCTGGGGTACCAGGCAGGGGTGAGTGCTGCCCAGGGGCTGGACTTTGTCTCCCTTACCACTGACAGAGACCTTTAGACCCTGAAGCCCCAGCCTCACCCCCAAACAGCCCACTTGCCCCCCCAGGTGCCCCGCCTCCTGCTCTACCTTCTCTTAGGACTCCAGCTGTCACTGCCCCCACCTTCCAGAGTCACACACAGGATGTGGTCTGTCCTGGACTTGCCTCTTTTGCGTAACATTTATTGTTTAATTTGCCAAATGTGAGTCTGAGTTGTTCACCAAGGGGCCGGTGAGAGGCAGGGGCTGCTGGGGAGGGAGCCAGCCCAAGCCTGTCGCCCCCAACCCCATTGCCAGACCAAGTTTGGCCTCGAGCCAATAGGAAAGTTGTCTCACTGACATAGCCCAATTAAGGAAGCTGCAGGCTGCTGGGCCCATTTTTCAGACAGAGAAACTGAGTCAGAGCCACTGACCACCACCTCAAGGCTTTCCTTTGGGTCCAGCAACCTTTGGGTGAGGTGAGGTCTGGTCCCAGACCAGGGCAGGGAGGGCATCCCATGTCCCAACTCTCCTTGGGCTTCTTTTTTTTTTTTTTTTTTTTTTTTTTTGTGGGTACCGGGAGTCAACCTCAGGACCTCGCGCTTGCCAGCAAGCGCTTACGCTGCTGAGCGATATCACCGGCCCTTTTTTTCCTTTATGTGGGTTCCGGGAGTCGAACTCAGGACCTCACGCTTGCCGGGCAGGCACTTATGCTGCTGAGCCATCTCACCGGCCCTCCCCTAGGGCTTCTTGACCCCCGAGTGGCTTCTGACCATCTGTCTGCCTCAGGTCACGCCCTGCCTGACAAGGGTGACAAGGCGGGGGTGCAGCATGGCAGGCAATGAGCCTATTCCAAGGAAAGCAGCGAGCGGCCTTTCGCTTTCACGGTGACAGCTCCTCAGGGTTTCAGTCATTTCCTGCCTGAGTGGAAGGGTGGAGGGCCGGCCCCTTCACTTCACCCTCTGGGGTCCAGCCCAAGTCTCTGCACACAGACTGAACTTTAATCCGGAACAATCTGGTTTCTCTCCAGTTAGCCAGACTGGTGCTTCCCCCACCCCCTCCTCACACTGACGAGGGAGCACAGGGTTGGAGAGCGGAGGGAAGGTGACTCAGGCAGTGTGTGCACATCTGTGTCCCTGTGGTCCCTGTGGCTCCCCGGGTGGGGCAGGAACCAGGAGTCCGCCAGCACCTTCCCACACCCCCAGGTGTGTTGCAAGCGGCTGACCCTTCCCCGCCAAGCCTCCCCCGCCGTTGGGAGCAGGCACTACCAGATTCCTGGGTGGATCCTCTCTCCAGGAAATGGAATCTCAGGGGAAGTCCCCACCCTGGGTCCAGGCCCTGTGGGAGCCCACAGAGGGCCAGGGCCTGAGCACCTATGCTCCCCAAGAGGGCCAGCCTTGGGGATAGCCTGTGGCTGGTCTCGTGGGCTGACCTTACCCTCCTCTCTCTCTCTCCCAGCCATGGGAACAAGGAGGTCTTCTCCTGCCGAGGCATCCTGCTGGCTGTGAACTGGTTCCTGGAGCGGGGTCACACAGACATCACAGTATTCGTACCATCCTGGAGGAAGGAACAGCCTCGGCCCGATGTGCCCATCACCGGTATGTGGTCACTCTGGAGGTGGGAGAGTCCCTCTGCCACAAGGGCCCTGTTTCTCCCCAGGAGAGACCTTGTGGGCAGGGCTGGCAACTTCTAGGTCAGGCAGAGTCTAGCATTTCTTTCCCCAGTTTCTGCTGTGTCCCGCAGCCCCACTCTGAACAGTGAGCACTGGAAGTCACCTTGTCCAGCCCTCTGCCTCAGACACTGGGCTCATCGCTCATCCTCCTGGTGGTTTGTCACTCAGCATCCCCAGTGGCAGACAGGCAGGGTAGCTCAGTACTTACAGCTGTGGGCTCTGGGCCAAGACAGCCACAGTTAGAATGCTGGCTTTGTTAGCTGGGCATGGTGGCACCCACCTATAATCCCAGCACTTGGGAGGCTGAGGTAGGAGGATTGCTGTGAGTTCGATGCCAGCCTGGACTACATAGTGAGTTCAAGGCCAGGTAAGAGTCTGTCTCAAAAAACCATGTTGGCTCTGTGACCCAGGTAAGGATGGATCAGCACTGCTCTGAGCAACTTGCTCCGCATCTTTGAAATGGGCTGGGTTTGGGGTGACACCCCCCGCCCAGCCTTGGAAGTAAAAACTGAGGTCTGTTTCTCTAGAAATCTGGAGCTGTAGTGGCAGGCTGGCTGGGGCTGTGGGCTCCTTTCTAATGGAAGCCGATAGCCTTGTCCTGTCTACCAAGGGACAGAACCCAGACCCTTCTTCCCAGACCCCTACAACACAGTCGGGGAGAACAGCCGAAGCCTAGACCCCCCTCGCTTGAACAGGCCTGGAGTCCAGGGAGGGAGAGGCAGAGGGCCAGTTCCGGGCTCAGAGTGCTTGCTGAGAGGGCCCACAGCCCTGTGCTCAGGTGTTCTTGATCTCCAGGCAGCAAACTGGCAAGCCGTAGCCTTGACAGAGCTGGTTTTTACCCCTGTGAACCTGTGCATGAACAGCCCCTGAGCCTGGCCATCAGGAGCTCAGGGAGCCTAGGGTCTGGCTCCGGGTCCTGGATGCACCATGATCTGTGTCCGGTCATCCCTAGACCAGCACATCCTGCGGGAACTGGAAAAGAAGAAGATCCTGGTGTTCACACCATCGCGGCGTGTGGGTGGCAAGCGGGTGGTGTGCTATGATGACCGCTTTATTGTGAAGCTGGCCTATGAGTCCGATGGGATCGTGGTCTCCAATGACACGTACCGGGACCTCCAGGGCGAGCGGCAGGAGTGGAAGCGATTCATCGAGGAACGGCTGCTCATGTACTCCTTTGTCAATGACAAGTACGTTCCCGCCAGAGGGTACCTGATGGACTGGAGGTCCAGAGGGACAGCAGAGCCACCCTTGGGAAGGGTGGGGTTAGGGTGGGCCCTGCTGGACCCTGTGGCCATAGAAGGAATGGTGTGGGTGCCAGGAAGCATTGGGAGTGAGATGGACTGCAGACAGCAGGCTGGGTGGGGCGCAGCTTTTTGATTTGGGGGATGGAACGGTAGCCCTGGAGGTGGGATGCAGCCATATTCAGGACAGCCTCTCTGAGCTGCCCTGCTTCTCTCCAGCAGAGGCTGCTGGGGAACCTATGTAGCCTGAGACTCAGGTACTCAGGTTGCGGCCTCCTGATGACCTCAGAGAGCTCCTGGATTGGGAGGTGCCCTTAAGGTGGCCCTTGCCTGTGGCCCTCTGGACTGTGGCATCCCCCTTCCTTGGAGTGACCCCACCAAGACCTCGGAAGAGTTCTGGGATGTCCTGTGGACAGGGCTAGGGTTAGGTTTAGGGTTAGCAAGGACAACTGTCCTGCCTGCGCCTTAGCATTTGGAAGCCGCTGCTCATGTCTCCCACCTCCTGAGAGTTCCTTTTGGCCTCTACAGGTTCATGCCCCCTGACGATCCCTTGGGTCGGCATGGGCCCAGCTTGGACAACTTCCTGCGTAAGAAGCCACTCCCTTCTGAGCACCGGAAGCAGCCGTGTCCCTATGGTATGACAGCCAGGTCTGCCCTCCATAGCCCTCCTCACACGTAAGCCTGCCTGTGTCTGCATGGCACACACTAGACTGCCACTGGACCTCCCAGCCCCAAGCTCATGTGCCACCTGCTTAGAGCCCCTCTTCCTTTCTCTCCCAGGGAAGAAATGCACCTATGGGATCAAGTGCCGATTCTTCCACCCCGAGCGGCCAGTCCGCCCCCAACGCTCCGTGGCTGATGAGCTCCGTGCCAATGCACTTCTCTCACCCCCCAGGGCCCCAGCCAAGGACAGGAGCAGCCAGCGGCCTTCACCTTCTTCTCAATCCAGCTCTCTGCCCACAGAGGGTGACCAGAGCAGCCTAGATGGGAAAAAGCTGAGGGTCCAGGCAGCCCCGGGGCCCCACCAGGAGGGGCAGACAAAGAGCTTTGCCCCGGCGGGTAGGAGTCTCCCACATAGTGGGGGCAGTGGCGGCAGCTTTGGGCCCACAGACTGGCTCGCACCAACCCTGGACTCCCTCCCCTACACTTCCCAGGACTGCCTGGATTCCGGCATCGGCTCCCTGGAGAGCCAGATGTCAGAACTGTGGGGTGTGCGAGGGGGAGGCCCTAGTGAGCCCAGCCCACCTCGGGGCCCCTATACTGGCTACCGTGCTTTTGGCTCAGAGCTCCCAACTGCTCCTACCTTTCCTGCCTTTGGACAGGCTATAGGTGCTGGCCACTTTAGTGTTCCTGCTGACTACAGTCCTGTGCCAACTGCCTTTCCTCCTCGAGAGTACTGGTCTGAGCCATACCAGCTACCCCCACCCACCCCAGTCCTTCAGGAGCCCCCAGTCCCGGGCCCTGGGACTGCCAGGGGCCCCTGGGGCAGGGCAGGCAGCCTGGCCAAAGAGCGGGCCAGTGTGTACACCAAACTGTGTGGTGTCTTTCCCCCACACCTGGTGGAGGCTGTGATGGGGCGCTTCCCACAGCTCCTGGACCCCCAGCAGCTGGCTGCTGAGATCCTGTCCTACAAGTCCCAGCAGCTCCATGAGTAGGTCCGCCGTGTGGCCCGCAGGGGCACCAGGCTGCAGTCCCGAGGTCCGTTCAGCCCCAAGGCCCTCCCTGCAGGCTGGACAGAGGGAGGACTCCAGTAGGGATGGGAACTCCCAAACCAAAGATACTGTAGGATTGGTTCTGGCCCACCCGGCACCTCCAGCCATTGCCTGAGTGGGTCAGAAGTGATCACCCTGTTGATACACATTGTATCTCTGTCATTTAAGGAGACGCTGCCTGTAAGGCTGTCGGTCCGTGGCTGAGGCCCAAACCCTCTTTTCTCTCAGGACGGGGAAGGAGGCCTGGGGGAGCAGAAGCCCAGGCAGGGGCCCTGTGCACCACCCCCACCTCCACCCCATCTCTGGGACGCCAGCTGCACTGGCTAGTTGGGCACCGTGTGCCTGTCCTCCGAGGCCCTCCTCTAAGCCAATGAGGCCTCACTGTGCTCTCGGGGCACAAGGCTTCATGTCAGTAAGCAAGATGCTTCTTAATAACTCACCTCTGTCCCCTCTGTCCCCCTGTCCCATCACCCCTGCCAGAGCTCCAGGGCTGTCTGTTCCATCCTTACCCTTCCCCAAAAGTGGGAGGATGTGTGTATGCTGTGTACTGGTATAAATTTAAAGTATTTTAAGTGGGAAGTCCTCCCCTAAGACATGAATAAAGAAACATATGAGTCTTTTAAGAGGTGGTCGTCTTTGTATGCTTGGGGGTTCCAGGTGTTACACTTGGTTGACGGGCGCCCACAGGCCAGCTGGCTGACCTACCTGCACCCGGAACACCACACCACTCAGCTCTTCCCTTCTTTAGAAGGAAGCTTCCCAAAAGTGCTCAGTCCCTTGAGGCTGGAGCATCTTTCTGAGCCCTTGGACTGGGCCTTGATAGATGTGGACCCACAGGCAGGGCTCAGGGCAGTGTGGGGAAGGCTTGGTGTCTCAGGGACAGGTTGGGCTGTTCCCCTTCTCAGTCCTGACCAGGGCTTATGGTGGGAAATGACCTGGCTGAGGTGGGGTTGGGGTGGGGAGCTCTTGGGAGCTCAGCTCTGGCCCCTTCCTCCCAGATGTTGCAGAGTGGGGAGGGGAGCACTGGGGCAGAAACAGCCTGGAGAGTTGATGCCAGGGTGACCCCTAGGAGGTTAGGGGCCCTGGTCCCAAATTCAACCGGCTCTGCCACTGACTGTGTCAGCTGGGGCAAGTGACTGTCCCTTGTTGGGTCTCAGTTTCCTCATCTATGAAATGGAGATAATGAATAATGGCACCTTTTACAGGGTTGTCATAAGGCTTACATGAGATCTTACATGCTGAGTATGTGACTGACGCCTGGCACACTTGACGCCTTGCTCTCTCTGAGGCCTCTCGTGTGCCTGCCTGTGGGCTGTGTTCCCAGGGCTTTTCCCCGTCCACCACCTCAGACTTCTCATCTAGACCCAGAGGAAAGAAAGTTATTCCCACCCATTCCCCCTCCAAAATGGGCGTAACTGTTAAATATTTAAGTGAAAATGGGGGATGTCAGATGATCCCCCAAATGAATATGATCAGCCAGGGGAAATGAGAAAAATAGTTTTTAATTATTAGATCTTTGAACATCTCGCCTGATTTGTGAAGCTTTTATAGTACCTGTATTTTCTTTTTAAAAACCTCCTTTGGGGCCAGGGAGAGGGCTCAGTGGCACAAGCGCCTGCCTGGCAATGCAAAGTCCTGAGTTCGATTCCCAGTACCAAAAAAATAAAAACCTCTTTTGTGCAGCCTGTGGGAGACAAAGCCACACTGGCAATCCCGCCTCCTACACCCTGAACATGCTCTAGAAGCCTGAGCCTAGGACAGGGAGCTGTGCATGATGTGGAAAGGGTTTTGACAGGCATTAAGTTGAAGCTTCCCACACAGTGCTCCTCAAGGTGTCCCTGTGCCTGTTGGTCCCAGCCTCCTCAGGAAGTTTTTTTCTGCACAAAGAAATACCTATTGTTGCCTTATTTCTATTTTTTTTTTCCAATAAAGAACTGTATTCCAAGGCTATTTATGGGCCTCTGTTTGTTCTTTATGGGACAGGAAGCTAAAATACCGGACCATCCAGTTCATTATCAGCCACTTGGCAATGGTGAGTGACTTGCCCAAGAGCCTACGGATGCCAGGCTGGGCAGGACCTTGAGTGCTGGTCCCCCAACCTAAACCCGAGGAAGGGAAAGGACCCATAGTAACTTGGCCCCCTGCTGGGATGGGATGGTGGGGGTGCCCTCAGCTCCACACCTTATAACCCTCTTAGCTTTACAACATTCACATGGGAATTTTTTAGCTTGGAGCTGAAATGACCACAGTGGAGTTGAAGGCCTTGTGGGTCACCTGGAAGGGAAAGCAGGAAGCTTGCTCACACCTGCTTCTTGCCCAGACCTGAGCTGGTGTCTTGCTAAGTGGGTGTGGGGAAGGCTGACAGGTGATCCAACAGGCAGGGGGAATGTGGCATTAGTCCCAGCTGGCTGTGCCTCATGTCAAGAGGCTATGTCTGGCCCTGCTGGCTCATTGATAGGCAACAACAAGGACCGTGGAGCAGGTGCCAGCTAGAGCTGGGCCTTGGGGAGGCTCAGGCCAGTTCAGAGCCTCCTATTGCCTGAGATTGCATCCTGTTTTCCCAACAGGCGCAGCCCGCTCAGGCCAGCCACCCAGTGTTCAGAGCCTCCCCTCCAGGCCTCTTTCTCAATCTGGCTTCCAGGCAGAGCTATTCAGAGGCTTCTAGGCCCACTGCCAAAGAGTGTTTCTTTCTCATGACTTGTTTTTAACTCCAAAGTCCTCCCCAGATCTCCTGCCCCACTGTCCACTCAAACAGCTTAGATGGGTGGCATTTACTCAGATGGCCTTAGTTTCCTTACCTGTAAAAGGGACAGTGTTCCTCCATTCTCTCTAGCTCAGACGAGAGAAAACCTATTCACATGGTGCCAGCAGGAGGGGCAGAGGCCTGGGTGTGAGCCACAATCACCAGCTGGGTGGCCCTGGGCAACTCACTTCCCTCACTGGGTCTCAGCTGCCTGGGCCACTGCACCTCCACATATGAGCTTTCAAGGTGGCAGGGATGGAATGTCACTCCTGAAACCAAAGCTGCGACACTTGCGCTGGAAGGGATCAGATTCCAAGTAGCTGCCCTGCTTGTTCTTTCCTCTTCTTCTTTTCCTGGTTCCAGGAGCCAAGAAGCTGGGGGGAAACTAGTGAGTATGCAAATTCCTGTACTGTTGGGAAATGATCTGGGGAAAGGACAGAGGACAGCCTCCTGCCAGCCTTTTCTCACACCCCCACAGCCCTCCACCTTGCCCTCCAGCTCTCGCCAGCAAGAGCTGAGCCTGGTTTTTCTTGCAAGTTCTGTCTTGCAAGGGTTAACCGCCCTTGGGGCACAGAAACCAGGATGACTGCCACTAAGACAGGAAACCTCCGGCCTCCCTGGCTGAGATGGAATCAGCTCAGGATGAGCTGAAATTCCCCTGCTCTGGGTCTCCCTGCCCACTCTGTCCCCCATCCCACTCCAGACTGGGGGGCAACCCGGCAGTCTCTGAGGATCTGGGGACCAAAAGAGCTTTGGACCTCCGGGGAACAGCTCTCCCAAGGCCCTCCCAGTGCTGCTAATGACCCAAACACTACTAGCTTCCTGCAGGCTGAGAGGGTGGGCAGCGGCTGGGAAGAGGCCAACACTCCTCGACAACAGCTGCCATTTCCTCTTCCCACCAGCCAAGTCCTCTGCCCGGCCCCTCCCCCAGAGCTGGGGGTAAAGCCTGCACAGAAAGGCAAGGCCCCTGCCCCCAGGGAGCTGCTGGGTAGGCCTCTAGCACAGAAAACAGGAGTTGGGGGAGGGAGGTGGAACAGTCAGCCTGAGCTCAGGCCCAAAGGAAGGCAGCCAAGGGCATCTCAAACTCTGGCTCATTCTTTTTCCCCATCCTTAGCAGTGTGGGTGGGAAAGAAGTGGTAAGGGCCTGTTCCTGGGACCTCCTAGTTCTTGGGAAGGGTGTGGGTGATTTGGCTGACAGATGCAGGAAGTAAGGCCCTGCAATTAAGGAAACTCAAGCCATTCTAGGCCATGGCATGTAAATCCTTCCTGCTAGTTCCTGGAGGGGGAGGAGACCCAGGCTGTCATCTTGGGGTGTGGCCTCTTGAAGCACCTCTCAAGGCAGCTGCTGGTGATCTTAAAGTGCTTACCAGTTTAAGAAATGGCAGCGAGTGTAGATGGGAGGAAAGGCTAGGCACCCCGCCCCACTAAGCTGGCCCACTGCTGACAGGTCAGGAAACTGGGAACCCTCCAAATGCCAGGATTCTGGCTGCCGTTCAGAGGCTGGCTAAGGACCGCATGGTGCCCTGCCTGCCACCTGCTGGCCCCTCCTGGTACTACTGCCCGAGGAGTAGGGGCCTGCCTAGTCACAGTGATCACTGGCACTGGCCTGAAGTAATGGGCCTTGAGACAAGGATCTAGGGGAATAATATGGAACTCAAAGTGCTAAGGCAAAAAGTAAGGAATTTTTTTTATTTCTCCTTCTACTTTTGTTTATTAAGTGGAGATTTCTCATATGTGTATGTGTGTTAGTGATAATTGAACCCAGGGCCTTCACGCTGAACTATATTCCCAGCACTTCTATTTTTTAAGAGAGGATCTCACTAAATACCTAAGTTGCCCAGGCTGCAATCTTCCTGCCTCTACTTCCCAGAGTGCTAGGATTTTAGGCATGCATCACCACATCTGACTGGCTAAGCAGGGAATTTTTTTTTTTGGTGCCAGGAATTGAACTCACAACCTCACGCTTGCCAGGCAGGTGCTGTGCACCTGAGCTAAATCCCCGGCCCTAAGCAGGGAATTCTTAATGGCATCTGCAGCTCTCCCTAGGCAGAGGTCACTGTCATGCCTTCTACAAAGTCCAAAGCTCTGGAAAATTTCAAGTGTTCCAGGTGAAGAAAATCCTCAGGCTGGGGATGTGCAGCCTAGTGGCAGAGCACCTGGCCAGCACACGCAAGGCCCTGGGTTTCTCTAGCACTGCTAAGAAAAAAAGATCTTGTGAACCCGAGGAATAAGGAAAAGGAGGGAAAAACGATCATTCACACTTGCTATAATCACAAGATGTCATCCCCATCACTGTAGCAGGGTGTGGGGAAACAGACACAGTCCTGTCCCCATGAGGAGGGTTGGCACTGGAGGGAAACTTGTGCTCCAGGTCACCCAAGATGCACATGCCCTTTGCCTTAGCAACCCCACTGCTAGGAATTTACCATACGGGCGCACATGTGCAAGATGATATGTATCAGGCTATTCACTACAGGACTGTCTCAGACGGTAAAAGACGGGAAACAATACTAATGCCCTCAACAGAGCACAGGTTAGGCAAATTTTGGTGTACGTGTGCAATGGAATATTAAGAAGCCAGCGAAAGCAACATGGGAAGAAGTGTATTTGGGATGTGTTCTAGGCTAGACTGCTAGATGGAAAAAGCGAGGGTAGAAGAGGGCCCAGTATGCCATCCTCTTTGTAAGCAGACAACTGTGTGTTCTACCGCTCGTTCGTGTACACAGCTCCCCTGGTAGGACACACAGACTCGGTGTCGTCTCTGGGAAGGGGAACTGGTGACTGAGGAACAGGAGGACCTGCTCATCACGGACTACATCTCAGTTCATTTGCATATATGCTATCTGCACATTGCTATGGTCTGAATGTCTGTGTTCCTCCAAAACTCTGTAATCTAACCCCAAGGTGATGGGGTTAGGAGGGGAGGTCACTGGATATAATTCCATCACAAGGGCGATCTTAGAACCCCATGACTGGGATTAGGGTCCTTACAGAGGCCTGAGAGAGAATCAGCTCCCCTCCACCGTGTGAGGACGCACCGGAAGGAGTTGTCTGAGTCAGAAACTGGGCCTTCACTACACACCAACTCTGCTGATGCCTTGCTCTTAAATCCACCAGCCTCCAGAACTGTTGGAAATGTTTTTTATAAGCCCACTAGTTTATGTTATTTTTTTTTACAGCAACTCAAACAGACCCAAGATATATTGAATACACATATGAATACATTCAAATTAATAAATTATTGTGAAGTTCCCTCCCTTTCCGGGGCACAGAAAGAAATTGTGAGGGTAGGAATGTCAAGCTGGGGATGGCTGTATTAGCCAGGAGTCTCCAGAGTTTATACATTTTGTTTGCTTGCAGTACTTGAGATTGAACCCAGGGCCTTTCATGCGCTAGGAAAGCCCTCTCTCAATGAGCTATACACAGTAACCAGCCTTTAAAAATTTTTTTAAATTTCAGCGTGGCTATAATCCTACCACTTGGGAGGCTGAGACAGGAGGACTGCCACAAATTCAAGGCCAACCTGGACTACACAGAGTTTAAGGCCAGCCTAAACTATAGAGTGAGACCCTATCCACCCCAAAAAATTTATTTCACATAGGGTCGCACTAAGTTGCCCAGGCTGGCCTTCAACTTGAGATACTTCTGCCTCCGTCTCCCAAGCAGCTGAGATTACAGGTGTGCACCACTGTGCCCAGCTCAAAGTTTACTCCTGCATACGAACGGTAAAAACTTGGAATATACACCCTGCTAACACATACAAGTTTATTTTTAAACCATGATAACTGCCATTTTTATAGATTAAAACAATTTGAATATTAGCAATCCCTTGTGGTTCAACTTAATATTCATAAATAATCTACACGGACTAATGAACTAACATTCATGTATATTACACAAGCACATTCGAAGTGCAGAGATACAGAAGGCTGAGCCCAAAAGAACACACATCAAAGGCTGAATCCATTCTTCCCACACCCAGCCACCCTACACCCTCCTGTGAAAACTCTGCCCTATGTGAGGACCAGTACCCACTCCGACACATCCCTGTCAGGGCTGACGATTTCACTCCACCAGGCAGTTTTTCAAAGTGGAAACTGTTTTGAACCATGAAGCTCACCACTCAGAAGGTTCAGACATGACAGCACTCATTCAGATTGACCCAAGAAGCAAAATTCCAACCCCTCCTTCTCATCATTCCTGCATCTTACGTCTGTCACCTTCTTAGGCACTGAACAGGACACCTCCTTGGAAGAAATAAATGGACTCTCTCCTCCCCACGCAATATAGTCAGGGCTTCGGATGTGAACATTTTTTATTTATCTATATTTATTTATTTGCTGTATGAGGGCCTGAACCCGAACCAAGCAAGTAGTCTACACTGAGCTGCATTCCAGCACCACCGCCATCCCTACCTTTTTTTAAACTTTTGAGACAGGTCTCCCTAAGTTGATCAGCCTGGCCTTGAACCTGTGACCCTCCTGCCCCAGCCTCTTGAATAGCTGAGCTAACTATCACCACACCCAGCTTCAGGTTTGAATTTTTAAGTATTAACAATGCCTCAGGAATTTGGATGAGATTGAAGAGGGACAGAAAAGTCAGCATAAATGCAAAAACTAAGAGTTTCAAAACACCACATATGGCCAGACATGGTGATGCACGAATGTAATCCCAGCCCTCGGGAGGCTGAGGCAGGAGGACTGCCATGAGTTCAAGGCCAGCCTTGGTTGGCTACACAGTCAAGGCCAGCCTAAATTACAGCGTGAGACCCTGTCTCAAACAAAACAAAACAAAACAAAACAAAACAAAACAAAACAAAACAAAAAACAGAACAAAACTCTACCATGACTACTTTCAAGAATAGGCTATTTAGCACTCATTTCAATTCTCTTATTAGCAGAGATAGCGATGGCAAGATGACTCTTTACAGAATAGAGTACTTAACAGCACCCAGCACCCAAAAGCTCAGGCTTAGAGGTGGAAATAATTCTGATGCCTGCTTCCTACTCTTTCAGAATAAGGATTTTCTTCTAAACAAAACAACATAAATTCAATTATGGGAAACTTTAACCTATGTAACAACTGATGATTCCTTACATCACTTCGAAGCCATAAGACAGATGGCCTCCACAGAGAAGACAGTAGCTTGAGGCTCTTGCTCTCTCAGCCCACCCTGGCCTTGCCCAAGCTCAAGCTTTCCTACAGTCCCTCCCCAGGCTCCGATGACCCCATCTTTCACTTTGTGCGTTGTTCCCGCTCTCCACCTTCAACCTGTAGGGTCTGATGGCGTTTAGAACACTCTGAGTCTACAAAGAATGTACATCCTCAGTCCTTGGAAGAATCTACCCAAGACTTCACGAAGCTTTTTATTGACACCACCTTCTCAGTAACAAGAATGTTACTAGAAAGGGCCTCGGCTTGCTTGCTTGCTTCCTTCCTTCCGTCTCATAACTATCAAAAGGAGCAAAGGACAACCTAGTCCCAAGAGTGGAGAAGGATAAAGTACAGAACAGCAAACATCCCTAAATGGCAGAAATGGACAAATATGGCTCCCTCAGTCCTCCTAGTCCTCTTTGGTCCCTCTGGATTAGGAGAAGGGAAGAAGAGCCATATCCCAGGAGTCAACCCCTTCATAGGACTCTAGTTCTTTAAACCAATTCATTTTCTGTCCTTACAACATGTAGCAAAATACTGTTCCAAACCCAAGTAATCCAGTGATGAAAGAACCAGAAGCAAGCACCATCTCGGGGGTCCTGATGGCAATTCCAGCTCAGGAATTGCAACAGGGCAAGACAGGAGGATACAGGCCACCCAGCAGACTAACTCTACCAATACTGTCCTCTGACAATGGAGCCCTTCCTCCCTCCTTTCCTTCCCACTTCCTTCCTTCCTTTCTTTGAGACAGAGTCTCACCAAGGTACTCGGGCTGCCCTTGAACTAGGGATCCTCCCATCTCTACTGCCTGCATGCTGGGATTACAGGTGTGTGCCACAACTGGGTAGCACCTTTTTTACATCAATAATTTGATCAAGGTCATCACCTCATCCTAACCTTAAAAGTCAAGCAGTACCCACACACAAAAAAAAAGTCAAGTAAACTTACTTGATAACCAAAGTTCAGTGTCACAAGCATGGTACATGGCAGGCAGGGAACCACTGTTGCCTTTTTCTAAAGGACCCTAATGTAGGGAAACTAAGCAATCTCACAGCTTGACTACTGCCAGGCAGGATGGTACACAGCTGTAATCCCAGGACTCTGGGAGGCTGAGGCAGGAGGATTGCAAATTCAAGCCCAATCTGGGCAATTTAGCAATTTAGTGAGACCTTGTCTCAAAATTTAAGAAGGGCTGGGGATGTACTGAAAAATATAACATAACATAACATAACATAAAATAACCTAACATAACATAAAATAAAATAAAATAAAATAAAATAAAATAAAATGGTTTGACTACCTCCAGTGTCCCTAGCCAACTTATATAACTTATAGGAAAACTGCAACATCCCCTAATCAATGGTTAAATTTTATAAGGAAAATAAGTATAAGCCAAATAGCCCATTTCTAACCAAGATTTTATGCATGGTAGATACGCTTTTGAATAATATACCTTTAGGGGCTGAGGGTAAAACTAAGCACTAGAGTGTTTATCTAGCATGGATGAAGGCCTGGGTTTGATACTGAGCACTGCAATAATAAATAAAACACCTATTTTGTTTTTTGAGACGGGGACTATGTAGCCTAGGCCGGCCTTGAACTTGCCACGTGGCCCAGCCTGGCCTTTAATTTGTAATCCTGCCTCAGCCTCCTGCGTGCTGGGACTACAGGCATGTGCCACCATGCCTGGAAACACACATTTTAAAGAGCAGTACAAACACACTGCTAGCGAGCGCCGCACTATGAGAGTCAGAGGTATTATAACATCTGTTGTGTGCTTTCCTGACTCAAGGAAAGCCCAGAACCCTACTCCTGCCTCCCAAAAAAGGGGACAAACTAACAAAGGATATAGAAAGCTCCTGGGGGTTGATTTGTTTGCTTTTGTTTAAAGAAACATTCTAAACAGAAGAAACTATTTCTTTAAAAACCCTGACATTAGAGTTCTGCCACCAAAGCCAAAGCCATCTAAAACTGTCACAGATTCTTAAAAAATAGTTAAGTTTTTTTCCCCCTAATAAGAGTGAAAGCTGTTGTGCATCTGACAAGGTGGACTTTTTCTGCTAACAGAATCCATTCCTACTCAGCTCCACAACTATCATCACCATGGACACACTTCTCAGAAAGCTACAGCGTAATTAAAGGACTAAGGCTAACCAGACTGAAAGGAAAGATGAGGCCCCAAACCTTACCCCTAACACTGACTCACAGCATAGGATTTAAATCGAATCAGTCTCAACTTGGTTCCTTACCAGCCTCTTGGGGACTCTTTGGAAGGAAACTCCAATAAGGCTGTATCCTAGAGTCTCTGGGGGTGGCACCCAGACAGCAGCATTTTTAGGCTTCCCAAGTGATTACAATGTGCAGCCAAGGTAGGTGACCAGGGCCCTAGACAGGTAACAATCATTAGCATGTTCCTCAGCCCACTGACCCCACAAGGAAGGATGCTCCTTTGGGCAATGCTGGCTCTCACACTATCTTTCACTTCATTCAAGAACATTTTCAGCTGGCTATGGTGGCACACACATGCAATCCCAGCACTCAGGAGGCTGAGGCAGGAAGATCCCTGTGAGTTTGAGACTAGCCTGAACTGCAGAGCGAAACCCTGTCTCAAAAAGACAAAAAATAAAAAATAAAAAAGGAAAACTTTCTGTTATTGGCTTTTGGTGTCTTTTTTTGTTGTTGTTTTTTTTAAACAGGGTCTTGCTATGTAATTCAGGCTGGCCTTCAACTCAGTGATCCTTCTGCCTCAGCCTTCCAAGTGCTGGCATTACAGATGTGTGCCACCATGCCTGGCTTGGTGTAATTTTTAGCCTTTTCATTGCCCTGGTGACTTCTGGAGCAATATTTAATCAGGTGAATACCAGCAAAAAGAAAAGATGGAAAAGGAAGGAAATTTCCCTAAGCCACAATATGAATAAATAAGGGAAAAAACAATCTCAGGTTTAAAAGCATGACAAGTCAAAACCTATGAATTTTATTTATACAAAAGAATAAAAACATCTATTTTAAAAGGACCGATTAAACTTATGGTTTTCAACTCCTCCGGTTCCCTGAACATGAAACTGCTTCCAACTCAGAGAGATTTAAGATAGGTAATTATTAAATAAACACTCTTTACCTTCCCCCTGCAAAAAACCAGAGAGCCAAGTTTCCCATTTTACTTATAGTAAACCACATTCTTTTCAGTTAAGAATATTGGCAACTACATGAAACAGATCATCAGATATGTCAGCAGGAAGGTATGAGCTGTACAAAGGCATTACAGAAAGTCCCAGAAAGAAAATAAGATGGTAAAAACAACAATAGGAAAATAATAAAACACAAAATAAAAGAAGAGAAATACCAGATATTTACAGCCTACATCAGAAATGTGACTTGTGGTCTACGTTCAGCATAATACAAAACCAGAGAACATGTCTCAATGGGGAACACAGATGTCGCTGGGGCCAACCAGTTTGGGGGAGACGTTCATTCTAAGGGAGAAACGCACGGAGAGCAATGTGCTGGGATTACAGCCACGTCTAGGTCGCCCTGCGGTTCTGTTTCTAAAAATGACACAAAGCAAATGATGCAATGTCTTACAGAAATGACTTGTCACCACATTTACAACAAACTACTCAGTTACAGGCACGGGGTCGGGGGGAGCAGAGGTGGGAGCCACGCGCCTCAGATGAGGGATGTTTATCTGTGTGAGGTCGAGAAGGGAAGCAGGGCTCTACAGCCTGGAAGCTTCTGTACTAATGAGTCTTCTAATAGTCCTGAAGAGAAAGAAACAAAAGTCCCAACTTACTCTCCGCAGAACACTGGTTTGACCCTAAGGAAAAAGCAAATCTACTAAGCAACTGTGCTAAGGAATTGTTCTGTAGCTAAAGACTATATTTCAAATGTAATATACAATATTTCACATCTGAAAATGGCCTGTCTTCGGAGTCCACAGAAAGACATCAACTGAAACATCAATTCTGCTCTTACTAAACCACATAAACTCACCAGCCAGGAAAAAAAAAAAAGAGAGAGCGAGCGAGCTAGTAGCACTATTTATTATTTAATCAAAGGGATTTTTTCTTCTTGCTGGGCATGGTGATGCATGCTTGTAATACCAATATTCTGTGAGGCTGGGGCAGGAGTATCACAAGTAAAAAGGGCTAGAGATGTAGCTCAGTTCAAAGGCTCTGGGTTCAATCCACAGTACCAAAAAACAAAACAACAACAAGAACAACCCAGACAGTGTGACCTTTCTCTCTCCAAAATAAAAAGTAAATAGCACCTAAAAGTTAAAGTGTGGACAGATGCACATACCAGATTTCAAAAGCGTGGCCTAGATTAGGAACACTAAAGCTCGGAAGATGAGACATTTTTCTAATTATCTACAAAACTACCAGCCTCTCTCAAGTGGTCTGACTGATACTTACAGCTCGTGGTTTTTTGTTTAACTTCAGATCAATCCTGTGATAGGAAAGATAAAAGACATTTGCATTTTAATTTACAGAAAAAGGGTTCAACAATCAGCTACTGTACAGGGCACAAGCTATAACAAGGGCTACCTAGTTAAGTCAAGTCCATATTCTCCATTAGACTATGTCTCATTTAGTTGTTTACCCACGTATTATTAAGCAAGTATTAAAAAATATGAGCTGATACTTTTGCCTTAAGGCGAATTTGGATGACTCAAAAAGAAATATACAGCAGTTACAAAAGTCTTTATCATTTTAAAAAAAGTATTCCGAAACTACTTGTTAAAGAGACCTGATTAAGAGGGCATGCTCTGTGTTAACGTGTTAGCTCTGCAACTGTACCACTGAAAATTACTGAGACGTGGCAATTAAGAGAAGGAAAGAGACTAGGAGTTTGTATTTCTGGACATGAAACACTAAAGAAATCAAAAGAATTTCAATTTTTAAATGTTTCCAAAGCAAAATACCAAAATTTAAGAACAATTAATCTCTTTATGAAGCAAAGCCAGAAAATCAATTTAAATATGAATTAAACTAAAGGTTATCTATTTAAAAAGAAATTTAAATGCATAAAAGTGAAGTTTACTTAATTTTGCTTAAGTTATTAAATAAAATGTTACCTCCATCACGTTTTTCTGTTTTTTAAAAAAAACTTCCCAGCCTAACCTAATATATATACCTACAATTAAACAGATAAACTATGGGTTAGAAAAGTCTCAAAAAGGCATACTGGTGTCTACACACTGAACAACACAGCACAAATACTAATTCAAATCAAACTTACTCAAAGTCATAATCAAACATGCCAGACGGGCTGAGGGGCAGCATTTGAAAGGAAGAAAGCAATAGAAATTAATACACTAATTGAACAAATTAGTCGATTAGCCACCCTAGCAAGATTTGTAGAAATAAAATCAGTTTTAAGAATTTTCAGCCATAGTTTCAAACATCAAAGCACCAATGATTCTGTGGTCAGGAGATTCCCTTCCCGCAATGGATTCCACAGGAAAAGAACAGACTATGTAAGGAAAAGTGATTTCATTAGAAAACTACAGATAACGTCATCCCTTTTATTAGCTTCCAGATTCAGAGTTAGAACTTTTTAAATAGTTGTATTGAAAAGTGTAATTAGGGGCATTAGAAGAAACAAAGGAAGAAAAGGTTTACTCTTACAATGAAAGGTACTTATAACCCAGCATATTATACTTTCACTAAAATAAATGACAAAAACATTTCAAACTTTGAGAAAAGGAACACGTTTGGCAACTTTTTACTGGCATTCTATGTTCTAAAGTGTCCAGGAACATGGTACTCTTTGCTAAGGCATCCATCCTAGAAGCCAAGGTTGAATGAATAACTTGAGCAGCGGAGTCTTGTTCCAAAATCCAAAGAGCAGTGTTACTCGGTCCCCTGAAGTGGTGATACCAGGTAGTTAACTGTCTACAGCAAGGCAGCAATTAAGAAATACCAAAATCTGAGAGGCCCTGTTAACAGAAAGGAAAGCTGGCACACACGAGCACCTACACCTCGAGGATCTGGAAGGGAGCGGCACAGAGAGGCACACAGCTTTGTGCCATCCCTGCTGATAGATCGCGGTCTGGGCAGAGTTCCAAAGCAAACACTAACCCAGGATTTGACCCCAGCACCTCGGCTGGCTGCAGGGCCTTTCAAGACTGCAGACTAAAGCACTGTGCAAATGGCTTCTAGACAGGAGTGCAGGAGTGAAGTTGGAAGAAAGCTTAACTTCGATATCCTCAGGTAACAGTTAATTCTCAGCCTGACTGTGTTCACAAGTTACAAAAGACTGTAACAGCTGAAGGTACAGCTCACTGGCAGAGTATGTGCTTAGGTCAGCATGCACAGGGCCAAGTTCAATCCCTAGCAACAGGAAAAAATAAAAATGAGCCAGGCATGGTGGTGCACCCCTGTAATCTCAGCCCTTGGGAGGCTGAGGCAGGAGGACTGCTGCAAACTCAAGGCCAGCCTGGGCTACATAGTGAACTCAAGGCCAGTCTAACCTATATAGCAAAATCCTGCCTCAAAAAAACAAACAAAAATAAATAAATAAAAATGTACCTAATTAAAACTTGGGTTTGAGCCAGGCATGACGGCACACCTGTAATCCCAGCATTCTGGGAGGTTGAGGCAGGGGGATTCTAAATTCAAGCCCAGCCTAGGCAACTTAGCGAGACCATGTCTCAACATAAAAAATGAAAAAGAACTGGGGAGGTAGTTCACTGCAAAAGCCCTGGGCTCAATGCCCTACACTGCAAGTCAACTTGGGTTTGGTATAATAGTAAAAGCCTATAAGAGCAGCTATGAGTTATTTCAATTTTTTCTTTAAAGACACTGGGACTTGATTATTTTCAGATGTCACATAACATGTAAGAAATCAGAACACTGTGATTGTTTATGAATATTAGAAAAAATTTGATAAATTTCATTATTCCAGAAGAGGGCAAATTCAAAAGTCATTTTCTTTTCCTAAAGTACTCTATTTATTTTACCACTAAACAGTGCCTGGCACATAAGTACTCAAATATTTGCTGAAATAGTGTACTACTGACTCTGATTATAGCAGCTAAGGGCACAAGGAAGGAGCAACAAGTATTATACCGGGTGCCAATCTACCAGTGTGCACAGGCAACACACTCCACCCCAGAGCCCAATATGTCAGGCCCACAAAGACATCAGTTGGGGGTGAGGGGTTTAGACCAGACTCAATTCCTGACTAAAGATGGCCACTGAGGTACCACTCAGGTATCCTGAGAGAAAGCAAATCCACGCCACTCTCCTCTCTTCTGGAGACAAGTCAGATGTAGAATTAGAGGAAAGACGGACAGGGAAATTAAAAAAAAAAAAAAAAAAATACAATCTGCTTTCTGAATAGAAAACACCATTTGTGAATGCATTAACACCAAAGGTCTTTACAAATACTAATGGTTTTATGGAAGGGGTGCGTATGTTCCTAGGGCCAGGAGAAAAAAGAATAAGAAAGGTTTTTTTCTATGAAATTTATTAGAAACCTGCAAGAAAGAAGTTAAACTTAATGCTCCCTTTTATCAATCAGTTGATCACGTCATTAGCGAAAATGAGGTATTACCTGAAATAAACAGCTACCTAGAGAGTACGGTAATGCTGATCAGTAATGGAAAAAGTTCTAGACATTTCCAAGGAATTTTCTCCCTACTTTAGAAACTCTGAAATAGGAAAACTGCCATTACTTTAAAACAACACTGGTAACAAAGAACATAACAGTTAATCACTCCGACAATTTTTAAAGTATTTTTTAAGGGGCTGGGCATATAGCTCAACAGCAGAGTGTCTGCCTAGCATGTAGGAACCCTGGGTTTGACCCCCAGCATTCAACACAAATTCTTAAAATTAAACTAAATATTTTTTCAGAGTATAGTTCTCTGCTGTTAGTGGTAAATTAGCATTGATTCCATCATGGTGGTCAAATAACAAGGGCCTTATCCCCACCATCACCAAAAAGAAGAAAAAAAAAAAAGAAGCAATTTTTGTTATTTCTTACTATAGTTTTGAGATTAACATGGTGACTTTTGATGTGCAGAAAAATGTTAAGCAGCAGTTCTTTGTCACTGTTTGGAGGAATTATTATTTCTGCAGTTAAAAAGAAAAAACACCATTACCATCCACAAGAAAAGCTCTTAGAAAGAATCAATTAATGGCAAACCAATAAGATTTAATTACATTATCCCCATTCCAAATCCATACAAACAGTTTTAATACCTTGGTGCATGAAGGAATCTCCTGCAGGTTTCTTTTTTGTTTTTATTTGTTTAGGCTTTTTTTGTTTTGTTTTTTGCGACAGGGTCTCACTGTGTAGCTCAGGCTGGCCTTGAACTCCCTATATAGCCCAAGCTGGCATCAAACTCATGGTGATCCTCTTGCCTCAGCCTTCTGAGTGCTGGGATTACAGGTGTGTGCCACCATGCTTGGCTTGTTTTTTTAATTTATTTTGAGACAGGGTCTCACTATGTAATTCAGGCTGGCCTTCAACTCACTTGTAATAACCCAGGCTGGCCTCAAACTTACGGTGATCCTCCCGCCTCAGCCTCTCAAGTGCTGGGATTATAGGCATGTGCCACCACGCCTGGCTATACAGGTTTCGGACAGTGAACCCAGCCCATCCCTGGCATGCCCCTTTCACCTCTTCAGCATGCAGGCTTCCATGGCAAGCAGGGCAAGAGTCAGATGAGAAAAACCCATTTCCACGCCTCCTGGGTTTGCAGCCAGGACAAGACTCCTGACTCTAGAAATTAAGCATTACCCTCTTCAAATGACTGTATAGAATACATAATTATCTGAGTTAACAGGCACCAGCACTATTATACAAACCCCAGGCAGAGTGAATTCTAAAATTCTGGGTGACACCTGACCTCTTTGTCCACTGATGTCCTTTCTATCTCATTAGGCACTGCAAAAAACATGGTGGGCAAGTGTTATCTAGGATGGCACTCTCACATTTTATAGGTTTTGTATTGTTTTCCAGTATCTGAAGTCAGCGTATTGCAGAGAACTATAAAAACACAAGAATCAGAAGTGATCAAAAAGCTTGTATTTAAAAATTTTTTTAAAGGCACATTAAATCAATTCTCATAAGAGTAGGCAGGGATCAGGAGTAAGAGGAAAAGACTATCCCACTTTACCCAATATACACTAGTGTCATTTTTCAAATACTATTACACAGATTCCATTTCTATTTCCCCTTTTCTCTTCTGAAAGGATTCCAAACTCACCATGTTAAACAAAGCTCTTGCGGTTAGGGTTAGGGTTCTGCACTAGCAACAGGTGAAGGATGTCCCGGAGTCCTCCTTCAGGGTTACTCTACTGCCCACCAACTCCTCCCTTAAAACATTAGCTGATTTCATTTGGAGCCAAGGGATTTCTCTCCATCCTGAAGCATTTTGATTCTAGGAAGGTCCCTTCACGCCAACAGTCATCGGAGCTGTGGGGGTGGGGTCCCTGCCACTGACCTGTGTCGGTTTTTATTCTTTCGCTTTTTATGGCTGCTATGATGACTCCCTGAGGAAGTGGAAGAAGCAGCCTTCTGAGGTTTCACTCCCTGCACAGATCCATCCAGATCCTCAGGGTCCTCCTGGCTGGGCTCATTCTCCTGATTGTGGAAGTCCGGAGAAGTATCACTTTCTGTTCCACTTCCTGGCTCCCCTGGAGGGAATAAAACACAAAGCCTCATCGGTACCCTCAGCCGACCTGTCCGGCATCAGGAAAGAGTTTGTGAGCACACACACAGAGTTACAGAGGAGACACAAAGCATCAGTCACCAGAGTTCCTGAAAAGCAAGTCACCTGAAACAGTGTGACCAGAGGCAACAGATCCAGGGACAGCTGGGAGATGGCAACACACAGGACGGCCTCCTTGCATACAGGTTATTTAAACACAGATACACTAATGGAATTAGCAACTACACAAAAGAGCGGCTGCAGACATGAGGCAGGTCTTCGAGGGATGGAGGAGGGCTGTGGCAGAACCGTCTGCAGCTGCCCTGGCTTCTTCCCAAACCATACGTGAACCCCGTCTTCCTAACAAGAAAAGGTGAACTGCCGAGAAAGGAGGGAGCCTGCTTCCTAAACTACTTCAAGAAGTCTAAGATTTTGTTTGTGTTATGGTTCTGAGGATTAAACCCAGGGCCTCACACAAGCTAGGCAAGAGCTTTACCACTGAGCTATATCCCCAGTCCAAGAATGTCTTTTTTGTTTTGTTTCGTTTTGTTTTTTGGTGGGGAGTACCAGGAATCGAACTCTGGACCTCACACTTGCCAGGCAGGCGCTACGCCACTGAGCCAAATCCCCAGCCCCCTAACAATGTATTTAAAAACCGGTAATAATACTCTTCAGCTGACACACATTCCCAATTTTAAAACATCTCTTAGATATATTAAACAGAAGAAAATTCAAAAACAATTCATATGAACATTTACTGTAAAGAATATCATTGGGCTGGACCCTCAGTATCCGCCCTCCAGAACAGGGTCTGTGTTCACAGCTATGTGACAGGAGGACCTTTGGGCACTGCCACTCTCAATATCCTGTAGGAATTTAAAAAGCCAAAATACTAATTATTTCTTTGTAGCATGTAAAAGGATTTTTAAAAAACAACCCAGCTCTTTGTGGATTTTTATCAACTCTTTACTCAAGAGTCATACTCCAATGCAGGTCAGACTTCAATTCTGATGGAAGATATTTTTTATACTTAATTGCAGTAGGAATTCACTCCCAAAGCAACAGTCATGGCTTCATGGAGCCAATACATGGATTGTTTTTAATAAAATGAAGACTGGCAATAAAGTTATCTAGTTAGTTCCAAATATTGGTTATAAGATACAGCCACTGATACTCTTTCACATTTAGAAATTCTTTCGTGATTATTCAAGAAAATGTTTTTAATCATGCTAATAAACTTCTTTGGAGATGAAAAAAATAAATAAAAGAATATAACTGGGCTGGGTGTGGTGGTACATGCCTGTAATCCCAGCACTCAGGAGGCTGAACCAGGAGGATTGTATGCTGTGAGTTCAAAACCAGCCTGCACTACACAGTGAAACCCTGTCTCAAAAAAAAGAGAGAATATAATTGGTAGAGCACTTGCCTAAGATGAGCAAGGGCCTGGGTTCAATCCTCAGCACCACAAAGAAAAGAACAATTACATTATGTTCTGATAAACGTATACTGGCTTTCCCTGAAAGGAATTTCTTGAAGCTTTTAATAGACAAGGGTGGGGGAAAGACTTTCATTTTATTCAACTGATGATGGACTCCAAATATAGTACACATATTATCTGTTTAAAAAATGGTCAAAAGGGGTTATATGAACAGCAGGAGCAGGGACCAGTTTTTTCCTATGCCTCTGTGAAGTGTATCTATACCAGAAGCAGAGGAAAGACAGTCCCTAAAATGCATAAAAGAGAAAAACAAATGAACAAACAAAAAATGAATGCAGAGAAGAACCACCACATCTCAGAAATTATGAAATTCTATTTTTAACACATTTCATGAAAATCACAGAAGGGGGAGCTCTAGAGCTATGAAGCTAAAAAGAATATCGGGACACTTCTGAAATTCAAAAAAACAGATTTCACATAAAAATTACCAATAGGGCTGCGGTGGCAGCACACCTACAATGCCAGCACTCTGGGAGGCTGAGGAAGACGGACTACAAGTCTGAGCCCAGCCTGGGCAACTCAGGGACACTCTCTGAAAATAAAAAAGGGTTGGGGATGTAGCTCAACACAAAGGACGTGGGCTCAATTCCTAGTAGTGCCACAAACAAAAACAAAAAATTTAAAACTTACTACGCAATGCTATAGTAATCAACAACGTGTGGCACTGGTGTAAGGATAAACATATAGATCAAGGGAACAGAATTAAGAGTCCAGATAGAAACCCTTTCATTTATGGTCAGTTGATTTTTTATAAGGGTAACCAGACAATCCAATGAAGAATCTTGTTTTTGTTTTTTCCAACAAATGGTGCTGGACAACTGGATATCCACATAAAAAAGAATGAAGTTTGACCCCTACCCCATACCATACATAAAAACTAATTCAAATGGATCATAGACCCTATAAAAGAATTAAAACTAAAACTCTTAGAATCCACCGAAGAAAGCAATGGTTTCTTAGATATGACCACAAAAGTAAATGTGACAAAAGAAAAACATATGAGCCAGCCAGGCATGGTGGTATATGCCTGTAATCCCAGCACTTGGGAGGCTGAGGCAGGAGGATCGCTGCAAGTTCAAGGCCACCCTGGGCTACAAAGCGAGAGCCTGTCTCAAACAAAACAAAACTCTTCTGAGCCAAAAACAATACCACTGAGAAAGTGAAAAGACAATTCACAGGATGAGATGAAACATTTTCGCATCATATACAGTATCTGATATGACAAGGGACTCATATCCCACATATGAAGAATTCCTGGAACTCAAAAGGTACACAAAGTCAAATTTAGAAGTTAGCAAGAAGTCTGGCACAGTAGCACATGCCTGTAGTCCCAGCTATACAAGAGGCTAAGACAAAATAAGCACTTGAGCCCAGAGATTCAAGGCCAGCCTGGGCAACATATCACAGCTCATCTCAAAAAATAAACATGTGTTACGGTAATACCAACCTATTAATATTGGGACTGAAGTAAAACAGGCGGTAATCAACACTTTTTTTATATTCATGTGTGAATGAGTAAGAATGTGTCACTTTTCTAGTTTAAAAAACTCTAAATGAGGGCCGGTGAGATGGCTCAGTGGCGTAAGCGCTTGCCTGGCAAGCACGAGGGCCCGAGTTCAACTCCCGGAACCCACATACGAAAAAAGGGCCGGTGATATCGCTCAGCGGCACGGGCGCCTGCTGGCACATGAGGTCCTGAGGTTGACCCCCAGTACCCACAAAAAAAAAAAAAAACTCTAAATGAAATATAAGGGCCAGTGAGATAGCTCAGCGGCATAAGCACCTGCCTGGCAAGCGCGAGGTCCTGAGTTCGACCCCTGGTACCCACATTAAAAAAAAAGAAAAAAATATAAAAAGATGAACCTAAGAGAGAGATACACATTCAAGACAGCCCTGCTCTCCCATACCCAGCCGATCCCACTCTGATGTAGGTTTTCAAAAAAGCAATTTCTAAAAATGCAAATGGTGGAAGTACTGGCTGAGGGGAGGAAAGGTTAACAGCCTGAGACCACAAAAGCTCTGGATCACAGGATGACAAAACAAAATAGGGACTAGGCACGGCAGGAGAGAAAGAACAACTAAAATGTGGGAGACACAGCCAGGCACGGTGGCACGTGCGTGTACCTCAGCACTCTGAGACTGAGGCAGAAGGATCGAAAAGTTTAAGTCCAGCCTGGGCAACTTAGCTAGACCCTGCCTCCAAAAAAAAGGCAAGTCAGATATGGCGAATTTTGTCTATGCGGCACTTCTTCTAAGAGACAGGCAGGCAACCCTAGCTGTTACTGAGGACCAGCTGCCAGGGAGTCGGTCACCCTCCACACTTCAGAGCTGGGTCAATCCAATCAAACCCTACGAAGAAGAATCAACTGTCACTTCTCTGAAGAATAACGTGCGAGGCAACAGCAGATGTCCCAGAGGACCAATGTGGGCATGAAGAACTATGGGAGACAGAGAAGAAAGACTGGATTAATGTTCAGGACAAGCTTTCCTGAGGGGATGAAGTAAAAGTGGGCTCCAAGGGCTGGAGATGCAGCTCAGTGGTAGAATGCTTGCCTAGCTGAGGGAGCGCCCTTGGGCTTGATCCCCTGCACCGCAAAAAAAAAAAAAAAAAAAAAAACTCTAAAAATTAAAAAAATAAAAAGTAAATAAAGCTTTGAAAAATGAGAAGTCAAAATAAGAACAAAAAAATACCACAAGTCAAGGTGCAGAACTGAACAACATAAGGTATACTTGGGACAAATGAATCACATAGTCTCTTATTAAACAGAGCCTAAGCAATGAAAAGAGTCATAAATGTCAGACTAAGAGGTTTAACCTAAGAAGACAGTACAACAAGGTCACAGTTAAGAGAAACAACTTGTGCCTGACCTTGTGAGCCTGTTTCCCAATAGCAAAACAGGAATTCTCCCTCACGCGTCAAACATTTGTGAGAATCTCTTATGGGGGAAGCATCAGCTATACAAGGGCGAGAGCAATTTCCCCCTCTCACGGAAATCTTGCCATCTATACTACCCTCAAGGGGCAACTCTAAGGAGTAAAGAAGGTAATAAAAATAAGGTACTGGCTCAGAGTCTAGAACCTAGTAAGCACCTAAATCTAGAAAGTCCTTTTTTTTTTTTTTTGGTACTAGGAATCAAACTCAGGACTCGTGCTTGCCAGGCAGGCACTTGCGTTGCTGAGCTATATCCCCAGCCCTCAAAAGTCTTGAGGTTTACAGATGTGTAAGTTAAATTCTAAGCAGAGTGAAGACTATTTGTAGTAAAACAGTTGGAAGAGAACATAACAAGGGAAGCTATCAGGACTTCCTGAACAGAGGAATGACACAGAAACATGATAAGCTTTCTCTATAGAATTGTGTTTTAGGTACAAATTCTCTATGATGAATGTGATCATTTTATATATATCTCTAAAATGTACCAATAAAATCTGATTTAAAAAAAAGAAAACTGTGTTTTAGAATTACTAGGCTGGAAGTGGTGTGTAAGGACAGGGAGCCATGGAAACTAATATTATTAAAATGTAAAGCAAAGCTGGGTGTGGTCGCACACACCACCTAGCTGCTCCGGGGGCTGAGGCAGGAGGATTGCAATTTGGAGGGTAGCCTGGGCAATCTGGTGAGACCCTGTCTCGAAATAAAAAAATAAAAGTGGCTGGGGATGTAGCTCAGTGGTAGAGAACTTGCAAAAGCAAAACAAAACAAACAAAAAACCAATAATCTTCCTGAGCTCATAAACGCAGCAGGCTGAAACATCTCAAAATGCAGCAAGTTAATCATGCAAATGAATAATGCTACCATTATGAAAAATATTAAGGTTGTTTCTCATTGATAAAGAAACAAGCAACTCATTATTTTAGAGCAAAGACCATCCGATTTTGATTAATTTCATAAATCCACACCCTTGGAAGGCAACTTACTAAAAGAAAGGAAGGCTAAACCAGACTAAGAGATTTCACCAGCACTCGGGAGGCTGAGGCAGAAGGATCGAGGCCAGCCTGGGCTACACAATGAGTTTAAGGCCAGCCTGAACTACATAGCAAGACGCTGGGTCAAAATACCAAATAAATTAAGAAATAAAAACGTAAATAAGAAAAGGCGGGGGCCGGTGAGACGGCTCAGCGGCTTAAGCGCCTGCCTTGCAAGCGCGAAGGCCCGAGTTCGACTCCCGGAACCCACATACGAAAAAGGGGCCGGTGATATCGCTCAGTGGCACGGGCGCCTGCTGGCGCGCGAGGTCCTGAGGTCGTCCCCCCGGTACCCACAAAAAAAAAAAAAAAAAAGAAAAGGCGGCTAGCCAGGGATATAGCACAGCGGCACAGCGCCTACCTGGCAAGTGTGAGGTCATGAGTTTAATTCCCAGTACCAAAAAAAAAAAAAAGAAAAAGAAAAAGAAAAAGAAAAGGCAGCTATTAAAGGCAGTTACTTCTCATCAGCGCAAAAGGTTTAGAGGAAGGGAAGATACCCAGAACAACACTTACCCACTGGAATGATACAAATGTTTAGAGATTTGGTTTGATGAAGGCTTCAGAGAAGCCCCGTAAAACAAACAAGACTGCTGATTCTTTGAAGGAAATTAGATAAATATCTGCCTGTTCTTTTTTTTTTATTTTATTCTTTTTATAAAAATATACAATGCTTCACAAATTTGCATAAAATTCCTCTTTGGGGACCATGCAAATCCACTCTTTATAGACTGAGTACACATGAAGTCAAATGAAGCAGAAAGTAATGCCATTTTTTAAGAAAATTTTCAGAATGGTTTAAAAACAAAATGCCCAAAGTACAAAACTCTAAAATCTTTGAAATCTAAGATGCAAGGCAAAATTCTAAGAGAAAAGAATTCTAAGTTTCATTCCCATCAAAGATCAAAGGCATGATCAACACAGAACTCAATCTCCCAGGCTTGTTTTTCAGAAATTCGGAAGCACTGAACACATTCTATATGAAGGACAAGAGTGAAAAGCAGGGGCCGGTGAGATGGCTCAGCGGCATAAGCGCCTGCCTGGCAAGCACGAGGGCCTGAGTTCGACTCCTGGAACCCACATACGGAAAAAGGGCCGGTGATATCGCTCAGTGGCACGGGCGCCTGCTGGCACGCGAGGTCCTGAGGTCAACCCCCGGTACCCACAAAAAAAAAAAGGGTGGCAACTGGGCACCTTGGCACATGCCTATAATCCCAGCTACTCAGGAAGCTGAGGCAAGAGAATTGGAAGTTCAAGATCAGTCTGGGCAACTAAGTGAGATCCTGGCTCAAAACAAAGCAAAACAAACGAAAGAGCAGGGGTATAACTAGATGGTAGATGCTTAAAGGCTTGGGTTCGATCCCTAGTAATGCACAAAAATTTTTAAATAATAAAAGTTGTATCAACCCAAAAGTTGCTGGACAAATGTCCTTGCAGAAGTGTTTTCTGTGTGAAGTGACAGTGGCCTTTGTGCAAGGCTGTGCTCTGGTAGCTTTCTGAGGTTGTTCTTATTATCAAGGACATGCGCATGAGATTCCCTTCTCCATCACCCTGGCTTTATTTTGTTGTTGTTGTTAGGGTTGACAAATGACTATTCCGAATCCAACAACTTTTACAAAGTAAAAGACAAGTTGGAAAATAACTGCGGAGAAAACTACTTAAAAATTAAATAGGTTGGGCAGGTGATATCAATCAGCGGCACAAGCACCTGCTGCAAAGCGCGAGGTCCTGAATTCGACCCCAGTACCCATATTAAGAAAAAAAAAAAAAAAAAAAAAGCTTTTTGAGCACAAAGAAATGATAAATATTTGAAGTAATAAATATGCAAATTACTCAAATATGATTATACATTATAAACATGTAATGAAATATCACACACCATGTCCCATAAACATGTATAATCATGTGTCAATTAAAAATTAAAACATGGGCCAGGGATGTAGCTCAGTGGCACAGCGCCTGCCTAGCAAGAACAAGATCCTGAGTTTGATTCCTAGTACCAAAAAAATTAAAAAAAAAAAAAAAAAATTAAAATATAAACCACCCAGGAATGATGGGGCATGCTTGTAATCCCAGCACTCTGGGTGGCTGAGGCAGGAGGAGGAGAGGAGGATCATAAATTTGAGGCTGGCCTGGGTAATTTAGCAAGATCCTGTTTCAATGCTAAAAAAAAAAAAAAATGGGGGCAGGTGTGTTTTGAGACAGGGTCTCACTATGTAGCCCAGGCTGGCGTCGATCTCACAGTAATCCTCCACTCATGCTGACGCCACCATCCTTAGCAATAAAAAATTTTATTTAAAGAACTGGGGATGTAGTTCATTGTGAAGGCCCAGTTTTCATCCCCAGTACCATAAATAAGCAGGAAGACAGGCAGGCGGACAGAAGACAGCAGTAGGGAGTGGTAAACGTACGGGTTGAAGAAGAAGCAACAGAATCACTGTACAGGGGCTCTGACAATTTGAATTAATGAAACCTAGCATTTATGTAATTCTCTGCATTCTGCTTTATTCTTTGAAGAATGCAAGGCAGCCTACCAAGATTCAAAGAATGAAATCCAATAAAATAAATAAAAAATTAGAAGAGTAAAGCAGTAAGAAACAGAAAAAGAAAGTAAGCTGGAAACAATACTAAGATTCGTTCCCAAAAGACATGCTACACGTTCCTATTTCCTTCCTCGGGTGAACCACAAATTTGTCTTTAAACATTTTAGCAACCACACAAAGAGGGAAATAGTCAAACAAGATTTTTCGTAAAAAACACACAGTTGTTCAGGAAAAACTGAGATAACAGATTAGTAGTGATAATAAACATATGCAACACATGCTTACAAATATACAGTGACGTATTTTAGAGGACCAAAGTATGATTCAGCAAAAATAACTTTGGGAAAATCCAAGAAACATCAATTAGGGCCGGTGAGATGGCTCAGCAGTGTAAGCGCCTGCCTGGCAAGCGCGAGGTCCTGAGTTTGACTACTGGAACCCACATATGAAAAAAGGACCGGTGATATCGCTCAGCAGCACGGGCGCCTGTTGGCACACAAGGTCCTGAGGTTGACTCCCGGTACCCACACACACACAAAAAAAAGAAACATCAATTATAAGCCAGGTGTGTGGTTCAATCCAGGGTAGGTTTTAGGGGAATAGGTGGCCTGCGTATATTTTAGAAAATCTTCAATACGTGTTTGTCTCAGTCGACTTCTGAAAGCAATGGTATTAAGGGCCTTTTCCTGACGAGTGCCTACACTGTGTGAATAAACAGGTACAGAGCCACCTACGAATTATCAGTTAAGCCAGGGCAGGATTACAGGCTCTCGTGAAAACTGAGCAGGCAGACATCGCTCCATCTCACTCACAGGGCACAAGTCCAGGACACTCCAGAACCTATCTCACTATTCTACAAAGGAGATACATTCTAAAAGTGGATTAATTGGAAAAAAAAAAAAAGAGAGAGAGATTTAACTGAGAATCTTAGTAAAGGAAAAACTAAAGGGACTTGGTACAGTGAATGAAGCTTGCAGAAAAGAGTCAAAGATGCCTAGCAAGTTCTGAATGAGAGAGAACAAAACACCATAACAAAACAGTCAGGCAGACAAATTCTGAAGCAAACGAACAGTTCTCTTATAGACAAAATGTTTGAGTTTGAATACCTGTTTGGCAATGTCTTAAGGAAAGACAGGACTGAAGATCAGAAAAGAGGTTAGGAATAGAACAAATTTAGAAGTGTGTATACAGAGATAACAACTGAGTCACTAAATAGCTCTAATTCCCAAATGACCAAAGTCCCTTTGCCTCGAACCTCTGCCCCAATGTAAAGAACTAATCCCACAAGACACGGCATCGGAAAGAAGTACACAGCTACAACACCAAAAACACCTTATTTTCCAAAGTGATCCAATTACTGGGAGAACATCTAAAACAGCGCACAGTTTGCCTCAAAGACAAATGCAGCTGGGCATGGCAGTGCTCCCCTGTAAGCCCAGCACTCTGGGAGGCCGAAGCAAGAGGATTGCAAACACAAGCCCAGCATGGATAACTGAGAGATAACATATCTCAAAATTTAAAAAAGAAGGGGGTTGCAGGGTAGGGATGTAGCTCAGTGCAAAGGCCCTGGGTTCAATCCCTGGTACCATAGAGGGGAAAAAAAAAAAAAAAAAAAGAAGGGAGGAAGGGTGGGAAGGAGGGAAAAAGAGAAGGGAAGAAGGGAAGGAGAGAAAGAGGGAAGGAAGGAAGGGAAGAAAGGGAAAGGAGGAAAGGAGGAAAGGGAGGAAAGGGAGGGAGGGAGGAAGAGAAGGAGGGGAGGAGGGAAAGAGGAAGGAAGGAAGACAAATGTGCCGACTTAGATCCTACTACTAGACATTAGAAAAGAATTACATCATCTGGCTTACATATAGAAAATGACAATTTGTTTACAAAGTAAATGGCATCTACTCCCCATTTTATATTTAAGAACACACAGGTACATACTTAAAATTCTTTGAGCACTGGGGATTTATTAGGCATGTTTGAAGTATTCCATAAGGAATTTTTAGGGCTGGGGATATAGCTCGGCAGCACAAGTGCCTGCCTGGCAAGCACAAGGTCCTAAGCTCGATTCCCGGTACCATAAAACAAAACAAAAAAATTTTTAGTTAAAAAAATACTTCCCTAAGCTAAGACTCAGGAGGAACAAAGACAAAGCTTTGCGTGTCTGAGCTGCCAAAGCTACTTTCCTATGACAGGAGAGACAGAAGTTTCTTTCTCAAAACAAAGGCATGATTAGGGATGCCCAAAAGGCTCCCCAACTTCTACAAACAAGAGGAGAGAGCACAGAGATGCAGTCCTCAGACACACATGGAATAAGTTAAACTTAGGGACTGTGGTAGCTTCAACATAAACTGACAAAGAAAGGAAAAACATAAACTTACTCTTTTCAATGAGCTGGTCCTGGACTCCTGCCAATGCACTTACTGCCTGAAAGAAAAGCCACTGGTTACTAGAAAAGTGACCACAGATCTCAGGAGACCACTCCCAGACAGGAAGGAAGGGAAAGGAAAACACATTCCTCAACAATAGGCCACAGAAAGATCCCCCTGCACCACACCACTTACAGCTGCCGATGTGACTGAAGATTTACTGAAGAGCCGCTCGGCTTCCTTAAACTTCCGGTTCCTTCGATCATTTTTGCTGTTGGAGTTTCTAAAACACGGAGAGAAATTCGCTATAAGCAACAATTTATTTATTTATTTTTTTTCTTTTTGTGGGTACCGAGGGTTGAACTCAGGACCTCGCACGCCAGCAGGCGCCCGTGCCACTGAGCGATATCACCGGCCCTTTTTTCCTTTTTATGAGGATACCGGGAGTCGAAACCAGGACCTTGCGCTTGCCAGGCAGGTGCGTATGCCGCTGAGCTATCTCACCGGCCCTAAGCAACAATTCATGCCTGTGGTTTAAACTGGGGATGCCTTGCACAGGGGCAAGGAACTCTTGTTTTTTGTTTTTTTTTGTGGGTACCGGGGGTCGACCTCAGGACCTCGCGCGCCAGCAGGCGCCCGTGCCGCTGAGCGATATCACCAGCTCTTTTTTCGTATGTGGGTTCCGGGAGTAAAACCTGGGCCCTCGCGCTTGCCAGGCAGGCGCTTACGCCGCTGAGCCATCTCACCGGCCCCAACTCTTGTTTTCTAACCAGATTCCATACAGAAATGCCTCCGACCCACTTGGATTGGCCCCAACAACCTCTATGCCGAATGCCCACAGACAGAAATGTCCCCAACGTATGGTATGTGTGTGGTGAGATTACTTTAGGTGCTTCACAAACATTTTTGTTTCATTAATTTCTTTTTAAGGGACTCGGGGGACCCGGGAACACAACAGGTCATCAGAATGTCAGGCAACATTCCCGAGTCCAAATCCCTCCTCACTCTATCTTAATATGCACTTATTTTAATTCTTATTATTAAAAATGACTAGCGCAGCCAGGCATGGTGGCACACGCCTATAATCCCAGGATTCAGGAGGCTGAGGCAGGAGGACTGCCATGAGTTGAAAACTAGTCTGAACTACATAACGAGACTCTGTCTCAAAAAAACCAAAACAAAGAAAGTTTAAAAGAAATAAAAATGATTAGCACAGGACTGAGAATGTTGCTGTTTGTAGAATGCTTGCCCAGCATGTGTAGGGAGACCCTGGGTTCAAACCCCAGTACCACAACAAAACAAAAATGACTGCCAGGCAAAGTAGCACAAAAGACTCCTCCTTTTCTTTTCTTTGCAGTACTGGGGATTGAACCGAGGGGTACTCGAACACTAAGATACATCCCAGGTCTTTTTAATTTTTTCATTTTGAAAAAGTGTCTCGATAAGATGCCCAGGCAGGAACTCACATGTCAGCTCCTCCTTAACAGTCCTACATCATAAAACTAAGGAGAACCTGGTGTGGTAGCACAGGCCTATAATCCCACCAATCAGGAGGCTGAGATTGTGAGTTCGAGGCTACCCAGGGTTACACAGTGAGACAACAAAAACTACCCAAGAGTGGTGGCACATGCCTGTAATCTCAGGCTGAGGCAGGAGGATCCCAAGTTTGAACCCAGTTTGGACAACTCAGTGAAGCCCTATCTCAAAATAAAAAATTTAAAAGGGCTGGGGATGTAACTCAGTGCAAAAGAACAGGGTTCAATCACTGTACAAAAAACAAACAAACAAACAAAAAACAAAACCTGAAGAGACAGACATAACAGCCAAATGCAATACATCTAGATCCTGGATCAAAAGAAAGCATGGATAGTGGCACACCCCTATAATCCCAGCACTCTGGGAGGCTGAGGCAAGAGTACGGAAAATTCAAACTCAGTCTGCATAATTTAGTAACTTAGGGAGACCCTTTCTCAAAGTAAAAAAAAAAAAAAAAGCCAGACATGGTGATGTACACTTGTAATCCCAGCACTGTGGACTCTGGGAGGCTGAGACAGGAGGATCACAAATACAAGCCCAGTCTGGAGAATGTGACGATTTAGGGAGACTCTATGTCAAAATTTATTTATTTTTTTTTTTTGTGTGGGTACAAGGGGTCGACCTCAGGACCTTGCGCGCTAGCAGGCGCCCATGCTGCTGAGCGATATCACTGGCCCTTTTTTTGTATGTGGGTACCGGGAGTCGAACTCAGGACCTCACGCTTGCCAGGGCAGGCGCTTATGCCGCTGAGCCACCTCACCGGCCCTATGTCAAAATTTAAAAGAAAAAAAAAAAAAAAAAAAAAAGAGGCTAGAGATGCAGCTCAGTGCTGAGGTCCTGGGTTCAATCCCCAGTACCATGGGGGTACGGGGGATATAGCACACTGGTAAACTGCTTGGGTAGCACATGGAAGGCCCTGACTCTAATCCCCAGCACTGGAAAAATAACAACAATAAAAAAACAAAGTAGCAAAGCATTTTTGGGACAACTGAGGAAATCTGAAAAAAGGAGAGTATTAAGATGGTACTATTAATGTGGTGTTCATTTTCTCCATATGATCACTGTGGTTAGGTCAGAGAAATGTTCTTGTTCTCAGGAAGTGATGATGACATGCAAAGTCTCATGATATCTGCATCTTTCAAATGGTTAGCAGGAAAAAAATGTATAGGGGAAAGAGGGACATAACTACAAAGAAGGAACACGAGGGAGATCTTTTTGGTGATGGAACAGTTCTGTATCTTGACTGTGGTTACATGAGTCTATACATGTAGTAAGATGCCACAGAACTGGGCCAGGGATATAGCTCAGCGGCAAAGCACCTGCCTGGCAAGCGAGAGATCATGAGTTCAATTCCCGGTACCAAAAAAAAAAAAAAAAAAAAAAAAAAAAATGATGCCATGGAACTATATACATATTGCACCAATGTCAATTTCTGGGTCTTGGGTTTTTGTTTTTTTCTGTCTTTTTGAGACAGGTTTTCACTATGCAGTTCAGGCTGGCCTCGAACTCACTATGAACTCGCTATGTAGCTAAGGCTGGCCTCGAACTTGCAGTGATCCTCCTGCCTCAGCCTCCCAAGTGCTGGGATTACTGGCATGCTCCACCACACCTGGCAATTTCTGGGTTTTGATAATGTATTACAGTTACATGAAATGCAACCACTGGCAAAAACCAGGTGAAGGGTATATGAGATCTTTTTGTACTATTTTCGCAACTTCCTATGCATCTACGATTATTTCAGAACTAAAAAAGTCTTAAATGTACATGTTTTTATGTATTACAGAAAGAGTATTGTGCTGTGCAAGAGCACAAATGCAGCAACAAGTTCACGGTGAATACAGGTGAAGGATACCAAGTGTTCATGTACTATTTTCTTTCAATTCTATAGATCCAAAAACTTCACAAAAGTTAAGAAATTTTAACAGACTAGTGTCACCAAGTAAATGGTGGTACACTTGGCCCATGAGTACGGCAAAAATTATGAGGGTGGAACTAGTGACCGACTAAAATGTGGAAAACACTAAGAGAGTGCTCTTGTATCAGGTACTGTCAATACTATACATGTTTCATTTAAACCTCACACAGCCCTGTGACACGGGTCCAACTTTTCCTGTATACAGATATGGGCTTGTCCAAGGTTACACAGTGAGGCAGTGGCA
The DNA here is from genome assembly GCA_028451465.1 of Erethizon dorsatum. Taxonomy (NCBI): domain Eukaryota; kingdom Metazoa; phylum Chordata; class Mammalia; order Rodentia; family Erethizontidae; genus Erethizon; species Erethizon dorsatum. The sequence goes on along the minus strand of CM051827.1, from coordinate 105,712,433 downwards.
AAGCCAGGGTTCAAGTGCAAGCCCAGACCTCTTTCCACACCATTTTACTACCGCCTACCTGCAAAGTTCCCTCGAAGAACATACAGTCCTACAAATACTACTAAGGCACAAGAAGAAGACTGGCTTCTGACACTCACTTTTGGTTGGTCAGATACCGATCCCAGCCACGAATAATATTGCCATACATCTGAGTGTCTTCTAGGTAGCTTCCTTCAAAAGCATAGATCTGTCTCTCCAAGTTTGCCAGTGTTTCCTGAGATGAGGAACAAGGACAGGGAAAAAGCCTTTTAAATGTAAATATTAGCTATGAACAGACTGAAAGCCTGGTACTAGACTTGTAAATCCAAGCTCACCAACACTGAACCATCTTTGGGGAGAAATGGATATGGAGAAGGCCATTCCAGTCAAGCCTAAGACACTCCCTTCGGGGAGGACAGACCCCTTTGTGAATAGAATGGAATGTACAGAGCCTGTCCTCAGAAAAACACACACACTGGAGAACTGCATATACTTGAGAGAAAGCTGGGCGTTAAGAACCAGACGAGGGCAGGACGTGGGCAGCCTCCACTCCCACTCACTACAGTGTCGCTACCAGGAGAGGCAAGAGTGAGCAGCCTTCCAGCAACTCTCTCCCCTCCTCGCAGCCTCAGAAAGGCCGCCGCGCGGGGCTGCCAGTTGCTATGGAAACCTGGAGGGGCAGCGTCAGGTGAGCGGGTCCTCCCCAGCACACAAGCCCAAGCGCCGGGCGGGGAGCGCTCAGCCTCCAGGGCGCCTGGGACCCCGCATGCACGTCACAATTCCCAATTCCCCAGGAGAAGTCCTCTCCCCTTGTCCCCAGATGTTTCCAAACACAGCACATCCCAGCCCATCAAACACCCCATCCGAAGGATGTCCCTTGTACCGAAACGGCCAAGCTCCCCCATCCTCTGGAGGCCAGGCTGGGCGTCGGGGTTCCCCTCCCACGGCCGCCGGCTGCACACCTCCGAAGCCTACCGCACGCCCGGCCGGCCTCCCGCGCAGGGCCACGCCCGCCGCCCCGCGCGCTCCCGAGCCCGGCCGGCCGCCCGCTCCCCACCCCCACCCCGCGCCCGCTCCCGTCGCCGAGCTGCAGGCCGGGAAGCCGAGCCGCCCGCGGGCCGCCTAGCGCACCCGGGCCCGGGCCGCCGGGGCCGCCGAGCCCGCCCCCCGAGGAGCAGACGGCCAGCGCGAAGGAACGCGCCGCCCCAGCCCCTCACCGCCAGCTCCTGCTTCCGCTTCACGAGCTCCGCCAGCTCCCGCCGGGTGTCCGGGATCTGTGGCGGGGCCGCCTTGTTGTGCATCGCCATGTTGAGCTAGAGCGGCGGCGAAGGCGCGAGGCTGGGGGCGGGTTCTTCCTGTGTGTTGTCGCCGCGCCCGCCAGGGGGCGCCCCGCGCACTGCGCCTGCGCACGCGGCTTCCGGCCAGGCTCGCGTCCGGTCGCATGAAATCCCGCAGTTCGAGCGGGTCTCCCTGCCCCGGCGCTGGCCTCGGGGACTTACACTGCCGTCTACCCGGTCCAAAGCCGAGCTGCTGCTTCAGCCTCCTAAGCATCCCGTGTGCCCCACCTCGCTGAATGCCTTTCTACGTCCATTGAATTGCCCAGGTCAGAAACCTGGGTACCATCCTCACTCTCCACCTGGACTGAGATCCGATCCAAAACCGAGTTCGGTGGGCTGCATTCAGGAAGACATCGCGGTCCATTGCTTTTGTCTGCCCTCTGTTACCAACTTGGTTCATTCAAGGCCTCCCCATTTTTGGCCACATTACTCCAACAGTCTCCTTATCTCCATCCTTGGCCCCATTTAGCTTAACATCCACAGTGGTACCAGAATGATCTTCTCAAAGCAATGTGACGTCTCCCCGTTTAAAGCCTCTCGGTGACTTTCCCTCATTCTTCAGAGAGACTGTGTAAACTGACTAAGGGCACAAACTGGAGCCAGAACTATCTTGTTCAAAATCCTTCCTCTACATTCGTAAACTGTCAAACTGGGCAAGAAACAATTTCACTTGTCTCAATTCCTTCATTGTAATATGCAGAATCTACATAATACAGTTCCTGTAGGGAGCAATCTTATGTCCGGGGTTTGGCAAGTAATAACGATTATGTATTAGCTTTTGTCTTTAGCTCTACTATCGTTAATGTTTTCCCTTTGCCCTGATTTACTTCTGTGTTTTCAGTATTCTGCAATTTCACTACCATAAGTCTAGTTAAGATTTTTATTTCTCATTTTGGCATCGTCTACTAGTTCCAGGCAATTCTCAGTCATCTGTCTTCAAATATGCCTCTTCCTCATTTTCTCCCTCCTAAAACTCAAAACTTTTTTAAGTCTCTGTCTCAGAGAATGAGTTCTGGGATTACATATTTGTGCCACCACGCCCAGCTTCTCCTCCTTTTCCTCCCCCTCCTCTTTCTTCCTTCTCTCCCTTTTAGTGCTGAGAATCAAACCCAGGGCCTCACACGTGCTAGGCAAATGCTCTACCACTGAGCCACATCCCTAGGCCCCATCCTGGATAATATATTTTGTGTGTTGATTCTGTAATCTGGAATGTTGTTGAAATCCCTTATTAATTTTGGAAAGTTTTTCATAGATTCCTTAGGATTTTTTTTTTAATGTAGATAGCCACTTCACCTGCAAATAGGGAGTTATTTTGTTTTTTGTTATGTTTTATTTCCTTTCCAGTGTGAAAGCCTATTTCCTCTTCTGTCTTATTGTGTCGGTGAGGCTTCCAGTACCATGTCTGATAAGAGCGATGAAAGTGGACATCCTTGGCCTGTTCCCTTTCCTGGGGGGAAAGCATTCAGTCTTTTTTTTTTTTTTTTTTTTTTACGTGGGTACTGGGAGTCGACCTCAGGACCTCGCGCTTGCCAGCAAGCACTTGTGCCCCTGAGCGATATCACCAGCCCCTTTTTTCCTTTATGTGGGTTCTGGGAGTCAAACTCAGGACCTTGCGCTTGCCGGGCAGGCACTTATGCCGCTGAGCTATCTTACTGGCCCAGCATTCAGTCTTTTATTGTAAAGTATGATGTTAGCTGTAGAGGTTTCATAGATCTTCTTTATCAAGGTAAGGAAGTTCCTCTATATTCTTAGTTTGCTGAGAATTTTTATTATGAATAGGCATTAAATTTTGTCAGAATTTTTCTAAATTAATTCATATGATCACATGATTCTCCCCATTATGTGTAGGTTTTGATTTCTGTCTCATTCAATCTAGAGTCTCATTTGCTAGAAATAAATATGGTTTGCCTTTCCAGGCATATAGGCACACACCTGTAATCCCAGTACTCAGGAGGATCAGAAGTTCAAGGCCAGCAAGGGTAAGTTGAGATCCTGTCCCCCACTCCCTCCAAAAAAGAGGATATTCAGCACTCTCTGGTAGGAAAGGAAATAAAGACATATATATGGTTTGCTTTTAGGTCAAATGTGGTTACCAAGGCTGAAGTGTAGCTCAGTGGTAGTCCTTGCCTAGCATGTGCCAGGCACTGGGTTTGATTATCCAGCACCATGAAAAAAATAAAATGCTTCCCAGGCATGTATACTCCTTATTTTATTGATTCTTACTTACTGTCACTTTGATAACTTTTTACTAATTTGTCAGTTCTTAGATGCCTTCAGAAATCTTTTTGTTTTCATTTGCTGGGCATGGTGGCCAGTAATCCCAGCTACTCAAGAGGCTAAAGGAGGAGGATTAGGGGTTTGAGGCTAGCCCAGGCTACAGAATGTTAACCCTAAAATAAATAAATAAATAGGACTGGAGAGGTAGGCCAGTGGAAGAGCACTTAGGCCTAGCATGCACTGATGCACTGCAACAGGCCTTGGATTCTATTCCTAGCACGAAAAAGAAAAATGAAAAAAAGTTTCTTTTTTTAATGTAATTAAGTTTATTAGTACATTTTAGATATACATAATGATCATACTCATCACAGGGAATTTGTACCTGTACATGATGTTTTGTTTTGTTTTGACACAGGGTCTCACCATGGAGCTCAGGCTGACCTCGAACTCACCGCAATCCTCCTGCCTCAGCCTCCCAAGTACTGGGGTTACAGGCGTGCACCACCACGCCCAGCCAAAAAAAAAGTTTACTTTCATCTTGAAATTTTAGCAAGTAGATTAAAAACCCAGAAGTCTCACCTCCATTCTCCTACTGAATTTCAAGTTCTTTCAAAGGCTTATTAGATATTTCTGTTCCCCATTTCTTCTCTTCTGGCAATCTACTCATGTTTTGATGCATAAGGCTTTCTTAAACTCTGTTTCTAAACCAGGTGTGGTGGCACATGCCTGTAATCCCAGCACTCAAAGAGGCTGGAGGGAGGAGACGGGAGGATCGCTGTGAATTCAAGCCCAGCCTGAACCACATTGTGAGACTGTCTCAAAAAAACCAAAAACAACAACAAAAAAACCCTCTTTTTCTGCATTTCCACAATGCCCAGTGCTTCTCCACTTAGCACTGTCTGTACCTCTCCAGACTAAGAGGCAGTCTATCCCACTGCAAATGTGGCCTCTGGTCATCTAGTTACTCAGGAGGCAGAGGGGGAAGTATCATTTGAACCCAGGAGTTGGAGACCCTCCTTGGCAACTTAGCAATACCCTCATTTCATGCGACTTTTTGAATTGCAGTCCTACCTACCACTGTGTGACCTTGATCTCTCTGTACCTTAGTTTTCTCATTTCAAAATGGAATATTACTCGAAGGCTGCCTCATTGAGTCATGAGGATGAAATGAGTTCATCTGAGTTAGTGCACATGCAAAATGCTTAGACCTTTACCTGGTTCACAAAAAGTGCTCCTCGATGGTGGCCAGTTTTATTGTTGTCAATTCATGGCACTTTGGCACTTAATGACTGGCCATCTAGTTTATCAATCAACATAATTTCCAAATAGCTCTGATACTTTGTGAGGGGACGACTTGTCTAAGCCATTCTCAACCCCCAGAAGACCCACCCAATGTGATTTCCTTGAACCCCTATGAATTGAGCAGCCTAATGAATCAAATGTCTTTCCCCTCTACTCTCTACTGAGCTCTCCAGGTGGGAAGGAACAGTCTAGAAGATTATTTGAATCAGGACTGAGTGATTTCCCTCATTCCAGCTCTACCACTATGGGAGTTTAGGTAAACAATTATAGACTCCTTTCCACTGCGGCTTCCTGGACTGTCGAGTTGGGCACAATGCCCCCTTAATAGTACTGATGTAAAGAAAAACAACTTTTTTCGAGATAGGGTCTCACTATGTAGTTCAGACTGATCCTGAACTCACTACATAGCCCAGGATGGCCTTGAACTTGCTGTAATCTTCCTGCCTCAGCCTCCTGAATGCTGAGATTATAGGCATGTGCCACCACGCTGATCCAAAAGAAAAACAAAAAACAAAACCAAACAAAAATACTTATTTTCAACAAGGCATGATGGCAGAAACCTGTAATCACAGCACTCTGGAAGCTGAGGCAGGAGAATTACTGATTCAAACCTCACCTAGGCAACTTAGTGAGACCCTATCTCAAAACGTAAAATAAAAAAAGGGCTGGTGATATAATTCAGTGTAAAGGCCCTGGGTTCAATCCCGAGTACCACTCCTCCAAAAATATATATATGTTCTCAAACATCATCTCTTTCACAAGGTGCACCCCATATTCCAGTTGTTGCTCCCCATTTGACTCACAGCTATAAACCAACTGCTAGTCTAGCAAGCATAGGCTACTGATTGGATTCCTTTACTTTAGGGTGGGAATAACTATTTGGGAGTTTTGCCATTCGGAGTTTTAGCAACTGTCTTTTTGTTTCCCGTTTGATAAATACACTGGAAACTACCCAAGAGACCAAATGTTTTGGCTTTACATTCCAAAATTTTAATTTAAATCAAGAAGGCTTTTCACTTGATATAAACTCACATACCCAGAATGTCATTTCATAAGAAGGCATTGCTGGCACATTTTATGTCACTATATTCCTCAGATCCACAACCAATTTCCTAAATACGAAAGATATTAAAAAATATAGCCATCTCTGCACCATATCAAATGATACTCACTTGCTATATGTATTTAGGTTGTAAGCTTTTAAAAACTAAGCTATGGGCCGGTGAGATAGCTCAGCGGCATAAGCGCCTGCCTGGCAAGCGCGAGGTCCTGAGTTCGACTCCTGGTGCCCACATATGAAGAAAGGGCCAGTGATATCGCTCAGTGGCATTGGGCACCTGCTGGTGCACGAGGTCCTGAGTTTGACCCCCAGTACCCACAAAAAAAAAAAAAAAACTAAGCTATATTGTATACTGGCACACTCAATACAGTAATAAAATTTTTTAAAAATCTTCCATTATCTCAATGACTTCTGCTTCATCATCAGATTACAATAAAAATATTTGAAAGTTTCATCACCAGTTGTATTTCGTGAGCTGTTTGGCAATGAATGAGGGAATTTGAATGTGACTAGGAAGAGTAATGGAGAAAAGATTGTGTTCCCTACCTCTGCAGAACCATGGACCACCAGAGAGGATGTGGGGAAGGGCTCAGAAGCAAAGAGCTGTCCTGCAGTACAGCTTGATTTGGGCAGCTGTGATTTGTAGGCAAGTCAGCCAGTAGCGAGAAAAGATGGAAGTTGCAACTACCCAAGATGAACATGAGTTTCTCCAAGTTTTAGAGATGGAGTCTTTTTCCTGAATGTTCCTAAAAAAAACAAAAAAAGGGAAAACAAAACCAAAAGACACCTTCCCAGATGTTTGGCATTAAGAATCTGTTCATCCAGGAAGCTACCACTCCACTAAAGCAGATGTTCACTATATAACTGGGACTACTTATTGGAAAATGTAAGCAAAGCGGTCATCAACCAGTGTCCAGCAGGAAGGTGCCTGAAGCAAAGCCCAAAGTTACCAGGCAGCAGTTGTAAGCAGCACACAGTGAACAGAGCCGCTAGAGTGAGATCCCAGATGAACGCCTAATCCCCGAGAGACAGTCTTATATCTGGATGAAGAAAAAATTCATCAAATCTACTTTTTAGACACACATGTTAATATGTGACCTATGGCATTTGTGAAAGCGAGGAAAACAGCAGTTACAGTGGCCAACATAGAACACATTGAGTATAAAATGCTAATTGCTCTCCCACTGGTGGTTGCAGTTTCCCTTCATCTGACTTTATTAAGTGTTCACTCTTCAAGAGGGGATTTTTTAATTTCTTTTGAATAAACACCAGTGAGCTGCCCTCCCATGCATGAGCCAACTTTTAGCCGAGTACATGTGGGAATGTGAGACCATAATGCAAAACCAATGGAAAAGAAGACAATCTGATTTAGCAGCGTTCTACCAGGGAAGAGTTAACAGCAGCATCATGTCCCTTTCTCCCCACTGTCACTGACAGTGAAATGGTAAGGATGGTATTTCACTGTGAGAGAGGCCAGCTACATGTAACTCATCCCAAACTCTGGATATTCTGGAAAGGAAAAACCCTTCACTGCCAGTTCAGAAATGTACTGCTACCTAGATGCAACAATGCCCACTTGCTGAGATGTGAGGTCTTGGATTCTGGGGCAGGTATGGGTCCTCTTTTCACTATTTCCTGGTCTCTTCCCCAACACCCTAAATAACTACTTATCTTTACCTCAAAAATATTGACGCAAAGGCTCCTTTAGCAGCAAACAGACCTATGGACACAAAGTCATCTATGCTAGGGAAGTTCAGTATTACTCTTTGAAATGGGGCTATATTTACAAATTTTATTTTTATCCCAAAAATACATATAAATGAAAACCTGCTCTTCAAATGCAGGGAGGCCCATGTGGTATTACATTTTTATCACAAAACATAATATGAAAATCAATATGCAGCTCTTTAACACATAGTTTATATATATATATGTAGATGTACATATATTTTATGTAAGTAGTTTATACTTTTCTACTTACACACTGTCCTATAGTGAAAAACTAGGAAACTGGGCAGTCTCCTCACTTTCCAGCCTTGGGAGGTAAATACCTCTCTGAACAATTTTTTAAAGATGAAATGTGTAAGCTACATAACCTTCTTTAGACATATATACATGTTGTTAGAATAAAGCAAGGACCCTGTCAGGTGACAGTGTATTTCTCAAAGGGAAAAAGAAAAAAAAAAAAAAAAAAAACATAAAACATTTGAATAGGGCCGGTGAGATGGCTCAGCGGCGTAAGCGCCTGCCTTGCAAGCACGAGGGCCCGAGTTCGACTCCCGGATCCCACATATGAAACAGGGGCCGGTGATATCGCTCAGCGGCACGGGTGCCTGTTGGTGCGCGAGGTCCTGAGGTCGACCCCCCGGTACCAAAAAAAAAAAAAAAAAAAAAAAAAAAAAAAAATTTGAATAAAAATGTAAAACCAAAGACAAGATGATGAAAACTGTTATGTACATGTTCCATGGAGAAATCAGAAATTTTCTCATAGGAAGAAGACCCACAGCCCATTTCAGCCTCTCATGATATTAACTCAGCACCCGTTATTAACCATGATCTTCCTATAAAGTCATGTGCTTCAGCAGGTGCCATAAAGCATCTGTTTAACAGTCAATAATGAGGTCATGTGGTAACCCCCCAAGAATCCTAAAACAAAAAACAAAAACTAAGTGCAAAATCAACTTGTACAACTCAAGAGCTCAACCAGGTTGAAGCTTTGGTATATGTTGGGGGCTGTTCCGGTGACCACCAAAGCTTAGTAAGATTCTCTGCTTAGGGGTTTGGCCCCCCAAAAACAAAAACTCTTGGTCCACAAAACTTAATAACTATATAAATAAAGTAACTGTACAAAGAGAACAAGCCACAATTCCCCTTTAAGCAAGGGTTTAGTTTCCTCAGTAGCAGATCTGAAAACAAATACCCACAGGCATGTGGCCGATGTGCCACAGATAAAGTTCAACGAAACAAGTCAGTGTTCTTCAACTGCAACGTAAGCTGGCTGGCAACAGAAGAAAGACTTAAGGCAGTAAGAGGCATTACAGAGAGCAGCACAGTGCTCTCTGAGTCAATCCCAAAGTGTTCCAAGAACGAAAAGGTATCTCAGTAGTTCTGGTTCTTAGTTTGCTAGCTATCAGAAACTACTTCTTCCTCGTAGTCATCTTCATCTTCCTTCCTGTCTAGTTCAGAGGTATCTGATGACTCATGTAGTAGGACATACTCTCTACTGCTGAACCCAAATTTAAGTACATCCTTTTCTTTTAGTTCATAGTATCTCTGTGGCTCAATACGCTTGTTGTTCAAGAAAGTTCCATTGCCTGAGCTCAAGTCAATGATGTAGGGCTTCACCCTTCGGCCAACAGTACCATCAGCACGAGTGTATTCCACAAGCCTAGCAGAGAGAAAGCAGAGAAGTAGTGAGCAAAATCCTGCCTCAGATAAACCAGGCTTCTCTAAACATCTGTACAAAGCCTAGATGACGGAAGTAACCTGGCTTGAACACAATTCAAGTTAAAACTAGAAAACCAAGGGGAAAGCACTATGCTGGACAGCAAAACTGGAAGTACTGTAGTTTAAATACACGCACTAGAAAAGTAACTAAGAACAGGCTGCTAGGTGGATGGAGGGAATCCGTGGTAGGTCAGAAACCTGAAATGCAAAACTCAGCCCTCTTGTCAATCCTGTTGTGAATCAACAATAAATGTTTCTTTGGCCTATATTTTAATATATTTTAGCTTCATTCCAAATGAGAAAAAAACAGTGGACTTGGACTTCAGAGACAAGGGAGCTAGATTTGAGCCAGAGTTCTGGTATGCTGATCATTTATTAGGCAAGTCGCCTGGCTCTACTGAACTTCGGTTTTCCCTTATGTCAAATAGGAATATTAACACTAGTTGTATATTCCTCAGAGGAGTGTCCTAAGGGCCACATAGTAACAGATATACTATGTAAACTAGGCAGGTGCAAATTCAGCTATGATATATGCCAGACATTCGCAGCTATAACTCTATTAACCTTCGTAACAGCCCTGTGAGGCAGGTGGAAACAGGCCTGGACAGCCGCTGTCCCCGCATCAAATACTTGGAAAGCAGCAATGGCAGAATTCAAAATCTGGGTTTCTGACACCAAGTTCAGTGCTCTCATACAAATAAATGAATGACAGGCACGGTGGCACGTGCCTGTAATCCCAACACTCAGGAGGCTAAGGCAAGAGAACTGCCTCAAATTCAAGGCCAGTCTGGGCTACATAGTGAGTTCAAGGGCAACCTGAACCATATTGTGAGACCCTGTCTCAAAAAAAAATAAAAAATAAAAAACAATGAATAAATCTAGTATTAGACATGACAGGTATGGGATTCTGCATATACAGTAGTACCTTGGTTCATGAACACTTTAGTTTGTGAACAATTTGGTTTGCAAACAAGCATTTGGCAAAATTTTGTTTGTGAACTCTATATCGGGTGACAAACACAACCACGTCCATCTTTTCCAGAATCGTGGAACAAATTAAATTCGTAAACTGAGGTACCACCATACATGTAAGCAAATATCAGTAATCCTAACTAACAGAGACATTCAGTGTCTACTGGCATTTTGGGTGCTTCCTCTACAAATATACCTACCGATACTGAAAGACTGCATGCTGCTTTGAACACGATGGATGATCGATGGGAATGTCTGCGATGCGGCGGTGCCGACCCAAAAGGTAAGCACTTTGTCGATGGATGTACATGACAGGGAGTACCTCGTCATTTTTAAAGGGGTAGAGACGCCACCGTTTTTTGGGGATACGTGCTTCTGGGGGCTCACTGTATTTAATGACTACACCCCGAAAAGTGTTAGTGTCCTCAAGAAGAGCCCCAGAGAGTTCAAAGCTTGGTTTTTCTTTAACAGGCACCTCTTTGTCTTTATTGTTGCCACCGGGCCGAGGCACCAACTCCTGAGCACCACTACCATTTCCGCTGCCTTCGCTCTTCTGGCGGTGCTCCCGTCGCCTGGCGTTGTAGAACTCCCGCTCTTTTTCCTGAGCCTGCAGGTTCTGGCTGTCTCGTTCCCGTCCGTGAGGCAGCCCGCTCCCAGGCCTCTCACCAGAGCTTCTCCTTTGGCGGGAATGGCCCCGGTGTCTGTCTCGGTCACTGTTCCTAGCCCTCCTGTGTTCCTGACTGGATGGTTCACGGTGCTGCCGATCTTCCCGTCCTCTCCGGGGGTGATCCTCACGTTCCTGAAATTCAAACAGACTCAGTACATGAAGCAGGCCACCATCTATGAACGAGCTGCATTTCAGTCACTAGGGATCTCTATTTTGGCATTTAGGACAGAATTTCCCACAGATGTAAGGTAATCAATCTGTGGTAGTTAGGTTCCCTCACAAGGCCACTAAGATTATGCGCTACGCTGCTACTTGTCTATAGATCTAACAGCACAAGCTCATTTCCAGCATGCCCAAAAACCAGTACAGAAAGGAAAATACCCTCTCTTTCAGAACATGTATAAACCACAGAAAAATTTACAAAGGCGTATAAAGAGAAAACAGAACAGGAGAGAAAAAAAAGATTGTGGATTTGTAAGAAGCAGGCAGTGAACCTCTCCAAAAGTCACAGTCCGGACACTGGAATATAGTGACTGGAGGAGGACAAGAAAGAGGGAAGTGGCTCCCCTGGACCCAGAAAAGATCTGAAGCACAGTTCAGGGCCCATGGAGAAAGTGAAGAGAGAAACCCCAACAAAGAAGAAGGAGGTGGCCACTGGCGCCTTTTCCCTGTGTCAGGAATCCCAGCATTGACAGAAACAGTTCAAATCTGTTCCATGAAGGAACGCGAGAAGCGGCGGTACAGAGAAACAGCGGCCGTGAAGGACACACTGACTGGCGGTGAGTGCTGACACCCAGCCGTCCCACGCGAGAGAGCAATTAGCTGGGCGCCATTGTGGGGAGGGCAGCAGCTCAAAGGCGCCGCTGCTCCATCCACAGCTACAGTGGGGCTCAGGCCACGGAAAGTGCCCTGACGGCAGCGGGTGAATGAATCTGGTCTCCGCCACTGCCCACCAAAGGGCTGCTGCTGGCTTGCTGGGACAGATCTGCATGGAACAGGACTCTGTCACCATACGGTGCCTGCCTACAGCAGAGTCAAAACCTGGACGTGAACTTTTTATTTTATTTTATTTTATTTTATTTTATTTTATTTTTCCTTTCCTCTCATTTGTCTTTTGTTCTGGTGGTGGTGTTTTGGTTTTTGTTTTTTGGTTTTTTTTTGTCTTTTTGTTTTTGTCTATTCGTTCTTTCCTTCATTGTTTGATCTTGTTTTTATATGAGTGTAAACAGAGCCTCTAACCTCTTTGTGGTTGTGGTTCTGTTCTATTCTTTCATTTATCCCTTCCTTCTCTTTTTCCCACCAGTCTTCTGCACCAGTTTCCCAATGTTAGTGGGATCTCTCTTTGTCCTCCAGCCTTACATCTAATTCCTTCCTCTTCTTCCAATTCTCTATTTCCTCCTTAACTCATTTTAAATTTAAACTCCTGAAGGAAAAATTGACATATTAAGTACTTGTATACTGCATATAATTTTCTGGTTTGTTTTAAATTTTGTTATATAACCACAAATCTAGTTTTTACAGTTAAAAGTGGCAAATAACTGATTAGCTCAGTCTGTTATGTTCTAGGCTGTGTTTGATGCTTTTTGTACCACTATAGCCAAAAGTGACATAAGTGTTCTAAACAGCTTTTCTTCCTGGTATTCCATGACTGAGATTGTCTAAGGATCACAGAAAATACTGTGGCACAGGACCAAAGAACCGAGGACTGGGCCAAACAGGCAGCAACTTCTTATCTCCAACAAATTGAAGAGGTAGGATCTTGCAGCAGGCTCAAAACCCAAAAATAAGCTATGCCTGGAAGATACCTCAGAGAAGTAGTCATCTCCGAAGAGTTTGAAACACTAGTAATAAAGCAACCTACCATAGGCAATTTACAAATATCACCCCAGGAATTAAACTAAAGAAAGAAAAGAAAATGAGACAACACTTAAACAAGATGCAACACCACACATCCAGTTCACCAAAGGCAAACCCAGGGGGCAATGAGGTAGGACAAACCGAAAGCCACCCACCTGGCGTCTCTGAAGTGTTAACAACAAAGCAGTTGAATGAGGCTCTGGAAAAATTTAAATCAGAAATAATTTCTCAGATAACTGCAGAGATAATGTCCACAATGAAGACCATGCTTAAGGATGCTAGAGGGCCGGTGAGATGGCTCAGTGGCATAAGCGCCTGCCTGGCAAGCGTGAGGTCCTGAGTTCGACTCCCAGTACCCGCATACAAAAAAAGGGCTTGTGATATCGCTCAGTGGCACGGGCGCCTCCTGGCGCGCGAGGTCCTGAGGTCGACCCCCGGTACCCACAAAAAAAAAAAAAAAAAAAGGATGCTAGAGCAGACACAGACAAAAAAACAGACGAGCTTAAGAAAATGATGGAAGCCATGAATGCTCAGCACAGGAAAGAAATAGAATCCATAAAGCAGATTCAAGCAGATATCCAGGAGAACAAAAATTCCATTGAAAGTATTTGTAGCAGATTAAGCCAATGTGAGGACAGGATCTCAGGTATAGAAGACAGGCTTGCAATTAGTGATCATGAAAAGAAAGAATTCTTAAAAATAGCAAGGGACAATGAAAAATCAATCCAGCAGCTGCTAGATGATGCAAAGAAGAATAACTTTGAAAGCCTTCTCTTTAAAATCAGGAACAAGGGGCCGGTGAGATGGCTCAGTGGCATAAGCGACTGCCTGGCAAGCGCGAGGGCCCGAGTTCGACTCCCGGATCCCACATACGAAAAAGGGGCCGGTGATATCGCTCAGCGGCACGGGCGCCTGCTGGCACGCGAGGTCCTGAGGTCGACCCCCCGGTACCCACAAAATAAATAAATAAATAAATAAATAAATAAAATCAGGAACAAGACAAGGATGTCCACTGTCCCCAGTCTTATTCAGCATAGTCCTGGAAACTTTAGCCAGAGCAATTAGATAAGAGAAAGAAATAAAAGGAATAATGATTGGAAAGGAAGAAGTTAAATTATCATTATTTGCAGACGACATGATACTCTACGTAGAAGACCCCAAAAACTCCACTAAAAATTGCTAGATTTAATAAGCAAATTCAGTAGTGTAGCGGGATACAAAGTCAACACTCAAAAATCAATAGCCTTGGGGCCGGTGAGATGGCTCAGCGGCTTAAGTGCCTGCCCGGCAAGTGCGAGGGCCCGAGTTCGACTCCCAGATCCCACATACGAAAAAGGGGCCGGTGATGTCGCTCAGCGGCACGGGCGCCTCCTGGCACCTGAGGTCGACCCCCCGGTACCCACACACACACAAAAAAAAAAAAAAAAAAAAAAAAATCAATAGCCTTCCTGTACACAAATAACAAACTCACTGAGAGAGAAATTAGGGAAACAACACCTTTCACAGTAACATCCAAATAAATGAAATACCTAGGAATCAACCTCGCAAAGGAGGTAAAAGACCTCTACACTGAAAACTACAGTACTCTGAAAAAGGAGATTGAAGAGGATATGAGAAAATGGAAAGATATCCTTTGCTCTTGGGTCGGAAGAACCAACATAGTGAAAATGGCCATACTTCCAAAATTGTTATACAGATTTAATGCAATTCTGATCAAAATTCCAACAACATATCTCACAGAATTAGAGAAAACAATCCTAAAATTCATCTGGAACAAGAAGAGACCTAGAATAGCAAAGGCAATTCTGGGCAACAAATGCAAGGCAGGGGGCATCACAAGCCCTGATTTGAAATTATACTATAAAGCTACTATGATAAAAACAGCATGGTATTCGCAAAAAAACAGACCCGAAGATCAATGGAACAGATTAGAAGATGCAGAAACAACCCCAGACATACTAAACCACTTTATCTTTGACAAAGGTGCCAAACACATTCACTGGAAGAAAGACAGCCTCTTTAATAAATGGTGCTGGAAAAACTCGCTCTACACATGCCGAAGATTAAAATTAGATCCATATCTTTCACCGTGCACTAAACTAAATTCAAAATGGATCAAAGATCTAAATATTAAAGCAGAAACATTAAATCTCCTGGAAAATAGAATAGGTAAAACCCTTGAAGACATTGGTGTAGGCAAAGACTTTATGAATAAAACCCCCATCGCACAGGAAGTATCACAAAGAATCAACAACTGGGATCTCATCTTATTAAAAAGCTTTTACACAGCAAAAGAAACCACCAACAGAGTGAAGAGACAACCCACAACGTGGGAAAAAATGTTTGCCAGCTATTCCTCAGACAAGGATTACTATCGAGAACATACAAAGAACTCAAAAAAAAAATCAGACCTCCCAAATTTAAAGACCCAATCCAAAAATGGGCATCTGAGATGAATAAACATTTCTCAGATGAAGAAATACAAATGGCAAATAAATATATGAAAAAATGTTCAACATCACTAGTCATTCGAGAGATAAATTAAAACAACACTGAGATTCCATCTCACCCCAGAAAGAATGGCTATTATCAAGAAATCAACTAATAACAAATGCTGGAGGGGCTGTGGGGAAAAAGGAACCCTTCTCCACTGTTGGTGGGAGTGTCGACTGGTGCAGCCACTGTGTGGAAATCACTGTGAAATCAGTGTGGAGATTCCTCAAAAAACTAGGACTGGAGGTCCCATTTGATCCAGCTATTCCCTTTCTGGGTATCTTCCCAGAAGAATTAAAAACATCGTACCACAGCGATACATGTACACCCATGTTTATAGCAGCACAATTTGTAATAGCTAGATCGTGGAAACAACCCAAATGCCCATCAACCAAGGAATGGATAAAAAAGATGTGGTATTTTTATACAATGGAGTACTACTCAGCCATAAAGAAAGATAAACTGGAAACTTTTATAGGTAAATGGATGCAACTCGAGAAAATATTAGTGAAATAAACCGGATGCACATTTGTAAACATCGTATTGTCTCCCTAGTGTGAAAATGCAATTTCACTGTGACTATTCCATTCCTTAGTCTCTTATTTTTACTTAGCTTTTACATGGCTTAATCTTATACTGAGTAATGTTTTTCTCCAAAAGGTATTTGTACATTCTGTAATTCTTGAGTTTGTTAATACACGAGAATGTTTACTTGTTGTCTTTAAAAAAATAAGTAAATAAAGAGAAAACAGAACAAAGGGTGTTAAGTAGTTACATAGTAAATACCTAAAAAAGAAAGCTAGCTTTCTCTTATGCCAAAAATAAAACCACAAGTAAATTTTTTTTTGAGACAGGGTCTTTCTAGGTAGTCCAGGCTGGCAATGAACTCACTATGCAGCCCAGAGTGTCCTGAAATTGGCAATCCTCCTGCTTCACCCTCCTGAGTGCTGGAATTACACGCATGCGCCACTACTCTTAGCTTCCCAACAATAATTTTGAAGAGTTAATAAAAATTATTTAATAACTAGGAATAAATTTCCTAGCTTGATCTCCAGTACCACAATATATTAAAAATATAAGAAACCTGGAGCCAGGTACAGTGGTGCATGCCTGTAATCCCAGCACTCTGGGAGGCCAAGGCAGGAGGATCACTAGCTGGAGGCCAGGCTAGGCAACTTAGCAAGATCCTGTCTCAAAATAAAAATATTTAGAAAAGGGCTAGGGAAAGCTCAGTGCAAAGTCCTTGGGTTCAATCTCCAGTATTATTGGGAGGGGGAATGTAAAAATTTATTACACTTTTCCTCTTTCTTTTTTTAAATTTTTTTGAGACAGAGTCTTGCTATGTAGCCCAGGCTGGCCTTGAATTCACAATCCTCCTACCTTAGCCTCTTGAGTGCTGGGGTTATAGGTGTGAACCACCATGCCCAGTGACATCTTTTAAAAAGACTTGAAAAAAATGCAGACATATCCATCATTTCTTGAAAACTAATGCTTTGAAAGTCAGCCTGGCAGAAAAAATTTCATATATTAATATATCAGTAAGACAGATAATTCAATAGAAAAATGGTCAAGCTGAGCGTGGTGGCACACGCCTGTAATCCCAGCACCTGGGAGGCTGAGGCAGGAGGATCACTGTGACTTCGAGGTCAGCCTGGACTACATAGTGAATTCAAGGGCAGCCTGAACTACATAGCGAGACCTTGTCTCCAAGAAAAAAAAAAAAAAAAAAATCAGAAGAAATAAGTCTAATAAATACCCAAAGTTTATCCTCACTAATAACCAAAGCATCAGTTCTAAAGGGAATATGAATTTTCTCTTTTAAAGTAGCAAAATTAAAAAGACCAATAACAGCTACTGTCAGAAAAGGCAAACAAGACAGTGAATATTCTCAGCACTGCTAGTCTCAGTATAAACTGGTACAGCCTAGTTAGGGCAATTTGGCAGTATTTAATCAAGATTTCATAAACTAGTAATCCCACTCACAGGGATCGAGCCTACAGAAACACCAGCAGAAATGCACAACCATTTATATGTGAGGGTGTTTACTGGAATCTTATTTGTAGCAACAAAAATCAAAAATAATTCCATGTTCCTCAATAATACGATGTTTAAATGATTACATATTCATAAAGGGGTACTTCACAGTCATTAAAAGAGAATGCGATAACGACAAATACATTTAAAATATTAAATGGAAAAAAAAAGAGGGGAGCAAGATTCATAATGGAGAAATCTCCACTTGGCAGACCAGATACAGGGGGTGTTCCTACTGTATTCAACTAAATTGTAAATAAAAACATTTAATTTTAATGCATTACTGGGGTCACACAAAGCAAGAGAAAACCTCCAAGGGGGAAAGATCAACTAAACACAAGCTTCAAAATCAAAGAGCAGGAGACATACAAGGAAACATGCCACTGTGCATAAGCAGCAGAAACAAGTCCTACATACTTAGATACCCAAAGACTTCAGACACTGGGCTAGCAAGATACAGTATAGAACATAACATTTATGTATAAAAGTGTTGTAGATGATTAAGGTTAAAAAAAATTTTAAGTCAGGTGTGGTGGCACACACCTAAAATCCCATAAGTCAGGTAGGCTAAGCAGGATTCTAAGTTTGAGTCCACCATGGACAACTTAGTAAAACTGTCTCAAAATATAAAAAAATGACTGCAACCAGGGCATGGTGGTTCATCTCAGCACTGTGGGTGGCTGAGGCAGGAGGACCTCAAGTTCAAGCCCAGTTTAGGCAACTTAATGATTTACCAAGAGCCTGTCTCAAAATTTAATAAAACACTCAGAACTACTTGTCATTACATTTATGCTTAGAGGGAAAAAAATCGAACCTGAATCTGATCAAGACTTGAGATTAACTATCAGTCTATAGGAAAAACGAGGGTCACTATAACCTATTAAATGACTCCAGTGAATGCAAATTATAAATAAACTGCAAACGAAAAAGAGAAAAAGGGAATAGGAATCTATAGATTCAATGAGATTTAGAGTTGGGTGTGGTGGCACACACCTGTAATCCCAGCACACAGGAGGCTGAGGCAGGAGGATCTTTAGTTTGAAGCTAGTGTGAACTAACTAAATCGGTGAAACCCTATCTCAAAAAAAAAAAAAAAACACAAACCAAACCAGAGACTTAAACACTGATCTATTATAATGTACAGATCTTAAGTTTCGATTCTGATTCGAACAATAAAACTTACCTGTGAAGCCAGTCAGAGAAATATGAACGCTGATTAGATATTTCACATTAGAGGATTATTTCAAATTTACGCTACAGATGTAGCTCAGTGGTAGAGTACGCACTCAGCATTGCTGGAGACCCCGGATTCAATCCCCAGCACCAAATAAAATTTAGGTGACCTCATACTACTATCAAAAACAGAAAATTAAGGGCTGAGGATGTAGTCAGAGCTACAGCACTGGCCTAGCATGCTGAGGCCCTGGGATTATCCCCGGGACAACACAAAACAAGAAACAACTAAAAAACAAAAACAAAACAACTGAAAATAACAAATACTGCCGAAAAACATAAAGAAACTGGGACCTCCATGTACTGTTAGCAGGAATGATAAAATGGTATTGCCATTATGGAAAACAGTATGATGGATCTTCAAAAAATAAAACATTGAATAATTGTATGTTCCAGTAATTTTATTTCTAGAACGGATAGCAGGGTCTTGAAGACATATTTGTACATCCAAATTCATAGCAGCATTATTCAAAATAGCCGAAAGGGGGCCGGTGATACAGCTCAGCGGCATAAGTGCCTGCCTGGCAAGGTCCTGAGTTCAACTCCCGGTACCCGCATATTGAAAAAAAAAAAAAAAAAATAGCCAAAAGGTGCTGCCGCAGATGAACAGATGTATTACCACCAAAAAAAAAAAAAAAAAAAAAAGGAAACTCTGGCACCTGCTACAACATGGATAAACCTCAAAGGACATTATGCTAGATGACATAAGCTAGACACAAAAGGACAAATAATGTACTGTTCCACCTGTGTGAGGTGCCTAGAGTAGTGCAATTCATAGAGACAGAAAGTAAAAGGGTGGTTGCTAGGGGCTGGGGAAGAGAAGAACCTTATTGTTTAATGGGTATAACTTCAGTTTTGAGAGACTAAAAGTACTAGAAATGGATGACAGCTGCACAACAATGTGAACGTGCTTAATACTAGTAACTGTACACTGAAAAATAGTTAAGACCGTAAATTTTACATTATATATTACATTAAAATATTTTTTCCAAAGTTAGGTGGGTTAATAAATTTGTGAGGTTTATGGTAAATTTGTTGTTTTATGGTACTGAGGATTGAACCTCGGGTCTTAACACTGAGCTATATCCCAACCCATATTATATATTTTATTTTGAGACAGGGTCTCACTAAGTTGCTGAGTTGCCCAGGCTGGGCTTGAACTTGTGATCCTCCTGCCTTGGCCTACCAGAGTACTGGGATTGCAACTCTTGGAGTGGTGTGATTACAGCTGTGCACCATTCCAGGCTTGGTGCTTTGTCTTTTTTTTTTTTTTTTTAAAAGAATCTTTATCTCTTAGAGCTATGTTCTAAAATATTTACAGATGAGCTGGCAATGTAGCTCAGTGGTATAGTGCTTGCCTAGCATGCACAAGGCCCTGAGTTCAATCCCCAGTACCACAAAAAGAAAAAAAAAACAAAAAAACAAAAACAAACCAACAAAAAAACAATATTTACAGATGAAATGGTATGTCTGGAACTTGCTTCAAGATAATCTTGAAGGAGGGAAAGGGAAGTCAGAGTAGATATGAAACCAACTGGCAAAACTGTTTATGCTGAATGATACAAGGTGGTTCATTAAATATTAGAAATTCTCCACACTAAAACATTAAACGAGAACAGCCAGACAATGGGAAAAAGAATCAAATGGAACTTTTCATAACAAGTATCTATCCTTAGGTTCAAGAAGCTAAACAAATCCTAAAACAGATAAATAATAAGAAATCTGCTGCTGGGCATGGTGGTGCACACCTGTGATCCCAGCACTCGGGACGCTGAGGCAGGAGGATCGACACAAGTTCAAGGCCAGCCTGGGTTACATAGTGATTTACTATCTAGGCACCTTGTAACAAAACTGCAGAAACATCATCACAGATGGGCATAGTGGTACATACCCCTAAGCCAGCACTCAGAAGGCTGAGGCAGAAGGATCACTGCGAGTTTGAGGCCAGCTTGTCCTACACAGTGAGTTCAAAGGCAGCCTGAACTATATGGTGAGACCCTGTCTCAAAAACAAACAAAACAAAACAAAAACACCATTGCAAAAAAGAGAAAAAAGAAATAAATGTCATATCATCTGGGGCAAAGACCATGAGGGAAGGCATGAGCATACTCATTCATCAAGTCCTGCCTTCCCTAAATGTGAAGCCTGTCTAGAGTGAAGAGGGAACCCTGCATCAGCAAGGCTGATCCTCCAGAAGAGGGGCGAAGAGGAAATCCTGAGCACTGGGCCAAAGGCCTTGCCCCTCACCCAAAGCTTTCTCCTTGCAACACACGGGGTCAGATGGAGACCTGCTTGCTCACGGTAACACTCAGTTTCTCCAATCTTCCTAGCCTCCAAAGACAAGCATCCAGAGGGACCTCCTACCCCAAAACATGACTCCAGGCGCCACCTGTGTTGAATTCACCAGGCCTAAGCTCATTACTCCCTTTATCCCTGTTTAAGAGTCACTCCTAAAGAAGCTAGACTCCTTGCCATCACCCCTACCTCCGTGGTATAATCCTCACATGGCTTTGTGCATCCAGTACTCTGTCCCTAAAATCTCATCCTTCTTCAACTCCCGAAACCACGAAAAGCCCAGCCAAACCTACAGCCTCGACATCTGCTCTCACAGTGCTTTTCACCTTTCTCTCTAACAGAAC
This sequence comes from Erethizon dorsatum, assembly GCA_028451465.1. NCBI lineage: Eukaryota > Metazoa > Chordata > Mammalia > Rodentia > Erethizontidae > Erethizon > Erethizon dorsatum. The sequence goes on along the minus strand of CM051827.1, from coordinate 105,691,157 downwards.
CCTCCCTCGGCCCCACGGACAGTGCTGCCCTGCAGCTCTCCAAAATAGTAGTGGTTTTTCTCCCCCCAGCACCACAACTGGGCCTGGCTGTATGGCAGGTGTCTTCCATGCCCCTCGCTACCAAATCTAGAACACTTACCAACCCTCCTTTTTACCTAAAACCCCCAGTTCTGAATCTCAGAGACCTTTACCACCCACTTCTCTCAGTGATGATGTCATCTACTAGCCCTAAACCATTTCGTCTCATTTCTTGCCCATTTTGCTCTTAGCTCATCACTCTTTCAGTAACACACAGGCAGCCTTTCTAACTCTGGCCTCTCTATTCTCTGAGTTCCTCTCTTCCAATGATATTTGTCTTGCCTTCACCTCACTCACTCTTGGCTGTAACAGATCTTTTCATTCCCAGTAATAGCAATCACACCATACTATTATCTCCATCAAGGAACATTTTTTCTAGCCATCATTCTTTCCAACTCACATTTCATCCCAACTCCAATGATCCTTATGCCAATAAGCAACCCTTTGATCCTACTACCTTTGCTCCCGTCCCACACCCTCTCCATGTCCCTTCCTATCTCACTCAAGTTCCATGGTCAAACATGATCACTTCCTTGCACACACACAGAAATCCTTTGCCCTCGTCCGTTCTGTTGCACATCCTGGCAGGCCAACAACTGCACCAACATGTGAATGAGGCTGGAAAAAAGCACCATCCATTCTGACTGGTCTTAAGGTAGACGAGCCCAAACCTTCTCAAGGATGCTCAGCAATCACCCCATGCTTCCCTTATCTACTCACTGTCCCAGATGAATGCTTCACTCCTTTCTCCTCAATCTCCAACACATTCTTGCCCATCCTCTCCTCACACAGTCAGAAGGGATTTTTCCCTATCTGCCCACCTATCAGTACCTGCACCCACATACTTTCCTTCCTTCCTGGGACCTTTTTGTGCTATCAGAAGTTAATCCCTGCAGCTTGCAGCTTGATCCCATGCTCTCTTATCAGGAACATCACTCTAGCACTTCTCCCCCCTCTCCTACATATCCATCCCCAATCATCAATTCTATCAACAAAGGAACATGTTCTCTAGGCACCACGTTCCACCCCATGAAATGTCAGCTTCTACCCCATCTCTTCACTGTTCTTTGAAGTAAGACTCCTCAAAAGTTTTAAAATTAGTTCCCCATTCCTTTCTTCCTATCTTCTCCTGAGCCTCTCTAATCAGGTTTCACTCTTTGGTGGGCCTGCTGGTGCTTGCCTGTAATCCTACCACTCTGGGAGACTGAGGCAGGAAGATCACAAGTTCAAGCCCAACCTGGACAACTTAGCAAGACTCTCTCAAAATAAAAAATAAAAATGGGCTGGGGATGTAGCTCAGTGTGAAGGCCCTAGATTTAATCCCTAGTACCCAAAAGAAACAACAACAACAAAACAGAATAGAGAACCCAGAAATACATACATGCCCCAATGATTTTTGACAAAGGAACAAAAAGCAGTCTAAAGTAAAAATGATGTTAAATCAAGTGGGCAGTCACAGACCAAAAACTGGACCTCTACCTAAGTTTCACATCTTATACTGTACTTTAACAAACTGAAAACAAACCATGGACTGAGGTATTCAAAACCATTAGCAATGAGGCAGGATTGCTGTGAGTTTGAGGCCAGCCTGAACTGCATACAGAAACCCTGTCTCAAAAAAAAACAAAATTAGCCATTACAGAAATGCAAATTAAAATTATAATGGTTTATCACTACATACCTAGCAAATGGCTAAAGTAAAAAATAGTAACAACACGAAAGTATGGAGAAATTGGATCATTCATACATTGCTGGTAGGAATGTAAAATGGTATAGCCACTGTTATGGACTAAATGGTGACCTCCAAAATTAATATGCTTAAGTATCCAAACCCCAATACCTTAGAATGTAATTATTTTTGGGGACGAGGTCTGTAAAGATGTGATTAAGTTAAAGTGAGACTGGAGCCCTGACCCAATATGGCCAGTGTTATTTAAGAAGAGAGCTTGAGCACTGAGGGAAGGGATGTAAGGACACCACAAAAAGGCAGCTACCTGCAAACCAAGGAGAAAGGTCTCAGAAGAAACCAAACCTACTGACACCTAATCTTGGACCTGGCTTCCAGAACTACTCAAAAGTACTAGAATTCAGGTATTTATCAAGTTTCTTAAAATTTAAACCTGCAACTACTATACCATTCAGCAATTGTACTTCTAGGCATTTAACCCAAAGAACAAAATGTTCACACAAAAACTTGTACACAAATGCTTAAGCAACTGTAAGCATAACAAGCCCCAACCTGGAAACAACCTAGATATTCCTTAATGGACTCATGGCTACATCTGGACCACTGAACACCACTCAGTAATAAAAAGGAATGAATGAACTACTGATCAGTGCAATGACCTGTACAAAACTCCAAAGAATCTTGTTGACTTAAAAAGATCCACTTCCAAATGTTACATATGATTCCACTCATGACAAAATTATAGAAATGAAAAATAGATAAGCCGGGGATGGTGGTGCACACCTATAATCCCAGCACTTGGGAGGCTGAGGCAGGAGGATCAGTGCAAGTTCAAGGCCGGCCTGGACTACATAGTGAGTCCAGGCCAGCCTGAACTACATAGTGAGCCCTGTCTCAAAAATCAAAACAAAATAAAACAACAACAACAAAAAGAAAAATAGATGAAAAACTTCCAGGAGTTAAAGAATAATAAAGGTGGAAAAGAAATGGATGTAGCTGTAAGAAGAACACATGAGGGATCCTTGTAGCGATGGAAATGTTCTGCATCTGGACAATACCAATAATGTCTGGTTGTAATAGTGCACTATAGTTTTGTAAGATGTTACTACTGAGAAAAATAGAGTACAGAATATGTCTCTATATTATTTCTGACAATTCAAATTTGCCAGGCGTGAATCAGCAATCACTTCAACATAAAAGGCTTAACTTAAGAAAACAAGCAAAAAAAATCTCAAACACCCAGTTTTTCGATAGCCCACTGCAGATATAGGAGAAAACACACTTTTGCTGTTATAGGAAGAGGCTCTAGATTTGGACCCAGTATCAAAATACCTCAATCCACTTACCTCTTTCACTTTAACTGTTGAGTGGTGAGGACTTCGGCTTTTCTTACTCCGAGGAGATTTGCTTCTTCTCCCTGAGGATTTGTTTTTCTTTTTGGCTGGGGACCTATTTGGAGCATGGTACACACAGGATTTTACCTCCATTTCTATTCCCCCACATAAATCAGCCTTAAGTATCAGGCTTACTACTAAAAAGAAACACACTTGTAAAGGAATCTGTTGACTATTAAGAAGGTCAGGGGCTTCGCTTTCCTAGCCCTGACTTCTCCCTTTAGTTTCAGACCCACATATAACTGTCTACTGAACCTTCTCGCTTATTGGCACCGTCACAAGTCACCCTTGCCTTTTCTTTCCCTCGTCACCAGCACCGCATTTGCCCCTACAATCATATTCAATCCATGAGCAGTCTTGTGGCTCTACCTCCTCCCAATCACACTCCTCTGAGTGAAGGGGCGAGATCCTGCCCGTTAGTTATTAGGCGCTTATAACCCCAGCTATAACGCAAATGGCAGGTACTGAACTAAACATCCTTTAGTGACCCCACCCCCACTGCCTCAGGATTGAGTACAAGCTGCTGCGCTCGTGTACAGGCCTGTTTCTGACATTAGCCCTGTCCTCTTTTCTCAGTGAGTTCTACCATCCCAGGCTGCTTTCCACTTACCGGCTACCTCCTCGGGCTCGGCTGCTGCGGTGGCCAGGGCGGCCGGGCTCTCCGGCCGGCGGCGACGGGCTACCGCCGGAAGAGTCTGGTCGACGGTGGGCGGCAGGAGTGGGTTCTGGGCTGAGGCGCTCCTGCTTCACTACTACCGCCGCCGCTGGCATCCCCATGTCCCCGTCACGGTGCCTTCGCCGGCTCCCCCGCTCCCGTTCGCTCTTCACCTCTTTCATTCTGCGAGTTTGGCAGACCCAAAGAAAAACGGACCGTTCAGCCCCGCTCGCTGAAGGAAATGACGAACTAGAGTCCTCGACTTCCACTTCCGGTGCGTGCGCTCTCCCAGCAGCCCTCACGGTTGAGAGGCGGGGCACGTGGCGCCCTAGTGGGCGGGGCCGTAGTAAACATGGATAGGGTGGCGGGAGTTTTAAATTTCAAAAGCAATTTCGTACACGGGCCGTGATAGCGTATCCCTGTAATTCCAGCACTCGGGAGGCTGAGGCAGGAGGATCGCCGTGAGTTAGAGGCCAGCTGGGCTACATAGTGAGCTTAAGACCAGCCTGATCTGCATAGTGAAGCCCTGTTTCGACCAAAACAAACACCACACGGAGACAGCCCAAGTGCCTGGCAGTAGGGACTCCATTACCTAATTAGTGGATAGTACGCAGCCATTAGTGATGGTGTTTACAAACTGTATTGCAAATGGAAAAACCGACTTATTAAACAGTAAGTCAATATATACAAAAAGGTGCTTAAACTGTGATTACATTTAAGTGTGGAAATAGGAAAAGAGATGGAAATGCAACCATAGGTAGTAACCACTGAAATCAGTATTTTTTTCCATCTCCTGAGCTTTACACTATGTTGTCATTTATCTACTTATTATTTATTATTTATTTATTTACTTTAGGGACAGGGTCTTGCTCTGTAGTCCAGGCTGACCTCGAACTCGCTATCCTCCTGGCTCGGCCCCTCACTGCCCACTACCCACCCCCCAAACCCCATCCCCCATGCTAGGATTATTGGCTGTATAGCTGCCGGGTTCCATTTACATTTAGTTGTTCATTCTTTTCTTTTTTTAAGTAATTTTATTGGTACATTTTAGATATATGCATTGATAACATTCATCATATGGAATTTGTACCTGTACATGATATATCTTGATTCTTCTTTTCTTCCGTTATTTTCATGTTTATTTTTGACGGTACTGGGGCTTGAATTCAGGGCCTTCAGTACCAAGCCACATCCCTAATCCCCCACACACACACACACTGCTTTTTTTGAGACAGGATCACGCAAAATTGTACAAGCTGGGTTAGAATTTGCTATCCTGCTTCAGTCTCCCAGAGTGCTGAGGTTACAGACATGTGCCACCAAGTCCGGCTTCCACTTTATTTGTATTTTTTTGTTTTTTTGAGACAAGGTCTCGCTATGTGGTTAAGGCTGCCTTCAAACGCAGGACAACCCTCCTGCCTCACCCTCCCAGTGCTGGGATTACAGGCATGCACCACTGTGCCTGGCGGTACTAGTACATTTTTAAAAATACTTTTTAAAACCTTGGAATACCGGATGCCTTCCTTGGGTAATCGTCCACAGCCCTTATTTGAGAAGTCGGAAAATGATACCTATTTTATAGGTGATAAAACTGGGGCTCAGCAGTGATCTATCAATCCCGTTCAACGCGCCAACTAGACCTAGACGCAAGGATTCGAGCCCCTGCTTTCCCTGCTTATAAGAGTACCAGGGCCACCGGTTGACCCAGGAGGAGGGCTAGGAAGCCAAGCACCAGAGTTTTTGGTGCAGGCTAAATAAAAGGAAACTTAAGCGCAGATGGCCCCGCCCTTCTCCGAAGCCCCGCCCCAGCCAGGGGAGCTGGGAGAGAGGGTTTCCATGGTGACGACAAACAGGGCCAAGATTAGCGGGGCAGCTCCTCAGCTGCCACCCCTACGGCGCCATGATTCCCCCCGCAGACTCTCTGCTCAAGTATGACACGCCGGTGTTAGTGAGCCGGAACACGGAAAAACGGAGCCCCAAGGTAAGGACTGGTCTCAAGGGATGGGGAAGCCCGGAAGCTCCAATAGGGAAACACAGATCCCCGCGCTGAGGACAGAGATTGCGGCGACTGCCAGTGAAGGGAATTGGGTTCAGGAAGGAGAGTAGGAGAGTTTATAAGAAGCCCAGATGTCCGGTGTGACCACGGGGGACAGATTTAAGATGGGAAAGAAGCCACACGGAGATGGATGGAGCTCGCTGTAACTCGTGGTATCCGGGTCCAAGATCAGGCAGAGATTTCCCGATCACTGGAGGGGGGAGAGCAGAGGCCTGACCACTCATGCCAGAAACACCCATTCAGGCTTTGGGTTGGGATCAGAGATTCTTCATGGCTTCTTTCTGCTCTGAGACATTTCTGCTGAGCAGACAGATGGCGAAAGTAGTATGGGAATGGGAAGGAATGTGCAGGAGACTTGAAGCAATCCAGAGGGCCAGCATGTGTGGAGCGGAGTACCTGATTCATCTGTTGCCCTCACCTTCCTTTCTCAGGCTCGGCCACTGAAAGTCACCCCCCAGCAGCCTGGACCCTCAGGTACAGTCCCACAGACATCCAAAGCCAAACTGCCCTCAACTACCTGTGTTCCAGATCCTACCAAGCAGGCAGAAGAAATCTTGAATGCCATCCTACCCCCACGGTAAAAAAAAAAAAAAAAAAAAAAAAAAAAAAAAAAAAAAGGACCAGCGGCCTGGAGAAAGCACAGGGCTTTGCATCCCAGAACTTAGGACTGTGGAAGGCACTCTACCTCTCATCTGGCTGGGGTTTCCTCCCAGTTGCCCATAGCTCCTAGAGTTTTCATCTGTCTGGATTCTGGGAGGATGTCAGGAAACTTCGCTTCAATCTACTCTCATTTCCTAAATATTCTCAGCCAGTCTCGTGGCATTGGATGCTATGTGCTGATGGCTCCCAAATGTATATTTCCAGCACTCTCCTCTCCCTAAATGTTAGACCATAGAGTTTCCTACTTCCTCAGTGTCTTCACCAAGATGTCCAAGAGACAACTCAACCCCAATGTGTCCAAACTAAGCCATAATCTCTTCCTCCTGCAACCGACTCATTCCAGACTTCTTCCCACTCGGGACTCAGGCTGCATTTCCTTGCTGTTGGTTTGTCACATCATGTGTCCTCTCCTTGAACAAATTCTTTTGGCTGCACCTTCAAATTATCTCCCAAATCCAACCACTCTTCGCCACCTCTGCCACTGCCATCTTGCTCGTAGTATCTGTCACCTACACTCCTGTAGTGGCCTCCTGTCTGAAAAACCTTCCTGCACTCTGCTCGAACAATCTGTTCTCCACACAGCTCCTTAATCAAGTCAGATCATGTCTTTCCCCAGAAACCCTATGATGTCTTCCTGCCTTGAGCGGTCGTCCTGGGAAACATGGCATCCTCTGGCCATGTTATATTGTTGCAGAACTGGTACCAAACCGAAAGGAAGATGCTCCGCACCAAGGAGTAGGAAGGCAATCATTTATGACACCAGCGGGCTGGTGGGGATCATTCCCTGAAGTGTTAGCTCCGAACTGCTGTCAGGCTAGGGTTTATATAGGGCTTATAAGCAGGAAGTACAGAAGCAGAAAGAGTGGGAGTTTAGGTCAAAAGCCTTAGTCATCTTGGGGCCGGTGAGATAGCTCAGCGGCATAAGCATCTGCCTGGCAGGCACGAGGTCCTGAGTTCAACTCCCAGTACCCACATAAAGGAAAAAAAGGGCCAGTGATATCGCTCAGCGGCACGGGCGCCTGCTGGCACGTGAGGTCCTGAGTTCGACCCCCGGTACCCACAAAAAAAAAAAAAAAAGCCTTAGTCATCAGTTATTAAGCAGGTAACTCCTGTCATGGGTTGGCGGGAACAGGATGTGTTTACAGGCTTGGGTAGTACAGACAGTGCAACTGGGCGCAGCCAGCCTTATCTGGCTTTATAGTTTTTATACAGAATGAGTATGTCTTGTGGCCTTGTTGTATCAGCCAGAATGAGCACAGCTTGTGGTCATGTTGCATTAGACAGGGAGAGCTTAAAGTTTTAAATTTCCGTTATAATATCCCTGACCTGTTTGTTTTTGTTTTTTGTTTTTTGAGACAGGGTCTCACTCTGTAGTCTAGTCTGGCCTTGAACTCACTATGTAGCCCAGGCTGGCCTCAAACTTATGACCATCCTTTTGTCTCAGCCTCCTGAATGCTGGGATTACAGGCATGTGCTACCACGCCCAGCTATATCCTTGATCTTATTACTTGTTATTTCCCTTCCTGTTCACTGTGCTAAAGCCACAGCACCCTCTGCTCGTGGTTTCTGAAACACATGCATCACACCCAGTGCAGGGCCTTGATGGTTGCTGTTCTCACCGCCAAGGATGCTCTTTCCCCAGTATTCTCTGGTCCCCTTCAATTTTCCACTCAGGTCTTGCTCAAGTGTCATTTCTTCCAGGAAGCCTTCTTGAAGAATGCTGTATAAAAGAACCTTCCTCCTCAACATGATCCCTTTATCCAGCTCTTTTCTTCGGCAGCCACGTTTATCACAGACATGCCCTTTCAACTGTTTTTATGTAATAAGTCTGCAGCATATCTTCCCCAACTTCAGTACTGGGGATTAAACCCAGGCCTTCACACTGAGCTACATCCTCAGTCCCTTTTATGTTTTATTTTGAGACAGGATCTTGCCAAGTTGCTAAGTTGCCCAGGTTGGGCTTGAACTTATGATCCTCCTGCCTCAGCTTTCCATAGTAATGGGATTACCGGCAGGGCCATCATGCCCAGCTGGCAGTTTTTAAAGGCTGTGATGAAGAGGGGAAACAGGCAGAAACAGAAGACTGTGATCTCCTTGGAGATGGAGGTCAGGGGAGGAGGTGATTTGTCAATTGGTTCCTTCCCACCAATGGCACAGAAGTCCTCTACCCCATGGAGGTTCTGTCCTCAAACTTCCTGTTGCCATTCCAGGGCCTGCTGTGCCTCCAACACAGGATTCATGATGGGGAGTCCACACAAGCACCCTGCCTTCAAGAACCTCCCCACCCCAACACACACATTGGCCTCTTTCTGACTTAAATAGGATTCATGGTGCTCTGTATCTCTGTGCCATAAATTGGTGGGGAATTCCCGCTGAGCCTTTTGTTCAGATCAAGCAGAATGGCCACATATCTGTTAGGAGGGTAAGAGCTGGAACAGTGGATGGTTTCACAGAGGACCCTTGGAGAGTGGAGATCGCCCACCTACCCATCCCTGAAGTACGGTCTCTATGGAGGCAGCACAGTGGGCATAGTTTTGGAACTCACATTCCAAGGAAAAGAGAGATGGGGATTCTGGGGGGTGGTGGCATAGCTACTTCTCACTCCTGTCCAGTCTGGGAGCTCAAAGGGCCCTCTCAAGCCCATGGGTTCCACTCAGCCTGGCTGTGTCTGTGCCACAGGGAGTGGGTGGAAGACACACAGCTATGGATCCAGCAGGTGTCCAGCACCCCCAGCACCAGGATGGACGTGGTACACCTGCAGGAGCAGCTGGACCTGAAGCTGCAGCAGCGGCAGGCCAGGGAGACAGGCATCTGTCCTGTGCGCAGGGAGCTATACTCACAGTGTTTTGGTGAGTGGGCCACATGGGGGTGGGCACCATACACCCTCCTGACTCTTTCCCTACCCCTTCAGCATCAATCCAAGTCATGAGCGCCACGGAGCGGGAGCCCACCCCATCCTAGAATCAGCTCTTGTCCCTCAGCCTGACCCACCAGTTACTACGCGCCCCCACCCCTTCCAGCCTGCCTCTCCCACTTTTGCAGAATCCAAGAGCTCAGAGACCAATGGGGGAAAAGGAGGATTTATTTCCAAGATTTTAGATGCACATCAACCCAGACAAACTCAGGTCCAGAGTGCTGGGTGTTAGAACAAAGGAAAGGTTCTAGTGTTATACATTTGGCTGGGGGGGGGGACATGAGGGTGCAGAAGCAAGACAAAGCAATTAATAACTTAGCCTTGAAAGAAGACAGAACCTTGGGCCGGTGAGATGGCTCAGCGGCTTAAGCGCCTGCCCGGCAAGCGCGAGGTCCTGAGGTCGACCCCCCGGTACCCACAAAAAAAAAAAAAAAGAAGAAGACAGAGCCTAATGAGTCCTGCGAGAACAAGATGACATAAACTCTGTTTACAGGACATAGTTGCCAATCTTATCTGTACCAGAACAAGAAGTTATAGCTACAGGGGAGGAGGGGGGCAGGTTGAGGGGGACAGTTAAGTCCCGCTTCACCACCAGTCCCCTACCTGCCAGTCACTGTGATCCTGACAACCTGGGATCCTTAGCCCTTAGCAGATGTTTGAGGTAAGATAACTTCCAGTTCAAGTCTTTGTTTTTTCCAAGATATCATTTTATAATAAGCATGTACTAACTTTTAATCAGAAAAATTAATGTTCTATATTTATACCCATCCATCAACATTCAGCTCTTGGTCCTGAAAAATATTGCAGAGTGATTTGTGGTTAGTTGGCAGACACCAGGGATCTAAGATCTTCCTCCTCAAGTGCTGGTGTCAAATGGCTGTCCTCTAGACCTGCCTCACTGGCCCTGGGGACCCTGATCTGCAAACCCCTTCCAAGCTCAGGTGCACCTCAATCTCAGTGTGATTGGGTTTGCCCTCCATGTTGGTATTTATGGAGGGGAGAGGTAGGCAAGCTCTAGATCCTGCTGCTCCCAGCCCCAAATCAGTCCAACCAAAGGAGGCAATTTTAAACAGCCACCATCTTCATACCAAAAAGGTCAGCCTTTTTTTATGAACTGGCAATCAAACTGAGGACCTGGGCCGGTGAGATGGCTCAGTGGCGTAAGCGCCTGCCTTGCAAGCGTGAGGGCCCGAGTTCGACTCCCGGAACCCACATACGAAAAAGGGGCCGGTGATATCGCTCAGAGGCACGGGTGCCTGTTGGCACGTGAGGTCCTGAGGTCGACCCCCCGGTACCCACAAAAAAAAAAAAAAAAAAAAACAAAACTGAGGACCTCACACTTGCCAGGCAGGTGCTGTGCCACTGAGCTATATCCTAGGCCACATTTCTTTACTAGTGCCCAGATTCTGCCTGAGGATGGAAGGGAGGGGACCTACTGCTGCAAACAACGTGCAGCCCTAGTTTTCCTGTGCCATGGGCAACCCACACTTGCTGACTGCATGCCACTCCCAAGTGCCAAGTTCGGAGGAGGAGCTGTATGGCCCAGATCTTTGGTCCACAGAAGGTCCCCTCCCCAGAGCCTTCTGTGAGGCTGTGTCTCCAAGGAAGAGCACACCCTAGAGCCATTCCCAACTGGGAAGGGTGGTTTGCCATAGACAAAGTGCATGTCCCCTTGCCTCTGCCTTCTCTGATCCTGTGGTGTGCATATTGGAAGATGAGCTGATCCGGGAGGTCACCATCAACTGTGCGGAGAGGGGGCTGCTGCTGCTGCGTGTCCGGGATGAGATCCGCATGACCATCGCTGCCTACCAGACTTTGTATGAGAGCAGCGTGGCATTCGGCATGAGGAAGGCACTGCAGGCTGAACAGGGGAAGTCAGACATGGAGAGGAAAGTGAGTGGGATTTACCAGGACCCTTTGGCCCTCTGACACTCTTCTGTCAATCTCAGGGGCAGGGCTGGGGATATAGCTCAGCAGCGCAAGCGCCTGCCTGGCAAGCAGAAGGTCCTGAGTTCGATTCCCGGTACCAAAACCAAACAAAATCTTGTGGACAAATATTTGTCACTGCAGCACTGAATTCTGGCCCTAGAGTGCTCTTCTTGCATTTGTGGCCCTAGCCCTGCACTATTCCAGTGGGGCCCCAAAGGTTACTAATAGCTGGTCTGGTGGTCTTGGCATGGTTGTCCCCTAAGGAAGCTCCATGCCAGTCACTGAACTCCCACTGGGTGGCAGTACAAATCCTGGCAATATCAAGTTGGATAGCTGTTTCCCAAGCCCCCCATAGCACCCATCCACTTGGTGACAGCCCAGGATGATAGGGCATTGTCCTCAGATTGCAGATTTGGAGACAGAAAAGAAAGATCTGGAGAGGCAAGTGAATGAGCAGAAGGCAAAATGTGAGGCCACTGAGAAGAGGGAGACTGAGAGGCGACAGGTGGAGGAGAAGAAGCACAATGAGGAGATTCAGTTCTTGAAACGGACAAATCAGCAGTTGAAGGTAATGGAGGTGCAGGCCCTGTGCCCTGGCCCAACCCCAGCTTCACAGCTTTTCCACTGATGGCTTTTAAATGGTCAACATACACTGCCAAGGAGTAAAGGAGGCTGACCTTGGGAGCAGGTGAAGGTTCTCCATTTCTCTATCTCTGGGGCGTGGGTCTGTTCTCAGCTCTGATGCTCCATGATACCTAAGCAGTGAAGGACATTTTTCCCCTCTGGAAGAGTTGCCTGTCCTCAGGGAAAGACTATTACAGAAGCGGAGCCACTTTCCCCTCGGAGCTGGTCCCTGGAGCCTTCCTCCATGGCAGGGTCTCCTCTGCAGGCTGTGGTGGAAGTGCTTTCTCCTCATGTCCACTGAACTACTGTGTCTGAGACAGAGTCAGTGGGTGGGCAGTGAAGGGCGTTGAGAGGAAGGACTTGAAATTGGAGACTTCCTCCAGTATGTGGTGATTTTCCTCAGAGCCCAGTTGCTGGTGGCATTCTTCTATCCACCTGAGGTGGAGGGAGTAGCTGAGGAAAAAAAAGGCTGTGTGGGTGAGAGGCCAGGCCGCAGGCCTCTGCAACTCCATCCTCTGTCAGGCCAAAGGTTCACAAAGGTCAGGCCCCAGACCAGCATCATCCCCATCATGGACAACTTTGAGAAATAAATTATTGAAGCTGGGTGAGGTGGGGCACACCTGTAATCCCAGCATTCCAGAGGCTGAGTCAAGAGGACCCCAAGTTTGAAGCCAGCCTAGGATACATAGTGAGGCCTTACCTCAAAAAAGAAATTATTGGCCCATCCCAAATCTACTGAACAGGAACTGTGTAGTTGGTGTCTTGTGATCCATCTTTTTTTTTTTTTTTTCCCAATACTGGGGATTGGACCAAGGGCCTTCACACTCCACAGTCCATCTTGACAAAGTCCCAGGAGATTCTGGGGCTTGCTATGGTTTGAGCATCACTCTTCTACATATATGGTCTATGGACATTGAGCAGCTTTCTCCCGTGGCCCTGGCCTGATGCCTAGTCTTTAGAGCAAGGTTCCATTCTTGAGATTGGCAGGCAGGTAGGGTCTGCATACCAAAGGCCATCCATTTGTGCAGGCTTTGTGTTAACCACCAGCAGAGGATGACAGAGATTTTCTTGTTGATGAAGAACTTAACAGAAACAAAAAGCTAGAAGCTTTCATAGCCAAATGTCTGCATTTACTTAGCAGCCTCTGAAGCTGGTTCCTTACTATAACCCTTCATCAGCCATACTCCTTTGTCATAAGCCCAGGTTCCTCAATTCCCCCTATGGTAGTTAGCAATAAGAGCAAAACAGAGTACCTTAGCACCTTTCTGACATTCAAAAGCAACCTTGTAATCCCCAGGGTGAATGACTGTTTAGAAATGAGTTATTTTTATTGGCACAAAACAGCACTACAAATAAAACTTGCACTCCCCAGAAAAGACCTACTTATAGAGCTGTCCACAGACCATGATAGTAAATTATCGTACTGGCTGCCAGAGGAGCAAGTAAATAACTCCCAAGTGTCTTAAGCTTTACTACAAGATGGACATCTCCCTAATCACTGGTAGCAATTTTCTCTTAATTGGGTGTCAAGTTGTCTCAGTGGCTGATAATTTGCTGTTTCCCAAACCTCTGGTCCCAGCAGTGCTTCCAGGATCCTAACCCAGACAGCCAAATGTTTAACTTAGCAGGCATATTCAGATTCAGACCTGAAGTCTGAGCAATGAAAAACCACTATTATAGCGAGCCCTTCCCAGTCCTCATCTCGGTCTGGGAAGTTTATATTTGTAATCCCATGGAAAAGTTATTGGAATTCTAGTGAGTTAATTCCAATCTACCACTTCCAGTGCAACCCACAGCGAGAATAAAGACACTAAGGCATATTTGTAGTTATGGGGAGCCACGGGGGTCCTAAATCCAGCCAGGATGGTGGTTGCCAGAACAAAGACCCATGACCCAGGGCCGAACCCAGGTTTTATTAATTCTTGAGGAGGGGACTGTTCAGGGATGAGTGACTGTGAGAATGGCGGGACGTCCGTGAGTACCATAAGCTGGGCTAGGTAGGTGGCCTGAAATCACCTTTGCAATATGCAGAGGGAAGGATATGCAGGAGTAATTTGCATAACACAATTTGAGGTAGCATCTAATGTTTTGGGGTCGGTGCTTCAGCTCTGATGTGTAATCTTCTATGCCCTGGGAAGTCATAGCCTCTTTCTCGAGGCTCAATCCCAGCCGACAGCATGGAACATGGCTCTGCATCCCACCAGGCTCACCCATGTGTTTTGGGAGCTACCGGGGTGGGGAAACACTGACCTATCACCTTGCTTCAAAGACTAGCACCTCCGCACCGATTTGCATTGCTTAAAGCCAATTGAAGGAATAAGGAAAAGTCCTAGCCAGCTCTGTACATATCAGTACATGGAAATAGGGTCAGGTTTAGCCAAAATGGAGATAACTGCTCTTCTTTCAAGGAGAGTCATCCAGGTGGTCCTCCACATACTATTTCAACTTTTATTCAATTTCCTTTTCAACCCTTTATATTATACACTGAGCTATTATTGTATGGAAACCAGGACAGCTGTGGTTTCTCCTAATGTAGCAACACTGTATGCCAACCCAGAAATCAGCTAACGTAGAAAATATGGAGTTGGGAATGAAAGAAAATAAGGACACTTGGAGTGGCAGCATTTGGATTATTCTTTCAGACTTTTATCACCTCTCAGCTATTTGTTAGGCTGTAAGTTTCAAGTATTAATGGAGTTTGTTTTTGTTTTTCAGGCCCAACTGGAAGGCATTATTGCACCAAAGAAGTGATAATTTCCATATGGGTCTCAGTGAGCACTCCTACCCGATCATAAGCCCTTTGTAATAAAAAAGCTAGTTTCCTGAATGAACAAGGCAACCCCTCCCCGATCACCACCTACCTGTCAGGAATCACACTATGGCCCCAGTGTCATGGAACACTAGAGTCTGGCGGCCAGGCTCCTGGGTGGGCAATGGAAGGTAGTGTAACCCAGTCTGTGTGTAACAGCTTCAGGGTCAACCTGGAGACTTTGCCAGTTCAGACCGTAAGACTTAAGAAGCAACTGCTTTTCCATCAACACTCGGTACCATCCTCTTCTGGCCAAAGCAGCTGCTCCTGTCTCTCAAATTCTTGCTTCACAGTCTATCTCATACCTTAACTTGGGCTCCCCTAGCCTCAGTCCTTTCACTTTCATATCTACTCAAATGCAATTTTTAGTAAATCTTCTTGGAGCTATGGTTTTATATTGTATCACCCCCATTCGCCATGTCAACTGGATCCCTTTCTCCTTAGATGCAGACTGCCTAGATTAGGACACCATGGCACACAATTAAACCATGGCTTTGGAGAAAGTAAATGCTTGCTGGAAAGGAGTACAAGTCCTAGTGTCCTTTGGAGCTGCCTGTACCTCAGCTCCTCCCCGACCACGGACATCATTTGTTCTCCTTATTCTGCAGAAAATCAAACCCTGACTCCACACCCTCCTAATTAGCCAAGTTTAATTATGAGTTGGAGAGGTAACTACATCTTGCATGCAGTTGTAATTATCAATGACCAGCTACAGCCTATAGACTTGACTCAGAAGACTGAATTAGCAACATAAACTATTTAACTCGGCAGACCAGGGTGCGCTAGGGCAACAAGCTGGGTCATGTCCGTTTCACATTCAGTCACGTTTCACAGGTACTGTCCCTAAGGAGGCACTAACACTTCCATTTGTTTAGAATGCCAGGAATGCTCAGTATCCCCTAAGAGGAACAGGGACTCCCTCCTTGGCAGGACTCTGATGTGACACTGGTCCTGTCAAGGCTTCCAGGCTCAGTTATTCTAGAACTGTCCCACAAGAACTGTATTTCAAGTGAAACACACCCTAGTACTCCATCTTAAACTGGAAGTTACAGCTTTGGCCAACTGTCCTGGGGAACTCTTAAGTCTCCAGTGACTTGCCTGTGCTGCCATCTTCATGGGAAAGAACTGTTCCTTAGATCTGACAGTAAAACACCTGTGTTCAAGTGGGTCCCCTTAAACTCAGGGAGGGACAGAAGTTGCTAAAGCTTTTCCTTCCTATTTTTAAGCCTAGCTATGAATATTACTATCTTTGAACCACATTTCTTTTTACAGTTCTGTCCCAAACTGCTACTTTCCGGGAGGAAAGAAATACCACTCTGCATTCTGCAGACCTCATTTCCCATTCCTGTCAGTATACACACACAACAGGGCTACACCCTGGAGGAACTAAAGGCCAATTCAAGTGTCTGAAGTAGCACAGAACTCTGTAGGGCTGAGGGGCTTTCTCTTTATTTTCACTAGCACTGGTGCATGGCTTCAGCCAAACATATTATGGCCTTAGAAATGCCACCTGGGCATTAAGAAAATAAACACAATTTCTAACTGTACATTTTGGTATATAATTTAATAAACAACTCTTTAGATGTTACTGTTTATGTCTGAATTTTTTTTGTTTGTGTTTTTGTCCTTCTGAGTCATTGGTCTTCTTTTTGTTCCGGTTCCTATTTTTCACATTGTGTGTTTCATAGTAGCGTACACCAACTTTTTTGGATTGTTGCTGCCGTACTGCTCGCCTTCGCTGTAAACAACAGCAAGAAAAATAAAAACAAAACAAAACAATCAAAAGCTGAAAGTCATAAAACAGGAGCAGTTTGTCACCTCTCCTCCACCTCCTGTGCAGCCACTGGAAGCAGAGCTAAGCGGGGAGGCTCCTTCAGACACCTGCTTACTCCTCCATCGTGACCAAGATTCAGTTACAGCTTCTCATGCAATGTGTACTTTCTGCAATTCCTGACAAACTTCCCCTCCCCAGAGGGCCCGCTCCAGCATAGCTGTCACAAAGCTGCCCTTCACAGAGGACAGCTATCAGCCTGCCTAGCCAGCTCTGCCCCTCACATGTCATTGACCTGGGACCACACAAAACCACCCAACTCTCCCAGATGCTAGGCTATAGCTGAGAAGACAGTGAGCAGGAATTTCTGAGTCATAAGACATAGACTCAAGGACTTCTATCCAGCAGGCCTCCCCTTAATCCTAATTAAGTGCCCACCACCCAGGTCACTGAAGACTGAGCTTCCTGAATTCAGCTCCAAGACCATCCTTGTTCCAGAAAGAAGGGGCCTTGAGAACCAGACTTCTCTCTACTTGCTATACTTGGGTCTATCTAAGAACCAAAATACTTACTTCCTTAGAGGTAAGCATCCTTCGAGTTTTACTTGACTGTTCCTCTTCCCTCTGTGCCTTCCGTTTCCTTCCCTTTTTAGTAGGTGCTAGGGACAAACAGTAATTAAAACACACAGGAAAAAAAACAATTTTCTATTCAAAAGTTTGTCTGCAAACCTTATGGAGGGGACAAGCTTGTCAAAAGGAGAGGAAGACCTGTATGGATGGAGCGAGTGAGCAAAGCAGAGAGGAAAGCAGGAGGAGGCTAGGAGGGCACCAAGTCAGAACAGACCACAGGCCATGGCAGGGTTTGTGCTTGTGTCACACAAATACCCTTGATGTGGAAGCTGTTAGTCAAAAGGAATAAAAGATAAACATATGAAATGCCTCTGCCCCAATTTGTGCACTCATCCTTAGATTCTAAGGTTAATTAGGTACCCTTTTTAAGAAGACTTCTGAATTGCCAATTTAATCCCAACGATCGTGCACAATGAAAAGCAGATAATCCAGTTTGTGTGGTAAGTAGTACGGGAACCAGGGTAATCCACCAGATGTGATAAATGTTTGTATGGATGACAATACATGCGAGAAGCTGGAATTTTTTTTTTTTGAGAAGCTGGAAACTAGTTTCTTCAAATTCTAAAGATGTAAACATCTAAATGATTTAAATAATTTATATTCACCTGTTTCATTTACTACTTCTTTAGGCGGTTTTTTTTGTTCTTCGGATTTTGCAAAAACCTTTTCACTTAACCCCTTGGATATTCTGCAACAGAAAAAGCAAAGTAATGAAGCTGCCCAACATTACTCTCAACTGTACCAGTAATGACGACTTGGAGAACTCCCACACCCTCAAAGACAGGCACTCCACTGCTATTTAGTTACCACTAGGGGAAGGAGTCAACATCCAACAGTTTTTGTAGCTCCCAAGGCATTTCTAAAATACCGGACAATTAAGCTTTATATGTTCCAGGTGTAAGAATATGACAAAATTTACAACTCACTTTTTTTGAGACAGGGTCTTATTCTGTAATTCAGGATGGCTTTGAACTCACTATGTAGCCCAGGCCAGTCTTGAACTCATGGTAATCCTCCTGCCTCAGCCTCCCAAGTGCTGAGATTACAGAAGTATGCCACCATGCCCAGCCCTTACAGATCACTTTTTAAAAACAATAACCTGGTTTAAAAAAAAACTGCTCAGGTTCGGGCAGAGCTCAGTAGTTAAACACTTGCCTGGCATGCACAACCCCTGTCCAATACTCATGGCAAGTTTTAGGGAAAGGCACAAACTGCAATTTGTAAGATGATGAGAATATTACCTGACTGCTGAAAACTTTTTAGCCTTGGCTTTGTTTAAAAACTTCTGGTATTTTGCGATCTTCTCATCCAGGGCTTTAATCACTGCTTTGGTGTCATTTCCCACTTGCTCTTCCTGGGACTCCTGATGAGCCTCTTCATCATCTTCTGGTTGCTCCTGCTCCTGTTCCTCCTCATCAGCAGAAAAGCTCTCCAGCTCATCTTCGATATCTGACACCTCCACAGGAACTAGGTCATCCCCAGAAAACTGGGGCACGACATTGATTTTGCCAAAGTTCTGGCGAACCCGTGCAAGGATCTGCTGCATCTCAGAGTTAGCACCACAGGGATGGTCCTCTTCTTTTTCTTTCTCAATGACAGATTCTGAAACTTTACCTATGGTCTCTGCAGTCTCCTCTTCCAAGTTGTTCTGGGTTGTTTCAATAGCATCTTCCAAAGATGAGCAAGGTGGAAGCTATCAAAACCGAGAAAGAGTGGGGGCAGGGAGAAAAAGGGAATCAGCAAAGAAAAACTGAATGCTTGAACTTGAATAAGCAGTTCTCTGCTTAGGACTAAGGGAAAGTACGAAAAACACCCACACTGAGAGCATCAATCTACTCGAAGCCAATGTACCCTAGACCCAGAAACCAGTTCTATAAAGGATCACAGGACAGAACTGCCGTTATAAAAGGTGTGCCCATTATAGTGTTTAATCAGTAAAACCAAACAGTCATTTAGTACAGGTAGGTGAGATTCCCTAGACCTCCCTGGAATATTGTAAGGAATGGGGTTTGCCAAGATAAACACACAGAGCACAAACACTCGTGAAAATGAATGCCAGGCTCAACAGTGAGGACTATAACAGTACTAAGGAGAGGCATTCAGACGCATCTTGAAAGAATGTAACACCAGCCGGTGAGATGGCTCAGCGGCTTAAGCGCCTGCCTTGCAAGCGCGAAGGCCCGAGTTCGACTCCCGGAACCCACATACGAAAAAGGGGCCGGTGATATCGCTCAGTGGCACGGGTGCCTGTTGGCGCGTGAGGTCCTGAGGTCGTCCCCCCGGTACCCACAAAAAAAAAAAAAAAAAAAAAAAAAAAAAAAAAGAATGTAACACCAGCAGGGGAACTTCACGAGCAAGAGCTCAAATAGCACTCTGAGCTCAGGAACGCTACAGTGACTGGCTGCTCCTACGTGCGGCACTTTCCACTGGTGCTTCCCACACACACTGATCATTTCACCTCTGCCAACCCGGACTCAGAGAAATGAAGTGACTTTCCAAAGTCAAGAGTAGGAGGTAAGCCGGGTGTGGTGGTGCATGCCTGTGAACCCAGCACTCCAGAGGCCGAGGCAGAAGGATGGAGAATCTGAGGCCAGCCTGGGCTACATAATGAATTCAAGGCCAAGCCTAGACTACTTAGTGAGGTCTTATCTCAAAAACAAACAAACAAACAAACAAAACAAATGACCAGGTAAAAGCGCTGGATAAAATGCTGAACAAGTCAGGAATCCATAAGATCCAGGAAACTATAAATAAATTTGTAAATTTTTCCAGTAAAACAATTTTTAGTTTTCAGACTCTCAAGAGGTGTCAGCCTCATGAATCAAAACAGAAAGTGAGCAACCAAAACAGACAGACAGGAGGGCCAGTGAGATAGCTCAGCAGCATAAGCGCCTGCCTGGCAAGTGCGAGGTCCTGAGTTCGACCCCTGGTACCCACAAAAAAAAAAACAAAAACAAAAACGGAGAGATAGAGAGAGAAAAGACTCAGAGTAGGGATAACATAATAGTTTATGGGTTTTTTTCCCTTTTTAATACACGGTCTTGCTATGTAGTTCAGGCTGTCCTCAAAATCAGTGATCCTCCAGCCCCAGCCTCCTGAGTGCTGGGATTACAGGCGTGCACCAGCATGCTTGGCTAACAGTTTTTAAGAATTATCTGAATTATCTAAACTTAATGACTAGATGTGGAGGAAGGACTGAAGGTAATCCCAGTATTCCACACGTGCTCACAAGAGAACAGTGATGCTGATTCCAGAACAATGCTTGGGTCCAGTTAACTCAAAACCCTCAGTGGCTTCCTGTCACACCATACTCCCCTTGTGCTCTATATCCAGTTAGTGACTTCTCTTCAGCCCTCTGGACACAATAAGCATACCCCATATCAGTGCTCTGCCTGGAATTTCCTCCTCTTTAGACACCCTCTTGGCTCCTGCCTTGCATCATGAAGGCCTCTGTAAAATGCCACTTCCTCAGAGGCTTCCCCAGCCACCCCACCTACATATGAAAGCATTCTCCTGCCTTCTTCAATGCCTTACCCTAGTTTCACTTTCCTCAGAGTACACAATATTTCTTGACATTATGAACTTAGTGTATGCTTTCTGCCTCCCTGTGATATCATATAGATACATATTTAGTCTTTATTCCAGTTCCTAACACAGAACTCTTAAAACCCTTGAATTTCTTAAGGGATAGGGGTATCTTTTGTTTTTCATAAGTGGCCTCTTTTCATCATACCTGAGTTTTAAGCTGACACAATAACCCATGGACAGCGTCCCTAGACAGCTTTAGGATGAGGGTGGTGGTGGAGACTGAGTTCAGGGTCAGGGCCATGGATTTAATCAACAGTGCTCTCTATATGAAGCCTCCGGAAAAATTCCTAGTAGGGTCTAGGAGCTTTTCGAGTTGAACACGGGAAGCACTAGGAGGGAGGTAACACATAGAGGGCATGGAAATTCTGTGCTTCCTTCCCATATCTTGCCTAGGCATCTCTTCCATCCAGCTTTCTCATTCATAATAAACTGGTAATCATAAATAAAATACTTTCCTGAGTTCTGTGTTGGTCTAGCAAATCAGTAAGCCCCAGAACCCCTAGAACTGAATTTGTGGTTAGCTGGGCATAAGTGTGGGATGCTTAGGAACCCACCTGCGCCTGGCATCTGAATTACTGGGACACCCAGCAGGTGTTGGAAAAGTGCAGAAGTGAAGCGGAAAAACACACATGCACACAGGGAAATAAATGCAGCAGGTCCCATCCCCTCTTCAACACAGCACCTCCACTTCCCAGAGTGCCTGGCACGCCTGGCACGCAGGACACGCGGCACACACGGCTGAATGAATGTATCAGTCAGTAACTGACACCATACAAAGGAAAATTATTTTCCTTGGTGTAGTTTTAGCAGGGAGAAGGAGGAAAAAGCACCAGCATTGGGCATGCTAATTTTGAATGCTGGAGAGAATGTTCAAATGGCATTACTTAGATACAGCTGCAACTCTGGCAACAGTTTGCAAAGAGAAAACTAGGCTATATGGACCCAAAACAGTATCAGCATAGAAGCAAAACTTCAAACCAACACTTTGAAGAGACTTGGCTGAGTTCTGAAAAAGGCCCTTGAAATAGGAAAACAAAGCACTATGGTCGAGCCTTGGGGCAGTCCACTGCCAGAGTAAGGGAACAGGGCAGTTGGACGCTGCTGGACCCAGCTCAGAAGCCCCAACCCTAAGACTTCTTTCCTGAGCATCATCAACTATACCACTCTCCTTTCTCACTTGGACATGACCTTTTTAAGGGGAAGGGCTGTTATTCATTCCTTTGTTCCCTGTTGTCTGACACATGGCTGGTTCCAAAAAATGTTTAACAAATGAATCCTGGTAATGACTCTGTTCCTCACATTTAAAAGACAGAGGTACCCAAAGATTCCTTACTTTTTCTTTCCTTTCTTTCCTTTTCTTTTCTTTTCTTTTCTTTTCGACAGAGTCTTGCTATGTAGTCCAGGCTAGCTTTAAACTTGCAAATTCTCCTGCCTCAGCCTCCCAAGCACTGGGATTACAAATGTGTACCATCATATCCAGCCCAATCGCCCACATTTAGTAAGCCCTCTTTTCCCAAGGCCCTGAAAAGGCTATCTAAGCTTGGTCTTCTATGGCCCTTCTGCTTACTATTCTCTAATGCCACCTCCGGTAAGGCCAAGGCAGTGGTACTCTGTACTGAGAAACTGCACCTGAAATATCTACCTCAAAGGAATAAGATGCTCCACAGAGGGAGGCAACCAGAAGTTCTACCCTATCAGGGTGGGTAACCTCAGTTTCCAAGAGCTGAGTGCACCCAATTCTTACCTGGGGAGCTGTGGGCGCCTCTGCATTGGGTGGCTTGACAAAGAAAGGGATCCGGCCCCTCTGCCAGTCATTAAGGACCATCTTGCCCACGGTCTGCAAGTCAGGCTCTCCACCCTGAAATGTCAGGAAAGATTCCCAATTAAATCCAAAGAACAGAACCACCTCCCACTTTGGGGGCATTTCAGTTGTCCCTGTCAGGTGAACGACTGAACCACCTGCTTGACAAGCTTCATATGGCTCACATGATGCATACAAAACAGTCCATACCACACGACAGGCCTGCAGTTAATACCAGTCCAAAAGTCTCAGAACCTGGCTCACCTTTAATAATTTCCCAGTGCGGAAAGCAAGCTTCTCAAGAAAATCCTCAGCGTTCTCCCATGAATCAATCTTGTATGTCTTAATGATATATTCTGGCTTTGCTCGTTCCAGGACAGCACCAATGTGGTCTTCAGGAGTCTTAATTTTTTCTACTTGAACCTAGATGTTAACAGAAATCTCTTGCTGACAAACTCTGCTGTGGAAAAAGGGAAGTTTCCAGTGTTCTTTGTAACACGAGATGGATTTCAACATCGTTAAGACATGTGGGAGCCTGGCAGGAACCTGTCTCTGAGATGGCGAGACATGGTCAGCTGCAAGGAGCACTGCTCAAAGCTGACCACGGCCACCCAGGACTCAGCACTAATCCCAGCTCACCACAAACTTACTGGCTTCCGCAAATAGTTTGCATCTGGAATGCTCCAGGCTACCCACGTGCAGAAATGGTTAAAAGCCTGCCGATACCAGCATAGCAGCAGAACGGAACAGTTTAAGGGAGCAGAGGAATGTGCACAAGATGTATGGCCAGAAGCATGGTTAAGGTTAGGGGAGCCACTGAAAGTTTTCGGTCATGTTCAGAAACAAGTGAGGAAATGACTGGGTTCCAAAATGACTCAACCTATAAACCCACGAATATGAACTATCACTAAACATACACAGACCCTGCTTGCCTCTGGATCCTGTGTAAACTACAAACTCTGTTGTGGGATGATACTGACCAGATATGAGCATGGTTGCACTAATTCCTCAGGCAGGCGGCAATGGAAGGAAAGGCCGCCCTGGTCAGCATCATGTTCCTAAAGTCTGGTTAGACAGCCTGACCTCATACTGCCTTCTGAATGAGAAAAAAAGCGAAGGCTTCCAGGATTTCCTAAGAGCACTCCCACCGAAGGCAAACAGAGACCATTTCGATGAAATACTCACGATGCCTTTCAGCACAATGTCTGTCTCTGAGTCCTCAGAAGGGTAAACCACACCTGGACAGTCGATGAGAAATATCCGACGCATCAAGGTAATATACTGCCAGACCTGCAGTCAGAAAAATGTCAGGAACATCCTTGAGTCAGGAACATACCACAAGTTCACAAACCCTGCATCCTGCTACATGAAGCTAGAAAGGAAGGGAGACGTCAAAAAAAGCAAGCTGCTAAGTAATCAAGCTCTCCTCTAAGACACTTCCGCTAAGCATAAACCAAAGTTTCTATAAGCTAAGAGCCCAAAAATAAGGTAGAGACAGGATTTCCATCTAGTATTGTATAATAATACCTACTGAATCTTTCTCTGAGTTTCAAAAGTATTCTTGGAACACAGTACCACTGGCCTCCTTGGCTCTAACCAGAACCATGCTGTTCCCCAAACACTGTGCTTGAAGTTCTGTCTCTCAATCATGAGAATCTACCACAGGTTGAGTTTTCCTTTTTAACCCAGGCATCAAAATTCTTTGGGTTAGTTTTGTTCATCAAT
This sequence comes from Erethizon dorsatum, assembly GCA_028451465.1. NCBI lineage: Eukaryota > Metazoa > Chordata > Mammalia > Rodentia > Erethizontidae > Erethizon > Erethizon dorsatum. The sequence continues at coordinate 105,666,837 of CM051827.1, read as the reverse complement.
GTAAAAGGTTGGAGTGACAATTTAAAACAGACTTAAATATGAATGGCAGTAACTAAATCACGCAAAAACTACATGATAGCATATGAAGTACACTCAGTCTTTTTTTTTTTTAATGTTGGTACCAGGAGTCAAACTCAGGACCTCGCGCTTGCCAGCAGGTGCTTGTGCCACTGAGCAATATCACCAGCCCTTTTTTTCCTTTATGTGGGTACCAGGAGTCGAACTCAGCACCTCGCACTTGCCAGGCAGGCGCTTATGCCACTGAGCTATCTCACCGGCCCAGTACACTCGGTCTTAACAAAGTGGGTAGCAATTCTAAATCATTATATTCTAAGTTATTCTATATTCTAAATTATTACATGGAGAACTAAACTTCCAGTGGTGGTCTTCATTCAAAAGAAACAGATCAGGGCTATGTGTGGCTCAGTGGTAGAGTTGCCTACCATGTAGAAGACCCTGGGATCTAGAGGTTGTACGATCCTTTGAATCATCTTAAAATCCACCTCCCCACCCACACCTGTGGAAAAAATGACTTTACTGAAAACTGTCCCTTGTGCCAAAGAATTTGGGAACTCCTAAAATACAGAGAAGTAAAATCCCCCAGGCCAGATATACCTTTGTTTCACCTGCAATAGGGGCCACGCTGCAAACTTTCTTGGAACGCAATGTGTTTATCACAGAGCTCTTGCCAACATTTGGATAGCCAATGAACCCCACGCTGATCTGCTTCTTGTCAGTGTGCAACTGTGCAAAACAAGGAGACATACCACATACATGCAGTCATGAAAATCCCTTAGGACAAACAGCTTGTGTTTCTTTGCTAATATAAAAAATACAGTGCAAAACTATTGATACAAGCTGATTTGAAGCTCAGACACAAACCAGCTACATCGCCTGAATGAACTGGATACTTGTTACTAAATCAGAGGTGAATCATATTCTCAGTCACCCATGTGAAATTACTCTTAGGAAAAAAAAGAACCTTAACAGATTCAGCACCTGACAATTCCATGACTCATCCCCCTTCTTTTCTTTGCATAATACATTTAACATTTTTATTGCCCAAACAACAAAAGGAAAAAAAAGCAATCTCAAAAGTTAGACCATTGGGTGAAAGTTTCAAGGAGACAGAGTGCAGCCTGTTACCAAAAAATGCACTCCAGCGGGCATGGTAACATGTGCCTGTAAGTTCCAGCTATCAGGAGGCTGAGGCAGGAGGATCACTTGGGCACAGGAGTATGGGGCAGCCTAGGCAACACAGAAAGATACCCATGATGGAGAAGGGGGTAGGAGGAAGAATAACAACAACAACAAATGGATGGGACTTCTGCCTGAAGAGGCTGGACTGAACACACATGCTAACCTCACTCCTTCCCCAAACTCCATGAGAATGACAGCAGTGGGAACCAAACACACTTAAACCAATACAACCACACAAAACCAACGAACAAAATGGAGATGAGACAGCTAAGTGGCTGAAAAGATGACAATACTAAAAATCTATCGACAATAATGCCAAAGAATCACAAAAAACCTCAGAACTGGTGGCAGATACCTTTCAGGACAGGACTGAAAACAAAAGGACTGGCAGCAACCCTGCTGAAGCAGCCCATGTCTCAGCACAGGCACACAACATCCACTCCAACAGAAGCCCAGGCCTTGGGCCAGGGATGTAGCTCAGCGGCACAGCGCCTGCCTGGCAAGCGCGAGATCCTGAGTTTGATTCCCAGCACCAAAACAAAAAAGAAGCCCAGGCCTTTAGGATGTCATGATTTTTGAAAATCCAAATATCTGAAAATTTCCTGGAAGGGACCCAATTTTAGAAATAACATCAGCAGGAGGCAAGTATTATCTGGGTCATTAATTAAAAGTCTAAATATCAAATAATGGGACCCTCCAACTGCCAATTTCTCCAGCGCTCCCAGAGCCCTGGCAGCAAGGTACATACACCTCCAAAGCTAGAGACTAAAGGACCCTTCCCTAAAAATATTCATGGCTCAAGAAAAAAGATCTATTAGATACTGGCATCTGTAGGGGGTCTTCCAAAATATCTTGGTCCAGGCGGGCATGGTGGAGCATGCCTGTAATTCCAGCACTCAGGAGGCTGAGGCAGGATGACTGCCACAAGTTCCAGGCCAGCCTGGGCTATACAGTGAGACCTTGTCTCAAAAAAACTAAAAAAAGGAAAAACTATCTGGGCCCCTATCCAATTATCCTACAGAGAAATCTATCAGTCAATACACTCCAATGCAAAAAGTCACATTGTTGGTGCCTTATTCTTCTTGTTGAGACAGGGCCTTGCTATGTGGCCCAGGCTGGCCTCAAACTCAAGGGCACAAGTTACCATCCTGCCTCAGCTTCCCGAGTAGCTAGGAGTATGTCACCTTGCCCAACACAGTACTTTATTCTTAAATATGAATGGAGAACCAAGAACAACCAGACATTTGAAGTGTGACTCTAGTAGAAAGATAGAAAAACAAACTTAGAGGTAACAGACTCAATGTATAGAGAAAGGAAAACTATAAAACACCAGTCATAATAAATAAGTAAATAAATAAAACACCAGTCATCAACATTCTGGGCCAGAGAAGATACTGCATCTGTGAAACAAGATGTACCAGGGGCTGTAAGTCTGAGTTAAATAAGATCTCTCAAAAATTAAAACAGGCAAATACATTTTGTGATAGAATTAGGTGGATGAGCAAGTCAAGAAAAGTACCCATAAAACAGAGCAAAATATCACATATATTGATATCCCATATATATTTTGGTATATATACCAAAATAAAGAGAAAATAAAGCTGGGCAAGTGGTAACCCCTGTAATCCCAGCTACTTGGGGAGACTGAGGTAGATAGATTACAAGTTTCAGACCAGCCTAGGTAACATAATAAGACACGGTTGCAAAATAACAACTTAAAAAGGGCTGGGGATATAGCTCAGTGGTATAGCACCCCTGGGTTCAATCCCCAATTAGGGAAGGAGGGTAGGAAGGAAGGTGGGAGGAAGGGAGAAGGGAAGAGTTAAACCAGGAAGCAAAAACCAAACTCCTGAATGAAAAAAGATGAGGGAGGGCAAAAAAGAGAATTTCAAAGAAACAAACAATAATCAAGCTAAAAGTCCCATCAAATGTCTAGCTCACTGAACAATAAAAGACCTGCCTTCAGGCACATCATTAAAATTTTAGAACAATGGAAATTTTTTTAAAAGATCAGAGCCACAGAGGATTAAGAGTCAGAATGGTCTCAGATTTCCCAATAGCAACGTCAGAAGCCCCAAAACAATGCAGTGGTGACTTCAACATCCTGAAAAGTGATAGCACAAGGGTAGAATAAAGATTTTTAAAATGCGAGGTCTCTCAAAAAATGTTCCAGCCAGTACAGGGTACACGCCTGTAATCTCAGCACTCTGGGAGGCTAAGGCAGGAGAAGTGCAAGTTCAAGCCCAGCCTAGGCAACTTAGTAAGACTCTAAAAATTAAAAAATAAAAAGGGGAGGGGCCTGTAGCTCAGTATGAAGGCCTGGATTCCATTCACAATTAAGTAAGGAGATAGACAGACAGACAGACAGAGGCTTGAGATGTAGCTCAAGACAGAGGAAAGTATCAGAAATCATGGCTAAGAGCTGAAAATATTTACTTCCAGGAAATAGGGAAAATTGGACCCCAGGTGCTAGGGATATGGCAGAAGGAAAATCAACCCTGGACCAGGATGGGGGCAAAGCAGAGTGAGAAACACTTTAGAATGAACTTTTACATCTCTAGAACTAAACACAGAGGGAAGTGAAGTTCGGTGCACAGTGGGAAGAGAGATTCTCACACAGACTCACAGCTACAACTTTTGGAGAAACAGACCAGCTCTCCATACCTTTCCAAACTGCCGCAGAAGCTGAATGAATGCTCCTTTGCCAAAAGGGTTAGTAAGACTTGCATGGAAAGCAAGTGTTGGGTAGTCCTGGGAGAGGACAGCAACCCATCTTTTCTAAAGAGAGACAAAAGAAAACATGTTGGTAAATTGTAGCTTCTTTATTTACAATAAATGGAAGGAGCTTAAATTATAAGACTGTGTTTCAAATACACTTTTGCCTAAGGAAAAAATGTTAGCTGTAATTCTTACAAATATTCTTTTGTCTTGTAACTGCAAAATGATATACCAAAAAATGCCTTCACTGCTCCTAAATGCAGTTACTGGAACACAACACAGGAGCAGGCCAGTGGTTTCAGCAGCTGCCTCCTGAAGGGCACGTTGTTGTTTGTCCTCCAGAGCCCTGCAGCTATCCCCAGACACACTAGCAGAGGATAGAAGCTGCCTCCGCCCATTATCAACGAAGCACACTTTAGCTCTGTTTTCAGTGAGAACGCGCGCGCGAATGACCACAGCAAGTCTCAAGCACACAACACTTTAATGTGTTACCAGCTAGAAGCTGGGGAACTGATACATCAAAGTCTACGTGAGCTGAGCAGCCCCAATAGTCTGTTCCAGATTAGTAGCTGTACTTACTGTTGCCCAGGTTGGAACAAGGTCACATTTGTTGAGTACGAAAATGAGATGTTTCCAGGGTTTTTCCTTCTTCAAATAAGCCTCAATGTGGGGAGAGCGGGTACCCATTGGATCTCTAGCATCAAGAACCTGGACTACAACATCTGATGAATCTATCACCTGCAAGTTCAAAGAGGTAGGAAAGGTCTGCCACAGTACATACAAAAGAGGGATGGCATTTAAAGGACTCCAGGAAAATCTTTAAAGACAACTGCAAAACAGTCTTGTTAGGAGAGTAGATAGTAGCCAATCTCAAAGTTCAATGGCCAGAATTCAAAACTTGTCAAATTGAAACTTGTCAAATTTCAAACAGAAAAACTAGCTTGGATGAAACCCATCTTATTTCACAATCATTACAAATTATTAAACAGAATCATTTATTTATTATATAAGTTTCTACTATTGCCAGGTGTGGTGGGGCATAGAAGCTGAGGCAGGAGGACTGCAGGTTTGAGCCCAGGCTGGGCAGCTTAATGAGACTTTCTCCCAAAGTCTCAAAATATAAAATAAAAAAGGGCTGGGTGGGCCAGTGAGATAGCTCAGTGGCGTAAGTGCCTGCCTGGCAAGCACAAGGTCCTGAGTTCAACTCCCGGAACCCACATACGAAAAAGGGGCCGGTGATATCACTCAGTGGCATGGGCGCCCGCTGGTGCACAAGGTCCTAAGGTCGACCCCCGGTACCCACAAAAAAAAAAAAAAAAAAAAAAGGGCTGGGTATAGAGAGGCTCTGGGCTCAATCCTCAGTACCACCAAAAAAAAAAAAAAAAAAAAGTTTCTACTATTACAGGTTTTGTGCATGTTACAGAAAACTAATTTTTTTTAGTTTGCCTTTATGGTACTAGTTTCCAGTTACGACACTGTTTAATGACGTGATTATGCATTCTTCCTAAGAATATTCCTACCTGTGGATGTAAAACTAGCCAGTTAAAAAGCTTTGGATCAGAAGAAAATGTTCAAATGGGGAGGGGAAGAAGGGAAAGGGGAGGGAAGAAGAAAAGAAAGGAAGGGTAAAAAAAAAATGCGAAAAGAAGGAAAACATGGAAACAAAGCTTTTGTAAATGGGGAGCGGAGGAGGGGTTGAAGGGAGGGTAGGGGCATGGGAAAAGAAAACAAGTTATGTCATGTACGGGTACAAATTCTCTATGATGAATGTTATCATTATGTATATCTAAAATGTATCAACAAAATCTGATTAAAAAAAGAAAATATATAGATGGAAAAAGTAAAAAAACAAAAAAAAAAAAAAACAAAGCTTTAGATTAGGAATCAGGATATATATACAAAGTCTCCACTAGCAAGCTGGGTGAGCTGGATAAAGTATTAACTCCCTCCAGAAATGTGTTCTCCTTTACAAACTGAGAACAGCTGGACTGCACAACTTAAAATTTCTCATGTGGCTCTAACCATGTAAGATAAATCTAAACAGGAACATCATTTTGGCAGGTAATCTAAATTATCAACAGGCAATACAGGCATGTCTATAGGTAGCTTTTACTCATACAAGTAATTTTAAAAATGTAGCTACCTAGAACAATGGTAGTATGCATGTGGTTCCATCACTCCTGATTTCTTTGTGGGAGAAAGAGGAAAGAATGGGCACCAAAATCTGTGATTTATCTGACAGCTTCAACACATCAGAATCTGCTCATAAGCACATGAAAGCCAAAGGAATCACTCCATGAGAACCCAGGAGTCTTACCTTGTAGAGCTCACCCCATATTCTTTTAGACTGTCCCTTTTTGTATATCTCTTCTTGAGCTTCATTTCTAAATAAAAAACAAACACCCAAAATGAGCAACTGAAGCACTATCAAGATTAAAAAGATGCCTCAGAGAAAAGTCAACATATTAAAGGAAAGGGTATCAAAATCAGTGGTGACGACTAAAAACAAACTGAATTTAAAAGATGAATGAGTAAACACAAGATGGTATACACACACAAGGGAATATTATCCAGCTTTAAAAAGGAAAGAAATTCTGACACGTGCTATAACATGGATAAACACTGAAGGCATTATATTAAGTGAAATAAGCCATACACAAAAGCACAAATATTGTACAATTCCATCGATACAAGGGCAGAAAGTATAACTAGTTATCAGGACCTAAGGGCAAGCAGAATGGGAATTAGTCTTAAATAGGTACAGAGTTTAAGTTTGGAGTGATAAAAAATTCTGGAGATGGATAGTGGTGATGGTTGTACAACAATGTAAATGTACCTAATGCCACTGAACTATGCACTTAAATTGGTTAAAATGGTAAATTTTATGTCATGTATATTTTACCACAATAAAAAAATTAATGTGAAAGAAAAAACAGTATGGCTGTAATTATGCAAAACGTCAGAAATGGCATGGGCAGGATCTGAGCGACAATCTATACTCCGTAACTCCCCTGTAAAGCAAGTGACACTTTTCGGGTTTAGAATCTGTTTAAATCTGTTTACCAGCATCAAAGACATTTATTTACCCAAGGCAAAAGAAACAAAAATAGTTCTGATTTCCCCCCATTGCCTACGGTACTTTTTGGAGGAAGGAAAAGCTCAAATCAGAAAAGATAAAGCTAACTACAAAGTCCAAATTTAACGAGAAATGAACTTGCTGCCTCTTTTTGCTTGGCCTCAAGTGGCTGAACGTTATCTCCAGGAGGTCCGAACCTGGAGAAAGGGTAACTATAGCAACGAGCCAATGTCGCCACAGTCACTGGACAGTGCCTCTTCATTAAGAGAGCAAAACTTCCACCTCATTTAAGACTCTAAGGCAGAACAGAGTCTCAGGGAACCGAAACTGGTAATCCTTTCCTGAAGGGCAATGTGGTAGTTCCCTAGCAAAATACATACATACCTTTTGATACCATAATTTACCCTATAAGAATGTATCTTCAGGGGATAATTAAGGATGAGGAAGAGTTAAGAGTCAGGAATGAAGACATATGCCTGTAATTCCAGCACTTGGGAGGCTGAGGCAGGAGGATTGCAAGTTTGAGGCCAGCCTAGGCAATTTAATGAGACCCTGTCTTAAAAATAAAAATCCTAAAACAAAAAACATGACACTTAAGGATAAGGACGATTTTGCCACATGGACGATTCATCCTCATACTGTTTTTTTGGGGGCAAGTCTTGAGATAGGGTTTTACTGTGCAGTTCAGGTTCGCCTTGAACTCACTATGTGCAGCCCAGGTTGGCCTCGAACTTGCGGCGATCCTCCTGCCTCAGCCTCACAAGTACTGAGATTACAGGTGTGCCCGGCTTTGTATTGTTTACCACAGGGAAAAACTGAAAAGAGTATAAATATCCAAGAGTGGGGACTAGTCACAACAAAATACTACCCTGATCTTAAACATTATTATTGTTGATTGACATAGAAATATATTCTTTTTTTTTTTTTTTTTTTGTGGGTACCGGGGGTTGAACTCAGGACGTCGCGCACCAGCAGGCACCCGTGCCGCTGAGCGATATCACTGGCCCTTTTCTCGTATGTGGGTACCGGGAGTTAAACTCAGGACCTCGTGCTTGCCAGGCAGGCGCTTATGCCACTGAGCCATCTCACTGGCCCTATATTCTTAATAATTTAGGAAAACACACAAACAAAAGACAAGTTTAAACACTCTTACAGCATTATATTTGTAAATAAAATATGAATATAAGAAAGCTCCAGAAGGATCTCTATCAGTGACTGATTCTTAACCTTCTTTTAGGTATGGATCCCTATGAGAACATGATTTTCCTCCTCTTCTCGTCCCCTCCAAAACTGAACAGTTTTAAAAGAAAACACAAACACCACCACCTCACTACCTTTATGCAGGTTCATAAATTTTTCATATTGTTTCCAAAAGGTCAAGAAACCTCAAAAGCTAGCCACGAGCCCCCAGCTATACAGAGCCTTGAGGAGGCCAACAGTCACCTGGTTACTAATGATACTTAAGCTAAGTATCAGCATCATGAATTATTTTTTGTTGCATTTTCCAACTTAATTATATTTTCTAACTAGTCTACGACTGGATGCACTGCTATTATAATGAAGAAATATGTATTTTTATTTGAAGGATGAAGAGAGATCTGTGACAATGAAGCCACCTTAAATCCTTTTTTTCAGTCTGGCTCCAATTTCACCAATGTTTCTAATCTAAGGGGAGAGGATAACCCTCTATGAGTTAAATTGCTACACTCTGCATAGGCAAAATGTTTAAGGAAAACATTTTGTAGCAGAGGAGCAAATGATAAGACCTACATGACTTCAAAAGCATACCTCACACCAGTGTCTTCGGTTACCAAATCGCGGTCCTTGCCCTGGTCATAGCTCTCAGTGGACATCTCAGCTTTTTCTATGAGCGACTCCATATCACTTGCAAATAAATTTGGACGCTTTCTCTGTGACTTAGGACCAAATGTGGTTTCAAAACTTTCAGTATCAAGAATGTGCACCTTGGAGTTCTAAAGGGAAAGGAGAATTACAGGTAAAACTGAGAAGAAGCAACCAGTTAAAAACCAACCAAAGAAAGTTTTCTGCTCTTATTTTATTTTATTTTTTTGTGGGTACCGGGGGGGTCGACCTCAGGACCTCGAACGCCAACAGGCACCCGTGCCGCTGAGCGATATCACCGGCCCCTTTTCCGTATGTGGGATCCGGGAGTCGAACTCGGGCCCTTGCGCTTGCAAGGCAGGCGCTTACGCCGCTGAGCCATCTCACCGGCCCTCTGCTTTTATTTTTTGAAAGCTCAACCCACACCAAAATCTACAAGAATACTGATTCAGTCTAGTTTCAAGCCAGAAATGTTTATTTAAATAGCACAAGCACTTGTCCTTATTCTGAAGTTCTCTGAGCTTCCTTGGAGAAATACAAAATACAAATAAAGTAAGCATGTGTTAAGACTTGCCAAAACTCTGCTTTATTTCACTTATCATAAACTTTAGTCAAATGTAATTAAGGCTACAATGATGAAAATTAATTTATCTTTTTTGACCATTTTTTTTCCTGAGCTTTCAAACAAGTGTATTAAATTTGCCAAATTCACAAATTCATTGTCAAGGACAATCATGCTCGAATTGTGTTTTTTTTTTTTAAAACCAACTGTAAATGCCAACTTTTTCTTGGAAGTTAATTTCCTTCATAGCTAAAAGGAATTGCTTGTTTTGTAAGATGCATTTTAGTTTCAGATAACATTCTCTCTAATTTAGGTAACATTTTTATTAAATGCACATGGAAAGTCTTCAGATGAAAAACATCTAGCAAAAGTCCAAAATAATAGTTTAGATGTGATAAAAGCAACCTGATACTAACTAGAACTTGATGTGCCTGTAAAGGAGTTACAGGCATAGGAATTCTTGAAGCAGGATAAAAGTCAAAGCTTGATTTAGGATCTATCACGTAACAGAACGTTAAGAGCTGGCAAAACATCTGCTTAAAAAAAAAAAAAAAAAAAAAAAAAAAAAACCCTCTTCCCCTCAGTATAGCTCCTCAGTAAGCAACAGCTAGACAACTCAGGATAACAGTGAAAGTCCTGTGACTTCTAAACTTTAATGGATCTCCCTTTTCAATCTCTAAAAATCTTTAAGCTACTATTACTTGCTCAGGTTCTCCAACCCATCTCTTAGTTTATTTACTACCCTCCCAATCAAGGCAACATTCTCAAATAAAAGATCCACATTTTCTGTGGGAACTAGGTTCTAATGTCACTAAGCAAAATCAACTATGACCAAAAATGTGTTTGAAAACCTCTTAATCTATATAGCATACTTTTTTTTTTTTGTCTATAACCTGACCATATACTGTACTTTTTAAAGTATATAAGCAGGGGCCAGGCATGGTGGTGCATGCCTATAATCCCAGCACTCAGGAGGCTCTGCCAGGAGTATCACTGCAAGTTCCAGGCCAGCCTGAGCTACACAGCAAGACCCTATCTTAAAGTACATAAGCAAAATTTAAGTTACATTATTTTTACTGTATTGCTACGGAAATACAGTAATTCCAATACATATATAGATGAATGTGCACCAGATATAGCACATCTGATTTGACTAGACTGTATAGAATTAGATTCCATAATATATAACAGGTATCACACTGAAACAAAATAGGTAGCAAACAGGCAAGGGTTTTCAAGGCCAAAGCAGAAAATCCATCATTTTACTCTGAGTTTCCTTCTTTTTTTTTTGTTTTTGAGACAGGGTCTCACTATATAGTACAGGCTGGCCTTGAACTCACTTATGTAGCCCAGGATGGCCTTGAACTCATGGTAATCCTCCTGTCTCAGCCTCCTGAGTGCTGGTATTACAGGTGTGCACCACACCTGTCTTTTTTTTAATTAAGTTTATTGGTACATTTTAGATATACATAATGATCACATTCATTATATGGAATTTGTACCTGTGAATGATGTAACTTGATTCCTTTTTTTTCCCATTCCCCTACTCTCTCTTCTTTTTTTGAGATAGGGTCTCACTATGTAGAACAGGCTAGCTTTGAACTCACTATGTAGCCTGGGCAGCAATCCTCCCTGCCTCAACCTCCTCAGTGGTGGGATTATATGCATCCACCACTACATCTGGCTCTACTCTAAGTATTTTTCTGCATCAAAGTATAAACTGACTGCCTCAGCTGCAGATCCTTCATTCTACAGATCAGATATTTAAGCCCTGAACTTTAGGGGCAATGAACAACTGGAATGAGCAACGAAGCAATAAATCCATAATAGAACCTCTCTGTTCTTCCCATAAACAGGGTTCAATAGTTGCTTAGAAGACGGCTTTAGGGAGAACGGACAAAGAGAACAAGGGAAATGAGCAACTTGTCTGTGGTTCATGAATTACACTCATGTGTTTCCCTGAAAGAAAACAGTCATTCTACTAATAGGTGCCATTCTTCTAGTCTATCATAAAACAAAACATAATTGACAAAACCTGAGGCAATAACCAAGCCTTGGTTTTTATTTTGTTTTGCAAGTAAACACTTTTCTTTGAACTGTTTAATCCATGTTTGCATGTCATGTTTTCCTCCCCTCCCTATACTGGAACTGAAGCTATGTACTGGCTACATTTCCGGGAATTATATTCGATGCAAGTAATCCCAGCACTCAGGAGGCTGAGGGAGGATTGCCACAAATTTGAGGCCAGCCTGGGCTACAAAAGTGAGTTCAAGGCCAGCATGGACTACATGGCAAGACCCTATCTCAAAACCCAACAACAAAAAAACAAAATGAAAAGAATCTCCAAAGATCCACAAAAGCTGGCAAGTACACAGCACTGCAGGAGTCCTTTCAACTTGATCCATTTCCCCATAATGTGATGGAGTTACCACTTAAGTTTGCCTACCAAAAGTAAATAAATGATACAAATCATATTACTAACAACAATTGTCTATTTAGCCCTTATAAGGCGGTGTGCTACCTGCTCACTATGGGCCAAGCACTTTCTAGGTGTTTCATCTGTAACCAACAGCCAAGGAAGGAGGTTATCTTCACAGGCAGGAAGTTAAAACTCAAGGAGAAATGTAATTAAGAGTAGGCAGGGCCAGTGACATGGATCAGAGGCGTAAGCGCCTGCCTGGCAAGTGCAAGGGCCGGAGTTCGACTCTCGGAATCCACGTACGAAAAAAGGGCCGGTGATATCGCTCAGCGGCACGGGTGCCTGCTGGCGCGCGAGGTCCTAAGGTCGACCCCCAGTACCCACAAAAAAAAAAAAAAAAAAGAGTAGGCAGACAAATGACTAAAATTCAAGTCTTATTCCACAACCCCTATTGATCCACTGTGCTACAATGACTCCTTGGAAAAACTCAATTCATACTAAAAATGAGACCCTCTAAGAAATGTGAAAAGAGAAGTCTCAGAAAGTTCATCAAGCCGGGGATATAGCTCAGCGGCACAGTGCCTGCCTGGCAAGTGCAAGGTCCTGAGTTTGATTCCCAGTACCAAAGAAAAAAGAAAAAAGAAAGTTCATCACTGCTGTATCAAGGCCAAAGACAAATACTATATTAGAGAGGTATCTGTATGCAGTGTGCCCAAAAAGCTCCATCACCAGGATATCCTACATCTTACATGAGGCTGGATTCGGTCATGGAGAAGAGACATTGGTAACTTGCTTTGCTTCATGACAACTTTGTATGGATCCTTCAGAACTGTATCCATTTCCTCTTGAAATTTCTGTAATGAGGACTGCTTAATCACACGTGTGTTTCCTGTTTCACAAACAAAAAATGTTGCTATTTAATAAATAACTTGGTTTTACTACAGTGAAAGGCAAGATTTTAGATTATTCTCAACCACCCAGGCCTTTTTATCTCCTTCCCCTGTAGCCATTTTTAAACGTAAGGGAAGGACCCTAAAAAACTGCCGCACCTGATACGCTATGAACTAGTCCACCAACACAGACACATGATGGGTTTCAATAGTTTTCCAAGCCCAATTTCCTGACTGGATAAAACTGAAAAATAAACATCACTCAACAGAACTGGGATTTGACAAATGTCCTACATCTTGGCAAAGAAATCTAGAGCCAGTCACTACTGATCAGTTGGAAAAGTCACACTCAAGAAGCTCAGAAGCTCAAGAGTACAGGTACAATTTTTAGGGTATGAGGCCCTGACGGAAGTAGTAGATTAACCATTAAATCCATGTGAGGGAATAAAATGAAGCCCTAGGACACAACCTGAAGAATACCTTCTAAGAGATTGATCCCAAAGAAACCATTCGATAGCCTGCTGGAACACAGACGCAATATCAAAGCACTGACGATAGCAGCTAGTGCTTACACTGTACTCACCATCAGCCTAGCGCTATCCCAAGCACTTTCAATGTTATCTACTCATTTAATTGCCACAAGAGTCCTATGAGATTGTATGTATGTATATATTTATTTATTTAGAGACAAGGTCTCATTATGTAGTTCAGGGTGGCTTTGAACTCGTAGTGATTCTCCTACCTCAGCCTCCCGAGTGCTGGGATTACTGGTGTGCACCACCATGCCCAGCTATTCTCATTTTAGAGATGAGGAAACTGATGAACAGACTTAATAACTTGTCCACAGTCACACAAATGATAGAGCTTGACTCCAAACTTGGATGCTCTGGTTCTAGAGGCCCAGTACCCAGCTAAATGTCCACTGAGTCTTTGACTCTTTTTTTTTGGTGCTACCGGGGATTGAACCCAGGGCTCTGCATATATTAGGTAAGTGGTCTACCACTGAGCTATACCCCTAGTCCCTTCTTTGACACTTTTCTGTGTTGCAGTGCTTAGGGGATATCTTTTTGTAAAAGATATTCAAAGGAAGTTGCCACCTAGCCCCGAACACTAGGCAAACAATGACATCATACATCTTACCAATGGCCAAGGGAAGGCTGAAAGGCCCAAATCAAAGGAAGGGGGAAGTTCCCAAAGGACAAAGCAACCTCCCCCAACTCACTCCTGGAAGGATGGATAACATCCACTCTGCCAGCTAAAGGCATAAACACACCTGCAAGGCCATCTCTCAACAGTAATCTCTCCAGGCAACCAGAAATTAAAGGGTGAAAGTTCCAAAATCTGCAAACACTAGTCACTAAGGATGGTCTTATCTGCCTAAGAAAGTGTGCTTACAATTAAGAATGAGTTCTCTTCAAAAGGCAGACACTGATGAAATCCACTACTTTCTCCCATATAATCCTCAACAGTTTCACTCACCTTTTAGAGTGAACTCCTGCCTTTTAGACATTTAAACATTCTAGTCTTTTCCATATAATACATTTTGTAGAGCAAAGAAACAGGAACTCACCAAACCATTTAATATTTGGCTCTACTCTTGCCACTGTGCCAGAAGCCACCGTTGACTGATACTGCAGAGGCTTAATCACTTTACCACGACTGTTCCTAAATTGAGGAAATAACAGATTTTGGTTGATGACAGAAGAAAGGCAACAGCTAAATTTGGTTTACGGAATACTTTTTCCATCAAAAGGACTTTTTTTCTTTAATTGTTTGGCTTTAAATGATCATGAAATACAGATTTCAATAAACAAAAACTACTTCTACATTTGAAACAGATTGCCCAAAAGCCATTTAACCTCTTGCAACAGAGCACGTAATGATTTCTGCTAGATGAATAACAATGCCGATGTTTAAAAATCCATTTACTGTTTGTTTGCTTTTTGAAAAAATCACATACTTGAGTTTTTGGGTAATTATGTGAAGGCTGGTTTAAATGAATTTTAAGTAGAGGGTGATTTATCCTGGGACTCAAAATTCTAAAACAAATTGCAACGTAGGTGACTAACGCAGATTAAGTTCATTGACATTTGTGTTTTAGACACATCTTTTAGAACAGACGAAGAATCTAATTACCAAACAAATTAAGACCAGCCAGCAAAATACCACACTCAGCAAGTCCCTGGGGTGGAGGTTGCTTCAGCAGAACCAGGAGTCGGGATGAGTGTCCAAGTGCCACAGTGCTGTGATCTAAAATTTGGCACCAAAAGACAAGTTTTGTGGCAGTTTTTATAACTAGTCCTATATGCTTTGTATTTCATCTGATGGATATTTAATTCTGAGATTGTGGCATTTGTGGAGACCCAGGCTATGAGGAATAAGACCTCTACTTGTTGGGGCGTATTGTGAAAGTCACTATTTCACCATCTACTACTCATTCCTTTAACCAAAAAGTAATATATTTATCATAACAACACTCACATAAAATGATATTTGAAAATATTCCACTCCTATTTGGAGAAGGTGGGAGTGGGAACATCAAAAGCTTAACATATCTTGGCTACAAGTCAAGGGCATGAAGGAACAGGAAAAGGACAACAATGCCCGATGCTCACCTGAGCTCCTTTTGCCTATACATGTTTAGGCGCCGGATTGTAGCCCGGTCCCTCATGTTTTGACCTCCTGCTCCCTGCACTCGATCTAGAAACAGAAGTAGACAGTACACTATTTAAGAACCAACAAGTATGGTCCCTGTCCAAAATGCACCAAGTAACTCATCCAAACTAGGCAAGCTGCTACCTCACCTCAAAATCTTTACTCTCTGCATATGTTGCTTCAGTAAATTTCTCAGAGCTACATGGTATGACAGAGCTGATCCAATCCTTAATCTTCAATAGGATTGTATATAATAAGTTAATATTTTTAGCTCTAATTATTGCACTGAGCTAGCCATATTACAGGTGGTATTCTCATTTAATTCATACAATAATCACATAGAGATATATTATGCCCATGTTGAATCAAACAAGTCGAGGCACAGGGCTCACACACCTTTCCCAAGTACACAGCTACTAATCAGCAGAGCTGCAATTTCAACCCAAGCATTCAATCGAAATCTATGCTCTTAATCCTCTGTGTTTCAGCTTAACAAATACTGAGGGCCTGCTACATGGAAGGCACCACGGAGACCGCAGTTTTAAAACGTGTTCTTAATGTGCTAGTTTCTTAATTTCCTGATTAAGAAGTTATTGTTGATTTTAGTCTACTCCACAACAAAATAGGTAGCAATTCGTGCTTCCCACCTCAGAAAAAGGATGTCAAATATGCAAAATAATGCTACCTTGCTTCTCACTTTGGCAGCCCTTCGAATTATCTGTCTGTTCCTGAAGGGATGCAGTAGAAAACACACCTTGGTCACAGGACTGGCAGCTCCACTATTCACCAAATGCACCAATTGTGACAAGTCACTAAGCTTCACTAAGCTTATTTTGTACAGTCGCTTCAATAAAATCAATCTGAAGGTCTTTTCAGGCTTAACATTCTGAAATTCCAGTCTACATAAACTGGATTAATTTATTATCCATACAGGAAACCATTCGACATGCATTAAGTTGTAAACTCTAGGCCATATTTAAAAACAAAGTTATTAACTAAACCTGAATGGGACTCCTTCCCAAAGGAAGGAGTGTTCATCCGTAGGTGGGACCTCGCCAAAATTTATACGCAACTCCAAAAATACCTGTATTGAAATGGCCCCGTTTATTTATCTGTAAGGTTTTCTATGCACTCTACTGGACGGGATGATTTCTGCGACCAAAATCACAGTACCTTTTTCCTTTAAATGGTCAACGCTAAGATGGCGAGAAAGTATGGTCAAATGTAAATGCCCCACTGGGTCGGCCTACACCACTTTTAGTGTGACTTTCTCTGCATCTCACAACTGGGGAGGACACCAGGCTGCCGGAGGCCTGAGTGTCCATTCCCCGATTTGCGACCAGGTGATCTGCCTTGGCCTGCCGGGCGTGCAAGGTGTCGACCTCCGAGTGCGCCCGAGTGGAGAAAACACCGCAATTTTACTTCTTTTGCCCCTTCCATCTCCGACAGCCACTCCGCCCGAGGTGACTCCAAGCAGTCCGCTCAGGTTCCCCTACCCCGCGGGCCCTCGGGGCCTGTCCCTGTGTTCCTCCAAACTCCACCCCCGCCGAACGCCGCCGCCCGTACCCGGGTTGGTGCTGGCCTTGGAGGGGTTGATGGTGCTCCGTCCTTTGTACTTGGGCTTCACCATCTTGCCGAAGGGACAATGACCGTTCTGGGTTACTGGGTAAACGAGCTCGCAACTTCCCAGGCCCGGCCAAGCTGACCCGCGTGAACCACGCCGAACCTCAGCGCAGGAATACCTCACTTCCGCTCGCGCCGCCCCCTTCCTCCGTGCGACTTCCTGCGATCTCGCGGCGCGCGCCGCCGCTCTTCTGGCTCCGCCCCCATCCTTTTGGTTCCGCCCTGGCCTCTGAAGTTTAGGAGTTGCCCAGAGTCGAGCTCCGCCCTCCTCCGCCTTAGCAACCGCCAAGCTGCCTCTCCGTAGCAACTTCCCAGTTACCCTAGACACGCGGCCCAGAACTTCTAGTTGGGTCCACCCCCCAATAAAAACAGCCTCTTTCAAGCCAATGGCACAAATTTAATTATCTTGTGAATTTTTCCTTAAACCCTTCCAAAAGTGACCGAGCACACAACAGCCAATCGTCAGAACGTGTCATCTTCCCTACAAGTCGAGGTTGGGGGTGTAGCTCAGAGGTACAGCGCATGCTCAGCGTGAGGGGGGCCCTGAGTTTGATCCCAGCACCACAAAAAAGAGGCGGGGGAGACCTCTAATGGTCTGATAGCTTGCATGCCTTTTATCGCCTATCGTCACTCTTAGAGAGATTGATTCAAACTCCCTGCCGTCCCTATGGAATTTCGTGATCTGGCCCCCGTCTCTTTATCTGACCTCATCTGTATCTTCCTCTGACAATTGTACCGCACGTTCTCTGCCTGAATCACTCTCCCTGAATCGTAGCTGGTTTCTTCTGTCATTCAGTGCTTAGCTCAAATGTCAGTTACTGGTAGGATTGCAGGAATTCGCAAATAAAAATACAGGACACCCGGTTAAATTTGAAAATCAGATAAAGAATGAATAAATTTCCTAGTATAGTATATTTCTAATATTGCCTGGAACATACTTATACTAAAAAAGTATTCTTTGTTAAACAGTCATTCAAATTGAACTATATGTCCTGTATTTTATCTGGCAACCCTTCCTATTGGGAGAAGTCTTCCTTGTCTAATATGTCTAAATCATTGACCTCCTTAAAAAAACAATAAATCAATGACCTCCTACGTTCCACTATTATTCTGTTGCATAATTTTATTTACTTCATGACACTTATCACCTGCTGAAATGATCTAATTTGCAAGTTTGTTGGCTGCTTCCTCAAAGCTAAAATGTAAGCTTTTCGAGAGCAGGAACTGTGTAAACTTGTCCACTGCTGTTTCCTCAAAAATTAGAAAAAGCTCCTGAAACAAAGTAAGGATTCAACAGATATTCATTAAATGAATAACAAAGAAGAGAAGGTAATGTTTCTTGTCCCAAGGGCAAAGGAGTGCAATAAGACCCAGCTGTTTCTGTTAGTAGCCAAAATAGAGTTTCTAGATGCCAATGTATCAACCAAGAAGTCTCCCCCTATTGCGGCACCTCAAGTTATTACAAGTGTCCTCACTGTGACCTCAGGATAGGCCTGAGAAGATATGGTCTAGAGGAAAGAAGGGTGGCAATTTGCAGTATAGCTTCATCTGAGGAAACAAACAACTTGTTAGAAAATGAGATACTCCAATTGAGGTAGGGTTGATGGAGTATTTCTCTGAGTCTGAAACAAACCCAAAAACTTCTTTCTAGAGCGAAAGTAGGCCATGTCCTAGATGAGAGTTGGACGTACCTTCTTCCTCTTGAGCTTCCCTTTTACTGCCCTAAGGGCAAGTGTCGGGAGAGTAAACACAATTTTGCTAGCAAGGCCCTGCCCCCGACATGTGTCTAAGGAAACCCTGAGATCTATTCGGAGAAAACTTCACACTCAGCGAGGGTCTGAAGATGCACCCTTCTGTCCCACACTGTCTTTTTAATCCCCCAAATGAGGGTACAATAGCCTCTTCCCAGAGAGAAGGTTAATGTGTTTCTGATGCCTCAACTTGGTGCAAACCAGAATAAACACAAATGGCAGAAATCAGCCCATGAGCTCATGCAGGCTTTGATCAGAGACATAATTTCATTATGAAATTTTGAATCAGGCTGTTGTGAAGTCTTGCCAAGGAGTTTCATTTTCCCAGATGATACGATGGGTTGTTTCTCTCCTGTTCTCCTAGTCTGCTTACGTTTATCATTCGAACTTACCATCTATTTTTATAATTTGACCCATCAGTCCTTTTACCTATTCTGACAACCAACCTCAGTTGTACCAGCAGATAATAAGCCTGATCTAGCCAGGCCTGGTGATGCATGCCTATAATCCCAGCTACTCGAGAGGTTGGAGGGTTGCAAGTTTGAGGCCAGCCTGGGTAACTTAGCAAGACCCTGTCTCAAAGTTTTAAATAAATTTTACAAGCCTGATTGAGTTAGATAGATGAAGCTTAAATTACTAGTTTGGTTTGCCTGCCCTGTTTAGCATAGGTGTTATACAATGACTATTTTCAGAGCGTCCCTCTTCCTTTGGAGTACTGATTGAACCTTGAGCCTTTCCACTGAGCTAAATCACTAGCTCTTAAAAAATATATATATATATATATATATATTTAATTTGATATACAGTCTCACTAAATTACCCAGGCTGAGCTGGAACTTGCCATCCTCCGTCCTCAGTCTCTCAGGGTGCAGGGATTATAGGTGTGTGACATCACTCCCAGTCTTTCTCACTCTGTGTGTGTGTGTGTGTGTGTGTGTGTGTGTGTGTGTGTGTGTTTTATGTCATTGTAACCAAAGAAGGTAAGACACCTCTGGCATACAATTCCTCAGCTTTAGAACAAACAGAATAATTTAACTACTCTGCAAGACTGCAGTATGATGGTATGAGTTATAGTACAGGAAGGCATTGAAGACATGGTATACACCAAGCAGATGGGATGCTTTCTCCTTTTGTCCAGACCCACGTAGCTCCCCCCATCCCCTGCTATCTTGCTCCTAGTAACCACAGGTCTGTGTAAATGGGAAGAGATACTGGATGAAAATGCTACCTTTGTGAAACAGCCCTGTGCCATGTCTGGCACTGGTATCTTCACAGGAGGCAGAGAATCTTGGTCTCACTTTCATCTTTAGACTATAAAAACTTTGTCATTAGGGCTGAGTGGCAAACCGCAGCAGCTTCTAAAATAGCATTTTTCAGAGTATGGTCTGAGCAGCACCAGCAACATAATCACCCTAGGGGAACTGGTTAAAAATGCAAGCTACTGGGAGTCACCCCAGAGCTTCCAAAGTCAACCCCCCTGGGGGTAGTGCCAAGAAAACCTATATTGTAGTGACTTTTTTCCATGCTGGGGCTAGACCCCAGGGCCTTGCTAGGCAAGCTCTCCGCTACTGAGCACCATCCCCAACCCCCCACCCCATGATTCTTGTATACATGAAAGTTTTAAATCTGAAAAGCAAAAGTCTTCTCCAAAAGGTGCCCTGAGGCTTTCAAACCGACAGACCAGAAGGCACTCTGGAAGATCCAGCATCTTCCTCACCTATTTTAACATCCTCTCTTTTTCCCAGCAGAGCCAGAGTGAGGAAGACTGCAGTGAGGCTTAATACTCTCTGAAAATATATGTCTTGGCTGTGCCCCAAATGTCTTGATATTTATGCTGCAGCCAGAGGGTCATTATCCTTTGGCAATCTCCACTGGAAGGCCATTAGCTCTTAATTAGTGCCAGCTTGTTGGTTTACGCTTCCCAGTTGAACTACAGCAGAGGCTCCTCTGTTCACTCCTCTGGGTCTCTGTCTGACAAGTCCGTAAAGCTTTGACCCCTGTCTGCTGGAACCACGTGTTGGATCCTGGAGTGGCTGCCACTAAAAGACCTAGTCCTCAAGCGGGGGGCTCTGGACCCTGGAAGAACAGAAAAGTCTCAGAATAAGACTTCGGGGTTTTGTTGTTTTGTTTCATTTGTAGAAAATAAAAGGAGAGAGTCCCTGGTATTACAATCCCAAGAGTTATCAGGCAGTATAAGAAAAATAAGGTGTGTTAAATTGGGGCTTCACTGTCCAAATCACTGTCAGTTTTCAATCTAGGATGCCTGGGAAGTTTTTGAATAAGGGTATAGCAAGCCGGCAAACTGGCTAGCTGTGAAAAGTGACTGAGACACCACTAGGAACCCTAAGAAACTTCTCTTCTGGTGATTGATGTAGCTGGTCACCAGTTGTAAGTGGGAAAAACATACTCTGCATTAGTCTTGGCATTCATCTCATTGCTGGGTAAGGAGCACTTCAAAAAGATTCCTAGATTAAGCTTTGGAAAAATAACTAGCAGCGTTTTGTTCGTCCCTATCACTGGATCCCTGTGGTACTGAGCATATTCTGCTTAAGAAAAACCTGAGAAGCACTTTTATAATATGCTGTTAATGGCCTCTAATTTTCAGCCTGGTTTAGATAACTCAAGGTTGCTGGCTGTGTCCTGAGAAATGGATCCAGAACACACAGTGATGTGGGAATTTAAAGTATAATTCCAAGTTGTAGATAATTGTTTAAGCTCCAAGGAGGCTGCAGGGCCCATTTTAAGTCACCTCTCCAGGATCGGTGTGTTTCCTATTATACTTGATATCTATCTGTCCAATGACCCTTTTGATTTTTAAGCCGTTAGACTATATCTTTGCATAACTCTCTACCCCCTCATCTCCTGCCCACCTCCTCCTTTTTCCTTAGGAAAACACTTTTTTTTTTTTTTGTGGGTACTGGGGGGTCGACCTCAGAACCTCGAGCGCCAGCAGGCGCCCGTGCCACTGAGCGATATCACCGGCCCCTTTTTCGTATGTGGGTTCCGGGAGTCGAACTCGGGCCCTCGCACTTGCCGGGCAGGCGCTTAAGCCGCTGAGCCATCTCACCGGCCCCAGGAAAACACTTTTTAAAAATGTTAACCAGGGCCCTCGGATTGTTTCCAGAAGAATAAGGTCACGTTAAAGAATCTGAAAAGTCAACTCTTAAAATCAGTGTGTCAGGGGGAGCTCTACCAGAAGGCCAGTCTTGCCCTAAAGGCAGCTTCTAGCCAGCAAGACACTGGAGATCTTCCTCGACCTCTTCCATTCCTCTTGCTCCCTTGTCTGGCTTAGTCTAGACTGGGAACAAAATCGTATAATTTAGGCCAAAGTGTGGAAGAAAGGTAGAGTGAAGACCTTCTTAAAGCAGCAGAGAAGAACGGGTTAAGACATTATTAGTGTGCTTTTTAGAGCCCTGATTAGAAAAAAGTAAGTCTATCACTCCATCACCTTTGAAAAAGCAATTGTTCCAACAAAATGTGCAACCCAGAATGGGGAAATCTTCTAGCTGATTTCAATATCTGAGAGATTTGAGAGTATCAGTTTTGCTTCTAGCTAGAGCTTGGCGAATCACTGGGACACCTCACCACCATGCCTAAGACCTGGGGACTACAGTTTCTGCTTTTCCCTCCTCCACATCATGAGTGCATAAGAAAAGTCAGAAACAGAAGCAAGCAGCTTTCCTCCCAGCCCTGGGGTAAACAGACTGCAGCCCATTGGCCAAATCCTACCACTCTGTTTTAAGACCTAAAAACAAAGAACGGACTTTACATTTTTCAACGGTTGAGAAAAATCAAAATAAAAACAATACTTTGTGACACATGAAAGTGACATGAAATTAAAATTTCAGGGTTAATAAAGTTTTATTGGAACAAAGGCACTTACAAATGACCTTTGACAGATTTTACCCTAGGAGAAAGAGATGAAATTGCTGCAGCAGGTGACATGTGACCCTCAAAGCCTAAAATACTCCCTGGACCTTTACAGAAGCTTGCCCGCAAGCTGCATCCTAGGGTGCTGGTGTACATTTTGTGCATTGAACAGGCATGTAACGATCCCATGGCCCTCTGGTTGCCATTGCTCTCTGAGAATGAATGTTGCCTGTCCCAGTACGGCTATTCCATTTTTTCTGCCCTGAAGAGTCAAACGATGGGGCCCTCCGCACATCTGAGTGTAGCTGTTGTTTTAATGGGCCGGCAGGGGGCTCTCTACAGAGGAGTAAATTTCATGGGAGGGGTGCAGAGAGAGCCATCCTTGAAGGATAAATGGAACCCGGGGAAGCAGCACTGACCTATCAATACCCAAGCCAAGTCCTGGGATTTGTTTTGTTTTGTTTTGTTTTCCGGTTCCAAAGGAGAAGGAGGCTTCAAGCAGGAACCCAAAACGTCCCTTTATTCAGAGTCTCTGTGAGACCGCTTTGGTGATCTTGAGTCAAAGCATGATGCAAAGCAGAGGGGAGAAGCTATTCAATTTGCCCAATGTAGTTCTGGGGGTCTGGAGTTTGCAGGGGGTGCACCTGGTACGGGTGGCACGAGGAGCAACCTGAGGTAGCCACTGAGGCAGAATGCAGGGCAGAACCTGGCGGCTGTGGTTGTGGTAAAATGGTTTGAGCAGCTTCACAAACAATGGATGCTGATGATAGACTCAAGGAGCAAGGCCAAGGCTGGTGTGAGCCTTGTGGTCTCAATGGCAGTGTTGGTGAGTGTATGTAACCCAGGTCTTGGAGCCCCTCTGCTGGCAAATGAATGGGATGCTGAACAGGTTGGATATCATGACACTCAGGAGAGGAAAAGGATCTGCCAGATACCAGTTTTGCCACTAATTAGAAGCTGTCGGAACCAGAGGACTCGGGTTCCCACCCTAACTTCACTGTTTATTAGCTGTGCCCTTGGATACCTCCTTTCAGCCCTTTGGCCTCAGTTTCCTCATCTGTGAAAGAGGCATAACAATATCCACCTCAAAAGGCTGGCCCTTTTGAGGGGTTAAATGAAGCACTGCAAATAAAAAGCTTGGAATAGTGTCCATGCTATATAAATGCTTGCCATTGTGGTATGTTTCTAGACATATCGCAGCCTCAGGAGAGGTGGGAAAAGGCAGTAACTGCAGTAATGGATACCCTGGGCCCTCCCTGCTCTCTAGAGTGGACATTCAGACAGTAGGTACACACAGATGAGATAAAGGTGTATGGGTGTCTACAGAAACACAGGGTGGGGGGGCTTCACCAAGGAAGAGCAATTCACCCCGGGGAATTAAGATGAGTAGAAGTTGTGAGAGTGAGAGTGCGTGGGAGGCATTTGTAGGGGAGGAAATAGCATGCACACTAGCACTGAAATGTGAAAGTCCTTTCATACTGGGTACAGTATGTGATTCTGAGCAGAAGACTTGATGGATGGGGTGGGGTCAGGAGCAGCAGGAGATGCCCCTGGAAAGCTGGGTTGTCATAGTGGTAGTGGCTAAATGACAAAAAGCTTGAGGCCAGGTTGTTTTTGGCCCAGTGTCCCAATGATCTTTGATGCTGACCTAATTTTTCCTCCCAGGAGGAAACAGGAGTAAGTAACACTGATAACTATCACTTCTAAGGACAATATGGAGAGGACATTCAAGCAGGACCTTTTCATTCATTCACTTTTATTCATTCGTTCAATATCTGCCCTGTAATAGCAAAAAGCAAATGCCATTGGTTAAATACCTGGGCAAGTCATGGCCTTGAAGACTTTGCAGCCATACATCAAAAGGAAAGCAGGTAAGGGTAAAGGGTGGTGGTGAAGGAGGTGGTAAAGACTCTCCAGGAGGGCAGACAAGCCAAATTCAGCCAGGATGGAGAGGGATCAGAAGGATCAGCAAGATGAAGCAGGTTTGGGAAAAGAAAAGAGAGGGAGACAGGGAGGGAGGGTGGGAGATAGGGGGAGAAACTGGAGGAGAAGGGTAAATCATGGGAATGCAGTGAGAATGTGCTTGTGAGAAACTGAGATGCAATGTCTGTGGACGTTTTGTTGGTTTGGTGGCAGGAAAAGAATTGTAAATATGCGTGGTAGGCAAATACCTCGTACAGTACAATATGCTGTGAGAATGAATGTAAGGGCACAAGAGAAATCAAGCACCATTTATCAGTGATGGTCTTGCCCTTGGGAGAAAGGCCAAGTATATATTCAAGGCAATTGTGGTCAGCATCTCCAAGTCTCTGAGGCATCTCCGAGGTCTGAGCCAGATGGGTTATGCGTATCTCAACCTGGCACAAGCAGTTTTTATCAGGCTTCTTCTCCGAAGGAGGGAGGAGTGGCTGTCCTCCTTCATGCTGAGACTTTGTGGGGGCTGGTAGGCTGGGACTGTACACCAGTGCCCACAGAGAGGTGTCTTCAGCTCCAGCTGGTCCCACAAAGCCACTTACTTTTGGCTTGCTGTGCCACTGGCTCCTCAGCACCACAGTGCCTCAGTCCAATGCCCTGCAGGAAGGGCATCGAGGAGCATGCAAGTGAGATCCTGGCACAGTCAGGGACTCTTATCCACTTGTAAGGACCTCAGAGAGTAATCTAACAAGTAGAGATGTTCAGATGAAGATGTTAGGTTCTGTTGGGCATGGGGGCACACACCTGTAATCCCAGCATTTGGGAGGCTGAGTCAGGAGCATTGCAGGTTCAAGGCTAGCTTGAGTCACATAGTGAGTTCCAGGCTGGCCTGGAATACATAGTGAGACATCTCAAAAAACAAAAACAAAAACAAACAAACAAACAAAAAAGCTGGGTGCAATAGTACATGCCTATAATCCCAGCATTCAGAAGATTGAGCCAGGAGGATTGCCACAAGTTTGAGGTCAGCCTGAGCTGCCAAAAAAATTAAAATTAAAAATAAGCAAAATTTGGGTTCAGCAACAATGGTGAACCTGATTGTCCATTAGCTGTAACACCAAGTCCTCTCCCTTCCAACCCTCCAAGATGAGACAGTGGCATTCCTCTGCCCAAATGACCATCCCCATGGGTCTATGAGACAGGCCCGGAGTCCAGCTGAGCCGCAGCTCACTGGCCCACCCACGCATCCATCCATCTTGCTCCAGCCCCCAATCCTTTACAGAACACTTCCCGTGGTCCCTGGCATTGTGATACCCTCATGGCCACCACTTTTGCCGAGCAAGCCTTCTGGGGCTGGCCTGGGAAAGCATTCCTGTTGTTCCTTGTGCCTCTAGTTGCTTGACAGATTTGGATCTGGTCTGGCTGCTCCGATATCACCGAACCTCCTGTTCTGCCCCCAAATCACTGCTCCCCCTCCTGCTGTTCCCCTGCCCTGAGGCTGCTGGCTTATTCCTTTCGGAGACAAATTCATTGTTGACTTTAACTCGCTTCCATGTTTCCCAGGGAAGCACACTGGCAGGAGGCCCACTCCAGCTCCTTGAAGGAGACAGCCAGGCGGTGGCCAAGACTGGGTGCCAGGAGCCTTGGAACTGCCAAAATGCCTATTTTATGGACGGGCCTGGCTCAACCTGAAGACGTTTCAAGTGTTCAGTCAGCAGCCCATGTTTCATACTGGGTTGCGGAGGGAGGCCTCACAAGCCACCCCTTTCAAGAGACAAAACAGCCAGAGGAAGGAGCCGGCCTTCTTCATGGACCAGGCTGATGCTCAGCAGATGGAAAAAGTACATCCCAATAATAGCAATCAATAGTCAAAGGCTGGCAGCTGCTGGAGGCTCACCTGAAGAGCCCTTGGGGGCTGAGCTCTGCCCTTGCCCCACACCAGACAAAGTCTGGCCAGGAATCCATCTCACCCACCTCCCTGCACCAAGCCACGGGAGAGCGAACAGGCGAGGGAGGAACCATTTTTCACATACTTTCTCTTTCAAAATGTAGTCCTGTTTCGCAACTTCCTACTTAAGATCTGGAAGACTCTAGAGTACAACCCAAGCCACCTTCTCCAGCCACAGCAGGAGTCTCTCATCATTGTGGTCACCAACCCGGTAGGCTAGGAGTGCCAAAGAAAGGCAGGAGCTCAGGCTTACTCGTTTTCCCAGCATCCCAGCACTGCTAGTTCATCCAAGGGTCTATGTAGTGCAGGTCACTAATTCAGTGCTGAAGTAGCCTCATCCAAGCCTCCAGCCAACGCTTGTTTATTCTTCAACCTGACTTGGCTCTCTTCCTTGGGAGTGCCAGCAGGGATACCACACCAAAGCAGGTGCACCCAGCTCTGGTATGCTAGGTCTCAGCATCCCCTTAGGCATCTATTCTTCAGCTCTTCTTCACCCCTCTATAACTAGGCTTTTGTTCTGGCACACTGGGCCCAAACAGTGCTCCTGCCCTGCCCTTTTCAATGAATCCATTTAGTCCTGCAAAATGCAAACTGTTCCCCCTGCTTGTTTTTTTTCCCTTCCTAACAACCATTCACTAAGGTGTTCACCTTAAATCTTGTCAGGGCCAAAGCTGGAAGGGTCAGAAGCAAAAAGCCATCACCTGGGGTACTGGCTCTGTGTCAGGGACTTGGAGTAGGGCCCAAGAAGCTGACCCTTTCCCTAAACTCCCTCACAATCGTTCTAAACCAAACCAAACAAACCAGAGGAGGAAAAGAAAAAATCCCCAGTTAAAAAATAAATCCAGAAAACACAACCTCATCACCCAAAATAGTGAAATGGAAAACAAATCTATACCCTGGAGACTTGGTCTGAAACATACCAGAGCTGGAAATGGGTAAGGTGGCCAGAAATGTGTTAGTCTGGGCAAGTTTGTGACCCTGTAGAGGAAAAAGCTAACATTTTACAAACAACAATGTGGGCAAGTAACAATAAAATATAATCACATGTTGTTGGTGTCTAAACCTAGATGTAGGGTTAGACAATGCTACATCCTGATCTAGACTTCCTCTCTCCAGTACTCATCCCCAAAAAGCACAGAGTTTGATTTCTGGACCGACTCTGGCTGCTTCCAGCCCTTCCAGTCTCTGCCTCAGGTGGGATGCTTGGAGAGCAGGAAGCAGGTAAATGCCTCAGGTTTTGAAGCCCGCACCCCTCTCCAGCTCAAAAACAACTAAGTGAGACAGACAGTGTAGGTGCAAGGGGTCATCCATCATATTTAGGGATGCACTGGGGCACCCGGATGCCTCCAAGGCACTGGTATCAGAATTTCCTCTGGCCAGAATTTCCCGGATGTAGAAGCTGAGGTGTGGAGTTGGCTTCGGTGGGCTGAGGACTTTCTGGAACCACATCCTCCTTCTCTGAGCTGCCTGGAGCTCCAGAAGCAGCTTCATGGGATTCAAGGAGGTGAAGCAGAGAAGATGAGTGCCTCAGAGCATCACCAAAGTGACTCGGGAGATTAGGAGGCTGCAGCTCATTCCTGGATGCTGTTGAGCTTCTGGACACTTGTTTGGGTGTTGTTTTAGAAGAAAGTTTTTGGCAATGCTTCTCAATGTTGACTAAATACATGAGTTACCTAGGGGGTCTTGTTACAAGGCAGATTCAAATTCTTTCCCTGGGTGGGGCCAGGGAGCCTGCATTTTTAGCAAGCTCCCAGGTGAAGCCAAGGTTGTTGGTCTGTGGCCACAGTTGAATTTGCCTAAGGATCTGGAAGACTGGAACAAATCAGAACCAGAAAGAGTCAAGACATAAACGGAAGAGTGGTACTAGAAGAGAGAGAAAGATAGAAACAATGAGAGGGATAACATCAAGACCGTAATGGAACAGAGAGAGGTAGTGTGACAAAAAGAGGGACCAAGACAAAGACAGAGAAACAGAGAGAGGCAAAGAAAGAGAGTAAAAACAGAGTTGGAAGAGTGATTGGGACAAAGTGACTGGCAAAGAGAGAGGCAAAGTCAGGGAAAGGAGGCAAGGTAAGAGGAGGCCACCCAGGCTCCGGCACAGGCTCCAAATTCAGACCAGCAGTGAAGGGAATCACAGGTGTGGATAAACCGACACCTGCAGAGTAGCAGGTGCACAGACCTAAGAGCCCCACCTTCCCCACTTGCCAGCCTTCTCAGACCTGCATCAGTCTTTCCTCTTCCCTCTAGAGTTATCCACCCTCCCCCAAACTGAGTCCACTTCTCTCCTTTATATTTAATTTCTTTGTCTTCACTGCACCCTCCCCAAAAGCTTTTAAACATTTTCAAGTCTTTCCTACCTACAAAAACAAAACAAAACAAAACTCGCTCAATCCCTGTCTCTCTATAGTCCCTGTGGAATTTCTCTTTCCTTTTCTCAGGTAAAGTCTTGTCCTTTTGATCTCCCCCTCTTTCTTGCTGGTTCTGGGACTCACTATTCTCCAGGTTCTCCTTCTGCCTGTCCCTGCTCTGACCTTTTTGCCAACAGATCCTCTGGGAGTCGGTCTTCCTATTTGGGTCCTTGCTTCATCCAGAGCTCTCTTGCCAGTGACTCTTCCAAACCCACGGCCTCGGGGATCTTCTCTACAATGTGTATTCCTGCCTGAGTTCCTGGTGCCCTCTAGACCTGTGTTTAGGACTGATGGTCTGCTCACCATCTTTACCTGGAAGTCTCAGAGGTACTGCAAACTCAACATGATCAAGGCCAAATTTATGGTCTTCCTTCTCCCAAACTGGTCTTCCTCATTGGCCTCCCCTTTCTGCATCCATCATCCATCTAGCTGTTTAAGACAGAAACAGTTGTCTTTGACAACTATCTCTCCCTTCCTTCCCTCATCCATATCCAGCTCATCACCAAACTTTCAGCTTTATTCTCCAAGTAAGTTTGTGTCCACTCATCTCCACTTCCATGACCACCCTAGTCTAAGCCTTCAATGCCTTTCAATACCTGGATACCAACGATAGCCTCCTATGCAGCCTCTTTCCAATCTGTCTTCCATGCTGCACACAACATGACCTTTGCAAAGGACAAAACTGGTCGTGTTGGCCTGGTGCTTATAACACTTCAGCAGCCTTCATGAGCTCTGAGAATCAAAGCTCAACTCCAGAGGGCCCTTCTGGAATCACCTCACTTCACTTGCACTCCAGTACTTCCAGCTATATTGGCTTTCTTTCAGTCCCTTACCATGAAGGTCCTTTCTGCCACAGGACATTTGCATGTGCTGTGTCTTCTAAACAGAACTCTGCTGTCTGATGCAGTAGTCAGTAGCCATAAGTGCCTTTTGAGCACTTGAACTATGACTAGTGTGCAACTGGAGAACTGAATTTTTTTTTTTTTAATGTGAGTACTGGGAATCGACCTCAGGACCTTGCACTTGCCAGGCAGGCGCTTATGCCATTGAGCTATCTCACCGGCCCAGAGAACTGAATTTTTAATACTAATTTAAATTTAAAATTTAAAAATATTCAATTCAGTTACTGAAAAACTTCAGTATTCTTAAAATAACGTGGGTATGCAATTTTCTATATTAACCTTAATTTTTATGAAGTCTAAATATAGATCAAGTATTTCTAGTGAAAATTTTAGCATTTAAATGAGCTTATGCTATAAATGTAAAAATACAAGGGAAATGTTAAGACTTAGTTTAAGCTGGGCATGGTAGTACACCCCTATAATCCTAGGACTTGAGAGGCTGAGGCAGGAAGATCACAAGTTCAAGGCCAGCATGGGCTACACAATGAGTTTTAGGCTAGCCTGAACTACATACCAAGACTCTGTCTCAAAAAGAAGTTTTGGTTTTAAAAAAAGTAAAAGATCTCTCAAGATTTTTTTTATGGCGATTACATGCTAAAAAGATAGGGGGCCGGTGAGATGGCTCAGTGGCATAAGCGCCTGCCTGGCAAGCGCGAGGGCCCGAGTTCGACTCCCGGAACCCACATACGAAAAAAGGGCCAGTGATATCGCTCAGCGGCACGGGCGCCTGCTGGTGCGCGAGGTCCTGAGGTCGACCCCCGGTACCCACACACACACACAAAAATAAATAAAATAAAAAGATACTATTTTGCATATATTTGGGTAGACAACAGATATTTGGTTAAATTATGGCTACCAGAAGATTTTAAATTGCATGTGGCTTGCGTACTTCTGCCGGGCATACCAGTCTAGAATGCCATGCCTCCAGTCTCTCTTAAGTCTTCTACTCATACTTCAGAGCCCGGCTCAGATATCACCTCCTCCTGAGAAAGCCTCGCTGAGAGAAAAGTTTTTGGTTTGTGTTTCATTGCATTCACATTCACAGGACTGCGGATGCGCCAGGGTACGCCTGCCCTGACTCAGTCCATCCACATTCATGCACTTATTTGTATGATTACTTGATGCGGGCCTGTCTCTCCCACTGACCTCTAAGGCCCATAAGAGCAAGCTGGGTTTATCCAGAAACCAACCAGCCCCTCACACGTGGACTGGTGCCAGTGTACACCAGCGTGCCACAGCAGGTGTTCCACTCACTGCCTTGCCTTTTGGCAGGACCATCCCTAAGCATCACAGAGAGCCTGTGCCTCTTCTTCCCCTATACAGACCTTCAGTGTG
This sequence comes from Erethizon dorsatum, assembly GCA_028451465.1. Classification (NCBI taxonomy): domain Eukaryota; kingdom Metazoa; phylum Chordata; class Mammalia; order Rodentia; family Erethizontidae; genus Erethizon; species Erethizon dorsatum. The sequence goes on along the minus strand of CM051827.1, from coordinate 105,635,724 downwards.
TAGACTCTGCCCTTCCCAGATGGAAACTGCTCCTTCGAGCTGGCCCAGGGCCCTTTGGTCCCCTTAGGAGGAATCAGAGCAGTGCTTCTTGATCTCAGATGTGCATGCCAAGCATGAGGAACCCTGTTAAAATGCAGACCCTGGTTCATGCGGTCTGGGATGGGACCTGAGACTCTCATTCCTAATAAGAGCTTGGTGACAATGTTGTGTTGGTCCACAGACCACATTCTGAGTAATGAGAATGAAGAGGACCTGGTTACTGCTCTCAGAATCTTCCTGAAGTTTTCCTCCTGCTCTGCACCTTCTGTTGCAGAGGCTGTTCGGGAGTCTCTAGAAATTCAGCCTTGCCCCCTACCCCCATCCTCACACCCTGAAACAGAACGTGGTACCTATGGCTACTGGTTTTTGTTTTTTTTTAATTTGAAATAAACCTTTAAGCAGTTTTTTGAGTCAGGTCAGCCCTGATATGTATCACGGGTGCGTAGGGATACTCTCCAAGATAAAGTCACACGGCTGGCATGCTGAATGGGTTGTGATGAATTATTCTCCCTCAGGAGTCCTCAAGCTTTGTCTGGTCCACATCTGGCAGTGCAATCCTAGCAGCTTCTCCAGAAGGTTCCACGCTACAAAGTTTGTGTTTGGATGCTGGGAAATGGTCTGACACATCCACTGCATGCATCATACGCCAAGTGTGTACTGCTGGGCCACAGGATGGAAGTGTCTTCTGGTGGCCTCAGTTGTGTGTATGTGTGTGCACATGTGTGTGTATGTCTGACATGGCTATGAGTGCATGGATGGATAGAGTGTATGTGTACGCAATGCCCCCAATGCTCCAGTTCTGGGAAGGTTTCCTCACGCAAAGCAGCACAGGGCTCTTCTGCATGTGCCTGGAGGCTGGATCCTGTGCTTAGGTGGGCCCAGCAGATGTGAGTGGCCCCACTGTCCCTGGCTGCGGCTGCCCCTTGCGTCTCCGAGAGTTTGGGCCGGTCTCCTTGTTCTCCTTCCTGCCCAAGTTCCTGTTGGTGTTCTCCCGCCGGCCCTGGCCTCCCTTCCTCCTCTTCTGCCCTGCAATAACCCAGACAGTGGGAAGAATCAGCGAGAATGTACAGAGACCCTGGACAGGACACGGGAGCAGAGCAGCAAAGAAGCTTGGCAGGGAGGCAGAGAGGAGACCTAGAGACTCTGGTCACCTCAAGGCCTCCTCTGTCCAGCAGCCACTAGAAGACGGGACAACCTGAGAGTCTCTAGACTCTTCTCTCTCTCCCCCTGCCCCTCAATGCATACCAAACACCCTCCCCTTCCTCATCTCCTTCTTACACATTGGGTCCCCATGGGCCTAGAGCACTTCCCAGGTGCTCAGTGCAGCTCAGAATAGGCAGGACAGTTCAACCCCCTACCTCTCACCTGCAACCACTGGGGCCAGGCGAGGGGCAGCAGCAACCTCATTGCCACTGCAGGCTGTGTGATCTAGTTCGAATCACTGCATATCTCTGGGGCTTAGCCCATCCCCCATCTGACCTGCAAGGGTCCCTCTAGAGTGAACATCCAAAGAAATGGGGGCATTGCAGCGATGGAGACCACAGATGCTTCCAGCTCCTGCCACATGCTTCTGGGGCACTACTGTCTGCCAGGACACGGCCTCCAGCTTGGGCAACATGAGGCCTTGGGTTGAGGACTCTCCATCTGGCCTTGCTGTGAGTACCGGCCAGATTGCAGAGGTGACTGGACCCCAGGGGGGCAGAGGCTGCAGCTCACCATCAGGACACGGTGTCCTCTGCACCATGCACCTCCGGGTCTCCTTGGTGTCAGAACAGGTGGTGTGGTCCCCCCCAGGAGCATGGAGCACCCTGCGCGTCCGCTCCTCAGAACCCTTCCGGAAGCCGCAGAGCTTCTTCTTCTTGGAGCAGGGCCCCCACGGCGACCACTCACTCATTTCACATTGTGCTGGCATGAGGAGAGGGAACAGGAGAGAGGGAAGGGGAGGAGGGGCTCTCCTCCCCCATCCAGAATACCTCAGGGGAGCCTCACCCACCTGCCCTCTGCCTGGGCCTCGTGCCAAACATCTTTAGTCTAGAGGGTAGAAAGGGCCACATGGTAACCCCAGGGTAAGCTTTCTGGGTACATCGTCCCAGCCCACGAGATCTCTGGCCAAATCCCCATCCTGCCCCTCAGCCGGGGGTCCCAGACTCTGCCTGCAGCATCTGCTGCAGCTTACCAGGACTGTTGCACTCCATGGTGCCATTGGTGGGGGTGGAGCCCTCAGGACAGGCTGGGTAGCAGCGACCCTTGTGTAAATACCGGCCCTCCTGACACTTGGTGCAGAAGTTGTGGCTGAAGCAGGCCTCGCAGTGCTCAATCTTGCATTCTGTGGACAGGACCAAATTGGGGGCCTCTGGCCCAGCCTGGAATGGACACTTCCCTCATGCCCAGCCCCAACACCCACCTATCCATGCCCACCCACATAGAGGCCAGGACTTTGCCCTACATTTTCCATCACAGCTGAGGAGTCTTGGGAGGAGAAGGAAGGCAGAGGCAAAGGCAGCACAGGAGAGAGGAGGCTGAAAGGGCTGCCCCCAAGGGCTGACTGGGACTCTTGCCACTGTTAGCCAACCCGAACCTGAACCCAGCATCAAGTCTTGGAACCCAAGATGAGGCCTAAGAGAACTGGCTTCAGAACAGAGGAAGGGGGCCCTCTGGGCTTGGTGGGGTGGGAGAGGAGTATTTCAACATCTCAGGGCCTCCCATCTCACACCCACCCCCAACCAGCATGGAAAAGAGGAGCAGAGCAACGCCTACAGAGTGGCTGGGCGTCCACAGCATCCCAGCTCTGGTTCTCCTGCCTGAAGCAGAAGGAATCTGCTCAGAGAAGCAGGGAGCAATCCTAGGGCAAATTCCTCTTCTTGTGCAGGCCAGGGTCCAGGACCCACCTTGGTTGGACTTGTGGGTCCCTCCCTGCTTCCCTCGTGCCAGTTCCCTCCTCTGGGGGAGGGTGGATTGTATAGAGCTTGGCTGGGGCCAGGCAGGTCTTTCACAATCTCTCCCTTCCACCATTGTGGGCAGGGCTGACTTCATCCCAGTCTCTGAAGCCCAGGCTGCCAGTTTCCCAGCAACTGGCACAGCCAGGAACCCCCTGCCTCCCAACATCTTGAAGACCAAGAGGACAGCCTGGTCCTACCTCCCTCCTGGCAAGCTCCCCACTCCACCTTCCTCTGCACCTTCTAACCTCTATGGCTATCTCAGTCTTAGCTCCCTCCTTCCATCCTTCCTTTCCTCCCCAGTGCTCTGACTCCTGGGTTTGGTTGCTAGTAAAATAAGAACTCAAATAACAACAGCAGGTACATTGCACTGAGTGCCAGATACCAAGAGCTTTGTAGGTACCTCTCACAACAACCCCAGGGGGTAAAAACTAGTACTCCCATTTTAAAGATGTGCTAAGAGGCTGAGATACTCTCAGGGTTATACAATGAATAAGCAGCAGCATTGAGATCAGAACTCAGGTGGCTACGCTGGAGCCCATCACCCCCCCCCCCGCCCCTAAGTTATCAGCCATAAAGGGTGGCGTCCCTTTTGCCCTGTCTCCCTTCAAAGGTTGTTGTGAGGCTCAACTGACATGTGATCTGGAAATATGTTTTAAACCACAAGGTCCTGAACAGATGGGAGAGGACGCTGGCTTTATACACTCTGGTGTGTTCATTGTGTGTCCCCCAGTATGTCACAGATGAGGTTACAGAGATGGAATGGAGCTAGGATAGCCTGTGCCCTGGACCATGTGGCACTGTAGCTGGTGTGGCAAAGTGGAGCCAGAAGATCAGGGGAAGAAGAGGTGAAGGAGCAAGCTGGCCAAACTTGGATTTCCCTGCAGCCAGTGTGGAGCCAACAGTGGTTTTCCAGCAGAAGTAGGTAGGGATAGGCTGTAGTCTCAGAAGCATCTTTCCGGCTGCAGTGCGGAGGGCAGGTTGGAGGCAATGCCATGCAGGCTGGAGGACAGATGGGGAAGCTACTGCAATGGTGCAGGGAAGAGGTGCTGGTAAGACCATGGCACAGAGATGGAAAGGAGATGGATATTGTTTGGTTGGGTGGAAGCAGCACATGTGAGAGGTTGGTTGTCACGTCTATAGCTTTGGTGATGAGTTGGGACACTGAGAGTGACCTGCGGGAATAGAGATGGGGGTAGGTGTTGAAGGAGGAGATGGGTTCTGGTTTGGACACAGAGTGGGAAGTATGGGTGGGATATCTGGGGAGATGTCAGCTGGCAGTTCGAGACACAAATCTAGAGCCTCATCTCTTCTCATCAGTGTCCCCTCTGTGTCCCTCACAGGCCACCAACAGTTCAAAGCACCCTCTCCCAGGGTGCAGTCTCCAGTGCCCCTCTTCAGCGTGCCCACACTCACTGATGCACTTGTTCATGTCGGGGTTTCGGGCGTCAAAGTATCCAGGCGGGCAGGATGGCAAGCAGACGCCCACCTGGCGGATGTCGTTCCTCTCCAGCAGGATGAACAGCTTGGGCGAACACTTTAGGCAGCCGTTGACCTCGGAGCAGAGCTCACAGCCCTTGGCACAGGCTTGGCTCCCCTCAGCACTGACTGCAAGGATGGAGCAAGGGTAAGAAGGCGGCTGTAGGAGAGGCCTCGTCTTTCCAAGCTCCCACAGGGATAGGAGGAGGGTAGACAGGAGTTTCATTCTACCCAAGAACGTGCTTCTCAGAAAGCACGGGCCTGGCCCGCAGCTCTCTGCAAGGCCACTTTCTGCACATTGCAGCGTTCTTTCTACCCCAGGGAACTAGGGTAGATGCCTGGGGCAAGGAATCCCATCCATCCTGTGCCTCCCTAGCTCCAGCACAAGCGCCTCTTCTAGACTGGCTCCTCCATCCTCCACCCTTCCTGGAACTTACTTGACTCTCCCCAGAGAAAGGAAAATTCAGCCTCAGGTATGGAAGGAGGGTTTATTTATTTATTTATTTATTTATTTTGATGTCTGATAAAGTTTTATAGACAAGAGAATGGATTAAACTACCTGAGAAAAGAATCGCTTACCCAGAGACAGGAAAATAACTAAAATAACTTATGTCTAGAATAGTGGTCTCAACCAGGGATGATTTGTTCCCCAGGGGACATTTGGCAATGTGTAGAGGCCTCTTTTTTTTTTTGTACTGGAAACTGAACTCAGGGCTTTCACATTGAGCTACATCCCCAACCCTTTCTACATTTTTTATTTTGTGACGGGGTCTTACTAAGGGGCTAAGTTGTCCAAGTTGGGCTGGCACTTGCCATCTTCCTGCCTCAATCTCCTAGAATTCTAGGATTACAGGTGTGTGCACCTGGCACTTAGAGACATTTTTATCATCACCAGGGAGGTGAATGTTTATGGCATCAAAGAGGAAGAGACGAGGGATGCTATTAAACATTTTCTAATGCACACGGCAGTCCCTACAACAAAGACCCATTTGGTCCACAATGTCAATGGTTTTGTGGTTGACAAACCCTGGCTTAGGTTTGTTTGTTTGTTTGTTTGTTTTGTCTTTTTGAGACAGGGTCTCACTATGCAGTTCAGTCTGGTCTTGAGCTCACTTTGTAGCCCAGGCTGGTCTTGAACTTGCAACGATCCTCCTGCCTCAGCTGAACCCTGGCTTAGAACTATCCTCAGAGGCAGTGAGCTTTCCCATCATAGCACTGAATCTCAGAGCTCTGATCCTGTTCCATCATTCACCTGCTCACCCAACACCCTGCCATGTACCATGCACATGTGAGTCTTGGGGATAGTGAGGCAAATAAGCTCAGCCACTCTGCAGAGGAACTGACCTTACAGTGAAAACAAGCAAACAGGCAAATGGTGACAGCCACAAAGCCAAGCAACAGTGGACTCAAAAGGAGAGATACAGGTGCTGTGTAAGGAATAAGAGGTGCAAGTGCTGGACAAAGCAGGACTACAAGGGTGAACAAAATTACACATAGAAGACCTGCAGATAATCTGAGATAGAGGTAAAAATGGGTGGGGGAATGGTGAAAAATAATGCGTCTTATTTTTATGTCATGTTCTAAGGAACATGAACTTGAACTTTAATCTGCCAGGTAGCATTTCTCCAAGAGTGTTCCTTGGAAGAAGATTTCCCCCAACTGTTAATAGGAGGATGTGGAGAAAAGCCGAGGGTATGAGGTAAAACCCAGAACCGGTGTGTCACACAAATCTAAACAGGCTTCTTTGTTGTGGGGCATTTTGCAATCTTTATTACACTCCTGTGCAGTGTGACTATCTAAGAGACGAGAGAGTAAGCTGTGTTTTCCAAACATTTCAGCAATACTTGTTTTGCAGTTTAATTCTTGGAATCTTTTTGGAGCAACTTAGCCAACAGGGAGCCATTGGAAAATTAAGCAGGGGTAAGATCCAGTCCAGTTTACATATTAGAAAGAACCCTCTGGCAGCCAGGGTGGGGAGCAGAGAGCAAAGGATTATTTGGAAAGAAGATGATTAGGTCACCGAGGTGAGAAAGGTGAAGAAATTGTAAACAAAATTCTGTTCAGTGGAGGCAGAGAGAAAAAGGCTGATTTGGAAGATGTTCAAGGCTATCATGACTTTACGGCAGCCCGTTCTGTGTCTTCCAGACCAGGATGTACTTTTATTTTTGATTTTCTTTTTTCCTCTCTTGTTGGGCCCAAGTTTGCTCTGCAGAGCCAGTTTCTCCCTCACCCCTCACTTTTCAAATAAACCTTGTCACCATTAAAAAAAAAAGTTCAGGGAATGCTTACGGCTAACAGGAAGAGAAGACTTGGGAGGAGCCTGGGGTGATTCCCAGATATCTGGCCTGGGGTGTAAATGAACTGTGGGGCCAGACCCAAGAAAATGCCTACAGGAAGAGAATCCAATTGAGAAGGAAGATTGAGTAGTTACGTATCACTTAGGAGGACCCAGGCCAGGAGAAGCCATAGACACAAGCTGGAGACAGAGAGTAGGGAAAATCAGAGTAAGAGGGCAGGAGATGGCTCAGGAGAACGTGCCTGGTGCTCAGGCTGCACACCCAGCCAGACCTGGAGCCAAAGTCCCAGTCTTTGAGGCCAGGGAAAACAGTGAATCAATCATGTGCCTCCCTTTCCACCCTGGAAACAGGGAGCCAAGGATGTATACTCTGGAGGGCTGCTGGCAGTTGTATATGCTCCAGGGATGATTCCTGATTTCAGGCAGGAAAAGGGAGGAGGAGAATCACAAACACAGCCGTGGTCATGAGAACACAATAATAATCATAGAAAATATAATAATAATCATACTAAGGGTAGCTTATTACTAAACACTGAACACCAGTTCCACTCTCAGGATTTGACAAGTATTAACTCATTTAATCTTTCCAATAGCCCATGTAAATTTAGGAAGTGGGAGCTAGGTAAAGAAAGTGGGTCATGGGGTATAACCTTGGAGATGATATTTGGTTCCCAGTCTTTTGCTCCCTGGTTCTTATTCCTTCTCGGCTTCCTGGCTGCCATGAGGTAAGCAGCTTTCCTCCCCCACACCCTTCCGCCATGATGTTTCTGCCTCACCACAGGCCTAAAAGTAATGGAGCCAGCCAGCCATGGACTGAAACCTTTGAAACTGTGAGCCAAAATAAATCTATCTTCCTCTAAGTTATTTTTCCCAAGTATTTTGTCATAGCAGTGAAAAGCTGACTAACACAGGGGATGTAATACGATTCCAAGAGAAACAGGCTCATTCCCTAAACATTCACTGTAACCCTAACAGAAGCTCCAGGGAGGTATAGCAAAGAAGGCCCAGCCAGGGCAAGGGAAGCAGGGCTGGTCACCCACAGTGGCAGTGGATGCAGAGAGGAGTACAAGGCACTTCTGTGCCAGCAGGCTAGAGGAAGTAGGTCTGCCACACAGCAGGAGCAGCCTGTGCAGAGGGCTCAAGGCACTGAACATCTTGGGGTCTTCAAGGAGCAGAAAACAAAGCCTTATGGTGTCAGTGAGGAAAAGGACCATGGAAGGAGGGTCAGACTGGCAGTTTAGCAAGATCCCTCTTGTTGCTTTTTTAGGGTAGAGTGGTGCTCTGCAGGGCCTTGCAGGGAGGTGGCCCTGCAGAGCCAGAGGAGCTCAGAGAGGGGAAAGGGCCTCCTATCGGCCCTCATTACACACACACACACACACACACACACGCACACACACACACACATGCCCTCTTGCACTGCTCAGGCTTCCCTGCCTGCTCACTCACCTACCGTGCTCCAGCTGCTCCCAAGAACTCTGCTTCCCTGCCCCTCTTCCTGAGCAAATGAGGCAGGGCTGTGCCTTCTTGGGGTCCCTCCCGCCTCCTGTCTCCAACAATCTTTCAAGTTGTAAAACCCTTTCCAGTTGCTGTGGCTATGATGAGGCCTTGCCCAGCTGCAAGGCTCAATCAGTCCCTCCCTAAGGAATGGAATCTGGCTCACAGCTCCCCCCACCACCAACCACGGTCTTCATTTCTTCCAATTCTCAATTCATCTCCAGGGATCTCTTAACCCAGAAGTCAGATGGTGTCACAGCCCTGCCTCAAATCCATCCATGGCTGCCTATCACCTGCAGAATTAAGATCCAACTCCTTGCCAGGCCTAAAAAGCTTTCATGAGCTAATCCCACCCATCTCATCTCTCAGCACGACTTCTAAGTAGTATCTACTTTTGTTTCTCTGGACACATCATACTATTCCACACCTCTGTGCCTTTGCTTATGTTGGTCCTTCTGCCTGGAACACCCTGCCTCCTCCTGAACTTGATTACCTCCTTTAATACTCAGAACTAAAGTCACCTCCTCCAGGCAGTCTTTCTGGATCTCACCTCCTGCCCTGCAAGTCTGGATGGTGCATATCTCAAATTCCCATGTCCGTGGTACTGAAATATATTATGGCAGACATCACCTCATATTGTTAGTATCTATTAATATGCCTTCTGCTCCCACTGGAAAGAGCTTTGGAGGGCAGAGACTGTCTTATTTCTGAATGGGAGCCCAGGGAAGGGGTGAGAAGCCCCAAAAGGGTAGGGTCCCCTGTTGTAGGATTGAGGGTGTGAACAGAGGCTCAAGGATGGGATGGCAAGTGCACAGATCTCCCTGTGCTCACTAAAGTATGGGGTGTGGGACTGTATGGAAATGGGGGCCTCAGGGTGGCTTGGGTGAAGTTCAGTGGAGGATGGACAGGGATGTCCACGACCCAGGGAGTGATGACCTTGGTTGTGGGGTGGAATCCAGCTTTGGAGGAACTAAACTCAGTACCAGGAACCTGAGTTAATTAAGTTGGTAGGAAGGAAGACAGGGAGTGGGCCTCAGGGACTAGACAGAGAAGAGTCGGGAACACCCCTTCTTGGGAGATGTCTATCCCTGGGGCTTCCTGGCAGCCAGGGCCATCTGCTGCACACTCAGCAAGCCCTGCATCTGCCCCCACTGGGAAGACCCAGTATTCTTTAACTCAGCTTAGACCCTCACTTTTTCTCTCCAGGGCCCAGCCTGCCTGTCTGCCATCCAGCTACTCCCCAACCCTTGACTGCAGCTGGATCGTGTGCCCCCAGAATGAAATCTCTGCGTGGCTCCTTATCATTCACAGCTAAATTCAGAACAAGCTCAGCCTCCTCAGCCTGGTAAGTACAAGGGTGTCACCATCTGACTTCTGTCCAGCTCTGCAGGTCCTGTCCCCAAGCCTCTTGGCTTAGCCCCAGCAGGCCTGACTCACTCCATCCTGATGGCTGCTGACTTCCAGCTTTCGTAGCAGACTGCATCTTGCCAATGCAAAAGATCCCCAGTGTGAAAGCCAGATAGGAGCAGAGCTGGTCCAGGTAAACCCTGGGGCTCCCTGAAATCCCATTTGTGGGTCATTCCCCAGCTACTCCTAGCTATGCCCACTTCCTCCCCCAGCTCCTTTGGGCTCTTCCAGACCCATGGTTTCTTCTTCAGTCATGACACTGATTGAGTGGTCTCTCCCCATCACCCGAGAGACCCTCAAGATTTGCCTTTGCAATCTAGAACCTGGCTCTGCTGGCTTTTGGTGGACGTTTGCTGAGTGACCCAAGCAATGCACAGTGCTCTGGGGAGGAGAGGGACTGCGAGGGTGGTCACTGTAGGAGAGGTGCCAGCTCCAGGTGGAAGAGGGGCAGTCAGAGGGGCAAAAGGGGTGATCCCGGCATCTGGAGGAGTTGGGGCTCAAGGAAGGAATGGAGGACTCTGTGAATGGGCAGGGCTGAAAGAAGAAAGGGCTCAATAAACAACTATTCAGTGCAAGGGATAGGGAGTGTGAGGGTTCAGGACAAGGCTCAGAAGGATAAAGAAGCTCAGTATGGGAAGAGGGGTTCAGGGTGGAGTCACCCAGGAGTGGAGGACAAGTGGAGGACAAGGGGCAGCCTTGCTAGGGCCTTCATAATTCATAGCCAGAGTGAAGTGCTTTGCTCAACTTTTTCTCTTTCCCTTGGGGAGTCTATCACTCAGGCATTTCTGAGTCCAAAAGTGGTGTAGAGTTGAGGATCAGCGTTGTGCTTCTGGGCCCTCCTGACATGCAGTTGATGGAAGTCACACAGCAAGCCCAGCTCTGAGCCCCCAACCTGCCCAGTGCCCTTCCACACCGTGAGAGGCCACAGCAACCACACACAGTGTCTTGGTCTCCTTCTCCCTTCCCTACTTCCCCTATAAAACCCTCAGGTGAAATAGTCCACGCAGTGGTTATTTAACCACAACTTGCATCTTGAAGTCTGCACAGAGCTTGATGCCTTACTCAGGTCATTAAAAATGCACATCTAGCACTGGGGATGTAGCTCAGTGGCAAAGAGCGCTTGCCTAGCATGTGTGATGGTTCGATGCCCAGCACTTCAGACAAACATAGATCTATTATCTCATGTAAGTCTTACTGTATTCCCGTAAAATTACATTTTGGCTTGATGACTGTGGGCTTTTTGTTGTTGTTTGGTTGGGTTTTTTTGAGACAGGGTCTCGCTCTATAGTCCAGGCTGGCCTTGACCTCACTATGTAGCCCAGCCTGGCCTCAAACTCGCAGCAATCCTCCTGCCTCAGCCTCCTGAGTGCTGGGATGACAGGTGTGTACCACTACACCCGGCCAATGACTGTGGTTTTATGATTATTAAGTAACAAAGATTGCCTACCGGCAGACACTATCTTACCTCCCTGAGCCTCTGTCCATTCTGGACCCTCACTGTGCCCAAGTCTGTCTCCACCTCTCCCCCTGTCCTTGACTGTCACCATCAAGGATGGTTACCCACACCACTTGGTAATGACAACACTTTACGTGCTGCTGAGGCTGCCTGGATGTGGCTGTATCAGGAGTGAGCAATCAAAATTGCTGTATTGGAATGGCCACTGCTGAAAGCAGGCCTTTACAGGTACCAGTTTAGAACTTTTCTTTTCTTTTCTTTTCTTTTCTTTTCTTTTCTTTTCAGTTCAACAGACTTTAACCTAGGTCTTACGGCCCCTGGTTTAGGTGGGTGTGTGGCCCTACACATGTAAATCACCTGTGCATGTCATAAGTGTGGCCGGTCTCTCTCTGTCTCATTTCAGAAATAGAGGAGATTGATTATAAAGCACTAAACAACATCTGGCCGAAATACTCACCACAACAGAGGAGAAGGGAGGAAAATCAAGGCCTTGCTGCTGATTAAACCTAACCACCTCTAATTGTTTGTTAAGCCCGGGATTTTCAGTTTCGTCAATTCTCTGAGCTTCTCTCCCTGGGCTGAGTTCTGGCCTTGGCTATGCAACGCCTTTCAACCTTCCCAGGGGCATCAGTCTGTAGGGAAGTGTAAAGTAGGAGAGAGCTGGGTGAGACTTCAGGGGACTTCCCATCTGAGGATGTGACGGCTCCCGTTATGGGAATGTCAGGAATGGGGAATGTTAAAAGGAACCTTTGGGAGTCCAGAGGCCCCTCCCCCACCCCAACTGGGGTCACTGTCACACAGTAGCCACTCCCATGACATATAGGCCCCATCACTGGAGATATTAAGCAAAAGGTAAAGAATGCCTACTGTGTGTATGGGGGGAAGTCTGACAGGTTAATCTTGAACTATATCAAGCTCTGTTTTTAAGAAAACAGGGTTCACAGGCATCAGGAGACCTGGTTTCCAACTCTGACAGTGTGTCCTTAGGCTCATTTCTTTTTTTTTTTTTAATGTGGGTACCGGGATTTGACCTCAGGACCCCGCGCTTGCCAGCAAGCGCTTGTGCTGCCGAGCAATATCACTGGCCCTTTTTTTTCCTTTTATGTGGGTACCGGGAGTTGAACTCAGGACCTCACGCTTGCCAGGCAGGTGCTTATGCCGCTGAGCTATCTCACCAGCCCAGACTCATTTCTCCCCCTCTCTTCATGTCTACAATGATGGAATTTGCTTTTCTTTTGAAACTGAGACCTCTTTCTTCCAAGGTACCTCCTGTGGAAGCTCACTACTGAAAGCAGAGAAAACAAAGCTGCCCAGGTGTGCAGGTAGTAGGACCAGACCTCAGCCTGTCTGCCCCCCAATCACCCCCCTGTGGTTCCCCAAATCCCACCGGGCCTGTTTAAAAGCCACAGGATGGGAGAGTCTTGTACCCTCCCTGTACCACTGCTCCTGACTAAGATCTGGGCAGGGGAAGCCCTGTTGCCCATCACCCACACATGCAGAGCTCCTGGCCCAGAGGGACCACACTTCAGCCATCAAAGGAGCCCTGAACCCTGGAGTCAGCGAGGGGGGAACCAAGCATACTAGGGTGGGGACCCCTCCCAAAAGCACTGCCATGGATACCACACAAAGCTGATGATATGTCAAAGGGCATAATCCACAAACTGGATCCTCACAAGAGAGGGGTTAATCCAGAAAGCGGTCTACAAAGGGGAAAATAGACAGAGTGAGTAATCTACAAAGCAGATAATCTCGACAAATCAATCCGCTAACCGAGTACTCAGCAGTCAGACCAACCTACTGCAAACCCTACAAAGCTGTATTAGACAAAGCCAAAGTCTGCAACGGTCATCACAGAATGATACTACCCAAGGCCCCCCGGGTGGCCCTCTCCCACTGCCAAGGCCAGCAGTGGTCCCGGCCACTCCATTACTCACTCCGCCTCTGCCTCTTCCCCTTGACCCCTCGGCTGCTGGCGGTGAGGTGTGTCCAGCTCAGAACCAGGGCCACCACACAGAGCCCAAGCCGCATAGTCACTCTCCAGCTCTGGGCCCCCGGCAGGAGGGGTGGTCCCTGGGGGGCAGTGGGTGGTGCTGGGCTCTTGCTAGTGCCTCCGAGGCCGGGTCAGCAGCAGGAGATTCAGGACTGGGCCTCAGCCCAAATCCACCAAAATCTCAACTGTGGACAGAGAGGGTGCGGGGGGCCCAGTGCTCCATAGCCCACACTGAGGTCCTCAAAGGCAGAGCTCCTCAAAGCCTCCTCTGAGTGTCACAGGGGAGATCTTCATCACTGCAACAGGCTACCCCAGAAAACAACCTGTAAGGAAGGAGAGAGAAGGGTTAATTCTGTGGTAGCCTGGGGCCCCCAACCTATGCTTCAAACCTTCCCCTAGGTTTCTTTACTCAGGAGTCTGTGAGAACCTGTAATGACCGGACACTACAAGTAACCCACCTGGTATCCCTGGAGAAGAAATTAGTTCCTGTTCCTCACTCACAGAATTCCCTAGCCTGACACTGGAGCCAGCTACCTGAGTTGCTGGAATATGGTGAACACTCAAACCAGACTTATGGATTGCTGGTGATTTATCAATAATGGGAGCCAGCTGGCCCCACCTCTGACTAATATTGGCCAGGTCACCTGGAAGTCCTTCTTTAAGTCTACCCTACAAACCTCATGCTGCAGTAATATCCTGTCATTTGAAGGGGAGCTCTCTTGGCTACTTGACCTGTCAGGCTTCTCTTCCCAGTGCTGAGTCACGCATGTGTTCTTCACCTGTTCTGGAGCTAAAGCAGTGGCCCCCCAGCAAGCTGGCAGACTCTGCATGGCCCTCTGTGCTTGGCAGGAGAAAAGGAAGTAAACCACCCCCCCCAGGCACAGAAACTCTGACACAGCAAGCCTGGCGGGCCTGGCCTTTGTGAGGGGATAAAAGAGGCAGCAATGCCCGCCCTGGCCAGAGACACAGAGAATGGCGATAATCCCTCAGCCCAGCGAAAGCCAGGGCTCTGGACCCAGCAGCTGGGGTGATGGGGGCAGGGGGGCCGGCCCCGCCCTGGCGAGATGTGCCTGGGAAGTTGGATGCTTCGGCCTCAGAGACCCACCTGGAGCCAGGACAGGAGCTCTGCTCCAAACTCAGGGTCACACATTCACCCTCTGGCACTCCCGGGACACCCGCCCTCAGAACAGAGGCCTGCCCACGCTCGCTCGTCCAGGGGCCTGTGAAAACAGTGAGCATTCGGCCCCTACCACAGGAATTGTGGAGGACGTAGGGAAGCACTGCTTGCCTGTCTGCCGGTGAGTGGCCTTTGAACAGGTCATTCAGCCTCTCTGAATCTCAGTCTCTTCACCTAGCAAATGGGGATAAACATGACTATTCCAAGGATTGTGGGGTGTGGCAGCCGAGTGTTGGCTCTCTAATGGGAAAGCTGAGATGCTGGCTGGAGGTGCTCCTCCACTCCCGTCCTACTCCTCTCCCCTCTGAGCTCCTGAGTGCCCAGTTCACCCCTTGCCTCTCCAAGAGGCCCCAGTGGAGTCCACCTGCACAGGAGATAAATCATTATCCCTCCAGGGAGTTATGTGCCTCCCTCCCGGCCTCTCCCACCGGCTTTGAAGGCCAGACACACTCCACACTCAAGTGGTTAAGCTGCCTGTGAGAAGTGTTTACACGAGGCTGATGGGTCCCACCTGGTGCTATGGCTGGAGCCAGCAGAGATGCCCCCAGCCACCCCCGAATGCCCTGTCAGTGCCAACCCCTGCATGCCCCTCCAGTACTCCTCGCACGACCCGCCAAAGCCTTCCCATCCTCCCAGCCCCACGATGCTCTTCCACCACCCACAGATTACAGATGTTCAGCTGAGTTTACCAGACTGGGGTCTTCAGCCCCAAGTACATTGTCTCAGAGCTGAATGTATAACATGGTAGTCACCGGCACAAATGTCGGAGTCAGACTGCCTGGCTTCAAATGCTGGCTCTGCTACTTGTCAGTTGTGTTACCCTGGGTTAGTAGCTTAGCTGCTCTGATGTTTCCTTCCTGCAAGAGAGTTGATTCTTTATAGCTTAAATGAGGTATTACGTCAATCTGTTCAGACTGGCGCTCATATACAGAACGAGATCTCAATAGTATATCTGTGGTAGTTTTTTGACCAAGGCTTTCTGCCTACATTCCTATGGCCACTTAAAAAGCAACCATTTCCCATATCACGTGGATACCAACTTAACACCGAGCACTGGTATGCAATTTCCATGTTTGCATTTATCTTTGTGGTCAATTGCCTTGGCATGAAAGCAATCACTCAGAGTGATAGGATTTACCTCTAACTGCAGCATTTGTCAGGACGAGGTAGTAGACCCCTGGCAGATCCATTCCATCAGTCCTTACATTTCACAAACACTGCATCAGACAATCTTGGAATTAAACCTGGGTCTGTGAGACTTTGGTGTCACTGTGTGATCAGTTTCTCTAGGGTCCTTGGGGCAGAGATCTCTGTACTCTTTGTGCCCAGCGGCATGATGCCTGGGATGAGGGGTTAGTACTCAGCAAATGCAAGCTCCCGCATCCCCAGGTTTTAGCTTTCAGCCTGGTCCCTGCCACAATCATCCAGTCCCTGTCCCTGGCTGGCCCACTCCCACTCAAATCACCAGGAAACCACAACTGCAGCTGGCAAATGGAGAGGAGGATCCAGATACGAATTTCGCTGGAACAAGTGACATTGGCTTCCCTCACCTCTGGGATTATAACAGTTTCAAGCACTTTTTTGGGGGGGAAAAAAGAATCAGCGTTGCAAAGGAACATCCATCTCAGGGGTACAAGTGACCAATATGAGCCAAGCTAGAGCTGGACCAGGCAGATGGCAGGACAAATGCCCCATCTAAAGGGAGCACATCTACTCACTCCAGCTGATTGCGGACAGGCAGAAACGATGGCTCAATATTGCCTTGGAGCAGGCTCCAAGGTGCCTTTACCATCTGCCGTGTGCTATGTCCTCATTTACTCCACCGCAACTGGAGGCAGGAGGTAGAAGTGTGGCCCTGAAAGAACAAGGTTCTCCGTGGTTACAGGCCAGGAGGGTGGGCAAGGCTCAGGGAGCTGAGTGTGGATCACCGCCTGACTTGAAGACCGAAACTTCACAGGTGGAGAAGGGGATGGGGTCAGGGCAGAGCAGGCAAGAGACCAAAAAGAGGCAAAATGGGAGAGAAGGCCACACACTGGGGATGGGGACACAGCTGGGGGTGGAGCTGAGGGGCGGGCTCAGTCCTAACAGAGGGATGGAATGTCTTTAACCTTCTCGCCTTCAACATTATCAGGATAAATTGGTACTCCATCCTGGGCCGGATACAGACCCAAAAATGTAAACCATCCAGATGATTTCTCACTAGCGCTCCCCGGACCCGCCATGGGCTGGAGGGTTGTGGCCGCGGAACGGGCTGCCTGTGGGGCCAGAAGAATCGCGGGGCCGGGCCGGGACCAAGTAGGAGCCTGGCTGACCTGTCGGGATCACCTCTCCGGAGCCGGAGCCGAGCGGGGTGCTGGGGCCGGTCCCACGCCCCCTAAACCCGGGGCAGCGCAGAAAGGCTCATTCTCATGCCCTTCCATCACCGCCCCAGCGCTCACATTCCTCTTCCCTCTGCTCGTCCCGGGGACGCCAGGACAGGTGCCCAAGGTGAGACGGCCCTGAAGTCCCTCCGCCCCCACCCCGAGGTCCAGGAGAGCTCGCCAAGAACGAGAGGCCAGTTTCCCAGAAACCCCTGCCTCCAAGCAGCCGCACCCCGACTCCATCCTTGCTCTTCTCCGACGCCGGGCCACACGGCCCGCACCGCCCCCCACCACCCGGCCGTAAGGTCCGCTCCTCCGAGACCAACCCTCGGGCCTGGGAGTAGCGCGTCCCGCTGCGCACGCTGCCTGCCACGTCGGACCCCGGCCCGGGCTGCGTGATTGGGACAGGGGGACGCCAGGGACCACGGGTCCAGGGTAGGGGTGTCCGAGGCAGTGAGACCAGAGATGATGAGTGTCTGCCTTAAAGGGTTGTCGATAGGGCCGGCGACCTGGGGTACAAGCGAGGGGGCTTAGAGGTGAAGGGGACCGAGGCAGCAAAGGGAGGGGCTGTTCGCTTGGCTTGAGGGATGACTGGAGGGGCAGGACTCGGAGGAGGGGGGCCAGGAGGTGCTCCCTAAGCTCGACGAGAGGAGAGCAGTCGGACTCCCCGCGTCTCTCTCCCCCTAACCCAGCTCAGCCAAACCCCGACGAGAGGGCAGGGGGCACCGGGGAGGAGGACGGGGCGGAGGACGGAGCGGCCGAGAGGGGACTCACCTCGCGCTGCCAGCCGCGCGGGTCAGGCCCGGGAGGGCGAAGGCGAGGCCGGCCGCGGGACGTCCGGGGCGCCCGGCTCGCCCGCGCTCCACCCGCCCGTTCCCAAATTGCTCAATCTGCGGGCGGCTCTCGCCCTCGCCCTCGGGGGCAGCGCCCCACCCGGCGCATCGGTCCCTGGGGGCGGCTCTCCGAGGCCCTCGCTGTTCGCAGGGCCGGGGCCACGGCCCCACTCCGGCTCGCCGCTCCGGGCTCGTGTCTCCGCTGCGCCTCCGCTCGGCTGCCCCGAGCGCCCAGCCCTGAGAGGGGCCAGTCTGCGGTCGTACGCGGGAGGGAATCCCCCCTTCGCGGTCCCACCCCCAGCCGGCCCCCCTTCCTGGGATCCACAAGAAAAAACGGACTGGAGCGCCGGGCCCGGGAGTCCGCAGCCCCCACCCTCACGCCATTGCCAGGAGCTGGCGTGCTGCGCCTTGAGCGCGAGGCTGGCAGAGGGACAAGTCCCCTGGACCCCGGCGCGGACCCTCGGGGAATTCCAAGCAGCCAGAGAACCGGCACAACTCAATGCATCTTGGGGTCAGAACAGCACCCAGGACCCTTGCCAAACGTGTTTCCCCCTCCCGGAACCCGGAGAGTTACAAGGGGTAGAGTCAACAGAGCTTTGTGGCCCTGACTACACTCTCCTCGCCTTCAGGGTCAAATTTTCAGAGCATCTTCACAGGTTAGAAGAAATATCAAGGTTATAAGATCCTGGGCACCCAGGTGAGGACACAGACTGGAAGGAGAGAACAGATACAATCTGTGCTCAAGTCCTCGCACTATCACTTACCAGCTGGGCAGCCCTGCCAGTTACATAACCTCTCTGGGCCTCCGGCTTCTGTCTGTTTTGAGGGTTCAGCGAAATGAAGGGTGCAAGTGCCTGGTTAGTGGTAAGAACTCCATAAATGTTTGTGGGATGAGTATTGAAGGGCTGCAGACACCTGCAGTGACCCAGATGATGTTGAAGTCAAGCCTGGAGAGGGAGGAGGGAGACTCACTTCCCCGGGTGGCAAACAGCTGTGCTCGTGCCTCACTTCAGAGTAGGTGAAGGAAGATGAGCTACAACTGTAGTTAGTGGCAGTTAAACTGGAGCAGAAGAGATGGGCTGATTGTGGGTAGGGTGAGGGGTGAGTAATCAAGACAGGCTGTGGAATCTCCTTTGGAGGGGAGGGGAGAGCCCTGACTATTAAGCCCAGGGCACAGGGTCCTTTACAATGACAGGGCTATGGATGGAATGGCCCCCGGAGTGTCCGATGGCCAGGGAACAGGACAGTAGATAGCCAGAGAAAGTGGAGCCCTTGGATCCCAAATACACAGTGGGGCTCACACAGCAGGCTTTGCCAGGTTTGCAGGAGGCAAATAGCCATTTCCGAGTAGGTCCAGGGGCCCCCTCCAGCCCCTCCCGGGCCCCCTCCCTCTCCACTCTGCCCTGAGCCTTCCCCATGTCTAACCATCCCTTGGCTCCGCTTTGTGCCTAATCAAACAGCCTAAATGCCGAAAACTCAGTGTTTATTTTATTTTATTTTTTTACACACTTGCATAACTCCCTGACAAGCCACGCCAGGCGTTGGGGTTTTGTTTGGTTTTATTTTGTTGCATTTAGGGAAAAAAGAGAAAGAGAGAGAAGAGAAGAAATAACACAAACCACGCCGCCCTAGAAGTGTCTTGGGCCAGGCAGTGGGCTCGGGTTTCCTGCCTGAGGAAAAGTCTGTGGGAGATGAGGGGCCTCGCTACTAGGCTGAGGAATGAGTGAGAAAGGGAAGAAAGCCACCTGGGTCCACGCAGCTAGGGAATTAGAACCATGTGACTGTAACGAGTGGATAATAAATAAAGAGCGTTGCTTGTGCATCTAATATATGCCAAACATTGTGCTTTGCGTATCTATTCTGTTACTTAATTTTGCAACCATTTTGGTACTTTTCTTCCTTTTTTCCTCCCCCAGCCACTTTTTCTTGCACATGGAATGCTGAGCCTCCAACATTCAGTAAAGTCCCCAGAGATGCACAACCTATAAAGGGGCTGGACCAGTTCAGGGTATTCCAGGCGATTTACAGTTTCCCAACACAGTTGTGTTACCCTGAGTTTGTACATGCTGTTAATTCCACCTAGCAATGTCTTCTTCTCTGACCTTTCTCTTGTCATCCTTTAAAACACCTACATGAAGGTTTATCTGTCCATCTTGCAAGTCAGCCCGTGGACCTTCTATAGACCATGTCGTCATTAGCCTGTGTGCATTTCTTCTGTTGTACTAGAAGTTCCTGAAGGGCAGAAACTGTGTCTGATTTATCATCATGATGTCAGCTCCAGGGACAGAGTTAGTCCATGTTTTGTGAACTGAACTCTCCCCCCCCAAGCCAGGACTGTAACTTTTGTAGTCCTGTGGACTTGCTCAGATGATGTCCCAAATTACTGTCATGACTCACCTAAGCCTAGATCATCACTCTTAGATGATCAAAAGCCAGTGGACTCAGGCCACAATAGTAGCTCCTAGAGATTAGCAAATTTCCTCATACCCTGTTGTCATCTTTTACCAGGTAAGGACTGTTTACTACCTGCATTGTCACTGTATCAATGATACTTTCAGTTACATGCAAAAGAAGACCAACTCAAGATAGCTGAAGCAATAGCATTATTATCTCATGTGTAAAAAAGGGCTGATGTAGGAATAATCCAGAAGCTCAATTATCCCATTAAGAATCAGATTCTGGGCCGGTGAGATGGCTCAGCGGCGTAAGCGCCTGCCTGGCAAGTGCGAGGGCCCGAGTTCGACTCCCGGAACCCACATACGAAAAAGGGGCCGGTGATATCGCTCAGTGGCACGGGCGCCTGCTGGCACGTGAGGTCCTGAGGTCGACCCCCAGTACCCACCAAAAAAAAAAAAAATCAGATTCTGAGTTGGGGGTGTAGCTCAGTGGTAGAGTGCTTGCTTAGTACGGGTGAAGCCCTGAGTTTGATGCCCAGCACCACAAAATAACAATGATAATAATTAGGGTATTTCCCATATTCTCATTTGGTCATCCTCAGTGTGTTAGCTACTGCTTTCATGAGCACAGGATGACTGCAGTATCTCCAGGTGCCACATCTTCACCCACTGTGCCAACCGATGACTTTCTCTCTCTCTCTCCCTCTCTGCTCTTTTTCCACTCTACCCCCACACCATGGAGTTTCACTGCGTTGCCCAGGCTGGTCTCAAACTCCTGGGCTCAAATGATCCTTGTGCCTCCGCCTCCTAAGTAGCTGGGACTACAGGTGCATACCACCATGTCCAGCTAGCTGTCTCTTTTTAAGAGTTATGAGATGGCCTGCCCACCAATGAACCAATCACAGACAGGAGGGATGATGCTACTACAATTAGTTTAGACCGGGTGAGATGTACCTGAGTTACCTGGGGGAGGGTGTTCACAGACAACAGTAGAACTTTATCAGCACTAGGGTTTTTGAGGAGCTCTGTGATTGTTACTGTTACTCCAAGGAAAGCTGTTATTCCAGGAAGCCTGCAGACTTCCCTGCTGTGACCCCACCAGCCACAAAGGCCACCGCCTCCTCACTCACTCCTAGTCATCATCAAGACAGCTGCGATGGCCCAAACTGAGTCTACCAATTTCCTGCCCTAAAACTAAGGGTTTTTTCCTTTTTCTTTTTTGCAGTACTGGAGTTGGAACCCAGGGACTCACACATGCCAGCCAAGTGCTGTAACACTGAGCTACACCCCAGCCCTAAAACTGAACTCTTGATCCAGAAGACATAGAACTTCTTTCTCCCCAGTTTTCCTCTCTTAGTAACCAGCAGAGAACCTGATAGAGCAGGAAACTGGGGGTGGGTTTTCATTGTTCTCCCTTTCTCGCCTCCCAAGGCTACTCTACTCGCGGGTTCTGGTTGGTGACACTACCTCCAGCCCCTTTCCTCAACCTCCCCTCCCACTGCTTCCACTTCCAGCCATCTTTGCTACTTACCTGGATAGCACCCCCCTCACCCTCTGTGGTCATTGCCCCCCACTGCAGATGCACACTCTAGCCAGAGCCAACTCTGAAAATCAAAGCAGATCCCATCACCCACTCCCCTGCCCAAACCTTCCAGTGATTTTCCATTCCACTTAGAATCCAATCCAAACACCATCCCTTATAAGGCCACATCCCTTCAGCTTCATGTAACACCTCTCTCTCCCTCTGTCTCTGTCTCTCTGTCTGTCTGTCTCTCTCTCTCTCTCTCTCTGTCTTTCTCTCTTTCTCTTTACTGGGCTTCTTTCCATTCTTCGATAATTCCCGGCTCTTTCTCATCTCAGGGCCTTTGCACATGTCTGCTGGCTTCCTCTTCCCACAGCTCTTCATATGGGCTGCCCTTTCCTTCCCACCTGGTTCAGCTTGAGCACTGCTTGTTAGAAGGCCATTTCCTGACTTCTCCAGCTAAGAGGATCCCCAACTACTTGGCATTACCGCCTCCTTTCTGTTTTACCCTACCCTACTTGGTCATCATTTACTCGCAGCTAGACACCAGTTGCCACTGTTGCTAGTGGAAGAGACTTCTTCCCGCACAGGCTCAGTACTCACTCTGTGATCCATTGTGAAGGGCCCCACCTATTTTGTGGCTCCTTCTTGGAGCACTTCCCTTGACAGTCCTGATTCCTGTTCCTTGTCCATTTCTCTGCCCAGCCCTTAACTGTGGATAAGCGCATGGTGAATCTTGGCCCTCTGCCATTCTCTTTTCACTGTGAACTAATATCGATTAAACACACACACACACGCACACACACAGCCTGATATTAAGAACATTAAGTTTGGTGGCTGATTTTATATGCCACATAAAAGTTTGCTGGGGGAGACCATGGTTAAAACATTATTTTAGATATCTCTCTGAGAGTATTTTTAGATGAGATTAACATTTAAGTCGGTAGACTTTGAGTAAAGTGGATAACCTTCTATAATGAGGGTAGACCTTGTCCAATCAGACAAAGGCCTTAAGAGAAAAAACACTGTCCTCCCCCAGCAAGAAGGAATTCTGCCGGCAGACCACCTGTGGACTTGAACTGCTGGACCAGCACTACCCTGGGCCTCCAACCTGCTGGCCTACCTTGATGATATTGGGATGTCAGAAACAGAGATAGAGACTAGGGGAGAGAGAAGGAAGGAGAGAGAAATGAAGGCGGGGGGGAGAGAGGACCAGAGCCTCTAGAAGGTAGAAGAAAGATCTTCCTCAGCACCTCTGGAAAAAAATGCAGCCCGACTACCTATCTTAGACTTCCGGCCTCTAGAACTATAAGTTGATGTATTTGTGTTGTTTTAAGCCACTAAGTTTGTGACCCCATCTGTCTATTTCATGGATGAACACATACAACACACAGCCTATTGGTGTTTCTCAAGAGAACTGAATACAGTATGTGGTAGCAACATGTTAACCAGCAAACTCCCAAACTCTTTTCCTTAATGAAATCATCCTCGCAGATGCAAACACGTTGGGCCTGAGAATCAGGACATCCAAGTTCTAGTCCCAAGTCTGCCACTTGCTGGCTGGGTGGTCCTGATATCTCTAAACCCCTTCTCCCTAGTGCCTCCCTTCTCAGTCAACGCCACCTGCAGCCATTCCTTGCTGCTCAGATGAAACCCGTGAGGAGACATCTTTGGGTGCCATCTTTCCTTCACAGCAAATTGTTCCACTTCTACCTCCACGATGGATCCATGCATGTGGCTGCTCTCCTCTACCGTCACTGGGGTCCAGGCGCTGCCAACTCCTCCTGGGAGAAGCCCCACATTCCTTGCTGGGTCTCAGGCTCCCCTTTCCCCCCCTCAGTCCACAGCAGCCGGAGTGATTTTTTTAGAAATATAAATCAGACTACAGCACTTGTATTAGTTTCCTATTGCTTAAACTTAGTGACTTAAAATAGTTTAAATTTATTCTTTTACAGTTCTAGAAGCCAGAAGTCACAAAAGGGTTTGGGGGACTGCATTTCCTTCCGGCCTACCTGTTTTACCACCTCTAGAAGCTGCCCGTGTTCCTTGGCTCACAGCCCCTTCCTTACATCGCTCAGAGCTCTACTTCTGTCATCATTCTGCCCTCCCTGGCTCCCAGCCTCTTGCTTCCCTTTTACAAGAACCCTTGTTTTGACATTGGGCTCACCTGGATGATCTAGAACATTCTCCCCATCTTGAGATCCATATCATTCCAATTTTAGTATATGGGCTGCTGGAGTGAGCACTCAAGATTCGTATTGTAAAAACATCTGCAAAATCCCTTTCACTGTGTAAGGTAACAGTCACAGGTTTTGGGGCTTAGGATGGAGACATCTTTGGAGGACCGTTTCCTACAGCACCCTGAAATCCTTCCAGTGGATCCCATTGTGTTTGGAACTAAAACCAAACGTCTCAGCTGACTTGCAACCCCCCAGGGGAACTGTACTTACTTGCCCACTTGGCCCACCTGGGTTGCCCCTAGGCTGCACCAAACCCAGTCCTGCCCAAAAGTCTTTCTGTTGCTTTGCTTTCTCCTTTGAGTTCTCTTTTTCCAGATTTGCACATGGCCTGTTCCTTCTTGTCATTTAGATTTCAGTCAACTGTCACCTCCTTGGAGGTCCTTTTTCTTGTCTCTAGGAGCTGTAGTAGATCATTTTGTGTTACTTTCACTGTGACACTTTATCTCTGCCTGATGTTTTCTTATTCATTACTTTGTGCATGCTGTCTTCTCTTTCCTGTATCCTTACCACTGGAACTCAGGCAGTATTTGTTGAATGTGTCAATGACTCTCAGTTTCCTCATTTTTCCAGTGGGTATAACAATTCCTTCTGTCTCATCAGGTTCCTTTGAGAAGCAAAACAGACAATAATAGCTGCATTTTTTAGTTATCAGTAATGAGTCAAACGCTGCATCAGGACCTTCATACTTAAAATGTGTTGTTCATGTCTTAGTTAAGGCCATTTGCTTGCAAGGACTAGCAACTCTCCCCAGCCAGCTTAAGGAAAGGGAGGCCTATTGTAAAGCTACAATGGGCAGCCTGGTGAGCACTGGAGGAGAGGATGAATGCAGAAGAGATGGGTTGCTTCCTGTTCCCCAATAGGACCACATTCCTCAGCACCCTTTCTCCATGCAGCTGTGCTTTCTCTCTGATGACTAGGCTGCTTGTGCTTGCACATGGCCACTCCTGGCCCAATATGGCCTCAACACTGTGACCTGATGGTGGGGCTGCCCGGTGTTAACTAACTCTCAGAGCTCTAAGCCCCTTTCCAGGGACAGAGTCAAATTGTCCTGGGTTGAGACCCGTGTGGACCCCTAGTGTCATCAGCTGTGGGTATGGTGATGAAGTTATGGGACATGTGTGGCTGCTTGGGCATGTGCCCTCAGGAGGGACTGTGGATGGGGACAATTAAAAAGAAGGGAGTGTGATTGGACAGGCACCCCAAAACATGTCTGCAGTAACCCAGAGCACTTAGCACTTAGCACACTCGCTGGCGGTAGTACGGTGCGCCCTAAACAAACATGAGTTTCTTCTTTCCTAACTGCCCTTCCATTCTACTCATCCATAGACCACTGAGCCTATGTATCCATCAGTGCTTACCAGAGATCAGATTTAATGCAAGATATACAAATATGTAAGGATTTACAAGATTGGCTTACAATGGCTGCCCACAGTCAGGTGTGGAAAAGCGCAGAAGGGCTGTTTGTGCTCTGAAGATCCAAAGGATCCAGTCGAAGGCCTGGAGCTCACTGTAGTGTCCTGTGAGAGTCCGTGTCAGGAGGCTGAAGGGCCTGCGCTGGAAGCTGGCAGACAATGTCCAAGTTGAAGGTGAAGACTAGAGCTCCTCTGAAGAAACAGAAGCGAGCCTTCCCTCTCCATTTCCCTTTTATTCCATTCAGGCAGCGAGCCTATTGGTTGGTGTCACTCACACCCATGGTGGGTCTTCTGTCTTCAGTAAACCCTTCAGCCACACCCAGAAATGTGCTGATCCAATTTAGTTGGGCGTTTCTTACTCGAGTTGACCCAATCAGTTAACTATCACATCCTGTACATGCACAATGTATCTCCAGCTTGGTTCTTTTTTTTTTTTTTTTTTTTAATGTGGGTACCGGGAGTCGACCTCAGGACCTCGTGCTTGCCAGCAAGCACTTGTGAGGCTGAGCGATATCACCAGCCCTTTTTTTCCTTTATGTGGGTTCCGGGAGTCAAACTCAGAACCTCATGCTTGCCAGGCAGGCGCTTATGCCGCTGAGCTATCTCACTGGCCCTCCAGCTTGGTTCTTATATCTTCACATCACTCAGTACTCCAAGTTGGTGAGGCCTGGTAGTGCACACCTGTGTAATTCCAGCACTTGGGAGGCTGAGGCAGGAGGATTGCTGTGCGTTCAAGACCAGCCTGGGCTACATAGTGAGTTTAAGTCCAACCCGAACTGTACAATAAGACCCTGTCTCAAAAAAACAACAAACAAAAAACAAAAAAAAAAATCCCTCTGAGCTGCCAATGATGCATCCTGCCATCTGTTCAAGTTCAACCAAGAAAAAGCTGAGCTAGTCTTTCCCTAGACACTGGCTTGTGTCCTTCATTTTCCTGTCTTTGACACAGCGTGTCCCACTCTGAACCCTGGATCTTCCATCACCCTTCTCAGGCCCTTGGAAGAGGCCTCTGTCTTCCAGTCCTCTCCCCCTCACTGTTGATTTCCTCTTTACTTTTTGCATTCATCACCAAAGAGATAGCCAGTTTGAAAGCAGACAGCTCTGGGTTCATATCCCAGCTACGCCTTTTAATTGTGTGACCTTGGCAAAGTTCAGTTTCCTTGTGTAAAATGGTGATAATTATTTTTCCTGCCTTACAGGATTATTTTGAGAACAGATACCAGGCGTTACTTATAAATAATGCCTGGTAATGTATGTAAACAAAGCATATACATATTTTCTCAAGGATTGATTGATCGATAATTAGATTCCATCAATGTGTTAGGAAAACAAAGGTAAGACAGGATACCTGGTTTTAAGAAGGCTGAATTTTCTTGACAGGTCTGTATCACCCTTTTCAATAGTCTTTTTTAAAAAAATTATTATTTTAATTGTAAATATTTGTATAAGACAGTGTGATAATTCGACTCATGTATAAAATGTGTAATGATAGCCTTTTTGCTCCTTGCCTGACAAGTCCCCTCAGCAATATATTATTATAATTAATGGTTAATTATATAATATTAATTATATTATATACAATATGTAATTAAATGTAATTAATTTTCAATTACAAGAGAAATTTATGATTATTTTGAAAACATGCAGGAAGATTAGAATCACCTTAATCCCTTGTTACAGTAGAATTCATTCCCTCCAGGTAGTCTGCATTGTAACAATTATGTCACATATCACACACAGTCCACACGAAATGTTCTTTTGCTAGTACCTGGCTATGTCATTAAAGACCCTTTAAAGTAACCTTCTGAATGGTTTCTCTGAGTGAAATGATAAAAGGTGAATGTAGCAACGTACGCTAATGGACTCTTCCATCGTTAGAGAAGTAGGTAGATTTTTCTCTCAGTGACAAATAAGGCCTGGTAAACATTCCTATTCTATAGGCCCTGACTCTACCTGGGTATTCACACCAGAGCTGGTCTTTTACACCTGTGGTTTTACTGCTGCTTGTGCCAACGCTGTAGGCTAGGGACTGTCGTTCCCAAGGAGACAGATAGCTGACCAGCGAATCTTCTCACCTGGGCTGACACAGCCACTGACCATGACTCCGAATTCGGATCCACATGAGTGGATATATAACCCACTGATGCTCGGTGCACCAGTTAGTGCTGAAGTGCAACTTCCTTTTTTTTTTTTTTTTTTAATATGTGGGTACCGGAAGTCGAACTCAGGACCTCGTGCTTGCCAGGCAGGCGCTTATGCTGCTGAGCCATATCACCAGCCCTGCAACTTACTTTTGCATAGCTACTGTGGGCATTTTTTAAGGCTCCCTGTTCAGAACACCAACATGCCTTTCAGCCCCCAACAGTGTCCAGCAGGTAGTAGGTGCCTGACAAATAGCAACCTGGTGAATGAAGAAGGTGTGAGGTTGTCTTTTTCATTATGATATTACATACACTGAGTATTCTCATGAAAAAAAAATTGCTAATTTGATTGGCAGAAATGTTATCATTGCTTTAATTTGCATTTCTTTATTTTACCTTTTCTTTTTTTTTTTTTTTTTGGTACAGGGAACCAAACCCAGAGCCTCACATATGCCAGGCATGTGCTCTACCACTGAGCTACATCCCCAGCCCTTTTTATTTTTGAGGCAGAGCCTCACTAAGTTGCCTACGCTGGCCTTAAACTTGCATCCTCCTGCCTCAACCTTCTGAGTAGCAGGGATTACAGATGTACGCCACATCACCTGGCTAGTATTTCTTTAATTATTAATTATGAATATATTTTACAGACTTCTGCCACTAAATATTTATCACTGCTCTCCTGTAGAATGGACTTTCTTTCTATCATTTATCTATCTATCTATTTATCATCTTTTTTTTTTTTTCTTTTTTTGAGACAGGCTCTTGCTAAATTGCCCAGGCTTGCTTTGAACTCCTGAACCTCCTGCCTCAGCCTACTAAGTGCTGGGATTACAGGTAGGGGGCACCACACCCTTATATCTATATTTTTTGCTGTTATTATTTGTGTCAGGAAACCCCATTAGTCTACTGGGATCTGTTCCCCCCTGAATTGTATAAGATCATTATATGATAAGAATATGATTGATATATTCATTACAACTATTACGACTATTTTCCCCAGAATGTTGTTTGCTCTTGATCTCGGATCACATTATTTGGTCTTAAGGACTCTTACACATGTGGCCGTTCCTCAGGGCAGAGCACAAGTCTCAGAGCAAGCAGCGCCTTTATCAGACCCCTGCCTCTGTCAGAGCCTTGTCAGGGGCTGGAGCACAAGGTAGGTTTCCAGTTACTCATTCTTCAGGGTTACACGGCAGTGAGCTTTGCAGATGCTTTCTCTTCTTAGTGAAGGCACGCCCAGGGAAGGTTTCATTATTTCCATTTTGCTGATGAGGAAACTGAGGCAAAGAGAGGCTAAGTAACTTGCCCATGAGCACACTGATTGTGAGAGGTTAAGCCTGGGTTTGAGCTCAACTTGTCTGACTCTATATCTTGTGCTTTCTTGGTCAGGTGTTGCTGCGGGGAAGCCTGGATCGGTCACTGACAACTGATACAAGTCCCACACTTCTTTTTCTTGCTAGGTTAGTCTTACACCCTGGCTGAGCTGTTGTTTTTTGGCAGTGTTTGTGTGTGTGTGTGTGTGTGTGTGTGTGTGTGTGTGTGTGTATACATTCCATGGGATGAAAGGAGGCTGCTGGGACTCATTGTGGAAGGCCTTGAATGCCAAGTAGAGGGCCAGAACTCTTTCTGCAGAATAAAGCACACTCATATTCTCCATTCCCCTCTCAGAAAACTAGGGTCAACTGCGCCCCAACTGTGGGGCAGTGACTGGGATGCCCGAAACTCTGGACATGGACATGGCAGGGCTGCAAGGGCTTCTAGCTGCAAGAGCTTCCATTCTTGTCTGGGGAATCAGCCCAGCAAGGAAAGGTGACTTGCCCAAGGTCACACTGCAAGCTAGAGATTAGAACCCAGGGGTTCAGCTCCCAGCTGAAGTGCCTCCCCCCAATCACCCAGTCTGTGCAAGCACAACGAGGGTGTCTATGAGGGGACTGAGCCGAAGCTCTGAGTTATTCACTCACTCATTTCATTTATTCAATTCATTTATTTATTAAGCAGTTGTCATACATCAGCCTTCCATATCCATGGGTTCTTCACTCACAGATTTAATCAACTACAGATGGAAAAAATTTTTTTAATTTATTTTTATTTTTTTTTATTTTTTATTTTTTTTGTGGGTACTGGGGGTCAACCTCAGGACCTCATGTGCCAGCAGGCACCTGTGCCACTGAGCGATATCACCGGCCCTTTTTTCATATATGGGTTCCAGGAGTTGAACTCGGGCCCTCGCACTTGCCAGGGAGGCGCTTATGCTGCTGAGCTATCTCACTGGCCTGAAAAATTGTTTTTAATTGCATCTGAGCTGGGTACAGTGGCACATGCCTATAATCCCAGTATTTTAGGAGGCTGAGGCAGGAGGATTGCAAGTTCAAGTCTCACCTGGCCAATTTAGTGAGAACCTGTCTCAAAACAAAAAATTTAAAAGGGACTTGGGGTCTAGCTCAGTGGTAAAGCACCCTTGGATTTGATCTCCAGTACTGAAAAAAAACTTACCAAAACACAGCACCTGTAGTGAATATGTACAGACTTTTTCCTTCTCATTATTCCCTTAAAATGTATAACAAGTATTTGCGTAGCATTTAAGATGTATTAGGTATTATAAGTAATCTAGAGATTATTAAAGTATACAGGAGGATATGCATAAATTATATGCAAATGCTACACCATTTTATATGAGAGGATTAAAGCATTTACAGATTTTGATATCGGTGGAAGTTCTAGAACCAATTCCCCACAGATACCAAGACAACTATATATCAAATTTTACACTAAAGCAGAATGAAAACTGGAAAACAATGACCAACAAAACAGACCTAGTGCTGCCATGAGAACTCAGACGGGGGACACTCTCTTCATGAGGAACCAGAGGCAGCAGGAGCCTGAGCAGAGGCAGACAAGTCATGGACATTCCCGGAGCAGTGACTCTCTGCTGGGACCAGGCAGCATGAGCTGGTCGGGCAGGAGTGGGGGGGAAGGTCCCGTATGGAGGGCGGGAGCACATGGGAAGCCCTGAGCTCAAGATAAGTCATCATCAGGACCCAGAGGAGGAGGTGATAGGGTGCAGAGGGAGTAAGGGGAGATGGAGTCAGATGAATAGAGCTGGTCACGGGTGTGGGGGAGGATGTGACAGCTGCGATAAGAAGCGGTTCTCATCCTGAGGATGGTTAGGAAACCCTTTTAACAGGGAAATCTCAGGGACAGACTTCTGTGAGAGATGGATCATGCTCACTGCAGTTTGGAGGAGAGCAGAGGGTATGGCATGCAGGCCAGGAGGCCAGTGAGACAGAGGTGCCATGGGTGGCTCAGTCCTGGGTCCCCTGGAGACCAAGTTGAGAGCCAGCCTGGCCTGGTGTGGGGTGGCTGAATCACAGTCCTGAAGCGCTCCTGCTGTCCCTCCCTCTGTCTGCTGGCTCCAGGCAAGTGTTCCACAGAGCAAGCTGGACAGCTAATTAGGTGCAGGTGCCCTGGCCCCTGGACTCTGTGGGGAGGGAAGCAGGCAATAATGACCCCACCCCCACCCCATCCTGCACAGTGAACCCTTGGTCAGCTCAGGTCACTATTGCCTTGTGCGGATCCATGTCCTGAGCAAGCTCGGATTCAAGGAAGGAGGTATTATTGATAGAAGGACATGGTGGATGGCAGGGCTCCTTTGCTGAGGCTGAATTTGTTCATTGTGATGAGTGTGCGTGTGTGTGTGTGTATACACATCGATGTCAGTCTGTACATCCATGCAAGCTTGTACTCAGGAACCCATATGTGTGTTAGTGTATGCGTGAACCAATGGTTATGGGTGTGTGATTGCATCAGTGTGTGTGCGTGCATGGATCTGTATATGTACCCTCACATAACTCTATGTGGGCTATGGACCTCCTCTTCCAGGAGGTGGAGGAGGGTCTTGATTTGTTGACCCTAGCCCAGACCTGACTCCCACCCTAGCCCCAGCTGCCCCTCTGCAATGCATTCCCACCCAGCCAACCACACCAGGCCCAGAGCTGACTCCCTCAGCTTCTCTACCCAGCTTCCCAGAGCCCTGTTTTGTCTGTGAGGAGCTGTACCCTGGGGTGGGGCAGACCAGAGTCCTTGAGGCAGAAGCAGCTGAGGCTCGTATGCACATACCCATGCTAGCAAAGATGTACACACACGTATGCACACTGTGCACGGGTGCAAATATGCACACACATTCATACCTTCTGAGCCCTGGCCCAAGAGAACAAAAGAGCCAACGAGGGTACTGTGTATCCCAGAAAGGCCTGGGACCTGTCCTTGTCCTTTACGCAGAACGCCACATCCAGTCCATATTCAGGGGGTAAATTGAGGCTGGATCAGACAGAGAGGCAGGTTTCTGGATGCAGCTTGTATGTGGGAACCCTCACAGGTAACACTGAGGCACAAGAACACATTAGAGCTTCTATCTGTGACCATAAATGGGTGGACAATGTGCCCCATCATGTGACACTTCCGTGGCCACTTACACACACACACACACACACGCACACACACACACACACACAAAGTTACTGTGGTCATCTGGGCCTGCTCAGGACTGCAGTGGACAGAGCAAAGCTTTACACCCAGACAGGCCTAGCTCTGCCACTTACCTGGCTTTGCACCCTTGAGTAAGTCACTTAAACTCTCTGAGCCTCAGATGAAGATCATGTAGCATGGAAATTGTAATTGCCTCATAGCATTATGGTGAGAATATCAACACAAATTGATTCATCCCACATACACTTTTTGAGTGCCTACCTTGTGCCAGGCACTGAGGTTACAACAGCAAACAAAACAGAAAAATCTCTGTCCTTCTGTGCTTTACATTCTGGCATATACATGGTAATGCTCATTGCCTGATGCAATGCCTGAACACAGGAGGTGCTCAGTAAGTACTTACTTCTTACCCTCTCCTCCCACCTGCTAGTATTTTCTTGAGAAGCCAGGCAGAGGGTCCCTGCCCTCCCCTTCTCCTCCCTCTGTGGGCAGTTTTTGACTGCAGCCAGGTATCTTACAGCAACTTTGTCTCCTCCCTCATTGCCTGGCAGGGGTGGAGGCACAGCTGTGAACACTGCAGATGCGCAAGAATTAAAGGCTTAGCAGCAGCAACTGCTGCCCTTGGCCTTGGAGTAGAGAGGGAAGGAGGTTTATGTCCTAACTCCCTCCCTTGTGGCTGAGATGCAAACTTAGGATGCAGGAAGTTGACAGGAGAATGGAGGAGGAGCGCAAGAAGGTAGCAGGATGATGTCTGACCTTGGGGGAGGTGTTGTCCCTCCTCATCCAGGCAGGACCCCCTCCCACTGAGGTGAGGGCAGAAGGAGTGTTTTCAGGAGGTATAGCCTGCCCTGGAGTGAGGACAGGTCTCCCAGCTCCAGGACTGGGTCAACAAGCCTTCCCTGTGCACCAACTGTTGAGCCCTTTGGTGCCATTATCCCAATAGGTCCCTTCCACAAAGCCTATGTCCTGCACATTTCAGAGAAGTTAAATGCTTTGCCTCAGATCTCAGAGCAAGTCAACTGCATCTGTTCTGTCGGATTTCTGTACTGACTCCAATGGGGGGGGGGACCCCAGTTTGCCTAAGGAGGAAGGGAGCTGGGGAAGAAGGGAGCCCCTGCTCAGCTCCCCACAATGTACACATGCTGAGCTGGCTAATGGTGAAGGGGCTTTCCCAGCTGCTCTGGGCCACTGAGATCTAACCCTAGGACAACCCCTCCTCCCACCTGTTTTGGGGGTCTGGGCCTGAGGAGCAGGTGCTGTGGGTCCCAGACAGCTGAGGGGGAGGGGGAGAGAGACATGGTGAGTCCCATAGGTCCCCCTCCTTGCTCTTCGGTCCCCAGAACTTCTCAGCTCCACAGCTGTCCACCATGATGCCCATCCTTCTGGGGGCTCACCTGGTGGAAGGACCCACTGAGCCTTCCTGCAGTGCCCCAGGCTGGAGAGGTCCTGGGCTAGTCTGGCCAAGCCAAGATGGAAGCCACCTGTGTTTGGTGGGACTTGGAAAGGTGGGAGGCCTGTGAGAAAGATGCTCTTGTGCCCACCCTCATGGCCCAGATCTCGGGACTGGGGTTGGTGGACAGAGGGCACCAACTAATGAACTCTCTGGGCCAAAGAGTGAGTCAGCACACTGACCCTGGAGCCCACTGACCCCATTCCCACCAGAGCCTCCCCATTCATCTGGAGCCTTCACTTGCAGCTTCCCCAAGTTCCTGCAGACATGGGGGGACCAGGCGGGCACAGCCAGGCATTAGGAAAAGGGATTATCATTTCCCTCCTACCCCAGCTTCCCAGAGTCTGATGATGCTTTGTTCCCCCTGTGCTAAAGCACCACCCTGTCCAGAAGCTGGAGAATGGCTGGCTTCCTCCCCTGGACCCAAGGGGAATGTGTGAGTCAGCCTAAGGTAAGTGTGGGTGCAGTAAGGGACGAGCACGTTCCTGTGTGTATTGCTGAGCGTGCATGCATATGCAGCTGTGTACATCTGTTGGGGATGATGAAGAATCTCAGGACCTCAAGGTCCCTAGAGACTCTAGAGATCTTTTAGGTTCCCAGTCCCCAGGGAGGAGTAAATATGTATGTGGGTGCGCATCTGTGTAAAGGTGGAGATAGAAGTGTCAACGGGAAGTGTTCCCAGTTTCCCAGAGCACAAGCTTCCTTGCCAGGGCAGGCACACAGGTCTTCACCAGCGCATCAGCCATGGAGGGTAAGACAGGGTTACTATGCCTTGACTGGCCCCAGACATTGACCTAGGCACCCTGGCACTGTGACGCAAGCTGTGACCTGAGGGAGATGTGCGTGAGGCCCTGAGAGGGACGGGTTGGCGTGAGGATGTTCGCCCGCTGCGTGGTGGGTCAGCGGGGACATACAGGTGGAAGCTGCTCTGCAGAAGTGTGATGTGTGTGTGTGTGCATGCGCGCGCACACACACGCGGGGTCCAGGGATCCAGGAGAAGGAGCGTGAGGGTCCATGTGCATCCGAGTGCGGGTGTGTGAAATGCACTGGGTTTTTTCCTTTTTTCTTTCTCTTCTCTGACTTCAACCAGGAACAGATGTCAGAGCAGGCTGACGAATTGGAAACATCTGAAACAACTGTCCGAGCTGAAGTATAATAAATAGGCCTTTCATCATGTTCCCTGGAAGGGGGTCGCCAGGGCAGGCTACAGGGAGCATTGAGAGGGGTTGGAGGTTGAGAGTGGCCCAAGGATGAGTGAGTGGAAGGACAGACAGATTGGCCTGGGAGGGGAGGAAGAGAGACCTGCCCCCAGCCCCTCCTAGCATACACAGGCCTTGGTTTTCCTATCTGTATAGTGGTCTTGGTGTTCATTCTGGGGTCTGAGGCCTGGTACCTCATGGAAGAAGCATTTTTCACTTGAAAACAGGCTGATTGGCCCAATAATGGGGCTAAGAGCCATAAGCTAGGTCTTTGCCCCTGCCCCTCCTTGGGCCTGGCTCCCACACATCCCCCAATGCACACAGGAAGCTCCTTCATCCCATGCACTTGATCAAATTAAACTTTCCTAAGCAAGATGCATCATCCTTCCTCCTGTCCCAGATGTGGGAGCAGGCAGGGAACTGGAGAGGGGAGTTCACTCAGGTGTTGGACATGGGGTGTCCTGGCAGCCACACTGTACCCTTCCTCTCAGCCTCATCTCAAGTGCAGATCTGCCACAGATACGTATTCTACAGAGCTCCCAGGGGAGTGAAGGCCCAGAGGAGCCAGATGCAGCACCAGGGACTCCAGGAGGAAGAGAGGGGCAGAAAGGGGGCGGGCAAGCCCACATCTCCAGTTCACACCCTAATGCAGCTGGTGTAGGAGGAAGTCAGACCACAAGGTTCATGAGGGATAAGGGTCTTCCAGAAATTTGACATCCAAGGATTCTGATCTCAGAGACCCCAGGGGCTGCAACTCAGAGGACAGAGCCTCTGGGTCCTTGTCCTAGGCTTGCTAGTTTTGCCTGGGTCTTTGTTCAGTGGTTCTCTATAGTAGCAGCAAAGAAACATCCCCGAAGGCCCAAAAGCCAGATGAAAGAAAAGATAGAGGGTTCTGACTCCATGACCAATTGCAGCTGTGCAACCTTGGCCACCTATGTAAGCTGCTTGCCTCAGCGGCTCCCTCTGTGAAAGGGGTGTATGTTAGTGCCCATCTTACAAAGTTGCTGCAAAGGTCCTTTGTGATGAAATGTGATAGTCCATTGCAGAAACTGGTGACAAAGCAATGCTACATTCAGCAAGTATCAACTGAGGGTTTAGTGTGGACAGGCCCCGGGCCAGACCCTGGAGTTGGTAACAGTGATCTCCAAGCCTTTGCACTTGCTGTCTCCTCTGCCTGAAATACCCAGGGTCTCACTGAGCCCCTTCCCTCAGCTACTGCCTAGGTCAGTATCCCTTGCCTTATGATCTCCAAAAATCCTGCTTTTGTCTGGGTGTGGTGGCACATGCCTGTATTCCCAGCACTGGGAAGGCTAAGGCAGGATTGCCACAAGTTCAAGGCCAGCCTGGACTACATAGTGAGATCCTGTCTCAAAAAAATCCTGCTTTTTCTAGTCACAACAGTCATCACATACTATTGTGACCACTTGATCAAGGATGACACTCCATTCCAACCCCTCAATACTCAGGACTTGTTTTTGTTTTGAGGCAGGATCTTGCTATGTAATCCAGGCTGGCTCTGAACTCACTATGTAGCCCAGGCTGGCCTCGAACTCACAGCGATCCTCCTGCCTCAGCCTCCTGAATGCTAGGATTACAGGCATGCATCACCACACCTGGCTATACTCAGGACTTTGAGCTCATTGAAGATAGGCACTGTGTCTACCTTCCCCACTCCTGTATCCTCAGTGTCTGTCAGTGGCTGGTGTTTGGGCTGTTTTTTCTTAAGTTAACATGTGGCATTTATTTTGTACAAGGTGGTGTTCTGTGAGCTTTACACATAATAACTCATTCAATCCTAGCAATCCTCTGAGAAGGATCTTGTTATCCATATCGGAGAGAAGATAGTTAATGGTACCACGTAATGCAACTGGTAACAATTGCATGAATGAATGAATGAATGCCATAAAATAAGCTCACTGCCTAGTGAGGAGATAGGAAATTGTTACAATACAAAGGGACCAGTGGCAGCCCAGCAGCCTTGGGAGCTCAGAGGAAGGCTGCACCTTAGAATCAACAAAGGGAGTGGACTGATGGCGCCCAGGTGATCTTGGGCTCAGTAGAGGTAAGTCCTGCTCTAGCTCACCTCAGTGTGATCACTCTGGTCCCTCTAGCCACAGTCACTGCAGACCTCCACTTCCTTTTCCTTGGCCCCTGCTCTCTTCCCTCCCTCAAAGCCCAGGGCCGAACCTCACCCAGATGCCATCCTGCTCAGCCTAGGAGGGACAGAGAAGTCCTCCTTGGCTTAGGTCTCCAGACCTTCCCTGCCTTGGACTCTTTCTTCCGTGTCTCCTGAGGGTATCATGGGGACAGAGCGCCTGGGTCTCTTGCTCCTCCTTCTTTTGTTTAAGCAAACAAATAAACCCAATGTTCCCAGCTTGGACTGGAGGAGGTGTCCACCCTAATGAAACCAATGTTTCTTGTTGGCAAGGGCTCCTATGAATCTTCCTGCCCTCTCCCCGCTCCCCAGAGCCCCTTCCCTTTGAGAACCAGCCTTGGGCTCCAGCACCTGGGGTTTGATTCACCAGAGGCTGCCCTCAAAGGACCAGATAAACAAGGTGAATCTGACAAAGTCAGAGGTCAAGAGGACTCCTGGACATCAGAAAAGGACAAAGACTTGGTCACTCCCTGGGTGATGTCTCTGCCTCTGGGGAGGGCCTGCCACGGAAGGCGTTGGACAGGACGCACTTTCAAGGTCCTTTCTGGGGCCAGAGCCCTGGGTTCATCACACACAATCCTCCCTTGGGCATGAGCTCCTGCCCACATGTGTCTGCAGTGGTGTGGCCCGCCCATGTGGACAGGTGTCAGCTTGTTTACCTGAGTGTGTGCACAGAGAAGTAAGCTTGAGTGTGTAAGGGACTCCTAAGTGCCTATGTAGGGTGGCTGTCTCTGCGTGTGGACATGAGTTAGGACCTGGCATTTGTGTGTGTGTGTGTGTGCGTGTGTGACTAGAGTAGAGACATCTGTGTCTGGAGGGTGCATCTGTAAGTGTGTGTGGGCATGTCACTACCCGGCACTCAAGTCTCACGTGGATCTCCGTGTGCCTCTGTGGTTGTGAAGGGCATGTTTGTGTGCACTGGGAAGTGACGGGAGCTCTACATCGTGACATTCACACCCTCCCTGTCCCTGGTGGCCCTTGCCTGACTGGGGCCTGGCTCAGACTCTGAGAGAGGATTTCAAAACGTTTGAGAAGATGGCATCCCAGCCCCTCGAAGTCACCCAGACAGACCCTCTGGGTGGGGAGGAAACTGGAGCCTTCAGAGGCTCCCGTGGGCCTAACTCGGTTACACGCTCATTATACAGCTTCTCCACTGTGAGCCCAGGGCTGCTGGGCCGGCGCTCCAACCCAGCTCTGCAGTGCCAGCCTTTCTTCCTGCTGGGTGTGTCCCTCTGCTAAGACTGCTCTGAGGCCGCAGCCCCCAGGGACCCCAGTGTAGGGGAGACTCAGCCCTGCCTTCCGGGAGCCTCATCAGAGGGGAGGTACCTAGAGGAGCCTAAGGCTGGATGGTTGGTCCATATCCAGGAAGCAGATAAAGGCAGCAGAACCTGGTCCCAGCCTCACCCGCCCTCTCCTCTCCACGTCTCTCAGGAAGTCTGCCCTTCAGGCCCGCTGGGCTGGCACTAGTGAGGGCTGGGGGCACAGCTGTCTCCAGTGCACTGGGAGCCACCCAGAGAAGTGGGAGGGGCCTGGCTGATCTCCCCCTCACTCGAGATGTGCAGTTACTCACACCCCCAACCTTCACAATTAGACTCATGGTTTGCAAAACCCAACGCCGGCCTAATGAGAAGCATATTGTCTCCCAGGAGAAGCTGGGGAAGAACAGCAGGCAGCTCTAGCACCCGCCTCCCCAGGGAGGGCCTCTAAGGGGCAGAGGAAAGGCCAGCAGCCCCTCTGCCCACCCTGCCCCCAGCCTCCAGCGCTCTCTTCCCTGCAACCAGGTCCCAAGGCTTCGCCTTCCCCCCTGGGGGGTCATTTGGGAGCCAGATGTGGAGTTCTAGCCCTTGGGAGGGAGGGGCGTGGAAGGAGAGAAGGAGAATGGCCTTCGGAGTCAAACAGATGTAGACAGGAGAATGCGGGCTCCACCACTTGCACACAGCTGTGCGATTATGGGCAAGTTCCCGAATCTTTCTAGGCCCCCAGGCAACACCCCCACTTCTGACAATAGCCTGAGGGTTACAATAGGTTATTCATGCCACCTCTGTGTGCCTGGCACACAGTAGGTGCTCCACACTTGGAGGCTTTATATAGGAAAGTCGCACAGGGAGCTTCTTAGCTAAAGCAGAGGAGAGACAGAAATGAAGCAGCCCCTGTGGAGCAAGGCCAGAGCCGGGTGCTGGGAGCAGGAAGCCTGTGGGAATTCCAGCTGTTCCCCTAATTCTCCCTGAGCCTGTGGGCAGCTCCTGCCCGCTGCTAGTCCCCAGGCTCTTCCCTCATACTCCTTGTGGAGAGCTGAGGAGTGAGAAGAGGCAAGGCTGGAGCCAACTCCCCGGCTCAGCTCCTGCGCCGCACTTGCTGTGTGTGACCTCAGACAAGCCAGTCCCCCTTGCAAGCTGTGGTTGCCTCCTCTACAGAATGGAGATGATAATAATGACACCCCCCAGCCCACTTGTGATCGGAGCAGTCTGTGTCTTCCAACTGTGCCTGGCACGAGTGAGCCTGCAAAGAAGTTTCTCTCTCCTTTTTCCTTAATCTCTTTAAGATGATCTGATATTTACTGATCTGATGACTTTTCACACGGTATCTTACTTAACCCTTAAAGTACTCCGAGAACAACCCAGAGGTCCCTCACCTGGTGCGGGGGTATCACATGGTGTCCACAGAGTGGACTGCTGCTCGGCAACACAAATGAGTGAGATGCGTCACTCATCATGTGGGGATGAACCTCGAACACTGTGCTTGGGGACAGGAACCAGCCATGGAAGACTACACACTGTGTGATCTTGGCTGTGTGAGACGTCCAGAAAAGGCAAAGCTATAGAGCAGAAGATAAATGAGCGGTTGCCTGTGCTCAGGATGGGAATGGAGAGTGATTGCAAATGGATAAAGGGGATATTTTGGGGGGTCGATAGAAATGTCCTAAAATTGGACCATGATGATGGCCGCACAACCCTGGACATCTACTAAACATCACTGACTTGTACACATAGAGTGCGTGGATATTTCAAGTGAAGTTTATTCCTAAAGAAAGCTATTTAAGAAAAAACTCTAAGGGCTGGTGAGATGGCTCAGCGGCTTAAGCGCCTGCCCGGCAAGCACAAGGGCCCGAGTTCGACTCCCGGAACCCACATATGAAAAAGGGGCCGGTGATATCGCTCAGCGGCACGGGCACCTCCTGGTGCGCAAGGTCCTGAGGTTGACCCCCCGGTACCCACAAAAAAAAAAAGAAAAAACTCTAAAAGATAAATATTAGCCTTTTTGCCCTTGAAAAATTCATAGTAATTTTCAGGGCCAGCTTTACTTATCTTCAAAACTCATGCTCAAGTTCTTTAATTTGAGAGATTAAAGGGAAAAGAAAAAAAAATAAATAACAGTAGCCAAAAGTTGGTTCACTGATATGAGGTGTTGAGCAAGGAAAAGGGGGCCAGACCCCTGAAACAGGCCTTCCCCAGGGAAGGGGCCTGACACCCCGCCCCGCCCCTGCAGCGTGGGGCTTCACCAGGGACCCCTGAGCTCTCTCTGCCCGTGGTCCTGTCCGTCTCTCTCTGTATACTCCCGTGCGTAACAGAAATGAAGCCGTGTTTTAGCACCTGTGAAGTTCCGCGTTTGCACTCAGTATTGTACAGACATTGTTTCTGTGCTTCACCGTGACACCTCAAAGTAAAGATTGGTATTTCCACGCTGCAGGAAACCAAGGCTCACGTACTATGAAGCGGGTCACCCAAGGCCACTCCGCTCTGCGACCAGGTATGAACTGGAAAGTATGAACTGAAAGTCCCAAAGCCTCATTCCCCACCCAGCTGTCCTCGGTCTCCTCCGTGTCTCTCGGTTTCTCCATGTCTCCACATCTACCTCTTCTGTCTCTGTCTTCCCAGCGCCTTCTTCTATCTGTCTGTTTTTCTTCGTCTCTTTGCTTGCCTCTGTCTCTCTCTCTGTGTCTCTGTCTCTGGCTCATTTATTTTTAATAACCACAATAATGAGAAAAGCTCCTTCCCGACCCTCCTGGGGAGGGAGACAAAAGGAGGGGAGCTGGGGGACAAGGGGGAGGGATAACCTCCCCTCTTGCTCCTGAGAAATTTAATAAAGGGCCTGAGAAAGTGCTGGGCTCCACTGCCGGCCAGTATCCTGGGAAAGGGGGCGGCCCCCTCCCCCACCGCAGACTCGCGGCTCTGTGCTGGCCTGGGGTCAGGGGAGGGAATGTCTCCGTGTTGGGCCCCACTTCTCCAGCTCACAGGCTTTATCTCTCCCCTCCCTGCTGGTGGGAGCAGTTCCCCCAGCTAATCCGCCCCTGAATATGGGCCCTGCAGACTCCCTCCCCTCCATGAGACCTGCTGGCTTTCCCAGGAGAGCTGCTCCAAGGGGAGAATCAATCGCAGAATGGCAGCCTGTGCACTCCCAGGTCAGGCAGGGCAGGGCAGCCCCTGCCTCGGCTGCGTCAGGCCAGCTCCTCGGGAAACCATCCATGGAGGGGGGAAGGCCTGGCCACCCCCTGCCAGCCCACCAGGCACTTGATGCCAAAGTGCTCCACTGGGCAGGTTCTACCACCAGATGTCCACCTCTGCCTCCTCGAAGGCCAGCACTGGCCAAAATAGGACAGCAGGTGACAGCATCCCTCAGCCAGTCCCCAACCTCACCTCACCCTCCAAGAGGGGCTTTTCCAGAGAGAGTCTTAGCAGGTCAGAGCAGAAGAAACCCTGGTCCAACCTCCTCCTGTGACTTTTGGGGAAACCCAGGGGATGAGAGCTGCAGGTTGACAGGTGCAAAGGGGGGCTTCTCAGAGGACAGGAAGAGGAAGCCCAGCTGCTCTGCTGAACAGCTGAGATGGACCTACGGTACAGCAGCAAGGTGAGAGAAACGAGGCCGACTCCTCAGACGGAGTGTTGAGGCCAAGGCTGCAGTGCAGGTGGGCAAGGCCAGCTCCCCACTGTGGAAGGAGCTCCAGGCTCTTATCTGCGCAGGGAGCCCGTGGGCCTGAGGCTGTCCAGGCTCAGTCATCCTCTGCTCCCAGGTGTCTGCACAGCCTTTCCCATGTTGGGAAACCACACTCTGCAGGGGTGAGAACGTCTCCCACCTGGCCAGGGCTGGAGGGAGGGGCGGAGGCCTGGGCCTGGGACTGAGCATGCAGGCACAAGCCCATTTGCGACATGCAGCTCTCCCAGGCTTGGTGCTGAGTTTGGGGACTGAGAGAAGATGATAACATCTCATTGTTAGGAGAGTTTAGAAAGTGCCAGGTACTGTGTTAAGGTATAATCCTA
Source organism: Erethizon dorsatum (assembly GCA_028451465.1). Classification (NCBI taxonomy): domain Eukaryota; kingdom Metazoa; phylum Chordata; class Mammalia; order Rodentia; family Erethizontidae; genus Erethizon; species Erethizon dorsatum. The sequence goes on along the minus strand of CM051827.1, from coordinate 105,594,002 downwards.
CTAAGCCCTCAGAACAATGTGACATGCTTGCTGCTCTTTAAAAATGAGAAAGTAGAGGTACAGAGAAGTTGGTCACTCGTCCAAGGCTCCACAGCCAATCCATAAGAAAGCCACCATTTAAAGGAGGTTGAATGGTGCACAGCTGACCCCAGGGCTCACTCACAGACAGTAGAACTCCTGCCTATCTCCTAGGAAGACGCTTGCAGCAAGAGAAGAGATGAAGCCAGGCTGGGGTTCTGGGGAGGGCTCAAAGGTTTCATCAATGGCCTGAGCTAGAACTTAATCCTACTTTGTGAGAAGTGGTAGGCCCTGTGCTTCTTGACCTCACAGGCACAGCCAACAGATTGGGCAGCTGCCCACCCAGTCCTCAGTGCCAAGTGGGCAGGATGACACCTGGGCCAAAGGGCTGAACTGGCCTTTCCCTGAGCTTTCCTTGCCTGGGGTCATGGGTAGAGGAAGAAAGAAAGGACGGAGAGATAGAATGGGGAGACAAATGCATTCCCGGCTCCCAGCCTGATTTTTCTTGGTGCCAGGTACTGCACTGGGCCCTGGCAGGGAGGCATGTGGGCATTAGACAAGGCCAGCTAGGCAGCTGCACCACCTCAAGGAGACAATGAGCTGGCATCCTAGGATCTTTGCAGAAAGCAATAGCCGTGGGGTGCGAGAGTCTGCTCTTCTAAGGCCCCTGTCCTGAGCTGCAGAAGGACATGGTGAGAGAAAGCCTTGCTATTTCCTGTTCTAGGTCTGCAGGACAGAGGAACTGCAAAGGCCAGAAAAGTAAAGCATCCCCCAAAACCCCAACCCCCACTGGCAAGACACTTGGTGCCACTGACTGTCCTTCCTTGTTCTCTCAGATTATTTCAATCCTCTAATCCTTCAAGAAAGGAATTATAGGGCTGGTGAGATAGCTCAGCGGCATAAGCAACTGCCTGGCAAGCGCAAGGTCCTGAGGTCGACTCCTGGTACCCCCATAAAAAAAAAATGAAAGAAAAGAATTTTATCTTAATTTTTAAAAATTATGAAATAACCTGAGGCCCAGAGAGGTTAAGAACTTTGCCTGAAGACACACAGGCTGTCATGAGCAGCATACAGAAGCTACGTCTCCCAGCTCCTAGTGTGATGACCCCTGGTATACGCTGCAGCTGTGGAGAACCAAAGTGGTTCTGAGCCCTGGGCAGCTGCAGGTGGATAGGCACAGCTCCCACCTTGAGTCTAGCCCCATCCTGGGGTAGCTGGTGGGCAAGCAGAGGCCCTTCCAGACACGTGTTTCCACTTTCACTGGAGCTGGGAACTAATAGTAGAAAAACCTGTGAAGCTGCTAATGGGATAATGGAAAGAGAGTATTTATTTATTTTTTGAAGGAGGCCTCTGAGGATCTGGGGCAGGCCCAGCATCAGGCAGACAGCGGGAGGTCAGCCCGCTGTGAACGGGGATTAAGCAGACACCTTGGAAGGAGGGGTTGGCAGAGCAGAGGCTGTAGCAGGGCCCGGTGTGGTGCCCTCCACGTCTGGCCCCTCAGGAGAGAGCAAGGCTGGGCCTAGGGACTCAGGACACTTTCAGAGAGGGGGCTTCCTGCTCTCCCTGCACATGGCGCCAGCCCCTGGGAGGCCATCACATGGGCCTGCCTTCTGGTAGTATGTCCCCAACAGCCTCCACAAGCAGCTTCATGTGGGAAGAGGTTTATATTGCTCCGGGTGCTGAGGCCAATTCCATGCCCAGGAAGCTGGAGACTCCTTCCTGAGTGAGGTGCAGTGGGCCTGCCTTCCCTGGCCCCACTAGTGGGGACCAGTGGAAAATCTCTTTCCAGATGAAGGCAATGCTCTTGGACCTCCCAGTCCTGGGAGCACCCATGGAGCCTGAGGGGAAGAAGTGCCCAGAAGTCAGGCAGCCTGGTGGCATCCAGGCTGTGGACATCGGGGGGATGCTCAGAGGCACAGAGAAGGCTGGGGATGGAGGGTAGCCCTGCCCTCCAACCAGAGCGGCTCCACTTTTATTTGTCTTACATACTGACTTTCCAACTCAGATTTCTCTCCAAAGCACTAAGGCTTCCATGACTTTAACAAACAAACAAACATCCATCCATCCATAGTATTAAAAATCCCCACTCTCCCTCACTGTATGCAAGTGACACCTCAGGATTCAGAGGGAAGGAACTTGCCCAAGATCACACAAAGCTGGAATGTGACTGAAGGCATCTGCCTCCTGGTTCAGAGATAGTCCCTACAATGCCACTGTGACTTCAGGAAGACTGGTTTGGACTTGCATCTCCAGGGCCCAGCATGGAAGAGGCAGCATTGAACACTGAGGACATCTGGGACAGCAGTTGCCCTGGGGCAGGGGGACAACTTGACTTTGGGGCTGACCCTCCTTCTTCCTGCAGGGTAGCCCCACTGGAGGCCCCTTCTTTCTGGCCTGTCCAGTGGCCAGTAGTCTTGGCCCAGGTTCCAGTATCCTCTGTCTGCCCAGCCCAGGCTGAGTGTCCCCTCTCAACCCCAGCCCAGTCTCAGAAGAACAAAGATCTAGAGATGCCCAGCTGTACCCTGCCAGCACTGCCACACAGTAGCAGGCCTGGCTGCCTGTGACTGGAGAGTGTTTAAGAGTTGGGTCAGGTGGGTCCTACCCTGCCAAGCCCCATTCGCTGCAGCTATATTCTCAGGAACATATGCTTGATACTTTAGTTCCATTCCCAATGTGCTCCACCCCGCTTGCTACCAAGTTCTGCAACCTGTGCCGTCCTCTCCTTGGAGGAGCAAGGGAAGGCATTGTGTAGGGGGTCACCTATCTGCCCCCATGTTGCCTGGCTTGGGGGCAACAGGCTTAAGCTATTCCTGGAGACTGAAGCAGACATTTAGAAGAACTTCCTGACCAGCAGCTTAGATACTGGAACTGAAACTGGGGAAAGAGGGAGAAACAGTTGATTAGGGGCCAGAGGTGGGGTGGGGGGTGGATTCTAAGGGAGGCCAGAGGAGCTGTCCAAGGCAGAGTTAGGTCATCTCTTAATGTCATAAGCCTGGTGAAGCCCCAAAGCCTGTGCTTCACCCCTTTGTTTAAAAAATACTTATCATCATCGCTTCTCGGCCTTTTGGCTAAGATCAAGAAATACTTATCAAACATCCACTCTGTGTTGGGCATCCATTAGGCTCTGGAGGAGAGTAGGGAGCAAGTGTCTGTCCATCTTTGGTCACGAAAAAGCAACCAGGAAACTTAAAGATAGTGAGAGACCGAGACTGAGGTCAAGGCATCTGCTTGGTCCAGAGGAGAGTTGAGGAAGACTTCCTAGAGGGAGAGAGATGTCCCCTGAGATGGAGAGCTGCCAGCGGTGGCAGACCTGTGGCATGTGTGCCACAGCCGGCTGTTTGTTATCACTGAAAATTCTCAAAGGTTCGCTATCACTGGCCTAGGAAGAGGTCACCTAGGACCTGTGTCCCATCAAACACATCCAGAAGCTCAGCTGGGGTGGCATCCATGAGTCTTTTCCCTTTTACTGGTGATTTTCAAAAAAGAGAGAAAGGCCAGTGAAGAGAAGAATAAGATCAGCAGGTCACGCAAATGACCCAGAACATGAGTCCTCACCTCTCTTAGCTCTACACTTGTAGTCTGATGCTGGACACACAGCAGGACCTCAGTAAATATTTATTAAATGAACAAGATACAGTATTTGGTCATTTGGGAGCTCAGCCCCCCACCAGCCCTCTTTCTCTTCCAAAACTGCAAACTGCTTCAGCTTAGAACCCAACCAGGACAGGGTGACCATCCCTCCAAACCACCCCAAGCAACGTACTTAGCAGGCCTTGCCCTACAGTAGCGTCCCCCCAAGCAGTACAAACAGCGAGGGCTAATATGTCCTGAGCGCTCAGCATTCTGTGTGTTACTTCACTTAACCCTCCCAGCTGCCGTGTGAGATGGCTACTGCCCTGATCTCATTTTACAGATGAGAAGTCAAAGCACAGGGACGTTAGGTACCTCATCCAAGGTCACACAGCTAGTTCATGGGTGATGGAAAGAAGCACTGTCTTTTTTTTTTTTTTTTTGTGGGTACTGGGGTTCGACCTCAGGACCTCGCACACCAGCAGGCGCCCGTGCTGCTGAGCGATATCACCGGCCCTTTTTTCGTATGTGGGTACCGGGAGTCGAACTCGGGCCCTTGCGCTTGCCAGGCAGGCACTTACAACAGTGAGCCATCTCACTGGCCCCAGCACTGTCTTTTATATCTAAGGGATGTCCACCATGGTTGGGTCTTTAATGCTTAGAATCATTAAGAGAAGCAGGTATCAATCATTCCCTTTCACAAACGGGAAAAACTCAAAAGTTAAGCCTGGAAACTGCTCCTCTGGGATTTGGCTCCTGATACCATTCGCTCTCTCTGCTGTACTCCATCACTTTCCTGGGACTTCTCCCAAACTGAGGTGCAAACATCTGTACCCTGGCAAACTCCATGAGGAGAGCTGGCCCAATGACTCGCCAGCAGGATTTATGTCTTGTCCAGGGTGGATAGTTTGGCTGTTGTTATGAAAGGCTGAGCAGAGCTCAAAGATGGAATTTATTCTCATTAAACGATTGCAAATGTCAGGCAGCACGGCCTCGGAGCTCCTCGTGCATGCACCCAGGTGGCTGGGGGCCAGGCTGCCGGAACAAGCATGCCTGTGACCAATTGGCTACTCCTAGTGCCGTTAGAGCCCACTAGGAGACAGAAGTTTCCAAGGCAGGGCCTGAGCAACATGCTTTTCAGGGGACACAGCGGCCCCTCCTGCCTGAGAGACGGCACTGGGACAGAGGGTGTCACTCCAACGAATTGAATGAGATCCATTCCAGTGCAGATGGATGAAGAAATTACCTGCAGATGTGACTACGCACAACCATTGTGATTCTCTGGGTTGTCACGAAGCCTCAGGGAGTCAGGGCCTCTTGGAACAGGGTTTTTATTCCATGCAGTCCCCTGCCCTCTGGGCAGGGCAGATTTGTGCCAGCCTGGGCTGAAGAATGATCGCTACTTCTCTTGGGCCTCCTGGCCATCAGTGCTTCTTAAGCTTGTTTGTTTGGAGGCCCAAATATAGGGTGAGATGTTACAGGGGTCCTGGCTAAGGGCCTCAAGAAGGGCTTCTGCAGGGGTGCCCAGAAAGCCAGCAGTGGTTCTCTGAACAGACTCCCAAGGGGTCAAGCCTCCTCCCTAGGTCTTGGAGTTCTTATGCATATTTTTCAATTTTTTTTTTAATTGAAGTACTGGGGATTGAACCCAGGGGCTTCACACTGAGCTACATCTTCAAACCCTTTTTACTTTTATTTTTTTATTTTGACAGGCTGCTTGCTAAGTTGCCCAGGCTGAGCTCGAATTTGTAATCATCCTGTTTCAGCCTCCCAAGCCACTGAGATTACAGGTGTGTGCCACCACGCCTAGCAGGAGAACACATTTTTTAAAAGAAGGCAGCTACAGCAATGGTTCCCAAATCGAAGACTCAGGATCTGTAAGACATTGATTGTTTCATTCATTCATTCATTCATTCAACCATTCCAGCACCCAAAGTCTGTTCCTGGCTGGGTCACATAATCAAACTTCCCTGGAAAAGTGCACAGTCCAGCGAAAAGGGACAGACATCCCATGGCCAGCTTCCACAAAATGGGATGGGCCGTTAAAGTGGTGTACGTGGTACTCTGGGGACTCAGATGAGGGAGATGATTTGGTCTGAGTGGTCAAGGAAGACTTCAGAGAGGAGATGTTGAAACAGGGCAATTAAAGGTGAACAGAACCTGCTCAGGTGAATAAGGACCTCCTGGCAGGAGATACCCCATCACAAAGGTATGGGGGAGGTGGGGGAGACCTGCGGAATGCTGGAAGATAAAGAGGAGATGGTGGGCTCTGCCGAGGACTTCCTGCAGACTCTGGAAACTTTGAAAGACTTCAGGGTAAGAGGACTGCATGACTGGACTCAGAGATAGAGAGAGCCTCTCGTCTGAAGGCAGACTGGAAGGACAGACGGGGCAGAGGCCAGCAGTCAGCCAGGTGGCGAGATAGGAAGGACAGGATGGACTCAGGAGAGGTTTGGATAGTATCACTTTCTTGGGGACTGATGGGCTTGGAGGATAAGGTGGCAAAAAAAGAGGAGGAATTAAAGACAATGGTGGGATGGTGGGAGAGAGGAACCCCACATGGGTAGAAGGAGAAGCCTGCCCAGGCCTGGCTGTCCAGTGGTTGGGCTAGACACAGACATGTGTCCCAGCCACCTTCAGAAGTCTCCTAAGAGCTCCTCTCCCCTCAGTATCTATTTCCTTTCATCAAGTCAGGACACAAATTCCCACCCACTCTTCTATTCATTTCCTCCCAGTATGGAGAAGGTAACTGGGGAACACTTGGGGACGGGAAGGAGAAGTTCTCTGAAGGAAACTACTTTAAAGTTGGCACAGTTGGTGTTTTCTGAGCCCATCAGGTCCATGATGGGAAGGCGACAGAAAATCCAAGCCCAGGCTTGCCACTGAGCCCAGAATATCTTCCCCTCACTCTTGAAGCCTGGGTGCCACCTCAGCCCCTCTCAGCAAATGACCTTGCCTCCAACCTGCCATCCCCATAACACTTGCACCCTGTGAACTCACTATAACTGTGTCTGGCCTTCCCTGCCCTCGTCCTGAGCCAGCTTCTTCACCTGGGCTCTGCAACTTTATGTCACCAGCCATCTCCTCTCCTATCTGCCATCTCCTGCCCCTCAACCTGTAGAACAGCTTCGTGTCTTCGCCCTAAAATCTGCTTCATGCTGTCACCTTCCTTAGACTCTCAAGAGACTTTCTACACTCGTCCCTTCCATATCCTCATCTCTTTTCACCCCTCAACCCACTGCTCCCCCACCTCCAAGAAACTCTTTAGACAGAGGTCAGACCCGTACCGTTCCGTTCTCCACCTGCATGACATCTCCGCACTCATCCCCCAGGCCCTCCCCTCCCTCCTGAAACTCTCTCCTTCCTTGGTTCTCCCACTACCTTCCAGTTCCCCAGGGTTCCGCTCTCCATGTCTTTGGGCCACACTGCGCAGGCCGGGCTTCACCAGCCAAACTCCACAGCTGACTTTTGTCCTCTCCCCAAGTTGGATTCTCACTCTAGTCCTGACTTCTCTGGTGACCTCCAAACCCATCTATCCAGAAGCCAGTTGGGTGTCCCCCACTCAGGACATGACTTATACTCTGGCCCTTCCCACATACCCTAAAACTCATCCAGCTCTCGGGTCCCGACCTTGGTCAACAACCTGGACTCACTCTCCTTTATTTTCCCTCCATAAAATATATCACCAGGTACTGCTGATTCAACCTTCCCGAGATGACGTCTCTCCATCTCCACTGTCATCGTCTCTGGTTTGGTCTCATTAACCAGAACAGTTTGTCCAAGGGTGAGATAAGAACCTTCTCTGTCACTCTGATCCCCTCCCCAAGTCATTCTATCCCATTACTGCTTCTGTGCTCTTTATAGCACTTATTACCCTCTAAAATGATCATTTTCCTTGCTTATGTATTTCTCTCCATTAGAATACAAGCTTTTGTTCTGTTGGAAATAGTCTTGCCTCCAGATGCCCACATCCCCACTCTCCACTTTCCTCTCTAACCTTTTCCTTCTTCCCTCGGGTCCCCTGACTTCCCGCTCTTTCCTAAACACACCAAGCTGATTCCCACCCCGGCACCATCTGGAAGGCTCTCCTACCAGATCGGCAGTTCTCAAACCTTTTGGTCTCATGACTCCACTATACTCTTGAAACTTGAGGACTCTAAAGAGTTTGTTTATGTTTGTGTGGGCTATATCCATCATTGCTTATCAAAAAAAATTTAAGACACTAGAATACACAAGCACATATCCCATTAGCTGCCAGCATGATGGTGTCATCACATACCACGGGCACCTGAAAGCTCCTGCAGACCATGAGAGTAGAAAAGGTAAACACCATCTTAGGATTATCCTAAATTTTCCCTTGCAAGTCCTTCAACAGGGTCTTGGAGAACACTGGGACCTGCTGCACCAGACAATTGCATCCCCTATTTTTCACTCCATGTAGGTTTCAATGCAAATGTCACCTCCTCAGGAAGACTTCACAGCCCCTTATCCTCTCCCCATCTCATTCTAGCCCATTACTTCCACGTTCTTTATGGCACCTGTTACCTCTGAATTGATCTACTTTCTTACTGATTTATTTCACCTCTTTTGTTCACCTCAGAAGGCAGCATAGTACCTGATACACAGTAGACAATAACATTTTATTTAAATGAAGGAATTGCATTAAAGTGGTTCTTTTTAGCCATAACACATACTAAAATCCCTTGGGGGGGGATTTTTAAATTTCTGCATCCCAGTCAATTGCACCAGAATGATGTGGGGGGGGTGATCCTGTTCACCCAGGTGTCAGTGTTTATAAATGTCCCTCAGTGAGTTCAATGGGCAGCCAAGAATAAAAAATACTGTTGTGGATTCTTAAATCCTCACTGGGTCTGAGTTTCAGAAGACAGAAATGGTGAAAACTCTGTGTCTTGCCTGTCTCTCTTGGAGCAGGCAGTGGGGCCCGAGGGCAGCTGGAAGAAGATGTGAGGCTGTCTGAGGGTGAAAACTACCCTCCTTGGTCTTGGGCCTCAGACCAAAGGAAGGGACCAGTACCTTGCACATGTGGTGCTGGTTGCTGTCACAACCAAGTCTGGAGGCCTTGCCACTCTGGGGACACTTCCACATACTGTCACATCCAATGCTGGTGCTTTAGCAGCTCTTGGGAAATGATGATTTCAGTGGACAGAGAGAGAAATGAGGGCTGTCCTCAGATTGCCCTGGGCAGAGGGGAGGCTCACGCGGTCAGGCTCACCTCTGAAGTGGATCCAGAATGACACACCTATACTCCTACCTGAGCAGTGCTTCCCACACTGAGCCGTCGCCAGAACCCTGCCTGCTTCAGGTAACCTCAGGCCAGTGCTGGAAACTGCTGCTCCCTGGAAAGGGTGGAGGCAGCCATCGTCCCACTCGAAGCAGTTTTTGAGGTGAGGGCATCTAACAGAGGCTGGTGGCTCCCAGCGCTGTGCCGGGTGCTTTCCACACACGGGCTTGCTTCATACCAGTGGTTCTCAGATGGGGCAATGGCACTCACTGCACAGGGGAGAAAACTGAGGCACAGAGAGATTAGGTGATTTTCCTGGAGTCCATAGTCCAAGATTGGCTACATGAACTTGAAGAAGTCTCTTGACCCTCTCCAGTCAGCATTCTTATCTACAAACGAGAGAACTAGTATCTCTTGCAGGGTTATGATGGATATAAAAGCACTAGACATAAGCATGGAGCAGAAGAACTGCTTCACAAGTGGCAATAACAATATTCTTATTGGCTCCCGAATCCTTCATTACACTCTGCCACTTCTCAGAAGAAAATCACTTACATTTGTATCACATGATTGAAAATTTTATGTGCATTAGCCCATTTCATTTTTGCAGCATCTTGTGAAGCCAAAACTTTTGCCCACAAGTCCCCTTTGCATTTGTTTTAATAAAGACCCTGGGTCTGGAGAGGTCCAAGTCACATGTGTGGGCCCCACAGGGCTGAGTGGCAGAGCTGGGTCAGGAAACCAGACGTCCTGACTCCCCACCCAAGACTTTCTCCACCACACAGCAGCCACGGAGCGCTGCAGCCTACCAGGCCTCAAGGGACGTTCCACCCCAACTGCTCTGGGAAGGAGGAAAGCGGGGAAGCCCGAGGTGGGAGTGGATGCCGCTGGGAGGGTGGAGCTGGTCCTTGATGTGGTGGTTGGGCCCAGCCAGGGCTGTCGCCACAGTCCCATGGTTTGGCTGAGACTGCAACCACACTTCCGCTGGTGAGGCAACGCGGGTGGAACTGGGTCTGCCGCCCGTGCAGGGTTGAGAAGGGGAGGATGCTTGGCCTCTGGATCTTGCCATTGGGATGGGGCGTCTCCTGCTGTTTCACTTCTGTCCACCGGCCCAGCTCCTAGGCACAGGTACCTCGGGACCAGACCCTCTGCCTAGCAGATACCTGACAGAGGAGGAAATGAGCCTCAGCCCCAAGTCCTCCGGAGGGAGGATAAAACCTACGATTAATTAAGAACCTGCTAGGATGGGCCTGTGATATAGCTCAGTGGCATAAGCGCCTGCCTGGCAAGTGTGAGGTCTCAGGTCAACTCCCAGTACTCGCATATTACAAAAAAAAAAAAAAAAAAAAAAAGAAACTGCTAGGTGCTGGGTCTTATCCTTGTGCTTTGTAGCCCAACATATCTGGAATTATTATCCTTGTTTTACAGCTAAGAAAGGTAAAGCCCAAGGCTCACTGTCCTAGTCAAGGTGATAGAGCCAGAATTATGCCAAAGCTCACGATCTTTGCAGGGCATTGTTGCTTTACAGAAGACCACATCCCGGCAGACAGACAGCTTTGCCAAAGCCCACCAACCCCTTGAACTATCCTCACTAAGGACAGCAGAGTCGGCCCACCTTCTCCACACGCAGTGGCAACAAAGGCTTCTGCACCGTTTCTATCACTGAGTTCAGTTCTCAGATGGGCTCAGCTCCTCCCGGAGCTGGTAGGATGAAAAGACGTGCATGAAAAAAATGAAGTAATAGAGAAGTACAAGTAGTGGGTTGAGAAAGTTATTTTGACTAGGAGAGTAAGAAAAAACACCACAGGCCCAGCATGATGGCACATGCCTGTATCCCAGCACTCAAGAGGATGAGACAGGAGGATCACAAATTCTGAGCCTGCTGGGCGTGGTAGCACACACCTGTAATCTCAGCATTCAAGAGGCTGAGGCAGGAGGATTGCCTTGAGTTCAAGGCCAGCCTGGGCTGCATAGTGAGTTCAAGGCCAGCCTGAACTACACAGCAAGACCCTGTCTCAAAAAACAAAACAAAACAAAACAAATTCTGACCTCAGCCTGGGCAACTTAGCAAGATCCTGTCTCAAAAATAAAAAATAAAAAAGGGGCTGGGGATGTAGCTCAATGTGAAGGCCCTGGGGTTCAATCTCCAATCCCGCCAAAAAACTACCATAGAATTGAATGGGTCTGGGCTGGGCTTGGAAAAATAAGAAGGTAGGTCTCCTTTTTCATAACTAAGGACCACGTCTTGCTTTTGAGGCACAGGTGAGGCTCTAGCAGAGACCCGTCCCCTCCATGGGAGCAGGCAGCTTCCTCCAAGCAGAGTGCACTGAACAGAAGTCTTTTCTGGGAAATGATAAGCAGGGTCAGGAGCAGCTGATGATAATTAAGGGGTTTGGCTTGGTGGCACCTCTTTAGGGCCTGTAGAGATACCGTCACATAATAAGGGTTGGCTGTGACCAGGAGATTAGGCAAAGGGGGCCCCTTGGGAGTAGGACAAAGCCAGATTCCTTATCAATAGGCCAGTAACCTGCTTTGTGCAGGCTCAGACTTGGACTTGGAGGAGAGAGGCTCCGCTCACAGCTTGGGGGAAGCTAGCTACATGCAGTAGGACCAGAGAGAAGCAGGACAGGATGGTGATGGTATTTACATGGCCCAGTGCAGAATGAAAATCTGGCCCCTTGTCCAAAAGGTATTAAGACTCTCAAGAGAGCAACAGCAAAGAATTCAAAACCAAGCTCAAGGACCCCTGTAAGCATGGGCCATGTGCCACATGCCATGAAGCCAGCCCTGAGTGCTAGCAAGGGTTGAGACCATGTGGTGGTCAGCCACAGAAGTGTTCTGGCCTAGTAGTCTCCTGACCAGAATGACAAGGACCCATCAGCATAAACGAGGCACAGCCGGGGGCCACACTCCACCTTCCTGGGCTGACAGCGTGCTCTGCAGAGGCACTGGGAGTCAGGGAACAGCTTTCACAGGTGCCAGGCCCACCTTAGCCGACCAGCATCATGCCTGAGCCCAGGCCTTAGCTGATTAGGAGGAGGGAGGACACAAAATTTTATCTCTGTTTAGGGGGAGCTCTGAATGCTGGGAAAGGATGTTGCACTTGGACACCATCTGGGCAAGAGGCCTCTGGAGCTGTTCTTTTAATTTACAGACTGACAATCAAGGGAAGGGGCTCTGGCAAGTACAAAGGGCAATGGCCCAGAAAAGAATCAAAGTAACAATAATGGGCCTGCCTGGCACTGTCTTCTAGGCCCCCGCCCTGGGGTCCATGTGGCTGGGAAGCCTGTTGTCTGTTTCAGCAGTGGGATCAAAACCAGCTTTCAGAGCAACATAAGCCAGGAGTCATTTTTAGCACAGACGTAACTTTCTAAGTTCCTTTTTCCTACCCCTCATTTTTTTAGTTGCCTTTAAAGAGGCCGCAGAGATCTGAACAACAAATCCAAGTTTAAAGAGACAAGTGCAAAAATGCAAACTGGGCAAGGGGACAGAGCCGCCAGCTGGACAAAACGTGCCTGGAAAACAGCATCCTCTGCTTGGCAGGTGCCGGGGATTTATGGCTGAGTTTTGCAGACGTTTCATCACATTACGAGCCAGCTCAGGAGACCCTCATAAAATTCTGCTTATATGAAAGAACAAACTAGCTGATAAAAGTCAGCTGCTGCCTATAAACACGCTGCGGGGATTATAATTGAGTAGTGGATTTATTAGTCTGGGCTCTCTCTGCAATTAAAAGCTACTCTGCACATCAGAATTGGGAGAAGAGCAGGAGCACGGAGTAGTTGCTCCTTGCGCCCAGGGTGGCAGATGTGCCATACTGCCCCCGTCCCCCCACTTGTTCTTCCAGAGACCAGAGGGAAGATTCTCGCTCAGGATCTCACATCCTCCATTCTCACCTCCCACAGAAAGAATCAGTCACCCTCTCCTTCCTTGGCATGTCCCATGCATCCTTTATGACAGCACTTCTCACATGGCTTGCCTCTCTGCCCGGTCTCCTAAACCAAGAATTTCTCATTTAACTTTGCACGGCCAGTGATCAGTTCCGTGCCAGGAACCCAAGGAAGCCTCAGAATGTGGCTGGATGTGGCAGACGTCAGTTATTACTGCCCTACTCCTGACAGCATGGAGGGGGCGGGAGCGATGCTGAGGTGCTGTTGGCACCAAGGACTACCTACGTGCTGGGGAGCAGCGGAGGGAGAAGAGGTATGGTGGGGAGGTTGAGACCATTTTCTTCCCCAGAGAAAAGCGATCTCTGTGACTACTCTGCCAGCCATACCTCAGGGCTGCCACCTTTGCTCAGGATTAAGGTTGTTTTTTTCTTTCCTTTCTTCCTTTCTTTCTCTTTCCCCTCTTTCCCTCTATCCTTTCTTCTTTTCCCTTCCTCCCTCCTTTCCTTCCTTTTTTTTTTTTTTTTGAGACAAGGTCTAGCTATGTAGCTCATCATCAAAATGGTGATCCTCCTGCTTCAGCCTCCCAAGCACCGGGATTACAGTTATGCAGCACCACCCCCAGTTTAAAGTTGTTTCTTAAAATGTGACTACATTGAAATGAAGGATTAAGAATACAGATAATAGCCCCTTTCCTCATACACAGCTCAGGATACCTGGGGCTGAGGCTCTAATATGCTCTACCAGGTATCAGTCTGAGAAAAATGACTTTCCTTTGCACTCTGTAGAAATCAAGCAGCAGCTTTCCAGGAATGATGGGGAGGAGAGACAGTGCCTGGGTCACCCTGTCATTCCTTAAAGACTGGCTTTCTCTTCCCAGGCCCTGGCATAAAATGCAAAGTGTAAGAGTCTGGCAGGCAGCCCCAAGATTCATCCCAACCCCCTTGGCTGCAGGATCAGAGGGAAGGGTAACTGGCACGGTCACGGCTGCCTAGAAGAGGCCTGGGCACTTCATGCACCTCTGCCAAGTCAGGTGCTGGAGAAACCCTATCGTGCAGGGCTGAGCACTCAGAAAACCTAACTAGGTGTCAGCAATGTTCTTGCTTTCTGTGGTAGAAAGGGAACAGTGGCGTGGGGAAGAGATTCTTGCACCAAAACCAAGACAACCCTGGTGCAAATTCTGGCAACGTCACTGACACACTGTGGGCACTCAGAACCCTCGCTACGTCTGTGCCTCAGTTCCTCATCTGCCCGACAGAGGTCAGCATACTCATTTCAATACTTGTTAAGGGTTAAAAGGATTTAAAAAAATAAAACAAAGGAAAATAAGGAGGTATAAAAGAGCACAGCACAGAGCTATGCATTTAGTACGTGACTGATAAATTTTAAGTGAATTTCAACCCCTTAGTTTATAAGTTTACCAAAGCCCTCATGTATCTTTTCTCACTTGAACCTTACCACTCTGTAGGAATAATACAATTAGAAACCATGGAGCTGAGGCAGTGACTCCCCGCCATCCACTTCATTCCAAACACCTCCCTGTGTCATGGTCATTCCTCCTTCCACTGTTCTAGGAGAGGTAGAAAATAACAAAAACCCAGGAGACCTCTGATACTCCAGGTGAGAGCACATGCATACCGCATCTCCTAGCCTGACCTTCCGTCACCTTCACTCTATTCCTACCTCGTTAAGGGCTCCGAAATATGAACTATGTATCATGCATTAGTTAAGATCAGAGTGAATTCTGGGACAAGCATGTGCGTTGAGAGCCCTTAAGACGACTCAGCACTCTGTCAATCATTCCTGTCAATCACACCTAGAGATTCAGGGGGAGGGACCTGGCTGAGGCCCATATACAAATCCCGAAAGCCTGATTTACTGGGGGCTGCTGCTGTTGCTGTGTGCTTTGATGTGTGTGTAGTGCTTTTGCTTTTCTGTCACCCTAGCACCTTTTTTCTGTCTGTGTCTCATCTTTTGTTGGCACGGACTTGCCCTGAGCAAAACTTTCCGTGATCCTTAATAAATGTGCTTGCTTGCCACTTGCTACTGGTTGCACATTTGGCAATTCTTTCCTCGTCCTACACAAGAGCCTGGACTACATCTGCCTCTTCCACGGTAACAGGAACATATCATTATTTCCATTATTCAGATGAGGAAACAGACCTAGAGAGGGGAAATCATGTGCCCAAGGTCACACAGCTAGTTAGAGGCAGAGCTGAGATGCCCAGGTCTAAGTGAGATGCAGCATTGATTATTAACATATGCTCCTTCCCATTCCCAAACCAGCTCCTCCCAGCTCGGTGCTTGGGCACACAGGAATGGTACCTGGCTTCCCTCATCCTGATTGCACTCAGACATGATACCATCACCACAGAGCCTGGACTCTCCTTGGGCAGGCAGGAGTCCTTCTTAGAGTCCAGGGCACTCACTGACTTCGGACGACCCTTACTGTCTGAAATAAAAATCTTCAGGCCCACTTCTAAATGTGGATGAAGCAAGTAAAGGGAACTTCAAATTCTTCGTTTCTTCCCAACAGACTATGTCCTGCAGTGACAGGAAAAGGAGTTCTGACCCAAATGAGGGAAATAGAAAAGAACTCTCAATCCATAAACCAATAGCGTACCTAAATGAGAAGCACTGGAAGTATTCCCACGATGGTGATTCTCTGTTTGTAAATTTATTATGATTCCAGTAAAAATACCAAAAGAATTTGTTTTTGTTTTGAGGGTAGCAGGATTAGCTAAATGGAAAATTCTGGAGGTGGGAAAGGGTAATGAACAATACCGGAAGAGTTGCTCAAACCAGATATTAAAACTTTGGAGACCATCTTCATATTCATCAATAAGGGCTAGTACAGGTAGCGTAGTGAGGGGTGGGAAACCACTCCCCTCCACCCACTTGAGTTTGGGCAACACTCCAGGGCCACCCTCTTTCCATTATTCTAAGAAAAACAAACAAAAAAAAAAGCAAAGACCCAAGAAATCTCTAAAAATCTCTCTATTGGGAGCACTTGTTCCCTGTGTAACCACCAAGGCATGATGTTTTATTGAAGATTAGATATTCTTCCCATTCTGTATCTTACCCTCCCCTGAAAATTCTCTGTAGGCAGCCTCTTACGCTGATTGTATAAGTAAACGCGCTGCAGTTGTTGGGCGGTCCTTTCTCCCACCAGGAGAGGGGCTCCATCCGACCTCAGCTTTCTGCGTCTTGACTCGTCTTCACTTCTTCATCTTCCCTCTGGAGTTTCAAAAGCTGCGCTGGACACGGCAAATCTCCAGGCCAGAACATGAGCATGTTAGATCTCGAGGCCTGATGTTCAGCAACCTCTTCCCCAGGCGAACCTTACAAAAGATTTGTAAATATGGACTGCATCTCACACGTGATTTAATCAGACTGAACTCTAGAACATACAAGCTTGTTGAAAGTCCCTGAGGTGGTTCAGCACCCTGTAAATCATTTCTGCCAAACTTACCCAGATACCCAATGAGAGGCGCCTGGGCTAGGGTGCGCATCTTTTAAATCCGAAAGCCTGATTTATCTGCGTGTGCTTTTTATTTTTCTATCACCCCGACACCACTTGTGTGTTCATACCACCCTTTTTGTTTCTGCTGGCAGGGACCTGCCCTAAACATATCTTCCCGTAACTTCAATAAATGAAGCTACTTTTTCTTTTACCATTGGATGTACACAAGAGCCTGGACTCATGTTGGATCCACTAGCCAGTATCAGGGCCAGTTCAATAAATTACGGTATACCCACACAATGGCAAACTATGTGATCGTGTTTTAAAAATGTAACACGTTCTCAGGGGCTATAATTTGTATGTCTCACTGCAGGTGGCTTTATTTGAATTCAACTGTCCCATGGGCTTGAACCACTGGTGATGTATGCTTGACTACCTGAAAATACGGGTGTTGCTGTGGCCATAAAAATAAGCCAAATGTGTTATGACGTTTTGTGTACTTTGCAAAAATCAGCCCCCTTATCTATAAAATGTTCCAAGGAAATTCGCAAATATACATTTAATTTAATGAAATAATTTGTTGATTATTGTAACTGATATAGGGATGATATAGGACCTTCAAATAATCCAGATAATATAAGGGAAATAGGTAACTCCCAACCTTCTAGATGTCTGCTACACCAAGTTCGTGTTCCCCAAAATCGAAGAATGAATTCTAACAACAGAGGTTAAGTGCAACAAATATTTCTTGGGGGAAAGAAAGCTTTGGTCTAAGACAGAAGAGGGCCCAGAAAATGGGTTACCCACAAGCCCACTTCTCAGGGGAAGCTTTATGGAGTAAAATCACATGAGGTGGGCATAAGATGGGACAAAACTATGGTCAACCAATGAGATTACAAGTATAGTCACTTAGGTAATATTGATCCAATGGGGAAGCAAGCCAGGTAGCAAGTGTACCTGGAATGAACAAGGACTTTTCCTGGAGGGGAAGGGCCAGGACTGTTTAGAATATCAGTCATTATTGTTTATCCCTAGGGGAAGTATGTAGGTGTAGTCGTTCCATCTTCCGGCTTGAGGTCTGGCTTCTAAGGACTGTGCCTGTACCTACAGTTGTGATGCGTTCTCATCTTCTGCACTGGCTCCCCAGGGCCTAGCCCTGTCTGACTGTCTGTAATATTTTTAACTAACTTAGCTGTCTATAACATAATAATTTAATTGGTGTGAATACTATTAATATTTATATTTGGGCAGTAATTATTCAAATTCAAACAACTAACTAGATTCAGTCCATTTATAGACTAATTTTATTAATAAAGACTGATAAAATTGATTAGCTCTGTTTGTACCACCAGTGGTGCAAGCCGCCTGAAGGTATTATGGACGGCTAAGTTAGGTAGAAATACAGTAGGCAGTCAGACAGGGCTGGGCCCTCGAGGGAGCCAGTGCAGAAGATGAGAACGCGTCAAAACTGTGGCTGTAGGCACAACTGAAGATTAAAGTCACGATGGCTAGATTTACGTACTTCTCTAAGGGATAAACAGAAGCTTGAGATTATTGGTATCACCCTTTTGAGATTTCCCATTATCTCATTAGGGGTGGGACATCCTCTCCCACCCACTAAGGCTACTAAAACTAAGACTAAAGACAAGACCAAGACTATAGATTATCGACAAAGGTTAATGATATCACCCATATGCCCTTGCTACCATTGGATCAATATTAGCTAAGCGACTATTTTTTTTTTTTTTTTTTGTGTGGGTACCGGGGGTTGAACTCAGGACCTCGTGTGCCAGCAGGCGCCCGTGCCGCTGAGCGATATCACTGGCCCTTTTCTCATATGTGGGTTCCGGGAGTCGAACTCAGGACCTCACGCTTGCCAGGCAGGCACTTATGCCGCTGAGCCATCTCACCAGCCCTAAGCGACTATTCTTGCAATCTTATTGGTTAATCAAAATTTTGACCCCTTTTGTACCCACCTCATGATTTTGCTCTATAAAACTTCCTTTGAGAAGTGAGCTCATTGGCAACCCATTCGGGATCTCTCCTGTCTCTCAGGAGCTATTTCTTTTTTTTTTTTTTTTTTTTTTTTTTTTCCTGTGGGTACTGGGGGGGGGTCGACCTCAGGACCTCGCGCGCCAGCAGGCGCCCGTGCTGCTGAGCGATATCACCGGCCCCTTTTTCGTATGTGGGTTCCGGGAGTCGAACTCGGGCCCTCGCGCTTGCCGGGCAGGCGCTTAAGCCACTGAGCCATCTCACCGGCCCTCAGGAGCTATTTCTATTCCCCATTCCTATTCTCCAATAAATTTTCCTACTCTTTTTTTTTTTTGTGTGTGGGTACCGGGGGTCGACCTCAGGACCTTGCGTGCCAGCAGGTGCCCGTGCCGCTGAACGATATCACCAGCCCTTTTTCGTATGTGGGTTCCGGGAGTTGAACTTGGGCCCTCGCGCTTGCCAGGCAGGCGCTTACGCCACTGAGCCATCTCCCCAGCCCATTTTTCCTACTCTCAACCTCCGTTTTTCCTTAGAATCATCCTTTGACTTCGGGGAACATGAACTCGGTGTATGTGACATCTAGCATTTCCCCTATATCAAATGGACAGTCTGTGTGGACCACCAGTGGTTCCAGATGACAGGACCGTGTCAAGGAAGCTCTTCATGTATTCATACAGCTCAAGTTCCAAGATACAACAAACGGAAAAAACAAGGCATTGGCCAGCAGTGGTAGTGCACACCAATAACCCCAGCACTTAAGAGGCTAACGGCAGGGGATCGTGAGTTAAAAGAGCCCAGCCTGGGCTATACAGCAAAACCTTTTCTCAAAAAACAACAAAAACCCAAACAAAAGACCCCAGGCATAAAACTGGGTAGACAGCATGCTGCTATTTGTATAAAAAGGAAGGAGAAAACACAAAAACACATTTGTTATCTGTTGCTGTGGAAAAATAACCCCCAAAACTCAGTGATTAAACATTTATCATCTTGGTGTGCATGGGTCAGGAATCAGGGTACAGCCAAGCTGGCTGTCTCTGGCTCAGTCCTCTCAAGGTCAGTAGAGCTATCAGCTGGGGCTGGACGCATCTGAAGGCTCACCTGCCTGCGGGAGAGGACCCGCTTCCAAGCTCTCCCCCTGGCTCTTGCAGCATCTGGTCTCTCATGTGCTTGCCCACAGGGCTGTGGCTGTGCACAGCATCCCAGCTGACGTCCTCAAGGGCGTACAATCCAAGAGTGAAAGACAGCACCCAAATGGAAGCCACAGTCTTGTTCTGATCATCTGTTTCAGAAGCAACACCCCACCTCTTTGCAGTCTTCTGTCATTAGATGCAAATCTGCAACTCGGCCCACAGGAAAAGGGAGGGGAGTACCCCAGGGCATGGAGGGTGGAGATGGCTCCTGGGCTGTCTGGGAGGATACCTCCCACCACAGCACCCACTGGAAACGTTTAGCACTGGCTGCCTGCAGGGAAGGGACCTGGGTACCAGGAGAGAATTTTTCACTCAATATGCTTTTGTACTTTAAGATTTTATATAACGCTTACATGTTTTACTCAAAAAAAAAAAAACAATTTAAAAATTTAAAAGAATTAAAAGGATGCCATTTAATAGCAGAAGAGCTAAGAGTAAAGAAATGAAAATAATTATTCTTCAAGTTATTAGCAGGCACCATAAACATATTTATTTCTGATCATCCCTTCTTTCAGTGATGGAAGCTTTATTATACACCTACTAGGTCACATGTACAGTTGTGCATCACTTAACCACCCTGAAGCCGGGTGTGGTGGCACACACCTGAAATCCCAGCACATGGGAGGCTGAGGCAGGAAAACTGCTGTGAGTTCGAGGCCAGCCTACCACTATATAGTAAGATCTTGTTTTAAAAAAAAAAATGTCTACCCTAAGCATCACTTAAGGCAGTGTGTTTATGTACTAACTATCCCAAGCATCACTCGGGCAGGTATCGTCTCAACCAGTTGATTCTTGTGTTGAATAAATTTGATAAAGTTGTCATTTTTGTATTTCCTGTTATACTTTCTTATAAAAATTAATGAAAAAATATGCAATTGGTCATCGTGTACTTATGTAATTGGAGTGATAAGTGGTTAACAGGTATATGTTCTGAGAAATGTCATTAGCTGATTTTGTTGTGTGAGTATCAGTGTATTTAAACAAACTAAGACGCCAGAGTGTCACTGGGGAAACATACTCTTATGAGGCCACCCTCATAGATGCAGTCATTCGCTGACTGACATGTGACAGAGCATACAACTGCACACACACACACGTACACAAGCAACTACCACTAGAACAAAACACAGAATCTCGAGCCAGGTTCAGAGCTCTTCACAGTGAGGCTCCAGTCCGCCCCTACAGACCCATTTCCTGCCACCCTTCTATGAACTCTGCTTACTGCTACACTGGACAATTAACAACTGTCAGTTCCAGGGAATAAAAGCAACGAACATGCCGCCTTGCACAGAGCACACTTTCAATGAGTGTTAGTGTCCATTCTTTTTTTTTGAGACAAGGTCTCGCTGTGTAGTTCAGGCTGGCCTTGAGTTCATTATGGAGCCCAGGCCAGGCTCAAACTCATGGCAATCCTCCTGCCTCAGCCTCCTGAGTGCTGGGATTACAGGAGTGTGCCACCACGCCCGGCAATGTCCATTCTTAATCAAAAGCTGCCTTTGCTTAGACTGTGCCCTGGGTGTGGAATACCATGAATCCCTTTCCTAGCACCAGGTAAAATTCCCCTAAGGGTAACTCAGATGTACCTGTCACCATGAAATAATCCCCCAGCAGTTAGTTGTCACCTCTATTCTCCCATAGCCCTTCATATAACCATAACACTTTTATTGTTGTATTACAATTTAAATCTCTACAACTCAAAGGCTGATCTTTGGACTATCAGCACCAACATTTCCTAGGGCCTCTGCAGAAACACAAAATCCTGGCCCACTCCCTGACTAACAGAATGAGACTCTAAATTCTAGCAAGATACCAGTGATTCATATCCACATTAAAGTTTGAGAAAGACTGTTCTAAATCTTTTCCTGATTGAACTGTAAGCTTTCTTTTATTTCTCTTCCCAGATCCCGTCATAAGACTCAATACTCAAATCTCTTCTGAGTTAAGTTTTATTTATAACAATTATGCATATGATAGATTTTTAATAAAATTTTTGGAAGAACATACACTATGTTATTAATATTTGTTATCTATTAAGTGGACAATGGTACATTTCTATGTATTTCATTTTTTCATAATCAGAGTATATGATCTCTGTAGATAGAAAAATATGAAGATTTGGAAAACTACACATAAAATATATGATAGACCATAAGATATAATGACAAACATATATAATGAAGATAATGGTACACGACTGTATTGAGGCATAAGAACAGATATGAAGATGAATATGCTGTATTTAAAGTTTTTAAAGACAATCTAATGGTATGTATCCCATATCCCTTGTTTTTAACTAAAACTGTGAATGGACGATGAAAGGACGCATTAAAATTTCTCTGATGGAATCTGCATTATACTTTTCTACATTTTAAAAATGTAGAAAAAAACTAAAAACTAAGTTATTAAAAAAAAGTGTAAGGAAAAAAGTCCTTTTCACTTTGAAAAATGTCTATACTCTTTATTAAAGCCCTTTCCATCAGTGACTGAGAGCTCTATAAGCAGCTGGGAAATGGGGCCACGGCAGAGTTGGAGCCCGGGGCCTCCGCAAGGCTCCCTGACTACGTGGCTCTGGGCTGTACAGTTACTCCAAGCTCACAAGAACGAGGCCTGTGCGATTCCAGCTGTCACCAAACCCTGTCATTTTGAGAGTCTCACTCTCTAGTTACTTCCTCACAGATGGTTAACAGCAACAAGGGAAAGCGCTCAAAGACAAAGCATTCAGAGGATTCACGCTGCGTCAGCGCCCCCTGGTGGCAGGCTGTGGAAACGGAACGTGGCTTGACTATAAGGAGCTACTGCAACAGGTCAAATACTTTGAATTTTGAAATGTTTTCCATCAGCATCACCATTTTTTGTCTTTTCTTTTTGAGACCAGGTCTCACTATGTAGTCCAGGCTGGTCTTGCACTTGCTATTGAGGCCTAGGCTGGCCTCAAGTTTGCAATCATACTGCCGCAGCCTCCCAAATGCTGGAATCACAGTCATGTACTCCCACACCTGGCTTTCTTTTTTTATTTCTTATTTTATTGTTTGGTGCTGGGGATTAAACCCAGGGCCACATCAAACATGAGCTCTCCCACTGCACTATACTCTCAGCCTCACCTTTATTTATTTAAACCATCAAAACCACCTTCTCCTTCATCAAGGAGTCAGGGATTGATATGTACACAGATGATGCCAGGAGCATCTCCTGTCCTTTCCTTCCCTACCACTTCAGGCCTTAAGACACAGACACTGTGTTGCCAGCACTGCCTTTTCTTTCTCTCTGCCTCCATCCACTTCCCTGAGCCTCAGGAACGGGTAAGCAGTGACCCATGTACCCTTGGCCATGCCCTGGCATGGAGGAGCCCCCAGAGAAACGTACCACCAGTCCTCCCAAGACCCAGTCCTTAGGTTCTAGACAGTGACATTTCAAACATGCCAGGTTGCTGTGCAGATGTTCCTTTAGAAATACCAGAGTGCAGCAATGTCAGTCTTCAACAGTAGCCCTTGGTCTCCAGATAAACACACAGCTTCCTTACTCCTCCAGGAAAAAAGATACAGTCAACAGGATATCTGTAACAGGAAGAGGGAAAAACTGTTATATATCACCACTTCAGAGAACATGAAACATCAGATTTATAAAGATATGGAGATACAGCAAGGGCATCTCTCTAAAGCCTCCTAAGACAGCCAGGAGTGGTGGTGCACACCTATAATCCCAGCACTTGTGAGGCTGAGGTAGGAAGATCACTGTGAGTTCGAGGCCAGCCTGGGTTACATAGTGAACTCAAGGCCAGCCTGAATTACACAGCGAGACCCTGTCTCCAAAAAAAAAAAAGGCCTCCCAAGAGATGAGCCACCAGGAAAGGAGAGACATAAAGGCTAATAAAAACCAGTACCCTGCACAAGGTCTTGGTGCTCATCCTCTGAAATTCGGTTCCAGGCTGTGGGCAGTGCTTGAATGCCTGCCAAGTCTCCCCACTGGATGGAGGAGAAGAGGTACCTCCTCTTCAGGTAGCTTCCCAGGAGTTAAGGACACCTTTTCACAAAGCAAATGAAGGGCTGAGGGGCGTAGCTCAATACTAGAATGCTTGCCTAACACATGCACGAGGCCCTTGGTTCAACTCACATATTGAAAGGAGAAAAGAAAGAAACAATGAACAAGAGAAAGAAAAAAAGAAAAGAGAAAGGAAGAAAGAAAATGAAGTATGTGGAAGGAGTAAAGCACCCTGGCCAGAGCTAGAGAGCTATAAAGTAAAAGTTACATTTTACCAGATGGGCAGGATTCACAAATATTTCCCAAGCAACTCTTTATTAACACAGCTTGATGCTACTAGGAGGGAGGAATCAAACACTGTCCCTGAAATCTGGAATCTCACCCCAGTGACAACAAAACCAGAAACCGAACAGTAAAATAGCATGAAAGATAAACTCAGTGGAAGTTCAAAGGATGGACACCTGTACTTTAGAGGCCGGCAAGAACATTCCAGCTCGTAGGAAAGAGCAGCAGAGGCAAGGGAATGGGGAAACATGAAGTGGATTCAGGACGCACAGACAACGTGGTTGAAAAGGCAGTTGCGAAGGTGCGTGGATCCAAAACTCTGAGAACTAAGGTAGGGATTCAGAACCTTATCCTAATAGCAACAGAAGCCATCGAGAATTTCTGCACAAGCAGCCTACAACAGAACTAGACTTCTGGAAGACACAGGGACTGTGCTCATTACCTAGAAATAGCTTAGAGGGGGAAGAAACTAGAGACAGAGGAAGCTGTCAACAGCTACAAGTGATTAAGAGTCCAAGTTAGGAACTATGGAAGTGGCAGAGGGCAAAGAGAAAACAGTCACGCGTCACTTAACGATGAAAACACACTCTGAGAAATGTGTCGTAACTGATTTTGTGCAGTGTGAACATCACACAACTAAGAAAGCTATGACGTCACTAGATGATGTACTCTTTTGGGACCACTAGGGTATGTGTGGTTCATTTCGTACGTGGTGCACGACTAGAAACCAGCAGCAGGGAAACAGAATCAAAGGGCTGGCCAAGTGCCTGTACAAGCCGTCTAGCACTGTAGTGCTCAGCAACGTCAGCGGGAGCTACTGCTCCTCTTGCCCCTGCCGCTGTTGCTCTCACTGCTGCTCCTCGGTCACACTGCCACCACTGCTGCAGTTCAAACAACCAAGAGAAGCCCAGGACTGGGGGTACATTTCCACACTGAGTAACGACAGTGTCAATTCCACAACTAAATGAAAAGGGGGTTGAATTTGAGAGCTACATTGAGTTCAACTGAGACTCAAGACCAGAAGCAAAAATGAAGGGGAAGCCAGAGTGGAGATGTGGGTATCAGAGAAGAATACAGAAGAAAAGGCTAGAATTTTAATTAACTGGTCTTTCTGCTTTCACCCTTGCCTGCCATCACCGAGACTTTGCTTAGAACATAGCTACTGAGATACTGCTAAAAACATAGGTCTTTTCATGTTACTCCTCTATTCAAAACCTTCTAATAGCTTTTATCTCACTCAAAGTAAAAGCCAAAGTCCTCTGAGAGACCGTCAAGGCCCCAGACTCACTAATCTCGTCTCCTCTTGGGCTCCCCTCGTGCCCTGCTCTCGGCACACAGAAGCCTGCCCAGACCAACCCAGCTCATAGTCCACCCTCATACCTCACATTCTTCGCATTATTTTTCCCCCTAGTTTTTTTTTTTTTTTCCAGCTTGAGACAGGGTCTTGCTATGTAGTGCAGGCTGGCCTTGCACTCAGTTATGTAGCCCAAGCTGGCCTGGAACTCATGGTGATCTTCCTGCCTCAGCCTCCTGAGTGCTAGGATTACAGATGTGTGCTACCACACCCAGCCTCCATAGCATTTATCATCATCAGACATTCCATATATTTTCCTTTTTCCATTTCAAGATAGTCTGGCTATGTTGTCCAGGAAGGCCTCAAGCTTGATATTCTCCTACCTCAGCCTCCCATGTAGCTGGGATTATAAGCATATACCACTGGACCCAGCTCTATATCTATCTATCTATCCATCCATCTTTCTTTTCTTTTTGGTTTTGTTTTGTTTTTTCAGACAGGGTCTCACTATGTAGCCCAAGCTGGCCTCAAAGTCATAGCAACTGATCCTCCTGCCTCAGCCTCCAGAGTGCTGGGAACATAAGCACGTGCCACCACACCTAGCATATTTTGTCTTTTTTAATGCCTGTCTCCCAGCATCTATAAAAGTGCTTGGCAGGCAGTACCTACTCAATAAATTATTTGAGGAAAGATTATAAAAAAGAATACAGGAGGAATCCAAGTTCAGGAACTATAGAGAACAGTCCAAACTATATAGTTCTTTAATCTTGTGGAAACTGAAATTAAAAAGACTTCTTGGAACAGCTCCTGACACTATCTTAAAGGGACGCAAAGGATATGAACTTCGGTAGTGTCTCTCGATGTCTTGCAACCATTCCAACATGTCCGCCACACAGGGGCTCACCACTGAGGGCTGAAGGACAGCATCGATGCCGACTGCGTCTGCGTGTTGCTCATAGGTCTGAAACACTCGTTCCACATGGCTGCTGACTGTGTCCCGCACCTTGAGAAGGGTATCTCTGTGGGAAAGAGTCTGACATCAGACAATACCACGGGAAACGCAGGAGGTGAAGTTTCTCAAGCCTGGCATCACTGACATTTTGGACTAGATGATCCTGCGCTGTGGAGGACTGCCCTGTGCACTGCAGGATACTCAGCACTGCACCTGGTCTCTATCCACTGAATGACAGGAGTAAACCATGCTCCTACCTTCTTTCTCTTTTTTTTTGGTCTTTTAGAGACAAAATTTTACTACGCAGTTCAGGTTGGCCTTGAACTCACTTTGTAGCCCAGGCTGGCCTGGAATCGCAGCGATCCTCCTGCCTCAGCCTCCCAAGTGCTGGGATCACAGGCCTGTGCCACCATGCACGGCTCCTACCTTCTCTAAATCATGACAGTAGTCTCTAGACATTACCAAATGTCTCTTACAAAAATTCATCCCCAACTGAGATCCTGATCTAAGGAAACTGGTGACAATGCCTTGGAGATAGGTAGGGGTGGCTCAAGAATCAAAAACTGACTCACAGATGGAGAACCTGAAGAAGTTATAGGGGTTTCAAACCTGTGGGATAAGCCCAGTCACCAAAGAAAGTAAAGACCAAGGGGCCTTTCTGGGACTGCCACAAAACTGTAAGGAGAGCAAATAGTCCCAGGCCACATACAAGGAAAAGGAACAAGCAAGAGGTAACTGAAGCAACAAACACTATCTACATGTTCCCTAGTCCTTTCTTTTTTTTTTTTCCTTTGTATTGTTTTTTTTTTGTTTTGTTTTGAAACAGGGTCTCACTATGTAGTCCAGGCTGGCCTTAAACTCATGGAGATCCTCCTGCCTCAGCCTCCTGAGTACTGAGATTACAGGCGTGCACCACCATGCCCGGGCTGCTTTTCTGGTAAATTCCTGATCTCAGGATAGACAGAATACTGTGGACCTTAGGAAAGTTACACAGTCTCCTTCATGTATAAAAGTTTGTTTTTCTCACTGCACATCCAAAGCAATGGCTAGAATACAGACTAGCATGTAGAACAACAAATATTTGCTAAACGAGTCAATGAATGAATGCAAAGCGTTATTATAAAGATTAAATACAATAATCCATACAAAGTGCTTAGAATAGTGACTAGCTTTTTATAAAATAAATATTACTTCATTGGTGACTGCAATGTATCCAGCCATCAAGACAAAAGCTAAAACTTCCCAAAGGTCAAGGAATCACCTAGCCTAGAATGCTGGCTTTCAAAAATGCTTGGCCATGAATCACAATGAAAAAAACCAGACAAAATAACCCAATACCCACACACAAACATGTAATCAACTGATATAAAAGTTCACAGAACAATACCTGACCCTCTGAAACGTTGTTTTTCATACTGTGAGTTCTTACTTGTACACAGCACTTAAAAAAATACAATAAAGCCGGTGTGACGGTGCATGCCTGTAATCCCAGCACTTGGGAGGCTAAGGCAGGAGGATCACTGTGAGTTCCAGGCCAGCCTGGGCTACATAGTGAACTCAAGGCCAGCCTGAACTACACAGCAAGACCTTGTCTCAAAAAAGCAAACAAAGCAAAACAAAAACAATAAAATAGAAGACAAGGGCTGGTGAGATAGCTCAGCGGCATAAGCGCCTGCCTGGCAAGTGCGAGGTCTTGAGTTCAACTCCCGGAACCCACATAAAGAAAAAAAAAGGGCCAGTGATATCACTCAGTGACACAAGCACTTGCTGGCAAGCGTGAGGTCCTGAGGTCGACTCCCGGTACCCACATAAAAAATAAAAATAAAAACAAAATAAATAAAATAAAATAGAAGACAAAATATTGGAGTCATACTTTGTGGAATATTTCAGTTATATAATGTAATACAGCTACAATATTTTCATCACACCAAAAATAAATCTTGGATCCATTAGTAGTCATTTTCTCATTCTCTTCTTCCGCTCAGCCCCAGGCAACCAGTTACATACTTTTTATCTCTATGGATTTGTTCTGGATATTTGACAGAAGTGGAATTACACAACATGTTGGGTTTTTTTGTGTCTGGTGTCTTACTTTGCATGTTTTCAAGGTTCATCCATGTTGTAGCATATGTCAATATTTAATTCCTTTTTATGGGTAAGCAATATTCCACTATATGGATCCTAACACATTGTTTATCTGTACATCTGCTGGACATTGGATTTATTCCACCTGTTGGGCATTATGAGTAAAACTGAATCCCATGGAATCCTTAAACAGCTACTGCTGACAAGGAAGCCAATCAATATAGAGCAACTGTGTTGATAGCTAAGCGGTTCTTGTGGATTTCTGGTCCATTTCTCACCAAAGTCCTTGATCCAGAAGCAAGACGTATCTATGGACCACATGCTCCTAGACATAGCTGATGCATCTCTTCCTGAGCTCCAGTCTCATTTCTAACCAGCGCCTGCTCCAGCCATACCAGTCTCTATGCAACACTATTCATACCCTCCTCCTGACCCAGTTTTCATGGGGTCACCCGGGTTTTGACACACTTCCTTTCAGAGGCTTTCCCCCTGCTCAGATGGCATTCATCACTGTCTTAGAACATACCGCAATATAATTTCAATGACTGGCTGTCTATCTCTTCTACTCCAATAAGAAAAGGAACTAAGTCTAACTCATCTTTGAATTCATAGCACCCTCTGCCTGGCATTCTACAGACACTTAATAAATGTTGCTTGTTACAAGTGTATGAAAGAATAAAATGAGTTTCCTATGAATCGATGGCACAGACATTGTACACTGGAACTTTTTTTTGTTCTGGGTCAAGGAGAGGCCACATATGCCTTGTCTCTTCTCTGGCCTCAATAATCTATCACCTGAGATAGAGGGTCTACTAGCAGACAAAAATCAGAATTTGGAAGACACGCTATCCCTGAGCAGAAACACCAATATTCAGCAGAACAACGTGGTGGTTACGAGCTCTGGCTTTGGTGTCAGGTACACTTGGATTAGAATCCCAGCTACACTATTTACTAGCTCTGTGACCAGAGGTAATCTGCTTAAATCTGTGTCCTTGCTCGCAAAAATAGAATAAAGTGAGATCAAACTGCAGGTGTCAAAAGACTTTAGGAAAGGCCGGGCGTGGTGGCGCATGCCTGTAATCCCAGCACTTGGGAGGATGAGGCAGGAGGACCACTGTGAGTTCAAGGCCAGCCTGGGCTACAAAGTAGTTCAAAACCAGCCTGAACCGCATAATAAGACCCTGTCTCAAAAAGAAGAAGAAGAAAAAGAAAGACTATGAGTTAGTGTATATAAAACTCTTAGTTCTGGTACCCATTAGCTTAAAATATAGTTCCTCTATGCCTTTAACAAAGAAAACTATAGAGGAGAGCTAATAAACCTTCTCCACTCTTTTTCTGCTCTGCTTTTGTAACTTCTCCTAAGGCCAGCATAGCCATGCCCAGCCTCTGGCAAGGGGGGATACCAACCAGAAAAATGGCCTTTTGATAGAAGTCCCACTGCAACAGAAGGAAAGGAGGAAAAGCTGAGACACTTCTAAATGCCATGCACTCCAAGAGAAAACCACCTTTCTGACCCATCCTAAGTACTTATA
Source organism: Erethizon dorsatum (assembly GCA_028451465.1). NCBI lineage: Eukaryota > Metazoa > Chordata > Mammalia > Rodentia > Erethizontidae > Erethizon > Erethizon dorsatum. The sequence continues at coordinate 105,564,517 of CM051827.1, read as the reverse complement.
AAGCACCCAGTTTTAAGATCATTTTGCTGAGAAAGAGCTCCATGGAGACTCACAGCTTGTCCCCCAGCTTGTCTAGCACCGTGTCGCCAGCCTCCAGCTGCTTGCGTCTCAGCCGCTCCTGTAAGTCAGGGAAGGCCCGGAGTGCCGGCACATCCTCAAATCGCAGGTTCTGCGCGGCCTGCAGCTGCTCCGCCAGGTTGCTGAGGGAGGCCAGGAGGGGCTGGCAGTCCTGCAGAGTGCTCTGCCACAGGACCTGCTGTTCCTCCACCACAGGAAAGCACTTCTTCAGGGCCTCCTGCACAGCAAGCAAAGGCTGGTCTTGAGTCATCTGCTAGAAAAAGAACAAAAATAGGGCCAAGGTGCCAAGTCAGTAGGGGAGGTACCGGTTCAAGGGGAGGAGTCATTTCTGACCTCGTGGGAGGTCTAGCGCTTGGCCTCCAAGTCACTCGAGACAGAAGCTTCTGCTCGAGGCGCTGTCTCACCTTCAGAAGCGGCTCTCTGAATAAGGACCCCTGCTCCCCAGCCCAGGAACGGTGTCCTGGCTATGGCTTCGAGAAGGAAGCTCTCTGCTTCAGACTGTGGATTCCCGGGGCCCAAGGCCCGTCTCCCCTCAGGCCAGCGCTTTTGGAACCGTAATCTTGTATCCTTTCTTTGAGGCCGCCAGGCACGTTGCTCTAAACCAGCAGAAAAATTTAAAGCCAAACAAACCAAAACCTTAAGTACCCACCCGGAATACCACCACTCCACACACTCTGTCCGCGCATGCTCGAAAGCGACCGCGCCCGCGCTTAACGTCAGACTCAAGCGACTACTGATCGTAAAAACCTGTCGTCAAACTGCAAAGACTTCTGGGCATTGAAGTTCTAGATGTGGATTGGCTGCCTGGTGGTGGGACTGCCTTGTGATTGGGCATTGTAGGACCTTCCTAAGGCAGCGACGTCTCATTCGCCAGCCTGTGGTAGTTGAGTTTAAATTGGTTGGCGGTTAGTTGTCGGGCTCGGCTACAACAGCGAGGTTTTTCTTGGCTCTTGCTGCGGGACTCGCAGGTACGTGCCTCACGACTTCTTTATTCCCAGACTCTGAAGGACTTTCCCGCCCGTCCTCTCTGACTCTTCGCACCCCCTTTCATTGCCTGCTCCCATCTCCGCCGCTGACCCCTTGTGTCTCAGTACCCGGCTTTCCGCAGCCTCCAGCCAAGCACCATGGCTCCTAGGAAGGGTAGCAATCGGGCGGCCAAGACCAACTCGTTACGGAGTCGTAAACTCGCCTCGTTTCTTAAGGACTTCGACCGTGAAGGTAAGGGGCGGGTTCCCGCCCGCCACGGCTACCTGCAGCGATCGCAGGGTGCTGGAGGGTTGGGGCGCAGGTAGCACGGATTTACCCGCTGAGTGAACCGTGTCCTCTCGTCTCTGCCCTCTCGCAGTGCAAGTGCGGATCAAGCAAATTGAGTCAGACAGGCAGAACCTCCTCAAGGAGGTGGATAACCTGTACAACATCGAGATCCTGCGGCTCCCTAAGGCGCTGCGCGAGATGAACTGGCTCGAATACTTTGGTAAGAGCTGCTAGTTTCCCCAGGCTGCGGTCTATAGCCGTCCGTGGTTATCCTGACAGCCTTTAGAAAGGACTAATTCAAATGTCTCCTGCTGAATGAGGTCTGACATGACCACCTGTGGAAATTTGCAACCTGCTGCTCCGGACCACTCCCTTTCTCAGCTCCCTGCTTCATTCGTCTCCATCGCACGAACTGTATGCCAGGGTCCACCTCCACCCCCGGCAAAGGGTCAGGCAGCAAATGTTTTATTCTTCTTGGGCCAGAGGGTTCTATGTCCAACTACTCAAAACAGGTATAATGAATGGACTGTGTTCCAATAAAAGTTTATTTATGGACATTGAAATGTAAGTTTTACAAAATTTTTTCACTTCACAAAATATTACTCTTGTGTGTGTTATCTAACCATTTAAAAATGAATGAATAAAGGACTTAGTTTTTTGGAGCTCAGATGTAAGAGTTACTCCAAGCAGCTCTTTCTGTAGCTTGTGGAAATTGTCCATTTAAAAAGTGGGAGTCGTGGTGCACACCTGTAACTCTAACACTCTGAGAGGCTGGGGTATAAGATTACAAGTTCGTATCTCATCTGAGCAACTTAGCCAAACTATGTCTCAAAATAAAAACAGGCTGGGGATATAGTTTAGTGTAAAAGTCCTGAGTTCAATCCCCAATACTACCAAAAAAAAAAAAAAAAAAAAAAGCTCTATATCAATTGTAAAGTTCAAGGACAGGAGAGTTTTTTCTGACCAGAGAAAAATACCAGTTTCTTTTCCCACCCCCTTATTAAATGTTCAGGAGAATGCAAGGGCTGTCCTTTCTGCTGTACTAACTTCACTTTTTCTTTATTATTAATAATTACCCAGTATGTAGTCTCCTTCCTGGATAGAAATGCATGTGATGCTCACATAGGATTTCAATGATTCTTTTGACTTGTGTTTTCATTTATTTACTTATGCATTCACTCACAAATTGAGTATGTCACATTTACAATGCTAGGTGCTGAAGATGCATCAGGGAATAAAACAGACATTGTCCCTGTCCTTGGGAGCTTATGAGTTAGAGGGGAAGAATTATTTAAAAATTCACATATATTTACAAGTATATAATCAGAATTATACAAAAGAGATACTGTCAGCCGGGCATGGTGGCGCATGCCTGTACTCCCAACACTTGCCTGTAATCCCAGCTCTCAGGAGGCTGAGGCAGGAGGATCGGTGTGAGTTTGCGGTCAGCCTGGGCTATGTAGCGAGACTGTCTCAAAAAAAAAAAAAAAAAAAAAAACAAGGCAGGAGATGACACTTAAACAACTTTGAGTAGCTTCTGAGTAGTTGGGTGTGCCAAGGGGGAGCTACTTAGCAATTTACTATTTACTTTGCAATTTTTTTCTATTTGCCAAACTCTATTATGACATAAGGAGAGTTTTGGGGTGATATTTGGGCTGTGTTTTGAAGGATGAATTACAAATTTGTTGTGTGCACAGGAGTACTTTAGCCAGAGGAAATACTTAGTACTGTACTAGGGTAATGAGTCATGAGAATCAGTGTCACATTTGGTAAATAACAAGAACTTTGGTGAGGTAGAACATAGAATAATAGGTCAGGAGTGGAGAGAATCATGCTTGGAGAAAGATTAGACAGGTCTGTGAAGGTCTTTCAATTTTGGGCCAAGAGCTTAATCTGGTCCAGTTATAGAAAGATAGTTGATTGAACTAGGAAAGATGATTTATCATTCAAATCTGATAGTAACTAAATATAATGTCTTTCTTTTTAAAGCTCTTGGAGGAAATAAACAGGCCCTGGAAGAGGCAGCAACAGTAAGTGAATTGTCTTATTTTTGAGCTGGCTAGTTTAAGATTAATCCAATCACAAAATTCAACCAATGGTGTACATACTGTAGAAGAGATTCCTTATAGGGACATTATCTTTTTTTTTTTTTTTTTTTTTTTTTGTCTTTTTGAGACAGGGTTTCACTATGCAGTTCAGGCTGGCCTTGAACTCACTTTGTAGTCCAGGCTGGCCTGTAATTCACAGTGATCCTCCTGCCTCAGCCTCCCATGTGCCACCATGCCCACCAATATAGGGACATTATCTGTGTCAACTGAAAAATAACAGTTGTGTCAAACACTGAGTACATGAAGCCCAAATAGGTCTGAGTCCTAAAAAAAGAGTGTGTTATTATGGTACACGGTTCCTCCAGCCCCTATACGCGTTCCTCAGCTGAAGATTCAACTAACCATGGATTGAAAATATTTAGAAAAAAATAATTGCATCCATAATAAACATGTACTGACTTTTTTTCTTATTCTTTAAACAATATAGAATAGGCTAAGTGTGGTGACTCACCCCTGTAATTCTAGTGTGAGGGAAGCAGAGGCAGGAGGATTGCTGCTGGTTCAAGGCCAGCCTGGACTACATAGCAAGACCCTCTCTCAAAACAAAACAAAACAAAAATATATAGAATAATGACATTTACATAGTATTTACAATGTATTAGGTAGTATAAGTAATCTTGAGGTAATTTAAAATATACGAGAAGAGCCAGGCATGGTGGCACACCCCTGAAATCCCAGAACTCAAGAGGCTGAGGCAGGAGGATGACCTCGAGTTTGAGGCCAGCCTGGACTACATAGTGAGACCTTGTCTCCAAAAAAACGTAAGAAATATATGTTAGGATGTGCATAGATTATGTGCCATAGATTATGTGCCAGTCTACCCTCTTTTATATAAGGGACTTGAACATTTGTGGATTTTGGTATCTACAGGGGGTCTTGGGAATAATCCCCACAGATTCCAAGGGATAACTGTATTTTTGGGTTTTGTTCACAGTTCTTGGCTTGCAACTTCTCTACCCATTGTAATTTCTTAAGTGGCTTCAGCAAGAACATCACCTTTTGTTAGCCTGGGCTACAGAGTGAGACCCTGTCTCAAACAGAGGGAAGGGTATTAGAACATTCTTAGTCCTTGGTTTCTTTTTCTCTGTTTCTATGACCCATTTTAAATCCACCCTACACAGACTCAGATCTAATGAATCAAAACACAGTATCTGTGGCTGGGGATGTAGCTCATTGGCAGAGTGCTTGCTCAGTATTTGTGACACTCTGGGCTTGATTTCCAACAGTTCAATTAATCAATCAATTAACTGTATCCCTCTTTTTAAATTAATCAGGCACACAGACCTGTAAATAAGAGCTTCTGATGTAATATGAGAGATCCACTCATCACAGCAGGCTGAGAAATTCTAGCTTTACCTAATATGATTTAAAACCCAGTGAATTAAAGAGCTTTGATTCAAAGCTCTTATCTGGAGGGTGTGTTGGGGGCTCCCAAGACCACCACAAGTTTGGTGATTCACTAAGAGAACTGACAGGACCCAGCCCTCATATAATCACACTCACGGTAATCATTTATCACAGCAAAACATACAAACTCCACAAAGGGGAAAAAAGTATATGGGGCAAAGTCCAAAGGAAACCAGGTATAAATAAGCTCCCAGGAGTCCAGTTCCAGTGGAGTCACACAGGATGTGCTTCATTCAACATGTGTGAAAGGCTCTCTGCCTGAAAAGCTCATTAGAGACTCACTGCCCAGGGTTTTTACTGGGAGCTACTTACGTATCTTCTGTCTAACGGAAACAAAGCAGGTGTCCAGTATGAATTATGTCGTTTGCACAAAATTTAGCAACACTGAGCTATTCTTTTTGTTTGTTTGTTTGTTTTTTGAGACAAGGTCTCACTATGTAGTTCAGGCTGGCCTTGAACTCACTATTTAGCCTGAGCTGGCCTCTTAATTTTAGATGATCCTCCTGCCTCAGCCTCCCAAGTGCTTAGATTACAGGCATGCATCACCACACAGGGCTCAGTGAACTATTCTTACCATAGAATGGTGAGAGTCCTGAAATCCAAGTTCCCAGATGCTAGCCAAGGGGCAATCTTGCAAATAGGCCTTGCTACTTGTATCAATCTTAGACCTGATGTGTTAACTCTTATGTATAGTGTCTGTGGCCTGCCAACAATATGCCACTTGTTAGCGGAGATGGCAAAAAGCTGACCAGAATTTCACCACTTCATTCCATCAACTATGGTAGACATTACTAATCTATGATAGCACTGTAAGTCCCAACAGCCTCAGAATCCTTCTCTGGGCACTGCATGTAGTCCCTACCAATCCAGACATGTACCTGGGTCTTTCCCAGTCTGTAATAACTATTCTAATATTTACATGCATCCCATGAGGAAAAGACTACCAGTCATCCCTGCTCTTAACTCTACCTATACATGTGGGTGGTCCCAACCATAAACAAATCTAATTGGAATGGTTACCACAGGGAAGGCTTTTTGAAGGACCCAGGCGCATCAGTGAGACATGGTAGACCAAGTAGAATGAGAAGTCTGAGACAGCATCAAATGTTATAGAGGATATGAACCATTGGGAACTTTTGTTTGCAGATGAATGGCAACCAGGTATAACCACTTTAGGAAAACATTTGGCATAATATCAAGACTGACATTTATGTAACTGATAACACCCCTGTAACGCTCTGTTCTTCCCAAGTGTATAGTCGAGAGAAAACTTGGATATCAAATGTAACAATCACATACATAAGATAGTTCAAAGTAATAGTGTTCATAATGGCAAAAATTTATTCATGAGAGAATGGATAAATCCATTATGATGGGCCGGTGAGATGGCTCAGCGGTGTAAGCGCCTGCCTGGCAAGCGCGAGGTCCTGAGTTCGACTCCCGGTACCCACATACGAAAAAAGGGCCAGTGATATCGCTCAGCGGCACAGGCACCTGCTGGCGCGCAAGGTCCTGAGGTCAATCCCCGGTACCCACACACACACACAAAAAATCCATTATGATATAATCATCCAGCAGGATATTATATAGCAGTAAAAACAAATTAAGTACAACCACAAATGGTGGTCAAAAAACAAGCAAAACCACCAAAAAATTTAAGCACATTTTTCACATTTGTGAAAAAGCATGTTGTATATATATACATCTATGTGCGTGTATGTGAACACACTCATATATACACACACACTTTGTTTTAAGCAAGTAGAATAATAGTGGTTACCTCTGAGGAGTGACAGGGTTAGGGAGACTGGTCACCTTTTGGGGGGAGATGAAGCAAGTTATTGGCAGTGTTTTAGGTCTTGGGTTGTATGACAATCAGTTTATGGAAGTTCACTATATTGTAACTCACGTTTAGCAATCTTTTGTCATATATCAAATAAGATGTTTTAAATTATTTTTTACCTTAATATGCTGTTTCTCCTGGTACTTTCTGGCTGTTTGTCACAGGCTGACGTGGATATCACAGAAATAAACAAACTAACAGCAGAAGCTATTCAGACACCCCTGAAATCTGCCAAAAGTGAGTACTTTTCAAAGCCCTTGTTGACCAGAGAGAGCCTGACGTCTAGGGAGTAGGGCCTCATTGGTGGCCCTCTTCTCTCTATCTGGTCCTCAATCTTATACATCCAAAATTTTGATTTGATCTGCTGCATTCAGTTAGTTGTATGTAGGACTGATACTAACCAATCTCATCCAACTGATGTGTGTGTGTGGACGGGGAGACTGATGTGTGAGCTAAAGTCAAATGAAAAGAGGAAATAAACAACAAACTGCGCTGAAGCCAAGCATGGTGGTATACTTACAATCCCAGCCCTTTGGGAGGGTGAGGCAGGAGAATCCCAAGTTTGAGCCCAGGCTGGGCAATTTAGTTGAGACCTTGTCTCAAAAAATAAAGGACTGGGCATGGTGGTGCACACATGTAATCCCAGAACTCAGGAAGTATCAAACCTTAGCACAGACCTGACCCATGGCCTGGATATAGGACTGGTTTCCAAGATACCTTATTCCACTGACAAGGGCCACAAACGCTGTCCACTTCTAGCCTGACTGGCCTTCCGTCGGAATTGCCTTGTAGAGTGAAGAGAGCATAATGAGTTTTCTCTTCTGAGTTCTATCAGTCTTGCTTGTCATTGGTGACAAGGGTCTTCTGATTGTACTCCTTGAAACTGAATCCACCAGGACCAATATTAACTAACAGTTAAAATTGCTTTTATACCTTTTTGACCACTGAACTTCATTATACTGTAAATTATTAAAAGAGAGAGAGTTTCTAATGTATCAGAGTTTTAGCTGAAAAGCTTAAAGCCTTTAATCTAATCTCCCCTCTCCCCCATGATTAAATACATGAACTCTCTCTGTAGAATCCCTACTCAGGATTATCTAGCTCCTGGTTGTATGTATTTAGCAGTGACGTTATACCTTTTATCATCAGACAGCAGTGATGATGAGAAAGTTCTTCTAATTTTGAACCAAAGTTTCTTTGCAGTATCTATGTATTAATACTAGTTCTGTTCTGTACAGACCCTTAAGAACTTTCTTAAGACAACCCCTTAAGTATTAAAAATTGCAATCTAGCCAAGTGGTGTACTCCTGTAATCCCAGCACTCAGCAGGCTGAGGCAGGAGGATTGCTGTGAGTTCGAGGCCAGCCTGGGCTACATAGTGAGTTCAAGGCCTGAGCTGCTTAGCAAGACCCTGTCTTATAAAACCGATAGATAGATAGATAGATAGATAGATAGATAGATAGATAGATAGATAGATAAAAATTGCATTCTTTCAGCTTAAACGTCCTTCATACTCCTTTTTCTCCTAAGACAATTTGTTTTTGTTTTTGTTTTAAAGAGGCATGAGAAGAATTTATTAGAGGAAGATATAGGACGCACTTGAGTGGAGTGAGGGTGCTCAGAGAAATGAGGCATCTCTCCTATGACAATAGTAATAATAATTCTATTTATAAATAATATTGTAATTAAGGGCCGGTGAGATAGCTCAGCAGCTTAAGCGCCTGCCTGGCAAGCGCGAGGGCCCGAGTTCGACTCCCGGAACCCACATACGAAGAAAGGGCCGGTGATGTCGCTCAGCGGCACGGGCGCCTGCTGGCACTTGAGGTCCTGAGGTCGACCCCTGGTACTCACACACAAAAAAAAAATAATAATAATATTGTAATTAATACTTATTTTAATTTGTGTCTGGACTGTAGATTCATTCATTCCACAAATACTTAACACCTAAAGGTACATTTCTAGGGTCTAGGGATACAGGAATAACAATAACAATCTATTCTTGTGGAATATATGTTCCAAGCCTCATAATTCCTCTATAAAGTGATAGCTCTCTGTTACAGATGAGGAACCTGGAACACTCTTGATTAAAGTCTTTCGACCTAGTAAGTAGTAGCTCCAGACCTCCAGCCCAGGTCTGTCTTAGTCAGAATGCAGGCTGCCCCTCACAAGCGTCAGCCATTATATGGGTTTACTGAAGCACTCTGACTGGCTTCCTTTGTTTAAACAGCTCTCTTCTTAAATGCAGGTTTTTTGTTGTTTGTTTGTTTGTTTTTATGGTACTGGGGATTGAACTCAGGGGCTTGTGCATGCTAGGGAAACAGTCTTACCACTGAGTTGTATCCCCAGCCCACAACCCTCTTGCTGGGCATGGTTGTCCACACCTGTGATCCCAGCACTTGGGAGGTTGAGGAAGGAGGATCACCACAAGTTTGAGGCCAGCCTGTGCTACAGAGCGAGTTTAAGATCAGCCTAAACTACATAGTGAAACCCTGTCCCAAAAACCCCAATAAATAAATAAACAAATAACCCTCTTCTTTAAAAAAAGAGAAAAAAAAAGTGAATTCTGGGACTTAGGGTGTGACTTGATGGCAGAAATTGTATGCCTAGCATGCATAAGGCATTGGGTTCAATGCCCAACACTGCCAAAAAGAAAAAAGTGTGTGATGTCTATTTCTTTTTTTTTTTTTTTTTGTGGGTACCGGGGGGTCAACCTCAGGACCTCACGCGCCAACAGGCACCCGTGCCACTGAGTGATATCACCAGCCCCTTTTTTGTATGTGGGTTCCGGGAGTCGAACTTGGGCCCTCGCGCTTGCAAGGCAGGCGCTTACACCGCTGAGCCATCTCACCGGCCCATGATGTCTATTTCTTGATTGCAGGCTAACATTGCATAAGTTGTTCCTTATGAGAAATGTGAATGCTTGAAAGGTTGTTCCATCAGAGATCACATGCTTTTAAATCTGTTTCTTTATAGAACGAAAGGTAGTACAAGTGGATGAAATGATAATGGAAGAAGAAGAAGAAGAAGAAAATAAACCTAAGAGTTTTCAAACTACAAGAGTAAGTAGGAATTCAGGTTAAGAGGGCTAGCAAGAGATAAACAAGTACAAAAATACATGGAAACAGTGTCATCCTTCCAGTGCTTCACAGTTTGATTGAAAAGATCTCCCTTTAAGTGGGAAATAACAAAAGTGATCATTGAAACCTGTGCCAAGTGTATAGAATACAGAGAAGAAAGCCAGTGAGTTTTCCTGTCCTCATTAGGGCACAGCCAGTCTTTTCAAGGTGACTGAGGTTCTGCTAGCTGGAGAAGAAAGGGGAGAATGTTCCATGTAGAACTAGGAAAGTGTCCATTTGAGGAGCAGGAAGAAGTATGGTGTGGCTGGGATATAAACTGTAAGCGTATATGGCAGAGCAGGGACAAGATAATACGTTTTTTGGGTTTTTCGGGGGTTTTTTGGTACTAGGAATCGAACCCAGGGCCTCGCACTTGCCAGGCAGGTGCTGTGCCACTGAGCTACATCCCCGGCTCAGGGACAAGATAATAGATGGCCTGTGTGCCAAGCTTGGAAGTTTCCACTCAGTCAGCTGGGTAATGGCAACATCAGATTAATATTTCCAAGTGCTAGGGGTGGTGGCGCATGCGTGTAATCCCAGCACTCGGGAGGCTGAAGCAGGAGGATTGCCACAAGTTCAAGGCCAGCCTGGGCTACATAGTACATTCAAGGCCACCTAAACTACATAGCAAGACCCTGTCTCAGAAGAACCAAAAACAAACAGACAAATTCAAAGTGGAATTCAGGGTAAATGGAAGAGGAAAAAACAAAGAAACCACGCAGGCTGAACTGAGGCAGTGACTGGAAAGAATGAATGATTCTGAGGTGTTCTGTAAGGAGAATGGGCATGACTGGTGGCGGAAAGGAATCAGAGATGACAGATGGTTTCTAGCTTAGGCAGCCACCATGCAGTGAAACATGGGGCCCGGGACGCAGAGTGGTAGCTTGGGGTTAAGGTGAATGGGAGCAAGTACCACTTGCTTGACTTGCTGAGTATTAAGTATTTTTCCAGGACATCTAGGCCAGATGGAAATGTTAGCCTGGAGCTCAGAGAGAAAGAGGAGATTTGAGAGACTCACTGACTCCCAGATCTTTAGGTGCTTGTCCCAAGGTAAAAGGAGAAAGGTTTTTGAAGGGAGGGAAGCTGAGGGTAGGCAGCAGAGGAAGTGGGAAGGGGCTCCTCAGGCAGACTGCGAAGGGGCAGCCAGAGATGGAGGAAAATTGGATCAGTCTTAGAAGACAAGCAAGAATCAGCAGGCATTAAGGAGCAAGAATCAGGCAGAACTCAGGTGGGGCGAACTGCAAATGGTTCCTTAGATTGGGCACCTGAAATGGCTTGCGTGACTGCCACAGCAGCACTTTATGGAAAGTAGTGAGGGTGAGCCAGGCCGCAATCCGTTCAAGAGATTTTTACCTTTAATCTTGGCCCGAATCATTGATTTTGAAGTCCCAGCCAGTCTAAGTCTAGCATAAGCCAGTATAAGGTGATTGCCTATGTTCTGAATTTTTGTAGTCATTCTGTGAGATGGACCTTCTTATGTTCAGTATTAATCTTCCCTTCCAGAGCTAGTTCCCCTTCTTTTTTTTTTTTTTAACCCTTCTTACCTTCACTGGGTTTTGTATAACCTCTGTTTTGCTTCATTGTGACTTCAGGTCAAAAGGTGTCCTCCATCTAAGAAGACAACCCAGTCCGTACAAGGAAAAGGCAAAAGGTAACAGGTTTTCCAAAGTTAGGTATGGTTTGGGTTTATTGGAGAACTCTGTACAGCATGGCACAAGTTAGCTACCACTGGCCTACACCACCAATACCTTCTCCAGTGATTCTGCCACATTTTCTGTCTTCACCTACAATTTTTGTTTTGTTTTATTTTGTTTGTGGTACTAAGAATTGAACTCAGGGACTGCTGAGCTACATGGCCAGCCATTTTTGCTTTTTAACTTTTAGACAGTGTCTCACTTGCCTAGGTGGGAATCAAACTTATGATCCTCTTGCCTCGCGAGTAGCTAGGATTCTAGGCATGTGCAGCCTCCCCCATTTTTTTTCAACCCAAACAGGGAAAATAAGGCTCAGACGGGTATAGTAGGAACTGCATATTATTTGATGTACTTGACAGTCTATGTGTGCAACTACTACAAAGTGGCTGTCATTTTCCCGTAATTGGTTTCTTGAAATGGTCTCGGTCCATGGGCTTGAACTGACTATGTTGGACTCCACTATAAAGCGTGTGAGGGGCACAGCTTAGGAAGGTAGGCATTGAGATGCATGTGTTTCTGAATGAGAGAGCTCCTCTTTTCTCCTTGGAGGCAGGGAGGCAGCAGGACATTCACAGCTGCCTTGCGAGAGGACAAGAATCCCAGCTGGGGAGGCTGTGCACTGCCAGGTTGTTTCTTCAGCTTGTTTGGGAGTCCAGGCTAGAGGCAGACTGCCTGTGGTCAGAGTCAGGCTCTTCCCTCACCGACTGTGGTCTTGGCCAAGTTCTTTTTTTTTTTTTTTTTTTCATGTGGGTTCCGGGAGTCGACCTCAGGATCTCGCACTTGTGCTGCTGAGCTGTCTTAGCGATGGCCAAGTTCTTAAACTCTATGTACCTGAGTTTCCCATCTGTAAATGAAGACATGCATAGCACTTACCTCTGAAGGTGGCTGGGAGGGTCAGTGTCTGACAGGATCAGCTCTCTCCATGTGTTACTTATCCCTGTGGCCGCTGCTGCTGTCGTTGCACCTGAGAGTTGACATCCTTCATGCCTGTTTCTTACTTGTAGGTCAAGCTATGAGAACCTCGTGACCCCCGCTGTGGGCCGATTAGAGTTGTCTATGGTGAAACCAACTCCAGGCGTGACACCTCGGTTTGACTCCAGGTGAGCAACGCTTGGATGCAGGTGGGAGCCCAGCAGTGTGTAGCACTCAGAGAAGAAGGGGAATGTGAGAAATGCTCCTGAGCCCTGGGCCTGAGAGCCTCGGCGTGGGAGCCACCTCAGTCTCCCACTGTTACTGGTAGTGAATGATTCTTTGTCTGATTAGAGAAAGGAGGATATGCTGCCTGTGATGATTAGGAAACCTCTGTGTGACTCTTTTGGCCTCTTCTGATCCTGGTCAGAAGCTCTTCAAAGCTAGGTAGGCATTTGCTTATACCCTTGATAGGAGTGAAAATTGATGTCACCTTTTCGGAGGCCAATGTGAATGAGCATGTTCACAACACAAGGTAATACCTTACACAGGAACGAGCTGAGCCAGTAGGAAATAGAAAATGGACTGTGCTCCAGGGAAGGAGCTACATGGTTACAGCCTCTCCAAACAGGTTGCTGGATGGTGTGTAATAGGTGATCCTGTTTGCTTTATGTACATGGAAGCTTTCTGGGAAATACAGTAGGAATTTTGAGTGGTTACTTGGGGGATGGAGCAAGAAGTGGTTATCTCTGGGGTGGAGACAGTGAGGAATACTTTCTACTTTTAATTCCCACTTTTCTGCTTATTCGTATGAGCATGTAGCAAGAGCCGTTTAAGGGAAAACAGGAGCTACACTTTACGCATTGAGGTTAGTTTGGGGATCAGTATAATGATGTAATCGGCATCATCTGCCTTTGACCCTGGGAAGCGCCTCTTGACAAAAGCACGTAGTCGCTCGGGAACACATTAACCAGTTTATTTCTGGCTCTGGATGGGTGGATGAGTGACACCCATGCGGAGCTTTGGTCCTAAAATTTACACAGATAAGGGTTGACTTTTGCTAGATGCATGTTTGATAATTACAACTTCTTTCTCCAGCTGTGTTTAGTCATTGTTGCTTTAAAGAAAAAGTTTTCCCTAAATTTAGAACTAACTTGCTGAGAAATGTGTGATTTGAAAGCTGCAGCTTGAAACCAGCTGGGAGTTGGATGGGCTCACTGCATCTGGTATCATTCAGTCTGCAAAACCATCTTCACAGAGGTTTTCTGCTTTGTAGGGTATTCAAGACCCCTGGCCTGCGCACTCCAGCAGCCAGAGAGCAGATTTACAACATCTCTATCAATGGCAGCCCTCTCGCTGACAGCAAAGAGATCTCCCTCACTGTGCCAGTGGGCGGCGGCGCGGTTAAGTATTGCCCTGGGAACCAGGCCAACGTGCACTGCTCACTGAAGCATTTCTCTTTCCTGGGCACTGTCCTCCTCTCTCCCTCACCGTCCTTTCAGTTGTGTGGGCCCTGGTCTCCATCAGAACCCAGTTTTCTCTCCAGTTGGAGGGCCAGACTGGGAAGGTCTCCGTTCCATCTGTTCATCAGCTACTGGTGCCAGTGCTTACAGCAGGCCCAAAGTGGAGACATGGTTCCTGCCCAGTTCAGTAGAGCTAGGTCCTCAATTATAACATCTGTTATATGTCCAGTAATGGAGATCTTAAAGGGAGTGCAGAGGGTTATGCGTCTAGTCTAACAAGGGCGGCATGAGCTGTATCTTCCAATCTACGATGTTCGGGGATTCTGAAGCAAGCTGTGCCTGGTTTCTCTGGGCTGAGAAGAGCAGGCTATTGACCTCAGCCCTCATGAGAGGAGAGTGGCTTATCTCAGTGTGGTCTGCATGGCACTTCTAAGCTAATGTGCATGCCCTTGTACCCAGGTAATCACGCCGGCAGCCAGTAATAGCACTGACGATGTCATTGTCTCCTTAGGCCTAACACCCCTCCTGCTTACCTTGCTACTTCTCCATCTTGCCCATCCCTGGATATCAGAGGGACCCCTGGGGCACACTGGGCTGCTGGGTGGAAGTTCCTGTCTGAGAAGGGACATGCCAGTTTAACCCGTTCTTTCTCCACACAGAGCATGCGGTTATTGGCCAGTGACTTGCAGAGGATCGATATTGCACAACTGGATCCAGAGGCCTTAGGAAACATTAAGAAGCTCTCAGTGAGTCTCATTCATCGCCACATGTAGAAGACCTCCAGTACCTTTCTGGTTTTAGCTCTCTTTAAGGCTGTCTTTTGGGTCTGGCTTAATAGATGATATTCAAAACCATGTCACCTCTTTTCCCCCAAGAGATTTTGAATATTTTTGTACTTAAATAGCAGCGGCTTGGTCCCTGGTGTAGAGTTTCAGTCAATTCCCAAGTGCCTGGCACTGAAGTTCTAAAACAAAGTTCTACCTCAGTCAGGCAGTTGGGGCCAGGGCATGCTTGGGCCCTCCCTGACCACCAGGAATTGGAACCTCCTTATAGTAGACAAGAAGGAGGAGAGGAGCTTGTTAGAAGGGATCCCACAGAGGGCTGGTGAGATAGCTCAGCGACATAAGCGCCTGCCTGGCAAACGCGAGGTCCTGAGTTTGACTTCTGAAACCCACATAAAGGAGAAAAAAGGGCCGGTGATATCGCTCAGCGGCACGAGCACTTGCTGGCAAGCATGAGGTCCTGAGGTTGACTCCCAGTGCCCACAAAATAAAAAAATGAAATAAAAAAAATAAAAAGAAGGGATCCCACAGAATCAAAGAAAGAGCTAAACAGGTAGGCCTTCAGAGTGCTGGGGACCACCAGCAGCAGAGTTTGTGGGAGTCTATGCTGGTGCACCATCTCTAGCCCTGGGCCTGACACTCATCTCTCTGACACGTGTTCATTCTCCCTCAGCATATGACCTTCTCCACAAGGCCCTTCTGCTCTCCCTTCACACTGACTTGTGTGTACCTTTGGGGAACCCCTAACTTTATTGTTCCAGTGCTAACCCTGCTGTTTCCTGTCTTAGTTTAAATTCTCAAGAGGAAGAATTTAATGCCCAGCTTTGGTCTGACAAACCTCCCTGGTCCAGTTATCTGTGGTCTTGGGTGGTAGATGGGGTCATGTGATACAAACGTGATGCTGTAGTCCCACGCTTCTGTGGGATCCATGAAGGGCAAACCCGAGGTTTCAGGGTGGAGCTGGGTTCCCAGACACACAACCATCCAAATCTTGTGTTCTGTTTAAACACCACTATTCCCAAATACTCATATGATACCTTCACTATCTCAAGATTATATTTTACTTCTTTGTTCAGATGAAAATTGAATTTCAGAAAGGTTAGATAGTGTGTGATACAAATAGAGAATGGAAGGGCAAAGATTCACTCAGACTTGTTCTGGGGTAGACTGTAAGTGGCTGGCTAGGCATACGTGCCACATGCTATCTTCTTTGAATGACCTTCTAACTCCTGTTTTTAGAACCGCCTCGCCCAAATCTGCAGCACCATACGAACCCACAAATGAGAAGACAGCAGAGCTTGTTGGATTGGATTGGAACATGCATGTCTCCCTTTCCCCTCCTGTTTCTCCTCTGGTGCAGGGGGGAGGTGGGCTTACAAAGGGGGCCCCTAGAATCTTTCACCTGCTGTGCCCAGCAGTTCTTGGCAAGCTGATTTGTGGAACAGCATGTTGTGTTTATTCCTGTTTATCAAAGACCAAAAATTGCTTGGAGGCAGCTTCCACATCTTGCACCTCTACCTCTCCAGTTAATGGGAATTTAGATAAAGGAATTGTAGGGCTTAGAGTAGTCTAGAGTTTTATGTGACCAACCACAGAGTGACTGTCTCTAAGCTATCTGATCCAGTGGTCCCTGCTAAGTCGGCCAGCTGCATCTGATGGGGATGGGATCATTGGGAGGACAAGTATAACTTGTCTGGTGACCTCATTCCATATGTTTAACCTGTGCCCAGGGCAAGGACTAGCTATGTGAAGTCAGCAGCAAGACCTTTGTGCTTCAACAGCCTCTCTGCCCCAAAGAATCATGTCCTGTGTTCCAAGAATTCGGGAACGAGCGTTCTCATTCCCAGGCTTGTGGGCACACAGCCTTCTTCTGTACAGCTCTTTGTTCTATTTTGTATTATTAATTCAGTCCTGCACAGACTGAATTGTTTTCAAGTTGTTTTATTCTCCCTTTCCTAAGACTTTTGTACATACTGTCTTCCTGAGTAATGGTATCCCTGCTTTCAATAAATTCTGGTTTGGTTTGGTTTTTTAATTAATATTTTCAGCTGTGTCACATGAACTGGGGTGACAGTTTCAGAGCTAAAGCTATTAGAGCGGGAGTCACTGGACAACTGCTTTCCTCAGGAGGTGTGGAAACCCTTCCTGTAGGCAGAATCTCTCTGATATCTAAAGGGGGTTCACACCCCAAGATCCAGGGCACAGTGACCTCAACCCCCAAGCAAGTTTCTCCGACACCTTCATTTCAGGAGCTGGAAGTTTACATTTAGAAGGACAAAAGCAAGGCTGTCTACACTAAAGCTGCAGAGTGAAGTTTCCTCGGCCAGGACAGAGCGGGCATGAGGTGACTTGATGGTTATGCTGCTCACTCCAAGTTGCCAGGCACTGGCAGACCTGCCTTCCTAGAACTGCCCACACCGCATGGTCAGTTCGGAGCTCAGGGTGGCCAAGGACTCTTCCTGCGGGGCCCTGAGTCAGCCAGGTTGTTGGGCATGGACAGTTATGGAGAAGAAGCCCTTTAGTCAGTGACATTATTTGGAAGAAAGGTTATTCGGTGCAAGGAAGTAACCACACCTGAGGCTTCTACCTTGCCCTCTTCTACTGCAGCACTGAGAAAGGCCTGACTTCAGGAATCACCTAGGACCCAGCATGCTTCACCTAGATTCACCCTAGTTCACTCCACCCACAGCACTGGCAAGATAAACCTAGTAGGAAATGCTTAATATGCAATATGCACTGAATCAATGCCTGTGATCAAGTTAGGGCGTGCCATGCTGTAGAACAGGCTAGGTTAGGTTGGTATTTTGTCTTTGTTGCTGCTGGGTTTTTTTGATTTTTATTTGTTTTTTTGAAATGGTCTCACTGTAGTTCAGGCCTTGAACTCACTGTGTAGCCCAGGCTGGCCTCAAACTCGCAGCTATCCTGCCTCAGCCTCCCATGTGCCACCATGCCTAACTAGAAGCTAGTTTGGAAGGTAGAGTTCCCCATCCCAGAAGCTTAAGTCATGGACTGAACTATGTCACAGGATTGGGGTATTGCAAATAAAATTTCGATCTTAAGTGCCAGCCCACAGACATAATTTCACTCTCACTTTTTTGGTTGGTTGGGGTTTTTGTTTTGTTATAATTTTGTTTGTTTTTGAGACAGTCTTGCTATGTTGTTCAGGCTGTCCTTCAACTCACTATGTGGTCCAAACTCGGGGCAATCCTCCTGCCTCAGCCCCCCAAGTGCTGGGATTACCGGCGTGTGCCTCGT
Source organism: Erethizon dorsatum (assembly GCA_028451465.1). Lineage (NCBI taxonomy): Eukaryota > Metazoa > Chordata > Mammalia > Rodentia > Erethizontidae > Erethizon > Erethizon dorsatum. The sequence goes on along the minus strand of CM051827.1, from coordinate 105,546,608 downwards.
TCTAAAAATCCTTAATTTTTTTATCTACATTAAAATTTTTTGATTTAATACAAGTTTCAGAGCATATAACAATTTTTCTTTTCAAATTTTTATATAGCTTTATCTGAAGTACAGTGTTTATAAAACTTCTGCTCAACAAAAGCAACATTATTAGGAAAGTTGTTCATTTTTGAATGATTGTAGTAGAGACAATTTTCCTCATTAAGTAACTCAGGGATTTAGCACACTTTTATGGTTGGTTTGGTTTCTTTTTTGTCTTTTTGAGACAGGGTTTCACTACGTAGTTTAGGCTGACCTTGAACTCACTTTGTAGCCCAGGCTGGCCTTGAACTTGCAGCAACCCTCTTGCCTCAGCCTCCTGAGTTCTGGGACTACAGGCATGCACCACCATGCCCAGCCACTTTTATGGTTCTTGAACACAACCAAGAATATGGTATTGATAACAAAATATTGCATACCTACATATCTCCAAACTGTCAAGATAGAAGGACTGGCTTTTGATTTAAATAAATAATGAATTTTGAAATTATATTTAGAAATACCCTTCTCCAGCTACTGTCAACACCTTTCTTTATGCCTTTACAAAGCAAGTCCCAGAAATCATGATGTCCCAGGTTCCCACAGATACTCAAATTGGGGCAGCCATTAATCTTTCTCATGCCATTTGCCTGGCCAAGTACCTCTCCCTGGCTGACACTACAGCTGCCTCCCTGTTCACATTTGCAAACTTGCTCACTGCCTCTGGTCTCTCTCATTCTTTGCCCTGTACTTGCCTTTCCTCTGTGAGTCTGTGCTTTGCTCCCAGTAATGTTCAGATTCAGTGGACTTCTCTTGGTTTCTTTCTTTCTTCTTTTCCATTTTCCTCATTTTGCTGGATCTCGCCTGGTTAAGAAACTCTGCCTTTGCCTTAGGATTTGATCTACCTTCTTTTCTGTGATTTCTTTCTGAAGATTGAATACTTCTTGTTTTCCTCTATCTCTGTATTTACTATTATTTTCATATATTTCCTTGCTTTCATGTGTTCTTCCTTTTCTTTGCTCCTCTCTTCCCTCTCCCTGCCTCTCTCACTGCATCAGTCATGATCATTTTGTTGTCTGTTCTGAAGAATATTTCTCCCTTTTCACTCTGTCATTTCTTTCTCTCTGGTCTCTACCCCTGGGTTTATCTTTTTTTTTTTTTTTTTTTTTTTTTTCAGATAAGGTCTTGCTATGTAGCTTAGGCTGGCCTTGAACTCACTATGTAGCCCAGGCTGGCCTCTGACTCACTGCAATCCTCCTGTCTCAGCCTCCTGAGTGCTGGGGTTACAGGCATGCACCACCACACCTGGCTGGGTTTATCTTCTTGTTCATGCCTCTTCTGGCGGGACTCTCCATGCCTGGTCTCTGGATTTATGAGAACCATTTGCTCCTGGGTGGTGACGGTCAGTATAATAGTTTTTCTGATCTCTGGAGTTTTCCTGCCTCTTGGTGCTGATCTTCCTTTTTCTCATGCCGTCTGGACTTGGAACTTTTGGTGTGGTGTTTGGCACTATACCACTTTCTTCACTAGATCACCTTGAGTGGGTTGGATTCTTGTGATGGTTGGGGTAATTCCTGGAAGTCTCTGACCTTTTCCCTTCTGCAATTCACTTTATTTTCCTCCATTTCATCCTCTTTGCTCTTAGTGTCAAAGTCACTGTCTGGAACTGGGTTTTCCTCCTCCTTTACACGAGTTTGGAGAATTCATTTCTGCTGTGGTATTCTGCTCTCTGAATTTATTTAATCTGAGTAACCTCTTGATTTCTCTTCTTTTATTCTAGAACTGGCTTCATGAAAGCTGCATTTAGTACTTTCTCACCAGCTGCTTTAGTAGGTGCCCGTAAAATCCACTGAGATCCTTCTGCTTCTAGTGTGGCAGCCCTTTATCCTCTTCTTCAGCTCTTTCTTGCAGTTTTTTTGTTTTGTTTTGTTTTTAATTTTTTTGGTACTGGGAATCAAACTCATGACCTCACGCCTGCCAAGCAGGCACCGTGCCACTGAGCTATATCCCAGGCCCTACAGTTTGTTGTTTTTTTTTTTTAAATAAGCAGATGTCACAAATGCCTTATCTTTAAATTCCCATTTTTCCATTTCTTATTCTCTGTATTTTCTTTTCCATTCTTTTTCCTGTTCCTTTTTTCTGATCTCAACTGCTTTTAGTAAGTTGTGGATATACCTGGGCTTTCGATCTTTTCCCAGAAGTAACTGAGATTACTTTTGCTCATTTTCTTCCTGTATCTCATCATAAATACTGTCGTATTCATAAACAGTGGAATCTTCCGTATTCCACTTTGGTCTGTGTCATGCCTGCTTCTTAGCAGCTTCCTTCTGAAGTCTGTCAGAGTTACCATCATCATCACAATCATTCCCAAACACTGATAGTTTTTGCAAAATAGGGTGCAACTGCAGTGTTTTCTTTGGCAAAATAAGCCTATTCCTCCTGCCTAGAATTGCCATCTTGCTCCCGTCTCAGATGCTAGCAATTTTAAAAATAGCCTCCAAAAATAAGATTTGGCAACATAGGCCGATAGTCAGCTAGAGGGGAGTAGCGGCTTTCCTCGGTCCTTAGAGAATCCTCTTCTGGCACAAGGCAATCCTATGAGATTAATTCTTCCCCTGGTGTCATCTACTTCATCCTTCTGGGCAATTTAGTTTGTGCCATTTCCTATGGGTACAAAACAACTCAAAGCAGAGCTGCTCTGGGCAAAGGTAGATGGGAGCCTGGAGTCCTTTCCTGGCACCTCTAGGCAGACTCAAGGACCCCCAGAGCTCCAATAAAGAGTAAATTCCTTGTTCCCCTACAGGGCATTCTCTACCTGAGGCTTCCTGTTGAAAGTAACTGCTTTATGAAGAGTTAGATTACTCACTGGAAGAGCCAATCCAAGGGACGGGGGGTATCACTAGGCATTGTTTCAAACCACCAGACAACCTTCTCAAAGGAATTAATAGCCCATCTCCACCAATGATAGTTGATGTGCCAATGAAGGGCTTACCTCCTTAGTATGTCCTCATGACCACTGAAAAGCAAGTGTATCTCAATGTCTAAAGTGTGCATAACCTCTAATAAGTGCTTTCTTTTTTTATTTTACACAATAATTGTCCCACATTTAAAATTTACCATGATGCATGTTCAAGATTTTTTACTAGGCTGGACGTGGTAGCGCACCTGTAATTGCAGCACTTGGGAGGCTGAGGCAGAAGGATCTCCATGAGTTTGAAGCCAGCCTGGGCAACATAAGCAAGTTCAAGCTAGCCTGAACTGCATAGTGAGACCCTGTCTCAAAGAAAAAAATAGATTTTATATTAGATAATTTATGTGGTTTCAGTAATAAAAGTGCTGAAAGACACAAGGGTTCAGTCAGAATTGGGGTCTACTCAGTGGGAGCGCCCTCATGTGGTGAAAGTCTGGCACCCAATTTGCTTTAGCAAAGTGCCATCTCTGTGGACGGCATGTGGTGTTTCTTTAGCCCTTTATCCTTCCCGTACCATCTTACATCTTACATCTTCCTGTACCTATCAAACATGTTGCCTCTCCCCACCCCCTCACTGCCAGCCTGCTGGGACTTCTTGTCTACACTGCTGTCAACTCTCCCTTGGTTGATATTAGGGTTTGTGTAACAGTGTTTTCTGATCCTGGTGATGGCCACAGTGGAGGACAGACTATTCTTGACACCAAGATACCATATGCACATGTTCAGTGCCCACAAGCGCACTGCATGACACAGAGTGCCAAGAACCATTGGGGTGGAGACTTGATGATCTCCAGGAGCGCACCTCAAATCGCCTGCAAAGGTCACACTGGCAAATCCCATCTTGATGCGTCAGAATGCCCCAGCTGGTGGTCAAGAAGAATGTAATGAAAGAAGAAGCAGAAGCAGAAGCAGAAGAAGAAAAATGCAATTATAGCAGAGGGAGAGGGGAGCCCACCTGGGAAGGCATGTAAGGTGTTTGCAACAGGGAAACAAGTTTGGATGTTCAGTTTCTCTTGTACACATATACAAGCAGCTTTGGTCAAAGCATCTCTCTCGTCTGCTCCCAAGATGCTGACAGCATCATGCAGTCATCCATGATGGGAATCAGTTTCTGACTTCTCTGCTGCCCCAAGACCTCAGGGCTCCACCTAGTAAAACAGGTGGGAAGTTCTTAAGGAAAACAGCAAGAGTTTTTAAAGATACTGGCAGGCACTTCAATTTAAATGGCAAAAGAATATAAAGAGGCTGAAGATGGTGCCATATGGCAAGTTTCACTCACCTCCTGAACAGTGTAATGCGGGTGATGTTAGGAGCTGAGGCGTCCTCTTTCTAAGTCCAGAACTCAGGTACCTGTTAGCAAAGGCTGTGAACTCACCACTGGGTTTTCCCTGAGGGCCTCCTCCCTCCTTCCAGGGACTAGTTAGGCAGCGCCCTCCCATGGGCTCCAGAAACGCCTAGAATCGGTCCCCCATTGCCAATCTTGCTTTTTATTTAACTGATTCCCCCATCAAGTAATGAGGTCTTTTGTGTGTGTGTGTGGGTACTGAGGGTCGAACTCAGGACCTCGCGCACCAGCAGGTGCCCATGCCGCTGAGCGATATTACCGGCCCTTTTTTCATATGTGGGTACCGGGAGTCGAACTCAGGGCCTCGCGCTTGCCAGGCAGGCGCTTATGCCGCTGAGCTATCACAATAGCCCAAGTAATGAGGTCTTGACTTCCCAGTGCTGGCCACTAGTAGATGCCTAGTACATGTTCACTGAAGACAAATGTCTCATCAAACTAGAAGATCAGCAGGCTCACTGCCCAGAGAATTCACTGTTTCAATTCCTGACCACAGCAGGCTGTGGCAGCATATGCCTGGAAGCCCAGCACTCGGGAGGTCGAGGGAGGAGATCGCCTCGAGTTTGAGGCCAGCCTGAACTACATAGTGAGACCCTGTCTCATTAAAAAAATAAAAATAAATAAAATCCCTGACCATACACAGTAGATCTGCCTGGTGGCTCACACCTTGCTAGTATTAATACCCAGTGCACCCCAGGAGCCAGGCCTGTGTTAACTCGGGGTTCCTCCGTTCCCTGGTTGCATGCTTTCCTGGGACCAACCTCAGCAGAGCCACAGTCCTAGCACCTCTAACCCACTCTTCATCTATTTCTCCTCATGGGAAACAGTGGCTTATTTAATGGAACTGGGGAAGAAAGAAAAACCTGCTTGAATCAGTTTCATCTGTCTTCCTCCACATCTGCCTGCCCACAAGAAAGGCACCCCTGGTCTTTCTCTCACCATGTGGCAGCTGAGTGGGCAGGGGAGGCCTGTGCCATCTGGTCAGCCTGGCACTGGAGGGTCTAGTTCAGGGAAATGAAGGGAAATATTGTCCCCAGTGAGGTACCATACTTCACTTCTTGGAGATGTACATTTTACACATCTGGATGTCTTTGAAAATGGGATGCATCTGCCAACCAGATGGCATGCTATGGTTTAACTAGTTGGAGTATTTCTTTCCTAGTCATGTGTCTTACACTCAATGGCATCATAGATTCAAAGAAACATGGTAAGCAACATTCTCCAGTTAGGCTTATCAAAGAGCTGGTATGTTAATCTCCATCTGTCCCAGTGAATTAGAACTCAGCTGGTTCCAGGCACAAGAGGGGAGGCACGCAGTGTTACTGATCAGCACTGCCCAACCCCCTGCACTAGGCACCTCCCATGGCCTGGACCACGCAGATGAGTGACATGTCTTCCGCAGCCTGTGAACAAGAGCAGCCAGCTTGGGAGAGGAAAAGCACCAGCGAGCCAATCAAGGGTGGCAAAGGCTTGCTGGGACACACACATGCGCATCCTACACGCCCAGACGTGCATGCCACGTGCACACAGCACCAGGCCTGCTGCAGCACTCCTGGCCTCACACCTCACTTCACTCCAGTCACCATCTTAGCCTACTCTTCCTCCTGCCTTTGCCACACTCTTCAAAAGATTCCCAAGCTCCACACCCCAGTTCGCTCCTGTGGCCTCTGCCACTCCTCCCCCAGCCCACATACATACAATTAAGGCTGATGGGGTTGAACTGGTCCATCCCAGACTCTGGTGCTGAATTCCTAACCCCCACTAACTCAGAATGTGACCATATTTGGAGACAGGATCTTTAAAGGGAGATTAAGTTAAATGAAGCTTTAGGATGGGTCAATATGGACCAGTCCACTCTGGTTGCTGTCCCTTTAGAAAGGACTAACCTGGATACAAGAGCTCAGAGACTGAGAGGGAAGGCCATGCAGAGACATAGGGAGAAGACAAGACGGCCATCCACAAGCCAAGAAGACACACGCAGAGCAGACTCCTTCTCAACCCGTTGGCGGCAGTAGGAAACAGCCCTGCTGACACCACGATCTTGGACTTCCAGTCACACGGCGGTGCGGCAATCATTTCCTGTTGGGTAGACCACCCAGTTTCCAGCGCTTTATGACACTGGTCCACACAAACGAGTTCAGTCCCCGACAATATCCAGACTCACAGTCACTCTTCATCCCCTGCTGCCTGGTCTCTCTATTTCCCACCTTAATGACACTCTTGGGCTGCAATGGCACAAACTCTTCTGGCCTCTGCCTCCCTCCCACTGCTCCTCACATTCTGCCTCCTGTCCCCCCTTCACCCAGTTAATCCTAATGCTGGAGTTTCCCCAGGTTCCCCTCTCCTGCACACACTGACCCAGGCAACCTCCCCTCTGTGGCTTCAGACCCCAAAGCTCTGTCACTAGCCCGTATCTGTGCTTCAAGTTCCAGACCCAGATGTCTACCTGCATCCTGGACACCTCAGCCTGCACCTCCCACCAGCATCTTGAACATGCATCCAACTAATTTCCTGTCCCTGCCCCCTACAGGGTCAATCTCAGGAAAGGCCACCACCTCCTTCGGGATGTTGTCCTTGGTTTACTGCTCAGCAAGCTGGGTGACACCATTTTCTATTAGCCCCAGGGCACCCAAAATGTTCCCTATACCCTAACCACACTATTATGTCATGCTCCCTAAATGTGTCCCCACTAGCCTGTGACATACATCATGAAAGGACTAGGGTCTGTTTCACATCCATGCAGAGGGACCTCAGATAGATGTTCTGGATACCCCTCCCCAGGAGGGGGTGAAGGGACCCTCCCATGAACTTCTCAGAGGTTAAAAAACTTCCACTCAAAGAGGCATAATATCACAGACAAGTTTTTATTTGTCCTGCATATAGAACCCAAGAAATATAAAAACATCTCCAAAATTAGTCACCTTCCCAACAGACCCCCTCCCTCCCTGGGTGGGCCCAGACAGGGGGATGGGGGTTGCAGGCCACCTCCTCTGTCCAGTGAACAAGTTCCATATAAAAATAGATCTTTAAAGGGCTCCCCGAGACCGATCGCCTGCATCAGGTCAGCACCTGCACAGGGCTAAGGCCTGGGACCCATAGCAACTCTGGACCTCACTCCTCAGTGGAAGGGAGATCTACCCTGGACACCGAAGTCCTCCAACACAGCCAGGCGTCCCTCCACAGAACAGCTGGGGGAGGGAGCACTTCGACCTTAAGAGAATGATGTGGCTGGTGAGGGGGGTGAGCTTCTGTTCACCCGAGACAGGGTGCTGGTCCCCAGGGTTCCCTGGAGAGGGTGGTGAAGGGAGAGACGAGGACCCTGGCAGGGGACCGCCAACCCTGTCAAAGGTGGAAGCAGTACTTAGTCTGCCCCACTACCCCCAAAACCACTGAGCTGACGCAGGTCTCAGAGGAGGGGTAGCCCGGAGTGGGTTATGGGGGCTCCAAGGAAGGAGGAGCTGTTGCTGGCAGGGTGAGGCCAAAGGCACTGCTGGGAGTCACCATCCTCCATCACAGGCCCTCCCCAAAGCTGCACTATGTCTTTCAGCCCTATGGCTCCTTCTCATTGAGTTCCTGCTGAGACTCCTCTTGTCCTAAGCCTGGTCCCTCGGCCTGCTGAGATCTCCACCCACCCCAAGGAACGAGATCCCTCTCCCCAAGGCTCTGTCAACTTATGCTTCAGCTAAGACGCCTTTCTGGACAGCCAATATACATGTCAAGATCATGTCCCTCGGCCCCTCCAGCCCGCCCTCTTGCTGACCCCAAGGGCTCCTGGGGGGCCCTGGCCACTGGAAGAATGCGGCTTGATTACTTCTTGCATCTGAGCTCCTCTCCCTGCCAGTCTGAGCCCCCAGTGCCAGGCTCTGTGTCTCCTTCACCTCTCCTGCACCCCTCCTCTCTTCCTTCCCAGCCCATCCCCCACAGCCCCCACCCCCACACAGCCAAACCAGAGTAGGCATCTGTCACAGGTGACATGAACAAACCCTGCCTCCACAGCCCTGACCACATCCGGGCCCTGGCCACACAATCACCACTGCTGCAGGGCCCTTCTGGATAAGGACTTCTGGAATCAGCTCAACACAGCCACTCCCCCAGGGCTCTGCAGAAGCCAGAGAGAGGAGGTGCTCCATGGAGGCAGGGCCCAGGGACCAAGCTGGCAGGAGAGGGTGACCTCTAGAGCATCCACTGGGCTGGCCCACAGAAGAGGGCTGGTGTCACACGGCAAGGCGAAGGACTCCCTCCAGAGCCAGCCTCCTCCCTAGATCAGGTTCCAACCTCACTTCTGGCCCTGAGTCTCATAGGCTCTGATTTCCCCATCGCACAGTGCTGTTTCTGAGTGTCCTCTTCCCCACTTCCCAGGCTGGAGGGCAAGGCTCGTGGATCTCCTCGGACAGAACGTGTCCCCTCACGCTCTGCCAAGTCAGTGCATAAAGGGAACGCACATGGGGAGCGCCAGGGCCACTTGGCCCATTCTGCTCGTTTTGCACTGCCCGTGCAGGGTGAGGACACAGTCAGCTCTGAGTCTTGGGCCTTGGGGTCCAGCCCTTGAGCTCAGCACCACTTTCACCTCTCTGGGCCTCAGGACAGTGTCCAGACACACCTCAGTCAGCCAGGGAGCAGGGGGTAAGGAGCCTGCCCCTCCGGTACGGCCCCACGTGGCCAAGACACCTGGCAGCTGTGGGCACTGCCTCTCAGGGGCCCATGCTCTCTGACTGGACAAGTCTGTGGGGAAAGGGGACACTCACTGGGGAGGCCCCAACCTCCAGTGGGTGTGGAAGACAGAGGGGCGTGAGCCAGGGCAAGCGAAATCTACTGTCTCCCCATCTCGGCCCCAGCTCTGTCCCTGAGACCCTGAATTTCCTCCCTGCAGTTCTGAACCTCTTTTCCAGGGGCACTAGGTCAGAGGGGAAAATGGGAGAAGCAGGCAGTGAAATGGGGTACACTATGGCCCCAAACCAGCTCTGGGCTCGATGGGAAGAAGAGAGTCTTCACTCCCACCCGGGGGGGCGCAGTTTGCCAGGGTCCTTGCTTGGGCAGGGCTGGGGTCTGGCCCCTGCTGGGCCTGCCTTGAAAAAAGGGGGCGCTCACACCTGCACCCCCTGACCCTGCAGCTGTAGCACTCGAGCCTGCAGGGCGCTGATCCCACTCAGGAGGGCCTCTCGATGTTCAGCGGAGGAGATGCCCAGGTTCACCAGGTCCCTGGAACAAGCGCTGCTCAGACCCAGCTGGTCAACCCCTCTTCTGCTCCTCCCACATCCCCCCCTGCTCTCCCTCCCTTCTGTGGATGGGGCAGGGCCAGAATCAGGACAGGCAGGGGCTTCCCATCTAGGCGGAGGCAGTGTCCCTGCCTTGGCTTCTCAGACTCACTGGGAGGTCATCTCAGCCACAGCCTCCAAGCTCCCATAGCCAGCCGCCGCAAAGCTGTCCTTGTAGCGGCACAGATCCAGGGCCTCCAGCCAGGCCCCCACGGAGCCAAAGGAGGGGAAGGTGGAGAAGGCACGGTCCGCCAGGGGGGTGGGAGGCCTGGGGAGGAGGAGCTGTGGTCAGCCGACAGTGGGATCTGGTGCCCAGACCTAGCGGCTCCCTCAGGAAATATGGGGACAGGGAGGGCAGCCAAGCCCCAGGGACAGGCCTGGCTGTCACAGCACTTTGCAGCCCAGAAGAGGCAAGGCTCAGGGTACTCAGGCAGGTGGAGACCTGAGCCTGCTAAAGGGACCGGTAGCATCTGGGACAGCCTAAGATACACCTAGGATGCAGATATGGTAGGTGACACATATTTGGAACAACTGATACTAAATTCACTTATTTTAATTATTGGAACTATACTGGGGGGTGCACTGTAAATATATTTATCCAGTCAGTGGTCACCATACGGGAATATGTGGGGTAAAATCCGGGATGAGTGAATGTGAGGTAGGATGTACCTGACAGGTGGGAGTGTTAGATCTGGGCACCTGCTGAGTGGCAGAACCCGCACAGGTGAGGTGTTGTATTTGGGACACTGGGGAAGCCATTCACGGACAGGTGAGAGGTTGGCTGAACAGGTATGGATGGGGATCAATGGGGAAGTACCTGGGACAGGTGGTCGTGGCACACTTCGAGGGTTCTGGGTCCTGTACTATCTTGCTCAGGATGCTGTGGATCTGGGAGAACCTGGGCCGCTCGCCTGGGTCTTTCTGCCAGCAGTCAAGCATCAGTCGGTGCAGCGGGGAGGGACAGTTCCTAGGGGGAGGCAGCCGGAAGCCATCTTCCACAGCCTTGATCACCTGCGCAATGGTGACGGGGAGCAGACAGGAGGCTTCAGGACCCCCAGACATACACTCAGACACACACACACGCACACACACACGCACACACACCCCATTCCAAGGAGGACTCAGGTGGTGGCCAGGCAGGATGGGAAGCAAGTAGACAGAGAAAAGGGACCTGGAGCTAGGAGGTGAAGGGTCAAAGGAAGAAGTCAAGGAGCTGGAGCCACGAGTCACTCACATCTTGGCCAGACATGTCCCAGTAGGGCCGCTCGCCGAAGGCCATCACCTCCCACATGACGACACCAAAGCTCCACACATCACTGGCAGAGCTGAAGTGGCCAAACTGAAGCGTCTCAGGGGCGGCCCAGAGCGCTGGGCTCCGGCCACTCTGTTGGTGGGCAGGCAGGCCAGGAAGGAAGGAACTGAGTCGCAGCCAGGCTTCCCCACCCCACATCCAGCCCCACTGGTCATTCTCCTAGGCAGCCCCCACTCCCAGCTTCACACTTGGGGAAGGCATCCCAGCTGACCACAGGGCAGGGCCCACAGTGGCATTAACTCAGGACCAACTGGATGGAAGGGTGGGGTGGGGAGGGACCCTGACAGCAGGGAAGGGGGTGGTGGGGAGGACAAAGACTCCTGGGAAAAGGACCCCTCACCATGGTGGTGTAGACAGCCTCAGCTCGGTCGCGGGGGCCCCGCCCAAAGCCAGAGAGCTTACAGATGAGGGTGCTGCTGACCAGCACACGGCGGGCGGCGAGGCCCCGGTGAACATAGCCCATCTCCGACAGATACTTCATGGCTGATGACAGTCCAGGCAGGAGCCCCATCAGCTGCTCAGCCATCAGCTGCCCCTCATGATGCTGTGGATGGGGGGAGACTGAGGCCAGGGCTTTGCGCTCAGATCTCCTGGTGCTGTGGACTCCAAGGAGGTCACTCAGCCCTCACTGGGCTTCAGTTTACCCTGTGAGCCCTGGGTCAGCTTGGCCAGGGGGAATGATGCCAATTCCAAGCCCACCAAGGAGAAAGTGAAGGACCAAGAATAAGCTAGTCATCCGTACCCCCCGGGGCCCAGGCCACTCACCCTGAGGAAGCTGTCCAGGGCCCCATGGCCCATGTACTCAGTAACAATCATCAAGGGGCTTCCTGTGCCGGGGGTGGGGACACACACGCTAAGTTGCTTGGCTACTCTGTGCACACACATGCTCCCTCCATGGGGCCCCATCTTGGCTAACATGGCCAGAACCAAAGTCAAGCTCCCTAATCTTGCTACTCTTTTCCTCACCCCAGCATCTCCCAGGAAGAATAACAAAAGAGGTGTCTATAAGGAACAGAGACCAAAGTCAGGAACTACAAGTTAGCTAAGATCACCCAAGGTCAAAGTGTTTCAACCCCCCAGTGGCACTATAAGTCAGAAGGTCATTCCAGGTGAGTGGCCACGCCAGGAGAGGGGTCACCCTGAACCAGTGAAAGCAAACTAAGGCCCATGTCTAGGCTCCTTCCTCCATAACTCCTGGAGTCCCCCACCAACACCTGTCCTTTACATTCGCAACAAGAAGTGGAGCACCAGGCGGGCCTACCTCGAGTGACAACCCCCTCCAGTCGCACAATGTGGCTGTGGTCAAACTGGCCCAGGGTGAGGGCCTCAGCTAGGAAGCTGAGCCTTTGCGAGTCTGAACAGCCATCTCTCAGGGTGTGCACAGCCACAGGCAGCTCTTGGCGGCCAGGGAGCTGCAGGCAGCCACAGCACAGGTCCCCAAACCGCCCTGTGGGGAAACAGCACCTCAGTAGGCCTCCTGAAGGCCACACCCACTCCCCAGCCTCCAGTGGGGCAGCCTGAACTGAGGCGAGAGTGACTCTGGCCTGGGCTGTGGAACTCCTGAGTTCCCATCCTGGTAACTTGAGTACCAGCAGTGTGACCTTGGGCTTCACCTCTTTCCCTCCCTGGGCCTCAGTTTCCTTCTGCGTGAAGCTTCAGACCTGACATTGCACATGCCAGCCCCTCACAGGCCATTAAGCCCAGCATGAGCCAGGACAGGTGACGATGACTTTATTCTGCCTTTTGTGTAGCAAGTGACAGTGTCTGGAGAGTGTCAGGCTTCTGGTGAAAGTGTTGGGCTTCTCTGAATGCCTGGGGCTGAGGGCTCATGGACAGGGAGGAAGACAGGAGGAGACTGACCTGAGCGAGCACGCTCACCACATCACTCTGGATGAGGCAGAGGTCACGCCCATCTTACAGATGAGAAACTGAGGCTCCAAGCAGAAAAGGACTGTGTGCTGGTGATGCAGCTCATTGGTGACAGCGCCACAACCAGAACTTAGCTTATAAAGCCCCCTCCTACTGTCCCTTGAAGGCCAGGCACTACAAGACCAGCAGCAGACTACAGTGGCTGACCCTGAGTGGGACTGGATGGAGAGGTCTCAGACTGACCCTGGGGACCCGAGAGGGTAGACAGTCATAGACCCCTCTGGTGGGCAAGGAGTGCAGGCTCAGTGTGGAGAGGAGCCCCCAGACTCCGGGCTAAGACTTAAGAGGAGGCTGGCTGAGGAGAGGGCTGAAGGGTGGAGCATCCGGATGGGTGCAACCAGATGGGAGTGGCTTCTTGGTGGGTGTGGCCTGCGTGCTCACCTGCTCCAAGGCTCCCCTCCAGCGTGATGCTTTTTGAATCCAGCTCCTTGGCGAACAGGTGCACAGCCTGCAGCGGGTCCCCGCAGCTCTGGGGGTCCAAGAAAGTGCGACGTGTTGGGACTTTGACTGAAAACACAGGGAGAGAAAGCCCGAGCCTGAGGAAATGGGTCTCACTGCTGGAGTAGGAGGGGTGTGTGAAAGGGCAATGAACAGAGAGGTGAGTGAAGCCCACCCCTCCTTGTGACCCCACAACTCACAGTGGAAGTACAGCTCCTCTTCCTCATGGGCATCGCCACCTCCTTTGCCATAGCTGCAGGGCCTGTGGGTGCAGAGAACCCCTTCACCAGGCCACCCCAGCCTTCCTACTTCAACACCCAGGAAAACATCTCCGTATCCCAAATAATAAGGCCTTCACCCTGGGGAGGGACTTCTTGTCCTGATGGTTCAAAGACCTCTCTATTGTTCCTTCTCTTTTTCTTTTTGTTTTTTGCTACCCATCCCCCTTCTCCATGGCTTGGCAACCTCCTCCCCACGTACAACCAAGCCCCAGCCTAGCCCTGCACCATCATCAGCTTTCCTAGTTACAGCCACTGTGAGACACAGTGAAAATGCTCGTGACTCCAGAGGTTCCCAAATCCACACCCCTGACTTGTAGCCCTAAGCTGCCCCTGCCTGCATTCTGGGGAAAGATGGGAGACAGGCAGGCCCCGTCCTCAGGTGCAAAGGAGAAGGCAGTGACTACAGACCACAGCTGTGGGACCATCACAGAAATCTTGAGACAAGAGGCAGTCACGGACCAAAGGCCTGAGTCACAATCAACAGAGCCACAGGCGAGCATTTGTTGCCCCCAGGCAGGATCTTGCTGGGCCAGATAAAGACTCTGCCCTTTATTCTGGGAGCAGAGGCAGTGCCTGGGGACCTAAAGCAGGGGAGTGCTGTGCTTCAATTTGCATTTTAGAAAGATCCTCCCAGCTGCTGAGTGCAGAGTGCTCTGTGGTCCCTGCAGGGGTCCCGGTAGTGCTCAGGCTGTGGGGTGACCATGCCAGGAACAGAAAGGAGGGGCCTCAGGGCTTAGAGACTGCTGGATGGCAGGAAGGAAGATGGAGAAGTTGCTCCACAGAGTTCACTGAGATGCCATCACAAGATGGGGAGATAAAAAGTGTACATTTAGACATCTGGTGAAACCTAAAGTTGCCACGGTCTCCTGATGATGTAGAGAGTATTGACAGTTCGTGGTGCGAACTGTTTAAAGTAATGTGCCAACATAGATCCATTTGATTATCCTAACTCACTACACAGTGAGACCCTCTCTCAAATTAAAAAAAAAAAAAAAAAAAAAAAGAAGAAAGAAAGAAAGAAGCAAAGAAGAGGAAAGAAAAGAAGACCATGCAGCGATGATAGCTAAGAGCTCAGGATGCCACCCTCTAGTGAGAAGCGAGTGAGCCAGGATGGAGTACAGAGGCGGGGAGTAGAGGTGAGGGGAGCACGGCACAGAGCAGGCACTGAGGGACAATGGAGAGGGGCATGGTGAGAGATGTCAGAGTCTGCGAGGTGAGGATGCATGTGGAGGAGTCAGCCTCTCGACCCTTCAGCCTGGTCACTTCTCCCCATTGAAGGGCAGCGTGATGCTGGCAGTGGCGAGTATGAGCTCCGCAGCACTCCTGGAGTCTGCTCTGGGGTTGCAGCGCCTTTGCTCTCTCTGCCCTTCCTCCTGCCTCTGGGAGTCTCGGCACCCAAAGCCAGGACAGATGCTCTCAGCAGCTGCCCATCCCTGCTTTCCAACAGGTCTAGCACAGGCCTTTGCACCTTGTAGCTCCAGGAGCACAGTGCTCCCTGCTCTTGGACTACCTTCCCGACTCAGGCTTCAGTCACTGTCAGTGCCTCAGTTAAGGCCATGGAAACAGCCAGTGCCAAATCAAGGGTATCTGCACCTGCAGCCCAGAGGTGCCCCAAGTGGCTGTGAGGGCTGAGATGTGGCCCCTGGACGCCCATTTCTCCTCTGCTCCCCCTACCACCCACTGCATACAGACTTCTCACGCTCTCCAGCCTGCTGACCTCCACCCCAGCCTTCTACCACCCGGGGACCTCTGCAAGCAGCAGAGCGTGGCCCTGGTGAGAAACAGCAGTGAGGCCCATGCTGCATGCAAGAAGACCAGAATCTTCTCTCTTCCAGACTCAAGCTCTACATCTCTCTCACCCCACCCCTTCCTCTGCCCACTCTCCTGCAAGCTTCCTTCTGCTGCAGGTGGAGGGTTTTGGCTTATGGGGTCCCCACCATGTGCAAGTGTGCATGCACACACACACATACAAATTTTTTCGTTTCTTCTCTTTGCTTGTGTTCAGTGGTCTCCAGATCCCTTGGGGGCAGGGGCTGGGGGCCTCTGAACACCTCAGGAGAATCCTAATCACACTGGAGCAGCCAGAGCTTGATTCCATCCTCAGTGATGCCTCTGACATTTAATGAGTTAAGGCGCTAAATCCCCTTCATCCCAGAGTGGCTGAGCTCGTTGTGGTGGCTGCTGCAGGAGAAGTGCATGGGGGAGGGGCCGCATTGGTCACAGCTGTATCTACACAGCATTGCCTGTGTTTGTGTACAAATCTGCATGTGTGCAAAGCAGGTGCAGACACAGGTGAGTATGAGTATATGTTAATGTGCACAGAGGAACACACTCACCAGGGTCACCCAGCCTGGGACCCGCCACCTACCTCCTCCAAATGACCAGGACGCTCATCACAGAGCCCAGGACAAGGAGGGCCGAGATAGTCACCACGGTGACGACAACTGCGGGGCTCTGGTTCCTGGACCCTGAAGCGGCTGGGAGGAAAAGCAAAAGGTTGAAGCAGGCAGAGAAGCAGGCTCCTGGGCAGGCCCCAGGATGTATTCCTGTCCCCGCCCCACAAGAAGATCCCTTTCGAACCTCTGCACTCAGCACTGCCTTCTTGAAGCAGAGGGACCGAGGTGGCGGCACTGTCCAGAGTGGCACCTGGAATGCCAGGCAGGGCATCTCCACTATACCCTGGCACTGGCGAAGGAGCAGGAACCCAGACAGGGGAGACAGGCAGCCCTGGGTGCCTTCAGATAGGCAAGATAAGGAAGCTGCCCAGGGGGAACGGTCTCCGCTCAGAGCTCCCACCTCTGATCCAGATACTCACCACCAATAATAAAGAGCCCGTGTTAAACACACAGTGAGCAAGACTCTGTTCCTGAACTGTTATCCTGTTTCTTCACAACAGCCCAGTAAACTGTTATTGTCTCCGTTTTGCAGCAGAGGAAACCAAGATTGTGAAAAGTTGTGCAGTTTGTCCAAGGTCACACAACTAATAAGTGGTGAAGCAAGATTTGAGCTTGAATCTAAAAGCCTCTGCCTGAACCTCTGCTTTGAAGTATTTCTCCACGACAGGTCCACAGAACCCCATCCATCTGCCCATCTATCCATCCATCCATGCATCCATGCATCCCTCCCTCTACCCACCCATCATCCAACATGTGAATGAGGCAGAGTCCTTGCCCTGGAGCAGTGCGCAGTCCCGAGCTGGCAGACAGAAATGAAAATTTTAACAGTAAATGAAAAGAAACAGAGAAGTGAACAGAGCTGAGCAGAGGCCCAGGAATCCCTTCCTAAAGCCAGTGAGGAAGCTTTGCAGGAGAGACACACACCGAGTTGGCCTGGAAGGTGGAAAGGGTGTGCTGATGCCTTCCAGACCCATACGTACACACAGGTATAAAAAATGGTAAATTGCCCCTGTGGCCCAACAACAGACTACATGGGAGAAGGGGGTGGCAAGACAGATTCGGAGGGGCGGGGGGTGAGGGGAACTGAGGGAAAACAGGGCCTGGAATGCCAGGCTAAAGAGTGGGAAGTGTATCCTGAGGGTGACAGGGAACTAGGAGATAGATTTGTGTGTGCGGAGAAAGGAATAATGTCATCTTCTGAGCGGGTAGTGAGGATGGAGAGGAGGCGCTTGAGAAGGGGGAAGGCCTGGAGTCCAGGTGGTGCACACCGGTAAGCCCAGCTATTTGGGAGGCTGAATTGGGAGGCTCACCAGTCCAAGGCCAGCTTGTGTAACACACTGAGACCCTGTCCCAAATTTAAAAAACAGAGGAAGTCCTAAGTGACCCTGAAGACTGAACTGAGTGGAAAAATACGTTTGTAGGCAGCCTCAGCGTGGGGCAGAAGAAGGAGGATGGCCCAGGTATGGGACCAGCAGGCAGGTGGGCAGACATGCAGGGTGTGCGGCCCGCAGAGCTGGGAGCATTTCTGATGGGGTAACTCGCAGTAACTAAGCAGACAGGGATGAGGGCTGAGGCCCAAAGCCTGAGAGATGAGGCAGGATCCAGAGAGCTGCCTTTGCGAAGTCACACAGCAAGTGAGGAGAGGCAGGAAAAGAAGGGAGAGTTAGAGGCCCACCAGGAAGGACCAAAGAGGGCATTTCAGAGCCCAGGCCTCCAGAGGAACACGGCCCACATCTGGCTGGTGGCAGAAGGTGTGTGGAGATGCCAAGAAGTGTCTGAAATCAGGCACCCATGGGACACAAAAACAGAAAATGAAAGACAGTTGTGCCAGGCAGGCTCTGTGTGGCTCTCAGGACAATGACCTCCTGGTCTTCATCCCCTTGAGCACAGGCTGGATCTGGTGACTAACTTCTAATGAACAGAGTATGGCAAATGTGACAAGAAGCCATTTCCGTCCGCCCCTCACTTGCAGTCTCTGGAGGAGTCTAGTGCAGCACAGAGCAGCCCCACGGAGGGGCCGACAGGGCAGCGAATGGCACACGTGAGCCACACCAGAGAGAGCCTGAGTCAGCCCTGAGGCGACAGCAGCCCAGAGGACACCTGACTGCAACCCCGGGGGAGACCCTGAGCCAAGGCCACTGGCTAAGTGGCACCCAAGT
Organism: Erethizon dorsatum; assembly: GCA_028451465.1. Taxonomy (NCBI): domain Eukaryota; kingdom Metazoa; phylum Chordata; class Mammalia; order Rodentia; family Erethizontidae; genus Erethizon; species Erethizon dorsatum. Next base: position 105,528,507 of record CM051827.1, on the reverse strand, counting down.
TCCTGACCCTCAGAAACCACGAAACAATACACTCCTGTTATTTGTAGCCACTGAATTGTGGTGTATTTGTTACATAACCATAAACAGCTAACACAACGGTGATGCACGATCCCTCATCAAGAGCCTGATATTGTTCCTCACCTGTAATCCCAGCACTTGGGAGACTAAGGCAGAAGGATTACAAGTTCGAGGCCACCCTGGGCTACACAGAGACCCTGTCTAAGAATAAAATTCTGATTTGGGGGTCACAGCTCATTGGAAAAATTGCTCACAGATAGGGTGAACCAGATCCCCCCATAGCCAGGGCCACAGCAAGGGAGGCTGAGGTCTGAGCAGTCTCTACTAACAAAGAGGCACGTAATGAACGGAATCATCAGTCCTCCTCCTCTACAGCCCCAGTCCCTGCTCCCACCACACTCACTCCAGCCCAACCCATGGACTTGTGTTCGCATGGCTTCCTTCACCCAGGCCTCCTCCAGTGGCCTTCCCTGCCTTGGCCACTGGTTCAGATTTTTCCAGCCTCCAGCTATGGCTCTAATCTCCTCTTCCCAGCACCTGACTGAGGTTTGGCACAGCCAGGCATTTAAGCAAGAAGTGCTGCCTTCCTTCCCGGAGCTCAGACTCTGTCAACGTTTTATCTTCGCCTCCCTTTGGGCTCAGAGCTCTTCCTATCTTGGATTAGAGTCATGTACCAGGTTGGAAAGAATTATTATCTTGACAGCTGGTGCCAGAATGCCTCTTAGGGGGAGCTGCCTTTGTTCAGCAGAATCCTTTCATGAGCTGCTCGGGGTAGATAGAGGTGAGATCCTGAGGACTGGGTTAGCAGCAGGCAGAACAACAAAAGAGGGAACTAACTGTTCCGAGCAGGCCACGAAAGGGAACTTGGGGTGGGTGGGGGAGAAAGGGCAGCAGGGAGGGACCTAGAGGGCAGCAGGGAAGCGCAATGTCATGGAGAAGCCAGAGATATTTTAAGATCGGAGTATCTAATGTTCAGCTTTTGCTTTGTTTTTACAAGAACTTTATTGAGGTATAATTCCCATACCAGTCAACTGACCCATTTAAAGTGTACAATGCTTGTTTTGTTTTGTTGGTGGCTGCAATTCACCCCCTTCACCTCCCTAACCTTCAGTGACATGTGCTTCACACGTTAAGCCTGGCAGGGAAAGGGACAGTGCCCCACAGTGGGGTCTACATCATCGCAGAGAGCAAGAAGAACAGAAGATCTACCAGTCAGAGCAAGAGGTGGCTGTGAGACTATAAACTCCTCCCAAGAGAGAGGCTGGATCATGGGGAGGACACAGTATGCCACCACAGAGCATGGGATCACCCTCCGAGGAGGCTGGCACCAGTAGCGACAGGTGTATTGCTAATCCCAAAATCTTTTCTTGTGAGCCCCTCCAGGGCAGGTACCCCATGAGTTCATGTTGGTGGATCCCAAATTTCTTAATGAATTAGGCTGTAATTTTGCTGCTTTGCAGGCTCTGGTGGTGACACACCAACTCTTACCCTCTATGTCTCTCCTGCCCACCTCTGTGTCAGGTCCGCTGAGCCCAGCCCTGTCCACGTCCTGCATACATTACTTACCCTCCCCGGGGGTCTGCACTTCGATGCTGGGGTTGAAGCTCTGGGACTCCCAGGAGGGCCCTGGTGAAGCAGCCCGGATCTGGAAGACGTAGCGGGTAGCCGGCTTCAGGTTGGTGACAGTGACTGCGGGTGTACCTGTCTTCACCATGGAGTAAGTATGCTCACTTTGACCCTGGAGAAGACAGAGAAGTGAGGCCCACACCCAGTGCCTGACCCACTCTCTTGGGAGAAGGGTGGGAAGAAAGGAGCAGGGAGGTGGGAGAAGTAGCCTCACGCCAACAGGGGTGGGGTGAGGGAACCTGACCCTCATCATCCTGGAGACTGCAGAGCTTTTTTCCACAGGATCTCCAGCATCTCTCTCCACCACAGTTTTACCCCACATTCAGGGTATTTATGACTGAGAACAGCCCCACTCTGCCTAAGAGGAACTTTAGAGAGGTCGCAGCACCTCCTTAGGAATGACAGGATGATGGCCGTTGTGGCCTGGTGGTCCGGGGGTGAGCGGGGCCACAGCCCAGGCACTGGCCCTTGACCTCACAGGCTTTTCTTCCCCTTCTCAACTGATTTTCACAACTGACCTGCAAGGCACAGCCTCAAACTCACGATCCTCCTGCCTGAGCCTCACAAGCGCTAGGATTCCAGGTGTGCACCATCATATCCACCAACGGCTGTCCTTGCCCTTCTTTTGGGGGTTTTGTTCCTAGCAATTCATATTTCTGATTAAGGGGCTATGAGCATCTAGCCAGCCCATCCTTGCCACTCTTGTGAGTGATCTGATCTTCAAATTTCCTTCACAGAATCCTTTCTAAGCTCCTGCTGCATACCTAGCTGCCTCTTACACATCTGAGGTTCTCAGGACCCTGTCCTGGACATTCTCCACACACACATTCTCCTACTGTCATTGTCACATACTGACAAAGTCTCTCTCTCCTAGCTTAGGTTCTACCTTGAGGATCAGACTTCAGTGTCCTGCAGGCCCCTGGAATGCTGCATGAACAAAACCAAGCTTAGCATCTCGCCCCACCCTGCTCCTCCTCCTCCACTGTCCTTTATCGCAGCCAGTGGCACCCCATCCTATGGGTCACCCAGGTCACACATCCAGCAGTGATTCAGAACTTCCTCTTCCTTTCTAGTTATCTCCCTGCCACACACACACGCACACTCACAGCTCTCAAGGGACTTCCAATATTCAAAAGCTATTATCTGATTCAGCAAAGAAACCCCACGTGTCACTGCGGAGTAAGTGGAGTTCTGACACATGTAGTGCTGACATGGGAAGAGCTTTCACCTTAATGAATTTAATCTGCACCAAGGTGAGAAGCAGTTTAAAGGTAGATTACATCTCAGACTTAAAGACAATCAGTTTATGGGGAAAAGAGAGTGGCCTGGGATGTAACTCCATTTGTAAAATCATGGCTCAACTACAACCATAGATTAAAAATGAATAAAGAGAAGGGGAGAAATTGCCAGGCTTGAGACAGGAGGATTGCTTGGGTTTAGCAAACACAGCAAGATTCTGTCTCTAAAAAAGAGAAAAAAAAGTTTTGAAAAATAAGCAAAAGCAACCTATAGAAAGCTATTGGATTGGTCTTATGGAGTTTATAATAAGTGTTGTCTTTTATTATAATTATAAATAATGTGCTACATACACAACTTTAGTGTCCATGAAATGATAATGCATGCATTCATTGTTCTGGAGAGCTGTTTGACAAACATTTATCAGCCCACCGCCCAACCTAAAAATGTGCGCCCATGGTCAGCCATTTTTGTAAAAATTGAAACAATGTATTTCTGTGTTCTTTCCTTTTTAAAAAGAGTTCTGCAAATGGTATGTATAATATTAAGCTGCACAAAATCTGGACTAGCCCCCAAAGCTCTTTGTCAATGGGAAACGCTAGGCCAAAGAGTGAACATGGAGATGCGACTGGCGATGAAGGTGGAAGTCACTGGAGAGGGGAAGGGCACGGAGTGCAGGGTGTCCCTCCGGACAGGAAGAGGTGGCCTCCTGGGAGGCTGGTGGGTAGTTCAGAGCCAGCCCGGTCAGGTGAGCGAGGGGCCAGCCTCCTGACCGACTCACCTTCTCATAGTACCGGATCTCATACTCCGTGCCATTGGCCCCAGGGGCTCCAGCGGGTATGGGCTCCCGCCACGACAGGGACACGCTCTGGGGCTCCACTCGGTCCCTACGGATCTCATCCTCTTCCCAGGGTGCTGAAAGTTAAGTACAGTCGGGTTCTCCATCAGCACCACTGCGGTGCAGGGCCCAGAGGGCAGGGGAAGGGTGGGGCCTGGGAGGGCGGGGCTAAAGAAGGCTGGGAGGCGTGGCTTGTGGGCTGTGGGCGGGGCTAGGGAAAGGACTTCGGGATGCAGTCTGTGAGGCCAGAGGGCAAGGAGACCCACATCTTAAACACTTTCATTGCCTCCTAGGAGGAACTCTCCTGCTGCTTGCCTACCCTACGCCCCAGCTTCCCTCATGGTGGTTGGTTCTAATCCCCCAGATTCTTTCTACATTGTCTATGGCTTGGGACACAAGAAAGCATAGAGGCAGGGAGACCAGCCACTTAACTGTTGGGGCAAAGCACTCAACAACCTAGAAATGGAAGCGAATTATCCCAGCACAATAAAGAGCACATATGGAAAGCCCACAGTGAACGTCACGCTCAATGGGGAAGACTGAAGACTCTTAGATTAGGAGAGGCTAGGGTGCGCTTGCCACTACTATTCCCATAAGCCTGGAAGTTCTACCCAGCAACTGGGCAAGAAAAGGAAATAAAGGACATCGAATTTGGAAGGAAGAAGCACATTTACCTCTGCTGTGGGATGACGTGATCTTATAGGTAGAAAACCCTAAAGATCCACATTCGTTTCAGAACTGATAAACACAGCAAAGTTACAGGACATAAAAAGCAATGAATTGCATTTTATATACTAACAATGAATAATTTTAAAAGGAAATTAAGTTGGGCACAGTAGCACATGCCTGTAATCCCTGCTAACGGAGGCTAAGGCAGGAGGGTCACAAGTTCAAGCCCAGCCTGGGCAATTTAGGAAGATTCTGTCTCAAAATAAAAAGAATGGGGGATGTAGCTCAGTGGCAGCGTGCCCCTAGGTTAATCCCTAGTGTAACAAAAAATTTAAAAAAAAATCACATAAACAAATATATACATAAACTGAGGGTGTATCTCAATGGTAGAGTACTTGTGCAGCATGAGCAAGGCCCTGGATTTGATCCCCAGGACAAGAAGGAAGGAAGAAAGAAAGGAAGGGAGGAGGGGAAGGAGGGAAGAAAAGAAGGAAGGAGAGAGAGAGAAAGTAAGAAAAATTAATTTACCATAGTCTCAAAAAGAATAAAATCTTAGAAACAAATGTAACCAGAGGAGTAAAAGACTTATAAACCAAAAACTATAAAGTATTACTGAAAGGAATTAGAGAAAACATGATAAATGGAAAGACATCCTGTATTCAGGGAGTGGAACATTTCATAAGGTTAGAATGTCCTTATTAACAAAAAAGTGATCCACGGATTCAATGTCATACCTAGCAAAATCCCAGAGGCTTTTTTTTTACAGAAATGTGAAGAGTAGCCTAACATTCTTATGAAATCTCTAAGGAATATGAATAAACAAAACAAACTTGGGAAAGAAAAACAAAGCTGAAGACTTCACACTTCCTGACTTCAAAACATATTATAAAACTATAGTAATCAAAACAGTATGATATAGACATATAAACCAATGGAACAGAAGAGAAAGCCCAGAAATAAACTCTCGTGATGTGGTCAGATGATCTTCCACAAGGGTACCAAGGCTGGCTATAGGGAAAGGACAGTCTCTTCATCAAGCAGTGCTGGGAAAACTAGATACCCATATGCAAGAAGAATGAAGTTGAACCTCATCTTATGCCACATACAAAAATTGATTCAGGATGGATTAAAGACCTAAATGTGGGGCTGGCAAGATGGCTCAGCGGCATAAGCGCCTGCCTGGCAGGCGCAAGGGCCCAAGTTCGACTCCCGGAACCCACATATGAGAAAAGGGCCGGTGATATTGCACAGCAGCACAGGCGCCTGCTGGCGCGCAAGGTCCTGAGGTCGACCCCCAGTACCCACAAAAAAAAAAAAAAAAAAAAAAAAAAAAAAGACCTAAATGTAAGACCTGCAACTATAAAACCCTCAGAAGAAAACATGGGGAGAAGCTTTATGAGATTGGATTTGGCAATACTTTCTTAAATATAACACCAAAAGCATAGTCAATAAAAGCAAAGATAGATGACTGAGACTACAAACTTCAAAGCTTGTGCACAGCAAAGGTAAAAATAAAGAGGTGAAAGCATGACCTACAGAACAGGAGATAATATTTGCTAACCATGTATCTAAAAGTTAATATCAAGAACATACAAAAAAACTCCTATAACTCAATAAGGAAGAAACAACTCAAAAAATGTGCAAAGGTCAGGCACAGTAACAATGCCTATGATCCAACCTACTTGGGAGGCTGAGGCAGAAGGATCACTTGAGGCTAAGAGTTCAAGGACAGCCTGGGCAACATAGAAAAACACTGTCTCAAAACCAAAGAAGCCAGTTGGGCAGCACTCAGGAGCCTGAGACAGGAGGATCACTGTGAGTTTGAGGCCTGCCTGGGTTCCATAGTGAGTTCAAGACCAACTTGCACTACACAGTGAGATGTCTCAAAACACACACATGCGCACTCAGAACCAATCGACGTGGCACCAGGCTACTGGAAAGGCCAAGACAGGAGGACAGGGAGTTCAGCATGGGCAACTTAGTGGTACCTCTCCCAAAATAAAAAAAGAAAAGGGCTGGGGGTGTAAAGGTGCAAAGGTCCTGGGTTCAATCCCCAGTAAGAAAAAAAAGAAGAAAAAGGAGGAGGAGAGAAGAGGGAGAAAGAAGAAGAAGAGGAGGAAGAGGGGGAAAGAGGAGAAGGAAGAGGAAGAAAAGGGACCAAAACACAGGCAAAGGACATTTTTTTTTTTCGAGTGGTGTAGGAATGGAAACAAGGTTCTCACACATGGTAGGCAAATGCTTTACCAATGCACTACACCTTAGTCTAGGCAAAGGCTTTGAATAGACATTTCTTCAAGAAGATACACAAATTTCCAACAAGTATATGAAAAGGTGTTTAACATTACTGATCATTAGTGAAATGCAAATGAAAACTACAATGAAATATCATCTCATATCCTTTAAGATGACCACTATAAAAAAAAAAAAAAGAACAATCTGGGTGTGGTGGTGCATGCCTGTAATCCCAGCACTCTAGGAGGCTGAGGCAGGAGGATTGCAAGTCTGAGCCCACCCCAGGCAATTGAGTGAGATCCTGTCTCAAAATAAAAAAGGGCTAAGGATGTAACTAAGTGTGAAGTCCCTGGGTTTAATTCCCAGTTCCCAAAATGAAAGATAGGGAGAGAGAAGGCTGAGAAAGGAGGGGAGGAAAATTAGGTTGGCAGAACCCTTGTGTTCTGTGGGTGGGAGTGTGAAATGGTATGGTCACTCTGGAAAACAATATGGAGATTCAAATGAAAACTAGATAGAATCACTATGTGGTCCAGCAATCCCATTTCTGGACTATATCCTGAAAAACTGAAAACAGGTCTAGATGTTTTCACACCCATGCTTTTTGCAGCATCATTCACAGCAGCTAAGAGATGGAAGCAACCTACACGTCCAGCAGTGGATGGATAGATAAAGAAAATGAGGTGCATCCATATAACATACATAAAAAGAAAACTCCTGCCATATGCTGTATAACATAGGATGCAGCCTAAAGACATTATGCTGAAATAAGCCCGTCATAAAAAGACAAACGCTGCACTTTTTAAATATAAGGTATTGAAGTAACAAAACTCTTAAACAGAAAGTAGAATGGTGGTGGTCAGGAGAGAGCACAGGGAACAAAAAGGGGCTGTACAATGGGTTGAGAGTTTCAGTTTGCAAGATGAGAAATTCTAGAGATCTATGCACAGCGATATGCATAGAGTTAATACTACTGTGCACTTAAAATTGGTTCGAATGGCAAGATTTATGTTATGTGTTTTTATCATTACAAAAATACTGATGCCCAGGTCACATCCCAAAGTAATTAAGCCATAACCTCCATAAGGCAAGGCTGAGGCATTAGGGTGTATAATTTTAAAGCTTGTCTGTAAATCCAATGTACAGACAAGTTTTAGAACTACCAGTCTAGATTATGTCCAATGAATAGCAATACAAACACACACACACACACACACACCCTAATGGGTGGTCAGTGGGAGCAAAAGTCATAGCTCCACTTGGATGAGTGAGCTGGAGCGTTTCCAAGGGCAGAGGCTGAGTGGTGGGGCTCAGAAAAGGGGTCTGGGAGAGAAGTAGAGATTCAAGAGCCATGAAAGGTGACCAGATGAACTGCCCATGGGAAATGTGTGGAAGGGCAGAGGAAACATTGAGGAAATAACCCTGAAAAACAGCCAGGCAAGGCCAACTGTGTGTGATGGTGCCCATCTGTAATCCTGGCCCTCAGGAGTCTAAGCCTGGAGGATTGTATGTTCAAGGCCAGCCTGGGCAACATAGCAAGTTCAAGGCCAGCCTGGACTACACAGCAAGACCCTACCACAAAGTGTACACACACATGCGCACACACACACGCATGCATGCACACACGCACACACGCATGCACAGTGGGGAGAGAGAGGAGCAAAGGAAGAAAAGCTTGAAAAGGAGCTGGGGGAGGGAAAGGTGGGGAGGGTCATATAGAAAGAATTAAGATGTGCTATATATGCACACCGACTCCCTATATGAATGTAATCATTATGCACTGCAAACATGGACTAATAAAAATAAAAAGGGGCCGGTGAGATGGCTCAGCGGCTTAAGCGCCTGCCCGGCAAGCGCGAGGGCCCGAGTTCGACTCCCGGAACCCACATAAGAAAAAGGGCCGGTGATATCGCTCAGCGGCATGGGCGCCTGCTGGCGCGCGAGGTCCTGAGGTCGACCTCCGGCACACACAAAAAAAAAAAAAAAAAAAAGAAAGAAAAAAAAAGAAAAGGAGGAGCCAGAGAGAGAGGTAGAAGGAAAACCGGGACCAAACAAGGTCATAGAAGCCAAGGGAAGAGAATATTGAAGAATGTGTGAAATGGAAACAACATGGGACAGGCTTGCTGTGAGATTCTGGGATGTTTCCGAAGGGATGAGCATAACACCTAAGGTGGGCAAGCTCTCAACAGAATGCCAGGTGACCAACAGGAGGAGCCGGGGCGGCAGCACCACATCTAGAAAAGAAAAGACCGGGTACGCCCAAGCACGATGCCTGCTGGCCGTGACAGTGTGAGGTTCCTGGGCAGCTCAGGGCATTTCAGGAAGTAGATATCAGACAGCCATGAGGTGAAAAATGCAGGCAGGCCACAGAGGGTTCACTCATGGAAAAATGCTTGACTGTGGCTTCCAGTCTTTAGTGCTATCCCGCTAACAGCCCCCACCTCAAGACTCTCCCGAATTGCAACTAAAACATGAAGCTACAGAAAAAGTTGAAAATCCACCATCTCACCATAAACAAATCTTGACAGTGGGCTGTCAGAATGGGGGACAGGACTTGAGTGGCATATTTTTACCTAGGATAAAGCTGGTGGAACTAGATGGAAAAGTGTAATTGTAATGAACCCCAGGCTCTGCTGCCCACAGAGTGGCACTGCCTTCTGTTCTAAAAATAACTTGAAAAAGCCTTTATTCCTTCCCCCAGTGTCTGACCCTAAAAAAAAAAAAAAAAAAAAAAAAAAAGCAAGGTCTTTGTCAACTGGACAATGCACAGCCATCACTCCAGTGCTCGACTGCCTTTGAAGAAAAGTGCTCTTCTCTGTCCCCAGAGGTGCCTCTCAGCCAGAATTCACTTCGAGATGGCAGCTCCCCCGGGAACTGAGACAAGAGGACAGCTGTAGCCTGGAGAAGGTGGCATGGTCCTTTGTAGGTGTGGATGCAGGAAGAGGCACGGAGTGTCATCTTTGAACTGCTGAGAGCCTTGGATGACCAGGACGAGGATGGAGGAGCCTGAGAAGTCCCGAGGATGGAAGTAAACATGGTGCCCAGCATCTGCTGTCCAGACTGGAGATGACGGAACCCAGCCAGGGCCCAAGAGGGGCCGGGAACACAGCAGACACAAAGGGAAACCTACCGACACCCGTATCTTCTTTCCCTGTTGGCTGAGCCCAATTTTTAATTCAGAATCTGCTGTCCCCCCCATGGATGGCTCAGGTGAATTCTGGTTGTTCTAAGACATGTGTGCATTCATTCCTTTTACCATTGATTGGTCTGGGTTGAGTTTATGATTCAGTTCTGGTCAACAAAAGAAGTTAGCTAAGAGGAGAGGGGATTCTATTTTTTTTCTTTTTTTGCGGGGCAGGCTCTTGCTATGTAGCCCAAGCTGGCCTTGAACTCAGGGCGATCCTCCTGCCTCAGTCTCCCAAGTGCTGAGATTACAGGTGTGTACCACCACACCTAACTAGAGGGGATTCTTTTTTAAATTTTTTTATTAGTACATATTTGAAGTACATAATGATTGCATTCATTGTGGGGAGTTGGCACATGTACATAATACATCTCAATTCTTTTTCTTCACCTTTGGATGAGAGGGGATTCTGAGAAAGGGTTCTTCGTCTTCTCTTTTCCTCCTCCCCACCCCCACCGCTCCAGTACTGAGGACTTTACTGAGCCCAGGGCTTTCCACGTGCTAGGCAAGCACACTACCACTGAGCTACATCAGCCCAAAAGGTTTCTTGCTCTTAAAAAAGTACTCCAAGGTCTGGGCATGGTGCCGTGTGCCTGTAATCCCAGCACTCTGGGCAGCAGGGGAAAGAGGAGCACAAGGTCAAACCTAGCCTGGGCAATTTAGCAACTTACTGAGATCCTGTCTCAAATAAATGTTTAAAAATGTAGGGCCGGTGAGATGGCTCAGCGGCTTAAGCGCCTGCGCGGCAAGCGCGAGGGCCCGAGTTCGACTCCCGGAACCCACATACGAAAAAGGGGCCGGTGATATCGCTCAGCGGCACGGGTGCGCAGGCACCCGAGGTCCTGAGGTCGACCCCCCGGTACCCACAAAAAAAAAAAAAAATGTAAAGGGCAGTGGATGTAGCTCAATGTAAAGGTCCTGGGTTCAATCCTTGGTACAAAAAAAAAAGTCATTCAAGGAAGAAATAAATCTTTGCCAGGCGTGGTGGTGCATGCCTGTAATCCCAGCATTCGGGAGGCTGAGACAAGAAGATCATCACGAGTTCAAGGCCAGCCTGGGCTACATAGCGAGCCCCTGTCTCAAAAAACCAAAAAAAAAAAAAAAAAAAAAAAGGAGATAGTTCTTTTATGCCCTTGGATGGTAAGCATGTGATGGCTGGACTTGCCGAGGCAACCGGCCACCATGAAGGAAGCTGCCCATGTGAGAAAGATGGCAGGGTAGAAGGACAGAAAGAAACTGGATGCTTGAGGACACTGCAGAGCTGCTGAATTAACTCACCCTAATTGTAGTCGTCTTAGGCAACCTAAGAATCATTTTAGTTAAAGTCAGTTGGAATGAGATTTATTGTTACTTGCAGCCAAAAGTCTCACGACAGACCCAAAGGGCAATTCACACATCTTATATTTTTGGCAAACACCAGCTATCTCCTTGTTCAAGAACAAACAAACAGAAAATACCGAGAAATCGGGCAAATGAAGAATATTTCAGAATGAGGGAACATCAAGGTTATTCTGAAGACTCAGGAGGAGTCTATCTCGAAAGGGATTTGGCGTGACAGGGGAGAAAGAGGGAGACTGCCTAGCACCTTTGAGGAGAAAGAAAACAGGAGAGGAAGGCCACGAAGAGAGAGCAGCTGAAGAAGCAGGAGACTCGATGAAAATGGGGAAGGGGACAAAGGCTTGTGGGGAAATTAAAAGCACATTAGCAAAAGTGAAATATTTTGAAGAAAATTCATTACAAGTACAAGGAGTTTTAACAAAATCACAGTAGAATGGTAAACTTAAACCTCTCTCTCTCTCTCTCTCTTTGGAACATCAAGTATAAAATAAGAAGGAAATAGAATCAAATGATATACTTAACTCTATGTAATATACACAAAGAAAGAGAGGGACAGAATAAAACACTACAGAATAATACACATTGTTTGAAGTAGCCATGATTTAGTTAACATACTTGCCATATCTTATATGGCAAACAAAACCTCCATAGTTACTAAAACTTTTTATTTGTTTGTTTTTGTTTTTTTTAAGACAAGGTCTCACTATGTAGCCCAGGCTGGCCTTGAACTCTTGGCATTGTTCCTGCCTCAGCCTCCTGAGTGTGGGGATTACAGACATGCATCTCCGTGCCTGACTAAAACTTTTTTAAAAGAGTAAAAATTATACAAAAATCTTTTTTTTTAACCACCGAAGAGTAAAATCAGAAACAAAAAGATAAAGGAAAAGCAACTCATCTGGAAATGAAAATACATCCTCTAAAATAATTTGCCTCAAAACCATAATACTAGAAAAAAAGGTAGGAATAAATCTTTGTGATCTTGGACTAGGCAATAACACCTAATGTTAGAAATAACACCAAAAGCACAAGCAACCAATTTTAAAAGTAGATAAATTATACTGCATCAAAATTCCATGCTTTTTGTGATTCACAGAACACTCTGAAAAGAAAGTGAAAGACAACCCACAGAGCAGGGGAAAATATTTGCAAATCGTATCTCTGATAAAGCCTTTATGGGTTAAACTAGGCATGATGGTACATGCCTATAATTTCAGCACTCTGGGACGCTGAAGCAGGAGGATCCAAATCTGACCCCAGCCTGGGCAACCTAGGCACTTAGTGAGGTCCTGACAAGGAAGAAAGAGAGGGAGGGAGAAAGGGAGAGAAGAAAAGAAGGAAGGGAGGAAAGGGATGTAGCTCAGTGTGAAGGCCCTGAGATCAATCCCCAGTACCACCAAAAAAAAAAAAAAAAAAAAAAAAAATTAAGCAGTCCCTCAAAAAAATTTAAAAAGCCAGGTGTGGTGACACACACCTGTAATCCCAGCACTTGGGAGGCTGAGGCAGGAGGATTACTGTGAGTTTGAGGCCAGCCTGGGCTACACAGTGAGTTCAAGGCCAGCCTGAACTACACAGCCAGACCTTGTCTCAAAACAAAAACAAAAAGTTAAAAAGTTACAATATGAATTAGTCAGTTCAGGTTACCTTAATAAGATAGTGAACTACAGACTGGGTGGCTGAAACAATACAAATGTAGTTTTGCATATTTCTGGGGGCTAGAAGTCCCAGTTCGACATGCCAGAAGATTTGCCTTCTGTGGAGGGCTCTCCTCTTGATTTGCAGGAAGCCACCTTTTCCTGTGTCCTCATGTGGCCTTTCCTTTGTGCACACATGGACAGAGAGCCAGGGAGCTGCAGGTCTCCTCCTTTCTTATAAGGACACCAGTCCTATGGGAACGAGGTCCTTATGATCTAATTTAACTTCTTAAGGAACTCTCCCCATTTTGGGATACAGGGCTTCACCAATTGGGGGAGGTACGATTCACCCCATAATACCACATGACTTGGCAATTCTACCCCTAGGGTTATAGCAGGAAGAGTGAAAATATATATTCACACAAGCCCTTATACATGAGAACTAGGGTTTGCCACAGTGGTGGAGTCCTTGCCTAGCACATACCAGGCCCTGGTTCAATCCCTGGCACTGCAAAGTGAACAAACATACAAACAAAGCCAAAATTTATCCATGAAAGACAAAGGGGGTATAAAGACTTATACACAAATATTTATAGAAACATTCATAATAGGCCAATGTTCATCAATTAATGAATGGATAAACAAAATCGTGGCATATCCATGCAACAGAATATCACTCAACCATAAACAGCAATGAAATTCTGATACACTCTACAGAATGGGTGAACCCGGGAACTGGCTAAGTGAAAGAAGCCACACGTGAAAGTTCACAAACGATATACTACTGCCTATGGAAATGCCCATAACAGGCAAAGCCATAGAAGCACAAAGTAGATTAGTAGTTACTAGAAGCTGGAAGCAATGAGGAGTGGCTGCTAGTAGGTTTCTTTTGGGGGTGATGAAAAGGTTCTAGAATTAGAGCTGGTTGCAAAACTATATGAATGTTCCTCCCACCCCAAAAAAACCCCCACTGAATTGTATTATTTATTTATTTATTTGTTTATTTATTTATTTTTGTTTTTTCTAAGACAGGGTCTCACTACGTAGTCCAGGCTAGCTTTGAACTCATGGCAATCCTCCTGCCTCGGCCTCCTGAGTGCTGGGGATTACAGATGTGTGCCACCATGCCCAGCTCTGAATTGTATACTTTAAAAGGATGAATATAATAGTAGATAAATTACAACTCAAAAAACAATACTAACAGCACGATAATATGACGTAAAAAACGTGTTGAATGTGACCAAAGCAGAATTCATAGGTTTTATTAAATACAAATTAGAGGAGGCCATTGTTCTGGATGAGGTTTCTGCACCCCAGTAGACCAGACTGAAAATCAAAATGGGATTACTCATGCTGAAATTCTGCATCTCCAAACCAAAACTTAGTTGGCTTTCCAAGAAACCAGAAAAGAGGTAACAGCCGACATTCCCAAGTGAGACAGTTTTAACTGACATGGACAATGAAGATCCCTTTGATTTAATCTTTATGTTCTTTAACTCTCACAAAAAAGGTAACTTGAAGTGACCTGATGTGAACCACTCGGTTATTGTTCTGTTGTTCTGTCTCCTTGTCCCTGCTTTATGGGGAAAATGACTTTGAAATGGCCAGTTTAATTTTTGTTCCTGCTTCTTCAGTCCTTCTCTGTTTACAAAACCAACTCCTTCTCAGGCTAGGGGAACAGTTATTCTATTTTATGGAAAGAAGTGTTGCCTGGCCCTAGAATGGAAAATAAGGCCAATTAAAATCTTTAAATTGTTGAAATTTTGTCCTCTGACAGTTTAAAAAATTAAAATAACCTAGCACTAATCTCACCTAGAAAAAGACTGCAGAAAATCAGAACAGTGTTAATAAAGATAAAGCATAAAATAAGTGGCAAAATTACAGAGCAGTGGAATGATAAACTGAAGAGCTGATTCTTCATCAGAACCAATAAAATAAATTTCTGGCAAGGATAACTAAGAAAAAAAAGAGAATTCACAGCCATAGAACATGAAAAGAGAAAGGGAGATACCGAGGAAACTCCAGATACTAAGAATAAAAATTTTTTTTTGTTTTTTTGAGACAGGGTCTCGCTATGGAGTTTAGGCTGGCCTTGAACTCACATGATATTCCTGCCTCTGCCTCTTGAGTGCTGGGACTACAAGTGTGCACCACCACGCCTGGCTGAAATTTTAAAATATACATTATTGGGCTGAGGGTGTAGCTCAGTGACAGAACACTTCCCTAGCACGTATGGGGCCCTGGGTTCAAGCCCCAGCACTGCATATACATATATATACATATTTCTAATAATAAGTTAGAAAAACATCCGAGATTATAAATGTAGATGGGAGAAAAATCTTAAAATATGAGCAAATTAGTTCAGCAAACTAGTAAAAGAGTACTCATACCCAGTAGGAGATAACCCAGGGATGCAAAGGGTTCACTTTGAAATCTGGGTGGATAGCCTCATACGGTCAGGTCAAAGGAGAAGAACATGTGGTCATCTTAAAGATGCTTGGCCGGTGAGATGGCTCAGCGGCGTAAGCGCCTGCCTTGCAAGCGCGAGGGCCCGAGTTCGACTCCCGGAACCCACATACGAAAAAGGGGCCGGTGATATCGCTCAGAGGCACGGGTGCCTGTTGGCGCGCGAGGTCCTGAGGTCGACCCCCCGGTACCCACAAAAAAAAAAAAAAAAAAAAAAAAAAAAGATGCTTAAGAGGCATTTTATAAAATGCAGATCCATTCCCGATCTTTGAAAAAAAAAAAAAAAGTCCAATAAAAAGTAGAAGCATTAGGCGGCCTAGGGGTTCAAAGCACAGGGCTTCAGCGGCAGACACACTTGGGTTCAGTGCCCAGTCTCTCAAGGCTCCTCCAACCTCAGTTTCACTGTTTGAAAGATAAATGTAATTCCATCTCAATGAGTTAAAGTAGAAAATCATATTGCACAGCGCCAAACACAGAGCAACACTCAGTCAATGGAAGCTTAGTGTTTTGGTTGCTTTGTTTTTGTTTTTGAGATGGGGGTCTCACTGTGCTGCCCAGGCTGGCCTCAAACTCCTGGGCTCAAGGGATCCGCCTGCTTCAGCTTCCCAAGCACGTGCCACAGTGCTCTGTTAAAAACTTACTATTTTTATTAATAAAGTGAAAATGGACGAGTGTTTTCACCTACATCAAAAGAACAGGACTGTTAATGTGAAATGTCAAAGGGAAAGTCAGTATTATATATATTAGAAAAGAGATAGTTATAGACATGGATACAGAGAAAAAATTCCAGGAAGAAAATACCTCAAGATAATGATAGTTGTTTATGTCTGGGTAATAGGATTATTGTGACTTTTTCTATACTGAGAATGCTTGTTTGTTTGTCTGTGACAGGGTCTCCCATGTAGCCCAGGCTGGCCTCGAACTCCTAGTGATCCTCCTGCCTCAGCCTCCCCCATGCTGGGATCACAGGCATGCGTCACCACGCCCGGCCCTATACTTAATTTTTTGAAATGAAAATGCAATAGCAAAGGTTAAATCACAACAGTGATAAAGAACAGAACTGTTGTTGTACAAAACCAGACAGACTGGGAAATCTCTTAAAAGGCAGAAGAAACAGATTAAGAACTAAAAACAGTAAAGGAAGTGTCAAAACTGAGAATCAGAAAATGGTTGTACAGCCTAGGGCTTAGTGATAGTCTTAAGAGCTAGATTGGAGGAGCTATCAGAACTTCTAGTCAAAGCAATCATTGAAGAAAACTTTCCAAAGTGGGGTGTGCGTGTGCATGGGGGCAGGGTGCAGATCCAAAGGTTTACTGTGTCCCAGGCAAATTCCATGAAAAGAAATCCATATTGATTCATTGTTAATTTTCATCAGCGGGTTAAGGAATTACTCAATCATCAGTAAGTGTGCACATGCATGCACCCAAGCTACTTAAAACAATGAAACCCTAACCTCAGACTTTGCTAGCAATGCAACTGACAGAAGACAGAGAAGCAGGGTCCCGGAAGACAGGGAAGTGGGGTCACAAAGCAATCACATCTCTTCAGATAGGAAAAAAACTCAGGAACCACACCACTCACTTATCTTTCTTGCAAAGGACGCCTAAGGGATTACTTGAATCCCAGCTGGGAGATAAATCAAAACTAAATGTCAAGAACGAGGAGGGGGTAGTATAAAGGTGGCAGGTCTTCATTTCTTCGCCTCAATTCCAGCCTCAGAAATGTGTGGGCCGGTGGGATCCCATCCTCTGCAGTCTGACCCCGCCTACTTCCCTGCCCTTTTCTAGGACCCAGGCCGAGGGGCAGACGCAGCCACTCCCCACCCCCGTGCAGGGCGGAGGGGTGGAGGGAGGGAGACACAGGACAGGATTCCTTTTACTGAGACAGAGGAAAGGCACTAGGAATTGGCTATTGTGTTGCGTTTGTTTGTTTGTTTGTAGGGAAGGCAAAAAAGACTTTCCACCTCTTTTTTCCGGGAAATCACAGGCAGAGTTGAGGGTAGCATAGTGGCGTTCTGCGAGGTGTCCAGGGAAAGCGGATGCCAACGGGCTCACGTCCTCTTTGGCCCCCGGGCGAGTCACCTGCTTGCTTACGCCCTCCCTGGGGATTTAGGGACGGCTGGAGGGCCTCGGTGGGGTGCCCGGGGCAGGCGTCTCGGGGCCCTTCCGCCCTGGCACACACTGTGTCCTCTGTCTGATGTGGCTCAGGGGGCGGGGTGGGGTGGAGCGACGCGGGCGCGCGGCGCGGCCTGGCCTTACCCCCGGGCCCCGTGGAGACGGTGACCTGCGCGTAGGTGGCTCCCGCGGCGGCCGCCGGGCCCGAGACGCCGTTGAGCGCGGCCACGCGCACGGTGTAGCGCGCGCCGGGCCGCAGGTGCAGCAGCGTGGCGGCGCGTTCCCGCAGCCCGGCCTGGCGCGGCACGAAGGCCACTCGCGGCCCGCACGGCTCGCACGCGCCCGCCGGGCCCTCGCGGCCGCAGCGCAGGCACAGCAGCGAGTAGGTGACGTCGGAACGGCCGCCGGAGTCGGCTGGGGGCAGCCAGCGCAGCCGCAGCGCCAGCGGGGAGCGGCTCAGGCTGTACTGCAGGTCCCGGGGCGCGGACGGCGGCCCTGGGGGCACGGGGGAAGGGGGCGCTCAGCGGGCGGGGCCGCTCCGGGGAGGTGAGCGGCTGAGCTGGGGGCGGGGACCGCCCGGGTTCCTAACCCGGCCCCTCGGGCTACCCTCGGCTGCAGTTCCGTTCTCCCATCCCAGGCCCCGTCTCCGTCCCCGCCCCCCCGTGCCGAGCCCCAGTCCTCCCCGACGGGCCGCCCTACCCCACCTCCCCCCGCGGAGCAGCCGGGAGGGCACTCACGGGTGCAGGAGGCCGAGGGCGGGTCGGTGGGCGAGCGCGCGTAGCTCTCCTGGCATACGCAGAAGGTGGAGGCGTTTTCCAGGGCCCGGCTGTGCTCCGGGCACGGCGAGCAGAGGGGTCGCCGCGGGGACACCTTGTAAAACCCTGGGGGACAGGCTGCGGGGAGGGGCCGGTGAGGAAGGGGCTCCTCCACAGCTTATCTCCCCCTTTCCTGCCTGTGCCCCTCAGGGTGAGGGACTGCGATAGGGAAAGTCGGGGACTCAGCTCCTGCTGTGTGGCCCCTTGGTCCTCACTGCAACCTGTGAGGCATGACTTCACCCCTTTTTTATTTATTTGTTTGTTGAGACAGGGTCTCGCTATATAGTTCGGCCTGGCCTTGAACTTACTATATAGCCCAGGCTGACCTCGAACTCATGGCGATCTTCCTGCCTCAGCCTCCTGAGTGCTGTGATTGCAGTCGTTCACCAGCGGGCCCGGCAGCCCCCCGGCCATTTTTAAAATGAGAGACTGCTCACTTTGGCAACACATATACTAAAAACGAAGAGACTAGTGCTCTTGAACTTAAGTTCCCTGATGCCCCACAGTTACTTGGATCCCAACCCAGCCCACCCTTTCAGAGGCCACATCATACTGCTCTAAGACTCCTTGGGGGAAAACAAGCTGAACGGTGTGGTCCTGGGATGGAGAAAAGAATGGAAGACAGGAGCCCCAAGGCTGACCCGCACTTGCCCAGGGACAGACACACACCCACACTCCCACTCGCACACACGCAAACATTGTCAGGCTCCCATTACCCGCCTTTGGTTAGTGCATCATGAATCCCCAACTCACACCCTGGCCTCGGGTTTGGAAGCGGAGCCAGGAAGGTTGGAGGTGGGTGGAGAGAGAAGAGGGACTTTGACAGTTTCCTGGACCATGAGTCCAACCCTGGTCTTGACACCTGCTCAGTTGCTTCTCTCCCTTCCCCACCTCTCCCAGAGCACAACTGCTAACAGCACAGGCTTTTCTATAGCTGAATGACCAGGGTCGCACCCCTCGTTTGCTGTGTGGCTTTGGGTATGTCAGTTGTCCTGTCTGAACCTTCCCAGGTTTGTGGGAAGGCACTGAGACAGATCATGACTGAGATAAAACGTGAGCCCTGTACAGACTACTCTCACACAATAATGGTGGTAACTACTGTTCTTCTTTCACAGGCCTGACATGGAAATGAAGAAAACACCCACTTTAAATAATTTCTCTCCAGCTGGGCTAGAGAGGGAAGAGGGATGCAGTGGCTCCTGGCCCCCCCCCTGAGCTCAGGTGGACCTCACCGTGCACCCTGGACCTCCCCTCTGGTTTAGCTGGAGATCTAAGGTAGCTGCTGTCCAGCTCCAAAATGACCTAGTACAGCATCAGGGATGCACAGAGCCTCAGAAAGAACCATCTGCAAGAGAGGAAGAGGCTGAGGATGCCTGTTGTCTTCAGGGCTGACACTTGGAGGACCCAGCTTGCCCAGAGTCCCAGGCAGCATGCTTGGGGGAGGGTCTCCACAGCCCAGAGCCTTTGGAAGTTACTGCCTCGATGATGAATCATGGGCCTAGCTACCACTGAGGCTGGGACTCAGAAGGCCTGGGCTATATGACGTTAGCCTGGCCACTCCTTGTGCCTCTCTGGACCTAGTTAAATGGGACACTAACAGCAGCCTGCCTGCCTGAGCTATGAAGCCCTGTGTGTACAAGAAAGGCTGCTGTCCTAGCTGCTCTCTGTGTGGCCCCATGGGGGGGCAGCATGGTTCTCTCTGCCCCAGAGGCTGTGTTCAGAAGAGTCGTGTGTTGCAGTGCACACTCAGAAAGGGATTCCTGAAAGCAAGCACCTGCCTCTCCTCCTCAAGGTCAGAGTCAGAATTTCAGAGGTCTACTTCACCTCCCACTGGTCTGATCCTCTGGCAGTTTTCTGAGCAGCAGCTATGGCCTTTGCTCATATACTGCAGAATGGGGAGCTCACCCCCTTCAGAGGCTACTTTTGTAGATCATGGCAGTTAAAAAGTGCTTCTTATGGGGCCAGTGAGATAGCTCAGCGGCATAAGTGCCTACCTGGCAAGCACGAGGTCCTGAGTTCGACTCCCGGAACCCACATATGAGAAAAGGGCCAGTGATATTGCTCAGTGGCACGGGTGCCTGCTGGCGTGCGAGGTCCTGAGTTTGACCCCTGGTACCCACACACAAAAAAGTGTTTCTTAGGAAGAGCCCAAATTAGCCTCCTTGTCTGTAATTCCCCTCATGCCAGCCCGTGGCAGGAGCTCAAATGTGCCCTGTGGAACCTCAGAGAATATATGATGCTTGAGGCCCTGACTCCTGGGCAGTCCCACGAAGATCTGAAGATACCAGTCATGTGCCTGGATTTTTCCCCCAAAGAGGAACCCAGTTCTTTCACTAATTCATGTAATAGTGAGGAGAAGAAGAAGAGTCAGGGTCAGTAAAGAGAAACAAAAAAGGGAAAAGAACGTCTTCGCACTCTCCTCCACATCCACCCACCTCTTGAGAGGAGTCTGTACTTAGCCGCAGCAGACATGCGGAAGGCCTGGGCTTGCTAAATACACACCTGACCACTTCATGTCTCTTCCTAAAACTCCCCAACAACTTCCACTGATGGTCATCATACCCGTGCCACAATGAACACTTCTTGTCACACTTCCAGGTCTTGCCCCAAAACACACCCCTTTTCTCCCTGTAATGTAGTTTAGTACTTCTTCAAACCCTAATAGCACCTCCTTTGTGAACCTTTTCCCAGCAGTCCCAGCTCCTCAGTCCCCAGGGCAGAGATGAAGCCATTACAAATGGCTTTTGTCTGGTCTCGGCCCAAGGGAAGGGAGCTCAGCACAGACTAGAAGTGGACTTGGATTCAGGGTGTGTGTGTGTACGCATGCTTGCTTGCATGCATGTGTTTTCCTGGAGTGTGGATCCAAACCTTCCCTAGCCCCGTCTCATTCATAATTTTATCACCTACAATGAGCCAGGCACTGTTCTAGCTGTAAATACATACAGAAGTGGACAAAAGAGAGGAATCTGACTGCCCACTGTACAGATGTCCTCCTTCCCACCTCTAGAGAGAATAGAAGCCATCAGTTGATAGTTCCCTCAGCATCTGGCCATCAGAACGCACAGGCACCATCCACACTCATCTCCGCTGTCCTCATTTTCAGTTCTGGGGAGGGGATGAGCCACCTCCAGTTGAAGGCCAGCCCTTCCATCTCTGCTCGACCCATCTCTTCCACCTCTTCAAAGTCTACAGTGCAATAGCCCTGGAATCAATTCCCAGCACCACCAAAGAAAAAGACTACATCCCATCAGTCATGTCCCCCGCTGGCTCTCAAATTGTTTCTCCCCTGTGGGCTTTTTCCAGTGGTCCATTTCTGGTGTAGGCAATAAAGACATAGATTTGAGGGTATTTTTGTGTGTGCGTGTGGGTACTGGGGGTCGACCTCAGGACCTCGCGCGCCAGCAGGCGCCCGTGCCGCTGAGCGATATCACCGGCCCCTTTTTCGTATGTGGGTTCCGGGAGTCGAACTCGGGCCCTCGTGCTTGCCAGGCAGGCGCTTATGCCGCTGAGCCATCTCACCAGCCCCTGAGGGTATTTTTAAACAATCATAAATGTGACTAGCTAAGCATGGTGGCACACACCTGTAGTCCCAGCACTCTGGGAGGCTGAGGCCGAAGGATTGCAAGTTCAAGGCCAGCCTGGACAATTTAGTGACTTAGCAAGACTCTGTATCAAAATAAAAATAACTTTAAAAAGCACTGGGATGTAGCTCTGTGCAAAGGCCATGAGTTCAGCCCCCAGTACTTTAATCAATCAATTAATTAGATAAGTAAATGCTAAAAGTTGGCCTCCTTTTTTGTTAGAAACATGTATTAATAATTGTAACCAACATGGGTCAGTAATGGAAGACACCTTCCCCCTGGAGCTGACTTATCTCCTACACACTTGGTACCCCACTGACTCTTTCCCTGTGGCATACAAACAAGTCTCTCTCTTCTACAGTAAAACTCCTTTGTCTGTGTTCAAATGACAGGTACACACACACACCCTTTCTCAACCTAATGACCTCCTGCCACCTCTTCTCCCCCTTCAAGTCCAAGCTTCTAGATTCCCTCCAGCTCATCAGGGTCCTTCATTTCCAGCCTGCTGTGGTCTCTCCATTCAGCTGAAACTGCTTTCACCAAGGCCACCAAGTGGACACTGTCTGTTCAGCTACATTGTATGTTGCTCCCCTCTGGATGCTGCCATCTCCCTGGGATTCCATATACCCTCTTCTGGCTGTCCTCCAGCGTCTCCCTATTCCTCAGTCTTTTTAATGGGCTCTGGTTTTTGCCACTTCTCCTTAAATATTTTTCGTCTGCGAGTCTGCATTGTTGGCCCTCTTGCTTCTTACTTCATAATTCCCCTGGTTTATCCTAGCCATGCCCACAGCTTCAAGTAGTATCTGTGTTCTGAGCTCCAGCCCCACTTTCTGGCTACCTCCCCTCAGTGCACCTGCCAGTCCGTATCCTGTGTTCTGTCCCCAATGGATGATCCCTCTGTCCATTGTTCCCCAGCAGTATAGGAGTTAAAGGTGCCTGTCTCTTATGTCAAGTGGTCACTAAGTGCTTTGGATGCTATATCCTGATCATATCTATCCCCAGCTCTCAAGGATCTCTGCTACTACCTTAGTCCAAGAGCCCATGCTTTTTCTCCTGGACTATTACACTATCTCTCTTCCTCATCTTCTGCCCTATAATCCTTCCTATCCAATCCTTTCTTCGCTATTGCAGCTCGAGTGGTCTTTTGAAAATATAAATCTGAACATGTTAGATTACTCATCAGTCTAAAGTATAAAGCTTAAGTTCTTTTTCCCAACATTCCTGGTCCCTTCATGATTTGCCCCAGCCTCTCTCCAGCTCATCAGTTCTCGCACCCCCACATGCCCTCTGCTCTGACTGCACTGGCTTACTTAGCACCAATCATGCTACCTTCCTCCTACCATGCTTTTGCACACAATCCCTGAGCTCAGGATGCTCTCAGCTGCCTGGAACAAAAGCCGCCTCACTTTCTCTGGGAAACTCTTCATCCTTAGAATTGGGTTCTCCTTCTCCATGTATCCTTAGTTCTCTGTTGGCATATATCACAACCTATGGTAACCACTTGTTCACCCAGTGCCTTCCCACTTAGCACCTACCCTATGTCATACCCTACCCTATATCATATCCTGCTATGGACACTGGGGCTTCTGAGACTAATAACACCTAGGGCCTGGGCTCAAGAAGTTTCTAGTCTAGTAGTGGAAATTCACATAAGTAGATCACTGTATACCATGGGGGTAAGTACAGAAATAGAGGTTGCAGGGAGAGCCAGAGAGCACAGAACAAGATCCTGGAGAGCTCAGGAAGGCTCTTGCCTCTGAGTTGATTACTGAAGCACAATTTCCCCCAGGGATAGATGGTGGCATTCATCTATACACATACAAGACCTGAATAAATGCATTCCTATTGAATGGATGATTGAACAAAGGAATGATAGCAAGTTTAGTCTCTTCCTCCTCTGCCTTCCCACCCCTCTGCATACCTCTGTTATATCATGTCACCCCCGTGTGATTTTTTTAATCCTTGCCTTTCTCCATCTATATGTGAGTGTCTCAAGAGCTGGGACTATGTCTGATTCATTTCTGTTGTCTTGGCACACAAAAAAGGACCTGGTGTAGAAAATGTATCCTTGATCTTCCTACATGAAAGGCATATATTCATAATGCCATCTTTATGCCCTGCTTCCAAAGCTGCAGACAGGGGAGAGGAGAGTTCTGTTCCTAATGTCCCCACTGATGAAAGAGTCCATCAGAAACCCATCATGGAGGACCCCCCCACCCGACACAATGATTCTAGTTCAGACAGTTGAGTGGGATCTTAGCAGCCATCTGGTGCAACCTTCCACTTTCCCTTGAGCTCAAGAATGCCCCCAGGCAGCCTCTGACTTGTACAGTATACGGTCAGTGGCTGCATGTGATGGGCAGCTCACTCTCTATGATGTTATCCCAAAGCTTAGGGTGCTACGGAGTTCTTTCCTATGTGTAGGAAAGGTGGCATGGTGTGGTAGGACCTGAGAGCTGAGCAAACCTGCATTCAAATCCTGGCTCCCCATCTCCTAACTTTGCAAGTGAGGTGTTGATCTCTTTGAGGCTGTTTCCTACCTGTGAAATGATAGTAATGACTTGTTTGCCATGTGAATAAATGAAAAGGCCTATGTGAGCTGTCTGTTTCAGAGCCTAAAATATGGGTCCATTGAGCCTCTTCATGGAGTCAAATTCACTTCTTAGTAACTTCACTAATTGGGTCCACTGGCAGTTCCACAAAAGATCACGATCCCCAGCTCCAGAGCCCGCAGCTTCTCCATTCCTGTCTTGCATCCCCCAGTTGCCGCCTGTGCTCTCTATGATCCCACCCCGCGCCTCCCAGTCCACCGTATACCTTCGCAGATGTCACCACGCTCCTGGAATCCTGCACTGCAGCTGCAGCGGCCCACAGGCACCAGCCACTCACCATCGGCACCACAGTGCATGCGTGGAGGGCTGCCAGGGTCCCCTTCTGAGTGTGCTACGCACGTCCCGGCCACTTCCACCAGTGTGGAGAAGGCACTCTCGGCCGCGGTAGCTGGGAACACCGCCAAGCCCCGCACCGTAGCGCGGCACTGCTTGTAGTAGACACGCACAGAAACCAGCGCCACGCATGCGCCCACGTCCTGGAAGGCCAGGTGGAAACCCCGCCTGCTAAGCGGGCCGATCTCACGCACTTCTGTGTTCAGCTTCATCTTGCGTTCACCCAGGTCGCCCTGAGTGAAGCTCTCATCCGCTGCGATCGTGTCAATCTTGCGGGGTCGGTTACCTCCCAGGGGGGGACGCCCACGGCCCAGGTCAGCCTCGGTTTCCAGGTAGTAGACGTTGAAGGTCTCCTTGCAGGTTCCTGCGGCGCCAGGGATACTGCTACAGTCGCGAAGTGTGAACTGCAGCTCCACGAAGATACGCTGCCCACGCCCGCGGCTGATCCAACCCGTCTGCAACCAATTGTCCTGGTTGGGCTCCAGCACGTTGCACACTTGGTATGTGCGGATGGGACGGTCGTGTTCATCCACGCCACTGATCTCCTCCCACTGGGACAAAGAATGAAGAGGATGACAGCTCAGAGCCAAGGTGCTCCCTGGAGGTCAAGCGCTGGCCCCTTCTCCGTCTTTTTATTCTCTCCTGTCTCCCCTCTCACTACCCTAAACACCCAAAATGTAGACCTAGAAGAAACTTTGGAAATGAACGA
This sequence comes from Erethizon dorsatum, assembly GCA_028451465.1. Lineage (NCBI taxonomy): Eukaryota > Metazoa > Chordata > Mammalia > Rodentia > Erethizontidae > Erethizon > Erethizon dorsatum. The sequence continues at coordinate 105,503,108 of CM051827.1, read as the reverse complement.
CGCTCTTTTCTTTTTTAATGTAGCATGATTCATGAATTTGTATGTCATCCCTGATCAGGGACCGTGCTCATCTTCTCTACATGATCCCAATTTTAGTATATGTGCTGGTTAAGCAAGCACTAATCTTTATTTTTATGGATGGGAAACTGAGGTTGCAGAGGGAGAGTGAATTGACCAAGTATGCACTCTGAGTTAGTGGCAGAGCTAGAAATGGCTCCTGGAGTCTCTTAACTCTCCACCCAGTTCCCTTTGTGCCACACCAAGCTGCTGTTACAACCTACACCACTACAGCCCCACCCCTTCCAAGACTCCTTCAGAACTCCCACGCCTTGCTTGCTCTGTCAGTCACTAGACAACACTGCTTTGAGTATCTACTGTGTGCAAGGCACTGTCCAGCAGTAGTTCCATCTAGCTGTCATATATCTGTTCCTGGACACAGTCAGCTATCTATCTATCTATCTATCTATCTATCTATCTATCTATCATCTATCTATCTATATTTGTCTAACTACTCAACATTTTCTAATAGGCCACTTTGGCTTAAACCAGGGCTGCTGTAGACCTCTTGAGATGCATTGTGATCTGATGTAATTGTAGGGAGCTAGAAGGGCTGAGTTTTAGACTACCAGAAAATCCCCAGGGCAGGGAGAGACGACGTTACACCTACCCCATTACTTGGCAGTGCAATCCACCCCAGCTCAGCCTGGGAGGCTTTGGAATCCAGGAGAATGACTAAGGAGAGGGGAGAACAGAGATGTCAGAAAGCGAAAAGATCAGTTTAGGAGGGTAGGATCTTTTGCTGAATTCTCTGTAAATTTGCTAACCAAGGGGCTAGAGAATGTGGCAAAGTGTTTCCCACCGCATAAATCTCAGTAAGGAGGGTGTGTATAGCTCAAGTCTAGAGAGACGAAGCCACAGTGATTAGGGAAAGAGCCTATATAATTTGCTGGGGCTGCTGTAAAAAATTACCACAAACCTAGTATCTTAAAACAACATGATTTTTTTCTCTTACAGTTCTGGAGGTCAGATGACTGATATCAGTTTCACCGAAGCAGCAGGGTCAGCTCCCTTCCTTGGGAGGCTATGAGGGGAGAATCCATTTTCTTGCTTTCTTCAGCTTCTAGTGGCCACCTGTATTCCTTGTTTTTGGCCCCTTCAAAGTGCGTCACTTCAATCAATGCTTCTGTCATCACACCCCTTCCCCTTGGACTCTGACTCCTACTGCATCCCTCATATAAGGGCTATTGCACTGTGATGATGTTGGACCCATCCAAATAATCCAGGATAATCTCTCCATCTCAGAATCCTTAATCACATCTGCAAAGTCCCCCTTTTGCCACTTTCATTAGCACTCACAGGTTTTGGGATTAGGACACAGACATTTTTGGGGAGGGTATCATTATTTAGCCTTCCACAGAATCCGTGCCAAATGCTGTAATGCTAGCTCTCAAATTGCAGCCCTCCTCATCCTTCCCATGTTCCCTAAATGATACCTAAATGTCCTTTAGAGAGAGAAAATGAGTATATCATGGGATTCCTGAGTACACCCCCAAATCCACTCAAATTCAGGGCCTCTTCTGGAGGCTGGTCACCAGGTGTGAAGGAGATTTAAACCTTCCTTGTTTGACTCCCAGGGCCTCTGAGGAAAACCAAGTGGTAACATCCTACTAGCGACAGAGGAAATAAAAACCTGTCATCTCCTCAACCAGCCCCTTTCCCAGGGATTGTCATCTCTACTGCCTTTGAAAGAATATCAGTGGTCCTTTTATGTATAATCCATGACCCTTCCCACACCAGAGAAGCTTGGAGTCACTTAATTCCCTAGGGAAGTGTCAGATCAGCAGTCTGCATTTTCCCAGTATTGGTCACAGAGAAGCACGGGTTTGGACAGCAGAGCCAGCAGCCTGGAGACAGGAAGCCAGGCTACCCCAAAATCTTGGAGGATTACTTATCTGGAGCTTAAAGAAGAGGGTGGGCCGCCAAGGTAAGGGCCTCTAAGAGGGGCTGGCTCCACAGGCATCCGCGATGGTGGGCAGGACCGCCGATAGCGTGCTGATTTAACACAAGTGACAGCACATGGAAATTACGTATTGGAAGTCATCTGCGATCCGCACTGGGACCAATCCTGTGGTCAATGCCCGATTTTAGCACCTCCGGACTCTGCACCTGGCTATGACGCCTCTGGATTCAGCTGAGCCTACAGCTCCCCCAAATGCAGAATCAGAGGCAAGACGCGGGCTCTGATATCGCCGACAACCGCCAGCCCGGCACCGCGGTCCGCGCCAGACAGACCGCTCCGACTTCAGCACTGCGGACAGCTCCTCGCCCAGCCTTTGCGGCTGCCCGCTACCCAGTCCGGCATTCCACGTCCTGATGGCCGCACGGTGGTCCCCGAGACCCCGCCGCTCGGGCTCCATCCTTTCTCCTGATAGTCCGACTTCACCTCCGCATCTCGTCTCCTCTGCTCTCAGCCTCTCCCCGCCCCCACCCCGCTCCCACCTCCCGTCACTCAGCCTGTCCGTCTTACCGGCCCCTGACTCCCGCGGTTCCTTGGTCTCTTTCTTCCCGACCCTCCTAGGTCTGCAGCCCCGAGATCCTCAACGCCCCTCTGCTCCCGTCGCTTAGCCACCTTCCTCGCGCTCTCTCTAGTTCTTCGCTGCCCGCTCCCCGCTTGCTTCACACCCCAAACAGACTCTAGTCTTCCCAACGACTCCCACCGGCACCCCCATCACTGGCCCCGAATCTGTTAACGGCGCCGGCGCCCAGCACGGCCACCAGTCTCCTTACCTTCCTCGGCGGTCCCGGGCCGCCCGCGTCCCAAAAGCAGCGCGAGACAGAGCGGCGTCAGGCAGACGAGCAGGCGCAGCCAGTGCGGGCCGGCGCCAGTCTCCATGGTCCGCAGACGGAGCTGTCAGTGCGGCGGCGGCTCAAGCCGCGCCAGCCCAGCACCGCTGAGCAGCGCCCCCAGACCCCAGCGCGGGCTGGGGCGGGGCATCGCTGGTCACCATCATCCATGGGGACCAATCACTAGGCATCGCCGCGAGAGGTCCACCAATCCGGGCCAGCAGAGGTTGGGGAGGTGGAGTTTCATAGGCCAGAGGCGGAACACCCACCTGGAGGGGGAAAAGAAGGGGTCCCGAAGATCTCCAAGCCACGGGGGTGGGGCAACCCTGAGCAGGAGCGGGGCTGCTGGGGAGCGCGATGAGCTGGTGTCGGTGGGACAGAGCGCTAAACCTTAGCCCCTCATTCCTCAGAAGTAGGCAATGTGGGCGTGGTTTAAGAAGGGCCGGCCCGCTGGGAAGCAGCGACTCGCAGCCTCTCAGCCAGCCTGGGAGCCCTCCTGTTCCCAGGACTTGCGGGGATTTCCAAGCCCGATGCCCTGACCCTAAGCTCTGGGATCGCTTCACCTCCCAGCCCTCGACCTCTTGCTGTGTTGAGGCACCTGGTGTCTCATGGCTTGATCTCTCTCCCTCCCCCACTCTCTCTCTCTCTCTCTCTCTCTCTCTCTCTCTCTCTCTCGGGAGGGGCCAAGCCCGACCGCAGGAGCTGCTCAGAAGAAGAGCCAAGTGGGAGACAGGATCCCACCATACCAGCAGCGCTTCCAAGGCTAGGAAAACCTGTGGACCCTGGGATAGGGGTGTTGGGAGATTTGCAGGACCATCGGTTCTTTGGGTTCTTGCTGCTACTGTCAGGACACATCAGCACACCCCACAACCACTTCTGTCCTCAGTCGGTTCAGGCTGGGGTCCCCTCTGAGTATCCCGCTCTGCCCACCCCAGGAGACGGGCAAGGAGCGCAGCGGCCGGGAATCCGAGGCATCTGCAAGAGAGGCGGAGCCATCCTCCTAGACAGAGTTCAGCCGGCGCTGGAGAAGCCGCAAGAAAACGTGGAACACGACCTCTATTTAGGGAAGGTCATTTGCGTGCAAGCCAAGGGTTTAACCGTTTGGTGGTAGGAAGGGCCGGGGCTCTTTAGGATGAAGGATGTGGCAGCTATTGAGCTTCACCATCTGAGCTGAACTTGAGGGGAGAAAGCTCCACCCACTTCGTGGCTTTTCAGAGCTCTCGTCTTGGGGGACCCACCCCCTCTCCCTTTGGACGCTATAATAGCGGGAGAGGCTTCGAGATGACTGGGAGACCTGCATCCACTTGGTCTGTGAGGTCCGAGTGTCTGTGTCATTTTGCATATATGTACTCCTCACCCCTCCAAAGAACACTTCCTGGGAGCCATGCTTTGCGCCGAGGATACCTGGGGGGGGTGGAGTGCCCCATCTTTGCCACATTCCATACCTCTCTGAGCACAGAGTATAATGAGAATTCCTGGCTTCCCGGATCATGGCCATTTACAAGCTGTTTTCGTGTGCCGTTTCTGTGTGTGCGTGTGCACACGTGTGTGTATGTAGAGGGTGCACAGACACACATACTCTTATACTTATTGGACAGTATGTAGCGATGGGAGGAATAGGTGGGAAGAACTGGTCTCCTTTGCTCCTGGAAAGAAAGGTCATATGGGGGCGGGGCTTGCACACCACGGGAGGCAGAAGCTTGCTGAGGCAGCAGAAGGGGGGTGTGGCACCTGCCCCATTCCTGGATGCAGGCGGGGTCTCTGAAATAAGAGCTACCTGAAGAAGGGGTCCTGCATCCCCGCCTCCTTCCCATCTCCATTCTTCTCACGCTCGATTTCCCCTCCCCCTGCCCCCAGCGCTGGGAGATGGTATTTTTAGAAGCTGCTTAGAGACCCAGGACTCCTTTCATTTCAGAATGAGTTCTCACTGCACCATCCCTCTCTCCTCTCTTCAAAACCGGGTCCCATCTCCTTAGCAGTCTCCAAGGCGCCAGTCGCGGGAGCTTCAGGAACTCCAGCCCAAAGGTTCTGACTCTATGTGCAAAAACAAAATGCAGACTCCCTCTGAGCCTTTCAAGGATCTTTCAGAAGGCAAACAGATGGGGAAAATTAACTGCAGAGAGCTATATAGGATGCTCCCAACAAACCCCTGGCTGTGGGGAGTCTGGTTGCAGCCATGTGGAGAAAATGCCAGACTGAAACCCTAGGAATAGGGAAAAGTAAGAGGAATAAAAGGAGTAAAATACTCCTTCTGTTTCCTTTGAACAATTCATTTATATTAAAACTAGAACGGAGAAACCCTAGTGTATGCAGATATATGCAAATCAGACACATCTTAATAAGACTTGCTCCAACATGGACCCTACTTTGCTAGAAGGCTGCAGAATAGACAGCTCAGTGAAGAAATTCTGGAGGCCCTTAGAAGGAAATGAAGCCATCATTTATCACGACCTTTAGGTGCTGGAGGCCAGTCAACTAATAATAGCTAGGGTTAGGACCCTTCCTGGAATAGTTACGGACAGGGGCGGGGTTGGGGTGAGAGCAGCGAAGGAACTACTGGCCATGACGCTGAAAACCCCCCACCCCCTCCCCGCGCAGGCCCATTTGTCGGATTTCTGTCCGTAGTGCTGAACCATCAGGGTCTGGACCTGGGACTTCGCTGCTGCTGCACTCTGACCTTCAGCCCAGGCTTCGCTGCCTACTCCTCCAGCCTAAGACCAAGATCCTGGGATTGGCGTCTCCAGGAGCCAAGCACCCTTCACACCCTGGAGTAAGTGTGGAGGGGACCCAAACACATCCAGATACATCCTAGTTTTTTTCTGTTCCTCCCAGACCAGCACTGGAGCAATATGGAAGGAGTTCTTATTTCTACTTCTGCCTCACCATCTTCTTGGATCATAGAAGAATAGCTGCTGGGACTGAGCAGCCTAATTCAGCACACAAAACAACCAAAAGTGGACTTTCAGGGGACATACCCAACATTACCACACCCTCCATCTCAAAGTTACTCAAAGTTTACAAATATAGGTGCTGAAAATATGTTTTCATTATTTTTCATAAATGCAGAAATTATGTTCAGCCTTGTCAGGCAGAGATCATGTTCTCCATGGGAAAGACTAAGATTGCACTAGAGAAATCAGGGTGAAGTCCTGCTCTCAGCAAAAAGGACAGGGCAGGGCAAGAGCAGAAAAGAGCTATATTACTCAAAGATACATCTTCAGTTTGTCTCTTTCCAGCTAGTCATGGTGGCTTACACTTGCAATCCCAGCACTCAGGAGACTGAGTTTGAGGTCAGCCCAGGCTACACAGGGAGTATCAGACCATTGTAACTACAGAACAAGACTTTGTCCCATCCCCCTCCAAAAAAAAGTGGGTGTGGTGGTGCTCACCTGAAATCCCAGCATTCTGGGAGGCAGAGGCAGGAGAATCACAAATTTAATTGCCTAGCTTGGGCAACTTAGTTAATTAGACATGGTCTCACTATGTAGTTTGGGCTGACCTTGAATTCACTCAGTACAGTGTGGTGGGCCACCATATTTAGCTCTAAGAAATAATTTTGAAGGTGCTGGGGATGTAGCTGAGTGCAAAGGCTGTGGGTTCAATCCTCAGTACCACAAAAATATGTCTTTCCTCATCCGTTTCATGTCTGCTTCTCCAGCCTAAGGAAAGAATAAACATACTCAAGGTGAACATTTTTCTGGCACAGGCGAATCACAACCAAAGGTAAGATGGTGGTTGTAAACGTATTTTCAAATTGAATTTTCTATGGAAAAGGAAACATAAGGCATTTAATTTACTAATTGAAAAATTAAGCAGAGAAAACCTTTAAAATTTAAATGGTAACTACCTATGCTTTACAAGCCTCCATTTCTCCTCAGTAAAATAAAATAAAAACTTTCGAGAGCTATTGTGAGGTCAAAAAACATTTTTTTTGTGTGTGTGTGTGGTACTGTGGATTGAATTTGAGGCCTTCACATTGAGATATCTCCAGCTCTTTTATTTGTTGTTGTTGTTGTTTGTTGTTGTTGTTGTTTTGTGACAGGGTCTCACTAAGTCAGTCAATAGACTAGACTGGGCTTGAATTTGTGATCCTCCTATTTCAACCTCCCAGAATACTGGAATTACAGGCATGTGCTACCATGCTGATTGAAAAAATAATTTTAATTTATAACCCAACATAGTAGTTGGCATAGAGCTCTGGTATATGTTATTATTCAGCTCCATAGTTAATTAAAGTGAGACATGAAAAAAGAAAAAAAGGAAAGGAAGAATAAAGGAAAGTTAAGGGGTGTGGGAGGAAAGGAGAGAGATAGAGTTAGAGAGAAAGTCATAGAGGAAAAGAAAGTGAGGGATAAAGAGGAAGACAGCTGGTGAGATGAATGTGTCTAGGAAGCACAGGATTGGGAAGAAATGTGCTGGAAGAGACAGAGGTGTCATCAGGACAGGCTGGCTGGCCAGCTGCCAAGTGGTATCAGGGATGACATTTACTTTGGTAAATCCATCATAGTCCAGGCTTATGAATTTCACGTTAACAGCATTGAGGGAGAAGCGATATATTGGGAGTTAGGAAGTACATCATACCAACTCAGCTCCTATCCTGCCATCTGAGCTAAAAAACCAACATATTAACTTATGATGAGAAATGGAACTGCCAAGAGGGCCAGCATGCTCACATTGCCTTGTCCATCACATTCTTTCCCTGTAGGAAAATGTGCACAGGGGGCAAATTTATGATATGAAGGCAGCTTTGTGAGTGTGAGAGAAGGGGTTGGATGGTATAAATATTTTATGGCATCAGTCTCTGATAGCCTTGTGCCTCCAAATCTCCAGTAGAGACAAAGCTGCCACTGGTACCTAAGTGTATGTGCGAGGGATCAGGTCCAGCACTAGTTTACACCAACATATGGTTCTCTGGCTCTGTTTTTTAAACCATAGCTCTATTTCTGAGCATACCATTTTCAGATTGAAGCAGTCCTTTTAAAGCTAAATTATCAAGGTAATATAAATTAATAAAAATTTCGTAAGTGAAAATATCCATTCATCACACCATCCCAAAATTTAAATCGTGTTAATAGATTTATATGTACCAGTCCTCCTACACACACACACACCTCTTTACAGAAAATGAATATATTTGTCAGTGGAGTAAGAGTTGTTGATTATCTACCCAATCTCTCTCTCTCTCTCTCTCTCTCTCTCTCTCTCGTTCTCACTCCTGGGACTGAACCCAGGGCCTTTGCACTGAGCTACATTCTCAGCCTTTTTAAAATTTTTCAACATGAGACGGATTTTGGTAAGTTGCTTTTACCCAGGCTAGGCTCAAATTTGCGATCCTTCTCCCTCAGCATCCTAGAGTGCTGGGATTACAGGTGTGTGCCACTACACCTGGCTCCTTCTCATATTTTATATTGGAGACAGAGCCCCAATTTCATTTGGATATTCAGCTACTACAGTTGTTTGCTCAGGGAAGATGACCTACTCCCCAAGACCAGTGATGAATAAAAATTTTTATTGGTTTGTCATTTTTATCCCATTTCATGTAGCATGTGATACATCCTTGGCATCCTGAACTGAAGATTCTAGGAAAGATTTTTCCCTCCTAATAGAAAGAGATGCACAACAGGCAATGTCCCACTTCCCTGGATGTTATGACTGCATTTGACACCAGGAGCTACTGCACTTGTCTCGACATCAAGAGGGGTGATATCTAACACTATCAGTTAAGAATTTTCAGTTGTATATAACAGGAAGCCCAACTAAAACTGGCTGAAACAGAAATTAGATTTTACTGGTTCATACAACTGAATGGGGTAGATCTCTATAGATCAGCAAGATTTTGCATTGGGATTGTGATAGAGTGATAGCTAACTACCCAACCTGGACATGCTAAAAAGGAATGCCCCGGAGCACTGAAAAAAGAAAGAAAGAAAAGGAATTCAATTCCCAACACCAAAGATAGATAGATGGATAGATAAGTAGATAGATAGATAAATAGATGATAGATAGACAGACAGAGGAAGGAATGCATGGGGCGAGGGTTGTAGTTCAACAGTAGAATGCTTACCTACCATGCCTGAAGCCCTGGGTTTCATCCCCAGAACTGCAGAAAAGAGAAAAAGGAAAGAAAAAAGAAAAAAAAAAAAAAGGAGTGCAGTTTAAAGCTGGAGCTGTAGCTCAATGGTAGAGCACTTGCCTAGCATACAAAATGCCCTGGGTTCAATACCCCCCCAAAAAAAAGATTCAAGTAAAATTTAAAATGCAGCTTAAAATCCTAAAACAGAACAATAAAATAACTTGATTTAGTACAACAGGTAGGCCTAACAGCAGATTGGACACAGCAGATTCTAGGATTAATGTGCTGTGAGATAGCTTTGGTATAAAATATCCAAACTGAAGTATGAAGCAAATGAAAAGAATGGAAAATATAGGTAAGGGAGAAAGAGGCCTTTAGGACATGGTGAAAAGGCCTAAATGCATAGGGTTAGCATCCTAAAAAGAAACAAAAGAGAATGGGAAAAAACAAATATTTGAAGAGAGAGTAATTGAAAAATTTCCAGAACTGATGAAAGTCATCTAGACACACACTCAAGCCAGGTGTGGCCCTGCATCCCTGTTATTCCAGCATTCAGGGTGCTGAGGGAGGAAGATCACAAATTTAGAGCCCATCTTGGGCAATTTAGTGAGGCCTGTCTCAAAATAAAGAATTTTAAAAAGGGCTGAGGATATATCCCAGTGCAAAGGCCCTATAATCAATCCCCAGCCCCCCACAAAGATACATTCTCAAAAAAACAAGCACTGTTGATCTCAAGACTGATGATGGGGGCTGGTGAGATGGCTCAGCGGCATAAGCGCCTGCCTAGCAAGCGCGAGGGCCCGAGTTCGACTCCAGGAACCCACATACAAAAAAAAGGGGCCGGTGGGGCCGGTGAGATGGCTCAGCGGCTTAAGCGCCTGCCCGGCAAGCGCTAGGGCCCGAGTTCGACTCCCGGATACCACATACGAAAAAGGGGCCAGTGATATCGCTCAGCGGCACGGGTGCCTGCTGGCGCGCGAGGTCCTGAGGTCGACCCCCGGTACCCACAAAAAAAAAAAAAAAAAAGGGGCCGGTGATATCGCTCAGTGGCACGGGTGCCTGTTGGCGCGCGAGGTCCTGAGGTCGACCCCCCGGTACCCACAAAAAAAAAAAAAAAAAAGACTGATGATGGACTCTTCTACATAAATGATAAAATCCAGAAGGTGAGCGGGACATGGTGGTGCACGTCTGCTATCCCAGCACTAGGAAGGCTGAAGCAGGAAGATTGCCATGAGTTTGAGGCCAGCCTGGGCTACATAGCCAATTCAAAGCCAGGCTGAACTACAAAGAGAGACCCTTTAAAAAAAAAAAAGAATCTGGAAATGATGGAACGGCATCTTTAAAGTGCCAGTGAGATAGCCCAGCGGCATAAGCGCCTGCCTGGCAAGCGCGAGGTCCTAAGTTCGACTCCTGAAACCCACATAAAGGAAAAAACAGGGGCCAGTGATATCACTCAGTGGCACAAGCACCTGCTGGCAAGCGCGAGGTCCTGAGGTCAACTCCCGGTACCCACATAAAACAAAAAACAAAAAACAAAAAACATCACAGCCAGGCATGGTGGTGCACGCCTGTAATTCCAGCACTCAGCAGGCTGGGGTGGGAGGACGGCCACAAGTTCAAGGTCAGCCTGGACTACACAGAGAGACCCTGTCTGAAAACAAAAACAAAAGACCAAAAACCCACACATCACCAAATAGCACACACTATGGAAACGGAGTCCAAGAAAACCATTGCAAAGCTGTGAGCAGAACACAGGCCTCCTGACCCAAAATCTTAGGCCTGTTGGTTTAGTCAAAGTGGTGGAAAAGGTGATGTATTTGTTCTCTATTGCTGTGCCAAAACATCCCCACAGACATGGCAAGTTAATAGACTGCACGTTTATTATATCAGTGCTTCTGTGGGTCAGGAGTCCAGGAGAATCTGAGATGGGCCCTTTGATCACAAGACTGTAACCAAAGTATTGGCGAGGCAGCCTTTTTAAGTGTTTGTTTATTTATTTATTCAGTACTGGGGATTGAACTCAGGTCATCGCACATGCTAGGCAAGTGGCTCCCACTGGGCTACACTCCCAGCCCAGCTAGGCTGAAATTTGTTTTATTTTATTTTATTGTGGTACGGGGGATTGAACCCAGGGCCTTCACACTGAACTACATCTCCAGCCCCCTCTTTAAATTAATTAATCTGTTTGTTTGTTTGTTTGTTTGTTTTTATTTTGAGACAGGGAATTGCTAAATTGCCCAGGCTGGTTTTGAACTTGCGATCCTCCTGCCTCAGTTTCCCAAGCTGGGATTACTGGCCTACACCACCACATCTGGTGAGGCTGCATTTTTACCCAGAAACTCATCTGGGAAGAACATGCTTCCAAGTGCACTCAGGTTGTTGGCAGCAGTTGCTTCCTAGGGGCTTGTGTGATGAGAGGCCTTGCCTTTGTGGGTCACCGGCTGGAGGCTGCCCTTGATTCCTATATGCGGAGCGCAGTTTCTCGCCCTCTGAGTTTTTGAGACGGCTGCTGACTGCAACGAACCTACCAGGGAGTTTCTCCCTCGTCTCTCTTTTAAGGACTTTTCACGATTCAGTCAGGATAATCTCTCTCTTAATTAACTCGGACTACTCACCTGATTTGGGACCTTAATTACATCCAGAGCCTCCCTCACCATAGCTATTCTGTTTACTAGAAGCAAGCCACAGGTCCAACCAACACCCAGCGAAGGTCACAGCAGTCATGAGGGTCACTCCAGGGTCTGCCACAGGCAGACGTGTTCAAACCAGTGCAAGCGAAGGGGAGAGGGATAACTGGCTGGATGAAAACATCTCCCAAGGAAGAACTGGACAAGCCTGTGGGGAGTGGAGCTGAGTATGGAAGCCGTCAGATACAGAGGCTGCTGCTCCTTCCTTTTTAATTTTTGTTTTATTTATTTCCTTTTTGGCCCTAGAGATTGAACCCTTGCATGTGCTAAGCAACTGTCTCCTTTTTAAAAACACATTTTGCTTGTGCTCTTTTTCCCGTTCCTCCTGGGATCAAGTGATCTCTGGTTTCTTTTTCTTAAAACATAGTTGCTGCATCTTCTTTTTTTGAAGACAAGCTGCTGTTTGCCTCAGCCTACACATAGTATCCACCTCTTGTACCTTGGGTCTGCACATGACTGTGGCTTGTCACAGGGGGTCGTGATTCCTACTGTGAATATCACTGTGTCAATTTTGGCCGTGTGTGTGTGTGTGTGTGTGTGTGTGTGTGTGTGTACCCCCATGAGCACTGGGGATTGGAACCAGAGCCTCAGGCATGCTAAGCATACACTACCACTGAGCCACATCCTCAGCTCCTAATTTTTCAAATCCTTAAGGGGAGGAATCATTGCTCGGTTTGAGTCAGATGTCTGTTACTGGTCAGAGAGATGAGCTGACTCAGTGCCAGCACGGATGAATGACCAAGTGTCCCAGCCCAGATCTTCTATTCCATTTCACTGCATCAGATGGGGCAGCTCCAAAGGGAGGTGACTGTCCTTACTCAGAGGCCTGACCGCCCAGCTACTCTGGTCATGGTAGCACTATGTGCAAACTCCACGGAGGCATGAAGCCGCTTATCTAATTCAGCACTGCATCTTCAGCATCTAGAACTAGGCCTAGCCCATAGCATGCAGTAAATATGGATCCCAGCTGGCGCAGTAGTACAGCACTCGCCTAGCATGGCAAAGCCCTGGGTTAGAGCCCCCGCAACACAATAAGTAAGTATTCAGTGCTGGCATGAAGGAGACTTCAATGATCTGACTCAATACTGCCTTCCAACTCCCTTTCCTAGCAACTACAATGTTTCAGGACAATAGGCGATTGCTTTCCTCTCTCAACTATAAAAAAAATTGCTCCCTTTTCTCAGGGTTAAGGGTTAGACTGAAGGAGGAGCATGGTGGGAAGGATAAATTGGGGGTGACATGGGGGGGCTGATGGGTATAATTACTCTCTGAGCAGATTAAATTGAAAGACAAATCTGGAGCAAGGGGAGAGAAAAAGGAGTTGAAGCGTCCGAGGGAGGGAGATACAGTGCATTTCTGTCTTGGCAGAGACCAGAGTGGCCTCTTATTAACATAGCCTGTCCTTATAATGACACCTTGTGTCTAATGAACCCATCATGCACCTTGACTCCATGGCCTGCCTCATGCTATAATAATTCTTGCTGGTGGTTCTAGGTCAAGCATGTGTTAAATGCTTCCCCACCCCTTCTGTACTGGGGATTGAGCCCAAGACATTTGCACTGAGCTAAATCCCCAGCCCTTATTTGGAGACAGGCTCTCCATGAGTTACTAAGTTGCCCAGGCTGGTCTCACGATCCTCCTGCCTCAGCCTCCCAGAGTACTAGGATTACAAGCATAGGCCAACACACCCCATGTAAATGTCTTTTGTTGTTTAATTCTTATTACAAACCTATAAAACAGCTATTGCCATATATTCCCTTCATTCCTCCACATCCAAGATGCTAAAAGAATTTGTAAGATTCACTGCTCAATTTGTTTAAATCCACTCTCATTTTTATCAAAGTACATATACTACATTGTACATAGTATTAAAAATCAAATAGTACTACAAGGCTTGTAATAAAAATATAAATCTCCTGCCTCCTCTCCCCATTCCTGAGTTTCATTCCCCAGAGCCAACCACTTTTGATTCTTTGGGCTTTGTCTCCTGTGTTTCTTCACAATACCAGACATGGCTCTGCATCTGGCACATAATGAGCTCTTAATGAGTGGGGTCCTTCCTGCTCCCACTCTGCTCTATAAGCCCCATGGTTACCTGGGGCGACGAGACGAACTACACATACAAATGTCAGATCAGCTAACATCTCCAAACATCTACCGTGTGCCAGTCAGGATACGGACTTGTGCAGTGGTTAAGAGCACAGGCAGACGTGGGCTCCAGTCCTAGCCGAGCCCCTTCCTACTTCTCTCCGCCTTTGTTCCTTCTCTTGTAAGATGGGACTGACCATGCCCATGACATTAGATCATTCTGCTATTGGGGACGGGAACATGGACAGACGCATCTGCTCCATCCATCAGAGAAACTGGCTGGGAGAGGAATGGGTGAAATGTGAACTGGAACAAAAAAAGAGATTATTTTACAGAATGACTGACTGCAGATTTAAAGGCAGAAACGAACACAGCGTGTGTGAAGAGCAATACAAGGAGGCTGCTGTAACTTGAAGGTCAGGTTCACTTCTCATACAGGAAGCTGTGTTGGGTCAGCAGCCAGGGAGAGGCCCCCACCCAGCCTGACCACAGAGGATGCTGCGGGGTGGGTGAGCAGCACTGGGAGTAGGACAAGCATTTGTTTACGAGCAGCAGGCAAAATGGAGGAGGGAGGAGAACGCCTGGCATCACCTCGCTTTGCCTGCTGCACTGGAGACAGATTTAAGAGTCTCGGAGAGGTCGCTTAGTTGGGGCCCCAGCAAGAGTAAAATGGGGTTATGCTAGATTCTCTCTGGGAGCCCTGATGGTCTGGATGACCTATGACCTCTAACATTATAGGACCAATAGGGTGACAATGGGAATATAAGAAAAGAGAAAGAGCTAGAATACTTTGCAAGCAGTATCAGTGTGACTTGGTCACCCTCTAGGTACTGGAACAAAACACACAGCCATAATGACCAAAGTTTGAAGATGGGAGCCTAAGAGGTTGGGGCACTCTTAGATGGGGAGGTGGGTAATGTCAGAGACACTAAAACCTGCATGTGAGAGTTCTAATAATTGCGTGAAGAACATGCTAGAAGCTTCCTGTCTCCAGGATATTGGACTTATTCTCCTGCCTGGAACCATTTTCTCTCAAATGTCTCCATCTTTTCCATCTTCTCCCCCTTTAGGCCACCCTCTCACTGACATCTCCCTGACCAACCGACTAAAAAATTCTCAAATCCCTTCACCCTGGACCTTCTCTCTACTGCCTGCTCTGCTTTTCTCCATAGTTCTTTTCACCGGACCACTCTGTTGTCTTTATTTATTTTCCAACAGACATCCTAATATGATGCTTGCATAGAAAATGCTATTTGGGGGAATTTTACAGTTGTGTTGGAGAGTTTAGGACAAACAACTAATAAAGATACAACTGAGTGTGGAACTGAGTGTGGTTGCACATGCTTGTAAAACCAGCACTCCAGGAGGCTGAGTCAGGAGGATCACAAGTTTGAGCCCAGGTTGAGCAACTTAGTGACTTAGCAAGACCTGTCTCAAAATCAAAAAATAAAAGGCTTGGGGATGTAGCCCAATGACAAGGCCCTGGGTTCAATCACCAGTAAAACACACACACACACACACACACACACACACACACACACACACACACACACACACGGGCAATTGGGGAACAAGGAAACTTTGTAAACCCAGGAGAAACAAAGATTGTACAATGTAGGAACTGTAATTATAGATTATTACTTGACTCAGGAGTGAAAAATAGAATGTAATGTATTTACTAGTGATTTAATGTAAAATGATGATACAACCACAGAGGGGCTATGAAAGAGGGGCTTGGGGGGGCGGTGAGACAGCTCAGTGGCATAAGTGCCTGCCTGGCAAGCGCAAGGTCCTGAGTTCAACTCCTGGAACCCACATATGAAAAAAGGGCCGGCGATGTTGCTCAGCGGCACAGGCACCTGCTGGCGTGCGAGGTCCTGAGTTCGACCCCCAGTACCCACCAAAAAAAAAGAGGGGCTTGGGGGAGGACTACATGGTGAGATATCTACTAGGGTGTCCTGGAGACCCCTCCTCAGGTGTCTTCCGTGTCATTTCTAGCAGGGCAGATTGCTCTTTGGAGGTGCTGCCCAGCTGTCATCCTGCAACACCCCCCCCAAGCATCTCATCTGTGCTCATCTCCTCATCACTGAACCCCAAGTTTCCTTTTGCCCTTTTTATTTGACCCTTCAATAAATCCTTTGGTGCTTCCTAAGAGAAGAATCTTAGGAGAAAAACACTGGTATTCATTCTACTACACTTGTAAAACTGGGTGTAGAATTAATTCTAGGTTTGAAGTTATTTTCCCTTAGAGTTTTGGGGGCAATTCTGTCCTGTCTTCCAGTTTCCAGAGCCACATCTTTGATAGATGATTTCTTTTTCCCCAGGACCTTTTTTGAGGTGCTCTTTGTTTTCAGTGCCCTAAAATTTCATGATGATTTTCCCACATTGCCCACCTGGAGGGCTACTGCAATTGAGAAAGCCTTCCTATACGAGTTCTTTAGTCATTTCTCCCTTCATCATTGGCTATGCTTTCTTTGTGGACATTTTTATTTTATTTGTTTGTGTATTTGTTTGTTTGTTTGCTCATTTTTGGTGTTACTGGCAAATGAACCAAGGGCCTCATACCTGTTAGTCAAGAATTCGGCCATTGAGCTACACTCCCAGCCTCCTCTTTATTTATTTATTTATTTATTCTTTTTTCTTTTTTTTTTTTTTTTTTTTTGTGGGTACTGGGAGTCAACCTCAGGACCTCTCACTTGCCAGCAAGCGCTTGTGTCGCTGAGCGATATCACCGGCCCTTTTTTTTCCTTTATGTGGGTTCTGGGAGTCAAACTCAGGACCTCACGCTTGCCGGGCAGGCACTTATGCTGCTGAGCCATCTCACCGTCCCTAAAAAATTTAAAAATAACTTTAAAAATTTAAAAATGATTGTGAGAGCCAGGCGTGGTGGCACATATCTCTCAGGAGACTGAGGCAGGAGGAGCACAAGTTGGAGGCCAGCCTGGACTACACAATCAGACCCTGTCTCAAACAAACAAACAAACAAACATAGACAGAAAAGATGACTGGATGCCACATGTCTTCATGAGCTGAGATTGAACTCAGGACATTAGGCATCCTAGACAAGATCCCCACCACGGAGCAACAGCCTCAGCCTTCACGCCGCACTGCCTCTGAACCACTGGATTAAACATCCCTGGTGCCAGCACAACTACAGGCTCCCTAATAAGGACACTAAATTCTGAGCTCTAAAATGTGGTCTGATCCTGGACATGGCAGCATGGTTCTGTAATCCCAGTTACTCAGGAGGCTGATGTAGGAGGATTGCAAGTTTGAGGCCAGCCTGGACTACATAGAAGCCAAATTGAGCAACATAATGAAACCCTATCTCAAAAAATGTTTTAGGGGCCAGTGAGATGGCTCAGCAGCATACGCACCTGCCTGGCAAGCGTGAGGGCCCGAGTTCGACTCCCGGAACCCACATACGAAAAAAGGGCCGGTGATATCGCTCAGCGGCACGGGCGCCTGCTGGCGCACAAGGTCCTGAGGTCGACCTCCGGTACCCACACACAAAAAAAAGTGTTTTAAAGTAAGTAAATTAAACTAAAAGGCCTGCGGAAAAAAAGGACTGAGAATGTAGTTCAGTGGTAGAGCACTTGCCTAGCATGCGCAAGTCCCTGGGTTCAATTCTCAGTACTTTGAATTAAACCAACAAATAAAATAACATGTGGTCTGAGATACACAAGAATTGAAATCACCTGAGAGTGTGTTAGAAATGCAGAATTCCAGGCTGAGGTAGGAGCATTGCAGTGAGTTTGAGGCCAGAATGGGCTACATAGTGAGTTCAAGTCCAGCCTGAAATGCATAATGAGGCCCTATCTCAAACAAAACAAATGCAGAATCCTAGGCCTCCTCCAGACCTACAAAAATCAAAATCTGAATTTTGACAAAATTCCCAAGGGAATGATACGCACATTAAAGTCTGAGAAGCACAACTTTTTTCCCCCTAGTATTGGGGATTGAACTGAGGCCTTCGAACTGAGCTACACGCCCAGCACTTTTAATGAGACAAGGTCCTGCTAAGGTGCTAAGTTGCCCAGGCTATGCTCCAACTTGTGTCCTCCTCCTTCAGCCTCCCAAAGTACTGGAATTATAGGCACGTGCCGCCACATGTGGCGTTTTTGTTTTGTTTTTTAAATACTGGTCATCTTCGGGGGTATAAAGCGATATCTCATTGGGGCTTTCATCTGCATTTCGCTGATGATTAGGTTAGTGATGTTAAATGCCTTTTCCTTTGCTTGCTCCTTGGCTTTTTTTTTTTTTTTTTTTGAGACTGGGTCTCACTAAATTGCCAAGCCACATGTGCTTGTACAAGGAGAACACATCCTGGGTGTGGCGGTGAACATCTATAATTCCAGCACTGCGGGAAGCGAAGGCATGAGGATCACAAATTAAAAAAAAAAAAATTAGGGCTGGTGAGACAGTTCAGTGGCACAAGCGCCTGCTGGCAAGCGCGAGGTCCTGAGTTCGACTCCCAGTACCCACATAAAAGAAAAAAAAGGGCCAGTGAAATCGCTCAGTGGCATGGGCACCTTCTGGCATGCAAAGTCCAGAGTTCAACCCCCGGTACCCACGCAAAAAAAAAATTAAATGTCACTGGAAATATAATACAGTGTGAAGGCCCTGGGTTCAGTTCAGATTTTTTTTTCAGGCAGGGTCTCACTATGTAGTGCAGGCTGGCCTTGAACTCATTTATGTAGCCCAGGCTGGCCTCGAACTCATGGTAATCCTCCTGCTCCAGCCTCCTGAGTGCTGGGATTACAGGTGTGTGCCACCATGCCCGGTGGCCCTGGGTTCAATACCCAGTACCAGTACCAACGCCCCCCCGAAAAACAAAACAAAACAACACACACACACACACACACAAAACAAAACAAAACAAAACAAAAACACCCAAACCCAAAATCAAAGGAAATCCAGATCAAAGTGTGAGGAGGACAGGACCTGGTGTTGCTGAGGATGGGAGAAGGGGCCACAAGCCAAAAGCTGTAGGTGGTCTCAGGAAGCTGAGATGCCCCAGCTGGCAACCAGTAAGCAAATGGGACCCTGGCCCTGGCCCTGCAGATGAGTGGAAGTGAATTCTGCCAGTGGACAGGGATGTGGCCTCATTCCTGGAGCCCCCAGCAAGACACACAACTGCTGACACTTTGATCTTGGCCTTGTGAGACGTTCAGCGGAGAACACACCAGCACACACTGTGCCTGGTCTTCTGATTTACAGGAACTGTGAGGTAAAATTTGTGCTGGTTTTAAGCTGCAACATTTGCAGTGACTTGGTATGACAGCAGAGAAAATGAATGCATCTTGGTGGACAGTTCCGTGCCAGTTTAGACTTACCTCGCCCTGGCTGGCATCCCACTGCAGATACATAAGGAGCCTGTCTGCCTTATCCTGCCTCAAAAGCCGCTCTGTGTAAGCACTAACACAGTTGTTCTTACCCCACTCTCACAATTAGACAGATCAACTAGACAAAAAATCAACAAAGAGGGGGCCGGGGATTTAGCTCAGTGGCGCAGTGCCTGCCTGGCAAGAGTGAGGTCCTGAGTTCAATTTCCAGTAACCCATTGAAAAAAAATCAACAAAGAAATATCAGAGCTGAACCAAACCTGTGAACAAATGGACTCAGTAGGTATCTACAGAGTCACACACACACACACACTCTTCCTGAAACTTGGGCTGGGGCTGTGGTTCAGTGGTAGAGCTCTTGCCTTGCATGCACAAGGCCCTGGGTTTGAACCCCACCACCACACACACACACACACAAATTCCTGGTATCTACAGAGTGTTCCACCCCACAACAGCAAAATACACGTTCTTCTCAACTGCACATGGGATGTTCTCCAAAATAGACCACATACTAGCTCATAGAACCTGCTCAAGTAAATGCAAAGGAACTGTAATTTTCCCATGTATATTATTAGATCACAGTGCAATGAAATTGGAAATCAATGGCAAAAGAAATCACAAAAATTACATAAACACATGGAAATTAAATAACACCCTCCTGAATAAACAATGAATCACAGATGAAATTAAAGAAGAAATTATGGGCTGGTGAGATGGCTCAGTGGCGTAAGTACCTGCCTGGCAAGTGCGAGGTCCTGAGTTCAACTCCTGGTAGCCACATAAAGGAAAAAAAGGGGCCAGTGATATTGCTCAGCAGCACAAGTGCCTGCTGGCAAGTGGGAGGTCCTGAGTTTGACTCCCAGTACCCACATAAAAAATAAATAAATAAATAAAGGAAGAAGAAATTAGAGGGCTGGGGATATAGCTCAGCGGCACAGCACCTGCCTGGCAAGTGCAAGGTCCTGAGTTCAATTCTTGGTTTAAAAAAAAAAAAAACAACAATCACTTCTCGGCCTTTTGGCTAAGATCAAGTGTAAAAAAAAAAAACAAGAAGAAGAAATTAGTTTCTAGAATTAAACGATAATGCCAATACAATATACCAGAACTTGTGGGATGCAATGAAAGCAGTCCTACAAAGGAAACTGTCTTAGTTACTTTTCTTGTTGCTGAGACAAAATACCCAACACCCAAAGTTGAAGGAGGAAAAGTTTATTTGGCTCACAGTTTGTATATGTTTCAGTTCGTAGTTGGCTGGCTCCAAGGTGGGGTGGCATGGCAGAGGGACATCGCAGAGGAAAAACAGCTCATGGTAGGCAGAAGGCAGTAAGGCAGCAAGCAACAAGCTACAAATGACAAGCAGTCCTCTTTCTGTCCCTTAGATTTTATCCAGGCTACCTGCCCTTAGGGTGGGTGGCACTCACACCCAGGGTGGGGCACCCTTAATCCTACCCAGAACTATGCCCAACCAATCAGTGGACTAATTTAGTAATCACACCACCTTGATCCCAGCATCACACACTCCAGATCCAGCCACCTCTGAAAAGCCCCACCTATGACTACGTGAGGCTTTGCAAGGGACATCTAGACACAAGCCAGAACAGAAATTCACAGTGGTGAGTTCTCACATCAGAAAAACAGAGCAAGCTCAAATAAATAACTTAATGTTGAACCTCAAGCTTCTAGAAAAAGTAGAGCAAGTTAAGCCCAAAGCACACATGAGGGAGGAAACTGTAAAGATCAGAGCAAAAATTAATGCAATTGAGACTCAGAAAACAACCCTAAGACTCAGTGAATTGAAGGGTTGGTTCTTTGAAAGATTAAATAAAATAGACAAATTCTTAGTCACCCTTATCAAAAAAAAAGGAGAGACTCAAATCCATGCAATTAAGAATGAAAAGGGCAAAATCACTACTCCTCAAACTCTTTAATGAAATTGAAAGGGAAGCAATACTCCCAAACTCATTCCTGGAAGCAAGCATTATCCTGATACCAAAACCAGAGAGGGATCCAACCAAAAAAGAGAACTACAAGCCAATCTCCCTAATGAATGGAGATGCAAAAATCCTCTAAGATACTGGCAAACAGAATACAGCAAATTATCAAGAAGATTATACACCATGACTAAGTGAGATTCATCCAAGGGACACAGGGATGGTTCAACATATCCAAATCGATAAATGTAATACAGCATATTAACAAAGCCAAGGACAAAAACCACACAATCATCTCAATAGATGCAGAAAAGCATTTAACAAAGTCCAACGCCCATTTATGATAAAAACCCTACAGAAAACTGCAATAGGAAGTCTTTATCTCAATCTGATAAAAACCATCTATAACAGGGCCGGTGAGATGGCTCAGCGGCTTAAGCGCCTGCCCGGCAAGCGCGAGGGCCCGAGTTCGACTCCCGGAACCCACATACGAAAAAGGGGCTGGTGATATCGCTCAGTGGCACGGGCGCCTGCTGGCGCGCGAGGTCCTGAGGTCGACCCCCTGGTACCCACCAAAAAAAAAAAAAAAAAAAAAATCATCTATAACAAACCGACAGCCAACATCACACTAAATGGTCAAAAACTGAAAGCTTGCACTCTAAAAGCAGGAACAAGACAAGGATGTCCACTATCACCACTCCTGTTCAGTATACTTGTAGAACCTTTAGGGCAATTAGACAAGAGAAAGAGGTAAAAGGAATATGGATAGGAAAGGAAGAAGTTAAATTATCATTATTTGTGGATAACATGATACGCTACATAGAAGACTCCCAAAACTCCACCAAAAGACTCCTAGAATTAATAACCAAATTTGGCAGTGTAGCAGGTTACAGAGTCAACACTCAAAACTCAAGAATATTCCTGCACACGAATAACAAATTCACTGAGAAAGAAATTAGGAAAACAATACCTTTCACAATAGCATCAAGAAAAATGAAATACTTAGGAATCAATCTAACAAAGGAAGTGAAAGACCTATTACATTGAAAATTTCAGTACTCTGAAAAAGATTAGCTGGGCGTGGTGGTGCACACCTGTAATCCTGGCACTTGGGAGGCTGAGGCAGGAGGATTGCTGTGAGTTCAAGGCCAGCCTGCGCTACAAAGTGAGTTCAAGTCCAGCCTGAATTACATAGTGAGATCTTGTCTCAAAAAGACAAAAAAGGGGCCGGTGAGATGGCTCAGCAGCGTAAGCGCCTGCCTGGCAAGCGCGAGGGCCCGAGTTCAACTCCCGGAACCCACATACGAAAAAGGGGCCGGTGATATCGCTCAGCGGCACGGGCGCCTGCTGGCGTGCGAGGTCCTGAGGTCGACCCCCGGTACCCACAAAAAAAAAAAAAAAAAAAAAAAAAAAAGACATGGAAAAGAAGATCAAAGAGGATACCAGAAAATGGAAAGATATCCCCTGTTCTTAGGCAGAACCAATATCATGAAAATGGCCATACTTCCAAAACTTATACAGATTTAATGCTGCTACAGCACAACAACAGAGCACACGTTCCTGATCAAAATACCATTAGCATACCTCACAGAACTAGAGAAAACAATCCCAAAATTCATATGAAACCAGAAGAGACCTAGAATAGCAAAAACAATTCTGGGCAACAAGGGCAAGACAGGGGGCATCACAATCCCTGACTTGAAATTATACTACAAAGCTACTGTGATAAAAACAACATGGTACTTGGAAAAAAAAAAAGAGCCAAGGACCAATGGAATAGAATATGCAGAAACAATTCCAAGTACACTCAGCTATCTTATTTTTGACACAGAGGCCAACACCTTCACTGGAAGAAAGATAGCCTCTTCAGTAAATGGTGTTGGCAAAACTGGCTCTGCACATGCTAAAAATTAAACCCAGACCCATATCTCTCACCATGCACTAAACTAAAATCAAAATGGGTCAAATATCTAAATATAAAAGCAGAAACACTGGGCGGTGAGATGGCTCAGCGGCATAAGGGCCTGCCTGGCAAGCGTGAGGGCCCGAGTTCGACTCCTGGAACCCACATATGAAAAAAGGCCTGGTGATATCGCTCAGCGGCACGGGTGCCTGCTGGCGCGTGAAGTCCTGAGTTCGACCCCCCCGGTACCCACAAAAAAAAAAAAAAAATAGAAACACTTATTTTGCTGGGAGACCGAATAGGTAAAACTCTGGAAGGTATAGGAACAGGCAAAAACTTTATGAATAAAACCCTGATCACACAGGAAATATTACAAAGAATCAACAACTGGGGTCACATCAAATTAAAAAGCCTGTGTACAACAGAAGAAATCACCAACAGAGTGAAGAGACAGCCCACAGAGTGGGAAAGAATTTTAGCCAGTTGTCCCTCAGACAAAGGACTTCTATCTAGAACATATAAAGAACTAAAAAAAATCAGACTCCCCCCAAATTTAAAGACCCAGTCCAAAAATGGGCATCTGAGATAAACAGACGCTTCTCAGATGAAGAAATAGAAACAGCAAATAAATATATGAAAAAATACTCAACATCACTGATCATTCAAGAAATGCAGGGCCGGTGAGACGGCTCAGTGGCTTAAGCGCCTGCCTTGCAAGCGCGAAGGCCCGAGTTCGACTCCCGGAACCCACATACGAAAAAGGGGCCGGTGATATCGCTCAGCGGCACGGGTGCCTGTTGGTGCGCGAGGTCCTGAGGTCGTCCCCCCGGTACCCACAAAAAAAAAAAAAAAAAAAAAAAAAAAAAAGAAATGCAAATTAAAAAACACTGAGATTCCATCTCACCCCAGAAAGAATGGCTACCATCAAGAAATCAGGGGCTGGGGATATAGCTCAGCAGCACAGTGCCTGCCTGGCAAGCATGAGATCCTGAGTTCGATTTCCAGTTCAGAAAAAAAAAAAAAAAAGAAAGAAAGAAATCAACCAATAACAAATGCTGGAGAGGCTGTGGGGAAAAAAAAAATACTCTTGTTCATTGCTAGTGGGAGTGTAACTTGGTGCAACCACTATGCAAATCAGTATGAAAATTCCTCAAAAAACTAAAACTAGAGGTTCCATTTGACCCAGCTGTTCCCCTTCTAGGTATCTTCCACAAAGAGTTAAAAGCATCTTACCACACTGATATATAACACCCATGTTTATAGCAGTACAATTTATAATAGCTAAATCTTGGAAACAGCCCAAATGCCCATCAACAGATGAATGGATAAAGAAAATGTGGTATTTATATACAATGGAGTACTACTCTGCCAGAAAGAAGGATAAACTTGAGTCATTTGTAGGAAAATGGATACCATAATCTTAAGTGAAATAAACTGAACACACAAGTTTAAGTATTGCATGGTTTCTCTTGTGTGGGAAACCCAAAAGGTAAATAAAGAGCATAATGGAGGATAGATATTGGGAAGTAGGAAGAACGTGATCAAATGGGAAGGGAAACAAGATAACAGGGAGGTGGAAGGGAAAGAAGGGAAAAGAAAAAAAGAGAGAGAATGGAGCTGGGGATATAGCTCAGCGGCACAGCGCCTGCCTGGCAAGCATGAGGTTGCGAGTTCGATTCCCATTACCAAAAAAAAAAAAAAAAAGAGAATGGAAGGAAAAAATGGAAACAAAGCTTTTGTAAATGGGAGGGGAAGAAGGGTTGAAGGGAGGGGAGGGGAATAGGAACAAAGGAATTAAGATATATCATGTACAGGTACAAATTCCCTGTGATGAATGTGATCAGTATGTATGGCAAATTTGTATTAATAAAAAATAAATAAGGGAAAAAAAGCCGCTCTGAGGTCACGGAGCCTGCTTGGCCAGGGAGAGATCGAAGCCAAAGGAAGTTACCTCTCCCGGGGAAATGATCAACCAGTGCAGGGGAGGAGCTGCCTCAGCCTCAGACCTCCTAATTCATGAAGCATTTTGTCTCTTTCTTAAAAGTCCAGCTGGGGCTGGGAGGGGAAGAAGGCGGGGCGAAGGGAGGCTTGCAGAGAGGTTGATTAATGGCTACTAAGTTGTAGTTAGATAGGGGTAAGAAGTTCTGGTGTACCATTGCACATTCCAGTGATTACAGATACTGGTAAAGTGCTGTATATTTTTATTTATTTTTGGGTTTTTTGAGACAGGGTCTCACTATGTAGTTCAGTCTGGCCTTGAACTCACTATGTAGCCCAGGCTGGCCTTGAACTCATGGCCATCCTCCTGCCTCAGCCTCCTGAGTGCTGGTGTTACAGGAGTGCACCACCACATCCAGTGCTGTGCTGTGTATTTTTAAAAGCTAAAAATAAAGGATTTTGAATTTTTTCCTTATAAAGGTGGGGGATCACCACTATTGGGGAAATGATAAACAGCTGGAGATGTAACTCAGTGGTAGAGTACTTGCCCAGCAGGGGCAAGGCCCTGGATTTGATCCCTAGCACCACAGAAACAAAAAACCAAAACCAAAACCAAAAATGATAAATGTTGAGGAGATAGGTATGCTTTACCTGACTCAAACCTTACACAGTGTATACGTGTGTCAAAACATTCAATTCCGTCTAAAGGTAAATCATTAGGGCAGATATGGTGGTGCAGGCCTGTAATCCCAGCACTGTGGGGATCTGAGGCAGGAGGATCGAAAATTCTGGCCCAGCCGGGGCAATTTAGTGATTTAGAGACACCCTATTTCAAAATTTAAAAAATTTTAAAAGGCTGGTAATGTAGCTCAATGAGGCCAAGGCAGAAGAGAGAAAATTTGAGCCTAGCCTGGGCAATTTAATGACTCAGTGAGATCCAGTCTCAAAATAAAAAACAAAAACAAAGGGCTGGGTAGATATATCTCTGTGTGAAGGCCCTGGGATCAATCCCTAGTACGAGAGAAAAACAAAACAAAACAAAAAACAGAAAATAAAACAGTTTAGCCAGGTGCACGCATGTAATCCCAGTTACCCTGGAGGCTGAAGCAAGAGGATCACAGATTCAAAATTAATAACAAAATAGAGCTTGGGAAGTAGCTCAGTGGTAGGTCACCCTAGGGTTTAACCCCCAGTATGAAAAAAAAAAATCTAAGTCATAATTTGTCCTTTGGGGCCAGGGATATAGCTCAGCGGCACAGCGCCTGTCTGGCAAGCACAAGGACGTGACTTCTATTCCTGGTGAAAAAAAGAAAGAAAAAAGAAAAAAAATTGTCTTTTGACAGCCTCATGGGCTCTCTTCCGCTGCTGCTCAACCACTAAGTGCTGGTGTTCCTGAAAATTGCATTCTTATCTTTTTCTCTTCTTGTTTTTACTCATTTCCAGAAAAGTTATCTCATTCTTCAGTGGACATTATGGTATTCTTTTTTTTTTAGACAGGGTCTCACTGTGTAGTTCAGTCTGGTCCCGAACTCATTATGTAGTCCAGGCTGGCCTTGAACTCGCAGCAATCCTCCTGCCTCATCCTTCAGCCTGGCACATTATGGTATTCTCTCCTACATTTAATCCACCTAAATAATTTAATCTAATCTGTTTATGGTAATTCCATGCCCATGTTCAGCAATTTAGGATGAGTAGGTCTAAACCAGATAAAACCAATGAGATGCAAGACGTTTACTTTGTGTGTCCCTTGGTTCAGGCTGCTCAAGGCGACCTTGCGCGAGTTCCCGCCTTTCTCCTCCAAGGCCCGAGCCGGGGGTCCTCGGGGCGCCCAGGGGGTTCCCCGGAGCTTCTCTCCCAGTGCAGAGGACGCAGGGTGGCGGAGAGAGGGAGAGGGGCCCGAGGGCTGGTGGCTGGGGCAGAGCAGGGTGGCTGGGGACAGATCGGCACTTTCTTCCCACCCCCGGTGCCGCCCCACGCCGACCCCCCTCGACCTCCCCCAGATCTCCCCGGGTTTCCCTTGACCTCCCGCGGCCTCCCGAGGTCCGCGCCCCCGCCCCGCCCCCATCCCCTCCCCGCCCCCCGCCCCGCCCCCATCCCCTCCCCGCCCCCCCCGCCCCGCCCCCATCCCCGCCCCCTCGCTCTGCGCCGCCGCAGGCTCTGTGTACCGGGCCCGCCCGCACCGCGCGGAGAGGCCAGAGCCGCCCACGCCGCTCGCCGCTCGGCATCGCAGTCTCCCTGGGACGCGCGCGGGCGGCGCGGTGCGTGGGGGCCGGGCGGGCGGCCATGGTGCGGCGGGCCGGGAGGTAGCGGGGCCGGGCCGGGGGCGCAGGAGAGGCCATGGCCCGGCGGCGGCGCCGCGCCTGTATCGCGCTGTTCCTGGTGCTGCTCTTCGCCTTCGGCACCCTCATGGGCCTGCGCACGCTGAAGGCCCCAGACGGACTCCCCGCGCTGGGCCCGGCGCTGGAGCTGGCGCCCTTCGAGCGGCGCGCTGAGGGGGCCCCCGCGCCCGCAGCTCGGGCCCCGGCCGCGCCCGCCGCGCCCCCGCCGCCGCCGCCGCCGCCGCCCCGCACCGCGGAGCCCCGCAGCTCGCCCGGCCCGGTCCCCGCGGAGGCCGAGCCCGCGCCCGGGCAGAGCCTGCGCGTCTACTCCGACCTGCACGCCTTCTACTACTCGTGGTACGGGAGCCCGCGGCGCGAGGGCCACTACATCCACTGGGACCACGTCATGGTGCCACACTGGGACCCCAAGATCTCGGCCAGCTACCCCCGCGGCCGCCACAGCCCCCCGGACGACTTGGGCTCCAGTTTCTACCCGGAGCTGGGCCCCTACAGCTCCCGAGACCCCGACGTGCTGCGGGAACACATGACCCAGCTCAAGGAAGCCGCCATCGGTGAGCTCCCCGCACCCCAGGAGGCCCCGTCCCCAGCATCGCCCTCCTCCTTCCCACACTCCAACTCCTGCTGTCGCCATCACGGGCCCTTTGGTCCCATTCATTTGCCAGCCTGACTTCTTAGCCCTTTCCTGCCACTCCTATCATGGGCCCACTGCGCCCCACTACTCCTTCCAAGATTCCGACGGCCCCTCCCGGGGCCCTTCTGACCCCCAACAATTCCAGGGCTGTTCTAAAGGGAGAGCTGCTGAGGGTATGCACCAGAGCTGTCCTAGGTAGGGACAGCGAGGAGAGGGAGGCAGAGACTTCAAATCTGCTGTGTGTCCAGGTTCCAGGAAAGCGAGGCCTAAGTATACAGGCCGCTCAGGAGTCTGCGGTTCCGAGTAGTCTGGGACAGCTCTGCTCTCATACCAGGCGCTGGGGAGAGCAGCGGCGCTTCCTGCTTTTGCTGGCTGCAGAGAGGAAAGTTGCCCATGTTGCATGGTGGCCCCTGGGCAGGGGATTCATCAAATGCCAGCTAGAAGACAGGTGCCTGGGAGCCACCTATGCGGCGGGGTTGGGGAAGTACACCTGGTTCATATTCTGCTGGACTTTACAGTCCATTTTAATGTACCTGGAGATGGTTCGTGAGGGGGGAAGTATGGAATGACAGAGAGGAGCAATGAATATACAGAGATAAATCCAACAGGGGCCACTTTTCAGATTTAGGATCTAGGAGGGCAGTAAATGTGAATGCTACATATTTCCCACCAGAAGCACCGAGATGATTTCTCCCCAGAGGTGCTTCTCTTCGGTGGTAGGACTGTGGCTTCCAGGTGGATGTGGCATTGCCACCCTCTCCCCTTTGTTTTGCTACTTGCTGATGCACTCAAAGCCGAGTTCCTTGCCGGCCTGGCGCGCTGCGACTCTCCTGAGCTCGGCGTTTCAGCACCGCTGGCGTGGACAGCTCCAAAGCGCGGTGTCTGAGCTGCAGGAAATAAAACTGACAGGTTTTCAGGAGTCATTTTACAGCTGGAGACGATATGTGAGAAGAAAGTCTCTGTTGAAGAGTGCTGTGTACCTCTGAAGAGGCCTCTGTGTTGTGTCTCAGGCGTCCTGGTCCTCTCCTGGTACCCACCTGGCATGGCTGATGATAATGGGGAACCCTCAGATGACCTGGTACCTGCCATTCTGGACACCGCCCAGCAGTATAACATCCAGGTGAGTCTCCAAGCAGGGGTGACGTACTCTCCCATTCTGGAGAGTTCCTGTCCTCTACCCATCATACCTCTAGGGAAGTTCTTGGCACAGCCCAGGGATGGCAAACACATAACAAGTGTGGTGTCAGGAAGGTGCTGATACAGAATGCCTATGTCACTCTTTTTTGAGAAAAACTGAGAAAACTACAGAAAATGGGAGACTAAATAAATATCACTTTTATTAAATAGTAGTAAATTAGGTTGGAGATTCTAACCCTGGATAAAGAGAGACAAGAGCCAAATGAACCTGCAGACTGAATTCTGGACTTTGGTCTCAAGTGAAAGGCAATATCAGGCCTCTAGGAGTGGAGCAAAATCCAGGAGCTGAGCAGGCAGGCTCCCCTTTAAGCAGAAGCACATAAGCTAAACATGTGGTTACTTCCCCCAAATGTGCCAATTAAGTCCATCCCTACTTCTGTGGCAAAGGAAGAAAATGACAGCAAGAAGCCTGGCTCGCCATCCCTGAGTCCATCACTGCCGTGTTTAATGGGTCAGAGCACATTTTCTCATGGACACAGCTTCAGCAAACTTCTTTCCAATGTTTCAGGCAGCTGGTGCCAACCACTGGGAGCTGGCACATAAGCTGAAGCTTGGTAGCCATCCTGCAGCAAGCAGCCTACCAGAATGAGACTTAGTGCCCTGTTGTGGGAAGTGGGCAAACTTCAGGCCCTTCTTTTTTGGCACAGAAGTGCAATGACAGCCTTTGGGTCCATTGTCAGACGTTCCAAACTCAGCCTCTCCTCCAGGCCATGGCTGGGGTATGATCCTTATATGTTGTGGCTCCTGGAAAGATACTCATCTGACCAGTAACTCCTGTGTTGTGGCAGGTGGCCTTCCACATCCAACCCTACAAGGGCCGGGATGACATCACTGTACATGACAACATCAAGTACATCATCGACATGTAAGGTTGCTCTGGGGATGGGGTTTTGATAGGGATCTGGGGATGTAGGGATAGAAGGTTTGGAGAGCCAGATCAAAAGACACAAGAGCAGAATGCGTGTGTTCCCAGCAGCTGTTTTTACAGTAAGATAGGCAACCTGGGTTTCTAGTTCTGTGCTCTCTAATCTGTGATCAGAGGCAAGCCTCTTAAGCTTTGAATCTTGTGAGAATTACATAAATTAATACATGCAAAATTGCTTTTTATAGTGCTTGTACATATTCTCATTTAAAAATTATCTGTTGAGTGCTTATATCTATCTAGGTACTTTTCTTAGCCCACCCATTATACAGTAATGGGTAAAAGCAAGACTTCTGATTTCATGATTACATTCTAGTGTGTCTTAGGGGTGCAGTGGAGCCAGAAATAATTAAACATGAAAAACTAAATAGTAATTCATACTGTGAAAAAAATAAAAATAAGGAATAATGCAGGGTTTTGTATTAGAGTGTGCCCAAGGAACTTACTTTTCGCAGTGCTGGGGATCTGATTTACACCCTCAGCCCTCAAGAAACTACTTTAGAATGAGTGGCCAGGGACACCTCTTTTAGTAGACAATGTTGAGCCCTGAATTCGGGGTTGGCTCTGACTCTCATCCCTGGGAGCACACAGCAAGACAGAGGGCATCCACCAGCCAAGGAGGAAGCCTTTGCCAAGAACCAAATCTGCTAGGCACCTTGATCTTGGATTTACCAGCTTTCAGAACTATAAAAAATAAATGTGGTTAAGCAAAAAAGAGGGTGAGATAGCATGTAGCTTGCTTAGCATGCATGAGGCCCTGGGCTCAGTACCCAGAAAGGAAAAAAAAAGTCAGCTCTGCAAAGATCTGGGGGCAGGGGGAAAATTCTAGACAGAGGGGTGTCAGATGCAACGGCCATAGGATGGAACTGCTAGACATGGCATCAGAATAAAAGGCCAGATAGGAAGTGGAGATGTGTGGGATAATAGCCGGAATGGAGGCAGGCAGGCCAGATCAAGCAAGGTGGGGCTTGCAAGTCCTAGTGAGGAGCAGTCAGATCTGATTTACATTTTTTTTATTTGGTACTGGGGATTGAACCCAGGGCCTTCACCCTGAGCTATGCCCCAGCCCTTTATTTTGTATTTTGAGACAGAGTCTCTAAGTTAAGTTGCCCAGACTGGGATCAACTTGATTTATACTTTTAAAATAGAATGGAGCATGGTGTGGTGGTACACATCTGTAATCCCAGCATGTGGGAGGCTGAGACAGGAGGATCATAAATTGAAGGTTAGCCTCAGTTACATAGTGAAACTGTTTCAAAATAAATAGCCAGGTGCAGTGGCACACACCTATAATTCTAGCTATTCAGGAGGCTGAACCAAGAGGCCAGTCTGGGCAACTTAGTGAGACCCTGTCTTAAAATAAAAAAAAGGGCCAAGGATGCAGCTTAGCACAAAGGTCCTGGGTTCAACCCCTGGTAGCAAATAAATAAATATAAATAAAAAGAATAGATCATAGGGAGGCAGCATGGAAGCCTGAAGACCAGTTAAGTGGCTACTGCTGAAATCCAGATGAAAGAGGGTGGTACCTTGGGGCAGGGCAGGGCAGTGAGCCTTGGGAATAAGAGGGCTGGGGAACAGAGAGGGAAGCTGGTTCTTGCTCTGGTAAATTCCACTGTGGAGACTGGCTGGGTCCTAAACCGTGTGGTGGGCATTGAGAATGACCTCACCTATGGCTGCTCCCATAGTTGTGCTGGTTTCTTACATCCAACTCAGACTTTTTACTACTGCTCTTCAGGTATGGCTCGCATGGTGCATTTTACCGCTATAAGAACAGCATGGGCAAAAGCCTCCCACTCTTTTATATCTACGACTCATACCTGACATCCCCTGAGGCCTGGGCACACCTCCTGACACCAAATGGACCCCACTCAATCCGCAACACACCCTATGATGGAGTCTTCATAGCGCTGCTGGTGGAGGAGGGCCACACCCATGACATCCTGGCGGCAGGATTTGATGGCATGTACACCTACTTTGCCTCCAACGGTTTCTCCTTTGGCTCATCCCATCAGAACTGGAAAGCTGTGAAGAACTTTTGTGATGCCAACAATCTCATGTTCATTCCCAGCGTGGGGCCTGGCTACATTGACACCAGCATCCGGCCCTGGAATAACCACAATACTCGCAACAGGGTCAACGGCAAGTACTACGAGACAGCGCTGCAGGCAGCCCTGACAGTGAGGCCGGAGATCGTCTCCATTACCTCTTTCAATGAGTGGCATGAAGGCACACAGATCGAGAAGGCCATTCCCAAGAAGACGCCCACTCGCCTGTATTTGGACTACCTGCCTCATCAGCCCAGCCTATACCTGGAGCTGACCCGCCGCTGGGCAGAGCACTTCATCAAGGAGAAGGAGCAGTGGCTGATGTGAGGGCCCTGAGGCGCTGACATGCAAGCCTCGCTGGAAGATGTTACCATGCAGGCTCAGCCAAGGGCACAGGCACTCAGTAGCCCCCAAGTCAGCAGCTGGGTGCCTCTGGATGGCCATCAAGCCAGGGCCCATGGAGAACAGAGCCTGTTGCTCTGGCGAGTATGGAGGGGCCCACTGCAGGGATGCAAAGCAAGGTGGTGTTCCAGAGAGAAGGGTAGAGGCTGGCAGGTGACTGCACGTAGCCTAGGGCAGCTCCACATCCTTAGGCCACTTTTGTCTCTCTTCTGGCTTTGAACTGTGTGGCAGGTTGTTGCTGTATGGTGGAGTCACGCTGTTCCTGCCCTTGGAAGGGTTTCAGCGCTCTGAGCTAGCATGCACCCTACTCCTTCCGCCAGTCTGTGTCCCTTCTTCAGGCCTCCTCTCTCACTGTGTCTTCCTGAAGAAAGGGAACCACAGTTGAGACTTTCTAAAAGGGAAATTACAGGTTTAAGCCCCTCCCAGAAGATTACCCAATTGTCAGGAAATAGTCCTGAGCAGTCACACTCAACACTGAGCAGCTTAGTACGCGCTCGGTGCTGGGGAAAACTTGACCCAGGAATGGCTGTCCTGCCAATGCTACACGATCCACTTCTCACTTGGCACGGCCTTGTAGCTAGTGCCTGGACACAAGTTTTTCTTTTCGGCGGTTTCACCCAGTGTTAGTTCAGTTCTTTTTCCTCTGAGAAAATACCTCTGCCCCAGAGCCTACTTATCCCTGATGAACATCTGGCTCTCGGGAGAGAACCAGGACATCTCCCTTCAGTTGCCTGAATTGAACGAGCCCTCTCACTGGAGCCACTTGGAGCGCTGCTGTGATCTGTATTAAATATGAAGTGGTTTTCTCAAGTATACATTCCTTTTGCTCTAAGACCTCATGAATTTGGACCTCAGTCAGATTCTGACATGTGGCCTGGGCTGGCTGTAGTTTTAGCACAATGAAGAGTAGGTTTGCTTGAGAAATTACTAGTTTAAACTGATTTCTAGAGGGAATAATTAACAAGCCAGTGCTTATTTACAAACTAATATGCTAATTTCAGGGACCCTCGTTAAAGTTGGCCCTGGAACACCTTGGCAAGATTCTTAGGATATACTTGAAATAATGTGCATTGGAAACCACTGGACTGAGAGGATTATGGGCTGAAGACTGAATCATAATTCTGGGAAATGGGGTACAGAGGAAAGGGGAGGAAGTCCTCATTTGGGTTACTGACATTAAACTCCACCACATAGATGAACAGCCCTGGCTACCTAGCTTGTGGCTTAGTTGAGGAAACCAAGGCAGGCAGGACAGTTGATAGGGCTAGATGCTGAACATGTAGCAGTTTCATTTCACATGTGGACAACTGGAAAACTAAGGCAAGGCCAGCAAGATGGGGCAGCTATCCTCACGCACTGCTGATGGCGAAGAAACTTGATTCAGTTCTTTTGAAGGCTAATCTTACATCAAGAGCCATAAATGCATATGTACACTTTGATCTAATAATCTTACCCTAAGGAAACAATTAAAAAATAAATAAATAAACGGTTTACAAGTATGTTTACTAGTAGCATTTTTTAATAGTAAAAAGTTCAAATGCCCAATGATAACTTTTAACAGTTGGTATGAAAGGCTGTTGAGTGAACACTGGAATTAAAGGCACTATACATATAATTTTTCTTTCTTTTTTTTTTTTTTGTGGGTACCGGGGGTCGACCTCAGGACCTCGCACGCCAGCAGGCGCCCGTGTCACTGAGCGATATCACCGGCCCTTTTTTCGTATGTGGGTTCCAGGAGTCAAACGTGGGCCCTCGTGCTTGCCAGGCAGGTGCTTATGCCACTGAGGCATCTCACCGGCCCCATATAATTCTAATTATACTTTATGAATAAATAGGAAAAAGTCACTGGCTAAACCGACAGTAGAGCTTTATTTTCTAACATTGTTTAATTTGGGCCCTTCCCCCACCCCACCAGATTTTCCTTTAGACCAAAATGGTGACTGCTCCTCCTGCCAGCTGATCACAACTCACCACTGGCCCCGCCAGTTCAGAGCAAAGTGTTCGGCCCATGGCTCTAGGATCTTTATCCCAACCTGGTTCTGGCTTCAGAACCCTAAACCTTTGCCTTTGGTCACCTGACTTCAACTGTGCCAGCACTTCTTGCCACTTTAGATCTTAAAGGCCACCCACCCCCCCAGGAGAGTCTCACTGGATTCTAAATCTGGTAATTATTTTTCAGTTTAAAAGAGAGACTGAGGGAAGAAATGTCAAAATAGACATGTTAGGAATGTTCTTCACCTCTTTATTGGGCTTTCGCCTGATAAATGAAACTATAGCATAAATATAGCCTTCCTGAAAGGGCGAAACTAAGCCAGTAGCTTCTGGTCTAGTGTTCAGAAAGACATGTTGGGTAACGGCTCGGGCTAGTGATGTGGCTCCAGTGGCATCTCCAAAGGAGGCCTCACCAACCACCAGCAGACAGACACACAGTATCCAGCGCCGTCCTTGGGTTGTCCCTCTCCCCAAGTTCACGAGCAGGACCTGGGTGAGGGGAGCAGCCTGTACTTCCGGAGGGTGGCGGTAGTGCTTTCCAGAGCGCTGAAGAGAACAACACAGGATGATTACAGTCTGACTTCTCAAAGTCCTGAGCCCACCAGAATCTGGTGACCAGGGGCCTTGAAACTCACTGGTCTTATGCTTTGTTCATAAAGCATTCACTTGGTGAATCCCAAAAAAGCCCGCAAATTTAGTCCTACCACATCTATCATTTCTCCATGCCTGCCTGCGCCCTGCTAGAGCAAGACAAGAGTGACAGCTTTCACTTGTCACAGCTACTTTTCATCTCTTTGGCTTCCCTCAAACTCTACCCCAATGCCACAGGAAAGAGACTTACCACCCTGGACGGATGATGCCAAACTTTCCAGGCACAGACAAGTCAACCACAGTAGATCCAAGGCGACACTCAAGGCTCTGGCCATCCCCAATCGGTCCCCCATCAATGACCAGTGACAAATGAGGCCAGAGGTCTTGGAACTCCTGCAGAGGCAAAGGAAAAGCATGGCCACATTCCCTGGTTCCCCCAGTGAAGTCACACTGCACCTAGCTCCTAAGACAGAGACCTCAGTTTGGAAAGAGGTCTCTTCCTCAAAGCAGAGAAGGGAACCTCACTTAATTTGGTCAGCTGTGCCAACAGCACTGCGCTAGCACCCAGGCCAAGCATCCTGAGGTTTGTGGTGCTCCTGGTTAGAATCCTATGTAACACCGTCTAGAACCTAAAGAAAGCCTTGCCATACGGAAAGGAAATTCCACGTATCCTTCAGGTCAGGGAGGAGTAAGAACATTGACTAGGGCTCTAACCCTGGGCTCACCGCCACAGCTGGGTGACGCATGCAAGTTACTCCACCCAAACCTACAAAACAAGGTTAGACTAAATGTCCTTCTGCCTCCGGTGCTCTGATCCGGGATCTCACTGGAGCTCTGCATCGGGGCAGGGAGAGGAAACAGGATGGACTCTGCAAGTGCACAGGACTCAGTCCTTGGGCTGTGGGAAGGGTGCTACCAGGACTGTGGTTTGGCTCCCCCTGTCCTCCGGTGAAGACACTGCAGTGTGGTTAGGGCTGGGAATGAGATAGAGAATCACAAATACCAGGTATGTACTACTCTGCTAAGCCGATCAAGGGATTGCTGACAAGGTAAGAACTCCACCCCCACCCGCTCCACCCCTGCACAGCTATCCAGACTGAACAAAGCCTGCCCTTTGAGAAGGATGCTGAGCTCGCAGTTTCTGATGCCACTCCGTAGGCCTGGACATGGAATATCCCCCCACCTAATGCATTCCACTAAACTTAAATTTAGTAAGAAAAGCCAAGTGGAATTTCCTCTGTCCTCACTCATTCCAAACAATGTAGCCAAAATGCCACTAGGATGATACTTTCTTTAACTTGGGTTGTGGTAGAGGTAAGAGAACAAGGTTATGAATCAAAAACTGGATGAAAATCTCATGGCTATAATCCCAGCTACTCAGGAGGCTGAGGCAGAGGACCTTGAGTTCGAGGCCAGCCCGGACAATTAGAACTTGTCTCAAAATAAAAACTAAAGAGCTGGAGATGCAACTCGGTGGTAGAGCACTGGCCTAGCATTTGCAAGGTCCTGGATTCAACCCCCACTACTGCAAAAGAAAACGAAAAGAGAAAAAAAATTGGGTAAAAATCTTGGTCAGCCACTTAATGGCTGTGTGACCTGGAAGAAGAAACCTAACTTTTCAAAGCCCTAACTTCTTCACCATTCTTCATAGCACTGTTGTAAAGACTTACAGCCTAACTATTGTAATCCTGACAACTGCTACCCCCACAAAATAGGATATAATAATTTTAATTATCAAAGCCTTTTCTATTATTATAAAGACAGTAGAAAGAGAACATCAGTTCTCTCCTGTCTTCTCAAACTTTAATAGAAAACCTTTTCAAGATTCTTTTATTCGGATGCCCTCCCACCCCCACGCCAACTGGGTAGCCAAAAAACTCTCCTGCAGGCAATTCCAGACCACCATTACCCCACTGGTTCAGAGGAAACGCTGTTTAGCCTGCTGGTATTTCTAGGGGAAGGGCTGACTCACCTCAACTTTCAGGGAACTGGCTTGGGAGCTGAGGTTGGCACTGGTGAGAGCAAGAGGTCCCCCAAACATCTGGGCCAACTCCTGCATGAAGGCATGGTCAGGAATCCGGACGCCCACAAGCTGACACAAGGGGAAAGGAGATCATAGGTAGGTTGGAAGGGGTAGGGAATTGGTCTGTTCTGAACTCCAAAGAAAGCCAGATAGCTGGAAAAGGAGAAAACTTGACTCACAGGAGTAAAGGGGTTCAGGTCTTTGTTGAGCTCCTCTGAGCGTTCCATCACCAGGGTCACTGGTCCTGGCAACAGCTCTTTTAGGAGCTCTTCAGGTACTTTCACTCGACAGTACCTGAGAAACAAAGGAGCACAAACCTACTTCAAGTGAAGAGCCACTGGTGGTCCTTTCCCAGACTCTGGGCAGATTCAAGAAAGGGGTCCTTTGGGCCTACAATGCGATCTGCTTGTCTCCCTGCTTCCCCAAGACTGAGCAGAAAGCAGGATTCCAGAGAAGCACCCCAGTCTTGGAGCCCCGATGCCTGTCTCAGGGACTACAACAGCTGCACAGCTGTCACACCGTCATAGGCTATCATATCTACAAAGCACTCTTTACCAAATCAAGCTACCATATTTCCTTTTTCCCTATGGGCCTCCTCCGGTAAGCACAAAAGCGCGAAGAGAAAAGGGCCCTGCCTACCTCGCTCATCACTGCGTCCCAGCGTCTAGCTCAGGGCCTTCAAACGTTAAGCGCTCGGTACCTATTCCAGTTCCGGATTCCTTGGCGAGCCAGGACAAGCCCCTCCCGCTCTCCGCGCCTCAGTCTCCCAAGCCTGTCACCGGAAACCCCTCCCGCGGTGCCGCCCCCAGCGGGGCCGGATCGGGGCAGCCTCACCTGTAGACGTCGGCCACGCGGCCCAGGCAAACGGCCAGCGGCTTAGCCTCGCTGCGGCCCTTGAGGCGATACACAGCTCCCAGTGCCGCCGAGCAGCTCGCCGAACAGGCCAGGCCGTACAACGTGTCGGTGGGGACGGCCACCACGGCGCCGGCGCGCAGCTCGGCCACCGCAGCCCGCAGCGCCTCGGTCCAGCCGGCGCGCTCAGGGCTTGCGGCCTGCACCGCCCCACTCCCCGGAAGCCGCAACAGCCGGGCTCCCGGCGCCGCCAGAGCGGGGCTCGGCGGACGGAGGAGGCGGCCGCTGCGGGCGGAGCCCACTGACCCATCGCTTAACCCCATGCTGGCAGCCACTGCGGCCCTCAGTCCGGTGCACGATCGCGCCGGAGACATCCGCCCAGGCCCGCTTCCGGGAGGAAGTGACGCACCCAACCAGCTTCCGGTCCGGGAGGCTCGGCCCCACCTCCGCGCCGGGCAGCTTAAAGGGACCACGACCCCCAGGAGGATTGAAGGAGACCGGTGGGGACGGGGCGGGGGACAGCTTTGCGGAGCCCTAGCGCAGCACTGGGGACGGGGGGCGGCCGAAAGGGGGGTGGTGGTCGGGCCGCGCAGGCGGAGATGGAATGGGGCCTGGGCTCAGACTGGTCACGGGGGTGAGAGGGGGCCCGTCGGGGCGGGAGGAAGGGGCTCGGAGCCCACAAGCGCCGGCCTTGACCCTGTGTCTCGCTCTCTCCCGGGCAGGGAGGCTGCCGGCGTGGACCGCGGGAAGGCGGGGCTGGGGCTCGGCGGGAGGCCACCCCCGCAGCCGCCCCGGGATGAGCGCGCCCAGCAGCTGCTGGACGCGGTGGAGCAGCGACAGCGGCAGCTCCTGGACACCATCGCCTCTTGTGAGGAGATGCTGCGGCAGCTGGGCCGTCGTCGCCCGGAGCCGTCTGGTGGCGGGGTCAGTGCCCACCTCGGGCTGGGCCTGGCGGTGGGGGCGGGGTCTGGCCACTGGTCAGACCGGCCGAGCCCTCGCTTCCCCTGGAGGGTGGAAGACTCTGCCTGCCGCTTTACCCTTAACCTTCTTTGATGTGGGTGAGAGGTTTTGAAAAAGTTAAGTACTGTCCAAGTGCCAAGTGGCCATATCCTTCCGGGGCCTAATCCAAGGCCTTTCCTTCCAGGCTCACTTTTTGCCTTTCCTTTCCAATTAGAACGTCTCAGCCAAACCGGGAGCGCCGCCCCAGCCAGCTGTCTCCGCCAGAGGTGGCTTTCCAAAGGATGCTGGTGATGGAGCTGCGGAGCCGTGACCATCCCCAAGCCGGGCGCCCTGACGTCTCTCTCTCCCCAGGGATGGTGGCTGGACTCTGAACAACTCCCTTCAGTAAAGGGGCAGTCTTCACAGGCATTGGCTGGTACTTGGCCTTCAGCCCGGGGTGGCAGCTCTTGCTAGCAGCTGGGTTCACTCCCACTTTATCCTGGCTGAAGGCAGTGCTGTACTTTGAAATGTAGCCAACGAATACCCAGTCTGACTACTTGGATTTGGGTGGACCAGCAGTGCTCGCCACGTGGTCTGGCCCACTTTGGGGGTTCCAGGTAGTATTACATGTCCATTTCATGCTTTGGGGGCTCTTAGCCCCACAAAACACCTTAGGCAGAGCCTTAATTAAAAGGAAACCTGCAGACTCTCCTGGTGATGGACCTTTCCTTTCTATCCTCTCTCTGAGACTGATGGCTGGGCGGGGTTGGGGGGAAGTGGTGGAAAAATGTCAACCCTGGGTGGGGTTGGGAAGAAATGCACAGATACTACCAAATTTAAATAAGCATTTAATTAGGATTTCATTAGTATTTAATATTGCTTCTTCAATTCAAAAAAGTTAAATTTTCACTTCTTAGCAGATATTTTAAAGTACAATATTAAGTTTATACAAAATGAGCAATTAAGCAAACACCATTATTTCACATTCTTCAAAAATACAAATTCATATTTATTCTTTTTTGGATTTGGAGGTTTCTTCCTTTGGAAGTACTGAACCTGTAACGTTTTCATATCGCTCAGTGGAAGTCTGTTGTTCCCATGTTTCACACTTAAATAAATGTGATAGACTTTTACATAATCCAAATAAAACTATTTGGGATTTTAAAAACTGTCACCAAGACTACCAGCCAATGATTAGTGTGTCAAAAAAGGCTCCCGGGGGTGCCTGCCTTTCCTGGCTAGAAGATTTCTGCTACAGACTGAACAAAAACCTGTTTCTAGCCGCCTTCCAGAAAAGGACAAGGGGGAGTTCACAGGAAAAGGGAACAAGCCACCTTGAACTCTGACTCCACCCCCACTTTCTCCAAAACACGGCAAAAGATGGAGACTGTTGAGTCAAACAGCCTTTGAGAGGCCTGAGAACATGAGAGGAAAAGGGCAAGAGAAGCCTCTGACTTGGCACCACTACAAGAACAAGGATATTGCAAAAAACACCCCTGGGTTTTGGTGAAAAAAGGTTTTATGAAAAATTTTCCCATAAGAAAAAGTAGAAACTGCATTGAGCTGAGAAAGTGACATTATCACCCAATTTTTGGCCCAGTGGGCACACCACCAAAAGGGTAGTGTGTGGTTTTAAACCTCATTTCCAGTAAAAAAAAAAAAAAGCTTGTACTATGTACAGCTTGATGTAAAGGTCCAGTTTAATTTGCATTTTTCAATGCAGACTGAGAAGCCCTCTTGACCAAGAATAACAGTGAGAAATGCCCAGACTGATCATTAGCATCCCCAAAGGGCACGAGAAGAAACAAGGACCCTTTCCCTCTCCCCCTCACGAGAATATGCAAGAAGAAACAGGCTAAACAGACTGACCAATCAGAAATACACATTACTGGGTTTTATTGCCAACCCTGTGCCCCCAAATGTTAAGGAATGGACAGTTTCCCATAGGTACAGCAGAACCACTTGCACATCGCATCTATGGAAATCTTTCTGCTTTGGTGAAGTGTATTTAAAACTTCTGTAGTCTAGAGCCTGAAAACTGAAGATTAAATGGGAGGAGGTGAGGGAAAAGGAAGAAAGTTGATAAACAAGATTATTAGTAGGTTTGTTTACTGGATTTAATGGAAGCTGGAAGCCTTTTTTCTTAGAACCAACCCAGGTGGTATGAAGAGCAGTACAGAAATGCATCATATTGCCCTGACCCCTCCCCAAACATATTTCTGATTGGTGATATCAGAAAATTGTAAACTCTTCAGCAATATTGTTGTGGTTTCACAAATCAATGGTTTCAGTGACACTGGAGAAGTCTTTAAGGACAATGGACATGATTACAAATATAAAAGTCTAGAAGGTGCCAGGTTTCTTCCTAGGAACAACCTGTTCCTTCCTTTCTGGCATCACTTTGTAATGGTGAAGAGGGGAAAGATGGCAAGGGACCAAGAAGTGGTGAAAGGGCCTCAACAGTCAGCTGGAGAAAACACCCACAGCAGTTCTTCCGAGAGCCGGAGGGGGCGCGCTGGGGCACGCAGGGAAGGCTTGCATAGAGTGAGCAGTTGCTGAGGATGCATAATAGCGTTTCCCTACAGACAGCCTCCTAGCACAGGCTGAGCGAGCAGAAAAACACGGCCAGGCCAGGGCCACATGGGACAACGACCATCAAGCTACACATATTGCACCAAGGTAAGTGCTTTCTTTTCACACCTCAATTTAACTTTTTATTCCGAGCAAAAAATAAAACTTTGTGGAAAGTATATGTATATATGTGTGTATATATATATATATATATATATATACACACACACACAACAGAAATTGCAGCAATTGGGTTAAAGATAAAATAACCTAAAGTGCTTTTTATTTTATTATTTCTTTAATATACCAATATGAGGTTCTGCAAACTTGTCTCTCTGGACACATTCAACATTATACAAAGTCTCAGGAAAACCCACCTACCCTCCATTATTCCCTATCAGTCCACTGTTATGAAACTGAAAATGACTGTCTACTGACTCTCCCAGAGGTGGTGACCAGCAGCCCCTTGCCTTTCTACCCAGAGAGGGCTTCATCTCTCAAGGCCTCTTCTGGGCTTTGTACCAT
This sequence comes from Erethizon dorsatum, assembly GCA_028451465.1. Lineage (NCBI taxonomy): Eukaryota > Metazoa > Chordata > Mammalia > Rodentia > Erethizontidae > Erethizon > Erethizon dorsatum. The sequence continues at coordinate 105,461,270 of CM051827.1, read as the reverse complement.
AATCTCCTAAAGGGGGATGGAATTCAATAAATGACACTACTCCTATCAAACTGGTGAGGCCCCCACAAAACTGGCCAGACCCTGTCAGGAAAGACTGAGCCATTTCCCTCAGTGCCTCATCCACCTACCTGGGAAGGGCCAAGGTCATGCAGGCAGTCTGGTGGCACCTGCTAGTTTCCTTACCACCTCCTCCTGAGTCCACAAACTCCTCTCCTTGGTGCTGACTAGCACCCTAGAAGGGGCAGTCTAACTGGAGATGCTAGTGGGAGCCAAAGTATAGGACTATAGGATGAAAATGGTTATGGTTACCATAAGGAGAAGAATAGGCTTGATTCTACCTGATAGAATTACCCAAAGTTCATTTCCGGGTTTGGGAAATCACAATCTTCATGAAGCTTCTTTCTACCTACAGTGTAGCCAGGGGACCTCTCCTATCTAAGATCTTGACACTGGAGGCCAGGGTTGTGGGAGGGGATGGGAGGGGAAGGAGCATGGGAAGGGATGGAAGGAAGGTCTGCCTACCCTGTGGAATAAACCTGCACTGCATAAGCATTTGAAGCACATTCTTGATTTATCAAAAGTGATCAGATCTGATAGTCTTTTGTAATCCAAACCACCCACAAAAGGCAGATACTTCAACTTGTTCAATTAGAAAAATCTATCAGTCTAAATACTGTTTTGAAACGCATCTTCACCACCCCCCATCTGGGCAGGGCTCAACATAAGGACAGCCCTGGCTAACCAAGAAGCAGCATTTAAACCACAGATGCTTCACCTGTCCTCCAGGCCCCTACTTTCTACCCCATGCCCCAGAACCTGTGATTCTGTCACAGGGCACCAGAGGACAGGCGTGTGGGAAGGTCATAATTACCATCTGCCACAAGCTACCTTTGGGGTCCCAACCACTGCTTTCACATCCAGGTTCAAAGCTTCCTATTGGTGTAAGGCCTAGAGACAGGCAGAACAATCTCCACTTGCGTTCGGTTTCCCAGAAGGATTGGCCCACTGTGGTGGTATAAGATTCCTCCTGCCTTATCAACTTCTGCTGAGGTCAGTGGTTGCCAAAAACTACCAGCCTTTAAGGATAAAGAGTACAGAAGTTTAAAAAGAAATCAATTCTCCTGTCTAAATTTCTGGAATGAGAAATCAGCTGCTTGCAGTTAAGCCCATTTCTCCTCATGGCAGTAACAGCATTACCAAAACTACCCTCTTGTCCAAGCTTGTCCCTGTACATCCTTGCTAAAGGCAGGGTCTCTGGCTCCAAGGTAAGTGATGTGCCTCCAAGTAAGCTCAGAGCAGGAGAGTGATCAGTGCAGATCTCTCACTGGCTGCCTCTCACTGCCTTGTTCATGGAAACCCGCTCCTTGCTGGAGGCAGGGAAAGAGTTCTTGAGAACTCTAAGCCATGCCTAGTTTCTGAGCTTGGTGAGCACTCGCGACCACACTGAACAGTCAGGTGAGGGAAACTTTCCATTCGAGTGTGCACTGTATTTTATGTTTTAAGAGGCAATGACTTGGAGCCAAAGGCAGATAGATGGATATAATTCTACACACACACACACACACACACACACACACACACCTTTTCCTATAACACAACTTAATGAAACATTCCAAATGAGACAACTTATTGCAACATTTCAGGCTTTTTGGTGGAAGGGGAATTTTTTATTTTGTTTTACCCTGAGTAAAAGATCCTCGTTTTGTTTTTTTTGTTTTTATTTTTTTCCTTTTTGTTTAGAAATCACATGACTAAGCTGAGCAAGTCACCTTCTCATTTGCACTGTACTAGGCTGTATGCAAAATCCAGAGGAAGGGCGGAGATGGAAAAGGACAACCCAAAGCCTGGCTAGAACCTAGAACCAGAACGCCTGGCCTGCCAATTACCCACCACCTCCTATGAGTGCCCTTCAATCTGCACATTCTACTAAGAACCAAGATGTAGCCCTTCTGCTCTGAAGAAGAAAACAGCATTCAAAGGGAGGTGGACCACCGGCTGGCAACTGGCCCTAAACCACGTGTTCACTCTATGACAAAACAGGGCTGTTCCTCAAGGAAAACTCGGTGACCTGCAAGCTGCGGCAAGCAATTGAGAGATGGAAAGAACCAGAGAGGCAAAGGCTGTGATTGTGCTGCTAAAGCAGTGGTGGTGAACCTATGGCACACGTGCTGCAGCCAGCTATTCATTGTCACTGAAACCTTTAAAGGTTCACCATCACTGTGCTAGAGCCTGCTCTGCACACATACCATCAACACACAGCAGTCAACAACCTGCCTCGGGTCCCCACAGAACCAGATCGTCCCCACAGCTGGCGGGCCAGGCCTCGAGCTGCTGCAAGTCTGTGCAGAGTGGGCCACAGGACGGCCTGCAGATCCACCCTGAGCCCTACCAACACCAAGTACAAACAACAAAGCCACCTCACCTGCCCTCGCCACTGCCCACTTCGATGGAGTGAGAGCCTGGCCTGTGGGCAAAAGTCAGCCTCAGATTAAAAGGACACACAGGGAGGAGCACGACCTGACACACTGACCTCTCCTACCCAATCCACGAAGACTCCAGTGCAAGTGATGAGCAGTACTAGATTGATGGCAACCACACCCTTTCATTTAGAATTTTTATGCATACAAGTAACCTTAATTTCCAAATTCATGACGATAAGCAAAAGTGACATAGAGTGCAGCCAAACAGTTCATTTATAACTTAGCTTTTTTTTTGTTTTTTTTTTCCAAAGATCAGTTCCTTAAAATGGATGTTCCTGGGATGTGAATAAAGAAAATATGTCTGAAAGGTGAGGCTTTCAAACAGCAGATTTCTTCATCCTTCCAATTTCTGACCCCATGATGGTAGGCATCACGCCTCCTGCTTCCCGCTTGCCCTCTTCCTGTAGACTGGTGTGCATGGGCCCTTCACTTGCAGAAGCTGCCTTGGGCCCATCTCCTCCTACCCCTGCAGCAGTGCTTCAGTGGGAGTCAGGACGGGGTGTCCAGGCTCTGGCGAGCAGGAGCTCAGACACATCCATGGCACTTAACGTTTCCGTCTGAGGGTCTGAAGGAGCCTCGGCCTGTCTGCTTTGCCCACAGGAGAGGGTCCAGTGGAGAATGATGACAAGGGACTAGGGGTGAGGACAAAGTCTAGGGTGGTAGCTGCAGGCTTGGCCCATCAGCAGGTGGGGAGCTTGGCTCTGGAGGGGGTGGGGAAGAACAGCCCTTTCTCCACCAGCGGCCCACTATTTGGCAGAGTCCCGGCACGCACACTGACACTGACATGCCTCCTCTTGTTTGATGATGATCACAGGAACACTGAGGCCAATCTGCTGGACAGAGCTCCCTGCGAGAGAGGCAAGAGATACTGCTCTTCAGGCAGCCACCGGCAGAGGCGTGAGGGGTGGGGATGTATGGATGGGTGAGGGCTGGGTGCCTCAGGGAAAAAGCCTGTGCCACTCACCATTTCTCCAAGACAAAGTCCCCCTTCCTTAGCAAGCCAAGCACACAATCTAGATCTCCCTGGCCCTTCTCTGCTGTGCTTCCACGCCAACCACAGCAGACTCTGCCCGATTCCTGACACCTTCTCCATACCTCTGGGGCTCTGGGCGCTTCCTCTGGCCCGAGGTCCCCTGATGCCACTGTTCTGGAGAACTTACACTCCCCTTCCAACACCCAGTTGGCCCCCCTGCTGCCCCCAGGCAATGTTTCCCTGAGGGCTGCGCAGAGGGCTAGCCCAGGTGAAGCCAGCAGCTGCCGGGCCCACACGCACGCGCTGCTGCCTTCCTTCTGTGCTCCTGTCTGTGATGCACTGGGCCACTGAGACTCTGACCCTTAGAATATCTTGTTCCTCTGTGTGGCCCCAGTCGCTGACACACGTGGAGGTGGTAGGTGTCAGTTGACCTTTTTCCCTGCCCCCGCCACATGTGTTGTGCACATGCAGGCTCTGAATTCAGCCAGGCTCTGTGAAGGAGAGCAGGTGGGGAATGGGGAAACCAAGAGCTACTGCTCTGGCTCTCCTGCACATTCACTTATGACCTTGGGAAGTCACTTTATCTTTTTGGGTCCTGGTTTATTATTTTTTTATTTTGACACAGCATCTTGATAAATCACTAAATTGCCCAAGTGGGGCTCAAACTCCTCCTGCCTCAGCCTCCCAGAGTGCTGAGGTTACAGGTATGCACTACTGCGCCTAGCAAGGTCTCAGTTTCTTAATCTATAAAGGAAAGAATCTGAAAGAAAAGGACCTTCCAGCTCTGTATGATCTGGCCCAGATGCTAGTTCTTCCTCACTGTAATTAGAAAAGAGTCCAGTAAATTAACAGCTGCCCTCTTTAGCATGAACTGTAATTCAGACTTTTTCTGGCTACACTGAAAAGCTGTATCTGAAAGGGACGAACTGTTACTAGGGAAAGATGGTTGCCCATGGTCTTTACACCAGCACATTAACTTCCAGTAGTTGTGAGAGCATGAACAAACTCTAGTGAACAATATGACGTGAATTTAAATAGGCTGCATAAACATTTTTAAAGGCTCAAAAACTTTTAAAGAATTTACTCTGCCTCAAGGGACCCACAGAGGTGACTTTTTTTAAAAGCTAACACAGAATTACATACCTGTGCTACTGGCTACTGGTACTGCAGTGGTAAAAAACACCTTCTCAACTTTCGATGCTTGCTGCTGGGAAAAAGAAGAAATCACACTTATGGCCACTTGCATATGGCAGCTATCCAACGACCTGAGGCCTCCCGACTTGTAATGGTCCCCAAGAGGACAGAGAGCCCTCAGTGTTCAGGGAGCGCTGCACTGAGCCATGTTTGTTTGTGCTCCGACACGAGGTCACTGCCCTGTTTGACATTCCATGCTGACAGCGCAGCCAGCTCTGTGCCCCACTGCTTGGCCGTCTCCCAGCTGCCCGAGCCGTGGGTTCTGTGGATCCAGAGGCTCTCCCACGTTGCTTTGCTCAAGCTGCCGGCTCCTCAGGAGGAGCCCAGGGCTGCCCTTCCCTCCGGATATCTCCCCAGCGCCCGCCACGTCTTCTGTCAAAGCTGGGAAGTTCTTTCCTTCCTCCAGGGGGTTCGGCTGCCCACTAAAGACAGCGAGGCTTCCTCTCAGCCCTGGGAAGGTCTTGGCAGCACTGTGAGCTGCACAGGACAGATCCAGGTGGACTCAGCCACCCGATTCAAGTCCAAGCTCTGTTACTTATTAGTTGTTGATGTCAGGCAAGGGATCTGACCTCTTAAGAGTCTGTGTCCCGTAAAGTGGGGATGATAATGAAGCTCCTCTTGGGAGAACTCTGAGGATTAAATGAGGTGATGCGTGGAGAGCGCTGGGCTCACAGTGAACATCTGGGAAACATCATTTGCACTGTGACTACGGAGGACTACAAGAGTACGTCCATGTGTCACCTTTATCGCTACTATTAAATTGGCGAAATGGTTTCTGCTTTTAGGTCTTTTTTATTTATGTATATCTTTTTGTGGTAATGGGGATTGAACCAGGGGTCTTCACACTGACCTATATTCCTAGTCCTTTTTATTTTTAATTTTGAGACAGGGTCGCCTAAGTTGTTAGGCTGCCCAGGCTGGACTCGATGTGACCCTCTGGCCTCAGCCTCCTGGACTGTTATTACAGGCAGATGTCACCAAGCCTGGCTTGAAGATTTGTTTTGTTTTGTTCTGTTTTGAGACAAGGTCTCACGATGTACCCCAGCCTGGCCTCAAACTCAAGATGATCCTCTTGCCTCAGCCTGGAATGCTGGGATTACAGGATTATAGGCATGTGCCACCATGCCCAGCTCTTCAAATTTTATCTGAAAGGGGCTTTATCTTTTATTCCCACCCTCTTTTTTTAAAGTGCCTATAAATGAGTCTGGGAGGAAGTAAAAGCTTATGGCTAAGTTACAGGAGATGACATTATAAAACAATGAAGGAGACATGAGACTCATTTAAACACATGAAAAGGAATTATAGCAGGTGGAAAGAGAATGACATTTGTTTCATGTAGCTCCCCAGGCTGGGTCCAGACAAAATGATAAAAGCTCTGTGCAGGCAGACAAGGTCACAAGACTGGAAAGGCCATTCCAATGACTCTGGCCATCTGGAGTGAGACAGGATCCTCTAAGAGTGGCTGGTACTCCACTTCTGGAATTTCAGTGCTTTTATTATATGTACACACTAAACTACCTTTCCAGTTTGTTTACATCTACCCACAAATTCCCCTACCCAGTACACCCTTTCCTCCACCTAATTCCTACCCATAATTCAAGGCTCTCCTGATCTGCATGGCCACCCCACAAGGCCCTTAGTGTCTGAACTCCTCCTCCGGCAGCACAACGCGATAACCAACAGCACAGGCTCTGAGTCAGTCTGCCTAGACTCAAATCCCAGCTCTGCCTGTGTGAGCTGTGACCTTGGGCCAGTCACTTAACCTCTCTGGATCTCCACCCTCCATCAGTAAAATCATACCTATCTCCTATGACTGTTATAATGTGTTAAAAAGAGCTTAGTTAACACAGTGTATGACATTAGAAAGACACAGACATAGAGAGAAAGTAAGAAGAGAAGGGGAGAAAGGGAGGACAAATCAGAAGCACAGAGTGAAACTATTTTGGATACTTTAAAGGTGGATTTAAGACATGTATTTGTCAAAACTACCAGCATGTACAACACAAAGAATGAATCCTAAACTGTGGACTTTAGTTAATAAATATGCTGATGCTGGTTATAACAAATGCACCACATTGATGTAAAATATTACTAAAGGGAAGGGCTGGGGGTGTATGTCAGGGTAGAACATCTTGCTTCTCTGTGTGGCCCCAGTGACAGGTGACATGTGACACATGACACATAGTTTTGGTACTGGGTTGAAGCCTCAGCATCAAAACTAAAATGATGATGATGATGATGGTGATGGCAATTAAGCTGGGCATGGTGGTGCACACCTGTAATTCCAACACTTGGGAGGCTGAGGCAGGAGGATCATCTTGAATTTGAGACCTTCCTGAGCTACACAGTGAGTTCAAGGGCAGCCTGGACTACTTGGTGAGACCCTGTCTCAAAAAAAAAAAAAAAAAAAAAGGGGCCGGTGAGATGGCTCAGTGGCGTAAGCGCCTGCCTTGCAAGCGCGAAGGCCGGAGTTCGACTCCCGGAACCCACATACGAAAAAGGGGCCGGTGATATCGCTCAGTGGCACGGGTGCCTGTTGGCGCGTGAGGTCCTGAGGTCGTCCCCCCGGTACCCACAAAAAAAAAAAAAAAAAAAGGAATTGTGTGTGGGGGTGAAGGGTTTATCTGTTCAATTAAGTCTAAAAATTATATAGTTTTAAAATAATGTACTGGGCATGGTGGAGTGTAACTAATCCCAGCTACTTAGGTGGGAGGCAAGAGGATCACAAATTTGATGCCAGCTTGGGAAACTCAGGGAGGTCCTGTCTCAAAATAAAAATATAAAAAGGGGTTGGGATATAGTGTAGCACTCCTTGGGTTCAATCCCCAGTACCAAGACTGAGAAAGAGACAGAGACATATACAGAGACAGAGCTAGCGAGAGACAGAGAAAGAAGGGGTGGGGGGAAGGAAGAAGAGAAGGGAAGGGAAGGGGAGGGGAGGGGAGGGAAGGGGAGAGAAGAAGCAAAAGAAAAGAAAAGGTCCTAGGGCCAGCTGTAGGAGCACAGATTATTCCTCTGGCGTGGCCACTGCCACCTGACTGGGTTACACCGGTCCCTCACATGTGTCTGACTCTGCCTTGGGAGCAACCTGCTTTCCTAAAATATGCTTGGGCCTCTGGAGTTTGTGACTGTGTTCCTGTAGTAGATGAGGTGTAAGACAGCAGATGGAATATTCTTTCAAGTGTCTACTGCTAAGTGAATGTAAAGGTTGTTTCTCTGCCTCCTTCTCATAGGTACTGACCACAGCATTCCCTGCATTTACACCACTCGATTATGGGGAAAATGACCCCGAGAGAGTCACAGGTTTTAGGATAGGTATGCTAGTCATTTTCTTTTTTGAAATGAAAGCCTCTCATCATGTCCCCCACGTTAAGTACACTTCACCCCAGTGGGTACGTTTGTATGTAATACTTACAGTTTGTTCTTGGTTTTGTGGTGAACTGGTGGCACCATTTAATATCCATTGTAAGTTCTGTTCTCCCATGACTAGGCCGGACCCCAGGATAGCCGTGTTGGGAGTCGGGGTGATGGTTATGGTGGGATTGTTAGTTAGGACAGAGTTGGCACCCAGCGGCAGAGTCTGGACCATTGCCGGCAGGGGCTCAGTAGTACTTTGTGGTGGGGCTGGTGCTGCCATGGCCGATGCCACCGCTGCTGCTGATGCAGAAGCCCCAGCAACAACAGAAAGTCCTGGTGCGATGGGCTGTGGTGCCTGGGGGTGTGGAAGAAACTCTTGATGATTAGCAGCAAACTGTGTGCTGTGGAGAACAGGCACTTCTGGAGGTTGTAAGAGAGCAGGGGGGTTGCCAAATGCAGCTTGCTGGGAACCAGGTCCTAGGGAGGGAGCAGGCGGAGGAGCAGACGGAGCTGAGGCTGGTAGCAGAGGCTGGGGTGGCTTGGAGATGCCAGGCTGCAGTACAAGCGGGAGAGATAAAGATGCTGAATTTCCTGTGGGTGGCGGGACATCACTGACTGACTCTGCATCACCATTAAAACTTTCAATCAAGGCAGCTGGTAAGAAAAAGAAATAGAAACATATATACATATCCCAAACCTCATATACACCACAACAACACAGTCATTACAGGCTAAACAAGAACAACTGAAGTGCGTCGGAGCTGACTCCTTCACTACAAGCAGGGCGGCTTTATGCTCCCTTCAGTAGCACAGTGCCACATCTACTGGGCAATGCACTTCCCAGGTGCGAGGACCCAGCAAAGGTCTAACTGTGAGATAACGCATCCTCAGGCTGTCCTGGAACCTCCCTTTTCTTTTTTCTTTTTGACATGACTAGTGAATACAGACAGATTTCCATTCAAACACAGTCTGATCTTTGCATCCGAAGCTTGTCTGTGGGTCCTATCCACTCATGAACAGGGTATCAAAGCAGAAGGAAAAGCTCACAGCTCTTCCCATCTTTTAAAGCCATGAAGAGATTCTGGGAAAGAAGACCCTCTTGTTTGGGAGCTGAGGGAAGTCGGGGAAAAGATGGAATTGATCTGAAAGGCTCATTTTTCAGAGCCTTCATAGAAGGCCTACTTCATTTAAGCTAATTGAAGTATTTCTCTTTGCCTGTCATTGAGTATGTCAAGTGTGAATTCCCTTTCCCAGCTGTGACACGAACAAGAAGAGAGCATAACCAACCTGTCTGCTGGGGATCTTCCTGAATTGCTGTATCGTCTGAATCCTGGAACATTGATTCAAAGATGATTGCTGGTGAAATTGTGCTGAGGTCCTGGCCCTGTGTCTGATGGAGAGAGAGAGATGTGAGACCCACCATCCTAAGACAATTCCTCATCACTAGAGAATACAGTCAGTGTAGCGGAACTAGAGTGCTCTTTCGATACGCTTCCTGTTTCCACCTTCTCCTGTTTCAAAGTGACCGGAGATATCAAAGATCTGGGTCCTCAAGAGTTGGTAAGCTGTGACTTGCAGGTTGACTGCCTGTTTTTGTAAACAAAGTTTTATTGGAACACAGGCACAGCCATTCATTTAATATTATTTACGCTGCTCTCATAACACATCAGCAGAGTTAAGAAGTTATGACAGAGACCATGTGGTCCACTAAGCCTAAAATATTTAGTATCTGGTCCTTTACCAAAAAGCTTGCCAACCCCTGTTCTAAAAGCCAAATCCCACGTAAAAGTAGGATTGCATAATATTCATTACTGGTACAGTTAGTCCCTTTGAAACTCATGTTGGAATTTAATCCCCATTGTGAAGTGTCAAAGGGCAGAAACAACCTGACTATGGTGTTTAGAGGTGAGGACTTTGGGAGGCGATTATAATGACAAGGTCATCCGAGCGCCCCCACCCCACTGAATACTAGTGTCTTGGTAACAAGAGGGAAAGACGAGATTGGGCGTTCAGGGTGGTATGGCCGTACACAACAAGAAGGAAAGAAGTCCAGTGTGGTAGCACAACGCCTGCAATCCCAGCTACTCAGCAGACAGAGGCAGGAGGATTAGAAGTTCCAGGCTGGCAATTTAGCAAGATCTTATCTCAAAATAAAAAAATTTAAAAGGATGGGTGGAGTCTGGGAATGTAGCTAAGTGGTAGACTGCCCCTAGGATCAATTCCTAGGACCACACGACCCCCCAAAACACACACACATGCAGAAGGCAAGAGACTAGAATACACACATTCGCGCTTCCTGTCTTTTGTCACATGATGCCTGCACTACCTCTGGACTCTGCCAGCAAGGGCATCGATGCAGGTAGCCCCTTGATCTTGAACATACAGAATCAATGAGCCAAATCTTAGTCTGTGGTATTATTAGAAAAACAAAAAACAAACAGACAAAAAAACCCAAACTAAGATATTGACCTGCAATTTCGTTTTCTCACGTAATAAGGATAGATTGTGACTGCTTTTCAAGGTCATTATATGCTATGATTTTTTTTTTTTTTTTTCTTAAGGGATTGAACACTACATCCCCAGCCCTTTTTATTTTATTTTATTTTGTTTTTTTTGTGGGTACCGGGGGGTCGACCTCAGGACCTCACGCGCCAGCAGGCACCCGTGCCTCTGAGTGATATCACCGGCCCCTTTTTCATATGTGGGTTCCGGGAGTCGAACTCGGGCCCTCACGCTTGCAAGGCAGGCGCTTAAGCCGCTGAGCCATCTCACCGGCCCTCTTTTTTATATTTTTAAGACAGGATCTTGCTAAGTTACCTACGCTGGGCTTGAACTTGCCATCCTCCTGTCTCAGCCTCTTTCCTCTCTCAGCCTCCCAAGATGCTGGGACTATAGGCATGCACCACCATGCCTGGTCTGTGATATTCTAATATGTACACATGGTAAGAAATCGAACAAATCAAAGAAACTTACCATGACAAGGAACAAGGATGGCCTTGGACTTAGTAAAAAGTGAGAGGCATTTAAAAAAAGATAAAGTGGTAGGGGGCAGGGACCCCACATAATGCCTGAGGACCTAACTACTGATAGGCACTAAATAAAATGACCACTCCTCATTTTAGTTAAGGGAAGGGAAAACTGCAGTCCCTTTATCCCTAGTCCACCTCTACTGCAGCAGACTGTAGGGCGAGAGTGACGAAGGCACCAACCACAAAGGTGCAGGCAAGCGACAGCATGGGAGAGCAGGGGCAGGGGCAGCCAGGGCAGATGGTGCAAGGCTTCTCCGCGCCTCTGGCCGAAGGCTGCCTAGGACTATGCAGACCACGGATCACCAGAGCTCAAGAATGGGCTGAGATCTGGATTTTTATGTGAAATCTACCAATTTGTAAATAAAAACAAGTCCATGAAAATAGTCTAAGAACAGAGTCTAGACCAAAGGAAAACTTGTTTTCAGGCCAGACTTTGCCTCAGTGCCAACTTGTGTTTTTGGCTCACTTTGCAACAACCAGAATGAATGATCTATAACTATATGTGACAATATGGATTGATTTCTTTTTTTTTTTCGGTGGGTAGTGGGGGTCGACCTCAAGACCTTGCGCGCCAGCAGGTGCCCGTGCCGCTGAGCGATATCACCGGCCCTTTCTTCGTATGTGGGTTCCGGTAGTCGAACTCAGGACCTCATGCTTGCCAGGTAGGCGCTTACGCCGCTGAGCCATCTCACTGGCCCCTGGATTGATTTCTTTTTTTTTTTTTTGTGGGTACCGGGGGGTCGACCTCAGGACCTCGCACGCCAGCAGGCGCCCGTGCCACTGAGCGATATCACCGGCCCCTTTTTCGTATGTGGGTTCCGGGAGTCGAACTCGGGCCCTGCGCTTGCCGGGCAGGTGCTTAAGCCGCTGAGCCATCTCACCGGCCCTGGATTGATTTCCTAAACACAATGTTGCAACAAAAAAAAATACACATGAAAAAGTATATGATCTCAATTGCAAAAGCACAAAAATAGGAAACGTGGATTTAGTTGTTACAAGGACAGCCTTAGGGAGAGAGAAAGGGGCCACAGGGTTGGTAGGAACATTCTTGATGATCTTGGTGCTGGTTACATGGGTGTGATGAATTGTGGTAAGTCATCAAGTTGCACGTTTACACTGCCCTTTTCTGTTTGCATATTGCACTTCAATTAAAAAAAGTTTTTTGTTTTGTTTGCAGTACTAGGGACTGAACCCAGAGCCTGCCCACTGAGCGACACCCTCAGTCCTTTTTATTTTGAGACAGGGCTTCATTAGGTTGCTCAGGCTGGGCTTGAACTTGCCACCCTTCTACCTGAGCCTCCTGAGTAGGTGGGGTTACAGGTGTGTGTCATCATAACCGCCAAAAAAAAAAAAGGAAAGTGCAGAAGCCACCGCCAGGCTTCAGGGCAAAACCCTGGGGCAGAATGAGTGGGAACTGCTCTCCAGAGGAGAGGAGACAGAATAGGCTGTGCCCCTGGGCCCTGGAGCAAAGAGCAAAGAGCAGGAAGAACATGGGGAGCTGTCAAGCCTGGATGGATCCTGGAGCTCAGCAACCAAAAGACCCAGCGGGCCCCTCCCTAGCAGCACCCACCCCCTTTAACGAAACGTCTGAGCAAAGCAGAGTTCATTTCTAGGACATGCACACATATGTGGCTGTTCAGAAACCCAGAGAGGGATTATCTCATACAAATTTACCATTCGGTTTTAGCAAGTCTCAATTTTTAAAAAAAGAAGCAAAAAACAAAAACAAACAAACAAAAAAACCGAAGCAAAAGAGGCTGGGCGTGGTGGCTCACACTTGTAATCCCAGCACTGGAGAGGCTGAGGCAGGAAGATTGCTGTGAGTTTGAGGCCAGCCTGGGCTACATAGTGAGTTCAGGACCAGCCTGAAATACATAGCAAGACCATGTCTCAAAACACAAACAAACAAACAAACAAAAAAAAAACAAAGCAAAAGGATAGGGCTATTCTCTCTCATAAACTGTGGTAGAAACAGCCTCATTTTCTTACTTGTTCTTTTTTTTTTTTTTTTGAGACAGGGTCTTGCTAAGTAGTTCAGGGTGGCCTCAAATGCACAATGATCCTCCTGCCTCAGCCTCCTGAGTGCTGGGATTACAGGTATGCACTAACATGCCCAGCTTCTTACATGTTCTCAATATACTCTTTTTTTTTTTTTAATGTGGGTACCAGGAGTTGACCTCAGGACCTCGGCACTTGCCAGCAGGCGCTTGTGCCGCTGAGCGATATCACCGGCCCTTTTTTTCCTTTATGTGGGTTCTGGGAGTCAAACTCAGGACCTCGTGCTTGTCAGGCAGGCGCTTTTGCGGCTGAGCCATCTCACCGGCCCCTCAATATACTCTTATACCAATTATCTCTGGTGAACCTAGGGCTCCAAAAAGCTTTTTAATCAGCCAGATGTGGTGGCGCACACCTGTTATCCCAGCACTTGGGAGGCTGAAGCAGGAAGATTACCATAAATTCAAGGCCAGCCTGAACTACATAGTGAGACCCTGTTTTAAAAAAAAAAAGCTTCTCAGTCATTTATCATAGTACTGGCCAGAGCAGACTCCTAAGACATTTAACACAGTTCAATCATCTTAGACGAGGTAACTCAGAGGGCTTCTAGGCCACCCAGTATATAAATTTCTTTTAGAAATTAGTTCTGCGGTGCTGGGTGTGGTGGCACCACGGCACTTCGGAGGCTAAGGCAGGATAACTGTTGAGTTCAAGGCCAGCTGGACTACATAGCAAGACTCTCAAAAAAAAAAAAAATGGTTTTGAAATGTGAAATATGAATAAAAATCACAGCACTTTGTGTTTTTCTCTTTGTTCTTCAGACTGATACACTTCAACTTAACAGTTTGTCTGCTGTCATTTCTGACCTGCTGTTGCATCTATCCATTTAATTTCTTACATGATACATTTTTCAGTTCTAGAATTTCCATTTGGTACATTTTTTATAGTTTTTATTTCTCTGAGATTTCCTATTTGTTCAATCATTTCTTTGTTCAAACATATTCTTTTATGTCCTTTTTTTTTGGTTTTTGAGTTTTAAAGATAATCTTCCTTTTTAAAAAGTTAATATGTGCATACAAGGAATAAAAACACAAGAAGCAAAGAACAAAGTCATTTGCAGTCATAAGCAGCTTGGTTGTATGTGTCCTTCTAGGTCCTGTGTGTCCATACACAAAATGGCATTTTGTGTGATTGAGATTGTATGGTGTGTGTGTTTATTCTTTCTTTCTTTCCTTTGTACAGTGTACTTTTTGAGACAGGGTCTCGCTATGTAAGTTAAGCTGGTCTTGAACTCACTATGTATAGGGGCTGCTGAAGCAAGCGCCTTGAACTATGTAACAGCCCAGGCTAGCCTTGAACTCGAGGGGATCCTCCTGTCTCAGCCTCCAGAGTCTTGGGATTACAGGCCTGTGCCGCCATACCCAGCTCCTTTATGTCCTTGAGCACATAATAACTACTAAAACTCTTTGTGAATTCAAACATCCAGATGGGTCATCATGAGGTCGATCTCCATGGATTACCTTTTCTCTTGACGAGGGATCACGTTTTAGACAGATCGTGGATTCAGTTACACTTCTCAGAAGAATGTTGGTTTATCTGACTTGAACATTCTGTTAACTCTGTCTCCCTTGCAGTGGACGGCAGCTGTGACCTTTGTTTAGCTTGTTAGTCCCAGCTGAGCTGCCTAGTCTGTCCCACACATCCACAATTTGCAGGTAAGCCAGAGACATGGGCAATTTATACAGAGAACGTGAGGCTCCCCCTTCGCAGCTCTTTCCTTCCTAGGCCATTTCCCCTTGGTTTCCAGGTGCCACGGTCACCCTGAACTCTGTTCTCTAGTTTTTGTTTCTTTTTTTTTTTTTTGGTACAAGAAATCAAACTCAGGACCTTGCGCTTGCCAGGCAGGCGCTTGTACTGCTGAGCTATATCCCCAGCCCTGTCCTCTAGCTTTTCAAATCAGCAAAACTGAGATTTCTCTGAGTTTGGCCACCTCCTCTGGTGCAAACTGGGGCTTGCCCAAGGCCTGCAAGGCCAGCCAGTCCTTTTATGATCTTCTAAGCGACCTCGTCTTCCAAGGCTATCTCTGCTTGCTACTTCCTCATTGGTGCCTTCACACAGTTCTTTTTTATATTCTGTGTAGCATCTGAAGCTGTCTTCTGAGGGAGAGTTGGTCTTATAAGACCAACTCTGTCATTACTAAAAGGAGAATCCAGGGCTTCAGGTGCTCACGTAAAAATGCAGTTTCAGATGCCACTCCCAGAAGAAACTATTTTTTTATTTATTTGATTTTAAAATTAAAAAAATTTTTTTGAGATGAAGTCTTACTGTGTTGCCAAGGCTAGCCTCGAACTCCTGGGCTCAAATGATCCTCCCAAGTAGCTAGGACCACAGGCATGTGCCACTGCATCCAACTAAGATCTTCCGGTTCTGTCTTTTTTCTCTCCCTCCCCCTTCCCCCTCCCCCTTCTTCCTCCCCCCCCCCCTTTTCAGTACTGGGGATTGAACCCAGGGCCTCTGCACTAAACTACAATCCCAGCTCTCTTATAATTTTTTAAAATTTGGAGATAGGGATTTTCTATGTTGCTAAGTTGCCCAGGCTAGGCTCAAACATGCATTTCTCCTACTTTAGTCTCCCTGAGTGCTAGGATTACAGCTATGCCCCATAATGCCCAGCAGAACCTACATTTTTAGAAGTGCTGCAACTGACTCCAATAACCCAACTTTAAGAAAGAGCAGTGTTTCACAGCATACCTAAGTCACTCAGTCTCTATTCAAATACTTTCGATCACGTTTATTCATTATGCATACAGTGATGGAAAAATCCAGCTATATTTCCTTATCAGCAAACATCAAACTCAAAATTAGTTTTAGCAACCGGGAAAACACTCAGATTGTATGAAAGAAGCTGCATAAGCTCAGACTCGACGCGGTGGTCTCCATCATCACGGAGACACGGGAATGGATAGAAAACTTATCAGTGAGAATCAAAGCAATGAGGTCGAGGTAGAGTGGGCTTATCTTTTAGTAGAGACCAGTATAAATTCTCTTCAAAAACCCAATTCAGTGGTTTTAAAGGAGGAAAACTGAGCCAGGTCAGAGAGGGAGGGTAAGAGAAGGTCCCAAAACTGGAATTCTGGAGACATCTTCCATCTTCTGGGCAAGGAAAAACCCTACTTTCTTTGTCTCCACTGTAAGCACAGCCCTGACACAGGGCCTGAAGTAGTGCTCAATAAATATTTGTTAATGAATAAAAAAAGAAACTTTCTGGGGTCAAGAGGCTATCAAGTGAGTGACCTGGGTCAAAATGTATTACACAAAAGACAGAACAACCTCTCCTAATAGTAGCATTCTCATCAAGAGAAGGGGGGAAAATCCTAAATGGTCAGCGATTAAACATAATTAAATCTAGAAGACCTCACACTGGCCTTCCTCAATTTTTCCACCAAAAGGAGTGCTCTGTTCTTGTGTCTGTTTTTCTAACACCCAAGCACACTTACTGTATTGGAATTTTCTCCCAATTCAGAATCTGTGGACAGGAGGTGCAAGTCACTCAGATAAAGTGAGTGATTTGTATCCTGTGAAAGAGAAAAAATTAGAAATGAATATCAAAAATCAGGATTCAGGGTAGCATATTACATCATACCATACTTGACTGCAGCATCATTAAGGTTCCAAATATTTGCATGTGTTATATGGAGAAATATGACCTATCCAAAGCAAGGACTAAGCACATCATTTCACATTTTTTTTTTTGAGACAGGGTCTTGCTGTGTAGTTCAGGCTGGCCTTAAACTCGCTATGTAGCCCAGGCTGGCCTCAAACTGACGGCAATCCTCCTGCCTCAGCTTCCTGAGTGCTGGGATTACAGGCGTGTACCACCACGCCCAGGTCTATCGTTTCACTTTTAAAACTCTATATTCTTAGAGCCTCTTATATTTGTGAAAGATAGTTAATAGTTTCTAAATCATTGCATGACTCAGGTTCCAGAGTAATAAATGCTATGATAATATGAAAGTAATATTTACATAGGGCCAGTGATATAGCTCAGCATCACAGTGACTACCTGGCAAGTGCAAGGTCCTGAGTTCGATTCCCAGTACAAAAATAATGATAATAATAATAATAATAATAATAATAATATTTGTGTAATTGGTTTCATCATTTATAAAGTGATTTCACATGACTTATCTGGGAGCATTACTCTATACCCCATTTGAAAATATGAGAAAATCCATGCTATGCCAGTGAGAGTGATGTGCCCCCAAGCACATAGCTAATTAGCAGAAGACAAACCTAGTCTTCTGACCAACAAGTCAATGGTCCTTCTGTTGAGGACTGCTGTATCGCCAGTGTGGGCACCTCAGGGCTCCTGACTGAGTGGTACTGAGGATTAACTATTCAAACTCTGCTGTCCAGGCTAATGCTGAACCCTGGACTCCTAGCATGTCAGTCACAATTCACACATTTTGGGTGGTGACCCCGCCTACCTCCCACTACTGCATGCATTTAACAAATACAACAGCCCCCCTCATCCACAGTGTTTTCCATAGTTTCAATTACCCAGGGGCAACTGTGGTCTGAAAATATTAAATTCCAGAAGGAAATAATTCCAAAGGTTTTTTTTGTGTGTTTGGTTGGTTTTTGGTTTTTTGAGACAGAGTCTCACTATGCAGTGTAGGCTGGCCTTGAACTCACTTATATAGCCCAGGTTGGCCTCGAATTCATGGTAATCCTCCTGCCTCAGCCTCCTCAGTGCTGGGATTACAGGTATGCACCACCATACCCGGCAATTTCTAAGCTTTAAATTGCACATCAATCTGAGAAGTGTGATGAAACCTTGCACCACACCCATCTTCTTGGCCAGGCTACACACTCTACCCACATTAGTCACTCAGTAGCCATCTGGACCATCAGACCAACTGCCACAGTGCTGCAGGCCTTGTGTTCAAGCAACCCTTATCTTACTCAATAATGGCCCCAAAGCACAAGGGTAATGATGCTGGCAATTTTATTATTTTATATTGTCGTCAGTCTCTTACCGCGTCTAATTTATAAGTTAAACTTTAACATAAGTATGTAAGTATAGGAAAAACATGGCAATACAGGATTGGATATTACCGCAGCTTTAGGCATCCACAGGGGAGCTTGGAACATGTCCCCTGTAGATAAGGGTGAGCCTCTGTATTCACTGAGTATTTACTACGTAACAGGAACTGCTCTAAAGCCAGGGATACAATATAAAGATAGAAGACTCTCTGCCCCTGTAGAGCTTCTATAGTAGTGAAGATAAAACAGGTATACAGTGTGCAGAATGATGCTAAGTGCTATGAGGAGTGAAAGGAATAGGGAATATTGGGATAGGAGTTTTTGTATTTTGTTTTGTGGAACTGGGGAATGAACCCAAGACCTTCATAATGAGTTACATCTCCAGTCCTTTGTTACTTTCATTTGTTAAGTTTTTGTTAACTTGCCCAGGCTGGGCTCAAACTTACAATCCTCCTGCCTCTGCCTCCCTGAGTGCTGGTAGTATAGCACACACACCCCTGCCCCCAGTGAGGGGTTGTTCTTTCATTAGATGGTTAGGGAAGGCCTCACAGGTAAGGGGCATCTGAGCAGAAACTGTAGAAAAGAGGGCAAGGGCCATGCATGTATCTGAGGAAAGTGTTGCAAGCAGAGGACCCAGCACATAAAAAGGTCTGGAGGTAGGAGTGGGCCTTCCTTGGTTCAGGGAACCACAAGAGGGCAATATGGCTGAAGTAAGTGGAAGAGAAGTGAAGGAGCGTAAACGTGGCCAGGCCAGAGAGCCTAGGACCTCGTGGAGCACCGGAAAGATTTAGACATTTACTCTAAATAATTCAAGAAGCTCTGGAGGGTTGTGAGCAGACGAGGTATCTGCACCATGGTTTAAAAAGAGCGCTCTGGATGATGTATGTAGAAGAGTCTGTGGCAGACTGGGGTGTCAGGGAGAGGAGAAGGGAAAGGTGCCAAGAAGTCTGTTTAGCAGGTTACTGCGATAATCCAGGCCCACAGATGGGAAGCAGAATGAGGGAAGTAATAAGAAAAGTGATCGGTGGGGCCGGTGAGATAGCTCAGTGGCATAAGCGCCTGCCTGGCAAGCGCGAGGTCCTGAGTTCGACTCCCGGAACCCACATACGAAAAAAGGGCCGGTGATATCGCTCAGCGGCACAGGTGCCTGCTGGCGCACAAGGTCTTGAGTTTGACCCCCGGTACCCACTAAAAAAAAAAAAAAAAAAAAGTGATTGGATTCTACATACATTCTCGAGGGGAGCTGGGAGACTTTGCTGGTGCATGTGATACGAGGGGAAAAATGGGTTAGATATAAGATTTTTGGCTCTGCCACTAGAAAAACCTGGCTGCCATTACTAAGCTGAGAAGACTGCAGGAGGAACAGGGTTTGGACAGGTGAAGTCAAGTCGGAGAAGAGGAGATACTATCTGGGTGGGGACGCTGAGGAGGTGGTGGACTTGGCAAGTCTGGAGCCCCAGAGAAGACCCCGCCTGGGGACTGGATGGCAAGGGGAGGGCGCGTGAAGCCCAAGACTTGAAACATCTCCCTATCAGAGGGCACAAGACAAGGGGAGGTCTGTGGTCTGAGCACTGGCACACTCCAGTGCTCAGAGGTTGTTGGTAGGTAAATTACTCATGGATTGCTACAAAAATGAGAAAATTGATTATGACTTCATAAATGTAGCTTAGCAGACAGACTCACGAATCTTTAAATTTACCTGTTTTCTTTTTTGGTTTTTGAGACAGGGTCTTGCTCTGTAATTCAGGCTGGCCTTGAACTCACTACGTAGTCCAGGCTGGCCTAGAACTCATGGTGATCCTCCTGCCTCAATTTCCCGAGTGCTGGGATTACCGACGTGCGCCACCACAACAAGCTCCTGGCTTTTACAGATGAAAAAACTAAGCACAAGGAACTCATTTGCCTAAGGTCATATGATTAGTGATAGATTTTGGCTTTGAATTCAGGCAGCTGAGCTTTGGCCTCTTCACAAAGAATGCAATTCTGTCCCTTATAACACAGGTGTTAGAACTGGCTCTGGAATCACACTGCCTACCTAAATTAGACTAACTATAAGCTCTGGATATTTAGGCAAGTTATTTAATTTCTCCTTGCCTCAAATTTCTTAATCAGTAATATGGGGAAATAATAGTACTGACCTATTATTGCTAATAAAACTCAGGAGTTGGGGGAGAGTCCTTTTAAAGAGACACCACAGTGGTGTTTAAAAACTGAACACTACAGAATTAGAGTATGTTACTGTTCCCAAAATCAAAATCATGCTGCATATTTTAAGAACTTCAAGCCGGGCGTGGTGTCACATGCCTGTAATCCCAGCACTTGGGAGGCAGAGGCATAGGCAGAGGCAGGAGGATCATCATGAGTTTGAGGCCAGCCTGGGCTACAGAGTCAGTTCAAGGCCAGCCAGAACTACATAATGAGACCCTTTCTCAAAAACAACCAACCAAACAAACAAAAACCAAATATAAGATAAAATAAAATAAAATAATTTCAGTATTCCAAAGGGGATAAGTGAACATGCAAGTCTAGAGTTCTAGGGGAGATCCAGGCTAGAGACATCACTGTGGACGCAAAGGCAACACCAATGGCAGGTGAGGCCTGACCCTGGAGAAAGTTCTCCCTATTGGAGAGTGAACAGGGATCCATCCAGAGACGAGGAGGAGCAGAGCTGGGGGAGAAAGAATGGAGGAGGGAGAGGTGCTAAGCTCACTTGGACAGTTAAGGCAATAATCCAAGCAAAAAGACGACAGTGGGCTGAACGCAGTCATCTGAAGAGATCAGATTCCGGATATATTCTGAAGGCAGAGCTAACACAATTTGCTGTAACAGCTTCAGCTTTATCCGTAAAGCAGTAAGATAATATAATACAGTCGTTCTCGCTTTCCAGGGCTCAATACCGCATTAGAAGTAACAATAGTAAACTGATCCCAAGATCTCTCTGGAATGAAGCTGTAGGGGATGAGGAAATGTGGAGGGGGCTGGGAAAGAACAAAACTGCCTACAGCTCCACAGAAGCTTGTTCTGTGGCTCAATATCTTTGGCCAGTGGCTCTCAGACCTTCTGGTTTATAGACAATTCAAAAGAACAAGGACCAATCTAAGCATTGTGGCACACACCTGTAATCCCAGCACTCTGGGAGGCTGAGGCAGGAGGATCAAAAGTTTGAACCCAACCGAGGCAATTTAGTGACTTAGCAAGACTCTGTCTTAAAAAAAAAAGAACAAAAAAACAAAACAAAAAGCACAAGGCTGGAGATGTAGCTCAGTGTGAAGACCCTGTGTTCAAACACCAGCGCTGCCACCAAAAAAAAAAAAAAAAAATAGGCTAGGACCCTTCAGACTTTGCATGCCTCTCCAATGACAGTTTAACGGATATGTAAAACAACATTAATTTGTGTCCCAAACTCAAGTACAGATTTGTCACTTATGGGCATGACTGGGGTAAATAACACTGACACTCTCTTAAGAGTATCTAGCTGATCCTTTGAAAGCCTTTTTTTAGAGACATGGTCTTGCTATATAATTCAGACTAGCTTTGACCTCACTACATAGCCCAAGCTGGCCTCAAACTTGATGCAATCCTCCTGCCTCAGCCTCCCAAGTGCTGGGATTACAGGTGTGTGCCACCACACCCAGCCCCTGAAAGCCATTTCTGAGACCTCTGGATTCTAGAGCACCTTCTTCTGTCACACCAGATGGAAATGAGGCAGAGCTAAAGTACAGGCTTTAGCACAGGGAGTCTACTGAAGTTTCTGGCTTCTGCTACTCTCATGCAAAGACAGAGATCTTGACCCTGATTGTTTCCTCTAGTTGGGGTATGGTGAAGACATTTAAAACTTTCTTATGACACACAAACGATTGCTATTCTGCGGTGCCCTGATCAAAACAAGAGATAAGAACTCTGCACACCTCTGATCCATTGTGTTGTGGAAGTGCATTGTATGCGTGTCCCTTGTTATCGTGACCTTTCATGTGACTTTTGAGACTGTACTGAGTGCTGAATGTTTTCTCACAGCCATTGCTGGGGCAGAAGAAGGGTCTTTCACCTGCAGGAATGACAAAGTAGTGTTAATTTCATCATAAAGTCATTTCAATGGGTTAAGAAATCTATCTTTTCTTAAGAGAATGAAGTAAACATTTTTATGAGAGTTCAAATAGCAGTTGTTAAAAGCTGAATAAGCCACACGTTAATTATCTCAGACCCAAAACTTCATGTGAAACAAAGCACTGGGAATGACCATTCCTGGGAAGTTTAAGGAGAAAATTCAGTTTCTCATGGGCTTTTTTTTTTTTTTAAAGAGTATTTCAGTACTGCTTTCATTTCTTAATTAGATTCCTGAATCCAACCTTTAGATCCTTTCATCTCTGAAAGAAACTCAAACATTACAGGTGAAGGCAAAGCTGATTAGGCTCAGCCTCTCCACCTAGTTCTGCAGTTCTCAGTGGAAACACAGGTACAGGGTTGATAAAGGTTAAAAAGAAGAGCAGAAATCAGCGTGAACTCACCAGTATGTGTGCGGACGTGAGTTTTAAGGTGGTGGCTCGCTGCAAACGCTTTTCCACAGCCATCGTGATCACAGCTAAATAAGTTGTTTAAGCAAAGAGAAACGGGAGTCATTGGCTAGGAGACCTTCCCCCTCCACATCTCCTATAAATGCAAACTACACCAAATGTTTAGAACTCAAGGTTAGATCGGCAACACTGGTTTCAGAGACGGGAATGATGAGCGCTTCTTGAAGAAGCAACGTAGGGTGCCTGGGAGCTGAAGGAGCAGAGGGCCTGGGGTAAGTCCGATGGCCCGCAGGGAGGGTGTGTGCACGGCCCTCCCAACAAAAGCCTTCTGACTGTTTAACAGAGCTCTATTGACAGTGAGAGTCCACACAGAGCATCTACAGCCAGTGAAACGCTATCGATATCAAGAGCGGGTAGGGCCGATGAGATGGCTCAGCGGTGTAAGCGCCTGCCTGGCAAGCACGAGGGCCCGAGTTCGACTCCCGGAACCCACATATGAAAAAAGGGCCGGTGATATCGCTCAGCGGTACAGGCGCCTGCTGACGCGTGAGGTCCTGAGGTCGACCCCCAGTACCCACAAAAAAAAAAAAAAAAAAGAGCAGGTAAAGAGGCTCTCACGTATGCATGGAGCTTGAACTATAATCTTCGAAGGTAACTGTCAGAACAGATCAGCTGTAATGGCTGTAACCCTCAGGAGACCTCCAGGTCTCCTTTTCATCTCTTACTTCTCGATAATCAAAGCTAGAAGTAATCTTTCTCTCCTCAGAACTACTGAGGCACATGGCCTCGTGACTCTTACAGCAGCTCTCACTTCCCGTCTTAATTTTATCTTTGTGTAGACCTCTGTTACCTGTTCTCCTAGACTGTAAACTCTTAGAGGGCAGGCAGGGTCCACACCGCCCTTCACAACCGCTCAGCTCTCGCACATAGCAGACATGCAATATTTGCCCATATGAACATACCCATTTTAGTATAAACCACAATACAATTTCCTTAAATAGAAAGCATTTTCAATTATATATTATCATAATATTCAAGAAAAAATAGCAGTTTTAATAATCACAAAAATAAACACATGTGCCTAGACAGAAATCACAGGCCCTCTGAAGCCTGTGGGGAAAAATAACCCCAGCTTCGGAGCATCACGCAGGAACCAGCTAGCCTCTGACTACTCTTGCCCGTAAAGGGGCCACGACTCAGGAATGTATCTGTAATTTAAAAACTCAATTCCATTTAATTGGTGTCTAAAAGCTAACTGTGCCTGAACACTTTTAAATTGCTTTTAAGTATACTAATTGGTCATTTGAGAATGGATAGGCACCATGAACACAACAGCAGTAACTCCTGCCAAAGTTCAAAGACATTATTTATGGCCAATCTTCGGCAATATATTTACATTACATCTAGAGAAATCCTTACAAACAGATTATCTCATAGAAAATGTCAATAATTACCCCAAAGCTGTTTCTGAACACCTACTTGAATGCCTCAGACATCCTATGATCAGAAAAGAGAGCAGATGATACAAGTCCCTCCAAGTGTACACATTAAATGTACATGTATATATACGTTGATACACGCATAAAATGTGCCATCCTGTATGTTTGTGTATACATGTGAGATAATGCAAAGCAGCAACTGGACAAGTAACAAACGACAATACCTATTACCAGGTCACCTAGGAGTTCCCACCCCTCACTTTCTCTCACATCTCTCCCTCCCTGTCCCTCTTTAGTTCTGCAGTGAGTGACCCTCCCAGTCCTCATGGTACTTTGGGCATCTCACAGCCTCAGACACTGTCTATTTGTAATTCTTTTCCACCAGATCAAGGTTCTTGAGGACAGCCTACTTCTTAGTATTTCCCTAGCACTATTGTAAGTACCTACCACATTTTTGAGTTTCAACAAATACTTCTTGAAAAAAAGGGAAATCCCAGGCGTGGTGGAGCATGCCCATAATCCCAGCTACCAGGAGGCTGAGACAGGAGGATCTCAAGTTCAAACTCAACCTGAGCAACTTAGCGAGACCCTGTCTCAAAGTAAAATTTAAAAAAAAAGAGCTGGGGATGTAGCTCACTGTGAAGGCCCTGGGTTCAATTCCCAATAATACCAAAAAAAAAAAAAGGGAGTGAGGGATGAGGCTGAAAGGCCATCATCCACAGAGGGAGGATGGCCCTGGAACTAACTGTATTACTCTCACCTGAAGCAGCTGGTTACAGGTCAGGTGAGAAGTTCCTAGAGAACATCAAGACACCCAACTGAAAACTGATAGGTGACAAATAGAAAACAGCAGCACCTACCGAAATGGCTTTTCTCCTGTGTGGGTTCGAATGTGCTTCCTCAGATCACTGAGTGTGGTGAAGTATTTGCTGCAGCCTTCAGATTCACAGTTAAACGTCTTCCCTGTGTGAAGCCTCTGATGTGCTTTCAGTCTGCAAAATATGCCAGAGAAATGCCCAGTGGGGTAATGAACTACAGAGCCTCCCTGTGCCAGCTTCACGTGCCCCGGGATCAAGCGTGTAAGAATTCCATACCCTCAGTGTGAGTATACAACATGCTTACCCAAAGAGCAATTCGAAGAGGTAAACACAGAGCTATGAGCAGGACTCCAGAGACAGACCGAATGGGATGTGAGTCCTGGTGCCACATCCTCCTCGATGGGGACCCTGAGCCAGTCACAGAGCCTCTCTGTGTGTTCACTCACTTATCAGCTGTCATGAGACCACACAGTGCCTACTTTCTAAGTGTTGTCTTTTCTGTTATTTTATACCAAATATTGGAGACTAATATAAGTCCCCTAATACAAATGTGGAAAAGAGAAAAGCCATCAAGTGGGCAGCCTCTTTCCTTCTTTCTTTTTTCTTTCCTTTTTTTTTTTTTTTTTTTTTTGTCAGGGTCTCACTATGTAGTTCAGACTGGCCTTGAACTCATTATGGAGCCTAGGCTGGCCTCAAACTCACGGCAATCCTCCTGCCTCAGCCTCCCAGGTGCTGAGATTACAGGTATGCACCACCACACCTGGCTCATTTCTTTGTTTGCTTTTTGAGACAGGGTACTGTTCTGTAATTCAAGCTGGTCTTAAACTCACTATGTAGCCCAGGCTAACCTAGAACTCACAAGGATCCTCCTGCCTCAGCCTCCCAAGTGCTGGGATTACAGGCATGCACCACTACGCCCAGCTCCGGCTCCTCATTTCTAAGGGTAGAAAACAGTTATATCAGGAGAAGTAGGAAAGAAAATCACAGAATCTTTAGTATAGAGATCCTGTGCCAAGGGGAGACATTACGTCAACTACCTGTATGTCACTCCACGAGATGCAAAACTAAACACAGAGGCACTATCATTTCCAGACAACCCCAGATATATCCATCTTGAAGTAACCAGCTGCGCTCATGAATTTCAAAGCCCTGAAAGTGAACACCTCTCCTGCTCAAGGAGGAAGAGCTCTGTCGTCACAGCAACATCAGAGTCAGGGGCTGGTGCCACAGCGGAGAAGAGGCCAACCTGTACAGTGTGTTGAACGCCTTTTCACAGCCCTGCACATCACACTCAAATGGCTTCTCTTTCGTGTGCACTCGCACATGGATCCTGAGGCTGTAAGAGGTGAGGAAGGCCTTGCCACAGCCCTCCTGATTACAGACGAAGGTATACTCTCCTCGGTGAGTCTTCTGGTGGGTGCGCAGGTTGCCTGCTGTGCTGTAGGTGCGGGGACAGCCCTCAAAGGTGCACTGGTACCGCTTTACCTGGCAGACAGAGGATACCTCATCAATAAGACAAAAGACCTCAGTTCTCAGGAGATGCAGACAATACAAACGGGTTGGTTGCTTGGTTTTGTCATGCTAGGGATCGAACCCAGGGTGCTCTACCACTGAACTACATCCCCAGCTATATACATGTGCAGTCCTGGGGACTGAACTCAGGGCCTTCACAGTGAGCTACATCCCCAGCCTGTTTTTTATTTTTTATTTTCAGACATGGTCTCACTGAGTCACCCAAGATATGTTCAAACTTGCAATCTTTCTACCTCAGCCTCCCAGCCTGCTGAGATTACAGGCATGCAACATCAGGCCCAGCTCCTTTTCATTTTTTATTTTGGGACAGGACCTCAATAAATTGCCCCCCACCATGAGAGAGGGTCTTACTGTGTAGTTCAGGGTGGCCTCAGACTCACTATGTAGCCCAGGCAGGCCTTGAACTCACACCGATCCTCCTGCCTCAGCCTCCTGAATGCTGGGATTACATACAGGTGTACACCACCACATCTGGCAGATTGCCCATGATTGACTCAAATTTGCATTCCTCCTGCCTCAGCCTCTCTAAGTGCTAGAATTATAAGCATTTTCTTTTCTTTCTTTTCTTTTCTTTTGCTTTTTTTTTTCTGTCTGTTTGAGACAGGGTTTCACTATGCGTGCAGTTCAGGCTGGCCTTAAACTCACTTTGTAGCCCAGGCTGGCCTCGAACTCACAGCAATCCTCCTGCCTCAGCCTCCCGAGTACTGCGATTACAGGTGTGCGCCACCTCACCTGGCTAGGCATTTTCATATGGGATATGGGGGCACATGCCTATAACCCTAGCACTTGGGGGGCTGGCTGGGGCAGAGGGATCAGAAGTTTAAGGCCAGCTGAGCTACACAGCAAGTTTGAGGCCAGTCTGGATTACAAAGTGAGACCCTGTCTCAAAAAGCGTGGTGGGGGTGAGGTTCATCATTAACCTAGAAAACAACCTCTAGTAGCAAAGTGATAAAAACTTTTTTGTTGGGCCGGTGGGATGGCTCAGCGGCTTAAGCGCCTGCCCGGCAAGCGTGAGGGCCCGAGTTCGACTCCCGCAACCCACATACGAAAAAGGGGCCGGTGATATCGCTCAGCGGCACGGGCGCCTGCTGGCACACGAGGTCCTGAGGTCGACCCCCGGTACCCACAAAAAAAAAAAAAAAAAAACTTTTTTGTTGATTAAATCACACCTGGATAATACATAATGATTAAGGAGAAGAAATGAGCTTATACGTAGATGAATATTTTAAGTGAATATAAGATGCTTTCAGGCTCTGATATGTATCTACCTTCTAAAGGTAAGCATATTCCATTATATCTACCTGTATTCAAATAAAATCTTAAATTAGGCTCGGATTCAAGTCCCACCTCTGCCATTTAAGGCTTGATTAAACATTCATCCTCTTGTATTCTATCTTGATTAGAAATGACCAATGTCACTGGGCATGGTGGCACACACCTGTTATCCCAGCACTTGGGAAACTAAGGCAGGAGGATTGTTGTGAGTTTGAGGCCGGCCTGGGCTACAAAGTGAACTGCACAACAAGACCCTATCTCCAAAAAAAAAAAAAAAAAAAAAAAAAAAAGAAGTACATACTTAACCATCAAACAGTACTTCCCTAGAGAGTTTCCACTGCATATTTTCAAGTCTACACAATAACAACAAAAAAATTATCATGAATTTCTTGGACTATCTGGAGGTATAATGTTTTTCAAAATACCAACCTCTTTGCTTCCTTTCAGCACCAAACTTCTTGAAAGGTTACTTCCATGTGTGGCCTCCATTTCCCACAATGCCCACATATTCCTTAGCCACTTGGAGAGCTGGCTTCACTGTATAAAATTATCTTTTTGAATCGCATGGTGGCCAAACTCTTTCATCTTTTCCTATTTTCCTTGACTATATGAAAATATACCCCATTAGTGATGCGCTTTCCTTCTGAAAACTTGTCCTTCACAACAAAGCGAAGCACAGAGCACTTTACTTGCTTTTCTGGGATGCTCCTTTCCCTTAACCTCTATCTCTCTCATCTTATAAACCTTCCCCACAGCAGAAGTAGCATCAGATTTGGCAGCAGAAGGCTGGCTTCTGGCACTTATTTCAATATAATTCTTATGTTGAGTTATGTTAATGTGCAGGACCTTGAGCAAGTCATTTTAGTTTCCTAAGCTTTAGGTTCTTTATTTCTCATATGCAAATATTAATGCCTGCTCTGCCTGTCTCACTGTGTGTGCATGCATGAGTGCCTGTGTGTGTGTTTTGTTCTTGTTTTTATTTTGTTCTGTTTTCTTGCAGGGATTGAGATGAGCACTGAGCTACATCCTCAGCCCTTTTTATTAGTATTTTTTAAATTTATGCATGTATACATGTATTTACTTATTTTGCAGTCTTGGGGATTCAACCCAGGGCCTTTACACTGAACTATATCGCCATCCTGTTTTTTATTTTTCACTTTGAGACAGGGTCTAAGTCACTAAATTCCGCAGGCTGGATTTGAATTTGTAATCCTCCTGCCTCAGCAGCCCAGTGTGCTGGGATTATAGTCATGTGCCACCATGCCCAGATTTGTTTTTGGTTTTTTTGAGACAGGCTCTAGCTATATTGTTCAGGCTGGCCTTGAAGATGGCAATCCTTCTGCCTCAGGCATCCGAATGCTGGGATTACACATGTGTACCACCATGCCCAGCCCCAGCCTTTCACTTTTATTTTGAGACATGTTCTCACTAAACTGCCCAGGGTAGACTCAAACTTATTATCTTCCTGCTTCAGCCTCTCAAATAGTTGGGACTTTAAGCCTGTGTCACTGTGTCTGGCTCACAATGGTTTAGAATAGAACAAAATGAGATAAAATGCTGGGTATGGTGGTGCACACCTGTAATCCCAGCACTCGGGAGGCTGAGGCAGGAGGATCTCCGTGAGTTTGAAGCCAGCCTGGGCTACATAAACAAGTTCAAGGCCAGCCTGCACTACATAGTGAGAGCTAGTCTCAAAAAAACAAAAAAGAGAGACAGAGATAAAACATTTGTGAAAGTACTTTATAAATTATTTGACACTACACATATCAAGGTGCTAGTATTATATACTCTTTAGCTTTAACCAACATCCTCGTGCACAAATCTTTAATCCTAACCTCAGTCCAGGTCCAACCACAGTACACTATTACAGCACTACAGAACACTGCTGCTGCTCACTCAACAGCTGCTGCACCATGGCCCAGGCAACATGCTCAATACCACAGATTAAAACATGAGACGGAAATGTCTGCCTTTAAGGTGGGCCAGTTGAAAAGACGCAGACATGGATAAACTATTACACAATGTACTGAGCTTCAAACAAGGCGCTTTGGGAATATAAAAAGGGAATTTCTAGCCCCTCAAGAAAGATTGGGAATAAGTGAAGGCCTAGAAGCCAAGGTATCACTCTGAAATGATGTTTTTTTAACTCGTTTATCTATTTCTTGAATGAGCTGTAAAGATATTCCTCAGACAAGGGGCCAGTGAGATGTCTCAGCAGCATAAGCGCCTGCCTGGCAAGCACGAGGTCCTGAGTTCGACTCCCGGTACCCACATATGAAAAAAGGGCCGGTGATATAACTCAGCAGCACGGGTGCCTGCTGGCGCGTGAGGTCCTGAGTTCGACCCCCGGTACCCACAAAAAAAAAAAAAGATATTCCTCAGACAAAGCAGGAAGAAAGGGTATTCCTGAAAGACGGAAGAACACGGAGCATGCACCCAGCTCAGTGAGTGTGCCAGTCTAGTGAGCCACAGCACTTGCACTCGCGGAAGTGGAGAGACTTGCAGAGGCTGGAGAGAAAAGTAAGGCAAAGGAGCAGTCCCAGGAGTTACGCTATCAAGAAACACCGACAAGCTTTAACCCAGGGAACAACACCATCAGAACAGGGCTCAAGAGATCACTCTGACAGCATTGTGCAGGAAGGACAGGAGGGTGAGAGTAGGAAAGAAAAGCAGCCACAGTTCAGGAGAGAGATGAGAAAAGCCTGGCTGAGGAAGTGACTGTGGCCATTTAAGTGCGCTGCAGAGGACTGGCTGAAGGGACAGCTGGGTGTGCAGGAGTGGGAGGGAAGGAGAGGCACAGCTGAGATCAAGCCCAAGCTTACAGCCTGGATCACAGCTACCAGTCTGGGGCTGCACAGGCGAGAGGAGGAGTTGGGTCTGCAGAAACAGCTAGCTGGCTGGAAGCTGAAGAGAGCCTATGGCAGGAGCCTTGGAGCCACAGGCAACAGCTGGCTTTATCTGTATAATAAGCCAGGCTCAGATGCAAGTCACAG
This sequence comes from Erethizon dorsatum, assembly GCA_028451465.1. Lineage (NCBI taxonomy): Eukaryota > Metazoa > Chordata > Mammalia > Rodentia > Erethizontidae > Erethizon > Erethizon dorsatum. The sequence continues at coordinate 105,430,627 of CM051827.1, read as the reverse complement.
CTCTGCCATTTACTGTGTAAACTTAGGAAAATTAAACTCACTAAGTACTCACTAATGTAGCACAAGTCTACATTTTGGGGGTTGTCACCAGGTCTAAGAATAATCTGTATGAAGCATTTTAATATTATCACTGGCACATAGTAAGTACCCAACAAAATAATAGCGCTTACAAGAGGACAAAGAATAGACCTTGAAAATCACCAACAGTAACCATACAGACTGGTAAAAGAGAAGCCCTTGATGGGAGTGGGAGAAAGGGCTGGGAAGGGAAGCAAAGAAGAATGCTACAGAAGCCAAAAGAAAACGGTCTCAAAATGTCAAATGTCAGAGAAAACAAGGAAGATAAGGGCTTGGAAAACAACTCAATCAGCAGCTAGGAATTCACTAATGACTCAGCAAGACTAGTTTTAAAGGCATGCTGGGGGCAGAAGTCTGGATTAAAGTGAAAGAATGAAAGGGGAAGTGCAGAAAGAGCCTAGGGAAGGCGAGCAGCTGTAAGAGCAGCCTTCAGAGTTGATTGCTTGCTCTCACTGGCGCGCTCTCTCTCTCTCTGGGCAGGGTCTCATTATGTAGTACAGGCTGGCCTCAAACTTGCAGTGATCCTCCTGCCTCAGCCTCCTGAGTGCTGGGATTACAGGCATGTGCCACCATAGTAGATTAGTTTTTGAGCAGATTCAGAGGGAGAGAAGTCCTGGAAGAAAGAAGTGGAGGATCTAGGAACATAATCCTGTAATCCCAACACCAGGGAGGCTGAGGCAAAAGGATCACAAGTTCAAGACCAGCCTAGGCTACAAAATAAGACCTGTCAGGAAAGGGCCGGTGAGATGGCTCAGCGGCGTAAGTGCCTGCCTGGCAAGTGCGAGGTCCTGAATTTGACTCCCAGATCCCACATACGAAAAAAGAGCCGGTGATATTGCTCAGTGGCACGGGCGCCTGCTGGCACACGAGGTCCTGAGTTCGACCCCTGGTACCCACAAAAAAAAAAAAAAAAAAGACCTGTGAGGAAGGAAGGAAGGACCCCACACACACACACACACACTCCGTATCTCTTTGGTCTAACCTCAATACGACCTTGCACAGTCTGAGGTCCCTTAGGCATCACCCGCTCACCTACCACTGCTTGCCCCTCCCACTGCATTACAGGATGAGCTTCACAGATACCTGCTGAACTAAGTGACTCAACCGCTGGTCTCATGTCTCAGTGCCCAGCTGTGGGTGTGTTAATTCTAACACAGCGTTCTCACATGCCATCTCCGCTCAGAGGTTAGTCTCGATCCCTTAGTCTGATGTTCAAGAAGTTTCCCAAGGCTTCTGCCACTTTCTGTCACATTACTCAGGAATGAGCCACCCCGAGTCCCTGCCTAGGCCCACAGAAAACAGCACACCCGGCCCCAGCTACCATTCGGAATTCCTACTTCCTTGCCTTTGCTCTTTCCTTTACCCGCTACTGGAAATGCCCAGTGCCTTTCTTTGCTTTTCTAAGTCTCTCTCTTCCTTCAATTCAAGCCTCACTACCCTCAAGGTCTTCTATAATCACTCCTGTGCCCTTCTCTACAGGTAAGAAATATTTATACCATCCATTTGACGCTTGGTGTATATTGTTATTTATCCTCTCATGTGTATCTCCTGACATCCCATCAAGAATACAAACTGCTAGCCAGGTGCGGTGGTGCGTGCCTGTAATCCCAGCACTCCGAGAGGCTACGGCAGGAGGAGCCCAGCCTGGGGAACTTAATGAGATCCTGTCCCAAAATAAAAATCTAAAAAAGGGGTGAGGATGTAGCTCAGTGTGAAGGCCCTGGGTTTAATCCAGTTTCACAAAAATAAATAAATAAGACTACAAACTTCTTCCGTGCTGCCAATAGAGATTTCAAAATAATCACTGACCAGTAAGGAGAACTGGACTGTGGATTCTGCAATATCTATGTTCCAATCAGAAAGCTTACGACAACAGCAAAGGATGAGAGCAGACTTTCATTCTTATGATGCTACAACACTTGAGAACTTTGTGAAAAGTAATTGTAATAAATAGTTAACTTCCTCTCCTGTCTCCCTGCCCTGCTCCCGTCTGAGTTATTGTATCTGGCCAATTCAATGTTCCTTCCTCAAAGGAATTCTTTCCTGACTGCCCCTTATTTATACCCTAATTTATTTTAGGGTTCTATAACTTCCTGTTCAATCAGTCTTGCGTATCTGTGGGCTCTGCATCTGTGGATTCAGCTGACCACAGACTAAAAATTTCAGGAGGGCTGGTGAGATAGCTCAGCAGTGTAAGCGCCTGCCTGGCAAGCACGAGGTCCTGAGTTCAACTCCCGGTACCCACATATGAAAAAAGGTCTGGTGATATCGCTCAGCGGCATGAGCACCTGCTGGCACTTGAGGTCCTGAGTTTAACCCCCGGTACCCACAAAAAAAATTAAAAAAATAAAAATTTCAGGAAAAAAACTGCATCTGTGCTCAACAGGTATAGAATTTGTCCTCATCATTCTTCCTGAAACAATAGAGTTTAACAACTATACAGCACCTTACGTTGTATTAGGTATTTCATCTAAAGATGATTTAAAGTAAATGGGAGGATGTACATAGGTTATATGCAAACACTGGGACTTGAGCATCCATAGATTTTGTATCCCTAGTGGGGAGGGAGGGTATTCTGGATCCAATCCCCAGTGGATAATGAAGGATGACTGCACTTCTTTAAAGTACAATTAAGATGAGAGCTGGCCCTGAGCAACTACTTCAAAGATAACACCATGTAATGTATTAACTTTATTATTCTATTATTTTGTTATGAAATTTTTACTTTTTTTCCACAAAATTTAAAAAAAATGTAAAAAAAAAAAAAATGACAGCTGGGCATGGTGGTACACACCTGTAATCCCAGCTACTGGGGAGGCTGAGGCAGAAGGATCACATGTTTGAGACCAGCACCGGCAATTTAACAAGACCCTGACTCAAAATGAAAAATAAAAAAAGGGCTGGGGATGTAGCTCAGTGTAATTATATTGAGTAATTATATAAACAATATAAGTAATTATATAATTTACAACATTATCTTTAGTTGGTATACCCAGGGACATCTGGAAAACAGCAGGCACTAAATACGAGTTGACTTGAATGAATGACTACTTTTCATCTGGACTATAAGCTCCACGACAACAGTGATCACATTTATCTTGCTCACTGATGACATAACCCCAGAGAAGAGCTTTGTGGAGAAGTGGCATTCTGTTCAATTGATTGACTGATTGACTGATTGATTAACTGCAGTACGGGGGATTGAACACAAGGCCTTCACATTGAGCTACATCCCAGGCCCCCACCTTTTTTGAGACAGGGTCTCATTAAGACAGAGTCTCAGTAAGTCACTAAGTTGCCCAGACTTTTTTTGTTTTTTTAAGACAGGGTCTCACTATGTAGTCCAGGCTGGCCTTCATATCACTATGGAGCCCAAACTGGCCTCAAATTTGCAGCAATCCTTCTGCCTCAGCCTCCCAAGTGCTAGGATTACAGGCCTGCACCACCACACCTAACTAAATTGCCCACATTGAGCTGGAGTTTGTGATCCTCCTGCCTCAGTCTCCCAGACTAGTGGGATTACAGGTGTGTACCACCACGCTCAGTTCCTTTTGCTTTATTTTGAGACAGTCTCACTAAATTGTCCAAACTGTGTATGCCACCACACCCAGCTTCCATTCATAGTTTTTGAATGAATGTACAAATGAACATAACTAGTGAGATTTAATGGTAATAAAGTATCAAGAAGGACTGTAAGGGTGATAGAACTTCCGGGAAGTGGTCACCTCGTCCAATGTAGCAGAGCTGATAAAGGATCTTCCATTTCAGCCAACTCACGAGTCCTAACTGCCCCGGCCTACCTACTTTCATTGGAGGACAAAGCAGAAGCCAGCATGTGAGGCAGTGAGCACAGCAGATACCCACACCCAGGATGGACACTTAGGAGAGGACACAGACTGGCAAATACATGAGTTACAGGGGGACGGATAGTTACTGTGAACAAATGAATAAACTCCCACCTCTTCAGGAGGAGTAAGTGGAAGTCATCACTCTGTCTTTCAGAATGAATTAAAATAGTGCTGAATTTCACAAAAAGGGAAACCTAACCCTCCTCAAACTGATCAGAACAGGAAGTTGCAAAAAACATGAAAGCAGGTTTTCATGATTACACAGAGGAGGTTTTACAACATTTGGTACCTTTAGATACAATAAGGGTTTAAAAAATAAAAAAAAAAATAAATACAATAAGGCTTAGCATTCATGTATTCAAAAAATTATATTCCAGAAATTATACTATGCTTGGTGCTAGGAATATAGAAACAAAACAAAACAAAAAACAAAAATGCCCATTCTCTCAAGGAGCTCACAATGAAAAGAAGAAATGAACAGGTAAGAACAATATGGGCTGAGAAGCTGCACTGATAATGGATGTTGAGCACACTACAGCAACATATAGAAGAATGTAATTGAGACCTGGGATGATGAGGAAAGGCTTCTCCATGGATCTGATAACCTAGTTGATTTTAAAGACTTCAGGAAGGGGTGACACATAATTAGTTTGCTTATCAAAATGAGTAAGAGCATCTATAAATTGGGCGTGGTAGCACTCACCTATAATCCAACACTGGGAGGCTGAGGTAGGAGAATCAAAACTGGAGCTCCCTGGGCAACTTAGAATCTGTCTCAAAATTTTAAAAAAGGGCTGGGGTTGTAGCTCAATCCCCAGCACCCTTCCTCCCAAAAAAGTGTAGCTGTAGTATGAGTACATCACCGAAGACTGCGCTGGATATAAAGGAAACTTACTTCTCCAGGAGAGCTTAACATTCTAAGCATGACTACTTTTCCTGCAAGGCCTCAGACAGCTGCTGATTACTATGCTAAGGAGCACGGTGTGAGCACAGGTTGGGCTCACTGAGGGTGGACTCTAATGCCACTAATGGGCAGGAAGCATGAGTATTCAGAAATCTGATATGTGATTTACAAAGTGTTCTGAGAAGTTTTAAAATAGAGAAATATTTAACATAGATGACTGACTTGTTAAGTCAACAGAATCAGAGGAAGAAAGGTACTATGAGATAAGCAAAGTGAGAAAAGTAAACACTGAAACTCCCATAAACAAAAGCTTTCAAAAATTAGGAAAAGGCCAGGTGTGGTGGCATACACCTGTAATCTCACGCTTAGGAGGCTGAGACAGGAGGACTGAGAGTTCAAGATCAGCCTAAGCTACATAACAAGACCCTGTCTCAAAAACGAAACAACCAGGCACAATGGCACACAACTATACTCTCAGCACTCAGGAGGGTGATGCAGGAGGATTGCCACAAATTCGGGGCCAGCCTGGGCTCCATAGTGAGTTGAAGGCTAGCTTAAACTACATAGTGAGAACCTGTCTCAAAAAAACAAAAAACTAAATAAAATTAGGGAAAGAAAAAAAAGGCCAGACTTCTTCTAGAAGAAAAACCAAAAAAAAGCGAGACAGTCTGAAAGAACTAGATTCTACAGCCCCGACTCAACAAGGAATCTGATCCTGATTGTCCAGCAGATGAACACTCTTACAGAGGATGGATCTCCGACTACAGGAACTGCCCTTCCCTCCCCATCACTAGTAACTTCCCTTCCCTCTCCCTGACACCAAAACTGTTCCCCATGTTGGCAATGATCTCACTTCTTCTACCCTGCAATGGACAACCAAAATGCTTGAATCAGAAACATAAGAGCTCCGAAATGACCCCACTTCAAGAGCCCCACAGCATCTGCCACTCGAGTGAATTTATGGATTCACCATTCTCCAGAGCTCTTCCCACACCTCAGTGCCCTACTCCTATAGAACTAGTGACATCCTGCTGCCCCGCTTCATTTCTCAGCCTTGTTCACAGCCAATCTTAGTGTCTGATTATCCCATCTTTGTAAAAGTGGTTTGTTCTGGCAGAAAGCATGGGTTTTGGCATCCAGGAAAGTCCTTAGTTCAATCCTCAATTCCACATGATAGGCTTTTTTTGGGGGGGGCAGGGGTGTACTAGGGATTAAACTCAAGAGAGTGCTAAGCTATGTCCCCAGCATTTTGAGACAGGGTCTCACTAAATTGCCCAGGCTGGCCTCAAACTTGCAATCCTCCTGCCTCAGTCTTCCAAACAGCTGCTATTATAGGCATGAGCCACCACATCCAGCTTACTTGGATGTTTGTAAGCCTCTTTATTTTTTATTTTTTATTTTTTGTAAAATGGGGGCTAACTGTACCTATTTTATAAGACTGCTATTAAGATAAAATACAAAACTGTATTAAGACCCACTATCTCAGTGACTGAAGCATACCAGGTACCATACTCAACAGGAGTCACTTATCTCACCCTCTCTCCACTGCCACTTGTAGCACAGTAGGTGTCTTCATTCTTTTTTTTTTTTTTTTTTTTGTCTTTCTGAGACAGGATTTCGCTATGTAGTTCAGCCTGGCCTTGAACTCACTTTTTAGCCCAGGCTGGCTTCAAACTTGCCTCAGATGGCCAACCTGAACTACACAGTGAGACCCCGTCAAGGAAGAAAGGAAGGAAGGAAGGAAGAAATAAGGAAAGAAAGAGGAGGGGAGGGGAGGGGAGGGGAGGGGAGGAAGGAAGGAAGAAAGAGAAGGAAAGAAAGAGAAAGAAAAGAAAGAGAAAGGAGGGGAGAGGAGAGGAGGGAAGGGGAGGGGAGGAAGGAAGGAAGAGAAAGAGAAAGAGAAAGAAAGGAGGGAAGGGAAGGTGAGGGGAAGAAGGAAGAAAAGAAAAAGAGGGGCCGGTGAGATGGCTCAGCGGCTTAAGCGCCTGCCCGGCAAGCGCGAGGACCCGAGTTCGACTCCCGGAACCCACATACGAAAAAGGGGCTGGTGATATCGCTCAGTGGCACGGGCGCCTACTGGCGCGCGAGGTCCTGAGGTCGACCCCCCGGTACCCACAAAAAAAAAAAAAAGAAAGAAAAGAAAAAGAAAGAGAAAGAAAGAAAGAAAGAAAGAAAGAAAGAGAGAAAGAAAAAGAAAGAAAGAAAGATAGATATTCTTTCCATCAGTGCATCATATTTAGTGTATGATTTCAGGATTTCTTCTTACTTCTTGGGCAATTATTAGCAGAAAAGTGTGAGCCATGGAGGATACATTATGTTCACCAATGTGGTTCAGAGTGAGGTAGGTGAACCAGGTAACTGCAGTCCTGGCAGGTTCTCTAGAAGGGCACAGATGCAAGAGAGTTTGGAAGAACATGGGCTGCATGAACTAACTGAAGGAACAGCTGTTCAGAAAGCTGGAGTAGAGGACCAAACCTTAAGAATGTTTTCAATTGGAATTTCTCAAAGCTACCAAATCAATAGAGAGACTGCATCAAGTCTAAGGATCTGAAATGTGAAAATAGAATGACAAGAGGCCCTTGGTAGGAAAAGACAGTACCTGTAGCAAGGTTCTGGTTGGTTTATTTTTGCTCTAGACAAGCATGAGTGGAAAAAAATGAAGCAAGAGTTAAGCCAACTCTACACCATGGGAAACAATAGAACAATAAAGAGTAAACTGGAAAATCAGGCTAAAATCTGACTCAGAAAATAAGCTGCTTAGGAAGCCAAGAAGATTAGTTATCAAATGATATGATTTTTCAAGAGTAAGCCTTTGCATAGAGATGCAAGAAAAAAAACTAAATTGGTGGGTGGGGGGATGGCAGCACATGCCTGTAATCCCACCGAACACCCCAAAGCAGAAGGGTCACAATTTCCAGGCTAGCCTGAGTGACTTGGTGAGAATCTGCCTTAAAAATTAAAAAATGGGCTGAGGATGTAGCTCAGTGCAATACTGGGTTCAATGTTAGTACCGCCAAAAAAAAAAAAAAGAAAAGAAAGAAAAGAAAAAAGGAGTGAGAAGAGTAAGATGGTTAAGAACCCATGAAGCTGCTACCAAATGGGCATCAACACCAGTTTCTTCAGGCCAATTAAATGGATTAAATGCCAAAATAAAGTCACTATCAAATAAAAAACTAAGGTAAGATGGTACTTCAGGAAGGAGAGGTTCCTGAATATCTAGTCATTAGGGAAGATTTCAGAGATTGCTGGGCATGGTGGCGCATGCCTGTAATCCCACCACTTGGGAGGCTGAGACAGGAGGATCACTGCAAGTTCAAGGCCAACCCCAACTATATAGCAAGACCCTGCCTCAAAAAAAAAAAAAAAAAAAAAAAAAGTGGGGGGTTGCTGGGGATGTAGCTCAGTGGCACAGTGCCTGCCTGGCAAGTGCAAGGTCCTGAGTTTAATTCCAGGTGCCAAAAAAATTAAAAAATCAATCCCTCTGAGCAACTAATGCCTCATCACTCTTCCTCCAATTTCCAAGTTCAAGCCCATCCTGGGCAATTTAACAACTTAGTAAGACCTTGTCTCAAAAGAAAAAATAAAAATGGACTGGGGATGTAGTTCATTGTGAAGGCCCTGGGTTCAATCTCTAGTACAGCAAAAAAAAAAAAAAGAAAGAGAGACTAAAAAAACCAAACTTGACACTTCTGCTTCCTCATGACCCATTTCTTCATCATTCAGACTTCGGCCTCCAGTCTCTCCTGAGAGCCTCCTTAGGATGTGCACTGGCTCAGCCAGGGGCTTCTTCCTGGCTCCTCAACTCCCCTGCAGGGTCATACCCAAATATTCACTCTTCCCTCAGCTTCCATGACTCTGTGTTCCACCCATTTCTTTGACTTCTGTAATCTTCTCTGGTTCCTCTTTGTTTTCTCAACACTTAAATTCTCAGACCAACTCTTATTTCTTCCTTGAGTAAACTGTCTATAGTTTAAACTACTGTCCTTTCATGGATCCATAATTCTAATCCCCCATCATTTCCTTTAACTCCAACCCACATTTCCAATGGGCATTCAGCTTGTTCTTGTCACTTTTCTCTAAGGACTACATATTCAATATATTCCAACCAAAATTATCAATTTCCCCACCAAACTTTTCCCTCTTCCTGTCTCGATTCCTGCTAATGGAATCGCCACTTAGGGGGTGGGAGGTGGAGAGTAGAGAACAGTTAGCCACTTTCTCCTCAGCATGCACAAAGTCTGGGGGTGATATGAATATGGGGACCACAGTTGACTCTTAATTATTTAATTCTTCACCAGCCCCATCAATCTGTTGTACTAAAGACACAACTGGAAATTCAACGAACTTGGGAGAAAGGGATGAAACTTTTCAATCAACGTGATTCAAAACCTTTGAATCACACCCACCTCATGGCTCATTACTCAAATTCTAGTAACATACAAAGTTTTCTCATACCTCTATGAAAGCTCTTGATTCTTTCCTTCATCAGAACTAAATGAAACCCTAAACCTACATTGAATGTGTCTTTTTTTGTTTTTTGTTTTGAGACAGGGTCTCACTATGTAGCTTAGCCTGGCCTTGAACTCACAACAGTCCTCCTGTGTCAACCACCCAAGTCCTGGGTTTACGGATGCATGCCAGCACGTCTGCCTTGAAAGTGTCTTAGAATTGGGTGCTTAGTCTCCAGCTTCTTTTACCTACAAGTAACAACTTCTGCTAGAGCACTCTGTCTAAAATGTCACTCTAATCATATTGTTCCCTGGCTCATACACCAGAATGTTTTCCCACTATTTGTGGAATTCAGTTCAAACCCTTAGCATGCTATCACACTGCCTTCCAAGTTTGGATGTCTGCTATCTTTCCAACCTTATCTCCTACTACTCCCTATGTTCTACTCCAAGGGTCACTACAGCCATCAGGCCAAATCCAGCACACTGCCTGTTTTTGTAAATAAAGTTTTATCGGGACACAGCCATGCTCATACACTTACATACTATCTATAGGTGCTTTTGTGATATAATGGAAAAGTTGAGTAATTGCAACAGAGGCCATATGGCCTGCAAAACGTAGAATATTTACTATTTACCCCTTCACATAAAAAGTGTACTGACAGTGTTCCAACAGAATAACTGGCTATTCCCTGAAAACTGCCTGTGTCTTCCACCTGCATGTATTTGTTCATGTTGCTCCTGTCTCTTGGAAGGACCCTTGCTTTTCCCCTAAACTGTGCACATTCTTCAAGACTAGCTCAAGTACTGTAAATATGTACTTTAAAACAAAAACAAAGAAAAGCTTAAATGCTACCTTTTTCATAAAGACTTGCCTGATCCTAAAGGTGAGTTTCCCTGTGCTCCCAGTGTGATATTTATACCTCTCTTCTGCATTTCCCACATTATGGCTAATGTTTTGATTACTCTCATAAATATATTTCTACTTCTGTATTGTAAATTGCCATAATCATTTGCAACCTCATAGAGCATAACAACACCTTGCTTTATAAATGTTTGTTGGGTTGAAATGAACCCCTACAAGCTTAAATACTGGGCTGAGACCAGTGTTGTGTTGTGTTGTGTTGTGTTTTTTGAGACAGGTTCTTGTGTAGCCCAGGTTGGCCAGGAATTCACACTCCTCCTGCCTCAGCCTAGTAGGGAGATAGTCTTAAGGCTTACACACAGGTCTCCACATTCAATTGCACAAGACTTGACAGCTGCACTCAAAAGAATAAGAGAAGCAGGATTTCTTCATCACAGCACTGCTAACATTTTGGGCTAGCTAATTCTCATTATAGGGGCCATCTTGTGCACTGTAAAATGTTCAACACCATCTTTAGCCTCTACCCTGGGGAGTTCGAGTAGTAACTCCCCAGGGTGACAATCAAAAATGTCTCCAGAGATAAGCAAATATCTTCTAGGGGGCAAAATTATCCCCAGTTGAGAACCACTATTCCAGAGGTTTCCAATACAAGCTAACAGTAAGATTTTGTTGCTAATAAAATACAGACTACATAATAATTGTAGTACAGTGTCCAGATTAAGAGATAAGCAGTATACAGTGCTAAATGACTCATACTTCCAAGACTGTACTCAACTCTGAATTTTAAAAGGACTTTAAAAAACTGGAATTCATTCAATTAAAGGTGACAAAGCCATCGAGGGACTGGAAGAAAATGTCAGAGGGGTACTTAACTAAATGGAGGTGGTCAGTCTGTACCAGAGATGGTGGTCCAGCTGTACCAGAGCTAAAGGTAAGCCCATGATCTTTACATATCTGATGGGCTGTCCTACGGGAGGAAGGTTACTCAGGAAGGCAGATCTAGACTTAGTGGGCAGCACTGCAGGAAGGCTGATTCTACCTGTATATAAGCAAAAGCCTTCTAACAATCAGAGTGGGCCAACAGATATATTGGGCTAAGCTGTGAAAGACTATGTTGTCATTTTGGAAATGTTCAAGCACAGGCCAGTGAACTAATGTCAGAGATGCTGTGGAGAGATTCCTGCATGAGATGGGAGCTGAGACAAGTTGGTGTCTCTAAGGTTCCTTCTAGCCCTGAGTCTAAGGTTAGAAAGAGAAAAGCCAAATGCCATGAAAAAGCTATACACATAAGCCATATGTAATTTTAATACCTTAATTACAGCAAAAAGAAAAATATTTTCTTAACCCTATTTCTGTTTGGTAACATCTTACATTTAGCCCCCAGCACTTTATCTACCAGTGACCTATTTATTCTAATTAACTTACAAAGTTAATTAGATTCCAGCCTAAAGTTTACCACTGCCTTTATACAGTAACTTGTATTCCATTAATTATCACCAGTACAGTTTGTAAAATATTTTACAGTTTTCAAAGCATCCTGACATATATTACCTTATTCACATTACCCAAATATGAACATGACAACTTATTTCAGATAACCTACACTCATTTGTGACATGTCTCTTGCCTGAATTTCTTATAAAAGGCTAGCCTTTATTATTCATTAAACGTTCACTAAGTTAATAAAACATATTCTAGTAGATACTCATCTCCAAAACAAATTATTTATACACAACCCAGAGATAAGCTAAATCCAATTATTTGTTATTAGATAAGCCAAATTTAGTTATTTCAGCATCAGAAACATGGATTTACTTCTGTGAAATTTCCACTTTATTTGTGATTTGAGGAAAATTTAAGATAATTTATATTCCTAAATTTCAACATGGGCATACAATCAAAAAGTTCAAGAAAGCAAACACAACAAAACATGAAGTATATGTGTTATTGACAAGCAAAACCACCGTAGGCACTAAACCCAGGGTCTCCCTTACCACCTGGTTAAAAGTGTCAACAAGACTTGTGTAAGGAGTTGCCCCAAACCAAAACAGGCCCCCAGCCACTGCTTTACTTACTTCTTTACGTTTTGTTTCTGGACATTCCGACTGCAGAGTAAGAGTTGCACCTTCAATATTTCTTGGCATGGGTGTGGAACCAGGGTTTATAGTCAAATGAATCTGATCAGGTGAGATAATGTGTTGCACATAACCCTGGGACATTGCTTCCTGATCTATTAGGTGGAAGCCCTCTTCACCCCCTACTAGAAAAGGCAAGTGTTCTCCACATTGTCCATCATCATCTTCATCCTCCAAAGTGCCCGGATCCTGCTCAATAAGGACAGTGGTCCTATCATAAACAGTTCCAGATGAAGGCACCAGTCCGTTTGTATCCACAAACCTGAGCATCTTGTCATCTTCCTCTGCCTCAAAGAAGATGATGTTGTCGTCTGGACTGTGTTCCCCCATGATGCAATCGTGCTCAGCCCAGTTGTGAGAAATGGAAAGGTGATGACCTCTCTGCAATAGACAAAGACAGAATCAGAGCCACACCACAAGACCCACTGACCTCCCCAGAAACCTCAACACTCATTTTCCCTTATTTAAAAAAAAAAAAAAATCCAAAACAAACGAAAAAAATATTCATCAATAATTTTTTACATTTAACTTTGATATAATCAAGTCAATCTTAAGGAAAAACAATGCTTTTTTCCCCAAAAAATCTAAGGAATAAGTAGCAGTTCATAAGACCTTCTAAATGTGCTTGTCAATACCTAAAGAGAACGAAGGAACAAATAGAACAGTGGTTGCTTCAAGGCTGAGTTGCTTTGAATCTGAAAGTAAGGCAATTCCACTCAAATCATACTATGGGGCAGACACAGTTTCATGTAGGCTACAGCAGAAGAAACGTGGCTCTGGACATAAGTCATTCTCCCACTAATCCTGGTTTTGCCCTTTATTATTTAGGTAACTTTTCTATACCTCATTTTTCTCTTAAAGTTGTGATGAGGAGTAAAGTAGGGTATGTAAAGCACAGTGTCTGACAAATAGAGGAACGGGTGTGGATTCTTTCCCTCCATCCTAGAACAGATGTTTCAGCTCCTGTGTGAAGAGGCTAATCTCATAATGCACATCTAATGAAGATAATTTTCATTATCTGTCTACTAAAACGACATGGTAGCCAGGCATAGTGGAGGCTGAGGCAGGAGGATCACCGCGAGTTCAAGGCCAGCCTGGGCTACATAATGAGTTCAAGGCCAGCCTGAACTACATGGCGAGACCCCGTCGCAAAAACAAAAACAGAAACAAACATAAAACTACATGGTATGCTTGTATACTGGGCTCTCTGGCCTGAGAAAACGCTCCTACATTGACACTTGCTACGAGTTCAGAAAATGTCAGCTAAATGAATGAAAGACATACAGATATACTCTCTTGGGAAGACACAGTCTCTTGGGAAGACACACTCCCTTGGAGAAAATACCAAATCTGAGGTATTCATGGTGTGAAATAGTGATTCTTCCGTCACCTGCGAACACACAGGTTCTACAAATGTGGTCTGACAGGCAGAACACAATTTAAAAATAATTAGCACATCACTTTTAGTTTTCAGTCTGGCTCTGTACTTTATCTTTCTCTTCGCCTCAGGGTTTCAAAGTGAGCCTTTATGTAGCAGGGTGGCTAGGCAGAGAGGTAGTTACCAGAGACAGGTCAAGGGATCTGATCCGGGAGGAACCGGCCCGACCCCTTGCTCTGGCTTACGCAACCCCACAGATGCACATTTCGCTGCCTCTGAGAGGAGAGATAAGAGTACCGAAGGCCCAATGGGCTGCCCCGGCACATTCGGCGGCAACGCTGAGACCAACTGTCCGAAAGAAACACGACCCAGGTTTGAGGATGGCCAACGAGGAGTGTGAACGAAGCACCCTTGAGGAGCCTGGGGAGAAGAACCTGTCTAGAACGGCCCCCAGCCCAGTACTACATGAGAAAATCCTAAGACAGGCCGGGGGGCTACCAGTTGGGCGAAGAGAGACAGGGTCCGGGTCTCCATGGAGACAGGAAAGGGGGGCTGGATACCCATCCCCATGGAAACGGAGGAGGGGTGGGGTCCCTACAGAGAGTGGAGTGGGGTCTCTACTGGAAACTGCTTCAGGAGGGAGTCTAAGTCCCGCGCCCCCCTGGAAGTCCCAGCCCAGGCCGAGTCTAGTTTCGCCTTTTACCTCCGCGGCTCCCGGCAACGGCGGCAGCAGCAGCTTCTCCCCTCCCCAGCGGCACCATGATTACCCCCACCTTTCCCTATCGTCACTTCCGCTTCCGCTTTCCGGAGGAAGGAGGAGACAGCCGCTACACCTCCGTCTGGCGCTCCTGGTTGGCTTCGGCGGTCTGGGGGCTGAGCCCGAGCGTCCAATTGGCGAGCCGCAGGGGCGGGGTGAGCCGCAGGGCGGGGCGGGGTAGTTTGAGTCTTAGCTGGCGCTGTGAGCTCCGGCTGCACCGGGAAGCGCTCTGGTTTTTGCCGACGTGCGCAAGAAAGAGGGGGCGACTCGAGACCACAAATACGAAATAGCGTCAGCCAACCTTGCGCCACGACTGTAACGGAAAGGACGCCGGTTAGCTATCAGATTCCCGGCTCGGACACGCCAGGGGCGAGGCTGTTCCTGGCCTCCTTCCTCTACGGGGCCAGCGCCCCCTCGTCACTCAGCAAAGTTAACAAGACAGGAGGGTCCAGCAAAGGAGGACTGGACTCAAAAGGCAGCTAGGAGCATTCCAGGCCCAGCCAGAGAGGACGCTGCCTTCTCTTCCCTTTCCAACAGGCTTTCATAAAATGCCCAGTTTCCTTTCTCCTTGTACACCTGCCCAGCCTGGCCCCCCCCAACTTTTCTCCCCTGCAGAAGATTCTCCCGCCCGCGTCAGTGAACGCCACCTACTGGCCACTCCCTTTCTTTAACTTCACATTCATCCTGTCGGTCCATCTCTTAAATCACTAACTACACTGCCAAGTAGTGGCATTCTAGAGCCCAAGAAACGATTTTGTGCATACCTTTAGTATGCTCCCGTCTTTTCTAAGTTCCTGTAAGATCCCGTGAACTACGCTTCTATAATATTAACAGTGAGACAACCCTGGAGAATAGATCAGGGGTTCAGGTCATAGCCCGCCATCTCTAGCTCGGAAAACGTAATGATTAGTGACTATTATCCACCAGATTGCTGGCCATTTGTCTGACTCCTGATCAGCTGTCTCAATGCTTGGACCACAGAGGTCCAACTGCCAAAGACTGCCATCTTCTAAGAGAAAAACACAACAACCACTGTTAAAAATACATTTATCATTAAAATATATTACAAATATGAAAGGAGATGCATAATACAGTTTGGAGGATTTGCTGGCCTAGACGTTCTCACTTGCTTCACTGGAACAGGCATTTCCTCAATGTTTTCACCTTTAAGCCCCTGTATTGCCCTCCCTAGCTGAGTGACCAGCCTCAGAGTTATTGAGCCATATCTGAGGAGGAAGGGGGTGGAGTTTCTGACGCATGCACATCCTCAGATTGAGCAATGGAAGCATAAGTGGTGGCTGAGGCTTGTTTATCCAGGACTGTCCATCTGAATTCTTGCTGTCCGACTCATTTTCCTTTCAGGACTTCAAAGTTTATTCAAATATCTGATCGTAAAGAGCTCAGCCCAGGCTAAGGGATGGCATTAACTATGCCCTGGAGCAAGGCTGAATGAGCATCGGTACAGTCTTTTTTTTTTTTTCCTCTTTTGTTTTTCTGAGTCTATGTATTCCAAATGGCCTTGAACTTGCTATGCAACCCAGGTTGGCACTGAATTCATGATCCTCCTGCCTCAGCCTCCCAATTGCTGGGATTATGGGCAAGCACCATGCCTGGCCTAAATTTGGTAAAGTAATAAGGAATTAATAGAGATCTGTGTTAACTAAAGTTGAACACCAAATGTCAGTTTTATTATGGTAGATTTCCCCCATGTCTTCACAGCTCAGCACTGAGCATTCTAACCGATGGCAGGATGCGGGGAGGTCTCGGCTCAGGAATCAGGTAGCTGCCATTCTTGCTTCTAGGTGGGTTCATATCATCTTAAGACATCACTTGAGCTGAAACCAGTGCGGTTAGCAACTGGCTGCCTCCAGTAAAACAAAGAGGGAGATGGAGAGGTTCAGAGTGTGTTGCAGAGGAACTGGTGAATAAACTCTTGAGCCTTCTTCTTATCTGTCATGTCAAGCTTTTGGTCACCAGCTGGGTTTCGAAGCACTAAACTGCCAAATATGCTTGCTGTGTGAAAAAAAAAGAAAACAAATGATTCAGCAACAGACAGTATTACTTATTCTTGTGTTTTTAGGAGCAGAGAAGGGATACCAAAGAGCAGTATTTTCTGCTCTGAAACACACAAAGCAAAAAATTACTTGAGTATAAACTTTGCTCAGAGCTTAAAATTTAAATTCTACTGTAATGGACCCAGGACCCTCCTCCTAATGTCATTTTACAGACATGCTTTCCTAGACACTTACCTAGCTGGCTGCTTACCTAGAATATTCTCATCCAAATGATTTTTTGCTGAATTTTTCAGCAATTCTTGCAAAAATGCCATTAAGTAGTTGAAGACATTTTTGTGGAATGTGGGTAGAGTAAGAATGACCTGAAAGAGAAAGAATTAGGATTTGTCTATTTGTTCATTCAATTATTTGTCGGTTTGCCTACATTCCAGGACATGAGTACATAATCTATGAACATGAGTAAGCTCGAACACAGGAAACTTTACCTGGCGTTAAGCGCCATAAGAGAAGCACTGGCCAAACAGCACATGAAGTTAAGAGGTCAGACTTCTCACTCTATGTTCTGAGATAACTTAAGGGAACAGAAGACATTTTAGTTGGGTCTTGGGTATAAGACAAAACTGGACCTATAAGGTAAGAGACCTATAAAGGTAAGGTATTCGGGACAAAGAAAGTGTTTCAAAGGTGAGAGAAAGTGTACAGTGAGGTAAGGCGGAAGAACATATTATAAGAAGTCAATTCTGGTAAGAGTATACCCCTTTTAATAGGCTTTAAGGCTGAACTTCAATGGATATCCCAGCTATCATCTGGGGAGCTTACACAAAATAGATTCCAAAACACATTCTGATTCAGTGGATTTGGGGTGAGGCTCTGCAATCTCTATTATTGGCAAGTTTTCTATAGTATTCTGTCAAGTATAACTATTGTATAAGTAAACTATTAGGTTAAATCAAAGAAAATCCTGAATATTTAAGAAAATAATTAATTGACAATGGAGAGCCACGTATGGTATTTGACCAACATGATGAGAACTTTAGGATGCACGACTGGATGGCAATCTGCAAAACAAATCAGTAGAGGTAGAGCCCAAACATAGAGCACTGAACCAAAGTAAGTAGAATGAGAATGGAAGGGAGAGGATGGTGGTAGATCAACGGGCCTGGGTGTGTGGGCAGGGAGGAGAGGGAAGAGTCAGAAATGACTCAGGTTTCATGGTTGAGTCACTAGAATTAAGGGTGATGCTATTAAAAGGAAAAGGAACACAAGAGGAAGAACAGGTTTGAGAAAGAAGGGTATGGTATTAAGTTTCTAAGACACTGCACTTAAGGAGCTGTGCCCAATTTGTTCCATCAGGCCACCTGGGTCCAGGGAGAGCCACATACATACAGTGATGCTCAGCACCTCCTCTCACCTGTTTGCTTGCTGTGTAATTACCAGAACACTCCAGACAGCTATGGTAGGCACTGTAACAGATCACAGGCTCTGGCAGACTCTCCAGGAAAAGCAGCAAGGCTTCGGCTACAGAATGATTGCTAGCAGCTTTTGGCCCATCGTTAAGGAACAGATGATGTTGGTTCATTGCCGACCCCCAACCCTTAGGAGAAGGCCTAGGGGCAAGTACACGCTAGAAATACCCCTACTCAGTCAGGCTCTCTATTTAGAGCTGGGATGCCAGCCTGACATCTCAAAGTGTCTGTCAGATGAACCAGGTCTTCCTGAGGTCCTGCTATATTAGTTGTTGTAAAATCTTCTCTACGCATACTTCAAGTAGGAAAAACATGATCACTGAGAACACAGTATTAGACTTTGAACTTTAAAATACTATTTTCCTTTTCTCACCTCTCTCACCCATATTCATACACACACATGCACTCAGATGAATGCCTGAAGGATACAGAGGTTATCAATCATTCCCGTATCCAAACAGTCCCTGATATGTTCAAATTCCAACCTCAGGCCTGGCTGTTGAAACAGATCTTCCTGCAAAAGGGAAGAAAGTCACAAAACAATTACTTTTTCAGAAAATCAGCAATGATTTCCTGACCCATCAATATCACCGAAGTACAAAAAGGCACCGTATAGTGAGACCTCTGAATCACCCTGGTAGACGATGTGATTTAGGCTGATGTGGCTAATTCATCTTGCGGACCTTCCCAGACACGTTTTTACAATAAGTTCTTAGGCATCTATAATAAAACTAGTGGTAGGGCACACTACATAAGACAAAATCCAACATAAGAAGCCAGGCATGATGCCACACACTTGTATTTGGGAAGCTGAGGAAAGAGGACTGCCTCAAGTTCAAGGCCAGCCTGGACTACATAGTGAGACCCTGTCTCAAAAAAAACCAAACAACAAATAAAAAACAAAACAAAAGCAATACAACATGAGAAAACTTAAGAACACCTATGTATCCTGCAGTGCTATGGAGGGATTAACTAGAGAAAAATATATCACATATAAAATGGAGAAAACTAAAAAAGTCATCTCAGAGCATTGTACAAGCAATATTATGGCAATAAAGGTTATTTCCATTAGGATATTATATATTCATTTGTTTTATACAATAACAATACCATATAACTGTTAATAATATACATATTACTCAAAAGTTTCATCTGAAAGGAGCTCTACAGAGAAGGTAGAATACTACAGTACTTAAGAATGTGACTTCTAGGGGGCCAGTGAGATAGCTCAGCGGCATAAGCGCCTGCCTGGCAAGCGCGAGGTCCTGAGGTCGACTCCTGCTACCCACGTTAAAAAAAAAAAAAAATCGAATGTGACTTCTGCTGGGCATAGTGGCACATGCCTGTAGTCCCAGCAGTTGGGAGGCTGAAGCAGGAGGATTAAACCTGACCTATATCGTAAGTTGAAGGCCAGCCTGAACTGCATAGTGAGACTTTGTCTCAAAAAAACAAAACAAAACCAAGAATGGTATTATAATTCATACAGGTCTCTGTGGAACCTATATATAAACAGGTCAGTCAAACCAACAAACTGACTTCATGAAGCTTGCCCAAGTCACTCTAGAAATGAAGCCTGGGTGTTCCATGAAGTCCTCCCCTTCTACCTGGCTTCTCAAGAAGTCAGCCCCTCCCATTCCCAGAAGCAAAGGAGAGTAGGAGGACATCCCTGGAGGCCTTCAGCTGGGTTACTATCTGGGGGGCCCAAAGAACCCAGGAAAGGAATGTGCTGCTAGGAGGGGTGTCTTCCCTAGGGGGTAGTCAAATGCCGCATGCCATAGCAGGCTCTCACAGGGCTATGAAACATGCTACAAAATCAATCTCTCCATCTCCCCCTGGGGGGAAGGGCTTTCCACAGGTTCCTCAGGGCAAAAGCATTCTATGCAAAAGGTTCTCAGGGGCTACTGATCTTTCCTCCAGGCACCCTGGTCTCAATCATGACTGCCTAACCACAACCTACCTGCTGGATAGCATTTCTGTACAGGTAATCAACCATCATCCAGAGCTCTTTGGGGATTTCCATAGGGCTCTCCAACCGGCTCCCATCATCTTCGCTCTGTATTGGCATCAGAGTCTAAAAATAAAGAAAAATCAAGACAAGGTGACCCACTGATGGAACTTGGGGACAGCAAATGCATGGAAAAAGGGAAAAATTTCAATGCCCCTAACCAAACATGGACAAAAATGAAATCAGATGGTACAACTCAGGGACAAAAGGTGACTTTATGGCCAGGAGTGGTGGTGTATGCCTGTAATCCCAGCACTCAGGAGGCTGAGGCAGGAGGATCGCTGCTAGTTCAAGGCTAGCCTAGACTACATAGTGAGTTCAAGGCTAGCATGAACTGCATAGTGAAACTCTGTCTCAAAAGAAAAAAAAAAAAGGTGACTTTTGAGAATTGGGAAAGAGTTATGGCAAGCAATTTCAATGAGTTAGGTGAAATGTGCACCATTTTCTTAGCAAAACAATCATGCTTATAGCCTTTCACTGTCGGAACCAGACAGATGGTGTGGTCTGATGAGGAAAGAGCAGATTTGGAAGTCCAAAAATCTGAGTTCAAGGTCTATGTCCACTGTTAACCCACCATGTAACATATGACAAATCACCCTCCTCCATTTGGGCCTCTATTTTCATCTATATAATGGGAAGGATAATTCAAAAGTCTCTAAATAAGAAAATATATTGGTGTGGGGAGACACATGTTATTACCATAAATCTGGTCCAAAGTAGTTCCACTGTATTAGAAATGTCTCTATTGCAGCCTTTTACCTTTCGGTGAATTTAGTTTAGGATGATAACCTACCAAGAGGTGACTTTAAAAAATGAATAATATCATGGGCCAGGGAACTCTCATCATATTAGGGTTCAGGGCTTTGTTCTTCTAATATATTGTTAACAGATTGAATGTTTATGTTCCCCACCCCCAACAAATCAATGTCAGGGTATCTGAATGTGAGGCCGTTGGGAGGTGGTTACTAACGAGGGCTGTGCAGTCAAGAATGGGATTAATGCTCTTAGAAAAGAGACCTCAGAGAACTCCTTCACCCTTTTTACCATATGAAGACTTAGTGAGAAGCTGGTTCTCTAAAAACCAAAAAGTGTCACCAGACACCAAATGTATAAATGTCTTTACCTTGGACTTCCCAGTTTCCAGAACTGTGAGAAATAATGTTGTAAGTCTACAGTGTTCTGTTATACAAGGCAAAGGGTCTAAGACATGTACTAGGTGTGAAAGACTGAAAAACATGGCCACATTCTGCAACTTTTCCTACCAAGAGATGGAGTCTTTCCCCGCCCATGGAATCTGGGCTGGCTTTACAACATGCTAGGATCCATAAAATATGACACGAGTTACCGTATAGTGCAAACTTTGGAGGAATGCCGTAAGTGGCCTTACACCTTCAGCTCTTGTGCTCTTGCCATCACATGTAGAAGCCTGAGTGAGCTTTTTCCCTTTTTTTTTTCCTTTTTTTTGAGACTGGGCCTCACTATATAGTTCAGGTTGGCCCTGAACTCACTATGTAGCCAAGACTAGCCTCAAACTCAAGGGGATCCTCCTGTCTCAGCCTCCTGAGTGCTGGGATTACAGTTGTGTGCCACCATGCCCAGCACAAGCCCCCTGAATTCTGAGCCCAGAGAGCAGCCAAAAAAACCTAAGACATGTAAGGAAGGTCACCTTGGACCCTCCAGCCATCACAGCTTCCACCTGATTACAGTGGCATAAGTGAGCCTAAGGAAGACCAACAGAAGAAACCAACAGAGTCATGAGAAACAACTCAATGTTGTTTCAATTTTGGGGTGGGCTTGTGGCATAGCAATACATGGCTGATATGCTAAGCAAGCTGTAGGAGGCTGAAGAATTCTTAAGTCCCAAGGGAGGTAAGCATAGGAGCAGCTTGTTTGACTGGCTGTGCTGCAACTCAGTTCCACGTGTTTCCATGTCACTCACCAGCTCACTAATAGTTTCAAGTGGTACATCCAAGATTGGCTGCCTCATGTAGCACAAAGTGTGAATGGGAGACCCAAAACAGCTGGGCAGGTAGTTTCCAGACACAGACAAAAAGTAATCCTTTCCCCTGTCCAAGTGCAAAACCAGAATGTCCTCAATTTTGTCTTCACCCGAGTTGAGTTTTGTAGCTGTGGTCTTATTTACAAAGAGTTCCAATTCAATCTCAATGTCAGAATCTGCAGAAAAGTTTTAAAAAGAGTAATGTTGGCTAGGGAGAGGCCAAGAGGAAAGGGGCAAAGGAGATAGGAGGGAAGAGGGTAAGGCACAAAGTGTTAGGAAAAGGAAATAAATGGTATCAACCCACAAGTATCCATGAGCTCAGGAGACACAAGAATAAGGAGTTCATAGTCCAACTGGGACTATGAAAACAAAAATATCTGAATAGACAAATGTTAAAAAATTCAAGCACTAAGTAGCATAGCTTAAGCTAAAAGTATTAATACAATAAGAAGGCATGGATCAAAGAGCCTCTCCTGAGGCAGGTAAGATGAAGATGCCTGATCCGGTGGAAACAGAACACAATTATCAGCCTGTAAATTGTCCACAAAACATGCTAATCCTTCTGCCACGCCATACCTCACAGAGTGCAAAGGAGAAGTCAGGGGAAAGATGCAGACAGTAAATTCCACGGCCAGATATAATTTCTGAATTACCACTCCATTATCTTTCTCCACAAGAGCATGAAACTGGGAGTTGATTATAGTAAGACAAACAGTGAAAACGGCTCCTTTAACAGCAGCATCTGCTTTACATTAATCTTATGTTTTCTCTTTCTGTGAAATTATGAAACATATAAATGACTGAAAACACTTCTGAAACTGAACATATGTTCCTCACTATTTTATATTTTATTTATGGATGGGTTCAGTCAGAGGGCTTTAAAAAGAAGTTTCAAGCAGAAAACAAAACATTCAGAAGCAAAAGGCTTATTTTAAGAAAACAGCAAAGACAAGTCCCCAAACCAGAAACCAGGAATCTGGGAGCCGAGATCTCACCTGGCAGGAGGAACCCTCTACTGGGGTTGGCATTCAGCCACTGCTTACAGTAAGACTCTTCATCCGGCTTGTTGATGAATTCAAACTGACAGGGGACTTGCCCATTGTGAATTGTAAAGGACTCTACTTGCAATTGCATGTACTTCACATTCTGAAAACAGAACTGGGAACAAGCCCAGGACCAGTCAGAACCAGTGTCCTCTCCTGGACCACATGCCCCAGCCACCCCAACTTGCCCTCAGAAGAAAACAAAGGACCATCTCTTCGAAATGTTTCTTCCTTAGGTATACACCTGGAGGCCACAGCCAGTTCTCTATGTTTAAACCCAAAACCCCCAAACTCCAAAAACTCAAGTTATTTTTATATGTATATTTCCTGAAGGAATTAAAGCTTATATATTTTATACCCAAAAACCATTTTCAAAATGCCCTTCACAAATTCCATCCCTCAACATGAAGAACAAGTTCACCCTTGCAAGCAGCAGGACATCTAGGCACTGAAAGCGCCTTTATCATAGACCTCCAAGTGATTGACTGTGTGGCACTGTCAACTTTGAACGACCTATGCTGTGGCTCTCCCATGAAAAACCTTAGCTCTAATTGGCCCATCTTTTTTCTCTAATGTTTTATCTTCCATCAACTCGTGTGGATCCAAAAAATTCAGAATCAACTTCATATCAAAGTAAAGCATCAGTTGGAAGACAAACCCACTGCAAAAATATATACCTGTTATTCTAAAATCAAACAAAGCACCTTTCAGATTATCTCCTGGTTTAGAAGATGAGGTCATGAATATAATCTAAGCCAAGAACCCCTGTCTTCTGCTACCATCATCCTCACTTTATCCAGAAGCAGCCTGTCAAGAAAATGAGACTCCAATAACATGACAGGTGCCCCTGGAAATTCTGAGCTCTAGTAAATGAGGGACACTTAAATTCTAGGAAGAGCAGAGCCCAGTGCTAATATTCTTGACATGTCTCCCTACCTCTCGTTTGGAGAGAGACACAGAAGGAATGTTGGCATTTTCCATCTTATCAAGAGAGCGAACGATTTCCTCCAGAGTCTTCCTGTAGAGCTCATCGTTGACAACCTTCACCTGGAAGAGAAACCGCAGGGACTGCATCTGAGGTTTCTGCCTATTTCCTCTTTCTCAGTATTGAGGACACTGATGGTGCTGGAAATAACAGTTGACAGCAATACAGAAAGCAAAGGCTAAATACATTTCACTAACTGACAGAGAACCCAATTAACAAGAGACTTGGAGGAGCCCCAGCTGTGGTAAAGTCACCTGCCCCCTGACCGACAGAAGGAAGATACGGGAGTGAGAGCTTGGTGGCTGCTGGTTCTGTCAGCCCCAGGCCCTGGCAGAAAGATGCTGGATGCCCAGCTGTTCCGCTTGCTGCCACCCACAGGCCAGCAGTGAGAAATGTTTCTAGGGCTTTGATTTAAAGCAGCATTTCCAAGCTTTTTCACATAATCCAGGAAGATTTTTTTTTTTTTTTTGAAGGTACCGGGGGTTGAACTCAGGACCTCGCGCTTGCCAGGCAGGCGCTTATGCTGCTGAGCTATCTCACCGGCCCATACTTTCTGTATTTTGAATTACAAACATTTTTTATTTTCCAAAAAAAATTTAATTATAACATTCATTAGGCTTTTCTCAAACTAATCACATACTCATAGATTCTGATATGCCTCTACCCACAGCTTCGAGAATTGGTGATATAAGCAACCCAGAAATCACTGACAAAACACAAATAGATTACACATGAATGAAAAGATGTTGACCTCACTAGCAATTAAGGAAATATAACATAAAATAATGGGAAACATTTATTTGTTGGCAAAAATTTAAGACAGATAAAATACAATATTGGCAAGGGTATGGTAAAATAAGCTCATACACAGTTAGTAAAAGTGTCAAATGGTAAGAACTGTTGGTAGGATAATTTAGCAGGATCTAATACATTTAAAATTAAATAAATTTAAAACTTTTTTCTTTTTTAAATGGGGTTTTGCTATGTTGCCCATGCTGTCTCTGAACTCTTGGGCTCAGCAGTCCTCCTGGGTAGCTGGGACTGCAGGCATATACCGCTGCATTCAGTTAGAATATGATTTTCTTTGAATCATTAATGTCACCTCTAAGAATTTCATTTTATAGAACTCCACATATACAAAAATATATGTGAAGGATGGTCACTATAGCACTGCATATAAAATTTTGAAAACACATGATCACTACATTATGGTTCATCCATACTACAGAATAGATTTCAGCCTCTAAAAATAATGAGCAGGACCAGGCATGGTGGTGCACAGCTGTAATCCCAGCACTATGGGAGGCTGAGGTAGGAGGATCACAAGTTCGAGCCCTAACTGAGTAACTTAACAACTGGTCTCAAAATTAAAAATAAATAAGAAGCTGGGGATGTATGCAAAGGCCCTGGATTCAATCTCCAATAATGCAATAATAATAACAACAATAATTAAAAAATACGAGGATGAGGAGGAGGAAGATCTACTTTTATTGAAATGAAAATAACTCCTAAGATTTTTTTCTAGGGGGCTACTGGGAATCAAACTTAGGACCTCACGCTTGCCAGGCAGGCGCTGTGCCACTGAGCTAAATCCCCGGCCCAGATATTTCTGATGGAAGAAAAAAGAAGCTCATAGAATAATATATATAATATGATCTGTTTTACCAAAAAGAGGGGCTGTGGATTTAGCTCAGTGGTAGAACACTTTTCTAGCAAGCTAGAAGCCCTGGGTTTGGGCCTCAGCACCAAAAAATAAAAAGTTAAAAAAAAAAAAGACCAAAAAGAAAAGGGGGGAGGATATCCTATATGTTGTATATAGAATGCTGACATACTCATCTGTAAGTGCATAATGGAAGGTCTGGAAAGATACAGTCTAAAAAGCAAATGGGGGGGCCGGGAATACAGCTCAGTGGCAAAGCGCCTGCCTGGCAAGGGCAAGGTCCTGAGTTCAATTCCTGGTACCAAAAAAAAAAAAGCAAATGGGAACTTCCATGTATATGAATATACAAATTATACCAAAACAATTATTAATTACATTTAAACTATGGAAGGAATTCTAAGAAGCCTCCAGGCTGCCTTTGGACTCCTGCCATTTCTACCCTGCTAGTATGGTTTGCAGATTTTGGACCTGCCAACCCCCACAATCACGACAGTCAATTCCTAAATAAATCTCTTTCTGTAGATCTATGGGTTCTGTTTCCCTGGAGAACTCCAACTAATTCAGTACTCAATAAATGATGGGAAAAAAAAGACCCAGCAACCTAAACTACAACAATAATAAAAAGATGGCTACCATTGCTACCATCTAGTTGGCTGGGGGCAATAAATTTTAAAATTAATTAATTTAAATAATTTTTCTTCTTCTTCTTCTTTTTTTGGTTTTTTGAGACAGGGTATCACTACGTAGTTCAGGCTGGCCTTGAACTCACAGCGATCTTCCTGCCTCAGCCTCCCAAGTGCTGGGATTATAGGCGTGTGCCACCATGTCCAGCACTGAACAAACAATTTTTGAAAGGAGCTTCCTCACATTTGAGGGCAGAGGAGGAGGTCAAAAAAACCCCAAAAAGTAGTGTGTGAAAACCTGTTCCCCATGATTACAACAGGCACCAGCTGCCCACCTACCCCAATGTCAAACTCTGAGCTGACAGGCTTGTGGTCACTGGTCTTCAAGGCCATGTGGCTCTGGTAACTCAGCTGAGTGATGTTCTTCCCTTTCCAGAGGATCCGGTCACACCAGGCAGGAGCACGACACTTCTCACTGAAATGGAAAGCCCATGCTGGGAACTCACAGACAGAGCAGTGCTCACTGCCTCGCTA
Organism: Erethizon dorsatum; assembly: GCA_028451465.1. NCBI lineage: Eukaryota > Metazoa > Chordata > Mammalia > Rodentia > Erethizontidae > Erethizon > Erethizon dorsatum. The sequence continues at coordinate 105,403,884 of CM051827.1, read as the reverse complement.
GTGCCCTGGCTCAGGGAAGTACCAGTGAAACACAGCCTTCGCATCCATGCGGCCCACTAACCCAAGATGTCAGGAACAGTCCCGGCCCGCCAAGGAATAGCACATATCCTGTGGGTATCATGCAAAGGAACTAGGAAAGCTCAAAGTCCAAACACAGTTCAGACTGATTCTCTGCACTTTACCCTCCTACGAGGATAGGAGAAGAGTAAAAAGGCAATATAAGAGTAAGTACTTAAAAGGAGATGGTTAAGGGAACAGGCTTTAATTTCCGACTGTCTGCCTCTGCCTATTTGGGATAGTCTCTGATTGTTCCGTGCCTCAGTCCCCATTCTCATAAAATAAGGACAATAAATCATACCTATCTCAACAGGTTGTTGAGAGGATTAGATAATACAAATAAATGAGGTAGGGTCCGGTGAGATAGCTCAGTGGCATAAGCGCCTGCCTGGCAAGCGTGAGGTCAACTCCCGGTAACCACATAAAAAAAAAAACTAACAAATAAATGAGGTAATACAAATGACTATCGAATAGTGTGTGGTGCACAGTAAACACTAATAAAAATACTAACTAGTATCTAATGACCAAGTACAAGCCAAGCTAGATGAAATCATCTCATCCAAGCATAACTGAAAAGCAAATCAGGATCAAGACTTATTATGGAGGCCGGGGATATAGCTTAGCGGCACAGAGCCTGCCTGTGAAGTGCGAGGTTGTGAGTTTGATTCCCGGTACAGAAAAAAAAAAAGACTTTTTATGGAACAAAGCCTAAGTCAAATATAAATCTATATGGAAAATGTGAGGAAAGAGGCATAGGAAACTAGTGTTCTTCTGCAGGTCCATAAGGGCAAGTACTTCCCAGAATTCCTGGGTTCCACGTGCTCAGTCCCGAGGCTGATCTACCTGGTATCCCAGTCATCGGAGCCAGTGTCATACTTATACGTAGGCTGGAATGTGAGCTCTCCCTCTGTGTAGCCATCAAAGACAGTCTTGGCAGCCACTTGAATTTTCAGCTACACAAAAGGACAGGAGAAAAATGCTTCAGAATAAAAAGGTTAAACCTTGAATCAGTACAGAAAAGGAAACCAATCTGGAATTCAAGTCCTAACTGAAGGGAAAGGCTCCACTAAAAAATAGCTATTCTGGGAGATCTTGCGTTAACTAACTTGTAGGAAGAGGACCAAGCTGACAGTCCCTTCACCTGGAACAATTTTTAAGGCTCTTTTATAAGAGTGAATGTGTATGCAAGGGACCTGAGTACAGTCTTACTGACATGTCCCTGAGAGGACTATGTGCCACTCAACATAGTTTTCCCTTCCTAGTATCACGCAAGGCACCTGTGCCCCCACTTGTTCCAAATACAGAGACAAAACTCTGTGGTCAAGTTGAACTATATGAACTTGGGAAGCTCTGTAAATTTGGGGTTTATAGTAGAACCTACCTCATAGGGTCATTACGAAGATTAACTGTCAACATCAAATAGTGCCTGAAATATTTTTTGAACATAACTACAATGCTTCCTACTGTATTAATTCTTTCTGCTTGTTTCTGTTTTGCTTTAGAGATAGGGTCTAACTGTATAGCTTAGGCTGGCCTTGAACTAGCTGTGTAGCCCAGGATGGACTCGAAGTCGTGATCCTCCTCCCTTAGCCTCCTGAGTGCTGGGATTACAGGTGTGCACCAATGTGCATGGCTTCCTATTGTATTAATTCTAGGAGCTTCTAATGGATCAACTCTCAGCAAGAGATAAAACCTACAGTTCTCCTGCCTCTTCCCTGACCACCAAGCTTGGCACTGTACAGATGAGAGAACTGTCAAATCTAAATGGGGGCCAGGTCAACTATCCAAGGGATACCACTTGCCAACTTCCTAAAAATATGATTTCCTAAAAACAACAGGAAATAATAACTTTAGCTATGAATGCAAGCTGATGCTACTTGAATGGGTATAGATAGATGATAAAGCCAACTAGAAAGCAAATAACATAAAATAGATGCTATTACTTCAGGAAAGACCAGAAAAGAAGACAAGCAAAAATAGGTATCAAAATATAAGGGAAATTAGAATGCCTCAGTCCAGAACACAGAAGGAATTAACATTCAGATATGGAAGAGAGTGGATTAATGCTGAATGGGGCACTAAGTAGAACAAAAATAATTTACCAAGGAAAAAAGATGGAGAGGGAAAAAATGGATCAATAAATTATTCCATAAAGAAAGACACAGTAAAGTTAAGATTCTTGTCCTTCATTAATCTGCACAGGGGAAGAAAAAGGAAAAAGAAAGATTTAGAATAATAGTGACACTAAGGTTATTAAAAACTGGTGTGGGAGGGATTAGATTAAAAAAGGAAAACGACTTTAACATTTGGAACAACTCTGACCATTTGAACAGGTCTGAAATCTACTGAGAGTAGCCAGAAGAAAAGAGAGAGGAAAGATATCCCTTGTCCTGTGAAATGGCTAATACTCTGAGAATGAAATGCTACGTCAAACGACGACAGTGGAGAACAGCAGGTTACAGAACTGTCTCCTGTAGGCAGCAAAGAAAGATATTTAGAGCTCTCCCTCACACTGGAGATTTCTGGTGAAGAGAAGGACGTAGGAAGCAGGACTCTTACTCTAATTAAATTATTAAATCATCATAAATATACCAACTACTTTCTTTATAAAAGTTGGGCCCTTTTAGTATCAACTTCAGACCTCTTGAAAGAATCAGAAAGAACAAGCTGTGTTCCGAAAGGAGACAGGTGCCTCAAAGAAAGATCCAACAGGAGGCCGCTATGGAAGAGAGAAACGCAGATGAAATGAAGAGGGAACTGGACAGCACCAGTTCCTCAGGGAAACCTCTCAGTCTGAGGCAGGTGAAGCCGAGGGTTGGCAAGTCAGGCTTCCTCCTCTACCTGAAGAGGACACAGGTGGCCATCTGTACCTGATCATATGCATACAAGGTTTGAAAGGCCTTCTCTTCGATGAGTTTTTTCACTTTTTCCACATCCAGATCTTCTATCCTGTAGTTGAGGTCCCCAAGCCACAAGATCACACTGTGAGGACAGAGCACAAAGGTAACAGGGTTTAGGAGGGACTTTAACCCATTCTATCCAGGTGCTTCTGACAGAAGGCTCGTGATTCTCAACCTCTTAGGAGCTGGGTGGGAAAGTGACTTAGCTGTTCTGGAATTTTTTTTCTCTTGCCATCCTATTTCGTACCAGGTCTAACATGCTGCTTATTCAAGTTTTTTTGGTCCAATCCAAGTTCATTGTAAGTAGCCTTGAGTTCTCCTTCACTATTTCATTCTTATACAGTTGGCAAGATGGCCTAATCAGATCTAAAAGCAAGACAAGAATTTATCCCACTGCTGAGAAGAGGTTAAAAAAAAGAAGAAGAATTGAAGGTCATGCCAATTACCCAGGGACTCCAAGGCAGATGATGCCATGATGCCACCTCTGCCTCCATGTAATTCCAGTCCATAAAACTCATTATCAGCCTTTGTTTCTAGACAGAATTTCTCTCAAACAAAACTCACTCTTTGTAGTGGAGCCTGGATTTAACTACCACCGTATCATTGGTTGGCTCATTCTGCACTCCTGGGAAGAGCTTTGACAGGTGGTTTATTACACCTGCTGCTTTGGGAAAAGCAAACTGAAGACTCCCTGATGACATCACACATCTCTTGAAGTCTAATACTGCTGTATCTGAAGCTAACGACGATGCCATTAGAGTATCTGCACAGCAGTACACACATCCCCCAGCTAAATGCATCCACAGGCTAAAAGCAGATGACTGACCAGCAATCTGCAACCTCATATACTAGTGTGCTGCAAGTACACCAGCATGGAGCAGCTCAGCTAGAAGACGTGCTTCCCGCCACAGGTCGTGGAAGAGAAAAGCCATCCTGTCAGCTTCCAGGACACCAACAAGCTCAGACAGCTCCACTGCAGCAGGCAGGGTGAGAAGTGTGACTTATTTATTCCCTGGCAAGCACCATGGCCCCGGTGGCTTCTTCCTCTTTGTAAAAGAAGTGGCATAAGCTTCTACTGTTACCATAGAGTCTGAAATCCTAAACCTCTGATTTCAGACAAACAGCAAGTTTTAGAAATAAATGAAACAGAGAATGAACAAAGATGCACGAGATGCTTTTAGTTGCAATCATAGCTTTGTAAAGTTGAATCAAGAGAAAAAAGACCAAGTAGAGGCAAACAAATGCAGTCCAACTCTCCATTACACATGCTCTGGAAAAACAGACATAAAATCCTAAAACATACTTCTAAAAACTATGTTTGACATGCTTGCTCTTTGGTTGCTTTCCTCACAATGCCAGGTCAAGGCATATCCATATTAAAATAAATCTTACATTTTTCCAGGGATAATGATGTTTGAGAATGATTCTACAGGTCTGCCGGCTGGTACTAAAAATTTCCAAGAGATATAATCTGCAAGTAACTGACAGCTGGCAGGTACCCTACCCCAGCAGTCACCTCCCCAACACTATATAGAGCCCACAACTCTCCACACCACACCCAGAGAGCCGTATGGGGAAGAAGCCCAGACTCACTCGTGCTTGCTGATGGTGAGAGCGGGAAGGCTCGGGTCAACCTGACAAAACTGCATTCGAGAACAAATGTCTTTATAGTCTTGGTTCCTCCTCTCATACTCTTCTATGTGGGCTGCCAAGTGAGAATTCACAATGCAGATGCTGGTGTTGTGCAATTGGAACCTGATGGCCACGCCTCCTTTGTTACCCTATTAAAAGGATCCAAAAAATCTTATCCACAACTTAATTATGTCAGTCATTTAATCCTGCAAACTTTCAATGTTTTGTCTTAAATAGTCTTCATCATAACCCTGCAAGGTTATTATCTAACAGTCTACAGATAAGAAAGCAAATCCATGAAGGTAAAATGACTAGCTCATCATTGGAAAGCTGAGTCCAGAGCCTGGTACTCTCAATCTAGAGGTCTTTTCGCTTCGTCACAGGCCAGCCATATGCTCTCCCTCTCCTCACAAACCTCAGCTCTTGCGAGAGAACATAAGAGCAGGACTTTACGGTAGAAGAAACTGTAAACCTTCAGCCTTCTTTGCTTTTTTCTTGGTGACTCAGTATAGTTTCTGCACCATGCTTCATAAGTTAAATAGCAGGACCAACCAGAGTTGATCCCTCTCGTGTTGAGTAAAAATGAGGATAGGTGCTGGCTGGGCAAACCAGTAAGCAATTTACTAACACATCATTTCTAAATAGTCTGCTTGATCCCGCCCTCTAATCAGGGCATGTGTAGTCACTGCATCATAAGCTGAGTCAAAATGTTAAGGGTCAAAACCTTTATGTGCCCCACATTATAACCAAGAACTCACCATCCTCCCCATGATTCCTGTCCCTACAGTCTCAGTTTCCACTTCTGAGACGTGCGCCGCATGTTCCTGTTTGACATATAACAGCAGCATAATCCCAACCATTCGGATGAGCTTCACCTAGAAAATACAGCCAAATATTCAAGTCATGCCATCAGAGAGAAACTGCAAACAAGAATAAACACCCTCAAAGGAAAACTGACTCTAAGCTGGCTGAGAAGATTAACGCATCTCCTTCTCCATGCCAAGAGGCAAAGTAATCACCCGTTTAACTCTCTGAACACGCTACATGATAAACTAAAAGCTTACAAATGCCAAGACCTTGCATCTTTCCCACCCAGAGGAGATTGTTACGGAGGACCTGGAACTGGAAATAGGATAATTAGGACTGGCTTATGATAAAGGTCATGGAGAGGATAAAAAATTATCTGAGCTGGGCATGGTGGCGCAAGCCTGTAATCCCAGCACTTGGGAGGCTGAGGCAAGAGGATCGCCGTGAGTTCAAGGCTAGCCTGCACTATATAGTGAGACCCTGTCTCAAAACAAAACAAAAAACCCTAAAAATATTTGAGAATTTCCCTACATGGTAACATAAAATTAAAAGGTCCCTGACTCGTCTCTTACCTTTGCATATTTGGCGTCTGGATGAAGACTCTCTGACACAGCTTTAAACCACTCCTCCTCCTTTGGAGTATCATGAAAGAAAAAGGCTTCCTTACTTAGATCAAGCTCCTGGAACCTATTGGGAGAAGCAACCAATTAATACGGCAATGTTCAGATAACACATTCTTAAACTGGTTTAGGAGCATAAATCCTTGCTTTCTAGCTAAACTGGAGGACCCTCAGTGGCGGAAAAAAATAAACACTTAGGAGCCGAAGAACTAAATGCAATGGAGTTGAAAAGGTGTTTTTTACAAACACCAGCCCGTTTCCTATTCATGCCACAGCCTATGAAGTATTTGTAAGAACCCCGTTTTACATCTGCAATCACTCATTCACACAAGCACCAAATGGCAAACTGGGACTCAAACCTAGGTCTGTGGAAATTCCAAATTCTAGTTCTTTACAATATACGGTAGTAATTTGCTGCTTCTCCCCACCAATAGTGCCCCGTACAGTGATGAGAGAACAGTAAGAGGGGAAAAAAGTTAACTGACGGGACTTTCTTTAGCTAACTTGATTTCCTGGGAAGACATATTTTTGGCTTTTGCCTTTTTTTTTTATTGAGACAGGGTCTCGCCATGTAGTTCAGGCTGGTCTTCAACTCCCTATGTAGCCCAGGTTGGCCTCAAACTTGTGGTGATCTTCCTGCCTCGGCTTCCAAGTGCTGGGATTACAGGTATGTGCCACCACATCCCGCATATATTTTTGCTTTCTGACCAAGAGTGTTGAATGTCCAAGTAATGAAATTCAGTTCAGGGTGAAATAATTTTAATAGAATGTTATAATAACAATGCTGAGCATAGCACTTTGCCAGACCTTTGTTTACCAAGAGTAAAAACACCAGAGAAGCAGCTGTTACTAAGCACATGGTCATTTTTCAATTCCTTCACCTGTCGTGAAGACTCAGTTACATATTCGTGTCCTCACTCCTTCAACACAACTGCCCATTCTGAAGGATGGAAAGACAACTAAAAGAGAAGCACTCACCCTACACAGTACACATCTGGGGCCTGGATACCATGGCTCAGCCAGGGCCGGAGGCATTCTTTGGGGGACTGTCCATTCACATTGTATGTTCCCACAAAAAATCTGTCACAAAAAAAACCCTATCAGTGATTCAGAAGCACTATGGAGATGATACAGGAAGACATTTTATGCTGACTTTGCCTTTTTTCAGTCTCTGTAGAGTGGCATTTTAAGAATAAGAACTGTCGTATTTTTAACCTAGAGCAGTGATTGTGGCACCAAGGAGTGACTGGCAGTCTGCCATGACATTTGTTGCTTTTGTGGTAACAACTTCAGTTTAATTTGAATATTCTTATATCCCTTAAATAGCCATTATACAGCCATCAACCACAAAATAATTCCTTACCCTGTGTATACTACCAAAATAAAAAGATAAAAAGTACCTTAGTAATTACTTTTGGCAGGAAAGCAATACCAGTGTTCAAAAGGTTATTTCTTCACCATAATTCACTGTTTATATTCCTAGGAACAATATTATTTTTTTCTTACACTTCCAACATAATGCTTTTTAAAAATCTAGCAGAATCCTGCAACCTGTATTCATTTTAAGTAATCCCGTCTAAAAAGATGACCAAACACTAATTTAACCTCATTTTAAATTATTTTTTGGCTAGGCATGGTGGCTCATGCCTGTAATCCCAGCACTTGGGAGGCTGAGGCAGGAGGATTACCATGAGTTTGAAGCCAGCCTGGGCTACATAGTGAGTTCAAGGCCAGGCTGAACTACACAGTGAGACCCTGTCTCAAAAAATCAGAATAAATACATAAAATGAATGAACAAATGAATGAATGAGTGATTTTTTCAAAGGCCCAGAAGAACCAAGAGAACATAAACTCTTTGATAAACAAAACTCAAGATATCTTTCTTCTGAACCCATTTATCTCTAAATATTTCTGTAGCTAGCAGCAAGTTGTGTTACTTATACCATACCTACAACTCCCTGCCCAGAAATGGCACAGAATAAATGCCCGTTAATGAAGAATGAATGGAATTACTCACTTTGAAAATAAGGAGAGATCCTACAGAATGATTTGCTTCCAACTCTAGTGCATGGAGGGAAATGTTTAAATTCCAGAGAGCTGAATGATCATTTTGCTTTGAAAACAGTCTACAAGCCAGTTAACTACCTGAAGTTCTGGATATAGGTATAATCGTCTTCTTTCTGTAGTAGATGTGACTTTACAATTGTATCTCGCAGTCCAAACTTCTGCATCGATAAAATATGAGCCTTGTCTGATACTGTGATAGTGGAAGAGCGAACCAGGTCAGTAATTTCAGACTTGGATTTATTCTGTCTGGAAAAATAAGAACATTTTTATTCATATTTTGAAGAGTCCTCCCTGGCAAAATAAATCAATATGAAGCTAGGAGTTTTTACACACAAGTATCTGAATCACATGAGACTAAAGGAAGCCAAAGCAAAATTTATTTGTTAAAACATCATTTTGGGGGGGGATGGGTACCAGGAATCAAACTCGGGACCTCGCACTTGCCAGGCAGGTGCTGCACCGCTGAGCTATATCCCCAGCCCCTAAAACATCATTTCTATAGGAAATTAAGTGAACTTACATGTTGTTGATTGCACAATATATTGGTCTGGAGATTTTTCTGATAACAGATTCAGAGAATCTTAGGGCAGAAGGGGACCTTGAAGATAATCTAATATAATCCATTTTCAGGTAAAAAAAATGAAAGCCAGCATCATCCATGATTTGCCTAGTTGGATGATGGCAGAGTATGGATTACAACTCAGATCTGACAGAGCTCTTTCTAGACCCTCATGCCTGGTATAACAAGACCTGTAAAACATCTCAGATGCTTTGACTCGATACTTCTGCTTCTTTCTCTTTCACAGGAATAATCCAAAGTAGAAGGGCAATGGAAAATTACATTTTGTTGTTATTTAGAGTCATACTACAAATTATTCAGGTGCCAGCGTATACAAAATTTGACATACTTACCTAATAAAACCCTATGTAACAGCCTGAGAAACTTTTGTTGAAGGTCACTTACTAAACTAAGATATATATGGCACTTAAATCTGTTTTGACCCTGAATAAATACCATATGAATTTTTTTGTTTTTTTTGGTTTTTTTTATGTGGGTACCGGGAGTTGACCTCAGGACCTCGCACTTGCCAGCAAGCGCTTGTGCTGCTGAGCGATATCACCAGCCCTTTTTTTTCTTTATGTGGGTACCAGGAGTCGAACTCAGGACCTTGCGCTTGCCAGGCAGGCGCTTATGCCGCTGAGCTATCTCGCCGGCCCTTACATTAATGTTTAATATTACTAACATTATAAACATACCAATTAACGCTATGTAAGAATATATCTCTGTATATCAAGATGGCTAAAGAGTAAATTGAGGGGCCGGTGAGATAGCTCAGCGGCATAAGCACCTGCCTGGCAAGTGCAAGGTCCTGAGTTTGACTCCTGGTACCCACATAAAGGAAAAAAAGGGCTGGTGGTATCGCTCAGCAGCACAAGCACTTGCTGGCAAGTGCGAGGTCCTGAGGTCAACTCCCGGTACCCACATATGAAAAAAGGGCCAGTGATATCACTCAGTGCCACGGCGCCTGCTGGCACGCGAGGTCCTGAGTTCAACCCCCAGTACCCACCAAAAAAAAAAAAAAAAAAAAAGAGTAAATTGAGAATGACGGCTCTGGCTTCATTTTAAATCTTAGGGATTGTTCACTGCTGTGTAAGTGCCTAATTAAAATAATGATACAAATAAAAAAGTACAGGACTGGGGATGTAGCTCAGCGGCACGACACCTGCCTGGCAAGCGCGAGGTCATGAGTTCGATGTCTGATACCAAAAAAAAAAGAAAAGTAGTTTTATCTTGACCAAGTGATTCTGGCTATGATCTGTAGGGGGCAGTGGAGTATGAACTAAATATAATAGCGCGGCACATCAGGAAAAAAAGAAAAATTAATTAAGAAGAAGTATTTTCAAAGTCAGGAAACACTTTAAAAAATGGGAGGGAAAAAAATCAGACATTTCTAATTTTCTGCATTTTTGAAGGAAGGTTAGAAGGCCAAGTTTAAAATACTAAAAGTGCCACTTGTTAATTCTGAGATCTTGGGCAACATACAACTTCTTAACCCCTGAATTTCTTTAGTTCCAAAACATAAAAAGGTACTTAACCCTCAGTTAAAACAAGATAGTCTAGCTGGGTGTGGTGGTGCAGGCCTGTAGTCCCAGCACTCGGGAGGCTGAGGCAGGTGGACTGCTGCCAGTTGGAGGCCAGCCTGCGTTCACAGTGAGTTCAAGGCCAGCCTGAACTACCTAGTGAGACCCTGTTTCAAGAAAACAACAACAGGGCCGGTGAGACGGCTCAGCGGCGTAAGCGCCTGCCTTGCAAGCGCGAGGGCCCGAGTTCGACTCCCGGATCCCACATACGAAAAAAGGGGCCGGTGATATCGCTCAGAGGCACGGGTTCCTGTTGGCGCACGAGGTCCTGAGGTCGACCCCCCGGTACCCACAAAAAAAAAAAAAAAAAAAAAAAAAAAAAGAAAACAACAACAACAACAACAAAACAAGACAGTCCATTTAAAATGATGAGGTCTGGTACCCACAATAAGCGCTCAGTAAATGTCAGGTGTTACAAACATCTCTTAGGCCAGCTATCTGAGCTTCTTACATCACGCACAATAATGGTCTCAGTTCTCTAATGAGACCTTCAGCCCTGAGAGATACAAGTGAAGGGAGAGTCACGTTACCTTGCAAGCGAGTTTTCTGCTTTGTCCTGACCTCCAGAGCTTTGGTCCCCAAGCAGACTTTTCCCATTTGACCTTGAATTGTCAAAGTTAGAACCACCTGGAGAGTAAGAGAAGGGGTTAAAACATAGGACATACGCTTTAATACACAGACCACAGCTTCTCTAACAGTAGCCTAGGAATTATTGGTAGTCAACGTACTGCTTGTAAGCAACGGGAAGACCCATGCTGGTGCCCGGGTGAAGTCCACAGGGGATATACAGAGGGGAAAAGTATTTCTTTCACTTGGATGTCTTTACTGTGGAAAACATAAGCCACCCAGCCAATCTAAGTCTGTTTTCTTAGGGAAGAGTATACTATAGAATGAACAGAACTATAAAATCTGAATATCTAAGTTTTATCACCAGCTTATGATTATTAACCTATTATTTATCACCTGTTACTTATTAACATTTTAACTTTGCACAAGCCACCTGACCTCTCTCAATCTCAGTAAATGATCTGTCCCGCCTTCCTTACGGCTTTACTGCCGAGATCGATGAGGTGACACATAAGCATTTTAACAGCCACACAACACATTATAACGGAAGACAGTGATCTTATTACCACCTGTTGCGAGCGAGTCTTCAGCTCCGTAGAGGAGAAAGGCAAAGGTCGGAGGTTTAAAACTGGAAAGGGTCTAAGTGCTCTGGGCGTAAGAAGTGCTTGTCACTGTCAACAACTTGCCTTGAAAACCAAAGAACCCAAGGATGATCAACAAAGACATATTTTGGGAAATTTGTTAATCCAAGATAAACCTAAAAAGGAAAATTAATCTGCCAAGAGCTTCTTTGCTCCTTAAAAGCCAAACTTCTTGTCAACAGGGGACAACATGAAGAAGCCACAGAGAGATGTGACATCAATATACAAGTTGTGGGAAGGCGCCCAGGAGGCACGAAACACTGCCAAAGAATTCTGCTCCGAACACTATTACTAAACATGGATTTCTCAAACATGTATCCATAAACTGGAAAAAAAACTGCTGAAAAATAAAACAATCATTCGAAACATGAAAATAGTTACACTTCAATGCTTTCAATCACCAAACCCTGCGGGCTGAATGTTTATGCCCTTCCCATTCTTATGCTGAAATCCTAAACCCCAGATGCTGACAGTAGGAGAGGAATATTTGGGGAGCATTTTGGTGATGAGAGAGGAGCCCTCCAGAACGGGATTAGTGCCCTTATAAAGAGAAGACAGATTTCCCCCTGTTGCTGTGTGAGGGCAAAGAGAAAAGCCCACCCCCAGGTAAACAGGAGTGTGTCCTCAGCAGACACTGACTCTACTGGTACCTTGATCTTAGACTTCCCAGCCTCCAGAACGGTGAGAAGCAAGTCTGTTGCTTATAAGCCATCCCTGATATTCTGTTAAGGCAGGCTAAATGGACTAAGATGCAAAGGCTTTCAATTTTGTTCTGGAAATGCCTTTCGAATCAATATATTGCCATTCCCAATATCACTGTGCTAATCTAGGTTGCCAATGTCTCCCTTGAATGGCTACAACAGCCTTAACTAGTCTTCTAGCTTCTTTTCTCACCCTCCATACCTTCCAACCCAATCTCCATACCATGGTTGAGATTTTTTTTTTGAAAAATTTTATCTGATCACATCATTTTAAACCTTTTAAAGACCCCCCACTAAATAAACCCAAGTCCCTCCATATAGTTGCCAAGGTTCTCCTCAGTCTGGATCCTACCACTTTGCCAGTCATATCACTTACCAGCCCTCTGGCCACTACCTCCTTACTGCTAGAGTAGTTACTATAGCTAGGCAAAGAGCCCATCAAAAACTAGCTCCCCTCTTCCCCACTGTGCTTTAGACAGTTTAGCAGCTAATTTCTACTCATCCTGTGGGTCACCAAACTTTTTCTATAAATGGCCAGAATGAATGTCCTAGGCCAGTAGTGGCAAACCTAGGCATGCCCACAGCAGCCTATTTGTATCATTGAAAGCTCTAAAAGGTTCACCATTACTGTCCTAGGCCTTGCAAGCCATATATGATCTTGATCCCAGCTACTCAACTCTGCCATGATAATGCAAATGAAGTTTTATTTATGGATCCTGAGATCTGAATATCATGTAATTCTCACACATCACACATTTTAGTCTTTTCAAATATTTTTAAATGTAGCCTGCCAGGCACTGTGGCACACATCTATATAGTCCCAGCTATTGGAAGTTCAGGGCCAGCCTGGCAGCATAGCAAGACTCTCTCTCTAAAGTAAGGAAAGAAAGAAGGAAGGAAGGGAGGGAGGGAGGGAGGGAAGGGAAAGAAAGAATGAAAACCTTTCTTAGCTCATGAGCTGAACAGAGCCAAATTCAGATACAGGTGTGCGCCACCGTGCCCAGCTCCTGATTTTAGTGTTCTGATAGCTCCCTGTACTTCACCCAGCCTGAGCTCAATTGCTAGGTATTCTATTTTTTCTCCCTAGGTAGACTAAGCTTACTGAGGAGACTACATCTGACTTATCCATGAGCACACTACCCAGCACATTATAAATGCTGCAATCATTCAACAACTCGAGAGAAAAGATGAAAGAGACCTAAATCACCTGTGAGGCATATAAATACATTAATAGCCAAGTTCAAGCCTGTAGCATTCTTCTGGAATATCTAAGACAATACCATTGTCTTCAGCACACAACAAATACAAGAAAGGGAAAACTAGAATAGGTTTTTCTCTGGGTTCTTTTGTTTGCTTTTTAGTTCTTTTAAGACAGGATCTCCCTATGTAGCTCAAGCTGGTCTCAAACTCTCTGTGCAGCCCAGCCTGGCCTCAAATTTAATATCCTCCTCCCTCAGCTTCCTGAGTGCTGGGATTACAGATATGCATCACCATGCCTGATTACAATATACTTTTGAAACCTTTACTATCCATGGTTACTTAGTATTTTTTGCTGGGTGTATACCCATAATCCCAGCACTCAGAAGGCTGAGGCAGGGGGATCACCACCAGTGTAAGGCCGGCCTGGGTTGCACAGTGAGGCTCTGTCTCAATTTAAAAAAAAAAAAAGATTTTTTTTGAACCAAATCCCCAACTATATTCCACTCTCTTACTTTATTATAAGCTATAAAGCTTACAGAACTAAGGTATTTAAACTAGTGAATAGGATCCTGGGACATCTACTAGAATGGCTGAAATTTTAAAAACTAATGATACTAGTTGCTATAAGGATACAGAACATGAGTAACTCTTTGATCATAATAGATAGAAAATGGTATGCTACTTTGGAAGACAATCTGGCAGTTTCTTTCAAAATTACACAGTCTTACCATATGACTCAGCATTCATACTCACAGGTATTTACTGATTTGAAAATTTATGTCCACATAAAAAAACTGCAAGCCAAGCACAGTGGTATATGCCTGTAATCCCCCCTAGTCAGGAGGCTTAGGCAGGAGGACTGCAAGTCTGAGGTCAGCCTGGGCAACTTAGTGAGACTCTGTCTTAAAAGCGGGGGAGGGTAAGTATATCATATGTGTGTACAAATATGGCAAAATGAAACCCACTAATCTGTGTAACTAATAAATGCTAACAAAACAAAAAAAAAAAAAAAAAAAAAAAAAGGCTGGGGGCCAGGCATGGTGGCGCACACCTGTAATCTCAGCACTCGGAGGCTGAGGCAAGAGGACTGCCTCAAGTTCAAGGCCACACTGAATTACATAGTGAGACTGTCTCAAAAAACCAAAAAATAAATAAAAGGCTGGGGACACAGTTTAGTGGCAGAATGCTTGCCTAATATATGCAAGACCCTGGGTTTAATCCCCAGTCCTGAAAAAAAAAAAAAGAAAAAAAAGGAAAGGAAAGGAAAAGGGGGAAAAAAAGCCCTGCACACAAATGTTTATAGCTGCCCAGCACTGTGGTACACACCTGTAATCCCAGCATTCAGGAGGCTGAGGCAGGAGGATCAATGTGAGTTTGAGGCCAGCCTGGGCTACAAGACTACATAATGAGTTCAAGGCCAGCCTGAACTGCATAGCGAGACCCTGTCTCAAAGAAAACAAAAAACAAAACAGAAAAAAAAAAAAAATGTTTATAGCAACTTTATTCACAATTGCCAAAAATCGGAAGTAACTAAGCTGTCTTTCAATAGGTGAATGGATAAACTAATTGGTAAAATACATAAATGTTAAAAATATTCAGCAACCAAAAAATGAGTTATCAAGCCACAAAAAGGCAAGAGTGATCTTAAATGCATATTTCTAAGTGAAAGAATTACAGAATTACAGAACATACTGGATAAGGCAAAACTGTAGAGATGGTAAAGAGAACAGTGGCTGTCAAGGGTTCTGCAGGTGGGAACAGGGTAAATACAGGAAGGACGGGGGGCTGATTGTTTAGGCAGTGAAGCTATTCTGGGAGAGACTATAATAGCAGATACATGACACTATCTATGTTTGAAACCCCAAAGGACTTCTCAGCACAAAAATGAACCTTAATGAACACCTTTTTTTTGGGGGGGTACTGGGAATCGAACTCAGGACCTCGCACTTGCCAGGCAGGTGCTGTGCTGCTGAGCTATATCCCCGGCCCCTACATTTTTTTTTAAGAGGGGGAGTCTCAAGATGTTGCCCAGGCTGGCCTCTAACTCCTGAGCTCAAGGGATTCTCCCATCTCAGCCTCCCAAGTGGCTGGGAATACACACATGGCAGCAGCACCTGGCCCTAACGTATGCTTCCGCCGCCCCGGTACTGGCGATTGACCCCAGAGCCTTCACTGAGCTGTATCATCGGCCTTTTTAAAATTGCATTTTTAATTCTCAGACAGCCTCACTAAGTCACTTGCAATCCTGCTGCCTTGGCCTCCCAGAGGCATGCACTACCACACCCAGCTTAGATCTTAGTTTTTGGTATCTATCTCCAATAACTACAAGACTTCTTTCCAAAGAAAACAGCATGGAAAGAGGAAAAGAAAACTTTTAAGAGTGGAGAAATCTGACAAACACTTCCTTGGTCAGGTGGTCAAGGTTCATATCAAAAGTGATAAATCATATTAATAAATATACTCGATGGCCAGGCGTGGTGGTGCACGCCTGTAATCCCAGCTACTTGGGATGCTGAGGCAGGGGGCTCATAAGTTTGGGGTCAGCCAAGGCAACATGGCAAGACTGCTCTCACAAAAGTAAAATAACATGTATCTTTGATGTGATATTACAAAAACAATACTGCATCTCTGTGGTCTCCCCTCCAACAGTCTAATGAGAAAAACATACGACAAATCCAAATAGGGGGGTTCTTTTCTTTTTTTTTTTTCCCCTTCAGTACTGGGGATAGAATCCAGCACATTAGCACTGACCCTACATCCCCAGCTTTTTTAAAAAAGATCTTTATAACAGGGTCTTGCTAAATTGCCAAGTCGCACAGGGAGCACCGGGCTCCATGTGCTCCAGCCTCTAGCGCTACAGATCAAATTCAGCGCCTGAACACAAGGGGAGCAGCTCACCACTGAGCTGCATCTCGCTATGTTGCCCAGGCCGGGCTCAAACTTGTTATCCCCGTGCCTCAGCCTCCCAAGTAGCTGGGACCCCAGGGGTGCACCACCCAGCCTCACTCTAGATTCTTTTTTAATTACAACACTTTACTGCAGCACAGGCAAAGGTCAGCTATCTGAAGCTAGTGAAGACTGGGTAGCATTTCCATATGAAATGTTACTACTTTATACCTTTTGGTTTTTAATTAAATCTACATGCAGAAACTGAAACAGTAAAAGAAAAATGCAAAAAACAGCTAGTAAAAAAAGATGGTATCAAGTTGTAGCATACAGATGTGCTTCCCCCCCCCGTACCAGAAATCGAACTCAGGACCTTGCACTTGCTGGGCAGGTGCTTGTGCCACTGAGTTATATCTCCGGCCCCTAGATGTGCTCTTTAATATGCCTGTTGGGAAGCAAATGAAAGACAACTACCTAATAAATTAACAGATTGAGAATCCTTATTTCTATTCAGTGGAGAAACAAAAACAAAAACAAAAACAAAATAAAAGCTCTATTTCTTTCTGTATTTTGTTTAGCGACAGAGGCTGTAAATCCATGAAAGTCAACAATATATTCCAATCTACCTATAGTCCTTTGTTCATTCTTTGTGATATGTTTACTGGCACATTTTGTTTTCAATTACCACCCAGGTTCTTTTTATTTTTTTGGAGACAGGATCTCACCATGTTGTTTTCAGGCTGGACTTGAACTCACTATATAGCTCAGGCTGGCCTTGAACTCTCAGTGATCCTCCTGCCTCAGCCTCCCAAGTGCTGGAATTACAGGTGTATGCCACCATGCCCAGCTTCTACATTGTTTTTTTTTTTTTTAATGTGGGTACCGGGAGTCGACTTCAGGACCTTGTGCTTGCCAGCAGGCGCTTGTGCCGCTGAGCAATATCACCGGCCCTTTTTTCCCTTTATTTGGGTTCCGGGAGTCGAACTCAGGACCTCATGCTTGCCAGGCAGGCGCTTATGTCACTGAGCTATATCACCGGCCCTGGCTTCTATATTCTTATATCCCACTTCCTTGCTTCATTTTCTTTATCTCAGTAAACAGCATCATCATTCAACATTCAACTAGCTGCTCAGAATAAAAACCTAGGACTTACTTCAGGCTCCTCTTTTTATTGGGGGGGGTGTTTGTTTTTTTTTGAGACAGGGTCTTGCTATGTAGTTCAGGCTGGCCTTGAACTTGTGGCAATCCTCCTGCCTCAGCCTCCTGAGGGCTGGGATAACAGGCATGCACCGCCACACCCAGCTCAGATTCCTCTTTCTCCCCACTCATATCTACATCTAATTCATCAGCAATTCAGGCAAGTTTAACCTTCAAAAATACACCCAAAGGTTCTCACCAAGACTACGACAGCAGCTTCCTCACTGTTGTGCTTCTATGTATACCCCTACAGTTAGTTTTCCATTTAGCAGTCAGAATAGACTTTGAAAATAGGTGTATTAGTAATCGGAAGAAGAAACTTCAGATAGCTTCCCATCGCACTGAGAATAAATCCAATCCCTAAAAGGTTAGAAGGCTTTGCCTAACTGGGCCTCTAAGACCTCTCGGGCCTCACTCGCCTTGACCTGGTGGGACATTCGAGCTCATTGCTCACTCAGGGCCTTGCTCTTGCTGCTCTCTGTCTGGAACGTGCTTCCTCCGGATCCCGCACTAATCACTCCTTCACTGTGTCCGGGCCTCTGTGCGAAAGTCCAAAGCTCACCGTGGCACTTCATCAGCGGCCCCACCACGCCTCATCACCCTTACTGCAGAGGCTCCGAGCCTCCTCACTTCACGGCGCCCGTCCACCTCAGTATTCTTTTTCAAGACACCTCTAGACCAAAAGTAATATCTAACTTTTGAGTTCTATGTAGTTAGGCCCAAATAAATCAGTAATACTTAAATCCTAATAACTTAGCATTTTGAAAAAAATACACATAAATAGCAAATCTATCATTTTTTCTTTTCTCCTTTTTCTTTTTTTTTTTTTTTTAAGACAGGATCTCTTTACATAGTGCAGGGTGGCCTTGAATTCACTGTGTATCCCAGGCTGGCCTTGAACTCATGCTGATCCTCCTGCCTCAGCCTCCCCTCCCAATTATAGAGATTACAGGTGTGCACAACCAGGCCTGGTTTCCATTTCATCTTAATCACAACTCTTCACTAATGTGTGCCTGTCATACTACGCAACTTCTCAAACCTCGGAATCAGGGCCGGTGAGACGGCTCAGCGGCTTAAGCGCCTGCCTTGCAAGCGCGAAGGCCCGAGTTCGACTCCCGGAACCCACATACGAAAAAGGGGCCGGTGATATCGCTCAGAGGCACGGGTGCCTGTTGGCGCGTGAGGTCCTGAGGTCGTCCCCCCGGTACCCACAAAAAAAAAAAAAAAAAAAAAAAAAAAAAAAACCTCGGAATCAGGCTGGACACCACACAATGTTCCACATGATTTATGCACCGTATGGGTAGAGTATATCTAATCCAAAATGCTCCACACTTTTTGAACACGAACATGATGCCACAAGTAGGCAATTCCACACCATATAATTTTGTTTCACGCACAAATTTAGAAATACTCTGTGAAATTACTTTTAGGCAATGTATATATAGATATATATGAAACAAAAATGAATTTTTTTGGTATTTGAAACAGGCTCTTGCTAAATTTTCCAAGCTGGCCTTGAACTCAAGGTCCTCCTGCCTCAGCCTCCCAAGTGCTGGGATTACAGGCAAGGGCCACAGACCTGGCTTTGAAAGATAAATGAATTCTGTGCTTAGACTTGGGTTCCATCCCTGAGATGCCTCATTTTATATATATATGTAAATATTAGAAAATCTAAAAAAATCCGGTCTGAAACACTTCTGCTCCCAAGCATTTTAATTAAGGGATACTCAACATTTAATCACAGCAGTCACCAAAAACCCAGGTTTGCAAAGATACGACCTCGTCAAAAGGAAAGCAACATCACCTGCTGTTGAAACTACTAACTACCCTGAGCTAGAAGTTTGTCTGGCTTTCAACAAATCTTTGTGTTTACCCAGAAAATTTTACCACCATGTCCCCATGTCACTGCAGAACCCCAGGGTGTTCAGCACAACGTTGGGAACCACAGCCCCAGCTTTTAAATTTTTTTCCCTCTTAGTACTAGTTTCATAGGATTTGCAAGAAATGTTATATACACTCAGATACAAACATATATATATTTGGATGCTATTTGTACTAAAAGGTAAGCCCTAAGAGACACGGGGGATCTTCAGCCATTTCCCTGAGATGCAGGATGGTGCCTGGCTCACAGCAGGCACTCAATGTGTTACGCATATGAATGTATCAGGAAACTTAAATTGAAGTCCTCTTGTACTACCATCTTCCTGTATGACTTGGTAAGTCACTTCTTCCTGCTGGGTCTTCATTTCATCATCTTTAAAGGAGGGGGACAGGGGATTTAGCTCAGTGGCACAGCACCTGCCTGACAAGCATGAGGTCCTGAGTTCAATTACCGGTACCCCCCCCCCCAAAAGGAGGTACTTTAACATAAATAGCTCATGGGGCTTTTTTTTTTTTTTTTTGTCTTTTTGAGACAGGGTTTCACTATGCAGGCTGGCCTTAAACTCACTTTGTAGCCCAGGCTGGCCTTAAACTCACAGCGATCTTCCTGCCTCAGCCTTTTTGGTGGTACTGGGGATTGCACTCAGGGCCTTGTGCATGCTAGGCAAGCACTCTACCACGGAGCTACAACCCCAGCCCCTGCCTCAGCCTCCTGAGTGCTGGGATTTACAGGCGTGTGCCACCATGCCTGGCCTTCGTGGGGGTTTATAACATGCAAAGTCACCTCCACTTTTCAAAGTCAGGATTTAGGAGTACGTACTGTTTCTGCATGTCAGTGCTTTCTAAACACTCCCTTGGGATTCTCTTTCTTTGGCTACTTCTAACTGCCTGACCACAGGGACGTCTCCTGGGGACAACAGGTTTGTCCCTGTGGATTCAGCTCCCGTTCATGGGTGGGGAGCATACTGGTAGGAAAGCCGCTTGCAGGCCTACATCTTGCCGATGCACTCACATGGAATTGCTCCCTGGACCTGGTCCAGCGAGGACTGGAACATCTTCATTCAGAGTCTACGAATGGAAACTTGAAGGCATGATCTAGGGAATTTCCAGCACAAGGCAGTCTTCTCAGAACCTCTTCTCTCCGGAATCTGGCTCAGGAGGTAGTTGTCAACAGCTCTTTACCAAGCGAATTTACCTTAACACAGCAACTCGATTCCCTCTCTGGCCACGGCTTCCTGTGCTTTCTCTTCTCCTGCTTCCGCACTCCCATATGCCCTTTTCAACTTCACACCTCCAATCATTCGTTACTGACCTAGAAAGTGACTCCTGGGGTTTTTCCTTTCTTCTCACATTCAATTACCAAGTCTGTGAGTCCTCTCTATTAAATATTTTTGTATCTGATCCTATTCGCTATCCTGACCGCCATGCCTCCATTTATTCCTGAATATTTCTGCGCAGCCCAGCTCATGGAGATTCCCCTGTCTCATTTTCACATCCTCTTATGCATTTTGCCAACACCTAGAAGAAAGCACGAATCTAAGCAGGTCAGTCCTGTGTGTCAAATCCCTCAATACCTTACATCACTTTTGGAATAAACCCCAAACTTCTGAGTATTACATAAAAGGCATCAACAGCCCCAGACTACTCCTCCAGTCCTGTTTCACACTCTCACTCCAACCTGCCCTCTCTCACCCTGCAATACACTCACCCCAAACTATCTAGCTTTTCACATTTTGCCTCTCACCTCACCCTGCTTCTAGGTATATATGAACCTCTCCCCAATGCCACCATCACATGATGAACTACAAACGCATCCTTCCACAGACTCGTATCAGGTGTCATCTTCAAATGGCCTTCTCCTTATAGCCTCACATACAAAGTGCTTACTTCTACTCAGGTATTCATCGTAACGGAATCATAACTGGGTTCACTGTTTTCATCTTACCTCGTTAGCCAGACCACAAGTTTCTTGGGAGCAAGGACTGATGTTTTTTCTCTGTGACCCCGGCCTGCCACAATACATGCACATACTAGGCAGTTAAATGCATAGTAAACAAATAGCCTCACGTTTCTTCTCACATTCAGGTCATTTCTCAGTGGTTATGTCTAGGAACATTCCAGATGACCTCCTACATACCTATAAGTGAAGCCATTTCCCAGTGAGAACCTACCAAGCAGGTCGATCACAGTAACATCTAAACATTCATCTGAATGTGAGAAAGCGCAGGCGCATCCTATATGTCTTGTGACTTCTGTGTTTTCCTCTGCACATCTTAAAGCCCCTTCTCACAAGCTTTACTCAGTAGACACTGCTGACTCCAGAGGTTCCTTCAGTCCAAGCCTAGGCACTACAGCCTACTATACAAACCTACAACCCTTTATCTGAAAGCCTTTGAGTCAAATGTATTTTGGAATTCAGAATTTAGAGGATTTTAGAAAGATACATACATTACCTGTATCATATACTATAACCCCAGCAAAGCCTGAGACACAGTACAACTTATGAATAGCAACACTTAGTAGAATAAATAAAACCCATAAATAGTCTCATAACAGTAAAAGCCTTTTACTGAGCTTGAGCCAAACTTGATCCCCCCAACCCCTTCCCGTTTTTTTTTTTTTTGCAGTACTGAGGTATCAAACCCAGGGGCGCTCTACCACTGAGCTACAGTCCCAACTCATTGTTTATTTTTTTACGTTGAGACAGAGCCTCACTAAGTTGTCTAGTTGGGACTTGAACTTGTATTCCTCCTGCCTCAGCCTTCCTAAGTACAGGGATTCAGGTATACACCACCATGACTGGCAAAAAAACTTTTCAGCCTTCTGTGCTTTCAGAAGTTCAGAACTGCCAATGAGGCACTAAGGATAGAAATCATGAGCATGGCTAGTATATCTATATGCATAAGAAAGGTCCAGCATATACACCTGTGTGCATATATACTACATGTATAAATATACACACACTTCTATAGACACAGACACACTGCTATGGTTTGGATATAGTTTGTCAGGTCTGCAATCCTGCCATCCGCTCATCCCTCTTCTTGGGCCCCCAGAGAGTCAGCCTCATTCTCATGGCTTCGTACTCCAGGCTGGAACTTCCTCGTTTGCTGCCTCAAATGGTCTCCCCACGAAGAGATCCTTCCACTTCTCTCCACCCAACACAGACTCTGGACTTGCACACGTTAAACTCTGATTTCATCTCTCTCTGCTCTGAACGTTTCAGTGTTACATCACTGCCTACAGAGTAAGGTCCAAACTGGTTCAGCTGGCATAGTCAGCCCTTCGCACATCAGCTTTACTCTCTCGTTATTTACCACCCAGATAGCCCAATCTAAAAAGACAGGTTCCCCCCACATGCCACCCTAACTCCTGCCTTCATGTAAAGTCCTTTCTACTTTCTGTATGTCTCTATACACCTTTCTTTCAAACCCCAGCCTCAACTCCAACCTCTTCTTTTGTGAAGCCCTATTCAACCACACAGTAGCCAGGAGAGTTTTCTGAAATCTGAAGGCCTTCTTGTCCACATATCTTGTGTGGCACTTTAAGGGTGTCTCTTAAACTCAAGAGTGTCCTGGAAAAGGCCTTGGGCTTTGGAATAAAACACAGCTGGCTATTTCACTGGCTCTATAACCTCATATGAAACCTCACACAAATGACTTAATTTGTTTCCTCATTTGTAAAATGGGGTTAATACTACCACCCTGACAAAGATGCCATGAGGATAAACAAATGCAATCGATATGGGTCAAGAGCCTAGCACAAAACCTGGTACACAGCAGACACTCAGGAATTGTTTTTCTCCCTCTTCTCCATCACTCTTAAAGTTCCACTGCTTTGATAACAATGCCTACCATTTATGGAGTACCTCTCCTAGCTAGGTACTGTAGCAAATGCTTCATGCATTGTTCCTGTTTATTAGCTTCATTTCACAAATAAGGATACTGAGGCCTAGAGCACAGAGCAGACATGCCCAAGGACACAGAGTTAGTAAATGGCCCGGCTGACATTAAAAGTCAGACCTGCTTGACTCCAATGCCCTACAACTTCCCCTTTTGCAAGCACAAGCACGACATTCAGTGAAATGGAAACTCTGAGGGATAATACTATGTGAATACCAAGGATTGAGTCTGTTTAGGTTACAAAGCAAAAAAGTACCATCGCAGTCCCCACAGGATGTGCGGGTGTACAGCTATCACTGCTTGGTGTCCTGAGCATCTACAAAGCAGGTCTAGGAGGAGGTGTCCCCTCCTATTTTCTCAGTCACCAGCCTTTGTATTCCATTTCCAGCACACTAGAAGTTGTTGCAAAACCATATGAGCAAAATATTGTAAACTATGTGCTCCAAAAAGATCTGATAGTCCGGACTGGCAGGATCAGGAGGACTGGCCCAACACCTGCCAAAGACATCACACTAGAGGCATACTACTGCAGAGCTATCCCATGGATTCTCTCCATCTAAGGCAGGACAACGTGCATCAGCAAGAGATAAAGTCACTACATGGATAAACAGAGCCAGATTCAACTCCTCAGGAACAAACCAGGTTTGACAACTCGGAATCTACGTCAGGCTGTGGTAATAATGACAGTAACAGACACGTTATCATAAATAATATTAATATTAAATACTTAAATCTAACTATATATGGAATATCGTTTTCATCATTTTACCTTTCTTCTTACAACTATTCTATGAGATGAGTGCTATTACGGGCACATTACAGAGCAGGAGATAAACATGAAGAAGTTAAAGCAACTTGCCCTAGAGCACATGGTAAGAAGTAAATGACAGCTGGAATTCAAACCCAGGGAATCCGAATAGAGAATCCGTACTTTCAACCAAATCACTTCTCAGAAAAACAAAGGACTCAGAAAGCATTCCTGGCAGAGGAAATTACTTCAAAAGCACAAAGACGGGGCATTATGGTATGCTCAGACAAAAGTAACAAGTAAGATAAATAGTTAGAAGTGAGTTTTGTTTGAGAAGCATTTGGAGATATGAAATAGGAATGTAGGGATTAGAGCTCAAGTATGAGATTCAAACAGATGAACTGAGTTCTAGTCTCCACTCTGTCACTGACCAGGTGAGTGGTCATAGGCCTGTTACCTACCCTCTCTGAGCCTCGGCCTTCGCAAAAGAAAAATCATGAGTCTCTTCCAGAACTTCTATAGCACAGACCCAAAGTAAGTGGTTAATAAATTACAACTGCTAATGATGATAATACTAGTGGTAACAGTGATAAATTCAGAAACTGTAAGACTTTGACTGTCATTTGGAGTTTGGATTTTACGTGTTTTTTTAGATTTTATTTTACTCTTAAACTGCCCAAGTGTTTGCATAACACATAGTATACAAGACAGGGAACTCTTGAGTGAAGTTCATGACACAGGCACCTGGCATTAGAAAGAATGGAAAGAATCCATTTTTACACTTCAGTCTGGCCACCACTCCAAACAGTTGTTATCCCTTTTTTTTTCTTTTTTATTTTTTCTCTCTTTTGTGGTACTGGGGATTGAACCCATCCACAGCCTTCTCACTGAGCCATATCCCCAACTTTTTTTTTTTGAGACAGAGTCTCAGTAAGTCATTAAATTGCCCTGGCTGGGCTGGAACTTGCAATCCTCCTGCCTTAACCTCCGAGTGCTAGAATTACAAGCATGCACCACCACACCCTGCTTTTGTTGTTTGTTTTTTGCCATACTGGGGATTGAGCCCCATGCCTTCTCACTGAGCTACACCCCCGGCCCTTTTTCATTTTTTGAGACAGGGTGGCTGAACGGCCCAAGATGGGCTCAAACTCACCATCTTCCTGCCTCAGTCTTGCAAGTATTGGAATTACAGGTATGCACTACCACAGCTGGCCGTACTGCTATTTTCTTTAAAGTCAAATAACTATGTTTAGTTTTTTCCTTTTTTTTTTTTTTTTTTGTAACATAGTATGTTTTTTCTTTCTTGAGACATGGTCTCCCTGTGTAGTTCAGGCTGGCCTTGAACTTATGCCAATCCTCTTGCCTCATGCCCTCTCCCCACCAGGGTAGGATTACAGGCATGCACCACTACACCTACCTTAAACATAGTATCTTATGGTGTTTTGTTTTGTTTTGTTTTGTTTTTTGTGGGTACCGGGGGTCAACCTCAGGACCTTGCGTGCCAGCAGGGGCCCGTGCCGCTGAGCGATATCACCGGCCTTTTTCGTATGTGGGTTCCGGGAATTGAACTCAGGACATCGCGCTTGCCAGGCAGGCACTTATGCCGCTGAGCTATCTCACCAGCCCTGTTTTGTTTTGTTTTGAGACAGGTCTCACTATGTAGTGCACTCTGGGCTTGAACTCACTATGTAGTCCAGGATGGCCTCAAACTCACGGCGATCCTCCTGCCTCAGCCTCCCAAGTGCTTGGATTACAGGCATGTGCCACCATGTCTGGTGTCTTATGGCTTTTCAAAATGTACACAGATTTTAACATTTGACGCCTATAATCCCAGCACTTGGGAGGGTGAAGCAGAAGGATCGCTGGGAGTTCGAGGCCAGCCTGAGCTACAAAGTTATTTCAAGTCCAGCCTGAACTGGACTTGTCTCAACCTTGTCCCAAAAAGACAGAAACAAAACAAAACAAACAAAACAAAACAAAAAAAATCCCATTTGAAACGGGCACAGACATCTCTAAAGACACAGACATCTCTACAGATTATAAACCTAAACCCTAGACTGAAAATACAATGTGCACCTTACACAAATCCAACTTAGGTTACCAAGCACTAAACGACTAGTTTAGTTTTCAAAGAGCAAGACTATGGTGTAACTACTTTACAGCAATGGGTGAGTGGTGATGAGTTGTTGGAGAGATGATGCTTTCCTCCAGGCTCCTTGGGTGGGCTTTCTGTGAACTGTCTGTGGTGCGGTGACAGAGCTGAAAGAGAAGTGGGAAAACACAAACTGGGAAGGGTGGGGAAGGGGATGAAGAGCAAGCGCAAAGAGGAAGGGGACAGGAGTTGTTCTGTCTACAAACTGTATGAGTCCCTATACTTCAACCACAAATAGACTTTTTTTTTTTTTTTTTTTTTTTTCATTGTGGGTACCGGGAGTCGACCTCGCGCTTGCCAGCAAACGCTTGCAGATAGACACTTTTTAAGAGCACCTACGGATGTTCAAGACATTACCCTGGCATTTGGGAAGGACAGGGGGATGCAAAATGCCATTAGCAGCAAGTTCAAGCTTATAAAAATGCAGCTAAATTTGAAGTCAACAAGGAGGTGACAAAGTACAGGGTTCTTATCCAAAAATATAAGCAATCGAATTTGAAGAAAGAGGAAATGAAGGTGATTGTGGTGGATAAGACTAGAGAGGCGAGCTGAGGCCAGGCTGTGAAGGACTTAAATGCCACACTAAGGAATTTAAACTTTATACTGTAACCAACAGGGAGTGGTGTAATACTTAAGTTCACATACAAAAGGGTGGGATATGTCAGGTGTGACACATGCCTGTAATTTCCAGAAGCCCATCCTAGACAACTCAGTGTCTTAGCAAGACCCTGTCTCAAAATTTAAAAAGAAAAATGGCTGACAGTGTAGCTCAGTACAATCCCCAGCTCCATCCTCAGTATGTAAGACCATCCTGCATGAACTATGAAGACTGTGAAAAGTGGGCAGATAGGATTGGCACTGCGGAAAAAAAATGAACAAAAGTTGCTTATTAGACATAAGAGCAAAGGAAAGAGTCAAGATGACCAGGGTTTTTAGGGAATATATTAAGGGGAAAAAAATGGAGTGAGGAAAGCAGTAAGGGCAGTTTTTGAAAAGAAACTACCCTAAGACAGGGCGTCAAGAGGTCAGACAGCTTCTAAGCTCTGTGGGTAGCATTTACTGTCTATGTTTCTCAAGCAAAAGCACCCCTAGCTAGTTTAGCATTCCTAAATCCTCTGTGACCCTCCAGGAGGCAAACTTTTACTCCCATTTCATCAATGTAGAGGACATTCAAGAGACAAGTCTAATACACCAAAGAGCACTAGTGAAAAGAAAAAGAAAAATATCCAGGTCACTTAAGACATACACTTTATTCAAATCCTCATCATCAATATTCCAGTGAAAGCAGGGCGTGGTGGTGCACACCTGTAATTCCAGCACTTGGGAGGCAGGAGGACTGCCATGAGTTTGAGGCCAGCCTGGACTACATAGTGAGTTCGAGCCCAGCCTGTACTACATAGTGAGACCCCGTCTCAAAAAAAAAAAAAAAAAAAAAATTCCAAGGAAAGTTTTCTCATCCATACTTGCTAGGTTCAGTTCATAGATGGATCATTATTAAAGCCTAAAAAACAAGTATTTCTTCTTGTTTTCAGGTTTTTGTTACAATGTATTTTAAGCAACAAAAATACCACATATAAGTCAGTTAGCTTCTATGCCCAAACACTGTCTTTCCTCTAATAAATATTGATGCCTTCTTCTTCCTGCATCTGTCCCTGAGGATTTTCCTGTGCAAAGCTCCACTTCTAATTGAATGTTTATGGGTCACCTCTCTTGTTCTAGACAACCACTGTAGAATTCCAAAACAGTTTTCACAAGAAAAAAAAATAATAATCCTTTGCGGGTTCTCCAGTACTAGAAAGGTGAGGTTAAATGGGACAAAGAAGGAAAATGGAGAGAGGAACAACAAAAGGAGGAAGAAAAATGAGCACAGTTCTGTTTTGTTTAAAGAAACAAAGTGACTCAAAATTAGTTAATTTTCTTAGGAGCCTGAGGAACTTCTTACAAAGGTAGAAATGATAGGTGATAATTCTACCTCTAAAATAAAAAAAAGCAAAGTTATTTTATCCAGGACATGTTGGTCATATAGGTTTTATTTGTTAACACACACAAAGCAAGATGAAAGAGAAAGGGCTATTTTTCTAACATCCTCTCTGGTTCCTACTCTGGTAATAGAGGTTACCCTCTCTGTTACCCTGAGACATAAAAAGCATTCATTTCCTTTCACAGGCCAGGCAGATTTTAAGGCTTTGCTTCCTGGGTCCAGTGGAAAAAATACTCATAACCCACTCCATTCTAAATTTGAGTTACTACAAAGATGGCTCACTTTGAATCAACTTTAGGAGAAAAAAAAAAAGTTGCAAAACACCAAAATTTGTTTGCTATTAACACTTTGTTAAATTGACCCCAAATAGCTCCCAAGGGACTTCTAAGTAGTTACTTCTTTCCACTGTATCCCTAAGAATCCTCCAGAACGCAGCGCCAGGTCTTTGCATGCAGCCAGATGAAATGCAGGGGAATTTTTTTTTTTTTTTTTTTTTTTTTTGGAGACAGGGTCTTGCTATGCAGTTCAGGCTGATCTTGAACTCCCTATGTAGCCTAGGCTGGCCTCAAACTCATGGCAATCCTCCTGCCTCAGCCTCCCAAGTGCTGGGATTACAAGGCGTATGCCACAAGTTCACCCGGCGAACTTTTTACATAGTGACTGGGATGAGTAGTGAGCCCTATGCAGGATCCCCAGTAAGGTTTTCTGGATAAGAAGATCTAGCAATAATGAAATATTTCTCCCAGGTCAGACCCCATTCCTTCTAAAGAAAGAAAAAGCTACTCAAGTTAAGAGCAATAAAGTAAATTAAGCAGAAAAGCTCCTGCCTAAGGCAGCTACCAGTTTAAGGCCAGGGCAGGTCTTAGCAGCTGAAGACACTAAGAGAATCAGATAAACAGGTGGCCACTCAATCAGAAGCATACATCTCACTTCAGCATCACAACTTATCTCCTAGATACCAATCTGAATTTGAAGACATGGCTTCCAACTGGAAACTAGCTTCATTTCATTTTTCTACTACAATCCCACACTCCTAAATTCAGCAAAGACAAAACAAAGAAAAGAAGGGACATTTTGGAGAGAACTACTAAAGTGAGATCTTTCCTTCCTCTACCAAAACAAAAGTGGGTGAATCTCTATCAGATCCACCGTGCCCCCCAACACACCTAGGCCATAAGGTGCCCTTGCCCTTAGCTCACCCTACAAGGACCATCTTCCTGCTAGCCTGACCACAGGCTCTTCACCTCTGTGAACAGAGTATCATTAGCCAGGCGTGGTGGCGCACAACTGTAATCCCAGCACTCAGTAAGCTGAGGCAGGAGAATCACCAAGAGTTTGAGGCCAGCCTAGCTTCCATAGTGAGTTAACGCCAGCCTGAACTAAATACTGAGACCTTTTCTCAAAAAAGAAAAAAAAAAAAAAAAAAGACTATCAGACTCCTTTCAGGCTGCCACCCCCTTTAAGGGGAGGGTCCCTTTAATTCTCCTGTTGTGTGCCACAAACAGCATTTCAAAGCAGCCTTGTGCCTGGGTTGGCTGTTGGGAAGTGGGTCTTTTGACCATTTGTATGTAGAAAGAACCAAACCCACTACCTGTTTCCCTTGGGGTCTGGATCTATGGGAGCATCCACAGGAGGCCCAAAGGGTTTCTCCCACCTGTTGTAGGTGTAACTAACTCCTCCTGGAGGCAAGAGCATCTCTGGAAACAGGAGCTGACTCAAATACGAGGACTTGGTGCCATTCTTACTAATTTTAACAGAAGCAACTTAGCAGTTACTAGTGTAATCCTACTTACTGCGGATATTACGATGGAGACAGATTCTTTTAAACTAAAAGTAAAACCAAAACCTCCACAATAACCCCTCTCCAATATGTGGCTAGTTTTCTTTTGTGAGAGGAAATGAAAGGTTCTGTGATCCCTGCACATTTCTCACCCAGGGGCAGATGACTAGCGTCAGAGCTAGCTGGCCTGATTATTCACGGAATGGGCCACTCCAACAGCCTGGCTCTAACACACTGGCTAAAAAGGCTAAACCCCCACCTTGGTGCTGCCATTAGGCCTGTCCTCCACCGATTATCTGGATTCTGGTAGCCTCTTGTGAAGGGCAAGGAGAGGATGTGCTCTTGATCGTAAACTCTTCCCCATCCCAGTACCACAGCCCAGAATGTCATGGAAACTGAAGCAATCGCTGTGTCAAGATCAGCCCAAGTGAACTCTGAGATAAGCCCAAGAAAGATGCGAACTATCAGCACCATCAGGCGTTTCAATCGCATCTTGTGGTGGCTGCAACGGAGGAGAAGCAGAAGCATGGAGGAAGAGGCCTTGCCTAGTTTCCTCTCGGTTTACAAACTCTTGTGCAACACCGCTCATAGTTTCCAATCCTTGTATGAGAGAGCAGAGTGCAGGCCCAGAGTTGACACAGCTACTTGACAGGCTCTTCATCCCTAGCAAGTAACTGAGAAAAGAGGTACACACAGGTACCTGAGGTTATGCCAAAGCTCGCACCAAACTGGTGCTTCATGGGCACATCCAGGGAAAAAACACCAAAGAGCCCTTGCAAAAAAAAAAAACCCTGGAGCTGACCATAAAAGGCAGGTCTGCAGGTCCTCGCAAAGTATGGGACTGACCCAAATTTCAGCCCTGAGCCTCTTGCTCTTCAAAGAACAACCTCTTGCTCAACAATTAGTCTTTTGTGCTGCACCACACTAGTCCCTTTCACCTGTAACCTCATCCCAGCCTCCAGTCCCAGAGTGGACAGGGTCCTATAGACCAGCTCTGTGCACTAACAGAGAACCCCACGTACACTGCACCCCATCCAAAGGAAGCTTGTCACGGAAGGGCACACTCCCCAGAAACACACTCGCCAAACGCGGAAGGTCAGGACTGAAAAGCTCGGCTGGGAAACTGAGGGCCCGAGAGGGGCAACGAGCAGCCCGAGGTGACACAGAGAGCTGGACACAGGCTTCACTCAAACCCCCGCCTGCGGAACCCTGGGTCCCCGGCTCCTACCGGCCTCCCTCGTCGCGCCGGGCTGAGAACATCCCCAGAGAACTTCAGCCCAGCCTCCCCGCCTCCGCAGAGCCGGGACTGTGGTCTCCGTCCACCGCCAACCCGCAGGCCCTGCCCACGCCAAGGCCAGGTCCGCCGAGGCCCCCGGCCCAGACCCCAAGCCCAGCTTCCCACTGCCCGGCGGACCTGCAAAGACGCGGTCCCGAGAGCCAGCGGCGGCAGACATTTCCCTGCGTGCTTCCTCAAGCTCTTCATCCTGCCGCCCGTCCCCCGCCCCTCTCACTCCGCCCCCAGGAGGGCCCGCCCCCGCGTGCCATCTCCGCCAATCGAAAGCCAGTCTGTTCCATCATCCCCGCCCCTATATAGGATGGAACCCGCCCCCTTAAACCAGGGCTCCTCCAATCCCCACCGCCCCTTATGAGACGGATACCTGCCTCCGCCAATTGTTGTGTATCCAGGCCAGGTACCCGGGGCGAAGTTCCAACCGCGAAGCTTCCGCGAGTCTGGCTCTGGCTCCACGCACTGGTATCCCGACAGCCACAGGAATTCAGGATCCCGCGTCGCAGGATCGAAGCCTGTCGCAGGAAAAAGAAGCTCAGACTGAGCCACGGGTTTGAAGGAGTTGAAGAGCCATTTCTCTATGATTGGATTCTCTGGAGAAACTCCAATCCCGTTTCTCAAGCACAGCGTAAGTCCGAGGCCCAGATGCAGTAATAGATGCGAACACAGACGTGTTACGCCATTCCTCCGACCGCATAGTGCCTAGCGCTAAGGTTTGTGCTTTATACGTATGTATATTACGTCCTTAATCCTCACACAAACTATGAGGTAGGGACCTATTATCCCAGTTTTCTGTATGGGGCAACCGAGTTCAGAGGAATTAAATCCAGGGTCAGAGTGGAAGCTTCAAAAAAATAACAGTACTAAAGAGTGGGTTGGAAGGGTTTAAACTACCAGTAACCAAGCCGGGCGGGGTGGCGTACGCCTGTAATCCCAGCACTCAGGAAACTGAAGCAGGAGGATTGCCATGAGTTCGAGGCCAGCCTGGGGTACATAGTGAATTCAAGACAGCGTGGACCATATAACGAGACCCTGTCTCAAAAACAAAACAAGGGGGCCGGTGAGATGCCTCAGCGGCATAAGCGCCTGCCTGGCAAGCGCGAGGGCCCGAGTTCGACTCCCGGAACCCACATACAAAAAAAGGGCCGGTGATATCGCTCAGCGGCACGGGCGCCTGCTGGCGCGCGAGGTCCTGAGGTCGACCCTCGGTACCCACAAAAAACAAAAACAAAACCAAAAACAAAACAAAACAAAACAAGGGCCGGTGAGATAGCTCAGCGGCATAAGCGCCTGCCTGGCAAGCGCGAGGTCCTGAGGTCAACTCCCGGTACCCACACACACACACAAAAAAACTACCCATAACCTCCATCTGTAACTTGCAAGCCACTCCAAAGAGAAGCCTCTAAATCAAAGTAGCATGCCTGCTATGAATGGACAATTTTCTGGATGTGGTGGCACAAGCCAGTAATCCCAGCACTCTGGGAAGCTGAGGCAGAAAGATTTCAAGTTCCGGCCCAGTCTGGGCAATTTAGGGAGACCCTCTCTCAAAATAACAAGTATAAAAGCACTGGGAATGTAGCCCAGTATGAAGGTCCTGGGTTCAAGCCCCAGTACTGGAGGGAAAAATTGTTATGGTTTAGATCTACATCTAAAATGTCCCCCAAAACCAGGCATTGTGGTGCACACCTGTGATCCCAGCACTCTGGAGGCTAAGGCAGGAGGACTGCCGTGAGTTGGAGGCCAAACTGGGCTACATAGTGAATTCAAGTCTAGTCTGAACTACATAGCAAGACTCTGTCTCTAAATAAATAAATAAATAAATAAAAAGTCTCTCAAAAGTCTCATGTGTTTGGAAGGTGATTGTATCATGAGGGTGAAATGTACTCATTAGTGGATTCATCCATTCCATTGATCAGTGAGTTCCTTAGCTGAATGTACTGTCGGGAGGCAGGGCCTAGTTGGAGATGGGTCATTGGGGGATGACTTGGAAGGCAGAAGTGTATTCTTTTGCCTGGCTCCTCCCTTCTCTCTCTGATTCCTCCTTGCCTCCCAATGAGCAGCTTTTCTCTGCCATGCCTTTCCACAGTGGGTTTCTGCTTTGGAGCCGGCCAGTGTTGGACTGATCTGCTGGAAACCATGAGCCAAATAAACCTCTCCTCTTTTAAGATGTAGGTATTTTATCCCAGCAATGGGAAGGTAATGAAGACAATCCTCAAGACAACTCCTCTAGTTCCCCCTTAAACAGATTGCCACCAATCCTTCTTAGAAATTCTGGAGCCACCTCTGCTTCTGACTCAAATCCAGGTCTGTCTGACTCCAAATCACTTGCTGTGAACCCTTTTGCTGTCTTGCCTGCTCAGCTTGTAGAACTGCATCAATCGGATGGAACTGAGTTGCAAGGACACGATAAATGAGAAGAATGAAGAAATCCCTGTCGTGACAATTCAGAGTAGTAGAGTTAGTACAGTTTCCTTATTGGCTAGCCTGCAGTGGGATAAAAGAAATAAAAATAGATAAAAGAAGACAAGGAAACTCCATTGTTTGTGTACTACATTACCTTAAAACTTTGGGACAGATCCCTTACTCAGGTCTGCAAGTATCCATGCTAATCACTCAAGAGTGTTGGGTACTACAAGGTTTATTGGCCCTAAATTTATTTCATCTTCCTTCAAAATTGAGAACACAAAGATAAGGGTAACTAAAGGAACTTTCAGGGACTCTCAATTGCCAGCTTTCACACCTGATAGTGCCAGACACCCCTGGAGCAGTGGCTAGAAGTCTTCAAAGCTACAATCACATTGGATTTCATGAAAAGCAGAATTTTACAGACCACCCCATGATGAGATCACCTCCAAGCAAAAGCAATAATCACAAGACAGAAACTGAGGCACACATACACACGCGCACATGCACAAGGAAAATCATCTCAGGAGACCAGAATTGCCCCTCAAAGCAGAATTGCCCCTCTTCAGAGGTATGGAAGCCGGAAAAACTGAGACAATGATCTATGGACCTGGCCCACCTCTGCTAATCCTTAAAAGCTGATCTTCTGTTTTTGCACCCAGGCCACTCTGAACCTCCCTTATCAGCGAGCCCCCTCCAGTTCCTTCGGCTGGAGTCTTTTTTATCCTCCCTTACATCTAACTCTGCCTGATAAACCTGTCTATGCTTCTCCCTGATGCAAATTCCCTGATGCATCCTCAAATCTTTTTCCTGTGATGGTAGTCAGGGAACCTACTACCTACTCCACGAGGCAAATGTGTTGAGGTCCCCACTCCTCTTTGAAGGGCCTCCTGAAACTCCTGTGGTGACAACCCTGGATGTGGCATGGACTCCAAAGGTAAGAGGACTGCAAAACAGACACCCAATCCTACAAAAGAGAAGTTGCCCTTGACTTCTAGCCTTCATTTTAATGGCCAAGCACCAAGCTCTGTTCGTCCGTTGCACAGGTATGTCTGAAGTGCCTACTCCATGCCAGGCACCGTTCTGAATTAGTTGAAATAAAGCCAGCAACGCAACCCAACTCACAGCCTCCATGGCTTTGTCCTTATCAGTCTGATAGCTTCACCACCTCTGCAGTTCACCTTCTTCCCCAGTGTCATTGCCAGGGCCCTGCCCCAAGCCTCATTTTTTTATGCCTACATTGTTGTAATCCATTCTTCATGTTCTCCCTGCTCCGGACTCTCGCCTCCCATAACTGTTATCAGAGGAGCTTTCCTAACTTGCCAGGTCACTCCCCAGTTTCAGATTCCTTAACTGGTCTCTATAAGCCACAGGGCAAAGTCTAAACTCTTTGTCACTTATTCAAGACTCTAGCTGGGTTTGGTGGTGCACACCTGCCATTCTAGCACTCTGGGAGGCTGAGACAGGAGAATTGCAAGTTGGAGCCCAGTCTGGGCAACTTAGCAAGACCCTATCTCAAAATAAAAAATTAAAAATGGCATGGGGATATAGCTCAGTGCTGAGGCCCTGGGTTTGATCCTCACTATCACAAAAAAAAAAAAAAAAAAAAAAAAAAAAAGAACGAAAACTTCTTCATGAGAAAACCTTCCCTGGCTCAGCTCTTTCCTACTCCAAGTTCAGTCCCATCAAAGGGCTTGTTTTTCCCAACCACTGCCATGCCTGTTTCCTCCTTGTTGCCTTCCTTGGAAAAACCTCTTGTTCTTCCTTCTAGTCTCAGCTTCAATATCACCTCCTGCTGGGCATGGTGGTACACACCTGTGATCCTAGCACTTGGGAGGCTGAGGCAGGAGGATCGCCATGAGTTTGAGACCAGCCTGGGCTATACAGTGAATTCAAGGCCAGCTTGGACTACATAGTGAGACTCTACCTCAAAAAAGAAAGAAAAAAAGAAAAGAAACACATCTTCTATACAAAGCCTTCCCTAAACCATTGATATAGAGAGGGTGGTACAGACTAAGAGACTAACCAGGCAGTAGAGCAAAACACGAAGGGTCAGACTGCTAGAACTACCGTAGCCAATCCTGCCTAACTTGGCTCTACAGTTCACTAGCCATGTACTCACTGAGGCACCTATGCTTTCTGAGTCTCAGTGTCCACATATGTAAAATGGAAAAACTGATAATACCTGTTGTGTAAGGTCGTAGTAAGAATTAGATGAGATGTGTGAAAATAATGTCATGAGTCACCAATGAATGTCAGCTGTAATTCCTTTTGTACAAAGGGAATCAACACTTTCTGAGCCCCCTATGTAGTAAGCACTTTCATATGTGTTACTTCTTTTAATTCTCACACCAAGAAGATGATAGTCATTACATACAAGAACTAGAGTTCAGAGGGGTTAAGCGGCTTGCCCCA
This sequence comes from Erethizon dorsatum, assembly GCA_028451465.1. Classification (NCBI taxonomy): domain Eukaryota; kingdom Metazoa; phylum Chordata; class Mammalia; order Rodentia; family Erethizontidae; genus Erethizon; species Erethizon dorsatum. Next base: position 105,367,917 of record CM051827.1, on the reverse strand, counting down.
AATCACACGGCTAAGGATTGGCAGACATGGATTCAAACTCCAGGAGCTATATAGCTTCAGAGCTCATGCTGTTTGCTTTCCAGGGTGAGTATCCCTTATCTGAAATGCTTGGGACCAGAAGTTTCAGATTTCAGATTTTGGAATGATAGCATAAATATAGTGAAATACGGGGCCGGTGAGATAGCTCAGCGGCATAAGCGCCTGCCTGGCAAGCGCGAGGTCCTGAGTTCGACTCCCGGTACCCACATACAAAAAAAGGGGCTGGTGATATTGCTCAGCGGCACGGGCACCTGCTGGTGAGTGAGGTCCTAAGTTCAACCCCCAGTGCCCACACACACACAAAAAAAATTGTGAAATATCTTAGAAATGGGACCCAAGTCTAAATGGAAAATTCATGTATGTTTCATGCACTCCTTAAATGCATATAACCTGAAGATAATTTGATGTGTGTAAATTTTAAATATATATTAAGTAATATATATAATATTAAATAATATATATTATTAACAAAGCTATCTATCTATCTATCTATCTATCTATATCTTTTTTTGGTACTGGGATCAAACTCGGGGCCTTTACACTGAGCCACATCCCTAGCCCTTTTTTTTCTTTTTTTTTTTTTTTTGAGTTCAGGCTGGGCTTGAACTCACTATGTAGCCCAGGGTGCCTCTGAACTCAAGGCAATCCTCCTGCCTCAGCCTCCCGAATGCTGGGATTACAGGCATGCACCACCACGCCTGGCTTATACAATATTTTAAATAATTTTGTAGATAAAACAAAGCTTCATAGTGTGGAATTTTCCACTTGTAGCATCATATTGGCACTCAGAAAGTTTTAGAGTTTTGGAGCCATTTGGATTTTGGATTTTGGGATTAGGAATGCTCAATGTGCATTACTATTACTACCCCTCCTACAACTACTACCAATAATCATACAATAAATTATCTTTCTTACTCTAAGATTTAGAGATAAAATGCCCCTGCTTACAGAATAAATTTTAAACTCCTTAACCGGGCACTTACAACTGTATCATCTTGTTTCTACTTCCTTTTCCTCAAAGCCAGTACCCTTCCTGGCAGATCAAGTGAAATAGCTGGGAGCCCCTAAGGTTCCGGCTCCATAGTGAGGCCATCATAGAAGACAAGCTCTCCCCCATTCCCACAGAGATGTTACCTTGAAAAGAAACCAACAGTTCTGGGTGACTGCCTAGGCCCTAACACCTGGCAGCTGGAATTTGCATGTCCTCTGCTCTCTACATAAACTCTTCTTCACCGGCCAGGCAGATCTCTGATCTAAACAAATTGTGTCCTAGAGACCACTAGTGTCGCACTGCAAGACCAAAGCTAGACCATCTTCTCAGCTGCAGTGGAGGACAGCAGAGTTCAAGGGCATGGGAGCCCACATGACAGACTTCCCTTGGTTCTAGCTGTGGGTGGCCGAGAGAGAGAAATGGCCTTCTAGAAGCTGCTGGCCCTGCCAATTGTCAGAGGTTCTGAATCAGGGTCACAGACCTTGCCCTGTGCAGCCCTGTCCAGAGCCAGGAGAGCAAAGGGGCCCTGCCGTAGTTAATACCAGGTCCAGAAACCATAAACAGAAATGCAAACACCATGGTTGGCAGGTGGACCAGGGGTACTGCAGCTTCATGCCAGCAGCTTTGAGAAGGCACAGAAACTGAGAGTCCAAAGGATGGACAGTCAGCTGGAGTGGGTTAGCCAGTGAGAGGTCCGTGCTCGCCAACCCTCCCAGGGAGCCTGGAGTCTTACCTACCTGGACAGGCCCTGGCAACTTCCTGCAGGAACATCCTGGTGTGTGAGCCAAAGGGTAGCTGGAATATGAGGCTAAGCTCTGCTGTATCCAGCTGCACGGTCACATCTGAGCCTGCACAGAGGAGCAAGAAATGAGCCCTTGGCTGCCAGGAGCTGAGTGCTCAGCTGCATTTCAAGAGTGGAGTCCCTAGAAAGGAGCATCAATGGCCCAGGCTCCCAAAGCCACTGGGCCTTACGCAACTTACTCAGGGCTGTGGCAGGGATGGCAGGGGACCCCTCTGTACCCTCGGTTCCAAATGAACACCACCCTACTCTATAGAGGGGGTCGAATAAGTTTCCGAAAAGTCAGTAAGCCTCACCACTTCAGTGCTAATGGAACTGGAAGAGACAGGTTCTCTGGACTTCTAGGCTCTTCCCCTCCCAGTGGAATGAAAACCATGTAAAGGTGACCAGAGGGACAATCCTATCTGACAGTGAGCCTATCTGACAGCGCCAGGCATTATGCTGGGAAGTAGGAATACCATGGTGAAGAGAACACGTGTATCATGAGGGAGCTAGACAGGAAGGCAGCTTGTTCATAGTGTAAGCCCTGTACCCCATGGTACCCAGTGAATACTCAAAAGCATGTGCCAAAATAAAGAAAGAAAAAATATTTAATTGAAAGTATGTGACAAACTAATGAACAGAAGTGATCTAGCAGAGTGATTAAGAGTGTGGGCTGCAAAGTGGGGCACAGTGGCACACACCTGTAATCCCAGCACTCAGGATGTTGTGGCAGGAAGATTGTGATTTTGAGCCCAATTTAGGCTACATAGCAAGTTTAAGACCAGCCTGTACAAAAAAACCCACAAAAAAACAAAAAACAAAACAACAAAAGATGAGCCTGTACTATGTACTGAGACCTTGTCTCAAAACAAAAACAAAAATGAAAACAGAAACCTGCAAAAAACAAGTATGGGCTCCGGAGTCTAGATTCTAAGTTTGAATCATGGTTCTGAGACAGCTAGACCAGCTCTCAGTCTTATGGGGTTAACAAACATACCAGGGAATTTGGAGTTAAAAAGTGGAATAGACGGGCCGGTGAGATAGCTCAGTGGCATAAGCGCCTGCCTGGCAAGCACGAGGTCCTGAGTTCGACTCCTGGTACCCACATAAAGGAAAAAAAGGGCTGGTGATATCACTCAGCAGCACAAGCGCCTGCTCGCAAGCACAAGGTTCTGAGTTTGACCCCCGGTACCCACCAAAAAAAAAAAAAAAAAGGTGGAATAGACTGGGCATGGTGGTGCATGCCTGTAATCCCAACACTCTGGGAAGGTGAGGCAGGAGGATCACAAATTCAAAGCCAGCCTGGATAATTTAGCAATTTAAAAAGACCCTGTCTCAAAACAAAAAGTAACAAGGGTTGGGTAGAGCACTTGCCTAGCATGCACAAAGCCATGGGTTCAATCCACAGCACTGGGGAAAAAAAAGGTCAGCCATTAGATAAGTCAATACAAACACATCACTGTGAGTGACAGAGGGCTGGAAAGAACAAGAAAAAGGCACATGTGTCAGCAAGATCAACTTCAGGCTGGATGTGCTAGTGTACGCCTATAATCCTAGCACTCTGGAGGCTGAGGCAGGGGATCCTCACTAGTTTGAGGCCACAATGAATGGGCTACATAATGAATTCAAGGCTGGCTTGAACTACATAGAGAGACCTTGTCTCAAAACAAAGAAGATACGATTTCAAGGATTCATGAGTCAAAGGCTTCCTTTTCCTGGGAAAATGAATGTGTGACCTGAACCCCTAAAGGATGAGTAGGACTTAGTCACGTGCAAGGAGCTGTGTGGCATTCATGAGGAGGGAACTCTGCTGTGGGAACGCGCCGGCATCCAGGCAATGGGAGCAGTCGAGCAGAGCAAGCCAGGGGGGTGTGGAGATGAGCCTGCGGAGGGGGGCAGGTGATCCTGCAGGGTCTACTTGCCACACCATTGCTCCTGAAAATCCTGTACCCTGTACCCCAGCTGGGACTCAGACTGAGAGGACCACTCACCAAGGATGTAGAGTTCGCCGTCTGATGACACTGTCAGGGAAGTAGACAGAACATCTTTAGCACCTGAGCATCCCTGGCTCAGCACCCCGCTTCTTCCCACCGCCCTCACAGGGCATAGGTGAACTGGACAGCATCCAGAGGAGAGAGGTTCATACCACCCAGCCCCCTGCAGCACCTTCTTCCAGTGTAAAGTCCCGCGAGACTGGCACAATCTGGTCCAAAGTGACATCGTCCCCGGTAATGGCCATCCTCCGGTGCATGTACAGGAAGAGACTAAGGGCAGGAAGTAGAAATGAGGGCTGGGGCCACTGGCATGCTTCAGGCCCATCTTGGGGGTCCTGGGTGCTCACACGTCCTTGTGGGTCCCTAGTGCTGGGCTGGCAGTGCCCTGACTATGCACACTTATCAAACTGTCTCTTTCAAGAAGGCCCTTGGGCCGGTGAGATGGCTCAGCGGCTTAAGCGCCTGCCCGGCAAGCTCGAGGGCCCGAGTCCGACTCCCGGAACCCATATATGAAAAAGGGGCTGGTGATATCGCTCAGCGGCACGGGCACCTGCTGGCGTGCGAGGTCCTGAGGTCGACCCCCTGGTACCCACAAAAAAAAAAAAAAAAAAAGAAGGCCCATAGAGGGCTGATGAGATGGCTTAGCGGCATAAGCGCCTTCCTGGTAAGCGCGAGGGCCTGAGTTCAATTCCCGGAACCCACATACAAAAAAAGGGCTGGTGATATCGCTCAACGGCACGGGCACCTCCTGGTGTGTGAGGTCCTGAGGTCAACCCCCACTACCCAAAAAAAAAAAAAAGAATGCCCATGGAGACTGCAATTTATGGATGAAGTCATCAAGGCTGAATTTTTTTGTGTGTGTGGGTACCGGGGGTCGAACTGAGGACCTCACGCTTGCCAGGAAGGCACTTATGCCACTGAGCTGTCCCACCGGCCCAATGCTGAATTTTTAGCTGGGCCTGATAGTGCACACCTGTAATCCCAGCACTCTAGGAGGCTGAAGCAGGAGGCTCAAAAATTTGAACCCGGGGTTGGGTAAAGAGGATGTAAAAAGATTTAAGATGTGACATGTATATTTACCAATTCCCCATGATGAATGTAATCATCATGTACTACAAATATGCACTAATAAAAATAAAAAATTGGAAAAAAACCTGGAGGCTGCTTCAAAACTTAAAAACAAAACAAAACAAAACAAAAAAGTTTGAACTCGAGCTGGGTTAGCAACTCAGTGAGATCCATTCCAAAATAAAAAATAAGGTCAGGTGTGGTGGAGCATACCTGAAATCCCAGCACTGGGGATGTTGAGGCAAGAGGATTGCTACCAGTTTGAGGCCAGCCTGGGCTACAAAGTGAGTTCAAGGCCAGCCTGAACTGCATAGTGAAACCCTGTCTCAAAAAAAACAAAACAAAACAAAACACAAAATAAAAAATAAAAAGGTGCCAGGAATGCAGCTCATTGTGGAAGCCCTGGGTTTAATCTCCAATACTGGAGGGGAAAAAGGGGATAAAATAAAAAAGGGCTGAGGTGTAACTCGGCCCTTCCTGAGTTCAATCCCCACTATTATAAAAAGAAAAATAAAGTATCATTATGATAATGATTCAGACCCTGCCCTGGCAGAGTGGGTGAATTCTAGCTGGAGGATACAGAGAAGACTAACCGCGTGCCTGACAGGCAGAGACTCAGCCCCTCACTCACGCATGTTCCTGGCCCCCATGTTCTAGGCGGTGGCGCACGAGCCCTAGTAGGCGGCTCTGCCTGCTGTCTCCCTCACATAGTACACCTTGTACCGCCTGCTGCTCAGAGTCAAGGAAAACCAAACTTTGAAAGCTGAGGCCAGACCTCTCCAAATCCAGCCTTCCCTGCCCTTCCCTTGTCCCGTCCCCTTCACTGTGTGGACTTGGGCAAGTCACTTCATCTCTCTGCCCTTCCTCATTATTATCCCCAACTTCACAGGGGTTTGGGAGGAGAGTTGCATATTTGAAACACCAGGCAGAGAGTCCAGGACCAAGCGAGTATTTAGTATAATATTGCTTTCCCTCTCCCGGAACAGCTCACAGAGTGGGAACAGAGTGGTAGACACCTTCTGTCTCCTTCCCAAGGCCAGGGCAGGCACCGGGCTGGCAGCTCAGAGCTGAAAGGATATGATGATGCAATATTCCCCCTCTGCCAGAGTCTCCTGGATCGCCACAGACTGGTCCATGCTGGCCTGCTGAGCGGACTCTCCCTGGGGGAGGGCAGACAGGAGTCCCCTTTGGTTAAAAAAATAATCCTCGAAGTGATCCAGCTGTCTTACGATGCTGTGGGCAGGAAAGAGGAGCTTTCGTGAAGAGAGAAGAGGGGAGGAGGCCTGATCCCTCTCCCTCAAATGGACCTTTTCAGATTTTGAGAGAGAGGGACCTCATCTCTTTGCCCTAGTCAGATGTGTAATTTGTTGTAGCACCCTCTGTCTGGGAAGGCATCCATTGGTTCCTGAGTGAAGTCCAGTCTAGTTGTTGGAAACAGGGTGCCTGGTGCCTGGTCCTGTTGTTACTGGAGAGGGGAACCCGGACCCTTTGCTCCTGCGGCAGGGCTGTGCCTCCCTCTCGAGGGGAGCAGTATCTATCCTTCTGGAGCCTCTCTGGGAGGTGTCGATGGTGTATCTGAATAGGATTTGGGGAACATTTTACTCTCTGGTGGGGAGGGTCCTATCCTAGAAGTAACCCAGGCCTAGTCTTTTCTGCAGACAGGAAAAGTGTCCCGTTGCTCTTTCCCCTCACCCCACCCAGCAGGCCCCATTGCATCAGCCGCAGACCGGGGGTGTCCCGTCCAGTAGCCGCAGGGCAGGGGTCCCAGCTGCCCCCTCGCCTACTCCCTCCTGCCTTGTACTCCCTCCCAGCCCCCTGTCATTGCCACCTACCGGTACCTCCTGAGCTGTCACCGCAGAGCGCGGGAGTCGGAGCCCTGGGCTGGGCTAGAGACTACATTTCCCAGAGGACCCTGCGCTTCAGGATGGTCAACCAGCCTGCAAGTCCCAGCATGCCCTCTATTAACCCGCTGGGTCCTGTGATAAACGGGGCTCCCCATTCTGGAAGGGTTTTCTAATGAATGCCATAAGCCTGATGATCAACCCTCTGTCATGGGGCTAGAGGTTTCTGCATAGAGCCCAGAAGGAAGATGGCCATGTTTATTTTAGGGGAAAAAACGACGATTTTTTTTCCCTCCTTAATCCACCTTCAACTCGTCTCACTCCAAAACGGACAGCTCTGACCTCTACTGAAACTCTTCTCCCCAAATAACTACCCTGTTCTATTTCAATGGAAAAAGAACAAGACTATGAAGAAGGTTTACCTCCATTTCTGGTAAAAGAAATGAGAAACTGAGGATTTCTCGGTAGAGAAACTGAGGCTCAGAGAGGCTAATTGATTAGACTACAGCCCAACAAGAGGCAAGATTGGGACTCAGCTGAAAGTCTGACTACAGTTTCTTTGCCATTTATATGGCCTTGCCTGCCATATTTCCTTCCTCAGTCTCACCCAGCCCTTCTTTCCCATGTGGGGCTGTTTGAAGATAATGGATATAACATAAAGTGTGTAACATTGTACGTATGAGGTACTGTGTTGACTATCACCAGAAGAGAGGACATGGTCCCCTTGCCCTCAAAATAGCCCTGGGGAGGATTGATTGTTCTCAAGACTCCTTCCCTGATTCCCCTGGCCGTGTCCCCTGGGGAGAGACCTTTCTTCTTTTGGGCCTCCGTCTGAGACATGGAGATTGGTCCAGATGGGCAAAAGTGTCCACCTCAGGTAAGGGATTGTAGGATGGTTCTCTCTAGGCCTGCATCTTCTCAACACCCCAGCAGTTTCTGGCACACAGCGGCCCTCAGAACTGAGTGAATTATTCAGTGAATTACACTAATGAATTACTCAATGAATTATCTTTGTTTTTGCAGTGGTGAGAGTCAAACCCAAGGCCTTGGGCTTGGAAAGTACTCTACCAATGAGCTACATCCTCAGCCTTTAATGAATACACCTCTCACTTTGGGGCACTTTGACCTCAAAGCATCTTCTCCTCTTTCCCTCAGCTGTGCTCTAACAACCCATTCAACTTGCATATGTAAACCCCTTCCAGAAGTAGATACACCTTCTTTCCAATTGTCTCTTCCTCGGAACATTCACAGCACAAAGGGAACTCAAGTTGACTGGAATTCCACTTAAAAGTCACGTGGGGGATGAGAGGGAACGGTGTTGATTCAGACCTTTAGAGGTCAAGTAGGTGGAAGTTACTGCAGGAAACCAAGGGAACCCCAACTCCAGTCTCATCTCAATGTCAAAAACCAGAAGGAGGGAAAATGGGATGTGACCAGGTGCTTGTTACAGATGAGGAAGCTGTCTCTGGGGGGTCTCGGAATCTTCCCACTGAATGGGTGTCAGACAGAGGGTTTTCTATTTTGTTTTCAGACAAGCCCCATCCCCTCCCTGGAATTTGGGCTAATGTCCCGTTCCCTTGGAAGGCCTAGGGCTTGGGAATGGAGGATTGAAGAGCTTCCAGGCAAGAGCTATGCACTTGATAAATCTCTTCCCTTAAAGATGCAGATGTAGGACTTGGAGCAGGTGGGCCTGAGGGTTTGCAGGGCTATATGTACTTCCTGGCTGCTGCTCCCTGATTCTGCTGGGCCCAGCTAGGGAAACAAAGACAGTACCAGAGCAGTGTGGAAGAGCAGCCAGGGGCTCCTGGTGGCCACTGGAGCGGCATAGTTGAAGTGGACGTTCCCATCCAGTTGGAGGCAGCTGCCTGATGCGAAAGCTTGATAGCGCTCTCGGTAACAGAGCTGAGCCCTAGCCCCATGACACTTGGGGGTCCCTGCCATGCAGAATTGCCTGCACCCTGCACAGCAGCCTAAGCTGGACCACATCAGCTGCAAGAAGAGATGGGACTATGCATTCTCCCCTCGCCCCTCTCTTCACTAATGGAGGCAGAAAGTGTTAAATGAAACATGGGCTGAGCTGAACCTTCCTGGTCCCTCAGCTCCGTCTACAGGGAATCGGTCAGCCAGTTCCCAGCAAACATGCAGAGTGGTCAGGAACAAGGGGACACATCCCAGAGATCACAGAGACAGGGAAAACTGCACCCACTGCTCAGGTTTTCACCATCATGCAGAGCTGAGAGGGTCAAGCTTGCTAGACCCTATGCACAATGGCTCCCTGTAGATCTAGCTCCAATCAGATTAGGCTACTGAGATACCCTCTGGACCTACAGTTCTGAGGGAAGACAGCACCCCAATCTCTGCAGCATCCCTGGTGTCACCACACAGAAGTCCAAGCCCTCAGGGCACGTGGCCACAGCGTCATGCCCTTTGAAGCAGTGATTGCCTTGGCAGGAGAAGGTGGCCAATTTTCTCCTGGAAAATAAGGGGTAGGTTTGAGGGGTGATTGCTGGACAGAGCCCCACCATGCATGTGTCACTGGCCCCAGCCACACACTCTGTCTATTCCTGCCTTCACCTCCCAAAGCAGGCAAGCGAGAATGAGACACTTGTATTTCTCTTGGGAGCAGCAGACAAGGTGGTGGCCATCAGTAGGGGAGTGGGAATCAGCCTGTCCTTGGGAAGGGTCATGTGGCCTACTTCTGGGAAAAAAGCAAGGCTGCCTGGAGAAGTGCTGACACCTGGGGGGGGCGGGGTGGAGGTCCTCTGCAAGGCCTTGACCTCTGCACTTTCCCAAGGGCATGTGGGCAACTCCAACAAGACAACTCTTTCTGCTGTCACCCTGCACAAGCACAGATGCTTACTTTACTCATGTGTCCTTGGAACTGTGGAGGAAGGGCAAGCTGGCTAATCAGGGCTAGGGGAAGGCAGGTGTTAGGAAATGGGGTCTGTAGGGAGGGGACATGGAAAGTAAAAAGGCCAGCTTCAGGGAATCCATGAGGGAGGAAGACTTCACAGGTAGAGGCCCATCAAACAAGGTTTAGAGGTTAGGGTGTTTGTAGAAGGGGGGCAATGAAAATTGAGCTATTTGAGGGTTTACTAAAGAGTAGGGCAAGCCGGGCGTGGTGGTGCACGCCTGTAACTCCAGCACTCAGGAGGGTGAGGAGGAGGATCATGTGAGTTCGAGGCCAGTGTAGGCTACATAGTGAGACCCTGTCTCAAAAAAAAAAAAAAAAAAAAAAAAAAGTAGGGCTGAGCTGGAGTTCAGTGGGCAGGAGTTATTTGAGCTTGTGGGTCAGTGGGAATGGAAGAAGAGCTGGGCAGGTGAGGTAGGGCTCAGGACTGCAGGCTGCCAGGTTGGGCTGTCTCCCAAGGCTGAGGCTGACCTGTTGAGGACCAGGCAGAGCAGCCTGCAATACAGCACCACTGGGCTGGGCTCTGAGTCACTGCATAGCAGGCCAGGGTTGGGACAAGTTTCAGTTCCTTCCTCACAACTGAGGCTGCATGGGTCTGCATAGTGGGAAGCACTGAGTTCAATTAGCTGGATTAAGAGGAGTGCAGGCACAGAGAAGAGCACATGGGGACAGCTAGTCCTGGGCCATAGCCTGACTTCTCCCAGCATCCCAAGTGCAGTCTCCTCCCTTCATAATCTCTTTCCCCAGCACCTGACTGTACCTGAATGTCATAGCCCTTCCAATGCGCCCTTCACTGCTCTTCACCTCAGAGTGGTGCCCCATCATGCCCCAGCCCCACACTTCACAACAGTGCTCCCCAGGCCTGCACTCTGCTGTCTGGTTGGGGAACTTTGCCTCCTGGTAGCACATCTCTCCGAAGCAGTGCATACTGTGGCATATCTGTGGATGGGATTGAACACTGCAGCCTCACCTCATTGGGGCATTGCTCAGGTAACATGCTGCTTACCTGGACAGGAGCCAGGAAGACCAGAAGGAGAAAAAGGAGAGGGGGAGCCACTGAATGGAGTCACTAGCTCAAAGGTCACAAGTCAAGGAAGGTCCAGCAGTGCTTAAGTAGAAGAAGTATGAGGTCAGGGCAAAATATAGGCAGTTCCATAGCCCAGCAGTAAGCCTGGGTTAGGATTGGTCATAGGGTCTAGGAAAAGCTGGGCTTTCTGGGCTGCAGACAGCTACCTCTGAGCAAAGCAGCCCTATGGCTACCATTGGCCTCAGACATCTGTTGAGGTGCTGCAGGAGCTGGAGAAAGTGAAGGACCAGCCCTGGGCAGCCCAGGCAAGGGATGGAAACAGATCTCGGTTACTGCTTTGTGCAGATGAATAAACCTAGGCTGAGGAACAGGGGAGGCCAATCTGTAGGGGATAAGGGATCTGAGGGGCTCAGCTTTTGCTTCCTGGAAGTCATATCTTCAGAGGGCAGTATGAGGCAGGCACAAAGTAACCTTCGTCCTAGTAACAGCCCCTCTGAGAGTGAATGTGGTTGTTGGCATGACAACAGTAGCATCCGAAGCCCCAGGGGAGGCAGAGCGGGAGCAGGTGCAGCAACAGGAAATAGATACCAGGTGCCTCTGATTTGGCTTTATTTGCATCCAACTCAGAAGGTGCTTGGGAGTAAGGGGGTAATGGGCTTCCTCAGAGCCCAGGCCAGGGAAACCCTGGGCCACAGAGAGGGTCAGGAGTTAGGGCTCACTTTGTCTAAAAGTTCTTAGGGCTCATCCTGTCTCTAAATTGAGCTGAGCCAAGGGCAGGAGGTAGCTCTCAGACTCCAGATTTCTGGATCCCAGGCTCTGTCTCCCCCAGTTCTGAGAGATCAGACCTGGCAGTGTCTGTTAAGCCTAGGTTTAGGTTTTTCCATGCAAGGTAGAAAAGCTGGAGGTGAGAGTGGGGCATTATCCCCATCTTTCCTTCCAACCCTGGGAGGCTGAGCATAACCCAGGTCTTGGGAATAGTAATTCCCAGGGGCAACAAGGTATGGGTTCCCCCATCCTCAGAGCTATCGTCCTCTGCCAGCCATCAGATTTGTCTCCTGATGTCAGCTGCCAGGGTGCTGTGATAGAGACAGCCTGCAGCGAGACCTCCTCTGGGCTGGTCTCCTTCTGATGGTGGTAGTGCATGAATGGGGCCATACTCAGTATGCAGGTTGCCGAGGTGAGCCTTTGGCTATAAGGGCCCCTTCTCTCTCCATCCTTACTCCTCACCAGCCATCAGAGCCTCAACTTCCCTGTGGTTCCCTCCCAAGGAGTGGTTCTGCCACTCAAGAAACAATTTTCACCCACTCAGCACCTCTCCAAGGAGACATTAAATTCCAAAGGCTAATGGGTCAAGGGCCCAAAGGTTCTACTCAGGTCCCTGTGTCCTTGTGAAAATAAGAGTCCAGGCCTCCCACACAAGCCTCTTTGCTGCCTCCCTGGTTTAGGTAGATGAACTGAAGGAACAACTTAGCAGTATGACAGGGCCAGGCACCCAGCAGAATCAGAAAGGTTGGGTAAAGCCTAGCTGGCTTCCTCCTAGCCCATCTTAATTGGAGTTTCTTGCCCATCTACTTTAGTCTGTGCATACCCCCACCCAGAGAGAATAGTCCCAGTGCGCTCCATGTCCCACCCAGCTGTAGATACCTGCACACCCGAAGGTGGGGGGAGGAGTGTATGCACACGTCAGGGAGGCTGCAGGTGCAGCCCCTGCAAGCTGGCAGCTGTTTCTCTGCCTCTCCATTTGCCAGCTCTGGGAATTCCCTCTGATACTGCCACCACTGGGGACACACAAGGGCCACATGCAAAAGGAGAAAGCAGAACTGATGTCTGGACTGTTGTCAGGAGAAAATACAGTAAGTCCCTGACTTAAAAACGAGTTTCTTGGGCCGGTGAGATGGCTCAGCGGCATAAGCGCCTGCCTTGCAAGCGCAAGGGCCCGAGTTCGACTCCCGGATCCCACATACGAAAAAGGGGCCGGTGATATCGCTCAGTGGCACGGGTGCCTGTTGGCGCATGAGGTCCTGAGGTCGACCCCCCGGTACCCACAAAAAAAAAAAAAAAAAAAAAACGAGTTTCTTTCTGGGAGAACTGTCCATAAGTTGGATTCGTTCGTGAGCCAACTGTATGGTACCCCTGTGAATGTTTGCAACTTGAATGTTTGTTAAGGAAGGGAGTTGCTGTAAAGCCAGTCAGCAGCTTGGGCAGGTTGGGGGACCCTCATTCCACCAATATCCCACCAGAATGGGAAGGTGCCTTATTTGACTGGATCAGAACACTGGGAGGCAGAGGGGGCTCTCTGAAAAGATCAGAGGGAAGGGAAGCCAGCATCCTGGTGGGTCTGATGGCAGGACCTAAATGATTAGGGGAGAGGGAGCTATCATCCCAAGGATAAAAAACTGTGCAAAAGGAGAAAAATTTTGAAACTTTATCTGCCCCTTGCTTGCCCTAACACATTGGTTACTTTTAGGGTGTGCGCTTTGCAGAGTTTTCCGGCACCAGCTGAGCTCAGGAAGACCAGACGGAAAGAGAGATAATGGGTCAGGCCAGACAGATCTGTTCACTTTCTCTCAGAGGTGGGGAGGGTTCATCCCAGGATCAGCCTCTGGGCTCAGCAGATGGGTAAAGACAAGCTCAATACCTATCCCCAGACACTTCCTGTGGCTTCTCCACTTTCCTCCATGAAGGGGAGCCGAATGAGTCGTTCTCTGCAGTAAGAGTCCTGGCAGAGGTTCAGACTTCACGTGTGAAGATGAGGTTCTTTATTGGCACTGCTGGGGATCAAGCCCATGGCCTTGTACATGCTGGCCAAGCACTGTACCACTGAGCCACAACTCCAGCCTGGTAAATGTGAGGTTATTTAGACTCAGCAACCAAATATGAACATTTGGGAATCTGCAAGCTCATGAAACTGCAAAAATGTATGTACATGCCTATTTTTCTAATAACAAAGTCCACAGTTATCTTTGTATTTCCAAAGGAATCCATGATGCTAAAAAGATTAAGAATGACTGATATAGCTGGGCATGGTGGCGCATGCCTGTAATCCCAGCATTTAGGAGGCTGAAGCAGAAGGATCACCACGAGTTTGACGTCAGCCTGGGGTACACAGTGAGTTCAAGGCCAACCTGAATTCCATAGTGAGACCCTGCCTCAACAAACAAAACAGAACAAAATACTGATCTAAACCAAGGAAAGACAACCCTTTCCTCTTTCTCCAGTTTAGTCAGCTGAAATTCTGTTCTCCCTATAGCACACCCCATGAAGTTCACTTCAGGGAGGCCCTCTGAGAACCCCTGATGTGCTTGTACCTCAGCTAATAGCTCTGTGCCTCTTAGGGCTGAATGGAGCTGGCTATACGGCTCTTCCCGCCCACCCACAAATGTTGCAAGTGTCTCCTTACTTCTGGCTTCTGCTCCCATCTTACCTTCACCTAATTCTCCAAGTTTGCAAATCTAGCTGTGCCTGGCACATAATAGACACTAAAATTATTTATGTATATATGTGTGTGGTACTGGGGACTGAACCCAGGCCTTTGCACTGAGCTACATCCCCAGCCCTTTTTATTTTGACAGTCTTGCTATGTTGCCCAGGCTGGTCTCGAACTTGAGATTCTCCTGCCTCAGGCTCCCGAGTAGGTGGGATTATAGGTGGGCACCACTGTGCCTGGCAAAAACTTTGCCAAAATGTAACTAATGACAAGAAAAGCCTTTGCTGCAACAGGTATGCCCGGGTTCCCTCCAAGGGCGTCCTGGTGTTCACAGGATGACTGCAGTTGACTAAAGGGGTGATGGCAGGACCTGGCCCCTGCACCCTGCCACAACATAAAGGGGCACCGCATTAACCCTGGAGTCCCAGGCACCCACTCCTAGGGGGGCTCTGAAAAATGGGACAGCTGGAAGGTAGATCATTCCTGGGGAACCCTAATATAGCTGCAATAGGAAGGCTGGAGGCATGCCTCCTCTCCATGTTCCCCATTCTCAAAACACTTCCCAAATGGCAGTGTCCCCTTGTACCCTTGGCCAGTTTGAGCAATGGGTTTCTAGTTGGCGCAATTAGGTGTAATTGTCCAGTTATTTTGCTTTAGAAGCTCAGGCCCTGTAGAAGTGTAAAACCTGGGTTTTTAGTAACTGGAGGAGGCTGAGCACAAACAGGTGTCATTGTCCAAGGGATGAGTTAAACCAGGAAGGAAAATACTGATCCAGAGAAGAGGTAGAGGTGGTAGAATCTTTATTGCCAAGGAGATGACTAGGGCAATAGTGTGAGGAAGATGGCCAGTTGCAGAGTTGGTTTTTTTCTTTCTTTCCCCAGACAGGGTCTCACTATGTAGTTCAGGCTGGCCTTCAACTCATCATGTAGCCCACACTGGCCCCAAACTCATGCCAATCCTCCTGCCTCAGCCTCCTGACTGTTGGTATTACAGGCATGTACCACCACACCCAACCAGAGTTGGGATTTTTAAAAGCAGATATATGAACAACAAACTAAAGAGCTCAGTGCTGAGGGAAAAAAGGGCCCCCTGGAGAATCCAGTTCTGGAGCAGGCACTGGCCTTCAGAGGACTGGGTTTACATGGAGATCACTGTCTGGGTTTGGGGAACACAAGAACATTAGACACTTCTGCAGTCAGACAAGGATCTTACAGAAGAAACAGGCAGACACGATCACCAAAGCCTCTTATTGTGAACCAGCAAGCAGGTGAAGTCATGTTGGTCCTGGTTCCATTGTGTGCCAGGCTGCTGAGGGTGGGGAAGGCAGAAGGCTGCCAGCCCACTTCCAAACACCCAACTCTGTTCTTTATGCAAATGAAAAAGGCAAGCTGTGGGGCCACACCTGGTCCTTAGGAGCAGCCCTGGCTGACCTCTCCTAGGATATGCATCGATGGTGGACTCAGCTGAGGGAAGGGCTCATCCAGAGGTAACGCTCACTTGAGGAAGTGGCGGCAAAGGGGTAGGGGTTGGGGAAAGAGGTCAGGGTAGAATTATTTAACATAATGTATGTGGCATTAACGAGTGCTCATTAATCTCAGCCGCTATTAAAAGTTGGTGAGAAAAAGGTAGGGGAGCCATTAAGAACTAAAGGCTTACATTAGTTCATAACTCTGGGTTTCAAAACAAGACACATTGAAAACAAAGGCTGGTTTTATTTTCCCACAGAATCTTTTTTAATATAAAATGAAGATGAAACACATTTCAACCCTGCAATCTGCCAGCATGCCTTGTTTCTACAAGACGCATGCCAGACTATGAGACTACACAGCAAAGAGTCTTTAAGAGCATTTGGTTGGGAGAAATAGAAAAAGCAGACCTCAGGAAGACGGGGCAAGCCCGGAAATTGGGTTACATCCCTGAACACTACAGCAGTCCTTGTCTTTTCAGATCCTCATATGTTTTCTTATTTACAACATTCCCACTGGAGTCTTCATACTCTTCCTAAAAAAGAAGGGGTACACTTCGTTAGCTATATTCCCCAAGAGAAACGTTCAGCACCGAGCTCCAAGGCACACCCAGTTCTGCGCCGTACTCTTGTGCCCTGAGACTGGGGCTCATCTGAGACAGCCTTTCTCAACTGAGGAGCCACGAGAATTAAATTCTCCTCTAGACACCAAGAATCGCACTGGTCAGGACCCATCCTTCAGGGCACCTGGGAAAAGAGCTTATTCACGTCATTCTGTGTTCATGAGGAGGGCTCCGGCTGCGAAAGGCCAACCTAGAACAGCAGCTTTCAAATGGTTCTCAAAAAGCCGAGGTTTCTATCCAGGGGCCACAGCAGGGGCTGACAGGAAGGCAGAGGGCTGAGCTTTCCCACTTCCAGTGCAGCTCTGCTTTATTCTATTTTATATACTGGAGTTCTGCATTATAGATGAACAGGGTTTTGCTGCTGAAGAAATATTGAAAACCACTGGCCTGAAACAGAGCCTACTGCCTGTCCCTGTGGGAGTTAGGGTCAGTCACCACCAAACTTCCTATGCATGTCATCCTTAGGGCTGAAACCTGCAGCTGGATGACAATCTCAAGACCAAAAGGACACCTCCCTATCCCTAGGAGAGAACCATCTCTTATTAGACACTGTTCTTAGGGCTGGGGATATAGCTCAGCAGCACAGCGCCTACCTGGCAAGCACAAGGTCCTGAGTTTGACTCCCGGTACCAAAACAATAACAACAACGGCAACAAACAAACTAGATGCTTTTCTCAAAAGAGACCTACTGTATGATACAGATGCCTTCGTTTATGAATCTCTGTGGCAGGACAAGACACTGGGTACTCCTGCTTGCCATTTCAAAATTTCAGTGGGAGAATACAACCTGTCTTAAGACATAAAATATAACAAATATCCCAACTAAATTAGGCTTATATTTCATGAGTCAATTTATAGACTCCGCACATTACACTTGCTACTGCAGTAAAGCAGGGAGCACCTTTCTTCCTTTCTACATGGTGAGAGCGCTGTCTCTGATGCTATCTCCGATGCTGTCCACGCAAGCACCCACCTCGGTGTCAGGCTGCCATCGTTCCGAAGCCTTCTGCAGTTTCAGCTTGGCCCACACTGCAGGGTGAAAAATGAGCAGCAGCTGAGATTGGTCACCTACTAGGCACACAGTGTCTTAGCTCTCCCCACCCCAGCAGGCTCCACCTGGATGACTCTGCCTTTGACAATCTCATATGCCCTAAACTGGAATTTTGATTCTGGGCCACCTGTAAACAAAACTCCTTTTATTGCAAAACTTACTATGATATTGATTTGCTATAAAAGAAAAGGTGGATTGAATTTAACCAAAGACCTCTTAGATACAGAACGGATACTCTATAAGAAAAAAGTTAGGGCCAGGAATATAGCTCAGTGGCACGGCGCCTGCCTGGCAAGCGCAAGGTCCTGAGTTCGATTCCCAGTACCATTTAAAAAAAAGAAAGAAAGAAAGAAAGAAAAAAGTTAATGGGGAACAAACAATAGAATTTATGGGAGAAAGTGACCTGTCTTAAAATTCAGAAAAGACGACTAGACAAAAAAGACATAAAAAGGACACTAGATATTGTCAAATATGCTTAAAGTCTGTGCATATATTTCAAAAACTTCAGTGGGAAAAAAAAAATATTGTGGCCCAAGATCTGAAAGGAAATATGGCTCAACAGACAATACAGACATTAAAATAAAAATTCTGAAAGCTGAAGAGCCAGTTTTCCCTTTGAAGATGAAAAGGTAAAGGCATCTACTAAATTCCCACAGCTTCAAAGGGACTGATCAGACACCTACCCCAAGAAAGAACAGATACAAACCCAGGGAAATAGTGACTCGAGTCTCTAGAATGGTGTCAGGAAGGTAAACTGTCAGGACAAAAGCCTACATGGAGTAGGGAAGACTGCCTGCTTCTAGAGAGAGAAGATGATTAAAGTATAATAGATGATAGTGAGAAGGTAGAACTACTTGGTTCCTGCCTGTATTTCCAAATTTCCTCTCAGGTAGAACAACCTCTCACAAAACTAGAATATCATAGAAAGTTAAAGCTGAAATGGAGGCTGGGCATGGTGGTGCACACCTGTAATCCCAGCAATAGGGAGGGTGAGGCAGGAGGACTGCCACGAGTTTGAGGCTAGCCTAGGCTATATAGTGAGTTCACGGCCAGCCTGAATTTCATAGTGAGATCCTGTCTCAAAAAACAAAAACAAAACAACAAAAAAGCCTAAGATGGATGAGAAAATAGTATATGAGATGATATATGAGAAAATGCTTAGATATGTGCCTGGCACATAGGTTCTCAACTAATCAGTTTTTCTTTCCTTGCTAATTGCTTTAAACTAGCTGAAGTCTTCAGGCCCCAGGTGACATGTACATCAGAAAAAAAATGGAGAATTTATCATTATTTACTGTGACAAAGCAGGGCCTTCCTTTGGCATATTCTTTGCCTAGGCCTCTCAGGAATCCAACCCAGAGTGGTAATGAAATACCAGAAAATGCTGCCATGACTTTCTAGAAAAAAAGAAAAGAAAAAAAAGAACAACAACAAAAGTATAGAGCAGTAAGGGACACATTACTCTTCAGAAAAATCTGCAAGCCATTAGAAAAGAATGTAATCATCACTGGCTGCCAGTGTGGGTTCAGTAAGAATAAGTTAAGCAAACTAACTGAATTTCCTGGTTTTGTCTTTTTGTTTTGTTTTCAGAACTAGGGAACTGGGGGCCGGTGAGATGGCTCAGCGGCTTAAGCGCCTGCCCGGCAAGCGCGAGGGCCCGAGTTCGACTCCCGGAACCCACATACGAAAAAGGGGCCGGTGATATCGCTCAGCGGCACGGGCACCTGCTGGCACGCGGTCCTGAGGTCGACCCCCGGTACCCACAAAAAAAAAAAAGAACTAGGGAACTGAGCTACATTCCTAGCCCTTTCAATTTTATTTTGAGACAGGGTATGCCTACATTGCCTAAGCAGTCCTCAAACTTGAAATGGCTTCCTGAGTAGCTGGGATTACATATGTGTGCCACTATGCCTGGTGAATTTATTTTTGATGGGATAGTTGACACAATAAAAAGCTACAGACATAGGATATCATGATTTTAGTAGAACTGCTTTTACAGATAATACCCCTGGATTTCACTAAAAGCATGTAAATCTCCTATGCTATTATTATAAGTAAGACAGTAGGTGACATTTGAACTTAATATTAGTAGTCAGGGAGATTTATATCTAGTTAGTGTACTGGTAAACTGTGTGACCAATAACTTAAATGGGAATTTCTTGTGGCAATTCCACATAAGACCACTTTCTTAGTGTCTTTTACCCAAGTCTTTCAAAACAAAAAAACCCAAAACACAGACCTAGAGCCATGCATGAGAGTGCATGCCTGAATTCCCAGCACTCAGGAGGCTGACGGCAAGTTTGAGGCCAGCTTAGGCCACAAACTGAGTTCGAAGCCAGCCTGGATTACACAGTGAGAGCTCTACTGCAAAAAAAACCCCAATGTAATATATTTATAAGTAAAATCCTTCATTTAAGATAAAAAATCAAGTGCAACCTAAGTGACAGTAGTGTCTTCCTCTCCCACAGAATCCCCAAGGAGGAAAAAGCTTCACTGAATGATCTCCAACAAGCAAATCCAGCATAAGAGCTGCACCAACGGTTCCTTCCTGAGAACATGTCTTCCCAGCAGCACTAAAGGACCGTTCTACTTAGTGAGTCCCACAGGAGTCACAGCTCCCTGGACGCAGATGGTACCTGTCTTTGTTGCTCCCACCTACCATGTTTCCCAATATTAGAGATTGGGAGCTGGATACTGGCAGACTCTGAAAACCAAAAAAAGGTCATACAGAGAAAAGGCAAGAACTCCCTTCACCATATACTAAGGTCAGCAGACATAAGAACGTGGAGAAAGCAAATGTACAAAAGTAGCACAGCTGGATGAGCATATTCTTGCAAACAGGATAGGCGGCCTGGCACTAGTTTTAATAGGATCTCCTCTTTATAACCAGAAGTCCCTAACATGTCTTAACCTGTCTAGTTTAAATGCTAAAAAAAAAATGGGGGGCCATAATCTAAATTAAATAGAAAAGAATTATACCACCATTAGGAAATAAAGAAAAATTGTAGAAACTCTTCACTACAATAGAATTAAGTTCAAGTGAGTAATTACCGACACTGTCACAGTCCTGTGGAAGTCAGTCTGTACATACCACCTATTTGTTATGGAAAGACAGTAAGGAAGCCAGAGTTAGTCTAGGACACTTAAAGAGGAATACTGTCTGGAAAAAAGAGGGTGGGGGGGATGACAGATTTATAACCTATGAGTGATCTACAGAGGATGAGAAAAAAATGAAAAGAGAAAGCAGGGATGTAGTGAGGGGAAAAAAACAGAAAGCATTAAGATGGAAGTAAAATAACAAATGCTATGTAGAGACCTTAAAAATATCACAGGAACCCATGATAGATAGGAAATGATACAAGAAATTAAAAAATTGGCAATAATAAAAACATGCATTAAGAGAAACTAATTAACCCAGATAGCTAAGAAGGCAAATCCTGAAAGTAATATGGATAATAGAATCATGAAACTGCCAACGATATTCTAAAGTTCTTAAAATTTTCTAAAAATGTTTAAATAACAAATGAGATGATGTATGAAGTTTCTTTTCAAAATCGCCTTTAATGATTTTTTTTTTTTTGGTTCTTTTTTCTGAGACAGGGTCTCACGGTGTAGTTCAGGGTGGCCATGAACTCACTATGTAGCCTAGGCTGGCCTTGACCTCTCGGCGATCCTCCTGCCTCAGCCTCCTGAGTGTTGGGATTTTAAGCCTGTGCCACCATGCCCAGCTAGAAAGCTGTTTGACAAAAATGATTTAAAAGAAAGCAGGGCCGGTGAGATGGCTCAGTGGCATAAGCGCCTGCCTGGCAAGTGCGAGGGCCTGGGTTCAACTCCCGGAACCCACATACGAAAAAAAGGGCCGGTGATATCGCTCAGAGCCACGGGCGCCTGCTGGCGTGCGAGGTCCTGAGGTCAACCCCCGGTACCCACAAAAAAAAAAAAAAAAAAAAAAAAAGCAGTGCACCTAGCACTCTGAGAGGCTGAGGCAGGAGGATTTCAGGAGGATTTCAAGTTCAAGTTCAGCCTGGGCAACTTAGAAATCTTGTCTCAAAAACATAAAAAAAAGTTACCTAATTTCTCTGGACCTTACTTTCTTCTGAACATGTGAGTGACCTACTAAAACATCCCTCATTTACCTACCAAATAGCAGGAACTTAATAAATAGTGGATAAATATCAATAAACATTGAATAAAAATAATGACTTTAGATCTTATTCCTCAGACTCTAAAGAAGAACACAGAAGTGAAGATGACAGCTTACACTTAAGTCACAGAGTGCTGGCATCACAGGTGGGAGCTACCACATCTGGCTATATTACTGTTTTTATTTCTCCCAAAAAAGTGAAGGGCAAAATTAAAAAGTAAGGAAGCTAACTGGGTAATTAGGCAACAAGCCATATTACAATTCTTACTGGCCACATTTATGATCCTGATTGGTAAATAATAAAAGACAAAGCAAGCAGATATCCACAAAGTTGACTATATTAAAAAAAAAAAAAAAAAGCAGCGAAGATCTGGGCATTGTGGTGCATGTCTATATTCCTAGCACTCGAGCAGGCTGAGGCAGGAGGACTACAAGTTCAAGCCCAGCCTCGGCAACTTAGCAAGATCCTATCTTAAGAAAAAGAGGGGGAGCAGTGAGATGGCTCAGCAGCGTAAGCGCCTGTGGGGCAAGCACGAGGGCCCAAGTTCGACTCCCGGAACCCACATACGAAAAAAGGGCTGGTGATATCGCTCAGTGGCACGGGCGCCTGCTGGTGTGCGAGGTCCTGAGGTCGACCCCCGGTACCCACAAAAAAAAAAAAAAAAAAAAAAAAAAAAAGAAAAAGAAAAAGGGGGAGGGGGCGAGGGATGTAGCTCAGTATGAAGGCCCTGGGCTCAACCCCCTATAAAAAGCAGTGAAGAGGCCCCAGAATCCATGGGTTACATCAAGGACCAAGGAACTCTTCAGAAGGTCACTTCCATTTGGCTCTACCTGGAGGATCTGACAATCCTGAGATGGGAGTCAAAGGAGGCAGCTGATCAAGCAGCTGAAGAATGTGCTAAGTGCAACTGAGAGCAAGTACCTCTAACTTAACTAAGGGGAAATACCCCTGCTTAGTCTAACCAGCCTGAAGTGAAACCCGACAGAGAGACAAACTAAAAGAAAATGAGTCTGCGAGGAAGACTGAAATGGAAGAAAAAGCGACTACTGCCAGGAAGAGGAAGCCTCTGCCTGAGGCCCCGGCGCTTTAACAACACATTCCCTGACATGGACTTCTCTCCTCCAAGTACTATGCTGCTGTCTTTTTGTGTATCTGCTCTGTGGCCTCAGAAATGAGCACCCTAAGTCCATTTCTATTTTTTCCCTTTATACTGGCAGTTCTTAAGACATTAAAATCAGCTCAGAAAAATAAGCATACAGCCATTCACTCAGAGGAGTTCGCACAGCCAGGTTAAAAGCCGTTTTACATTCAGCATAGGGTGCTTCTCACGGGAGAAAAGAGTCAGTACTGTTAACTCATTCCCCTCAAAAATGCAGTAATTATGTGACTGCTGTAGCTTTTATTTACCCACAATCCACTGCCCTTGGGCCTGGATACAGCAGGGTAATGGGACAGTGAGTTACGGGAGTGGCGGTGACTGGTCTGGCCTAGGGAACAGCCAGCAAGCATACTTACAGGAGACAGCATCTTCAATCTGTGTCACATTAGCAAAGTGAGCAGTGTTTGGGATGCCCAAACACCTCATGCCATGGGCGTGACGCCATTCCTGAAGGAGAGAAGCAGGAGGACAATGTAAAGTGGGAACAGCTGAAAGAGCACTAGCTCCATTCTACTCAGTAACCCTAGCCTGATCCTTTGCAAAGCACTCAAACTAAAGGCAGCATTTCTTTTGTGGTTTGTTACCAGCTGGCTGTAAGTGACAAAAAGCTGATGATACTTCAAAGCAGCATTGCACTGGCTCAGGTTTGTAAAATCTATGTTTTAGATTCAGTAGTCTTACAAATTTCTGGGTCAAGAGCACAGTAAAGCAATACAACTCTAACAACTCTAACTTGTCATCCCCTACGATGTGTGAGAAGCTGGCATAATGCCAGGAACCCACCACCAGCATAAAGAGTATGACAACCCCACATTGTCTTTGTAAGTAAAATGTGGGAGTCAGATGTAAGTGAAAATGTGGGAGTGCAGGAAGAGACTGAGGTAGTGGTATTTTTGGCTGCTGGATGGTAAACGACATGGGCTTTACCCTGGGTGCCAACTCCAATCATTTTTTTTTTTTTTTATTTTAAAGAGAAGAAAAAACAAAACAAATCAAAAGAAGAACAAATTTTCAAACAAACATAATAGGAGGGTAACAATGGTTAATACATTACGTATTACTATCTTTAAGTTAGTTATTCAGGACACCAGACATTAGCATTCAATTGTCCAAACATTATTGGCACAAACCTTACTCTTCAATGAACTAAGTAAAAATGGTAGTGTATCTATCTTAACCATCTTATATATATATATATACAATTTTTTTTCCCTTTCCCTTCTTTCTTTTCCCTATTCCAGTCTCTCTTTCCTTTTGACCAGTTTCTTTTTGATTCACCATGTCTATTGTACATTTTGGATCTTATTTACTCTTTCAGTTTCTCATACTAGAGAGATAATACGATGCTTACACATGTGCTTCTGGTTTATTTCACTTATGAGTATTTTCTCGAGTTGCATCCATTTACCTATAAAAGTCTCCAGTTTATCCTTCTTTATGGCTGAATAGTACTCCATTGTATAAAAATACCACATCTTTCTTATCCATTCCTCAGTTGATGGGCATTTGGGTTGTTTCCAAGATCTGGCTATTACAAATTGTGCTGCTATAAACATGGGTGCACATATATCGCTGTGGTACGATGTTTTTAATTCTTCTGGGAAGATGCCCAGAAGGGGAATAGCTGGGTCAAATGGGACCTCCAACCCTAGTTTTCTGAGGAATCTCCACACTGACTTCCACAGTGGCTGTACCAGTCGACACTCCCACCAACAGTGAAGAAGGGTTCCTTTTTCCCCACAGCCCCTCCAGCATTTGTTATTAGTTGATTTCTTAATAGCAGCCATTCTTTCTGGGGTGAGATGGTATCTCAGTGTTGTTTTAATTTGCATCTCTCGAATGACTAGTGATGTTGCACATTTTTTTGTATACTTATTTGCCATTTGTATTTCTTCATCTGAGAAATGTGTATTCATCTCAGATGCCCATTTTTGGAGTGGGTCTTTAAATTTGGGAGGTCTGATTTTTTTGAGTTCTTTATATGTTCTCGATAGTAATCCTTTGTCTGAGGAACAGCTGACAAACATTTTTTCCCACATTGTGGGTTGTCTCTTCACTCTGTTGGTGGTTTCTCTTGCTGTGCAAAAGCTTTTTAATAAGATGAGATCCCAGTTATTGATTCTTTGGGATAGTTCCCGTGCGGTTGAGTTTTTATTCATAAAGTCTTTGCCTACACCAATGTCTCCAAGGGTTTTACCTATCCTACCTTCCAGCAGATTTAATGTTTCTGTTTTAATATTTAGATCTCTGATCCATTTTGAATTTAGTTTAGTGCATGGTGAAAGATATGGATCTAGTTTTAATCTTCGGCATGTGTAGAGCCCAACTCCAATCATTTGAGAAAGTACACAGAAAGATTCAGAGCTTCTCGGGAGCTCAGAAGGACCCAGGACCAATTAGTAATGTGTCTAAGAAGAATTCATATAAATTCACCACCTTTGGTCTAGCATAAATCTTTTCCACTATGTCAAATTTCTTTCCAAGTACTAAGAACTGAAGACAGAAATGAAAAAAGGATGAGCTCACTTACAGAGTATCACCTACATAAAGTCTTGTGTCAAGAACAGCTTATTAGGGCCGGTGAGATGGCTCAGTGGCTTAAGCGCCTGCCCGGCAAGCGTGAGGGCCCGAGTTCGACTCCCGGATCCCACATACGAAAAAGGGGCCGGTGATATCGCTCAGTGACACGGGCGCCTGCTGGCGTGCGAGGTCCTGAGGTCGTCCCCCCGGTACCCACAAAAAAAAAAAAAAAAAAAAGAACAGCTTATTAGGGGCCAGTGAGATGGCTCAGCGGCTTAAGCGCCTGCCCGGCAAGCACGAGGGCCCGAGTTCGACTCCCGGAACCCACATACGAAAAAGGGGCGGGTGATATCGCTCAGCGGCACGGGCGCCTCCTGGCGCGCGAGGTCCTGAGGTCGACCCCCTGGTACCCACAGAAAAAAAAAAAAAAAAAAAAAAAAAAAGAACAGCTTATTAAAATGCTGGTGCCTTAGTTTCTTTTTTCTTATTTTCAAAGAGGCAAAGGCCCATTTAAAACCTAGTGGAGGGAGTCAAGGATATAGTTCAAGTGGCACAGTGCCTGCCTGGCAAGCGTGAGGTCCTGAGTTTGATTCCCGGTCCCCCACCAAAAGAAAAGAAAAGAAAACAAAACAAAACCTAGTGCAAAACCTAGCCATTTTGTTTCTCAGTCCTCACAGTGGAGTAAATGACCAAGTAGTCAGATGGTCTAAAATGCTAGCAGAGTTGGACACGGTGGTGCATGTCTGTAATCCTAGCATTTGGGAGGCTGAGGCTGCGAGTTTGAGGCCAGTCTGGGCTACATAGTGAGTTCAAGGCCTGCCTGCACCACAAAGCGAGTCTGTCTCAAAAACAAACAAACCACCCACCAAAACAAACAAACAAACAAACAAAAACACAATAACAGAGTTATGGTGATGCATACCCATAATCCCAACATTCTGGGAGGCTGAGGCAGGAGTCGTATCCCAATCCCACTCTTGCCTGAGTGACTCAGTAACTTAGAAACCTTGTCTCAAAAAATTAAAAAGGCTGGAGATGCAGCCCAAAACTGGAAAAAAAAAAATCCCAAAACACAAAAACTAATAGTAACACCCCCCCCAAAAAAAAAACCCTGCAGAGAAAGAAATACAAGAACAAACAGACTGCCAAGCATGGTGGCACACACCTATAATCCCAGCACTCTGGGAAGCTGAGGCAGGAGGATTTCCTTGAGTTCAAGGCCAATCTGGGCCTAAATTACAAGGCCAGCCTAAATTACAGTGAGACCCTGTCTCAAGGAAAAAAACAAAAAAAAACACACACAAAAAAAAACAAAACAAACACAAAAAAATCAAACCAAACCAAACCAAACCAAAAAAACCAAAATGAAGCACAGGAACTGTCCCACTGTCCCAGGTATTCAAGCTAGCATCAGTATTAAAGGCCAAATATCATGGGCTTTTCTGATGCCCTTTAGGCTGGATACTAGTGGCCCCTGCAGGCTGCTCCTGTCCTTTCCTCTAAAAAATCCCACATTTCAACTTCATTTCCCAGAGAAATGACTCTGAATTCCTTACAGCAAAGTGCCGCTGGAAGGCCTTAGGCCCTCGGTAGGTATAGTTTCCACAAATCTCACAGTTGTAGTTGATATTTAGACCATGTAGCTTATACAGCCAGTAAGGGATGGGCTGAAAGAAACCAAATAAGAAACAGTATTAGTCCACTATGGTCTATAATCTGTTTCCACAATGGGAAATGGGGAGAAAGTGGTGTTGTACAACTCACTTTGCCATCCCAGCCCAGGGGCAGGTTTTTGGGGTTGTAAATGATCTCATTCTCTTCATCTTCACTTTCGCTTTCACTGATCTGCTCTTCCTCCTCCTCTTCTCGCTCTTCTCCTGTCCTGGCTTGCTTGCGTTGTACATTTTCATGAGTGAGCTGTCGCTGTTCCTACAGCAGGTCATAAATGAAAAAGTCAGAGCAAGAGGTACAGAACAAGAAGGGAAATTCCGTATAACCTTTGCTGACCCCACACTTCCAAGGTTAAGTTTCTTTATTGCAGAAAAAGGGAAAGTCTTGCCTTTATTTTCAGAACTCATCAGCACGCCCTACCTGATCCCAAAGGAAACAAGTTTTAGATCACTTGCCTAATTATTCACCTGAGGCTGCAGACCATCACAGACCGAAAGAACAAAGACTCATTTCTTCTGCCCGTTTCTTAAACTCATCTTTTCCTTCCTGCTATTACTGTCCTCACCGGGATGACCACTTTACAACATGCCCTGAATTGCCCCATTCTAGCCCAGTTTCCATTTTGCTGCCCGACTTATCTATTCATTAAGCCAAAGCTAGTGGTACATTTTTTCTTTTTTTGCCTGTGTTGGAGATCTGGGTGAACCCACGGCCTCATGCATACCAAGGAAGCACCCTGAAAATCAACAGATATCAATAAATGGTGAAGTGACAGCAACAATCTTAGCAGTACATAATGAGAACTGGGAACCATTAAGCTGGACTGTCACAGAATTCTGAAGAGTACTGCCATCTCCTGGCAGGGAAAGCAAAATGCTCTCAGAGAAGGGAGAAAGTAGCAGGGATGTCTCAGGTCAAGGACATGATACAATGGTCTCCCTACCATCTTCTGAGGACTGGAGACCCAGACTGTTGCCCACGCTAGCACAGCCCAAGTTTACCGTGGAGAATGTGTCTCCCCAGTGTCTAATGCTGGCTAACTTTTCACTGAAAGCAGCCGTAAGAGACCCAACAGGTGACTAGGCCCACAGCAACAATATAGGTGGGTCCTCAAACAAGGGCAAACGCACACGTCCATGGCAACTGACAAAGACGCGTAAACAACTCAGAGGAGGTTCTGCGAGCACCTGTATGGGGAAAGGCTCTAAGGCAGCTGACAACTGCACAGAGCAGACATAGCAGAGGACTCTGAGACACTGTTCATTCTCTCTAGACACATGCTGCACTTTCTTCCCCCTTCTCTGCCTGGAGAGGGAATGAGAGTTTCTCCCTCTCCTCCCCTTTCTCTCTGAGGTATGCTTCTTGGGTAGATTAGGCATTTTTTTTTTTTTTTTTTGTGGGTACCGGAGGGTCGACCTCAGGACCTCGCGCGCCAGCAGGCGCCCGTGCCGCTGAGCGGTATCACCGGCCCCTTTTTCGTATGTGGGTTCCGGGAGTCAAACTCGGGCCCTCACGCTTGCCGGGCAGGCGCTTAAGCCGCTGAGCCATCTCACCAGCCCCCCTTTTTTTTAATTTTAAAGAGAAGAAAAAACAAAACAAATCAAAAAAGAACAAATTTTCAAAACAACATAATAGGAGGGTAACAATGGTTAATGCATTACGTATTATTATCTTTAAGTTAGTTATTCAGGATACCAGATATTGGCATTCAATTGTCCAAACATTATTGGCATAAACCTTACTCTTCAATGAACTAAGTAAAATTGGTAGTGTATCTATCTAAAGCATCTTATATATATATACAATATTTTTCCCTTTCCCTTCTTTCTTTTCCCTATTCCCCTATTCCAGTCTCTCTTCCCTTTTGACCAGTTTCTTTTTGATTCACCATGTCTATTGTACATTTTGGATCTTATTTACTCTTTCAGTTTCTCGTACTAGAGAGACAATACGATGCTTACACATGTGCGTCCGGTTTATTTCACTTATGAGTATTTTCTCGAGTTGCATCCATTTACCTATAAAAGTCTCCAGTTTAGCCTTCTTTATGGCTGAATAGTACTCCACTGTATAAAAATACCACATCTTTCTTATCCATTCCTCAGTTGATGGGCATTTGGGTTGTTTCCAAGATCTGGCTATTACAAACTGTGCTGCTATAAACATGGGTGCACATATATCGCTGTGGTACGATGTTTTTAATTCTTCTGGGAAGATACCCAGAAGGGGAATAGCTGGGTCAAATGGGACCTCCAACCCTAGTTTTTTGAGGAATCTCCACACTGATTTCCACAGTGGCTGTACCAGTCGACACTCCCACCAACAGTGGAGAAGGGTTCCTTTTTCCCCACTGCCCCTCCAGCATTTGTTATTAGTTGATTTCTTAATAATAGCCATTCTTTCTGGGGTGAGACGGTATCTCAGTGTTGTTTTAATTTGCATCTCTCGAATGACTAGTGATGTTGCACATTTTTTTGTATACTTATTTGCCATTTGTATTTCTTCATCTGAGAAATGTGTATTCATCTCAGATGCCCATTTTTGGAGTGGGTCTTTAAATTTGGGAGGTCTGATTTTTTTGAGTTCTTTGTATGTTCTCGATAGTAATCCTTTGTCTGAGGAACAGCTGGCAAACATTTTTTCCCAGGTTGTGGGTTGTCTCTTCACTCTGTTGGTGGTTTCTCTTGCTGTGCAAAAGCTTTTTAATAAGATGAGATCCCAGTTGTTGATTCTTTGTGTAGACTAGGCATTTTTCCACCTCTAAGAGAATGTTCACAGCTAGCTCTGTACTACTAAGTTTCTTACGCTCTCCTCTGCCTATAAGTAATATCTTTTCAGCCTTTCTCTTACTGACTTTTGAATGTCTGCTTTTTGTTGTCCACACCCTACTCCTCTTGGTATATGCTGAAGCTCAGGCAAAGAGCCTGCACTATTCTGGATACTATGTTGACTGGGGAGTGAATCTATGCCTGCTGGCCTTATGATAGGAACTGGGCAGCCTTGGGAATATCACCTAACAACAGAACAGGAACCTACTGAAGGGCCAAGGACCCCCAGAGAACCCTTCTTTGTGCTGAATTAGTTTAATCACCTACCCTTTCCTCTTTTGAACCTGAAAAAACAAAACAAAAGCAAAACCCTACCTGTGTTCCTATCTCTTTTACTCCCATACTTTGTAGCATTTATAGCCTTTGGCAGAGCTAGTTACTCACCCCAAGAATCTCAACATATTCGTAGATCTGGGCTTCTAGGAAAGCAATGTCTTTGTTCCTCTCAGTGTCTCTGAGTAGAAGAAACAAACTGTATCACTCAAGGGTGCTTTCTTTCACCCAAAGCTTTGTTTCCTCAGTCTGGGAGTTTTTCTTACACGGTTGCATTTAAAATAAACACATGAGAAACATCATGCTGTGAAAGTAAATGCTCTGTTCATCTCACAACTCACACACAGAAGTACTGAGGTTATTTCTTAAAATGCATGGAGGCTTCCTCTATGACAGTGATGGCGAACCTTTCAGAGATGAGTACCCAAACTGCAACCCAAAACCCACTTATTTATCACAAAGTGCAGACACTGCAATTAAACCTCAATACTGAGGATTTAGTTTAGAAAAAACTCATACATTAACATCTTTTGTTTTAAAAGAAAAACACAGTAACACACGTGCCATACGTTCACTGCTCTGTGACCTCACCCGTAGGGTGAAAGACCTATCAAGACCATTTACATTTCGATCCTTATGATCCACAAAGGAAATGTGGTGTAGAAGAATGAGGCTCTGTAGGCAGGCAGACCTGGGCCGATACCCTAATTCTGCTACTTACTAACTGTAGGACAGTGGTTACATCCTGCAACTTCTCTGAGTCTTTATCTGCAAACATCAGGGTTAACAGCTACTTTCAGGGTTGTGAGAATTACTGTCCCTGAACAGTCACAGCCATCAGAAGAGATAAAGATCAGACTGGACCTTTATGAACTCATACTGGTGATAAAACAGGTTTTAAAATCTCCACCGTGATGAAATTCTGCATGGGAACAAAATTTAAAAAGCATAAAAGGGGCGCCACCCCAGCCACTCACCGCTTAGTGCCCTTTGATTTGGGATTTTTGGCAAACAGGGACGTGTCGAGTGATTCCAAGGACTTCCCTTTGGTGCTAAATAGCCTCTGGGCTCGCTCTTCAAGGGTGCTAAGGAGATGGAAGAGCACAGAATTTCGGAGTGAATTTACTACACAGGCTTGCATATTTCTGTAGTACATGGTGACAGAAAAAGTGTAATGCAAGCCACTTAGAGGATCATGCAAAGACACAGTAAGTAGAACCATGTTGATGGAAAAACTAGTCTCTTACCCGCCGCATTTCAGGCCTAAAGCTAAAAGTGCAGACTTCAATCTGTCTAGACCCAGAGAGGCCAACTCCTGTACAGAAGAGAAACAAGTTACAATATTACAGGTATAGCTTTTGGGAAATAAGTGCAGGCTAGAGTGTTCCCAGGCTGTGGCAGGACCACACATCCCATAGCCAATCGCCCAGCATTAAGTTCAAGCTCTCCACAGGGATGACTCTGTAGTCTGCAGTCATCTGGACTTGATCGTATGGGTAGAGCTCCATTACCTCTATGGTTTAATGTAGTTAGAATTATTTCACAGTTCTCAGAGTTGTTAGATATGTGTGTTCCCTCAAATTCTCTGACCCTCCCCCATTGAGGAGACTGAACACAGGGCCTTTGCATTGCACTATACTCCTAGTTCTTTTTTTTTTTTTTTTTGAGACAGTGTCTTGCTATGTAGTTCAGGCTGGTCTTGAACTCACTATGTAGCCCAGGCTGGTGATCCTCCTGCCTTAGCCTCCAGAGTGCCAGGATTACACTTGTGCAACACCATGCCCAGCTTAGATGTTTTTTCTTTTGATCTCTCAACACACCTTGCAGATGCCTGTTCCTACGAAATGGTGTCTTACTGTTACAGTCCCATGGCATTAAAGGCAGGAAAGTGAGTAGTCCCTCTGAAAGACGGATAGGTGAGACCAGTACTGCTGCTGAGAAAACATACCTCCCAGGAGGAAAACGCAGACAGGTCAAGATGGGCGCCAGCATGGGTCAGGGCACTGCTTGTCTCTTTCTGGAAAGAAAAATATGCCATTTATTAAGATCCAAGTTTATTAGAATGAAGGTAAGGAAGCCATATAAATTACCAGGGGCTGGTTGGGTCCCTTCCTCATATGCATCTATGAATAAGATTCAAATCCTTACAGAAATGGAGCAAAGAAAAAAGATGACCCATTTTCTCCCTTGAGTTCAAGAAAAACTCAAGTTTAACCCCAGGAGTGAAAATATACATATATTTCTACCACATAATCCAGTCACTTTTTGGTCAGAAAGAACCCACAGCGGTCATGATATGGTTGATGAAAATTCAGGGCCCAGTCAATGGCGAGTGACAAATGACAAATCTTGTTCGAAAGTACATAAAGAAAACTTAGCATACTTGGCAGGGAATACTGCTAGCAGAGCTAATACTGAGGGATCAGCATCTAATGTCCTGAAACAGCAGCTCATTATTAAATTAGTTCAGTTCCCTGGCATGACCTCCACCTGCACTCCTACTGAAGCTTACTGGCCATCCAGGAAAGGTACCGTTCTCCCATTTCTTCTCAAATTCGGTCTGTATCTTCCCAAAAAGTTCATTCTGATCTTGAAGGGGCTTCACTCTATCTGTGTAATCCTGAAGATACTCAAGCAGCATTTCAAGGTATCTACAGAGGAACATGCAACACAGAGAAAACTGATCAGAGTTTCTGTGTTGGATATATTATTATGCCCTGTAGACTATAATTCTAGTGATATTAGTTTTAAAAATAATGCTCATTTTAACTTTTTCTGTGATGCTGAGGATCAAATCCAGGGCTTTGCATGTGCTAGGCAAGTGCTCTATCACTGAGCTACACCCCCAGCTCAACAATCATTTTTTTGTGGGGGGCGAGCAAGGTCTGAGACAGGGTCTCTCTTTGTAGTGTAGGCTGGCCTCAAACTAGTGGTGATCCTCCTGCTTTAGCCTCCTGAGTGCTGAGATTACAGGCATGCAACACCATACCTGGCCTCAACAATCATTCTTAAATGATCTTATAATTGACTTTTTCCCCAGCATCATTTTGATTCTAACTTTTCCTATCTCCTTTTATCTTTATGACATAATACTGAATATTAAGGTCTTAACTCACAAATAAAATATTTCAGGGCCGGTGAGATGGCTCAGAGGCGTAAGCACCTGCCTGGCAAGCGCAAGGGCCCGAGTTTGACTCTTGGATCCCACATACGAAAAAAGGGCCGGTGATATCGCTCAGCGGCACGGGCGCCTGCTGGTGCGCGAGGTCCTGAGGTCAACCCCCCAGTACCCACAAAAAAAAAAAAAGAAAAAAAAAATTTCAGATAAAAAGAAAATGAGTAAGCCAGGTGAGTTTGTGCTTGCCTGTAATCCCAGCACTTGAGAAGCCTAGGCAGGAGGATCACCATGAGTTTGAGGCCAGCCTGGGCTACAGAGTGAGACCTTGTCTCAAAAAACAAAAAATAATAATAAAAAAGAAAATGGGTAAAACGGAGGAAGTCAGAAGAGCAGGATAACTAACCAGGGGCTAATTAACACAAACATAACTTTCTATTTGACATTAGATCTAGGTATCTCACTTCAGCCACAACCTGAGAAAGTCTAGTTTTTTTTCCCCACTAAATTCCCAAAACAGTTCCCTGAATGGGTGACTTTCATCTACAATTACACAAAATCAAGAACAAATAGGGACTGGGGATGTAGCTCAGTGGCAGAGTGCTTGTCTAGCCTGTGAGGCCTTGGGTCTAGGTCAGTGGTGGCAAACCTACGGCACGTGTGTTATTGTGTTTTTAAGACAAAAAATGTTAATGTAACAGAGTTGTTTTTTCTAAACTAAATCCTCAGTATTGAGGTTTAATTGCAGTGTTGGCACTTTGTGATAAATAAGTGGGTTTTGGGTTGCAGTTTGGGCACTTGATCTCTAAAAGGTTCTCCATCACTGCCTTAGGTGTTTAAGAAAGTATGGGCCTAAGATTAAAGATGTGCCCATACAGTCAACCTTGCCCAGAGCCACAGTATTACAAATGCTTTTTCCTTTGGTTTTTTGAGATAGGGTCTCACTGTAGCTCAGGCTGGCCTTGAATGTGTGGTGATCCTCCTGCCTCAGCCTCCTGAGTACTGGGGTTACATGCATGTATCACCACACCCAGCTAAATGCTTTTTTTTTTTTTCCAAATTTTAATTTTTATTAGTACATGTTTGCAGTACATAATGATTACATTCATCATAGGGAGTTAGTACATATGCATAATACATCTTAATTCTTTTTATGTCCCCTTCCTCTCCCCTCCCTATACAAATACTTTAGAACCGTATCACTGACAGCTCTTATCCTCCAATAAACTTGAAAATCATTCACATACATTTTTCAGGCAACAAAATTCAGAACTTTGCACTCAAACTTTCAAATCATCTTCTAATCGAATCCAGGAGAGTCCTGGAAGCTAGCAATGCCTACCTCTTATACTCTGCATTCTTCCTTTCTTTAGGAATGTCAAATAACTGGTCAAAGATTGACAAGTATGTGATATAATCCAGCTTCTGAAAAGAAGAAAGAAATGATGGGAGTCAATTAAGTGACTGTACTGTTATAATCTCCAATAAGTGAGATCAAAATTGAGCGTTCTCTAACAAAGCCAACAGGGCCTACCTCGTCTTAGTTTTTTCTTTCCCTTCATTCAATCCCCATAATAACTGGAATGTTAAGTCCATTGAACCATGAAGGATATCAGACACATAACTAACTCTATAAAGTAAGATCAATTTAATAAACAGTAAACTAAAAGAAATATTTGTCAAATACTGCATAACAGGCTCTTGGTTAGAGTCTGACATTCTAAAATAAGGTCCTAAAGGTCCCATTTGTTCATTCATGGCTACCACTTATTGAATGTCTGTTCTAAGTGTGGGGATTCAGAAGAGAATCCCTCATGGAGCTTTTCGAAAAGATATTAAGTAGCCCTTTGCTGGCAGGGATCATGTTGTATCTCCCATACCACTAGTATTGTGCGTGCCTAACACAGGAGTGTGGTATTTTATCGGTTTTACAAAAATTTTTATTTTTACAGAAGTAAAATATACTTGTATTAATAAATAAAATAAAATTTACTAATAAAATGCTTGTTGCATTACCGTAGATATCTGATTTTCATTCTGAATGTTGTCTCATTCCAAGAAAGCTTATCGATTCTCTTTAATATTTACACAATAGTTATAAAACACAAGGAAGACACTAAATGCTTCATGTCTAGTAGTCCCAGCCCAGTGTCCTGACTTGGCCCCTAGAATTCCCTCTGCCCTCTCCCAGGCCTCACCTCAGACGCTTTCAGGTTAATGTACTTGAGGTAACAGTCATGGAGATCGAGGTAACGGCCATATCCCTCTTCGTCTGTAAACTCCACCAAGTCTGAAGGAAACAGACACGTTGGTCAGCAATTCAGACACTACAGACCACTCTCTTGGACTTGCTTTTGCAAATGGACCCAAGTTTCACAAGGCAGCCCCTCACCCAAATGTCCTCCCTAAGCTCATCAAGTGAACAGACCTCAGCTTTTTAAGCCAGTGAATTTGAGCGAGAATAGCACAAATGGAACATTTTGCACAAGGCCAATTTAAGATAGCATTTATTCCAGAAACCAGTAAAAAGAAAACTAGCATGAAAACCTCACTATAAATTTCTCTGAGACCCCGTAGGGGAACCTGAGCTATCATTAACCTGCATTTCACTAGTGCTGGAGACAAATATAAACCTACTTACTTTGTGCCTCCTCGCTTGGATTCTCTCGAGCTTTCAGGAGCTCCTCAAATTCCACTGACATTGGCACACAGATCTGAAGGAAAAGACAAAAGCTCAGGTGTATTTGTCACTGTAAAAGTTTCAATGTCACAGGAATGAGGTAAAAGAAAGTTGGACTTCTAATGCTTCATGTGGCCTTGATTTTTCACAAAAAGCTTGTTATTGTTCTCTAATTTTTTTATACTGTTTTGACTAAAAACTGCTAAAGTAACACATGCTCAGAACATGAAAGTCCCCCTCTATTATAATTCTCCTGAAAATAGGTAAGTGCACTTTAAAAAATTTTTATTTTTTGCAATACTGGGTACTGAACACAGTGCCTTCACACTGAACTACACCCCCACAGCCCTTTTCAAAAAAAATTTTTTTTTGTGGGTACCGGGAGTCGAACTCAGGACCTCACACTTGCCAGCAAGCGCTTGTGCTGCTGAGTGACATCACTGGCCCAATTTTCCTTTATGTGGGTTCCGGGAGTTGAACTCAGGACCTCGTGCTTGCCGGGCAGGCGCTTATGCCGCTGAGCCATCTCACCGGCCCTCAAAATTCTGAGACAGGGTTTAAGCTGCTAAGCTGCCCACACTGGGCTCAAAGTTGCGATCTTCCTCCCTCAGCCTCCCAGACTGCTGAGAATACAGTCATGCGCTACCACACCCAGCAGGTAACCACTCTGACAAACATTTTTCTACACAGTGGTTCCCAAACTTTGTTGCACATTCAAATCATCTGGGGGAGCATTAGAAAATCCTGATGTGACTGACAGCAATTAAATCAAAACCAGTTGCATGTAGGACACTCTTGAGTTCAATCCCTACCACCGGGGGGAGAAAAGCATAAATCAAAAGGAGGCAGGGACCAGTATTTAAAAAAAAAAAATTCCCAGATTAAAAAAAACAGCAAAACTTGGAAACCACTGCTGTATATATTATATATATGCAGTTGTATAAGCATATTCATGCCTGAACAAGGTTTTTATTTCATTTCTGTACTAAGCAGACTCGCTTTCTTCACTTAGTGTGTCTTGGGTGTCCTTTCAATTATTTACTTAATTGTTTATTCCTCATCACTTTTCAGTGCTGGCTAGGGATAACGCATCACAACGATTCTCATGTTTTCTTTCTTGGTTAGCAGCAGCTGTCCTATTTTATCCTGTTGGGGGACTCTTGGGATGTGAGAGTACCTTCATTTACCTCCGCATTACTCCTGTGAACAGCCCCTCCTTTGTTATTTCTTTTCTTTTTTTTTTTTTTTGTGAGTACCGGAAGTCGACCTCAGGACCTCGTACGCCAGCAGGCGCCTGTGCCTCTGAGTGATATCACCGGCCCTTTTTTTTGTATGTGGGTTCCAGGAGTTGAACTCAGGACCTCGCGCTTGCCAGGCAGGTGCTTATGCCGCTGAGCTATCTCACCGGCCCTCCTTTGTTATTTCTAACTTCTTTTCTCCATCTGCTCTTTCAAGTACATACAGCTCCCCTATCTTCCTTATGACTCTCCTGGTCTCCTCTTTTTCCTGCCAGCCTTTCAAATTCATCTTCCACACTCCACACTTCTACTTACCCACCACCCACCTTTACCCCCATGACCAGATGTCATCCCCACTACTTCAAGGAAACGGCAGTCTGCCAGTTCCCAATTAACAACAATTGACACCAAACCTCCCTTTCTGATTTGACCTTTGTGATGAAGTCTTCCCAGGCTCCTTTTTTGTTAACTTATTGTTAATTAACTTAAAAGTGTTCCCCAAGGCACATGGAGCAGCTCTGACAAATCTTTCGCATTCTCTCTCTTCCAGAACTCTATGATTAATGGCTTCCACCTTCCAAGTTCACATGATCCCCAAATCTGTATCAAAGCCTTTATCTTTGCATGAACCCCAGTCACCTAATTTCAACTGTTCCTTCCTACAATTCGACCTAGATACAACACTGCCTAACAATTCTACACACGTCAAACCCATTTTCTAGAGCAAATGGGTCATCTTCTTCCCTATTCCTATCAAGAGAACAAACTTTCCAGTTCCAGCCATGAAAGCTCAGACTGAAGCTCTCCCTGCAGCCCTGTCTCACTCCTGTGACCTCCACAGTTCCTTTGGTCAGCAGTGGAAGGTGCTTAGTGGACTCTTTATAATCTTA
Organism: Erethizon dorsatum; assembly: GCA_028451465.1. NCBI lineage: Eukaryota > Metazoa > Chordata > Mammalia > Rodentia > Erethizontidae > Erethizon > Erethizon dorsatum. The sequence goes on along the minus strand of CM051827.1, from coordinate 105,330,180 downwards.
CAGCATACTGGGATAGATGCTATTAAGATAAGACTAGGAAAGGCATTTCATGAAAGAGTTGGCCTTGGAGCTGAATTCTGAAGGCATAATTAACTTTGAAAGTGAATAGAATATATTTGTGATAGCTAAATCCTCTAGGCAGATTTCAAGACAGAGTCAGGAGCACAAACAATGTTTTGGAGAGGGATGGAAATTCTTTCTCTTTTTTTTTTTTTTTTTTTTTTTTTTTTTTTGAGGCAGGGTCTCACTATGTAGTTCAGCTGGTCTTGAACTCACTATGTAGCCCAGGCTGGCCTCAAACTCCCAGCCGATCCTCCTGCCTGAGCCTCCTAAGTGGTGGGATTACAGGTGTGTGCCACCATGCCTGGCAATGGGAGGTGGTAATTTTTGAGAAAGACAAAAAGGAGAAGACAGGATTGCAAAGGGAGAACCTAGATAATGATGCGGATAGGACAAATTCTTGTGCAACCCAAAGGGGAGCTCTAAAGCAAGGATTACTAATCAAAAGAATTTCGTGATGGGCATAAATAGCCAGGCCCTAGTGCCTCTACCATGCTCCTGCTCTATCACTGGTTAGGGGCTGTCAAGGAGTGGGGCTTTGGCTTAAAAGCTGAAGTGGATCCCCAAAACACTGTCAGTTGTAGGACATCAACTAACTATGTTCCTTGGAGCTATATGGAATGTTCTTTTTGAGACAGGGTCTTGCTATGTAGCCCAGGCCGGCTTTGAACTCACTACGTAGCCCAGGCTAGCCCTGAACTCACAGTGATCCTCCTTCCTCAGCCTTCTGAGTGCTGGGATTACAGGCGTGTGCCACCATGCTCAGCTCGGCAGGTTCTTTTTTGAAGGGACACCTGAGTGGCACATCTCCTTTTCTCTATATCTTTCCTTTAGGATGCTCTTTGGGTAAGTTTGGAGAAAATACATCCTCCTTTAAAAAAATTTTTTTCTCCCTTCATTTAAAAATTGTATGTATGTATATATGTATTTATTTATTTATGGAGAAAATACCTCACCTCATTTGGGTGCTTCCGGTGGAATTCCTTTATTTGCTTGAGTCTGTTATAGAATTCAGCAAATTCATTTGGTCCTGAAATGGCACTGAGTTCCTCCTTTCGTAACCTACAATTTCAGGAAAAATCCAAATAGGAGAGAACACAAACTCAGTGCTTTAATCACGGCTCTCAGAAGCACTAACTCCTGGACTGGCTATAACTGTCACTTACCCATCCTTATCATCATACAAATCCCTCAGGTTCCCACTGACCTCCATATATCTCTGAAAGGCAAAAACAAACCAATTAAAATGAAGCAATCTGTACAACTATTGAGCTAAGCAACCAAAAATGCTTCTCTAGTCAAAGCCCAGGGAAACCTTATGAGATATGCGCTTAAAAGTACCCATGCTTTCTCAGCTCGGGATGTAGCTCAGTGGAAGAATACACTGCCTAGCACATGCAAAGTCCTGGGTTTTATCCCTAGTACCATTAAGAAAAGTTCCTGGACAGGCATGGTGGTGCACGCCTGTAACAGTACTTGGGAGGCTGAGGCGGGATGACTGTTTTAAGTTCAAGGCCAGCTTGGTCTATGTGGTGAGCCATTTCCTGTAACAGACTCATCCTCCTTCAGCTGAACACCTAACATTCTCAAAGACAAAAGGATGGCCCAAGATGATTTTTACTACTTCAAAAACTTAGGATGATGAGTACACAGGCTAAACAAACATCGTATTGACTGAAAAATTTCCTTTCCAGTCAAAGTATATTGACTCAGGATGGCAAAGGCCCAAGCTCTCCAAAACTTCAGGGCCAGATTTGTTTCAGCATATTCTCTCTCCAGACTTGTCTCCGAATTTTTCCCTCCCCTCCTCTCTGTTTTTCTTTTGCAGTGCTGGGGATCAAACCCAGGTCCTTGCAAATGCTAGACAAGGGCTCTACCACTGAGCTGTACCTCCAGCTCTGTCATTTTTAAATTTGGAAAGGTACAATATATTGTGTAATGTCCCTAGTGGAATATGGAGCATATGTTAGTAGTTCTGCAATGGTCTTTATGCATTCCTTACTAAGTGGGGCAAATAAAAACCATAAAAAGATTCTCATCGCTTCAAGCTAAGTTTACTACCAAATAAGTTCAGGTCAAATTTTGCTACAAATGTATATCAAAAAGAAGAAAAAGAAAATCCCTTGGTACTCAGAGTATTTTGGATGATTTGGGAAGTTAAGGGACTGTGGGCTTGTAATCTATCTCCTGCAAATGAGAAGCTCTAAGTCTTTTATACCTTTCTTTTAAATAGACTTCAAACCTATGGAAAGTACAGAGCATAGTATTACAAGCCCCCCTTAAATGATCAGTCAGCTTTAATAATTATCAACAGTTTTTAACGAGTTTTTTTTTTAAATAAGAAACCGAACTGTTACTGGGTAAATACCGTTTAGTAGAATCACCTCAAAATAGTGTTCTGGGAGGAAAACATTCAATATATTAACACTTTTCTGTTTTTGAGGGAAGAGATAGTGCCTTCTGTGCCTGAATCATGGACCCCTTGTAACTATTCTTTGCACATCCAAGGGATACAGGATGCTATAAGGGGCGTTTCTCCAAGCAATGTAGAATGCATGAGTGCCCCGTTCAGAGAAGTGACCCTGAAGTTCGCAGCTTTGTGGACTTCGGCCCAGGAGACGACCCGCGACTGGTCAATCCCGTTACCTTTGGCCAGGCCTCACGATGAAACCCCGCCCGCTCTCTTTTCCCGCCCACCCCGACCCAAACCGAAGCGGGACAGCGGGGCAGGCACTCACATCTTGCATGGCCCGAGTGCGGTGGTCGGAATTGATCTGGTCCCGGAGCTAAAGAAAGGCAAACGATGACACAGACTGTTAAGAGTTCTGCAGCTGAAAAGGCCTCCCCGGGGCGGTGCTTCCCGCCGAAGTCTTAGCGGCTGAAGCAGAGGATCCCCTGGGGTGCTGGGCCCCAGGAGGACCTTACCAAAGCCAGAGCCTCTAGGGAGCACCGAACAGAGGCGAGGCGGGGCGGGCTGCGGGAGGGTCGGGTCTAAGGCCAAAGAAGGCGCTCAGCGGTTAAACACGGGCCAGGGGTCCGGCCTATATTGTAGCTCCTGCCCACGCCCCACTCACCGTGGACTTCTTAGTGAGCATCTCTTTGGCCATTACGTCCATGAGCCGTTCCTTCTCTTCATGGTACCGCCGCTGCTGCTCTAGAATTGTCTCCATAGTCCCTTCGCGGGGGCACAATTCAGGCCACAGCCACGACCGGAAGCAGCTCCTACCGCCTTGCGCGCCTGCGTCCCCTTGCTGCGCATCCGGCTGCACTAAAGTTCCGCAAGTGCCGGAAGTGCTTCGGGGACTCAAGGAAAAATGAGCACCACAAGGAGAGCCGGTCTGTGCTACCGAGATGGCAGCAGTGCTCCCTGCTGGTCGGGGGTGTAGCGGCGTGAAGCCCAGTGGCTCTCAAAATGCCTCCAGAGGCACACAAAAATCTAGAAACCTGAAGACTAGTGACCGCTGGCTTCCTGAGATATTCTGGGGGCAGCTGGGCGACCAGGGACACTGTGTGGACCGCGCGGTCAGGGACACGTGTGGCATGAGTAGTGAAAGAATAGGTATGGGTTGGGAAACCGAAACGTGAGTCTGTAGTTTTCAGTTTGATAACATTTTTCCCTTCTCTGGACCTTGTCTTTTTCAGTAAAATGGGGGTGAAGGTGTTTTTAGTTTTAACGAAATCCACATGTGGAAACAATCTCATTGTCCATTAGCAAGGGACTCATCAAATAAAATATGATGCAAGCCAAATGCTGTACAGCTGTCTTTAAAAAAAACAAAGTCTTTATGTCCACTTCCAGGTGGAGAAACGACGAAACCATGTCGATTTGTTCAGATGCAACCCGAGTCCATTAATGGGGAATGGATTAACATAATGATACATATATATATTACATATAAACATATAAACATAATGATATATATAAAGGAATGCTACAAGGATGAACCGTGAAAGGATCATGCTACATAAAGAGGGCAGATACGAATATGCCACAGTGTACGTCCAAGTGAAATGTCCAGTACAGAAAATCTATGGAGACACCAGGTAGATAAGTGGTTGCTTGTGACTGGAGATGAGATTGGAAGTGACCACAAATGGGCACCGGGAATCCTTTTTGGAGTGACAAGAATGTTCTAATATCGGATTTTAATGATATTGATATGCAGCTTTGTTAAATTTTCTAAAATTAATTCAATTGTACACTTAAAATGAAGCTTATTGTATGTAAATTATACCTCTATAAAGCTGTTAAAGATCTTTATGAACTCACAGAAAGCTGACCACAGAAAATGAAAAAAGTTAGATGTACAACCATATAAAAATAGATGTGCTGAGATTCTTTCTGTAAGGATATCCAATTCACAGTAAAGGGTAGCTATTCCTGAGGAGATAGCCTTGGGGGTTTGGCATGGAAATATTTTTCTTTGTACACATCCAAATTACAGCATGAAGTTTTATTTATTTGTCTTTCTTTCTTTTTTAACGTACGCATGTTACTTTTTCAACTTTAAATTGGAAGGTCTGGGGATATAGCTCAGTGGTAGAGCACTTGCCTAGTATGTGTGAGGCCCTGGATTTGGTCCCCAGCACCAAAAATAAATAAATGAATAAATAAAGGGTTTGAGATGTTAAATCTTTGGAAATGTTTATGTCAAAATAAATGAAACACGGTATTGAAGCTGCACGTCTTTCCCTTACATGGGTAGTTAGATCACCTGAGCAACATCGTTTGTCACTCAGCCTCAGATCTGAAGCCATCCTTCCCCTAGATGTTTCTCTATCCACACTCCCTCAAACCAGACACCAAATCTTTTCTGCCTCATGATCCCTTGCCTGGATTACTGCCCCCCCTGCACCAGCCTGCTCATCTTACCATCCATTATTCATCCATCCATTATTCATTCGCAGACACCGTGATCTTTCTAAAACCCAGACCCTCTCACGCTCCTGCTTAGAATTTCCATTGGCTGCTTTACCCGCGGGGTGAGGTCTGTTTAACTTGGCGTTTGGCTTTTCCCGACCTGGGCCGGCCTGCCCTGCCATTTTACTTTCATGGGACTTCCTCCAAATGCAATTACTTGCTGCTTCCCCAAAGCACCATATGCTTGCAGGCCTCCAGGCTTTGCACCAGCTGTTTTCTATGCTTGGACTGCTCTTCTTCACCAAGTATTTATTGAACATGCAGTAAGTGCCGGGAGCTGAGAAGGAGGAGTGAGCAAGGCAGGCACGTAAGACCAGTCCTCAGGCCGGTGGGAGAAACAAAAATGCAAACATATAATTATTATGAACACACATGTTGGGTGTTCATAAGTTTGCTGGGAATGCCAGTCACGACCTCAGAAAGTTGACTCAAATGGAGCCCAGGAGGCAGTGCAAAGCGGATTAGAAACCCGGGATCTACCGGTGACTACCTATGTGACTCTCTGGTCACTGACTATGAGAGTCTCCACCTCTGTGAAATGGAGGTAGTAATACGTACCTCAGGATTGGAGGGGGGAGACAGCGATTTCTTAAAATACAAAGAATCTTGCGGTTTCCTCCAGGTCCCTCCCACAGGGGCCTGGGTCACCGCTGGGGAGGCTGCCTGGTGATCTGGGACCCACGTACCTGCGCGCGACAGCCGGCCGGGTCAGCCAGCAGCCCGCGAGAAAGGAGCAGGGGCCGTCGGACGCGGGGCCGGGGAGCAGCGCTCCGCCCCATCTCCCCACTTCGGGGGACAGCCCCCCAGGCTCGTTCCCGCCCCCGCTCTTGAATCACTGGGGGGGCGGGGCCGTGACCCATTCATGCTGGGAATCGGATCCAGATGTTCCCGCGGCGCGTGCAGCTGCATCCTTGCCTTTTTTGGCAAAAAACGTGTGGCCGCGAGCGAATCCCGGGCCGCCCCCGCAGATCCTTGGGAAGAGGGGGAAGGGGGCTGAGGGTCTGGGCCTGACTGGGGAGCCGGCCCGAGTGTTCCCACTGCGGGATTTGGGCTGGGCTGTTAGGAGAGGGGGCGATGTGTACCAGACAAAGAACCCACTGCCACCCGCTAGCGTCTAGGACCTCCCCTGGTCCCTCCCTTCTCCCCTCGAGGAAAAGCCCTCTGCCAGGAGGGGGAAGGCAGGCCAGGATGAAGAGGGACGTTGGCTGGCCGGGCGGGGATCCCCTTCCTGGAGACTTCCCACCCCAAGTCCCATCCATTCTACCCCACCCCCTCCTCCGGACTGGAAGAGCCCTCACCCTCCACCCCCGACAAACACACGGAGACCTGCGCTTCCTCATACTGTTTTATTGCAGAATCTAGAAGGAGGGAGTGAGCCAATCCCCCCTCTGCCCATGTCCGAGCAAAATGGAGCTGAAATACAATGAAAAGATGCTTGATGGACACGGACTGGGCAGTATCCTGTACCTTAGGACCCTCTCTAACCAGTGAGACCCCCAATCTACTGCCCAAACAGCCCCAGCCCTGGGGTTAGGGGTGGGGCCAAGCCTGAGTACTGTGAGGACTTCTCAGGCACCTACAGGAGACCTAAAATAATCTATGCAGAGAGATCTAGATTTAAGAGGGCCTAAGTCCCACAGCAAGTTTGGAGGGCTGGAGTCTAGATCCTGATTGGGAAAGGAAGCTTGGTATGGGAATCCACACTGTAGGGGATGAGGGCTGGGTTTTACAGTCCAGACTTGGAGTGGGGGCCTGAATCATGGATGCTTCTTAAAAGCCCAGGTTTGGGGGCTTGCATGAGGGAGTACCAGTTGGGGTATGCTGGTGTAAGGAGACTGAATCCTGGCACCCAGGGGGAGCCCCATTCTGGGGAGGGGCTGGGTTACAGAGGTGGTTCAGAAAAAGAGCCATAGTCCTGGAGTCCTGGTTTGGGAACGCCCAGGCCAGGAGCTCTGGCTCAGGGCGCTGCCTGGCTGCAGCTCTGGCACAACACTTGGTCTCCATCCGGCACAAAGCCTTGGCCCACCAGGGAGGTGGAGCACCGCGCACAGGAGAAGCAGCTGTGGTGCCAGTGCCGGTCTTCAAAGGACACGTACTTGCCTCCACCGAGTCCTAGAGGGAGGCTGGAGGTTAGCTCTGTAGATCTAGGGGCAGTCCTGCCCCTCACCCAATACTATATCCATGCCCTGACCTGCACTTCTACCCACCTGATCCACCTGTGATGGGGCGCTTGCAGCTGCTGCACTTAGGTGCAAAGAGTTCTCCAAAACAGGCCACACAGTAGGGATCGTCATCCCGAGAGGTGAACTGCTGCCCTGCCAGGGGTGTCTCGCACCCAGTGCAGACCAAGCACTCTCGATGCCAGGGCTGATCACGGTATGTCACTCCACCCTGGGTCAGCGTCTGTGGGGGCAGAACCCATCAGCAGGATTCCCACCCCACAACAGGCCTTACCCCTGCCCTGCTGACCTGGCCCCCACCTTGCTGCACCGGGCACAGCGAGGAGCAAACTTGTTCTCATAGCAGGGCACGCAGTAGTGAGCACCTTTGTCGGGCACAAAGGAGCGGGAGCCCAGTGGCTGCTCACAGCCGCTGCACAGGAAGCACTGCTCATGCCATGTCTGGCCTCCATATTCTAGCTTCCGGGACCCTATGAGGAACAGGAGACCCACTCAGAAGCTGTGTCCCAAGCACCTAAAGGCCACTCTACTACCCGCCCCAGGATTGTCCCCACTGCTCCCATAGACTGAGCAGGATGGTATCCATGCACATGCAGCAAGAACCCCACCAGGTACGCTGTACATGCTAACCTCTCCCCAAACACGAACATGATGGCTCAGCATGTGCTAGGACCCCAAAACTAGACAAGAGGGTTTCGGCATATGTTGTCTCCTTACGTCTCAGATCGGACTATCTTAACACACGTCAAGTCTCCACATAATAGGTATGCTGTCTCAGCACATGCTAAGCCTTATACATCAGAAACGAGAGTTTAACATATACACATGGTTTCACATATACCAGACAAGCAAATCTCTGCCTATCTAATGCCCTAGGCATGATAGGTTCAGTGCATGGTAAGCTCTTGCATGTTCTAGGCATGACATTATCCACACATGCTAAGTTCTCATGTCTATTAGGTGTGCAGGACCTCACAAACATTAATCTCTCTATCCGAGCTCTGCACATATGAGGCCCTAGTACATCAAGCACAACAGTCTCATTATACCTTCAGCTCCTACATGTACCTAACATGCAGGTCATTATACATGCTAAGCTCCCAAGTATGTATAAAGCATGTCAGCCCATACATGGTAAGTTTCCATGTACATACTGTAAAGTCCAATACATGCTAAGCTCTTAGAAATGCACCACGCTTGTCAGTTTCTGCACCTGCCAAGCTTTCATTTGTAGATCTGGGCATGACAATCCCTATGTACACTCACTAAGCCCCTGAGAGCATACAGGCACAACAGATCCCGCACACACTAAATTTCCAAGAACATGCCATGTATGTGGGTCTTACACATGTCAAGCTCACATGTATGTATCAGACAGGCACCTGCAAAGACCCTACACAGATACTGGGCATGCCAGTCTCCATAGGATGAACCCCCAGGACATACCAGGCATGACGGTTTCCCCACAGGCAGAGCACTGTGAAGAGAAGGCACTGCAGTAGCAGTCGTTGCAGAGCAGCTCATTGTCCTGGCAGGTGAAGGGTTCATCAGCTAGGGAGCGCTGGCAGCGGCAGCAGCGGAAGCAGCCCTCGTGGAAGTGGCGATCCTCATAGAAGAGCTCCTACAGGTAGCACAGAGGGGTACTGGCACCCAGGCCTTTGCCCCCTCCCACCAGCCTCCACCCACTCCCAGCCCTGCTTGGACTGGTCCTTACCCTTGAGTCATGCCCAATAAGCTGCTGGCACTCAGCACAGGTGTTAGCGAAGGTGTTGTCATAGCAGGGCACACAGTAGGGGCCACTGTCTGTCTGGATATACTTGCGGCCATACAGGGACTCACTGCATTTTGCACAGTCAAATGGTTCACCCATGGTGGTGATGAGAATGAGCCCTGTTTAGGAATATGAGGTGGGGTAGGGGTCACCCAGAGGAGGCCCAGCCTAGCCCTTGCCAAGAGATCTTTGTATTCAAAAAAGAGCAAGAGACCAGGCATAGGAAATACCAGATCAAAGCAGGTGGTGATGGGGAAGGGCAACCAGAAGTCTTGCATATTTATTTCTGTATCTGACAGTAGGGGTAGGAAGGGGGTCAGGAAAAAAAAATCAGGAAGCAGAAGTTGTTTTCTTATCTAGAGCCTAGCTGATCTCGGGGAAAGGGGCTTTTCCTGGGTCAGTGACTCACTTCCTGCCCCAGCCTCCTACTTCCTGCCCCTGTGTCTTTAATGCCTCCAGGGTAGGCGCAGGAGCCAGGGAGCCACTCATTCTACCTCACATAGCCAGTACTCTCACCTTCAGACTTCCAGGAAGGGACCCTAGGAGTAGAGATTAAGGATCCTGGGCTGAAACTGGGGAGTTTATGGGGGAGAATGGGCTGTTCTGGCCCCCCTCCTGATCCCGAAACAGTGGAATGCTAGAGGGATACTGGACTGATGACTGGTGGAGGCCGGGTGTGAGAAGTTGGCCTCCCCTCCCAGGACAATCAGCCAAGCAACAAAAACTTGAGAGGCTCAGCCTAGGTTTAAGCGGAAGGAAATCCTGCAAGCTGGATACAGTCAAGCTTCCCCTAGCTGGACCCTCTGCCCTCATTCCTCTTCACCCCTGTTGTTGTCGTCTCTGGTCACACCATCCTGGACAGCCTTGGCTGCAACATCTGCAGCAGCTGTAGCAGCACAGAGGGCCAGATGTCAGGTTTTGCCAGCAACAGGGAGAAAAAGGGAAAATGTGATGCCTGTGGAGACACAGAGCTGGAGACAGACCGAGAGCACAGTGTGTCCCCGGCTACCTCCTGCCAGGCATCCCCACCCCCTGCAGTGTCTGCAGAGCCCCAGGATCTTTGCCCACACACCCCACCATGAGCCCCATGCCCTGCCCCTGGAGAAGCAGCCTCTCCCCACCTCTTCTGATGTTTTAGAGTTTGAGGTTGGGGGGGGAGTGAAGGGCGAGGGAGCAGGAGCCACAGGGGATCTTTTCTCCCCAGTCAGACCCCCCTTGGGTGGGGAGTAAGACATGGGGAGCCCTGTGAGCTGTTGGGGCAGACACCCAGCCCCCCAGCAAACCTCAGACACTTTCCATTTTCTCAGGAACAAAGCATGTTTGTGGGATGAGGTCATCCACACAGCTGCCTCTGGAACGGGAGCATGGGGAGTGGGGGGAGGGTTTGGGGAAAGTGGGGTTCCCAGTCCTTTCTGCTGCTCAATTGTCTCCAGTCCCCAAGTCAGAGCTCCCCAGCCCTGGCCTCCTCCACCATGAAGCCTGCTCTCTCTGGGCTGGGATCACGAGGTAGTGGAGAGGAACCACCAAGACCCAGAGGAAGGGGATGTGCTCACAGCTGCAGATGAGCCTGGAGAAGTTAAAGGGACACACAAAAGAACCCACCGATCTCCTTCCCCTCCCCAGCAGACTCCATGGACTAGCAGTCTCCAGAGCCTGCCCTGGCTCAAGTTGAAGGAAAAGCCCTCCTCTTCTCAGCCACCCCCCAGCGGGAGATTCTCACCAACAGCATAGCTCTGACTTAAGTTCAGACTTCAGGCGCCAGCAGACATGCCAACCCTGGAAGGCCTGACTTCTGGGGCTTGTGAGTTCAAAGCTTCCCTTCCGTACAATGGAAGAACACCCAGTTCACATCCCAGGTAGCATATGAGGCCAACAGAACTGGGGTCATTAGAGTGGGGACTGCTAGGCTAGATGCTACGCTGTAGGGTAGAGGGTACACCTCCTCCCTGCCACTCAGGTCCAGGTTTGCTCTGGCCCAGCATCTGAGGACTGCCTGGGCTCTCAGCCACCGAGCAGCAGGGGGCCATGCAGGTGGAGAGTGGACATGTGTCCATCTAGGAGTGCCCTGGGTCCTTTCCTTCTTTCCTGGCCTGCCTAGGTACAGCAGCCACCTCTCCAGGCCCAGGCTAGTCCTGGGCCTGCCCCCTGGAAGCCACTCACAACTCTGAAACAGGCACCCCAAATAGGGTATGGGTGTGGCTTGTGTTTCTTTCCCAGCATCCCCCAATCCAGCTGGGCTCTAGTGAGGACAGAGTGAAGGGCACCATCAAGGCCCACCTGTTTGTGCCTGTCCCTCTCTCTCCTCCTCTCCCCCCGCTTCCCTGGCAAGGCTGGGGAACAGAAGGGATGAGTGGGGAGCCAGCCCTGTACTATTTGTTCCTGGGGGGCAGGGTTCAGGGGAGATTGCTGGATCTGTCTGGTTGCTGTCAGCCCCTTCCCCCACCAACATACATATCCCTACACTTGCCCTTGACAGGCACGCATGCACACATGCACATATGCATGCACACCTCAGTGAGCTGCCTGGAACTCAGAACTGTGGGCTGTGTAGAGGTTCAAGCTATAAAATATAAACTAGGTTTGGATTCTATGACTTCAGGCAAGTGACTTAAGTGTCCTGAGCCAGTGTGGCCATGTAATTGAGATAATTCTACTTCTACCTCCTAGGCTTGTTTCAGGCTTAAATGGATGATCCCTGAAAGCACCTGAAGATAATAAGTACTCAGTAAATGGAAGCTATTTGTATTTTTACTGTGAGTCCCCCAGTCATACAGAAGTCATGTAGGTTCAGGCAGGCCTGAGAGAGGGAGCTGGCCTGGGATGTGACCTGAACAACCTGGTGGGCTCAGAGAGAGGACATGAGATCCCAGGCCCACGGATCTTGCTGAGGAGACTACTGGGATCAGCAATGGTTCTAACAGTCAGTCTGATTCCAGTGAGCATAAGTTGGAGATGGCTCATACAGGTACACAGGTATATACACCTATATGCTGCTGTACCCCTCATAAAGTACATGCCCACCACCACATCAGATCTCGCAAAGGCAGGCAGGACAGTGTCATCCCCACTTTACAGCAGAGCATAAGGAGGCCAGGAACAGGCAGGGGCATGCCCAAAGTTCCTCAGGTATCACAGCCAGGTCTCTGGCCTCCGGGCCTGGAGACTTTTCCTGCTGCCCTCTCCCTAGAAATGCTTCCGTGATGGTAGAGGAGAGGATGGTCAGCTTTTAAGGGCAGGAGGCAGGCGATATACTAGAGCCTGGCTCTCCTTCCTAGCTGCCAGCTCTGTGATTGGAAGACACCCAGAAGCCTTTCCAACTACCCATGCCAACTGCTCCCCCCCCCACTGTCCAGGAGGACCCTGGCCAGGCCTCACAGCTGTGAGTCAAGATCAGAACAGACCCCTCCCCCAACTCCCAGGAGTTGACAGGAGACCTGAGGGGAGAAATCAAAGTGCCCCCACCCTATGCCTGCTACTGGGCACCAACCCAACCCCAAACTCTGCTCTCCTTCTCCCTCCCCCAAGGGGCCTGGAAGTCAAAGGAGTTTAGGGGAAAGGGGGTGGGGAGCAGGATCCAGCAGCTGCTCCAGGGACAGGAGAGGAACAGTTCATTCACCCTGGGTCCCCCAGGGCTGAAGCAGCCGTCCAAGATTTGAGTTTAAAAATAAGCTGAGGCTGTGTTGGGGCAGTGTGTGCACGGGGCTCCTTCTTGATCTCAGTCTCACAGTCTGGGGTCCTCTGCCTCTTGGGGGATTGGTTGGCTTTGAGTCTGTTTCCCCCTGACCTTGCCTCCCAATCTCCCAGGTCTGGGTCTCTCAGAGTCTATCTCGGAGCTGTCAGCGCACTCAGGTCTCTCGGTCTACATTAATTCTCAGTCCGTGCCCGGCTCACCCGCTCAGCACCCCTGTGTCTGCACACTCTGCTGCTGTCTTCATGTTTGGGGGTATCTCCTAGTGGGGCGACCATCCACTCTGTGGATTTCTATTTCCGCACACCCAGGCCTTGAACTCTCAGTGTGCCTAAGGGGCTGAATGTGTTGTTCCCACCATCCCCCTGTCTCGGCATCCAAGCCTCTTCTCTAAGCATCTCTATCTCCAGTCTCTGAATGTCTGCAGGCAGGCCCGGGGGATTTAGCACGAGGCTAAGGAAGCTTCAGCCGCAGGGCCCTCGGCGGGGCCCTAGCAATTCGGTCACTGGGGTCACACGTATGCTTTTTCTTAAAATGCTCCACAAAACCCGGGTCTACCCCATGCCTCCGGTCCCTCGCTCGGGAACTCTGTATGTCCAGCCTCTGTCCTCCTTTCAACGGCCTCGGTGGTCTCCTGTCGCTCATATCCCTGTCTGCCTCGGGGCTTTCCGGGAGCCTCAGTTTCTCCAACCCTCCAAGTCTCTCTGGCTCTCCTATTTCAAACTTGGTCCCCCTCCCCCGCCCAACTCTCGCCGTCGCCGCCCCCGCCCCACCGATCTGCGGGGAGCGCAGCGGTCCAGTCCCGCGGGGCGGCCGCTCTGCCCGGCTCGGCCGAGGGCGCCGGGACCCTGCACGGCACGGGGCGGGCGCGCGTCTGTCCCCGGCCGGAGCGCGCGGCGGGCCCTGGTGCCGGGAGCCGGGGCTGCGGGACGCTCACCTCGAAGCGGGCGCGGGAGCCGGGCGCGCGCGGAGCGGGTGGGGTCCTCCGCGGCTCCTACCTGCGGGCCGGGCCAAGCGGGGCCGGGCGCGCCGCGGCGAGGCTGCCGGCGGCGGCGGACGTGTGGGCGAGTGGGCGCGCGGCCCCAGCCCTCAAGGAAGTGCGCGCCGGCCCGCCCCGCCCAGACCCCGCCCCCGGCCCCCCAGCCCCGAGGCTGGGGTCAGACCCCGCCCCAACCCTGCGCGGTCTCCAGCCGGCCCAGCGGAACCTGGCTCTCCTACCTTCGCAGCAGCCAGACCCCGTCCCGCCCCCTCCCTGCGGCCCTCGGTGTCCTCGCTCTCCCCCTCTGCGCCCCCAACCCCCAGCCGCAGCAGGGTGCAGGACCTAGCGGGCCAGGTTGCATCTGGGGATCCACTGCCCTCCTGCCTCGTGTTCTCCCTCATCTGCCTCCCCCACGCCCTCGTTTGCTTCCAGGGGTTCCACTAAACCTGAGTTAGTGAAGGAGGCCTTAGTCTAGCCTAGTCAGGGTGGAGGAAGTGGTTAGCTCTGCTGTCATGGCCCTGTCAGTGGGGACCAAGGTGTTTTCTGGAAACTTGGGGTGAAGAGAGGACCCTGCTCCCCCCGCCCCCGCCCATAGGGCCTTGACCTTCAAAAGGCTTTACTTCCTAATTCTGAGTGGCAAAACTCTTTGTAACCATCTTGCCACCTACAACTGCATCCTGGCTCTGAGGAGTCCTGCCTCTGTTTCCATGGTGTCCAAGAATAGTTTTGACCTTTGAGATGTAGGGAGGCCCTAATCCCTGACCCTATGCCCTTTGTGCTTCTCGGGAGGGGTGTGAAAGTGTGGGTGGCTGGGGTGCTATGGGGGTGGGGGACTTCAGTTTCTGACCCTTTCTGGCTTTCTGTGCCTGGCAGGGAAGACTGGCGCCTCCGGAGCCTTGGGGCCACCCCCCTCTATCCACAGACTTGTCACTAGGAATAAATAGCCTTGGCCTGGGTACCGACGGGATGGGGTTGGGGGTAGGGAAGCCTCTGCTGTGCTGTTTGCAAAACAAGGGACAACAAACGAAGTGTGGAAATAATCTCAGCATCTCAGCTGAGATCCAGGTGACCACAGAGATGCCCCCGCACCCCAGGCTGGCCCGAGCCAGAGGCCTCCTAACTTTCTGTGACCTCCAGACTCCCAAGCCCATTGCAGCCTGGGGGAGGGAGACTGGCTTAGGGCAGGGGGGCTGTGTCCTTTCCCCCTCTCGGTTTCCAGCTCCCCAGTGGGCTCACATTTGCCTGCTCATTTTATTTCCATTGGCCCAGGAAGACATGCCTTAGGGAGTTCAGGGATCAGCCACATGGACTCCCTGTTCCCCATCTGTCCTCCCCCCACCCCGGGGAAACAGGTGTGTTTGAGCCGGGGCTGGAAGCAAAGAGCAAGTACTGGATGAAGGGCCTTGGGTAAGGATCTAGTTGTCCCTTCTTCACCCAAGAGGTCCCCATACACCCTTTCCTATCGCATGCTCAGGGTTCACTTTGCTAGAGTTTTCAAAAGGAGTCCCTGGGTCACTATTGCCAGGGCTTTCATGGCTTGCTCTGGGTGCTGAATTACTGTCTGGTGCCTGTAACCACAAGTCCTCCTTCCTCCTATTGAGAAAATAGCCTTCCTTCTCTGGCTGTATTGCTCACTCTTACCGCTGTGATCCTTAGAATCCTCCCAGGCCTCAAGGCTTAGCAGACACCCTCTTTCAAATTGCTCGGAAATTTTCCTTGTCATCCCAAACCTGGCAATGAGTTTGTGGGTGGGGAGGGTGAAATGACATGGGTGACTTTCCCGGAGAATGGGGGTGGTGGGGGATGGAGGGAGAACAAACATGATTGTATGCTATCTGTGTGCAAGGTACCATGCTTAGATTGGTCATTGCCTGCTTTAGTCTTCAAAAAACCCACATGAGGTGGTTCTTATTATTTCATAGATTTTTTTTTTTTTTTTTAGTTTTAATTTTCTTTGTTTGGTTTTGGTTTTGGTTTTTTTGAGACAGGGTCTCACTATGTAGCCCATGCTGGCCTCGAATTCACAGCGATCCTTCTGCCTCAGCCTCCTGAGTGCTGGGATTAGAAACATGCGCCACCACGCCCGGCTTGTTATTTCATAGAGAAAGACATAAGGATCAGAGATTTTGACAATGTGGCTCCAAATTACAAGCCAATAGGCGGTAAATGTGTAATTCCAATCCAGGGCTGACTACAGGGTTCCCTCTCCATTGCTCAGAGCTGGATTTTCTACTGGTCACTCAAGATTCTTTAGGGGAAGTGCCTGGGGCTGCCAGCTGGTCAATCTGCCTACTGGGTGTTTTTTGTTGTTGTTGTTTTGTTTTTTGTTTTTCCCTTTCTTTTTTTGTGGTGCCAGGGATTGAACCCAAGGTCTTTGCAGTGAGCTACATATTCAGTCCCCTTTTTAATTTTTTTTTTTTTTTTTTAGTGGGTACCGGGGGGTCGACCTCAGGACCTCGCGCGCCAGCAGGCGCCCGTGCCGCTGAGCTATATCACTGGCTCCTTTTTCGTATGTGGGTTCCGGGAGTCGAACTCGGGCCCTCGAGCTTGCCGGGCAGGCGCTTAAGCCGCTGAGCCATCTCACCGGCCCTTAATTTTTTTATTTTGAGCAACTAAGTCTTGCTTAGTTGCTAAATTGCCTAGGCTGAGCTCAAACTTGCAATCCTCCTGCCTTAGTCTCCCGGAGTGCTGGAATTACAAGCCTGTGCCACCATGTGTTTTTTTGTTGTTTTCTTTTGTTTTTTTGAGACAGAGTACTTAGTATGTAGGCCTGATATAAGCCAGGCTGGCCTTGAACTTGTGATTCTCTTGCCTCAACCTCCCTAGTGCTGGGATTACAGGTGTGTGCCACCATGTTGTCTCACAGGGCTTCTTTTTTTTTTTTTTTTTGTGGGTACCGGGGGTCAAATTCAGGACCTCGTGCGCCAATAGGCACCCGTGCTGCTGAACGATATCACCGGCCCTTTTTTCGTATGTGGGTACTGGGAGTCGAACTCAGGACCTTGCACTTGCCAGGCAGGCACTTATGCCGCTGAGCTATCTCACCGGCCCTCACAGGGCTTCTTAGTTGAGATGAGTCTGAAAAGGTGGGCCCAGGCTTCTTAATTGAGATGAGTCTGAAAAGGTGGGCCCAGGTCAGACCTTGAAGGAGTTTGTCTTCCAGTGTTAAGTGACAAACAAGATAGAATTTTGTTAAATGCATGTGGTCCTAGTTGGGGAAGGCTTAAACACAGTCAGGGAAAAAACTTTTCACATGGTAGATCTCAGTAACTGTCAGCTCTTTCATGCCCACTGGTTGGCCAGACTGGCACCTCTGGCGACTCTCTGAGGAGAGGATTTCCCCAGAGCGCCTCAGCTGGTGGGGTGACCACCATCATGAGAAGAGGATACGCTTGCAGAACCTGCTGAAAGTTGGCTTCATGTAGTGGAGAAGAAACCAAATGCCTCTGGGATGATTTTCTGTGTCTAACTCTTTCTCTAGACTTAGATGTGGGTGTGGTAATAACAAAAATAATGATGAAGCTCCAAGATAATGTGAACTACTAATAGTGAACACAGCGTTGAGCACATTACTTATTTATTTATTTATTGAGATAGGGTCTTGCTATGTAGTTAAAGCTGGTTTTGAATTCACTATGTAGTCCAGGCTCGCCTCGAACTCACAGTAATTCTCCTGCCTCTGCCTCCCAGGTACTGGGATTACAGGCGTGTGCCACCATGCCCAACTAAGCACTTTTAATTTTATTTTTTATTTAATTTTATTTATTTATTTATTTATTTATTGGTTTTTAGAGACAGGGTCTCACTTTGTAGTCCAGGCTGGCCTTGAACTCTCTGTGATTCTCCTGCCTCAGCCTCCTGAGTGCTGGGATTACAGGCATGTGCCACCATGCCTAGCTCCAGCTAAACACTTTAAACATATTATTTAATTCTCACAACAATCCTGTGGGCATAGTATTATTATCTTGTTTTACACATGGGAAGACCAAGGCCCAGCAAAGCAAACTTTGTCATGGTTGGTGGCAGTTGGGATCAGAACACCCCTTCATGGTTCATGGCTCTAATAATTACATTGTACTGCCTCTGACACTCATCCTGTCAGCTGGCCATTCCTGTGGGGTGTGAGGGACTCAGAGCTTTATTTTTATTAAAATTTGTTTTCTTCTTTTTTAAAGAGAAAAAAACAATAAAAACAATGATACAGAATTTCAAAACAAGGTAATAGGAAATTAACAATTGTTGATATAATGTGTATTGTTATCTTCAAAGTAGTTGCTCAGATTACAAGATATAGGCATGCAAAATTGATCAAACACTATAGGCACAAACCATTCTTTTCAATGAACTAAAAGAAATTAGTAGTTTAGTTATCATAGGTGTCTTGTGTGTGTGTATATATATATATATATATATATATTTTTTTTTTTTTTTTAATTTTCCCTTCCTTCTTTTCTCCTTTCCCCCATCCCAGTTGTTTAAAATTTTTATTGGTACATTTGCAGTACATAATGATACAGTCTTCATGGGGAGTTGGGACATGTTCGTAACACATCTTAATTCTTTTTTTTTTTTTTTTTTTTTTTTTGGGAACTGGGAATTGAACTCAGGACCTCACGCTTGCCAGGCAGGCACTATGCCACTGAGCTATCTCCCCAGCCCCATCATATCTCAATTCTATGTACTTTCTCTTTCCTCTCCTCACCTCCTCCCTCCATCTCTTGGTCCCTTTCCCATTTGCAAAAGATCTCCTTGTTTCCTATTATCTATCTTTTATTTTGCCCTTTAAATTATTTACAGTTTAATTATTTATACTTTGGGTTTCTCTTATATGGGAGGCTGGGCATGGTGGTGCAGGCCTTTAATCCCAACAGTCAGGGATCTGAGGCAGGAGGATTGCAGTGAGTTCGAAGCCAGCCTGGGTTATACAGTGAGTTCAAGACCGGCCTTAACTAATAGTGAGGCCCTATCTCAAAAAAACAAAAACAAAACAAAAAAAAAACTCAATACCGTGTTCAGTATTAGTAGGTTCACATTATAATGGAGCTTCACTGTTATTTTTGTTATTACCACCAGCCTAGGCTACAAAGTGAGTTCAAGGCCAGCCTGAACAGCGTAGTGAGACCCTGTCTCAAAAAAAAAAAAAAAAAAAAAAAAAAGAGAGAGAGAACATAGGATATTTAAGCTTGTGTGTCCGATTTCACTTGCCATTATGATCTCAGTGTGCACCCACTTTCCTACAAATGACTCAAATTTGTTCTTCTTTATGGCAGAGTACTACTCTGTATAAATACCACATTTTCGTTGTTCACTCATCTGTCAATGGACATACAGGCTACTTCCGAGATTTAGTTATTATGAGTTGTGCTGCTATAAACATGGGTATGTATGTGTCTCTCTAATATGATGTCTTTAATTCTTTTGGGAAGATACTTAGAAGGGGAGTAGCTGGGTTGAATAGAATTTCTAGTCTTAGTTTTTTGAGGAATCTCCATTGTGATTACCATAATGGTTGTACTGGTTTACATTGCCGCCAACAATGAAAAAGGGTTTTTACCCTGCAGCTGTGCCAGCATTTGTTATTATTTGATTTCTCGATCATAACCATTCTTTCCAGAGTAAGACGGACCCTCGTATTTTTTTTTTTTTCCCTAGGTACCGGGGGTTGAACTCAGTACCTCGCGCTTGCCAAGCAGGCGCTTGTGCTGCTGAGCAATATCACCGGCCCGGACCCTCGTATTTTAATTTGCATTTCTCTAATGGCTTAGAGATGTTGAACATTTTTTCGTATATTTATTGGCCATTTGTACTTCTCAGAAGTGTCTATTCATTTCAGTTGCCCATTTTCTGTTTGGGTCTTTTATTGGGAGGGGTCTAATTTTTTTAAGTTTTTATATATTCTCTGAGGAGTAGCTGGCAAAAATTTTTTTTTCCCATTCTGTAGGTTGTCTCTTCACTTTGCTGTGCAGAAGGTTTTTATTTGACATAATCTATTTTGTTGACTCTTGGTGCTAATTCTTGTGCAATTGGGGTTTTATTCAGAAAATCCTTGCCTATGCCCATGTCTTGAAGAGTTTTACCTATTTTACCTTTCAGGGGATTGTTTCAATATTTAGATCTTTGAGCCATTTTGATTTTTGCTACATGGTGAGAGATATAGGTCTTGATTCAATCTTTAGCATGTGCAGAGCTAGTTTTTCCAGCAGGACTCAGAACTTTAAAACTACTGCCATTAAAGCAGGCATGGGGGCCCACACCTGTAATCCCAGCACTCTGGGAGGCTGAGGCAGGAGGATCCCAAGTTTGAGTCCAATCTGGGCAATTTAGCAAGATCCTCTCTCAAAAATAAAAAGTAAAATAAGGGCTGGAGATGTAGCTCAGTGTGATGGCCCGGGTTCAATCTCCAATACCAAAAACAAGGAAACAAACTTCATACTGCCATTAGCTGATTCCTGCCTATGTGGCTTACAGATATGACTCTTAAACACGTTGCCCTATGTGACAAGACATGCATGCTATTATTATCCTTGTTTTATGGCAAGGAAAACGATGCTTATTAAGGCCAAGAAGTCTGCACAAAGTCACACACCCAGTAAGTCAGTGGCAGAGCCAGATATAGCTTTAACATCTCTTGTGCTCTCAGTACAATACACTGTAAAATTCACTGAGCTCCCAACTTTAAATTTACCACTTAAAAAACAAAAAGAAGCTGGGTGTGGTGGCCCAGGCCTGTAATCCCAGCACTCAGGAGGCTGAGGCACAAGGATCTCTTAAAATTCGAGGCCAGCCTGGGCTACACAAGCAAGTTCAAGGCCAGCCTGGACTACATAGCAAGACCCTGTCTCAAAAATTCCAAAAACAAAAAACAAACAAACAAAAAACCCAAACCAAACCAAAGCGAAACAAAACAAAACCGGAAACGAGGCCAAACCATAGACGACTGCACATGCGCACACACCAAGCCCAGCTCAACCGGAGGGCCGTGCCAGTCACGTGTTCCCAGGTGCCCACGCGCGGTTAGGCGCAAAGGCAAGATCTTTGGATGCGTGGAGCCTCTCCAGCAAGTAAAAGCTGGCTCTCACAATGTCGCGGGACCAGACCTAGGAAACTACACTTCCCAGAAACAGCCCACGAATGCCCCCTGGTCTGGGGGATGTACTTCCGGGGATATAGGCTCCTGATAGGCTGTGCGACGGAAGTGGGCGGTTCCAAGCGGGGGCCGCAGGGTTTGTTTCCGGTAGCGTTGGTGAATCTTTACTAAGGCATTGAGGAGCCGGCAGCAAGGAACACTTAGGAACTAGTGTTCTTGCACTGAGCTTCTGTAGGACTCCGCGGGCAGGTATGGCGGCGGCTTTTCGCAAGGCGGCTAAGTCCCGGCAGCGAGAACACCGAGAGCGAAGCCAGGTAAGACCGCACAGGCCTCAAGAGGCTTGCCCGTGGCCCCCTGTGCTCTCGCTCCAACCACCTCGAGGCCCCGGGGTCTTGGTCCCAGCTGTGCGTAGATGCTATGTGTAGAAAAGCGCAAATACTGCTAATGTTACCGGTATGGCTGAGGCTGAGCCTCGATTGACTGTGGTCAGGGATTTGTCCTTCTCTGTCCAGAGAGAGCACCGGCTGTTCCCCAATCTTTGGGGTTAACCAGACCTACCCTGCAAGATTTCACTGAGGAAATTGAGGTCAAAGCTCAAAACACCTGGCTGAAGTTGGAATTTCCATCCACTGCTCAGCTCTGTCTGCTGCCTGTAAGGTCCATGACCGAAGAGATTGGTTTTACTGATGTACCATCATTATGTGTGGGCTTCGTGGTTCACGAAAATCTGCCACCTATGTTTTGGTTTATGCCTCATCCTGCAGTGTTGGTGTTTTCCATCCCCGTTGTACAGGTGGGGAAACTGAGGTCCAGAGGACCTCAGCTTGACCGTTTATGAACATGACATCTCGGCAGGATAAACTAGGATTTTGGAGGAGGATGTGTCTGCGTGGAGAGGTTGAGTAGATATAAGCTTATATGCAGAATCAATTTATCCATTTGACTGTTTTCAGTAACCACGTATCTGATTCAGAAAGGCATTCAGAGGTAACTGGTCCAATTTCATTATCCAAATGGGGAAGGCATCTGTGACTGATGGCGTAGAACTAAGGCCTCTTAACCACTGTTCAGTCTTCCTGCCTGGTAGCATTTATTATGCATTTATTGTGCATTTTCTGTCTGCTCGTTAGTATACTGGGAACAGAAGTATAGTTTGTCACCTTGTTTGGGAGAGTATGTATATGTGACACCTATGATGACGAAATGAACCTGTGATGAGGACATGAGGAAATGAAAACTCAGATAGGTTTTATCTTTGCCTAGAGACATACAACTATACTGGCAAAGACAAAAGTCACGTCAGGTGTTTTGAATACATAGGCTACTGTATAAGAATAATGAATAAAGGGGCAACTGTGTGAGAAATGAAACATAAAAAGTGCCAAATGCCAAATATGAATGGGAAGGATAGAGATGATGAGAGAGCATCATGGTGAAACTCGTTCACCTAGAGAGCAGTTTGCCTTTAAAGAGAGCACTACAATAGGCTAGGCACAGCCCTACATGCTTTAGGATTGCCGCGTAATGCTACAGTGTCCTTATGAGGTGGATCTGGTGCTTAAGGAGATTGAATGGTGTATCCAAAGACAACTGTGGTTACAGATGGTTGATTTGGATTATCAGAGAAGGGAGAAGGCATTCATTGGTGGCCATAGCTGTGCCTAAATAGAAATAGGTCTTTGAGGGAAGAGAGGGGAGCAGTCCATGCTGGAAGAAGGGTGAACACATTTACCCCATTTTCCCTATTTGGATACTTTGGACTTCATCCTGTGGGTCCTTCAGTGAGGTAGTGGGGAAGGTGTTGCAGATATTTTGTGTGGAAGGGATTAAATGTTATGTAAACTACTTCAGATGCAATATTAATTTTCCTTCTGTAATGCAAATGTACATTCAAGGGGACAGAACAAATTTCATGGTTTCTGCCTCATCTTGTTGCTCTTTTAACCCTTGAGTTTTCTTGCACCACTCCGTCAATCTCCCTTCATCTATTATTTTTAAAATAAAAATTACCGTGGAGGGTGAAAAAATAAATAAAAATTACCAGGCAATGTTTTGGGTGTTCTTTTAAATACTGAGTTATTTATTGTATCATTTGAAAGATAAAAGATGGCAAAGGTGACTGTTAAAAATTCCACCAAAATTATTATGTAAGTTTATTAGAAGTATATGTGCTTCCTCTGAGGTAAAAATTGTGCCGAGCAGAAGAGGATGCATTCCAGTGGTGTGTGGAAGAGCATACACTATGGCCCCAGACAGAATGGGTTCTAGTTTTAGTTTTGCCACTTACTGGCTCAGTATTCTTTGGTATATCATTCTCTAACTTTCATCCCCCTTCTGGAAAATTGGTGTAACAATAGTTACTCTTTGTGATTCTTGTGAGAATTGAGTGAGATTGTGTAATGAGGATAGCGTATTGCTTTGTAGCAGAGTAGGTGCCTAATAAGTGTGGCCTATGAAGTTGCTGTAAACAAAAGCATCTCGTACAGACCCTAACATAGAGTAAGTGTTCAACATACAGTAGCTTGTAGAAAGACGATACCAAGATTTAAACTTTGTATCCCCAGATTATCTATATTTGTGTCAGAGAAACTACTGTCATGCTTGCTTTTCTCTCCTACCTTGTACCAAAGGTACAGTAGCCTGGGCACCTGCTGTGTGACAAGCCATGTGCAGATACGACCACTTATGGAAGCTCATTGAGTCCTTACAATAACTTTGCAAAGTTTTATTGTTATTAATTAACATTTAGGAAACAGCTCAGAGAAGTGAAGTGACTGGTCCAAGGTCACAGATTAAAAGATAAAGCTTAGATTAGATCCCAGGTCTCCATATTCTAAATTTAGCTCCCTACCACAGTTGGCTTCCTGTTACTGTTTTCCCTTTGTAGTATTTTGTAAACCCTTGGATTAAGCTGGTAGTAATTTTAGTACATCTGGCAACTGCTTGCTTAGTGCAGAGTCACTGTTGCCTCTCCCTGTCCTTAATAGGCCAAGGAACATACTATGGCAGTGCTTGTGACCTGCCTGGCACCTACATGGTCCCTCTCATCTTTGGGCAGAGCCCAGTGGGGGAGGAGGGAGGAACAGGGTAGTGGGTTGGCTCCAAGGACATGGATTTACTGAGTACTCTAGGGACTCTTGTTCCCATCAGGTGTCATGTTGATTTGAGTATGTGCTTGCTGAGGAAACTAAGTACTATTTTTTTCTTTTGTCTTCTAGCCTGGCTTTAGAAAACATCTGGGCCTGTTGGAGAAAAAGAAAGATTACAAACTTCGTGCAGAGTGAGTTCCGTCTTTCTGGTAGAGGTGCTGCCAAGAAAGCTTACAACATTCCCAGACTGCTGCTAAAGTGTCCAAGTGTCCAACGGGGAATAATTTCCTGCCATTGATAAAATGGCCAAAGCTCTGGCAGCCCTTTGGATATTTTTCTATGACCCTAAACTTCTCCCTTTGCTTAGACAGAACATTTATTTAACTAGTTGCATTGTAAGTCTTTTTTATTATGTTGCCCCAGATAATTTTCTTATAGTGGCTTTGATTTGCCTCTTCCTTGGTGTTTGAACCAAAAGCTGAATTTTTCCTCCCTTTTCTTTTTTTTTTTTTTGTGGGTACTGGGGGTCGACCTCAGGACCTTGTGCGCCAGCAGGCGCTCGTGCCGCTGAGCGATATCACCGGCCCCTTTTTCGTATGTGGGTTCCGGGAGTCGAACTCGGGCCCTCGCGCTTGCTGGGCAGGCGCTTAAGCCGCTGAGCCATCTCACTGGCCCCTCCCTTTTCTTGAAGTGTAAGATATAATCTAAAACTCCA
This sequence comes from Erethizon dorsatum, assembly GCA_028451465.1. NCBI lineage: Eukaryota > Metazoa > Chordata > Mammalia > Rodentia > Erethizontidae > Erethizon > Erethizon dorsatum. The sequence goes on along the minus strand of CM051827.1, from coordinate 105,305,690 downwards.
TTCATTGAGTCTCTCACATCACCATGTTGTGGTGTGGAATGAAAAGATGTGAAAGATGGATTCATGAGGCTGAGCGTGGGTGATAATGAACTCTGAAAACGTTTCATAAAACAGTTATGCACATTCTTCTTTTTTCTTCAGCATTTTATTTGCAAAATAATTATTTGTTAGTGATACATATCAGCTGGTATCTTTCTTATGCTTTTAGTGTGGATGGTGTTGATGGATTAAATGGCTTTCTGTAGGTCCTAGAGATTTTTTTTTTTTTTTGAGACGGTCTTACTATGCAGTTCAGGCTGGCCTTGAACTCACTTTGTAGCCCAGGCTGGCCTCAAACTTGCAGAGATCCTCCTGCCTCAGCCTCCCGAGTGCTGGGATTACAAGCCTGCACCACCATGTCCAGCTAGAAAACCAGAGATTTTTAAGGCTAATAGTAATACTTGAGTGCTATTACTGTACCATGCAGTGTTCTAGATTTACAGTTTTTACACTTACCCCAGCAGCCTTCCGGGGTTGGGTAAATGGGACCGTGCTCATTGTACAGATGAAATTGGGATAGAGAGTGGTTAGCTAACTTATACAGGGTTACTTAGCCAGAAGTGGTGGAATGTAGATTTGAACCTGTGTTATGGCTCCAAAGTCCACCATTCTGGTCATTGTAGTACATGGTGCTGTGTAGTTTCTGACTCATACTGGTTATTTGGTTCTGAAACTTGTGCCAGAACCGTGTCTGAGGAGTTTTGTGCCTTTATTTATTTTTTATTTATTTTTGGATGTCTCCTGTAATGATATGTGTGTGTTTCAATGAATCTTATTTCATCTGCTTTTTTAGTGACTATCATAAAAAGCAAGAATTTCTGAAAGCTCTTCGAAAGAAGGCTCTTGAAAAAAATCCAGATGAATTCTACTATAAAATGACACGGGTTAAGCTCCAGGTGGGTTTCTGATGGATCAGTTGGTGTTTCAAGCCTCAAATGTTGGAAATTAAAGATGGGGAAGGAGGTGGGGAGGAAGGATTCTTGACTTTAATTTAGGTCTTTTCCAGTTGGTTCAAGTACTCTTGGTCAGAGCCCAGTGCAGATCTGCCTCTTCTCAGGCAGCATACATTTCTCCTTCTATACCTTAAATTGTCTAATGTCTGAATCTGTTCTAAGTAGACGGCTGGAGGTGCTATGTTGAACTTAATACCAACAACCTTGGATTACTTGTTACCATGCAACATTTGGTCTTTGTTCTAACCACAAGCTATACCAACAACTTATTAATGATTTTATTTTAATAGGGAATGTGTTTTTTAAATTTGGATTTTAGGATGGAGTTCATGTTATTAAGGACACTAAGGAAGAAGTAACTCCAGAACAGCTAAAGCTAATGAGAACTCAGGATGTCAAATATATAGAAATGAAAAGGGTTGCAGAAGCTAAGGTAAAACTTCACTCTTTGTTCTGTTATATTTTTATTGGTTAAGAAAGGAAACAAACCATCAGTCTTCAGTTACCAGTTGATTTCTTTCGGCATTTACAATCTTAAAGTACGGTTGATTGTGGTAACGATTTAGACGTATAGTCAGCATAGTGGAGTAAAGAGTTCAAGTTGGAGAATGACACACAGGTTAAATTCTGGCTCTGCCATTTACTTGCCCTGTGACTATGGGTAAATTAATCTCTTTGAGGTTTTTCTCTCATTTCCATCTCATAGGATTGTTGTAAGGATCGAGTGAGTTTTGTGGAATGCCTCACCCAGTACCAGGACATGTAGTTGATGCTTGATAAATTTTAGTGGTCCTTTCCTTTAAAAGAATGAAATTCTTTGCTCATTGGCAATAATGATGTGAAATGGTCTAAACTTTTGCTAATTTATTTCTGAGACTCCAGAAGAACCCAATTTTAAGTGAGGTATTTTGTGTTCTAGAAAATCGAAAGACTAAAATCAGAGCTCCATCTGCTGGATTTCCAGGGAAAGCAACAGAATAAGCATGTGTTCTTTTTTGACACCAAAAAAGAAGGTATGAAACATGTGACAGTTTCTGGGAAAGTCTCCTATGTCACTCTGTTGTTTGATGTTAGAGATAGACAGTGACTTAAGGATTATCTTGAATTTTAGTTGAACAGTTTGATATTGCCACTCACCTGCAGACAGCCCCGGAACTAGTTGGCAGAGTCTTTAACAGACCCAAGATAGAGACCTTGCAGAAGGAAAAAGTGAAAGGAGTTACCCATGAGACTCGACTTAAGGTACTTTTCTCCATTGTTACAGGGTTGGGATTTTGGGAGTTGGGAGTTTTTGTTTTTTTCCTACTATGTTTTATATACTTCTCTGTGGAGAACTCCTTGAGTTTCCTTAGAAAAAAGTAAAGAGGATTTGATGATTGTGATGAAGAATAGAGAGCAACAGAAAGGCTACCAGGCAGTATGCTGGAGGGTGTATGGTATCCTGTACTGGTCAGGAGTTCAGGCTCTGGCCATTAGCTCTGGGTTTGAATCCTAGCTCTGACCTTGTTCTTTGTGGTTTTAATACTTGAAACAGATGCCAACATTTAAAAAATGCCAGGCAAGGAGGGGACACTGAAGATTTAGGGATGTGGTATACAGGGCTTTGATATTAAACCTTAAGCAGTGAATACCCATATTAAAAAGTCTTTCATAGTACGCATTTACAACAAGAATTTCATATCGACTTTTCCTTATGGTGCTTTCCATCACTATAACTGGGTTGTGGAGAAGACGTGCTTTTCCTCAAAGCCTTCTGGAGTTGAACTCTCACTTCTGACTGATTCATTTTTTAAAAAAATGCTGTCAGTGTGTTTCGAGTAGACAGCTGTTCTGTTTTGATTTGAATCATTTACACCGCATCAGTTTTGCTTCCAATGTTTAATTTCACAGCAGTTTTCTCTAGCTCAGAAGCAGCTAAACTTGCTTTAGTAATATAAATACTCCTAATTAGTTTGACTATATTGGGTAATCCCATAAATTTGACAGTCTGTGCAATAAAGTGAAAACAAAAGCTGTCTGAAACCACTGCTGTGAGACTATGCTAGAATCGGTGAATTGTTGAAATCTGAGGCCCAATAATATTTCCCTTTATGTAGCTAATGTTTCCAGCTGAGGAGCTGGCTGACTAGTGTTCTTGTGATAACCCTGATTGTCAATTAGTTGTATATTCAACTAGCTATGTGTCACTGACACTTCTCAAGGATTTTGTGGTAGTCCCTAAGGAGATTAGTATTCCATACTCCTATGTAGAATAGTTCACCATTTTAACTCTTGAGAAGTTAAGATTTGGATCTTGCCATTTTTGTCTGGTGTTTCATTCAGTTGTTTTGTTTAAAGCAAAATTATTTTTATTAAGAGGCTCCTGGTGGGTGAATTGCAAGTGTATAACTTGGAGGGGGTGAACAGTCCACAGTGGGCTTTATGAGGTCTGTGAACACCCCTCCCCCCACTGGAATTTTGTACAAATAGATATATACAGGTTGAGCATTCCTAATCCAAAACTCCAAAATCCAGAATGCTCCAAAATTTGAAACATTTTGAGTGCTGATGTAATGCCACAAGTGGAAAGTTCCTTACCTGACCTCACTTGATGGTCACAGTCAAAATGTAGGCACACTAAAAATATTATTTAAAATTATCTTCAGACTGTGTATATAAGGGGTGTTGAAACAAGTGAATATTGTGTTAGACTTGGGTCCCATACCCAAGATATGTCATTATTTACATGCAGATATCCTAAAACCTCGCAAAATTCTAAATCCAAAACACTTCTGGTCCCGAGCACTTGGGATGAGGGCTACTCAACTTTTATGTTATCTCAGAAAAGAATTTAGAGCTTTCATCCATTTCTGAGAAGTTTATGATTTCCCCAAACTTAAGGGCCACACTAGATTTTAAGGAGTAATTAGCAGCGTGGATTCTTAGGTCAGCCCCTGCTGAAAAAATCCTCCTGCTCTTTGAATTCTGATTCTCAGGCACCAGCACACTGCCTGCTCTCTATTCACTGTATTCTTGGCATCAGCTCAGGTGACTGAGGCACTGACACAAAGGTTGAAGCAGCTTAGAGTAGTAGTGGAAACATTCCTGGAATCTGAGAGACTCAGGGCAGTCCCCACTGTGCTCCATGTGAACTTTGTGCCCTTGGGTCAGCTATTTTTTTCCAGGCCTCCCTCATTCTGCATTTGTAAAGTGACAGGTTTTGATAAGCTTGTTTCCAAGGTTCCTTTCAGCTCTAGAATGTGATGTTCCTAAAATTGACAACTTCATAGTAATTACATTATGTTGATTCTGGGGTAAGGAGGGAATTGATGAAACCATTTATGCATTTAGGCTTAAGTGGCTTAAGAATCAGTTTCTTACTCCTTTGTTTGCCTTGTTAATTGTTTTACTGAAAAGCTATGTTTCTTCTATAGCGGATAGCTAAAGAAAGACAAAAGCAGTATAACTGCCTGACACAGCGGATTGAACGAGAGAAGAAATTGTTCGTTATTGCACAGAAAATTCAAACACGCAAAGATCTTATGGTGAGGAGAGAGAGCCTCAGGCCTTCTCTTGTTTTTTTTTCTTATAAAGGTCTTAACTGAGACGATTTCAGCTGTGTTAAATCAACCCAGTGAAAATGTCTGCTCCTCAGGGGCAGTGGTTTGAGCTGGTGTCTATTGCCCTGACAGTGTTGAAATGTTCCTTGATTAAGAAGGTAATAAGGGGGTTATTAGTCAGTGCCTTGGAACAGCAAAGGGTAGTATCAGGTAGCGTATGAACTTTATAGCTTATGAGCAGCTCCTGTAACATTTAAACAGGTTAACAAAACAGTGCATGTCACTCATTGGTGTTTAAAAATAGACAACATTGTGTAGTTAAATAGCAGAGCTAAGGAATATAAGATGCCTCTTTCATATTATTATCATTCCTTTAAATGTCAAATTCTTTAGCCTTGCAGATCATTTAGGTCAGCCTTTCTCAACTGGTGTTCCGTGACAGAATTAAAATTATAATTTTAAATAAAACAATTATTTGAACACCTTTCTTTTTAATTTTCCCAGGGACTGTACATAGCTAATAGCGTTCTGGATGCCCAGAGGGAAAGTTTAGGCATTGCATACAGTGGACACCTAGGGTAGTAGGGCTCTGGCTCTTCCGAACTTTGAGAAGGGCTGTATCGCCGGCTTTCTCGTTGATAGTTTACTAACCTTCCTATTTTACAAAACCTGTTTACTAATCATCTTTTTTTTTTTTTTAATAGGATAAAACTCAGAAAGTGAAGGTGAAAAAAGAAACAGTGAACGCCCCAGCCATTTACAAGTTTCAGAGTCGTCGGAAACGCTGAAGTGTTATAGATAAGCCTTATCATTTGCATCAAAAATAATTCCATTTTTGATAATAACTTCAAATTCCATTAGTTCAAATGGCATGGCTTTCCTCTTTATAACCATGATTTATTATTGATCTAATATTTGATGTCTTTCTATGAGCAATATTAAAGCCCCTTCCCCCATGTCATTGTTTTTGGTTTGTGAAATCAGTCTTGTTTTTTTATACAGTACTTACATTTTTTTCACTATGAAAGTTATATGATCTCATTACAACAAAGTAGAAAATAGATGAATTCATTTCTAATTTCAGTATTTATTCAGTAACAACAAATAATTGCTGGATACTGGGAGCTAGAACTACTGAGGTGAACAGTTGCTGTGAGCATTTTGGTTTATTTTCTTCAATTTAAAAAGTTGTGCATTAGTTTTTATATTTTGTGTGTTGTAGCTGTAATTTTAATAAACAATTTTACATCCCAATTTTTAATTAAACTGTTTCTGTTACATCACTGAATTTTTCAAGTTACATAGTAAAAAATTAAAATACTCACTTTTATGATTGTCTAGTGTTCTATCCAGTGGATAAACTGATTCTTTCTTTCTTTTTTTTTTTTTTTTTGTGGGTACCGGGGGGTCGACCTCAGGACCTCACGCGCCAACAGGCACCTGTGCCACTGAGCAATATCACCGGCCCCTTTTTCGTATATGGGATCTGGGAGTCGAACTCGGGCCCTCGCGCTTGCAAGGCAGGCGCTTACGCCGCTGAGCCATCTCACCGGCCCCTCCTCCTTTCTTTTGAGACAGGGTCTCGCTGTGCAGTTCAGGCCAGCCTTGAACTCACTGTGTAGCCCACATTGGCCTTGAGCTCACAAGAACTCATGTGATCCTCCTGCCTCAGCCTCCTGGGTGCTGAGATTATAGGAGTGTGCCACCATGCCCAGCTCTTCATTTATTCTTTTATTGGTTATTCAGGTAGCTTCATAAATTATCTAAGGATAAATTTTTTTCTTATGCCTTACATCTACAGGTAGAAACCTTTGGAACTAAGAACTCTCAGGGGCACCAATTCTTCGTGGATGAAGCTCAAATCAGAATATACTAGAACTGACTCTGTTTCCGCCCCTGGTCACTCATGATTCCAAGGCCATAGATGGCTTCACCCTGAGAATACAGACCCAGGCCCTGTGGACCAGCTTCCTTTTTTTCCCCAGGTCCCACCCTTCCCTTCCTTGCCCATATAGGGATATAGGCCAAGGCCAATTGGGACAGGACTGGGCATGCTTAGAGTGAATGTGGGAGAACAGAACAGGGGAATGAGGCTCTAGGAGGCTTGCTCAACCTCATCCCCTCAGTAGGAACAGCTCTGCATGATTGATTTAAAAAAAAAAAATTATTGTTAATACTTAATGAGTACCCATGACTGTTAGGTTCCTATATATGACCTAAAGTGAAAGAAAGTCTTTTTCCTCATAATGTACCCAGTGGATTCAAATCTGGGAGTCCTGGAAAATAAGGGCCAGAGGAACAGAAGATAGCAGCTTTTGCCTTCAAGAAGGAAGTGCTCCCAGCCTGAACTTCCTTCTGGGGAGGTGCTGATCTCAGCTAATGCTGATAGTCTTAGGAAACTTGAGTCCCAAGTAGGGAAGGGATCTGTCACAGGGGTGTTAGAGCTTGGGAGGGACTTATGGGAGTGAGAGGTAAGGTTGGGAGAATTTTCAGGTAGTGCATGAAAGAAATCTTGTATAGTTACACATTGAGGAGCGAGCAGACTAAGCAGCGATCTGTTCCTAGCTTCAACAGCTAGCTGGGTCCTGCTGCTCTGACCCTTGGCCCTGCTTGGTAGGAAGTGGGGAGAGGCTAGGGAGTGTACGTGAAGGCCTTCTCATAAAGTACACCCACACAATAGACTCACACAGATGCTCAAGGCGTGTGTAACTTGGGTCTCATAAGCAGGTATGGGCACACTCACATATCCTCTTGTACACAGACACAAACGGAGATGGTTAAAGGCATGTGCACAGGCCAAGAGAAGCAGGAAAGCCCATCGCCTTGGTCAGATGAGAGGATGAGGCTAGGTAATCTGAATTTCTGTAACATAGGGCTGTCTCTGGGGCCTAAAGAGTCTAATGAAAGACTGGCTGCCCCCTGTGGCTAACCCTCAACAAGCTCCAGCCTCGTGGGTCCTGAGACTAGGCCAGCGATTTGAATCTTTGGTACTCTGTGAGACCCCAGATTCCTGACTCACTGGGAAAGGGAAAGGTATTGTTTCCTCAGAACCCACCTCTCCAGGCTCAGAGGACGGTTTGGGCTAGTGTAACATACCACTCTGGCTGTGCTGAGGACTGGAGCGCTTCTCTGTGAATCAGGACTCTTGTTTGGTTCAGGTCTCCTGTATAAAACATCTGCAGAGCAGCAGCTGTGGAACCTCCAGGTCATCCAAGAGACAATCAGTCCAGCTCAATCTGGTGGCCTCTTTTGAGGGTCCTTTTGACAAAGCAGGCAAGTGTCAAGCCCTTACTTTATTCTCCGGGAAGAATCTTTGATTCCTGTGTGTAGAAGGAACTGATTCCTGGCGGCAGGGTGGGAAAGGGCCCAGCAGGTGGAGCTGCTGCCCCTTTGCTGGGCTTAGGTTTCAGCAAGCTGGTGTCCACCCACTTTTTCCTCCCGTCAAAGCGGCATGTTCTCTGGATGTACTTAGTGTGGATTTATTTATGAGTTTGATGCCATGGGGGAGAGCCCTCGTTAATAAATGAGCTGCGTCTTCCCCTGAGCTTAAGATTCACGTGGCCCCAAGATGAATGGGAAAGAAAGTCTTCCCTTCCCATTTCTAGTAAGGAATGTGTAGGCAGCACTGAGATCTTTCCTAGGGCTTCCCACAGGGTGGTTTCACCAGGAAATGGTAGGGGTCTCCCTCCATGCATTTTTGAGGGTTGCTCTGTGCCTTGCTGTCTCCTGGTAGTGCTGGCTGTGGAGTACTGAACTGCACATCTTCAGCAGGGAAGGCAGCCAACAGACACAGCTTGCTCTGCCTGCCTGTGGAGGCTGGTGAGGCCGAGACCTGTTGGGACTTGAAACAGTGAGGCAAGTAGCTGTGTGGTGCTGGGCTCTCTTCCTTCTCAAGCCCTTGGTGAGCCAGTTCCCGGAGCCTCCTGCAAAGGGTGTTGGGGAAGGGCGGGTCGAACCTTGGGTGGGAGTCCTGGCCCGAAGCCTTGAGTGAGTGGAAGAATCGGGGGTGGACCTGAAATCCCATCTCAGGGCTGAGCTGGCAGGTTTCTTGGGCTTGTGCAGCTGCCTCCTGGGGTCAGAGGGTGTGCTGTCTCTAGCCAGCCAGGTCATGGGGCCTCCCTGCTGGCAGGTCTTCCACTGGCCCTATGGGTGCAGGGAAGGTCGAGAGAATAGCTGCAAAACAGGACAAGGCAGAGCTTCTGTTCCTAGGTCCACGGCTGGGGACACTCTTGGTAGAGCTCTTGCCTAGCGTGGGTAAGGCCAGGGTTGCATCCTCAGCATGGCAACAAACAAAAAGTATACTAAGTCCACCACTGAGACTTAGGAGACTAGGAGAGGCTGCCCAGTTCATGCTTCTACTTGCTTTTCCCTAAAGTGCCCTGGTCAGAGGAAAAACATCTCTCCTGCTTCTTCAGACTCCGTATAAGGAATCTCCCTGCTCATGCTTCCTGGCTCCGTTTTGACATTTGGGAAGTCCCGTCCCAGTGTCTCAGAGCTCCCCGTCCATTTTGCTTCGGTTGACGGCCCCAGTGATGGTAGTTGCCACTTACTCTCATGTGAGGGAGTAGCCCGGTGCTGGGCAGTTGTATAGTCTGGAGCCCTCTGCCCCTCTGGGGTGCTAGTAGAGGCTGGTCCCCAAGAGAACCAAGGCCCCAGCTACTTTCTAGGCAGGGGATTGTAGTGTTTGGGGCCAAGACGAAGGTGGGAAGGAAGCCCTTTCTTCTGTCACCTGATGGCCACGCTCAGATCATAAGCAGTAATGAAACCATGGTGCCCCGAGGCAGCTGGGCAGCACCCCCTTGCCTGAATCAGCCTGACTCATTTACAGCTTTCTCCCAGTTACCCCAAAGGCTTCTCTGAGGTGACGAATGTGGGGGGTTGGTTTCGGGTTTCATATTTGCACATTACTGGGTGGAAAAAAAACCCTTTCTAAACCAAAAAACCAGCTTCTACAGCAGAAACAACTTGTCCTGAGAGCACTGGAAATTTCCCCATCTGCTCTCCTTACCTGCTCAGAGACACCGAGAGCAGAGACCGAGGGGTTAAGAGGAGGAGGCTGGAGCCAGGCTGAGTAGTATTAGGGACAGCCCCTTTTGAGATGGCAGCACGTACCTTCCTGCTTCACAGGAGGGGAGAACCTTTGCAGGGCCCTCCAGCTGTGGAGCCTGTGGTCTTCAGTGCCCAGTGGTGGATTGCCAGGGCGTGGGACAGTCGGCTGAATATGGGGAGGGACCAGAGAAGGAAGGGACCATCTCCCTTCCCTATATAATTTGATCCCAGGAGGACTGGGACAAGTGTCTTCCCTCAAGAGGGCTCTTTAGGTAGAGAAATACAGGGTCCATCTGGCATATGGAGGCAGGAACGTGGCACTCCCCTCCTATTGCTGGCTGGTTGCATTCTAAACCACCCCCTGCCAGGGGCAGATGGCCTCCATGGCAGATGGAGACTAGGCCAGCAGTGGCTGGCTGGGCTTTCCAGTCTCAGCCTGGCCTCTCTGGCTAATAAGACAACTGGAGAAGTGGTGACAGGGCTAACCATGTGTGTGTATGGGGGGGGGACAGGAAGTCCCAGACTTATTGGGCCTTTCTAGGGGAGAAGTAAACGGGAGGCCCCAGATGGAACCAGTGGATCTGGGGGGCACACTCAAGTTTGCTGTAGGGGTGGCAGGTGCTCAGGGCCCAACACTGCCCACCTGCCCAGGCTCTTGGTGCTGCGCTGCTTAGTTCTCCAGTGAAGGAGATGGTCCCTGGGGTGGGAGACTCTGCTGCAGCTGGAGCCTGGCCTGCTAGATGCAGACCCCCTCCCAGGTCCCCAGAGCACAGGGTCTGGGCAGCAGCTCCTCCCAGAGGATGTGCCCGTTTATTATGCGCTCCTGCTCCCTCACTGCTCAGGCAGGCAGCGGCCTTCATTAGCGAAGGAGCTGGGGTCTGTTTTGGCTGCCTCATCAGCATCAGTGAACTGCGTCCCTGCGAGATTTGATACAATTTAATTAACCTAATTAAAAGCTCTGATTGCAGAGATGATTGGGGTAGCGCCAGCAGCGACTGCATATTTATAATGAGCTGCAAGGTGTGGGACCGCAGCCAAACGCCACGCATCCTAATGAGCGGGAGCCGGGAGCCAGGGAGCGGGAGAGGGAACGTTTATTTTTGGCAACAATGCCCAGTTCCTCCCTGCCAGGGAGTCAGAGACCCAGGGAGCAGAGACGGACCTGCCTACCATGCTCTTCTGCACAAGGTAGAAGCAGATGTGTGATTTCCACGCATTTTTGGGCCTCTGGACCTGTCTGGGATCACAGTGCCTGTGTCTGTTTGCAGAGTGCGGGGCCAGAACCCAGCAACGCACTTTTCCTGCCACTCTCCATGTGTGGGAGCCAGGGGCTACCTTTGGAACCATGAGCCTTCCTGGTCTGAGGAAATGGCCCAGCAGAACTGCCTCACTTCCGGCCTTCAGGATTCCTTGGCTTCTCTCAAACTTACCAAAGAAGACTCAGAGGCTGACAGGACTGAGGCTGACAGGATGGGTGAGATCAGAAAAACTGAATGTCCTCGAGTCCCAGGTGAGGATCTTGGGCCTGGGGAGGACAGGCGAAATAGCACAGATGAACTTCTCACTCATCCTGGAAGCTGGGGTTCCATACCCCCATCACCTGGCTCCCTCCTGCCCAGAGGAGACCAGCTCCCTGGACTCTCCTCGCCTCTCCCATTGCCTCTGTCTGGGGAATTTTGGTTTGTCTGACTCAGCGCTTCCGCTGTAAATCACATCTAATAATAACGAGAGTGAGAGCTGAGGTAGAGATGCTGTGGGTGAGGGGGCACCAGTGAGAAGGGGTGTGTTGCCCAGGTGTCAAGGGGGTGGGCATCTCTGGGGTGGCAGGAACAGGGGTTGGGATCTGGAAGCCACCATCAGAGGCCTTGTGGGGAGCAGCCTCCCTCCCCCCATTCCTGCTTTGGAGCTTGTGTAGGTCATGAGCTCAGCCAGGCTGGCCCAACCCCCTAATGCTTTGAGCACTGCCAGGACAAGATGAGATTTGTCCCCAGCCCACCTTGCAGAGGTGCAGCTGCTCAGCTCCCTTATCAATCTTCTCTGTGGGTTTAATCATCTCTCTGTCATCCTGCTGGGGCAGCCCTCCCCTTCCTAGAGCCCCCAGAGGGGCTGGAGTGTCTCAGCCCGGGCTTTCCTCCAATCTCCCTCCCCCAGGCACAGCCATCATTCCCCACCTGATTCCTTGAGGGGAGACAGGGTGAGCCAGGGTGCCTCTGCCCCAGGTCTCAGTGGCAGTGGTGGACATCCTTATTTTATTTTATTTTTTTGTGGGTACCAGGGGTCGACCTCAGGACCTCGCATGCCAGCAGGCACCTGTGCTGCTGAGTGATATCACTGGCCCTTTTTTCATATGTGGGTACCGGGAGTGGGACTCGGGCCCTCACGCTTGCCAGGCAGGCACTTATGCCGCTGAGCCATCTCACCGGCCCGACATCCTTATTTTTGCAAGGTGTAAATAGGATTAAGGGTAGGCCAAGGTGGCAGTGGCAGAAGATCTGTCCTAGCTGAGTCCCTGTTTGACTCCATTCCATGCTTGATAGGACAGGTCTTAGAGGTTGGCCATGGGAGCCTTCAGCCCAGACCCAGGAGATTCTTGTGTAGGTGCAGTATCCATCCCTCCTGCCCTTGTACTCTAGTTAGCCAGCTCTGGCCTCCTTCCCTGGGTGGGTCCTGTGGGGCTCAGGGGCCTGTGGGCAGGAACCATAAGCCCACGGCATCGTGAGCATCTTGGGAAAGAGGGTGCACAGGAGTCAATGGAGCCTGTGTTGTGGTCCAGGCTGGGAGCCAGGGAGCAAGGGACTCTAGGGCCCCTCCCAGTGCTGACGCGCAAGATGACCTTCAGGGCTACGCTTCAGCTTTCTCTGCTGTGCTCTCTTTCCCCCCAGAGCATCTGGGGAATGGGCAGAGAGGGGGTGGCATGGTGGCATATGTGCCCCTCAGAGAACATGAGAAAGAGGGCCCTCCTCCTCTGCTCCTCCCTCCCCAGCCCTGGTGTTCTTAGTGCCAAGAGAAGGACATTCCTCCCATTTCTCAGAAAGGGATGTAAAGTCCTGAAAAGGGAAGCGACCCACCTGAGCATCACTTGGCTTTTCCTCCAGGTGAGGATGGAAGGAGCCCCGGAGTGTCCCCTGGGATGGGTGAACAAAGCAGCCCTGGGCTGGAGGGTACAGCACAGGCTGGGCTCTGGAAGACAATGGAGTGTTGACGAGGCTTTGGTCTCCGTCTCACATGACCTGACCAGGGTTGTGGGTGGACTGCACGTGGCTGAGCCGCCCGAGCTGACCTTTGGTTGCTGGCTAGGGAAAAGAGGAAGCCATGAAGTTTCCTGCCCACTCAATGCGCTGGGCACCCTGCCACCCCCACCCCAAGAACTGCCCTCTGGGCACACACACTCTTGTCTTCCACCTACCTTCTTCTTTTAGTCTTCTTTTCCCTTTCTCTTTGCTTTGCCATGTGTCAGAGTATGCGTATTGTGTGTGCATTTATGTATGATTGTGTAAGTCTCTGTGAATATGAGAAGGGAGGCACACAGAGGATGAAAGACTGGGAGAGAATTCTCCTTTATGTGCTCTTCCCAATTGGGAATAAAGACCTAGTTTCTTTCATTGTGGGGACAATGCCAGGGAGGAGGCCAAAGTGTATGTGTGTGTGTCTGCACATGTATGTGCTCATGTAGAGGGTGATGTCCCTTATCCTGCCTTGTCCTTTGGCCTGTGTCCTCCTTTGGTGAGAGGGGATGACTTCTGTGGTCAGCATCTTCCAGTTCAAACTGGAACCAGAGCTGTGACCGTCAAAGTGACAGAGCTGTGCTGGGTGTGGTGGCTCATGCCTATAATCCCAGCACTCAGGGAGCTGAGGTAGGAGGATTGCTGTGAGTCTGAGGCCAGCCTGGGCTCCATAGTGGGTTCAAGGCCAGCCTGGACTGCATAGCAAGACCCTGTCTAAAAAACAAACGAAACAAAACAAAACAACCCCCCCAAAAAAAACCGGAAACTCAAAGTGACAGAGCTGCAATGTCATTTTCTTTCTCTCTCTCTTTTTTTTTTTTTTTGAGACAGGGTCTCGCCATGTAGTTTAGGCTGGCCTTGAACTCACTATGTAGTCCAGGCAGGCCTCAAACTCATGGTGATACTCCTGTCTCAAGCCTCCTGAGTGCTGTGATTACAGGCATGCGCCACCATGCCCAGCTTGCAATGCTGCTTTCGAAAAGAAAAATAAAGACTTTTATTGGGATTGTGTAATCATTGAATTAATTAAAAGTTATCATTCAATAAGGAAGCAAGGCATGCATGCGCGTGCGCACACACACACACATACACACAAGAATTGCACACAGATGAGGGTACACAGGGCAAGTCAAGAGAGGGAAATGTACTCATGAGTACACCTATGATTCTTTTTTAAATTTTTAAATTTTTCCTGTATTTCCTGTATTTTGCTGTATTTTCCTTTTACATGCTAGGCAAGTTCTGCACCACTGAGCTACATCTCTAGCCCTACACATATCATTCTTGAAGGAGTTTCTTGTCCTTTATCCTCTTCCCTCATCAAGAAGCTAAGGTAGGAGTAGCAAAGAAGGTTAGCACAAGGGAATCTTCCCCTGAAGTCCCCAGGGTGCGGAAGTCCAGAGGTTTGGAGACAGGCAAGCCAGTACAAATGACTTGAGACAGCAGTTTGAAAGGAAGTTTACGACCTGACTTTGTCACATACCATTACAAATATTATGTGAAGTTTTTTGACAAGTCCTCTTTTGATGGGAGCCCTATCCAATGTTTTCACTAGGACCATTCGTATACCTTTTTAGCGGCCCTGAGAGTGTGTGGAGAGAAGCTCAATTCCCAGACTTTGGATGAGATGGGGCTGGGATGTCCAGGTGTTGGCATAGGGAGGCCTCTGGGTGAGTAAAGTGTCTTCCTAATTACTTTCTAGACTTTTTTCAAATGAACGGGTTCAGTGGTTTGGCTGAGGAGTGTTTCTGGACAATCCCACCTCCTTCCCTTCTGTTCCCTTCTTTGGTTCCCTTCCCCCAAATATTGTCCTATGAACTCCCTCAGCTACTGAGGGAGTATGGGATGATTCTTGGCGAGGAAGCATAAAGGACAGACCTGGAGGGGCTGGGAGGGAGGTTTAATGTGACCCGTAGCGTTAGGAATGGGGTGTGGGGCCTGCAGCTGAGGTTATAGCTGGGGATTTGAAGCTGAAGTTGAGTTGTGTAGGGACGGAAATGGGATGGTGGGGGTTGGCAGGGCATCTCACTCAGTCTTGACAGGATTCTGAGATGCCTATTTTTGGAGTCCAAGGCAGATGTTCTCCCCCAGTGAAGACAGTGTTTGGTGGCTGCTCTCTCTTAGAAGGGCGGGGCAGGTCCCCTCCCCCTACTCCTCACAGCTGAGCAGAGCCATACATCACCAAGGGGCCGGGGCTCCCTAGATATATTGCCCTAATACGTCGCTATAGCAACCCCACTCTAATCCTGCATTATTCTAATGTGGTTCCCTCCCCACTGTGATGTATAGCTTGGGTCTCAGAGCTGCTAGGCCCCTTCTCTGAAAGAGACTGCTCCAAGTACCCCAGAGATGGGTGCACTTAGCTTCTTTGGGTCCCATCTTGATGCCCTCATCCTGTGCATGGGATCGTTTTCGACACGGTGTGGAGGTGGGGTCTGGCCCATCAGCCTACCCGCCTGCCTACCCAGGGAGGGGAAGCTGCAGATCATGTGTTCCTGGCCCTGGCACACAAGTGCCTGACGCACCAACCCACGCCAGCCTGCCTGGCCTAGGGACCTGAGGCCTTAGGGTTGGGGGCCAGGGCAGGACAATGGCTGCATTCCGGCCATTAGCCACAGGCTCCCATTGTTTCTGTGGACACTGCCTGCTTGAGGGTTGTGATTCTGGCCCTCACCCCTCATGGGGCGTAGGATGCTCCCTGGACCACTCCTCCGGAGACCATAGAGGAGTGATTCATGGGGTGGCCAGGGCATAGCAGGCCCTAGCTGTGCCCAGATTCTGGGAGGTGGGAGGGGGAGGCGACTGAGGGCTGTTTGTGTCGGGGAGGGGTGGCTGAATAGCTAGAGGACTCAGGGCCCTGGACGCCAACCACGTCATCTCCTACCCTTCCTCGTGTGTGGGCTGGTCAGAGAGGCCCCATTGTCAGAGGAGCAGGCCCACCCAGGCTGGAAGGCAAGTAAGAACCTCAAAATTGGGAAAAGACTTGGTCAAGGGAATGGCAGGGATTTGCTCCAAGTCACATATTCAGGTAGTGATAGGCCTGGGACCAGAACATTGCCATATATCTCCTTAGTGCTGAGATATGGCTGCCATTTCTGATAGAAAACGGAGTCCCAGTGGTGATCTTCAGCAGTTATGTTTGTAAGCTTCTTTCTTTCCCCTGCTTCCTTTGAAATCCATCAGATTAGGGCAACACTTGGCATCCTTGGAATAAGAGATGAGAACTTAGGGGAAACCTATTGCCGTGAAGAGCCGCATGGACCACACCTTCCATAGGGCCCTGAAGAAATGAGTAGGGTGTGGAGGTTCCCAGCACTCTGACACACAAAGTTCATAGAGACAATAGACCTCATTGTTTCCTTCCAAGAAATTTCTTATGTGGGCCCTCACATAACTACCCTACATAAGCAAGAGGCAGGGAGGGAATGAGACAATTTTAGGTATGTTTTGAGGACAGGGGGACTGGCCTTATCTATCTCTTAACAAGCAGGGCACAACATAAGCTCTGCTTGTTAAATTGTATGATTGGATGAGTTGATGGTAGATGGATAGGTGGGTAGTTTAAATAGGTGGTTAAAGGGCAGACACAGGGAACGGGTTGAGAAGCTACACCTAAAGCTAATTTTTGGGGTTATCTTGGGCAAGATGGATAAATGGACAAGTAGATGGGTGGGTGGATGGATGAGTGGATGGTTGCAAGGATGGGTAGGTGGGCTAATAAACAGATGACTGAGTGGGGTATAGGGTGGATGGATAAGTGAATGAGGAAATGCCTAATTCATATTTTGAGGTGTGGAGATGACAAATGACCCAATTTGGGACGAATCATGGAGCGAGGCCTGGACCAAGTATCTGAGGGTGGGTGAACCTATGGCATTGTTTGGTGGTCAGTCTCTGAGCTCCACAGTAGAACCAGTGGAGACTTGCAGGAATCTACAGTCAGATTTAGTCACATGGTATGTGGCTCTACAGGGTCTAGGGCAGAGATGGCGAAGCTTTTAGAGCCTTCAATGATAACAAACAGCCTGCTGTGGCACGTGGGTCATAGGTTCACCACCACTGGTCTAGGGGCTTTGATCCTGAGTGGTGGAATCTTCCATAGTAGGGTCAAATTTGTGGGCTCGGGGCCATTGGAGGAAGGATAGATACTGAGGAGGGTGGGAAAGACATGAAAGTTCAGGGAGGGGGAATGAGTGGGATCTGAGGGCTCTGGGGCTGCTTGACTTGCCTTGATCACGATCCAGCTGAATGGTGCCACTCTCTATAAAGCCTTCCCTGCCCCTCTGTGCGCTGTCTCCCCAGAGCCTAGCACAAAGCCTTGGTGTGAATAAGAGACCCAGTGTACACTGTTAAGGACATGAGGTTGCCACAAACAGGCGGACACAGGGAATGGGTTGAGAAGCTACACCTAAAACTAATTTTTGGGGTTATCTTGGGCAAGGCCCTTAACATCCTTGGGCCTCAGTTTCTTTATCTGTGGACTGGGGGTGGAGATCTTGAACTTTTCTTTCCCGGATGGTTTTAAGAATGGAGAGAAAGAACTCTAGGCTGGTGGAGAAGGGGAGCATTAGGAATTATTGTTCTGCAACTGCTTCAGTTCAGCAATAATATATATTGTACATATAAAATTATTTTTATAGCTAACATTTAATGTGCACTCACAATGTGCCAGGCTGTCTTCTAAGTGTTTATATATATCATCTCTCATCTAGTACTCAAAGCAATGCTATGAAGCAGGTGCTATTATCATCATCATTCACAGAGGAGGAAACTGAGGCAGGAAGAGTTAATGTAGCTTGCCAAAAGGCTGGTGAGTATTAGGTGGTACAGCTAGGATAATCACCTAGGCAAATACCAGGGCCATATCCTTAGATACTGTATGTGCCTGTTCAGTACAAGGGGCTTGAAATGGACCAATCAGGAGGGCTTCTTGACTGTCCTGATGATCTTAGCAAGTTACCCCACTTGCTTGAGTCACATGGGATTTACCTGATTGTGAGTGGTGGAGAGAGGGGCAGATCCAAGCCAATGAGCTCCAGCATCATTGGTTTCCAACTTCTCTTTCTGGCCCAGTCCTGAGTTCTAAAACTTCTTCCACTTTTGGCAAATATTCAAGTATTGGTGTTCAATATACCACTGTTTGCCTTATAAGGGGTACAAAAAGAACAGAGTAAGATCAAATGTATTTATCTTGCTGCCTACGCCAGGTCACTGAAACTCTCTAGGCACCAGTTTCCTTTTCCGTAAAGAAGGGATATATAATGTGAGACAGTGAAAATGAAGCATGGAGTGATGGGCAAGTACTCTGTCAGAGTGCCTAGGACACAGTGGGGTCCATGGTCAGAGTGACTTATATTACAATGTTATTCCATTTGTTTCTGCAATCCCCACCCCAGGTCTCACAATCAAACCACCTTCATTTTGTGTTCGCTTATGCTAAACACTGTGTACATTATCCCACTTAATAACTCTATGATAAGGGATCAACCATTATCATCATACCAGGAAACTGAGGCGCAGAAATGTAAGTTGCTGCCCTGAAGTCACAGAACTGACAAGAGGTGGAGCTAGGATTGGGACCCAGGTCTGTCTGGTCCCACAAACCCTGTGCTTTACCATTCTGCTGTCTCCCCTGAGGCATGGAGAGCTCCCAGAGGGTCTTTAAGGACAATGGGAGAAGGCAGGTGACCCACAGAGGCTTAGAGGGGGCCCTGCCACAGGCTCGCTGTGTTCATGAGCTGCTTGAGTCATGGCCATAGCTAGTGCTTGGAGGACACATTCCCTCCTCCCCAGCTGGCCTAGCCCCAGGGAGTCCTCAAGGATGGTGACAATATCCTATTTCCAGTCCACTGGAGCAGTAGCAGCACAGGGTCCAGGTCTGCTCCGGCTCTTGCTCCTTTTCAAAGCTGAATAATCTGGAGCCTTTGAAGAAGGATTTCTGAAAAGCCATCAGGAGTGAATCATTGACTTAGGGAGGCGATGAATCAACGGGGAGTTCATAAAACGGCAAATGAATCGGGTGTGAGAGCAACGGAGCCACTGCTATTCCCCAGAACCCTCCGGGGACAGAGAGCTGAGAGAAAAGAAATAAAAATAACACGGGGCCTTCCGCCTGCTACAAACCCGAGGCAACCCCTCCTTCCATGCTGGAAGACAGAGTAGAATGGAGGGATGGGACCCACTGGTGGGAGAAGTGGGGCAGAGAGGCTCTCAGGGCACTCTCTGCTCCCTGGGTCCAGGTTGTGGGTGTAATTAGCAAATGCCTTTTTCTCTTCTTTTCAGGAGCCCTCACAAGAAAGAACACTGATTTTGACGAACACCCAAAATAATGTGAGATCAGGCACCATGCATTATGCATGAGGTCTGATTTAACATGAACATTATTTCTTGTGTACGAGACCATATGCCTCTGTGCTGTCTCTGCAGCCTAATAATACCCAGACCCACCCTGGTCAGGCTCAGCGGGAGGATGTGTCCACTGATGTGTGTGCAGGGGGTGGGTGTGAGTCAGGGATTGGAGCAATGCTCTCCTGATCCATAGGTCATCTGAAAAGAGCTATGAGATGCCCTGGAGGAGCCATCAGATGCTTCTGGGAAGCAGAAGGAGGTTATGTCCTTAGGGAAACACCAGGGAGCTAGGAGTGGGTGTAACCGAATGAAAGTGCCACTGTGTGTACCTGTGTGCATATGTGCATGAGTGTGTGTTTGCATGTGTGTGCACACACACGTGTGTGTGATATATCAGGGGCCCATGAGTAGGTGACATGGGGTTCATTGCATGGCAATGCAGGGGCATGTGCATAGCTGAGGTTTTACTGCATGAAAAGGATGATGGTGGAATGGATAGATCTAATTGCTGTGTGTGTTTGTATATATACACGCATATGTACGTGTGGGGGTGTATGTTTAAAAAATAAGATCACACATACATACAAACACACAGCCTAACTTTAATTATCTGAAAGAAGCAGGAAGAGATCTGGGAGGAGCTGGAACAATGATGGGCAGCGGTGTGTTTGGAGAGCAGTTTGTGGGATAAATGCTTGGAAATCCTAAGAGGAAAGGACCTGGCCAAATGCTACACAGGGTGGTTGTGTGTGCACAATCAAATATTCCATGTGCCAGGTACCTGGTGACTCCTAAGAGCTCTGTGCCAGACCAAAAAGATGGTTTTGGATGGCCAAAACAGTGGTGTGGGTGTATCACGGGGGTGTCAGCATGTGTGTGAGCAAGCTGGTTAGGGCCTGGGTTGTATTTTTGACTGGCTGAGGAGTGATGTGTGGGTGAATAGGAAGAAGTAGTGTGAGATGGTGGCTTTCTTAGAGTGGCCGTGCAAATCCATGGGTAGTAGATGCAGAGGGAAGGGCCATGGGCAAGCACGTGTATATGTGTGTGTGAAGCAGGACTCCTTCCCCCAGAGGCTAAAATTGCAGCCACTGTAGCTGCCACACCCCACAAAATAGCCACTTGTAGCTGATTTTAGGGGCATGCTAACTTCAAGGTAGTTCTGCGGACTCTTGCCATGTCCCAGTTCAGGGACCAATAGAGGGCAGTCCTCCCACATGGAGTTCTCAGAGGCAGCAAAGGAGAACCCTGAATGGCTGGTCAAACATTAACTCCAGGGTTTTCAAATACAGTAGGCAGGGACAGAACTGATGGCTTCTCTAGCTGCCTCTGGCCTCAGTCTCTAAGCTGGAGATCTGGGCAGACCTCTTGGCTAAGCTTAGAGGGAGCAGCTGGGCCAGATACCAATCTTCTCTTGCTCCACTCCCTGCATAGATGGGTCTCCTTTCTGTAGTTTCATCCTGCTGGGGAAAGTCCCAAGAAAAGGAGGCAGCCTGGCTCTGGTTGGGGCACTGGGGACTGGGGGTGTTGATCCTCCCCTACACAGCTGAGAGCTTCTCCTGGGGAGGCTGAGTTCTCTAAACAGCTCCTAGCCAGCAGCTGTGGTTGGGATCAGCTAGTCCTATGGACACTCAGTCAAGTCTGAGGGCCAAGTGACGAGTGCCTAGGACCTATGCCATGCAACATAGAAGCTGGTGCAACCTTCCTCAGTAAGAGGTGTGGGAAAATATCCATGTCTTTGGGCTCAGAGAATGGTACCTTCTGGGTTCACCTTGATGACCACAGGTGACCATAATGGTCACCCGTCTTCCTTCTGGTATTAGCCAAACCCCACCCTGAAAATGTTCTTTCCAGCTCAGAGAATTTGCAGTGTGGTATATTTTTTCCATCCCGCCCCACCTCTGGGATCAGCTACAGATTTGCACACATAGCAGCATACCCACAAATTCTTACACCAACATGTAGAGATTTCCATGGGGAGAGGAAGGTTCTCTGTAACTACCAGAACCCTTGGCCATGCAATTACTCAGGAAATAATGAATAATGCCACTCGAGTACAAAAGGGAGGGGAGATGGGGTCAGGAAATTTCAAATTTGCTAGGGAAAGCTCCAGCTTCTTTGGAGGTTGACACTTAGGGACATATGCCTCTCCTGATAGAAACACTCAGGAGGGAGCAGGTGGATACACAGACACATGGGATGGAGAAACTGCCGGTGAGTCCACTGCTCACTGTGCCTTTCTTAAACTCTATTCTATCCAGGCTGAGACTCCCAGGAAAACTGTTTCTCTCCCTCTAGTTTTCTCCATATAGAGTCAAAGGTGCTGAGGTTCCTACCATCATCCCTTATTGGTGTCTCGGGGAAGAAGCCCTGGGGTCTTCTGCTACCCAGGTTTGATCACGGGTAGCCGATCCAGGCTGGTGTCTCATTAAGCAAAATCCTTGCAAAAGTAGGTTTTCTTCTATCCCCTTTCTCACTTTTTATTCTCCTTCTTTTTGTTCTCTCAGCTGCTGCTAGTTCTTCGGAGGCTGCATTGTTTTGCTGTTTTTGAGTTGACTTGCTTAAATAATAAACCCACCCTCTTGTACAGGATTAACCAGACAATTAGGAAATTAATCAATCAATTGGTGTCAGCTGCAGGCAGAGACCAGTGACAGGCCCCATCTTCCCTGTAGTCCTTTCCAACCTCAAACCCCACAGGGGCTTTTGGGCCAGGAGGTCCAGGGAGCCCCAGGCTTCATTTGCTTCCATTTCAAGGACCTAAGGCTGGGGCAAATCCAGGAATGGAGAAAGAGGAAGGAGTAAGGAGAGTGTGGAATGGCTTCGAAGTTTTCCACTCAGAGGAGCAGGAAACCGAGGCTGGGAGAGGGTGCCCGGTGGCTCCCGGCTGTGCCACCACCCTGCTGGCCCGCAAGTTCCCACCTTCTCTGTAAGAAACACAAGGAGGCTCACTGGCCTCCCAGTACGGGGAGTGGCTGGACCATGGGTGCCAATTGTAGGACTATTCAATCGCTAGGCTGGACTGGAGGGAAAAACAGGAGCAGTGAGAAGCCATGCTTTTGAAAACCGCAGCAGCCTTTGTACTTGCACACAATTCCCCCAAGACTGAGGGACAGAAGTCAGAAAATCACCAGGAACTATCAGCCTGGCACAGTTATCCCAAGGCCTCAGCCAGGCCAGGGACCGCTGAGTTGAGGGCCTGGGAAAACCTGTGTGGACATTCCTGATGCTGTTGGCTGGAGCCAAGGCTTTTCACAGGCCTGGACTTGGGAAGCATTCCTGGCAAGGGGTCCCAGACATCCCTTCGTTAGGGACACAGCTTTCTCCCCAGCCAAGCGATTGTGCTTTCAGGCTTTGGCTCCATGAAGAGTAAGAGAAACCTCACAGGATTTCTCCTGAGAAGGGCAAAGATCTACATTTACAGAGGAAACAGGAAGAGTTGTTTTACAAGAAAAAAAAAAAAAAGATTTTGACTGGGACACAAGTGGTTTTGGGGTTTGCCCCAAACCCAGATCTGTCCCCAGTTACCCTGACTCTCTGAGGGGATGTTGCTGCGGAAGGCTTGAGGGGACTGTCTCAGTGTCTATGCTGTCCCTCCAGGTCACCCTGCACAGCCGTGGAGTTCTCCATCCCACAAGAATACACGTCTTGCGGTGGTGGAGAGAAGGCTCTTGGGTGCCCACCTCTGATGGAGGGAAAGTTTCTGGTGGCACAGGTGTTTGTGCCCCCCGTTTCTACCAGAAGAAGCTGGGGCAGATAGTCCCCCCCCCCCCGCAGAGAAACAGGACTAGCTTTGCCCAAGCAAAAAGGCAGGGTCCCCTCCAAGGCTGTCTGTCTGCAGGACCACTGAACAGATCTCTGTCTAAAGCTATTAGAATGACCAGTGGGTCTAAGTGGGCTTGGGCACCATTTATTTATAGGTGGAAAGTCAATTGGGATAGGATGGTGGGCCTGAACAGGTTTCTAGTTGCTCCAGACCTAAATGGTGAAGGTGGCCTGCATCCCACACATGGGGTGCAAAGTGAAAGCAAAGTCAGGGGTTGGAGCATTGGGCAGGGGATAGAGACTCTAGGTTGGTGGTTGAGGCCAAGTGGATGAGAAGGACGGTTGAACTGTGCCTGAGGAATGGCTGACCCAAGTTCCATGCGGTGTTCATGGTTCACTGTCCCAGGCCCTGGACTGGTTTGAGGAGAGTCTATGGGAAGGGGATGTGGGGCAGGCTTATCTTCCCTAGGTGGATGCATTGAGGCTGGGGCCCGACTGTGGCCCAAGTAACAGGCAGTCCTGATACTGGCTGGGAAGAATTGGTTGGTGTGGTCCTCTTCCTTCAAGATCTCTCTTAAGGAGGCTGGAACTTTGCGTGAGGTGAGGCAGGACATCCCATCCCTTCACTGGAAAACCCACCCAGCCCTAGCAGTAAAGAGGACAGGACACAACCCTGGGGTACATGTTTATGTGAGTAATAAAATATTTACTATAACATAAATATAAAGGGAACTTCCCAGTCTACATTATTTTTTGCAATAAAGATACAAAGAGAATGCACCAAACATTGTTCCAAAAAATAATAAAAATAAAAATAACAAAATTTAAATTCAAACCATAACAGAAAGAAATGGAGGAAGGGGAAGCTCCAAACACATACGGAAAATAAATAGAGATGGGTCAGAAATCAGGAAATCATATTAAAATATCTTTTTCGGATTAGTCGGGTGTACAAAATCCTTTAGGATGGGGAGGGAGGACAACCCGGAAAACCAAAAATAAAAATCAAGCACAAAAATGTTTCTTTGCCCCGCCAGTGTGTACATATCTCACATATTTACATGGTTCCCACCTCACCCCAAACTTGGGGAATTTCTCTCCGGGCCTCCCTCAGCTTCCCACATCCCCGGGGAGGTGGGGGGGGGGCTAGAAAGGGAGCAGAGGAAAGCTGCAGGGAATAAGACAGAAGGTCCTCAGGGAAAGGCTTATTTCTACAGCTGGTTAAAAAATATCTCCAACTTTTCCAAGTTTCGTTCGTTATGGCCATCAGGGCAGGGCGCCGCGGCACGGTGGTGAGCCTGCAGCTGGGCAGAAGCCCTTTCCTATCGGGGTGTGAGTGGGAGCGCAGACCTCTCCTGCGAGGAACCGGCTCGGATAAAACGAAACGAAAAATGAACACTCGAATTTTTTTGTTAGTTTTTTTTTGTTTGTTTTTTTGTTTTTTTTGTTTTGCTTTTTTTGTTGGGGGGAGGGCAGGGGAGGATAAAGGGAAAATAAATTAGGCTAGATTAAAGCTTTGGCTATTTCCTGCTTTTATACACAGACGCGGCTCTCGCGGCCTCCCCTCCGGGGCCCCGATAAATACAGTATACAGCGATTTAAATTAAGGGCGCGGGCGGAGTTAGAAGGACCCCAGGAGCCGAGAGGCTCCACGAATAAATAAAAACTGTAAAAAATCAAGCCCGGAGAAACGGGAAGGGGGATGGGGTGCATCCTTATGGGAAAGAAGAGGCGCGGAGCGAATAAAGTGACAGCTCCTACCCTTGACCTGCAGCCTCGGGAGTCCGCGCGCGGGGGAGACGGGATGCGGAACTCTCTTCTCTTCGTCCTCTCTCCCGGGGAATCCCTAACCCCGCACCGCGTTACCTGTCGCTGTGGGGAGACCGCTGCCGGGATCCGGCCCCGAACAGCTCGGGGGGCAGGGGTAGGGGTCGTCGTGGGGATGGGGGGAGGGAACAGGCGGCGGGCAGGACGCCCAGGGTGAGTTGGCGCGTTCCGGTCTTCGCTTCTCTCTCCCGGGCCTCGGGCAACACAGCCTATCGGGCGTCTTTGCCGCTCGCTGGAGAGGATCGTCCGGGTGTTTGGTTTTGTTTGAAAGTTTCTGGGCTTTTTGTAAAATCCAAAGCAACCGAACAAAAAGAGTCCAGGCCGCGCGGGCGGACCGTGCGCCCGCGCCTCGCCTTGCGGCGGCGGGGGCCCAGCCCGCAGGTCACTGCACCGAGCCCGGCAGTGTGTGGTGGTGGTGGTGGTGGAGCGCGGCCGGCGGGGGTGGCTGGGGCGCAGAAGGCGGCGACGCGCCGCCCCCGCCCGGCCCCAGCTCCCCCGGCGCGTAAACGTCGTCCATGGGTGGGTGGCCCGCGCCGGCCGCCGGGGTCATGCGCTTCTCCTTCTGCCGCCGGTTGCAGAACCAGACGCGCACCACCTCCTTCTCCAGTTGCAGGCTGTCGGCCAGGCCAGTGATCTCGTGCGCCGAGGGCTTGGGGCACTTGAGGAAGTGGCTCTCAAGCGCGCCTTTGACCCCCACCTCGATGGACGTGCGCTTCTTGCGCTTGCGGCCCTGCGCCGCGATCTTGTCCAGGTTGGTGGGGCTGCCGCTGGACGAGTCGGTCTCCTCTAGCCACTTGTTGAGCAGCGGCTTGAGCTTGCACATGTTCTTGAAGCTCAGCTGCAGAGCCTCGAAGCGGCAGATGGTGGTCTGCGAGAACACGTTACCGTACAGCGTGCCCAGCGCCAGTCCCACGTCGGCTTGCGTGAAGCCCAGCTTGATACGCCGCTGTTTGAACTGCTTGGCGAACTGCTCCAGGTCGTCCGAGCTGGGCGCATCCTCGTCCGAGTGCTCGCCCACCGACGAGCCGCCGCCGCCCGCGCCCGGGTGCAGGTGCGCCGCCGCCGCGTGCAGGCCGCCCGCGTGAGCATGTCCGTGTGCGTGTCCGTGGGCGCCCAGGTGCGGCGGTGGCGACGGCTCCAGCTGTGCCTCGTGGCCGTCCTCGTGCAGCGCGTGGTGCAGGCCCGGTCCCGCGCCGCCGCCGCCCGCCGCCAGCATCCCGGCCAGGCCGCCGCCGCCGCCCCCTGGGTAGGCCGCCTGCGCGTACAGCCCGAGAGGCTGGGGCTGGTGGCCCCCGCCGGCCCCGGGCGACGGTGACATAGCCGGGCCCAAGTGGTGTGCCGTGCCGCCCTGGGCCCAAGCCGCACCCGCGTGGGCCGCCCCCTGGTGCACCAGGCGCGCGTGGAAACCGCCGCCGCCGCCGCCGTCGTCGGCTCGGCCGGTACCGCCGCCGCCCGCCTTGCCGTGTTCCAGGTGCGGGCCGCCGGCCCAGTCGCCACCGCCTCCGCCTCCCGTGGGGAGCCACTGGGGGTGCGCTAGGCCCACGGGGTGGCCCGCGCCCGCGCCCAGCCACTCGTGGTGCATCAGCTTCTGCACTTCGCGGTACGCGGCCCCAGCGTGAAGCCGCTCGGCAGCCGCTGCCGCTGCCGCCGCCGCCGCGGCGTCCGGATGCATGAGCGGCCCCGCGCCCCCGGCTCCGCCGCCGGGGCCCCGCGGCAGGTACTGCGCGGTGGTGGCCATGCCGCCCCGCGCCCTGCGCCGCACCGCCGCCGCCGCTCCGCTCCGTCTGCGGGCCCCGCCGCCGCGCTCCGCCGGCTTAAAGCCCCGACCCGTTCGGTGCTCCGGAACCCCACCCCACCCGCCGCCCATTGGCTGCCTGCGGAGCCGCCTCCCGCCCCCCGAGCCCGGACCCCGCCCCCCGCGCCCGCCTGCCGCCCGGCCCGGCCGCCCGGAGCTCGCCATTGGGTCTCGCTCTCGGGGTCCCGCGCGCCGGCCGTGCTGATTGGCCACTGGGGCTTCATTCACGGACTCCCTACTGTCCGCGTACACATTCACGCCCCGGGGGCGCGGCCGCCACGTGGGGAGTGGCGCGGGGGTGGCACCGGGGCCGCACCCCCTCTCGTACTGGCTGCGTGGGTCCAGCTTTCCCCCTGCGCTGGAGACTCCAAGCCCGGCCGGTCCTATCTTCCACGCGAGCTGAATTCCCTCCCGCATTCCACCGGGGCGGCGGGGACTGCGGGCTCCGGGAGGCGCTCGGGCTCCGAGCAGCGATTCAGCCCCCCACTCTTCCCTCCGCAGTGCCGCGGCTGCCGGGCCAGGATTCCCGCGTGTCTCGCCGGCCGCTAGCGCGAGGCGGCGCGGGTTCCAGTGGCGGTACCGGAGCTGCTACTCACGTCTCTCGCCTCGCCTCCCGCGGCTTCCAGCTTACACCGAGCGCTCCTCTGCGCGCCTGCGGGGCCCATCTCGGTTTTCCCTTTTCTCCTTCTAGACCCCGCGTCACAACTGCGCAGACCTCTGCGGTCCTGAAAGCGCGTTGGGTGCGGGCAGAGTTGGACCCGCTCGGGCTTCCCGCTTCGCGCGGGCATCTCTTCCTTCTCCCGGGCACCGAGGCCAGGTGAGTACCGCGCGGGCGGCTTCACGCCGGGACAGCGGTTGGGCAGCGCTTCTATGCCGAGACGCGGGCTCCTTAACCCGGCAGAGTTCTGGGGTTCCGGAGTGAGATGACCTCGAGGCGGAGACTATGGCTCCGGGGAACGCACCACTAGCTGGGGTAATGGACATTGGGCGGCAGTAGCCTTCTTGCTCCTTCCCCCAGCTCGAACGGGTTATTGGCATTGGTCATGGCAGGGGTCAGCCTGGGAGAAACTTCCTATAGCGGAGGATCTGATGAACTCAGGGAAGGGCAGCTGGCCCTTCAGGCGTGCAGGTCAGGAGCTGTCCAGCCTGGCGTGGATCCGGGCTGGCGTTTCCCTGGGCTTGCCTGGGGTTATTGAAAAGGGAACTGAGACCTGGGAGTCCTTGTTGGAAATGTGGGCGGTGGAATTCGGCCACTGCCTCATTCTGCAGCTCTTGAGGACTCCCGAAGGATGCTAGTTGGAGTAGAGCTCTACTGTAAGCTAGATCCTCTCACCCCGCACCCAGCCCCATGCTGAATGGCCATAGCTGTAGCCTCCACGTCGCACGGAGATTTGGGTCCCAGGAAGTCTTCCATTCCTCCTTTTTTGTACTTGCTCTCGCCTCAGACGGATTCACAGATTCCAAAGCCCACAGGTTCCTGATCTCAGGGCTGAGGTGGGGGTGAGGTGAGTCACTTCTGTGCAGTGAAGCCTCAGAGTGGGAACAAAGGTGATGGGGGGTCAGGTGGCAGCTGCTGCAAGCATGATCCAAAGGGGGCTGGGACAGAGTTGATAGTGACATTGGTTACCCTGGGCATAGACTGTGCGCATCCAGACCTGGAATGTCACAAGTGCAGCTTCTGGCTAACAGCCAAGGAAAGGGTGGGACAGGGGAGGGTCATTGGCCATTGGCCGCTGGCCTGGGTAGGCTCTTTTGGGTCCCATCCTAGCTGTGGGAGCTGTGATGGATCCCTGTGTCTCAACACAGCCAGGGATGCTGGGCCTTCCTGGACTCTGGCCCAAGAAGAGGTCACCTTGAGGCAGCCCAGATCCTCCTTATCCATTTGCCTCCTCGGACCTGTCTCAGACCCGGGAGGTCAGACCAAGGCTGAAAGTCCTACAGTGAAGTCTCCGTTCATGACAGTCCTAACCAGGCCTGTGTCACACTGAATCTTGGGCTTCCAGCCTGGAGTGGCCACTGTCTTCCTGGGCAAGAGTAACTCTGGTCCATTTTTTCTGGCCCTTGGTTTTCCTTCCTGTAAACTGGGAATAACAGTACCACAAACAGCCCACCTGTCTCATTAAGGTAAGCAGATAGAGGCATGAGACAATGGGAGTAAAAATCTCTCAGAAAGAGCTTTTACTCTGGTCATTCCTATTACTGTTGGGTCCAGTGGATGGGAAAGTTACTCATATCTCTAACTAAATCTCAGTTTTTTCATCTGTAGAGTGGGGTTATGGAGGTTTGGACTAGTTGATCTCTCATACCCTTCCAGTTCTGATGGCCTCATAGAAATATGTCTATTGGAGAATAGAAAATGTCCAGTGTTGTGATATCTAAACTTTGGAGTTGCCACTGAAGCTTGCAGAATGATTATCAATGGGTCTGCTGCTTTCCAAAGTGCTTTTATGTCCATCCTTTTACCTGTGCTTCTTTGCTCCATGAGAGAATGCTGAGGTTACTGTCCTCAGTGCATAGATGAGGGAAATGAGACTTGCCCAGGGTGCGGGACATGTGTGTCCCCACTCATTCTCCCTGTTGTGTGCATGGGGGAGGGTGCATTTTGGCCATCAGGGCAAAGAGAGGCCATAGTTCTATCTCTGGCAGCTCTTGAGGGCAGGCCGGGCCTGGTGATACACTGGGAGCTATATTAGCAGGTCTGTGCTGAATAGAGGGGTATCTGCAGTAACCAAAACCAAAACCAAACCAAAGTAAGCCAAAGTAGTACCCAGACTCCCGGTTACCAGCTTGTCACCCAGCAATCCTGTTACCCTCCTAGCAGCCTGTGACTTTTTGTGGGTTTCTTTGCCTCTTGGAGCCTTCATTTCTCCATCTTAAAATGGGCACAGTAATGCCCGTGTCTCAGGATTGCTCTCAGGCTCCAAGGGTGTAATAAAGCATGTAATTTAGGTGTCTTTTACATGTTAGACTCTCCCCTGGCGTGAGTGGCACTGAAAACCAGGAAAAGGTTATCTGCTTTGGAAATTTTAGACCCTCTACAATGTTATGGGTTCTTCAGTCATAATTTTCCTGGGAGTTAAGTTCCCCGCAGAAAGTCGTAACAGCCTCCTCACTCTTGTTGCTGGAGACTCTGTGGGACACTGAGGACTGTGACATGACTACTGGCAGACACCTGCAGCCAAACGGTCCTTCTCCAGGAGCACCACCTTCACAGACCCTGGGGAGACCCTCCTCATACGCAGCCACAGGTGCATACACGGAGGTTGGACACCCATCCGACTCATGCAGACACAGAATGGTGAGGGCCCGCAACATCCGTGCATTTACACACACACACGACAAACGCATACAAAGGTGTGCTGTCACACAGGGACAGACGTACTGATTCACAATAGGAACACATGGGCTTGCATCATTAGGCTGCATATTCAGTCATACAAAGCAACACCTAATGACAAATACAGGCATGTGTCTAAAATACAACCCTCCTATAGGTTGAAAGAGGCCTGAGTAGGCCTTCCTTCACTGACACTGAGATACACAAGACTCGCAGGCCTGTGGGGTCACCAACATGAGACACTTGGCTGGAATGGCACATTATCCACACAAATGGCACACCTTCATAGTCACACGTTAGCGCACAGAGCTGGCCACACACACTCTCCCACCCAGACGCACAGATGCAAAGATGCTCACCCCCACACATCCTGGAGACACACAGATTCACACATCCACACCCTGAAGAAACTAACAGATCTGCACAAGGGATTGGAGAGTAGAAAGGGCTGTGCTCAGCCCAGAGTTTGGCCCATGCAGTTGGCAGCAATGCTAGTCCTGAGGAGACAGGGAAGCTCTCTCTTTCTTTTCTTATTTTTTCCCACTCTCCTTCCTTGTCTGCCTTGGAAGGCAGCTCCCAGCCAGGCCTCTGCTGATCTCAGGCTCCTGGGCCCCCCCTTCCCAGCAGGGACTCCTGCCCAACCCGCCCCCAGGCAGGAGCTCTGCAGCTTTCCCAGAGCCGGGCAGCTTCCTCCAGGCTCTGGAGTGTGACCGAGCGCCTGCTCATTTGACACAGGTCACCGAGCCTCCAGCAGATGGGGCCCTCACTGTGGGGGGTCTCTGAGCCTGAGAGTGGTGGGGGTGGAGGTGGGGGAGGCTCTGCAGGATAGAGCAGTAGCTACACAAGCTTCAGCCCCATACACACTGTCTGCAAAGCCCGGGGTTACAGACACAGACCTCCTCCTGGGAGACACAGACGTCGCCTCTAGAACGCAAGCACAGTGATGAGGCAGCCGCCTTCGGCACCCTGGGGGCCGCGTGTGCACTGTAATATTCCTGTCCCCCATCCCAGGGTGGGCAGCTTGCACAATGGCATGCCAGGCACAGGTTTGGTGAGGAGAGGAAGGCACGATCTTGTTCAGTGTCTCCTGGAGACAGCTGGGTCTGGCTGCTTTCACCCTTGATCCCTGAGCTCTGCTGCCCCCTAATATCTTTGCTGTCAGTCAGTTGGTCAGGAGTCCAGGAAGTACAGAGAGTAGCTGCAGCCATGGACCCGGGGCCTTTGCAGTGCTGGGGGAAGCGAGGCTCTAGGACACACTACCTGGAGGAGTTCTTGTAAGCAAGGAGTGCTGGGGAGAGGTAAAGAGAGGAGAGATGTGGCCCACAGGCAGGGGTGCTGTAGGAGATCTGAGGATGTCCCCCTGTGTGCATGATGGGCTTTGAGTCTTTGTCTGAGGCTGGCTGGGCTGGGGCAGCATTCACAGCCCACTTTCTTTCCCTTCTGCTAGTCTTCTCCCGCCCTAGATCCTGCCTTTTCAGAAGGCCTGGCTTGGGAGACAAGGGTCCTGGGTTTCATCTGGGCCCTGACTGAGTGAGGCTGGTCGGATAATCTTGGGCCAGTCTCAGTCTCCTAATCTCTATGACCCACAGCCTTCTTCAAACTGGGCAGGCTGGTCTGTGTTGGGGTACTTGAGAAGGTTGGATGAAATCTCTGCCCAGACGGAAGCTTGGGAAGGGAAAGTGTGATTTGATTTTTCTCTCTGGCTGTCTGGGGTGAGTAAGCAGAACTTGTCTGCTTCCCGGGCAGTTCCCCCTGGAGGGTGTCAGGAGCGACCACGCCCAGTGGGGCTTGCCGCTCTGCTTGTTCTGGGCTGGAATGTGGTTTTGACTGGAAGAGTCTGGAAGGGTCGTGGCTGCCACGGATTTCTAATCTTGGGAGTGGAAGCGCCAGGGGTCATCCTGTTCACCTGCTGCCTTGGTGCAGGTGGATCTGATAGATAGATGCATAATGGATCTTCACCATCTGGAAGCTCTCCCTACATGGGCTGCGATCGTTGTTCAGAGCGCTTATGCCCTACCTCTTCCCTCTAAACTCAGCCCCTCCGGGTGTCTGGTGCCTCTTCTGTCCTTCCTGTGTCCTCTAGAGCCTAGGACCAAGGAGGACACCGATGGAAGGGGAGACATTGCCGCCTTTGGCAGGAGAAGGAAGCAATCTCACTTATTTGATCTCAAGTTCCCTGTCTCAGTCTTTGAAGGGAAGGGGAAATGGAAAGTGAAGTATCTCTTTGGGATGAATTATTCTTTGTACCCCCTGTCCTCAGCCCCTGGCCTACGGGTGGGAGTGGGGGTCTTCCCTTTGTATCAGTAGAATATTCAAATTAGGAATGGTCAATTGCTCTTGAAATTTACTTTCATTTTTAGCAGAATGGAAGCCTCTGAGCTGGTGTCAATGCCCATGATCCAGTTATACGGAACACACTCTGCAGATCGGGATTAATCTCCCTGGAAGGCTGGGACTTGGTTTTGTTTTCTTTCTTTCTTTTTTTAAAACACACTTTTATCTGGATGGCTGCAAAATTCACCACCACAGACTGGGGTGGGAGCAGACAGTGATAACTTAAGTCCTCATTACCCTTGTTAAAAGAGTGAGGGGCCTTCTGGGGGCCTGGGGTTGACTTTGTGGTCCAATGAGAGTTGGAGGTATGAGCATCTTGGGTGATGTGGAAGAGAGGGAGGGGAGTTGCTTTTCATTTGTGTGCATTACAGTATTTACAACAGTGTGTAGGTGGCTTGGTGTGCTTGTATGTATAGTGACTGTCTGTTAGCATACTAGCAAGAATTTGTGTGTTTATGTTTTAGATGCCCATAACTGTTTGTGTGCTTGGTTTGTATTAATGTGTGTGCATGAGGATTTGTAATTATGTCAGGCAGTGCTTCTGTCTGAGGGGGGTTAGAAGATTCTCCTGTTTGAGGGATGCTGTTTCATTTTGCAGGAGAGCACACCTCATCTTTCTCAGCCTCAGGGTAGCTCTTGAGAGCAAGAAGGTGGACCTGGAGGGAAGTCCTAGCCAGCACCTGGGGGAGGTGGCTCAAGGTTTATTTACATATGCTGGAGCTGTCTGAAGGATTGGCATGGGGAGGTCAGGCTCTCACTCCCTTAACATCTCTCACTCCCTTTTCCTGCCTGTGCCCAGAAACATCCATCGGCCAGCTGTTCTAGAAGTCCTGCTTTTGCATAGCCCCAGTGCACACAGCTCTAGCTTCCTGATGGGAGGTATGTGGCCAGGAAGGGGAGGTTCTTTTTCCTTCTAGGCCCCTGATGCTACTATGAGGGCTCTTTTTTCTTTTTTTTTTTTTTTTGTGGGTACTGGGGGTTGACCTCAGGACCTGGCGCGCCAGCAGGAACCCGTGCCGCTGAGCGATATCACCGGCCCTTTTTCGTATGTGGGTACCGGGAGTCGAACTCAGGATCTTGCACTTGCCAGGCAGGCGCTTATGCCGCTGAGCCATCTCACCAACCCCTATGAGGACTCTTGGGGAAGGAAGCCTATTCCTGTAGCCAGGATGACCCAAACTGATGAATGGGACTTTCCCCACTCTATGTTAACTCAGCGACAGCCTTCGGATACCCACTCTCCCTAGCTTAATGCAGCCAGCTTTGGAGAAGTAACGATCTTCAGTTGACCAAGTAATGACGTTCCCCAGATGCTGGGCGGGGTGTGTATGTGTATAGGATGGGATTTCAGGACTTTCTCTTCTCCTCTAGAGTGTGGAGTTTGAGCTGGGATTTAATGGGCCTGCTCCTTACATCAACCAACCCCTTTTCTCTAATACCCCTCTGCCCATACTCAGCTCAGGTTGCCTGGGCATCAACTGTCTACCACCCCATAAATGGCCCTGTACATGTGCTTCATTTGTGACCACATCATATGTCCCTCCCTCTTCCTTGCAGCAGCTTCCTGGAGTCAGGGGAGGAACAGAAGGCTACAGATCCTTAGCGTTCAAGAGTTGGGAGGGTTGGTTGGGGGGAGAGTTGATTGGGCTCAGTGCTGGCCTTCTGTGACTTTCTCTGGGATAGCAAGTGGAAGTGGCAAAGGAAGATTTAGGAATTCTATTTTCCCAGGGACCTCTCGGCATCTTTGTGTATCTCTGGTGGCAGACATCTGTCTGAGCTTAGGGTAGCATCTGTCTGGGCTGGAGACAACATCTGTTTGAAGCTGGGACACCTGGCCGAGCCCAGCATATTATCTGGCCCCCGGACAGTTTCTGTCTGGGCCCAGGACATGTGTTTGAGCCTGGCACAACATCTGTTTAGGCCTGGTGCAACAACTTCCTGGCCTGGGGGCAGTGTCTGCTTGAGCTCTGGACATGTGTCTGACTTGGGATGTCTGCTGGGTCTGTAACAATACCTCTCTGAGCCTGGGGATGGATTTGTTGTTACAGATAAAATCACCCTCAAGTCTCAACTTTGGCTTGTGGCTGAGTGTCTGCAAGACTCATGTCCCTGCTGTCCTTTCTGCCAGGGAAGGACTCTTAGGTGGAGTGCCTCAGTTTACTTCTAATTGTAGGCCCATTAGCCTATTTGCTCTGGACACCTCAAAGGATGGCCAAAGCCTACATCCCAGTGGCTCCAGGAAACCAAAATTAAAGGAAAGTATAAGGGGAGTGATTGAGGGCTATAAATGACTGGTCTGGGTGATTCTCTGTTTCTCTTGCCCTTCAGCTGGGTCACCGACCCAGGTTGGAGTGTTCCTGCTGAGATACAACTTGGACCTATCCCTTGGCTTCTGAGAAGCCTTCTGTTGCTCCCTGTCATGTACATCATCAAGCCCAAAGCCCCTGGTGGTCCTGCCTCTGCACCTCTTTGAAGTCAGCAGCATCCAGCTGTGTTCCCCCAAGCACACCAGGCCCTTTCCCCGCCTTTGTACGCACAGTCCCCTCTGCTTGGGGTGCTCTCTCTCCCCTGCTTCCCATCCTTCGAATCTGAGCTCAAGGATCAGTGGTGCTGAGAAGGTTCACTCTCTAGACCAATCCACAGCCTCTGCTCTGCTTCCATTGTCTCTGTTAGCACTGAGAGGCCCACGTGATTAACTCTTTGTGTGTCTGTTTTGCCCGTGGGAGTTGGGGATGAGCTTTGTTTCAACGTTGTCCTCTAGCATCCAGCACAGTTCTGGATCTATATTTGGCATCCGTAAAAAATGCCTGTTGAACGACCACATGGCTGTGCCCTGTGATCTTAGTTCCTTCTTTTTTTAAAGGGGCCAATGAGAGATACTGTAGATACTTGCTTTCAATCTCAGAGAAGAGGCCGTATCTTATTCATACCTGGTTGGTTGGCTATAGCCAAAGGGGGCTAGGTAAGGAGCCCAGGAAAGGCAAGGTCCTGTTTGGGCTTTGTTCTGCCCAACATGCTTTGTTTTTTTCTTTGTTTTTGAGACAGGGTCTTTCTATGTAGTTGAGGCTGGCCTTGACCTTGTGGTGATCCTTCTGCCTCAGCCTCCAGCATGCTGAGATTACAGGTGTGCGCCAGCACGCCCAACCGCCCCACATTCTTTATCCACGACCAAGATGAAGATGAGTAGGATGGTAAGATTCCATACATTTGCTGCAGGCAGGTTCAAGGAAAAGCAGTGAAGGTCAGGGGTCAGCCACGAATCCATATTTAATAGCTTCTCTGTGAGCTGTGGGGACGGAGGACAATGTCCAGTAAAATGTCAGGACCTTTACCTGAAGGTAGGGCAGAATAAAGGCCTGTTTCCAGTGGGTCTGAAGGTTGCTCAGCCTGGAAGAGAGGAAAAGCATACTTTGTCATCAATATAAACACGGTGTCCAGAGTAAACCATTCTCACTTGTTGGGTCTGGCACCTGGCCAGGGTCAGACGGATACTGGTCCCCCGGAGAGGGGTCAATAGGGAGTGGCACAGAGTTTTGAAGAGGCAGCTGAGAAGTATGTTCCCTACACCTGCTTCTCTGCCTCACCCCTCATAACTACTATTGGCTATATCTTTCCAGAATTTTCTTTCACAAACATGCATTATGAGGAGCTAAGATGTTCCGAGTGCTTATTACATGCAAGTGCTGGGTTTACACATTGCACCTGCGTGAAAACATCAAGTTAGGTTAAAGTAACATCCCAATTCTATAGCTGAGGAAATTAAGGCTCAGAGAGTTGAATAAATTAGCCAAAGTTATAGAGATTGTGATATGTATCTATATCTGTGGATGTGTTATGTACAGATATAAAGATAGATACCACATTTTTTGTTTTGTTTTGTTTTGTTTTTTGAGACAGGGTCTCAGTATGTAGTTCAGGTTGGCCTTGAACTCACTAAATAGCCCAGGCTGGCCTTGAACTCACAGCAATCCTCCTGCCTCAGCCTCTGGAGTGCTGGGATCACAGATGTGTGCCACCAGGTCTGGCTAGAGATACAACTTTTTTGATGGAAGATGTAAGCACAAAATATATGATATTTTTAAACTTGTCTTTTAAAATTAATAATGTGTTTTGGATATCTATCCATCTGTTTTTAAAAGTGCATCTTGTCTGTCTGTCTTACCCTGTCAGTTGCTGTATAGTATAGCAGTCTGTTGTGTCCATGTACTGTAATTTATGTAGCCAGCCCGCCACTAGTGGACACTTAGATTGCAGCTTCTGTCTCTGAGTGTTTGTAGGGGTGGTCTGGGGCCCAGGGAGTGGATAAGCTCTGTTTGGTTTAGGGAGCAGAGTTCAGACCAAGCCATGGATGTTTTAGGGAGCTGTGGTCCCTAAAGACCACACTTGTCACAGAGTGAGCTTCCTGACCCAGGAACGGTGTAAGTAAAGGGAGAACAGCTGACTTTTAGTACAGGATTGACCTCTCAGGAATGCACGGGAGGATTTTTGTATTGGACAGTGGTTTAGGGGAGAGTGGAGGGTAGGTATAAGGTTTAGTGGAAGGAGCACAGGTCTTACAGTTAGGAAGATTGTGTTCAAGCTCCTGCTATAGCTCTTAGCCAACTTCCTTGAGCCTCAGCTTCCCCATCTGTGCAATGGGAATTGAGTACTACTGTCATTCAGATCATGGCCTTGGAGCTTGGGCAGCCCTGATTTTGAGAACACACTGGGCTTCTTGCCAACTTTGTGACCATGGGCCATTTGTTTAGACTCTCTAAGCTGTAGTTTCCCCAACTTTAGCCAGGAGTGCAAATACTTTGTTCTTCCATTTCAACTAATGTTTTTGATCAGCTGTTTTGGGCCAGGTATTGGGAGTATAACAATGAAAAAGACAGCTACGGCTACTGGGGACATACATTTTAGGGGAAAATCAGACAAGTAAACACAGTTACAAGCAAGAGTTATAGAGGGTTCTCAGCAGGCGACACAGTGGAGTAGCTGGCCTGGATTCAGTGGCTGAGAAAGGCTCCTCTGATGATGTGACCTTCCAGGGGAGACTTGCAGAATGAGAAGGGCCGGTCATGCAGCGAGACTAGTTCTGGCTGAGAAGTCAGCATGGGTGTTAAGAGGTACTGATGTGTCCAAGGATTAGGAGGAGGCCAGTGTTGCTGAGGAGTGCTGGAAGAGAGAGGATGAGGTTCCATGAGGAGGCGAGATCAGATCTAGCAGGCCCTCACAGAATGTGGCCAGGAGCCTGATACCCCGATAAGGGCAAATTCCTTCTGCAGGTTGTCCTGAGGATTACGAGAGGTATGCACAGTGTATTAGATCAGGTTTCTCGAGAAGCAGACCCTGAGATAAAGTTTGAATGCATGCGATGAAGTAATTCGAGGAAGCGCTACTCCTAGAGTGTGGGCAGGTGAGACAGGGAAGGGAGGAAGCCAGTAGAGGGAGCTTCACTGAGCAAGTTGCACGTGACCATTGAGGATCATTGGGCACCAGTGTCGAACACACACTTGAAAGTTGTCCCACTCCATAGATGAGTCATTTATGTGAGCTGGGTCATTCATATACCTACATATTTTGGGGATGGGGGTTAGTGCTGTAGCACTTCGGGCCTCCCTTGGGAGGGGAGAGCAGGCTCCTAGAGAGCAGAAGAAGCCCTCAGGCAAAGCTGCAGCTGCAGGCAGTTGGAAGTCAGGCTGAAGTGCACTGAAATGGTAGGGCCTGGAGGGATGGGGGTGCAGTGCCAGCCTTAACTGCTATATACTGAAAAAGTTCAGTATTAGGAACACCCAGTAAATGGTGGCAGTGAGTACTATTATTATTATTAATGTTAGCTATACTAATGTTGTTGTTGTGATACTTCATTAAATCAGATGCTATTAACAATAATTCCTATAGATTGGATGCTTTACACCAGCACCATTCTGAGCCCTTTACATGCTATCTCATTTAATGTGTGTAGTAGCTAGTGTGTAAGAGAATGCTTGGCCTATAGTAGGTAATCAATAAATGGTGGTTGATGCTTCCAACTTGAAAGTTCTAGAATCTCAGATGATAAATCTGAGATTGTTCCATGGACCCCTAGGTGCCCAGGGCTCTTGTCCCAAACCTGAGCTGCTGGCAGCCTCCCTGGTGCCGGGAGATGCTGACTCAGCAGCAAGAGATGTAAATTTCTACCTGGTTTGCATATGATTTGCACATATTTATTTATGAGTATCTTTGATGAGTGGCAAAGTGGCTCTGTGGTTTTACTGTCAGGCCTAGGGCCCTGCAGAATTCATGGCTGGTGAGGACATGGCCAAACACTGGGCACGCGTTGGAGGTGTTGAGAGGGGTGACAGTGCCTGCTGTGGGTAGGTGGTTGGTATACTGGAGCCTGGACTTCTGGGCTGGGGATTCCAGCAGCTGGTGTGAGTGGGGCTCTCTGGTGCAGATGGCAAGGTCAGGGCCGGAGGCATTGGGGTGAATGATTGCTGGGCCTGTAGGTGCCCAAGTCCTGGAGAAGCCAAGGTGACAGCCAGGCTTTCTAGGGAGGAGCTCCGACCCAGGGAACCAGGGCAGCCTCTGGGCTCCACAGTGGGGCATGGTGCTGGGGAGGGCTTCCAGAGGCAGGGAGGATTTCTCCCCGGAGTGCCTTCCTGTGGTGCTGCCCAGGGTGGGAATGCTCTGCTGAGATGCTCTGGGAGAGGGAGTGCTGTCTGCAGTCGGGACCTGGGACAGGAATTGGGAAAATCTGCCAATCAGCAAGAATTCTCTGTACGTGTTGGCAGTGCCCAGCCCTGTGCCTGGAAGTGTGGGGAAGATCAGTCTCAGCCTGCAAGCCTTGGCAGGGGAGCTGGTGAGATAAGGAGGGAAGGGCAGGCCCCAACCTTGGTCGAGGACTGCGTGCTTGGTACAGTGTGGTACTTATACACATTATCTGCTTAAAGCCTCACAGGAGACCATAGAGATAGTGGCTGTCCTATCTCCTCATTGTAGAGGAGGAATCAGAGACTCAGCTGCAGTAACTTGTCCAGGGTCGCACAGCAAGTGGAGCAGCCCAGATTGATGCCCACCTCTGTCTCCTTTAGGAGCTCAAGCACATAGGCAGTTAATTGTGTTTCAGCTGGAGGTTGCATGAGGATAACACTCCTTCTCTTGGCTGTTCAGGTGAAATGAGCTCAGTTGTGTGGAGAACTTAGCATAGTGGCTGGCGCACAACAAGTGCTCAAGAAAAGCATTCTTTTCTGGTAAATAGTGGGGCAAGGATTGTTAAATCCTGGTCCACTGGGCTCTGCGGTTTGCATAATACTACGATTCTTTGCAAAGCTGGTTGGGAGGGTAGGAGGTTGGGTACAGAGCATGACCTCCCACATGGGCTCGGTGAGCCTTGTCATGCATGGACAGTGTTGGCCATTAGCATCCTACGGGTAGGATCACCTGCTAGATCAGAGCTGTTGTAGCTCAAGACTTAGCTCTGGGTAGGAGGGAAACACTGAGGTCGTGGGTAGGAGGGGGATCCTGAGGTTGTGTAACCAGGATTGCCTCTGTGTGTGTGTGTGTGTGTGTGTGTGTGTGTGTGTGTGTGTGTATGGACTTGGTCAGGGTCCTTGATAGGGAAGGAGAGACAACTTTGGAAAGGGGAGGCCTAGCAGCAGGCAATGGTCAGAAGCCTTTGTTAGTTCCAGCTGCAGAGATCTGAATCAAATGAGGGCATAAACCACGTGAAGATGAATGGGAGAGTCACTCTTGGCAGAGGGAACAGCCAGTGCAAACTCCCTGGGGTGGGAATGAGCTTAATATGTTCATCTTCCACAGTAGCTATGGAGGCAATATCAATGCCTGTCCTCTGGTGTTGGAAGTAGAAGGAGCTAAGTGAGAGCAGGATTCACTCACTCATTTGACAAACATTTAGTGCTTACCCTGGGCCAGGCACTATCCTCATGTTGGTAGCTAACACTTGGTCCGGCTGTTTCTAAGTGCTCCCCATACATTACTTCATTTAATCCCCACGACGAGTTGGAGAAGTCTGGGAGACAGTCTCCCTGATTCCTGCAGGCTCTTCCCATCTGCCAGCTATGTTAGGCGTGTGATGTCTGCCACCCAGAAAGACCAGGGTCCCCACGAGGGGCCAGGTGGCTTAGTTCTG
The DNA here is from genome assembly GCA_028451465.1 of Erethizon dorsatum. Taxonomy (NCBI): domain Eukaryota; kingdom Metazoa; phylum Chordata; class Mammalia; order Rodentia; family Erethizontidae; genus Erethizon; species Erethizon dorsatum. Next base: position 105,265,370 of record CM051827.1, on the reverse strand, counting down.
CTCCAGGTTTTCTTGCTCTGGAAGCCTACAGAGGACCGAGGCTAGGGAGGATGGGTGCCTCAGATCTTTCTCTCCCTGGGGGCCTCCCAGTCATATCCTCCCTGTGCCTCTGCAACTCCGCTCCTAACCAGGGCCTTCCAGCCCTTCTGCATAGCTCAAGTCCTGCTCTTTGGCTCTGCTCCAGGAGCCAGGTTCCAGCTCAGGGCCGAAGCTTTTGGCAGAGAGAAAGAAATTCTCATACCTGCTTTCTGATGAAATGTCCCAAAACACTCCCCGTGGCTTCACTAACTGTTAGTCGGTAGAAGTGGTGTGTCCCCTGCCCGGTTCACTCTGTCTTTCCTGAAGATTGACAGCTCTCAGGGCCTCAGCCAGGGTGGGCTTCTTAGTTCCTGACTGGCCCTGGCCTGGGCCCTCCCCACACTCCTGGAGGAAAAGGGGCAGAGAAGAGTGAACAGACATTTGCTAACAATGCAGAGACCAAGGAAAGAGCCTGACACTTCAGTCTGTCTTTAGTAAATAAAAAAACCTGGCAAAGGGGGTTTTTGTGTGAGACGAAGGAAAAACAGAGCCTTGTGTGGTGGTGGGCTATGCTAATGTGGAAATCAGGACTCCATATGGCTTCCTATCCATGGATCTATCCACCCATCTGCCTGCCCACTCACCTACCCATCTACCCATCCATGTATCCCTCTCTCCTTCCTTCCCTCCACCTACTGGCTGATGTTAGATGCAACCACCAGCTCAGATATGCTTATTGAGTTAGTGTGTTGGGGAGATGGTTGGTGTTCATACTTTTGTGACCTCTCTGTGTATTTCTTCTCCCCACCTGGTTTGTAGGGAAGCTGCTTGTAGGGAATCTCTCTAGAGCCAAGAGGAAGGGGTCTGTTTTGGCTGTGGGTTGGCAGCAGCTGCCTGAAGGGCCAGGGTAGTGGGAAAGCTTCATGACGCTCCCACCCCTGCAGGATCAGGCCTCACTCCCAGCCCTGGAGGATGCCAGTGTGGTCATCAGGTGAAGCCTTGTGCTGCTCCAGGGATGGGGTCTTGCTGCCTGGCAGCCTGCCTTGCTGCTCTGGGGCTGCTGGCTCCCTGCCAGCACCCAGCCTTTGGAGCAATAAAGTTGTGTTCTGCAGAGCCTCTCTGTACCACTGTGGCAAACAAACAGGCTCGGGTTCAGGCTGGGAATTGGAAATGGTTGAGGTTGCTTCTATCTTGGCAAAACAGTGGGGCTCAAGGTGTGGGTGGGTAAGCTTTGAAGCAAGCTGCTACTGTGGGCCCAAGAGTTCAGGTCACTTTCCTTGACCTGTCACCCTACCCGCCTCCCTGTCCTGGCCAGACTTGGCTTGGATGGCAGATGTAGGCAGCAAATAGGGTCTGGGCTCCCAGCTGCCTGTTGGAAGTGGAGCTACAGAGTGACCACAGGCAAAGACCTAAATCGAGAGAGACAGAGAGTGCTGAGTGCTGAGTGCCATTCTGCTCCCACCACAGCAGAGTGTGGTGGGTGAGGATCTGGGGCCAGACTGGCTGGGTTACTCGCCAGCTCCCAGTTAGAAGCTCTAAGACCTTGGGTAATAAGGGTGAAATGAGTTAATCTATATCAGTGTACTTGGAACAGAAAGTGGCCTGTGTTAACTATTATAGTTCTATTTGTTAGTCGTATATCCTAGTTTGTTTTCTGTTGCTGTAACAGAATACCTGAGACTGGTAATTTATAAAGGAAAGAAGTTTATTTATCTCATGAATATAGGAGCTGAAAGTCTGAGGCCAGGGCTTTTTGCCACATCATAACTTGGAAAGGCAGAAAGGCAAGTGAACGGAAGAGACAAAACACGAGGTGTTGGGTTTGCTTTGTAACAAAGCATTCTCATGGTAACTAACCTCCTCCCATGAGAAGTTCATTAATCCTTCTTTTTTTTTTTTTAATGTGGGTACTGGGGGTCGACCTCAGGACCTTGCGCTTGCCAGCAGGTGCTTGCGCCACTGAGCGATATCACCGGCCCTTTTATTCCTTTATGTGGGTTCCAGGAGTCGAACTCAGGATCTCACGCTTGCCAGGCGGGTGCTTATGCTGCTGAGCTATCTCACCGGCCCCTAATCCTTCTTAATAGCTTAATCATCTCTCAATACTGTTGCACTGGGAATAAATTTTAGCATGAGTTAGAAGGGAAGAAACCGGATCCAAACAATAGCATCATAAAATTGATCCTCCAGGTTGGTGTGACTGTATATCCCATGCCTAAGGGAGACATGAATGTAGGGCCAAGCATTGTTTCCTTAGTTGAACTAGCAGCCTCCTGTTGCTCTGTGTCCTTGTAACCTCATACAGTGTCAGCCCTTGCTTTGCGCACAAAACAGAGAGGGAGGCCTAGGCTACACTGTGCTTCTGGGGTGAAGAACACTGAAGCTCCCTCTGCTCAGGGCTCAAGTCTCAAACTGCGAGGGTAAGCCTCTTCCCTTCCCTATTCTTGGGGTATAGGGCCACAGGACGGGACATGTCTAGTAGTCCTGGTGTCATCTGCAGGCCTGGGCTTCTCACCTTGGAGTCTTGAAAATCCTGTTGGTACTGGGAGGGCTCTTACAGATCACCTAGTTCAACTTTTTCATTTTATAATGGGAGGTTTGGGCCAGTGAGATGGCTCAGCAGTGTGAGCACCTGCCTGGCAAGCGTGAGGGCCCGAGTTCGACTCCCGGAACCCACATACGAAAAAAGGGCCGGTGATATCGCTCAGCAGCACGGGAGCCTGCTGGCGTGTGAGGTCCTGAGGTCGACCCCTGGTACCCACAAAAAAAAAAAAAAAAAAAAAAATGGGAAGTTTGAGGCCCACGGAAGGAAAAAATTTGTCCGAATTCAGTCATAGAAATAATGCCCAGCTACCATTTCTTGAGCATCTACTATATGATAGGAGATTCATGTCTATTCTTTTGTTTCTTTCCACCCTTTCCTCAGTAGTTTCTGATTTTCTGAAAAATCCAAGGTTCAGAGAGGTAAAGTGATTTGTCTAATGTCACACAGTAGGTGGGCCTGGACTGAGATTCAGATCTGTCTGACACCAAGATTTGGATTGTTGCACCCCAAATGCCAGGACCTAGAGGTCCTGCATCCCAGGCTGGCAGATTTTCTATACTGGCTGAAGCTTTTTCAGGGTGCAGGCAGTGACTGAGGAGGGAAACGACAGTCAGCAAGATGGAGGTGTCTGTTCTTAGCGTTGCATGTGCATAAAGCAAGTGAGAGAAGCAGAGGGCCCCGCCCCTGCCCCAAGACCCAGCCAGGCAGGCACCCAGCAGCTGGGCTCTCTCCCTCTCAGGGACTGGAGCTGCCTCTCCGCCTCTGCCCGCCTGATCGGGGCAGAGCTCGGCTTCATGTATTATTAATAGCTCTGCCAGCCTTCCTGTTTTCACGCTGATAACCTGCTGGGGAGGGCAGTGGGAGGTAGGGGGAGGGAGCAAGGTGGCAAACCCTGGAGCTTCCAGGGCCCCTCCTCCTTGGTAGAGCAGCTCAGCTGGGGCTGGTGCAGCCCCAGGCCTCTGAAGTTCCATCTGAGCCTGAGGGAGGGACCGGGCCCCCCTAAAGGGAGTTCCTGAGGTGAGGTTGGAATGTGGGGTCTGGGGAGGGCACCATTTAGGACACTATGGGCTCAGACCACCTTGATCCTTCCCAGATCCTTTGCCCATATGCAGGTGGCCCTGGAGCTTAGGGCTGAGGATGCAGGCGTGTGTGTCTGTGCGCATGTGTATGTGTGTAATGTGTGTGTGTGAGAGAGACAGAGTTTGGCTTCCAAGATTCCCTGGGTGAGAGATCTCCGCGGTCCAGCCACACAGGGACTTTGGGCAGTAACTGAACGGCCTCTCTCTGCTCTGGAACCCAACCTGGGGGCGCAGGAGAGGGTTCTGACGGAGCCCTTCCTCTCAGAGTCTGGGGTTGGGAGAGCCTGTGGACCTGTGAGTGCCCAGGGCATATTCCTCCCTAAGTTCAGTGATTTTACAGTGGTGGTTTGAAATTTGCCACGGTGGGAGTATTTACACCTCACACCCAGCAAATGCTACAGATCAGGGTACCCCACCTGAGAGAGGTTTATTGGCATGGCCCGGGGACCAGAATGGAGGGCTCTGTGCTCTCTCATCTTGATCGGCCCTCTACTTTCTCTGCTTTGGTCTCTGCTTAGACTGTTCCGTTGCATTCTTTCCTCTTCCCTCTTGCCCATTTTCAATAATGATAATAAAAGTAGTACTAAAAATGACTAACATTTATTGCACATTTGTTATATTCTGGGTCTGTTCAAAGAGTTTTACAAGGTTCCTCTCATCTTTACAGTCAGCCAGTGAGTGGGCAATATGTAGTTTTCATTTGACTGAGGAGGTACCTGGGGCACAGAGAGGGTGAGGAACATCTGAGGTCACACAGCTGATGGTGGCTGGGAGCGCACATGGTCCCACATCCTGTGATGCCCCACACCAGGCTGCCCTGCTTCCCTACAGGGCTCTTGCCAGCGCTTCCTGCAGCCCTGATGGTCCTGGCGGGAGGCTCCCTTGCACACTTTGGGTCATCTCTGAGGGGCCATGCACTGGACACATGGAGCCGCCCCCAGCCTGGGAGATGCTCAGGTGCAGTGCTTGTGTCCAAGCACAGGAGCAAGCCCTGGGGCATTTGCTGAATGAGCTGCTAACAAATCTCATCAGGGGAACCTTTGGCAGAGGAGCTGGCACCTGGCACTTTGCACATACAGGGTCCACTGTGCTTATCACTGACCTGGCCCAATTGTCCAGTGCTTTTTTTTTTTATTACCACCTTCCTGTTCTTGGGGTTAGGGATTATAGAGGCAAACAAAACTAATGAAAATCTTTGTCCTCTTGGACAAAGCTTGTTCTAGTGGGGGAAGACATCTAATAAATAAGGTCAAGAAGTAAAATATAAAGCATTTAGTGATATGTGCTAAAGAGAAAAAATAAAGCAGGAGAAGGGATAATTAGTGTCCAGGAGAGGTTGAAATTTTGATAGTTGATCTCCTGACTTCACTGAGAAGGTGACAGTTTAAGCAAATAACGGTGTGAACTATAATGTTTACTGGGTGAGGATCATTTTAGGCAATGCAAAGGTCCTGGAGCACGAACTTACTGGGCATATTTGAGGAGCAACAAAGAGTTCAGTGTCCTTGGGATAGGGTGAACAGAGGGTAACATAGGTCAAAGAGTTATTGAAGTCAAGAGAAGCAGATGGGGAAGGAAGGGGCTAGTGGGAATGATGAGCAAGAAGACTTGGAGAGGGTTTAAGAGACAGCAGCTAGTCCTCGTGCCCTAGGGAGGGAAAGCTACGGGAAGAGGGAACAGGAGAGGGCTCTCCTCTCAGTACCTCAAAAAGTCTCTGGCCCCTTGTTGACCCTGGTGCAGCACAGAATTGCCTCAGTTTACCCTCTAGTTCCTACCCACTGCTCCCCTATCCTGACCACAAGAAGGTGCTGCACTAAGGGTGCTGCTGCTCTGAAATGGTGCCTTATTTGTCCTTGGGTGCCTGCGGCCTTTGCCTGCCACCCCACACCTCAGGGAACACTGACTCCATGGCCACGTTGTTAGGTGCTGACCTTGAACAGGCCACTCCCAGAGCTCCTGCTTTCTGGCCACTGCCCTCCTTGTCCCTGGGGTTCAGCTTTTGGTGCAGCCAGGCCAAAACGATGCAGGAGAGAGTCAGGGCCCAGACAGGCTGGCAGCGGAAGAGGGAAGAACCCGGTGGGAAGGCTTTGAGCCCAGTGGGCATGGGACACTGCAGAGGTCTCTGGCCTGGCAGGAGTGCAGGACTGCTGGGTGGAGGTAGTTAGTGCCAGGCAGGTGGTGGCTGGGCCAGAAGTGCATGAACTGGATTTATTTGTTCAATGCCACACCCGACCCCAGAGCCCTAAGTGCTCAGTATCATAAATAAAACACCTAATAAATCTTCTCCTGTAAATTTTCTTCATAGAATTTCATTACTTGTCTCATTTCCAGTCATTAGGTTTTAGTCCAATTTGGAGTTGTCCTGATGGCTGTGTAAATCATGCTTGCACTCTGGGGAGCATGAACTCCAGGGAGAAATCGGCTTCGGCAAGGGGAGGTGACAGCTCAACCCTGAATGGTGGGACCCTGTGGAGTCACCTGTGAGGTGTGGACTGCTTGCACCAAGCTACTTCTAACCCCTAGCCCTGGGAAGGGGAGGAGAACTCTCTTTAGCTAGGCTCCTGACATTCTTGGGGACTTTATACAAATCATTTCAAATCTTCACAAGCCATACAAAGTAGGAATTCTGATTGCTACCTTAAAAAATGGGGCCAAAGCTCAGAGAGGGGAAGTCACTTGCCCAGGGTTACACAGCTGAGCTGGTTTGTACCTGGTACAGTCTGGCATTGAGCTTAGGTTTACCTGACTCCAAATCTACTGCCTCCTAATGTCCTGGTTAGAGGAGGCTGCAGAGAGCCTAGCACAGTCCACCCCTTCTGTGAAGCCCTTCTTGGTTCCTAGCTGGAGTTGACCCCTTGTCACCTGGTTCCTCTGGGCTAACTTTGAACCACTTGGGAGGCTTTCATCACTCCCAGTGGCCTTCCATGACTCATCACCAGCTGTGTCTTCTGACATGTGGCTCCCTGTTGCTTTCATTCATAAACCTTTGCACACTTGTAAATTATTCATGCAGCATTGTGACTATTGAGTTTTTGTCTTTCTTCCCTTCTAAAACTAAGCAGGAGGATAGTGGCCACTTCTGCTAGGCTTACAGGATGTAGCACCATATTCAGCACATGATTAATAAAATTTTATTAGTGGATGAAATAATGAATGAATGAATGAATGAATGAAGTAGTCATCCCAGAAAGGAGAAGGAGGAGATGTCCATATGCCAACACCTCCACTCTGCAGGTCAGTTAGATCCCTGGAGCCCAGGAGAGGCCTGAGTGGGCAGGGAGGTTTATGGAACCTCATGCTCAGGCCCTTGCTCAATATTTAACTTAGCTTTCATCCCAATATTGACATAGTTTCAGACCCAACTTGGACTCCAACTTCAGCCTTGACCCCTAACTGATCTCTCACTCGATGTCCTACTTGAACTCTGATCACAACCCCAAATCTAATCTTCAGCTCCAACCATAAACCTATCATCAAATCTAACTCAACCTTAGTCCTCAACTCAACTCAATATCCAACCTCAGCCTCAACTGCCTAATGCATCTCCCCACCCCCAAATCCAGCCCTCAGCCCCAACTGCAGCCCACCCCCAGCTCAAATCTCAGCCTCACCTCCAAGCTCAGTGCCTGCAGCCTAGCCCAGCCCAGTCTTAACCTCAGTCTTAGTCCTGACTGACCCACAGACCCAACACTCCAGCCTTGGCCTCATACCAGACCTCAGTCCAACGTTATAACCACCCCTGCCCCAGTGCCAGCCGCAACCCTACCATCACCAGTCTGTCCTGTGGAAAGCATGGCTCCTTCTCTCCCATGGGGCAGGGAGCAGCCATGGTGCCAGATGCTCGTTGTCCCATTAGCACATTATCCGTCCCCACTTGCCTGCTGGCTTGGAGAGGGCAGGAGCCTGCTGGCTCCCTGTGAGAGCTTAGTAATCATTCCTGGTACTTGTGTCCTGGTTATACCTACAGACTACATCCATATCCATCAAATTGAAGAGCTCTTGCCACCCAGGAAGAGACACACAACTTTGTGTGACATGATGGAAATGGGGTTCTGAAATGTGCTGGCTGGTTTGTGGCAAAGGGGATGCTATAACCCAGATCTTTTGCTTGTGGTCCCGGAAGTCCCCAGTTCTCTCTGGCCTGTGGAGAAGAGGAGAGGGACCCTTGGCTCTGTGTGTAGAGCATGTATCAGCAGCAAACCCCCTTCCTTCATCCTTCAGCACCCTTGCATGGTTCCTCACCAAGTGGTGGGGTATAAGCCGTTGTAATGCTTTCCATCCTGGGTTCACGAGGACTTGGAAGGGAGGAATATGGAGCACACTGAAGAGCATGAATGGGGCTGAGTAGTGTCTGGTGGGGTCCTGGCTGGTCATCCTCCAATGGTCTTGTGTAACAAAGAGCTACTTATAGAGACATGGATGGAGTATAGGAAGCAACAACCAGAAGTGGTGAGGCCCCAGGGACCAGCAAGGGTTGGAAACCCTCATCATTTCCAGGACTGACAGGCAAGGGAGAAAATGGTATTACTGGGGCTCAGTGAGGGCTGGGGTTGTGGAGGAGGGGGTGCCCAGTGCAAGTTGTAGTCATGGAGAAACACAGCCACTGCTAAAAATGTCACCCTGGAGGGTGGGTGTGGGAGGTAATCCCCAGCCTCCTTTCTCCCTTCCTCCAACCTCTGCCAGTGCCTCTACTTCCTGGACCTGACCACGGGCACCCAGGGGCTGCAGGTCTCTGGGGTCAGTCTCCTGGGGCACAGGGCAGGGCTGGGAAGGCAGAGGCTACATCTAGGCCAGGGGATCCCATGGAGAATAAACAGCACAAAGAAAAAGAGCAAGTGAGGAGTGGGTCATCAAAGAGAGACAGACAAAGAGACCAAGGGAGGTGGCGAGTGTGTGAGGAGGGCGTGAGAAAGGGCTCAGGCCATTTGTCTGGGCCCATCTGCCCAGCCCAAATCCGGCTCATCTCTCTCCTCAGATAAGCTGAGAAGTGAATGCTGGACATTGGCAGTGTGGAGAAGTCAGCAAATACATTAGCAATGGATTCCAAGCCTTCTGTTCCCAGCTCCTGGAGAAGCAGCAGAGCCTTAGGGTGCCCTATTCCTTTCCACTTGGTCCACCACCTGGCTGCTTTAATACACCATGGCCTCTGTCATGGCTTTATGGAAATAGAAGAACTCTGGCCCAGAAGGGCCAAGGTCCAGTGGAGCGTAAAAAATACTGAAAAGAAAGCTAGTCCCTGAGGTTTACATGGCCAGCTTGTGCAGGATTTGGTGGCACCCTGCCATATGTCTTGGAAACAAGCTGGATGGGGAGCACTGTTCCCATTTTATAGATGAGGAAACTGAGGCTCATTGGGGAAGCAATTTTCCAAGGCTGTGTCATAAGTTAGTGGCAAAGCTTCGAACTTGAGTCCAGAAGGAGCCTGAACTCTGGCTTCACACAGAACTCTACCCAGCCCTCAGATTGAGGCCACCCCCGCATACCCTTGAGTTTTTTTTTCCCAAAAGAAAGCCCACTACTATTAATGAGGTACTCACTGTGTGCTGGGCACCATGCTGAGCACTTTGCATGAATTATCTCATTTAATGCCCTCAACAATTTTTGAGGTTTGGTGCTTTCATTATCTTCAGTGAAGAGGCTGGAGCTCTGAGGGGTTAATAACCTTTTCAATATCCACAGCAAGTCTGTGACGGAGCTAGGATTTAAACCCAGGGCTATTATGCTTCACTGCCCAACAAGGACCAGAAATTGTAGTTTTTCCCTCTTTTTTTTTTTTTTTTGGCAGTTTCTCACTATTTAATCTAGGGTAGCCTTAAACTTACTATCAAGTGCAGGCTGACCTTCAACACGTGATCCTTCTGCTTCAGTGTTCTGTAGTACTGGGATTATAGGCATGCACCACCACACCTGGCTTAGTTCTGTCTTCTAAAACAAATGCCCCACAGATCCCTAAGTGGGAGGGGGTACAGGTAGGCTTAGTGGGCACAATTCCCAGCTCTTCTGCCCCCCAGAAGTCCTAGCCCCAGGGGCAGTCTGTGACAGAGGAGGCTGGAGAGCATCCCTCCCTCATCATGCCCAGGGGAAGGAGAGGACATGGCATGCCCTGCAGGTCATGCAAGGAATAGAATGTTCTCAGTCTTGCACAGGACAACATACCTGTCCTCATTATACACATGGGCACAATCCACAAGGTATGGGCATGGGTATGGGTACTCTGAGAGAGGTGTATCTATGTGCTAAGGAAGGTTGTGGGTGTGTGTGGGAGTCTCTCCTAACCTTTTAAGGTTGTGCACAGTGCTAAGTATGTTGAACACTGAATAAAGCCCCAGCTCAGAAATATAGGGAGGAGAGATTGGCAAAGGGAGCCTAGGGCGTCTGGACTAGGACTGCCATTTGTTCTTCCAGGAAGCTCTTTCCTGGGTCTCCCTGTGTATCAGTAACTCTCCTCTTATGTCCCCCCACAAGAGTCCCAGGAAGGGGGGAGCTCAGAAACTTAACTTTTCTATTTGTGAGTCTACATAAGATATGGAGCTGTGCCTGGGAGCCAGACCCGGCACCTTCTTTGTGATCTGGGGCAAGTCCCTTGCCTTCTCTGAGCCTGTTTCCTCTGATGCAAAGGGAGGTATCATTCTCAGTGATCTCTGGGGTCCCTTCACACCGATTTTCCCACTGGCTCTGAGCTCTGAGCCCCGCAGCATCTCTTCATCCTTCTCCCCGCCACCTCCAGCTTCTGGGCAGAGGCTCTGCCCATGGTGCTGAAGTTCCCATGGCCTCTGCAGGGGCCTGGAGGCATGGAGGTGAGCTACAGGCCCACCTCAGAAGCTGTGAGGGTGGAGGAAAACTACCCAAATCGAACGCTTACTAAGTAGAAAGCTCTTTCATGTTCACTTTACATACATTGTCACATTGACTGATCTCAGCATCTCTTGAAGGAGGAGGTAATCGTAGGGAAACTGAGGTTCAGGAACTGTGGGTCTTTTGCCTTCCAGGAAGCAAAAGGCTCCTTTCCTGAGTTTGGGTTTCAAGTATCCCTGGTTCCCAGAGATGGTTCTGGGACAATTAAGGACAGCTGAGAAAACAGTGGCATGCAGAAATAGTTGATAAAACTGTGAGGGAACGTCTGTTGACATTGATTCTGAGCCTGCGGCCAGAGATGAATGACTGAAACACCAGGCTTGTTAAAGCGAGAGCACGTTTGATTTCTCTCCCATGCACTGCATGCGTTTTCGCTGGAGGGAAGTTAGCAATCAGCTAATTGACATTGAATTAACCATGAAACTCAGCCCGTGCCTTCTCTCTGAAGCGCTCTCCAGCAAGACTTTATCAAGGCTTTGAATTATTGATTATTACTTATAGCTCTGATGGGGTGATTTCCTTTTATTTGTTTTCACGTTGGGTGTCCTTCATAAGTGTCCCTGAGAGTGGGAGGTACAGCTTCCTACCAGAAAAGGTATGGGGAGAAGGTCAAGTCCAGGGAGGAAAGACTGGACAGTCCATCCTGCTCCAGAGAAATGAACCTGTATTTGTTAAACTGTAGAGCTTTTGCTTTTTGTTTTTGCTGCTGTTACTGTGGCAAAGCTTAGCCTACTCTAACTAACAGGGTCTCTGAAGGTCAGGACATTCTGGGTGCCTCATGATAACAGGCTTAGAGTCTGGATACGGCTGTGCCATGTAGACTCATTTGTAAGGACAGATGCGATATGTGTAGACTCATATGTAAGGACTCTCACTCCTTGTCTATTTCAATTTCTTGTGATACTGAAATCTACAACATCTGGAACAAATGACCTTCTGGACTCTGCTTGCATATTTTGGAGCAGGGAGGATATGCTCTCCTAAGACAGTCTTCAGAAGTGCTCAGCTGTCCTTTTTGCAGTTATCCATGTGACCTCCACTGATCTGTGGGCTCCATCCCATGGGACCCTGATTTCTTTCCTTTGTTCCATGACAACACTTTAAAGACCTTCCAGTCCAACAATCTTTTCAGCTCTTCTGCACAAGACTTAAGTTTCAAGTCTCCTCCTCTACTTGATCTCTTTTCAGGGGTATCTAGTGTGTCTGGGAGCCTCCGAAAACACAATACCAAGAACCGAATATAGCACTTCCATATATGGCCCGAGAGTGGTATGGCTGAACAGAACCAAATTGTATATTAAACCTTGAATGGTACAGCCTGACTCAGATGAATAGCTTCATTCTATGGTAAAGACACTTCCCATTGTATTCATACGGTCCCAGTATTTCCCACCTTCCTTGTGGGCTATGTGACAATCTGGCTGGTAGCCTGTGAACTGCAGTGATATGTGACATTGTGGAATGAAGCATTTAAAAGCTGGAGAATGCCATGGCGACCTGATAGCCATGTGTTCCAGTTGACATTGCGACAAGACACAAGCAGCCTGGGCCCTGAGTCACCACTGGAAAGGGAGTTATGGACCCCTTTGAGTGTTAAGTCACTGCTGTTTTTGTTTAGTAGGTGTTGTTCCTATAGCACAGCCAGGCTGAACCTGACCGACAGGCCCAGCATGCTGCATACTCACATTGGGCCTGAAGTCTCGCTCATCACCCCTGCAGCAACTGGTGTTAAGTTCGGTCCCTCCCCAGCTAGACTTTGCAGTGCATCTTATTTATCAACTTGGAGCTTCTTCAGCTTAGTAACCCATGTTTTATTCCTTCTGTCTCTCCCCGGGCATACTCTGCTACACAGAGGATGTTGACCTTTGCAGAAGGAAGGGAGTCAGAAAAGGAACTTCCGGGTACATCCAAAGGAGGCAGAAAACTTCCCCTAGGATATTTCTCTGGAATGAGCAACAGTGACTCCAGTCTCCAGGACTATTCCTGATAAGTTTCTGTCTAATAGAGGTAATAGTTCCAGTCTCAGGAGTTGAGAATGTACTAAGTTTTATAAAAAGTTTTATAAAAAGTGTCTGGCAGTTGTTTGTAAATTAATGCCAGGTGTCACCTTTAGCATCACAAGTGTCAGCATTGTCATAGTGAGCAGGATCAGGGAATATCATGCCCCAAACGTCCAGGTGGGGAGTGGAAGTGTGGCCATCCAGGAAGGGCATCAGTCCCCAGGCAGACATAGGAGGGGGACTCGTAGACACAGGATTGAGTGGATCCTGTCTAGTTCAGGGTCTTGTCCTGGAACCTGTAGCAGTGTCTGTCAGAGAATGTCCATGAACCCCGGCCTTCTTCCCCTTCCTGCTTGGATTTTCATGTATTATGTATGTTCGGCTTGAGGTGCAGCCTGTCACATCTATCTGGTTGCTTTCTCCAGTGCAACTCTGCTTAGTTGTGGCAGAAACCTGGGCAAGGAGAGGGGTAGTTGAGGCTCGTGTCTCTGCTGGTAGGTGGTCAGTGTGCAGGGAGGGCGGGTAGCCTCTGGACAGATGCCACATTAGACGTGAACAGCACACATAGGCAGATACTATCTAAAGCTTTTAAAAAAAAGTTTGTGTACCCTACAAAGGCCACCCCAGACAAATGTCAGTGTGCCAGTGTACACCATGTTGGATGCCTAATGTCCGTGGGGTAGAAGAGAAGAGGCAACTTACATTTGATTTCTAATTTAATCCTCGTAATTCTATAAGGTCAGGTTTCTTATTCCCATTTGAGAGATGAGGAAACTGAGATCCAGACGGCATTTGAGGTGGGGACTTGAATCCAGGTTTGCTGACTGCAGAGCCTGCCTTCTTTTCAGTGCACTGCCTTCCTTGCAAGACATGTGCTCTGGCCCGGTCTTTCACTGCTCTCTGTCTTGGTAAATGTACAGTTTTTCTTTCCTGCCTAAAGTATTTCGTAATCACCTGGTACTGTGTTATGTTCCAAGCCCACTTTCCTCTCCTTAAAGTGGTAAAGGAGAACAATAATATCATCTACCTCTTAGGACTGCGGTGAGCATTAACGGAGTTCATATCCATAAGGCATTTAGCACACTGCCTTGTGAAGAGTTAGCATTACGTAGCCAAGGGAGAGCTATGAGCAAAATATATGCATTGAGTCTCCTCCAAAATATGAGACCAGCAGTAAGGGCAGGGTAAAGGGGACAATATGTGTGGGGTGAAATGATTAAAGTATGTTACATGCATGTAAGAATCTGCCAAAACGAAACCCATTATTCTGTATAGCCAATAAAAATAACATCCATCCATCCATCCATCCATCCGTCCAGTAATAACCAAGATATATTGAGTATTGTGTTTACCATGTTTTTGGCATGGTGCTGCCTGCTTTATGCAGTGCATCTTATTAATACAGTAAGTCCCCGACTTATGAACATTTGAGTTGCCAAGTTTCATAGGTGTACTGTGTACGACTCACTTTGTCAGATATGAACAAATCCAACTTATGAATGTTCTCCCAGAACAGAACTTGTTTGTAAGTCGGGGACTTACTGTACTCAAAATGACCCTTGAGGCAGGTAGTAGAACCTTCCTTTCTAGTTGGGGAAATGGATGCTTAAGAGAAGTTATGTGAAGTGTTCAAGTTCACACAGTAAGGAAGTAGCGGTGCAGGAATCTAAATTTGGGTCTTCTTGGCTAACAGAAGCGTGACATCAGAAGCTATGCTGTGTGTGATCAGAGGCATGGACTAATAATATAATAACTTCCATATATTGAGTGGTTATTGTGCACCAGGCGTAGCTCTACTTTACCTGTATCTATATTTCAAGTTTCAAAACTGTCCTCTATGAGGCAGGTCCTATAATTAGCTGAATATTTTACACGCAAGACTGAAAGACTGAATAGGATTAGGTAATTTACTCAAGATCTCATAGCTAAGAAATTACAGTGTGGGGGCCTGAACCTGAGTCTTGTATAGCACGGTGTGCATTCACTGTGCCACTGAAACAGCAGAGAGGACATATATAGCCTTTGAATGTCATGTGATGCTGGATTAACAATTCTTTGTTTTGTATTGTTTTTTGAGACAGGGTCTTGCTATGTAGTTCAGGCTGGCCTTGAACTCACTATGTAGCCTAGGCTATCCTTGAACTTGTGGTGATCCTCCTGCCTCAGCCTCCTGAGTGCTGGGATTATTGGAGTGTGCTACCACACTGAAATTAATAATTCTTAACAAAATAATACTAAAAAACAAAAGGATTCAGGAAGTTTTAAGAGGAAAGGATAAATAAAGATTTACCAGGCAAAGACTAACACGAAGGTGGGTAAATTCCTGGCCTTTCAATGCTCCAGAGCAGTTTGTAACCAGGCTGATTCTGCTTGATCCAGTCTTGGCCAGCCTGGCACATTTTGAGCTGGCCCTAACAGGTCTAGTTTGATTTGAACCAGCTTAGATCTGGTTAAATCAGTTAGATCTGGTTGCTACCAGTTGGAACTAGCCTGAACCAGACTGACCCAGTTTAAGGCTTTGTGTATCTCTGGGTTGACTTGCCTTTCAGCCTTAAGAGTTTTAGGATTAGCAGAAATCTTTCTCTTGGGCTCTCTGGTTGGATGGGTTTGGTTGGGACACTAGTGAGGGAGGGAGTTTAAGCAAATGATTCCCCTTGCGGGGTCTAGCCTTGGGGTCCTTGGGGATCTGCAGCTGGAAGACCTCAGCTGGTAAGCCCCAGCTTGGCTAATTGCCAGAGGACCTCCTCCTCCGATTCCCTTCTGACTGCAATTCCCCTGCCGTGTGCTCTTCCTCTACTGTCCCGGAGGTAGATTTGCCCTTCATTTTCTTTTTGAAGGTGCAAACATAGGGATCCAGATGGGCAGAGCTGTCCCCTGCACATTGGTGCTTGTCAGGGGTGGCCAGACTGATGTATGGGTGGCATCCCCTGCAGTGGGGGACAGGTGCATGTTGTTCATTTCATTCCCAGATCCTGAAACAGATGTGACTTGTACCACAGCACTGGTGATTCAGTTAAGCACTGATGTGGAGGGTGGTGGGGGTGGGAAGGTGGGCACAAAGGGCAGGTGCCTGCTAGTGGAATGCCACAGTACGTTAGTGTCCTGCAGAAACCACGTCCCCTTCAGGGAATAATGAGGACCTTAGGAACGAGGACCAAACAGGCCTGGGGAACAGGGCCTCCGTATGAGGGCTGGGCCCTGACCTTGGGGCTTGCTGCTCTGTTCCCAGCTGGACTGGGCGACAGTGGAGCTGCCAGACTGATCAGATCAGGAGGTGTCAGAAAGCCAGCGCTGGTGTCTCAGGACTGACTACTTCCTCCTTCCTGGTAGTGCCATGCTTTAGGTTATGAGGATGTTGGTTAGAGGAGAAGGCCACGCCGTTGGGAGTTTATATCCCTACAGCTAACTGGAAGACGTTTGTCTAGCACTTGCCAGGTCATGGGGAGACTCAGCAGCTGGCAGCCCATGCCCTTCTGCACACCCCTGGCTCCGTTCTGCCATCCGGGGAACGGGGAAGGAAGACATCCTCTCTCTTGGGTTTTAGAACCCTCCTCCTGGCGCTGAAGGCAGACTGCTCCAGAGGAGCCCTCTAGGGGTCAGGGTTAGTTCTCTGCCACACAGTCCTCTTGCCCTGACACCTCTACCTGCTGTGAAGCAGGCCACACAGGGCTCGAGGGACCCCAGAGGCTACTTCCTGTCCTCTCTGTGGGTCCCACTCAAGGTCCTCTATGGGGGCTTGGCACACAAAGAAGCAGAGCGATGAGTCTACTACGCATGTCAACCCACAGGGTCCCCTTTGTCCTCAGGTCAAGGATTGACTTTTCTCCAGGAACTGACTGCTTGTGCTCAGAGAAAACCATGACCAGGAGCTAACTGCCAACTGTGCCCGGGGGACTGGCTATCAGGAACCAGCTCAGTCCGGGGACTAATTGTGCCAATGGGATGACTACGCCCAGGAACAACTGTTCACGGAGATCCCTTGAGGACTTGCTGTGTTGGGTCCCATCTGTACCCAGGACTGACTTGCCTCCTGGGACTTTGCCCAAGCACCCACTGGACTGAGTCTACCCATGCCCATGAAGCGATGATGCCCAGACAATATCTGTGCTTAGACCAATTGTGCTGAGGGACCAACTGCATCCAGGGACTAGCATTTTCCAGCCATTAATTATACTCAAGGACAGATGTACCTGGCAAACCAGCTGAGCCCAGGGACTGGCCCCACGCAGGGCTGGACTGGGACCCAGGACAGATTATATTCAGAAATCTAAGACTTGCACTGCCCAGGAAACAGCTGTGTGCACAGGGATGGTGGTGATGGTGTGGGGAGGCTGGGGTGAGGACGGAGCCGCCTCTTCCTAGACATGGAATTATGCGTCTGTTGTATAAGACACCCGGCTGCATGTCGCCTGGCCTGGTATAAGGGCCTCCAGCCGCAGCTCTTGTTCTGGAACAGTGGGAGGAGGATGTCCTTGCCCTTGACACTGGTGACCTCAGACCCCCTACCCATCTGGATCCTGGTGAAGTGGTAGGGGGACAGCATGTAGAGCTGTTGCGCATGTGACAGGTGCTCAACATGTGACACCTCCCACATGTCAGCACAGCTCTGTTCCTTTCTGGCTGTTATGTCATTTCTTCACAGAGCAACCCCATGGGGCAGGAGTTATCATCCCCTTTTCCAAGTGGCAAAACTGAGGTCCCCAGAGATGAGAATTCTTTTGTGGTCTTTCTGACTCCAGAACCCTTAGTCATGATGCCTGTGTGGTTATGGGTTATAGGGCTGGGGCCTTTCCCCATTTTGCAGAAGAGGCAACTGAGGCATCTAGTTTACACTTGGCAAGTTCAACCTGTTCATGACAGTGACCCTGACTTCTCAGGGAGGAGGGCACTTGGCAGGCTGGTAGGAAAGGGCTTCCTGTGGGCTGCATTCCTAACCGCTGTCCTGGAGGCGGGCAGGCCCGGGAGTGGAGGCCACTGATCTCATCACAAGCCCTCTTTCATGGTGCTCAACAAGGCATCTTCACAGCGTGGCCTCGGCTGCGCAAACACACACATCTGGGCTGCTGGCTGGCGTGGGGCAGCGGAACTCCCCCATGGCTGGCCGGCTGCTCCTAACCTTCTGGACAAAGGGAGCTTTGGCTGTGTGGGGGCTCCCAGGAACTTGGGCTCTGGAGGGTACAGCCTCTCCTCAGCCCTCCACGGGGGACAGCCCTCTCGCCTGCTGCCCGCTGTTTTCATCAGGCCTGGAGCTCTGCCTCTGATCGCATTTCCTGCTGAGGGCTTGCCCTTCCCCTCTCCAGGGCCAGGATGGGGGGAGACAGAACAAAGACTGCAGGCAGCAAGGAGGCCAAAGGAACATCTGAGCAGCCAGCCCTGTCTAACCCCATCCTCAGGATGCTTATGATTTCGTGGAGGAGAAAGACGCAAATCAAGCATCAGAAACAGTGGTGAATATCAGCAGACTCCTACGCAGTGTTCTCTTCAGGTTCCAGGCTCTGTTCTTGGTACTTCACATATTTTAACTCATCTCATTTCACGATAGCCCTGTGAGGGGGTACTGTTATTATTCTCATTTTACAGATGAGACTGCTGAGGCACAGACAAGTTAGGTGACTTGCTTGCAGAGCAGAGCCAGGATGTGGACTCAGGTAATATACATTCTCATCAGTGATGCACCTTCCTAAGTCACCAGCAGGACAGTGATAGGATGAATTGGGTGGGGAGTGGGGAGCTGTTGGGGGTGGGGAGGTGGGACTTGAGCTTAGGTAGGATCACTCTGGCTTGTGGGTGGAGGCTGTCACAAGAATACAGGTGGGAGCTGGTGGCCATGTGGCCTGGACCAGGGCAGTGGGGACTGGCAGAGGATAGCAGATTTGGGGAGATGCAGGCATTAAATGGCAGAAGCTGGTGGCTGGGTGGGTAGAGGGGCGAGGGTGAGCATGGAATTGGGGGCTCTGCCCTGTGCTTGGGGAATAGCCAGCTAGCTTCACCCCAGCGGGTCTTCCTCTGCCTAGCAGGCCCACCTTGGCCTTGCTGCCTCCCCAGCAAGAGAGGCATCTGTGGGACATGTCTGAGGCCTCTGTCATTGCTGTGCCTCACCTGCCAGGAGCATCCCCTTCTCTCAGGGGAGAGAAGGTCAGTGGTGAGTGGAGGAGGCCCTGAACTGGGCATCCGTCCCAGATTGAAATCCTGACTTCTCTAACGTGGCATGGGACTTTGTATGAATCACTTAAGACTTTGCACCTTAATGTCTTCTGAGATGATGCTTGGGAAGTGATGCCTTCCTCCCAGGGCCTGCGGAAGGCAATGGGCATGACCACAAACTACAAAGGCAGAAGGCCGAGCGGGTGTCTGGTGCTGCTGTTCGGTGGCATCATTCGGCATGATGGGGGTGGACCAGGGAGGCTCAGGAGGCCTGGATGCTGGTCTCTGAGATGTGGTGTGATGCGGACATGCCTTCCCAGCTCTGGGCCTCAGCCACCTGGTCAGACAGGTGGAGAACACACTGCTGCTCCTACTTAGTACTTGGCATCCAGCTGATCAGAAAGAACATCTCTGGTCATTCCAAGTTCATTCACTCATTCAACAAACATCTAAAAGAAAACTAACAGAGTGCCAGACCTTGGCCTTGAGGCTTTGGTGAAACAAGCCTGGCAGAGCCCTGGCTTTCTCGTGCAGTGAGAGTGACAGACAGTAACAAGTGAAAAAAATCAACAAAGAGGGTGGAAACAATAAAATGTTCTGCGAAGATGAAAAATATACAAAACCCCAGAGAGGTCAAAGAGAGTGGTGGGGATGAAGGGTTTCTTTAGATGGGGTGGCCAGGTGATGGTAGAGGAAGTCACCTGAGAGGGGAATGGGTGAGTCAAGGCCTGGCTCATGAGGAGAAGCCTTGGGAAGTTTAGGGAAAAGCTGGCAAGTGGAGGTGACTGGTGCGAAGGGAGGGGTGTGGTGGGAGAGGCAGGAGAGAAGCCAGGTCGAGTGTTTCGAAGAGCAAGAGGAAGAAGCCTTTAGAGGTTTGCACACTGGGCAGAACACAGTCTGATGTGTGCTTCCATGAAGAGAAAGGTTTGGAGTGCAGGAGGGACCTGGATGCCGGGCCATTTCTGGCTCCGACTCCCACCCAGCTCTGCCTAGAAGACCACTGCTCTGTCTGCTTAGGCCTGATCTGCCTCCACTTCCTCCCCACCCCTCTTTCAGGTGGGGACTTCAGCTTGTGCCATGGCCCCCAAGATCATCAAGAGTCCAGAGGCAGAGAACTGCCTGACTGGCCCCAGGAAGGCTGGGCTGGAAGCTCACAGGCGGGAACCCATGTGTGGGGACAGTGGGCATGAGCATGGCTGCCCCTTTACTTCCACCTCCACACAGGGCAGGCCCCCCCCCCACGCTGCATGGGGCTTTTGAATTTAAAAGTCTTAACTTTTTCTTTTAAATGGCAGCTCTGTGTACTGTACATGGTAATTAATACATTAGCATTTATGCAAAATACCATCACAGCCGGGCTGGTATGTCAGCTGCCTTCCTGAGCTGCAAAAATGTGAGCGCCCCGAGGTACCTCAGACAGGCCCCCGCCCCCAGCAGACAGCTCCGTTTGACCTGTGTCATTCACTAGCGCATCTCAAGGAGCCTGTCTGCATGCACACATCTGTGTGCATCGATCAGTGTACGTGCTGCTTCCTGGGAGGGTGTGTGGCATTGCATATATGTCCTTGGGTGTGTACACACGCGCTGCCTAGGTTTGTGTGTGCACACCTGTGTGGTATATGAGGTGTCCTTATATCTGTGTGTACCTGTGTTTTGGTCTGGGCACGAGGGCAATTGTCTGTGGTTTTATATGTGTACATCTCTGATGTGTGTGTGTGTGTGTGTGTGTATCTCTGTGTGCCTATGTGTGTGTCTGTAAGTCTGTGTGTTTGTCACTGGGCATGTGGCTGTGAATGCCTGTCCATGTGTATCTGAGCACCCATGTCGGTTGTGTATACATGCATGTGTGAGCATGGATATGCATGTTCATGGCCATATGTATCTATCCGTGGTTACTCACATGTGAAAGCCTTTGTCGGGGGACATTAGCCATGTCTATGGGGCCTGCTGTTTGTGAGTCTGTGTGTCAGTAGGACTGTGTGTGTTTGGGTAGACCCATGCACATTCCTGCGTGGGTCTCAATTTGTGTATATGTGTGTGCACAAAATGGTTGCTAGAGTGGTTGTGAAGTACAATTGTGGTGCAGCAGAAAGAACAGCTCACTGGGAACAGTGACATAGGTGTGTAAGCCCTGGCGCCACCTCTCGCTAGCTCTGTGACCTTCAGAAAAATCACTCTCCCTCTCTGAACTTGCTTCCTCTGTAAGATGGGATTGATGAGATCTGCTCTGCCCGTAGTAACGATCATGCGTATTCCCTGGACACTGAGCCCCGTGGCCGAGGAGTGCACGGTGCCATGGGAGATGAGTGGCAACCCAGGCCATCAGGGTGATGGCCCTGGAACATCATTTAGCCCTGAGTAGGAGATGAGGGTGCAGCTGCTGAGTGGCACGTAGGAGAATGACAAGGAACTCCTCTACACTGGATGAAGATGCTGAGAGGAGTGAGCCAGCACGAGGGGATGTTGACGTGGAGTTGTGACACTTCTGGGGCCATTCAGAGTAGCAGGAGACCAGGGGCCCATTGTCAGGACTGGGTGTTATAGTCAGGGTTTGCAAGGGAAACAGTACAATACAGGACACATAATTTTTAGGATTATTTTGTAGTAATCACCCTAAGAGTCATATACAAAAAGTGCAGGAAATCTGTCCACACCCTAAAGACCCAGTGAATCCAGCTGAGGGCCTGGATCCTACAGCAGTGTCCTGCATGAGTCCAGCTGAAGACCTAGAGCCCATGGCCATGCCCTCACGAGTCCAGCTGAAGGCCTAGGGCCCACAACAATGTCTCATGCAAGTATATTTCATGGATCTGCACCAGGAAGGCCCAAAGGTCAGTGGTGGAAACTAGAAAGTCTGCGCCAATGGGATGAAGGACCTGTGCCAGCAGGCTGAGGGATCTGCACTGGAGCCAGGAAGCAACGCTCAGAGTAAGGACCAGAGCTCCCCTGAAAGGCACCACAGCCATCCTCAGCGACAACGAGGTCCCGAGCTCCTCCGATGATGAGAACAGCCAGGTTCCTATCAGGAAAGCCAGGGTGACAAGCTCCTCGAGGAGAACCGACAGCACCAACTCTTCCTCTCCAGTTCTCCTTTTTATGTTGTTGGCAACAGTCCTCAGATGGGCCCTGCACACCAGGCACCATGCTGATTCAGTTCAGCTGGGTGTTACAAGTTGTCCACCAGTTGTCAATCCACCACACTGGGGGAACTGGACTATGTCACCCAGGAGTGCAGGTCCTAAGGGCAATGGGGAGCCACTGAAGGTCCTTATGAAGGAGAAACTCTCTGCGCTTGTATAGGACAAAGGACCAGAGAGGGAGGTGATGGCTGCAGGTGGGACACCCGTGCCTGGCTGCCGAAGGTATGGTGGGGAGAGCGGGGAGTGAGCGAAGCAGCAGGGGGTGGGGTGGAACCAGGGTGTCCCTGAGATAAAGTCTACAGTACCAGAGATTGATTAGATAACAAAGCGGAGTGGGGAGGGGGAGAGCTGGTGGTGACACCCAGTCTGTGGCTTCAGTGGTTGGAAGGTTGGTGAGGATGTTCACTGAGACAGTAGACACAGAAGGAGGAGGGAAGGTGATGAGTTTCAGACATCTGGAATTCAAGATGCCTATGAAACGTCATTCATTCACACACCATGCACTGTGCATTTGAGAGACCGAAATGAAGGAGACAGAAGGTTGTTATAGGTGGAGGTAAAATCAGGTGCAAAGGCCCAGAGGCGGGAGAGACCGTGGACTCTGTGAAGAGTTATGAAAGGCTCAGGCAGGTGGGAGCATTGTAGGAGAAGGGAGGGAGCAGAGGCCTCAGCACACAGTGGGCTGTAGGGTGTGGGGGGCGGTAAATAGAAAACACATCTGGGAAAATACGAGACAGCATGGATGGGTTTGTATTTCAGGAAACCTTCTCTTCCTCTTCTTGCCCATGCCTCTAATTAAGGGATCCTTGGATTTCTGATCTGTGAAATGGGGCTGCCGGTCTGTGCCATTGCCACTGTGGCGAGGTGCGTGAACGTGGGGTCCTTGCAGTGTGGCCCCTGTTCTTGGGGAACTTGCTTTCCAGTGAGCGAGCAGGCACAGAGACAGACACTGCTGTGGACCACATGCCACGACAGGGCCCAGCGGTAGCAGGTACTCAGTACATACTTGTCGAGTAAAAGCACTCGGGTCTGTAGGAGCTTAAGGAGGCATTGACTTGCCTGTGGGTAGGGAATATGGGAAGACTCAAAGGTGAGCGACTCCCAAGTGGGGTCCTAAAGGATAACCAGGAATCAGGGTGGGGAGGGAGCACTGCAGACACGGACACAGGGGTGGAGGGGTGGGTGGCAGCCTTGAGGAAGGGCTGGGCTGGGGCAGCTGAAGTCATCCGTGTGGCTGCAGCACCAGCATGCAGCAGTGAGGTGCACAGGGCACATGGTGATGGTGGGGCAGAGGGAGGCCACATCATAAGGAGCTCAGAGGTTGTTCCCCTCATAGGTAATGTGGAGCCATAGAAGGCCTGTAAGCGGAGGAGTGGCTGATTAGCAGAGGACTGGATCCAAATGGAAGGAGGACAGGGCCAGCCAGGGAGGCCAGGGATCAAGTCATTGAGGTTTAGTCTGGGGTAATGACCATGCTGTCACATCTGTGGGATTTATCGTAAGGGATGGAACATCAAGCTTTTTTTTTTTTCCTTTTTAAAAAAATGTTTTTGAAAACCCAGAATTGTGAGCATGCATATATCAGGCAGCAGGACCCCTGGCTTCTACCCCGTGCCCTGCCATTGTCTTGCTCTATGACCTTGGATTAGTCAAGTCACTTAGCTTCTCAGGGCTTTAGGTGGCTCTTGGGTAAGGAGCAAAGGAAGGGACATTGGGAAAGGCTTTGTCTCACCTCTTGGGGTGTAGGGTCCCCTCAGGGCACAGGAGAGATGCAGGGGTAGGGGCAGCTGCCTTCCTTCTTCCTTCTGCCAAGGGGGAAGGGAGGAGGGGGAGGACAAGGACAAGGATGAGCTCATTTATTTTCATGCTGTGACCTCAACACGCAGCCCCACAGTCCCAGCTCACAGAGTCTGGGAGGCCACTGTGGGGTGGGCTGACCCCTCCCACAAGCAGCCACTCTGCTATTGTTCAAAATGGAATTGGTCCCAGGAAGCTTGGAGCCTCTGAAAATGGCTATGAATTTTGCAAAACAGCTCTGAGGCGATAAAGCATGTCAGAAGAATCAAATGTGGAGATCCCTATTTAGAAACCCCACTCTGGACAGACAGAGCCTGGAGGAAGGATGGGGTAGCGGCTCAGGCCCTAAGTGCCCCTCCTCTGTAGCCAGGGATGGGTGCCCGCCTGCATCTGGAGAGGAGACAAGTCCCTTGGCCCGGCTTCTCTCCAGTTCGACTGGTCTCCTTAGATTTGAGCCCCTCACAGAGCATCCCCCATCCTTTCCCAATGCACCTATACATTTTTTTTCTTTTGAAAGCAGCTTTATCATTGTGTAAAAAAAGGATACATATGCTCATTGCAAAAAAAAAAAAAAATCAGACAATATGGAAAAGTTCAAAGAAAAATGTAAAAACCACCTCACATCTCACCAGCCAGAGATAACCACATAACATTTTGGTGAAGGTCCTTCCAGACTTCTCTCTGTGCATAAATATACACAAATAGATCCACGTATGCAGTTCCACCCTGAGTGAGATCAGACGACACATGCTGTTCTGTCACCTGCTTTTTCCCCCAACTCAGCAATATGTCATGGACATCCTTCATGTCAATTCATATACATCCACCTCAGAGTTTTAATGCCTGCATTATGGATATGGACATATTGGTCTATGGATATGCCTCCCTGTACTCACCCAGCCCCCAGTCAACAAAGAGATATTTTCTTTTCAATGGGTTTGCTCTCATAAACATCCCTGCAATGGACATCTATATGCTTTTCATTTATTCATTCATACTACAGATATTTATTGAGTGTGTTCTATGTACCAGATCAATGCCAGGTGCCAGGGATAGAAGTGGTGCCTAAAACTGACACGAACAATCCTTGTTTTAGGAAGTTTATGATTGAGTGGGGAGATGGGGTGTCCAATCCTTGTAGCAGGGAAGACAACAAAAAAACACTTTTTTTTTGCAATCTGTACATGTATTAAGCAGTTACACAAGTAATTATCCAATTAGCAGTTGATTGTAGCAAACAAAAAGTACAGTGAGTATAGAAGCAAAAGTTCTGGCCACAAGAGAATCAAATAAGGGGTCACCTAGGCTTGGGAAGGCTTCTCAGAGGAGGTGACATTCAGATTGAAAGGTACTGTAAGTGGGGGGTTGGGGGGTGGAGCTCAATAGTAGAGTACTTGCCTAGTGTGTGCAAGGTCCTGAGTTTGATCCTCAGCACTGGGAAAAAAAGAGGGAAAAAGAAGAGAAAGATGAGTGGGCAAAAGGCAGAGAACAGTATTTCTGATGGGAACATATAGGAAATTCCTACAAATGGAATTGTTGGGTCAAAGGGCAAGCAGGGGTTACATTTTGTCACATATTCTAAATTGTTCTCCATGGAAGTTCCACAGATTTATAATCCCATAAAGGGTGCTCCGTGCGAGTGTTGCAAAGCTTCAGTAAGACAGCTTGTACAGAGGGTTAAGCATAGTGCTCATGCATAGGAAGTGAGCTGGTTGGGGCGATGTCATTATTATTATAATTATCTTTGCCAATCTAATCAGTGAAAAATGATATCTCATCTTTGTTTTTAACCAACGTGTCTTTTTTCGACTCTGCAGGAAATTGAGCCCTTGGGGGGGGGAATGAACCATCCTTCTTTCTTAAGCCACCTTTGTCAGAAGCCTTCCTGTGATCCTTGGGGAGGCAGGAAGTGCCCAGGGTCCCTGGCCTGCACAGGGTCCCATCCTCACAGCAGAGTCCCATGTGGCGCTGGTTTCCAAAGGCAGGCACCAATCACAGTGATACAGAGGGAGTGGGAGGGTGGCCTGGGACCCTGTGGGGAGGGCCAGGCAGGAGGTGGGGGGCTCGGGAGGCAGAATCCACATGCCATTAGGAGTGCTTAGAGATCCCAGGTGCTCCTGGATGATATTAATGCAGCTATATGAATATTAATAGCTTGTCCATTAATATTAATGACAATAATAAACAAGTGTGAGGATTATTTTTAAAGAGGACTGCTACTCCAGCTGTTGCCTCCCTTCATTAGGACGCCTAGGATGTCCCAGACTTCCTCTCTCCAGACCTCTGGCGGGATACTGTGGCATTCTCTCGACCTCTGCCTGGGCAGGGGCTGAGCCCAGAGGGCATTTTTAACACTTTGCATAAGGAGAATGAGGGCGGGATACCCCAAGTTTCCATCTGTCCCAGGAGCCGTGGGCCATGTGCGCGGGCGGGAGGCTGGGAGAGGAGGAAGGAATGAATCGGCTTGTGTGTGGGCAGCCAGCTGTGGTGGCCCCACTTCCGACCCTCTTGGGCACAAGGCCTCACTGACTCGTCCCCAGAGGAGCGTGGGCAGAGGGTGTACAGGGGCCAATCCCTTGCAAAGGTGGCTGGAAGAATTACCCTGCTAAAGTGGTCATGAATTATAGAAAGGAAGAGGTGGGGAGGGAGGCCCAGAATATCATATGTGTAAATAAACCGGAGTGGCGGCCAGACATAAAAGCCAGCCACCAAGCTCTCATGCCCACAGCGCCCCTTCTTCTGCAGACCCGCCTCCTGCCAAGTACCACAGCAAGTCACTTACAACCTCCTTCTTCAAAGGGTTTGTTAATAAGTCAATGACGGAACATCTAAAGGGGAAAAATATTTCTCTTTATAGTTGGAGATAATTGTCCCAGGAAAAAAAAAAACAACAAACCTTTAATTACAACTCACATGGAGAAAGCTTGATTTGTGGGCAGAGCCCAAATGCTGAGGAGCTAGATGTAAAATATTTGTAATATTTAGGGAACCTAGAGTTTTACATAAAAGTAAACAGCATTGCCTGAAGGCACAATTTCCAGCAACACAATA
The DNA here is from genome assembly GCA_028451465.1 of Erethizon dorsatum. Classification (NCBI taxonomy): domain Eukaryota; kingdom Metazoa; phylum Chordata; class Mammalia; order Rodentia; family Erethizontidae; genus Erethizon; species Erethizon dorsatum. The sequence goes on along the minus strand of CM051827.1, from coordinate 105,238,741 downwards.
AAATGTGCAGTGAATTTATGGCGGCCATCCATTAGCTCTTACCAAGGCAACGTCGCCCCTATCTGTCGTCCATCATTATAATAGAGGGTTAATGCACCGAATTTACATAAAAAAGTCATATTGTCTGCATGAATTATTTACACTCGAAGCTGTTTTTACAGCTTGGTTTCAAGCTGGATTCTGGGAGAGATTCTGCCAGTAAATTACTCTGTGGAGACCTGGTTCTATAACTGTGCGCGGAGCCGGCAATGAAAAGAAAGGAAAATGGGCAGGCCCTGGCGGGTCGTTGGTGCTGACGCCTCTCGGGTGGGGGCTGCAGGCAGCGGTGGAGGCTTGCAGAGGCTGGTGGACCCTGCTGCAGATGGGCTCTGCCTCTGGGCCTGGGGCCTCACTGTTGTTGCCCAGTTGCCCATGCGCTCAAAGCCAGCCAGGGCCCCTGGAACCATGGTGATCTCCTTCCAGAGGTGGCCGAGGGCTTCTGGTGGCCGAAGCATATGGTCTTTTAGGGATCAGGGTCCTAGAGAGGGGGGAGATGCTTCTGTATTTGTTGGAGCAGAGGCTCAGCTCAGCAGTGTGAGTGAGACCCATCACGCCCATTGTGCTGATGGGAAGACTGAGACCTGGAGAGGCACCTACTCAAGAGGCAGGAAGTCCGTTCATCCCAGGTGGGACAGTTGAGACTTGGGGGAGAGTAGGGCTGGCATGGGGCACCTCTCCTCTCTGCTCTTCTTCTGTTTTCTGAGACCTTTGGTTAATCAAAGGCACTGTTAGTAGCTGGGCTGGGCTGGACTATTTGTGGCACTGGATTGTTCTCTTTTCCTTCCTTTGGGGTGTGGAGTACTGGGAGGACTGCTCATGCTCCCAGCGATGTGGAGTTTTGAGGAACTGGTCATGCAATGGAAGGACCTGCGTTTTTAATTCCACATCATCTGCATACCCTTGGGTAACCTTTGGGGATTCAATTTCCTCTTCTGTGAAATGGGATTTCTCTCCCCTCCCTCCCTCCCTTCCTCCTTCTCTCTCTCCTTCCTTGCTTCCTTTCCAGTACTGGGAACTGAACCTAGGATCTTTATACTGAGCTACAGCCCCAGGCCTTTTCTTACTTTTTATTTTGAGACCAGGGTCTTGATAGGTTGCTATGTTGCCTGGGGGTGGACTTGAACTTGTGACCCTCCTGCCTCAGCCTCCCAGAGTGCTGGGATTACAGCTGTGTGCCACCATGCTTGGCTGTGAAATGGGATTTCTGATCTCAACCCTCCCAGCCTGCCTAAAGGGAACGGTAAGAGGCTCATATGGGATAAAATGCTCTGTGAGGCTTGTGGGTGTTACAGGCAAGGCCACAGGTGACAGTGGAGTCTGCGGAGGGAAGTGTTGAGGTCAGAGTGGATAGAGGGAGTTACAAAGGGCATAAGATGGATAGATGGAAAGGTGAGGCCAGACAGCCTGACACAAGAAGGGAAAGAATCATAGAAGCAGAGAGACAGGGAGAGACAAAGAGTAGGGCTTAGAAACAAAGAGGAATATAGAGACAGAGGTGACTCCTTGGGAGAAAGGAGTCAGGAAAGCTCAAGTTGCTTAAGGCTCTGGCTGCCTCAGCATCCTCAGCATGCTTTGCTGGAGGGCGAGGAGGTTGGACTGGGCGGCAGCTGCCCCGAGGCTTGCCCCACCTTTTGCCTGGACCCTCTTCCTTCTTCTGGTGCAAGCCACACCTGGGCTTCTCTCTGGTCCGGGGCTCATGCCTCTTGTCCCTTTGCGGTTCTGCAGCACGAGGAGGCCAGAGCTAGATGCAAGTGCCCTCCTCCCTGCCCCCACCCCAGCACCTGGGACGGGCACATGCCTGTCATCACTGTGACTGCACTCAGGTCTCCTGCTCCTGGAGCAGCCACGGCAATCTCAGGGGCCTGGAGACAACAAACGGCTCCCTGCTGATGGGCTGCTCACCGCCTCCTGCCCGCCGGCCGTTCCGCTGCACACAGGCAGATAATCATGTAAGGCAAGGGAACCCCCTCCTGCCTGTGGTGGTGTGATTTAAACCTGAACTTTGCTTTGCTTTCTTTCATCCCCCGGAGAAGCAAGATTTAGACTGTAAATTTCTCTGTCTTCCTGCACACATGCACACAACACACGTGCACAGACACATGCTTGCACACGCACACAAAGGTGCTCACACACTGCTAACTCCCTGTGCACGCACACACAGACATGCCCACACTTTCCCAAACTGCAGCACACCTGTCGGCCACACAGGATGCATTTGCACACACATACCACTCATGGCCACAGCTTAGGGCAGGTTAGACACACTGGTGGCTGGAATGGCTTTGGCGTGTAGGGTGGGTAGGAGATGAAGTGACACGGGACACTACAATTGCAAGAAACCCTCCAAACCTTCCCCATGTGTCACCTGGAGGAGGGAGTGAGGTTTGTGTTCCTGTGTGTATGTGTGTGCCTCTCTGTGTGTCCCTGTGTGCACATAAGTGTGTTTCTATGCGTGCCTTTGTTGAACATGGAGGCTGACAGGAGTGTGGCATAGCACGGGGACTGGAATCATGTCCACGGTGTCACTGCCACACTGCTGGCCTTGGGCAATCTGCTGCCTCTTTCTGGGCTTCAGCTTCTGCTGGCCCCTGAGGGTCCTGCCCCTTCTGACTTGCTAGTCTGGATAGCCTTGAGGGTGTGTCTCTCCAAGACTTGGTAAACTGGGCTTAAGAATGTGTGTGCACAGGCGTGCGTGCGTGGGTCCCGTGTGTGTCTGGGCTGGGTATATTTGTGTGCGTGTTTCATGTATGTGTGGGTGTACTTGTGCGTGTTCCCGAGGATGTGCTTTTCATAGCAGAGGATGCCGCGTGCCCGTGACTGCACCCCGACTCCGGGCGTATGGCAGTGTGTCTGGAAGTTGATCTCTGTCTGTGTTTGCTCAGTGGAAGAACTTGTGAGGGTGAGGACAAGTGGCACCCTGCTTACAGCTGCACAGCCCCTGCTGTGGTTTGAATGTCTCTACCAAAACTCTGGTTGAAATTTAATCCCTATTGCGCAGTCTGAAGAGGACAGAAACAGGGACGTTTGAAGGTCGTCAAGGTGAGGTGAGGCCATGATGGTGGGGCCCTAATCCTGTGGCACTGTGCCTCTTAAGAAGCCAGCATGCTCGGCCTCTGTTGCTGTGCGATGGCCTGTGCTACTTGGGGACCCTGCTGAATCCCTAGCAGCAAGATGACCTCAGCAGAGATGGCTGCCTGATCTTACACCCCTCGGCTTTGAGAATCCTAAGCCAAATAACCTTATTTTTCTTGTACATTGTCCACGTCCCATCTGACTATCACAATAGAAAACAGAAGACACCACTCCCTGACTGCTCAGCCTTCATCTCTGTGTGTCGGTCCTCGCTGGGTGCATCAGACATCTCCTTCTCTGTTTTCTTATTTCTCTCCTAGATGCTAGAAGGCAGACTCTATGAGGGTAGGGATGTGAGCGATTTTGTTTGTGTTTACGTTCCCACTATTAGAACAGTCTCTGGCAGAGTGGCATCGTGGATAGGCAATAAATATTTGCTGATTGAATGAATGAATTGCTTTACCTCCCTCTGCAAGAGTGCCCTGAAGTGTCACTCTTCATGAGGGCTTGACCATTCTACTTCAGACTGCTGCCTGCTCCCCAGCCCTCCGAGTCCCCTTGTCTTGTTCAGCCTTTTTCTGTATTACCTTCCAGTACACTCAGTGACTTACTAATTTATGTTTATTTTTATTTATTTATTTATTTATTTATTTATTTATTTATTTATTTATTTATTTATTTTTATGTAGGTACCAGGAGTCGACCTCAGGACCTCGCGCTTGCCAGGCAGGCGCTTGTGCCACTGAGCCATCTCACCAGCCCTTATGTTTATTTTTATTTACTATTCTAAGTTTTATCTTGTTATCGCTGTTAGAATACAAGTCCTCACAGAGGTGGTTTGTCCATGCATCCCGAGTGCCTAGAAGAGTACTGGAGTTTTATGTGAGTGTGCATATGGGTGTGAGTGTCAGGGACAGCATTTTGATTGGGTGACAGCGATGGGGAGAGAGATGGCCCTGCTCCAAGGCTCTGTCCTCTGATTCCAAGGGGCAGTTCTCTGATAGAGGGTTCAGGTTCTGGCATCCTGCCTGGTTTTCCTATAGGCCCATGAATGGCTTCCCCAGAAATCACTAGGAATCTTTTTTCCACTGCACATCCCCACGGTGGCCACAAACCTGTGCCCAAGCTCTGGTAGCTTCTTGAGTTTACTTTTTCTTTTCCTCTCAGACAGGTCAATGCCCTAAGCTTAAGGAATCCCTTCAACCCACAGCCCAGCTGTCACCAGGGCCAGGAAGGTAAAGAGACCAGGAAAGGCCAGGGGTCAGTGCTGGAGGGCAACCATGTGGGAAAGCTGGATTCATCCTGTGGACAGATGGGCATGTGGCTGGAAGTGGGGTCTGAGGGGACACTTGGCACATGGGGTCCTGGCCCCTGGGGTTTCAGGAGGTTGTGGTCAGTGGCACTGGAGTTTGGTGGTAGGTGGCTGAACTCTGATGAAGGGTCAGGATCCAGGCCGGTCTCATGCTCAGCTATGGGGAGTCAAGGGCCCCACATGAAGAAGCTTAGGATTCTAGGGTGAAGATGGGCTTCTGGGGCCAAGATGAAGGGCCCAGTGGTCCTGTCTTCAGGGAGTGATGATGTCTGTACCAAAGCCCACTGAGGGTGGTGGCACAGAGCCATGGGCAGGTGGGAGTGAGGAGTGGTTGATCTGTGGATGACAGTGCAGGACCCAGACGGCACTCAGCCGAGTGGAGCTTCGGGCTGGGGCCCAAAAGACAGAGGCAGCTGGATCAGAGACCAATTCCCCTTCAGGCCAAGCTTTAGGAAATGTTATCTATCCACTGTGGAGAGCACGGTGTTCAGAGTCAAACAGAGCTGAGCTTTGCTTTCACATTACCCAGCCCTGTGACCTTGAAGGAATTATTTAACCTTGCTGACCCTTACAGGCAAAGTGGAGACCCCCTCTTTATTCCTATGATGGAATCGGAGGGATCAAGCTGTCATTATTGCTGTATTTTTATTAAAAAACTACACAGGTCTAAGAAAGGGAGACCTTTTCCACAGGAATTAAAATAAAAAAAGATACAGGGTTTTGCTAATTTCAAATTAGTGTGAGGGTCTGGTAGGGACGGTGAAGTTGGTGAAATACAGAAAAGATGGCAGCCATCCCTGGGGCTAACATGGGTTCACCAAGACCAGGCAAGTCCTTCAAGTTCTTGGTAGCTTAGTGTCTGCTGGTGGATGAAGAAAACAAGGTGTGTGCGGTGCGAAGAAGACACTTACTACTAAGCAGCACATGTGTACCGGGGACTCCACACACACTGTCTCACTTGATCCTCACAAGCTTTTGTCCCAGGTGTGACAGCCTCCATCTTATGGATGGGAAACAGTCTCTGGGACTTTACGTGACCTGCCCAAGATCAGTGGAGCTGGGATTCCAACCTGGATATGCCTGCCCCTTTTCGTTGTGTCACACCATAGCTCTGAAGACATTAGTCTCTTGTGACCCTTGAGGACATGAGGGGCCCCTGCGAGGGCATAGAGGTGGCTGCCATCTGGCTAAATGACAGCCACAGGTCCCTCTGTAGGAGGCCTTTAGAGACTCCCACAGCCTCTGCCTTCCGTCCTGTTCCCACCAATCTATGCTCCGGCCTCAGAAGGAGACACAGAGCGGGGCAGGCCTATGACAGGAGGAAGTGGCAGGAAGCTCTGAGGGACAGAGAAAGGCTCAGGTAGCAGGACAAAAATCCAGAAAGATCTCAACAGGCTGGAAAGTCAAGGTGAATTTAACATGAAGAAATATCACAGAAACAAATGCTGAGGCCTATCCTAACCACGAGAAAATAGTAGAGGGGAATAGCAGCTCATGACAAAGAGGCTGAGGAGCTCACATGCCAGCCAGTTGAGTATGAGTCAGTAAACTGCATTCACAGAAGTATGGTGTCTGGGACAAGGGAGGGGACCACCCTCCTGCTTCAGCCTACTCTCAGTCCTGGGACTGTTTCTGTTGTACATATTTGAAGGTCAGGTGCTACTTTCTGTTTTTCTAGTGCTTTCTCATTCTTTTGGGGGACTTTGACCTTATGATTTTATCCAGAGTGGGCCCCCAAAGTGACACCTTTAAAGGTGGCAGAGAAAATGCAGATTTTCTGAGCTTTTGTTTGAGTATCAGGTCTTGGATTTGACCTTTATGCCAAACTACTATCATCAAGGGAGAGGGATGCGCCAGTCTCTGATGTTCTGGCACTGGGAGGGGTCTCGGTCCCCGTCCACCCCTTTCCCAGCTGCCTGCTTTGCTTCTTGGAGCCCACATCCTAGAGGTCGGTGCTGCCAGGCTGGCTGTGTTCTGCAGGAGGCTGGGCGGGAGCAGGGAGCCTCGAATTGCTCACGCTGGGCTGCATCTCTGCTTGAGCTGGGTGTCACCTGCCAAGCTGAATTGGGTACAGGAAGCGCCTGGCTGGGAGACACACTGTTTAACTTGGAGGTTCTGCTCTACTCTGAAATGCACTTCTTCTGGCAGCTGCAGTGAAGTGAAGCTGTTGAGCCTCCCTCTCTTATGCCAGACTCACAGCCACTTTTTCCTGAGAAAGAAACAGGGCTCCAGACAGTTTTACTCATTAAAGACTTCTTTTCCTCCTAAATCTGTTTTTGTGATTTTTTTTTCACAAACGGAAAAGTAAAACGGATGATATTGAGATAAACAAGGCATTTGTGATAGGAAGGTTAAAGCAGATTGTTGGGGGTGGGGAGGGGGGCTGGAGAGGCCCCACACTTCTGCACACAGGCTGCTCATAGCCTGTTGGGGATGGGAGCGAAAGTGCGCGTGAGTCTGCCCACCTCCCAGCCCAGAGGCGCCTGCTCCTTCCAGTGTCTTGGGATTCACCAGGAGAGGTAGTGGGGAAGGGAACTATGGTTGAAGAGCCTACTAAGTGCTATGCTTGTATTATGCGCAAGTCCTCGTAACGACCCTGGGTGGTCAGACCTATTTTACAGATTTGGAAAGTTGAGGCTCAGATGGGTTAAGCTTCACTAGTCAGGGTGCATGGAGCTTGGGTTTGAATCTCCATCTGTCTGACCTCGGATGCCATGCTTTTTTGGCTATACTTTGTTGCCCAGAGCAGTGTTTCGAGCCAGAGGATACTAAAGGAGGAAGAGGCAAAGAGGAGGAAGATGAAGAGACACTGGCCTGTTCTGAGGAGAGGACATCTCGCCTGGTGAGACTGAATGAGACATTGATCACGTGTGAGTGAACCGAGATGGAGTTGCTGGCTTCTCACGACTATGGGTGGTGTGGGGAGTGTGCGTGCGTGTGGGTGGAGGGTGTGGATGGGTTTGGCTGATAACCAAGATAGGCTTCCTGGAGGCGGAGGGCCCTGGGAGTTGAATGGAGCTGACTGAATGGCCTTGCAGCAGTGTGAACCAAGGCAGGGAGGTGTGGGTCTGGTTTAGGTGAGTGGAGGTAGCCACAGTGGGCAGTGCTGCTTGTGGAACGACATGGGTATGGGCATGAGAGGACCCGGATGGAGAGCGTGAACCAAGAATGAGCCCTGGGAGGCAGTTATGTGGTTCTTGTCCTGACTCTGCCATTGACTTACTTGATGTGTGATCTTGGATGAATCCCTTTCCCTCTCCGGGCCTCAGATTTTTCATCTGTCAGATGGTGGAATTGGACCACAGGATCCCTAAGGACCCTTGCAGGGTCCATGAAGAAAGAAGGTGACTGTAGAATCCAGAGGGATTTGATCATCAAGACTTGGCATTAGCATCATGAAACTCAGAACTGACAAGGCCCCCAGGAATCATCTACCTAAACTCTTATTTACATCTTAAAGAATAAATGGGAGCCATTGAGGCAAAGGGAAGGGAGATGGAAGGTGGGAAAGAGGGCATCCCAGGCTGGAGGCCTCATGTGAGGAAAGGCATGGGTGGAGGCAAGAGACAGGTGTGTGTGGAGGCAAGAGACAGGTGTGTAGGGAGCATCAGGGAGCTTTGCCTCCCTCCTCTGGGTAATGGGCACCGCTGGGAGTGGGAGTGGCACACTCAGAGGGGCCATTTTGAAAGTAGGTGGTGGTAGCTTTGTGGATGGTGGAGTGGAAAGGGACTGGGAGTGGGTGCAGGCAGAGGACACATGCTGGCAGGGCTGGTTAGGAAGCTGCCATCCAGTTCTGTGTGGTGAGTGGAGCCAGGGGTTGAGGACCACACCTGCTCCCAAGGGGTAGGATGTGGGCTAGATGGGACGAATCACCAGATTGGAAGCAGGGAGCGAGTGGAGGGAAGAGTAGGGACTCCTGGGTTGCTGGCAGGAGACACAGGAGGAGAGAGCAGTTTGTTGGGCAGACAACGGGTTCAGCTTTAGATCTGCTGGCTTTGAGGTGGCCGTGGAACACAAACGCCACGCCTCACTCCTACGCCTGTTTATGTGCTCACCGAGCAACTGCTATGTGCCAGGCATGGCCAGACGCCTCCTTCCTGTAGCTGTCAGCTTGGGGGGCATCTCACAGGGCCCAGCCTCCTTCAGAGATTAGAGATCTGCAGCTCTGGCTCCTGCACCCTGTCTGCTTCAGGAAACAAGGAGTGTGGAGAGAATGCGTGTCGACTTTAGATATTGTAAGTACTGGGTTTCAGCCCCAGTGCCTTTTTGTGTGGTCTTATGAGGTGGTTTTTTTTTTTTTTTTTTTGTGTGTGTGTGTGTAGTATTGGAGATTGAACCAGGGACTCTACCACTGAGCTACACCCCAGGTCCTTTTTATTTTGAGACAGGGTCTTGCTAAGTTACCTAGGCTAACCTTGAACTTATGATCCTCCCGCTTCAGCCTCCCAAGTAGTTGGGATTATGAGTATGCACTGCCATGTGTGGCAGTTAAGTGGGTTTAACCAAATCTCTCTTATAGGCAGTGGTGTGCTGGAGTGGATTCCAGTGGCCCATAGAACTGAGTAAGGACGTGTCTTTTGAACTCCCTGTTCACCAACATCACTTCCATAGCTTGAAAGTTACCATCATGAGGATATTTACACCATAGCAGTTGGCAAATAGTAAAAATCATTTTTGTTTTGTTTTTTGTGATGCTGGGGATTGAACCTAGGATCTTTGAGCTTTGAGTAGAGCTACATCCCTCTCTTATTTTTATTTGACACAGGGTCTTGCTAAGTTGCTAAGTTGCCTAGGCTGGGCTTGAACTTGTGATCCTCCTGCCTCAGCCTCCCAGAGTGTTGGGCTTACAGGTGTCTGCCACCACAACTAGCTCAGAGCTCTTCATTCTTCCCAAGAGCTCCTTTGTAAATACTTACCAGCTTACAATGAATACTCACTGCTTGCAGAGTTATGATGAGGACAAGGGACGCAGGGCACCCGGGCCCCACAGAAACACACATGCTTGGCTTACAGTAGGTTCTTAGTAAGTACAGCTGCCTTCTCCTTTGACCTTTCCATTGTAAGAGAAATCTGTTGCTTCATTTGCCCAGAACAGCAGCTTTTCTTCAGCTGGCGACAGCTCTTTTCTCTCAGGCAATGTGGTCCCAGTGGAAGCCGCCATCTTCCTCCCTCGGCCTCCACAGAGAGAAGGAATTGGAAGGATGAGGACTTTGGAGTCTTGCGAGTCTAAGTTTGAATCTTGACTCTGCCTCATAGCTGTGTAATGACCTTGGGCAAATTATTTAATCGTGCTGAGCCTCAATTAAATCCCCTGTAACCGGGGAGGGACATGCCTCCCTCATTAAGTTGTTGTGAGGCTGAGATGAGGTCATGGGGCTGAGGCCTGGCACCAAAGCTGAAGTTTCAGTGAAAGCTGCGCCAGTGCAGCCTCTTTCCCCCCCGAGAGTCCCCTGGGGACTTGGGGCAGCCTGATGGCGGTGGTGGAGTGGGGATGGGGCTGCAGCCTGGGCAGGAAGGGTGCTGGCGGAATATGTGGGTCAGGCAGGGCTGTGGCTGGGGCGCAGTGTATTCCGAGGGCAGTGGAGGGGAACCCCGTGTCAGGTCGGCTCGCTCTGCCAGCCCCCCACCTGCGGCTCCGCAGATGAGCTCCCGCGTGAGCCGCCTCCTGGGTTTCTGGGGTGGCAGCCGGGGCCGCCCTGATTTATCACCGGGCCCCAAGCAGATTAAATCACCCAGAGTCATTTGAATTTTACCCAGCCTTGTCACACAAATCTTAAAAACTGCTGTCTGGCTAGAAAACTTTCTCTTCACTTTTTGGAGGAAAACTAAGTGCTCTAGAAATTGAAAATTGAGGTGAAGTGGGAAAAAGGAGGGAGTTCCAGGGGATTTCTGCATCTTCAGGACAGGCCAGAGTTGGTTGTTTGAGGGTGTGAGTGAGTGTGTGTGTGTGTGTGTGTGTGTGTGTGTGAGAGAGAGAGAGAGAGAGAGAGAGAGATTGCTAAATTTCTAAGAGGCCTCTGGGGCAATGTTGGCTTTGGACACAGGATGCCGTCACTAGCATGTCTGATTCTCACAGGATTGTGGTGGAAGTCAAAAGGGCGTGGTGTGCAAACTGTTTTGTAGACGCCAATCAGTTCTGTGATTACTAATTGGGGAGATGGGACGAACGACTACAGTGCTACCTTAGTTCACGGACTTGATTCTTTCCACGATTCTGGTCACAAGCCAAGTTGGATGAGAACCGAGTTAAAATAATAGTTAGGTTCAATGTGGACCTTATGGGGAAATTTGATTCAGTTGTTATCTAGTTTGGTTTGTGACGAGAATTGTGGAGAGAATTGAGTTCGTGAACCAAGGTATCACTGTATACCAATAAATCATAGATGGCAGAGCTCTAAAGGGTCTCTGGGACTTAAAAGGGAGGCGTTGCTGGAGGTCTACAGCTGAAGGAAGCCAAGTGAGCCTGTCCTCTCTGCAGTGTGTGAGGGGGATGGGTGAGGAAAATCCCTGCAGTGACTTTGGCACACTGGGTGTTTCTGACCAATCACACACTCATTTCCCTGGTCACAGGGATTGGTTCAAATTAGCCCAGTCAGGATTTTTGAAAAATGGCTGAGGAAACATCCAATCTCTGTCTGGATTTGAGAGAGGAAAATGTGGCTCTAAGTTCTGGCAGGCATTGGTGGCTAGGAGCACTGGCCTGAGAATGTAGCCAGTGTAGAGAGGTGGGAAGAGCGTAGAAAATCACAGAAAAATGGAATTCCAGTCCTGATCAAACTGTGCCTTAAAGCCTATTGCATCTGCAGTGTTTAGTAAGTGAACTGTTGAATTTGCTTCATTAAGCCTGCTTGCATTTCATTTCTGTGTTGTTTGCAACATAACAGTTGACACAAGTAACTGAGGGATGGAGCTCACTAGGAGAGCACTTGCCTAGTAGCATGGGGAAATTTGTTTTTTTTTTTTTTTTTTTTGTGGGTACCGGGGGTCGACCTCAGGACCTTGCACGCCAGTGGCGCTCGTGCCGCTGAGCGATATCACCGGCCCTTTTTTCGTATGTGGGTTCTGGGAGTCGAACTTGGGCCCTCGCGCTTGCCAGGCAGGTGCTTACGCCACTGAGCCATCAGTGGAGCCACCGGCCCCAGACCCTGGGTTTCTGAAGCACACACACACACACACACCCCACACGCACACACATGTGTGCGCTGACACAAAATGATAGAGGGATCTGAGTGTGAAACGGGAGTCTGCTTGGTATTAGGTAGCTGTTAGTGGGTAGAATACTAGGTTGAAGGAAAGGGTTGGTAGAAGTGTATGTTAGGGGTAGTGGTAGAAGGGACCATAGGAAATAAGACTGGAAGGAAGTCTGGGGTTGAATAACGAAAGGTCTCAGATGTGAGTTTAATAACTTGGATTTGATTCTCTAGGCAATGGGGAGAGCAGAGTTGGGGGGGTTAGAGGTGTGAGCACAGTGATATTTTGGGAAGATCGACCTAAGAGTGGGATGCATAAACCAGTTGTGATGGTGCACACTTATAACTCTGAGAGGCTGAGGCAGGACAATTGCAAGGTTGAGCCTAGCTTCAGCAACTTAGCAACTTAGTAAGACCCAGTATCAAAATAAAAAAAAATAAAAAAGATAGGGATGGGGATGCAGTTCAGTGAGAAGGCCTTGAGTTCAATTTTCAGCACCCCACCCCCCAAAGTGGGATATATACTGGTTAGCTTAGAAGGAGAAGTTGGGGGCTGAGACTTAAAAAATATCATGTACTAGCTGAGCATGGTGGCACACGCCTATAATCCCAGCACTTGGAAGGCTGAGACAGGAGGATTGCCACAAGTTTGAGGCCAGCCAGGCTCCGTAGTAAGTTCGAGCACAGCCTGAACTACATAGTGAGACCTTGACTTAAAAAAAGAAAAAGAAAAAAAAAAAGAAAAAAAAAGCCAACCCAAAAATCATGTACTGATACTGCATATAGTTCATGTATTTTCTCACTTAAACCCTAAAACAGCCTCTGTCTCTCTCTCTGCGTATGTATTATTTCCTCTAGTTTTGAACTGACTTTCAAAGATCTTAAGTAATTTGACTAGATAATGTAGTTAGTAAATGGCAGAATCTGGACTTCAGCTCAGGTCAGCTGACTTCAGACCCTATACCCTTATTCTTCGCATTTATTATAACACAGGAGATGAATGAATGTAGACTAGAATGAATGAATGAATGTAGTGACCACAGGGTAGAGGTGGGGGATAAGGGTCATTAGAGTAATGAAGTGCTTGCTATGTGCTTATCGAAGTCAGAAAGTGGACCAGGGGCACTCTGTCTCTGTCTCTGTCTCTGTCTCTCTGTCTCTCTATCTCTCTGTCTCTCTCTCCTTGTGTGTGTTGGGAACTGAACCCATGCCTTATGCATGCTAAGCACATGCTCTACCACTGAGCTACACATTCACCTCTATTAATATTTTTAAAAACACTTTCCCTCAAGTGCTAGACATTGCAATTAGACAAGAAGATTAAGTAGAAAATATAAGTAGTGGGGGAGAGGAGCAAATAATCATAGATTGCAGATGAGCGATTATCTGGAAAACCCGAGATAATTTCCTGAAAAACAATTGGGGGAAAAAAACAGTTTAGTAAAAAAAAAGCCAATAACGAGACAATATACACAGGCCATTAGCTTTTCTATTTATAAAAATGAAGGTAAAATAAAAGGTCTCATCCACAGTGACAAGAAGAAAACAAAAACATAAAATACCTGGAAATAAACTTTACATGGAGTGTGTAGCATTACATGAAGAAACCCAGAAAACTCCTGAGGATGTAAAAGATTTGAACAAATATGAGACATGCCTGGTCATTGGGTGGAAATATTCAGTACTATACAGGTGTTGCTTCTCCTTAAATGAATGCACAAAATTAAGATAACTCAATCAAGATCCCAACCAAAAGAATTATTAATATTATTATTATTATTATTTTTTTTTTTTCTTGTGGGTACCGGGGGGTCGACCTCAGGACCTCGCGCGCCAGCAGGCGCCCGTGCCACTGAGCGATATCACCGGCCCCTTTTTCGTATGTGGGATCCGGGAGTCGAACTCGGGCCCTCACGCTTGCAAGGCAGGTGCTTATGCCGCTGAGCCATCTCACCGGCCCAAAAGAATTATTTTTGAATTTGACAAAACAACTATAAAATTAATCTGGAAGGATAAAAATGAGAGTAATCAGGAAATTCCATAAAAGAAAAATGACTAGTACTTGCTCTATCAGATATTAAAATGTTTAGCTGGGCAAGGAGGTGCATTACAGATCACAGAATCCCAGAGCTCTGGGAGGCTGAGGCAGGGGGATCACAAATTCTAGCCTATCTTGGGCAACTTAACAACTTAGTGAGATCCTGTTTCAAAATTTTTTTTTTTTTTTTTTATTTTTTGTGGGTACCGGGGGGTCGACCTCAGGACCTCACGTGCCAGTAGGCGCCCGTGCCACTGAGCGATATCACCGGCCCCTTTTTCGTATGTGGGATCTGGGAGTCGAACTCGGGCCCTCGCGCTTGCCGGGCAGGCGCTTAAGCCGCTGAGCCATCTCACCGGCCCCCTGTTTCAAAATATAAAAAAAAAAAAAAAAAAAAAAAAAAGCCTGGAGATGTAGTTCAGGAAAAGGGTCTGGATTCAATCTTTTTTTTTTTTTTTGAGACAGGGTCTCACTATGTAGTTCAGGCTGTCCTTGAATTCATTTCTCGGGTGCTGGGGTTACAGGTGTGAGTCACCATGTCTGGCTGGATTCAATCTTCAGTACCACACATACACATTTAAGAAAAGTTTCATAGAGACAATAATTAAAATTCTGTGTAATAATAGATGAGTCAGACAGAGTTGTGAGTCCAGAAATGGATCTAAATACTTAAGGAGATTTTTGTATAGTAAATGGCATTTTAATTGAGTTGGGAAATATATAAATCCTACCTGAGTTGGGGTAATTGTCCAGCCATCACAATAGAAGCTCTTTTTCCGTCTTACTCCAGTAAGATTAAGCTACAAGGACCAGGGTGATATATATGAGTGAATATTTTGATCATTTTAAGGTGGGGAAGGTCCTTCTAAGTATGTCATGATATCCAGAAATCATAAAAGAAAATATTTAAAGAATCTGACCATATGAAAATTAAAAATATACATTAAAGAACAAAAGGGCAGGGAGAAGATACAAAACAGGTACATTTAATCTTATCCTAAGGTGCAAGAGATGCTTACAATCATTAAGAAAAACGTAAATCCTTCATTAGAAACATGGGCAAAGGATGTGAATAGATAATTCACAAAAACTACATATGACTGAAAAAACCACAAAGATATTTATTTATCCTCACTGATAACCTCACAATGCCAATAAAAATCAGTGTCATTTGTCTTGAGTTCATTTGGTCACAGAGTAAGGCTGACAAATTCCAGGGCAGGTGAGGGTGTGAGCAGAGAGAGACCGGAGTGGCACTGCCGTGACAGTCGTTATGCATGTGCCAAGGGCAGTGTGGCAGAATTGGAAATAGTATACCCTTTATCACAGCGATCTTGTTTGCCAGTTTTTATACTAAAGAGATAATAGCAAAAATGAGCAAAGAGATATGCACAGGATATTTACCACAACGTTGTTTATGAGAGTAGAGTCTCGACAACATCCTAAAAGATCATCAGTAGAGATCCAGCAAAAATATGTATGATACATACATACAATGCAATATGATGGAGTAATTAAAATAATTTTGCAGAGCTCTATTTATTGACATAGAAAGATGTCTATGACATATTGTTGAGCAAGAAAAGCAGGTGTCAGCGAGAACAGTATGTATAATACAACTCCTCATCTATAAAATTATATACATGGATCTCCATGTGTATATATGCATGGAGATATGTCTGCAAGGCTGTTCACCAGAATGCTAGGGGTGGTTATATCTGAGTGGTAGGATTTTTACTTTCTTTTTCATACTTTTAGGTATCAGTTTGATTTTTGTTTTTATAATGAGGATATATCGTGTTTGTCAATCAGAATAAACAATGAAGCTATTTTCATTTCGAAATGAAGATAAATATTAAACAGGAGGAATCGGCACGTGGTGATTTAACGGCTGTGGATAAGGAGTCAAGAGGCGAGCCAAGAATTTGATCCGCGGTGCCTGAAGGATTGCAAATCCGAATCAGCAGCTGATGGAGAGGGAAGAGCAGGCACTGTGTGCTCAGTGCTTTGGTTTGGGGCAGTGGCCGGCAGGCAGCCTGTTAGGAGGGGCGGGCCATTCCCCAAGGACAAAGCTGTGGGTGAGACTTAGGAGTGAGGCAGTGCCTTGACAGGAGCAGGGAGGGCTGGAAACAGAGCCCTGGACCGCAGCCAAGGTGATGAACAGGCGAAGGAAGAGGCTGCATGGTCAAATAGGAGTCTTTTGGTGACTTCAGAGAGAGCAGTTTCGGTGGAGGAGTCAGGCTGTGCACTGTTGCATGTGGGGATGTGGGGTCTGTTGTGGGAGAAGAGAAGGTCCAACTGGGGGGCCCGGGTTTGAGGGACGCGGATCAAGCCTTGATTGGGGAAGGCAGCACATGTGCCACTCCGCTTGTTTACCAACTCTGCTGGGCATTGCTAATCATTGTGCTGAGCCCTTACAAAGCCTCAAAGTCTTTCTCCCACCAGCTGGCCTGGGAGCCTTGAGAAGTGGATAGGAGTTGGTTGGTGCAGAGAACCTGGTTTCCTTGCCTGGACTTGAACGCATGCTTGAGGGATGATGAGAAGGAATCCGTGGAGGGGCGACTGGAAGAGCAGAGAGACAGGCCTGGTGGGGCCAGGTCTCCCATCTGTGTGGGCATAAACTATAGGTGCAGGCCAGAGAGGGGTCAGCAAGGAGCCCAGGATGCCTAATGCTAGAACAAGTTTTTGCTTCGGGTCCTGCTGTGAAAAAGCCCTACTGTGTGGGAACTGTCAGTCGTGCATAGATACTCGGGGACTCATGGTGGCCCAGTACCTGCTGTGGACGTAGTAGACATAGCAGGTGCCCCATCGTTGGGAGCAATGGGTATGAGGGGTCTGACTGTAGGTTCCCACTGAAAGGCCCAAGAGCAGAACAAGGAGCTGAGGCCCAGTTGTGACTTTCTGGGGAGACTCTGAAGGAAAACAGTACGACTCAGGTATTGCGCCTGTGACACTGTTTGGACCCCATCAGTAAGAGCATGGGAGCCGGGATTGAGGAGGTGAAGGCTCTTCTGGATGTGAGCTTGTCCGCATGGTCAGAGCTTGTTTGGAGTGTTGGAGGGATGCAGACACATATGCAGAGCTCAGACCAGGCTGGGGAGAGACTCGGACATCACCCCCATCTAGAGGAAGTGCTTGAGGGAGTCCTGGCCAAGAAATGAGATATTTGCTTTTAACCTATTGAAGTAGTGTTTCCTAAAATGTGCTCCTTCGAGCCTTAGTTTCTTGAGGTTGTAACACAGAAAAGGGCTCTAGGAGCAAATATGCCCATGACATGCAGCACCCATTGCTCAGTACCTGTGAATGCAGTAAAGGCTCTGAGAAGTCCTGCAGCAAAGAAATTGGTTCAACATTGAATTTTCTCAAACTTATTTGATCACAGAAACTTTTTCCATTTAACACCAATTTACCTCCCCCAGGACTAGTGGCTGTCCTGTGTGTTCCCAGAGTTAGTGTTTGTGACAGTAGGGGTACATGGCACAGAGGCAGATCCCAGGTCAGTTCAAGGAAGAATCTTGCAACCACTGTGGACATTTTAACCACAGAAGAGGCAGTCGGGGATGTCAGCCCCTGAAGCCTCAGGCAGAATGTGGACTTATCAGGCTCTAGGTGGGTATCATCATTGACTTCTGGGGTTCCTTGGTTCCGGAGCAGGGCTCCCTGGATATGCAGAGGTGATGCTCCGGCCTGGGAACCTGTGGCCTCCCCTCTATTGCTGTGTGCTCCGCCCAAGAGTACTGAGTCTGGGAACGAGCAGTCCGTGAAGGTAAGATGTGAACACATAAATATCCTCATTACATCCCAAATATACACCCCAAACTTTACATCACAGGAGCAGCAGCTGGGGCCGCCCACAGCCCTAATTGCTTTTCTGTACTGAGTGAATGTCCTCTCTGCAGCTCTGTCTCCCATTCATTGAGGTAATTACTGGAGGAAGCCAGCTGCGGCAAACTGGCGGGCAAGCAGCACATCTGTGCCACCACCTAATGGGAGCCGCCGGAGGATGGATGTCCCATGGAGCCAGCACCTCTCTGCTCTCCTCCTGGGAAGTGGGGCCTGCGGAGGAGAGGCTGACCTCTCAGCTCTGGTTCCCATCTCAGTGGGTCCAGACTGAGCTGCAGGAACGGGACAGGGTGCTGCTCCTCATAGGGACCTGACAGGCACCATTCAGACGGGCAAGCAGGACCCAGGCCAGGCACAGGCAAGGGGAGGGGATGGTGGGAGAAGTGACTTTGTTTAACACGTAGCTCAAGATGCTTTCTCTTGGGCCGGTGAGATGGCTCAGCGGCATAAGCGCCTGCCGGGCAAGCGCAAGGTCCTGAGGTCCTTGAGAAGTGGATAGGAATCCACATAAAGGAAAAAAAAGGGCCGGTGATATCGCTCAGTGGCACAAGCGCTTGCTGGCAAGTGCGAGGTCCTGAGGTCAACCCCCGGTACCCACATTAAAAAAAAAAAAAGATGCCTTCTCTGAATCTCATGCTGGGCTGGGACACTGAACCCAGACAAGCAGTCATCGCACACCCTGAGGGCCAGGGGACTTTTTCAGGACTAGAGTGACAGAGGACAGAGATACTATTTTGGGGACAAGAGGTCATGAGACAGTAGGATTGGTCCCTGGCTTTGTGCATGGCCCAGAGAAGGAAGTTACCTTCAGTTAGGGTGTTCTCTTCTGCAAAATGAGAACTTCCAGGTGCCAAAGTGACACCAACTTGTCCCCTTGCCTCTTGGTCTCCAGTGACCATTGAAGACTCATGAAGATCTTCCTGAGATTTCTTTAAGGTGACTCCTAAGCATGGGGCTCTCGGCTGGGAACTGCAATGCACACTGCTGGAACCTGAGCCCTTGGTGGTGGCCAAGGTGGGTGCCCTGGGGCAGGTGGGTACGAGCCTCTTTTCTGAGGGGCTGGGGTGGGTAGGGGGCTGTGGCCCAGGCGCTCTGCCCACCAGGCTTCCTGTGGGTGGCAAGTGAAACTTTTCTTCCTGGTTCTCTCCCAGCAGCCAGCTCCATTCCCTCAGCCCCAAGTGGCGGCTCCTTGGGCCGGAAACAATGTGCTTTCTCCACGCCTTGGAGTGGAAGTCAGCAGTTTGGCACCGTCTGGCTGGCAGCCTCTACCGGCTTCCTTTGGCACTTTATTGGCAAAGGCGGTGACATTTCTTTCAGTTGGGTGGGTGGAGCTGTTATGCAAACTCCCGCTCTCCTCATTCGCCAGATGAATATTCATGACTCAGGCAATCTGTACCAGCCAGACTTTCCTGAGGGCGGCAGCTTTTCTTCTCTTCCTCTCTCTCTTTTTCTTTCTCCTTCGCTCCTTCCTAGCTCAGTGGAAAGCCGAAGTGCAGCTATATTTAATTTACAAATACAGAGCTATTCAGCTTGCCTTTTGAGATTCAGGCTTTGGGGGAGAGGTGTGGGGAATGGGGACAGCAGCTGAAGCCTTTGGTCCTGACCCTGTGCCTCTGGGCCTGGTGCCCAGGTCCTGAGCCCTGGAGTATGGGGAGCCTCATGTGTCTGGGGTTCCCTTTGAACTGGGCATCTCAGTGCCTCAGTGCCCCAGTGCCTGAAGTTGCGGGTGCTCATGCCACCCTAGTCCTACTGGCCTCTGGGGTTGACATAGAAACTCTGAGGCAATGATGTGTGGGCCAGGCTCCACCAAAACATCACTGCTTCCCTCCTTGCTCTCCTGTTAGCCACCTAGACCCATCTCCAAGTTCAAGGTCAAAGCCCAGAAAACAGTGGGATATTTGTTAGTCACTGGCTTCCTTGGGAAGGAACCAGTCCTGATTTAGGGTCGCATTCTTTCCTAGGAAGTACAGCTCCCTAGCTTCCTTTGTCTCTTCCCCAGAAAGACACCAGAAACTCTGGCAGAGGGGTCAAAATTCCCAGAATTTGCCAGGAAATGTGGTCTTAGCAAGGATGTGCTCGTGTGAGTATGTCTTGTGTGTAAATATTTACGCACAGCTTAAGTGAGTCTGTGTGCCTACATCTATGTTCAAGTGTTTGAGTGTGTGTCTGTATGTGTAAGGGCGTGAATGTGTATGTCGAGGAAAGTCTGGGAATGTTTGCATGTGCGAATGTGCCTCTCCAGTTAGAGTTGCGTGTGTACCTCTGCGGGTCTGGAGGTGGTGTGTGTGTAAGGGTGCTTCTGGGAGGACCGAGATATTTGTGTATGAGTGTGTATGTGTAAGTGGGCTGTAGGTGTGTGTCAAAGTGAGACTGTGGGAGAGAGGCAGAGAAAGAGAGAGAGAGAGACAGACAGAGAGACGGACAGAGAAGGGGGAGGGCTGAGGTATGCTCCCCCGCCTCCATTTCCTCCCCAATCTTTTCCTTTTCCCCCTTGCGCGTGGTACAGATTCTATCCAAGGACACGAACAGAAGGTTTCCCAGCATAGAGCGTCCTGAGATTACTTTATATTCCCCCCTCCTTTTTCAAGTAATCCAAATAGCAGTGTTGGACTCGCCCATTCTTACTGCCCACCGCTCAGCCTGGGGTGGGAGAGGGGTCTGTCTCGTCTGACCCCCTCTGAGAGCACCTTGTAGCCCTGAGCCAAGGAGCTGTCTTCCAAATCTCCTCATTCCGTGGCGGCCCAGCCTTCAGTGGCAAGAGCCAGCTGCCTCCCCGCCTGCCAGCAACTGCCAGGCTCTTCCAGAACCCACATCCAGGCCCGGCCTCATTTACAAATATGCAAATTTGCCTCTTTTCTGGTATGCAAATGGAGACATGACAAATAGCTAATTAGGGTCAAAAGAAGCACTCCGAACCAATTAGTTGTAGGGTCCATCCCTCTCTGCTAGGAGGAGACTGAGCCTTCCTGCCCCCCTCTACTGGGACGCCCTGACTCCGCTGGAAGCTCTTACTCTTTGGTCTGTCATGTCGGGTGGGGGCTTAGTTTCAAAGAGCCCTGAAATGGGAGTTGACGTTTGGGTCCCAGTCCCACCTCTGATTCTTAATTGTGTGGCTTCAGACTCCCTCATCTGCCTGAGCCTCACTCAGTCCCTTCCTCCCTGACATGCAGTGGTGATGGTGACTGTTTTGTCCTGATTGTCCACCCTGTCTCCCTTCTGTTCGAGAAAGCTTGGATGGAAACAGCCTTGGAAAACTGTATTAAAATTTCTTTGATAGTCACCTCAGTTGTACAGCTCTGGCCAATTATGAATGGCTGTGTGAAGAGTAGTGTTGAGAAGGGTTCCGAGGCCGAGTCTAGATTCACCAGAAGTTACTGTGTTAGATTAGCAGTGTCTGCAGCAGACAGGTGTTTGGACTTTGGGAGGTCATGGGCTGCATAGCTGTTGACTACAGAAGATATGGATGGAAGAAGACCCTGGTTCTAGTGCTGTCTGCTCCTTTGAATCAGTTACTTATTCTTCCTGAGCTCAGCTTCTTGGTATAAAACAAGGAGAATGAAACATGTCTTAGGGTTACTGGAAAGTGTCAAACCAGAAGGCTGAGCAAAATCTCTTTGTGATCTGCAAGGGGATGTGTCCGTTTAATTGACATGTCAGTGGGAAAGGCATGTTGGCCCATTTTAGAGGTGATGAGCCTGAGGCCTGGAGAGGGTGGATACCTTGAAGGAGAAGAAGCTGGCAGCTTTGTCAGGCAGGCCTGCACGGTGGCTGGGGCCTTTCCTCCTTGCGCTACAGGATCCTGGCTCCCTGTTGCCACCCCCGCGCTGATGCCCCAAGCAGGCTGCAACAAGCCCTACTGGCCTGGCTGCACTTCTGGGTGTGAAATTTGGCTGAGTTGGCACCTAGGAGAATGGGGCAATTGGCATCCTGGAGCCTGGGGCCTGGGCTAGGGCCAGTGGGCAGAAGAAGGGCTGGTGGGCAGGCCCAAGCTTCAGGGAGCTGGCCAAAGCCAGAAGTTGGCAGGAGTGGGGCAGGAGAGGATCTGGCTTGAGGACTGTCTGCTCAGGGATGCTGAGAGCTGGGCTGCACCTCCGAACAGAGCCCAGCAGGCCGATGTCTGCCTGGCTGCTGTCAGTGCCTGAGCGTGTCAGCCATGTCTCCAAGCATGTCTTTGTGTGCGTGTGTCTGAGGATGTGTCTGGATGCCTGTGTTTGTATAAAGAAGTGTATGCACATGTCTACGTGGCAAGTTGTGTCTGTGTGTCAGTGTCCTTCTGCAGTGTACATGAAACTGCTTGCCTGTGTGTCCGTCAGTGTCCGCACATTTCCACCTGAACCTGCCAGGGTTCCTTCGTCGTGCACCTCCTCCAGTGTGTGTGAGTGTGTCCTTATTGGTGAGCACCTGGCACCTCTGTCAGTGTCTGTGGACATGACCCAGGCATTCTGTGGCATCTGTCCATGTCACTGCACCTCTGTGTCAGCATTCATGTTCTTCCCAGCGCCCTGTGCCTCTCTGTTACACACACATCTGTAAGTCTGCCCATGTACTTGTGTCAGTGAGTGTCTCTGCAGTGGTGCTCACATGCTGGTGCACTTCTGGGTGTATACCTCTACCCTTGAGAGTGTGCAGATCTACCTCAGGATGCATGCATGGCTGCATCCAGATGAGCAGAAATAGACTCTTTTGTGTGTCTATGGCAGCTCTAGGTTGTCACTCTGTCTTTGCCTTGAGGCTGAGGCTCCTGGACTCTCATGCTCCTTGGCTCTGCTGGGAGGGACTTTTGGCTTTGGATTTCCCAGGGTGCTGCCCCTGACATACCAGGGCATGGTGCCCCTGGAGAAGGACCTGTTTGCTCTTTGGGACTTATTTTACCCCTTCCTCTCTTTCCTTATCGCATCTCCTATCCTTTTTCTGTTCTTTTCATTCCCTGTCCTTTCTCTCTTTTTTCTCTCCTTCTTTCCTTCCCCTCCTTCCTTCCCATCTTTCAACCTACTTGAAAAGGCTGGGCCCTGTGTTGCTGTGGAGGTGACAGATGGAGCCATAGAAGCTCCCCCTAGAGACGCTCCCTGTCTTATCCCCACATGGCCTCAGTTCGAGCCACATGGACTCCTGGGCCATTTAAATTCAAGTGGTTGCCTTCCCACTGCTTGTGAATAATTGCCCCTGGGGGAAGTTCAGGCTGGGAACCCAAGCTTTCTCCTCCTTCTCTTGGCAGGCATTGATGCTGCCCTCTCGCAGCAAGGGTGGAAGGTGGCCCCACCTTTTGCTGGAACACCTGCGGCTAGGCTTCCGTGCACCTCTGCTCCAAGGACTCCTCTGCTTGGCTTGTCTAACCAGAGTGCCTTCTGCCATCCCTGGACCTTCTCTGGGATTTAACTTAAGGTGTTCTTCCTCCTGTCTACATCCCTGGCTAGGCAACCTCACCCTGGACATGGTCCTGCTCCTGTGCTGACCGTAAGTGGCTCTATCCTGGTCTGCTGAGAGATCCTTTGGGGCAGGGACTGGGTACCTGGGTTCATCCCTGGGTACCCGGGTCCACAGCACAGCTGGGAACGTGAATGCTGAAGGATGATTCTGGTGCAAAACAAGGTGCCCCAATATGGATCTTACAGTTACCAGAGGCCTCCTCTTCCTTCCTTTCTCCTTGTGGTCTTCTCCCTTGGCTGATGATTTTGGATGGAACTTTAAAAATTGATTAAAAGTTGGAAAGTATATAAATAAAAGTAAAAATGCCCGACACTAATAAGTATCATTTAAACTTTAATATAAAGAGAAAGCATGTTAAGGTGACATTTCTGGATAGTTCCAAATTAGCATGAAGTTCTCAGCTGCTGTCGTGACTTTGCTCCTCTCCCCTCGGGTCTGTGGCTGGATCTTCTCCTTGCTGGAATCCTGACCAGGCTGGGAGTGAAGCAGAGCATGGAGAACTTGGGCTTCATGCTTGGATAAGCCTGGCTTCCATGTATAGCCTCTGTGACCTTTTGGAACCTCAGTTTTGCAATCTGTGCAATGGGGGAAGAGGCTTCACTTCACAGGATAGTGCCCAAGGCCAGGGCAATGGCTGGCATCTGTCCTTCCACCTGAAGAATAAACCCAGAATCCAACCACTTCTCTCCATCTCTATTGCTGTGGCAGCAGGCTAAACTCCATCATCTGCTCCTACTTCCCACGGGTCTCTTCTCTATACTGCAGCCACAGGGATCATAACATGGAAGTCATGTTGTATCACTTGTCTGCTCAAAACCTCCAGTGACCCATCTCATCTGGAGTAAAAGCCAAGGTCATCACAGTGGCCTCAAGGCCGCACATGATTAAGCCCCACCTCACTGGTTACTGTCTCTACTGTTCTCCCACATATCACTAATCTCCAACCATGCTACCCTTCTGGCTGTCCCCAACAGTGTCAGACACATCCTGCCTCAAGACCTTTGTACACACTGTGTCCTTTGCTGAAATGCTCTTCCCCTAGGCATTATCATGGCTCCCTCCATCACCTTCTTCAGGTCTCAAAGGTCACCTTCATGAGAAACATTCTGCTCTTTTTGATATATTTTTTATCCATGGATTTTATCACCATCTTCTATACCATCCTTTTTCTTATTATATTCTATGGTGCTTGTCTCTTCTGAAGAGAATGGAAGCTCCTTGCGAGCAGGGATTTTACCTTTGGTTGTATCATTTGGAATAGTGCCTGGCAAATAATAGGTGCTCAATAAATTTCTTGTTAAATGAATAAATTGCTCATGTTTGGGTAGTAGCAGATCCCAGGATTTCCCAACTTGGGCAATCAACGGTTATCATTCTTCTGCAACTCTGAAAGGGCATTGTGCCAGCATTACTTCATGAGCCAGGCAGTGGGGGCCTTGGGAGGGACCTGCCCTGTGGTATTCCTGCTTGGGGCAGCCAGCTTAGGAAGCACCCAGGCACCCAGGCACTTAGGAAGCACCAGGCACCCCGTTAACAGTGTGACCTCCTGGGCCGGCCAGGAGTCAGGGCTGCCTGCTCCCTGGCGGCCTCCCTCTTGCCCCATGGCTCCAAGTGCATCGAAGGCCAATGTGGTCTTTTGGAAGTTTCCATGCAGCCAGGCCTCTCCATGGGAGTAAGGGAGTCAGGCCTTGGGATAAACTCAGACCAAGGCAGATAGCCAGTCACTGGGAAGGTGAGGAGGGTTCGCTCGCTCCTAGAAGGGCATGGGATGGGCTCTTTGGGTTCGGGAAGCAGCATGGGCAGAGCTGGGCTTGTAGGAAGTACTTGGGGTGCTGAAGAAGGGCAGGCAGCTGGATCCACTGGTATGTGTCTCTGCAACCTGCTGAGACTGTCCTGAAGCCAGGATTGCGTCTGGTCTACCTTCTCTTGGAATGATCCCTGCCCACTTGTAGGTGCCATCAATGTCTGGGATCAGAGTTGGGAATCTAGTCACCTCAGGCAAAGAAACATGGTGGTAGAGGTCAGGCCTCCAAGCAGGTCTTGGAGCAGCCAAGGTGAGGGGTGGGTGAATGGGAGAGTGGTTTTGCCCCCTCTGCTTTTACACCATTTCTTCCAAGGTGGGCATGAGAGATTCCCCAGAGCTGGAGACACACCAACCCTAAATGATCTCCCCGAATCTGACCCCACTCATGGATAAACATAGATTTGTCTGGATTGTAGAACAAGAATTCTTACATTAAAAAAAATAGTAACATGAGCTTCTTTGGTTGTCTGGAGAAGCCCACAGACTCTTCTCCAATAGTGTTTTAAATGCATAAAATAAGATACATAGCGTTACAAAGGAAACTCATTCTATTGAAATATGGTTCTAACTGTGAACCTCAGGTTAAAATGGACAAATATTCCACTTTGAAAACCAAGCACAGGTGCCGGCTCCATCCCCCATATGCTTGGAGAGTGGGGAGACATTTGTGCATATTTTGTGGGGCCATCCTGACGTAGAGGGAGCAGTTGTGTCCCAGGCAGAGTTCAAAACTCTTGGGGGAGGCCAAGGGGTGAGAGCTGGCCGGGCTGCCAGGGACAGAAGTGAGCTCCCCATCTCTGCAGCTGGTGAGCTGGAGGCCCATTCATTAAGGATTTTGGGGTCATGGTGGGGAGAGGATTTGGGTTGATCGCCCCTGAGCTCCTTTTAGGGGTGGATCTAGGAGATCCCCCAGGGTCTTTCTCTTTTGAGTAGCCTTGAGTCACCCAGCAACCCCAGAAGCTGGCCTTTCTGCTGGCTTTTGCTTTCTAGAGCTGTATAGGAAATTTGCACCAATGCCACCTCAATTTTGCCTCAGAGCCAGTAGCTGCTCTTGGTCATTTGAAGACAATGAGCTTCAGGCTGGGGAAGCACCTTGATATTCTGAGTCTGTTCCCCGAAACCATTCATGGAGGGAGGTGGATTGTATCCCGTTCCACCCAGCACACTCCCACCCCTACCTCATCAGTCTAGAGTTTCACCTCAGCCTCAGACAGGGTCGCTCTACTTCTGTGACATCATCGCCCTCTCCTAAAGCATCGAGGCCATCAGCATTGCCTAAGACAGTCTTCAAAATTGTCTGGTCCTGTCCCCCATGTGGTAGAGTGGATGGGTTAACTGAGGCTCAGAGAGGGCAAGGACTTTGCACAAATCATGTGACCTTGGGTGGCTGAGCTGGTTCTGGAACCCTGGCACCCGCCTCTTGTTGCTGAGCCTCAGGGCCCTGGCAAGAAGGGATTGCAGCAGGAAGGCAGCCCTGGGTCCCCCTTGACAAACACATCATGCTTCCCACCTAAACCACCTCCGCGGGTGGGGAGCCAGGGACTGGTCTATTAGCTTTCTCCTGCTGTCCACTGAGGGTGCATTTGTCTGTTTTGCATTTTTTCCAGGCTGTAGTTAGACAACTCTTGGTCCTGGGGGGAGCGTGGCAAAGAGAAAATGTCAGGGCAACACGCCGCCAAGATAACATTAGCGAAATATCAAGTCCTTTATGATGTCAGGAGGGATTCCTTCCTGCTGCCGAAGCTGCCTAATGACATCATAAAATAGGCTGGCGGCGGCCGTGGTCCCCCTGAGTCATCAATCAGGCCTGTCTGTGGAGAGCTCCAGCACTCAGGGTGGGGGTGCAGGATTTTAAACTAAAAAGAGGCTCCAACGCAGCAGCGCCATGATGTGCGAGGGGCTGAAGACAGCTATAGCCCCCAGGAAGGGTTCACTCCCTGACCTACCTGGGCACAGGGGACAGGCCTGGCTCCCAAGTCCCCTTCGAGAGATCTTGGGACACTAATGGCTCCTGAGGAGGGCAGCACCCAACCTAGAGAATTGCAGAGGTGCTGAGCCCAAGAAGGGCCTTGTGCCCAGCCTTCCTGGTTATTGAGGGCTGGCTGACCTGTCTCTCCGGGGACACTGAGATGTTGGCAGGGACAGACAGGACTGCTGGGGCCATAGGTCTCATCATCTGGTATGGGAACATACCAGATACTCATCACAGCACTGGGAACATACAGAGGGGGTCTTTGACTCCTTGGTGGCAGGTGTGTGCTCTTGCATGTTCTGTGTTAGCTTGTGTGTGTGTTTGGGTGTGTGTGTGTGTATTCTTCTACCTCTGTATACCTGGGGGCATTTGTAGCACGTATACAAATGGCCTGTCCATGCATTTGTTTGCCCGTGTGCCTACTGCGTTCTTACTGTATCTGCTCTCGGTTATGTGTCTGAGTCTGTCTGCCTGTGTGCCTCCCTATGCGTACACCTGCTCGTGCTTGTGCCTAGCAAAGTGTCTGCGATATGGGCCTTGGATGTGGAAGGGGATCAGAAGGACTGAGCAGGTAAGGCAATCCCAGAGGGTGAGCAGGTCCATGGGGTGTGTGTGTGCCAAGCACACCCTCTCATCACCCTCGGCCTAGAGAGTTGATGTGTAAGAATTGCCTAGGGAGCTTGTAAAACCTACCCATGCCCCAGCCTCACCTCAGATCAATGAATTCAGACCTCTGGAGCCAGGGCCCAGGCACTGATACTTTTAAAGGCTCCCTGGGTGGTTCTAAAGGGCAGCCAGGTGGAGAGCCAGGGTTGTACTGACCAAGCATGGTCTTAGGATGAGCAGGATTGGCCCCCATGGGTGGCTTCTGTGAAGTGCTCTGTGCAGAATATTAGGTCTTGTGCTGTACCTCCTGAGTCCCAGTCTGCATGTGTGTCTCCAGCCTGTACTTGAATTGGACCCTAGGTGAGTTGCATATCTGGTAAAGTTGGAGAAGAGTGGAGCCAGGCTTCTCAGCTGGAGCATGCAACAAACCCTCAGTACTCAGCAAACCCTCAGAGATCTTACTGTGGAGACTCACTCAGGAGGTCTGGGCAGGAACCTGAGAACATGATTCTGTAAGGAATGAGTTCCCTGGTCCTGCTGCTGCTGCTGCTGAGCTGGGGACCACCTGGGAGAACTGCTGGTGGAGCTTCAGTGTGCAGAAGGAGGGGGCAGAGGAGTGCATGTGCTGGGGTATGGAGGCAGGATGGAAGGGGAAATCATGTTCCTTCCAAAGAGCCTGGTCTGCCACTATCTTAGGGCCTCAATTTCCCTGGGGCCAGGCCAGGAGTGGGGGGAATAAGAGAACAGGAAACATAAACAGGTCTTCTGAGAGCTGCTGACATTTGTGGGCCCTCTCCGATCCCTTTAGAGCCCCCCCACCCTTCTCTTAAGAGAAAGGATCCAAGGCTGGACCTTCTCTGGTTCCTGAGAACCCCAAGCCAAAGCCTCAGGCTTTGCCGGGACCTGGACTCATCGAAGGCAGCCATATATCCAGTCTTCCTACCACAATCTTGTTTGTGATGATCATCCTTTAATTCTCCAAAGTTTGTATGTATCATGCGGTGCCCTTATGGACAGTTGTTATCAGATGATTAAAGTTCGGTTGAGATGGCGGGGAGGAGACTGGCAGGATGGGGTGGGGGTGATTAAGTGTGTTCCCAAGCGGAAGCCCTCTGGGACCTGGCCCTTGAGGCCCCCTCCCTCTTGCCTGGCTTCTGGAGGGTCCCTCCCAGGATGCCCAGCAGCAGAACAGGCTTCAGCTTGGTGGAAGTAGTGTGCTGGGGAGCAGGCAGCCAGCCCTGTCTGTCTCTGTCCATCTAGTGGGGGTGGGGGGCAGGAGGCGGGGCGGAGGTGGTAGTGAGGCAGCAGACAGGCAGGCCGGGGCTCAGCCACAGCCCCCGGCTTGCCGGGGGCCAGGCTGTGGTATCGGCACCCCTTTGCCTACATCTTGCCGCCTGCGGAACCTGAGGGCTGCAGGGGAGATAGCAATCAGCTGGAATACCAGAGGTGTGAGGCAGGCATGACCTCACCCAGGGTGTGCCTGCTCTCCAAGCCCTGCCAGGCCACCCTCCCTGCCCCGCTCCCAGGCACCCCCAAGCTGGGTTAGACAACAAACTTCAGCCGGCCATGGCAGGGGCGTCCTGATGTGCTGGCTGGGTCCCAGCCAGACTCAGGCAGAGACCCGGATACCTCTCTAGAAGCACCCTCTAGTGAACCCTGGGATCTCAAGGGACCCTTGCGGTGAGACATTTTGGGGAGCAGCAGGGAGGTTGCTCGAGGTGGAGGTGGTGGTGGTGGAGGTGGCTGAGGAAGACAATTTAGGACTGAAATTGTGTGCTAAACCTACTGTCTAGAAAGAAAAGAAGTTGTTACTTTTAAATGGCCACGGGAACTTGGAGGCCTGTCTCAGCTTGGGACAGGAGGTGAAAATGAAGAAGAAGTAGACCCAGCAGTGTGGGCCGGTGAAGAACGCCTACTGTGTGTCTGGCAGTGTGCTAGGAAGCGCTGCTTTGGAAATCACAGCCAGAAAAGCCGGAAGAGATTGTGGGAAGTATTTACCAAGCCAAATCTATAAAACACCTCTTGGTAACTTCGTTTTCTGATTGATTCCAGAGGTTCATACTGTGGTAAGATGGGCTATCAAAGTCAAGTGTTGACTATGAGATTGGTGGGGGACAGAGCGGCCTTGGGAGAGGGGGATGGTCCTGAAAATTCACGGGCAAGTTCTCTGGAAGAAAATACCCTACCCTGGACTCTCTGCTGAATGGGTAGAGCAGAAAGTGAGCCATGCAGCAGCAGTGGGAGCTGGTCTTAAGCCTCCTGGTTAGGGGTCACTGCAGTCCCTGCTCTGTCCCATGATCGTTTGGCAGTTTCCTTCTGTTCCCTTCACCTCTGCAAGTACACACAGGCCCTTCCCCTACACCCTCACCTATCCCCTATTCCACTTGCCCTACTCTCTCTCCTGCCCACACTTACCCCCCGCCCCGCACACTCAGAGCTGGGAAGGGGACCTCATGGAGAGCTTTGCACAAAGAGCACTCTGAAGGCCTCTGCATAGCAAATGAGTGGATCCATCTGTGAGCCACCAGCCTTCTCTGCCCATGCTCCTTGTTAGTGAGCTGAGTTCCAAACCCAGCAGGAGACGGGGCCAGACAGCATTTACCCCAGGGCCAAAAAAGGCCACAAGTCTGTTCTCCATGCTCCTGGTGGCGTCTTTCCTGGCCTTTTGGTTCTGAGCTGCTGTGCAGAGGCCTCTTCCCCCTTGTGCTCATCCAGGATGCCTGGCTGTATCTGTGTGTCATTCTCTGCATCATTCCTCCAGCTAGCACATGTTCCCAGGGCTTTCTGTGTGCCTGGCCTGCTGCTGAGCTCAGGGGCCCAGAGATGGAAGAAAGACACACTTTCAGGGGCTGGTGAGATGGCTCAGCGGCTTAAGCGCCTGCCTGGCAAGCGCGAGGGCCCGAGTTCGACTCCCAGAACCCACATACGAAAAAGGGGCCGGTGATATCGCTCAGCGGCACGGGCGCCTGCTGGCGCGCGAGGTCCTGAGGTCGACCCCCCGGTACCCACAAAAAAAAAAAAAAAAAAAAAAAGACACACTTTCAGCAGAACACCCAGGGATCCCGGGCTCATTGAGACTCCTGGGCTGGCTGCCACTCTGTCCTGGGGTCATACCTCCTGGACCTTTCCCCACCTGTTCACGCCCACATCCTCCTTCATGTTCACACTTCTCTCTGTCATGTGACAGCCGCCCTCCTCCTCCTTGTCATTCTCTTTCACCCCCTCATTTTCCTTCTTCACACTGGCTTTGGATGGATGCCAATGCCTGGTCACATCCTCTTAGTTCTGGGGCAGCAAGAAGAGTGGGGTCAGAGTCTCAGACCCCTCCCGGGTACTCGCTTCTCAGCTTCCTGCTTTGGCGCTGAAAGAAGCAGAGCCAGACGGAACCTGTGTGATGGGTGGGTGGATGTTGTCCCCGCTGGGTTTCTGGGTAAGGGACTTGGCTTTTTGAAGGCCTGAAGCATGGAGGGGGTGGGGGGAGCAGACACTTGAAAAAGAGAGAGGGAGGGGAGGGAGGAGGTGGGAGAAGGAAGGAGGGAGGAAAGTGGAGGGGGCAGGGTGATAAAAACAAGTGTTAAATCATGGAGACGGAATAAAAGAATACAACAGCCCCCCTTATCCTTGGTTTCGCTTTCTGCAGTTTCAGTTACCTGAGGTCAACCATGGCCTGAAAATATTAAATGGAAAATTTAAAAAATCAACAATTCACAAGTTTTTAATCACAGGCCCTTCTGAGTAGTGTGACAAAATCTCACACTGTCTGCTCTGCCTCTCCTGGGTGAGATATCACCTGTCTGTCCAGTGTATCTGCACTGTAGATGTTACCTGCCCATCAGTGATTAGCATATGTAAGATGGGGTATTAGCTGCAGTTTCAAGTCCCCACTAGGGGTTTTGGAATATGTCCCCTGTGGACAAGGGGGCATTACCAGAGGGACAAACTGGCCAACAGAGATTCTGACCCTATCACCAAGCACTACTGAAAAACCGTAGCTTTCTCTTAAGGATGTGCTTGGCTCTATCTCAGAGTGTGCTGAGACCCCGCACGTGTGGCTCAGACCTGCAGGAGATCTCAAGCAGGGCCCGGGTTTCATCCTGAACTCTCTAGTTGGCCTCCGTGCCCCTCCCATGCTATGAGGGGGTGGAGGAGACCTCTGACTGGGTGGTAATGTTCCTTTTGGGGCATTCCAGCCCAGGATTTGTCCATCTTCTCCTCCATGGGCTCCTGACCCACAGCATTCTTGACACCCCTCAGCTCAAGCCTTCAGGGAGCCTTGAAAGGGTGGGAAATCAGCTTTGCGGGAGACTTCACAAACTCCAAGCAACCTCTGGCCCCACCTTGCATGGCGGGGGCCTTCAGGCTTTTCTTACATTTGGGTCCCAGTTCTCCCCTTCTTTTGGGCCCTAATCCCAGCTGGGGCCTGATAAGCCCCTTCTTCCTGGCACTGTGAGCGTGCCTGAGGGATGGGAGTAGGGGCCCAGATAAGGGGACTGACTCTCTGCTGAACCACTGAGGAGCACCTGGACAGGTTTAGCTCCAACCCAGCCTGCTCTGCAGGTGTCCCTGGGCCACTCCTTTGCCTTTGCCTGGTGGACTCCACCCCAGCTCTTGTGAGGGCTGAGGAGTCCTGGTAACAGTCACGAGCAATCTTAGGAATTCGACAAGGGATCGTGGCAGGAGCAGTGAGTCCCTTTGCGTCCCTACAGTGCATACCCGCCCCAGGACGGAGGGGCCTTGGCAGCCTCCAGCCTGGTTATCTGATTTGGGGGCTGATGGGGTTTCTAATGGAAAACAATATGGTAATTTCAGAATGTTCCTGATTAGATGAAAATGATATTGCATCAAAGTTACTTCCTTAATTTATTCAGAAAATAACAAGAGAGAATTCTCTCCTAAGATCCTTAATTAAACCAGAGCTTCCACCTTGCGGGCAAAGCAGGCTCTGAGCTCCAGGTGTAAGGAACAAAGGCTGAGGCTGGCCTGAGTCTCCTGGGGGCTGCCTTTGGGTCACAGGGCCCAGGCAGGTCTTACCTGGACAGGCTGCCACTCTGCCTGCTGGGAGTGTTGGCAGCAGAAGGGCACAGGATGGGGCTTCTTCCACACAGGGACCCCTAGATAGGCAGCCAGTCTTCTCCACCTTCATCCCAGGGGTGACCCAAACCCACAGAGACTTAGCAAGTAGGGACAGAGAGCTGGCAGCCTGGGTCATCTTTAAGGCATGGAACCCTGGAGGGATTGAGGAAGATGCTGATTGGTCCACTTAGGGTCTGGGATGGTGTGGGCAAATTGGCACTGCCAAAGAGTCTCAACTGAAGACTTTGGGGAGCAGGAGACAGGGTTGAGAGGAACAACCAAGGATGGTGAGGAATCTGAATGTTTGCAACAGGGGAAGAAAGCTGTGGTTACTTTGGGGCCCAAAAGGAAAAAAGGAGGGAGGACAGAGAGGAGCCACTGGACAGAGCCATGGCCAAGGAATGTCACAGCCAGCGCCAGAATGGTGAGTCAGAAGAGTCTTTTTGGGCTTTGCATCTCCTGCTGGCACTGCACACTGGAGCATGGACTGAAACCAGCAGGCAGGGTGGCCTGGGTGACATACTTCCCAGAGGCGAGGATTCTGGGGCACAGAGCAGGGCAGACAATGCACCTAGGTGCAGAGCCAGTGGAGAATGGCCGGCACAGCTCTCAAGGTGACAGGAAGCGACCTCTCATCTGTCTCACGCTTCAGCGTTTCTCTAGTACGTTCTCATTCATTTTCCTTGTCATTCCCCACAACACTCCAAGGACTGCTTTTTGTCTTCAGGAGGAAACAGGCTCAGAGGGGTCGAGTGATGTCCTTGAAATCACACAGTGGGGAGATGATAGATTTGAATTTGGTTTTGCCTCACTCCAAATTCTCCCCATTTTCTACCTGAATTAAAGTCCTGGATGATAAAGCACTGGCCTGAGCTGGGTGTTATGAAGGTTCCTGGTGTGATCTAGCCCTGTCCGGAAGCTCCAGTGAGGCAGGGAAAGAAGCCTGCCTGCTCTTCCTGAGTGAAGATGTGGTGTCTGCCGCACACAGCACAGCTGACCATAGTGAACTCCCCAGAAATCAAAAATGTCTAATTCTAGTGAGACCTCCTGCCCCTGGGTCCGCTGTGGAGGCGTAGCTGAGATTGGCTGGGACAGCACCTCAAAAAGGGGCATCGCTCCAAAGCAGGAATCATCCTGCAAGGAACTCTTCCACCCAGGACCACCTCTGTTTGGCCATGTGCGTGCTGGTGATGCTGCCCCAGCCCTATATCTGCCCAGCAGGGTGTGGGGACAGGGACTGCCTGAGGTGCAGAAGGAACTCGGGAGGGTTCTTGGAGCTCTTGAGCTTGAATTTGGATGTGGCAAAGGTTAGAGAGTTAAACCCAGGACTTAAAACTGCAGCTAAAGAGGACCATAAAGTGCAAGAAGAACGTTAGGGTGGGAAGGCTGGTGTGGAAACATGGGTGCCTGCGTGTGTGCTGCACTTGAGCACCTAAAGTGCTCAAATTTAGGAGATAGGTCCTGAAGGGCACCAAATTTAGGAGATAGGTGCTATTATTATCCCATTTACATGTGGAGAAACTGAGGCACAGTGAAGCTCAGTGACCAGCCCAAATGCTGGAACTAGGATTTGGGTCCAGGCCCAATCTTAACTACCAAAAAGTACTTCCTCTGGGACTCGGATCTGTGGCCCTGGCCTCTACCTCATGCTGGGGCTTCTGGACAACTTTGATGCCCCTATCTTCTCCTGCTCTTTTTTTTTTTTTTTTGTGGGTACCGGGGGTCCACCTCAGGACCTCACACACCAGCAGGCGCCCGTGCCGCTGAGTGATATCACCAGCCCTTTTTTCATATGTGGGTTGCGGGAGTCAAACTTGGGCCCTCGTGCTTGCCAGGCAGGCGCTTACGCCGCTGAACCATCTCACTGGCCCTTCTGCTCTTTGTCCCTAGCAGTTCTTTTTTGGAGGGATTTGAAGTTGATCCCCCAAGCCCCAAGTATCAGGTAAGTGGTTCTATCTGGAGCCAAAACAAGGACGTGTGAAAGAGGCTTGGGGTTGGGGTTCATCCTGGTGGTTGTTGTGTGGGGTGCACAGGGGTAAGGCAGAGCAATGGGCAAGGGTAGCATGTGGAGGGCCTTTGCAGGCCAGGCTAAGTCCTGAGGTCTCTCTCCTGTAGTATAGTTGGTGGGAGACCTAGAGAAGGGTGTTATGCAGGAGAGTTGTGGGTGCTCACTCTGGGTGCTTGTGGATTGGAGGGGGAGGCAGAGGCAGGCCAGCAAACAGAGAGATTCAACAGATCCCAGGCAAAAGATGGTACAGCTGGGCTAGAGCTGGCTGGTGATGAGAGGAGGGATGTTGGTTAAGAGACAGAAGCCTCAGAATTTGGTGATAGACTAGACGTGGTGGGCTGGGAGAAGGAACCACTGAGAATGGCTCCTAGGTTTTTGGGTAACTGGGTAGATGGGAGTCATGGGAGGAGGGGCAGCTCTTGCCACATCTGTGGGTCTCCGAGGAGTGCAGGGAAGCCTTAGGCCCTGATTTGCCCTGGATTCTTTCCTGAGGGAGACTGAGGCTGGGAAGGCAGGAGGCCAGAGGCATGGTGATAGACAAGCTAGCACCAGGGTGGTACTGATTTCCCTTTGAACACTGTTCACTTTCTTTTGGCTTCCTCTTTTCTAAAAGACTCCGACAGGGATTTTCAGGAGAGTTGGAGCCCTCCACCTGTCGTTCTTCATGCTCAATGCGAACAGGCTCTTTGCTCCAGTGGTTAGAGCTCTCATTCTGCAGTGAGCCAGGGCTCAAATTCCAACATTGCCACTTTGTAGCTGTGTGTTCTGGGGCAAATCACCCCAGCTCTCTGAACCTTAGTTTCCGTATTTTCAGTTAGGGATCCATATAGCACGTACCTCATGGGCTTGTTGGAAAGGAGATCAGATGCTAACTGGTGGCTCTCGTTAGGACACTGATCTGTACAGGGTGGCAGAGAGCAGGGGCGGCAGTCTCTCACCTCAAGAGGAAGCTTTCCTTCCTCTCCCCTCTCCACAGTTGGGGGTCACAGCCATTGTTTTGGGCCCAGGGAATCAAGTCAGTCAGGAAGGGAGAGATCTTTCTGGCCAGAAAGTGGTACCAATGAGCCTGCCTGGAGCCCCACCCCTTTCCCAACTACCCAGGTCCCCCCCCCCCCCACTGCAGTCTGGGAGCAAGTTGGCAAGTCCCGGTCACCACTTCCTAGAGAGGGACCTCACCAGAGAGGCCAACCTGCATGTGGGTTCTCAGCCTTGCCCCAGGGGCTGCAGGCAGCGACCACCTTGGCCCCTTTCCCCCCCTGTTCCAAGTGCCCCTGTGCTGCAGGCCCCTTGGGACCCCGGGCACAGTAGATCCTGAATTCTTCAAATGGTGGGGAGATTCTGGGGCCTGGGGCGGCCCAGTGTTGCTGCAACCCCCGCGCCTGGTTCTGGAGGTCCAAGCCCTCCCAGGAAGGAAGCGGAGGGAAGCAGCAAGGGAAGCCGGCCCTTCCCTTCTCCCCCAGGCTCTGCTCTCAGAGCGCAGGGTCCTGACCCTGGGGCTGAGCTTGCTCCTACCCCAGCCTCAATTCAGAGTTTGCTGGCAGCAGCCTGGATGACTTTGGTGTAGTTTCTGTGGTTTAATAAGCTACAAAAACGACATTATTTTAAGCCAATCTGGATATAGCACAAAAACTCTCACCCCGTCTGTTCTGTGAAACTCAGATACCCTGACGAGAACACAGCTCACAACCAACTAATACAATATTCTACTGGGCGCGCTGTCAGCGGGCCCCACGCGGGCGCCGGCTCCCCGAGGACGGCCCAGCCGCGGCACTGCAGGCCGAGGAGCGGGGAGCAGGGAGGCGGCGGCGGCAGCGGCGGCGGCGGCGCAGACCGGGGTAGGCGCCCGCGAGGGGCCGCCTGTCCGCCCGAGGACGGGCTGGCCGCACGCGCCCGGGGCTCCCCGCCCCCTGCCCGGGGACGCGGGGGGAGAGGGAGGAGAGGCGCGTTCTGGCCCGCTGACAGCGGCTCTACTCCCACAACTCGCATATGTCGGATTCCGAAGCAGGGAAGTGTGTCCAACACACCCAATGCAAAGACAGGTTGTTGAATATTTTTTCTCTCATCACTAAAAAGGATTCCCTGCTGGGTGCAATCAAGATCCATAAACTCGCGGCTCGAGTCGGTGTGAAAGCAGCGCTCAGCCCAGACTCCCTCGCTGGCGCTAAATGTAGGCTCCGGGCGGGCGGGCGGAGATGCGCAGACATCCGCTAGCAGTCTGGCCTTGCGACCGGCAGTTCCCGGCACATTAGGCAGTGCGCTTATTTTTGGGCTACGCTTCGGTGGATTAACTTTTCAGTGTAAAGTTTCCCAGCGCAGGCATCGTCCCTGGGGCGCGGCCCCCCTCCCTTTTCAGCGAGCACCAAGCTTTGCAGAGCCTGAAGCAAGGGGAGCTGGCTGGCAGGGTGCTCAGCCACCCCGGGGTCATGGAGGGAGGGCAGGCAGCATCCTGCTGGGCCCTGGCAGCCAGAAGAGATGCCCAGCTTGCTGACCCAGCCCGCCCCAGGGTGTACCAGATGCCTAGTGCCTCTTCTCTCCGCAGGCAGAGGCACTGAGCTGGATGGCTTCAAAGATGTTGTATTCATCCTCTGGGGGCTGGTCCTGGGTTGGACGCTCCCTACCTCTGCTGGGGGTGGCAGGCCCAGGACCCATCCTTCACTTCCTAATTGGGCCTCTGGCTCCCTCTCACCCTGGGGACAGGAGACTGGGACATATCTTGGAAGTTGGAATGCTGCTTATATAGAGACAGGGAACTTTCTTATTCTTCTGAGATGCCTTTCCCCACTTCTCAGGTAGGGAGACTGAGGCAGATAAGGAGTGGCAGGGGTTTTGTGGAGCCTTGGAGAGCCCTGGAGCAGTGAGGAGAGTAAAGAGAGACCGCGAGGGAGAGCAGAGATGTCAGCTCCTGGGCTCCTGGCTGATGCCTTGGGAGGGAAGAGGTCAGGGTTCTTGCAGCCGCCCAGTGCTACCCCCTCCCTGCCCCCTCTGCACATTCAGTGACCATCACTGGGTGCTTTCACAGCCAGTGGTTTAAAATTCCCATGAATTATTAAGAAGCAATTAAAAATGTCATCTCCAAAAAGGCCCTTTCTCCCCCAACGTACCATTTTCTGGGGGGCATACGGTGTGTCATTTACAATCAAAGCGAGCTTCAGAAAGAGCAGGCAGAGTGAGGGCAGTGCCACGGGTGTGCTGAGGTTTTGCAGGGGGTGGAGTCAATTATTTACTCACTCATTTATCCAAGACGGATTGTCGGTGCTCACTTTGGACAAGTTACGGGACGAGGGCTGTGGGAGGCACAGAGGGCCTGCATGGGGAGAGGCAACAGACAGATACCATTCACCCACTTATTCATTTATTTGCACTGCCCATGTGTCAGGCACTGTGTCTGGGTACTGAGCCCAAGCATGTGCCCTTTGAGTATAAAGCAGAGCGAGAAAAAGACTAGGAAGGGAGAAGGGACTTGGAAGAGGCCTCTGGGGGCAGTGGTGGCAGCGTCCTGGCCTGGCTTTGAACCAGTGCTGAGTGAAGGCTGGGACGACTGTCCCCTCCTAGGCCGTGTCCTTCGGGCTTTCCATCCACTGGCAGAGCATTTGGCTGCAAACTTACATCAAAGCAGAAACAAATGACAAGAAAGAGGAAATGTTGAGGCAGTTTGGGGGAGCCCTGGAAAGAAAAAAAGCCCTTCTCTTCACTCATAAATCATAAATCACTCTCCCAAACCCTTCCCCCCAGGAGATCAGCACATTGCAAAGACAGGTTGTTGAATATTTTCTCTCTCATCACTAAGAAGGCCTCCCTGCTGGGTGTAATCAAGAACCATAAACTCTCCTTGCGCGGAGTCGGTGTGAATTGAACCCCACTCCACTCGCCTCGATTCAGACACGTGCTGGCCGGCTGACAACAAGGGCTGCTCTCCCAGATGCATTTGAAGGGGCCAGAGCAGCGAGGGGCTGGGGCTCTGAAAATCACCACCAGCTTGGTAATGACCTGGCCTGGAATTCAGGGCACCTCTCCTGAAAGGTCAGGAAGGAGAGAAATCGATGCCTGCAGACAAGGAGTCAGGGCACTGACAAGTGGCACAGGCATGTGCTGTGGCCCTCACCCCATGTCCCCAGGTCCCCAGGGAGAGGGGGTAGGAGTCGGGATGGCCTCTCAGACTTGGTGGTTATTTCTAATGGGCTGTCTGACCAGATAGTGCATCTTCTTTCTGGTTTTCAGAATTGTCCTTTTCAAGGAAGAAGAGGGCAGGGACCTGGCGTTGCGCCAGAGGGCTGGGCTGGGGTTGGAAGGTGAGGACACTGGAATGAGAGAGGAGAATGAGAGAGAAAGAGGGAAGCATCAGAGAAGCCAGGCTGCTGACTGCTCACCACTAAGGGCGCCATCCCGCTCTTTGTCTGGAAATCCATCAGCAGAACTCAAACAGTCCAGAGGCAGAGTTGGGGAGCAATCTGTCCCTCTTGCCTGGACTTCCTGCCTCTGACGTGACCATTTTCTATGTCACTGCCACTGCCTAGACTCTTGGATCAAATCATCCCTCCTCCCTGACTCAAGAACGTCCCCCAATATTTCATTCAAAATTTACCCCACTTCTGCCAGCCAGCAAACTCCTGGATACACAAGCAATTTCCAAATGCACCTTGTGTTTTCTTATCTCTGGGCCTTTGTGTTTACCACCACCCCTTCCAGGCATGCCTTTTCTGCTACCACTTTCTAGTGATCTCCTAAGTGTCTTTCAAGGCTGGGCGGAAAGGTTGCCTTTTCTAAGGAGCCCTCCCTGACTGGGCAGAGATAATCCATGCTCCCTGGGCAATTATGCAATTCAAGCCTTAACATCCTGTATTGGGTTGTTTGTGCCAGTTCCCCTCTCCTCTCTGGGCAGGTGTTTACCTCCATGGTGGGGACTGGGCCTGATTCAGTCTATGTGCCCAGGGCCCAGTACCTAGTTTGTTGAGATGAACAAAAACAGAAATTTCATCACCAAGTTTCAATACCCATCTCTGTCAGTACCTGCCTCCCTGAGTTCCTGATTGGGAGAGTGACCCTGTTTCCCATGCATCAGTCAATAGTGGGCATGTCTTCCCGTCCACGCTGCCTTCCTTTCTGCATCCTTTCCACCACACAGGCATTCCTCAAGGGCAGGCTGAGCTCTGCTTCCTCTCTGAAAGTTCAAATGCCAAGTGGGCACTGGTAAAGATTAGTAGAGCTGAGTTTGAACTTTGCTCAGGTGCAGCCTGGGAACCACAGGACACTCTCTCTGCCAAGTTGTGTTTGTGGCTTCCCAGGGAGGGACTGAAGAAGTCCCTGTGTGGGGTTCAAATGCTCTGACTTCATGGGGTTGGAAGGATCTCTCCATTCAAGTTTGGAGGGGACACAACCCCAGGACTTGCAGGCTCGTCCTCAGGGCTGGCCCCTGGTTCAGGGTGCACAGATCCATACTAGATAGTGGTGGGCTCTGTTTCTAAGATGCCAAATATTGTAGATTTCCAGGAGACAGAAGGGCAGCGCTGTCCCATTGCTGCCTGCTTGCCTCTCCTGGGAGGCTGACAGCAGGAGCATAGGAAGAGCGAGTTCTTCCTCCCAGGCAGGGAGCAGGCTGTCTTCCCGCCTTTGCAGGGGCCACAGAGATATTGCCCACTAGCTTCAAGGCTCTCATAACTCTTTCAAGACAATCACTTTATTTATACGAGTTTGTTTAAAAAAACCCACAGACGATCCACACAGGGACCTCTCCGACCGCCTTGGCTTGATTCTCGCGTATCCTCTGAGTCCATAACTCTTAGTCTTTTGATTCTCCCAGTCCACAAACTATAAAAATCTTATTTCTATAAGGTCTTTTATGGTTACCAAGATAGTCAATAGTGTCATTTTCATTCATATCATTCTGCAGGGAAGTTAGAGGAAACGAACCAGACAGAGGAGAGCTATAAATAAGGTTCAGCTACACAGGGCCCCAAGCGGATCCCACTGCGTTCTTTTAAAACTACTCATGCACAGAATACACACATACACATCCCACATACACAAATGCACACAAATATGCCCTTGTATGCCCATGCATGCCTACAGACAGGTGTACACAAGCTCACCTCTGCATACAGAATGTTTGTACGCACACACACACACTCTTACACAATTTAGCAGTGTTAATAAAAAGCCCTTTCTGGAATTCTCCTGTCTTTGAAGGGCTGAGAGCAGGCAGTGGCACTTGCTGAGGCAAGATGGGGGGAGTGAAGTAGGCCAGCCTGGAGAATGCATTCCAAAGCCATGAAATGTGGGGTTGGGCACCCAGCCACCCATGAGCTCATGTGTGGAGAGCTCCAGAATTCCCGCCAACACAGGAGTCTGAGATCTTGGACCAAGTGGTAGGGGCAGCCCCATAGCCAGTGTTGGGAATGCCCAGACAGCTCTCCCGCTCCCTCTGACAGGCTGCTGGTCTTATCTGAGAGCCAAACCCCTTGTTCCTCGAGGTGAGTGTGCCAGCTTCATAGTTCTGGTTTGTGCCTAGCTGCCACCCACTTGAGGCTGTCCACAGTCCTGCGGCCAATGGCTTTGCCCTTAGCACAGGACCTGAGGCAGAGAGGGAGCTTGCAAGTCTGCGCGCTGGGGAAGAGGAGAGCATCCCGACTGGGCCAAGCAAAGATGGAGGGGGAAGACCTGTGGGGAAGACTGCAAAACTTCCCTGGGTGAATGCAGTCAGGACTCCATTCTGCCTTGAGGAGCAGGAGGGCGGAGCAGCCAGACAGGGAGAAGGACAAGGGGCTATGTGTAGGGAGAGGGAATCTGGGCTTGTTGACCATGGTAGAAAGGAAGGAATAGCCTGGGTTCTGGCCCTGACTCCACACCCTCCCATCTCCAGGTCTCTGTGCCCCCAATCAATCATAAAGAGGAAGAGCTGTCAGGACCCCCTAGTTTTGGAACTATGGTGGACTAGCTACACATCAGGGCCCCAGGGCAAGTGTGGTTCCTTGGTTTTCCTGTCTGCAAAATGGGGGCAATGCGTTTTGACTGTTGGCCACATTCCAAGGATGCTGTTGTGTGGGGCTGGGCAAAAGTCCAGGAGAATGGATGAGCTTATTTGGAAACTGGTGAGTTTGGGACTTATAACGGATGCAACCCATCAGGGTGCCGGGACCCTGCGAAGGCCCCCCTGCCAGATTTCTCCTCCCTCCTCACTACTTAGCATGCCTTCTCACCCCTAACACCAAACAGCTGAGATGCGGCCCAGGGCTCTGAGCTCAAGGCCTTGGAATTCCTCTAACCCACCCCCTCCTTCAAGGGGAATATTAATTGTAATTTAAGCCTCCCA
This sequence comes from Erethizon dorsatum, assembly GCA_028451465.1. Classification (NCBI taxonomy): domain Eukaryota; kingdom Metazoa; phylum Chordata; class Mammalia; order Rodentia; family Erethizontidae; genus Erethizon; species Erethizon dorsatum. The sequence goes on along the minus strand of CM051827.1, from coordinate 105,197,051 downwards.
AGTTAAAAGCATCGTGCAGATTTAAGGATTCTTTCATCCCAATTACACATCGTTTCTGGCTGCACTTTAGTGCCAGGCTTTTATCTGTTGTTCTGGGGAATCACTTATCGGCCAGAGCAGCACACTCCACACAGATTTCTCCCTGATTATGTTTAATGGCAAATGGAGAGTTAACTCTCCTCCCTCCTGGAGCTGTGTAGGCACTTTTCCCAGTGCAGCCAGAAAGAAGCCCAGGGGAGCAGGAGGGCATGGCATGGGGTAGCTGCAGTGACCTCCATGTCCTGGAACCCTTTGGGTAGAGCTTCAAGGGGAGCCGATTGGCTCAGGGTGACTAGAAGGGCATATTGCCCTCACCCCCTAGGTGACCAAAGGCTCAGTTACAAATGCTGATGGCAGCTATTTGTTTATTCTACACTTTCTATGACTGTGAGAGTCGACTGTGTGTCAGGCCAGGGGTTGGCACCACTTCCTCACAGGTGCACAGCTGCTGGACCTGTGTGGCCACATATATACACACACATTTGCATGTTCTTACAACCAGTACCTCATGCACAGGAACACCTCTATTTGTAGACTCCCCACTCTGACCTCCAGATATACTCTTTTTTTTTTTTTGTGGGTACTGGGGGTCCACCTCAGGCCCTCGCATGCCAGCAGGTGCCTGTGCCGCTGAGCAATATCACCGGCCCTTTTTTCGTATGTGGGTTCCGGGAGTTGAACTCAGGACCTCGCGCTTGCCAGGCAGGCGCTTATGCCGCTGAGCCGTCTCACCGGCCCATCCAGATATACTCTTATCTCTGTCCCAAACAGGCACACCGTTGGACCCTTCTTCATTCTCACACAGAGCATCCCCTGTCTGTATGTCTGTCTGTGCCTCATGGAATGAGGTCATAGGAGCTTGGAGTAGGTCTTGGGCTGTCAGGTGATAGGATTATAGTATAAGTCAGGGTCCTGTGCCATCAGACCCCCAGTGTCATGCACTTCCACTGTGCCCCTGAGCCACATCTGTTATACCCAATTAGATGTACCTTGTCACAGAGCTGGGCTGGCTACTCAGTCCTATGGATGCTACTCTGGAAATCTCCAATTTAACATGTCCAAAGCAAAGCTTGTTTTCTTCCCCAAACTTGCTTCATCTGTAGTCTTCCCCTGTCTCAGCTCTTGGGCTAAAAACCTTTGGAATCATTCTCAACTCCTCTTATGTCCATTTCCCACACTCTGCAAATCTGCAGATCATGTGGCTGTACATTAAACACGCATCCTGAATCTGATCACTTCTTACTACTCCAGTGGCATCGTCCTGGTCAGCACCACCAAGATCCCTGCCTGGTTTATGGCAATGACAGCCAGACAGGTCTCCCCACTTCTGCCCTTCCCCTCTACATGGCAGCCAGGGGAGGCTCAAAGTTCAAAGTCAGATCATGTCCTCTGCTCCTTTCAGAGAAAACGTTGAGGACCTCACAGTGGCCTGCAAGTTCTTATGGGCTTTGTTCGCCTTTACCTCACTTCACAGCTGACTTTTCCTGTTAATGCCACTCTACCGCACTGGTTTCCTTGCTGTTCGTTTTGCTTAGAATGCATTTCCAATTGTCACTTGGATACCTCCCTCACCTCCACCTTCAAGTCTTTGCTGAAATATGACTTCTTCATGAGATCACCTTAAGTATCCTATTTGATTCTACAGCCTGCCGCCTCTTTAGGCCCTGCCTTCCCAATCCCCTTTACACTGCTGCGTTTTTCTTTCCTTTTTTTCCGCAGAAAATATATACTTTCTGTCACAGATTGGGTGCGTTGGGAAACAGATTCTGATACAGAACTTTTCTGGCAGAAAGGTCATTGTGGAAGGCTCTCTCAGATCAAGACCTATGGGGAATGGAGGAAGCAGTACTGGGCAGAGGGAAGAATTGAAACGTGGTGCAGTCATAACAAACACCTCAGCTGGCCCCAAGGGCAGCCATGAGTTGGACTGACTTTCAGAGTTGCTCTGCATTATGGTGAGTGGGGTGGGCTCTTAAGAACTCTCTATGGATCAGACATTGAAAGCAGGGTGCTCCTAAGGCAGGGGAGTGACCTCAGGTGGAGCAGTTGCTCCTCCATGAGCAACTCTGGAGAGGGGTCAGCTGAATGCCATGGGCCATCGGCACTTCCAGCCGTCAGGGGAAGAAGTGCCTCGGTTTGGAAGTGAGAACTGGGTACATACTACAGCCTTCACCGCACCTTTTACCATACAGAACTGAGCGAATGTCAGTGTATTACATTTGTCGCTTACTATCCATCTCTCAGAGGCTCATGAGGGCGAGTCTCTGAGGACGAAGCTCCCGATGTTTGTCCAGTGTCTGGAATAGTAGACTCTCCATCAGTACTTGCTGGATGAATGAGTGAACTTGCCCATTTCTTAATGTCTTGCTTGTCTCTGTCATCAGCCTTATGGGACTCTCAATGCCAGTTTTGCCACTGACAAGTTGTACAAACATGGGAAAGTGGTTTAACTTTTGAGCTTCTGCTTCTTCATCTGTGAAATGGGGTAGCAGAGGTACCCATCTTACAAGGCCTGGGAGGATTAAATGAGTTAACTTTGTAAAGCATTTGGCAGGTGCCTGGAAAAAAATCTGGTCCTTAATAAATACTATTGCTGTCACTGTCTTGGGCTCTCCTTGCTTTGGGTTGCTTCTAGGATTCTGATTAGAATTAAAGACAAAGCCAACATTCTAGCCAGGGTACCTTGGCCTTCCAGATGTACAGGGAGAGATGGCATGCAGAAGTCTCGTCTCCAGGGGTCAGCTTTTGGCTAATGAGGATCGAGACCTGCTCATAAGCCTGTCGCTATACTTTTTGCCTTGGGAAATCTCAGTGTGTTCCTGTGTGTATATGTGGTTTATGTACATGTTTGTATGGAGGAAATGCGAACTATACTCAGGCTGTATGTTCCTAAAGAATAACTTACCCCAAACACTAGGTCTGTATAAGAAGTCAACCATTCATGGGACCTAGAGAGGTCAAGAGAGTCATCTTCCCTTCTGATCATTCTTTTCTTCTTACATGAGCTTCTCCTCCATAGCTCCCTTCAATGAACTTATTTCCCACTCTCCAGCAATTTCTTTGTGGTCAAATCCAGTGGATGGATGCATGCCTGAGTTTGACAACAATACTGGCCACCACTCTCTTATCTTGAGTTTCCTAATATTGGGTGTAGTGGATGCTGTGGTTTTGTCCCTTGGTTTCCCCTCAAAGGGACTCATTGGAGCATTCAATTATCATAGCCAGTGAAGGCATTGGTGGCCCATTGGTGGCCCACATTATTCAGCAGTCTCTCCCCATGAATTGCCTTTGGCCAAATGGAACTGCCTCACTCAAGTTGCCACTTCCTGGAAGTGACCAAGTGATTACTCTTGCCTTATTTTGGGACACCTCTAAAGGGGCCAAACCTGCTTTAGAACCTTCCACAGGATTAAGATCTCTGTGACAAACGCAACAGTGTTCAACTTCTCCCTCTGCGCAGTCCAGTTTCCCTTTCTCTTTTCTGAATGTTCCCGAGATCACTCTTCAGTAAGTCCTCTGCATGCAAATCTCCATCTTTGATCTATTTCTAGGGAACCTGACCCACTACTACAGTTGGTGCTAGGAGTGGTTCCTAGGAAACGGACTCTAAAATGGGATTTCGGAGCTGGATCAGCCACGGGCCTGTTGGTGATGAGAGCTGTCACCGGGGGTGTGGGTGGAGGTACTAATGGCCCCTGACTTGCTCTAGCAGTGCAACTGTTAGAACTTTTACCAGTGGTGAAGTGGGATAGGATACCAGTGAAAAGGAACATATTGGTGAGCGTTTTCTCTCAAACCTTGAGAGGATTAGAGGAAGTAGTTATTATAAGGACAATGGAATTAAATGATTGTTGCTGGGGGTGATCAGTGGATTGGAAAAAGACATTGAAAGGCTAAGGGTGATTAATCACCAATTTAAGGTGAATCCTGAAAGCCAAAGGGCTTCCTTTTCATTAGTAAAGAGACTTTCTCCTATAGCTGGAGGGCAGAAAAAACTGAGATTTGGCCCAGTAATGAATATAAAGGTAGCAGATTTTCGAAGAAAATTGAATTCTCAATGTTGCAAATCAGCTATGCTTTGATTGGTCAGGGCTTGACTGAGGGCTCTGACACTTGGGACAGGGACATTTAGATCAATTACCTTGAATACCGTGAAACCCTAGATCACCCCGACCCTCAGAGGCAGCAGAGTGTCTTTTGCCCTCTTGTGAAAGGTTAGAACTTCCCCATACTTAAAGATGCTGCAAAGGCTTCTACCTCAAAAGGTGCCAGGCAGTGTGCGCCCCCCCCCCGCAGCACGCCCACCATCCTGCCCCAGAATCGTCTCCCACTTTGCTTCCAGCCATGAGGTCAATAACTTGGCTGCTAACTTGGCAACATAATCTGGCTGCTAAGGGAAGAAGTCACCGTGGGACTCAGCCAGGAGTGAACTTTGTTTCTCGCAGCACTGACAGGCTCTCTGCCTCTAGTCTTACCTTGCAGGCCCATCTTGCACATTGCTGTCAGAGGAATCTTTTAAAACAGGTATCTTACCAGTCTCTGCCTTGCTTAGAACACTTCAGCATCTCCCTGTTGCCTCAGGATAAAATCCACATTTCTTTGCTGGGTGTTGCTTCATCTCTTGCCTCCTTTTCTGTGTGTTCTCTTCCTGTTTGCCATTGTCTTTGCTTTTTCCTGTTTCCTTTGCTTGGAAACTCTCTTACCTTCTTCGCTTTGCCAAAGCCTTCTCTGTCTCCGTTGAAGTGCCATGGGCTCACCCCCTGTGGGGACATTGTGTTCTCCTGCCTGGTCCCCTCTTCAGGGCACTTCCGTCCTCAGTTACTGAGAATGCCAGTAGCTGCAGGCACTACCTTCCCTGAAGTCATACCCCATCCTGGGACCTGTCCCCAGCTAATGATGACCAAGGAGAGGGTTTCAAGGCTGGCGTCCTTGCTTCAGTTTGGCACAACCCCAGGCTTCCTTCTTAGCTTCAGAGCCTCTCACAGGACTGTCCTAGGCCAGAGCTGCAACCACATTGCTGGTCTCATCTTAGCTTCCTCACTTCTTTTTAAAAATTGTTTTGATTAACAGGTACTAATTGTACATATTTGTGGGGTATAGTATAATATTTTAACACAGGTATATAATGTGTATCGATTCACCCAGGGTAATTAGCATTTCCATCGCCTTAGCATTTCTTTATGCTTGGAGTGCTTGAGCTTCTCCTGGTTCTTTGTAAAATATATAATGTTACCATGAACTCTAGTCCCCCTACTGTGCTATAGAACACTAGAACTTGTTCCTTCTGTCTAACTGTGTTTTGTTACTGGTATCCAGTAACAAATCATGATCCTACATCCAGGTTAATTTTGTTTTTAGCTTCCTCGCTTATTTATAAGTATATCTCTCTCTCCATAACACCTCTCCTGTCCCAGTATAAGTCCTTGCAGCTCTGTTTCAAAGTCTGTTTCCAGAAAATCCAAGCTAAAGACCCCCCCATGCCCCGCCCTGGCACTGGGGATTGAACCCAAGACCTTTGAGTTTAACTACATCCCCAGCTCTTATTAAAAATTTTGTTTTGTTTTATTTTGTTTTGTTTTGAGACAGTGTCTTGCTATATAAATATGTTGCCCAGGTTGGGCTAGAACTTGTGATCCTCCTGCCTCAGCCTTCCAGAGTGAAGGGATTACAGGTGTGTGCCACTACACCTGGCTTACACATTTTTAGGTGTTCTCAGATCTTCCTTCCTTGGGCTTCCTCAGGACTATCCACACACATCGTATAGTACACGTTTTTCAGTTATCTGTTGCTGTGTAACAAGCCATTCTTATGCTTGGTGACTTTAATGATTGATTTTCTTTATATTTTATAGGTTGGCTGGCCTCAGCTGGGCAGTTCTGCACCATCTGGTGGAGTTTAGGTCACTCATGTGGCTGCACTCAGCTGGGCGCTCCCTATAGCTGCAACACCCAGGATGGCCACTGACCCTCCAAAGCTTCTACCTACCTGGCCTCTAACCATTCAGTCATCTGGCTTTGGCTTCCTTATGCCATGGGCTCCAAGAAGAGAGAAGTGGAACTGGCCATTCCCTTTAAGGCTTGGACTTCACTTCTGTCACACACTGCTGGTCAAAGCAAGTCACAGGCTTAATGAATGATTCGAGGGGAGGGGAACTTGGCTGCATCTGTGTCTAGGGACAAGGGGGAAATGTTGACGACCATTGGACACTATCTCCCACAGCATGTGGCAGTCATTTATGTAGGGAGCTCCTGAAGGGCAAGGATTCAGCTATATATCCACTGTCCCCAGCCTGAACTGTCACAGATTTCAGGATACAGTGTGAGCTCCAGCCCAGTATTCCTCATACTGGAATGTTGGGCGGGGAGAGGGTAGAGAGGTGGTGGAGTCACGCCCAGGATGTCAGCTGCCTCTGTTGGGACTCTTGAATTTCAAGATAGTGCATCTGTACGCTGTCTGGGAGTCTTTTTCTGGGCACAGGTTATGCCCCGTGGGGCATGATGGGCATATTTCATTCAGCCACATAGTTACACAGAGCCCTGGATCCAAACACAGACTTAATAATTAAAGCCTGTCTCTTCTCTTTCTTGTCATTGTACATTTAGAGCATGTGGAAGTCATTAGTGTTGTTTGTCAAATATTTCTGGCTGTGCACCTGCTGAACACATGGCAGGATCGCACTTCTTGGCCCTCTTGTGGTTGGGTGAGGCCCTCTGATGAATTCCAGCCAATGAGTTGTGAATGGAAGTGACTTGTGCCTTGTATGGGCATTAATGGCTCTGTGAAGCCTCCAGAGCTCTCTTCCCTCTGCTTTGGTGCTGGCAATGTTAGAGATGGTATCCACTCCACTGGACCAATGAAAACACAAAGAGCAGAGCCTCATTCAATCCGTGATGTGCAAATGGCCAGTGAGAAATAATTTTGTTTTGTTTTAAGCCACTAAAACTAAGGGGTGGTTTGTTATAGTAGAGTGACTTCATCTTTCCTGTCCGATACAAGGGTCTTGGCTGAACCCAGAGTGAGCTCATCTTGGTATCAGGTGGATCTGGAGCATGGTGGGGGTGGGGCATGGAGGAAAGAGCGCACCTTTGGAAAAGAAGAAGAGGTTAAAGTAGATGTGGGGCTGGGGATTCTACACACAGGCCACCTAATATAAGCAACTAGTATATGCATGTGTATTGAGAGTTACAAAAGCTTAGTGTTGAAACTGAAAGGACCAAACAGTCAGGAAAGTGGGAATATTAAAAAAAAAAATTCCTGCCCCTGCCTGCTCTGTGTATATTGCCTCCCTGTGACAGTCCCCTCATTCACTGTTGGGGATTTGAGTAGTTGTCTTAAAGGCAAGTGATTTGAATGCCCAGACATTTGCATATGGGCTTCCCTTCTGTTGCTTTCTTTATTCTAGCTCAGTGGCTCTCTAACTTTAGTGTGCCTAAAAATTTCTGTTCATGGCTGTATAAACAAACCAATGTATACTGTACTTTATGAGTGGTTTCAGTGTTTTTCAAGGGTACTTTTGACTACATGCAATTCTTGTCTCATGCACAGACTTCCAATCTAACCCCTCTGTATGATGAGATTCCATTGTTCCAAACCAAAAGAACCTTGCAATTTTTATGAGATGCTTAGAGCACAAGATGTCAGCAGCAGCTGCTCTTAGCCTATTATCCACCTATCACCCAAGTCCTTTTGGTTTTACACCCACAGTATAAACCTTCATCATCTTTTTCCTGGATTCCCATGAAAGTCTCCTAACTCATCTTTTTGCTTCTATTCCTGTTCCCCCCAATCCATTGTCCACACCACAGCCAAAGTGAGCCCTTCCAAGCACCAATCTGGTCATGTTGCTTCCCCGGTGTAAATCCCTTCTGCCTGGCTCCCCCAGATTGCTCTTACTGGGGAGACCAGCATCTGTGATGTATCCCTGAGACCTCAGGGCTCGACTTTGCCTGTGTCCAGCCCCATATCATGGCAGGCTCTCCTTTGGCCTCTGTGGTCCATGCTGGCCTTTTGCTTCAACCAACATGTTCATGTCCTTGTCCCCCCAACTCAGAGCCTCAGCACCTGTTGTACCATCTGCTGGGAATGCTCTCCCCCTGCCCTTCTCTTTTTGCCTGGTTAACTCCTACTCATGCTTCAGATGTCAGTTCAAATGTTACATCTTCAGAGAAGCATTTAAGCCAGCTTATTCTTTATTTGCTCTCATAGAATGTGTTGCTTTCCTTCAGAATATTTATGCCAGTTTGTAATTATACACTAATTTGTTTGATTATCTGATGAACACTTGTTTCTTCCACTAGAATGTAAGCCCTAGGAGAGCAGGGACCATGACTTCCTTGTTACTCTTGTATTCTCAGCACACGCAGTGTATATTTGCTGCATGAATGATGGGATGGTACTGGTAGTGGTTCAGTGGCAGTGACAGCAGCAGCAGCACCTGATAATAGCAATGACATATCTGTTTCTCCTTTTGGAGCTATTGTTTGTTCTAATTTTTACCTTGAGCTTCTGTGGCCTGGGAAATAAAAATTATCTCCACATGCAAAAACAAAACCTAGGGAGTAGACAAGACTCAGGGCCAGGGAGTGGTTGAATCAGATCCAGAGCTTTTTCTCCAGGTTCTAAAGGTAGAGTTCTTCCTCAGAACCCATACCTCTTTCTAGCCTGTGCTCTGACAAACAGGAGATGTCCCCCGAGAGCTTCAGTGTGAATAACTTGTGGGGTAAAGGTACCATCTCTTACCTCTCCTCTTTGGTTTCCTTTTCAAATTTCTCTTCCTTTTCCTTTGGTTCAAAAATCTTTTTTTGATATAAGGTGAGCATAGATGAGGCCTTAAAAAAATCTTGATGGGAGAACAAGAAGAAACTGAGCTGAGCAGAGCCTTGCTCAACCTGTGGGGTCAGTGAGGACTCCTAGGTGTTATTAAGGTGGAGGAACTTAGACTTAGGGAAAAGTACTAATATCAGGTTATTTTTGTCTTGGGGCTTTAGGGTCCTGTCATAGCTCTGTGGGTAGGGGAGTCAGACTTATTTTAGAAAGGAGTGACATTCCCACCGGTTTCAATAGTCCTGGGGAAACGTTTATCCTGGATCAGTAATCGAGGAGGTATGAGGTAGAACTTAGACTTAGGGGAAATTTTCTTCCTTTTCCTGGTGACGCGGATCAATTTGTTTTGGATTCTAAGACATGGAGGTAATAGAGCATTACATTAGTCAAGATTAGGACAGCTGTTTTAACAGAAAAACCTTTAACATCTCAGTATCTTAACAGAATAAATGTTTGTTTTTTGCTTCCAAAATAGAGGTCCTGCTAAGTAATGGCTTTCTTCCAAGTGGCAGCTGGGGAACTGGGCTCCTTTCATTTTGTGGCTCCCCCATAGTTAATCTGAATCTTAAGGTCACCACAGAAGTCAGAAAACTAACTTGGGTCAGGTCTTAGCATAACTTAAGCAGGGAGATCTAGATCCTGCTCCAGGAAGAATTAGTTTATCACCAAAAGAGCTACATGAGTTGCCAATATGTAGCCTCAGGAACCAGCAGGCACATATAGAGGGGGATGCTGAAGGTTTTGGACTTGTGAAGGGTTGCAGGTGGAAACATGAGCCTGGACCAGGGGGCTTATTGTATAGGGATAATTTCCTGGCAAGGATACTTGAAGCCAGTGCTAATATGCTTGCTGCTGGAATATTTCCATGGAGGTTGGGGCTGCAGTAAGTTAGAGGGTGATGCTGGAATTGCCTTGGTAGAGTATTAAGGAAGGGATCAGAGGGTTTAGAGCTGTGGAGACTATGACATCAGCTGACTGTGTTTTCTAGAAGCGTCCAGAGGACACTGCCTTCACTAGAGCAGCAGGGATTCGCTAGTCCAGGTTATGCAACACTACCAAGGAGCTCAGCAGTATCTTCTATAGCCAAGGGTTGGTGGTAAGAGATGCTGCCATGGAACTAGATTCCTTGATGAAAATGGGAAATGGGTTTTTATAACAGCAGAGGCCAGGAGCAGGCAGGTAACTGACAGAGAAAGTGTAGACTGACTTACTGAATAAAGCAGTAGAGCCAAGTGTCACCTAGGAAACTTGTCCCAAAGGTTATGCTGATAGCTAAGGATTTAGACATACAGGAAGCCAACAAGGGAAAAATCAAGGTTGTGGCAGTTTCCATAACAGGAAATAATGAATCTTTATCCATTTTGCAGTTCTGAGCCACTTTTTGGACCTAGAGTCCATTTACTGAAGGCGAGGCCAAGTCTGTTTGAGGAAGGACTTGACATTTCCCCAATATTTTCCCAAAGAGATCTATAGCTATTTATCAAGCAATTGTCTATTTAGGAAAGAGAGAACTACAAGAACTTTGGGAACTGCTGGATATAGGGTCTGGAGTGGGAAATCAAATGCCACAATAACCCCCATATTAGAATTGGTGCTTACTGAAGGCAGGTGATAAGGGAGTCCTTGTTTAATTCTGTCTTGTAGTGGGTCCCAGGGATCCTCACACTGATTCTTATTATATTTTCTCCCCTGGATTCTGAGTATACAATTAGAATAGATATAATTAGTAGTTGCCAAAACCCTCACAATTATTTCCTTGACTATTATGATAAGAAGCCCAAGTGGAGGCCTTTCAAAATACTATCTTCTTGGCTAAGATATTAAGTCCAAAGCCGTGCCATACGTTAGGTGGCTTTGTGGAAATTAGTGCCAGCATCAAAGTTGAAGGATTTTGGGGTTGTTTTCTTTCATCACACTCCCATGCAATTCATTGGTTGGGTGCCTGAAAAATCCAGATTACTCTATGATAATGAGAGTAAACTATCAAAACAAGTGGTAGTCCCAATTGTAGCTACTGTGCTGGATATGTTATCTTTATTAGAACAGATCAACATAGCCTCCAGCATTTGATATGCAACATTTGATCTTTTCAATTCACATCAGGAAAAAGGATTAGAAGCAGTTTGCATTCACATGGGAAAGATAGAAATACATAGTCACTGTCTTGCCCCAAGGCTATGTTGATTTTCTGGCTCTCTGTTATAATATACTGGAGTCTAAAGGGTCTTTGGTTGTCTTGCCAATCCAGAAACATCAGGCTGATTCACTATTTTGAGGGCATCATTTTCTTTGAACCCAATGAACAGGAATTGGCAAATACTTGGATGCCTTACTGAGAGACATGTTAAGGAAAATGTGGGAGAGAAACCCTGCAAAGATTCAGGTTCAACTCATTGCTTTTGGAGGTCTTGATCCTTGACTCTTTAATAGTTGTAGATTTTGGTGGGCCTCTTTGGGGTGTTGAGGCAGTGGGTAGTGCTCTAATCAATTTATTGTGCAGCCCAGAAGGTTGCCAGTGTTGAATGGATTCTAGATCAGAAGAGAGTATAGCTGTGACCCTGAGGTGCAGTGTAACCTGTCTGACTTCTAGGGCCACGTGACCTGGTAAATACAATAGTGTTAGAGATATCTATGGTAGAATCTGACAAGCTGTATTAGGAGCCTCGCAGGGAAAACACTTGGAGTTATGGAGCAAGGCTATGCCTTCTATGGCAGAGAACTACTAGTGCTTGACGGTCAGATCCTGGCGTACTACTGGGCTTTCACATAGACTGAACATTGGTCATGGACTATCAAGTGACCAAGGTTGCCCATCATGAGCTAGGTGTTATCATATCTGAGTCATAAGGCTGGGGAGATGCATTAGCAATCCATTGTATTGTGAGAATTGTATGTTGGCATCAGATCTGAACAGGTTCAGAGATTCAAGTAAGTACACGCACAGGTGGCTTAGCCGCCTGTGTTATCAATCTTTTTTGAGCCAACACCTTCCTCTCAGGTCATATCTATTCCCTTATCAGGAGATTCCCATGGCCAGCTGGTGGAGGAGGAAATATCTCACATTAGTTTGCAGATGGATCAGTTCAACATATTAGTTATAGAGGATAAGTATTTAGAGGGAGTCTTTCACTAGATAGAGCTTTGAGCTGTGCAGTTTCATCATCAGCTTTTATGAAGGAAGAAGTGATCTGAAATGAGTTTCTACGTAGACTGTTGGGCAGTTGTGATTTGTTTGGCTAATTGGTCAGGGTCCTGGAAAGAGCTAGACTGATTGGTTAGAGACAGGGAGTCTGGGGATAAGGGGTGTGGATGACCCTGTAGGAATAGACACAACATTTTTATCTCAATGCTTATCAAACAGCATCCAGTATAGAAGATACATTAAACAATGAGGGGAAAGGAATGGGTAGGACTTGTCATTGGATGTCACCTAGCCTTGCTTCTCAGACATCCTGTGCATGAACAATGGGCCCATGTAAAGAATAACATGGTGGTAGTGGTGGAAAGTTGTGCACAGGCCCAACAACATGAACTCCCTCTCACCAAGGCTGATCTATTTCATGCAGTCACAAAATGTATGACTTGTCACAGGAGAGACCAATACCGAACACTTAAGTATGTTAGTGATCCTTGTGGAGAATGACCTGTCATTGGTGGCTTGTTCTGAGGCTGACAAATTCTTGGATAAGGGTTTGTCTTCTTTGTTCATGGTGCCTGTTCCAGAACAGAATTAGTGGCACGTAATTCCACATAGTATCATGTCAGATCAAGACTTCCACTTTAGGACAATAAAGGTATGACAATGGACTCTTGGCATTGAGATTCGCTGGTCCTATTTTCTATCACATTATCTGGAAGTTACTGGCCTGATAGAATGTTGTCATGGTCGGTTAAAGTGGTAGCTTGAGGAATGGTTCCTGACAAGGCTGGGATTCTGTTCTTCAGGATGCAGATATGTGTTACACTAAGAAGTGTTGCGTTGTAACAGCTAGAATGTATGGATCTGGGAACCAAGGGGTGAAAGAGGGATTGGGCCCTCTCATCATCACTTCCAGGACCCAATTTGGGGAACTCGAGCTTCCTGTCCAGAATCTTAAAGGTCTATAGGATTAGAGGTGCTGGTCCCAAGGGCTAGGGTGCTTCCATCTGGGGAAATAGTAAGGATTCCACTGAATCTCAAAGATTCCCACCTCATTGTTTTTGGGTTCCTGGTGTTAGAAGATCAGCATAGAAAAAGAGGAGCTTGTTGCGTTGCATGTAGGGACAATGAGGAACATGAGTGGTACTTTTCTACCTTCCCTGGGAATTTTTCTTACTCCCTACTTTCTTGTGCTCCGTAAGGACTATCTCCTACATCCAAGTTCATCCTCAGAGTGGAATTTTGAGAGAACACAGTAAAACAGTAGGATTTTGATTTTTTCCATAAATGCAATGGAATCCATGGGTGCTACACGATCAGCAAATGACCCTGGTGCCTGTGTGAAGAGAGTATCAAAAGGGCCAGAGTGGACTTAAGGAGTCTATTATAATAGTCTTGATAAAAGATAATAGTAGTTGGACTTGTATGTTGGTGGCAGTAGAGATGAAGAGAGAAACAGATGTGCTGGTGGTGTTTAAAGAACAGAATCAGCAAGATGAGTTCCCTTTATCCATTTTGGATCAATTTTTCAGAATTGTCTTATTGTATACAACTCTGTACGAGGCACTCTAGTCTGAATCTCTAGTAGAAACCCAGTGAATGCATATTTGGATTCATCTGTGTACTCACTGTCCTGTTTAAGGCCTGTTGGTGTCTCTAGCAGAAGTCCTGCTTAGAGCTCTTGCTGGCAGCTGTCTTCCGGGAGGAAGAACTATATATGAGTCAAAGAACTTTATCATTGAATGTTGATGCAACATAATGCTCGAGAAGCCCTGAGTGGGACGTCTCTAGCTTGGCCTAACAGAGAGAGACCATTCAATAGAGCAAAGGCTGACTTCCAGGTCTGTCTGCACTGCTCAGAGTGGTCCCTCTGCAAAACTCTTGGGCTCCAATACTGATTATTTGATTTCGCCAATTATCACTGTGATAAGCAGAGGTTAGGATGGATTTGTGGGAACAGGACGGCAGCTCTTAAGATTCCTGGAATTTCTTGGTAGGAGAAGAATAAGGAAATAGAGTAGAAGATAACTCTTCAAGACTTGATATCTCCCTACCAGTCAGCTTTGGGCTCCAAGTTATCAAAGCCGTGTGACTGTATTTGTACTTAGGGCCTGGTTAATCCCAAAGCATTTGAGTCATGTTGCTTATTATTTCATGGATCTCCTAGTTGGTGTTGGGCTGCCCACTTTCTCTAGAGCCTGGATTTCTTTTTTTTTTTTTTTTTGTGGGTACCGGGGGTCGACCTCAGGACCTCGCATGCCAGCAGGTGCCCGTGCCGCTGAGCGATATCACCGGCCCTTTTTTCATATGTGGGTTCCGGGAGTCGAACTCGGGCCCTCGTGCTTGCCAGGCAGGCACTTACGCTGCTGAGCCATCTCACTGGCCCAAGAGCCTGGATTTCCGATGGCCCTGAGAAAAGGACTTGGTGATTGATCACCTGGGCTTTAGTAGGGCCATGGGTGCTAGGGACTTGGGTGCTAGGTGAGGTGGAGCTTAATGATGGGTAACGGGGTGGTGAGATATTGAATTCAGTATTGGATACACTGAAGAACTACAGGGAGTAATTTCATCAGGCTGTTGAATATATTTGTATTTATAGTGTCTAAAATAATGTCTGTCATTTTAGAAACTCAGTATATAATTTTTCCACTATATTAGTTAAATTCTTCTCCCAAATTTCTCCAGCAACATCCAACCTCTGTGATAGCTTAGGAGAGTTGTTGCTATTTGCTGTTGGGGATAATTTAGTCTCTAAGGGAAAGACTAAATTAGCTAAAGTTTAAGACCTCTTACTGATGAAGCACGTCTTTGGAGAGTCTCCAAAAAGCATGCAACTCATTGAAGTTTCCTTTGATATTCAAGGTCAGAAGGACTCAGAGGTGGGAGAAGAAGACCCACGGCATGCTGGGATCCAGTTTTTCTGAGTGAGGCAGTGCCTGGGGGCTGAGTGTGGAGTGGGGGAACCAACTCCCTCCTTCTAGATCAGGACACTACTGTAATCTTCTGGTAATAGAGGTTCTAAGTACAGTCTTCAGAGTTGGATAAGTTGGGTTTAACTCTTCACTTCACCATTTTCTAGTATTGTGACTTTGGGCAAGTTATTTTTCTCCAAGCTGATTATCCAAGCTTACTTTCCATATTTGTAAAGTGGAGATATTTATATCATCTACTTCAATGTGTTGTTGTGAGAACTAAATGTAATAAAACATGAAACATGCATAGTTTAATGCTTGGCATGCAGAGAGTAGTTGATAAATGCTTTTTAATAGTAATAATTCAATCAATAATACTAATGATTACTTTTATCTTTCCAACAATATCATGAATTCCTTATACTTCCTCTACTCTATTAGTAAGGTGTCATGAGTATTATTCTCATTTTAAACATGGGAAGAAGGACTTGAAGAGATGGAAATGACTTTACCCAGACAAGAATATGGTGGAAAAGAGTCAACTGGTCCAGTCTTCTGACCCCAGAACTTATATTTTCCATGATGCATCTCACAGAAAGCTTAGGTACACTTGAGAAGGTTCATCTAGTGCAGGCCAAGAGCAATGAATGCACTGAAGTTCTAAGAGAGAGGACATTCCTGCCACCTCAGCCATGGGAGTGTGCGCATGTGTGTGTGTTGCAGGAGGGGGTCAAACTGGGAAAATATTACCCCTAAATCTCCAAGCACCCAACAATCTCCAACACAGCCCACAGAGGATATATTTTTGTTATGTCATTTCAAAACCAGTCTGAGGCCATCCTATCAAGATCTATCTTTAAAAAACCCTATCCAACAAAGATGAACTCAAATGAAAGAGAAAAACATTCCTTTTCCATGGGTTTCCCACTCTCCAACCTGATTCAACTGAATAGCTCGAGACCTGGAAGAAATCTGAGATTAGAATATTTAGATTTTCCTTCTGATTTGGTCTCCTTATGCTTGAATAATCCACTTTCTCTCTTGGCCTCCGTTTCCCTATCAGCACAAGATGGAGACTGCTCCAGCCTGACACTCCATAACTCAAGGTGGCACCCACATCTCCTACCTTTGGGGGAAGGAGGGAGGGATTGTGGGGCAGTGACATCAATCTCCTTCCTAGGATGGCTCTTCTGAGCTCTATATTTCTTGCCTATAGTGACCAGGGAATTTTCCCGTATTGATTGCCTTCTGTGATTGAGCTTAACAAATAGAGCTTCCCTCAAATGATTCTTCCAACTAAACTGATAGAAAGCTAACCTTGTTATATTTATTGACAGAACATTGAAATAAATATTATAGGTCTAGAGGGATTGTTTCAGCCCATTGATTTTTTAAAGGAAATAATAAATGGAGCCTATTCCCTTTGGCATATTATGCTGGGAATAATCTGAAAAAATGCTTAGCTTGTTCAACACAGAGCTTAGAAACCCTACTTCCACTCCCAGTGGAACAGGAGCCCTTTGCATAAATCTGCTCTGGCCCAGACAATCAATTTTCAATTTTAATTATTTTCAAAACTCGTTTATTATTTGCTCGTTCTGGGAGTTGGAGCTTTTCTTTTTAGTGAGTTTGCAGCCAGAGTGGTCAGACCTCTGGCCTGGATCAGGATGTATGGGATTTCTTCCTTTTATCTACCAGAGAGGAAAACTTACTATCCCTCTTTTCAGAGACTCGGGGTCTGCAAACTCTGGATTGTGGGCCAAATCCAGCCAGTCACCTGTTTTTGTAAATAAAGCTTTATTGGAACACAGGCTGTTGTTTACAAGTCTGTGACTGCTTTCTGCACAATGGCAGAGTAAGCAGTTGAAACAGAAACAACATGGCCACCAAAGTCTATTGCCTGGTCCTTTGTGAAAAAAGTTTGTCATTCTCTGCTCTTGAATTCTCTTCGTCTTGCCCTTCTAAATGAGTTCAGCATGCTTCCTCCACACACTTGGGAGTCTCCATGGACTGAGAGGCTACCACAATAATATTAACCAAAACTATACAGAGCTCTTGTAGGCACCAGGTGCCATCCCAGGGATTTTTTATCTGTCTGTCAGTCTATTTATCTTTTCATTTCCTGCTTACAACAACACTATGAGGTAGCGTGATTATTAGTACCATTTTATTTATTTTATTTTATTTTATTTTTTTTTTTTTGTGGGTACCAGGGGGACGACCTCAGGACCTCGTGCGCCAACAGGCACCCGTGCCACTGAGCGATATCACCGGCCCCTTTTTCGTATGTGGGATCCGGGAGTTGAACTCGGGCCCTCGCGCTTGCAAGGCAGGCGCTTACGCCGCTGAGCCATCTCACCGGCCCAAGTACCATTTTAATAATGAGGAAATTGAGGCACTGAAAAGCTAAGTAATTCACCCAAGGTTTACAAGTAGAAAATAGCAGAACTGGGATAGAAATCTAGGAAACTGACTTCAGAGATCATATCAGTGGTGGAAGGTTCTCAAAGAAGATCTGGGTCAATGTCCCCAAGGTACCTATAGGGAAACTCAGGCCCAAATAGTGATGATGTAGTTGGTGGTGAAGCTGGAAGTAGAATCTACGTAACAGTTCCAGGCTGTGTCTTGCTTTTGCTATTATTACATTGTTCTGCTCAGCTTTCTTTACCAGGGCTGAGCACTAGGGACAAAGACCAGCAAAATAGAGCCTTTCCCCTTCTTCCATCTTCCCTCCAAGATTCTGAGGGCTATATTATCTACTACATCACTCATTACATCTCCTTTGCAGTCATTTTTCTTTTAGTTTTCCATGCTGGTTGGAGGAATTTAGTACCTGGCTCAAGGTCTTTTTTTCTTGGGTATTTTCATTTATACCATTAATGTAGCTGAGTACCTAGAACACATGGCATTTAGTTATTTAAATGTATAGCAGCCCTTTGGGAAAAAACAAGTCGTATTATAGACTAACATACAATTAAAGGTTTGGCCTGTATATTGCCAGTCTTTGTCAATTAAAAAAAAAATCATTCTTTACCTCTTTGTTCTCCCTAGCTATTATTGTATGTTTGATCTTCCATTCACAGCCATATCGAATGAGTTTTTACTCCACCAATGTGCAGGCGTCTTCCCTTCTCAGTCCCCAACCTGCTTTATCTGATATCTGTCCAGAGCCCACCACTGAGGTTGCTCCTAGGAGAACCCCAATGGTCCCCAGGCCACAAGGGCAGTCCTTTTCAGTCTGTATCTTTAGGATCACTCTTGCCTCTGAAGCTGCTGATCATCCCCTTCTTGAAAGGTTTGTTCCCCTACAACGCTCTCCCTGTGCTTCTACTATCCCTCTCGACACGTCCTTTTCTGGTTTTCATTCATCCAGTTAAGTTTTGAGATTATATCCTATCAGTCACACTGATTATATCTCATCAGTCGCATCTCCAGATGGTTCTTTCCCCAAATCTCAACCAGCAGCCTACATCTCCCTCCTGGACTCCAAAGCATGTGGACAACTGGACATCACGTGGAAGTCCCTCCAGTAATTCAAAGTCAGCTTTCCAACACTGAACTCGTCGTTGTCTCCTCCCCATAAATGACCAATATTGATAAATTATTTCCTCACTTACTGAACTTCTCAAAGATTCTGCTATCTCAAATCCTTTTGATAATTAGCCTTATTGTTCCTAGTTCTTAAATATCTCTCATATGTATTCCTTCCATTTCACTCTTGATGTGACTGTCTCAGTGTGTGCCCTTATGATTTCTCACTTGTATAATTAATTAGTAATCAATTTAACAACTATTTCATATCTCTATGGACCCTCACTGGGGAAATAATATTGAGTAAGACAGACACTCATCTTTCATAGACTCAGATTCTTCATAGGGAGGAGACCCTCAATAGACAAGAAAACAAGTACTTAGATAAGATTATTTAAGATAGTGTTAGTCCTGTGAAGAAAATAAAATTGAATGATGTGAGCAAAAGCGACCAGAGGTGAACTCCTGGGGGTCAGGAAGGGCTCTTTGAGTAGGTGGTATTTGATCTGGGACTTGAATGATAAGAAGGAGCAGCTGTACAAAGATGTATGAAAGATGTTCCAAGCAGAGGGAATAATAGTGTGGAGACCAGACAGGAAAAAGCTTGGTTGGGTTCAAGGAATAGAAAAAGGGCTATTTGTTGGTTGGGTTCAAAGGATAGAGAAGGGCTGGTGTGTAGTGTGTGTGGAAAACCAGGAGACAACATATTTCAAGAGATAGGTGAAGGGCACAGCATGCTGAACCTGGTAGGCCATGGTAGAGAATTTAGATTTTATTCTAAGGGTGATGAGAAAGTTTTGGAAGGGGTTTAAACAGGATGGGGCATAGGAGGTCAAGTGTGAAGTCAAGGAGACAGGACACTATGGCAGTTGTGTGGCTAGGATGACGGAAATAGAGATGAACAGGAAAGGACTTGGAGGGGCTGGATTTGCTTTAGGGGTAGAGCTGTAAGGCTTGCTGATGGATTGAGCAGGTCTGGGTGAGGATGAGAGAAAGGGGAAGCAAGGAGGTCTCCTTAGGACCTTACCCTGTCTTCTTCTTCCTAGGAAAGAGGGGCCCTTGGATAGGAGCTCCAGCTCTTTCCTGCTCTCCTGCTCTGACAATCTGGCACAGAGAGGGGCTGGAGGCCCAACTCCTCTTGCTTGGAAGAAGCCTGGCCTGGGGTTGAGCCACTTGGGTGGGTCCATTATGAACAGACAATCTGGGAGAGATTGGTTTGTCCTCTTACCCCAGTTGCCCTTTGTTCCAAAAGCCAAGCCTTCATCCCTGCTGCCGCATGTTAGCCAGGCAGGAGATGCTCCTATGGTGCCTTCAAGGTTAAGAAGCCACATAGTGCTGTCTAAGCTGGACCCCTCCCCAGCCTGGCTAAGCCCCAGATGTCTCCATGCAGTGGCAAGAGCAGTGGGCTTGGAATCAGATAATCTGGGCATGAGTCTCAGACAGGCACTTTTAAGCTGTGTGATGTTAGAAAACTCATTTCACCTCTCTGGACTTCACTTTCTTCATTGTAAATGGGGCAAATTAATTCCATCTCGCTGGCCGTGGTTCACATCACAATGTGGAAGGACAGAAAGGGTTGGCCTGGACTCCTGGATTCTTTTTGGGATTTGGAGATTTTGTGCAGAAATCCCTTCTTTTGCATTTAGAAAAGATGAACATGTGCCTCTGGAGGTGGAAGGAGGAAAGAACTTTTACTTCTGCAGAAGAAGGTAAATCCTCCATGGCGGAAGATTGGGATGGAGTGAGGAGGGGGGTTCTCCAGAATCCTGTATGTATGCTTTTTCCTGACCACAATACTGTAGAACCCTCAAGCTCACCAGGAGAATATTATCCCTCTGTGCCCCAATCCGGCCATTTTTTCCACCTTGGTGATCAACATTGGTGAGCAGATACCAGGGGCAGAAATGCGCTCAAGGGTCAGGCAGGTAATCAGTAAGGTGGGCTTGTGGGGAATGTTCCCTCAGAAGGGAGTGGGTATGGGGAAGTGGCCACGGCTCTGGTCTAGCCATTGTTGACCTGCAGAAAGGGAAACATGATGTTGCCAGGCCTTCTGAGTATTCAAGAAAAGTTGGGAACCTGGAGTTTTATGTGACATCTCCTGAATTTTGCATGTTGGCAACTAAAGTCAATTAAAGCAAAAAATCCAGTTTGGGCCAAGCAAAGCTGTGGGATGCATTTGACCTATGGGAGGCCAGTTTGTGATGCCTGCTATAGAATCCCACAGGGACTTAAGGAATAGTTAGGAGCTAACAGCAGCCAGGTGCACTGCACAAGTGCTACTGCCCAAGTTAGCCTCCAAATGGCCCTATGAAGCTTGTGGCACACAAGCAGGACTCCATGGTCCAGGAGACAGTGACTGACTGATGAGCTCTAAGTCACATCTTTCCCCATTTCCCCCAGACAGATGAAGAACCGGATCCTCTCTACATGCATGGCTGGTGAAGAGTGCCAAGCAGTAGGCGTGGGGATTGCCCTCCTGTTGCCTCCATGCAATGATGACTATTTCCAATAAGTTCTCACTAGTGGGGAGGGCACCCTAAACCCTCCAGACCAAGCAGTTCTGTGATGGGCCAGTGCAGGAACCTGAGGGGACTCCAGGCTCTGTGAGAGCAAGGACACGTGGCTGGGTTAGGGTTAGGGTTCCATATGGTGCCTTGTTCCTGTCTCAGGTTTCACTCCTCCTCATTACCTGGAAAAATAGAAAGGTTAATTTTCTAAAGACATGCCCCTTGTAGTTCCACTTATAAAAAGAATAAAGAAAACTGAAAATTAACTTAATTAGTACCAGAAACTATATAGCAACAAAAGATTGATTAAGTACATTTTATTTCATATAAGAGAATTAATCTATTCAGGTGCAGAAGAGCCTTGTTATTTTAACCCTATTAATATTATATTACACTCAACATGCATACCTACATACACAGAAAAGTGACTGGGAGGATGTATACCAAAATGCTGATGGTGATCACTCTAGTTTGGATGTGACATGTTCCTTAAAGGCCTATGTGTTAAAGGCTTGGTCTCCAGCTTGTTGCTGTTGGGAGACAGTTGAAATTTTAAGAGATGGGGCCTAGTAGGAGGTCTGCAGATCACTGGGGGCATTCATTTGAAGAGGATAATGGGACCCCAGTTCCTTTTTCTTCTCTCTCACTTTCTGGGCATGAGTTGAGGGGTTCTGCTCTGCCATGTACTCACTGCCATGATATGCTGCTTCATTACAGGCCTAAAAGCAAAAGGGTCGACTGATCATGGACTGGTACCTCCAAAACTGTGAGCCAAAATATACCTTTCATCTTTATAAGTTGATTATCTCAGGTATTGGTTATAATAAAGGAAAGCTGACTAACATAGTGATTATCTCTGGGTAGTAGGATTCTGTGTGAATCTTATTTTCTTCCTTTTGTTTATTTTACCTTTTCATGGA
Organism: Erethizon dorsatum; assembly: GCA_028451465.1. NCBI lineage: Eukaryota > Metazoa > Chordata > Mammalia > Rodentia > Erethizontidae > Erethizon > Erethizon dorsatum. The sequence continues at coordinate 105,175,180 of CM051827.1, read as the reverse complement.
TTCTACAGATGCAAACATCAGTTAGTTTTTAAACAAAAGGAAATGTTATCTTAGAAAAATAAACCTGGTGCGTACAATTGTTGTAACTAAATTTTAAATGCCAGTCGTGAAAAACTGCTGACCTGCAAGAGAAACCACCAACAGAGTGAAGAGACAACCCACAACGTGGGAAAAAATGTTTGCCAGCTGTTCCTCAGACAAAGGATTACTATTGAGAACATATAAAGAACTCAAAAAAATCAGACATCCCAAATTTAAAGACCCACTACAAAAATGGGCATCTGAGATGAATACACATTTCTCAGATGAAGAAATACTAATGGCAAATAAATATACAAAAAAATGTGCAACATCACTAGTCATTCGAGAGATGCAAATTAAAACAACACTGAGATACCATCTCACCCCAGAAAGAATGGCTATTATTAAGAAATCAACTAATAACAAATGCTGGAGGGCTGTGGGGAAAAAGGAACCCTTCTTCACTGTTGGTGGGAGTGTCGACTGGTACAGCCACTGTGGAAGTCAGTGTGGAGATTCCTCAAAAAACTAGGGTTGGAGGTCCCATGTGACCCAGCTATTCCCCTTCTGGGCATCTTCCCAGAAGAATTAAAAACATCGTACCACAGCGATATATGTGCACCCATGTTTATACCAGCACAATTTGTAATAGCCAGATCTTGGAAACAACCCAAATGCCTATCAACTGAGGAATGGATAAGAAAGATGTGGTATTTTTATACAATGGAGTACTATTCAGCCATAAAGAAGGATAAACTGGAGACTTTTATAGGTAAATGGATGTAACTCGAGAAAATACTCATAAGTGAAATAAACCGGAAGCACATGTGTAAGCATCGTATTGTCTCTCTAGTATGAGAAACTGAAAGAGTAAATAAGATCCAAAATGTACAATAGACATGGTGAATCAAAAAGAGACTGGTCAAAAGGAAAGAGAGACTGGAATAGGGAAAAGAAAGAAGGGAAAGGGGAAAAAAATTGTATATATATATAAGATGGTTAAGATAGATACACTACCAATTTTACTTAGTTCATTGAAGAGTAAGGTTTGTGCCAATAATGTTTGGACAATTGAATGCTAATGTCTGGTATCCTGAATAACTAACTTAAAGATAATAATACATAATGCATTAACCATTGTTACCCTCATATTATGTTGTTTTGAAAATTTGTTCTTTTTTTGTTTTGTTTTGTTTTTTCTTCTCTTAAAAAAAAAAAAAAAACTGCTGACCTTATACTGAGTTATGTGTGACACTGGTCCTGAGCAAAACCAAGAATGTGCCTGAGAAATGGGTCAATGGACACCCACACTGTCCCCAAAGTGGCTTCCCCTCCCCCTGTTTTACCAGGGACAGCCATCTGCTTGACAGTTGCTCTTAGTGGGTAGGACATGGAGTCACGGCTCCATCAATCTGTAGCCTGTGTCATTGTCTTGCACAGTGATTTTGCCCGTGAGATATAGGACGCTTTTACCATAATATTTATTCAGTTTTATGGCCTTAAATATAACACTAACTCCTAATAATCAATATTGATTTAACTATAATACCTTATTTATAGACACAGTCCTCTGGTTTGCATATGGACTCAAACTATAATGCAACAGAAATAAGCTGCTCACTTCCTTGGCCCTGAGCCAGCAACGTCAGCCCCTGATGAATGCCTCTGAGGTCATTATGGAGTTTGGGGTTTCTAATGCTCATTTCTCCCCAGTCCCTCAAAACAGCTGCCTTCTGCCAGCCAGAAAACCACAGAGCCATCCTGGATAAGGGTGTCTATTTGTTCCACACAATATAATTGTCAGTCTTAGGGAGACAAATGTTCCAGTGGCCTCACTGGAGGGCAGTGACAGCCAGTTCTTGGTACAAATGTGAATAGAAATATGACCTCACAGGAAAGAGAAATAGCCAGAAGTGGAAAGGCTAAGGAAGAGCTTGGGAAAATAGGGACTTGCTCCCGACTCATCCCAAGTGGGCCTGACCAGATTGTGTAGATTGTTAGAGATGTTCTTATTGTTGCTATAACTAGTGTTGAGAAGGTGACCTGGCTACCATTATCCTGTGTGACAGAGGTCTATGAAGAAGGGTAGAAGAAGCCAGAATTGTTTATCCTGGAGAAAAGAAGGCTTAGAGAGACTGGTGAAGTTTGCTTAAGACTCAGATTAAGGAGATTGGCCAACTCCTGTTTGCCAAGGTCCTGTGGCTTCCAGTGACCAGGGTGCAATGTCTACAGCTTGGAACATCTCCTCTTCTTGAGATCTCTGTGAATCCCCATTATATTTGGTAAATGTGGTAGAGATTTCTATTTATCCCCGTGAAGAACCCCACTAAATACACATGCTAACATTCATTCACACTTCTGGAAATAGCTCTAGATTCCACAGGTGAAGTCTGTATAGTCTAAGCAGGTCAAGGCTGTCTTCTTCCCTGCTATGTGACCTTAGGGTGATGATTCAACCACTCTAGGCCTTAACTTCCTTGTCTACATAATGAGAATAACTCCACCTTTATTATTATGCTTATAAAGCCATCAGCTGAATTGCCTGGCACACAGGAAGTATTAAACAAGTGGTAGCTAATATTGTTATGCAATTTTTGGGAGACATTTCTCATGTAGGTGTGCAACCTCTTCCCTGACAAGGATTCCAAGAAGTCTCTTTGCCTGAGTCCGGGGCAGATGTGAGGAGAAAAGGCAGTTTCTCCCATGATGATGGGGCAGCCTGAGACCTGTTATTCTGCTGGACACTGAACCAACCTCACTGTGTTCCACATTTCAGACAACAGTGGTGGATAGGACCCTTTTACAGGACAGTGGCTGGGAGCTGGGGTCAGCAAGGGGACCATGAGGCAGGGTGGAGGGACCTCAGTCTGGAGAAAGTCATGCAGGGAGCCCTTTTATTTTGAGACCACTGAAGGCTGCCATGGGCAGAGCAGAGTGGGCGCTATGTGGCCCTGGGGAGAAGGGTGGGGACTCACAGGAGGCAACCAGAATAGTGTAGATGCAGGAGCTCACAGCCATACAAAGCTTGTGGAGCTAGGCTCAGTCCTCACTGCCCTCTGTTCCCACTTCACATCAGTGGCTTTCAACTCTGGCTGATCACCAGAACGTGCACAGACGTCTAAAAATACCAATTCCTCAAACCTTGCCACAAACCTTCTGCTGATTCAGTCAATCATGATGGGGGACAGAATACTCATACCCTTTCCCCCAACACCCTCTTTTCTTTAAATTCTTTCAGAAGGTTTTGCTTTCTTAAAACCAAATGACCCACAGACTGGAAATGCCTGGATCTCCTTGGCCCAGATGTGGGGGCTCTAGTCCCTTCTACATGGTGGCACCATGTCATCTGGGGTACATTGGGCCTTGGCTCTGATCTCAGGTCCTTTGTAGCCTTGGCCATTCCAGCCCAACTGGTGAGGACAAAGCTCCTTATCATCTCGGTGTGGAGTTGCTTTCGAGGCTTAGATTCTCAGCACCAGGGGATTTTTACATGCCTTTTTCCTGCCCCCAGGGCCGCTAAGAAGCTCACAGGGTGCCTGCTGCCTCTGTCTGCCTACAGACTGGGTGATGGGGGCAGCCCATGGGGAGCAAACCATTTGCTAAGGCCAGACTCTCTGGATGGTGCTTCTGATACCCAGGAGCTTTTGGGAGGTGCTGACAGCTGTAGGGGTGGGGGGCAGGTAGAGAGAGAAAAGGAAATACATTTTTAAAGATAACCTGGAGGCAAATATAATATTTATACTTATTTATCCTCCAAGCTCACTCACAAGGCCCCAGACATGTCTAATGAGCAGGAATTGCAAAATGGCCATGAGTCCTACTTGTTCGCCTTCGCGAAGTCTCGGAGCAGTCACATGGACCCAGATTTTTCAACTGTGTGACTGCTGCAGGCAAAACGGCTGTAAGGAACACCAGGACGTGCAGCGAGTGCCCGACTCCCAGAGGCACCAAACTGCCAACCCAGGAAAATGAGATGCTCTCCTCCACCCCGCTCACCACAGAACCCGGGGTATCCGCATGCACACATGTGTGTCAACACAGGCATGCACACACGCATGCACACAGAGACCCTCGTGTGCCCTCACAGCCTCCCTCACAGGCTTGCAGGGACGCTTCTGTCCCAACTCATGCACACTCCCCGTACGGCTGTAATGTAGGGCTCATCGGGACAGGACACTCCCTGGCTAGTGTCTTGCTCTAGACTGGGGCTTTTACCTTCTCTGCTCCTTCTGGTGAAGGGGCTTCCTATGTATAAAGACCACAACAGGATTAATCAACAACAGTGCAATCTGATTTGGAATGAGAATGACATACAGTTTACTATATAGTTAACTCACGTGCCTATACAAACACCTATGTATACATACAAGTAGAAAAATATATGGTTATGTATTAATGTATAAAATATACAAATGCTGCACTGTTGGATCTGCGATTAGCTTCCAGGTCTTGCTCTTGGGAATGGATGAGGCCTTAATGGATGAGGTCTGTGTCCTGTTCCCTGACTCCCTACTCTGGTCAGGCCTGCTGTTGTAAACTCTCAAAGCCACTGGTATTCCTTTTGTTTGTAGCACTAATTACAGTTGCCATTCAATCTCTGTCTGTGGAACTGGGCTCTCTAGCAGATTACACTGGCCTGTAAGCTGCGGGGAGGTTGGGGCATAGCTCTCTGCTCAACATTGTACTTTGAGTGTCCAGCACACAGTAGGTGCTAAGTAGTTGAATGAGGGCACAGCCCTTTTCTTCTGCTGTGTCGTCTTTCTGTGTCCCAGGACAATCAAATATCATACCCTAGCACCAGGAGGGTCATTTCTTTTAATATCAACAGCAGCGAGTTCTCAAGCTTGGTCTAAAAGTGCAAATTTCAACTACAATGCCAGGCTAAGGGTGTTTCTAATGAAATGATTCTCTTCTTTTGTGCTGCCGGCAGCCTGCTTAGCTAGGAAACAGTATCTCTTTGCTTACAATGGGGATCGAGACTAGGGACAAATCCTTTTCTCAGGGTTACATTGCAGCTGGCCTGGGGTGTGAGAGTAGGGGCGGGATGGTTTGGGGACTCATAATCATTCTGGATTTTCATGGGACAATGCCATTTCTGGATGTAGTCTGGCCTAAAAATACTCTTCTGGAAGGGGGGCTTTGTGGTCCATAGAGCCGTGGTCCATAGTTTTCTCGCATGACCAATGTGCTGGGTCAAACCCGACCACTTTATGCTCTAGGTCAAGGGAGGAGATTAGCAGTACAGTCTGGCCTGAACAGGGCTAGAACAAGTTCTGGCGCACTTGTTATGCTAATTCCTGTCAAACCATTTGCTTTGGCTTCTCGCTTCCCCTCACCTCCAAAGGCAAAAAAGGGAAGGCAGTTTCCTGGATGCTACAGACATGGTCAGACCAGGAGATCTGCTGGCTAATGGTTGTTTAAGAGAAGGGTTTCTGGCTAGCAGCTCTAAAACCCACATGACCTTTTTGGGGGCAGAACCCTTATAACTGGCTGATAAATCTGTGTATCAGGTGCCCCGTTTCTTCTCCTAATGAGATGAATGTCCAGCTGAATGTCATGGATGAATGGGAAATCCTTGGCTCAGGTGGAGATCACAGTCCCCAGGTCCGGCTGTCGCATAGTGCCCTTCAGTCTCTCCCTTCAACTTATGTGGGATGTATAAATAAAGCAACAACAATCAGAACGTAAGGCAACTTTAGCTCCCCAAATGCTCCCAACAGCCTAGGCCCCTCCCTGGGTACTCCGTGGGCTCTGGGCATCTGCAGTAGGGGCTGGGGTGTGACACACAGAGCCTTTTTCAGGGTACAGGCACTTTTTCCCGAGCTTGTTCAGTGCTGACCCTTTCTTGGCTAATGACATCTGCCCAGCTAAAGATTGTGCCACCTCCCTGGGGTCAATCCTCATCCAAAGACTAGTTTTGCAAGGGGACAAAAGACCTGCTCCCTGGCCTGGCAATTGAGTCTTCATTGAAGTCCCATCGAAACCCCAGAGCTCGCCAGGGGATTGATTAGCCGAGGTCTGTGTTGGGACAGCATCACAGTTCACATTCTCTCTCTCCCCAGTCCTGCTTCCTTCACTCCCTACAGATGCTGGGTCCCTTATAAACTTCATTCACCCAGATCTTCATCTCAGAGAGCTTCCTCGGGAATCTGACTTGCGCCAGCCACCGTGGTTCTGTTCAGCATTCTACTGCTTCGATCACGTCGGTGGACATGTGAGAATATTTTATATTGACGGAGCTGGTCGTAATTGTAGCTAATGCTGGTTAATCATGATTCAGGGACCGAGTGTACATCTTCAGGTGCCCTCTGCTTAGATATGGTTGGATTTTAAATCCAACCAATGACCTCCACTGAGCTCAAAGCTCTGGATAGCAGGCAGGGTGTGGCCAGGTGGACTGAGTGGTGCATTTACAGTCACACGGATCAGTCTGCATCTCTGTGTGCACTCGACAGAGGCACTCACCTGCACCTGGGATGGCCAGGCTGGAGCTGGAGGACCTTTGTCTCTCCAATCTAGAGGTGACGATAGATTCCTGCTCCTTTCTGGCCAAGTTACCTTGGTGAATTTCATCTTTGCTATTACCTATGTAACCAATTTCCTGCACTAAATTCCCTCATTATAAATTTGTAATGTTTCTGTTTTCCTGGTTAGATTCTGATTCATACAAAAAATTTTGTTGTTCCAGTTGAACAATTTGAGAAAAGGAGGGGGAGGTCTGTTAACCACTGTCCCAACAACTGGTCTCACTGCTGAATCATTCCTCAGAACTGCCAACCGATCACCCCGAATCAGCACTACTCCTCTCCCTTATTCTAGCCATGGAAGGGCTTTTTTTTCCCCATGTCTGCCCTTGCCAGGGATTTGGGGTAACTTCATGCCTGAATATATAAAATTTTAGTTTGGCCCGTGTGTGTGTGTGTGTGAATGCAGGTAGCAAGATGCTACAAAAGCTAGATTTATTCCACAAGCAAAAGGCCAGCTCTCTATCAAGACTTCCTAAATGTGTTCTACCACTGTATGACCGGAGCTGTGAAGTGCTGTATAGATATAAAAAAGAAGGGGCAAACACTGGGCTAAAGGGGACTAAAAGGCTCCTTTATTCCAGGATATCTAGAGCCCTCTTGGTGCTAATGTCCTTTGTGAATCTCCAAGAGGAGACTGTAATCTATGAAGTTTCCTAAACTCTGTTAACCTCAGAAGTGACTTTCCATGGCATATCTGCAGGAAACACATCTAGCAAGACCCCCTTTGGGTTTTAAATGGTCCATCCGTCTACGTGCTGGGTTTTCAGAGGAAAGACATTGTCCTCTGCCTGGCCAGGAGAGGACACCTACTGGGTGTAGATCCCAGGCCACTGTGCTTCGTGAGGGACAGGCTCACCAGCTCTCACTTCATCTGTGCCTTGGGGATCCAGGTGGTATGGAAGCCGCCAGCGTCTCTGGCACAGGTTAAAACCCATGACAATCCTTGTTCCTGCAGAGCCTACCCAGGTTCTGCTTGCTTTCTCTGAGGGGGTCTGAGCCACTCTCCAGTTCTGCCTTTTAGAGGACCCTTCCCTACTGTGTCCCCAAGTTGCCAGCTCTGCTGTGCCTAGCCCAGTCCATGTGACCCAAAAATCCCTGTGACCTGAACTTCAAACACACCCTAGCCCAGAGAACTGTTCTCTCTTTATCCAACTGAGACAAGGAAGTGGGGAGGAGCTGCTACAGGAGCATTTGGATATTTGGAACCAATATGTCCCTCTTGCACGAGGGACATAAAACTCACACTAGCAAAAACAAAAGTGTTTTTGTCCCCAGAGGCTAGTGCCCATATGGTTGCTGCCTGGTCAGGAGGCAGTAACTTCACAGAATGCTTCTTGCTCCAGCCTCTTCCAGGGACAGGGCCCTCGTTGATATCTGGAAAGCTGACCTTTCCAAGAGGGGGTTGAGGGGCGATGGGGCTGCAGCTGGGCCCCTGACCTCCTGCCCTCCCCAGCTTGGAGCCAAAGCCGGAAGCACCACTTCCAATGGTGACCCAGTCCTTGTCCTTGGATGGCCTGGCCTGGCTGCATTAGCTGGACAGGGCTTCTGTAGCTGACTCAGTTTGTTTCCAACATTCTGGATCCCGGGTTTTCTTCCTCCAACCTAGGATCAACTTTTAATTTTGGAAGTTTTCAAATTTACAGACAAGTTGAAAGAATCACCTTTTATTATCTGTAAACTCTGTGTCTCGATTCTGCATTTAAAAAAAAAATTCACCAATTTGCTACCTCTCTTTTTGGTATAGGATTTGAGGATGAACTGTAGACATCATAGTCTCATACTTGTCCTAAGAATAAGGACTTTTTTTTCATATCCACAATGCTGTTCTTGCATATGAAAAAATTAACAGTAACTTTATAACATCAGTTAATTTTCAGCTTGTATTCATTTTTACCATTGTTCTAAAGTACATTTTATATTTGTTATTTAAATTGTTTTATTTTTGATTTTTACAGTACTGGGGATTGAACTCAGACCTCACACATGCTGGGTAAGCACCCTATCACTGAGCCACATCCCCAACTTTTTAAAAAAGTTCTTTATTTTGAGATCCTAAGTTGTCTAGGCTGGCCTTGAACTTGCAAACCTCCTGCTTCAGCCTCCTAAGTAGGTGGGATTACAAGTATATATACTACACCTGTCCTATATGTGGTGTTTTTGGTAAAAAGAATTGAATTATAATACAATCAAGCTATATGTTTCTATGTTTTGCCCTTGATCTCTTAAAATCTAGAATAGTTTTAACTTTTGTTTTTCTATCACATTAACTTTTTTTTTTTTTTTTTTTTTGGTGCTGAGGAATGAACCCAGGGCCTTTGAATGAAGCACATCCTGAAATTTTAAAGTTTTTTTCTTTTTTTTAAATTTTGAGACAGGGTCTTGCTAAATTGCTAGGTTTCCCAGGATGGGCTAGAACTTTTGATCCTCCTGCCTCAGCCTCCCAGAATGCTGGGATTACAGGTGTGCTCCATCATTCCCAGCTTATCACATTAACTTTTGAAGATCTAGGCCAATTTTCTTGTAGAAGATTCTACATGCTAAATTAATCTGCTTGTTTCCTCCTGATGTCATTTAACTTGTTCCTCCATCCCCCATTTTTTGTGTAAACTGGAAGTTAGTTCTGGATGCTTAATTAGATTCAAATTAGACACCACTCTTAGGAATAGGCCTTGGGTTTTGTGCACTTCATGTTGCCATGCATCAGGAGTGTATCCTACTTTCTTTGAACTTTTCCTGATATTGAACTTGAAAACATGAGCTAAGGTTTAAGGACTACCTACCAGTACTTTGTAGAGAGTCTTATGTAATTGTTGGGAAACCCATATGATGCTAGGTACTTTCCATCCCTACTGTGGTGCCCACTTCATACAGAGGATGTCCTGGCAAGTTAAACATCTTACCTGAGATTCCAAAGTCAGTTGAGAGGCTGAGCTAGGTTTATACTCATAACTTCTCACTCTTAGTCCAGAGTCCTTTCTGTCCAACCACACTGCCCTCTCCTTGGGTCCACTGGCTGCAGGGTTCTGCTCATCACTGGGTGAAATAGTCTGGTGCCCAGATGCAATGGTGCTCGGCCCATCCAGTGGGCTCAGTTCTTAAGTAGGCCCTGAGCAATGACTCAGAAGGACTGAGTCCTGAAATGGGATGTGGGAAGATGCTTCTGCTCAATGTCTGTCTCTTCCAGCACCCCCATGACATTGCCAGGGCCAAGCAGGGCCAGGGTGGGTGAGTGGGTACCTCTACCTCTTCCAAAAATTCAAAGGCAGATGAAGCAAAGTTAGCAGTGAAGCTGAAGGGGCTTCCTAATCCTGAGGAGCAGGTCACAATCTAGTGTTAAGCAGAAGGTATTCTGGGCAGAGGCTTTCTTCAGGGCACATAGCCATTGGAGGCAGAGCTGGAAATGGAATGCAGGTTAAGAGTCCAGTGCTCTTTGCACAGTGTCCACCCTTTGGCGCCATTACTTTTGTAATTCTTTCTCAGAGTAGAGATGGGGCTGGAATTGACTGGTATATGGTGGGCTGGGGCTGTGAGCTGTTGGAGATGGAGGTGGGCAGAGAGAATGACAGACACGAGAATGCTGGCTTTTTTAGGGTGGGGCACCCAGGGTAACAGCAGCCTCCTCATGGGCCTCTAGCTGCCAGTTTCACCACTTTTAATCTATCTGCCACTTGAGGCCAGAGTAATCTGTCTAAAACACCTTGCCCCCCGCCACACCTCTTTAAATCCTTGCATCAGTTAGCTATTGCTGCCTAACAAATGATTCCAAAATGGAATGGCTTAAAACCACTGTGACTTTAGCTAGCTTATGAATTTATTGGTCAGCTGGGCTGACTCTGCTGATCTCTGTTGGGGCCCTCTTGTGAGTCTACTGGCAGGTCAGCTGATGGGTGGGCAATGCCAATGGGCTCATCAATGCGTCTGGTGGTTTGTTGGTAATTTGGATTGGGCTCTGCTGGGACACCACATTTCTTTTCAGTGTGGACCCCAAGCTTGTTTTCATGGTAGTCTTTGGGGCCCAAGAACAGTAAGAGATAAAACCCAATACTTACACAGTTTTCAAATCCTGTATCTCATTTGCTAACGTCCCATTTGCCAAAGCCAGTCACTTGGCCAAGCCCGGATATACTGGGGAGACTGTACATCTCTTTATTCCACTTCTCTATGCCCAGGGGAAATCTGTCTCTGTATTTTGCAGCCCACAATGAGCTTCCAAGACTCCCCAGTGCCCTCAGGGTAACCCCCAATTTTTCAACTTGGTCTTCATGCCCTCCATGATCTGTTCACAAGCCACCTTCCCATTATGCAGCTTGTATATAAGTTGCACTGCAGTTGTTCCAGAATCTCACCATTTTCAAAGCACCCTTCCACCCTCTACCCTTGGCATGGCTGTGTCCTATCTCTGGGATGTCTACACCCTGCACCCACCATGCTGCCTTGCAGAAGTCTGTCCTGGCTTTGTCTCCATCAGCACTCAGCCTCCCTGCTGGTCCCCGAGCCTATGCTCCTTCCTGTGAACTGCAGTACACACCTGGCTCCCAGCTGGTGCAGCAACAGCTCTGGAGTCAGGCTACGCAGTTTCGAATCTCAGCACCTTCATGTACTGCATGACTTTGTGCATGTCACTTCACCTCTAAGCTTCTGCTTTCTCATTTCTAAGAAAAGGGGGAATAATAATGGTCCTGACTCCATAAGGCTGTTTTGCAAATCTAATGTTGTTCCCACAACTTGCCCATCAGGGTGAATGTGAACTCCTATAAGATGGTGAGCACTTTAGGGGCAGGGACTGTGCTGGCCTCCCCAGGCCCTGCATGTGGCCTGAGGCAGAATAGGTGGGAGAGCCTCAAGATCCTTTTTGTGAATTGACCTCTCCTTCAAATAATAATGGGTCTCTGAAGATGTGGCAGATAAAATTTTGCCTGATTTTTGGCAATTCCTCACCACCCCTCAGTGTGGGGCAGGATTTGGCTGGGCCCACAGCCAGCAATAAAGTGGATACTAATAATATCATTATATGCTGAATAATTAACTGTCATTTAAATATTCATATGTTGTTGGGGGCAAGGCCTTTTATCAGCATCTGGGGATGCGTTGGCAGAGGAAGGAGATAGATGTTGGCACGGCTGACTTTGCTGGTGAAGGGCGACCCAGGGTCCAGGGAGAGCTATGGAGTGGCCACTAGAGAGTCAGCTAATATATAACTGCAATATCCCCGAGTGATGAACTGCAACTTCATAAATGCTTGATGCATATGAGCAAACTGAAAACAATATTGGAAGCATTAATTTCATTTGACTAATGCTTATCTATATTTTATTCTGTTCCATCTTTAAAGAAACCTTCTCTTTCTCATGGGAAGGGAGATGGGGCCCAGGCCTGCAGATGGGCTAGGGTGGCTGAGCTTGGAGCTTCTTACCTGTTCCACCCCCTGAGCAGCAGCCAGTTCTATTTAGGGGCATGTGTGGAGACTGGGGAGTCGAGACTCTAGCTCCTTGGGAGAAGAACTCAGATTCTCTTGTGGGGTCAGTGGAGAGTGACACGGACATCTAAGTCCTGACCACATGAGTCAGATCTGCTGATCTCTTAGAGTTGAGACCAGGGGGGAAGGCACTTGTGGCCCTGCAGGGAAAGGTCTGGCAGGCAGGGACTGTTATAAAGCAACTGCCCCATGGTGAGAAAGTGGGGAGGAGAAAGAGAGAAGGAGAAGGAGGAGCCAGAGGAGGAGGGAGAGAAGGGAGAAAGGAAGTAAAAGGAGAAGGTCGAGAGGTTGGAGGAGGATGGAGAACAGAAGGAAGAAGAGGAAAGGCAAGAAGGAGACAGTGGAGTCTTTAGGGACTGCTTAGAGGATGAGCGGTCACTCTTGGGGAGACAGCCAGCTTGACATGGTAATTGAGAGCAAGAGTTCTGCAGTAGGACAGTGCTGGGTCTAGGTTCTAGCTGTGCCTCTAACTAGCTGTGTGGTCTTAGGCAGGGAACTCACCATTTCCAACCCCCAGTTTCCATTTGTAAAATGAGTAAAACAATAACACTTAATTCATGTATTCATTGTCCATTTCTGTACAAATTCTAACAAATTACCACAGAATTGTAGCTTTAAATGACACGTATTTCTCTCATTTTCTACAGGTTGGGGGTTCAAGCTTGGCTTAGCTGGATCTTCATCTGAGGGTTTCGCAAAGCTGCAATCAAGGCATCAGCTAGGAGGAGCTCTTATCTGGAGGGCTGTGTGGGGAGGAATCTCCTTCCAGCTCGGTGGGATCACTGGGATGACTTCACTTAATGGGCTGTGGTAAGACCAAAGGTCCTGGTTCTTGCTGCTGGTCTGCAGCAACTCTGAGAATCACCTGCAGTTACGGGTCCAGGGGCTTCTCCAGCATGGCCATTTACTTCATCCAGCCTGTAAGGAAAGTTTAGACTTCAGCCTGTATGCAGTGTATATAACCACGGGAGTGACATGCCATCGACTTTGGCAAACTCTGTTAGAAGCAAGTCCAGGATCCTGCCCACATTCCTGGGAGGGGACAGTAGAGAGTGTGCATACCAGGAGGCTGGGGTGATGGAGTTACGCTCAGGTCTGCCTGCCACATATGACAATGACGGCCAGTATCTCTCAGCACTAGACACTGTCCAAGTACTTTTCAGGAACTATTATTTGATCCTCAGAACAAGCCTAGGACATGCTGTCATTGTCACCACTGGACTGATAAAGAAGAGGCTGAGGAAGAGCCATACTGTTGGTGGCATGTGGAGTCTCTGGACCGGGCTCAGCTACCAATGTGATCCGGCACTTAGGGCTGCGTGTGAAGGTAAACCAAGGAAGATGCCAAGGATAGCACCTGGTACAAGCCTAGTAAATATTACTATCAGATACCAGCTTCCTTTGGCAGCTTCTGCCTGTGCCCTGTATTCTGTGGAAGTCACATTCACACGCTGGGGTGATCAAGCCCATGTCCTGGGGCTCTGGAGGGCAATGTAAGGTCTGTGAGGGGAATGACATTGTGTGTTTGTTTCCTTTACCCAAAACATTCCTGGCCCACATTTGCGAATCTCTCAGGCCCTAGTTTAAATGTCACTTGTCCCCTAATGCTCTATAACAAATTGCCACACTTAGTGACTTCAATCAACACAAAGTTATTACCGTACAGTCACAAGGGTTAGAAGTCTGAGGTAGGGACCACCGGGCTGAAATGAAGGTATCAGCGGGTCTCTGTTTTCTTCTAGAAGGTCAAGGGGGAGGATCTGTTTCCTGGTCTTCTTATCTTTTGGGGGCTGCTGAATTATTCAGCTCGGGGCCCCTTCCTCCATCTTCAAACTAGCAATGACCAATGGAGTCTGTCTTACATGGTATCACTCTGATTTGGATTCTTCTTCTGACTTCTGATTCTACTTTCAGAGTTCTGTGATTTCACTGGGCCTGCCCAGATGACCCAGGATAGTCGTCCTACTCTGAAAACTTAGCTCTAGGTTTTTTTTTTTTTTTTTTTTTTGAGACAGTGTCTCACTATGTAGTTCAGGCTAGCTTTGAACTCACTATACTCACCAAGAACTCTCAGTGATCCTCCTGCCTCAGCCTCCCAATGCTGGGATTTCAGGCGTGAGCCACCATGCCTGGCCAATCTTTCTCCTCTAAAGGCAGCTGATTAGTAACCGTAATTCCAGCTGCAACCTTAATTCCCCATGAGCCATGTCATAGAACGTATTGCCCGTGTCTGGGATTAGGACGCAGGCAGCTTTGGACCAGTCTTCTGCCTGTCACGCTTCTACAGGGGTCTAGTTTGGGTGCTGTGTCTAGGGTCCAGTGATGTCCTTTACTTCCAGGGGCCTCAAATTCACTTAGACGCCAGGAGTGACTGCAGGAGTGTCAGATAATAAGGAGTGGTAGCACTTGGAAAGGAAAGAAAAAGTCTGCTGCAGATACACAATCTTCAAAGCTCTGTGCTGCCTGTAGACTGACAGTTTGCTACTGGTGTTCCTGTCACATTGAACACTCTGTGATCTAAAGCCAGGGCAGCAGAGAGACGGGCATGAGGCAGTCAGAGGTGCGCCCCTGGATGGCCTGAGCAAGAATGAGTCTTGTTCCTCTGGGCTGAAGCAGCCCGAGCTGGGCATGCCTCCACTGCCCCTTAGCCGGGTGCCAATACACACACCATCTGTGGCTCTGTCCCAGTGCCTCATACGGTATGTGTGACATAAAGAACAATGTGGACTAAGTGTCTGTTGGATGTGTAATTGAATGAAATCCAGCACCTTCTCACTCCCTCTCCACCCTGCTCCAGGATATGTGACCTCCTTCATATGACAGCTTTTCCTGACATGCGCCAGCCACAGGCACGCTGGATGTATGCATGTGTGTGTGTGTGCATCAATCACAGGCTTCAGTGACCTGGAACCCAAGGTCTGTGAGGCTCTGCAGGAAGTCCCCAAGGCCTGGGACTGAAAGGCCAGGGCCAGGGGCTGACGGACTGGGGTTCTAGCCGGCCCTTGTCACTGCCCCAGCTGCTTTCTTCGTGCTTCCCCACCCCCACTTGCATTCGAGATTCCCTAGAGGTCGAGCCTGGTGTAATTACAGGGTATCTGCTGCCTCCCTATAAATCTAATAGACTTTTTGGCCTTGTCAGATTAAAACTTACCTATCAACCCGCCGCAGTCCTCTAGATCTCCCTAAATCTGTACTTGGGAAAGAATTTATGGCCAGGAATTGCATTTTGCAAAATGATTAAAGTTGCCAAACAGCCATAAAAAGTTGCAGGAGGAGATATGGGTTTTTTGAAAGTCTGCTTAATTTATAAGGGGTGGAAGGTTTATTGTCATTTAGAGTCTGCAGCGAGGCAGCGATCGAGCGTTTGGCGGCAGCTGTGCACAGCTGCTCTAGCTTTATCCCTTTTACATGTTTTTAAATTGCCCTGTTTGAATCTGGCCTTCTGCGGCAGCAATAAGGGCCCAGTTTGCAGGAAAGAGGCTGCTCCCCATGTCCGCTGATGCTGGCCCCTGCCCTACCCCAGGCTCGCCTTCCAGAAGATTTTCTGGCTTATCTCGCCCCAGGTTCACCGTTCCACCCTGCCCCTGTTGGCCCCCTGAAGCATTACCCAGCACTCATGTTTGCAAAGCTTTTAAGTTTATAGGCGATTTCACATGTAATATCTTAGTACTTGTCACCCTGGATTAAATGATTAAATGAGATAAAACATGTAAAGCTCTAAACACAAGGCTGCTACCTAGTGAGCTAACAAATAGAATTAGGACTCCCATTTATTGACCACTTACAAGGTGCCAGCACCTCTGCTCCAAGCTCCACATGCATTAATTCATAGAATTTTGGCTGCCACCCTATGAGGTAGCCGTTAATTGTATCTGTGTTTTGGGAAGCTTAAAGAATTCAAACCCAAGGTCAGGCAGTGAATGAATATTAGCTATTAGTATTATTAGGTTAGGAGCCTTATCTGTTTTTCTTCTGGGTTGGCACACATTAGGCACTCAGTAGGTACAGCTTAATGCAAGTGTGCCTGCTTACACAAGCTACGCTGTTGTAATTGCCTACTTAGGCCTCCCACTACCCACAAGTACCAGGATCAAACCTCGATCAGCTGAAGTCTAACCTAGCGCAGAGCCTGGAGCTAGACATGTCAAAGGCCTTCTTTATATATTTGAAAAACGACTGAATAAATTTAATCCTCACAACAATCCTCTGAGGATTCCTTTGGATTCTGCCTTGCAGAGGAGGAAGTGGAAGGTGAGAGGTGTACAACCTCTGCTCAAATCACAGAGATAAAGCAGATGCAGGATTTTGGATTCCAAGTCCAGCCCCCCATCCTACCCCATGACCCACCTGACCACCTGTTGGCATTTGGGATAGATTCAGAATTTTTCTTCTTTGTTCATTATCATATCTAATATTTATTTAATACCAGCTATAGATACTTTCCCAAATAATCCTTACAACATATTTGCAAGATGTGTGTAATTTCCTCCATTTTATAGATGTGAAAACTGAGGTTTGAAGAGTTTGCACAACAAGTGGCCGAGCTGCAACTTAAGGCCAGGTGTACATTATCTCAAGGGAAACAGCTGGAATAAAGGTCATTCTGATGAGGGATGATCTCCAGACCCAGCCTGGCAAGGGCTGGCAGGAAAAGAAAAAGATCAGGGAAGTCCCCTTAGACAATGATTTTTAAATTGGCCTTTGAAGGATGAATAGGGATTTGTCAGATAATGGATAGGAAATCCGGTTCTGAGTAAGCAAGAGCAAGGCTGGTTGGAGGGCATGAACATTTTAGTCTGGTCAGAGGTGGTCTGGGATTCTCTCCAGCCTCACACTTGAGTCCACCTCTCTGGGGTGCAGAGATGCTTAACGTGGGGAGGCCTGATGGGCTGTGGACTTGGCTGCTCCCCAGGTCTCCACCAGCTGTGCCCACATTCCTTCCTCTTTTTCCCAGGCTCAGGGCCACTGGCCTCCTGCAAGCATCTGGGAGTGGAGAGCAGCCTGCAGCTGGCCTGGGGCAGATGAACTGGTCCCACCTGGCTTTAATCCAGTGCTTTCAGGATTAATCCAGTCACCCCTCTGCCCTCCACCATACTGCAGGGTCCTTTCTCCCTTCCTCTCTGTGGCGTGGGCATGACAGGTGAAGCCTCCTTCTCTGCTTTCCCTGCTTCTCAAATGTTCTAAGACTTGGGAGAAGGCCAATGAATTTTCCAGGCTCTCCACTCACTCAACAGACCTTTCTGAGCACCTGGTGTGTTCTGAGTACAGTTCCAGGACTGGGAGCACGGCAGTGAATACAGCAGGCCAGGCTGTTTTCCTCATATAGGTTACCATGACCAAATGGATAAAGCAGGTGATTTTAGAGAGTGATGTGTGCCCTGATGCCAGTGAAGCAAGGTGGCATGATGGGTAATGACAGGAGGGAGCAAGAGGCACTGCTTTGAGTTGCATGTAGGGTGGCTTGCTTCAAAGAGGAACATTTGAACAAAGATTCAAGTAAGAAGAAGCCAGTCAAAAAAAGATCTGGAGGAAGAATATCCCACACCTGGGGAGAAGAAGTGCAGAGGCCCTGGAGTTAGAATGAACTTTGCTAACTCAAGGAGCAGAAAGTGGCTGGGGCTTAGAGCACAGGTGGGAAAGTGGTGGGTGCTAAGGGGAAGGGTGAGTGGGGATCACATGAAACAGGGACTTGCAGTCATGGTCAGACATTAGATTCTGCCCTAAGTGCAATAGAAGTTATTGGGGGTTTACATCAGGGAAGAGAACTGCGGTCTGATTTGTATTTGTAAAGGAACAGATGAAGAGTTCTGATGGCTGCATCCTAACCCACACCAAACTCTTCTCCATATGTGCTGTACCCTGTTGTACCTCCAGGTCTTTGCACCTGCAACTCCCTTTGCCAGGACTGCCTTTCTCTTTTCTTTGTAGAACATTCCTGCTCACTGTTCAGGACCCTCTGGTGGGTCCTTCTCCCTCTCCCATAGACAGGATAAATTCACGTTCTCATTGCCACTGCCCAGTTCTCACAGTGAGCAGACATGCGGTGCCTATTTCTGGTCTCTCCCGGCACTGGACCCAGAGTTCCTCCAATGTCGGGATCTTGGCCTGCCCCAGCCTGGCCCGGCGTGGGTGTCTGACAAATGCTTTCTGAGTTGATATGAATTCTTTGAACACCCAAGTCATTGACAGAAGCACTGGGTTAGCAAGCACCCTTTGTTTAAATAAATAATAAGATTAGAAGCACAGGAACGTACTCTTCACCGTAACATTTAAATTAAATCCGTGCTCACTAGGACTCTTGACATCTGGAGTTTCTCAGTGTTTTCTAAAAGCAATAGCCTGTGAGAGTCAAAATTTGAATAGTTATCTCTCAAGGGCTGTTCACATGTTTCTTCGAGACTATGAGTGTTGTTTAAAAAGGGTGGATTTGTTAGAATACTTCTTATGAATACTTGTGTTGGAAAGAATACCTGGGTTAGGAGACTTCCTGTAAATACTCATGTTTGTTTGCTTACAATTATAAAGGTGAGTTTATTTCAGGATGCTTCATAAGTTGCCCGATTTTTTTCTAATTTATTGTTACAAAACTGGATCTTTTTTATTAAGATAAGAATGCATTTAAAATTTGTTTTCCTTATGTGAAACTTACACAAATAAAATTTACAGAGCTTTGAAATAACTCAGTGTCTCATTCTCTCATCTGAGCTCTAACTGGGCCCTGCTCTACTTGGCTGCCAAGGTCAGGTGTGTTCGGGTGGTGTGGCTGCAGATAGGACTGTAAGCTCGGTAAGGGCAGGGACACGGGAATGAGGCACTCTAGGAGGGGGAGATGCTCCTTGACGGAGGAATGGGTAAACTTTGGCACATGCAGGACAGAACTCCCTCCACCCAACCCAACTGCCCCTCGTGTCACTGTGAGCATGTCTGGCCTGGCTTGAGGCCTGCTGGCTGCACTTTGTGGGGCATCTAGCTCACGCCTAGCCCACCCTAGTCCCTGTGCTGTGATTTGTCCTCACATCAGGCAGCTCTGTGACCATGGCCCAGATTGGACTATGGCCAGAAAGTCTGGCACCCTCCAGCAAATCCTGAAAACTATGTCCCAAGATCTGCCTGCTTGATCATGGGGCTGCCTGGCACTGAGATGTGGGAAAACAACTGGGTACCTGAAATATTCAGTTTCCACCCAACTGTTTGGCAAAGATGCTAAGATCTTGAGAAGTTGCTTAGCTTCTCTGAGCCTTGGTTTTCTTCTCTATAAAATAGGTATCTTAATGCATTTTGGAAAGCAGCTCCCCAAAGCCACTGAAATGCAGACCCTTATCAAGGACTCCTCACTGCTTCAGCTTACCTTGGTCTCTGAGAGCACAGTGGAGATCAAGAAGAAGGACCTTGTCTCAACTCCAGTTAAAAAATCCACAATTGGTTTGCTGAGACATCTCAGAGCCCTGTGGTTTCAAGGCCATACCAGATCCTGTAGTTCTTAACCTACAGGGCAGATGCCAGTGTGCATACCTGGTTTGAACAAGGCTGTCACTTAACTGGTCCCTTTCTTCCCCTCTCTATGCTAAGGGGCCAACCTGGCAGATGTCCTTGTGTGATTGGGTGTCACATGGTGACCTGTCCCCCTCAAAGACAATACTGGATTTCATCCCTGAGTGCCTCTCTGTATTACTCATTCATTGCACAAATAGTTTCTAAGAGCTGACCATAGGCAAGTGCCAGGTAGTCCTGAGAATACAGCAGCAAAGACAGACAAGTCCCTGTCCTCATAGGGGCTGCTTTCTAGGGGGAGGAGGGTGGAAGTTTTGGGTAGAGACACACAGGCAGTGGCGTTTGTGAGTCTGAGAGTCTGGTTGCACGGTCTGCAGGCTCACTGTTCCCTCCTGAAAGCCCACGTATGTCTTCAAGCCTGACTCTGCAATATGTGCTGTTGAGTTTCTAGAAGAATTAGTGAAAGCAATGTCTACACCGTGGTACAGGGCCAGGCACATCCTGGGTGCTCTACATTGGAGATCCAGTTCTCTCTAGACACAGACCTTTTTGTGTCTTCTTCTCTGTTCTGATTTCCAGGCAGAGCAGGAAGCAAGAGATACCTTTTGTGCCCAGGGCTGAGGGTGAGGCACTTCTCTGGGCTCAGGGACAGCTTGCTGGTAGAGTGGTGTGGGAGGAAGAGAGGAGACAGCAGGGATGCCCAGGGCCTCTGTCCTCACTGTCAGTACTGAAGCAGAGGGAGGCAGGGCCCAGCCTGAGGTCTGCTTGAAAGAGAACAAGAGGAGAAAGACACAGTTAGATGAGAGGGAAGGAGGTTGAGGGAGCTGGGCCACACAGAGTAAGACACTGACACTCACTTTGCAAAGTCCCGCCATAGTGCTGTGGCATCTTGCTGTGTAATGCAGCCACATGGCTGTTCAGCAACCAGCAAGACCCCAGCTTGGATACCGCCCCCCACAAGTGGAGCATGGCATTGTTGTCCATCATAAAAATCAATGGTTCTTTTGCTAAGTGGTCAATATTTATTTGGCTTTAGTATTATTTAATTCAATGCATCAATTAAAGATAGTGTCATGTCTGCTCTGGTCTGCAGCCTCGGCTTCTATGTGTCGTTACCTCATCTGTTTGAGATCGCTCACGTCCTTACGTCTCTGCTCCTTTGTCCCCTTGCATAACTCAAGGACAGGAGTAATTGACGTGAAACTTTTAAAAATTAATTTCGCTGCATATGCCACTGAGGGAGAGTGCAAGTCCTCCCAGCCATTTATAACGTCACGGTGATTGGTCCTGACAAAACAATACCTTAAAAACTCACCAAAGTAAATTATGGCCCGAGCAAATGGCTGCTCCGCGGCAGGGCCGGAGGCTTGGAGGGGAGCCAGGCAAAAACAAAGTAATGTGCTTTTGATATTAATAACAGAGATGATATTGATCTGCACGCTGGTGTCACTTCTCCACTCTGGCGAGGAGATTGCTCCCGGCATTTAGTCCACTGAAAGCCACTTTCCATGCAGGCCATTTAATTTTGTGAGTCTTTAATTATGTGAAATGGAGTCTAGTTAAAGGGCCAGGTCCCAGTTTTGCCAGGCGGAGATGTGGGCTATGATTCAGGAAGCTGTCAGAAATGAATATAACTCAATTCTTAGATCTGCAAATGCAGTTGTCTTTCTAAATGTTTATTTCATCCCCGCACTTCTCTGGCCCGGTGCCACCGTGCATCAGGACAGACACAGACTTTGATTACAGGACCACATTTTTCAAAGGACCTGAAGTTAATGTGCCTGTTTTCTGCATAATAAAAGTCATAACTCACCAGGCCGCCAACGCCTCTCTCCCGAAAGGCTGCGGAAGGGCTGCGCAGCTCCGCCTGGGGAACCTGCCAGTGCCATGCCCAGCTTCAGTTTGGATGTCTGTCTCCTTGTGGGTCTGTGACAGACTGCGCTGGCGACCACAAGTCAGACCACGGGCCTGTCCATGGGGCAGATTACCTGTCAACTCATTCATAGACAGATGGGGGAGAAACCCACACACCAGACCACAGTGATGTCCACAGCCCCTGAGTCAGGCAGGCTTCTGGAAGCATCGTCACCACAGGTAGAGCCTGGGGTTATCTGCATCGCCTTCCCTGGCTCAGATGAGTCCAAGCCTCTCTTCCCTTTCTTTTACCCAATCAGCCCTCCCAGTGTGTATTCATGTACCCTGCAAAGCCAACTTTTCATCTGGGGGGATGCACGCATGTGTACCTGCACACACACACACACACACACACACACACACACGCACACTCACACTCACACACAAAGAGCTCTACAACCTCTCCCAGACTCCGCTTTGCAATTGTTCCTGTGTAGGTTGCTTTGTTCCCTGCCACTTAAAGCTGTCCTTATGGGCATGCATTTTGGGCATGTAAATCTCAGTCTGCCTGGGCTATGCCAGGTTGCTCTGGCTCCTGCCTGAGTGTCCCATGGCAGGAACCACATGCTCTGTAGGTCCTGTCCTGTGACACTGTCCTTCCACCTGGTCCTGGGGACTGTGTTACAGAGCGGGGTCAGGGTAGAACTGCCTGTTTCATGTCTGGAACTCAGTTCCATGACAGCTGCACCTCTCCAGTTCAGGGCCAAGAGCCACTACAAACAGTGCCACCAAGACCCAATGATGAGGAATCTGTACCCTTCGCTCATGGAGGATGTATTGGATCCTTGCCCAGATCCTCTTTTTCTTACTTTATAAATAATTTTGACAGTCTCCATTATTGTTTGTCCAGCAAACAGGATTTAGAAGTAGCAAAAAGAACTTCTACAACAACAGCATCAGGAGATCACAACTGAAAGTGAGAGAAGAGAGAACAACTCTAAAAGCAGACAAAATAATTCAATATAGTAAGGTTTTACAAAGTGAGTTTTATAAGGGGATATGGGGGAAGGGATGTACACTCTAATATATTATGGATGATAGTCCACTCAGAGCTAGTGACATGCTACAGGACTTAGCAAAGGATTCTGGAGAAGAGACTATTAGACTTGAAGGCCAAGGATGTGAGGATTGGAGCTGTGGTAGCCATTTTGCTACCACCTGGAATTCAAGAAAAGCTCAACACAGAAGTGATCAGGACTTAGAGGTAGAGAGAAGCCAGAGCTGTCTTTTGGAAATATCAGTTTGGGTGCTATGTGAGAATTGGAATCAGAAGATGGGCCCAGCCTGGAGATTAGTTAGAAAGAGATGAGAGCTGCTTAGACTACAGAGGAGGCAATGGGGAGGGCATGGGCTGTTTAGGTGGTAATATTTCCTTGGAGGAGTCTTTGGAGGAATGCAGAAGTGGGAGGGAGACAGGTTGGTTTTCAGGTTTCTGGCTTGAAAAAGTTGAATAGATTGTGGTGACAACCTGAAAGAGGATCAGGTTTGTTCTGGGGGCAAGGGTGTGAGGATCACGAATTCATTTTGGTTATATTGGATTTCAAGGGTGGTTGAGAAATCTGAATGGAGATGTCGAGTAGGATATTGACTTGAGATCAGAGGAGAGCCTGGGGTTGGAGACAGTTGGGATTGTGTTAGCCACTATAATGAAATACCTGCGATAATTACCTTATAAAGAGAAAAGATTTATTTTGACTCTCAGTTTTGGAGGTTCCTGTCTAAGAAGGAGGACTAATTACTATGGGCCTCTGATGAACTTGACAGGTGGCAATCACCAAGAGTACCTTGCAGAGTAAAAGAAAAAGAGGAGAAGCTACGGTTCCACAGTTCCTCATAAGGCACATCTCTGAAAGGTCCTACTGCCTCCCAGTGAGGCCACACTGGGGACTTAATCTCTAATAAGTGGACCTTTGGGGGACACTTATCCAAACCACAGTGGGGAGATACTGGTTCATGGAGGTTAATGAATCACCCATGGCAATGCTACCCCAACTCATGTCTGGGACAGGAGGATGAACCTTCAAAGGAAACAGGAAAGGACCCTCCAAGAGGTGGAAGAGAGAAAGTGTTTAGAACAGAAAGGGACGGTCAACTTGCTGAGAAGTCAAGCAAGTAGAAGATTGGAGGTTGCCCTTTGGATTTAGGGACAAGGTCATTAGGATCTTCAGCCAGATCTGTTTGGGTGAAGGAGAAGGGTAGAAGTCAGACTATAGGGTAGAGGAATGAACAGAAGGTGGGGAAACAACCAGAACAATAATAATAATCATAAATAAGGGAGAATAGGAAGTAAACACTTTCTGCAGCGGGCCCTGTTCTAAATGCTGCATGTGTTTTAACTCAACTCTTTGAGGGAGGTACAAGAGGAAATGGAGGCTCAGAGAGGTGAGGTGATTTGCATGCAGTCACACAGCTGGTAAGGAACTCAAAATCCAGGCAGTCTGGGTCCAATGCTCATATTTCCAACAATTAATTTATTCTGAGGAAATATGTAAAGACAACTTTTTTTGAGCAGTTTGGCTGTGAAGGAGAGAAAAGAAGTAGATGTATAGCCAAGGAGGGTTTGTCCTAAGATAGGAGAGACTTAAATGTTTAAAATGCCAGTACGAATGATCCTTGGAAGAAGAAGTAGATGGGGACATAAGGAAAGGAACAATGGAGAATGTGAGATCCTGAGCAGGTGGGAGTAAATGGGCCCCAAACACAAGGGAGCTGGGAGGAAACACCCCTCTTCTGACGTAGGTTTTAAAGGGGTTTGAAGGGGGTGCTCCTTTCCGAGGACTCCCCTTTTCTCTATGAAGCACAAGTGAGGCCATCTGGTGGGAATGAAAGAGGAGACTTAACACACCACAGAAGTTTGGGGGGACTGGGAATGTTCAAAATAATCATGAGGAGAGCAGAAGAGGAAGAAGAGCAGATGGAGAAACAGTGGAGAATCGCAGGAAGCTGGTGGTCATGAACTTGTAGGTCTGTGTGCAGCACAGGGAGAACAGAGCTTTGGGTTCATCTGAGACGAGGATTGCTGGAGAAATAGGTGGAGAAAAGAGAGGAGGGTGTGGCAGGAGTGTTAGTAACATGGAGGCTGTGCCAGATAAAAGGAGACATGGAGGAGAGGGCTGGAAGACTGGGGAAACGAACAAGGTAGATGGAGTTCTTGGGAAGCGAAGGCAGGACCTGGAGGGAAGCTTGTGGAGAGGAGGGGCGGTGATCATGGAAAATAGGATGCAGGTGGGAAAGAACAATTTGGGGCAATGGCAAGACTGGAGATGAGACAGGAAGTAGGTGGCTGGGGGAAGTGGGAGAGAAGGTCATTGGTCCGGGTGTTGTGTGGGTGATTCCTGTGGATGCTGAATTCACCCAGGATAAAAGCACAGCTTAGGATAAGCCAGGTGCCAAGTCTGCAGTGACTGGGAGGGTGGGGGCTGATAAGGATGGCAACAGCCACAGGTCCCTCAGCAGTGAGGCCAGGGACAGGGCCAGAGCTGAATGACATGGCCTCCAAGGTGTATGGTTTTTTTTTTTTTTTTTTTTTTTTTTTTATTTTAAAGAAAAGAAAAAACAAAACAAATCAAAAGAAGAACAAATTTTCAAAACAACATAATAGGAGGGTAACAATGGTTAATACATTACGTATTACTATCTTTAAGTTAGTTATTCAGGACACCAGACATTAGCATTCAATTGTCCAAACATTATTGGCACAAACATTACTCTTCAATGAACTAAGTAAAAATGGTAGTGTATCTATCTTAACCATCTTATATAATATATACAATTTTTTTTTCCTTTCCCTTCTTTCTTTTCCCTATTCCAGTCTCTCTTTCCTTTTGACCAGTTTCTTTTTGATTCACCATATCTATTGTACATTTTGGATCTTATTTACTCTTTCAGTTTCTCATACTAGAGAGATAATACGATGCTTACACATGTGCTTCTGGTTTATTTCACTTATGAGTATTTTCTCGAGTTGCATCCATTTACCTATAAAAGTCTCCAGTTTATCCTTCTTTATGGCTGAATAGTACTCCATTGTATAAAAATACCACATCTTTCTTATCCATTCCTCAGTTGATGGGCATTTGGGTTGTTTCCAAGATCTGGCTATTACAAATTGTGCTGCTATAAACATGGGTGCACATATATCGCTGTGGTGGTTTTTAAACAAGAGAAAACAGTGGCCAAGGACAGGCAGAGAGAGCCAGATGGACCACAGCTCTGAGCCCTGGGGCTGACAGAGGACACAGCAGCCTCTGAAGGGGCTGCAAGGGATGCAGTACCCTCAGGAGAGAGAGCCTAGTTTCAATTAAGGCAGGAGGTAGAGGGGACACTTAGGAAGTTTCTCAGGGCTGTGAGCTCTAGGTGGGGTTTGGGGGTGGGCAGGGGACACTGTGGGGAGTGAAGGACAAGGAAGAGCAGCAGTGGGAGGGTACTGGTAATGGACCAGGACTCACTGGACTCAGCATTGACACAGGGTCCTGGCCATGGAAGCCTGGCATCAGTGGACTCTGAGGATGGTTGGCTCCAGGCTCCATTGCCAGGGCACTTAGCTCACTCTCCTTGGTCATAGCTGCCACTCTGGCCTTTTGAGTCATTCAGCCAATCAGCAGAAACTGAGTGGACGGTTCCCTCTAGATGGGCATGACAACTCTGGTCCTCCATGATCCCCTTGCTCTGAAGGGTCCCATTTGTGTTTTTGACACTTGATGATTTAAAAGCAGAGGGATTCTGGCAAATCACTTATTCTGGACCTCAGTTTTCTCATCGGTGAAATGAGTGCTATAACAACACCTGTGTCATAAATTGCTGTGAGGATGAACGTACATGGTGCAAATAAAGTGTTTATCACAGCACCTGATGCATAGTAAGGCCTTGTGTTAGTCAGCTTCCATTGCTGTTACCAAATAAATACCAAGAAAATCGAGTGGAGGAGGAAAGATTTACTTTGGCTCTTGGTTTCAGAGGATTTGGTCTGTGGTCAACTGAGTTCATTGACTTAGGCCTGTGGTGAGGCAGAGCATCAAGGCAAAAGGGCGTGGAGAAAAAAGCTACTATCTCGTGGCAACTGGGAAGCAGAACGTGAGGGGGAGAGCCAGAGAGGAAAGAGCGAGGGACCAGATACAGCCTTCAAACATACATCCCCAGTGACCCACTTCCTCCAACTGGGCCCCACCTCCTAATAGTTCATTCAGCTATGAACTCATCAATGGGCTAATCCACTGATGAGGTCAATGCCCTTCTGATTCAGTCACCTCTCTAGGTCTCCCCTCAGTGCTGGTGATCCAGCCCTCAATGCATGAATCTTTGGGGGACATTTTATATTTAAAATGTAACAGGACTCAACAATAGATCGTGGGTCTTTGGCCAGGCATGACATCCTCTCTAGATATGGCCTGGGGTGGGGATGCTTCTTGATGTGAGCTTTTCTTACCTGGTTTCCATCATTGCTCCTCTCTTCCTGGTCCTATCTGAACTACAAAGTCACTTTATATCCTCTGAATCCTTGCAAGTCTCTTTAGCCACTCATTCCTTAGCCCACACCTCCCCTTTCCAATAGGTCTGTATTACTTCTCCATGGATTCACATGCACCTCTCCCCATGTGCTGAATGCAAGCTGGGGACAGCATGCTTGGGGAGGATGAGTGGGATTTCTTGGAGAGTCGGATACACTGGACCCTGGAGGCCCCAGTTGCTCACAGAATTCTCCAGCATCAGATAAAGTTTCCAGAGACCAGACTGATGCCGACAGCCTTAGTCAAAATCCTGTCCAACCTGACAGGTCTCTTGGGGTGCAGCTCACCATGCAGTGGGTGCCAAGAGGGTGCTGTGGGTGCAGCTTCATCTTGGTGGAGCTGGATCAGCAGCCTTTTGAACACCCATTCTCCCTGGAGATCAGAGCTCACATCTGCCTTGTTCACTAGGATGTCCCAGTGTAGGGGCCCCACAATTATTTATTGGGTAATTATGATCCTGTCTTCTAGAGTGGAGAAGGGAAGAGCTGAGTGGGGAATGATAAATAATAAAAATACCAGCAAATACTCCATCGGTGCTTACTATGTGCTCAATATTACTGTAAGTGTTTCACATAAATTGATCTCTTGAATGCTCACCATTGCCCCTAGAGCGAGGTACCAGTATCATTCCCATTTTATAGATGAGGAACTGACACCAGCAGGTTGGATAACTTGCCAAGGGCAACACTGTTAATGAGTGGCAGAGCTGGGATTTGAACCCCAATATCAGACTTCAGGGCCAAGGTACTAAGCATGACATGTGTCTCCTGTCTTTTTCTGAATGCGGTCATCTTGGACAGAAGCCCATGTCCAACAGTTTCAGCTAAAAGGGAGGCATTAGCTCAGTGTCTAGGAGGTTCCAGGTAGAGTCTGGATCCAGGAATCTTGGGGGTTCATGTGATGTCCACGGGACTGCCATTCCTACATTCTTTCCCTCTCTCTGTTCTGCTTCCACCTGTGGTTAGCTTGTGCCCACTCTGTGGCTATGGAGGACAGGTCCCAGGATTAGCCACTGTGCCAAACCTAAGTGCTATGGAGAAGGGTCAGTTTGGTATAAGAGGGTGGATAGCCAGAAAAAAGGGGTCATGGGGTGCTGAACAAACCGTTCAACAGAGGCATGCTTAAAACTCTCCTCTACTAAGCTTCATGCTATTTAATTTATTTAACCCCTACTCCAACCTAGAAGCTAGGGCTTATTAGACCCATTTACAAGTAAGGAACGTGAGGCCCAGAGTAACAGTGACACTGCTGACATTCAAACCCAGAATAAGCGCTGCTTGATTTGAAAACTGTGTGCTGCCTGGAGCTGCCCAGCCACATGTTCTGGGGGAGCATGTTGACCATGGCTCACCTGGGTTCTCCAAGTGCCTGGGGTAGTTCTGTGGTCAGAGGACAACAGTTGACAAGGCCCTGTGGAAGATGGGCTGGTTGTCACCAGGTCCAAGGTTAAGTTTGGAAGGACTCACTGATTAGATGATGCCCAGACCCTACTGCTGGTGATAGCCAGTTCTCTGCCCTCTGCCAGCCCTGCCCAGCCCCAGTGCAGTGAGCCTGGGGACTGGGCACCTCCCTGGGCAGGGAGCGAGCAATGCCTGAGGCAGGAGGCAGGCAGGCTCGGCGCGGTCTCTGCCCATCTGGGAAGTGCTTGGTGCTGGCTGGAACTGAGCAGTGGACGGTGTTTGGGCTGAGCAGTGCGAGCCCAACTCGGAGGCTGCGAGGCAGAGCCGCGAACACCAACAGTCTGGAGGCAGGCTCTGAGGGAGATGGCTCGGGCCCGTTCGCTGAGCTCGGTTCCCACGACAGCTCAGCAGACAGATGGACCTGGGAATCCCTGCCGCCTGGCCAGGAGGGTGTACACGTGAAAGGGAATGCAGGCGCCCCAGTGGGGAGGGATGGGCTAGAGGAGGTTCCTAGAGACGCTAGAGTAGTGAGCCAAAGGATGGGTGCCATGGCCTGGGCTGAACTGTTAGGCCAGTTGTGTGTGCATGGCAACTTGGTTAGAGTGGTTCCTGGACCTTGGTCAAGTACAGCTCTGACTTTGACCCCAGGCTTTGCCTTGATCCAGCCTCAGTCTGAATCCTGGACTGGAACCTAGACCCTGACTCTCATCTGAACCTGGATCCCAGGCTCTGGCTGAGCCCTGATCATGCCACCTGTTACCTGGCCAAATCTGCTTGCTTATGTCCTTCTCCAAAAGTAGCCCAGAGCTGACTGCCTAGAATGCTCCACAAGATAGTAGGAGTTCAGGCAGGTCCAGGAGAGCAAGGCAGCAATGATCAAGAGTGGCAGGGTGCAGGAGCAATGTAGTGGACTAGAGAAGAGGAGACTTTCCTCTTCAGAGGGAGGCCAGGGCTGCCCCCTTCCCCTGGGTCCAAAACCCAGGATAGAGGACAGATCCAAGGTGAGAGGACTTTTAGGTCAGTGGTGGCAGGGTGCACTTGGGAAAGAAGCAGGAAAAGTGTCCAGGGAGGAATCCATGCAGTTTTGACCAGACAGGAAGAATTGGGGCCTGGAGAGGAGCCTTCCTCTCAGGACAGAGCACCCTGGAGCTCAGCAGTGCATGGTGCTCAAGAAATACAGGCGGGCAAGAGCCCAGAGAGGAGGTGGAGGCAGCTCATTGCGGAATAAGCCAGGAATGATTTCAGGCAGGTGCTCATAGGACAATCAAAGTTGCTGAGTGTTGGGGGCACACTTTGTTCTTAGTAATTTGGGAGTTAAATAGTTTTCATAACAGCTCAGCCAGACATTGGAGCAGAGGGAGACAATTTTGAGGGAGTTCTACACCACGTCCTAGACCAAGGACTGGAGAACTTCTTTCGCAAAGGGTCAGACAGTAAATAGTTTAGTCTGTGAAGAACATCTGATACCTGTGGCAACTATGCAGTTCTGGAATGCTTATCTCAGGGTCTGCTTCTGGGTTCTCCCAAGCTAAGACAGATATCCCCAGTTACACACAAAGAGTTCAAAGCCTTGGAGGCTAAGCGGCTTGTGCAAGGCCCTGCAAGAGAAGGCAGAATTGCCTTCTTGAACTGCTATGGTTGTATCCAGAGCCACCCAACTGCTGTACCCCTGGGGGAGGATGTGTATGCTAGTGCAGGTTGGACAACCTCAAGACTGGTCCGGAACTGACAGAGCATTTAGCTTGCTCATTCACTCTTCAGTACACTGGACACCGAGCACCTGCCCCACCCTGGAGCCTGCAGTTTGGACAGTAAGTGGCAGTTCAATCCAGGGCAGAATGAGATCAATATCTCTAAGGGAAAATCTTGTCATATCGTCCCTTGGATCTTCTCTGGAGGTCCATGGGCCATGGATGATCACTCCTACTTTTTAGATGGGTAAACTAAGGCTCAGAGAGGGGAGGAGCTTATTGCAGACCACACAGCTCATGCTCGGCAGAACTGAGTCTTATTCCAGTGCCAGGTGAACATCTGGGGATGCAGAGGAGCACATGCTTCTACCGGCAGTGGAGGAGGGGACCATGGAAGTGTTTGTGGCTCCTGTGGACACCCCAGCTCCCTCTCTTCACTGTCACAGGCCACTTCCTTAGGCATTATCTGCTCTAACCCCCATTTTTCAGATGGGACAATCAAGACTCAGAGAAGGGAGGGATCTTCCCGCAGGGTCTCCAATGAGTCAGGTCAGGCAGGATCAGGAGCCTCAAAAATCCCAAGGAAGCAGTGGGTCCTGGAGTCCCCACAAAAGCCTTGCCCAAAGCCAGGCAGAATCTCCAAAGCCCTGAGTCCCCGAGCCAGCTCTGGAGAGGACACGTGGCTCTGAGCCAGACTTTCCTCTCCTCTCTGGGTGCTGGCACTCTCTGAAAACTCCTCCGCTGGTCTGCTCTCAGCAGAGCACAGATTATCGCTCTTGTGCTAATTATTTTTATAATTAAAAGATGATAAATTATTAAACAAAGTCTGAAAAATGTGCCAAGATCTGCTCTGAGGCTGGCCCTGAGAAGTTGCCCCCTTGGCGTCCACGTTAATTAATAAATGAGGCTCTCCATGGAAAGGAGCCACAGCTGGCACATCTGGCAGCCAGGCAGGAGCTGGCGGAGGGCAGATGCTGGGCAGGCAGGAGGAAGGGGACTCCCTGGGAGCGCCTAGCCTAGCTTTGGTAGCAAAGGCTCCTCCCTCCCTGTTCCCAGCCTAGGAGGCAGCAAAGGCCCTGTGGCACCAGCCTGACATCTGGCCCCTGGAAAAGACGTAGCATTTCAAATGGAGAAGCCACAGTTAACCCTCCAACCCTGTTCCCTTCTCCAAATGCAGACTTAGAAGAATCCCAAGTATTAAAGAGGAGGCAAGAGGCCAGGATTCGAATCCCTGCCAGTCATTTCCTCTTTGGACAACTTTAGGAGGTCATTTAATGAGAATCTAAGCCTCAGTTTCCTCATCTGTAAAATGGGAGGCAACGACATTTATTTTGCAAGGATGTTGAGAGCGTTGTATGAAATGATGTTCTGTAGGCAGAGCACTGATGTTGGTTAGGCTGGCCGGAATCCTGGGTTTTGCTGCCATTCAGTGGGACCTTGGTGGAGCAGGTTTACCTTCCTGAGTCTGTGAAAAGGAAATAAAAGTCTCTGCGTGTTAGGATCCAAGAACAAAACTATATGCGAAGAATCAAACAGAGTATGTTCTCGATTAGTGGAAATTATTTCATCACGATTGTTTATTACAGCACCAATGCACTGAAGTTTCAACAAATGATTTTCCTCTGACCCCAAAGGCTGCTTTGTCTTTGCCTCATTTGCTGGGCCTCCTGCCTTCTTACCTGACTTGTCTCAGGGCCCAGGCTCAGCCCTGGGTCTCTTTCTGCCTCCTCTCCCACTGTGACCTCACCCCTCTGTGTACTTCAGCACTTATTCCCTGAGGTCTGTGTTCCACACAGCAGCCAGAGTGATTCCCTTTAAACACAAGTCAGACCACTCACTTCGCTGCTCATTAACCTCCAGTAGCTCCCTGTGTCCCGTAGTAAAAGTGAAGTCTTTGCCACGGCCACAAGGCCCTGTGCAGTCTGCCGAGCCCGCCCCCTGCCGAGCCCTCCGCCCACCTCTCTTTGCCAGCCACACCTGCCTTGCTGCTTCTTTGCACACACTGGGCACACGCCCTCCTCAGGGTCTTTGGGCTGGTTGTTCACTCTTGTCACTACCCCATCTCCCTCAGACCTCTGCTTAGATGTCACCTTCTCAAGGTGACAAGGTCAAGGTCAAGGGCTTACTTTGACTATTCTATTTAAAGTATGCCTCCTCCCCGCTGTCTATCGTGCTCCTTCTCCCCTCCATAGCACTTACCCCTTTTCCAGACTAGTCTCTTATTTCTTTTATTTACTGTCTGTCCTCTCCCTCTAGCGTGCAAAGTCATGAGGGCACAGACTGTCGTCTTTCACCT
Source organism: Erethizon dorsatum (assembly GCA_028451465.1). Taxonomy (NCBI): domain Eukaryota; kingdom Metazoa; phylum Chordata; class Mammalia; order Rodentia; family Erethizontidae; genus Erethizon; species Erethizon dorsatum. The sequence continues at coordinate 105,142,857 of CM051827.1, read as the reverse complement.
GCACTGCAGTGTTCCCATAGCACCCAGCACTGGGTGGGCAGAGGAGGGGCCAGCCATACAGAGACAAATCTGTCAGACCCAGTATCTGCCTCTGGGGACCTTGGACCTGCAAGACTGGTGGCCAGCAGGAAAACAAGTGGGCCGTTTCAATTTTAAGATGAGATCTGCCAAGAGGCAGGGGAGGTTTGGTGGAGGAGATGACGACAGAGCCACACCCGAAGTGGTCAGAGTTTCCAGGAAGACAAGGGGGAAGGACATTTGGGCAGAGGATCGAGCCTATCTGAAGGCTTGGCAGCTCGAGAAAGCATACGTGCTCTGAGAATGGCGGGTGGTCACTGGCAACCTGGGAGGGGAATATGAGGGAGATAAGCTGGGGAGAAGGCAGGTGTCCAGGATGGCAGTACTGGTGGTGAGGCGGGGAGAGAGGTCATCTAAGATCTCCTGATTCTGTTTGGGCTTCTACCCTCAGCACAACCCGATGGGCCCTTGCCCTGGCTTGTGACTTCCCCAAGGGAACAAAGTAGATTCAATTCTAGAAACAAAATGTTAACGAAATAACAGCCATATTTCGGTAAGTCCAGGTTTCACACCTACATTCTACACTCCTAAGAAACACTGCTATGCCTTGAAGACCTTTGGGGAAAATGTACATTTTACAACCGCTGCTCTGTGATAATGGGTACCAGAGCTGATCCCATGTGCTGGACACTGAACAAGTCACTTCAGATCTACAGTATATTCTCACAGATTTCTTGCAACAACCCATGGGTACCTCAGAGACCAATACATGATCTCCCATTTTACAGATGTGACAACCAGTATACAGAGGGATTAAGTAACTTGCTGGCCAGCAGCTAAGTGATGGAGCTCAGGTGGAAACTCAGGTGGTCTCTAAAGCATTGCCTTCCAATGTGAAATTGAGTGTGAAATGTGGAAGCTGTGTGAAGGCTTACAGGAAATCAGCCATGTAAAGTGGGAAGCAATGGTTTGATTTATTCAGTGGTGAGATTCAGCCCTGCTGTTTTCCAGGAATCTGCACCCCTCATCCTCAACATTCTCTGCCCATGCTGGGCCAACTTGTCTTCTTGACCAGGGCTAAGTCCCCCATGTGAGGCAGACAACCCTTTCTTTTTGGTTCTTGGACAGCCGTACACCTCTAGGCCACAGACTCGTTGTGACCACATGAGCTTTGTGGGAACCTTCTGGATTTCCCAAAGAAACCTGACTTATAGTCTTTTCTTGTGGGGGTCCCCCAATCACCCCTGATAGCCTTTACTTCCAATGCTCTGCAAAAGGCTGAAACCAATGGGTTAACTTGCTTTCCCTATTAAATATTTACATAACCACGCTTGGGAAGGTGTGTGTAAGTTATCAATAATGCAAGGCCAGCCTAGGCTCAGTGAGAGCTAAGAGACCCAAATTGTATCATCATAATCCATTATTCACATATAATGCGTCTATTCTCTTCCATTAGCGCAGGCAGGAAATGCCCCTGAGTGCCGGGCAGGGCTTTGGAAAGCACAGTAAATGGAGGATAGACTCATGGCGGGAGGGCGGCAGCTGTAGTTAAACAAGTTAAATTAGCACCCAGCCTCGCTCACTGCCCACATCCAGAGGGTGGGCACGGGCCTGGCAGGGAGGGGTTACATACAGGATGTGGGGAGCTGGCTATCAATCCAGAAAATCCGCATGGCCCTGCCTGGAAACCCGGAGGAGCCCACCCACTGGCTAGGTGGGAGATGTGCCTTGTAGAGCATGCGTCTATTCCCGCAGACCTGGCCAGAATCTCAGCTGTGACACTGAATTGTGACCTGGGGTGAGAGGGTGTAGGGCAGCTGCCATGCAAGCTGTCCCCCACTGGAGCCTTAGGCTCCATCTGTAAAACAGGAAGAGAGTCACCACTTTATAGGTGTTGCATGAAGAAAATGACAGGGGGAGCTGTCCAGCACAGGGCACTTGGGCGTCCCTTAGGGAATGAAAGGCCGTCCCTCCTTCCTCCAAGGCAGTTTCAGAGCTGGAAAATGTAAGTGTGGGCCCCAGATGGCTGTGGAGCAAAGGCAAAGCTAGGCAAAGATAGAGGTAGCCTTCCATTGTCCCCTTTCTAGCAGTGCTGGGACTGCAGGAGGCTGCTCCTTTTTGTCCCCTACCTAAGTACCTCTCCTGAGGTCCTTCTCCTGTTTAGCAGTTACAGCTGACCATCCCCTTAGGTCTATCCTTCCCCTCTCCTCCGTCGCCACCATGTTTCTCTGGGAGTCAAGTCCACGTACTGATTAGGTGACTCCAGACCAAGCTCCAGGTTACCACACACTGCAAGGCAGCATTTTGGTATGAAGAGACCAGACCAGGGGTCAGGAGATGTGAGTTCCAACCTCCCACACTGTGGACTGTCTGTCTATGGGGCTCGTCTCCCTGCCAGTAGAGTAAGGGAATTAATCAACTGAGATTCTGAGCAGGAATCACTTGGAGAATGGAAGTGTGAGGCGTGTCTGAGGACTCTTCCTGGCTCCAGAGCCTGCGGGCACAGAAGCATCATGAAATTCTAAATGACGCATTCTGGTTCAGGTCATTGCCATGTTTTGTCTCCACAGCTGCAGAGGGATATTTGGTCCCCTAGCACAGAAGCTCTGTTGGGGCACACTGTCCATGGGCCTCAGCATCAGATAGCCTAGCGTCTGTGCCTGATTCACCTTTCGCAGAGGAGCCATATTTAACTGTAACATTGACATTAGTGGTCCCACCTCCCCATTCATGGATTGGACTCCAGTGCCCAAGAGTACGGCTGTGACTGCTGTTCAGTGCAGGCAACAAAATAAAATTCAAATTTGGAAAGGCAGAAACAGGTGGGCTGGTTTCATACTTTTTAAAGACTGATTTGCCCAGATCAGTCTAGCTCTTTGCTGAAATGTCGCCTCCTCGGAGAGGCCTCCTCTGACCTATCTAAAGGTAGCCTCCACCACTCTCTATCCCCCCACGCACTGCAATTTTTCTTCCCATAACTTAGCACTACTTGACCCGTATACACCCGTCAGTGTACCTGCTTACTGTGTGTCGCTTTGGTCAGGATGTCGGCCCCATGGGGGCGGAGATCTTGTCTGTCTTCTTCACTGCTGTTCCCAGTGCCTGGTTTTGTGTGGAGCACCTAGCAGAAACCTGGTGCAAAGTTACTGAGTGAGTTAACGTTTTTAGATTCAAACCCAGCACACGTAGACTGAGCACTTACTCTAGGCCAGTTGGTGTGTTGGCGCTTTTATAGACATTACTCATTTAATCAGCCCAATGGAGATATCTACTCATGTATAACAAGACCAGTGGACATGATGATGAAATTGCAATTATACGGACCTCACATCCCCTCCCTTGCCTCATTTTGGTTTCAGGGCAACCAGTGACCTAGAGGGACGAGGTCTGAAGGAGTCCATGTCCTGAAGTCATCTTCCAGACTTTCCTTCAGCAGCTCATCAGTCCTTGAACTTGAGTGTGGTTAGGTAAACAGGTACTAGGAAACACCCAAGGAAAACTTTCTAGTTCCTGGAAGGGTAGTCAGTGGGAGTTGAACTCTATGCATCTTTTGCCTTATGTACCAGTTTTGGAATCTAATTCCCATATATGTGTGAGGCTGCTGTAGTAGCTGTGTGGATTTAGTTAAATTACTAACTCTAGTTGAGTGTCAGCTTCCTTACCTGTATATGGAGATAGTAATAGCTATTTTACAGAGTACATAAAATCTGTATATGATCTCTTTATGGCAGGCAACACATGAGTTTGAAGCCTGCTTTCAGACCAGGGAGCGAGGGACAACCTCCTATGCCTCAGTTTCCTCATCTGTTCAGTAGGGGATACTAATAGGTGGTCTTTTAATTGGGCTGGACTCTGTTTGCACTGTGCTGTGAAGGAGAGTTGGGTGCAGAGTTGGAGATACCCAAGTGTAGGTGGCTTGGCCCTGCACCCCTGGCAGGTGTGAATGTCCTTGGCCATGGAAGAAATTCCTGTAGTCATAGCCTGTGGTCTGCAGGTCAGAGAAAAACTTGGAGGAGGGTCATAGTTGATCAAATTTGAGAAAAAGAGGCTGTCACAGAACTTTACCTACCTAAATCTCTAAACGTCCTGCTTTACCCGTAACATACACTGGGCCTAGTCAGGTAACATTTATATGCTTATTTGTTCATTTAACCAGAAGGTATTGATTGCTATTATGAGCTATGTACTGTTCTGGGCAGTAGAGAAAACAAGTCAGACACTGTCCCTACCCATATGGCTATAATGATAAAAAATAGTATTAATAATAACACGAATAATGGCTTCCTTTTATGAAGTACACTGTAATGCGCCAAACTCTGGGCTATGTACTTCACCTATGGCATCTTATTTAACCCTCACAACATTCCTATCAGGTTAACGTTAGTCTGTTCATCTTATAAAGGAAGTGCCTAAAGCTCAGAGAGGTTCTGTGACTTCTCCAAGATCACAGACCTGGCAAGTGCAAGCGAGAAACTTGAATCCAGATCCATCTGGTTCCACAGATTCACTGTGACCTTTTCTCTCAGAAGCAGCTTGGAGAAAGGAGTCTCTGGTCTACCAGGGACCTTCTGGAAGCAAGGAAAGGAGCTGACGAGGAAAGCAGGTTGGTCTTGAAGTCCCCTGCTCACCGCCACAGCGTACAGAGACTCTGTCCTGCCACGCACTGCAGGAGCCGTCAGGGTGAGCAGTAATAAGTCCCAGCTCAGCGTGTGGGTGGCGGTGACTGCGAGGAAGGGCTGGCCCAAGGCTTGCTTGGGCAATGGCCAAGCCGGTGGTGTGACATCTTTACTGTCTGATTAACAGAGTCCTCGGGACAGCAGGCATTTGAGGCAGCTCAGAGGTTATGGGCTTGGGGACTGGGAGAAATAAATCGCCTTCAACATCCCCAGCCTGGCAAGGGGAAGATGTGGGGCCAAGACAATACATCTGCCCTGCAGTCCGCTGAGGGCCGGATGAGGGGAACAGGCTGGACTGGGTGACCCTGGAGCATGCTGGGCACAATGCTGATACACTGGGGAGGGGTGACACATGTCTTCCTCAGCCACTGGTCTGAGGAACCAGGTCTTAGACAGCCCAGTGACAGATCAGTGATCTCACAGGGCCCAAGACGCCTCTTTGGTTCCAGAGAGGGGCAAGGAGCCAGGAGCAGGGGACAGGACCCTCAGGCTGTCAAGTCGAATCTGTAGTTAGGTCTCTGTATCAGCGTGAATGAGTGATCCGAGGGCTTCACGCTAGGGCTGAAGCTTTTGCGATTGCTGGCGTTCTAGGCAGTGATGTCCGTCTGCGCCTGTGTGTCTACTCTGGGCCCGGGGTCAGCAGGGCTGGCAGTTGGGGAGGGAAGATAGACAGGAAGAACAGGCAAGCAAGGACAAAGCAGAGCTTGAAAGGATGACTTACCACCCACAAGGAAGAGCATGACCAAAAGGGAGCCTGTCAGGACCTGTCTGTCCCAGGTGGGACCTGGGCTGTCTCCCCCGCCTCTGGCGAGGGTGATCTGCAGAAGAGCTAGCCACTTCGCCATGAAGCTACACAATGGGCCCCAAATTTGGAGAAGCTGAAAGGCAAGATCCAGTGGAGTTGCCACCTGCCTGGCTGCTGGCCCAAGCCCACAAGGTGACTGCAGCTGGCCACACCCACATGATCCCACCCAGACCTTCAGCCACATGAGGCTGCTATCCCGCTTCTCATGTTTGGACCCAATGCACATTCCTCTTGGGCTACTCCTTTCCCAGGACCACACAGGGAAGGAAATTCCAGAAAACAGAGCTTAGCCTTGGTGAGTTAACATAGCACAAAGCCTGCACATTGGCCGTGTGACTTAGCCAAGCCCTTGATCCTCTCTGGGTTTCAATTTCTTCATCCACAGGACAAAGGATAAACTGACTCCGTGATGGATGGACTCCTCTTTTAATGTTAAAAAGCCACCATCACCACCACCACCACCAACAACAACAACACCCACAAAAGCAAACAAATAAAGAAAACAGGCAGGAGAAGAGGTGAAGAGGTATGTCTTCTTCCTCTCCCCTTTGTGTACCACTAGACATGAGGTCTCTTGGAAATAAGCCCATGGATGCCAGGTGGGAAGCACGTGGCCCAAATCACCTCTCAGATCCCTGCTCCGTGCCACAGGGAAGAAGGCAAAGCTCCCAGGCAGATCTCTGCCTTGGTTGATGGTGGTTGACCAAGCCAGGTGCTAAGGCTCAGCCTTGGTGCCTCCATATGTGTAACAGATATAAGGAGGACAATTCATTTTTATCTTTCAGGGGACTGTCACATGGATGTGGACAGGGCTCGGAGTGTGCTAGACAACGAGTCAAGGTCAGCTTCATTGAAATTGCTGCGCGAGTGAGGATGGATTGATGGTTGGTCTGGGTCTCTTCCTCCAGGGAGCCGTCCAGACTATGGAGACAGAAGGGAGTTAATGGTGTGGAAACCACTTAAACCAAAGGTTGTGGGGCTTGCGGGGGTGCGGATTCTGCTGAGAAACCTTACAGAGGGAGGGTTTGAATCTGGCTGTGAGGAATGGGTGCAGCTGTGATTAGCCGGGGTGGAAACATCCAGGCAGAGGGAAGGGATGAGGGGGCTACAGCATATGTTTGGGGACTGGCAAGGCCGATGATGTAGTGGCCAGTGGTGTGTAGGTCAGAAAGGGAAGGGAGATGGTGAAGAAGCAGGAGAACGTTAGCTTGCAGTCTTGAATGCATGCTAATGGTATTCATCCCAGCACTGCTGGAATAGAAACTGGTGAGTGAGAATCAAGGGTACAACAGCAGGGGAGTACCCCAAATTGGAGCACCAGGTGGAAGTGCCCCTAAGTATTCCCATCAGCTTTCAAGGGAGCGCACCATCCTTTTCTTAGTCTATACTGCAGCTGACTTCCTAACCCACTGGGGATCCCGCAGCATCAGTCTCAATTGTCAATCCCTTTGCTCCTGGCTGGACCACTCTGATTTCTTCTGCTCAGGGAAGAACTTCTGGCCTTGGGCCCTTGGGTGGAGTGGGATTTTATCAACGGTTCATAGGAAGATCATTGGGCTTTAGTGGCATTGTGATAGGGCTATTTACTCTGCAGAGATCAACAAACGTTACAAATGAAGGATTTCCATTTCCTCCGTAGTTGTTTCTTCAGTTTCTACCCGCATAGCACAAACTATGCTTTGTAAGTGAAGATTAGATGCCTGGGTCTTAAAAACCTGTCAGCTAAAATCCACAAAGCCTGGTTGTGGATTCTTCTGGCTGGTTGGCTTTCTTTCATAGGAACTTGTGTTTCCTGCTATATTCCTGTAGCATTCTTCCCTTTCCATAAACTCCCCACGCATTTCCATCTCTCCCAGATCCTTTGGGAAACTCCAAATTCTACACACAATTCTTTTTTTTTTTTTGGTGGGTACCTGGGGTTGACCTCAGGACCTCGCGCGCCAGCAGGTGCCCGTGCCGCTGAGCGATATCACCAGCCCTTTTTTCGTATGTGTGTTCCAGGAGTCAAACTCGGGCCCTCGCGCTTGCCAGGCAGGCGCTTATGCCGCTGAGCAATCTCACCAGCCCATACACACAATTCTTAATTTTACTCTGTCTTTTCAGACCCTGCCTTGGGGAGGGGGCCCTCACATTTCACCCCCAGGGGCTCACCAAGTTCCTTTACTTTTTCTGTATGAAGGCAGTGGCAGATAGGATTGCTTTGAAAGGACTTCATTTTCTTACTGCTAAGCAAGTTTAGCTAAGTTGGATTCAAAAGGTGGTTCTGCAGGTATTAAAAGTGATAATTGGGATGCCTGAAACAATATGGAAAATGCTATGGGTCACATGCTGAGATCTTGCGCTCTCACTGCTGAGAATCAATTCTGCAGAAACATTTGCCCAGATGTATGTATACATGTGTGTGATGGCACGGGGACACTGTTTGTGATAAACATAGAAAATCCTCTAATTGCCTGGCAATGGAGGGATAAATAAAATAAGCAGTGGAATGTGTATAATTGATAAAAAGACAGAAGTGGCTGTCTGAATGTACCGACATGGATATGTGTTCACAAGGTGGTTAGTTGAAAAAGTTGCAAATAGGATGTTTTTTTGCAAAAGAAGGTTCAAAGTGTGTGTGTGTGTGTGTGTGTGTGTCTGTACACACATTTACAGACACAGAAAAATATCTGGAAGGACAAATCCTAAGCTGTTAATCTTAGTAGCAGTCTTAGAGGATGGGTGTCTATTTGGAAAGAGGGGAAATATTCCCTATATTTCTAAGTTGTTTGCATTTCTTATCATAAGCAATATCATTTATTTATAGTTTTTTAAATGGAAGATTTTTTTACAAAGAGAAAATGCTCAGAATACAAGGCCACATGTAAATGGTAGGATGCAAAACTGTTTATGTAGGGTAGTCCCAACGATGCAGAAACCTATGTGTATGTGGATGGGAGTGCAGCGAGAGGGAGCATTCTCTAAAAAGGAAGTGCTGGTTCAGCCAGGGTCCAGAGAGAGTTCTTTTTCTTCTTCCAGAAGGCTGGGGAGGCCTGTGATCTGGGACATCTCAAATTCCTCCTAGCACCTTCCTTCATTCCACCCCAGCCCATGTTCCCATCACTTACAAGTGGCAGCGGGTATCAACTATTCAATTATTTTCAAATAGTTGAGGCTGGGTCTAGATTGAATAAATCACATTGATGCCAATTTCCAGGGAAGTCCTTTCATATTTTATGATTTGCTCCCCACCTTTCCCGCCTGCCTTCCTTGTGCTCCTGTTAATGAACCAGGAGATTGTGAATACTGCTCGGACGTCCCTACTGCTAAACCCCAAATGGAAATGCTGCTGCTGAAAGCATCGCTGTTCGGGTATTTTTTTATTATCCCCTCCTCACCATCCTGGGGAAATTGATATGCAGGCAGGATTATGCTTTGTTTAAAGCTCGGCCCTGGCTTCTGAAAGAATACATTATCCAAATCGGTGCATGTGGTTGAAATTCTGCAAAACTCACTTGTGTCACATGTGGCTTGCCAATGAGATGTCCAGCTGGGTCTCAGGCAGCGTAAACACCCTGGATCAGAGAGCATAACTGTGGAAAACCATCCACGGTGGAATATTCCTGGAGTCAATAATTTATTCTGCTGGTGGTGCAAGGTAGGCCCACCGGTTATTTCTGCCACAACCATGGCCACCAGTATGCCACCAGCTCCCAGTCTGAGGACAGATGCTGTTTCATCTTTCTTTCAAGCTCCTTTAAAATTAGCATTGATTCAAAGAACTGGTTGGAGATGAACACAGAAGCCAGAGGTATTTTTCTTTCCTCTTTTCATCTTTGAAATGGTTGTAAAAGAACCAAGTCCAACTGGAACTTGGAGTTCTGTAACTGCAGGCGAAGGAACTGGACCTACATGGGTTTCTGCAACTTCACAGGTCTTGAATCTCTCCGTTGAGGAAGGAACACGAGAAACGATTCATTGGTGACAATTTGGGAACCAGTGCAGTCCCACTTGCTCTTTAAATGTTAGAGTTTTAATGATTTAGGAACCAAAAGAATAACTAAGGAGCCCAGCAGTCATTATCTCAAATAATGAGACTTTTTAATGCAAAATCAATGTTTGTTATAATGAAAATAGATTCCTCGGCTCCTGCAGGGCCAAATATACAAATCTTTTGTGCTGTTAAATAAAATGTGACGGCTCATTTTCAGGAGGGTGGTGAGCATTTTTATTCAAGAGTAAAAATAAAATGTCAGAACTTATTTACTTTTATTAAGTGCTCATTCTCAATCAGATACTCTAATCAATATCTAATTGGAGGTGAGGAACCGGAAAGTAATTTTTATGCCAACCTGGGAAGAAGGAAGGAAGGAAGGGAGAAGGAAAGAAGGGGAAAAAAGACATATAGTACATTTTGGGTTATAATAATAGCAAATATTTATCAAGTGGGTGCACAGTGCCAGGACTGTGCTGCGGTAGATGCTCTGTGTTTTGTCATCTCCTGTGCAATCACTCCAGGATCAGTGCTTCTGTGAGTCCTGTTTACAGGTGACAAAACTGAGGCTTGGAGAAGGTCATGGTCCAGTTTCCTTGTAATTAGCAGTAGAGCCAGGATTGAAAGCTGGGTCTGTCTCACTCTTCAGCCTTAGCTCTTAATTATGTATATGGCCCTAGAAAATGTCTTTTTATTTTATTTTTTAATTTTTAATGAGTCATCTTTGAGAGGTTAGACTTACCAGTGACAAAAATTTTACTCTTATGAACAAAGAAACTGTAAACTAAAAATGGTTTTGGAGGGTAGAACTTTTTCTCAGATGTATTACATTCTTCTCTGCCTTGGAAAACAGTACAGACGGTCTCCAATTTATGATGGTTTGATTTATTTTTTTGCTTTACAATGGTGTGAAAGTAATACACATTCAGCAGAAATCATACTCTGAATTTTGAATTTTAATCTTGGGCTAGCGGCATGCACTCTGTCACAGGCAGTGCTGCTGCTCCCAGCCGGCCAGGGATCCCAGCTCCCAGTCCGCGAGGCGATCACCAGATCAGTAACTGGTCCTATGCAGTGTACTGTGCTGTAAATATACGATATTCAGTAGATTACGTATATTAAATGTGTTTTTCACTTAGGACATTTTCAACTTTTCATGGGCTTATTGGGCGTATAACCCCATTGTTAAGTTGGGAGAATCTATACATGGATACATGGAAAATAATTTAATTTTTTATTTTGTAATTCAGAACTGGTTCTTAGATTTAACTTTCCATGTAAAGAATCTATAGTCTAACAAGAAAGATAAAACACTAGAAGTGAGTTGAACACCTAGCTTTAATGCCTTGTTACTAAGTGCTTTGGGCAAGTCCCTTACAGCTGTGAAAGATTGGATCTTGCACTGTTCTTTGTGTTGAAGTTATGGGAGGTCAATTACATCAGTTTAAAGAAGAACCCTTTAAACATCAAACTTATCTGGAAAATGGCTGGGCTGCCCTGAGGGGAACAGAAGGCTCATCTCCGGAGCTGCTCATCAAAACCAGTTGTGGGACTGGTGTAAATGAAAAGGAACTGGACCAGCTACTTCTAGATCAGTTAGCAAGCTTATCTATAAAAGGTGAGAAAATACATATTTTAGCCTTGGCAGGTCCTATGGTCTCCATCCCAACTACTCAGCTCTGCTGTTGTAGAAACAAAAGCAGCCATAGATAGTACATAAACAACTAGCTGTGGCGTGTTTCAATAAAACTTTATGTAAACAGGCGGAAGGCCAAATTGGTCTATGGGTTTTAGCTTGCTAACCTCCTTTGTAGGTTCTTCCAATTAGAAACTATGATTCTCTTCTGGTCCCTTGTGTTGTGTTTGGCTGATCCCTGGCTTTAGGGCCTGCTACAATCAATGATAACAAGCGAATTCTTGCATACTTCTTACCATGTGCTAGGCACCTTTCTAAAGTCTTTTGTAGGTACTAACCTCATAGCAAGCTTATAAAGTAGCATGCTAGTTAAGGTTTCTTCAGAGAAAGAGAAACAATAGGAGATAGATGTATGGATATATAAGAAATTTCTTGTGGGAATTGGCGTCACACATTTATGGAGACCCAAGAAGTCCTGAGGCCTGCCGTTTGCAAGCTGGAAAAGCAGGAAGTCAGGAATGTAATTCAATCCAATTCCAAGGGCTAAGAACTGGGATGGGGGTAAGAGGTGTGTACAAGATGGTTTAAGTCTGGGAGTCGAAAAGTCCAAGATCTGTAGTTCTGCCAACCAAAGGAAGGCGAGGATGAAGAGAGAACAAATTCATTCCTCTTCCATCTTTTGTTCCATTCGGATTCTCAGTGGCTTGGAAAATGCCTACCCATGCTGTTGAGGATGAACCTTCTTTACCCAGCCTACCGGATTTCAAATCTTTTCTAAAAACACCCTCAGAGACACATCTGGAAATAATGTTTTACCAGCTATCTGGGCATCTCTTAGCCTACATAATGTAAATGCATAAAATTAACCATCACAAGAAGGTACCAATATTGTTATTGTTCTCACTTGACACACGAGGCAATTGAAGCGTAGAGACATTTACTAGCTCATACAGACCCATGCAGCTCGTAAGAGGTAGAGCTGGGTTGCAAATCCAGGCAGTGTGGCTTCAGAGTCTGTGCTTCTAGCCAGCAGGCTGACCTCCCATTTACTATGACATTCTGAGTGAGTTACTGCTCCCCATCAAATGGCAAATCTCACCCTTACAGCTGTGCTGTTGTGTGATCTCAGGTAAGTCACCTACCTTCTCTGAACTTTGGCCTCCTTACTGGATGAAGGGAATCATAATATTTATTACATAGGACTCTTGAAAGCTACATATGATTTGTGAAAGCACCTTGTGTAGAACCTGGAACATAGCAGGTGCTCAGAGGATACTGAATCCCGCCGTAGTAATTTCTGAATTAGCAATTGCTGAGAAATGAAGAGGGTCTTGTCCCAGCAATCAAAGTGAGGAGTGTCCGATAGGGCTTTTGTTTGTTGGTGTTGTAGATTTTAAGTTTGTTGTAAGATTGTGGCTTTCCTACCAGGCCCTGCTCTTTCCTGCTCTGCCTCTCACTGTTGGATTTCCGAATGTGTCTGAATTATGCCGCCGGCAGTGGGCCTGTTCTCTAGAGGCACCTTCTATGACGGGGAACTCTGATCCCAAGTCCTGGCCAGTGAAGCCTCCAGCTCTGGTTACTACAGTGTGGACTTAGAAAAAAGGATGAGCTCCGTGGCCATCACACCATGAAATAAGGCAAGTAAAGCTGTCTGCATGACGCAGCTCATGTAAGTACTTGAGCCAGAGCGGTCACTGTCTCTATTGAAATGTGTTAAGGGCTCTCTTTGAGCCATGGCCTATGCTCAGTATTTTTTATACATGTTGTCATTTTAACCTCTTAACGGCCCTAAGAAATCATTCTATCATTATTATTATTATTATTATTATCCACACTTGACAGAGAAGAAAATCAAGGCTCAGATTTATTCAGTCACTTGCCCAAGATCATAATTAAGTGGTGGATCCATGATTCAGCCCTAGGAAGCCTGAGTCCAAAGCCTGAGCTTTAAGCCTGTTTGCTGTGTTCATGATGTCAACAAATCCTATTTGCTTTGACCTGCAAACCACACCTCAAACCCAACTTCCTACCACCACTGCGGCTACGACCTTATGCCAAGATTATTGCAATAGCCCACCAACAAGTTTCCCTGCTTTCATTCTGGCACCTCTATCTCCCCTCTATTTTTTTCCTAAAAATAACAATCTAGGTGGTTCTTTAAAAATCAGCTCTATTGAGATAACTGAAGTACAATAAAATTTGCAGATTTTAAGTATACAATTCAATGGGTTTTGACAAATGCAAACAGTCAAGTTCACCACCACCACAGTCAGGATACGGAACATTTCCATGTGTGTGTGTTTGTAATGAACTTTAAATCAAATCATGTCAGTCTTCTGCCCAACATTTTAAGGGTTCTCATCTCCATTAAATAAAAGCAAAAATTCTTACAATGTCCCATAGGCCTGTGGTAAAGGAAAAGCTGGCCTTACCAAATGGTCGTATATTCTTCCTGGTAACAAAGGAAGACCATGTTTGTTATTATCCTCGCGTAGGATGACAGGGGTATGGGGGAGCACACGATTAGCTCTGACCCTCAAAAAGTGGACAGAAATGATGCCTGCATTTTCCAGGCCTGGATCTGACGTCTCTAGTGATATGACTGGTGCATCTCTATACCCACTTCTAGCTCAGTTTGAAGGACCCCCAGCAACACTGAGGCCTGGAGGATCTGAAAATTACTTAGAGAGCTGATGTGGGCTCACATGAGACTGGGCAGTGAGCAGAGATACACATCTACCCAGTTAAGCCCCTGAGACTACAGAGGAATTAGTAACACAGCAGCTAGTATCGATACGACCAGTGTGAAGGCCCTACCTACGTTGGCCGCTGCCATTCCTTAGGCTCATCTCCCACTGTCCTCGCCCACACTCGCTCCACTCTAGCCACACTCATCCCTTTGCTCTTCTTCACACACCCCAGGTGTGGGCCTGTCTCAGGGCTCTTGCACTTGCTGTTTCTGGCAAGTTGAAAAAGTCTCCCTCCTCTAATATTCCTGTTTGTATCTCTGGAATCTGTGAATATTACCTTCCATGGTGTACGAGATTTCACAGATGTGATAAGTTAAAGATCTTGAGATGGAGTGATTATCCTGGGTTATCTGAGTGGGTCCAGTGTCATCACCATCATCATCTTCATAAGAGGGAAGAAAAGGAGACCTGATTATGGAAGGGAAGACAGTGTAATAATGGAAGCAGAAATTATAACGATGCAGGCGCAAGCTGAGGAGTGCTGAGGAACGCCGCAGCCACTAGGAGCTGGAGGAGCGTAGGAACTCCAGCCTGCCCTGAGCCTCCAGCAAGAGCTAGTTGGACACCTTGATTTAAGCTCTGGAAGACTCTTTTCAGGCTTCTGGTCTCCAGCACTGGAAGAGAAGAAATTTCCGTGGCTTTGAGTCACTAAGTTTGGGGTCATTTTTCATAGCAGCAGCAGGAAACTCATTCTGTGTCCCTTCTGTCTGAAATGCTCCTTCGCTAGATACCTGAGGGGCTGACCCCCTCACCTGTTTTATGACTTTGCCCATTTATTTGTCACCTGCTCAGTATTTTGGTACAAACCTTGGGACACACCTCCCCCTTTTCCATTTTTCTGGTCTCCAGAGAACTTAATAACTGTTGTACCGTATATTCTACACATTTGTTTTTATGTACTTACTTCCTCTTCTCATTGAAATGTAAATTCCAATAACAGCAGGATTCCCACCAGTTTGGGACACTGCTTTATTTCCTAGGGCTATACCTGGCACACAGTCAGCCCACAGTAAATGTTTTTCAAATTAGTGTATAAATGGTTGGATGGCCAAGAGACCATCTGTATGGGGCGATCTTGGGATCCCAAGGCCAGCCAGGTTTCCAGCATTTTAGAGCTCTTTGGAGAGATCTCTGGTCCAGTGGTCCCTTCATTCATTCTTTCCTACCTATGTCTGGGGGTGTGGCTCTCTGTGAGGGGTGGTTGGGGGAGATCTGAGGTATTCAGAGGCTCTGTACCTGAGAGCTGTTCTCTTTTACCAAGACCAGATATGGTTGTAAATGAAGATGCAGAGTTAAGCCAGGCCCAGAGGAGGGGCAGCTGGGAGCTTACAGTAGGAAGGGAGATTCCTTGAAGAGGGTCATCTGGATGGGCTGAGAAGCTTGTGGACTGGGGAGGGGAGAGGGTTCTTAAGGAGACACAGCAGTGTGAGTAAAGTCCCACGGCAGGCAGCTCTGGAGGTGTTCTGGGACATCATAGAAGTTTCTTTCCATAGAAGTAAGAGTGGGTCCTGGGATAAATTGTGAGGTGGGCCGGCGAGGTAGCCATAAAAGGCCTTAAGTGTCTTTCCAGGTGGAGCAGACTTCACTCTGCAGAGCATGTGGGGGAGGCAGAGAAGGTCACTATAGAAACTTTCCGACAGGAGGAAAACCTTCCGGTGACCTGACCTCAGACCTTGTCACCCGTTTCCACTTTTCCGTGGGTCTGCTGGGGTGCCCACTGCAGAGGTGGATGCACTGTGTAAGCCCAGAAGCCCCTTTGGATCTCACCAGTGCCTTCCTTGTCACTTCTGTGCCAGGGTACATTCTCTCTCTGCGGGGAGGCTGGGCCCCTGAGCAGAGTTCAGAATCCGGAGTGAGGAAGTCACCTCTGAGTCATGAAGTAGTTGAGGGATCCTAACCGCCCTGTGGGGAGCGGAGACCGGGTGACACGTCTGTGCTTGGAACCTGCTTTGCAGCACGGACGGATCAATACTTCCGACCTTCATGTTGCTAGAACAGAGCTGTCCGTCTGGAGCACGCATGAGTCTCCAGGCGCAGGGCTAAGCGGTCAGCACACACGGGACACCTTTAACCCCCAAGACCGCTGGGCAATGTTGGACCCCTCCCACTTCCCAGAAGAGGAGCCTCTCCTGCAGAAAGGTCACAAAACCAGGGAGGGCTGGAGGCTAGACTGGAAGCCAGGCTGTCTGATTCCAGAGCTCAGGGTCTTCGATGGAAGAGCTACCTCAACTGGAGTCCATGGGCACCCAAGGGTCCACAGATAAACCCAAGGGGTTGTGAATGGCAACAGGAAGAGCAACTACATCTTTATTTTCTCTACTCTCTAACTGGAATGTAGCAAATTCTTCTATTATGAATTATTATTAATTCTTTTTTCATCCCCTATCCCTCCCGTCCCTCCCTGCTCCTTCCAACTCTTCTCATTTGCAAAAACTTTATTTCCATTTTGTCTTCAATTCTTTGTTTTCCATCCCTTTTCCCTCTCCTCCCTCCCCTCCTTCATCTCTTGTCTCCCTTCCCATTTGCACAAAGATCTCCCCACTTGCTATTACCTATTTTTTATTTTGCTCTTTATTTATAATTTGGGTTTATCATATAAGAGAAACCATGTACTAGGTAACTTTGTGTGTCTGATTTATTTCACTTAATATTATGGTTTCAAGATGCCTCCATTTACTTATGAAAACCTCAAATTTATCTTTCTTTATGGCAGTGTGGTACTGCATTGTGTATAACTACCACATTTTCTTTATCCATTCATCTGTTGATGGGCATATAGGCCATTTCTAAGATCTAGCTATTATGAATTGTGCTGATATAAACATGGGTATGCATGTATAACTGTAATATGATGACTTTAACTCCTTCAGGAAGATACCTGGAAGGGGAATAGCTGGATCAAATGCAATTTTTAATTTTAGCTCTTTTGAGGAAACTCTATACTGATTTCCATAGTGGTTGTACTAGTTTATATTCCCACCAACAGTGTAGAAGGGTTCCTTTTTCCCCACAGTGGATTTTGGATTTTTAAATTAAAGATGCTCAGTCTGTACTGAAGTTATAGTTAAGAATCCTGCTAGATCTTGCACTTTAGCACATTGATAAAGAAGCTTTTATGTTTCCACTTCACATATTTGATTTTTAATATTTTGATAACTATATTTCAAAATAGCTGGTTCCCCTTGTAATCCTATAGATATTATTTCTGCATTTTAAAACATTGTTCTAAGAAGAATTCTATAGGCTTCAGCAGACTTCCAAAAAACCCAGGGCATAAACATGGCCAAGAACTCCTGTACGAAGTCTTTGCTGATCCTTTGTAAAGTTCTGTCTTCCTCTTGGTTCCTCCAGGCCTAGCTGGTATATTTCTTGAGCCTCATTCTGCCTGTGTTACAGTCATTGATGGACATGTCTAATCTCCTCTAGGTCCCAGAAGGCAAGACTGTGTCCAACTCATTTGTGTATTCCCCACAGTATTGTTTGGTACGTAACAGATGTATAGTAAATGCTTGTAAACTTAATGAATGAGTGAGAGATGAACGAATCAATGAACGAGGGAATGAATACTGAGCAGTGTGAGGATTACCCTCAAGAGGGAATATTGACATGTTTTGAGTCCACTACATGCCAGCCACTAGGAGATTTCCTATCCATTATCACATCAAATCCCACAGCTCTTTAGCAAAGAGATCTTGACATTCGCTTGATAGATGTAAGGAAACTGGGGCTCAGAAAGGTTAAGCAACAAGCTGAGTAAATATTGAAAGCAAAGTATCTTAGATTCTTCCCACTACACTGCATGACCCCACCTCTAGGGAGGTAGAAGGTGGTTAAAATACCAGTAAGTTGGAGATAGAATTACATGGAAAGTAACATAGAGTCACTGACTTATGCATGATAGGGACAATCTTTTCAGTAGACCTCAACTTGGAAGATCTCCAAGCCACAGCCTAAGTCATAGATGGTGAACTTTTTAGGGCTTTCAGTGATAAACAAACAGCCCACTGTGACCGTGTGCCACAGGCTCACCTCCACTTGCCTAGGTGGTCCAGTGTTTCTTTTCCTGCTGCACAAAAGAGCAAAGGCAAAGAAAGGAGAAGCCATTTGTATATAACTAACACCGGCTGCCAATACTTTGCCAAAGGGCTCCGTGTCAGTTAGAGTCTAGCCCAGAAAACAAACCACTGTAGGTCTTTTGAACAGAGGGAGGGAACTGAATGTAAGAATTTATGATGGAAGTGCTACCTAGCAGGAGCTGGACTTCTTAGGAAGGTGAAACTACTGCCAAAATGAAAGAGGAGGAGAAATACCCAGGCCTCTCTCCTTTTTTTACCCTTAAATCTTCTACAAGTGTCTTTCATTAGCTGTATATACCACAAAACTAGAAGGTGAGGGAGGCTGGGAAATGTAGTTTCTTGAGAGTCTGAGCTGATCAAAAAAGAATGGGGGTGCATGGAAAGCAAACCAGCTGTTGACTGGCACAGATCTGCTGGAAGCAAGGACTCTTGAACTTGTGGAATATGACAGAGGGCTATGAAGTGACACAAGGAAGAGCCAATAAAGCTCTGGCTTTAAGTATGAATTCAGTGTAATTCTAGCTGGAGAAACTGAGACTACTCTGCCACTGACCTCACTTTTGGTGCTCAGATTTCAACCTCTTCTCTCTTGTCAATATTCACACCCTGGATGATTTCATCCAGCCTCATGGCTTTAAACATCATCTGCTGGCTGATAACTGCCAAATGTCTGTCCTTGGATCTGAATTATTTCCTGAATTCCATACTTGTATATCTACTTTTCTGTCTTACATCTCCAGTTGGTTATATAAAAGGGATGTTAGTCTGAACATGTCAAGAGCCAATCATTTTGTCCACCCCCTCCTTCCTTACAGTTGCACACCTCATTAAATGGCACCACTGAACATCAAGTTCCTGAGGCCAAAAATCTTGAAATCATCCTTGATTCTCACATTTCTTTCATACTTCATCTCCCGTTCATCAACAAATTCCTTCACTTCTAATTGGAAGTAGATTCTGAGTCTGACCTTTTCTTACCACCTCTTCTACCACCACCTTGGTCAATGTTTCCCTTCTGAACTATTATCAAATCGCTCTCATTGGACCCCATATCTCAATTTCACCAATGCTCCCTCTCCAGTTCTCACACAACAGGTAGAGTGATTTTGTCAAAGCATAAGTCAGATCATATCACTCTTTTGCTCAAATGTCGGGGTATCATGCTTTGAGAAAAGTGTTCCTCACGGCCTACAGTCCAACCCTGATCACCTCTCTGACCTCCATTCCCACCACAGCTCCCCTTACTTGTTTTTCTTGGTCCACAGTGGTCTTGCTGTTTCTCAAACAGGTCAAGCTTTGACACATGTTTTTTGACACAGGCTGTCCCTTCTGCATGGAACATTATGCCCTTTGCTATAGTTTGTAGTAAGTGTTCCCCAAAGGCCAATGTGTTAAAGGCTTGATTTTTGGGGTGGTGTAATTGGGAGGTGGTGCAACCTTTACGAGGTGGGGCTTTGTAGGAAGTCTTTAGGTAATTGGTGGTGTGCCCGCAAAGGAGATTGTGGGACCCTGAGTCCCCCCCCCCCCCGCCCTTACTCTTTTTGCTTCCTGGTCATGAGTTTTGCTCCCCTATGTGCTGCATACCATTGCCATTCTTCACCCCACCAGAGGCGGCAGTGTGTCCACCTGATTGATCGTGGGCTGGAATCTCTAAAACCATGAGCCAAAATAAGCTTTTTTCTTTATAAGTTAATTGTGTTATGTATTTGTTATAGTGATCAAAGCTAACATGCACCTGGATATCTACATGGCTTCCTCACTTTATTCAAGTCTCTTTGATCCTAACTTCAACAGTATCCCAGCCTTTCTCTGTCCCCTTACCCAGAGGTATTTGTCTTCTTAACATGTGTTAATGACATTATATGTACTAAATATACTTTATCCTCTGCCTTCCCCACTAAAATATAAGCTCTGACAAGTCAGGAGCTTTGTTTATTTTCTACTGTATTCACGCATCCAGAATAGAGCTGTGCTAGGCTGTCACTGGGCAGCTCAGTACCATTTCCCTCTTCTTTGCACATTCTCATATCACAAGGGCTAGCAGCTTGGGAACTACATTTTTAGAGTCCCTACTTTGATTTTTGCCAATGGCACACTAAGATTTAGATGATAGAAGAGAAGCAGAATTTATATTCTTTCTTCTCCAGCAATAATGAACTGATTTGGTAAATGTGAAATGTTTGCAGTGGTCTCTGAGGGTTTCTTACAACTCATGCATCTTAATCTTGGAGTAACTACAACAATTTTTGGTAATTTCCTTGTTTCATGCAACTTCTTAAGACACAGCAGTGAATTTCATTAACATATGTCCTTCCAGACCTTTCAAAGTTTTGATAAGTAGCATTCTCCTTGGAATTTCTACAGGCATTTCTACTTTCCTAACTGAACTGTTTGAAGCAAGTCCTAGCACATAGTTGGCGCTCCACAGATATTTACAGTAGTTCCCCCTTATCTTTAGTTTTGCTTTCCTTAGTTACAGTTATCCACGGTCAACCTTGTTTTGAACATTAAATAAAAAATTCCAGAAGTAAACAATTTATATGCTTTATTTACTTATTTGGTAGTTCATAAGTTTTAAATTATGTGGTGCTCTGAGTAATGTGATGAAATCTTGTACCATCTAGCTCTGTCCTGCCTGGGATTTAAATCAGTCCTTTGCCCAGTATATCCGCACTATATATGCTATCTTCCCTTTAGTCACTTAATAGTCATCTTTTTATCAGATTGACTGTGGCAGGTGTATTAGTTACTTTTCTCTCATTGCTGAGACAAAACACCTGATGCCCAAAATTAAGGAAGGAAAGGTTTATTTAGCTCACAGTTTGTGGAGAGTTCAGTCTGTAATCAGCTGGCTCCAAGGCAAAGTGGCACATGGCAGAGGGCAGGCGGCAGAAGACAGCAAAAGCAACAAGAGCAAAAGGGACAAAAGGTGGCATGTGAGCAACCCTCTTTCTCTCCCTTACATTGTATGCAGGCTACCTGCCCCAGGGTGGGTGTAGCACTCACACCCATAATCCCAGCATTGGACCATAAGTCAGTCACAAGCTCTAGAAGCCCACCCCCCATGACTGCATGAGGCTTTGGGGGGACATCTAGACACAAACCATAACAGCAAGATTGCAGTGACTATAGTTAAGTAACCCTTAAATAAACAGCACTTGGCATGAGTGGGGTTCTGTGCTCAGCACTCTTCATGCCCCATCTCATTGAATCCTCACAATAATCCTATGAGGTAAGGATACTCTCTCCATTTTATAGATGAGGAACCTGCCCAGCTCACAACTACCTCTTCTGTCTGATTTTTGGATTGGGCCCCAGTAGCCAGGTCTGTATGTGTTTAGCAAGAATACAGAGGGGACCTACAGCCCATGTTCCTGAAGGCCCCCTTCTCAACACTCAGACTGTGGCTTAGAAGTCATGCCATCTTACCCCTTTGGTACTTCCTGTTACCATCATCTGTAAACCCTTAGTCACTTTCCTCTGCCATTCTCCGAGTGTGTTTAAATCCTGGGCTCTCTTTCTCCAACACTGCCCTGTCCCAATTCTTGGTGATTTCCCTATACACAAAGATGATCCTTCTCATGGTTTTGTGTCTCATTTTTCATGGCCTTTATTCCATCTATCTCTATCTTGCATTCCCAAGGTCATACAATAGTACTGATCATTAAAAATAACTGTGTCCCTCTCAAATCTCAAGCATCTTAGTTTTTTTTTTTTTTTTTTTTTTTGGGTACCGGGGGTCGACCTCAGGACCTTGCTCACCAGCAGGCACCCGTGCTGCTGAGCGATATCACCGGCCCTTTTCTCATATGTGGGTACGGGGAGTCGAACTCAGGACCTCGCACTTGCCAGGCAGGCGCTTATGCCGCTGAGCTATCTCACTGGCCTGAATCTTAGTTCTTGAACACTCCCCCCTTTGCAGCTCACTCCACTTTGGGAGGTGTCATTGTGTGGTTTCTGGGCGAGAGGAGGCTATTCTCCGGCAAAAGGGAGGCTGCTCCTTCTGGCATAGGGGTATCAGGAGGAATCTGAGTGCCAAGATTTTCAAGCCAGTCAACACAAATGTCCTCATCTATTATGTCAGTGTCCCATTCTTTACCTGTCGCAGACTTAAGACACCCACGAAACTATGGGTTTATCTCCTTTGCAGCTCTCATCCTTGATGATCAGATCCTCGGCTCAATTTTCAGCAGTCTGCCCTGTGGCAACAAATGATGAGACTCCTTTAAAGATGTCTTGAGGCCTCCTGGGCTTCAAAGCATGCCTTAAGCTGGCAGTTAGCTCGAGCGGGCCCACCATTTTATTTTGGCAAGGCTATCTAAAGCAGCTAATGCTCACCACAGTCCTTATAATTTCCTTTAGACTGATCAAGCACCAGAGCTTCTCCACAGCTCAATGCCTTGCTTTCTTTCCATCCCTCATCCCATTAACCACAGGTTAAAGTTTAATATCTGTGAAGCTCTGCATACCGTAGATTATCAATGAGGTCCCTACTGATTTCAGATGGGTATATAATCCAACTCTAAATCTTACCTTGAGGGTCTACTTTCTAGGGCCATTACTAGTACCAACTGCTTTAGTCCTGGTTTCCAGAAAACAGGTTTCCTGAGACAAGAATTTAAATGATCATATTAACAGAGAATGCAATCCCAGGGAGTCAAGAATGAGGGTATTTGGGAATGAGGCAGGGAGAGAGAGCAAATAAATATAAGGGAATATAATACCGAGCTATGCTAATACTCAACTTTGTAACAAGTGTAGCTGATGGCTTCGTCTCAGTATATCTTTTTGGCACATATGGGACACCCATGCTACATCTGAATAGATAGGTGAAGATCTGGAGATAGGTGGGTGGGGCAGGCTGTAGAGGAAAATTAGAGGTTTCCTCCCATCCCCGATAAAAGCTTTTCCCATGACCTATCAACTCTGCCACACTTCTGGGTGATGGCATCCACCCTTTCAGTGAGCCTGAGTCCATTCAGAGTCCACACCTTTTGGTGTGATTTTTTTTTCCTGGGTACAGAAGTGCAGGGGGATCCAGAGCCCTAGAAGAGTCTCAGGCTGCAGAACTGCAGGGTGCGCACAGCTGTGGCTGGGACACAGCTCCCTCAGAGAGTTAGTCAGTGTGGCAGCAGTGGGGGCAGAACAAGCCAAGGGTGGTCGGGAGCGAGGCCCTCCATGCATAGGAGCTTCTGAAATACCCTGTGAGAGGAAGGTCAGGTTAGGCCATTCTTGGCTCAGGCCCCCGCAACCTCTTACCTCCCTAGGACTCCAGACCTTGCCCTGTCTGGGTCCCCTCACTTCTCTTACCTCCAGTCTTACTCCCACCATGGTTAATTTTCTTTGCAACACTGAATGCCCTGCATTTCCACAACCCTCATGCCTGCTTTGCTCTCTGTCTGTAGCACTCTTTCCTCACACACCTGACTGGCTCCCTCCTTAATTTCCTTTGGGTTTTCTGTTAAATGTCACTTCATTTGGGAGGCCTTCTCGGGCTACTTTGTATAAAAGGGTAATTCATTCCCTGTCCCCACCTGGCACTCTCTTTCACTCTGCTCTGCCGTTTGCTGTCCTGACAGCCTGTGCATCAAGTCTGAGGTTTCTTGTTGGTCCCCTGAATAAGACCATCAGCATCTTGAGGGCAGAGGCTTTTTGTTATCCCCTTGCTTAGGGCAGACTTGGCACGTGGGTGCTCCCACCCATAAATCTTTGTGGAATGAATGAATGATTGGGTAATGAATGACTACTAACCAACTTTGAGCCCCAGGTCATGATGACTAGAGAGAACCCTTGATTCCACATGAGCCCACCATATATATATATATATATATATATATAATATATATATATTTTTTTTTTTTTTTTTTTTTTTTTTTTTTTTTTTTTTTGTGGGTACCGGGGGTCTACCTCAGGACCTCGCGTGCCAGCAGGCACCTGTGCCACTGAGCAATATCACCGGCCCTTTTTTCGTATGTGGGTTCTGGGGGTCAAACTCAGGCCCTTGCGCTTGCCAGGCAGGCGCTTACGCTGCTGAGCCATCTCACCGGCCCCCTGTTTTTTTTTGAGACATGGTCTTGCCATGTAGTCCAGGCTGGCCTTAACTCACTATGGAGCCCTGGCTGACCTTGAACTTGTGGCAATCCTCCTGCCTTAGCCTCCTGTGTGCTGGGATTACAGGCGTGAGCTACCCTGCCTAGCTTGGGCCCACCATATTTTCTCTCCTTCCTGGGAATTTGGATTTGGGCTTGAGAGCAGGGTAAGTTATGGAGGGGCCAAAATTCAGCCCTGTGCAATCAGGGCTAGAGTTGGTTTGCAGAGAGAGGAGCCATAAGGAGCCCTGCAGAAAATGGAAAGGGGTCTGTGCAGGCTTCATTCCCCATTGGAGCCAGGAGACACTGCAGGACCCTCCTTTCTCCTTAACACTAACTAGAGTGTTTTTATTTTATTTTTGAAAAACATTTTAAGTATCTGGACATTAGGGTACGATAAAGATACATACTATATAACAAAACTAGATTTCTGTATAATACATTAATAGACATTGTCATCCTTAGTTCTTTAAGTTTTTTTTTTATTAGTACATTTGCAGTACATTTGGAGGGTTTTTATTTTTGCTTGCAATTAAATTCTTAGACAGCAACACTACTGTTCATTAGACATCGCTGTATACAACAGGAGTGATGCTGAGCCTTAATGTGCATTGTGAGACCTAGGCAGGCCACATCCTGTAGAGGCGGCCACACAGGGCCATTCTGTCCTGGACCCCCAGAACCTCACAGCTGGCACCAAGCCCTGGTTGCAGAGTCTTCCTGGATTTCCAAGGCTGCAGCTCTGAGGCTGCCCTGAGGCTTCTTCCTGGCACCCAGGGGATGCCCCAGCTGCCCCAGAGCCCCGGGCCTCTCCTCTTCACTCTGGCACACGGCACTCTCCCCCCACCCCAGCTGTCACCACAGGCTCACTGCTCCTTGCTACCTTGGTGCCTGAGGCTCTGGGGCTCAGCAAGGCTCTGGCCTGGGCCTCATCACTGCCTCTTGCCCAACCCCTGCATCTGGCTTCCTCCCTTCCAGTCTCCTGAGCCCCACAGTCCCCTCCCCAAAGGCCTGACCCCAGAGCGCAGAATCTATTGTCCTCCTGCATCGCAGCCAACCCCCAGCCCAACCTGACAGCTCCTCTATTATGGATGCACATTTACAAACAGCTCATTTACATAGAACACAAGGAAACTGCTTCTGTCTTCAGAAAAAAGGAGACTCCCGGTCACTTACAACAGGGCAGATCTGGAGATGACAGCGCCTCTTGCCCTTCCTCTCTTTTCCTGGGCAGTGCTGATTGGGCCAAGAGGCCAAGAGTGGGGTGAGAAGTGGAGGGAGAAAATCAGGTTGAGCCAAAAGACATGAGGTGCTGGGCAGGTGGGTGTTATTTAGTGTCTGTATTTGTTTTTAGGGCAAATTTATTTCTTATCTACATAGGCCATCATGAAACTGTTAGGGCTGATTTTTAAAATTCTTCCAGTTCCCTCCTACCCCTCATGATTACCCCCATAATCATCCTCTCCCCCCACCCCCAACAGCCTCCAGTTTTTATTTCAAAGTCCACACTCACAGACTAGGAAGGCAGAGGTGTGCTGGGGGGGATGGAGCTTTGGAGTTGGGAAGCCTCATGTTTGAATCCCAACCCCACTCTTGTAGAGCTGCTGATGCAGGGCATGGTGACATTTGGTGAGGGACCCATGTGGGCCTCAGTTTCTCTACTAGTAAAATGGAGGTTTTGAGGAAGGGGACTGAAGTGCAAGCACGTGAAGCACTTTGTGCAGCCCCTGTAGATGATGAAGAATGTGTAAGTGGTAATCATTATCAGGACTTAGGAAGCAGAGAAAGTCAAGCACATGCACTATTCTGGTCTCCTTTCCATCCTTCCAGGACACCACACCCAGCTCCTGTTCCTGCTGAGCAGATAGACGCCCACCCCCAGCTGCCTGCGGAGGAGAGAGACCTCTTGTTCCCTGCTTTTGTTTGTTCATATTCTTCTCTGGATATGGCCCCTGCCATCTTGTTCTGTTTTTCATCTGTTCATTCTCTCTCCTCCCCCCTGAAACCCTGACAGGTAGGTGACAGAATGGGGACTATGGTGAGGTCAGGGGTGGGCACCATAATGCAACAGCACTGAGCATACTGGATGAGCCAGTTATTATGAGAAACTCTGAAATGATTATTTGATTTAATCACTTACTTTGTGAACTCATGGCAGGCAGCTCTAGCTAAGCCCTGGAAGTTCTCAGAACCAGTTTCATGGTCCATTAGTGATGTCTCCCATAGGTGAAGCTATGGGGGTGTCAAGACTCTATTTGTCTTCCCAACTAGGTGCAGTTGGGAATGGGTAGGAGGGACCCTGAACTCAAGTTAGGGCAGGTGGGCTTGCTGTGGAAGAGATTCCCAAGGGGATGTCTGTAGAATGAGCAGGGGATAGTCAACTGAAGAGGGATGGGCATGGTGCTCCGGGCAGGGAAACGGCATGGACATGAGGTAGAAAACACCATGGTGGGTGGATGGGTACTACTGAGGCTTAAAGCAGTAGGCAGAGAGATATAGAAGATGAGGTAGGCAGGAAGGTAATGAATGAGCACACGTAAAGCATTTAGAACACATAGTAAGTGCTCAATAAATAGTAGCTGCCATATTGCTATTATTGTTATTATTACTGGAGAGTTTCAATACATGTTTCCTGACAAGCAGAGGGCAAGGCCCATGAGGCACCTAGTGGATACTGCTCAGTAAATCCCAAGTTGACTTATTGGCAGACTGATCAAATCAATTGACTCAGAGAGACTCAAGCCATGGCAAATGACAATGTGTCAGGGTTAAAAACCATGAATGCCCTACCCCAAGTGCAAGTTCAGATAAACCCTGCGTTTTCTTCCTTGAGGTCTTCCTCCTGGTTTCTCCAGTCCCATGAGCAGCCTACCTGCAGAAGCATCTGATTCTGGTGGCCTCTCTTTGTGGCTTAGCCATGCCCTCTTGCCATGTTCTGGAGAGGGGCGGTCCCCAGGAGGAGCAAGAGTTGCTGGACAGACAGAAAGGCAAGGAGGAGGCATTTGTTTATCCCTTTCAATGGAAGTCCTGGCGTCTTTACTGGGAGACAAGGAGGAAATACTTGGCTGGGGCTGGATGGTCCCTGCCATGTTTATTAGGGCCTGAAGAATTGGAATGGACTCATAAGAATTGTGTGAGGACTGGGACTTTTCTGGTCTGTGAGCTGAGGGGGGAATGACAGAGGGGCTAGGGGGCACCTAGACAGCAGGTGAGCCTCACCGCATTAGCCCATTGCCTCTCCATCCCTACTGCAGTCACTTAGAGATCCTCTGTCCCCAGCAGTCAGCAGGAGTCCCTCAGCAAGGAGACCAGCTGTCCCCTCCTTGCTGCAAAGGGATGGCTCAGCCTAGGACTCCTGATGTTGCCATTTCTGGTCTCCTCTGCTCACTCTCCCAGTGCTCTGAAACTCTGATCTAGTGCTCGCCCCAGCAGGACTGGGGTGGCTCCGCCCCTGCTGTCCATATTGTGCTTCCTGACTTGCAGAATGGAGGGGCTGGGCCTCCCCTCCCAGGCTCTTCTGCACAGGATGAGTTTTCATCTCCTTCCTTCCACCCTCAGGGTGCCTGTCCCTGCTCCCACCCCCTTCCTCCCTGGGAGCCTAATTGAAGAGGCTCCACCCGGCAGAGAAGATGAAAGCTTTATCTTTCAAGTCCATCCTGGAGCGTGTTAAGATGATGGATGAGTTTCCAGACCTGCTTGCTCCTCCCAGTAGCATTAACAAAATTGCCTTTCAGGTGCCCAACTTCCACATCAAGATGGGCTGCGGTAGAGATGGGAGACTCAAGCTTTGGCACTCGATGGTGAGCATTAAAATCATTTTAATGCTGCATTTAGGGTTTGCGCTCCCTGTGTGTGAGCCAGGCCCATCGCTGGCATCAGCATAAGACGAATGATGTTTGTTGAAAGGCTCTTTGGTGCAGCCTGATTGACCATTAGAAATACTCAGCTTGGAGCTGGGCGTGCAGACCTAGCTTCTGGTTCTAGAAGGGACTCATCAGAGATGCCGTCACCATTGGCCCTACTGGGGTCACGGCCAAGTCTTTTCCTTTAGGCTCCTCAAACCTCTTTCAGGTTTATGCTGTCAAGAGAGAGAGCGGATATGTCACATGGGTATGATAGTCCTGAGTTGGAATCCTGTTCTGAAATTTGTCGCTGATTGAGCTTGGCAGAACCTTTCCAGCTTGGACATCAGCACCCACAGCTATGAAATAAGGGCACAATGATCTGTTATGGGTTAAACTGTGTTTTTCTAAAATTCATTTTGTGAAGTGCTAGCCCTCTGTACCTCAGAATGTATGCTGATTAGAAGATAGGTTCTTTACAGAGGTAATGAAGTTGACATGAGGTTATTAGCGCAGACCCTATACCAGTATGATTGGTGTCCTTTACGAAGGAAAACGTTGGAGACACACATACACAGGAGAACCCATGTGAAGATGAAGACAAAGATTGGGGAGATTTGCCTACAAGCCAAAGATTGTCCATTAAATGATTTTCATGCTCACCGTGGAGTGCCAAAGCTTGGGTCTCCCATCTGTACTGCAAACCACCAGCAGCCAGGGGGGAGGCATGACACCAGCCCTGGGGTGCCCTCACGGTTCTCAGAAGGAACCAAGCATGCTAGCACCTTGGTCTTGAGCTTCCATTCTCCAGAACTCTGAGACAATAAATTTCTGTTGATTAAGCCACTCAGTTTATGGCGATTGTTACCTCAGTTCTAGGAAACTAAGACCCTAGTTAAAGCCACGCCCATGGTGCTCCCTGGGTCCAGTTCTAGGATTCAGTGTTAAGGATTAGCCGGGACAGGACAGCTGCAGTGAGGTGAATCTGCTTTCTGCTGCTCCTAAAAAGCTTGGAGGGTGGGACCTGAGCCCACGAGACTGTGGGGCAGAAGCTGTTGGCTGCCTTTGTCGCTCTATGACAACGGTGAAGAGGGCTAGGACTCCAGAAGGTCCTTTGGGAGTGGCTGGGTGGAGGGCGGGCTGTGAGCCACACAGATGAGCCCAGGTGGAGCTCTGTGCTGGACTTAGTACCATCCGTGACTCAGGCTTGGGGCCTGGACCCCCATCTGAAGACCTGGGGCAGGAGGCCAGAGGTGTTTGCTTCCAGGCAGTAGCAGGTAGCGGCATGAGCCGAGCCAACCTTGGCTTCGTTACCCTCCCAGGCTGAGTTGTTTTTTTCCTCCCACAATGAGAATTCTTTTCTTTACACAGAAACTTATCTACTCAAAGTAGCCATGAGTGTGCTTGTAGAAAAATAAAGTTAGAATTCTTGCACACCTGAATATGTGAAATACAGACCCATTAATATTACTGAGCGCCCCGCACAACCACTTCGTTAACTGCCCTCTATTTACCCCACCGACCAGGCCGGGGATATAGCTCAGCGGTGCGGTGCCTGCCTGGCAAGCGCGAGGTCCTGAGTTTGATTCCCGGTACCCCCCCCAAAAAAGTACCCCTCACCATCCTGTTCCTGTGTGTACTATTACTGTTTTCACTTACCGATGAGGAAAACTGGATCACAGAGAAGCCATGTGGCTCATGCAAGGTCACAGAGACAGTCAGTAGGTGGTAGTGGCTGGATTGAAGCAGATGTCACAGTGGCCAAGAGCTGGTACCTAAGGGTGATACCAAGTCCTCCCCCGAAAGGCTAACATCCGGGAGCAGAGAAGAGCCCTGGGGGTCACAGAACACCCTTGAAAGATGAGGGGCCGTTATGGTGTTGCTGGAGGCTTGAATAACTTGCTCTGGCTGCAAGACATCGGTCAGGAGTGGCCTGGCGGCCTGCAGGGTGTGTTCATGTGAGGGCACCTCATTTGCTCAACAGAACTTTGGGTGGCTGAGCAAGAAGCACATGCTCTTTGGGTCCGGGAGGTGTTTGGGAGGGGACAGCATGTGCTTTTGGGGACAGAAGATGGATGGGCCTAGCAGTGACTTCCCTGCCACCCCTCCCCCACGTGGCAGGTAGCACCAGGTGTTTTTGGCAAAGGCACAAGGGAAGGCCAATCAGCTCGAGTGAGCGGGGCTGTGCTGGGGCTGGGGATTGCTTGGGATTGCTCTCGCAATCAGGGCATTTCACACAGCAAATTGTGGTCATTTAGGCTTCTCTACGGCAAGCTTAATTTTAGGCCCAAGCACGGAGGATATTCAGAAACACAATGAGGTAATTTCACATTTTAAAGCAGAGAATGCAGTGTAAATTAGTAGAAAAATCATGACACTTATAAACCCGTTCTAAAGATGTATTGTTCCCTTTTCTTCTGGGAGAAAAAAATCAGCGTCTATTAAGATTGAATTAACCACTGGAGGAGAATTCCTCAGATGGCCAATTCATAAGGAGAGATCTATTTTAAACTTGGTCGAAAGGCTTTTGCGGAAAGTGGTGGGAAGAGAGCTCCCAAGGAGAGGCAGGTGCTCTCACAGCAGGCCCTGCACCTGGGCAGGGAGGGCCAGGCTGGTTTAGGCCTGGAAGCCTGAGTTGACCCTGTTGGGGTGCAACTACTGAGTGGCCCAACTGCTGAGGCCAGATGCCCCCCAGACGAGGCTTGAAGTACAAATAGTGTACTTGGGAGATGTGAGATGCCCAAGGCAAGGCAGCCAGGGAAGGGTGCAGCGTGAAGCCAGCTACCTCTGCCGGCAACCTTGGGGCCAGCCCTGACTGTGCTCCTCAGAGTTACCCCCGTGGCAGGCAAGGGAGCTGTGTATCTGCTTCTAGGCAATAGGAGGAGGGGCGTGATGGGAAAGAATTGGGGTATTTACCATACCAAGTCCTGAAGGTGCTTCCTGGAGGGCTGCTTCAAGTGGTTTTAATTCCTGGCATTACCTTGAAGATAGCAAAGTAGGCCCAGCAGCTAGAGATAGCCCCAAGGCAATGAAGCAGGTAGAGGCTGCCCGGTCACTGGTATTGTTATCCCCAGCTCTGCCTCGAGGGTCTTCCATCACTTCTTTTATTCCAGACAGACAGGCACCATGCCAGCTCTCTGGGTCATCGTAGGGGCCATGGCAAGAAAACAAGTTCTGGGTTTTAGTCCCAGCTCTTTCTCTAGCAAACTGTAACCGCGAGCTCCTTTGTCCATTTGGGTTCCAGGGTCCCCATGATGTCCCACGATCTCTTTCAAAGTTCTTTGCTCTGAAACAATGGCTTAGATGACAGGGGAGTTGGAAAGAGAGGGGAGAGGTGAAAGGGCCAGTCAGGTCCCCTTGCCTTTCCCAGTGCCCAGCTCAGGTGTTTGGGCCTTGCTGGCCAATAATACTTTGTGAATGGAGCTGGGCTGTGGGGCTGAGAAGCAGAGCTTGGCCAGGATAGATCGCATCCTGACCTCCAGAGGGAGGCCACAGGAACTGGCCAAGGGAATAGCCTGATGGCCCTGTGATTGCTGAACGAGGACAGATGGCCCCAGGCACTGGGCCTGATCTTGGAGTCCAAGATACCAGCAACCCTTTTTATTTTTAGAGTGACATCCATTTAAAGATGAACCCATCAGAGAACTAATGAATACATTTTCACACAGCAAACATTTGCACACAGGCTGTGGTCAGGGCGCTTCTTCCTTCTTGGAGTATGCCTGCCTCATCTTATCATTCAAGTTAAATAAGTCTTTTGAGCTGCTGAACTTTTCGTGAAGAAACCTCCAGTGCCACCCCCACACCCTTTATAATACATTTCCAGGTCATTTTTAAAGAGAAAATTAATTTTAATGTTGATCAAGGAGATCGAGTTGACAGAGCCCACAAGTTCAGTTCTCAAGGAAACGCAGGGCCCAGTACTCCTCCCCAGACCTGGAAGCAGGGGACAGAGGCTGCCAGCTGCCTAGGGTGTCGGTCCCTCTCCAAGGCCACCTGCCATCTCCAGGCCAGCAGCCTCTCGGGGCCTTGTCAGCCCCTTGACAGCCAGTGGCAGTGAAATGCCTGCTCCAAGAGTTGGCTTTCTACAAAGACAGAAATAATCAGGTTGACCAAAGGGGAAAAAAGGGAAAATTGAGCATTATGAGGGTGATAATTCAGAAAGTGTCAGCCTCAGAATAATTGAATCCGATGACATTTCGTGCTACAGGAAACAATAGCAGCTAGCCCGCTGCCCGTCTGATTCATGTCTGGTTCATGTTTAACAAAACAAGGGCAAGGGTCACACAGCCACGAGCCCCATAAATAACCCGTTAATGGGATTTCCAAACAAGCTGTCCTCAAAGTGGCTTTCCGTCTCACTGAGAGAATATTAAAATGCAAATAGATTCGGGCTGTGTCTTCATAAACAACCGTGTTCATTTAACCTCCGACCTCCCCGCTTAACTGCCCATTCCAGCAATTTGTACGGGCTCCTCAGCCACCGGCTCCTGCGGTAATTCAGGGAAAGTGCATTAAAGGAAAGGGTTACGATTTGCGACGCTCAGTTAATCACGCTATTGAGATGTTTATGGACAGAATCCTGCTCCTCCTCACTCTTGTCCCGGGCCTTCTGCCCCCCACCAGCCCAAATGTGACTGGTTGGATCCTTTTGTTTTTGAGCATCTTGGTGCAGTGGGTGTGGCACCAGCAAGGCTCAGCTGCTTTCCCAACTCAGTAAGGCTCCTCCTCAGGCCTCCAGTTAAGAGCTTGCTCTTCTTTGGGTGTTGTTCGGCTTGGGGTCTGGGCAGAAGCTCTCAGTTAAATGCTCCTCCCAAAAGAAGGTCTCAAAAGTCATTCTCATTTGTGAAATGGCCCATGGTTTCCCAGCCGGCTGTCTGTCACTTGGTTTCTTCCTAGGAGCATCCTGTCTGTTCCTTCCAGGTCTGCCCTGACCCCACCCCTAGCCTGGCAGAGGACTCCAGGCTTGACCTTCTCTTTGAACTGCATCTTACAGGTGTATTTCCTCCCTAGCCTGGGTTTGCCTCCATCTATCTGGCTGCATGGAAAGGTAAGCCTTATACAAAGAGAACGAGGGGTCACGTGAGTCAGGTGCCAGGCTCTGAGGTCAAGGCTCCCTCCAGGACTGTGTCGGCTGCCTGGACAGACCATAGGTACATTGTACTCTTCAGTTTTATAGGACTTTTCCACGTAGAGGATTTTGGCAGATCCATTCATCTCTGACATCTGGCACTTAGCAGAGCGTCAGTGTTAGAGATGAAGAAAGTTAAATTCAGATGGAAAATTGGCTGCCTGGGGTCACCCGGTGAGTGGAAATGGAGTGAGCCTGCCTACCTGGCCTGGAGGAGGCTCCAGTATCTGTGGCTTTTCTCTGAGGAGCAAGGAGAGGCTGTAAGAGGTTGGACTGGGATCTTTATGTTCTTTTGGGTGGGAGGGGAGTGGAGGAGATGAAGCAGTGCTGGGGAGGGCCTGTGGGCATGGAGAGGAGGGTGCCTGTGTCATGGTTCCTGCTAGGTTGGTAGCCTCCGTCTCCAGAGCTGGGCTGTCCAATTCAGCTGAAATTTTGTGTTGTTCTCAT
This sequence comes from Erethizon dorsatum, assembly GCA_028451465.1. NCBI lineage: Eukaryota > Metazoa > Chordata > Mammalia > Rodentia > Erethizontidae > Erethizon > Erethizon dorsatum. The sequence goes on along the minus strand of CM051827.1, from coordinate 105,109,414 downwards.
GGGTGAGTGTTTCTTTCCTTTGGCTTTGCTCCATTCCTTTATAAGGAAGGGAAGGTGAATGAGTCTCAGTAATTCCTCCAAGGTAATAATGCACACTCCAGGGCCCACCAAAATGAGAACCAGCCAACTCTGGCTGCTTCCCTGCTTGATCAACTCATCTGTCTCAAAACACATGAGGGCTGGAGCTGCAGATGCCAGCCCAGCAAGGAGGAGTTGGAGGCCAGGGCCGGTGATGTACTTGGCTTGGCCTGAGAGGAAGTGGCCCTGCCTTGCCTCCCCCTCTCATTCATCTCTTCTCTCCATTCCTCTCTCCTTCCCTCTTGTCTCAATACCTTTGGGCATAGCAGAGAGTGAGGGCAGGTGTCCCATGAGGGAGTATTGGGTCCAGGGACCTGCAGAGATCACTGTGGCCCTGCCCCATGTTTCCCCGGAAAGCTTCTCTGGGACATTTCCTTGTATGGATGGGATTTCTGTCTGTTTCTTTTTGTCCCTATTTGTTTTTGTTTCTTTCTGTCTTCTTTGTGTCCCTTGGATGTACTCTTTTCATCTGTACCCTTTTCTCCTTCCTTTTTTGTCTCTCGGCCCATCTTTTTTCTGTCTTTCCATGTCTGCTCTCTTTCTTCCCTAACCTCTCCCCAGTCCCTGGGCTTCTCTGCCTCTCCTGCCCATTCTTGTTCAGCTTTGTTGTCTCTTGCTGGGCAGAAGGATCCCTCAAACAGCTTCACATTAGTTTGTTTCCAGGCTCACTCCATTATCCACTTTCTCTCCCAGCGATTTAGCCAGAGTACAAATTGGACCATGCCTTTCCCTTCCTTAACATCCTTTAAGGCTCTGACCTCAGGGGAGAGCCCAGACTCCTTGCTGAGAGGTGCTGGGCCTTGATCCAATTGGCACCACCTCTCTAGCTCCTCTCTCTTTACCACCTTGGGCTCCACTCCCCATCCACTATATTCTGTAATCTCCCTCTCTCTTCCTCCCTTCTTCCCTTTCTCTCTCTCTCTCTCTCCATGCACACACACACACACACACACACACACACACACACACACACTAAGCATCTGAGGGAGAAGGGAGATAGATGAAAGAGAGAGGAGAGACACAGAGATAGAGGGTATCCTGTGCTGGAAGGGACATGGTTCCTTCAGCTCTTAGCTGCCCAGGCCACTCTTCCATCGCAGGGCCAGCACCTGTGTGCAGGTGTCTTGATACCACCTGGGTCTGGCCCTGAAGACTGTGCTCCTAACGGCCTTGACACTTTGTTGTCCTGCAATGGGAAGGACAATGCAGGTAGGAGGAAGTTTCAGGTGGGAAGTAGGAGGACTTTCTAATGGTGGGAAGTGTGAGGATGACAGGGGTCTCAGAGAAAAGGGCTAGTTTGTGGGTGGCTGCGGGATGTTGGGTGGCCCTGTTTCCTGCCTGCGGAGTATGTAGGGAAATAAAGAGAGAAAAGGGATGAAGGCTGGACAGGTCTCAGAGGGTCATATGACAGGAAACTGACCAGAAGAACATGGAAGGCCTGCTGGGCAGCAACAGGGCCTTGTTGATGACAATGAACGTGTGTGAAGGTCACCTTATGTGGCAGGATGATCTCCTTCAGCAGTGTTTGGCAACACATATGCTGGGGGGATAGTGGGTTTTTTCCAAGGGCATGATGGAAAACAAGGATCAAATGCATTGAAGACCCTGGCAGAAGAGAGGGTGATGTGGTTGACAGAGGATCTAGATGATATTGGGAGAGAAGTAAAGATAGGAGGGCAGAGTGGGAAGACTTAGAGAGAGAAGAAAGCGCTGGTGGTGTTGATGAAACTGAATAGTAGGTGTAGTGAAAATAAGAGGACAGGGAACTGGAGAGCTCAGGGGCTGAAGTCAGAGAGTGGTACTGAGAGTGCCCATTTCAGGGGTGTTGTGGCTCTGGGTGATGGCACAGTACATGGGCCATGGTGCAGTGGCTGTGGTGCAATGCAGGAAGTCTACTCAGGCCTAGCCATCCAGAGTCCCAGTGACTTGAAAAACAACCATTTGTTATCGCTCCCTAGTCTAGCACTAGTGACTGTGACCAGGCTGGGCTGATCTTGGCTGGACTCACTTGTGTGTCTGAGGTGTGCTGGCATGTTGGCTGGGACTGGCTGGTCTCAGACAGACTCATTTACCATGTCTTGGGGTAGCTTAGTTATTGGCTGAGGTGTTGGGTGGTGAGCAGCTTTTATCATCTAGATCAGATACAGAATGTATATAACAGCACTTCTGCCTCATTCCACTGACCATGGTGAGTCCAAAGCTACCCCAAGCAAGGGGAAGAGAAATAGACTCCTTGTCTTGATGGAAGGAACCACAGGGAAAGTGGCAACTTTCCAGTCTACTGCAGCAAAGGCCCTAAGAGTCCAGGGGGTCAGGTAACCATCGGTCTCAACACTAAGGTATTCCAAGATGTGTACAGAGAGAAGTGCTGAGGTCTTCAAAGAGAGAGGAGTAGTAACAAGAGCTCCAAAGATGACCGTACCAGAAAGAACAGTAGTGGTCGAGGCCCTCAGAAGAGTGGCAGTGTGCATGGATGCGTGTTTGTGTGTGTGTGAAACGGGGGAACAGAGAAGGAATCCAACATCTGATGGGGTGGCGAGGCCATGACAAGCCTGGGAAATAGTTCCTGGTCCTTTGCAGATTCATAGCATTAGCAATTCAGTCTCTTCCTTTCCCCTGCCCCATTCTGGCTGCTGGTAACTGACAGAAGGTCACGGCCCATCAAGACGCTGCCCAGGGGAAGGTTGCTACATCAGCTCTTTCTTATTGACCCAACCGTCTTCACTTTCTTTCACTCAACAAGTAATTATTGAGCATCAGTCATGTGCCAGGCTCTGTGTGGGGGACAGGAAAGAACACACTGTCTCTGTCCTTGGGGAAATTAAAATTTAGACATTATGGCGGGTGTGTCTCCCACACACGTGTACTTACATGGTCACGCACACGAGTGCACACATACACAACACCCCCCGCACCCACAGATGCTTTGTGAGCTAAAATACAGAAACATATTTGCTAATTGAAAGAAACAAAACTTCAAAATCATCTTGATCATTTACCTTTTTGCCTTGGACATTTGAGATTTTTCTAGAATAAAAAAAGCCTCATTTTAGAAAGTAATCATAGGTTCTATTCAGTGGTTTATTTGAAATCTTCCATATTCAGGCTGATTCTTGAATATATTTCTATGTGTAAAAGGACACCAGGAAACTCCCCCCAAAATAAAATACTGTATATAAGAATAACATTAATAGTAACTCCCATATCTGTGATACTCTGCAACTCCAAAAACCCAATGATGCGTTCTATGTCACTTGTCCTGTAAATGGCATGTTGAGGTTGGCCTCAGAGATCCTGGCAGGCCTATGGGACCAAGTGTGGCTTAAGCCCTGCCCATGCTCAAGGGCAAGCCAGCTGGGTCCCTAAGTGCCGGCCTACTTTGGAGGGTCAGTATGAACCCTCCTAAGGGGAGCAGATGTCTCCGCTGCCCCTGCCCCCAGTCCTATTGGTTTTCCTTGGGAAGGACGTGGGATCCCAGCAGAGGACTCCAGCATGAGGGCCAGCACTGGGTTGCATGGGGGCTCTCCCAGGCCAGAGTCACTCCTGGGTCCCTTTCATAAGGCCCACGAAGAGTTACTGAATCAAGGAACATTGAAGCTGGAAGGAGCTTAGGAGACCTCTGGGCCTTGGTTACCATCTGCAAAATAGGGCTAGTATCACACCTGGCTTCAGATGTGGGGAAGTAGTAATTGGGGTGATGCTGGAGCAGGTATCCCATGTCACTACAAATGCGAGGCAGTGTTGAGGCTGTTGGTTGGTAGGATCTGGATAAAAACTGAGGATCTGACTCCCCTAGTTCATGGCATCTTCTCCCTTCTTCATTGCTGGAGGCTTGGGCCAGGTGCCTAACTCCATGATCTCCAGAGATTCCGGGATGCTCTAAGCTTCTTCTCCATCTGTGCCCCAGGTTGCCAACAGTCATGCCCATAGGTATCCCCTGAGCTGGCTCAGATGCAGACACCACTCCCATCCCCTCAGCCAACAGCTTCTGCTCTGGGTTGGGTCAAGTGCTATGAGGAGAGCTCACAGTTTGCTTGGGGAGACAAACAAGACACAGATGATTCCAATGTAAAATGACACAGAAAGAACCAGAGGAGGAAAGGAAAAGTCCTCCTAGAGAAACCAGAGAACGGCTTCATTGGAGTTCCCTGGGTGGCAAAAGTGGAGAAGGACATTCCAGACAGGGCTGCCGTGTATAGGCAGAAGGATGTGAGGATGTGAGCAGGGGTGCTGTGTTCAAGGAGCAGATGGTATACAAAAAAGGCATAACCAGAAATAAGGCGAGAAAAGTAGGCCAGGGTTAGCTGATATAGGGCCATCGTGAGACTTGCTAAACAGTCTTGGCTTTGTCCTGGGGACACTTGAGTGCCATCAAACAGCCTTTTAGGGAGCATCCAGTGCATGCCAGGCTAAAATATATATTGGTATATTTGATATGGCTGTTTGGCTGTGTTATTGCCAAAGATATTGATTCTCATGCATCTCTTCCCGGAACTCTGCATATTCTCCCTGATCTCCTGGTCTCTGTCATCTTTTCTCAGGTCTCTTCCCAGCTTCCATCTCATCTTCAAGCCTCCTACAGCCTTCGGGCTCAAGGATGGGATGTCCATTATACCTACTGTTTAGTAACAGCAAATAAAGGAATGAATTCCTGATGATTTGTGTTATAAACCACATCAAAACCCCTCTTGAGATGGCTCCTAAGTATCAGTGAGACTTCTCCAGGCACCAAAGCAGGTGCTGTAGACATAGATGAGCAAGCGTGGTCCTTTTCAGGTAATTTCCCCTTAATGTGCAGAAAGGACAAGGAAACGGGTCATCGTATTCAGTGTTGTAGCAATCTGACAAAGGTGAGCAGAAGGGGTTAAGGGGCACGAAGAGGGAGGTGGGGCACTTGGGGAAGCGTCTTAGGTCAGGCTCCTGGGAGATGAACTCCAAGATGGAGATTGTGTGTGGGAAGTAAGGCAAGGAAAGAAGACTGGTGGGGTGAGGTTTAGTAACTAAGCGGTAACACCAGGGACCTGATAAGTCTCGTGGTGATTTCTGGAGGTGGGAAGGCCAGAGTTGTCTGGAACTGAAGCAGGGAAGCCAGGCCTTCATACTTCACGTCACCCAGTCCCTGGATATAGGTGCCCCATGGAGGAGTATAACTTTGAGGGAGGCCCTGCTCCCAGTATTGGGGAATGAGTGCTGCTAGAATTTGGATTTTGAATGCACCCTATTCCCCCACTCCTGTATGAAAGGCTTGGTCCCAAGTGTGGTGCTATTGGGAGATGGTGGAGCCTTTGAGAAGTGGGCCTGAGGGAGGTCTTTAGGTCACTGGGGGCATTTCCTTGAAGGGGATTGTGGGACCCTGGCCCCTTCCTCTTCATCTCTTTTGCTTCTTGGTCATAAAGTGAGTGGTTTGGCTCTGATATCTGCTCCTGAACATTGCCATCCGACCTCCCCACCAGAGATATAAAATCCTTCAAGGGCCTTGTTTGACAAAACCAGGTTCAGAACTTGAAATTTGTAAGAATGGTGATGAGGAGCCATAGAAGAATTACAATCTGATCGTCCTCTAGGCTCACACTGGTTCAGTGAAGGGACAAGAAATCTGGAACTTATTAAAAGCATTGGCAATTGGAATATGGGGGTTACTCTGCTAATTCTACATGTATTAAATTATTCATGGTTCACAGCAACTTGCGAAGTGGGACATTTTATGATCTCCAGTTTTGCAGTTGCAGAAACTGAGGGTTGGCTCAGTTAAGCAACTTGCTGTGGTCACATGGACTGGTAAGTGGCAGAGCCTGGAACTAAACCCAGACTTTCTTGCTTCTCAATTTTTGGCTTGGTCAATTGGATGGGTGACTGCAGTGTTTTGAGTGGTGGAAGAGAGAAACAGAGCTGGTGGAAAGGATTGTATAACATTTGCTTTGGACATATTGCCCCTGGGATCCCTGTAAGCATCTGAACAGAGATATTCCAAGGGCAGTTGGCTACATGGCTCAGACTCAGAGGAACATTGGCTGGAATAAAAAATTTGGGGAGTAGCCCAGAGGTGACAAATGAAAGCCTGGGATGGATGAGCTCACTCAGGCAGAAGGCTTGGAGCGAGAAAAGAACACAGGGTAAAAGCAAGGGGATGGAAGAAATAGCTGTCTAGGAAACCCAGAAGGATCGGCCAGAGATCCTGGAAGAGACTCAGAAGAGGTGTCATAGAAGCCAGGGGAGGAGGACGGGGTAAGAAGGTTGCAAGCTTGAGATGCTGCAGAGAGGCGCTGCACCACAGGAGCTCAAAGTCGTGCTCTACTCACGGAGGGAGAGGGCAAAATGCTTCCCATTCCTGCTGTCCTGGAGAAGACGGAAGTCTGAAGTTCAGATCTAAACAGGGGCTCCCTTGCTTGCTCTTGGTAGAAGTCAAAGGAAAGGGCTTTCAGAACGAATCTCTCTTTAAAGATGGACTGGGGCAAACACCCGCTTATCATTTCTTCCCAGGATTTCCCTGCCATCTCTCTGCTGAGATAGAGATCTGAGACTTGTCATCCCAAGTGAGGAGACAGATCATGACAGCTATCCTCAGAAATCTGCCCTCTGCTTCTGCACCTGGAGAGGCCCCCAAGGTGGGGGTGCTGGCGGGCAGGTGAGCCAGGGAGTGGACCCCCCACCGTGTTTGCTCCCCTTGACTCCTGCAGGCAAACACCTGGAACTCTGCTAGCAGGCCAGGGGTTGTCCTGGGACAGAGCCCACATCTGATGCAGGAGTGTGTGTGGCTGTGCTATAGCCAGCCCTCATTCCATGCACTGCTCCTGTGAAAACACACATGCACACATATGCACACACATATGCACACACATATGCACACCATCAACCCTATGCTGGGGAGGCCCTGGGGTAGAGGAAAATGTGCTGGCTATGGAGTCAACTGTCACAGTTCATGCTAGCTAAGGGACCCTGTGCCAGTGACTTCACCTCTGTGCATCTTTGTCTCCTCACTTGATAAAATGAGGCTGCATCTCTTTTGGGGTACACCTACTACACAATGACTATAATAATGTCAATACTTATGCAGTGCCAGAGACCATGCAAAACCCTGTACATGCATTTTCTCATCTAACTCCCACTGTCGTGCCTCCGAGTAGGTTCTATTATCACTCCCACCTTACATAGAAGGAAACTGAGGCTACTGAGGATAAGTAACATGCTCAAAGTCTAACCACTTGCATATGGGAGCGCTGGATTTGAACCCAGGCAGTTAGATCCTGAGCTCTCAGCCACTTTGTTTCCCTCTGGTCTGATTTCTTTTCAGTCTGGTCCTCACATGCAGCCACAGGCATCTTCTTAAATCACATGTCTGCCTAAGTTATGCCCCAGCTTAAGGAAAGCAATGACTTTTCTTTGCTGCACATTAAAACCCAAATGCCTCAGCTGGGCCTTCAAGGCCTCACTTCTCATCCTCTCTCACACAGGCCTGGGGACCTTGCAGCTGCTAAATGTGCTATTGAACAATCATGCTGTGTGTGTTCATGTCCAGGAGAAACGTGAGTGTCCTGGGGGGACCGTGTTGTCTCATCACTGCACATCTCCTCCAACCCTGCATCGTCTCTCCCATTCCCACTCCTTCCCTATCCTAATTTCCAAGTGATGTTTGTGTAATAAAAATCTAGCCATGGGAATCACAGCAGCAGTGGGAATACAAAGAAAAGTTAAACAGGCAGCTACTAAGCCCTGGCTGAGGCCTCTTCCCTTCGACTCTTGCCCTTTGGGGTGAGGAGGAAGCAAGGCATAAGTCTCTATTCTTGAGGAAATGGGAGATGACCATCCACATGACACGCAGGAAACAGGGAGATGGTGGTTAGTCAATCTTGATGCCTGCTGGGGGTTGTAGCCTAACAAGAAAGCAAGGGGAAATCAAGGCTGACTTTCAGGGGAAGATGCAATTGGCACTAAGCCTTTGAGGGCTGGGATAGGAGAGACTCCACATTCTGAGACTGGAGAGAGTTGCACTTTGAGGTGTATCAATGCCTCTGATGCAACCCCCACCACACCCCAAGCACATGGCAGCCAGGGCTATGCCCTCTCCACTCCTACCTTCTGGGCCTCTGCCACCCCTCTGGTCTCACCTTTTACCATCCCAGCAAGCAGGGTTTCCTTTGTTTCCTCACCCCCCTTTCTCTGGAAGATTGGCCGCCTGATGGCAGGGTGTGCCTCTCCTTGCCTGGCTAACTCCTAATGATCCTTCAGTCTCACCTTAAGCTTCCCTGGCCCCAGGCTGGTTGCGGAACCCTGCTGGCTTTTCTCACCTCATCCTGTGCTCTGACACTTGCTAGCCTCCCTGGCTATGGCTCAGATCACCGTTTTCTGGCACCATGGTGAACTCAAGGAGGCCAGTGGGTGCGTTTGTCCTTTCTACCAGTTTCTCCCAGCACCTGCACACAGTGGGTGCTCCACAGACGTCTGCAGAATGAATGCTTAAGTGCTTGATAAATGGTAGCTAGTACTCTTCTTATCTCTGCCTCACACATTCTGGTCGGCACCTCCTCCTCTGCCAGTGTACCCTGCCCGCCCAGGTCCTCTGGGTCCTGGTTCTAACCTCAGCCTAGGGGCAAAGAGTTGTGCCTGGGTGAGCCCCAGGGATGCTGGTGATGTCTTGAGAACTGGGCTGTGAAAGCCACAATGGGCCTGATCCGGAGCGCTTGTCCCTGCTAATTGTTACGGACAAGCCTCCTTATTGAACCTCGTCCTCTTATTGACATTCGGATGCATGAGCCCAGGCTGTTGTTTTAAACGCACTCATTAGCCACACAAATCAGTCCTGTTGACAGAGCGCCTTTGAATTAAGCATCTCGCCATAGTCATTGGACAAGGAGCAATTTATAATGCCATTAGCAACGCTTTCGAAGGTTACAGGCATCAAAAATTGTTCAGCCGTAATTATTCTTAATGGATACAAGGAATAAACTGACGCAGGACAGCTTTTTCATTAGCCTTCAATCAAGGCTGATGGCTTTGAGAAATGTACAGTGAGTGCGTTTTGGGGAGAAATAATGATGTTACAGCACCTTTCCCAGGAAAATGCTCTTGGTACACAGCTTAACTTTTAATGGCCTTAATTTGACATAATTAAAAAAAATTTGAATTTGTTTTTGAAGATCTTGAAATAAATTATTTGGTTCCCATTTTTAACCCTTTGGGGGAATTGGTGCTGTGTAGCAGTAAGAGAGCAAGGGCCAGTCTCTAGGAATAGAGGGCTATTGGGGGAGCTGGGGCTTGCAGGGTAGAGGACCCCAGAAAGCCCACCTAGCCTGTGAGTGTGAGGGTTGGACAGCCCCTGTCCCTGTCCCAGCATTCCTTGTAATCCTAGGAGAAAGCAATGGCTTCCTGAGAAACCAGGAACAGGGGGGTCTACACCTGAGGAGCTTGTTTGTACCATCCAGAAAGTGGGGCCACGATGGGGAGGGGGAAAGAAATTCTTTTCCCTGAGGCATGATGGGCTAAGGAAATGCAGAACTGGGAATAAGCCCAGGTCCTGAGCTGTGGGACCTCAGGTACTCGGCTGAATCTCTCTGAGCCTCAGTTTCTTCATCTGTGAAATGAGGACGACACTACCTACATCTTGAGGCCATTGGGGTTGATAAGAGAACTGAGAGAAAAACCTCTGGCCAGTGCTTATACACAGTTGGTGCTCAATAAATGTCATCCCTGAGGTCAGGGCTTTATCTGCCTCCCCGTGGTAGTTCCTACTGGTGAAGCTAGGGTACCAAATACCTTGGAAACGTAATAATGTGAGGACAGTTATATTTTCTAGAACTTGTTGCAGGGAGAGCACTGGATATGGCTGGATAGAAGCTACTTAGGGGCAGGAATGGGGAGTAAGTATCTCCTTGAACTAACTTCTCTCCACCCCGAGACAAAAGAGAAGGCAGGTGACTTCTCAAGTGACTTCTAAGAAGAATGGTTCAGCCAGATGCAGGGCTTTTTCTTTGCTAAATAAGGCTATGCATATTTGGAGCAGAGCAGAATTATTGGGACAGTGAGGAAGATGGCCCAAAGTAGGAGAGGCTGAGCATCTGTCTGCTCTATTCCTCCTCAGGCAGGGCTCAATTTCACTCCAGATGAATGATACACAAACCCTTCCATTCTATCAGATTGAAGGTGGTTGGAACCATAAGGCACCTGGAGTGCTCATGCCTCTGGTTCAGGCCTGACTACTGAGAAGGGACCCATCCAGAACTCACACTGAGCCATCTTGAGCAATAAGCTCAAAGCCTATTCATTGCATGATCACTGTCACTCAGCAGTGGCTCTCAGGACTGGTTGGCAGTGACAGACAGTGACACAGACTGGTGTCAGGCCAGCGAGCAGACCCATCTCTCCTTTACTCTCCTCCCCTCCTCTCTTCCCCCTCCTCTCCTCCCCTCTCTTTGTCTTTCTTTCCTTTCCTCCTTCCTTTCCCCTCCCCTCCTCTCTCTTTTCTTCCTGCCAAATCCAGTTTTCATGTCTTTTTACCAAGGTGTCTAATATGTGTAATAAAGATGGAGCTCATCTAGTTGAAGTGTGGTAGTCTAAGTTCTTCTGCAGACCCACCTGGCTCCATAGAGCCTGAGGAGGTGGCCCCAGCCTTCCTTTGAAGTCTCATCTGTCTCCTCACTCCCCTTTCAACTCTGGTCAATCTGCCATTTCCCAAGTGTGCCAAGACCTGGCACTATCCTCTGCCTTTGCTCTAGCTGTGTCCTCTTCCTGGAATGATCTTCTTGCTTTCTTGTCTGTCTGGAAAAGTCCAGCTCATACTTCAAGGTGACCTCAAAGGCCACCATTTCAGGAAGGGTTACCAGAGTATTGAAGCAGAATGAGCCTCTCATGCATCTTGGTCCATACAGCTATAAACCAACAGGTGAAAGACAGTTGTAAGGATATTTTAGCAAATGGGGCATGTGTCTTTCTTCCTGGACACACTGTAAACACCTTACAGGCAGCTGGCTGAGCTTTATATCTGGGTACTCGACACCAACAGCACGTGCTAGGAGGTGCCCCATCCCACAGCACCTGGTGCACCATGGAAGGTCAGCCCTTCTAGGGTCTAGCACATAGTAGGCATCTACCTAGCAGGTCCTGTGGGTTGTCCCCCAACTTAGGGCGTGGCACAAAGGAGTCCTTCCAGGAGCTTGGTGCCCAGTGAGGCTCGACTAGCACAGGCCTGGCTCTCAGTGCTCAGGACACGGTTGCTGAGTGGAGTTTCAAGGGAATGGAAGCTCAATTCTGGGAGAGCATCTGGCTTTTCCCAGTGAAGGCATCCAGCCTTTTCCCTTCCTTTACTACCAGTGGAAAGAGCAAGTGTAATCACCTCCTAAAGCCAAGAGCAAGTAGGGGCTGCAGGTCTGGACCAGTGGGTGAGGCCTCTGGGGTAATGAGCGATACGCTTTCCTTATCACCATCGGCATGTTCTCAAGCTATTACTCCTATCACCCTCCCAGCTCAGCCTCCATTTGGACTTTTTCTGATAAACACCAATATCTGTGCAAATTCTTGAGGCTGGCTGCCTCCCCAGCCCAGGGGCTGCTCTGCTGGAACTCCAGATGTGTGATAAGGCAGGGAAATACATTTTCAGTCCACTAAGTCATCACATTTTCTGACAAGGATTCTCCGGTGCGAGCCAATCTCTGATGACTAATATCGCCTTCACTCAGCAGAGGGCTTCGAACACCATCCAAACCATCACCGGCTGTCAGGCGGCAGCTCCTCCCTGGCCTCGTATTGTGAGATGCTCCCCGAGGAACCCCAAGTCTGGAGATGCCAAGACAGCAGGCTCTGCAGAGGAGGGGGCCAGCAGTCTTGGGGCTCACCTGCTTTCCCTGGGTGAAGCTCTGTGGGCTTCGACTTCCCCACCTGCCTAATGGGGGAGGAATGGATGGATTCCATAATGTCTAAGGAATTTCCAGCTCTGAGACTGTGGCTCTTTTACTTTTCTACTCTTAGAGCACAGTGGGACAGAACCGCATTGCTGTAGAATGTAAGTGAGGCCTCAGAATCCTGGGAGAAAGTATCAGCAGAGGCTGTATTCATAGGCATAATCCTAGTGACTCTTCCTTTCCAGGAAATAGTTACTCACTGAGAGCTCTGGAATCTGGATTCGAACCTCTGTCGTGTTACCCATTATGGTGTGACCTTGGGCAAGTTATCTTACCTCTTTGAGCTTCCATTTCCTTCCACAAAATAAGCAGAAAATAAGAATTTAATGAGATGATGTAAAATACTCAGGAATATTCAGTCCTTCATAAAATAGCACAGGACTTAGAACACTGGAAGTACCAATAAATGTTGCCTTTTAAAAAAATCGGTGTTAATAATGATCCTTCTAACACTCCATATGAGGTAATGATTACTATCCTGATTTTACTGATGAGGGAAATGAAGTACAGAGAGGTTAAATAACTTCAGAAGGTCAGAGGCTAGGTTTCTTCCTGGTCTTTCTTTTTTTTTTTTGTGGGTACCGGGGGTCAAACTCAGGACCTCGCGCAAACTCAGGACCTCGTGTGCCAGCAGGCACCTGTGCCGCTGAGCGATATCACCAGCCCTTTTTTCGTATGTGGGTTCTGGGAGTCGAACTCAGGACCTCGCACTTGCCAGGCAGGCGCTTATGCCACTAAGCCATCTCACTGGCCCTCTTCCTGGTCTCTCTATGCCCGGGCTTATGACCTAAACACTGAAAAACAGCTCCTCTCTACCCACTCCGTCTGCCCCTCGTGCAAAGTCAGCCTCAGCCTGGACTGGTGTCTGGGAAAATGTAGGGCTGAGAGCCAGCACCCTGGGCAGGATGAGGGGAAAGCACCCAGCCTTTGGGGTCCCAGACCCTTGAGGGGGTATGCAGGCTGGGACTGAGGTATAGAAGTAACTGGTCACTGCAATTTGGACTTTTCTTTTGGAAAAAAACTTGAGAAGAAAATAGATTGCAGTCTGTTACAGACCCAGTGGCTGCAAATCATTCTGAAAATTAGCTTTCTATGGGAAAATCTATATACTAATTAACTCCATGGCCTCTCTAACGAGTTTAAGCACAATAAGGCTTCTGAAAATATCGAGGCATTTTGCAGCTGCCTTAAATTCTACCTAGGGAGACATGCTCATGGCTCATGAGACTGTTTGAGGGCTCCAGGATGAAAGGAGACTCTTAAATGATTCATTTCCAAGGGCAGAAGGTGGGCGGCTGTGACTTTGGTCTATTGCAGAGGGAGACAGAGATCTCCAGTCTGGTCAGGATGGAGGAAGCCCCTGCCTCAGTGTCCTTGGTTGGCAGCTCGGTGTGGCCCAGGACTCCACAGGCCCAGCTTGACATGGAGCGTGGGAGGCATCGCCAGGCCTGTCCAGGCAGAGAAGGGCTTCGGGGCTTGGTCTTGTACATCAGGTGTGACTCTCCTGTCCCCCACTGCTGTCCTAGTGGCTCAGTGCCGCTCAGCCCAGGGGAGGAGGTGGCACATTCCTTCTGTGTGGTGTGGGGACTGCTCACCCAGCCAGCAGAGTGCCCAGGGCGCTGTTTCCACTTCACCTTGAGATGCAGGTTGCTCCTCCTAGGATGGCACCTTCAGACTGCTGGCTTTTGCCTGCCATGTCTTTTGGATTGTAACCTATGTAAGCAGTAACCTGACATAGGGCACATAGCACACACATGTACTCACTCCCATGATACATACGAGCAGTCACATGTATGTGCAGCCGCTCACCTGGGCACCCCATCTCAGTGTATTCACCTCTACACTCAGCATGGAGGCTGGGAATACCATTGATTGTCATTTCCCAGAAACACAAATCTCCAACCTCAGCCTGCAGCCCTGGATATTCCCAGGGTACACTTCATGTGTCATTCATCCAGGTTGCAAGAGCCAAAGCCCCCTCCCCCATTTCCCTCCCCCACCAGGAGATGCACATCAGTGCCACTCACTGCCTCCCTTCCTGAAGACAAAGTGCAGGTGTGACTCTGAACAGAAATCCCTGCATGGCCTGTCCACAGTCCCTGTGTCCTTCTGGGTGTGCCTGCTGCTGCCCACCCTCCTCGGCAGTGTGTGCCTTGTGCAGAACAGGCACGTAGGAAGCATCTCATGGCTGGCGTGCTCTCCAAGAGTGACCCTATGGGGCCAAAAAGGGTCACCCTGCCCAGGGTGCTGCGCTCATCACCACCATGGTGGCTTGCTTTTTAGTGTTTGCCATTGCCTGGATGCTATGTCAAGTATTTTATGCAGCTGTCTCACTCACTCACTTCATGATAAAGAGATGGAGGCCCAGAGAGGTCAGTGACCTCGAGGTGCATCATAATGAGTAGCAGGGCCAGGAGCTAGATGGAGCACGTCTGAGTCCAGTGCCTGCTCTTTATGTTAAACCAACTCTAGGTGTCTGGCTAACATTTTGGAGATCACTATCCAGGTATGAGTGAGAACATCTGGTAAGTGAAAAAGGAGAGAGTTCTAGAAAGTTCTTTTCTGCCAGGGTATTAAATAGGCAGAACCTGAGCTTGATTGTGGGATGGAGGTGGGGACCTGGACTGGAACCCCAGCTCTGTCACTCCCTGGCTGGGCAAACTTGGGCAGGTGGCTAAATCCAATGGACAATTCCTATCTTACTAGGTTATACAGCACTGGATGGAGTTGACCACTTTCTCCTCCTTCCTGAAGCACTGTATTCCCTTAGCTTCCTGGACACTGTAGTTTTCTCACTTTTCTGGCCTTCTGGGCCTTCTTTCCTGGTTCTGGCTCCTCTCCACTGCCTCTGAACCCAGGAATGTCCACAGTGCCAGCTTCTCCTTGAGCCTCTATTTATGCTGTCTCCTTCGTGAGTGCATCTGGTCTCATGGCTTAAACACCACGCGGGCTCATGGCTTCCACCTGTCTACCTACATCCGAGCTCTCCCTCATCCTAGACTCGCATCTAACAGCCCCTGCCCTACCTCTACTCGGACACCCAGGAACCGTCTCAGATGAACACATCTGTGGGGTGGCAAGTGCCAAAAAGATTTGGAGACCTCCTCAGGCCCTCTGTTTCTTTCCTCTACCACATCCAATCAATCATGAAGTTTTGTGATTTCCCCTTCTAAATGTGTCCAGGATCTGATCACTTCCCCCATGTCTTCTGCTGCTCGGAACACCCTTTTCTTAGACATCCAGGAGGCAATCCAGATCCAAGCCACCGCCGTCTCTTGCCTGGTTATTGCAATAGCATTCTTAATTGATTTTGCTTCTTCTACCCGTGTGCCCTACAGTGATTTCAAACCAACAGCCAGGGAGCCTTTAAAGTGCAATGACATTATAACTCTCCTCTGCTTAAAGCCTTGTGGTAATGTCCTTGTTCCACTCAGAATAAAAGCTAAAATCTAAAATGACCCTGAAGG
Source organism: Erethizon dorsatum (assembly GCA_028451465.1). Classification (NCBI taxonomy): domain Eukaryota; kingdom Metazoa; phylum Chordata; class Mammalia; order Rodentia; family Erethizontidae; genus Erethizon; species Erethizon dorsatum. The sequence continues at coordinate 105,093,978 of CM051827.1, read as the reverse complement.
TCACTATGATTGGTCCCCACCCTTCATTGTGATCACTATTCTCCCTTGACCTCCCCGACTGCCTCCCTAGAGATTCTCTACCTCACGCACCTTTTCAGCCCCAGGCCCTTTGCACTTCCTGCCCTATTGCCTAGACTTTCCTCAGGTACCTACAGGGCTCGTGTACTGGCCTCCATCATGTCACCTTTTCCATGAGGTTCACCTTGACCACTAAACATTTGAAATGTACTCCTTTACCCCATCCCAGTTCTAGTTTTCCTTATCTTGTGAGTGCCTGTGTTTAGCATGGCTCACCATCTAACTTGCTCTTTATTTTATGTACTGATTGCATTTAATTTTTTGTCCCTTACCTCCAGCTAGGTTACCTGCTCCACAGGACCAAAGGTTTGTCTGATTTGTTCCCTGAATATCCCCGATGCCTGTTTCTGTGCCTGTCCACAGTGGATACCAAACATATTTATTCAGTGATTATAATTTCTTAACCTTGGCTTCTTCATCTGAGAAGTGGGTTATTTTTGTGATTAAATAAGGCATCTAAATGCCCCACACTAGTGCTGGCACGTGTAGGTTTTGGCAGTGTCCTCTTCCTTTCTGTAGTGACTCCTCTGAGATCCCTGCCTTATTTCAAACACTGTGGGTATTTGGCTTCCTTGGTTCCCTGGAAGTTTGTGGGACCTTCATGTCCCTCCCCTAGAACCTCACCCTTAACCATTGTAAGTCCGGTGGGGACCCTCCTACCCTCTGCGTGTGAGTGCTGGGTTGTTGTGGCCATAAGCTTTACATTAGACTGGGTGTGGGAAGTGGAGATTCTTGCCTGCCTTGTTGATTCTGAGAGAGAGAGGGAGAGAAAGAGAGAGAGACAGACAGAGAGAGGGAGAGAGAGAAATGGTAACCAAAGCCACAGAACTAAAGAAAAAAACTTGCCTCATAAATAGTGAAACAGATGATTTTAATGAGTAAGGAAGAATTAAGAAAGAGCAATAAGATATGTATGAGAACAATTTACTCTTATCAAAAAAACTGGTGACTAAGGGCAGGGGATATAGCTCAGTGGTGCAGCGCCTGTCTGGCAAGTATAAGGTCCTGAGATCGATTCCCTGTACAAAAACAAAAAACAAAAACCAAAAAACTGGCGACCACAGTGCTGATGTTTTGCTGACAAAGGTGTGCATATTGAAGACATTGTTTTTCATCCAGGCTCCATTATTGTTGTAATGCAGCAAGTTTAAATAAAGTTTCCCCCTCTAAATTACAACACATGCCCACAAAAACCCATGAAACAGGAGCCATATTTGTATTTGTTCTGTGACAATACAAATGCTATTGTTTTTCCATTGGATGGAAAGTGAAAGCAAAGCAGAAGTGCAGGACTGTGAGGGCTGAACAGGAGTCAACCATGAGCTGGGACGAGTGTACTGGATTTATCCCTCCCACTCCATGAAAAAATAAATTGGGTCAGGTTGTGACCATATCCTGAGCTTATGGCATGGAGACCTCCACAGCAGGAGATGGCTGCAGCCCACTTCTTATATGTCTCTTCCCTTCCCTTCCCTGCCTTTCCCTTCCCTTGCCTTCCCTTCCTTTCCCTCCTGAGACTTGGACTTGGATTGGGATGGGTTTTCCCTTCCCTTTCTCCCTCCCTCTTTCCTCCCTCCCTCCCTTCTTTTCTTCTCCTCTCTCCTTTGACCACTGTGACAACGTTGTACCTGATATTTGTGGTACAAAGGCCAACAAGGTCAGATCTTTTACCTTACGGAGATTTAGTCTTGTGGGAGGGACATGTGTGTGAACAATAACCATATCCTATAAGAGATGTTGGTGTGAAGTTCTGTGAAATCTCTGAGGAGGGAGAGTCTGGGAAGGCCTCACATTATAGCCAGGGCTGCAGGGATGAGTGGCTGAGTATGTATGAAGCTTTCTAGGAAAAATGAAAAAACACTGAGGTTAAGGGGAGTGTGTGAGGAGGCCTCAAGAGGTGGGTGTGTTGATGGGGACTGCCCTGCTCTTTGCCTTGGGAAGCTCTGGTCTACCTGTGTTCTCTATAGCAATTCCCCCATTGCAGAAATGGGGCCATGGACAGGAAGGGACATTTCTCTTGGAGGCACTGGTGTGGGGAACAAAGGGCATTAGCTATAGTTCTAGAACTTTCTCTGTTCCTAACGAGGCAAGAGTGAGCTGGACTTTTCCCTCCACTGTGTGTCTCCTTCCTTGGGGTTGCTGTATCCCCATGCCAGGTGCCGAGGACTTTCAGGCCACATGAGACTGTCCCTATCTCTTGTCATTAGGGGTGGTCTCCTGAGACCTGGGAAAATTCCACTGGATTCATCAAGCACAGGCTGGGTTATCCACCGACTGGTGGCTTTCACAGTCAAGGAGCAGGCCCCTCTGGATGGACCCTGATCTTCTATGGGTGAGAGTTTGTCTCCCATGCAAGCCTAAGCTTCTGAAGCCTCTGAGACTGGATTCCAGCCTTTCCCATGCCGGTGGCTTGTCCGTGGTGGAGGGCCTAAGTGACCAGTCTCCCTCCTCCTGTGGCCAGAGCCTGGGCCCTGGGAAGCTGCTGCCAGGACATGGGGAGTCATGTGATGGACAGGTGACTTCTTCCTTTCTGGGCAGCAAGGGAGTGTGCAATTAGTGGAATGCATCGCAGCAAGAGAGAGGACTCTGGCAGGCTCAGAACCAAGGGTTGGAAGAACGCCGAGGTGGAGTTTGGCACTAAATAAACTCTGGTGCATGGCAGATGTGAACTCCGGAAGTTCAAGGGCATCTGTCTTTTTAGTATTGCCCAGTAGAGCCACATGCATAGCAGGTGATTGGGCATATATGTGTTAAATAATTTAATGGATGGATGAATGAATAAGCTTTAACAATCTTTCCTCCAGCTCTTCCACTGAGCTCCCATTCTGACGCAGGACCTCAACCTCCACTCAGTCTGCACTGCTAACTTGAGGTGGCATGGCCTTCCAAAGAGCTGGGCTCTGCATCCCTTTCTCTTCCCACTTCCTTAACCAAGGTTGATGTTGGATTTATTCATGCCTAGAATGAACCTCTGACCTATTTCCTATTGCAGGCAGCTACACATTTGCTAAAATTTCTCTTGTGATTCTCCAGAGTTTTCCTTTGTGGGCACAGAGGCTTATGAAACCTCAGATTGTCCTTCTGTATCCAAGGGTCCAGCACTCTTGGCAATCTGGGGGCTCCCTAAGAAGCTCACTGTGTAGACAAAGTGACTTGTGCTGAGGAACTTAATCAGTAAGAAGTGAATGGCTAGTGATGGCTCTAATGTGGGCACAGATGTAGGAGGCATTTGCCTATGTTTGGGCTCTGGCTCCAGCATTTCTGCTCTCAGAGTCTCAGTTTTCTTATGTGTAAAATGGGCATAATGTTTCCTACAGAGGAGTGTTGGGGGAATTAGCTGAATTAGTGGGTGGAAAGTGTTTAGAAGGGGCCTTGGGAGCCAGATTGTGCTCCTAAATGTTGGCTGCTCATATCTCTGGCTGCGTCCTGACTGTGGCCCACCTAGGGCTAAACATTTTGCTGGAGTGGGTCTCACTGAATCCTCACAGCACATTTATGGAGTCTTACCGGTGAGACCACTGAGGTCCTGAGAGGCAACAACAACTTGCCCCAAACCACCGAAGGGCTGGTGGGAGGGGGCCTCAGTTCCTCCGTCCCTGGAGCCCGTCTTCTTACGGAGTGCTTGTTCAGGAATTTCCTACTCCAACTCCTCTGTCTGGTGCCCTCCCCTCCCTGAGAAACAACCACCCAAGCAGCCTGTGTGGTGCAGCCATGGGCAGAAGAAAGGCTGGTGGAAAGGAAGCCACTCCTCAACACCTGGGCTGCAGGGGAGCGCAGGACCACCTGAGCTCCTCAGGAAAGCCAACCTGGCTGGACTTCTGGAGCCAGGCCATGAGTAGAGTCCCTGTCTGCCCCTCCTTGGTCTCCTCCACCACCGCAGCAGCAGCAGAAGCAGCAGCAGCAGCAACACTTTTTTTAAGTCAAATGTTGCCTGGAAGTCATTCCTTCAGCAATTACCTCTGAAACCCATTGTTTCCTCAGCCCCATTAACATGTCAGATCCTGGCAGCGGCTGACGGGGCAAACACCCCTTGGAGGGCTGCAATTCAATTTAAGGATCACCTCCCCTGCACAGACAGCCTCAGAGCCGGCCCATCTCCAGATTTCACCAAATAGAGGAGAGAGTCTCAGGGCGCAGTTTGATCATGCTGCTTCCTAAATTAAAAACAAAATTGTAAGTGTTAAACATCTTTAACAAGTCATTAAGCCCCAGCCATAATCCAGAAAAAGTCCCTTAATGAGTAATGACATATGTTGTGAGCGCAGTTATCTCCTAATGTTGGATGCTGAGATGGTGTGATGAAATGGCACAGAGCTCAGAAGGGATGGATCACCACTAATGGCAGGATAATTTGAGGCTGTTGGGCTGAGGACTCTGGAGGGCTGGGAGGCAGCCTCAGCCAGGCGGCCAGCCTATCTTTCCTGGACAGGGCAGTTCTCAGCCTCCCTGCCTGTCCTGGCCATGGACACCCTTCTCCACCCCTGGGGCCACACTACCCCATATGCACACTCAGCTCAGCTCCTGCTCTGCCCAACGGAGGAGTCTGTAAGAATCCAGAGGTGAGCACTAGGACTCATCCATCATCCCCTGGCCAAGGGGCCCCCACCCCCCTCAGCTCTAGTCACTGGCTTTTCATAAGCCAGATGTTTCTTCCCACTCCTATCAGGGGACTGTCTTGTTCCCATATCCCAACTGGCCTCCCTGTCTGCTGCCCATCACACCTTACCAGATACCTGAGGCCTCCATCATTGTCAGGCCCCAGAGTCCCCTGCTTCAGTGCTCTGGCCTCTTGATGACCACCCTGCTGGACCCCTGCCTGATGTTTATTTACCCATGTTGTAGTTATAGACACATGCAGAGACTAACTAGCTGCCCCTAACTAGCTGCCCCAAGTCCTGATTCTCAGAATAGAGAGCATGACTGGCCCAACTTGGCTCCTGTGACTGCCCCATGGGTCATGGTGGATAGTGATAAACCTACTGTTTCTCCTTGGACTTCTCTAACTTCAGTCCCACACATTCCTCCTGCCACCGATGTCCTCCTTGCCAGCTCTCACTTCAGTGCTATTCTCCCTATGCTGCTAGGGGATTGCAGCATTGGGACACCCTAGGACTAGGCTCCTTGAGACCAGCGTTTCAGCTCAGAGAATCTAGATGAAGCCCTGAAACAAAGCCCCCCTCAGGGAAAGCAGTAAAGACAGGGGAGAGGCAGGGAGCCAAGTGACCATGTGATTCCAGGCAAAATCATGAAGGGATGCTTCAGTCTGATCCTGCAGGGGTGCTCTGGAAGTTATAACCCAGAGTCCTGTACCACCCCTTCCTTCCTTCCTTCCTTCCTTCCTTCCTTCCTTCCTTCCTTCCTTCCTTCCTTTCTTTCTTTCTTTCTTTTTTTTTCTCCTTTTCTTTCTTTCTTTCTTCTTTCTTTCTCTTTCTTCTTTCCTTCATATATTTATTCAACACATGTTAATTGCCATATTCTGCTATTTATCATTTACTATCTGCCAAACACTACACTGGGAACTTTATATACTTTATTGCATTGAAAATATAACCACTCAAACAACATGGATATCCTTACCAGCTTCATTTTATAAGATGAGGAAATTGAAGCACAGAGAAGTTCAGAAAGTGATTTGCCCAGGCTCATGCAATCAGAAAGTGGTGGTTAGACTTCAGAGCCAGTGGGCTGTTGACTCTAAGAGAAGCGTTATAGAGAATATGAGTCATGGAAGTCCTTTTTTGTGAATGTATTTGTGCTGTCTTGGCTACCTTGATGTCCTGAATTGATTGAAAACATTTATCTTTCATGCTCATTTTGACTTTGTGGGAGAGCCAGAAGTCATACAGTGCCAGAGCCAATAAATAAGGTAGATGAGGACACACTGAATGCTTTTATGAGTCCACCTTTCTGTTGGATGATACTCAGCAGCAGCACTGACCATATTTTTGATCACATCTCATAAAGACACTCGTGAAGGAGGACTTCCAGAACGTCTTCAGAAAGTGACAAGAACAATGGGAAAAGTGTGTCTTAAGGAAGGGGAAGCATTTTGAGGGAAATTGATGGCAATGTCTTTTACTGTAATATGTTTTCAAAATTTAAATATTAACTGTATTTTTGATCACCCCTTGTACATATATATATGTGTGTGTGTGTGTATCCAAAGCCTAGCTAATACTAACACACCGATTTTCAAACCCAAATCATTAAAATTTTAATGGCAAATAAAACAATTAAAATCCTGGTCCCATAGTACCTCAGAGATGGGAGGAAGCGGAGCAATCACCTGGTTAACCCTGGCGGAAAATGAGGCAGAGAGAATTACCGAGTGGGTGAAGGAGCAGCAGCAATTGTGCATGCACAAGACGTGGCGGGAGTCCTGTTCTCCTGCTTCTCAGCGGTCTGCTGTTTCCACCAGAGCCCAGGGAAACGTCTCACTGTGCAGTTTGCTTAAAGACAACAGAGAAACATCACAGAAGAGGATTGAGTCCTGACCATGCATTCAAAACTAGACTTACAGGGGCTCCCTGCGGAGTGCTCTCTATCCGTGCCAAAGCGAAGCAGCATCTCCTATCAGTGGCTAGGGGACAGGGGAGCTGGTGTGACCAGGTAAGACCTGGAGGGAGCCAAGGCCAGGATTCTGCCAGGATTGCTGATCTTCACCCTGTTTCTGGATCTTATCCTTCTTTTTTTTTTTTTTTTTTTGTGGGTACCGGGGGGTCGACCTCAGGACCTCGTGCGCCAACAGGCACCCGTGCCACTGAGCAATATCACCGGCCCCTTTTTTGTATGTGGGATCCGGGAGTCGAACTTGGGCCCTCGCGCTTGCAAGGCAGGCGCTTATGCCGCTGAGCCATCTCACCGGCCCTGGATCTTACTTATCCTTCTGTCCATGCTTAATTCTAAGTTTGACCCTTATCTTTGATCCTCCTATCTCAGCAATTCTTTTGTACCCAAGAGCTCCCTGACTTTCCTTCTCTAGAGATAGACCACTGGAACCTATGATGAGTTTCTGAAGTTCAGTCATGCTGGATGCCTGGAGGTCACCACTGGTTACAAATCCTGCAGCATGAGGCTCTCAGGGCCCTTTGGCGTCAAGATGGTGTCCAGGAGCCACCTGGTTGCTGATCCAGTTAACACAAGGTGTGTGAGGCTGAGTCACAGGCCTTGGTGCGTGGCAGGAGGGTGGGGAGCTTGGGCTGAGAATGGGACTGAGAATTGGAGCTATGGTTGCAGGTTTCAGCCTAAACAAAGTTGGCCGTGTGACTTTCAGGAGAATTCTCAGGTTGTCTATCTAAATATTGAGTGCAAAGGGCTAAGGTAATTTCACTTGCACACATCTTTGAGCCTCTGAACTGGAGGAAGGGGTTGTATTCTACAATGTCTGTATCCTTTTGCATGTGTCTTCCTTAGAAAAAGAGACATCCCTATCCCCCGGATGGAAAGTGTCACCTAAGTATTAGCCATAGGAGAAAGCAAGGGACTGGACACTTGCCTTTCCCAGCTCCAGAGCATCCCAAGAGGCTGGGATGGAGTGGGCTTTATTTAGCTGTCAGTGCTCACTGCATACTGGGCAAAGCATTGGACAGACCCCCCTGGAGCATCCTCCTAGCCTCTGCCCTATAGCAGCCACCCCTCCCTGGCCCCAAGAGATCCAAAGAGGGACAAGAAAACCCTCTTTGTTCTGGGCAGACAGTACAAAGCTTTGTTGCCATAGCAGCAACAGCCACTTCCTTCAGCTCTGATGGGACAGCAGCTCAGCTGGGCTTGGGCTCAGGCCCTGAGAAGCCAGGAGCAGAGGTCAGCCTTGTATGTGGGGGGTCTGACTCATTGAGACCCCAGCAGTGCTCCAGCAGAGGAGCAAGAAGCTGGCAAGGAAAAAGGCTGCCCTCCTGTACTATCATCCAAAGCTGGGCTGGAGGCTAGCCAGGAGCTGGGGATTGGCCAGGGCTTGGGGATCCAGCTAGTGAAACAGAGCTACCAGATGTTTAAACCTTTCATAATCGGGATGGCACGAAGGTCTGGCCTTGCAGGGGTTATGCAGTCCTAGTGGAAGTGGTGGGGGTGAGAGAAGGAGGAAGACAACTGTCTTGGACTATTGGGCACTGAAATATTGGTGGATAAAAGAGTTTAGAAACTCCTAAACTTCTAAAGGGAGCAGCAGGTTCTCTCTGCTGACTTGTGTCTCTCGTTTATCTCTTGAGCCTTCTAGGAGTGGAGTGTGGTGGGGGACGAAGGATAGTCTGTGGGCTTTCCAGGAATAGAAATGGACTGAATGGGAAGCTAGACCAGCACTTGGCTTTTCCCCAGGAGAGAATGGAGGTGTTCTATGCTCTGGCTTTACAGATGGAATTCAATTTCACTTCTGCCAGTTACTGCCTGAATGTGACCAAGATGCTTGCTTTTCTGAGTCTCAGTGTCCTCATATATGAGGGAAACACTGACAGTGATTTTGAGAAAATTAAGATAATGCATGCATAGTGCTAGGGATAGTATTAGCCCACCAGAAATACTTAGTAACTGGTTACTAACAGTATTACTATTAGGCTGAACCCAATAAAAATGCCAGTTTTATAAGTCGGAAGTGGTTACACACCAGCAGTTTCCTCCAGCCTAGTGTACTACGGGTGGGCGAGATGAATCCTGCATCTGGTGGGACTGTGGTCTGGTGGTGAGAACTCAGGGTCTGGAGTCAATTTGACTCCAATCTCAGGCCTACCACGTGCTCCCTGGGGAAACTTGGATTTGTCACTCAATTTGTCCACACATCTGTTTCTTCCCCTGTGAACCGCGAATATGAAAGTGTTGAGTGGATCACATGAACTAATATAGGTGAAGTTCTTAGAAGAATGCCTGGCATAGAGCTGGTGCTAAACAGAAGTGAACAAATGTGGCTGGCTAGAAGAGGGTGATTATTATTCCCACCAGAGAGGACATGGGGGATTCGCTCAGTTCACACACCTGGGCTCGAAGCCAAGCCATGTAACACTGAGGCATTGTTCCAGCTACTTGTCCTCTGCAGCCCCCTGTCCTGTCCGGCCCAGCCCAGCTCACTCTAAACTCTAATAATGGTCCATCTGTCTGTCTGGCCAGCTGCTCAGCCAGCCACTCCCCATCCATCAATTCTCCAGTATATTTATCCATTTACATCCTTCCATCCTTCCCTCTCTTCTTTATGAAACCAACTTCTACTGTATTGGATGCTTGAATTCAGTTGCAATGATCTAAAAACCTAGATACCATTTTTAAAAGTCAGGTTTATTGACTTAGTTCATTATTTTAAAGATACAGTTGGATGAATTGTGATTCTCCTACATAGGTGTGTTGTCCCTATGGTCAAGATCCGAACACGTCCAGCATCCCCCAAATTCCCTTTAGCCCCTTTGTAACCAGCCATATCTCTGATTCCTAGCCCCTCAATGGCTCCTGGTCTGTGTTCTTTCTTACGTTTTTTTTTTTTTCTCCCCAGAATGTAATATAAATGAAATCAAACGGGATGAAGTCTCTTGAATCTGGCTTCTTTTACTCAGATTTATTCATTCTCGATCCATCCTTGAAGATACATGTATTGATAGGTTTCTTTTTACTATTGAATAGTATTTCATTGTAGGGATATACCATTCACCCACTGAAGGACATCCGGATTGTTTTCACTTTTTGGCAATTATAAGTGATACAGGTTTTTGTGTGAATTTAAGTTTTAATTTTTCCTGAGTAAATACTTACCAGTGAGATTAATGGTTCATAAGGTAAGTTATGCTTAAATTTAAGAGAGTGCCCAACTGTTTTCCAAAGCCATGATCCTATTTTGCACATTCATTGGCCATGTATGAGAGTTCAGTGGCTTTGTATTCTTGTTAGCACTTGGTATTGCCTGTTTCAGTCTTTCCTAGCCATTCCAAAGGGTATGTGATGGTACTTCATTGTGGTTATAATTTACATTTTCCTAAATTTCTAACCATGTATCTTCTTTGGTGATGTGCCTGTTCAGAACTTTTGCCCACTTTTGAGTTGGGTTGTTTGTTTTCTTATTCTTTTTTTTTTTTTGTGGGTACCTGGGGTCGACATCAGGACCTCACACGCCAGCAGGCTCCCATGCCGCTGAGCAATATCACCAGCCCCCTTTTTCGTATGTGGGTTCCGGGAGTCGAACTCAGGACCTTGCACTTGCCAGGCAGGTGCTTATGCCGCTGAGCCATCTCACTGGCCCCTGTTTTCTTATTCTTGAGTTTTGAGGTCTTTATATATTCTTTATCAGATATGCACTTTGCAAATATTGTTCTCCTGGTCCATGGCTTACGTTTTCATTTTTAATAGTGCCTTCCAAAGAGTGAAAGTTTTAATTTTGTTAAAGTTCAATTTATCAGTTTTTTAAAAATGAATCATATTTTTGGTGTCATATCTATGCAATCCTTTCCTAATGCAATGTTTTTCCCTACTTTTTTTAATAGAAATTTTATGAGGTCTATGGTATTTTGTATTAATTTTTATATATTGTTCACAGTATGGGTCAATAGTCTTCTTATTTTTGTTTTTCTCTGTCTTTTCTTTCTTCCTTTTTTCTTTTTCATATGGATATACAATTGTTCTAGCACTATTGTTGAAAAGACCATGATTTCATAATCAAATTGCCTTTGCACCTTTGTTGAAAATCAAAAGACAGTATATGGAGGAGTTTATTGCTGAAACTGTTCTGTCGATCTCTTTGTCTATCTTTTCAGCAACACTGGATGTCATAAGTAGTCTAGCTTCATAATAACTCTTAACATCAGGTATTGTGATTTTTCCAACTTTGTGCTTCTTTTTCAGAATTGCTCCTTTGTTTTCTCATATAAAATTTGGAATTAGTTTTTTGACTTTTATAAAAATTCTGTTGAGATTTTGATAGATACTGAGATGAATCTATAGATAAGTTTAGGGAGAATGAATATTTTGATATTTGTCCAATCTACATACACAGTCTGTCTCCATTTATTTAGGTTGTATTTGAGTTCTTTTTTTTTATCAGTTTTTATAGTTTTTAGGATACAGATATTGAATATATTTTGGTAGATTTATACAGTAATGTTACTTTAAGTTTTTTTTTTTGTATTGTTGTGAATTGTGCCTTTAAAATTTTACTTTTGAATTGTTCATTACTTGTATATAGACCAACACTTGATATCTGTGTATGGCTTGTGTACCATTACCTTGCTAAACCTGCTTATGTGTTCTAGTAGTTTCTATGTAGATTCGTTGTAAATAATATACAATCTACATTATTTTCTATGTAAACAATCATGTTTTTCACAAATGGAGACAGGTTTATTTTTTCCTATGTTTCTTTCTTTTTTCTTGCCTTATTGCACTGGCTAGGATCCCTAATCAGCGTTGAACAAGAGAAATAATTTTTTATATCTCTCTCTGCCCCCTTCCCTCCCTCCATCTTTCTCTCCCAATTCCATCCAATCTGTCAGTCTTTGTGAGAGTAAATCTGAAAAATATATCCAGAATCTGAATATCATTTTTCTGCCAAAAGCTCTCTTGCCTGGCGACAGCCATTACTCTCTCACTGGTGTCTCTGTTCTTGTCCCTTGCACAGAGAAGGTGAGTCCTTTGTCTAGTTCAGTGAAAGCAAAACCCAAACATCTAACCACAGTTTACAGAAATCTACAAAAGGTGGCTGTGCCTTGCTCTGTAATCTTATTCCCTTCACTCACTGCACCTCAGCCATAGACATTTTCTTGCTGGTTCTCAAATATGCTGAACAGACTCCCACCTTGTGGCTTTAATGCTTCCTTTTCCTTTGTCTGACTCTCTACTTCCATTGTATTGTTCTGATTTTTTTTTTTTTTTTTTTGTGGGTACCGGGGGGTCGACCTCAGGACCTCGCGCGCCAGCAGGCGCCCGTGCTGCTGAGCGATATCACCGGCCCCTTTTTCGTATGTGGGATTTTGGAGTCGAACTCGGGCCCTTGCGCTTGCCGGGCAGGCGCTTAAGCCGCTGAGCCATCTCACCGGCCCTATTGTTCTGATTTTACCTTAAATACCACTTCCTCAAGGAGGCCTTCTGTGACCTTCTGAGCTAATCTGCTTGCTATCCTCTAACTCATTATTCCTATTTTATCTTTTTCATAGCACTTGTTGGTGCCTTAAATTATCTGTTTACTTATGCATTTTTTTTTCTCTCTCTCTGTCTCCTAATGGGCAGGGATCTTGTCTATGTTGTGCACTAGATTACTGCCTAACATGTAGTAGTTGCACATTAAGTGTTTGCTTCCAGCTCTATGATCCCATGAGACTGAGTAAAATATGCTCTCCAACTTATCCTTCAACAAACTGGACAAGTGTCTTGAAAAAGCTCTTGTTCCGTACCCACTGATCTTCATCCTGAACTCCTATGCACTCTTTAGCTGACTACAGTTTGACTGTGGCTGCCATTGCTTTGCGGTAGTGAAGCAATAAACGTTCTCTCCCTAAGACAAGTCCAGTTTCAGTCTTTACCTTACTGGAGACAGAGCAGTTGCTCTGCGGCTTATATATTTTGGCTCACAGCTTCAGAGGTTTCAGTTTCAGTCCATGGCTGGCAGTTCCATTGCTGTGGGTTGGAGATGAGGCAGAACATCATGGCAGAAGGGCATGGAGGAGCAAAGCTGCTCACCTCAGGGCAGTTGGGGAGCACAGTGAGGGAAAGAACCAAGGAGGCAGGAGCCGGGGACCAGATTTAGTCTCCAGGGTCATGGCCCCATGTTGCATTCCCTGCAATTAGGTCCCATATCCTACGTTTCCATTACCTCCCAATGATGTCACCGAATTACGATCTCATTAGTGGATTAATCCACTGATGAAATTAGTGTAAATTAGAGCCCTCATGATCCAATCACCTGTTGAAAGGCCCACTTCTGAACACATGAGACTTTTAGGTGACACTTTAGATCACTTGGTTTAACTACCTTCTTACAAGCTATGTGATTCAACAACAATTGATGGGGCTTCCAGTATATGTGGGGAATAATTATCAGACACTGGCCCAGGTACTGGCGAACGTAGGTGAAGAAGAGAAGCATGGACCTTGCCCCCTTGGACTCAGATTTGAACACAAACTCCAGGAGGCTGGAGACTCTGCTTTATTCATTGCTGCCTGTGCAGCAGCTAAACAAATGCCAGACAGGCAACACATATTTGTCAAGGGCATAAATGAGGCAAAGAGGCAATAAGAACCACACATATGTGTGCATATACAAGTGCTATAACAGGGAAATACAGGGTGGTGCTATGAATGCAAAAATCCAGAAAACCTAATCTAGTTGAAGCTGAGAGTCCCAGGGAGACCTCAGTGAAGAGACATGTAGGCTTAGCCATGAAGGAAGAGGAGAAGTTGGTAAATCGAGTGCCACTACTGGCAGATTAGCTGATCTGGTTATAGAAGTTCATGAACCTTCTGATCTGATGGTTTCTGTCTCTCTACAAACTATAAGAAGAACTTACTTGCTGAGAGTGAGAGGGTGGAAGGAAAATTAGGGGTCTGAGGACAGAGGCCAAGGCATAAAAAAGTGTAGGGAAGGTGAGGGGTGAGCTTGACTACAGTGAGATTTCTAGGCATTGCTTTCTGGGGCAGGTGGTTGCTGATGCCTGGTGTATTTCGGGTCATCCGACTGTGTAATTTCTTCAACACCTTCAACTTCTTAGGTTAAATTGTTGAGAAGAAGAATAGTTGGTTTCTTTTAAGTTCGGGTGGGCCAGGGAGTTGAAGACATTTGAAAAGAGAGACTACAATGACACACTGTGGAATCTAAGCCAGATAAAGGGGACAGCGAAGTCGTGGGGAAAGTGACAGGCTAAACTAGAACCTTGTTTTGTCTTGGGGAGCCTCAGTTAAAAATACTGCCCTACACACCCTTCCACTTAGAGTACACATATAAAATGATTCTGGCCCAAGAGATCAAGCAGAAGTTGTTGGTGAAACGTCTACGAAGGCTGTTTAAGAGGAAGAATCGCCTGGGATGGGCTGTCTGCTTTTCATCCTTCTTCATTTGTAGAATGAGATGGACAGGTGGGAGGGAAGTTACTGTCTTGACATCATGGGTGTCCATCAAGCATTGGCACAGTGAGACTGTGAAACAAACCACCTGAACTCAGCATCTCAGGAATCTCCTGGCTGGTGTGATGCAGCTGATCTGGGCTCAGCTGGGCTCAGGACTGGCACATGGTCACTTTCTGCCTCATCCTGTTGGTCAACACCTGGGTAAACCCAAAGCCAAGAGGTGGAGACAAGTGTTTCTTCTCATTAGTGGGAAGAACTGCAGTCACATCATAAAAGGAATGGCTACAGGAGGGTGAAGCACAGACTTAGAAATGCAATTTACTACAGTGGCCATGAAAGTGACCCTCAAGCCATGGAGGATAGGGAGGCCAGAGGAGTTTGTGACTTCCCCCTATGTTTTCCCCCTATGTTTTAGTAGGGCAGGAAAAATAGATTCCTTTTAGTTTAAGCCACTGTGGATTTCCATCGCATGCAACTGAAGACACGGTCTCATCTATTTAGAGAGCTTCAGTACAGGAAGAAGTGGAGGGATCAATGACTCGGAGTCTCAGTGAGGTCGAAGGAGGGAACCCAGAGACAGCAGTGAGAATGGTAACACATTTTGATTGGAGAATAGATACTTTAAATTGGTGATTTCAGGGGCAGTATCGTTACTGGTGGTGACAAGGCCAAAAGTGTGACAAATGTGGAAGAGAGGAAATGGAGATGGGGAGACCAAGAACTGAGAAGCCAGGTGTACGAGGAACTTTCCATTTGGACTCTCAAGGCATCAGGGGTGAGTGCAGTAGAGAGAAGACTGAACTCAGGATCTGAACCCTTCCCCGAGTTAGGAAGAGCGGTCACCAGGGATCTGGAACCAGACAGGGCACGAAAGCCAGATAGTAAAGGTCTCCAAGTAAGAAGATGGAGGAGAAATGTGGATACCCAAGTTCACATGTGTAGTCCAGGCTGCACCTTGAGATTTCGACTCGTATGACAATCCCCTAGCCCTTTTCATTTCATGACCCTCAGGCCTCAGATCTGAGACCAGCTCACCGTATTTCTCTGCAGACCCAACTCTCCTCCAGTGACCCGGAACCAGGCCAGGAACCTTGGCATCATCCCAGTTCGCCAGCTCCCTCATCCTGTCATTAAACCCTACTAATTTTATATGACAAGTATGTTTCAATCTATCCCCTTGTTGGGGCTCAGCAAACAACACCCCAAAGCAAGGACCCTCAGAAACAAGCAAACACAAAGCAGCCTCAGAAACAAGGTTTCTCACTGACCTTGTCTCCTCCCTTCCTGTCTCTCATTCCTCCCTCTTCCCAGAGGGCAGCCATAAAAACTGGAATTTCTTTTCCCTAGGGGGTTCATAGAGACCAGAACACTTTTCCCCCAAAGCCAACCATAGCCATAAAGAAATTAAGACCCCCATTCCCGAAAAGTCCTGCCCCTTACCTGGGAGGAAGAAATGCTGTAAATGAGAGGTCAAAAGAAATCCGAACAGACAGGCCTTGCCGCTGTCCCTTCTCAGTCTATCAGCCTTAGATCACACCCTTTTGATTCCAGCATTCTACACGGCCATCCCTGTGGCATCGAACCTAAGAATAAATATGGATAGCTCACTCTGGCTTGCTGGGTCTTCGATCTGAAGGTTCTCAAGTCATGTAAAACTGTGATTTTACAAGCAAATATGCCGGTTTCCCTGTTAACCTGTCTTTTGTTATGGGGTGTCAGCCATGACTTTTATGACAGGCGGGAGAGGGATCATGCCTTTTCCACCCCTACACCCTCCTCTCCTTCATACCCTATTTCAGGTTTCCATCACCCCCTGAGTCCTGCTGCCTCGTTCTCCTAACCATGCACCCTGCCTCCTGCGTCTCCCCATGAAATCCATTCTCTAACACCTCAGGGAACCACTCCAGTGTTGGAATCTGAAATCACGCTTTGTGCAAGAAGCCAATCATGAAATGCCTGCTTTGTCTCTCGGATGCATGAATATGAAAATGGATTCCTGAAGCTAGCAGGATGGGGGAGTGGTCCCAGGGGATGAATATGAGGCTGCCCAGGAGGTGGACATTCCCCAGGGGAGTCAGGCTTGTCCCCTCCTGGGGGAGCAGCAAAGTGGAGTCCTCTTATCTATACCAACTAGATGGGCTTGGTGGCTGTGGGATACCCTGGATTGCTTGCTGTCGCTGCCTTGGAGGTCCCCAGGAGGGCTAAGTGTGGGACAGCAGCGGATGTGGAGTGAGAGGCCTGGGGGAAGGGAGGCCAGATGGCAAGGGGGGGTGGGCGAGAACAGTGAGGAGGGGTTGGCAGCAGCTGAGAAGGATCAATGCCTTTTTCCCCTTCGTGTTTGCGTGTGTTGCTATCCCTGCTCAGATGAAAGAAATTCAAATAGTTATTGATTCTCGCTGAGGGGAGAATGTGGGGATCTGGTCTGGCTCCATTACATCCCCACCGTCCCCTACCCAGCCTACTTCCTGCCCTGGCGTGGACTGTAAATCCATGCCTCAGTCCCTACCCTGGCTCCTGACTCCAGCCTGGTCCCAGCCCCTGCCTAGCACCTTTGGCTGGGGGCAGCCAGGTGCTCAGTTAAAAATACTCACTTTTCTAATTGCCCTTTCATTTAGAGAGGCCAGACACCTGCCTCAGCCCCAGGGGATAGAGAAAAGTCACACTAGGGGTCAGCAAACTGTGGAGTCTGAGGACCAATTCCAGGCTGCAGCCTGGCCCCTGAGCTAAGAAGTGTTCCTGCATTTGTAAAGATTTATACATTAAAACAAAGAAAGAGGGCCAGGGATATAGCTCAGTGTTACAGCGCCTGCCTGGCAAGCATGAAGTCCTGAGTTCGATTCCCGGTACCAAAACAACAACAACAACAACAACAAAAATAACCCAAAAAACAAAGAAAGAGTAAGGGATATAGATCGCACCTGGCTCACAGAGTCTCAAATGTTTCTTACATGGCCCTTCTGCAGCCAAAGGCTGGTCTCTGTGGTTTTCTCACTTGTGATTTTACAGGTGATTGTCCTCCTGCGGGCACTGAGACCTGAGGCTGGAGCTGCCTCCCCCACAGGCTTCATCAGGGCTATAATCTCAACCCCCTGGGGGCAGCAGGGTCCTTTCCCTCTCAGGCTCTTTGCAAGGGCTCCTTTGGCTCCAATCCCCATGTCCGGCTTGCTCTCCCTCTGGGGAGAGACATCCAGAGACCATCAGGGTGGGTCAAAGTCCGGGCAGCGTCCCAGAAGCTCCTCTGGGCAGCATGGATTCAGGGACACGAGTCCAGTGTCTGTGTGTCCCTCCCAGTGCCAGCTGTAGAGGCCGCACAGGGAGTTGACCTGCCCTGACCACTCAGCGGGCTCCTGCTTTGTGGGCCCTGGCTGCAGAGTTCCCGAGGCTGCCCAACAATCCCAGGTCTCTCTCCCTGATGCCGTCATCCTTACTGGGTGACTTTGGGTGAGCCACCAAACCTCTCTGCCCCTCGGCTTTCTCAGATTTAAAATGGGGATAACTGTTAAGTACCTGTGAAGGCCATTTTAAGTATTTAATGCAACATTTTTGTTTTCTGGTTCTGTGTCAGTATTTAGTAGAGAGAATTGCTAAAACAACAACGTATGCTGAATTTCTGGCCTGCAAAGACCAGCCATCACAATGCAAAGCCAGAGTCCCGCACTGGGAGTGCTTTGAGCTGAGTCACTTTGGGCAGGGCCCTGCTAGAATTTCTCATTGCGAGGGAAGGTTTGGAGGCCATACGACACCTGAAGGCATGTGTCTGGAATGGCCCTTTCTCAGGGCCAGGTGCTCCTCGGGAAGACCAGAGCTCAGGGCTGCTGTGTGGAGCCCACCCCCTCCAGATGCACAGGAATCAGCAGGAAGATGCATCGATCACCATTGGCAGTGGGCCACGTGGGCTGCCTATTGATTGAGGCTTGCCTCTCCCCAGCCCTTCCTCAGCCCTCCCCCAGCGGGCAGCGAGTCCCTGTGGCCTTCTGCCTCTGACAGCACTAGGAGGAGAGGGGAGGGGGAGGGACAAAGAAATCTCCCTGATCCCTCTGGACAAAGAGACCTGGCAGCTGCAAGTAATTCGGGACTCTGATAATCCCTAATCCCTAATCCGGCTCCATTTGCACATAAATGCAGTGCCTGGCTTCTGACCCCAGGGGTCCTGGGAGCGGTTTGGGGGACTTGTCCCCCTTTATTTCCTCAGTGAGTTTTCATTGGCTGAAAGCCCCTCTGGCCTCCTGGCCACTGAAAGAGGATTTCCCAAAGGCATGGCTTTCTCAGGATGGAAGAGAATTCCTGCAAATGGGCTTCACAAGCCCCCAGAAGGCTGAGAAGCTGCTCATGGGCTGGCATGCCCGGCTGTGCTGAGGCTGTGGGTTCTTGGCTTGCTGGCCCCTTGGAGCTGGTGCGGGTTGTGAGCAGGGTTCCTGGGGGATCACTGCTGTAGACACAAAACAGGACGTCGCATCTCAGGAACCAAAGCTTGGTGCTGGGGTAGGACAGGTCTTGGTGGTCCTACTGAGGACAGAGTTGGAGATATGGAGGTGTGTGTCTCTTTCTCTAGCATTTATTGAGAACTTACTATGTGCCCAGCACTGGACTCAGTGGTTTGCAAACATTACATCCTTTCTTGCCACAACAGCTCTTTAAAATAAAGTAGCTAAAAATGTCCCCATTTTACAAATAAGGAAACTGCAGCTCAGATCACAGAAGTGAGGTGCTCAGTATCGTAGCGTTGGAAAGGGTCAGTGCTAGAATTGAGCATGTCCCAGCTGCAGATTGCCTTGCTGTGTCCCACTGCTGGCCCATTCCTCTGAAGAGAGAGGACTCCAAGCACAAGCCAAGCACCCTCCAGGGCCTTGGAGCAGAGTTTAGGATCTAGAGTCGGATCTCCTGCAATCAAACCTCAGCTCCATCCCTGAGTAGGGTCAGTGTGATGAGGGCTGGAGCAAGATGCCCCTGCCTGGGTTCCCAAGGGAGCTACTACCTGTCTCCTCTGGGGTGAGGACTCCTTTTGCCAGGGGATGTGCCCACCAGGAGCTCTGCTCTTCTATTAGATGAAGATCATGTTCCAGCTGTTTGGGACTCCATGGGTCCCTTTCCAACCACTTCCAGGGCCTGTGTTGGCCTTTTCCCTGGGGCCACTCCCCACCAGGTCACACAGTGTGGTGAGGAGGGAGCTGCTTGTGGGTGTCAAGATGTGTTGAGTGTTAGGGTATCAGGAGAGGGGCTGAAGCCAGCATGGAAGTCTGCCAAGTGTACACCTGGCCTTCCAGGTCCTTATGCATGCATACTTGTCACAGTATTTCATTCAACATGTTTGTGATATGTAAGTGTCCAGGCTTACCAGGTAGGAAGCCCTCAATTTGGGCACTACTAGTGTTCTGGGTGGCCTGGGCATAAAGTTGGCCTGTCTGTGTTCAGCTCCTTGGTTCTGCCCTTTACAGGTGATGTGACCTTGAGGAACTTACTAAATCCCCTGTGCTTCCTAAATTTTCACCTGTAAAGCAGCAGCACTTACCTCAAGATCACTGCAAGAGGGGCCGGTGAGATGGCTCAGCGGCTTAAGCGCCTGCCCGGCAAGCGCGAGGGCCCGAGTTCGACTCCCGGAACCCACATACGAAAAAGGGGCCGGTGATATCGCTCAGCGGCACGGGCGCCTGCTGGCGCGCGAGGTCCTGAGGTCGACCCCCCGGTACCCACAAAAAAAAAAAAAAAAAAAGATCACTGCAAGAAAGATTATGTGTGTACAGTGCTTAGACAGACAGCCTCATATGCAGCAAATCTGGCCTGGATTTAGCTCTTGTGCCCATTTTGGAAGGGCTGTGTTTATAAGGATTTGCCCAACTTCCCATGACCCAAGGTGGCCAAGCAAAGGTCAGAGGGGAAAGGTTAGGCGGGATACTGAACGTGGGAGTTGAGTTTCACCCCTCTTTTGCTGTGTCATCTTTTGCTAATTCCTTAGTCTCTCTGTGTTTCTTTTCCTGTCTCTAAATTGGAGATAAGCTGAGAGAAGTTAAGTGAGAAGGAATCTTTGATAATACCCAGCCTGTCATCTGCACGCGGTAAAAAGTAGATGATGTTCCAATTTTTCTTTGGAAACATCCCCAATTCTTTCAATTGTTCTTTCTTCCTTGTTTCTACCCTTCACTCCTTGTTTCTACCTTGTTATGGACACTTGCTTCATTTAATTTGCACAGCCATGTGAGGGAGGTGCTCCAGACTGGGAAACTGAGGTTTGGGAGGAACGTGATTTTCCTATGGTTACACAGCAATCAGTGTGAGAGCCACTGCTTGGGCCGTGAGTCTTAGGGAAGGAGACAGAGGAAGGGTCCCATCTTCTATGCGATCCGTCTGTAAGCACAGCTCAGTTATAAGCCATGCAATTGCCACTGACCCCCGTAGGGGTGTGGGAGGCCTTACAGACCCCATTTTACAGTGAGCAGACAGCTTCCAGGACATGCAGTGTCCTTTCTAGAGTAGAGCTGTCTCTCTGGGCCAGCTCTCTGGGGTTGGAAAGTGTGGTAAGCAAGCGTTCCTAAAACTGGCTTTGAGCAGGCTCAGCTTTGCAACCCAATTTTTCACTGCCTCCAGAAGGATGGGGCATAATGACTATGAGATGATTGGTACCTTCCCTCTCTGGATTGGACACCGGCTTCTAGAATTCCCTCAGGGGCTAACCTCTAATTTCAATATGTTAATGTGTGGAATCTAACGGCATATTTATTGCTTATGTAGATGCTAGTTATTTACATGGGAAACTGATTTATCTATTAGATAATTAGTAAACTTCAATAATTGCAAAAACCTTTTAGCAATCAGTTGACATTTAATTAACATACAATAACTGTCTTATTAAATCTACATTAAATGCCTATTGGAGTTAATTAAAACTCATACCTATGACTCCACATTCTTTGGGAATCCTCATTAAAGCTCACCAGTAAGAATGCAGACAGGAAAATTCCCTGGAAAGCACTTGGTGATGGAGTCGCTTGAGTGGTACTCATTTATTCAGTGCCTATTCTGTCCTTAAAAAAACAGCAAGAAAAACAGAAACAGGCCTTGCCTTCAAGAAACTTAGAGTCTGGCGAGGACTGTGGGAATTAATCAAATAGTCACACAGGCTAATTTTATCCGGCACCTCTGACAAATGCAATGAAGAGAAGGTACGAGCTGGGAAAATCACAGGGTGGGAGTTTCAACCTGATCTTTGGGGTCAGGGTGGCCCCTTGAGCTGAGTTCTGCAGGTTAAGTAGGAGCTATCTAGGGAAGCAGGGATGAGAAGGTGGCCTCTGCTAGAGGGGGCAGCATCTGCAAAGGCTCTGGGAGGCAGCGAGCGTGGCCAGGAGGAGAGACTAAAGCCCAGTGTTTATAACAAGGAGCAAAGAGGGACACGAAGCTAAGAAGCCTTTTCCTGCAAGCAACAGGAAATGGGAATCAGTGTGTGGGTGCACATGTGCACATGTGTGCATGGGTGTGCACGAATGTGGAAATGAACATGATTGGATTTGTGTCAGCGAAGGCATTGTGGCTGCAGCAAGGAGAGTGAGCTGGTGGGGATATGAATGGACGTGTATAAATCAGTCAGGAGGCTACTGCAATGGCACAGGTGACAGGAGCTGGTAGCTTGGACTGGATGATAAATAGCGGTGAGAATGGAAAGACATTGAAACATTCAACCATCAACAGTTGTTGACAACTGGAAAGGAGGGATGGAGGAGGACTTCTTTCTGGCTGCTGGAACAGGCTGGCTGGTGCCGTTCATGGGGAGAGGCCCAGATAGCCAAGAAAAGACATGAAGTAGACAGCTAGACATACAGGCTTGGAACTCAGAAGGGAAGATAGGGCTGAAGATTTAAAAAATCGTGATGCTTGGTTTCTACAAGAGAGATTCTGATTTAATTGGCCTAGGTGGCCAGTGACTCTAAAAGTTAAGTTTGAGAGTGAATGGTCTACAAGTAGGAAATATAAGAAAGTATGAACATATGAAAGGGTTTTGTTATCCACTGCCTTGGTCAGGGCATGGCCAGCTGGTTTAGCTCAGTTCTGCCAGGCCTATCCTCATGTATCCGTAGATTCATGCTCAAATTGTTAATGCTGTCAGGAATGACCACACTGCAGTTGCTGAGTGCTTCTGGTGCTCCTGGCACTGTGTTGATGCTTTGCCCCTGTTCTCTCACTCCACAACAAAATGATGAGCTGGGTTATAGTCTTCATTTTACAGACCAGGAGACAGAGGCCCCGAGAGCCACTGTTTTGCTCACTGTCACACAGGTGCTATTAAGTGGAAACCGGGATTCCAATTTAGATCTGTTGGATTCCAACTCAAATCTGTTGGACTCCAAAGAGCTCATGCCCTATCACTGTGGTATACAGCCAGTCTCACCATAAGTCCAGATACAGGCTGTTTAATGCACCTTTCTCACGGGTTATAAGTCAGACCAAGGATATGGAAGGATTCCTGAGTTTCAGACATCTGAGGGAGGGTCCTGGTCCTTAGCAAGAAGTTCTTAGCCTTGGCTAAAGAAGGAAGCAAAGCATGTCTGTCTGCAGGTGAACTTCTCCCTTCCCCATGAACTTCCTGCAGGTTTTAAGACATCAGAAGCTAACAGAATAAAGAGAGAATTAACTGCGTATTGGGAAGGCCAGGAAATTATTGCAAAGGACCTCAAATTAATATATATTGTCAAAATTTATTGATAAATCAGCACTTTCCCAAGTAATAAAATGTTGCTTAGAAAAAAAAAAAAGGCTTTACGGTCAAAGAAATTTAGAAACTGTTGGGCCCTAGATCTTTTATTTTGCTACTACAAAGCTCCAATAGGTGTAGAGAGAGTATGCATTTTCCTGATCTTGTTTAACTGAAGAATGCTATTTTCTTTGTTCTTTTTAAACAAAGCATCTAGCTGGGCAGTTCTCAACCTGTGGGGCCCCAAACAACCTGCATCAGAGCCACCTGAGGAGCTTCTTAAAAATGTAACTCTCGATCCCCACCCTGAGATTATGCATCAGAAGTTCCCCAGGTGGGGCCTGAAAGATGGGCCGTTTGATCACACACACTGCTGGATGACTCTTGCGCCCACTGAGCTTTTAAAACTACTCTCCTAGAAGGACTCATGTTCTGAAAAGATGCTTTAGGAAGGACTGTTGTGGGTTGAATAAATAGATCTTAGCTTCTGCGAATTACTATTTAAAAATCAGTATAGGTGCTATAATAAACAAATTGCAAATGTACCTTGAATTATTGCCAAATCTACAATATTTTCTGTTAAACATTAATGCTTCCCATCAGGTGGGACTGCAAGTACAATTTTCTTCCTGTGTGGGGGGAGTGAGGTGTTCTGCAATTCATGTTGGGTTCTCAGGTCCCATAATGTCGGCCAAGAGGGAGCAGAGGCTGATAGAGCTTCTCCAGCTGTGCCCTGGGCACCTGGAGGTAGTGGGGAGCCTCAGACACTGGTGGAGGCAAGGGGAAAGGTGTTTCTGACTTTCCTGTTTCAATTAGAGCAGTTGTACTATGATCCACTTACATTTTGTTGGAAATCAGGTTTTGGCTGCTTTAGAGGAAGAAAAAAAAAGTTTGCTGACCTCTGATGCAATTCCCTCCTTTGTCAGAGGAGGAATCTGTGACCCCGAGACGGAAAGAGACTTCTCTGTGGCCACCCAGCCTGCCCGAGGCAGAGCCAGACTAGGGAACAGACTCCCTGGCGGGCAGTTGGCCCCGAATTGCTGCACAGAATCTCAAAGCTGTTAAAATGCAGTCCACGGCCTGTACGGCCAAAGTCAGCTGTAAGTCAGAGTGGGGGAAGCAGTCCAAGGAGAGCTGGCGCCTTCCTCCTTGGGGCTGACCTCCCTCCCTGGCCTCACCCTTCCCCGCCTCACTGCCTTTCTTGAGCACCTAAGCATATGTATGAAGCTGAAATCAAACGCCTGCCTCGGACTTGACAGAACTGCTGAACTAAGAGCCATATAATGTCCTCTGCTGAAGGACATCCCCTTGTCAAGATAAGGCTTGGTGAAGCTCCGCAGGAAGCCAGCTTCCAGGGCAGGATCATGTATATTCATGGGGCTCCTGCCTGCCCACTGCCCCACTCCCCACCAGCCCGCTGACCGCCCTGTAGCCCTGGAGTGCTTCATGCTTGATGGAGCCGGAGGGTTTGGGAATCTCAGGCTGGTGCCACCCCACCTGGCAGGGCTCTGGAGGGTGTATGTCTGCCCTCCTTGATTTCCCTTTTGCCATTTCTCTGCACTCTCCAGCACTGGGGACTCAACAAACGCACGCAGCTCCGTGTTCAGAGCAGACCCTAATCTCCTCAGAGAGCATCTCCCTGGACCCTGCCTGGAGCTTCTTTTCTTTGCCTTCACCTCTAGGCCCTTCACACTCCTGTACTTTTGCTGGACTTCACCCCTCAGTCTGGGGTTACCTCCCCCCTGCTCCTTATAAAGTCCAGCTCAAATGTCATCCCTCCCAGGGCCCCATTCAGGGAGCGGGAAGTGTGGACGATGTCCTGGTCACGATGCCTGCTCCAGCTGCCACCACAGAAGACCACAGGCAGGGCAGCTCACACAACAAAGTTTTCTCACAGCTGTGGAGGCTGAAGTTAGCAGTTGGTTTCTTTTGAGCTCCCTCCTGCACTTGCAGACTGCTGTCTTCTCCCTGTGTCTTCCCGTGGTCCTTTCTTTTACTGTCTCCCAGTTTCTTCTTATGAGGGCGCCAGTTGTAGGACTTCATTTTATCTTAATTACCTCTCTAAAGGCCTTATTCCCTATACAGCCATATTCTGAGTTCTGGGGGAGGGGGGAGTAAGACTTCCACATATAAATTTTGTAGGGGATACTATTCAGTTCATAGCATGTACAACCGTTCATAGTCCATGTAGCAGCTTTTATTCTGCAGGTGGCTTTATTATGCACATGAATTCTGTGAGTCAGGACACCAGGGGTGGCTTGTCTCTGCCCCATAGTGTCTGTGGCCTCAGCTAGGGAAACTCAGAGGCCGGGGCTTGAGCCCTCTGAAGGCTCCCGCCCTCACCAGCTTGGCCCGTGCACCAGGATGACACCAGGACCAGGTCGGCCATTGAAAGCCCTTTCCAGGGGCCGGTGAGATGGCTCAGCGGTGTAAGCACCTGCCTGGCAAGTGCAAGGGCCCGAGTTTGACTCCCAGAACCCACATATGAAATAAGGGCCGGTGATATCTCTCAGCGGCACGGGCACCTCCTGGTGCGTGAGGTCCTGAGGTCGACCTCTGGTACCCACAAAAAAAAAAAAAAAGAAAGCCCTTTCCACATGATGTGGCTTCATAGCATGGTGGCTGCAGGGCACTGGAGCTTCCTGCCTGTGGCTATGGGGTCCAAGAGCAAATACTCTAGTGGACAAAGCAGAGCCTCATTGCCTTTTGGGACAGTATGTCTTCTCTCGTCCTCTGTTGAATGGAATCACAGCCCACCTAGCCTTATAGAGGAAATAGGTTCCATCCACATTGGAAAAGAACATGTGGGAAGTAAGTCATGGTTGCGGCCATCGTTCCTGCAAATGCAGTCTGCCATGACTGAGGTAAGTAGACCTCCAAGGGGCACCTTGCACTCATCATCATGGGCTGTGCTGAAGACTCTTGTGATCAGAGGAAAGCAATTTTGGTTCTCTTTTGCATATGTGCATGTTTGGGGGTTCAGTGTCTTTAATCTTCATGTTTATGTGTTGTAAAGACCACATCTCTTGCCTGCTAGCTGTTGGCTTTGGAGGTCAGTGAGAAATTCCTCCCAGAGCAATCAACACTGGGCAAGAAACATGGTAAATACCCATGGTTCTTGAGTTCCCTGTGGATTGAACATTTAGAATCATCTGTTTGTTTAATCAGCATACATTTCTCCAGTGCCTTCAGGGGGCCCAACATTGTGTTCAGGAACTTATCCATCACTTGCACAATAAAGAGTATTTGTGGATTTTGTCATTCAACAGATGGTGTCATTGTTCAGTCATTCAACAAACACTGTTACAACATTTACCCTGGGGAAAGAAGGGACTCTTGGCAGAGGGGCCACTCTCCAGCAAATGCTGTGTTCAAGATGCATCAGGCAGAATTCTAATAGCATCGTGTGTTTCATTTTGCCCATTACTACACTATTATATTTTAAAGCTTGTCTTTCTAACTCTCCTATTTTTCTTCTAGACTGCATTCCTGCTATATGGCTCCAGTTTCTCTAACCATTAGGAAGGTATTATAGTTACTGGAGATTCATCTATCATTTTAGGAGCCTCTTTCAAGAGAGGAAATAACAGGTTGTTTCAAGTGCGAAGCGACGGCTCACAAAGCCTTGTGGAACAGGCGCCTTGTTCCCAGGGGATCAGCCAAGCGGTGTTTATCTTTGACACAATAAGCAAAAGATCAGAAATGATTACAACAAATGGCAGAGTAAACAATCCATCCGCAGCAAAGGGCACCTGCCCAAGTGCTGGAAATTGGATCCACACACAACTGCCAATTGCAGACTGTGGTCCTGATGGCTCCATCACACTCTGAGGGATGCGGGGGTGGCCTGGCCACGGGCTCACCCTATCCCTGCTCCAAAAGCCTTGGCATTCTGATGCCCAAATGGGAACAACTTCAGAGGATCTCCTGGCCAGGGCATAGAAAGTCCTTCAATTCTTAGGACTTTGTCTGTTTTACCCATCATTGTACCCTTGTTGCCTAGAATGGTGTCGCACATCCCAGGCACTCAGCGAACTCTGTTCACAGAGGGAAAGCATATGTGTCTGAGGGACCTGGCCCCTGCCTATGTCTCCAGCTCCAGCTCTTGCTTCCCTCTTCTAGTTTTCACTGAATTCCTGTTTCTAGAATCTACCGTCCTCATTTCTTCCAGGGCTCCTTTGTGTACTCTACCTCTCTGCTTGGAAAACTCTCCTGGACCTCTTTCAGATTCACTCCCCATACCCTTTAGATCTCAGCTCAGCTACCCCTTCTTCCAAGAAGCCTTCCCTGACCCCCCCCAGGTATATCTGTCCTAAGGCCACTTTCTTTTTCCCATGCACTTTCATAGCTCTTGTCTATGCTTCCCCTCTAGGATGTAAGCTCCTCTAAGGCAGCCATTGTGTCTTGCTCACTGCTTTTCACTGCAGAAACAAGCAGCCAAATACTGCAGGCTCGTGCTTCCCTTGCATAGTGCACAGCTGCTGTGAGGAAGCAACTGTCCAGCTAGGGCTGCATTTCTCAGCCAGACTCCCATTCAAGCAACTGATTTTTCCTGCAGAATGTGAGTGGAAGTGGCATGGGTCACTTCCGGACCAAACTTTTTAAGTCAAGGGCGTCAGTCCTTCATATTCTCTCTCTTTCCTCCCTCCTTAACTGGATGCAAAGGACCTGGATGCAGAAGGACTCTGAAGAGACACTATGGAAGGACCTTAAATTCCCTAGTCATCAACTGAGCCGAGTTTCCCAGGAGAGAGGACCAAAGGGGCCATCTGCATTGGACTTGGCATAAGTATGAAGTAAGCTTGTGTTGTGTTACACCACTGATACTTTGGGGATGCTTGTTACAGCAGCCAGCATACATTGACAAATAGACTGCTTTATCTCAACAAGTGTTTGTCAACAGGCAAGTTTCCTGGATACGGAGGCCTCGTACCACGTCTGGGCAGCCACCCAGGCCCAGCACTTCCCAGGAGCCCATGGTCTGAGGGGAGTAATTTGGAAGTCAGTTCACATCATTGTTAAAAGCATCGATTTATTAGATGAAGATGGACTGAGCCTTGCACCATTGGGAAACATAAAGATTCTTTGCTCATGGATAGAAATGGCATTATTCAATGAGCATCTTAATTAAAATTGGCAAATAATGGCCTTTGACAAAGCATATTAAATAAAGTGTTATCCCTCCCTCCCCCCCGTGAGGACTGTTCTTCACGAGGTCCTGCAGATGACATCTTTTCCATTTGTCCCTATAGGACAGTTCTCTGGGTGGCCTTGGACTAACTCAATCCTCTCCTTTCATTTTTTTTTTCCAGAGTAACTAGAATGTGCTGGGGATGTGACATCTCGAGAGAGGGGGGATTTGTCAGAAGAGGATGGCCCTGTCTGACTCACCCCTTGCAGAAACAGGCTTTCAGTGCATTAAGCCACATCGCCCCAGGTATAAAACCCAGGAAGCAGCTTCCACAGTCCCCCAGCTACGGTTCCAAGGGGATGCACAGTCAAGACTCCATCTGCCCTGGGCAGCTTTCCTGAGCCTTGGGGAGCCTGACCCCCAAAGAATCTTAGCCTTCTGTTATCTCTTATTGCCTATTTGTAAGTGATGTGTAACTTGCACATCTGGTACATACCACCTGTAACCGAACAAGCTGGTAACCAGTGCCCAGTGAGCCTGTGTCGAGATTGCTTTCTTGCCATCTTCTCTGCCCAGCCATGGTTTAGTTCTTTTCATCTCTCAACCACTCAAGAACCCCTGAATTAGTATCCTCCTCTCTGCATTCAGATCTGGCCAACACTCACTTTTACCATCTCTGCATCTCCCCCACTGTAACTGTCAGGATGTTCTAAAACTCAGAACAAACCTCATTGCTGCCTGCTGCATTTAGGCGAAGTCTGCTCTTTATCTGACACTCGAGGCTCCTCCAGGGTGGCATTCTTGATTCTCTCCCTCACCTGTCTCCTATGAATCTCTTTTATTTCCACAATGTTTTGGAGAATCTAAGCCTCTCTCCCTCCATTTGTAGCCTGAGAATTTCTGCTGGGGGGACTTTGCTTTTCTTCCTATCATTGTATGCCCAGGCTTCAAAGTTCCCCGAAACACCACCTTTACAAGGAGCCTATCTGGATTGTTCTCCTCTGAAATTCCACAGCCCCTTAGCTGTGCCTTTTTCAGAGCTTTTATTAGCCTGGGGGTTCTTGAAGAGAGGGCCTGAAGATCAGTCCTGTGTGTGTTTAATTGACTTGGAAAGTGATGCCAGTGAGCAAGTGTGGGGATCCAGGGAGGTGAAGCGGGGAAGGAGGGATAGCCAGTGTAAGGACAGTTTCTTGAGTTGGTCACCATTGCAGGCCTTAAGGATAGAGTCTTAGGATTGTTTGCCTGGGGAATGGAAGGTGTCCCCACAGGTACCATCCCTTCCAGGATGCACATGTACAGTCCTGGGGGGTTC
This sequence comes from Erethizon dorsatum, assembly GCA_028451465.1. Classification (NCBI taxonomy): domain Eukaryota; kingdom Metazoa; phylum Chordata; class Mammalia; order Rodentia; family Erethizontidae; genus Erethizon; species Erethizon dorsatum. Next base: position 105,064,755 of record CM051827.1, on the reverse strand, counting down.
CGCTGGTATCTCTCCCTGGGACTTCAGAGAAGGCCAAGGCGGGAAGTGAGATGCATATGTCATTGCTTCAGATGTGACTCTGTCAGGTTTCGCCTGCAGGAAGCTGGTCAAAACCTGTACAGAGCTGGCCATGCAGTCAGTGGTAGCTGGAGTGACAGGGATGCTGAGATGTTTTAAAGTGATATGTAAGAGATATTTAACTTATAGTCCTCCCAGTCTACCTGCTATAACGGTTTTTGTGTACATGTTGTTTTCTTTGTCTTTTCTAGGGATTCTCTGAAGATAAGAGTTATATTCTCTCCCCAGTATCCAGCGTGGGTCCTGGTAATAGAAGGGCTCAATTATGCTGAATGAAATATTTAAATGGTTGTTTCTCTATACGGAGAAAAAATATATAACATATCCAAAGGAAACTGTTCTTCAAGATGAATTACAAAAGAATGGGGGTGGGGTAGCTATATCCAGAGAAAATCCTCAACCATGCAGTAATAATAATAGCTAATATTTACATGGTCTTGCTATGTTCAAGTGGTTTAAGTGATCTCTGTATAAACTTATTTTATGCTCATAACATCCAAAGAAATCAAGTGTCAGCATTATTATTATTATTATTATTATTATTTTAATGTGGGTACCAGGAGTTAAACTCAGGACCTCACGCTTGCCAGCAGGCACTTGTGCTGCTGAGCGACATCACCAGCCCTTTTTTTCCCTTTATGTGGGTCCCAGGAGTTGAACTCAGGACCTCTCACTTGCCAGACAGGTGCTTATGCCGCTGAGCTATCTCACCGGCCCAAGTGTCAGCTTTATTATTCCTACTTTACAGATGGAGAAATGGAGGCAGGGAGGCCCAAACAATTTGCTCAAGGTCTCATGGTTGCGAGGAGCAAAGCTGGCATTTGGTTTGGGTGGTGGTCTAAGCCCTGCACCTGGGCCTGTGGATCATATCTATTGTGCAGCTGCAGGGACTTGCCCAGGACAGGGTGGGGCCCCTGTCTGTTGCTCCTCTGGCTCCCCTCCTAGAATCTGGTGGAGGCAGAGGATTTGCTGAGGTTTAATTTTGCTAAAGCTGATAAATGTCTGCAAATGTATATTACATTCCTATTAACTCCTATTTCTGTCCACAGAGGAGGAACAAAATACAGGGAATTATCTTCTAAATGCTTCTTTCTCTTCTTGCAAACCACAAAAGAAAAGAACATGCAGATTTGAATAACAAGCAAAAGATAATTGCAAAAGAAGAAACGCAAATAACAAGGAGATGAAAAAGTTATATCTTACTTATAAACAAAGAAACAAATAGGAACAATCCTGAGCCTTCCCCTCCCCTACCTTTCTCATTGTGGGATCAGAGCTGGCTTGGCTGGGACCATGGGGAACAGGTTCTACCATTCCATGCTGCGAATCCTTCCCAGGGTAATTTGGTAATGTGGATTAGAAGCCTTAAAAGTTCGTACATGCTTCGATCTGGAACAGATCCTAAAGAAACAGTCAAGGATATATGCAGAGATTTAATTATAAGTGTATTTACCAAAACATTGTTGATGGCAGTGAAAATGTGAAAGCAACTTCAGTGTCTGACAATCGGGCTGGCAATGTATCACAGTGGATTACTAGGCAGTCATTAAATAATGTTGTGGAATATAATATTTAATGGCATGGAAAGATGTACATGATAGAGCGGTAAGTGAGGAAAAGCAGGTTACAAAACAGAAGAATTAGTGAGGGCGATAAGATATGAGCACAAACAAACGTGAGTTGGAGCCCAGACGGTGGGGGGAGAAAAGTACATACCCCAGCTGTGCTAAAAACTAGCTACATGTGCTCGGGCAAGTGGCTCAACCTCTCTGTGCCTTAGCGCCCTCATTTGGTAATCGGGGTTGCATAACAGCATCTATCTAAATAAGGCGGCACATATATAGTGCTTAGAAGTGTGCCTGATACACAGGAAGCAAACATTTTCAGTGCTATCAGGAATCTAAGGAGAAGCCTTGGAAAGCGGAGTGCACTTCCTTGCAGGAGATATGGGTCAGCTTCAGAGGCAGCAGCACTTGTTTTTGCAGAATTTGGGGGTCTTGAACAATGAAGGGCTTCTGTAGGTGGAGCAGGAGCGGGGGCAAAGAGTTGTCCCCAGGAGGCCCACGACAAGGCTTGCCCAGACTCTTGCCCATGGCCCTGCTCCACTGAGCCACACCGGGCCTTTGGAGGCACAAGGCTGCCGGGATGGGGGGGGGGGGAGATTGCTCTTGGTTTCCGCAGCAGCTCCCTGCTGCTGCCTTGCCGGCCTGGCCTTTCCTTCGCCTATCTGTGCACTGCATTTCCTGTTTTGCTGAAAGAAGCAGCTTTACCAGGCAAGTTTTAAAACACAAGGTGAAGCCTTGTTTTAAGAAATACACATGTTTTTATTTTATTAAATAAAATGGTTGTGTTTTTTAAAAAAAGGTTCTGCCAAGCCAAACTTCAGGCAATACATTAATCTTACAGCATTCTTGTGTGTTAGAGTCTCAAGTGACCATTCAAGTCATGCAACTGACAGTGGAGAAATGTAGCAAAAGTATTGCCCAGGATGTCAGGGCAGCGCTGTGCTTCAGAGCTCCTGGCTCTGGACTCCCAGTCAGGTTCCGAGGACAAACCTACAACCCTGGTACTGGGCTCAGGGAAGTAAAAGGAGGCCGATTTGCTCAAGATGAAGATGATTGTTTTAATGGGCAAAACTAATCAGAACAGAAGTAATAGTGATAGTAGGCAGAGTGAGCTTTCCATCATTAGAGGCATGTAAGTCAAGGCTGGAGGACTCTTGGGCAATGGTGCTGCTAGATTGGTTAACTTCTGGCTTTCCTCTCCATTTTTTTTTTTTTTTTTGTGGGTGCCGGGGTCGACCTCAGGACTTTGCGCGCCAGCAGGCGCCTGTGCCGCTAAGCGATATCACCGGCCCTTTTATCGTATGCGGGTTCCAGGAGTCAAACTTGGGCCCTCGCACTTGCCAGGCAGGCGCTTACGCCGCTGAGCCATCTCACCGGCCCAACTTCTGGCTTTTCTTCCAGTTTTGAGATTGCACTGTACCATAACTTTTTATTTTCTTTTTAAAAAGTTAATTATTTTAACAATAAAAGATTTAAAAAATACAGAAATGAAGGAAGAAATAATGTAATAGAAACTCATGGTAGCATCCAGATTTAAGATGTTAATATTTTCCAGGTTCTTCTATTTCCAAGGAAGAAAAGTTACAGAAACAGCTAAAGCCCCCATGTTTTCTTTCCTCCTCAGAGGTATCCATTAGCTGTCAGTTTTTATTTTTTATTAGTGCATGTTTGCTTTTCATAATGATTACATTCCTTGTGGGGACTTGGTACATGCACATAGCACATCTCAATTCTTTTCTCATCCCTCCCTCTCCTTCCATCTTTTTTTTAACTTTTTTATTAGTACATTCATAAACAATACATAGGATTGCCTTTTGTGTTCTCGAAACTAACGTCAATAGTATTGTATTGACGGCGACTCTTTGCAACTCATGTTTTTCATTTAATGTTGTTCTCAGACTTAATCACGTTGATGCACAAAAATTTTGTTCATTTATTTCAATAGTGCCATAGTTGTTCATTGTTCGAATGAACCTCTTGTGATTGATTTATTCTGTCTTCATGGACATTTTGGTTGCTTCCTAATATTTCTTTATCATAATATCTAACACTGAAAAAGCTGGGTCATATGATGTGCACATCTTTAACTTTACCAGATGTTGGCAAGGTGTTCTTGAGAGTGCTACACCCATGCACAGCCTCTCTAGCAGTGGAAAAGTTCTGATTCTTTCCATCCTCCAGAATACATGATGTTATCAGCCATTTTAATTTTTGCAATCTGATAAGCATGAAAAATTATTTCAATGTTGCTTAAATTTATTTTTCTTTCCTTTCTCCCCTCCCTCCCTTCTCCTTTCTCCCCCAACCCCTCACCCCCAATTCATTCCTTGCTCTCTGTCACGTTGTGCTACCCAGGACACTCTGTCATCCTAGTCTGCTCTTGGATTTAAAAGAAATACTTCCAACATTTGCCATTGAATTTTGGTAAATACCTCTTACCAGGTTAAAGTTCTCTTCTTGGTTTAAGAGGTTTATTAAAATCACAAATTCATATTGCGGACTTTCATCAAATGTCTTTTTAAATCGATTGAAATGCTCACATAGTTATTCTACTTTCATTTGTTAATCTGGCAAATTAAAATGATAGGTTCTTTTCTTTTTGCTTCAGTTCTTTTTAAAATGAGTAAAATATTTCAGATAAAATCGAAGCCCTGTGTGCTCCGAATAGATCCCTCCTCCTGCAGTAAACACCACCCTAAATTCAGTGTTTACCATTCCTCCTGCATATTTTCATACCGTTGCTACATATGTATGTATCATAAACAATATGTGGTGTTGTTCTGCATGTTTTGGAAGTTTATATAAATGGTGTTTTACTATGCATATTCCACAAATTGCTTTTCCATTTTGATACTTAGCTCTAGTTCACAAGGACACTGCATCGCGTCACTATACTGTGATTTATTCCTTCTTTGTTTAAAAACACTATACTTTTAAAATAGTTTAGCTACTTCACACCATGGTACATATAAATATCTTGTAAAAGATTCTTCCCTGCACTATGCAAAACTGCCTCATTGGGCCATGGTATATAATTTTTTCCCCAATGTTGTTAAATATGGCGAATCTTAACATACTCCAGGAAGTGTAATTAGAGATCTGGTTTTCTATATTCTTACCAAAATTTGGCGTTGTCAGGCTTTTAATGTTTGCTAGTTTGGTGGCTATAAAATGATATTGTATCATTGTTTTAATTTGAATTTCTGCAATTTGCTGGTATCTTACATATTATCATATATGTCGTATATCTCCACATTGCTCCATTCATATTTTTGTCCTTTTTTTCTTATTGATTTTAAGACTTTAAAAATATGTATATATTCTGAATATTAATCATTTACTGGTCATATATATATTAGAGACATATTCTCCTAGTCTGCGACCCATCTTTTCTTGCAACCTTTTAAAATTGTGAAATGAAACATATAGTCAGAAAGAAGCTTATGACATAAATATGTTCAGTATAATTACAAAATGAACACTGATGGGAATTACCACTCAGCTGGAGAAGTAAGATGTTGCCAGTTGCAAAAACCCCTCATGTGTCCCTTTCTGTAAGTGTAGTATTTATATTAGCTGGATGTAAATCCCACTATCCTGATTTTTATTGATCACACTCCTGCTTTTCTATCTAGTTTAGCCACCTGTGTAGACATTCTGAAACATTTCAGGTTAGTGCTGCCTGCTTTTGAATTTCATATAAGTGAAATCATTTTGTACTTCTTCCTTTGTGTCCTGCTTCTGTGTCTATGTTTGTAAAATTAATCCTTGTGATATGGTCTTCAGTTTCTCATCTTCTCTGATAGTAGTATTTATCAAATGAGCATTCCGCAGTGTATTTATCTGTCCTACTGTTGATTTTTTCCCTCTGGTTTTTAAATAATTCAATCATCATCACGATGAACATTCTTGTTCGTGTCTCAGGGTGCACACATGTGTGAGTTTCTCTGGGGACTGTACCTGGGAGGGGAGTTTCTCAATCATGAGCTATGCATACCTTCAACTTGATTAGAGAGTGCCAAGCTATTTTCCAAGTGGCTGTTGTGGCTTGTCTTTCACTTTGCTTGTGGTAGCTATTGTTGAACAATGTCTTAAATTAAAATCAATTTTATTTTTTTTTGGTCTTACAGTGTCTTGTTTAAGAAATTCTCCTCTACCCTGAAGATATTTTCCTAAATGTTTAAAATTTTTTTCTTTTCTGTTTAGGTTTTTAATCTACCTGGAATTAATTTTTGTGTATGATAAAAAACACAGCTTTTAGTTTATTATTTTCAGTAAAGGGGGCCGATTGTCTCAGTGCCATTTATTGAAGATGTCATTCTTTGCCTGTTGGTTTATAACACACCCTCTGTCACATACCAAATTTCCATGTAGAACTGGATATTTTTATTGAGGAGGATTTACTTTTGTTTACCATTTTTATTTCTTTACTGGCTTAATTTATTCAGGTTTCCTATTTCTCGAGACACTTTTGGTAATTTTTATTTTTTTAGAAATACAAAGTTTCTTTAGGTTTTCAAGTTTAAAAAGAAAATGCTTATCATGTCCTACTATGGTTTTTAAAGTCTTGATTTTAGTGATATCCCCTTCTGCCTTCCCAATTTTGGGTATTTATGCTTTTTTTCTTAACTCTATTTTCTTAAATCTTTTTTTTTTTTTTTTTTTTTGTGGGTACCGGGCGGTCGACCTCAGGACCTCGCGTGCCAGCAGGCGCCCGTGCCGCTGAGCGATATCACTGGCCCTTTCTTCGTATGTGGGTACTGGGAGTCAAACTCAGGACCTTGTGCTCGCCAGGCAGGCGCTTATGCCGCTGAGCTATCTCACCAGCCCTCTTAAATCTTTTGAGAGAGACAGATTTGATCTTGATCTTTTATATTGTTTTCTTGTTTTTTATTTCATTAGTTTCTATTCTTAACTATAATATTTCCTTTTTTCTATCTTGTTTCTGTTTATTTTATGGCTTCTTTTATTTATTCTTGAGTTAAACACAGCTCATTTGTTTTCTAACTTTATTTTAATTAGTGTATTTTCAGTTGCAAATTCTCTTACCTCTGCTCTTCTAGTGACATACTTTTTGTATGTAACCTTCAATTACAATTCAGGTTAAGTATTTTGTAATTTCTAGTGTGATGTCCTCTTTTACAATGAGTTATTTAGAAATACATTAAAAAATTTCTAATGCGTTGTCTTAGAATTAGAATTGATTTTTTATGCTTGCTTTCTAATTTAGTTTTTTGTTTCTAATTTAGTTTTATTACCAGAAGAAAAAATAGTCTATATGGTTTTGATGTTTGTTGTTTAGATTTTTTCTTTCTGTGTCCTATTATTATATTTGTCTGTATTTATAGGGGATTCATATAAAATAGAAAATAATGCATTTTTTCTGTATTTATTGGTCAAAAACCCTATGTACATTTATTAGAAAATGTGTTGTTTCAGTTTTTCAAAATTTCTATACCTTAATATTTTGTGTACTTGTTTCTAATTGAAGTTTGTTAAAAATCTCCCGCCATGTTTCCATATTGGTTATAATTTTTTCCTAATTCTGTTTCTGTATTGTATATTTTTAGGTAATTTTGTTAGGTGCATATACATTCATTATTGCTACATTTCTTTGGTTGGTAGCTTTCTTTATGTGGGTACCAGGAGTCGAACTCAGGACCTCATGCTTGCTGGGCAGGTGCTTATGCTGCTGAGCCATTTCACCAGCCCCCTGGTTGGCTGCTTTCTTAATATATGTAATGCATGTTATATGTGATATTGTATATGTTATACATATAAATTATGCATACATTTGAAATTATTGTGTATTATATATTACACCTTAAATTTCAGTTTGTCTCATATTAATACTACACTAGTTTTTGTTGTTTTTGTTAATTGTATAGTGTACTTTCCATGCTTTCATTTCAACATTTCTAAATAATTTCATTTCAGATGTGTTTCTTCCGTTTTTGCTGAATTTAAACCTAATCTTATCATTTATGGTAGTAGGTGGGCTTTTTTTTTTTTTTTCAACATTTGTCTTAAAAGCAGATTCTGAAGCAATTCCAGGACATTAAGAGAAAAAGGAGATGGGACTAGAGCAAGGGCAAATGGAAAGCAAATATAAAGGCACAAGACAATGCTAATCCTTGACGGATAGACTCAGTTGGCCTCTTGGCCTGTCTCCCCAGATGCGGTGTACAGGCACACTCCTGCCTTAAAAAGGTCCACCGGAGAGAAGCAAGAAGAAACCTAAGTATCTGTTGGCTCCTCTCTATCTCCTATCTAGTCAAAGTTTACCCGTTGGGGATTTAACTCCTCTGAACTGCACTTGGAGTTACCTGGTCTACACACTGGCACGAAGTAGCAGCTGAGCGGGAAGAGATGGAGACAGTGGGCGGTGGCCTCCACCTGCAGCTGCGCAGAGTTGATTGTGGCTTGGCCATGTCTGCAAAAGAGCGAGACGCTGCCACAAGGAGACAGATGAGGCCAGTGTGCACAAGATGCATCTCATACGTTTGTTGCAACTGTGTATTTATACTTATTTTTTTACCATATTATTTTGTATTTAATGTTTTCTATTTCTTGCTTCATTTTTTTCTCCTTTTCTTGCCTCGTGTCTAATAGAAAAGTTTCCTACATCTATCATGCCTCCACCATATCTTCCCCTACCATAGCAATTTGGAAAATAGACTGTATTTTTAGTCTTATAGAGGTTACCTTCAGTTTTTCCATACTTTTAATATATTCATACACTTTAATTCACACTTTTTCTAGTAGATTTAAGTCATTCAGTATTTCTATCCTCTTTCCAAACATGACACAGACTTTAACACTCTTTTACTACTAATTTTGTAAGTCATTCCCACCTAGTTATTGTCATGTCTCTTTTACCTATTTTTTAAAAAGCTTTTTTCAGTTAATAAGTAATTAAATTTACTGATATTTTATTTCCTATCTCATTACCTTATCTTTCATTTCATTTTTTTTGGTTGAAGTATATCCTTTAATAGATCTTTTTCATTTTTTAAATTTGCCAATTTTTGTTTTCTGTTTTTTGGGTAGTCCTAGGGATCAATCCCAGGGCCTCACACAGGCAAAACATTCACTTGAACACTGAGCTACTCCCCAGCTCCATTTTTATTTTAAAAAAAAAATGGGCATAGTGTTTTAGATTTACAGAAAAAGTTGAGAATAAATACAGAGATTTCCCATATGCCCTGTACAGTTTTCCCTGTTAATAACGTTTCACACTAACATGACACGTTTGTTGTAACTGAGGAACCTGGACTGATGCATTACTACTAACTAAAGTCACACTTTATTTAAACATCTTTAGTTTTTACCTAACATACTTTTTTTGTTCCAGGAGACCCTCTAGGATACTACATGACATTTGGCCACCATGCCTCCTTAGGATCCTTATAAATGTGGCATTTCTCAGACTTTATTTTTGACGACCTAGACAGGTTTAAGGAATACTGGTTATTTTACAGGATGCCCTACTGTGGAAATTTGTCTGATGATTTTCTCATAATAAGGCTAGGGTTATGGTTACTGGGAGGAAGACCAGGCACACAGCGTACTATCAGCATGATCTGTGACTGTTGGTGTTGGCCCCCGTCACTTGGCTGAGGCAGTGTTTGTCAGGTTTCTCAACTGTGAGGTCCTCCCTGCCCCTTCTGCAGTGTACATTTGGAAGGAAGATGGTGTGTGAATGGGGAGAGGGCCCCCCTTCCTTCAGAGTGTAGTATGCACACATTATTTGAGATTCTTCTGCATGGGAGATTTATCTCTTAACAACCATTTATTATATTTATTCAATCATTTATTTATATAAATATAGTCTCATTAATATTTATCTTATATTTTGGATTATAATCCAATACTTCTTGTTTATTTTGTTTAAAGTATTCTGGCAGTGGCCATTAGATCTTTTTTCTATTGGCCCTGGAGCTCCTTTGATACACCCTCATCAATGTATTTCTTACTTTATGGCACTAGAAGAGACTCCAGAACCATCTTGTATAATTCCTGCATGACTCTGAGATTCATTCATTCATTCATTCATTCATTCATTCATTCACTCATTCCTCTAGGATCTCTGTTTCCTCTTATTGGAGAATGGTATTGGATAGCAAGATCTGGACATTATGTGTGCTTATTGCTACTGACATGTCATTTAAGTTCTCTCTGCTGATACAATAAAAAATATCTGTGTTTTTATTAACCCATATGTTAGTTTAGGTTCTCCACAGAAACAGAAGCAAACAAATGGGATATAACTAATGACCAACAAACCAATGTACATAGTACATAATACATACATATGTACATAGATACATACATATGTACATATATTTACTATAGGCAATTGGGTCATGTGATTATCAAAGCTGAGAAGTCCAAGATCTTTAGATGACAAGGTAAAAAACCAGGAGAGCAGATAGTTTAAGTTATAGTCCAAGTCTGAATCTAAGTTGAAGTTAGGAGAAGTTATCTTAATCTACTAATTTAAATGTAAATCTTATCCAGACAAACCCTCACAGACACAACAGAAATAATTCTAGATAAATATCTGGCTACCCCACGGTCAAGCCAAGTTGATGCATAATATTAACCTTTGTAATGAGTCCATAAATATTTCTGTAATTAACCATTTACATCTATATTAAACTAACCATGAGTTCATACAGTCTAATCTTTAAGTTATCCTGGCCTCCCTTTACCTGCTAACCCTCACTCCAACAGTGAGAAATGTGGCCCCTGGCATCAGCAATCCATTTACTAGTTGTCCCATCCCAGTATACACACTCTGTGATGCCAGAATTTTTGACCCGTTCCCCTGTGAAGAGCAACAACTTTATCATTTAGAGTGCTTAAAGGCAGTTCCTTCTGTCTTCAGTTCTATAGACTCTACTGCCTCTCCAAGGTATTTAGGTCAGCACTTCATTTTTCACCCCCTTCAGTGAGGCTGTTTCAGATACTTATAATACTAATATATTTTTTGTCAGAGTTTGCATTCTTTCTTGGGATCCCTGACATCCTAATTGATTTTTAAAAATTTGCATCGTTTCACTGTTTTTATTGTGTTCTATAAGTTTGACAAATATGTATTATAATGTATCCATCATTACAGTATCATAGAGTATAATTTCACTGTTCTAATATATTCCTCATTCTTTCCCTTTTCATTGCTTCCCACTGCTGCCAAGTCCCTGGCAAACACTGATCATTTTATTGCCTATAGTTTTTTTTTTTTTTTAATGTGGGTACCGGAAGTCAAACTCAGGACCTTGTGCTTGCCAGGCAGGTGCTTATGCCCCTGAGCTATCTCACCAGCCCTTGCCTATAGTTTTGCTTTTTCTGAAATGTTATATAACTACATAGTTTTCATACTGTCTTTTTTCATTTAGCAATATGCATCTAAATATTTTTGTGGCTTAATAGCTGATTTTTTATTGCCGCATAATATTCCATTGTATGGATGTAGCACAGTTTATTTATTCATTCACCCATTAAAAGATATACAAGTTCCGGTCTTTGGAGATTATAGATAAAGCTTCTAAATATATTCCCATACATGTTTTATGTGAACATGAATTTTAAAATCTACTAAGTAAAGTATCTAGGAGTGTGATTGATGAATTGTAGGGGGAGGCTATATTTAAGAGTCTCATGCTTTACCAACTGAGCTAGCTGGGTACCTGGCCATATTTAGATTTGCAAGATATCATCAAATTATCTGCTTATGTGGCTGTACTATTTTACAGTCCCATTATCAATGAGTAAGACTTCCTTTTGCTTCACAACCTGACCAATATTTGGTATTGTCAGTTATTCTTAATTAAAAAATTTAACCATTGTAATAATTTTGTTTAATTTGCAATTCTCTGATGACAAATGATATTAAACATATTTTCACATGCTTATTTTTCATTTATATATATATTTTATTTTATTTATTTATTTATTTTTTGTGGGTACCTGGGGTCGACCTCAGGACCTCATGTGCCAGCAGGCGCCTGTGCTGCTGAGCGATATCACCAGCCCTTTTTTCATATGTGGGTTCCGGGAGTCGAACTCAGGCCCTTGCGCTTGCCAGGCAGGCGCTCATGCTGCTGAGCCATCTCACTGGCCCTCATTTATATTTTTTTTTAATTTAATTTAATTTTATTTTATTTTTTTGTGGGACCGGGGGTCGACCTCAGGACCTCGTGCGCTAGCAGGCGCCCGTGCCGCTGAGTGATATCACTGGCCCTTTTTTCATATGTGGGTTCCGGGAGTCGAACTCAGGACCTCGCACTTGCCAGGCAGGCACTTACGCCACTGAGCCATCTCACCGGCCCTATATATATATTTTAAATGAAGTCTCTACTCAAATCTTTTGCCAACTTTTAAATTAGTTTATTTTCTTAGTTTTTTTTTTTTTTTTTTTGTGGGTACCGGGGGTTGACATCAGGACCTTGCGCACCAGCAGGCGCCCGAGCCGCTGAGCGATATCACTGGCCCTTTTTCGTATGTGGGTTCCGGGAGTCGAACTCAGGCCCTCGCGCTTGCCAGGCAGGCGCTTAAGCCGCTGAGCCATCTCACCAGCCCTATTTTCTTAGTTTTAAGTGGTTATTGCTGTATAGTTTGGATAAACAGCTATCTGTTTTGCAAATAATTTTTTCTATTCAGTGGTGTCTTTTGATTCTCTTAATAGTATCTTTTCATAGGGCAAAAAATTTTAATTTCAATTAGGTCTCATATACTGATTTTTATCTTTCATGGATTATGCTTTGGGTGTGGCATCTAAAACTTGAAGCCAGATGTGCATCTGTCATCCTAGCTAATAGAGGGTGAGGCAGGATGCTTGCTTGACCCAGGAAATTTGAGGCTAGCCTGCACAACATGGTGAGAACATTATTGGTTCTCAACATGGTGAGAAAAAATAAAAAGTAAAAAAAGTTTCACTGCCAAACCCAATGTCCCATAGGTTTTGTCATGTGTTTTCTTCTATAAGTTTTATAGCATTGCACTTTACACTAAGTTTATTTTCCATTTTGAGTTAATTTTTCTGCAAGTATAAGGTCTGAATCTAAATTCTTTCTTTTTGCGTTTTGAAGTCCAATTGTCCTAGCACCATTTATTGAAAAGATTATCCCTCTTCACCGAATTGTCTTTAATCCCTTGTCAAAGATCAGCTTACTATATTTCTGTGGGTTTATTTCTGGGTTTTCTATTTTTTTCATTGTCTGTTTTCTTGTCATGTTGTCTTTATTAATTTAGATTTATAGAAAGTCTTAGAATTGGGTAGTGTCAATCCTCCAATTTTGTTCTTCATGTGTTGGCTTGCATGGCTACTCTGGGTTTTGCTTTTCTACATAAACTTTAGAATAAGTTTGTTATCCACAAAATAGCTTTGTGAGATCTTGATTTGGTTTACAAAGAATCTATAAATCAAATTGGGAGGAATTAACATTGTAGTCATTTTAAGTCTTGCGGTCCATGAATGATGAATATCTCTCCATTTATTTCTGCATTTTTTGATCTTCTTTGAGTCTTTCTTCAGAATTTCATAGTTTTCCTTATGTATATCCTTGTAGATTTATATCTAAGTACTTTTTTGTGGTATTATACATTATACTGTTTTAAAATTCATCCAGTGATTCCTTATTGACTTTTGTATATTAGCCTTGTATTCTGCAACCTTGCCATAATCACTTAATTATTTTAGGAGGTTTATTTTTGTTGTTTTTGATTCTTTTGGATTTTCTATGTAGACAATATAGTTATCTACAAAGATAATTTTATTTTCTTCATTCTCAATTTATATATTTATTATGTTCTTTTCATGTCCATGAGGATCCATAGTAATGACTCATGTTTTATTTCTAATATAGTTAGTTTATGTCCTCTCTTCCTTTTTTGCTTAGTTTGCCTGGCTAGAGCTTTATCAACTTTATGGGTCTTTTCAAAGAAGCAACATTTGTTTTCTTGATTTCTCTATTTTCCTGTTTTCAATTTCATTGATTTCTGCTGTAATTATTACTCCTTTTGTTTAAAATTGTCTCCTTTCTATAATTTTCTAAGGTAAAACTTAAATTATTGATTTTCATATTTTTTCCAATATATATATTCAATACTGCAAATTGCTCTCTAAGCACTGCTTTCCTTGCATCCCACAAATTTTGGTAAGTTATGTTTTCATTTTCATTTTGTTCAGAATGTTTTAAAACATCTCTTGAGATTTCTTTTTAGAATATGTGTTACTTAGCAGTGTGTTGTTTTGTCTCCAAGTAGTTTTGGAGCTTTCTGTCTCTTACTGTTATTGATTTGTAGTTTAATTATATTGTGGTCTGAGAGCAAACATTGTATTACTTCTATTCTTTTAGTTTCATTAAGATGTGTTTTGTGACCAAGAATGTGTTCTATCTTGCTGAATATTCCAGCTGAGCTTGGGAAGAATGTGTATACTGCTATTTTTGGATGAACTAGTTGATAGATATCAGTGATATCTAGTTGATTGATGGTGCTGTTAAGTTCAACTATGTCCTTACTGATTTTCTGCCTACTTGATCTATCAATTACTAAAAGAGTTGAAACCTCCAACTATAATAGTGGACTTTTTTGTTTCTCCTGGCAATTCTATTTGTTGTCATTGCATGTATTTTGATGTAGTTTTGTTAGTTGCATATATATGGAGGACTGTTATGTTTTCTCTGACTTTAATAATACACTTTAAATGATTCTATTCTCTCTTCTCTCTTAATATATCAGTTACATTTTTAAAAAATTTAGTGTTTCATCAGAGTTTGCAATATGCATTTACAACTAGTTTAGGTCTGTTTTCAAAAGTACTGCAGTGTTTCACAAACAGTAAACTTTACTTATAGAGAATTCCCAATTCCTCCCTTTTGTCTCATAGTTCATTTCAATAATCTATACAATCACCCAAAAGATAATTTCTGTTATTATTTAAAAAAACAGTTGTCTATTAGATCAATTAACAATAAGATAGAGAAAAAACCTTTTTTTTTCCTTCACTTATTCCTTCTGTAATGCTCTTTCTTTTTCTACACAGATTTAGATTTCTGACCTACGTTATTGTGTCTTGTTCTGAAGAACTACTCTAAACATTTCTTGCAAGGTGCACTAGTGAAGAACTCTCTCAGATTTTGTTGAGAAATTCTTTAATTCTTGTTATTTTCAAAGAATCATTTCATTAGATATAAAATTCTAGATTTATGGTCTTTTTCTTCAAGGTTTACATTTTTTTCATTGTCTTCTAGCTTGGGTAGTTTCTAATGAGATGTCAGATGCAACTTTTATCCTTGTTCCTCCATAAATAAGGTGGCTTTTTTCTTTTTGCTATTTTGAATATTTTGGCTTTTTTCTTTGGTTTTCTGTACACTGATTACAATATTTTTGTGGATTGATTTTTTTGGGTATTCATCTTGCTAGGTGTTCTCTGAGCTTCCTGGATCTGTGTATTGGTATCTGTCATTAATTTTGGAAAATTCCTAGCCATTACTACTTTAAATAATTCTTTTCTCTTCCCTCAATCTTCTTCTTCTGGCATCCAAATTAAATTATGTTACAAATTGTCACAAAGTTATTGGATATTCTGTTCTCTTTCTTCATTATTTTTTCTTTTTACATTTCAGTTTGGAAAATGTCCACTGACATATTTTCATTTTTTTGTTTTGTTTTTTTGAGACAGGGTCTTTCTATGTAGTTCAGGCTGGACATATTTTCAATCTCAGTGTTTTTTTTTTTTTTTTCTTGGCCATGTCCAGTTTACATATGTATGTGCCCATGAAAGACACTCTTCATTTCTGTTACAATATTTTTTATTTCTAATGCTTGATTTTCATTTCTGTTCTTACATGATCCATCTGACTTTTCCATGTTGTTTATTTTTTCCATTCTCACTCTGATAATTCCAAAATTCCTGCCATATCTGAGTTCTAATGATTGCTCTCTGAAGATATTGTTGTCTTTTCAGATAACAGTTTTCTTGCTTTTTTTTTTATCATGCCTCATAATTTTTGTTGAAAGTAGGACATGATGTATCAGGTAATAGGAGCATATAGGGCTTTTGTGTCCAGTTTGGTGTTAACCTGGCTATGAGTTGGGTTGTCTTTAATGTTTGCTATAATTGTAGATGTCAAATCTTGAATTTCCTCTAGCGTTCTTGTCTTTGGATTTCCTTCCAGGGCCTTCCTAGCCTTTAGTGGTAAGCCTCTCTTACTGTACTAGAGCCTTGTAAGTGTAGAGGTAAGGAATAGGATGGGAGTATGAAGTCCTAGGGTTGTATAATCTGAGTCAGTCTCAGTCTTTTAGTGGGCTTGTATTCCTGTGCTGTGACCTGCACAAATGTTCCTCACCCTTTTTCTCCCTTTAGGTGAGACAGGGATTGGAGTTACTTGATTAAAGTCTTCCATTGATGATGAAGCCTTTGTTAAGGAGAATTCTCTGGGTGTATTTCAAGGAAATTCCCAAGGAAAGTTACCTTTCATTTATCCCTACCAGAAACAGGCATTTTTGTTTTTTTTTTTTACTCTTTACCATGACAACTTGTTGGGGTTCCTGGAAGCAAAATCATTGTGAGTACAAGGCACCAAGACTGCAGCTTGGTGCAGGAGTTTCTCACTGTCATGATAATCTATACTCTACCTCTAAGTGATTCATCAAGGTTATTGTTTAAGGGTTCCTACCAGTATATGGCTGAAGTATCTTCTGCTTCAGGTAAGCTACTCATGGTTGTAATTCTTTGTATCCATCTATCTCCAGAATTTTCAGTACTGATTTGTCCTTTGACCTCAGTGCTTCACTGGTACCAAGAACTCTTTGGTTTTCAGTTTGTTCAGCGGTTATTTTTTTGTTTGTACATGTGCATGTGTGTGTGTTTTCAGTGCTGGGAATCAAACACAGGACCTGTTGGTGCTAGTCAAGTGCCCTACCACTGAGCTATATATGCAGCCCTGTTTAGTATTATTGTTTTTGTAAAAATGGGAATTCTACCTTTACAAGTCAGAGATAAAAATGCAAATTGCTAACAGGTTTTAAAAATGAATTAGGAGACTCCTAGACTTTATATGTCTGAACATTTTCCCCTCAGATTTGGAATGCTAGTTTGTCTGGGTATAAAATTCAAGATTGTCAGCTATTTTCATTCAGCACTTTGAAACTATTACTTTACTATCTTCTTGCCATCTATTGTTGGTGGTGAGAATTTTTTTCTCACTCTGTCATTATTGCTTCATAAATTATCTTTTTTTCTGGTAATTTAAAATATTTTGCTTTTTCCTTTAAATTTTATAGATTTTCTATTATATAGTTCCAAGCATAGAATTATCTTCATTTTATCTACTTTTGATATAATGAATTATATCTTCTTTAAATCTGAAAAATTCTCAGTTCTGATCATTTTGATATTTCATGTCCATCATTTCCATTTTTCCTTTTCTTAAGCTCCATTAAACTAATCTGTCCTTAATTTGTCATCTATGTCTCTAAGCTACTCTTTTACACAAATGTATTTCTTCTATGTTCCTAGCAACTCCTTCATCATTTTTATTTGTTCTCTCTTTGTGAGCATTCTAGAGTTTATCCCATTATGCTGCTTTTATTAATGAGAAAGTTTTTCTCTTGAGCCAAAATTTTCATTCAGTCATGGTTTGTCCTCTGATGACACCCATTCAAATATGCCTCCAAAATTTACTTGAGGCTGGAGAAGACAGCTTCTCTTTTTTCTTTAGATTAAACACTATGATTAAGATTTTCATTCACTGTGCAATGGCCTCTTGCAATGCAGTAATGGGAAGCTTAAAAAGCAGATCAATATCTAAATTTTAATAAATAATTCTAGCAGTGTTCATTGGGAACCTGGTTGGTATTGAACATAGAGTAAGATTCTTGTGTAAGCAGAGGGCAGGAATGAATTTCCCAGTTAATTGCCTCCCTGTTTATTGAGTATACCTTGTTTAAATAAAACCACAGGTATAAAACCCTTAATTTATTTGATCCCCACTGAAAGGTGACTATTGGCATCTTACAAAGAGATTTAAATTAAGTAGACTGGAAACTCCCCTAGGGTATGTAAATTAACCCTATGTGACTCATCTGGGTTTCATTCATTTATTAAACAATACTTTATTATATGTTCAATTTGTGTTAATACCTTTCCAAGTATAGAAACTATACTGGGGATCAAGACATGGTTCCTGCTTTGAAGGAGCTTACAAAAACTAATGGGGGGACACAGAAAAACAAAGAGGCATAACATACACTGTGGCAAGCACTGAAAGGAAAACTATGGGAAAAGACATGAACCAAACTATGGGTATAAAAGATATCTTCTCTGAGAAAGACACATCTAGTCTGAGATCTGAAGTTTAATGAGCATTCAAGCAATAGGGATAGTGTTAGAGTACTTCCAGCAGAAGAAATTGCATATGCAAAAGCCTGAGGGTGAAGTCAACATGACCTGTAAAGAACTAGAAGAACTTAACATTCACACAAAGAGAGAGGAGAAAGTTGACGATAGAAAGCTATTTTGGGACTAGGTCCTGTAAGGTGCTGTAAGTAGTGTGAGGATCTTTGGACACTGGGGAGCCACTGAAGAGATACAAGCAAGGAAATGACACGAGTAGACTTTTTTTGTTTAAGGGACCCATCAGATGTCTGTAAATGGCTGTTAACTGTGGAGATTTGGGATGGGGCTGTATATGAGTGAAGGAGAAGCAGGAGTCAAGGGTGACTTCCAGAGCGTAGGCGTGGGTAATTCGGTGGGTGGTGGGGATAAGGAAAACAGGAGGAGAATCAGATTTGGTGAGAATGAGAATTAGTTCACTTTTATGGTGGTGACCCATGGACAATCTAAGTGGAAATATGCGTAGAGAGCTGGATATATGGGTTTGGAACTGAAGAGAGTAATCTGGGAGAGAAATATGGATTTGACAATCATCTATTTATATAGAGCCATAATTTTCAGAACAAAATCTATCAGAGCTGTAATCAATCAGAACATCTTGGAGGAATATTTTAGAATTGCCACGGCACCTCCCAGCTGTGTGATATTTACTTCAGTGCCCCTCAGGAGTTACTTTTTTCTCCCTCTCCACTAATTCCCAATTTAAAGATATTATCTCTAGAGCCACTGCTCCTTATGGGTTCTGAGTTGTATTAGGACAGGAGAAAAGTGGTGCAGATGGTGAGAAGGGATGTCTAGGCAGAGTATACAGAGAAGAAGGAAAGAGTGACAGCATCTTGTTTTCAGATTCCGACATAGCATTTTATAGCACTCCGTTAGTCTAACGTGGAGGTCAGGTGGTTATTTGCAGGTCCTCCTTGTAGAGCTGCAGGGGGTCTAACTCAGGTATTATAGCCAATCCTGACCAAAGACAGGAGAAATAATTGGCCTTACCCTACCAATAAGTGGGTCTAGATTTAGTTCTGTTCCCACTGACTTCTGCTTCAAACATTTATTGACTCATTTACTGTGGCGGGTTGATTATCCCAATGGCCACAATTAAAAGTCCCCCTCTATCCAAACCCTTCGTCCTGTGACTTTGTAGTCTTCTCCTATTCTGACTCTGTTTGACCACATGCCTTGCTGTGGCCAAGTGATGTCTGCAGATGTGGTGCAGGTGGCGGGTGTAAGTTTCCTCTCTTTCACTTCTGTCTTCCCCAAAACAGCCTGTCCAGACTAACCATCTTGTAAACTGGCTGCTGACATGAGAAAGTGCTTGAGTAACCTGATAGGGGGATGTGAGAGACACATGGAGGACAGCCATATTGTTTCAGGTGAGGTCATCCTAAATCATGTGTCCCCCCCAGCCCACTTCTAATTCATGATAGATATACGAGCAATTCCAGCCAAGATCATTCAGCCAGGGTCAGATTGGCAGAAAACAGATTCAAATGAACAGAAGGTGTAACTGACCTATATACTTGTAAGCAATAACAAATGGTTGTTGTACTCAGCTACTAAGTTTTGGGGGTGCTTTGTTACACAGCAAGAGCTACCTGATACAGAAATTGTAGTTAATTGGTGCTCAGTCATTGAACACACATTTGTACAGCACTTACTTTGAGCCTGAGAGCTTGTGGAGAGCTCTGTGAAGACTTTTCATACCTGCCACCAGGCTGATTCTGTTGTTGTAACCAAGCTTTACTCCTGTGTTCTCCAGAACTTCATATTACTGCTGGAACTAGAGCTGCCCTCACAGTGCAGGTTGTGCTCCGAACCCCTGCTAAGCGACTTTCAGCTTCCCACTCACTAGTTCCTTGTTTCACCAGATGAACTTGGAACCACAGTACTTCATCTAGAACATTTCTTATCACCCTGGTGTCCTCTGCTGGTCAGCTGGACCTGCATGAGTTTGGACATTAACCTGAAGTATGCCCATGTTCATTGCCCCTGTATGAATGTGCCCTCATTTCCTCTTTTATAAGTATACGCGTTGCATTGAGTTAGGGGCCACACTAATGATCTTATTTTACCTTACTTGCCTCTTTAAAGACCCTATCTCAAATATAGTCAAATTCTGAGGTACTAGGTGTTAAAAATTCAATATATGAATTTTGGGAGGACATAATTCAGCTCACAACTCTCTCCAATTCCCCATCATGCTCGAATCTAGCTTCCTTTGTCTCCCTCTGACCTCTGACCTTGAGGTCTAAGCATGCTGGCCCACCAAGTCTCCTGAGTTCCCTGAGCCCCCTGAACTATGGTAGTTATGCTCACATGCATATTGTCATCGTGATTTTGAGAGAGTAATTGTTCAGTTTCTTCTCTTCACATCATTTGCACTTAGGTGGCTGTCATACTTCTTAGCAGCAATATTTTTGGCCAGAGTAGCTGAAGCCATTTGTTTGCTGAAATGAAAAGGCATAAGAAAATGACGTGAACTGCTAAGACCAAACCCACAGCAGTTCTTCCCAGGGAGCACCTTGTCTTGAATACAGCAGTTGCTTTCCCCACATTCAGCCTGTAGAAGGCCAAGACTCAGGTATCGTGTGCTTACAGGTGGCACTGCAGGAGGAGCATTGCCTATGTCAGCCCCCAGTGACCACAGTTTCTTGGCTAAGAGCATAGCACAGCATCACAGAAAGGGGTTCAGAAGGAGGCAGAGCTAGGTTGGATCCTGGCTCCACCAGTTGCTAATTATGACCTTGGACACACCGTTAAGCCTCTCTGGATCTCAGTTTCCTTGTCTAGAAAACAGAGAGAGTGCCCCCTATCTCACAGAGCTGTTGTAAGGGCCAGCAGTGCCAGGCTCTGTGCCTGGAGAACATGAGGGGTCCAGTATGTGTGCTGACTGAAAGGGGAGTGATCCCAAGCTGGAGAGACAGGAGGGGCTGGTTGGAAACTCTTGGGGGATACTGACATCTCATGGAGTGGTTGAATAACATCAGTCTGAAAGGCTATTCAGAATTTTCTTTTCCTTTAGGCTCCCCCTATGTGCATGCACTTGTGTACATGTGTATACACACTCATTCACAAACAAGGACACACAAGGTACGTACAACAAAGCACTGTGCATAGGCTGTAGACATACATATGCATGAAGGCGGAACACACATGCCCATGTCCATAGGAGCTTATGTGGCCCCAGGCTGTCCCTCCCTCCACTATAGATGGATACACATACACACTTATGCACACACACATGTAGAAATGGGCATATACTCATACATACACAAGTGTGCATGCATAAACACATTTCCAGTCCCATTTCGCAGTGGCTGTTTCCCTCCACAAAATGAGACCTGACTTCACCACAATACAGTCACCAAAAACTCAGCTTGCTTCCCCCTCAATACATCTAAAATTAAATACGAAGCGGGGAGAACCCAAGCCCAGAGTAGGAAGCCATACATACAGATTGCAATCACCACGCAGTGTTGAAAGAAATGGATGTTGAGCATTGAATGTTAAAAATTGTGTTGAATTAGATAAGAAAATCCCGTGTAGACTTTGTTAATGATTCATAATCAGCTAATAAGCTCATCTTGAGGGGAATAATGATCCACGGACCTGTTGGCTCGTTTATCACTGTGTTTTACAACATTGGCAAAGAAACTAATTAAATCCCCGCATCATTACAGAGAATCCCTTTTAATAGAGATACAATGATGCACTAGAGGCTACAGATTACACTGCAAATTGTACCAGGAGATTTTGGACAGCGGGTTTTAATTAACATGTGAGCCAGAAGCAGCTCGTTTAAATAATAACCAGTGCTGGAACCATCTGTAAGTCGGAGCCAGGAGGTAGGAAGAGGTGGGGACTGAGGCCTGGGAGGAAAGGAGGGTGTTGCTGGAGCTAGTAAGTATTTCAAAGTTAGGACTCCAGGGGAAACAGGAGAAACTAAGTCAGAGCTCAGCTCCAGAAGGGAAGGGGAAACAGGAGCTGGAAATGTCAGGGTTAAGAATCTCAGACTAGGTCAGTGGTGACAAACCTATGGGATGTGTGCTGCAGCAGGCTGTTTGTTACCAGTGAAAGCTCTAAAAGTTTTGCCACCACTGGACTAGGTGAAGGAATGCAGCTGTGGGAAGTTGGAAGATGGGTCCACACTAACGATGTAGAGCCAGGTGAGCTTGAAATGAGTCCCCCCATTTTCCATCGGCAATGACAAAACCAAGGACCATGGTATGAGTGAGCATCCCCCATGGATCCCTGTGTGGCATTGCTTTTGAACTGCTAGCCAGTCCAGTAAGTTGCTGAGAACTGCTGCAGAGAGGAGTAGGTGCCCAAAGAGAGACTCAATTTTCTTGCTTCTGCCACAGAGCAGGGACCCCTTCAGTGGTACAGTCCTTAAGCCCTTGGTAACTGGAGTCCAAGCTTTCCTTCCATGATCATCTATGATCTGGCTTTCAAAGGAACACTTAGAAGCCATATGTAGTGGCTCATGTCTGTAGTCCCAGCACTTGTGAATTCATGGCTAGCCTGGGGTATGCAGCGAGTTCAAGTGTGGCCTGGACTACATAGCCAGACCCTGTCTCAAAAAACAAACAAACAAACAAAAACCAAAAAAAAAAAAAAAAAAAAAAAAAGGGAAACTTCAGCCACAGAGCAGCAGACAGATAGAAAAATGAGTGGGCAAAAAGTCAAATGACCAACAAATAAAGCAGGCAACTGTTGGCCAGGAGTCCCATGTGTATCTTAAAACGAGCCCTCGGCATATAGGGTGAATTTTATGCCTTGAAGGCAAACACGCATTCCCCATGCAGGCTGCTCCTGCTGAGCTGAACTTCCTAAGGACACGGGCCAGTCTAGGGGCTGCCTGGGTCAGGCACCAACTGCTTGGTCTTAGCTCAAGCTACTAATTTTTCCTTGGCAGTCACTAAATCTGGGTACTTATCTCTTTCTTCCTCAGGATCCACTTCCTTCCCAGGCTGAGGAGCAACGCTGAGGTGGCCGGTGCCACAGGCAGCATCAGTGCCTTCAAAGAGGCTTTTCTGACAGCTGGGAGGACGATCAAGCATCTGTGCAAGTAAGAGGTGGGAAGGAGTTCTCTTCAAGTTCACGTCCCCCTCTTGGAGAAAATAAGCTGAAGGCTTCTTCCACGGAGGCTTGTATATTATTATTTTTTTAAGATCAGCTGCAAAATGATTCATAAAACCTTGGAAACGGATTTAGTGTAAAGCCTCAAAGAACAATAGCTCATTGTGCACTGAGACTCCCACCTGATGTTCTGCCAAAGGCGTGATACAGGCTCCTTCGAGATGGAGCTGCACCCAACAGTCTCTTTCCAGCCTGCACTTTTCTTGGGCTCCCATGGCAACACCAAGAGGATCAGCCCAGCGTTCTGCTAGTATCACTGGGTGGAAGCCTGTTCTCGTGTCCAGGCCTCAGGACCGCTAGGGTAGGGATGCTGCCTGTGTACTGGAGGTAGTGTCAACACCATGCACACAGGCTTCCCAAGCTTAACTCATTCACCTTACACGCACACACACGCACGCACACATGTCCATGCCCAGGCACACACATGTTAATTCCTCTCACCATCTTTCCAGTTGTGAAGCTGAGAGTTCTGAATCACTGCACCCCCACCCCATCTGGCTCTGTGGTCACGTGTCCCACATCCTCTCCTCTTCTCTGTCTCCTCACACTCAGTTGGGTCTTTATCCCATGGTTGCAGAGTAAATAGCAGTCAGATTGGGAGGAAGTCAGATGTGTAGTTCAACTTCCACATTTTATAGATGAGGAAGAGGGGTGTATATCAGAGGAGGAAATGACCTATTATCATGCATGTCCCAGTGGGGAGCAGGACCAAATGCTTAGGTTTGCTTCCTCTCAGAGGGACATTTCTCCTATACAAAAAAGTGGCTTCTTGTCACCCTTTCAGCTGCCTCTGTGAGATTCTCAATGAAACTAGCACATTGCTTCTTATCTAGTCTCTGCCTCCTGTCCAACTCCTACAGCCCATCCTCTGGCTCCTGCCGTGATTTTGTCACCAGCCTGCTCTGAAGCTGTCGGAACCTCTAGCACCACCTGTGGTCCAGGTCCTTGCAGGTGAAAGGGTCTTAAGACTTCAGATCTAGGAGAGACTTTTGAGGTTTTCTGGTCCAATTTGCTCATTTTGATAAGGAGGAAATTGAGACTCTGGAAGGTTGGAGGGAGTGGGTGGAGGAAGGTGACCAGTGTTCCCTCTCTTGGGAAGACCCACAAAATTCTTGGTCCCATACACAGACATTGTGACATAGTCACAAAAGTTGGTGCTAACTTTGATCAGCAGAGGCAGAGCAGGTGGCCACTGCCTAGGCTGGGCCTAAAGCCTGGGCAGCAGCAGGAGGGCAGCCATGCCAACTTTCTTTGTTGAGTACCTACCAATCAGAATCTCCCTCTGTTCTACCTGATGGTGCCCAAGGCTGACCTACAATTCTAGACAACCAGAGCCCTCTCTCCTTGCAGTGCAGAAAGGAAACTGGTAGCAGTGTGGGTTCTGGAGTTAGCTGCATTCAAATTCCAACTCCCCCTCTAAATCAGCACCCCACAAATCTGTATGGTCAGGGATGTGTTGGAGCTGGCTCATGATAGCCGCTTGTTATCACATGTTAGGAATTTTGTGAACCACTTGTTAAGTACCGCTATTGCTAAATTAACCTGTATCAACTTATAATTAAACTCTGTTTGTAATGAAGGTAATCCACACTGAGAACCACATAATTTTCTAATTTTTTTATTACCCCAAATTCTAGAGATGTGACCCTGGGTGCTGCTCCTGTCTACTATGTCTGTATGGAGGGAATACTGTCACGGCGAGGTGTCCCACATCTCTGCTCCACTCTATGCTGGGACAGCATTCAGTGGCTTGACGTCAGTCAGAGTGGAAGCATTTACACTCTGGAAATCAGCAAATGCTACAGATCTAGGGATTTTTTTTTTTGAGAACTGGTTGTTAAACATTTACTGGAATGTCCCTAATTGTATGTATTTCTGTAAGGAAAAGATTCTTGTTTTGCAGAGGAACCAGCTGAACCTTAGAGTATAAAGTGACATTTCCAACTTATACACTGGTGGGTTTTAAAACCAGGAACTAACCTCACCTATGTCTTATGGCTCCAAGTCCAGTAGTTCTTTTAAATTAATTTTTTTTGCCTTTAGCTGCCTGTGGCAGCAATGCTATTCCATTCCAGGCTCTGAAGGCAGGAGGCCTTCGTCTGAGAAGCTGTGAGGCACGGACTGCCATGTGGCTCCTGCTTGCAGGTGTAAGAGTGGTGGAGATGGAGTCTCGGGGAAGCAGTGTGTGCTGTGGGAGGGGGACCTGGCTGTGAGGGAAGACGTTCCTGGATTTGAAGTTCTGCTCTATGCTGCTACCTGTCTGCAGATGCTTGAGCAACTACCTAGAGGCTTGGGTTTCTCATCTCTGCAGCGGGGCAATAACATCACACAAGACTGGGTAGAGAATTAAATAAGTGAGTGTTCTCAAAGCCCCTGGCATAGTGTTGCACAGAAAAAGCATGAATAAATCTGCTTCCTTCCTCCATTCCTCTCTCCTGTCCTCCTCTCTTCCCAATGAAATGCTCTTCTGTCATCTAGGCCAATATCCTGGGCCAACTGATGTGGCACAGGCTGCTTCCTTCTGGAGTCTGTGCCAACCTCTTGGTCCACATTCTTCCCCCACAGCTGGAGCAACTCGGAGGTTTCTGCAGCTGGTGGAATTCTGGGGCACTGAGGATTCAAAGCCAAGTGATAGAGAAGGTAGAAGCCTTGAGAAGCTGACATCTGGGAAGTCAAAGTTACCCTCAGCACCCTGCCCACCCTAAGCCCCTCTCCTGCTCCCCCTACTTCCCTCTCAACCCAGAGGCCATCTGTGCACTGCCCTGGTCTGCATCTTCCTGAGTCATGACCACAGCTACCACCAATACTAAAGCCATGGTATTCAGCGTGTCAGATGCTGCCACCCTAGGGCTTCTGCCAGAGTTTGATCACTGGGGGCCCATGCTCACTATGATGAGGCCGAGGCTGCCCTCCATGTCTCCCCTCTCCTCCAGCTTCCTAACTGCAAAACTGTCCTGACCCAAGCCCATGTCAGTCTTCTTCCCTCCCAAGTGGGAAGCAGAGCTGACTCCTCTGATCTGTCATCCAGGCCAGTCCTGTCCACGTGCTCTGCTTCCATCGCTGGGCTCCCTATCCATTCTGCTCTGCCCATCACCCTGGTCTGTCTCCTGGCTCCGACCTCCCTCTTCCTCTCCCTCTCTCCTGGCAAGTTCACTTTGGATTGTGAACAAATGGAACATTTTTTCTAAAAATAAAATGTCTCTCCCTCAATCCAATGATTATTTATTCATTGCCTCCTTGAAAATTCTTGGAAAGGTGGGCATGGTCTCCTCTTCCCTACCTCCCTCTCCCTTCTCTCCCCACCACATTCCAATTCTTACTCCCCCAGAGCTCATTCTCACTAAGGCGTCCATGTTGCTTCATCTGTATCTAATGGTTCGTTTCAGTCTTTTGAGGACCTCTCAGAGCTATTTGACACTTTACTGCTCTCCCTTTCTTTGAAACCCTCTCCTGCCTCATGTGCTATGTCCCAGATCTCCTCCTGTGTTTCCCACTGGTCCCTTTCACACTCTTCTGCCCCAGCCTTTCCTGCCTCTTCATTGTTCGGGATCCCAAGGCTCTGGCTCAGCCCTCTTCTCTTTACCCCCTTATCATTCCCCTTGGCCACTCACATACACCTCCCTCCTCTCACCTCAGTACCTTCAACTGGCACTCTGATGACTCCCCAGGATAAGTTTCTCTCCAAAGAGCTTTCATCTTCAGGTCCATTAAAATACCACCCCAGGATGATCCCCTTGGTGACACTCAGCAGCTTAAATGGAACAGGTCTGAAAAGTTGTCATTTTTCTCCTTGAATCTCCACTTCCTTCTGTGTCCTGCTCAGTCCCAGCACTCCTCCAGGCACCCACATATGAAACCTGGATGTGATCCCAGGATCCTCTTTTTCTCTTGCCCAACAGCCCATCCAGTTCTGTTGACTCTCTCTCTAGAAAACCCTTGAAATGCATCTACTTCTCTCCAGTAGAAGAAACCCTATTGCCCTCAGCCCTGGCTTCTCCTCTGGAGTGTTCCAGCATGACAGTGCTCTTAACTGGTCTCAACATCAAGTCTTCTTCTACAGTCATTCAACATTGCTGCCCACCCCTTACCTAAAATGCACATGGTAGCTGTGTGGAATTCTTTAGTTACTGCTTCAGGTAAGCTCCAAACTCCTCACTGTGGATCGATGGGCACATGCAACTTCATCCCTACACACCATCTCATTCATGTTTTCTTCCTAACCCTTTTACACCTTTGGTTCTAACCATGCTGAATAACTTGCTGTCCCCTAAATATAGCATGGTCACCCTTTACCCTAAAATGTAAGCTTAATGCAGACTGGGATTTGGGGCTGTTTTGTTCACTGTTGTGTCTACAACCCCTAGAATAGGCTTAGAAGGCCAGTGAATCAGTATTGGTTGAATAAATAAATGACTACCTTCCCCTCTTTTCTGTGGCGATTCCTCCCCATTTACACTGCTCAGACATTCCCCTTCTTCGAAAGCTTCCCTGACCTTACTGGGCTGGGTCAGTGGCCTGCTCCTTCTTCCTGTGACACCCTTGGCATCCACATTATATTGCTCACTTCTTTTCTTCAGAACTGTCTTTGTTATTTAGGTATCCCCACTGCCAAGCACAGAACTTTGCACTGAGGAGGCTCAATAGGTGTTTGTTGAGTGAATGAGGTACTGGATGGGAGCTGGCCCGCTCCAAGCCCACTTCTCATAATAGCATCTTTTTCTTTTCTCAGACTTCCTCCAAATGCTTCCAACATGATTCTTCCTTCATCTCCCCTACAAGGATTTTTCAGGGTCAAAACGTCTTGCAGTAGATAAAGACATCACTATCCAATGGTCCTCTTTAGAGAGTGTGGTGACTTCCTGAGACTTGGTCAACAGTGTTGGGTTTCTTTCTGGTTTCTTCCTGAGAGAACACAATATAGGATTCCACTTTCCAAAAGATCCAGGCAAAGAACAGATCAGGGTGAGTCCATTCCTACAGGCTGGGATTTGGAAGTGCTTCCATTTGGACAAGGACTCGGGTGTTGGCCATGGAAATGCAAGTGGAAGCCCTGGTATAACCTAAAGGAAAGCCATGACTTGGCATCACAAAGAAGTCACTTCAAGAATACCAGATGCTGGGCCTAGTGAGGTACCACAACTAAGTCTGACCCCTGTCTGCTACTGGGAAGGAAAAACATGCATATGGCCTCCTCTTCCTAATCAAGATGGTCTGCAGGAACGAGAAGACATAGTGCTGGAGAAAGGACCTATTTGTAATCCCTGAACTGGCCTGAGGTCAGTCTTGAAATCCCACAGACATTTCCCATACCTTCTTGTTTTATTCCTCCTGAACACTGTCTTTATATCAACAGGCTCTTATCTCCCACCACCTTTTCCCTTGATTCTCTTAATCTGTCCTCTGTCTCTAGACTGCCAACCTCAACCTCAGCTTCAAGGTCTCATTACTTCCAAGCATCCACCACCCTTAACTACCTGCAGCTCTGTACTAACCCTGAAATCTGGGAAAACCATTCAACTGCATCTTTTTCTTCCTGGGAGGAGCCAGGTAGTCTCGAGTCTCCTAAAGATGGTTACTTGGCAGCCCAGGTCAGGGCTTTCTCCAATCCTTTTATTCTGAGTGATTCCTGATTGGAAGCCCTAGAGTGGCTGCTCCAAACCTTCTCCACTCTCTTCCAGGCTCTGGGCTGACACAAGCAAGGTCTCCTGGTCTTCTCAGAGGACAAAATATGGAGATACCAAAGCTGTTAGTTTCTTTCATTTCTATGTCAAGAATGCTGGGCATCTTAATTTGTCCCCATTCACTATTAGAGATAGAGCTCCTCTCTTGTTCTGAGGCTCATCCCTCCTCTCTTTGTTATTCTATTCTCACCCCACTCCTGATACCTCTGAGACTTACTCCATCAGTCACTTCCCCTTTCTTGCATTTCCCATCTTTTCTTTTTGGCTGACATCTTCCTAGAAACTCATAAATGTGCTCAGGTCTTCCTGACCCCCTTGAGTGACTGCTCTATCTCTCTGCATCACTCACTTGTCACTGCTGCCACTTCCTCACCACCCACTCCTTCCTCAATCCTTGTGCAATCTGG
Organism: Erethizon dorsatum; assembly: GCA_028451465.1. Lineage (NCBI taxonomy): Eukaryota > Metazoa > Chordata > Mammalia > Rodentia > Erethizontidae > Erethizon > Erethizon dorsatum. Next base: position 105,035,480 of record CM051827.1, on the reverse strand, counting down.
CTTCTACCCCCACTTCTCTATGGAAACTGCTCTTCTAATTTCTCTAGCAGCACCCTCATCACCAAATTGGATGCATTCATGGCCCGTAGGAAGCACCAAGAAAGGTTAGGCTTCCCTCTCAAGGCTGGCTAGAGTGCTGCGAAAGGTCAAAGCTGATAGGAGTGCATAGCCAGTGGTAGATTCGCTCACAGGTAGATGGGTCTTCAAATAGCTACTGCCCCTGTGCCTGATGTCCAGTGATCCTTGTGATCTTATTGGGTTGAAAGAGAATGCCCTCTCAGTAGCATCCTTCATACCAGCTGCCACCTCACCAGTTCACTCTTAACCAGGGCCTGCATTCCCATAGACTGTGCCTTTCAGGAAGAGTCTTCAGGCTCCTCCCCATTCCCACCAGCCTCCTCAGAGGAAATATTTGGCCAGCCAAGCTGATCTCTGCTGTAACTATCACAAACTGATCAACAATAGTTTCACCTACTGGAAAGAATGAGGTGTTCTGACATATTGACATAATGAATCTAATCAGAAATGTCTAACGGTAAGTCCAGCAAGTATGGGGCCTTGACATAGATACATGATTTCTGCAATGGCTTTCTATGCAATTGGAAGGAACATGAGGTATAGTCCTTTAAAAACATTCTATAAAATGAGGTATTCTGTCCCTTTATTTGCCTACCTGCTAAGATGGTAGATGTGTTTCTGCCATTTTTGGCGCATTTTATCTTTGGTGGATACTTGGTAAATACTGAATAAGTGGATAAATGTGTGAGTGGATCAATAAAGATTGCAAGGATTGGGGTCTTTTTTGTAAGTTTCCCATAAACCAATTCTCCTTTGCTAGTAACATTATCTGGTTAATACTGACCTTAACCACAGCCCCATCTTTGGATATAACACATAAGAAGATATGTCCTTGACGAACAAAACATATAAATCCAAGGGTCCAAGGATGCCCTCTGTTTCAATGTCTGGAGGGTCCCTACTTTGTGTATCATACTCCCCTGGCTGGACCATGACCTCCAGCCCTGCTCCAAGTCTACGGGTGAACTGGGAGGCAGCTCTACAGAGACATGTTTTGCCTGGGCTTCTTCAACACTTCCTCTTGCCGAAGAGCGTCATGGGAGAAGTCACACTGCTGACTGGAGCACTGGGCTGGTGCCCATCGGAATGACCAGCCTCCTGCAGAATCCCACTGTCTCCCTCCCATTGATTTGGCCACTATCTTTATTGTCTGCTCAAATGTAATTAAAGAGTCCTCTGATGGTGCCAATTAAAGACGCAGAGGGACAGGAGCGGGTGCTCAGGCATCACATGGTGCAGCGCAGTGAGGCTGTAAACATCCATTAGCCATTACAGTTCTCATTAGTCCATGAAAAACAACTCATTAGTGTCCATAGAACTGACAGGTAAATACAGCTAATGGGCTAAATCTATCAATAAATTCATTGTGTGCAAAATCAGGGTTTCTGTCATTGTGCTGCTTGCAGTGACTAATCAGAAGGTTAAATACTCCTCCTGCAAAAATATATATAAGTTGCAAAGCACTTAGCCTGATAGACTGTGAAAAAATGGCATGTGAGAAACTAATGAAGACATCAAAGGCTTTATTTATACGTAGGGTGGGTTCATTTCAAGTTCAGGTTGCTATGAACTGTCACAGCTGTTTAGCTGAGACTAAATTTTAGAAAGCATATTGATTTGTTTTAATTTAAATGGGGCAGTTTACAAAAGCTGCTTGAATCTGAAGTTATTCCAGAAATGATTGCTCATGTGTGGTGGAGGGAGGTCTCAGCATGCTTCTCCAGCCACCCCATGGAACATCTCCCAGGAGGCTTCTCCTCCTCCAGCTGTCCCAGCAGCATAGGACCACAGAATGGGATGTGCTCTTGGAGCTCATCTAGCCCCACCTCCTCATGGTGCAGTGGGAAGCCGAGGCCCACGGAGGGCTGGCAACAGGCCTGGGGTTTCTTGATGCATTGATGGCAGAGTCCAGATCTCTTAGATCTTTCTGCCCCTGCCTGATGCTACCCCTTCTGCCCAGAGAAACCACAACGCTCTTGGGATGGGCAGGGCCAGCCACAGATGAGGGTGATACGCCTGGGTGCTTGTTCCACTTCTCTACCCATGGCCTTTTCTATTCCAGCTACAGCTACTTTAATCTAGAGGACACACCTTACTTACTCTTGGATTCAGCTCTGCCTCTGCCTTTGGAATTCTGTGCTTTGGGAAGCAATGGAAGCTTGATGCTTTATTTTAGCCAAGGAGATTCCAGCTCCAACAGACTTTGCCAAACCTTCTGCTAAAATGGCCCCTTTTCACCTTGTTAGATGTAAAGAAGGATTTCCTTATCTCAAAAGGATAACACATTAGGAAGGAAGTTATAAACTGGTGACTGGCAAGCTATGTGTGACTTCTCTGCTCCAATTTCAATTTGTAAATAGCATAAAATCTAAGAGTTTTTTATAAAAATTTGGCCTTCTAGCTTCTTTTGGGCAATCTGAAAATCTGGCCACATGGGACTCTGTTGCCAGCCTGGCTCTGGTGGCTGGGGTTGGGCAGTGGTTGTTGCCCCTTTGGATAGCACCTGTGCTTTTTCCAACAGGCTTGTGTCCCCCCAGTTCATCGCCTGTGTTAGAACAGAACAGCACCCTCTTTGATGGCCATGCTGAAAGCTATCATATGCCACCATCTCTACAGTGACTCCTGAATGTTCCCAATTGTTCTGGTTCCCATCTTCAGATTCAAACCCCAAGCAAGCACAGCTAACCAGAGCTCATTTCCTGCTCCACCTGCAGGGGTCAAGGATAGCAAATACCTATCATTTTACCTTCTGGCACGCAGAACAGGCCCTGCCTCCCAGATCACTCCCACAAAGATAGGTCTCCAAACCCAGGAGGGCTTCCAGAGGTGGAGCAATCAGAAATGCCAGAGGTCCACTCCAGCTTCCTAACCTGGTTCCCTGGATCAGCTTTAGTCCTTCCCCACCTCACACTTCCTGTAGCCTCTCCAAAGGAAGCACATCTGAGCACGCAGCTCTTCTGCAGAGAAGACCTCGTCATTCTCCTATGGCTTTAGGATAAGGTCTGTAACACTTAGTAGACTGTACAAGATTTTCCACTCTAGCCCTCCCTCCCTCCCTATCTGGTGCACACCTCTCTTCTCTAATTTTGTTCCAGCATCAGTGTTCCTTTTGGTCCCATCAACTAGCCTTATTGAAGTCTGTTATGGCTTGTGTCTGGATGTCCCCCCAAAGCCTCATGTGGTCATACATGAGGCTTTTCAGAGGCGGCTGGATCTAGGGTGTGTGATGCTGAGATTAAGGGTGTGTGATTACTAAATTAGTCCACTGATTTGTTTGGCAGAGTTCAGGGTGTGGATAATGGGAAGGCCCACCCTGGGGAGGGGTGGCACCACCCAGGTAGTCTGGAAGGGATAAAAGGAAGAGACAAGCTGCTGCTGCTGCTGCTTCCTCACTACTTTCCTGGTTTGCTGCCTTCCTGCCTTCTGCCCACCATAAACTGTTTCTCCTACGTGATGCACCTTTGCCATGCCACCCTGCCTTGGAGCCTGCCAAATATGGGCTGAAACCTTCACAAACTGTGAGCCAAAATAAACCTGTCCTTCTTTAACTTTGGGTGTTGGGTATTTTGTCTCAGCAATGAGAAAAGTAACTAAGACAATGTCTCTTTCCTTATGGCCAGGGTGTCCACTATTCCTTTAGACTGGAATATTCTTGCCCAGATATTTGATGTCCAGCTTCATTCCAGTCTCCCCAGCATTTTCTCTTTTCCTCAAAATTGCTAAGCCGGTTTTGGGACCTCTCTGCTTGCTGTCCCTTTGGCATGGAGTGTATTTCCCTAGATCTAGCCATTGCTGGCTCCCTCTTATCATTCAGCTGCCAGCTCAAATACCACCTTCTCAGAAAAGCTTTTTGCAACAATCCCTCCCACCCTGTCTCTCTTCTTCATGGCACCAAGTGTGGTCTGAATTTGTATCATTTCCTTGCTTGTGTTCTGGGTTATTTTACAACTTGGTTTCCTACAATACAAACTATATTAAAGCAAGACTTCGTCTCACTTGTTTGCAGACACGCTCTCAGTGCCTAGGAGAAGGCCTGGCTTATAGGGCTGATCAATAAAGGACGGTCAAGTGAATGGCACCAAAGATGCCTGGAGCTGGAATGGAGCTGGAGAGCATCTCAAGCAGTTTTCTCAAATGTCAGGGAGCACTGATGCCCAGAGAGGCCAACCCAAGAGGAATATGGGCACAAAAGAAGGAAGGCAAGTTCTAAGAAACAATAAAAAGATGTTGAACCTCATTAATATTCCAGGAGGCACAATGAAAAGAACATGATACTGTGTTCACCTCAGTTGGGCAAAAATTTAAAAGTGTGGAAAATAGGAAACTCGCATCCTGGCCACTTTGGACCGTAATCCATGGAAAAGCGCTCTGTCGGGGAGCAGGGCTTTTCCTTGTGTCTGACCCACAGAAACCCACATGAGCACAAAGATCCACATGCAGGTGTTAATGCACCAGCAGATATTTATGACACACCTGCAATGTGATCTGCAGAGAGGGGATAGAGCTGTAAATGAAATGCACTTCAGCCCCTGCCTTCATGCGGCTTACCTTCTCCTTGGAGAGAGACAGGTAATGATCATTGAACAAATAAGTAAACAAAGAGGGCGTCAGATGGTGACACATGCTGTGGAGGAAAGTTAAATAAGGTAGAAAAGGAACCCAGAGGGAGTGGTTTGCTGTGTTATGCAGGGCAGTGCTATGGGCTGAATCCTAAATTCACATTGAAGTCTTAGTCCCCAAGGTAACGGCATTGAAGGTAGGACATTTGGGAGGTAGTTAAGTTTCGATGAGGTCAGGGTAGAACCCCCGCAATGGGATTGATGCTCTTAGGAGGGGATGAGAAGACCTGAACTCATTCTGTCTCTGCCATGTGAAGAAACCAGGAAGAGGACCCTCGACAAGAACCTGGCCATGCTGGCACCTGGATCTTGAACTTTCAGTTTCCAGAACTATACAAAATCAGTGTTTGTTCTTAAGATGCTCAGTCTGTAGAATTTTCGTTATAGCCACCTGAATTGACAAATACAGGTAAGGAAGCCCTGTCTTTTTTTGTGTGTGTGTGGATACCGGGGGTCGACCTCAGGACCTCGCGCGCCAGCAAGCGCCCGTGCCACTGAGCGATATCACTGGCCCCTTTTTTCGTATGTGGGATCCAGGAGTCGAACTCAGGCCCTCGCGCTTGCCAGGCAGGCGCTTACGCTGCTGAGCCATCTCACCAGCCCAAGAAGCCCTGTCTTATAAAGAGGCGTTTGGCCATAGTGCAACATGAGGCTATGTCTATGGGAGGGGAGAGGAGGATTTTGGGCACAGGGACTACCCAATACAAAGGCCCTGGGGTTAGGGGGGTCTTGGTGAGTTTGAGAAATGATTGATAGGTCAATGTGGCCAAAGCAGGAAGAGTTAGGGTTGGGGAGATGACATTAGCAACAAAGCCAGGGGTGCCCATCTCATGCAGAACCCTCTCAGCCCTGTAGGGATCTTTGCTTTTACCTTGAGTGAGATAGGAAGCCACTAGACAGTTCTAAATAGAATAACAACATGATCTCAGATTGTTTTAAAAGGTCACTCTGGTGGCCATGGCTGTGTTGAAAAGAGACTGGGAGTAGGACAAGGTTGGAAATGAGGAAGGGAGCATTGCAGTACTTCAGGTGAGGCACGATGGTGGCTTGGACCAAGTGGAGATGTTTCCAGCATCAGTGGTGGATAGATGTTGAAGGTACAGCTGTTGGGATTTGCTGGATGAATGAAGAGAGTGTGAGAAAAAGCCAAGAGTCCAGGTTGAATCCCTAGCTTTTGGCCTGAGCACCTGGAAATTTGGATCTGCCATTTATGAAGATGGGGAAGACTGCATGAGCAGCAGGATTTGGGTCTGTGTGTACTAATTTAATAAGCTTGTTATACATTCAAGCAATGATATTAAGACCCAGAAGGCTGTAGTTGAGGAGGGAGGTCAGAGTGGGTGGTAGAAACTTGGAGTCACTAGTGTATGCACAGGGCTCAGAGCTGTGGGGCCAGGGAATGAGGGTAGGCGATGAAGAGAAGAGGTCTCAAGTCTGAATCCTGGGACTCTGGGGCCTTGGAGGGTTAGAGCACAAGGAGAGAAAAGAAATCAAAGAAGGAGGTTGAGTAGAAATTGTCCTTGTTGGGATGAGGACTAAGAAAAAAGGAAGTGAGCAGAGTTCCCAGAAGAAAGAAGAATGATGAGTTCCCCATGCCATGGGACAAAATGGTGGGGTGATGGTGACTGTTGGATTTGGCCACATGGAAGTCCCTGTAAACTTGCCAGGTGGTGTTTCAGTGGAATGGTGGACAAGAGCCGGATGAAAGAGGGCTAGAGAGAGAATAAGAAGGTAATGTGGAGGTGCTGAGTAAAAGCAACCCTTTGAGGAGATTTGCTTTCAAGAGGAGTAGAGAAATAGGGTGGTAGCCAAAGCAAGTTGCAGAGAGACAGTTATTACTACATTATATATTATTATTAAATTATTATATATTATTATTATTACTGTTTTTTCAAGATGAGAAAGATTACCATGCATTTGTTGGCTGGTGGGAATAACCTCGTAGAAAGGAAAAGATCTGATGATATAGGAGACTGAAAGGATAATGGCTGAGTGATTTGTCACAGCAAAAAATGAGAAAGAGCCTGAAATGTCCATCAAGAGAAGAATAGATAAGTAAAATATGTTATATTCAAAAGATGTGATGTGATGCAGCTGACTCATTGCCTCAAGGAACAAATTTCAACAGCGGGAAGAGGCTTTGCACTGCATTGCTTACTCATGCTTATGCCAAGAACTCCTGTGCTGTAGACCTGAACCCAGATCACCCAGGCCCCTCTTCTCTGTGCCATCTGGCTTTGTGTTACTATAACAAATACCCAAGATAATCAACTTACAAAGATAAAAGGGTTATGTTGGGTCTTAGTTTTGGAGGTCTTGGCCCATGAGTGGCTCGCTCTGTTGCTTTAGGCCTATGGCAAGGCAGCTAGGAAAGGAGGGTATATGGAGAAAAACTGCTCACCTAATGTCCAGGAGGCAAAAAGGAGAGGTAGAAGAAGCAGAGACTGGGGTCCCACAATTCCCATTAATGGCATGCTGCCAATGACCTAAGGGTCTCCCACAGGCCCCGTCCTATAAAGGCTCTACCTCCTCCCAGTAATACCACCCTTGGGGCCAAACTAACACACAGACCTTTGGGCAACACTCAAGGCCCAGGGTGTCCCCAAACACCTTCACATATCACAGGGAGATTATGGATATATTTGGAGCTATCTCGGAAAATTTTCCTTCTCTCTGCCTTGGTCAGAAAATCCTGCATGATTATGATGGTGACGAGGATGATGACGATGGTGATGGTGGTGATGATGATGGTGGTGATGTGATAAAATAAAATAAAAATAGCAGCTACTAATTATGGAGTGTTTCATCATCTTATTGACCTCATGGAGCTTGCATTCTAGGTAAATGCTAAACAACCAGTTCTAACAATTATTAACCTCAGTTATGAATGCTATTAGGGAGTGATCAAAGAGGGGCCTAGACCAATCTAGAAGGATCAAGAAATGTTGTTTAATGTGAAAGCAGAAGAATGAGCAGGAGTGAGGCAGGCAAAGGAGAAGAGAGAGGAGGGGAGGAAAGAAGTGAAGAAGAATATTCTAAGCAGAAGAAATGGTATCCCTCCATTCATTCAACAAATGATTACTGAGAATGAGCCATGTCCTATATGGGAAAGCACCAATGAGGTGCAAATCCCTACATTATTGGGGCTTCCATTGTGGTGGAGAGAGACAGAGAGTGAACCATAAGTAACACATGATCTCAGGCAGAAATAGGGCTATGAAGATGATAGATCTTCATGGTGTGGGGAGGGGGATTGTTTAGTATTTTAAACAGAGTGGTTAGAAAAGTCATCAAGAGAGGTGAGCTTGCCTTCCGTGTGTAGTACACCAGTGCCCTAAGGCTAAGAAACAGCAAGTGCAAACACCTCGGGTGGGGATGAGGTTGTCATGCTTGGACACAGCAAGAACACCAGTGTGACTGGGGCTAGGAATAAGCAGAGTATGGTGAGGCTAAGGTCTGAGTGACAGAGGCAGAGGCTTGATCATGTAGGGCCTTGTAACAGCATTTTAAGCTTCAATAATTCTAGGACTTAGCTGGGCTGAGACTCAAATGCAGTATTTCTTGGAAAAAAGTCCAGGATCCCCAGGTCTTCAGTGAGCAAACGGGCTATGGCTGGTTTGGTTTACCTCAGCTACAGAGGTAAAGAATTCTTCAGTGCCCACCCCCTCACTTCCAGTCATATATCTTACCTTATCACTCCCGTCCATTTAGCATGAGCCATATACTCCACTCTGTGGGAGAACTCTCACTTAATTAATTTTAGATTTAAAGCGACAAGAAGTCCTTATATTAAAAAAGGAGTGGGGGGAGAACAGCTTGTTAATTAAAATGTCACTTGGGGTGTTCCTGGCGAAAACTATGATTAGTGGGTGTTTCCTTTAGTTACAAGCCCTTGTGATTTGATATTTCATGTATGAATTTAAAGAACCTCACACATGTGCCCAGCACCCTAGAGATAGGCTACATTTCATGGTTGTTTCAATGTGTCATTCTGTTTTGTAAACCCCAATGCCCCCAGTTTTGTGCCTTAAGCCCGTCTTTTAACTGCTGACCACAGCCCTCTAATCTGGGATGGTCCTCCCTCTCTCTCATCACACGCCATTCCACCTGGCAGGCTCTTAGCTCTCCTGTCTTTGGAAAACCTCTTCTCCCTTCAGGGATTAGCATCACCATTTCCAAATTCTTAATAGATCTCCCCATCAGGAATATTTCTGACTTACAGCACACTACCTGTATCTTTCTTAGAATCTCTGTGGGAAAAGTAAGTTGTCAGCTACATTTTAAGAAGGGTGGAACCCACCCTTTTTGGTTGTTAAGGTGTGGGGGTGGGGAGGCTGGCCTGGAAAACCTGGAGGAAACCTGTGCCAAGAGTCTCTCAAGCATGGGAGAGCTGTAGAAATGCATGGAGGTAGGGGTTGCTGGTTTGAGTGAGCTGCTGAACCTACAGCAGTGAGGCTGAAGAGGAGATGGGGTGGGGAATGGCCCAAAGGGAGAAGAGGTAGCTGATGGCTGAACATGATGTTTTGGGGGCTATGTGGAGAAAATGTTACGTGCGTGGTGTACTATGTGCATCTCTCTTATGTCTTCCCATGACATCTTTAGTGAGACCGTGTACTCACTAAGATTTTGTAGGATGGATTACACTCTTTCTGGAAGGGTATGGATCAAGCACTATGCATGACCTGAGACTTGTGCTTCTTGCAGGCTATGAAGTTAGTCTACCATGGTGTCATGGTTGCTGGCAGAAGATATGAGACTCATAAATAAGACACAAAGGACTTTGTGACTCATGGCAATAGAAGTAGCCAGCAGCAGCAATTGTGTTGGCTCCCAAAGCTCCAATTCCCAAAGGTGACACAGAGACAGCTAATTAACACAGTAGCACGTGCAGAGGGTTTCATTAGAGGAAAGGAAACCCTAGTTTAGGGAACCCAAGTCTTTTATAATGAGCAGTAAGACTGCTTGAAATTTGCCCTAGAGAATGGTAAACTTATTATGTTCGACAACCAATAAACTTCCTGGTTGCCCTAGAGAGAAACTATTTCTAAGGCTACTCATTATACAAACATTCTAAAAGATAGTCCTAAACAAGTACTTTTGCTGGCAAAATGTGAAGAAATGCAACAGACCCCTGGAATATAGTCCCCCTAGAATATGATCTAGTGCTGCTTCCTGCTTCAAACTAGATGTAGGATGAGAACAGAGGTTGTTTATGAGGTCCTAGTGACATTTGAGTGAGGAGTTTTATAGTATGCTTTTTAAAAGATTAATTTATTATATGCTGTATCAGTTAGTTATTGCCATATAACAAATTAGCCAAAAGCTGGGACATAAAATAAAAATTATTTAGTACTGCTCATGAATCTGAATCATCCGGAGGTTCTGCTGATTTGGGCTGGAAAGGGCTGATCTTGGCTCTGCTTTCTTATGTTGCTTCAGTCCCAGCTGGCGCAATGGCACCAACTTGGCCCTGCTCCATGTGGTCTTTCATGGCACAGCAAAGTTCTAAGAGCCCGAGCAGCAAGTCCCCAGGCCTCTTAGGTATAGACTTGGAAATGCCACATTCTGCATACCAAGGCAAATCACAAGATCGACCCAGATTCAATTCATGGGAAATAGGTTCCATCTTGTATGACAGAAGCCCAAAGTCACTTTGCAAAGGCCTGTATATACAGACAGAGGAATACTTGAGTCTATTTTTACAATCAGTCTAACACATTCGCCTTCCCCACTGGACTCTGAGCTCCTAGATGACAGAGATTATATCCCATTCATGTTTGGTGAGTGGCCTGGGCTGGGCACAGAGGAGACATCAATAATGTCCTTTGAGTGAATGAATGCTATGCAATAGGATGAATGAATGATATACAATAAGGAGTTCTTTCCTCTAAGAACTAGACAGTCTACTCAAGAAACCCATAGGGGGAGAGTCCTGGTATCTGTGTCAAATCAGAGTGACCTCACCTTAAATCATGGTTCTGTCAGCATCTCCTCATTTCCACTGCTACTCTATCCACTGGGACCTCGTCATCTCATGCGGGGACTGTTACAGAACTTTGTTCCTGTTTTGCCTGCCTTGACTATCTCCCCTCCCACCATCCTCCACCTCTGTGCCAGGGATCTTTCTAAACTGTATGTCTGACTCCACCCTACCTCAATTTAAATCCATTGCCAGCTTCTCAAGACCACGAAGATACAGTTCCAGCCAGCATGACATTCAAGGCCCTTCACCCTTGGAACTCGAATCGTACAGTTTCTTTCTGTATCTCCTACACTCCTCCTACTTTGGGTGCCCAGATCTCCAACATGGAGCAGACTGCCCCTGCTCCTCGTTCCAAGTGTGCTGTCTGCTTTCTGTGCACTTATTCGAGTTCTCCTCCTTTGCTCAAATCACACCTTGGCCTTCCTGAAAGGGTATCTGCCCACACTTTGCTCTTGGACTACTCTGTGAGAATGGTTTTAGATCTAAAATGTCTCCCCAAAGTCTCATGTGTTTGGAGGGTGATTAGATCATGGGGGCGCTCATTAGATCAGTGGATCCTTCCACTGATGAGTACAGTAGCTGAATATGCTGCTGAGGGGTGGGGCCTGGTGGGAGCTCGACCTGCAAAAGTGTTCTCTTGTCCCCAGCTCCTTCCTTCTCTCTCTGCTTCCTGGCTGCCCTGGATGAGCAGTTTTCCTCACCATGCCCTTCTACCATGTGTTTCTGCCTTGGAGCCAGCTGACTTTGGACTGAATCCACTGGAAACTGTGAGCCAAATAAACCTCTCCTTCTTTAAATTGTATGTGACCCAGAGATGGGAAAGTCACTAATACAGGGATATTTTCTTGTCCCACAGGTACAGCAGCCTGGGGTCTGTGTGTGGCCCCTCTCCTGGACTGGGAACACCTTAAGGACAGATGTGCTCCTCAGGTTTCCTTAGGGCCTTTACCCTACCATCATGACGCCCTGAGAGCAGAATGGGGTATTGCATAGAAGTGACTCATGTGTTTGCCAAATCCAACTGAGATTCACAGAAAGAAAGAGAGAGAGGGAGAGAGAGAGAGAGAGAGGAAGAGAGGAAGGGAGAGGGATGAGAAGAGGGAGACAGAGGCTGGGAGTGGGGAGAGAACTCTGAACACAGTGAGCACCCAAGTATGAAGTCCAACGCACCTGGTTCTGCCTCCAACCACCAGCCCCTCTATCTGGACCTGGGGCTCCTCTCCCAGCAATCCTTTCTGGAAGAGTCCAGAGCCTGTGGACTAAAGGCTTTTCACCGCAAGACTCCTACTGGAAATGGAGTCCTTGGGTCAGTCTCTACTCCCAGGAATGACTGCTTGGCACTGCTGGGGGTGGCTTGGGGGAGAGTGGTCTCCCATTGTTTTGGGTTTTCATTATTTCAGTCTTTGTTAATAGCTTTATTTAATTTGTCACTTAATTACTGTTTACTGAGTATGCTTGCAGATAACATGTATTTATTTACTGTGCACTTTGTCTAATTTTAGTAGATTTTTTCCTTTTCCTTTCTTTATATCTGTATTGTTTACTCTAATAAAGCGTTATTATGTAAAAAAACTTTAAAACACAATACAGAGAAAGTAAAAGTCCTTTGCCATCTCATCCTTCAGAGATAACTGCTGTTGACAGTTGGGTGTATATCCTTTCAAAAAATTTTTAATGCTCATATAAATATATATAGGTGTGACCCAAATATATCTAAGAAGACTTTAAGGCTGGTCTCTGCTCAACAATCATCCAAAATAACCCAAATCAAACTCCAGGAGCCCGAAGAATAATGTAAATCTTTATTGTTGGTTTCCTTAAAAAGATGGGGTAGAGGTTTTTCACACTTTCCTAAGCACTGGCTGTAGACATCTCTCTTTCTCCCTCAAGTGTCTTATTCATAGCAGCTGCTGAAAATCTCTCCTGCTTCCTCCCACTCAGCTCTTCCTTCTTTGAGCTGTGCCCTCCTGAACTCTATTGACATGGCCCTCACCCCTAAAAATAGCTCCCAGAAAGTGCTGCTTCTCTGTGCGTGCTGTCTTCTAAGAGGCAGCCCTACTGGAATTTTTAAGAAAAACTGTGCTGCATCTCTTTATCAACATAAATAAAATCATATTATACCCATTGTTCAGTGAACCACTTTTCCCCCTCATACCCTGCAGTATCATGGATACATTTCCACTCCTGTGAATTCAAAGCTACAATTCCCTCACAGTCTGGTGTCCAGCTTCCTGGACCGTTGGTCTCTGTGTAACAAGACCTTTGCTGCTGGGCTTTCCAGCTCTTACTACTAAGAACAGGACCATAGTAAATGTTCCTATAACTTTGAACTTTTATGCCTTATCCTTCTCTTTTACACTGAGCTCCTAGCCTGACCTAAGTTTTGCTGTTCTAGCAAAAAGTCTAACTAAGTTGTACAGTTTTCGTTGTTGTTTTTGACCAGCACATGTTTCCATTGTCTTCATTCTGCTTCCTTTGGAAGGTTCTTTCCTCCCTCCATGCAGATCCTTGTGGTCTGCCATCATAACTCCTGGCACAGATGAAGACACATGACCAAGCTGGTCAATCAGAGGACCTTTGCCGCTGGCTCCAGTGATCATCCAATCAGCTTCCATTGTCCATCCTTGGGTCCTCTACCCTGAAGCCCAGGCCCCGACTACACTGCTCTCCTTGTTCCAGCTCTGCAGCCATCATCCTTCCTGCTAATATCTCTTGATTCAATCGTTCCTGTTGTTAAAATCAACAGTGGTAACTCCTTGATTTTTATCCATAAAGTCCTGCCTTTTCAGTCTGCCACCTGGAATCCAGGGGACCCAGCTTCTCCTTTACCCCTCCATCCCTGGGGCTCTGAATTCTCTTTCACACATATCATATTCCTGGTTGATTATATCTCTTCCTGTTTTTTGAAGATGCCCTATATTTTCTAGCTTCTACCCTCTGACCCTACTCTTAATTCTACAGAAATCTCACTTCCAAACAATGTAGGTCTAAGTCTTACTTAAGCTTTAAACTCCTGGCTCCCAAACCTCTTCTAGCACACAAAGGGAATGATCCATTTTGTCTTCTTTGTGGTTCCCTAAACATGTTGGCTTAGACTTTCTCGTATATTTGAAGTAATAGAGCGTGCAGCTGAGATAGTGGAGGGTGGGAGTGATTGGAGGCTGGCTGGGTGTCACTTTCTGTTTTTATAACCTAAGTACCTGTCCATGGAGTGTCCTTGAGAAGACTAACTTGTGCTTCCTTACAACATGGTGGCTTCTGGACTGCTGGACTACCCTCAAGACACTCAGCGCTCCCAGGCAAATGTTTTCTACACAAAGGCAGAGGCAGAGTTCTCCTGCTGCTACATCCTACTGGTTACATGTGAGCCATAAGACTTCCCAGACTCAAGGGGAGGCGAATTAGACTCCAGTTCTTTTTTTTTCTTTTTTAATGTGGGTATCGGGAGTCAAACTCAGGACCGTGTGCTTGCCAGGCAGGCGCTTATGCCACTGAGCTATCTCACCGGCCCTAGACTCCAGTTCTTTATGAGGCCCTTATCTATGTGTTTTAGACTTTGCTTTTTATTTTTTATGTGTCCCTTTTCTCCCACTCCTGACCTCCTAGAAAATCAGATCCCTGGAGGAAGAGACCTTTCTGTCTGGTTTTCTTTTATTCCTCATGTCTGTTTTGTAGAAGACACATAAAAGTTTCATAAAAATGATGAGTGACATTCTGTGAGGTATACCAGAGACCTAAGATGGCCTATAGGTGCCTCCAGTTCTCATTTGTGAACAGCTACTGAAAAGGCATCACTGGACACTCAGAAACTTACTTTCAGGGTTGTTTTGTGGTTGGAGTCCCCAGGCTTCACTCACTTGGGGGTCCTAGGCCTCAGGCTCCCCTGCCCTCAGTTGCCCATTGGTTCCTGTCACCAGGGCACACACAGAAAGAACTCCTGATCTCATCCGAGTTCCTGAAGAGGGACTGGCATTGCTTAGCACCTGCCTCCAGCTTTGCCTTGGGCTGCAGAAACTTGATGCAGTGAAAGACACATGTGATGTTCTCAGAAATCCTAATTCAGGGGCAAATGCCCCTCTACTCTTGGGTCCTGGACCTTCTGTGAAATAATTCTTTCTGGGCTTTTAGGTGTAAAAGAAAATTTTACTGAAGCTTTTCTACAAAGGCGATCTAGGAAGCCCATCCCAACTCATCCAAAAAATCATTTGTGAATGAATATATTAGAGTTTTCCAGAGAAACAGAACAAACAAGATGCGTGTGTGGAGAGGGCAGGGAGTTTAAGAAGCTGGGCTCATATGATTGCATATTGAAAATTCAGAATCTTCAAGGGAGGTTGGCAAGCCAGAGACCCAGGGAATTCGCAGTTCAAATGCAAAGGGGGTTTGCTGGCAAAACTGCTGTTTTGCTCAGGGAGGTCAGTATTTGTTCTATTATGGCCTTCAAATGACTGCAGTAGGATATCACTGTGGAGGGTACTCTGCTTTAGGTAGACAATATTTAACAATTTAAGTAGTAATCTCATCCAAAAAATATCTTCATACAAACATTCAAAATAAATGTTTGAACAAATATTTGGGCTCGGTGAGCCAGCGAAGTTGTCACATAAAATTAACAAAGACAATGGGCCAGTGAGGAGAATAAAACTGAGAAAGAAAGCCTCGACCCTTGCGAAATCCATATTATAATAGGGAGGCCAACTACCTCAATGGTTCTTAAATGAATAGTGAAAGTGCAAAAAAAAAAATTGTAGATTTCAGAGCCATGCTCTAGGGAATTCAGATTTGGAGGCGGAGTGTCCCCTGCCTCCCCTGACTATGAGGAGGCAAGGGTGGGAGTGTGTGGTTCTTTCTGAAGGGGAGAGAAGGCTCTTATGGGTGGGTGACTGCAGAGCCTGTCCTGGACGGCAGAGGTGGAGAAGGGAGTTCCAGGCAGAAGGCACCGAGGGACAGAGGGCAAGGACATGGCACGGCTGGAGCATGGGGTGGGCTAGCAGGACATGAGGCTGATCAGGAGCCCCTTGGAGCAGTATGGTTGGGTAGTTAAGGCCATGGAGTCTTGGAATCAGACAGACCAATTGCTGAATGCACTTGGGGATCCTTAAAAGTGTCAAAACTCTTTGGGCAAAGATCATCTAAACTTACTGAGACCTGAGGTCTGCAGCTGAAGAAAAAAGGGGGGATAATCATATTGCATTATTTTCTTATTACAGTTATAACAGCTACCACAAACATAACGCCTGGCTACAAGGAGGGTGTTGGCAGTGCCATGTGCCTTCTGGGGAGGAGGATGCTTCCCTTTCTTCCTAGCTGCTGGTGTTTCTTGACTTATGGATGCTCCACTCCAGTCTCGGCTTCCGTCGTCCTGCTTCCTTTCTGACTCTGCCTCTCTGTCTCCCTCTTATTACAGCTATCTAGATTACATGAGAGCCACCTGCATCACCAGGATCATCCCCAACCTCAGGATCTTCGTCTTAATCACATCTACAAAGTCCCTTTTGGCACATAAGGTAACAGTCACAAGTTTTGAGGATTAGGGTGTGGACATCTTTAGGGAACCATTATTCTTACTACATCCACGTCCTTCACCAAGTGATAAAGATTAAGTGAGATGGTATGTGTAAATGCCGGGTGCATGTACCTTGCTCTGTAAATGACACATGTTACTATTCTTATAAAGAGTTCTGAATCCACAATAAAAAGCTGAGAGGAATGGCAAGAAAGTGGAGATGAAATCAACTCCTCTTAAAAACTTTTGAGGTTTTATCCAGGCCTAGTGGTGTGCGTCCATAATCCCACCACTCTGGGAGATTGGGCTGGGGATGTAGCTCAGTGTGAATACCTCAGGTTCAATCCCACTACTGGAAAAAAAAAAAAAAAAAAAGAAAGAAGGAAGGAAGGAAAGAAAGAAGAAAGAAAGAAAAGAAAGAAAGGGTGGAAGGAAGGAAGAAAGGAAGAAAGAAAGGAAGGAAGGAAGGAAGGAAGCAAGGAAGAAAGGAAGAAAGAAAGCAAGGAAGGAAGGAAGGAAGAAAGCAAGCAAACAAGAAAGCAAGAAAGCAAGAAGGAAAGAAAGAAAGAAAGAAAATCTTCCTGGGAACAGTGAAGAGGGAGGCCTGAAGTTGTCTTTCTATAAAAATGTGTAAACTGACCACGGTCTGGCCCACTCTGCTGCTCTTCTTTGGTTCGCTGATACTGGTTTGGTTCACAGTTTGATGAAATCTCATCTTGCTTCTTTGTTGCCTTGAGTCTCATCGTGCTTTTGCACCTGCCCAAAGCCTCTACAGCTGCAACCTAGCAGAGAACTTCTGTGGGCCTGGGCCAGAGCATGAGGCCTCTTCTCCAGCTGTACCCATGATAGGTGGCCTCCACCAAGGGCACCTGCTCCTCAGAGTTAACCTTGTCCAGACTTGGCTCCTGTAGCCAACCCCCGGCTCAGCACCCAGTGCTGCAGAGTGGAAACTGGGGTAAGTCTTGGTCCCTTCTGGGGCAGCAGGAGCTCTTAACCCAGACCCACCGGCCCTGGCAGAAGAGCAGCATCCCCTCTGCACGATTTGTGCATGAAGGGACACGAAATTTTCTAGGGAGAGGCCATAGTTTTTACCAGATCCTAAGATGGATCTGTGAACCCCAGACTCTCCCCAAGCACAGGGAAACATGTCATCACTTAAACCCTTGCTCTTCATGGTTCCTGCTGTTGTTTATCCAAAAGATCCGGGCAGTCATGTGACCTGGTGGCAGCAGGTAGAGGCGAATGCTGCTTCATCTTAGTTGGAAGAGGCTCCTGCCTGCTCTGGCTTTTGAAGAATATAATTGCCCAGCACAGCCATAGCATTGCCTCTTCTGCTGAGTTCTGCTATGCAGACCCACATTCATTGCGTGGGGGCTTACACACCGAGGCCCCCCGGAGAAGGGATGGCCCGGCTCCACTCGAGATGCACACGGTCCCCCTGGTCATGCCCTCTACTAGAGCATGGCTGGGCAGACCCCTCGGCCTTTCTCCTGGAATTTGAAGGGATCAGGATGAAGGCTGGAGCTTAGATTTTTGAGCAGAGGTAATTTCAGAAGGTGGAATCATAGCTTAAGGAACTCTCGGGGGAATTTTCCTGATGCAAAGCTAACAAGACATTGTGATAATTTCTCTGGAGCTGGCCTCATTCCAAGTTGGATTTTAAACGCAGATTATAAAGCAAACACCATCCCCCACAAGTATTAAAGGAAGGGAAAATAACAGAACGGGGGCTGCAAAAATGGTCTCTATTGTGGGACCAAAAGCCGTCAATCATGCCGGCTGACAGGCGTCAGAGATTGACAGACAGGCCCTCACTCCTGACTTCAGTTATCAAGGGGAATGGGAAAAGTGTCTGCAAGAACATGTTAAATTGCCAAAGTCATTACCAGTCACCAATTACCAAAGAAAAGATAACAAGGTGTATTTTAGAAAAATCGATGCAACAACATGCATTTCAATACAGCGAGTTTTTTAGAACTTTCGAAAACAAAACGAACTATTTAGGGAATACACAATGGTTTTCAGTGCATACCAAACACTGGGCTTTGTAAAGTCATCAATATTCGCTTTAGATTTGGCTCTGCTTTAGGGGAGCAGAGATCAAACAGTAAACTAATATACTTCATTTTCTTCCCTGCAGTTCTAGCCAAACGATGAAAGCATGACTAGAGGGCCAGGCAGCTGTCCTGTAAACTCCCACAGCAAAAGGCCTGCTGGTCACTGGTGTCACCTCCTGGGGTCCAGGGCACAGACAGAGCACAGGCCAAGCAGGCATGGATGTGCTGATGAGCTGTGGGCCACTTTCCCATGGGATCCATCCTGCAGAACTTCCTAGTCACCTGCTCTGAACCCTGGATTGAGGATGAAGGCATGGAGGACAAAGTTGCAGCTCTGTGTTGGCGGCCAGGGCAGGCACACAGATGCAGTGGATGAAGGGACGAAGCAGACTGATGAGCATTACCAACCAAGTGTGCACAGGGACCAGGAGTAGTAGTTGCTGCAGCCTGGAAGAATCGGAGGAGCCTGGGGAGAGGAGGGGGCATTCGTGCTGATTCTTAGAGAATGAGGACACCTGTAATTAAAGATGCAAACACCTGAAAGGAAGAGAGTGCAGCCAGAAGAAAGAAAAGACCTCGAAGTAGGAGAGAGCGGCGAGATGACAACTGTGGTAAGCCTCAAATGACAGGCTGAGGGTGTTGGCTGCTTTGCAAGCAATAGGGAACCATGTCTCTGACATGGTTGTCACCATAGTGCAGTCAGGAGCTCTGTGAGGACAGCAACCCTGTTGCATGTATCTCTGTGGCAGAGAGGAAAGAAAACAGCAAAGCCCTGGGTGCCAGAAGCATTTTAGGGTAATAACCAAGAAACACCAGAGCTGGCACGAATTTGCCCAGTGGACCATTCATTTTCAGCTTGAATACAATTTTCTGAAAAGATATAATACAACTTGAGAAAGTGAGACTTATTAACCTTCCCAATCCTGCAAAATGAGAAGCATCTGGAGGCAGGAGGCTGGGGGATCCCGGCAGAGAGAAAGAGCTGCTGGGCCTCAAGCCGTGGGAGGCACTAGGTAGGATGCAGAGATGAGTGTGGTCAGCACTGGAGGAAAGCAAAGTTTCTCCATAGGATCGGTAGGTGGTGTACCCAGATCACTATTAACTGGGACACTTTTGAAGGTGACAGGGGCGCCGTCTATAATTGCTACATGATAGCAGGCTTTAATTTGGATTTTCCCTGAGAAAACAGAATGTGTAACTACCGCAAGGACAGGTACTGCTGCTGGCTTTCTGCTCCAACATGGACTCCTTGTATCTTGTAAGTGGTGGGAGCAGAGCATCTGCTCTTGGCCTCTCCCCTTCCTTACATGCTCCTCCTCCTGCCCAGGACTTAAGTGGCTGGGAATTTGGAATGGGGATGGAGTATGGTTGAACAATATCAGAAAAAGAAAAATCTGGGCCAAATTTGTCTTTGCATCTGTATGTGGGGATGAGTTTCCACCAGTTTCTTTTGGGAAGGACATGGAAATTAATTATCAGAACCCCGCGATATGTATATATTTTAACATAAATTTCATTGAGGTAACAAATTTAATGGAGTGGAATAAACCAGTTTGAGATTTGGCAAATGTATACTTCTGCATTACCACCATGCCAATGTATAAAACATTTTAATCTCCTCCAAAAGTCACACAATAAGAATGACTGGTATTGCTAGGTCATACAATTAGTGTATGTTTAAAATTATAACAAACTGCATAACTGTTTTCTAAAGTGCTTGTGCAATTTTAGCCAGCCACAGAAAATGTATGAGAATTCCAGTTGCTCTAAGTATTCACTAACATTTAGTAATTATTCTTTCCTTTTGTGCAGTACTACAGATTTAACCCAAGGCCTTCACACTGAGTTATATCCTGGTTCCTTTTTTATTTTTTTATTTTAAGAAAAGGTCTCATTAAGTTGTTGAGTTGCCCAGGCTAGAATTGAGCTTATGATCCTCTGGCCTCAGCATTTCTATGCTGGGATTATAAGTGAGTAATTTAACATTTTTAATGTAAGCCATTGTGGTAGACTAGAGTAGCACTTCATGGAGGTTTTAATTTGCATTTCCTTGGTGACCGATGATGTTGAACATCTTTTTGTTTTTATTGGCCACATTTTTCATCTTCTTCTGTGAAATGTCTGTTCAAGTATTTCATCCAGTTTTAAACTGATTTGTTTGTCTTATTAAGTTTTAAGAATTATTTATACATTCTGGATACAAGTTCTTTAGTTAGCACACTATCTCTATAGCTTATATTTTTACTGTATAGTTTTTGGTCAGTGATTCACCCAAATTAATTTTTCCATATGGTGTGAGGTAGGGGGTTGAGGTTTACTGTTTTCCTGTAAGGACACTCAACTGTTCCATCACCATTTGTTGAAAAGGATTCTTTTTTCCCCCATTGTATCACTGCAGCACATTCATCAAAAATCAACTGAACATATTTGTATAGGTCTATTTCTTGTCTCTATTCTGTTCCATTGACTTATGGGTATATATTTATGCAAATACCACATTGTCTTGATTACTATTAGCATTATAAATAAGCCTCAAAATGAGGTAGTAAGGTCTTCCAACTTTAGCATATCATGCTATATATCACTTGTGATTGCTGGAAATAAGTGTGCTTGAATTAAATGTATAATAAATGGTATACATTATCCTCTCTTAGTGTGGGTTATTCAATCACTCTCAATCAATACATTTGTGGTCTTCAGAGAATCTTGAGTTAAAAGATTCATTTGGGTTTTGCAATAAGTAAAGGTCTGGACTGGTGTGTTCCTTGCCATAGCAGTCTTTTTATCGAGGTGTCTGCTCTTCCTCACACAAGCACACATAAGGTTTTTGTGTTAGTAAGCATTTAGTTGTTGTGTCAAAATACCTGGCAAAAACAACTTAAAGGAGGAAAGGTTTACTTTGGCTCACAGTTTCAGAAGTTTCAGTCCATGATGAGCTGGCTCCATTGCTGTTAGGCCTGCGGTGAGGCAGAAACATCATGGTGGAAGGGTGTGACAGAGGAAAACCTTTCACCTTGTGACAGTCAGGAAGCAGAGAGAAAAGAGAAGAGCCAGAGAGTAAGGGACTAGGAACCAGATATAATCCCTAAGGTCACGCCCTCATGATTCAGTCCTTCACTTAGGCCCCACTTCCTGCTTCCATCATCTGTCAATAATGCCATCAAATTATGATCTCATCAAATCCATTGATGAAGTTACAACTCTCCAGTTTTAATCACTTCCTCGAAGCCTATCAGCAACCAAGCCTTCAACACAATGAACCTTTTGGGGACATGTCGGACCCCAGCTATTACACCTGCTGTCTAGGTTTTCCAGCTGTGGTGTAGTGGAAAGAATTTTGGACCAGTTAATTGCAGAGTGCCCCTCTCTGCATTTACCATGGACTTGGCTAGGACTTTCACACATGGCTTGAAGAGGCCTAAATTAAAAAGTCATCTGAAGGGTTCACAGAAGCCCTGGCTCCTGGGTGGGTCCAAATTCCAGTGAATCCACTGGTCTCCAACCAGGAGCTGCCCTCAGATGATGTCTGCCAGGTACCCAGACATGGGGCACAGTAGGTCCTCATCAGAGCAGAACCCAAACCAGGCCTTAGCTGGAGACCCAAGCAGTATCATTCTAGTCTAAAGAGATTGTCTTTTTCAAAACACAATTTGACTCCCAAACCTCCTTTTCTTTTCCCTGTAGCCATTGAGTTGAACCCAGTTTCAAGTTGGGCTGCATTGTAGATTTAGAATCAAGAGCTCTGGGTTCAAGTTCTGGCTGAGACACCTACTACTAGAATAACCATAGACAAAGAACTTTATGTTTCTGAGCATCTAGTTCTTCTCTTGTGGAACAGACTCACTCTACCATCTTCCTCATAGTGCTACTCTGCACGTGAAAGTATACTGGCAACGTAAATCACAGTGCAGGAGACTCTCTGTAAAGGATTGTTAATATTCTCATTTCTCCTAGCCAAAATATAGCTAACAGAGGCTTGAAAGACATCATGGTGCCTACAGGAAAACTAGCATGTGTCTTAGTTCCCTATGGCTACTGTAACAAATTCCCACAAACTTAGTGGCTTAAAACAATAAAAATATATTGTCTTACATTTCTGAGGTCAGTTTCCCTGGGCTGAAGTCCAGGTGCCAGGTGGGCCCTTCTCTCTTCTGTGGCTCTGGGGCAGAGTTCACTCCCTGCCCCTTCCAGCTCCTGGTGGCTGCCAGCATTCCTGTGCCTGTAGCCTCATCTCTGCCTTCATCTTCATGTCACTTTCCCTTCTTCTGTGTCTACTTTTCCTCTGTTTCTTTCCTAAAAGGACACTTGTGATGGCATTTAGAGCCCATCCAGAGGCCAATAAAATTACCTCATCTCAAGATCTGTTATTTAATCACTTGTACAAAATCTTCACCTCATAGGTGGCATACACAGGTTCCAGGCACTAGAATCTGTTATCTTTGGAGGCTATACTACAGTGTGTGTGTGTGTGTGTGTGTGTGTGTGTGTGTGTGTCAGTGAGTATGATATGGAACAGGAAAGAAAAACGTATCTCCTCTGTCCTGTTTGTATAAATCAACTTCCAAGACAAAACAGCCTATAATGAAGTCTAAAGGGCCTTTATGAAAGTTGTCCCATTTTGACAGAGACCATACTATCCACAAAATCTGAACAATTTACTCTGTGGCCCCTTACAGCAAAAGTGTACTGGCTATGGCCTAGACCAGTGTCTCCACTGCACAGATGGAAAAACTGAAGCCCAGGAGGCAGGTGACTTGGGGTCAGATTCTAGTGCTCTTGCTCAGGGCTCCTCTCCACTAGAACTCACTATTCCTCAGGCATGTTGTTGGATGGAGCTTATTGCCCCAGAAATCAGATTCAGGGAGCTTTCAGCCTCCTGGAGGGAAGACCCAAGCAGAAGCTGAGTTAACTTCAGCAAATATCCGCAGGGCCCCACATGGGGCCTGGAGAGTGCATGAGTGGACATGGAGTAAGCCATGATGTGATCAAGGTGTGTTGGGGGGGCGGTGCTATGCTTAGCAGGTGCCGCCCAGGCCTGGAGAACTCTGTAAGCCCCACACTTGGATGACAGAAAGGGTCCCAGAGATGGACTTTGTATTCAGATATCTGACCTGAGACCAACTGGGGGCTCATCCCCAACTCACCAGGTCCTGAGAGGCCACAGGAAACAACCCCAGGGTATGCTGAAGCAGCAGAGCTGGTGAAGCCCACTGGCAACTCCCGGAGAGGTGGGGAGGCACCGTGGGGCCTTTAATGATGACTAATTTGCAGCTTATTAATGCAGCGGTAATTAAGAATATTCATTTTATTAAAAGCCGTTTATTATAATAGTGCATGCAAATCTGGAGACTGGCATTGTGCTCACGTACCAATCGACATAGGTCTATTGTGGTTCTGCGGATGGCAGGTCGCTGCGTCACTAATTGTTAAGAGTTTAGGGTCTAATTTTAAACCCTTTTAATTCCATTTGAAATAATTGCCCTAATGAAATTCAAAGTGCTCAGAGGCAGCCACGGAAAAGGCGAATGGTGCCTCCGCCTCCTGCCCCCAGGGAGCTGTGCTTTGAGACTTGCGGCGGCGGGAGCTGTGCTTGTCTGGGGCTAAGCTTGCTGCTCTCTCTTCCTGGAAGGGGAAGCTGCCCTGGCTGCCTAAGACCGCTGGGAAAGCCTTGTGGGGGCCGGGTCCCTGTGTCCAGTGTGGGGAGGAGCTGGCCTAGGTGGAAGGGACTGCAAGAGGAGGATGTTGCTCGGGATAGTTCGCTTCTGTGAGCCACACAGGGATAGGATCTGCAGAGGGGACAGGGGACCCCCACCCCCACTCCAAGACAGGTGTCCTCAGTCCCAGTGACAGCACTGACTCTCTGGGTCCTGCCTCAGACTAGCTGAACCAAGAATCATCTTCAATACAATGTAAAAACTTTTTTTTTTTTTTTCCAGCACTGGGGATCAAGCCCAGGGCCTTTGCACTGAGCTACTTACCCAGTACTTGTTTATTTTTTATTTTGAGAGAGTTGCTAAGTTGCCCAGCCTGGGCTCAAACTTGTGATCCTCCTGCCTCTACCTTCCCAAGTGCTGGGATTGCATGTGTGTGCCACCGCGCCCAGGGCTAGAACGAAACAACTCTCATTGAGGAGTTCCCGCGTGCTGAGCATTCTGCTATACAAGGATCGGCTCCCTGAATCCTCACAGCCACTGTGTGAGGTGGACTGCATCATTTATTCCATTTTACCCACGAGGCAACAGAGGCCGGGAGAGGATCTGTGTCTTTTCAAAAGTCAAAATGTTAAGTGGCAAAGCTAGACTTTATTGTTTTAATTTTAGTTTATTAGTATATAACGATTGCATTCCTTGTGGGGAGTTGGTACATGTGCATAACACATCTTAATTTCTTTTTCATCCCCTTTTCCACCTGTCCCTCCATACCCCACCCATCCTTTGTTCCCCTTCCTCTTTTTTTGTACATGTTTGCAGTACATAATGTTTACATTCCTTGTATAGAGTTGGTACATGTACATAACACATCCCAATTCCTTTTTTTTATCCCTTATCCCTTCCCTCCCTCCTACCTCCCTCCATCTTTTGATCCCCTTCCCCTCTGAGAACCATCTACCTCCCTATGTCTTATTATCTATCTTTTACTTTGCCCTTTATTTTTACTCACACAAGAGAAACAATGAGATATTTAAGCTCATGTGTCTGATTTATTTCATTTAATATTATGGTCTCAAGGTACATCCATTTTTCTACAAATGACTCAAGTCTATTCTTCTCTATGGCAGAGTAGCACTCCATGCTGTGTAGATACCACATTTCTTTATCCATTCATCTTTTGATGGACATACGGGTCACTTCCAGGTTTTAGCTATTTCGAATTGTATTACTATAAACATGCATATGCATGTATCACTGTAATATGATGTCTTTAACTCTTTTGGGAAAAATACCTAGCAGGTGAATAGCTGGGTCAAATGGAATTTCTAGTATTAGTTTTTTGAGGAATCTCCATATTGATTTCCATAGTGGCTGTATGAGCTTACATTCCCTCCACAGTGCAGAAAGTTTCCCTTTTCCCCATAGCGTCTCCAGCATTTGTTATTATATGAGTTCTTGGTGATGGGAATTCTTTCTGGGGTAAGATAGAATCTCAGTGTTGTTTTAATTTGCATTTCTCTAATGGTCAGATGTCGGACTTCAGCCAAATCTTTTCTCTGTGTCTTCTCAGAGATTGTCTACCCCATCAGCATCCCGCAGAGGTGCATCAGCACCAGTAGAATGAAGCCTGACCCGGGATAAGAATCACCTGGGGAGCTTTATAAACACAGATTCTTTTTTTTATGTGGGTACCGGGAGTCGAACTCAGGACCTCGTGCTTGCCAGCAGGTGCTTGTGCCACTGAGCGATATCACCGGCCCCTTTTTTTTTCCTTTATGTGGGTTCCGGGAGTCAAACTTAGGACCTCGCACTTATGCCGCTGAGCCATCTCACTGGCCCAGATTCTTGGTTTTTTTTGAGGCAGGGTCTCACTATGTAGTTCAGGCTGGCCTTGAACTCATTATGTAACCCAGGCTGGCCTTGAACTCAAGGCAATCTTCCTGCCTCAGCTTCCTAAATGCTGGGATTACAGGTGTGCGCCACCATGCCTGGCATAAGCACAGATTCTTAAACTCCACCTTGAGTACATTGAAGTAGGATCTTTGAAGTAGTGTGAGGTCTGAGAATCTTCATCTTTTACATGTTCCCCAAGTGATTCTGACATGGTCAGTCCAAGAATGGGTTTAGGAAACCTTGCCAGACTACTTTTTAAAAAAATTTTTGTCCCCAGAGCTGAGTTGAGTCCATGTCATATAATAGGATTCTGATAGGTGCTGCCTAAAGCCAGCTGAAGGCAGCTCACTGCCGGAAGTTAGCATCCTTTGCCGAGTACAAACACAGTCTCACGAGAAAAATGTTCTGGAAGCAAAGTGAAATAGAAAGGACCCTTGAATGAATACTGAAGTAAGTAGGATCCTGGCAGCAGGAGACTGGGGGAAGGGCACGCCAGAGAAAGGAACAGCATGAGTGCCTCTAGGGCATTTGACGGACTTGATGATGATCCCTCCAACCTTGAATTCTGGTGTTCACTCTTTGATTGTGGGTGGGACTTGTGATTTGCTTCTGAGCAATAAATTATGGCCAGGGTGATGGGATGTCACTCCTGTGATTACATTACTTTTATATCTTGCTAGCAAACTGTTCTTTCTCTCCCACTGATTTTGTGATCTACCTCTGGAGGCACTCACCCTGCAAAGAGCTTCAGATGGTCTACTCTTGGGGGCCTCAGTCCTTCAGCTTCAAGCAACTGAAACTTGCCAACAACCCATGTAAGAATCAAAGCAGACCCTTCCCCACTCAGACTTCCAGATGAGAAGGCAGTCCCACCACACCTAGGTTACAACCAGAGCACCCTGCTAAGCTAAGCCTGGATTGTCAACTCAGAGAAACTGCAAGATAATAACTGTGCATGGTTTTAAGCTGCTCAATTTCTGGTCATATATTACTCAGTAACAAAACAAAACAACAAAAAATGCACAAAAACCAAAACAGTACAAAACCCGTATCTGAAAAGAATGGCAGGCACGTAGGATAGTTTTCAAGTTTCCTACTCACCTGACACATGTCCTGTCAGAAACCGTGGCTGTTGACAACAGTGCAAACAGGCTGTAATGGGATCAGGCTAAGAAACATGAGCTTTTTCCTGCAGGACATAGTGAGGTGATGTTTTAGGAGCATGGGACATGGTCAGATCTTTATTCGGCAAAGATCACTTTGGTGACCAGAGCCTAGGATGCACTGGAGGGAGGGAAACCTTGGCAGGTCATTGCAAGAGTTCAGGAAAGAGAGGATAAGAACTTGAGCTCAGGGAGAAGCAGTGAAGATAGAGAGGAAGACAATTTGTGTTTGGAAGCAAAGAAGCCAAACATCCAGGAAAACATTCCTTCCACTCTCAAAGACCTTCAGGAAAGGAAATATTCTAGCTCGTGCCTTCCTTCTGTCCCGTACTCCAGCAAGGCTGACTTTATTGACATGGTGTAGCATCACCTGCTGAGTGGGATTGTTACAAGGAGTTTTGTGCACTGGGGTTCCTTTCTTCCTCCTCCTCTGGGCGCACTACACGGGGAGAGGGCAGCTGTAATGATTTTCATTTTACAAAGCAACAGAGAAGGACTGCAGTGAAATCATTTCCATAGAATCTTTCTGGTCAAATGTCACTTATCAAGTTATCTGCCACCACTTAACGGATTTAGCATTTCTCCTTTTCTGCAGAGCGGTTATTTGGACCTTAATAAGATCTTGCAGAATGAAAGATGAGTGCAAAGAAGAAATCCTGACCCTTCACTATCTATCCATCCTCTCAACATTATTGACACTAGCTATAAGGATAACCAGAGTTAAATAAGAAATAACTTTACTCTCAAGGCATTCATGATCTATTGAGAAAGACAGGTGTGTAAAGCAAAACTGCAGCAAAGATTCCTGAAGTAGAGGCACACATCGAGGGCCTAAGAGTCTCCAATAAAAGACTGAGACATCATTCAAGACGAGGGATTTTCCAAGTAGAAGGCTCCGCTAATGCAAATGTGTAGAGGCATGAAAAGGTACAACACCTCTGGAAATGAACGTAGTGCAGGACGCAGAGGAGGGAGAGAAGGAGGATCAGGGAGCCTGAGATTGGAGAGCCAGAAAGGATTCAGATCTGGTGTCTAAAAGGCTTGGGCCATATTTTATAGACAGGAAGACCCCGTAAAGAAGAATAAGCTGGGGAGGTACATAATCAGAGTTTCATCCTACAAGATTTACTCCTCTGCATTGTGGTCTTATCTTAAAAACTAGGGTGCTTCATGTCAGTAATGGAAGCCAAAAGTGCAAGTAATCCAAGACATGCCTTCTTCCGCCGTTCACTAAATCCTGCCTTCATTTCCTCAGTATCTCTTCATGCTGTTGACTTCAATTCTACTGCCATAGCTATATTCCAAGCACCATTGTCTCACCTGGTCCACTGTACACCTCCTTACTAAATTCTGCCCGATGGGGCCAGTGAGATAGCTCAGCGGCATAAGTGCCTGCCTGGCAAGCGCAAGGTCCTGAGTTCGACTCCCGGTACCCGCATACGAAAAAAGGGCCGGTGATATCGCTCAGCGGCACGGGTGCCTCCTGGTGTGCAAGGTTCTGAGGTCGACCCCCGGTACCCACAAAAAAAAAAAGAAATTCTGCCCGAATCCATTCTATTCTTCCTCAAATCTGTTCTCCATCTTCAACCAAAATTTTTAGTCAAATTTGTATACAGTAAACTACGCCGACTCTAACCATATGATTTCATGAGCTTTGACAGCTGGATATTACCCATGCTGCTGTCACCCCAGTGAAGACACTCCCGTCCTTCTAAAACAGTTCCTCTTTTTCCCCTCCAGCCAATTTCTACCCACCAAAGGAAACTTCCAGTACCAGAGATTAATTTATTACCACCAAACAATTCACCATTTTACACTCCTCCCAGCCATGTGGAGAATTCCAGTGTCTCCAAATTCTTGCCGAGACCTAGTATTTTCTGACTTTTGAATTTTAGTCATTTAGTAAGTATGAAGTGGCATCATATTTTTGCTTTAATGTATTATCCTAATGACTAATGATATTGATCAACTTTCCACATGCTTATATACTTATTAAAACATACTCGTTTGAAGCATATATTTAAACATTTTGCCCTTTCTTTTTGTGGATTGTCTTTATTCTTGATTTCCAGGACTTTTGACTATATTTAGGCAGACATGTGCGCTGAAGAACGTTTTCTCCTGGTCTATGGCTTATTTTTTATTTTAGTTCTGGCAGCACAGAAGTTTGAAATTTTGATGAAGTGTAGTTTATCGGTTCTCCACACCACTAGTTTTATTGAGGTATAATTGGCAAATAAAATGATTATTATTTATTACATACTAAAAAGGATTTGTTAAACCCAATGGCACTAGGATTGCCTTTATGTTTCCTTCTAGATCCTTTAGAGTTTTACGTGCTACTTTTAGGCCTATTACCTAGTCAAAGAATTTTTTTAGTATGGTGTGAGGTAGGAGTTGAAGTTTGTTTCTTTTTTTTCCCTCGTATTTTCCTACTTGTTTCCATTGCTGTTTGTAGAGAAGACGTTCATTTCCATATGGGCTTGTCTTGATGTTTTTGTTAACATCAAAATGATTATATATGTATAGGTCTATTTTTGGTTTCTATTCTGTTCCATTGACTTAATTACCTACACTATCTCCACACTGAGTTATCTTTATTATTGAAATTTTACAAGTTTTTTTTTTTACAAGTTTTAAAGTCAAGTGATATACTGTAACTATGTTTTTATTACAAGATTATTTTGACTATTCTATATCCTTTGCAATATCATATATATTTAAAATAACTTGTCAATTTCATTTTAGAAACCAGTCTATTGAATTTGTGATTGAGACTGAGATTTATGATTATGAGGAGAATTGATATTTTAATAACACTGAGACTTCCAGACCATAAACATATTCTTTCTTCATTCAAGTCTCCTTTAATTTAATATTTTGGGTTTTTCAGTATAAAAATTTTGCACATTCCTTGTTAATTTTATGCCTAAATATTTTATGCTTTTATGCTATTATAAATAAAATTTTCTAATTGCTTGTTGTTAGCATATAGAAATGAAATTACTTTGTGTATATTAATATTATATATTAGTCATCTTGGTAAATTAATGTACTGATTTGAGTATTTTAAAATTTTTATTTTTGACACTTTCTACTTATGATTGCTGCATATAGTTTTGTTTTTTTCCTATTTCTTGTTTAGTTGTTTTTCTTCCTAATTGTATTGGGTAGAACCTTCAATATTATTTTGTACCAAAGTGGTGACAGAAGGCGTGCTCACCTTATTCCCAATTTTATTTAGAAATTGTTCAGTATTTATAGTAGGTTGTCATAAGTGTGATTGTTGTTTGTGATGCTCTTCATCAAACTTTTCTATGAGTTAAATGAGTGCTGAGTTTCTCAAAGGATTTTGTTGAATGCATTAAGCTCATATTTCCTCTTTTTTCCTTTGCTTTCCCTTTCTGCAGTACCAGGTATCAAACTCAGGGGAGCTCTACCACTGGGTTACACTTTTTGAGATAGGGTCTCGCTAAATTGCCTAGATGGGACTCAAACTTGTGATCCTCCTGTCTCAGCCTCCCTAGTGCTAGAATTATTGGTATGAGTCACCATGATTAGCTTCTCCTTTATCTTTGTAATGTGGTGAATTACACTGATTTTCAATTATTAAATCAACCTTGCATTCCTGAGATAAATATCACTTGATTAAGATATAGTATCCTTCTTATATATTTCTGGATTCAATTTGTTAGTATTTCATTAAGGAGTTTTATACTTATGTTCATGAAAAATTTGGTATACAACCCAAATTATCTGCTTTTGGTATAGATTTACATTGCTTTTATAAAATAAATTGGGGATTGTTTCACCCTTCTCTATTTTCCAAAAGAATTTGTGCAAGATTGATGTTATTTATTGGTAAATGTTTGTCAAAACTCATGAGTGAAAACAGCTAAGTCTGGAGTTTTCTTTATGTGAAATTTTGATTACAAATTCAAATTTTCTAAAGAGTATAGACTTATTCCAATTTTCTGTTTCTTCTTGTGTTAATCTTTTTAAATTGTGTGCGTGTTTTAAATAAATTTGTCCATTTCATCTAATTTGTCCAAGTAATTGGCAAAATATCATATTGCCTTTGTTTTCTTTTAGTATTTGTTGCATCTAGAACGATATAGCTTTTATTCCTAATATTGTACTCTTATGTTCTCTGTCTGTCTCTCTTTAAATCTCTCTCTCTCTCTGTCTGTCTCCCACTCTCTCTCCTTCTCTCTCTTGGGTTTTAAAACACTGTATTAATCTTTCCAAAAAATAAGTTTTGGTTTTTTTAATTTTCGTTCGCCTTTTCCTGCTCTTTATTTCTTCTCTTGTCTTTATTATTTTCTTCTTTTCCCTTATTTTGATTTAATTTCCTCTTTTTTCTAGCTTTTTTTTGGGGAGGGGTACCAGGGGTCGACCTCAGGACCTCATGCTCCAGCAGGCGCCCGTGCCACTGAGCGATATCACCGGCCCTTTTTTTGTATGTGGGTTCCGGGAGTTGAACTCAGGCCCTCGCGCTTGCCAGGCAGGCGCTTACGCCACTGAGCCATCTCACCGGCCCTTTTTTCTAGCATATTAAGGCAGAAACTTAGATCATTCATTTAAAAATCTTTCTTTTGTCTAATATTGAGTATTTAAACACACACAAATACATTCCCCTCTGAGCACCACTTTGACAACATCCTACAGGTTTTGATATGTGATATATTCATTATCACTCAGTTCAAAATATTTTACCTTTTCCTTTGGGAGTACTTCTCTGATGCATTGGGTATTTAGAGGTGCATTCTTTAATTTCGAGTTATTTGGAGTTTTTCCAGATATTTTAGTGTCATTGATTTTTTAAAGATTTAAACCTACTCTTGTCAGAGAACATAATCTGTAAGTTTTCAGTCTTTTGAAATTTATTGGAACTTATGGTCCAGCACAGGGGTGATCTTGGCGAATGTTCAGTGCTATGCTGCAGGCGTCAGGAGATAATGTTCTACAGCCCTGAATTAGGTAAAGTTGGCAGATAATGTTGTCTGAATTTTTCTATATCCTTACTAGTTCTTCTCTGTCTAGTTCTGTTAATTACTAAGAGGGTGGTGGTGAAATTTCCAGCTATAGAAGTCAATATTTGCTTCATTTCTTTGAGGATTTGCTAATAAGATACATACATAGTGCAGTCAAGTCCTTCTGCTGAATTAACCCTTTTACCATTATGAAATAGCCCTCTTTATCTCTGATAATATTCCTTATCTTAATGCCTAATTTGTTTGATATTAATGTAGGCAAAGAAGCTTTTATATGCTCACTGTTTGCATAAGAAAGAATATGAATATCTTTTCCCTTCAACTTATCTGTGTCTTTACATTTAAAATGTGTTTTTATAGACATAAAGTAGTTGAATCTTGCATTTTCACCCAGATTATTTTCTGATAATTGTGGAACTCCCAAGTTTTTTAAAAAGCTGAATAATAAGGAACTTCAGCCAGTTGCCTGGAGAGTTGCTTCCGGCTCTGCTCTGTGACCCTGATGGATGGATAGAGTCCTTAAATCTTGGGGGCATCTTTTCCTTAGGGAAGGAATCTGTGCATCACCTGGCTTGCCATGATTTGGAGCCAGGACTCAGGGTAGAAGCATCCAAGAGGAGTGAGCTTGGATGGGATTTGCAGTGGAGATAGGTACAACCATATAAAAAATACATCAACCTTTAGCTGCCTTCTTCACACGTCCCATGATCCTGCTTTCATAATGCTTCTTTTATCATAGTCATAGTCTTCAAATTATGTCTTTGGCAATATATTCCCTTGATCATGCTTTTCTTGTGGCGAAATGGTGCTACTTTGGAGAACGTACTCCAGAAAACAGCTTCTCCTATCATCTACTCCTCCTTCGTTTTTCGATCCTTCCAAGGCCCAGAGAGTAGCTTTGAGTAACTTGCTGGAGGATGTCTTTCAAAGAAAGATGGGAGGAAAAATAAGAGGAAGAAGCACACCAAGGGCCTAAGCTTCTTCAGACCTGTATTGCAAAATCATAATAGCAATCTTGTGAGGCGGTGCTTCTGCTGTCCCCTGTTTGTAGACAAGGAAACAGAGCTTAGTGGGGATAAGTAACTTGCCCAAAATCACTATAGTTACTGCTACAATGTGGTATATTACATAGTGTCATGTGCCTATCACAGTGGAGAGGCTACTAGGCACCCACTCCTCATTCACGGCCCCACTTCTTCTTTCCTAGTAAATCCCTCCTCCTTATGATTCAGAAGGAAGCTGGTCCCAGCCCAGATCTGTGATTGGAGATCCTGATCAGCCTAATAATCCATGTGGCCTTCTGGAATCAGATATAGCTCCCAGATGGACAGCCAGAATAATGGGCTCAGTCAGACTGAAGGGGAGGGCTTATACCTCATGGTGGGAGGAGAGGCTCACTCCCTCCTGCTGGATAAGCACTGGGGAGCTTACATCCTTGCCAGGGACGAGGTGGAGCTGCATCCATGAAGCCAGTGCTGAGGAAGGCAGAGTGAAGAAAGTAGACCTAGATCTTCAGTGATATTGATCTATCCATGAATTCATCGCCCCTGCAGCCCACACTAGCTTTAGTGTTTTCATGTGAGATTATCCATTTTTGTATTGCTTAAACAGTATTTTATATTTCTAAGAGTTAAAGACATCCTAACTGGAAAGGTCACAGAATAAGGGAATGGTAGAACCAAAGTAGGCATGTCCAATTCCAGAGTGAACGCTCCCAGTGGCAGAGCTCCTTGTTCCCTCTCAGTTAGAGTTTGTGACCTCTGTCTTACACAGGACAAAGCTGAAGTTTAAAGAGGGGAAGTGATTTGTCCAGGGTCACAGAGCTAGCAGGTAGTTCGCCCTAGCTCAGAACTCATGTTTATCTGACTACAAAGCCTGCACTCTCTGCCTGCCACCTCCAGTGGCTTCCCACCTTTCTGGCTGCCACTGTTCCTGTACCTTTGACTCCAAATAGAGGCCTCTCCGTCACCAAATAATGTGATCAAATCAAACCTTCTTTCCATACAATTAGAAAACATAACAGGTTACAGCAAAAAAAAAAAAAAAAAAAAAAAAAAGCAAAAACCTCCAAAGCTGCTCAAAGCTAATTAATTTCTATTACTAGTGAGAGAAGAACCACTTAACATGTCTTTTCTTATTCAAATTACCATTGACGGCACCTGCTTTTTTATTCTTGGGAAATCCTGCTACAATGCGGGTAAATTATGTAAGACTGTAGAATTTATGAAGATAAGGCAATTAGCATTACAAAACCAAGTCCGAGTTACAGTTTCTGGGGAACAGAAAGAGTTATGATGCTCCCTTAAATGGCCTAGCGAAGTCTTACAGATTGAGTTAATCCTTGTGGTAGTCAGGAAAATTGAAGGCTAAACGGCGCCATGATGGTGGGTAATTGTCAGGGCCCTTTGGTGATGGGGCTGTCTGTGCTTCTGAGGAGGCCGGCAGGGCACTTCGGGAAAGAAAAGGGAAGGAACAGGATTTATAGAGTGAGGAGGCAGGGAGAGAAGGAGGAACTTCCTTTTAAAGTCCTTGGTCTTTGGGTCAAGCAGGGTCCTATCCACAGACCAATCCTCCCACAAGGATTTCTGAAGCCTTCACTGCTCAGCACAGCTGCTTCAGGGCAGGAGCTTCCTGCAGTGTTTAGATGCTGCTGAGATTTTGCATCTGAGTTGGAGGACTCTTAAAAGACACTGGATTGCCAGGAGTGCGTGGCTTAATAGATGCAGATAGAGAGCGGGTAAACATAGGGTGCAGGCCTCAGAAATTGAGTGTAAGATTTAGGGCGTGTGCGCACATGAGTGTGCCCTTTTCTGCAGAAGTGTCTGCAGTTTTTATTTGATTCTGAATGGGTTTAGGATGCCTCCATCCCTGCCTTAGTTGGAAAGCACCTTACATAGTCAAAAGATCAAGAGAGGCAGGTACTCTCCCACCACCCTCCTGGAGGCTTGGTGTCCATCTGTTGCTGGTTTCCCATGCTGGGCCCACACAGCATCCAATTTCCAGGGTCAGGACCAAGGCTGCAGCACTGGCTTCTGGGCCCCTGGCTTGAAAGTCAACTGTTTCCTATTCAGCTTCCCAGGCAGGTCACTGCTGGCTCTTAAGGTGCCTTTGTGCGAATTAGAAGATGGCACTCTTCTCTGGGAGGATCCAATCCCATACCACTCAGCAGGCTTGGCAAGCAGAGCTCAGGATGGGCTCCAACCCGGATTGGCCATGTTGACTTGTGGCCTTGTACAGCATACAACCTGCATAGTCTTGCTCTCAAATTTTCTTACTCCAGGGCTTGAATCACTGGCTGGTACTAGAGTTTCTCCTGGCAAGACACTGAGCATGCTTAGGTAGGCCTGAGTAGAACTGGTTGAGGGTCCAGGAGACTGTTAGCTAGAAATAGAAATTTCATCATGACAAGGCAGAAGCACCAAGTGTAACACTCATCTCCATCTGGATTCAGAGCCAAGCCAGGCCCGTCAAGAGTGACCAGGCAGAAAGCAAAGCAAGCACAGTAAGCCTGGGGGAGGAATGGAGCAGCATGTCTAAGGAAGAGCCGCAGGCTGGAGCAGGCCAGAGCAGCAGGAAGGGATGGGTAAGGGGGAAACTAAACTGGTCAGCAAGAGGATTGGGATGGGTTGTTCAGGGCCTTGCAGGCCACTGTGAAGACTCGTGTATTCTGAGATGGGGTGGAAATCCTTGGAGGATTCTTAGCAGAGGAGTGGTGTGATCTGACCTGATTTTTAAAGGAATCAGTATGGCTGCTGTGTGCGGAAGAGGCATAAGGGACGAAAGTAGAAGCAGGGAGACACTAGGACCTTCTGAAACTGTCTTTCCGGATGAGAGATGTTGATGACTTGAAGAGATGGAACCTGCACAGAAGGTGAGAAGAAATGACATTTGGGAAGTACTGGTATCTTTAAGGTATAGATGCAGAAATGAATGATACATTGGATGTAGGGTATGAGAAGAGAAAAGTCGAGAATGCATCAAGGCTTTTGGTTTTGTAAATGGAGCAGAGTGAAGGGTGCATCTAGATGTCTGAGAGCTTGGCAGAACAGGTGCACTCTGTCTTTTTTTGTTTTTGTTTTTGGTTCTAATTTCAGGGCCAAATATTTCCACCTATATCCTTTGCCCACCAGGCCTGCACAGGGGCCTGCTCACCTCTGCCTCAAAACTGCTGCTCTTGACTTCCTTCTAGAATGTCATTTCACTTTTCTTTTTGCTGAACTGTTGCCTTATACCTGAATACTGGATGCCAATCATCTATCTGTCCATCCGTCCATCCATCCACCCACCCATCCATCCATCCATCCATCCATCCATCCATCCATCCATCCTTTCATTCACTCATGAGTAAATATGTATTACTGAGGACTTACCATGTGCAAGATGCGGATCTATGCACAAAATACCTAGCAATGAAAAAGACAGCCGTTGGGCATGCGCTTAAGTTTCCTCAGGATACTTGTGTTAAGGAAATACTACCCTATCTACCCAGGGCCCACCAGCTACCTACCTACTTTATGCCAAGTTCCATGCCATTGCTTTATAGTTTAACCCTTTTAATCATGTAGAGGAGACATGAGCAGTCTTTGGGCTTTATCTCTTTTGTCCCCTGCCATTTCTTCAGCAATCAGATGCACAGTTACTGTTGCAATGGGAAAAATCAGTAGCCTTCAGAGTGATGAATCTTAGGCACAGAGTTTTTTCAACCCTACTCACAAATAACATATTCCTTGGGTTTCCACAGAAGGCTTAGGAAGACATTTGAGGACACCGGTTTCTGAAGCTTTTTGCAACTGTTCTCTTGTGTTATTTTGGGATCCCAACTAGCACGGCCCAAGCTACTGGGCTGGCAAGGGATGTTAGGACCCAGAACTTGACCCATCTTCTGGAGAGGGACCATGACTTACTTGGGAAGAGCTGCATGTAGGTTCTGAAAGGAAACCAATCAGGCAACAGATTACAGCAGTGGGAGTAGGAGGGGAGCTACATTTGGGTAAGGACAGGGCAGGGCATTACCACCTGGATGGGAGGCTGCTGGACACTTTCCTCCCCTTTGGAACAAGGTCTGGTTGCCCAGAACCTTCGACGAAGCACACCCAGCTTGGGAGATGCCCAGGTGGCAAAGTGAACGTTTGTGCAAAGCCTTGGATGGCTTGGAGGTTTGGGATTTCAAAGGCCCTTTTGAACCATCAGCTCGTCACTCCACACACCAAGGATATGAGCACAATTATCCCTTATTTTTCAGACAACAAAACCAATGCTCAGAGACAGAGCACCTGGGGCCCCACCAAGCCAGTGCCAACCTGCAAGCATTTCCTGGTCTCCAGTCCCATCCCTAAAGCTGAGACTTCTCCCAGATGGAAGCGTCTAGGCCTCACTGCCTTGCCTTGGGTACTGGATGGCATTGGACCACCTAAGGTGGAAACTGGAAGTGTACCCAGAAGCCATCCTCATACACCAAGCCTTAACCATGTGCCAGACCCTGCGGTAGTGACGTCAACCCAGCATCCCATTTAATCCTCCCCGGGAGGCTGGTAGAACTTTAATCCTCTCTTGTTTTACAGAGGAAACAGAGGCTTGGAGAGGTAGCTTCACAGAGCTGCACACACTCTCTCCCTGGGATCCACAGGCAAGGTTTCAAACTTCAGTACTACCACTCACAGGGGAGGTAAATTTAAGAAGGCCAAGTCCTCTGATGTTCGGTTTCCTCATCTGTGACACACGGGTCATGGTGGGGTTACAGTAAGTTGTACTATGTGAAGCCCCACAGGACCCTGGCACAGAGAAGCTCCAGTCTCTACCTGTGCCCATCCCACCCCAAGAGATTCTGAGGAACCCAAACTATGGGGTACCCAGGGGACAAAAGGCATTCTCACCTAAGTGATCATCCATGGTTTAACGTGCTGGGAGGCAGTCCTGTGGGAAAGGGGTGGGTGGGTGGCATGTAAGGGATTGCAGACTTGGCAAATAAAAATATAGGATGCCCAGTTAAAGTGTAATTTAATTTTAATTTCAGATAAATGACACATAATTTTAAAAACCATCCCAAGTGGACACCTGTATTTTATCTGGCAAAAAACGTGAGCTGCAGACCACAGTGGGGCTGTTGCTGGTTTCTCCTGGAGCCCTGCCGCTTGACATTGATTCTTTTGGGAGGAGCTGCAGGAGCCGTGCAGGGCAGCAGTGGGCCTGCAGGCATCACCCCCTCAAGGTGCTCTGCAGGGCCCAAAGGCTCTAGGAGAGAATAATGGACTAGTAATTATCATCAGTTAGAAGCTCTGAGTGCAGGCCTTTTCAGAACAGAAGTGGATTCTAGTTCTTAAAAGGATTTGCAGACTTGAACAAATGCCTTCCCTAATCAGTACAAATTGTTCCTTTAAACAAGAGAGAGCCATGCGTCCACTTTCTCTCCGTCAGGCTAATGAGCAGTCAGCATCATTCCTCCCCGGGTCTGGACTCTCCGTCTTCCTCTGGGGTACAGGGAGATGGTGGAGGAGGTGGAGGGCACTGAGAGGACCTCCTGTGGGCTGAAGCGGAGGTACTGCCTTCTGCCAGCTGTGTCCCAAATCATGTGGTTTAGTCGCTCGGACTCAGTCTTCTCATCTGTGAATGGGAATAATGATAAATCCTGCCCTCTTCATATGACTCTCCTGATGGTCATTCAGGAGACTGCGTTATCCACCTTCTCCAGCAGAAAGCCCCATCCCTCTCCACAGTTCTGCCCCTTCCCACCTTA
Source organism: Erethizon dorsatum (assembly GCA_028451465.1). Taxonomy (NCBI): domain Eukaryota; kingdom Metazoa; phylum Chordata; class Mammalia; order Rodentia; family Erethizontidae; genus Erethizon; species Erethizon dorsatum. The sequence goes on along the minus strand of CM051827.1, from coordinate 104,996,803 downwards.
TCTTCATTTCCAAAACTTCTGCAAGCATATCTCTATTCATGTCCTCAAGAGACAAAAAAACCAAAACCCAAACCAGCTCATTTTACATTTACATTCCTCCTGTCCTCTTTCTTCGTCCCCAAATGCCTGTGGATTGGTTACATTTGTCCCTTTAGGTCCCCACCTCAGTTCATGAGTGGAGATCACTGATCTGTAGACCTTATGCTGGAGCTGCTCTTTCTCAAATTTCCGCCTGTCACCAGGACGCCTCCTCTCTCCTTCATCCAAGGCTGAGCTCTGCCTTCCACGCTCTCTGTGTGCTGGCCTGGTGTCAGCCTCCCTTCGCTTCTCTGTGTTCCCTTCGCTGCGAATGGTAAAAGTGAAGAGTGGGTAATGTCTCCTTGCAATCCTGAACCCAGGACCCTTCCTTCTCAGCAGCAGAAAAGCGGACCAGAGCCACTGCTGGTGTCACTATTACCATCCTAATGAGAATCCTGGGTGGCAGAGCTCCAAGGAGGAGATGGCAGTGGTACCTGTTAAGGTATCCTTACCTTCTCAGAAAGAGGGGATATGTGCCAAGGAATTAGACTAAAGTCATTTTAAATTTGGCAGAGAGTGTAAATTATAGGGCAGCTGAAGGAAATTCATAAACAAATTCTTTTAAATCTAGTAGAGATTAAGTGTAGGGAAAGTCCTGAGGGATTCACCTGCTCTCTCCTCTAACTCCCAGCCTGGCTGTGGACTTATTCAGAGGGCATCACGGCTTCTCCTCCACCTCCATGGGTGGCGAGTGAAGTGTTAGCAGAAAGAGCCCGAGAGGTTAACATATCGCCTGTGTAAAGGCCATCGTTACTGTGTCAGAGCTCTCCTAACTCTGGGGATGGCCAGGGCCAGACTTATGATGGTTGTTCTTGTTTTTTAGATTGGAAGCTAAGGCTCAGTTTCCCAGGATCATTCAGTTAGTGAGCAGCAGAACCAAGGGCCTGTCCTACTACCCCAAGGCCACCTGCCCAGGATCAGTTAATAGCTTTGGAGTTTCCTTGATGCATTACCACTGGCCTGACCTCATTTTTCAACAATGAGCTTTTGCAGAAAAGACGGCTGCCCCAGGGGCTCAGCGGGTCCACAGGGTCATTCAAATTAAAGTTCTGCTGTAAATGATCAAGTGTCTACTGAGTGTCAGCCTGAGCTGGCCAGGCATTTCACAGACTTCACGGGTACACCAGGACGCACGAGTGGTGACGTTAGCCCCAGTTTACTGACAGGGCTTGGTGAAGCTGGCGAGTCTTACCAATAGTTGCCCACAAATTAGGGGCAATGCCAGGATTCAGAGCCACTTCATTTTTTCCTTCATACCCATCCAAGGGCCTGTGCATCCCAGAAAGCCAGATATTATCTGAAGAAATATTTATTTATATATTTAAAAAGCAAAGATGTGTTGCATGTACAATAAAATCGGAAGCCCTACCCACAAGACTCTGTAGAACCTGGCCTCTGCCCACCTTTCCAAATGTATCTCAGATCCTTTCTTCCTTGTTTAGCATACTCTAGGACCACCAAAATTTCTTCCCATAAGCACTTGGCACTTGCTATACTCTCTCCCTGGAACCTCCTTTGCCTATCATATACTCATGGATGGCTCCTTCTCATCGATTAGTTGTCAATTCACAAATTACCTTCTGAAGGGGGCTTTGAGCCCTCAGCTGCATTAGTGGCCCATCCCAAATCATCAGCTAACCTATTATCATCTGATTTGTTCATACCTCTCATTATCTGAATTTATCTTACTAATTTTTCACCTGTTCACTATCTCCTTTGCTAGATTGCAAATTCATTATCTACCATAATACTTGTTTTATTCCAGTACTTAGAACAGTGCCTAACACACAGTGGGTACACTGAAAAGATTTGTTGGATAACACATGAATGGGTGAGATGTCATCATGTCTTGGAACAAAATTATCCTGTTCTGCATGCTGACCCCCTGCATTCTTAGCAGAGAGAATTTTTTTCTTTCTTAACAAATCTCATTAAAATCAGTCTTGCCACCAAAACAGGTTTTGCTTTAACTATACAGCTTAATCAAAGCAATGATGTGAAGGTGCAGAGTGGCCTAGGCTACTCACTGTGCCCTCTAACACTGGCCTGGAAAGAACGGAGTTTGTAAATAGGTTGGGGCCCTCAGGAAGACCCATCTGCTTTCTGCAATAATGTAGAAAGAAAACTTTCAAATACCACAATTTGCAAATGAAGACCTTTAAAATAATGGGGCGGTGGCTCAGGAATGGGATTATTAGGATAATGCGATGTTTAAGTGGGTGCTTTTCCTCTCAAGGACCTGCCTGAATTCTGCTGAGCTCATTCCACGAGAGACCTCAGAGAGATCAGTTGTGACTTTTATTAAAGTCAAACCAATACCTGTATTCGCAGCCGCCTGGAGGAAATTTCTTTCTGTAACTCTGATTGAAGTTTAATGGGAACTACACAAAGAAAATTTACTTAACCTCCTCACCCATCTCTTCCACCGTGGAAGTCTGTTCATCACGTGCTCTGCTCCCAGGAGACACTATCAAAGATAGCACTTCTCAATTTCATAATATTTTTCAGAGTAAAAGAGGGAAGACAGCTGCAGACCTCTACTATTCCAGAATACCATGTAGTCAGTGTCTGATTTCACTTACAGGAACAATGCAGAGGTTCTTCCCAAGGGTGTGCACATTAGTGTTTTGCAGATTACAAATAAAAAACATATGAGCGACTAAGAGCTCATCTTGGGTGCGTGTGAATGTACATGGACACAGAGCCCTGGCTAATGTGCTTCTGATATGTCCATCTGGCTGACCGACCTCAGCTCCCAGCACATAGGAAGACAGGCACCTGCTCATACACAGCAAATAAAAGCACTGAGTAACACCACTCATTCCAGAGAGACCCCGACATCAGAGTACTAACACCTGTCATGTGCAGCACTTTGCAGATGGAAAGTACCTTTGTAAAATCCCACATTTTTCTTATGAAGTTTACACACATCTAAAAAAAAAAACATATGGGGCCGGTGAGATGGCTCAGCAGCAAAAGCGCCTGCCTGGCAAGCGCGAGGCCCTGAGTTCGACTCCCGGAACCCACATATGAAAAAAGGGCCGGTGATATCGCTCAGCGGCACGGGCGCCTGCTGGCGCGCGAGGTCCTGAGGTAGACCCCCGGTACCCACAAAAAAAAAAAAAAAAAAAAAAAAGAAAACCCAGTTGTAGTTCTGTAAAGTGTTAACTAGTGAAAGTCTACATGACCATCTCGTAAGTCAAGGAATAGGACATTGCCATCGCCCAAAGCCCTTCTCCGAGCTCATTCCTGGTTGCCACTGTTTCTTGGTTTCCAACTTTCTTCCTAATTACTTGTTTGCTTTATTCGACAGTTTTACCACCTAAGTGTGTGTTCCTAGACAATATAGTTTTTACCAAACCAAACAGCACACGCAAAATGTACCCTTTTGTGTCTGGCTACTTTTTTCTCAACATTTTGTTTTTAAGCTCTGCCTCTGAATCTTATAAGAATGTTGTGGTGTGTACTATATAGGTCATTTGATTCGCTGTCTGGCAGTGCATGGGTATATGTATACTACGGTTATTTGTTCAGTGCTCTGTGGATGGACATTTGGGTTTGGGCTGTTTCTGATTTGGGGTTATAATGAATGATAGCACACTATATTCTTTTACCTGTATTTTGGCACACACCTGGATGATTTTCTCTCAAAAGAGTTGGCTACATCTGGCTCACTACTTGTATTTGTAAATAAATCGTATTGCCATTCCTATTTGTTTACATATAGTCTGTGACCATTTTTGCAAAATGAATGCAGAATTGAGGAGTTGTGACAGAAACTGACCATACGGCCTGCAAAGCCAACAGTGTGAGCTACCAGGCCCTTTTCAGGAAAAAGCTTGCCAACTTCTGCTTTAAGGTGTATGCTTAGGAGGGAGCTGTAATGTTACAGGGTTTGCATATTTACAACCCTCATAATACTGCCAATTTTGTTGTTGTTGTTGTTGTTATTGGGGATTGAACACAGGTCCTTTGCACTGAGTTACATCCCCAGCCCTTTTGTATTTTTTATTTTGAGACATGGTCTCACTAAGTTGCTAAGTTGTCCAGGCTGGGCTCAAACTTACAACCTTCATGCCTCAGCTTCACAGAAAGCTGGGATTACAGGTGTGTGCCCCCATGCCCAGCTTGCACTGCCATTTTTTTCCCAGCAAAGTTCTTCCTATAATTTTAGCATTTTATTATGAAAAAGATTATTTCAAAGGTAACCAGTGAAGGAAGGTCTTCAGGCATTGCATATTCAAAACATGGTATTACTGCACAACTTCAGGGCTTCACCATAAAAGATGAAGAACTACTAATCGTTCTAACTACCCTTCATGCTAAATCTAGGCCACAGCTTAACACTTAATGAACAATCAGGCTTACGGCATATCAGTGATTTCAAGACCTATGGTAGAAAATTCTCATCTATTTTGTTTGGTGGGATTGCCAATCCCGTGCTATTTTAGCATACTTAGATGACTGCTGTTACAACTCTACCATGTCTATGAGGGCTCTACATAACAGATTTAGACCTGTATGAGCCACAGACCCAGTGGCCATTGAGGATGAAGATGTATAAGTCTTTAAAGAAACACCATGGTGTCTAGGACGTGAAGCACAAAGCTTCTTTTTCCCTGACCTGTTCTTTATCATTTTCAAAAGTTTCTTCTCCATCATTAACTGTAGCTTCTTTACGCTGCTGAGATTCCAGCACCAGGTCATTCACATCACTCTTTGCTTTTGAGAATTCCACCTCATCCACCCTCTTTCTGTAAACCAATGAAGGAAGGCCTTCTGGAAACCATGGGATAAACTGTTCCCAGGTGTGGTTATAAAACTCATGTACAGTAGCACTGTTGCCGAGAACATGAATGCCAACTGGGGACCCCAAGAAGAGGGGCCTCACATGACCACCTGAAGGCCCAGAGGAGGCCACCCCATGCCGCTCTGCAAAGTACTGTTCTTGCTCTTGGTGCTCAGCATCTATTCTTCTACCTCTTTAGTGGACATGGGATCCTGGAAGGCAGTGACCACAAAGGGAGGATCCAAGTGTTGGCTCAGGAACTGGCTAACATATTCTTAGCATGGAACATTTGTTGAGTGAATTCTATGTGTGAGCCCTGTATTGCCTCCTGCTTCTGACTCCAAAAGGAGACAGTGTTGGCACAAAGGTTTTGTTTTTTTCTCTCATTAGAAGAAACAGGAGGTAGGTAATCTCGAGCTAGTATGGTTTTTGATCATCACCAGGAAACCTGGACCTCTTCTATTTTCTCCACCTTCCTTAGAAGGAGTCCATCTTTAAATTTTTTTGTTTTTTTTGGTGGGTACCCGGGGGGTCGACCTCAGGACCACGTGCACCAACAGGCACCCGTGCCGCTGAGCGATATCACCGGCCCCTTTTTCGTATATGGGATCCGGGAGTCAAACTCGGGCCCTCGCGCTTGCAAGGCAGGCGCTTACGCCGCTGAGCCATCTCACCGGCCCTCCATCTTTAAATTTGAGCGTTATCTATAACTCTGCACTCCAGATGTCAGTTAGAAGGGGGTGGGGAGGGTGCTTCCCAACTCCCTCATCATATGTAAGAGTTTTCCAGGAAGTTTTCACTAACAACTTCTATTCATTTTGGCCAGATCAGAGGTTGTGGCTATTCCTTGCTGCAAAGTGAAGGGGGACTTACTCTCTTTTTTGGTGTACACTGAGTAAAATCAAGGAGAGAATGCGCACTGGGTGGGAAAACTGAAGTCTCCACCACATGGAGTAATGTCGTGGCATCTAGAGCAAGAGCTGAGTTGGGCCTCCAACTAGGATTAGTGATGTTAGCAACGATGTAGCTAATCTCTCCTCTCCTTTACAGGGGACTGTAGTCTCTTTCTCTGTATTTCTCTCTTATCTTTTCTGCCATGTAATTTCTGTTCCTATAACCTCAGCACACAGGGAATAGTGCATAGAGTGAACTCTATCCTTGAATGTAAATTTCAATTCAATTTCCTATCATTGCCTAGAGGTACTGACTCTTATTTAAATTCTAGACTGAAGGAATTTGATTGCCACATGGCTGGCCTTTGGACAAGTGTCTGGCTCTGGGCCAGACGTGTGTTTGGGGAATGCGGGCAGCAAGAACATACAGAACATGGGATGGCCTTTTTCGGGTGTGGCAGATTCTCTTGGAGAGGCTGTGGGTGAGGGAAGTAATTATACATACTGGTTCATGGCAATAATTATTAGAAGTTTTACAGTATTTGATCTCAAGCCTCCACATACTGGAGATCCACAGTTATTCTAAGGTTGCCAGCAGAAAGTTTACTGGAGTTGATTCTGGATTTTAAAATTTGTGAAGCTTAGACACTTCAATGTACAGGATCCTGAGAAGTTTCTACTTCTAGAGGGAAACAGGAAAATTATTTTTTGTCAGGGACAGCACCCATTTTCTAAGAAGAGACAGTAGGGTAGAACTTTCAGTCTTTTAACTATAATACTATATTGTAGCTGTAAAGTCAGTAGATATGACTCACTACCTTGAGTAAATACTGAAATAATGATATGGTTCAAATGTACAATGACATGTTGAATATTTTGTACGGTATTATAGATCAGGTATCTTTAGCAGGACCAAGCCCTATGGGGAGATTCCTTTTCTAAACATAAATCTAAAAAGGTCTATTTGTCAAACTCATTACTCATTTCTTGCAACACGTTTGTATTTTTTGAAATGTATACAATTGAGATCATAAGGCTTGTTCAACAAGTAGAGATATATATGCTTGAGCTTCTTTTCATCCCGTGCTAGGTGTGAAGGACTATGAAATGGAAGCGGAGGAGTTCTGATACAGTCTAAGAAATACATGGTTGACTGTGTGACTACTAGTCAGGCCAGGGGCCCAACTTCACCTTGACAATGGAGGGGGTGATGCCTGCCCTGTGGGACATAAAGAGCATTTCTCTCCATCTCCTGGGAAGAAGATGAGGTGGGCCTCAGATTGGAAGCAAGGAGGATCTCACAACTTTTCCAGGCCCGTGGTCCATGGAGAATGACATGGTCAAAGCAACTCACATCTGTGGAGGAAAGCTAGCCTGGAAGCATGGTAGTAGTTCTGGAGTTAGAAAGAGAGATGGTCAGGGATGACCTGTACAGAAGATGTGATTTTTGGACTCCATGAATAGGTATATCTGATATCCAGTTTTAACTTTTTCTTTCCCTTTTTTACTCTTAGGCTTGCATACCTACATTTATTCTTCCCCACTGCTAAGACACACACACACACACACATGTGCACGCACACCCTTACTGTGTTGAGTGTTTTGGGGGGGATTATGGAGGGTCCAGCATCCAGGCTTAAAGCAAAGTAGTAAAGAACAACTCAGAGCAGCCTAGAGAAACAGCTACCAAATAGCAAAAGATGACCTAAGAGAAACCCCTAGTAAGAGTGGCAAGTAATAACTACTGTGACTTAAATATCACTAAAAGATAACTGACTGTTAAAACAAAAACAATGAAAATGCATTGTAAGGCATAGTGTGGAAGTCAAGTATATGACAAGGGCATCACAAAAGCTCTGAGGCCAAAAACGGAAGTGCATCTGTAAAGTTCCTATACTGTAGGTACGTAGTACCTTTTGAAGGTAGAGAGTGGTAAGGTAAAAATGTATGCTATAAACTCTAAAGCAACTACTAATACAACGCAATGAAGACTCACAGCTAATAAGCCAACAAAGGAGATAAATGGAACCATAAAATAAGAGTCAATTAATTCGAATGAAGGCAGATAAAGAAGTAGAGAGGGAACAAAGAACGTAGGAGACAAATAGAAAGCAGTATAGTTGTGAGATTTAAAACCAAACATACAAATAAAAGCACATATTTATAAATGACCTAAACACTCCAATTAAAAGAGAGATGATCAGGTTATGTTTTTTAAAAAGACGAGATTCATTATTATATGCAGCCTATAAGAAATCCATTTAAATATAAAGACACAAGTAGGTTAAAAATGAAAGCAGAAAAAGACCCATTGGGCTAACCCTAATCAAAAGAAAATTGGAGTGGCTACCTTAATATCAAAGTAGATTTCAGAGCAGAAAGTATTACCAGGAACAAAAGGCATTATTTCACAATAATAAAGGGGGACATTTATCAAAAAGACACAATAATCCTAAATGTGTATGTACCTAACAGCAGAGGAAAAAATACCTGAAGTAAAAATTGATAGAACTTTGAGGAGAAATAGACAAATCCATTGTAGTAATCATGGATTTCAATAATACTCTCTGAATAATTGTCAGAACATAAGTTTATAGAAGACTTTAATAGTTCTATCAAACAACTTATTGACATTTATAGAACATTCTACTCAATAACAAAGGAATATACACTCTAAGTACATGAGGAGGGCCGGTGAGATGGCTCAGCAGCTTAAGCGCCTGCCTGGCAAGCGCGAGGGCCCGAGTTCGACTCCCGGAACCCACATACGAAAAAGGGGCCGGTGATATCGCTCAGTGGCATGGGCGCCTGCTGGCGCGCGAGGTCCTGAGGTCGACCCCCCGGTACCCACAAAAAAAAAATAAATAAATAAATAAAAATAAGTACATGAGGAGCATTTACCAAGATAGACCAAATTTTGGACCATGAAACATATCTTAATGCATTTAAAATGTTTCAAGTGCTGAGTGTGGTGGCACACATCTGTAGTCCCAGCTACTTGGGAGGCTGAGACAGGAGGACTGCAAGTTTGAGGCCAACCTGGATTACAATAGTGAAACCCTATCTCAAAAATTTAAAAGGACCAGAGGTGTAGCTCAGTGGCAAAGCACTCACATACTATATGCAAGGCCCTGGGTTCAATCCCCAGTTTGGAGACAGGATTCAACCATAAAAGTGTACTCTAAAACCACAATTAGGTTAAAGTAAACATCAGTAGCAAAAAGATATATGGAAAATCTCCAAATATTTGGAAGCTAATGCTTGTAAATAACCTATAGCTCAAAGAAGACACAAAAGGGAAATTAGAAAGCAGTTTGATCTGAATGTAAATGAAGATGCATCAAATCAAAAGTGTAAGATCCCAGTAAAGTAGTACTTACAGAGAGATTTATAAAATTAAATTCTTGATTGAAATAATAGTCTCAAATCAATGCCTTCATCTTCCATCTTAAGAAACTAGAAAAAAAGAGCAAATGAAACCCAAAGTAAGCAGAAGAAAAGAAATAATAAAAAAATCAGAGTGGGAATCCATGAAATAGAAAACAAAAAGGGAAATCAATGAAACCAAGAATTAGTTTTTTAAATTAGGAAAATGCAAATTTTAACCACATTGAGAAACTTCTGTACATTTATTTAAGCATCTAAAATTAAAAAGACTAACCATACAAAGAATTGGTGGTGATGTGGAACAGCCAGAACCTTCATAGACTACTAAAGAGACTGTAAAACAGTAGAAACACTTTGAAAAGAGTTGGCAGTTTCTTAAAAGTTTACTCATTCACCTATCATATAATTCAGCCATCCCACTCGGGAGAATTGAAAGCATACATCTGTACAAAGAGTTGTGCATAAGTGTGCATGCATCTTTATTTTAAATAACCCAAAACCGGAAAGAATCCAATCAGCACCAAGTGAATGAATAGACAAGCTGTATATCCACAGAGAAAAATACTATTCGACCATAAATAGGAGGGGAAAATATAAATGACTATCACAATAACTATGGTAAGTAAATCCAAACTCACCCTCAGGAAGTACGTATGATACAATTTCATCTATATGAAATTCTAAAACTGAAAATTTTTGTGACAGTAACTAGATTAGTGGTTGCTTGGGGGACAGGAAGTAAGCAAGGAAGCTCAGAAGAAGGGGTTGTAGAGGGAAACAAGAGAATTTTAGGGCTGATGGACATATTCATTTTTTTATTTGTGATGACGGTTTCATGAATATTACATAGATCAAAATTTAACAAATTCTACACTATAAAATGCGCCATTCTTGTGCATATCCAGTACCTCAATAAAGTTACTAAATGCTCAAAAACTTTCAAAAGAAATAACCAGATTTAAAGAACCAAAGAGAATTATAAAAATAAAATACAATAATTGAGTCAAAGGACTCAATACATGACATTGCGGATGAGTAGACACAGGTGAAGAGAGAAGAGGTGAACTGCGACACTCGACACATTGTCTGGAATGCAGCAAAATGGTGAGCAGAGAAATCAGACGAAATTTCAATATGTTAAAGAAAGCTTAGATGAAATAAATATATTCCTAAAAAGTAACATATCAGGAAGAAATAGGAAACCCAAGTAGTCATGTAGTCATTAAAAAACTTGAATTCATAGTTAAGTCTTCTCATAAAGGTCCTACAAAGCATTCAGGAGAACAAATAATTTCAGTCCTATGTAAGTCTTTAAAGGGTCAAAAAGGGGGGAAGAGTTTCTTTCTGTTTTATGAAACAATTGTGCCAACAAAACCTGAATAAGATAATGAGAAAAAATTAGTCTTTTTTCACTCACGAACCACAGGTACAAAAATCTTAAAGTATAGCAAGAGGTATCAAGCAATATAAATAAATGATAATACACTTCGATCAATGTAGATTAATTCTAGGAATTCAAGGTTTGTTTAACATAATGAAAAATCTTTCCCTGTAATTCATGGCGTTAACACAAGAAGGACCTGATTAGCCAGAACAACTCATTTTTGTCTTCCTATTTCTTCTTCAACTGTCATATGGACAAACAGCTGTAACTCCAGCAGCTGTCTTGAACCATGAGGTGACCTTGAACAGAAAGCCACACTGAAGAGCCTGAATTCCTAATGGCACACAAAAAAAGCCACTATCCCAGCCTTGGACTACTTCTATGTGAAAGGCAAACAGTACCTTGTTTAAACCACTGCCATGTTTTTTGAAGATTAAATTAGTAGAACAAATCCTAATTGATTCTGAGACCTAAAGTAGAATAGTGAAAGTGAGGAGAACCAGAAAAGCCTTCACAGAACCCATGATATTCACACTGGGGCTTGAAGAATGAATACAATCTTACTGGATAGAAAAGGTTAGAAAGGAGGAAGACTTTCTACCTGGGAGAAAAGCTGTGTGAAAAGGTGCATCGAAAGACGCCTTTGAAAAGACATTGAAAAGCATTTATTCAGAAAAAAAGCAAGATGAGTCTAACAAGTATATTTCTTGAATATTCTGTTTGGGATTTAGGCTGGGGCCAGGACTGGGGCTAAACTGAACTAGAAGAGAGGAGGATCACTTTGAAGCTCCATTATGTGCAAACCACTACCTCTGGGGGGAAGGCAGTGACCTTTTGCAAGGCTTGTGTGAGTAAACAGATATTAGCTAGTCAGATCACAGCACAATGAGGGCCAGTGAGTCCTCAACTTACACAAAGGTGATCTGAGCTTGTCTTTGCCTTAATAGCTGACTGCTTAAGATAAAAGTGACCACACTGGTCCTTTTCTCTGGTGGCTCACGCAGGCAATTCCGTCTAAGCCCTCATCACTAGTGGAGTGAGCCACCTGACAATAAAGTTTCCAAGAAAAGAAGTCTCTGTAGAGGAACGGAGAAAAAGAATTTCTTCTGTATATATGCTGATTTGGCTGCCTAACATGTTTTCATAAAATATGAGCCATTTTTATAAGAAGTCAGACTCTATTGCACCCAACAGCACAATGCCATATACATTCCAATTTTCCTGAGATAGTTATAGTACAGTTATTGACATTGTACTTTTTCACTCTCCAAAGTGCACTGCTTTGGATAATAAATTTTATGACCACCTAGCTCACTTGGAGTAAGCACTTCGTAAAGGAACAGTAGACCTTTGCTAGTACTTTCTCTCATTTGGAAAATAAACAAATTGTCACTATTCCCCTTCCTCCCAAACAAGTTTTGGGATCAAAGAGAAAATTTGAGAGAATATATTATTTGATCTTAGTGTTTCATATAGAGATGCTCAAGATGGAAGAAAATGCTTCCATAACATCGAAAGACCAACATTATTTGGCAAAGCACAGGGTGAAAATTGTACTAACAGGAAAAATATGGATTTCTCAGATAAGAATAGCCTCTGTGATCTTTGGAAGAAAAGAGAAACTTACAAGAGGAATGTGTGACTGCCCTTGGTAACTCAGAACACTAACCACAGCCTCACTGCAGGGGAACTGCACCGTTCCATTCCCCGTTGAAAAGGAAGCCACACTGCAGACGGGAAAGCAGAAAGATAGTCTGAATCCCTAATGGCCATTATACCAGCCTTCCTCCAATTATAACAGCCTTTCCCAACCCTTCCTCATCACCAGGAAGGGAGTGTCAATCCCTCCATCAATGCTAGCAGGAACCTCAGAAGAGGAGACCTTTTCTTGTCCCTTCCCACCAATACTGGCGGAAGCTTGACATTGAATAGGAATTATAATGCCACTTTTCCGATGGGATTATTGAAACTCAGAAGTTGGCAGAAATGGCAGAATTGGTGCTTGAGTTTAAAACATTCTTTAATAAAGAAATACAGTAGGACGGTTAAAAAAAATTCAAGTTTCCTAAAGAAAACCCAGGGGCTCAAAAACAGCAGGAGAAGCTGGATTTTTAGCTTAAAAATAAAGGGGACTTACAGGCACAAGATAAGATCTCTTTCATCAAATTCCCAATGGTCTGTCATATGGGAAAGAAGTTAGACCCCTGCAAGTTGGGCCCAGATTGCCAAGCAAGGACTAATGAAAGGAAGACATAAGGAAGCAGAGGCTAATTCAACCTAAAGGGAGGGAAATCAACATGTCTTGAACATCTACCTATGCCAGGAACTTTACGTGCATATTCTCCCATGGTTTGGATATGGTTTGCGTGTGTCCCCCAAGGCCCATGTGTTGGAAGCATGGTTCCCAGTGTGGTGGTGTTGGAACCTGTAAAAGGGGAGGCCATCTGGGGGTTAATGAATGGGTTAATGCTGTCTCAGAGGAGTCTAGCTCTCATGGGTCTAGATTAGTACTTTGAGAGCAGGTTATCATAAACCGAGGCCATCCCACATACTTGGTCCCTTCTGCCACAGAGCTGGTTCCATTTCTGTTTCTCTACCATACTGTAACACAGTCAGGAGTCCTCACCGGGATGCTGGCACCATGCTGTTTGGATGTCCCAGCCACCAGAATCGTAAGCCAAGTAAACCTCTTTACTTTATAAGTTACCCAGCCTCGGGTATTTTATCATAACAACACAAATGAACTAAAACATGGTCATATTTAATTCTCACACAGACAAGGAAGAACATCATTAAGTAGATATTATCTTCTTTTCAAAAGTGAGAAATCAGGAGATTCCCACCTGAGGATAAAGGCAGAGATACTTGTATTTTACTCATGTTCCTACCGATACTAATTATAAATTCTGGACAAAGTAGAAAAAAAATAACAGCTTGAAGGTAATGGAAAATTATCAAAATCAGGCATAAATGGGAGATTCGACCCTCCCTTGATGGAAGGGAATCACAATGGATGAGATATGCTTTACCCAGCTTTTGACCTGAGGATAGTCCTGCCTATGTGGTATGGAAGGTTCTTTGAATGGAAAGCTCAGGAAAGCAGAAAGCAGTAAAGCAGAAAGCTCAGGCATACTGGGGAGTCAGATAATACTGTTAGACTTTGCAGAGCAGCTGGAAATCAAAGGGGAAAGCCCAGAAAGGAAGAACTGCAGAAGGATAGCTCCCAAACCTGCATATTGATTCCACTAAAATCCTTGGTTGACACCTAAACCCTGAATGTGTGGGGCGAAATTCCAAGAAGCCTATAGGAAAATAATAACCGGAAGTCTGAAGAAAACCACTGAGGAGAAGATTAAGCAGCTGCCCATCATGGAGACAGCGTTTGAAGTTTGGAGTTTGAATCCCATCACATGAGAGGGCCTTAGGAAGGACCTCAACCTTTGCACTGAGACTCCAGAAAGGCCACACCCTAAGATTAAATAACACTTTCCAGGATGAAGGAATTCACCGAAGGATAAAAGGAAAAATGAAAATAGGCCTACTCTATCCCCTAAAGCCTAAAACCAAGCCCCTAGAAGACCAAGGAACTCTGGTGATAATTTATCTATTAGAATAAAACTTTAAATGCTGTCCAGAGAAAGAACATAGAATGCAGAGTTCTCAATGCATAAGAAAAATTATTTAAATTGCTAGACATATGAAAAGAGAGGAAAAAATGAAACCCAGTCAAGGGACAAGTCAACTGATAAAAGCAAAGTGATAAATGTAGCAGATAATTAGCTGAAAGGAACTGCTATAATCTGAATATTTGTATCACCTTAAAATCCACATGTTAGGGCCGGTGAGATGGCTCAGCGGCGTAAGCACCTGCCTTGCAAGCGCGAGGGCCCGAGTTCGACTCCCGGAACCCACATACGAAAAAGGGGCCAGTGATATCGCTCAGTGGCACGGGTGCCTGTTGGCGCGCGAGGTCCTGAGGTCGTCCCCCTGGTACCCACAAAAAAAAAAAAAAAAAAAATCCACATGTTAGGGCCGGTGAGATGGCTCAGTGGTGTAAGCGCCCGCCTGGCAAGCGCAAGGACCCGAGTTCGACTCCCGGAACCCACATACGAGAAAAGGGGCCGGTGATATCGCTCAGCAGCACGGGCGCCTGCTAGTGCACGAGATCCTGAGGTCGACCCCTGGTACCCCCCCCCAAAAAAAATTCCACATGTTAAAACCTAAACAAGAGTGTGACAGTTTGGAAGGTGGGGCCTTTGGGATATGTTTAGGTCAAGAGGATAAAGACCTCATGAGTGGGATTAGTCCCCTTATAACAGAGACTCCCAAGAGGTAGTGAACCCCTCTAGTATGTGAGGACAGAAAGCAATTGCTGTTTATGAGGAAGCAGGCTTTCACAAAATACATTATCTGTGCACCTTGATCTTAGACTTCCCAGTCTCCAAAATGGTAAGAAATAAATTTTTATTATCTATAAGCTGCCTGGTTTAAGATATTTTTGTTATAGTAGTCTGAATGAACCAAGACAAGGAACTTTAACTATGATAAATATAATAAATATGTAGGAAAAGATGTATTTAATGTGTACAGGTGGGGACTTTGAGAAAAATATTAATACCATAAAATAATTAAAATGAAGTTCTAGAAGTGAAAAAATAAAAATCTCAAATGTAAAAAAACAAAAAAGCATTACAATATATCATTCTAGGTTGGAGAAAGAAGACAGGTTCAGTGAGCTGGAAGACAGACCAAGAGAAATCCTCCAAATGGAAGTACAAGGAAGGAAGGAGATGTTGAAAACAATTAAATGAGTCTTAGTGATTTGAGAGGCAGTGTAAGTGGCTCTGCAAATGAACAACCGGACCTCAAGTAGGAGAGGAGCAAGAGAACAGGTCAGAAAAAGGTATTTGAATTAATATTGGTTACATATTGTCAAAATTTGATCCTGCCAGGAAATAAAACAAAATAACAACAGCCTCCACAATCCTATAGATCCAGAAAGTTCAACATACATCCAACAAGATGAATACAAAGAAAATTATATATAGGAACAACAAAGTTAAACTCTTGAAAAACACAAATGAACATAAAATATGAAAAGCAACCAGAGATACTTTTCATTAGAAACAATTAAAGCCAGAAGATAACAGTATTAAAATACTAAAAGAGAGCACCTTGTAAACCTAAAGTTCTGTGTCAACTGAAAGCACCATACAAAAATGAGGAGAAAATAAAGATATTTTCAAATAAACAAATGGTAAGACAATATGTCATCAGATGATACAGGTACAAAAAATAAGTAAGCAGGTGCTTACTTTGGTGACACATGTATTAAAATTTGAATATTATAGAGAAGATTAGCTTGACCCCTGCTCAAAAATGACATGCAAGTTCATAAAATGTTCCACATTTTTAGGTCAGGAGGGAGTGAGATGTTATATTCAAAGTAGTGAAAGAAGAAAAAAGAAAACTGCCAATAAAGAAAACTCTAGCAAGGCTGCCCTTCAGAAAGGAAGGAGAGATAAAGACAGTCCCAAGTAAACAAAAGCCAAAGGAGTTCATCACCACTAAACCTGTCTTATAAGAAATACCAAAGGGAGTTCTTTAAAATGAAATTAAAGGAGCTAATTAATAACATGAAAACATATAAGATATAAAATTCAATGATTAAAAACAAGTATGTAGTCAAATCCAGAATATAGTAATACTGTAATCATAATTTGTAAATCACATATATCTTTAGTATGAAAATTAAAAGGCCAACTCTTAAAAATAGTAACTACAATAATTTGTTAAGGGACAATCAATATAACAAGGTATAAGTAGTGACATCAAAAACAGAAAATGTGCAAGAGAACAAAAATAGTTTTTAATGTGATCAATATTAAGTTGATATTAGCTCAAAATGGCCTGTTAAAAGTAGAAGATATTTTATGTAAGCTTCTTGGTCATCACAAATCCAAAACCCACAGTGGATAAACACACACAAAAAAGTAAACACTCAAAGTACG
Source organism: Erethizon dorsatum (assembly GCA_028451465.1). Lineage (NCBI taxonomy): Eukaryota > Metazoa > Chordata > Mammalia > Rodentia > Erethizontidae > Erethizon > Erethizon dorsatum. The sequence goes on along the minus strand of CM051827.1, from coordinate 104,980,261 downwards.
GTACAGAAAACCATCGAATAACAAAAGAAGACAGCAAGAAAGGTACAAAAGATCCACAAAACAAACAGAAAACAAAATGGCATAGTAAATCCTTATAAATCAATAATTAATTACTTTGAATATAAATAGAGTAATTTCTCTAACCAAAGGCTATAAAGTGACTGAATGAATTAAAAAAAAAGACAAACAAGAGTCAACTGTATGCTGCTGTATTAGTCAGCTTTCTGTCACTGTGACAAAATAGCTGATATAGTCAAGTTAGTAAGTGGAAAGATTTATTTTGGCTCATAGTTCAGAGGTTTCAGTCTATGGTTGCTTGGCCCTGTGGCTTTTGGGCCTGTGGTGAGGCATTATGGTGGAAGTGCAGTGTAGAGGAAACATGGTTACCTAATGGTGGCAAGAAATAGTGGCAGGAGGGATGGCAAAAAGGAGCTGGGGCCCCGATATCCCCTTCAAGGCACACCCTCATGACCTAATGTCTTTCCATTAGGCTCTACCTCCTAAAGCTTCCACTACCTTTCAATAGTGCCAAAATGAAAACAAAGCCATTAGCTGATGGCCCTTTGGGGGACTTTCCAGAGCCCAACTCAAGCAGCTACCTACAAGAGACTCAATTTGCCTTCCAAGGCACAGAGAGATTGAAACTTAATGCAAAAAGAGATTCCATGCCAATGGAAACCAAAAGAGAGAGGGTATAGCTATTTTTCTATTAAATAAGATAGACCTTAAGCCAAAAACTGTAAAAAGAGACAAAGATAATCGTGTATAATGATATAGGGGATCAATCCATCAAGAAGTTAGAAAAGTAAGTGTATATGTATCCAATATTGGAGCCTTAATTATATAAAGCAATATTAAGAGATGTGAATGGGAAAATAAACTGCAACAAATAACAGTAGTGGCCTTACCTATTTTCAACAGTGAAAAAGATGATGCAGACAAAATAAATAAGAAAACATTGGATGTGAGCTGCACCAACAGACATATACAGAACATTCTATCCAAAGTAGCATTTAGACTACAAAACAAATATTAAGTTTTAACAAATTTAAGAAGATTGAAATAATATAGAATATGTTTTCAGACCACAATAGTATGAAATTAAAAATCAATATTAGGAGGTATCTTAGAAAATTCACCAATATGTAGATAAATATCAAAATCCTGAACAACCTATGGGCTAGAGAAGAAATTAAATATATATTGAGACAAACAAAAATGAAAACACAACATACCAAAACTAATGGAAAAGTTTATAGCAAAAACATATCCAAAAAGAAGATCTCAAATAACCTAGTGTTTATACCTCAAAAAACTAGAAAGTGAAGAACAAACTAAGGCTAAAGTTAGCAGAAAAAGTGAAATAATGAAGAGAGGAGCAGAAGTAAATGAGAGACCAGAAAACAGTAGAAAAAAATCAATGAAAGAGTTGGCTTTTGAAAAAATAAACCCAATTAATAAAAATTTAGCTAGATTAAGAAAAAAGAGATGACTCAAATAAAGAAGTGTAAACAAAAAAAAGACTTTACAGTGATATCATAGAAATACAACAGAATATGAGACTCCTATAAACAATTATATGCCAATAAATAACCTAGAAAAAAATGAGCCGGTGAGACGGCTCAGCGGCTTAAGCGCCTGCCTTGCAAGCGCGAAGGCCCGAGTTCGACTCCCGGATCCCACATACGAAAAAGAGGCCGGTGATATCGCTCAGTGGCACGGGTGCCTGTTGGCGCGCGAGGTCCTGAGGTCGTCCCCCCGGTACCCACAAAAAAAAAAAAAAAAAAAAAAAAAAAAAAAAAAAATGAACAAATTCCTAAGAACACATATCTTACCAAGACTGAAACATGAAAACAATCTGAACAGAACTATCATGAGTAAGGAGGTTGAATCAGTAATAAAACCCTCCTACTAAAGAAAAACCCAAGGCCTGGTGGCTTCACTGCTGAATTCCACTAAACATTTAAAAAACTAATACCAATCCTTCTCAAACTTGTCTAGAAACTTGAAGTACCAGCAATACTTCCAAGCTCATGAGGCCCACATTACCTGATACAAAACCAGACAAGGATCTGTAAGAAAAGAAAATTTCTGATAACTAAATATAAAAACATTCAACAGGTACTAGCAAACCAAAGTCCACAGCAATTAATATAATCCTTCACCACCATCAAGTAGAATTTATCCCTGGTGTTCAAGGATGGTTTAACATATGCAAATCACCACATTAACAGAATGAAGGGCAAAAGCCAGATGAGCATCTCAATAGATACCAGGAAAGCATTTGACAAAATTCACCAACAAAGTAGTTTTAGAAGTTGTCTTAGCTACTTTTCTGTCATTGCTGGCACAAAATACCCGACACTGAAAGAAGGAAAGGTTTATTTAGCTCACAGTTTGTAGAGGTTTCGGTCCATAATCAGCTGGCTCCAAAGCAGGGTGGCATGGCAGAGGCACAACAGTTCATGGAGGCGGAAGACAGCAAAAGCAACAAGAGCAAAAAAGGGGTGAGAGCAAGCCTCTTTTCCTCCCTTATATCGTAAGCAGGCTACCTGCCCTAGGGTGGGTGTAGCACTTACACCATGTTCCTGCCCTCCTCTTGCACAGGATGAGGATGTTTAGAAAGTGAGGACCTTGGCCCCCTGCTGAGTCCCTTAGTTGAACTTCTAAACTTCTCAAATTGATACATTGTATCAACCATTACAGAAGGAATGCACTTTAAATACAGTAAAGGCCATATATGACAAGCCTACAATGAATATCATACACAGCAGTAAAAAGTCTGCATCTTTTCTTCTAACATCAAAAAGACAAGAATGTCCATTCAACATAACACCAGAAGTTGTAAACAAAGTAATTAAACAAGGGAATTAAAAAATCATCCAAATGGAATAGGAAGCAGTTAATTTGTCCCTATTTGCTGACAACTGGTCTTAAATAAAGTAAACTCTAAAGACTCCACAAAGCCATGTTAGAACTAATAAATGAACTCAATAAAGTTGTATGACACAAAAATCAACATACAAAAATCAGTAGAGTTTGTATACACTAACAACAAACTATCTGAAAGAAGAAATCAAGAAAATAATATTTATAATAGCTAAAAGATAAATAAAATAGGAATAAGTTTAACCAAAAAGATAAAAACATCTATACACTGAAAACTGTAAAACATTTGTTAAAGAAAGTGAAGACACAAACAAAATGGAAAAATATTCCATGTCATGGATTAGATGAGTTAACATTGCTAAATTTTGCATACTACCAAAACGATCTATAGATTCAACACATCTCTATCAAAATTTCAGTGGCATTTGGGGAAGGTTGGGATTTTTTTGAGACAGGCTCTTGCTATGTAGTTCAGGCTGGCCTTGAGCTCACTATGTAGCTCAGGCTGGCCTTGAACTCTCAGGAACCTTCCTGTCTCAGCCTTCCAAGTGCTGTGATTACAGGCATGTGCCACTACTCCTAATGACCAATGGCATTTTTTATAGAAATGAAAGCAACAATCTTAAAATTTGCATGGAACCACAAAGACACCAGGTAGTTAAAGCAATCTTGAGTGAAAAAACAAAAACAAAAACAAAAAACCCAAAGAAGTCTCTCCACAAAACTGGAGACATCACATTACTTGATTTCAAAATATACCATAAAGCTATAGTAGTCAAAACAGTATGGTACTGGGATGGAACAGGAAAAAGAGTCCATAGATAAATTCATGTATTTCTGGTTAATTGATTTTTTTATAAAGATGCAAAGAACACACAATGTGGAAAAGACAATCTCTTAAGATGTAGTATTAGGGAAACTGGGTATATACAGGCAGAAAAACGAAATTGGACCTCTATCACACTCCATACACAAAAATATAAACTCAAAATTATGAAAGGCTTAAATGCAAGTCATGTAACTGTGAAAGTACTACAAGAAAACAAGGGAAACACTCTGCAACATTGGTCTGGCTAATTATTTTATTGGGTGTCACCCAAAAAGTACAGGCAACAAAACTAAACAAATAGGGTTACATCACACTAAAAACTTCAGCTCAGTAAAGGAAACAATCAACAGAATGAAGATACAACTTGTGGAATAGAAGAAAATATTTGTAAACCTTACATAAAAGGTTACTATCCAAAATAGATAAGGAACTTAATAGTAAAAAAAAAAGTCAATAACAAATGAGTGAAGAATCTAAATAGACATTTCTCAAAAGAAAACATATAAATTTCCCAAATATAAATGGAAAAATGCTCACTATTACTTATAAGGGAAACGCAAACCAAAACAACCATGACATCTTACCTCACACCTGCTAGAAGTGTTATTTTCAAAAAGACAAGAAATGACAAGTATTGGCAAAGATATGGAGAAAAGGGAAACCTTGCACATTGTTGATGAGAATTTAAATTAATAAAGCCATAGAAAACAGTTGGAAGTTCCTCAAAAATTTAAAAATAGAACTACCATATGATCTGGTAAGTCCACTATTGAGTTTATATCCAAAAGAAATGAAGTATGTTGGAAACATCTGCATTCCCATGTACACTGTAGCACTGTTCACAACAGCCAAGATACAGAATCAGTCCAGAAGTCCATCAACAGATGAATGAAGACAGAGGTATGTGACAGAGGTACACATACACAACACAATACTATTCAGCCTCAAAGAAGAAGGAAATGTTATTTGTGACAACATAGATTAACCTGGAGGACACAGGTTAAGTGAAATAAGCCAGCTACAGTAAGATAAATGCCATATAATCTCATTTATATGGGGAATCTAAAAAAAGATGAACTCATAGAAACAGATAATAAAATGGCAGTTACAGGAGGCTGGAGTGGGGATGAGATTGGGGAGATGTTGGTCAATATGAAATTTCACGGAGATAGGAGGAAAGAGTCCAAGAGATATTGAGAAAGATAGTGATTAAAATTAATAAGTGTATTATATTTTTGAACCTTTCTAGGAAAGTAGATTTTTAAGTGTTCTTACAATAAACAAAAGGTAAATATTTGAGGTAATGCAAATGTTAATTAGATTGATATATCCCTTTCACAGTATGTACATATTTCAAAACACAATGTTTGACACCATAAATATATATAATTTCATTAGAAAATAAATAATTTACTTTAAAAAATAAGCAATGTTAATATAAGTTCTTTAGGGTGAAAAAAAATGAGACCATATGGAAATTTACCTACAGGCAGGAATAAAGGGCACTGGAAATTGTAATTATGTGGGAATACTATGGTTTGGATGTTGAATGTCCCCCAAAAGGTCCATGTGTTAAAAGAGTGTCCCCAGGGTGATGGGACCTGAAGAGAGGTGAGTCCAGAGTGAGGTCCTTAGGTCATTGTGGGTCATATCCTTGAATGCAGTTCTCAACTCATTGCTAGTCCCTGTAGGATGATTGTTGTAATAGCCACAGTTTGGCCCCTACTTCTTTATCTTCTTTGCTCTGGTTCAAGATGTAACCATTTGCTCCTGTATGCGCTGCCTCCATGATGTTCCACCATCCACTGTCCTCACCAGAGGCCATGCAAATGGGGCCACTGGATCTTGGCTTTTGCACCTCTAAAACTGTGAAGTAAACAAACCTTTGTTCTTTATGTCAGCTACCTCAAGTGATTCATTGTAGTAAAACAAAGCTGAATCATACGGTCACCAAAAGTAATTCTGTAAGATAATTTTTTCTGTAAGATAATCTTTTCAATAAATAATGCTGAAACAACTGGCAATTCATATGGAGAAAATCAAGCATCAACTCCCACCTCATGCAACATACAAAAGTTAACTTAAGAGGAGAATAGACCTAAGTAAAAAAAAAAAACAAAAAAAACAAAAACAAAAAAACCCTGAAACTATAAGGTTCTAGAAAAAAACAGTAGAGAATACCCTTGCATCTTAGCAAAATTTCTTAGACAAGATCTTCCAAAAACGGATATGCTGGGCTTCACATAACTTGAAACTTTTATTCTTTTTTTTTTTTTTTTTTTTTTTTTGGTACTGGGAATTGAATTCAGGACCTCACACTTGCCAGGCAGGCGCTGTGAAAGTTTTTTTTTTTTTTTTTGGTGGGTACCGGGGGTTGAACTCAAGACCTCATGCACCAGCAGGCGCCCGTGCCGCTGAGCGATATCACCGGCCCTTTTTTCGTATGTGGGTCCCGGGAGTTGAACTCAGGACCTTGCGTTTGCCAGGCAGGTGCTTATACTGCTGAGCTATCTCACCGGCCCAATATTTTTATTCTTTAAAAAACAACAGTAAAATGAAGAGGCAAGCCACAGCCTGCTAAAAGTATTTGCTATGCCTTAAATCTGATAAAGAACTTTTATCCAAAATATATAAATCTTACAATTTAATAGCAAAAAGACGGACAGTCCAATAATAAATAAGCAGAAGATTTGCACAGACTCATCACAAACAAAGATATATGAATGGCCACAAAACACACACACACACACACACACACAAAGATGATCAACACTGGTTAATCATTAGGGAAGTGCAAACCAAAACCACAATGAGATGACCAACAATGGCTGACAATATTGAGGGTTGGTGTGGATGTACGGCAATGTCAACTCATACATATGGTGAAAGTGAGAATGTAAATTTTACAACTAATTTGGAAAAGTATTTGAATGTTCTTACAAAGATAAATATATACATTCTCTATGATCCAGCAATTCTACCAAGTATTTAAACATGTTCACACAAAGATTTGTGTGAGAATATTCATAGCAGCTCTATTTATAATAGCACCAAAGTGGAAGCAACCCAATTGTCTGTCAATAGGTGAATGGATAAACAGATAGTAAATATTAATAAAAAATACTACTCAAAAATAAATAGAAGCACCTGCCCGGCAAGCGCGAGGGCCCGAGTTCGACTCCCGGAACCCGCATACGAAAAAAGGGCCGGTGATATCGCTCAGCGGCACGGGCGTCTGCTGGCGTGCAAGGTCTTGAGGTCGACCCCCAGAACCCACAAAAAAAAATAATAAATAAATAGAAAAAACTATGGGCATGTGGGGCAACATGGATAAATCTGAAAATCATTCTATTGAGTGAAAGAGGCTTGTCAAAAATATAAGTACAAGTCAGATGCAGTGCCACATACTTACAATCTCAGCTACTCAGGAGGCTAAAACATGAGGATCGCAATTCCCAGGCTAGGCTCGGCGATGTGGAGAGACCCTGTTTCAAAAAACAAAAAAATAAAAAGGGTGGAGATGTAGCTCAGTGGTAGAGCATCCTCGGATTCAACTTCCACTACAAATGAACAAGTGAAAAACAAGTAACTAAGCTCTGGTGTTAGAAACCCAAACACTGGCTACGTTTAGGAGAGACAGACTGAAACAGGGTTCTCCAGAGAAACAGAACTAAGAGCACCTATAAAATTATAGGAGGTGATTTAATACATTGACCCACATAGTCAGAAGTGAAATAGTCCCAGAATGCCTCTCGAGAGCAATGAAAACTAGTACCTGTGCAGTCCCAGAAATGGGAAGCTTCAAAACGAGAGGCCAGTGATACAGTCCCAGGCCATGGCTGAAGTTCTGAAAGTGCCCTGAAGAGCCGCTTGTGCAAATCCCCATTCAAAAGCTAATAAGCCTGGATTCTCATGTCCACAGGTGACAGCAGCAGCAAAAACATACTCACTCAAGAAGGACTGAACATACAAAAGCCAGCTTTTCCCTTCTCTCACATTTTCACTCCATCTGCACCCTCAGCCTATTGGATGGTACCACCTACATTTAGGGTGTGTCTTTCCTGCTTGGTTCCCTGGCCCACGTGCAAATCTCCTCTAGAAAGACCCTCACAGACACACCCGGAAGTGTGCTTTATCAATTTTCTAGGAGATTTTCAATCCAGTCAAGTTGACAACAAAAGTTAACATCACACAAAACATGAGGGAATTTTTGTAGTGACATATCTTCTACTATACTGAGGTGGTGGTTATACATGCTGTATTGATTTCCTGGTGCTGATGTAACAAAATACCACCAACTGAGTATCTTAAAACAACAGAAATTTATTGTCTTATTTCTGGAGACTGGAAGTCCAAAATCAAGGCATTAGCAGGGTTGGTTCTTTCCGAGTACTCTGAGAATCTGTCCCATGACTCTCCCAGCTTCTGGGGAAAGCCAGCAACCTTGGTATTCCTTGGCTTGTAGACTCTAATCTTCACCTCCATGTTCACACAGAATTCTCTCTGCATGCAAATTTCCCTCTTATAAGGGCACCACACAGGATTAGGACTCACTCTAATGGTCTGATCTTGGTTACACCTGCAAAGACTCCATTTTCATATAAGGTCCCAGGGACTAGGATGTCAACATAGCTTTTTTGGAGGTGGATACGATTGAACCACAACACGTGAATATATATTTGTCAAAACTGAATTTATGAGACAAAAATCTATGACCTTAGTTTGGCGATGAGTTGTTAGATATAATACTGAAAACATGATCCATGAAATAAAAAATTGATAAATTGGGTTTTATTAAAATTAAAAACTTCTGCTCAGCAAAAGACAGGTTCAGAGAATGAAAAAACAAACCGTAGACTGGGAGGAAATATTAGAAAAACACATATCTGATAAATGACTGTATCCAAAATAACAAAGGACTCTTGAAACCTGACAATTAGAAGACAAATAACTCAATTAAAAATGTGCTAAAGATCTAAACAGACATCACCAAAGAAGATACAGATAGCAAATAAGCATATGAAAAGACAACATCTTATGTCATTCAGGTGTTGCAAATTAGAACAATAACAAAGTATCATTATATACCTATTAAAATAGATAAATAAAATTTTAAAAATTGACAATTTCAATTGCTGGTGAGGATTCAGGGCAATAGCAACTCTCATTTATTGATGGTGGGAATGTTAAATGGAACAACCTCTTTGAAAAATTTGCAAAGCTACCTATAATCTTGGCAACCATCCACAAATTATGCTGTTACATATTTTTTTCTGCTCACTTGGAAACTTATGTCTGTACTAAAACCCCCACACAAATACTTATAGCAGCTTTATTTAGAGTCACCACAGCCTAGAAACAACCAAGAGGTCCCTATAGATGAATGGATAAGTGAACTGTAGTACATCCCTGTAATGGAATATTCCTTATCAATAAGAAGCCTTGAGCTATCGAGGCATGAAAAGATATGAATGAGTCTTGAATGCATATTACTAAGTGAAAGGAGCCAGTCTGAAAGGAGTAGATACTGTATGATTCCAATTACATGACAATCTGGAGAAGCAAAACTATAGCAAGGGTAAAAAGAAAGTAAGTGGTTGCCAGGAATTTGTGGGGAAGGTTGAACAGGTAGAGCACAGGGGAGTTTGGGGGGCAGCAAAAGTATTCTGTATGATATTGTAATGGTAGATACATGGCACTATGCATTTATCAAAATCCAACTTTATAGCACAAAGAATGAATCTTAAAGTACCTAAATATAAAAAAAATCAGTGTTTAAGGTCTAGGACGGAATGTGACAAAGCAATCTATTTGCATTACTTCTGTATAAAATAACATTTATCAGGAAAGCTCTGCTTTAAGTAATTTTGGACATGAGCGGAGTTTGTAGAACAAAAGATTAAAAAGCAGTATATACTCCAGTTGATAAACTTGTTTCCCATGAGGTATGAGTTAAAAATTCTGATGGTGCTAAGCATGGATAGTGGGATTGAATAGTTAATAAAATGGATGGTGGATGGTGGGAGTAGAGTTTCTCACTATTGGAAGGGAAAGTTTCAAATAAACAATGGGAGAAGGCCAGAAAGATCCATGTGGTAATGGATTAGAGCTGGAGACATTAGCATGAAGTCATGTGTAGCTTAATACAGATACAGAGGGTTATGTATAGAAATAGTTTTAGATATGTATATACACATGGATTACTGTACATATGTTTATTTTCTCTGTAAGCTGAGAGGATCTAGAAATCAGGACACTAAAGTATCAATGACCACACTTAGTGCCAGATGCTTATTTCTAAGACAGTTTCTCAATGAGAAGAACCAGGTCTCTCTGGAAAACCAGTTGATCGTAGGACTGGGGCAGAAAATATACCTAATGGTCCTGGAGTATCATGTAGGGCCAGAGAATAAAGAAATGTTCAAAAGCACAAGAACAAAAAAAGCACAGTGATGGTGGTATGTCAGGTTGACATGGAGCCAACTGGTTTCCACAAGGATTCAATATCTATGAAGATCTCTGACAGTGCTTGAGGCATAGTACTTAGCATTATTTTTAAAGGTTGCATATTAGTCTGCTTGGGATTCTATAATAAAATACAGTACTATGTACTGGATGGCTTGAACAACAGAACTTTATTTTCCTACCATTCTGGAGGTTATAAAATCCAGATCAAAGTCTAGCAGGACTTGATTTCTGGTGAGGGCTCTCTCCCTGCCTTATAGATGGTCACTTTCTCTTTATATGGCCTTTACTTAGTGTTTGCATACATAGAAAGAGAGACCTCTCTTTCTCTCTTATAAGGCCTCCAACTTTATTAAATTAGGGACCCACCTTTATGATTTCATGTAACCTTAATTACTTCCTAACTACCTGTGTCCAAATAGAGTCACTTTGGAGATCAAGGCTTCAATATATGAATTTTGGGGAGGGATGCAATTCGGTCTACAGCAGGCAGTATAAAAACTTGGAATAAAATAACTTGGAATTCTTATTCTAGCTTTATCACAAACTATGCTGGGAAAATCTCTCAAGTTCCTCAATTTTTGAAAATGAAAAAAAATTGAGGTATTATTTTTATCCAATAAAATTCACACATTTTAAAATACAGTTAAGTGAGCTTTTTAAAAAATAATCTTTTTATTTCAGAACAGTTTTAGTTTTGCAGAAAAATTGCAAAGATAGTACAGAGAGTTCCCATATACCCAGTACCCAGTTTCCCCTATTCGTAACATCTTGAGTTACTATGATATATTTAATGAGCTATTACCGATAAAGACTACTGGTCTACGTTGTAGCACTTTCTCATTGGGATTTCTGAGGGTCTTCTCATATTTAGCATGTGATTATGAGTTTGGGGGAGGGTATATAAGTTTGGCAGAGATAAAGTGCCATTTTCACATCTTATCGAAGGTCTATGTAGTCAGCACCACATCACTGTTGCTCTCGACCTTCACCGCCTGGGTGAGGCTGTGTTCATCCGGGTTCTCCCCTTAAAGTCGCTCTCCCCCCTCCTGGTCCCCTTCCCATATGCTTTGGAATGAAGTTACTAGGCAGAGTCCACGCTTAAGGAGTGGGAGCTATGCCTTGCTTTCCTTGAGGAAGAAAGATCCACATATATTATTTGGAATTCTTCAGTGTCACTGTAGGTATTTGTTTCTTCTCTAGTCATTCAACATTTATATCTGTAGGGACTAACATAACTTTGTTCTGTTTTAGGGGGTTATAAGCTACTTTTTTGTAATTTTGGCTCCCGTGTTCTTTTGGCATGCTGCTATGATTCTTATTCTGTCTCTGTCTCTACCTTTCTCTGTGTCTCTCTCTCTGCCTCTCTCTCTGTCTCTCTCTGTGTCTCTCTCTCCTTCTTCACTTTCTATTACTATGTCCTGGGCTCACCCGCGCACCATATCTTTTCGCCACCAACCCTAGAATCAGACATTTCTCCAAGGATCTCTAGTTCTGTTTATCGGAGAATAGTATTTAGAAACCAAGATCCGGACACTACTGTGCTTTTTGCTACTGAAATATCACAGCTGCTAGGCCCTCTTAGAGGACAGAGGTATGGAATATGTGTGTATATACTCACCCATGTACACTCACATATTTACATTCATTCTTATCTGAACAAACAAGCAAACATGAATTTATACTGATCCAACACCACAGGGTTCATTCTAGCATGTCTCTCTTGCTTGCTTGTAACTTCTTTCTCTAGTAGCAGGAAACTTGGCTCCCGTTTGCAGCTTTCCCTGTATTGATTTTATTAATTAACATTTTGCATAAGTTTTGTTTGAAACCAAACAATAAAAACAACATGTACATAACACATTATGTGCTCCCTAAGCTGACTGTAAACTTCGTGTTAGGGAGTAAGATTTCATGTATTGCAAACATGTACCAATAATATAAAATATAACAAAATAAAAGCTATGACTAAAACCAGCCCAAATCCTATGTTAACATGTGGGAACCAGAGCAGCCAGGGAAGGCTTTAGATATCCTACATCACTAAATAGGCTGCCCAGCCCTGATGCTGCTGCTCAAATTCCTGATTGCTGTTCCCTGTCATTTAAGGTCCTCATCATAGTGTGATTCCTCAGCCTATCAGTATTGTGCAGTATTACAAACGTCTGTCAGCTCCACTCCAACTAAACTGAAGGGCTTGCTGGCCCAGAACACCTATGCATATCCTGTCCACTATATCCTTCCTCTCCGCCTGTACACATCCATACATCCACTACATCCTCCAAGACCTGGCTTGAAACTCACCTGGAGGAAGGCTTTTCTAGTGGACCCAGCTCACCCTGGTCCAAGGCCAGTCAGCCTGAGTGGTCTCTTTTCCACAGGTGAATACATGGGGTTTCCCTTCCACATCAAATGCTGGAAGTGAGACTGTTTCAGGTGTGGCATTAAGGGCATCTTCCCCATAGGGAAGGTTACTCAGAGGAAATCAGGACTGATATGCACAGGCAGATTAGGTTGATACTAGTTGGTAAGGGTGATACAGATTGGACCCAACTCACCAGGCTTAGCAGTCAAAACTATTGTGCCAGAAAAAAAAATGCTATTGTGTTTATGATATAGTGAAATATTTTGAAATAGTGGTTCCATTTCTCCATGCTTTCCCCATATCCATTACTATTTTCTTCACCATTAATGCAGCTGCCCTCAGGGGGTATAGCTGGGAACAAAGAGTCTATTTCTTAGCTGTGAGCTTCTAAGTAGATATCTGTAAAACCACAATGCATGAAAGTATTGAAAATCAAGGTTTTCAATCTAAAAGCTGAGCTTTGAAGAAAGAAAGGTGGTTATAGTTTTTCTTATTTTGTTTTTATTCTAAAAGTTTGATTTTGAACACCAGAAAACAAAACTTTAAACCCCAAACTATATAGTAGGGAAGAGTACATGATGATGTAAGTACATTTTCCTTCCCCAAAATAGATGAATCAGTTGGTAAGAAGGAGAGTAGGAGGGAATGTGTCTGGGGCTTAGATGCTGGTCCCTGAGAAGAGGCTGAGCTCTCCCATCTATCTGAGTTGAGTCCTTGGTAGGGGTGAGTGTGGGGCTGGGATCACAGGAACCTAGTAGTTAAGTCAGATTAGTTGTGGGAGAAGGTGGGGTGGGATCTTAGAGAAGCGAAGGATAACCTGGCTTCCCAAGGTACAGATGAAGAACTTGCAAGGCTCTTATTGGAGCTCAGGCCCCGTGGCCTGGGAGGTAGAGCAGCAATGGACAACTGAAGTGCCTGTGGAGCTGGAGCTGGGCTCCTCGTCTGCATGACAAATCCCATGCTTCCCAGCGTGGTGAAAGGGAAGCAGACAACAGCTTCTGCTTCTAAGAGGAGAGGTCTGGCTGATCCAAAGAAACAAGTTTGGAGGAAGAGTGACCTGGGTAACCAGGCTGCCTGAGCCATCATCTGTTGCAGGTGGAGTGGAGTGGAGTGTATGGGGGTTGACAGCTGTTACCAGCGAGCAGCGGGGGAAAGATGAATGAGTCCTTGACAACGGGGCCAGCAACTCAGGGCTATATTCATACCATCGTCTCCTCAATCAAGATCAATGGGAGAAGGAAAGAGACTTAAATCTGCTCCATTTAAATCTGAAAGTATAGGGTTAACCTTGAACTGGGAAGACTAGGCTTTTCACTTCTCAGAGAAAAAGGTGGATATGGGCAATGTAACCAGTGGGTATAAAACTGGTAGTAACAATAAACACATGCATGATATTAGTTCCATGCCAGGCACTGTTCTGCCTTACACATGGTTGCATCCTTGGTATTCTGGGTGGTTCCTGGCATACAGGAGGGTGGTCTTGACATTCAATAATACTTACTGTTGGATGTTGTTCGATAAGTTCTAGACCAATCCAATTCACTTCACTCTGTTGGCCAAAGAAAGCAAGACAAAGCTCCATTTTCCTCCCATCCCTGCATCTTCAAAGATCATGAAAAAAAGGGTATTTAGTTATGCATAGTCTAGTCCAGTGGTTTTTAAAATTTGTTATTTAAGTGTCCATGTATATCAGCCTAGATATACATGCATGAGATGGACATATTTTAGCACACTGGAGTTTCAGGACTATGATACGCAACAGCTAAATATTTAGCAAGCGCTTTTACTTACATTATTTCATGTATTATGTCTCTTGTTACATGTGGAGAAACAAAGCTTTGCTTTAGAGACTTGCCTGAGGCCATACAATTGGGCAGTAACATACCTGGGCTTGAACACAGGACTTCAATCACCTAGTCTGAGTTCTTTCCTCTGTATCATAGATATTCCGTAAACATATTTCAAAATAATTGAACTCATTATTTTGTCCTAGAAAAGAGAACAAGACTTAGGACTGAGACTTGGGGTGCTTAGACATTTAGAGATCAATTAAAGAAGGGTCAGAGCAGAGGAGATTATGAGTAGGAGGAAAACCTGGGGAGTGTAATGTCACCATTCTCTACAGAAGTAAGTGTTCCTAAAAGTCTCTTAAAAGGAAACAGTGACCCCAGTGACAATGAGCACAGCTAAGGAACATGGTACGTTCCTTAGAGGAAGGGCTGGTTCTAGGGCTGGAGCAAGGAGAAGGCAAAGTGTGCCTGGAACTTCACGTACCGAAGAGCAAGGAAGAGCTCGATGAGCAAAACGATGGGAGTGTCGTGGAGATTCACAAAGACTGCCCAGAGAAGAAGTGAAGGCTCTGGGTTTCCTACAGCAAGGACTCCCTCACTCTCACCTAGCTTTTGGCTGATGCTCAAAGGAAAATGCTAGAAATGGAAGAAAGGGGAAGCGTAGGATAAGCTCTCATCAGAAGCTGCTGGTGTGGGAAAGCTGTTGGTCGGCTAGGAAAAGACAGAGCATTCTAGGCGATGATTCCATATGGTATCAGGCATTCTCTGGTTGGTCTTAAACTGGAAGTAAGGACAAAAATTAGAGAAGTTGATCAAATCCTGGCCATAAGGGACTGGTTATTAGAGGGGTTATTGCTTGTCTTCTTGTGTCAGTTGATAGCCTGACTTATAGATGGCAGGCAAGCTTAGCTGTCCAGGCTGGCTACTGTAGGTAATGGAATGGCTTCCTGGGCTGGTTGCTGCAGATTATGGGCTAGAAATCTAGTTTGGTCATTGTCTATTTAAAGCTTCAATCTCTCAGTATGACAAAAATGACCCAGGAGCCAGTTTAGAAAGCGCACACTGGCCTAACTGGGGATAATCTAGATGAACAATAGTAGTACTAGGTTGTAACTCCCTGAGTTAAAATAATTCATGGGTTTATTCTAATACAAAACAAAGTGAAGGAGAAGGCCTTACAGTAGAATGCCAACTAAAAAGAATAAAGGAATGAAAAAGTAAGAAGTTCAACATTTTATAATAATTGATTGGGAGAAATGTCATTAAATGTTCTAAATATTTGGGGGTAAGACTTTACGGAGGCTGCAGATCAGAGCATCTCCCAGATCACTAAATAGAAAGGAGGATCCCTTTACAATGGAAAACCTGGTAGATTCTACTGTAATCAAGAGATCAAAGTAAATATCACCACTGATGGGCCAAAGAAAGCATCATCAGAACCTCATGGTGTGATGCACTCAGAAAAACTCAGCATGGCTTTCATAGTATTCCTGCCAGAAATGGATAATCTGAATCTAATCACCAGAAACCACCAGACATTCTACAAAATGACTTGCTCTGTGCCCATCAAAAATATCAATGTCATGAAAAACAAAGAAAGGCTGAGGAGCAGTGCCAGATTAAAGGAAATCCAGTGAACATGACCACTATATGAAATGTGTAATCATGGATTGGATACTGGACTGGAAATGTAACGGTCTATCATGGAGACACAGGGAGAAAGAAGAACATAACATATCTTTCAGATAATAATATTGTATCCATCATACATTTGCCTGTTCTTTGGAGATAAAAGCATAAGTATTCAGTGATGAAGGACCATGATGCCTGTAACTTATCTTTCAAAGGCTCAGCAAAAATAATGACAATAATACTAGGTCTATTCTTTTTTCAGGTTTTATTTTATTTTATTTTATTTTAATTTTTATTTTTTGTGGGTACCGGGGGGTCGACCTCAGGACCTCACGCACCAACAGGCACCCGTGCCGCTGAGCGATATCACCAGCCCCTTTTTCGTATGTGGGTTCCGGGAGTCGAACTCAGGCCCTCGCGCTTGCCAGGCAGGCGCTTAAGCCGCTGAGCCATCTCACCGGCCCTCAGGTTTTATTTTTTATTTGTACATGTTTGCAGTATATAATGATTACATTGCTTGTGGGGAGTTGGTGTATTGTACATAACACATCTCAATTGTTTTTTCATCCCCTTTTTCCTCCACCTTCCTTCTTCCTCCCTTCATCTCTTGATCCCTTCCCCATTTGAAAAATATCTATTTCCTTATTTCCTACTATCTATCTTTTATTTTGTTCTTTATTTATATTTTGGGTTTCTCATATAAGAGAAACCATATAATATTTAAGCTTGTGTGTCTAATTTATTTCACTTAATATTATGGTCTTGAGGTGCATCCATTTTCCTACAAATGACTCAAGTTTATCCTTCTTTATGGCAGAGTAGTACTCCATTATGTATAAATACCACATTTTTTTCTTTATTCATTTATCTGTTGATGGAAATATAAGCCACTTCCAATATTTAGCTGCTATGAATTGTGCTGCTATAAACACAAGTACATATGTATTATTATAATATGATATTTTAAACTCAGGAAGATACCTAGAAGGGGAATAACTGGGTCAAATTGAGTTTTAGTGTTAGTTTTTTGAGCAATCTCCGTACTGATTTCCATAGTTGTTGCTCTAGTTTATACTCCCACCAACAATATAGAAGAGTTCCTTTTCCCCCTCACCATTGCCAGCATTTATTATTTGATATCATGATGATAGCCATTCTTTCTGGAGTAAGATGGAATCTCAGTATTCTTTTAATTTGCATTTCTTTAAAGACCAGAGATGCTGAACATCTTTTCATGTATTTATTGGCCATTTGTACATCTAACAAGTGTTAATTCACTTCAGTTGCTGTGATAGTTCACTGATTGTATCAATTTGAGTAAGAAACACCCAACTAAATTGAATGAGCTTAGTTCTGGGTGTGGCTGAAGGGATTTACTGAAGAAAGAAGACCCACATGTGAGTGATGCCAACCAATAGGCTTGCTGCCTGAATGGAATAAAAAGCAAAGAAGGAAGGCTTGCTTCTGTCTCTTTGGAGGAGCTCGAGCCTTTGCCTTCACCTTGGAAGTCATCTCCTGGCTTTCAGGGCAGACCTTCAGCCTCCTGATACATATTCACACGGGACTCTACAGTGAGCTCTAGGCCTTCCACAGGATCCTTTGCATCTCCAGTGCACAGACAACCCTTTTGCGTTTTTCCACACCTGACACTGTGGGCGGCCATTGTAAGCCAATCTTGTAAATATTTACATATTTGTATATCTTGCATTAAATCTTTCTCTAGTAAGCACTGACTGCTACACTAGTATACGGTAACATTGTAAAACCTAAGAGTTATCCATACTGAGCTGAATAGTGAGCATTGCTATGGATTATCAGAAATAGTTCTGTTGAAGGATTCCAAAGAAATTAGGCTACAGCCTAATACTTACATCATTCTCTGGAACTTCTTTCTTGGCAACTCCTTTGTTTATGTTGTATCAATATGATAAACTAAAACACCTGTCATCCAGCTTCACATTATTAACAGCCAATCATATCCAACGCTCTATCTTGTGTGTCCTCACCACGGAGAGCTTACTAAATAGGAAATACTGACATGCACTCACTGTACTCTGACAATTTTTAAATTATCTACTTGTTTTCTTCTTGACTACTTAAAGAAATGTAGACTATACCTTTAAAAATAAAACTTTAACATTTATTTTTCATTAGGCTAGATAGAATAAGAGGTAAATCTTTCTTAGCATCATGAAAATCCAGCCTCGTGAGCACTGAGTCATACAGTTGCCCATTTTTCCACTGGGTCTTTTATTTGGAAGGGTCTGAATTTTTATATCATTTATTCTTGATATTAGTCCTTTGTCTGAGGAGCAGCTGGCAAAAAATATTTCCCATTCTTTAGGTTGTCTCTTCACTCTGTTGGTTGTTTCCTTTGCTGTGCAGAAGTGTTAAAATTTGATATGATCCTATTTGTTGATTCTTGGTACTATTTCTTGTGGCACTGGGATTCTGTTTATAAAGTCTGCCTAGGCCTATGTCTTCAAGAATTTTATCTTGCTGAGACAAATATGGCAAAATATTAAACAATAAGAGGACTCAGATGAAGGATATATTGGTGGTGATTGTAGTTTTCTTGCATATTTTCAAAATAAATAGTTAAAATATTCAAAAAGAAGGTGGTGGCCAACTATCCTACATATTGCTGACAGGTCTAATAAAGAGGCGTCAAGAAGTGGTCACAGGTTTTGCTCACCTGGTGGGCACTATTGACCTTAACAAGCTGCCTTGGGGAGGTGGGACAAAGGTTTGATTAGCAAGGATTGAGAAAAGAATGTAAATAGAAGAAGTGGAGATGACAATTTGAAACAAAATTTTAAAAAATATATTGACACATTTAGGGTAGAATTGAATGAAATTAGTACTTAGCTTCCATTTTGTTCTTTTGTTACTAATTATTAACTGGTATCTATGACTATATAAAACAATCTGGTCTGGATTTATTCCCAGAACTGAGAAAATGCTTTTCATTGATTCTAAGTACTTAATTCACTCTGTGGACATTGATGTCAAAACAGTTTTCTCCATCACTGTCTGAACACTCCTCATGGGGACATCCCCTGAGGCCCTCAGACTGTCTCCTTCAGCCAATTTCCAGCCCTCTTTGTCTCTCCATTCTCAGTGGGGCTATGCAGAAAGCAGGAGACTTCTCCTCCGGTGCTTACCATCATTTTTCCACAAGGGAAGAAACTGCTGACACGCCTTTTAGCCACCATGGCATCTCAGCCAAAGCCCCACTCTTCACAGTGGGATCCCATCAACCTTACACATTTCTCTGATCACCTCTTCGCTTTTTCTGGTTTTCTCTATATTCATATGAATTAATTCAAGGTATTGTTTTTCTGATTCATTGCTGAAATTTGCCTCCTCTTATTCATCAATGGATGCTACTTCTGTTTGATACAGAAACTTAAAATTTCTAATTGGGGGATTCATACCTTTACGGAACACAGTTGTTCCTCTAAGCTGATCATTTCAAATCTACCTGTTAACCAAAATTTTGACAACAACAGGGTGTTACACACATGTTGGTTCCCTTTAAGCTAATCCCAAAAATTGTGGATGGTTCCTCTAGTAAGACTTATGGCAAAGAACCATAGGCTTCCTAAATCTAGTCTTGAAAGCTTAATTATTTTGCTAAGTGTTATCAGAATATGTCAAGAAAGACCCTAGAGGCACTTGCTTCTCAACTCCCAACTAATCCTACTAACTTTAAAGATCATCAGTTACAAATGTCAACTTATTTGTTCCTTCAGATAGATCTGCCAGGTAATCCTTTGTCCCCATTTTATAGGTGAGAAAACAGAGGTGCAGAGAGGCTAAATCCAGAGGATTGAGTATTCAGGATTTTCAATTCGCTTTTTTTCTACTATGTCAATCTGCCTTCAAAGAAGCACGGACTCAGACTTTCAGGCATTTTCTTAAAGTTAAACACTCAAGTGTGAGCTCACCATACATAAGAGGGATGTTACAGGGAGACTGTGTATAAAGCTAATCTTTGTAAACTGAAACACATTTTTGATGCACTGGCTTTTAAATTAATTCCAGAAACAACCCCTTTTGTATTTGTGAATCTGAATTTTCATCTGTGTATCCTGTTTGCTCACTACAGAATTTACCTGTTCTCAACTATCCCAAAAATGGATGAAGAGATCATCACTTGGAGGAAAGAGAGAGAAAGAAAGAGAAAAGAGGGGCACAAAGAAAGGAAAGGGTGAGGATCCAGGGGAAGAAAGAGGGTGGGAGAGAAAATCCTGCTCATAAACTCCTCTCCGCAACTTGTGCCCTCACCTTTCAGGGCACAGCTGGCTCAGACTCCTCGTCCTCTCAACCCTTCCCTGACCTGAGGTTTCCAGGTTAGGGCTTTGCAGCTGGGGTCCACTTCCACCCCAGGAGGGCAGGCGGCCTGCTACCTCTTCTCATGTAGAAAACCCATTACCGAGCCTGAGGACTCAAGAAGGATTCCTGCATGCATAAGCAGAGAAGAGACCTGGAGAGTCCATCTCCTGGTTTTCGTCAGAGAATCTTGTGGCAAAACTCTTTCTGTGCAGCTCCTGAGGCCAGAAATATAACCAATGATCAGAGGCCGCTCAGAGGCATTCTGGCTTTAAAAGACTCTGAATCGACTGCCATAAGATGGAATCACTATTTCAGGAGGGAGTGATTTCCCCATCACAGGATGTATACATCAGCATAAGCAGAGGCTGGAAACCAAAACTATGTTTGATTAAGTTTCTTATGATTTCTTCTAAAGCCTTTGAAAAATAGCTTTAAAATCCATCATTACTTATGAAATCTTTATTTATGTGATTAGAAAAAGCCTACAGTTCAAGGAGAAAGTTAGTCTAATCCCCTATTCAAAAGATCACAAATTCTGAATCAGTGGGGTTTGAATCAGCGGAGATTCCCAGGGGAACTCAGACGCTCCCCGCAGGAGACATGAAGTAGGAGGTTCGTGCCTTCCCTGGGAACGAAGCCCAAGGAGAGCAGGCGGGGCTGCCTCCCGCAGGCGGGCTACCTCCCGCGCATTCCGATAGGCCCACAGCGTCCCTGAATCTCAATGTCCCAGGCGCGGAACAGTTGGCAGAGATGGAATTTCAGAAAAGGAGAGAAAGCAGAGCTGCCAGTCATTCAAGCATCCGGTGCTGGGGAGGACAGTTCCTCCAGGGACGGTGCCAAACCCGCGGCCCTGTCATCGCTCCCGCAAAGCCTGCAGTGACCTCGGGTCCGCTACCTTGGACAGCACCACAATTTTCAGGATCACAAGGTGCTTTCACCCTGGCTGGTTACACGTCTTCCCCACTCCATGGGGGGGGCTGGGGGGGAGAGGAAGGAGGGAGGGAGAGAAGGAGAGAGGGAGGGCTGGAGAGAGAGAGAGAGAGAATGTGAGGGGCATTCAATTCTTGTAGTATGGAAACCCAGCAAAAGGTCACAGGGGACAGCAGGAGCAGATTTCTTTCTTCTTGGATATCCCCAGCTCTTTCTGATCTGACCATTTGAGGGCTATTTTTAGATCTTTGCTGTCTCCCCACCTCTCCTCATACAGCAGCCTTACTTCATCCTTATCTGGCTGCTTGCTTCTGATTCTCAGAGCTGCCGCATGTCCCCTACCACTCAGTCGGTGGCTTAGATAACCTTTCCCTGAGAGCTCCCCTCCTTAGGATTTGCCCAGCCCTGGCACTGCCTGCAGGAGAGCTCTGCACCTGCCCATTCTCTGGCCTTTCTTTCAGGATAGTCCTGCTTGTTTCAAACTCTGGCTGAACCAGCAACTCCTCCTCTGTCTTCCAGCTCTTCAGACACACTGACAACTCCACAGAGGCAAAGACTGTGTCTCACCCTACTCTGCACCCCCAACATTTACACAGTTGCCTATAGCAAGAAGGAGCTCATTTTTAAAAAAGCGTCAGGTTAAAGTTGGACTGAAAGACAAGGAAAAGGAAATGCTTTTTTTTTTTTTTTTGTGGGTACCGGGGGTCAACCTCAGGACCTCGCGCGCCAGCAGGCGCCCATGCCGCTGAGCAATATCACCGGCCCCTTTTTCGTATGTGGGTTCCAGGAGTCAAACTCAGGACCTCGCGCTTTCCAGGTGGGCGCTTATGCTGCTGAGCCATCTCACCGGCCCTGCAATGCAAGATTTTGACAAAAATGATTCAGGACGAATCAGAGGAGTTAACTAACAGTTTCATTGGTTACAATTTCTCTCCCCTTCTCAACCGTCCTTCATGAGGTCTTATAATTGCTTCTTGTGGCCCTGGGGGTGGTCCTGCAGTGGCCAATGTTCTGATCCAGCCTGATGCACCCCCTGCTGTTGAGGCAGCATCACCATCCTATTGCATCTGCCTTCCAGCCTCCTCTGGAGCTGTCCAGCTTTATCCATTGCCTGCAAAATACACCCATATCCACCTACTGGGCTTCTCACTGCATCCGGGTCTTAGAGGAGAGAGATGGAGGGAGCCTGATCCTCTGTTATTTGTCCTGAAAACATGATTTCTCTCAAAATCTGATTTCCATTTGCTGAATGACCTATAAATGGGCAGGAAATTGCTATGTTGCTACAAGTCACACCAAATTTGGCCAACTTCAGAAATTCCTCCAAAGAAGATGCCTTCAGGTCTTTTGTCATTATAACTCATCCAATCAGGGGCTATGCATTGGGGTTTTGCTATTCAGTGGTCCTCTCACTCCTCTATATATAACACAATCTATACAATCCCTGTGGAGATCAGTTTAAATGCAGATTAATAGCATTTCATCATTGAGTTCCAGTCCCCTTGTTGATGCATGGGTCCAATTTAAGACAGAATAATAAATTGCAGCCAAGTCCAGCTCCAGACATATTTGTTGAGCTCTCACCGTGTGCCATGCCCTGTACCAGGAGTTGGAGATATATCTTGTTAAGAGGTGGATGTTTCTGTTGCTTGCATCACTCAGCCTAGGAGCTAGATTCAAGCAATATGCAGTAAAGATGGGTGTGAATTCTCTTTTCTAGGACTTGGAATTAGAGTCATCACTCTAGAAATCCATTCAATAAAGCACTTTATACTAGGCCTTGTGCTAGGTGCTAGAGAAATATGGATGAATAAGATAATTTCTGTTCCACAGGAGCTCATAGTCTAGGGTGGGGGAGATGAGTGAAGAGAGGATTGTAGTATTCTGTGATGAATGCTGTGATAGAGGAAGATGTGGAATGCTGCGGGACCCCTTCTGACATAGTTGCATGAGGGATGACAAGTGAGAGAGAAGGATTTTCAGTGTATGATATGTTTGAGTTGACTTTTGAGGGATGAATAAGAGCTTGTCAAGGGTGTAAGAAGGACCATCTAGATGGCATACACAAAATCACAAAGATTAGAGGAAGCCTGGCCAGCTCAGAAATGCCAATTACTTGAATACCTAAGAGAAAGAAGAGAAAAAGATGCATTTGAAGAGGAGGATGTAAGTGAAATTATAAGGAATAGCATAGGTTAGCTAAGGAACCATGTTGTTGTTCTGACATACTAGAGCCCAAGAGATCAGCTAGAAAGCTTTTGTAATAATCCTGAAGAGAAATTATGAAGGTCAAAACAAAGAGAGCAGTTGTGAGAATAGAGGCCAAGGGGTTCTAAAACATCTTTTGAAAACTGGAGCTACAATGCTAGACAATGCACTGAAACTGGGAAGAGAAATAGATAAGTTTATATATCAGCAAGTAAAATATTATGCCTATGTTTCTAGCTTGAGTGAAGGGTAGATCACAAAGGCTTGTAGAACCAAATCAACAATATAATAATAATATTTTAAAAGAATTACTTCTGTGGGGGACTTGTGGGTAAAGGTTTTAAAACTCCTAAGTAACATTTTAAAATAAGGGTAGAACATTGGGAAACAATGACATATATGGAAGACAAAAGGAGGGGGATCCAGTTGAATAAGTAAAGACATTTACATAAATTACCAATTACAAAATTTTAATCAAAAGTATAATTATAGGAGGTAGGTGTGGTGGTGCCTACCTATTATCCCAATTATTTGGGAGGCTGAGGACGAGGAACACAAGTTTGAGGCTAGCTTGGGAAAATCAGTGAGATCTCAAAATTTAAAAATTAAAATTAAAAATTGAAAAAGGCTGGAGATGTAGCTTAGTACTGCCCCCGAGTTTAATTCCCAGTACTGCAAAATAATAATAATAAGAAGAAGAAGAAGAGGGAGAAGAAGAGGAAAAATCAAGGCTTTCTGAGCTAAATCAAAGTGGAATATATAAACTGAAGAGTTATTAAGTTATGATTAAAAAGAAATAAAAGAAAAATATCAAAATCTGTCACCAGTTTTATTTCTGATTATTCATTTTTATATTTCTTCTTTTTTTTTTTTGTACCAGGAATCGAACTCGGGATCTCATGCTTGCCTGGCAGGCGCTGTGCCAATGAGCTATATCCCCTACCCTCATTTTTATATTTCTAATAGCTTTTGCTGTATTTGCATGCAAAATTATTTTGTGCCTAAAAGTTTTGAAGTTACACTTTCATTGTGAAATTGCTTTATGTTAATATAACCCAAGTCTTCCAGTTCTTACTACCCTGTGGATGCAGCATCGCAGTTTCACTAGCCCTTGGCGCACTCCCTCGTGCAGTAGCCATCCAGTTTCTCAGTCTGTCTCTGTGACAGTCAGGAGTGCCCAGGTAGCAAGGCTTCCTGTTAGCTCATTAACGAGTTCACTGCCGTGGGATGCATCCTGCTCAGGAGGCATCCACTTAGAAGCTCCATATTTTCCAGCACCATGATTTCTCTTCAGACTTCTACTGGGGACTGACACTGACACTGCACTTCTTGTAGGTTTATAAATGACTTTTGTTTATGGTTTACTTTTAGGACCTGTATCTACTTTTGTTATCAAGATGTTTATCTCATCAAGTAAGTTCCCCTTACCTCCTGTTTTTGGGTTCATATGGTATTATATTTGGAAGAATTTATCATTGAAGGCATCCAGGACAGGAGTTGTTTTGTGTGTGTGTGTGTGTGCGCGCAAGATCTTAAATTATGAATTCTATTTTTTTTTTTTTTTTTTTGTGGGTACCGGGGATCGACCTCAGGACCTCGCGCACCAGCGGGCACCCGTGCCGCTGAGCGATATCACCGGCCCCTTTTTCGTATGTGGGATCCGGGAGTCGAACTCGGGCCCTCGCGCTTGCCAGGCAGGCACTTATGCCGCTGAGCCATCTCACCGGCCCCAGAATTCTATTTCTTACATAAATATATGTGACAATTCAGACAATTCAGACAAATATATGTGACAATTTTATATGTCTTATCAGTTTTAATTTGTATTTTTCAAAGAATACATCCATTCATTTAATTCATTGAATGTATTAGCACAGCCTTGTTGAAATCTCTTCTTATATCTTAATGTCTGTAGGATTTGTAGAATTTTTCTTCCTTTCAGAATACTGGTAGTTTGTATCTTTGGGTTTTTTTTGTCATTGATTAATCTAGCTAGAGATTTTTTTTTTTATCAATTTTGTTGATCTTTTCAAAGAACCAGCTTTTCTGTTCCTTGATTTTTCTCTACTGTTTATTTTCTATTTTATTGATTTCTACACTTCAGTTTACTTCCTTATATTTATCTTTGGCTTAATTTCCTTTTCTTCCCCAACCTCTTAAGTTTAAATTAGATAATTAATATGAGACCTTATTTTCCTTTCTAATATAAGCATTTAAAGCTATAAATATCTCTCTAAGCGCTGCTTTAGCTGCATGGCACAAGTTTTGATATGTGATGCTTTTATTTTCATTCGGTTCAAAATATTTTCAAATTATCCTTGTTATTTCTTCTTTGACTCATAGGTTATTTCGATGTACATTGTTTAATTTCCAAATATTTGGAGACTTTCTGGATTTCTTTGTATTTTTTTTTTTTTAATGTGGGTACCGGGAGTTGACCTCAGGACCTCATGCTTGCCAGCAAGCGCTTGTGCTGCTGAGCGATATTACCGGCCCTTTTTTTCCTTTATGTGGGTTCCGGGAGTTGAACTCAGGACCTTGCGCTTGCTGGGCAGGCGCTTATGCCGTTGAGCTATCTCACCGGCCCTTTGTATTGGTTTCTAATTGAATTGTATTTTCTTCAGAAATTATATTCTGTATGATTCAATCTTTGTCAATGTATGGACACTTTTTTATAACCCAACATAGGTCTATCTTGCTCCACGTGCATTTCTCCTGTACTTAGGTAGCATTTTCTATAAATATCAAAAATGTCAAATTGGGGGCCGGTGAGACGGCTCAGCGGCTTAAGCGCCTGCCTTGCAAGCGCGAAGGCCCGAGTTCGACTCCCGGAACCCACATACGAAAAAGGGGCCGGTGATATCGCTCAGCGGCACGGGCGCCTGCTGGCGCGTGAGGTCCTGAGGTCGTCCCCCCGGTACCCACAAAAAAAAAAAAAAAAATGTCAAATTGGCTGATAGTGCTGTTTAAATCGTCCATGTGATCGCTTGTTTTCTTACTGTTTGCTCTAACAATTACTGAAAGAGGAATGTTGAGGTCTTTAACTGTAGTTGAGGATTGTCTATTTCTCCTCTCATTTTTTCGTCAGTTTTTTTGCTTCACATTTTGAAGCTTTGTTATTGGGTACATTTAGGATTATTATGTTTTCTGGATGAATTAATCCTTTCATCTTTGTGAGTAACCTTCATAACATTTCTTCTTTGGAAATCTATTCTGTCTGTTGTTAATCTAGACACTCTACCTTTTTTTGCTTTGCATGACATATCTTTTTTGCATTCTTTCAGTTTTAGTATCTTTTATTTATATTTAAAGTGGATTTCATATAGACATCATATAATTGAGTCTTGCTTTTTGATCAGTATAACAATCACTGCTTTTCAATTGGAATATTTAAGCTATATATCTAAGTAATCATTGATATGTTTGTGTTGAATTCTACTATCTTGCTTTTTGTTTTTTATTTGTCCCATTTAGTGTTTGTTACCTTTATTTTCTCTTCCTGACTTTCTTTGGAGTGGAATTTTTTAATATTCCACTAGTACTATTGGTTTGTTATTTATCACTATTTTCTAATGTTTTCTCTAAGGTTTACGGTATGAAAAGTTTACCCCCCAATAATACTATATCACTGTATGTATAACATAGAAACTTTGTGATAGTACATTTTCATTTCCTTCTTCCTATCCTTTGTGCTGTTATTGCCATACATTATGCTTCTACATATTATAACTTCCATAATATGTTGTATTATTTTCCTTAAACAATTTTCTTTTAAAGAGATTTAAAAGCGACAGAAGGGTATCTTATATTTACTCATGTATTTACTTTTTCTAGCCTGCTTTATTTTTGCATGTATATCCACACTCCCACCTGCTCTCATTTTCCTTTTGCCCAAAGAACTTTCTTTAATATTTATTCTGGCAACAAGTTATCTTGTCTTCTTGTTTGTCTAAGAAAGCCTTTATTTTACCTATAGTTTTGAAGACTTTTCGCTTAACATAGAATTCTAAGTCGATGAGGGTGGTTGCTTGATTGGTTGGTCATTTCAAGTTGCCACTCCATTGTCTTCTGGGTAGTTTCTGAATAGAAGTTTGTGAGTGTTTGTATATGGGTTCATTAGTGTGTAATATGTTTTAATACTCTGTTTGCTTTTAAGATTTTTCTCTAAGATTTGATTGTGATGTGTCCTGGTTTGGTTTTATCATTATCCAAATAAGATTTATGGAGTTTCTCAGTTCTGTGGCCTTATAAAATTTGGAAAAAATTTTGACAGTTATTTCTTCAAATATTTTCCTGTCCCCTACCCCTTTCTGAGACTTTTGTTACATGAATATTAAATTTCATTTTGTCCCACAGGTCATTAAACCCCTGTTAATATTTTTCAGTCTTTTTTTTTTCTATGACTCAATCGAGAGTTTCTATTATTGTGTCTTCACATTCTCTGGTGTTTTCTCCTGTGATGTTTAACTTACTGTTAATCCCATTCAGTGAATATTTTATTTTAAGATATTGTATTTTTGATTTCTAGAAGTTCCATTTGGTTTTTAAAATCACCTTCCATTTATATCCTCATTATGTTCATGTTTTTCTTTAAATTCTTTAGCATATTCATAACAACTGTTTTACAGTTTTTGTCAGATAATTCAATCATTTCCAGTTTTGTCTTTAATGACTGATGTTCTGATTATGGGTCACATTATACTGTACCTCAGATTGTTTAGTAATGTTTTTATTGCATGCTGAATATTGTCAGTGTTATATTATTGCACTGTGAATTTTGTTGTGGTACTTTAAGGAACAAGAAATTTTGTTCTGGCAAGCAGATAGGTTAGTTACTTCTAAATCAGCTTGATCTCTTCCAGGTGGAAGCATTGCTAAGTCTAAATTAGACTTTTACAGGTAGTTTAGCCCTATTATTAGGCAACTCTTGCTAGGGTTTCCACTGGGATATTCTGGATATTTGCAAGGCCTCTCCATCCAGAAAAGTTAAAACTCTGACTTATCCTAGCTCTTCTAGTCCTCTGTAGGTTCCGGGAACTGTTCAGTTTATAATTGTCCAGTCATTCTTTGCCTAGCCTTGGGTAGCTTAGGATCCAACAACAGACTTGAGGGAAATGCCATGCAGATATCTGGAGCTCTTTTTCTTTCTCTTTCTTTCTTTTATTTATTTTTTGTTGTTGTTCCAGGAATTGAACTCAGGATCTCATGCTTGCCAGGCAGGTGCCGTGTTGGAGCTCTTTTTCTGTCAATTATTTTCTGAAAAGTATAACTACTCCAGCACCCCTCTTTTTTATGCTTATCTCTTCAGTTCAGCAAGATTTCATTCTCCTTTCACTGAACCATGATACAGAAATACTTGCAGGAAAAAATCTGGAGTAATTGTAGGGCTTGCCTTATTTATTCCCTTCCTTTCAGGCGTCACAATTCTGCACTGCCTGTTGTCCAATGTTTGCAAACAGTTATTTTATATCTTTTATCTAGTTTTCTGGTTGTTTGCAGTTGGAAGGAAGTTGGATCCCAGTGCCCCATCGTGCCCCTAAGAGGAGTTCCATTGCTACCTTCCAGGCATCCATAGAATACAAACATGGGTTTACTTGTTAAGAATCCCGGTTTCTCGCTGTGCACCAATCACAATATGCTGGAGACCTTTTGGTAGCAAATAGCGCCTCTCTTCTAGATTACTGTAACAGCTTTCTAAATGCCTAATCTTTCTAACTCTAGGTTTATTCTGTACTACTACCAGAGTAATATTTCTACAATACTGATCAAATTGCATGGTACCGAATGCAAAGCGGGAATGAATGAATAATTCTCTCTACCTTTTATGCTATACTTTGCTAGAGGAATTCCCAAGGCTATACTGCTATTTTCTCACTTTTTTTAAACCACATTTTAAGAAAAGTAATTATGCTTCTAATTACAGTTTTCATGTTCTCCACAAGATTTAGATTAGAAAAATAACAGAAAATGAGCCAAAAGGCAAGTCCCAATAATAGATACCACACTGTCCTAAGTATGGCTTCTCCCTCTGGTTACTATGATTTTCTTTCCAAGTCACATTCCTTGCACTTGGTTTCTTTATCCCTAATGCAGAGCCTCCTAAGATTTGGGGCAGAAAGGCTTTTAGTGCAAGATGGCCTATCATCTCACAGACATGCCCAGTTGTAGTTCAGCCCCTGCAATGAGCACAGCCTGAGTTCTCTCCTAGGAGACCCTTCAGCTTCTGTTAACGTAGATCCCTTGCATCCCAACAGAAATATGCAAGAGTTTCCAAGTCCTGCCCAGGCTAAAATTGGAAATTTCTCTATTATCAACCAAGACTCATTTTTTGGCCTAATTTCTTACTCTCCTGAATGATACTTTGCCTAATTAATATTGCAGTCCCTGATTTCTGTTTGCATTCATTTTCCTGACATAATTTTGCCCATCACTTTGCTTTTAATACTTTTTCCTAACTTTGCTTTAGTTGATTGTTTTATAAAGTTTATGGTTGAATTTTATTTTTAATGTAGTCTGAGATTCTTTATATTTTAATAGAGGAATTTAGTGCATTTATACACGTTGCTATAAGTATTTTGCCTTTTATTAGTCTTCCTGTTATAACTTTCTCTTTTTTTTTATTTTTACCTGTCTATTGATAGATGGGATTCTTTGAATTTATCTTCTCTAAAGCACTAAGAGATAAATATTGGCTATTCCTATTAACAATCTTGACATTTTTCAAAAATATTTCTTAATTTAAATTCTCTTAATTGTCAGAATCAAGTGTGGATTGGAATATTTTGAGATCTTTTCACTTAAGATGAAACTACTCCAACTTCATTCTTTATCACTGCTTTAAAAAAAACCTAGAGTTTTAGAAACAGATTACTTTGATATTATTTTTGTCTTACACTATGTAAAAATATTTTTTCAAGGTAGGTGTTAGAAATGTGGAGAATACTTAGACTTTTAACAATTATTTAGGGTCATCTGTGTCATTCTACATGAACTGTTTTCCTGTAGATCTTTTATACAATGACTTCTCTATTCTTAAACCTTTAATTTCATCATATCTGACGCGTTTGTGGGGCATATTCAGATGGCTTTTGCTTAGCAGTTGTGATAGAGAGTATTGGTTGCTTTCTCATTCTGTGCTCCTTCTTTGTTAACAGAACCATGATTTTGTTAGAATAGAATAAAAAAAACAAAATCAAAACCAGCCACATCCCCCACTTTCCTTTGCAGATGAGATGACCAATGAAATACATGCAAGATTTGTAGATAACACTCCTAAAAATCTCTTCAAAGAGACTGATTTTGTTGAAAAGTACATCCCTTTTGCCTTTCCCTCTACTTCTTTCTTCTTCCCCAGAATGAGGACATAAAGATGGCAGCTCGGCAGCCATCTTGTGACCAAGAGGTGACTTTGAAGAAGCCACACTAAAGATAGTGGAATAGAAAGATGGAAGGAACCTGGATCCCTGATGACACTGTTGTGCTGCTGCTGGCCCTGAATTACTTATTGCTAACTTTTATGTTACATGCAAGGAAAACAAACCTCCCTCTTGCTTAGGCTACTCTCACTTTTGGCCCTCTTATTAGCAACCAAACATAATTCCCAGGTTTGCAACAAACAGTGGGGAAGGGAATTCCATAGCATGAGAGAATAGCAAGAGCAAAAACATGGAGGTGTGAAAAGATGGGAAGATCAGGAAATAATAAAATATCCAAGGTGGCTGGAATCCAGAATATGTGGCAATATAGAAGTACAGACAATGTCAAAAAAGTAGGTAGAAAGACAGGTCCTAAATCTATTTCTTTCTTAGAAGTGGGGTAAAATCCAAATCACGTTATCTGACATTCAGAGCCCTTCACCATCTGGTCCCCACTCTTGCAGACTTATCGGCCACTTCTCATGTACAGGGAATTCCAAAGACACATGGAATCACTTGCCATTGCTAGAATTCACAGATTTTATCACCTTTGTGCTGGTTTTCCCCTTTTCCTACCTCCCAGTCTAATTGGTGCTTGGCATTTTAGACAAAGCCCAAGATTATCCCTGCCCTTTGCCTCCTCAATGTGGTTTTAATGTTCCTCCTCTGACTTCCCATGGCTTTCTCTCACCATTTCTATAAGAGATTTTATACTCTGGGATTTACCTTATCTGCCACTACTTGGAGACCACAAGCTTCTAAGGAGTAAGCTCTTATATTTAATTACTCTAATCTGTAGTGGCAGAATACCTACTACATACCAAATGCTGGATTAAAGATTGGATGATTAAATGGGATGAAAAGCTTTGAGTGCCAGGTTAAGGAATTCAGGCTCACCTGCAAGGTACAGGACAGAGCAGAAAGAAATGGGAGGCAAATGTTTGGACTTCTGTTCCCACGGTCAGTATGAAAGAGGGATTGGGAACAAGGGAAAGCCCAGAAGTGGGGAAACCTGTCAGCTCCCAGCAAGGGTTCCTGCCCTGTCCTGAAATGGTTAAGGTAGCCAAGGCACCATGCCTCTGCAGAGGAGAAATTTCCCTGTCCTTGCCTAAGTGAATGGCTGGGATTAAAGTGACAGCCCACCTTAGTGATGGTGGCATAATTGGTTGTTCAGCTCTGTCCTTGTCAGAGCCTGACAGTTCCACAGATGCCCTGCTCAGCTCTCCAAAGGTTAGCCTCAGCTGGTGCGGCTGTTCATTAATCATTCCTCCCTGACAGGCCACAGTGCAGCCCACAGCTGCCACGCCATCCCCCGCAGTCCCCACCCCACCTGGCCAGGCTGGAGGCAGCCTGAGCTCCCCTGAAGGACTGGTCCCCACATGGGGAGACAAGTGGTTGGTGTCCCCTCCACCCCATCTGCTGCCACTGCTGAGCTAGAAACACTGATAAAGGAATTTCTCTGGATTCTTCCTTCTAGGAACTGTGGTCTGAATCACCTTATAAGCTCTCCAGACATCCTTGACTTTATCTGTGCCTCCCCTCCACCCTCACAGAAGCTTCTTACTGAGACAGGGCAACCCTGGCCCGAGAGCTCTAGAAAGACAAGAAGGCCAGCAGTTCTGGGCCACTCAGGCTGAGAAGATGCTGAACTTGGACTCTGGGCCTGAACCCTGGGCAGAATGTGTATCACCTCCAAGCTGCGACTTCTACGCTGTAACAGATGCTCATGAACCACTACTTATGGCTCAAAACAGGGTGCACGTCTTTGTACACGGGCTGGTTTCATGGTCAGAATATTAGAGAAAGGGTCACCCTTCTGGTTCTTAGAGGTACAGTAAGCTAGAAGCAGTCAGGGGAATCTGATCCCCTGTGGTTCACAAGAACCAGCCCTCTTTCTTTCTCTTTTCCTTTCTCTTCCAAAGGCAACATGATGGATGGAGGTGGCTGGGATTCTGAGCAAATGAGTGAGGTTGAAGAAAGGATTGAGGGGTCCAGGTGAGTGTGGGGAGGATGGACAGAGCCTGAGTTGGGGCAGAGTAGAGGTGGCAGTTTGAATCAGAAAACGCGGTCAGAGTGGAAAATGATAGAGTTGGGATGAAGAGGTTGGGTTTTCTAGAAAAATCCTTTGCCCATCCCAGAGTGAAAAATGCCTCTCTGGGCATCTGTTCTCAGGTTCCAAAATCCTCAGGATCTCCTCCCACTTTCCTTTCCCCTTTTAGATTTTCCTTGTTGTCCCTAGTTTTCCCTAATTTTGACACCATGCCTCGCTTCTCCTTTTCTTCTTTGCTGCCTGTTTGATGACCCCAAAAGCTCAGATCTTGTCCCTGGCCAACTAGATCCAGGGTTGAAAATTCCTTCACAGTTTCTTACCCAGCCTTGCTTCAAGAGTAAAAGCATGTTTCCCAGCCCCTAGTGTGCTCTGGGGCTGCCAGTTAGTATGTGCACAATGCAGGAGTCATCATTTCCCCCCATTGATTAGCTGTCCACCCGCAAAGTTTCCAAAGGAGCAAACAAGGACGCGGGGAGATTAGCATTCAGCTAGTCTTCTGGACTACAAACTACAAACACCTGCATTTCCACATCCCAAAATCCTGCACACACTCAACTGTATAGGCTGAATCTCTTTACACTCATACCCAGATAAATAAGTGACCTTTCCCAAATGGTTCCCTATGACAATTAGCATCTCCCACATTTACCTGGCACCTTACCTCGTATATCCTTCTGCTTTACCTTCCCTCTAACTTCTCGAGGAAGATAAGATTATCCTTATTTTACATTTGAGAAAACTGAGGCTTAGAAAGGACAAATGACTTGTCCAAGAGCTAAGATCAGACAGCTGACATACTGAAAGCCCAGTTCCTTGAGTTTATAAACCTTATAGCCTTGCTTTCCATGATGCTGCTTCTAATGGATTTCCTGTGGCTTGAAGCCAGGGCTTCTTAATAGTGTACTACTGACATTGCGGGTCAGGTAATTCTCTGTGCAGGGCACTATACTGTGGGTTGTAGGATGTTTAGCAACATTCCTGACCTCCATGCTCTAGATGACAATAGCCATCTGTTTGACACCAAAAGTGTCTCCAGTTATTTCCGAATGTCCCTCCTGGTGGGGAAGGGGATACAAAATCTTCTGTAGCTGAGAATGCTGCTTTATGCCCTTCCAATCTTTAAATGTTATCTGTCTGAGGTAAGAGGTTATTGTCCATGCACTGGACAGAAATTTCTCACTATGTCAAAAGTCAAAGCATGAAGCAAGGTAAGATGCTTTTGAAAGACAGTGTTTGGCAACAAAGAATAAGAAGGAGATGTGCTGGGGTGTAGCTCTGTGATAGAGCACTTGCCTAGAATGAACAGGGCCCTGGGTTTGACCTCTAGCACCATCATAACAAGAAGAAAAAGAACAAATACTAAACCAAAACATAAAAAGAGCATTTTGAACAGAAATCCAGGAAACATACATATGGGGTTATATTAGGAAAGTGATCCAACTCTCCATCTTTTTATCTGTCCATCAGTCGTTCCATCCTCTGATTCATCCATTCATCCTAGTTTCTTCTATTCAGTCTGCAACCATTCCCTGGTATAAATTGTGCAAAGGCACCCCGTAAAGAGAAAAGCTCCCATAGATCCTGCCCCTAGGGGAGTGGAAGGAAGTCAGAGACTCAGCTCTGCTACAACAGCCTACCTGGATTGGGTAAATCATGGAGTTTCAGTTTCCTCAAACCAAGGATTTTAAGTTTCTTGCAGAATCATAGTGAGGACTTAGTGAGTTAATGTATATGAAAAGTGCTTTCCGTACTGTACAAATGTTAGCTATTATTGTAGAGACTATTGGACAAGGACAAAAACACCTGTACTATCAGATAGTAAGTGTTAACAAATACAATTTTTCAAAATGGGCAAAGGATTTGAACAAGGAATTCACAGAAAAAGACATACAAATGGACACAAAATATAAAAAGATATTCAAACTCCCTAATATTTAAAGAAATGGAAACTAAAGCAATACAATGTCGTTTGTTGCCCAGAAGATTGTAAAAAATGCAAAATATTTGCATTTAATATCTAAAAGCTGGTGTGATTGTGAGGAAACAGGCTAAACTTCACCAATGAACTATATTACTACATCCAAGTGAAAGGTAATCTGCTAGCAACTATAAGCAAGCAATATTCTTTGACCTAGACTTCACGTATTTGTAGCTTTTTCCTACAGAAATGAAAGCACAAGTATAAAAGAAATGGGTACAAAGATTATAGAATGGGAAACAGCAAGGAAATGGTTGAATAAATACGGAACATTATGAAGCCATCAAAATGAATGAATTGTCCTGAAGGAATATCCATCTTTATTACTAAGTTTAAAAACAGAAAATTGTATTTATATTTATATGATTTCATTTAAAAGTTAGAAGAGGCTCCCTTAATGTGCGTGAGTATATGAATGATATATTAGTGTGAGCATCAAGAGAGGCATTGGGAGATGTAGATAGAACAAAACATTGGTTACTCAGGGGATGCAGAGGAGAGGGAACCACTAAATAGGCCAAGTGGGGAAAATAGTAATTTTTCTCTTATACACTTCTGAATATTTTGGCTTACTCTAATGAGCATTTCAATCTTGTAATGGGAAAGGATTAAGGTCAGAGTGAAGGAACAGGAGAAGTGATGTGGGAATTCAGAGCGGGAGATTTCTTCTCCATGGAGAAAAGTAGCTGGGCTGGCCTTGAAAGGATGAGTAGACCCAGGACCTTCAGAAATCAGGGGCAGGAGAATCAGGGCTGAGCCTGGGGATGAGAACTCTAAACTTTAGACCATGAATAAGCCGACCCAAGTCCAGGGAAGCCGGAGGGCTCTGTCAGTCCCAACAGGGCTGTGCTTAGTCCCAGACAATGAATGACTGCCCAGTGACCATCCGTGGGGGCTGCAGAGACAAGAATGAGGCAAAGCCATGGTCATCCTAACTTGGTAGAGGCCACACAGTTAATGAGTTTTAACCACAGAATTTCTAGCCTGCTGATTTCCCTACCCAGCAACTCTTCAAAGGAGCCTTTTCTACATCCCCATTGATGCTAGAGGAGAGGAGAAAAGAAATCACAGAGCCAGTTGGAAAACCTTCCTACTTTGTCTTTAGTATTAAGGCAATGCAAAGGTGATGAATTAGGCAAATTGGTCGATGTCAAGTTGTATCCATCAAAATGATTCAGAGCCTGGAATGAGTAATAGTAATGGGGAATAGCTGTTACTAAGAGTAACCAAATTAGCATTATTGAAAAAGTCAAAGGAAAAGCAGGCTGCCAGCAGACACCCCACCCTGAGTCTGCCGCTCAGACTCCACATTCCAGCGTCTGCACGGAGCCCACCCTGGGCTGGGCAGCTGTTCCCCACCTCCAACATTCACGTGGACTTGGAGCTTTAACACGAGCAAAGAATGTTCATGTCCATTTTCTCATTTCGCTTCATTCTAAGCAGGTCAATGATGCCATTTCACAGCTAGGGACACCGAAGTTCAGGGAAGTAACGTGGTCTGCCAGGTGTCACAGTCACATAGCTGGAGTGTTGTGAGATTTCCATCACTGTGACAAAACACCTGAGAAAACAAGCTTAAAAGGAGGAATGGTTTATTTTTGTTCAGGGTTTCAGGATTTATTTTGGTCCGGTCCATGGTCACTTGGCCCTGTTTCTTTAGGCCTGTGACAGCACAGTACATCATGGTGGCTGGAGTGAGTGGTGGAGGAAGACTGTTCTCTTCATGGCATCTGGGAAGCAAAAAGGGAGAGGCTGGGGTTCCAATATCCGTTTCCAAGGCACACCACCAATGACTTAACTTTTTCCATTAGGTTACTTCCTGAAGGTTCCACCACCTACCTCCTAATAGCACCACAGGCTGGTGGTCAAGCCTTTAGCATACGGGCCTTGGGGGATATTTACTATCTGAACCATTACAACTGGTAAGTAACAAAATCTAGCATCTAACGCAGGATACTTGAATCTTACTCCAGGACTCAAGTCCCCATACTTTCCACAGAACTTGGTATATGTATATATGTTCCTTTTCAGCTGTTAGCAGTAAAAAGTAGGAACTAGGTTGCTGCATGGAGGGAGAAAAGGGAAAAATATAAAACAAGAACTCTACTGGGGGCTCATAGCTCCATAGAACTGCCCCATAGCCCCTGGCCAAGGTACCTGGAGAAGCTGTACATGATTAGGAGAACTGATCTCTTCTGGCCTCTTGAACTTAAGGTGCCCTACTCTGTTCCGGTGACCCCAGTACATCCCATCATAGCTGGATGACCCAAGATGGCCCCTGAACCATCGACTGCATCAACACAGCCACAAAAGATGACCTGGACAGGTTCCTTCTGTATAAATAACTTGAACAGGAAACCAGAAGGAGGATGCCAATTTTTAGTGGGGCCACAGGGTGAAGATGGGTACATTCATTTCCTGGTGCTGCCATAATAAATAAGAACACTCTAGGTGACTTAAAACAACACAAACTTATTGCCTCCTAGTTCTGGGGGCTGGAAATCCAAAAGCAAGGTGTCAACAGGCTATGCTGTTTCTGAAGGCTCTAGGGAAGAATCCTCCCTTGCTTCCTGGCTTCTGGTGGTTGCCGGTGACCCTTGGTATTCTTTGGCTTGTGACTGCCTCACTTCTATTTCTGCCTCCATCTTCACACAGCCATCTTTCCTCTGTGTGTTCGTCTTAGTTACTTTCCTTGTCACTGAGACACAATACTCAACATCTGAAAATTAAAGGAGGGGTTAATTTTGGCTCACAGTTTGTACAGGTTTCAGTTCATAGTCCACTGGCTCCAAGGCAGGGTGGCATGGTAGAAGGGCATCATAGAGGACAGAAAGCTCATGGTTTGGCAGGCAGGAAGCAGTGAGTGATTAAGGATGAGGGGGGGAGATAGACCCTGCCAGGCCATGCCCCTAGTGACCCACCTTCTCCAACCAGGCTGTACTTTCCAACATCACAGTTATCTGTAAACACACATCAGTGACCCAGTCACCTCTGAAAAGCCCCACCTGTGAGCTCATGAAGCTTTGGGGGACATCTAAATATAAACCATAATGGTGACCCATGTACCTCTGTGTCTTTTCTTGTAAGGACACCACTGATTGAATTTAGAGCCCACTCACATCCAGTGTGACCTCATTTTAAATTGAACATATCTGCAAAGACCCTATTTCCAAATAAGTTCTTGTGTACAGGTACTTCAGTGCGGACTGCAGTATATCTTGTAGGGGAACACAGCTCAAACCACAGCCCTGGGCCATTACGAGGCAGGAGAACAGGGCGTGGCAGAGTGGCTGGGGAAGTAGGTGTGAGCCGTTCATTACAAAATCCCAGTTTAAACAGAACAGTTCCCAAAACCCTGCATGTAGACTTCTCGAGAGAACTCGAGCAGTTCTAGTTATGATGGTCTAGACCTGGCATCAGCCCCAGGAGTGGGCGATCCAAGGAGACAATTGACATTGAATTCTCCACTGCTGTGTTCTCTCACAGCAGCCTGCTCTTCTACTGGTTTTCCTAGGCTCAAACTTGATTTTCAGAGCCTGTTTCTTTTCCTACCTTTAATAAATGTAACCTTGTTACTTTTCACGCTTCTCTTGATCAGTTCTTTACTCAGGACAAAAAGAACCTAGAAACCCTCTCTAGAAAGAGACTCCAGCACCCCCAAACATTGTAACAAATAATAGCATGGAAGAGCCAGACGTGGTGACACATGCACATAATCCTAGCACTCTGGAAGCTGAGACAGGAGGATCACCGTGAGTTCAAGGACAGCCAGAGCTACATAGTGAGTTCAAGGACAGCCTAAATTGCATAGCGAGACCCTGTCTCAAAAAAAAAAAAAAAATAATAATAATGTGGTGGATTGACAACTGGTGGTCAACTTGTAACACCCAGCTGAACTGAATCAGTGTGGTGCCTGGTATGCAGGGCCCACCTGAGGACTGTTGCTAACAACATAAAAAGGAGAACTGGTGAGGAAGAGTTGGTGCTGTCGGTTCTCCTTGAGGAGCTTGTCACGCTGGCTTTCCTGATAGGAACTTGGCTGTTCTCATTGTTGGAGGAGCTCAGGACCTCGTTGTCGCTGAGGATGGCTGTGGTGCCTTTCGGGGGAGCTCCGGTCCTTACTCTGAGCATCGCTTCCTGGCTCTGGGGTAGATCCCTCAGCCTGCTGGCACAGATCCTTCATCCCGCTGGTGCAGACTTTCTAGCTTCCACTGCTGACCTTTGGGCCTTCCCGGTGCAGATCCATGAAATATACTTGCATAAGACATTGCTGTGGGCCCTAGGCCTTCAGCTGGACTCTGAGAGCACGGCCATGGGCTCTAGGTCTTCAGCTGGACTCATGCAGGACACTGTTGTAGGATCCAGGCCCTCAGCTGAATTCTTTGGGTCTTTAGTGTGTGGATGGATTTCCTGCACTTTTTGTATATGACTCTTTGGGTGACTATTACAAAATAATCCTAAAAATTATGTGTCCTGTATTGTATTGTTTCCCTTGCAAACCCTGACTGCAACAAATAATAATAATAATAATACCATGGTAGAGAAGGCCCAGGGTCAGTTGCCTCTTAGCCCCACGGATCCCTCTTCAATTGAAAACTCTCTCCAATTCCAGTCTCTGGAGGCTGAGCCATCAGTTATGGGTCCCTGGGACAGCCCCGTTTTGCGTCCATAGGTCTCACTGTAAGTTTCCTCCTCACAGTCCACCTGTGCACCTGATGGCTTGGTTGGGGTTACTCCTTGCAACCCAAATCAGCCATAAATAAAACTGAATTTAATGTTTATCTTTCTCTCATAAATTTGCTTAATTTTATCATTAAAATTCTAAAAGAATTAAGTTGCTTCAGAGGTTCCTTCTGTGGAAAGTAGAACAGTTCTCCCATGTGCTGGCCCAGCCTAGTCACTATGGTAAATTTTTTTGCTGAAACAGCCACCTCCTGTCACAGGATAAACTGAGTATGCCCAAGACGCCCTGAGGAAACCTGAATTAGAATCATTGGTGCATGCTGAAGGGGACTTCAGTTAGACCCCACAGAAATCAGACTAGGAACACAACATTCTTTTAGCAAGCCACAGAGAAGCTGCCTGCAGTGGGCTTGGCCTGCCTGAGTCATCATTTTGTGGGAAGGCCGGGAGCCAGCTGTCCCCGAGGCTGGGGTTTGAATTTCTCTGCAAAGTCACACTTCATGCAAGTCAAACAGTCCCAAGTTGCTCACGGGGGTCGGAATGGCAGCTCTGCTCTGCCCAGCCATCCTCCATGGTCCAGGCTGAGTGCGTTCACAGATCTTCACCCCCTTTCACACTGAAAGTTCCACCAGGAACTGAGGCCCCTGAGGATGGTGCTGGTGATAAATACCCTGACTGTGCACAAAAAGCAATAGTAGGTCCTTGCACTCTGAAATGATTAGCTTTCATAACATAATTATATACATTTCATAAAAACCCCACATGGAATTATAGAAATTCAGTGTGTGTCCAGTAAGAAGACTGGTGTGTGTCAGGGGCGGAGTGGATTACTCTGGCTCAGAGGCTCCCAAGACCCCTCTATCTGACCCTTGCAGCATAAGAACCTCAGAGGACCCTCAAAATGTTGATAAAATTTCAGACCCAAATCTTGCAGCAACCGCTGCTCATTCCCCTTGTATGAGCTCTGTGTTTTTGTGGAAAAGGACATACCAACCATAGTGCTGACCCCTTTACAAATGAAGCACAGACAACAGGACAACAGGGAAGTCGGAAGAGTGTGGGGGAGGCTCTCTCAAGCCCAGATCTTGCTCTACACCTGTACTTTTTGGGTTCTGCTGACCCTCACTTGTGTCCTCAGCATCCCTTCCTCCCTGAATGACATCTAACCCTGAACTCAGGCAGTAGGAATTTGGGAAACTCGAGCCAGCACTTGGAACTCAGCACCAACATTATGATGTTGGTCAGAACTTGACCTGGTTTCCTAGGTCTCAGCTGGACTGATACCCTATTCCTTGTGCCTTCAGTTTCTAATTTTTCTGTGTTGTCTTGTCTGCTGCCACAAATCCCCTGAGTCAGGGCTCCAGCTTGTTTTTACCATTACTCTTTCCCAAGGATTGTGGTCCCAGTGGAATTCAGATCAGAAGGCAGGGATGTTGCCAGCTGCTCACAATCCTCCCTCCCACCCGCAGAGTGGGTCAGGCTGGTGAAAGGAAGGGGTGGGTTCTCACATTGTCCCTCTTAGCCCTTCCCAATCTGCCAACCCTGCCACAGTGACCTGGTTTGGCTCAGCCTTGCTGTATCCAAAGACCAAACATACTTCACAATATGCGGCCAGCAAAGAGGTGGGTTGCCCTTGCTGCTCTTTTAGGCATTTCCCTCAGAGGAATCCAGCACTGAACACTCCACAGCTGGTTGTCAGAATTTTTTCCAGGGTGGAAACAGTGAGGTCCATGCTGCCAATCCAAGGTTTCTGGACCGAGAAGGAGCCTTACAATCATCCATTTTATTGTACCATTTTATTTTATTTTTAAATTTTGTTTTACAGAGTATAGATAGAGTTTATTGCAAAGTAATAGATTTCTGGAGTGATAGGAAACACCTTCAAGTGTGAAGGTGGGCAAGTGGTAAGATAGCAGTTTTGCAAAATTAAGACCCAGGCTACGTTTATATGACTAAGTTGGTCTTCAAGTAATATCATGTCCTTCCCTTTAGGTCATTATTTATAAGGAAAATGGGCTGCTTCAACCAATTTCAAAGGGAGAAAGTTTCCTGTTTACTCACTGCATAGAATATTTCCATTTAGTTTGTCTTGAAACATTAAAGTTTTTCCAAACCCTCACCCATGGACTGGACTTTGTATGGGCCCTGGACCTTATCAACGTGGTCAGGGGAGGTTACACTCTCTTGGGCTAAAGTCTGAAACTACTTATGGGTTATCTATAGCTAATGATTAACAAAGGGAGAAACATCACATCTTCTTTGCTTTTCATGTAGCCATCTGCCTCCTGTCTCCAGACCTGCTAATATCTAACTTGCCGCCTGACAGGGCAGCTCTAATTTTAAGAAGGCTTCTCTTCGTTCAGAACCGAGTGTTCAATTCCTCGGAGATAGGATATGGCTTAAGTATGTAACCTTTTGCTGGGAGACCAGAGCCTTTTGGGGGGACTCTTGTCAATGTATCACTTTAAAGATAAAACCGAGGCTGTTAATTCTGGGCTGACCCAAGGTCAGGGCAGAGACACCATCAGCTGCATGCACCGAGAGCTCCTTTAGACTAAGCGTTAGAGCGGCAGCCTCTGATCTTAGGAGGCACAATGTCTAGACCAGGGCAGACCAGATACACAAATGTGAGCAGATAGAGGAGGTGGACAGCCATGGCGGGCCGTGCGAGCAAGAGCGGAGCTTCTAATTCTGAGCAGCCAGCCAGGGTTAATCAGGACCAAGCAAATGCAGCCTAACTGTGAGACAGTATTTGCCCAGCTTAAGGTATGAACCCAATGTATTTCACCTTTTTTATTTTCAGTATGAACCCAAACTGCATATGGTAAAAGATTGAACCAGATAATTAGTTGTGAAAACTGCATATCGAACAGTCTAAATTGCATCACATAAAAACAGGAAATGGCTCTGCCTTTCTCCGACCACTGCCTTCAAGCTGCCTTTGTCTAACTTCCTCTCCCCTGTCCTCCGATGCTTTCTCAGGTAGAACTACTCAGAGCTTTCCTCTCACTTGCCAGTATGAGGGCACGCTCTGTTTCACAGTTCAGACTTATTTTCAGGTATTAAAAAGGTCCAAAGATAGCCTAATTAAAACTGCCAAAATTGAAACTTATAATCTTGCATATGATTCAAGACCACTTCCTTTTGCCCAGCTCAGGACTCTCCCTTGGGTCCTAAAAGGGTATGCAGTCTACAGGACGTGGAGAAAGGAGTATGGGTCTACTGGGCGTGGACAGGGGGTGTGGACTACAGGGCAAAGGGAAGAGGTGTGGAACACTGGCACAAATGAAGGGGTATCGGCTACGGGACATAGGGGAGAGGGTGTGGTCTAGTCTTTTACTCCATGTACTACCGCTTCTTGTCCTCATGCCTCTGTTCCTCTTGGTCACTCTAGAATGAGGGCAGGAGTGAGGATTAGAAGGGAAGAAGTTTTATCTTTAATTTAACTGTTCCTTTAGTTCTCTCTTGGCCAATGCTGGTTGGCATTGACGCCCTTTATGTGACAGGCCTCCACATGCTGGCTCTCTCACTGGGAGGTTTCTTCTGGGACTTTCACCCTGCAGTCTCCCAACATGAGCAATATGCCTGCGGCTGACCTCTTGCAGTCCTCCTCCTACTCTAGCACCTCTACCAGTGGAGTGCCTTTGCCGGGATGACAGTGTCTTCACCACCTAAAGCCACCTAAGCACAGCTATCCTCCACAGCATCTACTTCCCTCAGGGATACTCTTGCATCCTTACCACATCCCACAGTGTTTTGTAGACTGATCATAGTCCTACATTTGGATTCATAATTGCAAATGATTCCAACCTCTGCCTGCCTTCAAAATTCTCCAGGCACAGTTTCTATTTCATGTACATTGCAGGGCTCACATGCCAAGCTCTCCAAGAGCTCTCCTGCTGGATTCCACT
The DNA here is from genome assembly GCA_028451465.1 of Erethizon dorsatum. NCBI lineage: Eukaryota > Metazoa > Chordata > Mammalia > Rodentia > Erethizontidae > Erethizon > Erethizon dorsatum. Next base: position 104,936,778 of record CM051827.1, on the reverse strand, counting down.
CTTGGACATCACCAGTAGGCTTGGAAGTTTCTGCAGCTCAGCAGTTATCTGGCTGGAGAATGAAGTGCTCATTTACACTTCTGCTGGCACCCTGAGCTCTGAATGATTTCCTTGGACACACTGTCACTTAGATTGGGGAAGGGAGGACAAAAGCATAGGTCTTCTCACTAAGCTAAAAGCTCACTACTCAAATTCTCTCCTTCAATAAGTTCTTTAGTTCTTATGTCTATATGGGGTGAAGACACAGGGAAAAAACTGGGGGCCAGTTCAGACCTGTATCAGACAGCTTTCCCATTGCTGGGATACAATACCCAACACCCAAAACCCAAAAGAGAAGAGGTTGAATCTGGCTCATGGTCACAGATGATCTAGTTTACAACTGGTCCCTTCCACACCTGGCTGGCTCCAAGGCAGAAACATCATGATGGAGAGACATGGCAGAGCAAAGCTGCCCAGTTCATGGTGGCCAGAAACAGAGCAAGGGTACAGTGTCAGGAAGGAATGGGCAAAGAACCATACATAGTACCAAGGCCGTGCCTCCATGACCCTCCATTCATGCCTCCATGAATCTGCTAGGTGTTTTGTAATCCAATGAAATTGATATATCAAGATTAATGGTCATATCTCCCTTTGTGGAAGTGCCAGAGTCACATGGCAGTGACTGCTTCTATCTTTGATGCTTTAGCCAACATATCAAGAAAGCAGGAAAGGGAGCTTAGTACCTTATTTCACTTACATTATCACTTTCATAGATGAAGTATTGATTTAATTTCTAGACCTTAGAAACCATCCAGTCCCTCTCCCTTTTGTTGCAGAGGTGAGCTTGAAGTCCAGAAAGGGGACGAACTTGGCCAGGTGTGGGTCATAGCAGATCTGGGATGAGCCTCACATGCCTGACTCATGCCACATCCTCTGCTCTTCCCTAGGTCATCTCCACAAATCAGGGAACCATCTTTCTGCAGCAAGTGCATTCAGCACAGTCCTCTGCTTACTGAAGTCGATGCTTCTGCAAAGCCAAAGGCCTCGAGTTGTGGCGCTGACTGGGGATTGGGGGCAGGGAGTAGTTGTCTGGCTCCAGGAAAGGGAACAAAAAGCTAATGCCAGGCAGGTCAAGAGCCCTAGAGGGGAAATGTGACAGTAATTAAGGAGGAAGCTGGCCTTCTTGTCTTGGGTCATGACCACTCCCCATAGTCTCTGTTGAGGTCACTTGAAGCGGAAGATTGTATCCGGGCAGATATTAGAGGCACAAATCCAGCAAAGTGTTCAGGACAGCTTTATTTAATTCCCTGTCCATATGGAAATGCCCTCCACTGAACGGTTTGGAAGCCACAATTGCATTAGCCGTCTGGAGCTCCCATAAGCTCAATCAAGCCATAATCAAAGATCTTCTGTGATTGTCCATTATCTGCCTCTCAGCCAGAGAGGCACATCTTGAGGGAAAGTGATCAAAGAGCTGTGTCCCTAGCACTAATTACATGCTAGCCTGCATCTGTGTCCCTCCTGCGGCTGTCAGGAGCCATTGTGGATGGTCCCAGGACATCTCATCCACTTCAGTGCAGGTGACCCTGAGCAGGCTGGGAACCCATAGCAGAGGCCATGTAGATTGGGCCAAGTATGGCTTCCCAGGTAAACAAGGTCTCGCCAGTTGAAATGTGGCTGTATATTTACATTGGAAGCACCCTGGGGTGCTGGGAAAGAGGCTACTGCTAGGTCAGCAGATAATTCACTGTAGGAACTCAGAACATCTGGAGATTCAGCAAAAATAGCCAGATGGGCACGTCATGAGATCCATAAGGATGGGGAGGAGGTGAGTGCCAGAGGCAACAGCCAGGCCCGTCAAACGAAAGGCCGCCATTTAGGGTAAGGAGTGTAAGCCCTGCCACCCTCTGGCTTCAGCTGATTTCTAGCACCATTGTCTCTTACTCCTGTCTCTTACCACATGTCCTTAGCACAAGCTGATACGGGCTCCTCTGCGCCTGCATGATCCCAGTTCCCTGCCCAGTCCTGCTGCCTGCTTGCTCCCTTGACTGCAATGCTGCATCCCAACTGTATTTGGACATTTCCAGGTCCAGGCTCCAATGCTGTGGCTGCCACCAAGCTGTCCATGTCCACCCCAGTGAGATGTGGCCTCTCCCTCCACTGAACTCCCACAGCGCAGTCTCAACATCTCTCGTGGCATTTTGTGCTATGGCCATTGTGTCCAGGGATTTGAGAATCCCTTGAAGACAGGAACTTTCTCCAGCTCCATTTTTCCATTAAGAAATGTGAAAAATCACAAAAGGATAGGGAATAATAAAACCATCACATGTGTACCCCCCCACCGGGACAAATGCTTGTTAAGTTTTTATTGTATTTGCTTCACTCTAAAAAAAACCACACCAAAAACCCAGAAAACATTGTAGATAAAGGTGGCATCATCTTAACATAGCTATTAAGAGAACACAAAGCTAAGTGGCTCTGGAATCAGACTCTCTGGGCTCAAATCCGAGTTCTTCTACCTCTCAGCCATTTGACCATGGACAAGATACTAAACCCTCAGTGCCTCTGCTTGCACTTCTGTAGAAGTTGCAGAATGTTGTTATGAAGATTCAGTGAGTTAGTGGGTGTAAAAGTCTTAGAACAGCACCCACCCAGCCCCTAGAAAGTAGTCAATAAATGCTACCTGTTATCTCTCTTCCATGCCTGGACCTGCTTCTCAATGCTCCTACTCACTTCTTCCAGCCCTCAGCAGAGGGCACCGCGTCATGAGTTGAGTACAGATGCTTTCAGTACATACTTTGTACATTTACTTCCATAGGTTTATAACCTGGAAAAATGTGGAGTATTTTCATTTAATTTACATAATTAACACACTTGTTAGTCTCCTTTGAGCTACAAATACAGAAAGCTCAACTCTAACTGGCAAACTCTGACGATAACTTTTTAGCTTTTGTTGCTGAGAAGTTCAATGGCAAGGAAGATTTCAAGGTTGATCTGATGTATCAGCTCAGTGGTGTCACTGAGGATTCTGTCTTTGACTCTTGGCTCTTCTTTCCCTGGTGTCAGCTTTATTTCAGGATCTACTCCTCATGGTTGCGAGATGGCTGCCAACAGTTCTGAGGCCACATGCCTTGTCGTCCGCATCCAGGGAGAGAGGGGGTCATTCACAAAGTACTGTAAGAAACTTTTTCTGCAGAAGCCTCAACAAACTTCTCATTTCTCATAGTCTAATGTGGTTCATGCACATGTCCCTAAACCAGATATGGTCACAGGGTTAGTGTTACTGGTAGGTCTTGGCCTGGGACATTTCCACTTATTGGGAAAATTAGCTTCTCCCAAGGCATGCTGGAGGCAGAGGTTGTTGTGGATACTTGCAGAAAATGGAACTAAAAGAAGGGGAAATGGATGCTGGAAGGCAATAAGACCCTCTACAAATATTACTATAAAACATATATTATTCTGCATCTTGCTTTTCTCTTTTTTTTAATTTTTGAGATCCGTCCATCTGGAATATAGCAATCTCGTTTATTCCTTTTAATGAATAATATTCTGTCATATTAATAAGGCCACACTTATTTGGCCTCACTGATGGATTTTTAATTGTGCCCATTTTTATTTTATTTTTCAGTATTGTAAACACAGCTGCAGTGAACAATCGTGCACACGCCTTCTTACTGATGGTCTTCGTCATCTAGTGTTTGCCTCAAGTGGTCAGACTCTTGGGTTGGGTCAACAAGTTCTTATTGAACAAATGAGTGAATAAGTGAATAAAATGAGTGAATAAGTGAATAAAATGAATGGGTACTCTTTTTTCCTTTTTTTCAGTTATGAGCTATTGAAGTGGTCACTGAGGGCCCTGGTCATGAGAACTACAATTCTAGCATTCAAATGGGGCCTTTAATTTTACAGAGGTGCAGACAAAGGCTCAGCAGGGAAAGTCATGCTATCAGGCTGTGGCATAGCTAGGATCTGAGTCCCAATTCACTGACAAAAGACAGCTCATCATTCAGCCCCTTTATATCTCCCACTGTTCTGGCTCACTCCCATTGCTCACTTACCTAATTTTTTTTTTGCTCCTATGACCTGTTCTACAAATTCATCTGTGAGTTTCCTTAGCCTTGTTTGTTCTTCTTTCTCTGACCACTTATGAGCTTCCCATGGCATAGGCTTGATATTTCTCTCTTCGTCAAGGGCAAGGCAAAGACCAAATATGTCACAGGATCGCTTCATTGAGGCCCCTCCTGATTAATCATGTCCCAGAGTCACAGAAGGTCTGGCGAGAGGTGCCACCTAAGCTCTTCTAGCCAATTCTCCACCAAGGACCTCTGTCACATGACTTCTGGTTCCTTCTTAGCATCTCTGGGGATAAGGTATTCACAGCCTCCCTTGGGGTCCACTGTGTGTTTAGACAGTTCTGTCCAAACACTCTACCTGCCACTAACACCTGCCCAGTGCTATCCTCCTGCCTTCTGGAGCCACTGTGGATAAAGCTAAATCCATTTTCCATGTGTCAGTCCTTCAAATGCCTAAGGGTGCCTGAGTCTGCTATTGCTCAGGGAAAAAAAATTCCAGACACACACACACACACACACACACACACACACACACGGTGGCTGCCTTTCTCCCCTACTTTAGTTTGACCACGTGCTTAATATAATGTAGGCAAGACCTCCTCATCATGGCCTGAGTAGCTTGTGTTCTCCCTTAGGTATCAGCTTAAGAATCAGTTCCTCTGGGAAATCTTCCTTGACCTCCCAAGTCTGTGTTGGTGCTCTTGCAGGTGCCTTCCCAGAATCCTGCAGTTGCCTCACCCAGCAGTCATCGCCCCAGATTGTACAATCTACATTCTGTGTACCAACAAGACTGGGAGCTCTTTGAGGACAAGGATATGTTCCACTGTGTCCACTGCTTTATTTTCAGAGGTCAGTCAGCATATTACCTGGCACCTCGAGGGCACTCATTACATATTTATTAATCAAATTAATGTGTGAAAGAACTTTCAAATGGAAGAGAAAATGAAAGAATGAAAAACAAGATATTTTTAAAGGCAAGGAAGAAGAAAAGCATGAAAAAAGAAAAATATGGTTTGATTTATTAATAATAAAGAAGACCATCTGTTCTCTTGCTCCAACCTCAGTAGGTCCCTCCACAAAGCCTGCAATCCCCCTAGCTTCCGGGTACGCCACAGTCTCTCAGAGCTGCTCTGGAATTTGTAGGCAACTCACAACCTGAGGCCCAGCTGGTCTCTTCATGTGCTGCTGGGAAAACCAAGACAAGAGCAAGACACAGAGCTGGGGATGGAGGGATGCGAAGCTGTGCAAGGAACAAGACAAAATGGAACTGTGACCTGGAACATCAGTGTCACTTAAAGATTTGTCCATGAAGTAAAGGAACGATTTACAAACTCTTTTAATGTTGAAATACAGTTGAATATATTATAGAGTAATATGCAAAATCTGAATTCTTCTTTAAAGATAAAACACAAGACCTCAAGGAAATTTCATCATCGTACAAGAACCACAATTCATTCGGTTTCATTCATTCGCCTCTCAGTGGAATTCAATGCCAGTCACAGTTCTCATCACTGAAGATCCAGTGGAAGAAAAATAAAATAAACCTATTTCCTTCATTTTAGCAAAGGAAGATAGACAATCAATCAATAAATAAAATATATGATAGATGGTGGTAAGTCATATGGAGAAAAATAAACCAGAGAAAGGGAATAGGAGTTTTGACAGAAATATGTGAATGGGTATGCAGGGTGAAAGTGTTATCACTTTAAATGTAATAGTCATTTTGGGCCCCTGGGGATATGGCATCTGGGAAAGAGCTGAGGAATGCATGAGGAGGGCAGAGGCGGTACGAGGGTGACCTTTGAGGGATGGAAGAGTTTGAGACAGGAGTGAAGGAGGCCAGTTTAAACCCAGTAAGTGTGAAGGGGTTGGGGGAAATGCAGGAGAGATCTAGAGAACATTGGAAATATACAGGCCCAGGAGACAATTCTAGGTTGAGTTTGAGATGGAATTGTATATGGTTGTCAGCAGAAAGGAGATAGTTAAACCACAAGAGGGAGTGAGAATCCAAGGCAGGGACTGGGGATTGGCAGCCCATGGATGGGGAATGGCCCATGCATGTTCTGTTTGGTCATATAATGGGCTGGAATATAGGAGCTGAGGGCTTAGGTTTTATAGTCAAACAAACCACTAGATTCTAGATCCTGCTCAGTATTTACTAAATATGTGATTTGAGTAAATATGTAATTCTTCAATGCCTCGTCTTCTTTATCTGTAATGAGTACATATGGTATCACACAGAGTTGTAAGAAATCAACTAATAAATTCATATGAAGTAATTATAAATAGGCATAGCTACTATGGTTTAAATGTTTTCGTCCTCTCCAAAAATTCATGTTGAAACTTAATTCTCAATGGACCAATGTTGTGAGGTGTAGCCTTTGGGGAGATGTTTAGGTTACGAGGGGTTTGTTCACATGAATGAATTAATGACATTATAGAAAGATTTAATGGAGTGAGTGCCTTCCCCTTGCTTTTCCATCTTTGATCACTGGAAGATAGAGTGTATCTTCTGATCACTGAAGAATATTAATGCTCAGGATACCATCTTGTAAGCAGAGAGCAACCCCCATTAGAAGTCAACACATTGATCTTGGAATTCCCAGTCTCCAGAACTGTGAAAATTAATTTTTATTGTTTATAAGTATCTAATCTACAGTATTTTTTTGTAGCAGCATGAAATAGTCTAAGACACTAGCTCTATAAATGCTTTAGCTACTGCTACTATGATTATGTTTTTTATTGTGATTATTACATGTTTATCTTGATGCAAACACTTTCCAGGTTACCCAATCCCTCAGGATCACTGTTTTATTTAAACGAATTGCCTGGTGCTTTTTACCATCTGGGTTGCTACTGATGTAGAAAGAGGGCAAGGACAGATACTGGAGATTGATTATAATTGATGGACCCAAAGACAGAAACTTAATTTCAATATTTAGACTTTTAATCCATTTTAGAAATTTGTTTATATATGGTGTGAGGCAGGGATCCCACTTAATGTTTGTCCCAAATATCAAACCAGTTAGCCTAATATCACATACTAAATCATCCATATTTCTCTACTATTTTAAATGTCACTTTTATAACATCCTTATTTTTTCATATAGTTGAACCCATAGGTAGATTTTTTATTTATTAATCTGTATAAACAGACTCATGTAGTAGAACCCTATGAGGAAAGGGTTATTATTTTATACCATTATTATATTCATGGTGTTAGAATGGTGCCCAGCATATAGTAAGCATTGAGATATTCACTAAAGCAGTGAAAAAAAACATAACTCCACTTTTGAAATATATATATATATATATATATATATATATATATATATCCTCTTTTTTTAACTTGACTTATACAAAATAATACTCCGATATAAATTCACGCTTTTATTCTCCCAAAGGGACCTAAGGTTCCAAGACCAGGAGATGAAAGGAGGAATCAGAAGATGAGGCTAGAAAGGTAGTGAGGGACAAGCCATGATGGGTCATGTACACAAGCCAGTGAGATCAGATTTTACTGTATAAGCCTGGATGACACTGAAGGGTTGTATGCAAGAAAGAAGTTGTCAGATAGATGGCTTTAGTAGGTTCCTCCGTGTAGGTCCTGGAGTAGATAAATTTGAGGGGACAAGAATGGAGATGCTGTAGTGGTATATTAGGAGTGGTTGCTAAGAGGAAGAAATTACCTTGAGATCTACTTGACAGTTTGGAATTGACAGGCTATAAGAACCCAACCTGATTTGGGTGGTAGAAGTAAGAGAGATGAGATTGGCCTCCAGTTGCCTGGATTGAGCAACTAAGAGAAGAGTAGTGCCCTTTATTTGGGAAGTAAAGACTAGAGAAGGAAGATTCAGTTTGTGGAGGAATGCTAAGTTCTGTTGTGGACATGGTAAGTTGGAGATATCCGTGGGTCCTGTTCAAAATCCAGTTGGCTCTGGTGCACAGACAAGAGATCTGAGGACAAAGATTTTTAGGGGATTGCAACCATAGGTGTGGGTGAGGTGGCCAGAACAATGTGTTGTCCAAAGATAAACTGCATGATACTACTTTAAAAAATGTTTAATTTCTTAAATGACTAAAGCATTGAATTAAGTGCTTTGTATTCATTATCCCAATTCATTCTCACAGCAACTATTTTTTTTTTTTTTTTTTTTGTGGGTACCAGGAGTTGACCTCAGGACCTTGTGCACCAGCTGGCGCCCGTGCTGCTGAGCGATATCACCGGCCCTTTTTTCGTATGTGGGTTCCGGGAGTCGAACTCGGGCCCTCGCGCTTGCCAGGCAGGCACTTACGCTGCTGAGCCATCTCACCGGCCCTCACAGCACCTATTGTTATCCTTATTTTACTGCTGAAGAAACTGAACCTGAGTTTAAATAACTTTTCCAAAGCCTCACAGCTGACAAGAGCCAGGTCTACCTTAAGGTAATGTTTTTATTCTTAACCATAGGGCCAATGCTGTTGCAGGCAGTATCCTAATGACCTGCTTCAGCCCCACTCCTGGCCACCTGCTGCTATCTGACTTAGTCCCCAGCAGTAGATCACCTTCATAGGTTCAGTGATGAACTTACAGCCCAGGGAGAGCTACTGTGTATACATACCCTTTTCTTAAACAATCTGAGATTCACAGTCTCCAAATCCCCCACCAGTTCCTGTCTAATCTGAACCAAGTCACAAGGTTCTGGGCAGGAAGGACTTTTCCTCCCAGCTCTCTGCTTCATCTCCCTGAGCAGCTTGGGCTACAGGCTATTCCAGCGCAAGAGCTGGGTGCAGGTACAAAGGGACAGGTACCCCGGAGCGTCACCCTTCTCTCCTGGCATACAGCTGCTTGCTTCACACATGTTATCAAATCACCCAGGAGCATGCAACCTGCTCTCTTTTGCATTATATATTTAATAGATGCAAATGCATGATTAATATTTTCCTCCACTGATTCTGATTTCATTCTGTTAGTGATTATACTGATGGCAACAGTTGAGGGGATTAAAAATCCCATTTAATTCACATTAGATTTTTTTTTAACTTTGCTGATAAATTTTAAATGTCAAGTGCTTTAGCATCTTCCACAAGATGCAGAGGCCAAATAAGGAGGCCAATAGTAGTAGCAGGGAGCTTGGAAACAGCTGAAAGAAAGTAGGGACTTTGCTGGGTGACCCATCTTCCGCCCAGTTACTAAAAGCAGAGCTCTGGGCTGCCTTGGGATGGCTCCCAAAGTCCTAATAGCAACTGTGTCTTTTCCACCTAATGATTTTCAATAATGAAGGCACCTCACAATTTGAATAAACCCTTTGGGGGAACCTTTTTTCAGGCAAATACTCAACCCTTGGTTGAACTTTTTGTAAGTTTAGTGTGTTTTACATAAATTGAAAAAGCAGTGCAGATACATGCAACCTGTAATTTTCTTGCTTTTATACTCCTTCCTTCCCACCCAAATTCTATTTTTTGTTCCTGAATATATGATGAAATTTCTTTGAGAACCCAGATTCTTTCTATACTTCCAAATTTGCTACACTAGAGATTATGTTATTGGGTGGCAAAATGGGAAAGGGATACCTGGGAAATGAGGGTTTGGGGATTTTTAGTTTGCCCACAAATCCAGGGCACTGTTCCTATTTTCTTGTACTGATGACCAGCTGTTCAGAAAAAAGCTGGCTTATCAAGAACACGTGCCCAGGAATTCAGACATTGTGGGTGCAGGGACAGGGACAGAAAAGCTGAATGAATGACATCCCACTTCAAAGTTTTGCCTGCCTCCCACAGTGGCTTTTTTCTCCCAGCCCTCTGGGACAGCCCTGCTACCCTCAAGAGCCTTTCTCCTACTTGTCCTCTGTCTCCTCTGCTGGGAGGCGGGGGACATGGGCAGGCATTCATTCATGACACAGCCAGTTGAGGGGTGAAGTGGTTCCATCAATTAATTGTCCGTAACAAAGCTCTGGTACTAAAATGCATGCAAGCGGGCCTTTTCCCTTCCCGCCAACAAGGCTCTCCCCCTCCTCCACAGGGCAGGAGTCTTTGTCTGTAGCTCTGCCTCACATCAGCACTGATTCTTTATATTTAGTATCACAATTAATCGTGTACAGCATCTGGTCTCCACTACTTTGTGGCGAGTCCCTAGGGCAAAAGCATGTGTTTGCTCCTCCTTTCCCTACTTTCTTTACAACACCCTGCCCCATCACTACATTTTGCTATTAGGGACTTTGTTAAATGCATAACACAATCATCTGTGCAAATTAAACACAGAAACAAATATAATCAGAATTCACCCCAGACCACTAAGCAAGACTCTCCACTGGTCAAGGTGAGCATCATTCCTGCAGACATCTCCCCAGGCGAATCTCATGTAATCTCTAGGTTGAGAACTTCTGCCCTAGGGCTTGTTGGGCTCAGAAAAGGGAAGAGAAGACACACAGAAAAAAGAGAAGAGGCATAAAATAACTGCACTGGAATTACTCTTAATCTCCACATGACCCCAATTTTCATGCCCTTGATCAGGTACAAGACCTGCTTCCTCTCTTTCCCTTGATCACTCATTCTCTATAAAGCTCTAAGAATACCTTTTAAAGACATGAACCAGAGCTTGTCATTGCTGTGGTTTTCACTGCATTTAGAATAAAACATTCCTGACCTGTGCCCACTTCCTCAACTTCATTACACACGCCCTCCCCTTTGTTTGCCAGGCTGCAGCCACATCTGCCGTGCTGTCCTTCCACCTGCAGTTCCTTGCTGCTCTTGATGCTGGAGGTCTTAAAGTATTTGCCCCAGAATGCTCTGCTTCACTTATTCACATTGTTGATTCCTTCTCAGATTTCTGGTATTGGTTCAAATGTCACCTTCTAAACAAACCCTCTTTGACCTACTGATCTAAAGTAATAACCTCCGCACTCACAGTCATGTGATGCTGTATTACTGCCTCCACACCACTTTTCACTGTCTGAAATTATCTTACTCACCTAGCTGTTATTTTTCTATTACTATCTGTTTCCCACCTGCTAAACAGGTAAGCTCTGGAAATCAGGGATCTTATTTGTGGTACCCATTGTACTATTCTGTTCAGTGCCTCACACAGTGCCTGGCACATAGTAGGGGCTCAATGAGACATTTGTGAGTGATTTGGGTTGTTCTTATTGGTAAATGTGATCTACTTCACAATCAGTACCTCCAGGAACTCCTAGCATATTTAAGCCACCAAAAAACAAAAAAAAGAAATGTAATTTTGCTAATTTCAAGTATATACTTTGTTAACCAATGTTTTTAAGTAGAAGTTCTAACAATGTTACTTTAATTAGTAGACAAACTTATCTATCATTAGTATGTCAATTATAAGCAACTGAAATTGTCAATATCCTTGAATATGTTTTGTCCACTTAAACAGTTGCAACATTCTCCTCTTTTGTCATATAATTTTGTTTATAAGACTATTTAGTTTAACAGTCTCTTAATTTATAAACAGTATAAAAATAAATACCAGTTTTGCACTAGCTGAATTATCTATCACCCATCCCAATCATTGGAAACCCAGCTATGAAGTGGCAGAAACATCTCTGAATATGTGACAGGTATAGGATACATTAGAAGCTCAAATTACACTTTGGAAACATCGAGCTGTTTTGAGTCCACCAGTTTGTTATTGTAAACTCCCGACATCTTCTTCAGACATTGGTGGTATCATTGAGAATGACTCCATAAGCCATAGTCACTACAAAGAGACAACGTTTAAGGGGGACACGATCTGACATTGTAGTTAAAGATCTGCTCCCACCAGCCTTGAGGAGCCAGGATTATCTAATGATAATTCTTAGAGCTTGCAGATTTACAGATATAAAGAAGCGAGCAATGGGGAAGTGAAAGAATGCGATTTCCCAAAGTGGGTCCAAATCAAGGGAGCATCAAATCATAATCATATCAAAGAGATATTTGTACACCCCCATTTATAACAACTATTCACAATAGCCAAGAGGTAGAAGTAACCCAGTGATAAACAAAATGTGGTATGCACGTTCAACAGAGTATGATTTATCCCTACGAAGGAAGGAAATGCTAAAACACATTACAACATAGATGCACCCTAAAGACATTCCACTAAATAAAACAAGGCAGTCATAAAAAGACACATACTGTATGATTCCATTTATATGAACTATCTAAAGTAGTCAAATTCATAAGAACAGAAAGGAGAATGGTGGTTGCCAAGGGCAGGGGATGGGGGCGGTGAGGAATTGTTGAAGGAAGAGATGAAAATGTCCTGGAGGGTAGCTACACAACAAGGTGATTATACTTAACACTACTGAACTACGCACTTCAATACGGTAAAACAGCCAACTTTATGTTACATGCTTTTTACCAAAACCAAGATGTCCCAGCACTGGGAATAAATAAATAAATAAATAAATAAATAAATAAATAAATAAATAAAACTAGACGTAAAATAATGTTAAATAAAAGGAAAACCAACGTAACCAAGATTCATAGGTTTGGCGCTACTGTGCACTATCATAAAACTATCTGGACTTCCCAACTCCTAGTTGGAAAGTCTTTGCAACTCCATTTGCAAATTTGATTTCTACCAGTATTTTACTTATGACTGTTTTCTCAGGCTAATGGTTTGGACACATAATTGACAGCAGTTGCTCGCATTTGGGTACCTATGTATTATTGGTTAACCCTAGAAATATTGTGTTTGTATTTATTCCTTTGTTTCCAGGAAATTTTTTTATTTAAAAAAAAAACTTTTTCAAAATAAAAATAAAATGTAATATTGAGAATCTATGAAAAGAAAATCTAAACCATCTCCCCTCTTCCTACTTAACAACTATTCCCCTTTTATATATTTATACTTTCAGTCCTTAATCAAAGGCAGGCATATTTGCACACCACGGTAATCATAGTACATATATATTTTGTGTATAGCTCTTTTTTCTTTGCTATTATGCTATAGAAATGTTTCCAAGTTTTTTTACATTGCTATCAAAATTATCATTTTTAAAAGCTGTATAATAAATATTTCTCCATTGAGCGGATGTCCATAATAAGCTTAGCCATCGTCCTATTTTTGCAGAGAGGAGGAACCAAGAGACAAGAGTTTACTACCAGCATAGTCAACCTTCCCACGTTCAAGAAAAACATTATAACAATTTTAACAATCAATATATCAAATGTTCCACCAAACTTTTCCTCTCAAAAACAGCCTGGCTCTATCTCCTTAGTTTTGCTTCCTGCTAAGTAGTCATTTCTATTCTGCTAATATGGACAAAACAGCTTTGAATATTTAATCACTCTTGATATATTCAGCATTTTAGTGGCGATTATTAGAGATACAAACGATGGGACATCCACAGAGCTGGAAAGCCACGGGGTTAACTTACCGTTCTGCAGCTGAGGAAGCCTCCAAACCGATTCACTGAACACCACTTATCAACCTGGTCATCCTTTCTTTGTCTGAAGTCCACAGCCCGAGAAGGCTGTGGAGTCGAGGACAGTTTTGCCTAAACCTTTCTGTGACATTCATACAAATGGCAGCAACAATATGTTTCTGTTTAAATCACACATATGACAACATTTGAGTGCTTCTTTCTTCAACTTCCCTGGGTTCTGTATAACTTTTAGACCCAAAGGACTCATTTGAAGGCAAAGCTTACTTGGCTATTTATTCATTTTGACATTAAGGGTAGCTTTTGTTCATCTGTTGGAAAGTTTTAGCTTACACTGGTCCCCTCTGCCTGGAACACTTCCCTCCAGCTTCCTTCCTGGGACCTATTCCTGCTCATCTTTCACATCTCTGCTCAAAATGACACTCACTTAGGAAAGTGACGCTTGGTCTCCCAACTAAGTTTCCACTGTTGTATGTTCTCATGGTTTTTCAAACTTTCCCTTCATCACATTTATCAGCTCTTAACCCTTGTAAATCTCCCCTTCGACATGCAAACTCCATGAGGCCAGAGGCTGGGCTGTTTGCTCACTGTATCCAGTGTCCATGAATTAAGTGCCATCAAGGACAGCAACGGCAGAGAAAACAGGGACCAAAAGGCCTCTATCAGCATCAGCATGGCCCATTGCTCAACACTGGAAAAAAAAAATAACAATTTTAGCAATCACTATATCAAAGACTTTGCCATAACTTCTCTTTCAGAAGTCTGGCTCTGTCTCCTTCCATTTTGCTTCCTGTCTTTATTCTTTCATAATGCATAGATGTTTAAGGCACTTACATACTTCTACATTTATTTGTTACATCTTGCATTTTCTTACAAGACTATACTGCCTTAGAGAACAAAGCTTCTCTACCTCCCATTTGTATTACCAACAACGCTTAGGAGAGAACACATAAACAATAAATATTAGTTACTTTGTCCTCAGATTCATATGAAATGTCAAGAGACCCCCAAATCACCAAAACAATCTTGAAAAAAAGAAGAATGAACTTGGAGGTCTCACATTTCCTAAATATAAAACTTTCTATGAAGTTATACTAATCAAAACAATGTGGCACTGACAGAAACACAGACATATAAACCAGTGTACTAGAATAGACAGCCCCCAAACAAATACTCACATACATGGTCAAATAACTTTCAACAAGGTCACCAAAACCATACGAAGGGCAAAGATAGTCTTTTTGCCAAATAGTGTTGGGTATTTTGTGTTAGATATCCAAGTGCAAAAGAACGAATTGGGACCCTTATATTACACTACATACAAAAATAACTCAAAATAAATCAAAGAACTGAATGTAAGAGCTGACACTATAAAACTGTTAGAAGAAAATACAGGAGAAAAGCTTCAGAATATTAGATCAAGCAACGATTTCTTGGATATGATACCAAGAGCAGACAACAAAAGAAAAAAATAAATAAAGTACACTTCATCAAAATTTAAAGCTTAGCCAGGCATGGTGGTACATAACTGTAATTACAGCTACCCAGGAGACTGAGGCAAGAGGATTGCAAATTTGAGGACAGCCTGGTCACTTACTTGTAGTGAAAGCCTGTCTCAAAATAAAATTGAAAAAATAAAAAAGATTGGGGATGTAACTCAGTGGTACAGCATTTGTTTAGCATGCATAACTCCTGAGTTCAATCCTTCATATTGTGAGTAAATAAATAAAACTTCTTTGTATCAAAAGACACACCTAATAGAATGAAAAGACAGCCTACAAAACAGGAAAAAATATTTGTAATTCGTATATCTGATAAAGGGTTAATATACAGAATAGTAAAGAATCCCTATAATTAAAAAAACAAACAAAAAACCCAACATGATTAAAAAACGAGCAAAGGATTGAATAGACATTTCTCCAAAGAAGCTATACAAATGGCCAATGAGCATATGAAATACATGCAACATCACTAATTATGGAGAAATGTAAGTTAAAATCCACAATAAAATACTACCTCACTTCCATTAGGATGGCTATTATTAAAACAAACAAATTGTTAGTGAGGATATGGAAAAATTGTATACTACTGGTGGAAATGCAAAAGGGTGCTGCCACTACAGGAGACAATATAGTGGTTCTCCCAAAACACTAAACATAGAATTACCATGTTTGGGAATTGACCCAGCCAGTGCACTTCTGGGTATACACCCGAAAGAATTGAAAGCAAGGTCTCACACAGATATTTATGCACTCGTGTTCATAGCAACATCATTTCCAATAACGTAAAGGTAGAAGCAACCCGACTGTCCTTCAGTGGGTGGATGGATAAACAAAATGTACATTCAGTCTTAGAGAGGAAGGAGATTTTGACATGAGCTAAAACATGGATGAATCTTGAGGACACCATGTTAAATAAGCAGCCATAAAAGGATGAGTACTACAAGATTCCATTTATACGAAGTACCTGGAGCGCTCAGATTTATAAAGACAATAGTCTGCTTGCCTGGGGCTGAAGAGAAGAGAATATGGGAAGTAGGTTAATAGATACAGAGTTTCAGTTTGACAAAATGAAAGTCCTAGGGATGGGTGGTGGTGATGGTGGTACTGAATTGTATACTTATAATGGTTAAGATGATCAATTTTATCTTATGTATATCTGATCTCAATTAAAGTATTAGTTCCCTTCCCTGCTGTTCATATCAAACATGAGTCCCCTCCCAGCCTACAAAAGCAGTTTACATGCAGCATTCATCAGTAAGTGTGAAGGGAATGAATGTCCAGATTCCAGAGTCTGAAGACACCTTCAAAGTAATTTGGTTGAACCCTCTGTACTGCAGATGAGTGTCTTCCACACTTCTCCAGGTGGCAGGACACCCCACCCTCTCAAAGCATGTCACTCCATTGCCATACACGTCTTCATTACAGAATCCTATTCTAAGCTGGCATATGACTTTCCTGGATTGTCCTCCCACCCCTAGTGATCCTAGCTAGCTCTGCCTTTTGGGTCCAAAGGGAACAGATCAAATTTGTAGCTCATCTGACCACCCTTATGCAATAAAAGGACTTCGTGCATTAGGAAGGTAAAACCCCAACACAAATGTGTCTGTTCTGAAGAAAGACACTCCTTTTGGAGCTAGACCACATTAAGAAATCTCAAAAGGAATATCCAACCCTGGTTCCTTCCAGAGACTCACCAATGGCAAAAACACGGAGGCAACAAATTCATCTGATGGTGACTGCTTGGAGGAGCGGACTCTGATCACTGAAGAAGGGGAACTATTTAGCCTAGGGAGAGATGTCTCTAAGCAAGACACTACCTGTCTACAGAAGAGGAAGTCGTCTAAGGAAGAGGAAGTCTTGTTCTCAGCGTAATTCCATAGAAGTAAGTTATAGGAATACAGATTTCAGCTCAATTCGAAGGAATGACACTAGGACTATTCCACTACGTAAAAACCTACAGAGCAGCAAGGGACACATAGTAGGTGCTAGTAAAATGTAGCACCCTTTATCAGGCCCCAGGTTGAATTTCATTACCTGTTGAGTTCAGACAATAAACACACACACACTCACACACGCACACACACACACACAGCGCATTCTACACTGGGCTTTTTTTTTTTTTTTTGTGGGCACCGGGGGGTCGACCTCACGACCTCGCACACCAACAGGCACCCATGCTGCTGAGCGATATCACCGGCCCCTTTTTCGTATGTGGGATCCGGGAGTCAAACTCGGGCCCTCGCGCTTGCAAGGCAGGCGCTTACGCCACTGAGCCATCTCACCTGCCCTACACTGGGCTTTTTTATGCTTTCTGTGTGCGTGGCACAGTTAGTTCAAATATCCAACAACAAGGAAAACCATCACTATTGACAAAGGGTTATGCAAAGACCTTTGGTCTTGGTCGCCTGCTCACTCAGGAGCACCCTGAGCCCTCTGTCTTGCTGTTGAGTTGCAGCAATGGCTCTACCCTGGTTCCTCCTGTGGCTGGTATCCACTGACCTTTTATGTCTTGGCAATGACTTCTATGCATTTTGGCAGTGACTGTCTGAATTTCTGATTTAAACCTGTTCTTAGCCTCTTGGGCTTTCTCTCTCCTTTAATTCTTTCTGTTGATGGCCAAGGCTTCTGCCACCTCCCAGAGCAACCCATGCTGCTGAAAAATGACCATGCCAAAGGGGAACTAACACTCCCAGGCTGGAGCAGATCTTGTCAATCTGATTTTTAAGCAATGGAGGAGGTCTGAAGACAAAGCTTGTGGAGGCATCACTGCCATCTGATATCCAGGATGATGCAGAGATCAAGTGAAAAGGAGGAAAGGATCTTCTGCCTGTGAGCACACTGGCAGACTCAGAGGACAGAGAGGATTTAAAGTGAACTGGAACAAACCTGCAACATCAGGTGCGTTCTGCCTTCAAAAATAGCTGCCAGTTAGAAAGGGTTATTTACATATTGATTTCATGCTAACTTTGTAATGGAATGTGCTGCCTGCCTGCCTGAGACCTAACAACTGTCATCATAATTTTTTCTAAAAATACAGGCAGAGAAAAACACTCAGTGAACCCTCCACTGGAAAGTGGCTGTGAAAGACCCTCATCCCAAACCTACTCGACCACGGCCAAGGGCGGCAATACTCAACAACAGTCACTGAGGAACAATTCACAGCTACAGCCAGCCCTCTCTTCCAACCAGTCTGTACTTTTTTTTTTTTCTTCTAGAAAACCTGTCTTGTTCTAAGGTAAGGGAAGATACCTCTCTTGTCTAGAGCAGCCGTTGTGGAAACTCCAGCGGGCCCTTACCAGAAACCATGAATGAGAAAGTGGTCCCCGTGGCCCACCTGGCTCCACCCTGGGCATATTTTCGCCGCCTTTACTTCTGAGCTTTCCCTACCAATGATCCCCACTTCCCTGGCCTCCTTCCCAACAGTCAGCTTCCAGCGTTTCTTACTCGGGCTCTTTCTGAACCCTCCCTCTCCCCCCAGGTTTCTCTCTGTGGATCCTACAGAGCTGCTCCTTGGCAGTTCTGTCATCGCTCCCCGGTACGATATTAGCAATTTAAATGCCTCTTTGCCAGGCCTGATGGAGCTGATTCGGTTGTGATCCTGGGCATATGGATGGCATATTTGCTGCGAGCTAGGTGAGACGAGTCCCAGAAGGACCGCCGCCAGCCCAGCCGCCGCCTTCGCCACCGATGCCGCGCGCTCCCGGGCGGGCGGCCGCGCGAGCAGTGAAATCGGCCGGAGCCCGCGGTAACCACTGCCCACTTTGTCTCCAGCCGGGCCCCCGCTGCTGGGGACAAATCTTTCATTCATGAACAGGAGCTTGTTAGGCCAACCCCGGCCTCTAAAGCCACTTAATTAAATTGTGGAAAGTTGCTTGGCCCCGGTGGGAAATTTGCACACAAAGGCGCGGGGTCTGGCGCGCCCTCCACGCAAGAGCCCGACAACAAAACCGCGTCCTCGCGCGCTGCCCGGGCCGGGCGCTGCCGGTGGGCTCTCAGGGCCCCCTTCCGTCGCTGCGGCTGCAAAAGCGGCGCCCCCTCATTACAGGGCGTTTGTTAGGGGATGTTTTCCCAGCGATTCACTGACGGGCCTTTCATTCCTCCCTCGGCAATCAAGGGCGGCAAGTGCAGGCTGAGAGCCCTCCAGGGCCTGATTACTGGAAGAATTTCCAAAAGGAAAGAGTGTAAACAGGTACATTGAAAAAAGCCTCTTTTGAACAATTATGTAAACATTCCAAACACTATTTGAAAACTTTCACAGTGGAACTGTCAACTCTGAGCATTCTTGTTTAATTGCGAGGCACAATGGTTGCTCTGGGCTACTCTACTTCCTGCAGACCCGGCTCGGAGAAGGCGAGCAACCTCGGCGAGAGAGGGCCTAGAAAGAAGTCAGTGGGAGCTTGCTGGGTGTTCTTGCTCTCCGGGCTTCCAGAAGCATGCCCCAGAGCAGGGGAGGTGTATTCTTTCTCCTGGCTGGATTTCCTCAGGGCCTGGTCCAATGCTCTGCACACAGGTTGGTTAACAATCCTGGATGCAAGATGCAACTAGATTTACTGCGGAAACTTCTGTGTCATTGGAAGGTTTTCTTCAAAGCGCTGCTAAATGATCATTCTGAGATACCAAGCAAAATTGTTGCCAACGTTTGTTTCCCTATGGGAATGCTCCTGGCTTGCCTTTGCGCCTCTCCTTTTCTGACTTTAGTTTCCTATCTGGGCTTCTTCCTCCTTTTCCTTGAAGCTCAGGGTCTCATGATTCGCTAATGTAACCACCAATGACCCTGATTACATTACTAGAGGTTGGAAGAGCTTAGGCTGCACAGGCAAACTGCATAATCTCATATTTCGTGAGGACACAGAGGTTGCAGGTATTTTTTTCATGCATGTTCTTTGAATCAGTTTAGCCAGTCTCCAGGCATTTGGGGTCCTTGTAGCTTGTAACCACCAAGCTTTGCAAGGGGTATCTGAATAGGAACTGTCCTTCTGGTGAGTGGGGCATGGTCTGTTTTTATTTTTTTCCTAAGATATATTTCTTAAATGCCAGAAGGGTGGAGGATGGGGAAAAAGTCTAAAGGGACAATCCTACAAAGAAGAAGAGACTGGCAGAGTAATACACTGAAGTCTTAGAAATGTGTAATATGAAAGCCATGTGGAGACATGGAAAATATTTATGATAACAAAGTAAAAAATTCAGCCACAAAATCATATTTGCACTATACTGGAAAATACAAGGAAATACGTGTGCATGTGGCAAAGGACTAGAAAGGACCATGCCAGAATGAAAACATTTGTTCTGGGGAATGGGAGTACTAAGCCTATCTTTAATGTCAAGTACGCAGTATGTCGTCAAGGCAAGGCCTAGGAAAGCTGGAAACACCCGTGTACATACAAGGCTGGACATAAAAGGCCACCCCAGTAACCTCCAGAGAGCTAGCTATACATACCAGCCCGCAGCACTAAGCACCCTCACCAAGGATGTAGATCAGAGTTTCAGAGTAGATTCCTAGGGCCTAAAGAGGAGCTAAAGCTTGACTGCTTGCAGAGTCCCCTGGAGACAGACACAGAATCACAACTACAAGATAAATCAGAGTTATGTTTGGTAGAAATGGTCATCCTCAACATGGTCAGTTAGAAAGCAAGGGCTGGAGAGAAAAATCACTTCTCTCCAGCTCGGAAAGCTCCCTGAAAACAAGAGGGGCTCAGAGAGTCTCTTAGTATGATGACTTTACAGGTTTATTTAATTCAACTACAGTCAGCCCCTATGCATCTATTCGGTGCTAGGGCCTGTGCTCCATGCTAGGCATGTGAAGCCATAGAATAATTTTGATACCAACAAGCGAATATGTAAACAAGAATAGAACCAACATCTTTCAAAATGCATGTAAGCCCATTGAATTTTGACAAGTGTGTCAACACAACTCAACAGGGGAAATAATATTCTTTTCAATAAATGATACTGAGACAATTGGATAAATGGACCCCTACCTCACACCATATGCAAATATCTCAAAATGAATCAGAGTCATAAATTAAA
This sequence comes from Erethizon dorsatum, assembly GCA_028451465.1. NCBI lineage: Eukaryota > Metazoa > Chordata > Mammalia > Rodentia > Erethizontidae > Erethizon > Erethizon dorsatum. The sequence continues at coordinate 104,915,829 of CM051827.1, read as the reverse complement.
GAGCTAAAACAACAGAAGTTTTAAAATAAAATGTAGATGTAAATCTTCATGACCTTGGATTAGGCAATGATTTCTTAACTATGATATCAAGAGGAAAGAGAAAGAAATTGGACTCATTCAAAATTAAAAGATTTTGTGCTTTAAAAACACTATTGAGAAAGTAAAAAGATGATCTACAGAACGGGCAAAAACATTTGCAAATCATCTATCTGACAAGGATATCCAGAATGTATAAGAAACTTTTACAGTGCAAAAATAAAAAAGACAAATAAACCAATGAAAAATCAGAAAAGAATGTGAGTAGATATCTATCCAAGGAAAATACAAACTGGCCATGAAGCAAATGAAAAAATGCTCAACATCATTAAGGAAATGCAACTCAAAACCACAGTGAGGTATAGCTTCACATTAACCAAGATGGCTATAATTTTTATTTATGTATTTATGCATTTATTTATGTATTTATTTTGGCTATAATTTTTTTAAAAGGCAAACCATGAAAAATGCGGATGAGGATGTAGAGAAATAGAGATCTTCATACACTCCTGATGAAAATTGAAAATGATACAGCCATTGTGGGAAAAACCACTTGGCAGTTTCTCAAAATATGAAACACAAAGTTAACATATCACCAGGACACTGCACCCAAGAGAATTGAAGACATACGTCTATGCAAAACTTGTATATGAATATTCATAGCAGCATCACTCCTAATTGCCAAAAAAAAGAAAATGTCCATCCAAACAACCCAAATGTCCATCAACTGTTGAACTGATATACAAAATATGGTATATCCATATAATGGGACATTATTCAGCCATAAAAAAGGCACGAAGTACTGATTCATGCTGTAAACAAGACACAAAAGGTCATATATTGCATGATTCCATTTATTATAAAATGTCCAGAATGGGCAAATCCACAGAGACATAAAATAGATTAGTGTTTCCTAGGGACTGAAGAGAAGGAGGAATGAGAAGTAATTCTAAAGAGTATGGGGGTTTCTTTGGGGAGGTGAAGATATTCTGGAATTATATAGTAATGATGGCTGAACCACTTTGTGACTTACTAAAACCCACTGAATTGTACGCATGATATATGAATTTTACCTCAGATGTTGTTGGCCTTATTGGTTTGTTCAGGAGTGTGTGAGTGTGTGTTTACATGTTACGTGCGTGTGAAGAGTTCTGCACACTGTAAAGCAGCACCCACAGTGCAATCACTGCCGCAGGAGTGAAGGCGCAAGGCATTGCATGGAAGTCCCAAATGCTGTCCTCCTGATTCCCAAGACCCCCTCAGCCTTCGTGGAGGAGCTGGGTCTGGTTTCACACTGCTTCCAGGCCAGGGGTGCAGCCCTGCCCCACTGAACCCCAGATCCATGTCCCTGGATCCCACTCAGGTTTCAAACTGGACTCTGGTTCTCTGAACTAGTTGCTGCAGCTGCATCCAGAATCGAATCTGCATTTCAAATCATCCCAAGAGGCTCATCTAACTTTGACCATAGTCTTCTAGACTCTAACCTGGGCTACCCAGTGTTCAGAGGGTAGCCTGGCTTTAGATCATCCTGACATTAAAATAATCTGGCCAAGGTGGTGGCGCATGCCTGTAATCCTATCACTCTGGGAGGCTGAGGCAGGAGGATCACAAGCTTGAGCCCAGCCCGGACAACTTAGTGACACCCGCCCCACATATAAAAACGACCAGGCTGTGGATATAGCTCAGTGGCACAGTGCCTGCCTGGCAAGCACAAGGTCCTGAGTTCAATTCCCAGTACAAAAGGAAAAAAGAAAGAAAGAAAGAAAGAAAGAAAGAAAGAAAGAAAGAAAGAAAGAAAGAAAGAAAGAAAGAAAGAAAGAAAGAAAGAAAGAAAAAGAAAAAGAGAAGAAAGACCAGGGATGCAGTTCAGTGTGAAGACTCTGGGTTCAATCCCCGGTATGCGGGAGGTGGGAGATGATCTCCTGAGGTCGGAGGCAGGGCCTTTATACCTGTTCTTTTCTCTGACCACAGCAGTCCTCCCCGTAGTCCCAGACTGGCTCCTTCACTTGATTTAGTTCTTTACTCAAATTCAGCCTCCTAATAGAATTCTCTTCTAACCATGCTTGTAAAATAGAATCTGCATTACGTTCTATCCTTGCGTTCTGCTTTCCGTTTCCTTCTTTATGTGCCTTTTATTTGGAACCCTTCCAGAATAGAGGCTCCATGAGGCTTGGTCTGTTTATTCACTGCCATATCTTCTACTCCTAAGAAGGCCAGGTACCTGGCTGATGCTTGCTACACACGTCTTGAATGAAGGAATGAATGAATGAATGAGTGAATGCATGTGCAAATGAATACTTTATCTTGTTTGAATTTAATAGCCCCATGAAAAAGACATATTATGGACTTCATCTTAGCTCTGAGAAATGTACAGCACAGGACAAGAAATTATTCATCCATGTTTGTGGTGAGTTGAGTGTGAAAGAGGAACTTGGGAGTATCTCAGGGTCCCTGCAAGTATCCCAGGACTCCAGAGCCATCACTTCTGTTCGTGTTGGGATCATGGCTCCAGCTTACAGAGGAGCAGAGAGCCAAAAGGCCAGTCCGGGTGATTTGGCCTGAGGCAGAGCAGGAGCTGAGGGGCAGCTGGGAGGACGGAACACGTGGGAGGGAGGTCAGATATCTCAGCACACTGCGCCTGCCCAACGGGACCTGAGAGTGCCTTCCATCTATGACAGCTGTGCCCTCAGCTGGAGATTCCTGTGGATATACTAGGGACTACGCTGTGTCTTACTCAGAGTCTCCAGAAATTCTGGAGCGTGAAGCCAAAAACCTGTGCCCTAGGCCAGCTTCACAGTATAGAGGGAGGATGCAAGTGCCGCGGACCTGCGAGAGGGAATGGAGCACCAGGCGTGAAGTACGTCGTTAACCATCGTCTCGCAGGACTGGGCTCTGCTTTCATTAGGAGAGGAGACGCAGCATGGTGGAAACTGTGCCAGGTGTGGAGGTTTTTGCTGGAGTTCCAGTTCTCAGCACTTAGAAGCTCCGGAACGAACAAACCTACTACATCCTCTGAGCCTTTATTTTCTCAACTATTAAACGGAACTAACAGGCCCCACCTCCCAGGGATGCTGTGAGGATATCAGGGAGGTGAGCATTGGCAACACAATGTGTTAGAGTGCCGGACATTGTGTACACGTGACAAGTCTAGGAATTCACCTGAATAATGAGAGAAGAAGGAAACGAACCAACCAAGACTGAGAACACTCACTCTCCATGCCTCAATTTTACCATCTGAAAAGTGGGGTTAATGATAGTACCTTTCACACAGGACTGTGGTAAACTGTATGTATAAAGTGCTTGGAACCTTGCCTGGAGCATGGGAAATTCTTTGTAAGGATTAGCTATTATTGTTGTTGCTATTATTAGGACTGTCATATCAACATTATATTCTATAAATAATAAAATAGCAGCTATGAGATGTTGACACACATACTCCCGCTTAGACAATGTTAGTGATCCATCCTACAACTAATCTCCCTACCAGGGGCCCCCGTCAGGTGGGAATGACTAACTCATCATTTCAGCTCCTTCCCTGAATATCTGAGCCCAAAACTGCTCTTAGTTCTTATACGTAAAAAGCATTTAAGGGGTAAAATATTATATTGCATTTCCTTGACAAGAAGAGTTTGCTGATTTACATCTCTATGTGAATTAGCCAGGAAATAGGAAGCTGTGAAATAATTGGTTTAATAAAAATTAACTACCCATGAGGTGTCCAATTTAGGAATGCCAGTGATCCCTGGAGGAAGGGACAAATGTCTGCACCCACAAGTGGCTTTTAACTATGGGGAGAAAGAGAGATACATTCTCTGTGTATCAGAGGGTAGAGCTAGCACCAGAGCTGTAGATATAAGGAAGCAGATTGCAGTTCAATATTAAGAAGCACTTTCCACCAAAACAGCTGTCCAGAAATGTAATAGCCCAACTCCAGAGGAAGGGTGCTCCCTGCCACCAGATGTGATCAGGTGGAGGCTCCTGCTGCAGAGGAGGTCGATACGTTGGGTAAAGGTCTGAGTTACGTTACTTCTAAAGTCTCTTCCATTCTAGGTTTCAAGGGCTAAGTGAATGAATTGCCTGCCTAGGAGAGAAGGAAGTCATGCTGGCCTGAATCTCAGACCATGATTATATGCACAGAAAGACAGAGGAGTTCAGTAGCTGCCTTTGACCACCTCCATTGTACCAGTCAGGGAACTATAAAGACTTCTTTCCTTCCACTTCCACTGTTGGGTGCATAGACTTGTCTCTTTCCCGTGGGAAGCCTTCTATAACCAACGCATTGCACACACCCAGTACTCTCTGTGAATGAGGCAAGTGGAGAGAGCCATGCTTATGTTGCTCAGCTGAGCTGTTAGTATCCCACAAATACTAATTGAGCATCTATTTTCTTTCAGGCACTGTGCTGGGTGCTGGTGATACTGACCTAGGCAGATAAGATATTTATTGTCTCTGCCCTCAGGAAACCTATAGAATGGTGCGATATTCATACAAGTCAATTGAGCCCAGTGTAATAGAGGCAGATCAAAGGTGTTCTGAGGAGGGTTGTCCAGTATTGGGTCATAGAACCAGTTAAGGCACCAACTGAGAGTCTAAGCTGTTGAACTGCTGGGGGCCTGGGCTAGGCAGGGGCCAGCAGGAAAGAAGAGGACTAGGACACGGCTCTGACAGATTCAGGGCTTTTCCTACTGAGTGCACTTGTTGGAGGGCAGAGCCACGTGAGATGAGACCCTGCTCCCAGTTTCAGGCCTCAACGGCAGGGGATGGCCTAACATGGATTTCAAAGGAAGGAGGGTTGTGGTCAAGGCCACTTCCAGTATATGGATTGGGTCAATAGAAGAGGGCAGAGAAAGGACACTCAGAGAAGGCTGGAGGATGAACTGAGAAAAATCAGTCAGCAAAGGACATGGAAAAAAAAATCAGAGAGGGGAAAAGAAATCTGGAAGATTAGTGTCACAGAAAGAAGGAGAGGGGCCAGGGAGGAGCAGTTCTGACTGTCAAATGCCCTGTGAGCAGGAGAAGGGCGACAGTGAATTTGACAACTGAGGAGAACAGAGACAAATGTAGTGGAGGTCGGGGGTCTTAATACCCATCTGAATTTGCAGTTCAGACCTGTTTCCCTCCAAGATCCTGGAGACCCAGGGCCCTGTAGCTTCTAAAAGTTTTAAACATTTTGGAGTTTCAAATGCCTTTGATAATCTTTGAAAGTTATGCCTGCTCTCTTCAGAACAATTCACCCACAAATAAAATGATGTATTTCGTCTCAAGGACCCTCTAAAGCTCATCCATGGACCCCTTTGGTTTAAAAAAAAAAAAAAGCCTGAGTTACTTCATTCTTTCTTGCTGGGTTCTCACTGCAGATAACCTGAATCCTAACAAACCAGCTGCTTCCCCAGAATCTAAACCCAGACAGAAACCTTCAACTCCTCCATCTCCAAGGCCCTATAGCCTCAGCTCTACCCTGGTTCATTCACATTTCCGGACTTATTGTCCTGCTGCCTGTCAATCAACCCTGGACCAGTATACAAATTAGCATCTCTAAAGCCCACCTGGGAAGCCTCTGCTTTGAGATGTGTAACCAGAGTTTCCCAGGGCCCTCAGTCTTCTGTACAAAGGGGTCACAGAGGCAGTTTCCAAACTGGGAGAGCTACCTGCCCTCTCACACAAGGCTGGGGGCTAAAGGAGATCTTACTTGACAGCATCTGAGGTCTGGTGGCCTAGGGCCAGGGTGTCCCTTTCACTTTCTGCTAAAAGTCTTGGTTTACAGACCCCCACCCCCAATCCCCAGTTCTTAGACACACTAGAACGAGCTGAATGAGTGGAGTTTCAAAGCCTCTTCCCACCGTAGGGTTTGCCCCCAGTAGAATTTTGGACACTTAATCCAAAAGAGGGAATGTAAAAGCAATGTGATTTTTCAGGAGAGAAAGAGGGAGAAGTGGGGGAAATGTAGATACAGAGTAAAGTTGCCAAACCCTCACAGTACATCTGTGAGTACAACTAACAATAATAACAGCCTCTACCACTTTCTTTTTAACATAAGAATTGTAAATATTTAAGATACACACCATGATGTTTTGATATACATATACATAGTGGAATAAGTGCTACAGTTGAGCAAATGAACATATCCATCTCACATAGTTAACCTTTTTTCTTTCTTTTTTAGGAGATAGGGTAAGAACATTTCAAATTTACTGTTAGCTAAGTCCTAATATACAATATGGTATTAGTGACTGTAGTCATCATGCTGTACGTTATAACTCTAAACGGTCACCCTACATAGCTGCAACTTTGGACCCTAGGACAGCAGACCCCAGTGTCCCCACCTCTCCATTCCTGGTAAGAGTCTTCTAGTGCCTCCAGCCAGAGGATAATCTCTACACCAGAGCTAAAGCGAATGGTTTATGCTTGGCTAAGGTTCCTGAAAGCTCAGGAAAGCCAGCAACCCGCCCCCCTCCCCACGAATCCACCCCAAACAATTTCACACTTTCAATCCAGAATGCTATCTGTTACAACCCCAAGCACCTCAGACAGCATGGGGATCCCCTTACAATGCTGGCTTTTCAGAGCTGCCGCAATTGAGGGCACCATTGGCGCTTTAGATGTCACAGACAGCCTCTCCTACTACAAACACACACACACACACACACACACACACACACACACACCACCAGGCTGTGCCGTGCATGCCGTCAGAAGCTGGGTGGAAATGTGCAATTGCACCTCACCTTGGGAGGCTGTGCGAGCTTTCTGGGTTTGAGAACTGCAACAGTTTGCGCATTGTGCGGTTACAGGAGGCTTCCCAGCCCCCGTGTGCAGTGCGGTGCTCTGGCACCATTCACCTCATTCCCATTTTGCCAGATTCTTTCTAGAGGCCCCCGCACAGCCTGGGAAAGGCCCTCGACAGAGCACGACAGAAATCTGTGGCTCTTGTTAGTTTGCTCATAGATCGTATATAGATAGGTTAGTTCAATATTTGACATAGTATTATACAATTTCTGCTTCTTAATCTTTTTGCTGCTGGGAGGGACCCCAAACTGGAGTTATTGACCTAGTTTTACAGGGGAGAAAAAGGAAGTGCAAAGAAATCAAATGATTTGTTCAAGGTCAATGTCATAGTAAGTGGCAAGGATAAAACCAAAACCCTGGCTCCCAGTTGCCCTAATCACGATCTCAATGGATCCTTACATTTTTTGGTAACTTTACTCCATATAAAGTTACATAGGGAACCCCATATAGCTTCTTATCCTGCTTTTTTAATTAAAGGACTATGTAATGTTTTCTATTTATCCATTACCATCTTTATTGTCCTTCCAATCCTACGAATTAGGGAACTGTTAGCTAGAAACAAATTTGTATTTTAAGGCAATACTAACTGGTAACATGATGTCATACATTGGCCTCAAGCTTCAGTTCTACTATTCTATCCACGAGACCTGAGTGGTTTTCCTCGTGTAAAACAAAGGGGAAAAGTGCAACCTGTGGACCCTAGAGTCATGGGTCTTAGGTTGGGACCCCAGCTCCATCCTTTACTTGCTGTGTGACCTTGGACAGGACCCCTGCCCACTCTGAGCCTCAGCTTCCTCATTTGCAGAATGAGGATAGTAGTCATCATGTACTAGTCACAGCAAAATACCATGGACTAGGTGGCTGAAACAACAGAAATTTATTGTCTCAAAATTCTGGAGGCTGGTAGCTCCAAGTGTCAACAGGTTTGGTTTCTGCTCAGGTCCCTCTCCTTGGCTGGCAGGGACTGCCTTCTTGCTTTGTCTTCATGTGGTCTCCGCTCTGTACAAATATACCCCTGGTGTTTCCCAGTGTGTTCAAACTTCCCCTTCTTATAAGAACACCTGTCTGATTGGATCAGACCCTACCCTAACGGCCTCATTTTAACTCTGTCACCTCCTTTAGGGCCTTGTCTCCAAATACAGCCACATTCCGAGCCACGAGACATTGGATCTTTGACATAAGCATTTGAGAACAAAATCCAGGTCGGAACAGGTCCTGAGGACTGAACGAAATGTTCTATCAAAGGCACATGGCACAGTGCCTTTATTTTTAAATAGCTCCAGAAACACTGGCCATTATGACTTCAGGGTCTTTATCTATAAAGTGGAGATAATAATGTCTCTTTTGTGGGATTATTATGACGATGGATCTACAAGTGCTTTGTAACCTGTAAGCTGTGTGTAACAATAGGAATTGCAGGCATTGACAAGGTGGGATGAACTAACCGGTCACTCGATCTGAGCATAATTAGGTGATGCTGTGGATCGATCCCAAGTGTGTGCTTGCTGGGTCATATCTGTCCCCCAGCCACAAGTGAAGTTTGGGGTGACCTTCATTGTGTCCTGGGAGAGCTGCATGTTTCTAGATGGGAAGAAATAAGGTGCTGCTCCCCATACAGAGACCCAGGACCTGAAGTTCTGTAGTCAACTGACAGCCTGAAGTTGGTTATTCTAGAAGGAAGCCACGTGGAGCTCAGAAAGGGTCCTCACTGTTCCCCTGGGACTGATGGATTATTAGGTTAAACCGCAGGAAATTGCCAGTATTCAACTGTTTTTGACGTGCAAAAACAGTAATTTCATATTCAATCTAAAATTAACCTCTACTTTGTGAATTTATGTGTCTGGATCATTTTATTCATTGGCTGATACCCATGATTGAACCATTCACTGGTTCAGTCTTTCATACCCACAGACGTTTATTGTGGTCTGTCGTGCTCGGAGGGAAGGACCTCATATGTTTACTCCTCTGCTTCCTGGATCAATTAAAGGAGGTGCAGAGTCAGACAGATGAGATTGGTTGCAGATGAGATTGGTCGTGGAGTGCACGGCTTGGTCACAGGGTGACCGTGGCCTTCCTAATATTGGATCTCACCCCCGAATGGGCAGATAACCTACCCAGTCACAAGGAGGACTGGAAAACCCTGCCCTGGCTTTCCTGCGAGGGCTATCCAGGCACTGATTCCCTGCTGAAACAGACTCCAAACACCAGGGGGAAAGAGGGCTGAACTACAAGCCCCATTCCTCTGGCCACAGCAAAGTGGCCAATTCAGAGCGAGAATGCCATATGCCATCCTTCCACATGGAAACTAAGCCAAAGAAGAGATTTCCCTACACAGATAGTAACAACCAGCCAGCCAAACAAAAATATCCCACTTATGATAGGATTGTGTGCAGGAAACTTTACTGAAGGTTGTGGGGTAATAGAAATGAATTTACATTCCAGAAAAATTAAATTATAATTAGTGTCTAGAAATCTTTTTCTTAACAGGCTGTCATATAGCTGGGTTGTCCCTTGTTTCCTTCTGTCCTTTCCTGCTTAGGAGCATCCATATTCCACTATTTTACTATGTAGAACATTTTGATTTTTTTTTTTTTTTTGTGGGTACTGGGGGTCGACCTCAGGACCTCGTGCGACAGCAGGCGCCCGTGCCGCTGAGCGATATCACCGGCCCCTTTTTCGTATGTGGGTTCCGGGAGTCAAACTCGGGCCCTCACACATGCCAGGCAGGCGCTTACACCGCTGAGCCATCTCACCGGCCCCCCATTCTGATTCTTTTCAGCCCTTTCCCCTTACTTTCTGTTCAGATATTTCTTTATGTATTTCTTCTACTTCCAGAGGACATATCTCTTTTTGTTAGATAGAAAAATCTAACTTTAGAGTACGTAATTAATTTTTCTAAATCCCCCAAACCCTGGACTTCCTTATTACCATTATCTTTCCTACCACAAAATAAAACCTAAAAACTAAATCTCAGTTACGCTAACATTTGACAGATGTAGAATTTCTCCCAAAATGTCTTTTCCTAAATACAATTATTCTAAACACTAACTCCAGGGAAGCTTCATGTTAAAAAGCAACACAAACAGTTTCTGCTCTACAAAACTAGTGTTAATACACTAAACTTCGTAACATATAAATCAATTTCAGATGGAATCAATGATTTCCATCTCCCTTCTTCCCCTCAAATTAAGAAAATGGAAAGAAAAATTAAGAAATTAAGAGAAATCACTAAATAAATAAATCTTTTGCCTTAAAGTAAAGGATCCTTTCTAGTAATCGACTTTCAGGGATTTTGGCTTTTTCCCAATGATTAATCAAACACATGACAAATCTGAAGAGAAATGTAAACTTAAGGAAAACTACATTTTGATACCATTCTAAAAGAATATTTAAAACATGCGACCAATAACATTTCTGCTAGATAATCACCGCTGATCCTAAGTGTCGGGATAATAATATGCGGAACTGGGAGAGATTTTGGAAACCATCAGGGGCACCCTCTTTATTAAGACCTAGTTCAAATGTCTTGTCCAAGGTCATGTGGGGAACAAGCACAGAGCGGGAACTAGAACCCAGGTCTCAACTCCCTGCCCTGGGGCTTTCTGTTTTTATGCCTGTTGTCCAGGTGTGTTTTAAAAACCATTGAAATCTCAGACCAGAAACTGGGATTTTTCATCTTCCCTCATGACCTATGAAAATGAAGTGGTACTCAGTGTAATGAAAGGACACCAGGAAATAAAGCAAAGTATTTAGAGCAGATGGATTTGGAATCTTGACGACCCTCCCACCTTTCCAAGGTGCCACTTACTTTTCCTGCTTGAGTTTTCCCCATCTCCAATTGGCTGCTGCATGAAGCACCTCTGTGCTGGGACAGCTTCTTGCCTCCTTCCTGTGTAACCTCCCAGCAGGCCCCTAGCCCTGGGGCCTGCTCTCCTGGGCACCAGCCCAGTGATGCCTGCCCCGAGGGAATATGGTTTATCCTTCCCAAGTGAACTGTTCACGTGTGTTTATGAAAAAGAGGACCTCCAGCTTCCTTATAAATGCTCTTAGATAAGGTGGGGGCTATTTCTGACTCTTACACCAGAGATAACACACATAATGACTCATGGAACCATACGCACACACACACACAAAAAAAGAAAGAATGCATTCCACATGCTTCGTTAGTTGTTTTAACAGATGTCCAATCCTAATGCCCTTAAAATCAACTTTAACTTGTTCTATGAGCACCATCATATATTTGCCAACAGAAATGCGTGTACAGAGCAGAAATGGAACCCGGTGTACATCTCACTGAGAATCAAGATATTCAAATGCCACCAGATGGATCTCATTCAGCTTTGGGATCAGGGTCAAGAGATGTTTTCATTGCTAGATTTAATAAGCAAATTCAGTAGTGTAACCGGATACAAAGTCAACACTCAAAAATCAATAGCCTTCCTGTACACGAATAACAAACTCACTGAAAGAGAAATTAGAGAAACAACACCTTTCACAATAACATCCAAAAAAAAAAAAAATGAAATACCTAGGAGTCAATCTCACAAAGGATGTAAAAGACCTCTACACTGAAAACTACAGTACTCTGAAAAAGGAGATTGAAGAGGATATCAGAAAATATAAAGATATCCCTTGCTCCTGGGTAGGAAGAACCAATATAGTGAAAATGGCCATACTTCCAAAATTGTTATACAGATTTAATGCAATTCCAATCAAAATTTCAACAGCATATCTCACAGAATTAGAGAAAACAACCCTAAAATTCATTTGGAACCAGAAGAGACCTAGAATAGCAAAGGCAATTATGGGCAACAAAGGCAAAACAGGGGGCATCACAATCCCTGATTTGAAATTATAATATAAAGCTACTGTGATAAAAACAGTGTGGTATTGGAAAAAAAAAAAAAACAGACTTGAAGATCAGTGGAACAGATTAGAAGATGCAGAAACAACTCCAGCCATACTAAGCCACCTTATCTTTGACAAAGGTGCCAAATACATTCCCTGGAAGAAAGATAGCCTCTTTAATAAATGGTGTTGGAAAAATTGGCTCTGCACATGCCAAAGATTAAAACTAGACCCATATTTTTCACCATGCACTAAACTAAATTCAAAATGAATCAATCTAAATATTAAAACGGAAACATTAAATCTGCTGGAAGACAGAATAGATAAAACTCTTGAAGACATTGGTGTAGGCAAAGACTTTATGAATAAAACCCCAATTGCACAGGAACTATCACAAAGAATCAACAATTGGGATCTCATCTTATTAAAAAGCTTTTGCACAGCAAGAGAAACCACCAATACAGTGAAGGGACAACCCACAACGTGGGAAAAAATATTTGCCAGCTGTTCCTCAGACAAAGGATTACTATCAAGAACATACAAAGAACTCGAAAAAATCAGACATCCCAAATTTAAAGACCCACTCCAAAAATGGGCATCTGAGATGAATACACACTTCTCAGATGAAGAAATACAAATGGCAAATAAATATATGAAAAAATGTGCAACATCACTAGTCATTCGAGAGATGCAAATTAAAACAACACTGAGATTCCACCTCACCCCAGAAAGAATGGCTCTTATCAAGAAATCAACTAATAACAAATGCTGGAGGGGCTGTGGGGAAAAAGGAACCCTTCTCCACTGTTGGTGGGAGTGTCGACTGGTGCAGTCACTGTGGAAATCAGTGTGGAGATTCCTCAAAAAACTAGGAGTCGAGGTCCCATTTGACCCAGCTATTCTCCTTCTGGGTATCTTCCCAGAAGAGTTAAAAACATCGTACCACAGCGATATATGTGCCACCCATGTTTACAGCAGCACAATTTGTAATAGCCAGATATTGGAAACAACCCAAATGCCCATCAACTGAGGAATGGATAAAAAAGATGTGGTCTTTTTATACAATGGAGTACTACTCAGCCATAAAGAAAGATAAACTGGAGACTTTTATAGGTAAATGGATGCAACTTGAGAAAATACTCATAAGTGAAATAAACCGGACACACATGTGTAAACATCATATTGTCTCCCTAGTGTGAGAAACTGAAAGAGTAAATAAGATCCAAAATGTACAATAGATACGGTAAAACAGGAAGAAACTGGTCAAAAGGAAAAGAGAAACTGGGATGGGGGAAGGGGAAAAGAAAGAAGGGAAAAGAAAAAAATTACATATATATAAGATAGTTAAGATAGATACACTACTAATTTCGTTTAGTTCATTGAAAAGAAAGTTTTGTGCTAATATTGCTTGGACAATTGAATGCCGATATCATGTACCCTGAGTAACTAATTTAAAGATAACAATATGTAATGTATTAACCATTGTTACCCTCCTATTATGTTGTTTTGAAATTTTGTTCTATTTTGTTTTCTCTTTAAAAAAAAAAGAGTTAACTTTTTCATGACAGAGGAGTGGAAAATAAAGGTGGAGTGATGAGGGACATTCTTCCAAGGCAACCCCACAGAGTAGAAGCAGAAATTCTTGTGCAGGAACCCCAGTGTTCTGGTCCCAATCCAATCCTCTTAAATGAAGAGAATTCACATCCCCACCTGGTGTCCCCAGGCACTGGTTCTGCTGTGATCATGACTTGGGGAGGAGGGATTGATGGGTGAAGGAGGATGTCACAGACAGTTGTCAAGGGATAGGGAGTTATGCTTTGGGGACAAACACCTTGACTTTGCTGAGGCATAAACTTAACAGCGGGGAAACCATTATTTCGGTGACAAAGCTTTGTTCGGTTGACATTATCTCTTAATTATCTGCATAAGAATACATTTGTCAAGTTTCATGAGATGGGATTGATAACAATAAACCTGCATTTCTGCACAATATTTTAATTCTGAAGGCAGAAGCAGCACAACACACAAGGGAAGAGCCGTAGGCAGCTCTATGCGCGTCTTGTGGGTTCCCGCTCCACATCTATACAGAGCCTGTGACCTGGCCAGCCAAACTGGACCACCAGGCTGTGTCCCGGTTCTGGGGCTGCAAGACAGGATTCCTTCAACATCTGGGCCCACACATTCCACAGCTTGGGAAGACACCCTGAATTACCATCTCCATAATCACAGTCTGGCTCCCCTCCCATGTATGCCACCCTCCCAAGTGTGGGTGAGGATCATGAGTGTTTGACTTCAAGCCAGCTCCTGGCTGTTAGCAGGACACCAAAGTTCCAGGCCCTGAGTGTGTGTGTGTGTGTGTGTGTGTGTGTGTGTATGGTACTGGGGATTGAACCAAGAACCTTTGTCCTGAGCTATATCCCCAGCCTTTTATTTCCCTAAGTCACTAAATTGCCCAAGCTAGGCTCAAACTTGAGATCCTCCTGCCTCAGCCTCTCAGAGTGGTGACCCAAGTCTTTCTTAATCAGCCACACTGAATTTCTATTCATATCACCAAGGCAGAATTTCTTGTGATCTGTTTGTTAGGACAAGATTCATCTGTGCCCAGAGATAGGGGCATACTTCTGGGCTTGGATGATCTAACCCTGCGTAAACTCAGCTCTTTTAGAACTCCTTAAGGCATTTGGGAGCCTTTCATTCTGTCAGAGAAAGAAGGCATTCCTCAAGGGACTGGGCCATGTAATATTTCAGAGTCTCCACTGCAAGGCATTGGAGCTCACATGCAAACTGTACTCAGCAGTCTGCTCTGATGTTACCATGTGCAGGTAGTGTCCTCCCAAGACCCTTGCCACAGGGAGCCAAGGGCAAGGCCTGGGGGACACCAGCAGTTAAAAAAGACTGGGAAGGCACAGTAGACAGAACTTGCATGCCTGCCCTCACCTGCTGCCCTCCATCCATGCCTCAGTCAGAGAGAGCATCCTAGGAGACCAAGTAACGGACTGTAGCAAATTTTTGCAGCCATGGACTCCAACTTGTTTATACCTTCCTGTGCCCGCAGCCTGGAGTAGTTCCTTGCCACACTCTCTCCAGGCTTCCCATGATTTGCTTTGACCAAAGCAATGGTAAGGGAAGCACGCCCTGGCTAGCCCGCTGAGTGACAGGCACACAGTTCCCATTCTCTTGGGCCAATATTCTGTTGAAGCCCAAGGTAGGGATGTAGCATGGCATCAGTGAGGCTTCCTAGACCATCTAGACAACCTACCTGCTGTCTGCAGTTGCGTGAGTGAGTTCAGTCCAGATCAGCCAAGAGTCCAGACCGGAAGAATAGCAGTCTATGGTTTGCTTTGCATTGATAGATAATAATGAATACACTGTCAGGGCAAATTCAGATTAAGGTTCCCAAGTACGATGGTCAATTTTATGTGTCCATTTGACTGGGCCATGGGGTGCCCAGATATTTAGTAAAATATTATTCTGAGTGTTTCTGGAGGACGTTAACATTTGAATTGGTAGATGACATAAAGCAGATGGCCCTGCCTAATGAGGGTGCCTCATCCAATCAACTGAAGGCCTGAATAGAACACAAAGCTGAGGGCCTTTCTGCTGCCTCATTGCTTGAACTACGACATTGGTCTTTTCTTGCCTTTGGCTACATGGCTAGCTCTCCTAGGTTTCAAGCTTTAGGACCTCAAACTGGAGAGACACAATTGGTTTTCCAGGGTCACCAGCCTGCCTACTGTAGATCTTGGGACTTAGCCTCCATAACTGCACAAATCAATGTTTTGTAATCAGTGACTTTACATATAAAGTTTATTACAAGAAACTGAAGTCAATTTTTTATATAAATTATATATAAATATATAAAGTCTCCTCATTAGTTCTGTTCCTCTGAAGAATGCAGATGAACATACCAGATTTCCTAATACTTGCCTCTTCTGCTCAGGAATGGACCCCGGGCTCTCTGTAGCATGCACAGCTCTCTCCTTCCCTGAGAGGGCTGGGGCAGTCTGAAGGTGGGTCTTGTACCTTCCAGACTCATTTGTTCTCATTGCAACTATCAGTGACTTCCTCCTCTCTGGTGCCACCCATTACGTTCCTCTGTTCCTTTTCCATGGTGGGAACACAGCTGTCACCCAGAGAATGCAGTTTGTGGGCCGTGGAGGGAAGTGGGATGAAAGGAGCAGGCTAGATCTGATTTATGTTGCACAGGGGCCATTCTTTTTCCTGAATCTAAAATAAATGAATAGACTCACCCATTCCTGAGTTTTAATGGAGCTAATTATCTGATTGCAGAGTCCCAACTCTGGGACTGCTTCCATTCTGGCTAGCGTTAGATTGCATTACTATTTTCATTTGTTTTCATTATTATTAGCTTTTAGCAATGAAATGGAGTTAAAATTATTACAGTTTGTAACATGCTTTTTGTACTAATAATTCAAGTACTTTTGAGTAGGAGCTGAGAGCATTAATTTGTCAATCACTCCTGCTTTGTATCTAGTCCCACTTTAAATAGACTAAACAAAAGAAATGAACACTATATATTTCCCCAAGGGATAGAACTTGTAAACATTCAGATATGTTAGGCTTTCATGAAATTATAAACCATAATTCCAAGGTATATTGCACAAATAATAGGGTATTTCAAAATCAGTGCAGCTGACACACAAAAGCTTCAACTCTGGTTCAGCTAATAACATAGGCAGCCATCTGTGCTCAGAGTCTACTAACCTAGTCAGGAATCAAGGCGAAGGTGAATAAATGCAAACATTTTTGGAGATTGAGCAAAAGGTCCCCAAGAAGGTCTGAGTCAGGGACCTATGCATTAAGGAAAATTAGAGCCTTTTCCAGCTCCCATACCCACTCATTTGGAAGCAGCCTTGCAACAACAACAACAAAATGGGATAGCCGAACTACCATGAAGAAATGCCACATTAATTCTCCCAGGGACGTTTACAACAAAGAGAAAAGGAAGCAAGCTCCAGAGCTGGAAATAAACGTGGTGTTGTAATGGCATGTAAATGGGGCGCAACCTCTCTATTAAACACAGTAAAAAAAAAAATCAGCTTGTATCAATGAAATGCTAAGGTTACAGGATGCTTTTTTTAAATAAAGAAATGCTGTATTATTACTTTAAAACACATATAGCACTCAATCACGTTAGCACAATATTAGTCCTCCAGGATGAATGAATAGGAATGATTTGAGATTATCAAATCAATTGCCTCATGTAACTACATCTTTGGGTAGTCTTGAAAACCATATTCTCTGAAGTAGGTGAAACATATTGTCTATCTGGAGATCTTGTGTATCTTTGTTTCTCAAATCTCTTTCTTTCCCCATAATGCACATCTCTAATTCAGTTCCATTGTTGAGAGCTGTGGGTTCTGGATCCGAAAGGTGCCCACAGAATAGGGACTTCAGTGGGCCCATTCTGGTTCCGGAATTGTCGGGGGGGGGGCGTGGAAACAGTGCCAGAGAGACAGCAGAAAAGTCTATTCAGCAGGTTTGTCTCCTAATTGTTCTTATGCTCATTTTTCATCCTGCCTTGAGAAAATCTAGAATGTTAAACTTGGCCCCTAATGTGAAATGCCTCCAAGAAAACACAGGCATTGGTATGTTACTGGGTTTCACTCCTGCTGCACAAGACTGTGATTTTGATAATCTCATATTTCTGACTAGAATATATTTTGTCATTAGTAAGAGGCTGCACTGCACCTGTTCACTAAGCCAAGGCGAGTTTTCAAGTTTGGATTTTCTTTGGCAAAAGAGACCTTGGAAATTGACCAATTGGCTGATCCCGCTGACTCGCTGCACCCCCTCCACGCGCCCTGCCCCCAACCCCAACCTCTAGGGCTGCTCAAAAAATAGCTTTTGACTGTGGCCTTTAACAATATGATAATTTATTTAAAACAGATACAGTCCTGAAAGTGACCCACTTAAAATTATTAAAGAGATACTGTGTTTATTTTTGCTGTCCATAAAACAGAAAATGGTTTATGAATATGCAAACCGATCTGATGTAATTAGCATGATTGGCTCCTACTGCACTCGGGTTTATGTGGTTAGAAGAGGAGATGCAGGAACTAATGAGGTCATGTTAATGTGCCTGTGAAGAGAGCTTCCGCTGTCAGAACAACGGAGGCAGATGTCTGGGAGAATCTTTTCTTTCCCACAATATCATTGAAAGTGGGTGCGCATAGGGTGAGCTCCTGCCTGAGCGCTGGGGACACACCAGGTCCGGGAGCCACTTTGCCTCCTGCATGCAAGGAGTCAAGATGAGAAATAAAAATCTACGTCCATTCAGAGCAATGATTAATGTGGTATTTAATTATCTAGAAAGTCTTCAACAAGTGCTAATAACTGAAACTCCTCTGGCAGTCAGCACATGCCACACGGTCCCATCAGACATGCTAACGCCCTATCCCCTGGCCCTTCTTAATTAAAATAAGAGGCAAAAATGTTAATTGTGCACCGACCACCTCTGGGGACTAATCTGCCCTGATCATTGCCCCTGCAAACCGAGAAAGCAGGTTGCTCATCCAGATCCTTGACATTGGCACAAAGGCGACCCCTCCTCCAGTGCTGCGACCCCAGCCCCCACATATTCAGGCCCCTGCTGGGGGAGTGGGGGGAGGCCAGCAAGGAGTGGGCAAGATGCTTTTTAATCAGAATGCTGGAAGGCATGTTGCAGAAGGCTTCTTAGATATTGAATAGGACATGGAGACCGCCGCTGAGCTTTTCCTTCTACATCTCTTCTAAAACATAAACATATGAACGTGAAAACTTTATTTTCAATTTCTGCCAGCTCCTCTATTGTTCTAAAAATACACTTTGCCTCTTTGTACCCCCTCCCTCCAAAACACACACACGCACATGCACACACACACACACACACACACACACAAACACACATTTTGCAAGAGAAACAAAGAACATCTTGAGAGCTCAAATGTTAAAAGGGAGGGGACCGGTTGAAAGTGAAAAATGAGGCTTTGGTGTTAATCAAAGACTCAACTGAGTTCAAAGTACAGGGACCCACTAGAAAGACATTGAATTTGCTTATTCTATTTTTATTTATTTATTTATTTTTTGGTACTGGGAATCGAACTCAGGACCTCACGCTTGCCAGGCAGGCGCTGTGCCACTGAGCTATATCCCTGGCCCGTTGCTTATTTTAAAGACACTTAAACTAAAAGAAAAGGAAATTGGTGTTCTTCTGCCTGCACCGGGCAGCAACCCTGACGCATGTTTGTAGAAGCAGCTGGTCCACTTTTGATGGCCTCTCCAGTTATAGGAGTTCAAAGAGAAATATCTGAGTTCCTACTATGTGTCTGGCACTTTTTCAGGTCCTATGAAATAGGAATGTTTATTCCCATTATTCAGAGGAATAAACTGAGGCTTGGTGGGGATAAATAACTTGTCAGTAGCCATCAGCTAGTAAAATTTGGGGCAGGCTCCAAATTCAGCTCCGTCTAACTCAATAATCAGTGTTCTTTCACTATTCTATCTTTGATGTGGGGCAAAAGCGGGGAAACATGTGTGGGTCCCACCTGTACCACCTTAAATTTGGCTTGTTTAAAGAATAACATTGAGCCAAAAAGATTTTCTCAACCTTGAAACCTGATTGGAACTTGATGGTGGAAAATGGCAGCATATCTTGCCCAAGTAACATCAAGAAAAGAAAGAGAAAAAATGGAAACTGGATCTTCTTTGGCTTCCTATCATGCCTGACCTTGTACCTTACATGTCAGCAACAGAGAACTCACTTGTCACTTCCCCATAGTGTCACAAAGGACGTGTCTCCACCCCTTTGCACATGCTACTCCCTCTGCCTGGGTTTCCCTCTGATGTAACCAGCATGTTTGGCCCCTTCCGCATGCTGGGTTTGGTGGTTAGAAGAGGATACACAGGCACTGCCCCCCTCTGCTTTTTTCCATGGCAATTGGCTTCAACCTTCAGGGCCGAACCTGAACATCCCTTTTCATGTAGGATTATACTGCTACGGAGGTAAGCACCTTGAATTTGCCTCTGTTTTATACAATATACTTATCACTCAGGTTATGGCCACTTCTCTGTAAGCCTGTCTTCTTGGCTAAACTGCGTGCTCTCTAAGAGGAGGGACATGAATGTGTATCTACAGCACTTAGTGCCAGGTACGGAGTAGGTATTTCTGAAGCATTTGTTGAATGTGTGAAGAAGTGAATGGATACAGGGTGAAATAAAATTTATAAAAGAGTGTGACCCTTTTCTTCATGATTTTCACAAATTTTGGGGGATGCCTATCAGGTCATTTCTTTCCTTTGCTTGCAGAGAGCCCTGTACCTGGGCAGGGTGCAGGTCTCACTCATGAAAGCACAGGTGTGACTATTCAGGTGTCAGAAGTCTGCATCTTAATGCAAAGTCTTTGTCCAGAGTCTCAGCTTTCATCCTGATGACATAGCACCATGTAACTCTCTTTCATAAATATTTATTACAGTTATAATTTTATATCAAGCTAGGTAATTCTTTGATAGCTACTAGCCACTTCCCCCACTGGCCTATCAGAACCACAGGGCAGGTTTGGTTTGTCAGGTTTTATCTCTAATCACCATTGTATATCCCATGCTTAACCATGTGCCTGGCGCACAGTAGGTTCTCCATAAATATCTGCTGAATGAATGAATGTGTAACTAAATGGTTTGACTTTAGCCAAACTACTTCTTTCAAGCCTCACTCTTTCTGTTTCTGCAGCAGGGCTCCCTTTCAGTTCTGCCATCTGTGATGCTATTATACCCCAAAGCTCGAACACTCCTGGGGGTGAAAGTATTAAGCCTCTAGAAGGCCAAGGTCAAAATTCAAACCCACTCCCCAAGCAAGAGTACACTAATAGGAGGGAAAATCATGCATGCAGATTGGCACACAACCATCATCAAGAGGACCTTGACAACAGGCAAGGAGGCGGTATAGATGGGGATGACAAATGCAGGTGAGCCAGGGAGGGACCCAGTCAGAAGGCTCAGGCCCAGGTGTGCTGCTGAGGCCCAGAAACCCAAGGCAGGAGTGATGGAGCACAACAGGGTAAGAAGAGAAGCAGAAAAATAAGGAGCCTTGAGTTAGCTTCCCAGAACTGCTGTAACAACGGACCTCAAACTGGTGAGCTTTGCACGACAGAAACTGTCTTCACAGTTCTGGAGGCTTGAGGTCTGAAGTCTGGGTGTTAGAAGGAGCACACCCCCTCCCTTTAGAGGAGGAGCCTCCCTTTTCTCTTCCAGCTTCTGGTAGACCCAGTTGCTCCTTGGCTTTTGGCAGGATAGCTCCAATCTCTACCTCTGTCTTCATATGGCCAGCTTCCTCTATATCTTCTTGTCATCTTCCCTCTGTGATCTGTTCTCTCCCATTCTTAGGACACCAGTGATATTAGATCAGGGTCCATCCTACTCTGGTTTGACTTCACCTTATCTTGATTACATCTGCAAAGACCATTTTTTTCCAACTAAGGTCACATTCACAGGTATATTCACAGGTGAGCATTTGGACATATTAGTGGTGGTGGTGGAGAGGAGATGACACAATTCAACGTATTAATCTGCATTCATGCATTAATCTTCACTGATAGTGGATTCCTAATTCAACAAACCTTTGGCCACTACTATATGCCAAGCCTTATATAGTTCTCTATGTAGAAAAAAATAAATAAATAAAACACAAATACAAACTACAGAAAGGAGACATCCTCAGTGGGGTATTTGATGCTGTGAGTGTTTGAAGGAAGTAAGATCATGTTCAATAAGAGGAACTTGGAAAAACTTCAAAGATCTTTGTTAGCCAGGTGCAGTGGTGCAAGCCTGTAAGCCCAGCTGCTGAGGAGGCTGATGAAAGAGGAACACAAGGTCAAGGCCATCCTGGGCAATTTAGCAAGACTCTGTATCAAAAGATATAGATGGGGGGCCATTGAGATAGCTCAGTGGCATAAGTGCCTGCCTGGCAAGCGCAAGGTCCTGAGTTCGACTCCTGGTACCCACATAAAGGAAAAAAAGGGCCGGTGATATCGCTCAGTGGCATAAGTGTCTGCTGGCAAGCACAAGGTCCTGAGATCGACTCCCAGTACCCATATTAAAAAGAAAGGTATGGATGGGAGGTAGCTCACCCCTGGGGTGTACAGCACTCTTGTTTTCAATCTCTAGTACCCAAGGGGGGAAAAATAAAAAGGTCATGTTTAGGAAGGATCAGAGCTCAACAGGTAGATATACAGGGGAAGCAAGAAAAAGTGGTCAGGAAAAGGGAGCTGCATAAGCAAATTGTGCAGTACAGCAGTGAGTAAAGTGATTAGATTTTAGTTTTAGCAAAAATTTCAACCAACTCAAGAAGGCATGATCCTGACTGCCTAGCTATGCATCCAGCGTGAGGTCTGCCCTATCCATGGTCCTGGAGACACCAGAAACAGTATGTCAGCACCCACAGGACACCCACTTGTTCTGCTGCCTAAAATCCCCTCCCCCACCTTATTTCTTGTCAGGCAAAACCTGATGTGCCTTTCAAGCTAAGCTCCAACTTCACCAGTTTTGTTTGTTAGAACTTGCGGCACCATGCTGTCATTATCTGTCACAGTCTGCTCTTCTACCAGTTCATGGGTTTCTGAGTCTCAGAGTCTGGATCTGGTTTATTTCTCTACCACCAGTAACCAATACAGGGCCTGACAGGCAGCTGATTGTCAACAAATATTGCCGGCCACAGTGCAGAGGAAGGACGGGGGAGATGAAATGGGAACCAGGAAGGCCATGCTGGTGACTCCCACAGTAGAACTGGCAGGAGGTTTCTCAAAGTACTGCTTAAGGCAGAATCAGGAAGGCAGATTCCACCAAAGCTTGGGAAGATAGACTTTACAATTTTGCCCATTGTACTCTGAGCATCCCTTCCTAAAACTCCAACTGGTATCATCTGAGCTTATCTGCTCTAATTCTAGCAAGCCGGAAACCCTTAGCCTGAGGCTTAGTTGGGAAAGTGTTAGAGTCCAGCAGGCTCCTCCACACAGCCCAGGGCGCCTTTGCTGCTAGTCAAAGATTTGCCCTGAAAGTCTGTAGAGCCCAAGAAGGTTCCTGCTATGGGTGTGATAAGAGTAACCTCCCAGTGCCTAGGAACTAGCTCACCAGGTTCCTCTTATTTAAGTGGGCAGTCACAGGCTGTGTTCAAGTCTATTGATAATCAGTCCTATGTAGACCAGGAGAAGAACAAGTAACTATCTGGAGAGTAAGACTTTCCTGGCTCAATTAGACTCAAACTGGACCAGACTTGCACAGGGGCTGGTGCCTCCTCCCTCTCAGCATCTCTGACACTGTTAAGCCACGTGTCACTATGGGTGAATGAGATCAAGTACAATTGTCTCATCTTCCAAAAAACAAGCCAGCTCTATCCACACGCAGGAGGTGATGGACTTGGGTGTGGTAGCTGGTTTTGCAGAAGTTACAGTGGAAGTCCTATGGCGCAGTTCCTACTGAGCACCAAGGAGTAGAACATCAACCTGTCCAGGCTTGAAGAGGGGGACCCCATGCTCCTCCTTTCTCCCTCCTCTCACTCTTCCCTCCTGTCAAGTGCTGGTGACACGCAACATGGATATTGCAACCACTTAAAGGATATGAGGTGCAGGGAAAGAGTTTATTGGTGACTTATCATTCCAATCAGTATTCACTCCATATCAACACAGCCACGTCCCCCACTGGGAAACTCCAGCTAGGGAAGACAGCCATGGAGTAAAATGAAATTATTAGCTCTGCAACTCTATTGTATTCTCTTCCACCTTCCCTCTTCTTCCCGTCCTCAAACTCAGTCATCTTCATAGTCCATTGCCTTTAGCTCCCATTGTAGACTCCCCATTTTCTCTGTTTGCAAGGATAGTTTGGTACCTCTTGATCAAAGACAAGATTTCAGATAGGGAACCGAAAACTGCAATGGATCTTTCCATTCTGACAATGTAGTCAGCTTTGCTCTTTGTTCTGAATGGTGTAAAATAAAGAAGAAAAGATAATTAGAAAACAAGACGAGGGATGGAGACACATGCTCTAGTGTGATTGCCATGTCCTCACAAGCCAGGAGAGGGACTCCTTTTTACTGCATAGATTTGGATACACAACCAGCCATAGACTCAGGACACATCTCTTCAGCAGCATTAACTGAGCCCTCATTGTATGCCGGTCACCTTCACACCCATACACCTTCTAGTTTATAAGCCTCTTTCACGTCTCTTGTTCCTTCTGGTTCTCACAACTACCTACAAAGTGCATGTGATTACAGTAACTTCACTCATGGAGAAATTGAAGCCCAGAGAAGCTGTAAGGAGGAACCAGGCAGGAACCCATTCTTCTGACCTCTGGTCCAAAGCTCTTTCCCTTGTATCAGCCACAGACCATTGGTGTGTAAGCCATCAAGTAAAACAGCTCCCAAAGCCCAGCACATCTGGCCAAGCTCTGTACTCTTGAGCAATCACTGTTCTTTAAGAAGGCTGGAGAGGACAATGACAATAGCTTTGTGCTGAGAAAAGAAAGAGTTGAAAAGAGATTGAATGACTCCTATTTGGTATATTCAGAAGGTTCAGAAGTGGAAAGATCCAAACCCACAGTCACTGTGGGGACTGAGTAAACAGCCACCCTTAGCCAGTCTTAGACACTTAAGTTAGGGGTTCCCTTTGACACTTGGATAAATCCATTTAGAAACAATAGTGAATTTGTTACCTTATGCAGTGGAGGGAAGAGTTTCATAATTCATTCCTCTTCAGTGGTCATAATAAAAATATGGTCACAAAGAAGAAAAGAACTGAACCCTCAGTGTTAAAATTTGCACAAATGATGTAGATAAAGTCATGGTTAGTAACTTGTAAAATAATCTAGAATATTCTGGGAACATGCTTAACATTTGAGGTTGGCAACTGGTCAGATAGCTGTGCCCTTTAATATAATGTTCCTCAGTGTCCTAATCAATGTCATAATTCTGAGCCTAATGATCCAGGAAGGCATCCCTGACATTCTTAACTCATTCATTTCACATATACTTTATTGAATGCCTATTATATGGTGGGCCCTGGGATGGATGCTGGGATCTGACAGTAAACTAAACAGACAGCTTGCTCCCTCAAGTTGCACCAGAGAAACAACACAACTATAATAGAATTGTGTCAGGGAAATAAAAGATGTTATAAGAATCCCAAAAGATTGAGATGGCTCAGCGGCATAAGCGCCTGCCCGGCAAGCGCGAGGGCCCGAGTTCGACTCCCGGATCCCACATACGAAAAAGGGGCCGGTGATATCGCTCAGCGGCACGGGTGCCTGCTGGCGCGCGAGGTCCTGAGGTCGACCCCCCGGTACCCACAAAAAAAAAAAAAAAAAGAATACCAAAAGAAGCACCCAATCCAGCTTAGATGGTCCAAGAAGGTTTCCTGGAGTGTTTATTTATCCATTCATCCATCCACCACCCATTCACAGCGCTGCGGATGGTCTTATACATGCCAGGCAAATGCTCTACCACTGAGCTACACCCACAGCCCAGGATGAATGATTTCTAAGCTGGACCTGGGAGATAAGGAGGTGTTAGCCAAGGGAAAAAGTCAAAGAATAGAGATGGATGAGTGGAGAGGTAGGGGGGAGGTTGAGTTCCATAATTGTGCAAAAGACAGTTTGTAGAAAGTACTGCAGAGCAGTAGGAGTAAGAGACAAGGAACTGAAAGCAGCTCAGAACAGCTGGGAGGTGGAGAGAAGGGTTTTAAAAGAGAGAATGTTGGAGAAGCAGGCAGGGGCCAGACCATAAAAATCCTGAAATACCATTCTCAGGAAGGTGACCTGTAGCCTGCAGGCAGAGAACTAACCAGAAAGCCCCTTTTGGAGGGTACAGCTGTGGCTGTGATCTGACCTCAAATGCCCCTAGGAAGCCCTGCAAAAAACAAATGAGCATTGTGAATGAACTGCCCAACCTGAATGGCCACGAATGCAAAAATACTCATATTCTTTTGAGGGCCAGTGCATACAGCAGGCATGGTCTCTTTCTGTCATGGACTGCATTTCTAAGAGCAAAGTGCTTAAGAATCTGAGTTACAGGGGGCCAGTGAGATGGCTCAGTGGCATAAGCGCCTGCCTTGCAAGCGCGAGGGCCCGAGTTCGACTCCCGGATCCCACATACGAAAAAGGGGCCGGTGATATTGCTGAGCGGCACAGGCGCCTGTTGGCGCGCGAGGTCCTGAGGTCGTCCCCCCGGTACCCACAAAAAAAAAAAAAAAAAGAATCTGAGTTACAGAGTCAAAGACACCCAGGGGTCCAAAGCTGGCTTTGCATATGAGTGACTTCCTGTTTTGGGGGGTATCTTAGTTACTTTTCTCTTGTTACTGGGACAAAATACCTGACACCCAAAGTTAAAGGAGGAAAGATTTATTTAACTCACAGTGGGTAGAGCTTTTCAGTCCATAATCGGCTGACTCCAAGGCAGGGTGGCATATGGCAGAAGGCAACAGTTCATGGTGGCAGAAGACAGCAAAAGCAACAAGAGAGAGCGAGACAAGCCTGGTTTCCAGTCTACTAAGATTAGGGTGGTGCCAGTCCAATGAGTGGACTGATCTGGCAATCACCCACCCTTAATCCCAGCACCTTTAATCCCAGCATTGCACTAGGAATCAAAGTCCAAAACAAAGGTGTCACCAGGGCCACGCTTCCTCCATGCTCTAGAGAAGAACTCTGCTTGCCTCTTCCAGCCCAGGTCTGCCCTGGCTCATGGCCGCCTCACTCCAATCTCTACCTCCTTTCATGACCTTCTCTTCTCTTCTTGTCTGTCTTTCCTCCCTGTAACTCTTATAAGGATACTTGTTATTGGATTTAGGGCCTACTCAGCTGAAACAAGATGGTCTGGAGGCCCTCAATAATATCTGCAAAGACCCTTTTTCCAAATAAGATCACTTTCACAGGTTCTGAAGTTTAGGATGTGATGTATTTGGGGGAGTTAGCATTCAACCTCCTACTCTGGGTGAGGAAGGTATGTCCCTACTTCCTTAGATTTCTGGTTACTAATGGCTGTTCACCCCCAAATGCACACAAGGGTATGCAGGAGCAGAGAAGCAGGGCGCACACCTGGATCCTTCATTGCTCTGCTTCCCAGAGCTTCCCTTTGTCCAACCTGATGGTGTCCATCCTTTTGTCCCTCCTCTTGCAAGAAGTGTTCAATAATCGGATGCTGAGAGGTCCCTTCTGCCAGAGTCCCCTGACAGTTCCACCTGAAACTGCATAAGTTACCTCACTCTGGACATATGAAACATTTCCAGGAGTCACAGGAAGGTGAGTAGCTTTATTTTTCCAGAGTCTTTCTCCTCAGAAAAGTAGACAGGGGTCTCATTATTTGTGAGGGTGCAAAAGAAACGTAATTGTGGAAATATTAATTTGAGCAAAAGGTTCATTCTTTTCTTTTTTTATGTACAAATTATGCAACATAATTGTTTTACGATGATTAATATTATGTCAGGGCTTGAACAAACACCATTTACAATGCAAATGTCCTCAGGGCTCCAGAAAGGTACCGTAATCAGGGAGGGTATGGTGGCTGCCTGGTCAGAGTGAGGCTGAGATGCAGTCCGTGAGGAAGGGACTCAGGGCGCTGCTTTGCGTGCAGCATCAGAAAGCCTGGTGGACACAGTAGCCTCCCCCTCGTTCCACCTAGCAGAGGTTTTAGGAGGACTGCTGGGACCTGCCAAGCATGCCCTCTGAGCTCAGTGCCAACAACTCTGCTTCTATACTCCCCTGCTAAGGCTTCCCTTGAAAGTCACATGCTTTCACTTCTAACCAAGAGAAAGGCACATGACTAGGTGGTGGGAAGATGGAAAATTGGAAAATAACAACATGGGAAAATGTGTCAAAAGTACCCATCTGTTCTAATCCATCCTATCATTAATAACGTCACCTCCCCCATCCAGAAAGAAAAAGCAGGAGGCCTCCCACTGGGGCTGCACCACCCCCCATCCCCTGGTGCCATCGCTTGCTCGTGTGATGTACGGCTTTGATGTCCTTGGATTCCTTAAATGTGTGATTAGCACACACTTTGCACTGCACACCCCACTTTACTCCTTAGTGCTCACCAGTCAGAAGGCCCCCAAGCTTTGCCACCAGTGTCCTTGCGAGATGGCAGCTTTCTCTCAGTTTCTGTCACAGAGGGGCTCCTAATGCAGGATGAAAAATCACCTAGTTCTGCGTATGTGCTAACGGCACACAACACATCCCCGGGAAATATCCCCTGTCACTCTGGGATAGGATTTCTCCTTACCATCTTACTTCCATCGCTTCCAATGTCCTGTGTTATAAATATATAAATTCAATAAGTGTGAAATTTTCCAGAGGGAGAGAAAGAGGAAAAAAACTATAGTATGGCATATATGTTGCTTGAATAGTTAATTTGTTAGAGTAACAATATCACTGCAATGTTACAACTGGTTTCCTTAGTAACACGTTAAAGTATATGGGAAAACATTTTGGGGGTAATAATATGTTCTCATTTGAATTTGGAATAAACTTTCACCTTTCACATGAGGTAAGGAAGTGGGTATTCTAAAAAGAGATTAAGCAATCAATTAACTTTTTCAGTCATTCCAAGGAACTTCAAAGTATGGAAATATTGCAATCCCTCAAAATACCTCTGGCTACCAGAATTGTGTTTGAGTGTGCCGGTCAGTTAAATTTGAAAGAATCACTTGAAAATTTTTCCTGTTGAACACTCAGCAATGTATGGAAACAGCTCACCTGGGCATTCTGAAATGAAGAGAGTTTATTCTTAAGGGTCTGATAATAAAAAATAAATTACTCTCCTAGTGCTGGAATCCAGCAGCCCCAACTTCCAAATCATAATTTTCTAGGTCAATGGTTCCCAAACTTTACCGAGCATCAGAATCCCCTGGAGGACTTGTTCAAACACAGGTTGTCGGGCCCCACCCCTCAGATTCCTGACTGGGTAGGGCTGGAGTGGAACCTGAGAATTTGCACTTCTAACTTGTTCCCAGGGGTGCTGCTGCTTGCAGTTCAGGGGGCTGCACTTTGAAAGTCTTGTTCTTGGGGAAACCCAGAAGTGGTCACTCTGGCCCCGTGTACCTGAGCAGTGAAACAGTGATTTTTGTATCACCTTCAAACAACCTGAATCCTAAAGAAATGTCACAGAGATTCTCTCCTTATTCATCACTTATAAAAATTTCATACAGATGGGTCCGTTCTCCTGGAAGGTGGAGAAATGTAGTTGAGGACAGTGGCTTCAGACTTCCTGAAGAACGTAAACAAGCTGTGCCTTCCCCTGGCAGCAGGCCAACATCACAGGTGTGGAGCAGGAACTCTATTTTTTTATGTTTTTGTTTTCCCCTTTGCTGGGGCATGAACCCAGAGCCTCTTGCAGTCTAGGTGCACGCTCTCCCACTGAGGTAGGTCCCCAGCCCAAAGGGCTCTATTTTTTTTTCTCACCTCCATCCCCAGTGCTTAGCAGGCAGCCCGACGTTGAGCAGCTCAGTGAAGGCTGATCTGAAGAGCTTCCACTCTTTAGTTAAGGTCACAGCCAGCGAGAATCTTGGTTTAGTTATGGGTTTTACTAAATGTATGCACAAAGTCACTGGTGACAGGAAAATGCTTAAATCGCAGTCCTTGCCCTTTGGCTCCTGATATGATAATCCAGGTCGCCAGGTAGACAGTCAGCTTATGAAGTAGAAAGTGCCCTGGGTGGGAGTCAGTATGTTTTACTTCCAGTCCTGAATTTTCCCCAATTCGACATTGACCCTGGGCTCACCGCCTTCTCCTAGACGGTCATACAGTGTCCTCTAGTACACCGTGGTGCTCCAGCTCCCGTAGTCAACCTTGATCTTACATTTGTTCTTTATTTTGTTTCTTTTCCTGTGTCAAATTAATTTCAGTTTGAAGTACAGGAATTCCCAAATTACAGTTTTATATTTTGTGGAGGATCGCTTCTCACAGCTAATTCAACTTCAGTTTTCTTCCTCCAGGAGCTTGCTGTGTCCACATTTCAATTAATTGCCTATTGGCGCACGCCTGACTCCAAATATTTGTGCAGTTCCCGAGAAAGCCTCATTCAGCTAAGTACCTGATCGCGTCAACCTGCTTTCTGGTTCCAACATCTCAGAATATCCGAGCGAGGAAATATGCAAATGCCAGAGTCACCCAGAGAGAATTCATCAGGGGAGGCAGTCACTGGAGGCAGGGAGAGAGGCTCAGATGAAAGATATTATCGCTTGCTGGAGACAGAGGAATCGGGGTGGGGGAAGGTAGGAATTGGAGAATCTGAAGTCTAGAAATGCTCACACCTTACAGCACAGGATGCTGTTTCTTCAGAAAAAGGCCAGGCTCATCAGCTAAGTTACAAATATGCAATGGAGGCCCTTGCAGGGAGGCAGGGGTTGGCTTAGCAGGTAGGAAAGGGAGTATTACTAGAGAGGCTACCCCAAGTCCCTATGTCAATAAATTCTGCACTCGGGCCGGTGAGATGGCTCAGCGGCCTAAGCGCCTGCCTTGCAAGCGCGAAGGCCCGAGTTCGACTCCCCGAACCCACATACGAAAAAGGGGCCGGTGATATCGCTCAGCGGCACGGGCGCCTGTTGGCGCACGAGGTCCTGAGGTCGTCCCCCCGGTACCCACCAAAAAAAATAAATAAATAAAATAAAAAAATAAATAAATTCTGCACTCCCACTTGCTAGCAAACTCTTGCCATTGGAATCACTCTTTGGTATGTTTTATAACACTGTAAAAGTGTTGCGATATACTGTTCAGTAGCAAAAGTGGTATGCAAAAATTATATAAACACAGGATCACAAATGCACAGAAATAAAGACAGGAAAAATACGCCGATGTTGACTTAACCTCTGGGTGATGAGATAATCAGAATGATGGTCCCCTACTTTATGTTTTTCTTTACTCTCCAAGTTTTCTATAATTAATAAGCACTGCTCTAGTGCTCTCAATGGTAGGAAAAACATTTTTAAGGTTTCATTTCTTGGTTTGGGTTTTATTTCATTCTTTTAAAAAAATGCTTTGAAGGTAAGTCACTGTCTTCAAAAGGCTCCCAGTAAAATGCAAATCTCTTACCTGAAAGGGACTGTCTATGAATAGATGTGCGCAGTCTAGTTTGTCACCTTGATTGACTCTCATCTTAGAAAGCTAGACCAGGAGCCAAGGACCTTATTTCATTCATCATCTTTGTACCTTGTGAACTTAGAAATCAACTAGGCTAGGCATGGCACAGAACAGCCACCATGTATTTACTGATTTGTACCAGAAGCAAAGGAAACAACAGATAGATATGAGAAAATGGAGCCCAGGATGAACTTTGAAAGAATAAAATTAGTTGCAAAGGTCTGCCGCCCAGCAAATCTCTTAGATGATATACTATGGGACTCCTAGAAGAGAAGAAAAATAATGTGAGGGTCTTAAGACTTGGCCTAGGGGTAGAGTTAAAATGAGGTGGGGCTGGAGGACCTCTAAGGTCTAAACTCTCTCATTGCGGTTTCCCACCAGCCATGCCTTCCTTACGGCACTGTAGTTCAATGACAGGGGAAATTCTCCTGTTGAGTTCTGGTTTCAAAGTTACTCCATTCATGGAAACACCAGAAGTGAATGGAAAATATGAGCATCTTCAAAGTGGCTTTGTCTATTGTACTAGCACTGATGACACTGCACTAAGTGCCAAAGACATCCCGTGGGGGTGTCAGTAGCTTTAAAGTTTGGGCAGGACCCCACGATGAGACTCAGGAAGATAAGGAAAACACAGAAAGCACAGCCCAGAAAACTAAGGACTTTAACAAAACCTAGTGACATAACGTGGTCTGCTTAATTGCCATCACACATGTACTCGAGGGAAATGACTTATGTCAAATAAATGGAAAAAATGCTGCCTTGATTTTCCTCATTTGGGATAAGCTGCTTACACATATAATTATACTTACTCTTTTAATAAATATTTATTGAGTGCCTACCATGTGTTAGGAGCTGGAAATTAGTAATGAATAAAGAAATACTCCCTGCTCTTGAGAAATATGTGAGCTGGAAGGAACATCATTTACTATCTCGTTCAACAGCTGCACTTTATGGAGCAAGAGATCACAGGGCACAAAAGAGAATCCATATGACCCAGAGCACTCAGGAACTGTCACCAGTTCTTACGCCAAGGGGTCTTCTACCTTGTGACCTCTCAGGGTTTGCAGTGTCCTTGCCATATTCTATGCCCTCCTTTGGGTTCCCACGAGCCCTCTCTCCCTCTCTGACAACATCTGTCACAGTCTGCCTTGAATTTCACTGAGAATTCATCTGTCCCCTCCATTTGATTCTGAGCCCTCTGAGGGCATAGATGGCCCCTCATTCATCACCATATTCTCAGCACCTACCGGTAATTCAGCCAGAGGGACGCCATTCATGGAACAGCTACCAATCTGGACGCAATCCTAAATGCTGCACACAGTCTCAGTTAATCTCCGCTGAACTCTCTAAGGCAGGTCATACTTTGCTTGCTTTAAAGATGAAGAAACAGAGGCTCAGAGAAGTTAAAGTCTCAAAGCAAAGTTGAGAAGCAGAAGTTTGACCAGTTCTAAGCGGCTCCAAAGCCTCCTCTTTCTATTATAGCCTGTAAGCCCTATGAGGTCGAGGACCTTGTCTGTCCATCACTGTATCTCTCACATTGAGCGCAGTGTCTAACACTGTCATTCTACCTGTCACACACACACACACCTGCATTCTGTGTGGACAGGAACTACTCCAGAGCACGAACAGCAGGAGGCAGGGACCACTGGGAGTCATCTTGCAGGCTGCCTGCCAACAGAGGCCAAGGTGCAGAGACAAGCTCAGCTACCACTTACACAGTGCTTGCCGTTATGATAACTTAATAATGTTCAAGGGCAGAGGGCAAAGCAAGGACACAGTAAATTTAAAATAACACATGTAAGCAAGGAAGCATGGCCTAATAGGAAAATGGCATAATTCTCAGGAGATAAAGTAGGAAGCAGAGCCACAAAGAACAAGCAATAAAGTCAGGTAAAGTCTGGGGCCCTGGTGAGGTGACTGAGATGCAAGGATGAGCAAGATTGGGGAGGCTGGAATTATTCCACTATCTTAGTGCAGAGGTCCCCTTAGGAGTGGCCTGACACAGTTCAGAGCTGAGAGGCACACTAGGGCTAAGAGATATTGACTTAGACCAGGCGTATCCAACCTGTGGCCTGTGGCTGCATGTGGCCCTAGACAGCTAGTGATACCCTACAAGGACACACACTTTTAATATTATTAAGTGATTTTTAGCAATATTTTTTGTGACTCGATTGCAAGTGCTCAAGGATGAACTGTAGAGGAGACAACAGAGCGCTGTGTAGGGGCAGGCGCAGTGCAGGGCTAGCTCTGCCTCCTGCACCTGCCACACACAATTAGTCAAATGCGAACCCGCATGTGGCAGACACTGCATGCGCTTGTGTGACTTAGTGATTAAAGCACAGCAATTACCAGGAAGAGTATTTCAACTGAGCCGCGTGCGTGTGTGCCCGGGAACACAGGCATTCACTGTTATTAAACAGACATGTAAGTTTTCTTATTTAATTATTAAACTTAGGCTTGTGTTATTTAAATGTTATAATAACAATATCAAGAAGGAAGTTTTGCTACTTATATACACTACTATATTCTATATTTCACATGTGGCTCAAGACAATTCTTCCTTCAGTGCAGCCCAGGACAGCCAAAACGTGGGGCGCCAGTTGTTTAGACAGTCACATCAACTCCTAGCTCCCCGGCCCAATGTCACCAGGGACTGGTTTTCCCACCAGGTCACCACCAGCTTCCACTCCCACCTCCCTCCAGCCCCCCACTTCCTGGCTGGTTTTCAGTGGCTTAAGAGCGGACCAGAGAAGGCTCAGAAGAACCCCATTTTTGTCTCCTTCACCCAACTCCAGCCAAGAAATGATACACAGTGAACATCTCAGAGAAACTGGTAAAAACACAGGTTTTTTTTTTTTTTTTTTTTTTCCTACTGGGTCCCTTTAGTTGTTGTTTGTTAGCATTTACAACGAGAAAAATTCACTTCTCCGTGTACTTGCTTTCTTTTGTTGCACACTGAATAGCCCATGCAGCTCATCTGCACCTTGCCTTCTCAGAAGCTCAGCACTAGATCCAGGGTTTGCACGTCACCCTGGATTGCAAGTTTCCTACAGACAAGAGCGGAATATGTTTCTGGTTTTTCTCTTACAGGGCCCAGCTCTGTGTTCAGCAAAATGATGCAACAAAGATTTGTGGAAACTGAGTGTTCAAGCACAGTGCCCCTCTCCCACCCCAAGATTTCTAACCCCCCCTTTCAATTTCTAAAACAAAAAAACAAACTGTCTTACTATATATGTGTTTTTATTGTGACCTACCTCAAATCCTTTTTGTAGGCAGGCAGGGAATAAATGAATAAATAAACAAATAAATGAATAACGGATTCCCTTCTGCCTGGGGGTAGTTGCTCAGGGTTTCGTCAGTTCTGCTTCCAGAATATCCTCCCTAACAGATACTGAGGGAGAAAACAACAGTTTGGGAGCTCAGCGGGTTCCTTTTTTTAAAATTTTTTTTTAACCTAGCTAAGCTTGGGTGCCTCAAGTAAATTCCCCTTTGATTGGTATGTTTCATCAGTTGAACCCTAATTGATGCAAACAGGTAATTTGGAGATTACAAGATTTATTCTTCTATAACAGTGATTACTGATTGCTAATGATAGCACTGATTTTTAGGTGTTTAAAACCTTGACAGTTACAATACTCATGTGATTTACTACAGCGTCTTAGAAACAGCTTTCTACGGATCCCTGAGGACAGAGGCTCTGTCCTCCATGAGCTCTGCCCTGTGCCTCGTGTGTATGTGTGCATGTGTGTGTGTGTGTGTGTGTGTGTGAATATAGGCTTATTAATATTAATAATAACCACAAGACTACCAGATATTCATCCAGAATACTGAGTCATGCAATCTGCTTGCAATTTCATAGATTTTAAAATGTATACCCTCTCCTACCAATGACTAATTCAACAGGATATTAGGAATAATTAGCCTTAAAGGCACATCATAAAAAGACGAAGTCATAAACTCTCCTCCCTGGCATTTGGAGAGATTTTGGTTTGGAAGAATTCAGAGGAGCTAGAACTCCGAAGTCACTGCTCTGCTGCCAACCCCAGGGAAGGAGTTAAACAAAGCCACCCTGACCTGCTGACAGCCAGGAGCCAGGCACTGCCTTTGGGCACCTTCTCTGGTTATCCCCTGTGCGCAGGCCAGGCACCAACATGTCAACACACCACTGTGTGAAGCAAATGGAAAGTGGCAGTGCCCAGACAGGAAAGCTGCCTCCACCCAGGGCACTGGGCATGCAGGGTGTGGGCACCCAGTCCTACCAGGATGAAGCTTGTGTGCAAGTACGCATGCCTATGAGGACAGCACGGTGATAAATTTGGGCCACCTCATTCAGACATGGGCATCAATGACCACTGGGTCATGCATTGTACCCAGAACACAATAGCAACTTCCCCCAGACCTTGGTACCTATTTACATTTCTTTTTCATTAAGATACTAAGTGAATAATATTAGAAATCACTACCTCCCACTTAATAATCTCTAAGTCTATACCCGAGCTGTTCACTCTGTGTGCCCAGCTGTACCTGCAAGGCCTTCTGGGTAGGCAATGGCTACCAGAGCCACTTCCTTCCCAGACCACACCTTCCTTACCCTTTCCCATCCTGCTGTACCCCTCCTCTGCCTCCCCTGGAACCCTGTGAGCATCTCAAGTGGTGGGTGCATGTTCCCAGAACAGTGCCGCCTGTCTGAGCGTGGGTGCCTTCACTCATTTATAGACTCAGAAAAACCAAAGACTTTAATGTCCTCCTACCCCACTCAGCACACTTTCTTGCATGTGACCGGCATTTGATTAAGCTATTTGGGCTCAATTAAAAGTTTCCTTCTAGGTCTACAGAGTCATGCTGTCTAAAACCTGGGATAGACCACTGAGGGAATCTCTTTGACCTTCTCATGTCAAGGACAAAGAAACAAAGACTGAGAAGAATGGGGTGAGTAGCCCAAGGACTTGGAGTAAGTGGCAG
This sequence comes from Erethizon dorsatum, assembly GCA_028451465.1. Classification (NCBI taxonomy): domain Eukaryota; kingdom Metazoa; phylum Chordata; class Mammalia; order Rodentia; family Erethizontidae; genus Erethizon; species Erethizon dorsatum. The sequence goes on along the minus strand of CM051827.1, from coordinate 104,880,082 downwards.
TGTTAGAAGACTTTTTGCTAGAAGCGTCTAAGAAAGTATCCCAAGAACCTATAAGGAAAAAAATACAGAAGGTGCCGATTTGATGTGCAATTTTTTGGTGGTGTGACAGTGATGTACATTCAGTGGAACTATACTTTGATCTTGAATGTTGATCTTTTCCCAGGCTAGTGATATGCCGTGTGATGCTCTTTTGCTGCTGCGTGGCAGCAAGCACAGATCCCAGTGAGCCCTTGGTCATGAGGGGACACAAATCATACTCCACAGTGTGCTGTGTTGCCAAGCTATGATGTTCAGCGAGTCAAGGGTATTAAATCCTTTTCACACTTATGATATCTTCAGCTTATGATGGGTTTATTGGGAGGTAGCCCCATCACAAGTCAAGGAACATCTGTACTCCTAGACCTTTTGTTCTCAGAAAGTAGCTGATCTTATGATTAAACTCAATGCTGCAGGCCGTGCTGTGTGTGTGTGTGTGTGTGTGTGATGTACACACAACCCTGCCCCTCCTGCTTCCCATCCTTAGGGTCACAAAGGAAACGCCATACTCCATCCTAGTGTAACACCTTCCAATAATCAAGAGTGTTTTACATACATAATTTGATCTTTGTGATGATTTTAATGGACTTATTACTCCCATTTTACCTAGGAGGAAACTTGGGTGTAATGTTTTACCTGAATTCACACAACTAGCAGTGTATAGAAGAGCTGGGTCTTGAAACCAGGGCTTTTGATTTCAAACCCAGTGTCTGTGCTCTTTTTTCCAAAGCTGCCAGTGCCAGGTCTGCTCCCTGGAGAGAAAGAGTTTCGGTACCTCCCTTGGCCTGTCACTTCTGGAGCCATGTGTTTTAAGCAGGTTTTCTCTTATATGCTCCTCATGTAACCCAAAACTTGCCCGTCGCATTGCTCCCATCCTGCTTTCAGGACTCTCTCAAAGGGTGGGAGCCTTTCTTGGGTATCAGCTGGAAATAGGGAGCTCTCTCTGGTTTGACTTGCCTGTCATCAATACCCTGGCCCCGTGGACTGAATTCCAATCTGCTGCAATATTTTTGAAAAACAAAATTGCTCTTTCCAGGGGTCCTCCTATCACTATCAAAGTGGAGTTATACAGAATGCATCTACTTCTGAGACAGAAGGGAAATGCAGAATCATTCAGGCCTCTTCCCACATCTAACCCACCTTTCCCTTTAAGGAGAAAGGGAAGAGGCTGCAGACTGAACTGCTGAACTCTGACTCTCTCAGCATTGCTACCGGTGCATAATGATTTGGAAGCAGAAGAAAAAAAAAAAAAGAAGAAGAAGAAGAAGAAGAAGTAAATCCAGCTGTCACCAGGTGGAGTAGCTCTCACCATGAGACAACACTGGTGACCTCTGAAAGTCTTCAAACAGGTCAACCACAGGGGTGTCTTTTGGAATTTTCTAACCAGTATAAAGGGAGCATTTGACAGATTGCTAATGACCCCACAGAACTGGGGAAGAGCCAGGGAGGAGATGAGGCCAGATCTCCACCTCTTCTTCCCCTCTTAATTGCAGGTCTGGCCCTTAATGTCCCCTGTTGACTTTGGCAACTTAATTTGTTGTCTTTGGTCATTTCTTAAGGCTAAGATAAGTCTCTCTTACTTTCATGGACTCTCACTAAAGATTGTGTATGTGTCTTTTGGGGATTGAACCCAGGGCCTTCACACTGAGATACATACCAATTAATTAATATTTTGTGATGGGATCTTGCTAAATCCAAGTTCCCGAAGCAGGGCTCAAACTGCTCAGATCTTCCAGCCTCAGCCTCCCAGAGTGCTGGGATTATAGGCATGTGCCACCACATCCAAGCTTCTTTTTCCCTAAAGGGTTTTAAAATTGCAAACAAAACATTTTCCAGAGGATATAAAGACAAAAATCAACAATGGCTTCAAATCACCATTCTCAGGAAAAGTTTCTTAGGTCATTTCTTCCTTTAAATATTAACACTCACAGCATTACATTTTGTCTCCCCTCCACATCTCCCCACTCCAGCACAGAGGCTTTGATATAAACAACACCCCAACATGATTTTGAGCAATCTCCTTTCACACACACGCCCAGAGTCTTGCTTAAATATAATGTGAGTCACCATTTCACATTCATTATCAGCCATCTCCAATTATCCCAAAGGAAGCTGAGGCTAGGTGAGGTATGGCTTTGCTTCAGGTGAGAACCAGGAGATCTTTCCAGGTGAGCAGCTGGGCATCAGCCCAAGGTGCTCATCCCTGTCGCTGTGTGGCCTTGGGTATTCAAGAGCTCAGCTGCCAATGACAGGCTCCAATCTCTACCATCCTGGTGGCATGGAAGATTGGAGAGGGCAACGAGCCAGATGACTTTCATGTGTCTCTCCCACCCTCCAGGGGCTGCTCCTTTCTGTGACATCATGACAAAGGAAATGGGTGGGCCCCATTGCTTATCCCAATTTGAGGGAAACATTCTTAGCTGTGTGTCCTCCTACTGTCTGCCTCCTCCCATCTTCTTCTCTAACACCCACAAGGCTAGGTCAGCAATACCCACCCGGACACCATTTCCCAGAGAAGACAGCTGAGGGGCTGTTGGTCCACAAGGGCACCTTAAGGAGTCAGGAAAAAGTGCAGCCCTGGTGAGGACATGCCTTGGCAGGGAAGAGGCCCACAGATCACAGATGCAGTATCTCCTCCAGCATCAAGTGGTACTGGCAGGCACAGGCCCAAAACTCCAGATTCTACTAACTGAGCCAACTCCCTTGAGGCCATACAAACCCTCCCAATGCTCAGTGAGCTCACGAAGCAAAGCTGACAACGAAACATCCAGAGAGCTCATCCTGAGGGTGTTAGGACCCAAGGGAGAAAGCCCAGGCTCTGTCCATCCTTGCCCTGAGAACATTTCCCCTTCAAACTCAAAAGAAAGGGGAGATGCACTCCTGGGGCCAGCCAGAGATCCTCCTGCTCTGTCTTCTGAGCAGACTGTAGTCCTCCCTCATCAGTGTAATCCACAGAGTATTTTATGAGGCACAGGCAGGCACTGGGTGTCTTCATGGCCTTGTTGCACCCCTTTCCACCTCCTCCACTTACTCAGTTGTTCAACTCCAGCAGGGAGATTCTACTAACACAAGTGCCAGGAATGCAAGGGCAAAGCCACATATTAGTTTCCTAGGGCTGCCATAACAGATGGCTTAAAACTACAGAAATGGATTTTTCTCCTTTCTGGAGGTTAAAATCAAGGTGTTAGGATGGCCATGCCTCCTCCAAGGGCTCTGTGGAGCCTTTCCTTGGCCATTCCTAGCTTCTGGTGGCTCCTGGCCAATAGCAGTGTTCCTCGGCTTATAGTTGCATCATTGTAATCTCTGCCTCCATTGTCACACGGCCTTCTTTCCTGTGTGTGTTTACATGGCCTATTTATAAGTTGTTGGATTTAGAGCACACCCTAATCATATATGACTTCATCTTAAATTAAATTTATGTCTGCAAAGACTCTACTTTCATAGTTCGCGTTCCGAGGTTGGAGGAGGACATGGATTTTGGAGGAGCACTATTTAACCCATTATTGTTAACCCAGCTAGAAGAACCTAACCCAGAGGCTGGAGTCTGTGTTTCATGCACCAAACCCAGCATATTCAGCTCCCCAAAAGACCTGAGCAAAAGCTTCTGGGTGCACCTGGGGTGCAGGAACATGGCACTCCTGACAGACCTGGAACTAAGAACATTCCTAGCGGACAGATAACCATACTGCCTCTGGAATAGCATCACAATTTCAAAACACTTGAATACTCATCCCCTTCACTAGACCATTTCAATACCCCAAAGAAATAGGCAAAGCAAGTAATGTCAACTTCAAATACAGAAGAACCTGAATTTCACGAAGATGAAATAATTTGCCTTGGTGATCTTGCTGGATGGAAATAGAGTTGGGATTACGATTAGTCTGCCCCCATTCTCAGTCCAGGGCTCCACCAGTTTACCATCAAATTTGTGGTCAAATAAGATGAGAAGAAGAGACGCTACCAGAAAGAAAAGAGCCACCAAGAATCTAGAGTTTCTGATGTCTGAGCTACTCAGATCTCAGTACTGAATTCATTTCTATCACAGTTCCTGGGAAGATAAGGATTAATAAGATGATTCAGCCTCTGTTCTAAGGAGATTTGATTCTAGTGAGGAAGACCAAAGTACCTAAACAAACACATGTGATAAAAAATTATGCACAGTATGATGTAAGAGTGAAGAAGTAAAGTGGGAAACAGAGGACAGAGTTGTCAGTAGCAATAGACAGACGGGAATTAGGAAAGGTTTCAAGAAACAAATAGCCGACCCCTCCTTCCATCCAAAAGGCCCAGACGGGCCTGCAAGATCACCAGTGACACAGGAGGGCTCTGGCTGGGCCGCACATGATGGACAGGTGGGACCAGCAGCCTTGAAAATTCTGAAGCAGCAGTAACAATATAGGTCAACAGTTGGTTCACATCAATACTCCTAGGCTAGTCAGCCTGGGAAGAATCCAGGACTCAGCAAATGACCCGCAGGAGGAATCCAGGTGGCTGGCCCTTCCCCCTACACCACAGGACCCAGCGACCAGGGAATGCCAGCCACACAGTAGGACCCTGACTAGGACTACACGATGGACAGGCGAGACCAGCGAGATTGAAAAGACTGAAATACAAACCAACAGGTGATAAGTTAGGTGAACCAGCATTGTGCTTAGGGACAAAGACACACAGAATAGAAGCAGGTGGGTGGGGAGGCCCTCTTTTTTTTTTTTCTTTCTTTTTTTAAAAATTAATTAAATTTTATTTTATCTTGATTTATTTTTGTTTTTATCTTACTTTCTTTTCCTTTTCCTTTTTCCTTTTTTTTTTTCAATTTTTGTTTGTTTTTCTTTTCTTTTTTTTTGCTTCTTTCTTCTTTCTTCTCCTTTCTTTTGTTTTCTTTTTCCTCTCTTTTCTAAATGACTGGGGAGAACTCTGGCCACAGAAAACTAATCCCATCGCCCAAACCCAAAGACCAAGTTCAGATAATCCCTCAAATACTCCTTCATTCTTTCTTTTCTACCCCCTTCTCTAGTTTCCCAAATCTTGCATGATCATCCTTTGTCCTCCAGCCTTGCTTCTACCTACTTTCCAGTTATCTTTGTTTTATACACTGTCCTCCCTAAATTTCCCCAACATAGGGTAAAATCACTCTACCAAGGGGAAACACTTTGCATACAAACTCCTAATTTATGATCGGTTCTGTTATATAACTATAGACTTTGCTCCTATAACTAAAGTACAAAATCAACAGTTACCAAAGTTTGTTAGTTTCTAAATTGTGCTTGATGTTATTGTTTTTGCTAATTGTACTATTTTAGCTAGGATGTCATATCTGTTGTAATCAGTTGTTCCCTCTTCTGTAATAATACTGGGAAGCTCTGGGGTAATAAGCTCACCACAGCCTAATACCAAAGGACTGGGGATAGAGCCAAACAGATACCAACGCCCCACTCTCAATTAATTGGGAAGGTAGGATCCTGAGACAGACACAAACTAAGAACCTGCTACACACAGAAGACATCCCTGAAGAACAGACTTTTCCTAGAGAGGCCTTGATACTAGTGATGTAGCTACCTACTACAAAAACTCACAAGGATGGCCACAGAAAACAAAATTTAAAAAAAATTTTTTGAAATAGAAAATGACAAGATGAAAAAGCAAAATGCAATCTCAGACCTCCAGCCCACACAGAACAAGTACAGGAGACATCGACATAGAAGAAATTGGAAGACACACACCTGAAATTTCTGAAAAGATAGCAAGCAAAGTAAATAAACAAATTCATCAGGCTATAGAGGAAATCAGATCAGAAATAATCTCTCAGGTAAAAAAAGAAATGACAACCATAATGAAGGAATTGCTCAGCATAGCTAGAGAAGACATAGATAAAAAATAGAGGAGCATAAGAAAATGATGGAAACCTTGAATAAACAATATAGGAAAGAAATAGAATGCATGAAACAGATTCAAAGAGATATCCAGGAAATTAAAAATGCCATTGATAGCCGACAAAACTCTTTCTTTTTTTTTTTTTTTTTTTTTGTGGGTACCGGGGGTCGACCTCAGGACCTCACGCACCAGCAGGTGCCCGTGCTGCTGAGTGATATCACCGGCCCTTTTTTCGTATTTGGGTACCGGGAGTCGAACTCGGGCCCTCGCGCTTGCCAGGCAGGCGCTTATGCCGCTGAGCCATCTCACCAGCCTTGGCAAAACTCTTGAATGCAACTGAAGATAGATGTTCAGACCATGAAGACAGGATTGTGGCTAGCAATCACGAAAGGAAAGATTTCTTAAAAATAACAAGGGACTAAAAAATAACAATTCAACAGCTCCAAGATGATGCAAAGAAAAACAATAGAAGGCTGATAGGCATCAATGAAAAAGCAGGAGTCAACACAAATGACATAAAAAGATTATTTGCAGAAGTAATAGCAGAAAATTTCCCAAGCATGGGAACAAAATCTGACATACAGATAATGAGGCCTATAGAACTCCAAACAGCCATAGCCAAAATAAATCTGCATCCAGATATATAATAATCAAGATTCCAGAAATTCAGCACAAAAACAGAATATTAAAAGCTGTTAGAGAAAAGAAACAGATCACCTATAAAAGAAAGCCCATCAGAATCACAGCAGACTTCTCAACACAAACCCTCAGGTCAAGAAGAGCTTGGAGTGAAGTATTTTGAGCCCTGAAAGAAAATAACTTCCAAACCATATTGATGTACCCTGCAAAACTATCTTTCAAGATTAATGGTAAAGGCCGGTGATATGGCTCAGCGGTATAAGCGCCTGCCTGGCAAGCGTGAGGTCCTAAGTTCGACTCCCGGTACCCACATAAAGGAAAAAAGGGTTGGTGTTATCGTTCAGTGGCACAAGCGCCTGCTGGCAAGCACAAGGTCCTAAGTTCAACTCCTGGCACCCACATAAAGGAAAAAAAAAAGATTAATGGAGAAATAAGATAATTCTATGACAAAGAATAACTGAAGAAATTCATGACCACCAAACCAACTCAGTATTCTACAAAGAGTACTAAAAAATATTCTAGATAGAGATAAAAATGACCACAATTCCAAGAACAATATAGAATGAAACCACCAGGCAGGGCAAGCAATTAAATAGAGTGGAAAAGCAGGGAACCAACAACAGGAAAATAACATGACAAAGATAAGCCAATACATATCAATTATAACCATCAATGTAAATGGCCTCAATTCACCAATCAAAAGAAACAGACTGGCAGAATGGATCAAACAATATGCTGTATACAAGAAACACGTTTAACTCAAAAAGAAATTCATAGACTAAAAGTCAAAGGATGGAAAAAAATACTCCATGCAAGAGGAACCCAGAAAAAAGCAGGGGTAGCTATTCTGTCTGTAGACAATGCAAACTTCAAACCAAAAATGATCAAAAGAGATAAAGAAGGTCACTACATACTTGTTAGGGGCAAAATTCAAGAGGAGAAGATAACGATCATAAATATATATGCACCAAATATGGGAGCACCCAAATATATAAGACAAATATTAATAGATATGAAAAATCAGATGAGCAATGATACAGTTGTAACAGGGGACCTTAATACCCCATTGTCACAAAGAAATAGATCAACTGGACAAAAAATCAGCAAAGAAATAACAGAACCGCATCAAACATGTGAACAAATGGACTTAGTAGATGTTTACAGAGTGTTCCACCAGACAACATCAGAATACACATTCTTCTCAGCTGCACATGGGATGTTCTCTAAAATAGATCATATAGTAGCCCATAGAGCATGCTTAAGTAAATGCAAAGGAACTGAAATTATCCCATGCATATTATTTGACCATAGTGCATGAAATTGGAAATTAATGGCAAAAGAAATGGCAAAAACTCCATAAACACATGGAAATTAAATAACACCCTCCTGAACAACAAATGGGTCACAGATGAAATTAAAGAAGAAATTAAACAATATCTACAATCAAACAAAAATGCAAATACAACATACCAGAATATGTGGGACACAATGAAAGCAGTCCTAAGAGGAAATTTATAGCATTGAATTCTCACATCAGGAATACAGAACAAGCACAAATAAACAACTTAATGCTGCACTTCAAGTTTCTAGAAAAAGATGAGCAAGTCAAGCCCAAAGCCCATAGAAGGGAGGAAATTATAAAGATCAGAGCAGAAATTAATGCAATTGAGACTAAGAAAACAATACAGAGAATTAATTAATTGAAGAGTTTGTTCTTTGAAAGAATAAACAAAATTGATAAACCCCTAGCCAACCTTATCAAAAAAAGGAAAGAAAAGACTCAGATTCATGCAATGAAGAATGAAAAGGGTGAAATCACTACAGATCCTGTGGATATTCAGAAGATCATCAATATCTACTTTGAAAATCTTTACTCACATAGGATGGAAAATACAGAAGAAATGGACAGATTCCTAGAAACATATGAATTACCAAAGCTGAATCAAGAAGATGTAAAAATTCTGAATAACCCAATATCAGTTAATGAAATTAAAAACATAATTAAAAACTTAGCAACAAAGAAAAGCACAGGTCCTGAGGGATTCATGGCTCAATTGTACAAGAAATTTAGAGAAGAGTTAATGCCAATACTCCTCAAAGTCTTTAATGAAATTGAAAAGGAAGCAATTCTCCCTACCAAGACCAAGAAAGGCCCAACCAAGAAAGAAAACCACAGGCCAATCTCCCTAATGAACATAGACGCAAAAATCCTGAATAAAATACTAGCAAACAGAATGCAGCAAATCATCAAGAAGATTATACACCATGACCAAGTGGGATTCATCCCAGGAATGCAGGGATGGTTCAACATACACAAATCAATAAATGTAATACACCATATCAACAGATCCAAAGACAAAGACCACATGATTATCTCAATAGATGCAGAAAAAGCTTTTGACAAAAGCCAACACTCATTCATGATAAAAACCCTACAGAAAATCAGAATAGATGGTCTGTACTTCAATCTGATAAAAGCCATCTATGACAAACCAACAGCCAACATCATAGTAAATGGACAAAAACTGAAAGCTTTCACTCTAAAATCAGGAACAAGACAAGGATTCCACTATCACCACTCCTATGCAATATAGTTCTGGAAGCATTAGCCAGAGCAATTAGACAAGAGAAAGAAATAAAAGGAATAAGGATAGGAAAGGAAGAAGTTAAATTATCATTATTAGCAGATGACATGACACTCTGTATAGAAGACCTCAAAAACTCCACCAAAAGACTACTAGATTTAATAAGCAAATTCAGCAGCATAGCTGGATACAATGTCAACACTCATAAATCAATAGCATTCCTGTACACAAACAACAAACTCACTGAGAGAGAAATTAGGGAAACAACACCTTTCACAATAGCATCCAAAAAAATGAAATACTTAGGAATCAATCTAACAAAGGAAGTAAAAGATCTAAATATTGAAAATTACAGTACTCTGAAAAAAGAAATCAAAGAGGATATCAGAAAATGGAAAGATACCCCTTGCTCATGGATAGGAAGAACAAACATTGTGAAAATGTCCCGAAACTGTCATACAGATTTAATGCAATCCCGATCAAAATACTATTAACATACCTCACAGATCTAGAGAAAACATTCCTGAAATTCATTTGGAAACAGAAGAGACCTAAAATAGCAAAGGCAATCCTGGGCAACAAAGACAAGGCAGGAGGCATCACAATCCCTGACTTGAAATTATATTACAAAGTTACTGTGGTAAAATCAGCATGATACTGGCAAAAAAAAAAATACCAGACCTGATATTTCACAGCAATATCAGTGGAACAGATTAGAAGATGCAGCCACAACTCCAAACACACTCAGCCACCTTATGTTTGACAAAGGGGCCAAACATGTTCACTGGAAGAAAGATAGCCTCTTTAATAAATGGTGTTGGAAAAACTAGCTTTCTACATGCTGAAGACTAAAATTAGATACATGTCTATCACCATGCACTAAACTAAAGTCAAAATGAATCAAAGATCTAAACATTAAAACAGAAACACTAAATCTACTGGAAGAGAAATTTTGTACAAATCTTGAAGACCTAGGGGTAGGCAGAGAGTTCATGAACAAAACATAAACTGCATGGGAAATACCTCAAAATATCAACTGGGATCTCATCTTCTTAAAAAGTTTTGCACATCAGAAGAAATCAACAGAGTGAAAAGACAACCCACAGAATGGGAAAAAATTTTAGCCAACTGTCCCTCAGGCAAAGGACTTCTATCTAGAATATATAAAGAATAGAAAGAAATCAGGCCTCCCAAATTCCAAGACCCAATCCAGAAATGGGTGTCTGAGATGAATATACAATTCTCAGATGAAGAAATACAAATGGCAAATAAATATATGAAAAAATATTCAACATCATTGATCATTCAAGAAATGCAAATTAAAAGGACACTGAGATTCCATCTCATTCCAGATAGAATGGCTATCATCAAGAAATCAACCAATAACAAATGCTAGCGGGGCTGTGGGGGAAAAGGAACGCTTCTCCACTGTTGGTGGGAGTGCAGACTGGTGCAACAACTGTGGAAATCAATGTGGAGATTCCTCAGAAAACTAGGATTGGATGTCCCATTCAACCCAGATATTCACCTTCTGGGTATTTTGCCAGGAGAATTGAAAATATCATACCATAGCAATATATGTGCACCCATGTTTATAGCAGCACAATTTGTAATAGCTAAATCTTGGAAGCAACCCAAATGCCCATCAACGAGGAATGGATAAAAAAGATGTGGTATTTTTGTACAATTGAGTACTACTCAGCTATAAAGAAGGATAAACTTGAGGCTTTTATAGGTAAATGGAAGCAACTAGAGACCATACTCATAAGTGAAATAAATCAGACTCACATGTGTAAGCATCGTATTGTCTCCCTAGTGTAAAAAAATGAAAGAGTAAATAAGATCCAAAATGTACAATAGATATTGGGAAAGTGAAAGGGGAAGAAACTGTTCAAAAGGAAAGAACAACTGGGATGGGGGAAAGGAGAAAAGAAAGAAGGGAAAAGTATATAAATATATATATGTGTGTGTGTGTATATATATGTATAGATATATATATACACAAGATAGATAAAATAATTATACTACTAATCTCTTGTTAGTTCATTGAAAAGAACGATTTGTGCTTACACTGTTTGATCAATTTTTCATGCCTATATCTTGTAATCTGAGCAACTACTTTGAAGATAATGATATGCAATATATTAACCATTGTTAATCTATTACCTCGTTTTGAAATTCTGTATCATTGTTTTTATTGTTTTTCTTTTTAAAATAAAAAAAATCTAAAAAAAAAAAAGAGAGAAACAAATAGCGTTTGAAGATAAATGCCACACCCCCAGTTCCTTTTCGTAATTTTATTTTCCAGTTTGAGACTGAGTCTCACCAAGTTGCCCAGGCTGGCCTCAAAACTCGTCATCCTCCTGCCCCCACCTCTGGAATAGCTGCAATTACAGCTGCGTGCCACTGTGTCCAGCTTGCGAATTGTTTTTACCAAGATACCTGTGGTCCTGAGTCACAAATAGAATGAATTGTATGGAGACAATTGAAAATATAAATATGACCACTCTATTAGATAATGAAGTTTTACCTAAGTTAAATATCCATAATTTGAGCAATGTATCATGGAAAAAAAATCTATAAAAAAACTAAATATGGGGGAAAATGTTCCAGGAAAACTTTTACTGATGTCCTCACAGGCAAAAGGTATTGATGTCTATAATTTACTCTAAAATGTTTAAGCAAATAATAACAATATGAGCGTATGTGTATAAAATGCATACACATACTATATAAAAAGAAAAGGAGAAAAAGAAGTGAAATGGCAAAATGTTAACAGTGGGTAAAGCTGAAGGTAGCTGAAGGTACAAGGAAGGTGCATTGCTATTACAACTTTACTGTACAGTTGAAATGTTTTCAAAGTGATTGGCGAAATGAGATGTTTAAGAAATAAAAGAGGGCCGGTGAGATGGCTCAGCGGCGTAAGCGCCTGCCTGGCAAGCTCGAGGGCCCCAGTTCAACTCCCGGAACCCACAAACGAACAAAGGGCCAGTGATATCGCTCAGCGGCACGGGTGCCTCCTGGCGCACGAGGTCCTGAGGTCGACCCCTGGTACCCACAAAAAAAAAAAAAAAAGAAAGAAAGAAATAAAAGGGACTGAAAATTGATTGGATTGAGATGTACCTAAATATTCTTGTTACCCATCCAGAAAGGAAGAATGGATTGATAGAGCACACAAGCAGCAGTTACTGAGGAAAGGAAATATGTTTCACCTTAAAAATCACCTAGTGTTCAAATGCAGGAGGAGGGGTGGGCAAATGACGGGCAGGTGGAACCACATGAGCGAACACCCAGAAGCCTGGCTGGCCTGGGTGTGTGCAGGGTGGGTGTGACCGGGACATGGAGAACTGGAGCAAGAGCTGAAGCTAGGGAGGTTGGAATGGAGACGATCACAGCAGAACTTGCCAGCCGTGCTGAGACGTTAAAACCCACTTGGGGACCAGTCCTGAACCACTCAAGCAGGAGCATGGCCAGGACACCCATTTGGAGAGGGCGGCAGGAGTGTAAGAGTGGGTTAAAGCAGAGTCACTATCGTTTGTGGGATGCGTTGCAAGTCATTTGTCATGGATAATGAGTAAAGATCAAAAAGTATGTACTTATTCTAATAACTTAAGAGCAGATTCGAGGTTACGCTCAGAATAGCACCACGCTCATTCACTGCATCCTAATTGTTTTGTTGTACTTCAGGTGTTTGCACACAACGGGAAGTACACCCCGCACGTGGACATCACCCCTCAGGTGCATCACAGCCAGGAAAATGTTAAGACCCACTGGACAAAATGAATGGGAGAACAGAGAAATGTAGTCTGCTAGAGCTCTGCAAAAATCTAGGAAAGAAATGCTGAAGATTTAAAATCAATGGTTTTGAAGTGTTCAGCCATTGAGTATTCTTCAAACATGCCGTAGCTTTGGTTGAATCAAGGCAGGGAGCCCAGAGTTCTCCCTGCTCCACACCCCTTTCCACTCCAAACTCAGAAGTCCCTGGAAGGTCTTAAGGAAGCCACTGACCTAGACTTAGGGGGAGAGGGCAGTGATGAGAATCTAAAGAGGAGGTGAAATAGAAGGTTAAGAGGGTGGGGAAAGTAACGTAAGTTATGGAACATTACTCCTCTAGCTGCTAGAGTTCCGGATTTCTTTTCGGGACCAGGAAGGTGAGGTTTGAGACAGCACGTTTTGGAGAAGGATGACAATTTCTCCACACTCAGGTGGAGGCCCGGGTGCACCATGTATCTAATAGGCAGTGGGATAATTGGTTCTGGAGCTCAAGAGAGAGGTCCCACTTGGAGAAATAGACTGAGAATTCATCAGCAATTTCTAGTAACTGAATTCCAAGGAAAAGAAACAAAAAAATCCAGAATTTTAAAAAAGAAAACAAAACATAATTTTACGGGACATCCTGTTTAATGTCAACATTTAATGGCGGGTCAGAAAGGTAAGAAGATGATTCTTAGTTATCTCAGAAGCTAAAAGAGGAGGATATGAGAAAGGGATAATCACCATACATTCTTTATGTTCCTAAGGCGCTGTGATTACATCCAACAGTCTAAGAACTATCAGAAGGAATTGCGTGTACAGAGCTGAGAAGCTACCAATCTCTTCATTTCAGCTGAACTCAGAGATAGGGATTTTCTCATTCATAATACATTCCATGCTTAACAGAGGCCCTGAAATATAAGTGCTTTATAAACATTTGTTGAATGAGTGAGTTAATTAATAGATCTTTAAGAACAATTTGGAAAAAGCATTATAATGGCTTATATACTGAGCAGAACTACTGAGAGGATCATGGTAAGCTTAAGAGCCATCTGGAATATTCCCCAGAAGACGAAATACACCAAACTATGTGTTGACTCCCAGAAGACCCAACAGCCTTGTAAGAGTCCACACAGGATGAGATTTAAGGAGGAGCAACAAAAACAAAAATAAGACAGCCCAAGAAGGCATCATGGCTCAGGAGCGCAGCCAGACAAAGCTGTGTGGAATGGAGCCAAAAAGCCAAGAGGAAATGGAAATTATCGGATGTACTTAAGAAAACCTCAAGTCATCAAAATAGAAATTCTGTATTATTGAAACTCTATTTGAGAAGTGAGACTGAGACAGACAGCCCTGAAGGAATAGTGGGCAATGCCAAATCAGCAGCATAGCTGTCTTGCCCCAGAAACTGGCTCGCTTCAGTCCTTTTTCTGAACCTATAAGTAAATATCTTATCTCCAGCAGTATTTCTTCTTTCAAACAACTACATACAGCGGGAGAGTCTGGGACCAGGGAGGGTAAAGCTCCCTGAAGGGGAAAGAGTCCAAAACTTCCCTGGTTCGTGCTCAGGAACGGGAAGAGCGCCCCCTTCTGAGAAAAAGACCATGTGCTTCCTCAAAAAGAAGCTACCAACTCACCTATTATATTTTTACAAATAAAAAATAATAGAAACTCACACGATAATTAGCTGGATAGAACCCTGTGCATAATCCTAAAGATGAGGGCAGAGATAAAACAGGCTCCTGCTTGGAAGACATGGAACTCTAACTTCCACAAATAAGTAACGAGCTGACCAAGGACATAGCTAAGAGGTGTGCCCCTGCCCACAGCCCGGTAAAGAGGCTACCATGACAGACTAATGGGCGCAGCAAATAAGTTCTTTTCCTCCCTGATATGGACTAAATGGAACATTGCAGATCACTCCGTGGGCCACACGTCTTCAGGGACTTCTGGGCACAGCGTGTTGAAAGTTGTTCTTTCCAGCGCAACTTCCAAATGGTCTCAGCATGAATCTGAGCATTCTGATCACACATTTCTTGGCTTCTTTTCAGTGTTTTATCACTTCACTTGGTTTTAGAAAGTGTTCCCCCTCCCCCATGGGACGGGAAACGCTACACTCCAACGTAGACGAGAACTCACAGAAGAAAGTGACCTCAGAGTTCCGGGAGAGTGGAAGGAAGTGGGACTGAATCGAAGGGGGACAAGGAGGAAAATGGAGCGAGCAAAGAGAGACGGTCTGGAAGGACCCCAACGGGTAAAACGTGGCCATCCCTAGGATCATGAGTGTTTTAATTTTCTTTCGGTTTATCTGCATTTTCTACTTTTTCTTAAGTGAAAAAAAGCTATATTATTCATGGTGCATATTAATATCCTTATTTCATATTTATTATAACATTCAATGAAATAAATTTAAATAGTGAAAAATATAATTAACACTATGTTAATTTAAAAAAAAAAACTCAAGTTAATGAGAACTGAAAGTCCTAAGGTAAGGTTTCTTACAAGTTTAAAATCTCTTCTCTAGTGTGATAAATTTCACATAACAAATTTTACCATTTGATCATTTTTAAGTGCACAATTTAGTGAAGTTAAATGCATTCCCACTGTTGTGCAACCACCACCACTCTCCATTTGTAGAAATTTTTCGTCATTGCAAGAAGAAACTCTCTACCTACTATGCAGTAACTTCCTATTCCTCCTCTCTCCTCTCACCCCTTGATAGCCAGTATTCTATTTTCTGTATGTATGCATTTGCCTATTTTAAGGACCTCATTCAAGTGGAATCATACAATATTTGTTCTTTCTAGCTGGCTTGTTTCACTTAGCAGAATGTTTTCAACTACACCTATGTTATGATACATATATCAGAATATTATTACTTTTCAAGGCCAAATAATATTCCATTGTGGATATATTCCACATTTGTTTATCCACTCATCTATTGATGGACACTTAGATTTTTCTTGGATATAGTGAATAATGCCACAATAAACATTGGTGCACAAGTAACTGTGAGTCCCTGCTTTCAATTCTTTTGAGTATATACCTACCAGTGGAATTACTGGATCATACAGTAATTCTATGTTTAACTTTTTGAGTAACTACCTTTCTGTTTTCCACAAGGGCTGCACCATATTACATCCCCACCAGCAATGCACCAGGGATCCAATTTCTCCACATCTTTGTCAACACTTATTATTATTTTTTTAAATATATAATAGCCATCCTAAGGGATAGGAAGTGGCATTTCCTTGTGGTTTTGATTTGTATCTCCTTAGTGACTAATGATGTTGACCATCTTTTCATGTGCTTTTTACCACTTATCTGTCTTCTGTAGAGAAAAACTTATTCAAACCCTTGTCCAATTTGAATTGGGTTGTTGTATTGTTATTGAGTTGTAGAAGTTCTTTACATATTCTAGATATTAATCTTTATCAGATATATGATTTACAAATATTTTCTCCCATTCTTTTTTTTTTTTAATGTGGGTACCGGGAGTCGAACTCAGGACCTCGCGCTTGCCAGCAGGCGCTTATGCCGCTGAGCGATATCACCGGCCCTCCCATTCCTGGTAATGTCCTTTAATGCGTGGAAGTTTTTAGTTTTGATAAAGCCCAATTTATCTATTTTTTCTTTTATTGCAGTGCTTTTGGTTTCAAATCCAATAAATTATCAGCAAATCAATGGCGTGAAGGTAGTTTCTTGTTTTCTTCAAAAAGTTTTACAGTTTTAGTTCTTATATTTAGGCTTTTGACTTGTTTTGATACTCATTATATATGGTGGAAGGTCAAGATTCAGCTTCATTCATTTTTTTTTTGTGGGTACCGGGGGTCGACCTCAGGACCTCGTGTGCCAGCAGGCGCCCGTGCCACTGAGTAATATCACCGGCCCTTTTGTCGTATGTGGGTTCCAGGAGTCGAACTCGGGCCCTCGCGCTTGCCAGGCAGGCACTTACGCCACTGAGCCATCTCACCGGCCCCTAGCTTCATTCTTTCATGTGCCGATATCTAATACAAAATATCTGAAACCATTTGTTGTAAAAACTAGCCCTTCCTTTTGAACGGTCTTAGTACAAATGTTGAAAATCTTACAGGCTTTCTGTACTGTGAGTGACAATATATTTCAATGTACTCTGAAGCTAAGCGTGAAAAATAAAATAGCCATACATTATATTTGTATAAAAAGGAGGAAAGGGAATAATCTTGTATTTATATAATGCTTTACTGTGTGAGGGAGTAGTTTCATGTAAATAAGAAATGGGAATCAGGCTGTCTGGGTTCGAATTCTGGCTCCGTAACTTCCTAGCTGTATAACATCGGGCAAGTAACTTAACCTTTCTATGCCTCAGCTTCCTCATCTGTAAAATAGGGACAATAGTATCCACTTCATAGGAGTATTGTGAAGATTAAATGAGATAATTCACGTAAAGCGCTTAGCACATTTCCCAACATATAGTAACTGTGTGGTTTATGCCAGCTGTTGCAATCATTATACTCAGCATCACATCATGGAATGGTTTATGCCCCATTATTTCTGTAATCCCCACATTAACCCTGTGAGGTAAGCAGGCGGGTAATAATAGTCTCATTATAGAGATAAATAAAATCAGGCTTGGAATATATTTTACTGGACCAAGGCCATGTGGCAAGAAAGTGATAAAATGAAGCATGTGTTTTTCCTCTGCCCCTAAAAGGAGCAACATCAGAAATAAAGCTACTTTTACACAGAGAGCTGGTTCCCGGGCCAATGTTCTTTTTACTGAGATACATGTCTGCCTTCATTCATCCTAAAACAGAGGTGTTTAATATTCTCTACCTTTAACAAAAAAGGAAACTAGTACAGAGAGGGTCAGAGTCCCACGCAGGGACCCAGAAATCAGGGCAAGACCAGGAATGGACACCAGGTGTCCCTTTCAGAGCCAACTTTTGCAGAATTAGAATGAACTACTGTGGGCTCATCGAAACGTTTCTACAGTAATTACCAAAGCCTGAATGCGTAATAGCAAATTCATGCAACAGCCCCTCCTGGCCGTAGACGGAGGGAAGCGCTGCGGGAAGGAACTGCTGAGTGCAGGGAACCTCCAGCTGCTCCAGGCTTAGGAGACAGGGAAGGCTGAGCCGGGAAGCTGATCCATCTTAGAGAGACGGTCGCTCACATTCGTTTAGGAGATGGCTACACATTCTCTAAGAAAAAAAATACTAGGTGCCCACCACGGGAGAGAAGAAGTAGGAGATGTGCAGCTATAAAGACAGAAACCTTTGATAAATTTCAAATCAGAGGGGGAAATGCAAATAAGAAAGAACTACAGTTTAAGGCAAGAAGTGTTAAATGCTTTAAACGATTTCTTTTGAAACTTCTATCAAACTGCTCCTATCAACAAAAGCCAGATCCCTAAGTGCCTCTAGTACACTATCCCCTAGGTTACTGCACCAAAGAACATTGTGGGGCGTCTTCAGCCTCTCTGGACTGAGTCCTCAGAACACAAAACCTCTGCCGTATCTTCAACCACTAAAGGGAAACACAGCCTTCCTGATGTAATAATGGGCTGGATGGTGAAGCTATAAATTTATTTGGATTTATGATCTGGCTCTCTCCCTCACCTCCATCCATGCCAAGCCATCCAGGGATGCTCCTGATTAATCATCTGTGGGAAAAGTACATTACTGCAAGGTGCATGTTCTCACTCAAGTGCTTTCAGCGAGACCCTGGGAAGCTAGTGAGAGGCTTTCAGGAGGGAGCTGCTCAGAGGGCAGCAAATATTTAGCTTTTTCTGTCCCTCTTTGCTGCCTATAACTGGAATGGAAATGAATGCTTTCAGGTGCAGGGAGGCTAGAAAAGTTCTGCAGGCTGCAGTTGAAGCCTCAGCATGAAGCCTCAGCTTGGGACTGTCAGCCAGGCCACCAAACAGGTGATTCTGGAGTGGGACAGGGTCTCATCTGTCCTGAGAAGCTCCAGCCAGCCACCGAAGGCAGAAGTGTAATGGAGTGGAAGGAGGCAGACCTTGAAGAAAATCAGGTTCACATTCTGGTTCTGCCACTTAGTGTGTTAACCTGAGCAAGGTCTCTTCTCTGAGTTTCAGTTTCCTTCCCTAATAAAAAGAGAGAGAGAGAGAGAGAGAGAGAGACCCTCTTATTTAGAGGGGCTGTAATAGTAAGCTTCTAAAACTGCTCCCAATTACCCCACCTCCTGGTATGCACAGCCTTATCTAATCTGAGTGGCCTAGTGGCTCCCTTCTAAAGAAAAGAATCTAGCTGCCAGGTGTCATGGTGCATACCTGTAATTCCAGCTACTGGGGAAGCTGAAGCAGGACAATCACAAGTTCAAGTCCAGCCTGCGCAACTTAGTAATATCCTGTCTCAAAATAAAAAATAAAAAGGGCCGAGGATGTAGATTGGTAGTAGAACACTTGCCCAGCATGCAGGGTTTAATCTTCACCACTGAAAAAATAATCCAGAATCTGGGAAGCATGAAGGGCCATGGTTCTGAGATTAGGTATAATAAGATTATGACTCCCATCTCACTTGTTCCCCATCTCTGGTGCTTTTTCCTTGCTACCTTGCTATGAGATGACTGTGGAAAAGTTCATGTGTTAAGGAACTGAATGCAGCCTCTAGCCGAGAGCCAAGAAGGAACTGAGCCCCTCAGTCCAGTAGCCCACAATGAGCTGATTCCTGCGGACAGCCCATGAAGGAGCTCAGGAGCAGACCCCCTCCAAGCCGAACCTTAAGGTGATTGTGGCCTGACCAGTAGCTTGATGGTGGCTTGTGAGAGACCCAGAGTTAGAGAACCCAGCTAAGCTGCATGCATATTCCTGAATCACAACAATGATGAGAAAGTAATAGGTTATTGTTCTAAACCACTAAATGTTGGAGTGATTTGTTAGGCAGCAATAGGTAGCTAATACCATGCTGCTGAAAACCGATCTAGGGTACCACGTACCGTGGCCAGTCCATGTGCGGGAGCTATGACCATTAGCATGAGATACACTGATGGCCTGGCAATGCATTTGCAGAAAGATGGTGGTGTAAAAATGGAGGGGTAGAGCGAGGGAAGGAGATGGCATTTTCCAAGAAATCACAAACTAAGCAGAAACTAAAAAGAGAAATAGAGCCAAATGCCAACGATTTTGTGACATGTGATCATCTCTCTTCTCCATAGTCCCAAAATATTTCACTGGTGCCAAGCTGATAGCAGTAACAGGGCTGATCCTACGTTGTGCAGTTGTCCCTTTCTCCTTGATCCTGTCCTCAGAGGCAGGGGCCACCCTTCGTGGTCTGACTCCATCACCATGTCAGACGCCATCTTTTGCAAATGCAAGCCATAGCTTGTAGTTATTCTTCTCATTTAAAAAAAAGTTGTTGTGCTCAGCGTTTCTTTTCCTGCTGAGATCCTCTGTTCTTTCAAAGTCCCATCCCCAGGTGTCTTCTACACAGTCTTTCCAACCTCTAGCTCTTCCTTTGTGTTCACTCACTCCTCTGTGCTTCTCTTCAAATTAGCACTCGTGTTCTCTGGCTCTTGATCAGAGTTACAGTGCTGTTATCACCTCTCCTTCTGTACAGCAGCCTCCAGAACCTCGAGGCAATCTATGGTACTCTCCCTTGCCAGCTCGAGTGCCCACCCCAAATCTGCAGCAGCTTCCCAGAACTAGTGAGTGGAGGGATAAATAATTTTGAACTGTTCTCCAAGATTGGAATGAACAAATCTCTGAGAACAAAAGGAGCAGGGAAAACTCAGAGGACAGATCACAAATCATAACAGATTTTTTTTCAAAGCCACAGAGAGCACAAGCCCCTCCAACCTAACCAAGTTTGCAGAGCTAGCAGGATCTTGCAGATTGCTCTCCCAAGCATGTTATGGATCCTTGCTGGCACCAGTACTAGGGCGAGGAGAAAGGAGCTGTTAACATCACTTCTATGACAAAAAGAAGACCAGGTAGGAGGATGCAGACATGAAACAATTCGAGGGAGTACAACAAACAGGCACTTCTGGAATTCACTACTGGAGTCAAAGGCCAAGCGATGTTTCTCTGATTTCCCGCCTGGTTTCAATGCACCATGAATCAGGACCCCAGTCTAACAGCAATTGCACCTCCACACAGAACATGGTTTTGTGCTATAAAGAAGGAAAGCCTCTGGTGATATTTTTGGTACTCCCAGCTGGCTTCTTTTGCAATAGGGCTGGGACAGCCAAAGATGCCATAAACAGGTGGGGAATGGGAGTGCCAGCGATGAGGCTAAACAGCATGAAGTCCATTAATGAAGACGAAGCAGGGCAATAACTCCCGAGAACTCACGCTAGGTGAGAGAATGCATGTTACCTTGGCAACCTCTCCCCCATGAGGGTAATCTCAACTCACAGTTGGCCAAACCCCAGCCTAAAGGAGGACTAGGCTCTTCCAGGAACTCTATCCCAGTTCCTGGACACAGAACCTGTCCTCTAGAGACACTGAGTGAGCCACAGGCAGGCCTGAGTCTGGGCCTTCCTGCTTTGGGTGCTTTCATCTCTGACTCAGCATTCACCTATGGTGGTGATTGGTCAGAATAACCCACTTAGGCTGGTGATTGGCCATCACCTGCAAGCATTGGCAATGGTTGTTTCACACCCACCTGCTTAATGGTGATTGGTCAGCACTTGCCTGCCTGGTGGTGATTGGTCAGGACCTACCTGCTCTGTCAGGACCCCTTTGCCTGGCACTCGTTACTCAGCACCTGCCCACTTGGTGGGAATTAGTTGGCATCTACCTGTCTGGTGGCCAGCACTTGTCTGCTTGACCTGATGGGCCAGTGCTGTCCATGAGCTGGCCTATGAATTAAGTAAGCACACTTGTCAAGGAGGCCTGGCTCTGGAATGGGAAAGGAATATCCATCCCACATTTTACAGTTTCTAGGGCATTTGATCACCTTTTCTTTCCTTTGATCTTTAACACAACCCTGAGAGAGTTAGCCCACTTTTCCACAGGCATTCATTCATTTATGCGACATACATTTGAGAATACCTACTCTAGATCCAACCCTCAGGAAGTCTAGGGATAGAGAGATAAATGAATGAATGCAGCTCCTGCACTCAAAGAGCATAAACTGCAGTAGAGGGAACAAGGACATCATTATGCTTATCCTAATACTAACCAATAGTCTGTGCGTGTCTGCATGCCTGATGCTGTTCTGGACACTTTGTGGGTAGTAACTCACTTAATCCTTATAAGAACTCTGTGAGGTGGGTAATATTATCCCCATTTTACAGATAAGAAACTGAGGCCCAGGAAAGTTAACTAGATTTCCCAAATTCTCATAGTTGGCAAATAGCAGTGGTAAAGATTTGAACCCAAGCAGTCTTGCTTTAAAATGTATACTGTTAGACAGTTTACTCAAGCTACCTCCGTAATCAAAGCCATTGTGACTTGTTAAGTACCAAAGAAATTCCTACCTTGCTATTTTGATCAGGAAGAATGGGTAAGGCAGAAGAGGGGGGAATCTGGGACAAGAGCTAATTTAAACAAGCCTCTCTCAGAGCCCTAAAGGCCCATATCATGTCTATCTTTAAGGCTTTGTTTTATTAAAATAAATATATAAAGTAAAAATTTCAAGACTTGGACATATTTAAAATATTCAAATTTAACAAATGATTTTAATGCATATCCCGTATTCAATGGAGTTGGGCTACTTACAAAAAAATCCCAAGATTCTAAAAACAAATGGATTCACTATGCATTTCAGATGGGGGGGCGTCTGGTAACAGGACTAGAAACTCTTATAAGAAGCATTCATCCTCTGTTAGTCTTGTCAGTGCATCTCTATGGTTGGATGAGAGTTTTCCCTTGGAGATAAGGTCAAAAATTTAAATTTGTTACCCTCTGTGATTGAAGGTCTAGCAGCCAGAGTCCTCCAGGTCTCCTGTGACCGGCCTCAAATTTCATCAATTGAAGTCCAAGCAACAGCTCAGTACAGTGACTATAAAGGACTTTCTACAGCAAAATTGCATGAGTTCAAGTTGTAATTCTGTGGCTTACCAGTTGTGTGACATTTGGAAAATCATTTAAATGACCTTTGTCTCAGTTTCCCCATCCATACAATGGGCACACTAATAGTACCTTCTTCCTAAGTTGGCTATGAGTATGAAGTATATGCTTACTAGAAGATGATTCATTCCTTGAACATTGGTTAACCGCCTTGTGCCAGGCCCCATGCATGGCGCTAGGAAGTACAAAGATGAGTAAGACAAGAAGGAGGTGAGCCCAGGCACAACTGCAGTCCAGCATGGAGTCAGACTCTACAATGGCTTACCTCAGAGCAGCTCAGCCTAATTCTTATCTGACTATTTGTCAAAAGGCAGAATCTGGGTTCTGGCCTTGACAGTCCTCAACCTGGAAAAAGGCAACCAGAAAAGAATGAGTAGCAGTCATGGAGGTAGGGTAGGGTCCCCACGCCACATAATATTCCATATGATTCTTGCCTTACCTGTGAGACGCTCTGACACTTCCCTGGTTGGTACCAAAAGCATGATGCTTTGGCTTACAAACTGTACTTATACCTTAAAATTATGTACACTTCTATATTCTACCATGGAAGTTAAATTTTACTTAGTGAAGTTTTAAAGTCACACTTTTTATCAATTGCAGGAAATTTGGAGAGGAAAAAAAAAGCCAAAACGAGAAAATAAAAATCACCCATCACCCCACCACCCAGAGGCAACCACTGTTCACTTCCTCCAAATCCTTTCTATATACATTTTTAACACAGTTGAGATCATACTGTATAATCAATTTTGTATCTTGCCTTTCAGAAATGTGAATTTAAAAGTCAAGCACCCAAGAACCCCAGCTATCTCATCAACACTTCAGATGCCTCAGAAATGCATCAGAATTTTTAAAAATTGATTCTACAAATCCCCCCACTTCTCTTCTGACCACGTGGGGTTTGCAGCAGAATATACACGATATAGACACATCCCCTGAAGTGTAATAGATTTGAATTGCACACAAGTCGGTGAATGAATGTCTAAATAATTAGGAGATTAATTAACTTAAAAGATAGGAGGATGAGAGAAATTTGAAGCTACAGATTCAACAGAGGTCTGCAAGCACGTCTTGGTAATGAAACACAGAGAGGTGAAAGACAGAAGTGTATGAGGATGGTTACAGAGCCAGTTGCTCACGCCTGATGTGTGTCAGACTCTTCCAGACCTGTTGACCTGACTGTCTGGCTCTTGTGATCAAGAGGCCTCCTGACATCTCGAGTAGAAATGTTAACAAAGAGGTTAAGTATGCAGGTGCCAGAGCCAGGCAATCCAGGCTCAAATTCAAGCTTTGCTACTTATTAACTGTTCGACCATGGGTAAATTATTTAATCTCTCTGAACCTCAATCTTCTCACTGTAAACAGGGATGGTGCTAATATCGCCTATTTCATAGTGTTGTTAGAAGAATTATTTCAGCCCCTGTATGTAAAACATTCCAAACACACAGTGAAATCTTAGTAAGTGTTAACTCTTATTAGCTGGGAAGCCATGTGTTTTAAAAAAGTGGCTTTCTCATACTCTTAGTGACTACAGTAAGAAATTTTACACTATGATTCAGCACCTTTAAACATATCTGCTATTATATATATTTATATATGTATATATGTATATGTATATGAACATATATACAAACACACCCATTTACTTCACTAAATTCTGGGTATCTTTATCCACATGATGTAGACATATTTTCTATTTTATTTCGCTTTTTAAAAATACTGGTTGCAACTCACTAAACTGATTTCACAGCTTGCTATAGGTCTCAGTCAGAAGTCTAAAAACACTAGGCTAAAAGAAATCATATACATTTTGGTATAAGAAAAGCCTGGGATCAGTCTCAACTCTGCCAATTATTACCTGTGTAACCGCAGGTAGTTTCCTCTTCTGTAAAATGAAGACTGTGCCTGTTTATAATATGGCCCAAGACCTGGTACTTAGTAGGTACTCAGTAAGCTGCAGCGTTTGTTACTTATCTGCTTTGTTATGCAAACAGGACTCTGAGACCATCTTCCCTCCATTACCAATGCCTGTGGGACCTCTAAATGCAATTACCAGGAGGCTTTGTCTCAGGAGTTGGGATGGAAGCAGCTTCCGAGGTCTGTGATACCCTCACTTAACAGCGCGCTATTTGGATTTGATCTTTTAAAGTACTTCCTTTATTTTAATTTAGAACCCAGGGACCTAGAAAGTACACCACTGCCTTTTTCCCAATAAAAATCAGACCAGCAATAATAAGCATATTGCATTTGAAATGGTGAAGCTGGGCGCGCCTTCAAAGGATGCCGCATTAGGACTTGGCTCACTCCCAGACTGTTTAGAGAACCGATTTCCCTGGAGGAAGCAGGAAGTCCTGCTCCAGTCTCGCAGGTTGGTCGGCTGAAAGAAACCGTGGCTTTAACCAACTCTTTAATGACTGGGCCAATGAGACATGAAGAGAAGAGAGAAATTGTCTGAGATGTACAGTGCATGAATGGCAAGTGGGAACTCGTCCCCTGCAGCTCATACCCCATGCTCGGATCCCTGGGCAAGAACGGACAGCCAGGGCCAGTGAGATGGCTCAGCTGTGTAAGCGCCTGCCTTGCAAGCACGAGGGCCTGAGTTCGACTCCTGAAACCCACATACGAAAAAGGGGCCGGTGATATCGCTCAGTGGCACGGGCGCCTGTTGGTGCGTGAGGTCCTGAGGTCGACCCCCCCGGTACCCACAAAAAAAAAAAAAAAGAACGGACAGCCAGCCTTTTTGGTTCTCCAAACCTGACCATTGGAGAGCTCTTCTTTATTCCTCAGGCCTCAGTTATCAGAGGTATTTTAATTCCTGGGCATGTTCAAGATTGCTATACTCACAAAAACAATTTCAATGGTTAAAAAAATATATAAAGATGTATAGAACTTACTAAATGGCAGGCACCATTTCAACTGCTTTACATATTTCACTAATACCCACAGTCTTATCAGAAAGATGCTATTATCATTATCCTCATTTTCAGGATTTTTTAAACTGAGGCACATGGGTGTTAGTAAATATCCATGGCTGGGAAGTGGTCTCTATGAGATTTGAACCCAGGAAGTCTGACTGCAGAGTCCCTGCCCCTTGGTGGTGATGTGAATAGCCAGCCTTTGCGATGGGCTCCAATCCCTCTATGTGCGTTAACTCATTTAATCTTTACAACAACCTGATGAGCTCGACATTGCTATTGCACCCCTATTTCTCAGAAGAAGAACCTGAGGTCCCAGGCTAAAAGACTATGTGGCATTTTACCTGTGCCCAGAGCTCTCTCTTCTGGAAGTTTCAAGGACAGAGAAATTGAGAGGGTTCTGTTTGTCAGTGGTGCCCTCCTGTGTAGGAGAGAGGTGGTGGTTGTTGACCCATTCATCAAAACATTTTCTAAAGATCGTGCCAGGCACAAGGCCAGTCTCTGGGGATTTAAAGATGCACACAACCCCTGCCTTCAAGCAGGTTACCACCCAGGAATGGAAAGATTGATAGCTATTGTTTTTAAACATTTGCTGTGAATCAGACATGATATTCAGGGATTCCCACAGATAAAAGTCCTTGTGGCCTCCTAACACTTAATGAGGTTGGTTTTATTACCCCATCTGGTAAGCTGAAGTCAAAGGTGGTAAAACCAGGATTTAACCTAGGTTTGCCTGATTCCAAAGCCCATATTCTCAAACATTAAATCATATCAAATCCTCACTCCAGGGTGTATAATCTAGCTAAGTACATCTCTAGGTTATTACTCCAGCATTCAGCTCACCATCCTCCCTTGTGAAATAGCCTGTGATTAGACTCCACCCCTGACCCCAAGTGTTAGTGGTCAAACTAGTCTGGATGACATCATTGCTTCCCAGGGTGATTGGTTCACAAACCAGATTTAAGCCAATCAGAACAAGGTGTATACACACAGAGAGATTGTTTTAAAGTAATCAAATCAGAGAGAAGCTCTGAACTTTCTTCTGTTCAGTGTAAAAGTCATTCTTTCTTTCCTTAAACAGTAAAGATAAACAAGACAGCATGAAGCCTTGATTGTGCTGGCAGCCATCTTGCCATCAAGAAGGAAGCCAGTCTGAGGAAGGAGCTGACTCAGAAGCGGAGAAGAGCTGAGAATCCGGGGCAAAGCTTGAGGACACAAAGGCTTGAGGCTTACACAATCTACCTCTCAGTTTATTTGTGAGTCCAGGAATCCTCTTTAATGTTTAGATCACTTTATCTACTTCCAAATGAGGACATCCTAACTCACATATAAGGTGTTTGGAAGAGATCGTGAAATATGAGACTTACAGTTATCATCCTAAACGTACCTATTTGCCAAGTAAATATCATCAAACTGCCAAACAATTGGTAAAGAAAAACGCATAGATTTTGCTAATAACATTCTTTTTTAAAATTTAAATTCTCCAAACCAGAAAACACATGCAATTAAAAACATTCAACACGTATTTTATAATTAAAATGTATATCTCTCCATAACTTCGTGCACATTAATAAGAAAACAAAGAGCACCTCTATGGAAAAGAAGTGAGTTAACCATACAAGCAAGCATTATTTAAACTAGAAGAAAGAAAAATGATCATGAAGAAAAATTTATACCAATATTGTGATACTTTGATGTTTGTCAGATGGTAAAGAATAGAAGAAAGGCTAATACTCAATGTTGGAGAGGATGTAGGACAATTTACATTCATGCCCTCCTGGATTAAGTATTAATCAATACCAGTTCTCTGGGGAACAAGTTAGCAATAAGTATAATAATATTTAAATATATATATATATATATATATATATATATATATATATCATTAGAGTCACCCTCATCATGAAATTTAGTCTAAGGAAACAATCTAGGTAGTACGAAAAGATGTATATTCCAGGCTATTCACTGAATTTCTTTTGGTAATGATGAAAATCAGAATCAAAATATTCAACTGTAGGTGATTGTTAAAATAAATTGTGGCAGTCTATATAAGGGAATATATGTTTGTCATGCAGCCATTTAAAAAGACAATATACATAGATATATTAAAAAATGAATGACATGCTGCTTATAATGTTATAAAGGCAGTTTACAAAACAAAAAATCTTCTGCATACAATGTACATAGATGCAGATATGGTAAAATAAATTTTATCTGTGAGCCTAAAATTAGAAGCATTTAAAAACTGAGAACATCATTCTAAAAGGGTATTTTACAATTACTTTTTAAAATCCTACACCTATAATAATAAATAGGTTGCTGTGGTGTATGGGCCCTGATGCCAATGAGCTGCTGCAGACTTGCTTGCTTGAACAGGGTCACAAGGAGATGGAAAGTGACCCTGTCAGAGGTGATTTCATGCTGTGAGAATCCTGTCACATAAGAGCATGGCCACTTGCCACCCCCTGAAGATGCTCCAGATGCTGCGTGTAAAAAGAAATTCCAGCAAGTGCAAGGCAAAGAAAAGTGTAGCAAGGACAAGGACCCAGGAAGCTTTTCAACATCCTGAGTTGCTCCCAAGTTCTTAACAATAGTGGCATATACCTATAGTCCCAGCCCTTCAGGAGGCTGAGACAGGACGGTGGCTTGAGCTCAGGAGTTCAAGATCAGCCTGAGTGACTCAGCAAGACCCTATCTCAGAAAGAAGAATAAAATAACCGTTATAACAAATGCAGGGGTCTCCCACATCTCCCACGATGCCCTGCTGGACCAGGGCAAACCCTGTGAGGCGCCCTGTGGGCCCTCACCCATTTTTCCCACAGCCATCTCTAGCCAGCTGTCCTGCACCGTGCAGGACACCCGGCAATGCCCGCCTCCTCCAAGGCTCTGCGCAGAGGCGAGGGGAGATCCTCTCAGGTCTTGAGTCCCCCAGGCCCATCAGAAGTGGCCCTCACCCCTGCCGTTCCCAGTGTGGTCTGGGTGGGATGAGGATAAATGATTTTTAAAACTCCATGTATAGATCAGGATAGATTTCTTGGTTATTAAAAACTTAATTTACGGGCCGGTGAGATAGCTCAGCGGCATAAGCGCCTGCCTGGCAAGCGCGAGGTCCGGAGTTCGACCCATGGTACC
The DNA here is from genome assembly GCA_028451465.1 of Erethizon dorsatum. NCBI lineage: Eukaryota > Metazoa > Chordata > Mammalia > Rodentia > Erethizontidae > Erethizon > Erethizon dorsatum. The sequence goes on along the minus strand of CM051827.1, from coordinate 104,851,139 downwards.
AAAAAAAAAAAAACAAAAAAAAAAACAAACTTAATTTACATTCTTATTACATAATGCTATTTTTAACACCTTACTAATTTTGATTTATGTGTGAAAATTTGTAAAGAAAATGTAGTATTGTGTTCATGTCATTAAATATATAGGTTTTCTGTAAGTTTTTTCCATTTTTAGGTAAAAAGACATTTTTGAACAAATTGAATATGATGACACTTGTAATCTATACTTCAAGAGATTCACAGGAAGTATTATATTTAATACAAAGTTTTTAAATTTCATTATTTCTTACCACATAGTATATATCCTAGCTTCTATCCTAATGTATTTTTTATCTCTGTTCTCCTTTGAAGTTAAGAATCTAAATCCCAGCAATATTGTTAATATAAAATAAGTCAGAATCTGGATTATCTGGGTATGTAATCTGCGTGTGTGTGTGTGTGTGTGTGTGTGTGTGTGTGTGTAAAAATATTAGCAGCAGTTGTTGGTGGCTGATCGAAGTATGGGTAATTTAAATTATTTTTTCTTTTCTTGACTTGTCAGCATTTTCTAGTATTTTTTTTTTTACGCCAAGCATACTAGTAGTACAAATTTTGATCAACAAACTCAGCTATTTGAGAAATGATACATTCTCAATTTTCTTGTGAGTTTAACTCCTCTTTGTAGTCGGTTTGTGCCAGAAGCGCCGTCTATTCCAGTCGGAGACACTGCCCTTGTTTTTCCGAGGTCCCTGGGGGCTGTCGGAGCGAGCGTCAAGATAGTGGCGGGTGGCCTGTGGTTCACCGTTGTTACCGCACCGTCAGCTCTACCTGCCCCTTCCAGGACCAGCTCCCTGCAGGATCTCCCACGATGCCCTGCTGGACCAGGGCAAACCCTGTGAGGCCCCCTGCGGGCCCCTTGCCTGTTTTCCCACAGCCACCTCCAGCCAGCTGTCCCGCACCGTTCAGGACACCCGGCAATGCCCGCCTCCTCCAGGGCCCTGCGCAGAGGCGAGGGGAGATCCTCTCAGGTCTTGAGTCCCCCAGGCCCATCAGAAGTGGCCCTCACCCCTGCCGTTCCCAGCGTGGTCTGGGTGGGATGAGGGGCAGGGACGGAGTTCCTTCAACTCCTAGGTCATTCAACACTTTTGCCTTTGTTCTGTTCCACTCACTCTTCTTCTATCCAGTAAATTTTATTGAGTTCGGGAGGAGTGTATGCAAGAATCATCACACACACAAACACACACACACACACACACACACACACACACACAAACAACAATAGCAATGCTGACTCTGATCAATCACATATGCTCCTTTTTCTTTTTTTTTATTAGTATTTGTTTGCTATACATAATAGTTACATTTTAACCTTGGAGAACTGCTACATACACTTATCACAGCATAATAATTTTAGTGCCTCTTCCCCTTCCTGCCCTCCCATCTCCTCCCATCCCCATACCCCCCTTCCCATTTCCACAAGGTCTACTTCCTTGTTTCCTATATCTATCTTTTATTTTGCTTTTTAAATTATTTGTATTTTGGGTTCTCTCCTAAGAGAAACCATTCGATGTTTAACCTTCTGTATCTGATTAATTTCACTTAGCATTATGATCTCAAAGTGCATCTATTTTCCTACAGTAACTCAAATCTATCCTTCTTCCTGGCTGAGTAGTATTCCATTGGGTGTATGTGCCCCATTTTCTTTACATATTCTTCCAAATTTTGTTTCAGGGGTAAAAACTCAGGAATTTGACTCTGCTGTTCCCTGGTCATGCTGTGTCGCATGCCCTATTATGCACATATTTAGCTATTTAAGTAAATCAATACAGAAAACAACAGTTAACTCTTACTTTCCTTTTATCATGCACAATTCTTCTGAGACTCAAGGAAAATAACAAACATGAGTAATCGTTTATTACTGTACTTCCCAGGTACTAGATAATGTTCTTGGTATCTTATCTGTCTTCATTCTGCTGAATCTCCAAACAACATTCAAAGCAGCTACTGCTTATTCTTAGAACCTCATCGATGAGGGTCTGTGCCCTTCCAGACGCTGCTAGATTTAACTTGCAGGCGAAATCTGATGCTAGTGAAGGTGCAGCATCTCTCTAAAGGTCTCCCAGCTACAGTCTAGTAGGTTCAAACCTGGGACTAGAAGACAGGGCTTCTGATTCCAAATCCCATCATTTTTCTCTGCATCTCTGCTTTTTGAGATGGACTTTGCAAACCAAGCCCAGTGCAAAACTGCCAGTCACTTCCACACAGGATGTCTGGGAGAGCCTTGCTCTGATTTGTGAGTCTAATCCGGAGTGGGACTGTCATTTCTTCAGATGCTTACTAGACACAATTGTCAGGTCCAACTCCCAGCTTCCAAATGATTAACTGCTCAAGTACAAGACAGGGAAAGAGAAGCATAGTGGCTGCAGCCAATGAGAAAATCCCCAGTGGGGCTTTTCTCTGATGTGGAGCGGAGAAGATGTCAGCATTCCAGATGTGGGTGCTCAGGTGCTCTTGGGCTGTATTAATGCAGGTTTCCAGTGTGCCGTGCAAGGGACATGATGGTCCAGTTCTTCTCCATCACTGGAGCGTAGACCCACTCTGGACTCTGCCCTTCAACAAGGGGTCAAGCAACTGGTGCCCCTGAAGGAGCTGCAAGCTCCACAGGGAGAGGGATGGAAGCCACATCAGAGGAAGAATAGGAAAGGTCCTGCATCAGGACTCTGACCATTGGAAAAGGACAGAGCTCAGGGGATGAGGTCACTGTTCTCACAATTCTGAAGGGTGTCATGGGAAAGGGTGAGAAGACTTGCCATGTGGGTCCATTATGGTTTCTATCTAGATGTCCCCTTAAAGTCTCATGTGATCATAGGCAGGACCTTTGGGTGGTGATCGGATTATAGCTGACTTGCTGTTAGGAGAAGGGGCTGGTCAGAAGAGGAGGGTCACAGTGGCTGTGATCCACAAGGTTATATCTCCCTTCTCAGCTTCTTCCTTGACTCTCTCTGCTTCCTGCCTGCCATGAGGCAAGTAGCCCTCCTCTGCCCAGGCTCTTTCTCCATGCAAGGCCTGAACCTTCTAAGGCATGAGCCAAATAAATCTCTCCTATAAGTTGCGGGTGTCAGGTATGTTGTCCCAGTGACAAAGAAAGTGACTAAGACAGAGTCTAAAAGAACAAACCTAAAGCTGGAGGTGGACGAGAGTGACAATGAACCTGAGAGAGAGAACTCAAGTAAGACATGCAAGAGCACAAACTCAGAACCAGACAACCTGGGCTTGAGTCACCACTGAGCTGTTACCTAATCCCCTGGACAGCATGAGCTTCTTTGTCTGCAAAATAGGGATAGTGGCAGCCACTTCCTCAAACGGTTCTTGGGAAAACATGTAGTGAAAAGCACTTAGCACTTGGTATACAGAAGTGTTCTATAAATGCTGTGTGCAGCGTTGGTTATTATCATGGTGTTACTGTTGCTGTTATCGTCAGGGCTGTTTAGCAGTGGGTTGTGCTTCCTTAAGCGGTAGCTGGTGCCCCAGCCTTGCACATGTGTAAGCAGGGCCTCAAAGTGGCAGTGGGTGGACACTATAAAGTAGGTTCAAGCTTTGTGGTTCAGGGAAAGCTAAAGAATCCATAGGCCCTGCATTCTGTCTCTTTCTGCCACGAGCCAGTAGTGCCCTTCAGAGGAACATACCCCACCCCAACCCCAACCCCTCCCTCTCTGGGGTCCCTCATGTCCCAGACACTTATGTTTCCAATGAGAATCACCAAGCAAGTGTCCAGAAAGACCGTGGCCTTAGTCCAGCCCAGGTGAGCAGACAGTGCTCATTCCCTGCCAAAGGTGGTAAGAACAAAGTGCTCGGTAAAGTTCATCACTCTGCCCACATGAGGTGTGACCATGAGCCAGTAAACACCGTGGGAGGGCACCGAAGCAAGTGCAGATAGCAAGCATCAAGCAAAATGACCTGGCTGCAGCAGGGCCTGCCGACGGGGATTCGCCCACTCTGCGTACGTGTGGAAAGTTCAGGGTCCAGCACAAGTCTGATGTTGAAGAGGCTCTTCCTATGATCCTGGGGAGGGGATGGGGTGGATGGAGCAGTGTACACTGAGCAGGAGGGACCAGAGAGGACCGTGTGTTCTGGAGCAGGCTTGTAGATCCTCCTGGCCAACCCTCACACATGCAGGTCTGAGTCCCAGAGAGGCGGCAGCAGGAAGTAGCTCTAATTTGGTGTGCAGAGAGAATCTTGGTGAGGTGACACAGCTCAGGGCAGCCTTCTCAGGGCTCATCACAAACAAAACACAGCTGGCTGCACATTGGTAGGAGCCATGGGACTTTGGGGAAGAAAATAGGCTCCTTACTTTATCAGGGCAGCTTCTGCACAGGTGTGAGGTTGGCCCAGGACAATTTCAAAGTCTTCGAAAAGACCCTGTATCTATGGTGATAAGCAAACTAACAGCAATAACACTTTGCTCATTAATAAATTAACTAGTTCATTAATTAAATGATATTTTGCTGATTACCTAGTGTGATGGTTAATTTTATGTGTCAACTTGACTGGGCCGCAGGGTGTCTAGACATTTGGTAAAATGTTATTCTGAGTGTGTCTGTGGGACTGTTTCTGGATGCAATTAGCATTTGAATTGATAGACTGAGTAAAGCAAATGGACCTTCCTAATGCGGGCGGACCTTGTCCAATTACTTCAAGACATGAATGGAACAAAAAAGGCTGAATAAGAGGGAACTTCGCCTGCGTGGTTTGAGTTGCAAAGTGCCTCAGACTGGATCTTACACCATCAGCTCTCCTGGTCTTTATAACAAATCTCTTAATAAGGACATACATATGTATGTATCTTATTATTTGTTTCTAATTGGGGTTCTGGAGAACCTTAATATACCTGTTATGTGTCAGATGCTACATACTGGGCTCAAATAGCTTTCTTTAATCAGCAACCCCTTTAGCAGTGGACATCAGAGAAGAAATAGGTGGACACCTCATAGAAATGACAGAAGTTGTTCTTCAGCACATAGGAGGCTTCCAGAAAGAACTTTGAGGGGTTGGAATACAGACAGGATGGAGATGCTAAAGGAAGAGGCAAAAGCCAGAGCCATTAATTACTCTTAATGGCATTGCACTCAGAACTTATCACCTGGGGAAATATGCAGGACAAAATTGAGCTTGTTGGGGGGTAGATAGAAGGGATTGTGCTTTTTAATTCTGCACGCTCAGCCCTGGCGCTCTTCCGCCTGAGAGGAGAAGTACAGTATGTGAGCCTACTCTGCAGGCTAAGCGGGACATCCACTTGAGGCTCAGGTATCACTGAATGAAAAGAAGTAGCTTCTAACCACAGGGCCTGTTGAATCTCTGCTTTATAATGGACCCGTTATAAGCCTGCAGGGCTTGGCACTGCAGATTCACCAATTTCCCAACAACCTCTAAGTTGCTGGGCAGCTCAGGAAAGGTTTTGCATCAGGCTAAAGTACTTTCTATGTCTGTCTTCTGGTCTATTATACCACTGTGCAACACACACGCACACACACACACACACACACACACACAGTAGAGAATCCATCTCATGGCTTAGTTGTTTTTCAAGTACAGAGGGAATTTATAAACAATTTCTTAGAAGTTAAAGGACAGAGAAAAAGAAGAAAGATCTTGTATCCTCCTCAGAATGGATTTTTTTTAAAAATCTAAGAGTCAAGTTTTCCCTTCCCCTGAGATATGATTATAATTTCTCTCTCTTTTCCTTCTACCATTTCATGTGTGTTAAATACCCAGCGTGGAACTCACTGGTGCTGCTTGCTGCTTTCTGGCTCTCCTTCCAGGCACACAGTGGGCTGTATCTCTTGGCTCCTTGTGGCTGGATGCAGTCAGGTAACCACTTCTGGTCACTGAGTTGTCAGCAGGGTAACATGTTGCTTCTGGGCCAGAGCATTTAACTGTTTGGCTGTCCCTGCAGGGCTCCTGAGCCCACTCTCTCTCCTGCTGCGTGGTGACTGATAGTGTTCAAGATGGTGGCTGCTCCACCAGGCAGACCAGGTCTCTTATGAGTGGACACAGAACACAGCCTCCTGCTGACCTATGAACAACACATAGCTAAACAAGAAGTAACCTTTCCTGTCCTAAGATATTAGGATTTGAGAGTTGTTTGTATTGCAGTGCAACCCAGCCTATTTTGTCTGGTAAATCCATAATAAATGAAAAACTATATATCATATTCAAACCAATTATCCCGATGTTGCTTTCATGTCCTACAGAATACAAGTTGACCATAGATGACACCAATTCATGGGAGACCAAGTGTGTCTTAGCTCTGCCACATTCACTTTTGTGGCCTGGTTTAAAGAGAAGCCCATGCTTCCCTGAGAACTGGCTTAGCCTTTGCATTAAACATCAGGCTGCTTCCTCTACCGCATGGCAGGTTTTCATCTCCTCTGAATAATTTTTTAGCAACTTGAGAAACTGCAATCCAAACATATAGTATTTTTGGCTGGAAATTAAAACACGTCACTTTTAAAACATAAGCAGCATGCCCTGAATGTTTATGGTAAAAAGCTCACTCCTGGCCAGACTGCAAAGCTCGCATTACTGGAGCATGCTAGCAGTTTGCATCCCAGTTCGTCCTTCCTACACAGTGCAATGACTGTGAATCATTTCTCCTCTGGCACATGAACTTCCAGGCTTTATGACTCCTTCTTATCAAAGAGTGACTGTCTAGAATTTCCCCTTGCTGTAAGGAGATGGTGATAGAGATGGGAAGAAAGATTTCTGTCCACTATTCTGCCTTTGTGAGGAGCCAAAGAGCTCGGTTCAAAGGAAATTTCCGAAAATGCTGCATGAAAGACTCTGGCCATGGAGACTTTGGGAGGGGGCATGGTTTTGTTTCACATCTGTTCATTGCATCCATTTGTCAATACCTACAATGAGCAAGTTTCTGGGAAATGTTTTGTGAGGGACCCAAATACAAAGATGCTCCCTGAGTCTCAGGAGCCTGTAGCTGAACATTTGAGGCATTAGGTAACACAGGTCATGAAAGAGACGTGACACTGTCATGGGAATTCAGAAGAAGGAGATGTATCAGAGGGTCCAAGAATGGAAAGGGGAAGACATGAACATTTTGGACTACCTATTATTTGCTCTTCACTCCACTTCTACCACACTCTTGTGAGGAGGCAAGTCACATGTGTACTGAGCAAGGAAACACCTTTTAGATATTAAGGTCAATCAACTGTTGGGAGAGTTACGTTTCACCCACAGCCTCACCTAATTCCAAAATCAGCGTCAAGTGCCTTCACCTCTCCAAGCCATGACTTATCCATCTATAAAATGGAGGTAGAATAAAAGTACTGACCTCATAGAGTTATTTTGAGGATCAAATGTGATCACTATGCAAAAAAAAGTCCTTGTCTGGCACACAGTAAGCGAACGCTTCTGTAAGGCTGATGTGAGGATTAAGTGAGATAATGAAGTGCTTAGCCAGATGATTGGCATACAGATCCCAACTCACGTGAATGCTGCTGCTGCTGATGGTGGTATGATGATGATGATGATGGCATCTCTGGCATCATTGACACAGTTCATGTGACACACCCTTGGTTGCTGCCACAAAAGAAGAAGGGGTATTTGTTTTGGCCAGCACACACTTCTGGTTAAACTAAGAATGTTCAGGATGCAACAAGTTAAAGAAGTATGGAGAATGATGATCCCTACCAGAATTAGCACACTAAGAAAATACATTTTCAAGGCATTGCTTCTTTATGTGACTTCTTAAAATGTTGGTTGGCGACAAAGCCAGAATTCTCTTATCAAAATGAAATCTGTAGAATACAATTTTCAGCTCAAACAATGTGGTTTATACAAAGCTCCACCCTTGCATGTCAGATGAGGAAAGACAAAACTGTTCTATAATGGATATATTGTTTGCACACAAAAAGCCTTATGAATCCATACTTCATGCCAGGTCTCATTTGGCATCATCAGTAAAAGGGGAAAACACTCCCTTCCCCAGAGGAAACCCCAAAGGAGACCTCAGCACCGTATTAACTGTCCCCTTTGTTCTTAACAAAATGTCAGAAAACCACACCCACCTCTTTGTTCCTGGGACTCCAGGACCCTGGGAGACAAGGATCTGGCTCTGATCACCACGGGTCCTTTTTATTGGACTGAGTCTGCATTGCTTCCCTGGGTGATGAAGTCCATGCTTCAAAAGTGCATTGAGGGCTGGTGAGATGGCTCAGCGGCATAAGCACCTGCCTGGCAAGCGCAAGGGCCTGAGTTCGACTCCCGGTACCCATGTAAAGGAAAAAAAGGGCCGGTGATATCGCTCAGCGGCACAAGCGCTTGCCCGGCAAGCGCAAGGTCCTGGGGTCAACTCCCATTACCCACATTAAAAAAAAAAGTGCATTGAGAGCCCACTTAGTGCTTGGCACTGGTCTAGGCATTCAGGGAGTCTAAAGGAGGATAAGAGTCAGGCTTGACCTCAAAGCTCTTACCTCCAACTAGTCTGAGGGAAACGACAAGCCCATGAAGCCAAGCCAAATTTGTGCTGTCACCAGACAGCCATGGAACCAACATCCTTTACCACGCCTTTGCAGCTTGTCTACTGTGCTCCAGGTGTGATGCTGAGAAAGGAAAAGACAACAGCAAGAAGGCACACTTCCTGTCTTCAGGAAGGGAAGAGCCCCAGTCCTTTAGGAACTCACCTGAATGAGAGAGAACATCAAATTGAGAGCCAGAGAACAGTTTTTGGAAGGGTCTTAAAGGCACCAGGAGCTGACATTACAGCTAAAGTCAGATCAGTGACTGTAATCATTACTGCTCAGTGGGTTTATTGCATGTTATTCAACTTATAGCCACTGCAGGCCACTCTGTATATTTTGGGACTGTCAGCGTTCAGCCCTTCCTTCCCTTCAACTCCTTGGGTTCCTATGAGAATTCATAAAGATTCGGTTGGAGAAAGGACGAAACTCCCTGTAAGTGGTAGAGAGGGCTTCATCATTTCCCCCTCTACCCAGGCTCAGCTCTTCGGGAAAGGCCTGTCTGAGAGGGGGACGTTTGAAGGACTTCAATAAGGTTAATAACAGGAAGAAGAATCTCCCAAGGCAAACAAACAGCAAGTCCTATGGCCCGAGGTTGGGACAAGTTTGGTGAGTTCAAGGAACCCAGAGTACAGTAGGAATAGTGGAGATGAGAGCAGAGGGGTAGGCTTGAGCTATAAGGGGGCTGTAAGCAAGGAAGTGGGTGCTACCGTCTCATTGTTTAAACTATTCCTTGGGCAGCTAGGTAGGGGTTAGACTGGAAAGGCAAGATGGGAAGCAAGGAAACTAGCTTAGGGGACTATTGCTGTGGTTCAGGGATGAGACCACAACACCAGGGAGAGAAGGAGGTAGATTCAGACTATAGCTTGTAGGTGACAATTGACTGTGCTCATTGATGTGAGAGGGAAGGGAAAGAAGAATCCAGAGTGATTCCTGGCTTTGCAGGTTGAGCAAGGGGTAGTGCTACTCAATGAGGAATAGTGGTCAGTAGGTGATGGCATTACCTAGGGCATCATGGGGAAGGCCAAGTTTTGGCAAAGAAAAGGCTAGAGTTTTGTTCTGAGAATTGAACATTTGCAGTGCCTCTGAGGCACCCAAGTAGAGCCATCAAGCAAGGATTCATTATATGATTCTATGAGCTGATGAACAGAAAAGGGCTGGCGATGCACATTTTGAAGTCTTTAGCATATAGGTGATATTTACAGCCGAGGAATGGATTAGGGTCACTTCAGGAGAGAAGCGGAGAGAGGCAAAGTCCCAGGGACTGAGCCTCGAGGTATTCCGACATGCAAAATCCTAAATGTGCCTTCTCCTTTAGCATCCATAGGCCCCCCTGCACGGCAGGATAAACTGCAGAGGGAAAAGCCGAACCTCTAAGACCATTTTTAACCTAATTTGAATATTGTATGTACATAATTAAAAACATTTGGCCCTAAAGATTAATAACTCCTTCTACATCTTCCGTTGACAGGCGCTCTGATTTGTCAGGCGGGGCGGGTGGGGCGGGTGCTTTCTGAGTTGATTAACACCTCCACGTTGCTTTGAGCAAAGTGTGGGGCGGCGACAGAAAATGCCACATTGCAGATGCCTGACTCGGGGATGGGACTCTGACTTCACGCCTCCCGATAGAGGCAGAGACTCACTTCTGACGGAGGGAAAGTATTACAAAAATATATATGTAACACATATTCTATTCCTGATTTAGGTCTATAATCTTATGAGCCAGACTGTAATGAATAAAGTTATAATTAGCTGTAGATGAAGAACACGCGGCCGTGTTTTCTAGGGTGCACTTTAGGGCTCCGGTCCAATCTGCACATTTACAAGCTGTGCTATTTGCATCGACTTCTACAGACTCCACTCAGAGACAGAAGAGGTTGCATTATTGATTACGGCATGTGCATCTTGCTTATCTCCCTACTACACCCTGTGGGGTGTGCAAATGCAGGAGGAGGGAACAGCCAGGAAATCCGGAAAACACTACCCCATCCTCACAGAATATTCCCTAAATAGTAGCTTTGGTGTTTAATCTACGCCAGAAAACCTCTGGCATCTCCCACCCCCTAACAAGATTTATAGGCTTGGACTAATTGGATGTAAATTGACATAAATTGTTGAGACACAGGTTGTATGACCTTAGGCAAGTCACTTCCCTTCACTGGAACCTGGTTTTCCATCTGGAAAATGAAAGTATGAGTTTGACTATTTCTAGCTTCAACATCCAAGGATCTATGATTCTATCAAAATAAAACCAAATAGGATGTCACAAGGCAAACTCCTGCTGGACCAGGACTTACCCGTGCCGCCAAGGGGCCCAGCCCCCACACACCTCCTCTGTGCATATGACGCAGTATGCAAAAGTACATGGCTAAATGTTTAACAACTCTCCAGTGACAAAACTCTGACTTGCAGTGTTGGCCGATTTCTGTGGTGTGAACACTCTCATCATGATGGATGGCAACCTACTAACATGTGTCATTGAATATGGATTTGGGGACAGTGTATATAATCAGTTCTTATAAGCCAACTGTCTGACCAAGTATAGCACCCTACTCATGGTTTGCATTGGGAATAACTGGTAGGTCATCTCCTCTCTCTTCTCCTCTGCCTCTTCTAGTCAAAAAACTTTAAGCAGGGGTCAATACCACTGTTGCAGGTGTGATTAGAATGGCTTTGGTCTTCTGGAAGTTCCCTCCTGCAATGTGGTATTGAGGTGACTGCACCTTCAAGGTGAAAGGCTCTTAAGCAAAATATCCAGGGTCTAAATTCTGGCCTTGCCACCAGCTTTGTGGCCTCGATCAAGTGGCTTAACCTGTTTGGGTAAAATGTAAGTGGGCATAGTAAACATCCCTATTTCACAGATATGTTAGCCAACTCTGGCTGCCGTGACAAAATACTCTATACTGAGTGGCTGAAACAATGGAGATATGACTCTTCACAGTTCTGGAGGCTGAAAATCTGGGAAGAGAGTGCCAACATGGTTGGGTTCAGGTTATGGGCATTCTTCCTGGTTTGGAAATATTCACCTTCTTGTTGTGTCCTCAAATGGCATCTAAATTACTGGTATCCCTTTCTTGTCTTATAAGGACATCAACTGGATCAGACCAAGGCCTCACCCTTCTGAACTCATTAAACATTAGTCACTTCCTTATAGCAGGTGCTACTTACAATACAGTTATGTAGGGTGGGAGAGATTAGGGCTCCAGCATATGAGGGGCCATAATTCATGCCATAGCTGTAAGAGTGTCATAATGATTACCTGAGTTAATATAGGAAACATGCCTATTACATGGTAAGTACTCAGTATTATGTTAGCCATTACTGTAGTATAGTATTATAGTGTAATTTAGACATTATTTTACATTTTTAAAAAGATGTTGATCAATTTGAGTTTGACCCACAGAACCAAAGATAAGAACAAAAAAGGGAAAGAAAAGTAATATTGAAACAAATTGACAAGAGCCTAGGACCCACTCTAGACCAACAAATGTCCACTCTGATGGACAGTTCAATTCAGCATCAGTCTAGAAGCTCTGCACCTGGATCTGGCATTGTTCCCTGAACAAACCATTTTAGAGTTAGAATTCTGAAGAGCTACATTCTGTATTCTACCAGTTTCTTTCCCATTTGTGAATGCATGGCTGGTAACTGAATAAGCAGACAGGCCCACAGTACTTCCTGCCTCTCCCACCTGTAATTCCGGGATGTCCCATGCCCCACGCTGACAACCAGACTCTGGGTACCAATCCTTCCAGTTTCTGAGTGAGGTGGTGTCACAGACAACATCCCAGTCTGCTACAACATTTTGTGGCTGCCTCCTGACCTATCCCCACTTGCTCTCCATAAATCCACATGAGCTTTAGTAAGGAATGATGTGAGGAAAGAGAAGAGGAAGTTGGAGAAGAGGGAAATTAAGAAAGTAAGGAAGGGAATGCCCATTTCTTTAGCATCTCCTAGTTGCTAGGCATGATGCCACATGCTTTGTGTCCATCCCAATTCTGATAAATTCTCTCATCCACCCTTGGAAAAGTTCTATAGATGAAGAAATCAACACCCTGGGATTGTTGCCAATCCAATGGCGCACAGCTGGTACAGGTAGAGGAGCTGGGATTTGAACTCAGTTCCATGGCTACTCCAAAACTCCTCCAGCTGGTCATCACTCTGCCTACTTGCAGTAATGCAAATAAAAATAAGATGCCAAAATAGTTCTAATTTGTGACAGCTGAGCCTAGTGGTCAGGTGACCCCAAAACTCTTGTTTTAGGCAGCCCAAAGCCATTATTTACCAACATTCCATAGAAGTGTAATCAATTTAATACTAAAAAGACAACCAAATTCAAGAATGGGCAGAGAATTTAAATAGCCATTTCTCTAAAGGACATATACAAACAGCCAACAAGCACATGAAAAGATGCTCAACATCTCTTTTATAATAATACTACCAAGTAAAAACTTTAAAAAATAAATCTGGGCAAGGATGTAGAGAAATTGGCACCCTTTTTCATACCGATGGAATGGGTCATTGTCATTGCCAAAATGGTTTGGTGGTTCCTCAAAAAGTTAAATACAATTTCCATAAAACCCATCAATTCTATTTCTAGGTATAGACCCAAAAGAAAACAGGCATTCAAATACTTGTTTACCAGTGTTTATAGAAGCACTGTTTCTTGGTATATCAATGTTTATAGAAGCACCATTCCCCTAGCAAAAGATGGAAGTGACCCACATGTCCGCAAACATAAGTACAGACAATGTAGTCTAGCCATATATTGGAATATTATCCAGTCATGAAAAGGAAGGAAGTGCTGATACATGCTATGAGGTGAGAGAACCTTGAAAATATGCCAAATGCACAAAGGGACAAATGGTCATATGCTGTATGATTCTATTTATATGAAATATTCAGAATAGGTAAATCCAGGAGACAAAAAAAAAAAATTAATGGTTACCAGGGTCTGGGGGTGCAGCGAGGAATGGAAGTCACTGCTAATGAACACAGGGTGTCCTTTTGAGGTGATAGAAGTATTTTGGGGGCTGGTGAGATAGCTCAGCGGCATAAGCACCTGCCTGGCAAGAGTGAGGTCCTGAGTTCAACTCCTGGTACCTACATAAAGGAAAAAAAAGGGCCAGTGATATCGCTCAGCAGCACAAGCGCTTTGCTGGCAAGCGCAAGGTCCTGAGGGCGACTCTCGGTACCCACATAAAAAAAAAAAAAGTATTTTGGAACTTGATACAGATGGTGGTTGTAGAATATTGTGAATACAATAGTGCTACTCAATTGCACGGTGCACAATGTTCAATTTTGTGTTAAATGAATTTTACTTCCTTTTTTTGGAGTTCTGGTTAATTTTTTTTTTTTTTTTTTTTTTTTTGGTGGGTACCGGGGGGTTGACCTCAGGACCTCGCGTGCCAGCAGGCACCCGTGCCGCTGAGCGATATCACCGGCCCCTTTTTCGTATGTGGGTTCCGGGAGTTGAACTCGGGCCCTCGCGCTTGCCGGGCAGGTGCTTAAGCCGCTGAGCCATCTCACCGGCCCTCTGGTTAATTTTTTAAGAATAATTATATAAGCTCTTTACAAGAAGCTCAGAGCTCCACTCAAAAGTGAAGGCTCCCAGGTTCTTTTCTTAATCAACAAGGTCCAGGACGGGATGGAAAAGAGGACTGCAGGCTTCACAAGTTCAGAGAGCAGGGCCGGGCTTTACCTGGTTTATTTCGTTAAACTTCCACACTTTTCTGGCATAGGATACTTGCTTTGTGTTTATCTCCACTGTGCTTGATTTTCCCAACAACACTGGAAACACCTGGCAGGCCTATTATTTTCACTTACAGATGGGGAAACTGAGGCTCAGTATCAGGTCCTGGTTTGGAACTCAAGCCACGTGACTCTACTATCAGCAGCGTCCCAGCTGATTCCCTTACAGCCGCAGCTACCTGCTGCACGGTCCCGGGCGTGGGGGTGGGGGATCTTGTTTCTCAGCCAACATCAACCTGTCTCAGCTCCCTCTTACTTGCCTATAGCCAACAAGGCAGACATCCGGGTCCTCTAAGTATGAATGCTCCTCTCCACAACACTTGGGATAGTAATTTATTCATCTGAAGAAAGAAACCATCCTTGGGGAGCCCAGGAATGACCTGGATCAGAACTTTCAGAACAGTTAGTGGTGTCTCTGTCCTTGGTGGTCTAAGGTCCTGTGTTGATTTGGAGAATTCCTTTACTATCTTCACTGGGGTGCCGTGGTCTCCTAAAAACTGCCCTGCTTTTTCGGTGGTAAGCCGGGTGTGCTGTCTTCCAGTCTCTGCGGACACTCCACATCATCCTCCACGAGCCTCCTCTCCACGCAGGGCCTCAGTGTGTCTGCGTGGAATGAGGGGGATGTGTTTCCAACTTTAAAATGTCGATGATTCTCCCTCAACACCTTAACATTTGCTGAGGAACTTGGCAACATGATGCGGATATAGGTGTCCTCAAAAGTTGTGCATGAATCAGATCCTCGTTACGAAACCACGCTTGTGTAAAACAGGGAACTGCCATGCATTGTGAATAACCGGCCTCTCATCCATCATGAACTTGTAGATGTTTATAGAAGTCTGGGAAGGACAGAAGGAGGAAGAGAAAGAAGGAAGGATGGGGGAATGGGGATGGAAGTGCCTAGAAGTGGCACTTGGAAGTCAGATGTTGTAAGTTTGGAGTTGGCATTTCTGCTCTTCCACTCGCCAGCAGCATGACCTTGGACAAGTCACTGGACCTCTCAGCTTCATTTTCTCATCTGTAAATAGGATTTAGATATCTACCAATTAAATAATGTACTGGAAGGGCTTAACACATTGCACTTATATGCACTCCATAAAATATAAAGTATTAAGCAACAAAAAAGAATTGTAGGACGGTCTCTGGGAGAAGAGAAGGGAAATCTTGACTGAATTCCACTAAGCACAGGCCAGACATTTTCATCTACATAACTAGAGAATTGTAGAAAAGTTGGTCATGAAACTAAGAGATGAGGATCCTTTTCCTTTCTCAAATTTTGGGACCTAAAACAAAGAGGCAGACATGGGATCTGCTTTGGGTTACTCAGCTTCCAGATGCTGCTATTCAGGTTGTTTTGAAATACACCCCAAAACAACCAGCATAGATCTTGAAAAAGAGCTGTCTTCTACCACACCTGAGACCCACGGACACATACCGACTTGCAGAAAGACACACAAAAGCACATGGGCATGCACACTCACAAAGCATTTCCAAATGCTGCCTTGCACACCGTCCCGCACACCCAACGAGGTTTGGACAGTCAAGGTCGACACTTCTCCTTGTGAGAATAAAAGCCGTTATCCTTTCATTGCTGAATTGATTATCGCAGCATTATGTTCCCTTGACCTCCCCATGCCCCAGCCTGGGTCCAGTTCCTCTGCTCCCTGCTGCCAAAGCCCCGTGCTCCTTGCCTACGTGGCGCTCAGCATAGTTTCTCATCACATATGGATGTGTATGATTATTTAATTAGTGTCTCCTTCCCTGCCTAGACTTTCTGCTGCTTCAGAGCATGCAGAACCAAGTCTGTTTGGCTCATCCTGCACCTAGCACCAAACCTGGCAAACAGTAAGTGTTTAATAAATACATGTTGAAATGAATGAATGAGCACATAACAGTGAATCTTCAAATTCAAGGTCTCTTCACGTCAGGACTCCCTCCAACCCCTCTCAAACCCCTTGAGCTTGCACGGTGCCCTCACCCAGCCTCTACCCTGCTTGGGGCTCTGCCCTCTACCTCTCCTATGCAACCTCCCTGGCCAGGTGAGGCCCCCTTTCTGGAGTCCAGAATCGCCACCTCCTTCCTCAGCAGTGACGCTCTGGGCTTCTCTTCTGAAGGGTGGGCAGGAATTCCAGCTTGGCCTCCCCAGCTCCTAGCTGAGGTCTCAGGGTCTGCTGCAATTAGGATACAACTATTCCCCAGGGGTCTTCAGGCCAGTGACCTCCTTCCCTTTCTCTACCTGCCACCCTCAGCACATTCCCTGCCTTCCTTTATTCCCTTGACGCAGGCCTCAGATTCCCTTGAACAATATTTACATTTCCGCCCGTCCTCAGGGGACTCTGTCTGTCTCGCTAATAAATAGAACATGTGCCGCTGCTCTCCCCTACCCCAAAGCAACACTGGGGATCTTGGGGCACCCTGGCTGCAGTGCTTCCTCTCCACGCAGGCCCTGTGGTCAGACCTGCCCCTTCCACACTGCCCTGGCCCCTGTGTCATTGTCTGATCCCACTCCCAGGAGCCAGGGCCCATTCTGTGCCCTCCCCCTCATTAACTCAGAGGCCATCATGCTCCAGACACACAACACAGGCAGCTGCCCAGCTTCCCAGCCCCGAGTGGGCCCAAGGGGTTGATTAGCATATTGTGTGGGGAAAGAGGTCTGGAGTCATCCTTTTTCCTATTGACACAGAATAACCTCACCTGGAGGCTTCCCCCACTCCAGTGGCCAAAGCAGCCAGAGAACCCTCTGATTCTCTCTCCGCCCCCTTCTCCTCCCCCATCCTCCTTCTCTCCATCCCTTTAAAACAATGCAAATACAGAGGGTGCGGAGAAGCTCATCTGCCCGTCCTCTGCTCCTCATACCCAAAACTCTGCCTCCCTTGCAGTTGGGGGCGCCTGCATGGACCCATGCTTGGCTCTGCCTGGAAAGCCACCAGAATGACAAATCTTTGGACAAATTACTGATTTCTCATCTAATTTACATCCAATTAGTGTGAGTGAAATGAATCATGTGGTCAGCCCCTCAGGGGAAACATTGAGATAACAAATGCCCCGGGCCTCTTTCCTGGGGAACTGACGGGCCCTGGGGGAGTCCATGATTTACCCCTGGGTCAGAGGCGCCCCCCTTACCCCAGGCAGGTTATCCAGTCTATAGATCAACCCTGCCCCCTCTCTGCAGCCTGGACAGGCCCTGCTGTGAGGTCAGGCTAGTAAAAAAGAGGGTGGGTGAAATCCAGATCGTACATTGAGCCGCCCACAGTAAAGATGCACTGCAGATTTGACTGCAGCAATGAGGTTTTGGAGCAAGTGCCAAGTTCTGGGCTGGTGGCCCTCATGCTCAGATTCTCTGCACCCCAGGACCTGGGGAAGCAGCCAGTCCCAGGTTCTGGAAATCCTAACTGGTGTTTTACAGCACGTGATCTTAACCCTCCCAACAATGTACTCCAGGAGGCAGTCATTACTGTGATCTCTACTTTACAGGAAGAGAAACAGGCTCAACAGGGCACGCTCATGTTTCCTAAGCCAGGAAGATCAAGGCCGAGGGTTCTGGACACTGAGAGGTGATGCCAGACTCCAAGCACTTGACCATCATGCCATGTCTACTATGTCCATTTTAAGAGGAGGAGACTGAAGGTCGGAGGGGTGACATGAAACCTCTGCCCAAGGCCCCAGAGTGACCTTTGGCATGCAGAGAAAGTCAAGTCCAGTGTGTCCCCTCTGCATGCAGCCTGATGCTACCCACTGCTCAGGGCAGCCGTAGGGCACATCTCATGCTCAGGAGGTGCCCACAACTTCCAGGGTGAAGGTGAATGGATCACCCGTTCCATTCCCACCACCCAGGAAAACCAACAATCCCAACACACACCTTGGTGTGACTGGGTCACTGCACACGTCTTCACGCATGAAGAGCAGCAGAAGGAGTTCGGCACTGTTTTTCTAAAACAAGAAAGATGACTTTCTGCCACCGTTTGAAGTGGGAAGCCCGGGTGAGTGGCAGGGCGGGGCGGGGGCAAGGGGTTCTTGTCTGAACAGTGCAGTAGCTGCGTGTTTAGGATGAGTTTGATCTTCCTGTGTAAACTTGTTTCTAGTCTGCTATTTAAAACCTGGCATATGGATGGGATCTCAGCTCCCAGTACTGGCAGTCCTTAACATTCACAGCGACTAAATAAAAAAGGAATTTTAAAAACCAAATGCAGTTTTACCTCAGAATGAGGCAAAGAGAGAACTACTAAGAAGTTAACAACTCCTGAACTTGGGCCCAGCCAACCCTCTAAATGTGGGGGCCTCTGCAATGCAGTGTGGGATTAGGAGAAAAGAAGCCCATGTTTTCTCAGTACATAATGCAGGCCTAGCTTTCTAAACTGGGTCTCAATCCTAAGGTTAGAGTTAGGGTCAAGGGCGTGGGCTCACAGCCAGCCACCAGGGTCCAAAGCCCAGCTCTGTTGCTTACTATTTGGGTGCCCTCAGGAAAGTTCTTTACCTCTCTGAGCTTCTTCAGCCGGAAATCAGAGCTAAAATAGGACCTAACTCACAAAGATGTTGTAAAGATTATGTGAGCTAATGTTTGCAAAGCATGTGGCATGGTGCTCAGAAGATACTAAGTGTGCAAAAAAAAAAAAAAAATACTATGGTTATTATCTTCCCATCTGCTGGGCCAGTGAGCATTGCTTCCCTCACTTTTCAGCTTCTGAGGTTGCAGTGGATGCCACTGGTACGTGGGATCGGTGTCCAAGCCATCTCTTTCCAGGGGTAAAGGTATCCCTCAGGCCCAGGAATGTGGTGAGCAGAGTGGGAAGAGAGGCCTGGAAGGGCAGGAAGTGAGAATACTAAAAACAGAGTTTGGAGAGACAGAGGGAAGATCCTGGGAATGGTGACTTAGGTCACAAAAGGGTGAGTAGAGTAACTAGGCTTCTAGAGGGAGCAGCCAGGTTGAGCCCTCTCTGAGTCCTCAGTAAAAATAGCAATTATCAAGGGCTTCCTATGTGCCTCATGAGGTCTTAAATGCTTTCCAAGTTTTGCTTTGGTTTTTGTTTAAGTCTCAAAATGCCTCAGTTTACTGCTTCCACCAGCACAGGTCTTGGCACCACGGGGCATCCTGTGGTGGAGAAGAAAGAATTGTCCCCAAGGAGAAGGCAGAGACAGCCCTTTTGCCCTAAAGTAGACAACCAAGTCAGTCGTAAGCCTGGGGCCAGCACACTGGGACAGAGGCCCCTAAAACCCCCCAACAAGCAATCCAAGCCCCTGGAACAACCGGTGAGAGCCCATTCTCTGACCACCCCCACAGAGGGCATCACCATTCCCTAGATGTGTGACCTCAGCTTCCCAATCTGCACAATAGGAAGCTCATGAAAGCAACACCAGCAGGTGGCCTATGAGGATGGAGTGACACAGCCAGAGCTGTACTTGACACAGAGCTCTTATTCAGCATTTGTTGCTACCAATGAGGAAACTGAGGTTCAGGGTGCTTGTCTCACTGAGCAGCACCAGAGGAGATCAATATTAAAAATGTTTAATTTGAGCACTGCTTAACCAACTGGGCTGGAAACGGGCGATAGGTGTTGCTAGGAGATTTGTCTAGGTGCCTGCACAGGGAATCCAGCAATTTGAGGATCAAGACCCCAGAGGTGTTTGGGGTTATCTTTGACTCGCTGGTCCCCAAACACATGGAACTCCCCTGCTTCTCAGGGGCTGACTCCCAGCTGCCTCCCATCCCATGTCCCATTCCTCCAGAGCATCCCTTGGGGGGAAGAACTTTATCCTGACTTGGAGATTTGCCCCAGGTGCTGAGGACGGGCCAGCTCAGAGCTCCTGCCTCAGAGCCTGCCACCGTCAAGACTTATGGCTGGCTCATCTCTCCCCCTCGCTGGGTCTGGCTACATCACTTATCTCCCCAACGCTGACCTGCCAGCAGCTGCAGGAGGCTCTCTCCGGTAAGATTTGATTAATGAGGTTCAGCAGCAACAAATCAGTCTTATGGAGCAGCCCTCCCCTCTAGGGGACACACTCTCACAACAGCGGCTGCATACAAACCGCCCAGCGGGTGTGGGGCAGCTCCCAGGCCAGCCTGTCAGCAGCCCCTGGCTCTGCACCCCCGTTCCAGCTCCAAGGGCCAGACTGGCTGAACTCAGCACCCATCAGCAGCACACATGTGCCCAAACACAAGCAGGAGGCGCTTGCTTCTGCCCCCTTATCTTCCAGAGTATAATAGAATCCTCCTATCGGGGTACATAATCACAGCCACTGTTTGTGGATTTGCTGTAGGCGAGGCACTTTGTGAGTTTATTTAATCAACGGCCCTACAGAATGTTGATATTACTGTTTCCCTTTTTCAGATGAGGAAACTGAGGTGCAAGTGGGCTGGTAACTTGCCCAAAGTCATGCAGTTAAAAAAGGGCAAAGGTGCAATTTGAGCCTCAGCATTCTGGCTTTTAATCATACTTCTTCATGTGTTTCAAGTTTTGCATCTTTGGAAATACGATGAATGCGATGATGATTCTCCTTGGAGAAAGACACACATCGATCCACATATTGCCAGACAGCTTAGCATGTGCACCTGCCTCCAACTCCAACAGTCCTGACAACTCCACTCTCATTCTCTGCAAAACTTAGACCCAACCTTTTCCCTCCCGGCCCCAGTCTCTCCTGTAGCGGGGGAGACTGAGGATACCACCTGCAGGAGCCCATCCATGTCCTACTCTGGGTCAGATGCACCAACCTAAGTTCTGCTTCCCAATCTCATCTGCTCACTGCCATTTGGAAAGTTCATGTGCTGGGAAGGCACGGCTGTTTTTCTCTCTGAGTTTCCAACCACTATATGTGCATCATCCACCCCACCCCACCCCTTCTCCTTTCCCAGACTGTTTTATTGGAACTGTTTGTTTCTCAAGTAGTTACAGGAAGTCCGTGGCACATCAAGGTTTATCCACTTCTTTGTAGTATAATCTACACATCATTCAAATACATGTCCCTCCAGCCATTGGTTACCCCATGTCACCTTCCTGGAAGACTTTTTAAAGTGTGCTCCCCACTCAACTGCTCCTTGTCCCACACACACTTCCTCTTGCCCCTGGACCACCAGGCCTGATCCACACCCTTTTCTTGCAAGCCGAAAGGGCTTCAGATCTCCCTCTTCTGTTCTTTTTACCTTCCCCAAAGCCCTCACATCCCAGAAACATTTGTCAGGGATTTGCCAATAGTCACTTTTTCATCTGCTGGGGCAAGAGTCATCTTTGCATATAGATGTTTTATAATAGATGTTGCATTGATTATGTAAAGTTCTTTTGGGAATCGCCTGGCCATTTCTGGGTCCTCACTGACCAATTCCAACTCCAACACACATTTGAGATCTCCTGGGTCAGCAATGCTGAGCCACCTGGGCCAGAAGATGAGGGGTGAGAGTTTACCACCAGATGTGGCAGGGACAAATGGCTTCACCCATCCAAGATGGATTTGCATGGCCCACTGTACCTTAAATGAGCTGGCTGAGGAAGGTTCATTCAAGTTGAATCTATTTGCTCCTCAGTCAGAAATTATAACAATGACCTTGATGATGAATATTTTTATATACTTCACAGCATCAAAGCAAAGCACACTCCTCCATTATGTCATTCTAGCCTCACAGTGACCTTATGTGGGAGGGGTTATTGTTATGCCCACTTTACAGATAAGGAAAATATGGCACAAGAAGAAACGACCGAGATTATATTGCTTACAAGTGGCAATTCTGGCCCTAGAGCACAATGGAGTGGACAGTGAGAGCTGTACTTTTTCTCTTACATCATTTTGTTTAAAAGCTCATTTGGGGAGAGGGACATTTACTATAAGGTGCTCTGAGATGTTCCCTCAAATTTCAGCATCCCCAAGGGGCTTCATGGAGCAGCACTGTTCCATGCATTTGTGCTGGGAAAAGGTGTGACCATTCTGTAAGGGATGTTTGGGAGGGGTGGGAAGTGTGTGGGTCTGGTATCTCTATAGGCTGAGTGTGCATAGGTGTGAGGAAGAGGGTGTGGGTGAGGACGAGCATGCAGGGGAAACGGGCATAGAGTGTATTTGTAGGAGTGTGCTGTGCATGCTGCAGATGGGTGTGAGCCTTCGGCTGCTTCCTCCTCTGGCGGATCACTCTACACTTTGCCTTCAGGGCCCAAAGCCTATGGGCTCAGCCTCTTAAGACAAGAAGACCATGTGGCTTATCATTTGTACACTCATTGAGGATAACTGCACACACTTTAACGAACATACCCAGCTCCTCATAAAACTTTTGCCCTGCAAGTTCAGAACATACCTCAAGTGTTCAGAGTTGGTCTCTCCAAAGGAAGCGACTCTGGAGTCAGTGAGCAAATCTGCCAGAAAAGGAAGCCCATCATCTTGTAGGTGCAGGATATGGTCACAGAAAGGTAGGTTGGAATTAGACCAAAAGCCCCAGGTGGTAGAGGTGCAGAAGGCAGGGAGCACTGTGCAGATTCGTGTGGAACTAATACCTCCTGCCACTGGGTTAAGGGATTATGGGGAACTTTGCAGGGACACTGAGGCAGCTCAGCAAGACTGGCAAAGACCTGTGGTCTCAAGCAGTGGGTCTCTGAGTTGGGTCTGTGATTCTTGGCCTTCTGAAGCCCATGACTCTTCCTCTGCCCAGCCTCCAGCTATTGGATTGTTGAAGTCCAGGGAAGCCTCATCACCGAGGGGCCAGAGGTCTTGAAGTGCCAGAGACAGCGCACAGAGAGACTCGGGGTTCACGCTCCCTCCTCCATCACGGCCTCTGCACTTGCTAGCTTCTAAATGTGCCAGATACTCTGAAAATGGCTCCTACACCACTTGAAACATTGATCTGTGGGAGAGAGACAAGGTCAAATTGGTGGGTGTGCAGGAAGCCCAAGCCAGAGGACAGTAGAATTCCCCTGCTGCCTGCTCCCAGGCTGGCATCCCTGTAGTAACTCTGGAGCTTTCCCTGGAGCTTCCTGCTCTGGATTTTACCTGCACTTGGCATCCCCATGTGCCAATTAGAGTCACACCTCCCATTTAACCAGAATCACATTTTCCAGCTTGTTCCTCCATCAGGCTGGGCTCCAAATGCCTCTTGTGGTTGTTTCCCGAAATCAAATCCAACCTCAAAGCATGAAGATTTGCCATTATTAAAGATGAGCAAAAGCATATGCCCCAGGCTCTGGAGAGAATTTCTAATGAGAATTCCAAAGATCACAGCCGACTCATGAGCTCTTGGAATCCGACGGGCCTTTAACAGTCCTGGAGCCCTCTAATTACGCTCCCTGCACATCCCAGCTGTACCCACTGCCATGCCTGCACCGCTCCCACAATAGGGGTCTGTGTGATGTAGAGGCAGTGTTTAAAGTCAGCGTATAAAGGGGAAAACCAGGCATGATCAAAATTACCCTTACTAATCCCTTAGGAGGGAAACCAATATACCAGCTCTCAGTGAGTGCAACATGACTGGGCTTTCCTTCAGCACCGGAACAAATCACTTCTCTTTGGATTAAGCAGGAGATGAGGTTGTTGACTTGATTTGAGGGTCCACACTATGTAAAAGATGTGTGTCTTACAATACCAGAATCACCCTCAGGGTGATACTCACAGGAAGGAGGTACAGAGAAACTAAAAGTCATTGGGGAAACATCACACTCCATCTCCCATCTTGTGCTTGTCCCTTGAGTGAAATGGGGAGATCAGAATCCCCCACTTAATTCTCCATACACACTCTTTATTTTGTTATTGTCATTATTATCATTGTTATGCTGTGTGCATATACATGACTGATTCAAATACAGGAAGTACAGTCTCCCTGGAAAACTCATCCTCTGCATTACAATGCTTGCACCCTTCATAGCTACTTTTGCATTCTAAATACCATTTCCTCCAGGAGGTACTCTCTGATTACCTCTGCTGGAAGGGGTATCCTCCAACTAAGAACTCCCACAGAAGCTTATTTGACTAATGAATAACACGAGCTGGATTTGTAACAGTTAAAGCCCTTTTTCTTCTATTTAATCACAGGCTGTCTCTGGATGGAGATACCATTCTGCTCATAAAGAGCACCCAGTTATTGTGGAGGAGTCCACCCCTCCCAAACCAACGAGAGGCCAGCAGACGTGTCCTGATAACTCTTGTCCTGAGGGAGTTGTATGGTATGGAAATAACTGAGGAAGCTCCCTGCTGCAGGCCTAAAACCTAAAACATGCTTATATGGGTGTCAACAACTCTATATGCCCCACTACAGGTAACGCTGAGGGTCACCTTTCCCCTTTACCAGGTCCCTCTGGTACTGGGATTTCTGTTTTCTTCCAGGATCCTGGCACCCAGCTCTGGACTGCAAACCACTGGCTAAGTCCCCTCCTTTCTCCTTTGCCACCCACTTCCCTGTGGTCTCCATGCCTCCAGAGGGATGGGGCTTGTAGATCTGGATGCAAATCCTACCTCAGCCTCTTCAATACTTGTCAAATCATTGACAAATCATTTAGCTGCTCTGAGCTTGGTTGCTTCATTTGTAAAATCAGGATGATGACAAAGTTTTGTGGACATAAGGTTAATGGCCTATGAGTAGTGGGAGTCTCAGTTCAGATCTCAGTTAGCTGGAATTTGGACCAAGGTGGACAGCATTTAAAAGCAGGTCAGACTAAGGTTCAACTCCTAGATCCTGCACTTATTCACTTGCTGTGTGACTCTGGGAAATTTACTTAACATCTCAGCTTCAGATTCTTCACCAGCAATATAGGGATAGAAAAAATAGTACCGAATCCATGGGGCAGCTTTGTGCTGAAAGGAGATTACTCACACTAACAGCTTAGCACAGTGCCTGGCATTTAATCAGGACTCAAAACTGTGATACATTATTTACTGGCAATTATTAATTATGTCAGTGGACTGGTAAGAAATCTAGATTTACATGAGGAAGTCTGATTTGCATGAAGTTTCACCTACAGGATGGCGAAGTAAACAAGAGATTTGTCTCAGGTACTGCTCCTTGGGGCAACCTAGTGCCAAGCCCTGCTGAGGGAGTGAATGGCAGTCAAAAGGTAGGTGAAGGAGCCATTGTCAGGCACTGGGTTACAATGAGTGGCAGGAGATGGCTTAGGGAAATGGCATTTCCAGGAAATATAAGATATCTATTTATTGAGCAACTATTCTGTTCCCAAGTCCATGATTGGTGGTAAAGACTGAATGGTAAACAGGGTCACAGCTGGCTTTCATGAAGCACAGTCTAGAAGCACTTCTGGGTCTGCACGATGCATATATTCACAGAGGAGTCTGGAGAAACAGAACATCAGAGAACAATCACTGACCTCACAGAAGACACCCAGGGGTCTCCAGCAATAACAGATGAGACTGGATGGGCAGGTGGGAGCCCAAGTGAGAGGAGGCTACTCTGGCCAGGAAATTTGGGAAAAGGAAGGATCCCAGTGTGGAGCACCCCTTATAAGACGCATCAGTACCTCGATGAGGGATGGCTTATGTCCTTCAAAGGGCCTCCCAGGCCCAGAGTCACCACCTCCCACAAGTCACTCTACATACTCAGCTCTCCCCAGGGCGCACATGCTGACACACTGCCCAGCGTACTCGGCAGACACCACCTCACAGGTCCTGCGCAAGCTGAGAGACCTCTCCGCCCGCATCTTCATCGGCTGCTCTCTCTTCCCTTCCCCTCTCCGGAGTGCCCTGTGGGCTGTGGGGGTGAGTCAGCCCCAGGCCCCATGCAGGCTCTGCCACTTACTAGCTATGTGACTTGGTATGATTAATAGACTCTTTGAGCCTCAGTTTCCCTTTTCTGTAAAACAGGAATAGCAAGAGTCTCTACCCCACAAGGCTACTCCAAGGATGAAATGTGCTCATGCACATCAAAACTCTTCTTGGGGATCTAGAGATGGAGGGAAGAGGGATGGAAGTAAAAAGAATTAACATGTGCTGTGTACATGTATCGACAACTCACGATGAATGTAATCATTATGTACTGCAAACGTGTACTAATAAAAATCTTAAAAACAGGATTAATAAAAAAACTGTTTGGCTCCATACGAGCCAAATACATAGGAGTGCCCTGTGTACACGCGATGCCCCCTTCCCCCGCAGACGCACGCATCTCTATGCCGTGCACACAAGGCCCTTCCGCAGAAGCCAGGCCTGCCGCCACCCCTCTAGTAGCCCATGTAGCATCACAGGTCCTAGTTGGAAGTCCACCTAACCAGGCCGCGACACCCCTCCTTCGCCATCCAAAGACCCCAGGACCAGCCTCCCTTTTCTCCAGCCCCTGCTGCAAGGCCCACGGAGGCAGTTTTATGGGAATGCCTGAGCCACCCAGAGGCTGCCAGGAGCCAGGCAGTCCCAGCAGCAGGCGCTTCCCTGCCCTCACGCTCATCCCAACAGCACCCTCCTTCCTGTCCCCCGCCCCACTCAATTCTTGGGGTCCAGCCCCACAGCTGTTCCCCTCCTTCCCCCATGCCCTTCCAGCTCCTGCTCCTCCGCAGCCTTTGTTATCTCAACTACTTTGAGAGACTTCTCTTTTCTCTCCCTCGACTCCTCTGATGCTAATCTCTCTCCATAAATCATACCCTCTAATCTTTTCATCACCTTTCTCTGATTAAAGCAGCCTCGGGGGTTGGGAGCCCCAGTCCTCGGTGACTAAAGCGCTTTGATGTCCAAAGACAGTCCCCTAGGCTGCGGGCTGGCTGGCGGTCAGGCCTCGCCTACCACGTGCACAGCCAGAGCCAGTGCAGGCGCGTCTAAGCGGACTGTTCTCGAGCTGTCCTGGGCTGCCTGCGCGGCCCGCACCTCGAGGATTTCACAGATCTCTTCATGAATATTTCTCACTACATACTGAATGTCATTATTCTATTGAGAATCAATTAGCCCAAATGTTGTTATGACAGCTACAGAAAAATGATATTTTTAGCTTTCCTTTATGCTGATCTGTCTCTGCACAGAATTATTGAAAACCTTAAAAGTAATCTAGTGGCGACAGGGGCCTCCGTGGCAAGCCGGGGAGCGATTGATCAGAGCCTGTGGAATTGTGGGAAGTGCAGGGCTCAATGAAATGGGAGCCCCTCAGAAATAACTTTCAGGGTGCAAGGCAGAGCAGGACCGGGGCAAGATCCTAAACCTGTGGGAACCTCAGTGTCTCCATCTGTAAAATGGTACACGGAGTCACCCCTACCTTCAGTGTTCGGGTACATGAGGCACACTGAGCGAGCTTGTGTGTCTTCACCTGTGCATGGCACCACTGCCAGTGGTTAAGCAGGGGGGCCCTGGAGCAAGGCTTCCTAGGTTCAAGTCCCAGCTCTGACGCTTGGTGTGTGCATGGTCTTAGATAAGTCGCTTGCCCTCTTTGTGCTTCAATCTTATCATAGTAGGGACGAATCATTCCTGTTTCATAATGGTGTTATGAGCACCAAATGAGCCAATCCAAGTAAAGCACTTAAAAACCAGCCTACCTCAGAAGAGGGCCAGCTCTTTCTAAGGTGGGTTGACTGTTACGATCATCTGCTGTCTACCTTCATTCACTCTGACCCCTTGGCCTAAATCTTTCCTTCCCCAGTGTAGCAAGTTCAAATCCTCCCAACAGTAAAACCTAGCTCAAATGTTACCTCTGCCACTACACAGACTGGGATTGGGATTCAGTTTCCAGTGGTCGCTGGGTGACCGTGGACAAAGCATTCAACCCCTCTGCCTTTGTTTCCCCATTCACAGAAAAGGGATACAAGTTTCCTTTTCCTCAAATGAGGGGCTGGCCGTGCTCACCTCTAGGTCCCATTCACTTTTCAATCTGGATAGCAATTCCTCCCTGAAAGATCAGCTCTCCTTGGAATAGTTTCTTTAAACACCTGCACACTTCTTCCCCCACCAGGAGCAGTTTTACAGATTTACAGAAAACAAGGAAGCTGTTTTATGCCAAAAAGGAAAAAAAAAATTCATCTTTAGCCGGGAAGCCTTTGGGGGGAGAAGCAGTTCCAGGATCCCCCCCAAAGCTACACGCTCTGCCAAGACAGGAGCTGGTGTCAGGAAGAAGGTTGAGCCCTTCTGAACACCTTTGCTTCCAGCCAAGTCCTGCCCACTTTCCTATCCAGCAGGCTTTGTCTCACTGGAGTTTAACAGCAGCTGATGCCTGACATCTTTCAGCAGAGAAAGGGCCAGAGGAGCAGGCTGGTAGAACACCCCAGGGACCCCCAGAATGCCCTATATCCTATGCTGGCCACCCCCGGCTCTCTGCCTGAATAAATTCGTGCAGTGCTTCGGGGCTCTGTGTGCATCAACCCTCATTACACAGCCTCCCTGTCCTCTCATCTGGGGTTACCTTCTCCTCTTACCCATGTTGCCTGTTGCACTTTCTACCTGCTGCCAGAGCCTCTGTCATAGTTAGGCCTCTGACTCCTGTTCTTTGTTCACCGGCCTATCTCCCCAGCTGGACTGAGAGAAAACAGTGAAGCAAGACCCAGCACTAATGCTTGGAATGTGGGGACGGGGGATACCCTCCTTTTCTCATCATCACACTGCTTCCTGCGCACAGCTGTTCTGCGTGGAGACGACCCTCCCCATCGCAGCCTCCTCTTTGGCCTCTGGAGCAGCACCCTGCCAAACCCTGTGTTGGGGTCACCTTGTACAGCCACTCGGTTGTGCACTGCACAACTCTCTGGTGCCATTCACATAGCTCATGCTATGATGACATGCTCGGAGTTCTGTTCTACAGTGTCCTTGCCCCTAACTGGAACCTTTTAAACACTTTCATTGCTTCTGGATGCTCTGACTTTTGAAGGGCCCACCCCAGACATACATGTTAAAACATACCCATACACTTCAGTTAGTAATTTCTTGCTATAAAAATATTTAGAAAAGATTTTTATAATTTGACTTTTGAAATGATTGGCTATGAGCAACTGATTTTTGTTCAGCTCTGATTTCTCAGCAATCACTCTGCGTTCTTCAGGATTCTTGAGAAAAGAGAAAATCAACTCTGCAAACCAATTTCAAATGTCAGGCAATTTTTATGAATTTAGCCATTAATCAAGTAGACCTAATGTTTTATAGACATTCCATTAAACATCTATTTTAATATGTTTTGTTTTTACATTTTGGAGTCAATAATTTCTTCCAGAATCCAATTATTTTCATGGGCCCAAAGTATGAGTACAATACATTCTCTGTTTTTTCCCTAATAACAGAGGGCAGCTTATAACTTTTAAAGACACTTTACTGAAGTGTTAGTGATAAGCAGGTGGTTATATGCCCCTATTTATTCCTGCAGTCTGAGCATAATTATTAATGGCTCCTCTTTTACCTCTAGGATATGCCAATTTGAGCTCTCAGTTGTATAGCCACCTTGTAATAAAGGAAGTAGCATAAAGAGAAGGATGGTCCAAGTCCAGACCTCTCCCAGCATCCTTTACAGGACACGCTCTGGGCCCTTCCCCTGGCCACCCCCATGTGGTCCAAGGATTCTCACCCTCCACCCTACCCCCCCAAGGAATCTTCTAGGGAAACACACAATAGAGTCTGGAACAAACTGCCTCTAGTGCGTCAGATGGTCTTTTTCTCTTTCTCAGTCAAAGCCTGCTCACCAAAGTCCTCATTTCCGGCAGCAGGAATGACATCTTTCTTAGAAGGCTGACAATGAATATTTTCATTTCCTTTTGAGAAAACCCCACTCCCATCCATAAGGGTATGCTCTGGCCCTGTGACCCCAACAATACAATCACAAAATAATTCCGCATTGATACATATCCCAGAGTCTTAATCTTCATATCTTTAAATCTTAAATCTTTTATGGAACAAGGCAGAATAGCAATTAATCAACCAATCAATTTCTCTTTTTTGCACCAATCAGGTTGTACTATGAGTGTATACATGGGTCTCCCTCTCTGGACTGTGAACTCCTGGGGAAAGATAGGGGTGCCTCATTCATCCCGGCATCCCCAATGTTGGGTCCAACCTGGCACACAGAAATGCTGTCCAAAGGATGAGATGAATAAATATGATGGCAATTTTCTGTTAGACTGTGAGCTCCTTGAGAGCAAGAACTGTGCTTGTTCATTTCCGCCTCCGCCATAGCATGTGCTAGCCTATGGCAGAGGCTCAGTGGAGCCCAGAGGATCACGGAAAGTTTCATTGGAAGGATGGATGGATGGATGGATGGATGGATAGATAATGAGATGGATGGTTGGGTACATACTTAGATGGATGGATCCTTAGCCTGGTAAATTGGGTTCCAGGAAGAAAATACACCTGCTTTGACCCCCTAATAGTTTGTCAGGTCTTATCTCCAACTCCTGTGAGGCCTGACTGCCTTGTAGTTTCCTATCCTTGGACCCCCAAGACAATTTTATTGCCCTTACAATAAACTCCCTTCTATTTGGGGCAGTTTGATGGGTCTGTTTCTTCTAACCAAAAGATCCAACTCAGATAGGAGTCCACTTCCCAAGTGGTGGGAGGGTGAAGAGAAACTAATATTTACCTCTTGATTATACCACAAGTATGTCTCATGAAGCAGAGCATATTTGTCTCCTCTTGAAATCTTCCCCAAAGACAATGCTATAAGGCGGGCTGGTTATGAGGGTGATGTCTGTTTGGGTCAATTTCAAGTTTGTATTCTGGGAATGCAGGAGTGCCAAATGTTGACTAGACTTTTATGAACAAATTGGCTGTTGCTCTTGAAGCAGTCCACTTGCTCCTAGTGCCCTCCCCAACAGCTGCTGTGTCATCTTGGGTCAGTCACTGCCTTTTCTGGGCCTCAGCGCTCCATCTATAAAATGCAAACTTGGAAGGAAATTATCGAGCCTTTCTTATTTTAGCATTTTGAGGTTAGGTGACTTGTCCAAGATCACTAATATAATCCTGCTCTAAGTGATTAACATCTTTTGAGTGGAATAGGTCTTAGCTCACCAATCCCGATGCAAAACTCCACCCACTTTACTAGCTGCCACACAAGCATAAATAATATAGTATGATTTTGTCATTTTTCACTTACTCCCCTAACTCATGTTCTTCCTGATAAGTAAAATTCCTTCCTGATTTTTCATGTTTCAGTCCAGCCCTCCCTTCTAAGTCAGTCTTCTCCAGGATACTCCCTGATCCTTCTTTTGGAAATGACCTCTCCTTTCTGTGCCCCTCCTGCAGAGCCTATCTCCTTGTAAGATCTGAC
Source organism: Erethizon dorsatum (assembly GCA_028451465.1). Classification (NCBI taxonomy): domain Eukaryota; kingdom Metazoa; phylum Chordata; class Mammalia; order Rodentia; family Erethizontidae; genus Erethizon; species Erethizon dorsatum. Next base: position 104,819,757 of record CM051827.1, on the reverse strand, counting down.
TTCCTCTACAGGGTGGGGAGTGTCCAGGGGATAGACAGGGGCTTGCTTAGAGCTCTGCACACAACAGACATCACTGCAGATTTAATGGTGTGGACCGCTAAGCAGTGATTTTTATAGATTGTAGAAGGATAGTTTATGACCTAGTAAATGTTCACAGATTATTATTAAAATTTTTCAAAAGCAGATCACAAAACAGCAAGTATGATATGATGCAACATTTTTCTGAAGTGTATTTGAAGAGGTGTGGGGAGATGTGTTTGTGTGCCCAAGACATTCATTCATAGCAGCAGGATTTGGGGTGACTCTGATTTTCTTCTTTCAGCATATCTGTAGTTCTAAATGTTCCAGAATGAACATGTATTATTTTGGGAATGGGAAAAAAGAGAAAAGCTATTTAAAAATAAATAAGTAAATGTTTGTTTAGTGAATGAAAGTATGGGGCTCTAGTGTGTTACGGGAGACTCTAATTTGGACTGGATCTTGGAACAGAGTCATTCCCTGCCAGCCAAGTTCCCCTCACCACCCAGTCATTGCCGATGGATCCCCAGTGGGGCTTCTAACTGTAGAATTCCTCCCACAGAATTCACAGTGATCAGTGATCACCCAGGATTGTGTAGGAGTCGCGGTGGTCCTGCTTCTACTGACAGCAATAATCACAGCCCCTCTATGCTTACAGCCCATTGCAGTTTACAAAGCATTTTTACATACACTTCCACATTTGCTCTTTACAATCCTGCAAGATATGTATTAATTGGTCACCTGGTCACTGCTGTGGAAACTGGAGTCTGGGGAGAATAACTGATGAGGAGGAGGTCAAGGTCTCACAGCTAGCAAGGGGTAGAGCTAGGATTTGGAAACTTACTTTCCATAAAGCCAGATCCTCTTCCACCAGTGGGACAAATGTCCTGGTGCACAGATTAGACAGGATGTCGAGGGTGACAAGGTGCCCACATTTCTGCATGTATAGGGATGGCAAGTTTAGGGGACAGACATTTTCTGCCTGAAGTCTGCAATGCTCGGGCATTCTCCGAGGAAGACCCACTCAGCAATCCCTGCTTGAGGGTTGCGCCTATGCTACAGCCTGGCCCGTGTAAACCACTATCGTGGTGTTTAGTGGCTGTGTGCCATGCAGTAGCATGTGAGAAAGAGCTGGGGCCATGGTGGGAGAATTCACGGTGTCATTTCTGCCTAAGACACAGCCTGTACTGGAAACTACAGTGGAACTCACCTCTCTCAGAGCCAAATCAGAACTGAGCTTGAGTTGAGCTGTGATCCTGGGAGGCACAAGGCCAGTCCCAAAAGCTGGGGCTGCTCACACCTTCTGGTTCCTGGAAAACAAAACAAAACAAAAAAACTCCTGACCCCAGAAATCACAGATTGTCAGAAATGTCCCATTGCTGCCACCATCTCACCAAAAGGCCAATTTTTCTTCCCCTCCATTCTCTGCTCCCACACCTCCTGTAGAGTCATCTAAACATAAATTATATTTTCTTCATAAAATATAATTATCAGAAAAATAAAATGCAAAGTATTAGAGAATATATTAAATATTGAGTTTGTATATAACTTCCAAATAAAACCCTGTTCTATATTTTAATGAGAAACCGGAGTTTGCTTCTGGAAACGTATTTTCTAATATCAGGTTTTATACTGGAAATTACACAATTGATCAAATGATTTTACAGAAATAATCAAAACTTTTAATGAGGACTTTTTCAAATTCTTGAGAGGCACCATCAGTGAGAGTTTGTTTTCATGAGTGATAAAATATTTGAAATCATTTTAAAGCAAGTATTTAACACAATGATGGAAATTACATTTATAGAATAGAATAGGTCTTTTCTTTATTTGAAAAGCTAATGTTGGAATTTCTTGCACTAAAGCAAATGCCTGTGGGGTCCAATCAAATTTTTCTGCACAGAGTATTTCAATGTCACAGTGGAACTCTAATGTGGACCCCAGAAATCCACCTACAGAGAAGTCCCCGGGCAGGGAGCTCAAATGTTGCTAAGGGGGCAAAGCAAGTGACAAAGGGCAAAAATATCTAAACTCAAGTGAAACCAAGACCCATGGTCACTGCTGGAGCTTCACTGCCACCCTGTCTCCTTGATGCCATCCCGGCTGGAGACATCCCAGACCCCTTGAACACACAAACTCCAGCCGCTCCACAGAGCCTCTTCGACACCCTGGCCATCGTGTGTTCTGTGATCCACTGCTGCCTATGTCCAAGTAGAGGGTATCTCCTCAGCCACGCCCAGCCTAATTCAGCGAAGCAGCCAGTGCCAGATGCTACTCATCCTGCTGGCCACTTGCTGGCACTTCAGGGTGCCCCCATGAACTCCTCCAATTCGCCCTGACAGAGACCAAGTGGCCCAAGAGTTCCAGATGCCAAGAGGCCACCTGGCTGCTGTGAGGGTGGGTGGGGATGAGGCAGAGGTCTCCCTTCAAAGAAAGGCTGGAAGGTCTGAATTGCCCAGGAGGAAGCCTCGGTCAGCTTTGGAGCGGCGGGGAGAGGAGCGCCTGGAAGAAAGGCCTGTGCCCAGTTACCACCACTGGTATGTTCTGCTGCACTTGGTGTCCCCAAATCCACATGTATAATGGGGGCCTGGCCCAGGACTTGAGGGCCCCTCCTGTCAATTCTCTCAGGTTCCCAAGCACCCCCTGAAAGGACCCAAAAAGTGCACAAGGCCCAAGGATCAGGCCCAAACCACCACTCAAGCATCAGCTATGGGAATGTGAGGTGTAGGCTAAGCCCTGTGTCCTTGTCGCTGTTAACAGAGAGAAGGAAGAAGAGAGACAAGGAGGAAAATGGGGATAGGAAGACTAAGGGAAGACTGAGCAGGGAAAGAGGGAGAGAGACTGGGAAAATGAACAGAAGGCGGCGATGAGAAGAGACTGAAGCTGGACTTGGGGAGACAGATTAACAGAGGAGCAGAAATGGAAGGAACTGAAGGGACCCGAGATGTGGTGTGAGCGGGAGGAAGACAAAGGCAAAGAACCCAGAGAAGCGAGACCAGGATCGGGAGGGAGCAGGGGAGGCGGCGGCCGCGAGGGGCACCGGGAGACCGCGGCGCACGCAGGCGGCGGGTGTTCGCGCCGCCGCCGCTCCTCAAACACAGGATGCGAGCGCCCTTTGGAGAAGTCGCTCTTGGCGGAAACGCTAACTCCATGGGCAAGTGCAAATGTAAAGAGGCCCTGAGAGCACTTTGTGCAAATATCAGGCCGAGAAGTGCTGCGCCCGCGGAGCTGCCAGGCACCTCGGCGCCCCCGCGCCAGGGCAGCGCGCTAATTCACTTTGCCGTCACCTCCCGGGCGGGCGGGGTCGGCAGGGCGCAGCGCGCAGGAGGGCACCGAGCGCCCCGCGGGGCAGGGGCCGCGCCCCGCCTAATGGAGCGAAAGACAGATCAGCAGAAGCGAGGCAGGTGGGGCGGGAGCGGGGGCACGGACACGCGGGGTGCAGTCCGCAGGACAGAGTGCTGGGCCCGGCCTGGCCTGGAGTCGGGCTTCCATCTGCGGAGGCGGGGGAGGTAGGAGGACAGGCAGCTGGGGCGTCTTCCAAGACCTCCTGAGCCTCAGTGTCCTGTCGGTAAAATTGGGAAACAAACCTTTTCTGTTCACCGGAAGGGCTTTTGTGAAGCTGAAATGGGGAAAAAAAAATTGCAAACAAGATTCATAAATGGCCACTAATGACAATGACAACCCTTTCATGACGATGTAAGCGCCTGGCACCGTTCTAAAGGCTCTGCGGTCATTTGCCAGCTTAGTCTTTTCCAACTCCAGGTAGGCCCAGTTTACAGATGATAAAACTGAAGCACAGAGACGGCCAGTCGCTACCCAAGGTCACGCAGACAGTAGTTGGCTGGTGAACCTGACAGTCCGCTCCAGAGTCCACATACTTTAGCACACAGGGGCGGATTATAGCAATGTCCACCTTTTACAAGGAAGGACGGGAGGTTCAGAAAGCTGGGGCCTTGGGCCAGTGAGATGGCTCAGCGGCATAAGCGCCTGCCTGGCAAGCGCGAGGTCCTGAGTTCGACTCCCGGAACCCACATACGAAAAAAGGGTTGGTGATATCGCTCAGTGGCAGGGGCGCCTGCTGCCACGCGAGGTCCTGAGTTCGACCCCCGGTACCCACCAAAAAAAAAAAAAAAAAAAAAAAAAAAAAAAGCTGGGGACTTGATCTGCGTCCCATATGCAGAAAGGAACAAAACCAGGTCTTACAACTTCAGGCACTGAGGAGTCGGTGGCAAGAACATGGACTGTAGGGTCAAGTGACTTAGCTTCAGTGTCTTCTTCCACTGCTATGCGATGTTGAGAGAATTAATTCAGCTTCCTGTCCCAGGGGATATTGTCTAACTCCATAAGATTATTGTAAATATTCAATGAGGAAATGTGCCCGGAACGTGACATAGTTGGTGTTTGGTAAATCTGTCTGGTCAGTTTTTATCAAGCCCTGTGCTGGGTCCTGAGGATGTGGCGATGACTAAGATAGAGAAGATCTCTACCCTAAAGGGACTTGCCCTGTAGTATGGGAGACAGAGAGTACTGTACATAAACAAATCCCTATAAAGGATACCAGGAAGGCTGGGGCTGGGGTGCTACAGGGAACCAACCTCTGTAGAAGAAACCGGAAAGCCTGTCTGAGGAGGTGCTACTGAAGCTGAAAGATGAGATGGAGCCAGGAATTGGGAATTGTGTCCAGGTGGGAGGACAGTCAGTGCAAAGGAAAGAGTAGGAAGAGCTTGGCCACTTCAAGGAATTGGTAGCAGAAGCAGCAAATGGGGAGCACAGTGGCAGAAAAAGGGTCTGTGGGTGGGCAAGCCATGGATTTTATCCCATGCTGCATGGGGAGTCATGGAAGGGTGATGTGACCCAAATTTGATCCCTCTGGCTGTCACATGGAACCTGGAGAGGAGCAAGAATGAAAGCAGGACATTGTCAGGAGGAGAGGGTCTACCTAGGCTTGAACCAAGAGGCACTGAGACTGAAAGGCATGTATGTATGGATGCAGAAGTACTTTCTTATAAGATAAATGCTGTATCTGCCTACCTCTTCATCGCTGATTGTTGCTATCTGGTCTAGGAATCAATTTCCAAGTGTTGGAGTTCACATCTAAAATGGTCTCCAAAAGTGTGTTCAGAGCTGGGGCTTTCAGAATGTGACTGGATCAGGTGAACTCTCATTAATCTACAATAAGATCAAATTGTATGGCATTATTGGGAGGTGATGGAAACGGGAAGTGGGCCTAGTTGAAGGGAGGGTCATTTGGGTGTGACCTTGAGGGGAATCTGTCCAGGCCCCTTCATCTTGGGCTTTTTTCCTGCTTTCTCTGCTTCCCAGCTGCTGCGAGGTTCTCCTCCACCACACTCTTCAGCCATGACCTGTGTGCCTTGCCATAGGCCTAAGAGCAATGGAGCCAACTGACCATGGACTGAAAGCTGTAAACATCCCAGCACAATGCATAAGTCCTGTGGGAACCTGGTGGGGGAAGGTGTTGGGAAATGCAAGCAGAGGCAACCTGAGCAGATATTTGCTAGGAGTCCAAATGCGAGGAAAGGTATTCTGGGAAGAAAGCATGGCATGTGCAAAGGAAAGGAGACAAGGAGGTACATGTTGTGTCCAGGGAGCTGCACATGTGTGTTCTGTCTCATGCACGAAGCTGAGGACACAGAAACCCTGCCTGGCTGGAAAAAGTGGACATCAATGTGCTGAGTGTTTCTCAAGGGCCAGATAGGGCCAGGGAACTCTCCATTTTCAGTGCAAACATGACCTGTGGGATCTCTGCAGTGGCACCTACAGGCACACAATGCAGCTGTCCCTTAGTATCCAAGGACGATTGGTTCCATGACTCTGAAGATACCCAAATCAACGGATGCTCAAGGCCCTTATATAAAATGGTGTAGCATTTGCATATCATCTATGTACATCCTCCTATGTACTTTGAATCCTCTCTAGATAACTTATAATACCTAATACAATGCAAACACTATGTAAATAGTTGTTAAATGGTATTGTTTAGAGAATCATAACCAAAAAAATTTGTGCATGTTTAGTACAGATGCAAATTTTTTAAAAAAAATTTCTGTCTCTCTTGGTTGAATGTATAGATGTGGAACCCATGCAGACTACAGAGGGCTGACTGTGCTCATGGAGCAGGGCCACCATGGGAGATACCCACATGTCCCCTGGAGGTTTTCCTGTGAGCCCCTCCCAGACCAGGATAGGCTTGGCCACCTCCAGCTGGTGAGAGCCACTCAGGAACACTCAGTTCTCCCTCATTCCCCTCCATGGTCTCCATCCAAACTTTCTCTAGTCCTCCCACCTTTCCTTTGGCTCTGGGCCTGTCCCTATGAAAGCCTTAAAATTCTGGGAGCCCAGGATGACTTATGTTCTGAATTTAGCACCTGAGCCCAGCAGCATTCTGTCTTGCAAAACCACCACTCTGCCAGCTTCACATGAAGGGGCCGCTTAATATGCAGCTGAGAAACAGCCCTACAAAGCAAAGCAGATAAGGTGGGAATGTTGAATATTCATTTCTGTGGTTAGAGGGTGTTTTTCCTATGATTCTGTTATTCAAATTAGCTTGAATAGTAACTTCCATTTCAACAACAAATGCTTAAAGAAACACTACAGGATAATCCCCACTTTGTCCTCCTGAGATCTCCTCCAGAGTGACCTACTCCCCAGAATATTCACCTTGAAGGAAGTGATCATGACCATGGCAGATTCATTAATTTCACCCCCCACAGGCCTAACCCAGCAGACAGGAAGAGAATGAAGGAGAGATAGCCAGCCCTCCAGTGATTCTGGTTCTAGGTCCTGGGTCAGTGCCCACAGTCCCAAGACCTACCATTTGATCTGTATAGCCTTTGACAGGGCAACCTGACCTCCAACTCAGCTCAGGAAGCAATGGAGCACAGAAGTCAGCTGAACATCTCTGGAGGCCACTCCCATGTGTTCCCAGTGCAACTTGTGAAGCCCATTCATTCTGCTACACCTGTGTGTTAGTCAGCTTTTCATTGCTATGACAAAATATCTTAGAAGAACAACTTAAAAGAAGCAAGATTTATTTGCTCATGGTTTCAGAGGTTTCAGTCTATGGTCAATTGGCTTCATTGCTTTTAGGCCTATAGTGAGGTAGAAAGATCTAAGCCGAAGAGTGTGGTGGAGGAGAGCAATTACCTGGTTTCTTGTCTTCCACTACATTAGATTGTAGATTCCCCAAGAGTATCTCTGCATTTGTAGTACATGGCCAGAATCTGACCCAAAGCTGAGGCTACCCTAGGCCTATAAATGCACAAATGACACATGGGTGGCTTTGGGTTGAAATCTGTGAGTGATGTTGAAAAATAGAAAAACAGTAATTCGAGGGATAATGGGATCAGGATCTCAAAAGATCTGATTTGCTGGATCAGTGGGCTTAACCAACAAGAGGACAGTTAACAAAAATAAATGCCATGCTTTGCATTTGTATTTAAAACCAATGGCCCCAGAATAGGAACAGGATAAGAGGAGACAGGAGGAGAGCGGCCAGAGAGCAGCCCCTTACATAAAAGCAAAGCCTGCTGCGATTGGTAGTGACACCATGCAATGGGCTACCATAAAAACCAAACTTACTTTAGGCAGAATTAATAAAGATTTTATGCCTGCCACAGGGGAAAATGGGGGAGGGAGTATTCTGAAAAATTCCAAAAAGCCCCCAAATGAATGCTTCAAGGGAATAAAATGAAGATGTGAAGAGATGGCTTTAGATCTCCAAGGGGCCAGCCAAGAGAAGCAAGGGCAGATGGGTTCTCTGGGACTTCAAGAGACAAAATGGGCTGATGGTTGGAAGTTCACAGAAAGGAAGAATATCAGGAGTCCAGCCTGTCCATATATTGCTGCTGTTACCTCTGGTAAAAGTAAACTCTCTACCTTTGAAGGTGTGCAAGTTGAGGCCAAAAGGGAATTCAGTGGAAATAGTGAGGTAGTTCATAAGACTGAAAGAAAGAGTGAAGAATTAGATTTCAGAAAAGATGCAAGCAGAACAGCTCAGAGGTCCAGGGCTGTGGTATAAATGGTTCTCCAGTCTTTTGTCCTGGTGTTACTCTGCTCAAGAGTCATGTTCCTTCCGGGGGGAGAGTCTGATTGCTAAGTTTGGCCAGGGCAGGTGAGGAGAACTTGATTGACAGGCTTACAAACATCGTGCATGATGGGAGATAGAGCTCCCATCCATTTCCACCAAGGGAAATGGAGAAGCTATTACCAGACAAATGGAGAATAGGTGCTGGACAGGCTAAAACAAGAGCAGGTCAATTCTTGGGGTGCTCACAGACCATGAGTCCAATCTTCTAGATGTGCAGAAGCTCAGAAAGGTCAATTGCTCACCCTGTGGTCACACAGGGATAAACACAGCCTGACAGGCCTTCTGGCTCCAGATTTGGTGTGAATGTCAAGTCTCATCAGAGTTTGGTACCCGGATCCTTTTACTTCCGACAGGCCCTCCAGGAACAACTCCTGTTCTTGTCATGCTTGGAGGTCTTAGCATCACCACAAACTCCCTACGATAGCTTCTGAATCCAGGCCCTAAGATATGCCCACATCAAGGCTTTTCTAAACTTCTTTAACTGCAACTCTGATGGCCACTGGATCTCAAGTGAGAACCCGCATTGCCAACTCCAGGAAGTGACTGTCATAACTAATTTATTTTCATGTCTGTTAGAAAGCCCTCCTGGGGTGGTATAATCCACAGATGCAAGCCTGCTTCACCTCTACTAGAAGGGTTTAAGAAATGAAATTAGACATGTTTTTGAGGCAAAATCTCTCCCAGTTAACTCCCTGGTTCGGCACAAATTCTCTTAGCATTAGTGACCAAAGGAGACTCCTCCAAACCATGTCCTGTCATCTCCTCTGAGCTGTCAACTTGGATTATTCCTTTCCTGGTGCTGTGCCTTGTCTCATACTAAAGGAATAATAAATACCGCCTTTCCCCTTTCTGAAACTAGGACTCCAGCACTTTATTTCCTACTTTACATGAAACTTTTCAGAAAAAGCACAAAGAGGGTAACAGCAGTTGCGATACATCACTAGGGAATAAAATGGAGACTATTTCTAGGCAGCGACCCAGAAATCAGCTTGTCTGTCCAACATTTAGTGATCCTACTGTGTGTCACACCTTCTCTTTCTTTGCTGGGCCATTTACAGCTAGGTATTGTACATCAGCCCACAAGAACTGCTCTCTGCGGTCCCCCTTGGAAGCCCTTTTTCTGACCTCATCCCCATTGACCTCTTTAGCAATATCTCTTTACCTTTTTTGTTACCTTTTTCATCCTCATCAGACAAGGAGACTTTGTTTTCACTATCAGTGACTGTGTCCTCCTCAGAATCTAGACCAACACCTGGCACCTAGAAGGCACTCAATAAATAGCTATTGAATGAACAGATGAATGAATGAATGAGTTCCTCCTGTTCTTTAAATTCTTTGGATCTTGATACACTAGCATCTCTGGATTGCAGCACAGTGTCGGCACATAGTGCTTAAAAAGCTGTGTGATATGGGGTCGGTGAGACTCAGCGGCATAAGCACCTGTTGGCAAGCGCGAGGTCCTGAGGTCGACTCCCAGTATCCACATAAAAAAAAAAAAAAAAACTGTGTGATATGTTTGAATTAAATTCTCCTCACACCTCTCATTGTTTCTCACTTCCTTTCTCAGGAATTTCTTTCTCCCCCTTCCCCTTTGCCTCTCAGTAAAGACTTGCATTTCTTTGGGTTCTGTCCTGTTCCTCAGTTCTTCCCACCCTGCAGAGAATGCTCCATGAGAGATCTCATCCACTCCCACACTTTCAAATTCCATCCCCACGCTGATGCAGGAAGCTGGAAGTGGAATAAACCCCACTAAACTAAAATCACTGAGTTGGAAGTCCTCGGGCACCTCAGAGCTTGGCAGGGTAAAGGTGTGGCAGAATAATGGATTGAAACTTTAATTTACATTTTGTTTTCTCTGATGTAGGAGAAGTGGAGAACTATGTATATTTTATCCCCCATTATTGTTTTCATCAGTTCTAAGACAGTACCCAGGACTTCTTGCCTTGGGGATAGTGGTGTTGGCTAGGCTGAAAGCACATATCACCTGAAGCCTGGCACTGGCTTTTGAAAACAAATCCAGTGATTGTTCAAGGTTAGGCTGCCTCACCTCAGCCTACTGGCATTTGGAGGTGTATAACTCTTAGTTGTGGGGGGCTGTCCTGTGCTTTGTGGGATGTCTGGCCACATCCCTGATCTCTGATGCCAGTAGCACCCTCTATCCAAGTTGTAACAACCAAAGTCTCCAGCTAATGCCAGACATCCCCTGGTGGGAGTGGTTTATCCCTAGCTGAGAATCACTGTGATAAATTATCCAAAGAAAGAGAGAGAGAGAGAGAAGGGGCCCTATGGAAATTGCAAAATTGGGAAATGGACAGCTTCTTCCACACTGGGAAAGAGGTCCGAAGAGTCGTGGTTGACCCCTTGCTACGTGACAGGCCACAAACAGTAAAAACCACAGAAATCCTTTCCCAGAATCCTCTTGGCTTGGCACAACCCCCCTCCTTCCAAGGTAGCATCAGTGTGTAGAAGGAAGGGACGATTGGAGCTTCCAAGGAATTTGGGGTATTGCCTCCTTGGTCTCTCTCTTCTCTGAATGCCTGCTTATAAACTTCCCCTTTTCCCTATCTGGCTTCTTCGGCCAGTGATCTTCATCCTCCCTCTATGCCTTGGGGCTGCTCTTGGTGGCCCCCTTGCTGTCAGGAGGCCCTACTGCAGATCAAACTGTGAGAAATTTGATCAAATCTGAGAAGGAATGCCTTAGGAGCAAGTGACATTGTTCAAATACATAAGCACTCCCCAGTAGCTTCTCCCTGACAGCCACCAGATCCCAGAAAGTCCAGAGGTATCCTCTTCATCTGGTGAATCTTCCTGCAAAAATAGAGGATACTTTCTTTTTTATACTTTTCTGTCAGGAAGTCTAGTAGTCTAGTAATCCCAGTCCTTATAAATAATCCTGAACATCCCTGTATTCTTGCCAAAGTATGGAAGACACCCCAAACTCAGGGCATAATATCTCACTTGTTCTTGGTTTCAGTGTCCTGGAATGCACACACATTCTTATCTTCCCCAATTTTTTTCTTTTTTTCTTCTTCCCAAATTTCTTATATACAACAACAGTTGAAGCATATATGTACTATTGGACTTAGGAGTAATGCCTTGAATTAGTTCCTCCATATTCCCCCTTAGAGTGTTTATAGAGGAATCTTTCTAACATGCTTTCTCATGGGACCCTGTAACTCTTCATTCACAGCCCATTCATGAAGAGAAAGCATCTTTCTCCTGTCTGGAGCCTTCCCCCATCAACTCCTCTGCCCATTCCTCAAGTACTGGGATCACCAAAGTCAAACTGGGTTCATCCCCCAGGAGGATTGCTGAAGCATGACAGAGGTTGTCCCCTTGCCTCCTAGCTTCTATGAAATGGTTAATATCAGCGAAAAGGGCGTATGTTGGTTGACTGGTGACCTACCCCTCATATGCTGATGATAACTATGATGCACAGGGAATGTGTGAGGAGACTGGCAAAACACTGCTTCTTCTCTGTCCCTCATAAAGGTGGGATAACACCATAGCAAGGGGGACTTGGTACCCTGGCTGCCCTGGTCTGTCCCAAAATGCTGAGATGATGCCTCACACCAGCACTGTTATGGCCTCTTGCCTCCCACCCCACCACCACCCTGGAGGACCTCAAGCTCCCACAGTATCCCCCAGGCATGGTCACTCTTTGCATCTGGGCCACAGATATCATGCCCAGCAGAATTTGTAAGTGCTAATGGGCCAAGTCATGGTCACAGAATGACTAGAAAGTAATAGTGATGCCCATGTTTGACACACTTCTTCCTTCATTTCCTTGGTTACCTTTACCTGAGGCTTTGGGTCTTAGAGGAAAAGACCTGGAATTGCAGAAGGTGGCTTCAGTGGGAAGGCCTTGGGTCACAGGCAAGTTTGAACCTATGATTTCTTGGGCCTAGCTTGCTCTGTCCTTGGGCAGAGAGAACCCCGATTACTCACTCATTGTGCTCCAGCCTCATCCACTAGTAGGCCAAGGACCTTCCTGGCTAGGTACCCAGAGCCACACTCAGCCCTTCCACCAGTGAGTAGAAGATGCAAGAAGCTGAGCCACTCCAAGCTTGGCCCTGATGCTTGTGCAGGACTCTGGGCCAGGGCTCCAAGACCTCACTAAGCTGCAATCTTCCCCGGGGACCTGGGGGTGGAGGCCTATCTTGAGTCCCAGCCTGTTGGACTCTTCCCAACATCCACAGGTTCCTCCTCACTTAGATCACCACGAACCACATTCTGCCAAATCTTTCATAATAAGAAGGAGCCCCACCCAGGGACCTTACTGGCCAGAGACCAAACCTCAAATCAGAGCCTACAGAAGTTTTGGCTGGTCATATCAAAACTTGTTCCCTTCTGGCTCGTGGACTATAACTCCTACGAGGTAAACTCACAAAGGAGTTCATTCCCCAGCTTTGAACTGGCCCCGTTCCAGTTTTCTCCTTTCTCCTACAGTACTTCTCCCATTCTCCCTAGCCTACTTCCAACACAGAAGTTCCAGATGCCCATGGCAGACACTAAACAGATGCACGACTGGTAGTAGAAAACTGTGGGGTTGGAAATCACCACTGTCTACACTGACAAATGGGTTAGTGTCAGTGTGGGGAAAAGGGTAAAGCCTTCTCTTAATGTCTGTTTTCAATGTCCTAAATCAGCATATACTTTTTCAGGATGCTGTGCACAGTACATGCCCAGATGCCATCCATCTGTGGCCTGGGCGAAGCCTCTAGGCATGGAGCAGGAGGCCAGGGCCATCAATACCTGGAAAGATCTCACTGACTTGGTCTACTACACAGGAGTGAATAAGCTGGGGATCCATGGTGAATTCTGGGCTACTGGCAGCATAGTGGGCTAAGCTGACACAAAAGGGCCTCCCACCTCCACTGGCACGTAGAAATATTAAGGAAGAGACTGCATTAAGATTATAAACATATAGTCAAATTGAAATGAAAGAGCTAGGCTCCTAGGAGACTGATAGAGAGCTCAAAGCCAAAGCAGTAAGCAGAAACCCATACCGTGGTGGTGCACAGAGGTGGACCTAAGGACTGAGAGCTGGTATTTTAATACTCACAGAGGCAGCATTGTGACCTCCAACCTGTGCAAAGGAGGCACAGAAAGTTCTCATAAAGAGTCAAGAAAACCTTTTTCCATCCTCTCAAGGGAGCATCAGACAAATTGTAAGAGCTGTAATTGGAAACAAATTTTAAGTTACCAGCAAGAAATTAAAATCTCAAGTGAGTCTTATGTGCATGAGATGTGATGGGAAAACATGGTGAATATTTAAATTTTTAAAATTTATTAAGATATAAGACACATTGCCATGAATTCCCCTCAAAATACTTGCCCTCACTTCACATACACTTATTCTATCATTCTTGCCACTTTCTGAAGCAGGTCTAGAAGTCCTCTTTTGTGAGTGTCTTTAGATGCATTGTCCTGACTGCCTTGATGTCCTGAATCAATTCAAAATGTTCACCTGTCATTGTCATTTTGACTTTGGGGAAGAGCCAGAAGTTGCACAGTGCCAGACTCCGTGAACAAGTAGATGATGACACACCGCCATGTTTTTACAAACCTGCCTTTACATTGGATATTGGATGCTGCACTTGGCTGCAGCATTCACAATATTTTTGATGATAGCTTGTAAAGACACTCACAAAAGAGAACTTCCAGAACTGCTTCAGAAAGTGGCAAGAACTATGGGATAAATGTGTTTGAATCAAGGGTGAGTATTTTGAGAGGGATTAATGATAATCCAATGTGTCTTTTACTAGAATAATTTTAAAAATTTAAACATTCACTGTATATTTTGATCATACTTATAAGAGCCCCCAAATTACACCTCCCTCCCACCCACCCCCCCAGGATGATTTGAACCATAAAATCATTCCACAACTCAGGAAACAACCTGAATATTCATCCACAGGAGAATTAATAAATTATACTGTCTATATATAATGGAAAAGTATTATAGAGCACTCAGAATGATGTACAACTGTACCGTATACTATATACTATATCAATATGAACAAATTTCTTTCAAAATAAAATTTCAGTGAAAAAAGCAAATTATAGGATGATTATGCTTGCTTAAGTTTCTATATGGATTTTAAAATCATCTCATTTACTTTCCCCTTTCTCTTATTCCTATCCCCCCCAAAAAAAGCTATTGGTATTTTATAAGGATATTGTAGCTTTCAAATTAAATCAGAAAAAAATAACTTAGGAGGAAATGAAACAGTTACAAGGTCAAATTTTCTCATCCAAAATATGAACAGGTGTCTCATTTGTTTAAGATTCTTTCAGTACCCCACAGAGGTGGTTAAAAGTAGGTTGGTTTGTTTTCTGGTTTTCCACATATGCCTTAAACATTTTTTTTTCTTTAAATGTATTCCTAGATATTTTATCTTTTTGCTGATTCTGTAAATAAGCTAATTTCTTCCATTATATCCTCTAACTGGTTGTTTTATATGTATATGAAAGCCAGTGGTTTGTCTGTGCTCATCTTCTACGTTGCTATCTTACTGAATTTTTTTATTGTTGGCAGTAGTGCCAAATTATATCTTCTAAGTTTTCCAAATATGCAATCATATCATCTGAGAATTATAATTTTATTTCTACTTTTTACAATATTTGTGCTTCTAATTTCTTCTTCTTATTTAAATTCATTCACTGCTGCCTCTAGTACAATATTAAATAATGGTGCTGAAAGGGGGGATTCTTCTGTTTCTGACTTTTGTAGAAAATCTTCTACAATTTTCCCATTATGTAGGATGCTGGACTTTGAGTTGAGATAGTCTTCCCATCTTAAGGAAATAGCCATCTATTCCTATTTTATTGAGTTTTTAAAATCAAGAATGGATGATTCGGGCCAGTGATATGGCTCAGCGGCATAAGCACCTGCCTGGCAAGTGCGAGGTCCTGAGTTCGACTCCTGATACCCACACACACACACACAAAAATGGATAATTCCTTTTTCATAAATTAATCATTTTGATATGATGAATCATTTAATTGATTTATTAATGTTAATCTATCCTTGTATTCCTAGAATTAAGTCCACTTGAATGTGAGTTATTACACTTTTAAGTGCTGCTAATTCTGTTGCTAATGTTTTGCTTAGGATATTAAAATAGATATTCACAAGTGAAATTAGTCTGGCATTTCCTTTTAGGCTCAGTCTTCATTGGGATTTGGCTCCAATGTATTGTTTGGTTTATTAAAATAATTTGGACTTTTTCTTCTTTTCAATATTCTAGAACAGAATAATTAATACTGGGATGTTGGAATTATTCCTCAAACAGATAAAATTATTCTGTAAAACCATTTGGCCTGGTGCTTTTTGGGAGATAGGTCTTTGACAACTTTCTCCATTTTCCCATAAATATCAGTACATTTAAAATGTTTTGTATCTTCTAAAATCACCTTGGTAAATTATATTTTCATAGAAAATTCAAGTCTTTCTAGTTTCACATTTGCTTTTGTAGAGTTGAACAGATGGTTCTCATGATAAATTTTGTGTCTGCGTCAATTCCTGCTCACTATTTGTTATTTTGTATATATTTATTTGCCTTCTAAAGGTTTTCTTGATGAAGGCTGGAAATTTATTCCTTGTTGTCCTTCTTCTTTGAATTTTATTTATTATATGTTTATTCTCTTTTCTATGCTTTCAAACTCATTAAATTATACTGTGTTTTATTAACCTTTTTCTCTGCTTTCTTTAGGTTCATTTTGCTATACTTTTTCTAATATCCTGAGTTGCATGTTATCTTAGTCCATTTTCTGTGGCTTACAGCACAATACCACAGACACGGTAAATTATAAAGAAAAGAGGTTTATTTTAGCTCATAGTTCTGGTCCAAGGCCGAGGAGTCACGTCTGGTGAGGCCCTTCTTGCTGACCAAGTCCCAAGGCAATGCAGGGAACCCATCCCAAGAGACACAGCACCCACATATGCCTGTCTGTCTCCTCTGTCTCTCTTTTCACAAAGCCACCAGGATTCAATCATGGAATCCCCACTCTGATGACCTTATCTGACCCTAATCATCTCCCAAGGCTCGTCTCTAAAAACCATACTGGATTAAGTTTCTACTTTCTTAAAACGTCATAATGGAGATTGAACTCCAAAGTGAGTTCTGGAGTGGACGAACCATAGTTGAACCATAGGAAATGCTATGTTCTCTTTGTTTATTGAATTTAAGGCTGAACATTTCAGGCTATGCCTCTTTCCTCCAGCACTTCTTGCTCTGTCCCACTACATCTTCCCCACACCCATGCGGAAAGGGCTTGTTGTTTTCCGATTTTGTTGTTATTTTCTCTTGTTGAACTGTAATCTGAAAATGGCATTTGGACTATTTTATTTGATTTGTTATAGTTTAATTTGTAGACTTACATATGATCAATATCTGGGAATGTTCTGTGGGCACTTAATGGAAAACCCTAGCAGAATTCTATGTAGATCTCTCCAATATACATAATACTTTGCTAATTATATCATTTAGGGTCATAATTTATTCATATTATTTTTACCCACTTAAACTATTCAACAGAAAAAAAAAGCAAAATCTTCTACTATTAGTGTGCTTTTTTCTCCTGCATTTCTCATAAGTTCTGTTGTTTTTCATACGGATGCTACTTTATTTGGTACATGGGTAGTTCATAAGCACTGCATCATCGTTACACTTTGCAATATAACACACACATAGTATTATTGGTACATACACCAACATATATTATTAGAATTTAAAAGTTCTCTTCTTTGTCTCATTTAATGGCCTTTCTCCTGAATTCTGCTTTGATATCAAGTTAGCAATCCCAGACCTGGGCCTTAACACCTCTACTAGATTCCCAGGCTACTACAACAAGGCATCACAAACTGGGTGAGTTTACAGAAATCTCTCTAGCAGCTCTAGAGGCTTGAAGTCTGAAATCAAGCTGTCAGTGGGACCCTGATATTTCAGATGGCTCTGGGGAAGAATCCTTCTATGCTCCCCTACTTTCTGCTGTTTTCCAGCAACCCTTGGTGTTCCTTGGTTTACCAAAGCATCACTGTAGCATTTGGCTGTCTTCCCCATGTGCATCTTCTCATCATCCTGTATGCGTGTCTGTTGCTGTGTCCACCTTTTCCCTTTTTACAAGAACACCAGTCACTCTATGACTTCATATCAACTTGACTACCTCTATAAAGATCCTATTTCACAGGTGAACTTGACTACCTCTATAAAGATCCTATTTCACAGGTGATCTTCTGAGGTACTGGAGGTTAAGGCTTTAGCATATCCTTTTTAGGGGACATAATTCAACCCATAACCCACCCAGGCCTGATGGGGCAAGGTGACAGAGTGGTTTCCAGAATATGGAGAGGGTGGATGCATGGAAAGAGATTCTCCAGAAAGCTGTGGGGTCATCTCTAGAGGAATTCAGGCTACCGAGGGTGACTGAGCAGGGAAGGAGCGGGGTAACCCTGTATCACTTTCTTCCCCCTCTAGACTTTCTCTAACATGTCACTTCAGGAAGCCAGATGACAAGGTAGCCCAGTGACATGGCTCATGTGAGTCAGTCTCCCCAAGGTATGGGTCAGTTTGGAGAGGGGCAGGCAGTAGATCTAAAGGGCAAACAGAAATCACCCACTATAGTACTATCTTTCCGGTGCATTTTTAAATGTTAGTGTTACTAGAGTTTTACTGAGTGATCTTTTTCTCCTTTATCATATAGTGTCTTTGATTTGATTAAGTTCCTTTAATTGCTCATCAGTGAAATAATTGAGTTTCTAGAAAGAACTCTCATCCTCAGGAAAGAGGGTCAATGGAAGGAGATTGGAAGCAATGCCTCAGTGGTGGTTTCCCATCACATGTGCTCTTATCCCCTGCTGCCACAGAGAAAGATGGCTTCCAGAAAACATGGCTGAATATGTGACTTCTGCAACTGTGTCTCCCTTGATTCTCTGAATACACTGGATGCAGCAGATGCCTAATTCCACCTCAGCTTGCTCCCATTCCTACACTCGTGGCTACAAACAAGAGATCTGTACATTGGTTTTGCATCGCACATTGTGCCATTTGGCTTCAGAAGGTCAATTTTTTCAAAAGATTTTGAGTCCTCTTAGCAATGAGTCCTCCCATTGCTAAGATTTAAGATTTAAGATTTTTCTGTTCTTCTTCGTCATTTTTTTTTTTTTTTTTTTTTTTTTTTTTTGGTTTCCTCTTTCTTCATTGAAATCCTGCTGGTCTCAGCTGGCTTTGGCAGTCCTTTCACATAAATTAGAGCCTGGGGATTAAGCCTGCCTTCTAGTTTCACTAAAAGTAAGGTTTATAGACTTTTTTCCTTGTCGTTGCTTTGCAATGCTTTCCGGGGAAAAACAGAAAAAATGTTGCCTTATAGTCACATATGAGAAGTCCCAATTGGTAAATAATTGTGATAAATTCAAATTGCTCTTGCAAGATTATTGGACCAACCAGATGTATCTGTGGGTCACATTTAGCCCATGTGATGGCAGTGTAGGACTTCTTCCTTAGGGCATACTGGTCAACCACAAAGCTTTGAAGCGAGCTGGCCCAATGTAGTGGATTGAATGTGCCCCTTTCAAAAATAAAAGAAAAATAAAAGAAATGTCCACAGGGAAACTGGGAATATGACCTTATTTCAGAAAAGGTCTTTGCAGCTGTAATTAAATCAATTGTAGATGTAGAGATGAGATCATCCTGGATTATTGGGATGGGCCATAAATTCAGTGACAAATGTGATCAAAAGAAGAGGAGAAGACAGACACATAGAGGAGAAAACAATGGAAAGACAGGCTGAGGCTGGAGCAATGTGGCCACAAGCAAAGGAATGTCATCAGAAAAGGCAAGGAGCAGATTCTTTTCTAGAGGCTCCAAAAGAAATCAACCCTGTGGCATGCTGATCTCTGATTTCTGGCTTCTGGAAATAAGAAGAAATACATTCCTGTTGTTTTAAGCCATCCAATTTGTGGTAATTTTTTACAATTGCCATACGACACTAGTACACCCTGTTTTCATCCTGCCTCTGCCATTTCCAAGCATCATAACCTCAAACAAGTTTCCTGGTGCAGTGAAAAGAATTGGCTGGATCTAAATCTTTGCAAGACCATTATAAGATAGCAGTAGTACCTATGTTGTGTATTGCTGCAGAGAACAGGGCTAAGACTGGGAACAAATTGGGACTTAAGGCAAAGGAAACATTTTCTGAGTCAAAACTATGCAGACTTGGAAAAGTGCTCAGTTTGGTGTGACTGCAAGAGCCCTGTCCCAGGAAGTGAGCAAGAAAAGGCAAGGACCACCCACAACATGAATATTAACAGGACAAGCCCAAGGTCAGAAGGACCTAGGTTACAACTTGGCCTTGCTGGGTGACTTTTGACAAATGACTTGCAGGTTCTGAGCCTCAGTTATCTCGTTGATAATGTGGGGAATACTAGCACTGACGGTTGTCATCAGGATGAGATGGGAATAACAGTAGAAGAGCCCTTACTACAAGGCAGACACTATGCTAATCACCTTCCTGTGGGTTCACTCACTTACTTCATCATGACCGCTCGATAAATGGTGCGTACTGTGATTTTATTGTGATGGTTTCCAACGTCAGCGTAGAGTGTTCTTGACCTGGAGTTGGATTAAATTTAGGGATCCTCTAAATTTCATCTAGGTGTGTGCACAAGTCGGTGTGTATATGTGCTTTTCTGGCGAGTGGATCCAAAGCTCTCTTCCATGTCTCAAACAGACTGGTGACACAGAAAAGCCTAAATATCTACTGTAGAGGAAATTGGATTCTGTGGCCTAGGAGGTTCCTTCTAGCCTAGAACTGAACAAGACGGAGGCGATGCTGCTGCAGGCCAATGTGGTCCAGGGCTAAATGAGCCTGGGTGCTCTGTCTGATGCAGGGGCCCTGCTGCCTCCCATTACCGTCTTCTCTCTGCCTCCTCCCGCCTATTAGCTATAGGCAAATTTCAGTGGAAGAAGCAGTGAAAGAAGCAAAAAGAAATTTGCAATTTTGATGCACAAGGGGCAATTTCTACAGACAATCCTTGGTGCCCATAAACGCCCACTACCTCCAGCGGCTCCCACTGAAACCCAGAGAGGATCATTTTCCATTCTTGTCTCTGAGATAATAAGTTGGAGAGAAGCTTCATATTTCAAATCAAAACTATTTTCCAACTAGAAGAAGAGTGGAAACTTTTCAGGCAAATTTCATATGCAATAACACAATTTCCTCCTGTTCTACTTCTTTTTTTCACCTAATACATGATAAATATTCACGATCTCCTTGAGGAAGCAGGAGCGCAGAGCTGGGAGGTGGGATCGTCATGGCTGCTCAGCGCAGGCAGCCAGCAGGGCATGCAGAGGTCCTTCTCCTTCAAGGCTTGCCTAGATTCCAGTCTCAGCTACTGGCTTCCCAGTCTGCCCTTCGCTCCCAGGAGAATTAGCCCTGCCAGCGCTAGAAGACGTAATTGAAAAGTATTTATTATCTTAATGGCTGTGAGCCATGATCATTAGGAAAGTACCTTGGAAAGGATCTTGGGCTAGAAGGTGAGCCCCAACCCCAGAGATTATTAGGATGTTTACCAGTTTAGGAGCTCCTCTTTCAGGGGTCAGAGGTCAGGGAACAGCAGGAGGGACACAAGCGAAAACCTTCACCAGCGGGCATCATGGTAGAATGTTGGTGATAAACCAGTGAGGCCTGTGGTTGGGAGCACAGAGAGCATCCCTTCCTCCAAGAGATGACAGTGACCAGCTCCTTTCTAGTGAGCACTTGCCAGATGCCCAGACTGGGGTGACACTTTACCCACATCACTACATTTATCCTCAGTGTTGTTATGAGGTGGGAAGTATTATTATTCCCATTTTATAAGCAAAGAAACCAAAACTCAGGAAGCCTGATGGTGTAAGATCATGCTGCTAATAAGTAAAACACAATATAATACTACATGCCCTCCAGAGGGTATAATAAAGGACTGGACTCACTCCACCACCACCAAGCTCCAGCAAGGATGGAGGACCACAGTATCCTTCATATGCTGAGGGGGAACATGCGACATGAATGACACTTTGGGGAATGCCAGTTTTTAATAAATTTCAACATACAATTATCCTATGACCCCCAGTTCTATTCCTAAGTGTTCATTTAAAAGAAATGAATAAGCCAGGCATGGTAGTGCACACCTGTAATCCCAGCACTAAGGAGGCAGAGGCAGGAAGATCACTGCAAGTTCAAGGCCAGCCTGAACTACATAGCAAGACCCTGTCTCAAAATAACAATAACAACAACAACAAAACAAAAAGAGAAAGAGGAATGAATATATGTCCACAAAACGTATGTCACATAGCAGCTTTGTTCATAAGAGCCCCAAACTAGAAAACTCCACGTGTTGATCAGCAGGTAAATGGAGAAAGACCTTGGCTATACACACAGAGGGAAAACTGCTCAGCAATAAAAAAGGAGCAAACTAGTAAGACATACAACATGGGTGAATCTCCCAGTCAGCAGAAACCAAATCCAGAGTGCATGCTGTGTGATCGCAGCCGCGGAAAGCGGAGTGGTGGTTGGCCAGAGTGGTGGGCAGGGATTAACCCCAAACAGAAACTAGAGTAACGAAAAATGTTTTACATCTTGGTTGTGACAGTGGTTACATGGTTGTTGATGTCTTCCAAATCCCATCAATTGAACACTCAAAGTGGGCGAATTTTATCATACCCATTATACTTTAGTAAGGTTGCTTTTAAAAACAATCCAGAGTTCTTGCCACAGCCAGTGTGAACCAGCCCCTCCCTCCTCTTTCTCTCGGCTCTCCCCCCTTGGCCCTATATTCTGGCCACACCAGCCTTCCTGCTAATCTTCATATTGTCCAGGTACATCCTCATTTCTACAGCTTGCTCTTGCTGTCACCACGGCCTGCAATGCTTTTCCCAAGACATACACTTGACTCGTTCCTTCACTTCCTGCAGATCTCTGTTCAGAGTTACCTGCCAGTGTGGCCTTCTCTGACCCCAGCAGCCCATACCCTAGCCTTTACTCTGCTTTCTTCTCCATAGCACCATGGCACATCCTGAAACGGTGCCGTTGTGTTTGTTTACTGTCTCCCCGTAGAGTGAGAGCTGAGACTACGTCTCCGTGGGAAGTGTTTTGAGATCCAGAGCCACATCTGGCATGTGGTAAGCACAATCATTCTTCATGAATGAATTAGACCCTTTCCATCCAGCTTTCCTTCCCTGTTCCCCACTGTTCTTCCCAAAAGAAAAAATATCAAAAATATCTCTTTCAGTGACGTACCCACTCTACCACACATCAGTCTTGCATTCTGAAAAATAACAACAGCAATAGAATATTTTGCTTCTCAGTTTCAATCATTTGCATTTGGGCATCTTACAATAGTGGTACCCCAAGAACACTGAGTGGGTATTTATCCAACATGTGCATAACTAGAGAACCTCTAAAATGAAGAACCATTTTTCCAAGGTGACTTCTGTCTTTAACACCAGAGACTGGTAAGAATGAAAATCTGCTTTAGCAGCTTGTAAAAAATGCAGTCTTTCTATAATATTTTTGTTCTGCTTCACCGATCACCCTTCTACAGGTATATTTATTTACATAATGAGGATTGTACAGCATGACTACATACAGTTCTGTATCCTGTTTTTAACCTTTAGTATTAGAGAATATTTTCTCATGTCATTAAAAATTCTTGGAAAATATAATTACAAATAGCTATGGAATGTTAGCACATATAGATGTACCACAGTTTACTTAAGCAATGTCTTACTGTAGAGCATTTAGATTGTCTCCTTTTTTAAAGCTTCAATTATAAATAATGAATGTCATAGTGTATAAATTTTTTCCTGAATTTCTAAGTATTTCCTAGAGGAGGAATCCTAGCCCCAAAGGATATGGGTTTTTTTTTAAGGTTGTTAATACATAGTCCTAACTTGTATTTCAGATTTTCAAAAACATAGTCCCAACTTGTTTCCCAAAAAAGAGATGCCAATATAACTTGCCAACAATAGGATATGAGATGGCTGTGCTGCTTTGTCTTGGCAAGCAGTGGACACTGCCATTTCTAAAATCTATGCTGATTTGGTAGCTAAAAGTGCTATTTTGTCCTAATTCCTATTTTTTGATTACTGGTAAAGTGGAACATCTTTTCACGTATTTATTGACTTTTTGTGTTGCATCTTCTGTGAATTATGTTATTTTCCTATTTTGTAATTGAAGTGTTAGTGATCATCTTAGTGAACTGTTGGAGCTCTGAGTATATAATGAAATTAACTCTTTGAGTAGAAGATCTTTGTTTTTTAGTTTGCTTGCTTTTACTTGTGTTTATGTTGTTTCTTGAAATATATAAATTTTTTCCCTCTAGATTGTTGCTGTTTCGTTCAGGAAGACCTTCCCTACCCCCAGACTAGGTTAGGGCCCTGCTAAGTACCAGGCTGGGTCCATGTGTAAATGCCGTCTTCCAACTACACAATGAAGTAGACCCTGTCATCCACATTTTGTCATATTTGCTATGTAAACTTTCAGCCAGATGCAGTGGCACACACTTATAATCCCAGCTATTTGGGAGACTGAAGCAGGAGAATCCAGCTAGGAAAAAATGAGACCCTGTTCCAAATAAATTTTTTTTTAAAATGGGCTGGGGATGTAGCTCAGAGCTCCCTGTGTTCAATCTTCTGTACAGCAAAAAATTTCAAACACATAGAAGAAAACACATATATTGATTCTGAGATTTGCTTCAAGATAGTGGAGGGCACAAGCACCTGCCTGGCAAGCGCGAGGTCCTGAGTTCGACTCCCAGTACCCACATATGAAAAAAGGGCCGGTGATATCGCTCAGTGGCACAGGCAGCTGCTGGCACGCGAGTTCCTGAGGTCGACCCCCGGTACCCACACAAAAAAAAAAAGATAGTGGAGGGGGTAAGGAGCAGAGCTTGGGGAGGTCGCAAGTTGCACGAGAGTGCCATAAGCTGGTGACAGTTACAGCTGGTGATGGAGTCAGGGGTTCGCTTTCTTTTTATAAGATGATGTGAGCTGGTTGACAGCTTAGAGGGACTAAAGGGGACCCTTCCCTATTTCAGATACTCCTCAAGGTCCCGGAATCATCCCATTAAACCCCACACCCACACTGAGAGGAAGGAGTCCCTAATCCCATTTTAGAGTTGAGGACATTGAGATGCCAACAGATGAATTACTCAACATTACATAACAGGTGATACGGAATCAGGATTTGAACTCAGATCATCCTGACCCAAATTTTATGTTCCCTCCTTTGGGCTAGGCTGTCTTCTTGGAGAAATGACATTGAATAGAAGAAAAGATGGGCCTGTCCCATAGAACTTGATTTAGCCAAACTGACAAGAGACGGTTCAGATTAGAAATTAATCTGATTTTTTGAAAATAAGAAGAGTAACACTTCTTGTTTAGCCTGCTACTCATTCATTTCTTCAGTCATTATTTCTGCAATCATTTAAACCTCAACAGTGCTCAAGTTGATTAAAATGACAAATAAAAGGGCAGACAAACTAGAAGATTCCAATGCCACCAATACTATCAGGTCCCCCAACCTCAAATGGCCCTGCGGACTTTGCACTATAGACATTTGGCCAAGAGCTTTCTTGCTGACACAATGCTTTCACTCACATACTAGTGTATCAGTTGACTATTGCTGTGATCGTGCCGTGTAACACACAACCCCCAAATTTTAGTCACTTACAGCAACAAGCACCGAGCACTCCTCCATTGTCTACAGGTTGGTTTGGTTTCTCCAGGCCACTGACCAATACCAGAGGTTCTCATCATTTTATCTTTTCAAATAAATAAGAAGTCCACCTGTATTCTAGGGCCTCATAAGGTACACCTAAATTTTGATGATACCAAATGAATTTTCAAGGCCCTGAAGCACTAGGTGAATTTGTAACATTATAAACAATATAGGTAAGGCAGAGATGGGACTGGGAACACAGTTCTCATTCCCCTGGTTGCAACTTTTTTTCTGTGTCACCCAGAGAAAGAGTAAGAGTGTTATGACAGTGAGCACCTTGAATCTGCTCTGGTTTATCTCTCACAGCACTAGTATTTTACTATTTATCACAAATCATTCACGATACAAGGCCACAGACCTACCACCAAGAATAGCTGACTTTCACAGCTGAGAGTAAGAATGGTAAGCCCTCTAGCTATCTGGAGGGCATATGTTAGTTAAGCATCTACTGTGTGCCAGACACTCGGAAGACCCTGCTCTCACAGGGCCACATTCAAGTTGGGATGGGGTGAGAAATAGTCAATAGAAAAATGTGTTTTTAAAAGATCATCCGAGTAGATGATAAGCCCAGTAACTTCGAGGGAAAGAAAGCATGGTAGTGGGAAGGGGGTGGGGGAGGCCCATCAGCGCAGGCCATTGGAGGAGGTTGATTGGATTGAGTTTTGCCTGGGAAGGAGCCAGCTGTGCAAGTCTTCAATAACATTCCAGGCAGAGGGACCTGCAGGGACCAAACCTGAAACTGGAGCCAGAAGAGAAAGAAGGCAGCACGGTGAGAAGACAATGAGCAAGGGCGATAGACCAAAGAGAGAGGTAGATGGAAACAGCTTTCCTAGGGCCCTAGAGGCCTGTAGGAGGGGTTGGGATTCTGCTCTAAGGACACTGGAAGACTGGGGAGTGTTTCCACTGGGGAGAGACACTGCCTGACCAGATCTCTCTGACTGCCCCAGTGACCACAGAGTAGAACAGGCTCATCAGCTGAGTGGACATGGGGGTCTCCTTGCCATTTCCACAGCCCCTTCCCCATGTCATCCTTTGGGGATAAAGAAAAAGAACCTCCAAAAAAGAGAGGAGCCCTGTGATCCAGGAAAACCAGCAGCCACACTTCCTGCTGGAATATCCAGATCTTGTGTGCAATAGAAGCTGCAGGATTCTCTCTTCCAAGCAGCACTTGGATCTTCTGCAAAGTCATCAGCACATACAGCGAGCTGCATCCATGTGGGTGGCTCTGCGGGTGACAGCACCAGGGAGAAGCTGGGAGATAGACAGGACTTGCAACACCCCCATGTGCCAGCTGCCCTCAGCCAGAGCCAGGCCCTGACTAGGGTCTCTCAGATCCTGTGGTTCTCCATTCTTCTACCTTCCACCCCCTAGGGAGCAAGCTGTACCTTACCTGAGCCCTGGAAGGCCATCAAAGCTGGGCTGCTCATCCTCAATCACAAGAGGGCAAACTGAGGCACAGAGAAATGAAGTTTGAGCACAGAGCCGCAGAGGCCAAAGTGGCAAAGCCAGCAGTTGAACCATTCCACAAACCCCCTGCTCTTTACCTTTCCTGACTCCTGCAGTGAGAGGCAACCCACAAAGAGGCTACCATGTGCAGGGCACCATGAGAAAAGCTTTACACGTACTGAGAAAGCTGAGCCTCATAAAAATCCTGTGAGGTCTACACTATTACTATCCCCATTTTATAAATGAAGAAACTGAAACAGACATTAAATAACTTGCTCATGGTCATACAGAGCTACAAAGAGGCAGGGCCAAGATTAGAATTAGTCTTTGTTGCTATGCTAGCTGCATCTAATGCTCCTCTGTGAAAGGAAGGAAGGAAGGAAAGGAGAAAGGAAGGGAGAAAGGAAGGAAAGAAAAAAGGAGGAAGGAAAGGAAAGAGACAAAAGTGTGGAAATACAATGTGCTACCTGCATATTTGTGCATACGGGTGTGTGCAGGTGTGCATCTGCAGGTGCGCCAGTGTGCATGTACACTCTGGAGGCTTGTGCAGGTATGCCTCTGTGTGATGCTTTTGCTAAGTGCTGACATATCTGCTTTTTGTGCTCATGAACACATGAGCATTCAGGTGTAGTTTCAGGTGTGTCTTCTTGTGAGGGCAGGCACACGTGGGCACTGGCGTGCATATTTATATGTGCCTATGCATCCATGCATCCAAATGGGTTAGTGTAGCTGTGCCTCCCACAAGTGTGTGGCAGGGGTGCAGGTGTGATTTATTCCCTCTGTGTGTGTGTGTGTGTGTGTGTGTGTGTAGGTATGTGGTGACCTTGAGCATTTGGAAGTGATTTTGAGGGCAGGTGAACCAGCTTATTTATGTTGTGGTGTCTATGGTTGGGTCAGGTGTGCCAAGGACTGTGTGACCCTCTTATGGCCAGTTCTATGTGGCCCAACTCTGGCCAGGGCTGCACATGGAAAACACAGAGAATCCCAGGATTAAAAGAGCCTCTTTGCAAGGTCAAAGTTCTGCACCAAGTTTACTAGAAACTCTGCAGAAAAGCTGCATTGAAAATGGAGAAATTGATACGTTTACTCTCTAAGCCTTTGTTTCCCCCTTTGCTTTGCAGTGTTTGGAAGCTGCCTGCAGCACTTGGAGAGATGCTGTGTACAACCTGGTACAGCCTGCAAGTGATGTGGTGCTGAAGGACAGGTGAAGGTCACTTCTAGGTGAACTCTTCAGAAGATGGTCACTGCTATCAGGCAGTGGCTCCCATCCCTACCTCAGGCCTGGCTCTGCCCAGCCTGAACCCACCTCTGCTGGTGAGATTCCAGGGACCAGGGGTACAAACCGGGGAAGGAAGGCAGGAGCTAGAGTGAGGACCAGGGGAAAGGGGAGGGAGGACTCAGCCAGAGCCATGAGGCCACAGGTGGCATGCTCTGCTCCAGCGGACCTCTGGTTTACATCCCCATACCTGAATTCTAAGCATCTCCAATTATGAAGCCAAGTGTTACGCTGTCCTTTAAAGAAGTATCTGGTTAAACAAGGTCACAGTGATTGTTCAGCCTCACGGTACAATTCTGGGGATGAACACTTCACTCGCTCTTAAAGCAACTGTTTCCCACTGGATAGCTTTTAGGAAGCGAAGTCATTCACCATTTCCTGATTACTGTGTGACCACCAGAATGCCATGTGCTGAGGTACAGAAGAGTCAGACAAGGCTGCCACCCTGCTGGAGCCTGCAGTTCTTCAGGAAGAGGTCCAGCTACACTGGTTCCACCCCACCAGCCTGTTGCAAAGGCCATCTCAGCGGCTACACAGCCTAGTGGCTCCCTCTAGCCCAGCACAGCCCTGCAGAAGAGGGAAGGCCCTTTCCCCTCTAAACAAGCATACTCTGTGTCTTTATAACTCCTCAAAGGCTGCTCCACAGAGATTTGTCTCCATTTCCTTCCTCATATCCCTAGCTTGTCCCCAAGACCTACCTCCTCTCCATCCCCCTGCTTCCCAAGGGAGACCCTTGTAGGCTGAAGCATGTGCTTCCCAGGCTTGGCCAGGCTATGAGGCCTCAGGCCCCAGATGCTAAGAAGAGAGGGAGGAAAGGAATCCCTAGATGCTTTCTTGGCAAATGACAAGGTCTTATGGGGAGGCTGGGCCTCTCCTGCTCAGGAAACCCTAAGTTATCAGCCAAAGACAGAACGTAAGGTTCTCTGACAATGCTTAGGAAGGCCATCTTTTATAACACGTGGATTATATCTTTGGCTAAAATGGTGATGATGGGAAGTTGAGAGAAAAAACCAAAAGATTCACATAAAGGGACATAAAGACAGAGACCAACAGTCATAAACACAGAAGAAAAATGCATAGAACAGAGAAAGATAGGGAGGTAGATTCAGAGGTAGAGAAAGTCACCACAGCAGAGTTTCAGAGAGATGGAGATGAGAGGCGCCAAGAAGGGAAGAGGTCAGGATGCACCAAGAGACAGGGAGAAACATTTAGGGCAGAGAAACCAGTTGCAGAAGAGGTGCTGAGACCCAGAAATCGAGGTGGCAACACAGAACTGATGGCCAGGAAATACCCCCACTTTCTATTTCTCTGTTGTCCAATTCAAAACAAAGGAGGAACAAAGAAGGAAAATGACAAGATTTGAAATTGCTCTGCAATGGAAATTAATGTGCACTAAATGGTAAGTATAAAAGTAAAAATTAAGAGCTAACCTATTATGGAAGAAGGAAAAATAATTACACTAAAGACCCAGATATGGTTACTTTAGCAGGTTGCAATAAGCCAGCTATTTTTTATGCCCTGTGTATCTCCCTCCTCTTGATCCTCAGCTGTCCTGTGACCTGCTATAGCCTAGAGGATGTGACTGACATGACACTGTGTCATTTCTGAGCGAGGGCTTCAGGGAGTCCTCACAACTCTCATCTTTCTGTGTTGGGGTGGGGGGCGGCCGCTGTGTGAGAAGTCCGACTAGACTAAGGCTGTTGTGAGGTGGCCCAGGTGAACCACCTGGAGAGACCACATGCAGAACAAGGGACTTGGCCAACATGAGAACCAAGGCCCCAGACCCGTGACCCAAATCAAGCTGCGCCACAGCTCTGAATCGAAGCTACACAAAGCCACAGAGAACAGCTCTCCCCAACAGCTGCGCCTCAGTTGCAGAATCCTTAGCAAACGTCAAAATGATTGTATATTAGGTCATTAAATTTAGGGGTGGTTGTTATACAAAGTGGATAACTGGAACTGGAACTAGAACTGAATCCAATGGACTCCATCATTGCCTGTGGTTGCTGGATTATGTGGAAGACGGACCATCTCTCTTCTGAAGAACCACGATTGATAATCATAAAGCCAGCAAAGGCCGGCCACAGCCAACTAGTCATCCATACGCTCACATGCTGGAGAATGGCAGTGACTATGCTGTATCTGTGACTAATGGTGGATAAAGAGAATCCGAGGGACATTTTAATTAGCATTTACTATGCACCAGTCTACCCTAGTTCACAGCTGTAAAAACTAAGGCCCAGAGATATAAAATGACAAGGTCTCACAGCCAAATCTTGTCAGTGTCAGGATTTGAGGCCAGAACCCACAGCCACCTCCTGCATCTCGAAGGTACTAAGCCTAAATGCTCATTAGACCTTCGTGGGAGGGTGGAGAGAGGACAGGCAGGGGCTCACCCTCTCTGCAGGTGACCTGACACTTTATGGAGCCCATTTACACAGACAGGCCAGTGGGCAGATGGGCACCCAGGCAAGGCTCCTATCAGGACCACCCTCCCCACCCTGCCCTGTGCAATGCCGGGCAGGACAGCAGCTGATGTGCAGGCTCTGTTGGAAGACCCGGAGTAATGGCTTGACTCTGAAATTGGTTCCAGGAATACTTTTGCTCCCGTTATTATACTGCCTTCTCTGACATCCCCTCCCCCAGCACTTTTTTTTATACTAAACTTTCTCTGAATTCACCTGATTTTTCCCATCTCCTTTACATTCTTTATGGCAATGGAGAAATAATCACCACTTCTCCGGCAGGGTGATGGGAGTGTGCAATATTAACTGTAAATCAGGCAGAAATTGGTGGAAGGGGAAGGGTTTGATGAGGTGCAGAGACATTATATCATTTTAAAGCACTTTTCTGGTCTACAGTAATCCCCATGTAAATGAAAAGGAGGCGACATGCCTTTCGCTCAGAGGCTGCCTTGAGGAATGCAGAGAAAATGCTCCCGGAGAGAGTACACAGGGCAGAGGAAGGTTGGCTGGGGCCTGACAGGGGAAGCAGAAGTGGCCAGAGCTGTGCCCCCAACTCCTCCCCCCAGGGCTGGGTGCACACCTTGGACTTGAATCATCCTGATGATGCTGCGACTTCTTGGAAGAGGAAGACCCTGGACTCCGAAGGTGGAGAGGGTGGTGCTGTTTGCCAACAGGAGACAGAGCTGCATCAAAGCGTGTGCATCTTGCAGCCCAGTGGTCTCCACTCAGAGTGGCCCTGTCCCCAAGGGGGACATCTGGAAAGTATGGAGGCTCTGGGGGTTTTGTCCATTATCATAACGACTAGAGGGCACTTCAGAACTTGGTGGAAGCTGAGGACGCTAGCATCCTATAAACACAGAATACTCCCACATGACAGAGCGCTGCCTCCCTAAACAGCTGACAGCTTCCCCTCTGTGCAGTCCTCACATGAAGAACATGAAGAATAACTAGCTACAAGACCCATAACCACAGGGGCCATCCCCAGCGACAGGGTCAGTCCCTCCCTGACCCTGGTTCTTTAGTAAGCTTGACTAGGCTCATAACTGCTGGCTTGACAACACAGCTGCCTGTATTTTATGAAATCTAAGATGTCAGTGATTGTAAGGGGAAATCATTATCTTATGCACTACTAAGAAAGCCCAATGCTTCCTTATTCATTAGATTTTCTTTTACTTAACCTCATTGAAAATGTTAATACTTAACAGTTATTATATATCATGGACTATTATATATCATGGAACATTATAAGGGTAACAAATTGGCCACAATATTCCTAGCTTTCCTATTTATGTTCCAACTTTTCTGAATCTCTTTTCAACTCAGCCTCCTCAGTGCCATCCTGTGAGACACCAAGGGTGTGGTCACTGCTGCCCATCTGCAAAGAGAGCCTACAGCACCCCTGAGTTTACTTCTGAGTGGCTGATCCCCACTTGTTGTGATGCTGAATTTTTCTAAAGATGTCAACACAATGTTTTCAGACAGTAAACAAGACTTCCTTCCCTGAATGGCCATGCAATATTTTGTTGACTGACCATGGAGGCGCTGGCTGCTGGCATCTGGCCAAGCCTTCCAGCTCAGCCACATCCATTAAGGCCTCGGTCATCGGAGGCCACATCACCACCACCGTCCCAGGAGCGGCCACTGTAAGACAATAGGATAGATCCTGATTTTCAAGATTCTAAAATGGGAAGAAATGTATATCTTAGGACCTATGGAACATGATATTAGGAAATTAGCTGGTGTGCATGGATACATGCCTGTATGCATTAGGCATGCCTCTGCCTCACAGACCATGCTGGTGGACATGCCTGTTATCCTGTCCCAGGGCAGTGCAGTAGATGTGTCTGTGCTGTAGGGTTGGCAGACTTAGAAAATAAAAAGACAGGACACTCAGCTAATTTGAGTTTCAGATAAAAAAATGAATAATCTTGAGTATAAGTATATTCCAAGTATTTCATAGACCATACTTTTACTAAAAAGAGAGAAACTCAAACCTAGTTGGGTATCTCCTATTTCATCTAACCACCCCACTGGGGCCCAACGTGCAGACATGGCCAGGATGACTGGCCCATGACTGAGCTCCTGCATGACTCTGGGTACCCCATCAACTCTCCCTTTATGGGTACAAGCTCAGGATGCTGAGCAGAAGTGCCTACCAGCCTAGAATCAGCCTCTGTTTGGCCCACTCCCCACTATACATAGTTGAGGATGAGACTGGAATGAGGAAGAACTCAGGCCAGGCCCAGGCCTTGGCAGTTCCCCCCTCATTTCTGCTCCAACAGAGATGCCTAACACTCAAGCAATGACCACCTGAGGGGCAAAGGGAAGTTTCCTAGAACATGATGTATTATAGATAAGCAGAAAAGTACAAGGAGGTTTTTCCAGGCAGAAGGATTTTGTGCAAAGCAGCATAAATACAAAGGCACTAGAGGAGTTCTAGGAAGAGAGAGAAGCCTAGTGTGCCTGGACCGTGGCACATTGGTGAGAAATGCAGAGGGACCCAGGTTGGACTCCTGGCTCTGTATCTTCACATCTGTATGACCTTGGACAGTTATTTACCACTCTGAGCCTCAATTTCCCAAACACCAGAGAAGTACTCAGTCTCAGAACTCCTAGGCCACCGAGCAGCACAGTTTGAAAACAGCTCTGGAGCCATAATGATTAACAAAGGATTTTGAACACAGGACATGCACAATCAGATCTGTGTTTTAATAATAATTACAAAAGCAAGCATTGATGGACTACTTGCTATATGCTAAGCGCTGTGTAATTATTAAAAATAACATTAATAGTAGCCACTGTCTACTCTGTGCTAGGCATGGTAATAAGCACTTTACCCGCATGATCTCACTTGGTCATCACGACATCCCCCTGAGGTTGGTGTTTATTATCCCCATTGACGGAGAATGAAACCGACGCCCAACCCAGTGACCATACTTGCCCAAAGTCCCATTGACACCGGTGGCAGAGCCAGGATCAGACCCAGGCTGCTGACATTAAGCCCAGTTGCTGAAACTCCTGGTAAGCTGCACAGGTTCCTTTGCCTGGTGCATTCTGCAGACTTCCCTGGGAGAAGACTTGTTTCTCTGTGCACAAAGAACAGCGGGAATCAAAATTCCATGTGCATCCTAATTCCTGTGCATAATAATTTAAATGACAAATCAGACTGCAATTAGATAGCCCCTAGCCAAAATTCAAGCCAGACGTAAACAGGCTGTGGTCAACATCCGCACTGGGGTCAGCTCAGCTCGGCTCAGGGAGCCAAGCCTCCATGGGAGTGTCTCAGAACTGGGGGTCCCCTGGGAAGGCAGCCTAAGGGACTAGAGGCAGGCGCCTGATTTCTCTGCCAAGTGCTTGCAATTACAGCCATTCTCTCAGTGCTGCAGACTCCTGGGGAAGAGTCATCCGTCGCTCGGTTAAACTGATTAGGAATTACTTTCTCTGTTTCAGAGTCTTTCCTGAATCTCAGCAGTGTGCAGAGTCGCTGCCCAGGCTTCTGAATCAACATGGATCTTAACTATTCCAAGTTCATCCCAGGTGCCCTTGGCAGTCTGGGGGTCGTTGTTTCTGCCCTTTTCTGTCTCGCCAAGTTTATTCATAGTGTGTTACCTGGGTAAAAACTGTCCACTCCTTTCAGATCTCACCTTGGGGAAGTTTTGAAATACAGTTCAGGGGTCATGCAGCCCCTCCAGAGCTTGGGTCAGGCAGGGTAGTGCTAAAATGTGGCTCACCATGTGGCCAATGATTGGCCTGCTGTGAGATGGGCCACCCTGCTCTGTGAGCGACCACGACCATAAGAGTGTGATAGTTTACTGTGCCCAGCTCCTGGACACTCACAACATGCTCAACAGCATCTCTTTCCTAGAAGTGTCACGTGCTTTTTTGGTGTGTTAGTTTTTTGTTTTGCTTTGTTTTCTCTTTTGTTTTTGTTTTTTTGTCTCATAACAAATAACTTCAAAATCTCAATGGTTTACCACAAGACATATTGTTCAAATATTTTCAAATACATGGGTTCACAGATCACAGCGGCATAAGAAGAATGAGGAGAAAGAGTAGTGCTTTTTAGGGGCTCAGCTCCAAAGTAGCACACAGTCACTGCTACCCACATCCCACTGATCAGTGGGGTCTGATCATCAATGGGGCAGAGAAACAGATGCCACCCAAGGTGGTCACAGGATGTGCCATTCCAATACAGGGAGGGAGCAACAAGACAATCTCGTTTAGGTTCTCACTGGACGCCAGCAGCAGGATACCCCATACATCAGAGATGAGGCGGTTAGGCTATTAATGTGCACACACATCTGGAGCTGCTTTGGGAAAGAGCTGTGTGTGGGGGGGGTTCTTTCCTGAGAGCACAGGTGTGGACCCACTCTGACCCTCCCTGAAGTCACTGACACAGCCATGCTGGGACGAAGCCTCAGGAAACACGAAAACAAAGAACGATTTGCACATCTTGATTCACAGGACCAGGTGGCAAGGTTGTTCCCCGAGGGCCTTGGCTCATCTTGGAGACCCCAGGCTTTAAGAGGGAGGTAGCCCACCCCATTGCAGAGATCTGCCAGACACCCCAGCATCTTGGCTCAGAGAGACTCCACATCAGGCCTGGAAGGACAAGAGCAGGTGTCCAATCAGATCCCCTGGCACACAGATGGGAAAACCAAGGCCAGGGAGAGGAAAGACCCCACAGAACCCTGCCACCCCAGCACCTTTTCCAACATCCCAGGGCCCTGATGACCACACAACCTCTTGGTCTCCCCTCCCTCACATTATCCAGATACCACGCACATACATGCATGCACACACACCCTGCCTTGGCCCTGACATGGGCTCTTCATGCATCTGGCAGAAGATTTTGGGCCAGCCTGCCCATTTCTACTTGAGAGGAACTGCATTTCCCAGGGAGGGTGTGTCGGTGACAGAACAAGGGACAGAAGTTCAGCCAAGAAACTCAGGCCTGTGCAAGGCCAGCCTGGGCGAATGAGAGGCTCCTGGATTCTGGCCTCCAATTAGCACCCTCCGGTCTGAGAGCGGCTGCTGAGCAGCTGGAAGGGAGCAGGCTGACTGGTCAGCTGGCAAATGGCCCCTAATTGGGTGTCAGGCACACCAGGCCCTACCGGCACCCCTCAGCGCCCCACACACCCAAGGATCACCGCAGAGAGCCGAGGGGCGGAAGACAGTTAATTGGTCCGGCCTGCCGGCAATTGGCAATCCCATCCTCCACTTTCTGATGCCCTGTCACTTAGCTTCCTTTGTTTTCCATTTCAAGGGCTTGGGAAAAATTGCCCCGCATCTCCGAGAAGTTTGCTGGAAACCTCAGGGTGGGAGGGGAGCTTAATTTAAAAGAGACTCTTAGCAGAGACATTTTGGCACATTTCCCACGGTGGCCCCAGTTGTCCTGACTGTGGAGCACTGCGGGGACAATCATCCTACACACCCTTTCACACCCCTGCTTGTCTGTATTTTTAGACAAGAGTTCCCAAGTCCCTGGAAAGCTACTGAAATGCTTTTTGTTGCTTTTTGCCTGGAGGCATCGTTGTTCATTTAGGGAGAAAAGAAAAACGATTAATGCTACTGAATTTCCCCCCCACACACAATTTGACTAGAGGAAACCACAGTTAGCTGGGAGGGAGTGGACAGGGATTTGAACACTTGCATGGACACAAACACAGAGATGTCAAGTGACCCTCATTTGAAGTATGCACAACACACAAAATCTCCAACTTGAAGATGAGATGATGTGAGAGTGGGATTTATTTAAAGGGTGTGGCTGAAGTGATATATGGAAATGCAAATCTGTCCAATCCGTGGTTTTTCTCCCCTGTATTTTCCTGATCTCCGTTACTCCTAAGAAGGAAGTCAGCACACTGCTCACTGCCCCAGGGGCAAGCACAGAACCAGAAATAGCCTGCAAATGTCTCTCTGGTTTCTATGTTCCAAGAGTCTGCGCCCATAGGGACGGGGATCACTCAAGGCTTGACCAGTGTCTTGGCCAGCAGCCCTCTCCTCTCCTCTTCAGAAGGTTATCTCAGGACAGGGAGGAGAGAAAGACAGAAGAGGGCAGGGCAGACTTGTTTCCATCAGCCCCTCCGGGAGGGTCTCCCAAGCAGATGGAACTTCGAGCAGCCCATAAATTGTCACCACTTCAAGTATGACCCAGAAGGGCCGGTGAGATAGCTCAGCGGCATAAGCGCTTGCCTGGCAAGCGTGAGGTCCTGAGTTTGACTTCTGGTACCCACATAAAGGAAAAAAAGGGCTGGTGATATCGCTCAGTGACACAAGTGCTTGCTGGCAAGCGCAAGGTCCTGAGGTCGACTCCCGATACCCACATTAAAAAAAAAAAAAGTATGACCCAGAAGCAACAGAAAGCCACCAGGCATAGAGAAAACCCTAAGAGAAGCTGTGGAGTCCAATGAGGAGGGGCAAGAGGCCTGTCCCCTCACCTTCCTTCCCAAGATTTGGCTCTGCCTAAGGGCCCAGAACTATAACTCTTCCCTATGCATAGGACTTCTAGGGAAGACTGACATTGACTTCCACCACTCAAGCTCTGCAAATTGGTGGTTCAGAGGCAAAAATTCAATTTAGTAATATAAAGAAAAAACTTTCAAGATAATATGACTTACGGATCTGAATGTGTGGACATGCTGTCTCTGGCTTTAAGACATCTTCATATCACCCTCACAGACAACCCTAAATTAGCCCTCATCCTCCACTCAGTCTATTCTCAACCTGTCTTTTCTCTATAGTATTCACATTATCTGACATTCCAGCATATATCACATGTTTAGTCAGCCATTGTCCTTCGTTGTAAGGGCAGGGATGTTGTTGGCTTTGTTCACTGTTGTACTCCTCCCTTACAAGAGAGCCCAGCACACAGCAGTCTCATGTGGGATGTGCGATAAATAAGCATATTGTGTTCAATAACGACACCTGCTGGCAAGTAGGATATTACAGCCCAGCTCTATTAAACATTGTTACTGCTTGGTTTGCAAATTCCTGGAATAAAGAAAAAAAATTTTTAATAGAAGATACAGTACAGTCTTAATAGGAAGCCTTGGGATTAGGGTGGATGTGGGGGTGGGAATTATGCAAAAATCTAGTGAAGAAAAGAGAAACATAAGGTGAGGTCTTTGCTCAGGGTGCAGCAACCAAGCCTCAATATTTTGCAGGGCTGTCACTTGTCTTCAATTTAATTTTCCTATTCTCTTCTTTATTTCAATTCACTTCCCTCAAACATGTTTTATTTACTTATTTTTTTGTGGGTACTGGGGGTTGACCTCAGGACCTTGTGCACCGGCAGGCGCCCGTGCTGCTGAGCGATATTACCAGCCCCTTTTTCATATGTGGGTTCCGGGAGTTGAACTTGGGCCCTTGCTCCTGCCAGGCAGGTGCATATGCCACTGAGCCATCTCACCAGCCTCTCAAACATGTTTTGATTCAAGCACCAGTTGGAGAGAGAGACAGTGAGGAGAGAAATAGTTGCAAGAGAAATACAATGCTCATTTCAGGAGAGCTTAGAATCAAGCTAAGGAGAGAGGACAGGATGAATTTGTCTGTACCTTCTCCAGCATCCACTGAACACTTTGAGGCTTGCAAAGTGCTTTCCTGTATATTTCCTGTTACCTGTCCCAGCAGGTAAGGCAGTCATTCATAAATTCCATAGTTTCCTCACAGAAGAGAAAATTGAGCTCAAAGAATAAACAGACTTGTCCAAAGTCCCCCACAAAGGATCCTGGAAGGACAAAGATTCACACCCAACTGTTCTGTGTCCTTACATCTCCTGAGGTTTTAGTTTAATGATCTCAGCCACAGAGAGGCTAGGAAACAAACAGTAGCCAGAACAGAGCACTAGAATACATACAGACAGAACCCAGGGGCACAGTACCTAATCCCACCACCTACAAAGGTTTTTACCACAATTATCTTCAGTGTTAGTTAATTTTATGTTGCTACAACAAAATACATAAGCCTGAGTACTTTATAAAGAAAAGAAATTTATTTTGCTTATACTTTTTGAGGCTGCAAGTCCAAGATTAGGCAGCTCTGTCTGTTTGACCTCTACCAGGGCACCTTGGCTTGTCACCACATGGTGGAGAACCTGGAAGGGAAACAGCCACATGCAGAAAAGGCCGAACACATGTGGAGGACTTTCTCCTTTGGCTCATTGCAAGAGAAATACAATGCAATAGAATGACTCATTCTCACAGGAATTAACTCACTCCCTGAGACCAGCACAAATACCTTCTGAGGGCAATATAGCCAATGTCTTCATTACCTCCCACTAGGCCTCACCTCTTAAAGATTCCACCACCTCTCATTATTTCCACAACTGAGGATGAAGCTTCCAAAAAGACTCAAACCATAGCACCTTCCCACACATATTGCCATTTTATT
The DNA here is from genome assembly GCA_028451465.1 of Erethizon dorsatum. NCBI lineage: Eukaryota > Metazoa > Chordata > Mammalia > Rodentia > Erethizontidae > Erethizon > Erethizon dorsatum. The sequence continues at coordinate 104,781,293 of CM051827.1, read as the reverse complement.
CCTGGAATATTGGTAAAGTGAGAATTTTGATGCTCTCCGGCAGGGGTCAGAAATCCAGGTCCTCCCCATCCAGGTGTCCACACCATGGTCTATGTAACAGGAAACTGCTGACTGCACCCCTGGGAATGTTTGCCCCAATTCATCATCAAATCGCTTGCAATTATCAAACTGTGTTCCCTTGAGTTGACCTTTAGCTGGGAACAGCTATGTTTAGAGAAAACCAGCCCTTTGTAATTACCCCCGCTCAGATGACTTAAAGGTCGGCTGTAGATGTGACAGTTTGATCCGTGGGAAGGGCTGCTTCCAGGATCCCTGGATAATATTCAAACCAGACAATAATTAGCAAACATTTTCTGTGACTGAATCCATCCCTGTTGTTCAGCCCTAGAAGGGAGCCCATGAGACTCCCTAGGCCAAAGTTGTCCCTTCTGCACATCATAACATCAGTGCTCTCGTGCACACCCCTTTACAGTTTGCACAGATCTTCATAGCTTGCCTCATTCACTCCTCACATCAGTGTCGTAAGACACACAGTCCTACTTTACAGATGAGGAAACTGAGGCTCAGAGAGGTTAAGTGGGCTTGCCCAGAGTCACACTGTTTACCAAGACTTAAACCCAGATTTTCTGACTCCAAATCTCCTACTCTTTCCTAGCAAAATTAGTCCTTCTGCGAATATGTATTGAGTGGCTACTATGTGCCTGGCCTGGTAGTGTGATGGAGAAAGGAAAGAGAGGCCCCATCACTGTTCCCAGTGTTCAAAATCTCAGGATTACTGGAGAGGGAACAGGAGAGACATGGGCCATTGGGACCCTAGAGGCAGCAGTATATCCAGTAAGTATCCATAAATGCCCTTGCAAGAACTTTGGATGTCAGAAGTTAAGAACCAACTTGAAGAGATCACAGAGGATTTTGGGTAGACGTCAACCAAAGACAATGGACAAAGACTTCAGATTGAGAGAAAAAGCATAAAAATGTAGTCAGCCAGTATCTTCAATTAGCACATTTTAAGTAGCTAAATAATGAAATGGTACATGTCACCTAATCCCAGTGTGGAGAGGGACTGGGGATATGAATGACATTCCTTCAAGCCTAATTTTCTTGATTTTAAAGGATGCTGGAGCCTCATGGCTTCCCAGGAGTCCCTGGAAGAGCAGCTTGAGTAGGGAGGGCCATTAATCTCTACTTTCCCATCACCTACAAACCCCATTTATGTCAACTTTACATTTTGAGCTTCCATTAAAGGAATCCATGGTTTTAAATACACAAAAACTACCAGTTTATAGACTTACTTTCCTAGAAAGTGGCTTAAGGAATTTATTAAGTGCCATGAGTACTGACTTCAAAATTTCTAAATTAAAGTGCAAAATAAGAAAGGATGGTCATCACACTAAAAATTTCATCTCAACTGATTGGTCAGTTATCAGATCCTAGCAAGATGAAATAATGATTAAAATGAAAATATTAGTATTAATAATTAACTTCTATTTAGCACTTACTATATGCTGGGGACTCTCAAAAGTACTTGAAGAGCATTAGTTTGCACCCCCATGAGGTGGGTACAATGGGTACTATCCTCCCCACTTCACAGGTGAAATAACCAAGGCTCAGATTGTCCACAGAGGTGATTCACACAGGGTCATGCACGTGGGTTTAGTGACACAGACTGTACAAAAGTGGGTGGTGGATCTGCAGAGAAACAGCAGCTAATAATGGAAGATAAGGAGGAGCTCTGGGGGATGCCATGCCCATCTCTGTTGGCAGAACAATGGGCTACCAAGTCAGGAGGACGCCGGATGCTTCTGGATCAAGTGACTACTAGGACTCCTTCTTTTTTTTTTTTTTTTTTTTTTTTTTTTTGTGGGTACCGGTGGGTCGACCTCAGGACCTCGCGTGCCAACAGGCGCCCGTGCCGCTGAGCGATATCACCGGCCCCTTTTTCGTATGTGGGATCCGGGAGTCGAACTCGGGCCCTCGCGCTTGCCGGGCAGGCACTTAAGCCGCTGAGCCATCTCACCGGCCCAGGACTCCTTCTAATTCAGAGACGCACATTTAGAGTTGGAGGGTCTCTTGAACCACCCGGGAACTGAACAAACAAGGAGCTGTTCTGGGGTAACAGCAGCTTCACTATAACCAGCAACTGAATGTCCACTGGGGAGAAATGAACACCTTGTGCAGATGTCAGACTGAAGTTTGATCTTATTAAGAGAGAGAGAGAGAGAGAGAAATGGCACTCTTAATAAACTCTTAAGATAAATTCCTCTATAAAGACATTATGTAACTCTTTAGAGAAGATATTTATCCAACATTTCAGAAGCACTCATTTATCTACAAACAACATTTACTTATTCATTTATTATATCAGTCTCCATTATTCTAGTCATTAGCGTGAATTCCCCTAAGACCCACCCTGGCCATGTGCTTTCAGCCAGCTGTTTACCCAGCAGTCTCCAGCGTCAGCCCCAGGCTGGGCTTAGGGGACACAGTAGGGAAGGAGAGGCAGGGAGTACTGGCTGTAGGTCTGCACAGTCCAACATCAAACCACTAGCCACATGAGGCTATGCAAATGTAAATGTTAATTAACTAAAAATAAATAAAGTCAACAATTAGGTTCTTCCATCACACAAGCCACATTTCAAGTGTTTACCAGGTGGACAGCAACGTGTCCCTCACGAGACAGTGCAGATGTAGAACACCGTTGTCATCACAGAAGGTTCTAGGGGAAGGTGCTGATAGGTGAAGCAGTGCCTGGATGGGGGGGAGGTGAGCTGGTGTCATCAGTAGCTGTTTGGTGTAGTCATGGTTGCCAGTCTTTTTCAATATTCAATAATTCTGGGGTCTGAGCCATTCGTATTGGCTCAGCCTAGATGACGCTGAATGAGTGGGGTAGAGTTGTTCTTAGATACATCTGGACACTGAGACTTCATGGAAAAGAAGGTCTTGCAGGGGGTTCATAATGTATGTGCATGGACACAAGCAGATGGCACTGTTCAGTGCACCTGCTCCTTGGAGCCCGTATGGCAGTGCGTGTGCACATGGACTCACAGATTCTCTCCCTCTTTCTCTCTTTTTCCCTCCTAAAAATATCTGCTCACTTAGATGTACACACATAGGCAATTACACAAACACGGACGTGCACATTCATGAAATGCACCCACTCAGTACACATCCGTTACACACATGTTAATTCTATACCCAATCATATCTGACTCTTACACCCCCCACACACACACACAGTGGTTTACACAAATGCATCTGTGTCATTGCTGGGTTGTCACACATGATTGAGTTGGCTACAGTTAAGTTCTATGGCTTTTTGCTATCCTGATATAATACAGAAACAGATGGGCCAATTTTTCTTGCATTTCCTAGATGCAAGATAAATGCCCGGGAGCTCCACAGGAGCCCTGTCCTTGGGATCTGTCCATTCATTCACCGTTCAGCAAACATTGATTGAGGGCCTCAGAACTGACAGAATCGCAGAGGAGTTTCAGGATAAAACCACAGAAATTCCACCATGAGTGCCAGGCTCAGCCAAGGAGGGGAAGGGTTTCAGTGTATGGAATGCAGCCCCTAGTCTGGGACCAAAAATGTGAGTAGTGACCCTATCACCCCTCCATGTGTCCCTGCCAAGGAGATCAGGTCATACTTGCATCAGGGAGGGGACAGGGGATGGGATTTCCTGGCTGGACCTGATGGCATGGATTAGAGAAGTCCAGAGGTAGGTAAGTCCACCAGCCTCTGCCTAGCTTCCTCCACGCTCATGCGGGCCTCATGCCCAGCTCTCCCCATAGGCACATGGATATGCTCAAGCCTCACCTTTAAAAAAATGTCACACTTCATTCCACAACGCCCTTCCTAACTGTCAACTATGGCCTAAATCTGCTTAGTCGGAGCAAAACTCTTCAGAAGAATTGTCTACACTCACTGCCTTCCCTTCTTCAGCCCAGTGGATCCTGGAACCCACCCCAAACAACTTCTGACTTCCCCCCTCCACTCCAAGAACTGCTTTCCCAAGTTATCTATAGCCACCATCCTGCCAATTCTGGCTCTCACCTTGCATGCCTCACCTTAACAGACCACTGTGCTACACTTCACATGGTTAGTATTTCTTCTAGCATGCCTTCCAACCCTCAAACTCCACTGTAGTGCTTGGCACAGGTAGTGCTTCGTACTACTCTGCACATTGTCTGGGCATTCACAGTTTTCCTGGTGAGACATCATTATGATGGCTTAGGAGGCCACAGACACACTTGATTTGAGAGAAAGTTATGTTGCCCAGCAATGTGGAGTCCAAAAGTCTTCTACACTTAAAACAAGCCCCCAAGTTCAGCTTTGCAATCCTGGCTGCTTGAATCAAAGGCAGAGGAAGAAGTAGCTGATAGATTTGAAGAGAATGAATAGGAGCTAGGGTCCTACAAGTCCTTGTCCAGGTTGAATTATGCCCCCCCCACAAAAATGTGACTGTATTTGCAAACAGGGTGATTACAAATACCATCAGTAAAGATGTAGTCAAACTGGTGTAGAATGAGTCCTTCATACAATCACACTGGTGTCCATATAAGTTTATAGGTGAAGACACACTGGAAAAGGCGTGTGTCATGATGAAGGTGAAGATTAGAGGTGTGCAGCTGCAAGCCAGGGATTACCAACAACATCAGGAGCCAAGAAAAAGTCATAGAAGAGATTCTCCCTGGGAGCCTTGAGGGAGCAAGCCCTGCCAGCAACTCAGCTTTGGACTACTGGCCTCCTGAACAGAGAGACAATAAATTTCTGTTACTTAAGCCACCCAGTTTGCAGCACCATGCTATGCAATCCCAGGAAATGAATACAGTCCTGCTCTCCATTTTTGGAACCTGAACTATTCCCAATGAGGATCCACCAAGAGCCCTTTGCCTGAGGTCCCCAGCTTGCTGCACCCACGATGAGAGACAGCAGAACATGGGGACCTGCATGGGCTTCAGACTTACTCAGACCTCATTCAAGTGCTGGTTCCTCTGAGACTTTGAACACCTTAGCTACTTAACCCTCTGATACCCAGTCTCCTTGTCTATATAAGGATAGATACTGAGTAGAACTAATAGATCTTGTATGTGTAATCTCACCAGCCTTTGACTAGAAAATAAGGCCACACTGACATCTAATGATCAAATTATGTGGCTCCATGACTTACTGGCTTAACTGATGGAAATAGTCTCCTCAAAGTGTCCCCAGTTTCTTCTAGGAGTGGCCAAAGAGAGCCTCGCATAATCCCACAAAACCAGATGGGTGGCCTCACCGTTTGGTATTAAGAAATGCAGCACCAGCAGCTGCTCTCAGCTGCCAGAACTTGAGGATCTGTCTTGAAAACTTCATCCCTGGTCACCCTTCCTGGGGCAGCCTGAGTGTTCAGGGGCCGAGTGAGGTGGGGGCCTGACCATTTCTGCTGGATGTGGACATTCTATGGGACCAGGTCACTTCAGAGCTCCCCAGCAGGCTGCCCAAGGCTTCATCAGGGTCACATCATGGCCCAGCGTCCTCTGCCAAGCCTGCAGATGTTCCCTGTCCTTCACAGCTGGTGATCCCTAACGACACCTTGTGCCCTAAACTCCTCAGCACCTGCTCTGGAGAATGCATCCTGATTTGTCCATCATAAGGAGGGCTTTGTCTGTGCCAAAAGGGCTGCCCCTGGATGTTCCCAAAGCTACCAAGATGGGGTCCAGGCAGAGGTGGAGACAGAGTTCTCCTGTAAAGCAGCTTTGCTCTGCACCAAGCTTTGCAGAATTTTCTGGATTTCTACCCATTTCTGCCCAGGACTTTATGCCCAGAATCTTAACAGGTATCCAAGGAAAACAGAGTTCTGTCCATTCCTATCTCTGTCCCCCTGACTCTAATGTCAAGCTCAGACCATGTGGGGACCAGAGGGCAAGTAATGCATATCATCCCCTTTGATCTCTTTCTGTAACACCCTCCCCTTCTGTTCTGAAACAGAAGCCTCCATGCAAATCAATGGTTAGGAACCAGCCCCAAGTGGGAGGGAGGGGGAGGGAGGAGGAGCTGGAGGAGGAGCAGGAGCAGGCCTTATTCCACATGTAAAACACCTACCCTGCGCCTGGCCCACAGCAAGTGTCCAATAAATGATAGCTATTATCATCATTGTTATTATTATGAACCATGATAGCTTTGCCCGTAGTTGGTCTGCTGGCAGCAGGAGGCTGTGTGCTGGCCTGCTCCCTGCTCCAGATCACTAACCCAGGCTAAGTGGCAGTAATTACGACTTTGAGGAATACTGGCAACAATGCCAAATTCCAGAACAGCTACAGTCCTGAATCAAGAGGCATCTGGCTCCAGGCCGCAAGGGTGAGCAGGTATTGGCACAGTTGGCCATGTGGCAAGGTGGGAGTGGTACCTGCATGGTGACATCACGGAGAGACTGTTTCTCTTGGCCCCCGTGGAAGGAGAGCTCCTACTGGACACACAGCAGGGAAGGGCCCAGCACCATGACATGGAAGGACCACAGGCTCCCAAGAGTGGAAGCCCTTCTGTTTTTCCTTGTGGAGCTCTGTGTGGGTCTTGACCCAGAAGGAGCCAGAGCTGCTGCAGCCTGGTCAGACTCTGGCTCATAGCTGTGTTGTGGTTGCCTTGCCAGGAAAACACCACTGTCCCATGGGGCTTGGAGAAGTTGCCCAGGGCTCCCTGCACAGGATTGCAAGACTGCTGCACATGAGACATGGGGCCCAAGGAACTGGTGCCACCCTTTTCAGAAAAGTGATCCCCCAAGCCAGGCATGGTGCTGCACGCCTGTACTCCCAGCTACTTGAGAAGCTGAGGCAGGACAATTATGAGTTCAAGGCCAACCTGGGCAACTTAGTGAGGCCCTCTCTCAGAATAAAAAAAAAAATGTAAAAGATTCGGGCTCAGCGGTAGAGCACGTGCCTAGCATGCAAGAGCCTCTGAGTTCAATCCCAGTATTGGGGAAAAAAACGTACTGAAGTCAGCCCAAAAAATTTGCCTGACTCATGCTTAGAGCCGAGGGACAAGGCCACAGGCCCAGTGAAGTCTGGACTGCTGACTGTCCCCAGACTCCTCCCAGCCAGGGAGCCCGAGCTCCTGCAGAATGCTTTTGCTCAGAGAGCAGAATGAGCCTCCTTTGTCTCACGACCAAGCATGGCCCTTGGTGTCAGCCTCCGTGTCCAGTTCCTGCCCACCAAATGCACCCCATTCAGATCCAGGAACACCAGGCCCTTGTGCTCTTCGTGCCTCCAAGCTCTGCCACATTCTGCTTCTCCCTCCTGGAAGGCCCTTCTCTCTGGTTCTCCTGCAAACTCCCAGTCACTGGTCAAAGCCGGTGTCAATGTCACCGGCTTCATATGTCTCCCCATCCTCCCCCCACTCCTGATGGGCAGGAAAGCTGCTCACATCAAGTTCAGAAGCAGAGAAGAGAGGAGCCAGGGAGGGAGATACCTCCTTCCAGGTCGCGCCCATCTCCTAACAGCAAGTCAACTATTGCACCCCATGGTCCAATCCTCTTCCAAAAGTCCACCTATGTGTGCAGGAGAATCTTGGGGGACATCTCTATATAAACTGCAGCAGAAGGCACTGCTTAGTACTCACTGCAAGGATGTGAAATGAGCAGAGACGGAAGGAAAGGACAGTTCAACTGGAGGGAAAAGAAGAGACTCAAGAGAAAAGGGAAGGAAAAGAGAGAGGGAGAAGGAAGTAGCACAGTGAGAAATGAGAAGGAATAAACTCTCATGGACTGAGCCCTGCGTACCTATTTGTGCCAGGTGCTGCTTCTAAAGACCTAGGGATTTATGCATTGGGAGACACCCAGGGGGCAGTGACAGACCAGGCAGGAGCGCCATAAACGATGTGCCTGGAGAAGGTGCTACTGGTCTCAAGGGGCCTCTCAGGCAACCCAGAGGCAGCCCACATATCTGGTTCCAGAAAAATCCCTGGTTTCAGCTCCTTTAACTCCTGGTGCTTTACTCTCCATCTTCAAGTCTTCCACCCCCAGCCCTGGTGCAAACCCTTGAAAATGTGCTCCTCTGGCCTTCCGAGGTGGGCTGCCTTCCCTACATCCTTCCCCTACATTAAACCCCTCAGGACATTCTCTCAGTCCTGGCCCTTCCCTTAGTCCCCAGTTATGGCTGGCTTAGGTATAATGACTAAATTCAACTATAGTGTGAATGACTTCAAACTGATTCTACATCCTTGTTCCCTATCTGTTCACATGTACTAAGGTGAGACTCACACCTTATTTTCTGACAGTAGCCTGGGAAAGCATGGCCTGAGCCTGGACCTCACTATGAAATGTGAACTAGGTGGAAAAGCACATTTTTATTTACTCATACGTCTTTAGAGCCACATTTCTCCAATGAATTGCCTACCTGTGGCAGAACAGCAGCACTAAACAAATTATGACAGGTACACAGACCTTGCCTTTGGTTCACAGTCCTGTTCCTCCAGTCGGATGTTAGAAGTGGCCTCACACTATAGACCCCACATTGTTGGAAAATCTGCAGCCTTCTCCACAGTCAGCAGCTTGAGTCTGAGTAAACACCTTGCAGGACCTCCCAGAAATGGACACCATTTCCCTATCTGGTTAGCAGGGGCCTAGAACCTGCTTACCAAATCAATGAATGAATGAAGAAATAAGTAGAGGAGTGAATGAATGAACCCCTGTGGACAGATCAGCAAACGAATGAGGGAATGAATAAATAAAGGAATCAGGGACCAAGGGAGACCCATTAAACTCTAGAGGATGCCACACCTGTTCAGGGGTCACAAGTGTATGACCAGCAAAACTGCACTCAGTCTTCTTAAATTCTTCCTTTCTTCATCACGGCATGATCTGTCCTTTGGAAAAACATTTGCTGTTCAGAATGCGAGACAGGCACATTGTCCTCATCATCGTGATGTAAACCAGCCCACACTTCATGATCATTTTGTCTCAGACTTTCAGGAATAGTCTCAGATTTGAAGTCTGGGGATGCCTGGGGCCAAGGTATCCACGGGGTCTTGCAGGAAGAAGTGAACTCCCTGCTGACGGAGTCTATAAGCAGATGCTGGTTTGTTAAAGATGACTCATTCCCCGTGGTAGACGTGGCCCCCTCCAAATTGGAGTTTCCAAGAGTTTCACATAAGCAAAAAATTAACACCTTGGACAGGTTCTTCCCCCTAGTTTTCCCCTTTGGGTAATACTCAGTATCTGGTGAAAAGAAAGAATTTTATGAGCTGTAGGCCATTCATCTGTGAAATGACAGGCCGGACCCACAAGCATGTAAATTCCACAGCACCCCCTCATGCCACTAATCACAGCTGCAGTTTTACATATAAATATGGGAGTGTTTGATTAAAGTATGATTCCCCCACCATGAGACTGATTAAGGTTTCTCACCTTATTTTAGCAGGTAGTCTAGTATGATGTTCAAGGACATAAACTGAATTCATACTTTTTCTTCTATACTGCCTACTGATACATTGTGCGACCTCAGGTAAATTACTCAACCCCTCTATGCTTCATTTTCCTCATTTGTAGAAAGGATGATGATATCTACCTACTTTATAGGTTTGTTTTGAGTGTTAAATGAAATAATCCAGGGGGCCGGTGAGATGGCTCAGCAGCGTAAGCGCCTGCCTGGCAAGCGCAAGGGCCTGAGTTCGACTCCCAGAACCCACATACGAAAAAAGGGCCGGTGGTATCGCTCAGTGGCACGGGCGCCTGCTGGCACGCGAGGTCCTGAGGTCGACCCCCGGTACCCACAAAAAAAAAAAAGAAATAATCCAACAAACATACTTTGAAGAGTGATTGTACATAGTAAGTAACAAAAGCTGTTATTATCTTTACAGTTTTTTAAATAGAAAAAAACTAGAGTTGCCATTATTTTTTTCTCAGAATTTTTGTCAATATTCCCACTACAATTGAACACTATTTGAAGATAAGTCACACAATAATCTGATCCTGTTGTTGATTTTTCTGTTACTTTTAGGATAATTTCTTAAATATAGAACTTACTTCAATGTCTCTTGCCAAACATTACTGAATATTTTTACTTGATGTTTTCATTTTTCCCAACTCAGGGACATTTTCTTCTAGTATTTCTTTTATTATAACTTTACTTCTATAAAGTCCTCTCTAGGATTTCCATTAAATGGGAGTAAATTTGGTGGCTCTGGCCCTCTGTACCTATTTTTACTATATTCGGTTAAAGTTCTTTTCCAACTCCCTTAACAATTCCATTCCTTCTTTTCATAATTCTCTTTGAATTCAAGGGAGAATTTCCCAAGCTAGTCTTCCAATTAATCAGATTGTTTTCCTGAAGTACCCATCTGTTACATAAGGCCTCTCGGGGGCTTTAACTTTGGAGTCATGGCTTTCCTTTCAAAGAACTCTTCTGTTTTCAGATTGATCTATTTAAGTCAACATAACAGCATCTCAAATCTCACTAAAAATACAACTAAGGGGGCTTTAAAAAAAATTTTTCCCCTACTTCCTGAAAATATTTCTTCTACTGGGTACAATTTGTGCTGAATGTTCAGCTTAGTCTCTCAGCCTCTCTCTTTAAATTGCTAAGTTTTTTCGCAATACCAGCAGCTTTTCATATTTGTTGATGCCATTTATAGCTGATTTACTTTGGATAATCCATCGGTGACTAGTAAGTCACTGTACCCTCCCCTCAATAGTGATGGAAGGTAGTCATCAGTCAGGGACTATAAATTAGAATTGGCTTCAGGAACAAGTGACAGCACATTTAAAGTAACAATGGTTTAAGCGAGATGTGTTTATTTTTCTTCCAGGCAAAAGAAATCCAAAAGTTGTCAGTAGGGTTGATAAGGTGCTCCACAGTGTCAAGGGCTCTGGCTCATTCAATCTTGTTTTACCACCTTCCAAACACACCAGAACACAGGAAGTTTAAAGTATGTGGCGCTCCTGGTATCTTGTACATTCCTGGTAGGAACGTGAAACATTGCTACTTTGGAAAAGAAATTGGTAAGATGTTAAACATACTTTATATGACTCAGTAATTCTACTCCTAGGTATTCGCCCAAGAACAATTAAAACATGCCCACAAAAGATGTGTATATGGGGCCGGTGAGATAGCTCAGCGGCATAAGCACCTGCCTGGCAAGCACGAGGCCCTGAGTTCAACTCCCGGTACCCACATACGAAAAAAGGCCTGGTGATATCGTTCAGTGGCATGGGCACCTGCTGGTGTGTTAGGTCCTGAGTTCAACCCCCAGTATCCACACACACACACAAAAAAAGATGCTCATAAATTTATTTGTAAAGCTGTTGCCAATCAGCCTGGGGTTCTTTAGCTTGACTCAGATGGAAATCATGAATTGGCAAAGTGCAGCTCTGCTAGCAATCCTGCTGTCACCAGATGACACTGGATAAGGCTGGGTACCAACAGTTGTTACAGCCAACTGCTCATCTCTGCTACTGGCAGCCGCCACTGTCCAGGGCCAGCTTGTACCAAACTCCAAACGTCAACTCTGCTTAGTGTTGGACTCTGCTGCTGACCTTCGTTGGCCGCTGGTCTCTGGAGCTCTTCTATAATAACAGCCCCTGTGTTTCTCGTTCTTTCTTTTGAAACAACCACTCTTTCCACACTACTTAGGATAAGAATCCTGAGTAGATTTATAGGACTTTTGGAGCCCACACTACCAGAGAAATAAATCACAAGCAGGCTTACAGGACCACCAAAGCAAGTCTTTAACAGGACCTGTGCTGCAGCACAAGGCAAGCAGTACACTGGAGACCTCCTAGACTAAATGCACAAGTGTGTGTGGAATACTGCTGCAGGCCTGTGATTGGACCAGCTATAATGGCCCCTATCTGGGGAAGGCGCAGGGCTGAAACCAAGGAATCTTCTGGAATTCTAGCTGGGGCTGGGGATGTTAACAATGGGCCTAGATCCCTGCCTCTCTGATATTAGCCAGGCCAGGGTGCCTCCTCCCTCCTTCAAAAGGCAACAGCAGCATCTGAAATGGCAGGAACAGGGGAGGGGGCACCCATTTGGAGTGGTGTGGAGGAGAGTGGTCACTAGATAGCCAGGGAGGACACCTAAGCAACTTGTCCCAGTCCATGTGGAGGTGTGGGGAGCAAAAGAAAGCGAGGTGGGGGGAGTGTGGCCACCCCACCACCACCAAGCACAGGAAAAATGGGAGAGTCAGGTGCTTCTCTTGTCTCATAGTTACTAACTAGAAAACAACCCAAATGTGTATCCGAGAGCAAATTTGAAAATCCTTATAATGGGCTACTATTCAGCCATAAAAAGAAATGAATAACCAATACGTGCAATAACATGGATCAAAAACACAATGCTAGCCAGGTGTGGCGGCTCATGCCTGTAATCCCAGCACTTGGAAGGTTAAGGCAGGAGGATCGCCACTAGTTCAAGGCCAGCCTGGGCTAGATAGTAAATTCACAGCCAGCCTGAACTACACAGTGAGACCCTGTCAAACAAAAACAAAAACAAAAACAAAAACAAAAACACTATGCTAAATTCTAAAATAAGTGAAATTAACCTATAGTGACAGATGGCATCAGTGATTACCTGGGTCATGGGGCAGGGTGGGGAGCAGGGACTGAATATACAGAGGCATAAAAGAACTTTCAAGGGGTGATAAGTACATTCCATATCTTGATACTGGCATTACTCATGTGATGAATACATTTATTTAACTTCATCAAATCATCTACTTGAAATGGGTGGGTGAGTGCATTTTGCTGTATATAACATATCTCAGTAAAGTTGCTTAAAACAAAAACCTGCCCTACTTCCTATGTCCTAAAGCATAAAACTCAAACTCAAAAAATAAAAACAAAAAACTTACAGAAGCTTCCATGATGTTCCCCTGCCGGCTTCTCCGGCCTTCAGCTGCACGTGGCCATGGTCAGAGTCACTGCCCAACACTAGAGCATGGTGGGGGAAAATCCATTACTGCTTAATAAGTGACATATTCTTGGCAGATACTATCATTCAGGTCGTGGGATGTAGAGAAATAATAAAAGCAGACCTTGCTGGTAAAGGGGTTGAGAATGGTCACAAAGGTCCTCTCTAAGTGCCCCCAGCATTAACAACCTAGGCATTAGTCCCTGGAGCCCTGCAGAGCTTACCTCCTGCAGCAGTATACTTCTAAATAAGTATTTTTGCCAGGATTCTCAGATATCTTCCTGCCTGAGAACAAGTTTTAAATTTTGAAGAGGAAAAAAAAAAAAAAAAAAAACAACCCTTCAGATACTTTCAGTCACTCATTCCATACCACCCATAATATGTCACTCTCTCTTGAAATCCTGCCCTATATGGCTTGTCTTTAATGGGTTCGGCATTTAGTGAGCTAGGCATGGATTATGTGCGAAATGCATTAACCTCTCACATGATTGTAAAAATTGCCTTAATAAAATACAGCTAAATCCTACTTAATATCAATAAAACAGAAGCCACTATGTTCCAAGGATGCTAATGACCTATGAGTCATTCCTTTTGATTGTACAAGGTTGTGCATTTGGAATTTGTCCCTTTTTATGAAACTTCTAAGCTTGGATAACTGCTGAAAAATCATGCAAGTTAAAATAAGTTTCCTGCTCATGGATAACTGGAGAGCCAAGAAACTTCCATCATCTTCTTAAAGGTCCATCATCCTGAGGTGTGCTTCTGAGGTCACAGATGCAAATGACAAAAAGTAAAGTACTGATTATAATAACCAATATTTGCCCAGCACTTTGCTACTTTGAAAGTTCTTTTTTACCTATATCAATTGATTCAACTCACATAAAAGACTTGTGAAGTAGGTGCTATTATCTCCATTTTATAGATAAAGAAATTGAGACACAGAAAGGTAAAGGAGGGCTGGTGAGATGGCTCAGCGACATAAGCACCTGCCTGGCAAGCGTGAGGACCCGAGTTCGACTCCTGGAACCCACATACAAAAAAAGGGCTGGTACCTGATCTTTGACAAAGGTGCCAAACACATTCGCTGGAAGAAAGATAGCCTCTTTAATAAATGGTGCTGGAAAAACTGGCTCTACACATGCCGAAGATTAAAACTAGATCCATATCTTTCACCATGCACTAAACTAAATTCAAAATGGATCAGAGATCTAAATATTAAAACAGAAACATTAAATCTGCTGGAAGGTAGGATAGGTAAAACCCTTGGAGACATTGGTGTAGGCAAAGACTTTATGAATAAAAACTCAACCGCACGGGAACTATCCCAAAGAATCAATAACTGGGATCTCATCTTATTAAAAAGCTTTTGCACAGCAAGAGAAACCACCAACAGAGTGAAGAGACAACCCACAATGTGGGAAAAAATGTTTGCCAGCTGTTCCTCAGACAAAGGATTACTATCGAGAACATATAAAGAACTCAAAAAAATCAGACCTCCCAAATTTAAAGACCCACTCCAAAAATGGGCATCTGAGATGAATACACATTTCTCAGATGAAGAAATACTAATGGCAAACAAATATACAAAAAAATGTGCAACATCACTAGTCATTCGAGAGATGCAAATTAAAACAACACTGAGATACCATCTCACCCCAGAAAGAATGGCTACTATTAAGAAATCAACTAATAACAAATGCTGGAGGGGCTGTGGGGAAAAAGGAACCCTTCTTCACTGTTGGTGGGAGTGTCGACTGGTACAGCCACTGTGGAAGTCAGTGTGGAGATTCCTCAGAAAACTAGGGTTGGAGGTCCCATTTGACCCAGCTATTCCCCTTCTGGGCATCTTCCCAGAAGAATTAAAAACATCGTACCACAGCGATATATGTGCACCCATGTTTATAGCAGCACAATTTGTAATAGCCAGATCTTGGAAACAACCCAAATGCCCATCAACTGAGGAATGGATAAGAAAGATGTGGTATTTTTATACAATGGAGTACTATTCAGCCATAAAGAAGGATAAACTGGAGACTTTTATAGGTAAATGGATGCAACTCGAGAAAATACTCATAAGTGAAATAAACCAGAAGCACATGTGTAAGCATCATATTATCTCTCTAGTATGAGAAACTGAAAGAGTAAATAAGATCCAAAATGTACAATAGACATGGTGAATCAAAAAGAAACTGGTCAAAAGGAAAGAGAGACTGGAATAGGGAAAAGAAAGAAGGGAAAGGGAAAAAAAATTGTGTATATATATATATATATAAGATGGTTAAGATAGATACACTACCATTTTTACTTAGTTCATTGAAGAGTAAGGTTTGTGCCAATAATGTTTGGACAATTGAATGCTAATGTCTGGTGTCCTGAATAACTAACTTAAAGATAGTAATACGTAATGTATTAACCATTGTTACCCTCCTATTATGTTGGTTTGAAAATTTGTTCTTCTTTTGATTTGTTTTTTTTTTTTTTTTTTTTTTTTGTGGGTACCAGGGGGACGACCTCAGGACCTCGCGCGCCAACAGGCACCCGTGCCAGTGAGCGATATCACCGGCCCCTTTTTCGTATGTGGGTTCCGGGAGTCGAACTCGGGCCCTCGCGCTTGCAAGGCAGGCGCTTACGCCGCTGAGCCATCTCACCGGCCCTGTTTTGTTTTTTCTTCTCTTTAAAATAAAAAAAAATAAAAAATAAAAAAAAAAAGGGCTGGTGATATCGCTCAGCGGCACAGGCGCCTGCTGGCATGCGAGGTCCTGAGGTCGACCCCCAGTACCCACAAAAAAAAAAAAAAAAAAAGAAAGGTAAAGGAATTTGTCCAAATTCTCACAGCTAATAGGATGAAGAACCAGCTTACTAGGATCATCCAGATCCTCTGAATTCAAGTCCCACATTCTCCCCAAGTGCTGTTCTCATATTTATCTTGAATAATAATCATCTGTTTATGAAATGGAAGAAAGGGATCCTATATCCTTGTCTTAGTTACTTTTCTCATTGCTGAGACAAAATACCTGACATCCACAAGTTAAAGGAGGAAAGGTTTATTTTGGCTCACAGTTTGTAAAGGTTTCAGTCCATAGTTAGCTGGCTCCAAGGCAGGGTAGCATGGCAGAGGGGTATGGTGGAGAAACAGTCTATGGCAGAGCAGGCAGAAGGCAGCAAGCAGCCTTCTGGACTTTTATCCCAGCCAGCCTACAAGTCTATTGGATGGTGCCACCCACAGTCAGGGTGGGTCTTCCATTATCCACACCCAGAACTATGCTAAACCAATTCAGTTATCGCATACTCTTAATCTCAGTATCACACCCACTTCCAAAAAGCCCCACCTATGAGCTCATGAGGCCCTGGGAACATCTAGATACAAGCCACAACAGTATCTGAAATGCTTGGCCTCTTCCCTTTTCCAGCAAAGTCAGGTTCACCATGGCAGCATCTGCCTCCCAAGTCAGAACCATGGTTGCCACGGTCTGGAGATGGTTTGGGTGCATCCCCCAAAGCTCCTTGGTGTGTTGGAAGTTTGGCCCTCAGTGTGGTGATGTTGGGGGGTGAGACTTAGTGCACAGTAATTAGGTCACTGGGGGCACCACCTTGGGAGTGATGGATACCAGTCTTACAGAATGAGTGAATTGCTCTTGAGAAAGAGCACTGTTATAAAAGAGCAAATCTGACCCCTGAATTCCTCTCTGTATCTTGTCGCACCATAGGGTCCCTCCTTCTGGTACATATTCCTACCATGATGTCATTCACCATGATGTGACACAATCAAAGAGGTCCTCACCAGAGCCTGAGCCAATGGGACCACCTGACCTTGGACTTTCAGCCTCCAAAACCATGAGCTAAATAAAGTTATTATCTTAAATATTGCTCAGACTCATGTTTTCATTATAGTAACAGACTATAGATCAATAAGTGGTTTTCTGCCACTCCTTATAATAACTATGACAATAAAAATATTATTATTGCAATGGTAACAACAATAATCAGAACTGCTGTCCTCACTGAGCCCTGCAACTGCTATCATTATTGAGCACTATGGCAGGCATTACAAGCCTTATAAATTTTAACTCAATTTTAACAAGGTAGGTATTATTATTTCCCATTGTTAGATGAAGAAACTAAGGACTAAAAGGATTTAAAAACCTGACCAGTTATGGGGTATGGTAAGTAATTTCAAAACCAGCCCCAGTTTTCCACCCTTCCCCGTATCCATGCCCTTTGCAGAGTCACTTTGCACACACTCCCATAAAAGTGGAGACTCCTCTCTACCCTTTGAAATCAATCTCAGACTGGCTGTGGCCAATAAGGTGCAGCAAAAGTAGATATGCCAGTTCAGAGCTTGTGCCCTTCTACTGTCCTTCAGAACCCTGCCACTGCCACAGGGACAAGTCCAGGCTTGCCTGCTCAGTGATAAGAGACCACACAGAGCAAAGGTGCTTTGTCTCAGCTCAGGCCCTCGCAGACCAGTCAGTCCCCAGCTGACCCACTGGTGACACAGACACATGAGCAAGCCCAGCCAAGGTCAGCCCAACCTGTCCCGGATCAACAGAACTCTCCAGCCAACCTGCGGACTAATGAGAAACTGTAAGCTGTTGTTTCAAGCTACAAGGTTTTAGCATAGTGTGATGGTTAGTTTTATGTGTCAGTGTGACTGAGATGTCCAGACAGCTGGAAAATGTTATTTCTGGGTGTGTCTATGAGGGTGCTCCTAAAAGAGGTTAGTATTTAAACCAGTGAATTTTCTTCACCAATGGGGGTATATATCACCCAAATTGTTCAGGGCTTGAAGAGAACAAAATAGTAAAGGAAGAAAACATTCATTTTCTCTTCTTGACCAGGGACATCTATCTTTTGCCATTAACCATCAGAAATCTTGGTTCTTGGGCCTTCAGACTCTGGGACTTACAGCAGTAGCTCTCTGGTTCTCAGGCCTTTGGACTGGAACTGAATTTTACCACAAGTTTTCCTGGTGCCCCAGCTTGTTGATGGCATTGTGGGACTTCTTAGTCTCTAATTCCCATAATAAATCTCCTCACACATCTATACATATCTTATTATTTCTGTTTCTCTGGAAAGCCCTGATTAATACAGATGCTTTGTTATACAGCAATAGCTTACCAATACAAGGTAAAAACCAAGACTTAAACCTAAGTCTTCTCAGCTGCATAACCTGGACCCTTTCTTATACTCTATAGGGATAAATCCTATTCTTCTAAACAACCTCAGCCAACAAGGCTGAGAGAAATACCATCATTGTCCAGGGGCATAGAATAGGACTTCTTGGACTCTAAGAATTTGGGCATCATCTATTTAGGTGTAGAAGTGGAAACTCAGATGGCCAGGGTTCTGAATCCAGCTCTGCCACTAGGTCAGCATAATCTTGACAAGCTGCTCAACTTTCTAGGTGTCTGTGATCTTATCCATAAGACAGAAAGGTCAAGATATATTTGCTCAAAACTAATGTTTGCCAAAGGCTGGTATGTTAAGAAATGTGCTACAAGCCAAGGATGCTATCTTTGCTACACTACTGGCGTAAAGGTGAAGGAAGGGGCCACAAGCCAAGGAAGATATATGGAAAAAACAAATGGATTCTCCCAAAGACCCTCCAAAGGGAACTCAGCTCTGCCAACACCTTGATTTTAGACAAATAAGGCCTATTTTAGACTTCTGGGTATAGAAGAGAACAAACGTGTATTCTTATAAGCTACTAAATTTGGGGTGGTTTGTTGTAGCAGAGTAGGATAATAATACACTGTGCTGGGTTCAGTACCTGGGACTCAAGATGTCACCTACCACAAAAGCAGTGATGCCAAATGATCCCCGGCTGGTGTTTCCAGTCTCAGCCCTGGGTCACTTCTCAAGGTCCCATAGGATACTCGGTCCTTGGGTCCATGGCTTCTTACAGACCAACCGGGGGAAGACTGATGGGCTGGCTGGCTGGCCACCAGTTCCCACCACCTCTTGTTTTTTGCCACTCCTATCCAGACACATGATTAGTATTTAAGTAAGGCCATGGGTAGAAATGAGTCTGCCTTCTCCCTTCCAGGCCAATGGCCTTCAAATATCTGACCAAGACCTACCCTTCATAGGTGTGAAAAACACTGTATACCTCTACTCGGCACACACGCTTGTGTAAACCAAAGTGTCACTTAACAAAACTTAATACATGTGACTCAGTCTGGTTTTTATTCTAATGTGGTTTATTTGTTGTTAAAATGATGGCCCTGGCTCATTAATGTCACAACCTGCTGATGGCTTGCAATCTGTGGTTTAAAATCACTCTTTTAACCAATTGTATCAACCTCCTCACTAGTCTCCTGCCTTAATCAGGTATTACTGTTGCTCACAGAGCTTTTCACAGTATGTCCGGTACCTACCTCTAAACATCCTCACCTCAATGGACCGCGGAGGGACCTGGGCATCAGTGCTTCTAGTGAGTTCCTCAGGGGCTCTAAAGTGAGTCACATATGCCACCAAGATAGAGAACCACAGCTCTAGGACCACACCCACCACTGAATGAATCTGCTGAAAGCTGAGCTTGAACCAGGATACTTACCTGCTCAGGGTACTGCATCACAACACATTCACACTCACACATACACACACACACATATGCACTCATGCTCACGTATACACTCACGCACATACATCACACGTACACATGCACTCTCTCTTCTCACATTCATGTGTCCACTCACACATATATATACTCACACTCAATGCATCACATATGCCCTCTCTCGCTTATTCACACACACATGCACTTTTTTCTCTTGTACACACACACACACACACACTCCTATAGCATCGACTCCAGGAGCCTTGTCAGAACACCCAAGGCTTTTCAGGAATAGACCCCAACTGGTCCCTGTGGATTTGTCCCCAATACCACGCCGCACCTCCTCTTGCCCTGACGCTTCAGTCACTCATCGTCGTCTATCAAGCCCGGTCTGCTCACAGCTCTGGGCTTTGTCTCTGCGGGCCAAGTCTTTCCCCGTTTCATCTGGCTCAGGTCGCAGCAGCCTCTTGGGAGCCTTCCTCATTGCTCAGTGTCCGCCGCTGGAATGGAGCCTGCATCATGGTGTTCACAAATTACCTGTTTACTTATCTGCCTTCTTCATGTGTATTAACCATATTTTCTTACTCTGTTTTCTTACTGCTCTGGCACCTGAGGACTCTCAGACTGAGGACAGACTATCCCTCCCAAGGCCAGTAAATTTCTAGAGACACCAGACTGCTCTCTGGCAACAAATCTTTCATACCAAAGCCACCAGTCCAAAGCCCTCCTCTCACGGGGTCCAAAGCTCTCACGGGGTTCTCACACTTCAGGCCAGTGTTCCCTGTCATAATCACAAGCACCAGGTACCAGGAATTCCAGAAGGTCCCTAAGGCCCAGAGCCCCCCAAAATGATTGCCAGCAGCCCTGAGACTGCTTCCCCACCTCAACTCTTTCTTCCTATGGAAACCACAGCAAAGGCTCTTGACCTTCCCCCTGAGAGACACCGGAGCTGCTCCGTGTGGCACGATGTGTTCCCAGTTACCCCCAGGAGCAGAGAGTGGCGAGTTCTCTTTCAATAGCAGTTGTCTCCTCTTCTGACCAGTGGGCCTCACCATGTGTGAATACTAATAACACCTACATTTTTAAACAGCTTGTCTATGACCTCCTCTAAGGCAGGGACACCACCTAACACTACCTTTTGCTGAGCACTCCCTGAGAGACAGGCCCTGGACTAAGCCTCACTGATTCTCAAAGCTACATGGTAAGACAAGTACTGACCACTGCCAATTTACAGATAGGGGAATTAAAGCCAGCAAAAGGCAGAGCCAGGATTCAAACGCAGGTCTACCTGGCTTGCGGGTCAGCTCCAGGTTAACCGCCTGAAGAGGGGTCTCAAACTCAAAGGTGCCAGGCTTAACCGTGTAACTCCTGAAGACAGGGCTCCTGGGCCTACATGTGCAAATTCTACAGAGGCATCTGGCCAGTGTGGAGCAAGGGGACAAGAGAGACCAGCCACCCCTGCCAGCCATGCTGGCCCCCTCAGGGCTGCTTCCTTCCAGAAGGGGCTCCTTTTTCTAGCTGTCCTCGGGTGCCACAAAGATCAGCCTTACATACAGTCCCCCAGTGCCTCCTATGATGTCTGCTCATCTAATTTCTTCATTGCCTTGTGCTGAGAGGACGCATCTGAAGTGCATCCCAGCACAAACACCGGAGGCTGTCAGGGATGTGTCAAACCACGCTCCAAGTCTTCAGACACTGAGATCCATCCCGCCCCTCCTCTTTAATTAATTCTCTCATCCTCTTTGTGTTTAACACAGACTGGGCCTGTTCCTCAAATTAGTTCATTTGTCTCTGCAAGAGAGGATTTCCAGAAATGTGGATTTTAAACAAATCTTCACTTTTGTCATTGTAAGTATGTGATGAGCGCTTTCTACTTGAGCTCGATTATAATACCAAGTGGTCCTTGTCCCTCAAAACTGGCCTTGGGAATTATAAATGGCTCCTGCTGAGCTCTAGGATGCAGCTTGGACCTGCACATTATGAGACTCTGCTGCTATCCTACTGCCCTTACAAGCAGTCATGTATTGTCCTAACTGGGCAACTGGATCCCCCAAGCCCAGAGCTCTTGCTTTTTAAAAGTAATCCCTTTAAAAACTGGGCACAGTGGTGTGTACCTATAGTCCCAGCTACTGAGGAAGCTGAGACAGGAGGATGGCTTGAGCCCAGGAGTTTGGGACCAGCCTAGGCAACACAGCAAGACCCTGTCTCAATAAATAATATATAAGTAAAAATGTTATCTCTTAGCTTTTCCATAGGAATGTCATTTTATAAAAGATTATAAAAGCATTATAATCATGGAGAAGCTCAGTGAAACTGAGGACCCTCAGCTATTAGCTAGGTCCAAATTCTGGCACCAAGTGAACATCTGTGTTGCTCCAAATTAATGATATTTTACAACTTGCCACTGCAGGAATCCATGAAGTCACCAAATTATGCCATCTGTGTTCTAGGCAATCACAGCAGAACACATCCCCCCTCGGAGTCTGCACGCCCTGCTGCCTGGCATGGGAGCTCCGAGGCCAGTGACCCTGTGCAGAAATCCCACCGCCCTGCCCCTGGACCAGAGCCTCTGGCTGACTTCCTTACCATCTGGCTTCAGAGGGCTGAAGGTGAAGGTCAGCCCAGCCAGGATTTGCTGGGCACAAAGAGAAGTGTGTTTTAGAAATCATGCAGCACCATATACATAGGGCCATTACTCGGGTCACATACATCCCTACCCTTTCCCCACCACCTTTGCTAGTTTTTGCTTTGGGACCAGCTGCAACTTGGTTTTTTTTTGTTTTGTTTTGTTTTTTGTGGGTACCAGGGGGTCGACCTCAGGACCTCGCGCGCCAGCAGGCACCCATGCCGCTGAGCGATATCACCGGCCCCTTTTTCTTATGTGGGATCCGGGAGTCGAACTCGGGCCCTCGTGCTTGCCGGGCAGGCGCTTAAGCCGCTGAGCCATCTCACCGGCCCCTGCAACTTGGTTTTGATCTAAACTCCTCCACTGACTGCGACCTTAGCCAGGTTGTTGAACCTCTTTATGTCTCAGTTTCCTGATTCGTAAATAGGAGATTAAAATATTCTTGCCTCATAGGGTTAGGAACAGTTCCTGAATGCCAAGTGCCTCTTATCCCAGTGCTAGACACCAAGTGGCAAATCCACAGCCCATCTTCACATTTCTGGCTTTTGCCCTTGCTGCTCCCTCTCCCCCACGAAGTCCTCCTATCGTTCAAGGTCCACCCTTGATGCCGTCTCTTCTAGGAAACAACCCCCCCATAAGCCCTCCACAGCCCCTCTGTGTTCCTCCTCTCGGACAGCCCTGGTCATCTCAGAGCACCATTCACTTGAGGAGGTCTCTTGCTCCAGCTCAGATGTCTTTGAGGGCAGGAATTTATGTCATCCATCTCTGGACCCCCAAATTATGGCTCTGTACTTGGTATAAAGTAGAAACTCAATAAAAGTTGTCTGATTTAAGTAATGAATTAGCTGTGCTCCTCAATGAGAGAAAAACAATAAAACAGAAACCTCCAACAGCCATGTAAGGCATATTGGCATTATGGGGCCACTGGAGCAAAGGGAATGATGTTTAGAAAACTCTACTGCTATCATTCTCTACCTTACTGATTTAATTGATCTGGCATTTGACTGAGGAATAAGTTGGATTTGTTGTTGTTTTTTAACTTCCAAGGTAATGCTAATGTACAGCCAGGTTTGAGAACTACTGCTCTATCAGCCTACCTGGCATCGTGTCCTCGGAACTGGAAGAAGGGACAATTCCTCACCTTCCCATAGCTCACAGGGCCAACATGCACCTGAGGGGGGACGCTGCCTGCAGAAGAGGGTCCCTGGACTCTGATTTGAGCAGCATGGGAAGGGCGAATGAGAGTAAAAAAAGAAAGCTGGACAGACATGAATGAGGAGGTTAGATGAGGGAGTGTAAGACAAGCAGGTCCAAATCAAGCCAAACCCATGATCCAAAGTCAACCCCCAGTTCCTCCTAAGAAGCCCCAGCCCAGGCGCCTCCCGCCCCAACGCTCTCCCTTTACCCCGCCTGCCTCTCCCTGAGCCTGCACCTCCCCCGCCCCCAGGAGGCACCCTGAGCAGTTCAATTCTAACCCCCAGGCCTGGCACCAGATCATCATATGACTGGTCAGCACCAAGGTAACATGAAAAGTCTGAATCACAGAACATTTTTATAAGAAAAGCACTCTACCATCTGATGAAAAAGGTTCACCCACAAAAGCTCACAAACTGGGCCCAAGGAGCCTGCTTTGAGGAAGAGCGGAGTCCTCTGCAATTAGCGCACTGGTGATGTGTAAACAGCAGCCTCCTTGCAGTTGGAAATAATTTGTTTGTGGTGTGAATTAACTTTCCCTTGCAATGCTATGATAACAATGAGCTATGTTAGTTCCCCTGCACTTCTCTACCTAAACTTGTTCACATTCATTAATAATGAAAACCCTGGTTTTACTGGCTTCAGAAATCATGCTCCACTCTAAATCAGGGAGAACTGTGGTGGATTAACTAATGGTCAACTTGTAACACCCAGCTGAACTGAATCAGCATGGTGCAGGTGGGAAAGCCCACCTGAGGATTGTTGCCAACAGCATAAAAGCAGAACTGGAGGGGAAGATGGAGTGCTGTTGATTCTCCGCAAGAAGCTTGTCATGCTGGTTTTCCTAATATGAACTCAGCTGTTATCGTCAGAGGAGCACAGGTCCCCACTGTCACTGACGATGGCTGTGGTTCTCTTTGTGAGAGCTCTGGTCCTTACCTTGAGCATTGTTTCCCGGCTCCAGCGCAGATCCCTGAGCCTGCTGGCACAGATTTTCTAGCTCCCACCACTGAACTTTGAGCCTTCCCAGTGCAGATCCTTGGTACAGACTTGCATGAGACAATGCCGTGAGCTCTAGGCCTCCAGCTGGACTTGTGGGGGACATTGTCATGGGTTGTAGGTCTTCAGCTGGACTCGTGCAGTACATTGCTGTAGGATCCAGGCCCTCAGCTGGATTCTTTGGGTCTCTAGTGTGTGGACAGATCTCCTGCACTCTTCTGCATCTGACTCTTTGGGTGAATATTATAAAATAATACTATAAATTATGTGTCCTGTATTAAATCTTTTCCCTTGTAAACCGAGACTACAACAAGGTCTGAGCTCAGAGCTTGAACTGTATGCATTTGCATCCTAAAGCTGTCCCAGCTCTGCCTGCACAGGTTTCCTTTCAAGGATCATCTCTCAGATGACAGCCTCCTTCCTCTCACAAATTCTATCACTTTCCGCCTTTCACAGATGGGAAAGTGGAGGCACAGAAAGCAGACAAAAATTGCTTGAGTGGTATACAATTTGAGTCCAGGAATCTGCTGGGTATATGCATTCATAATCACTAAAGTTCCAGTCCTAGGAGGTAGAACCAGAGACTGGGTAATGGGGAGTTGTTGTTTAATGGGAACGAAGTTTCAGTATGGGATGACAAAAAGGGTTCTGAAGATAGATGGTGGTAATGGTTGCAAAAAAAACCTGTGGATGTACTTAATGTCATCAAATGATACACTTAAAAATAGAATGGTCCTTTTATGCATTTTACTATGATATAAAATACTCAAATTCCAGCTCAGCTATCTGCCTGTAAAATGAGGGCAATAACGTTGACTTCTCGGGTTCTTGTGGGCATGAAATGAGATGACACATGTAAAGCCCTTGGCATGGCACCCATGACCCGATAAGAACATGTTGGCCCACTCAGGGGGCCTGAGGGAGATGTGCTAGGGTGAGGTCCCAAGGTTAAATAACACACATGTGCAAAACATCAGCAACAACAGCAGGCAGCATGGACCAGAGCAGAGCACAAGAGAAAGAGCCGCCTGCATCTGTATTGTATAATTCTTATACAGGTTGTTATCTCATATTTACATTCTTACAGAGTGCCGTAACCAGCACAGGGGTGTTTACCTGTGCTAAGTCATAGTTACATAACTGTATCCCACTGTGCGCCTGCACTAGACAAGTGGGGTCACATCCTCAGGTGTCCTTAGATGCCCCTGAGCTTTTAAGCAGTCTGAGTGGTTCCCCACAGAAACTTACAAAAGGCAGTGTTATTGCTGGCCTTGTTCCTGGTGCTATTTATGCTGTTTACAAAAGTCCCATTTTACAGGCGAGGAAACAAAGACCCAGTGGTGTGAAGAGCAAAGTGTCCTGTCCAGTGTCCTGTGGCCAGTTGATGAAGGGCCAGCAGGGATGCTCAGGCCTCCTGCCTTCAGCAGCTAAGTTCCTAGCTGCTCTTGTCACTCCTCCTCCAGACCCACAAACCATCAGGAACATTCTACACACATGCCACTAAAGAACACCTGAACACCTGCTCTAGAGGTACATGTGCAGGTGACCATGGAAGCCTGCCTTCTGCATTGCTCCCTGTTGACTCATGAAGCTTTTCCGCAAGTGACACAAGTACCAGGAGAGGATGTGAACTCATGTGGCTGCCCCTTTACATCCAGCCATCAAAACCATCTAAGGGAACAGGAAGTGGGCTCCAGATAGGTAGGCCTTTCTTTGTCTAATTCTTTTCTAATTCTCTGAGGTAGTGAACAGGAATGGGAGGGGTATTTCCCTTAATCATGCCACTGAAATGTTCTCAGCAGCAGCTGCCGGGGAGCCCACTACAGCAGGAAGCACCGAGAGTGAAGGTCTCCCGTGACTCAGTCTCCATCCCTGCTCCTAAACCAACATTCAATCTCTCTTCCCACTTTCTCTTACTCACCTCAGGACCATACGCTAGACAAGTCCTTCTGCAGCGAAAGCCCCTTGCATAAAATTCAAACAAAAGAAATAAAACTACATTGAATCAGAACTCAAGGATAAAAGAAAAGTCTAGAAATCCAGACTAAAGTAAATACAGATGCTTCTCAATTTATGATGGGGATTGTGTCCCAAAAAGCCTATGGTAAATTGAAAATATTGTGTCAAAATGCATTTAATACACCTATGTTAATTAGCTTTCATCACTACCACAAATACCTGAGATGAGCCAACTATAAAGAGGAAAGGTATACTTTGGCTCACACTTTTAGAGGTCCCACTCCATGACGGTGCTCTGGCTTTGGGCTCGTGGCAAGGCAGCACATCATGGTGGGAGCACATGCCTCTCACCTCATAGCCAGGGAGAGAAAGACAGAAAGAGGAAGGAGCTAGATCCCACTGTTGGGGCACATTTCCAGTGACCTAAAGACTTCCCACTAAGCCCTACATCTTAAAGGTTCCACCACCTCTCAGTAGCAACACCCTGGAAACCAGGCCTTTAACACTTGGGACATTCAAAATCCAAACCACACAACACCTAACCTACTGAACACTATGGCTTAACCTAGACCACCTTAGAACACTTACATTAGTCTGCAATTGGATAAAATCATCTAACAAAAACCTATTTCATATAAAGTGTTGAATAGCCCATCATTTATTGAATATCTGTACCCCCCAAAAGGCTGGCAGTAAGGAATATTTGTTGTGTCCCTTCACCATTGTGTGGCTGACTAGGGGCTGTAGTTCACTCAGCATCATGAGAAGTTATCATAGGACAGAAAAAGATCAAAATTCAAAACCTGAAGTACAGTTTCTGTTGAATGCATATGGCTTTTGCATAATCTTAAAGTCAAAAAATTATGACTTCATACCATAAGTCAGAGATGGCCTAGAAATGAGTATATTAATAAATAAATGGGGAGAAGAGACAAACCTCCCTGCAGAAGAATTCCAAATTATTTGTATGAACCATTGATATGGTTTGATCAAAATGGTAATTTTTTCCTGTGGTCTTCCTCCCAGAAACCCAGAAATGCAAAATAACCATGAAAAATCAGACAAATCCCAGTTGAGGGATTTTCTACACATACCTGACCAACACCCTTCAAATCTATCAAGGTCATCAAAAAAAAAAGGAAAGTCTAGCCCTTATGGTGGGAACATTTGTGTCCTCCTGCCCCCTCACCCCTTCCACCAATTCACGTGTTGAAATCCTAATTTCCAGTATTATGGCATTAGGAGGTGGGGAATTTAGGAAGAAATTAGGTCATGAGGGTGGAGCCCTCACAAATGTGATTAGTGCCTTTATTAGAAGAGAACTAAAAGCTTGCTCTGGCTCTGTGCTCTTCACCATGTGAGCATCCAGTGAGACAACAGTCATCTACAAACAAGGATGTGAGACCTCATCAGACACTGGATCCTTTAGCATGTTCCTCCTGGACTTCCCAGTTCTCCAGAACTGTGAGAAATAAATGTTCTCTAAATTATCCAGTCTATGGTATATTCACTATAGCAGCCTGAGCTAACTAAGATAGAAACTTTCACAGCCAAGAGGACTAAATTAGGGATATGAGTACTAAATATTTTGTGGGGTCCTGGAGGGGGTCCTGGAAAAGAAAAAGGACATTAGGGAAAAACTAAGACTCAATAAAGGATGGACTTCTGTTAACAATAATGTACCTAAACTGATTGTTTTGTGATGAAGGCACCATAATAATGTTAGGTGTTAATAATAGGGAAAGTGGGTGTGGGTTATATGCACAATCCATACTACCTCACACTTTTTCTGTACATATAAAATTATTCTAAAATTAAATTTATTTTAAAAACAAAACTAAGAAAACAAGCAAACTTCCTTGGATGGTCCAAGACAGGCCTGCTTATGTTGTAGGACCTTATGATCATGAATAATGCTGAAGGCCCCCTTCACCAGTCTTTGAATGCTTGGGTTCCCCAGGGACCCCCTGGGACCGAGTGCACAGACAGAGCTTGTCTTCCCTCCCCATCAGCTCCCTTTTCATCTGTTTTACACCCTCAGTTCCCATGTGGCATTTTCACTGAAATGAAGGGATTCTCTGCTGAAAGAGTTTGACAACTACTGATCTGGTCCAACTCAGTCATGCAAGCTGCAGAGAGAGGGACATACTCAGGGAACTCACCAAGCAAGGGACAGAGCTGGGGCTGGAACCGCACAAGGTGGCTACCTGAGAACATTCTCCAGGAGTCGCTCTGGCTCACACCTGTGGAACGGGAGCTCACTGAGTCATAGACCAGTGAAGGTGACCCTTTTAGACACGAGTGCCCAAACTACAACATAAAACCCACTCATTTAAAAGTGCCAGGGCCGGTGAGATGGCTCAGCGGCATAAGCGCCTGCCTGGCAAGCGCGAGGGCCCGAGTTCGACTCCCGGAACCCACATACGAAAAAAGGGCCGGTGATATCGCTCAGCGGCACGGGCGCCTGCTGGCGCGTGAGGTCCTGAGGTCAACCCCTGGTACCCACAAAAAAAAAAATAAAATTAAAAAAAAATGAAAGTGCCAACACTGCAATTAAATCTCAATACTGAGGTTTTAGTTTAGAAAAAAGAACAACTCACACATTAACATCTTTTGTCTTAAAAGAAAAACATAATAACATGCATGCCATAGCTTCACCACCACTGTCATGGACAATGCCTAATTCATCTCTGTCTGGAAAACCAGGAAGAACACCCGAGACAGAAAGGAGGTGAATGGACGGTACTTCCCATCACATGCCTGTTCTGAAATGCCATCCTGTTCGAATCTGGAAAACTTGGTTGATATTTCAGATAATGTAAAGCACAAGCCTCCCTGGTCTGTGTCCATATATATTTGGTTTTATTAAAATATACTCCTCTGTGTCTTTCAGTGAGTATGTGTACTACACACATGGTGAGTGTGTACCCCTCTTGTTTTGCAGGGACATTCATGCATCCATTCATTCGTTTTAAAAGCTTTAGTGAGCACTTTCTACACATTGTTAACAATAACAACAGTCATAACCCACAATAAGCATCCCTTAAGCACCTACCGCGAGTCAGACTCACTTCCAGGTATGAGAGACAGAGCCAGAAGCAAGACAGGTACCTTCTAACCCTGGATTTTTCTCTCCAACACCCTACCAGGGACCTCTAACTGGTGTGGGTGCTTCCTGCATGCCAGGCATTGTGCTCATGATTCCTCCCTTAGTCCCCACGACAGCCCTGTGAATAGGTACTGCTGGTTTCCCAATCTTCCGGATGAGGAAATGGAGGTATGTTGATTGGTCCAAAGTCACTCAGTCAACAAGCAGTTGGGCATGGATTTGAACCCAAGCACTCTGAAACAAGAACATACATTCTCCATTGTCACCTTAGAGAGCCAGTGTGGGTCACGGGGACCCCACTGGTGAGGCACGTACCGGTGCACTAGAATCAGATAGAAAATGAAGCAGTACTTCATTACTAACAACTGGTCCTGTGCCCAAGGTCCTTCCCCATCTTCGCCTGCAGGACTCCCTGGGAAGAGCTGAGAGGGAAAGTAAAGCTTTGCCGGGAAGTCAAAGCTAGGCTCCCTGCCCAGCAGGTGAGACACTCAGAGCAGGCCCTGTGCAACTCATCCCCTCAGGCTCAGGTGCCCGAGCTGTGCCCATCAGAGTGGAGGGTGGCAGTTTGAGTGCCTGACTGGATTGGCAGGCAGAGGAGAGGCAGAGCCTTGGTCCTGCCTTTATGACACAGGGGCTGCACCCACTGTTCCAGAGTCCCCTTACTCTGTCTGGTCACACTGTCAACGTCTCCTCGCATGGAGGGGCCAATCGAGGAGAGATTGGAGAGGGGCAAGCCCCAGGATGAACAGAGCCAGATGTCTTTTTTTATCTGAGCAGAAGGCAAGACAGGGGTGGGGTGGAAACATTCACTCATGAGTGCTGGTCCCAACTGTATGAGGAGTGTGAGGCAGGGTTCTTGTCCTAAAGGAATTTGCAAGAGAGTGAATACAACCTTAGGCTTGCCTGAGCTAGTGGCAGTGGGATAGCCTTCCCAGGGGAGAGTAAAGGCCTCTGAGCTGGGCTTTCAAGGATGTGAAGAAATCCTCCACCAAAGCAAAGGGAAAGGAGAATCCAGCAGGAGGAGCCAAGCCTCTGAGCTCAGTGAGAGGCCAAGTTTCTAAAGGGCTGGGCACGCCCAGGCACCAAAAGTCCAGGCGGCAATGAAGAAATGAGGCTGGGAAGACAGGCTGGAAGTCAGACTGCAGTGGGCTGGTGCGTGGTGGCACGGTGGAACTTGGCCATTTTTTTGATAAGCAATGAGTTAGGGATAAGTTTTGAGTTACTTAGTTTTATCAGGGGAGAGGAGAGTTGCAGGTTGGGGCTTCTGTAATCAAATTTTTTATTTAGACATTTATTTTAACAATCAGTCTGCAGAATTCATTGTCATTCACATGAATATCAAACACCTACCATGTGCCCAATACTCCATAAGGGGCTAGAGGCCTAATTGCAAACTGAATAGACATGATCTTGGCTGCCATTGAGCTTACCAACTGGCAGAAAAGATAGGCATTAAATAAGTATTTAATTCCACCCGTGAAATGTCCATAGAGGAAGAGCCCAGGGGTTCACTACTATTGTCTATACATAGAATACATAATCTCCTAGAGAGGTCAGGGAAGGCAGCCCAGGACTACAGCACTAAAGGGAAGGCGTGAAAAAGGAGGGGAAGGAAGTGTTCCATGGAAAGGAGCAGTGTGTGCCAAGACTAGAGGTGGAGTTGGCACAGAGGAAAGACACAAGGTAGCCCATGTGCCTGGAAAAGGGGTAGGACAGGAGATCAGAAAAAGGGACAGGAGCAAGACAAGGCAGCCTTTGAAAGCCACAATCAAGATTTTAGACTTTTCTATTAATGTCAGGATCAAACTATTAAAGGAATTCAGGCGAAATCCCCTTACCATTTTTGAAAGAGTTTTTGTCCCTGTTACATGGACAACATTAGAAGAAGCCTTTTGGAAGCAGAAGGGTCATTAGAGGTAGGATTGGCAGGATTCAGGGATTGTCCTTTTTGGAGTGAAGACGAAAAAGGAGGAGTAAGTGAAATGTGACTCTGAGGATGTGCACTTAGAGGAAGGGGCAGATGGAAGCACGTAGGAGAAGGAGCTGATGCTGCCAGGGACCAGGAATGTTTACAAGAAAAGAATCCCTGCAATCCCCACCCTTAAAGATGAAGAGAGCAAAGGTGAATTCCAAAAGCAGTGGGAGTCGGCCCGGGCTGGGCAAGATACCAAGACAGGCAATAGGTGGAGGCATCTGGCACCTCTAAAATGCAGTTTATACCTTTGAGGGAGGCTGGTAGGGAGAGGTCAGGAGCCTTCAAAGCCCCTGTCCTGACCACACAGGGGCACAAACTTTCTTCCAGCTGGCTAGGTAAAGTAGAATCAAAGCCATAAAAGTTACTCATGGCTGACATTTTGGGGAGCTCACAGAATGGTGAGTTTCTCAAATCCAATCCTAGCACCAATGAGGAGCTGAAACATATTGTACCCATTAGAAAAGAAATGCAAATCAGAAAGTCAGGCATTTGTGTCCATGACAACAAGAGGAATGTATTTTGGCAAATCCGAGTTCATTTATATTCAAATAAATATTTCAGTCTATGACTCTGGCACTTTTTTGCATGAGATATTTCAGAACCATATTGAATGTTGCTCTCATGCTAAGAACTTGAGAATTAAAATAAGGGCCAATTTCAAAATCTATTGGGCTCCAAGATTTTGGGGTTGGTTTTACCTTCAGGAATGAAAGGGAATGATACATTAACGAGTGATTCAGCATATTTGTATAGACTTTTTGAACTGGAAAGGCCAGTTCAGTTTTATCCTATGCAGCCCCTTCTTTGTACAATGAGGAAAAAAGCCCAAGTGTGGCCAAAGGTTACATTGCAAATTAATCTAGAACCCTGGTCTCCTGATTCTCAGGTCAATGTTGTCTTCAGTGCATCAAGTCAGATGTTGAAACAGGAAGAATGGCAAGTATAAGTCAAATTTCATCAACTGTTTCTCTTTTAAAGAGAATGTTATCCTCTAATTATAAAAGCAATTTATACTCTCTGTGGAAAATCTGTATATCACCCAAAACTCCAAAGATATTATTTCTAGTGATCCCTGCAATTCCCCTTACAATCACCAGGAACATTTTCACACATTTCTTTACAGTTTTTTCTGGGCATATATCTTGTACATAATTGAAGTCTTGATATATACACAGTTTTGCATCATAAGCATTTCCCCAAGTCATTAAAAAACTTTTCCTATACAAATGGGAAAGTTAATGAATAAATAATATTGTACCCTATAAACATACTATATATTTCCTAAATCATTTATTCCCTTCACCACTGGACATTTAGTTAGTATCCAATGTTTAACCATTTAAATAAGGTTGCATTGGATATCTTTATTTTAAAATTGCATTTCTACATCTGATTCTTTCCTTGACAGATTCCTAGACATGGAATTATTGGGCTAAAGACTATAAAATTCTCCCAGCCAACATGTTGCACACTACTCCAGCCTTCAGAGAACATGCAGGAGTTCAGCAAAGAATAAGGCAAAAAAGCCCACATAAATAATAATGTGCTACTAGGATTTAGAGGAATAAGGAGGGGTGGGGAGATTTTCTGAATTAGGTGCTGACTCTGTTCTCTGGGAGAACCTGTCTCTTGCATTACTTTCTGTGGCTCCCTACCCTGGGCTCTTGGAGATTCTTTTTTTTTTTTTTTTTTTTTTGTGGGTACCGGGGGGTCGACCTCAGGACCTCGCGCGCCAACAGGCACCCATGCCGCTGAGCGATATCACCGGCCCCTTTTTCGTATGTGGGATCCGGGAGTCAAACTCGGGCTCTCACGCTTGCAAGGCAGGCGCTTACGCCACTGAGCCATCTCACCGGCCCTCTTGGAGATTCTTTCCTGACCGGTCTCTTCCATGGCCACGTCTGAAGAGGGCATTGAAGAGTATTCCCTCTGTTAAAGCTGCATGACATTTGCAGCTGCCTTTTTCCTGAGCAAGTTTGAGGGCTCAAGAATTGTCTTAAGGCTAACCAGCCAAACCTCTCTTGAACTCATCTCTTTCTTGAAATATATTACCAAAAGCAGAAAGAAAATCCAACTCATATTACTGCTTTGGTCCTTTCCAACTGTGTTCCTGGAGCAGTAGGCTCAGTGGGCTCAAGAGGCATGTGGTCTGCCTTCCAAGTTATCACAGGTGACACTTTCACCAAATGTTTTACTCTTGTATATCTTGGGTTTTCATATTTCCAGGCTCCATCCTATGGTGCGAATATGGTTTGTTCCTTCCCAAATTCATGTTGAAATTTAATTCCCTTTATGAGATATTAAGAGATGGGGACAGGATCTTTAAGTGATTAGGGCTCTGCCCTCATCAGTAGATTGGAGATTGGTCCATTCATGCAATTAATAGGTTAATGGACTCATGGGTTAATGCATTGTCTCAACAATGGGTCTGCTATAAAAGCCAGTTTGGCGTCTGGTGCATTCCCTCTCTCTCACCATGTGATGTCTCAGGACTCTGCCAGCAAAATGTCATCACAAGAGGCAGCTGCTTGACCCTGAACAAGAACTATCAGCCCACAGAAACCTTATAATTTACATAGTCTGCGGTGTTATTAGCAACAGAAAACAGACTAAGTCATTCTAAAACCGGTTTCCTTGCCGTATACCACCTGATCACTAAGCTACATGACATATTTTAGGTTTTTGTAATATCAATACCCCACTTCTGGTAACAAGTTATGTGCTAAAGTAATGTGAGCTGCTGGAGCACACAATCTCCAAAATCTTAGTGGATAACAATATAAGTGTTTTATATTTCCTTAAAGTCTTAAAATGGGGGAGGGGCCTTAATCTGAGCAGTGTGTCATTCTCCCCCCACTAGTGATGTCATTTTCCAAATTCCTTTCACTTGCTGATTCTGTCATTTTAAATCTTGGCTTCTAGGGTCACCATGTTCATCTGTATCAAGCCAGGAGAGAGAAACAGAATGGAAAGTTGAATGTTGGGTGTTTTTATGGCCAAGTCTGGAGTGGCTCACATCAGTTTCACTGGTCTTCCATCAACTAGAACGTGGTCGCATGGACACACTTCACTGCAAAGGAGGAGGAGACAGTGATCTGTCTACCAGTCAAGGACAAAGACAAATGGCTTCTGATGAACTCATGACAGTGTCTTCCCTACTTTTCATGGTTCAGCCCTGCCTTTGCATGGTTCATCTCACTCACTCACCCAAATCCTGGCTATGTCAACAAATTCTGTCTTTAATTTACATGTTGATATCTTGTTGATATCTTGTTCATTTACTTTTTTTAAATGCTGCTTTAAAATATCACTTCTCTTAATGACTGAGTCTTTCAAGACTTCCTTACATTTTGCCCACTCATCTTACCTAAGTTACAGCCCTAGAATCAGGAAGAGGAAACTCACTTAGACTAATTTTTCTTCAACCTGAAGGAATACTTTCCACTTTCTCCTTTTTGAAAGAACATCTCCATCCATCACTCATTATTACCTATGTTACATGGGAATTGAGCCAGAAGTAGTGCTAAATCCCAGCACAGCTCCCAAGCAGCTGTGTGGTCTGGCACAAATTATTTGACCTCTGTGTGTGTGCTTATTGCTCATCTATTAAATGGAGATCACAAATCCTGGGTCATGGGGTTCCTGAGCTAAAAGAGACAGCACATGAGACAGACCTCAGGCCCAGGCTCATAGAAGGCATGTACTAAACTCTGGCAGAAACTGAGTCCAAATGTTTACTAGAAAACCCAGCCCAGGCCAGGTTT
Organism: Erethizon dorsatum; assembly: GCA_028451465.1. NCBI lineage: Eukaryota > Metazoa > Chordata > Mammalia > Rodentia > Erethizontidae > Erethizon > Erethizon dorsatum. The sequence goes on along the minus strand of CM051827.1, from coordinate 104,746,227 downwards.
TGTATGAAATATAAAACATCTGTCCTTGAGGATTTTACACCATAACAAGAACTCAATAGAAAAATGTATGTGAAAGATTTTAAGAAAGATTCAAACCCTCTACATACAATCTCAAAGAAGCTGATTGTGGCTTCAGTGACCTCTTTGATAAATAGGCTACTCAGTGGGGCCGAAGAGGTTCAGGATGACCTAGGGTGGAGAGGGACAAGTGATGGATGACATTGCTTCATTTTGAGTACAGTAATTCTCCTAGCAACACCCATCATCCTCAAACTCTACCATGCCAAATACAAAATACCTGCCAGAAGCTCTTTTCTGAAAGGGTCTGCAGTCTTTGCCACAGAACATTTTTAGCACATTTAAACCAGAATATTGAGTATAGATTTAAAATGGTCCTGTGACATCATGTGTGGAATATATAGAAACTTTCCATGAGCGGAGTATTTGATTGAGCCTCATTGTCAGCTGCACATTTGTCTGAAGCAGCTGCAGGGCCAGGCACTATTCTGGGCATTGTGAGCAGAAATGGAGTAAAGGGTCGTATGTGGCCCTGAGAGGCTCACAGTCAAGGTGGGAAGGCAGCGCATACACATGCAACAAGAACATGCCTTCACTAGTCAGAACTCTTTGGGCAACAAGTGACAGATATGCTACTTGAGCTAACGTAGAGAGAGCTGATTATGAGAATGTTGGGGCATCTCACAAAATGTGAGGAATAACCCAAGTCAAGGACTTGAATGTTGTCAGACCTCTCTCTAATTTCTCCCTCTCATGTAACAAACACATTCTTTCATTTCCATGTGGCCAGGATTTCTCCCTCCACAGTGGAAAATACAGCTGTCAATAGCCTTAGAGCTTGAGACATGAGAGCCCCAGCTATTCCCAGAGAGAGACAAATCTGACACTCCTGGTTCTAAGTCTAAAATTCCTAAGTGTGGCAATTAGGGTGGAGTTTCAACTTGATGGAATTTGGGTTTGTGGGGGTGGATCATGGAGGTGTGACATCAAGGTCTAGGTCTACTTCCCACCCACCAAGAATTAAACAGCTTTGCTCCACTGTGCCCTCCCACCACGATTTCTCTGCCTTGCTGCCTATCATGGACTTAAACCATAAGCAAATTAAACCTCTCTTTTAAGTGGCAGGTGTTGGGTATTGTGTCTCAGCTAAGAGAAAGCTAATCAATATACAAAAGAAGCCATCAATGGCTCATTTTCAGACAGGCCCCACCTTTGGAATAAGAAGATAGAAGTATAGTGCACCAACATGGCAACTCCTGTGGTGACCATATGGATGGGGAGTACATTTCCTGGAAAAGGGGTCCTGGAGAGACCCACTGAGAACCATACAGGATCCTGCATAATCAGAACCAAGAGGGAGATACTAAAGAGGTAAGAGAAAAAAGCAAAGGACCAAACTCCACAGGACTTGGGTGAAGCAATGTTACAAGGTAGTCCATCAAGGGGCCCAATGTGACAGATGACGAAAAGCACTTGTATATTCTCTCTTTTGTCTTAACAATTTTCATCATTTTGGGGACAAAATACCAACACCCACAACTTAGAGATAGAAAGGTTTATTTTGGCTCATGGTTTTAGTCCATGGTTGGCTGGCTCCAAGCAGAAACAGTATGGCAGAGGGGCATGGCAGAGGAAAAGGTGCTCAACTCATGGCAGTTAGGAAGCAGAGAAAGAAAGGAGGAGCCAGGGACAAGAATACACTTTTCCAGGTCACGCCCCCCATAATACAACTCCAAACAGGACCTACCTCCTAAGAGCACATTTAGTTACTGAACTCATCAATGGATGAATCCACCGATGAGTGTAACGTCCCCATAATCCAGTCACTCTCCAAACACAGGAGGCTTTCAGGGGACATTTTAGATCTAAACCCTAACACTTTCATATGGGGGATGAGGATGTTAGTGGTGAAGAAGAGAAGGAATGAAGCCCTTAGCAGCCAGCCCAACAGGCTTATAATATGTTACATACCGTAAGTCCTTACCTACATTATTCCAATTAATCCCTTCAAAAAACCTTTGAGGGAAAAATGAGCAACCAGATTTACAGATGAAGAAACTGAGGATAGCAGGAATTAGTAACTTGTCTTGGATCACTCAGTGCAGGTGGAAAAGCCATGCCTTGACCCAGGGGTGCATGTGATGCCATGCCCACGGCCCGGCTTACATCCCTCTTACTATCCCACCTATGAAACCTGATGGAGTCTGGATAAAACAGGAGCCTGTTCATATCCTCTGGATACTCTTTTGAGAATGTATCTGGATCCTCTGAGAAGCAGATACCAGACAGGACCAGGTTTACCAAAAACATATTAGAGGAAGCGCTTATGCTAGAAAATACCAAGATGCCAGGAGAGGCTGGAATGGAGGTCTAACCTTGTGTAGGGAGAGAAAGAAGGGAGATTTGGTGCCAGTATCCTAGACTCATCTGCAATTCTAAGGGCAATTTGGCAGGCTAAGAATTCTCATGCCCGTCATCCTTTAGAAGAGACCATGCCTCCTAGGAATAAGTCAGCTGCAACATCACTGCTACACTCTGTCATTGGCCTGGAGGAAGCATGGCCTCCAGAGAAACACAGGAGGGATTTCAGAGCTCAGAAAGGGACGCCACTACTCAATTACTCTTCTAACCACTGGAAACCAAGAGGCACATTCTGACTACCGTTATGGAAGGGCTGCATCAAACTAACATCCATTTTTAACTATTATCTGAAAAATACAAATGTTTTATACCCATCACAGGGATCAATAAATGACTTAAAAAGTGAATAATAATTCTCTGATCCTTTTTTTCTTCCATTATTGATGAGTGAAATTCTATTTTGTCCATTTATCATTAGACAGTGCAGCTCTTTTCTTATGTTTACCTTCTTTATCATATTCCTACCCAATAATGCCATTTCTATTTCTCTTGGCATTTGGGACCATCCAATACTTGCTTCCTTTCCAAGTCTATGTATGGTTCTACATTGGATCACAGAATGCTGGAAACCCAAATTGTGAAACTTTAAAAATTTCCTTCGCTATGCACATCCAAAGCCCTTGGGAGGTCCTCTACCATGACATTCTCACACTTCACTATAAGTTTTTTTGCTCACCTCTCATTTAATAAACTGCAAACTCCATGAGGACAGGAACTGTGAGTAATATATTCTATTCCCAGTTCCCTTAGTATTAGTCACTTTCCTGTCACTGAAACAAAATACTTCATACCCACAATTTAAGGACGAGAGGTTTATTTGGCTTATGTTTTCAGAGAGTTCAGTACATGGTTGGCTGGTTCCAGGACATAATTAGCATGGTAGAAGGGCAAAGCAAAAGAAAGCTGCTCAACCCACAGCAGATAAGAAGCAGAAAGAAAAGTAAAAACCCACAGTGAACACTATACCCTCCAAAGACGAACTCCTCCAATTGGGAGATTTGCAGTGACTAATCTCCCCCAACTGGGCCCCACCTCCTTTTTGAGAAGGAGTGTGGTATGATCAGAGTTGAGATTCAAGTTACTATACCCCAAATTACTGAGCAGGATGGATAGCAGAACAATGATGGAAGTATAAAAGCAAGAGATTCATTAGGAGAACACGACATTAAGCAGGTGAGAAGTACAAAGAGTTTTACATTCACATTAAAATAATTTAAAGTCAGTAATTGTCTTAGCCACTTTCCTGAGGCTAGAACAAAATACCTGATATCTACAACTTAGAGGAGTTGAGCCTTATTTTGACTTGTGGTTTCAGTTTATGGTCAACTGGCTCCATGGCAGAAATAGCATGGCATAGGAAAGCTATTCAACCCATGGCAGCCAGGAAGCAGCTAAAAAGCAGAGAGAGAAGGGAGGAGCCAGGGACAAGAATACACCCTTCCAGGTCATGCCCCCAGGACTCACCTCCAGCCACACCGTGCCTCCTCATAGCACTTTCAGCTACTGAACTCCTTAGTGGAAGAATCCAGTGATGAGTACAGCACCTCCGTGGTCCAATCACCCTCCAAACACACCAGGCTTTGAGAGGGACATTTTAGATGTAAATCATTACAATAATTTAAATATCCTGCCTCATGTAATCAGATTTAAAATTGAGGCTTTTCCACCTGCTTGCTGCTGTCAGAGCAGAGGGATATGGTAGACATTTTTTCTCACTTGTACTCCTCACCATTTGCTAGGCACCTTTCTGACCTCTCCAGGGATGCAATGCAAAGAGGAGGAAGAGGTGAGGGAGCCAGAAAGTTCTGCTATGGCTGATCCCTAGAGATCTAGACTGGCTGTTCTCTAACTTAGCAGCTGTTTAAATCTGACTTCTCCCCTTTCTGCTGTGGATTCTCTGGAGATCCCACTCTCTCGCAGCTGCAGTTCTTCTAATTAGGGCAGATGTATCTTTGTTTAGGCCACTAACCTGCCCTTCCCCAGTCTCAAGGCATTAGGTGACAGCTCCAGCTTCTCTCTGCTGAGGTCCTTTTGCCCCTCCAAGTGGCTATCCTGGACAGGACCTTACACTGACATTCTCTGTCTTCTGCGTCCTTGGGAAACTCTCTTGCATACTCTTGCATTCTTTATCCCAGTAGATAGGAGTTGCGGGGCCGCCAAAGGCAGCAGTTTCTACTAATCTGCCACAGGTCACCTCAGTCAGGGTCTTGATATTTAGAATTCTTAGGTGTCAATCCGATGCCAGTCAACTGTGTTGCTCAAACTGGAGGGTATGTATGTTACACTTTCTAAGTGACCCAATAAAGCCCTAACTCAAGGCTTGAAGCAAGAGACAAGCATCCACCACCTATTTCCTTGGGGCTTACAGAACAACCACATATCTGATATAGGATCTGTATCCAAAATATATAAAGAACTCTTAAAACACAATAATAAAAACAAGCAAAGGACTTGAACAGATATTTCACCAAATAGGATATAAAGATGTCAAACAAGCATGCAAAAAGATATTTAACATCACTAGTCATTAGGGAAATGCAAATTAAAACTATGATTAGAGGGCCGGGGATATAACTCAGCAGCACAGCACATGCCTGGCAAGTGTGAGGTTGTGAGTTTGATTACCAGTGCCAAAAAAAAAAAAAAAGACTATGATTAAATGTCATTTCCTACATTCCATCAAATAGCTAAAATATATATGTATATATTGAGCATACCAAGTGCTGGTGAGGATGAGGAGGGACTGGAACTCCCATCAATTCCTGCTGGCTTTGCAGAGTGGTAGCCATTTTCCAGCTATTCTGGAGAAAGGTTAGGTGGTCTCACAAAAAGTTAACATCATCTATAGTACCAGGTCCACCTGAAGCTCTACCCATAACATTCACCCTATCTTAACACCAAAATCCATATACAAATGTTTGTCACAGCTTTCTCTATGATAGCCAAAATCTGAAAATACTCACATGTCCTTCACTGGATGAGTGAATAAATGACCTTGGTACATCCGTACCATGGAAAACTACTCAGCAGTAAAAAGGAACAAAGTATTGATAAATGCAACCACTTACATGAGTTTTAAAGAGATCATACTGAGAGTGCGACAGAAGAGCAGCCACACCACGGCAGCACATGCCTCAGGCCACGTTCACCCCCAGCCAACTCCATGCCATGGATTCCATACCCTGTCAAATTGCCAACTCCTAGCCAGGCTCTGCATTTTGGTTTCCCTCAGCACAGGACCATCCAACCAACCTGGTTATGGATGAGGCCAACACCCCAGGACAGAAGGCAAGCCCCTAAGACTCAGTAGTTTCAGGGAGATATATAAAGGATAGGGCAGCAATGCTAGCCCCAAGAAAAGGCCACAGTTGTTGTAAACTGCAAAAACAGTGTGAGGTTTTACCCTGAGAATGACTTCTTCAGGACAGGATAGATTTGGAGAAGAAATTCAGTCCTGCACCTGCCACAGTACCAGAAGAAGTTTAATCAGGTGCCATTTTGGGAAAGGGTTGATTGTATGGGACTGAGCCACAGAACAACTACACTGTAGTTTCACTCCAGACACGGTGAGGGTAAGGGCTAGACATAGATCCCTTGGAAGTTCAAGTTCAGGCCAGGAAAACACAGGGCCCTGAACTTTTTGGTGGGAGGCCAGGCCCAGTGGGTATGGCCTTCAGAGGTGACTGGATCTGAAGGAGATGGCATTGAGTTCAGCGGTCTCCTTGTGCCCCAACCCCACTACCTACATGCAGCGGAGACCCATGGTCTTAGTGCTTTCCTGCTTACCAATGTGGGTGGGGACATTCCTCAGCTTGGACAGGTGTCATGGTCTGGAGTGTAAGAAAGGAGGTGCCTCTGGAGGGGGCGCACCTCACAAACCCACAAGCTATAAAGCTGGGCAGAGAGGACCATGACTTGCTGGATTCTAAGACTGCAGGTTCTGGAAGGGAACCACTCATTTGGAGAGACAGAAGAGTTTCTGTTGGATCCATTTTTTTTCTGTTTTATTGTTTTGTTTTGTTTTTTAGTCTTCTCCTCTTCCCTTCTTTTTCGTTCTCTCTCTCTCTCTCAATTTTTTCCTTTATTATTTTTCCTTTAGCTTACTCTCTGTTTTTTTCTTTTTTCTCCTTTTTTTGTTTGTTCTTTTCTGGTACTTTTACCTGATTCTATTAATTTTCTTTTACTCCTTAATAGGATCCTTTATTTCTCTTTTCTTACCTCCTTCTCCTCTTCCATTGCTTAATTTTTCAAATTTTACTTTTTTCGTGCTCCCATGCCCCACATTAAGTTTTCTGAATCTATAGATAGTTAACTATACGCTATTATTGTTCAATACTGTCCTATTCTTTGTGGAGATAAAGTTGTTCCATTTAGTAAATAATTACTGTAGGTCAGTGTTTGCTTTGTCATAGTGTTTATACTATAATCACAGATTCCTTTTCTATGGTTAAGGAGGGTGCATTACTGGTGCTTAGGGTATGTCAATGTCCAGTTTACATTTGATGCTATTATTGTTGCTGATTTTATTACTATAGCCAAAGGTGACATAGTTGTTGCTAGCAATTGGTTTTCTCTGTATGCCAATATCTGGATTGCCTTAGCGTCACTAATAATAATGTGGCTCATTCTTATAGAACTGAGTACTGAGCCAAATATACTGCAGCCTCTCTTCCCAAATAAACAGAGGTGGGGAGATTCTGGGACAGAGGCAAAGGTCTACAGTTAGCCACACCCAGATTATGTCACTGAAAAACAAACATTAACTAAAGAGGTCTCCATACTAGCAACAAAGTTTTCTACTATAAGCAACCCACAAGCCTCAACACACAAAACAAACAAACAAGGTAGAAACATGAGAAGACAAGGCAACAAAATGCCTCCAAAAACTCCCAACTCCTCCAAAGCCAATCCAGGGGACATTGAGGGGGAGCAAATCAAAAGCCATGAAGATTAATTATTTGAAAGGATAACAGAGATTTTTTAAAAAAGCTCAATAAGATGCTAGGCCAGTTTAAAGAAGATACAAGTAGTTAATGAACATAATAAACAAAATGATCAGTGACATTTTTACAGAAGACACTAATAAAAAGCTAGCTGAGATAAACAAAGCAATGCAGAACAGTAATGTCCTGCATAGAAAAGAATTAGAGACCATTAAAAATTACCAAACAGAAATTTAGGAGGTTAAAAAGTCTATTGAAAGTATGGGCAGCAGAAGCAACCAGTGTGAGAACAGAGTGTCAGAACCAGTAGACAGGGCTATTGCTGTTGATCATTTATTAACAGATACCTTAAAAACAACAAGAGAACATGAGAGCTGGGCATGGTGGTGCACGCCTGTAATCCCAGCACTTGGGAGGCTGAGGCAGGAGGATCGCTGAGAGTTCAAGGCCATCTTGGGCTACAAAGTGAGTTCAAGTCCAGCCTGAAAAGCATAGTGAGACCCTGTCTCAAAAAGACAAAAAAAAAAAAAAAAAGAGAGAGAAAGAGAACATGAAAAATGGACCCAACAGCTGCTAGATAATGCAAGATGGCTAATCTAAGATTAATTGGAATTAGTGAAAAATCAAAAGACAGCACAAATGATGTAAAAAAAACTGCTTACAGAAGTAATAGCACAAAAAGACTCAGAATAGCAAAAGCAATCCTGGGTAACAAGAACAAAGCAGGAAGCATCACAATCCCAGATTTGAAGTTACATTACAAAGCTACAAAGATAAAAACATCATGGTACTGGCATAAAAACAGACAACATGTGGCTCAGTGGAACAGAATAGAAGAAGCAGAAACAACCCCAGACACAACTATTTGATCTTTGACAAAGAGGCCAAAAACATACCCTGGAGGAAAGTTAGCATCTTTAATAAGTGGTGCTGGGAAAATTGGTGTGGGAAAATCCACATGCAGAAGATTGAATATAGACCCATATATCTCACCATACTGAACTAAAACCAAGCTGGATCAAAGATCAAAATGGATCAAAGATCTAAATGTCAAAACAGAAACATTTAATCTGCTGGAAGGTAAAGCAGATAAAACTCTTGAAGACGTAGGTGTAGGCAAGGATTTTCTGAACAGAACCCCAGGGGCAGAAGAAATAGTACCAAGATCTCATTTGTTGAATGAGATCACATCATATTAAAAAGCTTCTGCACAGCAAAGGAAACAACCAACAGAGTGAAGAGACGACCTGCAGAATGGGAAAAATTTTGCTGGCTATTCTTTGGACAGAGGACTAACATTTAGAATATATAAAGAACTAAAAAAATTAGCACCCCCAAATAAAAGATGCAATCAAAAAACGGGTGACTGGTATGTATAGACACTTCTCAGAACAACTACAAATGGCCAATAAAAGCATGAAAAAATGTTTACCATCATTGGCCATTAGAAAAATGCAAATTAAAACAACATTGAGATTCTATTTTACTCTAGAAAGAATGGCCATCATCAAGAAATCACATAATAACAAATGCTGGTGAAGCTGCAGGAGAAAAGGAACTCTTCTACATTGTTGACGGGATGTAAACTAGTACAACTGTTGCAGTAATCTGATATCAAACCAAATGGAAGATTCTTTGCACCTGAGGAGTTGGAAGGCAACTTTATTTTAATGCCAGCAGGCTGGGGGACTGAGTCCAAATCACCAGCCCAGAGTCAGCTTAGAGTTTGGTTTAAAAACACTTTGCAAGCAGGTTGTACAAAGCTGATAGCAGGTTATTACATAATTGGTTACATGAACCAAGTCATATGTTGTCAGGCAGATTTGTTTAAAGCAGTTTACAAAGGAATTGTTTATCATAGGGCAGGAACATTCCGGGAGAGAGGGGTTTGAGCAGAGTGGGTAGAGTTTAATCTGTCTGTTTTAGGCATAAAGTCCTTCAAGCATGTTAGAAAAACTTTGTATTTTTAGGTAGCAAAAACACAGGCATTAGAGCTGGATGCGCTCAGGCTGACCTAGCTATATGGAAGAAGCAGCTGGACGCAGACAGTCAAGGCTGACTGAGTTTAGCAGTCTAATTATGTAAAGCAGCATGAGCATATCCTGTTTCAATATAGTAACAGGCTACTAATTGATTTTTTTTTTTTTTTTTTGTGGGTACCGGGGGGTCGACCTCAGGACCTCGTGCGCCAGCAGGCGCCCGTGCCGCTGAGCGATATCACCGGCCCCTTTTTCGTATGTGGGATCCGGGAGTCGAACTCGGGCCCTTGCGCTTGCCGGGCAGGCGCTTAAGCCGCTGAGCCATCTCACCGGCCTACTAATTGATTTTTAATTTCTGTTATAAAATTCCTATAAATTTGCCATTACACAACCACTATGGAAATCAGTATAGAGATACCTCAAAAAAACTAAAACTAGAAGTTCCACTTGACCCAGGTATTCCTCTTCTAGGTATCTTCCAGAAGAGTTAAAGACATATTACAGTGATACATACATACCCAGTTTATAGCAGCACAATTCATAATAGCTAAATCTTGGAAACAGCCTGTATTCCCATCAACAGATGAATAGATAAAGAAAGTTTGGTGTTTATACACAATGGAGTACTATTCTGCTATAAAGAAGGATAAAACTGAGTCATTTGTAGGTAAATGGATGCACCTGGAGATCAGAATATTAAGTGAAATGAATTAGATATACAAGCTTAAATATCACATGGTTTCTTTTATGTGAGAGCCCAAAAATGTAAGTAAAGAACAAAATAAAAGATAAATAATAGGAAGTAGGGAGATCTCTTTCAAATGGGAAGGGGATCAAGAGATGGAGGGGAGGGAGAGGAGGGGAAATAGATGAAAAAAATTATTGAGACCAGTTATGTCTATGTACCAATCCCCACAATGAATGTAATCATTATGTACTGTAAACAAGGACTAATAAAAAATAAAAACTGTAAAAAATAAAATAAAAAGGCATTGCACTGAGTAAAAGAAGCCAACCATGAAGAGCTACATAGTTTATGGTTCCACTTTTTTGACATCTTTTTTTTTTTTTTGTGGGTATGGGGGGTCGAACTCAGGACCTCATGCACCAGCAGGCGCCCATGCCACTAAGCGACATCACCGGCCTTTTTTTTGTATGTGGGTACCCGGAGTTGAACTCAGGACCTTGCACTTGCCAGGCAGGCACTTATGCCACTGAGCTATCTCACCGGCCCTTTTTTGACTTTCTTAAAAAGACCAAATGGTAGTGGTAGAAAACAGATGAGTGTTGCCAGAGTTTATGGGTTTGGGAGGGTGTGGTGACAAAGGGACAGCTTGGCAGTCGGGGTGGGGGTGACAGAACTACGCTGTACTCTCTGGTCATCATTCTACAAATCCATTACATGCATTAAAATTCATGGAACTGAACACCAAAAGAAAAAAATCAACCTCATTGCATAACTTTTAAAATTTTACTTTTTAACAGTTGTAAGTTTACAATTGTGATTCACATTATACAGACGCTCTCCTCCACTTATGACAGAGGCATGTGCTTTGGAAAAGGTAAAAATCCAAAGTATGCTTTCTACTCAATGTGAAAGCTTTTGCACCATCACGAAGTCAAAACTCGTAGGTTGGGGATGGTCCCTTCTTACCGGACAGTGCTGGTCTTGTTCCTCCATCACACTGTATGTTTGACTTGCGCCCCGAGCAAAAGCTTCATCCTGACACCCTGCCCCCAGCTGTCTCATTGGTTTCCCCTCGGTGACACAGTGTCTTGTGTAGCTGTTCATCTCCACCACTGGGCAGTAAGCGCTCTGGGGGCAGACATGTGTTCTTGTGTCTCTCTGTGCCCAGCCCCTGGAGCTCAGGAGACATTCAGTAATATTTGTTGAATGAGCCAATTAATCAATGGTATATATTCTTGAGCTTTGGGGGAATTAAGATAAAATATTAAAGATAATGCTTTTTGAACCTCTCCCATCCTCTGACTACCTCAAGGACACAAGATTGTCCCAGGACCTCTAGGAGCTGAGGATGAAGGTGGGAGTGGACCCAGCTAGGCTTTAGCAAGGGGACACAGAAGAAAGGGGGACTGATGTCCAAGTTCAAGGTCTGGGCCTTAGGAAGGGAGTAATAATGAGACCTGGAGCCATCAGCAAGTCACAGAGAGGAAGCAAGACAATTGCATGGTTCTAGAAGGCAGAATTTGAGAGCAGGGGCCGGTGAGATGGCTCAGCGGCGTAAGCGCCTACCTGGCAAGCGTGAGGGCCCGAGTTTGACTCCCGGAACCCATATACAAAAAATGGGCCGGTGATATCGCTCAGTGGCATGGGTGCCTGTTGGCGCGCAAGGTCCTGAGGTCGACCCCCGGTACCCACCAGAAAAAAAAAAAAAATAGAATTTGAGAGCAAAACCTTCCAGCAGCGAATAAGTATTGTCATCAGCTAACATTACTAATTCTATAGCTTATTCTTCCTCAGAAGGTTGGTATACCAAAGCAAACAGGGGAAATACGATACACACTGCCATAGATACAAAGTGACAATGTTTTCAGCCTGGCGTATTTTCCAAGGCAAATGAAAATTGTTATGAAAACAATTTATACTCAGTAGACATGGATGATTGCCCGTGATGACCTTTTGCCAGAGAAAATGGGTCTGATAAAGAAAAAATGTGAGCTCATTAGGACAAATTAGAAAAAGCAAATGATTGCTCTTAAATTATGGAAATTCTAAAACTGGTGAATGTCTCTGTCCTTTTAGGACATAAAAACAATAAAACACCAAAAGAAATTGTTTATTCAGAAAGAAGTTTGCAATTTGTGTGAGTGGAGGCTTTAGAAGGGAGGTATTTTGTAAACTAAATGAAATTTAATTGACTTATCAACTGCTATGAATTCTCCTTCTATAAATCTAGCAACAACTAAAAGAAGAAGGGGAAAAACAAAACAACACTGAGAGTGAGAAAAATAAGCCTTGCATTCTATAAATGCTCCCACTGAATTTTTCCACCCATGCACCGTGACAGAATTTGGGGCACAACTGTGGTGCTTCCACTACAAAACGTGGGTGCCCAGAATTGCAGAGGGAAGATGAGAACAGTGGGTGTGAAGACATCACTTGGGAAAGTTTTAACATCCTCCTACTTGCCTGATAGTCACCCACAGGCATACAGTTTTATAATTTATAAATGCTTTCATATACACGTATCCTCAATCCTCACAGCAGGCCTCTCATTTATTTGTGCTGCCGTGGTATGGAGGCGCATCACCTAAGGTTTCATGCGCTGACATTTAACACCCATTGTGAGGTATGAAGAGAGTGAAAACTTAACCTGACTATGGTGTTTAGAAGTGAGGTCATTAGAATTAGACAAGGTCACCAGGGTGGAGACCTCACGATTGAATCCTGGTGGCTTTATAAGAAGAGGGAGAGAGCAAGGGACCCATATGTGCAAAAGCACTTCCTCTGTCTCTCATGTGATGTCCTGAGATGACATGGACTCCACCAGTAAGAAGGGCATCACCAGATATGGCCCTTTGACCTTGGACCAGAACCATGAGCCAAAATAAATCCCTTTCCTTCATAACTTACCCAGGCTGTGGTATTATGCTATTGGCAACAGAAAATGGACTAATACACGTGTTCACTGCACAAGTGAAGAAACAGACTGGCTAACATTAAGTGATTTATCAGCTAGTGAAAGCTATAAGCAGGATGATAGTATTAGACTATTCCTGCTCCCTCAAGCAACCTATTGCCCTCACTCTATCTCAGGCACATTTTATGCGTCATGACCAGAAGTTACTAGATATATATGTATATTTCTCTCTAGGGAAAAGCAGGAGGGCAAGAGAAGGAAGGAGGGACTCTTAAAACAGTGCTCAGCAAAAAGTACATGAAAGAAAGGATAAAGTCTCAGCGTTTAAATACAAGAAAGGTCTATTTCTCCCTGGTGACAATGCTTAGTACAGGTCACGGTGGGGCTCTGCTCCATCCGGGCATTCAGGGACTCCAGTGCCTGTCATCTAGTTGCTCCATCATCTTTTAGGGATTTGATGTCTTCCACTAATCACTGCAAGCGCCAGATAATAGGAAGCAAAGAGTAAACAGAGGATCTCATGAGGGCCTAAGCCAAGAAGGGTCCTTTTCAGCCAAAATTAGTCACCTGGTCCCATCTCCTTGCCAGGGAAATGAAGTGTCCAAGGGAAAGAGGAGAAAACACAAGTATTACTGGAACAGCGGCAGTAGCAGTCTCCATTAACTTCAAAATCTTTAAGCATTTCTTTGAGTACGAAACATTTTCCCAGGTACCCATGGAAAACCATTTCTGTGAGCTCCCAGCCAGGCCCTCACCCCTCTGGTAATTCCCCAAGTGGGACTACACAGGGGCAACCACCAGACTTCTATATTTTCAGGTTGGAAAAAGTGGACCTTTCAGGCTTATACCGCAAAATCTCTCCATATATTTTCTTCCAACATAGCTGAGTGAAAGGGCAAACAGAAATTTGAAAGCGATGATTGCTTCCTTTGTGGGGGAGAGGGATACCCACTGAGTTGGGAACATATATGAATTCTGATTTGCAATCATTTCCACTATTTATGAGGTCACTGGACTTACTCCTGCTGAGTCCAATTTACAAAGAGCTTTGGTTGGATCAGGGAAAGGAATATTAGAATCCCGTTGGCTTGGTGATGGCCAGAGGACTATGCAAGGAATGTATCGATGAACTGCAAGGAAGCAAAATCCTCAACACCAACTCTGACATGCTACATCCAAATGGGTAGGGAGATACATCACCCCAGGGAAGTTATTGGTGCTGGGTGCACCCACATTGTGATTTGACTGCATGCCCCAAAAACAGATGGGTGAATTTTCCAAATAAAAAACTTGTTTAAAAAAAGATCCAAGATGTCTAAGATAAGCAAAAGAGTTTTTCTTACACCATCATCATATTTCACTCCCAACGCAGTTGTGGGATGCTGGCTAATCACTGGCATCTCTGATTCTGGCCCCTCTCTAGACTTCCACCCCCAAATAGCCAACATTCCCCTAAATGTCCCATAGGTACATTTATTTCCATATTTTCAAATCTGAACTCATCCTCCCCATTCCACACCCCACCCCAGCCCCGTGCCTGTTCCACCACCTCTCATCATCTCCGTAAATGGTGCCACCACCACCCAGTCACCTGAGCCACTGCCACACATCTTTCAAATCTGTTCATTCTTCTTCATCTTCATTGGATGAAAGCAGCTGCCTCCCGGCTAGGTTTTTGACAGTGCCACCCCACCCTACCTACCCCATCGCCACCATAAGAAATCAGCCAGCAGCAGCACTGCTCTGCTGAAACCCTTCCATGGTTCCCTATATCTTTCAAGGTACAACCCAAATTCCTTCCCTTTATAGGAAGGCCCCCCTCTCAGTCTGTCCCCTGAAGCCCTCTCGGGTGTGGTCTCCTGGTCATTGCACCCACACACACACTCATCCTGTGCTTTCGCAGCACCTAATGAAATGCAGTTCTGCTGACTTTCTCCTGACTTTGGTACTTGATATTATCTCTGCTTCAAGAGCCTCCCCACCTCCCCATCTGTTCTTTGTGTGGCTGACACCCACCTGCCCAGCACTGCAGTCAGCTCGTGTGGGAGTCCTGCTAGAACCCCCAGGCGAAGAGGCTGTTCTCTGCAGTCTTGTCACCCTGTGCTTGCCTGATAGCACTTTGAAGGCTGTGCTTGGGTCCTCAGTGACCTGCGCTCCCACATTCCTCCCACACCCCACCCTGTGAGCTCCTTAAAGCCAGGGATGAGCCATTTGATGTATCTCGTCACCAGCACAATGTCCAGTATAGAGGGAGCAGGTGGTAAATGGTGAATAAACACATGAATCAGCAAACCCATTACATGGAGGTGTAAAATCCTCTTTTAAGGGATTCATCTACCAAATGAGGAGGAGAAGAAGTGGTAAGAATTTCATCTGGACCGTAGACTGCTCAGAAGAATCAAACAATCTGGACAATTTAGACTTACCATGCGCCCAAGAGATGTGGATTATCAGAGAAGTAAAACATAGTCACTCATCCAAAAAACCAAACACTCAGTCACACTTCAAGTGCATGCTTTGAAAAAGATTCTGTGAGAATACAAAGCAGATGTTTCACTGATACCACAGTCAAACAGGATGCACCCAGAGGGGAAAACCAAATCCTTTGTGAAAGTTCTGTTCTAGTCAGAATGGCTTAGTGCTAAAGATCTGAGACTCACACAAACCAATGAATAAAGAAGTGATTTGGGGGCCGGTGAGATGGTTCAGCAGCATAAGCGCCTGCCTAGCAAGCATGAGGTCCTGAGTTCAACTCCCGGGACCCACATACGAAAAAAGGGCCGGTGATATCACTCAGCGGCACGGGCGCCTGCTGGCGCATGAGGTCCTGAGTTCGACCCCCAGTACCCACAAAAGAAAGAAGAAGTGATTTGGGGTTTTGTTGTCTGTTTGTTGCTATTATTTCTAATGCTCCCTAAGTACAGTTACGGAGAAGTGAGAAGCACAGTTTAGGACAGAGATCACGTGTATACAAATCCAGTTGTGCCTTTTCCAGATGTGACACAGAGGTAAGCCAGTTCCTCCACTCTAAAATGGGGTGAGAGTGCCAGGTGTGGTGTGGTGGTGCACATCTGTAATCCTAGCACTCAAGAGGCTGAGGCAAGAGGATCCGTGCAAGTTCGAGGCCAGCCTGGGCTACATAATGAGTTCAAGCCCAGCCTGAACTACACAGTGAGAAGTTATCTCAAAAAAGAAACTATATAAATAAATAAATAATAAATTTTAAAATGTGGTGACACTAGGACCAACTATAGGGCTGTCATGAGAGTGACATGAAATCATGTGTGCTAAGCCTTAATACAGTGCCTGCCACATAAATGTTGCTATTTTTGCCATAGAGAATGTTCTCAGACCCTCCTGGAGGAAAAACAGTAAAGGCAGCCCCAGAGCTGGCCTGTTTCCACCCCACCCTTCTCAGCAGCTGTGCCCCATTTACCTCCACATGCTGTCACAGTGTCTGCGCCCCCATGCTTCACCCCCTTTCCTAGGTCAGCAACCCCAAACAAGTTCAATCCGCCTGAGGACAAACACTTCATTGTTGAGAGAAAGGAAATGCTTGGAAGTATGGGAGATCAAGTGTAGCACTGGGGTCAACCAGCTGGAGAGGGGGAGAAGAGAGGAGAAAGGCCTGAGTTGCTCTCATTACCTTGATTTCTTGTTTACTGTGAGAGCTTGGACTCCTTACTTAACCTTTTAAGAGTCGCTAAGGCCTTTCTTTTTTTTTTTTTTTTTTTTTTTGAGACAGGGTTTCACTATGTAGTTCAGGCAGGCCTTGAACTCACTTTGTAGCCCAGGCTGGCCTCAAAGTCACAGCAATCTTCTAATCTGTTCCATTGATCTTCAGGTCTGTTTTTTTGCCAGTACCACACTGTTTTTATCACAGTAGCTTTATAGTATAATTTCAAGTCGGGGATTGTGATGCCCCCTGCCTTGCCTTTGTTGCCCAGAATTGCCTTTGCTATTCTAGGTCTCTTCTGATTCCAAATGAATTTTAGGATTGTTTTCTCTAATTCTGTGAGATATGCTGTTGGAACAACCCCAGACATACTAAGCCACCTTATCTTTGACAAAGGTGCCAAACACATTCGCTGGAAGAAAGATAGCCTCTTTAATAAATGGTGCTGGAAAAACTGGCTCTACACATGCCGAAGATTAAAACTAGACCCATATCTTTCACCATGCACTAAACTAAATTCAAAATGGATCAGAGATCTAAATATTAAAACAGAAACATTAAATCTGCTGGAAGGTAGGATAGGTAAAACCCTTGGAGACATTGGTGTAGGCAAAGACTTTATGAATAAAAACTCAACCGCACGGGAACTATCCCAAAGAATCAATAACTGGGATCTCATCTTATTAAAAAGCTTTTGCACAGCAAGAGAAACCACCAACAGAGTGAAGAGACAACCCACAATGTGGGAAAAAATGTTTGCCAGCTGTTCCTCAGACAAAGGATTACTATCGAGAACATATAAAGAACTCAAAAAAATCAGACCTCCCAAATTTAAAGACCCACTCCAAAAATGGGCATCTGAGATGAATACACATTTCTCAGATGAAGAAATACTAATGGCAAATAAATATACAAAAAAATGTGCAACATCACTAGTCATTCGAGAGATGCAAATTAAAACAACACTGAGATACCATCTCACCCCAGAAAGAATGGCTACTATAAAGAAATCAACTAATAACAAATGCTGGAGGGGCTGTGGGGAAAAAGGAACCCTTCTCCACTGTTGGTGGGAGTGTCGACTGGTACAGCCACTGTGGAAGTCAGTGTGGAGATTCCTCAAAAAGCTAGGGTTGGAGGTCCCATTTGACCCAGCTATTCCCCTTCTGAGCATCTTCCCAGAAGAATTAAAAACATCATACCACAGCGATATATGTGCACCCATGTTTATAGCAGCACAATTTGTAATAGCCAGATCTTGGAAACAACCCAAATGCCCATCAACTGAGGAATGGATAAGAAAGATGTGGTATTTTTATACAATGGAGTACTATTCAGCCATTAAGAAGGATAAACTGGAGACTTTTATAGGTAAATGGATGCAACTCGAGAAAATACTCATAAGTGAAATAAACCAGAAGCACATGTGTAAGCATCGTATTGTCTCTCTAGTATGAGAAACTGAAAGAGTAAATAAGATCCAAAATGTACAATAGACATGGTGAATCAAAAAGAAACTGGTCAAAAGGAAAGAGAGACTGGAATAGGGAAAAGAAAGAAGGGAAAGGGAAAAAAAATTGTATATATATATATATAAGATGGTTAAGATAGATACACTACGATTTTTACTTAGTTCATTGAAGAGTAAGGTTTGTGCCAATAATGTTTGGATAATTAAATGCTAATGTCTGGTGTCCTGAATAACTAACTTAAAGATAGTAATACGCAATGTATTAACCATTGTTACCCTCCTATTATGTTGTTTTGAAAATTTGTTCTTCTTTTGATTTGTTTTGTTTTTTCTTCTCTTTAAAATAAAATTTAAAAAAAAAAAAAAAAAGTCACAGCAATCCTCCTGCCTCAGCCTCCTGAGTGCTGGGATTACAGGCATGCACCACCGTGCCCAGCTAAGGCCTTATTTTTAATTGAAAATAATCCTGTATCTTTTTACATTTCAGCATTCTAAAATCAGAGTGTGTCTTAAAATTGAAGTGATGGCATCTCCCACCTCTCAAAACATTAATAAATAGACAGTGTGTCTTAGAATCAGGGAAGTACATAACCAAGGCCTACTGCACGGGATTGTGGTACAGACTGCATGAGCCAATGCAGGTAGGTGCTCAGCAGAGGGTCTGGCACACAGGGAAATTTCAATAACAGCCCTCCATGCCATTATACACAGGGCACTCAGAACCTCTCCCCACGAGCAGGAGCCTGAGTCAAAGAGGTTCCCTTTGGAAGCACGTGTGTCTAGGAAGGCAGGAACCAGCGTCTCCAGTACAGTTTCAGCCAGATAGAAAGCTGGCAGTTTTAGAGTAGGCGAAAAAGTAATCATGAATAATATAAGATCTTATTTCAAGCAGAGCTTGCTAAAAGCATAGGGCCAAGTAGCGCAGTGCTTAGAACCTAGTCTACAGAGCAGGAGAGCTGGTTTCCAGCCCCTGCTCTACCACTGCCCCGTTGTTTGACATTGGGTTGGTGCCTTGATTGGGTTCCCCCAGGAGCAGACCCAGAAAAAGGGATCCGAGTGCAAGTGGTTTGTCTGGGAGGTGAAGGAAGCCAACAATAAAGGGTACTTTACTGAGTCAGCTTTTACAATAGGCAGCGGAGCTTCATTCCACTAAGGACACTTGGTGGTGAGAGAAGGTGTCCTCCCAGAGTTAGCCTATCCCCAAGGAGCAAGGAGACTGGGCTACGTATGTACCACTCCTGTCATCACTGGTTGGGGGCTGCCCCAAAAGAGCATTAATTTCCCTGGCACTTCTGCCCTCAAGCACAAAAATGCAGGTTCTCACAGATGTCACCAGACGGAAATGCTCAAAGGTGTCAGGGCTAATGGGTAGGCCACCAACGGCATCTGCTGCAGAAGGTATATCCCCTTTGGTCTCAACTTCCTATCTTTGAAATGGGAATAATAAAACCTAATTTGAAGTTTTGTGTTTCCATTCTTTAATGTAACCATGTCTCTATCCTGAATGTATCAGTCTAGGCAATCAGGAAAGAGAAAACACACAGTAATATGAGCTGAGTTTAATGTAAGAATTAGTAACTATAACAGGAGACTAGAGAATCAAATGATAAGGAAATTTTTAAAAATATAAGAACAGCCCATATGAGAGACAGCCCCTGCTACCAGGGCTGAGACAGAGCACCCACAGAACGCCTCGTGCTGTGGCCCAGGCCTCACTGGGGTCAAAGCAGCAGAAACGTCCCTGTTTCCAACTCTGTGCCATGTTTTGGATCTATGGCCTCAAACTGCATAACAAATAGTTTCTTAAAATTCTAGTTTTGATCATCTTCTTGGGGATACAAAAAGAGAAAATAAAATATGCAGCCTTCCATAGCTGCAGGTTCTGCACCTATGAATTCAACCAACTGAAAATGTTGAAAAAAATTGTGTCTATACTAAACTTGTGCAGATTTTTGCTTGTCATTATTCCCGAAACAATGCTGTATAACAACTATCTACATAGCATTTACACTGGACCAGGTACTATATATAATTTAGAGTAAAGGATATGAGAGGATTGTGTAGGTTATAGGCAAATACTATACCACTTTATATAAGAAACTTGAGCATTAGAAGATTTCAATATCCATGGGGGGGTCCTGGAAAAATTCTCTATGGATGCCAAGGGACAATTATATTAGGCATGTTCAAATTTTTATAAAGCTGTGATAGGAAAACAAAAGTAATTTCACCTCCACTGACACATGTTGATACAAAAATGTATTTATTTCTGGCATTGCCATATTTTGACATACTAGGATAGAAGCTGTTGGACCAATAAGCAGAAAGTCTTCACTTCCGCTCCAACAACACAGGGAGTTTGAGCTAACAGGAAGCAGTGAGCCAATAGAAAATAGCCTCCTTGTTGTGGTTTGGCTCTGAAGTGTCTCCCAGAACTCGTGTGCTACAGTCTTGGTTACCAGCTGATGGGCTTTTTGGGAAGTGGTTGGATCATGAGGGTTCTAACTTCAGCAAGTGGATTAATCCACTTGATAAGTTCATAATTTCATGGTGTGATTGGAAGGCAATAGGAATAGAGGTGGAGCCTAGTTGAAAGGAGTGGGTCATGGGGTGTGATCTTGGGGACTATATTTGGTCCCTGGCCCCTTCTTTTTAATGTCTTTCTCACTCTCTGCTTCTTGGCCACCATGCCTTTCTGCCTAAAGCAATGGAGCCAACTGAACATGGACTGAAACCTTGAAACCATAAGCCAAAATGAATCTTTCCTCCTTTAAATTGTTTGTCTCAGCCATTTTGTCACAGCAACAAAGAGCTAACACAGTTCCCTTCTAATGTAGCCATGTTGGGGAGTTGGACCAGTGAGAAGACAATAGCCATGTCTAGTATCACTAGGAAGGAAGTACTCAAAATAAGACCTGGGCATAGGCTGGAATGAAGGCTGCATGAGCGTCCTACTCATGGTTCAGGTGACATTTCAAGACTCAACTCAACTGGTCAGTATGGAGAGGAAGTTATCTTTAATTTCACATCTAAAATTCAATTAATAGGGAGCTACATCTAGTGACTCTCTACTTCGTTTTATATCCCTTCACTTACTTCTCTTGACAGGGGAGAGATCACTGATCTAATTGGTCAAATCTAGACATACATTGGATTATATTTTAAGAGTGGGGAAAATTTCTGTGGTTAATGGCAAGCAGTAGGACATCCCCTTCCTCTCGCACTTTTTCCCATTTCCTGGGCAGGACCAGCTCTTCCCGAAGCTCTCTCTATTCTACACATGACTGAGGGAATGAAGCAGAGCCCCTATCTTCTCTGTCAGTTGCAGAAATGGAGCGGGTTGGTCCTGCCTCATTCTCTACCTCCAGGATCTGTTTGCCCCTAAAGCCCAGCCACATTTCTCTCTTTGTATTGCGTGAAACAGCCCCAACATCCTTATGATAAAACCTCTTTTTCTTCTAGCCCCAATTGAATCCATGATACTTGTGAGCATTGGCCCTAATTAACAGAGAAAATGAGAGATGAGCAACCTTGAGACAGTAGGCCAATGAAAAGCAGATCCTGCTTCTGATGAAAGAAAAAGGGAGGAAGAACAAAAGATAGACTCCTGGTCACAACCAAAGACAGCTGGGTGCACATCTCATTTGCCTGGATAATGCTTTGAAACCTGGATCAATTTCTTGATTTCTTGAATTAACAAACTTCAGGTCAGTAATTTAGCCACGATCCCAAAGCATCCTCATCCATCTCGGGGGAAGAAAGCCAGATTTGGGAAGCAGCTCCCCTAGTTCAGAAAGGGAAATTGAAAGGACAGGATATCAACCCTGTCTTTTCATCACATCCCAAATAAATACGGCTCTGTTTTAAGATGGTGCATGGGACCTGTGTAATCCCAACAGCCCATTTGGGTGAGTTGGCATAAGCTGCATCTCCAGCTGCCATTGTTTCACTTGCTAACTCTAGGGCAATATGCAAACATGAAGCTTCCTGTGGAAACAGTGCCATTGTCATCTCTCTAATGCTTACTGTCCTGGAGGTGTGTCCTTCCTCCCCCTGCACAGTCCTGGTCTCCCTCAGCCCTGCATCCAGCTTCCTGGGGATAAAAATGAAGTCCTCCAAGTTAGCTAATACCTACTCATCTTAAACGTCACTTCCAAACAAAGCTTTCCTTGACTCTCTCAACCTACAGCTGGGTCCTGTCATATGTTCTCATGACACTGATTGTACACATGGGTGAGAGACTGATGCCTACCTTCCCCACTGGATTGCTGGCTTTGTAATGCCAGAGACTGTATCTGTTTCGTTTATTACTTACTTCACACAGTATGCATGTGTCGTAGTCCATTCAGGCTGCTGCAACAAACCAACACTGGGCAATTAATGAACAAACTTCCTACCATTCTGGAGGCTAAAAGTCCAAGATCAAGGTGCCAGCAGATTCAGCATCTGGCAATGGATGAACTGTCCCTCACAGACAGAGACCTCTATGTATCCTCATTGTGGAAGGGCAAAACGGGGCGAACGAACTCCCTTGGGCCTCTATTATAAGGGCACTGATCCCACCTGATCACCACCCAAAGGCCCCGCATTTTAATACTATTGCATTGGAGATTAAGTTTCAACATACAAATTTTTAGGGACACAGTATTCCAACCATAGCAGCACATAATAAATAGTGAAATATAGAGAACAGTAAAGGCTCTGAAGTCATACTGGCTAGGTTCAAACCCAGATCCAGGAAGCTAACATGAAATAATAATAGTACCCTTAGGTGCTGTCAGAAGGACTAAATGAAACCACTTACAATAATGAGCAATACATAGTAGGTGCTCAATAAATGTTTGTTAGCATTGTTGCTGTTGGTGCCATTTGTGTGCACGAGAAGGTGAGGGGGTGTATGTGGACACTGTTCAGTTGGGGTCATTGTTCTACATGTGTACACTGGAGCCTTGGGGGTGGGTATTGTCTTCTGTGAATCCCATCAAAGAGAGGAAAAGGTTTGCAATCCTGGGGAGGGTCAGTTTAGCAGTTTGCAGCTAGCTGGAGCGTGCTCATTCCAGGGCTGAACAACTTTGGAATTGCCTCTCATTGATATTTCACAGCCAGTTTAATGGCTGCAATGAATCGGCACCATCAGAATGATGTTATCAAATTGTCACCTTAAGGTAATCCATGTTGGGAACAATGGGGTGAGAATACCTAAATAGTGAATTTATGGTACCCATAATCATAGGTCACAGTGAGATTTCGGTGCCCACCAATAAGGACCACAATGGCTTTCGAATGTTCTTATAGTTAAAAAAAAAAAAAAAAAAAAAAAAAAAAAAAAAAAAAAGACATTTACCAGGAGGACATCATACAGAAGATCCAGTACATAAAACCAAAAAGAGAAGAATAGCCTTAGTTGAACTGACTTCCTGGGGCTCTATCTCCTCAGCCTCCCTCCCAGCGCTCTGTGCTCAACTAACACCTCCTATATGCAGAGCTAAAATTCTTATCTGACTTCCCTTCTGTGAGATATGAGAAAGTGTCCTGTCGGCAGTGCATTTCAAAAATATCTAGGGATGGACATTCCAGTTACTATGATTATTCCTCAACCAGCATTCACATACCTCCTACTACATGTCAGACACTGTGTCAGGTGCTGGGAATATAGTGATAGACAAAACACACTCCATCTCTGCCCTCACTGAGTTTTCAATCCCATGGGTGGGTGCTTTCCAAACAAATGGCCACAAATTCTTTGTCTTCCTCCCATTTAGAGGTGGGAGCAACGTCCCATCCTTTTAATCTGAGAGGGCTTGTGAGCATTTCGACCAACAGAGTGTTGTTATACAACCTCCAAAACTAGGTCATAAAAGGTCAGGCAACTTCCACCTGGTTCTCTTGACATACTTGTTCTTAGTTAGCCTTTGTGGGGAAACTCTAACTTCTCAGAGACCTCCGTGCCAGACACCTTGTGTGTGGGGCCCCAGTCAACAACAGTTCAGCTAATGACCAGAATCATCTACCAGCCATGTGTGGGTGCCATCTTGTCTATCTTTCTTGAGCCTTTGGATGATAGCTGCCCCAGATAAGAACTGGTTGCAAAATGTAATAGTTGTTGTTTCATGACACTAAAATTCAAGATACAGGTGATCCCCAATGCAAGGTGGTTTGAATTAGGACTTTTAGACTTGACAGTGTTGCAAAAGCAATATGCAGTATGTTTTACAGTATATGTTTTGCAGTATATGTTTTACAGTATGCTGTGTTGCTAAGCTATCATCTTTGGTAGGTTAGGTATAAAAATGCATTTTCAATTTATGATATTTGCAATTTGCAGTGGGTACGTAACCTCATCCTAAGTCAAGGAGTGTTAGCAATTATGCAGCATTTGTTTCTGCAGTGTGGCCTCACTCATTGAGGGTAAGTCAGAAGTCATGTCTTACTCATCCGTTCTCCTAGTGCATGCAGAATGCTTGCCCCTGTGTGTGGAAAGTCCTTTCATGTAAATAGTATGGTAAAGGAAACTCCAAAGGCTGTTACACACCAAACCACAAATTAGAAACAGATATTGATCATTTATAGGCATTCAGATATAGACTCCTTGGAAATGGGCTCAGTTCTTCCAGCAAATACTGCTTAATTAAGAAATGTGATTATAGTAAATTGCCACATGGGCCATGTATGGTATGCAAATCACGGTTCTTGCTTTGGTTTGGCTGTGGTTTGTCCTCTGAAGGCTCATGTGCTGGAGGTTTGGCCCCAATGTGGAGGTATCCAGAGGCGGTGGAACCTGTCAAGGTGGAGCCCAGTGTAAGGAATGATGGGGGCATCAACCTAGGAAGGGATTAATGCTGGTCTCACAGACTAAGTTATTTCTCACAAAAAAATAGGTGTGTTATAAAAAAGAGTGAACCTGACCCAAGTCGCCTGTGCTTCCTTTCCTACCGTATGACCTCCCCTTTTTGCATATTCTCCTGCCATCACACCATCCTCCAGACTGTGACACAGCCAGGGGGCCCCCTCTAAAGGGCAGACTTATGGGGCTGCTTGATCTTAGACTTTCAGTCTCCAAAACTGTGAGTTAAATAAACTTTCTTTTCTGTATAAAGTAGCCTAGTGTATTTTGTTATAGCAACAGAAAACAGACTAAAGCAGTCCTTGAAGATATCCAATCCCAGAATCTGTACTAATCTCAAAATCTATAAATGTTATGATAAAATGGCAAAGACGAATTAGGTAGCAGCTAACCAATAGTTAAGGATCTAGTACTGTATTGTTCAGGTGGGCCTCATATATTCTAAACATCTTTAAAAGTGGAAGAGAAAGGTAGGAGAGTCAGAAGATGCAACTATGGAAGAATGGTCAGATGAATGCTATGTTGCTGGCTTTGAAGATGGAGGAAGGGGCCATGAGCCAAGGAATGTGGATGACCTCCACAAAGTGGAAAAGAAAAGAAATGGATTTTCCCCAGGAACCTCCATAAAGGAACACAACCCTGTTAACACCTTGACTTTAGCCTGGTGAGAGCTGCAATGGACTCCTACTCTACAGAATTAAATGTGTGTTATTTAAAGCTTCTCCATTTTGGTAGTTTATTATGGCTGCAATATCTTTACATCACCTTTATACTAATGTCTTGATTCGCCTTCATCCAACTCCATAAGTATCTCCATTTTAAAAAAACAGGCCTCCTTCCCCTTCTCTTCTACCTGCCTCCCCCAACCCATGCATGCTAATTCCATACTTGGCGTTGAATAGGAAAGAGCAAACATTTAATGAATCACTGAATATCCTTGTTAGCCAACATTTTAGAAAAACTGGATTCTAGATTCTAGAACATAGTTAATGCCAAAATAATTCAGAACATTCTAGGTGTTTATCTGATGATTGAGAAGATACTGTATGTGATGGCCACCCAGAGGTGATGGGAACCAGTGTGTAAACATACAAAGACACTAGTCTGTCCCCTCTGTTCTCCAGGAATTCTGAATGCTCGCAGGAATCTAAGAACAGCAGAACGTTGGTGCTGACACTGGGCATGGGAAGCAACCCTAGTGAGCTTAGGAGCTGGGCCATCTGGTCCCAGATCCACGTCTTCCTTGTTCTGTGGCCTTGGGTACATTTCTAGCTCTCAGATTAAAAGAGGTGGGGGGGGCACTTAGGCATTGTTAACCCCCAAAGTCCTTTCTGATGTCAGCTTTTCTGATAACTCCTTTCTGGCACTTGCCAGAAATTTCTGGCATATTATAAATTCTCAAGAAATTGGATTTTCAAACTAGCCCTTTTGCTGATGACCTATGCATCTGGTATTTGCCTTTTGACCTTGTAGAAAAATACAGTCTTTTTTGAGAATACGGTCTTCACTTCTTGTCCCGGAGGGAGGAAGGCACTCAGGACTCAGGGGGTCATGAAAAGACAGGTGCAATGTCTGAGAGAGAGAGAGCTACAGTCAAGAGAAGGCTGAGGTTACCCACTGACACTTAAAACAAAAAAGAAGAAGACCCAACCTGAAGGCTCTGATCTAAATCCCTGACTAATTCTTACTCTGGACAAATCTCTTTCCCTATCTGAGCTTGATTCTTTGCTAAAACCCATGGACCCACAATCCTGGTTGAGAAAAAGAATACTTCCAGCCTCTCAGAAGTATTTTAGGTTCTCTTCCCATCTCAAACCCTCTTCTGTAAGCATCACCACACCATAAGGTAACCACAATTCTCAATTTTATTTTAATCATGTCTAGACTTTTTCTACAGTTTTATTTTCTATAAATGGATCTCTAAACACACATTATTTTACTTACCTCAATGACATTTTTATAAATAGAATCATGCTCTAATTATTCTATGGCTGCCTTCTTTCCCTCAACACTGATTGGTAAATTCACCCTAGTTAACATATATAGCAGTGATGTACTAATTTTCACATCTTACTAGTGTTCTACTGTACAAGTTTAACACAATTTCTTTATCCATTACACTATCGATAGGCATTTTAACTAAATCCATCATTCTCTGCTACTATAGGAAATGATGCTATGAAAATTATGTACCTGTCTTTTCATATACATACACAAAAATTTCTTTAGAGTATACTTTGGGAATTGAACTGTTGGGTCATAGTCCATGCATGTGTGTTCAACTTTGCTAGACAGTTCCAAATAGTTTGCCAGAGTGGTTGTACACATTTATTCTCTGAGTAGTAGTAGTAAAATATTGTGTTACTCCTCGTCCCTACCATCATTTGGTACTGCTATCTTTTTCATTTTTGGCAATCTCATGGACATATAATAGTACCCCACTGTGTTTTGTTTTGTTTTGTTTTGTTTGTTTTTTGTGGGTACCGGGGGTCGAACTCAGGACCTCACGCTTGCCAGGCAGGCACTTACGCCACTGAGCCAACTCACCAGCCTCCTCACTGTGTTTTAATTTGTAATTCCCAACTACCAGTTAAGAATCTTTTCAAATGTTTACTCCTCTTTTATGTTTCCTCTTCTGGAAAACACCTACATATATCTTTTGTTCATTGCTTTATTACAAATGCATGGTTCTTATATATTTGTGATCATTTTATATGTTCTAGATATTAGTCCTTTGTTAGTTAAATGTGTTACGTTACAAATATCTTCTCCCAGGATGTGGCTTGCCTGTCCACTCCATGGAATCCTGTGCGGAACGTGCTCTTAATTCTAATGCACTCAAACTTATTAACTTTTTTCTTCAAATGTGCATATCTCATGACCTCAAGGGTATGAAAATATCCTAAAATTTTTCCAGTTTTCCCTTCTTTTTTAATTATTTAATTCATGGCAAATTTATCTTCATGTGGAGTGTGAAGTAGAGCCAAATTCCTTTTATTTTTTTCAGTAAGGATAATAAATTTTCCCAGAACTAATAATTAACTATTCCACTCTCCCCCTACCCAATCTGCAATGTCCAGTCTCACAAAAATCTAATTTCCATACATGCATGATTTGTTTCTTGGCTCATTCTTTTGTTCTATTGTCCCATCCATCTATCATTACCTTAATTACTATCACTTTAAGATAAATCTTGCTATCAGGTAGAAGAAAATCCCCTCAGTCACTTCTTGTTTAGGAGAATCTTGGCCCCTTGTTATACCATATAAATGTTAGAATTACCTTGTCAAGTTCCAAATCTAATTGGAATTGCATTAAATCAAAAGAGTAGGTTGGGGGATTTACATCTTTATAACATAGGGTATTTTCCCAAGAGCATCACTATAAGTGTGTGTGTGTGTGTGTGTGTGTGTGTGTGTGTGTGTGTGTGTAATCTAAATATATTTCAATAAAATTTTTGTAATATTCTTCATAAAAACTTTTATAGCTTATGTTATATTTATTCCTAGGTACTTTTATATTTTTGCTGCAACTATAAATGTTTTAAAGTAAATTTCCAGACTGATTGCTATTGGTGTGTAAAAATTGAATTGACTTTGTATATTGATTTTGTATCCAGCAACTCTGTGAAAGACTCATTTTTATTCTAACAATTTATCTATAGTTTATTTTGTGTTTTCTATTGGTAGATCTGTGAATAATAACCACTTTGTTTCTTCTCTTCTATTCCTTATATTTCATATTTAATTTTAAAAATAGATATCTTGGCAAGAAGCTGTCAAATGGGATAAGTAGAACCATTATTCTCATTTTTATAAATGAGCCTCAGAGAGGTTAAGTAACTTGCCAAATGCCTCATAACTAGAAATAGATAAAATCAGGCCTCAAACCCCAGTTTAGCCATTCTAAAAATCCATGTTTTTATCCCCTACACTATGGATTTATTTTCCCTTCCCCACCACACAAATAAATTTGAAGTTTGTAATAAAAATTTTAGCACATGGAAACATTGACCTGCTACTAAGGGAAGGGATCTTTATTTATTTGTTTCTTTTTTTGTTTGTTTGTTTTTGGTTTTGGTACTGGAAATCGAACTCAGAATCTTGCGCTTGCCAGGCAGGCGCTTGTGCTGCTGAGCTATATCCCTGGCCCTGTTTCTTGTTTTTTTAAAGATGACTTTGAATTGATAAATATATCTGCATTATTCAGGGGAAGATAACTAACACATTGTTCTGTGTGTATTCACTCATTCCATCCCAACAGCAACTAGAACTTGAGTGTTAATATTCCAATTTTGCAGTTGAGGAAACTGAGCCTCAAAGATCTGAACATATTTAAAAAAAAAAAAAAAAAAAGGCTATGGTCCAAAAAGGGAATTGTCAGTGGCAAGCAGTAAAGAAAAATGTTCATATTGCATCAAAACAAAGTATTTGCAATAGTATCTGGGTGTAATTTGCAAATTAGTTAAATAGTCTTGGGCAAATACTAAAAGATCAGGCCTTGAAAATGTTCCTTGTACGTTCTCTGCAAGTCCATGGAGGCAAGGAACTCCTCTGGGGACTAAGAAGGAAAAGAACTGGACAGTCGTTTGTTTTTTCACATGCGTGCATTCATCCATTTAATAAGTATAGGTGTGGTATTTAGTAAGGGCCACCTGTCTGAGCCCCAGAGCTAGTGTTGGTAACACTCTAGGAAAGAAGCCAGGCGCAGTCTCTGTCCTCATGAAGCTTTCCACCCAGCGGGACATTCGAGCATTAAATCGGTCATCACTGGTCAGCATCCATGGTTTCCAAGTCCAGCCCACTCATCAGACAAACAGAAATCCTATGTGAGGGTCAAGCAGATGGTGCTAAGCTCCAGAGTATCCCCAGAACCCGCCTGGAAGCTGCAACCGCCCTGCAGCAGGCTGGTGACCCCCTCTCTCCCTGCCTGGCTTTGCAGCAGCCAGGCACTGCAGGAAGCCTGTCCATCAGAGTGCCAATCGTGGGGGAAATTGAATCCAGGGGCTCTTTCTGGTCGTGTTTGCTCACTTTTTTCTTAGCGTGATCTTTGGTTTCATTATATTTAGGTATTTCTTTTATTTATCTATGCACCGAGAAGAAGGGTGGAGGGAGGGAAGGTGCCTCTTTAAACCAAGCATGAAATGTATTAGGAACCTAAAGTTACGAATAATGGCCTTTTTCCCCTTCTCCTGGAAAGCAAGCCTACAGGAGGAAAAAAAAAAAAAATCCATTCAAATAATTTCGTTTAGTCCTAAGTATAAAATAACCGAAGTCAAGGTGTCTCTGCTGTTATTATTTTTTCTGATGTTTTTGACACCCGCGTGTGGAGTTCTCCAGCGTTCACAGCTTCCAGAGCTGTGAGCTCCCAACTTGGTATATTCGTAATACTCCTTAATATTTTCATTTTGATGTAATTTGCGGCCCCAGCTTTTTAAATATCCGCTCTGTAATAATGTTTAATTTCAGGGGTCACTCCGCCAAGGAGTATATTAAAGCTTATAAAACTCATTTCCAAAGCTCAAATATCAAGCTGTGATCAGGTTAGGAGGGCAGCATCTGTGAATATTTCATCTTTTATCATGCTGATAATAAGGAGATGACAGAGGCACATTATTACAATGAGAGAATTGCTCATTTCAGGCCTGGTGCTGGAAGCTGGGGTCTGCAGTGTGTATTACTCAATAAGAGCAATTCTGATATGAAAAGCAAGTTTACTGAGGCACCACTGTGTCTTATTTGATTGGAATGAATAATATATGGAGCTGCCGTTCGGGCGGCTGCCGGCCGGGGGAGGGGAGGCTTCCGTGGAGAGGTGCACTTGGGGATAGACGGCGAAATAATTTATCAAAGGATGTGTTTTATGGCCTGAAAATAAAGTTAAGATAACCACTGTTTATTAGAATCATTATTTCGGAAATCTGTATTCTGGAAATCTTAAACATGTGCTGGCTTACGCAGGAGGACAATCTTGATCCGTTCGACTGGTGCAGATGCCTCGTAATTATCTATTTGCACAGAGTGGCTGAGTGAACTTGACACCCGGGCTGATTCCTGCCACATTCTCCATTGGCAACTTTCATTATTGCTTTGCGTCAAGCCAACTTCATCAAGCGGGAACCTTAAAACTCTGGTCTTTCTGGTAGTGAGATGATGAAACATCATCAGGCATGGAAATCAAGCAGGAGCCACCTCTAATTACTGCCCCCACCCTGCAGCCACCACGGAGTCCACGCTCACTCTCTCCTCCTCCCTGTCGCCGTGGCAGGGGTGGCTCCTCATCTAGGACTAATCCTTTCCTCCTGCCGTGGATCCGGTCCCTTCCTGCCTGAGCTGACCCAGTGTGGCGCCGTCTCTCCTTCTCTGGTGTCTTTGACAGTCCCCTTCCAGCTGGCTACTTCCCCTCGGCCTAGGAATGGGATCCTAGTAAAAATAATTTTCCTTAACCCTGCATCTCCCTCCAGCTGCCATCCTCATTATTTTCTTAACTTCTCGTCCAGGTGTCTCAGAAGAATTGCATACACTCACTACACCGACTCACAGGGCACTCGCCTCTTAGCGCATCTCATTTTGGCTTTGCCGTTCTCCGCTCCGGCTCGGCCATGCCCACCACCACATGGAGGCCCTGTTAACTACCGATCCCACTGGGCTCTTTTAATCTTGCACTTAGCTGAGCTGCTTGGCTGCAATCGTCCCCATTATTTCAGGCCATCACTCTGATGGTTCTCCTCCTAACTCCCTCTTTTGCTCTGGTTCCTTTCCTGGAAACCCTTCCTACCCTCCCTGAAAATGAGGATATTCCCCAAAACGTTCCCCTTGACCTCACCTCATGCAGCACTCTCTGCTAAGCAGCTACATTGACTGCGGGATCGTAACTACCACACATGCAATGTACTAGTGGTATTTGGTTTACAACCCAGCTTTATTCTGGGAGCTCCAGACCCATATGTCCAACTGAGCACCCCTCTGGCATCCCAAATGCAACAAGTGGAAAATTTAATGACCCACCCCTACATATATACCCTCGTCTTCCTCCTCTTCATCTTCCTCCTCTTTTTCATTTCTCTATCTCCAGTGGAGACAGAACCCTAAAACCAGTCACTCAAGGCCAGCGTCCCCAATACCTTCATTTTCTTCATGCCCCACTTAGAATCCATTACCAAGTCCTATCAATTATTTATATTTTCTTAAAAATAAATAGCTTCAATGTTATTTATGATGTTATTTATGAAAGTAACATATGCTTATTAAAACTTTTTCAGCCAGGCATGATGGTGCATGCCTATAATCCTAGCACTCTGCAGGCTGAGGCAAGAGTATCATAAGTTTGAGCCCAGCTTGGGCAACTTAGTAAATCTGTGAGCCACTGTCTCAAAATAAAGATTTTTTTTAAATAAAAAGAGCTGGGGATGTAGCTTATGCAAAGGCCCTGGGTTCAATCCCCAGTTAAAAAACAAGAACAGACAAACAAACAAAAACTTTTTCAGACTATCCAGAAATAGAGAAAACTCCAACCCACAAGTAAAGATTGTTAACATTTTTATATAGATACAGCTAACTTTTTAAAAAAAATTCATAGGTAGTCAATATTTACTGAGTGCCTACTTTGTACCAATCATTGTGTTAGACACATATATATGCATTCCCTTTTTCTATATAAAAAGTAGGATCTAGCTATACATATAACATGCACAACAAGGAATATTTTTTTCATTTCAGTAACTATGGATCCACATATACCATGTAGATAATTACTATACATAGCATCCCATTAAATGACTATAGCCCAATTTGCTTACTTAATCACGTCCCTGCTGGTGGATATATAGATTGTATACAAATTTTTATTTTATTAATGGTTATAAATAAAAATGTTTATTCACAAATATTTTCTCACTTGTTCAATTATTGTTGAGAATAAATTCCTGGAAGTGGAACTATGAGGCCGACAGTATGCATGTTTTTAAGACTTTTGATAACTATTGGCAAATACCCTCCAATGATGTCAGAACACTTAATCTCCCACCAATATAAACATTTCTTACACCCTCCATGTTACTGAATATTATCAATTTTGTTAACCCTAAGCAATCTACCAAATAACATTTGTTATTGCTTCATTTGTATTTACACTATTACTGTTAAGACTGAATATCTTTTCATAGTTTTGTTGGATATTTCTTTTACCAATAAATTATTTGTTTGTGCCCTTTACTAATTATTTAAGAGACTGTTCTAATTTTTCCAGTTGATTATATAAACTCTTTATATATTAGAAATAACATTTTACCCATCATATATGTTGCATACATTTTAGCCAGCTGGTAATTAGTTTTCTATATTTGTTCATGAGATCTTTAGAACAGCAACTTATAATTTTATAAAAATTTTATAATTTTATAATGTTTAGAACAGTAACAGTCTAATCTAATAACTTTTTTCTTTATAGTTTCTACTTTTGGGGTCATGCTTAGATAGGGCTTTCACATTACTAGAATAATAAAAGATATAAACATTATTATCCATGTTTTTTCAATAATACTTAAAATTTAATTTGTACATTTTAAGCCATTACCTTCCAAAATTTCTCTTGGTGTATTAGCTATTAATTAAACATATAGGAAAATGCCTAAATCAATACAAATATAGGGTAGTAACTACAAAAATTTAGTGAACTACAAAGGAAATTCCTTAACCTGATACAGGGCATGAAAACCAGCAAACAAAAAGCAACAGCTAATCAGTGGCAGTGCACGCCTGTAATCCCAGCACTCGAGAGGCTGAGGCGAGAGGATTACCATGAGCTCGAGGCCAGTCTGGGCTACATAGTGAGTTCAAGACCAGCTTGAACTAATAATGAGACCATATCTCAAAAAAAAAAAAAGAAAAGAAAAGAAAAGAAAGAAAGAAAAGAAAAAAGAAATAGCTAATCACCCTTAGTGTTCTTCACTTAAAATAAGGAACAAGTCAAGGATGACTACCCTTACCATTTCTATACAACATTGTATTAGAGATCCTGGCCAATACAACAAAGAGGAGGCATTAGAAATAGAAGGTATAAAGACTAGAAAGGAAAAGCTAAGTGATCTCTTTAGCAAATGACATTTGCAGAAAATTCTAAGGTGCCTACAAAAAAAAATCTAATAGAACCATTTTTTTAACTAGCAAAATCATAATAAACAACCAATATTCAAAAATCAGTTGTACTTCTAAATCCTAACAAATAATAGAAAAATGAATATATTTAAATGATACAATTTGTAATCATATCACATTAAAAAACAAAAGGCCTAATATACATTTAAGAAAATATTATAAGACCTCTATACTGCAAACCACAAATATTACTGAGGGAAACTAAAGATTTAAATAAAGGGAGTGTATACCACATTCACAGATTAGAAGGCAGAGTATAGCTAAGCTGTATTTTCTTCACGAATTGATCTATAAATTCTATACAATTCCAATCAAAATAAAAAAGGGTTTTTTTATATAAATTGATGAACTGATTCTAAAACTAACTGGAAATGCAAAAGATCTAGAATAGCTAAAAGAAATGGTGGAAAAACAACAAAGTTGGAGGATTTATACTATAAAGCTACAGTTATCAAAACAGAATGATATTGGCTTAGGGAAAATACACAGAATAATTAAATAGACCAGAGAGTCCAAAAATAGGCCAATGTATATATGGCCAATTTATTTTCAACCAACATAATTTAGTAGAAGAATGATAGTGTTTTAAGCAAACGAGGATAGAACAACTAATGGTTATATGAAAGAAAAGGAGATTCAATTTCTATCTCATACCATACACAAAAAATTAATTTAAAATGGATCACAGACATAAATATAATAAAATTTCTAGAAGAAATAATAAAAGTTAATTTTATTATCTTTGGTAATTTTGGATTAGGCAATGATTTCCTTGACAGAAAAGAAAAAAGTATTAGTCATAAAAGAAAAAATTGATAAACGAGACTTCATCAAAATAAAGCACTTTTCTGCAAAAGACACAATCAATAGGGCCACGGATACAGCTCAGTGGCACCATGCCTGCCTGGCAAGTGCAAAGTCCTGAGTTTGATTCCCAGTAACAAAAAAAAAAAAAAAAAAACACAATCAAGAGATTGAAAAGGCAAGCCACAAACTGGGAGAAAATATTTGCATCACATGTATCTGTAAAAGAGCTGTTATAGTTTAGATCTAAAACGTTCCCCAAAATTCTCTTGTGTGTGGAAGGTGATTGGATCATGGAGGTACTCTACTCATCGGTGGATTCATCCATGGATGAGTTTGGTAGCCCAGTGTGCTGTTGGGAGGTGGAGCCTGGTCAGAGGGGCAGGTCACTGGGGCTGTGACCTGGGAGGGTGTATTGTTGTCCTGGGTTTCTCCCTTTGCTCTCTGCTTCCTGGCTGCTGTGAGGTGAGCAGAATTCCTCTGTCGTGCCCTTCAGCCATGCCATTTCTGCCTTGGGGGCAACCAACCATGGACTGAACCCATTGAAAAATGTGAACCAAATAAACCTCTCCTGCTTTAAGCTGTGGGTGTTGAGGACTGTGTCCCAGTGATGGGCAAGTAGCTCATATAGGAGCTTGTCTCCAGAATACAGAAAGAACTTTTGTGGCTCAATAAGAAGATAAACCGCTCAATTTTTTTTTAAGTAGGGGAAATTCGAATAGATACTCTACAAAAGAAGATACACAAAAGGCCAATAAAAACCAAAATCAGATATTCAACAATACCAGTCATCAGAGCAAATAAAAACCACGATGAGACGTCACTTCCTATCCACTGGAATGGCTGAAATTTACAAAGACAATTCCAAGATCAGGTGGTAAGGATGTGGAGGAACTAGAACTCTTATATACGGCTGGTGCAAATATAAAATGGTACAACCCCTTGGTTAAACAATTTGGCAGTTGCTTATACAGTTATGCAGATATAACCCAGGAATTCTACTCTTGAGTACTTATCCAAGAACTGCCGAAAATATTCCCATAGTTTGAGCCCCATAGTGGCTCTCCTGTATCCAAGAGGCCTGGCTTGGCCCAGCCAAGGATACTGAGCTGCTACTGCCCTGTGCATGCCTCTTAGGTAGGGAGGAAGGATCCACTTCCCTTTCCTGGGCCCAAACATTGTACAGCGAAATCTTTATTTCCCCTTCTCTCTATCCACAGTCTCAAAGGTCACACTTGTCTCTGACCTCCCTTACCTTCCCAGACTCCACACTTGACGAGGGCAGATTTTGCTTTCCTTCCTTGGCATAGACAACAGGTGATATGTGAGGCACAGAAGCTTCCTTATGAGTGACCGATTGGCGCTTGACGTGTATCTATTTTAAGGATTTCAAGATTAAACTTTTTTTTCCTCCACACAATTCACTTTGGAGACACACACAGATATTTGTACATAAATGTTCATAACACTTATATTCATAATAGCCCCAAACTGGAAACAAACATCCATCAACAGGTAAACAGGTGAACAAATTATGCTGGATGTAAATAATGGAATACAGTCATCCCTCAGTATCAGGTGGGGGGGGCAGACTTGTTCCAGGTTCCCCATACCTACCAAAATCCACCAATGCGTAAGTCCCTTACATAAAACGGGACAGTATTTGCAAATACAGTAACTTATACTCATCCTCCCTTACACTTTAAATCACCTCTAGATTACTTATAATACCTCATACAACGTAAATGCTACGTAAATAGTTCTTGTACCGCATTGTTTAGAGAATAACGACGAGGAAAATCTGTACTTGTTCAATACAGACACACTTTGTTTCAAATACTCTCCATCCACAGTTGGTTGAATCCATGGAAGTGCAAGCCACGGATGCTGAACCTGTGCCCGCAGAAGGCCAACTGCGGCATGTTGCAATAAAAATGAACTATCGATATACTCAGCAACATGAATAAATCTAGAAATAATTATGCTGAGTAAAAGAAGCCAGATAAAAAGGGATACATACTGTATGCCTCCATTTATAGGACATTCTAGAACAAGCAAAATAATCTACAGTGATAGAAAAATGAATAGTGGTTGCATAGCACAATGTGGCACAGGGACACCAGAACACTTTGTGGGATGATGGGAATGTTCTATTTCTTGAGGCGACAGTTGCACAGGTGTACACATGTATCAAAATCCATGAACCTTGCACGTTAAAACTGGTGGGTTCTATTGTATGTAAATTGCACCTCAAAGAAGTTGATTTTTAAAACATTAGAATGCGATTTTGATGGTACCTCAAAGCCAATCTTTTCCTTATGTTACTGGCTCTTGTCTTGTCTTCTTTTCCCACTGTTTAATAAGAAAACTATTAGGCAATGTAGGGTAGGTCTGTATTAATCAAGATTCTTTGTGAAACACCCCAATTCAAACTAGCTTTAAAAAACGTTTGACTGGGGCTGATGAGATAGCTCAGCGGCACAAGCGCCTGCCCAGCAAGCACGAGGTCCTGAGTTCAACTCCCAGTACCCACATAAAGGAAAAAAAGGGCCGGTGATATCGTTCAGTGGCATAAGTGCCTGCTGGCAAGCGCGAGGTCCTGAGGTTGACTCCCGCTACCCACATAAAAAAAAAAAAGAAGAAAAAAAAATGTTTGACTGGACTAAGCATCTCAGGCAGCACAGGCAGTGATGCTGCATTGCGGACTCTCTGGTGCACTTGGGGGGCACACTGGGGCCCCCTCCCAGACCGTGGCAGGCAGAAGAGGAGTAGTGCAGAGCTAAAGGGCCAAGAGTGTCGCTGAGACAGTCTGAGACTGAATTGATTCAAATCAGCCTTTTCATTTATTCTTTTCAGTAAATGGTGCCCATGAAAGCAATGGGGAGGAGCTTGGGGTGTCGGACTCTGGAAGTAGCCACTGCAATTGCTTCTAATTAAGAGGCTCCCCAGGGCGGAGACACAGCCAGAGGAAAGGATACAATTCTTTGGCTATTAGAGTTACCAGAAGAGTAGAAGATTTTCTTTTGCAACTTAAATTCATCTACATGGATATTGCAATGTGCAAAATAATATTCCCTTCAAAGCCCATGGGTTGTTGGCGCCACCAAGCTTTTGTTTCTGAGTTTGGGCATTCCGTGGGCAGCACGTCTGACTCTGTGTGAGAAGGAGAGCAGAACCTGCCTTTTGACGTACATGGAGACACCCAAATATTAATGTACTATGTGTGCTGAATATGGAGTAGCACTTTTGGCAGTGTTAGGAGGAATAATTAAAGAAGGAAAAAAGAAAAGATGACGGGAAAGGGAAGGAGGGAAGAAGGAAAGAGGAAGAGAGGGAGGGAGGGAGGGAGGGAGGCAAGAGGGCAATACATGAAATTGGAATTACTATCCAGCCAAACTGAGCAACTCACTGTTCCTGCATGCCCACCTTGCACTCCACCTCTGTGCTGCACACGCAGTGTCTCAGAGAGCCTCTCCCACTTCCCTAGCTTCTCCCAGCATCTCCACATACCCAGATACCACCACACACCCAAATACCCAGAGCACAGATGAGGCCGCCCTCCATCGACTCTATTGGGGCACCCTCCGGCCCATTTGGCCACTCCATTAGAAGACCAGCCCAGGCTTATTAGCAAGTCTATGGCCTCAGAAGCAGAAAAAGTGCTGCTCATCCCATTTATTGAACATATTACACTCGTCAGGGGCTTTTAGAAGAGTTGCTAATGGTTCAGGGACTGTATGCACCATCACAATTAAGACGTTGCTAATAAATTAAGTTTTACGGACATAAATCAGCAGGTATGCTTATTCAGCTGTTACACCTCACTTAGAAGTAGGCTTCGCACCTTAAGATGAGGTATATTTCTATTCAGGAGTTGTAATGGCCTTGTTAATGGAATATTAATTACCTCAGTTGCTGGACAGCAAGATATCTGTTCCTGCTCTCTTGCCACCAGTGTTCTTAGAGGAAAACATTTTTCCAACTTTGTGTCACTGAGGCTATTAAATCTCAGCCAAGCCCACTCCATCCTCCCCAGCAGGACAGAACGATGTTCATCTTCCTGTGCCCCAAGCCCCAAAATACCAGTTAAACAAAGTCTTAGGGCATCACAATGATTCTGTTCTCACCCCTGACCCCTCACAGCCATAGTGCGCTGTCCACCCTCTCCGAAGATACTGTGGGACAGAAGGAGAACCGGGCTGAGAGTCAGCAGGCCTGGCTATTCACTTTCCACCTTAGTTTGGGATGCCATTAAGCAGGAGGTTAAATAACAGGCATTATTTCTCATAGCTCCAGAGGCAGGGCAGTTCAACATCAAGGTACTGGCCGT
Source organism: Erethizon dorsatum (assembly GCA_028451465.1). Lineage (NCBI taxonomy): Eukaryota > Metazoa > Chordata > Mammalia > Rodentia > Erethizontidae > Erethizon > Erethizon dorsatum. The sequence continues at coordinate 104,706,984 of CM051827.1, read as the reverse complement.
GTGTGTTTATAAAGAGAGAAAGAACAATCACCTGCATCTTCTTCTCATAAGGGCACTAATCCCGTAACAAGAGCACCATCTGCACGACTTCATCTAAGCCTAATTACTAGCCAAAGGCTCCACCTCCTAATACCATCCCATTGGTGATCAGAGTTTCTGCATATGGATTTTGAATTTTGGGGGGACACAAACATTTAGCCCGTAATACCACCACTCCAACAATAGCAAGCAGTGTGACCTTAGGCTAGCCACTTACACACTGAGGGCCTCAGTTTCCCATTTATTATGTGGGTCTAATAAAATTAGCATAGATAACACTAACTGAAAACCCTTTATAAATACACCAATCAGGGACCATTTTGTGATTACCTTTCCAACACTATGAAAGAAATACCAAGGATAGGAATGGATTTTGCATGGAAAGGAGTGAATGTTCTGACTGTTGATCATCGTCTAAAGTTATTAATCCAGCACAAAGAAAGGAATGAGTATTGTGGATGGACATCAGCATAGCAGGCGCTCCTTTCTTTCTGCAGATGCATGAGGATTTCTTTGAGCCCAAACTCCGCAGCATGGAAGGGCTGGAGACCAGTAGGATGCCCTGATCAAGCCAGGTGGGCCAGAGAGAGCAGCACAGCAAGGCTTTACATTTTATCAGCAGTGCCAGCTACTACAGCAGTCCAGGAACCAATAATGCAGATGGCAGCCATGTGCAAGGCAGTTTGCATCTGGAGCCATAGGGGCATAATTCTATTAGCAACCAGGAGTGACCCTTTGGACATACAGAGAGCAGGGCCATGACATGAGAAACATTACATACCTGAACAGGAGTCTTTTCCAGCAAGAAGACAGGTGACAACTACTAAGTCCACATAAGATATAGGGTGGTAATCCCTGCCCTGGCCTGGGACCAGGTTTGTCCTGAAAATCTGCTCATCAAAGGAGGAGCCCGAGCAGGACCTAGTGCACCTAAGTCCCTGTCCCTGTTCTGCCCCCAAATCACCATGCTATCTTAGGCAGGTCCCTACTCTACTATAGCCCTGGTTTCTTTCTCTCAAAAATTATCTCAAGGTCAGACAGCCTCTGCCTCTGAGAAATACCAGTTAAAATTGCTTTAAAGCATGCATCATCTTCCTTTTCTTCATCTGGGGGAAAAATTCTCAGACCAAGAGACCAGCTGGAAGAATTTCTTTCTTTGCATTCATTTAGCATATCAATTCTCACATTTTCTGCTTGAATTTCAGAGCAAAGGACTTAGAAAGCTGAGCCTTTGCCTATTTTATGCATGGTTTTGCATATTCTGCTGGACTCTTTCAGGTCCTCTTTGTCCTTGAGTTGCCCACCACAGACCTGCCCAGCTCTCTCGCTCAGGAAAGGCCCCTTCCCTCCACAGCTAATTGGGGCAGCTGCTGTTCCCATCCATCCTCCACTCCTCCTGTGCAGAGTAAAATTTCAGGCCAAAGTGGGATGCAGAGAAGAAGTAGAGAATAAGGAATAGGCAATGAGGATCCCAAAAGTGGGTTACAAGTCTAACGAAGTTTTGGTTTGCAAGTCTTTTGAAACAGAACCACTGCAGCTGATGTTCTGTGTTGAGCCTGTGGGCTGAACAGAGAGACATGTTTGTAGAAGATGCTCTCACACAAGCTTCTGGGTACTGCAAGGTCAGCAGCACCCAGGAGCTCCAAGACTCCTTCAGGTAAAAGACAGAAAAGAGGCCAATCTGCAACAAGGTATACTTTCCCCCCTGTGGCACTCTGTCCTTTACTCACTCCACAATGAAAATGCAACCCCAGAAGAGAGAGAAAACATCCTAGTGCTTTCGACCAGTGTATTAGCTTTCCATGGCTGTAACAAAGTACCTGAGGCAATTAACTTACAAAGAGAAAAAAGTTATTTGGACTCATGATTTTGGAGACTCCAGTCCAAAATCAAGTGGTTCCCTTGCTTTGGGCCCCTTGCATGGGTAGCACATCATGGCAGGAGTAGATGGTAGAGCAAAATTGCTTATATTACCAGCCAGGAAGCAAAGACCAAGAAGACTGGTGGGGACCCCACAATCACGCTGGGACCATGCCTTTAATACATGAACCTTTGGGGGACATTTGCCCAACTCATAGCAAACAGAAACGGCCTCTCAGAGGTGCCTCACTCAGATATTTCTGTTTAACAAAGAACCTCAGTCATTGTGTTAATCAGCTTTCCTGTTGCTGAGATAAAATACCTGATATCTACAAATTAAAAGAGGAGAGGTTTACTTTGGCTCACGGTTTCAGAGGTTTCAGTCCATGCTTGGCTGGCTCCAAAGCAGAAATGGTATGGTAGAGGGGCATGGCAGAGGAAAGCTGCTCAATCTATGGCAGGCAAGAAGCAGACAGAGGCAAAGAACCAGACTGAGAGATACACCCCCAAAGACACACCCCCATTTACTTACCTCCTCCAACTAGGTCCAACCTCCAAACAATATATTCAACTATGAACCCATCAATGGGTTAATCCACTAATGAGTGTAGTGCCCCCATGATCCAATCGCTTCCCAAAGCCCCACCCATGAATATGAGAGATTTGGGGAAGACATTTTAGATCTAAACCATAACAAGCATGAACCATAATAAGCATTCACTTCATTCAGGCATCTGCAGGTCAGCTGGGATCATCTGGTGCAGGCTGGGCTCAGCTGGGCAGCTCCAAGTTGCAGGTCTTGTCTGAGTCTACTCCACGTTTTTCTCATCCTCCTTGAATTAGTGGGCTGGCCGGGCTATGTTCTTCTCACGGCAGTGACAGAGGCATAAGAGAGCAAGTGGAAAGCCCAATGTCACTAATCTATTATTTTACCCTTTCCTTATCAGCCTCAGAATCTTTCTCCACAAGGTACTGCAGAAAGCCACTGCTACCAAACGGAAGAGGATCAGAAGATGAAGGCTATTTGTAAATGTTGCATAATCTCATTCAACCCCAACTGCCTATGATTCTGAAATGAACAACACTGTGAAACAACAGCACAGAGAGGACACTTGGCTACAGCCAGAAGAACGGATTGTGGTCCACCTTGGATCTAGTCCAAGATCTGCTAACGCTGTGACCTCGGAAAGACATTAAATTTCTCTGAGCATTGTTGCATCAGTTCTGTGACGTCTAAAACCAATTGCTTCAATTCTATAAACACTAACTGAGCACCTGTTGTGTGCTGAACACTGCTGTCAAGGGACTAAGGAAATGAAGGAGGCACTGCTGGTGAATGAGATTCCTGCCCTGGAAGGAAGGCAGAGGATTGAGGAAGTGGTCTGATTTCTGGGTCCAGTCTAATGCTAATATTCTGCTAACACAAGATATTACATGAATCTCGTAAATTCTGCAGGCTCTTCATCCCTGAGATCTGGAGTAATTAATAAGAAATTCCGACCTCAGAGTAGGGGTTACCTGTTCCACTGTTCTCCATAGCTCCCACAGTAAAATGCAAATGATACTTCCAAGCCCAACCTCTCCAGGCTCACCTTTTAGATCTTAGGATCAGATAGATCTGGGTATGAATCCCAGCTCTGCTGCTTACCAGCCTCAAGACCTTGGGCCATCCACTTACTCCCCGAGCACCTATGCACCTTACCTGAGAAATGGAGCTAATAATCACTGCTGCCACTTGAGGTGGTCCTGTACACTACTGCACAGGCAAACCTATGCAAATGCCTGCAACACACGGGTGCCCTGAATTCACAACCCTTTCATTCCTGTCCTTCACATGCCCCAAGCCTCAGCTCAGAGCTTCTCTGCCTTGGCTGCACAATGGAGCCCCTAGGGAACTTTTAACAAGTGGAGGTGCCTAGGCCCCACCCAGACCAAAAAGTTCAGGGGATGGAGACCAGGGAGTTATGCTTTCTGAACCTGCTCCCCATCACCACCCTCTGCTAGGTAATGTTAACGTGAAGTCATAGTTGAGAATCACTGCTCTAGCTATATTAGTTCAGGAAAACATTGGGGGGAGTACATATATTCATATATAAAAATATATATGAACATATAAAAGTATATATAAATATATATGAATATATATAAGTATAAATAGATATCTATGAATATATATATATACTTAAATATATCCTTATTGGTTCTGTTTTTATCCCAAGATCTGCAGGACAGCTGATGGTATAAGTCCCAGCCCAAATCCAAAGGCAAGAGAAGACCAATGTCCCACCTTGAAGATAGGCGGAGAGAAAGAATTCAGTCTTATGTACTCAGCTTTTTATTCCTCTCAGGGTGGCCTTCAGTGGGTTGGATGAGGCTCAGCCATATTGGGAAGAGCTGTCTGCTTTACTGGGTCTACTGATTCAAATTAACAGAATAACATTTGGCCAAATGCCTGAGCGCTGCTGTGGTCCAGTCAGGTCGACCATCCTACTGGCCTCAGCCAACTTCTCACTTTCTAGATAAGACCACCCCTCTTCCCAGGCTTTGCTCACACAGTTTTTTTCTGCCTAAAAATAGTTCCCCAGCCCCATCTTTTACTAATCAAACTCTGTTCTACCCAACAAAATGGCTCACGCCTTCTCCGGGGAGCCTCCCATGAGCCTGCTGTGGGAGTGGAGCTGCTCTGGAATGAGCAGGGTGGTACCATGCCCCTTCCCCAGCGCTTAGCCCTGGGAGCCCAGTGCCTTTCATGGCTTCACGTCGGCTCCCCATGCAGCAGGGTGAGCCAGTGATGCAAACCCTTGGGAAAGCAGTCAGGGAGGCTCCACCCAGGGAGAGATGTTGGGTCACCTGCTGCTATTGTTCAGGGATTGATCCGAAAGTCTCCAGAACTGACAGGCCTATGTCCTTAACTGAGGCCACAAAATGACTCAAATTTGTCTTGCTCACGCCCCACTCCTGGCCTGCCTACTGCAAACTCCAGCTCCCTCAAATGTGACCCCTTTCTTTAGCTTAAAGACATGCAGATTCACATGCACTCACAAATAATGCTGGTGTGTTTTCTGCCCCTGTCCCTTTCAGAGATATCCACGGTGGCCCTCGCCACTGTCCCCACTGCTTGGGGTCTCAGGAAGAACTGTCTCCCTAGGCAGAATGCTGTGTTCAGGGGATCTACACACCGTGCTCTTGGGGCCCCCTACAGCCCCAAAGCCTCACTGTGCTCCTGGGCAAAGTAGGAAAGAGGCTTCTGTGTCACCAGCTCCCTGTGCTCCAAAGCCAGGCTCTGTGCTGTCAGCCATAGGGTCACTATGTAGTATTTCTCGAGGCCTCGGGCTCCGAGGCCTCTCCTCTGGGCTGGGTGGGGCCCTACTCTGTCTGCCTTCTTTGCTACCTCTGCTTCTAGACGCAAACCGTCCATGTGAAAACTCAGCCCTGCCGATCTGCTCACACAGATGATCGATGTCCTGAGACATGGCCTGCCCTGGCTCAGACATGACCAAATTTCCACTTGGGATTTTAGACAACACAAGAATTGTTTTTCAAAATCTAGGTAGGGGCAGAATTTGGACAACAGCCCAGCCTCTGGACAATGTTCTAACTCTGAGCCCCTCCCCCTACCAGGTTCGCTCCACAGGAACACCACTCCCCACCCTCCGGCTCTGCAAATTATCACCTTGGGGCAGACACAGGTTATTCATCTTTGGGAATTTTCTTCCACTTCTTCTTTGCTTTATTCAACAATCTACAGGACCCATTCATATTTTCTCTACTCAGCCATACACTGGTTCCAGTCACTCATTCCCTTCATTCCTCAGAGGCCTACAGGCCCCGTAACCCAGCAGCCCTTCTCCCATGGCCACTCAGCTTTATCACCAAGATCTCACTCCTGAAACACCATACTGGGGATTTCTAACAGGATTGGGAGTCTTGTTCGCCCACAGCTGATCTAGTGCCTATTAAACCCAGCTGCCCCTTCTCCCCATTCTTCACACACCTTGAGGGCTTGCTGAAGTTCACTGTTCAAGGAGAACTCTGCCCTGCCTCGACTACCCACCACATTGGGTGACCATCCTCCCGCAGTGGGAGGAGTGGGTTTGGGGAGGGCGGAGGGCAGGAGGTACAGCACTAGGAGTGGGTGTGAAGTTTGACGGGCCTGGGTGTGTGCAGGTGCATCCTGGTTGTGCCACATGTTGTGCTGTGCCTTGTGTGTGTGCTGTGTGGCTTGCCTGTGGATATAACGCCCGTTTACATGTACAAGGAGTGCATACTGCATGTATGCACAGTTATGTGCTTGAGTGAGGATGGCTCACATGTGTATGATGTGTAGCTCCCCTGCATACAATGCTTGGGTGCCTGTTTACATGTGTGTGCAGTATATACTGCATGTGTGTGGAAACCAGTGGCTCGCCTGTGTATGGTGTGGGTCTCTGGTATACAGTATGTCCGCGGTTCAGGCTTGGGTGCGGTGGAGGTCATGGCTTTTCTTTGGGTGGTGGTGTGCCTGTTTGAGAGGATGGGGGATGGGATACATAATGGATCCCCCCACTGACTGGAAAGAGGTAGTGGAGCCCTTCTCGGGTGTGCCTATCAGACTGCCCAAATGCAGAGCAAGGGTAAGAGTGTGAGCCAGCTGGAATGGGCCCAGGGGCAAACAGAAAATAGGCTGCTTCCAAGCAGAAAAATGTTAGGAGTCAGGGTGAGGGGCAGAAGACGTGGGGAGGGGCTCAGAGTGGAGGTCTGGTCCCTTCTGGGGACAGATGAAGGGAGAGAGAGCTCTAAACACAAAGACTAGAGAGATAGTTGCCCAGCACAGCCTTCAGGAAGTGTGGGACACAAAGACTTGGGTTCAAATCCAAGGCTCTGCTACTTCCTAGTTGTGTGGTCACGGGCAAATGATTTAACGTCAGCCTGCTGCAATTGCCTCATCCACAAAATGGGTTGCTATAAAGATTAAAATAAAGTTATACATGAAAAGGGCTTAGTATAGCCCCCGATACACAGTGAGCACCAAGAAAGTGTCATTACTGCTGCTCGTTACTGCTCTTCTCCTCCCCAGCCCCACCCCCGCTGCATCCCAGGGCCTCTCCCAGAAGATGCAGCCCTGTTGGGCCAGGGGAGACGTGGGGGGCTTACCAGGTCCTCCATGCATGCCACCTTAGCCCTGGGATGCACGGCCTTTGGGGGGCACCCACAGTGTCCCCCGCTCACCTATCAGAACTGGGGCCTGCCTATTAAGGCAGCTGTTACTGGGGAGGTGACCTGTGTATAGTGCTGGTGTTTGCATTACATGTGTTTGAGGGCAGCTGCCACCCTGGGGCTGGAACCACAGCCAAATCCTGGAGAGCAGTTGTTCATTCATCTCTTTATTCATGGCTTAAAAGCCTTCAAGGAACCATTCTAGAAGCCAGTGACAGGACGGTGACTGCAGTGCCAGTGTTCAAGTATGCCAGTATCACATGCCATTTTAAAGTATCAAAATTAGTATTTTTGTTGGCATAATATATCTATGTCGGTATTTGCTAAAATTTGAAATCTGAATATTTACATTTTGAAAGACACCCAGAAAGTTTTATGCTACACCAAAATTTCTAATTGGCTCAAAGAGAACTCCTTTAGAAATCCATCTGTCTGTGTTTCTCCCCTGCTGTTGTTAAAATCCCAGGACCCGCACAGTTAGGTTGGTTGGTCATTGTTTTCCCATTCAGTTACTTGGTTTAGTGTTACAGGTCGTTTGCACTCCTCCCAAAGACCATCTCGGTTCTGCTGTGCTTCAGAGGACCCTGATGGGGTCTCCTCAGAATGAGGATGGGGGTCACCTTAAGGCAAACAAGAGGTGAGTAAGACAGCAGCTCTGGGGAAGGGCAGGGAAAAGAGAAGGGAAGAGGGGAGAAGGGCTCCAGGTCTTTACACCCTCCTTTATTGAGGGTGGGGAGTTCCTCTGCTCCCCTCCAAGAAGAGGGCCAGATCCCTTGTTGCTGTCCCCTTCCCCAGGAGAGTTTAGTTTAGTTTAGTTTTTAGTTTAGTTTAGTTTTTAGTTTAGTTTAGTTTAGTTTAGTTTAGTTTAGTTTAGTTTAGTTTCAACTGTCATTCCCCTGGAAGAACAAAACTCCCTCTATCCTGTACCCTGTGTTTCCTGTGTTCCTCTTAGGGAGAACTCAAGACAAAGAATAGAAGATCTTGGTGGCTGTATCTTCCCCTTTTGATAACATGCCAGTATCTTGGTCTTTCTCAAAATACCTTATGATCATTTTGATCAAATGATTTACCCACTACAGTACAATGATGATCAAATTCCCTACCCTTGAGGAATCTATATTTTGGTGGGGGGGGGCACGCTGAAGATGTGAGCATGGACATAAAATAGTAGTGATATAGGTTGGCTTGGCTAGTTTTTGCCACACTACCAACCATGCTAATACCTTATTTTTTTCAAACGATCATTTGTTCTTGCTCATGAGTCCACACATGAGCTCCACAATTCTTCTCATCTTATCTGAGCTCCTTCATCTGTCAGCAGTTGGCTCCAGGTCAGCCAGGTGGCTCTGTTTCTGAGCAAGCTTGGTTACTGGCTAGAGCAGTGGTGGCAAAGCAGTGCTTTTCATCATTGAAAGCTCTAAAAGGTTTGCCATCACTGGGCTAGTGTCTCAGTATTCCTCCATCAAGCTAACTAAGCTTCTTCACGCAGCAGTTACAGGGGTCCAAGAGTGACAGTGAAAGACTGCAGGGCTTAGAGGTGATACACGTTTACATTCAAAATATTCCGTTGGTCAAACTAAGTCATAAGTACAATCCATATTGAAAAATGAGGAACTAGATTCCACCTTGACAGAAAATGCTTCAAATTCCCATCAGTGCTACAAAGAGTCATGGATAAAAGGAGTAATGGAAAATTGTGCCATTTTTGCAATCAATGGCATGGCTTATAAAGAAAATGAAGATGAGTGATAAGATATGAAAGCAACATGGGTGGGAAGCTTCTTCATACTAGATGGCCAGAGAAGACCTCTTTAAAGAGGTAATATTTTAGGTGAGGTATGAATAATAAGAAAGAGCAACTTTACTTGAAAGATTATATAGATGAGCACCAAAAGCAAAGAGGGCAGGATGTGCAAATGCCCTGCACAGTAAAGAAATCTCAGTTGCATTCAGGATTCAGAGAGAGGTTGGGTCTGACTAGAGCAGACAGATGGAAGGGGGAAATACTAGGAGATTAACTCACAGAGCTAAGCAGGAAACAACCCAGGTTGTGATAAGATACTTGGATTTTATTTTAAATGGGACATGAAGCCATTGGAGGGTTTTGAACAGGGAAGTGAAATGATGTGATTGAATATTTGAGGAGGACTCTGGCTCTGTGGAGAGAATAGGTACCTTTGTTACTTTCTCATTGCCAGGACAAAATAGCTGACACCTACAAATTAAAGGAGGAAAGGTTTATTTTAGCTCACAGGTAGTACAGGCTTCCAAGACAAGGCAGCATGACAGAAAGGCAAGTGAGGAGAGAAACAGTCCATGGAATGGCAGGCAGGAAGCAGTGAGACTTCCTTCTTTTTCCCTTTGTATTCATCCAGGCTACAAGCCTATTGGCTGGTGCTACCCACACCCAAAGTGGGTCGTCCCTCTTCAGGAAGTCCATCATCTATACCTAGAACTATACTAAACCAATCAGTGACTAATCCAGCGTCATATACTCATGCTCTGGAATACACACTCATGATCCAGTCATCCTTTATGTGTGTGGGGGGGGTACCGGGAGTCGACCTCAGGACCTCGTGCTTGCCAGCAAGTGCTTGTGCCACTGAGTGATATCACCGGCCCTTTTTTTTCCTTTATGTGGGTTCCAGGAGTCGAACTCAGGACCTTGTGCTTGCTGGGCAGGCGCTTATGCCGCTGAGCTATCTCACTGGCCCAATCCAGTCACTCTTAAAAGTCCCACCTATGAGTGCATGAGCCTTGGGGGGCACATCAAGAGATAAGCCATAACAATAGTTTAAAGTGGGAACAGGCAAGAGTGAACACAGAAAGATCATGTAGCAAACTATTGTAATAGTCTAGATGAGAAATGATCATGACAGAGATTAAGATGGTAGCAGTGAAGGTGGTAAGAGGCAGAGTGCTCTGGAATGTATTTTTGAAGCAGAGCATGCAGGGTTTATTAATATATTAGGTATTGGAAGAGCCAGGGGGAGTGAAGATGACTCCAAAGGTTTTGGAAGCTGTTGAGCCTCTGTGTGAATGAGTGCTATGGTGTGAATGTTTGTGTCCCCCCAAAATTCCTATGTTGAAATCTTAATTCCCAAGGCAATGGTGTTAGGAGGTGGAGCCTCCTGGGAGGTGGTTAGGTCATGTAGGCAGAACCCTTACAAATGGGATTAGTGCTTTTTTATAAAAGAGCCAAGGGAACTTGTATGCCTGTTCTGCAATGTGTTGTGACATCCATCTGGGAAAGGAAGCAAGTCCTCACCATGATATAGGCAAAAGATACTCCCAACTTGCTAGATGTCCAGTATGAGTTCATGTTCTCTAAAATCAAAGAATGAATTTTAGGAACAATGGAGGTTAAGAGCAGAATATATTTATTGGGGGAAAGAAAGCTTCTGTCCGAGAGAGACAGAAGGGGTCCTGAGTGGTTTGCCAAGGACCTTGCCTTTTCTAGGGATTTTTATAGAGCAAATCCATGACGTGAGGCAGGTCCAAGGTGAGGAAAAATGGGAAATCACAAGGTAGGCATGAGGTGGGACAAAACTATGGTCAACCCATAAGGTTATGAGTATAATTGCTCAGGTAAAATTGATTAAATCAGGATCAAATGGGGAAGAAAGTCATGTAGCAAGCGGGCATGAATACAGAACAGGGGCTCTTCCTGTAGGGTATTGGGTTAGTGGCTCTTTCTGGCTTTCTCAAGGTGACTGGTACCTCTTTAGAATATCAATCCCTGATGTTTATCCTTAGGAAGTATATGAGTACATTTGTTTCATCTTTTGTCTTGAGGTCTGGCCCACAGCAGAGGTGCCTGTCTCTCCCACAGTTGCAAGGTATCTCGTCTTCCGCACTGGCTCTGTCGAGGGCCTATCCCTATCTGACTGCCTATAATATTTCTATCTAACTTAGCTTCCTATAAACAAGCAGACACTAAATCTGTTGGTGCCTTTATCTTGGACTTTCCAGCCTCCAGAACTATGAGAAATAAATCTTGTTATTTATCAGCTACCTAATCTATAGTAGCTTGTTATAGCAGCCCAAAAGGACTAATATAATAAGTTACAGAGTAACCCACATTGCCAAGACAAAAAGACTGTAGAAAGAAGCAGTTTAAGGGAAAGAGGAGTAATTCAAGAATAGTGTGGGCGGGCCGGTGATATAGCTTAGCAGCATAAGTCCATGCCTGGCAAGTGTGAGGTCCTGAGTTCAACTCTCGGTACCCGCATATAAAAAAAAAAAAAAAAGAGTAGTGTGGGCATGGTAAGTGGCCTGGCAGATATCCTGGAGGAGGTGTCAAATAGGCATTTGCTGTGTGAATCTGGTGTTCACTGGAGAGACTGAGCGGGAGACATCCACTGGGGTAAACAGCATCTTCAACACTAGGCTAAACAAAACCCATAGAGAGAGCGGACAGAGAAGAGATGCAAAGGAATAAAATTATGGTAATGTTCACAGGTAGATAGGAGGGAGGATAAAAAGAAAAAGAAATTGAATAGCCAGTAAGGTAGAACAACAAAGAAAAAGAAAGCATTTCAAGAAATGAGTGATCATTTCTGCTTCCAGTCACAATGGAGTAATAAAGACCAGACAACCTCACACTTAATTAGAATCCTAAACCACTGTTCCACAACAACATTTCTTAGTCATTGAACAATAACAGTACAGACATTTAATCCCTGAGAGAAGGGAAACAAGCAAAGTAAACAAATGATTGCACCAGCTCACTGCCTAGAGGCAATTTTCGGGCCTAAAGAAAAGGCATGGAGACCAAACAGAAGCCAGCAGTCTGAGTTGAGAAGTCAGAGATGAAATTTCAGGGAGGCCAAGAGAGCTGTACAAAGCAGAGTACCAGAAAGAAGGAAAAAAGGAAACTATTCAAAGAAAGGGTTTCAGAGATCCGTAGAGTCGTCCCTACAAGTCTGCGCAGGCCACTGATCTTCACAAGCCTAGGAGGAAATTATCCAAAGATGGAGAAAGAACCACCAAGGAAAAATAAAAGGTAGAACAGATTCCAGATTTCACACAAGACTAGGATAGGCCTCATAACACATGGGGTATTGGGTAGCATCCTCAGAAGGGAATCAACTTACTATTAACGCTAAATTGTCCCTAGACTAAATGTTGCTTTGGGCCTGCCATAAAAGAGTTGAAAGATCTGACCCCAAGTAACTATTCAACCAAAAAATTAAAACACTGTTTAAATAAAATAAAGTCAGAACTAAGAAACAATATGTAGTTAACAATATCTAGCACTGAAGAAAAATTACCAGACATGCAAAAAATAGGACCTTTTTCTCCATAACCAGGAAAAAAATCAAGCAGTGCAAATAGACCTGCAAATGGTAGAATTATCAAAGACAGTAAAACACCTGTTATAAATAATACTCCATTTTTTGCAAGAAGGTAGAGAAAAACATGACCATAAAATCAAGAAAAATAGAAGATTTAAAAAGAAGTAATAGAAATTCTAGAGATTAAAAGCACAATATAGGAAATTAGAAATATATTGGATGAGAACAACAGATTTCACATTGCAGAAAAAATTAATAGTGACTTTGAAAACAGTAATGTAAAATAACTGAAATGAAGCACTGAGAAGAAAAAGAGACTGAAAAATTACATCAGAAACTTCTAGAAAAATATCAAGAAGTCTAACATCTGTGCAATTGGAGTCCCAGGAAAAAGAGGGGGCCATAAAGAATATTTGAAGAAAAAAGAACAAAGCTTTTCAAATATGTCAAATACTATAAACTCACCACTCTAAAAAGTTGAATGAACTCCAGATTGAAGAAATCTAAAGAAAAAACACTCCTAAGACATATCACAATCAAATGCTAAAAATCACAATAAAAAGAAAATGTTAAAGGCAGCCAAACATATTGTACACAGAAAAAGATTAAAATGACAGCAAATTTTATTTCAAAAACTATGTAAACCAGAAGAAAATAGAAAGACCTCAGTAAAGGATTAACAGAAAAAGGGAAAAAAGGGCCGGTGAGATGGCTCAGCGGCTTAAGCGCCTGCCCAGCAAGCGCGAGGGCCTGAGTTTGACTCCCAGAGCCCACATACGAAAAAGGGGCCGGTGATATTGCTCAGCGGCACGGGCGCCTGCTGGTGCGCGAGGTCCTGAGGTCGAACCCCCGGTACCCACAAAAAAAAAAAAAAAAAAGAAAGGATCAACTTAGAATTGCTTACACAGCCAAAATATCTTTCAAATCTGAAGGCAAAATATTTTTTAAACAAACAGATGCTGAGAAAGTTTATTGCCAGTAGACCTGTACTAAAAGAAATGATAAAGGAAGTTCTTCAAGCAGGAGGAAATGATACCAGATGGAAATCTGAATCTTAAACTAGAATGAGCTGGGTGTGGTGGCACACAAATTCCAGCACTCTGGGAAGCTAAGGCAGGAGGACCACAAGTTCAAACTCAGTCAGGTAACTTAATGACTTAGTGACACCCTACCCCAAAATTTAAAACATTAAAAAAAGAATGGGGGATGTGGCACAGTGTGAAGGCCCTAGGTTAAATTTCCAGTACCACAAGGGGAAAAAGAGGAAGAAAAGCAGGAGAAATGGTAGATATCTGGGTAAATATAGAAGACTTCTTTTTTCTCATTTTAGATCTCTTTAGAAGATAATTGGTGGCTAAGTTAAAAATAATAACAATATGTTATATAGGTTATAACATACATAAAGTAAAATTTATAAAAACAATAGCAAAACAATATAAGAGGGGAGAAATGGGAATTACCATATGAAGTTTTTTTAAATAAAGCTCTTGCTTTGTAAAAAGTGTTATAATATTATTTGATGATTGACTAGATAAATTAAAGATGCATATATACACCCCTAGATTAACCACTAAAAAAAAGCAAGAGAGATAATAAGTTATTATGGTTTTGATCTTAAATGTCTCCCTCATATGAAGAAGGCTTTATCACCAGTTCGTGGCACTATTAGGAGGTGCTGGAACATTTAAGAGGTGGGGCCATGCCTGAGAAGGGGATGCTGGAACGTTAGCCCCTTCCTTGCTTTCTTTTTGCTTATTGTCCACTATGAGGTGAGCAGCTTTGCTCTACCACACTCTTCCTGCCATGACATTGTCTTGCCATGGGTCAAAAAGCCAGTCAACCATGAACTGAAACCTTTGGAAATAAATCAATATAAATCTTTTCTTCTCATAAGTTGATTAGTTCAGGAATTTTGTCATCATGATGAAAAGCTGACCAACATGTAACTCAATATTGAAGATAAAATGGAATCACATTGTGAAGTTTGATGTGACATAAAGTTATGTTTGTTGAAAGATTCATATAAAAGTTATACAAGTTGTAATTCTGATGTGTTAGGCCGAACTATGCGATGGCCATTAGGGCTCTAACTTATTGGGCTCTAACCTATTAGACTAAGTTTCTGTTACTCTGTCTCAGGGCAAATTCCTGGAAATCATGTGACTTGGCTGGTTGCCAAGCCCGCGCGCGGCTACATCCCCGCGCCCGGGCTCCTTTGTCTCCTTTGTTAGCCTTTCCTCCAAACTGATTGGTTGCCCATTTGCTAAGCTCCCCTATCTATAGGTTCCCCTAAGTAACCAATGAATGTATTAATTACCCTTTAACTCTTTGCGATTGGCTTCTGTAAAACTTCGCTTGCCTATCCCTCATTACCATACCCAACCCTATAGAAACCCCTTGCTCCTGCCCTTCGTCGTCGCCTTAGCACATTCGCTGGGTGACCCTACGCTAGTGTAGCCTTTCAATAAACCCCGTGCCTTTTACATAAGAGCCTGTGTGGTTCTTGGAGCGTCTCCCTTCTCGGACCCCTCTTCCGCGGACGTTACATTTGGGGGCTCGTCCGGGATTAAAGAGGGGCCAGGGGAGAGGCTTCAACAGCCGACACTGCGCCTCTTGGGGTAAGTACGGCCGTTTCTTTATATTTCTGCCTCTCGACTATACCTTGTTCTTTTGTTCTGACTTCACTCGTGACTCCATTTGCCTGACGCTGCAGTGTTGTTTGGGAGAGAATTTCCTTTTCCTTCTCTCTCCGTTCGTTTGGGGTGGCCCTTAATTGGGCCCCAACTCCGCGGAGTAATTTTGGGGTTTCAGACCCATTAGTTTCAGCAGTCACTGCTGAGTGTGTTTCGTATCGGAGTCATTTCGCTCTTTTGTTCTCTCTTTCACTCCCTGGCGCAAGCGTTATCATTACATTCTCTCCACAGAACAATGGGACAAACCGTCTCCGGACCGTTAGACCTCACACTGGCCCACTGGTCAGAGGTCAAACAAGCTGCTCACAATTTATCTCTCCTAGTGAATAAGGGGAAGTGGATAACTTTTTGCCGCTCCGAGTGGCCTCTTTTTCAGGTTGATTGGCCGCCTGAAGGCTCCTTCAATCCAAACCTGATCCAAGCAGTTAAAGAAGTTATCTTCAGAGAAGGCCCTCGGGGGCACCCTGACCAGCAAGCTTACATCCTAGTTTGGCAAGATCTCAGTGAAAATCCGCCCGCTTGGGTAAAACCCTTTCTGTCCCCCCTGCCGGCGGAGGGACCTAAGGCGCTTCCCGCCCATACACGCCCTGCGGTTTTGCCCGAGTCACAGGGTGACTTGATTGGCTGGGACATGGACCCCCCCCAATTATGTCCCGCCGAGGAGGGCTCCTCCACCCCCCGTGGCTGATCCGCCTCCATCAGCCCCTCCTTTTCCAGCCTCACCACCGTCGGATTCCAATGACGAAGGACCGGCGCGAAGAACACGCTCCCGCGATAGAGACGTAGCCGTTACCCTACCCCTCCGGCCCTATGGGCCACCTATAGATGATGGTAATGGGGGAGAAATGCCAGCTCTCCACTACTGGCCTTTCTCCACCTCCGACCTTTATAATTGGAAAAATAATAATCCTCCTTTCTCCGAGGATCCATCTAAGTTAACTAATCTTATGGATTCTTTGATGTTTTCTCATCAGCCCACCTGGGACGATTGTCAACAACTCCTAGGTACCCTTTTTACGACAGAAGAGCGCGGACGTATCCTGGTTGAGGCACGCAAACTCGTTCCAGGACCCGATGGTCAACCTACGCCGCTACAGAATCTCATTGATGATCTCTTTCCCCTGAATCGCCCGACCTGGGACCCTAACTCGCCTCAAGGTAGGGAGCATCTGTCCATTTATCGCGGACTCTAATGGCGGGTCTCCGGGCGGCTGCTCGCCGCCCTACTAATTTGGCTAAGGTAAGAGAGGTAATTCAGGGGCCTACAGAGACCCCTGCAGCATTTCTAGAGAGAGTAATGGAGGCTTATCGCAGGTATTCGCCGTTTGATCCTCAGAGTGAGCAAATGCAAGGAACGGTGGCTATGACTTTTATCGGGCAGTCAGCCCCTGATATTAGAAAAAAGCTGCAAAGCTCTGAAGGGTTACCTACTTTTAATCTACAGGATTTAGTTAAAGAAGCAGAAAAAGTGTATTTTAAAAGGGAGACAGAAGAGGAAAAAGAAATTAAGAAAAAAAAAAGACAAGCTAGAGAGTTTGGAAAAATCTTGGCCACTGTAGTTACTAAGGCAGCTCAGAGTGAGGAACAGGAAGATAAGAAAAAACCACGACGCCCTCCTTTAGACCCTGACCAATGTGCATATTGCAAAGAAAAGGGACACCGCATTAGAGAATGTATCAAATTAATGAGAAAACAGGAGAGAGAAAAGTCAAAAACTTCCAAGCACACTTTGCTAGCCCTGGAAGAAGAAGATGATTAGGGGCGACGGGGTTCGGATCCCCTCCCCGAACTCAGGGTAACTTTCAATGTGGAGGGGACCCCTGTCAACTTTGAAGTAGACACAGGGGCTATATATTCTGCTTTGCAAGCACCACTTGGAGCTCTTTCTCCCAAGAGGTCTTTAGTTCAGGGGGCCAATGGTAGCAGATATCGAGCATGGACAACTCAGAGAACAGTAAACGTAGGAAAAGGAACTGTACAGCACTCCTTCCTAGTGATACCTGAATGTCCTGCTCCTTTAATGGGCAGAGATCTATTGACTAAACTCTGGGCTAAGATAACGTTCGAACCTACGGGTCCACAGGTTGTTTTTCAAAACCCTCTGGTGGACCAGCCATTGACAACCATGTTAACCTTGTCATTAGAGGATGAATATCGACTTCATGACCAACCCCAGGTGCTTGCCCTAGCCCAGAATTGGATGACTGACTTTCCTGAGGCCTGGGCCGAGACGGCTGGGTTAGGGCTAGCTGCCTTACAACCCCCGGTGGTAATCACATTAAAGGCCACCGCCAGCCCAGTCCGGGTCAAACAATATCCTATTAATAAAGAAGCCCATCAAGGCATAAAGGTGCATATCCAAAGATTTCTGGATTTAGGAGTCTTAAGACCCTGCAAATCCGCCTGGAACACCCCATTGCTGCCCATTAAAAAGCCAGGCACAAATGACTATCGGCCTGTTCAAGATTTGAGAGAAGTAAATAATAGAATAGAAGACTTACACCCTACAGTGCCTAACCCATATAACCTGCTTAGCATGCTCAGTCCCACAAAAACTTGGTATACTGTTCTGGATTTGAAAGATGCTTTCTTCTGTTTGCCTCTCCATAAAGACAGTCAATTGATATTTGCTTTTGAGTGGACTGATCCCGACGGAGGCACATCTGGACAACTCACTTGGACACGCCTCCCTCAGGGTTTCAAGAACTCTCCGACGATATTTGATGAGGCACTCCATAGAGACTTGATGGGTTTTCGAACCCGACACCCAGAGGTAACCCTCCTTCAATATATCGATGACCTCCTGCTGGCGGCTGAGACAAAATCGAGCTGCCTATCTGGGACCAAGGGCCTACTATGGGAGCTGGGTAAGATGGGATATCGAGCCTCTGCAAAAAAGGCTCAAATTTGTCAAAAGGAAGTCCACTTCCTGGGGTATTTGCTTAAAGATGGTAAGAGATGGCTTACAGACGCCAGAAAACAAACTGTTGCTCAGATTCCCATCCCCAAAAGACGCAAAGAACTATGCGAGTTCCTAGGAACGGCAGGCTTCTGCCGTCTCTGGATTCCAGGATTTGCATCCCTGGCAGCGCCACTCTACCCACTCCTTAAAGAAGGGACTCCTTTTGTGTGGGATAAAGAACAACAACTGGCTTTTGATAATATTAAAAGGGCTTTGCTGTCCGCTCCGGCTTTGGCCTTACCAAACATAGACAAACCTTTCACTCTCTACATAGAGGAAAGAGAAAATGTTGCCCGAGGGGTTTTAACTCAGACATTGGGACCCTGGAAACGACCAGTGGCTTACTTATCAAAAAGACTGGACCCAGTGGCAAGTGGATGGCCCTCCTGTTTAAAAGCCATAGCTGCAGCCGCCCTATTAACTAAAGATGTGGACAAACTGACTCTGGGGCAAAACCTCACTATTGTGGCCCCTCATGCATTAGAGAGCATAATTTGTCAGCCACCCGATAGATGGCTCTCTAATGCTAGGATCACTCATTATCAAAGCCTCTTGCTAAACAAGGACCGAATAACCTTTGGTTCGCCAGCCGCTCTCAATCCGGCCACCCTGCTCCCCGCTACCTCCGCTGACCACATCCTCCATACCTGCCAAGACATTCTGGCTGAAGAATCTGGGATCCGGTGCGACTTGATGGACCAACCTCTTCCAGACGCAGAGGTAACCTGGTACACTGATGGCAGCAGCTACATATTAAACGGTAAGAGACATGCGGGGGTGGCGGTAGTGTCAAAGGACAAAGTCATTTGGTCCTCGGGACTCAGAGAAAACACCTCTGCCCAGAGGGCAGAATTGATTGCCCTCACAACAGCCCTAGAACTGGCCAAGGGCAAAAAGGCGACAATTTATACTGACAGCCGTTATGCCTTTGCCACTGCCCATGTTCATGGAGCCATTTACCAACAAAGAGGGTTGCTAACTTTGGCGGGAAAAGAGATTAAAAATAAACAGGAGATATTAAGACTCTTGTCCGCTATCCTGTTATCCCAAAAATTAGCTATTGTACATTGCAATGGCCATCAGAAGGGAGATAATCCAGTGGTGAGAGGAAATAACTTTGCAGACAAAACGGCTAAGCAAGCCGCATTGTCGGGGCCTACTGAACTTCTTTTAAAAACTCCTGATTCTACAGAGGGAGAGTTGGCCAAAGCTGATCCACTTCCACTCATAAAAGAATCCGACCTGAGAGAATTTCTACAAAAGGCCCACCGCCTAACTCATCTGGGGGCTAAGAAACTTACACTGGTGGCCAAACAATATGCCAACCATTTCCCATTGTTCAAAATCTCGGAGTTGGCCAAACAAGTGGCCACCTCCTGCAAAGCTTGCCAACTAATTAATGCTCACCCCTCTCCCGTAACACGAGGAAAAAGATTACGAGGGACTAAACCTGGACAATTCTGGGAAGTGGATTTCACTGAGATTAAGTTCACAAAATGTAGATTCAAATATTTACTAGTGTTCGTAGACACCTTTTCTGGATGGACTGAAGCATTTCCTATGAAGACTGAAACAGCCCAAGTAGTAGTAAAAAAGTTAATAGAAGAAATATTTCCTCGATTCGGACTGCCTAAGGTAATCGGGTCAGACAATGGGCCGGCGTTCGTGTCCAAGGTAAGTCAGGGAGTGGCCAAGATCCTGGGGATAAATTGGAAATTACATTGTGCATATAGACCCCAGAGTTCAGAACAAGTAGAAAGAATTAATAGGATGATTAAAGAGACCTTAACAAAATTGGCTCTAGAGACCGGTCATAAAGATTGGACCATGCTCCTACCTTTTGCCCTATTTAGAGCTAGAAATACCCCCTATTCTGTATCCCCACACCTAACTCCCTTTGAAATCCTGTTTGGGACGCCTCCACCAATACAGGACCTCAACAACTGGCCTTATAATGCTGCCCTGCCTACCCCACTCGCTGATAGACTCTTGCTTCTTGACCAGGTCCGACGGATGCTGTGGACGCAACTCTCCCAGGCTTATCAACCGGGAGACACCCTTGTTCCCCATCCATACCAGGTTGGAGACTGGGTGCTTGTCCGTCGACACCAGGTTGAAACTCTCCAACCACGCTGGAAGGGACCATACCAGGTGCTGTTGACAACCCCCACAGCTGTTAAAGTGGACGGCATTGCTTCCTGGATACACGCTTCACACCTCAAGCCCACAGCTCCCCCGTCGGAGACCGACTCCTGGATCCTCCAGAAGACTCAAGACCCTCTTAAGATCAAGCTTACCCGCAATCCGTAAGACTGCTCCATGCATTGTTATCCGTTGGCATTTATAATTGTATTTGCTCTTCTGATTCTAATTTTTGCTATAGCCTTTTGGACTGTTTTACATGAACAACACTGGGAATTTCCCCAAAGAGTTGTTTTCATCCTAACTTACCTGATTACTGTAACCGGATTGAGTGTCCTTAATTGTCTAAGATGTACTGGTTAATACTAAATGGGTTGCTGTCCCTCTGTATGGGACATAATATACACCAACCGTGGAAATGGACAATATTTAGCTGGGAAGACCACCGCACCCTTCTAGCCTGGGAGGGCCCCGGAGAGCCTAATCTGTGCATGTCACCTTGTCACTTCCTTCGTGGCCCCTATACAGTTAAGCCTGAACAGCCATATATACATGTGTCCCGCCTCTAACCCTGGCAGGGGCTATTGCAACGACATACGGTCCTATTATTGTCCCTATTGGGGTTGTGAGACAATAGCCACAGGCTGGAAACCCCCATCTCCTGATCGATATCTACAGGGGGAATGGAAAAGAGGGACTTCTGGGTCCTGCCCGTTCAATTGTAACTTCTGCCTCAAGCCCCGAAGTTTAAATGACCCTGGCTGGTTAACAGGGCGAACATGGGGCTTTAGACTATGGAAACAACACCATTACGGGCATAACCGGGGAAGCCTTATTCTCATAAAAAAAGAAGACATAAAACCGAAGGTTGCAATTGGCCCAAATCCAGTCCTAAAGCCCAAGACTCAACCCAAACTCACTCGAGCCCCTAAATTGGCCACAACCACCCCCACTCCTATGCCCATGAACACTGCCTCATTTAATGTGTCCAGCTCTGCTATGGCATTATCCTCACAGACTGAGTCCGACTTTATACGCCAGCCAGACCAGCTCCCAACCAGGCAGCCAGCTGAAACAGTAGATAGATTATATAATCTTATATTGGGAGCCTATTCGATGTTAAATTATACCCAGAGTGACCTAACACAATCTTGCTGGCTATGCTTATCTGCGGTACCCCCATACTATGAGGGCATTGCAATTAATGGCACTTACCAAAGACTACAGACAGATGATTCCTGTGATTGGAATGGCAATCACCGCCTCACCCTTTCTGAAGTCTCAGGGAAAGGGATCTGCATAGGGACACCTCCAAAAAGTATAAGACAGTTGTGCCTACAGACTCATAATGTCTCTACATCAACAGGATATTTACTCCCCCTAGACGGGACCCGCTGGGCCTGTAACACTGGAATCACCCACTGTGTCTCTACCAAGGTGTTTAACAATTCAGCTCACTATTGTGTAATGGTAAAATTGTTTCCTCGGATCATATATTACTCTAGCGAGTCTTTTGAAAAAATCATGGATAAGGCAACAACCAGGTACCAGAGAGAACCCATATCTTTAACTTTAGCTGTTCTAGCTGGCCTGGGAATCGCCACCGGTGTGGGTACAGGGACCGCAGCGCTCATTCAGGGCACTAAATATATAGATTCAATGCAAAAAGTAATTGATCAAGATCTACAGGAATTAGAAATGTCCATAAAGGCCCTCCAGGACTCTCTAACCTCCCTTTCTGAAGTGGTATTACAAAATAGACGCGGACTAGACCTCCTTTTTATGAAAGAATGGGGACTATGCGCTGCCTTACAAGAAAAATGTTGTTTTTATGCCGACAATTCAGGGGTGGTCAAGGAGTCCATGGACAGATTAAACCAACGTCTAAAACAACGACAGAGAGAAAGGGAAACCAGAACGCCCTATGGAGGTTTATGGGATGGCGTCCTCCCTTACTTGATACCGCTGGCGGGCCCCCTTTTAGTAATACTCCTCCTGGTCACTATAGGACCATGTGTGCTAAATCAAATAACTACCTTCATTAGACAACAAATATCAACAGTCAAACTTATGGTTATTAGACAACAATACCAATCCCTCCAACAAGACTCCCATCTTTAAGATTAAAGATTCTCCTAAGAAAAGGGGGGAATGTGAAGTTTGATGTGACATAAAGTTATGTTTGTTGAAAGATTCGTATAAAAGTTATACAAGTTGTAATTCTGATGTGTTAGGCCGAACTATGCGATGGCCATTAGGGCTCTAACTTATTGGGCTCTAACCTATTAGACTAAGTTTCTGTTACTCTGTCTCAGGGCAAATTCCTGGAAATCATGTGACTTGGCTGGTTGCTAAGCCCGCACGCGGGCTACATTCCCGCGCCCGGGCTACATTCCCGCGCCCAGGCTCTTTTGTCTCCTTTGTTAGCCTTTCCTCCAAACTGATTGGTTGCCCATTTGCTAAGCTCCCCTATCTATAGGTTCCCCTAAGTAACCAATGAATGTATTAATTACCCTTTAACTCTTTGCGATTGGCTTCTGTAAAACTTCGCTTGCCTATCCCTCATTACCATACCCAACCCTATAGAAACCCCTTGCTCCTGCCCTTCGTCGTCGCCTTAGCACATTCGCTGGGTGACCCTACGCTAGTGTAGCCTTTCAACAAACCCCGTGCCTTTTACATAAGAGCCTGTGTGGTTCTTGGAGCGTCTCCCTTCTCAGACCCCTCTTCCGCGGACGTTACAACATGTTATTACAAAATAAAGCAAGGAAAGAGGGGCAGGAACTGTTATGGTTTGTGTGTAGGTGTCCCCCCAAAGCCTCATGCAGTCATGGTGGGGAGTCTGGAGTTTGTAATTGATTCATGGTCCAAAGCTGGGATTAAGGGTGTGAGTGCTACACCTGCTCTAGGGTGGGCAGCCTGCATACAATATAAGGGACAGAAAGAGTTTTGTTTCTCTCTTCTGTCCTTGTTGCTTTTGCTGTCTTCTGCCACTATGAACTGTTTCTCTTCTGGGATCCCCCTCTGCCATGCCAACCGGCCTTGGACCCAACAAATTATGGACTGAAACCTCTACAAACTGTAAGCTAAATAAACCTTTCCTCCTTTAACTTTGGGTGTTGGGCATTTTGTCTCAGCAACAAGAGAAAAGTAACTAACATAGAATTAGGGTCATTGTTGTGACTACACCTAACCATGTGGTTGGAGCCTTTTGGAATGGCTTGTGGGAAGAGTTTGGAAAAGTTTGGAGATACCAGCTGAGAAAGTAGAGTTGGAACACCTTAGGCTATTCTGTATGGAAGATTTTGGTCAGAGCTCAGAAGACCAGGAGGCTGATAGAAATACTGCCAATAAAGACCAGGCTCAGGAGGTTTCTGCTGGGAAAAAGGACTGCATTGGTTGTTGGACTCCAGATGATGTGTGTTATGACTTCACAGAAGGTTTGTCTGCATTTCGCTCATGTCTGCAGACTTTGCCTGAGACTGATTAAGGGTGGTGGACTAATTAATCTGGCAGAAGAAATTTCATGACAATTTCAAGAAATTTCAAATTTTGGAAGTGTGGCATGGCTACTGTTGGGGGCTTTTAGCCAGATTTATGTTGAGAATCAAGAACAAAGAGCCCAGCAGAATGATTTAAAACGTTGTGAGTTTAGCCAGAAAGGAAGCTCCAGTAAAGCTGTGGACTGCAAAGACAGAGCAGAGATCTTGATTGCTGATAAGGAACAGGTGAATACAAAAGATGGCCTGAGGGCATCACAAGAAGCAACAGGGCCCCACCCTTTGCAGCCTCAAAATTGCAAAAGTGAAAGACTTTGTTTTGAGAAGAAATCCCCAGAGCACCATGTTCCAGAATGGCAGTGGCCTAGAGAATTTGTTCCTCAGAATTGGATTCAGAATATCCAGCAATCCAGGTACTCAACCCCTACAGCCAAGAGACAAGGAAGCCTGGCTACTGCTTCTGCTGGCAGCCAACTTTGGCATCATCCACATGGCACTGGTTTTAGGCTCATGCAGAGTGGAGTTGTAGGGTCAGGAAGTCTTCTACCCAGATTTCATAAGAAAGCCTGAGATGCCAGGCAGTGTGACCCTGAGAGGGCAGTGTGTGAAGCTGTGAGTGTGAAGCCAAAGGTGCAATGGAGACCCCAGAAGTCTAGAGAAGCCAGGAATGTGGATCGTCTGAGGAAAACTGCAAAGAAGGAGCAGAGCAGGCCCAAGAGAGAAGCCATGGGAGCTACAACCACCAGAAGTGCTACAGGGGGCGCAATCACCCAAGCCCTTTGAAGTTCACATCTTGCCACAGATTGCCTTGGATGCTGCTCATGGAACTACAGGACTTAATGTTTGCCCTTCCACATTTTGGACTTGCTTTGGTCGCATTCCTTTGTATCCTCTTGTTTGTAACTTTTGGAATGGGAATGGCTATCTTGTGCCATTGTATATTGGAAGAGTTTAACTTTCTTTGCATTTGTACAGGGGCTCACAGCTAAGAGTTTGCCTTAAATCTTAGAGGAGACTTGGGACTTGGATTTTTTTCAGCAATGCTGAAACTGTTAGAACTTTGGCAACTCTTAGAGATAGACTAAATACCTTTTATGTAAAGGAATGTACATGAGTCTTTGGGTGGCCAGGAGTGGAATGTTATGGTTTGTGTCTAGATGTTCCCCCAAAGCCTCATGCAGTCATGGTGCAGATGGGCTTTTCAGATGTGATTGAGTCTGGAGTTTGTGATTGACTCATGGTCCAAAGCTGGGATTAAGGGTGTGAGTACTGCACCTGCCCTAGGGCGGGTAGCCTGCATACAATATAAGGGACAGAAAGAGTTTCCTCTCTCTCTTCTTCCCTTGTTGCTTTTTCTATCTTCCGCCCACCATGAATTGCTCTCCTCTATGAAGCCACCCTGCCTTGGAGACAGCTGATTATGGACTGAAACCTCTCCAAACCATGAACTAAATAAACCTGTCCTCCCTTAACTTTGGGTGTCAAATATTTTGTCTCATCAATGACAGAAAAGTAACTAAGACAGGAACAAAGACCAGATGGAAAATAAACAGCAAGATGGTAGATTTAAACTCAACCATATTGATAATTTTGTTAAATAAAAGATCTAAACAGCCAAATTGTTAAAAGGCAAAGAGGATCAGATTGGACTCATCTGTGTACTACCTACAAGAACCCACTTCAAACATAAGGATGTAAGTAGGTCAAAAGTAAAAGGATGTAAAGACATGCAACACTCCTAAGAAAGTTAAAATGGCTATATTTATAATAAGTAGATTATCAGAAAAAATCACACATTTACAGACACACAAAACACATATTTTTCAAGTTCATATGAAACATTCACTAAGATCATATTTCAGCTATAACAAACATAAATAAATTTAAGGTGATTAAAATCATTCAAACTATGCTTGTTGGCCACAGTGAATTTAAACTAGAAATCAAAAACAGAAAGGTACCTTTTATCTAAAATCCTTCAAATATGTGGAAATTAAGTGACACAATTCTAAGTAACTCATAAATTTAAAGAAACCACAAAATAAAGATATTTTGAAGTAGATGAAAAGTATAATACAACAACTCAAAATGTGTGGGATGTAGCTAACATAACACTTAAAACAAAAATGTATAGAATTAAATGTTTATATTAGAATAGTAGAAAGTTCTCAAGCCAGTGATCTCCATGTCCATATGAAATAATTTAAAAAGGAAGAACAAATTAAACAAATAAGCAAAAAAAGAACATAAAATTAAAATTAGAATAGAAATACATGAGCTGAGCATGGTGGTGCACACCTGTAATCCCAGCACTCAGGAGGCTGATGGGGGAGGATTGCTGTGAGTTCGAGGCCAGCCTGGGCTACAAAGTGAATTCAAGCCCAGCCTGAACTGCATAGTGAAGCCCTGTCTCAAAAAGACAGAAAAAAAGAAAGAAAGAAAGAAGGAACGGAAGAAAGAAAGAAAGAATAGAAACACATAAAATAGGGGCCTGGGATATAGCTCAGCAGGCGAGGTCCTGAGTTCAATTCCAGGTTCCCCCCAAAATAAAGCAACACATAAAATAGAAAGCAGAAAAATAACAGAGAGAGTTAATGAAGCCAAAAGCTAGCTATTTTAAAAGATTAATAAAATTGACAAACCTTTAGCAGACATAAAATAAAATTTTAAAAAAGCTTAAACATCAGTTACCAATGTCAGGAATCAAAATGGATCCATCACTACAGATCCTGCAGATTACAGATCATAGAAGGAATGGTATGAACAATTTATGATAACAAGTTCTGTACAACCAAGATAAATGGACAGATTTCGTGAAATATACAAACTACCAAAGCCTATTCAAGAAGAAATAGATGACTTGAAATTGAATTCATCACTAAAAAATCTTCCTACAAAGAAAATTTCTATCCCAGTTGGGATCACTGCTGAAGTCCAACATACGTTAAAGGAAAAGCATTACTATTTAGTAACTTCTACATGAATTCATCCAAAAAAATATAAAAAGAAGTTATCTTTCCCAATTCACTTTATGAGATAAGCATTGGCCTGATGCCAAAACCAGATAAACATCTTACAAGGGGGGCAGGGAACTATAGACCAAACTGAGCATGGTGGTGCACTCCTGAAATCCCAGTTACTCAGGAGGGTAAGGCAGGAGGATTGCAAGTTCAAGGCCAGTCTTGCCAATTTACCAAAACCTTGTCTCTAATTTTCAAAAAGGGTTAGGGTTGCCATTCAGTGGTAGAGTGCTTGCTTAGCATACACAAGTCCCTGGGTTTCATCCTCAATACCATAAAAGAAAAAAAGAAAGAAAGAGAAAGAAAGGAAGGAAGGAAGAGGCCATTCAGTGGTAGAGTGCTTGCTTAGCATACACAAGTCCCTGGGTTTCATCACCAATACCATAAAAGAAAAAAAGAAAGAAAGAGAAAGGAAGGAAGGAAGGAAGAGAGAGAGAGAGAGAGAGAGAGAGAAAGAAAGAAGAAAGAAAGAAAGAGAGAGAAAGAAAGGAAGAAAGAAAGAGAGAGAGAAAGACAGAAAAAGAAAGAAAGAAAGAAAGAAAGAAAGAAAGAAAGAAAGAAAGAAAGAAAGAAAGAAAGAAAGAAAGAAAGAAAGAAGGAAGGAAGGAAAAGAAGGAAAACTACAGGTCAATATCTCCATGAACATAGGCACAAACATTTTTAACAAGCAAAGTGTTGTCAACTGTGTGGTCTGCTGAGAGGGAGAACTAACTCTTCCTTTGGACTTAGCAATTTAGATCTCCAGCGTTCCTACCTGCTAGATTCAGGACTTCTCTTCCATGTAGACATTTTTTGTGGCACTTCACAACCTCTCAGGCCACACACCCTGCTGACCAATTTCAGTCAGGTGGCCATCCCACTCACCTCCCACTCACCATCTCTGTCATTCAGATCACATCATATGACAAGTTGTGACAGACATTAGTCAGTGCCTCCTTCCAAATTACACCTACAGATGTTCCTTGAGTTTTGGGATGGGGGATGGGAGCAGGGTAGCACACTCTCAGGACACGAGGGCCAACAGATGTCTCCTGTCACAGGGGTCAGGGCCTTCCATGAGCTAGAATCAAGACTGGCAGATTGTGGTTGTGGATCCCTCTGGAGATCAGTAGTCCCTACTCAGCATGTAGGCAACGACCTCAATACCAATGACAGGCACCATCCTCGATGATAATAGCACAGCAAGGGAGGCTGAGCAAGGCAGGCCAAAGTAAGACCTTCCAGCTTCTCAGTTCTGCCCTTGGGCAATACAGGCTCACACCATGTGCACTCAGGCTGGAAGAATCCTAGTGCCCTTCACTCACTGAGCTGCAGCCGAGACTTGGGTGCTGTTAGATACTGCAGGGGATACCAAGAGCACCATCCCTCACACAGCCTATTCTGAGCCCTTTAAGCCAACTTAAATTGATGTACGATGTATGAACAAAGTTAGGTTTGCTTCTTGCTGAGCACATGAATCAGTTCACATCCTCCAAGAAGCAGATGCTGGGGACATAATTAGAAATACAAGGTGCTTTTTTGTGTGGGGAAATGCCTGTAACAGATAAAAGGGAGAGGAAGCAGGAGTAGGCAGAGTAACGCTCCAATCTATAATCCTGATCTGATTTTGTGAAAGGAAATGGAAAGAAACGAGTCTCGGACAGGAAGAGCTGTGGCCCACAGTGCAGCCCTCAAAACGGCATGGCCAGGCCCATGTGGCACTTAGAGCACAGACTACCAATTAGAGGACCACTGCACCAGCCCAGGCAGAAAACAGCCTAGATCTGGGACCCCACAGTGCCCAGCAGCTGACCAGGCACCACCAGGAGAAAATGAGGTCCACAGGTACAGCACCTGGAGACCATCAGCCAACCCTGATCCTATAGCTGGTTCTTTTGCAGGAAAGCTGAGTGGCTACCTCCACAGCCACTCCCACATGGCTCATCTCATTCTACAAAAGATTTACTCTCCAGGATTTGTTAAATGGGGTGGAAAAGGGATTGAAGGGACAATGAGTGAAATAGTTGAGAATGAACTAGGAGAAAAGAGGTCAAAGCAGAGCTATTAGAACTCAAATAAGAATTAAGACACTTCTCTTTTCATTTCTTGTGGCGTTGTTTGGTTTTATCAATTTTGGTTGATTAAAGTGAGCTGACTTTTTCAGTTTATTTACAATGGTTTATGAGGAATGCAGTTGAGGTATTTTCCTGATGTTGTTCAATCTTAAGATGCCCTTCTAAATCAGTTCAGCCTAATCAATGAACATCAAGCCCAGGCTCCCTCTTAGTCTCAGGATACTGACCAGAAGCAAAATGGGAGCAAATCTCATCCAGCATAGCTCGTGGCTCTCATGCTTTGCTCCAGCCTTCCATGAACTCATTATGGGTCTGGAGGAGCCAAGTTTATGGTCAAGGTCCAGCCAAGTTGAAGAAGCATCAGCAGCACATTCCTCAGCAAAGAGCACGGCACTGTGTAGCTTTGAAATTGAAATACAGAGATGAGCAAGGAGAGGCAGCCATGAGAAGGGCATCTATCTGATGTAGAAGGACATCATCCAGGTCCCCTTTGAATTTCCAACTACTAGAAGATACACACAAATGTTTGTTTGAAGGTACACACAATGAAGGCACACACAAATGAGTGAGTATCCAGGAAGGCAACCTCCCCCCTACTTCAACAGGGACCCTGGGAGAGCAAAAGAGAAGCCACTCCTAACCAAGAGGGATGGACAGCCTCCAGGGACCCCGGAACCAAGAAGCCAGTGTTGGAGGCAGAAGAAGAGGTCAACACTGAACTGGGAGCCACTCCAGGGGGCCCAAGGCTAAATGGGAAAGAATGATGGAGGCTTCCCGGCTGCAGCAGAAGGTGGCAGGTGTGACTCTAGGAACATGATGGAAATGACTGGGAATAAGCTGTGTGGCAGTCTGAGTCAGGAAGACACTGTGTTGTGTTGTGTTGTGTTGTGTTGTGTTGCGTTGCGTTGTGTTGCGTTGCACTGTGTTTTGTTCCATTATTCCAGTGGCCCTCTCTTACTCCAAGACAAGGGGACCAAGAGAATCTGGATTTAGTACAGATTGCCCTTCAAAAGAAGGGAATAATACACCAAGACACAATGGGACAGGGCGATAACTAATTCCCCAGGATCCAGAGCCCAGAGTGATGGGATCCAGAGAAGAGATGGAGAGGTTTCAGGGCCTTTCTTCCTGGAAGGGATGACAACAAAAAGTAAAGAATTCAGACTTTATTCTTAACTCCCCTAACTTTCAGTTTTCTTGACTATAAAATAGGGTACAGATTTAATACCCATCTCAAAAGCAGTAGTAGATACCAAATGTGACAGTGCCAGAGCATGAATCTCATATGCTCACCCTGGGGCTATGTGCAATCCCTACCACTGCCCAGCGCTACTAATGTCCCAGCTTGATAAGGCCTTACAAGGACACAGCCACACCTTAGAGCAGGCCTCAGAGGGGAGCCCACTTAACTGTGTTCTCCTACTCGGGCCGCAGCAGAGGCCAAAACCAGCATCCCTCTGGAGCACATTTTCTCCTTTGGGGCATCTTGTTCCCTCTTGGTGCAGTGCAAGCAAATAGAGCATGTGTTCACCACGCCAAGTGCAGACTGGCAACACGGGTGTGAGATTAATGGCTCTCCTGTACAACAAAGGCCTTCCTGCACAGTGGCAGAATTCAATATGCAAACCCCACCACCCTGGCCTCGGACCCACCCTCCTCACTCGGTGGACAGCAGCAGCTCAAACCCGTAATGTATGCATGCTTCAGCTGCTGGGCCCAAGTTATTATTCATTACGGTTTTCTATTACCCAGTGATAAATGACGCCCCCAGGCTGGTGTTGCCCCCAGAATGCTTATTACGGCTCACTTAAGTAGGTGTTGATTTAGCTTAAATCGGTTGTTCTGTTCAGCCCAGACACGGGTCTGCCCTGGCTCTGCCTAGAAGACTTCCTTCACTGGGGCTTAATTGAATTCTAACTGCTCAGGGCCTCCTATTAGGGAAAGGTGGGGTAGGAGGCCCCATGTGGGGCCACAGGGTGGCCCAGGCCCCAGTGGTCTCTCTAGCCCAATGCAATCCTAATTTGATAAGGGTCTTCCCTTTGACTCCAGGCAATAAATTTTGACAAGCAACTCCAATTAGGCCAGACAGAACTTCCAAAATGGACTTAGCTCCCAGGAAAATGATGAAATCTCAGGTAGAAGCAGCCTGAGGGTGCTAATGTGACTATTCCTAAGCCCTGCCTCTGGATCGGGCCACTCAGGAAATGGTATCTATGGGCTGTCCAGATCTATCCATCAAATTATTTGCCAGAGTGACAGAGCCAGCCTGGCGCTTTGTAAGAATCCAGCATAGCTGGGTACACCCGGAAGGAATGGATGTGGTAGAAACACAGTGGCCTCAACCACCAGATCTCCACCCTTTGTTCATGTGGCACCGATTGAGCACACAGGGTGTGCCAGGTGCAGGGCCAGGCACTGGGCACACAATAATGAACAAAACAGAGGGGATTCTCTACCATCACCAAGGTCACCTTTGAGAGTTCTATTTATTTATTGCTGATTATGTGCCAGACATATTTTAAGGCCTTTACCCATATTACCAAATCGGCGTCACAACCCCATCCTATTTTTCAGTTTCACAGAGAAAAAACAAAACAAAACTGAGTCTTGGAAGCATTCCATGATTTGCCCAAAGTCATTTACAAGATAAAAGGTCAATGAGTGGTGAGCAAGATTTGAACACAAAATTATAACCACAGCTGGTTCGTGTTGGTATACGGCATTCCACCATCACACCTGCCTCGCACATTAGAGGTTACCAGGCGCTTTTCACACTCACTAAGAATCCTCGCTACAACGTCCTGAACAGTAGGTGTTAATGTTACCATCTCAAAACCGGGGTGGTTAAGAACGGGCTCATAATCACACCAGCTTAGATTAGAATCCTTGCTCCATCTCTTACTAACATATAACCTTGGGCAACTTATATATCTTCTCTGGGCCTCACTATCCATGACTATAAAATGGGTGACCTCAACAATACTGTCCAAAAGCTGTGAGAATTAAATTAGAAGTGGCATCTGGTGCTTTGGTGCAGTGCCTTGTGTATGATAAGCTGTTGGTCTCCAGTCCTTGGTGGGAAGGGCACAGTGCCAGGGAATCGACCATTCTAGGCAGGCAATGAGAAATATCTTCAACAAGAGACAGACCGGGGAGGTCCACAGAGAGCCAAACCAAAGTCCTGGGTAAACTTAGTGGGGTTTGGGAAGAATTTCTATAGCGATAGGGTTCCAGGCTCAGAAATGTAAAGGGCACAGGAAATCCTTGGGTTACTTAGTATCTTCTGTTATCATTTCCTTTTCTCTCTCCCTTCCTAAAATTCTTAAAGAAAAAAAAAAAATCTACCTTAGTAAAGACAAAACCCACCTGCCTCAGCTGGGGACATGAGGGATGGAATATTCATCAAATAGTAATAAGAATAATAATAACAATATCAAGGGCTGGTATTTATGCTGCACTAAGAATGTGCCAGGTCTACAATAGGTGCTGGATATAACTCAGTTCACTCAACTTCACTACAACCCTCTAGGTCAGATAGCTTTCTCTTCCATTTTACAGATAAGGAAACTAAGGCTCATGTAGATGAAGGAATTTGCCAACATAATTCAGCCACAATTAATAAGTAGCTAAAATGGAATTCAAACTAGAGGGGAGCTTGGGTTCCACCTCCCCCCTGAGGAGAGTGTTAACCTCAGACTGGAAAAGGCTGAGGCATTCTTCCCAAGCCCACTTCTTTTACTTGATTTTAACTTGTCAAAGAGCTCTGCCAGCTGAGGAAGAACTGAGGATGACTGAGAGCTAGACACAGCCCAAACTGGCATTGAAGGTACACAGAAAACACAATCATTCTCAACTGGACAGATAACAAAAATGTTCCAAACCATCCGTCACATCCAAGGGTGGTCTCCCAGCTTTTGCTTTTGTTTTTGTTTTAATTAAAATTGGTCAACTTGACAGCAGAGTGCTTGCCCACTATGTGTGAAGACCTGGGTTCAATCCCTTGCATTGCAGACATTAAAATTAGAACGAAAATGGAAGGTTTCACTATCAAAAGTATTTTTTTAATCCATCCCCCCCCCCAAAATAAACACTTTTTTAAAATCTTTTTGAGACAGGGTTTCACTATCCAGTTCAGGCTGGCCTTGAACTCACTTTGTAGCCCAGGCTGGCCTTGAACTTGCAGTGATCCTCCTGCCTCAGCCTCCCAAGTGCTGGGATTACAGGCATCCGCCACCATACCCGGCCCCCCCAAAAAAATTTTGAACTTGCTGTTCAGCCTTGGAAGACACAGCAATGTGTAGAAACAGGAATGCTTCAGACAGAAAGGAAATCCAAGGTGCTGAGTTACCCAGAACGATGGCTTACCTTCCAGATGTGCAGCATCTGCAGGGCCCCAAGGACAGCACATGTTGATAGTTCTCCAGTGCAGCTAAACACACACTCAGGTGTCCACCCACCCGAGTCTGTGCCACTCACTGCATTGACCCAAGGCCTGGAAAACATCTTCCTTATACAAGGTCACCTTCGGCTGCTAATAAGGCTCAGCCATAGAATTATTCATCAGCTTTTTTAAAAAAAAATGCATCATTTTCATCATAAAAACAATATAACTATATTGCAGAAAAATTGGAAAAGAGAAAAAAAGAAACAAAAGTCATCCATAATTCATCCATCCTGTCAAAACCACTATTAGCATTCTTTGACTATTTCTTCTCTCCTAAGCTCTAGGTTTTGCCTCATTGTAATCATGAACTCATAATTGTTCATTGCTTTTTTGTTGGATTCTTTTTTTGCCCTATACCACATCCTAAACATCTTTCTGTCCTCATCTACAATCTAAATAACTGTCATTTTAATAACTGTCTAATACTCCATAGAGTAATGCTACAATTTGCTTAGCTATTCTATTGATGAGCAGTTCACATACATAAGCAATGATACAATGAACATCTTTGTACTGTTTTCTTCTCCAGTATCTGGAATGATATCCTTCCAACACGAAAGGAGTGAGCAATTTTTTAAGTCAGCATTCAGGGCACAAGCCTAGGAGAGCAGAGCGCTGAAACATTGTCAATGTTGATGTTATCTTTTTAAGCCTCTTTTAACAGGTTAATAAAAACTAGGGAGGGGGAGGGGAAAAGGAAGGAAGGGGAAAAAAATGCCTCTTTGTCATTCTAATTTGCTTCTTTGTGAAGCAAGGGAAGGCAGATAATATCAGGTCACTTTTAAGAGTTGGGAGGTTTATATTCAAATGAGCCGGGGTTGAAAATTAATTCTGCCATTTCCTGAGCAAGGTTGCCTTTTCTCTAGCCCAACCCACGCCTCTTACCTATAAAGTGCTGATGACATTCTTCCTATCTGCAGAGTTGTCACTGGGAGTACATGAAAGCATTTTTTAAAGTCCAGTTTCTGGCACTAGCACCACATGTAATTTATCAACAACTTCAAAGCACTAAAAAGTCACGCTACTCCGCTACTCCATGAGTAAACAATGTGGAAGTTCTGGAGATGAAACAATGAACAAATTTGGGTCTTCTCCTTGGGGAAGTCCCTGTCACATAGGGGATAAACATGGAAGAAACAATTGGTAAGAGTTACAATAAAGCTCAAGGAAGATAATGCTGCCCTAGAGGTACAGAGTCAGAGCCAAGCCATATCTAGGGATGCAGGAAGCAAAAAAGCATCATGGAAAATATGCACAAGTGGACCTGGGTTTTAAAAGGAGTAATGTTCTGTAACGTCCGCGGAAGAGGGGTCCGAGAAGGGAGACGCTCCAAGAACCACACAGGCTCTTATGTAAAAGGCACGGGGTTTATTGAAAGGCTACACTAGCGTAGGGTCACCCAGCGAATGTGCTAAGGCGACGATGAAGGGCAGGAGCAAGGGGTTTCTATAGGGTTGGGTATGGTAATGAGGGATAGGCAAGCGAAGTTTTACAGAAGCCAATCGCAAAGAGTTAAAGGGTAATTAATACATTCATTGGTTACTTAGGGGAACCTATAGATAGGGGAGCTTAGCAAATGGGCAACCAATCAGTTTGGAGGAAAGGCTAACAAAGGAGACAAAGGAGCCCGGGCGCGGGGATGTAGCCGCGCGCGGGCTTGGCAACCAGCCAAGTCACATGATTTCCAGGAATTTGCCCTGAGACAGAGTAACAGAAACTTAGTCTAATAGGTTAGAGCCCAATAAGTTAGAGCCCTAATGGCCATCGCATAGTTCGGCCTAACACATCAGAATTACAACTTGTATAACTTTTATATGAATCTTTCAACAAACATAACTTTATGTCACATCAAACTTCACAGTTCTCTTGGGTAGACAAGGGGCACTGCAAGTAAAGAACTGTCATAAACAAAGACCTAAAAGTGGGAAATTTCACTCAAAATAGATATGGGAAACAGCAACTAGACCCATTGGATTCATGGGCCAGAGACCTGGCCACACTGGTTATCACATCTGATTGCAGGAAGAGCTTGCTTTTGGGAACTCTCCTGGTTCCCCAGCCCTTCTCATCAAAATTAACACTCAACATGGCCTGGCTGAGGAAAGAGGGTGCTTAAAGTGCAAAGCTCTCCTCTTAGAGCTTACTCTTAATACTCTTTTGTATAAAAGGATGCTAATAAACAAAACCAATCCCGTGCAGAACCCCAGAGCACTGATCTGTACCTTGTCACCTTGGAGCACCCTGGCACACTGAGGGACGGAGGATGCTGTACGTTGCTAGGAGAACCCCTTTCTCATGGTCTCACTGCTTCCTTTCCACAGGTGTCTTGCAGCTGGAACAGGTAGATGGGTCTCAGCTCCACACAGGAAGTTTTAGCCAAATCCATGCACCCGGGCTTAATGCGCTACATCTTTCTCCACCAAGCCCTCTGCCATCTCCAGTCCTAATCAACAGTATGGCCTTCCTTTATTTTCTCTCACAGCCCTGTCCACACTCATTTTCTGTTTAACTACAACCTTGTCTTTTCTCCTGTACTCACTTGGTAGATGGCGAATTCAGGGAGGTAATTTGCTTGTTTGCTTTGCTCCTGTTCAGATGCCCACTCCCAGGTAATTGAAGGAAAAAAAAAAATCGAGCCAACAGAGATTTACCTGGACACAGGTGAGATCTGATCATCATAAACCAGATAGGGACTAAGAACTCAACCACTTAAGCACCCTTAAGCCTGTCTTTTCTTTCTCCTCCCCTTCCTGTTTCTTCTTCCTCTCCCTCCTCTTTTTCTTCTCTCCCTCTTCCTGTCTCCCTCTCTCATTCTCTCTTCCTTTCCCCCCTACCTCCTTTCTTCCTTCCCCTGTCTCTCCCCCTTCCTTACATGCACCAGGCCTCCTATCTCACCCTCAGACGTGCACACATCCATTGCCCCTTTCCCCCCTGCAAACCAGCTCTCCTTACTCAGAGCCCAGAGCATCCTCCCTACAACACCTCTGTTCAACTCAGAAGCTTGGAGTAACTCAGGCTCACTCCAGTCTTGATTCCAAATTTTAGAAGACAGAGAATGGGATTAGCCCAGTTCATGTCACATGTCCACTGCTCCAAGATTGCCCATGATAGCAAACATTAATGAGGCTCTTCCTAAGCACCAGGAATACTCTAGAAACTAAAATGCATTAACTCATTTAATCCTTCCAACTAGCCTTCGAGGTATGTGCCATCGTGAGCCTCATTTTACAGATGAAGTTAAGCACTATGAAAAATGTCTAATTTCTGTGACCAAATTCACATAGCTGGTAAGTGATGGAGCCAGGACATGAACCCAGGGGTTCTGACTCCAAAGCCCAAGGTTTTAACATTATAATAGATTGGTTTGTGGCAATGTGGACAATGGATGGCCCAGTGGGGAAACCAGGCTGTGATAGCCCATCCTGGTGGGGAGGGGAGTTGTCAAAGAAATGCCATCCTTGAAAACTCTTTACACTTGCTCGAAGCGGAGGGGTGTGGCAGGATGATGGGATGGGGGAATGCAAGGATGCATGGATAAGCAGGGGACAAATAGGGGATGGATGGATGGATGGATGGGTGGGTGGATGGATGGATGGAAATTCAACAGTAACATCTCCTTACAGCTCAGCTCATTCCACAGCAAAGGACTTTATCAGCTAAAAAGCAATTCTAAAAGTATCTTTGCCATGTAAAGGGGATAAGGAAGAGGGAGACTAGGGCTATGTGTTCCCTGAACTTAAGGACTTCGGTGCTGAAAAGACAAATGCTGAAATTCCTAGGCAGAAAATGACAACCCGTAGGGCTTGCCTTTATTCATGGGATTATCTCAGAAAGGGAAAGGACAGAGGGAAATGCTTAGAATGGTCAGGCCATCAATGGAGAGGGTAAAGATTGGGGCTCTTGCAGGTTTCCCAGTGGGCCAGAGACCAGCTGGGTATGGCACCATGATGACGGGCTGCTGTGATGAGAAACAGGGAAGGTAACTGGACACTAAAATCTCTTTGAGTCAACATGAAAAGACCCCTCAGCCAAAGGCAGTGCAAGGGCTGAAGAGCACCCACCTTCCAAACACAGAGCAGGGTTGGACTGGAAGCCACTCCACCATGACCGGAGGAGACTGCAGACCGGATAGGGGTGGTTAGGCCTTGCAGAATGCTGGCACTGCTCATCATGGAGAGAAGGCAAGGGAAAGAAACTCAGTGAATTAACAGAAGTGTGCATCTCCTAACTCTGGAACTGTAACTTAACTACCTCTTCGAAGGCACTTCCTGAAGCCCAGTAAGCCACCACTTGTCCCCAGGTGGGGAACAGCTGCATGGTCCCTCTTCCCCCCACATTTCCCATGATTTGGCATCTCTCTTCCCAGGCTGGCATGGCTTTGCCTCCCATGTACCATAAATACAAAATACATTCATCTGCTTCAATTGCACTTTTACTGAACTCTTCAGCCAACCTGGAAGGTCCTTCAGGAGATGTCCTCATTGCACCCTAGCTGTATCTCTCATAACCCCTTCCACCAGTCACACTGGCCGCCTTTCAGCTTATTAAGCAAGCCTCTGACTCAACCTCTTTGGGCATGCTATTCTCTCTGCCTGAGTACTCTGCCTCCCCAACATCCCAGCTTCTCAGAAATCACATGTATGAGCATGCACATGTGTGCACACTCAGGCACAAGCACACACCTCTTAACTCTCCTTCAGATCTCAGTCTTCCAAGAATGTCTTCCAGGACCACAATCTTGGGTCTTCAAATCAGTGTGCACATTGAAGACAGTTGTGAAGGATTACTATCGAGAACATATAAAGAACTCAAAAAAATCAGACCTCCCAAATTTAAAGACCCACTCCAAAAATGGGCATCTGAGATGAATACACATTTCTCAGATGAAGAAATACTAATGGCAAATAAATATACAAAAAAATGTGCAACATCACTAGTCATTCGAGAGATGCAAATTAAAACAACACTGAGATACCATCTCACCCCAGAAAGAATGGCTACTATAAAGAAATCAACTAATAACAAATGCTGGAGGGGCTGTGGGGAAAAAGGAACCCTTCTCCACTGTTGGTGGGAGTGTCGACTGGTACAGCCACTGTGGAAGTCAGTGTGGAGATTCCTCAAAAAGCTAGGGTTGGAGGTCCCATTTGACCCAGCTATTCCCCTTCTGGGCATCTTCCCAGAAGAATTAAAAACATCATACCACAGCGATATATGTGCACCCATGTTTATAGCAGCACAATTTGTAATAGCCAGATCTTGGAAACAACCCAAATGCCCATCAACTGAGGAATGGATAAGAAAGATGTGGTATTTTTGTACAATGGAGTACTATTCAGCCATTAAGAAGGATAAACTGGAGACTTTTATAGGTAAATGGATGCAACTCGAGAAAATACTCATAAGTGAAATAAACCAGAAGCACATGTGTAAGCATCGTATTGTCTCTCTAGTATGAGAAACTGAAAGAGTAAATAAGATCCAAAATGTACAATAGACATGGTGAATCAAAAAGAAACTGGTCAAAAGGAAAGAGAGACTGGAATAAGGAAAAGAAAGAAGGGAAAGGGAAAAAAAATTGTATATATATATATAAGATGGTTAAGATAGATACACTACGATTTTTACTTAGTTCATTGAAGAGTAAGGTTTGTGCCAATAATGTTTGGATAATTAAATGCTAATGACTGGTGTCCTGAATAACTAACTTAAAGATAGTAATACGCAATGTATTAACCATTGTTACCCTCCTATTATGTTGTTTTGAAAATTTGTTCTTCTTTTGATTTGCTTTGTTTTTTCTTCTCTTTAAAATAAAAATAAAAAATAAAAAATAAAAAAAAAAAAGAAGACAGTTGTGTTCCATTCCCCCACTACGCAATAAGCGTTCTTATGAAGTCAATAGTGTATTTTCTAATCGGTGGTGCATATTAGATTTTCTAAACTACAGTAGTTGTTGAATGAATGAAGCCTAAGCCCTCTGCTCCTTCATCTGCAGCCCCTTCCTCTGCTTCTGAGACCACCCTACTCGCTCCCTTGTCCCTTCAGGCCACCCAGTCTTCTACTGTAGTCACTGATCCATAGCCACACTCAGAAAACTTTAGACAGGGCTCCCTTCTGTACAATGCCTGCCACTTCATCCCAGCACACCTCGCCTCGCCAAGGTTCAGCAGTTCCGATGCCCTCACCCAGGGGAGTGTCTGATCCCTAACCCTCTAAGCAGCTGAGCACACAACACTGTTTCCACAGGAGAACCAAGTGGTTCTGATTTTTTTTCACTGTTCTAGACTGAATTATTATAGCCAAAGGGAGCCATTCATCAGCTCTGACACTGCAGGGAGCTTCCTAGGCAAACAGCTTTATTGCTGCGTGAGATTAACCCAGACTGTAGTAATTTGTAACAAAGATAAGAAAATTGCACTGGTCTCTCAGAAATAAATCTGAATTCCAGAGTGGACAAAGGGGACTTCAACTTGAAATCTGCTATTTCAGATATAATCAAATTTATAACAACCCTTAGAGAATATAAAAAGCTAAGTGCATCTTCTGATTGGACCCACCATGATGAAATCAATTAACCTGAAATTCCTGATAATCCAAAGCTCCCAGCCCCACCTAATTTTTATGGAAGACTGTTTGGCCTATTTGAGAAGGATCCGCTCATCCGCCTGACTTCACGATGTGGGGAGACATCATGGGGTAGTGGATGCAGACTTGATGTGAGGTCAGGCAAGCTGCCTCTTACTGGCTGTAAGATCTTGGTGAAACAGAGATGATAATTGGGGCCCTTCCCAGAGCTGTTGTGAGGATTAAATGAGATAAGAATGTGAAAGTACAATACAAATGTCAGTTATTAATGAGAGCAGGCTAACCTCATAGATTCCATGGGCCAATTGCTTCTGGATGGGGTCTTAACTGTACTAGCTTATCCTCTGTCCATACTCCTAATAATCACACCGAGGGCCCTGCAGTTAACTCGATTTACAAATGAAAACACAGAAGGCCAGAGCGGTCATGGAACATAACCAAGGTCACACACCAACAAGTGACATGACATGGATTTCAACACCTACTCTTGACTACTACACAGTGCTTTCCACTGTGGAGCAGCAGGCACAGTGCTGGCCACAGGGATTAGAAAGATGATGGCCTTGTGGTGCCACACCCAGTTGGGCACACAGCGTGGCTACAATAACCCATGAGTAAGTACCTTTACTAGCGTAATAATGAGTAATACTTAGTATAGCACTTGGATGTGCCAGGCACAATGCCAGGAGCTTCACACCCATCTCACTTGGTACTTACACAACCAGAGGGGAAAGTGGACATTGTTATTACTCCCCTGTGGATGAATGAGAGAAAAGGCTAAGATCACACACTGGTAAGCAGATGAGCCAGGAATTTAACTTGAGCTGTAGATTTCCTTCTCTATTGCAGAATGAGATGCTATTATGGTTCAGATTTAAAAAAAAAAAAAAAAAAAAAAAAATGTCCCCTGAAAGGCTGATGTATTCAGAGGTAGGGCTTTTGGAAAGTGATCAGATCTAATGGGCATCTGAGATGAATACACATTTCTCAGATAAAGAAATACAAATGGCAAATAAATATACAAAAGAATGTGCAACATCACTAGTCATTCGAGAGATACAAATTAAAACAACACTGAGATACCATCTCACCCCAGAAAGAATGGCTATTATCAAGAAATCAACTAATAACAAATGCTGGAGGGGCTGTGGGGAAAAAGGAACCCTTCTCCACTGTTGGTGGGAGTGTTGACTGGTACAGCCACTGTGGAAATCAGTGTGGAGATTCCTCAAAAAACTAGGGTTGGAGGTCCCATTTGACCCAGCTATTCCCCTTCTGGGTATCTTCCCAGAAGAATTAAAAACATCGTACCACAGCGATATATGTGCACCCATGTTTATAGCAGCACAATTTGTAATAACCAGATCTTGGAAACTACCCAAATGCCCATCAACTGAGGAATGGATAAAAAAGATGTGGTATTTTTATACAATGGAGTACAATTCAGCCATAAAGAAGGATAAACTGGAGACTTTTATAGGTAAATGGATGCAACTCGAGAAAATACTCATAAGTGAAATAAATCGGACGCACATGTGTAAGCATCATATTGTCTCTCTAGTATGAGAAACTAAAAGAGTAAATAAGATCTAAAATGTACAATAGACATGGTGAATCAAAAAGAAACTGGTCGAAAAGAAAGAGAGACTGGGATGGGGGAATAGGGAAAAGAAAAAAATTGTATTTATATATAAGATGGTTAAGATAGATACACTACTAATTTTACTTAGTTCATTGAAGAGTAAGGTTTGTGCCAATAATGTTTGGACAATTGAATGCTAATATCTGGTACCCTGAATAACTAACTTAAAGATAACAATACATAATGTATTAACCATTGTTAGCCTCCTATTATGTTGTTTTGAAATTTTTTTCTTTCTTGATTTGTTATGTTTTGTTTTTTCTTCTCTTTAAAATAAAAAAAAAAGAAAGTAATCAGATCATAGGGTTGCTGATCTCATCAATGATGAATTCATAGCTGAATGTGCTGTTAGGAGGCAGGGCCACACTGGAGCAAGTAGGTCACTGGGGCTATAACCTGGCAGTGTGTATTCTTGTCCCCAGCCCCTTCCTTGCTCTCTGGCTCTTTGAGCTTCCTGGCTGCCATGAGATGAGCATCTTGCCTCTACCATGCCCTTCTGCTGTGATGTTTTTGACTTGGAGCCAGCATACCATGGACTGAAACTCTTAAATCAGTTGTCAAAATAATCTCTTCTTCCTTTAAATTGTTTTTCTTGGGTGTTTGGTCACAGTAACAAAAAGCTAACTAACACAGATGTCACAGGAAAGGACAGAAAAGTCAAGAGAATTGGAACATGAAAAGGGGCCAAAAATATTCCCACAAGAGGCAACTCCTGAGCTGGGAGTTTGTCCAGGAAACAAAGGGAAAAACCAAGCAAAAGCTCATATTGTCCTGGGACTCAGACTGACCCAACCCATCCTGTGCTGGGTGCAGGAAGATGGCCAGCTGCACTGAGCAGGCTGTGCACATTCATGGAGAAGGTAGGGCCTCATGCCACCCATCCCTGCCCATCCAAGCCCACACAATTCTGGACCAGAGTAGGCATCAGTCCTCAAGTGTGGACTTCAGCTGAGTCCATAGACACTTGGATCTCAAAGAGCTTTTGAAGATTGGGTCATCTGAGTTCCTCATTTTGTGGGAAGGAAATTGAGCCCCAATGAGGGAAGGACATGGTGAGCCTTTTCAGATTTCATGTAGCTCTGAGCCAAGGGTCCCAAGCACAGGTTGCAGGGAGGAAGTGGCCTGGAGTCAAGGTATCTTGCCCTTGGTGTAAACAGGATCTGGGCTAGGTATGAGTTAAGGCAATGATTGAGCAGAAGCTGGTAGGAGGAGGCAATATAGGATGGAGGTTGTTCCCAGAGAGGTCCCACTGACTGCATAAGCTGAACAAATTAACCTCTATGAGCCTTAGTTTCCACATTTGGAAAATGAGGATAATAGCCTCCACCATAAAATTATTGTGAGGATTAAAGAAAATGATGCACATAAAGAACTCAAAACAGAGACTGGCACATAGTAAATGCTCACCTAATAACACTGATGATTGGGGACCCAGTTATACCTTCTTTGCCAACCCCAATCAGTAACCTATTGAGCAATTCCTCTCCTCACTTCATTCATCACTGCCCTTCCTACCTGTCAGAGCAACCCAAGAATTTTGCAAAATTGGCAACACTTGGGGGTGACGCAGCCCCACCAAGATGGCCTAAAATGTCAAATAAGATAGAAGGAAGGTGAGGGTTGAACTAGGTTTGTAAAAGCATTTTCTCTCACACCTGTCCCCACTTGAGAAGGCAAGCCCACTTAGAAGTTAGGTGGTATTAAAAAAATAAAGATAGGTAGAAAGGAGAAAAGGAAACTCAGTTTTTTGTCTCCTTATTATCTTAAAACTCTGGGTCAGATCCCCGCTCAGCTCTGCACAGAGCCATGCTAATCACTCAGTGTCTGTATGAGCCCTAAATTTACCTACTCTACATCATCCTCCTTCAAGACTGAGGACTTTCACCTAAGAAAGAGATGAGAGCAGCTAGAGTAATTTTCAGGGTGTGCAGGGACACTTGATTGCCAGCTGCCACAATCTCCAGTTCCAGACCCCCATAGACCGATGCCTAGAAGTCTCCAAACCTACAGCCACATAGGTTCCAGGACCAGCAGAGTCTCACAGAGGGGCCCGTGATGAGACCACCTCCCCCCGGCAAGGACAGCATCCCATGAGAACAGGATTCCCCTCAACCCACAGGATTCCTCTGGAGCTGTGGAGACCAGAACTGAGACAATGACCTGCCTGACCCTGGCCAATCCCTAATATTCTTTAAAAGATGTTTGCCTTTGTAAGCAGGGCAGTCTGTACCCCTGCAACAGAGCGAGCCCCCTCCATTTACTCAAACTATTGTTGTCTTCTATTCTCCCTTATTTTCTAACTCTGCCTATGCCTCACACTGATGCATCCTGAAATTCTTTTTTGTGATGTGAGTTTAGAAACTACTTGGCAGGCTAAGTTGAGGTCCTCATCTCCTCTTTGAGGGACCTCCTTGACCCCCTCTGGTGACAGAAGTAGACAGGCTTCAAATTCACCCTCTTTACTGTTCTCAAATACCCATAGGATCTGGAAAACAGTAAAAAACGCTCCAGGATTTCTCAGAGGAGTCACAGAAGCTTCCTATTGCTGCCTTTTAAAAAGCCATTTGGGTTGTTCTTTTTGGAAACTTTTGCAGGAAATTTCTCCAAAATGCATCCAATGTAGAGGTGAGC
Organism: Erethizon dorsatum; assembly: GCA_028451465.1. Classification (NCBI taxonomy): domain Eukaryota; kingdom Metazoa; phylum Chordata; class Mammalia; order Rodentia; family Erethizontidae; genus Erethizon; species Erethizon dorsatum. Next base: position 104,662,916 of record CM051827.1, on the reverse strand, counting down.
ACATAAATGGGTCATTTTGCCAGCAACTCCTCCAAAGCAGTCACTTCCCCTCAAACTCTCCCTTCTTTAGGGTCCATCAAGACATCTCTTTCATACTTTGCCCAGAAAGAAAGTAAATATTTTTCAATGAAATTCAGCAATCAATTAAACACCGTCTCTCTTTAATATGAACGTTGAACCAACAGCAGCTGCACATTCCAACAAGAATATTTAAAGCAATTAAACTTTACCTACTTTTAAAATAAATTCTTTTAAATGCTAATGACCATTGTTTTCACACTTCATAAGTAAAATTTTGTGTCGAGCAAGGTTAGATGATTGCAATGATTTAATTGTACTTCTCAAAGAAAGAAAAATGTTAAGAAAAAAGCTAAGATGGACCTCTTACCACATTCCTACCGCAAAATGTCCTGTAACAATAGAAGCGTGATTTGCTGAAATTAAAATGCTATTATGGTGAAATTAGGGCTTCAATATTTTTAGCAGCTTTAATAGGCCTTGCATTTTAAGGGACATCTGATAATAGATAATTACATTTCATCTTAAAGAAACTGAGTTGTTTTCTTAAGGAAAATACTTTTCTTTCTTCCAGAGAGGTTAAAGCCGAGCCATCATTAGAAGCAGCACCAAGCCCGAGGTTCCTGCTTCAGCTTGGGAAATAGAGATTAGCATATAAATAGCCTTCAGTGCCTGCTTGATTCCAGCTATTTTGCGTTTCAATGTGGCATCAGAATGCACTTAGCAAGAAATGTTCGAGAGGAGAAAGAGGTTTGTAATATGTCGCTTTTATAGAGGGGGGAATTTTAAGTATAAAAGATCATCCACTCCTCTTTGGGCTTTTTTTTCTGTATCCTTTCAATGCCCCAATTACAGACTCCAAGGAGCCAACAAGCCCCCTAGAACAGAGCCTTAGTTTACACCTCAGCTCTCTTTGGACTGGGAAAATAAGTCAAAATGGTGCACAGGAAATAAGATAAATATGCGGGCTTCCTCCCAGACTAGGTGAGGGTTGGGGGGGTGCATAGCCGTGCCCTTTCTCCTCACCCCCTTGCTACCCATCAGCGGCGGGGACGTGTAAGGCTCCTCCAGGACCCATTTGGTGGAGCAATGAGGGAGACTCCTGGCTTTCTGCCTGGAGGCGAGCTTCTCTCCTGGGAAATCGCTGGGACTGGGCCTGGAGCCTGAGGTTGTCTTTGCCTCCCCTTCCCACCCCCCACTCCTACACACACACACACACACACACACACACACACACACACACACACAGAGGCACTGAGGCTCACTGTGGCTCAGGCTCAGTCTTGGGTTGCAGCAAGATGATTCGCAAATCTCCTGCTTTTTCTGTTGAGCACAGGGCACTGGACAGCTCTGAGAACAGTGCTGCACAGCTGTTTCAGGGACAGGGTTTTCCTGCATGTGGCACAGGTGGAGTGTGGGCCAAGTAGTGGTGCTGCTAATCTGGTTCCTGGAGTGGTTTGGGCCAATCCAGAGCCTTGGCTTCCAGTCCAAGCATGCCTGGGGACTTATTTTAGATGTAGTAACAAGGGTTGATCCCTTTCCCACCCATCATAAAGGGATATGTCTGACACCCCTAACAAAAGACAGGTTAACAAGAAGGGTAACATATTTACCTGATCATAGCTGTATGTGACCCTGGAACCTTCAGACTGAAGACTCAACAAGCCAGACTCAACTACCCATTTTTATACTTCAGTTCCATGAAGCAGGGATGGCCATGTAGAAATATGACTGGACCAAAAGGTTATGATCTAACGTAGCCAACTGGGAGAGGACAGCCAACAACACCAGTCCAGATTCTTGTTGGTGTCTCCCTTGTAGCATTTCTTCTTCCCGGGTATGGGGCAGGACCCTCTGAAATGAGGGTCTTAATTTCTTTATGGCCTGCTCTTACACAGAATGGGAAAGGAAGTTAGAGCAATATTTTTGGATTTATGACTGACTTTGGGGAAATGTGGTTCTGGTTTCTATGACTCACCTTGGAGACAAGGAATTCTAGTTTCTTTGGCTTGAATCAGGGGAGAAGGAGGGTGAGAGACAGGAGGGCAGGAAGTCAGGGAGCAGCTGCTTCTGAGGCCTTCACTTTGGGGGTCGTTTTGAGCCCCAGGATAGATCAGTCACACCAGAAGCCCAAGTTTCTTCATCTGTAAAAAGAATTATAAAACCTGCCCGCCATGCACAGGGCCAGGATAAGGAAGACACAGGAAACAAAGGTGAAAGAACTCTGTAAGCTCCCTCCCACATTAGTTTTATGCAGTTAAGATGTTTCCGTGAGGTTTGTCCTTTGGGACCTGGGTTTCTGCCTGTCTGACCACTCTCCCAGCTCCCCCATGCTCCCAGGGCTCTGCCCAGCCTCCCACTGAAGTGAGGGAGGTAAAGAATAAATGCTTTTCCAAAAAGCCACTCAGGAGGTAACAGCCCTGGGCTGTCAGAGCAAACTCACCTGATAGGGCTGTTTGGAGATGGCTGGGTTAAGACAAGGCTGGGGTTTATGGGATAGGTACAGAGGGACCCTGGTATCAAATCCCAGCCCCAGCCCTTTTAGCACCTTGGGTATGGCATCCCATCCTGGAGCCTCCTCTTCCCCTCCAACAGGGATGGTGATCCTTTGAGGCACATTGCACGGATGTTTTGAGACTCAACAGAGAAAGCAGGCAAGAAAGGCCTTCTTGAACTGTAAAGCTCAGGGGATCTGTTTAGTCCTTGTCCTCTCAGGCTGCAGGCAGAGGAACAAACACCATGCTGGTGTTGGGCTCAGAAAACAATGCCCCAAAATATACCATTTTGGGGCTTCCAACTGAGAACTCCAGGGACCCGCACAGGAGCAAGGGGCTTTCTCTGGAGCTGCCCTATCCACCTTGCAGGCCCAATCTTTGAGGACGCAGACTGCTGGGAGTTGCCTCCCTAGATAGCTCATCAATAGCAGGATCGCTGCACACTGCAGAAAGGAAGAGTAGAGTTGGTGTAAAGCCTGGAGTCCAGATGAACTAAGTCGCTGGCAATTGTCTATTCTTTGGGTTCACTCATCTGCCCTCCAAATCATTTATGCTTCCTCTTGAACTGCTTCTACCCCTGATTCCCTCTTCCCTATGGAACGGGCCTATGAGCTTCCGCATATTGTTGAGTGGTTGGGCGCTCAGTCTGTTCTACCTGACGCCCACGTGCAGGCCATACGCTCGTGTACCTGTCCTCATGTTCACCCGTCTACTCTCCATTTATTTCTTAGATTCAAATATTGAGCAACCAGAGGGAAAGAGAAAGTTCTTTCACCTCTCCCCTGGGGTACTGGCAGCCTGTCCCCTTCCAACTCTGTCCCAGGCAGCATCATGTCCCTAACATAGTGGCCTTCACCACAGAGAAGTGCCCTGGCAGCTGAGGACAGGCCATGGTCTCTACAAAAGTCACCTGCAGGGTCTCCCTTGGGCTACACCAAGTCCCCCAAGTCCCAGGAGCACTGTCTTTATAAGAGGGTCACCACCACTTACACACGAGCCCTGGGAAGCCGAGGAATCTAACCAGGCTGCAATGGGATGCTTTGTTTGTGTTTCTCTATGGAAAAATGCTAACATGCAAATTCTCTGTCCCACCGCATCAAACTCTCAGTGCAGATGGAAGGATGATACTAATTCTGGACTTCATACATGAAGACTGTTTCCACTCCAAAAAGCTAAGTGTGGAAGAGAAGTGCCTCCTTACAGGAAAACTGAAGGGGTTACTTGGATGCTATGGTGACCCGCAGGGCACTGGGCTCATGAGTCTTTTCCACTGGGTAATGAAGCTCCCCATCTATAAAGTAAGGGTTGGCATAAATCCCCAAGGGCCTTCCCTGGCCAAACTTCTGTCTTTCACATACAGTGTCCCCCTTGTGCACAGTTTCCCTTCTCACAGTTTCGGTTACCCACAGTCAATCTGGCCGAAAAACATGAAATGCAAAACTACAGAAATAAACATTTTGTAAGTTTTAAATTGTGTGCCACTCTGAATACTGTAATGAAATATCACGCTGTCCCATTCCATACCATTAGGCAGATATTTAGACATTAGCAGGCATAAGGGACAAAGCAGGGAGGTCCAAAATAGCATGCTTTCCCAGTCAAGTAAAGAATCAAAGACTTCAATGTAAAATGCACTTATAATAATTTGTTAGGTTGCAAACCTACAGCGACCTCACAGAGCACAGTAACATTTTAAGGTTATACACTGCACACATACTTTCTGAAAGCTGGCCACCTGGTCCTCTGGTTTCAGAACAAGGCATAGAGCATTCCTAGGTGCCACAGCCTTCAGCCCAGTCCTATCAGGAAAGGAAATGTTCTTTAAAGACCCTCCTAACTTGGGCTGGGACTTGGTTTAAATTAAGAATTTATCTTCCTTACATTTCTTTTGTAAGTTTCTTACATGATTAAAGGCCCCGAGGAAACACCTAACATCTAAAAAGGACAGGAAGATATTTTGCAATTCCAAAGTAACTTCTCAGTAAAATGTTGATAAACATCACAATTATCCTAGTTGCCTGAAACCCAGGAGTAACTTTTGTGTGCATAAAAGGGTATCCAAACTCACACTCAGCTCCGATTCCTTCATGGCATGCCCACATTCTCACTTGAAGGTGTCTTTAAGGTATCTCTCTTTATCTACTTTACAATAAATTCTACCTATACTTCTTTATTTATTTATTTATTTTTTTTGTGGGTACCGGGGGGACGACCTCAGGACCTCGTGCGCCAACAGGCACCCGTGCCACTGAGCGATATCACCGGCCCCTTTTTCGTATGTGGGATCCGGGAGTCGAACTCGGGCCTTCGCGCTTGCAAGGCAGGCGCTTAAGCCGCTGAACCGTCTCACCGGCCCTCTACCTATACTTCTGCATGGCTACCTATGTGTCTCAACTGAATCCTTTCACTAAGGGCCCAAAGAACCAAGGACCAAGGAAGTGAGGGTCTGGTTTCTCGCGTTGTCAGGACCCAGGTTCCCAGTGACAGTCCCACCTAGGATATGAGTTGTTCCTTCATCCAGAATATCCACACTGTGTATGCTACCTGCCCATTGGTCATTTAGTAGCCTTCTTGGTCATCAGATCCACTGTCACAGTGTCACGGTGTCTGTGTTCAGGTAATCTTTATTTTACTTAATAAGGGGCCCAAAACATGAGAGCACTGATACTTGATTGTCATAATTATTCTAGCTTATTATTATTTGTTTTTAATCTCTTACTGTGACTAATTTATAAATTAAACTCTATAATAGGCATGTGAGTATAGGACAAAACACTACATATATATATATATATTTGGTATTACACGTGGTTTCAGGCATCCACTAGGGGTCTTGAAACATAATCCCATGGATAAGGAGAAACTGCGTCTTATTATTCCCCTGTGTTTCCTCTGGGCTGCATGCTTCTCACTCTAGCCAAGACGTTCAGCATCCTCTGTCTTGCTAATCCAGGCAACTGTAATGTCAGTTTCTATTTAAATATATATGGTCTTTCATTATCCTTGTTTTATACATTAGGACATCGAGGTTTGACTGACCTCTCAGTGAACAGTCAAGGTGCCGTCTCGGGTTCTGACTCAGCGCCATACTCCTTGCCCTTACTCTTCACACACTTGCACTTTTCTGGGTGGCAGACTCAGCCGAGGACTGTACTCTTTACAGTCAATATGATTGTAGGACAATCTGTATCTTTCGTGCTTCAAATTGTTTTCCAAATTGTTATGCAAAGAACACTAATTCTACCGAATATTAATAGGTTTTCCTTAGGAAAAGATATCATGATCAAATGCATCTGACAGTGGGTAAAACAAGAGTTTCTTTTCAACTGCAGAATTCTTCAGGACCTTTAAGATGTGAACAAGGTGCATTTCCAATACAAGAGGGGAAACACACACAATTTTCCCAAAACATATTTGTCCGTACCCTTTTTTCTTCCTTCTGTTTTCTTGAGAAGCTTGCATTCTACTAATGGATTAGGGTTTTACAACTTTGCTTTTCCAGTGTAATCCCCAGCTCATCAGGTTCAGGCATCACCTGGCAGCTTGTTCGAAAGGCAGAATCTGAAGCCCCACCCACACCTGCTAAATCAGAGTCTGTATTTTAAAAGCATGGCTAGGTGGTCCACATGCACATTAAAATTTGAGAAACATTAGTCTGCACTATATTTATTGAGAAACATGGCTGACTTATCATGGACTGTGTCCATGCAGTAGCCATCAAGCCATAAATTCCAGTGGAGATACAAGTATCAAGCATTAGTTGGCATTATGTGGACCAAATATGCTGAAACATCACACAGATATAATCGAAGAGATTTCCCACAATGGAGAGTTTCATCCCATTGCTAATGGGATGCAAAAATGGGTGGAGATGAATTGTGTGATTGATATCCTTTGCTAAAGACATTCGTCTTAGAATGTAGACATGGAAAGTATTGTACATCTCTTCCTAAAATGTGAAAGTCTTTTAATTCTTAAAAGGAGAGCACCACCATTTCCCTTGACTCCCCCTCAATTACAGAAATATTCAAGGTTATTGGATGATCTTGAGTTTGTCAGCTGGGATACTTCTGGGAAGCAGAACACTGTACTGATCTCTAACCTAGGAACTGAAAAGACGGCCTCAAGGGTATATAAGCTTGTCTCGAAGTTTTAAAAATCACAGCTGGAATGACCCATTCATGCAAGATAAGACCTATGCCTAAAGAAAAATGTCTTTGCTTCTGGGTCCAATTATTTCAATTCATGTGGTTATAATCTCTCAAGTTGCTCTGACATTTCAAGCTGCAGCTTGATATACTCTGGTCAACAAAAGATGGGAAAACAAATTAGTTTTCACTTAATAACTTCAGTGTTTGGGGGGAGACAAATACCTTTCAAAGAATTTGTGCAGATATTTGGTAATTGGCCAAAAGACCCAGAGCTCGTAAGTGATGCCTTCTGAATTAGAACCCAGGTCAAGATTTCTCCACTATGGAGGCAGTCCAAGAATACAAACGTATCTAGTCATCCTCTTCATATTTGGCTCTTAACATGATCACTCTCCCCTAAACCTCTCCATTCATAATGCAAAGTACTACAGCTGAGCCCCGTGTTCTTCCCCACCTCCATTCAGTCTTTGGATTTAGAACTTCCCATTCATCCTATTGAATTCCTTTTTTCAGGTGCTGACTGATATACCAGCTGGTCAAGATATTTTCCCCATTTTAAATTGCCATGCAGGGGCCGGTGATATAGCTCAGCGGCATAAGTGCCTGCCTGGCAGGCGAGAGGTCCTGAGTTCGACTCCCGGTACCCACACATTAAAAAAAAAAAATTGCCATGCAAATCATTTTTCTAGTGCTCCCCATGATTTGGATGACTCTGCCTCCTCTAGTCATGGACTGAGTTCCACAGCCCCTTCTAAAAACTGGGCAACTAGAAACCTATCAGTCAAGTTGGGTGCAACTCACAGTCAAGATACCCAAAACAGAACTCCTGATTCCTCCCCCAGGCTTGCTGCAGTATGGCACCATCATCAATTCAGTTGGGGTAGAGGGTCCGTTCCTCTCCATTCTTCACCCTGCACATTATATCTATCAGCAAGTCCTTTTCATACAACTTCCAAGACATATCCTAAGTCCACCATTTCTTGCCTTCACCACTGCCACCACCAAGTCTAAACCACTCTCATCTCTCACTCAGACCACTGTAAGTATCCTAACTAGTCTTCTTGTTTCCATTCATAGCCCTTCTATTGCAGTTTCCACAAAGCAACCAGGGAGGTCAGGTATGGGAAACAGCATCACATCACAGCAACAGCCTGCTTAAAACCCTTCCCTACCCGAATGCAACTCTCTAACATCTGGGACCCAACTTGCATCTTCATCTCTGCACCCTGGTGCCTGCAACAGTGCACAGGATAGAGTAGGTGCTCAGTAAATATGGTCTGCATGAATGAATCAAGCAGTAATCTTAATTACAGACCACAAAAATCTGTTATTTATTTTAAAGGGGCCTTATTTCTTTTTTAGTCTTTTTTAAAATTCTAACATTGTAGATGGTCTTCTCTAGATTCTGAGATGTCAACGTATCTAGACTCTAAGCAATTTATTCCTCCCCTTCCCTCCAGCCAACAGAGGCAAAGTAAAAGGAATTTGTGGTTTAACACACACAGATGCACCTCATTTCGGTCTTGTTGCTTGAGAATAGCAGGGCGATTATGCTGATTGAACTGGACATTTTCCATTTTTATTATTTTAATTATAAACATAAACTATTGGGGGTAAAATCATATGGAAATCTGCCTATCAATTTCACAATTAACATCTCATTTCAACAGCCCAATCAATTCAAATGAGGGCCAGTGACCTTAATCTTTCCCCCAAAGACAGTGCTTGACTCTTCTTATTAGTTGAAAATCTCCAAACTGTGAAATATGTGGGTTAATCCCATGTTTGCATCAACGATGCTATTGCCACATCTAAAGAAGTCAAGGGATCTCTGTGACCTTTGTGTCATGGTTTGTATGGGCAAAAGTGATAAGGCTAAAGCCGTGCCAATCAAGTGGGAGATATCACAAGGCCACTTAAGTGGGGACTCTTTTTTCATTTATTTTTATAAGACTGTGGAAGGAAGTATGATTTTTTAGGAGAGTTATTTTGCCACCAACTAGCAAAAATTAACCTAAGGGGAGATTAAAGCCCAGAAGTCAAAGGCAGCTCATCTTAATCATGGTGTTCCATTCAAAATCCAAATGGAAAAAATTCTCTCTGTGATACAGGAAGGTGGAAAACTTGATTTTTACAAAGGTAAGAAATAGAAAAAGAGAGATTTGACCTGGCAAACACTGCATTTCTTTAACATCAACGTCCACACAAAGATCAGAAGAAGGACATCTACTCTGCAGAGTTAACCAGTACTCCCAACAGGCTGAAGGTTCTACTAGTTAAAGAAGAGAGGTGGGTACACATAGGCCACAAACCATTCAAACCAGACAGACCAGTTACCACTGGGTTTGTTGACAGCTATCTGTACAATTTCCTTTTGCAGGAAACTTGAGGTATACAGGTGCCAAAACTACCCATGAAACATTTCAAGGTCAGCCACGAGCTGCCAGTCTTGTCTACCTGACTCCACTGTTGACATACCTTGAGTAGCTCCACTCACATCTTCACTGAGATGACTGATTTTTCTTCCACTTGCTTGCATCAGTGACTGGCTGTTTGGGATCTGTATGGTCAGAATTCTTAAGCTACAAGAAACAGAAATGCACATAAACTAAACTGAGGCAGTAAAGAGAAATGCATTAAAAGGGTATAGGACTGTTTCCTAGAACTCAAGGACATGAACCCCACCAGGTCTCAAGAAAGAACTTTCTCTATGTCTCTTTTCTGTTCTCACCATATTTGCTTCTCAGCTCACAAAGCAGAATGAAATAGTCACCCCTTGTTCCCAAGTTCTGATCTGTTCTCTTCCAGTCAACACTAGAATCTTCGGGTCTCAGATTTTGAGGAGAAAGACAGTGAATCACCAAATTTGGGTCAGGTATCCATTTTGACACATTCAACCATGGCAAAGTGGAGTGTTACATGGTCATGGTACAGTCATGACCATAGGGATTTGTGCCTAAGGATGAGAAGGGCAATTCAGGAAGATCATCGAGAGCTGGGCAGAATCCCCCAGAGGTATCTAGTAAAGGATTGCACTGTCACAACCAGAGGAAACTGAATAACCTAACACACAGAGCCAGGGTCCGTGAGCTCCACTGTGCCCTGGTCAGGCCATCTCATTAGAGTGTGAGGTTTCCATCCAGTAGGAGGAATTGATAAACTACAACATCCTTCCAGGGCTGGGGATGTAGCTCAGTGGTAGAGCACTTGCCTAACACAAGCTTTCGATTTAATCCCTAGCACTTATAAATAAATAAATAAAACATCACCAAAGGCATTCTTCATTCTTCGTATTACCATTCATTTTAAACTTGTTTAAAGAGAATCCTTCTCTACCACTTTGCCTGAAGTTCCATGATGTCAGGCACCATATTGGTTTTACTATCTTTCATTTCCCTGCCACCATGCCTGGCACATGGTGAACATTGCTTAAGAGCTGTTGAATGAATGAATGAGCAACTAAATGGAGTGAAGACCAGAAAATTTTGTCAGATAATTTGGAACATGGATTGAGTCTCAATGGACAAATAAGAGTCTTTTAGGAGAACAAGTGAGGCAAGACAGAGGGCCCAAAGGCACAGGCATGTGGCACAAATGCCAGAGACTGTGAGGCAGTTCATGTCAAGAGAACTGACTAGAAAGTACATATGGAAGTCATCTCATAGATGGCCTTTTGTAAAGCCTGGAATTCCATGTCTAGATTTTAGGCAAATTCACATGATGGGAATATAGGAGCTGAGTTGGAGGCAGGAAGGTGAGTCAGGAAGTTTATAGGTTCACCCAAGAGAAAAAGCAAAGACAATAAGGATGAGGAGGAAAAGGTTTTAAAAGTAGGTAAGGAAGTAGAATCAGCAGAAATTCGAAGACACATCATATCTCTCTTGCAAGTCTGTGAACTTCCGACTGTGTTCCCCTCATTCCTGGGCTGCTGGGGCTTGCACAGTGCCCACCCAACACACAGCTGTTTGTTGCGAAAATAAACTCACAACAGATTGACTGGCAATGATCAACAAAGGTAGAGTGGATGCCAGAAGGTATCCTTTGAGGGTTTCATAGAGCCTTGCTGCTTATATTTTTATCTTCCCTCCATGAGATGCTCAGAGCTTCTATCTTTCATATCCATCCCAGTACAGACCTAGGCTCAGGTTAATAAACTACAACACCCTTCCAGGGCTGGGGATGTAGCTCAGTGGTAGAGCACTTGCCTAACACAAGCTTTCGATTTAATCCCTAGTGCTTACAAATAAATAAATAAAACATCACCAAAGACATTCTTCTTCATTCTTCGTATTACCATTCATTTTAAACTTGTTTAAAGAGAATCCCTCTCTACCACTCTCTACCACTTTGCTGGCCCTATATCCCTCTTCATGATCTGGACTGAAATGGAACAGAATGGTGCTAATATGCAGACACGAAGGGTTGGGGAGTGGCTGTCAGACCTCCCCCTGCAAAGGCTCTGGGCAGATGGGGCGGGAGTCTCAGCCCAGGGCTTCTCTGAGGATAACCTAACCTAGTAGAACAGCCCCTCTCAGCTAAGCACCAGGAGGGGGAAGAATAAACCCATCAGCAGATCAAAAACAAACAACACAGGAGCCTGTGGGTGAAGTGCAGAGTCCCACAGCTTCCAAAAGCTGGGACTGAGCCTGAACAAATACTCGAAGCCCCTGATGCTGAGAAATAATGGAAGTGAATGAAGGGTGCTCAGGGTTCTATTCTCAGAAATGTAATGAATGAATGAACAAAGGTTTTCTACCTATTCATAACAATTAAAAAAAAAGAAAATATATAAAAAAGAAATATATAATTTTTAATGAATAGAGATATACATTTCATCAAGACTATTTATTGTCATCTTGATCTATATTATTTACAACTAAAAAACCGAGTTTAATTTAAACATTTGTTCTACTTCAGTAAAAAATTCTATACAGAAATTAGAAAGTAATCGAAGCATGTTTTGTGGCCTGATGGTCTCCACACTCAAGATGGGCCTGGGCTTTCAGCTTTCACAGTAAACAACACTTTCCCTTGCGTGGTCATAGGCAGCAGCACCCACGAAGGGAGCTGTAAAGTCCAGGAAGAAATAGCCTGTGACCATTCCAAACCTCTAGGCTGGGCTTCAAATTGCCACTGTCCTATCAGTCAATATTTCTCCATAATTATTTCGACAGAAATTTTCTACAGAAACAAACCAGTCTGACGGGATCAAATATTATAAAGAGAAAGAAGGAAAGGAAGAAAGAGAAGGATGCATTTTGTAAAAACAAAACTGTGCTACATTGTAAGTATTTTGGTAGTTTTTCTTATATCTTTTTGTTATACAGATTTAATATATAAATATATCCTTGTGTTATTAAAACCCTCTGCCCAAACACACTTTTAACACTTGCATAATATTCCTCCAAGTAGCTGAGCCATGCTTACTTAACCACTAGCCAGCCTTGTTGGGGGCAATCAGACCTGTCTCTGTATTGTTAAATTACACACAAGTCTATAATGAATATCCCTGTGCATGAAGCAGTTTCCATAAATCAAGTTAACTAGCTTGGAGGAATTCTGGGATAAGCAATTGAGGACGATAATGAACACATCTTTTCTAAAAGAAGATGTTGCCTTTGTGTCCTAGACAGATTATGAAACCAGACCAAGACTATAACTTCTGAGTCCCTTCCAGCCTGAAGGGCCATCTACCCAAAATCCTCCTGACTGACTGCTTCAGCATCTCAGGAGTGGAGCGCAGGCGTCCGTATCTGTAAGCCTTCCAGGGAAGGAACCTCTGTGGCTCATCCCACACACAGAAATCCCTGCAGACACACAGCTCACAAAGGACTCCATGGGTCAGGGCTCCACCTTGCAAACAACCAATGCCAAGTACAGGTGATGTAGGGGGCACATTAAGACTATCTGGCAGCTGGTGGCATAAACGGGAGATACACAAGCATAAAAAAAACCAGGCAGCTGGGCATGGTGGCACATTCCTGTAATCCCAGCACTCAGGAGGGTGAGGCAGGGGGATCGCTGTGAGTTCAAGACCAGCCTGGGCTACATATTGAGCTCAAGCCAGCTTGAATTAGGTAGCGAGACCCTAAAAACAAAAACAGGAAGGCAGAAAGAGCCCGGGTGGAACACCACACCCCCACTGTCTCCACAGCCACCAGAATGAACCCTGATCTGTTCCTACTCTGCATCGCTTGGGTCCAGAACTACTGCGAAGGGCTGAGCGTGCACCCTAAGCCCACGTGTGTGGGAGCCAGGTGCCCCTCCACCTCTGTATGAGACGCAGAGCTCTCCTCCCGCCTCTCCCCCAAGCAGGAAGAAGATCTGGATTCTAGACAATCCCAAAAGATAAATATCTGCTGTGCACCCCTTTGACCTCCATTACTTTATTTGACTTTCACATGAACTCTAAGACAATAGAAGAGCAGCAGCTACTCCCCTTTTACCAACAAGGAAACTGAGGCTTGGTGAGAGTAGCTAACTTCTCAAGCAATGCTGGAGGTGGAGGTGAGCTTATGCTGCCCCTCAGTACTATCTGTTCGTGATCCGATTCTGTGAACCATTGACAACAAAAGTCTCTCGTTTGAGCAATGAGTTATTGGAAAAGGATCAGCATCACGATCATTAGATACGTACTTCATAAATGCACTGATCCACACATCATTTGTCTTATTTTTTACTGTTGTTAATATTTTTTGCCCCTGGAGAAAAGACTGAGCAGTGAGCTCATCTGTTCTGCCATTCAATGTATTAAATTAACACCTCAACGTGTGGACTAAAACTTAGAGGTGAAAAATCAGGTCCTTGCAGCCAAGACTGAATATCATTTATCTTAACCTTGTATGTTAGGAAGACTGCCTAGAAATGCAACTTTGGAGTTCATGGGAAACAAAATGTTTTGTTGCATTGTTTGGAGGACTAAATCTCAAAGAAAAAGTTGGGATTTGTGAGATTTGAAAATTATGCTAAATCTTGCAGGGAAATTTGCTTCTTTCTGCTTTGCATTTTTCTGGGTTTCCAAAGCAGACTGCGAAGGATCTAGGGAACCTGTGGAAGAGGTGATATTTAAGATTGGTGACCCTGGGGCTGAAAGTCAGGTGAGGCCACATGGAGAAAAAAGCAGGTAGTAAGATTGGTGCCCACTGGAGATGAGACAGGGCAGGGAATTCCTGACTTGGCCTCTGGATGAAAGGCCATTCTGTTATGGACTAAAGCACAAGCCACTAATATTTCACCTTTTTTATTAATAGCACAGTGGGTGGTAAATATCCTTTCCCAATTATTAACCCTACCCCATGAGTTTAGTGAAATTGAGTGGTCAGAAATGGAGTGTGGTTCCAGGCTGTCTGTAGCGTACCTTATTTTATAATAAAATAACTGTGTGTGATCATATATTCTTTCTTATATTTGTATATGCATAGGGAAAAATTCTAATACGCAACCCACAGCACTGTCATCTCTAAGAGTAGGATTATAAGGGTCGTTCACTTCCTACACTACATATTTTGTAAGCTTTGGATCAACATGGCAGCATCTAAAAGCCAAGCTTAGAACCACCAAAGGAGGTAGGTAACCAACATCCTATCTCTCCCCACCCTCCCACCAAACTATGGCCACTGGCCTGTCCCCTTGACCTGTCCCAAACTCACTGGAACCCCAAGAAGAGGTCCTTTGGCAATATTTATACTTGGAAATTCTAAAATCCCAATGGATTAAGTGGATCAGTGGTTGAATAAAAGAATATTTCTCGAGCTATCATCGGGAGAGAAAACCCATCTTCCGTGGCCATTTTACAATTTACCAGGGTCTCGCAGAGAACTGTGTATAATATACAAATAACAGAGCACTGAGGTTGGGGGCAGAATCAGGGAGTTCCTAATGACCTGACCAGAAGATGAATGAGGGAAGAAATAAGGTGAATGTGAAGTGATCTAATTCTGGATGGTTATTAGAATTATGAGCAAACTGCCCGAGGCTTTTAAGTCAAGTCACATTGCTGCCAAGCCACAGTTCGGAGCTGCACCACAGGAGGGGAAGCTTTCCACGCTCACGCATTTGGGCTGAAGTGTCAAGGCTGCTGTCCAGTTTTTTTTTTTTTGTGGGTACCGGGGGGACGACCTCAGGACCTCGCGCGCCAACAGGCACCCGTGCCACTGAGCGATATCACCGGCCCCTTTTTCGTATGTGGGTTCCGGGAGTCGAACTCGGGCCCTCGCGCTTGCAAGGCAGGCGCTTACGCCGCTGAGCCATCTCACCGGCCCTGCTGTCCAGTTTAAAACCCAGTTTAAAACAACATTAGCATCTCCTGCCCAAGCCCAGCACAGAACATGTACAAATGTCACTGTACAGTTTCTCACACCCGGCCAAGGCGTCTTTGTCCCCATTATACAGGGCATCTCTGTTGGCCAAAGGATATGGGCAACAGCCTAAAGGTGCATCAAGCCCCAGGCTGTGGCTGCTCCTGCCCCACTGGGAGTCCAGGGGAGATGCAAGCTACAAGAACAAGCCAGGGTCCTGTCCCAGTCTCCACTGGCAGAGATGAAGGCTCAGGTGTAGGGCTGTGAACCTGTCAGCATGACACCCACCTCCAGAGCCCACGCTGTGGCAAGAAATTAAGCTGCAAAAGCCACGAGGTCGGTCCAGACATGAATGAGCAAATATAAACGGTGCCTCTTGTCCCTGGCTAGGATGGAGCTGTGAAAAACACCCTCAGTCCCCAATCTCCAGACCTCAAGCCCATGGGGAGAATGACTTGACCCAATTCCTACAGATAATCGTAGGTGATGACAGCTCCCAAGGACAGAGAGGACGTGCAGAGAAGTCAGTCAGCAGACCTAGTTCAGACCAGGGGTCAGGAGGACTTTGCGGAGCATGACATTAGGATAAAACCTACAGGATGTGGAAGAACAATGAATGACACATGTCAAGGCCCTGGGCTGGAAAAGCCCTGTGGACAGTCAGGAGTAGGAAGGAAAGTGGTCTGACTGAAGAGCAGTGGGCAAGGACAAGGACAGTCCACACAGGGCTAGAGGATACCCCAAGAGCAGCAGAAGTCAGGGCCTGTGCTTTGGAGCCAGCCAGTTCTGGGTTCAACTCCTGGCTCTATTGGATACAGCTTTGTGATCTTGGGTAAATGACTTGACTCTCTGAGCCCCTCTTCAAACACACAGGAGAGGGAATGATACCCTCCTTATACTGTAAAATCAGTGCCAGGGTTAAGTGGTATAATAAGTGTACAAAGAATTTTCTTGGTGCAATAATGGCCCATAGTGAACATTCAATGGAGGAAAGTATATGTTGATGTGGAGACCATGCGAGGGAATGAGAGTGGCCGCACCATCTTCCCTGATGCCACACATCCTGGTGTAACATTTTATTGCTTCCTCTGACCTCTGATACACCCAACACAGGCCGTGTGCCCAACGGAATCACCCCTCTCAATTACTCCACAGCTGCCAGGTGCCTATACACCCCTCCTCCCTCTGCTTCACAGAGGGCTCCCCTGGGCTCCAGCGCCACATCCTCCTCCTCCCGTGCGCATGCCATGTGGCAGTGTTGGCCAGCATGGGTGTTTCAGGCAGCCCCAGCTTCCTCTAGGGGCTGGAATGAAGCTGGAGCCCCCAGCCAGGATCACTGGTCTCCTCTGCCAAGAAGAGTTTCAAGAGCAAGTGCCAGGACCCCTGCAGGCCAGACCACCTCTGCCTCACTCTGCTTTGCTGGACTCTTGCCTGCCCAAGACCCCAGTGTCCCACCCACAGCACTGTGATTATGTCCTGGGGGCCAGGCCTGGCTCCTGCTTCTACCCTTCCCACCTGTCCCTGCCTGGGAGAAGCAATGCAGCCCACAGGACACACACAGTCACATCCACACAGAGCTTCCAGGCCCAAAGGCCACCCACTTCACCTGCCACCCAATCCACCGGCCCTCTCAGGACCACAAGGCCAGTGTCCTGTCAAATGGGCCACACTTTGGACCCTGGGCTTCAGCTCTACCATGGCCCCTTGGTGGGGCTCCAGTGGCCTCCTGGCCAGCCATGCCTTTGCGAAGTGCCACCTTGGAGGCCACTGGACTAGAAGAACACAGATTTCTCCACTGCCATCCTCCTTCCTCTATCCCAGTTCTCCCTGCAACTGTAAATCTCACCTTCCAAAGGACTTAATCCCAAGTCTACAGAAGAGATTTCTGGAGAAATAGCTTTTAAAATAGTATTTTTTCTCTTTGTTATAACTAAATTTGTTGAGCATTTGCTATGTGCCACCTACAGAGGAAATGGTGTACATACATCATTTCAGTCAATCCTTCTAGAAACAAAAACAAAAGTCTCAAGTAGGCGCCACTATTACCCTCATTGTATAGATGGGGAAACTAACTCGGAGAGGTCAAGTAACTTTCCCAAGATCACATAGCTAACAGGTGTGATAATGAGATTCAATTCCAAGGCTGTCTGGCTTCAAATGCACACTCTTAACCACTGTACCTTCCCATTATCAGAGATTCCAGGTCCCCTGGAGATGATGCCATCGGCCCATATGTTATAGTTTAGACCCAGAACGTCCATCCAAACTCTCATGTGTTCAGAGGTGGGGCTTTTGGAAGGTGATTGGATCATGGAAGTGCTGTATCCACCAGTGGAATAATCTACTGATGAATCCATAGCTGAATCTATTAGGAGGTGAGGTCTGGTAGGAAGAGGCAGGTCACTGGGAATGTGACCTGGAAGGGTGTATCTCCCTCCCTGTCACCTCTCTATGCTCTCTGTTTCCTGGCCACCATGATGTGAGTGGCTTTTGTCCACCAGGTCCTACCACCATGTTGTTTCTGCCTTGGAACTGACTAATTATGGACTAAGCTGTGAGCCAAAATAAACCTGTCCTCCTTTTTGGGTATCGTGTCTCAGCAACTAACAAAGTGACTAAGACACCATCTCTGTACAGATGAGAAAGCGGGGTTCAGAGAGGTTTCCAAAGTCACACAGTGGACAAGCGGCAATGCCTAGTGGTTTTGCAGGTTCAGCAGCTCAGGGCTGTGTCCTGTACATCGCTCATACAGTACCTACCTGGTCAGAAAGAGTATGGGCCCAGGCCCCAAAGCGTAATTCCAAGGCTGCAGATAAAGAAACTATCGTCCATAACCACACTGGAATGAGAAGAGTTAAACTTTGTCTGCTTGGTGAGTTTCTGGGAGATGGGGACATTACTTCAAGAGCTCCCCTCCAGTAAGAGCACAGTGATGACCCATTAGAGGATCTTCAAGGTGGCAGTGAACTAGGAAAAAAACCTTTAGGTCCCAGTGTGGGGCCCAGTTGAATCTGAAGCTTGCCTCTCTTTTATACTCCAAATTTTGGAGCCCAAGTCTTGCCTCATTCTATTTTTTGGCACTCAGGATTTGGAGTCCTGCTATGAGCTGAATGTGTCCCCCAGAGCTAAGGCCTTTATGCCTCTTTTATGAGGAAACTGATGCCCTTATAAAAAGGCTAGAGGGAAGCATCTAGGCCCTTCTGCCCTTCTACCACATAAGCAGCCGGCGTTTGTCCCCTGTAGAGGACACAGTAAGAAGGCACCATCTTGGAGCAGAGAGCAGGCCCTCTTTGACACTGAATACAATGGCACCTTGACCTTGAACTTCCAGCCTCCTGAACTGTGAGAAACACAACGTAAGTTTCTGTTATTTATGAATTATTCAGTCTGTGCAGTATTTAGTTATAGCAGACCAAACTAAGAGTTCAGAGATCTACATTTTGGTCGTATACAAGTGATTGATTCCATCCCAAAGCCCCTTTTCCAAGAAATGGCAGCACACATAGCCTCGAAGTGCCCTGTGTCCTCTGCTATGTACACAGGTGAGCAGTCACAGATGAACACCTGACCCAAGCGGGGCCAATCGGATTATCTCCTCCTGAGACTTTGGGATGAGAACACAGAACCTGTGTAAGTAGTCCTGGGACACGGGGCTAAGAAGTCAGGAGACTCCTGGGCTCGTGTTCCCACCATTCGAAATGACCACGTGGGCTTTAAGCAGATATGTGAACAGGAGTCAAGCTGTAGAGAAGGAGGAGAATAAAAGGTGCTGAGGACATGGAAGGTCATGAGGTCTCTCTCCTGAGCAAAGCTGGGCAGGACAACATTATTTATCCCACGACAACTACAAACAGCTCCTCATACCCTTTGCTATTCCCAGCCACTCAGCCACTGCAGACATGTCTTGGATCCAGGGTCCCTACCAAACTATGCAACCATCGAAGCGAGTAAACTCCCTTCTCAGTAAACATTCCTTCCACAGATAGTGTGAGTCAATTCTCTCATGGCCTCTCCCTCCTCCATACAACACCTTCTCTGTACCTGCCCAGACAGCTTTCCTCAGGCCTTACAAGTAAGGTCTTCTTGAAATATTTGAGCCATTCTTGGCTGCTGGTTCACACTGGGCCAAGAAACAGCATCTGTAGCAGACATTTTCAGCTGCTTAGAATCTTCTCTTTTCCAAAAAGGAACCATCTCCACTGGTTGGAACTGTCAATCTCGTAGACCCACCTCCCCAGCTCAGGCCGACCAATCAAAATACCCCAATTCCACTTGACTCAGTGATTGCTGGAGGAGTGGGGATCTGACCCTAACAGGCCCATTCTTCCTATTGTTCAAGGAGAACCATAGGTTGAACCGGAACCTACATCTCTAAGGTACCATCTGAAAGGCACAGTGACGAGGGGGGGGGGGGTTTCTCTTTCTACATTAGCCTTGCCCAGAATGTCTCTCAAGCCAAATGTGAGATGGCCATTTTCTAGTGCTGGTAGCATTCACTGGGGTCATGTATTCACCAGGGACAGCCCACACTAGGTAACAGGAAGAACAAAACTATGAAATCTCAGAAGCTCTACACAACAAAGTGTCATGTGGGTCAAGCTGCCTCCCTCTGTCTGGAATACTTGGCTCCAAGGTCTGTGTCAGAGATGGAGGAGGCACACCAGCTCTTAAATACCTTAGCCAAGTAGTGACATATGTCACTTCCACTCTAAGTCTATTGGCTAGAACCAGTCACGTGGCCCCTACCTGACTGCACAGGAGACTGAGAAATGCAAGAGCCCATAGATAGTCCATGTGCACCAACTACTACAAGCCATATGGTTTTTTTAAATTCCCAAATATTATATTGAGTGAGTTCTTTCTTTCAATTTTCTCCAGGGTCTCAAAGAGCTACGGCTTTTAAAGGAGAGCCCAGAACTTGGGAATCACTGTGCATATCCTGCTCTGAGGAAACAGCTGCCCGCATCTCTCTGACGCAGCACTCAAAATAAGCCCAGCTGGGCACCGAAGCTGCCCCACACTGAGCCGCTGACTCAGTTCTACTGCTGCTGGACAGACAACCAGACCCATGGCCTCTTTCCACAACACATCAGGGAGCACTGGGGAGCAGGCTGCAGAGCTGCGCCAAACCAGCTAGGCCCCAGTTTCTGTGAGAAATGCTCTTCCTGTGCAATTAGGCCAACACAAAAAAATTGGCCCAGAAAATCAAGACTCCCACAAGCACAGGGACTTGATCTTGAGGGAAGACAACACTGCCAGCCTTGTACCTCTTAATCAACACAATTATGCAGAGGCTTTTGCCAGCAGTCCCCCTTCTAGTTTCTACCCACCCCCAGATATTGCTCAATTGATAAGAGCCTAATTAGTGCAGAAAGGAGCACAGGGAGGGAGGGAGGGGCAAGCTCTTTGCTCCTCTTCAGGAGGCTGCGTGCGCCATTCCGGGCAAGTGGAGGGCTCTCCTGAGGAGGGAGCTCAAGGTGAGGGAAAAATGGCAGCTCCAAGCCTGTAAATCAGCACTGCCTAATGTAAACAATGTGCTCTTCCTGCTTCTAATAAGCCCATTTTCCCACAGCTGGAAGGGGCTGGCAGTTGCAGGGAGGCCTTTGATGTGATTCATGGGAAGCTTGATGCTAGCACAGAAGCATTCTGTAGTGGGCTGAGCCCTTTCATCTTGCAAAGAGACGCCCCCTCCAATATCCAGTTCACCTGGAAGGCAGGTCTTTTACAACAGCGACCCTGGAATCAGCTGTTGAAGAAAACCAGATGGTTTTGCTTTTACTCATCCTGATCAAATTAGCCATGGAAACTGGCTTCCTAGAGGCAGAAAGGGGTGGGTGCGGGTAGGGCAGGCGTGGAGATGCTTTGAGGCCACAATGGAATAGATTATTCAAATGTCCATTTGTATAAACACAAATGTTCTTAAGGAAATCTTCTGGCTAAATTAGGAAAAAATGTTTATGATCAATGAGCAGAGTTAGACTAGACTCCCCAAAATAATCTATGCTGTTTCCCTTAGTCATTGCAAGAACGAAGTTCATACTTCTTGCATGGCCTAGCAAATAGGATGGGCCCGGAGGTAGGAGCAGGGGAGACTGTCCCCAAGCTGCCTTGGGAAGCACTGTAGCCTCCAGGACAGAGTGGAGGTGCCACAGGACAGCCAAGGTTCCCTCCCAGCCTCATACCTTCCATTTCTGTCAGCACTGCCCTCTGCCTGGGACACAGATGCTGGCCAGAGAGCTGCCCACAGGACCTTTCTCAAGACCCTTTGCAAGCTGTTCTCCAAAGGCCTCCCTCCAGTGTCATTCTTTCTCTTCCTGGCTCCCTATGCCAGGTGCTGCCTTAAAGCCAAGTCTTTCCAGGCAAGACTTGTGTTTCCCTGGGAAATCTCTGCCCCACACCATCCCACTTTCTCCCCACCACAAGCCTGGGAAGTAAGCAGGGCATCATGAACCACATAGGAACTGCACCCTCCATACTTTTCATTTGTTTGTGTTACCTAAGAGGAAACCAAGGTTCAGGGAGTTTATCCAGTGTGCCCAGGTTGACCCATAGAGCGAGTGGCAGAAAGATGTAAATAGAAGACTTAAAGGTGCCAATTAAAACCAGTAACCTCCCTCATCCCCCAACCCTGCTCATACCTGGTCTTCCCTCAGCATCCTGCAGGGCCAGGGCAGGGACCACTGTGTCTGCTCACTTAGCAGTCATAGGGTTTTCCAGCAGATCCTAAGCAGAGCTCGGGTGTGTGATCTGGTGACATACATGTACACACACCCCTTTTACATCCATTGATTTACACAGCAGCTCAGGGAAAGAATGCAAACAATGTCAGCAACACACACAGGATGTGTCCCCAGAGGTGTCAGACTCCAAGGAGATCCCAGGGGCTCCTGGGAAAGAATCCACCCTGCTTCGTCAAAAGCCTGGGTAGAAGTGCTTCTGTGTGGCCACTTCCCCAGCCCACAGAGGAGACAGAAGGACTGGGAAGCAGAACACCAAAAGAACTATGGCCTGGGGACCAGCAATCTGCCTTGGAGACCCTTTCAAAAGGCAGGACACAACAAAAGGGATGAAATTCCCTACTTATGAGCAGCAGGGTGACAGATGCAATGCTAAGGGGGCAGTGACAGTGGTCTCCAAGGGGAGGGTGACAACAGACACCCCCAACCCCCAAGCCATAGTGATGCTTCCAGAGCCACACATTGCGTTCCTGCAGGGTACAGACAATGGATGCCACAGCACAAGCCACAAAAAAACAGACAGACATAACAGAAAGCAGCAAGACACACCTGGGGAGGGAGGCAAGGGATCAAAAAAAGACAGGATCCCAGTTCTTGTAGCTCTTATAGTTTATAAGGGCTCGTGGACACAAGAAAGCCAGGTCCATACAGCCAAGGGACCTCAGGACACATTTAGGTCACACAACTGATAATTGATACTGGTAACTGATACTTCTGTGGCCCTACCTCTTGTCCCCAGGAAGTGCAGAGATGAACCTACTACTATTTCTGCACTCAGGGAGCTCCCAGTCTAGTGGAAGTGAAGACAGGTAAACCAAGCATTGTAATAAATGCTCTACAGGCAGTGACTAGAGTACCAGAGAGAGCAGAGAGGGGTAGTGCATGCTACTTAGAAGACTCAAGGGAGAATTATAAGAGAGGTGGCAAGGACTCGGGCCTTGAAGGGTGAGTAGGAGTTCATGAGGCAAAACTAGAGGGAAAAGCCTCCCAGTGGGAAGAACCCAAGCAAAGGCCTGGAGGTGGAGGGTACTTCAGGGGCTCCAGTGAGCTGGAACATGGTGTCACAGCTGGGAAGGGGAGCAGG
Organism: Erethizon dorsatum; assembly: GCA_028451465.1. Classification (NCBI taxonomy): domain Eukaryota; kingdom Metazoa; phylum Chordata; class Mammalia; order Rodentia; family Erethizontidae; genus Erethizon; species Erethizon dorsatum. The sequence goes on along the minus strand of CM051827.1, from coordinate 104,640,134 downwards.
ACAAAAAGAGGTTGAAATGGATTGTGAGAAGGGCGAGGCTGCACCAGGGCATCTGTACTTTACCCACCCAGAACCTGAGTGTATGATGCTATTGGAGCTTCTTCCTCCATCCTTTCTCCCTGGAAATATACCCCAACAGCTCAAGGCTATACCTTAGAGTGGGAGATACACTCCATATAGCAGAGGATGTAGGGTGACCTATTGTGAGTCCACTGAGAAGTTTCAAGGAAGACCAGAAAGGATCCGATTCAGAGATTCAGACAGGTTCCTACACCACTGTTTTTTCCTGCCATGCTGCCTCACAATGTAGGGGTCCCAGCCCCTTACCACCATCCCAAGTCACTCCTAGTTCCCAAAGAAAGGGGACAGAGAATAGCAGCAGTTATCCAACACCAGGACCTACGGCTCCTGACTCCAGGCTGATATTCTTTCTTCTAAGTCAACCCTCATCTGCTAAGTGCTATAGGTTGGAATCTACTCTTTGACCATCACAAACTCCCTGGACCAAATCTGTTTATGATACAGTTACTAAAGGAAGGTCATTCTATTCCCCCCAACACAGAAACACACACATACTCAGCTACAGTGCCCACCATTATAAGAGCAAAAGTAATAATAGAAACTTGCAGGAGATGGCAGAATGGTGAGCAACAGAGAAACATCCTCTCCAATATTTGGAATACAGATGCTGGAATATAGCAATGTGAAGATGAGATGGAGGGAAGTGGGTCCCTGGGACCCAGCAAGGATCTGAAGAGATAATTAGAGTCCATAAGGAGAGCAAAGAGAAGGACCATAATGTAGAAGGAGGTGGCAAGAGGCACTTTTTCCCTGAGCCTTGGCTTGTGGCATGGGAGGGGTAGCTCAAACCTGCAGAGACACAGTGACTACCAGCAACCCAAAGGCCTCCACAGAGAAAAGCACCAGTGGAATGGAGTAGTGGACACTGTGGACTGCAGTGGCTGGTGAATTGTTCGGGTTCAAACACCCCCCAGGAGAGGGTAATTGGCCAGTAGTCATTTTGGAAAGGGCCAACGGAAGTCAGAACTCAGAGCAGCTATTGGTTGGCTCCATCTAGAGGCTCCCAGTGTCAGGGTGAGGCACAGCCAAGTTCAAACCAGCAGGAGGTCAGGGAGCTAAGTTCAAGTGAGCAGGGAGCCAAGTTCAAGCCAGCAAGAGGCACTTGGAAAGTTGTGGGCTGAAAACCTTGGGTCTCAGCCTCACAACCAGAAACCAAAAGCAGCCTGAACTTCAGTGGAACTAAAGGCCCAGGTTTGCTGGGATTATCCACAACTGCCATAATTCTACAGCTGGCTTGCTAGGATCAATCAACATGGATCAACCAGTGACAGCAGAGACACACTTTGAAGTAGACATTATTTTTCTGCTTTTCTTTCTTTGCTTTTTAAATTTTTTCTATTTTTTTCTCTTTTTTTTTTGATTCCTTGTTCTTGTTTTTATATGAGTAAGAACATTGTTTCTAGTTTTATTGTTGTGGTTTTGTTCTGTTCTCATTTCTGTTTTTTCTTTCTTTCCCTCCTGTCTTCTACACTAGCTTGTGTAATCTTCCTTTGTCCACCAGCCTTGCTTCTAATCCCTTTCTCTTCTTCTATTTCTCTATTTTTTCCCCTAACCCCTTTTAAATTTTCTCCCCTGAGGGTAAAATCACCATATTGGGGGGATGTTTACTCTACACAGTTTTCGGGTTTGTTTTAGGTTTTGTTATATAACTACAAATCCTGTTCATATGGTTAAAAGTGGCAAATTAATAGTTACAATTTGTCACTTTCTAGGGTATGTTTGATGCTATTGTTACTACTGATTATACTACTTTGGCCAAGGTGACATACTTGTTCTAATCAGTTGTTCTTCCTTGTACGCCAAGACTAAGATTGCCTGAGGGTCATAAACAATACCATAGGCCAGTGCCAAAGAACCAGGGGCTGGGCCAAATAGGCAGCAACTTCTCATCCCCAATAAATTGAAGAGGTAGGGATCTTCCAACAGACTCAAAACCCAAAAGCCAGCTACGTGGAGGACATCTCTGAGAAGCAGTCATTTCTTGATACTCACAATAAAAATACCTATCATAGGGCCAGTGAGATAGCTCAGTGGCATAAGTGTCTGCCCGGCAAGTGCGAGGTCCTGAGCTCAACTCCTGGAACCCACATAAAAGGAAAAAAAGGGCCGGTGATATTGCTCAGTGGCACAAGCTCTTGCTGGCAAGCGTGAGGTCCTGAGGTTGACTTCTGGCACCCACATTAAAAAAAAAAAAACTATCATAAACAATTTACAAGCATCAATGCAGGAGTTAAAATTAAAAAAAAAAAAGAAAGAAAACAAGAAGACATAGAAGCAAAATGCAACCTCAGACTTCCAGCTCACCAAAGGCAAACCCAGGAGGCAATGAGGTGGAATAACTCAAAAGCTACCCACCTGGACTCTCTGAAGTGGTAACAGCAGAAGTAACAAAGCAAATGAATGAAGCTGTAGAAAAAATCAAATCAGAAATCATTTCTCAGATAACTTCAGATAATGACCATAATGAAGGGCATGATTAGTGAATTTAGAGAAGAGACAGATTTAAAAAAATTTGGAAGCTTATGAAAATGATGGAAACCATAAATGCCCAGTATAGGAAAGAAATGGAATCCATGAACCATTCAATCAGATATCCAGGAGACTAAAAATTATATTGAAAGGATATACAACAGAATGAATGAATGCAATGACAGAATATCAGATCTAGAAGACAGGATTGTGATTAGTGATCAGGAAGTGAAAGATTTCTTCAAGATAGCAAGAAACCACAATTAATCAATCCAACAGCTGCTAGATGATGCAAAGAAGAATGATATGAGATTGATCAGAGTCAATGAAAAAGCAGGAGATAGTGCAAATTGACATTAAAAACCTGTTCATAAAAGTAATAGCAATAAACTTCCCAAGCATGGAAAAAGAATTTGACACACAGATAAGTCAAGCTACAGAACTCTGATTAGCCATAATTGAAAAAAAAAATCTACCCCAAAGCATAAAATAGTCAGGATTCCAGAAATTCAAGACAAGAACAGAATATCAAAAGCTGTTAGAGAAAAGAAACAAATCACTTATAAAGGCAAGCCCATCAGAATTACAGCAGCCTTCTCAACACAAACCTTTTAGTCAAAGAGAGGTTGGAGTGAATTATTTCAAGCCCTAAACATGAACAACCTTGAACCCAGATTGATGTACCCCACAAAACTGTCTTTCAAAATTGATGGAGAAATAAGATACTTCCGTGACAAAGAACACCTGAAGAAATTCATGAACACCAAACTAGCACTCCAAAATATTCTGAAGGACACTCTAGAAAGAGATAATGAAGACTAAAACTCCATGAACCCCAATAGAAGGAATCCACCAAGCAAGGCAATTAAACATAGGGGGAAAAAGGGAACCAACAACAGGAAAATAACATGATAAGGATAAGTCAATACATATCAGTTATAACCATCAATGTTAATGGTCTCAATTCACCAATCAAAAGAAATAGACTGGCAGAATGGATCAAGAAACAAGATCCAACTATATGCTGCATACAAGAAACACATTTAACTCAAAAAACAATTCATAGACTGAAAGTCATAGGATGGAAAACAATACTCCATTTGACAGGAACCCAGAAAAAAGCAGGGGTAGCTATTCTATTCACAGACAAAGTGGATTTCAAGCCAAGACTGATCAAGACAGACAATGAAGGTCACTATATCCTTGTTAAGGGAACAATCCAAGAAGAAGAGATAACAACCATAAATACATATGCACGAAATACCAGCACACCCAACTATATAAAACAAATACTAATGGACATAAAAAAAATCAAATAAGCACTAATACAATTGTAATGGGGAACCTCAATATCCCACTGTCACAAACAGACAGATCAACTAGACAAAGAATCAACTAAGAAATATCAGAACTGAACCAAACTTTTGAACAAATGGACTTAGTAGATGACTACAGAGTGTTCTACCCCACAACATCAGAATATACATTCTCCTTAGCTGCACACAGGGTGTTCTCCAAAAGAGACCACATACTAGCTCACAGAACATGCTTAAATAAATGCAAAGGAATTGAAATTATCACATGCATATTATCAGACCATAGGGCAGTGAAATTGGAAATCAATGGCAAAAGAAAACACAAAGACTTCATCATAAACACATGGAAACTAAATAATACCCTCCTGAACAACCAAAAATTCTCAGATGAACTTAAGGAAGAAATTATACAGTTTCTACAATTAAATGATAATGCCAATACAACCAACCAGAACTTACGGGACTCAATGAAAGTAGTCCTATGAGGGAAATTTATAGCAGTAAGTTCCCACACCAGAAAAACAGAACAAGCTCAAATAAATAACCTAATTTTGAACTTCAAGCTTCTACAAAAAGAAAAGCAAGTCAAGCCCAAAGCTTGTATGAGGGAAGAAATTATTAAGATCAAAGCAGAAATTAATGCAATGGAGACTAAGCAAACAATACAAAGAATCAATGAATCGAAGAGTTGGTTCTTTGAAAGGTTAAATAAAATTGACAAACCCTTAGCCAACCTTATCAAAAAAAGGAAAGAAAAGGCTAAAATCCATGCAATTAGGAATAAAAAGGGTAAAATCACAATGAATCCTGCAGAAACCCAGAAGATCATTAATACCTACTTTGAGGCCCATACTAATAAGATGGAAAACACAGAAAAAATAGAGAGTCCTGGATACATATGAATTACCAAGTCAAGAAGATACAAAGATTCTAAATAAGCCAATATCAGTCAATGAAATTTAAGATGTAATTAAAAACCTACCAACAAAGAAAAGCCCAGGTCCTGATGGATTCACTGTTGAATTCTACAAGAAATTTAGAGAAGATCTAATGCCACTACTCCTCAAACTCTTTTTTTTTTTTTTTTTTTTTTTTTTTTTGTGGGTACCGGGGGTCGACCTCAGGACCTCGCGCGCCAACAGGCACCCGTGCCGCTGAGTGATATCACCGGCCCCTTTTCCTTATGTGGGATCCGGGAGTCGAACTCGGGCCCTCGCGCTTGCAAGGCAGGCGCTTACGCCGCTGAGCCATCTCACCGGCCCTACTCCTCAAACTCTTTAATGAAATTGAAAGGGAAACAATACTCCCAAACTCATTCCTGGAAGCAAGTATTACCTTGATACCAAAACCAGAGAAGGATCCAACTGAAAAAGGGGGCCACAGGCCAATCTCCCTAATGAACATAGATGCAAAAATCCTCACTGAGATACCGGCAAATAGAATACAGCAAATCATCAAAAAGATTATACACCATGACCAAGTTGGATTCATCCCAGGGATGCAGGGATGATTCAACATATGTAAACCAATAAACATAATACACCATATTAACAAATCCAAGGACAAAAACCACATGATCATCTGAATAGATGCAGAAAAGGCATTTGACAAAGTCCAGCACCCATTCACGATGAAAAAAAAATAAAAAACCCTATAGAAAATTGGAATAGATGGTTTTATCTCAATCTGATAAAAGCTGTCTAAGACAAACCAATAGTCAACATCACACTAATAGGTCAAAAACTGAAACCTTTCACTCTAAAATCAGGAACAAAACAAGGATGTCCATTATCACCACTCTTATTCAATATAGTTCCAGAAACATTAGCTGGAGCAATTAGACAAGAGAAAGAAATAAAAGGAATATGGATAGGAAATGAAGAAGTCAAATTATCATTATTTGCAGATGACATGATACTTTACATAGAAGATCCCCCCACAAAAGAAATACAGAGAAGATCCCAAAAACTCCACCAAAAGACTTCTAGTTTTAATAACCAAATTCAGTCTTGTAGCTGGATACAAAGTCAACACTGAGAAAGCAATAGCAGTCCTATACACAAATAACAGACTCACTGAGAAATTAGAGAAACAACACCTTTCATGGTAGCATCCAAAAAAAGAAAAAAAGAAATACCTAGGAATCAATCTAACTAAGATTCAGAGTACTTTACATTGAAAATTACAGTACTCTGAAAAAGATCAAAGAGGGTATCAGAAAACAGAAAGACATCCCTTGTTCTTGGGTAGGAAGAACAAATACAGTGAAAATGGCCATACTTCCAAAATTGTTATACAGATTGTTGGAGTCAGGGTTTGCAAGGGAAAAGATACAATACAAGACACATAATTTATTGGATTATTTTATAATAGTCACCCAAAGAGTCAAACACAAGAGAGTTCTAGAAATCTCTCCGCACACTAGAGACCGAAAGAATCCAGCTGAGGACCCGGATCCAAAGGCAATGTCCTGCACGAATCCAGCTGGAGACCTACAGCCCATAGCAATGTCCTCCACAAGTCTAACTAGAGGCCTAGAGTCCACAATAATGTCTCATGCAAGTCTGTTTCACGGATCTGCACTGGGAAGGCCCAAAGGTCAGAGGTGGAAGCTAGAAAGTCTGTGCCAGTGGGATGAAGGATCTGTGCCAGCAGGCTGAGGGATCTGCACTGGAGCCAGGAAGCAACGCTCAAAGGACCAGAGCTCCCCTGAAAAGTACCACAGCCTCCTCAGCGACAACAAAATCCCGAGCTCCTCCAGTGATGAGAATAGCTGAGTTCATATCAGAAAAGCCAGCGCGACAAGCTTCTCCAAGAGACTGAACAGCGCACCATCTTTCCCTCTGGAGCCAGGAAGTGATGCTCAAAGTAAAGACCAGAGCTCCCCCAAAGTGAACCACTGCCGTTCTCAGCAACAACAAGTTTCCAAGGTCCTCCAACAATGAGAACAGCCGAGTTCATATCAGGAAAGCCAGCATGACAAGCTCCTCCAGGAGAACTAACAGCACCACCTCTTCCTCTCCAGTTCTCCTTTTTATGTTGTTGGCAACAATCCTCAGGTGGGCCTTCCATGCCCAGGACCATGCTGATTCAGTTCAGCTGGGTGTTACAAGTTGACCACCAGTTGTCAATCCACCACACAGATTTGATGCAATCCCGGTCAAAATACCGATAGCATATCTCACAGAATTAGAGAAAACAATCCTAAAATTCATTTGGAACCAGAAGAGACCTAGAATAGCAAAAGCAATTCTGGGCAACAAAGGCAAGGAAGGGGGTGTCACAATCCCTTACTTGAAATTATACTACAAAGTTACTGTGATAAAAATAGCATGGTACTGGCAAAAAAATAAACAGACCCAAGGATCAATGGAACAGACTAGAAGATGCAGATACAACTACAAACACACTTAACCACCTTACCTTTGACAAAGGGGCCAAATACCTTCACTAGAAGAAAGATAACCTCTTTAATAAATGGTGCTGGAAGAGTGGTTTCCACATACTGAAGATTAAAACTAGACTCATATCTTTCACCATACACTAAACTAAAATCGAAATGGATCAAAGACATAAATATTAAAACAGAAACACTAAATCTGCTGGAAGAGAGAATAGGTAGAACTCTTGAAGGCATAGGTGTAGGCAAATACTTTATGAATGAAATCCCATTTGCACAGGAACTATCACAAAGAACAACTGTGATCTCACCTTATTAAAAAGTTTTTGCATAGCAAAAGAAACCACCAACAGAGGTAAAAGACAACCCGCAGAGTGGGAAAAAATTTTTGCCAGCTGTTCCTCAGACAAAGGGCTAATATGTATAATATGTAAAGAACTCAAAAAATCAGAGCCCCCCAAATTTAAAGACCCAATCCAAAAATGGGCATCTGAGATGAACAGACGCTTCTCAGATGCAGAAGTAGAAATGGCAAATAAATATGTAAAAAAAATGTTCAATATCACTGGTCATTTGAGAGATGCAAATTAAAACAACACTGAGATTCCATCTCATTACAAAAAGAATGGCTATTATCAAGAAATCGACCAATAACAAATGCCAGTGGGACTGTGGGGAAAAAGGAACCTTTTGCCAGTGTTGGTGGGAGTGTAGACTGGTTCAACCACTGTGGAAATCAGTGTGGAGATTCCTCAAAAAACTAAAACTACAGGTTCCACTTGACCCAGCTATTCCCCTTCTTGGTATCTTCCCAAAAGAATTAAAAACATCATACCACAGCAATATACCCACACCCATGTTTATAGCAGCACAGTTTGTAATAGCTAAATCTTGGAAACAGCTCAAAAGCCCATCAACCAATGAATGGACAAAGAAGATATTTTTTTTTTATACAATGGAGTACTGTTCAGCCATAAAGAAGGATAAACTTGAGACATTTCTATGTAAATGGATGCACCTAGAGACCATACTCTTAAGTGAAATAAATTGGACACACATGTTCAAATATTGCATGGTTTCTCTGGTGTGAGAAATAGAAAGTATAGTTAAGAGCCAAAATGTATAACAGATATTGTGAAATAGGAAGAAAATGTTCAAATGAGAGGGGGAACAAAGGAGGGGGGAGGGGAAAAAGAAAGAAGGGAAAAGGAAAAAAACAGAATAGAAGAAAAAAATGGAAACAACGTTTTTGTAAATAAGGAGGAGAAGAGGGGTTGAAGGGAGGGGAGGGAAAGGGGATAAAAAGAAGGGTCAAGATATATCATGTACAGGTACAAATGATGAATGTTATCATTATGTATATCGGAAATGTACCAATAAAAAAAATTTTTTTTAATGTAGTAACAGCCCCTCTGTGTACCAAGCACTGGGCCAGCACTTAACAGGCTCTTCTTCGTGTCATCCTTGTAGTGATCCACGTGGCAGGAACTGTCACTGCTTCAGGTAGAGACCTGTGGTCCAAGGCAGCTGGGCAGCCTACACACAGCAATCAAGAATCACACTCTGGGGCCGGTGAGATGGCTCAGCAGCATAAGCGCCTGCCTTGCAAGTGCGAGGGCCCGAGTTCGACTCCCGGAACCCACATACGAAAAAGGGGCCGGTGATATCACTCAGCAGCACGGGTGCCTGTTGGCGTGAGAGGTCCTGAGGTTGACCCCCCGGTACCCACAAAAAAAAAAAAAAAAAAAGAATCACACTCTGGTTTTGCCACTTGCCACCATGTCAGTATAGTTCAGTCTCAAAGGTAAATATGGCCCCTGGGAAACCACATTAAACCCTTCCTCTTCACTCTCCAAGAAGACCCAGGGGACCGTAACGCAATGGATGGGTCCCGAATCTGACAAGGATTTTCAGGCCCCAAAGTTGGTCAGTGCTGCAAACTTCAGGCCAAGGAGAGGGCTACAGAATGTGCTTTTCAAGGTCAGTTCCCAGGGAGCAGATTGTCCTCAGCATAACTCACCTGAACTCAGGTGACATGTCAGCTGCCCGCATCTTACACCACACACGCACCACTTCCCATGGGAACCACAGCAACATCTGCCTAGCTTCTCTCCCCCTCTTCCTCTTGTCACTACACCTCACTTGCTCTGTCTTCATGAGGCAACTATAAATCTGTTGATCGAATACATATCTGATCATGTTTCTGCTTAAAACCTCTATTAAAAGTCTTTTAACTTTAAAAACTACTAATTGAACTCCTTCATATGGCCTACAGGTCCTCCCTGACATACAACCATACTGGATTTTTTTCCCATTGGTCTAACATCACCTCTGACCTCTGACCTTTGCACATGCTGTTTCTTCTGCCCAAAACACTCTTCCCAACTCCACTAGCTCCTGTAATCCCTTAAGGCTCAATTTAAATTTCACTTCTTCAGAGAAGTCTTCTCTAATCATCTCCACCTCCCCAGCCCCAAATGAGCTCCCTGTTTCACCCTGTCATTGCACCTCCATTTTCCCCATTGAACTCTTCCCACCTTGCTTCCTCCTTGCTCAGCTTTAAGCCCCAATAGGGCAGAGATCACAACTATATTGTTCTTTGCTGTATTGTATTCCTAAATCCAAGCACAGTGACTCATTCATAACAGGGATCAATAAATATTTGACAAAGAAAGAGGGAGAAAAGGAGTGAAGGAGCTTTGTCCTATCTGAGCTGCCACCCCTTACCCAGCTAAGTTAGCTGAGAAAACCACCTTCTGTGACCCTAAGGAAGAATGAGTGGCATTTATGAAGCATACAGTGTGCCACCATTAAAAATATTAATCCTCTCAACATCAGGAGGTATCTCCATCTGAGGAACCTGAGTGTCAGAGAACTGAACTCCTTAGTCAAGTCCACAGAGCTAGAAAGTAACAGCTGGATTGGAATTCAGGTCTGTGTCCAGAGGATGGGCTTTTAGCCAACAGTGTCTGCCACCTCCCAGGAAGCTCCAGAATGGTTACACAGGCTGTAAGAATCTTTTGTGTGCAAAACTAAGTTTGTCATGAAATACAAAGAGCGTGAGTTGCATCTCTGAAGTGAATTATGTGGAGGGGGATAAAATTTAATCTTGAAAACCTTAAAACGTATTCACATAAAGCACCGATCAGCTGGTCACAGTTTGCACATACCTGTAACCCCAGCATTTGGGAAATGAGGCAGGAAGCTTAGTAAGACTCTGTCTCAAAAACAAATAAACAAAACACAGCCATTAGTCACTCTTAAGGAAGTCAAGCCTCACATATCACATGCTACCTGCACCAGAGAAGGGAAATAAAATCTCCCCTTGTCAAGTGTGGCAGCCAAAATAAGGATGACCAGAGGCAAGTGTGACCTTCAGGAACTTGGAGCAGAGTGAAGGAGAAATGAAGATTTCACCGTACAGGGTTTGGGCCCAGGAGAAGGAAGGGCTTCCATCCTCCCTACCCAGGAGGTACACACAGGGCAGAGGCATCTCAATCCCCTTGGCCAGACCAAACCAGGCCTCCTGGTTCAGAAGAAAAGCAAAGAAGCCACTACAGCATTTTGACTGTGGGGTTATTTTCTCTTCTTTCCAAGCGTACAAGCCTCGAAGGGTGCACAGCGATTCTATCACGGAGTGCCATTCTCTATTGCATAAGTCCTTAATGATACTTCTCCCCCCCCCCCCCCGGCACAAAGAGGCCTGGTTTTGTTCCAATATCAGGAGATCACAAGCTCATGCAAGCATGTTTTGATTGGTCTAAGACAACTCCGGTCTTTCTCTCCCTCTAGCCAATGATTGCTTAGGAACGGGCATAAAATATGATTCTAGCCAATGAGACAAAAGGGAGAGTCTATTGGAGGACTTCTGGGATGGAGTTTCTACCATCATCTTGTGACTGTTAGGGAAGCTGTTCACATATAGAGGATGTCAGAGGGGAAACAGGGAAAGAATTTGACTTCTTGATAAGGTCACTGGATGTGGAAATTCCTGGAACTGCTCTAACTCTAGGTTTTTTATTATGCAAGCATTAAATTATTCATTTTGTCTAAATGTTTGTGAGTTGAGTCTTGATACATATTGTGGCAAAAGCACTGGTCTTGGAATTCAAACAGATTCAAGTTCAAATCATCTCGCTGAACCTCACCTTCTTCCTCTCCTCCTGTAGGAAATGCATTTAAATCACAAATATATTTTGATACCTAATTTGGAGACTAAAAAAATGAGTAGTATGACCCCTGTCTTGGAGGGGCTCAATTTGGTGGGAAAACTCTGATACTTGCACAAATAATTACCACATTCCCTTTAGTATATGATAACATTGATTAAGAAATGCATTATTTGAGACACGGTCTTGCCATAGCCCAGGCTGGCCTTGTTCTCATGATTCTCTTGCCTCAATGTCCCTGGTACTGAGATTACAGGTGTGCATCACCACACCCAGCTGCATCATTATTTTTTGTACTAATAAGAAAGAAAAATGCTATAAATGAAATTAAGATACAATGGTTTTTAATCACAGAGTTCTAATTTTATTCTTATCATAAGAGCTCTATTCAACTTAATTAGACATTTTTTCATCATGTATCACTCTTGGGCGTATAAATAAAAAGAAAACAATGAGCAAAATTAATTGCTTAGGGTCTCCAAAACTTCCTCACATTCGTAATCTAACTCTTCTGTATCATTCTTCTACTCCAAGTTGCTTATCGCTCAGGTTTTTCATATGATATCATCCTCCCTGACTTCCAGGGCCTAATGATGCGTCTTTCTTCAAAGAGGGTTCATCATCATCTCTGAGATTCTCTTCTGAGCAGCTGATACTCATTTTGCAAGTTTCAGTTCTGGACTTTCTTGGTTTTACCAGATATCCACAGGAAACTTGCAGACAAAAACCTAGGTCCATGGCCTTCCTCCAGGGGCCACATCTCTGTTGCTACCTGTCCAACAGTAATTGTGACGATGTCATCACTGGAAGAGATCTGAACTTGTGAACAATCTTAGAAGTGATGAGATATGGCAGTTCAACCATTGTACTTCTGTGTTATCTGGGCTAACCAGACTTACACAGCACTAGAAGCTGCAGGGAGAGACGACTCCTGCAGCTTGTGTGGAGGTGGCCTCGGAGTGGGATCCTGAGGCATAAAGAGGAAGTCAGGGAGGGTACTCCAGGTTGAGGGATGAGCCAGACCCCTACCTGGAAGCATGAAGAATAAAAGCATATTTGGCAAACAGTCAATACTTTATAAGGCTTAAACAGAAAGAATGTGACAGTTAAGCTTCATTGTGTCAACTTGATTGGCTTGTGAGTTGCCTAGGGGATTAGTAAAGCACACTTCTAGGTATGTCTGAATGAGTCGTGGAAGCATGACTTGGGTATTCTACCTGACCCCTAGCTGTTTCCTCTCTGGTGTCATTCTTATGCTCTGTTTACCAACAGCTATGACCTAAGCAGCTTTGCCCTGCCACACTCTTCTGCTATGATGTTTCTTGCCTTGGAACCACCCAACCCAGGACCGAATCTCTCTTCCTTTTCATTGTGGGTATTAGGTAGTCAGCAATAAAAAGCTGACTAAAGGCTATACTTTCAGGGATCATTTCTATAGTGTGCTACTAGAGAAGTTTCTCTGGTCGTGTAGAGTACCAGAAACCACGAGGAGGAGGCATAGTGTTCCTTCCTGAGCGTGAAGCCGGCTCTTGGTGTTGCTTTGCTGTAACTGCCACTTGCCATTGATGATCATTCTTGCGCTCTTCTTGGAGGGAGTAGGAGGGAAGGAGCACAGTCTGAGTGGTTTCTGCTTCAAAACAAAACAAAACAAAAAAAGCTGACTAATACAGAGAATTGCTAATGAAAAATGTGACTGTGTTGCTGTGACTCTGACCTTGTGATTTAGAAGCCTTTGGAACTGATTTGCAGGAGGCATTTGGAAAGATTCAAAGATGTGGGCTAGAGAATGCCTAAAATGCTGTAAGGAGGGACCAATGGGTGATTCTGGTCAGAGCTCAGAAAAGCAAAATGTTGATAGGAATGTGGATAGAAAAGGCCAGGCTCAGGAGGTTTCAGAAAGGGACTCCATTAGGGAATGGACTTGAGGCCACATGTGTTACATTTTGACAAAGAACTTGACTACATTTTGCCAATGTCCTGAGACTTTGCAGAAGGCTGAATTTAAGGGTTATGGACTAATTGATCTGAGGAAAGAAATTTCAAGGCAGCCCAATATTCAGGCTGTGTTGTGGGGTAGTGCTAGATGCTTTAACTGGGTTTACAGTGAGAATCAGGACCAAACAACAAAGCAGAAATATTTGAAAAACTTAGATTTTGGCATGAAAGGAACCACATGTAAAGTTGGGGCCAAAAGAGGTGTGGTTGCTGAAGAAATTAGTCCCATTAAAAAGAAACCAAGTACTTCAAGCAGGGGACAAGAAGAGGGATGCTTTGAGGGCATCTCAGAAATCAGCAAGACCACACCCATCACAGGCTCAAATGGGCAAAAGTCTTCATCTGAGAAGAGAATCCCTGGGACCCCTGCTCAAGACTTGAGACCTTGGCATCATCCAGGTGATACTGGATTGTCAGCAATGCAAAATGTAAGAGTTGTGAGGGCTGGGCATGGTGGCACACACCTGTAATCCCAGCACTCAGGAGGCTGAGGCGGGAGGACCACTGTGAGTTCAAGGCTAACCTGGGCTACATACTGAACTCAAGGCCAGTCTGCACTACACAGCAAGACCCTCTCTCAAAAAAAGGAGTTGTGAGGTCAGAAAAGCTTCCATCCAGATTTCAAAAGAAGACTGGGAGGCCAAGCAAGGAGCCCCTGAGAAGACAGCGCTGAACCTGTGAGAATGAAGTTGAAGGTGCTGTGGAGACTCCTAGGAGTTAGAGGGGCCAGAAACATGGAACATCTGCCAAGAAAAGCTGCAGGCCATGAGCACAGCCAGCCCAAGAGAGACCACATGAAATGCAACCAGTAAGGCCTAGGGGTGGGGCCACTCACATCCCACCACCATGTAGCCCAGATGCCAGACATGGAGCTACAGGACTTAATGTTTGCCCACCATGTTTTGGTCTTGCTTTGGCCCTATTCTTTTTTATCCTCTTATTTCTCACTTTTGGAATGGAAATGTTTACCATGTACCATTGTGTATTGGGAATATGTAACTTGCCTTTTGAATTTTTCAGGGGTTCACAGCTAAGAATTTGCCTGAGTCTCAGAGAAAACTTTGACTTGGACCTTTGAACAATGCTAGAACTGTTGAGAATTTGGAGAGGGTATTAATGCATTTTCAATTGTACACAAGATAGTTATAGCATGTTAGGTAGAATTACAACCTTATGCTTTTTAGGGAATTGTATGGTTTTAAGGAGGTATGTTTGGGTGTCAAGTTGATAAGAGGTGTTATGTAATAGTTAATCTTGATTTTTTTTTTTTTTAACTTGATTGGCTTGTGAGCTGCCTAGGGGATTAGTAAAACACACTTCTGGGTGTGTCCAGTTGGGGCATGGAGGTGTGACCTGTGACTCTGCCCAAAAGCCCTCTCTCTGGCTGGAAGCAACACTCAACCAATGACAGATGGAAATGGGATGGAGCAACAATCCCCATCTTCCTTAGCCCTGGGTGAGCTAATTCCAAGATCCTTTCAGTCTGTCCCCACAGTTCCCCTAGATTTCCTCCCTTCCCTGGTGACTGGTTCCTCCCTGTCCTACTTCCCCCATCTTTCTCCAATATTCCCTGAGATCAGCTCCTAAATAAACTCCTTGGACTGAAATCTTTTTTTTTTTTTTTTTTTTTTTTTTTTTTTTTTTTGTGGGTACCGGGGGTTGACCTCGCACGCCAGCAGGCGCCCGTGCCACTGAGCGATATCACCGGCCCCTTTTTCGTATGTGGGTTCCGGGAGTCGAACTCTGGCCCTCGCGCTTGCCAGGCAGGCGCTTATGCCTCCAATCTATCTCACCGGCCCTGGACGGAAATCTTTGATGATGACTTTGTAATATGTCAACTTGGTTAAACTACATTTCCCAGGATCCCATTTCCTGTATGTTTCCAGCTAAGGTCTGTCACAAAGAACTTCCTGTGGGAGGTTTGTAGGGCAGAAGAAGCAGCAGCCCTCTTGTAGCTCCCATGCCTTTGGGCTGATCAGTACACTTGCCTCATTGGCGTGAGGTCTGCAAATGCTCCATGTTCCTCTTGACCTCCCATCAGTTTCTCTGAATTCCATGCCAAGTGTATGTATTTGGCTCTGTGTCCAAGGGTCCTGGCTTTGGCAGACACTCTTTACCAGCAGTGGCAGCTAGAACAGATACCAGTCTCTAAGTGTTCTCATGGGCTTCCGGCTCTGTCTTTAGAGTTCCACCTGGTCCTTGTTTCCCTCACTTTCCATCTACCTTTCTTCCTTGACTGCCTGCCTTCCAGGCTTCAAGCTCCAATATCACGTGCAATGAGCACAGACTTACAGAGACCTCACAACATGATAAAACCAACCTTGTAACAAATCCTTTACATGTGGATATATATTCTCCCCGAAGAAACATCAGAGACCGGTGTGTCAGTAAGGGTTCAGGCAAATCCCACTAGGAGACTTACCTTGTGGTTTTGCTTTTTCCTGTGGATGGCTGCATTTTTTTTTTTTTACTGAATCCTCACTGATACACCTTGACTGAGACTCTGCTTTTGGGAGAACTCATAGCAAACGTCCAGGAGTTCCTGAGATGAGTCCACTACAGTCAGGACTCCTACAGGTAGATTGAAAGAGACCAGGGGCATTACATCCTTAGGATGATCGCTGGGACACCATCT
Source organism: Erethizon dorsatum (assembly GCA_028451465.1). Lineage (NCBI taxonomy): Eukaryota > Metazoa > Chordata > Mammalia > Rodentia > Erethizontidae > Erethizon > Erethizon dorsatum. Next base: position 104,624,069 of record CM051827.1, on the reverse strand, counting down.
TGACCTCTTCCCCGTAGCTGGTGAGGCCCATATGCTACACAACGACACTTTATACTCATACCACACACCTCCTCCTGTGCTAAGAAAACAACACTGGTGTACTTTCTAGCATGCAACAAGAAATATTTCTGTTAAAATGTCAACAACATTATCACTTTATTTTGAAGTGGCGGCTTATTCCCTGGTGCTCAAAATTAAGAACCTTAGTACAGATTTGGCATATTTCACTACTCAGTTCCCCAAGGTTGAATCAAACACCAAGCTCCAAAGAGTTACAAAAGAACTATATAGCTCTTGTCCAATTAAAGGAAATAAAGGTTCAGCTGGATCAAGCTGAAATTCTCTGAGGATTCTAGGAAGCTGGAACCCCAAGAAGTTTGGGGTCCTCCAGCTTTATGATCACCATCCCCAAGCAAAGCTGTTTATTTCCTCACCTGCTTCCCCATAGTGCTCTGAACAATATCCACTGGTCCATTTGCCACAAGCTTCTGTGTATTTCTGCTCCAACTGACCCTTAGCTCCTCAAGAGCAAGATCCTGATGGATTCATCCCTAGTCCACGAGGCAGTACTTGGGTGAAGTTTAATAAATGAGACAAAAGAAAAGGTGCCACATATCAAGGCCTTAGTGGTCCCAGAACACTAACTCTGGGAGAGCCCTCCATGAACTTCTACTCCAACCTCTTCTCCATACAAGTAAGGAAACAGACACAAGAACGAGAACACTATATGCTCCCTAAAGTAGGAGTTCTCAGAACAGGAACCAACACAGTAGCTAGTGAAGGAAATAAAGAAAGGAGGGAGGAAGAGAGAGAGGAAGGGGTAAAAGGAGGGAAGGAGGAAGAGTGGGGAGGAATGAAGGACTTCAGGTTGTAGCAACAAACCTAGAAGTCAAAATTCCTGACTGCTAGTGTACTAGAATCTTTCTTCCTCCATCATGCCTTCCCCATCCCACGTTCAAATTTATAACTGGTCAAAAATATAATCACCCTTCCATCATTTACCCAGAATTCTCTTGAAATATTTACACAGAATCCCTTTGGGAATCCTGGCTCCTCATCTCAGAAAGTAGAACTTCTGGAAACCAGTCAAAGGCATTTTGAGTGTAAAGCCATGAAAATCCTGATGGCAAGGGCAGCCTTTCCAAGTCCATTGAACGAGGGTCTCCAACTGTGAAAAGAAGCAAAGAATTAGACAGCTTTCAGTCCTCCTCACCACCAGCTCCAGCCCTGCATTCCCCATGCTATGGTCACTGAGAGATATTAGCATCTAAATTATTTTAAGAAGACATAATAAGATTCACCCAGCAGGCCATTAATGATGAAAGAGATTATTACTGGAAAAAATCCAAGACTGACTTGAGCAGAGTTGGCTCATCTAAATGACCCCTTCCCTGTACCCCAGATCATCCTGGTCCCCAGAGATTATACAGATTTGAAAAAGTAACTGCCACGCAACATGCTCACGTTCATGCAAGAGGACCTTATGGAAGGAATCCCTGGAGAATTAGGGTCAGGAGTGCATAGCAGTGAGATAAATGAGATGTTCCCTGAATCACAAGAATGCTCTGTGGCAGAATTTACAGGAAGCATCTCAAGTCTCCACATTTGGCAGGCATCCAGCCAGAGTTGTCAAGTATTAGATTAATTTTAATTCAATGCAAAACACCACATTAGTGTAGTGTTGCAATCGAGAGTTGAAACATACAAAAGCCAAGAGTCCTTGAAGTAGATCATTCCAAAGCCTGAGCATCCTTTCAAGTGTCCATCAAAAAAGACACGTACTTAGAGAATTCCCCAGCTATCTGCTGCCTTCAAATCGCACTACTTAGCCAGGAAAATGAGCCACTTGGCAGTGACCTGAAGGGATGAAACTATTGATTAATGTCATTTCACAGGTTCTGGCCACAGGAGTTAAAGTTCAAACTTCTTGACATAGCATTCAAGACCTTCCACCATCTAGCTTCAAATGCCCGTCACAACCTCACCTTCTAGTACAGCTCTCCATGTTTTGCAGGTGCAGCCACACCAGACCTTTCATTACCATTGGTACACTCAACTTGCACTCCTAACTTAATCTGCTTTACTCACAGCGCTGAAGGAAACAGCCTAACCAATGATGTATTCCCAGGGAACTCCTCCACCAAGCCCCAGCTTATTGTAGAGGAGGGGGGTCACCTGACCCAGGGGAAGCAGTTCACTGGCTAGTCATCAGCCAATCAGATTTCTCTTGAAAATCTGAAGTAGGAAATACAAATGATAGCTAGCAGATTGTGGTCTTGAGCCCATGATAAAGAAGACATTTCAAGGCAATACTACACAATGAGGAATAAGCAAAGAGAGTCATCCACAAAAAGGATGACACAAGAAGCCTCAGGATAGAAATGAAAAGAGATGGGCCCGGCTTCCTGCCAGCTTTCTTATTCCCAGTTCCTGCCTCTCTCAAGACTTCTTACCATACAAGCTATTCTCAGTGCCTGTGAGACAGCCCTGTATCCTGATGAGCTTTTTCCTCTCACAAACCATTCTGAGCACATAATTTGTGGGTTCCTTTAGAATACTCCCACTGCGAACATGAACATCAGGCATCTCGGTCCAGGCAATCCCTGTCATCCAACTGGCCCCCCAGTAAGTAGCCATATGGGTGGTCCACATGCAGATCTCCCACCCCCACAGGTCTGCATCCAGAACTACCCTTCCAGCCTCTTTCTGCTGAGGTTGCCTCTCCCATGGAAGAAGTCCTTGGGTAGTAAGTATACTAGTCAGGGTTCTCCAGAGAAGCCACTGGAATATGTATCTATAAAGAGATTTGTTTTAAGGAATTTGCTCATAAAATTATGGAGGCTGGCAAGTCCAAAATCTGCAGGGTGGGCCAGTAGACTAGAGCCCCAGGAAGAACAGATGGGACAGTTCAAGTCAGACAGCCATCTGTTGCAGCATGCCCTCTTGCTCAACAGAAGTGAATCTTTAATTTTAGTAAATCCTTCAACTGCTTGGCTGGAGCCAACCTATAATATAGGGGGCAATCTGCTTTACTCAAAGCCAATAAATTTAAGTGTTAATTTGATCCAAAATTCCCTCACAGAAACATCCAGAATAATGTTTGACCAAATATCTATGTACCATGGCACCCCCAAGTTGACAAAAAAATTAACACCACAGGGCCGGTGAGACGGCTCAGCGGCTTAAGCGCCTGCCTTGCAAGCGCGAAGGCCCGAGTTCGACTCCCGGATCCCACATATGAAAAAGGGGCCGGTGATATCGCTCAGCGGCACGGGTGCCTGTTGGCGCGCGAGGTCCTGAGGTCATCCCCCCGGTACCCACAAAAAAAAAAAAAAAAAAAATTAACACCACAGACAGCATCTTTTTCAATGACTCTGTTCACACTCGTTCGCAGGTGGTGGCTCAGTGTGGCCCCCATGCTTCTTCCCACCTCTCCCCACCCACTGTGCTTGAGCCCATGCTATACACCACCCCACTGTGCATCTCAAGCTCCAGAGCTAGCGTGGGGTCTCTGATCAGGCTCCAGGTGAACCCTTCACCCTACTTCTGTACGAGGCCCAGGACAGAGATGCCACAGCGCTCCAACAACTCTTCCAGAGAAAAGAATTTCTTGTCTTGCTGTGGTTTAGATCTAGAATGTTGCCCAAAACTCTAATGTACTCAGAGGTGGGGCTTTTGGAAGCTGATTGGACGTGGGGGCACTATACCGACCGCTGGGTTAATCAGAGTTCAGAGGCGACCCATTGTTAGGAGGTAGTGCCTGGTCTTTCAGGGAGTGACCTGAAAGGTGAATCTCCCTCCTGGTCTCCTCCCTTCACTCTCTGCTTCCTGGCCACCATGACATGAGCAACTCTCCTCCACCGGACCCTACCTGCCTTGGAGCCAGCAGACTATGGACTGAATCCTCTAAAAACTGTGAGCTAAAATAAACTTCTCTTCCTTTAAATTGTGGATGTCAGATATTTTGTCCCAGCCACAGAAAGTGACTAAGACACAACTGTCTTAGAGCCCAAGCCAAGGCCAAGGCAGAGATTTCCACCTACCCCCAACACCAGCTCTCGTGGGTTTCGGCCTGTGGTAGGGCCAGTGCTTGCTGTATTCTGGGTTCAGCCCAACCTTTCTCCTGTATCACAGTATCCCACTGCAATAGTCTTAATTAAAGTCTTCCTTGCCATTTTAACACATGTCAGAATCATTTTTTCTTAAACACTGGTGAAATGGAGACAATAATAACAATACCTGCTGTGAGCTTCCTATTGCTCCTATAGCAAATCACCACAAACTTACTGCCTTAAAACAACACACATTTATTATGTTACAGGGCTGAAAGTCAGAAGCCTGAACCGAGGGCTGCATTCCTAGAGTGGAGGCTCTAGAGGAGAATTTGTTTTCTTGCCTTTTCCTCTTCCAGGAGGCCACCCACATCCCTTGGCTCACGGTCCCTTCCTCCACCTCTAAGCCAGCAATGGCATCACACTGTGACCCTCTCACCCCTCCTTTTTTCCTTATATGAACCCTTGTGGGTATAATGGGCCCATCCAGTTGATCCAGGATAATCTCCACATCTCAAGATCTTAATTATGTGAGAAATTAAATTAACCAGCAAAGTCCCTTTTACCTTGCAAGGTAACGTATCTATAGGTTCCAGGGCTTAGAACATGGACATCTTTGTGGGGCTGTCACTCTGCCTGCCACACCTCTCACAGGACTGCTCCTAAGGATTAGATGAAAGAACGCATATAAGTAGCTTAAGCCGGGTGTCCAGCACCTCTTAAGCGCTCAATAAATGTAAACCGTTACTGTTGTCTTCCCTCTCCCACCCTGCACCTCCTGCTAATAAGTGTTTAATAAGTGTTGGATATTATGGCTGTCACCATCATCACTGAGCCTCCCCAACACTGTGCTTTTTTCTTCCCCTGCTGTGCCACTTGTCACACTATATGCTACCTAGTTATTTACGTGCCTCTGCCCCCACCTCTGCCACCTTTAGGAAGTGACACAGAGCAGGTGGCACTGGACTTACTGGGGGGGTGTAGAGGGGACTTCCAGGAAAGGCTAAGAGTGACCCTGGTGGCACCTTGGGGCCCCAAGCTCTGACTTCTAGTACAAAGGTGAGGGCCCCACCTCCCTCTGCTCAGCTGGAGATTTGCCACTGTCAACCCACTGTCTGGACGGGGAGGCTGAACCGTGTGACCCCCACTCCCACTCCCCCTACTAAGCTGCCAAGTTCCTGCAGACAGGGAAACTGTGTGCATGGGGAGCAGAGCCCGGCTTGGTCTGTGTTTGTTTCTTTGCCCCAGTGCTGACTAGGTTGTCCAGCCACTGGCGTAGAAAATTCCCGTTTGGCAGAAAGCACTCTTGCACTGGGAAAACTAACCCAGGGCAGAGATGTGATGCATTTTCACACTCTGAGCTCGGTCAGTGCAGGCTTGGCAAGACTGAAAAGCAAGGTAGACACTGGGAAGTGGGGCAATTTTGCATTATTTGTAGGGTGTGCAGCAGCGGGGTAAGATGCTGCAGCATGAACTGGCTGTGCTTCTTCCGTCTCACAGGCCCGTCAGCATCCCCTGTCCTTGCAGAGGTTCTCACCTGAACTCCCAGCACTCAGTATCATAACTGCTTGTTTACTCCTCTATCTGAGCAACAAAATGCACGTCTATCTCGCTCACCATATTCCTGGCACCTAGCACGAGCCTAGTGTCTTACTTTTCTCTCGCTGAGACAAAATACCCAATGCCCAAAATTAAGGAAGGAAAGGTTTATGTAGCTCAGTTTGTGGAGGTTTCAGCCCATAATCAGCTGGGTCCAAGGCAGGGTAGCATGGCAGAAGGGTGACAGTTCATGGCAGCAGAAGACACTAGCAAAAGCAACAAGAGCAACAGGTGGAAGAGAGTGAGAGAAGACTCTTTCTGTCTCTTATACTGTATGTAGGCTACCCACTCTAGGGTGGGTGTAGCACTCACACCCATGATCCCAGCATTGGACCATGAATCAATCACAAACTCTAGAAGCTCTCCCCATGACTGCATGAGGCTTTGGGGGGACATCTAGACACAAACCATAACACCTAGTATGACAATGTGTAGGATGGACGAATAGAGGGATGGGAGAACATAGAACCAAATCACTTGTTCATTATTTATGTACCCCAAGAAAATTGTTTGAGCCCCAGCACCCCGTGAGAGCCCAAGAATGTGTGTTCTGTGCCCCAAAATGTCCCTAGAGCATGGTTCCCTGTGTAGTTCCCCTTCCAGGGCTCCTGGACACTATTCAGGATAAGGAATGAGGAGAACTCACTATTTGGCTGTGTTCTAGAAGCATCCTCAAGTTCTCCAAGTAGTTAATATTCTATCAGGCTGGCCTGGTCCTCTCGTGGACACTTAGAAATGCTGTGGCTCAGAGTGAAAGCCCACTGCTGATAGCATATCAGGAAATCTCCATGAGATATGGTCCCTTGTCCCAGTGCAAACTGATGGTCATGCCAAGTGGAGAGATAACGGGTGAGGGCTCCCGGGAGGAGCTAGTGGCTGAGGACAGGGATGAAGAATGGCTGCTGCGTGCTGGGCTTCAGTGTGGGTTTGTTCTGAGAACAAATGAGGTTCCTGGCCTTGGTGAAAGTACTATGCAGTTTACTCTCTGGGGAGAGACCACAGGAGTGTGGGGCACGGGGGTCTGGATTACTCACAAAACTTGTGTCCCCCCCCCCGCACTTACATCCCCTTCCTGCCCCAACGAATCTGGCACCTGGTGCAGTCTCAGCCTCCATTTATACAAAACCAGCCTCCATTTAGCATCGTTCTTTCTTCTATTCTGCAACCCAGACCTGCCCCTCCTCCCGGGGTCCCAAACTTGGTGAATGACACCACCTTCTATCCTCATAAGCCACAGACCTCCATCTTCCCCAAGTCACCCCTCTGTTGGGTGCCCCACCCCCATCTCACAGAGCAAGAACCCCTGTCAATCCCCAGTCCTAAATGACCCCTTACAAGCTCCCTGCTCCCGTTCTCCAGTCCCTCTTACCCCATCTGCCTCATTATTCCAATCTGAACTATTGGATAAGTCCTGGTCAGCCCCTCCCTAACTCAGCTCACTCCTCCAGGGCCCTTTGTCCAATGCATACTCAGTCTTTTGTATGAGCATCTTTCAAGCACCTGTGATACACTGTAACTGTGGTAGTGAGTGCATGAAAATGAGACCCTGATCTGATTATAGTATTCTCCTGTTCACAAGCCTAGGATAGCTGAGGATGTGGCTCAGTGGTACAGCACTCGCTTAGCTTGCTTGAGCCCCCAGGTTTGATCTTCCAGGATAAAGTCTCAAATTCACCTCTTGGGCCACAGCTCCCTCCAAACACTCTAAGGATCAAATGGCACCAGATGACGCACTGCCCCACACACCCAGCGTTTCTGAGTCCACACCTTTCTCGATCCATTTCTTTATTTTCTCCTTATCAAAATCCCCCTCATTCATCCATGAGAAATGGCTCAAATAGCATTTATTTTATATAGTTACCATCATCCTCCAAGTTGGAATTAATCACCCAATTTCATCCAATTCCCTTTGCTTCCAAAACACAGCATTAATGCCAGCATTATAACATTTATTTCTTCCAGGTTCATGGTTTAGGTAATGAAGTGGGGAAATTATTATCTAACGGCTGACACCAGAATTTCTCTTAGGCTGTCCTTTGGGAGAAATCCCTTGAACTCCAGTTCCCAATTCCTTCCCAGGGGATTTACAGATCCTAGTGGGAGAAAGGGGTCTCATCTTCGTTCCCAGAGTGGCTGTGTGAGAGTCCTCCACGTACTGCCTCCTCCAGCATCCTCTCTGAGGAGAGGGCACTGCAGTAGAGACATGAAAGGAATGAGGGAAATCCAGGCACGAGCATTCCATGAGGTTGGAGCAGCGGGAGGAAGGATGTACTGGTCTGCAGCAGCAAGGTGTGGCCCGGGAAGTAAAAGCGGTTCTTAGTGTGTAATTTTTTAGGGGGCAGAGGAGTCTGCACAGGGTCCCCTATGTGTGTCCAGGAGCACACAGGAGCACATATGCATGAATTTTGCACTGAATTTTAGGGGATTCAGAGACTTTCTGAAACCTATTCACAAAAACCTGATAAGGAGGAACAAGGTCAGGCCAAGTTAAGGATTCAATTACAGCAAGAGTCAGGAAGAGGCAAGATGAATGTGGAGCAAATAGGCAGGAGTCTGGTCCCAACTAACCTTGAAAGTCACATATATGAGGGAACTTGGGATTAGTTCTGAGTGTGATGGCCATCAATATGTGCTATAAAATCATGTGAGATTTTGGGAAGATACTGAAGGCAAGAGATGATGCAAGAGAGCAGGGAATAGGGGGAAAGAGAATCAACAGGAGAAACATCTAACAAGGAGGCTGTCTTCATTTCCCACACAGCTATTGTGTGGACACAAATGACCACAAATTCCAGAGACTTGAAACAATGCAAATTTATTATCTCACAGCTTTGGAGGCCAGAAGTCTACAGTCAGTTTCACCGGGCTAAAGGCAAGGTGTCTGGGGCAGCTTCCTTCTGGAGGCTCCTCGGAAGAAACTATGTCCTCGCCTCACCCAGCAGCATCTGGAGGTCGCCTATGTTCCTTGGCGCCTTCCTCAAATCACTCCAACCTCCTGCTTAGCTCATCACTTCTCCTACTCTCTTCTAAAGTCAAATCTCTCTCTGCGCCCGGCCCTTTTGCTGTACTGGGGATTGAACCCAGGGCCTTTGCACAGAGCTATACCCCAGCTGTTTTTATTTTTTATTTTGAGACGAGTTCTCACTAAGTTGCCCAGTCTGAGCTCAAACTGGCAATCCTGCCTCAGCTTCCCAGAATGCTGAGATCACAGGCATGCACCACCGTGCCTGGCCCTGACTCCCTTTTATAAGGATATTTGCAATTATAGCCAGAGCCCTCCCTGAATAATTCAGGATAATCTCATCTCAAAATCCTTAATTCAATCATATCTGTGAAGACTCTTTTTGCCATATAAGATAATACTCATGGGTTCCAGGAACCGGGACATGGTATATTTGGGGCCACCATTCAGGCTCCCACAGGGATATACTACTTGGCAGTCTGGAATGGTATGAGTTGAAGGAAAGGGAGGGATCCAGAAGGGCTCTATGGTTTCTGGCATGGGCTACCAACCAATGCCACTTCCCTTAGTCACTGGGGATGGAAGGGAGAGGTCCAGTTTTTGAGGTGTCCCATGGGCCACCAAGATGGATATTCAGGTCTAGAGCTCCAGGAAGGCTTGAGGAATGGTCCGAGAGACTGGAGCACTCCATGTGGAAAGGGGGGTCAAAAATGCGGGCCAGAAGAGTGAGTGGATGCAGTGAGAAGAGCTCTGAGGGAGCACAGAGCCCTGAGGCACGGGAGATCTGGGAGCCCAGGAAGGAAACCTCAAAGCAGCAGCCAGCAAGGCTGCAGAAAACCACACAGCTGCAGAGCCACAGACACCAAAGGAATGCTTGGGATGGGGGCGAGTGACCAGCACACAGGGAAGGCAACCCGAGAAGTAAGGAGGAAAACAGAAGTGTTACTGTTGGATTTGGCCACTAGCTGGTGAGTGGAGTCCCTGGAGAAAACTATTTAGGCTAATGGAGGAGCCAGGAACCTGACTGCAAACGGTCATGAGGAGCATGCAAAATGTGGATCTGCTAAGGAAGATATGACTTTAAACCTAAATAACAGGTAACATTTATTGAGCACCTACTCACTCATCGGCATGCTGCACACTCATTATCTCATTTCTTAACCTGCACAACCGCCCTCTGGGAAGTTGCTATTGCTGTTCTCATCCCCATTTGACAGAGGAGAAAGCCGAGGCTTGGGAGGTAAAGTGGCTTTCCCAGCATTACACAGCCAGCGAGTAGCAGGACCGGGACTCGAGCCAGGCCTGTCTGACCGCAGAGCCTTTGTGATTTGTCCCCACCTGCTCCTTTCACACGAGGGTCACTGGGCCCAGGCATCAGACTGAGCAGCCATGAGTAGGGACTCTGACCCAATCCTCTGCCTGCAGGGGCGCTTTGTGTTGACAGAGGCAAACCTGGCTGATGAGTGCAAACTTAGACATAAAATCCTCCCAGTCAGGGAGCACTCACAGAAACTCTCACCGGGAGGGTCAGAGGCTGTGACTTGTCCCGATGTCTGCAGAGCGAGAGACACAGCAGCCTTTGCTGCTCCCTGGAGAGCCCTGTGGCCTCCTCAGACTCTCACGCTCGTGCTCTGGGACGGCTGAGCTCAGAATGCAGCAAGGTCTGCTCAGCTCTCTGCACCTGGGCCCTGTGCTGCCAGCTGCACAACCTGGCAGTGGCCCCTGCTCCATGCACACAGACGAGGCCTCTCCTATTGTGAGCGGCCACCAGCACGTGGTCTTTCCGGGGCCATCAACCAGGTCCACTCTGAGCCCAGCCTCTTGCTCTTCCAGCTGAGGGGGCAAGAGTGAACCACCAGAAATCTGACGGGGACCCAGAGGGGCAGGAAAAGGAAAAGGAGCTTTTTTTTAACCCTGTGTTCTTATCAAGTATTTGAATGTTACATCTTTGCCTTAAATAAACATAAAAATATTGAGTGGTTAAGAACACAGGTGCAGACATCACCTGGATTAAAATCAGGCCCCTTCCTTGCAGACCAGGTGACTTCGGGTGTTTTTACCTCTCCGTAAAAACATGACAATGCAGTGCCTATTACACATAATGCAATAATTAAAAGAGACAATCTGGGCTAAGTGTGGTGGCACACACCTATAATCTTAGCACTTGGGGGCCAGCCTGGGCTACAGAGTGAGTTTAAGACCAGCCTGAACTACAAAAATAAATAAATACATAAAGGACATAATCTGCCTTTAAATCCCAATTTCATTAGCTGTGTGGCCTTGGACAAGTTGCTGAATTTCTTTGTGCCTTAATTTTTTAATCTATAAATGGTGCTGAGGATAACAGTTGTCCTTCCCTCAGAGTTGTCATGAAGACTAAACAAGGTTGTGTACCTGCATCACTTAGAACAGCATCTGGCGCTGGTGAGATGGCTCAGCGGCGTACGCGCCTGCCTGGCAAGCGCGAGGTCCCGAGTTCAACTCCCGGAACCCACATACGAAAAAAGAGCCGGTGATATCGCTCGGTGGCACGGGCGCCTGCTGGTGCGCGAGGTCCTGAGGTCGACCCCTGGTACCCACAAAAAAAAAAAAAAAAAGAACAGCATCTGGCACAGAGGAAGAATTACGTAAATATTAGCTCTTATTATTACTTAGCAAATATATGTATTAATTACAGTTACCTTTACTTAAATAAGATCATACTGTCAATGTTGTTTGCAACATCTGTTCTTTACTTAAAAGGCGCCTTGCATTTCTTGGACGTATTTTCACACCAATACTTAAAGATGTATCTACATAGTTCTTTTTGAACCACATCACAGTCTCTGCCCTAAACGGTAACAAGGAAATCCCCAGCTTATTTAACTCTTCCCATATTGTTGGACACTTAGCTTGCTTCCTATTTTTTGCTTTTAGAAACCATGGTTTTTTGTTTGGTTTGTTTTGTTTTTGTCCTTTTTTTGAGACAAGGTCTTGCTATGCAGTTCAGGCTGGACTCAAACTCACAGTGATCCTCCTGCCTCAGCCTCCCGAGTGCTGGGATTATAGGCATGCGCCACCACGCCCCACAATTTAGAAACCATGTTTCAGTGATCATCCTGCTCCCCGACGACTCCCATGAATGAAGAACTACAAACAGCCTGGGCTGCGTGCAGGGTATGTGCATTTTGATTTTTGATGGATGCTGCTAAGTGGCCCTACAAAGAGGCTCCAACAGCTCCCCTTACCACCCACAGAGCATGAGAGGACTCATTTCCTCACCCCTTCCCAACACTAGAAAGTTTATCCATATTCATAAGTTCCCATCAGCCTAATGAGGGTAAAAGCAAGCTCATTTTGGTTTGCCTCTCCTTCTTTCTGGTGAGGGTGAACATCCTTTCATAGGTTTGTGGCCATTTGTATGTCTTGTCTGTGATCCTGTTTACAGACTTTGTCTCATTTTCTGTTGGGTTGTCTGTCTTTTTCCTATCTATTTTTGGGGGCTGGTGATTGATTGGATGTGGGCAATGTGAAAGTAAAGACAATTAAAAGTCACACCTTTAAAGAGTCCTCAGGCTCAGGCAAACCTGGGGACCATGGGGCCATTTTCCAGCTCAGAGAGCATCGAAGAGGAAGCGCCCGGGTGGGGCTGTTGAGTACTTGGTTGGGTTGAGGCTGGGGCTGCTGTCATAGTCCCCTCCCCTCATTCACATGGGAGAACTGGCCCTGAGTGGCATCCTGGCCTTGGAGAGGCCCAGACCTGTAGCATTCATGGCCATCACTTATCAAACAGCCATAGCCACTGAGTGTCCACCACGTGGCAGACACTGTCCTGGGCAGTAGGACCACAGAGGTGAACACACAGCAATGTTGTAATAAGAGAGAACAAAACATCAAAGTAAACCATAAACAGGCTAATTTCAGGCAATATTAGGGGCCATAAGGGCAATAACACAGCAAAATGATAGGGAGTGAATGCGGGCTTGGTTGGGGGATCAGAGAAAGCCTTTCTGAGGAGCAACATTGGCATCTAAATCTGCATGATGACCAGGAGCTCATCCAAGACCTGGAAGAAGAGCATAAGAGTATCCAACAGAGACACAGAGAGAGCAAGGCCAGAGCCAGGCAGAGGCCACAGATCACAGAACGGAAGATAGGCTGTGTGGTGGGAGGACAAGAAGGACAAGGGTAGGTGAAGACATCAGAGACATGGGGGAAAGCCAGTTTAGGTAGGGACCTTTGGGGCTATAGTAAAGGTTTTAGAGTTTATTCCCTGTGAAAAGGGAAGCCCTCAGAAGCATCTAAGGTTCTAACTGAGGAAGTCATGATGTGAGTTACGTCACAGCATAGAGAATGGGTTTTAAGGGAGCAAGAGGAGAAGCTTGAAGGCCAATCTGGAGGCTGCTGAGGTAGTCCAGTGAGAGACGGTGCTGGTTCAGATGTAGCAGTAACATGGCAATGAAGACACGTGGAAAGCTCCGGGCCGTATTACGAGCAAAACCCGCAGGACCTGCTGATGGACAGAAGAGCATGTTGGGGAAGAGGGAGTTCACTGGAGTCCTTTGCATCCTCACCCACTTCCAGAGACGGCATGTGACTTAAGCTGGGTCTATCAGACCCCCAGTCCTGATACTTTGAAACCTAGAAAACTGCCTCAAATATGGGGGTCAGAGTCATGTTGGTGAGGGGATGTGGGGATGAGGGTCTCCAAGAGGCCTGACCTTCACTGCAGTCCCCCTGCCAAGTCTCACCTCGTTCCTAAGCCCGGTCCTCCAGATCCTATCTAGTCTGGAAGCACCCAGACAGCCTTTCAATATATTTACTTTTTGCCTAAGATAATCATTGCTCCTTTCTATTGCTCACAATCAGCAACTCTGAGTAATATACACAATACTTAAAGTCATACGCCCAGATGAGACACCAGGGTTATAGCATAGTGAAGGAAGATTAGAGAAGAAGATGGGTTCTCCTGTAGATGAACTAACAAAGACTTGAGAGTCCCAGGGCACCAATAATTCCCAGGGAAATGGTTTTGCTGCTATCTTCAATAACAGCCCAACCCAGAGCATTTTCTCCCAAGAGCGGGCCTGGGAGAAGCAGCTAGACAGGGTTCCGGTGGGGTCCTGGGTTGTTAGAAGACAGGATAGTTCCTTCAGGAGCCGAACTGGAGGAAGGCAGTGAAAGGAGCAGTTCATCAGGATTCATATCACTAGGGTCACCACCCGTGACTTAGCCCTGGGACGTGACCTGTCACAGTGTGGAAGGCAAAGGCAGCATTGCAGTAAGGATGAGATTAAAAAAAGAGAGAGAGAGAGAGGAAGGCGGGATGGGCACAGCCAGAAAGGCCTCCTGAGGCCCCTGCCACAGCACCTCTTCTTCGTAGCCCCTGGAAGACAGGAACTATATGGAAGTCAGGCAACCATAAAGTTGGGACCACTCACAGCACCATGGGCCCAGACCAGCACCAAGGTCATTAGTCTCCAATAATGCTCACCCTCACCACCACCACCAGCCACCCACAAGTCCCTGCTCCTGCACCTGCTGCATTCCCTACCACCCCAGCAACAAGCGCCCTGGGCATGGCGGGGGAGGAAGAGCAAAGGAGGTCACGGTGCTGGGACCGAGATCTACACAGATTGGTTCCGATCCTCGTGGGAGCCCCCTGCAGCTGGGAGCTGCACAGCACTGACGGCAGGTAGACAGGAGGAGGGTAGGCTGGGCATGTGGAGCTAGAGGTGCGGTGCCTGGGCTTGCAGTTTTCAAACTTTACTGCACATCTGAATTACACAAGAAGCAGATTTCTTGGAAGGAATCTCTCCCACCCCTACTCCCAGGTGACTGAGAAACCCCAGCCTTTGCCGAAATCATCCAAAGTGGTGTCACATGCATATCACATGGGCTGCCTTCAGCATCATTTCCAACTGGCCCTTCCAAAGGGGTGGGGGTTGGGGGAAGAGAAGAGAAGAGAAGAGAAGAGAGGAAATGAAAGGAAAAGACTTCAAAAGTTTTTTCAAGTCAGACTACAGCTCCAGTGACTATAACCTTTAACCCCCAAAAAGCCCCATTGCAGCTTTCAAGTGTCAATCTGCGTGCTGGGCCCGAATGATCTAACCTTCAGCTTTAAAGAGTCACAGCAAAAGGTCGGAAGGAAACTACAGTACATTGCAGGAAGTTTCTCTGCCGTGGATACTTGAAAGGCAGGAGACTTTCGGAGAGGACAGCCCAGAGAAGTCACCATCTGCAGTAAATGGCCTTGGCTGTTAAAACGGCTCACTTGTGCTTTAATTTGGTCTCTTATTGTTTAAATAACTAGAAGGAATCTTTGGAAAACATAGAACTGACCCTTCAGTCCTGTGCTTCAAATCTTCTGACAGCTCCCCAAAGCATGCTGCTGGGGAATGAAGGGTTCCTGGAGGTTGCACAAGTTTGTAAAACACTGACTTGAACCAAGTGAAGCAGGTTGTATTCCTTAGACTTGTCGAACCCATATGCTGATTTGCATCAGTCATGGCCAGGACTGGAAAATCCATGCAGCATTTCCCCACCTGCTTTAACCAGCACTGAATCTTCACTCCGGGAAGCAACCCCCGGGACGACAACTCCATGAAACACCTTTGGGACTTAGCACAAACCCCTTAGTCAGGCGCTCCAGGCCTTCCACGCCTCACTGCAGCCCCTCCTTCCAGCCTCATCCTCCTCGTTCCACGTTCATGCACCCACACCTCAGCCCTTCGCCAAGCACTTTAGACACTTAACTGGCTGCTGTCACTGCCAGCAGTGCCTTTCTTCCTGTTCTTTACCCTTATACGTATTCTGTGGAATCTTAGTTCCTGCTCCCTCCTGCAAAAGTTGACTGCTCCCCACTCCCACCTCCCCACAGCCTGCATTGTGATTAGCCTGGGTCTCTCCACTACTAATTGAGAGCTTTGGAAGGGCTGGAGGCACAAGCCAACTAAGGAAATGTATGTCGGCAATACTAATAGCTTCCATCTGTTAGATCTTCCTAAGGCCAGGCATTCCTGTAAGAGCTCAACGTGCATCAACACACGTAATCCTCACAACCTCACTCCCTGGTTTAACAGCACTCTATCTCTTCTTATTCTCTTTGTTTTATAGATGAGGAAGCTGAAATGTGAGATGTTCCCTTATCCAAAGTCATATGACCAAGAGGTGGCAGAGCCGGGATTCAATCCTATGCTCTCAAACACTGTATTGCTTCACTTTAGAGCAGCAGAAGCGAGTTTGGCTCTGAGGCTGACTGATTCAGTAGCTGCACAGAGTCATCAAGGACTCAGATTCTTTGTATCTCTCTACTCTGCATCCTCAGTGAGTCTGTTCTGCCCTTGGCCTGGCTTCCCGAGTGGCACCAAGACAGCTGCAGCTGTTCCAGGCATCACATCACAACAGTGTCCAGAGGAAGAAAAAGATTAGACAGTGGAGGCTAAGAGCATTGTCTATGGAACCAGACAGCCCACCTCCTTCCCACAGGGGTAGGTAAGTCCTGGGAAGTAGGAACAGCTAACACCCCAAATTCACATGCAATGAGCTACGCTCAGTGGGGTTGAATGACTTAATGTGGGAGACAGTTTCTGAGGGCAGAGCTGGAATCTAAACTCAGCTCTGTTGGGGCCTAAAGACTGCCTTCTTAGCCACCCTGCCATGAGACTGCTGCAGAGCTCAGAGGCACTTTAGGTAAGGTGGACCTTAGGTAAGACACATGTGTGCGAAGATAGTGAAGAGGGAATGGGCTGTCTTAAAAAGAACTCCCCTTCTCCTCCCTTGCCTCATGTTTTGCTTACAACATTCTTCTACCCCATCTTTGCCCAACATACACCTGTTCTTTTTTTAAGAACCAGTTTCAACTTCTCCTCCAGGAAGCCTTCCCTGATGTCACCCCAGGCTAGGTTCAGTGCCCTCACTGTGCATCCCTGAGCACTCCACATTGTTGCACAGTTCCAGAGCTGAGGGAAGGCAAGAAGCATGTAGCTTGTCACCACAGCTCCCCCGGTAACCAGTACAATAATCAATGAATATAAGGGTCTTAAAAAGTATCTGCTAGACGTACAAGCAGATCATGTTTGAGCATACAAGCTTGTTATATAGAGTTGTGGTCACCATATTAAAAAAGCCAGATGAGCCACGTACAGGGAAATTTTCTCGTTAGTTCTCCTTCCCTAACCCAGGATCCCCTTTTGAAAGATGTAATCAAGGATCACATGGCAAAGCAGTCTTGTGTCACACAAACCCTCGAGGCTTAAGTTCTTACTTGACCACTTCCTAGCCATAACCTTAAGTTAAGTTGCAGCATCATCTGTAAAGGGGGGTTAAAAGCAGGACTTCCTCCAAAGGATGGCTGTAAAGATCAGATGAGACAAGACAGAAAGCCAGGCACAGAGCAAATCTTCAGGTAAATGCTGGCTCCTGTAACCAGTGTGCACATACACAGTGACAAACCACACAGAAGTGGTGATCTGCCTGTCACCAGATCTCCGGAGCCCCGGAGAGGCTCACTGTCGGGAACAGCGGGTGGACTGAGGGTGGACGGCTCAGTGGCTGAGCACACGATGTTCCCCCCGACGCAGCTGAGCTAATGAAAACCGAGATGAGGTCACTGATAGCAGCTCAAAATGCAGGGCTCAAGCCAAGCTCTCCGAGTAATAAAGGCTAATTGCATATTGAGTCGGGGAAGTGTTTTAGGAATAAAACTTTCATCCGTTTTCCTTCTAGGACAGTGTTAGGTATCACCACAGAATGAGTTGCTCTATTGCTCTACAGCGAGTTAGAAAACTTGCCAGGCTAGGAGCCAGGACACCCGGATTCTTGTCGTGCATCTGCCAGTGGCTCCAGTCCAGGGGTCCCCAGCTCACTCTGGCCTCAGTGAGCCTCAGTGACCTCAAAAGTGCCTCTGAGCTCTGTGGCGGCCCCATGGCAGGGTGGCCAAGAAGGCAGCCCTTAGCCCCCAGAGAGCTGAGTCCAGATTCCGGCTCTGCCCTTAGAAAATGTCTCCCACCCCGAGTCATTTGACCCCGCCAAGCACAGCTCACTGCATGTGAATTGGGGTCTTAGCTGCTCCCACTTCCCAGCACCTGCCTACCCCTGTTCTCCCAGCTCTTCTGAGGCTCAAAGGAGGGAATTCACAAAGCTTTTAACCAGTCCTGGCACAGGACCACTTGGTCAGTGGTAGTGGTGGTGCTGTTTTGATCTGCTAAGTCTCTTAGCACTTTTGACAACAACCAAACCTGGAAAAAGCTCCACACATTGTGCACTTGACAGAGATCCTTCAATCCCCTCCAAATGGGCACATTGCAGACAAGGCGGGGGCAGGGGGGTCTTGCTAGACCATATAACTTTCCGCTTCATTCAGCTTCAAAGTCCCTTTGATCCAGCCGAACTTCCTAGACTCAAAGCCTTCATCACATTAGGTACATGTTGTTACTTAACTGATCATCCTATCCCCAGAAAGAGCTGCCTCTACCTTGAAAAGAAAAAAAAAAAAAAGCACCATTACCTATATGCCCATCCACAGATGAATGGGTAAAGAAAATGTAGTGTTTATACACAATGGAGTACCACTCTGCCATAAAGAAGGGTAAACTTGTAGGAAAATGGATGCACTGTGAGACCATAATGTTAAGTGAAATAAATCAGACACACAAGTTTAAATATCACATAGTTTCTCACATATGAGAAACCCAAGACTAAATAAATCAAAGAGCAAAATAAAAGATAGATAATAGGAAATGGAGAGACAGATTCTTTTACAAAAGGGAAGGGGACCAAGAGCTGGAAGGAGGAGGGAAGAAGGGGAGGGGAAGAGGATGAAAAAAGAATTAAGATGTGTTTTGTCCATGCACCAACTCCCCATGGTGAAAGTGCTCATTATCATTAGGACTGCAAACATGCACCAATAAAAATTTAAATTAAAAAAAAATTTAACACCACGAGTGCTGGGAAAGTGACAAGTGGTTCTTTGTACCCATTCCTAATTTTTAGTGTTGTTTTTCAATTGAAAAAGAGAATTTGTGTTCTGCCAATGGTTCAAAACTTGGGCTGCAGAATCCACTGGACTTGGATATAAACCTGAGCTACCACTCACTACCCAAGTCCCAGGGCAAGTCACTTAATCTTCCTAAGGCCGGGCTGTCTCCTTTGTAAAGTGGGGATTAGAAATAGTACCTACCTCTCAGAGTCGCGGATGGGCTTAAATGTGACAATGCAAATAAAGCTCTTAGAGCAGTGTCTAGCACTCAGTAAGAAAAAGATACTCAACAAAAATGTACTATTATTACCACTATAACCAAGACACACTAGTCAGGTACTAAAATAGCAAATGATAGGGTTGTTAAGAGGCTGTGAATATTCACCCAGGAATTCAGTGTTCAGGCAGCTGTAGATAGTAGCCAGCCATGGACAACCCTAGTGGCTAAAATGACTCAGACACATCAGAGGAGCTTCTACTGACCCACGGCGACAGCATCCTGGCCTCTCTCGCAGCCTACCCGGACCATGCCAGTTCCTTCCTTCCTCCTCTGCAGGTCAGTTTTCTTGTCTGACAGAGGCAAAGACCCAACCGCAGGGCCTTGGAATGTCCGGATCCCTCTGATTTTTGGATTGGACTGAACTCCTACACAACTGTTGTCTACACATTCATCTGGTTGCCTAATTATGTCCCCAGTTATCTTTCATGGATAAATTCGCCACCTCTAAGCCTTAGTATAGGCTTGGGGGAGCACAGTGTCTCTGAATTTATTTATACTCTGCTTCTGGTGAACACAACATAGCTTTAGGCACAGAAAGCCTGGGCCCAACTTTGAGGGCAGCCACTTTGTCAGTGTGCAGTGCAGCCCTCCTGGCCTCGGTCTTCCCCTCCTATGAAACGGGGGAGAGGACTGGTCCAGAGGAGGCCAAAGACCCGAGCCAGGCCACCCCAAGGGTTTCTCGGGGCTTTCACCAGCAAGGTGGGAACATAGCTCACTCCCTGCCGCCGGACTGGATGTGGGGGTTTGCTCGGGGTCTCTGGGCTCCATGAGGTCGGGGTCTGCCGCAGAATAGCACAGAGAGTGCAGAAAAAGAAGCCAGACCAGAGGACAACGGAGCCCCAGTGCCCATCCCTGATACCTCCCGTTATGTAAGACAAAAATGCCTTTTTTTCTTAACAAAAAAAAATTGAGATTTCATTTTTTTTCACACCACTCATCACCTTCAGTTATATAATTTACCAGTTTGTTTATTGTTTCCTGTCCTCCTCCTGTCACTGAAATGGAAGCTCCATGAAGGTAGGCATTTTTATCTCTTTTGCTCATTAATTTATCTCTCGCATCGAGCACAGGGCCTGGCACATAGTAGGTGTTCAGTAAATATCTGTTGACTGGATAAAGATGCTTTGAAATCTGAAGAATATTGCAAATGTCTATAATAACAACTTATAGTTTCTCATAGGATTTTTTTTTTAATTTGGTGATTGCATTTGCCATTTAAGTAGTAATTTGAGAAGGAAACAGACCCTCTTCAGACCTAAAACAATGCCTAACCTCCAGTGCTTCTCAAAAGGCAAAATGTGACAACAGGTGATGAAGTCTTTGCATTTGGGATTTCCACCCTCTTAGAGGCTGTCACTAGAATTCCAGGTATTTTAGTGTCCTGGGGGGGTTTTGTTTTGTTGTTTTTAATTTAGGGTTTTGTTTTGGTTTTGGTTTTGTGATATTGGGATTGAATCCTGAGCCTTGCCCATGCTAGACAAGCACTCTACCACTGAGCTCTATCCCCAGTCCTTTTCTAAAATTTTATTTGGAGACAGGGTCTCACTAAATTGCCTAGGCTGGCCTCAAATTTACACTCCTCCTGCCTCAGCCTCCCTAGTAACTGAGATTACAGGTATGTGCCCCACGCCCAGCAGGACTCTGTTCTCAACTCTCTTTGCATTTCTTTTGTTCTCCCTCAGGACCCTGTTCTCTCTTGGGATTTAAAGGATCTCTTCTTATGCTGAAGCACCCTCCTTCCCCAATCTTGACTTCTAGTACCAGAAATCTAGCTACTGACCTGACTTTCCCACTTGGTGAACCATGCACCTAGAACCAGTGCAAAATGAAAATATAGAGCCCTGATTCAAAATGTATTAAGAATTTCAAGAGGCTGGGGGTGTGGCTAGTGCTAGAGCATCTGCCTACCATGGAAGAGGCCCTGAGTTCCATCCCCAGGGCTGAAAAAAGAAAAAAAAAAGAAAAAGAAAAAATCAAGATGGTAACAGCAGAGCCTTCAAGCAGTGCAGAGCCCTCTGGGGCAGACAAGTGCCCAAGTCACACACCCATGAGGCTGACCTTGACTATAGACATTTCCAACTCAATATGTCCAAAATTTAATCAACTTCCTCCTAATCCACGTGCTGCCCCACAGATTCCTCATCTTGAGAAGCAGTACGCCATTCGCCCTGTCGTTCAGGTTATAGTGCTTCCCTCAGTTCCCATCTCTGACGCCCACACCTCTCCCATCCCCCGTCTCTCCCTTAGTGCAAGCCGCATCGTTCTTACAGCAGCCTCCTAACCACACCCTGCCTCCTGTCTCGCACCTACGCCAAACTGTCCTCCACACGGCGAATGGGGGATCCTCCTAAAGTGCAAGTCATCAGTGCAGAGCCCTCAACATGGAGATAAGTCCTCAGGGATGTGACTTCCATTGCATTCTCCAGCCTCACACGGAAACCACCCTGAGCCATGCTCAGATCCTTCCCACCTGCCATTCTTGTGGCTCTTCCCTGCACCCCAGTCCCCCCTTCCTGAGCCCCGGAGATGCAGTGGGTGCAACTCCTGGAGGCTCCCTTGCTCTTCCCCTATGGTGCTCTGTTCATAAAAATGTGTAACCCCTGTTTGCTGGTCCGGTCCCTCAATGGATAGGAAGCTACTGAGGCTGCCTCTCAGCTCCCTACTGCAGCCCTGCAACTGGCATGGGGCCTGGCTGTTGAGACCACTGTAGCCTGGCTGGGGCAGGTTCTACCTGAGGCAGGTAGGAATGTGGAGAGCAGTGACCCTCCAACCACCAGTGAATCAAAAACAAATAAATGGACAAACAAGCTCCATCCACATGACTTTTCCCAAGTTTCCCTAGAAGACAGATGAGAGAGACCAGCCAGACAACTGGCACACATATCTCCTGCACTCCTGTTTATTACAAGACACAGAGGTGCACATTTAACTTAGGGCCAGACAATTGGGTTGTTTGAGGGCAGCACTGAGGGTGGCTCACCCATCCAAGGCAGGGCTAAGGCGCCTCTAACATCTTGTATCCTGATAAATTTCCTTTTTATAGAATCAAGAAGAAAAGCAGATCGCTGGATGAGAGGCAACATTTGTGCTTCCTATGACTTCATTTTCTGGTATCCTGATCATTTAAAAACTTGAAAAAGAACAGGATGTCTTTTCTTTACCCGCATACCTAATTATCAAGAATACTGAAACTGTTTATATCATTTTAGGGGAATAAGATAAGAAAACATCTCAAGAGGAAACATGACCCATACTTTAAGAGCTGGACATCACATGCGGGAAAACATCCCATATGAGATCAATATCAACAGGGTTCACTGTATTTTAAATAGCGGGATTTAAGTAGGCTTTTATTCATAACGCAATGGACAGTCCTTTACATTATGCTGAGACTAAAGGGGGACAAAGGGAGAGAGAAGTAATGGCCCAACAGCACATCTTTGGGATCCTAGATGAAGTGAAATTAAAATGCATTTTTTTCCAGAAAACCAAACAAATTATAAGTAGGAACAATTAGGTGATGACAATTCCTCTAGTGGAAATATATACAGATCTGTCTACTTTGCTATTTATAATGGCACCAAAAGGAATCTGAGTCCCCCAGTTACATGTGGGCTGGTTTAAACCTAAGCTTTAATTTAGCATGAAAATAATCAGGGAAAAAACAGGGACAGGGACTTTGGCATCGATGGAACTGTAACCCACTCTTAAGATTATCCAGCTAGTTAATACCTGATTTTGCCCATGCAACCACCACAGAATAAACAGCTCATCCTGAGGAAGCTGGATTCCAAACAGTCAAGGCATTCTCATTGTCTGAAAATGCAAATATCATTTAAGAAACAATTATTACAAGTTACATCATCTAAGGATAAGCTCAGAGACATGTTTATTTCTTAGGGAAAAAAAAAAAAATAGGGAGCTTTCACAGTTTAGTCTGGACTTTTGAGCCCAAGTTTGCCAAGTAATGCTCAGCACCATTTTGCAAGGCTTCAGTTAAAGATTCCATTTTGATTTTAATGGAAAGATCAGTTGCATCTGCAACCCAGGCGAGCCGCTGCCTTCCTCTCCTGGATCTACCCTGAGAACAAACAACAGGAAGACTTGAGTCCCAGGAAGTAGTCTGCGACATACGTGGATATTTCTAATTTACGGGTAGAAAACTCTCCAGTTAAAAAACAGGCTAGCTAGTAATCTATTTAAAACCACGGCTGACATGATAAATGAAACAGAATAAATGTATACAGCAAGTGAGCCTCCTCGGGAACACGGGAGGACCGGAGTGCTTCTGCTGACAGCGACTTTCCCGTCAGTGGTCTGTCTCTCTTGGAGGCAGCTGTCAATCACAGGCCAGCCCGCGCTCCCGGGGGAGTTCATTGTGCCCGAAGACAGTTGTGGAATAACTGCTCCTAGGCGTCGGAGCAGCAGATGGAGTGTATCTGTCAATCATTGTCACTAATTATTAACTTCTGTCACTCAGAGCAAGGCAACATCTCGGTGCCTGATCCGCTGTGATTTGATCTGCCACGCCACCTCAGAGACAGACGGAGCAACCCTTCATTCCGGTCACACTTGCAGCACTTTGCTGGGTCAGCCACTGTGACTCGTATGCGCACCCCGACCGGGCTGGCACAGGTGGGTGTGCACACACACGCCAGCTTCCAGAAGCACAGCCACCTCGAGGGGCCTCCTTGGGGGCCCAGGCCAGGGGCGCCAGCTCCTGCTCATTAATTATTAAAGGAGGATGGTTTGATCTTGGCCGCTGGCAGAACCAGCCGAAGTGTAAGAGAAGACCAATTTGGAGGTTTTTCTTCTCGTTGCACCACCCTGGGACCCGCGATTATTGGTCAAGTTCACATTGATTATATTCCTATGATCTTTTCTCCACCTTCTGATTTGGGAGCTGGAGATGTCAGCCTGAATAATTAATTAAGGCATCTGTGTAGCATGCTTTGCAAACAGGAGCTATAACCTAAGGGGATATTTGCTCTTCGTGACAAGAGTGGGAAGGAGACTTAGGGATCTTCAAGCCCAACCTCCCCCAGAGACGATGACTTGCCCAAGGTCACAGAGCCCACAGCTCTGGTGGCTTAAGACGACCTCCCACCCATGCAAATACATGAAGCATCTTCCCAACTGGGCAGCTTGTGAACTCTGATGCTACACCAGCTGTCGTCCACCAGATGGTTTGGGAAGATCAGCAAAGCTTCTTTGTAGAGACTGAGTCAACATGATCACCCACTCGGTCTCCGGAGTCAGGGTGCTGGGTGTCCACTGAACAAGTCACTTGCCCTCTCTGGTGCATGATTTTCATGTGCAAAACAAGGATAATTACAAAGCCTTCCTCTTCACAGGTTCAATACGAATATTCCAATGCAGCACCTAGCACAGAGCCTACATGGTATATTCAAAGCTCTTGAGCACTTGCAGTGATTACCCACATCAGGCCAGTACTGGGGCTGGTCTAATCTCAAAAAGTAAAAGTTGAATTTTTAAGAGCCATTGGGAAATGCTCATCAATTTTTTTTTTTTTTAATGTACAGGTGACGTGACTGACGTTAGCCAAGCTCTAAATCTAACAAACCGTACTGTAATTTCCATAACTAGGTCCTCAGGGGCCCACTTCCATGAGTCCACAAGGATTGGTGGTAAACATATTGATCATTTGTGTGTAAATACTGATGTACACTCGCCTGGGTCTCCTGGAAATCAGTTGAGTTCTTGGGTGACCAAAGCATCCCCCTCACTCTGCTTACCATTCTTATTTGCTTTCACAAACACTTCCATGATGAAAGATGCTCCAGGGAGTTCTAGTCTGAGCCTGATTAGAAACTAAACTAAATTCCAAATCCTGAAACCACAGGATTTGACTGCATTTGAAAATGTACCCTGCTGCTTCCAACACCTGCCAAGCAGGGATGTTCTAGGCCACCCAACATGAAAAGCTGGGACCCCACCAGACTCACCGTTCCAGTTACCATAGCTGTGTAACAAATTATCCCAAAGCAGTGGCATGAACATTCATTTATTGCCCTCATGTGAATTCCAACAGGGCACAGCGGAGATGGCTTGTTTCTCTCCATGGTCTCTGGGGCCCCATAAACTGGACCCACTAGGTCTCCTCGGGCATCTCTGTCTCTTCTTAGACTTTTCTTGTGATCCCTCCAGTCTGTCAGCTTCATGGCAGTCAGGCTTCCCAGGTGGCAGCCAGGGCTCCCAGGGGTCATGGAGAGGAGAGGGAAGGCAGGGAGGGAAGCTGCCTTTCACCTCCTACTCCCTGACCTCCAAAGTCACGCCGCCTCACTTGCTCCATGTTCTCTTGGTTGAAGGAATCACGGAGGTCTGCCCAGGTTCAGGGGGAGGGTCAGCCTCACATTGCAAGAAGAGCATGAGTCAGATATATATTAGTACAGCCATTTTTGGAAATTAAAATCCACAACACCCTCCTTGGACATTCTCCCAGAAGCTGGAAGTTATACTGACACCATCTCTAGGGCACCTCATGACTCCAGCTCTGGGAGAAGATGAGAAACTTTGGGGCCTCAGTTGAAGATCGCACATAGGACAGACCTTCTGTGGCCCTGATTAGGAAAAGGCAAGGAGGACGCTACCTTGACATCAAGTTCAACCTCTGCTCCCAGTGTGTTCAGTCACAGGCAATGTTTTTCTTTGCCCAGCAGTTACCCTAACAATTCCTTAGATTGTGAGAGGCCCTCCAGTTCCTGAAATACGCCATTCTCTTTCCTGCCTGGAGGCCTTAGCATATTCCATTCCCTCTGCAAAGAACAGTCTCTGTCCCCTACCCCAATTCTTGCTAAACTCCACTTAATTTTTAGGTCTCGACTTCCTTGCCACTTCTTTGGGGACTCTCTCCCTCACTATACCCCCCACCCCATCTAGGTCATGCCTCTCAGTTGTACATCTTCTAACACTCTGCATTTCTCTCTGGCAATTGTTTTAAAACGTAATTGCTTTGAAATAGCTCCGGGATTTTTTTTGTTTTAATTGGGTATGGTAAGATAACAGATGTGGAGACAATTACCTTGAAAGAAGAGTTTGCAACTTACAGTTCCCAGAAGAGGGACACAGCATACCATGCAGGGCTACATGGTAAAGCACCAGGTTCAGATGAGAGGAAGGAACTTGGGGAGAGTATGGTCCAGCACCTTTAACGTGGTTTCCTCAGGAAGGAACAGGTAAGGCAGGGTAGACACATTTGAGCAAATTTAGGATTGGATACTTTGACTAATTCCACAGGCTCTGGGGTATAAGGGCAGTGTTATGGCTTGTGTTTAGATGTCCCCCCAAAGCCTCATGTGATCATAGGTGGGGTTTTTCAGAGGTGGCTGGATCTAGAGTGTGTGATCGATTCATGGTGCAATGCTAGGATTAAGGATATGTGATTACTAAATCAGCCCACTGATTGGTTTGGCCACCCACCCTAAGCCAAGTAGCCTAGATAGAATACAAAAGGGGCAGAAAGAAGCTGCTATTGTCACTTGTTGCTTGGTGGCTTCTGCCGTCTGTTTTCTGCCTGGCATGAAATGTTTCTCCTCTGTGATGTCCCTCTGCCATGCCATCCTGCTCTGGAGCCAGCCGACTATGGACCGAAACATCTACAAACAGTAAGCCACAATAAACCTTTCCTCCTTTAACTTTGGGTGTTGGGTATTTTGTCTAAGCAATGAGAAAAGTAACCAAGACAGGCGGTCTCTAGTTGTGCCCCTGGCCCTGGGATGACTGAGGGCCAAAGAAACAGTGGCTTAGTATTGGAGAGTTGGATAAAGGAGGTGGTTAGGGATAGCAGATTTGGATTGGGTATTTTGCATATAAAAAAATGTTCTGTCAGGCAAAACATTTATTATCTCTAAGAATTACCTAGAGAGGAGAGAGGATTAGCAAGACCCAACATATTCAATGTATCATAAAATTGAGAAACTTTAAAAAAGCATAATGAATATAGTAACTGATAGTGTGATTATTTGCTTAATGTTGACCTTCCCTACAAAGTCAGGACTCCATGAGGACAGGGACAGGCTATCTCACTGCTGAACCTCAGGGCCAGCTGGAATGAACTGAATCACAACATTATCCCGGTCACTTGGCAAAGTCACAGCAGAGGGCCTCAGGTACCTAGGCCTGTGGCTGCCAGCCTCTTTGCTCAAGCAGGGCAGAGGGTCATTTGCTTTTTCCTCTAGGGGTTGTACATATAGCTCCTTTCTGTCCCCTGCCATTAAATATGTCTTGCTGTCTTGCACAACAGAGAATGGTGTACACTTTCCAGTTTTGTGATCTGAGAATATTCAACCCCCCGGCTTTGATGTGAAGGCCCAGAGCGTTAGGCTGAAATTGCCCAATAGAACTTGGGAAATGTTCCATATTTGCACTGTCTAATTCAGTAGATAGTAGCCACACATGGCTGTTCAGCACCAAAAATGTAGCTAGTGGAACTGAGGAATTTTAAATTGTAGTTTTGTTTATCTTTAAAAAGTAACCACATGCAGCTAGTGGCTACTGCCCCACACAGCACAGCATCCATCCTCAGACTCAAGCACGGTTCTAAATCCTAAGGCAGAAAAATGACTTAGCTCAAGGACAACCCAACAGAAGACAGGCTCATCTCTGTGCCTCCAGGACCCCTGGGTCCTGACCAGCTTCGAGCATCATTTAAAGAAGAGGAAAGAAGAAATGACAAAAGGTGAGTTCAGAGCCCTTCTCTGCTGATTGCTCCATTCAATCTGGTCTTTTCTGAAAATTATATTCAGACTGCTCCTCTCACTAAATATTAGAAGGCCAGGGAGCTGGAAGTCAGCATTAGAAAACCAACAGGCTTCTGCCCAGAGCATCCTTTCCATCATCCGGGCACCTGCACAGAAAGCAGAAAACATCCCGGGCCAATTTTTTTTTCTTTTAATTCCAAAAGATCAGAATGCCAGAGCCACGCTGCAGGTGGTGAAAGGGTATGCAGTGTGCTACGGAAGGAATCTGAAAACACCACGAAGGGCCATCAGCTTAATCTGGGGCTGACAAGGACTTCAAGCAGAACTAATGGCTCAGTTATATACCTCATTAGCCGAGTGGGATTTTACCCTTTTCCTTATTGTGATAGTTATTTCTCCCCTCTGCTATTGAGCAGAAGGAATTTTGTAACAATGTTAAATTATTTGCCATTTCCGAGAGGGAGGGAATCAATTAAAAAAGGGAGAGGGGAAAATGAATTTTTTCATCACTTGTGCTGATCATTTAAGATAGAATTTCCCCCAGAGGGATACTTGTAAAGAACTGTAGTTCCAGGGCTAGGCTAAAGAGAAAGTTCTCTCTCAGTGGTGATTAATATTGCCATCTCCCACCCCTTTCCTGCAAAAAGGGCTTGGAATTCAGTACAATCCCCAGTTTTATGTAGCTTTCCCTACTTCTCCATAGCAGGGAAACTCAAAATTTGAGGTGCTTGGCAAAGGAAAACCTACCTGGAACCTGCCAAGATATCCTCACTCTGCCTGCTTTACAAAATACAAATGCATCTTGTCTCTTCCACAGACCTTTCTGGGAAAAAAGCTGTACTCCTTCTGATGAATCAACCTCTCTCTAAACAATGGGGCTAAGCACACCCCAACACCACACTCCCTCACCTGCACCCCAGTACTTGGCCAGAAGCATCCAGCAAGCCTCTGTATATGCTCTCATAACCCCTGACAACTCAAATCCCTAACAATATTTCTGCTGGAGAAACTTTTATAAAATATTACAATCAATTCAATTGGATTAACACATTTGAACCTCTAAGTTCAACACAGTGGAAAACATAATACTTCTCT
Source organism: Erethizon dorsatum (assembly GCA_028451465.1). Classification (NCBI taxonomy): domain Eukaryota; kingdom Metazoa; phylum Chordata; class Mammalia; order Rodentia; family Erethizontidae; genus Erethizon; species Erethizon dorsatum. The sequence goes on along the minus strand of CM051827.1, from coordinate 104,595,403 downwards.
ATTACATCAAGTGTCTGGTCAGATATATATCACAAGGAACTGAAACCAGAGGCACTGGGGAGACCCTGTTTATCCCAACTTAGCAAAAGGGATTATCTGACAGTTGGAAATGAAAAACTACTAATAAACATTATGGTTTATTGAAAAGTTTAAACAATAAGATTAAGGAAACTTCTGCAATATTAAGAAATGTATATTATCCTACTTTACCTTGCTTGGGGAATTCCTCAAGGATTTATTATTCTGTTACACCACCAAAAAAGCCTGTGGTATGTTAAGGGATTCTGCCTTCTTTCCTGCATTCCCCATGAATCTAAAATTAAGAGGCAATCTTTCCTCAGCACATTGTACGTCCCTAAATTAGGTTTGGTTTCCAGAGCAGAATTTGGAAGTCAGTGTTTTGTTCCCCAGGAACAATTGGCCCCTAATAATAAATGCTCTAGAGAAAAGAGCCCCCTTCTCTCCAATGCTTCTGCTATTGGTGCTAAAATGCACACACCTGGTGCCAGGAAAATGCTAGGATGGGGAGCTGTCTGTCCTCCAGAGCCCAGGGCACAAGGCAAAGGAGAGAAGCCAAGGGTACTGCAGGGAGTGGCCTGGCTTTTGGGCAGCCAGGAGCAAAGAAGTCTCAAGACATAAGGGGTCTTGATTTGGGTGCAAGCCCGCTTCCTGGCTGCCTTGTTCCCTGCCTTTACAGCTCGTCTTTTCCATGGCCCCTAACAGCGATCCAGTTCTCTCTCTGGGCAAGGATTTCAGAAGCAGGCCACAGCGCTGTCAGGGTCTAAAGCTCCAGATGGGGAAAGCACTGAGCTCAGAATCCTCCACCGTGAAGGGAGGGTATTGATAATGTAACCCAAGTACAAATGTAGCCTGGGAGACGTAAATAAGAGCTGGGATGTTGAGAACCCAGACTCACATAACTATGACTTTGATTCTGCTCTTCTGTTCCCACATGACGTCTCTGTCCTGCGCCACATCACCCCAGGTACAAAGCTCAGCCCCTTGATCAGCATCCACTGGAAATTCATTCTCACTGAGCATTTGGTGAGTTCTGGTAGAATTTATGAAGATTTGGGAATGACGTAGGGAGGGGGAGTAAAAAGTATGCCACCATTCTAGCCCTCCGTCTCGCTTACTGAGGATTCCACACTTGATAAGCAGCACTGGGCATTACACCACTCCGGGGACACTCTCTCTGCCAGGTGACCCTGTCTTTTTTAATTGTTTCTACAACAGGGGAAAGAAGTCATACAGACTCCTGGGAGGTCTAACTGCAAGCATCAGGGTCAGTGAGCTCCCTCCCATCAGTTTATGGGCTAAAGCCTTCAGCTAGGAGTTAAAGGTTTCTCTCTTCCACACTGCTAATTAGCAACACAGATGACAATCTGTAATCCTAGTGGCATACATGCCAGCATAGCCTGAACCACAGGGTATGGCTTCTCCCAAAGGGACAGGACCTTCCCGGTAGACTGGGGAGAAGATAATGCATGCCTCAAGTCCGCCTGACTCCTCGAGGAACCTTTAGAAATCTTTGTGTTTACAAGCCTCACTTTACCACCACTGCAGAATGGATATCACGTGTCCATATGGCACTGGTTAAACCTTTGCCAGTGCTAGCACATTTAAAACTCTGAAACTCTGAACCCAAACTACTTTCCTATTCCAGAATATCGTTCTCTCACTAACCTACTGCTGCGTATGTTTAACCCTTCTCCTTCTCCTTATAATCTAATTATCCACAGGCCTAGAGGCAGCCATCAGTTTCCTGAACACACCCTCAGTCGGAGGTGTGGGGCAGAGCTCTGTTCCCCCAGGTTAGCTCGTTTAGGGCTTGCTTTAATCCATTATGTTCGTGTATGTTGGAAATTTCCCCAAATGCATTTTAATCTCCATCTGCCATTATAGGGAAATTTTCCCAAATTTTTTTGTTATTACATCTTGTAGTTCTAGAATATAATGTTTAACCATCAAACCTCAAGACAGGCCTATCCTTTAAACTCTAAATCTTTTTTGGAAATTTCTGCATCATAAATTTTTAGCTGCACTCCCAATGATGTGGCGTTCAACTATATTCTTTTAGCACAAAGGAAATGACACTCAAACTTGATGTTTTTCAAGCTCACAGGGGATTGTAAGGAAGCCGCATTTGGGTCCAAGGAAAGTCATTTTGTTAAAAGGAACATCCCGATACAACAACACATCCAATTTATCAACGTTGAGGAAAGTAACCAAGGAAGCCAAATATAATAGAAATCATCCAAATGCACAGCAGTGTCTACTCATAATGACATCTGTCCCTGGCCCTGTAGATACAGTCGTAATACAAACCTTCTAATATGGAAACCTCTAAACACAAGCATGGCCCACACTTTGTGGGAAGATGGGGGTGGCTACACAAAAGGATGGAGTCGAAAGACAGCACTGTTCATCTGACTGAACAGTGTGGAAAATCCTTCCTGCTTCATAGACACTCTGAGTGAAAAGAGCCAGCACTTTATCCCCATTGTCCCAACTGCTCTCTACAATACTGTGGATAGCAGGTACTAGTGTGCCATTTCATAGGTTAGATAGAAAATCCGAGACTCTGAAATGCAGTGGTGTTTTGGAAGTCAACCTGCTAGGGAGTCACAGAAGCAGGTTCGTGCTCAGGTCCATTTACTCCTTAAAGCTTTTCCCAATAATTCTCCAAAGACCAGCATCCAACGTCTGAGCCCCTGCTGCAGCATCCACACCTCATGACTGGCAACCTGCTTCTGCTCCCACACCTGCAGGGACAAGGGCCTCAGTCCCTCCTGAAGTAGCCCCTACCTCCCATCAGCACCCTACTCTTCTTTGTTTCTCCACGGGAACAGTCAGGAGCCTTCCACCTCCACTTGGGTAGGATGATCAAAGGGAAGCCTTAGACCCAGTGTGTAAAAAATAAAATAAAATACAATTAGAAAGATTCATTCAAAACAAGAAAAAGAAAATACTGCAGCAACAACCGAGAACCTAGCCTGCTCCAAATGCTCAGCCATTTCACTTCTTTAACAAAAACAGGAGCAGGTGAAGGGAACAGATGAGACAGAAAAGCATCAGTACTGCTGACCAGCCTTCGTGGGCCCGAGTGGGTCAGGATGGACCCACAATGGAGATGGTTCCTATCCAAGGAAACTTGGGTTCTTATTTCTCATAACCTTACACTGTGTCTAGATAAAAGCGCTGTCACCAGGGAAAGAACACAAATCCAGTGGTTTGGCCAAGAGCTGCAACAATTTGATTCCACTTGACTCAGGGGTTGGAACCAGTTTTGCTGTAATGTCTCCCCCATGCTTATTGTGTGCCAGGCTCTGTGCTAGGTATCTTTACCTGTCCCTGCATCTCCTAATTACCCTGAAAGGAAATTCTATTCTTGTCCTTTTTTATAGTAGACTTGGAGCCTTTCTCATCACTGCGCTGTCATCTACTCATCTGCCTCTCTGAGCCTCAGTTGCCCTGTGCTGCTACCAAGTGGCAGAGCTGGGATTTGACCCCAGTGGGTCTCGGAGCCTGTGTGGTTAACCTCTAGCTGTCCTGTTTCAGTATATTATAGCTGTAGACAGAGAGTTTAAACAGCAATAGCCAGTACAGGCCCACCAGTAACTTTTTTTTTTCAGGCCCAAATCAACCAACCAATGGGCTAGAAAAAAATCAGACAGAAATCACAAGTCTGCCAAATTCATTTTCAAAGCCAGTATAACATTGATACCAAAATTTACAAAGAGCCCAAAATGAAAATATTTCCTATTCATGAATAGTAAATAATAATCTAAATAGATCATTAGTAATGAGAACCTTGTTACATATTAAAAGACTAGCATATCACCAGGCATTGTGGTGCATGCCTGTAATCCCAGCACTTGGGAGGCTGAGGCAGGGGGATTGCCACAAGTTCGAGGCCAGCCTGGGCTACATAGTGAGTTCAAGACCAGCCTGTACTACACAGAGAGACTTTGCCCCCCTCCCCCCCCCCAAAAAAAGATAAAAGACTAGCATCCATGACTAAATAGAGTTCATCCCAGAAATGCAAGAATGGTTCCATTTTGGGAGCTTAATTTACTATAATTCACTGTAACAACAAATCAAGTAGGGACCATATAATCATTATAAATATGTATATGCTGGGAAAAAATTATAAATTTTAACATTTATTTCAGATACTATAGTTTGGATAACTGCCACCAAAGGGCCCATGTTATTAGAGACTTGATCCCCAATCCATGGCACTATTGGAAGGTGACGGTACCTTTAGGAGGGGGGGCTTAGTTAGATGTCTTCTAGCCATTCAGGAGAGTGTCCTTGAAGGAGATATTTCAACTCTGACCCCACCTCTTTCTTTCTTTTGCTTCCCAGCTGCCATGAGGAAAGCAGCTTGCTCCACCATGTGCTCTCCGCCATGATGTGCTATCTCAGTACAGGCCCGAAAGCCATGGGCCACCTGACCATGGATGGAACCCTTTAAAACTATAAGCTAAAATAAACCTTTCCTCTTTTTTAAGATGATTATTTCAAGTGTTTTTGTTATAGTAACAGAAACCTAATATAACAGATTTTAAGAGGAGAAAGAAAAACTCTTAGAATAAATAGATATATTCTCAACATGGTTACATATATTAAACATCAAACAAAATCCAGGAAACATGGAGTGTGGATGAGGATGTAGAACAACTAGAACTCTCATAAATCTGTTGGTGGACATGCAAGACACTTTAGGAGAAATTCGAGTACTTTATTACAAAACTAAATATATACCTATCCTGAAACTCAGCAATTTCATTCCTAGATAGTTTCCTCAAGAAAATTGAAAAGATATGTCCCTAGAAAGATTTGTATACAAATATTCACAAGACCCTTATTTATATTAGTCAAAAACTAAAGAATTCAGGTAACCATCAAAATGATAATGGCTCAACAAACTGTGGTATATTCATATAATGAATGTTCGAGGCTGCTTCTGCTGCCATAACAAAATATAATAGTTTTTTTCTGTCTTTCTTTCTTTCTTTTTTTTTTTTTTTTTTTTTTTGTCTTTTTGAGACAGGGTCTCGCTATGCAGCTCAGGCTGGCCTCGAACTCACAGCGATCCTCCTGCCTCAGCCTCCCGAGTGCTGCGATTACAGGCATGCACCAGCACACCCAGCTAAGAAGATATAATAGACTAGGCTTCTTAAATAATGAAAATTTATTTTCTCACAGGTCTGGAGACTGGAAAGTCCAAGATCAAGGTGTCAGTATGGTCAGGTTCTGGTGAGGGCTCTCTCTTTAGGTTGGTGATGGCCACCTTCTCACTGTGTCCTCACATGGTAGAGAGAAAACAAGCTCTCCAGTGTCTATTCTTTAAGGACAATAATCCTGTCAGACCAGGGCTCCATTCTTATGACCTCCTCTAACCCTAATTACTTCCTGAAGGCCTCATCTCCAAATACCATCACACTGGGAAGTAGGGCTTCAACAAATAAGTTTGGAGGATACACAAATACATAATCCATAACAGTGAAACATTACTCAGCAATAAAAGGGAACTGTTGATGCCTGCAGCAATATGAATGACTCTCAAATACAAAATGCTTCGTGAAAAAAGGCTTACATGGAGTATGAGTCCTTTATATGAGTTTCTAGAATAGATCAAACTAATCTGTAGTGGAAAAAACAGAACTATGTGCACAGCAAACAGAATGAAGAGACAACCTACAGGATAGGGAAAAAAATTGCCAGCTACTCCTCAGAGAAAGAACTAATATCTAGAATATAAAAAAAACTCAAAAAAATTAGACCACACTTAAAGACCCAATTAAAAATGGGCATCTGAAATGAAAAGACACTTCACAGATGAAGAAATACAAATGGCTAATAATTTCATCAAAAAATGTTTAACATCACTGGCCATTCAAGAAATGCAAATTAAAACAACACTGAGATTTCATCTCACTCCAGAAAGAATGGCTACTATCAAGAAATCAACAAATAATAAACGCTGGCAAGGCCGTAGGAAAAAGAAACCTGCCCCCATTGTTGGTGGGACTGTAAACTGATACAACCACTATAGAAATCAGTATGGAGATTCCTCAAAAAACTAAAAATATAGGGCCGGTGAGATGGCTCAGCGGCGTAAGCGCCTGCCTGGCAAGCACAAGGGCCCGAGTTCGACTCCCAGTACCCACATACGAAAAAAGGGCCAGTGATGTCGCTCAGCGGCACGGGCACCTGCTGGCGCACAAGATCCTGAGGTCGACCCCCAGTACCCACAAAAAAAAAAACAAAACTAAAACTAAAACTATAGATTTCATTTGACCCAGATACCCCTTCTAGGTATCTTCCTAAAAGAGTTAAAGACATCATACCACAGTGATGTATGCACATCCATGTTTATAGCAGCATAATTCATAATAGCTAACTCTTGGAAACAGCCTATATGTACATCAAAATAAAAGGAGGTAGAGAGAAGGGTAAAAAGAAGAATTGGGATGTGTTATGTACATGTACCAGTTCCCTACAGTGAATGTAATCATTATGCACTGCAAATGTGTACTAATAAAAGTTAAAAAAAAAAAAAAAAAACAGAACTGTGGTTGGTTGATGTTGGGGGGTGGGCTGAATGAGGAAGAAGAACAAAGAACTTTCTGGAATGTGGTATTATTCTACATCCTGATATTGGACTGGATTTCACAAGGGTATTAATTTGTCAAAACTCATAGACTAATATACCTTAGATGTCTACATTGAATTGTGCATCAATTTTATCTCAAAAATAAGAACTATAGGGCCGGTGAGATGGCTCAGCGGCATAAGCGCTTGCCTTGCAAGCGCGAGGGCCCGAGTTCGACTCCCGGATCCCACATACGAAAAAGGGGCCGGTGACATTGCTCAGTGGCACGGGTGCCTGTTGGTGCACGAGGTCCTGAGGTCAACACCCCGGTACCCACCAAAAAAAAAAAAAAATAAGAACTATAAGCAAATATACAATTCTGGTTAATGATGTGCACTTTGAAATTTGTTGCTGGTAAAATGTACTGATGTCTCAAGTTTATATTGAAATGCATCAAAACTTAAGATGAATTGAGGAACAGATGAAAGGAAGGCTAGATGAGAGATGTATAATTTTAAAAAACTATAGTAAAATGTTCATTGTGGCAACTAGGTGCTGGGTATAAGGGTGTTTACTGTAAAATTCTTCCAGCTTTTCTGTATGTTTGAAATTTTTTATAATAAAATATTAGAAGGAAGAGTCGGCCTCATATGTAGTAAAATACTAGAAGTATTTTCATTAAAGTCAGAAATAAGTCAAGGATAACTACCACTACCATTATTAGATAATGTCACTCTGAAAGTACCAGCAAGATTTCAAACTCAAATACCTTCAGGTACCAGGCAGTAAGGGAAAAATGGGGAAAAAAGTGAAGAGGGTTGGGTTTTTAAAAGTAGGGAGTGCTTAAATTCTGACCTTGGAGCTTATGAGCTCCAGTGTATTTTCTCCCCCAGGAATACCAGCCCAGAGCTGTCAAATTGCCTGAAATTTCAAGAAAAGCTAATATACCAGCTTTTGGTATATGTGCAAAAGCTATTTAAAAATATAGTTTAATTGTTTTGAAAATACATGTGTCCCTAAAGCAGTTTCCAATCTCTATACTAAAAAATAGGTAAGAAAAAGAAAAAATTAAACCCATGATACTTGACTGAAAATCTACCAGAAATTCTAAGAGTTTCAGTAAGATCGCTAATTACTCATTTAATATGTAAAACTTGATGGCTTTCTTATACGGGTATATAAATTATAAGCCCCTGGAAAATGTACAGGAAGTTAAAAAATCCAATTTATAATATCAACAAGAAAGAAATAAACCTAATAAGAAATGCTCAAGATAATATAAATAAAACTTTTAAATGTTACTGAGGGTGGATCAGGCGGCATAGGCTAAAGAATGCTGCAGAAACAACTGGCAGCAAATCTCAGTGGCTTAGAATAATACCGGCGTATTCATTTTCACCGGATGCAGCTGCGTATCCAGTCACCGTTCAGGGCAGCTGTCTGCCACGTGGCTCACCAAGATGCGATTTGCCCCTGTACATCCATGATCACCGCAAGATGGGGAGAAACAGAGGAGCATGCTTGGGCTAGTGATGCTTCACTCCCAAAGTACCACGTCACTTCTGCTTGCATCTCACTAGCCAAAACCGGCTGTGTAGACCTGCCTAACAGCAAAACGCTGCAAAGTGTAGAACAAATGAAATACTTGAGCATTTACTGCCTCTGCCCAGAGTTAATTAAACTTACATTGTGATCCTAAGAAGACTCAATAAAGATAGCAATTTTCCTTACATTATACTGTATATTTTTAAAATTATTTTATTTTTCTGTGGTCCTGGGAATAAAGCCCAGGATCTCATGCATGCTAGACAAGCACCCTATCATCGAGCTAAACCCCAGTCCTTGCAAGTGTGATCCCCATCAAAGTACCACTTGGATGTTTCTTAGAGTAAGACAAGTATTAAAATTTAAGGGGCCGATGAGATGGCTCGGGCCAGTGAGATGGCTCAGCGGCACGGGCGCCTCCTGGTGCGCGAGGTCCTGAGGTCAACCCCCGGTACCCACACACACACACAAAAAAAGAACACTTAAATTTATATGCAAAAATAAACATGTAGGCATAGCCAGAAAATTTCTGGAAAAAAGAGGAGTTGCATTTTAAAATGCGTTATAAGGCATCAATAATTTTAAAGATTTGGTATGAAAATATGAATTGGCAGATAAACTAATGTGGAAAATAGAGGATCTAAAAAGAAAAAAAAGGGCCGGTGATATGGCTCAGTGGCACAAGCGCCTGCCTGGCAAGCGCGAGGTCCTGAGTTCGACTCCCGGTACCCACATAAAGTAGAAAAAGGGCCGGTGATATCGCTCAGCAGCACAAGCACCTGCCTGGCAAGCAACAGGTCCTGAGTTCGACTCCCGGTACCCACATAAAAAAAAATAAAAGAAAAAATAAAAAGAAACAAAAATGTATACAAAATTAGGCATAAATTTGAGGTGGCATTTCAAAGAGGAAATATTTTATTAAATTAAATTTTCTCCAACTAGTAATAATTAATAAATAGTGTTGGGACAACTGGTTAGATATTGGGGGAGGGAGCCAAACCCGATCTCACTTTGTATACTAAAACATATTCTGGACAGATAAAAGATACAAACATTAAAAATAAATTTATAAAAACATAATAGAAAACCTGATAAATACATGAAACTTTGAAAATATCCCAGGAATTATTTTAAAATTAACAAATCTAAATGCATAAAAATGGAAAATTTCTGACAGACCAAAAAAAAGAAATTCAAAAGATAATGGCAAACCGGGAAAAGACTAAAATCCATAATACTATTTATGGAAGAACTTTCAGAAATTATAAAGACAAAGTTCAAAACCTCAACTTTGAAAAATGGGGACAAAAGGGACAGACAAAAAAGAAATACAAATGACTTCTAAACATTTGGAAAACTTTTATCTTCTGTCATATTTAAAATGATGAATTATTGTTTCATCCATGTGATTGGCAAATATTTTAAAACATATTAACACCTGGTGCAGGTGAACACAGGGAGATACCAGCATGTTCTTGTACTGTCAGAAGGTCAGAAAGAGTATACTTCTTTTGTTTTGTTTGTTTTGTTTCGTTTTGTTTTGTGACACTAGAGATCAAACCTAGGCCCTCCTGCATGCTAAGCAAGTGCTATACCACTGAGCTGTATCCCCAGCCCTAACAGGAGTATAAACTGATGCAATTTCTTTGAGTGACAAATTGACAATAAGTATCAAATTTTCAACTTACATGTCCTCTAACCCAGCAATTTTATTTCTACAAATCCACTCATATATCTGCCAAAAGTACAAAAATGTTTGCTGCAGCATTTTATGTAATCATTTAAAAAAGAGAGAGAGAAAACCTGGAAAACCTAACCACTCATCAATAGAACAGTTAAGTACATAAGAGGTATAGTGAAGGATGCTTTAAAGAGACCCTGGAAAGATACACAAATAAGGCAGAGGCCCAGGGCAGGGGACCATCCCACAAGGGAGGCCGGAATGGGTACCCTCAGTACATTCCTGTTTCTACTATTTTGATTTTTGAACTATTGAGTGTATTACCTATTCCAAAACCAAACTTGAATTTAAAAACAAGAAAAAGAATAAGACCCATCTGTATAGGCCAATAGAGAATGATCTCCAGATACATTGTTAATTGTAAAAAGCAGATGCTACCATTTAAAGGGGAAAGTATAGGCGTTGAAAATGTCTCGAATGATACAGAAGAAACTGCGAAGAGGAATTTCCTTTGCTGGAAATCGGGAGTAGAAGAATCACTTTTCATTTTATACCCTCTAGTAGTACTTGTTTCTTACCGCATATATACAATACAGTTGCGATTCTTTAATCCCTAGATCAAAATAATTGGTCTGGAATCTCCAGGATGAAAGCAGTAGAAGCCATAGAAACAGACGTTGAGCGGGGTGGGGAAAGTCAGTGACCTGAATGACACATTCGGCTGGGCACTGAGCTTTGGGAAAAGAGTAAGACTTCGAAGTCAAGTCCACACGATCTTGAATCCTGCCTTTGCTTCTTAGCAGCTCGGTGACCCCAAACAAGTCCTTTCACCTCTCTCTACCTGTTTCTTCATTCCTTAAAATGGGAATTATTGCCCTTGCCTTCTAGAATTGTTATGATGATTAAACAACACGATGCAGGTAAGGTGCCTTAGTTAAAAAGTCTGGCGTGTAGCAAGCATTTAATTAGAAGTACTTGGAGAAAGGTTAACTCATTTTACCCTGGTACTCTGGGATATCATGTGGCTTTTGGAAAGAATTAAATACAGCTTCTTCGCCTACTAATGTGAAAAGATCTCCAGGCACATTCTTACACGAGAAAAAGCAAGTGAGAAATCAGAATGTGTATCAGGATTGCACTTGGGCCCTAGAAAAATAAAACTGTATAATGTTTCAATGTTGAATTTTTTTTTTTTTTTTTAAATCAAATTGCTATGGGTATTTAAAAGACTGGTGGGCTGCATACTAACCCGCCACAGTGGTTCCGCGGGAAGGGATTGGAGGGACTTTGGCTTCTCACTCTACACGCGCTGCAGTGTTGGAACTTTTTAGACTAGCATCGGTCACTGTGTTCATCTTAAGCCAACACTGTCCCCTCCCCACCTCACCGGCGCGGGGCGCGGGGCGCGAGGCCGGGGCGCGGCACTGCAGCCCGGCACCCGCTGAGCCCCGAGCCACGGCGAAGCGCCATCAGCTCCGCCATCAGCCGCGCGGCGTGCAGCCCGCGCCCCGCTGCTCGCGGCCTCGGCCCCGGGCGGTAATAATGAGGCACAGCGCCGTGACCGGGCCCTCGGCTGCGCCGCGCCAGCCGCGCGCCGACCGCATTAGCATGTTCGAGGCCTTCTTGTTTGTTCTTTTGTGCTCATTTTCCAGCCCAAATGCTCGGAGCAGCGGGGCCACCGAGGCAGAACGCAGCTGCCCTGGTTTTAGAAAGCGCCGCCGGCCGCGGGCCCCGCTTCCCCGGGAGACCTCGGCCTCCAGCCCTGCCCAGCCGGAGCCTCTGCTGGGCGCCTGGCCAGGAAGAAGGGGCCGGAAAGGGGCCTGGGCATTTGCCTTCTCCCAGGAAGGCGCCTTTGGTCCCAGGGCGCGCAGACGGGGTGGGCTGGTGACCCGGCTCTGCAGGGATGCTGTGGAGCCCCTGGCCTGCACTCTGACCCAGGCGCGCCTCAGTTTCTCAGCTTTTACAAATGAGGCTAAGACTGCGTATCTCCTAGGATTGAATACTTGGAAAGCGCTTACCTCTGTGCTTGACACGTTATCTAATTTATTCTTCAATAACCCTGAGAGGTGGGTATTAATACTGTCAAAGGAAATGGTGTACCTAGGGGCGAAGCGACTCGGCAGGGGTCTCGACAGCCGGGAAGGTGCTCCAGCGAGAGTAGGAAGCAGCTACAGCAGCAGGCTCTATCTCTAAGGTAGACGGAGGCGTGTCCTTTACATGAGTCAAATATTCTGGCCTAGGAGGGATTTCGGGAAAGACACTTTCAGACAAGGAGGCTGGAGAAACCTGTACCTAGGGAGAGGCCTCCTCGGGAGGAGCACAGAAGCCTTGAGGGTGAAGCGTGTGCGCTGCGTGGTTGCTCCCCAGCTCTAGTCAAAGGGGACGGCTGCCTGTCTCTACCCCCACAAACTTCCCAAGAGGAGGAAGAGGAGAGGCCAAAACCCAGCGCAAAGTAGAGTGCTCGAGACGGGGTAGTGGCAGAGGATAGACATGTAGATAAAACCAGCCTTTTCAACAGTGGCGCAGGACCACAGGATAGCCAATCATTATACACAGAAATTAACTCAAGAGCTATGGATGTAGCGCAGTGGTGGAGTCTTGTACAGCATGCACCAGGCCCTGAGCTCAATCCCCAGCACCACGAGAAAAGAAAAATTAATCCAAAATGGATCATAGACCTAAATGTAAAAGCTAAAACTATAGAACTCTCAGAAGAAAACACGGTAGTAAATCCTTGTGACCTGGGGTTAAGCGATAGTTTCTTAAATATGAGAACAAAAGCATCAGAAAGAGAAAAAAAAAAAAAAAGGAAGAAAAAGATAAAGACAATTAAACTACATCAAAAACCTTGGTGCTACCAAAAAAAGTGAAAAGACAGTCCCAAAATAGTAGAAAGAAAAGAAATTATAAATCATATAGCTAGTAAGGAAATTGTATCTAGAGTATGTAAAGAACTTTTACAACTCAATAATACAAATTACTCAACTTTTTTGGGGAAGATCATACAACCACAAGAAACAAAGGCAATCCTAGACAAATGGGAGCATTTTAACTAAAAGGCTTCTGCACAGCAAAGGAAACAATTATCAGAGTGAACTTACAGAATGGGAGAAAATATTTGCAAACTACACATCCCACAAGTGATTAATATTTGCAATACATAAGGAACTCCAAAAATTCAACAGCACAAAATTAAATAACCCAATTTGAAAATGTGCAAGAAGGGAGTAGCTCAGAGATAGGGTGTTTACCAAGGCCCTGGATTCAATCCCCACTAAAGGAAAAAAAAAATTGAGCAATAGATCTAAATAGACATTAAAAAAAAAAAAAAGACATACAAATGGCCAACAGGTATATGAAAAAGATGCTCAACATTATTAATCACCAAAGAAATTCAAATCAAAACCACAATGAGTTATATTTGACTCCAGCAAAAATGACAAAACAAAACAAGACCTGATGAGAATGTAGAGGAAAGGGGATCCTGCATGCTGTTGGTGGGAATGTAAAGTAATACAGCCATTATGGAAAACAGCATGGAGGGTTCTTAAAAATAGAATTACCATGTGCTCCAGCAATCCACTCCAGGGCATATATCCAAAGGAAATGAAATCAGTATGTTTTCCAGGCATGGTGGTACATACCTGTGGTACCGGCTGAGGCTGAGGCTGAGGCTGAGACAGAAGGACTGCAAGTTCAAGTCCAGCTTGGGCAAAACTTAGCAACTTAGTGAATCTGTCTCAAAATAAAGGGAAGGAGTGAGGATGGAGTTGTAGTTCAATGTGAAGGCCCTGGATTCAATCTCCACTACCAAAATAAATAACAAACAAATAAATAAAATCTGTAGGTTGAAGAGACATTTGCACTCCATGTTAATTGTCCCCCTATTCCCAATAGTCAAGAAATGGAAACACAAGTGTCCATCAGCTGATGAATGGATGAAGACAATATGATATATATATATACATAACAGAATACTATTCAGCCATAAAGAGAGTGGAATTCTGTCATTTGCAACAACATGAATGGAAATGCAGAATATTGTGTTACATTAAATAAGCCAGCCACACAAAGATCAGTACTTCATGATCTCACTCATCTGTGGAACATAAAAAAGTTGATCTTGTAGAAGCTGAGAATAGAATGATGGTTACCAGGGACTGGGGAGAATAGGGAGAAAGGAAATATAAGGAAGGATTGGCCAGTGAGTACTAAGTTGCAGTCCGACGGGAGGAAGAAGTTCTAGTGTAGTTATTGTACAGTAGCGTGACAACAGGCAGGGACTGTGTGCTGTATACCACAAAAAACTGGAAGAAAGGAATTTGAATGCTTTCCCTATAAAGTGATACATGTTTGAGGAGATAGAAATGTTTAGACTGATTACACAATGTATACATGTATTGAAGTGTGGCACCCCACTAATATAGACTTTTTTGTTTTTATGTATCAGTTAAAAATTAAATTTTTTACAAAGGAGGAAGAATTTGAATAGACATTTCTCTAAAAGATGACCAGTAAATACATGAAAAGATGCTCAGTGTCATTAATCATTATGGAAATGCACATCAAACCTACTTCATGCCCACTAGGGTGGCTATAACCAGACAGACAGGGTGTGAAGAAATTGGAACCCTCAGACATTGCTGATGGGGTACAAGACGGTGCACACATTAGGTAACAGTTCAGCAGCTCCTCAAAAAATGAAACATACAGTTGCCACACAACCCAGCAATTCTACTATCTACCTAAGAAAATTGAAAACATATTCGCACAGAGATATATGTGAATTTCATAGCAGCATTATTCATGATAGCCAAAATGTAGACCAGATAAGTGAAATATGGGATGTCCACACTGTGGATATTATTCAACCATAAGAGGGAATGAAATGCTAACACCTGCTACCTGATGAACCTTGAAAACCTCACACTAAGGGAAAGGAGCCAGGCACAAAAGTCCACATATTGCGTAGTTCCATTTATATAAAATGTCCAGAATAGGAAAATCCACAGAGACAGGAAGTAGATCCATGGTTGTCAGGAGTTGGAGGGGAAAGAAGAATGGAGAGTGACTGCTGTCAGGTTCTAGGCTTCTATGAGAGATGACAAAAAGGTTCTGCAATTAGTGGTGACAGTTAACTGTGTGACTATATTAAAAACCACCACACTGTATACTTTAAACAGATGAATTTAAGTATGTGAAAAAGTGGTTTGTTTGTTGTTTTTAAATAGAAAGGGTTTGGGCCGGTGAGATATCTCGCAGCATAAGCGCCTGCCTGGCAAGCATGAGGTCCTGAGTTCAACTCCTGGAACCCACATACGAAAAAAGGGCCGATGATATCGCTCAGCGGCACGGGCACCTGCTGGCACGTGAGGTCCTGAGGTCGACCCCTGGTACCCACAAAAATAAAAATAAAAATAAAAATAAATAGAAGGGGCTTAAGAAGGGATTTGTGTAAGTAAAAGTCATTTTAAAAGTCAGGCAGGATGGCTGTGAGTTCCAGGCAGAGGAAACAGCAGGTGTGAATTGAAGATCTGAAAAGAGAAGAAGATGATGAGGTTTGGAGGAGGTCAGAAGGTCTGGAAATACAGTGTAAAGGTACAGAGAGTGGATTACAGGGGTGAGGTCAGGAAGGGTCTTGTGGGCCACAGTAATGAATTGAAGCTTTCTCCCAAGGTCAGTGGGTAGCTACATCATCCCTCTCACTGACATACACCAGTACCTGCACAAATAACCACTCAGGTCCTTCCATACTTTATCTCATCCTGGCTGCCCTCCACCTACAAGGAAATGGTTTTTCCTTGATCTGATCTCCTGGGGCCCCTCAACACCACCCTCTCGTACCTCTGCACATGCTTTGTCTTGTGCCTCGAGCAATCCTGCATCCACCAGGCTATTACTTGCCAGTCCTTCCAGGTGCAGTTGAGATGTCCTGGCCTCTGAAAACTATCCATCTAACTTCCCACCTCCAGCACTCTCTGGTCTCCAACCCAGGAAAACTCCACATACACCATCCACGGACTCCCCAAGCTCATGGAGTACCCCTCTGTCCTTGAGTGTCTCGCACTGGACAGTGAACTGTGAGTCTCGTGGGGTGGAGGAGGGATGAGAGATGAGGCCTCAGCACCATCCTGTGCACAGTAAGTGCTCTGTGTCTGTGCCAAATGAATGACTGGATAGAGATGAAAGAATGACTGCGCTGTACCCCACCCTGCTGGCCATTTCCTTTGAAAGTGTTTCCACTTTGGCTCTGATCTGTCGGGCCTCCCTGGCAGTGCCACCTGACCATGTTCCCCTGATCCCCTGGGATGCATCTCTACACACAGGTGAACCCAACACTGATACAGGGCAGTGACCTTAGACAGAATCCTGGCTTTTCTGCTTCCTGGCTGTGCAACCTTGCATTTCTCCTCCGAGCACAGTTATCGATGTCTATGCAACTCCTTCCTAGGACTGTGTGGTTAAAAATGGGGAAAGAGTACAGCAGAAATATTTTAATTTTCTTTAAGCTAAGTGCAGCTCTGGGGATCTAAATCAGGGGAAGTTTAATCAGTCGTTTTTAGGGGCTCTCCTGCCCCATGATTGCTCCAGAATGCTGGGATCTTGTGTAGCAAAAAGCCTACCAGAGGCTGCCAGTCACCCATTAATCACCTGTCCTACTTGTTCTTGAGGGGACAGATGCCTAGGATCCCATCTTCACAGCTCCTCCCACCAGACAGACATCTCTGCTGCCTCTGTGCCACTCCTTCAGCACTCTAAGGTGATTGTCTCCCCTGGGTGCCCTCAACTCCTTTGGAGGAACCCACTAGGTGTCCTATTCCAGGTTCATGAGAGCTGTCTTCTCCCTCTCCATGCTTTTGAAAGAACTCCCCACTAAGACTCCCAGCATGATTTATTCAAGAAGTTTGGCTGTTACGGAAGTGACCCTCTCTTTAATCCACTCCTGCTTTGCCCTGTGCAAGAATCCCAGAGGCAGAAGAATTTGAAGGGCAGGCTATGGGCTTGGAGCACAAGGATGGGGGAATAGAAAAAAAAAAAAAAAAAAAAGCCAAATGCATTCATACATCAAAAATAGATCCAGCCGCAAGTATGCACCAAAAAGCTTTAATAGATGGTGAAGGGCCGTGCCTGGGGTAGGAGTCACACAATGCTGAGCCAGTCTGGGAAGGGCTTCAGTTACTTCCACATGCAGATAGAATCCTTCAGGAAAGGCCTGGCCATGGGAAGATATTCATAAGTAATAATGGGATGGATGAAAGAGCAGAAAGTTCTGACTTCCTCAGTCCCAAGCAGCAAGCTCTTCTGACTTACCTGGGACCGTCCAAAGCCAAAACTCAGAGGCCAGATGCCCTACATCAGCCTCTGCACCCTCTTTCCTCTCTCTGTTGTTCTAGACCCGCGGCAGGATCAGCAGCCCCAGAGCCAGTGCTGCTGTATGGCTGCGCTTACTGGGCTGCTACTTAGGACAAAACTTCTTCCTGAGCCATCTTGGAAAGATTAGTCATAGCTGTTGCTAATGTCGAACTAAAGTTTCCAAACATCAAGCAACATCCCGTCTGGTGCAGTGCTTCTTGTGTAGATGAAAGCCCTGTCTCAGTCCTCTTTTTATACTGAGAAAATTATAGCATAATGAGGTGGGTTCCATCCTACATCTGTCTGACTCCAGAGCGCATATTCCCAACCATCTTAGTAGGTACCACTTCCAGCTGTTTAAAAAAAAAAAAAAGCAAACTCAGTGGCTTTGCAAGGACCTAATTACTGGCTTCTAGAAAGAATTTGCGGGGAGCGGCTGCCCTGTCAGCTCAGTACAGGCCCACAGCCGGAACCATCAGGGCTCTTGCTTCTTAGCCCTTGTTTGTATGTGATACTGCCGCTGACACCCCTCTCTTCTAGGACTGCCCTGTGGGCCTGGGGCTAGAATACAAGGTCAAATGATCAGGTAGTCCAAACCACCTCTTCTCTCTGCTCAGACATCTCCACGCTTTCCCATCCCCAGCATAAGCAGATCTTCAGCTTTTTCTGACCTGCTGAGGAACAAGCATGGAGCTGGAGTCTGGAGACCCAAGTTTTGTTTTCCTGAAACCTTGGGTTATTGCTCAGCCTTCCCTGCTGTGTAGCTTCCCTGACTGTAAGAGGAGAGTCTGGATCTTTCATCCAGCTCAGAGGATTGACCTCCACCCCTATCTCTGCAGCCTTATATCCTCTGCCCAAGCTGCTTTCTCAGCCCTGGACTCCTCTCCTGCTTCTCCCTGTTGTCCTCAATGCCCCGTCCTATGAAACCTTCTTTCCTACCATCTCTGCTCACCCAAATCCTACTCATCCTCCCAGCTCCTGCCCAAACATTACTTCCTCCAAGAAGCCTGCTCTAATCCCAAGAAGATACCTATCTCATACTCCTTCAAACACAGGTAGCACTACGCCTGTGTGGTTCCCAAGGAGCACAACTCCTACCTTATTTTTAAGAGGTTTGGGCCAAATACTATTTGAACGAAAGGCACAAGTTTTTAGTCAAACAGACCTGGGTTCAAATCCCAATTCCCTGACTGTGATTATGTTGGGCAAGTACAAAGGTACCTTGATTCACGAACTTAATCCTTTCCATTGAATCAAATTCAATAGTTAAATGTTAGGTTAAATGTTGACCTTATGGGAAAATTTGATTTAGTTCTTATCCAATTTGGTTAGCGACCAGAATTGTGGAAAGAATTAAGTTTGTGAACCAAGGTGCCACTGCAACTTAACAGTTCTGAACTTCACTTAACTTATGTGTAAGTAGGAATAACATAGCATCTCCCATACAGGGTCTTATCATTGTCTTTTGTTTTCTTTTTCTTTCTCTTTTTTCTTTTTCCAGTACTGGGGCTCAACAAGATGCCCAGGCTGGCCTCAAACCTGCAATCCTCTTATCTCAGCCTCTGAGTAGCTGGGATTATAGCCATGCACACCACACCCTGCTACATTGTCTTTCCTTTTATGCAAGCTCCCCAAGGGTGAACAAAGCATCTTTCTTGTTTCTTCATAGGCGCTCAGCACAGGGTCCTCCTGAACATAGCTAAATATTTTTAGAATATAACAATCAAAAGTAGTTTCAGGGCTCAGGAGGTAGTTCAGTGATAGAGTGTTTGCCTAGCATGTACAGAGCACTGGATTTGATCCCCAGCACCACCAAAAAAAAAAAGTTTCAGGCTATACACCTATGTTCATAGCAACATTATTCATAATAGGTAAAATGTGAAAGTAACTTAAGTGTCCATATACCGATGAATAAACAAAATGTAATATATACATACAATGGATTATTACTCAGTCTTTTAAAAGAAGGAGAGCCTGTCATATACTACAACATGGTGTACTCTCAACTTTGCCATCATTAGGACACAATACCCAATACCCACAACTTAAAGAAGGAGAGAGATTTAATTTGGCTTATGATTTCAGGGGATTCAGTCCATCGGCAGGTAGCTACAAGGCAGGAACATCATGGTAGAAGGGTTTGGTGAAGCAAAGATTCTTAGTTCATGGAGGCTAGAAAGCAGAGCAGGAGAACAGCATCTCCATGATCCAGTCACCTTCCAAAAGCTCCACCTCTGAACACCTGAGACTTTGGGGTACATTTTAGACCCCAATCATAACACATGGATAAAACTTGAGTGCATTACACTAAATAAAACAAGCCAACCCCAAAAAGACAAATACCAGCTGGGCACAGAGGTGCATGCCTGTAGTCCCAGCTATTCCAGAAGCTGAGAGAAGCTTGCTTGAGCCTAGAAGTTGGAGACCAGCCTGTGCAAAACAGCAAGAACACCATCTCAAAAAAAGAAAAAAAAAAAAATATATATATATATATATATGTACTGAGGTACCTGGAGTAGTCAACTTCATTCTAGAGTAGTCAACTCCATCAACAGAAAGTAGAATGGTGGTTGCCTGGGACTTGGAGGGAGGGAGAATTGATTGTTGCTGTTTAATGGATGCAGAGTTTTAGTTTTGCCAGGTGCAAAGAGTTCCAGAGCTGATTGCCCAGCTTCATGCTACTGAGCTATACACTTAAAAAGTACATTAAAATGGTATATTTTATATTATACATATTTTACCACAATTTTTTAAAAACTTTTTTAAAGATTTGTTTCAGGCTGAACTCCTGAAGGGTCATAGTAGAAACAGAAACTGCTGAGACCATCTACATAAAGTTTAAAGTGTTTGGATATAAATATATTTTTAATGTCTGTGAGCCTATCCATATACACATGCATGCCAAACGAGCTCATTTTTCTTCTCCTTACTGCTCTGAAGGGTGACATGGAGATCATCAGCACAGGATGGATCTGAACGACCTGCTGATTACAGGATAATATTCATACAATGAGGTTAAAAGCACTGGCTGAAAAGTTCTTTCATAAAACCTGCTACATGAGAAGAGAAAATAATTTATGAGAACATGAACAATTAGCA
This sequence comes from Erethizon dorsatum, assembly GCA_028451465.1. NCBI lineage: Eukaryota > Metazoa > Chordata > Mammalia > Rodentia > Erethizontidae > Erethizon > Erethizon dorsatum. The sequence continues at coordinate 104,575,121 of CM051827.1, read as the reverse complement.
CTTTGTAAAAAAGAAATAATGCACTTAACTTGATCCCTATATTTAACATCAATTAAAGATTATCCTCATGAATGAAACTCGACCTGGAAATTAACAAGGGATTTAAATTGCATTATGCAAGCAAAAGAGAGAAGCCAGAGCACTGGTTCAGGGCTTCTGATATTCAGCTGGGATGGTATTTGTACAACGCAGCCTGGCCATTTCTTCACATTTCTCTGAGTTCCCAGATGTTTCTGGAACATAAAGAAGCATTTGTTCCAACACAAAAACCCTGTAATAAAAATCCTGAGGTAGCTGCAAACACAAGGTTGGCACCTTTCATTTTTAAAAATAGTTTCTGGGTCATTTTTTTGCTAATAAACTAACCAAGAGATTCCCTTAAGAAGGGATGTCTGTGCTGCTCCAAGACTGGAATCTGCAACATTTCTGTAAGACTACCCATAAGTCTCTAGTGGACAGGGCTACACCAGAAATCATATTCTGTGTCACCTGGTTCCAAGTCACTGCACATTTTATTCCCTAAAATGAGCAGCTCAGAAGGTATGAGATGAGTCTTAGAAAACAAGGGTGAACTCTAGCTATTTATGTGTGGGTTTTGAAATAGCTACAATGTAGTGAGCCAGACTCTGTGCTCAGCAGCCCCAACCTACAAGGCCAGTATTATTGTCCCCAGCTGTGTAACAGGGACCCAGCTTGCTCTGTTTCTAGGGCTCACTGGCAGCCACTCCCCTCCCATGGAGCGCAGATATGATGTGGAAGCACAGGCACCCTCAAAGAGGACAAGCAGAAAAGCCTCTGGGCGCTCCAGAGCCTGTACCTAGAACCAGAACATGAGCTCCCTCAATTTACTTCCTTCTGATCCCAAGCACCCTGCTGCTTCCAGGGGGACGTGTCAGGACCACAGCTCTGATGCTGATTGCTACGAACGGCCCCACTGGGAGGAAGTCGAGAGCTTCTTGCCATCTTTCAGACCCCCTGGAAGAAAGGGTCTTGTTCACAGCCTAGAAAGTGCCCCCCCTGAGAAACTGACTTTGTGGGGTTTTTTCCCTGTCACTGTCACTCTTGCTACCTTCAGGTTTTCTGGTTATTGTGCCTGGTGCTGGATCTGGAGACAATTTACCCTTTGCTGAGAGTGTAAGAAAAAAAAAAAAGGCAGAGAGAGATTCAGCCCTCACAATCCTGGCTTGGTGAGTGTATGCACAGAGCAGCGGTTCCCCATTGTTATCTTGGGAAAAGAGAAAGCAGATGTTAACCATGACCCCTTGAGAATTCACCTTGCTGTGCTATAAAATTCTGCATTATTAGCAGATTCCAAAATCCTTCCACTCTTGTGCACATCTTAGATGGGAGTGAATATTTGAGAATTCAAAAATGTGGAGAGGGGGCTGGTGAGATGGCTCAGCGGCGTAAGCGCCTGCCTTGCAAGCGCGACGGCCCGAGTTCGACTCCCGGAACCCACATACGAAAAAGGGGCCGGTGATATCGCTCAGCGGCACGGGTGCCTGTTGGCACACGAGGTCCTGAGGTCGACCCCCCGGTACCCACAAAAAAAAAAAAAAAAAAAAAAAAAAAAAAAATGTGGAGAGGATGGAGGTGGCAGAAGTTTATTAAATTGGCCCAGGGCAGTTTTGAAATTTGAAAGTTTCTCACACTCCATGGCTCTGGGCCAACTCACCGCCGACTCAGCTCAGCTGCCTGTGCAGGGTGTTCTCCTCCAATAGCGTCCTTTCCATCCTCATGGAAAGTGAAAAACAAGCATTTGGGGTGTCACAGAGGACTCCAAACTTGTCCAGCTCCAGCTGGACTCTGAGGCACACCAGGAAGAGAGCACAGTAGCACGAGGAATTCATGGTGAGGCCACCAAACTAAATTAATGGATAACGTGTTTAAAGACAAATCCGTCTAAGGTAACTTCTCTTTGATAGAAGCCAACAATGAAACGCAACAGTTTCTTCTTCTGCTAATCTGACTGCCCCATTGAAAAGTGAAAGATTTGGGGGGTTTGGGGGGGGTTGTTCTGTTTTGTGTGTGTTTTAAAATTTTATTGGTACATTTTAGATATGCATGATAACATTCATCGTAGAGAATTTGTACCTGTACATGATATATCTTGCTTTTTCTCTTTTTCCCATTCCCCTCCCCCTCTTCAACCCCTCTTTCCCTCCTTATCTACAAAAGCTTTGTTTCCATTTTTTCCTTCAATTCTTTTTTTTCCTTGTCCCTTCTTCCCCCCCTCCAAGTTCCCCTTCTCATTTGAACATTTTCTTCCCATTTCCCAATATCTATTATATATTTTGGTCCTTATTTACACTTTTGGATTCTCACACCAGAGAAACAATGGAGTATTTAAACATGTGTGTCCAATTTATTTCACTTAACAGTATGGTCTCAAGGTGCATCCATTTAGCTAAAAATGTCTCCAGCTTATCCTTCTTTATAGCTGAGTAGTACTCCACTGTATAAAAAACCACTTCTTCTTTATCCATTCATCTATTGATGGGCATTTGGGTTGTTTCCAAGATTTAGTTGTTATAAACTGTGCCACTATAAACATGGGTGTGCATGTGTACGACACTTTTAATTCTTTCAGGAAGATACCAAGAAGGGGAATAACTGGGTCAAATGGAACCTCTAGTTCTGGTTTTTTTGAGGAATCTCTACACTGATTTCCACAGTGGTTGTACCAATCTACACTCCCACCAGCAGTGGAGAAGGGTTCCTTTTTCCCCACAGCCCCGCCAGCATTTGTTATTGGTTGATTTCTTGATAACAGCCATTCTTTCTGGGGTGAGATGGAATCTCAGTGTTATTTTAATTTCCATCTCTCAAATGACCAGTGACATTGAACATTTTTTCATATATTTATTTGCCATTTCTACTTCTTCATCTGAGAAGTGTCTCTTTATTTCACATGCCCATTTTTGGATTGGGTCTTTAAATTTGGGGAGTGTGATTTTTTAGATATTACTCCTTTGTCTGAGGAACAGCTGGTAAAAAAAATTTCTCCCCACACTGTGGGCTGTCTTTTTACTCTGTTGGTGGTTTCTTTTGCTATGCAAGAGCTTTTTAATAAGATGAAGTTCTTGTGGTTTCTTTTGCCATCAATTTCCAATTTCATTGCACTTTGGCCTGATAATATGCATGGGATAATTTCAATTCCTTTGCATTTCTTAAGCACGTTCTGTGAGCTAGTATGTGGTCTATTTTGGAGAACGTCCCATGTGCAGCTGAGAAGAACATGTATTATGATGTTGTGGGGTGGAACACCCTGTAGACATCTACTAAGTCCTTTTGTTCAATAGTTCGGTTCAGTGGGTTTTTTGTTTTTATGACTTTTACTATTTTGGAAAAAGGAGAGGAAAACAGCAAAACCAAATATCCATTCAGTGAAAAACCATAATTATAGAGGGTGTTCTCCAAACATACAAATATGTTTTGCAACAAGATTTTACAGGTTTCTGTAGCAATGGAGCCGAGTGCATAAGTCCAGGGCTTTGAAATCAGAAGGATTTTGATTGCATTCTGCCTCTGTGCCTTTCTAGCTGTGTGGCCTTAAACAATCTAATTAACCTCTCTGACCCTCAGTTTCCTCCCCTGTAAAATGGGAATAAGAATAACATTTATTTTTATAGGACTACTCTGAAGATTAAATGAGATGATAGGCATAAAGTACAACAGTATCCAGAACAGAATAGGTACCCAAGAAATGCAAGCTGCTGGACCTCATTATTTTCATCATTGCTGCTGTTGATGAGGTCATTTTTAAGTACACTTGCCCCAAAATTAGTAGCATCTACAAGTCCTGCCCTGAAACCACAGCTGGGACTTGTTTTCATCATAAGTTAGACCTGAGGGTCCCTGAGGCAAACCGCAGGTTACAGATCCCTTCCAGTAGGAGGTGCTTATCTCCCCCAACCCTCTCCCCAGCCTTTAGTCCCCACCCCTAGATTTTGATTTCAGAATTCCCTGCTAGGGGAGATGTACTAAGAACATCCTGGAATGGACAGAAGAGAAAAACAAAACAGAATCTAATTCTTGTAATTAACTGATTAACTAGAGCCCTCATTTAATAGAATTTTAAAATGCATTGCCCTTAAAAGAAAAAATGCCCCAATACCCACTCTCTGATCTCTGCATCTTTCCCTGGGGTAAACTGATCCCTAACCCAAGTACCACCCTAAGAAAACTAGGGTGAGTCCTGGTACCTTGAGCCTCAAACATCAGAGGTAGGAACACACCGAGTTTGTTATAAAAGGGTCCAGGCGGAGCTCAAAGGAGGCGACAGACGCTTGGGCAAGGGCACCACCGACCATGATGAGACCGGAAAGGATGGTCTCCTTAACCCAAAATAATAGGCCGAGGCGACTGACCCAGAGCCCACATTCCCCAGCACTGCGGGCAATAGAGTTTGCAAAAGCGCCGCGCTGGGTGTGGGAGGCTGAGCGCCGCTCCCTGCAGAGGGAGCTGTGCGGAGTCCCCGCCTGAGCAGACAGCTATCCATCACTCCGAGAGAGACAGCGGTGGGGACGTGAACTCGGTCACCTCCTCCTCTCCCCTCCCCAGCAAGCTCAGAGGAGCAGAGGCGGTGGCGGCAGCGCGAGGAACAGAACGCACTACAAACTGCTTGGCTACCCTTTTGCAGGACTGATGCCACTGACACAAGTTTTTTCCATTTCCCCAAACAGTCTTTCCGGCTGCCAAATAAGGACGCGGCTGTTCCAAGCCCTTGTGCGTTGTCAAAGGGGGCCTTCTCGGTGAGCCCCGAGACTCTCTCTGCCCAGAGCCGATGCTGGGGCTCTAGGAGAGATCCACTTCCCCCTCGGCTGCTGGAGACTCGCCTGAGACGCAGGCCGATTGCACGGATGCGTGGAGTAATTACCGAGTAATTTGATGGCCGGCCTGATAGGCGCTTTGTCCAAGTCCCCTTCGAAATCACATTCTGCCGCCTATGCAGCCTCAGTGCACAGGCACGGTTAATGCCTCAGATGCCACAAGCCAAGGCTCCCGGCGAGTGTGCTCTGAGGCATTGAGGCCTAAGCTGAGTGGACAGGCTCCATTAGACAGCGGCTCTGTCATGGAAATTGTGATCTTAACAGAGGGGCATGTGGTGGATAGCAATTCCACACACCTCCCTGCGCTGTGTGGCAGGCCACTTTCCCAAGGGTGACCAAGCGGATCAGGAGACTTTCACAACACCATTTTCCATTTCCCTCATCTGACCTGAATGGTATGGCCAGGAAGGGGAAGAACCCCACTGAGGGGGGACAACACCTAAAGCCACTCCTAGGGCCTAAAGGTCCATGTGATCTGGACACCTTCGGGTGCTTCTCAAAATTAATGCAAAGTGGGCCGGTGAGATGGCTCAGCGGCGTAAGCGCTTGCCTGGCAAGCGCGAGGGCCCGAGTTCGACTCCCGGAACCCACATACGAGAAAAGGGCCGGTGATATCGCTCAGCGGCACGGGCGCCTGCTGGCGCACGAGGTCCTGAGGTCGACCCCCGGTACCCACAAAAAAAAAAAAAAAAAAAAAAAAAAAATTAATGCAAAGTGTAGAACTTTGCAAAGACTTTGGGATCTCAAGTAGGAAATTCTTTCAGACAGGACTTGCAGCAGCAAGAGTCCTGGAATGGGGACCCGGATGTCCCAAGTAACCTCTGCAAAGGTCTTTGCCGTTTAGGCCTGAATGTCCCCACTTCCCAAGGCCAGTTTTGGTCTGTCACTGCCGATGGCATAGTGCTGGGTGACAGTAGTCCAGACCAGATTCAGGATGAGCCCTCCTCCTCCTGAAAGGAGAGGAGCTACTTCCTGAGAGGGAACTGAACCACAGAAAGTCAGTGAGGGGGACTTCGTAGACCTCACCTGCCCAGAAGGCAAAGCCCAGCGGGGGTAAGCACCACCCTAAGACTGTGAGCCTAAGGGACTAATAATATGAATCTATGAATTCACACACTAGAGAGACAAGAGGACTGACCCCAGGCCCCTCGGTCCCACCTGCATTCTGCTGCCTGAACTCGTCAGGGTTCGCCCCCCACACCCTCTTCCACACCCTGACACTTGGAGGTGCCGTCTCCCAAATGGTTGCTCTCCCAAAGGTGTGCCCGCGGCGCTGGGCAAGGGTGACTCTCTGCCTCTGTGGGTCCTGAGTATGAAGAGCATCGTTGTGACTGAAAGGAAACCAGGACTAACCCACGATCACCACATTGCTAATGTGGGGCTCAAAACGCCCGAGTCTGGAGGGGGTGAAAGAGAAAGGAGGGGGGTCTTGACAGTAGGTGACATCTAAAGAAACCAGATCAAAATACTGCCAGGCGGCCTCCAGCCACTGATCTCCCTCTGGCGACCTCACCCCACGCCTCCACTCCGCACCTCACCCCCCCACTGACCCCCAACCTCCCTTTAACACCCCCCCCTCCGCCGCGAGTAGCTTTCCAGGGGCCGCGCCGCCGCGCCCTCGGGCCGCGCTCCATTCCAGCAGGGGAGCCGGGCTCCCTCCAGCCACTCTCTTTTCGTTCGGTCACTTAGACCCTGCAAGTCCGGGCTTGGGTGCCCACAGCGACGCCTCCCACGGAGCAGCCTGCCGGGCCCCCAGCCAGACGTGAGCGAGCGTGGCCGCCGCGCCCCCGCCGGCCAGCGACCAGCCACGCGCCGCGGAGACCAAGGCTGCCATCTAGCGGGCGCGGCGGGAGGGCGCCGTCGGGGACCCGAGCGGCCCGGGGCAGAGAGGACAGCCAGTGTGCGCGGCTGGGCCCGTCGAGGCCGGGACTCGCGCGCAAACTTCAGCACGAGCTGCGTGACCGTGAGCGAGTCCTTGACCCCCTTTGAATCAAATCTCCTTTCCCGGTAAAACTGGGAGGATATGGCTCCTCCGCTCGGGGTCATCGGGAATGGCGAGGCCCCGGGGGATGTTGTCCCCTGCTTCCGCAAACCACCTGCTCCACGTGCTCTGCGCCCTGCCCTTGTCCAACAGAATAAGGCTCCTACTGATTCCCCCTAAGACGGGAGGTGGAAGGAGGAGCTGGGGAATCCTCACTGAACAGCAGGATCCTTTTCTAGGAATTGTAAACCCAGAATTGTAAATAAAATGCTAATGATTTATTCGTGCTCAAACTCCGGGGGCTGCGTTGCAGCTTTTGAAGACAATTCCAAGCTTGGCTTTCCAGGAAAGCTGGCCTGCCAGGGCTCTGCCGGTCTTCTCCCCTTGCCACAGGTCAGGATAGGGGACCGCAGTGGCTCTTGGTGGAGACCTGGATGGGGTCAGAGGAGGATCAGCCTTTTTCCTTCCATCCACAGCCTAGTCAGAACCCTTAGCCCTCAACTGTCATTCATTTAACAAACACCCTCCACTACTCAGCCCTTAGCGGAACACTGGTAGTCAAAACCGTCAGGATTTGCATCTAATGGGGAAGGCTGATTTAATGAACGATCTCACAAATACATTACAGTGAGTGCCCTGGAGGAGAAAAATATGCACTGGTCTTTAACTTCTAGGATGGATTCCATGGCAGTTCTGAGAGCCTCCAGGGGGTCCTGCGAGGTTGAGTCTAACCTTCTCTGTAAGCCCTGACTGCCCTACATTCGTTAAGGTATTCCTTTAAAAGGTGAGTTTTAAAATAAATAAATAAATAAATAAATCCAAAATTATTCAAGCAATATGCATTTGTATCTGCGGCTGCCACTGTAGGGCTGCCTGAAGGTGAAGGTCAAGGGAAAAACACAACCCAACAGATAGCAGCCCAGCCTGAGCAGTAGCGACGGCCTCGCCTGGCTTCCTCACCCCACTTAGCAAAGGTGCGTGAGGGAGCCCAGCCCCTGGCTCAGAGCCACCTGAAGAGGTTTCAGGGGCCACAGCTTCCACTTCAAGGCCAGGACACCTGGAGTGGCCCCACCACACTCTCTGCAACTCCTGCAGCAGCACACCACAGGCTTGCTTTGTTTTTAAGAAGAACTTCTCTTCCCCATGCTCCTGTTGCAATTTGTGGAGAAAGGGCCAGTCTCTGGTTTATACTGGCCTTTCTAAGGTCCTTTTGAATGTAAGACACAAATGTACCGAGGATGATCAAAATGCCTGCCTCCACCAACAAGCTGACTTTTTGCATCAGACTACAAGGCAACAGGTCCTCAGTAAGTAGAGCTGTAGATCATACTGTTGAAAGAGTTCAGGCATCCTGCAGAGACCTATACTGAGTCACCGTTATTCTTTTGTTTATTGGACAAACTTGTTGATCTCCTCCTATGAACTGACTCAATACTGGGTTTTGAGGATATGGGGCAGATAAAACAATTCCTACCCCCAGGGAGCTCGCAGTCTAGGCCAGGCCTCCTTCACAAAGCAAGGAATTCTGGGATTCACTCCCCTGCCCCCCAGTATGGAGATACAGACCCCCACACAACCCCATGTCCCGGAAATTGGTGTATGTTTTGAGGGAATTAATGAAACAATCAGTCCCGGAAGCTAAAAAATAAAAAGCGGTGTTTGACAAGGACAGCCAGGACCAAAGGGCAAAATAAATAAATCAACCTCTTTGGGACATTCTGATACAGGCTGAGCTCTATCAATGATCACAGTTTATTTTACTTTAATTTTCATGAAAAAGAAAAATACAGGGCTGGGGATATAGCTCAGTGGCACAGCGCCTGCCTGGCAAGCACAAGGTCCTGAGTTCAATTTCCAGTCCCCCCCAACAAAAAAAAGAAAAATGCAGGCAATAATAATGAATCAAATTCAGCTACCTGCTACAATATGGATGAATCTCACAATGTTAGATCAAAGAAACGAGACACAAAAAACAAATATATACAGTATAATAAGCAAAGAAACGATCATTACCAGGCTTGAGGATGTGGCTCAGTGGTAGAGCACTCGCTTAGTATGCAAAGGCCCTGATTCAACAATCCTCAGCATTTACAAACTTAATCTGCATTTACAAACTTTTGTAGATAGATAGATTAGCTCATAGTAAAAAACATGCTAAAAAAACAAAAAAAAGGGAAAGGACTATCCAACCTGTTTTTTTTTTTTTTTTTTTTTTTTTTTTTGTGAGTACCGGGGGGTCGACCTCAGGACCTCGCGCGCCAGCAGGCGCCCGTGCCGCTGAGCGATATCACCGGCCCCTTTTTCATATGTGGGTTCCGGGAGTCGAACTCGGGCCCTCGCGCTTGCCGGGCAGGCGCTTAAGCCGCTGAGCCATCTCACCCGCCCTATCCAACCTGTTTTTAAATGTGGTGTAATCTTTTCAAACCGAATTCTTCAGTTTGGGTGCCTATACTCCGTCTGAATTTTCTATAATTGCTTGTATCAACATTTTGATGGCTACAACAGTTTCAGCCTTATAAATACAGGTAAAGTGAAGAGGTCTAGTTCCATTATTTCATCATATCCCTCACTGGGCCTTAGTTTCCCCTACTATACAACAAGGAAAGTAGGAGAGATGATTTCTCAGGCCTCTAGTTCTGTGAAGGGTCCCTTGTATGTCAGATGAGGTTGTCCCTGTTCTAGAAATCTGTTCCTAGAGCCCAGCAAATCCTGCAGTAATGTCACATAGCCAGAGCAAGTGAGTGTCTCAAACTCCCAAGGTGGCTCTCTGAAACTGCCACAAAGACTGTTCCAGGGAAGGGAGGGCCCTGCCTCTCGCCTCCTAGAATCAGCAGACGACTCACTCCGTCAGTTCTTAGATTCCTCCCCTCTGCAGAGGCAAGAGCTGTCTTCGGCCCGCTGTCCCATGGGGACATGAACACAGCTAAAATCCCATTGATTAATCAGGTCCCACCCTCGGATCAATGGCTGGCATTAGTCGAGCTTAGCACAGTTTTATTAGTCTGGCTGCCCTCTTGCAGATGTTATAGATGAAGAAATAAAACGAGGAGGAGTGGGGAAAAGGACAAAATCATTAGTCTGAAAGGAGCAAAAGAGCATTTGTTCTGTTTTGTATTCAGATTCAGAGCTGCGCCATCTAAGCCAGAAGCACATACAACAATCCATTCATGTGCTGTTTCCAGAACTTCGGCCCAGCCTGCTGATTTCCCATTTTGCCTGATATGTAAGATCCCAGGAGCATTTGGTCCATAGCAACCACCAGCTTGGTCTCTGAAGCCATTTTCCAAGGCCACAAAAACACCTGAGGTCCCACTCATTCGTTCATTCATTTCTCACAAGGGCAGAAGGCTTTTGCCTGCTGTAGGGAAACAGGCCTAACTATCTGACAGATAATCCATCTTGAAAGTGTCATATTTGCTCTTAAAGGACCGGTCCTTCCACAGAACTCACAGAGAAGCCTGTCACACAGTCTCTACCTTGCCAAAGCTTTGGTTCCAGTGGAGGAAACCCATCTACTCGCTGAAGCTCTCCAGAGAGGTGCTTTGAATTAAGACCAGAAATGCTTTTAAAAGACTTCAGTCCCTGGTCTTCTAACAATGACCTCTTCCTTAATTTTGTGATGGCTTCATCTGCCTTTTTTCAATCAGCTAGGTAGCTATAAAAAGCTAAACACCTCCTACTAACCCCATTAGGATGAAAGCGGAGGATTTTATTAGTCATTTTTAATAGGAAGAAGCTCAAACTCCCCCAGGAAGTGTAAAAGGTAAGGTTTTCAATATATCTGGTTGTGGAGAGAGGTTGCAACAAAGCAGACCCTACAAGAGTGGAAATATCGGGGACAAGCAGGAAAGGCTGGGGTGACCCGTTTCTGCAGAGAAGAAAGTCAGTAATCTCAGGCAGGCTCTTCCAAGGCACCTCAGCTCCATGGTGTGGGCTGATTTCAGGACCTGCCTGGGAATCCAGGAATAATCAAAATCCCCTAGAACACCGTCTCCTGATAATTGTCTGTTAAACATTTGCAACACACACACAAAGGTAACTAAACGGAATGGTTCCCTCCAGGACCATGCCGTTCATAACAGTAATAAAGCCCCTGCCACAGAGTGTCATTATCCAAACGTCATTAACATCAATATTCGTATCAAATACCATCTGGCAAAGGAGCCTGCAAACCGAACCTCTCCTACTCTGAGACTTCCTGCCTGGTGGGGAGGGGCAGCCCACAGCCTCCTCTCCCTCCTCCTCCTCTCCCTCCTCCTCCTCCTCCTTTTCCTCCTCCTCTTTCTTCCCTCTTCCTCCTCCCCCTCCCTCTCCCTCTCCCCCTTCCCGTCCTTCTCCCCGCTCCCTTTACTCCTCCTCTTCCTCTTCCCCAGCACTGATGCTCAGGGCGTGCAGGGCCAGGCCTGCCTACAAATCCTCAGCCAGGCCAGCAGGTGCACCCTGGGAGAGGATGAAGGTATACAGGGGAAAGAAGGACGAGAAGAGTGGAAAAACATCTAAGTCTAATTTATTCACTGTCATTGACTTCTCTTCAAGTCTTAATTATGAAGATGCAACCAACTGCTCCTTCACATTGTCATAATAGGAAACTGATTGAGTATTTATATAAACCTCAGAGGAATCATTGTTTTGAAGAGAAACAGAACTTAACCTCCTGCCAGTCCCCAGGGTTGCCTGGCAGACGGTGTCACACACGGAACCCTATACTTAAGTCGGAATAGCTTTCCGTGAGGAGTAATCATGCGACCCCAGAACACTAGCTCCTCCTGGAGAGACAGGCTCAGTGCTTGGGGCACAGCTCAGCTCCTCCTCTGCACTGGATCCTGCTTCCCCCGCCACTGCATCAGCGTCACGCCTGTGGCCACCTCAGAACCAGAGATCATCCACCCAGCTGTGAAGCCTGGCATCCCTCAGCCCGGCCACGTGCAAGGAAGGAAAAAGGCAGGAACCTGTGGGTCTGGAGCTGGACAGAGTGCCACTGGGCACAGGCAGAGAGCAATACAGGAACAGGCTTCGGGGAGATCATCCCAAACCGTGCCAGTCCTCATCTTTCCCTTCCATCAATTTTAGGTATAATGGTAATAAATATCTGTAAGTGAATACCTGTCACGTGAAGTTACAGTGCGATTTGAATGAATTAATACTAATCATCATCATAATAATGAAAATAACAACAGCTACCTTGTATCAGATATAAGGCTGAGTGATCACATTAGCTCATTTGGTCCTCGTTGTAAGCACGTGAAGTTTAAAAGTATTTTTCCACACTTCCTACACAACAAAGCAAAGGCTCAGAGAAATTAGATAATTTACTCAAGCTAAGTAAGCCCATGAGAGAGCTGGAGTTTCAGTCCAAATCTATCTAACTCAAGTATCTGCATGCTTAGCCATTATTCGGTCCCACTACCAAAAGCATTTTGTAAGCTCTGATGTGCTGAGCATGGGACTTGACTCCTGGCTCTGCCACTTCCTAGCGATGTGACCTTGGGTAGTCACTTTGCCTCTCTGGGTCTTTTCTGAGGGGAGCCTCATAAAAGTGGTGATGTTCTTATGAGATGATAGCAGAGGTGAGACGATTGCTCTGCCTAATGGGTGAAGACAAATGAAAACAGCAACCACAACAAGTTTCACTTCTAGGAACACAGCATGGCAGTAAACAGCTGGGAAGCAGCGGCAGCAACCACAAAGAGGAGTGGCTGAGGGAAAAGCCAAGGAAGGAGCCTCTCTTTAACCCAAGGCCTTGGGGCAGCCCAAATACAGTGCCATCTCCAGTCCTGTGGGATCTTTAAGAGGCCGCCGAGGGACAGAGAGATGTTGTTTGGGCCACGAGCTAAGGATCGGCCTTTGGGCCCCACACAAGCCCACTTGGGTCCAACCATAATCCCAGAACCAGGGACCTGGACAATAGTTGTGGGACCACAGTTGCTCTCAACAGCAGCTGCAGCAACTTTCGTACTAAGAGAGTGGCCGGTAACGGCCCTGACAACGGCTCAGGCTTGTGCTGTCTCAGAGGAAGAGAAGACGCTGTCAGGCAGGAAGGGTTTCTCTGCCCGTACTCTCAATTCCTGCTGGAAAGACACAGGACCCAATAAATTTGAAAAACAGAGCGCTTCCCAATATCGGAAGCACCCATGGACTTACCCTAGACTTTATTTCTACAGCAGCCCTTTATTGTCACACAGTACAAAGCCTTCTTAAAAGAGACAGGGACAGGCATGGAGAGGGGACACAGCATTTCCAGAGAATCTAAGTCCTTGACTCCAATTCGGTACTGCTCGCACTCTAGGTGTCCCCCATCATAAAGCCTAACCATCCATCATCCCTCTAGCAAGCTGCATGGCCCTTGGGGCTGGCAGTGGATATGTGCTAATAGGCTGGAAGGGGCAGGGTTAGAGGCCAGGACAGAGCTGGGGTTCCCTCACGAGGCAAAGCAAAACGCATCACTGCCAGAGAGGAGCAAAGTCCAGGCAGCACTCAGGGTCCGGAGCAAGGAGACGAGGTCCTGCGAGGCAGGTCAGGATCTGATGGGAAGTCTGAGTGCGTCAGTGCCAGCCAGCAGTCAGAGCTCACCTTTCCAGACAGTGAAGATGTGACTCACAGCTCCATCAGTGGGGTGCTGAAAAAGACTGGGTAGGACGGGTATTTGTACAAATGACAACACCCTGTCCTTCACTGCCCACAGTGCCCTCCGAAAACCCTGGGCGCTGTCTTTTATGACTCCAACCTGCTAATAGGCAAAAGGAACTTTTTCCTTTTCTACTACTCCCTGACACATTCATGCAAAAGCATCACTAATACCTCCCAAGGAATGAAAAATCAAGAGGAGAAGACTTTTTTATCTGTATTTTTTTAACCATTTGGGTAAGAAAAGCTAGGTGTCAAAGAAAAAAAAATCCCCAGTTACATCTTTTAAAATATGAGCAATTAATATTTTCCACAGGGGGAAAAAATATTTTCCACAGAGGTCCATGCCCCCTCTCTTCATCCTGTTTGCAGGGTATTGTGAAGCCATGCTTCGTAATTTGTTGCGTGCTTAAATATTCAGTCTGTATTTCATCTGGGCTACACATTTAATTTAGTCAACATGTTCATTTTAAGATCAATACTGTCATAACTATGTTGAAAAATTAAATTATTGTAACTTTATTTACATTTCTTAAAAGTACTGTGAAAATTATTCTTAACCAGGACCTAATCAATGTTAGAGTCTAAAAATATGCCACTCTGCATGAAGCTATAAAAAGATTAATGTACATTTTTTACAAGAAATTAGTAGCTTAATGAAGTGGATAAAAACGCTGTCACAATTTTTATTGGATCTAAATTGCATAGTAGTGGAGGTACAGTAAGTGCCTTCTACATAATGACATAATGAGTCATGACTAGTGCTGGAAGGCTAATTTGCCCTTAACTGACACAAAACCAGGGAATTAACATCCCAGTCGCTCTACGCCAATAGCAGATGCATTATTTCATTGCACAGCAGGGTTTTTAACTAAACTCTTAACTGTAGAAATATTGATCTATTCTTCTGTGAAATGATGAAATTGGAATTTTTTAAAAGGACGTCTTAAATTATGGCTGCGCCAGTGACATTTGCTTTCATACTACCGTGCCTGCGCACAGAGCAGATGTACCCAGAGACGTTTGGGGAGGCTCCTGTGTTTTAGGATTTTTAGTCAGAGACGAAAGGAAGAGAGAGTTTTATACAAGAACAAATGCTGGCATTAAACCACCGTGAGAAAATGACAACCCATCTGTATGGGTCCAAGGTCAGCAGTAGTGTTCTTGAACACTGGCCCAGGCCATAAACTGGTTTACTTTGAAGTTTAATGCTTGCATGTTGTGTTGGATACAGCATCACCAAAAACAGTAATATTCAACTAAAGATCTAAATAAAAGTTGAGTGGTGATAGGTAAAATAGGAAGTAGTAGAAGGGGCTAGAGAACCCCATCAGAGACAAGTACACAGCCAGGTGCATGCCTGTCATCTTAGCTACTTGGTAGGCTGAAATAGGAGGATGGCACGTTCAAGGCCAGCCTGAGCAACATGGTAAGACCCCGTGTCCCCCCACCCCAAAAAGAAAGACAAGTATAAACTGAAAGACGCCATACTTTCTTGGTTTCAATGCTATAATTCATTCATTCATTCCTTCACTTATCCTATATATAATGAGTATTTACAGAATGCCAGGGATGGATAAATATACCACCCTGTAGTGGCTAATGATTGTTTCTGTAAAACAGTGCAATGCAATATATTTCATTGTTTAACCAAATAAATCAAAATTTACCTTGCTTTGAAATTCTCACAATAGACCTTGTACTAACTGCAGATACTTGTGTTGTCAAAAACCAGGAGATTTTGGGGCCGGTGAGATGGCTCAGCGGCTTAAGCGCCTGCCTTGCAAGCGCGAAGGCCCGAGTTTGACTCCCGGAACCCACATACGAAAAAGGGGCCGGTGATATCGCTCAGTGACACGGGTGCCTGTTGGCGCGTGAGGTCCTGAGGTCGTCCCCCCGGTACCCACAAAAAAAAAAAAAAAACAAAAAACAGGAGTTTAGAAGAAAACAGAACAATGTGCTGATTTACAGATACACATCGGATACCTGGTGTGTCTCTGGTTGATACTTTGGGTTAGGGGAAAAAAGCAGCGAAGTTAGAATTCTTTGTACTTGAGAATCTGAGAAACCAACCCCACTTAATTTATCAAGCCTGCATTCTGTCACACGACCAAGGCCTGGGCATAGAAAATATGGAGTACAGCTTGATGAACCCTGAGGCCGGTGGTTCTCAGCCCTAACTGATGGCAAGTCACGTGGGGGCAGCCTTACTTAACTGGCAGGGGCTGGGCCCGGGATTACTATCACTTAAAAATCACCCCCAAGTGACTACAGAGCACATCAAGGGTGGAGGCCATCGCTGGAGATGCAGACACTAAAACGCAGAAACTGCACAGTCCTTGCTCACAGAACTGGAGATCCTGATGAGAAGGTTCTGACCCGGAGCTGAAGGGAAGACAGCCACAGGCAGGACAGAAGAGGATGCGCAAAGGTGACAATTTGATGATAAACTCCATCCCCTGTGCTGGCTTGAGGATCGTCTTCTACTATGTTGTCAAAAGCCAATAAACATTTCTTCCTCATCTACTCTTCAATTTTTGTAAGATTTTTTAAAATGCATATATGTATATTGTTAATTATAAAAAGGATACATATTCATTTACTCCAGAAAAATTGGAAGACACTGTTAATACGGTTCTTTAAAAAAGGTAATGAGACTTTTCAAATCTATGTTATTTTAAAGTACAGGAGTCGATCTATTTAAGAATATCCTAAAATTGGTTCCTGAAGCAAGCATGAAAGATCCTGTTCTTGTACTCTCACCAGCATGGAGTCTCGTCCTTTGAGAAAGTGCCCATTTGATAGACGGAAAGGGAAGCTCATTATTCTAATTTGGATTTCTTCTATTACTAGTGAGGTGTTATGGTGTTTTATGTTTTTGACCTCTTCTATGTTGTGTGTATGTGTGTATCATGTGTGTGTCTTTTCTGTATTTTATTTTTGGAATGTATTGCTTACTGATTTATAAAATTGTATTAAAAACATTAACTTTGTCTATTACATGTACCAACATTTTCCTAGTTTCCCTTGTTTATATTTTGACATTAAAAAAAAACTTTACATTCTTGTGTACACACACGCACGCACACACACACTCACACTCCTTACCTTGCCTCCCATATCTCCCACCCTCCCAGCGTGTGGCAAGCCTGTGTGACCCCAGTTAGCAGACCAACCTCGCTCATAAGTTGTATAACTTAGGGGAAGCCACTTCATTTCTCTAGAGCCTGTTTTTCCCCATCTGCATCCTAACTTTTGTCAACGCTATGGATAGATGGCCAGGACTTTGCTATCTTGTTCACTGATACATCTCTAAAATCTAAAACACAGCCTGACACCCAGTAGGTATTCAACAAGTATCTGTTTAATGAGGAGCTGGCTTGGACCTTAGCCCAGAGCAGAAGACAATCAGTAAATGTGGGTTAAACCTCACTGTCGTCCACGGCAAGCCCACAGCTTCGCTGCAGTCTTCAGTGGATCAGAAGTTACATCTCTGTTATGTTCATATCTAGACGTCCCGCGAAGCCTCATGGGCTCATAGGCAAGACCTTTGGAAGCTGATGGATTATGGGGCATTATAACCAGCCAGCCGTTAGGAGGCAGGGCCTGGTGAGAAGAGATGGGTCACTGTGGGCGGAACCTGGAAAGTTAAATCTTCCTTTCCAGGGCCTCCCTTGATGCTGTCTGCTTCCTGCCCACCGTGACCTGAGCAGCTCTCTGCCACACTGTCCTACCTTGAGCCCAGTAAACCACAGACTATAAACATGAGCCAAAATAAACCTCTCCTCCCTTAAATTGCCCCAGTGACTAGGGAAGTAACTAAGACAGTCTCCCTGTCTTAGTGTGTGTGTGTGTGTGTGTGTGTGTGTGTGTGTGGTACTGGGAATTGAACCCAGAGCCTTTGCACTGAGCTACATCCCAGCCCTTCTTTAACATTTTTTAAGACAGGATCTTACTAAGTTGCCAGGGCTGGCTTGACCTTGCAATCCTCCTGCCTCAGCCTCCCAGAGTACTGGGATTACAGGCATGCACCATTCCACCAGCTTCCCAGTCCTATCATGTACTGATCCCATTATTCCCCAGCTCAGCAACGTCTGTGCTGAGTGTTCCGTGGGAGGCCAGCCTTCTGCTGCGCACCCTTGAATACACACGAGAGTCTATGCACACGCTGACCCTTGAGCCTCATGATGGCCCTCATAGGACTTCAAAACATAAAACATGATCAAAAGAAGAAATTAGATGGGCCAAAATGTGGGAGAGGAGTCTTACTAAGAAGTGAGATCAAGATGGGAAAAGCAAGGTCAGGAAGACGTATTAAGAGCCCCTTCCCACGGAGCCGAAAAATGGAGATGGCAAGACACACAGAAGAGGAGGCCGGCTGCCCCCAGGGAGCTTACTCCTGAAAACTATTGGCTTAATGTTCTACTTGACCACAAGACAGTTATGTTTTATATTCATGATTTCCCTTACCCAGACTATTTTACTTGCTCATTGACACTTATGCCATATGCTAATGTATCAGTTTCAAGAAAAGCTCTCCTTTTATAGTTTTTACATATATAAGGGGCAGAATTGGAAACCCCAGGAAAAATGTGAAATCCAGAACAGGCAGCCAAGTCCAATTTTGCATTTCTGTTCTAAATAAGCCTCCCAAGTGGCTTGTGCTCATATTCACAACTAGTTCTTCACCTCTTTGGATGAAGCAGAAGGTCAGATCCTCTCTGTCTAGCTGGCACATAGAATTCTGCACACAAGCTTGGGAGTTCTTGGAACCCTCATATCCCATCCATTGAAGCCTAGTCTCAGTCAGTGAACTCCTTGCATTCAAAGTTTGCCCTGAAGAGTATTTAGCGAACTCCAAACTTCAAAATCTATAATGATTACAATCCTCTTGCCCTAAAATTGTTTTTGTTTGGTTTGTTTTTGTATTTTGCAACTAATCACAAAAAACTGAATCTTTTTGGTTTATATTTTTGCAGATTTCCTTCCTAACTACCTGTCTGAGCCCTTCGCTAAGAATCTGACCCACACGGTGCATGGGTCTGTAAGTTAGGATAAGACCAGCTGCTATAACAACGACCAAAAGCTCAAAGGCTTAACAGCAGAGACATCTCTTTACTGTATATATATTAGTTCAACACGAGTGTTTCTGGTCAACAGATAACCCTTCCACAACATGACCCAGGATTCAGGTTCCTTCCTTCTATTCAGACTCTGCGTTTTCAACATGAGCTCATCTGCATTGCTCTGGTGGGTGGAGAAAGCGTGCAGAACCATGCAGGAGAGGATTTATGGGCTGGACCTGAAGTAGTCTACATCACTTCTCACACTATGCCGGAACTCACCCAGACATCCCTAGTAACAAGGGAAGTCGGAAGTCATCCCTGTGCCCAAGAAGAGGAGAAACCTTGTCTGGTGAACAGGCATCCTGCCTCTGCCACCATGGGAGGCACAGCTGCTCTCCAAAAGCTCTGAGATGAGCAGCTCAGAGCCACACAGCCATCTACTACCAACCTGCCCTCCTTCCCTCCTCGTTCCCTCCCATCTTCCTTCCCTCCCTCCTGCCTTCCTTTCCTTCTTCCTTCCACAGACTTGCCCTATGAGTTCTGCTACCACCAAAGATAGACCTTTGCTCTGGCCTCAGACAGGACTTCAAGTCCAAGATCTGCCAATAAAACCAATAATGTGTTCTTGTAAGTTCCTTCCTCTTAGTGCCTTACTTTTCTCATCAATAAAATGGGCCACAGCAATAGCTCCAACCTAATGACACTAAATAGATGGGATGGATTAGATGAGAAGGCACAAGTCAAAGTCCAGGCACAATGGCAGGCAAGTTATAAGCTTTTAAATGTTAAGATACTAATGCTACTGCTAATAATCATTATAATAAAAATTGTTTATAATGATAGGCTAGCCCAGATTTTTTTTTTTTTTTTTTTTTCTGAGACAAGGTCTCGCTATACAGTTCAGGCTGGCCTTGAACTCACAGTGATCCTCCTGCCTTGGCCTCCTGAGTGCTGGGATTACAGGCATGTGCCACCATGCCCAGCTTAGCCCAGATTTTTTTAAAAAAAGAATCTAGGACACAAGCACTGAAGTTCTTATAAGAATTGGGGTATGGGGCCAGTGAGATGGCTCAGCGGTGTAAGCGCCTGCCTGGCAAGCATGAGGTCCTGAGTTCGACTCCCGGAACCCACATATGAAAAAGGGGCCGGTGATATCGCTCAGCGGCACGAGTGCCTGCTGGCACGCAAAGCCCTGAGGTCGACCCCTGGTACCCACAAAAAAAAAAAAAAAAAAAAGAATTGGGGTATGGGCCGGTGAGATAGGTCAGCAGCATAAGCGCCTGCCTGGCAAGTGCAAGGTCCTGAGTTCAACTCCTGGTACCCACATAAAGGAAAAAAAGGGCCGGTGATATCACTCAGCGGCACAAGCACCTGCAGGCAAGCACAAGGTCCTGAGTTCGACTCCCGGTACCCACATTAAAAAAAAAAAGAATTGGGGTAAAATGAAGGGCCTAGACCGGGGGGAGGGTGTAAAATGAAAAATAATAAGAGTTAAATGTGAACTTTTCCAGTCATTATCTTGGATCTGAAAAAAATCAAGAATAATTAAAGATTTAATGATACTTTGGGAGAGAAGCATAAGGACTTAAAGAGGTATGAAGTGGCTCAGATCTTTAGTTGGAACATCTTTCAAGGTCACCAATATTCCTTGGCAAAATGAAGATCTCTCACTTGTTCTTATCCTTCAGGTCTCAGCGCTGCATTTCACTATAAGCCCTCCTTCCTCTCTGCCTGGCTTCTTTCTCACTGTAAGGATTGTTCTAACTTCGGTCCCAGCTGTCTTCCTTCCACCGACTCACCACAGCCCTCCCCAAGGCCCAGGGCCACCCCGCCCTGCCCTCACTCACTGTGCAGGCCTGATCGCCAACTCAGGCTCCTTCCCCTCATCCAGCCTCATGATAGTCGTCAGGGGATGCTTCTCCTGAGATCCTGCGACTCCTGACATCTACATAACAGACTGCCTTTCTCTATTGCCCCATTTCCACCACTGCCACAGGGGTCAGGCAATGAGGAGACAGAGCCAAGAGGCTTGGTCTTAAACATCTAACCAGAAAGAGCCACGATGCAGCACAAAAGCAACCTACACACATGGAAATGACAAACAGTTCCATTTCCAAAGTTGAGACAGGTGTCAGAGAAATGGTTGGTATGACTACAGGCCAGTGCCTTTTGTGGAACAATGTCTCAGAATGGAGAATTCCAGCTCCGCTTTTTGAATAAGATAGGCCCAGTCTGCACAAAGAAGTTAACGCTCCCATCTCAGTTGTCTCATCACCTGGAACGCAAAGTGCACATGCCAATTTGAATAGGAGAAAGGACATGGAAAGAAAGGAGGAGATATGCACAACTTACTAAAACTGTGTGTCCTGGCACCTCAAGAAAAGCAAAAAGAACAATGCAGAAGATTGATATTGCATTTTAGATTTTTGGGTGTTTTGGGATTTTTTTGGAGGGGGGGGTTGAGACAAGGTCTCCTTTGTAGTCCAGGCTGGCCTTGAACTGCAATGATCCTCCTGCCTCAGCCTCCTGAGTGCTAGAATTATAGGCATACACCTCCAGCCGAATATTTCAAAGTGTATGAATCTCCAGGTGGAAGTTGCAACACTCTGAGGGGAATATGTCAATATGACAGGCACTGTAAAGTGGGGGGACTGCTTTCCTGCCATTTGTTTCCTCCCTGTAACTGGCCTTTGCAATTTCCCCTGCTACATTTGAAATGGATCTGAGGATGCATGATGCATCTACTTCCTTTTATTTTACAATCTGTCTTTGCAGAACAAAGTCACAGCTGGGGATTATAGGGAAATGATATGGCTCTAGAAATGAAAAGTGCCCAATGAAAGGATAACATGGGGGGGCCGGTGAGATGGCTCAGCGGCTTAAGCGCCTGCCCTGCAAGCGCGAGGGCCCGAGTTCAACTCCCGGAACCCACATACGAAAAAGGGGCCAGTGATATCGCTCAGCGGCACGGGCGCCTGCTGGCACGCGAGGTCCTGAGGTCGACCCCCCGGTACCCACAAAAAAAAAAAAAAAGAAAGGATAACATGGGATAGTCTTTTCCCTCACAGTATTTTTGTCTCAAGCCCAAGTGTGAAATAATTTCAACAAACCTCATTTAAGAAAAGTGATGAAAGCCAATATTTTAATTTAAATATACGACATTTCCGTCTATGGGAATCTTTTTTTTTTTTAATGTGGGTACAGGGAGTCAACCTCAGGACCTCGTGCTTGCCAGCAGGCGCTTGTACCGCTAAGCAATATCACCGGCCCTTTTTTCTTTTATGTGGGTACCAGGAGTCAAACTCAGGACCTCACGCTTGCCAGGCAGGTGCTTATGCCACTGAGCCATCTCACCAGCCCTTCTATGGGAATCTTTAAGGGCACACATATCTACACTGGTTTAGGGATAAAGAAGTTCTACCTGCACAGAAATGTAGACATAGCTATCTTCTTAAGGCCCTTTGGTAGCTCGTAATTCATAATGCCAATGATGTTGTGAACTTCATCCTATCTGACCCATCAAAAAGAAAATAGCAAACTGCTTCACTTCCAATTTTTTAAGTCTCAAATCAGTCCTGCACATTATCTCAGGGCAAATAACTTCACTTCTAAATTAAGTGTCCACTTGGATGATGCCAGCAATGTAAACTTTCAGAACAGAGCAAATACGTGGAAGCCAGAAAGCTAGAAATATACAGTACAATACCACCACCTAGAGGCGAAAAGCTAAGGAACTGTACACCATAGCAAACTGGCAAAAAGGCTAGACAGCCAGTTACTGCCCAAAGAGCAGACTCAAGGCAGTTGACAGTGCCAATGCTTTTCCTAAACAATGGTGTATTGTGAAAAAATGCTAGAGTAATCAAATGTGTCTATCATCATTATAAACAAGGACAGGTGCTGAACTAGCCAACCAAGGAATCAGCTTGCTGAAGATTATAGTAAGACATATAGAAAACGGTATTTAAAAAATCATACTTCCAATCCCACTGAAAATGGTTCCACATGTAATACGTCCTTCCGTATATTCATTACCCACTGCTTGATCAGGCATTTCCAAAGGATCAAATAAGAACATGTAATGTGAAGGAAGGTAAACAGGGTTCTTTACTGCAGGTCTTCTCAATGCCTTTAGTATTTGACTGTACACAGTGATCTCCAAAAAGAGACGACAGAATGCGTGTTTCCAAAATTTAACTATAAAATGCAAAATACGCAAGAAGAACAAGGTCATGTGGTGGTTTAAGGATAGAGGTTCTGAGCTGGGCGTTGTGGAGCATCCTTTAATCCCAGCACTCTGGAAGGCCGAGGCAGGAAGATCAAAAGTTTGAGCCCAGCTAGGGAAACTTGGTGACCTAGTAAGACCCTGTCTCAAAACAAAGGGCTGGGGATATAGCTCAGTGCCAAGGCACTGGTTCAGTCTTCAGTACACACACACACACACACACACACACACACACACACACACACACGAAGCAAACTGTAGCTGGGTGTGGTGGCACACACCTGTAATCCCAGCACTCGGGAGGCTGAGGCAGGAGGATCGCAGTGAGTTCAAGGCCAGCCTGGGCTACAAAGTCAGTTCAAGACCAGCCTGAACTGCATAGTGAAACCCTGTCTCAAAAAGACAAAAAAAAAAAAAATGGAAGCAAACTGTATGGGTTCCAGTTTTGACTCCACAATTTAGCTTTTCTGTGCCTCAGTCTGTGTGTCTGTAAAACAGGAATGTAGTCCCAACTCACAAGGTGCTGTGACGATTTCATGAGGTAATATAAATAAACTACCTAAAATAACTGGTAGTCGTTGCTATCTCATGTCCTTCTTGGATGTTATGTGCAGAGTCTCTAACCTTAGTGAAGCAGTTCAGAGAAGCCACTATTAATGAAGACACACTCCAGCTAGACCCAATTGCTGCCTCCAGTCCCCTTAGACGCTATGTTCTCAGCGGCTCTCAGAGATGGGGGAGAATGTTTAGTTACTTCGCTAGCTTAGATGGAAAACTGTTATAATGGCCACTAATAATCTCTTTCAAATCACTGAAGAGTTTTCAGCATTTGCACAACAAAAAAGGAAAATAGAGCCTTACTAAAATCCACAGGTCACACAGTGCTTTTACCCAGCAAAATGTGTACACTATCATAATTTTATCCTCTTAAATCATTTCTCCGTGTAAGGACAGAACTCAAGGATAGAAGGTAAATTAACACGTCACAAATAACTCCAGCATTGGGACACCACTATGTACATACATGTACAAGTGTATATATGAAACGCATGTGAACAGAAGAGGTAGAGTATGTGAATTATTAAAACTCCTTGCTGCAAAAGATTTTAAAGTTCTTTTAGCCATCCTACCCAGCTCTGAGGCAACTGGTACAGATAAACATCCATGAGGTTGCAAGAACAATTCAGATAAACATTTGTAAGTTTTATATTATTCTTTTACCTGAGTCTTTCTACATCCCATTTAATTCTATTTCATCATTTTTCACTTTTTCTCTGTAACCACTTCTTGAATTCATATTTAGTACTAGCAGGAAAAGTAACGACTAGGTACCTAGGTACCATACACACACCTGTTATCCCAGCACTCTGGGAGGCTGAGGCAGAAGCAATGCAACTGAGTGACCTAATAAAACCGTCTCAAAATAAGGCCTAGAGATGTAGCTCAGTGTTAAGGCCTGGGTTCAATACCCAGGTCCCCACCACATACACACAGATGCTTTGTTGCCCAAGCTGGCCTTGCATTTCTGGGCTCATGTGAGCCTCCTGCCTTGAGGCAGGAGGAGTAGGCAGTGTGGGTCTGCCAGAGCTATAGCCCCACTTTGCCACCAGCTACAGCTGTGACCAGTGTAGCCACCTGTGGTTCACCTGGGACAGTGCCAGCTTACATCTGTTGCTCGGGTATAATTACAAACATCATCCTTTCCACTCTCACCAGTATCCTGGCTTGGAGTTGTAAGTTACATGGCCATTGTCTTGACTAATTTTCCTCGTTGCTGGGACAAATTACCTAACACCCACAACTTGAAAGGAAAGGTTTGTTCCAGCTCACGTTTTAGTCCATAGTCGGCTGGCTGCAGGACAGGATGGCACAGCAGAAGGGCATGGTAGAGGAAAAGCTGTTCACCAGCCAGTAGAGAAAGTGGGGAGCCAAGGAGGGACACATACCCCACCCCCAAATAGCACATTCAGCTGTAAACTTTTTTTTTTTTTTTTTTTGTGGGTACCGGGGGTCGACCTCAGGACCTCGCGCGCCAACAGGCACCCGTGCCGCTGAGCGATATCACCGGCCCTTTTTTTCATATGTGGGATCCGGGAGTCGAACTCGGGCCCTTGCGCTTGCAAGGCAGGCGCTTACGCCGCTGAGCCATCTCACCGGCCCCTCAGCTGTAAACTTATCAGTGGACAAACCCACCAATGAGTACAGTGTCCCATGATCCAATCACCGCCCAAAAGCTTCGCCCATCACAAGAGGCTTTTTGGGCCCTCTATAACCCTCAATAGGATTCTTTAGCCCCTCAGGACCTGTTTCCCAAAGGAGGTAGGATTAAATATTATAATAAGCTTTTTCAAACTGTCTCTGTGATTTTTCATTTTGGAGTTTTAAAATTTAACTTCTAAAGTAGTCCAATTCTGATTTTTCAACCTCTACCTCCCTCCCATTGATAACATACTTTAGTGCCAATCGGCTCAGATCCAACTATATGTTTATACAAATAAAACACTAACAGACATTTAAGGGTCAATAGTGAGTATCTCAAGAACAGGAAAAAATAAAAAAGCTGGACCAGGTACCATCTTTTTAATAGTATTCTATTTCATTCATCTCCTGACTCCTTAACCTGAATACAACGCATCAGTCATGTCAGGCCCTGGATATTCCCTGGCACCAAATGAGGTCTGTTGAGATGAAACACAACTAAAACACATTTTCACCTGGTCTACATCTCCTACCCTAGAACAGAAATGAGCCAGGGGAGATACCTGCAGGGGAATTCCTGCATCAAGATAAGTCCTGAAACAAAGGGAATGCTAACTACATAAAATAGCAGAAGAAAAGGAAATGGATGAAAGGATGATTATGATAGAGTGGGACACACCAATGTTCCAGTACCCCACCCTCTCATACCTTAGGCAAGCCAGAAAACTGATTTTGGAGTAAATACATTTATTGATACCCATTTTATATATAGTTCAATGAAATAATCTATAAATATAAAAGCATTTTTTCTTCTGGATATCACCATGGTCCATGTAAATACTCAACAGTCAGAGTCATCTGCAGGAAGCACTCCAAGTCACACTGTTAGGTTTACAGACCTGAATGTATGTTTCATTAAACAGTGGCACTTATGTACTCAAGTGGTCCAGTGGCTTTGGATATATGACTACTGGGCATGTGGAGTAAAAATAATGTGTAAGTTTAAATCAACGGGAAGGGTATCAACCATCAACAAAAAGAAACAATTACAAATCAATAGCCTAGGTGAAAAAAGTACCACAGTTGACACTCGGTGTCAGAATACTGGAGACAAGTACGTAAGACAACACACGTCGTTGCACCGCATGTTCTCTCGAACCTCCAGCAGAGCCCACCAGTGCCTTTGGGTCAACAAACAGCAATGCTGACAGAATGTAGACAGTTTAGAATAAAAGCTACAAAGAGGCTGACATCAAGATTAAAGAAAAGTAGGCTAAATATTTCAGCAACATAATGAGTTTCTCCCCTACAAGGGGACTGTGGGAAAAAGTTTTTGTAAAATTCCCTTTGTTACACGAAGCATGATCATTTATCAAATGCAGGAGAAAGAACTTGTAATATCCCTGGTACCCAAAACACAGGTGCAAAAATTTTCTTCTGTTTTGAAGTTTTTTCCGCAACACTTCCAAGGGAACTGATGCAGCCACCGTTGAGCCTTGCTCTCTACCCGACGCAGCATAGAACTTTCGTTTCCTCAGTAACAAATATAGAAATGTCTTTTGCTGCAGTCAGATGATGCGTCTTCTGAGTTAGCAAGCGAATGCATTTAAAAGGTCTTAGATGTACAATGTCCAAAACTGAGATCTGAGAGGCAGTGTTAAAATTTAAGCAAAGCACACTATTCAAATGAAAGCCTAAGGGAAGCATATAAAAATTTGGTTTTGTCCATTATTTTCAGCTGGAATTGATGGCAATGGTACCTGGTAAGGATGGATAACTGGTGTTATCTCCAGGTCCAAAATATTCCAACTACTTAAAGTGGGACAAAAGAAGAAAAAGACAACTTGAGTTCAGTAGCCTCTAGAATTCTTCTTTGCCATTTTTTAAAAAACAAACAACAGCTTCAGTTGTACACCACCAGCTGAAGGGGTTTTCATCTGAATAAAAAATGCTACCCTCTCGCCTCTAGTGGGACAGGCAAGGTTCCCACAAGCGGTGGCCCTCATGTCCTGTAGCACGCGGCGTCGGACCTTGGAGTGAGGAATAAGCTGGCAACAAGCCCCGACCACTGGGAGTCTCACTAGATGGCATTGCGTGGTGTGCCATTGTGTGCCAATGCTTTCAGGCTGGGGGCACTGGACTGATGACCACAGCTCCTGTGAGAAGTCACACCCACCTCAAAAACCTCATGAATAGCTTTTCGGAAACAGTGGAAGTTGTAGTCTATTAAACCTGCAACAGAGAAAATGAAGATAGTGCCTCCTGAATGTCAAGTACTAAATTATACGCTAGGAAATACTCAGTGACAGAAAAAACTTGATGTGTATTAAAAAATATACACCTGATGGAGGAATTCTTTACACTGAAATGTAATAAATCACACAGTCAAACTGTTAACACTGGTTAGCGCTAGCATTAACACTGGTCTGGGAGTAGACATGGAAGACAATTAATAAAAGCAATTTTAGAAAATTCACAATAAACTCCAAAGGTAAAATACTTTTAAATTATCAAGATTTTCCTTTTCAAGTCTTTTGCAGCAATGAAAGGCTGAAGGAAGTAAGCAGACAGTTGGGCTCACTACTCTGCAGAGGCCCATTGGGCAGCGCCCCACAGTCTGTACCCATTGCGGGCAGGGAAGCTTCCTCTCTCTGTTTTAGGAACTGGGCTTCCACGTAAGATTTTGGTTGAATAAAGGCTTCTATTGTACAACAGAAATGGCTAATTGCTTAGCCATTTTTCCCTTTCTCCCCTTAAAAGCAGTAGCCCATTTCTGGATGAACATCTGGTACTGAGTAAAACATTCCACTTCCCAGCCTTCTTTGTAGGTAGATATGGCCATATGACCAACTCTGGTCACAGAGATAAGCAGAGGTATGTGGAACTTCTGTGAATGTTTTTTTAGACAGAGTCTTTCTATGTACTTCAGGCTGGCTTCAAATTCACAGCATTCCTCCTGCCTCAGCCTCCCAAGTGCTGGGATTACAGGTGTGCGCCTCCACACCTGGCATGAACTCTTATGCTTAGGAAAATATATTCCTTCTTCTATCCCTGAAAGAATATATCTTCTTTCTTAATGTCTGGAACATAGATAAGATGGCTGGAGTTCCAAGAACCATTCTGGACCATGAAGCAACCTTGAAAATAAAAGCCAGTGCTAAGAATGGCAGAGCAGGAAGTGAAGCACCTACAGAGGATACTAAGGAGCTGCCTTAGCTGGATTAAGAATGTCTACCTCCACGCTTCTTTAAATGTGAAAAAGATATAAACTTCCACCTGTTTAAGCCATGGTTATTTTGGGTTTGTAGCCAAGCCTAACCCTGACTGATAAATACTGCCTGAAATTCTTAAATGTCCAAACCAAACAGCAACCTCTTCAATCCTAAAAACCAGCTAGTCATCATATATATCCACCATTACATCCTCTTGTGTATACAACAAATGTGTAATCTGACCATCGTCTTGGCCAAATTAACATCTTTGACACCGAAGTTTCAAATCACTAAATTCACATTCAAAGTAAAATATGTGTGTCTTGCCTGAACACAATGTGCTCTTTCAGTAATTTATATTTGATTTGGTGAAAGTCATTGAACACTTATTGAACAGCATAAGAGGGTACAATGTGTCAAAAGAAGCAACAGATATGGCACATGCCTTCAAGGATATGCTAGAAGGGGCATAAAGCCAACACACAAAACATAAATCAAAACAGTCTGGTATCAACCGACTACAAATGTGAGAGGAGTCCAAGGAGAGCCAGGGGAAGGGTAAAGCAGACAATGAAAGCTTCAGAGATGAAGCAGAACTGTGGGTACATGGGCAAGATGTAATTACACAGGAAAGGCAGCAAAATGACAAGAAAACTGCAGAGAGCTGGTAGTGAGCACACAGCACAGGTGGAAGACAGGAAACTGGGCTGACTGGAGAGACTGCCATCTGAGAACTGTTGCTGAGCAGTGCTGAGAATCAAGTCTGAGTGAGGAGGTTAGAGTCAAATTAAGATGGTCCTTTAGGGCCAGTGAGATAGCTCAGCGGCATAAGCACCTGCCTGGCAAGCACAAGGTCCTGAGTTCGACTCCCAGTACCCACATACGAAAAAAGGGCCGGTGATATCGCTCAGTGGCACAGGCACCTGCTGGTGCACAAGGTCCTGAGTTCGACCCCCGGTACCCACAAAAAAAAAAAAAAAAGATGGTCCTTTATATTAAGAAAAGAAAAAACTACACAGGGCTGAGAATATCCCTAAGTGCCTGCTTAGCATTCTTGAGGCCCTGGATTCTATCCCCAGCACTGCCAAAAGAAGGAAAAAAAACTATAAAAACAAATTTGGCCAATTTAACTACAGAAATTGACCTCTGTGAGTCAGGCACATGACACATACCTACACTCGCAGCTACTCTGGAATTTGAGGCAGAAGGATTGCTTAAGCCTAGCAGTTAAGAGGCCCTCCTGAGCAACATACCAAGATCTTATCTCAAAAAAAACTTTTGCACTAACTGTAAAATGAAATTTACAAAGAAAATGAACACTAGCCAGATGTTTAATGATACTACTAAATTACTGTTAATTTTTTGTTTACTAATGCTAATATTGTTACATTTCAGAAAGAGCATTACCTTTTTAAAATACCTACTAGGCTCTGTATGAACAATATGATTAAATGTCAGAGATCTGCTTCAGAATACAGAAAAGAAAAATATATACATATAAAGTAACACTGGCTATGAGTTTGATAACTGCTGAATCTGGTCAATAGATTTTTTTTAAAGGTTATACTATTTTCTCTACTTTTTATATAGTTGACAGTTTCCACAAGAGTAAAAATATAGTAATAATTCAATGGGGAGAGCAAAAATAGGAAACAAGGCTAAATACATGTAAATGAGTGAAGCAGGGAGATGAATACATGGAGATTCATTGTGCTTGTCTACTTTTATGCACATCTGAAAATTTCCACAACCAAAAGTTCTTAAAAAAAATCTTAAGAGTAGAATGACTAGAAATAATTAGCAGGGCTGGGAATTTAGCTCAGTGGTAGAGCACTTGCCTAGCATATGCATAAGACCCTGGATTCTATCCCCAGCACCACAAAAAAGTAAATTTAAAAAAAAAGGTATATAAACAAGTAAGTTGCCAAAGAAATATGAACAGGCTGAAAAGACACATGCTCTAATCAGTAATAAGCAAAACTGAGAACTAAATGAGATACCGTTTTACACCGACCAGACTGACAATAATTAAAACAGTCCAACATCAAACATTATCATCAAGACCAGGAAGTGAGGGGGCCGGTGAGATGGCTCAGTGGCATAAGCACCTGCCTGGCAAGCGCGAGGGCCCGAGTTTGACTCCCGGAACCCACATATGAAAAAAGGGCCGGTGATATCGCTCAGCGGCACGGGCGCCTGCTGGCGCGCGAGGTCCTGAGGTCGACCCCCGGTACCCACAAAAAAAAAAAAAAAAAAAAAGACCAGGAAGTGATAAGGACTCCGATACAATAATGACAGGATGAAAATGGTAAAGCCACTTTGGACAGCAGTTTGGTTTAGAACCCTATAGAAATTCTCAATGCATGCAAAGACAAAATTATTCATAGGAATTTGTGACAAAACTATTTCTAATTTTAGAATAATCTAAACTCCAGCAACAAGAAAAAGTACCGTATACTCAACCCACAGAAATAGTATGTGGCAGTGAAAATGAATGAATTAGAACTATGTGCTGTCAATCTGGATAAATCTCAAAAACAACTTTGAAGAAAAACAGGCAAGTTGCAGAAGACAACTTATATTTAGACATCATTTACACACATACACAATACTCTATAATGTTCAGGGATACAAAATAAATGAATAAACCATGTACAGGAAAACTAAAACATATATAACACAAAAAAAGGCATGTCAATTGAGAGTAATACACAAAGAATTCAACGGTATTTGTCACATTTTAGTTCTTATCTTGAAAGTGAACACATACATTTCTGATTTTACAAAAAAACTGTATGTGTCTGAAGTAGGGCAGCCAAGAGTCATGAAAGAGAGGGGAAGGCAGTCATCAGTTGATGACTGACACAATGGCCAAGACATCAATCAAATACGTGTATTTCAGTGAAGATGTCTTACTAATAGCTCCAAACAGAAAACATGAACTGAGAACTGGAGATGTGAATTTTCAATCACCCACAGACAGATTAAGCAAAACCATTGACTGGGGGAGCTGACTTGGAGAGTTAAAGTCAAGCAGCAAGCAGAAAAGACCTGACTCTGAAGAACACAGCATTGAGAAAAACAATGCCAGAGGAAACTGGAGAGGCAGTCAGAGAAACACACAAAATAACCCAGAGTGCTCAGCTGGAGGGAAGCAAAGGGGAAGCAAGCTGTGAGAGAGGAGCGACTGATATAGTCATATGCCTCAGAAGGCTGAAGAGGCCGTGCAATGAGAAAAGGCCACTGAATGCAGCAAGAAGGTAAGCTGGTTACCATTCGAGAAATAGTTTCAGTAAACTGGTTCGGATGGAAGCAATCCAAAGGCAGCTATACAGCTAATGAAAATGATCTGAAATGAAGGGGTCTGGAATAAAAAAACTTGATTTAAAATACAAGATCAAAGAAAGGAGAGAGATAATGTGAACTATATATAGAAGGGAAGGGGCAAAAGTCGTTTGAGCTGATTTTTTAATATAACCACTTATCTAACACTGCAATATCATTTTTTATTGTTTTTCAGAACCTGAGAAATAATAACGAAGACTACAACAGCTTTTTAAAATACCATTACCTTTCCGTTCAAAGCTCTCTTCCCTAAGAATGCAGACCAATGCCAAGAATTTAGTCACCTCCTTTAAATAAAGGACAGTTGTATTATTCAGCTTGATAATTGCCATAGATTCTTTATCATAAGCACTTCCACTTCCATCTTCCTTTAACCTATTTTAAAAGAAAGTACTATTCAGCATTTTGTCACATTTAATGTACCCAATGACAAGTCTTTCCATTTAGATTCCTAAATTTCTTCTGAGAAAGCAAACTACTGGCTTAAACATATTGGAACATAGTTGTCATTCAGGTGTAGAGAACACAAATACAGAATCTCAAGAATTCATATTAAAAACAACCAAAAGCTCCATACACATCCATTACTATTACAGGTAATCAGACATTGAGAGAAAAAAGCAAAAATACATGCAGATCTTCACCAAGGAAATTACATTTCCAACATCCTGCCAGATGGGGCTACTCACAGCGTCAGAGTATATTCTTTCCCCCACCCCTACCCGCCTTATTCTGTAGCCCTGGCTGGCCTTGAACTTGTATACCTCCTGCCTCAGCCTTCGAGTGCTGGGATGACAAGTGTTGTACTCTGTAGGCTCAGTTAAGCTGCCTCCTCTGCGCCCCTCTTGGATCTGCCACCACCTCAGTTAAGTTTCTTTAAGGAACAGTCAACATGCCAGGCTTATCAAATCGTTTTCTCAAAAAGCCTTTTTTTTTTTTGCTTCCTCACAAAAGCAAGAAAATTCCTGGATTGCCTAAAAACAGTCCCACCTAGAAACCAATAAGGATTATGTTGAAATCAACAATTTTTAAAGAGATGGGTTCTAAGAGGTTTTTCTTAGGGGAGGGTTTTTTTTGTTTTTGAGACAGGGTCTTACCGTGTAGTTCAGGCTGGCCTTGAACTCACTATGAGCCCAGGCTGGCCTCAAACTTGTAGTGATCCTTCTGCCTCAGCCTCCCAAGTGCTGGGATTACATGCATGCACCCCCACCACCTCATACATTAATTTAGTCCTCGTAACAACTCAGAGAACAGGAATTATTACTATAGCCTTATTTAGCCACTTTAACTTCTTTCTAGAATAAGTCAAAGTAAACTAAATAAATAAGAAGATTATATCCACTTTATTTATTTATTTTTTGTGGGTACTGGGGGTCAACCTCAGGACCTCGCACGCCAGCAGGCACCTGTGCCGCTGAGCGGTATCACCGGCCCTTTTTTCGTATGTGGGTTCCGGGAGTCGAACTCGGGCCCTCGCGCTTGCCAGGCAGGCCCTTACGCCGCTGAGCCATCTCACTGGCCCCTATGCCCATTTTAAATACATAGAAACTGAAGTTTATTAAAGATAAAAGTGGCCTCCTAGTAAAGTCAAGGCCAAATGTAGGGTTTTATCTTAATTCCATGCAGTTTCCAGTATCTTTCCTAACCAGTGTTACTAAAGTTGATTTGGGAAGGCAGACTGATGGGGAAATAAATGTCATCTTTTTTAAGAATATAAAAGAAAACTGTTTCAGGCTGGGATGTAGCTCTGTGGTAGAGCACTTGTCTAGCACGCACCAGGTCCTGGGTTCAATCCCCAGCACCACAAGAAAAAAAAAGAAAGAAAACTACTTCCTTTTGACTGGAGAAGAGGAAGACATAGTGCTAAGTGTTCTCAACTTGTAGTTAGACACTGAGTAAATCCTCTCCTGTGCCGCATGGAATCGAGAAGGGACACGAACTCTGACAAGAGGCTCTGACACAGACAACCTTGATGGTGACTCCCTAAGCTCAGGGTGGCAACCTACAGTATGCACGCCGCAGCGGACAGTTCGTATCGCCGAAAGCTCTAAAAGGTTCACCATCACCGCTATGCACCCACAACCAGCAGCCGTAAGGAGCTGCCAATCTTCTAATGCTAAGCCAGTGCATGATCTAGAACCACACACTAGCAGGAGAAAGAAATAAGAAAGGTATATTCTGGAGCTAGGGATGTAGGCAAGTGGAATATTGCTTGCCTATTATACCAGAGTCCCTGAATATAATCTCCAGTACTAAAAAAGAAAAAAAAAAAAAAAAAACCCAAGTTCTATTCAAAGTCTGATTAGACAGATTTGCTTTTGGTGATTCATAAAATGAAGAACTTAAATTATACTAATGATCTTAAAAAACGTGCTCAAAGAAGTATTTAAAGCATTTAGGTTCATGTTCTGTTTTTGGCTGTTTTGTTTTTTTGAGATCGGTCTTGCTATGTAGTGCAGGCTGGCCTTGAACTCACTGTGTATCCCAGGCTGGCCTCAAACTGTTGCATGTGTGCCACCACATCCAGCTTATCTACTTCAATAGTTTTTAAGACTTTCAGGCAAATATGCTTATCGGAATTCTTACAGAAACATGTATATAACTTACCCATATATACAAGACACATCAATTACAACATCAATCATGTCACAGCAAAGTTCATAAGACTGCATATCCACAGGGGAGCTGTCTGTTGCAATGTAGATTTTGCTGACAACATCAAAGAGAAAAGCTTTTTCAATACCTGAATTCTTGGAAAAACAAAATTAGGAAGTGTTCAGTTTCTTTTAAGAATCACAATTTGCAGTTTATTGACTAACATCCAAGGTCATATTTAATTATACAACCCAATGCCAGAACACAAACAGTATTTGGTTGAGACACACTTCTATTATCCGAAGAATGAAAAATGGAATTATTTCTCTGCTTCGAGTTACTGACATAACTGCATAAATCAAGTGTTTTTCTTCCTCCTTTTTACTTAATTCCCCAAGACATCACCAAAAACTTAACAAAAAAATTCTCTAAAACTCAAGCTATACAGCTGGGCATGGTGGTGCATGCCTGAAATGCCAGCAGTCTGGGAAGCAGAGGCAGGAGGATCACAAGTTCAAGCCCAGCCTGGGCCACTTAGCAATTCAGCAAGACCTTGTCTCAAAAAAAAAAACAAAAAACAAAAAACAAAAACATAACAAAGGACTATTGGTGTAGCTAAGTGCAAAGCCCTGGGTTCAATTCCTAGTGGGAGCAAAGGGCGGGGAATCAAGCTAAGCTATGCAACATTTTTAATCTATTATCATAATCAATCTCTGGTTTGAATGACCTTGCTGCCAGAAACTCTTTATGTGGGCAATTATCAAAACAAAGAATTACAGTTTGACATCAACATCTAGCATTACCCAAAACTCTTAAGTGTTGGAGTGGGGTCACCACACATTGAGTCCTTCCAAGGTTAGGTTTGGAAAATATAACAGATACACGCTGAATTTACTGGGGGACAATCCTTTTTTCTTAAACTGGATCCTCAAAGTAAGAATGTTAACATATGATACTAAAATTATAGTTAACAAGGAAAGGAAAATTTCTCAATGTGACTTCCAAGGAGGTTGAGATTTATATTAAACTGAGCTACATTCCCAAGACTTAGTCTTTTCTAGTTACTACTCTTTCTATAGGAAACAGGTATCATGATTTTAATTAAGAAAGTACAAGGGGGGCCGGTGAGATGGCTCAGTGGCATAAGCACCTGCCTGGCAAGCGCGAGGTCCTGAGT
Source organism: Erethizon dorsatum (assembly GCA_028451465.1). Taxonomy (NCBI): domain Eukaryota; kingdom Metazoa; phylum Chordata; class Mammalia; order Rodentia; family Erethizontidae; genus Erethizon; species Erethizon dorsatum. Next base: position 104,539,865 of record CM051827.1, on the reverse strand, counting down.
TCGACTCCTGGAACCCACATACAAAAAAAGGGCTGGAGATATCGCTCAGTGGCACGGGCAGCCGCTGGCGCGCGAGGTCCTGAGGTCGACCCCCGGTACCCACAAAAAAAAAAAAAAAAGCACAAGGAAATTTTTCAGCAGTTCATTAAAGACAAAAGGGAGGCTAAGTACTAAGAATTCAGAAAATAACTAGGTAACAAGGTATTTTATGCCCTTATTTATTTGCATGTTATTTAAGCTAATTCAAGGCCGATTTTTGTGAGAATCTGAGAAAACAAATATATTTAACAATGAAAACAGAAACTAGAATGAATTAAGTAGCTCACTTACTGATATAAAGATATTTAATAGGTTTTCCAGGGTCGGCAGCTGTGGAATGAGTTTCTGCACCACCTTACTAAAGGCTTCAAATATTGAGTGGTCATAGATACTAGTCAAATAAAAGCTGAAAAATACAACATAGTATGATTAATTTAGAAAATACCTTAACCACTTACCAGTTCAATTACCTAAATACAGGATGACCAAAAATTGCATACCTTTTTCATTAATTTTTATAATATAAGAGGAAATATAAGAATGACAATTTTATCAAATTTATTCAATAGAAGAATCGACTGGTTGAAATGACACCTGCCCAAATGACACTCGAGATAGCACATAACACATGTGTTGTCTGCTTGGGTAAACGGTTAAATGGTTAAGTTCAGTGACAATTATCATAATACGTACGATGTGGTTTCAGTAAGTTCAAATAAAGCAAATCTTTCCTCTATCCTCATTTTTCCAGATTACAAGTGCAGTTTCACACCGGCCTGTGGCGATCACTTGCTTTACTGCATTTTCACAGAGGGCAACTAAGGCAGCACCCAGGAAAGCACTTCCAGATGCAGAATCTGAATGTGTGCCTAACTCCTTGCAACCTGACCCCTAAAGCTTGGTTTTTTAAGCACTTAATTGAGATAAAAACCAAGATTAAAACCCAAGAGAAAGCTAGAAGACATAGGTGATATTTATTAAATAAGAATATAATTCAGGTTTCTACTAAAAGGTCATGTCCTCAAAAAGTAGTAATCCTGTACCTGATACTTTCTACCCCTTTATCCTAATTTTTCTTCAAAGCATTGGTAAGTCCTTAAAATTGCACCAGTTATTTATATGTGCTTTTGAACTGTTATTCACCAGAATGTACGCTCCAAGAGAAAAGAGACTTTGTCAGTCTTGCTCACAGGTGCAAACTCAATGCCCTGAACAGTGCTCATGAGGACTGTATCTGCCTATATATAAGCAAACAAATGCGACGGGTGCTTAGAATTTAGGTAAATAGCATAATGAGGGGGATGGAAGCCGGAGCCCAATGGAAAACAGGAGTCTGCCAACCTAAAAGGATGTACAGCGCAGAACATACATAGATTTAATAAAACATGTATAAATGAAAGAGATGGGCCTCTAACAATTTTAACACTGCGGACAATTCTATCTGCTTTTTTCACTCAAGAGTACAATCTTCATTATATAATTATATTCTGATGCATTTATACATAAATATTATAAGTCAAAGATAAAAAATAATGTTTACCACCTTATAGATAATTTACAGATACTTTCAAGGAGTTGACTTAAGAATGTAATCCTACGCAAGCAAGGGCTCTGCTCCAGGTGCGAAAGCACTGAAGCAGGTAAGGACAAATGACCTCACAAGCACTAGGGAGAAAGGAACATTTTACAGCATTTCCTTTAGGCAAAAAGGTTAGCAAAGTAAGTAGAGTCCTCCCTTTGTAGGTGGGTGGGGATAGGGAGACCCTGCATCCTCATAGGACATTTTATAAAGTTGAGTTTCTAGAAACTGGAAATCAAACAGAGCCTCATCCACAGACCTACTAGTAAATAAAAGTGTGACGCAGGCAGGTGTAGCTCAGTGGAAGAATATTTGCCTAGTATGCACGAGGGCCCTGGGTTCAATCCCCAGCACCCCCCTCCCCCACACACACACAAAGATAAACAAACAATTTAAAAATTAAAGCCGGACACAATATTCTGCTGAGGTTAACAAGGCCTAGGGTTCTGGGATGGCCTGGAATGGGACACAGGCATGGAGCAAAGAGAATCATAAAGTTCCAAAATTAATAGTGGATTTCTGGGCTGGTGAGATGGCTCAGCGGCATAAGTGCCTGCCTGGCAAGCACGAGGTCCTGAGTTCAACTCCCAGTATCCACATACAAAAAAAGGGCCGGTGATATCACTCAGCGGCATGGGCGCCTGCTGGCATGCGAGGTCCTGAGGTTGACCCCCAGTACTCACAAAAAAACAAAAAATAAAAAAATTCTGAAAAGACAAGATGCAGAGATTTTATAGAGAGGCACTTTTACAAACAATGGTGGGTTTTGGGTTTCTATAAAGGCTTTAAAATTTTAATCCAAGCAATCTAGAGGTCAATGAGACTTTTCTAAGTTTGCTAAAAGAATAATTAAGATTTTGGAGCCTGAAGCCTGGGGAATACTAGGGGCAGGAAGAGGGTTGGCTTGAACCTATAGAGAAATCACTGTAACAGACAAGGGAAAAGGAAATCACTATGCTGTTACTCTTCTCTACTCCCTCTTTACACTGCTTGTATCATTGAGAACATTTTCTTGGGTACTTATAAGTACTCATTTCCACCTATATACCCCCCAACAAAAAAGGGTAAGGTGTACAAAAATATTTCTCATATACTTTTAAAACACAGAACACCATCATCAATCCTATTAGATGTTCTTTAACAGTTATTTCTTAACACTTAATTATAAACCAGTAGTCTTTTAAACTTAATAGCAGCACTGCAAATTTATAGGATGAACTGACAACCCAAACCTTAGCATTTCATAAAAGTATAAACTGGTTTGTTTTTTGTTTTTTGTTTTTTTTGTGGGCACCAGGGGTCGAACTCAGGACCTCACACGCCAGCAGGCGCCCGTGCCGCTAAGCGATATCACCGGCCCTTTTTTCATATGTGGGTACCGGAGTCGAACTCAGCACCTCGCACTTGCCAGGCAGGCGCTTACGCCGCTGAGCCATCTCACTGGCCTATAAACTGTTTTTGTTTGTTTGTTTGTTTGTTTGTTTGTTTTTGTGGGTACCGGGGGGTCGACCTCAGGACCTCGCGTGCCAACAGGCACCCGTGCCGCTGAGCGATATCACCGGCCCCTTTTTCGTATGTGGGATTCGGGAGTCGAACTCGGGCCCTCGCGCTTGCAAGGCAGGCGCTTATGCCTGCTGAGCCATCTCACCGGCCCATAAACTGTTTTTAAAACTAAAATACACTGTGTTCATTTTGGTAGCATATATACTAAAAGTAAGATACATCAGAATCAGTCCAGAATTGAAAATGTACCCCCTTTAAAACGCTCTTCCAACTGAGAAACATACTATGAAGACTCAAACTACAATTCAACAACAAATGTGACAGATTCCTTGCACTAAGGCAAAGGGGGTGGGGGAGAGAAAGTGATGAAATCAAGAGGAGGGAAGTCCCAAAGCAGATTTATGCCATGAGGAAACAGCCTGACTCCAGTCTCTTGAGATGAATTTGCAAAAAACACCAATGAAAACATTTCACATGACTTCAGTCATCAGGAAAATAAAAAGGGGGAAAAAGTTACTTCTCAATAATACCACATTCCCAAAACAGCTTGGAGATCAAAAACATTACAAGTAATGTTAACATTACAAGTAACAGAAAGCTACAGTGTTTGTAATGACAGAGATGGGAATACATTTACAGGGCTCTCGTATCAAACATACATGTTGTTACCTAAGATGGAGTTTTTCTAGCCCAGCATCTGCAAGGTCATCATTGGCCCTTTGATGAATGTCCCTCTGTGTTTCTATTTTGTGATCATCAGACAGACCATCAACTTTGTGAATAAAAACCTCAAAATTCATGTCTGGGTTAACTTTGTAGGCTTTAGAAACAGTAATGTGAAGTCTTGTTAAAGCCTCCATGTAGTCATCCTGTAAGTCAGAACAAAATATCTTTTAAAAAGAAATCTCACAAAAGGCAAGTAACGAGTTAAGAAAGCCTCAAACCACCTTTTTCCCCAACCACAGAAAAAGTATTATCTTAATTATTCATAAATACTCAAATATTCAAATATACCAATTTAACTAGATTTTCAATTTCTTAAGCTAGAAAATTCAGTTACGAGTTAATGCCTATAATTTTTAATAACGATAATAAAACCAAGGAAAAGGACAATGGACATTTCTTCCCAACAGAATTTTTTTTTTTTTTGTGAGTACCGGGGATCGACCTCAGGACCTCACACGCCACCAGGCGCCCGTGCTGCTGAGCGATATCACCGGCCCTTTTTTCGTGTGAGGGTTCCGGGAGTCGAACTCGGGCCCTGGCGCTTGCCAGGCAGGCACTTCTGCTGCTGAGCCATCTCAATGGCCCCCAATAGAATTTTTAAAGTAATCCCAGCTCTGCCATTTATTAGGTGTGTGGCTTTAAGCAAGTTGCTTAAACTCCTGTGATCTCAGTTTACTCATCTGTAACGCTGGAATTACAATACCTACCCTACAATGTTGTAGAGATTAGAAGAGCTCATGTATGTGAAAGCACCCATTAGGAAGCCTATCACTCAGCATTCCTAACTAATGTTTAAGCTTATTTAAAGTAAGCTTCTTACAGATAGGGACATGCCCCATTCATCTGCCTGCCACATGGTGGGATCTCAATAAATTCTTATTGGACTAAATTCATTTTGAACAAAAACTATTCACTCTAATATATATTGACTCAGTTCTCATATTCCTTTTTATATTATGGTCACTTTTATATTACAGAATCCTTTTGGTGATCAATGTCAGTACAGTAACAGTTAATAACGAACAGCAGTATCTACTAACCAATGCAAGTGGAAAGCCAATGCTAAGTGCTCACTAGGACTCAAGGATATAACCACATCTCACAACCATCTGATACTGTGGAATTGCACAATGACACATGTGCTCCCAAATCACCTCTGCAACTGCATGTCTTATGCTGTCAGGGAATCTACTGGCAAAGAAATAAGCTACAAGCACATGACACAAAAGATAAAACAACTTTCCTTTGTCCTACATCTTTTTTGCCATCAAGGAAGAGAAGTAAACATCATTATTTCTAACTACCTGTGCATCAATGACATAGATCAATGCTCCTGTTCCTCTGAAGATCATCTCATAGTCAAAGGTTGGGTCAAAAAAGTCCATTTGCCCAGGAAAATCCCAAATCTGAAAATTCACAAAGGAGCTATTGGAAATGTCGTCTTTATAAATCTTGTTGGTACTTTCCAAAAAGAGAGTCTCATTGGGTGACATCTTATGAAACACCACCTGTCGAGGAAAATAAACACAATTTTATGACACTTCAATTTCAGAATTTAAATACAAAATTCCATGCTGGATTAACTTTTAAAATAACTGATCCCACATTTTTAAAATTTGAAGAAAAACTGAATGCTATATCCATTTTATTCTTGATGAAGAAAGACATCAAATTAATTTGCATCCAGTCTATTTTGAAGCTGAAACTTTCGGTTATTTTCTCTGCACCATATTCATTACTAGTTGTATCGGTCTCTCACCTACATTTGTTCTCTGTTTGACTTCCCATGGATTTAAACTTGCCAAAACCCACTTTAAGATTATTAATATCTCATAGCTTAAGTGTAAGGAAATTTTGTTCATTCAAAAATTACTTGAATGCCTACCTCAGGGTCTGAAGAATATTAAAAGTTAAAATGGACTGGATCCTGCCTGCAGTGGATTTGTAGTCTTGTGGAATAAAACAAGGATAGTAATAAAGCAAATAGAAAGTGAAAATGTTCAAAGAGGGAGGGAGGCCCATGGGAATTAACAAGGAACAGGCAGCTCCCCTGAGAAAAGATATGGTAAAGCCAATTACGAACCACAAAACTAACAATCCCCACAATCCTAACATAAAACTAATTTGTCTCTCATTGTTACTTTGTAGAAGAAAAAACCAGACAGTTCCAAGATCTTGTCAGTGTGGTAACAAGTGAGAACTAAAATCCGTTTGTTAAATGCATACAAGTCTTGCTTGTAGAGGTGAAAAGCAAGGTAAATAAAGCACAGTAATCCAGCAAATTCGGAACCTACTTTTCTCAACTATCATACCTACAAAATATCACACAGATTTATTTTGGGAAGACCGTTGCAGCAGAGTGGAAAAGTGGAAAGAATCAGTTCAATTAGAAGCTCTATGTGTGAATGCGGATGGAAGAAATCAAGCCTGCCTCTACAGCCGCTTTACTAAAAAGTGTACAACTCTCGGTTCCTACTTGATCGACCCAAATGGACTGGTGACCCTCTATAAACATTCTCAAAGTCTCCGAAGATTTTTGTAACCACACACCTACAGGTCTCCTTGTCACCAGTAACTACACTCACCAGATCGAGAAGTACTAAAATAGATGCAGTAATAATTCCCAATTCCCAATAACATAGCAGCGAAGTTTCCTCCAGACTACTAAGAAAAGTATTAAAACGCCCAGTGTCTGAGTCACAACTCTTTCAAACGCTGCTCCCCGGGGCTCGGCTAGGAACCCCTGCAAACTCTGGTCACCTGAGCGAGACCGGGCGGGAGAGTGAGTCCACCACGCTCCCTCAAGTGAGAGCCGTAGAATACCTCTCGGATTCGTCCATCGATGCCACCGGGGCTGGATCCCAGGGGCCGAGGGCTAGGGCGGTGCCCCGGGCACCTGCCTGCCTCCAGCCAGTTTCGCCTTCTGCGACCCACTGGGCCTCAGCTGACTCGGGCGTGGACGCAGAGGTCCGGGTCGCCGCGCGGGCCGCGCCTCGGCTCTGCGCTCGCAGGGAGAAGAGAAAGCGCGCCGGGACCCAGGCAGGGACAGGTGGCCGCCGCCCTCGCCGGGCTTCCGCACCGCAGGCACCTGAGCCCCCCGAGGGGAGAAAACAGGAGGGGACCGGGCGGAGGGGGCGGGAGGGCCGGCGCGGCCCCGCTCACCTTTTGGATGGACGACTTGCCGCTGCGCCGCAGTCCCATGAGCAGAATCCTGGGCTTGGAGCTGTCAGCGCCCCCAGGGCCGCAGCCTCCGCCGGCCCCCGCCCCAACGCCGCCGCCCGCCGCCGCCGCCTCCTCTTCCTCCTCCTCCACGCCGTAGCCGAAGTCCTTTGGAAACGAATCGGCCGCGCCGTAACTGCCGGCGAGAGGCGTCTCCTCCGCCCCGTACTGCAGGGACATGGTGCTGGACCGCCGCCGCCCGCGCCTTGACAGGCCAGGCCAGGCCAGGCCGCCGCCTCCCCAGGCCGCCGCTGCCACCGCCCCCGGCCGCCGCCGCCGCCTGGCCCGCCCCCTGGCCCCGCTCTGATAGGTCCCGAGAAGGAGCCCGGCCCCTCATTGGCAGTGTGAGCCGCCACTCGGAGGCAGCAGGGTAGGTGGTGCTCCGTCACGTGCCCGGAATCACCTGACCCGCAGCCGCCGCGGGGGGAGGAGGAGTCACGAGGAGGGCGGTCCCGCCGCGCCTCTCCCAGCGCTCGGGCCGGGGCCCAGCTCGCGCGCACCGCCGTCCTTCCCGCACGCGCCTTGCTCGCCGTCGCTTCCCAGCCTCTTTCAGTCCCCGAGAGCACCGCAAAGGGAGACGCTCCCTGGGCAGTTGCGGGAAGAGCTGATTGCCCTGCTCCTACCATGGTGCTCGCACAACCAATATTTATTGCTGCCTGCGATGTCCTGGGTACCTAACAACGTGCACAGAACTGGAACCAACTCAGACCCTGCCTGCCCTCAAATTGCTTGGATTAACAGAGATCGGACCTCTGAGTAAGTAGCCTGGTACGAGATATTTGAGAAAGCTATAGACACACATGAAGTGCTTAGGAATTAGCAGGGTGAGAAAATCTGTAAGGAGGTGGCGTCTGAGCAGATCCAGATGGAAGGATAGGTTGGGATGTGCGAAGATGTGGAGGAGGAGCCAGTAGAGGGCAAAGGCAACCGAGGCAGCCATGGGTCAGTGTAATAGCTTGTTCTGGCAGGTAGCTGGACCCAGACCGGAAAGCCAATGCAACCAAGCTAGAACATCTTCTTTCAGCAAATTTATAGGGGATACTGCTGCCACTTTAAATTCACCAGCACTCCATGTCCCTTCCCTCTCATTTAGGCAAAGTCTAATTCTCCAGTAATTCCACCCTCCCACAGAACATTGCATTTTTTATGATATCCTTCAGATTAGAGACCAAAGAGTGAATAATGAAAGCAAACCAAAGCAAATGCTTGTTATCAAGTATGTTTGAGATGGCTAAAGGAATTTTCACCCTTCAGTCTCTAGAATTGGGAGTGTGACAAGAGGACCCTCTTAAAGCAGTCTTACATGTTTGGGGGGGGGGGGAAGCAAGATGGTAATGGTCCTGGTCTTCCAAGGAAGCTTCTTGATTATGAAAGCAAAGTACACTCATGCAGGTCTGGGACTTTGTGCATGAAGCTAGAAATTAAAGGCAGGACACACCCTTAGAGGTCATCTATCCCAACCCTTACGTCTCTGACAGACTCGCGGAATGCACGTAATACGTTTTGCTTGTTTTTTGAGGGGTGGGATTTGAGCGAGGGTCTCGCTATGTAGTTCAAGCTGGCCTTGAACTCACTATGTAGTCCAGACTGGCTTCGAACTCGTCGCAATCCTCCTCCCTCAGCCTCCGGAGGGGCTGAATTCCAGGTGTGCACCACCCAGCAGTATGCATTTAAATACTATCGTCTTTGGGTGTTAATGGGAGATTGCTTCCAGAACCCAGACTGGAGGATACTCAAGTCCCTTAAGTAAAATGGCCCAGTAAATGCACATCCTTCTCCTATATACGCTGTATCTCCACACTGCTTATAATCCTAATACAATGTTATGTAAATAACTACTGTATTATATAGGGTATATTAACAAGCTGCAAAAGTCTGTACATGTTCAATACAAACATAATTTTCCCCAAATATCTTTGATCCATGGTTGGTTTATCCACAGATGCAAAACCATGGATAGAGAGGGCCAACTATAGTTCCAAAGAAGGAAAACTTACCATCTCAAAAGGCAGACAATCCCACTGTGTAAAGTTTTGTTTAAAAACTTTCTTATTCAAGCCAATAGTCACAAATGCAATAAATTAAGAGTCATCTTAATCTTTTTCATAGAAGTCCTTCAAATATTAAGGTGCAGTCTTCATTACCCACTAGGATAGTCTTCTCTGTTCCACACTAAACAGCTTCAGTTCCTTCAACTCTTCCTTAGTATATCTTCTATGATGCTGGTCAACAGAACTTTCTGTGATGACAGAAATTTTCTGTATGTGTACTCTTCGATATGGTAGCCAAGAATACAGACAAGAAATGTTGCTAGTGTGACTGAAGAACTGAATTTTTACTTAATGTCCACTTGTAACTAGTGGCCTCCATATGGGACAATACAGACTTACACTTGCACATCCCCTTTCCTTATTGGTCATTCTTCCAAACTTGTCAGCATCTTTCAAATGTTTGGCACCCACAGAGCAATACTAACCAATAAGTCCTCAGGGTAACTATTTAGAATCTAGACAATATTTCTTTTAATGCTTTACAAAATGGAATGTTTTTAAAGTATCTTGGAGTGTAAGTGGTTCACACTGATAATCACTGGAACTAGTCCTCTGTCAGCAATCCTACTTCCTAACCTTTTAGAAAACTGCATTTTTAATATAAGTCTTAATATTTCAGCTGGTTAGGCCCAGCAGTTTGTGTATTCCAGGTTGATAATCTTTTTTTTTTTTTTTTTTGTGGGTACCGGGGGGTCGACCTCAGGACCTCGCGTGCCAGCAGGCACCCGTGCCTCTGAGCGATATCACCGGCCCCTTTTTCGTATGTGGGTTCCGGGAGTCGAACTCGGGCCCTCACGCTTGCAAGGCAGGCGCTTAAGCCGCTGAGCCATCTCACCGGCCCATCATTTTAAAACTTATTCCAATATAATCTACTCACCAGCCCTTCTGACTTTGTGGCACTTAAGAGATCTGGCATTACTACCATCTGCTCTGTTTGCAGTCCTTCACATTTTGCAAAGCATTTTTATATCCATTATATTTAATTTGATCCTTACAACAACCTTGTGAGGTAGGCAAGATGTGAAATCTGTATTTTATAGATAAGGCAGCTGAAGTGCAGCAGGAACTGAAATGATGAGATCCATGTTCTAATCCATTGAGTATCTTGTTGAATACAGTCTTCACTCAAATCCTTGATAGAAATGTTGAAGGGCTCCTCCAGAAGCCAGGCGGACCCTGAATATCACACCAGTTGGTACAGCAGTTAAAGCAGGTCAGTTCCACCTAAAGTGTGATTATCTAACCTATGTGTTGCCTTGCCGTCCAAAAGAATGGTACAAGAGTCACTGACTTACTGACATAAGAATCAATACTAATCCAATGAGAGAAAAGCAAATGAGGGCTGGCTTCCAGGAAAAACAATTTTTTTTTCTCTAGTCTGTATCCACAAAGGGACTGCCATATCAACTGCTTAAAGAAGCCAGGTCCTCCCTCTCTTCCAAAACCTTCATGGGGTCGTGTTGTTATTCCTATGGTTCTTAGCACATCCTAACCCACCTTGTAACTGTTTATACACATGTCTCATAATCTACTCCAAATCATTCATCTTCATCACACCCAGCACTTAGCCCACTACTGTCCATGTGGGAGGCACTGAAATTGGTAAAAGAGAATTCTATCTAAGTGAATGTTCTTCCAGTGCTATCTGGCATGCCTCCAGAAACAAACTTGTGGCTAGAGGAGACAGACGATTGCTACATTCCTGTAATCATGACTGATTAAAATGTCTTTATAATTGGCTTAGTCACAGTTTTCAGCATGTTTCAGTGCCTTTGCTGTTTACACCAGCTTTCACTGGATGTGCTGCTTGGCTGATTAAATTTGCAGTACTGGGGATTGAACCCAGGGCCTTGTGTATGCTCAGCCCTTTATCTTCAGAATAACAACTGGTCCTCTTAACACTAGGGACAGAATACATGAAATAGGAACACTTCTTTAAAGTGTCAGTCTACCAGTGAGGGAAATAAGTGCTCAACAAAACATCTGACAGGCAAGTCTTCCAAAAGAAAGGAAAAAGGACTAAAAAACAAGAATACAGTGCTTTACCACTTACACATCTTTCACATACATTCTCATTTGACCCTCACAACAACCCTGTGAGGTAGGCAGCACAGATGTTCTTCTCATTTAACAGATGAGGAAAGCAAATCTCAGAGTGGTTAACGTGCCCAAAGTTCTACAGTTAGTAAATAATTTGTATTAATATCAGTCTTTGGCCTAAAAATTCAGCACCCAGCCTCCCCTCATATATGCCCACCTACTTCACAGGGATAATGAAGATAAAATGAATTCAAGGCTAGAAAAATACTTTGAGGGGAAGAAAATCACTATATAATTATACCCATAAACTATAATTGTCCATGATAAACGGCTCACTCCCCTTCTCTTCCCAGCTTGTGCATGAACCCAGAATGTTATATTACCTCTGTCTGTACTAACTAAGCAGCTAGGTAAGGCAGGGTAACAGTGTGATCCTGCTTAACGTTATATAAATCACAATCAGGGTAACTGCATTATTAAGCAAAATGCACACACAAAGGCTAGTGAGCAACTAGGACCCACTGAAGTACACAGCAAAGCAAGGCAACTTTATCAGATAGGGCATGATTGCATAGAAGAAAAAAGTGGTGTCAGAGTTCAAACTGACACACACATAGTTATCTAAGGCAAAGTGGTGGCAAAGAAGAGTTACTTGTTCCGCATTATATAAACCAGAGCAGAAAATTCATGGGAACCCATGCAAAAGCATCGTCTGTCACACCGATTTCTCCAGTTGCCTACAGGGAATATAAACACTGTTATCTTCATTGTAAAGCATGATTGTACCTATGCTCATATCCTGAACTAAACCAAGGAACAGCTCCACGCTAGACGTCCTTGGGTAAAATACAACCAGTAGTATTACTCCTAATCAGACTAATAAATAGAATGTCTTTTAAGGTAATGAATTAGATGGCTGTTTAGGTTTCCTTCAGGATTTACTTTGGATTCTCCTGCTTTAAGACCCAAAGAAGGTTATATTGAGTTTTTATTGGTGATTCTAAGTATATGTGTTTGTAACATTTAAAGTGTGATAGGTGAATTTAACATATTAAAACTTTTATAGCATCTGTTCAGAAAGGATTATATACTATACAAACTATTCCAGTCATACAAAACCATTTTTCAGTGTCTTTTCAACTGAGAAGAATCCTATTCAGCACGCTTCTCCTCCTGAGGTGGTTCATACTGAGCAAGCTATGGGGCAAAGACAGAGGAGTTTAGGTGAATTTTATTCTAAACTGGGTAAAAATCTTAACAAAACAAAATAATACTATATTCAATTTAGTTACTGAATCAGTAATCAGTTTCTGTACCTATGCTGCTTAAACCACTCAATGATTTAAGATTTAATACAATCAAACCTAACAAAAGCCCTTTTCAGATAACCTTTAATATTATTGGGAAACTATAATTTCAGTCGATGGCTCAACTGTTCAAATACTTGATATGCAATAATCTTTATCTTCCAAAGAAAGGAAAGGCTTATGGTAAGGAACTAACTTTCCCTCTACCAAAGGTTTACTGCAATTTCCCTTAAAAACTAGAGGAAAGGGGTTACATACCATGTTATGTACCATATATGGCCAGTCAATGAAAAGTAACCAATGTCTTTGACTTAAAAGGTGCCAGAGAGTTAACTAGAACTTGTACACTGTGGAGTTTTAGATAATTTAGGATGTTTCTTTTAGACTAAGTTGTGAATCCTTCCAAGAACACTAGGCTAGGATTTGTGTTCTTCCAAATAGCTGTCAGACTTGAAAAGCTTATTAAATTCGCTGTGCTTTAATCTCCTCACCTATAAAATGGCCTGTGTACCTGTTTCACGTATCTCAGAGTTGTTGATAAAACACATTACAAGAAATACCTGCAGTAACATAAAATGCATTATGTGATCCAATTTCCAAGACTTAAGAGTTGATGATTTCAAGTTTATGAAAATTCTCATGGGTATTTAAAGAAAAAACTTCAGTACTAGATAAAATTGAGTGTAATTGTTTAAATTTGTTAAACCAGGGCCACCACATATAGCAGTATAGATTGTGCACTGCACAGCACTAGGAGGTGCCATTTACAAAGGAGTGGCCCCATATGGACCTAAACTGATTAAGAATTTTAGAACTACCTATTTGCTTATAAGCAGCATTAACCAGTATTTCCATCTTTTTGTTGATGCAGGTTCCCAAAAACCTCTTCTTAACCACACTTTGCTTGTCCTGTTTACAGTTTCTCTTGATTTTTTTAGATGGGGCCTAACTTTGCCTTGCACTTGACTCATATCAATATTCGCCCTCCTCCTTCCTTGGCTGTTCATTTTAGTGAGGTTTTCATCAGATAATCAGTATAGGTGAAAGTATTTTTAAAATGAATTCCTTTTAAAAATTTACCTTTGCTTTCAGTTTTTTATTTTCTTCTACAGTAGCTTCATATTTCTCTTTCATTTCTGCCAATTCTAGGCGAAGCAGCTCAGTTTCTGGATTTTCTGGGGTAGTAGCTCCTAAGTGATGCTTTAAAAAACTATTAGCACTGTTAAGAATTTAGTTCTTAGAGCTGAATGAAGCTAATGAAGTAGCCCAGAGTAGCATTAATATTCCTGAACAGAATTCACCCATGCAACCATCAATATTTACCCAAAGATGATCATCCATATCTCAAAGGAAACCAGGTATGGTGGTGCATGCCTGTATTCCCAGTACTTAGGAGGCTGAGGCAGGAGGATCACCATGAGTTTGAGGCCAGCCTGGGCTACTAGTGAGTTCAAGAATAGCCTGAACTACATGCTGAGACCCTGTCTCAAAAAAAAAAAAGGAAAATAACCTTTTCAATAAGCAAAAGTACTTTAAAGGTTACTACCTATGTAAAAAAAAATAAGAATTTCAAAAATAAGGCATTTTTCTGACTCCAAAGATGAAAAGGATACTCCAAAGCACTATTAGGTTTCTCTGGTTCTTCATATAAGGCTACCAACACTGCAAATCAAAAAGCAGAAAAAAGCAACAATTAAGAGTCTTAAATTTGAATTGCTGAATTATATTCCATAACTCAGTAAATATGAAGTGTCTACTATATGCCAGGCACACTGCTATGACTGTGCGTGTAGTGGTGAACAAAACAGACAAGGTCCCTGCTCCCAGTCAATTTACAGGCCAGTTACAAAGGATAAGCAAGGAGCTAGACAAAGAGTATGAAACAGCAATATTGGATAGCAGGTTACTGGAGCACACTGGAAGAATACTTAACTCAGCCTAGGGCATCAGAGGCTTCCTAAAGGGAAGAAAGACCTATGACTAGTAATGCATGTTTTGGATAAAATGAGATGGTCCAAGGCACAAGACCAGCATATCGAAGCACTCACATTTCAATATGGCTGCACTGAATTGTGGATAATGTAGCCAGAAAGGTGGTTAGGGGCCAGGCTGGGGGGGGGGGGGTCATGCAAACTTCGTTGGACTTTGATCCTAAGGACAACAGACATGATTAAATGGTTTTAAGCAGAGGAGTGACAGGCTCACTCTTGCCTGCTGTGTGGAAAACTGAAATGAGCAAGGATAATGGCAGGAAGAACATTAGAGGCTGATATAGCGATCCAGTTATAAAAGACAGTGACTGCACTTGAGGGATACAGGTATGGAAAAAAAGAAAGATGAAAAAATTTAGGAGAGAAATTAGTAGGGCTACGGTAATTACTGGAAATGGTTCCAATTCAAAATGTTTAAGAATGAAGTTTCACACACACTGTGCTAAGTAACCACCAACCACTTTACAAGTAATCAACATCCTCAAATCAACCTTAAAACTGGGGGGGAGGGGTGTAATTTCATATCTGTTCACTCCTGTGAGCACTCCCTTGCTTGTCTTCTATTGAACAAATTCCTCCTGGAATTTACTGTTCAGATAAAATCTCTCTAAACCAATGGTTAACCATTTCCAAATTTGAAAAATATGATCAAGCAAAAAATAAAACTACACATAAAAAAGTGCACCTCCAGGGCCAGTGGGATGGCTCAGTAGCATAAGCGCCTGCCTGGCAAGCGCAAGGTCCTGAGGATGACTCCCGGTACCCACATAAAGGAAAAAAGGGGCCGGTGATATTGCTCAGTGGCACAAGCGCCTGCTGGCAAGCACAAGGTCCTGAGTTTGACTCCCGGTACCCACATTAAAAAAAAAAAAAAGTGCACATCTAGATCCCAAAGAAGTCCTAAACTAATTTACATGTGTTCCTTTTGCTTTATAGTTTTAATAATTTAAGATAATATAGGCAGTATTAAAGAATCAGGTGGGCAACTGCTTCTTAACAATTTACATTGAAATATATTCACAGAATTGTTTTTTGAGAAATTGGTATTTTATACTATCTTCTCTCTCATCCTTGCCTCTCTCCTTTCAGTGTCTGTTACAATATGCTTAAGCCTCTGTTGATTAACTTTTTAAAAGTATATGCTCAAGCCTGTTTCATTTCCACTGATCTCTACTTAACCCTAGTTTTATAACATGTGGATATTAATACTCTTACCCTTTCCTTCTCTTCTCCCACCCCATTCCTTTCAGCTTCTAAAAGTCTTCAGTCATACTTAGAAGGTTGATAATTGCAAAACATAATGTAAGGGCCGGGGATATAGCTCAGTGGCACAACGCCTGCCTGGCAAGCGCGAGGTCGTGAGTTCGATTCCCGGTACCCAAAAAAATAATAATAATAATGTAAATGTTCAGTTTCCTGTGCTTTTCTATAGATGAATATACGTCCTTTTAATCAGACAAGGTACCCAGTCATGTTTCCCTTTTTTGCCTTAGCAGCCAGGGTTTTCAGAGGTTGATATAGTGCTCAAGATAACTAAAATGCCTCTTCTCCCAGATGATTTATCATCCTTAACTTTAGCCGTCCTCTTCCAGTGTTTTAATGTTATAAGCAATTTCAAATCCTCTTGGAGATAGCTACATAAAAATATAAATTTGTTAAGGTGCCTATGTTTGAAGCTGAAAATCAAATTTCAAATCCTATCAATAGATACAGTGTTGTCTGGTGTTGTAACAGAGGCTGGAAATCTAAGGAGGTTAGGGGTTAAGATTCCTGTAGCTGTGTACAAAGGAAAAGAAGCCTCCAGGGGTTTCCAGTCTCTCCTGAAAGATTTTTTTTTTTTTAAGACAGGGTCTCACTTTGTTCAGGCTGGCCTTAAAATCACTACTATGTAGCCCACGCCGGCCTCTTAATTTGCAGCGATCTTCCTGCCTCAGCCTCTCAAGTGCTGGAATTACAGGCATGCGCCACCAGGCCCAGCATCGTGAAGGAACTCTGTATGGCCACAAGGCTGTGCGCCTTCTCTGTGGTCACTTATCTCCTACAACTGTCACTATCCTTCCTGTAACCATTCTAGCTTTCACTCCATCCAGCCACTCTGGCCTTATACAGATTCAGTATCCCTCATCCAAAATATTTAGGACAGGAAATATTTTAGATTTTGGATTTTCTCAGACTTTTAAATATTTACATATATGAGATATTTTGGGGATGACAATTCATTTATGCTTCATATACACCTTATATACATAGCTGAAAGTAATTTTACACAGGATTTCTAGTGCACCTCCAATTTTGTTTTTTGTACCAGGAATCGAACTCAGGACCTTGCACTTGCCAGGCAAGCACTTGTGCCGCTGAGCTATCCCCCCAGCTCTGCACCTCCATTTTGACTTTGACATGTCATGCAGTCAGATGTGGAATTTTCCACCTTTGGCATCACATCAGTGCTCAAAAATTGCACATTTTGGGCCGGTGAGATGGCTCAGCGGTGTAAGCGCCTGCCTGGCAGGCGCGAGGGCCCGAGTTCGACTCCCGGAACCCACATACGAAAAAAGGGCCGGTGATATCGCTCAGCGGCACGGGCGCCTGCTGGCGCGCGAGGTCCTGAGGTCGACCCCCCCGGTACCCACAAAAAAAAAAAAAAAAAAAAAAAAAATTTCACATTTTAGAGCACTTTGGATTTCAGATTTTCAGATTAGGGATGCTTAACCTGTATTTCCCGGAACTCTTGACATCATACACTATTTCATTCAGATCTGTGCTCAAAAATTACTTTGTAAGAGGGGCCGGTGAGATGGCTCAGCGGTTTAAGCGCCTGCCTTGCAAGCGCGAGGGCCCGAGTTCGACTCCCGTAACCCACATACAAAAAAGGGGCCGGTGATATCGCTCAGCGGCACGGGCGCCTGCTGGCGCGCGAGGTCCTGAGGTCGACCCCCCGGTACCCACAAAAAAAAAAAAAAAAAAAAAAAAAATTACTTTGTAAGAAAGCCCCTCCCAACACTACATAAAATGCCACACCCTATCCCCTAATCTTGCTAGGTTTTTTTTAGTCATTAATGTGTACTACTAGCTAACACTATGTATTTCTTTATTATCCATCTCCCCAAATAGGATACAAGCTCATGACAACAGGATTTTTTTTAAGATAGAGTCTTGCTAAATTGCCCAGGCTGGACTCAAACTTGCAGTCCTCTTGCCTCAGACTAGCAGAGTGCTGTGGTTACAGGCAGGCATCACTGGGGCCTTTTTTTCCCCACGGCAGCTCTGTCCCCAGTGTTTAAAACAGATACCTTAATAAAATGGTTAAATGAGAGAAATGAATGTGTGGGGTTTCTTCAGGGAATGACATTCCAGCAGTAAGTAGATCCTTACTATTTGCTGAAAGTTATCTGCAAAAACATAGTACTGTATCCGATCCCAAAGTAGGTAGTAGTTGAAAACTGCCAGCCCATCCATGCAAGGGAACTTAAAGCCCTGCTTTCTACTAAGATCCAAGAGATGTTCTCCCAGCCTTTTCCCCTAACCTTTGTTTCTGTCCAAAGAGCAGTTACCAAATTGTTTCTCAGACACTTCCTATTCTCACATAGACCCAGGTCCTTGTCTCTGCCAACAATTCCATTTAACACCCTTGAAAATCCCAGCCAGTGAGTTAACACAGCAGACATTCAAATTACTGCTGAATTAATGAAGTAAGCAGCATTTCACTAGCTCTTGGAATACTCCTGTTTTGTACCTTACTCCTCTTACATCCTGAACACAGGAAGGAAGAAATACAATGTAACAGTAAACTTCACTGGGGGAGGAGCTGTACCAAGGATTGAACCCAAGTCCTTCACAGAGCTACATCCCCACCCCTTTTTATTTATTTTTTATTTTGAGACAGGGTCTCACTGACCTGTCCTCCTGCCTCAGCTTCCCAAAGTGCTGGAATTACAGGCGTGTACCACTGCACCTGATGTAAGTTCCTACTATTAAAGTGTGAACAATACAACCATTTTGATATGCCCTCAAATCTTTAAACTGTAACTCTCCTTTACAAAGTCCACACAATCTAGGAATTGCTATGGGGGGGAAGGGGGACTGAAAAGCCACAACCAAATTGTCTATGAATCGTCTACTTTGGGAATTAGGCTCACTCAGCTACCTTACAGCCCACATTCAAATCTGATGATTTTCTAAACTGCCTCTTATTCGGGGGAAATTTGTTCCTTAAGAGTCTGAGGACTCTGCAAACCTGTAAGGCGAGGAGGACCTGGGATCTCAAGATCTTAAACATACCCACTGCGGCTGCTCAAGGCAAAACAACGAAAGTTGGAGAGACTTTGCAACAGCTGCAAGAGTTTCACTCCCCGCGCGGAGAGTGGTAACGCGAACGAGTCTACTCCGCGGGCAGCGTCCGGCGGCCTGCGCGCACCAGTCCCCGCTGACCCTGAGGCCCACTCCGCTGGACGCTCGGCTGCCTTCCCCGTCCCATGTCTTTGCGCACGCCATAGCCCGTCAGGGGCGCCGCACTAAGGGGCACCAGGGCACAAGGCACCCTCTCCTGGCCCATGCTCACCCTTGGTCAACGTGTCCAGCACCCCCGACTTCTCCAAGTACCTCCGGAACTGCTCGCGCTTCGAGTCGGCGGCCTGAGGAGACACCGCGGGTCAGAGACCGGAGCCCGGGGGCCAGAGCAGGAAGAAGGCGCTGGGAGTCCAGCAACCCCGCCTCCGCCTCGCTGCCTTAGGCCCCCAAAACCTGCGCGCGCGCCCCAACTCCCTCCCGGAGCCGACCAGCGGCTGGCTACCACCCGTACTCCCGAGCCACGCCGCGCCCCTCTCACTTTGTAATGGGCCATAGCGACAGGGGAAACGGCGTCGCTGGCGCCGGAGACCGTGGCGGGCGGACTCGGAGCAGCACTGCTCATGCGCAGAAGGGATCGCGCGCCTGCGTATTTGCGACCCACGGGCCGCGCTCGCCGGGGTGTGGCCTGTTTTCATGGTGACCGAGACGCTCTGAATCCCCCACGGCTGGCCGAGCCAAGGGAGGCTGCGTACGCCCGCCCTTCGAGCTGTCGGAGTACTGTAGTACCTTTCCTTCCTTTTCCGGTCACCTTGGTTACTCGGTTGCTGAGCGAGAAGCAAGGTTTTGGTAACGCGGCGGGAGTGTCTTCTCAGCTGGGACCTCGGAAGCTATGCTGACCTATGTGTGCTGGGCTTTTTGGCTCTCATCCGGAAAAAGGCAAGACAGACGCAGGGCGCCACTTGGATTTACAATGGCTTGAGAAGAGTGTTTCAAATTATTTATATTTTGGCTCTAGCCTTTATATTTGGAGTCTCCTTGTATTGTGGCTTATTTGAAGTGAGGTGGACTTCTGAAGGGTGAGCAGTACAGTGCTAATAAAAGCTAGCTTACTGTGTGCCAGGAACTGTGCTAAAGATAGGGGTTTTTCATTTTAATCTTAACAACACCCCTGAAGGTTTTAGAAACTGTAATCCCTTGTATTTTCCTGCCGATCACCTCCAGTGCTTTCCATAGATCATCATAGGGATCTGTGATCCAAAAAAAGGTTAAAGCTTTCCTGTAACTATTCATATAAAACAATAACCAGGCCTCCTAGGATCTGCCTATCTTTGTGATTGTGATTTTCCAGAATGTTCCAAATTTCAGATACACACCCTCTTCTACTATCCATATACCAGATCAGTGTACCCCAACATCTGAGTTGGAGAGGATGGGCACAGTACCTCTAGTCTTTTTTTTTTTTTTTTTTTTTTTCCTGTTTTTCTCCGGGTCCTCTTCAGTTCTCCAAATTCTTTAAAAATCATAAGTCATGTATTTTTGCATTTATCTTTTTTTTTCCCCAAATCCTTGGGTCCAAACAAGGGCCTTGTGCACAAACTCTAGCACTGAGCTACATTGCCTACCCGTGTTAAGTTTATTTTAGCTTTTCTGTTTTCCCAAAGACCATAAAGGAGCTTTACAATAAGGCTAGAAAACTAGAAATTGAATATTAGATCCAAGTTGGGCAAGGTGGCACATGCCTGTAATTCTACACTTGGAAGGCTCAGACAGGAGGATCATGGTGAGTTCAAGGCCAGCCTGTCTCAAAATAAAGTGATGAGGTCGCATGGCCAGTGAGTAGTACAGCCAAGAAAGACTTCTTAATAGGACAAATTTCAGACGCTTTGGCTCAAAGGACAATTCTGCCAAAGAATTGGAAGTGTTTAATATCTAGAGGTTGGGAGTCTCCTTGTGAAGGAAGAGGGGTTCTGATTGTACCCTCTGTACCTGGCCCTTAGCTTTAGGAGATGACCCTGGTTTTCATCTTCTGTAGATGGACCCCACATAGCACTAAGCCACCAAGGTTTCCAGATGCAGGTAGCTGGCAGAGAGAAAGCTGTTTGAGGTGACTGCCCCATGTAGTTGTCTGTTTCTATAGCAGCCCTGAGAATAGAACTGTGGCCTCTAGAACAGTGGTTTTTTTTTTTTTTTTTTGCAGTCTTCGCCATCAATTTCTCTTTTCTCCCTGAAGTGGCTACCAGTAACTTTTCCAAATATGTTGAGTGTCTTTGTTATTATTTGAGCTGATATGATGAAGGTGACTACAGTTAATACTAATTGTGAACATTTCATTAGTTTCCTGTTCATCCAAAATGCATTTCTCAGGGCCGGTGAGATGGCTCAGCGGCGTAAGCACCTGCCTGGCAGGGACGAGGTCCTGAGTTTGACTCCCAGTACCCACATTAAAAAGAAAAATGCATTTCTCCTCATTTACACTGTGATTGTCAGCACCTGCCTTAAATGCTGAAGATGCTGCTGTGTGTGTGTGCTTTTCCACTAGCAGATAATAATCAGGTGCAGAATAGAGTGTTCTTGTTGCTTCAGTGAATTTGCAGATATGCACTGATACTTGGCTAGATTTTTTGTTTTGAGTTGTTTGCATAGAATTTATTATATTCATCCTTCACTTTATACTGACCCCCGAGGCCCTCTTAATTTTTTTAAAACCTAAGTGGAAATTTTCTAGAATGTTTGAGAAAAATGAAACAATGGCTATGGATTGTATAAATAATAGAAATAATATCATTTTTGTTGGTCTCAAGACAAAAAAAATCAATTATATTTGGACATGGGTGGCCATGACATTTAAATAGAGGCTCTCATTGTCCAATCATGAGCCCAACTTAACCACAGAACAAGTGAAAATGTGTAACACATAAGTGCAAGGCAAGGTTCCTCTGAATGGAGCTTTATTTAGTTTCCTTTGTTCCAACTGACAAAGCTCTCTCTCCAGTCTTCTTTGATCCACAGGCATTTCAAACTCTACCCCATCCAGTTCTCTTCTTAATTGAATTTTCATCCTCTGCCCCTCTTTCTCTAGAAGTCATGGTTGGTATAAAGGATGGCTCATGTAGACCAGAGGTGGTGAAGACATAAATACAACCTGCTGAACCCAGTATCTAATGAGGGAGATAGGAAAGGCCTGTTCGTAGCACACATTTCTTTTTTTTTTTTTTTTTTTTTTTTTTTGTGGGTACCGGGTGTTGACCTCAGGACCTCGCGCTTGCCAGGCAGGCGCTTACACGGCTGAGCCATCTCACCAGCCCCCATAGCACACATTTCTGCAACCTGGTTGTTTTGTGTTACAGATGAAGCCAGACTGCTCATCATTCTAGATATCTTCAGCTGCTACGTCCAGCATTTGAAATATGAAGAGGATGATGAGCCAGATCTTTCCAGTCACGGTGGAGTGAATGTGGACTTCCTCCAGAATACCTCCAAGGAGATGCCAGTCCCCCGTGGTTATTTATCCAGCCATCTTAGCTCTGAAACCCGTCAAATAGGAGGCAGATAAATTCTTTTTTTTTCCAATGGGAGTGCTGTTTCTTAAAGCAAACCTATGGCCAAAATACAAGCATCACTTTTCCCATGTGCTACTTGCTTTGCTTTTTCCCTAGATAGCAGTGATACTTTGTTACAAAGAATATATTTTACATGGCAGGAGTTTAAAATCACTTGTGTTTAGACATCAGAAGGTACCTAGAAGTATATATAGTCTCTATTATATTGTTGGGCAGTTTGAAACGCGGTGAGGCGGAGTAGCAGTGGGCCTAGCTGCAGGTCTGCCCGGCTGTTTTCGCTGCCTGCGTGCCTGCGCCTCAGTGGCACTGGGAATGGCTGGGGGGAAAGCCGGGAAGGACTCGGGCAAGGCCAAGACAAAAGGGGTTTCCCGCTCGCAGAGGGCAGGCCTGCAGTTCCCTGTGGGCCGCATCCACCGACACCTGAAGTCCAGGACGACCAGCCACGGGCGCGTGGGTGCCACGGCCGCCGTGTACAGCGCGGCCATCCTGGAGTACCTCACGGCAGAGGTGCTGGAACTGGCAGGAAATGCATCCAAAGACCTGAAGGTAAAGCGCATTACCCCTCGCCACCTGCAACTTGCCATTCGCGGGGATGAAGAATTGGACTCGCTCGTCAAGGCTACAATCGCTGGTGGTGGTGTCATCCCACATATTCACAAATCTCTGATTGGGAAGAAAGGACAACAGAAAACTGTGTAAAGGATGCCTGGATCCTTTATTATTGCAGGACTCTACTCTTAACAGCCGTCCAGCGTTGGTGATTCCAGTGGACTGCATCTCTGTGAGAAACACAATTTTACCTTTTTGTAATTCTATTTGAGCGAGTTGGAAGTTCAGTTAGCTTTCCAACCAACCAAATTTCTGTATTCAAGTCTTAACCATATTTAAATGTTACCGTGGCTTCAAAGACAGTATTGATTCTGAAGTCGGGGGTTTTGATTGAGTTGACTGGAGTTTTTTTGTTTTTGTTTGTTTGTTTGTTTTCCTTTTTGGTACCAGGAATCGAACTCAGTATCTTGCACTTACCAGGCCGGCGCTGTGTCGCTGAGCTATATCCCCGCCCGAGTTGACTGTTTTTAAAACTGTTCGGATTTTAATTGTGATGCAGAAGTTACAGTAACAAACATTTGGTTTTGTACAGATGTTATTTCTACTCTGGTGGGTAAGTTCAATGAAGCTCATACCCCTCCCGCCTCCCCAGAAAAAATAGAATTGTTGAACTGAAGATATGGCTCAGTGGTAGAGCACTTGCCTAGCATATGAGAGGCCCTGCCTGACACCACCAAAAAAAAAAAAAAAAGAAAGAAAGAAAAATAGTATTTTCAGATTCCCTCTCAGGAATTGTCTTATTTAGCCGAAGTCTGTCTTTTTATTTTTTATTTTTTATTTTTTTATTTTTTTTTAAACTAGGAACTCTTGGGGCCGGTGAAATAGCTCAGCAGTATAAGCGCCTGCCAGGCAAGTGCGAGGTCCTGAGTTCGACTCCCGGAACCCACATATGAAAAAAGGACCGGTGATATCGCTCAGCGGCATGGGCGCCTGCTGGCGCATGAGGTCCTGAGGTTGACCCCCGGTATCCACAAAAAAAATAAATAATTAAAAAAATAAACTGGGGGGGCTGGTGAGATAGCTCAGTGGCATAAGCGCCTGCCTGGCAAGCGTGAGGTCCTGAGTTCGACTTCCGGAACCCACATATGAAAAAAGGGCTGGTGATATCGCTCAGCGGCATGGGCGCCTGCTGGCGCATGAGGTCCTGAGGTTGACCCCCGGTACCCACAAAAAAATAAATAATTAAAAAAATAAACTGGGGGGGCTGGTGAGATAGCTCAGTGGCATAAGCACCTGCCTGGCAAGCGTGAGGTCCTGAGTTCGACTCCTGGAACCCACATACGAAAAAAGGGCCGGTGATATCGCTCAGTGGCATAGGCGCCTGCTGGCATGCGAGGTCCTGAGGTCGACCCCCGGTACCCACAAAAAAATAAATAAATAAATAGGAACTCTTAGGTTCCTAAAACTATTGACTTGATTTTATACACAGATCTATTAAGGTTATATGTAAAAGTTATAACCAAAGTCAGTGACTTAAAATCTCACTTACACACCTGGCAACGATAAGGTGTACACAAATATACACAGGAAAATGAATGTGCTTCATCTGATAATTCAGTAAGATAGAGCGTTTAATGAAACCAGAGGAAATAGATCTGGCTCATGCTATGGGAATTTAAATTAGTTTTTTAATCCACATTTGAATATCTAAATTTTGGTTTCTTTCTGGCAGTTGAGCATTTTTAGAAATCCATTCCAGTAATATTTATGAATATTTATAAAATGTTATGCTTTACTATAAAAATTTTGTAAATTTTTTCATGTTAAAATGAACTCTAGAAGTTCTCAACTCTTCTGCAGGACCAAATGTTATTAGGTAAAACTTGAAATAGATTGATCATGGCTCAGCGGCATAAGCGCCTGCCTTGCAAGCGCGAGGGCCCGAGTTCAACTCCCAGATCCCACATACGAAAAGGGGCCGGTGATATCGCTCAGCGACACGGGTGCCTGTTGGCGCACGAGGTCCTGAGGTCGACCCCCCGGTACCCACAAAAAAAAAAAAAAGAAATAGATTGATCATTAGTATGATGGTGGTATTACAGAAACTTCCTTTGCAACAAACTTGACCTATTTAAGACATGTGACTTGCTTTATTTAAAGGGAATAGTGGTGCAAATTATAATTTAGCTGCTTGGGTTATTGGCCAGTACATTCCATATTAAAGTTTATATCCTAGGCCAGTGATAGTGAACCTTTTAGAGACTAAGTGCCCAGACTGCAACTTAAAACCCACTTATTTATCGCAATGTGCCAACACCCCAACTAAACCGGAATACTGAGGTTTCAGTTTTGTTTTGTTTTGTTTTGTTTTTTTGAAGTTTTAGTTTAGAAAAAACAAACGTTGACGACTTTTGTCTTAAAAGAAAAACATGATAACAGAGCTTTCAGTGATACAACTTTTTATTGAAAGGTAAAAGTTTGCATTTGGTGTGCTTGTGCACAGTTAGTGTGATCTTTGCTGCCGTGCTGATAATTTGCGTGCTGATAATTTATCAAACCTTGTTTGTGGTGGCTTGGCTCACGCACAGACAGAGAGGGCTCTGCGTGCCCACTGTGGCACATGTGCCATAGGTTCCCGTCACTGTCCTAGGCTCTCTCAGAAGAAATATATCCCAGAGGAAAGATAAAAATGAGTAGATTCCTTTTTTTTTTTTTTTTCCAAGTACTGGGGATTCACTGTCGGGTCTTCGCACTGAGCTATATCTCCAGCGCTTTTTTTTTTTTAATTTCTAAATTGCCCATGCTGGGCTCGAACTTGCTATCCTCCTGCCTCAGCCTTCCAGAGTACTCAGATTACAGGCATGTGGTGCTATATCCTGCTTCATTCACTTTCATTTAAAATATAAATGTTCTGGGCTGGTGAGATAGCTCAGCAGTGTAAGCTCCTGCCTGGCAAGCATGAGGTCCTGAGTTCGACTCCCGGTACCCACATACGAAAAAGGGGCCGGTGATATCGCTCAGCAGCATGGGTGCCTGCTGGCGCACAAGGTCTTGAGTTCGACCCCTGGTACCCACCAAAAAAAAAAAAAAAAAAAAAAAAAAAAAAAATATATATATATATATATATATATATATATATAAATGTTCTGTTTAACTTATATAAAGGAAAATGTTATACAGCCAAACAAAAGACTAAAAAGCCCCAAAAGAAGCTGAATAAGTGGTTCCTGTATTATTCAAAGATGTCAAATTTCCAACATCAGAAGATACTTGTGTGCTTTTTTCCTATAATTTTAGCCAATAATATACACCTGTTTTTGATAAAATGACCCAATGTTTCTAGCAGCACCAAAAAAACCTTTCATATTAGATAATAACAGTATAGTCATCAGCCTTAGTAATCAGTGGGTCATGCCCAGTTTCATAGATGAATTCTGTTCCTCTGTCTAATTTTCTGTTATTAAATCATGTTGTACCTCAGACTATAAGTGATCTCTTCAGAGCTAGTGATCTCATGAGTTGCCATGGTAAATAAATATTTCTTCCCTGTGCCTCTTTGTCAATCAATAGCTACTTTTTAGATTAAATACAAACATTTCATCAGGGAAAAATTATACTTTTTCAAGTTTATTATTATATAATTACATATTATTTAAATTATTAATAAACTTGAAAAATACTCATCCTCCATAGAGAAATATAAATTTAAATGACGTATTATATTTTCATCATCAAAATACAAAATTTTAGGATTTATAATACCTTCTCTTGGCAAAGTAGTGGAAAACTAACTCCCATATACTGTAAGAATGTAAATAGATATTAACTATAGTACTGTAGTTTAAATCTATCAAAACGTAGCATTTCTGTTTCTAGATGCTTGACATATTCATTCAGGTATGACATTTTACCTTTTACGAATAAATTCTACCCACTCTTTGGAGAGCCACTAACCACATGAATTTGAGAATGTATCACAGATAACAATCCATAGTCCAGGTAGATAGCATGTACCAGACAGCCTATCCCACACTCCTTGAGATCTTAGATGCACTATTAAAGCCTTAAACTAGCAGTCCAGAAAATTCTATCTTCTGTTAAGATAGTTGTACCAGTCATGGTGTACCTACAGAGTACTACTACAATACTCTAACTTCCAGTATTTGGGAAACAGCACTCTTAGACCAGTAAAGTAGAGCATGGGCTTTCAAGCCTTCCTCTGTGTTTAAATTCTGCCTCTCTCCCCCAAACAAGAACAGTCCTCCCATGGTATCTGTGGGAGATTGGACCCAGGACCCCAAGAGGATGCCCAGACCTGCAGATGGCCAAGTCCCTTAGACCATACAAAATGGTATAATACTTGGATTTTACCTATGAATATCCTCCCATATAATTTTAATCATCTCTAGATTACTTATAATACTTAATGCTATGTAAGTAGTTGTTACATTATTGGGGAGTAGTGAGAAGGGAAAAAAGTCTACATGTTCAGTATAGATGCAATTTTTTTTCAAATATTTCAATATGGGGTTGGTTGAGTCCATGGATGCAAACTAAAGATACAGAGAGCCAACTGTACTTCATTTTTTAGGTTTCCATATCCTCATCTCTAAGATACAAAGTAGTGTCTACCATCCTGGATTGTTGAAAAGATGTATACAAAACACCTCAGCAGTAGTGACCTATCCCACAGGGATCTACTTAAAAGTAATTTTCAAGAGTCCGACACAGATTTGAAACATTTTTATCCTCTGCATAGTACAGTCGTGGAGTCTGTCAGTCTGCAAGATATGTCCTCCAAGGAGAGCAGGTCTCTTATAGGATGCACACACGCATACCATATGACTGGGAAAGACGCCATCTCTGGTTTTCCCTTTGCTTCTTTTTTTCCTTCCTCTTCCTCCTTTTTGCATTCAGAAGCCGCTTCCCCAAGTCTTATGGCCCTTTTATAAGTAGTCCTTGCAACATGTGAGTTGAGTGGTGTTTTGTCCTCTTTCAATAATTGCTGGGGCTGGGGATGTAGCTCAGCGGCACAGTGCCTGCCTGGCAACACGACGTCCTGAGTTTGATTTCCGGTACCAAAAAAAAAAAAAAATTGCTGCCATTTGCTGGCACTTTTCTGTTTCTTCAGTTTTCCATTTCCCTGCCTGTTAGCTCTTGTTATTAATTGGCTTATATTAAAAATGGGCAAGTCAGTTTGCCGGAGATAGGAAAATGTTGAAAAACACAGCAAATAAAACAAAAGCTAAATAAGCAGCAATTGCTACCCAAAACCGTGGATCTTTTAGCAATGCCTTATCAAAGCAGCTAAACACAGTGTACCCTATAGACATTCCAGCAAATCCACCTGCAATGTGAGCTGCAAATGACACCTTTGGCAAAAAGAGAGAAAAATGGAAATACGTGAAGAAAATGCTAATTGCATACATCAGTTGCATCTCCCTTACTCAAACACAAATATCATCATAAATGAGAGCTTAAAAGCCTGGAGAACTAGAATGTGACAAAAAAAGACTCCACGTGCACAGAGAGGAGAGGTTCTAATACGTGCAAAGCTAAAAAAAAACCTCTCATTTTCACTCACTCTCAGGATGCAAGTCAGAGTCATTGTTTCTCATTCTTTCTGATCATCATTGCATTTAGGATGGTTCTATATAAAGCCAACCAAGGGAATAGGAGTTGAGTGGCCATCAGGGGTCTCGAAAGGAACATCCTACAGACATGGGATCCAGGATTAAAATACAAGTCACGGCAAACACACAAATACTCAAACTCCAAATTCAAAGATTAATCCCAGAAAAACTGAAAATCTTTTATCAGTTCTATGTTATAAACTCATATGGACCCACATTTCTACTGCTGTATTCCCACCTGCTTTTGATTCTCTGTAGACAAGGAAATCCCTTCTCTCCTGTTTTGGAATGGCTACCAATGTGGCAGGTGTAGCAATGAAAGAATCAAGTGAGAAGGACAATCCAAAAGTCGAATTTGCTTTGGAATTTTCTTAATTTCCAAACTGATATTCAGCTACCCTAAATCACAGATAATCCATATTTGAGAACCCTTTTTATAAGTAAGCAAATTTTTTTATTTCAAGAAAAGAAACTCACCGGAGACCCATTTGCAGGGACGAAGAACCTTCTGTAGAGAGCAAATCCCATGTCCGATGCAACTGGAAGGAAGAACACCCTGATGAAGCACCAGAAATTTTTTTTTTTATGTGGGTACTGGGAGTCGAACTCAGGACCTTGCACTTGCCAGCAGGCGCTTATACCACTGAGCGATATCACCGGCCCTTTTTCTTCCTTAATGTGTGTACGGAGAGTCAAACTCAGGACCTCGCACTTGCCAGTCAGGCGCTTATGCCTCTGAGCTATCTCACTGGCCCAGCATCAGGATTTTTACCACAATGCACCAAATGTTTTGGGGTCCCCTCTAACAGTCACAGGGAATCATAGTTGAGATGTACTCTGTGTCCTAAGAGTTCTGCAATGCATTAACTCGTTAATCTGCACAACAACCCTATGAAGTAGGTACTATCATTATACTAGTTTATGGATTTATTCATCCAACAAGTATTTATGGATTATCATCTGTGGAAGGCACTATTCTAGTTGGTAGATACACAACAACAAACAGATCAGAGACCTGCTCTGCGAAGCTGACGATGTCCCTGGGGAGCAAACGAAGCATACAGTATGTCAAACAGTGTCGAACGATGCAGAAAACAGAGAGGGAAAAGCACTGGGAGCACCAGAGGTAGGGTGTGACTTCTAATAGGAGAAAGAGGGAGGATCTCCTGAGAAGACGATGCTTGGGGTGGTAAGGGAGCAAGCCATATGTAAAGAGTCTTCCAGGCAGAGGGAAGAGCAGGCACCAAGGCCTTAGTCAGGAGCCTGGCTGGTGTATTGGACGACACCAGTGAAGCAGACCTGGCTAGATCAGTGCTTTTAAAAATGCAGTTCTCCCCAAGACCTGCAACATCAGCATCACCAGGGAACATGAAAGTTTTCAGGCCCACCCAAACCCACAAGCTGGAAACTGAGGAGGAGGCTCCATGTTCTGGGTTTTAACAAGACTTTCAGGTGATTCTGGACTAGAGTCAGGGGTAAAGTGGCAGGTGATGAGATTAGACAGCTAGCAGAGGATAGATTACAGAGGGGTCTTATGGGCCACTGGAGGGACTTGGACTTTTATTCCGAGTGATAGGAAGCTTTTGAAAGCTTTTGAACAGAGCAGTGACAAAATCTAACTGGTGCTTTATAAAGATCATCCTGGCCACTCTATAAGAAATAAGCTACAGGGCCAGTGAGATAGCTCAGCGGCATAAGCGCCTGCCTGGCAAGCGCGAGGTCCTGAGTTCAACTCCCGGTACCCACAAAAAAAAAGAAATAGGCTACAAGGAAGGAAGAACAGGAGCAGGAGCCAAGGTTGATGGTGCATGGCTGTAATCCCAGTTGGTCAGGAGGCTGAGGCAGGAGGATCACAAATTTAAGGCCTGCCTGTGCAACATAGTGAGATACTGTTCTAAGGGGGAAGGGAAGCTGAGGCAGGAGGATCACAGTAAGTTCGAGGCCAGCCTGGGCTACACAGTGAGTTTGAGGCCAGTTTGAACTACACAGTGAGACCCTGTCTCAAAAAAAAGAAAAAAAAAAAAGTCTTTAGGGCAATAAGCATTTCAGTTTTTCCATCCCATTTTGCTCTTGTTTATCTTGGCCCTTCCTACATCTCTGCCTGGCTCCTAGGAGCATTTGCTGTAGTCTTAATACTGAGACATCTTCTCACCTAAAAAGAGGCCCTTATTCCAATAAACTAAATCACTGTCCACATTAAAAATTTGACAGTCATTTTAAGAGAGGTACTTTTATATGAATTAGTTCAAAGAATAAAAATGTGAAATTTCCTTAACTTTTCCAAAAGGGAAGCTCAGTTGCATAATTAGAAAACGCATCCCATAAATAATGCTTGATGAAGGAAGGTCCTTAAGACCAATCATCCTTCACAAACAAGAATGTTTACCATTTGAAACAAAACTGTATACATGTTTCCAAGGAAATATGTATCAAATTAAAATGTATTCTTTAATTTGTATTTTATTAATATGGTATATGTTTTAATTCTTCTCATTTCCAGGCCAAAGAACTTCTAGAAATGTTCCAGGAACTGGGGAAGGTTAACAGCATATCCTACTAACTTGAACTTGGTAAAGTGTTCCTAGGATACCAAAGCACATCACTGGTTTGGGGATGTAGCACAGTGGTACAGCACTTGCCTGCCATGTACAAGGCCTTGGGTTCAATCCCCAGCGCAGGGGGAAAAAAAAGGAAAGAAAGAAAAAAAAAGAGGGTCAGTGAGATAGCTCAGCAGCATAAGCGCCTGCCCGGCAAGCCCAAGGTCCTGAGTTTGACTGCCGGAACCCACATAAAGGAAAAAAAGGGGCCGATGATATCGCTTAGCGGCACAAGCGCCTGCAGGCAAGTGCGAGGTCCTGAGGTTGACTCCTGGTACCCACATTAAACAAAAAAGAAAAAAGAAAAAAAGGAAAGAAAAAGAAAAGGTGCCGGGTGTGGTGTGGAGGCTGAGGCAGGAGGATCACCAAAAGTTCAAGGCCAGCCTGGGCTATATAGCAAGTTCGAGGCCAGCATGGAAACCATAGCAAATCCCTGTCTCAAAAAAAAAAAAAAAAAAAAAAAAAACAAAAAGAAGTACATCATTCACTGATTTTAGTACTTGCCTCAAGAAGATATTGAGTTTCTCACATAAGATAATCATGCAATATTTAAGCATGTGTACTCTAGTTTCTCTTTGTTCATTGAAAAAAAGTTGTGTCCTTTTGTTTGTGTCTTCTTTGCAAGAGAGAGTCTTTTGTCTATAATGTACACTACGAGAGTAACATTTTGGCCATTCTTTTAAGATCATGAAACACAGTATATTAATTATTATTATCTTTAATTATCTTGTTATGAAACTTTGTTTTGTTTTTTCATAGAAGTCAGAAAAGGTACTTTGTATACATTCTTTATTAATGCCTACTGGTATTACATTAAAATTTTTAAAAAGGAGAAAAAAGAATTACAGATATTCTATGCGTGAGCAAAAGGCTTTCACTCCACAATTGAATAGTATTAAAGAAGAGCGTAAACCATTTCCCTACTAACGATATGAGGTTTATTCTATAAAATTCATTTATAATTACGTAAAAGCAACAGATTGACTGAAGACCCGTCCGTCTGTCTGTCTCTGTCTCTGTCTCTGTGTCTCTGTCTGTCTCTCTCCCCCCGCCCCCGGGCAAGTCACAGGGGACTGAACACAGGGCCTTTGCCTGCACAGTGAGCTACATCCCTTGAACTTGCCATCCTCCTGCCTCAGCTTCCCACTGGTTGTGAGTCTTAACCCCTCAGGAGGTAGCTCTGCTCCCGCAGCAACCCTCCTGGCTCCCAGATACTCGCTCTCCCTTCTCTGCCGACACTTTTCCCTTACTTTTTGTACTTCTTGTGGAGAACTATCCACAATATATGATAGACTATAAACAAGTGCATTATTTTAGCTCAGAATGAAATACTGGTGTTTTTACAGTTAAGTGGTTCATACAGTAATCTCTTTCAAAGGAGTAGTTAGTTGTTCCTGGTCCCATAATATGGATCATGGAAAGCTTGATACCAAAAGCCACAGGCTTTATCAAGGTTGCCTCTGCCTTGGCTTTCGAGTCTGATGTGAAGGTCTGTGCTCTTCCCCCAGCCTCCCTGTGGGTACAGCGCTACCTGAAACAGACCCCTAAACTCGGTTACCACCCATGCCTTTGCCTTTGTGTCTCCTACCTCCAGCGGCCTGCCCTCACCACAGTCTATCGCGGCTTTCAGACTCAGCTACATCCCCGCCCCGCTCCAAAGGTGCACTCTCCCTCACTGCTCCCGCATGATTCTATAATTCTCAGAGATTCAGAAACCAAGTTAATCACCCTTCCAGTTTCTTAGACTTGGTTTCTTGGCCTGCACCTCTTGTCATCTATTCTCAGCCACTGCTCAATGTTTATATCCTAGATCAGTTTATTTTTTTAATCTAAAAACTTAGAAATTGTGGAAGAAGATAGATTATCTCAGTGTTTTCAGGCTTTGTTTTTGTTTTTGTTTTTGAGACTGGATATTTCTATGTAGCTCAGCCTGGCCTTGAACTCACTATGTAGCCCAGGCTGGCCTCGAACTTGTGGCAATCCTCCTGCCTCAGCCTCCCGAGTGCTGGGATTACAGGCATGCCGCACCACACCTGCAGGCTTTTCTTTTCTAGATAAAAATCATATACAGATTCCAATTTCTGAGAGAGAAAGTCCAATATATAAAACATAGTGAAGCTATTGTGGTCAAAGTGGAAGGGGCCTTGTGGCTCCTCCCACTCTAGAAAGAAACAGAAAGCAAAAACATATCAACAAGGTACCTCTCAGAAAAGTGAAAAGTCCTCTATTTACCTTTTTCTGCCTCAGAGGGTGATGCCAACAATTCTTTCTGACTCTAGGCAGACAGTCACCCTCCATGTTAGTGTTTGGGAAATAGGAAAAGGCCTTCTGAAGATTGCACCAGGAAAACTGAAAGAGTAGAGTGCTCACAAAACTCACTTACTTATAAGGACGATGACCAGTAGTCTGACAATTCCAAAGGCAGGAATCATTTCTCGAAAATTCTTGCAAAGAGATAAATAAAAATTATACAAGCTATCTATTGGCAAATAAAGCCTCAACCCCACTTGCTCTTCATCTGCTTTTTCATTTAAAACAATGTTTGAGGGCTGGTGAGATAGCTCAGCGGCATAAGCGCCTGCCTGGTAAGCGCAAGGGCCCGAGTTCGACTCCTGGAACCCACATACGAAAAAGGGCCGGTGATATCGCTCAGCAGCACGGGCGCCTGCTGGCACACGAAGTCCTGAGTTCGACCCCCGGTACCACAAAAAAAATTAAAAAATAAAAAAATCTTTGAGTGTCAAATATTTGCAAAAAAAAGCACGGGTATAACAGCTGAGTTTTCAAACCTATCTGGGAAGTATAATTTTGAGTGTACTTTAAAATGAACTATGATGTTTAATTTCATACTGTAAACCAGATATAATTTCACTAGCCAGAAATTAAATATAAGTAATATAAAATCAACACTTAACATGTCAATAGATGAATAGATAGGTAGATAAATAAATATTATCAAACTAAAGGCTGTTAAATCCTTCTAAGCTTTTTTGGTTAATATTCATTTGCTACTTTTTTATCCTCTTTCCCAATAGTAGAGAGCAAAGATTCAACTAAAATGTGAGTATTACTTTTTTGTTGTTGTTGTTGTTGTTGTGGCTTTTTGGTTTTTTTGACAGGCTCTTGCTATGTAGTTCAGGCTGGCCTTGAATTCACTATGTAGCTTAGCCTGGCCTTGAACTCATGGCAGTCCTCCTGCCTCAGCTTCCCAAGCACTGGGATTACAGGCATGTGCCACCACTCCCAGCTTACTTTTGTTTTTTAAAGGTAATTTCAAAAGAAATTAAAATGTTGATTAAAAAACATTATTTGGTCTTAGCCTTGAACATTCTCAGCCCAGCCTGCAGCAGCCCTGTGTGTCACTAGCAAACCGCTGAGTCAGACACCTCCCCTGGAATTTGTTCAGTTGCTGCTCCCTTCCCTTCCAAGTTATCAGCTCTTCCCAGGGAGTGGAGGTGCTGAAATAGTGTTTATTTTAAATCAATTATTTTCAAGCTGTCATGAACATGACCTACAGTTAAGAAGCAATTTACATAATTCAGTACACTCATAAATCAAACAGTATTTACCCTTATTGCATGGGATACACTGATTTTTTTTTCTTTTTATTTAATTTTGAGTCACAAGACTTAAACTGAGTTCACGACTGCTAATGGTTTGCAATCCAAAGTTTGAAAAATATCTTTCTAAATGACTTCTGTATTTGGAAGTTTTTTTTTGTTTTTTGTTTGTTTGTTTATTTTGTTTTTTTATGGGTACCGAGGGTTGACCTCAGGACCTCGTGCGCCAGCAGGTGTCCATGCCGCTGAGCGATATCACCGGCCCTTTTTTCGTATGTGGGTACCGGGAGTCGAACTCGGGCCCTTGAGCTTGCCAGGCAGGCGCTTACGCCACTGAGCAATCTCACCAGCCCTGGAAGTTTTATAATTGCTTGATATTTGTCCTCCTGGAATATTTTTAAATATACACAAATGATTAAAGGATGGAGAACAAATCAAGATTTTAGCCTGTTTTAAAGAATGATTGGCACTTTCACGATCATGAGAGCGTAAAAAAATGATGTGTCGACCTCAGAAGGCA
Source organism: Erethizon dorsatum (assembly GCA_028451465.1). Classification (NCBI taxonomy): domain Eukaryota; kingdom Metazoa; phylum Chordata; class Mammalia; order Rodentia; family Erethizontidae; genus Erethizon; species Erethizon dorsatum. Next base: position 104,504,704 of record CM051827.1, on the reverse strand, counting down.
ATTTGCCATTTGCATATTGAAATTAAAAACTTCATCCAGAGCCAGTGATATAGCTCAGCAGCATAAGTGCCTGCCTGGCAAGCGTGAGGTCCTGAGTTTGACTTCCTGTACCTGCATATATATTAAAAAAAAAAAAAAAAAAAACTTCATCCAGTAAATTCGCTTCTAGAAATTTATCCAAAAAGTGCACAAATGAAGAAAATAAATATAAAAGAACATTTTACAGCATTATATGTAAATATGAAAAGTTAAAATTACACCAATTTATTTTTCAGTGAGTTTGTTTGTTTGTTTGCTTGTTTTTGGCTGTTTGAGACAGGGTTTCACTATGCAGTTCAGGCTGACCTCAAACTCGCAGCCATCCTTCTGCCTCAGCCTCCCGAGCGCTGAGATTACAGGCATGCACCATCACGCCCGGCAACAATGTGTTTTTTACTGCAATAATTTTTTCAAAATTTTAAATAATCACTGTATTTTTTATCATACCAGATAGATAGATAAATACACAGTTATAGATGGATAGATAGATAGATGATAGATTTGTTATACTATATTGAGGATCTTAACTTTCTTTTATTAATTTTGTAGACTCCATTCCCAAGGTTTCTTACCACTAGAACATTCATAAAATAGCCTCCCATCAGGGCATAGACTCCTCCTGAAGCACCCACCAGATATTTGAGTGGGTCAAAAATAGAACTGGCAAGGGAACCTAAAGAAATAAATCACAAACGTTGACATGACTATGAGATTCATAAAAGAGAAATCTTTTAATTAACTTCCCCAATTTTCCTTCCCCAATTCTATGTTTGATAGAAAAGTAATATAATAGAGACAAGAGCAAAGATTCTGGAGCCAGACTTACCAGATGTGTGACTCGAAGTAGTTACTTAACTTCTCTGTATCTCAGTTTCTCTAACTACAAAATAGGGGTATTAATAGAACTGACCTCAGTGGGTTGCCCGGAGAAGCAAGTGAACTTTTACACATATAGTACATAGAACATGGCCTGAAATGTATTGTCTACCTGTTTGCTATTCAAAATATCCCATATATTTGGTCAAAACTATCAAAATATCTGAGACATTCCAGTATTTTATTATCTAAGGGCTATCTTTGTCATGAATCCATGATGCAACCTCAGAATCCCATTAAAATACCATTCAATTACATTCCCTAAATGAGATGAAGTATATTTCCTAACCCCTTCTTGGACAAAAACAAGGCTTTACAAATCACCTTACGCAAACTCTAAGGTGGTCTTTCTGTACTGTTTAGTTCTATTACTTGGTCTCCTCCTTTAAGGCCCTCCTTTGTTCCTTAGGATACAATACAATACCATTCCTACTTTGTGAAAGAAAGACCAAGTGTCTGACCTAAGAAACTGACACCTAGATGAGCAAACAACTATTATTATAAAAGGCAGACTGTAACTACTGTGTTTAACATATAGTCAGGTGTGGTGGCGCTCGCCTGTCATCCTAGAACTTGGGAGGCTGAGGAGAATTGCTGCAAGTTCAAGGCCAGCCTGAACTACATAGTGAGACCCTGTCTCAAAAAAAAAAAAAAGAAAGAAAGAGAGAGAGAGAAAGGAAGGAAAGAAAGAAAGAAAGAAAGAAAGAAAGAAAGAAAGAAAGAAAGAAAGAAAGAAAGAAAGAAAGAAAAGAAAGAAAGAAAGAAAAGAAAAGAAAGAAAGAAAGAAAGAAAGAAAGAAAGAAAGAAAGAAAGAAAGAAAGAAAGAAAGAAAGAAAGAAAGAAAGAAAGAAAGAAAGAAAAGAAAGAAAGAAAATATAATAAAACTGGCTGGTGTGTAGCTGCATGTGCAGCATGTGCTTAGCATGTATAAAGTCTTAGGCTCAATCTTCAGCACCAAATAAATAAGTAAAATATAATAAAATTGCTGTAGAAGTACTTAGGAAGGAACGACTTTCTCAGCATAAAGATAGTGGACTAGTTACTCTGAGGAGGAAGAGGAGGAGGAGATAGCTTTCTGGCGGGAGAGGGAAGTACTGGGGACTCCCAGGGTATTTACACTGAACTACATTCCCCACCCCACTTTTTTTTTTTTTAATTTTTAAATTTTGAGACAGGATCTCACTAAATTCCTAAATCGTCCAGGCTAGGCTCAAACTTGTGATCCTCCTGCCTGAACCCCCCTAGAATGCTGGGATTACAGGCATGCATCGCCATACCTGGCTAGGAGATAACATTTTGATTAAACTTTGAAGAATCTTTAAGATTTGGATAAGGAAAACAAGGGGAAGGGATGTATTTAAGGATTAGGGAACTAGAAAATCAAAGGCATAAAAACATGAATGACAAAGCCAAGTGTGGTGGCACACGCCTGTAAGCCCAGCGCTCAGGAGGCAGAGGCAGGAGGATTGCTGAGCGTTCAAGGCCAGACGGGACTGCATATCGAGACCCTGTCTCAGAAAAACAAGCAAAAATGGATGACAAAAGCAGACCTGGGGGCCAGGGATATAGCTCAGTGGCAGAAGCACCTGCCTGGCAAGTGCAAGGTCCTGAGTTCGATTCCTGGTACAAAAAAAAAAAAACAGCAGACCTGGCTTGATTGGGGAGGTGCAGGCATTGGCAAAGCTGGCAGTTAGGATTTGGAGAAGTTGGAGATAGAGATGAAGATGTGGGCAGCCTTGGTTTCTCTGGAGGTCTCCCTCCTGGACTTGCAGGAAATCATCATGAAGTACATCAGTCATTACAGATAAATGGGAATGTTTGGTCCTGAAATGTTATATTCAGAGACGTCTCCAAATTAAGTTGTAATCTTAGATGTGGAATGTTTTGCTGGGGCTCAGATTCAGAGGTAAAAGGAGCAGGTCAAGGCTGTGAGCCACAGCTGGGCCTGATCGATGTCCTGTTTACAAAAGACTGCTCTGAGGGATCAATATCTGAGGGATGAGCAGGAAGCCGAAGCGATTTAGTATGGGGATAATGGATGAAATACATCAAAACGGCAACAAGTAGGCAGTCAGCTGTGTGGAGACCACTGTGGACGGCAAGGTGGTAGAAAAAACAGAAGCAAAGAAAAAGAAAAAACAGAAATGATACATAGCCGGAAAACAAGCACCTTGCCATAGGGCAGAAGCCACACACAGCTTGTCTCTAACTGATGGGCAACACAGGAAGTCACCAGCCACAATCCCACGACCGGTGTATGGCAGAGCTAAGGAGCCAAACCAGGCCGTCTTACTCCACAGTCGCGCTCTCAAGCAGGACGCCTGCTGCCCTTCCCAGTCTGAAGAAATTTAGTGATAGACAATGGCAGAAAAATCAGAGAAGTTAGAGGTCCTGGATATGCAAGCAAAGATACTCTTGGACAGCAAAGAAAAACAACCTTCAGAGTGAGGAAAGACTTTGATTATACCCTTGACATTTGATTTTCATTTGGAATTTGAAGAAGCTATTGCTACATCTACAGCTAAAACAGTATAAGAGATAAAAAAAAAAAAAAGTAACTATCCTTATGACTTCAGACTTCCAGTTTGAAGGTTTAAATCATTACTTTGTATTTATCTTATATTGAGTTAAAATATACTAAATATACCAGTATCCTGAATATTCCTAGCTTGTAAAATATGTATTATAATAGTTTACTAGTATAGATGGTAATTGCAATTCTAAATTTTTAAAGAAAGGCCTTTCTTGAACTCAATTATATTGCTCCAAATTAATCTTAGGATTTTTTTTTTTTCTAACCTGTACTGGGGATTGAACCCAGGGCCTTTGCACTGAGCTACATCCCTAATCCTCTTTTTATTTTTTTATTTTGAGACAGGGACTCACTAAGTTGCTCAACTGGCCAGGCTGGGCTCAAACATGCAATTTTCGGGCTGGTGAGATGGCTCAGCGGCGTAAGCGCCTGCCTTGCAAGCGCGAGGCCCCGAGTTCGACTCCCGGATCCCACATACGAAAAAGGGGCCAGTGATATCGCTCAGTGGCACGGGTGCCTGTTGGCGTACGAGGTCCTGAGGTCGACCCCCCGGTACCCACAAAAAAAAAAAAAAAACATGCAATTTTCCTACCTCAGTTTCCCAGAGTGCTTCCCAGAGTGGTGACAGGTATGTGTCACCATGTCTGGCTTCAAGATTTGTTTTAAACCAAAACTAAGGTGGACAATATATTCACAATTGTGTGGAGATGTATACATATACATGGCACACACATATGTACACTCATGATATGTACGTGCCATTATGTAACAATATATGGATGGTGACTCATTAGGTACATTTAGAGGGCCAGGGTGTGGTGGTTCACACCTGTAATCCCAACACTCAGAAGGCTGAGGCAGGAAGATTACCACAAATTCAAGGCCAGCCTGGGCTACATAGTGAGTTCAAGATCAGCCTTAACTATATAGTGAGACCCTGTCTCAAAAAATAAAATAAAATAAAATAAAAATAAAAAAATAAATAGATACACTTAAAGGTAACATGCCATGTTTTATAGTGGTATTTTCTGGGATGATACTGTTGCTACTGCTTTCCTGTCTGATAAGATCATGTTCTAAATAGTTTATAAATGCATCACTGATTCTGTGTTAGTGACAGTATAACCCATCAGTAGCTGAGTAATGTTCTTTTTGAGTCAAGACTAGCTCACCCGGAAGTTTGAGGCCAGAGGCAAAGTCAATCTAAACTGTCAAGACAAATGGGGAAAAAAAAAAAAAAACTCCTAAGGGGAAAGAATTACAACCATGGATATAGACAAAATAATTACAATGAATACACTGGTTTGAAACTCAGGAAAATAATCTCAATAAGAGAAAAATATGTCTAGATTAATAACTGTAGAAAATTTTCAGAAAGTAGTCAAAAACACTACTTTGAAGTTGTGTCCATGTGAGTTTCTTGAGAGTTTCAAAGAACTATTTAAATGGTTTCTGAGCATAGACCAGGAGGGCACAATCCCAGTTCTCTTTTGTATAGAGATAGCTTCTCTCCTCAAGTCTGACTACAAAAATATAAAACGAACATAAATTTTTTACAAATCTAAAAAAAGAAAACCCACAGATGACCAAAGATCAATGAGAAGAACTGGGCGTGGTGGCACAAAGACTTGTACACAAATGTTCATTGAAGTTCTTCTGTAATAGCCTCAAACCGGAAACACTCAGTGTCCACCAACAAAAGAACGGATAAACGAAGTGTGGTTTATCCACCCAGTGAAACATTACCCAGCCCTAACATGCAATCAAGAGCTGTTACACGCAGCACAAATAAACCTCAATTCTGATGACTGAAAGAAGCCAGACCATAGATGGTACAGACTCTAGCACTCCACTTATACAAAATTCTGGAAAATACAAACTAATCTATAGTTCCAGGAAATAGGTTGGGGAGGAGAGGGTCCCAGGAAACATTTGGGGGAGAGGGTGCATCATGAAAGAGAAAACCTGGCCTTTATATATGATGTAAGGAGTGTTATGTAGAATAACATGGTTGTATACACACATCAAATTGTAGCCTTTTGACAGGCGTCATAGCTCACGCCTATAATCCCAGCACTTGGGAGGCTGAGACAGGGGTATCCCCATGAGACCCTGTCTCCAAAAAAAAAAAACCAAAAAAATTGTACCCTGTAAATATGTGCAGTTTATTCTACATCAATTATACCTCACTAAACAAACAAAAACAAGACATAGATCCTGGACCCACGCCCCCAGAGATTTTGATTCAGTACATCTGGGTGGCACCCGATGGCCTTGGTTGTCACAGGTTCTCCAGGTGACCCTGACCATCAGTTAGATTGGGGGATATTGGGCTGCAGTGCAGACCAGCATGCCTCAGTCTTCAATGTGCGTGAGCGTCACTGTGAGTTTGTTAGAATCAGCGTTCTGATGAGCAGGTCTGATGTGGGGCCAACATGTTGCGTTTTAACAAGCTGTCTGGTGGTGCTGTGGCTTCTGCTGGTGCATGGGCACATTTTTCTGGAGGCAAGGGTAAGGGAACTAGCATTATATCACAGATGAAGGACTCTAGGATAAAAAGCAAAGCAAAGGAAGCCATGAGGCCAGTAGTGGAGGGTAATGAAGAACATCCTTCAGAGAAAAAAAAGAACATCCTTGCATGTTTGGACTTTCTTTTGGCCACTGTTAATTTCTGAGTAAGTATACATAACATGAGCTAATCTTGTTTAGGGGAAATGATCCAAACAGCATGTGAAGGATAGACCGGAATGGGCGAGGAGACTCCTGCCAAGAAGCTATTGCAAAAATGGGCAGAGGATGCGAACAGGTTATTCATGTTCTTCCTCAGCTTTGTAACTGGGACAGGGCTGAGTCCACAGGTTGAACTCCAGCTATGGGACAGATGTGAATGTAGCACTTGGAGCCAGGCAAGACCTGATCATCACAAAGGGCTTTCCAAGGCAGGAAAAAAGAATTATGTGCAGAGACAAAAGGAGAAGGTGTAAAACCAGGATCCAAAAAAGTAGGGGGGAAGTTGGATGGGAAGCTACGTCATCAAATCTTGTCGGTTCTCTTAATGTGGATCTTGTTTTTTTTTTTTTTTTTGGTGGGTACCAGGGGGTCGAGCACAGGACCTCGCGCGACAGCAGGCGCCCGTGCCGCTGAGCGATATCACCGGCCCTTTTTTCGTATGTGGGTTCCGGGAGTCGAACTCGGGCCCTCGTGCTTGCCAGGCAGGCGCTTATGCTGCTGAGCTATCTCACCGGCCCCCTCTTAATGTGGATCTTGACAGCTTCCTGCTCTCCACCCACGGCCACTGCACCCTGCAGGGTCATAGGTCCTCACTGGGACTCTCAGCTCTAGAAGGCTGGCAAACTTTGCATCGGTAAAAGAAATTATGTGCACTGTGACAGGTAGAATTATGCCCCATACACACACACACACACACACACACACACACACACACACACAGGTATGTTGAAGTCCTCACCCCTAGTATCTTTTTGGAAATAGGCTTGTTGCGGATATGATTAGTAAAGGAGAGGTCACGCTAGAGTAGGGCGGGTGCCTAAACCAATATGACTGCTGTCTTTAAGAAGAGGAAGCAGAGCCGAGCAGGGTGGCACATGCCTGTAATCCCAGCTGAAGCAGGATTGCCTCAAGTTTGAGGCCAGCCTGGGCTCCATAGTGAGTCCGAGGCCAGCCTGGACTACATGGAGAGACCCTGTCTTAAAAACAAAAACGAAGAGGAAACAGAAACACAAAAGGAAGAATGATAGAATGATGAAGGCAAAGCTAAAAGTGCTGCAGCCATAAGCCAAGGATTCACAGCCAGCACCAGAAGCTGCAGTGATGCGGAGGATTCTCCTATAGGTTTCAGAGGGATCTCGGCCCTGCTGACATCTTGGTTTCAGACTTCTAGCTTCAGAATTGTGAGGCTACACATTGCTGTTGCTTTAAGCTTTCCAATTTGTGGTACTTTGTTATGGCAGCAAGGAAACGAATACAACCACTCCCTGAAATAGAGGTATATGTGCATGTTTGTAAATTACATAGATAGGTACTACTACACTAATATGTCCTTAAAACACAAAATATAACTTAAAAGAGACATGATGAAACAATATTTTTAAATTATTTTACTGCATTAATGGTATAAAAATCTTTCAATGAGTAGTGTTCCTTAAATAGGCGTCATTTTTTTTAATTGGTTAGATATGATGATGCAGAAATGAAAGATATAACCCTAAATTCTGTTATTTTCTATAGAAATGGGTGTCAGGGCCAAAATACAAAATTCCAAGTGATGTGTAGTTTCACGTGGAAGACCTGTATCACTGACTCTGCTTACTCTGATTACGTAAATTTGTTATAATCAGGCGAATTCCCACTCTCCCCAATATCACCTGTTCTTGAAAATAATCAGAAAGTACTACAATAAAGGTTAAAGTCCATTAAAAATCTTCACTGAGATTTTTATTTTTTTAGGTAGGCTCTTGCTATGCACTTCAGGCTGGCCTTGAACTCATGGCGATCCTCCTGCCTCAGCCTCCCAAGTGCTGGGATTACAGGCATGTGCCACCATGCCACGCCCGGCAACCTGAGAAATTTTAAAACAGATTAAGAAATTGTTTCCCCATTATTTAAATGTGAATTTCTGAGATGAGACTCACTTTTAGCAGTAAAATCATATAATGATGAAATAACATCTGTTACGGCTTGTGTGTCTAGATGTCCCCCAAAGCCTCATGTGGTCACAGATGGGGCTTTTCGTAGGCTGGATCTGGCGTATGTGATGCTGGGATCAAGGATGTGTGATTCCTAGATCAGTCCACTGATTGGTTTGGCATAGTTCTGGGTAGGATTAAGGCTGCCTCACCTTGGCTGTGAGCACTCCCTGTCCTAAGGGTGGGTAGACTTGATAAAATATAAGGGACAGAAAGAGGGTTGCTGGTTGTCACTTGTCGCTTGTCTGTTGCTGCTTGCTGCCTTCTGCCTGCCTGCCTGCCTGCCTACCTGCTCTGCGCTGCCCCTCTGCCATGCCACCCTGCCTTGCAGCCAGCCAACTATGAACTAAAACCTCTACAAACTGTGAGCTAAATAAATCTTTCCTTTAACTTTGGGTGTCAAGTATTTTGTCTCAGCAATGAGAAAATAAGTAAGACAACTTCCAATTGCCAATTTTCAAAATTGCCTTTTCTTAGTTTGAGTATTTTTAGAAAAGTTAGTTTCTTACTCTTTTGAGGGAAAAAATGCTACCATGTCGCCAGGGGACATATTGTGTATTTTTTTCCAACATCCGTTAAGTAGTATAGTACTAAAACCTTTTGTTATCACAGAAAGAAAAAGGTCAGCAAATTAGACACCCATCTTTTTGTATAAAGAAAAATGTATAAACTAATCAAAATCAAGCCAGGTGTGGTGGCTCATTCCTATAATTCCAGCACTCGGGAGGCTGAGACAGGAGGATCGCTATGAGTTCAAGGCCAGCCTGAGCTACAAAGTGAGTTCAAGGCCAGCCTGAGCTACAAAGTGAGTTCAAGGCCAGCCTGAACTGCATAGTGAAACCCTGTCTCAAAAGGATAAAAAAAAAAAAAAAAACCCTAATCAAAGTCAACAACTCTTTTAAGTAGTTCACCATAAAACAATCAGCCAGTACGAAACATTTTTGTGATAACTCCCTAACTCAGGATGTCCTTTCCTCCTCCTAAAGATCACCCCATTTATTTATCCAGGCATGCACACAACAAATCCTCCAACAGAAATAACCCAAGGAGGACTTTCATGTCCTGTGTGCTGTAGAATTGTCACCTAGCCCCCGGAAGCTGCATGCACTATGTGACACATAAAGACAAAGAGGGGCCTGTGTCAATCTGTGTATTACATAGGAGTCGTGCTTGATTTCTTGCTCATTTTTTAGACATAAATGCATTGGTAAGCCAACACAGTGGGTAACCGAGCACTTGGAGACTGAGGTAGAAGGTTCACTGGAGTCCAGGAGTTAGAATCCAGCTAGAGCAACAGAGTGAGACCCTGTGGAGAGAAGGGGCAAGCGGGGAGGAAGGAAGGCATTGGTAAAAAGCATCTGCAAAAAGCCTACAGCTTGCAGTTAACATTACACTTAGTGGTAAAGACTAATTTGCTTTCTGCTAAGACCAGGAGCAAGGCAAGGGTGTCTGTTACCCTTCTTAGTCAAGGTGGTGCTGGAAGCGCTCATCCATGCAATAAGGCAAGAAGAGAAAGCAGACACAGAGGTTGCAGAGGAAGAGAGAAAACTGTCCTATTTGTAGATATTGTGATGATTTGCAGGTAACACAGAAAACCCCAAAGAATCTAAAAACTGCTACAACAACAAACACCACAGAACAAATAAGTGAATTAAGTTCCAAGATATAGGATCAGCATACAAAAATTAATTGTATTTCTACACATCAGCAATGAACATATAGACACTGAAATTAGAAACACACTGAAATTAGAAAGAGGATTACAGGTGGTGCACGCCTGTAATCCCAGCCCTCGGGAGGCTGAGACAGGAGGATTGCTGAGAGTTCAAGGCCAGCCTGGGCTACATAGTGAGACCCTGTCTCAACCCTCCCTTCTAAAAAAAAAGAAAAGAAATAGAACATATTAGTCACTGAGGGTAAAGGAGTGCAGGAAGCTGACAGGAAAGAGGCAACATGAAGAATCACAGGGGTACTGGGACTATTCTGTACCTTGATTATATCATGGTGGACATCTGGTTTTGCAAGATGTTACCACTGGGGGTAACTGATTAAAGGTAACTCCTGGTGTTATTTCTTAACCACTGTACGTAAATCTACAATTATCCCAAAATTAAATGTTTAATTTTTTAAAAATGCTTCCAATAAAAACATGAATAGATTGGGAGTTCTAATATTGTCTTCCCACACCATGATGAGTCAACTTAGATGTGCCCAGTTTTAGAGATCAATGCCATACACTAGTCTCGCCTCAATCTTTGAGTCCTTTTTAGTTATTCTCCACCTTCTCTTAAAGTTGTTTGTTTGTTTTGGTGGCAGAGCTGGGGACCAAACCCAGGGCCTCATACACGCTACACACACATGCTACTATCGAGCTGTAACCCAGCCCAAAGTTGTCTCTCGTAAATGCAAACTGGATCGTATCACTTCCCCAGATTGTTAGTTTGACACATAAGGGGCTTCATGATCTTCACCAAATTACTTGCAGTTTCAGGTTGCGCAAAACCCTGAGTGTGGTAGCTGAGGATGAGCACTGAGAGTGACTTGTCTTCACGTGCTTAGATTCTCTCTAACCTGTGTTCACCAATCCTCCCTAATGCTCAATGCATTCCCTAGCACATACCAGGAGGGCAGTAAATCTTGACTTATGCCCGCTCTGAATCTCAGCTGCCTTTGCTTTAGTCCTCAGAGCCCAGAGGCGTTGCCGCCTCGCCACCCTCATAACACTGACCTGCGATCACTCCTGCCAGGTACACCAGGCCCACCCGGAGGCCTTTGTGGACCATTTCCAGGGGAATTCCCAGCACGAGCTGCATGAAGAGATTCCCCACGATGTGCTGCACTCTGCAGAGACAAACACGTGTGTCAAATACTCACGCAGATTTTCCTCGGGGTGTGTTGTTTCTAGTTAAGGAGTTGCTAGAATTCCATTTTCTAATTATTTTAGCAGGAAATTCTTTTTTTTTTTTTTTTCTTTTTTAAAATAAAATCTTGCGGCCACTGCTCTTGCGTGGCGGCCCGTCCTCATGCTGCAGGGTGCACTTCCCTTCCTGCTTTTACTAGGCCCGGACTCACACTGCAGAGCCTGCTTCTTTCCCTACCCTTAATAAAACTTTGCTACCTTTAAAGTAAGAAATAAATTAGTTAATTAATTCAATAAAATCTTGCATGGAGCTGCAATATGTAAAACAAACAAAAGGGCATTTTAGAAGTATAAATGCATTTTGTAAGTCCTCTTTTGTAACAATTATGAAACAGGGATCAATGAGGCTCTTTTAAGAAATAAAAACTTGATTTGGGGTTAGGATGACAATTACAATCATGCCAGCCTCAGCATCTGATTTTATTTCCATTGCACAGTTTTGAGAAAATCCTAATTCACTATTTGAATTTCAATAGATTTTAAAAATTCTGTCTAGTTTAAATGTCAATTGATTTTTTTTTTTTTTTTTTTTTTTTTTTTTTTTTTTTTTTGGCGGCATAGTCTTGCTACATAGTTCAGCCTGGCCTTGAACTCACTACGTAGCCCAGGCTGTCCTCAAACTCATGGGGATCCTCCTGCCTCAGCCTCCCATGCCCAGTTTAAATTTCAATAGATTTTTAAACAAGACCATCTTGCAACCTCAGGAATTTAATAAATCAGAGACGGCAAGAAAAACTTCACTCCTGATTCTATTCTAAAAAGCTACATTTAACACTTGATAACTATGTGCTACAATTTGGCATCTAACATATTTGAATGTATTATCATAGTCTCTTTTTTTGTGTGTGTGGGTACTGGCGACCTCAGGACCTCGCATGCCAGCAGGCGCCCGTGCCGCTGAGCGATATCACCGGCCCTTTTTTCGTGTGTGGGTTCCGGGAGTCGAACTCGGGCCCTCGCGCTTGCCAGGCAGGCACTTACGCCGCTGAGCCATCTCACCGGCCCATCATAGTCTTTAAGTAGGTAAATATACACATATTTTTCAGTGCTGGGGATCAAACCCGGGGCCTTGTACATGTTACATAAGTACTCTACCATTAAGCTACATCCTAGCCTGGTAAAAATATTTTTAAATAGTTTCAGGCCTCCTTCTGTCTCTCTTAGACAGACGCTAACTTTCTCTCAATAAATTCTTCCTACTCTTAAAAAATATTCTTTTTTTTTTTAAATAAAATTCTTATCGTCTTGCTTATTAAACCCCACAAGTACCTCTGGAGAATCTCTAAACATAATTAGAAAATTTCTCACATTAGAGTAACCCTTAATTTAGTTTTCACACAGCACAATTTTTATTTTTTTAAAAGAGATTTCACATTAAACCAAAAGTTCAAAATATGCATTGGATCTTCTACAGAGCAGCAGCGTCCATATTCGTTTCATTTATCTAACAAATACCATCAGGTCACAGAAGAACTTCTCTGGGCATACCCTGCAGGACAGATTAGCTACCTTGATGGCCTTCCATGTACCTGGCCTCAATCTCAGCGTCCAAACTATCTTCAAAGAAATATGAGTGGTGATATGCATTCAGCACAGAATAGTCTAGCAAGAACAGTTATACAGTGGTACTTCGGCTCATGAACACTTTTGTTTGCAAACAATTTGGTTCACAAACAGAAGCAATTGGCAAAATTTTGTTTTTGTGTACAAACTCTGCATCAGGTGATGAACACAACCACAGCGATCTTTCCCATATGTGCCCATCTTTTCTAAAATCATAGAACAAATTAAGTATGTGAACCGAAGTAGCACTGTACTAGTGTTTTGGAGTCCTCAAACATAAAGATTGGAAATTAAAAAAAAAAAAAAGATTAGAAATATCTGCTCCTAGCCAGGTGTGGTGTTGTGTGCCTATAATCCCAGCACTAGAGAGGCTGAGGCAGGAGGATTGCCACAAGCTTGAGGACAGCGTGGGCTACATAGTGAGCTCAAAGCCAGCCTGCACTGCATAGCGAGACCCTGTCTCAAAAAAGGGAGGGAGGGAGAGGAAGAGGTAAGAGTGCTGTCAGGAGTCTGTTGAGAGAGCTTCTATCTTGACAAAAGAGATGGACATATCAACAGGAACCACCTCTCCCCATCTCTTTGCTTTGAATGTGGAGATATATCAGACAACTTGCAAGCATGAAAGACCAAGGGAATAGCAGAGAGGCCAGAACAGGACCTAGAGCCCTGGCTTCATTAAACTGATGAACCAATTACCTACTTCTGAACCTTTCCTATGAGAAAAAATTGGCCCCTATTTATTTAAGCCCCTATGAGTTAGATTTGTTATTTGCATCCAAAAGCATTTCTAACTTACACAACCCCATATGTGACATGTCCCACACAGCTGTGCAAATTCTTTTTAGTGCCTTACTATGTGTTTCTGCTTTGTGAAATTTGTAGCTGTTATCTCAGTCACAACAACATCATGAGGTAGGTACTATTACCCCACTTTACAGATGAGGAAGCTGAGGCACAGAGAAGTTAAGTAGCTACTGTGTACTATAATAGTATACTGCCTTACATTACTATTTAACTGTTCTCCCTTAAAATGTTGAAGTTCTTAAGTGCAGAAGCCACATTTGCTCAAAACATACTTGTTAAACGGAAAACTGAAGTGTGGAAAAGTCTACAGAAACTGGGCATTTGGGGATTTTATCCTGGACTTAACCCTCTGGGTCCTGCATCCTGCCATGGATGCCTATTTAACCACTGGTCAAAAGAGTCATCCTAGGCTGGGATGTGGCTCAAGGGTAGAGTTCTTATCTTGCATGCACAAGGCCCTGGGTTCAATCCCTAGCACCACAAAAAACAAACAAACAAACAAAAAAAGAGTCATCCTTTCCAATTTAGGGCTGGGCTGGTCACACAGATGAGGCTGGCTGCATCGGACACCATACAACTCCACCCAAGAGGTGGGGCCCACTGCAAGCTGCCCGGTGATGTAGTGGGCATGGGGCATTGGAGGTGCTGAGGTAGGAAAAGCTGCCAGCGTTTAGGAAATGATAAGCAAAACAGAGAGACGGGCAAGTATTGCCTGTGCTGTTTCAGAGAGACCACGGTGTTACACACTGATCAAAATGTTCATGAATTTTTTAAAGCATGGGGATTGGGGAGGGCAACAGACTGGTGATTCAGTTTCACCATTTCATAACCTAAAGGGAATAGTTAACAACATCCACCAACCAGGGGACCTACTTTTGGCTTGATGATGATTTGGTCTATTCTCATTAGTATTGCTAGATCAGTACCAATATTAGGCATGTATAATGCAATGCACTAGTGGGTTGAAGTCCTCACTCTAACTCAGTTATGATTATGTTACAGCCATAGCTGGGCGTGGTGGCCCACCCCTGTAATTCCAGCACTCGGGAGGCTGAGGCAGGAGGATCGCTGTGAGTTCGAGGCCAGCCTGGGCTGCACAGTGAGCTCAAGGCCAGCCTGAACTATATAGCAAGACCCTGTCTCAAAAAAAAAAAAAAAAAAAAAAACAACAACAAACTGTATCGCAGCCACGAAACAGTGGGAGAAATTCCTGCCTCCTAGGTTGCTGTGAGGGTCAAACAAGATAATGGACATGAAAGTGCCTTATCAATAATTAAGCTCCAGACACATGTTAGGGGTTACCGTTATTCACAACCACTTCCGACACCAGTGGCTCAAGCCATCATTCCTTACCCAGCGTGCACCAGCATGTACGAGACGAACCTCCAGGCTTCCTCTCTCTTGTCAGGACGGTAGATAAAGGGACTAGCCAGGATGCCTGAGTCCAAGGTGATCCACTGTTTCTGGGGCTTCCACACCGCATAGTAAATAAACACTGCCAGCTGACAGAAGGGGCAGACAGGAACATTAACCACGACTTCTCCACAGACTGGCCCTCTACAGCCCATGGGCTGTGTTTCAGGGACGAGCTCGCTGGTGGGGTCACGAGATGACAGCAGTTGAGTTTTTCCACCATCCCCCACTGCGGTCGTATCCTGCTTCCTGCCCTGGTTGAGAGCCGAGCTAGACCACACTGTGAAGAAGACTCTTTCTAAATTCCCTTTCCTCTGCTCTTCAACACCCTGCTGTCTAGCACTGTGCACTAACACTCTTATCTTCTTCCCTACCCACTGCCTTCACCTTTCCACCCCCACCACTTGATCTTTCATTACAAGTACAGTTTTTTGTTGTTGTTGTTTTCAGACAGAGTCTCACTATGCAGTTCAGGCTGGCCTTGAACTCACTATGTAGCCCAGGCTGGCCTCGAATTCACAGTGATCCTCCTGCCTCAGCCTCCCAGGTGCTGGGATTACAGGCATGAGCCATCATGTCTAGCTCGCAAGTACAGTTAATATGAAAGTAAGTTAATGCTGGCTTCCAAATATTAAAATAGGAAAGAGGAAAATAGTAAGTTTACAATGAATAAACCCTGAAGATAACAGTAAATTTACAATGCATAAACCTGGCACAAATAGTAACTTTACAATGGGTAAATCGCCTTGATCAAGGGGTGAAGGTCAATGCCCCAGGGATGTTCTCTACTTCCTGATGTGATATGAGAAGGGCACTTCACCTCTTTGCTGTTCTTCCCCCAAGCCTATAACTCTGGTCTAATCATGAGAAAAACAGACAAACCCAGACTGGGAGGATATCCCAAAGGATACCTGGCCAGTACAATTCAAGATTATCAAAGTCACAGAAAACAATGACTGAGAAATTGTCACAGATCAGAGAAGACAGGGGAGACATGGCCCTTAAATGCAGTGTGAAGCTCTGGGTTGTAGGGGCCCAGAGGAACAGAAAGAAGACATTAATAGAAAGACTGGTAAAATCCAAGTAAAGTCAGGAGTTTAGTTAATAGTACAGGTTGAGCATTCCTGCGCTGAAAATCTGAAATCCAAATTGCTCCAAAACCCCCCCAAAAATTTCAGTATCATGTTGATGCTCAAAAAGTTTCAGATTTAGGACCATTTTGGGTTTCAGATTTCCAGATCGGGGATACTCAACTGGTAAAGTCTATGTATGCAAATATTCTGAAAGCATAAAAACTCTGAAATCTGATGGTTCCACGTGTTTCAAATAAAAGATTACCCATAATATACCAGCATTAGTTTCTTAGTTTTCACCAATGTACTATGGAATTATAAGATATTAACAATTGGAGAAATTAGGTGATAGGTTCAAGAACTCTCTACTTTACATTTGCAATTGTTTCATAAAGTTAAAATTATTCCAAAACAAAAGTTTACTTAGGGAATAGGGGTATAGCTTAGTGGTAGAGTGCTTGCAAGGTGCTGGATTTAATCTCCAACACTGCCAATAAAAAAAAATCACTTAAAAATAAATAAAAACAGATCTTCTATAAGAGGCAGATATCTTGGCATCTGCTCCTGACCCCACTATGGGAAACGGCCCGCCCCATAGCATTCACTATCTAGCAGTCATGTCTTAGCCATGTCACCCCATCCCCTTGCTCTCCATCCCTCTTCCTCATCCTTCTCAGAAGCTGAGGTATCAGTGGGATTTAAGAGGATCACGTTGGGGATGTCATAATGTCCCTTAGGTCACACCCCACAGGCAGCCATGCTCTGCGATTCTGATATGGGACAGCACAGTACAGTACAGCACAGTACAGTACAGCAGAAAATGTTCTGCCTCCTGAGGTTCAGGAGGAGCCTGGCTCTGGTGCAGTCACTAGGACCTGCCCTAGGGTGAGTCATTCACCTCCAAGCCAGCTGCCTGGATCGGAGTCAGAGAATACGCCCCCTGCTGCCTGAAGTAGACTTCTTCAGAGGATCCTACTTTTATCCTCTGAAATTTGAGGCAGCCTATGATTCTCCTAAACATATGGCCCCAGACGGACCTTGCCAACCAGTCTCAATTGGGTCATGAGAAACCAATCTGCAACTCCAAGATTCTTTGGTTTCTGAAGACCCAACCATCTAAGAGGAAATGAAGCCACTGAAATTGCAGTGCTGCTGGGCAAGGGGGTTCGAGAATGAAACTCAAACCTTGGCTGCAAAGACCGCGCGCATGGGAAGCCAGGACAGGCAGCTCCAGGAGGGGTGGGGTGGAGGCTTGGTGCGTGCTGTCCCTGTCCCTGCCAAGCCCTCCTCTCACCCCTCCCCAGCCTCCTCTCCAGACTCAGGCCTTGCCCCTGCTTGACCTGCACCTCCCCAGGTACTCTGTGCCCACCGCGTATACCTCGGCCAGGCTGACAGAGATGATGAACACAGGCGGTGGCAGGCAGTTCGCTCTCTCCAGGTACGTTCTTCGGACCGGTTCAGGAAGCATCCACTTTGAGACGATCCTGTGGACCTTTTTGCTTTTGGGAGGATAGTTACCATCCCCGTGCTCTCCCATCTTCTCTTCCTCCAGCTCTTTTCTCTCTCTCTCCATAGTGAGGTTCACGCTCTCCATCTCCATGTCGTGAGCAGCAGCCATCGTCCTGTGTCCTCCCTCCACCTGCAAGAGACAGGAACATCAGGGAGACACAGTGACCCTTTGGTCTCCAGGCCGTGGCTATTTCCTGGGTTCACCAGCACCACTGCTGTTTTCCCAGACCTTTCCTGTGTGTTGATGGGAGGCAGCTAGAGATGATGAAAATGGTCTGAACCTCCTAAAAATAAAGCTTTCACTTTTTTAAAAATTGTTTTTATTAAAAATGTGGACTCTGGGGCCGGTGAGATGGCTCAGTGGCATAAGCGCCTGCCTGGCAAGTGCAAGGTCCTGAGTTCGACTCCCAGTACCTACATTTAAAAAAAAATGTGGACTCTAATACTCCCATGCATTAGGCATGTAATAAATGTTGTGTGTTCTTTTCTCTCTTTAAGTTAATTAATTGAAATTTTAAAAGTTAAGTATGGCGGCTCACACCTATAATCTCAACTGCTTGAGAGACTAAGGTAGGAGGATCTCAAGCCCGAGGCCAGCCTGGGCAATTTAGCAAGACCTTATCTCAAAAAATAAAAAGGGCTGGGGATATAGCTCAGTGGGTAGAGCACTTGTGTTACATGAACAAGACCCTGGGTTCAGTCACTAATATCGTTTTTAAAAATATTTTAATTAAAAATAAAAAGCATGAACCAGCCAGGCAAGATGACATAGGTCTGTAATCCCAGCACTCGGGTAGGCTGAGGCAGGACGATTACAAGCTCAAGGCCAGCCTAGGCTACACAGAGAGACCTTGTGTCCAAAAAAAACAGCATTGGGCCGGTGAGATGGCTCAGTGGCATAAGCGCCTGCCTGGCGAGTGTGAGGGCCCCAAGTTCAACTCCCAGAACCCACATATGAGAAAAGGGCTGGTTATATCGCTCAGCGGCACAGGCGCCTGCTGGCGCACGAGGTCCTGAGGTCGACCCCTGGTACCCACAAAAAAAAAAAAAAAAACATGACCAGATGCCACATATCAGCTGTAAGATAACCTTATGTAAGTCACTTAATTTTTCTAAGCCTAATTTTTCAGGTTACATTTTTTAAAAAATTGTGATAAAACACACATAACATAAAATTTACCATTTTAAACACTCAGAGTATACAACCCAGTAGCATCAAGTACATTTACAATGTTATGTAACCATCACCACTATCTCGTTCCAAAGTTTTTTCATCATCCCACCTGACAGCCCCTGACCCATTACACTCATTTCCCCATACCCTCTCACCCTAGCCCCTGGCAACCACTGACACCTTCCTGTCCCTGTGGATTTACCTGTTCTGAAGAGCTTACATAATCCTAGAATGTGTGCCCTTTCACTTAGCAATGATGTTGTCGAGGTTTATCTATGTTGCACCATGAACCAAAATCCCCTTCCTTTCCCCTTCCTTTTCCTTCATAATGTAGTACTGTACAGACACACCATGTTTTGTGTGGCCATGCATCTGCTGATGGACACTGGGTTATTTCCACCTTTGGGCTATTGCAAATGAACTGCTAGGAACACTCTTGTACGAGTTTCTTTCTTTTTTTTTTTTTTTTGTGGGTACCGGGGGTCGACCTCAGGACCTCGCGCGCCAGCAGGCGCCCGTGCCGCTGAGCGATATCACCAGCCCTTTTTTCGTATGTGGGTTCCGGGAGTCGACCTCGGGCCCTCGCGCTTGCCAGACAGGCGCTTACGCCACTGAGCCATCTCACCAGCCCACGAGTTTCTGTTTAAATACCTGTTTTCAATTCTTAAGGACACAGACCTATGGGTGGTACTGCTGGGTCAGATGGTAAGCCATTTCCCTCATTGGGAAACCCTCAGGTGCCAGCTTAAAGGGGAGGTACTAGCGGTTACCTCACAGCATTGTTGAGAAGATTATTTGAGATAATGCAAGCAAAGCACCTGGAATGGTAGCTGGCACACAGTGAAGCACTCTATAATTATTAGTTATTATTGGCAATGGGCGGATGGTGGTTGCGTAGATGGATAGATGGGTAGATGGGAGGGATAGAACTGAGCCTAGGGCCTACTTTCACAGGCAGTTTACTGGGCATCAGATCAAATTCAATTTATTTCCAAGTGAATCTCATTAGGCAAGTTTCCACACATCGCAACAGGCTATATCAGTGGATTTAGAAAGGAAGAGAATTCTTTTTTTTTTTCTGCAGCAATTTCTTTCTTTTTCTTTCTTTCTTTCTTTCTTTTTTTTTTTTTTTTAGGTTTTTTGAGGCAGAGTCTTGCTCTAATTCAGGCTATCTTGATCTCACTATGTAGCCTAGGCTGGCCTTGAACTCACAGCGATCCTCCTGCCTCAGCCTCCTGACTGCTGTCTGCAGCAATTTTTCTACAAATAAAAGCTTCTCCCTCCCCCTGAATCTTCTCCCTTCCTAGTGGCCCACACCCCCGGGTCAGACATTAAGTCTGTAAATATACTGGCTGTTTTACTCCTTGAAATTGATAATTACTTCTAATTTTACCACTGCTAATTGACAAAACTATGGTGTGGATTTACAATCAGCAGTCTTTAACTACAAATATTAAAGCATTTAAGAAATAAGTTTAGCCAGGCATGGTAGTACACGCCTGTATTCACAACATTCTGGGAAGCTGAGACAGGAGGATTTGCAAGTTCAAACTCAGCTTGGGCAACTTAGCAACTTAGGGAGACCCTGTCTCAAAAAAAAAAAAAAAATGCCAGGGATGTAATGATTGGCAGTGTATGAATCGGCCCCACTATAAATTTAAATACCATACGTGATCATTTTATCAGGAAATAAACTTCCACATTGTTAACAATATAATGTTACATTTCTTAAAGTAGCTAGAAAAATAAGAATTACATTTCACTCTGATTTTCTCTTCAGATTTCAAGGGCTGGGGATGTAGCTGCGTGGTAGAACATGAGCCTCACATGACAAGGTCCCGGGTTTAATCCCCAGTGCCCCCCAAACAAAGAAGAAGATTTCAAAACTTCCAGAAATGTTATGACTTCGAGCTCATCCTTTTGGGTACCTAAATGCCTAAACACATGTCTTGCACTGAGACGATATCTGCCCCACGTCGACAGGTCAAGTCTCATTGCACGTCGTCTCTCTTCCTTAGCACACAAAATGAAGAGATCCGATACGGAATTCTAGCAACTCGAGCTGAGCTCATTGGTGGTGAATTGCTGCATTTCATTTCTACTTCTTATCAGTCACCATCACACTCCAATGTTCCCGCCTGTCTGTTTCCCTGGCCCTGGCACAGGGGCCTCTCTCTGGCTCGTCCTACCTCCAACACAGATGCTCCTCCCATCCCTGACGTTCCCATCCCTCCCACTCCTGTTTCCCCTCTGTCCCACGCCTGCATTTCTGATGCAGTTAACCACCCTGGGAATGTCACCCGTCCCACTGGCCACAGGAAGAAAGGCCAGGAATGTCCCGTGCTGGTGAGGCTGTATGGGGAGGGCTGCCGTGTATGGGATACAAATTGATGCCACCTTCCGGAAAGCAACAGGCAGCTTCTATAAAACACAAAATGCATATACCTTTTGACTGAACATCTTACTTCTAGAATTCTACCTAGCAAAATGTATCTGAGCAAGTATACAAAGCTAAGGCCGGGAGTGGTGGCACATGCCTGTAATCCCAGCACTCGGGAGGCTGAGGCAGGAGGATCACCATGAGTTCGAGGCCAGCCTAGACTACATAGTGAGTTCAAGGCCAGCCTGAACTACACAGCGACAACCTGGCTAAAAAAAAAGTACTCAAAGCTATAGTCCAAAGATGTCCAGTGCAGAACTAGTTATACTACTGAAAAATTGTAAACAACCTAATGGGCTTCAGAAGGGTTGTCACATTTCCTGACCATTCTAATTCTTTAGTAGTTCTTTCTCACACTGTGCTGAAACCTGCTCACCAGGACATCTGTTCCTGGGTGCAAGGTTTCCCTCAGTAGGGCCTCACGAAGCAAGTCTAATCTAAGGTCATTAATTCTGTCTTTGTTTGGGTGTGGCCTGCATATTAACTCCAAGGGCTCTCTAGGTGAAAGTTGGGATACAGTGTCAGAAGTGCCAGAATTCTGGGAGGCCCAGTTGTACAGATCAGGACTCTCAAGACAAAACAAGTGCAATGATCACATTATAGTCTCGCTGAGCTATAAAAGCGCCCACAGCTACCCAGTTATTTACTTGGTCTCTCTCTGTCAGAGTAGCACTCGTTAAGGTTATTCACTGCCGGACTGTGCTTTCTTACTCACTAAGCAAAGATCATGCAGGTTTCTCGGGCTTTTTTAAATGTTGGCATGATGTTATGCCACACCTCCCACCTCTTATCTGTGGCAAGTTGCTGCTGCCCACTCTTTGTTGAAATGCCACACACATGCTGATCAAAACTGGGTGGCACTGCTGTGAAATGTTCTCGCTCTGCCAGTAGGGAATGGGGGTAGATCGTTAGGATGCCTCTAGCCTTCTGGTTAAAAATGGTAGTGTTCCTCTTGCACATCAAGAACAAACCCTTCCTTCATGGTGGGCAAGTGTTCTTAAGAAGAAATGTGGGAAGATCTTTCTGACTTCTCAGTCTTGCCTGGTATAAGCATGGCATGTGTTAGGGGTCACAGAGCCAGTGTGTTGGATAAAGACTAGAAGGGCAGGACTGTGCTTGTTTGCCCAAAATAGTTGTCTTCCTTAAAAACAAAATCACTAGCAAAAGAGACTCATAGCAGGCATGGCAGTGTGTATCTGTAATCTCAGCACTTGGGAAGCTGAGGCAAGAGGCTCGCACACCCAGACCCTGTCAGAGAGAGAGACAGAGAGAGAGACAGAGAGAGACAGAGACAGAGAGAGATTCACATAGGAGACCCTTGACATTAGCAAGGGATTTTTTTCCGAAGAACTTTCAGACACCCTAATTCACTACCTATCACACATAATATCTTCCAAAATTACATTATAAACTATAACCAGAATTTTTCTTTAAAGTTTGTAAGGTTTTACATTTATTAAAGGTAAGAAAAGAAACATGCTTTGCAGAGTCAGTTTGGGCCAATTAAAAGTAGGAAAAGAATGTACTCTACAGGGTAACAGCAGACTACCATGAAGAGAGAATACAGTGGCCTAGCCAGAAATTTTTAAATGATTCCATTTCATCCCCAAAATGATTCTGTAAGTGTAGAAGTAAAGTTACTTATAATGTTTATTGTTTGAGGACTTTTAACCGTACTGAATATTTAGCACTTAAAGTCTCAAAGAAGAAAAGAAAAACAATTGGTTAGCTGTGTTTCTCTTCATCTTTTGTGAAGTTCCATTCTCTCTATTGAAGAGTGCACTGTCTGCACTGGCTGACACACTCATCAAAACAACGTTCCAAAGCCCTTGTTGCACCTTGCCATAGGGGTCAGTGTGGCATCAGCATCCAGAACAGGCATATCTGTGACAAAGGCTGCAGCACTGCGTACGCAGTAGCGGCCCGGGGGCTGCCCTCACCTGGCTCCATGATGGGGTATTAGTGTAGTTCTCTATGCCTGGTGTCTCTAGGGCCTTTGCACCACATTCCCCAGGCATTTTATTTACTTATTTTTTTTTTAATTTTAAAGTTTGAGACAGGGCCTCACTAAGTTAACATTGTTGTGCTTCCTGGTATAACCTTTCACTCTCTCTGGAACTAAGACTTCTAAGCCAGCAGAGCATAAGTTCATGGGAACAGGAAGCAAAAATTTTGCTAGTGGATCACTAGGGGTAATTGTCAGCAGTAGCATTCCCACTTCCACCCCTTGATTCCTGGACCCATGAATCTTGGCTATGGGAGACACAGTACCATATAGTGGATGCAGATTCAAAGAATATACAGCCTTTTGAAGAACCTTACCCCAGCCCTGCAAGGTATTGCCACCTAGCTGGCACTGTAACTGGATCCTCAAAAGACCACTACACCTTTTTATCAATCCAGCCACTTCTGGATGGTGAGGAACATGGTAAGACCAGTGAGTTCCATGAGCATAAGAACATTGCCTCACTTCTTTGCCCCTAAAATGTGTTCCTTGGTCAGAGGCAATGTGGTGTGGAATTCCGTGATGGTAGATAAGGCATTCTGTAAGTCCATGGATGGTAGTTTTGGTAGAAACATTACATGCAATACAAATATTTTTACATCCATTGCCCATATGGAGAGATTTATTCACATACCTCTTCCCCAAAAATCTTTGTGACCAATTTTCCAGTCGTGTTCCTTCCAAGGTACTGATCATCTGGCCAGACCATTGGCTGCAGCCCATGAATCAGTATACAGTCATACATCTGGCCATTTTTCTTTTCAGGCAAAATGTATTACCAGGTGCACGACCGGAAGTTCTGCCCACTGTGACAATTTCCCTTCACCACTGTCCTTCAGGGATGTCCTGGAAAGGGGCTAGAATGCTGCAGCTGCCCACTTGCAGGTGGTACCTGCATAACACCCAGAATTATCCATAAACCAAGTCCTAGACTTTTCTTCTGTCAGTGACCATATGGTACGCCCCATGAGGCCACAGGTGCATGCTGGGAAACAGAAGGCAATATAGCAGGAGTAGGAGCCATGGACACCTAGGCAACTTCTTCATGTAACTTACTTACACCCTCTGGACCTGCCCTGGCTCGATCATGTATGTACCACTTCCATTTAATGATGGACTGTTGCTGTGCACATCCAACTTTATGGCTTGGTGGATCAGATGATACCCAGCTCGTGATGAGCAACTCAGGTCACATGGTAACATGGTATCCCATGGCCAAGCATTCAGTTTCCACTAAGGCCCAGCCGCAGGTCAAGGGCTGTTTTTCAAAGGGAGAGTAGTTGTCTTCAGATGATGGCAGAGCCTTGTTCCAAAATCCTAAAGGCTTCCACTGCAGCTCACCAGCCAGAGACTCCAAACAGCATCCCTACCTGCCACTGACACTTCAAGTACCACCGGATCTGCTGGATCATGTGGTCCCCGTGGCAGAGCAGCCTGCGCGGCAGCCTGGACCTGTCGCAGAGCCTTCTCTTGTCCTGGGCCCCACTCAAAACCAGCAGCTTTCCAAGTCACTCAGTAAATGGACTGGAGTAAAACACCTAAGTGAGGAATGTGTTGTCTCCAAAATCCAAATAGGCCCACTAGGCGCTGTGCCTCTTTTTGGTTGTAGGAGGATCCAACCAGTCAAATAAATTACCAATACCTTTTTTTACTCCACAAGCTGCAACATTAAATTCCAATCTCTGCTTAACAAGCCCATGTCGACAAACTCAGCCTGATCCACGTGTATGTTTTTACCACCATGATGGTATGTTTTCCCACATCCATAAAATCCATTCTCATACTTGTTCATCAGGTCTCATAAGAGTTAGAAAACTCAACAAGTTCTTTGGGAGAATAGCAGACCTCCTCATGGGTCACACTATGTACTTCACACTTTGGAGCCTTCTGTGATTTGAGCCTGGTTATAGGGCTAGAGGCAAAAGTGGGAGGTGAGGGTGGATCAGCATTATCATGCTTGGTCAACTCAGGATTAGTTTTCTCAGGTATGCTGGGGGAGGTCAACACCACAGGGCGTGGGGCTGGGAATGCCTCCACCACTGTAGGTAGGGAAATCTCTTCCTCTGCCAAAATAATCTCATTAGAGTTCAGGAGCTTAATATCCCGAGCCTCATCAGGCTCCTCCCAAACATCTCCATCCCAGTTTATAGGGTCCCATTATTTTCCAGTCAGAGCCCTCACCTTTACTTCAGATACCCTTTGAGGCTGAGCATTATACTTACACTGTATGGGCCGGTGAGATAGCTCAGCAGCATAAGCGCCTGCCTGGCAAGAGCAAGGTCCTGATTTCGAGCCCTGGTACCCACAAAAAAATATATAATAATAATAAAATGAATACATAAACTTACACTGTAGTTCAGCCGATCGAATTATGAGGGCCTGTGTTTGGGTATTGGCAATCTCAGCCCTGTGGCTAAAGGAGAGGAGATTCTCTTTCAGGGCGCACTTAGAGACTTTTAAATTTTTTATGTGTGTCTGGAGCTGAGAATTTGAATCTTTGAGCTTCGTATTTTCCTTTAGTAATTTGTCCTCACAGTTAGAAGACTTTAGATTTCCTGTGGATGTTTCGAGCTCATTGTTTTTCTTCACTGGTTTGTCCAGAGATGCTAAAAGCAACTAGCCAACATCATTATATTTCCTAATCCGCTGAAAATATTCAAAATATCATACGTGGAGTTGCTAAATTCCTTACATCTCACAAGTGGTGAATTAGGATAATCAAATGGATCTACACTGCGTATTACTTTAAACAGTTCGCACCCAGGACTATCAGTATCCCCCACAGGATCAGAATTTCATTTTTACAATTCTGTTTCTCTAGAGCCACCTCCAGAACCAAAATCTGTATCCACCAGTGCTCACTAAAGAAATAGATTTAATGCAAGATATATAAATATATAAGGATTCACAAGGTAGGCTTACAATGGCTACCACAGAGGACAGAGGAGTGCTGCACACTGGAGATGCGAAGGATCCAGCCTAAGGTTGAAGGTCTAGAGGTCACTGTAGAGTCCCGAGTGAGTGCATATCAGGAGGCCAAAGGCTCTGCGCTGGAAGGCTGCAGTATCTGAGCTGAAAGCCAGGAGACAACATCCAAGATGAAAGTAAGACTGGAGCTCCTCCGAAGACACAGAATCGAGCCTTCCTTCCTCGTTTCCCTTTTACTCCATTCAGGCAGCGAGCCTATTGGCTGGTGCCACTCACACCCAGGGTAGGGCTTCTGTCTTCAGTGAATCTTTCAGCCACACCCAGAACTATGCTGATCCAATTTAGTTGGGCGTTTCTTACTCAAATGGACACAATCAGTTACCACTCACAGAGGATGAGAGAAGAGCCTGGGCATCTGACCCCAAAGCTCTTATGTGTTCCGTGACCCTCATGATTGCTAAGCACCAAGTGTTTTGGAAACAAACATCCTTGTTTTACTTATTTGCATCCCCTTTCTCCCTCTACCCTTATATTCCTCTTCTGGCTGCTGAGACAGACCCACACCAGACCCTGGGAATTCCCAAATGTAAGCTCCAAGTGTGAGCTCTAGAAGAACTGCCAGTCACCACCCCAGGGGTGATGAGGTCGGGAAGCCCCACCATGCCCATTGCTACCACAGGAAGCCCAAAGGAGAACAAGTGCCCGGGGCCAGAGAAAGATCTGCCTCTCTAGCACCTGGAGGACTAAGTCAGGCTCACCTTCCCTTCTTCACCTGGCCAAGGAGGGCACTGGCAAGGCCAGTGTACTTAGGACATTTCCTCTTCGGTGGAAGACACTTTTTTTGGTCATAAGCTGGTGCTGTTTCCAAGCTGCATTCAAACAAGTAGGTTTAAATGTCTGGATTGTTTGTTTTTTGTTTTTTGTTTTTTTTTACACAGCTGGCCCAACCCATTAGTTGGTACCAGGCAGGCTCCTTCCCAGGGGTGAGGCCAGCCTTGATGTGGCCAAGGAGCCCAGCAGGCCAGGCAGCCAGCTGTGCAGGGTTTGTAGGGCGTACCCAGTCGCTGCCTGGGGGGAGGCTTTGGGCAGTGTTGCCAGGCAACCTGGGTAACGGGAGAAGCTGTGGATTGGGCATCTGGGCCACAGAGATTAACAGGCTCCCTCTTCACACTGCAAACTGTCATTACACCCAGTTCCCGGGGCCCCAGCAATTTCTCTGTGGTTATGACTTGAAAGGATGCTTTTTTAGCTACAGAAATTAAGAACTGTCTTTTCGATATTATGGGCTTGTGATTGTAGTTGTTTTCTTTTTGCTCCATCTCTGAAGACATGCAGGGAATAAATAGGCAAAAGATTTAAAAACAAAAGTGCCTTTACAAACCCCCATTTCCAAAGGTTTTTCTTTTTCCTGAAGCAAAGCATGCTTGGCCTCCATGGTGAGAGGAGCAACTAAGATAGGGTCGCTGAGCTTCCTGAGGCCTCCCCACGGCTCAGTGCGGTTAAAAGACTCTGACTCGGCACCCCCCCACAGCTCTGCCCGCTTCTGGGGGTGGGGGGATGGGAACAGAGCTTTGGTCACGTGCAGAACAGCTTCTCTGTGTCTCTCCCATACAAAGACAATCATGATGCCTCACTCTTCCCAGTCTACTGGGAATAATAAGTCCACTTATTATGTCGGTGGAGCCTCCTGTCCACCCAATGAAGAAGACATCAAAATTATGCCCATTTTTCAGATGAACAACTAAGGTGAAAAGAGGCCCCCAAGAGTGCACACCCGGTGACAGAAAAGCAGAAAGACAAATCTAGTTATCTGGGGCCAGATCCTGGGCCTCTCCACTGTGCCACGCTGACTCGCTGAGCCTCAACACATTGCATACACTCGGGAACCCCATTTGAATATCAGTAATAGTAACGACAATACCTGCTGCCACAGAAGTCCCCAGGATTTCAGCCTGTATCTTGTACTATCCTCCATGCATCATCATCCTTCTTGAATGTGATGAGCTTTGATAGGTGCCTCATGTACGCTAAGAAATACAAGTCTGGAAGAAGCCCCCGAATCAGGCACACTGCTTATGTAAATTAAAAGACCTGTCACTCCAGAGCACGGGGCTAAAATAGAACCCTGATCCTGAGCAGTTTCCTCCCTAATTCAAGAAATTGCTTCTGTTGGATAGCATCGTTTCAGGCTCTTGAGAAAATAAAACCACCCGAGCATGGTGGCACATCCAGGTGTGGTGACGCATGCCTGTAATCCCAGCACTCAAGGAGGCTGAGGCAGAAGGATTGCCATGAGTTTGAGGCCAGCCTGGGCTACACAGTGAGTTCAAACCCAGGCTGGAATTCAAGGCAAGCCGCTGACTCAAAGAACAAAACAAAACAACCCCCCCAAGCCCAAAACAAAACAAATAAAAAAGTGTATGAGAGAGGCTGGGGGTATACAGTGCTTGCAGGAGGGCCTGGTTTGATCCATAGCACAGTCAAAAATGAAAATAAAATTAACTGGGATGGAAGGGACATAGCATTTTCAAAATTCTTATGGGGATTCATGAACAGAAATATGTGAAAGCTTCTAGTGCACAGCTCACATAAGCACCACTGGCTATGAGTACACTGGGGGACAAGGTGAAGGGCTGTCCTCAGACAAGCAGGGGCAGGACTGGAGTGGGAGCCAGGGTTTTCTGACTCCTGTAATGTCAGTGCTCTTTCCATTACTCTGTGTTTCCTCCTCTCTCTTCTTCCTTCTTCATTTGATGGTTCATTCAGCAAACTCTGATTGAGCCTTTTTTCTGTGCCAGGCACTATGGTAGATGCTAGGTACAGATGGAGGAGCAAACACACATTCCTAACTCTTTTGGAGGTAGTAGAAAGACAGATAATAAATAAGCTTGATATTTTTACATATGATAAGTGCTAGGAGCAAACAAATAGGAAAATGTGCAAGGGCACATGGGGAGGGAGGCAGGGCTGGGGAGACTTTCTAGGGAGGTGCTACTTGTTTGAAGGAGGCTGCCTCATGTGTGTGTGTTGGAGAAGAGGAAGGGGAGAAAGGACCAGAGAGGAGAAGAGCAAGTGCAAAGGCCCTGAGGCAGGAGAGAGGTTTCTGTGTTTCAGGAATAGAGTTGGTAGGAGAGGGTGACAGAAGCTGAATTTTATAAAGAAGGCTGGAGTTCAGGGAAACTATTGACCCCTCTCCCCACCAGCACACACACTCAGGGTGGAACCCAGGACTCGGATTAACAGATTTGTTTTGCAGGGCAGGCAGGAGTGAGAACAGAGGTAGAGATTAATTAGAGAAACTGTTTCAGGTGAGATATCTGTAATTTACTCTGTGGAGATATAAGAAAGTGATTCATGTTAATAGGAAGGCCAGGTGTGGTAGCAGGTGCCTGGAGGCACAGGAGGATCCCTCAAGCCCAGGCGTTGGAGACCAGCCTTGGCCGCATAGAGGGACCCCATCTCAACAAAACAAACTATTCAGGGAAGGCAGAATGGTATGAGATGTCATTCCATCTGGTGGTTCTGTTACGTTGGTAGCTATTGCTGTGTAACAAATCATTTCAAAGTTTAGTACCTTAAAGCAGCCACCATTTTATTGTCTTGATCCAGTGGGTCAGGAATTTGGGTAGGATCCAGCTGAGAACCTCTGCTGCTCTATGTGCTGCCAGTCAAGGTATCTATCCATTTGGCTGTATTCTTGGCAGGGAGTTCTAAGAGGGTTTCATTTGTTGGTCTGGGGCCTGGGTGCTCTTGTACATCCTCTCCTCTCCTCTCCCCTCCCCTCCCCTCCCCTCCCCTCCTCTCTTTTCCTGTCCTTTCTCTCCTTTGGGCTCCCTCACAGCATGGCGGCCTCAGGACAGCCAACACTCTTGTGTGGGGGGGTCCAGCTTCAAAGAGGCGGCATTTGAAGGGAGCCTCATCTCTTAAGGCCTGGCCTTGGAAGGTCCCCAGCACTGTTTCTGCCACGTAGTGTTGGTCAAAACTAGTCACAGGGCTGGCCTGGAATTAAGGAGAAAGGGACAAAACCCCATGTCCCCATGGAGGAGTGGCAAATAACATGATCTGTCTTTAGTCTGCCACACTAGCTTTCTGGAAACCAAATACCCATAACCACTCTGGTGGTGCTGGTGGGTGGTGACCACTTTTTAACCTAAATCATAGTATCTCTGTTGGAATAATTTATAGGTTTTTATTCTCCAAATGAAGAGAATTGTGAACGGGCAGTGTATCTCACACACACACACCATGTGTTTCCAGAGCCTAAAGCATACAAGGTACTCAGTGAATGCATGTCCAAGGGATGCACACGTCATATAAGTATTTGTGGTGATCAAAACTTGCTGTGTGTAAGACTCCCCTGGGAGTGCTGCTAAAAATGCATGTAGATTCTGGGCCAAGACCTGAGTCCAGATCCTGACTCCAAATTTCAAAGGCAGGGAGTTGTTAGTCTTGGCTGCCCATTATAAAAATCTCAGTATAGCCAGGCGTGGTGGTACACACCATCATCCCAGCACTCCAGAGGCTGAGGCAGGAGGATTGCCACAAGTGTGAGGCCAGCCTGGGCTACATAGTGAGTGTGAGGCCAGCCTGGACTACACAGTGAGACCCTGTCTCTAATTAATTAATTAATTTTTTAATTAAAAAAAAAATCTCAGTGCCCAAGCCCTGCCCGGAGACTCTGACTTCCTTGATCTGGGGTAAAACTGGACAAATAGGATGATCACGTGATTCTGATGTGAGACTACGGTCCAGAACCACAGCCCTGGGAGCAAAACCAGCCAGAGGGTTCTGAGGCAGGTGGTCCAGGACAGTGTAACCAAATGTCCTTGGTTTGCCCAGGAATGTCCTGATTCTAGTACCAAAAGGCCCACATCCCAAGAAATCACTGGGTTTGTTTGTTTTGTTTTATGTCTTTTTTGTTTTTTGTTTTTTGTTTTTTTGTAAACTGAGACAGTTGATCACTTCAATGGAGTACTATTTATGAAACACTGCAGATGAGGCAGTAAAAACCTTTTTGGAAAAATACCTACAAAAAGCAATGATTTTGTTCTTTCTTTCTTTCTTTCTTTCTTTTTTTTTTGGTTTTTTGAGATAGTGTCTTGCTATGCATTCAACATTGGCCTTGGACTCACTGTGTAGCCCAGGCTGGCCTCAAACTCCTGCCTGGCCTCAAACTCCTGGCGATCCCCCTGCCTCAGCCTCCAGAATGCTGGAATTACAGATATGCTCTACCATGCCCAGCCAAACAAGTATTTTTAAATAAAATAAATACCATGAGTCTGTAGTATAGCATGACCCTCTTCAGTTTACCTCACAATTAATCTCTTTTGCTTGTTCACTTTCAGGAACAGAGCATTCTCTAATTGTCCTTCTGGTATGATTAATTTTTGTAAAACCAAAGGAGAGAAAAATGAAAAGCAAAGTTTCGAAAGAGAACTTAAAAGAATCCAGACAAGCAGACTTGTTTTAAGGAGCAGTACCAATGGAAGCTGAGGATCTGGAAACTGGTTCGTTCAGGGTTACCATTTCGAAGATGATGGGCATATTGTACACGCCTTCCTGGGCACAGACAGAACCGGGAAAGATTCCGGCAGCCGTCTCCGCCACTCTTGCTTCAGAAAGCAAATGGGACTTCAAATCAGCAAGCAGAATGCCCGTCACTCTGCCAGGCACAGGAGCACAGGCCTACAATACCAGCTATGGAGAGGCTGGGGCAGGAAGATCACAAGTTTAATTCCAGCCTGCCAAACTTAGCGAGACACTGTCTCAAAATAAAAACAAAAAAAGGCTGGCGATGTAGCTCACTGGTAGAGCACTTGCTTACTGCCCCCCCAATAAAATAAAATAAAATAAAAATTCCTTGTATTGACTCTAAGTTATATAAATTTAAATTATTTACACATTTCGGTACTTTTATTAGGAGCAACAGATTAGCTGTGTGACCCAGCATACAGCTGAGAATAAAGTACCAATATAGCAGGACAAGAACAACTCAAGCAGCTGTTTATGAACAAACAATCAGGGTGTCCCAAAAAGGAAGGCTCATTTCCTCAGACACAAGGGCACCCCCTGGCCCTGAAAACCTTGCTCCCCCCCCGCCCCACATCAGCATCTCTTAGATCCCCCATCCACCAGTCACCTTCCAAAATGCAAATATAATATCTAGGTTCCTTACCAAGGTGCCCAAGGTTCTCACAACGCAACCCCTGACTATTTATGCACCTTCATTGTTTGCTATTTTCCCCCGAACACCCAGCACTCCAGCCACACTGAGCCCTGAGCAGTCCCAGCCCCCACTGTCCACCAAGACCTTCAGGAGCATCTCCCTTTATCAGAGTACTTTCTCTTTCCAATTTGTTCTCTCGAGGAAGTCTTAACTCCCTCCGACTTTGCGTCTCCTCTGCAAAGCCTTTCTGAGCATCTGCCATGTGCCTGGCCCTGTGCTAGGCACTGAGGACACAGTGGGGGACACAGTGGCTCTGGTAGAATCAAATGCCCCTCTTAGGGCCCTCCGCAGCCTCTGCTCGTGTCTAGGGATCTGCTTTGCATTGTAACTGTCTCCTCAAGCCTGAGCACCCTGAGCACAGAAGTTCTGTTTTATTCGTTTTCGAACCCCTAATACCCAATAAATACATCAATAAACACTTGTCAGCTTTATTTAGGCACAAAAGATTCTCCTAGCATTTTTATACCTGGGCCATACAAGGTGCTGGTGATAGAACTGTGAGCAGCACACGTGATCCCTGCCCTCTTGGGCCTTGCAGTCTCACAGACTAAATAGCACTTGACTGAAGGAATGATACATGAACAAGTGAGTGGATTAATGAATCCAAGAAGGAGTGCATGCCTCCCTGCCTGGGTGAAGCAGCCCTGAGCTGGAGGTGCACAGGAAGGGAAAGGGATAAGAGTAGGTAGTTAGCACATGATGGAGCCCTCTCTTTGGGGTTTTCGAGTACAGAGAAATGTGAAATGATGCAGGGAATCGGGCAAAGAGCATGGAGTTGAGTCTAATGTACAAGTTTTTCGTTCTGCATCTATTGCTTATTAGCCACGTGTCCTTAGGCAAATCTGCTAACCTGTTTACACTTCATTTCTTCATCCGTAAAGTGGGAATAATATCATTACAGGGTTATGATTTCTTGAGATAATACATTTAAAAGCCTTTGCCCTGAGGCCCAGAAGAGTTGGGTTTAGGCACTGGGCACTCCCATCACTTGCTGTACGTAAGTGCGCAGATTCAGAAACACACAAGCCAGGCATGGTGGCGCACACCTGTAATCCCAGCACTCAGGAGACTGAGGCAGGAGGATTGCTGTGAGCCCAAGGCCAGCCCGCACTGCATAGTGAGACCCTGTCTCAAAAAGACAGAGAAAGAAAGAAAGAAAAAAAGAAAGAAAGAAAGAAAGAAAGAAAGAAAGAAAGAAAGAAAGAAAGAAAGAAGAAAGAAAGAAAGAAAGAAAGAAAGAAAGAAAGAAAGAAAGAAAGAAAGAAAGAAAGAAAGAAAGAAAGAAAGAAAGAAAGAAAGAAAGAAAGACACGGGGTCTGCACCCGGCCCCAGGCAGCAGCTGGAACCGGCCCTCTTCAGCCCCATTTCCAGGCTTCTCGGACTCCTCTCCCTTCACCGCCTCCACCCACTGCCCAGTTCTTTGTTTGCCAGTCTGCCCAGGTGCTTTCAAGGCCGGGGGTTGTCTTATAGGTGTTTATGAGCCCAAGGCAAGGGAGTTGCCAGTTAGGGAGGGGTGTGGCAGGAAGGGGGTTACCAAGAAAGGAGAGAATACAGATGTTTATCCAGGTGCCATGATATGCCATCAATGCACCTGGTGTTTGATACTCGTTTTCCCATCATCCTCATTAAAACAACATTTTACAGATGAGGAAACTGAGGTTCAGGAAGTAAAAAGGAGAAGTGAAATATAAATCCAAGTCTCTCTGTGACTCCAAGATAATTTCCCACCATGCTATCTACTGCCAGCTCATAGAAGAACATTAAATGTTTGTGGATACATTTCAGGTTTTTTTTATTCCCAGGAGCAGAAATTGTGCAGCCCCCTCCCTCCCCGACCCTAGAGAAGCCAGGTACAAAATCAAACGATGAATAAACAAATGCACACTAATAAATGAATGGGTGAAATCCCTCAGAGGCCCATACCAGGAAGGAGGAAATAAATAAGCCTGGGGGAGTCGCCTTGCTGGAAGAAGCCTAGACTGTCGCTGCAGCTGTCTCCAGTGCCCAGGTCTGTCTCCCTTGGAGGGAGATGAAACCACAGGTACCCCTGGGGGTATAGCTCAGTAGTAGACCAATTACCTAGCATGCGTGTGAAGCCCTAAGTTCCATTCCCAGCACTCTCATTCCCCCCAAAACAAATTGGAGGCTCAAGGGGTGCCAGGGAGAATGGGATGGATGAGAAAGTGAGTGATTTCACAGGGCAGGGACAGAGACTTAAACTACCTGGGCATTGCCCCTCCCCCGTTTCCCTGGAAGACAGTCCCTGGCTCCCGGCCCAACACATTGTGAACTTTTAAAATTAAAGTCGTCGCAGGACCCAAGGCAGCCACTCCACATTACTCCGGAAGGGAAGGGAAGGGAAGGAAAGGAAGGGAGGTTCCCCAGGGAGCACCCTGCCTCCCTGCCTCCCTCCCTCCAGCGCCAGCCTGGGCTTCAATGCCAGGAGCTTCCTGAGCGCCTCTTCACTCTCCTGACACCCTGCCTCCATCCACCCACCCCCCTGCTCACACCTTACCTCAGGTGGCCGAGGCAGGAGAGTCCCCCACAGCCCAGGCAGGACCCCACGTTCCAGTTGTCCTGGGCCAAATTTACTCCACCCCAGCCAGGCTCTTCTTTGTCCCTCCCTGAACTAAAATTTTTCCAACAGGTTCCTAACCGGCCCGGCCCAGGGGGAGGGAGCCTGAGGAAATCCCCTCCCAGCCGTGGTAGGGCCAGCCTGCTGGCCGAGCTGGCTCTGGGCTGGCCCTGGATGAATGAGTCCTCCTGCTCCGCCTGCCTGGGTCTGTGCCAGGAGCCTGGGACTGCGCCCTGCTCTTTCTCCTGGGCTGTACTCCATGCCTCCTCCAAGTCCCCCATCCTGCTTCTGTCTGGGCCCCCTGCCTTCACTGCTAGCCCTCTGGGAAAGGCCTCAGCAGGGTGGGCTCTGTCCCTCTATGCTGGGTTGTGATCTGGTGTGAAGCCTGGCCTGCTACTGGACACCAGGCTAGGGTGACCTGATGATAGGCAGGCAAGGGCTCAGTCCCATCCCCCTGGGCTCTGTCCACCATAGTGGTCATGCCTTGGTCCCTGGTGAAATAGGTCTGCCAATTTGTCAAAATTCGGTGCATTTTGAGAATGACTTGCCTTGTACAAAGTCCTGAGAATGAAGAGGTGGCTAACAAGGCTGCACCCTCTTCCTCCCCCGGAAAGACAAAGCATGGAAGACTGCAATAGACACTGGCCCCAGGTTTGGGCAGCAGGGTTCAAGGAGGACTCCCTGGGGGAGGTTTCTGAAACAGCATTTAGATGAACCAACCAATAGGAGATAAAGGGGCAGAGAGGGGAGAGGAAGGGGCTATAAAAAGAATTGAGATGTGGTGTATCCTTTTACCGGCTCCCCACAATGAATGCGATCATTATGTACTGCAATAAACATTGTACTGGGCCGGTGAGATGGCTCAGCGGCGTAAGTGCCTGCCTGGCAGGTGCGAGGGTCCGAGTTCAACTCCCGGAACCCACATAAGAAAAAAGGGCTTGGGGCCGGTGAGACGGCTCAGCGGCTTAAGCGCCTGCCTTGCAAGCGCAAAGGCCCGAGTTCGACTCCCGGAACCCACATACGAAAAAGGGGCCGGTGATATCGCTCAGCGGCATGGGCGCCTGCTGGCGCGCGAGGTCCTGAGGTCGTCCCCCCGGTACCCACAAAAAAAAAAAAAAAAAAAAAAAAAGAAAAAAGGGCTGGTGATATCGCTCAGCGGCACGGGCGCCTGCTGGCATGAGGTCCTGAGATCGACCTCCGGTACCCACACACACACAAAAAAAAAAACATTGTACTAATAAACATTAGTATATGTACTAATAAATGTTTTTTTAAGAAAAGAACTGAGGCCAGGTGTGGGGGTACACATCTGTAATCCCAGCACTTGGGAGGCTGAGACAGGAGAATTGCCTCAATTTGAAGGCCAGCCTGGGATACAAAGTGAGTTCAAGGTCAGCCTGAACTGCACAGTGAAACCCTCTCTCAAAAAAAGAAAAGAGGGGCTGGGGATGTGGCTCAGTGGTAGGGTTCTTGTCTTGCATGCACAAGGCCCTGGATTCAATCCCCAGAACCACCAAAAAAAAAGAACTGAGTGAGAAGCGACGGGCCATGCAGGACTGCACGTGCTTTGCTTAGGTACTCAGACTATCATATAGGCACTTGGAGAGTGACAGAGAGGTTTTGTTTTGGGGCTGTTGTTGTTTTTGAGACCAGGTCTCACTATGCAGTCCAGGCTGGGCTTGAACTCACAGCAATCCTCCTGCCTCAAGTCTCCTGAGTGCTGGGATTATAGGCATGTGCTACCAAGCCTGGCTGTCACAGAGAGGTGTTTTGCTTTGTGTTTTGTTTTGTTTTGCTTTGTTTTGTTTTAGACAGGGTCTCACTCTGTAATTCAGATTGGCCTTAAACTCACTATGTAGCCCAGGCTCACCTCGAACTGGCAGCAATCCGCCTGCTTCAGTCTCCTGAGTGCTGGGATTACAGGCATGTGCCACCATGCCCAGCTGAATTGAGACTTTTTGCAGGGAGAAAAGTGACCAACACCATATAGAGGCACAGAGAGATGTTGAGAACCTAGTCAGAGTGGCACAGATCAACAAGGAGAGAGGAGGGGCACTCAAAGAGTGTGGGCATAGGGAACTAAGATCCTGTCCTGAGTAATACGTTAGCTAGATCAGTGCTGCCTGAGTGAGACCCACGGTGGATGTTCCCAGGACAGAGACTGAGCTGTTGCATAAAATGGAAAAATGTCTATGAAAAGAACACACACACACATGCACACACTCGAGCACACTTTCAGGGAAAGAAAGGAAAGGACTGTAAAAGGGCTATCAGCAGCAGGGAAGTGCAAAGAGCATCAGGAGGCAAACACTAGCAGTGCTTGGTTGCAGAACTGTACAGGAAGTGTGGTAGCACACGCCACTCAGGAGGCTGAGACAGGAGGATTGCAGTGAGTTTGAGGCCAGCCTGGGCTACATAGTGAGTTCAAGACCACAACTACACAGTGAGACCTTGTCTCAAAAAATCAAAAAATATGGTACCCACATATCCCTGGATTACACAGAAACCACTGACTGCTACTCCTATCCTCCAACCAACTTCCCTTCTTAGGACTCTGTGTTCAACAAGCTGCTTCCTAACTGTGATTTGGCTTCTTGAGCTGCGTGATTTTGGAGAGAAAAGTATCTGCACGCACCATTGGGGAGCTCTTAGAAAGCAACGCCTGTTCTTTATCTCTCTATCCCCACCAGTCAGAGCAGGACTTGGCATTGAGTTTGGATTCAGAAAGGTATTTGCAAAACAGATCTGAGAAAAGCTGATACGTTCTTAAATATTTGTAAACTAATACATTTTCACTTAGGATTTGCTCATCGGTTTCCTATAAAGCTCATTAATGTGGACAAATACTTATGAATCACATTAGTCCTGAGGCGTTGACAAGTTCCTGTTACTAAGCACATAGAATTCAGAGGTCCATCCCGGATGGGGTGAATTCAACAAGGTCACATCTGGAGCCAGGGGAGCCATCTTCTCCTTTGCAATGGAGATGCCACACGCACCCTGGCCATCCCCCCACACTGAGTGATGTCCCAGGAGTTCTCCTGCTTGAAATTTGTACCGATGGTTGTGTGGCTTTTCCTCCCTCCTTGCAGCACCTCTCAGCTGCTTTGGCCCGGATCAGAGGAGGACGGTATCACTGACTCAGGCTTGACCTTCCCAGGGAACCTTCGAGCCCCTCGCAAGCCCTTTCCTGAGAGCTGCCCCTTCTCACACCGCTTCTCCGGACCTTAGCTGCCGTATTTCTATTCTGTGGCCAGCACTGGTCTCAGCAATTGGACCAGGGAAGAAGAAAGTTTGGTTCAGCCTGGGCCAATCAGTTTCCTTTTCCCAAAAACTTACCCCTAGGGCAGAAAGCCCTGACTCTGTCTCTTGATGTAGCTGAAACTGAAAGCGGTAAACCTGGGAACTGCAGAGTTCCTCGTGGATGTGCAGAGTGAGCTCATCCACCCACCATAGCACCTGCACAAGGTATTTATAGTTACCTCTGTCTCTTCCCTTGCCAAAGAACATGTCCTGAGATTATGAGTTCCTCAGGAGCTGTAGCCTTCTGTTTTATCTTCGTATGCATGCAGTTGTGCCCGAAAGCTGACACAAAGTATGAAGCAGTACCTGTTGAACGTTCAAACCCAGGAGCCAGAATGGCTGCAATCCCAACGTCCAGATCTCCTCCAGGCACCAGCAGGTGTCGGGTGCGCCTCTGTGGCTTCTAGCAAGCAAGCAAGCTTCTTGTCTGAATCCTGATCCATCGTAGATGGTAAAACCACAGGTGAGTCACTGGAATTCTTCAGGGTGACCGCCTAGGAGAGCTCCAGGGCCCCAGGGTGTCCGGCCTCTCCATAGGAAGCGACAGAAGCCACTAGGCTGCTGAGTTACTTGGCGTCTCCTTCCTGCTTCCCCAGAGTGTGTTTCTGAAACACTGAGTTCTCTCAGAAAAGTGTCAGATGCACTGCATTCCGAACACCCTAACAAGTTAGGCTCCCTTCAGGGTTTTAGCATTGCGTAGACATGTAATTCAAGCACATGATGAATTTTTTTAATGTATACTTGGTGTAGGAAGTATGATATACTAACAGTTCATAGAAAACCCAGTACAGCCAGCAGAACTAAAACAAGGCCCTGGATTCAATCCTCAGCACTACAAAATAAGGTATTTCTGGATCGTAGTGCCTACAGGCACCTGGCAGAAGCAAGCCTGAACTCGCCAAGAAAGCGGCATTGAGACTAGACCTCAAAGGTTTCCCACAAAGTTTCAAAAACAAGAAAAAAATTCACCACATGAGAA
Organism: Erethizon dorsatum; assembly: GCA_028451465.1. NCBI lineage: Eukaryota > Metazoa > Chordata > Mammalia > Rodentia > Erethizontidae > Erethizon > Erethizon dorsatum. The sequence goes on along the minus strand of CM051827.1, from coordinate 104,465,638 downwards.
GACGGTCCCCCTATAAATAGAAACAACCAGCTACAAAGCCATACTCATAAGGACTAGAGAAATTAAACTGGGTATGGTGGCACATGCCTATAATCCAAGCACTCATGAGGCTGAGGCAGGAGGATCACTGAAAGTTCAAGGCCAGCCTGGGCTACATAGTGAGTGCAAGGCCAGCTCAGACCACATAGTAAGACCCTGTCTCAAAAAAAAAAAAAAAATAGAGAAACTGTTATCACAGGATATAGAGTATAATTTATGTTTAATATGTTGAAATAAATCAGAGAGAACTAAAAATACAAGCAAGAAAAAAGTTACCAGGTCCATTAATCATATTTGAAAAAAATCAAATATAACTTATAGAAAGAAAAATGCAATAATTAATCTTAGAAACCCACTGGATAGATTTTATCACAAAATAAAAATGAAATAAAGTGGGCTGGGTTTATAGCTCAATGGTGAGCACTTGCCTACCATGCATCAGGCCCTGGATTTGATCCCCAACACATTAAAATAAATAAATAAAAGTGAAAGAAAAGATAAGTGTATTAGAAGCTAAGTATGAAGAAGTTACAGAAACAGAAAATATAAAATCGCCACGCATGGTGGCAGATGCCTGTAATTCCAGCACTCAGGAGGCTGAGGCAGGAGGATTGCCACAAGTTTGAGGCAAGCCTGAGCTACACAATGAATTCAAGACCAGCCTGAATTACAGAGTGAGACTCTGCCTCAAAAAAGAAAAGAAGAGAAGTGAAAAAAGAAAAGAAAAGCCAAGCCAAGCCGGGCATGGTGGCACACACCTGTAATCCCAGCACTCCAGAGGCTGAGGCAGGAGGATCGCCACAAGTTTGAGGCCAGCCTGTGCTACATAGTAAATTCAAGGCCAACCTGAACTACATAACAAGATACTGTCTCAAAAAATCAAAATAGGGCCGGTGAGATGGCTCAGCGGCATAAGCGCCTGCCTTGCAAGCGCGAGGGCCTGAGTTCGACTCCCGGATCCCACATACGAAAAAGGGGCCGGTGATATCGCTCAGTGGCACGGGTGCCTATTGGCACGCGAGGTCCTGAGGTCGACCCCCCGGTACCCACAAAAAAAAAAATCAAAATAAATAATAAAAATAAAGTTCTCCTATTAAAAAAGGCTAAATAAGTACATTTAAAGATGTACTCAAAAAATAAGAAACGAGAGATGTTTCTAAAAAGCACGTAAAGCCAGGTATGGTGGTGCAATCTCAGTGCTCCAGGAAGATCGCAAGCTCAAGCCCAGCCTAGCAGCTTAGTGACTCAGCAAGATCCTATCTCAGAATAAAAAATTTTAAAAATTTTAAAAAATAAAAATTTTAATGTAGCTCCATGCAAAGGCCCTGAGTTCAATCTCTAGTACCAAAATATTAAAATTAAAATAAATAAAAAGCATGTAAAATATATACCAGTCCAAACTAACCAAAATAAAGTTAGTATAGCTATATTATTATCACACGAAGTAGACTTTAAACTAAAAACATTACCAAAGATAAAGAGGATCACTACATATTGAGAAGTTTTGATTACCAAGAATCTATTACAATTCTCTTTTTTTTTTATAGACAGGGTTTCACTATGCAGTTCAGGCTGGCCTCGAACTTGCAGCCATCCTCCTGCCTCAGCCTCCCGAGCACTGGGATTACAGGCGTGCGTCACCATGACCAGCTCTATTACAATTCTAAATGCATGATAGATAGATTATAGGGAGATGATAGATGATCGATATATAGATAGATAGATGATAGATGATAGGTAGATATAGATAGATAGATGATAGAGCTTTCTCATTAGGATCCTATAGGTTCTATGCTTTAATAACTTAAAGTTATCACATCCTTAAGATTTAGTGTTTTAATAAGTGTAAGTTTATAGGTCTAAGGGAAATTTTGACAAATGTGTTATTATAGTAGAATATTTGGACATACTCTTCTTAATCATTAGTAGATCAAGTAAGGATTCAAACAATTTAAATAACACAGCAATCTCAAAATAATGGACTTAGGTACAACATAATACCAAAGTCTTTTAAAGACTATGTTAGCCAGGTAGAGTAGTGCACGCCTATAACCTCAGCACTCAGGAGGCTGAGACAGGAAGATCGCTGCAAGTTTGAGGCCAGGCTGGGCTATATAGTGAGTTAAAGGCCAGCCTGAACTGTGTAGTGAGACCCTGTCTCAAAAAAAAAAAAAAAAAAAAAACCTACATTAATATTACAAAAACTGCCTTACAGCTGGGCCCAATGGCCCATACCTGTAATCCCATCTGCTTAGAAAACTGAAACAAGAGCCTCCCAAATTAGAAGCTGGCCTGGCAACTTAGTGAGATCCTGACATGAGATCAAAAGGGATGCGTTGTAGCTCAGTGGTAGATTGCTTGCCTCACATATATCTACATACATGTGAGGTTCTGGGTTTGATCCTCAGCATGGTAGAAAAAAAGGAAAGAGAAGAAATTAACCTATATTTGATCATAAAGCAAATCTCAGCACATTCAGAGCCATGGGATTATCAGACCACATTTTCTGACCACAGCATAATTAAGTGAAATGTTAACAGCAAATAGACCTACACTTAAGCCCAGCATGGTGTCACAAACCTGTAGTCCCCATACTCAGAGGCTGAGTCAAGAGGATTGCTCATGAGTTTGAGGCCAGCCTGGGCAACATAGCGAGATTCCATCCAAAAAAAAGACACATATTCCCATGAAATATTTAGAACAGGATAGAGACAGAATGTAGATTGGAGGTTAATAGGGGCTAGGGAGTTAGGAGGGGAAGGGGAAGCAGAGAATTACCGATTGGTGGCTATAGTTTCTCTTTGAGGTTATGAAGAAGTTTTCAAAATATATAGTGGTGATGATGTTATGTATGTTTTACAATTCGATAAATATATATTGGGGCATTTATAGGCAGACTATAGCAGAGTGGGGAATTCTTTTCTATAAATTTCAGATGCTCTCTTACAGAATTCTTAGCTTGAGGAATGATGGAGGCCAGAGGTCTGCTAAGCTCAGTGACACATCCCAAGTGTTTACCTAGTGGTCACGAGTCTGTTACATCAGATAGAGAAGTTGATAGTGAACAGCTACTAAAGGGACTAAAGTAGCCCAAGATAATTTTGGCTCTCAACCCACAAGATTTCATCTGCCCACAATCACGATGTGTAGTCAGGTGAGATCAGTCTGGGGGATCTTTAAGATAGGTGCAGTTTCTTCAGGGAATTTAAGCATCACACCTGTTATTAAGGAAAAGATTCACATATTTAACTACACTAAAATTAATGTCTTTGGGTTGGGGATAGCTCAGTAGTAGAGTGCTTGCCTAGCATTGTCCAAGACCCTCAGTGAATCCCTAGTAATGTGCAAAAAGGAAAAAAAAAAAGCATCTTTCATCAAAAAAAATCAAAGCGAATAAAAAGACAAATACTTAGATGAAAAAAGAGCAAAAGATATTTTATAACAAAGAAAACATTAATGGCCAATAAACATACATAAAAATGCCCAGTCTCAACTGGGTATGGCAGCACACTCTGGGAGGCCGACACAGTGAGGTGGCAAATTCGAGCCCAGCCTAGGAAACTTAGCAAGACCCTATCTCAAAATAAAAAAGGGCTGAGGACATAGCTCAGGAGAAAGCCCTGGGTTCAATCCCCAGTACCATAAAAATAAATTAAAAATAGATAGATAAATAAATAAATAAAATTCCCCAACCACATCATTCCTAAAACCCTAACTAGATAATATTCTTTTGTTATGTTTTTGTTTAGGTAGTTTTTGTTTTTGTTTTTGTTTTTGTTTTTGTTTTGACACAGGATATTACTATGTAGTTCAGGTTGGCCTCGAACTCTCAGCAATCCTCTTGCCTCAGCCTCCCAACAGCCACCGTGCCCAGCTAGTTTTAATTTTAGTTCATTAATTTTGAGATGGGGTCTCATTATGTTGCCCAGACTGGTTGGACCTCTTGGGCTGAAGCAATCATACAGCCTCTCAGCTTCCAGAGCACTGGGACTGCAGGAGTGCTGCTGTACTTGTCTCAGTTTTATTTTTTTTTTAACTGACATAAATACTGCATACATCTGCAGGGTACCAGGTGGTGCTTTGATGAATGTATACAATGTATATTGTTCAGAGGTACCATTCATTTTACATCCACTATATTGAAAATGTTAGCGGTGACGCAGAACAGTGAGAATTCCCATTTACTCTGGTAAGCATGTAAATTAACATAACCAGTATTTGGAAAACAGTTGAACCCTGCCTAATAAAGTTGAACATCCCCAAGATCCCAGAAATTTAACTGTAGGTACAGACCGCAGAGAAACCCATGCACCTGTACAAGATACATTCAAGAATTTATAGGCAACAATGTTCATAACAGAAAAAATTGAAATGACCAAAGATATTCATACAGAATGCTAAACAACAGTGAAGTGGATCAAATTTCAACTGCGCAACATGAATTATCTCAAAAAAATACTGCCGAACCAAGAAGCAAACTGCAAATGAATACATACATCCCTTTATATAAAGTTAAAAATCATGTAAAACTACAATATTCTGTACATACACACATATATATCACATGACATATATATCATGTTGGGTAGATATATCACATTGTATATACCTATTATTATCATTTTTATGTAACTATAAAGAAAAGTAAGAGAATGATGACACAAAAAAACAGAATAGTGGCCATTGTCAAGGAAAGGGAGATGGGACTGGGAAAGGCACACTAACAGCTACAAAGAAATTCCATTAATATTATTTCTTTTTTTTTTTCAATATTATTTCTTATGAACCAGGCGTGGTGGCGCACCCCTGTAATCCCAGCACTGAGGAGGCTGAGGCAGGAGGATCACTGGGAGTTCAAGGCCAGCCTGGACCATAAAGCAATGTATATCTTATATTTGATTTTTTTTTTGTACCAGGAATTGAACTCAGGACCTCGCGCTTGCTAGTTGATGAACATTCTTTTCATTTCTAATATGTTATCATTATGAACAACTTTATAGTCCTGCATCATCTCTAATGCTTGTAAATACCTTGTTAGGACTGATTGTATTTCTCCAAAATTCATATGTTAAAACTCTAATCCTCAAAGTGACTATATTTGAAGATGAGACCTTCAAAGAGGTAAAGTTAAATGAAGTCACAGGATCTGCTTCCGAGGTGGCAGGAAGAGGCAGAGACATCAGGGATTCTCCTGCACAGTGAAAGCCCTTGCGAGGACGCAGCCAGAAGGTGTCTGCAACCCAAGGAGAGGCACTGGAGGAGCGGAGCCTGCCCTCCCTGCCTCTGGACCTGCAGCCTCCACAGCAGTGAGGCCACACGCTGGGTCCAAGCCATCCAATCTGCAGTGTTCTGTGTGGCAGCCCCAGAAAATGAATGCGCGCCCTTCTCCATTTGTCTTTCTAGATGAATGGCTTTATGTGTATCAGATAGATTTTATGGGAGTTGGATCACTGGCTACACTATTAAATTTTAAAAGATGCTGCCAGATTGGGTTCCGCAAAGAGATGAAACAATTTCCATCTAAATTAGCACCCTTTGAGGTTTCTTTTTCCCCCATCCCCTCTGGTAACAGGAGCTATTGATCTTTTTACTACCTGGAGGTCTGATGAGTGGAAAGTAGTAGCTCACTGTACTTTCAATTCCTCTAATGTTCGAGTTTAAACATCTCTTCAAAAGGCTGTAGACCTGGCCAGTGAGATGGCTCAGCGGCGTAAGCACCTGCCTGACAAGCGCAAAGTCCTGAGTTCAACTCCTGGAAGCCCCATAAAGGAAAATAAGGGCCGGTGATGTCACTCAGCAGCACAAGCGCTTGCTGGCAAACGCGAGGTCCATGAGATCAACCCCCAGTACCCACATTAAAAAAAAAAAAAAAGGGGCCGGTGAGATGGCTCAGCGGCTTAAGCGCCTGCCCGGCAAGCGCGAGGGCCCGAGTTCGACTCCCGGATCCCACATACGAAAAAGGGGCCGGTGATATCGCTCAGAGGCACGGGTGCCTGCTGGCGTGCGAGGTCCTGAGGTCGACCCCCCCGGTACCCACAAAAAAAAAAAAAAAGGTTGCAGACCAGTAGGATTCAAACCTCTATGAGTTCTTTGTGACTTTCTCCACTTGTTATTGAGTTACTTTCTTCCTTCTTATCAATTTTAAAGATCTTTATATTATAAAGATTTTTTCCTTTTTTTTTATGTGGGTACCAGGAGTCGACCCCAGGACCTCGTGCTTGCCAGCAAGTGCTTGTGCCACTGAGCGATATCACCAGCCCGTTTTTTTTCTTTATGTGGGTTCCGGGAGTCGAACTCAGGACCTCGCACTTGCCAGGCAGGCGCTTATGCCACTGAGCCATCTCACCGGCCCAGATCTTTATATTATAAAGATTAATTCTCTATCTGTAACCCCCTCAATTGAAAATATGGGTTTTTCTAATCCAGTTCTCATCTATCAACTCACTCAAAATGTTTTTATTAATTTTTTAAACATAATAATTGTAAATATTTATGGGGTACAATGTGATGATTTGATACATGTATACTGCTCACTAAGTTTTTAAGCATACAAAAGTGTTAAATTATTAGTTAAATATGTCTTTCTTTTCCTTTATAGTTTCTGTATTTCCAGCTTTGGCTAGGAATATTCCCCTTATTCCTAGGCTGCTCATAATATCTCCAATTTTCTTAAAAGGCTTTTATGATTTTATTTCTGTACCCGCCTTTGACTTGCAATCTGATAACATCTTTCACTTCTATTTGTTCTTTTTTTTTTTTTTTTTTTTTTTTTGTGGGTACCGGGGGGTCGACCTCAGGACCTCGCGCGCCAGCAGGCGCCCGTGCCGCTGAGCGATATCACCGGCCCCTTTTTCGTATGTGGGTTCCGGGAGTCGAACTCGGGCCTTCGCGCTTGCAAGGCAGGCGCTTAAGCCGCTGAGCCATCTCACCGGCCCGCTTCTATTTGTTCTAAGTACAAGGCACAGATTATTATCTCTGAATAAGACTGACAATGGCACCAGGCATGGTGTCATGCACTTTTAATCCCAGCACTCAGGAGGCTGAAGCAGGAGGATCACCGTGGGTTCGAGGCCAGCCTGGTCTACAAAGTGAGTTTAAGGCCAGCCTGAACTGCATTGGGAAACCCTGTCTCAGAAAAGACCAAAAAAGGAGACTGACGATGGGGTTCCAGGGAGTTGTTCCACACTGAGAAGACTATACACCATGCATCATTTGCCCTCAGGCAAGTATCCCAAAGATATTACAGAGATGATTTCTGTTTTTGTAGTTTGTTTGTTTTGTTTTTGAAACAGGGTCTCGCTATGTAGTTCAGAGGTTCTTTGTTGGTCATCTTGAATCGAGGAGTCCCCTCCAGGGTGCCACCACAGTCCTTGTTGCCCACAGCTAGGCCCCCTAAGGCGAGGGAGGCCAGCGGTTACTTTAGCCCGATTGGGGTTCAGGTTCGAGGCGTAAGGGAACAGCTGCAGCCCCCAGTGCATGCCCCACCCCACCCTGTCCTGGAGTTTGGCGCGCACCCCGTGGGCACTGGGGCTCACCACATGGTGGCACTCGCCTGTAATCCCAGCACTGGGGAGGCTGAGGCAGAAGGATCTCTGTGATTTCGAGGACAGCCTTATCTACATAGTGAGTTCAAAGTCAGCTTGAACTACATAGCGAGACCCTGTCTCAAAAAGAAATGCAGATTATATTAATAACCTATTTGCTGTGTAACAAATTATACCTAAATTTAGTGCCTTAAAACAAAAATAACTTACATCTCACAGTTTCTGTGCATCAGGAACTCAAGAGTGGCTTCCCTGAGCAGCTCAGGCCGGGAGCCTGTCATGGGGTTACAGGTGGAAGCGTGGGCTGCAGTCACCTGGAGGCGTGGCTGGGCTGCAGGATCTGCTTCCAAAGTAGCAGATGCACAAGACAGATGGCGTCGTGGCAGGAGCGTGTGTGTGTGTGAGAGAGGGGTCACATGGTGAGACAGGAAATGGCAGAGAGTCAGGGGCCAGGCTAGCACGTTATAAGGACTTGCTCTCTCAGGAACTAACCAGGGTCCCAGAGAACTACCTTAACCCTTCCAAGGACAGCCCCCCCCCCCCCCGGGACCTAACTTCCATGGGCGCAAGCTCAGCACCTCCACACCAGGACCAAGCTTCTCACACAGGAACGTTGAGGGCCACATGCAAGCCACAGCCTCCATGTTCTCCTCATAATATTTTCTCACTTGCTTAAACATTTTGGGGTTTTGTTTGTTTTGTTTTGTTTTGTTTTGTTGAGACAAGGTCTCGATATGTAGTGTAGGCTGGCCTTGAACTCTCTTATGTAGCCCAGGCTGGCCTCAAACTCATGATGATCCTCCCACCTCAGCCTCCCAAATGCTGGGATGACAGGCATGTGCTACCACGCTTGGCTAAAAAAATAAATAAATAAAGATTTTTAAATACATTGTAACTTTTTCCTTTAGCAAGATATTCCTCTAGTACCATTCATGCTGAGTGTGAGCGCACACATTCATGAAGGCATGTAAGGTCTTTTCCTCCACTGGTCTCACTGAAGCAGCTTTCCGAACAAGACAGTTTCTACTCCCCTGGGAGCTGCGTCAGCGGAGAACTGTTGGTGGACCACTGCCTACATGATGGTGGAGTCTGGCCACTCGTCAGGAGATCCCAAAGTTGTCCCTAGAGGAAAAGAGGCTCCCTGCTTGTGGATAGGTTAGGTGCCACCTAGGCTTTCCCTGGTCGCATGGGCCTGTATAAACGATTTGTATTTTATCATGGGGACTACCTTCCTTATCAGAGTGTCTCTTTGATATTGCCCAAGACATTATGGATATCTCGGGTTTCATGATTATTTTATGTCCTTCAGTCATCCAGGCAGTCTAATAAGGAGGTAGTAATTCTCTCTCAAATGATGTGCAGGAGGCTAGGGTGGCTAGAAATGTTCTGGTCTGAATCCCAGTGGCTGCCCCTGGGAGGCGCTCATGAGCTTTTGCCATCAACTGCGTTTGCCAGAGTGCGAGTGGTGGACCCTTCCAAAATCACAGCTAAGCGGGATCACAGGGGCCCAGCAGCTTTGAGAGAGATACAGTACTGCTTTTTATAAATCAGACATGGCCTGTTTTTGCCCACGTCTCCCTTCAAATACAGCTTCCTTCCAAGTAGATGGAGCAAGCAATATTCCCAGATAGGCAAGGTGTGTTCTCCAAAACCCAAATATGCCAGCCAAATGCTGAACTTTTCATTTGGTCCCAGAGATGGGAATGACAGAGGTTTATTTTCAGTTGCTTGTGGGGTTTCCTCCTTGGCTCCTGACCAGGTTATTCCTACAAATTTTACCATTTGCACAGGCCTTTGGATCACTGCTGGATCAATGAACCAGTCTTCTTTTTCATTTGCATTACCATTGATTCACCCCAGTCCTAGCCTGCTCTTCAGCTTCCGGAATCATCACGATGTCATTGACGCTGTGTAATACTACACTGGAGATCTGCAGCAAGTCCAAATCCCTCTTGACCAAACTATTACACCAAGCTTATGAATTCAGATAACCTCGTGGCAATAAATATCAGTCCGGGTCCTTCCCGTGTGAAAAGGAACTGCGCTGGCTCTTTTCTGAATTAGCAATAGAGAAGAAAGCATTTGCAAGATCAATCACTGAGTATCAGTCTCTTTGGGCCTTGACTATATTTTCTATTGATTGAAACCATGTCCAAAATTGCCGAGGCTATGGGCTGTACAACTTCGCTTAAGCTTGGAGGTCTCCTGTTAGTCTCCGTGAGCCATCTGCCACTTCACAGCCCACACAGGGGCGCATACTGAGAACTCACTGCACTAGCGCTCCCACTTAGTCCAGCATGACGCTGATCACAGTGATAACCTCTTTCTAGCCTCTGGGTTTTCTATATTGTTTCATTGTCTTGTTTGTTTGCTTGTTTGTTTCAGTACTAGGGATTGAACCCAGGGCCTTTGCACTGAGCTACATCCAGCACTTTTTATTTTTTGAGATGAGCTTGGTTTGAACTTTTGATCCTCCTGCCTCAGTTCCCAGAGTGCTGGGATTATAGGCTTGTCCACTATGCCCATCTACTCCATGTTGTTTTAAAGTATCCACCTGTGGGGTTCCAGCAATTCCAGTGGTTTCCATTTAACCTGTCCAGTCACAACTGGTCACAAGGCCAACTTACAGGCCTCTTGTCTGATACTATTAGGCTGGGAAAGCAGTCCCCAGTCAGATGTAATATCTATCCAAACCATGCATGAAAATAAAGGAAATGTAGCTGGGTGTGGTGGCGCATGCCTGTGATCCCAGCACTCTGGAGGCTTAGTCAGGAAGATTGTCGCAAATTCAAAGCCAACCTGGACCACATAGTGAATTCAAGGCCAGTCTGGAATACATAGTGAGACCCTGTCTCAAAAAAACAAACAACAAAAGAAAGGATATGTGACAATCTCACACAAAGTGAACTCCTAATTTTCACATGCCTACCAACCTGAAGAGTAATTGTTAATTATTACAGTGAACCTGATAGCAACTTAAAAGAAAAAAGCATACGTCAGTTTTAAATTCTGATTGTTAATCTCTTATTTTCTATTCTGGTACATTTTTGGATGTTTATAAGCAGAACACTAAGTTGCTTTTGATTAATTTAGATTAAGTAACACTGCCCGAGTCACTGGGGGTGCAGTGCAGTGGCAGGGCACGGCCAGTGTGCACAGGCCCTGGGGTCTACCCCCAAAACCATGAATATCACCCACATCAAATATTGATGTCCTAGAGACAAATTTATATAGCACTTGCACATGCCAGGCAAGCATACCACCACTGAGCTACACTTCTAGCCTTCTTTAAATTTTATTTTGAGAAAAATCTCCCTAAATTCCTGGCCTCGAATTTGCAACCTTCCTGCCAATAGCTGGGATGACAGGCATGCACCACCATGCCCAGCTCATACATAACAGAAATTTGAAGCACAAATTTTCTTTAAAAATTATTTTCTCCTCCTCTTCCTCAAAAAGTTTCAATTTCTTTCCAAACTTTCACATTAATCCCATCAACTATTGCATCTCCATATCTCCCAGCCTAACTTCAGCCCCTGTTAGATTTCACCGATAGGCTTTGGAATCACAACGCATTAGGGTTCTGAGTAAAGGAGTCACAAAAAGTTTCTTCTCCCCTCCCTGACCTGGCCATTTTACCAATTTTGTGCACATGACCCATGGGTCCCCAGACAGATATTGGCCTGGAGACTCTGTTCTCTCTTTAATCAGCTTAATTTTTTAATTTTTATTTGTACACATTTGCATTACATAATGATTATACCCATTGTGAGGAGTTGGTGCATGTATATAACCCATTTTAATTCTTTTTACTTTCCCTTCCACTCCCCACATTTCCTTTTAATTATTTTAACTATTGTCCCAGGTTGATTTCAGGTAGGTTCCTGTCTTTGCTTGTTTGTTTGTTTGAGACAGGGTTTCATGATATACTATAGTTCAGGCTGGTCTTGAACTCACTATGTAGCCCAGGCTGGCCTCAAACTCATGGTGATCCTCCTGTCTCAGCTTCCCGTGTGCTGGAATTATAGGCATGCACCATCTCGCCAGGCTCCATTCAATTTTTGACAATATTGCATCAACACCTTTGCTTCGGCATCAGTGGCTACCACCTTCACTTAAATTTTCCAATAACCATGTAAAAAGTTCTACTCTGCCGGGACAAGTTCTTTGACTCCTCCTGTTACTCCCCCCATGGGTTGCATACGAAGCATATTAGCCACTTTATCTGGGGCATGTGTGTTTTATTTCTCACTGGTATATATGTAATTCACAATGCCAGGTACTTCATTGACATATCTAATCCTTCTAGATATTCTCAACTGCCTGATACTGTTAAAAAATAGTAGTAAGCCAGGTGTGGTGGTGCACGCTTCTAATCCCATTTGGGAGGGTAAGGCAGGATTGCTGCGAGTTCGAAGCCAGTCTGGGCTACCTAGTGAGTTCAGGGCCAGCCTGGACTACAAAGCGAAACTCTGTCTCAAAAAACCAAAAAAGAAAAAGAGAAGAAAACAAGAAAAGAAAAATCTAGTTCTAGATATGTAGAAGCGCTTGGTATCTTTAAGAGTAGAAGTGAAGTAATAGACTAACACTTTTTGTAAACAGCTTTTAAAAACTGATGGGAAATACTGTGTTTAGAAATAGAATGGTTAAACCACCTCTGAACAGTATATACTCTTTGCACTTGTTCATTGGGTTGAGGGAGGTGGGAGGGAAGAAATTGCAAGAGGTGTTTTGTTAGTGTACGGTAGAAAATTTCAGCTTATCCATTACTTTACGTTACACGCATTTCATTTAACTTTCTTATACTCTGTATATTGTGTCTATACTGGACATATAAGTCCTGGTTTTATAATATCTAGTCTCTAGATATTAAAGAGGTCGCCAAGGTATGACAAATGTAAAGTTAGTAAACTAACATATTTTGTATACTTGTATTAAAATTCATAGAAAGGCTAAAAAAAGATTAAAAATTTAAAAAAGTCATGGAAAGGCTATCTTCTGAAAAGGACTTTAGGAAGTATAATTGTAAAATCACATTTCAGTGATGCATGTGCCTATATCACATGTGACAAGGAGAGAAGGAATTGGAAGAAATGAAAGATTCTACAGGTGAATGGATAAGTTAAATGTATATACCTGCACATATAGTACAGTATTATTCAGCCTCAAAAAAAAAAAAAAAGAAAGATTCTAGGGCAGAATGCACCCACTTAGAAGACACTTTCAGATAAAACCATTGTTACCTGTGTGTAGTTTTCTTCAACACTACTGTATATATAGTGGGCAAACTTGAGTCCATATTTGAAACATCTAATCTTTCCAGAAATGCACAAAGTATATCAAAAGTAGGGGATAAACAAAATATTTTGTAGACATCCTTTTGTTCAAATTAATAATAAAATACTGTGTTTAGGAAATGGGATGAGCAAACCACTTCTCTGAGCTGTACATGTATTTGTTTTTGGGGGTATTTTGTTTGTTTGTTTGTTTTGGGGGTCTTACTATGCAGTTCAAGCTGGCCTTGAACTCACTATGTAGCCCAGGCTGGCTTTGAATTCACAGTGATCCTCCTGCTTCAGCCTGCCAAGTGCTGGGATTACAGGCATGCACCACCACGCCCGGCCATGTTCCTATTTAGATGACACTTTAAAATTATAGCATTTGTTAAGTATATGTGTGCACTTTATTCAATGCCACTGTACTCATGGAAAATGTATACATATGGGAAACTTAAATTATTGTTGGAAAGAGCTCATCTTTCTAAATGAATTTAGTCACTGAAGTGGTGAAGAGGGAAAGGTGAGGGTGAGGGTCTTTTGCTAGAATCTCCATACCTGGAAGATGTTTTTAGATGATAACCATAAGTCTGTACATGCATTTTTGGTAAGGCACTTGAGCTTTTTGTGCACAAAGTTTATAGTCCGTTGCACAGCATCTAAATTCTGTAGACTTCCTGAGGCGACAATGCATGATTGAAAAGTAGAGGTAGCAAGCTAGACAACACGTAACATCTTTTTGTTATAATTGATAGAAAAGATGCATCTTGGACGTCACCACGTCTGGGCAGTGTATGTCAGGACTTTTCATTGGGCTGGCAGCAAAGGGGCAGAGAAAAGCATACAAGGAAAGATGTGTGCAGTGTGTTCAGATTTACATTTTGGCAAAAGCCATTGTTTTGTGTGTTGTCTTCTAGCTATACTATAGGAATACATCAATAATTCGGAGGGACATAGTTTCTTGCTAATATCATTTTTTTTAATTTTAAAGAGAAAAAAAGAACAAAATTTCAAAACAACATAATAGGAGGGTTACAAAGGTTAATACATTGCATATTGTTATCTTTAAATTAGTTACTCAGGGTACAAGATATCAACATTCAAATGTCCAAACAATATTAGCACAAACCTTTCTTTTCAATGAACTAAGTGAAATTAGTAGTGTATCTATCTTAACTATCTTGTATATATATATTTTTTTCTGCTAATATCTTAATAGTAGAGCTCTGATCACTTTCAGACACATTTGGTGTACTCTGTTGCTTTATGTCTCATTTTAAATTGAGCATTAAGGGAATGCAGTATTTTAATTGTAACTACGCCAATACTTCTATCTAAAGGGCTGTTGCCATTTTTATCTTCAGTGAAATTTTTGTGCCCAAGAAAGGCAGGATTATAATTTTTTTCTAACAGCTTGAATAGATGTAGTATATTCTTGGTTATCAAAAATACTCTTGTAGGGGCCAGTGAGATAGCTCAGCGGCATAAGTGCCTGCCTGGCAAGTGCGAGGTCCCGAGTTCAACTCCCGGTATCCACATAAAAAAAAAAAAAATACTCTTGTAGCTGGATGTGGTGGCACATGCCTGTAATCCCAGCACTCAGGAGGCTGAGACAGGAGGATGGCCATGAGTTCAAGGCCAGCCTGAACTACATAGTGAGAGCCTCTCTCAAAACAAAACAAAACAAAAAAAAATGTTGTAGCCCTGGGATTCTGAATTGGTAAATATTCAAGATGTGTGGAAAAGCATGATACACACAGTACAGTCTCAGTCACGCAAGATGCCATGTTGTGTATGGACTTGCAGAACTAGAGGGACACATCCAACTGAGCTATTTATGACTGCGAATGACTTTGTTCTTTGCTTCTTATGTTTTTTTTCCTGTGATATATGTATTAGCTTTTTAAAAATGAATATTATCTTTAAAACTCGGTCAAGCATGGTGGTGCACACCTGTAATCCCAGCACTCAGGAGGCTGAGGCAAGAGGATTGCTGTGAGTTCGAGGCCAGCCTGAACTGCATAGCAAAATCCTGTTTCAAAAACACACACACAAAAAAAAAAGAAGAAAGAAAGAAAGAAAAAGAAAGAGAGAAAGAGAGAGAGAGAGAAAGAAAGAAAGAAAGAAAGAAAGAAAGAAAGAAAGAAAGAAAGAAAGAAAGAAAGAAAGAAAGAAAGAAATCACCGGTCATTGGTAACCAGTTTAACCATCAGCCCCTCCTTCAGGCCCTCTCCCCTCCTTGGAGATTTGGAGGAGGGGCTATTTCCAACCCTCAATGCAGGGCTTATATTCTGTGGTTATCTAGGGACTTTCCAAAAGTTGCCTCATTAACATGAATTCAGGTGTGCTTGATGAGACTTATTATAGATGACAAGGACTGTTTTTCATCTTTATCACTGTGAAGCTATTGCAGAAACCAAGGACAAAAGCCCAAATATTTTAACAAAAGACATCCTTATGGCTTAGTCACTTAAGAAATTATAAGGGCTACGAGAGTTTCGAGCCATGAATTAGGAGAAAAACCAAAATTATATAGTATATCATAATATCACAACTCTGCTTCTCACCTATTTACTTTATTTCCATAGATTTTTATCTCATTTAAATGACCTAGAAATTTAATCTCACCTTCAAGAGAAAGTTTTTCCAGAGCTCTGTGTATCTGATGCTTATTCCTCCTAAAGATCATTAGGTTCTTTCTCAATGACAAAAGCAAGCACTTTTGTGTCAGGCACTGTTCCCAGTATTTTACATGAGTATAAATTTATAAATCCTAAACTGTAGAAAGATAATTCTAGCTGATGGGTGACAGCACGTGGCTTTGAACACAGGTAATCTGTCACCAGATCCAGTCTTTCCTTAGGGAACTGTTGGTATAGGATTTTCGTTTTACACAAAAACAGACATGTGGATCTATGGAACAGAGCAGAGGATGCAGAAACAGCCCAAGGCGTATTCAGCCATCGGAATTTTTTTTTTTTTTTTTTTTTTGAGACAAGGTCTCACTATGTAGTTCAGGCTGGCCTTGAACTCACTATGTAACCCAGGCTGGCTTCAAACTCACTGTAATCCTCTTGCCTCAGCCTCCTGGGCTTACAGGCGTGTGCCACCATGCCTGGCAGCCATCTGATCTTTGACAAAGGGGCCAAAAAGATACTCTGGAGGGAAGATAGCTTCTTTAACAAATGGTGCTGGGAAAACTGGCTGTCCATAGGCAAAAGATTGAAGCTAGACCCACATCTCTCTAGTAGACCCATGTGTTCTAAACTAAAATCAAAATGGATCATAGATCTAAATTTTAAAACAGAAACACTTAATCTACTGGAAGATAAAATAGGTAAAACTTTTGAAGATGTAGAAACAGGAAAGAACTTTCTGAACAGAATCCCAGTTACACAGGAAATAACATTAAGATTATGTAGCAGGGTGTGGTGGTACACACCCGTAATTTCAGCACTTGGGAGGCTGAGGCAGGAGTATCATGGTGAGTTCAAGGCCAGCCTGAACTACATATTGAGATCCTGTCTCAAAAAACAGAAACAAGGGCCAGTGAGATAGCTCAGCAGCATAAGCACCTGCCTGGCAAGCACGAGGTCCTGAGTTCAACTCCCAGTACCCACATAAAGGAAAAAATGGGCTGGTGACATCACTCAGCAGCACAAGCGCCTGCTGGCAAGCGTGAGGTCCTGAGGTTGACTCCCGGTACCCACATAAAAAAAAAAGTGTTAGGTACACATACCACCTCCCCACAATGAGTATAATCATTATATACTGCAAACACACACTAATAAAAATTTTCAAAAGAAATAACATCAAGAATCAACAAATGATGGGCCAGTGAGATAGCTAAGCGGCATAAGCACCTGCCTGGCAAGCGTGAAGTCCTGAGTTTGACTCCCAGTACCCACACAAAGTAAAAAAAGGGCCAGCGATATTGCTCAGCGGCACAAGCGCTTGCTGGCAAGCAGGAGGTCCTGAGGTCGACTCCCGGTACCCACATGTAAAAAAAAAAGGAATCAACAAATGGGATTATATCAAATTAAAAGTTTTCTGCGCAGCAAAGGAAACAACCAACAGAGTGGAAAGACAACCTACAGAATGAGAAAAACAAATTTTTTTTTTTTTTTTTTTTGGTACCAGGAATAGAACTCACAACTTCACACTTGCAAGGCAGTTGCTGTGCCACTGAGCTATATCCCCTGCCCGAGAAAAAAATTTTGCCAGCTATTTCTCAGACAGATGACTAATATCTAGGATATATAAAAAACTTTAAAAACTTAGATACCTGAAAATAGAAGACCCAATCAAAAAGTGGGCAACTGAAATGAATAGAGACTTCTCAGAAGAAGAAGTACAAATAGCCAATAAGTACATGAAAAAAATGTTCAACATCTGAGGCCATTAGAGAAACGCAAGTTAAAACAACACTGAGAGGGCCGGTGAGATGGCTCAGTGGCGTAAGCGCCTGCCTGGCAAGCGTGAGGGCCCGAGTTCGACTCCCAGAACCCACATATGAGAAAAGGGCCGGTGATATCGCTCAGCAGCACAGGCGCCTACTGGCGCACGAGGTCCTGAGGTCAACCCCCGGTACCCCACAAAAAAAAAAAACAAAAAAACACTGAGAGTCCATCTTACTCCACAATGAATGGCCATCATCAGGAAATCAAATAATAACAAGTGATGGTGAGGTTGAGGGGGAAAAGGAATACTTCTACATTATTAGTTGTAGTGTAAATTAGTACAACCACTATGGAAATCAGTATGGAAATTCTTCAAAAACTAAAACTAGAAATTCCACTCAGCCCAGCTATTCTCTTCCAGGTATCTTCCCCAAAGAGTTAAAGACATCATACTACAGTGACAAATGCATACCCATGTTTATAGCAGCACACTTCATAATAGCCAAATCTTAGAAGTGGCCTATATATCCATCAACTGATGAATGGATAAAGAAAATGTGGTATTTATACATAAGAGAGTGCAGACACTCTGTTTAATGACCAGGTCTGTCCATTCTTGCGACTAGGTCATCAACTCAATTAGTCACTAAACGAGGAATTATATATAGTATGTATATTACAATATTCAGAAATGGTCAAAGGAAACTCCAACTTGATGACTGCTTTTATTTGCATAATTCTTATATTCAGTACTACAACATAACAGAACATGAAGCTACAGTACTGTACTGTACAGTACAATCACCAAAAATTACAGTACTGTATAAACAAGGTGTACTATGTAAAAGAAGACATTGAGGCTCCATAAACAAGATGTACACAACTGTACAAAAAGAAAAAAAGATAGGTTGTAAGTCCAAACAGCAAATAGCATGCCTCGGTCCCCAGTCGTAAGTCCAAACAGTCATTAAACAGGTAGGTTGTTCAATAAGGAATATCTGTACCACTGTGTAATAAAGAAGGATAAATTTGAATCATTTGTAGGAAAATGGATGCACCTTGAGACTGTAATATTAAGTGAAATAAATCAGATACACAAGCTTAAATATTGCATGGTTCCTCTTACATGAGACATTCAAAATATAAATAAATTAAAAAGCAAAAATCCTCACCAAGAAGAAGAAGGAGAGGGGAAGGGGAAAGAAAAGGGGAAGGGGAAGAAGGAAGAAGGAAGAGGAGGAGGAGAAGGAGAAGAAGAAGGAAAAGCAGCAGCAGCAGCATTGGTTGCTGTGTTAGATTAAAGATGGCTGCAAGGGGGCTGGGATGGTTCTCAGTGGTAGAGCACTTGCCTAGCATGCACAAAGCCCTGCATCAATTCCCAGCATTGCCATAAAAAACAAAAAACAAAAAACAGACCAACAGATTCTTTGCTATTGTTCCCATTGAGAAATGAGTTTATTTACCCTCCCCTTGAATTGGGACTAGCCCTGTGACTTGCTTTGACTAAAAGAATGTAGGGGAGTTGATGTTACAAAACTTTTGGTGCTCAGTCTCACAAAATCTGTAGCATCTGCTTTAATACTCTTAGGACACTTCCTCTTGGAACCCAGCTATCTTGCTATGAGAAGCCCAAAACATGTGGAATAACACAGGAAGAATTACTAAAGTACTCTGGCCAGCATCCCTAGCAGGGCTCCAAGCCAACTGTTAGCCCTGTGAGAGCCCTCTTTGGAGACTCCAAGCCGTGCAAGCCAGGGACCACCGAAACCCCACCCAACGCCATGAGGGGAAAGCTGCCCCACTGAGTAGTTAACCGGTAGAATAGAAGTTGGAGGTATAGCTCAGTAATAGTCTGTGTTTAGTATGAACAAGGCCTGAGTTCACTCTCCAGCACCATCACCCCCTAAAAAATACAGAATCATGAGCAATAATAAATACATGTGGTTGTTTTAAGTCACTGAGTTTTAGAATGTTTGTTATACACCAATAGATCACCAAAATAATTGTCAATAATAGAATTCCCCAAAATGAAGTTAAGAGAAAGCTAAATAAACCACCATGGTGACACAGCAATCTCTCTGGGAGGCCGAGGTAGAAAGATCACAAGTTCAAGTCCAGCCTGGACAATTTAGCAAGATCTTGTCTTTTTTCTTTTTTTTTTATGGTGGCAAAGTTTTATTAAAGGTAGGAAAAGAAACGGGCTCTACAGAGTAAGATTGGACCAGTAAAAGTAAGAAAAGAACTACACCCCATAGCATAAGGGCAGGCCACCATGCAAGAACAAGACACAATGGCTAAAACTCAGTATGGACTGTCCTTTTTGTATCACCCACTCCTCAGGCTGACATCAGGTCTAAGCCGTCGGATCTTAAATCTGCTTGAGTTCTCTCAAGAAGTCCACATGCAGGGCTTTGGGAACTGTTCTGCGCATGTGTCCTGGGAATTTGTAATTAACAGGTCAGGCCTACATTCCCAGCTAGTTTGGCCATGCCCTAATCTCCTGTCTCATTTCCCCCTGATAGACACGTATCCTCATAATTTTTCTGGGGTGCTGAGGAGGTCTCTTCTCTAGTTTCTTCTGGCTGGAAGGGGCCATAGACCCTACCTACTGCGGAGTATGTGCTCTCCAACTATCTTGGAGTGCTGTGGCTCACTGGCTGGGTTGAAGAAAAAATACCTCTTGATATCTTTCTTGGACAAAGCTACTTTCATCAGTGAACCACACCTCCTCAGGGTCTTGGAGGGGCAGGTCCTCTTGGAACCCAGCTACCTTGCTTAAAGTATTGGAAGCACAGGAAAAATTACTAAAGCACAGGACAAATTACTAAAGTACTTTGGGTAGCATCCCTAACAGGGCTCCCAGACAACCGCTAGTCCTGTGAGAGCCCTCTCTGGATGCTCCAACCAATATAAGCCAGGGACCACTGATGTCTGCTTGCATAGGTCTGGGAGATCACTTGTTCACAAGAGTGGCTAACTTCTGGGCCTTTCCCACTGGCCAAGGATACAGCCTAGTGGTGAAGTTGGTGGAATTTGCAGGGCATGGTTCATGAGGTTTCCCATGGCTCATCTTGCGGCCTGTTCTCCAGGCTGGTTAAGCCATATGTTACTGGGTTTGGGGGTGCTAGAGTCTCCTTCTGGAGGTGGTTTCTAGGTTCTTTCTGTTCTGAGCAAAGAAATGGTCAGGACAAACACAAATGGTAGCAAAGTTTTATTAAAGGCAGGAAAAGAAACGGGTTCTACAGAGGGAGCTTGGGCCAAGTAGAAAGAGGAAAAGAAGTACACACTACAGTGTGAAAGCAGGCCATCATGCAAGAGTGAACACCGTGGCCCCAAGACCCTGTCTTGAGCCAGGCATGGTAATGCGTGCCTGTAATGCCAGCACCTGACAGGCCGAGGCAGGAGGGCAGAGGATCCCTACAAGTTTGAGGCCAGCCTGGGCTACCTCCTGAGTTCAAGGACAGCCTGGACTAAATAACAAGACCTTGTCTCAAAGAGAGAGAGAGAGAGAGAGAGAAAGAGAGAGAAAGAGAAAGAGAAAGAGAGAGAGAGAGAGACTGAGACGGAGATTAGGATTGAGGAAACTGTACCAGCAGAAAGCAAAACAACTGGGACCAATGTTTGCACAGCTTCTAAGGCATTTTCCAGTCTCCAATACCTTAGCAGTAGATGGAGGGATTCTATGGTAGAACAACCCTCCAAAGGGGAATCTTCTCATGTCCAGCTTTCAAGGAGTAGCTCTAAAGGGCTCCAGACGAGGGAGATCTCCTAGTGGTCAAAACCCAGAATGGCTGAACTCTCTAACCAAGCAATTCACCCACCAGAAGGAACTGACTGGGGCCGGTGAGATGGCTCAGCGGCATAAGCGCCTGCCTGGCAAGCGCGAGGGCCCGAGTTCGACTCCCGGAACCCACATACGAAAAAGGGGCCGGTGATATCGCTCAGCGGCACGGGCGCCTGCTGGCGCGCGAGGTCCTGAGGTCGACCCCCGGTACCCACAAAAAAAAAAGGAACTGACTGCCACACAGGGATGCACGAGTTGTTCAGTGCAACAGAGCAGGAAGCGCATTTCGCATAGGCTGTGGTATCAATGGACTTGCGAGTGTGGCGACCTTGGTCAAGAAAACAAGTTAATGAATGATGTCCATGACATTGGCTGGCACTGTCTAACCAGCAGGGTATGAAATATATCTGTATGTTGTACCTTATTTCTCCTCTTATCTAAATTAGTTTGTTTTGCTTTGTTTGCTGTTGTTTGAGATGTGGTCTCACTATGTAGTCTAGGATGGCCTTCAATTCATTATGTAACCCAGGCTGGCTTTGAATTTGTGGCAATCCTCCTGCCTCAGCGCCCCAGTGCTGTGATTACAGGCATGGGCCACCATGCCTGGCTCTTGTTTTGCTTCTCGAAATGAGAGTCTTACTGTGTTTCCCAGGCTGGTCTCAAACTGCTGTGTTCAAGTGAGCCTCCTGCTTCAGCTTCCTAAGTGGCTGGAATTACAGGCTGGCAATACTGCATCTTACTTAAATAGAGTTTTAATTAAGGTGTTTATTAGTTTGCTCAGGCTACCACAACAAAATACCCCAGACTGGACAGCTGAAGCAGAAAAAATTTATTTCCTCACAGTTCTGGTAGCTGGAAGTCCAAGAACAAGGTGTTGGTAGGGTTGTTTCTTCTGTGGCCTTACTCTGACTAACAGATGGCCGCCCTCTCATTGTGCTTCTCCTCTGTGTATGATTGTGTCCAAATGTTCTCGTATAAAGACACTGGTTATTTAATAAGGGCCTATCCTAATAGCCTCATTTTAATTTCATTCCCTCTTTAAAGACTGTCTTCCAGCCGGACGTGGTGGCTGGCCTGTAATCCCAGCACTCGGGAGGCTGAAGCAGGAGGATTGCCTGAGTTTAAACCTTCATAGTGAGTTCCAGGCCAGCCTGAACTGCATAGTGAGACCCTGACTCTAAATAAATAAATAAATAAATATATATATATATATATATGTATATATAAAAGTTTTAAAAAAATAAAGACGGTCTTCCACTACAATCACATCCTAGGGTACTGGGGTTAGTATTTCAAACATACAAATTTTGGGGGAACACAAAAAAAGCCCTGAAGCTCAACTGTAATCTTATTTATTTATTTATTTTTTTTTTTTTTTTTTTTTTTGTGGGTACCGGGGGGTCGACCTCAGGACCTCGGGTGCCTGTGCGCCCGTGCCGCTGAGCGATATCACCGGCCCCTTTTTCGTATGTAGGTTCCGGGAGTCGAACTCGGGCCTTCGCGCTTGCCGGGCAGGCGCTTAAGCCGCTGAGCCATCTCACCGGCCCTCAACTGTAATCTTAATCTCTCCTCAAATGAACAGATTCTGTGACCTAAAAACATTTTTCTAATTTTACCTAGGATGGTTTGAATCATTCTTTTTTGTTTTTGATTTTACAGTCAAAAGAACATGTATTCATATAGTTGCATATTTTATGGCCCTAGAGAGTCCTGCTACCATCTATCAATTGCACTTCTTTTAATACAAAATGCTTTGCTTAAACAGAAAGTCTTGCTGGCAAAAGCCCTCCCCAAGTGGGAGGAATTGTCTTCTCTGTATCCACAAACAGAGGGTTCTTAACTGTAAGCAACAAAACCAACTCTGAGTGTTGAAAGCAGAAAGGAATGTACAAAAAGGGTAAGTAGCTTATAGGCTGAATGGAAGGGCTGAAGAACCGAGTCTGAGCTATGAAGTGAAAAACAACTGAAATCAGGTTGCAGAGCTGACCTGGTGTTAGGGACACCACTGCTGTGACCGCCAAGCTCTGGACAGCAGCCTGGGACACTGGACTGACCCCTGCCCTGTAGTCACTGCTTTTCCACCAAGTGACCTTCCCAGAACCAACTCTTCCAGCAAGCTTTGAGGCAGGTGCACCAATTCATGTGCCAACAGGCCAATGCAATAAAAGAAGCACCCAGCGCTTGGAGCTTCTGTAGGGGAGGACAGACCCTTTACTTCAATCCATTTAGGAATTACCTAAATGCAAGAAAGAGTTCCAATGCTGGGGGCCCAAAATAAATGTCAAGTGTCCACTATATCCTTAATCCTCCAGGCCCCCCTGCTAGGGTTGTCATTTTAGATTGATGCCAGTGTACCTCATCAAGGCCACTGTAAACCAGACTCACAAATTTTGTGTCTCTACTTAGAGTTTGTTATTTTTTCTTTTATTTTAAAGAGAAAAAAATTTCAAAACAACATAGTAGGAGGGTAACAACGGTTAGTACATTACATATTGTTATCTTTAAATTAGTTACTCAGGGTACAAGATGTCAGCATTCAATTGTCCAAACAATATTAGCACAAACCTTTCTTTTCAATGAACTAAGTGAAATTAGTAGTGTATCTATCTTAACTATCTTATATATATATATATATATATATATATATATATATATATATATATATATATAATTTTTTTCTTTTCCCTTCTTTCTTTTCTCCATTCCCCCATCTCAGTTTCTCTTTCCTTTTGACCAGTTTCTTCCGGTCATTGTACATTTTGGATCTTATTTACTCTTTCAGTTCTCACACTAGGGAGACAATACGATGTTTACACATGTGTGTCCAGTTTATTTCACTTATGGGTATTTTTGCAAGTTGCATTCATTTACCTATAAAAGTCTCCAGTTTATCTTTCTATATGGCTGAGTAGTACTCCATTGCATAAAAAGACCACATCTTTTTGATCCATTCCTTGGTTGATGGGCATTTGGGTTGTTTCCAAGATCTGGCTATTACAAATTGTGCTGCTGTAAACATGGGTGCACATATATCACTGTGGTACGATGTTTTTAATTCTTCTGGGAAGATACCCAGAAGGAGAATAGCTGGGTCAAATGGGACCTCCAATCCTAGTTTTTTGTTTTTTGTTTTTTGTTTTTTTTTTGTGGGTACCGGGGGGTCGACCTCAGGACCTCGCGCGCCAACAGGCACCCGTGCCGCTGAGCGATATCACCGGCCCCTTTTTCGTATGTGGGATCCGGGAGTCGAACTCGGGCCCTCGCGCTTGCAAGGCAGGCGCTTACGCCGCTGAGCCATCTCACCGGCCCCCAATCCTAGTTTTTTGAAGAATCTCCACACTGATTTCCACAGTGGCTGCACCAGTCGACACTCCCACCAACAGTGGAGAAGGGTTCCTTTTTCCCCACAGCCCCTCCAGCATTTGTTATTAGTTGATTTCTTGATAATACCATTCTTTCTGGGGTGAGGTGGAATCTCAGTGTTGTTTTAATTTGCATCTCTCGAATGACTAGTGATGTTACACATTTTTTTGTATATTTACTTGCCATTTGTATTTCTTCATCTGAGAAGTGTGTATTCATCTCAGATGCCCATTTTTGGATTGGGTCTTTAAATTTGGGAGGTCTGAGTTTTTGAGTTCTCGATAGTAACTTTGTCTATGGAACAGCTGCCAAACATTTTTTCCCACGTTGTGGGTTTTCTCTTCACTCTGTTGGTGGTTTCTCTTGCTGTGCAAAAGCTTTTCAGTAAGATGAGATCCCAGTTGTTGATTCTTTATGATAGTTCTTGTGCAATTGGGGTTTTATTCATAAAGTCTTTGCCTACCCCAATGTCTTCAAGAGTTTTACCTATTCTATCTTCCAGCATATTTAATGTTTCTGTTTTAATATTTAGATCTTTGATCCATTTTGAATTTAGTTTAGTGCATGGTGAAAGATATGGGTCTAGTTTTAATCTTTGGCATGTGCAGAGCCAGTTTTTCCAGCACCATTTATTAAAGAGGCTATCTTTCTTCCAGAGAATGTGTTTGGTACCTTTGTCAAAGATAAGGTGGCTTAGTATGTCTGGAGTTGTTTCAGCATCTTCTAATCTGTTTCATTGATCTTCAGGTCTGTTTTTTTGTCAATACCACACTGTTTTTATTACAGTAGCTTTATAGTATAATTTCAAATCAGGGATTGTGATGCCCCCTGCCTTGCCTTTGTTGCCCAGAATTGTCTTTGCTATTCCAGGTCTCTTCTGATTCCAAATGAATTTTTGGATTGTTCTCTTAGAGCTAGTTATTAAATGAGGGTTCATTTAAGTCTTCACTGGAGAAACTACTAGGAAATCTGCTAGGCATGGTAGCCCATGCCTGGAATCCCAGAAGTTGGGAGGTTGAGGCAGGAGGATTGCCACAAGTTGGAGTATAGCCTGGGCTACATAGTGAGTTCAAGGCTAGCCTGAACTACATAGTGAGAACTTGTCTCAAAAACAAAAAACAACAAAGAACACACTTCCTTAGCCATGATCTAGGGTACAAGAAGCCACTAGCAGAGTGGTTGTTTCCAGAGCCATCACATACTAAATCCTCATATGACGCCTCATCCCACCACCTTAATTTAGTTTCAGATTCAACCCCATTAGGTATGTATCTGACTGGGGAACTTAAAACACATCCAGAGACCTCCCTTTGGGGCAATCTAGAGAGTGTGGTTTTAGTTCTTCAGCCTCTGGACCATAGGGAGGCCTCCCAGCAGGGGCTGGAATAGATGATGAGAAATCTGTCTACCCTGTCTGCCTCTGGTCTTAACCATTCCCCTTTTATTACATCTCTGAATGCCACATTTAAAAAATACTTTTAATAGGCTGCTATAGGTTGGCCCATGTGTTAAGGGCATGGTGCTGTTGGGAAGAGGTGAAAATTTTAAAAGCAGGGCCCCTTGGGAGGTTTGAGGTCACGAGAGCTGTGCCCTCAAGGAGGACTGGGGGTTCTGGGCTCTCTTTTGTTCTTTAGCCTTTTCACTTCCCAGCCGCGAGAGGAAAGGTTTTGCTCTACCACGCATTCCTGCCACAAAGCCAAGGGGTCAACAGAAAGATCATGGATTAAATAACCAAAATAACCCTTTTCTGTTTTGTTTTGTTTTGTTTTGTTTTGTTTTGTTCACGGTGCTGGGGACTGAACCCAGGGCCTCATGCACATTAGGCAAGCACTCTACCATGGAGCTCCACCCTAGCCCCTTTTCTCCTCCTGAGTTAATTGTCTCAGGTATTGTTACAGTGGCAGAAAGCTGACTTAACACATAGGTAATATATTCACTAGCAAGTGCAATTTTAGCTTGTAAAAAATTTAACCACTATCAACAATATACAAAGAAGAGTAAGTTTCTTACCCACCTCTCTTCTCCAAAATTCCAGTTTTTCTCCCCCAAATCATTAACTTGTTGAGTTTCTTTTTTATCCTTTCAAAACAGTATATACTTAGCTGGGTGTGGTGGTGCATGCCTGTAATACCAGTACTCAGGAGGCTGAGGCAGGAGGATCACCATGAGTTTGAAGCCACCTAGGCTACATAATGAATTCAAGGCCAGTCTGAACTACACAGCAGGACCCTGTCTCAAAAGAAAGCATATATCTATACATATATATCTATTCAGCACTCCCTTGTTGTTTTATATATATGGACCATAAAATGCATGCTTTTTATACCAATCTGCATTTTTTTTTTTTTTTTTTTTTTTGGCGCTATACTGAGTATTGAACCCAGGGCCTTCCATCTACTATGCTCTACCAGTAAGCTACATTCCCCAGCCCTGCCTATGTGTTTAATAGAGAGAACAGCCCCCGATGATGACAGCCTGATGACAATGATAAATCATTTTTCAGAGTCTTAGTTTTTAGGAAAATCTTTATTTTTTTTTTTTTTTTTTTTTTTTTTTTTTTGGGTACCGGGGGGACGACCTCAGGACCTCGCGCGCCAGCAGGCGCCCGTGCCGCTGAGCGATATCACCGGCCCCTTTTTCGTATGTGGGTTCCGGGAGTCGAACTCGGGCCTTCGCGCTTGCAAGGCAGGCGCTTACGCCGCTGAGCCATCTCACCGGCCCTTTATTTTGTTTTTAAAGCATAAAGAAAACATATAGAGGGCCGGTGAGATGGCTCAGCGGCTTAAGCGCCTGCCCGGCAAGCACGAGGGCCCGAGTTCGACTCCCGGAACCCACATACGAAAAAAGGGCCAGTGATATCACTCAGCGGCACGGGCGCCTGCTGGCGCGCGAGGTCCTGAGGTCGACCCCCGGTACCCACAAAAAAAAAAAAAAAAAGAAAACATTTAGAAAGTTTAGAAATGAAAATCTCCCTCAAGTCTCAAGTCTATTTCTTAAAAATAACTACTGTAGTTTGCACATCTATATGAATGTGTGTGTGTGCGTGTGTGTGTGTGGTTTTTATAGCTTTGAATTTTTCACAAGTTCTCCCAAGAACTCTGTTGCCGGAGCACTGGGTCTGAATTTATCTCACAGCCCAGTAACCTATTAAGGCTAAAGCCATAGCCTTAATTAATCCCTTAAATCTCGTGTCTCTACAGAGACTCCTCAAGCCAAACAAACATGCCTGATAGGCATTTGCTGCTCCTTGGTGGTGAATTCTTAAAATTCAAGCCTCTGTATTCCCTTTTGGATTTTGCCAAATTCTCTAGGCAATTTCTGCAATTTACTTTGCACGTATTCCATAATGCAATGAAATCCTTTGTTTTTGTCCTTATAAATTCCTCCCTCTCTTCTGATCCCAGAGCTAGGATCCCCCCAGGTTACAAGGATGGAAATATCATTCAAGACAAGTTAAACAGCATTGTCCCTGCACATTTCTCAAAGCTGAGTTGAAAGATACTGCTTTCTTCTCGTTAAAAAAAAAAATTGCGATTATTGCAAAAAAATCAAATAATCCAATCAATAAATGGGCAAATGAATTGGAGAGACACTTCTCAAAAGAAGTGCAAATGGACAATAATATATGGAAAAATGTTCAACCTCTTTAACCATTAGAGAAATACAAATTAAAACTACACTGAGGTTCTGTCTGACGCCCGTCAGACTGACTATCACCAGGAATACAAGCAACAGTAAATTCCGGTGAGGATGCAAGGAAAGAGGAGCCCTTCTAAACTGCTGATGGGAATGTAAATTAATGCAGCCGCTATGGGAATCAGTATGGAAGTTTCTCAAAAAAACTAAAAATAAACTGGGTGTGGTTTGACACCTATAATCCCAGTACTAGGGAGGCTGAGGCAAGAGGATTGCTGCAAGTTCAAGGTCAGCCTGGGCTATAAAGTGAGTTCAAGGCCAGTCTGAACTGCATAGTGAGACCCTGTCTCAAAAACACACACACACACACAGAAAAAAAAAAAAAACTAAACTAAAAATAGAAGGCGGGGGCCGGTGAGATGGCTCAGCAGCTTAAGCGCCTGCCAGGCAAGCGCGAGGGCCCGAGTTCGACTCCCAGAACCCACATACGAAAAAGGGGCCGGTGATATCGCTCAGCGGCACGGGTGCCTGTTGGCGCGCGAGGTCCTGAGGTCGACCCCCGGTACCCACAAAAAAAAAAAAAAAATAGAAGGCGGGGCATTGTGGTGCACACTTATAATCCCAGCACTGTAAAGACTGAGGAGGGAGGGTAGCTTGCTGACATATAGCCCACCTATTAGAGATAATGGCCAAATACTTTATTGTACATAGGTAATATTCATCCTTGTGTCATAAAAAGTAATATTTATAGGTTTCAAGATTAAGAAGTAGGGCCGGTGAGATAGCTCAGCAGCATAAGTGCCTGCCTGGCAAGTGCGAGGTCCCGAGTTCGACTGCCGGTACCCACATAAAGGAAAAAAAGAGGCCGGTGATATCGCTCAGCGGCACAAGCGCTTCCTGGCAAACGCGAGGCCCTGAGGTCGACTCCCAGAAACCACATTAAAAAAAAAAAAAAAAAAAAAAAGATTAAGAAGTAGAAACTTGGGGGGACATAATAGTAACCCCATCATTTAGGATACAATGGAACATACCTCATAGGGCTGTGGTAAGCATCGAGTTAATACAAATAAAATTTGTGTGTGGACAGCCCACAATGAATATTGGCTATTTTAAAAAATTATTTATTTTCATAATGCAACTTGTTTTATGTTCATCTCATGTCTGAACATTCTTTTTTTTTTTTTTTTTTGTGGGTACCGGGGGTCGACCTCAGGACCTCGCGCGCCAGCAGGCGCCCGTGCCGCTGAGCGATATCACCGGCCCCTTTTTCGTATGTGGGTTCCGGGAGTCGAACTCGGGCCCTCGCGCTTGCTGGGCAGGCGCTTAAGCCGCTGAGCCATCTCACCGGCCCTGAACATTCTTATTTTAAGGAAAGATTCTTTTATTGTTCTCAGTAAGATGCAGGAGCCCAAAACTTGTTTTACAGATGTTGAAGGAAGGCAGGGGTTCCCTTTCCCTGTTCTCTATCATCTCGCCCAAGGCCAATAAGAAATGCTCATGTCTGATACGCTGAGGTCTGTAAAAGTTCAGTGTAAGATTATGAAGAGCGGCTGAAATGGTGTCGAGAGTCTGGCAGTAACAAGTGTCCAGTGGTGGTATGGTGGTCCTACTATTCTTCTAGTGTGATGTGACCAAGGTTGTCTACTTGCCTTGGGCCAAAACGCTTTCTGTTTCTCTCTGTCTCTGTCTCTCCCTGTGTCTCTGTTTTTCTCTCTTTCTCTGTGTGCCTGTGTGTGTGTGTGTGTGTGTGTGTGTTACTGAAGCTAGAACCTAGCACCTTTGTGTCAAGCTACATCTTCTACCCCTTTTTTATTTTTTGTTTTTAGGCAGGGTCTTGTAAAATCACTATATTGCCCAGGCTGGGCTCTAACTTGCCACCCTCCTGACTCAGCCTCCCAGAGTAATGGGATTATAGGCATGTGCCACTTGGCCCTGCTTCTGCTCATTTTCTAATCCTGCTTCTCCTGTTTTCCCTTCCTTTCTATGAGTTAGAGAATCCCCTTTGATAAATTCCTTTTCTGCCTTACTTATCTACTTTTGGCTCCAGCTGTTGTAACCAGCAGCCCTAGTTGGCCTTCTACTGGAATCCCAGAGGCCTGCTGTTTGTGGCAGTAATTAGTTATGATTGTTTGCCTTCTGGATGATGTGTCCCCTAAAAGTGAGACATTGAAGATTTGATTAGAATAATTTCATGGGGCTGAAAAATGTAAAAATTAATCGATTATTTATATCACTGACAGCAAAAAAAAAAAAGTTCTGGTTTAGATTTTCCATTTCAAAGCAAAAAAAAAAATTTTTTTTTTTTTTTTGAGACAAGGTCTTGCTCTGTAGTTCAGGCTGGACTTCAACTCACTGTTTAGCCCAGGTTGGCCTCGAACTCACAGCTAGCCTCCTGTCTCAGCCTTCCAAGTGCTGGGATTACAAGTGTGCGCCCAAAACAAATTTTAAAATTCAGAACCACTGTGAAATGTGGCAGGAAGTCCTTCTGCCTGTATTCAACACCCTGGGACTGTTGAAAAATATATTAATTTTTGAACCAGGTGTAGTGGTACATACTAGTAATCTCAACAGGCTGAGGTAGGGAGGTCTCAAGTTTGAGGACAGCCTGGACTACATAGTGAGACCACATCTTAAAAAAAAAAAAAAAAAAAGGGCCGGTGAGACGGATCAGCGGCATAAGCGCCTGCCTGGCAAGCGCGAGGTCCTGAGGTCGACTCCCAGAACCCACGTAAAAAAAGAGAGAGAGAGAGAGAAAGATAAACATACTAATTTTCAACAAATGATACAGGAACAAATGGACATCCCCATGAAAAAGAATGATGTAGGATTCCCCTGCCTTCATACCGTACACAAAAATATATTTAAAATGGATTAAAAGGGCCGGTGTGATGGTTCAGCGGCATAAGCACCTGCCTGGCAAGCGCGAGGACCTGAGTTCGGCTCCGGACACCCACATATGAAAAAAAGGGCCGGTGATATCGCTCAGTGGCAAGGGCGCCTACTGGCGCGCGAGGTCCTGAGGTCGACCCCTGGTACCCACAAAAAAAAAAAAAAAAAAAGGATTAAAAATTTAAGTGTAAGAACAAAAATTATAAAACTCCTAGAAGAAACCATAAAATTAAATCTTTATAACCCAGGCACAGTGGCGTGGATTTGTAGTTGCAGATACTCAAGAGCCTGAGGCAGAGAAAGCTCACTTGAGCTACAAGCTGGAGACCAGCCTAGACAAGCAGTAAGACCCCTCTCAAAAAAAAAAGTGAAGATGGGCATGGTGGCACACATCTGTAATCCCAGCACTCAGGAGGCTGAGGCAGGAGAATCACCATGAGTTCGAAGCCAGCCTAGGCTCCATAGTGAGTAAAGGACCCTGCCTCAAAAACAAAATGAAACAAAAAAACACTGGGTGAATGACTTGAATAGAAATTTCTCCAAGGAAGATATACAAATGGCCAATAAACATGAAAAGATGCTTGACATCATTTGTCATTGGTCATCAGAGTGATCACCAATCACAAGGTGATTGGCAGATCAAAATCCCGAGGACATACCACTCCCCATTCATCTGATATAGCTTCTATTATTGCAGCCAGCAATCCTAATTGGCATTCTATTGGAATTCTAGAAGTTAATCAACTGTGATTATTTAGAATTAATCATGATTTAGAAGTCAAACAATCTGGTTAACTGCCACAATCTAGGGAGCATTAAAATTTTCAGCTCCATGAAAATTGTTCTAAACAAATCCTCACAGTTTCTTTCAAGGGGCAGGCACATCACCTGGAAGTCAAGCCTGTCTTTGAGGGAAGAAGGGGAAGAAAGGACGTTGAATCCAACCCATGATTCGTAGCCAACCAATAGCCAATGAGTCGATCAATTGTGTTCACATAGTGAAGCCCTGGTAAAGGCTCTGGACTCAAAAGCTTAGTGAAGTTCTCTGCCTGATTGCTGCTCCACTCCTATCATCAACAGGAGCTACATGGAGCCCATCAGTCTTGCCAGGGTCACCAAGGTGCGGGACAGGACCAGCTTGCAGGGATGGCACATGCAGGAGCCTGAGGACTTCATGGATGACACTAGCTGCTCTGATATCCGCAGTGTGAAGGCATCATGCTCACAGGTGGCAGAAAAACCCACTGAAGTCAGAGCGAGAGGCTCAGAGGCTGTGCTGGATGAGCCGCTGGGTCTTCGATGTTGACCGCCTGGCTCAAGGAATGATCTGCGACTATTAAGTAGAGCATGTGTACTACAAAAAATAAATACAGAGGTAGACGGAGCTTAGTGAACTTCCTGATCGGTGAATACGTGGGTGTATCAGGAACATGATATACTGAGCCCACAGGGAGAGATTAGAATCTTTGCATTTGGAAACTTCTGAAGATCTCACTCCATGCATCTTTTCATTTTTGTCCTGCCTTGTATCATTTATAACAAAGCTATAATGTAATATCACATGCCTGAGTTCTGTGACTCATTCCAGTGAAGTATCAAAACTGAGGGGGTTGTGCGAATCCCTAGATTGGTATCCAGTAGGCCAGAAGTATGGGTACCTAGGCGAGTATGACTGACATCTGAAGTGAGGGCAGCCCTGGTGGGGCCCATGCTCCACAATGTATGGCTCTGTGCTAACTTCAAGTGGTGACTGCCAGGATTTTATTATTCATTGGCGTCAGAACATGGCAAAAGATGTAAAAATGTGAAGGATTTTGAGCTAAGTAATTTATCCTGGATTCCAGATAGGCACTAAATGCAATCTCAGGTATCGTTGTAAGAGGGAGGCAAGCCAGGCATGGTGGAACATGCCTGCAACCCCAGCTGCTTGGAAGACTGAGGCAGGAGGATCACAAGTTCGAGGCGAGCCTGGGCAACATAGCAAAAACCTAGCTCAAAAATAAAATTAAAAGGGCTAGGGAAGTAGCTAGTGGTAGAGTGCTTACCTAAACCTGCATGAGATAAGGCCCTGGGTCAATCGTCAGTACTGAAAAAAATAGACATTAACATTTTCACATCAGCTGTGTACTTCCTTACAAACCTAAAAGATACCATCAGAAATAATTCCTATATAAACTACAATGAAAATGTCAATAGAACTCTACCACAAAAATAAGCTTTGCTGCAACTGTCACACCCAAGGCAGTCTTTAAACATGACAATTGCATGTTCCATGCACGCATCTCTCTTACACTGACAGCACGTGTGCTTAGCTTTCCTTTCCTATGTGGCAGTCTTTTTTTTTTTTCCTATGTGGCTGTCTTGTCACCTCTCTTCTCTTCCTTTTTTTGTCAGGAGCTTCCTACTATATTGGACAACATGCACTTAGCAGGGAAATAAGATGTCAAAAAAATAAATTATCAAATATGTAATGAGTGCTTAGAATAGACATCAACATTCTCACATCAGGTGTTTACTTGCTTACAAAACCTAAAAAATAACATCAAAAACAAAAACCTACGTGAACTACAATGTAAACACAAACAAAAGTCTACCACAGAAATAAGCTTTGCTTCAACTGTCACACTCAAGGCAGTCTTCACACATGACAACTGCATGTTCCATACACAAGTATCACACTGATAGTATGTATGTTTTGTTTCCCTGTACTTTCTTAACATCTTTTTTATTTTTTTCATAGTCGGTCTTTGTGATGCTGCACCTGCGTGTTCACCTGTCAGCTCATCAGTGTGCTCCACAGGTTTGTTGTTTTTTTGTTTTGTTTTGTTTGAGATAGGGTCTTGCTATGTAGTGCAGGCTGGCCTTGAACTTGCTTATGTAGCCCAGGCTGGCCTCAACCTCACAAGGATCCTGCTGCCTCAGCCTCCTGAGTGCTAGGATTGAAGGCATACACCACTATGCCCGGCTCCACAATTTTTTTGCATAGTTCCCTGGGCAGAAACATTTTGTTTTTCCTCTGCTGTAAATGATCTCTTATGAGATCCAGTCCCAATCCTCTAAGAAAATTTCTATGTGATATTTCGCACTTGTTATTTTCTTTGTAAACTATCAAACTATTTATGTTGCACATGTTCAGGATGGAGTAAAACACAACCATTGGCCAATGCTTTGTGTTTCAAGTGACATCAGAGTTGCTGCATGACTCATCAACAGCATCTACTCCACATTCCTTTTGTTGTTGAATGTTTCCATCCCAGGCCTCTGTTTTGTGGAGACTATCAATATTTCCATCCTGGTGAAATGCTGACATCAGCAGTACCAGTTTGCTTTTCTTTGCCATATACGAGGCCAACATTATATCTTTCTGAAATTTGAAGATTGTACTATACAATTCTCTGTTTTTGTTTTTGTTTTTTTTTTTTGTGGGTATCGGGGGGTCGACCTCAGGACCTCACGCGCCAACAGGCGCCCGTGCCGCTGAGCGATATCACTGGCCCCTTTTCCATATGTGGGATCCGGGAGTCGAACTCGGGCCCTCGCACTTGCAAGGCAGGCGCTTATGCCACTGAGCCATCTCACCGGCCCCAATTCTCTGTTTTGAAACTGCAACATTTCATTTGGAATTTCTGCTTCGTTTCTGTGCAGAGTTCCTCTGCTGGTCAACTTGTGCTCTATTAGCAAATGTAACATTAATTGGAAAATGTAAACCAATTGTCAAATGTCACATTCCGATTAGTTTGGGAGATGGGAGCAACAAGTCTGTTTACAACATCATTCAGTTTATTACTATACAAATAAGAACCTGATGGCTGAGTTCCAGGATAAATGTCTAAATTGAAAGCATAATAAGTCTTTGCATCTACAAGGGCATACATTTTTATGCCGTATTTTGACCCATTGCTTTTCCATAAGTCTTTTACATTCCTACAATGACCATGAGAAATCCGTGCTAAATACAGCAGACCTAGGAATGCTTTCAGTTGAGCTAGCGAGGTGTCATAATAAATACACTTTTAAATATGGCTATTGGTGCATACAGAATGTTTTACTTGCATTTCAGCCTTTGTGTATTTCACAGCGTCTTCTAGCATTTCTTTCATCTGTTACAATTTCCAACACTGAATGGCAGTGGTGGCACTCTGTCCAATACATTTCACCACTGCCAAGACCTTCATTATATTTTCAGACCTAGTTCTAACATTGGATCATTCCATTTGGTTGCGTAGCCATTTTACAACATTTCCACTAGTCAAATATGTATTCACATTGCTATTTTCATCATCTGAATCAAGGAGAATTCTGCATTCCCTGCATCTGTATCAGACAATTCTTGCAACATTTCACTGTCACAGGAACTTTGGCTCACATGGCCAGTGTTAAAGTTATCATCATCATCATCATCACCATCATCCACCTACACCACTCTTCTGTTATGAAAGCATGTATTTTACTATAATGGATCATCTTCGTCATCCATGCATGAGTAATCTGATGATTCACTTTTGACCTCCTCCAAAACTTGTAAATCTGGTTTTTCATATGCCATTGTACTGAACTGGGCTACTTCTACCAGAAAAATCAAAAGAAAACTTTTTTTTTTTTTTTTTTTTAACAAATCCTGGAGTGGTGTGGGTCTATTAGACCCTCTGTGGTGCTCGGGTAAACATATGCAAAACCAAATAGATGGAGCATAAGGGCAGGTCCAAATCCCATTTTGCCACTTTTGCACATGTGCACTCCTCGCCATTCATCATACCGAGTGGGTAAACACATAGATTTCTTCCTGTAGCCCTCAGGGAGAGGTACTAAGATGCACAGCCGGCTACTATAACACTAAAGTACAAATTTACAGTAGAAAAGTAAGGGATGGGCCTGCTGGATGCAGACTTATGCCTCAAGGGTCTTAGGATGAAAATAATTTCAATGTCAATTTAAAAATATGTAAGGGGAACCCAAGAGTGGAACCTGCAACCGAGGAAGATGGAGTGACCCCTGGTAGCCTAAAAAAAGCCACCACTCCCTTGCCACTCTGAGAGCCAGGAGGAGAGTGCTATCCTATCCTCAATGAATACAACTTGGGTGTTAAGGAAGGGGGATCCTCAAACAGCTGCTCTCAGATCATTGCTTGCCTTTCTTTCATGCTCCTTTGTCACTCATGGGATTTCGCTACACTTCTCTTTTTCTCACTTTTACTTGTCATCACCTATAACTTCCTATTCACTCCTCAAAAGAAACATGGCATATAATGGGTCAATTTATGGGCTCTGGATCCAGGCTTTTGGAATCCTGGCCTTACTCCTTAGTGCTGTGTGATTTTTTTTTTGTGGGTACCGGGGGTCGAACTCAGGACCTCGCGCTTGCCAGGCAGGCATTTATGCCACTGAGCTATCTCACCGGCCCTCCTGTGTGATTTTTGACAAATCATGAAATCTTCGTTTCCTCTGAAAAATCAATCCTACCACATAAATTTACTCACCTCTGATCCATTCTTTTCATAACCACTTTCAGTGTACCAGAACTCATCCAATAACTGCTTGAGTGATAAAGTCTTTAATTTCACAGTATGCCCACTGTGAACAATGCAGTGATAAATATCCTTCTAGATATGCTTCAGTGCTTTATAGGATACCTGTCCTAAAGTGAGACTTGTAGATGAAAGGATATGTTTTATATTTACTAGATGTCACTGGAATATTTTTCCAAAGGGCTATTACAATTTACAGCAATATATAAGAATTTCTCGGGGTCAGTGAGATGGCTCAGTGGCGTAAGCGCCTGCCTGGCAAGTGCGAGGGCCCAAGTTCAAATCCCGGAACCCACATACGAAAAAAGGGCCGGTGATATCGCTCTGCTGCACGGGCGCCTGCTGGCACACGAGGTCCTGAGGTCAACCCCGGTACCCACAAAAAAAAAAAAAAAAAAAAAAAGAATTTCTCTTTCCCAGCAATCCCACCAACAATAAAAAATAAAAGCAATATGACATAGTTACTTTAATTTGCCTTTCTCCATTAGCACACCTAGGTCCTTCTCCTATGCTCCTTGTCTGTTCAGATTTGTTTTCTGTGATCTACTTCTTCACGCTCTTTAACCATTTTTCTATTTTGCTGTTAAGCAAATAGGTTATCAATTTGCTGGAATTCCTTCTATGATAAATATTAGATCTCTGTACTCTCTATTGCATTTTTTTCCTGAGATTTCCTTTTTTTTTTTTTTTTTTTTCCTTTTGTAATATCTGGGTTTGCTGCTTTGCTGCCTTGGTTAAGAGGTCTACCTCATTCCTAGGTTGCATATGCGGTTTCCTGTCTTTCCTTCCAACATTTTATTGTTTTATTTTATGCTTACGTTTAAATGTAGATGCCTAAGTGATCTCTTGAAATGGTACGAGATAGGGGTCAGATTATTTTCTTCCTTGTGGAGTACCAGTTTAATAGCATCATTTACTAAATGAACCACTTTTTCCCTGTATGACAAATGACACTGTTATCATATACGGAATTCTTTCACCCAGTTCTCCACAGTGTATACATGAGATTGGTTCCAGGCTTTTCCATCAATACCAAAAATCTGTGGATGTACAAGTCCCTCAGGCTGCACAAAACAGCATAGTATTGGTATATAATCTACCCACATCCTCTTGTACATGTTAGATTACTTAAAATACCTAACCCAATGTATCTGCTATATAAACAGTTGTTATGCTCTTGTTTAGGAAATAATAACAAGAAAAATGCTGTACATATTCAGTACAGACATAATTTTGTTGTTGTTGTTAAGACAAGGTTGTACTATGTATCCCAGGCTGGCCTCGAACTCACAGCAATCCTCCTGCCTCAGCCTCCTGAGTGCTGGGATTACAGGCATGACCTACCACACCCAGCCCAGCATACATAATTAAGAAAAAATTTTTATCATAGTTGGTCGATTCCTTGCTGAACAGCTGACTGTACTGGGATTCTTTTCCACTGATCTGTTTCTATGCCAATATTATATTAATCTAATTACAGTAGTTTTATGAATGTTCCGATATCTGGTTAACTTAGTAGTTCCTCTTCACTGTACTTCACTTTCATACTTTCCTTGGTCATTGTAGGATACGTATTCTTCCATATGAATTTAAATAATGTCTCAAACATTGCCTGCCAGAATTCTAATTGGAACTGCACTTAAAATAAGTATTTTTAAAATATTTGTTTTTACAACTTCATTTTCTTATTCAAGAATTTTCGTTTGGCTCTAATTTTATGTTGTTCACTAAGATTTTATCATCTTTTTGTGACTGGGTAAGTAGCTCAGTGATGCATGGATTGCTTAGCATGTAGGAGGCCCTGAGTTCCATCTCCAGTACTGCAAAAGAAGAAGAAAGTGAAGGAGAAAAAGAAAGAGAGGGGGAGAGAAAGGAAAAGTTGATTTTATCATATTCTTCATATAAGTCCCCTGACTTTGTTTACCTTATTCCAAAGTGTTCTGTAATTGTTTTGAGAATTAATTTTTTCTGTTTCAATTTTAGATGCTTATTGGTAGTAGAGAAAAAAACCTGTAGGCTCATTTTTTTTAAAGGAACTACTAAAGTAGTTTATTCTGAGCCAAATATGATTGATCATAGCCTGGGAACACAGATTCAATTACCCTGAATGGCATGTTCCCTGTTGGCTTTTTTAAAGACTTATTTTCCGTCCTCCTGCCTTACCCAAACCCCTTATTAATTCTAGTAGCTTGTTGTTGTTGATATCAGTAAAAATGGTATCTCCTTTTTTATCAGTATGTATAACCAGCTAACTCCCAGGTGATATGATGCCAAGCTTGGTTGCACATTCCTGTAATCCTAGCGTACTGGGAGGCTGAGGCAGGAGGGATCACAAATTGAAGCCCAGCCTGGTAAATGAATGACTTTGTGAGACCTTGTGTTAAAATAAATTTTTTTAAAAGGGCTGGGGATTTAGTTCAGTGCAAAGGCCCTGAGTTCAGTCCCCAGTATAGAAAATGATGATGGTGGTGTTGTTGATTGTGGATATTCCTGTCCTGGTTTTTTTTGGAGGAGGGCATCGTTTATTTGTTTTTGTTTTTGTGGTATTGGGGCTTGAATCAAGAGCTTCATGCATACTAAACAAATGCTCTGTTGCCGAGTTATATCCTTTTTTTAGATGTGTGTGTGTGTGTGTGTGTGTGTGTGTGTGTGTGTGTGTGTGTGATACTGGGGTTAGATCCAGGCCTTCATACTGCACTACATCCCCAGCCATTTTAAATTTAACTTCATTTTATTTTTGAGACAGAGTCTCATTTATCACCCAGTTAGGAATCACATTTCCAGTCCTCCTGTCTCAGCCTCCCCAAATGCTGGGATTACATGTATGTGCCACCACACCTAGCCCTATTTGGTTTATTTTATTTTATTTTATTTTATTTTATTTTATTTTATTTTGAAACAGAGTCTTGCTAAGTTCCCCAGGAACCTGAGATCCTCCTGCCTTAGCTTTCTGAGTAGCTGGGGTTATAGATGTCCATCACTATTCCTGGTACCTATTTTTAATTGAAACGTTTAAAAAATTTTTCCATTTGGAATGCTACTCTCTGTTAGTAATCAATAAATGGTCCTTTTCATGTGTAGGTAATTTACTTTTTCTCATTTCCTTTTTTTTTGTTGTTTTTGTTTTTGTTTTTGTTTTGTTTTTTTCTTTTGAGACAGGGTCTTGCTATGTAGTTCAGGCTGGTCTCACTATGCAGCCCAGGCTGGCCTCAAACTCACAGGGATCCTGCTGCCTCAGCCTCCCAAGTGCTGGGGTTGCAGGCATGACCTACCACACCTGGCTCTCTCATTTCTTAACATTAAAATTTTTTTCTTCAACAACTGGGATTTCATCTCATTAAAAAGCTTTTGCACAGCAAGAGAAACCACCAATGGAGTGAAGAGACAACCCACAATGTGGGAAAAAAATGTTTGCCAGCTGTTCCTCAGACAAAGGATTACTATCTAGAACATACAAAGAACTAAAAAAAATCAGACCTCTCAAATTTAAAGACCCAATCAAAAATGGACTTCTGAGATGAATACACACTTCTCAGATGAAGAAATAGAAACAGCAAATAAATATATGGAAAAATGTTCCACATCACTGGTCATTTGAGAGATGCAAATTAAAACAAAACTGAGATTCCATCTCACCCCGGAAAAAATGGCTATCATCGAGAAATCAACCAATAACAAATGCTGGTGAAGCTGTGGGGGAAAAAGGAATCCTTCTATACTGTTGGTGGGAGTGTCAACTGGTGCAACCACTGTGGAAATCAGTGTGGAGATTCCTCAAAAAACTAGGACTGGAGGTCCCATTTGACCCAGCTATTCCCCTGCTGGCTATCTTCCCAGAAGAATTAAAAACATCGTACCACAGCGATATATGTGTACCCATGTTTATAGCAGCACAATTTGTAATAGTTGAATCTTGGAAACAACCCAAATGCCCATCAGCCGAGGAATGGATCAAAAAGATGTGGTCTTTTTATACAATGGGGTACTACTCAGCCATCAGAAGGATAAACTGGAGACTTTTATAGGTAAATGGATGCAACTCGAGACCATGCTCTTCAGTGAAATAAAGCAGACACACATGTGTAAACATTGTATTGTCTCCCTAGCATGAGAAGCTGAAAGAGTAAATAAGATCCAAAATGCACAATATCTATTGTACAATGGGAAGTAACTGTTCAAAAGGAAAGAGAAACTGGGATGGGGGAAAGGAGAAAAGGAAGGGAAAAGCAAAAAAAGAAAAAGAAGATATATATATATATATATATATATATATATATATATACAAGATAGTTAAGATAGTTATACTACTAATTTCTCTTAGTTCATTGAAAAGAAAGGTTTGTGCTAATATTGTTTGGACAATTAAATGCCTATATCTTGTACCCTGAGTAACTAATTTAAAGATAACAATATGCAATGTATTAACCATTGTTAACCCTCCTGTTATGTTTTGAAATTTTTTTTTCTCTTCAAGAAAAAAATTTTCTTTTTATTATCTTTTCTCATGAAAGTAATTCCCAAATATTATTAGAGGACAAGAGTTCGCCTGTGCTCCTAAGGGACAGAGCAAGCTCGCTTTTGGCATATGACTAGATCAAACTGTACATTCTTATTAAGAATGACTATTATGGGCCGGCGAGATGGCTCAGCGGCTTAAGTGCCTGCCCGGCAAGCGCGAGGGCCCGAGTTCGACTCCCAGAACCCACATATGAAAAAGGGGCCAGTGATATTGCTCAGCGGCACGGGCGCCTGCTGGCGCGCAAGGTCCTGAGGTCGACCCCCCGGTACCCACAAAAAAAAAAAAAAGAATGACTATTGCATTTTTATTGAAGACTTTTCATCTACTGATATGATTTTAAAGCTTTTTTGCTTTAATTTATGAAATTAATGAGTTATTCTGATATGTTTCCCAGTAATCTAACAATCCTCATCGACTTGGAGTACTCCATTTTGGTCACAGTGTGTTACTCTTATTTGTTGGATTCCATTTGCCAAGATTTTATTTGGAATTTTTTTTTTTTTTTTTTTTTTTTTTGTGGGTACCGGGGGTCGACCTCAGGGCCTCGCGCGCCAGCAGGCGCCCGTGCTGCTGAGCGATCTCACCGGCCCTTTTCTCGTATGTGGGATCCAGGAGTCGAACTCGGGCCCTCGCGCTCGCCGGGCAGGTGCTTAGGCCGCTGAGCCATCTCACCGGCCCCTTTATTTGGAATTTTTGTCTCTATTCATTAGTAAAGTTGGGCCACAGTTCTTTTTGGGTACTTCCTGTGTCAGGGTTTGGTTTTAAATTATATCAGCTTTATAAAATGAATTGGGGAGCTTTCCAAATTTTGTTTAGATTAGCAGATCAAATAACAGTGAAAGCAGGAGTTCTTCAGAGGTTAAGTATAACTTAGTTGGAAAGCCATCAAGTTCTACTCTTTTCATGAAATACAGATCGTTAATTATTTATTTACTTATTTTTTTAATTTAATTTAATTTTTGTTTTGTTTTGTTTTTGTTTTTTGAGACAGGGTCTGGCTATGTAGTTCAAGGCTGGCCTTGAATTTACTATGTGGCCCAGGCTGGCTTTCAACTTTGGGCAATCCTCCTGCCTCAGCCTCCCAAGTGCTGGGATTATAGGCACGTGACACCACACCCAGCTGTATGACTTTTCAAATGGGTTGCCATCAAGTTGCAAGTAGTATTCTAATTCTTTTCATCTTTTCTGTAGCTATAATTGTCTCCTTTCCCATTTGGTTTATTTATTTGTTTGTTTGTTTGTTTATTCATGGTACTGGGGACTAAACCTGGGACTTTGGCAATGAGTTACACTTATTAAATCACTAAGTTGCCCAGGCTCAGCTTGAATTTGCTATACTCCTGCCTCAGTCTCAGGCAGATACTACCAAGAGGCCTGGCTTTTTTGTTTTGAGATAGAGGTTTCTGGCTAAGTTGCCCAGGCTAGTGTGGAACTCATGATCCTCCTGCCTCAGCTTCCTGGGTGCTGACATTACAGGCATTTGCCATCATGCCCGACTCCTTTTTTTTTTTTTTTTTTTTTTTTTTTTTTTGTGGGTACCAGGGGGACGACCTCAGGACCTCGCGCGCCAACAGGCACCCGTGCCACTGAGCGACATCACCGGCCCCTTTTTCGTATGTGGGTTCCGGGAGTCGAACTCGGGCCCTCGCGCTTGCAAGGCAGGCGCTTACGCCGCTGAGCCATCTCACCGGCCCCTCCTTTTTTATTTTTAATCTTAAATATTCTCTCTCTCTCTGTCCCTCTCTGTCAGTCTGTCTGTCTCTGTCTGTCTCTCTCTGTCCCTCTCTGTCTCTCTGTCTCTGTCTCTCTGTCTCTCTCTCTTGCTCATATTCTAAGAGGTTTATCTATTACTATTACCATTTTCAAAATATCGAACAGCTTTCAGATTTGTTTCTCCTTATCACTATTCCTTATTCTCTAGTTTATTAATCTC
Source organism: Erethizon dorsatum (assembly GCA_028451465.1). Classification (NCBI taxonomy): domain Eukaryota; kingdom Metazoa; phylum Chordata; class Mammalia; order Rodentia; family Erethizontidae; genus Erethizon; species Erethizon dorsatum. Next base: position 104,422,731 of record CM051827.1, on the reverse strand, counting down.
TTTCTCTTCCTTCTTTATTTTTGCAGCACTGGGGATCAAACCCAGGCCTCTTGCAGGTTCTGTGAGTGAGCCACAACCCTAGCCTTCAGCTTTGTGGGGCGGGGGGATTGAACTCAGGACTTTCTCACTCAGCTGCATCCCCAGCTCTTTCTTAAAATTTTTAATTTTGATATAGGGTCTTGCTAAGTCACTAAATTGCCCAGTCTGGGCTGGAATTTGTGATGCTCTTGTCTCGGCCTCCCAGAATGCTGGGATTACAGGCATGAACCACCATGCCTGGCTGTTTATTCTTTTTAGTACATGTTTGCAGTACATAATGATAACGTACATTGTGGGGAGTTGCTATATGTACATAACACATCTTAATTCTTTTTGCTTTCCTTCTCCCTCCTTTTTATTTTAATTTTTTGAGACGTGGTCTATGCAGCCCAGGCTGGCCTCGAACTCACTGTGATCTCCTTTCTCAACCTCCCAAGTGCTGGGATTACAGACATGCTCCACCACACCTGGCTGCAGTGTTCTTTTTCATTACCTTCTAGATGGTTTATAATTATTCCCTTTTTAATCTCAATTTTATCTAGGAGTATGATTATTAACTTCTAGATATTCAAAGGTTTTCTTCTCATGTTTTTATTATGTATTTCTAATTTTATTAAATTATGATCAGAGCATATGTCCTGCAAACTCATTTTTTTATTTTTTACTTTATTTTTTAAAGATAAAAATGATAAAAATAATGGCACAAAATTTCAAAACAAGATTGTAGGAGAGTAACAATGGTTAATATATTGCATAGTTATCTTCAAAGTAGTTGCTATATTACAAGATATAGGCATGAAAAATTGATCATATAGGCACAAACCTTTTCAATGAACTAATAGCAATTAGTAGTATAACTATCTTAACTATCTTGTGTGTGTGTACATATTTATTTATTTATTTATTTTTCCTTTTCCCATCCTTTTCTCCTTTCCCCCAAAACTCATTTTTTTTAAATATTGTTTTCTTTGTGACCCAAGTATATGGTCTAATTTTGTGAGTCATTTATGTGCATATGAAAAAAGGGTATTCTCTAGTCAATAAATGTTAGGTTCCATAAATGACTGCTAAATTTGTTTATTCAATGGTTCAGTTCCTTATGTTCTTCCCTATTACTCAGCATTAAATCTGTTTAATCACAATACAATTGTATTTCTATCAATTTTCTTTGACAGTTCTGTTTTATAGTTTTAGCTGCCATGTTGTTTACCTTATGATTATCAAAATTTCCTAAATTATGCCTTTTATTACATCACATTATCTCAGTTGGTGTCTTTATTTTAGATTTCTTCTATTAACATTGCCTCCCTCACTTTGCTCTTATTTGAATTTGTCACGTATACCATGCCCACCCATTTATTTTCAATTTTTCTTCATCACTGCATTTAAGAAAAAAAATTTTTTTGGGGGGGACAGAGTCTTGCTATACAGTCCAGGGTGGCCTTGAACTCACTAGGTAGCCCAGTCTGGCCTCAAACTTGCAGCGATCCTCCTGCCTCAGACTCCTAAGTGCTGGGATTACAGGTGTGCGCCACCATGCCCAGCTCTAAAAATCTTTCTTATGACCAGGTGTGAAGTTGTGTTTACTTTTCACTCAATCTGACAATTTCATTCACTGGGATAAATTCCTTTATTTACACTTTATGGCAATTGATAACACCTTCGCTCTGCAGACGTTATTTTACTTTGCTGGTGTCACTTTACCCTTTTCCTTTGCTTTTGTTAGTTTGATCAAATTGCCATCTATTCCCCATTTTTCTTGTTAATTTTTGAGTTCTGCTAGCGTTTCCCATCCTATTGTTTCCTCCCTTTCTCTATGCTTATTATAGGCATAGATTTCCATTGTCATAAAAAATAACTATTTGACCTACAGAGATATTTTGTTTCTCCACTTCCTCCTCCCCTTTTCCCAAAAAGATCTTCTGGAATAATGAAAGGTGGGTTTTACCATTTCCAAAGGTTAACTGTCACCCTTCTCTCTAGGTTTTTCACAGAAAATCTGGTACTCTTCGTCTCAATTTTTTTTTTTTTTTTTTTTTTTTTGAGGCAGAGTCTTACTGTGTCGTTCAGGCTGGCCTCAAACTTGCACTGATCCTTCTGCCTCAGCCTCCCAAATGCTGGGATTACTGGCGTGCACCCCCACGTCCAGCTGTTTCTTCCATTTCAATAATCATTTTCACCTTTGTATTACGTATTTCCAGATATTCAACATCCAATGGATATATACATTATGAATTTCCACAGTGTATCAGTACCCAAAAGATGTCTAATAGATATTGATAGATTATCTGGCACAGTACATACAGAGTCCACCAAAAACTTTTTTCAACAGATGGTGTTACCCTCATATGGGGGACCCTAGAGGATGTAGTGTATCGCAGAAAACCCACTACACTGCCGGCCCTTAGAGAAAAAAACTGAAAATGCACGTGCGGCAATCTCAACGACCAAGGTTACCCAAGCAGCAGTTCACCATATTAATAAATGTCTGGAAGCTAATGCCCACCACTTTGAGCACCTCTTGTAATTGTAGAGGTCAAAGGTAATTTGTATTAATCTCATGATGTCTCAATAAATTTAGTATTAAAATATTTATATAAGTTTTTATTTTCCTGAAGTATGTATACATTTTTTGGCAGACTGTATATAATAGTAATACATGAATATATAAAATACATAAATACAAAGTAATATTGACATATGAATATGTTAATGTATGAATGTACTAACATATATTTCATTATAACTGATTTCTTTTGCAATCATATATATTTTTGAAATTTTATTTATTTATTTTTGGGTTTTTGGAGACAGCATCTCATTATGTAGTTTAGGCCGGACTTGAACTCATTATGTGGCCCAGGCTGGCCCCAACTCATGGCAATCCTCCTGCCTTGGCCTCCTGAGTGCTGGGATTATAGGCGTGTGCCACCATACCTGGCTACAATCATATATACTGTATTTTATCTTATGCACTTAAAAACTTTCAAAGAAGGGGTTTGTGGCATATAAGAAGCTAATTTCTACTCTCAACTATCCCAACTGCCCCTACAACCATTTCTACACCAATGACTTGCTTAATTTTTTTCCTCAATCCAGGCCTCTCTTGAATTCCAGACCCATATGTTTACACACAAATAACCTCACTTAAACTTTAAAGGAACCTCTAACTCAACATGTCAAAAACTGAACTCATCTTCCGCCCCACTCTTTCTGATCCTTTTCCATATAAACTTTCCCAGAAAATCACTCTAAAATCTGTTGACATCATCTCCTAACCTTTGCTCATACCTGCCTACTTTCCCCCATAACTTGGGGTCATTGGTGACCCACCTGCTTTCACAGAATGAAAAGTGCATGGATCGGATAGGTGTGGGTTGATGGTTAGCGGTTGGGAAATACATAAAAGGAGAGAGTAAAGATAGAGAACCTTTTTGGAAACTTGGGGCAAAGGATCCTAGAAGGTTTTAGAAGATGGTATCCTCTTTCCTTGCACTGCCATCTCCATCATTAGCCTACCTGCCCCCTGGGTTGGACTAGTAAACAGGCAGTGCCCCAGACCACCTGCTGAGCTTTCACAAGATGAAGGAGCATAAAAAATACCCCCAGGTGGGGATGGCAAAGAATGGGCATGCGTTGGGAAGTGGGAGGATGTTCTTCACAATATAAAACTAATACCACAAGGCATAAGCTAGATGCATGCCATTAACCTGTCTTGATCGCCTCCATTCATCCCTGACCTTGTCCGACCTGTTCATTCTGCAGCCAGGAATCTTTTCAAATGTAAATCTGATAATCAACTGCCAGTTTTTCTTCCTTGACTTCATTCATGCTGTTCCACAGCTCCTTGAGACTTCTTTCAGTTCCTCAAATACACTATAGTCTCTTCTATCCAGCCCTTTGTATATGCTGTCCCCTCTGCTTAGAAGGTCTCTCCCCTCTCTTAGTTAACTCCTACTGATTGTCAGCTCATAGTTCAAGTGCCATTGCTTCAGGGAGGTCTTCATTGCTCTCCAAGACAAGTGGAGACTCTCACCTGTGGGCTGGAGAGATAGCTCAGCGGCATAAGCGCCTGCCTGGCAAGCGCGAGGTCCCGAGTTTGACTCCCGGAACCCACATACAAAAAAAGGGCCGGTGATATCGCTCAGCGGCACAAGTGTTTGCTGGCAAGCACAAGGTCCTGAGGTCGACTCCTGCTACCCACATAAAAGAAAAAGACTCTTACTTGTATGCTCTCGTCATTCCTGTCCTTTGCTTCCTAGCATGTACTAGTGGAAGACTATAATTATATATCTGTTGTTGGGATTATTTGATTAATATCTGCCATTTTTGATAGACTGGAAGCCCTGGGAGGCAGAAGACAAAGCCTCTTTTCATACCAAAGTCTCCTCAACCACAATAGTGTAATAATAGTATAAGCCTAGCACATAGAGATAATTATGTATGTGGGTGTGTGCATGCATATGACAGGTCAAGAGTCTGCATATGCAAAACAAAGCAGCCCTGGACTGTGGTGACCACATAAGGACACACCACAGAACGGCCTGTCCAGAGCAGCCCATCTGCCCCCCTCAAGGACATCTCTCTGGTTGAGCCACTGTCACCTGCAACATATAATAGGATATACGACTTACTTGTTTGGTTTCTGAATCATCTGAATCCACCCTCATTCAGCAATGTGGTCTATCAGCTTTCAGAGATAGAGAAAACAATAACTTCCATTTATTCATTTGACTAATATTTATTCTGTGCCTACCCCTGCTGTATTCAAACATGGGCTGGGGATAGGGAAACAGATGAATGAGGCCTGATTATTATTCTTAAGGAATGTACAGTTTTGAAGCACAGTCAGATATATAAACAAGATATAACTTCCTCTTAAAACACTAATACTATAAGGCATGCTCAAAGTTTTAAAGGATCACAGAGAAAAGAGTATCAAAGCACTTAACAAAACTGAAGCTAGGGCCAGGGGTACAGCTAAGGACCAGAGGCATAGCTCAGTGGCATGGCACCTGCCTGGCAAGCACGAGGTCCTGAGTTCGATTCCCCATTCCAAAAAAACTGGAACCTGCTATGCCAGGAGTGGTGGCTCGCACCTGTAATCCCAGCACTCAGGAGGCTGAGGCAGGAGGATCACCTCAAGTTCAAGACCAGCCTGGGCTACATAGTGAGTTCAAGACCAGCCTGAGCTGCATAGTGAGACCCTGTCTCAAAAACAAAAACAATAACAAAAACAATAACAAACTGAAGCTAAAAGAAGTGATATTTAGAATGACTATCCAAAGGTCATACTTTTGAAACCCTCTGAGTTCTAACTTTGGACCTGCTTATACTACCAAAAAAGCAAATTACTGGGACTACATTAAATAAGTGCCTTAGAAAATATCATTAAGTTGCTTTTTATGTCTGTGGCTTTTATTGGTCACAAGAAATATCCATATGAATTTTGCTTTTGTATTTGTTGTTCAAATAGTCTTGATTGCTTTATTACATCACTCACTCTTTCCTAAGTAACAAAAGAAAGAAACTAACTTTAGAATTTAGTGATAAAGAAAAAGCAAAACTATGATTTTCTCCTCTGAGGAACTGATTGCCTTCAGAAGACAAAATCTGTTCAGCATGTCCTGTGCTTTTTTGCCCTGACATTCAGGAAACTTAGAACTAAATTTCAAATTCAGTTATGATCATGCTTAACTCCAAAATAATTATGATCTAAGTTTTTTCTGGACTTTTTTTTTTTTTTTTGAGACAGGGTCTTACTATGCAGTTCAGGCTGGACTTGAACTCACTGTGTAGCCCAGGCTGGCCTCAAACTCACTGCTATCCTCCTGCTGTGTGGGATTACAGGCATGCACCACCTTGCCCAGCTTGGACCTAACATTCAATTTCTAGTTTTCTACCCTACTGTAAACCTCCTTTATAGTCTTTGGGAAAATAGATAGGTTAAAATAAACAACATGGGTTGGCAATGTAGATCAGTGGTAGAGTGTGTGCACAAAGCCCTGGTTTGGATCCCAAGATTTGAAAAAAAAAAAAAAGATAAATGCAAAAATATATGACCTATGTCATAATCTAAAGAATTTGGAAAAATGAAGAAGATCCAGAGAAAAGTAACAGGAAAAAAAAAAAAAAAAGAAAGAAAAAACGAAAAGGGGGCACTGGAGAGAGTGGGAGATAGTGTCCCCATCTTCTCCAATTCAAATATCGGGCCCACTGATTGGGCATATGGGTTAGTAGGAGAGGGTACTCTATCTGAAATTTGGACTGTTCTGGAATATCCACCACAAAGAGATGTTTAAGATGGATCCCAGGGGGCCTGGTCATTATTTTATATGAAGTTACAGAAAGGCTTTAATCTTTTGGATCACAGATCCATCTGATGATCTGTTGAAAGCACTGGAACTGCTCTGCAGGAAAATACAAGTGCATAGTTCCTTTTTTTTTTTTTTCGGTACAGGTAATCGGACTCAGGACCTTGTGCTTGCCAGGCAGGCGCTTGTGCCGCTGAGCTATATCCCCAGCCCCTGATAGTTTCTAAAAGCAGAACCTTCCTGAGTTCTATCCATTCTTCCAGAATATCAAAAGCACTCTTCAGGTGGCACTGCTGTAGGGAATTCAGGCAGTCCTGGGAAAGAACCTGCCTGAGTTGCCAAGTCAAACAGGGAGACTGACAAATGAGCTATCGGGGGAATTTCCTAACACTGATACCACCCTTGGATGGTTTAAGTCACTGGGTTGTTTTCTGTTTGTCTTTAACTTTTTTTTAATGTAACAAACCTACCTTAAAGTGTGGGTCATATATACATCCACAACCACACCTCTCCACAATTTTTACCCAGAATTTCATGGGGTTGGTGGTCTTCCTAACACCCATTTTCAGGTAACCGGTTATGTTTAAATGTAGATTTCCCTGGACCCAGCGGAATGCCCGTGATGACCTTTTAGAATCGCCCTCTTTTATCCTGTGAACAAGAGCCTCCCAGAACCAAGTTACCGAGCCGGTAGTCCCCTGACCCTCGAGGGGTCCCCCCAGTTCCCTCCAAGCTCTCCCCTCCCCCACGCCCGCGCCACGCAGGTGAGAAAACCTAAGGGGCCACCCCAGCGCGACAGCCCAGGAGTAGGGGGATGGGACCCTGGGAGGTCGGAGGCGGGGGTGGGGGCCTTCCCGAGGTTGCCTGGCGACCAGGCTCTCCGCCCAGATCGTTCCACTTCCTCAGCAGGGGCGCCGCGGGCCGGGCGGTCGCAGACAGACCTCCCAGAGCGGCCCTCTTCCGGTTTCCCCCCCTCTGCTGGGCGGTGGCGAGCTCCCGTGACGTCACAGGAGGCGGGGCCAGCGCCGCTGCCGGGTGCTGGAGGCGCCATTGGAGCCGGCTTGGCTTGTGAGCCCCGCTGAGGAGCCGGAGCTTGGGCCGCAGTTGTCTCCGCGTGGGCTCCTGGTCTCTGGCCCCTCAGCGACATGGCGTGTGGGGCGACACTGAAGCGGCCCATGGAGTTCGAGGCGGCGCTGCTGAGCCCCGGTTCCCCGAAGCGGCGGCGCTGCGCCCCTCTGCCCGGCCCCACTCCGGGCCTCAGGCCCCCGGACGCTGAGCCGCCGCCGCCGCTTCAGACGCAGACCCCGCCGCCGACTCTCCAGCAGCCCGCCCCGCCCGGCAGCGAGCGGCGCCTTCCAACTCCGGGTAACCTGCGCTGCGGCGGGCTTGGCAGGAAGCCAGGCGCAGGCATTGGCGGGTGGGGGTGGGAGAGGGTCTGAACGCCGGGCAGATTCACCCAGGGACCACTTCTTTGCCTTAAAAAAGGGAACTGGGGTGCCGCTGGGCCTGGTTGCTTCCGGAGATGGGAGACATCCGGGCAGGGTAGTGGCCTCACAGTGTCAGTTTTCGGTTTTCCTGGAGCTGGAGAGCCGGGATCGGGTGGGCACCAAGAGGAAGATGAGAATACCCCAGGCCTCTCGGGGCTCATACTGTCCCTGAAGCCCCTCCTGCTTCGGCTGCACTGAGCCGCTTTGCAGATCCATTGGGCCATGGAAAATTGGATTCTGCTCACGAACCCGGCCTTGAGGGGGGCGGGTGGGGGCGGGTGACTGGGAAGGGGCGTGAGTGTATGCCGCTCTGCAAGGCTGGTACGGTAGCTTGTAGGGAGACCTGATTTCCAGATGTCTTTAGGGACCGAAGACTGATGCAAGCGTCGTAGAATCCGATTTCAACCTGACCATTTCTAAAAGGCACTGGCCGTGTTTTATTGTATGGCTATTGTCTTGTGCCATATAAGGCTTGAAGTCGGTAGATCGTTAGCTGGAATTTGAGATTCCTTCAACATACAGAGAGGTTCTGGTAGCAGGAATTCAACTATCTGTAATACAGGCACTCTTCTTCGATAAGGCATTCCACTTCGGCCAAGGAAAGAGACGGGCTGGTATGACAGTAGATAGCTATCGTATTGCAGTAGTAGAGGGGGAAGTGTGTTAGCATTAATATTTATCGGTTTTGAAGGGCTCCCAGAAATGAGAGGATCTCAAAAATGAATTTTAGCGAGTCATTTCTTTGTGTGTTTTTCTGTTTCTCAAGCTTAAGCAAAACCTTGGAATCCCCTTAAAATAATTTTTTCCTCACCTCCTTTCAATTCCCAGTGCCTTTAGGCTTCATTTTCTCTTTCTGCTGCATATCCATAATGCAAAATTCAGGCTCCAGTTCTCACACCAAGATTCCTGCAGCCAGGCGGTCTCCCTGACATTATGTCCTTGTTCGTGTTCACCTCTTTATCCTGTAATTCTTTTGGTTTTTTGAGACAAGGGTCTCACTGTGTAGTTGAGGCTGGCCTGGACAACTCACTGTGGAACCCGGGCTGGCCTTGCATTTGTGGTGATCTTCCTGCTTCAATCTCCTGAGTGCTGGGATTACAGGCATGTGCCACCAGGCCCAGCTCTGTCCTGGAATACAAAGAGTTTATTGGCTATGTCTCACCTGCTCAACTTTCATATATTTTCTCCAAACTGTACCTCCACTCTTTCAGACCTACTTTTCTTGCCAGTGTCATGGTGTTTTTCCCTTCTTTGCTAATCCCAATAGGTTCATTTCTTAAATCTTCAATCCATTACCTAACCTGCCCCATAAGGAACTTTGTTCTACTTTAAATTGCCCAGTCACTTAATGTCGTATAGCCTTATGCACAGAATGAGATAGTGTTTGGAAAAGTTTCTTGTAAAGGGCCTGAAAAGGCAGAAGGCAGGCAGGGTGTTGTGGTGCGCACCTGTAGTCCCAGCTGCTGGGGAGGCTGAGACAGGATTGCTTGTGCCCAGGAGTTCATTTTGGCAACATACTGTGACCCCATCTCAAAAAAAAAAAAAAAGCAGGAAGCATCAGGGTCCACTTGGAGTTGTTTTTCTTTTCTTCCATTGCTCCTACAGATATCTGAGGATAGTCACATAATCTTTTCGGGTCTCTCTTCTACAAAATGAACTTGCCCCATCTATTTTTTGTTGAGGACCCCTTTTTTTTTTTTTTTTTGAGACAAGGTCTCACTATGTGGTCCAGGATGGCCTTGAACTCAATGTGTAGCCTAGGCTGGCCTCAACTCAGTGATCCTCCTGCCTCAGCCTCCCGAGTGCTGGCATTACAGGTGTGCTCACCATGCTGGCTGAGGACCTATCTAGATAGCTGCAAAAAGTGTAAGCGATGAGCTTTATGTAAACATTTTATTGCTTCAGTACTACCCTCTAGACGATTTGTGTTGTAGTTCACTTTGCAACAATGGTTAATAAGTGATTGTTTAATATATTTAGAGATCTGAATATGGCAGTGTGCTGTAATAAGACCACCTTTTTGTTTTTTTGGATTTGTTTTTTGGGTTTGTGTGTGTGTGCGCGCGCGTGTGCATGTGCTTATACACTACCCATGCAGTCTGCTGTGGAGCTAACCCCCCAGCCAGAAGCACTATTCCTTAACTGTTAGACCCTAATGTTTGCAAAGGTTATAGCTTCTTGGTCCTTTATGTTAAAATATTTTGTTTCCTTTTTTGAAGGGATACTAGGGATCGAACCCAAGGCATGCTTAGCTATCACTCTACCAATGATCTGCACTCCCTCACCCCCTCAGTTATGCTCTTATTTTTATTTCCTTTACATTAATTGTGTTATTGTGCTGGGAATGAAATCCATGCATGATAGGCAAGTGCTCTATCATTGAGCTGCACCCACAGCCCCGTGTTTCTTAATGCTTACTGAAATTTGGTTCTGTCACAAAAGAAATACCGAGTATTAATGATTGATTATTTACTACTTGTACTTTGGCTTAAGTGAAAAATGTCTTCTGGATTAAAAAGGAAGAATGGGGGAGGGAATGTTAGTTGTTGATGTACTAAGAATAAAGTCAGCTAATGGGAAACTGAGTTTAATAATCAGTAACTTCATTTTATAACATCACAATTATGTCGAAGTTTGTAAATTTCTCTCAGAAATGGTTAAAAAAAACCTCACCTTTAAAAAAGGATATGTATAATAGAGCACTTTTTATGAAATGGCCCTATAAAATTAAGCCTTTGATTACTTAAATTTTTAATGAGCGGATACTCAGCATGGAAGGGGATTGCCTTCAAGGGGGTGTTTATAAACGTGGAGTTTAGATGCAAAGCAATTAATTGATCATGGTTTGAGAGTTGGAGAATACCTTCTGGATTGGGGTAGCATTTTAGCTGGGTCTTCAGTAGGGTTTGGGACAAAGGTACAGTCCTATGTCTAGCAAAGAGCAGAAAACCCACAAATTAAGGGAAGAATAGTTTGATGCAACTAGATTGTAATGGAAAATGGAATTAGGAAAATAAATTGAGGCAGTATTTTGCAAGGCATTGAATGGAATATTTAAGAGTTTGTAGCAACCCGGGCATGGTAGCCCACACCTATAATCCTAGCACTTGGGAAGTTGAGGTAGGAGAGTCATCATTGTGAGTTTAAGGCCAGCCTGAACTGCATAGCAAAACCCTGTCTCAAAAAGAGAGAGAAAAAAGAAGTTTGTAGCAGCTGGGAACTACTGTAGAATATTATGGGTGAGCCTAGCCTGATAGAACCTGGAAGCATAATCTCAAGTAATAAGACACAAGGATTAAATTTCTACCCACTGTTAAAAAGAAATTTACTTATTTTTTTGTTTGTTTTTTGAGACAGGGTCTTGCTATATAGTGCAGGCTGGCCTTGAACTCACTATGTAGCCCAGGCTGACCTTAAACTCACAGTCATCCTCCTACCTCAGCTTCCCAACTACTGGGATTACAGGAGTGCACTACTACATCTGGTCCATTTTTCTTTTTTCTTTTCTTTTTTTTTTTTTTTCCTTCATGTGGGTACCAGGAGTCGACCTCAGGACCTCGTGCTTGCCAGCAAGCGCGATATCACCAGCCCTTTTTTTCCTTTATGTGGGTTCTGGGAGTCGAACTCAGGACCTCGTGCTTGCTGGGCAGGCGCTTATGCCGCTGAGCTATCTCCCCGGCCCCCATTTTTCTTTTTTAAAAACGCTATTTCCTGTTTTATGTGGCCTTATTTTTCTCCTGTGGATATCATATTTAGATCCTTGGATTTGGTAGTCCTTCTACTAGCTTCAAAGTTGTATCTTTCCATTTGTTCACTTTGCCATACAGGAGGAGGCAGAGGTTTATCAAAGACCTTCTGTTCTCATGAACATTGTCCTCTTACTTGTCCTTTCTTGTTTCAAGTCATTGTGGTTCCTTACATCCTTGTTTGAATCTGGCAAGTATGTGCTTGAGGAATAATACATTTTAAAAATGAAGACTTCATAAATTCAAAGACCTTAAAATAGCAACTTCGTAAATACTCTTAAAGGAAAATATTGCCAATACTACATTGTTCCAGTCTTTAGGTGGAGGTTAAGGAGTTTACTTATGCTACTTTGAGTTCATGCTGGGTCTTGGGCAATACCATCAACTCATTTGGCATTATTAATTAATCTTTGATTTTGATTCTCACTAATGAGATAGGCATTTGATTTTTATATGGAAGAACTACCAGACTAAAGATCCTGAATGACTTCCCAGTCACATAGCCAAGAAGCAAAGTGGCATTGTTGACAGCTCCCACCCCTAAAAATATATGGTCATACCAAAGTATACATTAGAATAATTTGACTTAGGGGATGAATGATGCAATGTTCTGGGTTTTGGTTTTTTATTAGGAAGCTTTATATTATCTGGAAAGTAAATATACTATTATACCACAAAAATGAAAAACTTGAAAACCACATCCTTCTGAATTGTTGTCTCTAGAAGTGTACTTCAAGGTACTTAGTAATTGGCATTTCCTGGACTACTTTTAGTAGCATTAGCAAATTTGGTATGTGATTACCCTATCTCAGTAATAATCTGAGTCCAAGTAAATTTTGCCTTTTGTAAGACAGAAAAATCTTGTGTGAGCCCTGCTCATCAATTCTAAGCAGTAAAGTTTAGCTCCTTCCCAGGTCAGTGTCCAGGCTGTGAACATAGTAGGTTGGTTTTTGTTATTGTTGTTGTTGTTTTCTGTCTTCCCCAAAGATCTTATGAGTCACATGTAGGACAAACGCTCATTGTTGGAAGGCCTTGAGTGATAAGAGATTTATCCCTTAATACTGTAGTTTGTGAAAATGTAAAACTAGTACAATTTACAGTAAAAGAATTCTGTAAATTACTGTAAATTGTACTAATCATCCAACAAACAACAAATCTGGTCTTCACTACTGCAGGAAAATAAACGAAAGGAACTGTCTGGGTAGCTTATGCCAAAATAACTGCTATTCTCGCATTTTCTTTCTTTTCTTTTTTAAATTGTAAACCCAGGACCTTTGCACTAAGTTATACCCGGTCCTTTTTCATCTTATTTTGAGACAGGGTACCAATAAATTGTTTTTGTTTTCTTTTCTTGTCTTTTTGAGACAGGGTTTCTCTATGCAGTTCAGGCTTGCTTTGAACTCACTTTCTAGCCTACTCTGGCCTCGAACTCGAAGCAATCCTCCTGCCTCAGCCTCTCGAGTGCTGGGATTACGGGCGTGCGCCACCACACCCAGCCAGGGTACCAATAAATTGCCCAGGCTGGGATTGAACCTGTGATCCTCCTGCCTCATATCCTGTGGTGCTGGGATTATATGCATCGGCCTCCACACTTGGCTTATTCTGTGCGTTGTTGGAACAGTGGCAGTAAGAGCACATTGTCTCTGGGGCTATAGAGGGAATGTTTTGTCCCAGAAGGCCCTGGGATCAATCCCTACTATCACCAAAAAAGTTTATTTGCTTATATTAATAACATGGGAAGGGGAAGATTAACATCTGCATACTAAAGGAAATATTTGAGCTCTACTTAAAAGACTTTCCTTGCCTCCAACTTCTGAAGCAACTTTGAAAAATATGACAATAAAGTAAATGCTCAAATTTGTTTCTTTTTGTATTAGAGCAAATTTTTCAGAACATAAAACAAGAGTACAGTCGTTATCAGAGGTGGAGACATTTAGAAGTTGTTCTCAATCAGAGTGAAGCGTGCACTTCAGAAAGCCAGCCTCACTCCTCAGCACTCACGGCGCCTAGTTCTCCAGGTAAGCATGCTTTGGTGTGCAAAACCCATTTTAATTAAGAGTTTGTAAATAATGTTTACAATGATTGTTTCCCAATCTAGAATTGATTTCCTTTAATAAGGTTAGTAAAGTGGATACATTATATTACTGTTTATAAATACTTTTATTTTTTATATTTTTATCAATCAGAAAGACTTGATTTAATCATAATTGTTATTGTCTCATTTTTGTCTTTATTAGTACATTTGCAGTACATAATGATTACATTCACCGTAGAGTAGGTACATGTACATAACCCATCTTAATTGTTTTTACTTCCTCTTTCCTCCCCCTGCCTCCCCTTTATGAATACTTTTTAAACCATGGTCATGATATTAGAAGAGATCTTAGATTAATTTGTTTTGATATCATCCACATAGCATAAGAGCATGCTCCTGCTGTATAACTGCAGTGTGTCCATTAGTCATATGTGGCTGTTTAATTTTTTTTTTTTTTTTTGGTGGGCATCGGGGGTCGACCTCAGGACCTCGCACACCAGCAGGAGCCCGTGCCACTGAGCGATATCACCCGCCTTTTCTTCATATGTGGGTACCGGGAGTTGAACTCAGTACCTCGCGCTTGCCAGGCAGGTGCTTATGCCGCTGAGCCACCTCACCGGCCCAAATTTTAAATTAATTAAAACTGCCTTTTGAATCTGCCATCTGTGGTGGAATCACCACCAAGATACAGATTTTTGTAGAAACTCTTTCAAGGAAGACCATCACGCTCGAGGTTGAACCCTCGGATACTATGGAAAATGAAAAGGCCAAGATCCAGGATAAGGAAGGAATTCCTCCTGATTAGCAAAGGCTGATCTTTGCTGTTAAGCAAGTGGAAGATGGATGTACTTTGTCTGATCACAAGGAGTCCGCCCTTCATCTTTCGTGAAGACTCCGTAATGGTGCTGAGAAAAGGAAGAAGTCTTACACCACTTCCAAGAAGAATAAGCATAAGAGAAAGAAGGTTAAGCTGGCTGTCCTGAAATACTATAAGGTGGATAAAGATGGCCAAATTAGTTGTCATCATTGACAGTACCCTTCAGATGAACGTAGTGCTGGAGTTTCATGGCCAGCTGTGTGGCCAGTGTTGTCTGACTTACTGCTTCAACAGTATTCAACAAGTATAGTAATTGTATGTGAAATTAATAAAAGACCTCAGCTAACAAAAAATAGTAAATTAAAACTAACATTTAAAATTTCAGTTTCTGCAGGGCGTAGTAGCACATGCCTGTAATCCCAGCACTCGGAAGGCTGAGGCAGGAGGATTGCTGTGAGTTTGAGGCCAAACTGGGCTATATAAGTGAGTCCAAGACCAGCCTGAACTACATAGCAAGACCCTGTCTCAAAAAAAAGCTAAAAACAAATACAAAATTTCAGTTTCTCAGATAAAGTAATCACATTTCAAATGCATAGTAGCCTCATGTGGCTGTTGTATTGTGCAAGCAGTTATAGTACACTTGTGTTATTGCCAAAAATTCTGTTGGACAGTGTTGCTATATAACATCATTGACAGGTGCTCAAAAGTAGAATGTTAGGGTGGGAGGGAATCTTCATAGTTTGTTTTATTTTGTTTTTGGTTTGTTTTTTAAACAGGGTCTGGCTACATAGCTCAGGCTGGCCTCTCATTAGCCTGGGCTGGACTCAGTTTGTGATCCTTTTCTCTCAGCCTTAGAGGCATGAGCCACTATGCCTGGCTCCACAGTCACTAATTGGACCAGTTTTCCCTGCCATGTCCCTTCAAATCGTCAACCTACCCATGTTTGAATGGTGGTGAACTCTGTCTCCTTTAACAGTAGAGGAGTTTGTCCTCACAAAATAGTCTGCGTGTTAAGAGTTAAAAGTTACCTTTCAGAACACAAATTGGTGTTTGCCTTGAGATAAGGGGAAAGGGAAATTAAAAACAGCTTAATGAGTAAGGGGGTTTACTTTTTGGAGTGATGGAAATGTTTTGGAACAAGATAGGTATGGTTGCATAACTTTGCGACTATACCAAATGCCACTGAATTGTTCACTTTAGAATGGTTAATTTGCCAGGCATGGTGGTACATGCCTATAATCCCAGCACTCTGGGAGGCCGAGGCAGGAGGATTGCCGCAAGTTCAAGGCCAGCCTGGGCTACATAGTGAGTTCAAGGCCAACCTGAACAACATATGAGACCCTGTCTCGAGGGAAAAAGAAAGGTTAATTCTAAGGCCCAGAGGTATAGCTTAGTGCTAGAGTGCTTGCCTAGCATTCCTGAGGCCCTGGGTTCAATGCCCACTGCCACAAAACAAAAAGAATAAAATGGTTAATTCTATGTTAGGTGAATTTCAGCTTAATGAATTACTATTTACAGTGCTGGGGATCAAACCCAGGGCCTTGTACATGCTAAGCAAGTATTATACCACTGAGGTACACTGCCAACCTAGTATGTATGTATGTGTTTGTGTGTGTGTGTGTGTGTGTGTGTGTGTGTGTGTGTGTGTGTGTGTGTGTTTAATTATCTCCTTATAACCCAGAGATCCCAGCTCTGGAACAATATCCTTTCAAATTGCTCTTGTACATACATGGTACGCCTTTCAATAATTGCTTCTTGAGATTTTGGTAATAAAATTTTAAAGTAATAAAATGTTATGAATAGAGAAATGATTACAAATGATGACTGCCTGTATTCATATAGTGTAAGCAAATGATTTGTATCCAAGTGTAGTGGTAAACACCTGTAGTTGTAGCACTTTTGGAGGCCGAGGCAGTAGGATCGCTGTGAGTTCGAGGCCTCAGTTGGGCTACATAGTGAGTTCAATACCAGCCTGAACTGCATAGTGAGACCCTGTCTCAAAAAAAAGTGCTGGGATTTCAGGTGTGCGCCACCACACTAGGCTCAACTTAGATTTAAAAGGGATCAAGAGCCCAGTTAAACTGGCACATGCCTGCAATCCCAGCTGCTTCCGAGGCTGAGGCACAGTGATCACAAGTGCCAGGCAGGCCTGTGAAAGTTAGCAAGATCTTGTCTGAAAACAAAAAGTTGGAGAGGAGGAGTGGGATGTAATTTAGCGCTCCCTGGGTTCAACCCTGAGTACCAGTACAAGGGAAAAAAAAAAAGCAAAGAATTTATGAATGTGCTTGAACTTGTTAAGAACATTTTAATGACCTTAAATGTTAATCACTTTGCTAAAGTTATTTTTATGTTGGGCAAGTCATTTAGTCTCTTGAGGCTCAAACTCCTCCCCTATGTTACCAGAATCACCTCTGGAATTATTTTGTTTTGTTTTAAACCCCAGGCCTTCATACTGAACTACATCTATGGTGTGCATGCCTGCTCTGCCCCTGCCCCCTTTTAAATTTAGAGACAAGGTCTTGCTGAGTTGCCCAGGCTAGCCATGAACTTGGGGTCCTCCTACCTCAGCCTCCCAGAGTGCCAGCACTATAGGCTTGTGTCACCATGCTGCCTGTGGAGCTTAAAATAAAAAGATTTCCAAGGTTTGGGGTTATAATGTCACTCAGTGGTAGAGTGCTTGCCTAACATTTGCAAGGCCCTGTGTTCTGTCACCAGTACTGCAAAACAAACAAAAAATCCTGACTGCAAAATTAAATCAGAATGTGTGTCTTTCCTGTTGTTGTTAAGTTTGCGGATAATTATGTTGCATTTCTGTGATTAAACATGGGTCTAGCTTAGTGATGGTGAACCTTTTAGAGTGGTGGCCACTGGTCTAGGTGATCTCCAAAGATTTAAGTAGCTCTCATGCTCTGAATCTACTTTTCCCTGATTCAGACTGGATCCTTTAGATGCACTTTAATCTTTTTCTTTTCTTTTTTTTTTTTTTTTTTTTTTTGGTACTGGGAATCAAACTCATGATCTTGCGCTTGCCAGGCAGGCACTGTGCCACTGAGCTATATCCCCGGCCCTTAATCTTTTTCTTGTCCTTTATGAAATGAGCATTGAGTATGGGCTTTAGATTGTTACGGCATCAGAACTGTTTTTCTGCATGCTGATCAACTAGCATACCTGTACACATGTTGTTCCTCCTACCCCTGTTTGCCTTTGTTCACTAAGAATTTAGTGAAAATATTCCATATAACCTAGTGAAACATATTTTTGTAAACAGTTTTTATATATCTCGAGGGCTGTTGGTACAAAGTTATTAATCCTGAACCTTAGAATTGGAATGTATCATGTAAACTAGATTTATCTTTTGGCCAGGTTCCTCTTGGATGAAGAAGGACCAGCCCAGCTTTACCCTTCGACAAGTTGGAATAATATGTGAGAGGCTCTTAAAAGACTATGAAGATAAAATTCGAGAGGAGTATGAGCAAATCCTTAATACCAAATTAGCAGGTAGGCTGAGACAATGACTATGCCATACTAAGATTCAGTAACAGCAAACTAATTTAGAAAAGTGGAGGGTTTTATGCAAGAGAAGTCATTGAGTTATGAATATTGAGGTTACTCTTTGGTAATGGTAAACATGTCATTTATACATTATATGGAAGAATTCTTCATTTGCATTTCTGAAAGATAAATCAAGCTCTTCAAATAAGAATTTTCCACATGAATAAAGGCATTGATTAGGGCCGGTGAGATGGCTCAGCGGCTTAAGCGCCTGCCTTGCAAGCGCGAAGGCCCGAGTTCGACTCCCGGAACCCACATACGAAAAAGGGGCCGGTGATATCGCTCAGCGGCACGGGTGCCTGTTGGTGCGCGAGGTCCTGAGGTCGTCCCCCCAGTACCCACCAAAAAAAAAAATAATAATAAAATAAAGGCATTGATTAAAAAAAAAAAAAAAAGGGATGGGTGTGGTAGCACAGGCCTGTAATCCCAGCATTCAGGAGGCTGAGACAGGAGGATCACCAGAAGTTCCAGGCCAGCCTGCACTAACCACATAGCCAGACCCTGTCTCAAAAAAACCCAAAAAAACAAAAAAAGAGAAAGGGTTATATGAAAATTCATATTAACAAATTCTGTTAAGTTTAGAGGAGGCCTACTAACATAAATAACCAATTTCCCTTTTTTTTTGTTTGTTAGTTTATTTTTTGTTTTCACCAATTTCACTTTAAAAGTAGGATCCTTTAACCAGCTGGGTGTAGTCACATGCCTATAATCCTAGCACTGGGGAGGCTGAGGCAAGAGGATCACTGTGAGTTCAAGGGCAGCCTGGGCTACATAGTGAGTTCAAGGCCAGCCTGAGCCACATAGTGAGACCCTTCTCCAAAACTACAGTTTATTTGTAAACATTGTATTGTCTCCCTAGTATGAAAATGCAATTTCACTGTGACTATTCCATTCCTTAGTCTTCTATTTTTACCTAGCTTTTACATGGCTTAATCTTATACTGAGTAATATTTTTCTCCAAAAGGTATTTGTATATTCTCAAATGCTTGAGTTTGTTAATACATGAGAATGTTTACTTGTTGTCTTTAAAAATAAATAAATAAATAAAGTTTGAAAAAAAAACAAAAAACTACAGTTTAAAAAAAAGAAGGCATTGAGTAGGCTGCTTGGGCTAGCTATCTGGTAAACCGGTGGTTGGGATATGGTACTGACCTCCCACCAGGTATTGTAATACAGTATTGTCTGTATATTCAGACTCGCTTTGTGGATGTGGGAGGTTGGGCACCCTGTGATTTGCAGGATGGAACAGAATAAAACAAGGACCCTGCTCAGGCTAGAACAAAGATATTGATTAGTGTTGCTGACAAGTAGAGCCTTATGTGAAAGGAATGGATCTGAATCAGGTATAAAAAGTAGTATGTGTTTAGTGAAAGAGGACATTGTTGGGATCAGAGAGGTTTTAGGCAACCACTTCAAGTTAAATAGGTTCCATTATAGAATTAATTGGGTCCTTTAATGTACTAATAGTATATATTCTTAGAAGATATTCTATAATAAATAATTTCCTATCTTTTAGATGGCTCAGAGTTATTCCCCTTTATAGAGATGTCAGGCTACCTTTTCCCTTTCTGCTGAGTTTCTAGTTACAGAGTGATCTTTCTGTAGCACTTCTACAATTACACAGTATGGAATTTTTCTCTTAGCTTTCTGGGTATCCTACCACTTCCATTTGTGTTTTTCAATGTGTGCATTGAAATTTATAGTAAAGAAAGGAATTTAAAACTTCATGTGCCATAGGAGATTTGCTGACTACAAATTTCAATTTTCTTACCTGTAGCTGTGAGTACGTATTTCAGTAGGGAATAGAGTTACATCAGAGGAGAGGTGGTTATTAGGAAAATACTGTTATAAATCAGTGACCAAATCTAAAAGCCAGGGATTTGGACCTGGGATGTAAAATAAACAGTTCTCAGAGTAACCTTTACAAGGATAGTTTGAGCTGGACATGTTGGTGCATGCCTGTAATCTCACCACTTGGGAAGCTGAGGCAGGAGGATTGCCACAAGTTTGAGGCCAGCCTGAACTACAAAGTGTGACCGTCTCAAAGAAAGAAAGAAAAACAAAAAATGAGGGTCTGAGAGTGTAGAGAATTCAAAACGGGAAGGTACATGTGAACCTGACACTTAGTTCTTGAAAAGTTGGGGGTGGAGAGACAGTTTCTGGGATAAGTATATACTATTTTTCCACCCTCACAGAGCAGTATGAATCTTTTGTGAAATTCACACATGATCAAATTATGGGGCGATATGGGACAAGGCCAACAAGCTGTAAGTATACCAAGTTTTGTTTGTTTGATTTCCTGAGTTCTAAGAGCAAGATTTTGATAAGGGATATCTTGTCTCCTGAGAACAAAAAGCTCCTGTGAAGTATAGTAATAGCTAAAGAATACTTAGGCGCCCAGCACTGTGGTAAGCCCTTTAAATCCTCACCAAATCTATCCTGACAGTAACTATGAGGGAGGAACTATTAGCTCCATTGTATAGGTAAGGATAGCTCTTAGAGAGATTGAATAATTTGCCCACGTCACATACCTAGAGGTTCAGCCAGGATTGAAACCTAAGGTAGTCTGACGCCAGCACCAGCTGTTTTGTTACCTGTGTTTTCTCCAGAAGTTGGTTCTAGTTGTTACTTTATGAAAGTTGAAAGCTGGGCATGGTGGCTTATGGTGTAATCCCAGCACTTGGGAGGCTGAGGCAGGAGGATGGACATGAGTTGGAGGCCACCCTGGATCACATAATGAGTCCAGGCCAGCCTGAACTACATAGTGAGACCCTGTGTCAAAAAAGAAAACAAAAATTTGAGTCCTTAAGCTAACTTATCAAGTTGTATGCTCAAAATTTCTTAAATCTAAATATATTGCAGCTATCGGTTTACTCAAAGCATAAATTATAAATAACCATATAGCTAACTTAATTCGGGCCAGGTTTATTAAATTCTTGAAATTTAGTACCTTTTAAGTGGTGACTCATGCTATATATCACATTTATTATTAGTGACTTAATAAAGCACGACACTACATTTTTTAGTATTCTTACCCTCTTCTGTGTTCTATTTCTAATTTGCAGATGTCTCCTGAAGCTGTCTTGCATATCTGGGTATTAGGTTTGACCTCAAGAGATGGCTGCTGTACACTTTTTGCAACTGGTTTGATATCACATTTCAGCTCCAAACTTTGCATCCTGAGAACACTTAAATGTTTCTGCAGGTCCATTTTATACAACTTGAAAGACCTTAAAACTTTCTGGTTGCCACAAGCATATCTTTCTTTTCTGCTCATCCAATAAACAGCTCTGCCCTACTGTGATAGATTTTCCAAACAAAAATACCTGGAGCAGCAGTTTAGCAAAATATGCCTTCAGTGGCACTCAACAAATGGAGTTTCCCCAAGCACAGTTCTGTAAGAAGTGTGTGAGTGAGAGTGTGTGTGTATGTGCGTATGTATATTTTAAGTTATTATTTGTATTGTGCAAATTTTTTTGATCTTGGGGATTCTGGCTGTGAATTGATGCACGACAATTATGGTTAAAAACATTTGTTTGGTCTACAGAAGATCATTAATGTTTTGTGACCATATAAGTCGTAGGAGTGGATTGTTTTATGTGTAGGTATTACTGTTAAATACAGGGACTGTTTCCAGGCACAGAATATGAGTCGTAAGTTAGGACGGACATTAGGTGTGATAATGATGATATAGCAAAGATCTGCGGTCCTAGATCTACAAATGTGTGGTGAGAAATGAGAACAAACTGGGGATGGGCCTTGACACATGGACTCTGCCTAGCCTGTTAGAAAAATACTTTGACTCCAAGCCTTAAAATACCCCGTGGAGTCGGCACTCACCTCATTCACACAATCAGAGAAGTTCCTGGACATTAAGCCTCTAAAGGAAAAAGATCTCCCCTAGAGCGGGATCCTAACATAGGTGAGCACAGGACTGGGCCAGGCCCTGGCAGCACTGCTACTTGGGAGGAGCCACTCCACCTTTGTATCATTTATTAAAATAGAATTCAGATCCTTTGGTCAGGTTCCCCCAAACTTTCTGAGGTGTCCATGTTCAACCGCTTGAGCTTTGTTTTGGCAGCCCCTTGCCCGAAGTTGCTTATAGGCTGTTCTTCACCTTGTTTCCAAGGCTGTGGAACAGAAAGTAGCCTCTGTTTTGAGGAGGTGGAAGTTAAGTATACATTTATTTTTTACTGTGACTTGTTCAGGACCACATTTTACAAAATGCCTTGTTTCCTTTATTATTGTTTCTGGAAAGGAAAGTTCTATTAAAATTGTTTTAGTTTGAATATAGAATAGTTTTTTTAATTATGGCTTCTTTTGAAAGATTCTGAGTTAAATTCAAATGTATGCCAATACTTTTCAAAGTAAGGTAATATTCAGAGACAGATGTTCTGATCAGATGGTTTAGAGAAATTTCTGGAATATTCACATTCGAAGATTCCTTATTAATGAATGTCTTTGACTTAAATCTAACCAAAAACTACAACATTATTCTTTGTACATTTTCATTATATAGTGTTAACAAGCTTAGTTGCAAAGAAATAAAATACTTAAGCTATTTGTTTACTTTGCCTTCTTAATACTGTGATAATGTTTATTCAGATAATGCGTATGAGGCTGCTGTAATTATTTTCCCAGTTGAACATTACATTAAAAATTTACAGTTTTTTTTAAAGCCTAGAATTTATCTTTTAATAATTAAAGAGTGATTTTACTTTATATTCAAGGGGCGGTTTGTTTCATCTCTTTTTCTAGGGTATTGTTCTTGGAAGAGGAGCATAGTGGTGACTAATGGGAATGGCCCTGCAGAGTGGGACAGTCACCAAAACAAGGACAGGCGTTAGTGGGAGCCATTAAAAGTGATGAGGCAGGAGTGGGCATAGGGAACTGCCCCATTGAAAACTATTTTTTTTTTTAAACAGTCCTGAGGGTTTAACTCCCAGGGCCTTCACACTCAGCCCTATTTTTTGAGACAGGATCTTGCTAAGTGCTGAGATTGCAGGCACGTGCTGTTGCACCTGACTCTCCGTGAAGATTTCTCATCCTCAGATCAGTGTGATGTGCTCCCTCATTAGTGCAGGTATCAACCCTTATTCCTGCTAAACGCTTTCTGGGGAGTAGGTTTCTTCATACAAGGAAAACGACATTCTCACTCTTAATAGTGTACCCACTGTTGATGTTGTATTATGATAAAGCTGCCCTCTGGGGTTGTGGGGTTTTAGGATTTCCTGTAAAAAAAGACTACACATTTTTTTGGTGTTTACAGTCCAGAGAAAAAGACAATTTCTAGGGCAGAAAATGGGAATCTGAAACCTAGTGTAAGTAGTCTTAGACGTAGAAGAATGAATTTTTTGCTAGATCTGGATCTCTAGGGTTTGAACTTAGTTCTCTGGAATTCTGGCCCAAGGATAAAGAAAACTTACAAAACCTATAAGGATCCAGCAGGACCTGTGGTTTGAGAATAGCCATAACGATACTGAACACAATGGCATATGTCTGTAATCCCAGCTACTCAAGAAGCAGAGGCGGGAGGATCACAAGTTCCAGGCCAGCCTGGGCAACAGCCAGACCCTGTCTCAAAATAACAAGAGGAGGAAGAAGCAGCAGCAGCAGCTGGGCTGTAGCTCCAGCAGTAGAGCACTTGCCCAGCATGGATGAGCCCCTGGGTTCAAGTCCCAGTACCTGTCCCCCCCAAAAAAAAGTCCTATCTAGTGAGCTAATTAAAAGCTTCTCTGTTTCAGTTCTAGTAACATCTTAATCCTACTGTCCTTTAGTAACATTTTAAGCTTAAGGACAGTGAAAAAGAGTTAAGTCAGTGCCTGGGTCAGAGGGAGTAAAAGGTAGGTCAAAGTTCCTGAGGCAGTAGTAAGTGTTGAGAGCTTCCCAGTGGCAACATGAGTGGATACAAGATTTGGGGGGCTGGTGGTGTGGCTCAGTAGTAACAGCTCTTTCCTGCGTTTCCTGGCTTAAACCTCCAGCACTACAAAAAAAAAAAAAACAATTTTTTGGGGGGCAATCCTTGTGTACTTAGAGAGTCTTCTCTACCCATCATGAAGGACTGGTTGTCTAGTGTCAAAGGGAAGGCAATGGATGCCTTTGCATGTTTGCAGTCTTGTAGTCTAGTCCCTGCTGTGTTGCTAATTTGCTCTGTTTTTTTTTTTTTTGTGGGTACCGGGGTCGACCTCAGGACCTCGCGCGCCAGGGGGCGCCCGTGCCTCTGAGCAATATTACTGGCCCCGTTTTTTGTATGTGGGTTCCGGGAGTTGAACTCGGGCCCTCGCGCTTGCCAGGCAGGCGCTTACACTGCTGAGCCATCTCACCGGCCTGGTTTGGTTTTTTGAGACAAGGTCTTGCTGTGTAATTCAGGCTGGCCTCGAACTCGGTGATGCTCCTGCATCAGCCTCCCGAATGCTGGGGTGACAGGCGTGTGCTACCACACCTGGTTCAGCTAATTTGCTCTTTGAACCTTGCCAAATTATTCTCAGAGCCATAGTTTATCTGTAAAACAAGGTTTAATAGAATGTGTAGCATTGGGTTTTGTTTCCTAATGAAAATTTATGTAAAGAAAGCATTTAGCACAGATTGGGGCATAGAATAAGAACTTACATGTTACGTAGCTTTCTTTTCCTTTGTTTTCCTTGAAGTGCTAGTGATTGAACCCAGAATATCACACAAGCAAACAGTCTACCACTGAGCTACTACCCCAACCCCAACAGGTTTCTTTATAGTGGTCTTCAAGTCTGAGGGCCAAAACCTTCCTCTCTGCAATAGTGATTGTCAACTTGACAGTGTCCCTTGTTAACATTACCATCATACATTCTCTTACTAGAATTTGTGCTTTGAAGGATTTGTCTAATGAAAGATGAATGACAAATGAGTTCAGTAATACTTCTCACTATTTGGTATATATTTTATGTCCACAGTAGCAGGGGTCAGTAAACCAGGGCCTAGTTTTATAAAAGTTTTATGGGAACACTGCCGTACCTCTTCGCATCCATGGCTGTTTCCATATTGCAACTCTATGTGTGCAACAAAGACCACAGTGGCGGGCCTCAGAGCTGAAAATACCTGTTGCCTGGCCCTTTACAGAAGTTTATCGCCCCTGCACTGTAGCATGAATACACACTTAGCAAAAAGACAGACATTTGATTTATAGTCCTTGGTGCATTGTAGATTGGTGGACACTTGCCCTCATTTGTCATTCTAGGAAATTTATACATTATGTTGAAGTATGAGAAAATACTTTTACAAATGAAAACATTGCTGAAGTGAGTATTTTATAGAAAAAGCCAATGAACAACTTTTTAGAGCAAGGATTCTGAAGGATAGGGACAGAGCATACTATTTAGGGATGGAAAAAGATTCAAAATAACCAGTTATTTTGAAATTTTAGGTACAAAAGTGCATTTGAAAATTTCTTCCCTTTTTCCCAGGGAGCAGGTACTGGAGATTGAACCCAGAGCCTTCTCACTGAGCTACATTCCCAGCCTTTTTCATTTTTTGAGACCATACAGTTTCCCAGGTGATATTCCTGCCTTAGCCTCCTGGGATTATAGGCATTTGCCCCTGTGCCCAGTGAATGTGAGTTTGATGTTCATCAGAAGATTATAAGCATTTAAAGATGACTTGTGAAATATCATTCACTTCAGCGTCTCTGCTGCCCTGGCGATCCTCCTTGTGGAAACAGCTTCAGAGCATGCTTAACTGGTCATAGAGCTTTAGTTAAACTGGGCCTTGGATAAGTTTGAATAAGGGAGAAAAGAGTGGGTTTAGGGCAAAATCTCCAGCTACCTACCCCAAACCATATTTTAATTAGCCATTAATTCTAGGGAGAGTGATACTTTGAGTAATTTTAGTATCTGACTTTGGCTCACTCGTTACCTTGTCAGCTTTTTGATGCTTTGAAAACATGATTTTATCATTTCGATTGATGGAAGGTGGGTAGAGAGCATGCTAAGCATACATGCCCTACCACTGAGCTACATCCTAAGCTCTCATCTGCTTTTCAGTTGGCCTAAGCAGTTTCATCCTAATTTCATGGTTTCATTCCTAGAAGGAAAGTTCCACTGTGTTCCTTATTTTATCAGGCTGTTAACCTGACTTGGTACCGAGCATAACTATGTGAATGGGACATAGTAGGGGAAGCTATATTTATATCAGCTTTGAGTGTCTCAATCATTCAGTAAGCATTCCTGGTGCCTTCTGTGCTTTTTATTTGTGGAGAACAGATATTTGAGTTTTTAAAAACCCAAGCAGGACGTGGTGATGCACGCCTGTAATCCCAGCACTTGGGAGGCTGAGGCAGGGGCACAGTCAAGAGTTAGAGGCCAGCCTGGGCTACATAGCAAGACCCTGTCTCTAACAAACAAGCACACACGTACCCTCATTTTGGAGTTGGGAGGTACAGCTTTGGCAGAGCACTTGCCTAGCACGCACAAAATTAATGAGACCTGTACATGGAGTGGGCAGGATGATTAAACAAGGTAACGGTTTCACCTAGGAACACTGCTTGTGAAGAATCTTCCTGTCATCAGCACACATCCAAAGATCCTTTTGCTTTGATGTGGCTTGTCTTTGCCCTTAATTTATCCTTTCCAATTCCATAGCTGCTGCTGGTTCCCTTTGGGGAAGGGGGATAGACTCTCTTAAATTCACCTGTTGAAGACACTAGTTAGTTCTTGTACCAAATACTGAAATCCTTCCCTCAGACTGTCCCTGCAACCCATAAGCAACACATTTTTCATGGTGCTTCTATTGTTCCTCTGCCTGGAATTTCCTTTTCATTTGACAAATGCCTACTCAAGTCTCAATTTCCTTCTTCCCTCTTCAAGGGAGAGTTACTTACTCATTTGATGAATGTATTGGGTACCTGCTATTTGCTAAGTACTGTTGTAGGTCTTTGGAATGTGTATCCATCACTGAACTGCGCACACAAGGCCCCTGCTCTCTTGCTTACATTACTGAGAGTCAAGGCAGGTAAACAAGTTAATCCAAGATTTAAAAGTGAATGTGCCAGGCATGGTGGTGCACGCCTGTAATCCCAGCATTTGGGAGGCTGAGGCAGGTGGACTGCTGCAAGTTTGAGGCCAGCCTGGGCTACATAGTGAGTTCAGGGCCAGCCCAAACTACATAGCAAAACCCTGTCTCAAAAAATCAAAAGTGAGGGCCGGTGAGATGGCTCAGCGGCTTAAGCGCCTGCCTGGCAAGCGCGAGGGCCCGAGTTCGACTCCCAGAACCCACATACGAAAAAGGGGCCGGTGATATCGCTCAGCGGCACGGGCGCCTCCTGGCGCGTGAGGTCCTGAGGTCGACCCCCTGGTACCCACAAAAAAAAAAAAAAAAAAAAGTGAAGAAAAAGTGGCACCTGCCTGTAATCCCAGCACTGGGGAGGTTCAAGCGGGAAGATCACCAGTTTGAGGCCACCCTGGGCTACACAGCAAGACCCTGTTTCAAAAATGAATAAGGGCTGGGATGTAGCTCAGTGGTAGAGTGCCCCAGGGTACAGTGCCCAATACTGCAAAAAAAAAGCAAAAAGATAAGTGTCTAAATGAAGTATGTGTGCCTAATTATTCAGCTACCTGAAACCCTACTTTTAACTCCCAGTTCAAATAATTTTGAGCCTTCTCTAGGGTACCTCTGTAGTCTAGTGGACAGAAATGTAACAAAATTCCTTGTTAAGTATCTGTGTGTGTCTAAACAGAGCAGCCTGTTTCCTGGGGAAGTACTCAGCTGCCCTGGCAGGTTCCCTGGCAGGTTCCCTTCAGCTAGGATAATTACCCAGACCTAAGGAATGCTGAATCACTAATAAAAGTTATATTGCTCTATAACTGGGCAGAGTCCAGTGTAACTGATGATATGTCAGGTGGAATGGGCTGCCCCTTTGGTCGTAGCAGTGGGGTTTCTTCGTGTGATCATAGCACCTGGGAAGCCTAATTAAAATCAAGAGGCAAGCCTGGCATGGTGGCACACGCCTGTAATCACAGCACTGGGGAGGCTGAGGCAGGAGGATCGCCACAAGTTTGAGGCCAGCCTGAACTACACAGCGAGGCCCTGTGGGGGGGGGGTTGAGGCAGCTCCCTATGTCAAAATGAGAGGAGTGACTTCTAGGGACGCAGCGTTTTCCGACTTCAAATTATCTGTCATCAAGGGCCTGGCACGCACGCACGCACACAAACGCCTGGCACAGCCCTCCTCCCCAATTTAGTTTACTTCAAGAGAGTCCTGATCGTTTCACTCGTTCAATTTGATATTTCCTCCATCTCCAGATAGCAAATTCTTTTTGTCTGGATGGTCATTCATCTTTCAGATTACCTCGTTTCTCTGGTCTACCGTACTGCTCATTTACCAGGTTGCGGGTAAGGAATTTACAAACTCGCTGTCGTCCCCAAATGTGCTAGGCTCCGCAGGCAACCTTGTTGTTATTATTTATTTAAATATTGTTATTTCAAACCTGTGCGGCAGATACAGACCTAAATAAAGTCCAATGTGCTGAAGTATAGATGGCCTATCTGTAGAAAGGCAGTGTTAAAGCGCTTCTCAGCTGATGACAAAGAGGAAACCCTGCAGGTAGGACACCCAGAGGAAGTTCAGACGGCGCCGCCTCCGACGTCCCGGCGCCCCGTGCTCGCGCAGAAGCTGGGTTTTGGTTTTTTTGGGGGCGGGGGGTTGGAGGCCTCGGGTTAGGACGTGAAGCCTCCATTACGCTTTGAAGATGTTAAGAACTCGCCCCGAACCGCCTCGACGTGTTCTACCGGATCTCGGAGTCTTGTCCCGAAGATTTCCTGGAAGAAGGCGAGGGCCCAGGATGAGGTCCTTTGACCTCATTTACACTCCCAAGAGACTCAAGACTCACAGAGAGAGGCAAAGAAAAGATAACCCGAGGTGGGGAGGAGGCGGCGGCGACCCACCCTGCTAGGGGCGGGGAGGCTGCGTCGTTTGTGACGTAGGCACCGGAACCCGGCAGCCTGTGGCACCATAGCAACGGCGCAGGCGCAGCTGATACGTGGGATTTTGGGAGCTATAGTTTCCCATCCTTTGCGGTTAAAGAAATGTTGCCGGCTACGCGGATCTGGCTGTTTGCGCAGTTCAGTGCAGGGGGCCCCAGTGGTCACACTTTTCCATATCTACAGCTAAAGTTTACAGGCCTGGCAGGACCTTAAGACGCGTTCAGGGCCGGGCACGGTGGCCCATGAGCCCAGCATTGAGGGAGGTTGAGGCAGGAGGATCTTAAGTCCCGCTTAGGCAATTTAACGAGGTACTACCTCAAAAAGAATAAAGGGCTGGGGGATGTAGCTCAGTGGTAAAGCGCCCCTGGGTTCGACCTTACACACACAAAAGTTTAATAAACGCCTGGGAAAGTAGGAAAGTTCGCCAGAAAATGGCGAGATGAACCGGATATGAATGGATTATGCATTTGCCTGGGAGATAACGGGAAGGGGTCAGCAAGTGAATGGGATCATTCCAGGTAGAAGAAGCTACAAAATCTGGAAGGAAATCCGAATAGCTGAGTTCAAGAGTTTGGGGGTGGCAGGCAGTAGATCTCAGTGTTTAGAAATAGAAGGAAACCAGGTGATGAAGGGACTTGAATGCCAAAACCAAGAATTTTGATCTTTTCTTGAAATACGGACACCACAGAGGCCCAGGCAGAATGAATGGCTCTTTACTTTGTTTTATCCTTCCTCCCTCTCTTTCTGCCTCCCCCTCTCCTTCCTACCTCCCTTAAAGTAATAAAGAAATTGGAAATCTGTTGAAGGAATATCAAGAGTTTTTCCTCCCTAAGTGGTTGTGAAGGTGATACTACCAAGAACAAGAAAAGGGGAAAGGCTGCTAGTGTAAAGCTTGGTGATAGAGCACTTGCTTCTCATGTAAGATGCGAGGCCCTGGATTAGATCTCCAGCATCACAAAAAAAAAGGGGTGGGAGCGGGAAGGAGGGAGAAAAAAAAAGAATGATAAATTGTAAAGGGGTGGTGATCAATAATACCTTGCCATTAGTACTTTGTCGGTGCTACGGCAAGCAGAAACACCGAAACAACACCCAGGATTTGGAAGCAGATTTATTTAACGTTGGATGGGCGTTGACAAGGAATTAATTATCCTTTAAAATGTCAGTCCTTGAAGGCTTAGGGAGGGAGGTTTTTATGGGGTTGCAAGCAAGAAGCAGAGTACTTGG
Organism: Erethizon dorsatum; assembly: GCA_028451465.1. Lineage (NCBI taxonomy): Eukaryota > Metazoa > Chordata > Mammalia > Rodentia > Erethizontidae > Erethizon > Erethizon dorsatum. Next base: position 104,392,568 of record CM051827.1, on the reverse strand, counting down.
CTGTCTTTGATTGGTTTTTATTATTTTTATTTTTTTTATTTTTTGGGGGGGTGGGTACCGGGGGTCGAACTCAGGACCTCGCGCACCAGCAGGCGCCTGTGCTGCTGAGCAATATCACCGGCCCTTTTTTCGTATGTGGGTACTGGGAGTCAAACTCAGGACCTCGCGCTTGCCAGGCAGGCGCTTATGCCGCTGAGCTATCTCACCAGCCTTGATTGGTTTTTATAATATGCATTATAGTGACCAGCTATGCATTACAGTGACCAGCCATTTTTAGGAGACCATAGTAACAGTAACTGTAACAGGAACTATAACCTGGGCAACTAAGAAACTGAAGTATACTGGCTGGGGGGCCATTTTCTGTTACACCAGCAGGAGCCATGAGTTACCAGTTGGATCTGTAATTCTCCATGCATCCAGTGTTTAAGAAATTCTACTTGAATTGAAATTGGGGTTTCATGTAGAACACATATCTGATGGGTTAGGGGCAGGAGAGAGTTGAAATGCTTAAAACAAAACCAGAAAGTGTTGGACCTTAGAAACCCAGGCTGGGGGTGGTGCTGCACACCTGTAATCTCAGTACTTGGAAGGCTGAGGCAGGAGGATCACTGCGAGTTCAAGGCCAGCCTGGGCTACAAAGTGAATTCAAGGCCATCCTCAACTGCATGGCGGAACTCTGTCTCAAAAAAAAAAAAAAAAAAAAAAAAAAAAAAATCTCCAGAATGGGAGATCCTTTGCCTTGGGATCAGTTAACCCATTTTGGGGGAAAACCTAGGCAGAAGTCCTTAAGCAAAGCAGGAAATGAGCATGAAAATGGTCTGGGTGGAAATGCTGTCATTCCAGGAGAAAGGAGTCAAAAGAGAAAGAGGTCAGACTGCAGGACTTTACCTGGAACAGCAAGCTCCTGGTTGGGACATTAAGCAGGGGCTTTGTGCAGTGAGGTTGGAAAGTTAGAAAGACTGGACTTCCCTAAATGTTTTTTGATAGCACACCACTGAAAAGGGAGGAAATATTCAGCCTAAACCCCAAATAAATATTTACAAGTTATTTATATATACAATCGCAGTGATACTAGGCATTACATAAAAATTTACACAATAAGGACAATATCTAAGAGATAAGATAAAAATATAGAAATATTCTGGTATTTTCTTCCAAAACCCTCAAATATATCACACAGTCTTGGAATCCCATTCATACACATCACCTCAGAGGCTCTGATGTAGTCCAAGGGAGTCACTGGAAGTTCTGTAACAGAGGAGGACTTGGCAGTAGTCTAACTGCAAACTTTCAGAAACTCAGACACAAAAGAACTGTGACTGCCTTAGCGCACTTGCCATGTACCAGCCACTGCCTCAGTGCTTTCCCCATAACTCATTTAGTCCCTATAGCAACCATACTATTAGCTTCTCAGCAGAAGAGGAAACAGGTAAGGAAACCGTCCAGGGTCACACAGCAGTGGCATAGCCAGAATCTTCCTTAAGTAGTTTGGCTTCACAATCTGTGGCGAAAGCAATGTTCTTTCTCGCGTGTGGCCTTCCTCAAGTCGCTCACCAATCACAGTTGTCGTAAGAGGGCTAGGAGTAACTACCCGCGAACCTTTTAAAGCAGTCGTTCAGGGAACGTCAGCTTATGCGCCGTCAGTCTCCAGGGGACAAGGCAGATAAGCACGCAGGCGCAAATCCGTGGGTTTGGTTTCTATGGATTCCGGGGCGGGACGGCGGAGGGAAGGTCGGCTCCCGGCATCGCGCCGCAAACGTCGCGCTGCGGGCGTGCTTTGCGACAGGCGTTTACGTCGGTAACCGGTCGTTCTGAAGCGGCGGCCGGGGAAGGAGAAAAGGGCGCCTCGGTGGGTCGGTAAGAGAGCCTTATTTCTGCGTGGCGCTTAAGGAGCTTCCTTCTGAGAGCTCTTGATAAACTTCCTCTTTGTTTGTGGTGTCCCCCTGTTCCAGGCCCGAACTCCGGGCGTGTCTCTTCTTTCCTGGGCTCCTTCACCGACATAGCCATTGTCCCCGACGCCTGGAGCCTGCACCTCTCTCCAGGTTAACTTCGATTTTTGGTCGACTAACCCTTGACCTTCTGTTTTTTAACCAGAAATTCCCACTCATTTCCCGGGCGTTCAGGCGTCTGCGTAATTTCGGCCCCGCCACCCTCCTTAGCGCTTTCGTTCTTCATTCATGGGCTCTAGCTCTGGGGCCTCGGGGTCGCCGCGTACCCAGCGCCTCCCACTGTAACTCATTCTGTTGCCCTACTGGTACACTCTGCCCACTGACCTTCACTTGGCGAGCTCTTAGTCCGTCTCATGAATTTTTTTTTTTTTTTTGGAACCAGGAATTGAACTCAGAACCTTGAGCTTGCTAGGCAGGCACCCTGCCGCCCCGGCCCCGTCTCATGAATTTTTAAATCTTCTGGATGCTTCTTCCTTTGAGCTCTTACCGTTTGTGTTCTTTCCAGTGTGTTCTCAGTTCCTAGCGTGCGGCTGTAGTGCGTTGAGCTGCTGCTTTCCCCCATCTCAGTGCCTGGAATGTAGTTCCTTAGTAAAAGAAACACTAGAAGTTGAATTTGTTAGTAAATCTACTGTGCATATTCAGTTACATTCACATTTGTATGTGTGTGCACGTGCTCTTTAGTTTTTCTCTCTTTAGTGTTGTAGTCATCCCTTCTCCCCTCTCCCTTTTTCTCTCTGACTCTCTCCCCCTTCCCCTTCCCTCTGCTCCTCCTCTCTCCCCCTCTTCCTTTTATTTAACATAATTATATATTTGCGGTGTATATCATTCCTTTTTCCCAGTATCTGCCATATTCTACTCAGTACCAGAGTTTAATTACCCATTCCTCTGTTGTTTGCACATTTAAGTTTGAAGTGTTTTGTCAGCAGTTGCTGAGGCTCTGCTTGGTCTCCAGCCTCAAGAGTACTCATTGTCCAGTGGGGGAGACATACAAATAAATAATCCGTTACAGTACTGCACGGTACTCTGTGGAAGTTGAGTGTTGTAGGAACACAGGAGGAAGTTGAGTGTTGTAGGAACACAGGAGGGAACACCGGAGGCTTCCTCAAAAGTGTCATCCAAGTTGCTATAGAAAGAATGGACAGAGAAATGTAAAAAGGTTGGCATGGTGACTCACACCTTGTAATCCCAGGGAGGCTGGGGCAGGAGGATTGCAAGTTCGAGCCCAGCCTGAGCAATTTAACAATTTAGCAAGACCCTGTGTCAAGAAAATAAGGGCTGGGATGCAGTCAGTGCCGAGGCCCTGGGTTAAATCCCCACTACTGCAAAAACAAACAAACAAAAAAAAAAGTAAAGAAATGTTTTGTGCTTGTACCTCTTCAGTTTTCTTCAGATCTATTTCAGAGAATTCGGATTATTCAGTCAAAATATAAACACTTTTTTGACTTTTGACAAAAAAGACCATATTATTATCAGAATTATTGTGCATTATTCTTTAGTTTTAGTTCTAAAGAATGTTTCACTTTATTGTACTCTTGTGGCATTATTACTATTATTATTTTTATCTTCCCTTACAGTCATGCCTTTCTTTGACGTGCAGAAAAGACTGGGCATTAGTTTAGATTGTCACATGACGATCCAAAGTGCTGAACAGCCCTACAAAGTTGCTTCTCGATGCCATGCTTTTGAAAAAGAATGGCTAGAATGTGCACACGGAATTGGTGCTACCCGAGCACAGAAAGAGTGCAAGATAGAATATGATGATTTGGTAGAATGTTTGCTTCGGCAGAAAACGGTGAGGAAATGGTGGAGATGGGAGCTGAATTTCTTTTCTTTGGGGGTGCTTTTAAGTGTTTTTAATTGGTTATTAGGCAGTGGTGTGCCCAGTGTAAATTGGCAAAACATTTACGGTGAAACATCTCTATTTAGGATCCATGACAAGGAAGGTGAGTGCCTTTGGATCTCAGGAGGGCCTCTTCCTCAGTACTCTTCCTCATCTTCTCTCACATGTTCCCTAGCATTGTACCATGCTGTAGCCACCAGGTTATGAATTGCATATGGGTGTGTGTCCATTTTTTCAATAGAAGGTAAAGCAAAGAATGTCAACCAGCTTTGAATATTTGTCCTTGAAAATCTTTGGGTAAAAATATTTCTTCAAGTTTATTGAGCCCTCATTGGAGAAGAGGTTAAACCCAGCAGATCTATTACAGAGAACATACAACAATCTCTAGATTTAATACACTGAACAAGATAGAGATCTTAATGAGACTGCTTTAAATAAGTCTAACCAAAGATGTAGGAAAACAAATCTCAGCAGCATGGTGCCCACCTCCCAAGTTGCATGAGTTGTATAATATAAAAGGTTCTGTGCTTCTTTAGAAAAGAAATTTTTGTGTTTGGGCTTTCATTTTGCTTATTGCTGTGTTCTAGATACAACAAACAGAAGTTTATTTTACTTTATTTGAGACAGTGTCTTGCTCTGTTATCCCAGGTGGTCTTAAATTCATGGGCTCAAGTACTCCTGCCTCAGCCTCTCAGGTAGCTGGGACTACAAGAGTGCGCCACCACGACTGCCTCCAAATAGAAATGTTTTCATTATTTTCAGCTTCTTGGAGTTCAGGAAGACAATTTAGATTTTTAGTTAAATTTATGGTAAAGTTATCTGGTTCTCATCTTTGTCCTCCTTCCTTTCCTCCTCTTCATACTGGAGATTAAACCAAGGGCCTTTGCATTGAGCCACATCCCCAGCCCATTTTTTTCATTTTGAGACAAAGTCTAAGTTACCCAGGCTGGGCTCAAACTTGGGATACTCCTGCCTTGGCCTCCCAGATTGCTGGGTTACTGGCCTGACTTGGATCACAAATTTTAAAGTTCTTGTCTCTTTTTTTTGTTCTTGTTGTTGTGGGTACCGGGAGTCGACCTCAGGACCTCACACACCAGCAGGCGCCCGTGCCGCTGAGTGATATCACTGGCCCTTTTTTCATATGTGGGTTCCGGGAGTTGAACTCGGGCCCTCGCGCTTGCCCGGCAGGCGCTTATGCCGCTGAGCCATCTCACCGGCCCAAGTTCTTGTCTCTTAATACCTGCTATTGACATTTAGATAAAGTGAAATCAATCTGGGAGGGAATGAGAAAGTGTCAGGTAACATTTTTGTATTGATCTTATAGGAATAGTGATCATTAGGTAATATTTTAGTACTGTATTACTGAGGGACTATGCGAAATTCATAGTTGGGTACCTTGCAACTAATTATTTCACAACACATCTTAGTTTCTCTTCTGGTTCGCAGTTATTTGTTGTTCATATCAAAATTTTACCTACACCTGAAAATTTTTAAAAATGATGAGAAAAGGAAAAAATGGAAACAAAGCTTTAGTAAATAGGGAGGGGAACAGGGGTTGAAGGGAGGGGAGGGAAATGAGGAAAAATAAAAAAGAAGTTATATTATGTACAGGTACACATTCCCTGTAATGAATATAATCGTTATGTATATCTAAAATGTACCAATAAACTTTAAAAAAAATTTTAAGGACCTGAAAATTTTTATACCAAGAAGAAACGGTATAAAGTGGAAAGAATATTGAATTGGGAGTTAGGAGAGCCAGGTTTTGATTCTGATTGTGCCACAACTAGTTTTGTGACTTTGAATAAGTCACTTGCCCTTCTTGATATTGATTTCCTGACTGGGAAAAATTAGAGTTTGCTCCAAGGTCACCTCCTAATCCAGTGAGTTTATAAATAGGTAAGTTACCATTTTAGAGGCTGTCCTCAGGGACTTGGATACCTTCTATAGGTGAAGAAGCTAGTGAATCAGGGAATTTTCTTTTTTCTTTTTTTTTTTTTTTTTTTTGAGACAAGGTCTCACTGTGCAGTTCAGGCTGGCCTTGAACTCACTATGTAGCCCTGGCTGGCCTGGAACTCACGGCGATCCTCCTGCCTCAGCCTCCCGAGTGCTGGAATTACAAGCGTTCACCATCATGTTTGGCAGAATCAGGGAATTAGAATCAAGCACTGTTCTAAATGCTTAGCATGAAAATCCTGTGAAGCCAGGCCTGAGAGCTGAGGCAGGAGGATGGTAAGTTTGCGCCTAGCCTGGGCAGCTTAGGGAGACTCTCCAAAATTAAAAAAAAAAAAAACTTTTTAAAGGGCTGGGGGATTGTAGCTCAGTGTGAAGGCCCTGGGTTCAAGCCCTAGTACTACCCCTCCCATCCTATGATACTGTCCTCACCACTATACAATAAAAATTGAAAAGGATTGGAAATGTACCTCAGCGGCAGAACATTTGTCTAACATGTGTAAGGAAAGAAAATTTGAGGACACTGCCTAAATTGTAGAATTGGTAATTATAAGAACTACAGTTAATTATGGTAGAATTGGGATTTCAGCCTGATAAGGCTGCACTAGAGCTTCTGCTTTTTATCCACGACACTAAGAGATTATTTTCTTAATTAAAAATTTTTTTTTTCTTGTGGGTGTTTTTTGTTGTTTTTGATACTTTGGATCTGAACAGAGCCTCTCACACACACCCTCCACTACTGAAGTACGCCTCCAGGCCTACTGAGTGGCTGTTGCTTTGGTTTCAGAAAGGTTTGACGTACGGTATCAGCTCAACCACGACTAGTCCTCTGTTGAGAGACTCTGTAATAGAGAAATGGCAAGAATTAGTCTTAAATGGTTAATGTTTATGTTAGTATTTAGGACATCTGGGGATTTTTTTTTTTTTTTAACCACAGTTATATCAAGACTACGTCTTTGAAGTTAAAGAGATGTTTAGCTGAATATACTAATTCTTCATGCCTTTGGGGAAGTCATTCATTTAAAAAATACTGGAGTGTCTATTATGTCAAGAACTGTTCTAGGGGCCGGTGAGATGGCTCAGCGGCTTAAGCGCCTGCCCGGCAAGCGCAAGGGCCCGAGTTCGACTCCCGGATCCCACATACGAAAAAGGGGCCGGTGATATCGCTCAGCGGCACGGGCGCCTGCTGGCGCGCGAGGTCCTGAGGTCGACCCCCCGGTACCCACAAAAAAAAAAAAAAAAGAACTGTTCTAGACAATTAAGAATATAGCAGTAAGCAAAACAGCAAGAAGTCCCTGACTTCATGAAACTTATATCCTAGTGGGACGAAGGACAGAAATTTGACAATTAAAATTGCTAAGTGCAGTAGGGAAGGATAGAAAGTGTTGGGGGAGAGCTAGGTTAAACGTTAGGATAGTCAGAGAAGAGCTCCGCATTAAAGGACATTTGGGCAAAGAATTTTTAAAAAGCCACCTAGATACAAGGGGAAAATGTTCCAGGCAGAGGGAACAGCAAGTACAGAGGCCTTTGAACGGAAAGGAGAGAGCTAGGGAAGGGTATTAGGAGATAAAGTCAGAGAGGTGGTCTCTGTAGGCCATTAGAAGGTTTCGTCATTTTCTCTTAGTAAGATGAGAAGCCATCGAAGGGCTTGGTCAGAGGAATAATGGCATCAGCATGAGTAAGTATAGTTCTGTGTCACAGAATCTAGTGGCTAGCTTATTGCTGCAGCTTTGACATGGTCCTGTAGCGTGGCTCTGATTGGGAAACACACAGTGGCCAATCTGAGCAGAACAAACAGAATTCGGGGCTCAGCAGTGACTAGTAGCTGCGCACGTACAGGCCTTGGTGTTTTTACAAGAAAGAGACCTCATATTGGCTATTTCTGCTTCCTTCATACCTATGGAACATTCACCGAGTAGCAGTGCCACTTTTCCTATTGAGAAGTCAGGAATACATAAACTGTGAGATGATCTTAACTTTTAATGTATATTTGAAAAGACTGCAAAATTAATCCTTTTAAAGGTTTTGTAAATATTGAATCCGTATAATATGCTGTGTGTATATAGAGAGGGAGAGGGAGAGAAGGCATTTGAGTTACTAGATTTTAAGGAGGCATTATTATGTATACTAGAAATTTGTTAAAAGCCCTGGGAAGCGATTTCAAGTTCTTCGAAGTTAGGATTTAGTACTGGGGGTATAGCTCAGTGATAGAGCACTAGCCTGGCATGCATGGGCCCTGTTCAATCTCCAGCACCAAAAAAGAAATAAAAAAAAAGACCATCTCAGAGGCCCTCTAGAATGAAAAGCCTTCCAGAGCTTCAAAATGACACCAAGCCAGACATGGTGGCACCTGCCTATGATTCCAGCACTCTGGGAGGCTGAGGCAGGAGGGTCACAAATTCAAGCCCAACCTGGGCAGTTTAGCGACTTAGAAACCCTGTCTCAAACTAAGCAGAGAGCTGGGGATGTAGCTCAGTATGAAGACCCAGGGTCCACTGCAGTACCAGTGGGGTGAGGTGGGGTAGGGGATGAAACCAAAAGTAGTTCACTTTCTCCAGTCCTTGCTTTCTGGTGCATATTTCCCTCTACTGTAAGTGCTTTTTTTTCTTTGGACAGATAAAACGCATGACTGCCATCAAGAAGCAGCGAGATAAGCTAATAGAGGAAGGGACGTACACCCCTCCACCTCACCACTTGGGCAAGGGGGAGCCTAGGCCCTGAGCAGGGCAGCTGCCAATGGCTGGAGGCTGATACTCATGCTGTTTTCCACTGGAAGGATTGTTTACTGAAAACCTCTGTCAGATGTGTAAAAATAAAGGAATATTCCGTCCTATTTGTTCTGTTTTTTTTCTTAAATCATACTTTTCCATAATGAGATTCTGTCCTGTTTTTTAACTTTGGAAAACTGCCTCTACCTGTGTTTGAAAAAGTAGCATTGAAGGAATAATTAACATCTTCTGAATGCTTAGTGCATATGAGGTACTTTGGTTTTTTTGTTTTGTTTTTTGAGACAGGGTCTCTGTGTAGTTCAGGCTGGCCTTGAACTTGTTTGTGTAGCCCAGGCTGGCCTCAAACTCATGGCAGTCCTCCTGCCTCAGCCTCCTGAGTGCTAGGATTACAGGCGTGCACCACCATGCCTGGCCATATGAAGTACTTTAAATATGTTATTTGAGCCAGGTGTGGTGCTGCATGGCTATAATTCCAGCACTTGGAGAGGCTGAGGCAGGAGGATCACAAATTCAAGCCCAATCTGGACAATTTAACAATTGAGTGAGACCCTGTCTCACAATTTTAAGTTTTTCAAAAGGTGGGGGGTGTGAGGCTATAGCTCAGTGAGAAGGCCTTGGATTCAATACCCAGTACACCAAAATAATAATACTAATAGTAACTTACTCAAGACATTGCAGTGTCCTGAGTGCTTACATTATGGTTTATTTTCCAGAATAACACAAACTTGGGCTGGGAGGAGGAGGCAGTGAAGACAGTGGTTGTGTTTACTTTAAAAAGTTTGTGAAGTCTACTTTTTCTTTTTTTTTTTTTTTTTTTGGAGTCAGGGTCTCCCTATGCAGTTCAGGTTGGCCTCGAACTTGCGTCAATCCTCCTGCCTCAGCCTCCCAAGTATTGGGATTACAGGAGTGCACCACCACACCTGGCCTGTGAAGCCTAAGAGTAATAAAGTACCAAGTTTGGATAATTTAATTTTGAAAAAGCAGTACTGTCATTTCAGTTTGCTAATTTATATTGGTATTTTTCTTTTTCTTTTTCTTTTTTGTCTTAGTACTGGGGATTGAATCCAGGGCCTCACCCTGAGCTACATCCCTTTTTACGTTTTTATTTTGAGATGGGGTCTCACTAATTTGCCCTGGCTGGGCTCAGACTTGTGATTCTCCTGCCTTAGCCTACCTAGTAGCTGGGATTACAGGCATGTGTCACCATGCCCAGCTTTCTACTGACTTAAGATACACAAGATATCTTAATTTGTATGTAATCTAATTTGTCTTTTTTCTTGTTGCTTTGGTGTCATCAAAGAAATCACTGTCAAATCCTAGATCATGGCACTTTGCCCTGTCTTTTCCTCAGAATTCTGTAGTTTTAGGTCTTACACTTAGGTCATGGATCCATTTGGAGTTAATTTTTGTATATGGCATTAGGTAGGGGTCCAACTTCATTCTTTTGCATGTGGATATCCAGTTTTTCTAGAACCATTTATTGAAAAAGAGTGTTCTTTTTGTCTTGGCACCCTTTTTTTTTCTTCTTCTTTTGTGGGGGGAGGGTTGAGACAGGGTCTTGATAATGTAGTTCAGGCTGGCCTTGAACTTTATATAGTCCAGGCTGGCCTCAAACTCATGGAATCCTCCTGCCTCATCCTCCTGAGTGCTGGGATTACAGGTGTGTGCCACCAACTCCAGCTTTGGCACTGTTTTCTTAAACCATTTGACCATATATATGAGGATCTGTTTCTCAGCTCTGTTCCATTGGTTTGTGTTTGTCTTCAGCCAGTACAATGCTTTTTGATTACGTATCTTTGTAGTTTTGTGTTTTGAGATAGGGCCTCACTGTGCCATTCAGGCTGGCTTTGATATTTCTTTTATTTATTTATTTATTTATTTTATTTATTTTTTGTGTGCGTGTGGGTACAGGAGGTCAACCTCAGGACCTCACACGCCAGCAGGCACCCGTGCCACTGAGCAATATCACTGGCCCTTTTTTTGTATGTGGGTACCAGGAGTCGAACTCAGGACCTCACGCTTGCCAGGCAGGCACTTATGTTGCTGAGCTATCTCACCAGCCCTTCTTTTATTTTTTGAGACAAGGTCTTGCATTTAATTCAGTCTGGCCTTGAACTCACTATGTAACCCATGTTGCCCTCAAACTCTCAGTGATCCTTCTGCTTCAGCCTCCCAAGTACTGGGATTATAGGCATGCACCACCAGCCCTGGCTTAGTAGTAAGTTAAAATCAAGAAGTGTGAGTCTTCTGGCTCTGTACTTTTTGGGGGTATTTTGGTTATTCCTGATCCCTTGAGATGCCATGAATTTTGGGATGAGTTTTTCTATTTCTATGAAAAAAAGGCATTAAGATTTTGATAGGAATTCTATTAAATACAGATTGATACGGATACTACTGACAGCAGTATTAAATGTTCCAATCCATGAAGATGGAATGTGTTTTATTTGTATCTCCTTTAGTTTCTTTTAGAAATGTTTTTATACCTTTCATTATACAAGGTAATTATTAGTATTGTGTTCTTTTTCACGATATTGTAAATGAGATTGCTTTCTTAATTTACTCTCCAGATGGTTAGTCCTGCAGCATGCTGAATCGTAAATGTCACTTTAAATATAAGGTTATTCTCAAAAGAAAAAGTACATTGTCTCTTGGAAGGCTAGGATTTGGCATTTGATCAGGGCCCTGCTTATTCCTTGTGTTACAGGGCAAATCTAGCCAAGCAGCATTTGCATAAACTTCCTAATCTGTTAGTCATAATACAGAAGCAAGCTGGTGGCCCTCCAGCAAGGAAGGGCCCATGCTATGGCCCTGTGTACACAAAGCTTTTGATGTTTTAAAGTCCAAAATGACACTCAGTGCATGTATTTTTTGTGAGCTCAGAGAACTCAATTGGAAGTGCCAGAGAGTAAAGCAGAATACAGATGAAGGCCTAGAATAGGTACATGCCCTTTCAAACAAAGGTACTTGTTATTCTTGAGCCCTGAGTTGTAGAATGAAGGGAAGCCAAACCCCATTAAATTATATTTACCCAAAGGTAGAACATGAGTAAAAGAGAGTACTGTTGGTTAGAAAGCATTGACTGGATGCCTTTACAGAACATCAAAAGACTGCATTTACATCACAATAGCCATAAACAGCTCTCAGACAAGAAGCTCTGCCTCTTGTCTGTGTATCTTTATGCCTTTAATTGCTTTTTTTTTTTTTTTTTTTTTTTTTTTTGAGAAAGTAGGTCAGAAATGTTTCAGCTGGTGAAAGAGAACAGACCTGGCTCCTCACAGGAGCCAGCTCTGCCACCACTGTTTTTTAAGCAGTTTGAACAAGAACCAGCAGAGACAAAGGGTAGGGGTGTAGCTCAGTAGCAGAGCATGTGCCCTGGGCTCAATCCTCAGCACCATGAAAAATAATAAATTTTTTTACATGGGGTCTTGTTATGTCCTGAGCTGGTCTTGGCTCAACCAATCCTCTCACCTCAGTCTCCCATGTACAAGACACCTAACAGGTGCATACCACCATGCTTGGCTAATATATAGATTTTTTTTTTTTTTTTTTTTTTTGAGATAGGGTCTTGCTATGTAGTTCAGGCTGGCCTTGAGCTTACTATGTAGCCCAGGCTGGCTTTGAACTCGTGGCAATTCTGCCTCAGCCTCCCGAGTGCTGGGATTACAGGTGTGTACCACTGTGCCTAGCATAAATTTTTTTAATAGTTAAAGCTAGCTGGTGTGGGTTGTGGGGCACACCTGTAGTTCTAGCACTTGGGAGGCTGAAGCAGGTGGATTACTGCAAGTTCAAGACTAGCCTGAATTATAGAGTGAGACCTGTGTCACGAAACCAAAAAACAAAACAAAACAACAGATTTAAGCAGTATATTTTAGCTGGGTGTAGTGGCCCACATCTGTAATCCCAAACTACTTGGAAACCTAAGGCAGGAGGATCATAAGTTTTAACCAGCCTGGGCAGTTTAACAAGACTAGAACTCTGGGAGGCTGAGGCAGGATGACCGCAAGTTCAAGCCCAATCTGGGAAATTTATCAATTTAGCAAGACACTGTCTCAAAATAAAAAAAAAACTATATGTAAAAATAAAAAAAGAGGCTGGGGATGTAGTTCAGTGCAAAGGCTCTGGGTTCAATCCCCAGTACTGCTCCCCCACGTGCCTCTCTGACCAGTAGGTTGGTGTAGAACAGAACAGATTGGGGAACAGGAGAGGTAGGAAGCTGTGATGCCCTTTACAGTTGATTAAAAACTTCAGAGGAAGCGGGTGTGGTGGTGCACACCTGTAATCTCAGCACTCAGGAGACTGAGGCAGGAGGATCGCTGTGAGTTCGGGGCCAGCCTGAACTGCACAGCAAAACCCTGTCTCAAGGGCCGGTGAGATAGCTCAGCGTCATAAGCGCCTGCCTGGCAAGCGTGAGGTCCTGAGTTCAACTCCCGGTACCTACATACAAAAAAAGGGCCGGTGATATCGCTGAGCGGCATGGGCGCCTGCTGGCAAGCACGAGGTCCTGAGTTTGACCCCCGATACCCACATTAAAAAAAAACAAAACCCTGTCTCAAAAAGACCAAATAAGTAAATAAATAAACCCAAAAAAACCTTCAGAGGAAGTTGAGCATAATCCCAGCTATTCAGGAAGCTGAGGGGGGAAGACCACTTGAATCCAGTCGTTCAAGACCTGGCGGTCTTGAAACGTAGAGACCCTGTCACAAAACAAAGCAACAACAACAACTAAGAGGACGAGTTACTTGCTCCCTCAAAACAGCATTGCCTGTTACCCTCTCCTTCCCTGTACCCAGGTAAATAGCACCCCTCTTGCCTGTGCTTTTTTGTTGTTTTTGTGGTGCTGGGGCATAGAGCCCAGGGACTGGCACAAGCACTGTACCACTGAGATATATCCCCAGTACTAGCCTGAGCACTCACTCTTTCTCTCTCTCTCTTCCTCTCTTTTTAATGCCATTGAGGAGTGAACCTAGGGCTTTCACACTGAGTTACATCCTAGCCCTGTTTCAGTTTTTTTTTTTTTTTTTTTTTAATTTGAGTCAGGGTCTCACTAAATCACCAGGCTGGCCTCAAGTTTGCAATCCTCCTGCCTCAGCCTCCCAGAGTGATGGAATTACAGGCATTGCCAGTGTTTTTTTTTTTTTTTTTTTTTTAAACCCTGGCTGCCACAACTAAGTACACTAGGAAAAGCACCAAGCTTTGTGTTTTGGCAAATACATTAAAAATTTTCAGGCCGGTGAGATGGCTCAGCGGCATAAGCGCCTGCCTTGCAAGCGCAAGGGCCCGAGTTCGACTCCCGGATCCCACATACGAAAAAGGGGCCGGTGATATCGCTCAGTGGCACGGGTGCCTGTTGGCGCGCGAGGTCCTGAGGTCGACCCCCCGGTACCCACAAAAAAAAAAAAAATTTTCATAGGATTTTTTTTAAGAGTAAGAAAATTTATTGGGGAAAAGAAATGGGGAATAGGAATAGCTCCTGAGAGACAGGAGAGGTCCCGAATGCATTGCCAATGAGCCCACCTCTCAAAGGAAGTTTTATAGAGCAAAATCATGAGGCGGGTACAATGCGGGTCAAAATTATGATCAGTAAGATTTCAAGTTTAGTCACTTAGGTAACATTGATCCTGTCATTGGATTTTTTTTTTTTTTTTTTTTTTTGTGGATACTGGGTTCGACCTCAGGACCACGCGTGCCAGCAGGCGCCTGTGCCACTGAGCGGTATCACCGGCCCCTTTTTCGTATGTGGGTTCCAGGAGTCAAACTCGGGCCCTTGCGCTTGCCAGGCAGGCGCTTATGCCACTGAGCCATCTCACCGGCCCCTGTCATTGGATTTTTAAAACAAGTTATTTGTGAAAAAATAAAACAAGTTATTTATGTTGTCCAGCATTCGAAAAGGTACAAAGTATGTATAATGAAAATATGCCCATAAACACATTTTATTTGTCTCCACCTAAAATAAGTGGTAGTAAATTATTCATATAGTTTCTGCATTTTTCTTTCTTACTGTATTTTCAAGAATATTCTAAATCAAGCACATGTCCCAGTTAGTCAATGACTGAAACTTGCTTGAATCCTGGAAGGGAGGAAGGTGTTTCCTCTGGATCTAGTGCTAAGGAGATGTAAGTTCTGTAGCTAGTTTAGGCCTTTAAACATTAGCAACAAATATTTCTTAAGTATGTGCTTTACCACAGACAAGAAATACAAAGATATATTTACTAGATGAAGAGGCCAACTTGAGAGAGACAGAAAACTGCCCTCTGGGGACGTGAGCTTCTGTGTCCGGTCCCTCCTAAGACTAGCTGTATCCCTGCACGTAGAATTGGGGAAGCTAATAGATTTTTTTTTTTTTTTTTTTTTTTTTAAGCTATTTTAAATGGATGTGGGGCCGGTGAGACGGCTCAGCGGCTTAAGCGCCTGCCTTGCAAGCGCGAAGGCCCGAGTTCGACTCCCGGAACCCACATACGAAAAAGGGGCCGGTGATATCGCTCAGTGGCACGGGCGCCTGCTGGCGCGCGAGGTCCTGAGGTCGTCCCCCCGGTACCCACAAAAAATAAATAAATAAATAAATAAATAAATGGATGTTCAGTGACTTGCAATGCAAAGAGACACAACTGAATAGTAAAACATCACAGCTTACCTCATTTTACACTTTAGGAAACTGAGGCTTAGGAAGATAACTTACCTGTTGTCGAGCAGCACTAGAGGCAGGATTTGAACGTAGGTCTGGACTTCCTTTCTGGTGACTTCAAGTGCGTGGGATGCCTGTGGTAAGAAAAACCTGGACCAAACAGTCATACTTTTCTTTGGGACTTACAAAAAAAAAGGTATATGCAAAAAGCCTTGGTGAACTGAATTCCAGAGAGAATTCCTGGTGGCAGGGAGCTGGGCAGGTTCCCCCAGGCGGCAGCTCTGACTGCGGGCGGGCAAGGAGAGTGCACCTGGCAGAATGGTGGCGTGGAGTGGCAGAAGCACGTGGAACGTGGAGCAGCGCAAACTCGCAGCTCAGCAATGCTGCCCTCAGCCCTGCTGCCTTCCCGGAGATTTTGTCCAGAAGATAACTGCGGAGGTGGAGCTGATAAACACAGTCCTGTGTAGTCGCGGAGTGTTTGTATTCTGAGACGCTGTCAGTTACTGCATACACAAAAAAGTATCTCGAAGTGCAGAACCCCTTCCCAGCCCAGCTCGCCTAAGAAGATAAAAAGATAGCATCTGGGGAGGTTTAGAGTTGTGTTAATCACATGAAGTCCATCTAATTAACGTTCAGAGCACCCCAATTCACCACTACTCTAAGACAAGCCTGAATTATCAGTCTCTAATTCTTAGAGGAAGTAGTGTCTACTTTGGGGGAATAAAAATAATTATTCTTAAACTGACTGTGGTGACGTGTGTGTAGTCCCAGCTACTTGGGAGGCTGAGACAGGAGGGTTATAAATTCAAATCCAGAAATTTAACAAGACCTTGCCTCAAAAAAGGGAAGAATGGGGTAATAGTGATGTAGCACAGTGGTAGAGTGGTGCTTAACAGGCACAAACCATGGGTTCAATCATCAATAATAATAATTTTTAAAATCTCTGATATATGTGAAATATAATGAGGCCAAGTGTGGTGGCACATGCATTTAATCGCAGCACTGAGAGGTTGAGACATGAGAATAACAAATTCAAGCCCAGCCTGAAATGCAATGTGAAATTATGAGCCATGAAAAAGAATAGGAAATGTTACCTACAGTCAAGGGGAAAATAGTACAATTATAAATAAACAATTATAAATTATAAACAAATGAAAACACCGGAACTGAAAAGTGCTGTCCCTGAAGTAAATTCACTAAATGGGATAAACAGCAGAGTGGACACTGCAGTAGAAAGGATCAGTGGATGTGAAGACAGGTCAATAGAAATTATCAAAACTAAAGCAAAGCCTGTGAGATGAGGTTTGCCATGAGTTCAAGGCCAGTCTGGGCTACATAGTGAGACTCTGTCTCAAAAAAACAAAAAAGATAAAATAAAATAAAGCAGAGCCTGGTGTAGTGGTGCACATCTGTAATCCCAGCACTTGGGAGGCTGAGGCAGGAGGATGCTGTGAGTTCAAGACCAGCCGGGGTTACATAGTAAGTTCAATACCAGCCTGAACTACATAGCCCTGTCTCAAAAAAAACAAATGAGGGGCCGGTGAGATGGCTCAGTGGCGTAAGCGCCTGCCTTGCAAGCGCAAGGGCCCGAGTTCGACTCCCGGATCCCACATACGAAAAAGGGGCCGGTGATATCGCTCAGTGGCACGGGTGCCTGTTGGCGCACGAGGTCCTGAGGTCGACCCCCTGGTACCCACAAAAAAAAAAAAAAAAAAAATGAGGGGCCGGGGATGTAGTGCCTCCCTGGCAAGCGTGAGGTTCTGAGCTCGATTCCTGGTACCAAAACAAAAGCAAACAACTAAAGCAGCGAGAGAAAAAGATTGGAGATGAATAAAGAAGAGTATAATTATCCACGGGGTAATATCGAACACTATAAATATAATTAGAGTCTCAAAAGGAGAGGAGAGGTAGCAAATGCTGATGGTCCCATCAACTCAGGAGGCTGAGGTAGGAATATCATAAATTTGAGCTCAGCTTGGGCAACTTAGCGAGACCCTATCAAAAGGCGGGGGACGTATAGCTCAGTGGTGGAGCACTTACCTAGTATGGATGAGATTCTGGGTTTAATCCCCAGTACTAGGGGGTGGGGACAAGACAGAAGGAATGCAGCACATTAAAGAAAAAGCCATGTACAACAGTATCAAAAAGAATAAAATACTTAAGAATGAACTTAACAAAAGAAATGTAACACACTGTGAGCTTGATAAGAGTCTCTACAGCAGTGATGGCGAACCTTTTAGAGCTTTCAGTGACACAAACGGCCCACTGCAGCACGTGTGCCATAGGTTCATCACCACTGCTCTACAGTTTTTATTCACACTGTTCAGTTTACAGTAGACGTGTGTAATGTACACAAGAAATGTGACGCATAGTAGGGGGTAAAAAGTGGTTAACAGAAACAGGCCCCAAGATGACTCAGAAGTCTAATTAGCAGACAAGGATTTAAAAGCGTCTATTTAGGCCGGGCATGGTGGTACATGCCTATAATCCCAGCACTCGGAGGCTGAGGCAGGAGGAGAACCTTGAGTTCGAGGACAGCCTAGGCTACATGGTGAGTTCAAGGCCACCCTGAACTACACGGGGAGACTCTGTCTCAAAAAAAAAAAAAAAACTATTTAAGTGCCAGGCATGGTGGTGCATGCCCACAATCCCAGCACTTGTGAGGCTGAGGCAGGAGGATCACCGAGAGTTTGAGGCCAGCCTGAGCTACATAGCAAGACCCTGTCTCAAAACAAAACAAAACAGGGCCGGTGAGATGGCTCAGCGGCTTAAGCGCCTGCCCGGCAAGCACGAGGGCCCGAGTTCGACTCCCGGAACCCACATACGAAAAAGGGGCCGGTGATATCGCTCAGCGGCACGGGCACCTGCTGGCGCGTGAGGTCCTGAGGTCGACCCCCCGGTACCCACAAAAAAAAAGCAAAAACAAACAAACAAACAAAAAAACATCTATTTAAAATACTACATTAGGGCCGGTGAGATGGCTCAGCGGCGTAAGCGCCTGCCTGGCAAGTGCGAGGGCCCAAGTTCGACTCCCGGAACCCACATACGAAAAAAGGGCTGGTGATATTGCTCAGCAGCACAGGCGCCTGCTGTCGCGAGGTCCTGAGGTTGACCCCCGGTACCCACACACACACAAAAAAAACTGCATTAAAATACTTAAAGGAAATGATGGTCATAATGAATGAGCAGATGAGGAATCTTAGAAGCAGTGCTGATAATACCAAAAGACACATTAAAATTCTAAAAGATCAAAATCTCTAGAATATAATATTCTTAGCATCTAAAATCCTAAACCAGGCACAGTTGTGCATGCCTGTAATCCCAGCTACTGGGGAAGCCAGAGGATTACAAGTTCAAGACCAGCCTGACAACATAGTGAGACCCTGTCCCAAATATAAAAATAAAATCTCCAAAATCAAAGTCTCTGCTGGATGTGGTGGTGCACATCTGTAATCCCAACACTTGGGAGGCTGAGGCAGGATGATCACCATGAATTTGAGGCCAGCCTGGGCTACATAGTGAGTTCAAATCCAGCCTGAACTACATAGCAAGACCCATTCTCAAAAAAAAAAAAAAAAAAAAAATGCCGGGCATGGTGGTGCACGCCTGTAATTCCAGCCCTCAGCAGGATGAAGCAGGAGGATCACTGAGTTCAAAACCAGCTTGTGGGTGGGGCTGATGGGATGGCTCAGAGGCATAAGCACCTGCCTGGCAAGCGAGAGGTCCTGAGTTCGACCCCCGGTACCCACACACACACACAAAAAAAAAACAGCTTGGGGTACATAGTGACTTCAAAGCCAGCCTGAACTACATAGCGAGACCCTGTCTTCAAAGAAATTTATTTATTAAAAAAACTAAAATGACTCTCAAGTTGGGTGTGGTGGCACACGCCTGTGATCCTAGCTACTTAGGCAGCTAGGGCAGGAGAGTTACAAATTCAAGGCCGGCTAGGCAGCTTAGCAAGACCCCATCTCACAAGTAAAGGAAAATAAAATAACTCTCAAGATCCTCAATGCTTGATAATTCATGTTCTTATGTAAATCCTCTGACTTAGTGACTTACTTCTAACAAAGAATACAGCAGAACAAACTGGGAAGCCTGAGACACGGGGAAGGTGACCAGGGCTAAGGAGAAAGTGAAGCAGCAGCGGCCTGCACATGCCCAGTCCCACAGAAGACGGCAGCGTGGCCGTGCTCTGAGGGTGGAGTTTTACCCTTGTGTCCTCCAAAGGTCACCCACCGGACAGGTGTGCAAGCCCAAGTGAAGAAGGTCAGTAGTTTCAAGCTGTTCGAGTTAGACAAAAACAGTCTCCAATTTCCTGAAGGACAATTTAGGTATCTTTAGCGTTGTGACGCAAACATGAGAAGCCAGCCGTGGCTTCCTATGGCTAGGGGGGTGTGCTGCTTAGCTACGAGACTGCCAAAGCTGGAGAGAAAAACGAATACCTGGAGGCAAGGGAAGCTGGAGAGCTCATTCATGTTCATTTTCCCTTGGTTTCAATAGCAGAGTTCTAGAAAAAAATAAGAAGATATCTCCAAAAGAACACAAGTCACCTACCATTAAGAAAAACTGATAAGTTGACTTTCATGAAAACTAAAACTTAAGACAGGTGTAATTGTACAGGTCTGTAATCCCAGTGCTCTGGGAGGCTGAGGTAGGAGGATTGCAAATTCAAGCCCATCCCGGGCGATTCAGCAACTTAATGAGACCCTGTCTCCAAATAAAAATAGAGGGCCGGTGAGATAGCTCAGTGGCATAAGTGCCTGCTTGGCAAGTGCGAGGTCCTGAGTTCGACTCCCGGTACCCACATACGAAAAAAGGGCTGGTGATAATCGCTCAGCTGCACGGGCGCCTGCTGGCATGCAAAGTCCTGAGTTTGACCCCTGGTACCCACAAAAAAATAAATAAATAAAAAATAAAAATAGAAAGGATTGGGGATGTAGTTTAGTGCAAAGGCCCAGGTTCAATCCCTAGTACTAGGGCAGGGTGGGGAGAGTGGAAGGAAAAAAATTTTAACTTCTTAGCTAAGGATGCTAGCTCAAGGGTAGAGTGTATGCCTAGCATGCATAAGGCTCTGGGTTTAATCCCCAGTTGGGAAAAAAAAAAAAAAAAAGACCTTCTGTTTATCAAAAGACACTTATCAAGAAAATGAATACAGGCCAGGCATGGTGGTACACACCTGTAATCCCAACTACTCTGCAGGCTGAGGCAGGAGGGTCACAAGTTCAAGGGCAGCCTGGGCAACTTGGACCCTGTATTGAAATAAAATAATATGAAAAAGGGCTGCAAGCTGGGCGTGGTGGCACACACTTGTAGTCCTAGCACTCAGGGTGCTGAGGCAGGAGGATTGCCACGAGTTCGAGGCCAGCCTGGACTACATAGTGAGTTCAAGGCCAGTCTGAACTCTTAGTGAGACCCTGTCTCAAAAAACCAAAAACAAACAAACAAACAAAACAAAAAAAGGGCTGCAGATGTAGCTCAGTGGTAGGGTACTTGGCAAAGCCCTGGATTTAATTCCCAGTACTGAAAATGAGAGAGAGAGATACAGAAAGAATATAGGCAAGTGAAGAAAAGACTGGGAAAAACCTTCAAAATACCTGTCTGGCGATTGTCTTATGTCGAGTATGTACATGTGTGTATGTGTGTATATTTATATGTGTGTACATGTTTATATACACATGTATATGTCACTCATTTCTGCAGATTTGTTATTAAAAGACTAACAGGCTGTTTGTGTGTGGTGGCAGGCCTGTAATCCCAGCACTTTGGAAGGCTAAGTCATGAGGATCGCAAGTTCAAACCCAGCCTGGACAACTTAGTGACTTGGAGAGACCCTGTCTCAAAACTTTAGAAAGGGATGGGATGTTGCTTAGGGCAAAGACCCTGGATTCAATCCCCATTATAAAAAAAAAAAAAAAAAAAAAAAAAGACTAACAACATGATTGTTTGGTTTGGCTTCTTGGTGCTGGGGACTGAACCCGTGGCCCTGCACACACTAGGCAAGCACACTGCCACTGTGGCAGACCCCCAGTCAATTTCTCTTTTTTTTTTTTTGAGACAGGGGCTCCCTATGTAGTCCAGGTTAGCCTCATGATCCTCCTTCCTCAGCCTCCCACAGTCCTATAATCCCAGGACTGTACCACCATATATATATATGGTTATTATTGTGAAAAGTCCATATGCTCATCAATCAGATAAAGAAATTCAGATATATCTACATAATGAAATACTACCTTAAAAATAAAAAAGAGTAAGCTATGGAAACATGCAAGAACATGGATGATTTTTATTATTTTTTTTTTTTAATTTTTTTTTTGAGACAGGGTCTCACTATATGAGTTCAGGCTGGCCTTGAACTCACTCATTATGTAGCCCAGGCTGGCCTCAAATTTGTGTTAATCCTCCTGCCTCGGCCTCCTGAGTGCTGGGATTGCGGGAATGTGCCACCACACCTGGCTGATTCTTTTTTTTTTTTTTTTTTTTACTGGTACATTTTAGACATACATAATGATAACATTAATCATAGGGAATTTGTACCTGTACATGGTGTATCTTGCTTCTTTTCTGGCTGATTCTTAAACTCTGTTCTTGGACTGTGGATGTTGCTTATTGATAGAATGTTTTTCTAAGTATGCATGAGGCTGGGGTTAAATCCCAGCATTGGGAAAAATAAAACAAAACAAACAAACAATAAAATGAAAAAACTTTATGCTAAGTGAAAGAAGCTAGACAGAAAGAGTATACATTGTATAATTCCATCATTGAAAACTCTACTAAAGGCAGATGGAGCCAGGTGTGGTGGCGCAGGCCTGTAATCCCAGCACTCGGGAGGCTGAGGCAGGAGAATCTCTGCAAGTTCAAGGCCAGCCTGGGCTACATAGCAAGACCCTGTCTCAAAAAACCCAAAAAAACCCAAAAAACAGATGGAGCTGACAATGGGCCACATAGTAAGACTGTCTCAAAAAAAATTTTAAAAAAGAGGGGAAGGGGACCAAAAGATGGAGGGATTGGGGAGAGAGGGAGGGAAAGGGATGAAAAATGAATTAAGATATGTTACATACATGTACCAACTCCCCACAAGGGATGTTATCATTATTTACTGTACTGATGAACATGTACTAATGAAAAGTAAAAATTGAAAAAAAAAAAAGATGTCCTGTCCCTCCCCCCTTACTTGGCACCTAGAAGACTTGTACAGTGCCAGGGAGCATCCAAGTTCCTGCAGTTGGCACCTGTTACTTAAAAAACAGAGATTAGAGCAGAAATGACCTGGGCTGGGGTCACTTACCTAGAATCTGCTTGTCATTTGGAGGCCCTTGTCCGGTGGCTCGGACCAAAGACCAGAGCAACCCTGGATGCCATGGTTCTGCTGCTTGGCAACTCCTTCCGCCATGGAAGGGACAAGGAGAACACAAAGTCACAGAACTCTGCTTAGAGCCACAAGTCAGGAGACATGTTGCTTGCACTGTAACATCAAGCGTCTCAAATCTAAGTCTGGGTCAGGTTAGCCCCGAGCAGGGTTTATGGAGCACGGGGTCTCCCAGCTTGGGCTCCGTGTAGCCCGGGATCAGTTCCACAGGCAAGGCCTGAGCAAAGAGCCCTCCCAGCCTGGACCACAGACAGCCTGGTGACCAGAGCTGCAGGAGGGGCCCCTCCATAGCACTGAGCCCTGTCCCCCACTCCCTCAGGACACCGATCATTACATCGCCACCATTTTTCAGGATTCTGAATGAATGATGGGCTTGGCCTGAATATTGAATCCATGGCAGGGTATGGAGAGCAATAGGGAATGGATGGCGTATTGGATTGGGATGATTTAAGTGAGTTTAGGGAAGGGACTTTTTGCAAAGGTGTAGATGGAATGTGGGAGAACTGCAGAGGAGAACGCATACCTCGGGCCGCAGAGGCAAGGGAAGGGGCAGCTGTGGAAGCCTCGACAGGGAGCTGCGTAGTCAGGGCCAGAAGCGCCATCTGCAGCAACTCCAAAGAGGGAGCTGGGGGAGTGAACCCCAGGCTTCCTGCTCCTGTCTCCCTCTGACCTCCCACCCACCCAGGCTCCTCACTAGCCTGTCTGAACTGGAAGCAGAGGACCGGGAAGCCCATTGATATCATCTGCTTCGTCTCCTGGGGTACAAAGTAGAGTGAGTAATAGTAACAGGCAGAAGTTTTGGGGCCAAAAGAACACACCCAGCACAGAGGCAGAAAGCTCTGGATTCCAAATCCTGCTATCTCTTCCTAGCAGTGTGACCTTCAGCAAGTCACATAGTCTCTCTCAGCTGCAGTTTCTCAGTTGCAAAGTAGAAACCATTCTACATCATAGAATTCCCATTATGTGAGCAGACACACACACACACACATAGGCAAAGACACATACACACAAATGTGCACACACTTACGCAGAACATTTAACCCAGAACAACTTTGTATATGAAGGGTACGAGAAAATTGATTTAGCTGCTGCTTCTCCCCCACCCCTTCCCTTTCCACCTCCAATCTCCCCTCCTCCTCCTGATTATTATTAATAGCTTATCTGTGACCAAGGTCACTTGGCGCTGAGTCTCCTCCTAGTCTGACGCCAGTGCTCTTGTGTCCTTGTGGCATGGAGAGCCAGGCACGTGGCACGGTGGCCGAGGAGAATGATCCGCAAGATATGTTGAGCTGAGGTTCTCGCTGCCAAACCGAATGGCTGTGTCTTCAGTCCCCGAGGTGAGCATCTCAGCGGAGCCAGGCCTCTGCACGAAGCTCTGCCTGCTGCCCACTGTTGGGCTTCGCTCTGTCAGGACAGAGCAGAGAGGCTGCGCGTCCTTTCTCAGCTGTGGCCGGGACCGGCAGTGGCTGTCCTTGGGCCCAGAAGGCCAGAGCTGGGGACGGGGGTGGTGAGGATTCAGTAACAGAGATCAGTGGCTGCCTCCTAACAGTTCTCTCAGGAAGCCCACATGCACCTGATCAAAGCTGTCAGGTGGATCCCAAAGTATCCTGTTCTCCAAAGGGTTCAATGAACCAAAAGTTTGAAAACACCTGCCTGGAAAGCAATGCTGCTGCCCCGCTGGGTGGTCAGGATTTGGAGCTGACCTGGCAGAGCTGGCCAGGCTAACAGAACCACTTGCTTGAATCTGTGATGAGAAGTTGCTATAGTTTGGGTCCTGAGTCCCTGAAAGGTTCGTGTGTTAAAGTCTTGGTCACCAGCCTGTGCTGCTGTCGGGAGGTGGTGAAATCTTTAAGAGGTAGGGCCTAGTGGAGGAAGTTAGGTCACTTGGGGTGCATCCTTGAAGGAGATGTTGGAATCCTAGCTCCTTCCTCTCTTTGTCTTCCTGGCCACCATGAAGTGAACAGGCCCCTCCGCCATGTGCTCCATGCCATGATACACTGTGCTGCAGACCCAAAGCAACAGGGCCAAAGACCATGGACTAAAACATCTGAAATTGTGAGCCAAAAAAACCTTTCCTCTTTACAAGCTCATTATCTCAGGTATTTTGTTACAGTGATGGAAAGCTAACAGAAATGAACCAGTTTTAGGTCTCTCATGCAGCCCACTGGAGCTTCCACTTACTAGGATCTGGCTGGAGCTACTTCTTCCCCTTGGGTCTTATCTGTAGCCACTGAGAATCCACAGCTTTGGCTAGCTTACTTGTTTCTATGGGCCATCAGGCTCCTCTGCAGTGCTTCCACATGAAGGGGCTGGAAGGTTTAACTCCAAGGCATGATTAAGGTTACCTTAAGAAAGATGAGCTAGTTATTTCCAAAGATGAGAGAAAGTTATTGGTTTTGGTTTTGGTTTTTTGAGACAGGGTCTCATTATGTAGTTTAGGCTGGCTTTGAACTCATGGCAATCCTCCTGCCTCAGCCTCCTGAGTACTGGGATTATGGGCATGCACCACCATCCCCAGTGAGAAAGGAGTTTTTAAAAAAACTTAACTGCTTGGAACAGTGTGTGCTAACCTGTCTGATTCCACTTTTGATTCTCTATACCCTCCTTGGAGAAGTGACTTTCAGTGCCTTTTGACCTTGACCCACAATAAGAAATATCTGTTAGGTCTAGGCTAGACCAGCCCATGGCCACCTCCTTGCAACTGAAACAAGAGCTTGAGGAAGCAACAGGCAGACCGTGTGTTCTCCTGTGTGTTCAATGCTGGAGTGTCAGCTGGTCTGATGCATTTTAAAAGCTGCATTAGCTTTCTGGATCTCCAAGCTCACAGCTTTTTATTTTTTTTCTGTTCTGTTTTGTTTTGTTTTGTGAGACAGGGTCTCACTGTGTAGTCCAGGCTGGTCTTGAACTCGCTATGTAGCCCAGGGTGCCCTCGAACTCATAGAGATCCTCCTCCTGCCTCAGCCTCCCGAGTGCTGGGATGACCAGCCTATACCTGGTTTAAATACATTCATTTTAAAAATAGAGTTCAGTAGGTTTGTGTTATGCTTACTACAAACAAATATTGTTACATATGTGAAATTAGTATCTGAACTGTAAAGTTAGGAATGTTACAGTTTCTTCATTTTTCTGAGGAATTGGGAGGAGTTAATGGTTTAGGATAGGTGGATTCTGTACTGACCCTGAAACTCCATAGATGAACTACAGTAGTTAATTGTGGGATTTTTTTTTCTTTTTCTTTTTCTTTCTTTTTTTCCTCCACTTAAAGGTTTTAAACAGTCTCTACGGAATCGCCTCCTCAAGGGGCCGGTTTCTGTGGGTTTGCTCAAACTCCTGCTGTTACACTTCTGGTGGATTTGCTACACAGTGACCTCTGTGACCTCTGAGACTTGGTTGAGAGTTGTCTGAACAGCGTGGTGACTGAGAATACCCAGCCCTCACCGTGGTTGCAAGCACCCCTTAATTCCCCTGCACCCACATCCTCCCACCCCCACTCTCCCAGTGATGGTGCCCTTTGCCACGTCAGCCAGGGCTGCAAGGCATGGTGGTGTGGTATTTGTGAGGAGCCTCCCGCGGGTCCATCATAAACTTTGCGGAAGGATTTAAGTAAGTATGTGAAAAAGATGTGAAACCTTTGACTCCTAAAGCCTTTACAGTTTTAAGGAGCAGCATTACGGTTTAACTTCTGGTTTCTGTGTCAAGCTGTTATTAACAACACCAGCCTGGTTTATTCTTCGTGATGTGAGTTAAGCAACATTAAACATACCATAGCATGCCAGTCTGATAAAAGGTATTTTATTTTGTGAGTTGTTATTGGGAACTTTGAAATGTACCACTTAATTTTTTTTTTTTTTTTTTGTGGGTACCGGGGGGTCGACCTCAGGACCTCACACGCCAACAGGCACCCGTGCCGCTGAGCGATATCACCGGCCCCTTTTTCGTATGTGGGATCCGGGAGTCGAACTGGGGCCCTCGCGCTTGCAAGGCAGGCGCTTACGCCGCTGAGCCATCTCACCGGCCCTTTTTTTTTTTTTTTTTTTTTTGACAATGTCGTGCTGTGTAGTTCATGCTGGCCTTCAACTCGTTAACTTACCATGTCGCTCAGGCTGGCCTCAAACTCTTGATGACCCCCCTGCCTCAGCTTCTCTAGTTCTGGGATTACAGGCATATATACCTGTAATGCCTAGACTTGATTGCTTGGGTTTTTATTGTGAAATAATTTTTTTTTTTTTTTTTTTGTGGGTACCGGGGGGACGACCTCAGGACCTCGCGCACCAACAGGCACCCGTGCCGCTGAGCGATATCACCGGCCCCTTTTTCGTATGTGGGTTCCGGGAGTCGAACTCGGGCCTTCGCGCTTGCAAGGCAGGCGCTTAAGCCGCTGAGCCGTCTCACCGGCCCCTGTGAAATAATTTTTAAAACACACAGAGTGACCAGTACAATGCTTTTGCATCTGTTTATCACCAAGCCTCAGTGGTTATCAGGATCTTCTACCTTTGCTTCCAAAATGCCCTTTCTCATTTTTTTTTTTTTTTTTTGTGTGTGGATATTTTCTAAAGCAGATCCAGACCTATTATTCCATAGCTGGAACATGTGTGTGCTTGCAGGGTGCAGGGAATTTTAAACATGGCCCACTGCCATTGTCACACTGGTTGGTCATCAGTTCTCTCATTCTTAGGAACATGATTGCAGTTGATTGTTGTAGATCCTGAGTTTTAATAAAAGTTTACACATTAAAAAGAAGAAGAAGAAGAACACTGTGTGCTGAAGCAGAGCTTTTGTTCTGGGAATGAAGAACATTTCTGCAATGATGTAGCAGAATCCTTTAAGGATCCCGCCAAGGACTCCCTTTCTGTGTCACAGCCAGTCTTCGCTGTGGCCAACACTTCCTGGAGATGAAACACAGGTTCTGATACAGAGGTCTCAAATTCAGAGCCCTAGGTCAGGTGAGGATGAGCGGAGGCGGCTCTTGTGAGTTCGTAGAAAAGGTATCACCATCTATAGGCCTGAGGATACACAGCTCCTGCCAGTTGTTCCCAAGCAGGAGTGCAAGCCCAGGATGACATCTCCCAATGCTTCAGGAGGAATCAGAAGCCTACGAAAGCTGTGATTTTTAAGTGCTAACTCTAAAGTTTTTTTCAGTATGTGAGACAATTCCACGTCTGGAAAGATGGGAGCAGATATACTTCTCCCTAGTCCTCCTGCTACATACAGTTAAAATCCTGCATCCACCAGAAAAAACAAAAAAACAAAAACAAAACCCCTGTACACTGTATAAAACAAACAGGAAGACTGAACAAGAAGAAAGTGACCAGCTAGGTATCTGAGGGCCCAGCAAGTGACTCAGCAGTGAGCTTCCTGGGTGTTCTTTTCACCTGGAAACACCAGCAACCCAAAGCTGACAAACAAGAGCCCCAAGGAAAGCCTGCCTTCTCCAGTCAAAGGACAGGGAAAGGAGCGGCCAGGGGAGATGGCTGAGCTTTAGACTCCACCCCCAGCAGAGGCCCCCCGGTTGGGGGGGGCTCATGATACAGCGCCATCTCCTCCCTCCAGCATGGGGTCAGAGGAGGCCTCGTCATCACTCAGGCCTTTCACCAACAGTCAGCAGTAACAAGGCCCTCTTACCCTAAGTGTCCATGGAGGCCCACCCAGCGGGTGCCACATCAGCGAAGCCCTGACAGGAAACGTGGCTCCCACCCCTGCGCAGCAGCCGGAAGGAGCCCCTCCAGCACCAGGTGTCTGTGGAGGCCACGTGGAGACCCTGGGCTTCCGTGCCCTCCTTGGAGCAGTGTTGGGGGAGGCCTGCTAAATCCCAAGAGCGAAACAAGGTCCAGAGTCTCAATCCATAATCACCTGCCACACCAAGAGCCTGAGAACTCTGACCTGAATAAGGAAATAGAATTTGTCGACACCCACATCACAATGACACCCAGGGCCGGTGAGACGGCTCAGCGGCATAAGCGCCCGCCTGGCAAGCACGAGGTCCCGAGTTCAACTCCTGGTACCCACATACTAAAAAAGGGCCGGTGATATCACTCAGCGGCATGGGCACCTGCTGGCGCGCAAGGTCCTGAGTTTGACCCCTGGTATCCACACACACACACAAAAAAAGACACCCATATTAGAATTCTTGGAAAAAGGTTTTTGAAGCAGCCATCCTAAAAATGCCTCAGTGCGTACAATGTGTCTAAACACAAACATACTTGGAACAGATGAAAAAAATACAAAGGAGCAGGAAAGAAACAGTGTCAACACATCAATGCAGTCATGGGCCACATGATGTTTCAGTCAACTACGTACCACATGTATGATGTGACCTGTGAGATTATAATGAAGCTGAAGTATTCTTACTGCCTGGTGACATCTTAGCTGGTATAACATCATAGCACAACACAGTACTCAGGTGTCCGTAATGAAGTGGATGCAGAAAAACCTAGTGAGCTGCCAGTCATTTAAAAGTACAGTAGGAGGGCCGGTGAGATGGCTCAGCGGCTTAAGCGCCTGCCTGGCAAGCACGAGGGCCCGAGTTCGACTCCCGGAACCCACATACGAAAAAGGGGCCGGTGATATCGCTCAGCGGCACGGGCGCCTGCTGGCGCGCGAGGTCCTGAGGTCGACCCCCCGGTACCCACAAAAAAAAAAAAAAAGTACAGTAGGAGCCCGTGGCAGGAGGATCCTGAGTTCAAGGCCATCCTGTGCTACATAGCTCAAGGCCACCCAGGATTACATAGCGAGACCTTGTCTCAAAAGCACCACAACAAAAGTATAGCACGTATGTACTGTGCTTATTGTTAGGTTGTTCTCCATCTACTTCTAAAGTTTACCTAAAACAGTAGCCCATATCACACCAGTAGCAGTCCCACATCTCTTGATTGTATCATTTTCTCCTGTGCTGGGTTTTATTTGTGTTATTTTGTTTAATATGGCTTCTAAGGTACAAAACCCACTGCTGATGTTGCTGGTAAGGAGCTGTTTTGAGTGATTGGCCTGGAAATGAAAATAAAAATGAGTACGAAGGTGAAAAGTCAGTGATGATTGTTTCTCCCCAGTTAAACATGTCCCATTCCATTACAGCTATGATATTAAAGAACAAGAACAAAGTGCTGGAGCCAGGGTGGCACTTGCTGGTAATCCCAGCATTCTGAGAGGCTGAGGCAGGAGGATCCAAGTTTGAGTTCAGTCTGGGAAATTTAGTAACTAGTGAGACCCCATCTCAAAATAAATTAAAAGAGGGGAGCTGGGACACAGCTCAATGAGAAGGCCCAGTACCCCCCCCCAAAAAAAAAAAAAAAAAAAAAAACTGCTTCATTAGAGGACCAGAGATTAACAAAAATTCAAGAAAGACCTCTATCAGATATGGAGAAGCTTCTAATGACTGGACTGAGGGTCAAACGTAGAAGTGTATTGGTCTTGGCACCATGGTGATTGTGGTCAAAACGAAACGCTTGCAATGTTGAAAGAAAATGCTGGGCCCAACTGTGATGTTGAATTTACTGATTCTGGGTGGTTTAACCAATTCAAGACTCTTTATTCATCACACAGTGTGAAAGTGAGAGATGAGTCTGTGAGTGCTGATGTTAACACAGCTGAAGAATTTTTGGAAACTCTGGATAAGCTGATTGTGGAAGAAAATCACTTGCCAGAGCAAATCTTCAATTTGGAGGAGAATTTGCTATTCTAGAAACAGATGCCTAAAAGGACTTTCATCCATAAAGAGGCAAGGTTAGTGCCAAGATTCAAGGCTTTTAAGGACAGGATACGCCTTGCTTGGGGTGATGTTGCAGCCTACAAATTGTGATCTGGCACAGTGAGAACCCCAGATCTTCAATAAGCACACACTGTCGGGGTCCCACAGGGGCCGTGAAGTCATGGGTGACCCAGCTCCTCTTTCAAGTTGCCCCCCTGCCTTGCTCTGCCTGGGAGATGGAAAAGTACTGTTTGGAGGATAACGTGCCTTTCAAGGTTTGGGGCTGGGAATGCAGCTCAGTGGTGGAGGGAGTGCCTGGCACCGTGAGGTCCTGGGTTTGATCCCTGGCACCACAAACAAAAGAGAAATACCCTCCAAGGTTTGGCTTTCAGGTAACAGTGCTCCCACACGTCGTCCTTTTATTGGTGATCTTTGTCCCAATTTCAAAATGGTGTTTTTCCCTCAAACACCTCCTCATGATCAAAACAATGGATCAAAGAGTTGTGCCAGTTTTTAGCGATCAGTATCTAGGTTGCACCTTTGCACCGGCTATTGCTGCAGCAGAGGAGCACACTGAGAAGACACTGGGCAATTCTGACAGTTTCACCCCTGCGACAGCATTGAGACCCTTGCTTGAGGCTGGGGATGTAGCTAAGTGGTGCAGCACATGGTCAGCACACAAAAGGCTCTGGGTCAGTCCTCAGCACCAAAATGAACAAAAAATCCAGACACTTTTGGGCTCATCGTGATGTCACCAAGAAGTATATGAATGCTGTCCTGAAGAAGACACTTGAGAGGTTCATCCTTGAGCCTGGCATGGTGGTGCACACCTGTAATTCTAGCACTCCAGCACTCTGGAGGCTGAGGCAGAGGATCACCATGAGTTTGAGGCCAGCCAGGGCTACATAGTGAGTTTGAGACCAATCTGAACTACATAGCAAGACCTTGTCTCAAAAAATACAAAAGCAAAACAAAACAAAAAAAGCCAGCTTGGGCAATCGGGTAAGACCTCATCTCAAAAAAAAAAAAAAAAAATAGTTTGAGGGCCGGTGAGATGGCTCAGTGGCACAAGTGCCTGCCTGGCAAGCGCGTGGTCCTGAGGTCAACTCCCGGTACCCACACACAAAAAATAAATAAATAAATAAATAAAAAGTATATAAAATAAAAGAAGTCATAGTAAGCTCAAACCAAAGCAAAACAAAATAAACCAGAGCCTCAAAGACAAATGAGACTATAGCATAAGATCTAATATTCATGTCATTGGAGTCACAGAAGAACAAAAGGAATATTCCAAGAATTTTTCTCAAGTTTTGCAAGATATAAACCTACATATTCATGAAGCTGAGCACACAGGATTAAACTCACGCTGAAAAACATCATAGGCAAACTTCTGAACACTAAAGAAAAAGAAAACTCTTGAAAACAGCCGGAGAGAAATGACACTTGGCCTATAGGGAAAACAATTCAGTGATAGCAGATTTCTCATCGGACACTGTGGGGGCCAGCAGGAGGGGGTACATTTTTCAAATGCTGAAAGGAAAAAGCTGTGAACATGGAATTCCGTCTCTCATGAAACAGGCCTTTAAGATTGAGGGGGGAGTGGGCTGGGGATGCAGCTCGGTGGTAGAGTGCTTGCCTAGCATGCACAATGGCCTGGGTTCAATCCCCAGTACCACAGGAAAAAAAAAAAAATGAGGGGGGAAACGGGACCTTCTTACATGAGGGGATCACTGTGGAAACTTGTCTCCAGCAGATGGACCCTAGTGGCAGCTCTCTAGCCAGAAGGACATGGTGACAACAGGAAGCATGGAAAAATGATCAACAGAGAATAGTCATAGTTTGAATATTCTAAACTACATTTGACAGTTGAAACAAAAATTATAACACTGTTGAATGTGGCTGTTGGTAAATATAAAGGAAATACTGAAGGCAATTACGTTACAAACAGGGAACTTAAAGGGACAGAGAAGTAAGCTTCCTACATTTCACCTGAACAGATCGTCTGAGCAGATGAAACGTCAATACCAGTAGATTGTGCAAAGATACGTATGTATAACGTAATGCCAAGAGCACCCATTGAAAAACTAAGGAGATACACTCAAAATGGTGTAGATAAATCAAAATAAAGTTCTAAAAAGAGTTCATGTAACCTATAGGACATAGGAAAAAGGAGTCAGAGAAATGAAAAACAGAACATACACGCAAAAGTGGTAGACCGAAGTCCCAACATATTAATAAATATATTAGTTATAAATGACAAAAATATACCAATTAAAGATATTAGTAGAATGGATTAAAAAACATGATCCAAGTTGGGCATGTTAGCACAGTCCTGTAATTCCAGCACTCCAAAAGGCTGAGGCAGGAGGATTTTAAATTCGAGCCTAGCCTGGGCAATTTAGCAAGACTTTGTCTCAAAATAAAAAAATAAAAAAAGGGTGGAGAGTCTACCTCACTGTGAAGGCCCCAAGTCCAATCCTCAGTATCAAGATTAACTAAATTCAAAAACCAAAACTAAAGTGGGGGACAACTGGAGATAGCTCAGTGTGAAGACTCTGGGTTCAATCCCCAATTCTACAAAACAAACAAAAAACCCTACAGCTAACATCAGACTTTCTAGTGAAAGACTGAATGCTTTGCCTCAAAGATTGAACACAGGAAAGTATGTTCACTTTCACTGATACTATTCAACATAGTGCCAGAAATTGTAGTCTGTGTAATAACAGGAAAAGAAGTCAGAATAGTGACACATGCCTGTAATCCCAGCACTTTGTGAGGCTGAGACAGGAGAATTGCAAATTCGAGCCAGCTTGGGCAGGTTAGTGATTTAACAAGACTCTGTCTCAAAAAAAAAAAAAAAAAAAAAAAGACCTGAGATTGTAGCTCATGCAAAGGTCCTGAGTTCAATCTCTAGTACCATGTTTAAAAAAAAAAAAAAAAAAAAAGAAAAAAAGAAAAAGAACAGAAAAGAAGTCGGACCTGGTCAGACACACCTGTAATCCCAGCGTTTAAGAGGCAAAGATAGGGTTTCCACCGGAACCGCCATCTTCCAGTAATTTGCCAAAATGACGAACACAAAGGGAAAGAGGAGGGGAACCCGGTATATGTTCTCTGGGCCTTTTAGAAAACATGGGGTTGTTCCTTTGGCCACATAAACGGGAATCTACAAAAATGGTGATGTTGTAGACATCAAGGGAATGGGTACTGTGCAAAAAAGGAACACCACACAAATGTCACCATGGCAAAACAGGAAGAGGCTACAGTGTTACCCAGCATGCTGTTGGCATTGTTGTAAACAAGCACGTTAAGGGCAAGATACTTGCCAAGAGGATTAATGTGTGTACTGAGCATATTAAACGCTCAAAGAGTCAAGATAGCTTCCTGAAACGCGTCAAGGAAAATGATCAGAAACAGAAGGAAGCCAAAGAGAAAGGTACCTGGGTTCAACTGAAGCGCCAGCCTGCCCCGCCCAGAGAAGCGCACTTGGTGAGAGCCAATGGGAGGAGCCTGAGTCGCTGGAACCTGCTAAGCTGGGGATGGAGCTCTGCCCTTCAGCACCTAATTGGCTGCTAAGTGTTCTAGGCCCTACTTAAAAATAAAAAATCATCCCGTGTTGCAAGGTTGGTTTTCTTAATTGAACAGGTGTGTGGTGCTTTTTACCTCAGAAACAAATATTTGGAGCAGATTTTCATTGTACCTAGTTAATTGTGTCAGGTCTTTACTCCTCAGTGTTTTTCTTGCTGAAAGATAGTGCTGAGGTATTGTGTATGTGTATACCCAAATGGCCAAATATTTCTGAAATATTTATATTGGCTTGAAGATCCTGTAAATCACCATGGGGAAAAGATGTATCAAAATAAATGGAAGTCACTTCAGTTAAATAAATGGAAGTCCATTTCAGTTAAATGAACTGTTTAAAGCAAAAAACACAACAAAACAAAAGGCTAAGATGGGGCTGGGGATATAGCTCAGCAGCACAGCGCCTGCCTGGCAAGCACAAGGTCCTGAGTTTGATTCCCGGTACCAAAACCAAACACAAACAAACAAAAAAACCGGCTAAGATAGGAGGATCTGGAGTTCAAAAATCCAATCCAAAAATGGCACCCAAAATGAACAGACATTTCTCAGATGATGAGGTACAAACAGCAAGTAAATATGTGAAAAAAATGTTCAGCATCAACTTGTCATTCATGAAATACAAAAATATGAGATTCCATCTCACCCCAGAAAGAATGGCTATCATCAAGAAATCAACCAATAACAAATGCCTGCGGGCTATGGGGAAAAAGGAACTTTTCTCCACTGTTGATGGGAGTGTAAATTGGTACAACCACTGTGGAATCAGTGTGGAGATTCCTCAAAAAACTAAAACTAGAGGTTCCATTTTACCTAGCTATTCCATTTCTAGGTATCTTCCTGAAAGAGTTAAAAACATCATACCATGATATATACACACCCATGTTTGTTTGTTTGTTTGTTTATTTTTGAGACAGGGTCTTAAGCTGTAATTCAGGCTGTCCTTGAACTCACTGTGTAGCTTCAACTTGTGGCAATCCTCCTGCCTTAGCCTCCTGAGTGCTGGGATTACAGGCATGCACCACCATGCCCAGGTACACCCATGTTTATAGCAGCACAATTTATAATAGCTAAATGTTTGAAACAGATCATATGCCCATCAATGGATGAATAGATCAAGAAAATGGGGTTTTTATGTACAATGGAGTACTACTCTGTCATAAAGAAGGAGAAACTTGAGACATTTTCAGGTAAATGGGTGCACTTTGAGTACACAATTTTAAGTGAAATAAATCAGACACACAAGTTTAAATCTCATTATTTCTCTTGTGTGAGAAACCCAAAGGGTAAATAAGGAGCAAAATGGAGGATAGATATTGGGAAGTAGGAAGAACATATCAAATGGGAAGGGGAATAAGGGGGGAGGGGAAAGGAAGGAAGGGAAAAATGAAAACAAAGCTTTGTAAATGGGGAGAGGAGGAAGAGTTGCGGGGAGGGGAATGGGAAAAAAAGAATTAAGATATATCATGTACAGGTACAAATTCCCTGTGATGAGTGTGATCAGTATGTATGGCAAATTTGTACTAATAAAAATAAAATAAAAAATTTTAAATGTCATTCTCTAAAGAGCGAGAGAGGAGGCATACAGGTCAGAAATGAAGAAAGGAGACTGTCTTGTTTGTAGATGACATTCAAGAAATCTACAAAACAAAAAAGTCCCAAGAACTAATAAGCAAGTTCGGCAGGTCACAGAAAAAGGATCAACATACAAAACTCAACCCTGTTTCTAGAAATTAACAGTGAGCATTTCCATCTCTGCAACCACTAATCATTTTCTTGTCTCCTAATCACTTTGAAATACATCATGGTGGGCTGGGGATATAGCTCAGCGGTACAGTGCCTATCTGGCAAGTGTGAGGTTGTGAGTTCGATTCCTGGTACAAAAAAAAAAAAAGAAATACATTATGGTTTGTTTTGGCCAATGGTTACTTACTGGGTCAAAGGAGAACCGGGAGTGATCCCTCTGCTCTGTGTGTGGTGCCCCTCATTGGATCTCTTTCTGTCTCCTCTCCCCCTCCACTTCCTGGCCTTTAGTTACCACTATTTCATTCTGTTGTTCTGTGAGGTTGGCTTATTCATTTCCAAGAATGAGTGAGAATGTGTGGTATTGTCTTTCTGTGTCTGGTTTGTTTCACTTAACCTAATAATCTCCAGTTTCATCCAGGTTGCTGCAAATGACAGACTGTTACACTTTTTCATGTCTGAATAATATTCTATTGTCTAATGTAGCATATTTCCTTTATCCATTTGTCCACTGAAGAGCATCTCCATTGATTCCTTATTTTGGCTGTTTTGAATTGCTGCAATAAACATGGGAGTGCAAGTATCTTTTTGGAATACTGATTTCATCTCCTTTTGTAGGTGAAATTGCCAAATCATATGGTAGTCCTATTTTTAGTTCTTGAGGAATCTCCACACTGTTTTCCATAATGGCTGTGCTAATTTACATCCCATGCAAGATTGTATAAGAGTTCCTTGAAGAGACATTTCACCAAAGAGAAGGTACAGAAGGCAAATAAATGCAAGGAAGAATGTCCAACATCACTAGCCACTGGAAATGCCAATTGAGACCATAGTGATGTATCATTACCCACTTGTGAGAACAGCTAAAATAAAGTAGCAAATGTGAGTGAGGGTGAGGAGAAACTGGATCTCTCACACACTGCTCTTGGGAATGTAAAATGGAGCAGCCACTCTAAACTAATTTGGTGTTTTCTTTAAAAACTAAATATAGGCCGGGGATATAGCTCAGCGGCACAGCGCCTGCCTGGCAAGCACGAGGTCCTGAGTTCGATTCCTGGTACCTAAAAAAACACAAAAAAACAAACATAGCCTTACCATAGGATCCAAAATTGTACTTCTTGGCATCTATCCCAGATAAATGAAAACGTGTATCCACGTTCATGGAGGCTTCATTTGTAATGGTCGAAATCTGGAAACAATCAAATGAGCCTCAACTAGATAAATGGTTAAACAAACTGTGGTACATCCCCGTCGTGTATGGTTGCTTAATGGGAGTCCCTAAAAGACATGTCTGCCTTTCACTCCTGTATGCGTGAGGCCACCAGCTGTGTGGCCTTACTTGGGGGGGTCCAGATGTGATTAGAGATCTTGAGATGAGATCATCATGGGTGATCTGGGTGGATCCTGAATTCAGCAAGTGTCTTTATACAAGACGAGAGAGTGTGTAGCTCAGTGTGTACTGTGCTTGCTTAGCGCATGCAGGGCCCCCGTTCGATCCTCAACACACGTGCGCACACACACACACACACACATCACAATAACAGAGAAAGAGAGAAAGGGTGGGAGAGAGACTGAGGAAGCAGAAGCAGCAGAAGGAGGAGGAGACCCAAACACACATAGTAAAGAAGGCCATGTTGGCCGGTCGTGGTGGTGCACACCTGTAATCCCAGCACTTGGGAGTCTGAGGCAGGAGGATCGCCATGAACTACGTAGGTCAGGCTGAACTACATAGCAAGAACCTGCCTCAAAACACCACCACCAACAACAACAAAAAGGTCACGTCAAGAAAAAAGTGATTGGTGCCAGGCATGGTGGTGTATACCTATGGTCCTGTGATCCTGGCTATTCAGGAAGCTGAAACAGGAGGATCACTTGAGCCCAGGAATTTTGAGGCCAGCTTGGGCAACATAGCAAGACTCTATCTCAAACAAACAAACAAAACAAAACAAAAGTGGTGACAAATTATGCAACTACAAGCCAAGGAACAGCTGGAGCCAACAGACGTGGAAGAGGCCAGGACTCATTCTTCCCTAGAGCCTTAGGAGGGCATGTGGCCCTGCTGACAGCTCCATGTCAGACTTCTGGCCTCCAGAACTATAAGAGAATAAACGTCTGTTGTTTTTAAGCTGCCAAGTGTGTGGTAATTTGCTACGGCAGCACCAGGAAACAAATACACCATGGGATACTACTCAGCAATTAGGAGGGACAGGCTTGCCACAGCAATTTAGATGGCTCTCTAGGGTGAGTGAAAAGAGCCATCTCGAAAGGGGACGCACTGTATAATTCTTTTACATAACTTTCTCAAAATGACAAAATTATAAAGACAGAAAATAGATCAGTGGTTGCCAGAAGAAGGAGGGGAGGGAGTGTGGCTCTAAAGAGGTGGGAGGAGGGAGGTCTTTGTGGAGAGGGAGTTTGATTGCGGTAGCGCTTATGAGAATCTAAATGTGATAAAATGACACGGAACTGTTAATTCACAGTGCATTGTGTAAATCTCCTGCTGTTGATATTGTGTAAGATGCAGACAAAGGAGGAAGCTGGGTGAAGAGTACGTGGGATCTCTGCACCATCTTTCAGAATAAAAGTTAAAAATAAGTTCATTAGTATGAGGTAACATTTGGAAATGATGGGTCTGTTCTATGTTACGATTGTGGTAGTGGTTGTGTGGGTGAATACTGCTCTCGAAACTTCTCTAAACCAAGCCGGGTGTGGTGGTACATGCCTGTAGTCCCAGCACTTGGGAGGCTGAGGCAAGAGGATTGCTGCAAGTTCAAGGCCAGCCTGAACTACATAGTCCAGGCCAGCCTGAACCATATAGTGAGACCCTGTGTCAAAACTATCAAACAAAAATCCCTCTAACCAAACCCTTAACATGGGTTGTGTTATTGCATATCAACTGTGCCCCAATACAGTTGAGATTTTTGTTTTGTTTTGTTTTTCCAAAATAAAGTATAGCATGTCAGTTTTCAGTCTGAGTGTTCCTAGGCCAAACACTGGACTATTCTACCTCTGGCTACTGAAAACCTTATACATGAACATAGATTACTGAGTGTGTCAATGCAAGGGATCTACTGCTCCCAACATCTGATATGGAAGAGAAGTAGGCAAATGTTCACCCAGGGGAGGTGCGCAGAGGACTGCGGGAGAGGACACTGGCTGCAGCCTAATGGGATGATTGAGATTATCTCTTGCTAACACACCTGGCCCATTCACTCTCTTGGAGGCCCTAGCGGTAAGCAGGTAAAACCAGCTGACCCTAGATCACATCCCTCCATCCTGGACAGCGAATGCTCCAAGAATTCAGTGGAGGGCATCTGGGCCAGAGCTCATTGCGCTTTGTATTATGTGAATTATTATTTCTCTACCTACTGCCTGATTCTCTATTAGACTGGGTGCTGGAGGGCAGGGACTTCCATGTCTTTTTAACCCTTCTGGTCCTTTCAGTTCACCGAACCCAGCTGCCAACCCAGAATCCTTTGCCACTGATGAACAGTAATACACAGCTATCTGAGATATGAAGGGGAAGTTCATATTTAAGAAGAAATGGGTAAATGGACCAATTTTGGGTGAAAACAGTAGGTAAAGGTACTTAAATGGGAGTCTTTTCCACTCCAGTTCAACCTATTAGTATCAAACCAATTTATCAGTTAAAATATCCAAAGACCACTTCTGGGAAAAAGTCTGAGAGAATATACACTAATACTTTAACAGCAATTGCTTTACAGATCTGGGGTCAGAGAGGTTAATGTTTATCTCTTTAGAGAATTTTTAAAGTAGAATTTAAAAAATACTCTTAAATCTGTGAAAACCTGCTTACTCTCACGATAGGAGCAATGCAAATTAAAACTGGGCTGGCTTCCCATTTTTCACTAATCGCTCTGTCAAAGATCAAAATTTTTACTTAATAATGCAATAATACTGTTTTGATCAGAATATATTTCAGAGCCGAGCATAGTAGTGCACTCCTGTAATCCCAGCACTCAGGAGGCTGAGGCAGGAGGATCCCTGCAAGTTCAAAGTCAGCCTGTACTACACATCAAGACCCTGTCTCAAAAAAAAAAAAAAAGAAAAAAAGAAAAAAAGAAAAGAAAAAGAAAATATATTTCAGGAGAGAGTATAAATTGGTTGGTACAAACTCAACAATAGACAATTTGGTAGAATCTTTGAAAATTATAAATGCAGACATGTTTTGGCTTAGGGAATTCTACTTCTGAAAATCTGTGATTCATGTACAGCATACCTGTGGGGACTGATATATACAAGGTTATATATGGTGTCACTGTTAGCAGAAGATTGGAAGTCATCTAAATTTCCATAAATAGGGCACTGGCCTATTTTTTTCTTTTTTAAACAGGGTCTCGCTATGTGTATCCCAGGCTGGCCTCAAGCTCACAGGTACCCACCTGTCTCAGCCTCCTGAGTGCTGGGATGACAGATGTGTGCCATCACATCTGTCCCCTGGCTTAATTTTGGCACATTCATACAATAAAATGATGTACGGCAGTTACTTATAAAGAGTAAAGCAGCTTCTTAGGTCTCTTCTCTGAATTGACATTTGTGGTCAAGAGCTGGAATGTGCTGATTGGGTTAAACTCAGTTTACAAGATCCCCTTCCACTGGGCTTGGGGAAGAAGCCATGTGTGTGGACCCTGCTTCAGAAACCCGGGCTCTCGTAGCTGTTGTTTGTTTTTTAGAAAGGACCTCACTAAGTCCCCAGGCTGGGCTTGAGCTCACGGTCCCCCTGCCTCGGCCTCCCAGGATCACAGGCGTGCACTCAGACTTAGGCCTTGTCGTTTACCTACAACCAAGCCTTGGCCTGGGCTAGTCCCACATGCTTGTTCTTTTTCCTGATTCTACCACTGTCAGTGCCCTGCTTCTGGTCTTGCTTCAACCACTCTTACAGAGGCTGGAATTTTACTCCTCCATTCCTTTGAGAGATATTTATTGCCTGCTCTCTCTACACTGTGTGGGGGATCAAACATAGGGCCTTGCACACGCCAGACAAGCACACACCTGAGCAGCATCCCAGCACTGTCATGTGCCAGACGGTTCAAAGAACTTGGGGTAGAGCAGTGACAAAGAGGCACAAATCCTTTCCCACATCACAGACTTTACATCTTTTTTTTTTTTTTTTTTTTTTTTTTTTAAGACAGAGTCTTGCTATGTAGTTTAGGCTGACCTTGAACTCACTATGTAGCCCAGGCTGGCCTTGAACTCGCAGCGATCCTCCTGCCTCATCCTTCTGAGTGCTGGGATTACAGGTGTTCACCACCACGCCTCGCTGCTTAGCATTTCATATTGCAAAGAGACTTTACATGTCCCTTTCTAGAGCCCGTAGTGGGTTCCCGATCACACTTAGAGTAGATCTCAGACTGCTTTGTACAAGGTCCCACCCTTTCCTGCTCCCACTCTTTCCTGCCCCCGCCGCTCTCCTCGAACACCTGACTGCACTCCTGCACTGCGTGCGCTTCCGCACCTGCTCTTCCCTTGCCTGCGACACTTTCCCCCACACTGTCCAGACCAAGGCTCGGACCACACGTGGCTTTTGAAAACTGAGCAGTGCCTTGTGTGCAAATGCACAGTGTATTCCAAGCACTAAGTTCACACATGCAAAAATGGTGTTTTTATATTGACTACACTTTTTAAAATCTATTTTTATTCATGCCTATTTTACAAAATATTAGGTTTCGATGTGGCATTTCAATACATGAATATAATCTGACCGTATTCACCTCCCTCCTCTCCTCCCTCGTGCCCACCCCGCACCCCCTTCCTCCTGTCTAATAACACCTCCCTTCCACTTTCATGTCATCTTTGGTAGATTCCACACATGAGCGAAAACGTGAATCTGGCTGATTTCACTTAAGATGATGATCTCCAGTTTCATCCATTTGTCTTCAGATGACAAAATCTCATTCTTCTTTATGGCTGAATAATATTCCCTTGTGCCACATTTTCTTTATCTGCTCATCTGTTGGTGGACAACTAGTATGGTTCCATCTCTTGCCTATTGTGAATTGAGCTGCACTAATCATGAGAGAGGATACCTGCTGTATGCAGACTTTAATTCCTGCAGGTATATACTAAGGAGTGATACAGCTGGGTTATATGTAGTTCTACTTCTAGTTTTTTTTTTTTGTTTTTTTTTTTTGAGGAACCTCCACACTGATTTCCATAGTGACTGTACTAATTTACATTCCTACTAACAATGTAGAAGTCCCCCCCCACCAAAAAAAAAAAAAAGAAGTCCTCCTCCTGGACTTGGTCATGCACACCTGTAATCCCAGCACTTGGGAGGCTGAGGCAGGAGGCTCACCATGAGTTCAAGGCCAGTCTGGGCTATATAGTGAGTGCAAGGCTCAGCCTGGACTACACAGTGTGACCTTGTCTCAAAACACCAATAAATAAATAAATAAATAAAAAAGAATTCCCCCTACCTCCCCGCTGCATCCTTGCCAACACTTAATTATTGCTGTATTCTTATTCGATTTTTTTTTTTTTTTTGAGACAGAGTCTTGCAAGTCCAGGCTGGGTTTGAATTTATTATGTAGCCCAGACCAGCTTCAAACTTGCAGCAGTCTTTCTGCCTCAGCCTCCAGAGTGCACCACACACCTCCATTCTGTCTTATAGTCTTGATAGTCATTCTGACTGGGGTGAAATGGATTCTGTAGTAGTTCTGATTTGTATTTCCCTAATGATAAAGATGTTGAACATTTTTTATCTACTTATTGGCCATTTGTAATCTTATTTTGAGAAGTGTCTGTTTAATCTATTTGTCCATTTATTGATTTGGCTACTTGATGTTTTAATGTTAAAGTTTCTTCTATTTCTTTTGTTTGTTTGTTTGCATTTTGTTTGTTTTTGTTTTTGAGACAGGATTTCACTATGTAGTGCAGGCTGGCCTGGAACTCACAGGGATCCTCTTGCCTCAGCCAGCTGAGTGCTGGGATTTCAGGTGTGTGCCACCACACCTGGCCATTTGCCGGTTTATTTGCAGAACTGGGGATTGAACCCAGGGCCTTCACACTGAGCTGCATTCCCAACTTTTTTTTTTTTTTTTTTTTTTTTTTTTTTTTGAGACAGGTTCTTGCTAAGTCACTAAATTGCCCAGGCTGGTCTTGAATTTGCAATCTTCCTTCCTCAGCCTCCCAGGTATGTGGCACCATCCATCCCCAGCATTTTTAAAGAAAAAAAAAAGAACAAAATTTCAAAACAACATAATAGGAAAGTAACAATGGTTAATACATTACATATTGTTATCTTTAAATTAGTTACTCAGGGTACAAGATATCAGCATTCAATTGTCCAAACATTACTGGCACAAACCTTTCTCTTCAATGAGCTGAGCAAAATTAGTAGTGTATCTATCTTAACTATCTTTTATATATATATATATATATATATATATATATATATATATTTTTTTTTTTTTTTTTTTTTTTTTTTTTTGCTTTTCCTTTCCTTCTTTTCTCCATTCCCCCATTCCAGTTCAGCTTTGGGTTTTTAATGTATATTAGATATTAATGCTTTGTAGGAAGAGTAGCTGGCAAAGATTTTTCTCCCATTCTGTCGGTTATCTCTTCATTCTGTTGGTTGTTTCCTTGCTCTGTGGAGACTTTTTAATTTGACATAGTCCCATTTGTGGATTCTTGCTATTATTTTTTGTGTTACTAGAGTCCTATTGAGGAAGTCTTTGCCTATGCCCATGACTTTAAGTGCTGCCCTTATGTTTTCTTCTAGCAGTTTTAAAGTTTCACATTTTATACCTATGTCTTTGATCCATTTTGAACTGACTTTTGTACAGAGTGAGAGGTAGGTTCCTACTTTGAGTCTTCTACCTAATGGATATCCGGTTCCCCCAGCACCTTTTGTTAAAGAGGCCGTCATTTCTCCAGTGCACGTTTTTGGCTCTTTGGTCAAGAATCAGACGTAGCTGCATAGGTTTCTTTCTGTGCCCTCTATTCTGTTCCACTGGTCTAGCTGCCTATTTTGTGCCAGCACCATGCCATTTTTGTTACTACGGCTTTGTAGTATAATTTGAAATTGGGTATTGTGATGCCTCCAGCCCTGCTCTTTTCACTTAGGATTGCTTTGGCTATCTGGGTCTTCTGTTTCCAGATGAACTTTAGGGTCCGGGAAGAATGTCACTGGTGTTTTGATGGGAATTGCAGTGAATCTGTAGATCACTTTTGATAATCTGGTCACTTTAACAATATTAATTCCCCCAATTCTTCTAGTGCTGTGGTTTGAACATCCCCTCCAAAACACTTGATGACATTTAATTGCCATGATAACCATGTTGTGAGCAAGGATCTTTAGAAGGTGATTAGGTCATGGGACATGACCCTTATGAAGAACTGAGGCTGTTGTTACAAGAGTTATGACAGCAGGGGTAGAGCACCCTTTCCTCCTCCTCTCTCCCTGTCATGTGCTTGCTTGCCATATGATGCCTTCCCTGATGTTAGGACAAAGCAAAATGACCCTTGCCAGATGTGGCCTC
Organism: Erethizon dorsatum; assembly: GCA_028451465.1. Taxonomy (NCBI): domain Eukaryota; kingdom Metazoa; phylum Chordata; class Mammalia; order Rodentia; family Erethizontidae; genus Erethizon; species Erethizon dorsatum. The sequence goes on along the minus strand of CM051827.1, from coordinate 104,348,602 downwards.
TTGATCTTAGATTTCCCAGCGTCCCACACTGTAAACCATGTAAACATCTATTATTTCTAACTTACCAGTCTGTGGTATTCTTTTATTGTGGCAGAAAATAGACTAAGGCAAATGCAAACTAGGTTAAATCTTCCCATTTTAAAGCCCTCCAGTGACCCGGTGCGGTGGTGCCCACCTGTAATCCCAGCACTCAGGAGGCTGAGGCAGTCAGATCACAGTGAGTTTGAGGCCATCCCGGGCTACATAGAAAGACCTTGTCACAAACAAACAAAAAACAAATTCTCCAGTGTCTTCTCTTGGAACTTGAGAGTTTAAAATCCAGTTTTCTTCAGAATCTCTCCTGAATATTTCTCCAGCCTTATTTTTAATTTTTTGTTTGTTTTTTTTGATACAGGGTCTTGCTATGTAGTTCAGGTTGGTCTTGAATTCACCACATAGTCCAGGTTGGCCTCCAACTTGTAGCCCTCCAGCTGGGCATGGTGGCACAGCACTCGGGAGGCTGAGGCAAGAGGATCACCACGAGTTCAAGGCCAGCCTGGGCTATGTAGTGAGTTCAAAGCTAGCATAAACTACATAGCAAGACCCTGTTTCAAAAAAAAAAAAAAAATCAAAAAACCCAAAACCCAGAAAAAACTTGCATCCATCTTCCTGCCTCAGCCCTCCCAAGTGCTGGGATTACAGGCATGTGCCATCATGCCTGGCTCTTCCAGTCTTATTTTGGACAATTCACTCCCAGCTCTCTTCATGCCAACTATTTTGAACATTGTGCAATTTCTTTTTTTTTTTTTTTTTTGTGGGTACCGGGGGGTCAACCTCAGGACCTCACGCGCCAGCAGGCGCCCGTGCCGCTGAGCGATATCACCGGCCCCTTTTTCGTATGTGGGTTCCGGGAGTCGAACTCGGGCCCTCGCGCTTGCCGGGCAGGCGCTTAAGCCTCTGAGCCATCTCACCGGCCAATTGTGCAATTTCTTGAGCATCCTATTTTCTCTGTCTACTTCAGATCTTTGAACATACTGAATTCTGCAGATCAAGTCTCTTCCCCGCTGTCCTCACTCACTGCATTCACTCAATCATTCATTCATTAATGAGTATGTATTAAACTGGACATGGGTACAGTGGTGTGTGCCTGTAATTTTAGCTACTCAGGAGGCTGAGGCAGGGGGATGGTAAATTTAAGCCCAGCCTGGGCAACTTAATGATTTAGTAAGACTGTTTCAAAATACGATATAAATAAATAAATAATACCAAAGAAGGAAACAAACAGGGCTGGGGATGTAGCTCAGTGGTAGAGGACTTGCCTAGCATGCATGATCCCTGGGTTCAAACTCCAGTACTGCCCCCCCACCAAAAAATGTCAGCTGTGTACACTAAGAAATACAGATATGAACAGTGAGGGCTTCATTCTCATGGAGCTTACATTCTGGTAGGGGAGACAGAAAATAAGTAGGTGAAGAAACAAACTGGATGTAGTGGCACAGGCTGATCGCCACAGCTACTAGGGAGGCTGAGGCAGAGGAACCACAAGTTCCAGGCCAGCCTGGGCAATGTAGTAAAACTTTGTCTCAGAACAAATAAATATATAAAAAGAGCTGGGGATATAGTCCAGTGGTAGAGCGCTCCCCAATCCTGAAAAAAAGAAAGAAAGGAAGAAAGGAAGGAAAGAAGAGAAGAAGTTGCAATGACAAGCAGAAACACTGAACTGACACCCAGGATTTGGAGGCAGATTTATTTACATAGATGGGCACTGATCGGGATCATTCCCAGAATATCAGGCCCTGATCTCTGGTGGTCGAGGGCTTATATGAGATAAGCAAGCAGGAAGTACAGAGGCAGAACGGCTTGTCAATTGGGGATTGGTTTATAAATGTACATCATAGTGACCAGTTATGCATCACAGTGACCAGCCATTTATTTCTAAGAGACAGGAGCAACTGGAAGTGGAACAGGAACTATTACCTGGGCAACTAAGAAACTGAAGTATACAGGCTGGGAGGGGATTTTCTGCTACAAAGCAAGTTGGATATGGCAAAGCAACATATGTTATGAAGAAAATAAAATGAGGCTTAAAGTTAGGGGCTACTTTAGGGAAATGGTCAAATAGGCCTCTGAGAAAGTGACTGTTCAGATAAATCCTGGGTGATGTGAAAGGTGCCAGCCACACTGGGGGTTTAGGAGGAAGAGTCCAAGCAGCCAGGACAGCTCTGGAAAGCCCAGGGTCACTGGTGTGGTGGCGCCCACCTGCAATCCCAGCACTCTAGGAGGAGGATCACAACTTAGAGCCCAGCCTGAGTGACACAGTAACCCGGGCAGACACTGTCTCAAATTACAACATTTAAAAGGTTGGGCATGTAGCTCAGTGTGAGGACCCTGAGTTCAATTCCCAGTAACACACACACACACACACACACATACACACACACACAAATCCCTAGGGTAGGAATGAGACTCACCTGGCAGAGGACCAGAAGGAAGGTCTGATTCGTTGGAATCAGTGAGCAAGAGGTCCTAAGATAAGTCTGAGGGATAAACAAGGGCCAGATAATGGAGGGCATTGTGGGCCAGGGTAAGGCGTTTTTATTTTAATTTAAAGTGCATATTGGAATTGTGTGTGGTGTAGTGGTGTGATTTATATTTTACAAGATTCATCCTTGGCTGCTATAGGAATGGAAATGGGAGGGAGCAAGCATGGGAACAGGAAGCCGTTCAGAGACCGATGCACTGGTCCAGGATAGAGAGGGCAGTGTTCAGACCAAGGTGTTGATGGAAAGACGGAAGAAATAGATGAGTTCAAGATATACTGTATGATGGAGGCAGCTTGTCAGACTTTGCTGATGGTGATGAGCAGGGTGAGAGAGACAAAAACCAAGAATAACTTCTAAGCCAGGCACTGTGGTGCATGGCTGTAGTTCCAGAAGTTGGGAGGCTGAGGCAGGAGGATCTGAGCCTGGGATACCTAGCAAGACTCTCTGTCTCAAAAACAAAACAAAACAGGGCCGGTGAGATGGCTCAGCGGCTTAAGCGCCTGCCCGGCAAGCGCGAGGGCCCGAGTTCGACTCCCGGATCCCACATACAAAAAAGGGGCCGGTGATATCGCTCAGTGGCACGGGTGCCTACTGGCACGCGAGGTCCTGAGGTCGACCCCCCCGGTACCCACAAAAAAAACAAAACAAAACAAAACAAAACAAATATCTAGAGCTGGGAAGTAGCTCAGGGGTAGACTGCGGGCCTAGCTTGCACAGGCCTTGGGACCAATTCCCTAGCACTGCAATAATAAACAAACAAACTTCTAGACGTTGGATTTGAATAGTAACTCGGTAGGTACTGAGTCATTTTCCAAGATTATATAAACTGGAAAAGGAGTGCTGGGCGTGGTGGCACATGCCTGTAATCCCAGCACTCAGGAGGCTGAGGCGGGATGATCAACATGAGTTTGAGGCCAGCCTGGGTTCAAGTGAGTTCAAGTGAGCTCCAGACCAGCCTGCACTAAATGGTGAGACCCTGTCTCAATAAAACAAAACAAAACAAAACAAAACAAAACAAAATTGGAAAAGGAACCTGCTTGCAGAAGGTAGGTGACACGTCAAGAATCTATGGGGGGTTGCTGGGGAGATAGCTCAGCAGCACAGAGACTGCCTGGCAAGCGCGAGGTTGTGAGTTTGATTCCTGGTACCAAAAAAAAAAAAAAAAAAAAAAAAAAAAAAAAAAGGCGGGGGAGGCTGAGGCAGGAAAAAAAGAATCTATAGGAGGGCTGGGGATGTAGCTCAGGGGCAGAGCAGCTGCCTGGTAAGCGCGAGGCCCTGAGTTCGATTCCTGGTGCTAAAAAGAAAAGAAAAGAAAAGAATCTACATGGGAGTTGGGCACGGTGGTACATTTGGGAGACCGAGACTGGAGGATTACAAGTTCCACACCAGCATGGGCTACATAATGAGAATGAGTTCAAGTCCACCCTGGACTGTATAGCAAGACTTTGTCTCAAGCCCCCCCCAATTAAAGCCATAAAGAGAGGTCCAGTATGGAAGAATAAAGCTTTTCCATGAAGATAGGTACCTAAAAGTGTTTAATTTAGGCAAGGACCTAGAGGAAGAAGGATGACAGGCCTGATAAAATTACCAAGCCTCTGGGCTGGGTGTGGTGGCACACATCTGCGTTGCCAACACCTGGGAAACTGAGGTAGGAGGATTGCTGTGAGTTCAAGGCCAGCCTGGGCTACACAGTGAGACCCTGACTCGAAAAAAAAAAAAAATTACCCTGCTCAAGCTTCCCTCATCGTCCCTTTTACACACTCCTCAGGGTGCTCCATGCTCCCCATCTCAGCAGAATCAAGCCTATTTCTGCCCTTTTATCTCTCTGTCTCTGCACCCAGAGGGCAGGGGCTGTGGCTGTCTGATTCCTTTTTGATGCACCAGCACTGAGCTCAGTGACTGACATGGTGTGGGTGCTCACCAGGATTGTGAATGGGTATCATCCCCTGGTGTGGCTGGGAGGCTGCGTCCACCTTGCAGGCTGGGGGACCAGGTTAGGAGGCCACACAGACCTGCTGGTAAGAAGTTGTTCTGTGTCCCCCCTTTCAAGCCCCAAGGAGGGCCCTGCTCTGTGATGGATATGAGATTTCAGGGCCACCTGTGCTGGAGGGAGGGAGCAGTGGCCTCCACTGAGTTGCTGAGATGGGTGTGTATGTGGGGGTGTCCCCAGCCCTGCGGGGTGTTGTGGAAGGCAGTCTTTTTTAAGTGCCTGCCCCCTCTACCATCCTGTGACTCTTCAAGGACAGAGACTTGATTGGATTCACTTCTGTCTTCCCAGCAGAACCCAGAACTCTCCCTAGCACATAGTATTCCTCAATAAAAAAACTGCTGAAATGAATTGAAGCCCAGTAGCCCAAGGTGACTGGGTGGCTGCCAGCTGCAAAATCTCTGGCAAATCTCAGCAGTGGCTCAATCCCAGGCAGCGCCGTTGGAGCCAGAGACCCAGGCCTGGGGGGTTACCAGCTGATTGTCCTAAATCCAGAAGCTTCCGGAAGCTCCACTTTCTCACAGCTCACAGTATGAATAATTCAGGACAGGATGGGGTCAGATCTGGGAAGGGCACTGAGCTCCGGAGCCCTGTAGGCACAGCGGGTGGGGCCCTCTGGCTTCCTAGGCTGTTCAGCAGTACTTTCAGGAGCCTCCAGCTGAGCCGCTCACCCAGGGCCCTGCTTGCGGCTCCAGGCCTCTGTGGAGACCGAGTCCAGCTCCCCACGCTCTTCCACCCCCCCAACCCTTACGTCCATGTTCCTCTCTCCAGGCGAGCACCATGGCACTGCTTCTAGTCTGAAAGCAACTCTTCAGTCTTATGCCTCTGTGCCTCTTAGCCTATCATAACTTTATTTTTAAATTTATTTATTTATTATTATTATTATTATTATCATTTTTTGAGACAGGGTCTCGCTGTGTAGTTCAGGCTGGCCTTGAACTCACTATGTAGCCCAGGCTGGTCTCAAACTCACGGCAATCCTCCTGCCTCAGCTTCCCGAGTGTAGGGATTACAGGTGTGTGCCACCGCACACAGCTGAAATTTATTTATTTATTTATTTATTTATTTATTTATTTATTTATTTTTGTGGGTACCGGGGTCGACTTCAGGACCTCACGTGCCAGCAGGCACCTGTGCCGCTGAGCAATATCACCGGCCCTTTTTTCCTTTGTATGTGGTTACCGGGAGTCGAACTCAGGACCTCGCGCTTGCCAGGCAGGCACTTATGCCGCTAAGCCATCTCACCGGTCCCTGAAATTTATTTTTAATTGATAAAGTTACATATATTTAGCACTTATTGCATGCTTGCCTTTTTTTTTTTTTTTGGTGACACTGGGGATTGAATCCAGCTAGGCAAGTGCTTTACCAATAAGCTATACCCCCAACCCCAACATGATTTTGTTGTTGTTGACAGGATTTTTTTTTTTTTTGAGACAGGGTCTTGCTTTGTAGCTCAGGCTGGGCTCGAACTCACCATGTAGTCCAGGCTGTCCTTGAACTCATTGCAATCCTCCTGCCTCAACCTCCTAAGAATGCGCCATCACACTCGGCTGACAGAATTTTTTTTTTTTCACAATATTTTTTTTTTTTTGAGACGGGCTCTGGCTATGTAGTCCAGGCTGGCCTCAGATTTGCAATCCTCCTGCCTCAGCCTTCTGAGTACCTGGGATTACAGGCTTGTGCCACTGTCCCTGGCTCACATGACATTTTTATTAACTGTAGTCACCATGTTGTACAATAAATTGCTTGAAACTTTAAGTGAAATTTTGTATCCTTTGACCAATACCTCACCAACTTCCCTTCCTCCTTCCCTCTGATAACTACCATTCTTTTTGCTTCTTTGAGTTCAAGTCTTAGAATCCATATGTGAGATCATGCAGTATTTGTCTTTCTGTGTCTGGCTCATTCCACATAACATAATGTCCTCTGGCTTCATCCTACTTGTTGCAAATGACAAGATTTCCTTCTCTTTTAAGGTTGAGTAATATTCCATGGTCCCATAGGAACTTTAGAATCAGGCTTCAGAATTTTCCTGGGCCTCTGCAGGCTTCTGTGAAGATATCCTACATAGGAACCTGTACTACTGGCCCAGGTACAATTTAGGTTATAATTGTAGACCTCTGATCTTTCCCCAGATGTCTGAGAGGCAGCTGGGCATGGTGGCACACATCTGTAATCTCAGCACTCAGGAGGCTGAAGTGGGAGGATTGTGAGTTCAAGGCCAGACTGGACAATTTAGCAAGATCCTGCCTCAAAACAAATGCCCTGGCAACAAAAAACAAACAAAGAAAAAGGGAGAAAAAAACAGAAAAAAATCTCAGGGGTATCTCAGAGGTTTTCGGCCAGTCAAACTACCTGGGTTCTTTTCTGTGGCTTCAGATGGAACACAGCAATGGTTAGAGCATGAGATTTGGCAATGGTTAGGCCTGAACTGAAACACCAGTTCCAACACTAGCTTGCTTTGTGGGCTTCAGTGAGTCATTTCATCTCTCAAAGTCTTGTTTCCTTATATGTAAAATGAAGATATTAAAGTACTTACTGCAAAGGGGTTTTGGCAAGGATTTAATGGTATGATATTACAAAATGCCCAGAGTACTGCTAGCAAGTAGTGGTTCTTTCTCTTATTTAATGTGAGAGGCTGAATGTAAACACAGAAACCTAGCAGGTAGAAAACACTCCTTCCCATTCCCACCATCCTACCATGGTGCAGAGCCTTCTGTGCACGCGCGCGCGCGCGTGTGTGTGTGTGTACGCATGTGCGTGCTGGGAAGGAACCTGGAGCCTTGTACAAGGTTTGCAAAGGTTCTGCCACCGAGATACACCCTGGCCCCAGAGGCCCTGCTACAGTGGTCTCCCTGTGTCACCACCCATACTTACCTGGTACCTGCCTGTGAGCTACTTTTACTCTTCTACTTTGACACCTTTCTTGGCTACCCATGATCATAAAATTTAGGCCAAATTTATTAACGTGAAGTTCAAGTGCATCTGTAAATTGTGCCAAGACACATTATTCTCCAACCATTACAGTGAAAAAGAACCAGGGAAGTGGGTCCACGCCAGGCGCGGTGGTGCACACCTGTAATCCCAGCAGTCGGAGGCGGAGGCAGGAGGACTGCCTTGAGTTTGAGGCCACCCTGGGCTACATAGTGAATTCAAGGCCTGGCGGAACTACATAGTGAGACCCTGCTTAAAAAAAAAAAAAAAAAAAAAAGACAGAAAGAAAGAAAGAAAGAAAACTGTAGTCCAGTCCTGGGATTATCCACTTTCTCCCTATTTGATTTTGAGTAATCACCAACCTCGGTTCTGCATTTATAGATGAAAGATCATAATACTCTCTCATGGAATACACTGACTTCTGGCCATCTGTCCTGTTGGACGGTCAGCCCAGAGGAGTCAATGGACAGGGATCAGATGCATCTTGCTCTTCCTTGTATATTCAGTACCCAGCATGGAGCCTGGCACATGGCAGACGGTCAGTACAAGTTTGTTGGATGAAGGAATTTTTAGATTTGGCACCAAACAGGTAAAACACCTTAGGCAGTTATCAGGAGACCTCCCAAATGATAGCTGTTTCTGTGCAGATTCTGGAATGATTTAGACAAATTTCCTTCCTGTCTGGACATGTTCATTTTGGGGGGAAGGGACAGGGTCTTGCTTTGTAGTCCAGGCTGGCCTTGAACTCACTACTGTATGTAGCCCAGGTGATCCCTGCTTCAGCCTCCCATATATCTGTACTGGAATTACTGGCAATGCATGGCCACAGCCGGCCGTTGTTCACTTTTCTGTACCACGACAGCAAGCAAAGTACTCCTGGATTTTATTTTCTGTATCACTAGCTCATATATTCAGACGGAGTTTAATAAATACTCTGTCAATGAATGAAGCTTCTTCCAAGGCTCCGCCTAGGGCTGGCTGTCTAGTCTGAGCTCCCAGCCTGGGGCCTGGTTCCCCTCTACCCTTTTTCTCTGCGGGGAAAATGGAGCCTCCTTCGGGTTCTTCCTGTATTCAGCTTCTGCAGAGCGTTCTCCGCGAGGGGACCCAGGAGTGGGGACAGAATATGGGTTTAGGGGAAGTGGGCAAAAGGAGGGCAGGCGAAGGTTATTCCAGAACCGGCCCCGGGCAGAGAGGCAGCAAACAGCCTGGAGGGCGACTCGGGGCCTGGTTGCCGAGCGCTCCCAGGGGGCGGGCGGGCCGGCCAGGGTCAGCGAGCGGCTGCTGGGCCAGGGCGGAGAGGTTGCCCGGGCCGAGGGCGGGGAGTGTGGGGGTGTGAATTGGCCCGAGGGACCCTGGGTGCCGCCAGGGAGGAGTGGCGAGGGGAGCTGCAGAGAGTAGGCGCCTAGGGGCAGCAAGAGGACGCGGGGTCAGTGCAGAGGGGCGCGGAGCTGTGGACCCTCGGCCAGCGCGGAGGCGCGGGGCGTGGTACGGGGGGGGCGAGCACGCCTCGGGGGGCGGGGGGCGCTGTCTGCGCTGGGGGCGGGGGAGCGGGTTGGCGGCTGCGCCGGCTCCGCTTCAGCCGCCGCCGCTAGGGCGCGGGGGGCGGGGGGCTCGGCGCCGCGAGCTCGGCCATTGTGGGAGCTGCTCCCCTCCGCCGCGCCGCGCTCCCGCCGGGCGCTCCCCGCCGCCGCCGTCTCCGGCCGGTCTTCCTCCCGCTCCGGCTCGCAGGGTAAGGCACAGGCGCTGCGCGGGATCGGGGCTCCCTGGCTGGCGCGCGGGGGATCGCGCGGGGCGGCCGCGCCCCAGTTCGGGCGCGGGCGGCAGTGGGCAGTGGGGTGATGGACACGGCAGTCGCCGTCGGGCTTCGCATCTGCGGCCCCGTGCCCGGGAGCGCAGCGCGCGTCGAGCTGGGTGCCCTGGCGGGCTTCCTGGGAAAACGGGGCACCGAGCCCTGCCGGGGCCGGGCGAAGAACCCGCAGGAGCGGGCAGGACCAGGCGCCTGCGGCCCTGGGACTCGGTGCTGGCCCCGACGCACTGTGGGCCTTCGGGCAGGCGTCCCCGCTCTTTGTCAGCCACGCGCGACGAGCACGCGGACCCACCCGCGCCACTGTCTCGCGGGCGCGCCCCTCGCCCCGCCGTGGGGAAGGGGATGCGGCGAGGTGGGGAGGCCGCAGAGGGCCAGCGCCTGGTCGGGTGCCCGTCGCAGACTCTGCCTTCGGCCTTCGGGATGGATTGGGGGCGTGGGCGCGCGCTCAGGTGAACCGGGATTGATGGAATGACCTGGGTGACCGAAGGGTGGGACAGGAGGTCAAACAGGTGTGTGTGTGTGCATGTGTGTGTTGTGACCGAGACAGGCAGAGGCGAGGACGGTTGCACCCGGAGGAGGCTCTGGCTCAGCGGGTCTTTGTAGTAAAATGGGCGTTTGGGAGGGGAATGGGCGGCTCTGGAATGAAGCAGGTGGTCCGAGAGGAGGAGCATTTTCCTGCCTCGGGCGGAGGGTAGGGTGGAAGCACAGCCTGAGTTTCCAGATGTTAGGGCTGGCGCTTCAGAACCTGACCTGGGTATAGGAGCTGGGAGGTGGGCACCAGAAGGTAAAGGAGGGTGGCGGGGGGTGGGTGCTAGGATAAAGGGCAAAGCTGTGCCTGAACCTGAGCCCTTTCCTCTCCACCTCGAGCTGAATCCCTTCCTGGTGCTCCATGGGAAGAGGGCCCCGTTGCTGCTGGCTCAGGGTGGGGGGCTGTCCTGGTAGGGCTGTTTTTTCTGCCTTAGGCTGCCTAGACGCTTCCTGCACCTTTTGATGTTTCTTTTGTTACCTCTGTGAGTTCTGTGCTCATGATGGGGATCTGCCAATGACCCAGGAGGCTGTCTCTGCCTCTTGCTGTCTCCAGGCAGAGAGTCCCAGAATCCCGGAGGAACTGTGCCAAAGATCTATGGAGTCCAGCGATTTAGGCCACCTCCCAGTCCCCACACAGCCCTGTGTGCAGGTATTTCCCATAATATCCTTAGTCCACATCTCCTGCCTTCCCTGGCGCCAGTGAGAGGTGGTTACCCAGGTTGGGTTTGGAGCCCTAGGAAGGCGGACAGCTGCAGGCCTGCGCCATCTCAGCTCCAATGGAGCCCTTGGGTTGGTGGGCCGTGTAGCAGATGGCTCTGGGAAGTGCGCTTGGCCTAGCTGAGGGAAGGCGGCCCAGTCTGGCTGGTGGAACCCAGCTGGCCTCAGAATGATTGTGTTTCTACTGAACTCCCTCCACTAGTTAAACTGACCAGAAAAACTATCTGTACCATCTCCCCACCCCCAGGCTGTGCAGCTTATTCCCAAACCAGCCCTTGGAATGAGCCGAGAATATTTTACCTAATGCTTGCTGTGTGGTATGCCATGTATGGCAGCAGCCCATTTCACTGTGTTCTTAAAATATCCTCTAAGGTAGAATATTACCCCCATTTTGCAGATGATGAAACCGAGTCTCTGAGGAGTGGAGTGACTTGCCCTTGATCACACCAATTGTAAGTGGCCAAGCCAGAATTTATACCTAGGTGTTTTAAGTTGAGTACTTTGTGTAATATGTCAGCTGGAGAAATGCAGGAATTTCTGTCTGTTCTAGCTTGTGCTTTGTTTCATGTCTACCATTGAGTTCTTGCTTTAGCTTTTTGACAGTATGTCCCATCTATTGCCCCATTTTGTCCTTACAGAATTCCTGGGAGCTAAGTAGAAGGGGAATGTAGCATTAGCTGCTGTTTATTGAGTTCTTACTGAGCACCAGGCAGTGTTAAGCAGTTTATGTGCAGGATCTCATTTAGCCCCACAAACAGCCCTGTAAAGTTAGGTGCTAGCATTATCCCCATTTTACAGATGAGGATGCTGAGGCTAAGGAGATTAAATGGCTTCTCCAGGGTCACATGGCTGGTGAGTGCTGGAGTAGATCTGGACTCACTTTTTTTTAATCTATGAGACCTGTGAACTTAATCCTGTATGTTCCAAATAACAATAATAATGGTTACTAGTAGTGGAAGCTCACATTCATACAGTATTTTAAGACTTACGTTTTTTTATATGTTACCTAATATGGTTTCCCCCAAATCCCCTGAATTGCTTTTTTTTTTAATGTGGGTACCAGGAGTCGAACTCAGGACTTCGCGCTTGCCAGCAGGTGCCTGTGCCACTGAGCGATATCACCGGCCCTTTTTTTCCTTTATGTAGGTACCGGGAGTCGAACTCAGGACCTCACACTTGCCAGGCAGGTGCTTATGCCGCCGAGCCATCTCACCAGCCCGGTTTTGGTTTTTTGAGACAGGGTCATGTTATGTAGTTCAGGCTGGCCTTGAACTTGCGATGATCCTCCTGCCTCAGCCTCCTAAGTGTGGGACTGTGCCTGGCATGCATAGCTTTTGGCATGTATTATCATTGTCTCATTTTGCAGGTGAAGAAACTGAAGTTTGGATAGGTAGCGGTCAAGTTAGTGGCAAAACCAGGACTAGGATCTCTGCTTCCCAAGCCCCAGTGTTCCTTGTGTGACCCCTTCCATCTGTTCACATTCGTCCTTTCCTCCTCCAGATCCCTTCTCTCCGGGTTCCCAGGCCCTCCTGCTGCAGCTCCTACCTAGACCATGTCTTCCTCTGATGAAGAAACGCTCAGTGAACGATCCTGCCGGAGTGAGCGGTCATGTCGGAGCGAGCGGTCTTACCGGAGTGAGCGGTCAGGGAGCCTGTCTCCCTGTCCCCCTGGGGACACCTTGCCCTGGAACTTGCCACTGCATGAGCAGAAAAAGCGGAAAAGTCAGGACTCGGTGCTGGACCCCGCAGAGCGTGCTGTAGTCAGAGTTGCTGGTAAGAGAGGTGCCCCCTGCAACTGGATGCTGTGGCCGTGAGGGATGAATGGGCCGGTGTGCAGCCTTGCCTGGGTGGGAAGCAGAGGGGGCCTCGGCATCAAGCCAGCTGGAATCTAATTGATTACTGCTGGCAAAATGAGGAAAGCATTAAAGAAAAACTTGGAAAAGGAAAATCTGTTTCACCTATGCTAACATGAGACCTGCTCTTGTTTCTGCATTCTCTTCCTTTGCCCCCTTCAGTTCTGTGTAGTTGCCTTCATGGCCTATGTACCATTCTGAGTCTTCAGTTACTCTTATATCAAAAAGATTTTCCATATTACATCAGGTTTTATAGTTCCTTTTAAAGGCTGTATTATATTTCATGATTTTCCAAACCCTACTCTTTTTCCCTCTTTTTGGCCATAGTAAGCAATACTGCCGTGAACATGGTGAAGAATAATAACTTTTGACTTCTGCCGTGTTATTTTCTCACCATGAAGTCTTTAGAGAGGGCAGTGTCACTCCACATTGCCTTCCAAAAGTGTTGGGCAACTTCCCCCTTGGCTTCGTGTCAGGGCTGGGGCGCTGCCTTCGCCTGTGCTGGGAAGTGCCCTGTTCTCCTTTGCCAAGCAGCCGTGCAGTGCATTAGTTATGAGGGTGGGCTTTGGAGCAGAGAGGCATGATGCTGGGTGGTGGCCCTGTTACAGGCCAGCTGTATGACTCCCTTATCTCCGTAAGAATGCCCCTGTGCAGGGACACCATGCAGAAAGTCACTGCTTCTGCTGAAGGTATACAGAGCCGCCTCTCTGGCGTGTGCTCAGCATCCCCGGAGGTGCTGGCGTCACAGTGAGGAGAGACAGCTAGAGCAGTGCCTGCAGCGCAGTTAGTGACATCACCCACTTTCAATCCACGGTCAAGTCCTGTCCTGCTGCCTCCTTTGTGTCTCTCAAGTTTATGCCCCTCCACTTTATCTTCTCTCACCTTGACCTTCCAGCTGACCACTTCTTAGTCCACTCCACTTCCTCCACGTGACTAACAGAGTAGTTTATTCTCAAATGCAAATCTGACCACATTACTCAGCTGTTTTTGAACCATCTTCTGCTCTTCCTTGACTGTGGAATAAAGGCCTCAGCAGAAAGACTCATCAAAACCAGGCCCTGTTCTACCTCTTCCATCTCGTCTGCTGCTCCTTGACCCCCAAGCACCCTGCCATACTGTACTGTAACTTGTTCTCCAGAGGTATGCAGCATGCAGGGTCTTACTTCCATGCTTTCATTTTCTTCTCTGCTAGATGCTGGTTACCCTTCCTTCTCTTTAACTGCCGCCTCCTCTGTCCCTGATGCCCCCAGTGGTACCCAGAGCTCCCTCCTCCGCTCTCATATTCACACTCTTCGCTCCTCCATGTTCCCTTGCACAGTACAGCAGTTAACTCACAGGGAGCCTGTCCCTCCTTTAGGACTGTGATCCATTCGGGACGGTGACTTGTTTATGTGTTGACCCCTGGGTGACTTCCACAGGTCTTTGCTCAGGCTAGAGATCAACCAGTGCTGAATGACTGAGTGAATGCAAGGGGTATGGAGAGGAAAACGTGACAGGTTGTGATCAGGAACAGGCAGTAGGCTATAATGGGAAGTCAGACAGGGAGAGGGTTATGTGGGCTCAAGTAAGCAGGAGGGATTTTAGCAAGCACGAGCTCTAAGAGAGGAAACAGCGGTGGGCTTGGCAGGCAAGCTGCAGTTTGGATCTCCTTCTATTATGCAATAGGGAGCCCTTGGAGGGAGTTCTCAAGCCCTATGGGCCTGTAGCACCAGCCAGTGCTAGAGCTTCAGAGCTGTCCCCAAGATGTAGGAAGGGCTTTACTTGTCCCTAGCCTTGAGGGGCCATGATTCAGGAGCCTCTGACTCACAAACCTCTCATCCTCCCGAAGGCAAGCTGATACTTCGTTCTTTCTTATTTGCCTCGCTCCATCCTGCACCACTCTTCTAGGTCACTTTGCAATGCCTTTCCCTTCCATCTTCTCTGAGGAGGCCCTGCTGTTGAAGAGTCTGAGCCTAGACTAGAAGTGGAGTGGATGTGAAGGGGCTTAATCCCCAGCCAGAGCCCCTCAGGACCCCACTGGATGAAGTGAATGAAGGGAAGGGTGCGGCACTGCGATCTTTGCATCGTGACCCTTCCTAGTCTGTCTTGAGGAGGGGGCTGGGCTGGTGAGGATGAAAATGGAGAGATTGCCACGGTTAAAAATAACTTGTGTGCTGCAGCTAGGCGTGTTTCTTCTGCAGGAGAGAAGAGAGGCAGCAGAGACGAGGCGGGACTGCTACTTTAGGGTCTGGCTGAAGTCTCCGTGTGATTTTTAGAATGTTGTGGGGGCCCCAGCAGAGTAGTGAGAAAGGCAGCCTTGCCCGTGTGAGGATCCTGCATGGAGCATGCGAGGGGCATGTCTGGGGGACCCGGGATGCTCTCAGGCTCTCTGCAGCAGATCTTCCCTTCTGGGGAGGAAATGAAGTCAAGCTCCACTGGAAGCCAGCTGTGGCCTGTGCAGTTTCACCTCCCCCTGGGTCTGGGTTAGGAAGCCAGGTGGGGTGTCTGAGTCAGTCTCACCACATGAAGTGACTCCCCTTTCCCTGCCCTCTCTGTGTCCTAAGCTGGTCTCAGAGCCTTGCCCTTGCTTGAGAGGCCCGATGGAGGCACCCTGCTGGTCCTGCCTGTCACAGAAGAGAGGCAAGTCAGGGCCAAGAAACCTGCTGGTCTCAGTGAGCAAAGTCAAGAAGATTCTAGGGGCTCTACACATTCTGCAACCTGCTTCTTCCTTCTGGCTCTCTGTCCTCATCCTTTCTGTCCATTCTTTCCCTGCCTTTCTTTGCCAGCCCTATTTCCATCTCCCTAAGCCCAGCCACACTGAAATGTAACAAGAGTCATGTATGAGAGCACCCCATTTCTCTTCATGAGCTTTGCGGGTCACTTAGAGACTTCATAATAACACTTGTGCTAGGCAGGACAGTGGCTTAGCATCTGAGGCCCAGAGGCCTCGGGGACTTGCCCGGAGTCGCACAGACACAGAGCTTCTAACTCCAAACACGTATCTATTTTCATTCCTTAGGCAAGCAGGTCAGTCTGACTCTTCTGCCAGTGACCCCCTAATAGCTAACCTGGTATTCTGAATCACCCGAGAGACCTTCTGGTCAATTTTGAGAGAGGCCTCAAGGGGAAGGCAGCAACAAAGATAGAGGGAACTTTGCCTTTTCCCCTCTGGCTCTCCTTAGGGAACAACAGACTATCCTTACTCCCGGACGAAGGGCAGAAGGAAGGCAGAGCTGGGGAGATTATTCTAGCAAGGAGTATAACCCCGAAGTGTAGAAGGGAGATGGTGGAAAAGCAGCATTCCTTGGGCCCTATGGAGAGTGGAGAAAAAACAGGTGTAGGACAGGTTTCACATAGATTTATACCGCACAACTCCAGGGGGCACCATTTACAGTTGTTGCATTGTAGCTTTGTGTTTTTATTATGACTAGATTCCTGCAGATGGAAGTAAATGGTGATAGTGCACACCTGTAATCCCAGCACTTGGGAGGCTGAGGCAGGAGGATTGCTGTGAGTTTGAGGCCAGCCTGGGCTACATAGTGAGTTCAGGGCCAGCCTGGAATACACAGTGAGACCCTGTCTCAAAAAAAAAAAAAAAAGTTTTATTTGGAGTAGGGCAGGGTTGTGTGTAGAAGGGATTCACGATCCATCAGGTATTTGTTCATCCAGCATCACCTATTCAAGGCCTTTCCTGTGTTTGCGTGGTATTTCCTGTGGTCCTGTCTTCATGGAACTCAGTCTAGTTGAGAGTACAGAAGGAAAACGTTAACTACATCCCTGTGTGTATTATGAAGGCAGGGAGCACAGGGACTCAGGCTAACAAGGATCTCCTAGTTAGCCAGTTGCATTCCATGGGATTCATTTTAGGAGCCCTCAGCTGTGCTGCTGTAGTGATTCCCAACATCTGCTCCATTGTGGCCTCCCTCAGGAAGCCTTCCCTGATCTCTTCATTGGATCTCTCTCCAGCCCTTGTTGGCTTTATATTAAAGTTTGTTGTCTCCAGGTTCATTTCTCCCACCAGATCTAGAGATTGCTATATTCCAAGCCCCATCTTGCCCTTCTGCCCTGAGGCAGGCAGCCCTGAGAGGATAGTGTCAGGTCAGGGGGGAAGCCTGCTCCAGCAGGAAAGCTTAGAGAAGACATCCTGCAGGCACCTCTCTGGTTCTTCATTTGTTCATTTGTTCAATACAAAAATGGATTGAGCCCCAGCAGTGTGCCAGGCACTGTGGAGACAACTGGATGTGCCATCAGAAAATGTAGGCAGCCCGGGCTGGTGGCACCCGCCAGTAATCTCAGCACTCAAGAGGCTGAGGCAGGAGGATCGCTATGAGTTGGAGGTCAGCCTGAGCCACATAGTGAGTTCAAGACTAGCCCAAACTACATAGCAAGACCCTGTCTCAAAACAAACAAACGGGCCGGTGAGATGGCTCAGCGGCTTAAGCGCGAGGTCCTGAGGTCGACCCCCCGGTACCCACCAAAAAAAAAAAAAAAAAAAAAAGAGAAAGAAAACAAACAAACGAACGAACAAACGAACAAGACTTCACTTCTTGGGGGTCTCGGTTTCCTTATCTGTAATAGGGAGGTAACGATACCTGCTTGCAGTGACCACTGAATGGAAATCAGAAGGAGCTGGCGAAGCACAGGTTCACATGTCAGTTTCTGCACTTAGCACAGTCGTTCCTAGTAACGTCCCTGGCAACCAGAAGAGGCAGTGGAGGCTGTAGGAGGCCACAGACCTCAAGCCTCTCAATTCTGTCCTTTTGTTTGTTCCAGGGCTTTGTTAGAGAGCAGATGGAAATGGTTTATTCTGACCAAGCCATGGACAGGAAGAAGGGAATGCAGCCACGGGAAATGGAACCCTAAAAATAGCCCCACTGGGAACCCTTATTCCTGACCAGGCAACCTGTCTTGCCCCAGGCTTTTCTGAGCTTTGTATCCAAGAAGGATCCTCCCCGTTCCCAGCTTCTCAGCTTCCTAGCAGGGTTCTCACATCCCTGGTCCTGTCCTGGAGCTTGGTTTCAGTAGCAGGAGAGTCCCCTGAAAGTGGGACAGAATGAATTGTAGCTACACACCACCAGCTCAGCTTTGGCTCTTTGAAAGCAAATCTGGGTCACATTAGCTGCAGGGATAGAAAATGACCACGTGGGCAGAATTCTGTGCAGGTGGCAGAACAGACAGCCAATCTGTCCTTTCTGTGAGGCTCAGGGGCCCTGTGGGACCCCAGCTGGTAAAGGAGGTGGTTGCTGCATTCCAAGGTGCAGTGCTGACTCTGCCATTGCTTCCTACCTTGCTTTTCTGGTGACTTGCAGGTGACACAGACAAAGGTTTAAAATGGCATTCTGGCTCATGCCTCTGTTCCAGAGGTTAGGAATGCAGGGAAGGAGTGGTTACTTTGGGAACTGTAGAAGGCTGTCGTTTCTCGGGCTTATGGGCCCA
The DNA here is from genome assembly GCA_028451465.1 of Erethizon dorsatum. NCBI lineage: Eukaryota > Metazoa > Chordata > Mammalia > Rodentia > Erethizontidae > Erethizon > Erethizon dorsatum. Next base: position 104,330,840 of record CM051827.1, on the reverse strand, counting down.
GAACTGACATGGCAGCAGAATCTAGGGCTGCATTTATGTGTATTTCAGCAGTCATCCCATGGAGAAAGGGCTGTGACAAAACCTAGATGTGAGCATTAGTAACCCAAGGGCTATGCTGAGCCTGGCCAGTGGCCTCTTTTTTCTTTTTTGCTGGGCTAGGACCTGCCATGATTTGGCCCTGCAACTGCCTGTTGCCACCTGTAGTTAAAAGCCAGCCAGTTTTACTTTGGCTCTCCTATAAGGTCAGAAGGGGTGGCCCTGGCTGGAATCTGCCTGCACTGAGGATGCTGCTACAGAGAAGGTCTGGAGCCACTGTAACAGTGATTATGGGCTGATATTCTTTCTCCTATCTCTCTCTTTTTGTGTGTGATACAGGGGAATGAATCAAAGACATTTGCCCTGAGCTGTATCTCTGCCTCTGTATTTTGTTTTGTTTTTTATTTTGGGACAGGATCCCACTAAATCAATAACTTGCCCACACGGGGCTCGAGCTTGCACTCTTCCTACCTCAGCCTCACAGAGTGTTAAGATTATAGGCAGGTGCTACCATGCCCAGCTTGTGCTGATATTCTGATCTAAACTGTGCTCCACCCGTACTGTCCACCTTGTGGTCAGAGGGACGGTTCTGTCTGGAGCCTCAGTGCTGTGTCTCTGGGCACACCCTCCCTCCTTGCTCCCTCATTTGTCCATTTCCACAATTGCTCACTTTAAAAAAAAAAAAAAATTTAAGGTACTGGGGATTGAATCCAGGGGCACATACATGCTAGGCAAGCACCCTACCACTGAGCTACATCCCCAGCTCTTTTTATTTTGAGAGAGGGTCTTCCTAAATTGCTCATGCTGCCCTTGAACTTGTGATCTTCCTGCCTCAGCCTCCCCAGTGGCTTTGGAGTTAGTTAGAATCCTCATTTCATTACTCACTTTCCAGTTGGAGACCCTGCAGAGTTTCTGATCTCACCGAGCCTCACTTCCTCATTGTTAAGGGGGTTAGGGAGGCAAAAGAACTACCCCAGAGTGTGCAGAGTTATTCTAATGAATGCCATTCATTCACTCACACACTTGTTCGTCTGTGATGTTCTGATTTATCCCCTGCTCATTGGTTGATTGTGCACTTGCTCATTAAACATTGCGGGAGCTACCTTGTCATGGGCTTAGACCGGGCTTCAGAGCCAGACCCTGCCTGTGAAGGGAGTTAGGATCCAGCCTGAGCTGTGCTACACTCAAGCCAAAGAGAGGCTGGAGGAAGTTCTGAGAGAGAAGGGCCTCCTCTTACTCCTGCCTCTTCTGGGCCCAGAGCAACAATGGTGTTTTTTGTTTTGTTTTGTTTTTTGGCAGTACTGTGTATGAACCCAGGGCCTTCACACTGAGCTGCATCTCTATCCCCTCTTTTTTTTTTTGTGGGTACCGGGGGTTGAACTCAGGACCTCGCGCTTGCCAGGCAGGCACTTATGCCACTGAGCTATCTCACAGGCCCTCTAGCCCCTCTTTATTTTTTATTTTGAGACAGGGTCGCACTAAGTTGCTAAATTGCCCAGGCTGGGCTTGAACTTGCGATCCTTCTGCCTCAGCCTCCCAGGGGCTGGCATTATAGATGTGCACCTCTATGAGCGATTAAAGACAACATTTGATCTGAGACTAGAAAAAGAAATAATAATTTGCCAGGACAATCTGAAGACAGAGAGTACATGCCTGTTACTTGTTTCTGTTCTTGCTCTCATTTCTTTGGCCTTGGTAAGATGGAAAGAAGGAAAATGAAAAGAGAACAGCTGGTGGGAGTTAAGAATTAAAGAATCCTTGCTGGGCATGGTGGCACATGCCTATAATTTCAGCACCCAGAAGGCTGAGGCAGGAGGTTTGCCACAAGTTTGAGGCCAACCTGGGCTACATAGTGAATTCAAGGCCAGCCTGGACTACATAGGGAGACCCTGTCTCAACTCCCCCTACCCTCCAAAATTAAAGAATTCATAGGGTGGGTTGTGGAGTGAACTCTGGACTCAGTTCAGGAGCTTCTGAGAGCTGCTGCCAACTGGAATCCCCTAGTAAATAATAGCTGGAAAAGCTACTGTGTAGAGCCTTAGACATGTGCCAGGCATTTTACATACACCATTTACTCCTCACAGAACACTGGGAAGAAGTTGCTATTCTCAACAGAAATGCTAAAAACTTGTCTGAGATTGTCCAGTGAGAAAATAGTGGAGCTGGGATTCAGCATTACTCAGAGCATGGAACCCCACATGCATAGTACGCCCTTTGCAGCTGCTTAGTGCCATGCTTTAGGCACTTTTTAGAATGCTTTAGACATATACTAAAGAAGTAGTGAGAATAATGTATTGCTGAACACCCATGACCCCGAAACAAGAATTATGGCCAGTCATGGCCAGTCTTCTTCCTCCACAGTTAGGTAAAAGAAAGTTTAGGATAATCCTGTACTGCCTTGCCTTTTCTCTTCTTTTTTTTTTTTTTTTTTTTTTTTTTTTTTGAGGCAGGATCTAGCTGTGTAGCCCAGGGTGGTGTTGGATTCCCGATCCTCCTGCCTCAGCCTCCTGAATGCGGTGATTACAGGCACCGCTACCCCCAGCTCCTGCCGCACGTTTTAACCTTTATATTACACCACCTTTCCCCCAGTAGTGAGTATATCAATTTATCTGCCTCAGAGCCCATATCTGAAGATCAGAGCCAGGACCCCTTGATCCACTGCCCAAGGGCTTCATGAGGAATTCTGATTGCCAAGGCCAGGTTCCGGGGACAGTGTGTCCCTCCTACTGTTGCTCTGGGATCCTCTGGTCCATGCAGGTCAGCTTTGGCTACAGGTTGCTTGATCCGTGACTAGAAGATGATTTCTGAGGGTGGCGTCTGTGTATTTTGCCGAAACACCTCAAGCTTATGGACCCTGGGTTTGACTAAGGACCCCGCCACCATAATTGAGGGAGGTATCCCAAAAATGGATTTGAAGGAGTCAATCTTGAGAGTCTGAATTTGAGATGTAATAAATAATACGATGGAAATCTTTAAAATCAAGGAGGAAGAAATTCTGTTTTTGTGAGTGGCTGGAGCCCCAGGCCTGCCTTGATGCTGGTGAAAGTGTTCTCACTTGGGGGCACTGCTTTCTAGGGCCCCTTGGGGTCTTGGGGCTTTGTACTGAGTTCTGTGCTCCTGCCACTACCCCTTTAGAGGTTTGTGTCCTGGGGGGCATGTGGGAAGGGGAAGTCTTGTTTTAAGTGGAGGCTGCCTCATATGCAAATTGCCACACTTCCCAGTTTAGGGAACCTCTCAACTCCCCAAAGAGTGCAGACTGCCTGCGGCCCTGTTTGGTAGGAACTCTGGGGCCCCACACTGGATGAAACTCTCTCCTGCTCCAGGGCAGGCAGGGAGAGTGAATGTGGTTGAGTGGGGCTCATATTAGCTATGGGGCCCCCTTCAAGAGGCAAAATACAGCAGTTTTAGTCACACAGCGGCTGGGAGACATCAGATTGGACAGTACCTTTTCTAACTAGTATTGTTGTGTTCCTAATGCCAGTCTTCGTGCTTAGCACATTACAGGTTGTGTTGGACCCAATCTTCAATACAACTTTAGGGGGCAGAGAGCTACTATAGAGGAAGTGGACACCCGGAGAGTTCAGTAACTCGCCCAAGATCTCCTAGCCAGTCAGGGCCGAGCTGGGAATGGCTGTAGCCCTATTCAGGGCAACTTGCTGCCTCCCTCATTCCAAGGAACATAGGGCAATAATAGCTAACATCTGTGCAGCACTTCAAGGTTCACAGAGTGTCTTCACCCATTGTCTCCACTGTGCCTGGGAAGCCCAGGTGAGTGAGGCATTCTAAGGTCCCTTGGGACAGCTGCCTGTCAGGGCTCCTGTCTACCAGTAAGGACTGGAGGTTCTTTGGCTTTGGTTTTCATAAGCCAGGGGAGAAGGCCTAGAGAGAGGGTGAGGTGGAGAGAACTGGCCAGTTGCTATGGTTACCCAGCTGGCTGGGTAACCATTTTGAGGGTTGCTATGGTGATGTGCTGCCTGGTGGCAGGGATCTTGTCTTCCTGGGTGGCTGGCACCATCCAGGCTTCTTAAATTGAGCTCTTTCACTTTCTGAACAGAAGAGGGCAGCATGAGAGTGGGCAAGGGCTTCCTACCTGAGTAGATTTGGGAACTTGAGGCAAAGCTTAGAAAGGGTTTCCAGGAGCTGGGCAAAAAAGGAGTTTTGGCTGGGATCGGACAAAGCCTGTACCCGAGAGACTGGTGGAGCTAGGCCTGGAGGCAGAACTCCTAAGACTAGAACTAGGCAGTTTTCTTCCAAGAGCAGGGGCAGCCCCTTCAGTGTCTGGCGTCAGCTCCTATTGGGGAATGCAAAAGGCACAGGAGACAGCTAACCCTTGCAAGAAGGAGTGGAAGAACACAGGTGCGCGTGCACACACACACTCTCTCTCTCATGCCTAGCACATTTATTTATACAGCATCTATTAACACATGCAGAATAGTAGCATGAGCCAAACTGAAGAAGTGCATGATTTTGCACTCTTCTGTGCACATGAAGTGCCTGCCCTCAGCCCTTGAGCCCTGACTGAACACTGAATTGGATTCTTAGTTGTCTTGAATCACAGATCTGGCCCCATTCTCAGCCTCCATACGCATCCTTCATTGAAGCATCCATTTCTTCAGCAAATATTTGTTTTTGCAGTGCTGTGGAAACCAATATGTATTATCTACTAGGTAATGATCATCATGGTGAAAGTACTATGTTGGGTCCTATGATGAATGAAGATGAAATAGATGTCACTGCCCTCAAAGAACTGATGAACTAGAACCCAGCGTGGTGGTGCACACCTGTAATCCTAGTACTTGGGAGGCTGAGGCAGGAGGAGTGCCCTGAGTTTTGGGTCAGCCTGGCTACATAGTGAGATCAAGGCCAGTCTGAACAACATAGTGAGAACTTGTCTCAAAAAACCAAACTAAAACCAAAACCAAAACAAAACACCTGAATATTTAATGAGTGCCTGGTATATCCAAAGTTATTTGCTACATGCTACATGCTACTTGCTACATGCTGGTGAATGAGACAGACAAGAGCACAAGCCCTCAGGGAGCTAATTCTTTCAGAAAGGATGAAAGATGCTGAGCCCGGAACTTCAAATGTGATGGTATTAGCAAAGGGGAAGGCAGGGTGCTCCAGAACCAGCTAACCTGGGGATCAAGGAAGACTCCCTGTGGGAGTCTCAGCAGGGGCATGTGTAGAAGTGAGCCTGCCAAAGGAGGAGAGTGATACAGGGTTACACCCGGGGAGAAAAGCAGGTGGGAAGGCCCCAGGCAAAAGACCACTTGTGAGCTGAAAGGAATTAAAGTGGCAGGACTTGAGAGAGAAGATGCTTGCTTGACAGGAAGGGGAGGACTCCAAGGAAATCCTTGTCCTTCATGTCCTTGTCTTACCCTTCTTTCCCACTAGATGCCCTCCTGAGTACATCCTGCCTCCTGCTTCCTCCATTGCAACCTCCTTAGAAATACTGTACAACAGCAGGCCCACCAATCAGGAGCAAAGGAAGAATCACAGGCTAAAAGGAGAAAGCCTCAGAGCTTTCCCAATTGTGTGGTCTGGCTATACATTTACTCTTTTTTTTTTTTTTGTGGGTACCGGGGGGACGACCTCAGGACCTCGCGTGCCAACAGGCACCCGTGCCGCTGAGCGATATCACCGGCCCCTTTTTCGTATGTGGGTTCCGGGAGTCGAACTCAGGCCCTTGCGCTTGCAAGGCAGGCGCTTACGCCGCTGAGCCATCTCACCAGCCCTATACATTTACTCTTGCTTGAAAAACAAAAAACAAAAAACACAAAAAACAAAAAACCTCCCCATCACAGTCTTCCTTCTTTCCCATCCTCCCAGCAGCCGCTTTGTTCCTCTAGCCTTGTAAAATTTTCTGTATAAAACAGGAACATCAGCCAAACGTGTGGACTTACCCCTTGCTATTCATTAGAAGAATGCATTACTTCAAACTCTCGCAGGGGCATTTAAATGCAAATTTTGTCAAGAAAGCAACTTGAGTCTGAGTGAAGCCGCTCTAACCACAACCCAAACCAGAACTTTCTTCCTTGATTACTGTGTATCATAGTGGGAATCGCAACTCCTCGCCCCCTCCTCCCAACCCCGCACACATTTTAACAGAGCCTGATTCCCACAGTCGAGTCTTTTCCTTTTTGCCCCTCTTATTTCCTTACCTTTAGCAGGCAGCAGTCACAATTCTCAAGGAACCTGTTCTCAAAGTGGTATATGTAGCAGCCCTGGGATGCTGGTGGTGGTGGGGCTTTTCCACTTGCTGCAATGAAAGAAAACACGGAGGCGGGTGTCTGTAGGGGGTGAGGGTGGAGGTGTGTGTATGTGTGTTTGCGTCTGGGCCTTGTTAGCCCTACTGGTATAAAATAATATAGGAAATGCAGTGACTCAGCACTGATACAGTCAAGATCCCCAGAGTTAGCATTTCTATAATCTCTGCTGTTTACAAAAAATGTGCCTATGCTACCAATCACCAACTCCTTCGTCTTGTGTTTTGCACTAAAAACTTTTTATTTGTTGAAAAAATATACATACCTCAAATTTATTCCCCTTCTTTTCATAGCCTGAGCTCCTTAGCAATTTACACCAAAATGTGAACTAGCTCCCCCCACTACCTCCGGATTAAATTGGAAGGAAATGAGCATTTGTCCACAGATCCTCCTTTTCCTCTTTTAGGCTCTTCCCTGTATGGTCACGCCTAGAATTTAGGCAGCTCAGCAATACTTGATGGAACGAGATATGATTAATGTGATTAATGACTTGCTCACCCATTTTCTGCTCATGATGTGATGTGAAAACCTATTAGCACACCTATTAGTGAAAAGCAGCATTTCTTTTTCTTGTTATGAGTGTACTGAGAATTGACCAAATAGTTGGCATTACTCACCAGGCACAAAGATACAATCCCTGCCCTGGGGTAAGAAGCTCCTTCAAAATCTTGAGACTAGTAACTGAAGTGAAAGCCCAAGTCCCAATTTTGGCTACTCAGTGCTGAATGATTTTTTAATTTTTTAACTTGCTCATGTGCCCTTATCGTGGTATCAGACAGCCTAAATTCTTACCACAACCCCCTCCCCCTCCCCTGAAAAGTGAAGTTAACATGGGGAGGGTAATGGTAGAATGGGTCAATTGTGGCCTGAAAGTGTCACCTACATTTACCTGGTTCCCTCATTTACTGCTCCCACCAGTGTTGGGACTGAAAGATACACAGCTGAACAGAGGCCAGATGATGTTGGAACTTCCTCCTCAAAATGGTCCCAAATAAGTTCCTACCTATATTTACCAGTTTCCTTTCTTTACTGTTTCCTTTTCCCTGATGACAGAAAATAATTGGCTTCCCTGTTTATGCTCCAGAATCCTTCTTTGTTCTCTAACAGTCCTCCTTCAGTCTCAGGTTCCCCTCTGATCTAAGCCTCTCTGTTCAGATGGTTGTCACAGTTTAATAATCCTGGTGGGTTTGCCGCCTCTAGATTTATGTCCTCCTGTCTGCCTCGTTCACCCCACAGCGCAGTCAGAATCCTGTTTTCCTTCTTCCCTCAGTGGTCCTGTCTCAGGCTCTGCTCCTTGGCCTGGTTTACTTTTTGGTGGTGCGTCTGCCCCCTCACTCCCACTTCAGTTTCTTCTGCTTCTTGGGCAACCCTTTGTTCTGGGGACTCTTTGTGGCCGCAGAGTTCCCTTCGACCTCACTGCAGCCCTGTCTGGGTCTGGCCCTTGTCCTGCTTCTGGCCCTGGGCGCTGAGGCATCTCGCGCCTTCCCCAGGTTTCTCCAGCAGCCGCACAGGCCCGGCTCGGCTGCTCCTCAGCCAGGGGGCTCCCTCCTTTGTCCCGGCTCCCGGGTGGGTCAGCGCTGACCGGGCTGCCCGGCCAGGCGGCCACTCCGCGAGCCGGCCGGGGGTCTCCCCGCCGCCTTGGCCCGCCCGCTTTCGGTCCCGACGCGCGGGGAGCCTCCGACCCCGCGGGCCTCGCGCAGGCTCCCGCCCCCAGCCCCGCGGGACCCCTGAGGGTGGCCCGGGCCCAGCCGAGCGCAGCCCGGGGCGAGGACGCGGCGGGCGGAGGGGCGGGGAGCCGGCCGGGCCCCGCGCTCCTGACAGGAGGGGCCGTCGCCGCCGCCGCGCCGGGGCGGGCTGAGGGAGGAGCGGAGCCGAGGGGTGGAGAGGCGGAAACGCGAGCCGTGGCCGGAGCGCGAGCGGGCCGGACGCGAGCGGAGCGCGACTGCCAGGCCGGGCGAGGCGGGCGGACGGGCGGAGAGCCGAGCGCGGAGAGCGAGCACAAAGGCCGAGGCTGGGGCCGCCGCCGCCGCCGCCTCAGCGCGCGGGCCTGGAATCGGCGCCCCACGGGGCCCGGGCGGTGCGCGGCGCGGGCGGCCATGGCCGGCTACGTGCCGGGGCAGCAGCCGGCCAACCGCAGCCAGGAGAAGGAGTTCGTGCAGGCGTACGAGGATGTGCTGGAGCGCTACAAAGGTAGGGCTGGGGCCGGGGCCGCGCCGGCGCGGTGTAGCCGGGGAGCCCGGGGGCTCGGCGTGCGGCAGGTGGGGCGGCCGGGCGGGGTCGCGCCCCCCGCGCCGACCTGGGCTCCGAGCGCCGCGTCCGGGGCCGGTTTATTTACAGAGTTGAGCTGAGCCTCGGGAGCCCCGTCCTGCGGCGGCCGGCGCCTCCGTGTCCCCGGTTACAGCAGTTGCCCTATTATCTGGCCCCAGCTGGAAGGAGGCGAGACGAGGAGCCGGCTCGGGAGACCGACCGCTGTGGGGAGTCGCTGGGAGGAGGAGTTGGGCGCGAGGGAAGCCACCCGTCTGCCCTCCGCGCTCTTCTTCCCGGGGGCTCGGACCGCCGCCCGCCCGCCGAGGGTCCCTCGCCCGCTTTTGTCTCCCCGAATCTCCTACGGGTCTTGAGGGTCGGGCGGGCGGCGGTGCCTGTGAGTGTGCAGTTTTTGGTGGCGAGCCTCCCCCACCCCACCCCACCCCACCCCATCCCCCTCCAGGTCTGGGGCTGATCCAGCCAGGGGGGCTACTGCTTTTTTCTCTTTTTTCCTCCCTCAAAAATAAAGGTTGGTCTTGGAGCTCGGGTTTCAGCCCCTGGAGTCTGTCTTGCGAAGCACTTCTGCAAGTTAATGCCTAATCTGAACCTTGGGTATAATGCGGAGAAAGTTTTGACAGGCCGGAGGGACTGGGGACTGCATTTCCCTAACTGCTGTAGGTGCCCTAAATGGCAGCCAGGGATGTGTGGCCTCGGGAGACCCCTGCTTTGATCTTTAATATCCAGTTCTGGGATTTTGCTTTGGGTGGCAGTTGTGCTTTTCCCAGAGGTGGAGATTTTCCCAGAAACTACATAGGCAGCACTTTTCTCCTATTTTATTTAGCTCAGACTCTTGTGACTAGCATTTCGTTTCTTTTCATCTGAAGGAGAGGAAACTTCAGCCCTTATGACTGAGTCCAGCATTCTTGTTTACGACACCTACCCAGTGAAGGGAAACTAATGAAGAAGCTGTAAAATCTCTCCGTGTGTCTCTCCTTTCTTTTTCTTGGTAGCTTTAGAGTTCTGCTGGGGAATGCAGCAGGAAAAAAAAAAGACTAAATGCTAAAATGGACTTGGTAGGGCAAACTTGTTCCCTTCTGCATCAGCTCCTGTAAGCTGTCCAGTTTTTCCTGCCTGCAGCAAGTTTTCTGTCAGCCCCCTGTGGTCTTTCTTTTAAGAAATGTGGTTCATTTCAGAGCACAAAGAGGTTAGATTGTGCTGCTGAACTTCATTGAAAAAATGCTGCCCAGTGAATGGTTCCATTAAGTTTCCTTTGCAGGCTTTTGGGCAACATTGCACTCCTCAGAGGGAAGATACACTGGGGCTGTCTCAAGCCATGACATTTTTAAACCAGCAGAATTAAAACAGAAATGGGTGAAGAAATCTCAGTATCTCACTGGATTGTATTGCCGGTGGCCCCCAGCTGAAAGGAAGTTGCACTCTCAGGCAAATGAAATGGACAAAAAAGGGGGAAGTAGGGCTTGTTTCAGGAAAGGTCCCTGGTGTTCAATCATTTCAGCTGGCTCACTCAGTTTGGCTTTCCTCTGAAGGATTTTTGTTCAGGAGTATAGGAATTTGATTCTTCTAGACACAGATCTCTTTCTGGACAGGAGTAAAAAATGGCCAAAGTAAATTAACTTGAGTGATATGAGAGGGTTGTGCAGTCTATGATAGGTGCAGAAAAATCTCTTCTCCCCCATTGCGTCATTCTTTTTTTCTTTTTAGTTACCATACAGTTTTAATACCAAATGAAAAATGACAAATACTAATAAAACCAAGTGTCTTAGTTTTTTTTCTCTCATTGCTGAGACAAATCCCCTACACCATTGCACCATTCTCACTGGTAGGTCAGGGTGGCTTAGCTCATGGGCCTTTGTTACTTTGCCATATAGAATTCCTGCATTTCCCAGATTTAGGAATGTCCTTACTGCCTTAATAGAACTGTTTGCCTAAGCAGAGGAGTGCGGTGGTATCCATAGAGTAATGCGTGGAGTAGTTTGAGGATAATGCCGAGGATTAGTTTTGGAGAAAGATGGGAGAGTAGATATTGATGGGATCCTAGACTTTCATGGCTTGGCCTCCAGAGTCCTTGGAACTCTTTTTCCTCCCCCTTGCCAATAATTTGTAGTCACTTCATTCTACAAAGTACGATTCTTTTTTTTTTTTTTTTTTTTTTTTTTTGTGGGTACCGGGGATCGACCTCAAGACCTCGCGTGCCAGCAGGCGCCCGTGCCGCTGAACGATATCACCGGCCCTTTTCTCGTATGTGGGTTCCGGGAGTCGAACTCAGGACCTCGCGCTTGCCAGGCAGGTGCTTATGCCGCTGAGCTATCTCACTGGCCCTGAAGTAGGATTCTTATATACACAAAGAATACTACATTTTTCACCGGCAGAAGTTGCCCCTGAGAGAAGCAAAGGTAAAAAGGGGACTGATACATTTGCAGTGTGAAGGGAGCAGAGCTGTGCATATCACAGCTGTATTAGGAATGGTTGTCAGGCATGGATTTTCCAGAACTGTGCTTGGCAACTGTTTCCCTGTGTATTGGTAGTGAGCATGGACTTGGCAGGATTAGATGATTCAGCATGGACATAAATGTTCTCCCTCATTTCCTAAATATCCCAAAGGCTCTTTCAAATAGCTGGCTGGTAAACAGGCGGTATTAAGTAATAATTCTGGATCCTAACATTTTAGAGTGGGCAGCAACTGAGAGAACCAGGATGTATATTCCAACAAACAGTTACTGAATTTTTTCTGGTTGTGACACAGTGTTAGGCATTGGAGATGCCAGAATTATGAATGAGATCTGGTTTCTGCCCTTGATTATTCACATCTAGCAAAGGAAAGGTACATGCAAACAATTATGATACTGTGGTAAGTGCTAGAACAGAGGTGCATAAAGTACTATAGAAACAAGAAGAGGGAAGAATAGCTCTGCGGGGTTCATTGGGAGGTTGTGTGTGTGTGTGTGTGTGTGTGTGTGTGTGTGAGAGAGAGAGAGAGAGAGAGAGAGAGAGAGAGAGAGAGAGACTGGGCCTCCTGCGCATGCACACTAGGCAAGCACTCTACCGCTGAGCTGCACCCCCAGCCCCACTGGGAGATTTGACAAAGGAGGCAACACTTGAGGAAACTTTTAGGAATGGATAAGATTTAACAGATGAAAGAAGGTGGGGAGGGGAGGGGGCATAAGTAGCCCATCTGAAGGCTTGAAGGTGTGAGTGAATGGAGGTGTCTAACGAATCTAAGTAGTTGGGTATGACTAAAGGGCTAGAGTTTTGGTGGGAGCACATGATGTTGTGAAAAACTAGGGTCCAACTCGTAAAGATTCTTTCATGGGCTGAAAGAATGGGCTGTGATTTTTTTTTTTTTTTAATGGGCTGTGGGGGAATCATTGAAAGTTGAGAAAGAGCAACAACTAGTAAGCCAGTTTTATTAATTCATAGTAAGGGAATACCCCTCCAGTGATTGGGATACTTACATTGCTGTCCAGGGTACCCTCTTTCTGTAAAGTACTTTAGAAGTTTAGTAATCAGATGATTGGTTGGTAAATATGCAAACAAAAGAGGTGAGTCGTTTCGAGTAATATTTCATCCAGGTGATGATATGGCCAGCCACAGGATTTTCCCTTTCTGTGGACTGAGTTCTTTATGAATAGTAGAGGGAACTAAGGAGGAATATTCAGAGATGTAGAACCAGGATCTGATTTCTCTCCTAGAATAGAGACACTGTACTGAAGAAGCAGCCACATAGGGGCATTGTTTTAGGTTTTTGAGTTGAGGTTTAAAAACGAACACAACTGGATTCATGGTAGTTGGTTAAGCAGACAGAGAAATAAGTACACTGGTTCAGACCGAATTAGACTTTCTGCTTTCATAAAACCTTAAAGACCAGAGAGTCTTCATGTGCTAGAGTAGGCTAGGAATAAAAGAGAACATTCACATTTCAACATTAGTAACACTGCCTATCTGGTACTTACAACCTCAGAGTTATCGCTGGGTGCCACAGGTTTTATGGAACTATTTAGGACTATCTTTGTTTAGCATGTCACAGAAAAGAACTTGCAGAACTTACTGCAGAGAGAGGAGTGAAGGGTCTGCACTCTACATAAAAAAGAGCTTGTAAAGTGTCTGCATTCTACATATTAATATACATAATTTTAAAATACATAACTTTTTTTGAGACAAGTTATGGCTGTGTTGCCTAGGCTCACCTCAGACTTGTGAGCTCAAGTGATCCTCCTACCTCAGTTTCTCAAGTAGCTAGGCCTATAGTCATGTGCCACTACTTTGGCTTAATGTGGACAACTTAGGAGGAAGTTTGATGTACTGTAGTAAAAAGGCTACTAAACCTAGACTTTAGATTTCTTCATTCTTGGGCTTCAATGCTAGTGCTGCACTTGTACTGTGTGACTTTGGAAAGATTGCTTCACCCCTCTGATCTTCAGAGCTTTTATCTGTTAATATAGGTTTGATAATACTTCTTTGGTTTCATGATAATTCAAATGAATATTGGTGTGTTAACAACACTTCCATGTATATAATACTTTATATTTTACTTTATATTTATTATTTTATTTGAGTTTTATTTCTTTTTTTTTTTTTGGTACTGGGAATCGAACTCATGACCTTGCGCTTGCCAGGCAAGCGCTGTGCCACTGAGCTATATCCCTGACCCTTGAGTTTTATTTCTTGTAAGGATGGTTTCACACAGATGGCTAAATTTAGGCATAGAGACTTAACATTATCATTCAGGACCTAGGCTCCAGACTTCTTGATGTAGATTTCACATTGTATCACAGTGGTAAGTTTTAAAATTAGAGCATGGATTTGGGTTAAGTGAGACAACTGTGAAAATGTTAGTAAAATGTAATTGTTGGTGTAATTGTTAGTATCCTTGTTAGTTTTCAGCCACTTGGAGTACAGTTACACAGTGGAAGTGACCTGTATTTCCAGATGTCTGAATCATGGAGAATTTACTTTCCCTTTATTGTGGGAGAAGTTTTATGTTATGTGAGACTCTGAGAATTGTATAAATATCTGAAAAGTAATGTGGTATAGTGGTGAGATTTTGCTAACACGGTGATACAAATATATAGGCTGAGGATTTGGTTTGTTTACCTAAGTGATGCTCTGAAGAAACCTGGTTAAATGTAGACTCAGTTTTTAAGTTCCTTTTTAGAACAGAGTCCTAGAGTTGGAGTGGATTGCTTCTAGACAGAACAATAAAGTAATTGCTACTTCTGGATATGGACACTATGAATTCAGAAAGTGAGTCAAGTCTATCTGCTGGGAAAAATATTAAGCTTTGGCCACATCATGCTGTTGAAATGATAAAATGTGTGCATGTACTAATAGCACTTATGGGAGCTGCTGCCTTCATCTTGGACTTGCTGTAATGTGATGTAATACAAGTAAGGGAAATGCATCAGCCAAGCCCTGTTACCCTGGTGTTTTTCAGTGCCAGTTCCAGGTTTTAGAGATCTTGGTGGAAAGAACACTTCAGTTGGGCCTGGTGGCACATGCCTGTAATCCCAGCACTTGGAAGGCTGAGGCAGGCGGAGCACTGAGAGTTCAAGGCCAGCTTGGGCTCCATAGTGAGTTCAAGGCCAGCCCGAACTACATAGCAAGACCCTGTCTCAAAAAAAACCAAAAGAAAAGAAAAACAAAAAACAAAAACAAAAATAAAACAACAACAACCAAAAAACCAAAGAACACTTCAGAGCACATATTAGGGAACAGAAACATCTCAAGATCAAAAGTCCTGGCCTGCCAGGTGTGGTGGTACGTGCCTGTAATCCCAGCACTCTGGGAGGCTGAGGCAGGAAGATTAAAAGGTTAAGTCCAGCCTCTGCAATTTAGTGATTTAGCAAGACACTGTCTCAATATAAAATTAAAAAAAATTTTTAAGTACTTTATTATTTTGAAGAGTGATTTATTCATGTTTTGAAAACATATGTGAGTACCTAAGCCCTAAGGAGTCCATTATAAAATTTTTTTTATTTTTATTTTTATTTTTATTTTTATTTTTTTTTGTGTGGGTACCGGGGGGTCGACCTCAGGACCTCGCGCGCCAACAGGCACCCGTGCCGCTGAGCGATATCACCGGCCCCTTTTTCGTATGTGGGATCCGGGAGTCGAACTCGGGCCCTCACGCTTGCAAGGCAGGCGCTTATGCCGCTGAGCCATCTCACCGGCCCCTATAAAATTTTTTTTAAAAGAGTGGGGATGTAGCTCAGTGCAAAGGCCCTGGGTTCTCAATCCTCACTGTGGGTGAAAGAAAAAAATTCTGACTTTCTTTCAGCTTCTTATAATTATATTGAGCTATGTTGTTGACTAGGTTGAATGATGCGCTAAAGCCACTGCTTTTGCTTACTTTTTTTTTTTTTTTTGATTTGTACATGATAGGCAAGTGCTATACCGTGAAGCTATATCACCAGTCTTATCCTTCTCTTTTTTGTATATGTGTGGTACTGGGGAATGAACTTAGGGTCTTTGTACTGAGCTACCCCCTCAACCCTTTTTATTTTGAGACAAGGTCTCACTAAGTTGCTGAATTTTTCAGAGTATGATCTTCCTGCCTCCGCCTCCCAGAGTACAGTACTGGGATTACAGGCATGTGTCACCACACTTGGCTCTTTCTCATGATTTTGATTGGAGTTGGGATCTCTGTTGTATAGTTACTGATTTCCTGGCGCAGGAGAGCCACTTAAGGCCCATTGGCTTAGCTTTTAGTATGTAAGAATATTTATTCTGGTTTATTTATTTATTTTTGGTTGCTGCTGATAAAATGTTATTTGTCTTTCCAGAGCTTTTCAGTTTCTAGAATAAATTACAGCGAACCTCCAATTCTTTGTGTCTAGCTTTCAGGGTTTTTCATAAATGGACTTGTCCTGCGTACCAGCTATACCACTGATGGGAGCTGGGCTTAGCAATCCTTCCCTCAGGTCCCCACACGTGCCTCTGTGCCTTCCTTCACATCCCCTCTTCCTGGATTGACCTTTCCCTTTCTGATTATTTAAATCTTACCATCTTTTCTTAGTTTTTTATTTTTATTTTTTGTGGTACTGGGGATTGAACCCAGGCTCTTTGCAGTGAGTTACATCCTCAGCCCTTTTTTATTTTTTATTTTGAGACAAGTTCTCACTGAGTTGCTAAATTGTGCAGGCTTGGCTAGAATTTGTGACCCTCCTGCCTCAGCCTCCCGAGTGCTGGGATTACAGGCATGCACCATCACGTCTGGTATATTGGTATATTTCTTGTGTATATGGTTGATTGGCAGGAAATTTCTCTCAGTATAAGGGATGGTCATATCAATGCTTTTAATTTATATTTAAATTAATTTTCATATTATGAAAGTAATATGTTTAATGGGGAAGACTAATAAATATAGGAATGTATATACAGTATTAGGTAATATGCTTTCCTTAGGTGTGGGGGAGGCAGCAATGTGGTGGAGCAAAAAGGTAGGCTGACCAACGTGTGGATGTGCTCCTCCTGGGAGGGAATAGAGCATTCAAGGACAGGCCCCTTTTGCCCAGCCTTGGGTCTGACACCCTTCACTTGTTCTTGCTATGTAAAAGTGTGTTACGGTATAAATCTGCTCTCTGGGCACAAGCATTTATATGCTTTCTCTATTCAGAATTGCTTTCTTCTGCATTACTGTGTGTCAGTCATCGAGGATGTTCCAATTATCAGGGATGATTTGGATAGTCGGCTAAGACAAGTTAATGAATTGGTCAGTCGTCATCTTTCTTTTGGTCAAAGGCTTTGCCAACTGTATTGCTGGATTCCCTCTTAACCATAGCAGATTTGTGTAGTGATTTTTTTCTTTCTATAGAAAGGTAAACACAGTATCTCTGTGTTGATGAAAAGAATGAGCTTGCCTGAAGTGTCTTGGAGTTCATATGGGTTCCAACCCGTGGGAACGTGTTGGATTTAGGCATGTAGGCAGTGGTTTTCGTTGGCTATGTTTTTTAGGCAGTCAGCAACAGTGAATAAGCTCACTGTGCACTATATTCTGTTAGTGCCTATAAGGGCTACTGTGTTGGGGTAAGTGATATTGGGGAGACGGATGGGCCACTTAGAAGCATTGAAAGAATGAGATCAAGATTAGGGGTAGGGGCAGAAGGTCCTAAATATCAGAATGAAGAACCTGAATTTTATAAAATGGGCGGGGTTGATGTGGAGGTTATGTAAATAATGGATGAGAGAAGAAATCTATTTTGTAGAAACCAGCCACTAGAGAGGTCACCGTTGCAATTGAGGCATAAGGTTAGATTAAGGGATAACTATGAAGGAGAGTAGTGTATTGGGAAACATTTTGGACAGGTGCATGGAGTTAAGTTCAGATATTTACATTGCTTTCTAGAGGATTTTGCCTTTTTTTTTTGGCCGTGCTATAGATTGAATCCAGAGCCTCACACGTTAGGCAAGTGCTCTACCACTGAGCTACATCTCCAGCAACATTTTGCCTCTAAAAAGAATTGCTCATTGTCCCTGTGCTTTTCCAAAACAAAATTCTCTTTCTTGTATAAAAAATCAGCTTTTAAAGATTTCATGGTCAGAGATATAGCTCAGCGGCACAAGCGCCTGCCTGGCCAGCGCAAGGTCCTAAGTTCAATTCCCGGTACCAAAAAACAAAAAACAAAAAAAAAAAAGAAAGATTTCACTCCTGAATTTGTAAAAAGGCTGTGCATATGAATCTGTGGCTCAAGGTCATGTTTTGCAGCCTTTACTTACTTAAATTTGCAAATGCCGCGTGTCCCAGGTCACCTACCCATTCCCTAGGTGACATTGAATGCTTTTGGCAATAAAAATCTGGCAAGACTTGCGTAAGAAATCCTCTAAATCTCCTCTGAAATCTTGGGTTAAATCTTGATTTGCTAATCAAGGGTATAGACTGAGGGTTTGTTTGGAGGATCCATTTATTCACTTAATAAACGTCTATTGAATTTCTGCTGTGAACCAGGGAGTAGGCCATGTGCTGAGGAAACAAAGATATGTCCATGCAACTCTGTGATCTTACAGTTTAATGGGGGAACATGTTGGCAGGCTGACAATACCTATGTTTTAGGGAATGTTGTAATATAGGTAAATGCTGGAGCTATGGTAGGGAAGAATAGCAGTACAGCCAGGGCAAGAAAGTATCAGAGACAGCAACTGAGAGGAAGTGAAGCCTGAGCTGTTACATAAAGGTTTTGAGACTCTGGGCAAAAAGTTTGGTTCATCTGGGCATGGTGAAAAAGTTTGGTTCAACTGGGCATGGTGACACACACCTGTAATCCCAGCACTCAGGAGGCTGAGGCAGGAGGATCACCAGGAGTTTGAGGCCAGCCTGGGCTACATAGCGAGACTCTGTCTCAAAAAAAAAAAGTTAAAAAAAAAAAAAATGTTTGACTCAGGGGCTTTCAGGGCAACATGAACAGAAGTAAGGGGATGAGGGAGCTTGAGGGGAGGGAATATAGGGTAGAGTTTAGGCTTTGTATGTCATACTGTGTAGAGTTAGGGCTTTTTTTTGAGGGAGGGTACTGGGTATTGTACTCGGGGACTTTGCACTGACCTACATCCCCAATCCTTTTTTGACAGAGTCTCACTAAGTCACTAAGCTGCCCAGGCTGGGTATGACCTTGAAATCCTCCTGTCTCAGCCTCCCAGAAGGATTACAGGCATATGCCACTGTACCTGGGGAGTTTGGACTTTGGTTTTTGGGAGTCATTGTAGGCTTTAGTCGAGGAAGGCTATGATTAGGGTTACATTTCAGGAATACTTCCTCTCTGGCAGCAGTATGAAGGGGGGTTAGAGTAGGGCAAGAGCAGCAACAGACCATAGGAGGCTCTCACAATAATTGAGACAGAGAGCGATGTCATGTTTAACTCATGCTGTTAAAGTAGTAATGTAGCCCAGCATGGTGGCACACACCTGTAATCCCAGCACTCGGCAGGATGAGGCAGGAGGATTGCTGTGAGTTTTGAGGCCAGCCTGGGCTACATAGTGAGTTCAGGGCCAGCCTGAACTACACAGTGAGACCCTGTCTCAAAGACAAAAAAAAAAAAAAAAAAAAAAAAAAAAAAGGATAAGGTAGCAAAGTGGGCAAGTGGGAATGTTAAGGGGTAGGATTCACATGCTTTGATGACTAACTGAATGGTGTATATATTAGGGAGAGGGAAGAACCTAGGATGACTTGCAGGTTTCCGGCTTGAATATCTGTGGGTGGGTGAGTGGAGTCATACACTAAAATAGGGAATATAAGAGGAAGGAGGTTATTTGTGGTGAAATGGTGGTGTCAAGGGTGCAGGAAAGGATTCTAAGTTCAGTTTAGGGTGCTCTGGGGTTGAGGTTTCTGAGAGATGCTGGGTGGAATGGTGCAGTGGGCAGCTGGTGGCCTGGCTTGTGCAGCTCGGGAGCATATGAATGAGGCAGACGTCATTATTGACTCAAAGCCACAGGACTTGAGGAGATTGCTTAGGGAATGGATGTGCAGTGAGAAGAGGCTGGAAACATATATTCGGGGAGACTCCCAAGGGGAGGTGGTTTCAGGAGGGAGGAAGAGGTCCCTGGAAGGAAATCATTTATAGAAATGGAGCAGCCACAGAGGTGGGAGGAACAGGACAGAAGTGAATCTCTAGAAGGAGGGTGTGGTGTGCAGGGTGTGTCTCACCGTGTCAGTTTACAGAGGTCAAGCCAGACATGGACCATAGGTCATGGACTACAGGTGTCCCTTAGGAAGGTCACTTTTATTGGAGCATTTTCAGTGGAGTTGCAGGAAGTGAATGGGAAGTGCAGAAGGGGAGTCAGTGAGCTTTGAAAACTGGACTTTGAAGGACAAAGAGGAGGAAAGCCTTATAGAGAGGCAGATGTAATATGTGGGAGTTTTGTTTGTTTATTGAAACATAGGAGAGACTCAAGCACATTTAAATGCTGTTTGGAAGGAGTGGATAGCGAAGGAAAGATTAGCACACTTCAGAGGAGGGAGAGAATACTTGATGGAGCATTGGGATCCAGAGTTGAAAGATTCGCCTTTGAAAAAGACCAGAGGAAGAAGGCAAGAATGCTGGTGGTACAGTTGGTTGGTTAGAAGAGTAGGGACTTGAGGCCAGGTGTGGTGGCACCCCAGCATTTGGGAGGCTGAGACAAGAGGATTGCTGTGAGTTTGAGGCCAGCCTGAACTACATAGTGAGCTAAAGACCAGCCTGAACTACACAGCAAGACCTTGTCTCTAAAAACAAAACAAAGCAAAACAAAACAAAACAACAAAACAAAGCAAAACAAGGGTAGGGACTTGAGAGAATTCTCCCTGATACTCTTATTCCCTCTGTGAAGTAGGGGCTGTTATTATTTGCCAAGAGTCAGGAGAGAGAAGGGTGGAGTGTGTAGTATGTCTGTGTGTGTGTGTATGTGTGTGTGCGTGCATGCATAAAACGTAGCACCTGCTTGATTATTGATTATTTGGTTCTTTGCCTGACTTATATTTTGTATCCCCGCCAAAATGATATGCTTCTTCAGGGCAAAAACCATGTCTGTAACTTTTGTATTCCTTTGTATCAGTTAGCAAAGCACTGAGCAGAAACTGATTCTTACGTATTTGTTAGTTTGACCTTTGTGCTGGGGTGCGTGTGAGATAGGGATGGAGCCCAGTGCCTCAGGCATGTACTCTACCACTGAGCTACAGCCACAGCCCCTGACAAGGGCATCTTGACTCTTGACATTGTGGTCTTTAATATTACTATCTGTTGTGGGGAGTGCAGGATTCATTGGTTTGAGAGTGAACTCCGGGCTCCCTTCTGTATAAATCCCACAGACCACCTTCACTGCTGTCCAGGGGAGTTGAGTTTGGAAACATTTGTGGGCTCTGCTTTCCATGAATTTTGTGGGATTAGTGTACCCCATTCTATTTGGATTGACCTTGTGAAGACCTGGGTTTCTTGCGGGACTTGGACAGAGGGCTACTGTGGGAGACATAACCTCCTTCTCGTTTATTTTGGCAGGTGGAAAACGTGATGGATTGTTCTCATGACTCAGAACCCTTTCTGGCTTGCCTTAAAGAAGTTCAATATAATTGCTACCTTTCAGATGGTGATAGTGTCCTTCAGAGTTTATCTGACCTTTATATCTAAAAAGAGTATTAGTTACCCTTTGTCCTCCACTTGCTTGGGTCTTTTTTCATCTGTAGTCCAGGGTAGAGGATATTTACTAATATATTAGGCCCAGTTCAGGACTGACTCAGGTCTTACCCTTTTGGCACATTCCACATACTTTGATTGTTAATTGGCATGTTCTCCTTATTGTGGCTTGCTTTCTCCTTGATTTTTAAATTTGGATTCTATCAGATAAACTTGACATGAGTCACTCCAGGGAGTAGAAGGTTTGTCTCCACTAATTTGTAGAATTTTTTTTTTTGTGGGTACTGGGGGTCCAACTCAGGACCTCGTGTGCCAGCCAGCACCTGTGCCGCTGAGCGATATCACCGGCCCTTTTTTTGTATGTGGGTACGGGGAGTCGAACTCAGGACCTCGTGCTTGCCAGGCAGGCGCTTATGCCGCTGAGCTATCTCACCAGCCTCAGGAGAATCTTTAATTTTGTTCCAGTTCCTGGTTTGGCTTATCCTGTGCATTTTCTCTCTGTCTTGCAAGAGGTGTGTGTGTGTTTGTATTTGTAGTGGACGGTCTATTCAGGGGCTGCTACTTTGTGTTTATGAATTCTCTCTAGAATCACTGTCACTACTATCAACAAAAATGCATACATTAAGTCTTATTATATAAGACTGAATAAGTAGAGTTCATAAACCCTCTGTCTGCCTTCTAGGGGTCATAGTAGACATTAAGTGACAAACACAAAGAATGTACAATTGAGTAAATAATGGATGGTTACTCCTCATTTAGCTTTTTTTTTACACATGGTCTTGCTATGTAGTTCAGGTTGGCCTTTACCTCACTATGTAGCCCAAGTTGGCCTCATACTTACAGCAGTCCTCCTGCCTCAGCCTCCTGAGTGCTGGAATTATAGGCACGTGCCACCATGCCTGGCAGAAGTGTATCTTATTGAGACTGAGTCAAATGGGGGAAGGGACTGACAGAGACAGGATCATCTGTTCCCTCTAGGATGGCAGGAGCTGCTACCCTTGTCCCTTTGGTGCCAGGCAGTTTCTCTCTAATGTCCTTGGTCTTGTGGGACCTTTTCACCATGTTATCTTTCCCTGTAGCCAGAAGAGGATCTGGCTGGGGCCCTCACTCTGCGGTGACCTGTGGCTGAAGAGGTAGGCTTCAGCTTCCAGCAAGGAGAGCACCTGGAAGGTTCTGCTCCTCTGGTATAATTGTCTTTGTAACATGAGGACATTCATCCCAGACCCACTGCAAACACCTCAGCCTGGGCACAGGGTCAGGTTGTTTGGGAAGAAGCCAGTCTGGCCTGGCCTGAGCCACTTCTACAAAGCAAGAACATTGGTCCTGTTCTAGCTGTCAAATGGAAAAGAGGGACCAGACTAGTCTAATTGTGGTACTGTGAGATCCTCACATCTCTCAGAGGACTGGTTCAGTGTTTTTATTGATTTTGTTACTGCTGTTGTATAGAAACAGCATTCACGTAGTACTGCCTTTATTAGAAATGGGGAACTGTCAATGGCTGGAATTTCCCTCCACCTCTTCTGTGTGAGAGAGACAGGGAGCATTAGATTCCACTTCTCAGGCCTGCTTTCTCTAGCTATTCAGTGGGAACATCTCAGTGGGGGAATGGTCCAGGCCCTGACATGAATGTGTTCTCTTGAAGGGATAAGGGCTGTATCCGTAGCTTTAGCACAAGTGCTTTGTTACTAAGAGAAGGTAAGGGAGAATGGAGGGGCTAATAAAGCAGAAAATTTGTGCTGTCATTAGCTACTTCTTATTCCCTTTTATTACATATGTTAAGAGCAGAGCCAAAACCCCAGCCAAAACCTCTTTTTTTCCCTGCCTCCTCCTTTTCTTGATTACATCTCATTTTCTTTCTTTTTTTTTTTTTTTGTGGGTACCGGGGGGTCGACCTCAGGACCTTGCGTGCCAGCAGGCGCCCGTGCCGCTGAGCAATATCACTGGCCCCTTTTTCGTATGTGGGTTCCGGGAGTCGAACTTGGGCCCTCGCGCTTGCCGGGCAGGCGCTTAAGCCGCTGAGCCATCTCACTGGCCCTACATCTCATTTTCTGACTTGTAAAGATATATAATAACTTTAAAAAAATAGGCTGGTGATGATATGGAAAGTTAAATAAATAAAAGTTCCAGAGTTTGGAGAGTTAAGTGGTGATTTGATTATGGTCTTTACATATAACAAGTGTTTTTCTTGCAGTTCATCATAAACAGAAACCACCTTACAGCACCTCTTATGTTTTTGTTATTTAACTTCATATGTATAGAACATCCCAACCTGATTGTGATCTCTTTGAAGGTCTCAGTTGTGTCAGACAAGATGCACATGATACAGCTCATGAACGGAGCCACATTGTAAATGGTGGTAGTTGTTACATCTCTTAGTATGTCTAGCAGCTTCTGGCACCTCTCACAATGGAGTTTTTCCAGGTGGTCGTCCCACGGACATCGCAAACTTGCTATGTCCAAAATGAGCACCACTGCCTCTCTCTGCTCCAGACCTGCTTGTTCACCTGAGTGAGTGTCTTTCCCATCCATCTCGTGGTCCAGGTCAGAAGCCTGGCTTTTCTGTCTCTTCCCGACCTTCACCCTGCCCAGGTAGCCAGTCTTTCGCCAAGTCCTGTTAACTTGATCTCCTATGTGTCTCTCCATCTGTCATCTCTCCCGCTCAATCCACTGCTAATACAGGCGTGCAAGGCCTTATCATCTGGTACTGAACTGCTGCATAGTTGCCATTAACTGGCCACACTCTACGTTTTCTTCTTGTCTTTCTTTCACATTCATCCTGGAAGAATACCTTCAAAAATACAAAACTAATCATGTCTGTTCCCTGCTTAAAAATCACTTCAATGGTTTTTATTGCCTATTTGATAAAGCACAAGCATGGAAAAAAAATCTGTGTTGGTTTAATCCCGGCCTGCTCCTGTAACCTCATTTTCCATGCATTTTTCTCTTTGTCAAGATGGGGCTATGTTCAGCTTTGTTAGCATGCCGTGCCAGGCTGGAGAATGTCTCTGTGGTTTTCTTTGCTCATGATTTTCTCTCTGCCTAGAATTCCTCTTTCACCTGTCAACCTCACTCATCTACCAGCAAATTCCAATTTCCCCTATTAAACATAATTCAGATAGGGTTAGGAAGCTTTTCCAGACCCTTTCTTCCCACATGGTTAGTCTCTTTCCTTCCTTGCTTGATGGTTAGCTCCTCTATTAAGCTCTGTTTTCTAGCCTTGCTTAGTACAGGCCTAGCATGTGTAGGTGCTGGAGGAATGTTTGAATGATTACTGTGCACAAAGATTTGCTATACATGTTTGCTCACCGCACAAAATTATGTCTAAAATCAGAATATAGAGGTAGGCATGGGGGTGCATGCTTGTAATCCCCATACTGGGGAGGCTGAGGCAGGAGGATCCATGGGTTCAAGGCCAGCCTGGGCTACATAGTGAGTTCAAGGCCAGTCTGAAGTACATGGTGAGACCCTGTCTCAAAAAAGCCAACAAAAACTAAAAAAAAAAAAAAACAAAACCAAAACCAGGTTGAGTATGATCCTTATCCTAAATGCTTGGGACAAGCAGTGTTTTGGATTTCAGAATTTGTGTTATTTGTATTACATAATAAGATATCTTAGGGATGGTACTCAAGTCTAAACCCAAAATTTATTTATGTTTCATATATACTTTGTATATGTAGCCTGAAGGTAATTTTATATAATATTTTTATTTTAATCTTTTTTTGTCTTGTTTTGTTTTTTTGAGACAGGGTCTTGCTGGGTAGTTCAGACTGGCTTTGAACTTACTTTGTAGTCCGGGTTGGCCTTGAACTCACAGCAGTCCTCCTGCCTTAGCCTCCCAAGTGCTGGGATTACAGGCATGTGCCACTATGCCTGGCTAATATTTTTATTTTAAAAATTATTCATTTATTTATTTTGGTGCCAGATATTGAACCCAAAGTCTCTTACATGCTAAGTACATATTCTACCACTGAGTTTCACTCCTGGCCTTATAAAATATTTTTAGTGCACCTGTGTTTTTTTTAAAAAAAAAGCATTTTTATTTTATTTATTTATTTATGTATTTTGCTTTTTTGAGACAGGTTTTCACCAAGTAGTGCACACTGGGCTTGAACTTGTGATCTCCTGTCTCAGCCTCCTGAGTGCTGGGATTACAGGCGTGTGCTACCACACCTGGTTTAGTGCACCTGCATTTTGATTGCAACCAATCAGATGAAATTAGGTGTAGAATTTTCACATGTGATATCATAACAATGCTCAAAGAATTTACATTTTTTGTTTGTTTGTTTGTTTGTTTGTTTTGTGGGTACCGGGGGGTCGACCTCAGGACCTCGCGCGCCAACAGGCACCCGTGCCGCTGTGTTTGTTTGTTTTTTGTGAGGCAGAGTCTTGCTATGCAGTTCAGGCTGGTCTTGAATGCACCATGTAGCTCATGCTGGCCTTGGACTCGTGGCAATCCTCCTGCCTCAACTTCCTGGGATTACAGGTGTGCGCCACTACACCTGGCTCCGAATTTAAGATTTTGGAGCATTTCGGATTGCAGCTTTTTGGATCGGTAAGTGCTCAACTTGTATTAGATAACAGTAGAAGTTCCAGGGATGGAATGTAGCTCAGTGGTAGAGTGCCTAGCATGTTTCCATGGTAATGGGGAAAAAAAAAAAAAAAGAAAGAAAAAAGAAATTCCAGTGAGCCTAAGGGTAATAGCATTAGATTGTGAGGGTGTATATCATTTTTACTCTTTTAGAAGTTCAAGAAGAGTATAGGGAACTGCTATGGATAGTTTAATTCTTCATTCACCAAAGACAGGAAACTGAACCAGGGAGTTCCTTTCAAAGCTCTGACTCTCTAATCTGAATACGTGTGCAGGATTTGGTTGTCTGCTGAGTGCTTTGTGTTTATTAAATATGATGTATAATTTTTCAGAGTTTAAGACCAAATGCTGTGATCAGATGGGGAATTGTAATGTATGTAATAAAGCTCCCTAACCCATCTTCTAATTTCCATCTCATAGAATTTTAGAACAATTCAAACCCCTTACCTCCATTTTACAAACTCACTTTTCCTTTTGAAATGTTGTGATTTTACTTCACCTTACTCCTGGAACTCCCTGCTGTTATCTAACCTATTTTGTTCATTGTCTGGTTCTTCCTCCCTGCTAGCATGCAGGCTCCTTAAGAGTGGAGATTTGTGTTTATTAATTCTTGTATTCCTAGCACTTAGAAGAGTGTCTGGTAAGTAGTCAGTGCGCATTGCGTATTTATTGAGTAAATGAACTGGAAGTGATCAGTTCATGTGACTCTTGTTCCTGGAAAGGAAAAAAGGCCTGGGAAGGAGTCACAGTAACTTGTTCAAGGTCATATTAGTTCTAAAGCCAGATCTCTTCACGATGTGAATGATTTTTTTTTAAAATTAAACCATGTTTAATCCTTATGCGATTTGACATTAATGTGTATTATAGACTTGGCTTTATCCCTATGAGCAGGAATGGGTGAAGGACAAGGGAGGAAGCGAATCTATGCTGAGCCCTTTCTAACGCCCAGAGACTTCATCTCACTTAGAACAGTAACGCCGCAACGACACTGGTAGATTTTACAGATGAGGAAATCGAGGCTTGAACCTAAGTGACTTCCCTGAGGGTCTACAGCTAGTAAGTGACTGAGTTGAGTTTTGAACCCAGTATAATTAACTTCACTTGGCGATGGGCTCTCTTCATTTAAAGCACAGTATAATTTTTGGATTTGTGCCCTGAATTACTTTTAAGATTTACAAGTCAGACAGCTCATGGAGAGGTATGGAAGCTGTTTGCCCTAAGACAACCGCACAGAGCTGTGGGCTTGTGGGAGTAGAGAGGTCTGTAGGGCTCTTGAGACAAAATCCTGTGCTGTGCCATACTTTTCCTCGGTTACCCTTTATATAATTCACATTTTAGGATTCCTCTTTAGCCAGGGTTCCAGAGCAGGCATAGAAAGTGGTGGGCAGCCACGTCTGAGTATGTTTGGTGGTGCTCTTAAGCACCAAAACCACAACAAAAGCAGCATCTGAGATGTAGGACAGGCAGAGTGGGAAAGGACTGAGCCCAATTGAA
This sequence comes from Erethizon dorsatum, assembly GCA_028451465.1. NCBI lineage: Eukaryota > Metazoa > Chordata > Mammalia > Rodentia > Erethizontidae > Erethizon > Erethizon dorsatum. Next base: position 104,304,096 of record CM051827.1, on the reverse strand, counting down.
ACTAGCTGTTTCGAGTAGTAAGTGGGCAGATCATAATTACCTGTGTTGCTCAGAGACCTGAGTTGAGAGTGGGGACGCAGGCAGGTCACACCCGTTATCTTTAGAGAAATGATAGGAGTAAATAACCCTTAGTGTCCAGTTTACTCCAGAAGCTTCACTTGCCCTTGAGAGTCCCAGAGGTGAGGAAGATTTGAGTTGGCAGAGTCACCCACATCATCCAAACATAAGGTTCAGACTTTTTTCCTTACAGAAGGCTCCTTAGATTCTGCAGTCATTTGTTTTGAACTTCTTCTTAGCTTCGTGTCACCTACCTTAGGAAGGAAGCTGAAGACAGGACCAGGAAGGGACAAAGGGGAAGAGCGAAAGTGTCAGAGAAAAGATGAAGTAGGAGATTCCTCTGATTTTTGGGGGTTCTGGTCCCTGTCATTAACTAATTACCAAGAAGGGGCAGGGGAGGAGTGCGGAGATCCAGCAGAAGGAAGAGGAGTTGCAAAGGGAAGCAGAGTAGTTTGGTATTCGGTAGTGGTTCAGGGCGCGCGGCTTCTACAAGTTAGAATGCAGGATCTTTCTGGCAGGCACTGTTAAAAAAACGAAACAAACAAAAAAAACCTTAGGCTCCACCACAGGCCTGTAGAATTACTTTTCATGGTAGCAGGATTCCCAGGTGTATCTGTGCACATTAAAGTTTGTTGTTATTATGTATTGTTTTGTTTTGTTTTGGAGACATGGCCTCACTTTGTGGCCCAGGCTGGCCTCAACCTTGTGGCAGTCCTCCTCCCTTAGCCTCCTGAGTGCTGGGATTACTGACATGTACCGCCACACCTGGCAATGGCACATTAAAGTTGGAGAAGCATGCTGGGTGTGGTGGCACATGCCTGTAATTCCAGCTACTTGGGAAATTGAGGCAGGAGGATCACAAATAAAAGCGGCTGAGTGTGTAGTTTAGCATTCCCTGAGTTCAATTCCCAGTACTTGAAAAATAAATTGAGAAGCACCAAGTTTGTGATTAATTGGTTAAGCACAAAGGTCTTGGGAATATGACAGACCTGGCATTGAAACCTGGTTTGGTCATTTATTAACTTATGGCCTTGGTTACATCGTTTACCCTCTTTGTGCCTCAGTTTCTCACTTGTAGAACAGGGGAACTCTATCTCATGGGACTTATTTATTTATTTAGGTGGTGCGGGGGTCTGAATCCTGCGCCTTGTGCATGCTAGACAAGTGCTGCACTACTGAGCTACATCCCCAGCCCACTCATAGGGCTATTGAGGAGAGTAAACAAGATACTGGTGAACTTAGCAATTGATGGTGTCTTACTTTTTATGAAATTTAATAGTGTCTGTAACATACCAAACACTGAGCCTGGCGTGGAGTATATATTCAGTAAATATTATTACTAATAATCAAATTAGGCAAACTTACAGAAATAACCTCTCTCTTTTCTCTCATTCATTATCTCTGAATGAGTGCATTTGTCTGCAGTTTTATAAAGCTGTAGTCAGTGTATTTATACTCTGGTGTTTTGCTTAGTATTATTTAACAGTGGTTGTGGAAACAGCAGCAGTTAACACATACAGCACTTTTATTAATGTGCCAGGCACTATTATAAATACTTTATGCATCTGTTAATCCATTCAGTCCTTAGAGCAGCCATGTGAAATAAGTTTTATCTCCACTTTCAGACGATGAAACAGAGCAGAGAGGTTAAGTGACTTGCCCATAATCACACAGCCAGTCAGTGGCAGAGCTGAGATTGGAACTGAGGCAGTCTGATTTCTGCATCTGTGCTATTTTTCCTTCCCTTCCTTCTTTCTCCTCTTTTTCTTTTTCTTTCTTGAGATAGGGTCTCACTATGTAGTCCAGGCTGGTCTTGAACTTGTGATCCTTCTGTCTGAGTCCCCTTAGCACTAGGATTACAGGCATGTGCCACCTGATGACTGTGCTGTTTTCAAGTAGTGCTGTTGATTTCAAACTTACATGGTGTAATGGAAGTCAGGAAACTTTGATTGGATACCTGATTCTGCCACAAATTTATTTGTGACCTTGATCAAATAACTGTTATTTTTTAGACCTGTTTCCTTATTGTAAAAATGGAAGGATTAGATGAGATTTTAAAGTCTTGTCAATGATTCATTTAACACATAGCAATTTTAATCAAAAGTTTGAAAGAAAATCATATTTCGGGAATTGATTTAAATTACTTGTCCAAGGGAGGCGTGGTGGTGCACACCTGTAATCCCAACTACTTCAGAGGCTGAAACAGGAGGATCATAAGTTTGAGCCCAGCCTGGGCAACTTGGGGAGATCCTGCTTTAAAATAAGAAGGGGTGGCATGTAGCTCCATGGTAGAGTGCTTGCCTACAATATATGAGTTCCTGAGTTTGATCCCCAGCATTGCAAAAAATAAGTAAAATTTTAAAAGTTCCTCAAACAAGCTAGTGTAATGAAGAACAAGGGGTTTAAATTCTAGCTCAGGCTAGGCGTGGTGGTGCACGCCTATAATCCCAGCACTCGGGAGGCTGAGGCAGGAGGATCCCTATGAGTTAGACACCAGCCAGGGCTATATAAGCGAGTTCAAGGCCAGCCTGCACTACATAGTGAGATCCTGTCTCAGAAATAAAAAAATAAAAAATAAATAAATTCTATCTCAACCACTTTGAGGCTATATGACCTTGAGTAACTTATTTAGCCTTTCTAAACATTGATTTTCCCATTAGTGGGGAGAATAGTTTGTTCCTTGTAGGGATGTTGTGAGATTTGAGTAAGATAGCATGTATTAGCACCTAGCACCATGTGACATACAGTGGATACTCAGTATCCAAAAGTCCTCTTCCCTTTTTTTCCATATGGGTGATATAATCACCCATACGGAAACTAGATGTACTGGATTAAAAGGATTTAGAATCTCTCTCGGTTCTACTGACTCTGTAACGGTAGCCTCACTCTTAGGAGATGAGAAGTATACAGGTAGCCATTTTTAAATGACCCACCTTTTGATTTTAGATTAAAATTACTTCTCAAAATACATAGTTTATAGGGCCGGTGAGACGGCTCAGCGGCTTAAGCGCCTGCCTTGCAAGCGCGAAGGCCCGAGTTCGACTCCCGGAACCCACATACGAAAAAGGGGCCGGTGATATCGCTCAGCGGCACGGGTGCCTGTTGGCGCGTGAGGTCCTGAGGTCGTCCCCCCGGTACCCACAAAAAAAAAAAAAAATACATAGTTTATAATAGCATAATTGCTTTTCTTTTTCTTTTTAAAAGATGGTAGTTGCCCGAGCTGCCATAACAGAGTAAAACAAACTGTGTGGCTTCCATAGAAATGTGTTGGTTTATAGCTCTGGAGGCTGGAAATCCGAACTCATCTTGTCAGCAGATTTGGTTCCTTCTGAAGGCCGTAAGGGAGACCTCTTCCTGCCTCTCTTTGCTTCCAGTAGCCTCAGGTATGTTTTGGCTTATAGATGACACATTCTCTATGCTTCGCATCAGCTGTAGGGGTCTGTGTCTAAATGTCCCTTTTATATAAAAACACCAGTTTTACTGTGGTAGGAATCGCTGTAATGACCTCATCTTGATTATTTGTAAACACCTTCTACTTAAAGTCACAAGCTAGGTGGGCCTGTTGTAGTAGATACTTGGGAGGCTGAGGCAGGAGGATCACTGGAGCCTAGGAGTTTGCGACCAGCCTGGGCAACATAGTGAGACACCACCTCAGAAACAGCAATAAATAAAGTTACCTTCATAGTTTTTTAGGGGTTAGGACTTCAACATCTTTTTTGGTGATAGCAGTACATTCAATCTGTTACAGATGGTGTAGCTACTTTCTAACCTGGAGAGAAGCGTGTTTATGAAATTAACTTTTGCTAGTCTCTCTCTTTTTTTTTTTAATATGGGTACCGGGAGTTGACCTCAGGACCTCGCGCTTGCCAGCAAGCACTTGTGCCTCTGAGTGATATCACTGGCCCCTTTTTTCCTTTATGTGGGTACTGGGAGTCAAACTCAGGACTTTGCACTTGCCAGGCAGGCGCTTATGCTGCTGAGCTATCTCACCGGCCATTTTGCTGGTCTCTTAAAGCTTATTACTAAGATTGCCTTGGTAAACTCAGGTTCACCTCTTGTCTTACCTATTGTGAACTTTGGTTTTGCATTTAGGAAATATCTCAAATGGACTTTGGTTTGTACATCAGGTGGGAGATGCCTCCTTTTGTGGGCTGAGTGGATTAATAATAATAATGATGATGATGATGATGATGATAGCTATTAGTTGAGTTTTGACTATGTGCCAGGGACTGACTGTGTTAACCAATCTGTATACTTCATGTGATTCTCATAAAAACCCTACAAAGTATTATCCTCATTTTACAGAAGAAGACAGTGAGGCTCAGTCAGTAAAACAACTTGCCCAAGGTCACACCTAGTTAATGGTAGAGCAGGCGTTCAAATCTAGCTTTGTTAGACTTCAGAACCCCAGCTCTTAACCATGTTGTTATACTTTTCCTGGCCTGAGTCTCCTTCTTTTCTCTAAAAACTTCTGGCTCTGGAATCCTGCCACCTGAAAGGGTCAGGGAAGTGACCTTTACTTGCATGCTTGTGAGCTCTTATTGTTTGTGAATAAGAATGGGAGTGTGACGTCAGTTGGCACTTTGTAACTAGTGGTTTAATTCTCGCCAAGTTGCTCTAGTCGTGCAGGGACATTGCGAGTTACTTTAAAAAAGAATGTCCTCCAACTTGTACTTAAGAGAAAGAAACCAGGCTTACTATGTTTATCTCTATGATTATTACAAATTATAGCTGTTCATTATAATGAATTTAAGTAGAAATTACAAAGAAAAAAGTAGAAGTTGTCTTTTCTCATTTTCCTTTTCTCCATCTAGTCCCACTGGTCAGGGTCACCACTGTTCAAATGTTAGTGTATATTCTTCTCATTTTTGTCTTTGCCAGGCTAACTTTGGAACTTTCTCTGTACCTCCTTTATTTCTTCATGTTGGTTGTATCTCCTCTTGTTACTTATTTCAGTACTGGGGATTGAACCCAGGGCCTTTGCACTGAACTACTCCAGTCCTTTCAAATTTTTTCAAATTTTGAGATAGGGTCTTGCTAAGTTGCTACATAGTCCAGGCTGGGCCTTAACTCACAATCCTCTTGCCTCAGCCTCCTAGAGTGCTGGATTACAGGCATATGCCACCCATGCCTGGCTGTATCTGGTTTACTTTTGAATCTTCATTTAATGCTTGAGATTTGTGTTCTGGTAGAGCACCTTTTTTGAGACAGGGTTTCACTGTGCAGTGCAGGCTGGCCTTGAACTCACTTTGTAGCCCAGGCTTGCTTCGAACCTGCAGTGATCCTCCTGCCTCCCAAGTGCTGGGATCACAGGCGTGTGCCACCATGGTTTAGAGCACCCTTACTGTAAGGTCCTTCTCCTACCTCCTAGTAAAACGCTTCATGTCTTTGGCACGCAGCTCAAGTCCTCTCTTTCCCATAATCCTTTGCAAAACTATACTTAACCTGTGGCCACTCATTTGGCTTCTGAATTCAGCATGACTGTAACACTCATTTGTAGTTGACCATGAAATGCTGTGTATCACCTCTTGGATTTTATTTTGCAGCACTGGGGATTGAACCAGGGCCTTCATACTGAACTACTTTTCCAGTCCCTTTTAATTTTTTATTTTGAGATGGGGTCTCTGTAAGTCGCTAAATTTCCCAGGCTGGGCTTGAAGTTGGAATCCTCCTGCCTCAGCCTCCCAGAGTGTTTGGGTTACAAGTGTGTGCCACCAGACCTGGCTTGTATTTAATTTTTTTGTTATTTAACGTCTCACAAATTTGTCTAATTAGATGGTGCTGCTGGCGCTTGTGGATTATGATTTATTCCTGTATTCCCCATTTTGACTAGCACAGTGCCCTACATTCAGCAGGTAATCACCAAATGTTGATGGGATTGGATTTTATTAATGCTACACACCCATTTTTAGTACATGTGTTGCCAAAGCGAGCATTACACACCCATTTTTAAAGATCAGGTGCCCAGACCGGAAGGCTGAGGGAACACTCAGCTGGCTGACATCATCTTGGCTGCCTGTCAGGATGGGGTGTGCCGAAAGAGAGAAGTGTTGGCACACGAAATACCTGTGCGGCGGGTTGTTTCCTCCTCTACTGGATGGGATTCAGACTTAACACTGAGGAAGAGAGATAATGAGTGTAGGAGGAGGGCCGAAAAGGGGATAGATGGGAGCATGTGGGGGTTTGGATTTATTAAAACCATAAATAAAAGGGTGGTGTAACACAGAGAGCAGCGTCTTAGAACCGTAGGCTGATTTGATAAACCGGCTTCTCTGGTGGAAACTAGTTATTAACTGCCATTTATTATTAATTTTTGCAATAAAACTGAACCAGCCAGCTACTCACTTTCTCTTTGGAATGAGTCTGGAGAAAAGGCTTGGGACTGAACTGGGAAATCCAAGAGAGAATCAGGACAGGCAGAGGGGAAGAGCTGAGGCTGTTGTGTCCAACTGTCTTACCAGTCCTGGACCTTTGGTGGCCAGGACCTCCTTGGGTCTGCCAGGTTGCTGCCGAAGTGGATAAAACCTCCTGTTTTTAGCCCTACTACCTACTTTTGACCCATTTTCCTTCCCTCCTTCCCTGGTACCTCCCACCATGCGCTGTAAATCACTCCTCCTTCAGCCTTGGTGCAGTGGAGCACCCTGTCTTTAACTACCCAGACCTGAATAGAATACATCTTTCTACTTCCCTCCTCTCCCCAAATAGTAGGAAGGCAGAGAAAAGGAAATAGAGTGTGGTGGTTAAACTCTCATGGCTGAGGGGGCAGAATGTTTTGATTGCTTGATTTAGGGGTCTTGGGGCCTCCTAATGTGAGGATCTGTTCTTTTTATTGATAAAGAGGCCTCACTGCATTCTTTATTCTTTTGCTCTGAGTAATGAGGACCCAGAGAAAGGCATATGTTGGGGGCTGATATCTGTCCCTGCAAGGGAAAAGGTCACTTTTAGATTTGATTTTTTTCCCCATTAGTGGACATCTCATTATCAGAAGATGAGGCTTAATGGTGCTTTGAACAGAGTATAAATATAGCCAAGACCCTAATACATTTGCAGTGATTGGGCTTTTAGTTTTCAGAATATCCTTTTAAAAGCACAGTCTTTTAGGCTAGATGCCTCCCTACTTTTTGTGGGATGATTTAGCTGCCAGCTAACCTGGAGGGAAGAACAAAATTACTGAGACTGTCTTAGTGGGAGAGTTTTGGTCCATGGGAATAATGTGGGGTTGATGTCTACTCCTTTCTGTCTCTTGAGATAAATCCTCCTACATGTCCCATTCTCTGGCCGTGGGAGGGACAGACAGCGGGGAGAGGTTTACACACTCATCTCATTGTTCAGGTCAAGTTTTCTGGGTGTGGTTTTGTAGAACTTCCTCAGCTGACTCAAGGATTCTCTTCCATTGTGGAGCTGTTCTTACATGTCATACCAATTTACGGCCTTGGAATTGTGGACAGCATCATTTGGAGGTGTTGAGTTGGGAATGGAGAAGGTAAACATTTTCAGAGGTTCTCTGAGAGAAAGGTTTCTTTCACTGGGTAAGTCAAGTATCCCTAGATGCTGTGGCTGACAGCCGAAGGAGTTGAAATATACACTTCCTTTGATGTTACTCATCTCTCTGAATAAATTTATGTGCCTACCTGTCCGCCTTCCCCCAATTAAACCCAGGGCCTTTGCACTGAGCTACATCCTCAGCCATTTTGTATTTTGAGATGGTCTCGCTAAGTTGCCCAGGCTGGACTTCAGCTTATGATCCTCCTGCCTCAGCCTCTCAGAGGGCTGAGATTACAGGTATGCACCACCATGCCTGGTTAGTTATTTGCCTTTCTGCCCTCCACAAGTCTCTGAGTACCTTGAGAGCTGGGATAACATCTCATTCATCCTTGTGTCCCTGATTTTAGCAAAATGCCCAGCTCAGAGTAAGCATTTGTAGATATATGTTATGTTAAGCCAAATAGTGGATGGCTGCTTTAAATGCATCGAGTGCAGACAGATGCACACCTAGTACACTGAATTGGGAGACATTAGAAAAATCTGGATGGCTAGGAGAGAGAGATAAAGAAAGCTTTTTTTTTTTAAAGGAAGGAAAGGTATATTTAGCTCACAGTTTGTGGAGGTTTCAGTCCATACTCAGCTGGCTCCACAGTAGGGTGGCGTGGCTGAGGGGCAACCATTCATGGCAGCAGTAGACAGCAAAAGCAACAAGAGCAAAAGGGGAGGAGAGAGAGAGAAAGCAGTTTTTGTGGCTAGGAAATAGAGACTTTTGTTGCCTAAGGATTTTTTGAAAAACAGTTGTTTTGCAGTTTCTTTCTGTGGGAGAGCATGTCTTGCTAGCTAATGACCTTGGACAAGGCTGCTAGTCACTGTGACCTTTGTAGGGAGAAAGATAACTTGTCTAGTTCTCTCAAAAGAAGGGATAGCCCTTAGCAAAGGGAGGGACTCAAGAGTAGATTGGGGTTGGGGGAAGCAGGTCTTGGGCCCCTGCTAGCCAAGCATTGCAGAACTGTCCAGCTGTTACAATGATGATTGTAGCTGGCAGACAAAGTTTTAGTGGCTTCTTTGGCTTCTACTCCACACCCATCACAACCTCAGATTGGATGGGTACAAACTTTAAATATTAGGGTCACCTGTAGCTGTTAGCAAATATTCCTTGTGTTTCTCTAGATAGTGTACAAATGTTACTTTTGTGTTCTTTTCCTTCTGTGGTCAACAAAAAGTAGGAAGTTTGTAGCATGTCCTTTTGGTTGGCATTTAGGGCATGGGGTGCTTTTGTTTTCTCCATTTAATTAGTGAATATCCAACACTCCGTAACAAGATGGCCTCTCTTGGAAATGCTTACGCAGGCGGTGACTGAAGTCAGAGAAAATAGACTTCACATCCCTTGCAAGAGAAGGGAGCAGTTGCTTCCCTGAGCTCCATGGCTTGGATCCTGATCAGCTGATTTCCTGTCTCTATAAGGATGTGATTCCTCCCCCTTCCTTCTGAAAGAAATGGATATTTTTCATTTCCTGTTTGATAGCATATTTTCTGAATACCAGGAGACACTCGGTAACTATAAATCAGTTGCGGTGAGGGGGCGGGAAGGAAGGAGGCTGCTTTTGTTTTCATCAGAATGGCTTTCTTTTAAGAATTCAAAGCATATCCATGAACCCAAGCTTCCTGGTTCCTCTGGAGAGTCACAGACCTAAAAGGATTGTTTTGAGTACCTTTCCTGGGCTGTGCCTATTTGATCTGTGGTGATAGAGCTCCTTCTTTCTTTCACTTAGGTCAGAAAAGCTGGGATCGTCCTGGAGACCTACTGTGGTCTCCTCTCATCCTATTGTCTGGGTAGCCCTTCTTGCACCTAAGTCCACTGGGGAGCAACTGTTAGTCTCTGGTGGAAGGACACCACCCTTAGAGTGGAACCTGGCAGGATGTCCCCCTTGAGCCTTGACCGAGGGCTCAAGCTGGGTTTGGAATCTGGCTGTCCAGATTTCCTGTCTTCTGTCCTCTCCAGCACACCCTGTGGCTTCCTCTCTGGGAGGGGCTGGTAGGAAGTGGTTGTTAACAAGCATTGCTGTCCGTGGAGCTGTGCAGTACTGCTGTGTTACTAACCAAGAGCCATCCATCCAGTCCGGCCTGTTCTTGCTCCTTCTGCCTTGGAAGCAGAGGAGGAATGGGCAGGAAGTCACTGTGATCCCTTCTTCTTCAAGTGGAGCTTTGCTTAACGTTTGAGGACCTGGGGTCTTGTAACATGCGAACTCCTGGATTTTTTAAAAACAGACTTTCTTAGATTTTTTTTTTTAATTAATTAGATTTTTTTTTTAAATCAATCATGGAGAAGTTCTTAAGAATTGTCACAACACAGGGAATTGCCTGGGAAGTGAGGAAAAATTTCATTTTTGGGTTTTGTGGGTACTACAAACAGCTTTTCCTAGTTTGCCAGGGTTTCACAAGGCTAGGTAGTTGGTGTGTTTAAAGGTCTTAAATATCATTAGAAGATTAATAACTTTATCAGTGGATTTGAGGAATTTGTGCTTAACTTTTAACAGAAAATTCTTCCTTTTTTTTTAAAGGGTAGTGAAGTTTTATTAGAGGTAGGAAAAGAAACACTCTGCAGTGCGAGTTTGGGCCAAGTAAAAGTAGGAAAAGAAGTATACCTTACAGCATGAGGGTGGGCCACCATGCAAGAGCAAGATACAGTGGCTAAAAAATTCCTCCTTTTATCTCTGTCGATACCCTGTGCCTTTTCTCCTGGCTCCAGGGATTTGTTTTTGTTTGTGACTATTTTGTAGGATCAGATAAATTTCACCTGTAGGGTGGACAGCAGCATTTTACAGTTGAAAGGAATCCTGGCCTGGGCCCTGTGTAATTCCAGCACTCTGGAAGATGAGGCAGGAGGATCACAAGATCAAGTCCAGCACGGCAGCTTCGTGAGACCCTGTCTTGAAATTAAAAAAAAAAAAAAAGTGGGGTCAAGTAGCGATGTAGCCCAGTGCAAACGCCCTGGATTCAGTCCCCAGGACCTTCATTTTTTAATTTTATTTTTATTTTTTGAAACAGGGTCTCAGGCTGGCCTTGAACCCACTAAGGAGCCCAGGCTGCCCTCGAACTCTCAGTGATCCTCCTGCCTGAACCTCCTGAGTATTTGGAATTATAGGCATGCGCCACCATGCCTGGCTCCCAGTACCTTTAAAAAAAAAAACAAAAACAAATAAACAAAAAACAGCTCCTGGGAGTCCTGGTGTTGGAATTCTGGTTCTAGGTACTTATTGGCTCTGTGACCTTGGACAGTCTCTTAACTTCTCAGCTGGATGTGCTTTTCCTAATTCCTTATTTGCAAAATATTTGTTATAATAAGCAGCTTGCAGGATTTCTTTAAAGATTAAATGAGTTAATGTATATAAAGTACATTGCTTAGCACATACTAGGTATGTAATTGTAGCTAACTTCTATCAATAGGAGTCATAATAGCAATATAATTTTTTACCAGGTATGTGGGATTGAACCCAGGGAGCACTGAGCTACAGCCCTATCCCTTTTTGAAAGTTTAAGACAAAGTCTCACTAAATTACCAAGGCTGGCCTTGAACTTGAAACCCTCTTGCTTCAGCTTCCCTAGTAGCTGGGGCTGTAGGTATATACTATTATGTCGGACAGCAGCATGATTTTTTTTTGTTGTTGTAAAATACATATAGCGTGAAATTGGCTATTTTAATCATTTTTAAGTGTGTAGCTCGGTGACATCAGATACATTATGTTGCTGTACAACCATCACTATCATCTATCTCCAGAACTTTTTTTATCACCTCAAACTGAAATTCCATTCCCATGAAATAATAATTCCCTTTCTTTCCTTAACCCCTGACATTCTACCATTCTACTTTCTGTTTCTGTGAAATTGACTACTCTAGGTTCTTCACATAAGTGGAATCATACAGTATTTGTGCTTCTGTGACTTAGCATAATGCCTTCAAAATTCATCCATGTAACAACATCAGAATCTCCTTCCTTTTTGAGGCTAAATAATATTCCATTGTATGTATATACTGCATTTTATTTATCCATTCACCTGTTGATGGACATTTGAATGGCTAATAATATGATTATTTTAGATACTAGTATTATTGGATTGAATCTCTAAGCTAACTTCAAAGCTGAGAGGAAGAGGGTGAAATAGAACAATACTGTTCATTTGTTGACTTTGCCTCTCTGGGTTTTGGTCATAGGACCTACTTTGATAGGAGTCTAACAAATGATTAACCCACTGAACTGCTTACGGAGGGTCTAGTCCTGGCAGAACTCTAGGGGAAAATGTATTGCCTCTAGCCTAATTTTTCCCAAGGTCAGATTGCTCTTGTATGTCCCGTAACTTTCTCTCCTTTGTTCTTACCAGGAGTGGTATTCTTTCTGTGGTGACATAACCAGAATCTTGGTTTATTTTGTACAGGTGAGGGACTGTGGGAGAATTCCAGTATGTGTGGCTGTGAAGAGGTGAACACAGTGAATGGCAGTGGGGCTCATCCAGGGTAGGATTTTATAAGGAGTGTGTGTGTGCATGCCTGCACACATGTATGTCTGTAGGTAAAGATACATACAAGCATACATATATGTACATGTGTATATACACACAAATATCCCATCATTGATAGTTGACATGATGTAGAAGCTGTGTGTTCTCTGGGTTCTCCACCCAGCCCACCACTAGGATGTATACATTGGTACGGGGGTCCTAGGATGATGGAAAAGGTCTCCAGAGGGGTTGAGATACCCAGAACCTAACAGAAGAATCTTTACAGCTTAGACAGGTTCTTGTAGGCCTAGAAGGACAGCAGTGTCATTGGGTTTTTGAATACAAAGATCTATTCTTTCACTGCACTCCTTCACCCAAGTAAGCCTGCCCTCATATTCCCTGCTTCTATACCATTTATCTTACAGGTGCTATTCGGGATGATCTTATGGTGTCAACATATAAAAGCAAATTAATTCCATATTACATTAATAAAGGTCACATTTAGTTGTAGTCATTAATACCGTGTATGTACATATCACTAAAGAATTATGTTTGTGCCTGGCATGGTGGTGCACACTTGTAATCCTAGCTGCTCAGGAGGTTGAGGGAAGATGATGCAAGTTTGAGGCAGGCCTGGGCAATTTAGTGAGACCCTGCCTCAAACAGAAGGTCTGCGATGTATTTCAGCAGTAAAGAATGCCTAGGCTCAATCCCTAGCAAAAAGGAAAAAAAAAGTGCTTTGGAAAGGCCACTATAGGAGAGGATCTAAAATCTAAAATAATTTTTTTTTTTTGTACTTAGGGTGGAACCCAGGGCTTTCTGTGCTAAGCGAGTACTTGGTCATTGAGCTACATTTCAGTCCCTTTTTAAATTTTATTTTGAGACATAGTCTCACTAAGTTGCCCAGGCTGGGCCTGAACTTGCCATCCTCTGGTTTAGCCTTTCCCATAGCGGGATTACAGGTATGTGCCACTGTACCCAGTTGAAAATGAATCTTGAAAAAAGAACTTTATTTTTATTTATTTATTTATTTATTTATTTATTTATTTATTTATTTATTTATTTTTTGGGTAAGAAATTATATTTATTCTCACTGTTTACTCTTTTCAAACAGAACAAGTGGTAGATTAATGACAGCCACCAACAAGAAGAAAAAAGAACTTTAGAGAAACATTGGTTAAATCTGACCGACAGTAGGGGGCACTTGTAGGACAGTGGGATAAAGACAAACACAGACCGTTCAGCTTGAAATCTGAACTTCAGCTTCTGCTTGCTCCTTAGAAAGTGCCTGTGTTTTCCTAATACAACTTTATTTATGCAAAACTGAGAATTGTATTTTAAGTATAAAATATTCAACACGATCAACAAGTTATATTTATTTTTTGTTGACTAAAAATGGACTTCTTTCACAGTGTTTTAAATTTATTGATTTATTTGTTTTGTGGTGCTGGGAAGAGAACCCAGGCCCTATGCATGTTATGTTAAGCACTGTACTGCTGAGCTACCTCCTCTGCCCAAATTTATTTTTTTTTACTTTCAGATGTTTTTTGGCAAGTAAGAATTGCTAGATTAAAAGTAAAATACTTTCCTGTACAAAAACAGTGAGTGATCAGGGTGTGGTGCTACACATCTAGAATCCAGCACTCTGGGAGGAGGCTAAGGCAGGAGACTTGCAAGTTTGAGCCTAGCCCAGGTAATTTAGTGACTTAGGGAGGCCCTGTCTCAAAATAGGAAATAAAAAAAGAGCTGGGGATGTAGTTCAGTGCAGAGGTCCTCTCAATTCAATCCCCAGTACCTCAAATACAAAAATGGTGAGTGAAATCAATACAAAATGAGGGTGCCTTATACTGTATTTGAATAGAGGTCCAGACAAATGCTTGAAAAATGACTGAGAAGGTTGAGCCCTTTTCATTTCATTTTTTAGCTGGTATTAAGTGAACCCATTCTTTTATTTGAATAATGATACCAAAAGATTAGTTCTAAAGGCCAAAACAATCTTTTTGCTTTGTCTTGTTTTTTGAGACAGGGTCTCATTTTGTAGTTCAGGCTGGCCTTGGACTCACTGTATAGCGCAGGCCGAGCTCAAATTCATGGTGATCTCCTGCCTCAGCCTCCCGAGTGCTGGGATTACAGATGTGCACTCAAAACAATCTGTGAGTTGTTTCTTGAATTCCAGTGAGAAGCTTTGATAAAGAATAACCCAGGGCCGGTGAGATGGCTCAGCGGCGTAAGCTCCTGCCTGGCAAGCGCGAGGGCCTGAGTTCAACTCCCGGAACCCACATATGAAAAAAAGGGCCAGTGATATCGCTCAGTGGCACGGGCGCCTACTGGCGCGCAAGGTCCTGAGGTTGACCCCTGGTACTCACAAAAAAAAAAAAAAGAATAACCCACACAAGCTTCATGGGTATTGCATGTTTCATATATGATATAGCTGGCTGTAATCATCCCATGTAAATGGAGTTCAGGGTGTACTAAATACTTCAAATTCACAGATCAGTCCTAAAATTAATTTTAACTGTTTCATCAATGACTCCTAATTGAATTATCAAAGGTGGTTGTGTGGGGGGAAGGAACATATTCCTTTCCTCTTGTTTATTCTTTTCCTACTTTTTTCATGTTATCTCCCATTAGTCTTCCTATTCCAGCTCAGTGGACGAGTGCTTTTCCTATACATGTGTTACCTTTTCCACTTTGGGCCTTCGTGTGTGCTCTTTCCAGTACTTGGATTGGCCTTTCATTTCTACATCTTATTTATCTTTCCGTATCCAGCTCACATACCACTTTTTGTATGTAGCCTTTTCTGATTACCTCAAGTACAAGTAATGTCTTCCTGAGCTTATACAGTATCATTGAAATATACTTAAAAATAATGGTGGTAAAATGGACGCCTCACACTCACACAACCTCGTATAAAATGCTTCACATATCCTAGTTCTTTTGAACCTCAGAGATAGTTTATTACCACTGTTTTATAACTGAGGAAACTGAGGCTCAGGAAGATGAAGTGATTTGCCTGAGGTCACCCAGAGCTGGAACAGAATGTAAGTCTTACAGCCTCTAATCCTGTCTCCTACTGAACAGTGCTGTCTTATGATTCTTATCACTTACTACTAACTACTGTGTGCTAGTTACTTGTGTAATGTTACAATTAGGCCATTACTTTGTGCTGTCCTTAAGGGAAGCATTAGTGCCATACTATTTGTCTTTCACATCACAGATTAGGGTATTGCATATAACAAGGGCATCAATAAACATCTGTTGGAAGACTGATGATGAGCTGGGGAGATGTTGCTGAATGCATGTGCCTAGCACAGTGCCTGGCACATACGAGCCTAATAACTATTTATTGAATTTAATTGAAAAATGGGCTAAAGACCATAGTTAATAAGAGTTTATGTGGCATTTACTAAGCTCTTGTTAACCTATGAGATGATTTATAAAAGCTTTATATGTTATTAACTTTGTTTTTTGTGTGTGGTACTAGGGTTTGAACTCAGAGTCTTGTTCACGCTAGGCAAATGCTTCAACACTGAGCTACACCCTACCCTTACTATTAATTTATTTGTAACCTATCTCCATTTTACACTTGATGAGACTTA
The DNA here is from genome assembly GCA_028451465.1 of Erethizon dorsatum. Taxonomy (NCBI): domain Eukaryota; kingdom Metazoa; phylum Chordata; class Mammalia; order Rodentia; family Erethizontidae; genus Erethizon; species Erethizon dorsatum. The sequence continues at coordinate 104,288,458 of CM051827.1, read as the reverse complement.
GGAACAGAAAGGCATAATGTCTTATCCAAGGACACACAGCTGATAGGCAGCAGAACTGTGTTTCATGCTGACAGGCAGTCTGGTTGTATAATCACACACACTCTTAACCATTATGCCACAATCAGTTGTGCAGGTTATTTTTACACTATTAAGTTCCTCCTGGGCTCCTCTGTGCCTGGGATGTGGCTCAAATACAGAAAAGCCAAAGCAGCATAGCATGAGAATATACTACTGTGGTTCTCAGACTTGAGCCTGCATCAGAGCCACCTAAAGGGCTTTTTAAAATAGATTGCTGGGTCCCACCCTGGGTCCCAGTCAGTCTGTACAGAGCCTGGGGTGAGGCTTGAGAATCTGTGTTTCTGATAAGTTCTTGGGAGATGTGGGTGCTACTGGTTTGAGGCCCACTGGTGTGGAGCACTGGGGCTGAGTGCATGGACTCAGGCTGCCAGAGTTTGAACTCATCTGTGCCATTTATTAGCTGAACTTATACAAATTTCTTTTTTTTCTTTTTATTTTTTTGAGACAAGGTCTCACTATGTATGTCAGACTGGCCTTGAACTCACTATGTAGCCCAGGCTGGCCTCAAACTCGCGATGATCCTCCTGCCTCAGCCTCCCAAGTGTGGGGATTACAGTTGTGTACCACCATGCCTGGCAACAAATTCTTGAACCTTCCTGTGCTTCAGTTTTCATGTGTAATGTTTTTTTTTTTTGAGGTACTTGGCCTTCACACTGAAATACATCCCTGCCCCCCCGTTTTTGTAAATGGGTCTTATTAAGTTTTTAATTTGTCTAGAGAAGGCTCGAACTTGCCATCCTCCTGCTTCAGCCTCCCAGAATGCTAGGATTACAAGCCCACACCACCATGCCCAGCTCATAAAATGTTTACTGATAGCATCCACATCATAGGAGTCTGGTGGAAATTGAATGAAATAATATGTGTAAAGTGCTTAAAATGGTGCTTGAAGCATATAGTTGTAACTACAATAATGGTGATAAGACACGTTCCTTCCTTTGTAGATTGTAGAGACCATTAGACTAAATCTAATAAATAATAAAACAATATGAAGTCGGGTGTTCAATGATATGGTTCTGACTCTAAAGTACCTTTAAATTTGGAGAGGTGCAGTGTGTGTATGCTGGGGCACAGGGGAGATAGAGAAGAGGGACCAAGAGGAGGAGAGGTGCGTGGGACTACAAGATAATTGGAAGTTACGTAGTCAGAGTTTACAAGGTTGGAGTTGTCACTGATTTTGGTTTCACTGCCAGAGAACTTGGGGAAAGAGAAGGGGTGAGGTGTCCACACATTGTCCGCCAAAGAGATAACCAGCTCAGTTTCCTGTTCCTCTTTCTGAGAGTTGTATCTGGTCCTAGGGTGAAGGTCCTGGCAGCATTAGCTTTTTGTGGGGAACAATGGCTAAGGAAGTGGTTTGCTGCTGGCTTCTGAAGCTGGGCTCTGCAGCCTTTATGCTCCGCAGCTGCCACACATACTTCTGATTCTTGCTGAGAAAAGCAGTTGTTCCGTTTGGAAATCTTCAGATTCCAAAGCCAGCTGGGCAGCTGACCCTGTAGTGGCTGTTTCCCAGACTGCCAGCCCTCTGTCGCCTCATTCCCCCGGGCCCCTTCTTTTTGACTTTGAAGCAGTATCCTATATTTAGTGAACTAGCCAGTTAGAAGGTTGGAGGAGATTTGAGAGGGGAGTCTCTCCTACCTTAAAACTTTGGATGGAAGGTGTATTTGGGTTAGGAACAAGATATATCTGTAGATTTAACCCCTTCTTTGTGCCCAAATGACAGCTTATAGTGCTATGAATGTACCTCTAGGTTATGGTAAGAGGCAGTATTTATTTTTTGGGTGTCCTGAAGAATATTTTTGGGGGAAGGGGTGGGGAGACATTCAGGCAGCTCCATTTATGGTTGAGCAATCCTTGGTATTTTACAGAAGGGACCATATGAACAGTGGGGAAGAGTTTAGCATTCTGATTGTTCACCTCTTGCTCCCTTCATTTGGGGATGATTAGGAACACCTCATTAGCCATCCAAGTGGAACAGCTATTTCCTGGACTCAACATGAGCCTCAGCCTCATATCCTGGGTGTCTTCTGCTCTCCCCGGCCACTGAGTCATCTCTTAGGAATGGCAGTAGCCAGGTTGCCGCCTGGAGCACCTGGAGCGCTCTTGGCACACTGCACTGTTGACTGGTTTTGGTCTCCTAGACACGGCTTGGGCCTCGTCAGGCTGTTGGAGTGATAGGCTGGGTCTTAGCACTCTTTCCAGATTGTTCCACAAGGCACTGACCTACTTTTCAGGGACAATTAAGTGTTTGTGAGCAAAGAAAGGCAGTGACCCAAGTGAAGGTGAACCAGAGTCTCATTAAACAAACATTTTGGAGTTGCTTTTTCCATCTTTCACAGCAGGGCTCTTCTCCCTCCAAGTGGAGTGGAAGACCAGGCTGGTGTGAGGGCCAAATTCCATATGATTATCCAGGTGCCCAAACTCTTGGATTCTTATTCTTTTTACAGCTCACTTTAATATAAGAAGTTATCTTTCATAATCATTGTATCCTTTGTCTTTTAGATGATAGGAGAAGGTTTGGAAGGAAGTTGAACTCTTTGAGTGAATCATACAATACAAGCCAGCAGTCATTTTGGGGGCCAGTGTTCTGGTTAATTTGTAGGTCTTTAAGAGGATTTGAGTTTCTTTGTTCTTTTTGTACCAGGCTACAATAATAAGCTAGAATGGGAGCCTGAATCTTTAAGGAATGAATAAGAAGCTTGTTTTGTTTTTCCTGTCATTGCAAAGCAAGGGATCAAGGGTTAAATTCAGCTTTTCAACGACCCCCTCCCCCAGTGCTGGTACCCGAAGACATGCTAGGCAAGCTAGGCAAGCGCTCCAGCCCTGAGCTACATCCCTAACCTTTCACCTTTCACTTTGCAGTGAATGTCACTTATCTTGTTAGTAGCTCCAACTTCTGCTTCCCTGTTAAGTTTTATGTTTGAGTTGTCCCTAACGCTGTAGCTTACCACTGGGGGAAGGATCCAAGGACCTGTGAAGGACAGTGATTCTTGCCCTCAAGACCCCTGAGGGAATTGCCAAACTAGTAATTAAACAGTTTCTTAAATTTTTATTTTCAGTAACCCTGCATACATGAGAACGCCCATAATGCCCAGTCAATAAAAAGAAAAGTTATTGATATTATACCCAGAGATGCAGATCAAATTTCAAAGGAAGGAAGAAGCTTAGGAGGAGAACCCTACTCTGTCCCCTCTCAGTGCAATTCTCTTTGTGGTGTCATCAGCCCTATTTGAAGTTCCAGTTTATATGTCAGAGCTTGGCCTGGAAATGAGCATGGCATCAGTTTTGGGCTTATAGATGGCTATATCTTTTGAGGGAAGGATATTTTAGGTGACATGAAATTGCCCTATTTCTCCTAGAAATCTGAGAGTCTGGTCACAACCTTTCTTTCACTTCTATTACTTTTTGCCTGTACTCTGCTGCTGCCCGTCTACCAGCCTTTTTATGAGGTCATCATCTTCCTGACCTAGCCTGCCGTGTACAGATATTTGTTCATCTCTTTCTTCTTCCTTCCCTTCCTTTTCTGTGGGATTGGACCCATGTTCATTTTCTCCACTGAGGGATAGCACTATGCTGACTGGCTTCTTTACAGATTTATGAGCACCTGGTTGACTCCTGTTCCCTTTTCCTGCAGCATTTATTCCAGACTTGCACCACTCTTCTCAAACTCACCACTCCACCCAGCAAGTCCTTTCCTTTCCACACCTTTACCTCTCGATTTGTCTGTAACCTTTACCAGGTCTCTCGTCATTCCCGCCTATTTCAGAGGCAGGACTCTGAGCACAGCGTGTTTTGTATTCTTAGTCTTTCCTCTTTAGTTAGTGACTCTTTATAAATCTGTTCAGGTTTTCTCCATCCTCAGAAAAAGTTCCTTAAAATCTCTTTTCAAACTAGCTTTCTCCACTTTTTGTTTACTTAGTTTTAACCATTAAATTTTAATATCGTTTCTTGTGTTTCTTTAGTCCTCTTGACCTACCATGGCCGGTGCTTGTGCCCATCATCCCAGTCGAAGTCGCTGTCGCTTCCGGTGACTTCCTTGCAGAATTCAGTAGCCTCTTTTCAGCTGTCATGGTTATTTGCCACTCTTTGGACCTTGTGCTTTCCCTGGACCAGTTTACCGCTTGGATGATTTCATTTGTCAACCTTTTATGTATAATGACGACTCTCAAATCAAAATCTAAATATGCGGAAATTAGAAAAAAAAAAGGAAAAATAATAAAATTCTGCCATTTAAAGCCACTATAAACATGTGAACATTTTAATGTATTGTCTTTCAGGCATTTATTTCTATAAATGTATACACTTACTGAGACCTGGTGTCAAAATAAGAAAATGAAGAGTGTTATAGATATAGCTCAGTGTGAAGGTCTTGGGTTCGATCCTCAGTACCCACACCGCTTCCCAGTGATATATGTACCTGTCCATTGCTGCTATCAAGGTCACTAATCGCTTTCTCATTGTCAAATCCAATGGTAATTTTTCAGCTCTGATCTTATTTGGCCTTTCTGGGTACTTGACACTATGGGACACACCCTCTTCCTTGCAAGTTTTTTCCTTTTTAACCTTTGGTGACCTCGTCCTCTCCTGGTTTTCTTCTTCCTCATTTATGGGTTTATTTTCCTTTACTGACCATTAAGTAAAGAAGCTGTCTAGGATTTTTGCTTTTTGGACCTCTACATTTTTCTTGTGTGATCTCATTGACACTCATGTCTTCAGTTGCTGTGGTGACTCTGGGCCAGGTTTATTTCCTGACCTCCAGATATTTTCCCCTTTGTACTTGAGGGCTTCTTTTAGATATGCTATGGGTGTCTTTTACTCAACATAGTGCACACTGACCCTTTCATCTTCACTCTGGCAAACCTGCTTTTTTCTCTCCTGTTGTTTACTTTATTTAAGCCACTAGCTGAGGGTGTAGCTCAGTGGTAGAGCACTTGCCAAGCATGCTCGAGGCCCTGGGTTTGATTCCTAGAACTACAGAAGAAACCTCAAACTTTCTTTATTTTAGACACTACCTTTTACCAGCCACCCAAGTGAAATATTTGGAAGTCATTTGACAGTCTTCCCTCTGTCCATCTGTACAAGTGGTGGCAAACCTGTGGCACATGTGCTGCAGCAGACATGCAGAGCCCTCTCTGTCGGCACGCAAGCTAAGTTGCCCCAGCAGCTGAGCATCAGGTAACAGTTGCTTTTTCTGAACTAAAACTTCAGTAATCAGGTTTAATGGTAGTGTTGGCACTTTGTGATAAATAAGTGGGTTTTGGGTTGCATTTTGGGCACTCAGTCTCTAAAAGGTTCGCCATCACTGATCTATGTACTATTCCACCCCAGCTTACATAAAACAGTGATCAAATGTGATATAATTCCACTTTAAATCTCATATTCCTCCCTTTTTACTGATCCCACTACTACTGTCTTAGTTCAGATTCTGTTGTTTCTCAAGATATCACTGTACCAGTGTCCTAACTGGTCCTTCTCCTGTTTTGCTTCCTGCCTTTTCACTACTGCCAGATTTTTTTTTCTTTTTATCATAGTGGGTATTGAACCCAGGACCTTCAACATGCTGGGCAAGTGTTCTACTACTGAGTTACACCCCTGGCCCTAGAATGCTCTTTGTTTTTTTCCTTTGATTTTTTGAGACAGGGTTTCCCTTTGTATTTCAGGCTGGCCTTGAACTCACTATGTAGCCTAGGCTGGCCTTGAACTCACAACAATTCTCCTGCCTCAGCCTCCCAAGTGCTGGTATTACAGGTGTGTGCCACTATTCCTGGCTAGAATGCTTTTTCTAGGATTAAAATCTGATTATAAAAAAGTCACTTCTGCCAGGTGTGGTGATGCATGCCTGTAATCCCAGCACTCTGGGAGGTCAAGGCAGAAGTATTACAGGTTCTTCTCCTTCCTGGACAACTTAGCAAGACTCTGTCTGAAAATAAAAAAATTAAAAGGGCTAGAGTTGTAGCTCATTATGAAGGCCCTAGGTTCAATTTCTATTATCACCAGAAAAAAAAGGTCGCTTCCAAGCTTATACTCTTTTAATGGTTTCCATTGTCTCTAGGGTAAATTCTAGTTTCTGTACAGTTGTCTTTTTAAACAATTTTTATTGTGTTTTTTTTTTTTTATACAGTTGTTTTTTGCATTATGCCCATCTTTAGAGAAGGTTTTTAGATGTGGAATTGTGGGTTAAAGGGAATATATAATTGTAAATTTGATGGATAGTGTAATTCACTGCTTTAATTTTTAAAAAAATTATTAATGGATATTTCAGGCATGTAGATATGTATAGATAATACTCTAGCAGATACAGACTACCTACTACTCATTAAACAGATGTTGATACTCTCATTGTGGCTCGGTCTAGCAGGTACTTTTGGCACTTCCTTAACATTGTGACGTTCTCACACAAATTTCTCAGGACTCATATTCTACCATCCTTGGGTCACCACCATGTGTCTTACCTTAGATGTTCTTTTCAAATATAACCTCATTGTTAGCAAAGGGCAGCTTCAAAGGAGAATTCCTTTATACTGTTTTTAGTATCTGGAATCTGACGTCTCAAAAATGTTTATTTTGCCTCCTTCCTCTGCTCTGAAGTAACAAAAGAATGCTACTGGAAGTTGCTGCCTGTGTTTTTGGGGACATGTTTGATTTTCTAGCAGAGGAGCCCAGATGAATTGAACCATCAAGTACTTTGTTTCCTCTAGGTTTATCAGAATAACCAAAAGTGGTTCTCCGAAGCCGATATCTAGGTTCAGTTGCCTTGGAGGTGCACCTGTGTCCTCTAGGTCCCGACAGAGTCGATGGCAGAGCTTTCACGGGGAGCCGTGGAACATGTTGACCTCTGCTGCATCTGCATGCTTGGGGCTGTTTCAGGGTGCTTTGTTGAAATAAACTTCCTTCCCTCTCATCTCTTTGCTGGAAGTCTGTCACCTTCTGTTAGTGGGTGGTTTTTATCTCTAATCTTTTTCTTAGGTCTTCAGAATGCTTGATACTGAGGCTTTTCGGTTATTTTGTGATTTTATAAACTGGGAGGGAAACTTTCATCAGACTGGGCTGGAATCTGAGGGTGTGTAGGTGCAGGTTCATCCTAGAATAGGTACTTTTGCCTTCCCTACCAATTGCTCAGTGTTTCTTTCTTTTCTTTTTCCCTCCCTTCCTTCCTTCCTTCCTTCCTTCCTTCCTTCCTTCCTTCCTTCCTTCCTTCCATCATCCTGCCATTCTTTTGCTCTGAAAATTGAACTCAGGGCCTCACAAATGCTAGGTCAGTACTCTACCATTGAGCTAAGTCCCCACATTTTAAAAAATTTTATGACAGGGTCTCACTAAGTTGCTCAAGCTGGCCTCAAACTTGAGATCCTCCTGCCTCGGCCTCCCAAGCAGCTAGGCTTACAAGTGTGTGCCATTATGCCCAGCTTGTTCAATGTTTGCTTGGCCTGTAGTATTACATAACCAGTATAGGGAGGAAATGGCTCAGGATGCAATCATTTCTGCGTAGACCACACAGCCGAAAAGAGAAGAAGAGTAAGCTGATTTAAGGGGCCGTGTTCTAAAGTATGTTCTTTTTTTTTTTTTTTTTTTTGTGGGTACTGGGGGTCGACCTCAGGACCTCGCGCGCCAGCAGGCGCCCATGCCGCTGAGCGATATCACCGGCCCCTTTTTCGTATGTGGGTTCCGGGAGTCGAACTCGGGCCCTTGCGCTTGCCAGGCAGGCGCTTACGCCGCTGAGCCATCTCACTGGCCCTAAAGTATGTTCTAAAGTTCTCTTTACACTCATCGTTGGGCTCTATAGCATAGATCTAGCCTACAGTAGTACCTCTGCAGGCCTTGGCTGAGCGCAGGGTAGGTGGAGCTTCTTGGGCCCTTTTGGCCAGACTTTTACTTTAAAGCTTCTGTTGGTCTTGCCATTTCAGTCCTCTCTGTCTAAGCATGAGACCTGCTTCTTTGTTTTCTTGCCCCAGTCCTGCAGAGACAGCTTTGGTCCTGCAAACTTATTTGGCAAACTTATTTTCTCTCCAGCAGACCAGAGGGACAAGGTGTAACTGAACCCTTCTGTCCCTCAGATTTTGCTGCCTTGGGGAGACAGTGAAGAAAGTGATCATTGTTGCTCCCTGAATAGAACCCTGAACCAGGCACCTGCTTTTGTTCCTGGCTTATGAAGTCACTGGAGACATTTTTGCTCTCTTCCTGGGCCAGCAGCTGCTGTGGGGTAATAATGGCAACTGGTTGTCAGGGTATCAGTTCTCAAAGAAAATTGATGTATTTATGTGAGGGGAGTTACTTTTTGTGTCCCTAAACCTGTGTCTTCAGGGTTTGTCTGGAGAGTGAGCAGTTGGAAGTCAGCTGTGCCTTTAGGTCGATAACTCCGTGACCCCTATTTCTCTGAATCTTAGGAGCCACTGTTTTTTACTTTCTTCCCTTACTGTCTTTGAGGAGACTGAATTTTGTATGCCTAGCAGTTAAGTCAGTGTCTGGTGCCTGGTAAAAATGCAACAAGTATATGTGGGACAAATGATTGAACAGATCCTTAATCTGGCTGCCTAGGTTTAATTTCCCTGGCCTGATATTGGAGTGTTCTGTTGGGAGAGGACTTTGCTTTGGAGAGGACTGCTTCTAACAAATTGTGGAAGGTACTGGTTTCTAGAGGGCTTTTGGGACTTGTTGTCTCATCATCCTAGATCTTCTCAGTGTACTCTGCTGGCAGATTTGCTCTCCTGTGTTAGGAGCAGAATTCTGAACGAATTTTTCTTGTCTTCTGTCCCTGAGCCCACTCCTGGGCAGGGCAAGATGTTTCTTTTTAACAGTCATCCTGTCACGGGAAGAGTCAGAAGCCCTCGGGACCACACCTCATGCATTGTAGTCTGCAACTTTCTATGTGGCTGCATTCAGTCACGTTTCACTCAGCTTCTAGCTGTCTGTGCCTTCGCAAGAGCTGTTGGAGACAGCAGGGCCCTTTTTTCCCCTTTGCCAGCAGCTGACCAGAGAGCGCCTATAGACTGCCATTCGCTGTGTCTGGAACTTAGGGCGGAATCTCTCTTAGCACCAGAGGTTATAGCTCACGATTTGCCTTTGTGGGCCCTACTGGTTGATAAACGATGAATACTCATGGAGAGGGTGTAGAGGTGTTGGACTGTGGGGCTTTGAGGTGCTCTGTTTCTGGGGGGAGGTCCCTGTTTCCACGAATGCAAGTGGAATCCAGACCTTTGTCCCACCCCACCCCATCCCCATCCCCATGAGCTTCAAGCTGGAACCATCACTTATTTCATAATTCCAAACATCCTTGTTTTTGTTTAATTTTTATCTGATAAAGTGCTATTAAACAAGTTTAATGATGAAACTCAGAGGAAATGACAAACCACCATGTGTTGTCTTTTTCATGCACTTAGTTGAAGTGGCTATTTTAAATCAGTGGTTCTTACTGTTAGATTGCTGTCGTCTCATCTGCTTTCCTCCTTGAGGTGGAAGAGTCTCTAAGTAGACCTACAGCAGGAGGACCCAGCTCTTCTCTGGCCGATTGTTCATTCCTTTATACCGTCTTCTCTCTAGCACTATGTTCAGACTGCATTGTGCTAATTGTTTCCAGATCATCATGCAGAAGAGGTCTTAGAAATAAGTTCAGGGGTTCTTTACTTGAGGTTCACTGATCCCTCTCCACTAGTCAACAGAAGTTTGTATGTAGTTGAATTTGTCTTTTTTTTTTTTTTTTTTTTTTTTTTTTTGGTGGGTACCGGGGGGTCGACCTCAGGACCTCGTGCGCCAGCAGGCGCCCGTGCCGCTGAGCGATATCACCGGCCCCTTTTTCGTATGTGGGTTCCGGGAGTTGAACTCGGGCCCTCGCGCTTGCCGGGCAGGCGCTTAAGCCGCTGAGCCATCTCACCGGCCCTGTCTTTTTTTTTTAAGGGAAGAGTATCCTTAGTTTCCATCAGATTTTCAGAGGGGTTTGTGAACCCCCAGAAAGTTAAGAACTGAGCTGGACATGGTGGCAGGAGGTTTAAGAGCAACCTGGGCTATTTAGTGACTCGGTCTCTCTCTTTCTCTTTTTTTTTTTTTTTGAGATAAGATCTTGCTATATAGTTCAGGTTGGCCTTGAACTCACATTGACCCTTCTGCCTCAGCCTCCTGAGCGCTGGGATTACAGGCACGCACCACCATGCCTGGCAAGACCCTGTCTCAAAATAAAAAAAAGCTGGGGATGGAGCTCAGTGCTCCCTGGGCTCGATCCCCAGTTTAAAAACAAAATAAAGAGCTAGCATTTTATAAGAACTTGGGGCTGCTGCTCACATCGGCTAGTTAGGGGCAACGTTGAGTCTTGAGATAGACTCCAAATCTAGACTTTACAACCAGAGTTTTTCCCACCGTACCATGTGATCTGTATTTTTCCTGGAGAAATAAGTAGAAAAACTCCAGCAAAATAGGCACACACCATCAGTATATTATTTAATGTTTTGCTTTTTCAGGTCACGCGCAGCTTTATTTCACAGGTGAAGAATCTAGGCTCCATGAGGCAGATCTAGCCTGTTGGACTAAGTGATTTTAGAGATACTATGAGTTTAACAGTAGTACATTGTAGAATCTATATTTGTCCTTTTTGCCGTATCTTGTTTTTTTTTTTTTTTTTTTTTTTTTTTTTTTTTTTTTTTTTGGTGGGTACCGGGGGGACGACCTCAGGACCTCGCGCACCAACAGGCACCCGTGCCGCTGAGCGATATCACCGGCCCCTTTTTCGTATGTGGGTTCCGGGAGTCGAACTCGGGCCCTCGCGCTTGCAAGGCAGGCGCTTACGCCGCTGAGCCATCTCACCGGCCTGCCGTATCTTGTTTTATAGTCTTTAAGCATTACACTCCTTTTTAGCCTATTTATCTTGCCCATAAGTTGTTCTCTAAGAAAAGGAACCTTATGTTTGTGTCCCCCATGACTCCAGATACTCAGATTTATACCGTGTGGCTGGCCACCTTGTTGGTACTGTTGACTGACTAGTGGCATTGGAAGGCACAAAGGCTCAGGTTGGTTATTTTTATTATTTTTCCCTTTCTGTTATCCTAGCAGCTATTAAAGTTACTTAGCCTGATCCCTCTGAGTGCGTGTCTTTCTTTTTCTTTTTTGTTTTCACAATCTAGTCACACAGTTTCTCCACCTGTATCCAACCGGTATAGTTGTGAATTTTGTGGAAAATTATATTTGGTACACTGTGAATTCTAACCTAGATCACTGCATGGCAGCCTGTGAACCAGTCAGGTTATTTGGAAAAAAAAAAAAAAAAAAAAGTTAAACTTTGGTGGGGAGTGGAGCGGCTCGCGGTGTCTGTCTTACGAGGCGTTGTTCAGTGAGGACTGACTCCATTAGCTTCTCCTGAGTCTCTAGGATGCCAATGCTGTCCTGGTAAGATGAGCTGGGGTACCAAGGTCAGATTAGGGAAACAGGTTTGCCTCCCGCCCCCCTGGCCTCCAGTCCCATCCTGGGACTTGAAGTCAGGGCCTCTCTGTCTGCTAGGTGAGTGCTCCACCCCTGAGCTTCATCCCCAGCCCTAATATGCAGGTTTTTTTCCATGTCTTCTCACTTGGCTGATGTGTGAGTTTGGGACAGACTTTATTTTTCCTTCATGGTACTGAGGATTATATATAGAGCCTCACACAAGCTAGGCAAGTACTCTGTCTCTGTGCTACATTCCCAGCTCTTTTTATTTTATTTTGAGGTAGGATCTCACTAAATTGGCTAGGCTGGCCTGAAACTTGTAATCTTCCTGCCTCAGTCTCCCGACTAGTGGGGATTTTTTTTTTTTTTTTTAAAGTAGCTGGGATTATAGGCAATGTAGCATCACATCTAGCTTGGAGGGCAGATTATTTAGCTTCTCTCTTCTCATGTATAAATGAAAAGCTGCAGTTTTCATAAAGACATTTTCAAAGATGAGTATGGTAATGTAGACTAGCCACTTTGAGTTCCTTACAACAAAAATGCTATAGAAAAATTAGTGTTTTCCCTCTTCTAATTATAATGTGTGTAGCCTTAATTTTAAGAGCCTGAGACTTTTGCAGTGGTGTTCTCTTTTGAGGCTTATGGAGTAGAAAGAAATTTGAAGCAGCTACCAACACATGAACCCTTGAAGGTCCTGGCTGATCTGAGATACACAAACTCATCTTTTTTATTTTTATTTTTTTGGTTTTTTTGAGACAGGGTCTCCTATGTAGTCCAGGCTGGTCTTGAGCTCACTGTGTCGCCTAGGCTGGCCTTGAACTCGAGGTGATCCTCCTGCCTCAGCCTCCCAAGTGCTGGGATTACAGTTGTGTGCCACCATGCCTGGCAATTCACAAAGCAACTAAAAAACAAAGTGGCTATGAGAAATTGTACCTAAAGTGGGGGACATGTGGTAATGTCTGAGTTGCTTTTTCTCCCCAGTTCTATCTGGAGAAGGTCCTATCGCCCTGACTGTTAGGCTTTTGGCATTTAGGGAGTGGCTTGGTTTCTGCTGCCTTCCTCCCCTCACCTTGGCCTATGTTGATCGGCAGTGTGTTGTGTGGCTGTATTCCAGTCTGTAAACATGACTGCTGTAAGTAAAGTGCAGTGTTGGTCATTTATTTTGTGAAACCTGTCCCTTTGTCATGTGATATTTGCCCAAGAGCTCCTGTTGTGGTGACATTTTTGTGGTGAGCATGGCCCTTTAAAGATTTCGTTCTCAAACGTTAAATGAACCCCTAGTTGGTGTCCTGAAAAGCTTTTAAGTATCCTTCCTAGAGTTTAAGCAGGAGGAGCAGTAATCTAAGTGGAGCTTGGTCTGGGGTCTAGAGAGCCAAGGTGGCAGATGAGGTGGCAGATGATAGACTGGGGCTGTTGTGGTCTTGTAGCTCCTTTGCACAAGGGAGCGGCTGGCCTCTCCTGGGGAGGTATTTCCGTCCTCAGCAACAAATGAGGGTGCACGAAGGGCTGTAACGTAATGAGACTCCCCTGGTGACATCACTTATAAGTGTGGTCAAAGTCCAGTTCCTGGGGCTGGTGTGGAGACAGGCGGTTTGCAGCTCTCACTTCTCAGCTGTCACTATACCATGGTGCCTGCTTTCAGCCACTGAAGCAACACAGCTGGGCTAGGCATGAATGCTTACAAGTACCAGAAGTTCCTGGAGGGACTCAACAACCTGCGAGGTATTACAGGCTTCAGGCTGCCCTTTGTCCTCGCTGACTGGGGGGAAACTTAACCGTGGTGTTGCTGTTTGTTGTGTGGGTCTTTTCTTTCCATCAACAACTTACACGCTTAGGAAGCCCTCCTACTCAGAACTGGCCATGTTCTTTATGTTAAGACAATTGTGCTGAAGGAGTAGTTTATAAATGCAACCCTGAGTGAGTAGCAGAGAATCCCCTCAGGTATTTCAGCAGCATTCTGTTCTCTAGCTTGACTGTGCATCTAAGAAATGCCGCCTGCTACCTAGTTCAGCAGGGCTCAGGGACTGTTTTCTCTGAGGCAGCCCGGCAGTGGGTGGAGGGCTCTTGTCATTGGTCCTCCAGCCTCACCTAGGAGTAGCTAGGTTTCTTAGGCAGGATTTTCTAATTGCCTGTGTCTACAGAAAGTAGGATCCCATTTGGTGAAAACAGGAAGTGGGAAGGGGGTCGGCAGAGGAATGCAGGTTGATGGAATATAGATGCCTTTGTAAAACATAAACTAATGACTTTGAAGCAGGCAGCTTTTTAGTAAAATTATATTTAAAGAAAATAGTGTTTTCTTTGTGTTTTGACAAACTTTTCACTGACCAGATGAGAGTACACTCAGATGTGACAATGCAGGAGGATAAGGAGGAAAATGAACACAACATTTTACTTCTCCTTTTCTAATTGACAGGTAGTTATATTTCCATGTGCCGAGGAGGGTACTACTCATCATTCCTCTTTCATCAGCAGTCAGGATTCTGGACTCAGAGCTATATTCTGAGTCCGTTTTCACTCCCTAACAGTTGCTTTGGTCTGGAGTTTCCTCTGATTCTCCTGACTTTTTCTGTGGGGCTAATGGAACATGTGGTGTGAAGAGGGAGGAAAAGGGTAAAGGGGGCTTTTTCAGGCAGGAGATCTGGATTCCCTTTCTGGCAGGATATGTGATATTTTACCTTCATTTACTAGCTGTTGGAAGAACTCCGTTTCTAGGAAACATGTATGTGAGAAGCATTTTATGGTATAGAGGGATATTATAGGTTGAACATTCAAAATCTGAAAGGCTCTGAAATCTTAAACTTGTTGAGTGCTGTTTCAGATTTTAGAGCATTCTGGATTTCAAATCCTTGGATTAGAGATGCATAGCTGGTAAAGTCTGTACACCGCCCCACTCCCCAAATCTGAAATCTGAAGCACTTCTGCCCTCAAGAATTTCAGATTAAAAAAAATTTTTTTCAGATAAGGCTGTCCATCTCTGTCTTCTCTTTCCTTTTTTCTTCCCTCAACCCATACAACTTCTTTTCCTTCCCAAACTTCTGACACCTGGAGCCAATCCCTTTGAGGTTCAGGGCTCTGCAAGTTCATCATATATCAGACAGGTCTTAGCAAGAATGAGTGACATTAACTGTTGTTCTCACTTTCCTGTCAAAGGAGGTTTTAAGAGGACAGAAAAGGTCTGGATTCTTCACCCGGTTTCATGGGAGGAGATGGGAAGAGGGGGCAGATATCAGTGATTCTTCTCAGCAGCAGCACTTCCAGTTCTTGAGACTGTAGGAACTGCGTGAAGGGAGGTGCTGGCATGTACCTTCGTTCCACACAAAAGCTCCCTTCTCCTGCCCTGTTTTCAGTCTTAGAGGAATCCTTCCATATTCCTGGGCGTAATGCCCATCCAACAGCAGGAGCTTTTCCCTCTTTTGTTTATAAAACTAGATTACAGAATTTGATTAACCTGCATATTCCTTTAGTAGAAGAGACTCAGAGTTGGAATCTTGGGCTTCTCCTGGATGCTGAGCTCCCTGGTGTAGCTTTACAGTCTTTTATCCTTAGTGTCAGTCTTCTGATAGAAAACCACCAAGGCTTTTTAAAGGCAGAGAGGTGGTAGAGTAGATGGAACTATGTGAGATTTACTTGTCCATCCAATTTGAGAGTACATACAACTGTTCTTTTTGGTTCCTCTTTGTGTCAAGGGTTTAGATGAACAGTTAACCATACTAGCATGGCCATGGCCTGTGTGAGTTTGGTTCAGCAGTGACCCAAGTATAGTCTTGAGGCTCTCAGGAGACCATACCAGTCATAACTGTCTGTCGTGTGTGCCTTAGGAACAAAGTGCTGTTATCATTGCTGGGGGCCCTTCTTCTGTAAGGCATGCTAGGGGGGGGAGTCCTTTTTCACTCTCTTAAGTAGGATTTATTTTGGTCTGGAGTTTCCTCTGTTCTCCTTTCTCTGTGGGCTAATGGAACATGGGGCTCTTGGCTTAATCTTTTCAGGGGTGTAAAGATTTGAAATTGTACCCTAGGAAATACTATTTTTTGTTTTTGAAAGTGATTGTTTCAAAATCAGCTTGACAACCATGTGTTTTCTTGGCCCACCCTCTAAAGCACTGATGGAGAAACTTGTAGAGCTTTCAATGATACAAACAGCCCTCTGTGGCACTCGTGCTGTAGGTTCGCCACCACTGCTATAAGGTAATTTTTTTTCTCCTTCCATTCCCTGTTTGTGTTAGGAATGAATAACATCACTAGTAATGAATGAGTAACAGACAAGGCTACTTATAGTGGGCAATGTCCTGTGTGGGTTTGAAGTCAGAGAAGAGAAAAGACCACAGCAGCAGCTCCTCCTCTACTCTTCCCACTCCAGATACCGGGTTCTCTCCCGTGCCCTTCTGGTTCTACACCTCCAAGATGGACTCAGAAGCAATTCATTGCTGTGGGCATTAAACAGGAATCTTTGTGTATATCCTTAGTTCAGTGTTTGGAAAAAGGTCGTTGTTCACCAAATATTAGTTCTACCTCTTGCTTGCTCCACTCTCGGAGATGTCTTTGAATCACAGAGTCCTTGTGCCTGCTTGGGTCCAGGATGAGCTGGACCAGGTCATGTTCTGGGTTACCAGTTGTATCCATCCACTTTTGGCTCCAGGTCTTACGTGTTCTCGCCTTAGGATAGTTAGGATGCTTGAGACTAGAAGACAACAGCAGTAGTGGTGTTAGACATGGTGTAAGCATCCCGTAGACGTGAGTTACAGAGTAGACACTGCTCTGAGTGCTTTACCTGTATTAATCCATGGCTTGGCTGGCCTGAGATCAGGGTTCTTGATAACAGTGCCTGGGAGTTGTCAGCAAAATGGCTAATGTGCTGCTGACCATATGAGTTAGGGAATGCCCACATTTGACCCAAGGGTGTGTATAAAACACATCTATGTGCCTTTCTGTCTAAGAGAGCAGCAGCATGGTGCTTTGAAATGAAAGTAATAGATCTTTTTTCTCCATACTACCCTTCTTGAACTGTTGTGTTTCTAATCTTTCATTCAATGATATTTGCTTCATTTACGTGTGCAATATATATACTATTCAAAAATCTTTACAGCAGAAAATGTATAATATACAGTGATTTTTTTTCTTGGCTGGGCAGCATTAGATACCAGTCACTGCCTTTGTCAGATGTGGGTGTAGGTTGAGTTCACACACTGTGTGCTTAGCTGCTTCCCTTCTTCATTTTACCTACATCTTTGTGTATTCCAGAAAGGCTGACAGAAAGAGGTCATTGGATCCCCTCTTCATTTAGGTACTGACTTTTGCTTTTCTTGACATAGTTCAGCTTGTAGCCATTCCATCATCTACTGTGTAACTGTTGCAGGGAACCCCATGGAGAATAGAGACATTGTATATGTTTTTTTGAAGTTTTGGTCCCTATTTCCTGTGAATCTTTGGTGGTTTGATGCCTGGATTGGAGATGTAATATGTTCCACTGCTGCTGCTGCTTCTGGAGAGCTTTACCTTGTATTTCTCTATCCTGGTATACTTCTGACACCTGGAGCCAAAATTAAATCCAATGTCAAAGAATGAAAATACACCACTATTAAATACACTCTAAGGACAGTACTGTTCGTCTCTAGGCAGGTCCAGATGAGGGATCCTCAGTACATTTTGCATAGGGAGGATATTTTTGACTTTGTGAAAAAGGTGACTACTAAGAAGGAACACAGATTTTTTTTTTTTGGTTTTATTAGAATGTTCATTAAATCATCTTTCTCTTTACTTTGAACATCCACTTAGTCTAGCAGCAAAGAAAGCCTGTCCTACCATGTCTTAGCAAGGAGAAAAAACCCTCACACCCCAACAGGTGTCCTTAGTGTATTGGCGTGAGGGGACTTTTTTCCTTCTTCAACATGGCTAATAAAGAGCCCTGGGGGGGAAAAATAGATTTTTTAAAATAACAGATATACTGTACTGTCCTTATAGAAAATTGGGGGGGGGATTACCAAAATACTATAACCCTCAGATTACTATGCTCATATATTACTGTATTTCCATCTAGTCTATCCATATATATTTTAAATTATGTTTGTATATATTTGTTACTGTTATGCAATTTAGTATCTTGTTTTTTATTATTTTGTGAGCATTCTTTTTGCCTTTAACTGTTTTCTACAGCATGATACTGCTTTGCTTTGTTTTGAGATGGGCTTCCTATGATGCCCAGGCTGACCTTGCTCACAGTCCTCCTGCCTCAGTCTCCTGAGTAGCTGTGATTACAGGCATGTGGCATTGTGCTTGTTGTATATAGCATGATTTTTAACAGCTATATAGAATTCCATCAAGTGATAGTATCATTTAACATTACCCAATTGTGAGGTATATACCTTTCTAACTTTTTATTGCTATAATGATAATGATCATGTTTGTAAATAAATTTTTCTGTATATCTCTGATTTTTATTGTTTTGGATAGATTTCTGAAACTGGAATTATTGGATCTTAATATGTGTGTTAAGAATTTTATTTCACTTTTAAGCTATTGAGGGGTAAGAAGAGGATACCTGTAACACTGAACACCCTTGCCCTCTAGGGATAGCTTGTCTTCAGGCTTAGGGCCCAGTTCTAGTGTTTTGTTGTCCAGTTAATTTCATGGCAGGACAGATTCCAGTTGCCTCTCACTGAGTCAGCAGCTCCCACATGTCGTCATCATGTCACTGCACTGTTGTACTCTGAAGCTTTTCTTCCAGTAGCTCCAGGCATTTAAATGGCTTCCATGAGCCTTCCAACTCCAGAACCTTTTTTTCTCTTGTGCTGAGGAGAGATCTGCTGGTGTTGACTGGGAAATGTAGTGTCAAGACTGACTCAATCAGTGCTGTGTAGGAATCCTACATTAGAACCCAGGTTGGTACCAGATTAAGATTCTGTTTCCCTGCTTTTATTTTTTATTTTTTTGGTTTTTTGAGACAGGGTTTCGCTGTATAGTCCAGACTGGCCTTGAACTCACTATGTAGCCTAGGCTGGTCTTGAACTCGTGGCGATCCTCCTGCCTCAGTCTCCAAAGTGCTGGGATTACAGGTGTGTACCACTATGTCCAGCTTGTTTCCCTGCTTTTACTAAGCTAGCACCTAGCAAATAAGTTGGACCAGCTTGACTGGTAAAATAGACAGACTTCCGAGTCAACACCTGTTTAAATCAACACACAACAGTCACGTGAAAATTGGCTTCTGTTAACTTGAGATCTTAGAGTAGAATTATGGACTCAATGAGGATACATTCTTGTTACTGCCTTGGAGTTGATATCCTATAGCAGACAATGTGACGTTTTCTAGGTGATAATAGATTAGCTTTCTGTTGTTTGGCAACTAGCTTGACGTCTGAGAGAAGGCATACATAGGGACTGTGTGTGCAGGAGTCAGTAAGAAAGTCTCCATCGCAGCCGGGATAGTGGAAAATGGCTTGAGTCACCAACAGGATTGCATCCTTCGCAGTGAGAACTACCTGCTCCTCCCATTCCCAGAGCCATTAAGCAAACCTGCCACAATGGAGTGATTCTCTCCGCTGCAGGGACTCTGGGAGTCTGCGTGCTTCTGGGGCGAGGCCTGTCCACACCTTTTACAGTGTGAGGCACCTGGTGAACCTGTGCTTGTTTGAATGGTTGGCAGTTTGTCTTGTTAAAGTTTATTCTCTCCTTACTGCATGTCACTGGGCTAGAGTGGGGCATCAGCAGAAGTTCACCTTGGGGTTGGTTTCTGTTGCTTCCAGTTTGCAGAGTTTGGTGTAGTTCTTTGCTAGTGTGGCTGACAAAGTATAAGTTACCATTTTCCCTATCCTTTGTCTGGTGTTGTTCTGGAGGTAGGTATTAGTATGGAAAAGTGAGGGCCCTCATCCACGCTATGCTGCCACAGTTTCTGTTGGCCACTCTCCAGGTAGAAACCTAGTCTAATGATCCCAGTTGCACATGTGTTACTCATCACAGCAACTGTGGGAGGTTCCACTGAGTGAATACCAGTGGTTAAACAGCATCTTCTGCTCAGTGTGGAGTGGCAGGGCCCTTTTAGACTTCCTGGCTTGGTGTAACTTGAAATCCTTTGATTTGAAAGGTCACTTTTGATAATTTGTTGTCAGTTAACTGTCTCACTCCCAGTAGTGTTCTATGCTTTCTGTTCCTTCATTGGAAGTCCCCATCTCCTTCTTTCCTTGCATTGAGAACCTCCTGTATGCTGGACCCTTTCAAGAACCCATAGGTAGGTAGATAGACGGACACCAAAATATGCAGTGAATATTTAAATTTAAAACATTATACAGTAAAAGACATTGCCATTAATCCTTAAAATACTCCCCCTTCAAATACTTATCCCTTTGTTCTGTTTTTTTTTTTTTTTGTGTGGGTCCTGGGGGTCGAACTGAAGACCTTGTGCACCAGTAGGTACCCATGCCGCTGAGCAATATCACCAGCCCCTTTTTTTGTATGTGGGTACCGGGAGTCGAACTCAGGACCTCGCGCTTGCCAGGCAGACGCTTATGCCGCTGAGCCATTTCACCGGCCTCTGTTCTGAATTTTTAAATGTAAACATTCACTATATATTTTTGTTTGTTTTGTTTTGTGTTTTGAGCCAGTGTTTTGCTATGTAGTCCAAGCTGGCCTTGAACTGGCAGTGATCCTCCTGCCTCAGCCTCCTGAATGCTGGGATTATAGGTATGCACTACCATGCCTGGTATATTCACTGTGTTGTTTGATCACACACACACAGACCTTCTTCACCCATGGTAGGTGTTATAGAAATAGGAACAAAATACTGTGAGAAAAGTGGTGGCATGATCGCTGCTAGCAACATAATAGGTTATTGGGAAAGCTTCGTGGTGGGATTGGAATGAGAAGTGTTATGCATATAGGAAGCTGGGGAAAAGGATAGTTGCGTAGGATAAGAGATAAGGCTGGGATAGAAAGTTTAATCTGTGTAATAAAGGACTAAGATATGATGTAGGCAGTAGAGGGCACTTGATATTTTTAAGGCAAAGGGAATGACCTAAACACTTAGGAGTGGTTTTTTTGGGGGGGGGCGGTGTCATAGGAAGTTAGAGTATTACTCTGGCAGCAGTGTGAATGATCATCTGTAAGTATCTAGAGCTACGGCTAAACCGTACTATGTACCTGATTTTAATTTGTTTAGGATGCAGTGAGGTGAGAGAAGTGAAGAGCTGGAAGTGGAGATCCGTTTACCTCCTCAGCTCAGCTTGAATCTGACCCTGATGTTGTACAGTGCTTGCTGAGGCTGCTCAGATGTGCTCTAGCCTGAGGCGTGTGGAGTAGCTTGCAACCAGCAGCTCAAGGTGTCTGTCAGTGATAAGAGGGAAAAAGGGAGCCCCCTTTACCTCTGTGTAGGGCATCTGTTTCTTGGAAATTCTCCTGGCTGCTGTACCTGGCCCAGGGCTCCATCTTTATAACTCTTTACAGACCAATTTGGAATGTCGACCCCATTCTGTGTTGGAGTGTTGGCACTGGCTGCTGTTGATTTATCCCTGCTTATTTACAATACCGTCTTCCCTTAGCTTCAACAAGGACATTTCATTATTTTCTTTTACCTGTCTGATGGCTGTTGTTGGGTATTTGGGGGTGGTGGGGTGGTAGGGCCCTAGGGATTGAACCCAGGCCTCCTGCATGCTGAGCCTACTCTACCACTGCTACACCTCAGACCCCTCCTTTGTGTGAGGCAGTTTGGTGAAGTGGGAAGAACATGGATTTAGATTCAGGTAGGCTGGGTTCAAATACGAGTTTTTCCATTTGTTATATGTATGATTTGAGCCAGGTATTCTTTCAGGGCCTCACTTTTCTCATTAGTAAAATGAGATAATAATATCTAAAAATTTTGAGGATTAAATGAAGCAGCATGGTTTCTACCACAGTGCTGACACAAATATACATGATATATAGCTGGTGTAATTATTGTGCTGTTCCTGACCATCCTCTCTTTCTCTGGTTCTTTTGGCTTTAGCTTTTCTTTTAAATTGCAAATTCCTGTGTCTGTCTTTTGCTACTTCAAATCTCTAACAAATTTTAAGTGCTTTTTTTGTTTAGTTGTAAAAAAACCACATGAAATGGAATTTACGCTCTTAACGAAGTTTTAAGTATATAGAAGTGGAATATAGTAGCACACACCTGTAGAACCACCACTCAGGAGGATGAGGCAAAAGGGTTACGAGTTTGAGACTAGGCTGGGCTATGTGTAAGACCCTATCTCAAAAAAAAAAAAAAAAAAAAAAAAAAGTTTTAAGTAAAGTGCAGTGCTGTTAACTGTATACACATTACTGCACAGCAGATTGCTAACACTGCTTCGTCTTGTATGACTGAAATGGTATTCATAGCAGCTCCCCACTCCTCCCCTCAGCCCCTGACAGCTGCTGTTACGAGTTTGACTGCTTAAATACTTCATGTAAGAGGAATCACGCACTATTTGTCCTTCTGTGACTGGCTTTTTCCATATAACATGATGTCCTCAAGTTTCATTCGTATTGTCCCGTATGACAGGATTTCCTTCTTCTTTAAGGTTGAGTAATATTCCATTGTATGTAAAAAAAAAAACCCTCAAATTTTTAATATTTTCTTTTTCAATTAACTGTAGGATATCCGTACTTGCATATCACCTCAAAATCAATGTTTGTTTTTGAGACAGGGTCACACCATGTAGGTCAGTCTGGCCTTGAACTCACTATGTACCTCAGGCAGGCTTCAAATTTGAGGATCCTCCTGCCTCAGCCTCCCGAGTGCTGGGACTGTAGGCATGCGCCACCATGCCCAGTGCAAACTCAGTATTTTTCTTTTCTTTTCTTTTTTTTTTTTTTTTTTTTTTTTTTTTTTTGTGGGTACCAGGAGTCAACCTCAGGACCTCGCGCACCAGCAGGCGCCTGTGCCGCTGAGCGATATCACCGGCCCTTTTTTCGTATGTGGGTTCTGGTAGTCGAACTCAGGACCTCGCGCTTGCCAGGCAGGCACTTATGCCGCTGAGCCATCTCACCAGCCCAAACTCAGTATTTTTCTAAACCAGTTTAGACTTGGCTTCCCTCCTTTAGGCCCCATTTTTGACAGCTGTGTTCACATTCTTCCAGTCTCCTATATCAGAAACCCTGGAGACATCTTTGTTACGTCTCTCTTAATCAAACCCTTGTTTTCAATTTGCCATTGAGTTCTTTGGTTCTTCAGAATGTCTCATAAATTTGTCCTTTTCTCTCCCTTCCCCTTGCCTTGATTCTAGTCCACTCATTCATCACCTCGCACTTAATTACAGCAGCTGCCTCATATTTTGTTTCTTGTGTCGTCTGTTCCTTCCAGTTAATTCCAGCAGCTACTTTCTTAGTATTTCCTGTAGTTGAAAGTCCATATTTTAAAAATAGGCCTTTTATGCTCTGACCTCTTCCTACTTATCCAGGTTTTTTGTTTTGTTTTGTTTTTTGGTACTGGGAATCGAACTCAGGACCTTGCGCTTGCTAGGCAGGCTCTTGTGCCACTGAGCTATATCCTCGGCCCTTATCCAGGTTTATATCACATAATTTCTATTGAATCACACCTTTAGTCCATAGAAATCCATCTTCTCACTGTGCTTCAACATCCCTTGTTCATTCTCCCCTCTTGCCTTTTCATGTGGTATTCTCTTTACCTGGAATGCCCTTGTTCTTTATACTGACTTGAAATTACCCAGTCCTGCTAGCTTCATGTCAGTTCTTTCGTCTCATGAAGATCTCTCTGATTATTGAAGTCCAAGTTTGTGTATCACTTTTCCATACTAGTTTTATGTATTGAAATTGTGAGCTTTATAAGGGACCTGTTTTATAGACATCATATTTCTATAACTCTCATGGTGCCTAGCTTATGCCTAGGTAAGTGCTCATTACTGAGTCCTTATAAAGTGTGGCAATCAGGGCTGTGGCTGCACATGTCTGTAATCCCAGCTACTCAGGAGGCTGAGTCAGGAGAATCACAAGTTTGAGGCCAGCCTGGGCAACTTAATGAGACCTGTCTCAAAAGGCCCTGGGTTCAATTTCCAGCACCACTAAGTAAATAAATAAACAGTGCAGTGCTCAAATCTTTTGACAAATATGTGTAGTACCTCCCATGGGTGCTGTGCTGAGCAGTGTGATCTAGCAGTAAACAGCACAGTAACAAGACTGGTTATATTGTACGTAAACTAGACAAGTATTTGTTGGTGGACTGGATTTGAGGAAGCCTGGCCGGACTCTGAGGACAAATGACAAGAGGGAGACTTTTGAAAATATGGCACAGATTAAACAACTGTTATAGGAAAGAGACATTTAATGGATTAATTCAACAAATAATTTATTGAGTATCCTCTGATAAGAATTTATTCTAGTTACTAGGGGTGTACTAGTGAATAAAACAAAGTCCCTTCCCTTGTAGAACTTATTTTCTATCATTTAGAGGAATTTAAAAAAAATGAAAGCAGTTCCTGTTGGATATAGCCCATCTGTAGGAGGTTAGCAGGGAAGGAGTTCGTCTGTTTCAGGGCTCCAGGCTTTGTTGAAACAGATAGTTTCTCTGCCCTAGGGAGTGTTTCTGAGGGGAATTAGAAGCCTGAGCTGAGGTTGGCCTGAGACCTCTCACTTACCCATAGCACACACACCTGCTGTTCTGGCGCCTGGTGAACCATGTAACTTGTCCCCCGCTTGGTAGACACTTGTTTGCAGGCTTGTGATTGTGGCTGCAGAATTGACTGTATGCTTCTGGTATTTTTATTTTTCTTTCTTGATTTTTACTTATTGTTCAACATCAATGAAGTTCCATTTTTAACAGATGGGACCTGTCTGTGTTCCTTTCTGGTCTGTATTTCCTTCTACAGTTTTAACCTTTGTGCATATTGTCTTCCTGATGCAGTTAAAATTTTTAAAAAATTACTTATTTTCTTTTCTTGGTGCAGTTTTAAAATTGTGATAAAACAGAAAATTTACCATTGTAGTCATTTTTCAGTATGCAGTTCATTGACCTTAAATTGTGTTCACAATATTGTGCAGCCATCGAAACTACCTAATTCAAGAAGTTTTTCATAACCCATATGAAAATCCTGTGTCCATGAAGCAGTCTCTACTCCCGCCCCAACCCCTAGCAACCACTAATCTGCTTTCTGATTTGTGTATTTTGGATTTGCCTATTCTGGATATTTTATATAAATAGAATTATGTGGCCTTTTGTATTCAGCTTTTTTCACTTTAGATGTACTGTACATATCTATTTATAAGGCATTTTCATGTAACATTAAAAGGATTTTTTAGTGTTTCCTTACAGCCATTATAATTTTAACTTATCTTGTTAATGACTTCACTTAGCCATTCCCTTGTTGTTGAATACTTAAATTGTTTCTTGTTGTTGAAGTTAGTAGAAAAATACTACAACAGACATTTCCCTGTCTATGCGCTGCCTTCTTTCATAGG
Source organism: Erethizon dorsatum (assembly GCA_028451465.1). Classification (NCBI taxonomy): domain Eukaryota; kingdom Metazoa; phylum Chordata; class Mammalia; order Rodentia; family Erethizontidae; genus Erethizon; species Erethizon dorsatum. Next base: position 104,263,572 of record CM051827.1, on the reverse strand, counting down.
ATTCTGTATGTTTCCAACCAGCTGCAGGAGAATCATTGTCCCTGATTTAGGGTTGTTTTTTTTTTTTTTTTGTCTTTTTGAGACAGGGTTTCACTGCGTATTTCAGGCTGGCCTCGAACTCTCAGTGATCCTCCTGCCTCAGTCTCCTGAGTGCTGGGATTACAGGTGTGTGCCACCATGCCACGGCTCCATTGTCTCTGATTTAGGATAGTGTGGCCGTTATTTACCTTTGTGGGAGGACAGTCAAGTAATTAACATATGTGCCTGACTGCCAGGCAATAGCAGAGAAAATTTTTTTCCTTCTTTTCCTACTGTCTGGAATTCTTCTCTGGTGCTTCTTCTACTCCCTTCTGTATAGGAAATAATTGATTACCCAGTTGGAGTGTTTGTTTTGTTTATTCGAATATTTGGGAGCCTGGTATATGTCAGACATTTGAAACTTGGTGGTGGACTGTGCTTTGGCCGGACAGTGTCTTTCACTCTGTTGACCTTTGATACTGCCTGGGGCTGAGACTAGGCCCTACGTCCAGTGTAATCAGGGGAACCAGAAGCCTCAGCTGCACAGGCTCGTATTACCTCATAGTTTAACATGTCACAGTTTGGTAACATTATAGATGATAATCACACATTAATTTGGGCTGCTGTCTTCAGGGAATTTCAAGGTCAGGCTGAGATTCTTCAAATATGGCTGCTCTCGTTCACCACTCTGATAGTCCTAGCTGCTAGATGTACCATCAGAATTGTGGCCTCCTAGTAGGTTAGTTCACAATTTCCTGGGAAAGGCAACAAGGTAAGGGTGCTTGTTGGCTGGGTATAAAGGCTTCAGGGACCCACGGTGGTGCATGCCTGTAGTCCCAGCACTAGGGAGGCTGAGGCAGGACAATCACCTTGAGTTTGAGGTCAGCCCAGGCCACATTGTGAGCTCAAGGCCGGTCTGAACTACATATTGAGACCCTGTCTCAAAAAAATAAAAAACAAAACAAAATGAAAAAGGTTCTGGAGACTTTATTATATTAATATTAACAATGTTCATGCAAAGGGTGGGGCTGGAGTGTTACAGATTGTGAGTTCAGCCCAGCCGTATCTGAGGTTAGTGCTGCTGGGGCTTCTTGTCTTCAAGCAGACTGTCTCCCTTCCCCCTTTTCCTTAATGACCAATTTAACGAAATATTCTTAATTCTTAATTCTTAATTTCTCTCTACCTGCTGGGAAAATGGAAACCACTTAGGACCATTCAGGGCCACCCTATGCCTCCAAACCCCAGTGTTAAGTGGAGAGAGCCTTGGGAAAAAATGTGAGGTAACTGTTTCCTTAGGAAAGTGCTGGAATTCTCTCAATTTGGGGTGAGAAGCCAAGAGGCCAGTGAACCAGAGAGTGCCAGGAATCAGGCCCAATAGCTACCCTCTTCCACCCACAACTTCTGGTTTTATCCTCAGTGTCAGAATTTATCTGTCTGTATCTTCAGATGTATTTTTCCTTGTGTACTTCAAAAAGTCTCTTCTCTGGGAGAGTGGAGGGGGAAAGGAGGGTAGACAGTCGACATCAGGACCTCTGTTGTTTCTCTAGACATTGGCATGAACTGAAGGCCTAAGGTTACTGAGGGGCGACTGTGTTTGTTTTCCAGTGGGCTGGCTTCACTGAGTAGGATACAAAGGCCCAGAGCACAGACCATTCCCACAGGCCTAACGTTTTCATATTTCTCTCTCTGCCAAAGAATCTTTGGTTAGTGTTAAGAATAACTAGTCTGTCCATGGAAATACCAAGGCCTTTTGTCTGCCAGAAGAAAAGGGCTTTTGATTGAGGGTCCTTTCTCTCTCCCTCTCTCCCTCTCTCCCTCTCTCTCTCTCTCTCTCTCTCTCTCTCTCTCTCTCTCAGCTTCTGAGAAGACTTGAGAGCCTGTGAAGGTGCTGTGTTTTCAGGTTTTGGGGGAACGCAATATATAGCTCAATAGAAATTTCATTGTACTTTGCTATTCATTGTGCAGAAGTGAACAACAGCAAAATTTGCCCAGTTTTAGATGGTTGCTTTTACTAGCCCTTTTTTCTTCTGCTCTTTCATGAAATCCATCCACAACACTGATTTCCCACCTGGCATGGTGGCACACACCTGTAATCCCAGCGCTTGGGAGGCTGGGGCAGGAGGATTGCCACAAGTTCAAGGCCCACCTAAACTACACAGCAAAATCCTGTATCAAAAAAAAAAAAAGATTCTCACAGGAGCTGCAGTACTGATCTGACCTTGAATCCTGCAGCATCACTTGGTGTGATTTGGCAAGGTACTTCTACTCCTTACGGCAGAGTTTCACAGCTATAAAGTGGGGATTATAATAGTACCATTTTTATACACGTATACTGAAATGAGGATTGAGTTTAGCATATGAAAAGTAGTTAGAACGTTGCCTGGCACATAGTGAGTGGTCATGTCAGTAACATTACTATTACTTACTATCTATTGCAAATACTGAGTGTAGCTTTCATTTTTAAAACTTTTTGTTGGGGCTGGTGAGATAGCTCAGCGGCATAAGCGCCTGTCTGGCAAGCGAGAGGTCCTGAGTTTGACTCCTGGTACCCACACACACACAAAAAAAAATACCAAAAAAACCCAAAAAACTTTTTGCAGTGCTGAGAATCAAACCCAAGTCCTGTGCTATGCTAGGCTAAGAGCTCTTTCACTGAGCTACACCCCTAGCCCCTGAGTGTAGCTGCATTTTCCTGATTACTGATTCTTTTTTGTTTATTTGTTTGTTTTTGAGGCAGGGTCTCACTATGTAGTGCAGGCTCGCCTTGAACTCAATTTGTAGCCCAGCTGGCCCCTGAATTCACAGTGATCCTCCTGTCTCAGCTTCCTGAGTGGTAGGATAACAAACGTGTGCCACCACATTGTGGCTGATTACTGATTCTAAATGTGTTTTTCTACAGTTAGCAAAGTTGGGCCTTTGTCTTTTTAGAAAGAAAAGGAAGCAGATGTTCCCATTAGGTGTGACCCTTTATCAATCAGAGATAAAGGGAAAGATATCTTTATGTGGACACATGTAGGGGCTCAGATTCTTGGTTGAATATCAGCAAGGGAATCCATTTCATCATTATTCTTTGGCAGAAGCAGTTCCTATCTGTGGGATGGGCCTAAGTCATGACTACAGTAAGTCATCTACTTTCTCATTCTTTTTCTGAGGGCAGTAGTGTTTCTTGTGCACCAGGATAACCTGAACCAAACCATAGAGGGTTGCCCCCAGGCCTCCAAATACAAAGTAGTAAGAGAAATAGGAAGCACCTCAGTAAATAAGAGGGCCGAGGCTAGGCCCAGTGACTGCTACCAGGTCTGGAGAGTGTTGTTAGTGGGAGCTCAGGCATGTGTGTGGCCACCGCGTTTCCCTAGCTGTAAGAGACATGTGGAGTCACCTGCCCTGTTTTATGAGCTGCCACCTCCTTTGCCAAATTGCTGAGAGTAGTTTAGGAAGTGACATAGAAATGTAGAGTTTTGTCCCTTTCTTGCCCCTTTCTGTTTTGTCCAACTTTTACGAAGGACTTCTTGGCTGGCTTTCCACTCTTCTCTCCCCTCTTCTGCAAGGTGAGGTCTCATCTTACCTTCTAGCAGGAGGAAGTTAAGTTATAAAGTCTGCACATAAAGTGAAAATACCAACTAATCAAAATTGTTCTTTTTTTTTTTTTTTTTTTAAATGTGGGTTCCGGGAGTCAAACTCAGGACCTCGCGCTTGCCAGCAGGTGCTTGTGCCACTGAGAGATATCACCAGCCCTTTTTTTCCTTAATGTGGGTTCCGGGAGTCGAACTCAGGATCTCGTGTTTGCCAGGCAGGCGCTTATGCCACTGAGCTATCTCACCGGCCCTCAAAATTGTTCTTGAAAAATAAATGACCCAGGAATGAAAATATATAAACATGGTTTTATGTACGTGACAAGACAGAGTAGTGATGCCATATAATACAGTTGGCTGTGAGTAGGGGACACTGTATATGAAAAAATAAGTATTCTCAAATACTAGAATCATCTTTAGCATTCAGGGTGCCCACAGTGTGAGATGTACATGTGAACTGAGATTTGCAGAAGTCTCCGAGTCAAATCCTTTTATCTCATGTTCACCCGGAATAAAATCTTATTGAGTAGAATTGTAAACCTTTGTACTATTTAAATTAGTTTTCTTTCTCTGGTCAGCTTTGTATTTATTACTAGATGCAAGTGTGTTGTGGTTCTACTACATCTTTTCTGCTGTTTTTCTTATTCGTATTAGTTTTTTTTAGTCTTTACTTTCTTCTAAACCCATTTTGTAGCTTTCAGCAATTCTTCTCTTACTTTGAATGCTTACTTGTGTATCTGCCCGTTCTATTTCTTAACTATTTTCAGTGTTTGGGATTCAATAAAGGGGCTTGGGGAGAGGATTCTTAATAGTCCTCTTTATTTAGATTCCGTAATCATAACTTTCACTTTCCTTTTCTCAGGTTCTCTACTAATTTGTGGAGAAAAACAAAATGAAAAACAACAGTTAAAAGATCTTCAGCTGGGCGTGGTGGTGCATGCCTGTAATCCTAGTCTTGTAATCCTAGCCTTGGAAGGGTGAAGCAGGAGGACTGCTGCAAGTTGAGTTCGAGGCCAGCCTGGGTTGTGAGTTGAGTTCGAGGCCAGCCTGGGCTACAAGTGAGTTCAAGGCCAGCCTGAACTGCATAGTGAAACCGTCTCAAAAAGACAAAGGAAAAAAAAAAAAAAAAAAAAAAAAAAAAAAGATCTTGCAAAGGATTGCTCCTTTCCAAGCCTTCAAAGACAAGCAGTGTGATCTGGAGGAAAGGCAGTCAACTAGAAGTCAGGAACCTGGGTGATGATTTCACCTTGTGTTAGTAACTAGCCGTGTGGCTTGGGACATGAGTGTCCTCTGACTTTTCCAAAGGGGCTCTGTTCCTCATCTATCTTTTTATGATACTATGAATGTGGGATCATTTGCTGACTGGCCAAGTGTTTCAGTAGTAGGGGTTTTCCAGATGGATGCCTCATGTATGAATAAAACTGTTTTAGTCCTGAGTTATTGCTGTACAATAGGCCAGCATCCATGAGAGGTCCAGGAACCATTCCATGAATCGTTCAAAAAAATTTTTTTGAAAATTGCTAATTATGAGGAGATTGTGGTGATGGTGGTGGTAGAAGTGTTTGTGTTCATAGAGGAAGACAGGGCTACAGTCCTCGCTTCCAGTTTCTGGTTGTCATTGGTAACAGCCAGCTTTCAGAAAGTCAGCTCCAACTTTGTGACTTTGTGGATACATTTCAGCTTTCTTCTTTGCACTGTTTACTTTGCTGTCTCTATCAGGAACTGTGGTGAATAGGAGAGCCAATGCCTTCTACAGTGCCCTAGGACATTCTCAGTGACCCTCAAGTCTTAAGAACCATTTGGGTGAGAATAATGCTGAAATCCTGTAGCTATTTGGCTCCAGAGAAAAGTTGTACTACCATGGCAATAAATAAGTAAAATGACAACTTCCAAGAATCTGGGTGGTAGTTACTTCAATCAAGTTGAGAAATGAGATTACTGAGACAGAGGGGATTTCTGTAGAATCTAGGCTGTCAGGGGAACATTTACTCAGTCCTGGCTTCTATTTATCAATTCCTGGAGAGGAGCATGAGGCCCGGAGGGTGTGTCTGTCCTCAGCAAGATGGGGAGCCCATAGATGCTGGGCATTGGACTTCTTGACAGTCACATTGTAACTTTTTCCTTTTCAAAATACTTTAACATATTAACATAATCTTAGTATTTCACAGAGGACGTAGATGTGTCAGTTATTCTTCCTGAAAGTTGAAGCATAAGAAATATAGAAATATATGATAGTTATATTTGCTTTTAGGGAAGTCCATTGGAGATTTCCCATGTCTTTTTTTTTTTTTTTTTTTGGTGGGTACTGGGGGTCAAACTCAGGACCTCGTGTGCCAGCAGGCGCCCATGCCACTGAACGATATCACCGGCCCCTTTTTCGTATGTGGGTTCCGGGAGTCGAACTCGGGCCCTCGCGCTTGCTGGGCAGGCGCTTAAGCCACTGAGCCATCTCACCGGCCCATGTCATATTTCTTGAGAGAGGTTGTAAGAGCATTTTTCTTCTTTTTCCCTCTCTAGTTCACTCCAGTGGAGCAAATAGTTGCTGGGTTTGGCAACATTCTTTCCCAAAAGATTCTTAAGTCATGAGGGTCACAGAGGTTTATTTTTAAATTCATAACTCCTTGTTGAGGGAAAGCAGTTGTCCTCACTGAATTCCCTGTGGAGGCTTTCAGCTGCCGAGAAGACCCCCCCCTCCCCCTTTTTTTTTTAACCAGACATTCTGGCCATCTTGATTCTGGTCTCGCATCTCCTTCCTGGACTCCCTTCATGAGGCAAGGCCATGGCACGGATTAGGTGTCCAGTCAGAAAGGTGAAGAAACAAGTGGCATATAAAACTTATGACTAGTAAAATGGCTTTGTAGACCTATGCTACTTGAACATTTCCTTCTGCTTTCTTGTCAGCTTTAGCCATCTACTGCTGGCCTCTTTAGTTCCTTTCCAGGGTTTTCTAGGAATGTGCTGGAGACATTCAGAGTATTAGGAGTTAAAAAAAAAAAAAACCCTGCAGTGAACTTGAGAATGATTAAACTGTGATTAAGTGTTGTATTAACTTCTTACAGCGGAGAAATGGGAAATCATCAGGAAAAAAGTTTGCCGTTTTGATTTGACTGAAGTCACCTTATCTTTGTTGACCAGGGCTGCCTGCCTTTATTCAGTTTCTTTTTCAGCTATAAGGTGAACTCCCACACACACTTCTTCACTGATGTCCATTTTTATTTTCACTCCCTCTCTTCTGCTCCCTCTCTTCCCCCACCTCCATGTTGCTCTCATTGGTCTAGGAAAACCCATTCCACTCAGAATAGAGTTGGAGTGGGACTCAGCTGCCTTCCTGTATATCTGTGTATTCTTTCTTGAAGGCTTTGGAGTGAAGCATAGATAGGAGATTTGGGATATTGGAAAGCCATGGGACTGGTAGGCAAAGCACCAGCTAGGAGGTCTGGATTTGAATCCGCCTTTGCTATTAAATAGCTATGTGATCTTGGACAAATTACTTAATCTCTGTAAGTCTTAGTTTTCCTCTTCTGTGAAATAGGAATGATGATTCCTACCTGTAAGGTTGGGAATTAGAGTTATGTATAAGGGTCACCTCTCGTTCAGGCCACCCTGAACTACACAGTGAGACCCTGTCTCAAAACGAACAAACGAACAAACAAATGCTTGGAACTCAATAGTAAAAAGACAACCCACTCAAAAAACAGGCAAAGGATTTGAATACCCCCTTCTCTGAAGGAAATATATAGGTAGCCAGTACACACAATGAAAAGATGATCCACATCATTAATCGTTAGGGAAATGCAAATCAGAAGCACAGTGGGATACCATGTCTTGTCTACTAGAATAGTTATAATAAAAAGACAGTGAGGATGTGGAGAAATTGAAGCCCTGATACACAAAATAGTGCAGCTGGTTTAGAAAACAATTTGATATTTCCTCAAAAAGTTACAGAATTGCTGCATAACCTAGCAATTCTCCTAAATATATACCCAAGAGAATTGAAAATATATGTCCACAGAAAACTTGTGTACAAACACTCATAGCAGTATTATTCATAATCATATTACCTAAATGTCTACCAGTTGATGAATGGATAAACAGAATGTGGCATATCTGTATACTAGAACATATTTGGGAAATAAAAAGGAGAGGTGTACTGATCAGTGCTAACGTGGATCCACCTTGAGACTATTAGGCTAAGTGAAAGAAGCCAGACACTAAAGGCCTTATATTATTTTATTCTATTTATACAGAATAGGCAAATCCATAGAGACTATAAGTAGATTATGGTTGCTAGGGGATGGGGGCAGGGGAATTGCAAGTGGCTGCTGATTGGTATAAGGTTGAGGGTGATGACGTGTCCTAGAATTAGGTAATAGTGATGGTTGTACAGCTCTGTGAATATGCTAAAATCCACTGAATTGTAGACTTTAAAAGGGTGACTTGTACAGTATGCGAACTGAATCTCAGTGAAGCTGGTGTCAAAATATTAGGATGGTTTGTATGTATGAATGGCACTTGGTCAGTTTTGACTTGGTCCTTTATCACTGCCACTTTAAATCTTGAGGTTGGAGTATGGCTGTTTTGAGCACTGGGCAGTTTACTGTTGTCCAAAGCGTCAGGTTTTTGTAGTCATTTCTTCCTGAAGAGTAGTTGATGGCAGTTTGTGTCAGTAAGCAGGTGTTTTAAGGTAAACACTCTGAGGCTTTTGCCTTCTACCTTAGAGAGCCTCTGTGTCCTGCCCCAGTTCTTCAGTCTTCCAAGTGTGTGTCCCACTGGAGTAACCGGTTGATGTTGTGGTTCCCAGCCCCATTCCCAGCTCCACCAAGAATCTCCGTTCTTTCTTCTCTTGCCCATGTTCCCTCCAGGCTGTGAGCTCACGCTGAGGCAGGCATTCTTTCCTGGGAGATGTGGAGATAGTAGCTGGAAGAGCCTCTGGGTGGCGCCCTGCCCCCAGAGCACTGCTGGAAAAGAATGGCTTGCCGGAAAGAGGCTTGGGCCTGTGTTGGCAAGAAGTGACTCATATTTCATCAAAGGAATTTCAAAGAATATATAATGACAGGATGATGTCAGAGAAGCAGGTGGAGACAGGAAACTTGACTGAGGGCTGGAAGGAGGTGTTGAATGGTGTGGTTGCCTAGGCAGTCAGGATGATTGACTGGGATAGATCATAGGAAATGTCACCTGTTTATTAGTTCCTTTCTCTGGAGCCCTGGTCAAGGCAGTTCTGTTCCTATGCCCTCGGAGCATATGGTTCGAGTCCGTGCATGTCTTGGGTGTATCTTTGGCTGGCTGACAGCATCCTAAGCCAGTCATGGACTTCGTTCCATGCAGCGTGCCGTGTTTGGTGCTTGTACTCCATGTATCAGTTCCTTGGCTAACAGGGTCTGTGTTTTGGAACTGAACCTCATGTGTTTGTGGTGATTAGTTTAAAGGTGTGGCAGTTTCCTTGACACATTTAGATGCAGGAACTTGCCTTGACATCAGAAGGTCAGATCTCAGGGACTTAACATTATTGCCCAGAGTACTCTAGTTCCCTCTGGTGTTTTGACAAGAGATGGATCTTTGATCTACCCCATCTAAGTTAGTTTATTTTTCTCCTCTTCTTTGAGTAGAGGGCCCTCCAATGGTGTGTATGTATAAAACTGATAAGTAGTAGGGAGAGTTACAATCCAGAAGAAAGATAAACAAGTATTGATATCTTTTCGTATTGCAAAGCAGTAAAGTAGTTAAGTGTTCAGGCTCCCTCCACTCCGCTCCCACTTTGTGGTACGGGGGATCAAGCCCAGGGCCTCATGCATGCTAAGAAAATGCTTTACCACTAAGCTATAACTCCTGCCCTTGTTATGTTTTATTTTGAGCCAGGGTTTCGCAAAGTTGCTCAGGCTGGCCTTGACCTTGGGATCCTACTGCTTCAGCCTCCCAAGTAGGTAGAATTACAGGAATGCCCCACTATCCCTGGCCCAGGCTCCCATTTTGTAGAAGAGTGCCCCTGGTCACTGTGCATTAGCACCTACCAGACTTTGTATGATTGTGAAATTAGGGGCTAAATCAATAGTTTAAGCAAAAGAAAAGAAGCCGGGAATGGTGTTTACTGTTTTATGTATGTACTATGTATGTACTTCCAGGCTCTTCCTTGAGACTCTAAGACTGCTGTCTCAGTATGTTAAAACATATCAAATAACCTTTGAGTTCGTTCTTTCTTTCTCTCTCTTTCTTTCTTTCTTTCTTTCTTTCTTTCTTTCTTTCTTTCTTTCTTTCTTTCTTTCTTTCTTTCTTTCTTTCTTTCTTTCTTTCTTTCTTTCTTTCGTTCTTTCTGTCTTTCTGTCTTTCTGTCTTTCTATGTGGGTACCGGGAGTCGACCTCAGGACCTCGCGCTGCCAGCAAGCGCTTGTGCCGCTGAGTGATATCACTGGCCCTTTTTTTCCTTTATGTGGGTTCCGGGAGTTGAACTCAGAACCTCGCGCTTGCCGGGCAGGCGCTTATGCTGCTGAGCTATCTCACCAGCCCCCATATTTATATTTTATTGGTACATTTTAAATATACATATTGATAACCTTCATCATAGGGTATTTGTACCAGTATGTGATATGTCTTATTTTTTTTCCCCATTCCCTTCCCCTCCCTTCAACTCCTCTTCCCTTCCCTGTTTACAAAAGCTTTGTTTCCATTTTTCCCTTCTTTTCTCTTTCAGTATTTTCTTTGATAACACCCTCTACTAGATTTTTTTTTTTAATCCAATTTTAAACTGTATTGCTCTCAACACCTTTTTAAAAAAGCTGTCATCAGCTAGGCATGGGAGTGCATATCTATAAGCCCAGCACTCCAGAGGCTGAGACAGGAGGATTGCTGCGAGTTCAAGGCCAGCCTGGGCTACATAGTGAGTTCAAGGCCAACCCAAAATATATAGCAAGACCCTGTCTCAGAAAATCAAAACAAAGTAAAAGCTGTCATCCTAGGACTTTACCATCATCCATGGAAATTTCTTCTCCTCTCTGCCTTGATGGGTCCCCTGTTACCTGGAACTCATGTTGTCGTATTTCACAGTTTACTCTGTTGTTGTTGTTGGAGTATATCTTAGAGTAGTTTCCTAAGAAAGGATATAGAAAAAGTAAACATTTTTGAGACTCTGCCTATCTGAGTATGTCTTTATTCCACTTTTCATTTGATTAGGAGTTTGGGTATGGAATTCTAGGTTGCAGATCACTTTCCATCAGAATTTTGGAGGTATTCCTCCTTGTTTGCTGTTGAAGTCTAATCCATTAACGTTGTTGATTGCCTGCTTGCGGTGCTGGGGCATTGAGCCTAGAGCCTTGCACATGCTAAGCTTGTACTCTACCACTGAGCTACATTCCCAGCTCCCTGGCTCTTCCTTTTTGATTGCGACTTGTTTTTCTTTTTGATAACTTTTGGGATTGGATTTTATTTTCGCCCCCATTCTGAAATGTTATGTTGATGTACATTGGTGAAAGTCTTTATTAATGTGCTAAGTTGAGTTCTTGGGCAGCTTTTAAAATTTGAAAACACACACACAAAATTTGAAAACACATCTTTAATTAAATAGTTGTTTGATAATTTGTTCCCTTATATTTTCTGTTTTCTTTTTCGGCTCTTCTTTTGAATATTAGACTCATTTGATTCCCCTCTCCATTTCTTTCTTTTTGCTCTAATAATTTATGAAAGAGCTCCTCAGCCCTGTTTTACAACTCTAGACTTTTTTATTTTTGCGGGCTGGGGATATAGCTCATTGGCACAGTGCTGACTGCCTGGCAGGTGGGAGGTCCTGAGTTCATTCCTGGTACCAAAAAAAAAAAAAAAAAAAAAAAAAAATAGAAATAAGAATTTTTTACTTTTGTTATCGTATTTTTCACTTCTAAGCATATTCTTATTCCCTGAATGTCCCTTTTAATAGTAGGTCCCTTTTAATAGAATGTCCCTTTTAATTGTTTTTGTTTTATGGCACTATTTATGGATAGCAGAGCTTGCTTCTTTTCTTTTCCTCTTCTTTTCTCTTTCCCTTTTTTTTCCTTCCTTCCTTCCTTCCTTCCTTCCTTCCTTCCTTCCTTCCTTCCTTCCATCCATGTTTTAGCTGGGGGTGGTGATACAATCCTATAATTCCAGCACTCTGGGAGGCTGAAGCAGGAGAATAAATTTGAGCCCAGCCTGGCAATTTAGTGAGCAAGACTCTTGTTTTAAAATTTGAAAAAAAAAAAAAAAAAAAAAAAAAAAGTCTGGGAATATAGCTTAGTGCTAAGGTCCTGGGTTCAATCTCCAGTGGCACAAAAACAACAACAGAAATGTTTCCCTTGGCTTCCATTGCTGTCTCTTATTTCTACCAGGCTTCTTTTGTTTGTTTGGTCTCTTTCATGTTAGAGATTCTCTTAAAATATCTAATGTTTCTTGATGTTTTAGAGTTGGCCGATTGGTGGGACTTGTTGACTGCTGTGTTCTTAATGAATAACCAGGTAATGCTGGTTGAGTTCTCCAGGGTGGAACTGGCCAGCCTCCTGCCTGGGACCCTTGAAGCTTGGTAACCAGAGCTTTGGCATTGCCAAGCAGGACCTGGGACAGTGGGGAAAGGGTTAATTGTTCATTATGCCAAATTTCACTTTTTACCCCTGTTTGTTTTCACTGAGGCACATTGTCTTCAGCCTCATATGTGCCTGAAGACTTCAACCAGTCTCATTTTCAGATTAATCTGGTACCACTCCTTCCCCTCCCAAGCTTTTCTGTGATTCTGTATACAGTTTACCTTGTTTCTTATTATTCCCCATTCCCTGCTGGCATTTAGCAGAAAGAAGCTGATTTTTGTTTTTGTTTTTGTTTTTGTTTTTGTTTTTGTGGTGCTGGGGATCGAACCCAGGGCCTTGTGCATGCAAGGCAAGAACTCTACCACTGAGCCACATCCGCAGCCCAAGAAGCTGAAATTTAATTTAAATTATTCTGTTATTATTATTTTTACAGTACAGGGGATTGAACCCATGAAGTTTACATACCATCAGGACAACTAAATATTTCATAGAACCACAAAAATTTAGAGCTGAAAAAGAATTTACAATGTCAACCCATTTTATAAATGAGTAAGCCAATCTAGTGTGGTTAGAGATCCTAAAGTCATATAATAAGTTATGAACAGAACTGGATCTATGACCTCATTTTCTAGTTCCCTAATTAATAATTGCATTGCTTCCAGCTGATATATACTTAATTAAATGTTCTTGTTAATCTGGAGTTAATCAGAGGGTACTTTTTATTTAATTCTTGTTGAAAATTTTTGTATTGTTTTGGCTTTGGTAACTGGTTATACCATATGTAATTTTCTTTTTTTTTCTCTTTCTCCCTTTCTGTTTCCCTCCTTCCTTTCCTTCCTTCCTAATAAGTCTGGAGCTTGAATATTCTGCATTTTGTAAAAAAAACCCAAAAAACTAAACTGTCCAAAACAAAAAAACAGGCTAATAGTTTTCTTGCAAGGTAGGAGGGCTTCGGTGAGTTCAGGGCCAGCCTGGGCTTATGGTCAATTTAAGGCCGGCCTGAACTGGATAGTGGGATACTGTCTCAAAACACCTAAGCGAATAAATAAGCACCCAACGCAGCCTACAGGTTGGTGGTTATGGTTCATTTCAGCACAGAATGTGTGTTACAGCACTAGCTCTGCCTTATGGAAAACATAAACCAGCCTCAGTACCAGACTATCTGCCATCGCCCCAATAAGAAGCCAAATCTTAGAGGAAGGAGCAGCCTCTTATATACCTGCCCATCCTCCTCAAGTACCCAAAGCAGGGTGAGGAAAAGGACAGCGACTGGCTTTATACTCAACCGTTCTGAGGCAGTAGCTGTAGCTCAACTTTCCCACAACAGTTTTACCTGGAGGAGCAACTCCCTAAAACACTAATCCATACAGCTAGTTTAAACATTCTGGAAGTAGCTGTCAAGAGCTCCACATCTAACTCAAGGTCTCTGGATTTTAGAGAGGAAGGATTTATTGTACTCACTGGCATTTCTGCCTTTGCCTGTTTCTGCATTGCCACCTAGCTGTCATTAGAGGGAATTCACTACTAACTCTTAAGTCCCTGCAGGGGCCGAGACAGATCTCCCTGTTTTCAGGATGGGCCATGTGTTCTTAAATCTTAAAACTATTACCCAGATTTCCTTTTATGACTTGTTCAGTCAGAGGCAGCTGGGAGAATGCACTGGGGAGGCGTTACTCACCAGGCAGACATAGTGGCCCTGGCTACTGGCGGTAGTTGGGGCCGTGCTGAGAGTGAGTCAGCTCTGGGAATGGAAAAATTGCAGGGGGCAGGGGGAAGGGGTTGTGTGCCAAGGATTGCTCCCTGTCTGTCTGTTCTTTTCTCTGTAAGGACTCATCACAAAGCCATCAACTCTGAGGGTCCAGTTGGGGCAGCCATTATGCCAGCCACCTGAGTGATACTGTTTTCACGAAAAGAATGAGCAGACTGGGCGCAGCATTGTTGCCTTTGGTGTCATGGGTGTATAGATTTTGAGACAAGTTGAGCTTGTATAATGATGGTTCTATCTGTATTTCACTAGAATGAGAGCAACCGTCTCTCCTTTGTCTTGGCTATAAAACCCATTCTTGTAGGTCTTTGTCCAGTAAGGGTCACTGGGGGTTTTAGGCTGTAAAGGAGAAATTGTCACTAGTCCTAGGGAAGATCAGTCAGATGTTTTGTTGTAGTGTCATGGTATCTTTGTACTTTGAGTACTTTTTTTTTTTTTTTTTTTTTAGGAATTAGAGCAGATATAAAAGATGTGTATTAAGAACTTCATGGGTTGCCAGGCGTGGTGGTGCATGCCTGTAATCCCAGCACTTGGGAGGCTGAGGCAGCAGGAGGATTGTGGCTAGTTCGAGGCCAGCCTGAACTACATAGCGAGACCCTGTCTCAAAACGAACAAACTTCATGGGTTTACTGAGTATTTGAAGAACAAATTATTCTAGATAATAGATGAAGAATTAAATCAAGGTGAGCTAGAATTGGTTTTATGAATAAAATTTGAGGAGCAGTTTTTTTTTTTTTAAAAGAAAGAGGAAAGAAAATTGTCTTAAGCATCTGATATAAGCCTATGTACTTTACAAATACAGGTTATTCTTATTTAATCTTGATAACCACTCAGAACCACTCAGAAACATATTTTTATACACATTGTGCATATTAGGAACCTTGCAATACAGAAATAGTAGGTAGCTTCCCCTAAGATCCCAAAATCATTACTGAGTACTAGGGGAGTCCCTGTTGGGCACATTTCATTTGACTGTGGTCCTTAAACTCTTGGTAAGGGGTCATGAAAGCAGTTTTTATTAGACAGGAACCAGAGCCTGGTGGTAGACTCTCCTGAGAAAGACTAAAGTAATTCTTTGTTGTGGATTAGTGTTCTGACCAGGCTCCAAGGGTCAGCAGGTGAGCAGGTTTACCTTTGTCTTCAGGGGCAAATTCTTTCTCTTTTTCATTTAGAGTTGCTGCCAGGGTCTGGAAAACTATCTTACAGAGGTCTAAAATTGGCTGTTTGTGTGCAAAGCCTGGTTGCCGTGGATAGTTTGTCTCTTTCATGTCCGCCTTCGCTCTTTTTGTTTGTTGTCGTTGTTGTTCATTTTTTGTTTTTTGAGACAGGATCTCAACTGTGTAGCCCAGGCTGACCTTGAATTTGCGGTGATCATCCTGCCTCAGCCTCCCAAGTGCTGGGATTACAAGCATGCGTCACCACACCCAGCTGGGCTCTTTTTCTGACCTTGAACATTGCTTCCTATTGGCAGACACAGGCCTGCCCCTCATTATTGAGCTCTTGACCCCTTCATGAGCTGCATGGCCGTATAAAACCCTCAGCCATTCTGCCATCTTGGGTTGTGTCTCTAGGGAGCTAAAGTTGGTCATCCATTCTTAGCCAGACCACACTAAAGATACTTCAAATTGAGACCATTTTGCTTTTGGTATCTATCTGGGAAGCATTTTAAAAATACATTTAGGCTCGGTAAGAGTAAGATGCCAACTCTTCTCTTCTTTACTGAGCATTCACTGGGAATGAGAAATATTTCTGGACAAAAATAACAATTGTTGACAAGATTGAGCATCAGTCCCCATAGACAGAGCTTCTTTCCTTTGTATCTTTTCTCGTTTTATTTTAAATATTTATTTGTTTATTTATTGTCTTTTTGACAGGGATTCGTTATGGAGTTCAGGCTGGCCTTGAGTTCACTGTGTAGCCCAGGTTGGCCTTGAACTCACAGCGATCCGCCTGCCTCAGCCTCCTGAGTGCTGGGATTACAGGAATGCACCACCACACCCAGCTTTCATTTCATTTTATTTTATTAATTTTTTGGAGACAGGATCTCAATGTGTAGTTCAGGCTGGCCTTGAGTGCACTGTGTAGCCCAGGCTGATCTCGAACTCCTGGCGATCCTCCTGCCTCAGCCTCCCAAGTTCTGGGATTACAGGTGTTCGCCACCACACCCAGCCTTTCTCTTTGTATTTTAATATGTTGACTACCAGAGTTTCCTGGAAAAAAAAAAATAGCTAGATCTTACTATTTTATTGGGGGAAATGGTCAATATTCTAGAGAGAGGGATTATTTAAAATGGTAATATGGCTATTGAGGTTGGCTGAATCCTCTCTTCCTTTCCCTTTCTGAAGCAGTACCCTTGAAGCATACTTTGATTTATCCATTGAGTTGGTGGCTTGGGTGTGGTGAACACTCAGGCCACTGTGCTCTCTCATGGTAGCCGCTTTCTCCTGTAGAGCATACTTCTTTTTCTACTTCTACTTGGGCCAAATTCACTCTGCATATCCTGTTTCTTTTCCTATCTTTAACAAATGTAAAACATTATTACCAGGAAAAAAAACCAAAAAACCCTCAGTGTTAAGCACTCTACCGTGACTTTCTTCTCTGTATTGGTCACTAAAGATGACTTAATGCTCTGCTAAGGCACAAAGCTCTTGTGCAGCCATGACAGTAACAATAGTTAACATTAATGAGTTAATATTTAATGTCTTTTCAATAGTTAAAGCTTACTATGTGCCAAATATTCCACATAATTCCTCACTTAATGCTCACTATAACACTGCAAAGAGGTAATTTTATTATCCCCATTTTATTGATGAAGAGACTGAGGATTAAAGAGATTAAGTCATTGGCTCCATGACACACAGCTAGAGATGATGAATCAGAACTTGATTCTAGTCTTAGTTAAGAGTATGATAAGGGTCTTGGACAGAGAGACAGAGAGGCACATGGATTTAAGAGTTGAGTTTTAGAAATGCCATTCAGAGCATCTTCCACTTTGTATTCTAGCCTTACTCTTTAGCTTTATTTTCCTCCCCCCCCTTTTCTCTTTCTCAAAGGTTAAGAGCTTCAGTTGCTAAGTTGAGCAAAAAGGCTGCCCAGAGTTTGTGGATGTTGGGGCAAAATCCATATCTGGAGAGATATCCAGAAGTATAATTTATATTATTATATGTTTATAATACATAATGATTACATTCCTTGTGAGGAGTTGGTACATGTACATAACACATCTTAATTCTTTTTATATCTTCTTCCTCTCCCCTCCCTCCCAACCTCCTCCATCTCTTGGTCTCCTTCCCATTTGCAAAAGATCTGTCTCCCTGGAACTAGAGACCATAATGTTAAGCGAAATAAATCAGACATGTAAGCTTAAATATTGCGTGGTTTCTTTTTTTTTTTTTTTTCCAAATAATGATTTACAAGTTTTTGTCCGGACATGTGTTTTCAGTTCTCTTGAGTTACATACCTAAGAGTAGAATTACTGTGCCATATGGTAACTTTGGTTAGCCATTTTTTTTTTAATGTGGGTACTGGGGGTCGAACTCAGGACCTCGTGCTTGCCAGGCAGGCACTTATGCCACTGAGCCATCTCACCGGCCCTGTTTTGTTTTGTTTTTGAGACAGGGTCTTGCTGTGTAGTGCAGGCTGGTCTTGAACTCACTTATGTGGCCCAGGTTGGCCTCAAACTCAGGGCGATCTTCCTGCCTCAGCCTCCCGAGGGCTGGGATTACAGGCGTGTGCCACCACGCCCGGTCCCCCGCATTGTTTCTCTTATATGAGAAATGCACAGTATAAATAAATTAAAGAGCAGAATAAAAGATAGATAATAGGAAACAGGAATGCATCTGTTTTAACCACAAAATCCTTAGTGCTGGTATTACAGGCATGTGCCACCACCACTTGGCTTTTATAATGCTTTTTAGAACCTACTTTTTTTCATTAATTATTCACTCATTCCAGAAATAGTTATGTAGTGACTAAAATTTTATAAAAGAGAGCAGATACTCACTTATCTTCAAAAACTCAGTCTAGTGAGGGATTAAAATATGTGTTCTCTCACTGTAATCCCAGCCCTCGGAGGCTGAGGCAGGAGGATTGTGAGTTCAAGGTCAGCCTGAAGTGTATAGTGAGACGCTGTCTCAAAAAAAAAAAAGGAGAGGGCCGGTGAGATGGCTCAGCAGCATAAGTGCCTGCCTGGCAAGCGCGAAGTTCTGAGTTCGACTTCCGGAACCCACATAAAGGAAAAAAAGGGCCGGTGATATCGCTCAGCGGCGCAAGCACTTGCTGGCAAGCGCGAGGTCCTGAGGTCGACTCCTGGTGCCCACATAAAAAATAAAATAAAAGAGAGAAAAAAAAATGTTCTCACCTGTATTATAAAGTGCTAAACACGAGGGCCGGTGAGATGGCTCAGCGGCTTAAGCGCCTGCCCTGCAAGCGCGAGGGCCCGAGTTCGACTCCCGGAACCCACATACGAAAAAGGGGCCGGTGATATCGCTCAGCGGCACGGGCGCCTGCTGACGCGCGAGGTCCTGAGGTCGTCCCCCCGGTACCCACCAAAAAAAAAAAAAAAAAAAAAAAAAAAAAAAAAAAAAGTGCTAAACACGAGAGAGGAAACAGATGAAGTACAATAAAAGCTCAAGGGAGGCCAAAGTTTATTTCTAGCTAGGGAGGAGGAAGAGACCAGGGATAATTCTGTGGAAGTGTTGGCTTTACAATAGGATAGGATTTTGGTATTTAGAGGTGGGAAGGAAGAAGATTGCAGGGTTAGTGAGAGATATATTGTGAAGCCACAGAATTTTGGACCTAGTTTGCTGACAGGAGGAAATTGAAAGTTTTAGAATGTAATTATGAATAAGCAAGTTATACAGGATTTCAGATGTTACCAGTATTTTCCAGGGAAGTTAATCTTGTGGTGATTGAGGACAGGATTGGCAGGTAGGAGACTGGGATTAGGATTAGCTAAATTATGCTAGGTTATTTAATGATAACTAGGTAAATTATCAGTGTGCCAAAGTTTGGTACAAAGTTAAGAGCAATATTTAGAGGTCTTTGTGGACAGATATTATTTGTTGCTCCTTCAAATAATGACAATAATAGCCAGTAATTATTGAGCATATATCGAGCACATTAAGTGCATTAATTTATTTAATCCTTCATATAGCTATCAGAACTATATTATTGTTTAACAAGAAACTGAGAAACTTGCCATATATATGTATATGTATATATATAGATATAGATATGTATGCACACTTGCCATATATATATATATATATATATATATATATATATGTATGTATGTAGTTTTTTTTTAAGCTTTGTGTCTTGGTGAGCACATTTTTTCCCTAGATTATGTTACATTTTAAATTTTTTAGTTTGTATCTGGTTAAATTATGCTGCTTGTTGATAATATTTTGAAACCAGGTAAAACACCATGGGAGTTTAAATAAAACATGCAGCATTTTTTTTTTTTTTTTTTTTTTTTTTTTTTGTGGGCTTACTCTGGTCTTATTCACAAACACTGGCTTGTTGCCTTGCCTTGAGCTTTCTTGTGGGTACAGTCATGGGAGACGGTCCTGAGTTTCAGGGACTGACGTCATCTCAAAAAGAGGCAGGTCCGAAATCTTACTGAAGGCTGAGTGCTGCTTCTACAAGGCTTCTTTGATGGTTGGGGCCCTGCCCATTTGCTGTTAGCATCCTGGAGGGTGCTAAATGCTACTTTAAATGGCCTGTTCTTTTTATAAGAAATTATCTCTAATAAGAAACTAGTCACTCTCTCCAGCCAGTTTCTAACCACTTCCTGTAAATGACAGTGCACAGATCCATCTTAGTTTTGCTAAGTGAAACATCCATTTTATTTTCACAAACGCATTTCCCTTCTGTCCTCTCTTCTGTCATACATATATACATACATGTACAACAGAAGGCCACAAACAAACCTCTTACCTGTCATATGTAGAAAAGTAATGTATCCAAAGTATAGCATACTACTTTAGGAAAATCTTTACTAACTCTGGATATCTTTCACTGTCTCTTCTAATAATAAAAAGCCAAGTTGGGTGTGGTGGTACACACCTGTAATCCCAGCACTCAGGAGGCTGAGGCAAGAGGCTCCCTAGGAGTTCGAGGCCAGCCTGGGCTACATGCTGAGTTCAAGACCAGCCTGAACTACATAGTGAAACCCTGTCCCCCCAAAAAAACAAGCCAAAACAAAACAAAACAAAACAAAATAATAAAGGCCGATCAGGAATGTACCTTGATATTTGAGTGCTTTGGATTTCCCTCCCAAATTTCCTTGGTGTATTTGAATGGCACGGATGTGGTTTATGATTTTCTTTTTTTTCTTTTTTTTGTGGGTACCAGGGGGTCGACCTCAGGACCTCACGCGCCAGCAGGCGCCCGTGCCACTGAGCGATATCACCGGCCCCTTCTTCGTATGTGGGTTCCGGGAGTCGAACTCGGGTCCTCGCGCTTGCCGGGCAGGCGCTTAAGCCGCTGAGCCATCTCACCGGCCCCGGTTTATGATTTTCTAATGACTGTTTTATAATAACTTCTGCTAGCAGAATAGGGTAAAGAAATGGCTTTCACTTTGGGAACTGAAAATACAGTGAAGCTGTGTATGGTTGTGAAATGGTGTCATAAACTGCCATGTACTGTGTTATATTGAAGTTAAAATTCTTTCTTTAGAGCCTGGTAGAACTATTCAGATGCTAAGCCTTGTAAAAGAAGTATTTTAAATTGTAAATACCCCAAATTGCTTAGCCTGAAGTTAGTGTAGTCATTGTACTTATTTTGCCAGAACTTTTTAGCAAAGGGAGGCAGTCTGATAAAGTACATTGATTTGAAATTAGTCAGATACGTTCAGATAGTTCATCATCTTTCTTACTTTGTGACCTTGGCAAGGTAATTTGATTTTTCTGAGTCTCAAGTTCTTGATGTATGTAATGAGGACAATAATATATACTTCCCGGGGATATTTATGGGGGTTAAATTAAGTAAAAAATAAAGGTGCTTTATAGTAGCTGCTTAATAAATGTTAGTTTCCCCTACAGACTCATCCATGTTTGGATATCATGGCCTGGGAGCTTCTCTGCCTCTTCACCGTAAGGGGAGTTTTGCGGTAATCGTTTTGTCCGTGGTGTCTTGCACAGGCTCTGTGTGTTTTAATTATATGAATGAATGAAGTCATCTGTTTAACCAGAGAGGGAGCCCCAGCTTAGTCTGTACCGGACCACATCATCAAGTTTTCCTCTAGAGTGCCTATTCCCTTTAGCAAACACTATTATATTTCCTTTATATTTCACACAACAGGAGAGTTCTCTTTTGACCCTACACCCTCTTACTGCTACCTTTTACAGCAGGTCATTTACGAATGGTTTAGCACCAGGTTCCCCATGAACATAGAAGGTGCATTACATGATGGGCGAGAGGGTGGCCCCCTTCTCCGCTGTACCCCGTTTCCCAGGACAAAGAGCTCTCAGTACCAGATCTGGTCCTGGACCCGGGGCACCCCACTTGGGCACAAGGTGGGCTGTACAGCAAAATATTTTGAAAGTTTTGTTTTGTTGTCAGTGATTCCTTTTCTCCCATTTGCCCTTGAATCATTCTGGTCAGGCCTTTTCTTTATTACATCATCAAAGTGCCACACCCTGGTCCCAGCCATCGTTATTTCTCAGAAGCAGTTTCCACCTGGATTTCTGTAATGACATCATAGCTGGTTTCCCTCCTCTCCATGATTGTTTCTTAGTATTCTGTTCTCAACATAGCAACACAAGCAGTCCTTTTAAAACCTAAGCTGAATCATGTCACTCTCTCATACAAAATCCCCAAAAGCTTCCCCTTTCACTTAGAGTAAAAGCAAAAGGCTTAACAAATGGCCTGCATGGCCCTAGGTGATCTGACCCTGTCGGGCCTTATCTTCCTTTCTCCATTTAGCTCCAACCATTCCAGCTTTCTCAATATTCCCTGTACACATCAAACATATTTCTGCCTCAAGGTCTTTGTACTGGCTAGTTTGGGCTCATCCTTTCTTCAGATAGCCATAAGACTTTTCATTCATGTTCGTTAGGGTACTGCTCAAATGCCACATTATTAGAGAGCTTTCTCTGACTATATCTGTAGTTGTAAATTGTCACTGGCACTTCTCTTCATCTCCTTCAATATTCTCTATGGTATTTTTTGTTTGCTTTTGTGTTTCTGAGACAAGGTCTTACTGTGTAATTCAGGCTGACCTTGAACTCACTATGTAGCCCAGGATGGCCTCAAACTCTTGGTGATGCTCCTGCCTCAGCTTCCTGAGTGCTGGGATTACAGGAGTGCACCACCATGCCTATCTCTCCATGATATTAATGTGACAGACTGTATATTTACTTGTTCATATTTATTTTCTGTACTCCCCTTGTGAGAACAGGATCTTTATTATGTTGTTTATCATGTCCCTGGGACCTAGAATAGGGCCTGGCATATAGTATGAAGTGAATATTTGATGAATGAAATGTAGATTATCATACAAGTATAGATCTTGGTACTGGATTAAAAAGTTCCTATTGTATTAGCCCCATCAAGGGCCACTTAACTACTTTTCTCTATAGCAGGTTATTCAGATCTAAAGCCCTTTCATTTTATTAGGAAAAAAGGTAACAACAGATACATAAAACAATTTGGATTTTTTAATGCTTGTGAGAGTGCAGCACTCACAGTGTAATAGACATCCTAGAAACAAAGAACTAGTGTGGTATACAGGTGAAACTATGTAACCTTTACCTTCTCTGCGTTTATACATCACAGAGGACATCAGATCTGTTCGTCAGGCTCATGTTGTGTGTCCACACCATACTGTGGATACAGAGAGACGCAGTGGTACTGTAAGACTGTTGCATGTTCAGTTTAGGTTGTATAAACTTTCCATCATTTAAATGTTTTATGTTCGTTGGGCTTGTTGAAGAATAATTTATATGTATAGAATTCACTCTATTCTGTGTACAATTTAGAGATTTCGGACAAATGTGTGTAGCCATGGAACTACTATCATAATAAACACGTGGAACATTACCAGCACCCCTTTCAGTTCCCTTGTAATCAATTCTCTTCCCTCATCCCCATTCCCTTCTGATTTCTATTCCTGAAATTATTTTCTAGAATGTTACATAAATGGAATCATACAGTTCCATAGTCTTTTTTGTGTTTGGCTTCTTTTATGTAGAATAATGCTTTTGAGATCGCCCATAAACTATCAGTAGTTTCTTTCTATTGCAGAGTAGTGGTCCATTGTATGGATGTAGTAACTTTATAAGTTTACCAGTTGATGGACATTTGGATTATTTTCCAGTTTTGTTTATTTTGAATAATGTTGCTATAAACATTCATATACAGGTCTTTGTGTGGACATACATATTTTCATTTGGGAAAATACCTAGGAGTGAGATTGCTGGTATATGTATGCTTAACTTTATAAGAATTTACTCAGTTTTCTAGAGTGTGTGTGCCAATTTGTGCCCCTATCCACAGTATCTGAGAGTTCCATTTGCTTCACATCCTTGCCAAGACTTGGCATTATCAGCCTTTTTCAGTTGAACCATCCTAGTTGGTGTATAGTGGTAATGTGTTTTCAGTTGCTTCTACTATGCCCATGCCCTTGTTTCGTGGAAGGCATTGAGTTTTGCCATCCTTGAGTTCCTGATGGGTTGGGTAGGTAATGTTTTCAACTCTGGAAAAGTGCCCTCCCGCACTGTCCCCCAGCAGTCTGCTCTCCTCTAGGCCTGGCTGTCCGGTCTGTTTCCTGGGGCCCTGTTCTGTGTGCATCCTCTCTGCAGTGGTGTACTCCTCCGGCTTGTGGCTGTGGAAGGGTTGCCCTCCTGCTGGGCCAGGGTGCTCCCTGCAAGAAGTTCCCTCGTGCATCTGTGACTTTTTTCTTCTGGCTGCATCCTGAAGTTTGGCGTTCCAAGTGGGCTGGGAATGGAAAGTTAGGAGTGTGACGTCCTCTGGCACCCTCCCTTCTTGTAGCAGGGTCTGAGGTTTGTTTGTTTAAGCTGACCGAGGATGCCTAAGATAGAGGTTTGAGTCAGTGCGATACTGGCTCAGGCACCCCTTTCTAGTCCCCTTGTTCCTCCTTCCCTCGCCCCTCCCCACGGCCAGACCAGTTGTTTCCTGGGCTTTGTCTGAGATACACTGTGCCGTTTTAGTCCCATGCTACTACTGCCTGCTGAAAAGCAGTCAGAGACGAGATGGAGGAGAAGCCGGCAGGAAGTTTCTGACACTGAGCCCTGGGCCTCTGCCTCTGTGGCTGATAGTGCAGGACAGCAGTAACCTCAGGAGAAAGGCATCCAGAGGCAGCGCTGAGCTGGGCTTGTGGCTAACTTAGGGAGAAGAAAGGACAGGCCTGAAATGCCTCTTTTAGATTCATCTTTTTTGCCACCGACCGTCTTTATTTTGACTCACATTCTTGGAATTGCTGGTGTCCTGTACTGGAAGAGGTGTGCCAGAGGCAGAGCAGGTAACCAGCTGGTGCTGATCTTTAGTCAGTTGTGGGGCTGTGAGGGTGGCAGAGGAAGGGGGGTCCTTAAGGGGCCAGCGCGCGCTTCCGCTGGGCTGCCTGACAGACTGTACTGTGTGTGGGCGTACTGAGGAAACTGGGCTCCGGGATCTCTGGGAGACATGGACTGTCCTGCTCCCTGAGGTGGTCTGGCTGCAGGGTGCTGGTTAGATGAGCCAATGTCTGGGCCCAGAGCTGGAGGGAAGTGGCTGTGGTGCTGCCTTGTATTCTTCCTCACTGATTCAGATCTTCCTTTCTTTACTTTCTCATTCTCACAGTAGTGTTTTGGATCCTTACTTTTAACCAAACAAACAGTCATATTCTTCCAGACATAGTTGAGAAGATTGGCGGGATTGGAGTGGTTTCTGGATTTGGTGTATTTGGGAGTGAGAAAAGGCAGAGGAGGAAGGGTCGTAAGAGGAAAGGATCGCGTGGTGTCCTTGCCGAGGTGCGTCCCGCAACACCGAGGTCTCAGTGTTCTTTTTGATGATTGATTCTGTTCGCTTGCCCTGGGGCAGCTGCACAGTTTAGCTGTGTGTGTGTATCCAAATCGGCCTGTTCAGGGCTGGTAGGTAGCTGTTCTCTTCTCCAAGGAATTAGACTCTGAAAATTAAAAACAAAAACAAAAAAACTTTTAAAAATGGTGCCAGGGCCCCTTTTTCTTCCCATATTGCTGTTACATTGCGCTCCGTTTACTTCTGACTGCCCAGTGTGGGGATTAGCTCTGAGTTACCTGACTCAGCTCACTACCTTTACGTCAAGGCATTTAGACATTTGTTACTGTGTCTCTTGCAAGTTAAAATGGAGATTCGATGACTTGTTACTTAGCCTTTCATTAGAAGTTCATGAATGACAGAATTAGGTTATTCAGTCATTCCCTGGTGTCCTTTCCAGTAATTCCCAGAAAAAGCTTTTGATTAAATACTGTAGTCGAGTGTATCTCTCTCTTTTTTTTTTTTTTTGTGGGTACCGGGGGTCGACCTCAGGACCTCGCGCGCCAGCAGGCGCCCGTGCCGCTGAGCGATATCACCGGCCCCGAGTGTATATCTCTTGACAGTACAAACGGAGACAGGCATTTGGAAATACGTTTGCTCGTATAATGTGCATTTAAAATGGTACCCTAAAGTAGCTTTCCTTTTGTTTTTTCTTTTTTGTTTCACTTTTTTTTAATGTGTTTTTTTCTTTTTTTGCTATTTCTTCCTTTTTTCCCTTCTTTGGCTTTCCTATATTTGAACTTAGAAAGAAATGATACTAGGTTTGAGTTATTTGGTGCTGTTATATATCATATGTAATGAGAAAATAGCACTTAGACAAAGGCTAAGTTGTTTCCCATTACATTATGGTAATGACATTTGTAAGCCACTTTTCTATAGAAAAGAGCCATTACCCTAAGTGCTTTCATTTTTGTTTTAGAAATATTAATTTCATAAAGAACAATGAAATACATTGAAATGAAAAGAAAATATGCACTGTAAAAGCTTTTTATTTATGTAAAACAACTTTGACTCTAATACCTAATAGCTGTGTTAGGAATGTGCTCTGTTCTGTTTATCTGTAAAGCTAGAGCTTTTCTTTTCTTTTTTTTTTTTGCCGCACTGGGGACTCGAACCGGGCGGTTTCTCTACCACTGAGCTATATACCCAGCCTATTTATTTATTTTTTCTATTTATCTATTTATTCATTTATTTAGAGGCAGGATCTCAAAATTGCAGGACGTGAACTTCTGATCCTCCTGTCTCAGCCTCCCTCAGTGCTGGGATTACAAGCAAATTTGAGCTTTTCAGTTGGCTTTTTAGTTGGAAACTATGGATACCAATTCTTCCATGGAACATGGAAATACTTAAGAGATTCTGAGCCCATATTACTATTTCATTTATTTAAAAATATTTCAAAAAATAATTTGTATACTCTATAATCACTACCTATCAATTGGATATGACTAAATAGTTTCTCCACCATCTCCTGTATATTTTTGTACTGGTCATAAATATGCACATGATTAAATATATGAGAATTTTCCACTGGGTGTGGTGGCGCATGCCTGTAATCCCAGCACTAGGGAGGCTGAGCCAGGAGTAGCTCCTCAAGTTCTAAACCAGCCTGGGCTACATAGTGAGTTCAAGGCCAGGCTGAACTACATAGTGAGACTGTGTTCAAAAAACCAAAACAACAACAACAAAAACCAAAAAACAACAGCTCTTTCTGGCCGCTTTTTTTTTTTTTTTTTAATTGGAGTATACTACAGAATATAGGTCCTGTGCCTAACAGATTCCAGGCAAGGCTCAGTTGTGTGTTTGGTCTCCAATACATAGTGAGCGGGTGGCACGTCGCATATGATGATATTGTAGTACTGGTGTAGTGTGTATGTATTCAAAGTTTTGCTCTTGTGTTGCTTTCTATTCATATTTACGTAGTATGAAGAATGGACATGGTTTTAGATATTGAAGTTATTCAGTTTGTTTTTGTTTTTGTTTTTTTGTTTTTTTGAGACGGGGTCTTGCTATGTAGTTCAGGCTGGCTTTGAACTTGGTGATCCTCGTGCCTCAGCCTCCTGAGTGCTGGAATCACAGGTGTGCAGTACCGTGCCTGGCTAGGGAATTCTTTCTTAAACTGAAATACCTTTGTAACTCATACCTTTTAGTCCAAATTCTGCCTGGCAAAGATCAAACGTGCTCCCTCTTTCCAGTGTTAGGCTAGCTTATATTTGAAAATACCTATGGTATTTTCACCTCCCTTTCTATTGGTAGATATACTTTCCTAACTCTTTAACATTCTAGCACTCCCTTTGGGCAGTTAGATTTTTTGTTTTTACTTTGAAAATGTGTGGTGGTCATGTGGGTGGGGGCTGGGAGGGAGGATGAAGGGTGTGTGGCAGAGAGGTGGTGAAGGATCACTAGTCGTGATTGGTAATATGTGGCTTTTACAATCACCTTCCCAAGTCACAGTCTCTTTAGCAGATATAAACAAGATACAAAAAGGTACAGTTTGTATTAAAGCCATATAATATCTGTAAGACAGGGCTTAAAAACTGAATTAGTATTTAAAATTTTAAATATGTTTAATATACACCATCTACATTTGTGTTCACAAATGTCTCATTCTCAGAACCTCTTACTTCATGTGAGTCTTCCTGTTTTGTTTTGTTTTTTTTTAGACTTTTGAAATAACCTCCTTTCCCTGGTCTATCTTGTCTTGTAACTCTAGCCATAGTGATTTTTCTAAAACAGAGCTGTCCGTGTCACTCTGCTGCCTAAAATCCATTCAGGCTTCCCCCCTGCTTTTAGAAGAAAGTCCAGACTCTTCAGCCTGATGTGAAAGGGTTTTTAAGATCTGACCCTGGCCTGTTTCACAGGTTTCAGTTCCTATCTTGGTTGTACAGGCACCCAGCATTCTAGAGTTATTTAAAAACGTGTAGCTCTCTGGCTGAAATCTTCTCTTCACCTGGGGCTGCTCGGTGTTTGTCCTTCCAGGTAACCAGTTACTGGCTCTGGAGAGTCTCCTGTGACTGATGTAAGGGTTCCTCTTCTGGGCTGCAGTGGTGTCCCATCCGTGCTACAGTGCTCATTCAGACTTGTCTTACCATCTTGCTTAGTATTGCTGTCCTGCCACCAGTTGGAGTGTATTAGACTGTAAGATCTTGGAGAACAGGGAGTCTCATTCATCTCAGTATTTTAAGTGCCCAAGACAAAATAGGTGTCAGTAAATATTACTTGAGTAAATAAATGAAAGAATTAACATAGCATTAGCTGTAAGCTGTAGAGGGAAGTACGCCCTGTTCATGTGTGTGTTTAGAAGGCTTGGCTTATTTGATATGTAGCCTAAGATAAATGTGTAGGTATAAGTTAACTGAATGATGCAGAGTTGCCCTGCGTTTTAATTTATGCTCTCTCTCATTGTGACAGTGTAAATAGGAAAAGGGCTTTATGGTTACATGACAAGAACATTTGAGTTTTTTGTGTGTTTATGAATGAAAAACTTTTTCCTCTCTACTGTTTTTGTTTGTTTTCTTTATTGGTAAAACGAAAGGTTCGGAAAATCTGATCTCTTAAGGTTCTTTCTATTTCCATCATCCCACTCAGAGGACCACATATGATCTTTGGATCTGGAATGTATGAAGTGCCACCAAAGATAGCATCACCCTTTTTAAAAGCAGCCTGTTCATTCTATCGGGTCATATTAAACTTAAGATCATTTATAAAATAACCAAACCTTATTGTGAATTGTGGTCTCCCC
Source organism: Erethizon dorsatum (assembly GCA_028451465.1). Classification (NCBI taxonomy): domain Eukaryota; kingdom Metazoa; phylum Chordata; class Mammalia; order Rodentia; family Erethizontidae; genus Erethizon; species Erethizon dorsatum. Next base: position 104,234,934 of record CM051827.1, on the reverse strand, counting down.
TCCAGTCATTACTGTGCCTTTGGTCTTTTTGTAATATTTACATGACTTACAGGTATCAGAGTTAAATTTTGACTTGTGAGATTTGGTGCAGCCTTCTAATCTTTTCATATTTCTTTGAACTTTACTTTCTTCACTTTGGTATTAGCTGTGTGCCTTCCACTTGTGTTATCTATCTATCTTTATTTATTTTTTTTTTTTTTTTTTTTTTTTTTGAGACAGGGTCTCACTATGTCGTTCAGGCTTGCCTTGAACTCACTGAGATTCTCTTGCCTCAGCCTCCGGAGTACTGGGATTACAGGAGTGTACCAACTCGCCCAGTTTGAGTTAGTCCTTAGAAGACATTTTGCAAATGACCAGAACTTTATACAAGTCCCCACCTTAAGAATGAGTTTCATTCCAGGAAAATGTTCGCAAGTTGAATTCATTCATAATCTGACAAAGTGAGTCTTACACAGTATACCTGTGAATCTTATACAATACATGTGTGAAAGTTCATAACTCGAATGTTCATAAGTCTTGGGACTTAATGTAGTTGTTTCTTTTTCTTTTTTCTTTTTTTTTTTTTTTTTTTTTTTTTTTTTGGCTTTTTGAGACAGGGTCTCGTTATGTAATACAGGCTGGCCTTGAACTCACTAAGTAGCCCAGACTGGCCTGGAACTTGCAGCGATCCTCCTGCCTCAGCCTCCTGAGTGCTGGGATTACAGGTGTGCGCCACCACACCTGGCTGTTAGATGTTTCTTATTGTTACAGTTTTTCACAAAAATTATCATTGAGAACATGCTACCTTCCTGTGGGCTGCTGGAACAAAACACAGTTTTATATTTGGAAATTAGGAAATTGTGACAGAACCAATGTGGGAGAATATAAAGTTAGTGATCTATTATGAATCACTTTGATACATTAGAAAGACTTCTCTATCTGGTTTTATATCCGTAATAGTAGGTGGGGTTTGTTTGTTTTAAAGACAGGGTCTCGCTGTGAATTCCACGCTGGCCTTGAACTCATGGCAGTCCTCCTGCCTTAGCTGCCCTGGTGCTGGAATTACAGGTGTGTGCCACCACACCTGGCTGATTTTGGCATATAGAAAAGAAATTTAATATATAGCTTCAGTTTTTTATACTATTATACGAAAGTCAGTAGCTGCAAATTCTCTGATAACCTCCAGCCAAATGTCTAACATTGGCTTGAATGTTTTCCCTCCACCCAACTGTTCAAGATCTGGTAGCAGGGGCTGGTGAGATGGCTCAGCGGCATAAGCGCCTGCCTGGCAAGCACGAGGTCCTGAGTTCAACCCCCGATACCCACACACACACAAAAAATCTGGTAGCAGCCAGATTCACCTTTTCCTACCTTTGTCATGAAATGATGAAAAGTTGGGCAAAAAATGGAAAATGGCCCAGATAAGCACTTTACCAGCCCATCCTCTCGGGATATGACTATCCTAATCAAAGTCCTGTCCTCTTCTATCACTAGCAGCTTCTCTTTTGAAGCCCAGAACCTATTCAGTATTTCTAGAAGTTGTCCCATGTATTCATTTGAAATGTACCCCAAATCTCCAGTCAGCCATAGTTAGGAATTTTTATTTCTGCATTTCCCCGAGAATATTGTGCCACTGTATATATATGTGCAGCTTCTACATCCGGCTTAGTTTCTCTAGTTTAGGTCCCTCTCAGAGACAGTGGAGTGTAATAAAAGGCACTGCTTTAGAGCCGACAGATGAGTATCTAATGTTAGTCAAGTCATTTAACCTTTTATATCTTAGTATGTTTTGTCATTGAAATTAAAATGATAATTCATTTCTTAGAAAACTGTTGTTGGGATTAAATGAAATGCTAAAGTTCTTAGCACATTACCTATAAACAGTTAAAGTACATGCTTGTACTAGGTTAATTTTAGCTTATTTAGTGCCATCCAACTGTGCTAGAGACTGAGATATGAAAACAAGAGTTCTTGTACTCAGGGAATTTCAGTATGATAAAAGAAAATGTTACTAAATATGAATCAGGAAATGTTCGTCCTTTTTCTTCTCTCTTCCTTATTGCTTATGTATTCTTTTTCCTAGGGCAAGGTAGCTTCTAGGAGGACCCTTCTCCCAGGCCAAGGAGTATCTAATAAGGGGGATAAACTGAGTACTGTTGTCACAGGTTATTGGGGTGACCAAGAGCTTAGTCAAGGAAGGATAAAGTCAGCTGTGAGGCCCTTTCTTAGTAACCAGTAACAGGATTATTAAGAGTTTGTAGGTGGGAGGGAAGGAAATTGTCAGGTGACCGTGGAGGTCACAGGGCTCACTTATACCAAGTGGCCAGCTAGGCAAGCTGATGTTTGTTTGTTTTTACTTGTAGTCTTTTGGGCTAATATCTGGACACTTGCTTTCCCGGGTGCTGCCCCTCCCTCCCCGCCTTCGGAAACAGGGTTGAAAGCAGCATTAGTCTGAAGAAGTTGTTCTATTTAGGGAGCTAGAGCAGAGCGCTGGTGATTAGACCCTTGTCATCTGCGGGGCCTTTTCGAATGGTACAGGGCAGGATTGCATCGTCTGCCCTGGCATCCACAGAGGCTCCACTCTTCTAAGCCCTGGTTGGGTCAGAATTGTGAAGAAGCAATAGATAGGCCAGGCCATCTGAGTGAAAAAGCCCTTCATTGTGTTTTTTCAACATTCCAGTGTCTGGTACAATTAGCCAAGACTCGGAAAACAAGTTGAACAAACAAGCAAGCAGCCTTCCACTGATGGATAAAGGGATTTCTGGCACAGCTGAGTTAAGTGCGCTTGCTGTAAAGATAAAGTGGGAGGATCTGGGGAGAGGAAGGGGGCTTTGGGATGCCATTCCTGGCTGATCAAGGGGAAAGAACGGAGCGCCAGGCGAATAGTCACTCTGAAGTTGCTGGATCTGCCGCGCTAATCTCTGCTAGAGGCAGCACTTGACTGTGCTGTCTAAAGTAGGAGGAATCATCCGTGACTCTTCGCTTTGGGCAGCCGAAAGTGCAGGGAAGTGAGTCTCCCTTCGGAATCTAGGAAGTTTGGCAGTGGACAGCGTAGGTGCCTGCTCCATTGTGGTCTCCCATCACAAGACCTTGTCAGTTTGGTTCACACTTTAGATGCACGGCTTGAGAAGAGGCGAGCCTGAAGAGCAGGTAGTTGGGCAGTGGGTGCACTGTTCCTGACTTGGCAGTAAGCCACGATAGCCTACCAGCTGTCCGGCAACTGTCGAAGATTTACCGGGTTACAAGCTTTTGCTCTTCAAATGGAAGGTAACTCGAGGACCAGCTTCTGTCTGCTCAGGCTTCCTTGACACCTCGACTGGACTTTTATGTATGAAGCCCCTACCTCTGAATGCGCTGTTGGTCTGCAAATGCTGAATCGATGCCACTTTGGAATAGAATGCTCTTTGCCTGAAGACCTGGACCCCGTGTTTGGAAGTGCCCTGGGGAGGGGCTTCCTCTCTGACCTCAAGGGAAGAAGGAGGTCAGTAGGAAGTTGTGGGTGGAGCCACTTCTCTGTTCTGTTCTCTCTGTTCATTGCCTAGGTCTTGGGCTGCCTGCCTCTGTTCACCTCGCGGCCCTCTTTGAGGACCTGCAGGGGGTTCCCAGGCCACTAGGTGGACATTCTTTGGGACATCCTCCTTTAGTGGGGCTGGCCCACTTGGGGAACCATGTGGCCCAGTTACCAAGATGAGCACGAGTTCAACGCCCACCTGGTTTGCCGCATGTGCTGTATGGGTTAGTATATGAGGGGGTTTTTCTTGTCCGGGCCTGAGAATCCTAAATAGCCCTTGTTGTCTTTGACTCAGGAATACACAGCCTTTGAAGCCCTGAAAGTGTTACAACCTTTGGGCTTATTAAAATGTGGGGTGAGATAGACGGGGTTCCTGCTTCCTGGGGAACTTCTTAAGCTTGTAGTGACTGGCAGTTAAGAGCTCAAACTTTGGGTGTGGAACTTTTTATAGAGACTGAATTCATGCTCATGCTTCTTTCTGCGGGTGTCAGGAAGCTACTTTTAAGTTATGTTGCATAGTGCTGAAAGTCTAGGGTGTATTTTTAGCAGAAGTTGGCTGGTTACGGAGTCCACCTCTGAGCAAGCTGGGGGTGGTGGAAGGGAGGAGTCATGGTCTGTGTTTCCTCTTTGGGGCCTATTGCTAATTCTCTTACACTCTCTTCTGCTGGTGTAACAGAGACAAAAACACTTCAAGATGATCTGGGGAAAAGATAACTTCAGAAGAGTTATCGAGGGAGAGAATCCTGTTAGATGTGACTTAGATCTCCTCTGATAGGGAAGAGTTCATTTAAATAACGTTCTCCAACCTTGAGCAAGTGGCCATAGGTTTCCTGCTTTCCGAACAATAGGATGTACAGACTGATACTGAACTAAGACATCAATTCAGTGATTTTTTTTGTAAAATGAAAAGTAGAAGAGGGATGTAGTATGTTTTTCATAAAGCTAAAATCACTTAAAGAAGTGTCCTTTATTCTGAAATTGTCTTCCTACTTTTTTAATGTTAAAATAGCCTTTATTTGATGAAAGCTTTGTTATTAGATGGTAAGTTTTTAGATGTCCTCAGCAAAGTAAAAAGTTGGCAACTGGGCTGGTGATAGAGCTCAGCGGCACAAGCACCTGCCTGGCAAGTGCGAGGTCCTGAGTTCGGTTCCCGGTACCCACATTAAAAAAAAAAAAAAAGTTGGCCACTTCATGTTAGACTCTCTTTGGAACATTCACTGGCCTGTGAGATCTAAGTTTGGGACCCACTGGCTTGATAATCCATTATCTTTTCATTTTATGCTTTTGAGTCTCTAAAGTGGAACGAAGATGTGACCCAAATTAGGCAAGTTTTTTATTAACGTTAAAATCATTAGTGTTTTGATAGAGGGGACCTTAGAAGAAATGGAGAGGAGAGGCACATAACTGGGGTTTCAGTATCTCCTGACTGCTGGTACTGGGATTTTGATTTCTGTCTCATCATCGTCTTTTTTTGTTTTTTAAATTTTATTTATTTATTTACTAGACAGGGTCTCACTATGTAGCCAAGGCTGATCTCGAACTCGTGGCAATCCTCCTGCCTCAGCCTCCCAAGTGATGGGATTATGGGCATGTGCTACCATGCCCAGCAGATACCTTCTGACTGCTAGGCCAGTGCTTCCAAACACTGAAACATCTTTAAGAAATAAACTGGTGCTATACTAATTTTGGAGCACAAGGGTGGTGGTTTCAGTCACTTATCGTCATGCTTTTTAGCCTTTTATCTTTCTTGTATCGAGATTTCCTCCCTGGGACCTGAAAATGTAATTTATATTTGAGTTTTTTGGGGGGGAGTGTTGAGATGGGGTTTCACGACGTAATCCACACTGGCCTTGAACTCACTGTGTAGCACAAACTGGGCTCAGCAATCCTCCTGCCTCAGCCTACCAGGTGCTGGGATTACAGGTGTGCACCACCACACCCAGTCTTAGTAATCTATATCTTTTTTTTTTTTTTGTGGGTACCGGGGGGTCGACCTCAGGACCTCGCACGCCAACAGGCACCCGTGCCGCTGAGCGATATCACCGGCCCCTTTTTCGTATGTGGGATCCGGGAGTCGAACTTGGGCCCTCGCGCTTGCAAGGCAGGCGCTTATGCCACTGAGCCATCTCACTGGCCCAGTAATCTATATCTGAAAGTGCTCAGAGATAAGTGTAGAGGCCAAACATGCTTTTTCTGTAATCAACAGAGAAGTGTAAGGAAATCAAGAAATTTATTGAGCCAGGTGTGGTGGTGCATGCTGTAATCCCAGCACTGGGAAGGCTGAGGCAGGAGGATCATTGAAAGTTAGAGGCCAGCCTGGGATACATAGTGAGTTCAAGGCCAGCCTGAAATATATAGGGAGACCCTGGCGCTCACACACACACCCCTAAATCGTGGAGTCAAAATCCAGTGCCTCCTATATAATAAGTTAATAAATACCAGCTGGTAGATGTAGTAATGTATGCAGTGTTTATAATGTTAAACAGTGCTAGTCATCATTTATTCCTATACAAAACCAGGCACACAAATAGACACTTGGATTGCTGAAGTAAAGACTCCTTTGCATATGCTTTATTTCTTTGCTTGGGGTGCCTGATGGCTGGAAAGAGTAGCTCCCTATTGTGAGCCTGGCCTAGCTGCTGGCCATAGGCCTGTGGCTCCATTCTGAGATGGAAACCAGAGATGTGGCGGTTGAACTTTCTCCAGAGATACAGACACTGCTCTCTCTCTCTGTTTGCCTGAGTCGTACTTTTTATAGAGCTCTCCAGGTGGATGTTTGATATGGCTGGTTCATAGATTGGTATTTGGGAACCACTGGCTTAGTCCAAACTCTTCATTTTGTAGATGCAATTCAGGCTCAGTGACAGGAGATGAGTACCGTATCAGAAAAAAGTAGGAACCACAGACTAGAGATCAGGAAATTCAAGTTTATAGAGACCTGGTTATGCCCCTGTGTGACTTTGTCTAAATTCTTTAATCTCTCTGGACCTTGATTACTTTCTCTTTAAGATGATTTTTGAGGATTCTTAAAACTGTTTCTCTTTGTATATATGAAATATTTAGCTTTTCTGAATGTGATACTTCTTCCAGAAAATATTGATCTTTTTTCTCTCTTCTATTCTCTGTGTATGTCTTTCCCTCCATCTCTGGAGCTCTTTTGCTGGCTTCTCTTTCTCTCTTTTGGGGAAGTAGGTGCTGGTTAGCAAATCCTCAGCCTTGGGCTTGCTAAGCATGAGTTCATTTTATTTCTTTATATAACTTTTGCCCTGTGTTTTCTGATTACTAACAGTCCAAAGAATTGTCATTGACGTAGATCAGATTTTCCTAAGAAATAAGGTAAAGATGAAATTTTTTTTTTTTTGGAGACAGGGTCTTGCTATGTGGTTCAGGCTGGCCTCAAACTTGCAGTGATCCTCCTGCCCCAGCCTCCTGAGTGCTGGCATTACAGGCATGCACCACCACGCCTGGCTTAAAAATTTAATTTTGCATTGAAGTTTCTAGAATTTTCACTTCCCTAAATCCAGTCAGTCCTCACTGAGACTTTCTCAGTCTTCTCCTGTCTCAGCCTCTCAAATGCTGGGATTACAGGTATGCAGCCCCACACCTGGCTGGATGTCTTTCTTGAGTCCTTATTACAGTGATAGTTTGTAGCTCTCCTTTTCCCTGGATTGTATAGGACTATATTGTGTTGCTTTATAATAATTGCATGGAGGCAGTAGTGTGTAGTGATCACATGTCTGACAGAGCCTAATAGACTTGCGTTTAAATCTTAATTCTACTAATTATGGTGTGACTTTAGGAAAGTTAATAAGCCCTCTGAGCACTAAACTTCTCAATTATAAAATAAGGATAAATAATGCACACTTGGATAGCATTGTGAGGATTAAGTCAAATGCTAAGTGAGATAGGCCTCACACAAGTTTGGTTTTTTTGAGACAGGGTCTCACTATGTAGTTCAGGCTGGTCTTGAACTCACAGCAGTCCACCTGCCTCAGCCTCCCAAGTGCTGGGATTACAGGCAACCTTCCTAGCCTACTTTCTCGTTACATTACTAAATGTATGCTGTATCTAGCCATAGCATTCCCTAAGCACATGGTGTGTACTTAGGTATACCCGAATCACAGTTGGTGTTTTTTTCTTGTTTGGAATGCCTTATGTAGCCCCTTTTTGGCCTGCCAGAATCCTACTTGTCATTTAAGGATTGGTTCAGACACCACACCTTCCATGAGCTCTTCTATCTCTCTGTCAGAATTATTCAACTCTGTGTTTGTGCTTCAGTATCATTTTCTGCAGCGTGTATCTGATAGCTTATTTGCTCATTGTTATTATAAATTATTTATGTGATGGTCTCTTAACCACTAATTGTAAACTTCATAAGGTCACAGAACAGACCTATTTCAACACTCTCTTCCCCTTCTCCATCAGCTTGGGTATCTCCTTTTAGATTTCCAGATGGCTGGTGCTTCTCAGCTTCCTAAGAATTTAGGATTTTTTGTTGCCCTCAAGGAAACAAGCAGAGGTTTTCCTCTCCTTTTTTTTTTTTTTTTTTTTTTTTTTTGGGTACCGGGGGTCGACCTCAGGACCTCGCATGCCAGCAGGCGCCTGTGCTGCTGAGCAATATCACCGGCCCTCCTCTCCTTTGTTTTTGACTGATTCGTGATGCAGTGAGACTATGTGGATAGGCTGTTGGATAGGAACATAGAACTGTGCGTCCCAAGTGCAGCTTTCATTCTGTACCTGTCCTGTGCTCAAATTGCTCTTTGTAGAGTAGGACAGAGGGTAGTAAACAGTGATACTAAGCAACAATCACCTAAACCACTGTGTGTAGGCGGTGAGAAAAGTGCTTAGAGGAGGTGACAATTGAAGTGAATGCTGAGGATGAGAAGAGGGCAGTACATTCCACGCAGAGGGAACAGTATGTGCAAAGGCATGAGAGGACAGGAAAACATGCCTCATTTAAATAAGGCTGGAAGTTAGATTTTCATGGGAGGGTGGAGAGAAATAAGTGGCAGGAAGGAATCATATCAAGCTAAAAAAGTAAGTTTGAATGTTGTCCTGAATGGAGGCATCAGGCTTTTTTTTTTTTTTTTTTTTTTGGGTACCGGGTGTCGACCTCAGGACCTCGCATGCCAGCAGGCACCTGTGCCTCTGAGCGATATCACCGGCCCTTTTTTCGTATGCGGGTTTCAGAAGTCGAACTTGGGCCCTCGCACTTGCCAGGCAGGCACTTACGCTGCTGAGCCGTCTCACCGGCCCAGGCATCAGGCTTTGGCACAGGGTAGAGTTGGGTTCAAATGTGAGTCTGTTCCTTACCTTGTGATCTTAGACAAGTTGCTTATCCTCTCTGGACTTTATCTTTCTGTTAAAGTAATACTTAAACTGTTGCTGAACACTACAAAGAATATATGTAAGGTGCTTGGCACCTAAGTGTGTATTCAATAGATCTTTACTACCAATATTAGGAGAATAAAGACTCATTGGGGGATTTTAAGGTGGGCAATAACAAGATCAGTCTTGACAGAAATATTGCTGGCAGCATGGAGAAGGATGGATTATAGCCGGGAAATCTGTTAGAAACAAGAAGATTTTTGTTTTAGACAAATGAGGTTGAGATGAGCATGAAATTTTTGGGAGGCAGTCTGATATATGAGAGTGGTGTTTGGGATAAAGGCCTGGGCTGAAGATATGGATTTGGGAATTATCTGTGTATAGGTTATAGTCGGAACCATGGGGATAGATTAAATCATTCTGGGAGAAGGTAGAGAATAGGCATCCCTAACTTCATTTTTTTAAAGCAATGATCACCTCCCCCTAACACCAAAACCTTTGCATATAATTTTGGTATTTTATGGTCCCCCACCCCAAACCCATCAATGGAGTCTTAGTTCCATGGATTTTTTTTTTTTTTTTTTTTTTTTTTATTGCGAGTACCGGGAGTCGACCTCAGGACCTCGTGCTTGCCAGCAAGCGCTTGTGCCGCTGAGCGATATCACCGGCCCTTTTTTTCCTTTATGTGGGTTCCGGGAGTCAAACTCAGGACCTTGTGCTTGCTGGGCAGGCGCTTATGCTGCTGAGCTATCTCACCGGCCCTCCATGGATATTTTAAGAAGCTATAATATAGAATAAAAAGTAAAGAGGACCAAAGATGAATAAACATTTAAGAAGTGAGCAAAACAGAAAGAAAAACCAAAAAAGGAGGAACACTAGATTCAAGGGGGGAGAGTGTGGCCAGGTGTGGTGGCGTGTAATCCCAGCACCCTGGGAGGGTGGGATAGGACAAGTTCAAGCCCAGTTTAGGCAATTTAGCAAGACCCTGTGGCTCAGTGCAGAAGCCCTTGGTTCAATCTCTTGTATCACAAAAAGGAGGAAGAGTTTATTTAAAAGGTGAAGGAGTGATCAACATTGTCTTCTGCCACAGAGAACTTAAATGAGATAAGATGCAAAACTGCCCTGCTAGGTTGGCAATCTGGTGACTATGGGGAGAGCAGGGACAGTGAATCCGTGGGGTTGGAAGCCATGGCCAGATAGGTGAGTGAGAGGTGAGGAAGTAGTCTGAGAGCTGTCATGATACTTGTTCTGGAATCCCAGGGAAGAGAGCTGGCGCAGAGGGGAAAGTGAAAGGTGTGCAGGCAGGGGATACTTGCTTGGTTGCGTTCCCAAGAGGGAAGAGGTGGAAGGACAGGCTTGGGTTTTGGGGAGGGACATCTTTGCCAGTGAAACTGAAACAAAGAAACTTGGAGTAGGTATTAGTAGCTTGGTGCTCAGGGACCTGTAGTGGTAATCTTCATGAAGTTGGAAACAAGTTCCTTCCCATGAAAGCCTTGTAATTCAGAAATGTACTAATTAGTAAAAACACCAAGCAAATGAGATACTAGACAAATGCCTTTGTTAGACCTGAAATTATAAGAAACTTCCAAATGAGTTTTGCCCCTTCGACTGTTTTCCTCTCAACACGAGGGTATTTTCTGAGAATTTTACCTTCACTGATAGGCAGAATGATCTGGGTTAGACCTAGAATTGAAGTAGGGATTTATGTGTAGGAAGCCAAATGTAAAACTTAGCAAATAGGAAAGTCTGAGCTGTTTGGAGCATGCTGAAGTTCTGTGTAATAGTTAAGGTTTCTGCTTGGTTTCCCCACTGAAATTGCTTGCTAAAATATTAAATTCTAGGTAGGCACTGCGGTAGCCTCTTATGCTGATGTTTAAGTCGGGAAAAGAGGTTTCATTCAACTGGTAGGCCTACCAACACAGGACTTAAAAATGGATCCTCCACTCGTAGAGGCTAAACAGTTCTATGAAACCCTTTTCCGGGGAACACATGACTCAGCTGTGAGTAGGCTAGCTGGCTTTGGAAGGGCATGTAGTCAAGTTGCTTTTAATAATTCTATTCAGAAAACATACTTTGACCCTTTTCCTCCTGAATCGAAAGGCAGTTATTTAGCTTTTGGGGCAGCATGATTGATGTGAGACCAGCAAGTTTCTCCAGGCCAGTGATGGCAAACCTTTTATTTTTTTAATTAAAAAATTTTTTTCTGGGTCGGTGAGATAGCTCAGTGGCATAAGCGCCTGCCTGGCAAACGCAAGGGCCTCAGTTAGACTCCCGGAACCCAGATACGAGAAAAGGGCCAGTGATATCGCTCAGTGGCACGGGCGCCTGCTGGCGCGCGAGGTCCTGAGGTCGACCCCCGGTACCCACAAAAAAAAAAAAATTTTTTTTTTCTTCTTAAAAAATTTTTGGTTTTTTTGAGACAAGGTCCTGCTATGTAATTCAGGTGGATCTTGATCTCACTGTGCAGCCCAGGGTGGCCTCAAACTGGCAGCGATCCTCCTCCCTCAGCCTCCCAAGTGCAGGGATTACAGGTGAGTGCCACCATGCCAGTTTATGGCAAACCTTTCAGAGCTTTCCGTGGTAACAAACAGCCCCTGTGGCATGCCGTAGGTTTACCACCACTGATGTAGGGCATTATCCTCCTGGAAGGGCTTGGTAGATGAACAGAAAAACCTAGCAGTGAGCTTTCAGTCATGAAACTCACATCTTCAAGTCTAAAAGAACAAAGCAGTGGACCAAAAAGAAATCAACTGAATTTTACCTATTTAGAATCTATGAATTTAAAAGAAAGTTTGTTAACTTTTTTCTTTTGGTACCGGGAATCGAACTCAGGACCTTGTGCTTGCTAGGCAGGCGCTTGTGCTGCTGAGCTATTTCACTGGCCCAACTTTTTTCTTTTTCATCTGTGAATTAATGGCCTGTTTGTACAGTTTTTATAAGAAAAATTCTAAGAAGAAAAACAAGAAACAAAAACTCCTGTCTTTGTGAGAATTTTGTAAAACTAGAATCAGACATGGTTATGGGATAATTAGTGTAGCAAAGCAGTGTGGATCTGCTCTTGGTGAAAGTGTAGCAGTCAAGAACTAATAATTAGCTATAATTTTTCCGTCACGCCTGCATGTCCCAGCACACAGCTGATACTTATTAGAGTTTTGTGGTTTTTACGTATTGAACTGTATTCTTCTATGTAACTCAGTTCTCATTCCATTTTGTGTTTCTTTAACCAGTCTTCTAATCATATAGTGGCCAATTGAGAAAGTTTTTTTTTTTTAAAGTTTTTGTTTTTAGGTCTTACTGTGTAGAGCTTTAGCGGTTAGAGATTGTGGGAGATACAAATGAAGTACAGCATGGTCTTTTTCTTCAACAAGTTAGTGATTTCACTGATGATGTAAGAATAAGCATATTGGGGGCCGGTGAGATGGCTCAGCGGTTTAAGCGCCTGCCTTGCAAGCGCGAGGGCCCGAGTTCGACTCCCGGAACCCACATACAAAAAAGGGGCCGGTGATATCGCTCAGCGGCACGGGCACCTGCTGGCGCGCGAGGTCCTGAGGTCAACCCCCCGGTACCCACAAAAAAAAAAAAAAAAAAAAAGAATAAGCATATTAAAATTATATAAGTGCAGATTTAGTGATTAGTACAGTAAGTGCCATAAAATTTGGAGGTCAAAAATATTATTGGGAACTGGAGTTGTCAGGAAAGGTTGCCAGAATAATTTTTCTCAAACACTAATCTGATCATGTCATTCTCCTATTTAAAATCTTTCAGTGCCTCTTCCTACCTGTAAGATACAGTTTGGACTCCTTAGCTTGTCATGAAAGGTCATGATTTGGCACATACCATCTTACCGAGTTTTAAGGCTCTTCTCTACCTAATAAGCATCCTGTCTTTCAACCATCAATAATTCTGTGCATTTCTCTGAATATAAGCTCTTGTCTCCTTGAATTTCTGTGAGATAATAAGTTCATGTAACACCTTTGTCCATTCCCTTTTTTCTGGTTAACTTCTAGTCATCTTTTAAGGTCCGTTAGTTATTCTTCTGGGAAACTTTCACTACCTTCCATATTTCCCTTCCCCACTCAGTAGGTTAAGCTATTTATTTATTTATTTATTTATTTATTTATTTATGTAATTTTATTTTTATGATTGAGCACTCTCTGCTTACCTGTTATAGCACTTATCAGACTACATTGAAGTTCTTTGTTATACTATCACTTCTTTTGAAGGTAGGGATTGTGACATTATTATTATTATTATTTTTTTTTTTTTTGAGACAGGGCCTTGCTATGTAATTCAGGCTGGCCTTGAACTTGTGGTGATCCTCCTGCCTCAGCCTTTCAAGTGCTGGGATTACAGGCGGTGCACCGTGCCTGGCTACATTAATAGTTCTGTTATTAGAGTCTAAAGGACCTATAAGCTTGCTTCTTAATATTTATGTAAGGAATAAATGAGTGAATGAACAAATAGGATTTGAAAGAATAAATAGCATTTGGAGAGGCGAGGAGGAAGAGAAATAAAGTAGCATGCAGGGAAAATAAATAGTATGAGCGTCGTTGATTTAGCTGAGACTAGCTGTAACTGATTCTAATTTAGTTTATAGGTGACATGGGCCTAAAAAAGATGATGGTACTGGATTACTGGATGGCATGATAGAGGTCAAATCTAATAAGAATCCTGGCTTCAAATATTTATAAACCTAAAGTGAAAAATAGATTAGACTTTAAAGAACTATTAAATTGATGTGCTGTTTAATGAGGTAGTAGATTTTCCATTATCTCAAGAATACTGTAGGTGTATGTAAGATATGGATGGACTTTTACCCCAGACTTTGTTGCTGAAGAGATTTACAGTACAGTGGTACCTCAGTTCATGCACTTGATTCTTTCCATGATTCTGGTCACAAACCAAACTGGATGAGAACAGAATCAAGTTTCTCCATAAGGTCAACACGGAACCTAACCATTGAATTTGTTTTGGTTCTCATCCAACTCAGTCTGTGTCCAGAATTGTGGAAAGAATCAAGTTCATGGGCCGGTGAGATAGCTCAGTGGCATAAGTGCCTGTGCAGCAAGCACGAGGTCCTGAGTTCGACTCCCAGAACCCACGTAAAGGAAAAAAAGGGCCGGTGATATCGCTCAATGGCACAGGCGCTTGCTGGCAAGCGTAAGGTCCTGAGGTCGACTCCCAGTACCTACATTAAAAAAAAAAAAAAAAAAAAAAACGACTCAAGTTCATGCACCTAGGTAACACTGTATATATCAACGAGGGAATTAGACTGGCTAACTTGGAAGGTCTGTCTCTTAGTTCCATAGTAGGAAGCAAAGTTTTCCTTAAAAAACAGGAAAAGATTCAAAGCTAAAAAAGATATGAAGACAAAACCAGAGAAAAAGATGAGGGCGTACTTAGTGAAAGGGCACAACCCCAGGAGAGTAGGTAGGCGTTTGAGATAGAGCGAGCATTGGCACTCTTTGGAATGGTGCTATGTGACTTTTACTAGGAGATCTGTAAGAAGAGAATCGCTGGGCAGAGGGAGAGAGAACCTAGCTGAAGTTTGAATGAATAACTAGTAAACCAGATTTGTATACTTCTGCCTCTTTCTTCTGAAATGTTCTCTTGACTTGGAAAAGAAATTAAAGAGTCAAGCCATGGTGGTAATTCAGGTTTGGGGAGTGTCATGGTGAACACAGCAGTAGAAGATTGAGGAGGTGAGTGTGTCCAGGGTTATGGAGGGCCACTTGGAATTGTTTAGTCATGTGGTCTAACACTGACTGAGACAATCTTAGATGTTCTTAATGAATAGAGTAGAATAAAAACAGAGTAATGCTTGAAGATCAAGAATGGTTAGGGGGAGCCAGGCATGGTGGCACCTGTCAGTAATCCCAGCATTGTGGAAAGCTGAGGCAGGAGGATCTCAAGTTTGAGCCTAGACTGGCCAAATTAGCAAGTGGTAAAGCACCCCTGGGTTTGAACCCCAGAACCACACACACACACACACACACACGAACGATTGGGGATGATAAATTGATAAAGATGACTGCAATATACAGGGGTATGTTTGGAGAAAGAGTGAGGCTCAGAGTGTGCCAGTGTGGTGGCTGGATATGAATTGTAGATGGAGTACATTGGGTCCAGTCAGTCTTAGATGCATTGTCAGCCTGTATGTTGATGTTCGTGTGGAAATAATAAATGTGAAGCAAATTGTCAGGAGGCTTAAGGTGGATTTGCCACATAGAAGGGAGTGGACAGCAGGGAATGGTCAGTGACTGTGAGGATGACTTGAACGAGATGATATAGGACAGTGGTGGTGAACCTATGGCACGCATGTTGCAGTAGGCTGTTTGTATCATTGAAAGTTCTAAAAGGTTCGCCATCACTGATACAGGGAATGGTGTGGCTTCAAGTACACAGAAAAGGAGCAGGGCTGATGGCTCAGTATTCTGAAAGTGACCCTGGGGAATTGGCTGGAGTGGGACAAAGTGAGTCCTCTACAGGGCAAGGCCTCTGTGGAGAAGTCAGGGCCAGATATTGACAGTTAGGTTTCTGTTAAAGTGGTGAAAACCGAGAAAGTAGGGGAGTTTGCCTCTGTTTCCTCCAGTGTCCTCTTAAGAGAAAGAAGGGAGGGAAAGGATGTAAACTAGACAGCTTTGAGAGTTCTGCTGGCGAGGGAGGTGGCACTCAGGGAGTGCTGGGCGGGGAGGGCAGCAGTGGAGCGTTGCTCAGGCAGATTGGTGGACGGAGAGAGAGATGTAACGCACCTGCCAAGGCCACCCCACGCCTTATGGTGTTGTTCACAGCCTTTTCTCCTGTAGTGCTTGTTGTGAAGGAATCAGGGAGTCACTCTGCTCCCTGCTCTGCTCAGATTATGGTGCTCAGGAGATGTTGCTGTGACCGGATTTTTGAAGCACATGACTCTGTAATCTGTCACTTTTGACAACAGGGTCAGGACCAAAGAGGAAGTTTGGATAGACGAAGCCTTCCTAACAAGAAGTTACTGTCCTGTGGTTCTGTGGGTAAAGTCAACTTTTGTTTTGTTTTGTTTTATTTGAGACAGGGTCTTGCTGTGTAGCTCAGGCTGGCCTTGAACTCACTGTTTAGCGCAGGCTGGCCTCAAACTTGCAGTGATCCTCCTGCTTCAGGCTCTCGAGTGCTGGGATTACAGGTGTGCGCCACCATACCTGGTTTAAAATGAAATTTTTAAAGTGGTCCTGGAGAAGCTGAGGTGTGGGCAAGGCAGGGGATTGGGAACCTGTTGCCTGTACAGTTCTGAGCCCTTCTCTGTGTTTCCTTTGCAGATGAGCGGGACCGGGTTCAGAAGAAAACATTCACCAAGTGGGTCAACAAGCACTTGATGAAGGTAGGACTCCTTCACATGTGTCATGCGTGCGGCCCAAGCACCTCTTCGCGCTCCAAAGCTGGGTCTGACTCTCCCTTCTCTCAGATAGTTTAGATTGCCTGCCTTGTGCCAGTCTTGAAGATATGCATGTTTCCTCTCTCCCTCCTTCCTTCCGTTACAGTCATGACTGTGGATACAACCATTTTATATGCTGCTACCTCAGAAGACTGCGATTGAGGATGCTTGGAATGATTTCTAAGATTCTAAGAACACTTTATTGCCAGCTTTAAAAAATTGTTTTATAAACCCCTTTATTTTTATTTTTAAATTTCATTACTAAGTATGGATGGGAAAAAGGTAATTTTATTCTCTCTCTCTCTCTTTTTTTTGAGACAGAGTCCCACTGTGTAGTTCAGACTGGCCTTGAACTCACTATGTAGCCTAGGCTGGCCTTGAACTCTGAGCAGTCCTCCTGGCTCAGCCTCCCAATTGCTGGGATTACAGATGTGCATCACCATACCTGGCAAGGGATTTTATTCTCTAAAGCACATAAATCTTAAATGTTCAGTTGAGAGATTTTTATATGAATTTTACCACCATGTAGTTCAAGATACAGAACATATCCAAACTGGCTAAGATTGGGGGAAGATTTTATTAAAGTCAAGCAGAAGCACATTAAAGACCCACCTAAGGATAAATGGTATGCCCACTGTGGCAGTCAGGTCTGAAAAACAGAGTTTGTGAGTTCTGACAATTCCTGCAGCTCTGGGAAGAAAGGTCAGCAGTGATCTCTTAATTGCCACATCCAATAACCTAGTTTTATTTTCCTCTGATTTGGTTTCTCTGTAGCATTTGACCCTGCTGTCTGTTCCTTGAAACCCTCTTTTACATGGACTTCTAGGACACTGCTTTTTCCCTAGTCACCTCTTCCCCTTCTGAATGCCTTTTTTGCCTCTTCCAGTGGCTTTTCGTCTCTCTGACCTTCCACGTGATGTTCCCAGGGCCCTAATGCTGGCCATTTTCTTGCCTTGTTCTCTGAAGTCTGGAGCAGTCTCACAGGGATTGTTTGGTTGCTGAAATACAAAGAAGCGCAAGTAGAAGTGCATATGGGACGATCTCACAGAGTCTGATGTCCAGACAGAGCTGGACTTCATGAAAACTAAACAGTTACCAGACCACTGCTCTCTGTTTCCCCTTTTTATGAGCCTTCATTTTCCTGTTCTACTTTTTGTGTGCCCTTTACCTTCATTTTTCTGCATTTCTCTCATTTATTGTATAGTGGTTGTGGTGGCTGTCCCTCACATGGGTACACCCCTGAAGCCACATCGTTCTAAAGGCACAGACAAAAACTATGATGGGTTAGGGTTTTCTTTCCTCTGTGGGCCAGTTATCCATCTGTTGTTAAGGAAACTGTGGCCTAGGAGATGAGTACATAAATCAAGCATAGCTCTTCAGGGCACTTGTAGTGAGAACTGTAGATAAGGGAGATTTTTCAAACTGCAAATCCTGAATAAAGAATAAAGAGCCTTTTTCCTCATTCTTGCCCATCAAAGAATATGCATTCCTTACATTATACTGGACACATTCATATAGATATTACCCAGAAATATCCTATATTTGATACATCCCAAATGATAAATATTTCTTTTTTAAATTGCCTTTTTTTTTTTTTTTTGGAGACAGGGTCTCACTATATAGTTCAGGCTGGCCTTGAACTAACTATGTAGCCCAGGCTGGCCTTGAACTCAAGGATATCCTTCTGCCTCAGCTTCCTGAGCACTAATATTACAGGCACGCAGTACCACACCCAGTTTGTGATAGGGTTTATGCATATTATATCTTTCTGGTAGATTATAGCTTGAAAGCAGGTAATATGCCATATTCTTACAGTGTCAGGGCAAAGGGAGAGAGGCAGAGAGAAAACAAACAAAAATGGCTGTTCTCTTCTTTAAATTCCTTCAGTGGCTACTGGTTGTCTATTGTTGATGATACCAACTCTGTCTTAGTGCAGAGCTCTGCACAGCTTGGTTCCAACCTGCCTGCCCATTTTCATCTCCAGGTAGACTCTCCTGTGTAGTCTGTGCTATAGCCACAAGAGACAACACACTGCCCCCTAAACCCTGTGTACTTTCATACCTCTTTATTTTTCTCTGCCTGGAATGTACATCCCGGACTCTTGTGCCTGGCTACTACCTCCTTACCTGTCTAGGCTGAGCTCCAGTATAAGCTTCCTGAGACTCTTGACTTCTGTCCCTCAGACTAAATCAACTGCAGTTCCATCCCTAGTCAGTACTGCTTTGAAGACACACCTGTGTGTTCATGTGTCAGTTTCCTGTCTGATGCTACACAGGGCCATGGGAAATAGCCATTATTTGTTACCTTGAGTAAATAGTATTTGGTTGTGCTTTATAGTTTATGAAGCGCATTTTATCTGACTTGATCCTTACAGTAACTCCCACGGAGGGAAAGATATTTTATATTCTGTTTTCACAACTAAGGAGAATGAGAGTAAGAGAGGTGAAGTGACTTTCCCAAGATCATACAGCTAGTGAGAAGTGTAGCTATGGGTCAGTCATGAGTCCTCCAATCAAAATTACTAGGTCTTCTACTAAATGTGCTCCCACTTTCCTTTCATACCTGGCTCTATGGATGGGAAGAACTGCATTACCTGCCTCAAACTTGTTCCTTGAACTTTGTCGTGGAATTCAAAGGCTGTGGCTCCCTGCTGCTCATTTGTAGCTGCTGCTGCCTGTTGGACCTCAGCTTCATGCTGTGTGATGACAGGTGGCCCAGCAGGGCGGGGAGTGGGGGTGGAAGTGGGAGCAGAGGCACACATCACAGCATTGTTAACCATTGGAGATCAGCCAGAGCTTTACTTAAACACTTGGCTATTTTTCATCGCTTTTCAGGCTACCAGCCTTATAGTTCCAGCAGCATTTTTCCCCCCCAATAGCACTTTTTCATCTTGGAATATTTTAGAGAGAGATTCACTGCTAATTAGAATCATTGCTCAAAGCTGGAATTCTTTGAACTTTGGGGGTGAAGATTAGGGATCAAAATTTGATTTTTGCAACTCAGGCACCTTTCGCTGGGCTGTTCATGTACACCCAGATTAGTGTAAGAGCAAAACCAGTTAAAGGGCCGGTGATTTCGTCAGCGGCACAAGCGCCTGCTGGCAAGCGTGAGGTGCTGAGTTCGACCCCGGTACCCACATTAAAAAAACAAAAACAAAAACCAGTTAAGCCTCTCGGAGCCAGATGTGGTGTCCTCTAATCCCAGTACCTGGGAGGCTGAGGAGGGAGGACTGCCATGAGTTCAAGGCCACCCTGGGCTACAGGAGAGACCCTGTCTCAGAAAAGAAAACCAAAACTGAAAACAATTAAGCCTCCCAAGTTCTAGGCTTAGTTGATGTAGGATCTCGTGGGTTCTCAGATACCTGTTTGGGAAACAATTTGTTCTGGAGTAAGAAAACTAATTTGTCTTTATCAGTTGAGAATGTGGTTTACCCATTCATAAAAGAGATTTGTTAAGAATGCATGTGTATGAAATATATAAACAACCTAATTTTTAATGCAGGCCTACAGACCCAAGAATTATATTTATTGTGTCAGAATCATCAAAAAGAAAAATCTAGAGATTAACATTATCTATGCCATATCCCGGATCCTGGTAACCGATAAAGTGTATTTTCCCAAACAGAACATCAAAAAAAGATGAGTGTGCATGCCTCAGGAGAAGGAGAAATGTGCTTTCTGATTAGCTCCTATTGACTTAAGAGGTTAGTAGGTGTAAAAGAAAGGCCAATGTTTAATCTAAGAATTAATTCTTTTCATTTATTCATGTATGCAGTCTAGAAGGCACTAAAACTTCCTGGAATTTTAGTGTAAATTCCACGTATACCAGCAAGTTTTCAAACTCCAAATGTTCACTGCTGTTTCTAGCTGGCTTCTGTTTTTGAGGTTCTAGTTGAACACAGGTCAGCCGATGGTTCTTGTTACTATCTACTGCACAGTCTGGTGGCCGTGAGAAACTGTTCACTTCTCCCCAAACGCTTTGTGGACTTTCACACCTCTTTGCTTCTTCATGTCAGTGGGAAATGTCGGAGGAGGCTGGGGACAGCAATTAAGTGCCTGCTTATAATGAGACTGAGGAAAAGTGTTGTCGGCCTTTCCTCGCGTGCCCCTATGGTGGTACTGTGTGGCTCTCTCTGCCTGGATGTGGTTACTGTTAGGGCTTGATTTCGCTTCAAACTCACCTCAGCTCCTACCAAAGGTTTTGTGCTTGCGTTGGGTTTAGGTTTTAGTCTTGATTCTTCTCTATGCTTAAGAGCCAGCCTATTAAGTATGGTTACCTTTGATGGACTTTAGAGCCACCCTCATCCTCAGAGAATCTCTAATAATCAGGGTTGGCTAGTACTACTGTTAGGGTTCCCCAATTTAGGAAGTTCTTAAAATACACGATCGAGGGCCGGTGAGATGGCTCAGCGGCATACGCGCCTGCCTGGCAAGCGCGAGGGCCCGAGTTCGACTCCTGGAACCCACATACAAAAAAAGGGCCGGTGATATCGCTCAGGGGCACGGGTGCCTGCTGGTGCACAAGGTCCTGAGGTTGACCCCCGGTACCCACAAAAAAAATAAATAAACAATCAAATTCTTAGCTGCAGAGACTCACTCACTGCTCACTGCAGAGGGTTACCAGCCTTCACTCTTATTCCCTGCATTGGAACACAGATCTTTCCAGAGTGGGAAGTCTAGGACAATTATAATCTGTTTTTTAGTGTTAGAGTTTTCCTCAAATAGGTGTTTAGTCAATGAATCAATATGGAATTCCCCCTTTATAGTTTAGAGATCTACCAGTTCAGAAATCTACCTCATTACCAAGCTTGTTTTCCCTTTCGCTATATCTCTGGGTGTGTGTGTGTTTGGTGCTGGGCATTGAACTGATGGCCTTTGCACTGAGCTATATCCCCAGCTCCTTTTCAATTTTATTTTAAGACGGGGTCTTACTAAATTGTCCAGGCGGGGCTCAAACTTGTGGTCTTCCTCCCTCAGCCTTCCAGAGTGCTGGGATTACAGGAGTGTCCCATACTTTGTCTTTTTTTTTTTTTTTTTTCAACTTTTAAGTGTTTTGAGACAAGGTCTCACCATGTAGTCCAGGCTGACCTTGAACTCACTGTGTAACCCAGTGATCCTCCTGCCTCAGCCTCCATTGGGATTACAGGCATGTGCCACCACGCCCAGCACTTTGTTTTTATTTATTTATTTATTTATTTTATCTTATTTTATTTATTTTTATGTGGGTACCAGGAGTCGAGCTCAGGACCTCGCGCTTGCTAGCAAGCGCTTGTGCCACTGAGTGATATCACTGACCCTTTTTTTTTTTCCTTTATGTGGGTTCTGGGAGTCGAACTCAGGACCTTGCGCTTGCCAGACAGGCGCTTATGCCGCTGAGCTATCTCACCGGCCTGGCACTGTATTTTTAAAACTTTCTCTTCTGACCTATTTCTTGTTCTTCAGCGTACAATGGTTCAAGGAAATGGAACTGCTTGTGTTTCCTTTTAATACATAGTTTTAGAGGAAAGCTTTTCTGGATGATGTTTTCTGTAGATGTCAAAGAATACCACATTGTAATCATTGCTTCTTTGTTGTTGTTGTTGAGAGGGTTTCTCTTATTATTTAATAATATTGATAATATGTCATATTGACCAATCAAGCATTGTAAAAGACTTTTAAAAGGAAGGAACACAAATAGGAATAAGGAGACAGATCTGGCGCCAGCTCTGATGGTGCTTGGCCATATGATCTTACATGGGATACTTAACTTCTCTAGGCAACAGTTTTCTCATCTGTAAACTGGATAAATTAGACCGAAGTTGCTGAGTTGCTGGGGATATAGCTCAGCAGCACAGTGCCTGCCTGGCAAGCGTGTGGTCCCGAGTTCGACTCCTGGTACCCACATAAAATGGAAAAAAGGGCCGGTGATATCGCTCAGCAGCACAAGTGCCTGCTGGCAAGTGTGAGGTCCTGAGTTCGACCCCCCAGTACCCACATTAAAAAAAAAAAATTGAGAAAAGCTGTTTATTTTTCACAGCTTTAAGGCAATCTTTAAAAAATGGGAAGAGCAGGTTTTCCTTGGCTTACTGGTGCATGGGGATTGAGGGTGATTGGCCTGGGTCAGGTTGGACTTGTTTTAAAATGTAGTCATTTGCTAATTGAAGACTTAACACATTATGCAAGTCACCCATTGAAAGAATACCAGTGTGAGGGCCGGTGAGATGGCTCAGTGGCGTAAGCGCCTGCCTTGCAAGCGCGAGGGCCCGAGTTCGACTCCCGGATCCCACATACGAAAAAGGGGCCGGTGATATCGCTCAGCGGCACGGGTGCCTGTTGGCGCGCGAGGTCCTGAGGTCAACCCCCGGTACCCACAAAAAAAAAAAAAAGAATACCAGTGTGACATGTGGTGGATTTACAGAGTTGTACAGCCATCACCACCATTGATTTTTAGGACATCTTCATCATCCCAAAAAGAGATGCTGTACCCCTTTAGCCATCACCTCCAGACTCTTCACAGGCTTCCCTCAGCCCTAGGCAGCCACCAGGCCACTTTGTGTCCCTATAGATTTGCTTGTTCCAGGTATCCCCCATAAATGGACTTAAACTGCATATGATCCATTGGGACTAAATTCTTAGCTTAATGTTTTCAAGGTGCATCCATATTGTCGCATGTATCAGTATTTCATTTCTCTTTATTGCTGGGGAATATTCCTTGCTATGGATATACCACATCTTTTATCGTTGATCACTTGATGGGCATTTGGGTTATTTTTCACTTCTTGGCTGTTATGAGTAATGCTGACACAAATATTGATTTACAAGTTTTTGTCTGGACATGTGTTTTCAGTTTTCTTGAGTTATATACCTAGGAGTGGAATGACTGTGCCATATGGTAACTTTGGTTAGCCTTTTGAAGAACCAGCAGATTATTTTCCAGGGTTACCTGCACCATTTCACATCTCCACAAGCAGTGTCTGAGGGTTCTACTTTATCTGCATCCTTGCTAATCCTTATCATTTGTCTTTTTAATTATGATTGTCCTAGTGGATATGATCATTTTGGTTTTGATTGACATTTTCCTTGAACATCTTTATTTGTTAGGCATTTATATATCTTCTTTGGGACATTCATTAATTTTAATTGTGATTTTCTAAGGGTGTGTAAACTGGTGAGGCCCTGGATAGTTGTTTTTCACTTGTCTTATTTGTTGAAAGGCAAGCATGATTATTTGTTGGAAGTATCACCTATATTGATGATTCTTAAGCACCGTTGGCTTTACTTGGTGACTGCTTTAAACTTCTGATGCTTACTCTACTGTAATTTGTCTTAAGAGATTTATGGGAAACATCAGAAGCAATTGAGCATGTGCTGAAGGAAAGACTTTAGAATGAGGCAGACCTGGATGAGATCAGCCTGACTTTTGCTAGCTGCATGATTTTGGGATGTTAATTGAGCCCTCCACATTTCATCTCTGCATCTGAAAATGTTCTGACATAGAAGTGCCCAGTAAACACTATCTAGTTCTTTGCCCTTCAGTAGGCAGAGCTGTGTCTGATGTGCTTTGGAAATAGGCTATTGTTGGAAAGTCTGGGGGGGGTGGGGAACAGAAAAACTACATTCCCTTCCCCATGACCTCTGTCTATATCTTTTTTTTTCCTCTGTCTATATCTTAAAGGTAGTTTCATCTTATTTTCATAGTTACTTGGTTATTATACTGAGACAAAGATTGAGAGACATAATACACTAACACTTATCTAAATTTCTTATAATGTATTTAAATTTTGCTATCATAGGTGTAGAGCAATACTGGGATTTTGTTTTGTTTTGTTTTGTTTGTTTTTGAGACAGAGTTTCGCTTTGTAGTTCAGGTGGACCTCAAACTCACTGTGTAGCCTAGGATGGCCCCAAACTCAAAGCAGTCCTCCTGCCTCAGCCTCCCAAGTGCTGGGATTACAAGCTCCACCACCATGCCCAGCCAAAATTTGAATTTTAAGAAGGAGCTATTAAGGCCGTAATGTAAAATTAATTTTATATTTAAAGGTACCTCCTTTTTCTTTTCAGTGCTCCGTGGTTAACAGCCTCACGATAACATGTCTCACTTGGTTCTCAAGCTCTTAAAGCCTATTCCGAAGTTTTCTACTTATGTTCAGATCTTATCTATCAAAGATAAGTCCCTCCTTTTTGTCTGATTATATACAGCTTTTTGTTTTGTTTTGTTTTGTTTTTAGTTTTCATTTGGTTTTTTAAATAGGAAACAGGATCTCTGTAGTCCAGGCTGATCTTGAACCCTGGGTATCCCAGGCTGGCCTTAACTCACAATTGTTGTGCCTCAGCTTCTCAGCTTTGTAGAGCTTTTCAAAAGGGAAGAAAAAAATGAAAGTACTTATGGAAGAGTAATAGCAAATATAATAAAAACTACAGGGAAGAGCTGGGTGTGGTGTCTGTCACACACACACTTGTAGTCCCAGCCACTTGGAAGGAAGGCTGAAACAGGAGGATTGCCTGAACTCAGGAGTTTGAGACCAGCCTGGGGAACGTAGTGAGAGCCCCTTGTCAACAAAACAAAACAAAACAAAACAAAACACAGAGGAAGCATGTGTATCAAGGTAATGTACTGGTTCCCTTGAGATGAAAAGAAATAAGATCACATAAATACATAGCTTCAAGTATTATGTGTATTACTTATTGCAATGATAGTACCTAAAGTGAAGATGGTGAAGTGTGTGATTAAAAAACAAAACAACAACAAAAAACCTCATTTAACTTAGTCGTTCTCTCTCCTCCTCTTCTCCTTCTCCTTCCCCTTCCCTCCCCCTTCTTCTTCTTCTTCTTTTTTTTTTTTTTTCTTTTTGAGACAGGCTTTCATTATGCAGCTCAGGCTGGCCTTGAACTCGCTTTGTAGCCCAGGCTGGTCTCAAACTCCCAGCAATCCTTCTGCTTCAGCCTCCTGAGTACTGGGATTACAGGTGTGCCCCACCATACCCGGCACCCCCCCCCCTTAATATTAGCTGCTTCATATTTTCTGAATTTTTAAAGCTACCATTCATTTCCATTGCACCACTCTCTTGAAAATTTTTCACACACACAGGCACGCACTTTTCCTGGTTTGTGGAAATATTCAAAAGTCTTTTCTTAGTTGTCCTCTTTGACCTCTGCCTGCTTTAGCATTCAGTACTCCAAGTCACCCCTGCCTTGGTTACATTCTTTTTTTGTTTGTTTGTTTTTTCCCTCTCTTTCTTTCATTGCTCCTGTTCTCCTCCCACCCCTACCCCTGTTGATTGCTTTTCCATCTCCTGTTCTCTAATTTTGGATACACTACTCCCCAGGGCTCAGTCCTTAGCACTCTGCTGTTTTCTTGCTCCTAACCCAGAAAGCCCAAGATTTCCCATTTCTTTAGCTAGCACCTCTATGCATGTGACTTCTATATTCAAGTTCTCAGCTGACCCAAATTGAATTTTGTTATTTCCAGCTGCTTCAAGAACTTTTCCATTTGTAGCTCCTTCACTGCCATTTTAAATTCAACATTTTAAAGTTGAAGTTTTCAAATCCATTCCCTGTCCAGCACTCATGGCCTTATTTCTCTTAGTGGTGCACTCTGATTATTCCACAACATAAGCTTGAAATCTTGGAGCTACTGATATGTTGGAGGCAGCTTATATGGACTCATGGGAGCCAAATGTTAGATTTTCAGCAATTTTATGAGCTGATTGCTAAGCCATTATTAAGAATTAAGTTATGTGAACTTATATCTAAGCAAATTATATTTAAAATAAAAGTAATTCTGTACATACTCAAAGCACTCTGTAATTATTTTACTGCATATTATTGCCTGTGCTCTTGAGGTTAATTATGTCTGTTGTGTCTCTACCATGAAAATAATGGTGTGCAAATGCTATAAGTGTGAGCTAAGTGTCTTGTATTCATTGTCTAGACTTAATAAAGTGATGGAAAGATTAAGAAAGTGTAGTATTGCAGAATGAGCACAATTAAAAGTGTTCATGCCTAGGTCTAGTACAATATTCTTTTGGTATTTGGAAGTTTTTCTCAATTCATAATGAATCATTTTCTCCAGACAGACATTCTACCTGTCACCTTATTTCTCCCCACACAAGAACACACACTTTGCATATTTCTACTTCTGTACCTAGTCTCATTTTTTAAATTTCTTCCTACCAAAATATTTGCTGATCCTTTAAGTCTCATCTCTTTCAGGAAGTCTTCCCAGATGTTCCCACTCTTTATCTTTTCCAATTGCCATTCTGCTTTGAGTGCTACACTGAATATTATAATTATAAAGGACTTTAGTTTTCCATTCAAATATTTAAAAAAATCCAAGTCCCAGTTTTGTTTTTGTTTTTTTTGTGGGTATCAGGGGGTCGACCTCAGGACCTCGCGCGCCAACAGGCACCCGTGCCGCTGAGCAATATCACCGGCCCCTTTTTCGTATGTGGGATCCGGGAGTCGAACTCGGGCCCTCGCGCTTGCAAGGCAGGCGCTTATGCCGCTGAGCCATCTCACCGGCCCCTTGTTTTTGTTTTTTGAGACAGCATCTCACTATATTGTGCTGGCTGGCCTTAAATTTGCTTATGTAGCCCAGGCTGGCCTCGAACTCATGGTGATCCTCCTGCCTCAGCCTCTTGAGTGCTGGGATTACCGGCGTGTGCCACGACACCGGTTTATATCCCAGCTTCTACTTGAAAAATTCTAGTAAATCTACCACTTCTGAAAGTAACCATTTCTATTGTTGTCTAGAATATTATTTGTATAAAAAGTCAATCTTCCCATTTCTACCAATCTTCTGATTGTTTCTCCAGCTTTACTGAAATATAATTGACAAATAAAAATTACATTTTTATAGTGATGATTTGGTATTATGCTAATTAACAATCCAACACTTCACATGGTTATCTTTTTCTAATGGTGAGAACACTGAAGATCTATCCTCTTAGCAATTTCCAAGTATATAGTTAATTACTATTAACTATAGAGTCATTATGTTGCACAGTAGATCTCCAGAACTTATTCCTAGCTGAAACTCTGTACCCTTTGACCACCATCTTCTAGTTCCCTACCCAAACTAGCAGCCTTCTGATTCTGTGTTGTGAGCGTCACTCAGCAAAGTTGTTGATACTTAAAAAAAAAATCAGAAAACCAACTGCCACTTCATGAAAAGTGTTGATCTTGCCTAACTTATAGTTATATGACCCTAACTTAGATCCTCAACTTCCTCTGTTTTTTTCTGTGAAATGGGGATAATAATCTTCAGAAGGTACTTTTTTGGATTAAATAATAAAATGAGATTTTGGCTGATCATAAAGCATAGTAGTAAAATCATCCTGTTTTTCTGCTTCTTGACTTTGGGCAAATACTTAAATCTCTTTATAACTTGTTTCCTTGTGTGTAAAACAGAGTATTAATAATACTCACTTTGCGGTGGTGAACAACTGTAATCCCAGGACTTGCGAGGCTGAGGCAGGAGAATCGCTGCAAGTTCAAGGCCAGCCTGAACTACATAGCAAGATCTTGCCTCAACCCTGCCCCCGCTCTCCCCACCCCCGCATAATACTCACTTTACAGATGAGAGGGATAGATGAGATAACACAGAAAGCATTTAGCATGGTGTTTGACATTAACCACACTTTTTTCCAAAGTGAGATTTGTTTTTCCATAGTTTTAATTATAAAATTGAAATTAATTTTCCTGCAAGGAAAATAATTCTCAAATTCACTGTTAGAAGTATTTAAGAGAAGGGTTAAATTGGAGGAACACCTTATGAAACATTGAGTACTCAGCATTTAGTTTCTTTTCAGCACACTAGAAAGTTTTTGTGACACTGGCTAGACTTCATCTGTCTATCATTAGCCATTCAATCACATTTTGGCCCATAGTAATTCCTGGGATGTTTCAGGATAATTAAGATTTCCCATCTCCTTGTCCAGAGTTTGTAGAATATTGCTCAGTATTGCTTACAGTCTCTAATAGATCAGGCTTTATTAAACACACACATACACACACAGACTTGTAGCGTTACTGTTTCTTTTGTTTGAGACGGTCTTGCTATGCAGTTCAGGCTCACCTTGAACTCACTTTGTAGCCCAGGTTGACCTCGAACTTGCAGCAATCCTCCTGCCTCAGCCTCTTGAGTGCCGGGATTACAGGCATGAATCACCATGCCCAGCTTGGTGTTACCATTTCCTATATATTTTACTTCAGCCTGAAGATTCACAAACTTTACTGCTTCAGTTTTCAAATTCTTTAATTTGTATTTACCTAGAATCAGAAATTCTTGTATGGTTCATAAAATGATTCCAAATCAAATACAAACCAGTCTACTTCACTGTCCTTCCCAGGTCCGCAAGCACATCAATGATCTTTATGAAGACCTGCGAGATGGCCACAACCTGATCTCTCTGCTAGAAGTCCTCTCGGGCATCAAATTGGTGAGTGTCTCTCTTCTCCAGATGAGTGGCCTGTAAATGTGGCCCTGGTAGTGGCAAATGGATTCATATTACATATGAATCCATTTCTTCTTACTCTTCATGTATTTCTAGGTACTGAGAATATAGGAATTTTAGGTTCACATTTATTTGTAGTCTATATAGATTCCTCATATTTCCCCATCTATTGTGGCTTTAAAATTTTTTAATCTGTATTCAGCTAAGGACCTGAAGACTATATTTAAAACCCCAGGTGTGGTTTGAATTGTTTTTTTCTAGCTTGTCTCACTTTCTCCCTTCTGTGATTCACTGAGTTGCACAGAGCAGAGAGGTGCTGAGGTTCATGTGTGAGCCTAGCCCCGAAGAGCAGTACCTCTGGGCTCCTTGGATAACTAAGTATGCCTGCCTCCTCCCAAAATGCATTAAAGATTGTTTTGGGGAAACACCTTCATGTCTGAAGGCAAGTCCTAGCTCAGCTCTTGGCTTGTCAGATCATAGTTCTTACACTCGCTGTGTTTGAGGTTTCAAAATAATCCAGCATTGTGCCCACTGTTTCATATATTTGAGCCTGACTGAAGCAAGTGCCCCTGTTTGGTTTATGTTCTTTTACTAATGCCATAGACAATGTAATTTTCACTTGGAAAAGTGCAGTGTTGAATATTGGAAACATCTGTGGGGAGAAGAGAACTGAAGAGGCACACAGCTCCAGTAGTCTGTGAATCCCAGCCCACTCACTGCCTTGTCATTGTTTGTTGTGTTTAAAGAACAGAATTTGGCACATAAGATATCACTGCTTAAGTGGTGTTTAGCTTCTTCTAGGATTGGAGCTTGGCTTCCTCTGGGCCCTTTGTTTTGCTGCTGCTGCTTCTGCTTCCTCCTCTTCCTCCTCCTCTTCTTATTCTCCCCCCTCCCTGTCTGCCTTGAAGCAGAATTAATTATATACATATTTTTAGTGGCCAAAATTGACAGAAGTTTTTATAGCACAGCTAGCTATGTAATTCCGGCT
The DNA here is from genome assembly GCA_028451465.1 of Erethizon dorsatum. Lineage (NCBI taxonomy): Eukaryota > Metazoa > Chordata > Mammalia > Rodentia > Erethizontidae > Erethizon > Erethizon dorsatum. The sequence continues at coordinate 104,205,290 of CM051827.1, read as the reverse complement.
CTTCCCACGCCCTTATTTATAAATCTAGTAAGTAAGCAGAGTTTCATTTTCATCATGTTGGACATTATTCCTTATCACTCATAAGATTATTAGACAATATGATTGATATATTTGGTGAACTTACTATGATTTTATATTGAAAAGTGATCCTTTTTATGACATTGGTTACAAAACAGGTTAACAGTTGCTCCAATATATTTTTCCCTAGCTCTTGAAATTCTATGGTTTTTTTTATTCTATAAGTATTTAGAGATACCACTTTTTCACTCAGAAGCCACCCAGATATTTCTTTCGTTATTTTCATCCATCTTTTTCTTCCTTAGTTGATTCACAAAAGCAGAGAGGGTGGGTGGCTGTGCAGAATTGAAGATGTGTTTCAGCATAGGAAGTGTTCAATGTAATTGTCTGCTCTGGTCTTGATTTGGTTTTGTATCTCCTTTGGAGGTGGGAGGGTATTTTCATATTTATTTTCACTTTTTAAAAAAATGTTGTTGCATTCATTTCCATTTCATCTTTGTGTTGTGCATTTCCTGTTCCTCTGTTGTGTCTTTGCCTTGGTTGGTGGCCAAAGGAGCCAGCAGGGCTGAAGACCCTCCGTCCGGTGAGCATGCCCTCCTGGCGCCATGCAAACATCGAGGAGCAGGAGGAGGAAGATGATGATGATGTAGTACGTCCTCCTGGGGATGCCGGCGTCCCTGCTGGCACTGCAGGGCCATCAGAGAGGCTGAGGTTCTCCAGAGGTCCCCAAGTAACTCAGTCACCAATCACCTCCTATTTCCACTTGGGAATTTGGGTCCCAAAGAAAGTGGTTAAAACTAATTGTGCCTCTTGCCACTGTGCGATGATCCTGGAGGGGGAGTTCTCTTGCTTATCTGAGGATGGTTGGCACAGAAGGAGTCATGGTGTTTGGAGATGTCAAGTCCCTTTGTAACCTGGAGATCCGTAACTCTCTGGTGGCCTTCAGAACTGTGGAAAGTTTAGCTGACAGCATGACAGTTTCTCACAGCTCCCCAGTCCACACTAACAGGTGTTCTCTCTCCACCTCTCTGGCCTCTAGACTCTTACCACACATGCCCTTTGTTTTCAAAACAGTCTGTTGTTTGTAAACTCACTGCATGGATATACCCTGGCTTGGTCAATAAGAGCTCTAGTTGTTGTAGAGGACCAAGTTTGAACTTGCATGTGTTTAGGCTATTTATTTTTATTTTTGGTAGAGAATACCTTAGGATTAAAGATTGGCATGTATAAGAGGGATGGTTTCTGCTTATAGACCCTAAATTAATAACTCATAATCTTTCTTCAGAATCAGGGATTAGTCAGTATTCCCATTCCCTGTCCCTTTTTTGTTGTTGTTTTGGTTTTTGAGACAGGGTCTTGCTATGTAGTCCAGGCTGACCTTGGACTCACAATGTAGCCCAGGCTAGCCTCAAACTTACAGTGATCTTCCTGCCTCAGCCTCCTGAGTGCTCAGATTACAGGCATGCACCACCATGCCTGGCTCCTGTCCTCTTAAAGTCATGTTTTACTTTGTTTCATTTTTTTGAGACAGGGCCTGGCTCTGTAGTTGAGCCTCCCCTTTGTGCTGGGATTACAGGTGTGTGCCACCATGACCAGTTTAAAGTCATCTTTTCATCTAATTGATCTCACTTCCCATGCCTTAGACCAGTGATGGAGAACCTTTTAGATCTTTCAATGATACAAACGGCCTACTGCATCACGTGTGCCATAGGCTCACCACCACTGCCTTCGACCCTCGTTTCATAGACTGTCATCCTTTAAACCATATTCACAACTAGTTTAGCTGAAATGACTGAGAAGTGGTTCTTGGTAAAAAGAATTTTTCCCCTAAACCTTTGATTTAAGAAGTTACCCTGCTGCTTAGAGAATCCCCAGCATTTCTGCAGATTGTTGTACTTGGGGAATCTTGCTTAGAAGTATTGGACTTAGACAGGGGCTCCCACCCCTCTCCATGTGCCTGTTTAAACCTGGAACAATGTTTACTCTGTGCAGACACCTACCACAGAGCTACCTTATTTTTTTGGCCTTTTAATGGTACCAGTTTGACATTTATAAATGAATTGGGTATTATCTAGTGACAGTTATGCCCAGTCACTGTCTTGTGCCTAGTTATAGTAAAATAAAAACAGTATTGGAGCCAGATGTGGTGGTACACGCCTGTGAGGTGAGCCTGGGCTATATAGGAACTCTGTCCCTAAGTAAGTAAATGAGTAAATAAATAAATAAATAAATGCGGGGAGAAAGCAGAAGAAGGTGTTCAGAGGCAGACAGCCATTCCTGTAGTACTTGCTAGACAAACAGGCTTTATTCACTGTCTGATAGATAATAATTGAGCCCTGTACAGGGTACCAGAGGCACTGGATGGAGAAAGCTTTTCTCCCCTGAACTGTGTGACACACAGGCTCGAAAGCAGAAAATAATTGTCTTTAAAGTAAATATGTTAAACAGACCTCCACTCTCAAGGTTTTGTTTACTCTGGGTATTTCATGGCAGGATAAAGGGCAGTTTCCTACAGTGACCCCCATCTTCCTGGGAGATTGGTATTTCCTAATTTTTCTCTCTGTTTTGGATTTTTTTTTTTTTCTCAATTCTCTTTAGCATGTGCAACTGCTCTTCCGTGTGGTTAGAAATTAGCTACATCTAGTCGAGCTCCTTCGGCTTGGTTTGTAGTAAGGTTGGCTCCATCTCTTCCTATGCAATATGTGGTTAGGGCTTTCTGCCTTTTCCTTACGATAGCATTTAGCTGTGATTTTTAGGAGCCAGAGAGCCGTATAGAGTTTTTGTTCCCATTAACCTCACATCCAGAATCAATCTCTGCCACCTATGACTATAGAAGAACCTGTGGAAACACCACGACACTGGTTCAGCATTAGCAGTCTAACAGGATTGTGTGTCTGTAGGATGCTTAGTGTGTGCAAGGCATTTTGGGGGCCACGGAGAGCCTAGTGAAACACACGCAGGTCCTGCTTTTAAGGACGCTTTATGTAGTGCTCCACGCCTGGCTTTAGCCACGAGGAATTCTTGTGTGGTCTTCTGGTCTTTGCAACAGAAGAAAGAGCATATGTGAATAAATTGGTATAACTAAAATTAGCATCCTTTTTCTTCATTTGCAGCCCCGGGAGAAGGGCAGGATGCGTTTTCACAGGCTGCAGAATGTGCAGATTGCCCTCGACTTCCTGAAGCAGCGACAGGTAAGATCATTCCATGCTTTCCCCATTTCCCCTGGAAATGTTGGCCTTCAGGTCCTATTGAGGGATGTTCTCATGACCTTAGGAAGCCCTGAGTAAATGATAAATCAGACTGACCCATTCTGAATCTTAACTTGTTCATGAGCAGTTGTCTTATGGTTGGACAAGTCATTTAGTAGACCTTACATAGAATTTATGGCCTTGAGGGACAGTGTTCATGAACAAGATGCTAAAGATGGCATCTTGTGGGCCACCTTATCCAAAATGAAGATAAAAAAATAAACCAGGGAAGAAAATGGGGGAAAAAACGTAGCAGTGAGGAAAAAAATGTAGCATGACAACGCCATATTGTCATGAAAATAGGATGAGGGAGTGGCCTGGATTATTGGGTAGACATCAGGTCTGAGAAAAAGGTCTTAGCTCTTAAGCAGTGCTGACTTCAGAGAATGGTTTTAATAGAGTAGGAAAGTATTTATAGTGGACCTACATATAGGAGGAAGAAAAGTTTTTCCCTCCCTAGATAAGGAAGGAAGGAAGAAAACAACACATTTTTAGACATAGGAGAAGCCAGTGAAGAGAGTAAGACTGAAAATGAGTGTGAAGAGTATTAAGAATCAGAGATTGTTTCCTTTATTAGGTACCCTAAAGATCTCGTGGTCCAGGTTCTTCATGTTGTAGGTAAAGAGACTGAGACAGCTGAAATGACCTGCCACAAATGACACAAGACAGATTAGAGCTGGGACTTTAACTCAGGTTTCCTACATGTGGCTTAGTGTTCCTCCTGCTGTCTTTGCTGGTTTCTTTACACAGTCCTTTCTCCCATTGCTTCCTAATTCGTGAAACCAAATCTAGGGATTGAAGGATGAGAACGAGAGCACAATTGATGTTATCTTTAAAGAGAAAAGAAAGTGCCTCTTGTTCTGCAATCCTGTGAGAAGGACAGAGGAAGAGTGAAGATACAGAGATGGCTTGTGGTAGGGAGGAAGGTGGGTGAGGGAGCGAGTGACCTGTATGGAGAAGGTTTGTTATAGCTAGGGTTGCCACGCAACAGTAACGGTCAACATGACATTAAACAGCATGCCCATTTTTGGAGTCAGATCATTTTTGTTACTCTTGCCAGCAATTCTCATTGACTTGGGCAGTTGTCTTTGTGCATGCTTACATAGTAATGTTCTAACGTAACATTTTCTACTTATTGTTATTTCTGCTTGCTTCAGTGCATTGTGGGTTCTATGAAGACATGGAGCACAGTCTTAACATTTTACCTTCATCTATCATAATGAATGTTTCATAATTGGTACTTAAATGTTTGTTGAAATAAACTAATAAAGAGTGGTAGAAGAAGTGGAGGCTGTAGAATTGTTCAGGGTGCTGGAGGAAGCAGCTTAACATGTCTGTGTGCAGTTAGAGCAACCTCATGGGGGCCTTAGTGGATAAGGTAAGTTGAGAAGAATCGATTAGCTAGAAGTGCTAATAAGGACAAAGAGTCAATTTGATTACTGTGATAGAATGAAAATCTGGTCAAGTAAGAGCCTGGGACTCAGAGAAGGCTGAGTCCTAGTGGGGTTTCTCAGGAGCAGTTCTTGGTGGGGGTAAGGGCCAAGTTGTAGCTGTATAGTTAGTTATCCAAAGTAGAGTAAAATGAAAACCTTCAGACCTGAGAAGGCAGGCAAGTTGTGCATATAGGGTGATATTTGAATCATCAACATGAGTGCTAAAATTGTCAAGAAAGGTGGCAGATGGAGCCAGGTGTGGTGACACATGCTTGTAATCCCAGGACTTGGGAGGCTGATAGGAGGGTCTCTTTGAGTTCAAGGTCAGCTTAAGCTATCGAGTGGGTTCAAGACCAGCTTGAATTACAGAGCAAGACCCTGTCTAAATTAAAAATGAAAGAAAGAAAGAAAAGAAAAGAAAGAAAGGAAGGAAGGTGGCAGATGGTGAGGTAGGAAATAAGAACAGGAGCTTAGGGGGGCAGGTGAGATGGCTCAGCGGCCTAAGCACCTGCCTGGCAAGCGCGAGGGCCCGAGTTCGACTCCCGGTACCCACATACGAAAAAAGGGCCGGTGATATCGCTCAGCGGCACGGGCGCCTGCTGGCACGCGAGGTCCTGAGGTCGACCCCCGGTACCCACCAAAAAAAAAAAAAAAAGAACAGGAGCTAGGTGCTGAAGTCATGGAGGGAATGTTAGTAGAGACTGAAAGGTTATCTGGCCAAGGAGGTAGATTTCTCAGACACAAGGGAACCTTGACAGAGGTGGACTGAGGAGTGTGGACTGGGTTGATATTGCTCACCCACCAGCTCTGGATTAATGACTGATGACTAGAAAGACTGAATTCTCAGGCTGGAAGGACAGATTCTTCCATCCCCATGCACCAAGCCCCCCTTCCCCAAGGTACAGGAGACTGAGATACAGAAAAGGGAAAGAATTATCTGAGAACATTAGTGTATGGGAGAAGTGAGGTTTCTATCTGAGAGATCATGATTTTTTTTTTTTTTTTTTCTCATTGAGACAAGGTCTTACTATGTAGCCCAGGCAGGCCTGGAACTCACAGCGATCCTCCTGCTTCAGCCTCCTGAATGCACCACCACACCTGGCCACAGGGGTTCTTTAGGGAAGAAATAAAGGGAGGACAACTGAAGGACAGTTTGTCACAGTTGAACATGAAACTATACATGTTTTGAAACTCAGACTTTTTTTTGTGTGTGTGTGGGTACCGGGGGTTGAACTCAGGACCTCGTGCACCAGTAGGCACCCGTGCCGCTGAGCGATATCACCGGCCCTTTTTTCATATGTGGGTACCAGGAGTCGAACTCAGGACCTTGTGTTTGCCAGGCAGGTGCTTATGCCGCTGAGCTATCTCACCAGCCCTTGAAACTCAGACTCTTACATCAAAAAGTAATTTAACTGTATGTCAGTAATGAAAATGTGTAAAAGTCAAATCCAAACTTAAGAGTTCCAGACTCTGAGATTTTCTTTTCTTGTTCAGGTGAAGCTAGTGAATATTCGCAATGATGACATCACAGATGGCAACCCCAAGCTGACCCTGGGCCTGATCTGGACCATTATTTTGCATTTCCAGGTGAGGGTTATGAAGTTTGAGTTGCTGTTGCTTATTCTGGACATGGCCTAGGAAGTTACACTGTCTCCTCCAGGCAACACAGAGCCTCCCGTCTCTGTATTTGGCACTGAACAAAGGTGGATGGGACTTGGGGTGGAAACTTAAAATTGGCCTGGAGACAAACTGTTGTATCCTAAACCCAGACTTCCTGATTATTTGCATAATGAAATGGAAAGATGTTTCACCTGTTTGTGGTTTGGCCCTGTTCTGGGCCTACTAGGTATTAAATTCTGTTTGCTCAGCTGAGTCAAAACTGGGTTTTTTAGGGACTTCATGTATGAGAGGTGGGAAATGATGGCACAAAAGGTGATAATCCTTATTTGATGTAGGACTTTTCCTCATCTCTAATCTTTAAGCAAGCTTAATTGATTATAGCACCTTAGTGGCTGGGTTGGTGTATGTGTGCTGTAAGCACAGCCTTGTAGCAGCCATCATACCCACCAGCAGTGTCATCTTGAAGTGTTCACATGGTCACATGGCCTTCCTGTTGCTCCCTGTGCCTAAGATGGTAAATCCTTTTAAAGTTTGGGTTGGTTCTGGAAAAGAACAGCCATATTTTCATGAAAGGCTGTTCTTTTAAATCACTTCTAGCCCACCCAAACAAAGCTGTTTCTCAGGCAGCTCTCCAATATCCAATTGTTGTGCAGTAGGCTGATGGATTAAAGAGAGTACTCCTTCAGCAGGGAGGTAGGAAGACTATTGTAGTCACGCAAACGCGAGTCACTGACTCTTGAGCTGAGGCCAATGTGACATCCTATTTGGGTAGTTAGTGCCACCTTCTGGTTGCAGGCAGAACAGCAAGTGTCCCTGAATTTCTAAGACCCTGAGAAAACTGGGCGTAGCTTTGTTTCTTGGGGCTCTGGTTTGGAGCCAGTGCTGGCACTGCAGCCTGGGCAGGGTCAGTAGTATGTGGAGGTAACGTACGTTTTTGTGGTGCCACAAGATGTTTTGAGGCAAGCTTTAAATACAGGAATAACCAGGAATCTGAACTTGGTGAGTGTGCTCTGGCAGCGTGGGACCAAAGTCTTCGTTGAACAGAGGAAGGTTTTTTTTTTTTTTAAATAAAAATTTTGTTTGTTTCTTTGTTTTTTAGCCACAAACCTGCCCTTACTATGACTGCCAAATGTTAGTCTCACAGGCATGAGGTAATATCCACTGCGTTTCTGTTTACCCTGACTACAACTAAATTTCTTCAGAAGGGGAAATTTGGCTGGGTGTGGTGGTGCACACCTATAATTCCAGCACTCAGGAGGTGGAGGCAGGAGGATTGCTGAGAGTTTGAGGCCAGCCAGTGCTACATAGTGAGTTCAAGGCTGGCCTGAATTACACTGGGAGACTGTGTCTCAACGGGGTTGGGGTGGGGAGCTTAAGGGTCACATAATGAATACCTAGTTGTTAAAACTTCCGGTGTGACAGCAGAGATGGGAGTAATGGAGTGGTTCCTTTGCGGAATGACTCCATCAGGAAAATAATTTTTTCTTTGTTTAAAAATATTTTATGGGGTGTGACTCAGTGGTAGAGCACTTGCCTAGTATGGTGAGGCCCTGGGTTCAATCCCCACCACGGAAAAAAAAAATTGTCAGCAAAATTTTCAAACATTTATAAAAACAGAGGAAATGTCTGAAGAACTACTATGTACACATCAACTACTACAATAATTATTAGCTCATATAATTAAAAACTATTTCATCTATATTCTGACCCACTCCTTGAATCCCTTTGGAGGAAATCCCAGACCTCGTATAACTTCACCCATAAACATTTCAGTGTATATATCTGAAAGGTAAGGGCTCTTTGTTTAAGCAAACTACCAATATATCACACCTTAAAAATACTTCCGTAAATATTGTCAAATATCTGATCATTGCTCAGATGTTCCAGATAATTTCATTTAAAAAATAGTTGGTTTGGGCCGGTGAGATGGCTCAGCGGCTTAAGCGCCTGCCTTGCAAGCGCGAGGGCCCGAGTTCGACTCCCGGAACCCACATACGAAAAAGGGGCCGGTGATATCGCTCAGCGGCACGGGCGCCTGTTGGCACGCGAGGTCCTGAGGTCGTCCCCCTGGCACCCACAAAAAAAAAAAAAAAAAAAAAAAATAGTTGGTTTGGATTAGCATCCAGACAAGGTCTGCATACCGTATTAACTCCCATACCCTCAGTGATTTGCTGAAGAAATCAGGTCTTTAGGTTTTGGGTTTTGTTTGTTCATTTGGTTTGTTGGTTTGGTTTTTTTGGCAAGGATGGTGGTGGTATGTTGTGCACTTTATTGCCACACACCAGGATGCACATACTGTGTCTTTTGGGGGGAGTATTAAGATTGATAAGTGACTTTGGGTGTTGTTAACCTGACCCATTATTTCTATGTTTCCTATTAGTGAAGCACCTCATAGTTTTAGTAGTTACTGACCACCATTGTTAGTTCCATTATTTCATTAGAGACTGCAAAATGGTGGTATTCTAATTCTGCTAATCCTTCATTATTTAGTTGGAGTACTTTTTTAAAGGAGACCTTCACCTCACTAGCTACCCTGAAGGACAGTTCTCACTGGAAAGGCAAAATAGATAATTTCATGTTTCCTTCTGTCAGTTTTCAGAATAGTTGTGTTATCAGCTAGCTCCTTCTAGAAGTGGCTCCCCAGTCAAACGTTACTTGATTTTGGGTTGCTTGCTTCTCCTTCTGGAGTTGGATTCTAGGTTCTTCTCATCTTGAACAAAGAATCAAACAAAACAAGCAAAAAGTAATGGCAAAGTTTATTTGTAAAAGTGAAGAATACAGGAGAAACTGGCTCTGCAGAGTAAGCTTGGGCTGAGTAAAAGAGGAAAAAGCAAGATAAAAGAAAACCCTGGAGAAAGCGGTGGGGTATTGTGAGGAAAGCCACCATAGCCAGCTAGCTCTTCTTGGTGTCTGTGTCCTACCTGTTACACTGTCCAAATCTCGAAACCCCCAAGAACTTCTATATCTGGGTCCTGAGAGGGGATCCCACACCTCAGGCCAATGTCAGGTCTAGGCCATCCTAGTGAAAACCTGCTCGAGTTCTCATGAGAAGTCTATATGCAGGGCTTTGGGAACTGTTCTGTATGTGTCCAGGATCTTGTTATTAACAGGTCACGCCTACTTTCACAACTAACTTTGCTACTCCCTAATTTTCTACCTCAGTTGGTTCCCTAAGGTTCTTCAAAGGTGACCAGTGAAAGTTTTTTTATTGACCCTTTTTTAAAATTATTTAAGTTTATTGTGCATTTTAGGTATACAAAATGATCACATTCATCATAGGGAATTTGTACCTATATATAATATATCTTGATTCTTTTTTTGCTCCCCATGCCACTCCCCGCCCTTTGACCCCTCTTCCACTTCATATTTACAAAAGCTTTGTTTCTGTTTTTTTCCCCTTTTCTTGTTTTTTCTTTTCCCTTCCTTCCTTCCCCCCCCCCAGTTCCCCTTCCCATTTGAACATTTTCTTCCTATTTCGTATTATCTATTATACTGGATATAGTAGGTCCTTATTTACTCTTTAGGTTTCTCACACCAGAGAAGCTATACAGTATTCACACATGTGTGTCCAATTTATTTTACTTAAGAGTATGGTCTCAAGGTGCATCCATTTACCTAGAAATGTCTCAAGATTATCCTTCTTTATGGCTGAGTAGTACTCCATTGTATAAAAGAACCATATTTTTATCCATTCATCGGTTGATGGACATTTGGGCTGCTTCCAAGATTTAGCTATTACAAACTGTGCTGCTATAAACATGGGTGTACATGTGTCACTGTGGTATGATGCTTTTAATTCTTTCAGAAATATACCAAGGAATAGCTGGGTCAAATGGAACCTCTAGTCCTAGTTTTTTGAGGAATCTCCACATTGATTTCCACAGTGGCTGCACCAGTCTACACTCCCACCAACACTGGAGAAGGGTTCCTTTTTCCCCACAGCCTCGCCAGCATTTGTTACTGGTTGATTTCTTGATGATAGCCATTCTTTCTGGAGTGAGATGGAATCTCAGTGTTGTTTTAATTTACATCTCTCAAATGACCAGTGATATGGAACGTTTTTTCATATATTTATTTGCCATTTCTACTACTTCATCTGAGAAGTGTCTGTTCATTTCAGATATCCATTTTTGGATTGGATCTTTAAATTTGGGGGGGGGGGTGTCTGGTGTTTTGAGTTCTTTATATATTCTAGATAGTAGTCCTTTGTCTGAGGAACAGCTGGCAAACATTTTTCCCCACTCTGTGGGTTGTCTCTTCATTCTGTTGGTGGTTTCTCTTGCTGTGCAAAAGCTTTTTAATAAGATGAGATCCCAGTTGTTGGTTCTTTGTGATAGTTCCTGTGCAATCAGGGTTTATTCATAGAGTCTCTTTGCCTACACCAATGTCTTCAAAAGTTCAACCTATTCTATCTTCCAACAAATTTAGTGATTCTGTTTTAATATTTAGATCTTTGACCCATTTCTATTTTAGTTTAGTGCATGGTGAAAGATATGGGTCTAGTTTTAATCTATTTATTAAAAAGGCTATCTTGGGCCGGTGAGATGGCTCAGCGGCTTAGGCGCCTGCCCGGCAAGCGCGAGGGCCCGAGTTCGACTCCCGGAACCCACATACGAAAAAGGGGCCGGTGATATCGCTCAGCGGCACGGGCGCCTGCTGGTGCGCGAGGTCCTGAGGTCGACCCCCCCGGTACCCACAAAAAAAAAAAAAAAAAAAAAAAGCTATCTTTTTTTTTTTTTTTGTGGGTACCGGGGGTTGACCTCAGGACCTCGCGCGCCAGCAGGCGCCCGTGCCGCTGAGCGATATCACCGGCCCCTTTTTCGTATGTGGGTTCCTGGAGTCGAACTCGGGCCCTCGCGCTTGCCGGGCAGGCACATATGCCACTGAGCCATCTCACCAGCCCAAAAGGCTATCTTCTTTTTTTTTTTTTTTGTGGGTACCGGGGGGTCGACCTCAGGACCTCGCGCACCAACAGGCGCCCGTGCCGCTGAGCAATATCACCGGCCCCTTTTTCGTATGTGGGATCCGGGAGTCGAACTCGGGCCCTCGCGCTTGCAAGGCAGGCGCTTACGCCGCTGAGCCATCTCACCGGCCCCCAAAAGGCTATCTTCTAATGAAAGTGTTTGGCTCCTTTGTCAAAGATATGGTGGCTGAGTTTTATTGACCTTTTTTTAAAATGTCACTATAACTCAATGAATTTTTAACAGACTTAATATGTTCCAGTCAACTATAGTTCTCATTCTCCCTCCTACTCAAATAGCTGCATTTTTGGCCGATATGAGCCTTTCAACTTAACTAACTCTCAGTCCTTGGACATGACCTCAGTAGTCTCTGATAATTTCTTTTACCTCTTGTGTGATAAGATGTCTCATAGGCCATTTGAATATTTCCTGTCCCAGGCCTGAAATTCTGTTTCTCCAGAGAACCACTTCTTTATTTCTGACCACAGTCCAAGTGCTGCTAGCTTGTTCATTTTTTCTAGGGTTTTTCTACAGTTAAAACTGGATAATACCCGTATCAGTTTTTTTTTTTTTTTTTTTTTTTTTTTTTGTGGGTACCGGGGGGTCGACCTCAGGACCTCGCGCGCCAGTAGGCGCCCGTGCCGCTGAGCGATATCACCGGCCCCTTTTTCGTATGTGGGTTCCGGGAGTCGAACTCGGGCCCTCGCGCTTGTCAGGCAGGCGCTTAAGCCGCTGAGCTATCTCACCGGCCCCCCGTATCAGTTTTTAAAATAATCATTCACTCATACTGATACTTCTGAATCAAATTTAGGATTCCAAGGTTTTATTTAACTTCTTTGACTTTATATTGTTTTTTTCCTTACACTGAATTTCTTGATCCTAACAACAGTAATATAATTATCCCCTTTTTCCTATGCACACATATATTATATGTAATATACCTGAATGAAAATAATAGTATTAATGTTGGTAACAATATTACTTAGAAGATTCTGATTTCTTTGCAGTTCTTTCTGTCCCTATTTTTGTTTGTTTTTGTTTTGTTTTTGAGACAGGATCTCAGTATGTAGTTCAGTCTGGCCCTGAACTCACTGTGTAGCCTAGGCTGGCCTTGAACTTGGGACAGTCCTGCCCCAGCCTCCCAAGTGCTGGGATTGGAGTTGTGCGCCACCATGCCCAGCCCAAATTGCTTTTTTTTTTTTTTTTCCCCAGTTTTATTTTACTCTGTGTAGATCATTTACATTGTTTCAAAGGGAAATTTTTAAAAAGAATACAAGGTGTATTCAGAGAAGTCCAACTCCTTTCTTTGGTCCTTCTATCCTGTTTCTTCCCTTTCTCTCTAGTTAGCTGTTTTAAAAAACCTTTTTAGTTATTTTTTGTTTTCATTATATTGTTTGTTTACTTTAGGAAAATGTGCATTCATTTTTTTTTACACTTTATTTTTATACCTATAAAACTTTATTGAGGTATAATTTACATATCATAACATTGAACCATTTTAATTGCATAATTCAGTGATTTTTTTATGAGCTTTATAACTATCACCATAATTCAGTTTTGGAACATTTTCATTATCCCTCTTGTCCCTTTACAGTTATTCCCTCCTCCCATCACCAGCCTCAGGCAACCACTAATCTATTTTCTATCTCTATATTTGTCTGTTCTGAACATTTCATATAAATGGAGTCATGTGATCTTTTGCATTTGGCTTCTTTCACTTAGCATAATATTTTTGAGCTTCACTTATGTTGTGACATGTGTCAGTAGTTCATTTCTATTGTTGAGAGTATTCTATTATACGGACTTACTGTTTATTTTATCTCTTCAGGATTTGATGGTCATTTATGTTCATTTTTTGGCTATTATAAGTAATGCTGATATGACTACATACCAGTCTTTGTGTTTATGTATGTTTTCACTTACCTCGTGTAAATATCTATTAGCTGTTCTTACCAAAAGCTCAAGCCAAACGAATACAGAGATGTCAAACGCTAGGAGATCAGCAAAGTGGTCACTCCAGCCAGTCTCTGTTACTGGTACTGATGAAGTAGAACAGTGATACACCTGTAGATGCAGTGGTGGGTGTCCTCGCAAGGGGGCATTCAGTTGAACGAGATGGTGATTCGAGATTAATAATTTGCTACTATGGATGATACTGGTAGTACTGATACCTTCTTAGAGAGGTTTATGGTTTCTACAGTGCTCTAACATGTATTTTAAAAATGTGCTATCTGGTAGGGATTCTTTGTATTTTAATTTGAGTTTTTAGTTAGGAAAATTTCAGGTACTCAAAAAAGTGTATGAGATACTCATATGCATATTTAACCTTCACAATTAAACCGATGTTAGTATTTTCTTATTCTTGTTTTGGAGTTTTTTTCTCTCTCACTCTTTTTCACTAAAGAAATAAAACATGTCTGGTGCAGGGAACTCCCTTGGCCTGTCTGCTTCTTAGATAAATAGTGTCCTGAAGTTTGTGCGTGTCATTTCTATATATGCTTTTGTGCATTTACAGCAGATGAGGTATCATAAACCATATGTACTGATGTTTGCATGTTTTATATTTCAGATAGTAACTTCTGTATATCCTGCTTCTTTTTAGACTAAAATTTGTTTTTCAGGTTTGTCCTTGATGATGAAGGGGGGCTTGATTTGTTCTTTTTTTTTTTTTTTTTTAACGTGGGTACTGGGAGTCGAACTCGGGACCTCGCACTTGCCAGGCAGGCGCTTATGCCTGCTGAGCTATCTCACCGCCCCTTGATTTGTTCATTTTAACTAACTTATGTAGACTATAATGTAAGTGGGGCCCCCCCCAATAACAGTGCAATAAAACTATTATTTGTAGTGTATTATTTAGTTGTATAAATAAAGCACTCATTGCTATAGAAAACATCCTACATGAAAGAAAGGAGTTTTTTTTGATAGATATTTGGAATGGAATTGTTAGGTTGTAGACTTTCTTTTGACTTATTTTGGTAAATTGCTCTCAGAAGGACTGTATGACCTACAGTATTTTGTTGGGTAAAATTACCGGTAGACATAATATGTATTTACTTGTTTGTTTGCTGTCTGATCCCCATACTAGGAGTAAATTTAAGAATGGCAAGGATATCAACCTTCTGTTCTTTCTTTATTGGGGGGGTACTGGGAATCGAACTCAGGACCTCGCACTTGCCAGGCAGGTGCTGCACCACTGAACTATATCCCTGGCCCTCTTCTGTTCTTTAGAATAGGCACTCAAATACTTGTTAAGTGAATGGATTATCTCATAATGTTCTCAAATGCATGAGGTTGGTAGACCAGATAAATAGGCCGTGCTATTTTCTTATGCCCTTTGTTCAGATGAGGAAACTAAAACAGAGTCCAGCTGACTTCTTTGGGTCACATATCCAGATAGTAAAATAGGATTCCTTGTCTTAGTTTTACCCAAACCCATTTTTATGTATTTTATATGTTAGGATTTATAATTTTTCTAAATGGTACTATCAGTTCCTTATAGTCATACTGTAATAAAATTAGTTTTTCAGCTCTCATGTTTATTAAATATAGTGTAGGTCTAGCATCCTGATATTTAGAAAAAACCCAAAGTGCTCAGGTAAAGGGTAGTTTTAGCTGTCTAGACTTGAGGTCTAAATTTATGTGCACTTTATGGCCCTTTATGCTTTGCATATTAGATGAGATGCCATTCATGTTTGTGGAATGAATGAATGAGCTCTTTCATTCATGAATGGCTGTCTCTATGGGGGACCTATGGGCAGTAAACAGTTAACTGGAAAAAGCCAAAGGAGAAGATACCAAGAAGAGGTAGACCCCAAAAGTCGGCTTTACTAGAAGGCAGTAGGACCCAGCCTAATGGAGAAAAGGTCACAGGGACAGTCCCATGACCAGAGTTGACTTAGTGAGGCAGTGGAAGCAGCTCCTAAGAAGCACAAGCAAACATGCAGGCTTTGGGTCATGGAACAGAGCTCCTTTCCTCAGAGCTCCATCAGGAGAGAATATATCGGGATCCCCTTGTGGTCTGAGGATGTCTGATAACTTTTAGCTCTGGAAACAAATGGGAAGAAAAGGGATTTACTGTAGATCAGGCCCTGAGCCAAGCACTTTATAGACATTATTTCATTAGCTCTGTCTAAAATCGCATTAAGTAGGTGGTAGTGTACACATTTCACAGGTAAGGAAATTGAATCACCTAGTGAATTAGTTAAGCTACTTAGCTTGTAAGTTAACCGAGCTGGAAATTTGAACCTAGTGACACTCTACTCAAATCTCTGCTTCTCTCCTAAATTAGTTTTTCTCTGGGGCAGGAGGAAGCAGAGGCCTGATGGGTCTGACGTATGCAGAGATTTAAAAAAGAAAAATGTCCACAGAGGTGAATGTGCTAGGTTCTGTGAAGCTTCTCAGAGAAATCCTACAGCAGTAGGAATCATGTTAAGCAGCTGCTTCTCTTGCCCCAAGTTCTATAGTTTCAGGCATTTGGTTTGTTAGTATTTTATTAATAAAGTTCAAGTTCAAGCCTTGGGATGTGCAACTTAAAAGTTCTCATTTTCATTGGAGGAGTGAAGCCTTGGTAGCTGCCTAGAGAACTTCATGCTATAATGTCAGGTTTTTTGCTGATTAAATTATTTGCTGTCATCTGAATTCCCCATGCCCTCTTCTCTTATTTCGTGCCGCACTTTCTGACAGCCGTAAGATGGTGCTGCAGCTTTGCAGTCAGCCTTCAGGAAAGCTGAGGGGAGATGCCTGCTGTATTTACAAGGCGGGCAGGGGCCTTCAGAGGGGCTCATACTTTAGGGCTTCTTACTGCTTTCCTTCTGTGGAGGGCATGTTGTAGGTCCCCAGGAAAGGTGGGTAGAGCTGTGCTGCCACAAGTCTTTAGGGCTTATGCTGAGCCAAGCAGGTTGCTTCCCTCTGTTGTGTCCAACAGAGTAGTCTGGATATTTGTGGTACAGAATCAACAGTGCAATGAGGTGTGGCGGCATGTGCCCATAGTCTGCAGCAGGAGATGAAGTAGGAGTTTAAGGCTAGCCTGGGCAACATAGTGAGACACCTGTTTTTAAAAAAGAAAAACAAAACAAAACAAATAACAACAATAAAACAAAATTGTGCTGGAGATGTGGCTCAGTGGTAGAGCACTTGCCTGACATGCACAAGGCTCTGGGTTCGAGCCTCAGAAGCATAGAGGAAAAAAGCAGCGACAGGGAAGAAACGTAGAACCTCTTTTCTTCCACTTCATTCAGAGCCCTTTGAGTTGTAGTGTTTTCTTATGTGTCAGACGCTGTACTAAAAACTGGGGTGAAGAAATCCTATTGATACTACGGGTTAATGTTTTAGTCCAACTTTTACAATCTAGTTCAGACTTCTTCCCTGCTGCAATTGGAGTAAAAATCACCTGGGCCTCATTTTCAGAAGCTTCTCTTTCTCGCATTTGGCAGTGAGCATTACCCCTTTGTTGGTACTCATGGCCCATGCCAAGTCCAGTTGCTATTTCAGAATCTGTTTTATGCAGATTTCCATCCCTGGTACAGATTTCCGTCCCTGCTGCAGTTAGAAGGTGAGGTAACATACATGGGGTTGAAATGAAAAGTCTTAAACAGGTTCACATCTGGTTTTTCCACTTAGTAGGTATTTAATGTTGGGGAAATTAATCGACTTCCTTAAACATCTGCTTCTTTATCTGAGTGAATGAATATAAAGTGATAGTTTTGACCTCATATGGTTACTGTGAGGGTTAAATGAGGTAATCGTGTTCACACGTGCTTGGCACATAACAGGTGTGCAAAAAGGTGTTAGTTGTTGGTGGCAGCTGCACGATCAGTGATTACTGTTGAGCACTTGTGTCAAATGCTGTTCATTGGAGATCTTGTTTCTCTGTTGTGTTTGGAAGCAATATCGTTCCCATTCAGCTTTACATACTATACTCAAACCAGTTGCCCAGTTTTTCCTCTGTGTCATTGGCCAACTGAATTAACAGATTTTTTTTTTCCTTTTTTTAGGGAAGAGAAGGGAAATAAATGCTATAGGAGGCTAGATGTTCAAAGCCTGTGTGTTTTTTTTTTTTTGTTTGTTTTTGTTTATGTTTTTGTTTTTAACTGGGAGTAGGCTCCGGTCTCTTTTTGGGTTAAAATTTTACTAAAATAATTGTATCGTGATCTGAAAAAAACTGAGACTATGTATATCTTCTTAATATTTTCCTTTGTGCATCTTGGTGCAACAATTAAAATTATTTGATTTTGTAGTATAGAAGCCATAATTGCAGCTTCCCCAGCTCTTCCTTTCCATGGCCCTTCCCTTTCCTTGATGGTTGGAACCAGCTGAGCTGGTTTGCTTTTTCCCTTTTTGATATTGTTCTCCTCCTCTTTCCTTCACGATACCTCTCTTCGTTTCCCCTCCCTTTTCCATTTACTCTTACATTCCCTTGCTCCTCCTCACCTTCTCCTATTTTCCCTCTCCCCGGGTTCCTAGCTCCCTTTTGCTTTCTGTTTGTGTTACTGAGGGCAGTGTTCCAATTACCTCATATTTGGAGAGAGGAAGCTGCAGCCAATCCGGTTTCTGTCTGCTTTTAGGTCAAGTGATTTCTGAACTGC
This sequence comes from Erethizon dorsatum, assembly GCA_028451465.1. Taxonomy (NCBI): domain Eukaryota; kingdom Metazoa; phylum Chordata; class Mammalia; order Rodentia; family Erethizontidae; genus Erethizon; species Erethizon dorsatum. The sequence goes on along the minus strand of CM051827.1, from coordinate 104,187,426 downwards.
AGTGAGATGCTTTGAATTTGTCTTGTTGCAGCTCTGAGCCTGTAAGATGGCTGTCTGAATCGGCAGCGGCTGGAAGAGACAGAGAGGCAGGGAGGGAGGGAGAAAGAATTGGAGGGATTGCTGGCATAGTGCATGTTTTTAAATGTGCATCAGACCCGATGAAGCCAAGGTTGGCATTTTTCTGGGATCCCAGGACTGGTTTAGCTGCATTTTTGCTGGGATTAGGAGAGGAAGGAAATGGGAAATTCACTGGGCTGTGTTAAGGTGCCGAAAGAGTCAATAGCTGCTCCAGAGAAGGCTCCCATATCTCCTAAGAAAAGGGTTCGGTTCAGAAGGAAGTGGAAGGGGAAGAAAATCTCTACTCTGGGGGCATCTCACAAGGAAGAACCTTTGGAAGGACCTGGAGTCACTGAAAAGACTGAAACCCCAAGGAAGTTAACAGTGAGTCTCCAGAAGGAGGACGGAGTGGGAGGGGCGGAGCATCCCCCCTCAGACATTGTGCTGCCTGGGGACTCAGCCCAGAACTCACAGGTGGGTGATCGGGGAATGATTGTGCAAGTGAAGGAGCGATTCCAAGGGGAGATCCAGACTGCCCACCTTTTGTTAGAAAATGAGTCCTCCGTTGCTGGAGAGGTCTGGGATTCCCTGGAAGAGGGGATGACTGTCATTGCTCATCTGCTTGATAACCCAGCAGAGAGGAACTGTGAGCGATCAGTGAGCCAACTGGTGGAATTTCCATGGACAGCGTCCTGCAGCAGCAGGGCTGTGCTGCTGCCTTTGCAAGGAGAGACTGCAGTGGAAAGGGGAGGCACTCAGCTTGGAATTTGGAGCAGCAATTTGCCTGGGATAGACTACCCCAGTGACACGAGAAATCAGGACCAACTTTCAGAGGGCTGGAGTGTAGGGGAAGGAACCAAGAGGATTTCGAGAGCCCCTCAGACAGGTTCCCAGACTGCCGAAAGTTCTGTTCCTTTGTCACTACTGGGCCAGTCAGCAGGCCCTAGATGCACAGAGCCTGCCCAGGTGGGTCGAGTGCCCCCCCAGGGCCCCAGATTACCTGCTTCTCAGAGTGATTTGTCCATCATTTGCATGACTGTGAGCGTTTTGCCCTCATCCTCTGGCTACGGCAGTGATGGGCTGCACTTACATGGGATCCAGCCTAAAGATACAGAACCTGAGAAGAGCTCTACATCCTTCTCAGAAGAGGATGGCACCCTTTCTTTGGAGTACAGCCACGTGCCATCTCAAGGTCTGGAGGAGGTAGGTGGGCATGCTCAAAGGCAGTCTAACCACTGTTTGGATTCCTGGCCCTCAAGCCTATTAAAATGGATTATGGTGAGCAGTGAGAATCCTGATGCTTCTCAAATCTCCACTCCCCCCCCATGTGGGGCTCTGTGAGTTACTGACTGCTGGGGCTTGGCGAGCAGAATCTATTTCAGGCCCATCCCTTGACATTTGCAACCAAGTCTTGCTGTCTCTGAGGAATTTGTGCTCTGGGCAGCCAGGTGGCATAATTGCTGGAGCTGTCTGGCAGGGTTGACGCTGAAGGTGCAGCACTACCTAGTCCTTACTCTCAGGCAGGGCTGTTTACCTGCCTCCTTGCTGTAGTGAGTTGTGATGACGCGCAAGGGGGGAGGAAGAGGGCTCAGTGAGTTTCTGGAATGAGTGTGGAAGGCTGAGGGATGGCGAAGGGATGGAGGTGAGGCAGCTGTCTTCAGTGTGCTTTCCCTTCTCCCTAGAGAGCTGAGCTCCTGCTAGAGCTGATGTAATTCCTCTCCTGTGGAGCAGAGGCTAATGACAGCACTCATTTTGTGTCTCCATGGGAGGAGAGGGCTTGTCCTCCTTTGCTTTGCAGGATTAGGGGCATAGAGTTATGGGGGGGTGGAATAGGGCAAAAAAGTTTGGGTTTTGGAGACAGGGTCTTGCTATATAGTCTCAGTTGGTCTTGAACTCACTACGTAGCCTACAGTGACCTTGAACTTGCAGTCAGTGATCCTTTTGCCTCAGCCTCTCAAGTGCTGGGATTACAGGCATGAGCCACCATGCCCGGCTTGAAAAAGTTTGTTTTGTGCTTGAAGTTGTTTGAGGTTTTAACATGTTTAACATGTTTTGTTTGTGACGTATGTGGTAAGACATAAGTGGTGGTTTTGGTTGTTATGAATATTTTCAAAGGTCAAGAATCAGTGAGAGGGCCGGTGAGATGGCTCAGCGGCTTAAGCGCCTGCCCGGCAAGTGCGAGGGCCCGAGTTCGACTCCCGGATCCCACATACGAAAAAGGGGCCGGTGATATCGCTCAGCGGCACGGGCGCCTGTTGGCGTACGAGGTCCTGAGGTCGACCCCCCGGTACCCACAAAAAAAAAGAATCAGTGAGAATTCAGACATGTGGATGATGACCAGCAGGACCCTGGTGGCATAATGCCTTGCACATGGATGTTTGAGCGTGTAGAGGATTGACATTATAGTTCACCCACAGCTGAAGAACTTTTATTGGCATCATGGCCTCTGCTTAGGATCTCAGAGCAGCAGAAGGTGGGGTGGAAAATGAAGTGGGGCACTTTCTTGGCTAGGCTGTGGGCAACTGATATTACCTAGCTGCCCTGATGTGCTGCTGATCTGTGATGAAAATTTCCCCTGGGGATAGATTGCCCCATGAGTAGGCATCTCAGTGCCCTCTGTGAGGAGTTTGAAGACTCCTAACAGTTTGAAGAAAAGATAGCATTGAAAAAGTATGTTATATGGATGAGCAAGAGACTCCACGGGCCTCATAAAAATGTGTGTACGTGCACGTGTGTGTTAGGTAGCGAGGAAGACAGGCTGCTGGGATGGGGTGTACAGTATTTGGGGTTCACTAGATAAGAGGGAATGGCAGTCAGTTTTTATTTTTGTGTGGAGTAGATGTTGAGTAGTTGGGGATATAACCAACTGCTGAGCTAGTTTCTCTTTTAATACTGCTGCTGTTAAAGTTGATACTGTGGAGTCGTAACAGTATCATAGGGGACCTGCTCATAATTCAATGTGGGATTTTCAGAAAGTTTGTTTTGAAAATTTTTAGGAATGCTTGTTGGAAATCAACCTTACATAGTGGACTATAGGTAACAGTGGCACCTCTGTACCAGTTGGATCTCCACACTGAGAAGGAAGGGTATATACACCTCCTTGAGGAGTTTTGTTTTGTATTGTTTTGTTTTGAGACAGCATCTCTCTACGTACTTAAGGCTGGCCTCAAACTCACAGCAGTCCTCCTGCCTCAGCCTTGTGAGTGCTGGGATTACAGGTGTGTACCACCATGCCCGACCTCTGAGGAGTTTTTCGAGTTTTTGGGAGAATCCTTTGGACCACAATCTATGGTTGACAGAGTCAGTAGCAGTGTGACTCTTTTGCTGTTCAGCATATGAGTCCAATTGGTGTGTGACATTTTCTGGGCATCCAACGTCCGTGTCCAGCCCTCTACTTTTTCACTGAGGTACAGCCAGACTACTCAGATACAGACACGGCTAAAAAACTGAGTGACAGAATCTCAGTGCACATACCTGTGTTTCTGAAGCTCTGTGTTTATCGTATGATGTGGGGACCATAGACTGACCATCCTTCATGACATAAGGCAGTCTCCAGCGTAAGCGTGACGTCTTTTCAGAACCGATGTCCTTCAAGCCAAGGGGCTGGGACCCTCAGTCTGTGGAGGAACTGTGTCTTTTTTTTCTTTTTTGGTGGGTTCCGGGGATCGACCTCAGGACCTCACGTGCCAGCAGGTGCCCGTGCCGCTGAGTGATATCACCGGCCCTTTTTTCGTATGTGGGTTCTGGGAGTCTAACTCGGGCCCTCGCGCTTGCCAGGCAGGCGCTTATGCTGCTGAGCCATCTTACCAGCCCAGGAACTGTGTGTTTAGGGAACCGCTCCCCTCTCTAGCAGGCTGTTCACAGGCTCCAGAGCAGCAGCAGGCAACGAGGCAGAGGGTGTTCTGACCCTGCAGGCTCGTGTAACTGCGGGTGGAGGCTCAAAGCAAGTGTCTGGAGCAAGGGGAGGACACGATCAGAGGAGCAGCTATGGCTGTCATGCACCAGCGCCTTCCTAAACAGGAGTCTGTGCAGCGCAGTAGTGTTCTGTTTGTTTTGTTTGCTTGCTTCTTCTGGGGTTTGTTTTGTTTTTAACGTGTCAGCACAGTAACCCTTCTCAAAACAATTCAAGCTGCAGTGATATCTGTCCTTGGTATGACGCAGGCCACATTCTCTGGACTGTTGATTAGTCCAGGGTGATGATGGGAGTGGGACCAGGCTAAGGCTGGACATGAACTTCACGGTGGGTTTTGCTGCTTTTCAGGATATCAGAAATGGGAGCTGATTCTTGCTGAGTGTGAGTCTTAGATAATAGGAGATAAATGTCATCTGCTTTCCTGTTCACCCGATGCAGTTAATACTTCCCTAGTTGGAAAATAGTTAATACAGAAGCAGGATGACAGAGAGCAGCTGACAAGATGGTTTTCAGAATAAGTAGACTAGGATTTGGAGCTAGATGGAAACAGGCTGATCGCAGTTGTACTTTGATGTCAGATAAAGGTCTTCTGTGGCCCTTTCCTTCTCTCAGGAATTCTTACTCCTTAATACCTGGTTCATTTGAACAAGGAAAATTGTTGAAAAATCACATCCTTCCCATCTTGGCTCCCACCACCCACATTGTTAGTGGATCCGATTGAATGAAGAATTTGACTCTGTACCAGTGTCTTGCCATATACCTTAGGATCCCTACAACTTCAAGTGAGTAGACAGGTAATGCTGGGAGCTAGAAATGATGAGAAAGAGATCAATTGGTATATTGTTTTCTGGGCTCAGCCTTTTCGTTTTACAACCATCCTTTTTCCATTTGTCTTTTTTAATTATAGAAAAGCTGGGTGCAGTGGCACACACATGTAATCCCAGCTATTTGGGAAGTTGAAGCAGAAGGATCACAAGTTTGAGCCCAGCCTGGGTAACTTAGTGAGTGAGACTTATCTCAAAATAAAAAATAAAAGGGGCTGGGGATGTAGCTCAGTGCAGAGGCCCTGGTTTCAATTCCCAGTGTTCTCCCCTCCTCACAACAACAAATGGGTGCTGGTGGTGCATACCCACAATCCCAGCACTTAGGAGGCTGAGGCAGAAGGACTGACATGAGTTTGAGGCCAGCAGGGCTACATAGTAAGTTCAAGTCCAGCCCAGAGTATATAGCAAGGCACTGTCCAAAAAAATAAAAAATTCATATAGATAGTATTTTTTAAGTATTATTTTACTAATATTGGTTTTGTATTATAAAAAGAAAGCAAAACTAAATAGATGATCTTAGAAAAATGCAGAAGTTAAAAGTTATAGTTAGAGCCTTGTTCAAGAATGGCTTTTGTTCCTTTTTAAAAAATGTTACTTAACAATATCACTAAAGAATCATTTGTTAGATGTAACAGTGTCATGGTGATATTAGAAACAGTTCTTATCTTTTAGAGATTTAGAGATAGCTGCTGCAGTGTTTATAGAGGAAACAGTGTGTGTGGGATTTGCTTCATAATAGGGGAGGGGTGAAGTGGGTGGAGCGTGGATGAAACAGCATAGTTATATGCTGATAATGGTTGGAGCTGGGTGAAGACTAAAGAGGGGCATGTTAGCCTATTTGGTCTCATTTTGCATATGTGTGAAAATTTCCATTCAGGTGGGACATTAAGAAGAATAAAATTGTATAAAAATAAAATGAAAAGTTAAAAAAGTAAATTGTATATAAATAAATTTAATAACAATGGTAAAGTTATTATTAATGCCTATACTGACTGAAGGGGTTGATACTGAGTACATGTGAAATGTTACACAGGTGCAGTGGTTAACATGTGGAGCTGGATTGGCTTGATTTGGATTCTAGCTCTGCCACTTTTTAGCAGTATATCTTGGACAAGTTACATAATTCTCTGTGCCATAATTTAATCATTTGTAAATTGAGGATGATAATAGTATATACGTACTTTGCAGGGTTGTCATGAGAATTATGAGGTAGTACAAGTAAAGCACAATAAATGTTAGTCATTAATACTACTATTGAGAGAATCCCTACAAATAAACAAGAAAAAGACAGTTATTCTCATGGAAAATTGGGAAAAGCCCAGGACCATGCAGTTCACAAAGAAAATCAAAATGTCTCATACTGTAAGAAGACTCTTAACTACTGATGAAGGATATAAAAATTAAAACAGTAAGATACAGATACCCATCAGATTGACAGACAGTAAAAAGTCTGAAAATACCCAGGGTAGGCAAGGATGTAGGGTGATGGGAAAACCTTTTCATAGCCTGTGGGTGGAAGTATAAATTGGTACTGTAGTTTAGAGAGAAGTCTGACAGCATTTAGTAGAATGAAAAATGCCCATATCCTATGACCTAGACTTTCTGCTCTAGTTATAGTTGCTTGTGAGATCTTGAAGATTCTGAATTTGAATACTGAAGGGAATAGACTGTTACCTTTACCTAACCCTCATATTGGTAATAAACACCTTTTTCTCTATTCCCCCAAAACAAAGCTGCCATTGGGTCCCTCTAGCTGGGCACTGTGCTCTCACTTTCTGCTTTTTTTTCTTTTTTGTATATTGACAAATAAAATCTTATATTTAAGACGTACAATATCACGTTTTGAGATACATATATGTTGTGAATTGATTACTACAATCAAACTGATTAACATATCTATCACCTCACATTACTTATTTTAATTTTAATTAAATTTTCTCCACTTAGAAACATTTTTATAATAGCACAAGTCAAAATACTCTGAAACAAAAAGAAAAATATGCTCAACATATGCCCCCAGAAGCAGATTAAAACAGTTAAGTGAACACTGTCCTTGACAATTTTCTTGATATCACTGTATATTAATGCATTTTTGAAAATAAAACATGGGGCCGGTGAGATGGCTCAGCAGCATAAGCGCCTGCCTGGCAAGCGCGAGGTCCTGAGTTCGACTCCCGATACCCACATACGAAAAAAGGGCCGGTGATATCGCTCAGCGGCACAGGTGCCCACTGGTGCACGAGGTCCTGAGGTCGACCCTCGGTACCCACAAAAAAAAAAAAAAAAAAAAGAAAATAAAAAATGGTCAGTGCCATATATAACATTTTGTAACCTGCTGTTTCACTTAGTGGAGTGTAGTGGACTCCTTTTTACCTCAAATTCGTGTTAGCATCATGATCTCTTAATAATTCTCTTCTCCATCCCCCATTACCCTTTCTTATACCCCACTTCCAGTTCTCTTGCAACAGTCTTTCTGCTACTTTAGTATCTACCCTCCTTCTCTCTCTCTCAATACTGGGGATTGAACCTAGGGCCTTTGCTCTAAGCTACATCCCCCGCCACCTACCTCGTATGCTTTTTAAAATTATTTTTATTTTGAGGCAGGGTCTCACACTAAGTAAGTCTCTTAAGTTGCCCAGCTTGGGCTCAAACTTGTGATCCTCCAGCCTTAGCCTCCCAGAGTGCTGGGATCACATTTATGCACCACTGTTTCTGGATACCATATCATCTTTTTTATATTTTACATATTAGGAAAAATATGATACTTGTCTTTTTGAGTCTGGCTTATGTATCTTAACATGATGGTCTTCACTTCCATCCATTTTCCTGCAAATGACATAATTTCATTCTTTTTTTTTTTTTTTTTTTTTTTTGTGGGTACCGGGGGTCGACCTCAGGACCTCATGGGCCAGCAGGCGCCCCTGCCGCTGAGTGATATCACTGGCCCTATTTTCGTATGTGGGTTCCGGGAGTCGAATTCAGGCCCTCGCGCTTACCAGGCAGGCGCTTATGCCGCTGAGCCATCTCACCGGCCCGTCATTCTTCTTTATGACTGGATAATGCTCTATTGTGTATGTCTTAGTTAACTTTCCCATCGCTGAGACACAATACCTGGCACCCACAACTTAAAAGCACAGGTTGAATTTGGCTCATAGTTTCAGGGAATTCAGTCCGTAGTCATCAGGTTCTATGGCAGGAACATTATGGTAGAAGGATGTGTTAGAGCAAAGATACCAGGAAGCAGAGCAGGGAAAAACAGTGCCAGAGAAGAAGTAACAAGGAACCACATAAAGACCTCAAGCTTATACCTCTTTGATCTATCCAGGCACACCCAAAAGTGTGTTTCTCCAATCCCCTAAGTGGCTCCCAAGCCAATCAGGTTGACACAATTAAGCTTAACCACCACAGTGTATATATACCGCAAGTTCTTTATCCATTCGTCTGTTGATGGGCACCTACCTATTTTGGCTATTGTGAATTGTAAATAAACATGGGTATTGTGGATTGTGCAATAAACGTGTATATGCAGGTATCCCTGTAATGCATTTACTTTAATTTTTTAGGTATGTACTGAGGTGTGGTATAACTAGATCAAATGGTAGCTCTATTTTTGGTTTTTTTGAGGAACCTCCATACTGATTTCATTAGTGTCAGTACTCATTTACATTCCCACCAGCAGTGTAGAGGTGTTCCTCTCCCTACACCCTCACCCCCACATCCTAGCCATTTGTTGTTTTTCGTAGACTTGACGATAGCTGTGCTGACTGGGATGAGATGGAATCTCAGTGTTGTTTTGATTTGCGTTCCCCTAATAGCCAAGGATGTTGAAAATTTTTTCACATACTTATGGGTCATTTGTACTTCTTCTTTTGAGAATTATCTGTTTATTTCATTTGCCCATTTATTGATTGGGCTATTTGATTTTTTTGTTTTTGTTTTTGGAGTTAAGTTTTTTAAGTTCTTCATATATTCTAGATATTAGTCCTCTGTGAGAAGAGTAGCTGGTAGAGATTTTATCCCATTTCTGTAAGCTCTCTCTTAATTCTGTTGGTTGTTTTCCTTGTCATGCAGAAACTTTTTAATTTGATAAAATCCCATTTGTTGATTCTATAATTTCCTCTGATATTGGAGCCCTGTTCAGGAAGTCTGCCTGTGCCCGTGTCTTCACGTGTTTTCTCTATGTTATCTTCTAGCAGTTTTCAGAGTTTCAGGTCTTATTACCTAGGCCTTTGATCCATTTTGAATTGAAATTTTTTGTTCATTTTCTGGTGGTTATGGGATTGAATGCATGTATTTGTGCGTGCTAGGGAAGCCCTGTAGCACTGGCCCTTTGAATTGATTTTTGTATGGGTGAGAGGTAGGGATCTGATTTGAATCTTCTACATATGGATAGTTTCCCTAGCACCATTTGTTAAAGAGGCTGTCTTCTCTCCAATGTATGTTTTTAGCTCCTTAGTCGAAAATCAGATGGTGTAGTTGCGTGGGTTTCTATGTCCACTCTTCTGTTTCATTGGTCTATGTTTTTGTTTTTGTTTTTGTTTTTTTAAACTGTGCCTTTGTAATATAATGTGAAATTGGTATTGTGATGCCCAGCCTTGCTCTTTTTGGTTAGGATTGCTTTGGCTTTTCTGAGTCTTTTGTGTTTTCATATGAGTTTTAGGGTTTTTTCCTAGTTTTGTGAAGAGTGTTATTGAAATTTTATTAGGGACTCCCTCCTCCTCCTCCTCCTCCACTTCCTCTTCCTCCTCTTCCTTTTCTTCTTCCTCCTCTTCCTCCTCTTCCTTTTCCTCTTCCTCCTTCCTTTCCCTTCCCTTTCCCCTTCCCCTCCTCCTTCTCTTCCTCCTTTTTTTTAAAACAGGGTCTCACTGTGTAGCCCAGGCTGGCCTTGAACTCATGGCAATCCTCCTGCCTCAGCCTCCTGTGTGCTGCGATTACAGGCATGCACCACAACACCCAGCTATGTTTGTGTATGTTTTATAAGTGATATGAGTAATTTTTAAAAAGTTTTTATGTTAAGGCTTGTCTAAAATTACATTCAGCACTTCAAATTAGAAGGTTATATTCCCAAGAACCACAAGTAAAACTTATGCCTGGACTGCATAGCAAGACCCTGTGTCAAAACAAAAAAGTGGGGCCAGTGAGATGGCTCAGCGGCATAAGCGCCTGCCTGGCAAGTGCGAGGGCCCAAGTTTGACTCCCGGAACCCACATACGAAAAAAGGGCCAGTGATATTGCTCAGCGGCACGGGCGCCTGCTGGCGCGGGAGGTCCTGAGGTCGATCCCCAGTACCCACACACACACAAAAAAAAAAACATACACAAACAGAGCTTCTGGTCACATTTTGAAGGTTATAAATAAACCTCAGTAAAATGAATGAGGGGAAAAAAAATCCCGTGTTGTATAACTACATTCTTATGGTTTTGAGTGAAATTTCCAGAGATAATATAGACTGAAAAGTGCTGTTATATCTCAAAAATCTCAAAAGGAAACGTAGATGATATTTTCTAGAAAGTTCACTCACAAAATAGCTTTATTGATGAAAAAGACATTAATGTCAGTGATGCATGTGAAGTTTTTCTTGTGTGTGTTTTGTTTTGCATGTGAAGTTTGAATAGCATATTTTTTTGAAATGTAAAGGTAGAAAAAGTATTGTTGTAGTCAGGGTTTGCAAGGGAAACAATACAGGACATATAATTTATTTTATAGTAGTCACCCAAAGAGTCAAATACAAAAGGAGTGCAGGAAATCTGTCCACACACTAATGACCCAACGAATCCAGCTGAGGGCCTGGATTCCACAGCAATGTCCTGCATGAGTCCAGCTGAAGACCTAGAGCCCATGGCAATGCCCCCACAAGTCCAACTGGAGGCCCAGAGCCCACGACAATGTCTCATGCAAGCCTATTTCACGGATCTATGCCAGGAGGCCCAAAGGTCAGTGGTGGAAGCTAGAAAGTCTGCGCCAGCGGGATGAAGGACCTGTGCCAGCAGGCTGAAGGATCTGCACTGGAGCCAGGAAGCGACGCTCAAAGTAAGGACCAGAGCTCCCCCGAAAGGCACCACAGCCATCCTCAGTGACAGTGAGGTCCTGAGCTCCTCTGACGATGAGAACAGCCAGGTTCCTATCAGGAAAACCAGCGTGACAAGCTCCTCGAGGAGAACCAACAGCACCAACTCTTCCTCTCCAGTTCTCCTTTTTATGTTGTTGGCAACAGTCCTCGGGTGGGCCCTCCACACCAGGCACCACGCTGATTCAATTCAACTGGGTGTTACAAGTTGACCACCAGTTGTCAATCCACCACAAGTATTAATGCTACATTAATGAACTAGATACACTGCTGAATTTTAAGTATGGATATAGGTGTGATAAATTTCTAAATTTAAAGAAGATGACAAAGTCCTTTCTCTGCCTCTTTTACTTTCACCTATCTGTTGTAATTTGGAAAGTATTTGGGATGGCCTTATTTTAGTCAAAAAGGCCATGTTGCAACCATATTCTATCCCATTTCAGAGTTTCAGGCCTTACTACCTAGGCCTCTGATCCATTTTGAATTGAATTAATTTGTTTCTTTTCTGGTGGTGGTTGGGACTGAATGTGTGTCCTTGCGCGTGCTAGGGAAGCCCTGTAGCACTGGGGCTGTATCCCTAGCCCTTTGAATTGATTTTTGTACAGGATGAGAGGTAGGGATCTGGACAAACAGATGGTTTGTTTTTTGTTTGTTTCATCCTTTTTTGCTAACTTCTACTTACTAAAACTCAGGCAGAGATGCTATCATCTCTAAGAAGTTCCCTGTGATTGCTGGTTAGGGTTGCTCACCTCTGTCGCAACACTGCTGTCTCTGTAAATTCTCTCCCCAGATAAATCACTTGACTTCAGGCCTGAGGCTGTTTTTACGTTGAGACGTTAAGAACTTAAACAGCTGCTAGGACACAGTGATTGCTTGGAAAATGACAGAATGAAAAAATAAATAATGTGTGACTTATTTTGTTCTCCATGGTGTCTGGCTTAAGGTTAAGATGTTGTTCAATTAATATAGTATTTAGTGAATAAATATCATATGGTTTCTCCTAAATGAGGAACCCAAAGTATAAATAAAGAGCAAAGTAAAAGATGGATAATAGGGAACAGGTAGATAGATCTTTTGCAAAAGGGAAGGGGACCAAGAGATGGGGGTGGTGGGATGAAAAAGAATTAAGATGTGTTACATCCATGTATCCACCCCTCACAAGGAATGTAATCATCGTGTACTGCAAATGTGGAGTAATAACAAACTAATTAAAAAAAAAAAAAGAAATATTAGGAAACATTAAGTTTCTAGGAATGCTTCAGAGAAGGAATTAACCAGGCCTTGGAAAGTGTGAGTGAAAGGAAATTCAAGGAGATGCGCATTAGTATGTGGCATGGTATTGAGGCTGCACTCTCCTCAAATGGCTTCCTGCTTAAAATCCACAAGGAAGAAAGCTTCCTAAAATTGAAGCTGAATTTCTGCCTTTGAGAGATTAAGGTAAATTCTTGTGCGGAGCCCAAAGGACAGCAGTGTGCATACACATGACACGTGAGTAATATAAGAAGAGATGGGCAGCCAGGCTCGGTGGCACACACTTGTAATCCCAGCACTTGGGAGGCTGAGGCAGGAGGATCATTGCAAGTTCTAGGCCAGTGTGAACTATGTAGTGAGACCCTGTCTCAGACAAACAAAAAAATAACAAAAGTCGGGCTAGTGATATAGCTCAGCGGCATAAACGCCTGCCTGGCAGGCGCGATGTCCTGAGTTCAACTCCCAGTACCCGCATATAAAAAAAACAAAAAACAAAGGTCATTTGAAAATAAATAATATGGCTCTTAAAAAAAAAGAAAAAAAGTGGTGGCGCATGTCTGTAATCCCAGCACATGGGAGGCTGAGGCAGGAGGATCGCTGTGAGTTCAAGGCCATGGGCTACTTAAGTGATTTCAAGGCTAGCCTGGACTACATAGTGACACCCTGTATCAAATAAAAAAAAAAAAAAAGAAGAGGAAGAAGAGGAAGAGGAAGAGATGGGCAGAAGCCAAATTTAATTACTGAAATGGTTGTGGTGATAATCCCACTTTCCTCATCCAATTTAGTCTAGAAAGGGCTCTAATCCTAACCGGGTATTTTTCCTTTCCCTGAGGGAGCCACGCATTTCCCTGTCTCATTGCAGCTGTTGCAAATCTGAAGTAAAGCTGTTCATTGAAGTAGTTTAAGTGCAATATACAGAAATACTGTGATTTGCAGGTAGGAGGTATCATGAAGGAGACTGGCTATAGTTGTGCTGGGCATACATTGTCAGTTAACTAATTGGAATTTAGTTTTTTTTTTGATAAAGAGCCCATATATTCAGATTTCATTTTGCTTATTCAAATTAATTTTTACTTAATCAAAATTATTTCCTATTCCCAACAATGTTTTGCCTTCTTAGAATGTACAGGAAACAGTTGCAGAGAAAGTATGAGGATATGTCAATGTTGAGTAACATTTAGCCATTAAAATGGGCAGCTAGAGATCTTATAAAGGGGAACTGGAATAGAATTGGTACTAGAGAGGGACTGTTTATTTTGGGCTCACAGGATGGCGGCTTGGACAGCATGAGACATGATTGGTCCTCACCTTTGCAGCTTCATACCACCCCCATATACACACATACTCTAAGTATACTTACAGTAGGTTGAATTTTATGGAGCTGACTCACACTGGTCACAGTAGCAAGAGATTGGTTGATGTGAATGAATGAATTTATAAAATGAATTTTAAATGGGATGTGGTAGTACACACCTGTAATCGTAGCACTTAGGAGGCTGAGGCAGGAGGATCACCACAAGTTCGAGACTAGCCTGGGCTACACAGTGAGTTCAAGGCCAGCCTGAACTGTGTAGTGAGACCCTCTCTCACAACAAACATAGAATTTTAACTGCCACATTTTTGTGTATTTGCCATCTACCACTCAGTGCATGTTTTTGGAGTGTTTGTATGGGAAACATATCATGGTCTGAAGGTTGTCAGGAGCACAGGCATCAGAGCAGAGGGCTGGCAAATGGAAGGTAAATTTATGGAATGCTCTCAGTGTAGCCAGATTTCTGTAGGCTGTGTCTGTCAAGGACATGATGAGGACGCTCTGCCCTCGAATCTGCCATCTAGGGCAGCATTTCACCTTCACAGGTATAGAGGCAGTACTTCTTGGGTTTCCTTTTCAAGGCTCCATGCAGGCTCCCTATAGTCTTGTGTTTTCATAGTCTGTCTTCAGAACAACATTTAGTAGCCTGCAGTGTTATTTTAGCCTTAATAGAGTATTAAGTTCCTGGCCCCATTTTTTCAGATTTTAAAATACAGACATTCCTTGACTTACAGTGGGGGTTACATCTTGATAAGGTTATCATAAATCAAAAAAAAAAAAAGTCAGAAATTCATTTAATGCATGTAACCTACCAAACTTCACTTAGTTTAATTAGCCTGCCTTAAACTTCCTAGAACACTTATATTGTATGCCTACAATTCAGCAAAATCATCTAACATGTTACAAAACCTCTTTTATAATAAAGCATTTAATATCTAGTGTAACTTATTGAAAACTATATTAAAAGTGAAAAAACAAAATAGTTGTATCAGTACACTTTGGTACCATCATAAAATTGAAAAATCATTAGGTTCAAGCCAAGTATGGTGGCACATACTTGTCATAGCTACTCAGCAGGCTGAGGCAGGGGGATGACAAGTTTGAGGCCAACCTGAGCAACATAGCAAGATCCTGTCTCAAAAATAAAAAATGACTGGGGGTAACTTCATGGTAGGACACTTGCCTAGCATGTGTGAGTCCCTGGGTTCAGTCTTCAGTGATGCCAATAAATAAACAAGCAAACAAACAAACAAACATACATTAAGTTGAGCCATTGTAAGTCAGGTTCCTGTATGTTGTGTTGATATGCAGTCTCATTTCTTATGAGTCGAGTTTGTATAGTTGGTATTCAGATACTCAGAGGTGCCTTATTGTTGATATCCTTGTACTGGCACCAGGAAGGCTGCTACTCTTGGGGTGCTACACCTGACCGGCAAGGTACAGATTGACATGTCCATGCCTTCTCTGCTCCAAACATGGGGACCCAAGATTATGCTGAGAGTACTCTTTTACCATCATGGGAAAGAAATACTGGTTTTCTAAGCACTACCAACATCCCCTTATTTAACCCATAGAAGGACCCTATGAAAAAGCTACTGTCTTGTATTAAACATGAGGAAAACTGAGTGGAGGGGCCTAAGTGATTTGCTTGAGGGGACATTCCTCTTAAACGTTTCCTTTCAAGCATACATCTGATTCAAAGCCATGTGTTGGTTCTTATTAATCAAGATTATAGTTTTCATTATAAAAGTAAAGTGTGTTCATTAATTAAAGTCTAAAAAAAGAAAAATAGGGCCGGTGAGATGGCTCAGCGGCTTAAGCTCCTGCCCGGCAAGCGCGAGGGCCCGAGTTCGACTCCCGGATCCCACATACGAAAAAGGGACCGGTGATATCGCTCAGAGGCACGGGCGCCTGCTGGCGCGCGAGGTCCTGAGGTCGACCCCCCGTTACCCACCAAAAAAAAAAAAAAAAAAAAAAATAGAAGGGAAATAAAATTTTTCATTGTCTCACTCCGGGGAAACACTTGTTAACATTAGCTTAAACTTTACACACTGCTTTGAATTAGCCCTTTGACTCTGGATTCTAGGTAGGCTTTACCCCCATATCCTTTATTTGCTTATTTTTACCATTTCATTTATAAACCAAATATTTATAAAATTATTATTATTTTGGGTGTTTTGGCCTGGTTTGGTTTTTGGTTTTTTGAGACAGTCTCTATAGTTTAGACTGGCCTTGAACTCCCTAGGTAGCCTAGGCTGGCCTCAAACTCACAGCTGTCCTCCTGCCTCAGCCTCCCAAATGTGCTACCATACCTGGCCTCCAAATAATCATAAATTAAAGCATGTTAGGTCCCTGCCACAATGCTAGGTGAGTAGGCAGTATTTGGAAGGGCCACACTCAGAGCCTCAGAGTTGGATGTTATTTCTTGCACAGCATCCTGGCTGCTGCTTAAATGAGCCCAGTGGCGAGGAGCCCTGTCTCATAGGGGCTGCTACTGCTTTTTAGATAGTTTTGATTGTTAAGATACAATGTCAGCCCTTCAGAAAACTTACAGTCTTGAAGAGATAAGATTAAATATATGAAATAATAGTCAGCAGTGCAAGACAACATTCAAATAAATGATGATGCAGATTGTCAGTGCTGTGACAGGGAAGAATTGAAGACCCTCGCCCACAAAGTGAGGAAGTGAGGGACCTTCTGTTGAGCATAGCGCAGAGTTTGGGTTAGAAACTTCGTAGTCTCCTTGATTATCACAGCCCCTCCCCCCAAAGGTGGTAGCTATTAGTCCCATTTTTAAAGTTTAATTTAATTCTAACTTTTTGCTGTCTTTTTTTTTTTTTTTTTTTTTTTTTTGTGGGTACCGGGGGGACGACCTCAGGACCTCGCGCACCAACAGGCACCCGTGCCGCTGAGCGATATCACCGGCCCCTTTTTCGTATGTGGGTTCCGGGAGTCGAACTCGGGCCTTCGCGCTTGCAAGGCAGGCACTTAAGCCGCTGAGCCGTCTCACCGGCCCACTTTTTGCTGTCTTGCTTATCATGTTTTGATAAACATTCTTGTATGAATTTCTTTATACATATATCTGATGATTTTCTAACAAGTTGTATATATTCTTTAAAGCTTTTGATCAAAATTGACATCCAGAGAATTTATGCCATTTATACTCTCACTGGGGGCAGGATGAGAATATCCAATATTAGATATTCTCTCCAATTCTGATTACCGTCATTACAAACAAGTTTTTCCTAGTTTGATAGGTAAAAAACAACCTCTTAGGTTTTAATGCACATGCCTTTCCTCCCAAAAGAAGGTGAGAGTGTATGTTGGAGTTGTCATCTACATAGCCGCCAGACTTGGATCACCCTCTTCCTCTACTAACCATAGTGTTTGGAGAAGAGAAAGTTAAAAGCCTTCATCTTATTTATTTGTTTTAAGTCACTCCATGCCCATCTTTTGGCAGATCTCTGACATCTACATCAGTGGGGAGTCAGGGGACATGTCAGCCAAGGAGAAATTACTCCTGTGGACTCAGAAGGTGACAGCTGGTTACACAGGAATCAAATGCACCAACTTTTCTTCCTGCTGGAGTGATGGGAAGATGTTCAATGCACTTATTCATCGATACAGGTAAGTACAGTTGAATTTCTGACTTCCTCTTATCTCTTACTTATAAAAAATTATAATGCCTTTTCCCCCTTCAATCAGAAATTAAGGTGTGATTTATGTATTCACTTGAAAAAAATTTTTATTAAGCTCCTACTATTCTAGGCTCTGGGCACAGATAGCAGTGAACAGAATAACAAAAGTTCTTGCTCTCATGGAACTTACCTTCCAGTGGGAAGAACAAGAACAAACAAACAAACGCCTGCTGTCATACAGTGGCAAATACAGTGGAGGGATAGAGAGTGAGGGGCTAGTGGTAGTTTGGACAGAGCTGATCCAAGATGGCCTCTGTGATGAGGAGGTCAGGAGTGAGCCATGGGGACCTCCAGGTCAGACACTCCAGTTGAAGGAAAGCACAAGTGCAAAGTGCAAGAAGCGTGGGGGTTTGATTGGAGTGGCTGAGGACCAGCAGGTGGCTTGGAGTAAGTTGAAAGGAAGACAGAAATCAAAACCTCCTGCTTTTCTTCTTAACTTGCTCAGTATTTTTCACCTCTGGGAACTTTTTAAGAGTTTTCTTTGTATGAACTTGTGTGACATAGACTTTTATGTGCCTTGGTGAACTTTTACAGACCTGATCTGGTAGATATGGAGAGGGTGCAAATCCAAAGTAACCGAGAGAATCTGGAACAGGCTTTTGAAGTGGCTGAAAGACTGGGGGTTACTCGGTTGCTGGATGCAGAAGGTGAGAGTTTACTGAACTGAGGATGTTAGCCTTTTAGCCATTGTTCCTTCTCTTAGCAGTTCTGACACATTTCTTGTCTGTCCTCTCAGATGTGGATGTACCATCTCCAGATGAAAAGTCTGTAATCACTTACGTGTCTTCAATTTATGATGCCTTCCCTAAAGTCCCTGAGGGTGGAGAAGGGATCAGTGCTACGGTAAAAGAACATTTTCCTGAAGTACCTCTGAATTTGATTTATTTGGCTGGAATACACTGCTTGGACAGTGTTTCTTAAGTTTTCATTGTATATGGAGCACTTTTATACAGAGCTGCCTGAATCCACATTTTCTTTATCATAATAGACATTGTAGCCAGGTGTGGCAGTGCACTCCTGTAATCCTAGCACCTAAGGAGGCTGAGGCAGGAGGATCATTACAAGTTCAAGGTCAGCCTGGGCTACATAGTGAATTCAAGACCACTGAGACTTTGTCTCAAAAAAACCAAAAGAACAACGACATTAATAATAATAATGACATTGCCCTGAGTCCCTAAGAAATACCCCTAGATATTGCAGATTTTGTACCCCTAGCACAGATTATTTGGTGCTAAATGCCAGCAAAGAATGTCCTTCTCATCCTCAGCTGTAATTCAAGAGAAGGCAGCATTTTTTTCAGACACTAATATTAGCGTATTTAGGTGTATCAGAGATCTTTTCTGAATATTTTTAGTAGCTTGGTCTGTAGCCTTTCTAGATGTCAGGATATTGAATGCTGGCCTGAGAGTCCTTGAGGAGCTTTGAAACTGGGACTGTGAGCATTAAACTGAGCAGCTGCCTAGGCAATTAGAGGAAAAGGATTTTCTATGGTTTGGGGTGACCTGAGCTACTTTCTCCCGTGCTTGTTCTAGATATTGCTAATCAGATTTGTGATGTTTACCTTCTGGCAATAGGAAGTGGACTCTAGGTGGCAAGAATACCAAAGCCGAGTGGACTCCCTCATTCCCTGGATCAAACAGCATACAATTCTGATGTCAGATAAATCTTTCCCCCAGAACCCTGTTGAACTAAAGGTAAAGTCACGGACTTAGATTGCTTTTATAAATTCTTTCCAAGGAATAAGTCTCAGACATTGTCGCTCCTGGCTCTGGGTGAGGCGGTATGAAAAACTGGGCCCTGTTTCTTGCGTCCATTTATTCATTCATCAAATATTAACTCGTAGGCACTTTATAACCAATATATACACTTCAAAGAGACAGAAATTTTGGCCAAGGAGAGAGAAAAAGGAAGAATCGAGGAATTGTATAAATTACTAGAGGTAAGAAAGTTTATCTTTGACTAAAACTTGTGGTTTGCTGGTTTGCACTGTTGCTGCTCTTTGCTCAGATTCCCCGTGTTTGGTCTCCAACCTGCACTAATAGCAGTACCCTCAATCTGGTCTTGAAAAGTTATGGTAAAGCAGCAGTATCAACTATCTGTATTTTTTTTAAAGAATTTACTAAATGGCACCCATTTATTCAGAAATCCTGAGTTTTGTGGGTGAGTTTCTCTGCTTTTTTAGAGGAAAACTAAATTTTTCCTGGGGAGAAAAGGAAAGAGACTTCCCTTCATGTTTTGATTCCTAGAGAATTCAAAGCTGTAGATAGGCATTTAACCTTGTAGAATGGAGGTTATTGACCAGGAAGATTTATAGAAAGTATGAAGGAATGGAAGGATTTAGAACAGGGAGTTTCTAGTTTCTGCATTTTAAAGGTGATTTTTTTTGTTGTTGTTGTTCTCAGGGTGAGGGATTGCTAAATATTTTATTGCTTTTCCATATTAGATAGTGGGGAAAGCTGCTGATTGACTGGGTAAACGAGGAAGAATCAAAATATAAAGAATAAATGAGGGCCGGTGAGATAGCTCAGCGGCATAAGCGCCTGCCTGGCAAGCACGAGATTCTGAGTTCAACTCCCGGTACCCACATACGAAAAAAGGGCCGGTGATATCGCTCAGCGGCACAGGCACCTGCTGGTGCGCGAGGTCCTGAGTTCAACCCCTGGTACCCAAAAAAAAAGAATAAATGAAAATGGCCCCGAGAGCATGGCTGTGGTTTTGGACTGAAAAGTATCTCTTTCAGGTGTGGATTGAATTTGGGAGAATTAAGCTGCCTCAAGGTTACCACCCCAATGATGTGGAAGAAGAGTGGGGAAAACTCATCATTGAGATGCTGGAGCGAGAGAAATCCCTCCGGCCAGCTGTAGAGAGGTGGGTCCAGGGCCTGGGTGTGAGCTGATACTCTCTGTCTCGCTGTTTTGAGCCTTTCACTTGACTGTGGCTTTTTACTTTGTTTTAGGCTGGAATTGCTGCTACAGATTGCAAACAAAATCCAGAATGGTGCTTTGAACTGTGAAGAAAAACTGACACTAGCTAAGAATACACTGCAGTCTGTAAGTCTCCATTTTGTCCCACTTTATTTTTTTTTTTTTTTGAGACAGGCTCTTGCTATGTAGTTCAGGCTGGCCTTGAACTCACTATGTGTCCCAGACCAGCCTCAAACTCCCACCAGTGCCCCTCCCTCAGTCTCCCGAGTGCTAGGATTATAAGGTTGTGCACCGTGCCCGGCTGTCCCACTTCTTATGTCATGTGTTTTCCACTTCTCACCCTCTCCTTTAATGGTCAGGTTAACAGTTGAGAATTCTAGCTATGTTATGTTCCTTTTCTTGGAAGTGCAGTGGGCCCCTTGACCCCCTCTATCCTGCAGGGTGTAGTTTTCCCACCTTTATTTTCCCTCTCTGTTGCAGGATGCTGCTCACCTGGAGTCAGGACAGCCAGTACAATGCGAGTCGGATGTCATCATGTACATTCAGGAGTGCGAAGGTCTCATCAGGCAGCTGCAGGTGGATCTCCAGATCCTACGGGATGAAAATTACTACCAGCTAGAAGAGCTGGCCTTTAGGTGAGGGAAAGGAGCTCACACAGAAGGTTTGTTTACTTTATCAAGGCTCACTAATCAAGAGTGGGTCATGCTGGATGTGGTGGTGCACACCTATAATTCCAGCAGCCAGGAGGCTGTGGCAGGAGGGTCGACAAAAGTTTAAGGCCAGGCAGGATTACATAGCAAGACCTTCTCTCTCAAAAGGCCAAAAAGAAAAAAGAAGAAACAAAAGACTGGATGAAGAGATAGACCCTGAATCTTATAACTTGGGCGTTGGAGGTCTGTGTCTCAGTGGGAATATTGCATGTACATATTTTGGGCAGGAAAATTCTTGTGGTACAGGAAACTTTCCCTTTTTGCACACCCCTCCCACTAAGTGCCTGCAGGAAATCCCCACCTACTTTAGAATGACTTGCAGGGCTGAGATAACATACCTGGTTTAGAAACCCTGCTGATCATTCTGTAGAGGAAGAACCAGACACAGAGAGGGTGAGGATTATCTGAAGTCACACGGCGGTCCATTGTTTATTCTGTTATGCCTCTCAAGAGTTACACAATAGTTCTTAACACTGTGATTTGGCATTTGCCTTGAAGACAACTCCAAATTGCTGAAGATGTTATAATACCCCTTTGCATTCATGTAACACTTTTTCAAGACACTTTTCCTCTTATAATCTCATTTTTATTTTTACCATATTCTTACCTAATGGATAGTCAAGATTTTATTTTAAGTATATTATAAGCATGTAACACTTTTTCCACACACTTTTCCTGTTATCTCACTTCTATTTTTACCATATTCTTGTCTACGTATAGTGAAAAATTTTAGTGTGTTATAAATTTAAGCCTTTTCTTTTTTTCTCTTCTTCCATTGTAGGGTTATGCGCCTACAGGATGAGCTGGTCACTTTGCGCCTAGAGTGTACAAACTTATACCGGAAGGGCCATTTCACTTCACTCGAATTGGCCCCACCCTCTACTTTAACCACTACTCATCTGAAAGCAGAATCCCTGACCAGGGCAACCCATTCTCCTTCTACCTCCTGGTTCCGAAAGCCCATGACTCGGGCTGAACTTGTGTCTATCTCCTCTTCTGAAGATGAGGGCAATCTCAGATTTGTGTATGAGCTGCTATCTTGGGTGGAAGAAATGCAGGTGGGTATATGCCAATGTCCAAAAAGCTCATGCAGTGCACTTATGTTTACTGGACCCAGCAGCTTGTCTAAGAGGACCCTGATACATATTCCTTTAATTACCGATCCTGCCTGGACCTAAGATCTCCCTCCTTAAATCTTAACTGTGTAGGATCAGTACAGTTTCTCACAGTCCCTCTCTGCATAGCATAGGCTTCTCTAATTTGGAGGCTTTGGGGAATCTGTTCCCTCAGGTAACTGTGCTCTGAGTGCTTATTGGAGAAATCAGTGTCTTTAAATCTCAGGTTATCATTTCTGAAATTTTCTTCATTAGCAGAGGAAATTATTCTCATTTTTTTGTTGTTAGTTTAAACTTTTAAGTTTAAACAAGCCTTCTACGTTCCATAATTCCAAAGGTACTATTTATTATATTCTAGGATAATGGTTCAAATTTGATATTGTCCTTATCTTTTTAACCCTTTTGTTTTATATCAAATTTTTCCTATCCCAAGAGGTCCCCTATATCAATAAATTAAAAATACTCAAAGGCAAGCTAACTGTTCTAAAATTTTCTTCCATTGAGTAATAGTCGATGCCATGAATGAATGAAACAAAATATTTTCAAATATTTTTTCCTTATATCTGTTCTAATTGTGAAATGAAGATACTCCTAAGACAAATGCCTAAATTATAAAATTAAACATATGTAGCCTATGAAGACCCCTTTCTAATCGATGAACTCAGGAATATGTTCTCATATGCAACCACAGAAAGGTGCCTCCATTGCAAATATGTGGGCTTTCTTCTCCTGCTCCTTAGGGGTGATTATGGTATATTCACCTATAGAAAGTCGTGAATGGTGGAGATGGTTTAGATATCCTTTTACCTGACTGTCTACACCTAGCCACCTTGTCCAAACATTGATTCTGACCATTTTCTTTTCCTGCCTACTCAGCAGTAAATTACAACCTATTTTTTCATTTTTAGATGAAACTGGAACGAGCAGAGTGGGGCAATGACCTGCCTAGTGTGGAGCTGCAACTGGAAGCACAGCAGCATGTCCACACCAGTGTAGAGGAACTGGGCTTGAGTGTCAAAGAGGCCAGGTTGTATGAGGTGTGTAGTATTCAGAACCCACGTTATGTTTGGGACAGGTGGGTTGGGTAGTGTATGGTGGAGCCGGTATGCAGGATGCAGCAGTCTCTTTAGAGAAGGGGCTTTGGAAAAGAATGGGAACGATAGTCAGGTGTGGTAGTGCGTACCAGTAATCCCTGCTCTGGAGGCCAAGGCAGGAAGATCACCATGAGTTTGAGCCCAGCCTGAGCTGCATAATGAGACCTAGTCTCAGAAAGAAGAAAAAAAATACAAAAAAAGAACGAGAATGATGAATAGCACCTTACAGCAAATTCCCTTTCTACATTGTGTCTCTGTTAATCTTTGAAATAACCTTGTAAAAAAGGTATTTTTTTAACTGAGCCCTTTATAGTAAAAAGAAAAGTGGTAGTGGAAGCTAAGGTCAGAATTAGTAATCGGCAGAAACAGTGTCTAAACTCAGGCTATTTAGCCCGGCATGATGGTGCATGCCTGCAATCCCAGCACTCTGGAAGTTTAGCAGGAGGATTGCAAGTTCAAGGCCAGCCTGGATCACATTGTGAAACCCTATCTCAAAAAACAAAACAAAACAAGAACAAAAAAAACAAAACAACAGTCAAAACCTTCTACCTCCAAAAATTGATGCTCTTTTCCTTGCTGTCTGCATGTAGTAGAGAACTGGCTGATCTTCCCACTTTTTATTTCAGCTCTCCCTTTCAAGAAAGCAATTGAGTAGTTTGGTAATCATCAGGCATAGGTCTTGTTTTAAAGCTTTCCAGAATTGCTAGAAGGTCTATTGCATACCTGTGATTACCCTATTGAACTGTTGCCCACTTATTGCTGCCCTAGGCTATAAAATCTGATCCAGAGGCTTCTGCTTTCACAGAGCAGCCAATCTTTACCAGTGTACAGACATATTATTTGCACAATTGAAACCATGGCATATAATTTACTCATTCTCCAAATTTTTAAAATTTCATTTCTTTCGTATCAGGGAAAAATGTCCCAGAATTTCCATACCAGCTATGTTGAAACTCTTGGAAAGCTGGAAACACAGTATTGTAAATTGAAGGTGAGTTTTGACTGACTGGTTTAGTTTCTGCTTATGGAGAATCACTTCCCTCCAAACAACCAAAAGTGCATGGTTTGGCTGTTTTAGTTTTCTGTTTATTGGGTTATATAATTTACTGTTTAGTTGTACGTCTATATGATAATATGTTTTCCATTTTCTTTATGAGTTAAAAACCACTGCTGTGGAAAATGTTACATAAGTAGAACCTATCCTAGCTATCCTGTTTGCCAAAGCAGTGGCCATATGTCCTTTAAGACACAAAAATGAAAAGTTTGAGATCAATAGGGAGAATGTTTGTCTTGGTCACTTTCTCGTTGCTGGGATACAATACCCGACACCCACAACTTGAAGGAGGGGGGAGAGGTTTATTATGTCTCACAGTTTTAGAAGTTTCAGTTCATGTGTGGCAGGCTCAAATGCAGAAAAAGCATGGTGGGAGAGCCTGCTGTGGAGGAAAGCTCTACATGTCATGGCATCCAGGAAGCAGAGAGAGAAGGGAGAGCCAGGGGGAGAGAGACACTAAAGAGGTCACATTCCCAACGACCCACCTCTCCAACTGGGCCCCACCCCCAACAGCACACTTAGCAGCTGAACTCACCAGTGAATGAATACACCAGTGAGTACAGGACCCACACATTCCAGCCACCTTCCAAATGCTCCACCTGTGAACACATGAGCCTTTCGTAGGAAATTCCAGATTTAAACCATAACAAGACTTGCCTCCTAGCTGGTGTTTTTTTCATTCCTTTCAAGATTCTCTAGAGTAGATAGGCCCAGGATTATTCTTTATCCTGGCAATCCTCACAAAAGCCTTATTCTGTCTCCTGCCTAAGATTGACATGATTCTGGGAATCTTGTACAAAACTCGAATCCATAGAAAAGAACCCAGAAATTAAAAGACAGACTAGGGGCTGGGGGTGTGGCTCAGTGGTATAGAATTTGCCTAGCATACATTAGGTTCTGGGTTCAGTCCCCAGTACCATAAATTTAGAACGAAAGAGAGGACCAGTGAGATAGCTCAGCAGCATAAGTGCCTGCTTGGCAAGCGCGAGGTCCTGAGTTCGACTTCCAGTACCCACATACGAAAAAAGGGCCGGTGATATTGCTCAGTGCACGGGCACCTGCTGGTGCACGAGGTCCTGAGGTCGACCCCTGGTACCCAAAAAAAAAAAAAAAAAAGGAACGAAAGAGAAAAAGCAGGCTATATTCATTTCCCAGGGAGATCATTTTCTTTGATGTCAAATCTGCTATCATCTACAGATACAAAGTCTGGCAGTCTAACCTTATAACCCTTGTCTTTTCTAGGAGACTTCTAGTTTCCGGATGAGGCACCTTCAGAGCCTACATAAGTTTGTCTCCAGAGCTACCGCTGAGTTGATCTGGTTGAATGAGAAGGAGGAGGAAGAACTAGCATATGACTGGAGTGACAACAATCCCAATATCTCAGCCAAGAGGAATTACTTCTCTGTGAGTCTAGCACAGCAGTCCTGTCATGTTTATTTAATAGCAGAAAGAAACAGAAAGCTAGTCTGCCTCAAGAGCCTGGATTTCTAGAGTTGCAGTCTGATAAATGGAAATAGGGATTATGTCAATCTTAGGCAGGAGACAGAATAAGCCTTTTGTGGGAATTCCCAGGATAAAGAATAATCCTGGGCCTGTCTACTCCAGAGAATCTTGATAGACGGGGACGAAAAAAACACCAGCTAGGGGCCGGTGAGATAGCTCAGCGGCATAAGCGCCTGCGTGGCAAACACAAGGTCCTGAATTCAACTCCCGGTACCCACATAAAAAACAAAACAAAACACCAGCTAGGAGGCAAGTCCTGTTATGGTTTAAATCTGGAATGTCCTCCGAGGTGGAGCATTCGGAAGGTGGTTGGATCATGTGGGTACTGTACTCATCGGTAATGCATCTATGCCTGTGAGACATGAATATGGAGAGAGATGAAATAGATCCTCAGATATTTGGAATGCATTTAGAAGGGCAGTGTCTTGGGTGAACAGAGTAGCAGTGTGCAAGCAGTCATTTCAGAAACATTACAGCTCATGGTTAAGATTATAGTCTTTGGAGTGAGACAGACCTAAGATTTTTTTTGTTTTGTGGGTACCGGGGGTCGACCTCAGGACCTCGGGTGCCAGCAGGCGCCTGTGCCACTGAGCGATATCACCAGCCCTTTTTTCGTATGTGGGTTCCGGGAGTCGAACTCGGGCCCTTGCACTTGCCAGGCAGGCGCTTATGCCGCTAAGCCATCTCACTGGCCCAGACTTAAGTTTAGGTTTTCATTTCTTCACTAACTAGCTCTATGACCTTAGGCAAGTCATTTAATCTCTCTGGATCTTTGTAAAATAGGATTATATCCACTTCGTAAGGTTGTATAAAAGGTTGAGTAAGACTTAATAAGTTAATCTGGGCAAAGTAATTTGTAGAAGGCTTAGTATTTTTTTGACTGGGTTATACACTTGGCTTCCCACAAACTTCTGAATTCTCCTTGTTAATTCATTTAGTAACATTTTGATCTCAATCTCTTAATTTGTAAAGTAGATGAATATTCACAGAACAATGAGGCAGTTATGCTTTTCAATGAAAAGTGTAGATAAGCAAGTAAGGATATTTTTGCTACTTTCAGTATTTCCATATGTAGGGTTGTTAATGATTTCATAACCCCTATACAAATAGAAGGCTTTTTTACTAACCTTCCCTTTAGTTACTTTAATTTTATTAATTTGAGGTTCCTAAAAAATATGAGCTTCTAGGACTGATGAGATGGCTCAGCGGCGTAAGCGCCTGCCTGGCAAGCGCAAGGGCCCGAGTTCGACTCCCAGAACCCACATATGAAAAAGGGGCCGGTGATATCGCTCAGTGGCACGGGCGCCTGCTGGTGCGCGAGGTCCTGAGGTCGACCCCCGGTACCCACAAAAAAAAAAAAAAAGAGCTTCTAGTTGGTGAGGGCATATGATTCTTCTGAAGAAGAAGGAAGTAAAGTCTGTGTGAGAACTGAAATTAAGCTATAATAAACATATAAAGAAAGTGCCTTGGAGGCATCACGGAGAAAGGATAAATCTGATAGGAAGATTTCACAGAAGCATGGGCACCTAAATTGGGTCCCATAGTATTAATAGAATTTAGCGGCAGAGGAGGCACTGCAAGCTAAGGGAATGATCTAAGCAGAGCCCTCGGGTCAGGGATCCTGATGCGAGCTGTCTGCCCCAGCCACGTTTACCTCTTCTCTGCCTTCAGTGTTCATTCAGTGTTCCCCTGCTTTACTCAGATCTGGCTCAGGTCCACGTCCTTTGTGAATCGTTTTCTACTAATTCCAGCATTTGGCCCTTTTCCGAAATCTAGCATGTGCTGTTTATACATCTCATCTTGGCACCAATCCTATGTTGTAGGCTCCTTAAAGTAGGGCAGGGAACCCTGCTTTTTCTTTATTGCTACTCCTTCCCTTAATACACTTAATCTATAAAACTGAATTGAATTTTTAGGAGTTGACAATGGAACTGGAGAAGAAGCAGGATGTGTTTCGGTCTCTACAAGACACAGCAGAACTGCTGTCACTTGAAAACCACCCGGCCAAGCAGACAGTGGAGGTATGTAACTTGAAAATGTGTGAAAGTCAAATACTCAGACATTATTGTTACAAAAATATTCAAATTGGAGGCTTTGCTCTGTTGAAAGTTCTAGAGCAATGGTGGCAAACCTATGGTGTGTGTGCTGTTCTTCTTTTAAGACAAAAAATGTTAATATGTGAGTTGGTTTTTCTAAACTAAAACCTCAGTGTTCGGATTTGATGTTGGCACTTTTTGATAAATAAGTGGGTTTGGCGTTCCAATTTGGGCACTCATCTCTAAGAGGTTCGCCATCACTGGTTTAGAGATGTCAGGGGTCATTTGTCTTGCATCTTCTCCCTTTTCATCCCAGACTGTTCTATAGTATTCAAATGCCTGTGAACAGTTTTGATAGTCTAGAACAAACAATGTAATATTGATTCTGACTTTATGGAGGAAAGTGACTTGTATTATATTCCTTCATATAACTAACTGTCCAGACTTACCCTGCCTCTGGTTGTTATAGTGCTTTTGTCCAGAGAAGAGACACAGTAGAAGAATCTAGGAGGGATTTATTTATGCCTAGGTTTTGCTGGCCCATTTTTAGTTACTAAGTGTGAAGAGACCTTTTTTGTGTAACTCCTTCTTAGAAAACCAGGTTGGATAAAGAGCAAGCCTCCTTCTCATGGGAAGCATTGAGCATATGCCAGTCAAGTATCTCTGTGTCTCTTTTCTTGGCCTTTCCATCATTAGCAGAATTGTATGTGAAGCCTCTGGCACATATACAGTACATTGAGTCTGTTGAACTCATGCCCTGTGTCTGTGTGCTTGGTTGTTGCAGGCATACAGTGCTGCCGTCCAGTCCCAATTACAGTGGATGAGGCAGCTGTGCTTGTGTGTTGAACAGCATGTGAAGGAGAACACAGCTTACTTTCAGGTATGATGGGCTTTGTGTGAGTGTGTGTGCATACCTATGTTGAAGGTGAGTTTAAAAACATGTCTGTATCAGTTAGCTTTTACTAATTGTGTGAACTACCTCAAAAAAAAAACTTCAGTTGCTTAAAACAAAAATCATTTTTGGGGCTGGCTCAGCTGAGTGGTTCTCTTCATTTTGCCTGTCATATGTGTGGCTGCAGGCAGCTAGCAGACAGCTAGGGGACTATTTGACCCCAAATAGCATCACTCAAATGTCTGACAGTTGGCTGGGGTGACGGTGCAAGACCATGTTTCTCTAGCATTGCATAGCCTTCTTCACAAAGTGCCCGTGGCCTAGAAGCAGCAAGAAGGAGCAAGACCCTGTGCACAAGTACTTTTTCCACTTCTGTTACACTTGGTAAACCACTGGTCAAAGCAAGTCACATGGCCACACCCCACTTCAAGGGGAGGAGATTGAGACGCTGCCTCTTGCTGAATGAAAGGAGCTGTAAAATATTAAGACTCATCCTACCCCCAGTCCATCACAAGATGAAAGAATACACTGCTTATTTTTGAATGAGGGTAGAGGAGCGAGTAAGCTATTACCTGTTTTTGCTCTGAATTAAATAATCTCTGATCGTTTTGTAATCATATCATTCAATTGAAACAATGGCTCACTCAAACTCTAGGCTTTGTATGTCATCCCTAACATTTTACTAACATGGCTGTTTTATTTTTTTGTTTTGTTTTGTTTTCTTTGAGAGGGTCTTGCTGTTCAGTTGAGGCTGGCCTTGAGCTCACTGTGTAGTCCAGGCTGGCCTTGAACTCTTAGCAGTCCTCCTGCCTCAGCCTCCCAAGTGCTCAGATTACAGATGTGCACCACCATGCTTGTCTTTGATGCAGTTTGTCAAGCCTTTCAGTTTATACTGCTGTGGACTTTGTAATGAACTATCACTAATTCTGTAGAGTGTAGTCAGCAGAATTTGCTCAAATCAACACAGTCAGATTCTTTCTTAGTTAAATCTGGGCATTCTGAGGTGTCGAGCATAAGCCCTCTTCCTTATTTTCCCACAGTTCTTCAGTGATGCCCGAGACCTTGAGTCATTCTTGAAGAATCTGCAAGACTCCATTAAACGAAAATACTCCTGTGACCACAGCACCAGCTTGTCCCGCCTTGAGGACCTGCTCCAGGACTCCATGGTGGGTGTTGCTTCAGTGGGATGGTTACTTCTGAGAAACAGTGACCTGTCAGCTGCTGCTGTTTATATCCTTGAGAGCTCCTGGGCAGTGGGTCATTCGTATAACAAAGTCTGGCTCACATTCAAACAGAGTTTAATCCGTTTTGTTCTCTCTCTTTTTCGCTTTCCTTTCCTTAAAGAAGTTTTCACGAGATTTCTTTGGGTATGTTACTGCCATCTCCCCCAAGCCACTCAGTGCTCATCGTACTTGCTTTGCATCTTTCCTGTTATAATGTAGTAGTTGGAGCCAAGGATAAGGTGTGGACTATGAAGAACAGGGTTGACAGGGATTAGCTGATATTAGTTTGTTTTTACTCTCTTTTTTTTTTTTTGGTACCGGGACTCAAGCTCAGGACCTTGAGCTTGCCAGGCAGTCGCTTGTGCCTCTGAGCTATATACCCGGCCCTGTTTTTACTCTCTTATGCAAAAGAGAATTCTAAAACGTGAGATCTACCTGAGTCCAATTTTTCCTCCTTGGTTATTTTATTTTGGTAATGATGAGGTAAATCTGATTAGAAATCTGATTTTAATTAAGGCCAACATTAAAATCTTATTTAGAGGTAATGCAGTATTTGTCCAGTTTATTTATGTAGCAATACTAGCCTTTAAAAATAGTTTTACTTGTATTTAATCCAAATCAATTTTATATTCATTTTCTCCAATGAATTATTCCTTCAGGAGTGCTGGTTGTAAAATTAGCAGAACTACTTGCATTTACTGAATGTATTACTTAGAGTTGGCAAGACAGGGCACAGCTATACCTCAAATTAAGAGACATGTATTTTCAGTAGGGAAATTACTTTTCCGGTGTGAGAAGCTAGGGAATTCTCACATTTCAATAGAAATTTCTAACTAGAACCAGAATAATAACCCAATGCAGCTTGTTTTTGTTTTATTTTATTTTATTTTATTTTTTCAGTGGTGGGGATTAAACCTAGAGCCTTGGACATGCTAGGCAAGTGCTCTACCACTGAGCCATACTCCCCCACCCACTCCCCCAACTTTCAGGTATAGTAAACCTGTATGCAGGTTTACATTCAGTGCTTCACCTGGGCAAACAGAGTGTTAATTTAATTAATTCGGAATGCAGTATAAAAGCCTGAATTTTCAGTTGTTGTCTTTAAAATGTCTCTCTCAGAGGTACTCCAAGTAGGAAGGAGGAATATAATCCTTGGCTGTTATCTCTTCCTTCCCACAGAGTACCTTCCCGTCATAGGGTAACTCTGCAATTGGCATATCTTCTCTTCTCGAGGGTCGCTGCTCTGTTCCCTCTTCTCCAGGTCAGGGGCATCGGGTTGGCGGCGTCATCGGGGCATGGAGTCACCTGGGTCTGCTCCTCAGCTTGTCCTCAGCTTGTCCGTCAGGTTCGGGAGCATCTGTCCTGGCTTCTGGTTCTTTTCAGAACTTTACCACGCTAAGCACTTGGTCTCTGGAGCTTGAGATGTTTGGCTGTGGGTTAGACAGAAATTGACATCTTTATTACAAGGAAACTGAAATGGGTAGACCAGCTCTCAAGTATGGAAGTGTGGCTGTCTTCCCTGATGTATTCCATTCCTCTTTCTTAACTAATAAGTTAAAGTTGTATTTCTTCCAATCATGCTCCCGGGGACAGGCACAGGTAGTTCATTTAAGCATTTCTTTTTCTTTACTTGCGTATTCTTAATTCTTTAATGGCATTTCTCAACATTATTAACTCTTTACTCTCATCACATCTACATCCATTCTAAGAAAACCCTCTTCAGGGAACTGTTATGCCTCACAATGGAGTTGAAACATCCTGTATAATAGATAAAGGCTTATCATTTACTCTCTAATGGAATTTGGTAGTAGATTACTACCAGTTTTACTGACTAAGAAGTTCATTAGGTTTTAAGATAATTGGGTTTGCAGAGATTTGATAGTTTCAGCTTTGCATGTTACTTCATTCAAACCAATCAAATTTACATGAATACAGCATGGCAAGGTAGTAAAGGTAAACCTTAAGTCATTTATCATGATGGCTTCACCAACAACATTTGCTTGTGAGTTGTTGGTTGAAGGACTAAGATCTTTCTCTAGAAAGCTTAACTCAATTTAAGAAAGTTAAATATGTGGAGTAGAGCTTGGGAGATGGAATCATTTTTAAAATGTTAAATCACTTAACTTGAGCTTCTCCTAAGCAGAAAGAGAAGGACTGATTTCTACCAGTGAGAAATAATAATAATGCTAGTAATATATTAATATCATACAGTAGTATATTATTATTATTATATTGTTAACTTCTACATTCTCTGAACCATAATTGGAGAAATCCTTTATTTGCTATATAGCTGTATTTGACAACTATAAGTTTGTCTTTGTTTTGTTTTTGCATGTGGCTTTATGGGTCATTCAAAGGGACACAGGGAGAAATCTGCAAATTTACAGTACAAAAGCACTTGGTAGAAAACAGAAATGTTCTCTCCTTTTTTTCTTTATTCTTGTCTAAATCTTTATCTAAGATGCTCCACCAAGGATCCCTACTTAACTGAGAAATGACATTCTCTAAGGGAGTGGAGCACTGAGTTTTCATTGTTGACTTGGTGACTCTGAGTAGCACCGTTAATGTCCTTTTGTTTTTCTTCTCATTTTGTAGGATGAAAAGGAGCAGCTTATACAGTCCAAGAGTTCGGTTGCCAGTCTTGTTGGGAGATCAAAAGCCATCATTCAGCTAAAGCCACGCAGTCCAGACCATGTGCTAAAGAGCACCATTTCTGTGAAGGCCATCTGTGACTATCGCCAGATTGAGGTGAGGAGCCTTTCCTCTTGAGGGAAGGGGGAGAGAAGGGAGGCCTTCAGTAAGCGTTCTGATTATAAGAAAGGATCAAGTTATAGACATTGTGAATTTAACAATGCTCAGATCCCTACCATCATTAAAAAAGGTTTCACCTCTACAATCTTGACCTACTTCCTGCCTCAGTGATTGGCACCATCATCCCTCAATTACCAAGTTGACAAGAGTAGGACTTTGTGATACTTGGGAGATATCCTTCCCTTCCCTTCTTATCCCCACAGTTAGTAGGACCACCAAGTCCTACTAATACTACCTTATAAATATCCCTTAAATATACTCTCTGTTCCTGCTGCTACAACCCTAAGGTAGATTATAAGTTTCTTTCACTTGGATTATTTTATTGGCCTCATTTTTAGCACATTCTTATCCTACCACTAGCATGGTATTTAAAAAAAAAAAAAAATCACACTCTTCTGCTTAAGTCCTATAGTTTCTCACTGCTTTTAGGAGAAAGTCCTAAATTCCTCAATATGGCTGTAAGATCTGGAATATTCCATCTTTACCTCCCTAACCAAGACTCAGTCATGTCCTTTTCAACATTGCCTGGTGAACAGCATTTGTCAGACAGTATCGTGGCTGTATACCCCCGCAGAGTATGTGGAATATAAACCAGGTTTACCCGCATACCATTGTGCCATTTTTTATTTCCAGTGATTTAGCACACTTGCGGGCACAATGGCAGGCACTCTACAAAAATTTGTATACAAAAGAATGAATGAATAAAAGAAAGAGTAGGACTGCATTTTTCTGTGTCTCAGTATTTCTGTCTCTAAAGTAGGAATAATAATATTGATGTCTCTGAAGAGAAAAAAATTGATGAGTCCAAAATGCTTAAACATTTCAGGAGTCTGGGTGAAATAATAGGAAGAAAGTGAGAAGTTTAAAAAAGTAATGCTGTGATTAATTATGTCCCTTAATTTTTACTCTAATAGTTTTTGGTATAGAGAGTCCTCTTGAGGGTTTTTTTGTTTGTTTCGTTGATCAGGTGTTTTGTTTTATTTTGAAACAGGGTCTTAATGTAGTTCAGGCTGGCCTTCAACTCACTATGTAGCCCAGGCTGGCCTCAAACTCATGGCAGTTCCCCCTGTCTCAGCCTCTCAAGTGCTAGGATTGCAGGTGTGCACCACCATGCCTGGCTCTTGACGGTTTTATAGTCTCCTCATAACTCATATACTGAGTTATTTCACATGTAACAGTAATTTAATATATACACTTATTTCCTCTATTTATTTGATGTGTTGCGTATTTATAAAATCAGAAACCCAGGCTGGTGATATAGCTCACCTGCCTGGCAAGCGCGAAGTCCTGAGTTCGACTGCCGGTGCCTGCATATTTAAAAAAAAAATCAGAAACCCTCACTAAAGTGATGCAGAGCTTTTCTTAAACAGATGTTTTTTTTTTTTTTTTTTGAATGGGTACCAGGAGTCGAACTCAGGACGTCGCACCTGGCAGCAGGTGCTTGTGCCGCTCAGCAATATCACCGGCCCTTTTTTTTCCTTTATGTGGGTACCAGGAGTCAAACTCAGGACCTCGTGCTTGCCAGGCAGGCGCTTATGCCGCTCAGCCATCTCACCGGCCCGAGATTTTTTTTCCTTAAGAATTTCATAGCTTTGGATCAGGTACCAGGCAATAAGTTGCTGGCTTCTCCATTAACAATAACTTGTGACTTTGTCCCTTCAGATCACTATTTGTAAGAATGATGAGTGTGTGCTGGAAGATAACTCTCAGCGGACCAAATGGAAGGTGATCAGCCCCACAGGGAATGAAGCAATGGTGCCATCAGTCTGCTTCCTCATCCCTGCACCCAATAAGGATGCCGTTGAAATGGCCAGCAGGTAACTGTGCTCAGCTAAGTGCTGCCACCTCTGCACTTTGTCTTAGGTGAATTTAGGAGTAATGAACCCGCTTTTGTGATCTCCCCAAACAGAGCAAGCAAATTGTAAAGTCTCTTCTGGGAAAGTCCTCCTGTTAGGGAAATCAAGTCTCGGTTGCCAGCCACAGTAGATCTTCAGTAATTCAGTGATATTTCTTTTTAAAAGAATTCTTGGTTATAAACAGCTTACTCTCAGAGGGTTGGTTTTTATAGTAACAGCTACTTTAATTTATATTAAAGTAGTTCATGTACACATTGTAGAAAATTGGGTTATCGTACAAAGCTTATTATAATGAAAACTAGCCAAGTGTGGCGGCACATGCCTCTAGTCCCAGCTACTTGGAAGACTGGAGCAAGAGGATCCTTGAGCACAGGAGTTTGGGATCAGCCCAGGCAATACAGCAAGACTCTGTCTCGTGAAAGAGAGAATGGGGAGGGAAAGAAGAGAAAATGAGCAGTCATCCCCACCCAAGGGTTCTGCCTGGCAGAAACAACTGTTTTCAACTCTGTTAGCAGGTTTTTCTGGGCTTTAACCTCCAAATTTCTAAACAATTTGATGTTTTTCTTGATACTTTCTGATTTTTTTTTTCAACTTTGGAAATTTATTACTGCAGGAAATTAACATTTAGCTTTATACACACACATAACTTCTTTTCTTCTCAATGTAGTTATGTCACAATTGTTTTAATATTGATTATTCAATTTGTCATTACATTGTAGCTGAGCTGCATAGATAGCACTCTAGGACATCATTATGAAGCAGTCATGCCACACCTCTCTGACCTCATCTTCTGCCACACTTCTATACTCTGCTATTTTTCCTGTTTTTCAAACACAGCAGGCATTTTCTTAGCTCCGGACTTTTGCACTTTCTGCTTCCTTCAGGTGGTTACATTTTTATTTTTGTCTGCATCTTTAGCATCTAGAACCATTCCTGGTACATAGTAGGAACTCAAACAGTTGTTGAATTAAAGAATGAATAAGTGATCATACATATATAAATAAATTATTGTATTAATGTCTTGTATAACTTTATTTCCTTGGAGTAGGTAATTGTTTTGCTGTTTTAGTTTGCTTGTCTGTCTGCATATTATGAATCTATCTCCAAATTCTTCCCTCTGTAACTACAAAAATCTCTTCAAATATTGTCAAACACCAGACGTAATTTTCATTTTTGTCTTCTCTTGGAACCCTCTCTTTTGGCCTATTCTGTCTTACTTTCTTGGTCTGTGCCTGCTCCGTAGCCCTGATTTAGTGCTGCCTGTGGCTTTTCACATCTTCTCCTGGGGATTCACTTCACTTCTCTTTTGCGTTGGAACCACGGACTCCAGGTCTTAGTGGTTTGTTGCCTGGTTTGGGGGAGTACACTCTCCAGGGCTGCTGAAAAAGACCACATGGGGAGTGCATTTTTTTGACACCTCTCATATCTGAAAATGTCTTTTATTCTTCCTTCGTAATTATTGGCCAGATACATCATTTTTTAAAAATTATTTTCACTGTGAACCTTGAAGGCATTGCTTTATTGTTTCCTAGTTTTCAAGGTTTCTTGTTCAGATACACAACATACTCTTCATCCCCGCCCCCTTTGAAAGGTTATGTAACAGTAAAATTCACTTTTTATAGTGAGCAGAATTACTGGTTTTCACAGAATTGTGTATACACTACTCAATGCAGAATAGTTTCATACTTCTGCCTTTTTATGAAATCTTTATTTCTCTGGAAAAACTCTTTGCATCTATTGTGCTAATGAACATAAACTGGAAACTCTTCTTTCAGATCTTGGAAAATTTTTCTAGAATTATTTCTTGAATTGTTTCAATTTCTATGGGTTTTTGTTGTTGTCTTATTTTCCCTGTTCTTGCTTTCAGGAATTCCCTTTTGTTTTTCAAATGTTAGACTTGATGAGCTGATTCTCTGATGCTCTCTTATTTTCTGTTTTTTCTTTGTGTTTTTAGTCTTCCTTTTTTTTTTTTTTTGGTACCGGGAATCGAACTCAGGCCCTTGCACTTGCCAGGCAGGCTTGTGCCAGGCAGGCTTGTGCCACTGAGCTATATCCCCAGCCCTAGTCTTCTTTTGAGATTCCCTGAACTTATTTCAATGTTAGTAATATTCCAGGGACTTTTTAAGAACGGGAAGATGTCTCATTTAAATAATGTCCTGCTACTAGTTTGCCATCCTATTCTTTATATCTCACATCTTCTCAACTTGAGTGAAATCCAGATAACTTAGCATGTGTGACTGTGTCTGTATGTCTGCAGGTCTTGCAATTGCTGAGATTGAGGCAGGCTTGCGATGCTTAAGAAAATATCTCAAGCCCACTGTGCTCTAGTTTCCTTTTGAATACCAAGTGAACTTCTTAAATTACTATTAACTTTTAAACATTTTAGCATTTTTGTAACTTTGTAGAACATAGCAAACCACTTTCTAAACATTAGTATCATCATTTTTCAACAATTCCAAATAGGATTATTTTATCTGCATTTTTCTCTCCCTGGGACTCTCCCTGGTTATTTCATCTACTTTAAATATATATATATATATATTTTTTTTTTTTGTATATGTGTGTGTGTGTGTGTGTATATATATATATATATATGTATATATATATATTTTTTTTTTTTTTTTTTGAGATAGAATCTAGCTATATAATTCAGGCTGGCCTTGAGCTCACTATGTAGTCCAGGCTGGCTTCAATCTCGTGGTGATCCTCCTCCCTCAGCCTCCCAAGTGCTGGGATTATGGGCGTGTGC
This sequence comes from Erethizon dorsatum, assembly GCA_028451465.1. Classification (NCBI taxonomy): domain Eukaryota; kingdom Metazoa; phylum Chordata; class Mammalia; order Rodentia; family Erethizontidae; genus Erethizon; species Erethizon dorsatum. The sequence continues at coordinate 104,150,337 of CM051827.1, read as the reverse complement.
CACCATGCCAGGGTAAAAAATGTATTTTCAATAATAAATAAACACGGAAATTATACATTTAATGGAATACCATGTTTTATAAATATTTGATTAGTGCATGTTAATATTACCTGATGGTGGAGGGGATTATTTTGGGACACTCGTACATGCATTTAACATATGTTAATCGATTTTCATCTCATACCCCCCTTCTATCTTCTTATAATCGTATTACATTCAGATAACATATTCGAGATTATTAAATATATTAACATGATATACATAATACTGTAGCAAGTCCAAATTTATCTGTGAAAATTCCTGTGTTGTCAGAACAGGTTGCCTTTGCTTAACTGTAAGTTCAGTTCTGCTAAAACAATCACAGTTTTCTGTGGAAGGCCTCTGTTGTGGAACTGTGACTCAAGTCTTAGACTAAGTCTAAGACTCAAGTCTTAGAAAAGCTATAGCCAGGTCCTATGTTGTTTCTAGAGTGGAACAGTCTTATCAGAAGGTGATGGCCCTTTGGCATCAGCTACATGTTAACACCAAAAGCCTTGTCTCCTGGAACTACCTGCGGAAAGACCTTGACCTTGTACAGACCTGGAACCTAGAAAAGGTAATGGTGAAAACGTTACCTCAGATTTGCATCCTACTGGGTAGTTTTTCAGAAGCTTTTGTCACTACTGTGAGACTTCTTCCCAGCTAAAGGGAATGAAGGGAATCAGAAGCACTGTTTCAGGTTTAGGGATAATTCGGAACTAGAATTAGCAGCAGAAATAGTTAAGGATATTTCTGATGAAAATAAATAACGTCTTTGGCAAAGGGAGGTGGTTGTTCTTTTCACTCTGCAAGACAGACATCTTTACGTAAAACTATGTAGTAGGTAAATACCAGTGGTCTAACAGTTATTAAGTGAGGCACAAATTGTGTTCCTGGGGTGCTGGTAATGTTGTGTTTTTTGATCTGAATATTAATTACATGGATGGATTCAGTTTGTGAAAATCGAAGTGTTTACAATTATGCTTTCTGCACCATTTTGTATACGTATATGTTAGACTTTAACAGACGGGGGGAAAGTATTATGTTCCCATTTTGTTGAATTTTCTCTTGGCTGCTTCTGTCTAGCTTCGATCCTTAGCACCAGGGGAGTGCCACCAGGTGATGAGAAACCTCCAGGCCCATTATGAAGATTTTCTGCAGGACAGTCATGACTCTGCGCTCTTCTCAGTGGCCGATCGCCTGCGCATAGAAGAGGAAGTGGAAACTTGTAAAGCCCACTTCCAGCACCTGATGAAGTCCATAGAGAATGGTGCGTGCACTAGGACAAAGGGAGGGAGAATGATGGAATGAGAGCTCTATTCATACAAACTACAAAGTAACGTCACCTTGAAATAGAGATCTTATAGAGATAAATTCTCAAATTGCAGAAGCTGATATTTTGATTATTATTATTGCTAATTATCCTATCACATTTTCTTGTGGCTATAACGTGCTTGGGTCCTTAAAAGACAATATAAAATGCATGGACTATAGAGTCAAGCAGTGTCTCTAAAAGAGATGAGACCTTGCTTTCATCAGTGGGATGTCTGGTCAGCTGAAGCTACTGGTACCCTCTGTCTGAGGGGACTCTTTTGTCCTTAGCTGTGTTGATCACTGATAAGGAACTTAGTGGTCCTCTGTTCTATGCTTGTGTATTCACAGAGGATAAAGAGGAGACTGTGGCCAAGACATACATATCAGAGCTGAAGAATATCCAGCTACGTCTAGAGGAGTGTGAGCAGAGGCTGGTCAGACGAATTCAGTCTCCAGCCAGCTGTAGGACTGACAAAGATGCCCGGCAGGACATTGCATTAAGGATTGCAGAGCAAGAGGTAAGCCCCAGGAGAAGGTGGCAGAGGCAGTGCTTTCACATCAGTTGGATGGCTAAAGAGTATGGACCCTAGGAAATGAGGCAGCAGACTCATGACAGTACTGCTGAGGAATTCTTCCTTGCAGCCTGTGCACATTTTTTTTACCTGAGGAGACCCATGTTTTCAGCCTCAAGTGTATTGCTGAATTGATTAGCTTCCTAAAGACTTGAGAAGGCAGATGGACTGGTAAATTGTTCTCAGTGTTGCATTTGGGCTATGTATTTTATAGTTATTTAGTAAAGATGCTTCTATCCCTTATGTGCTGTGTTACTTTCTATGACTTATCTACTAAGTGTGGTGACCTTCCGTCCTATGACTCAATAAATACAAGGAAAGAATAAGATTCTAGTGTGGGCTGTAATGCACACAGTCTCTAACTTTGAGCAGACTAACTCATTCTTAGTTTTCTTTCTGTAAAATGGAGACAACAATGCATAAGTCACAGAGTTGTTTAGAAATTTAAACAAGGAGTACATATAGTGTGAGCTTCCTGAGAAAAGTAAAATGCTGTAAAATATAGTATTCTTGAAATAAAAGTAGCCAATATTGCTTTATTAAATACTCTGCAGCATGCAAAGGAAAGGAGTCAAGGTGCTGGTTTTTTGCCTGTAGTGTAGTAAAAGAAAAATAAAAGATTGAAGACACATTTAGCAACTTCAGTATAAAATATGTCATAGGCTAGTAACTAGCATATTTTCTAATTTCCCAGCAAACATTACCGAAGGAATTTAGAGTGTTCTGTAGAACAGTTCCGCTTGGGATGGTGTGAGACAGCTCTATGAAGTTTATTACATTTATCTGGAAATGTAAGGGGGATGGCAGTGAATGGCACATGAGAAGTGATTTTTCTTACCTTTCTCAGTTATGCCTAAACCTGAAGAGAAAGATGAGAGGGGCAGTATGATTTTCTCTGGCTGAGAGGGATTGTATATGTCTGTATAAGGCATCCACATAAGCCTGTAATTCTCATGTGAAGATTTTCTACTTTCCTGTAGTCATATAAAAATCTGTTTGTCCCTGGAAAAAACAGAACATGCTAAGACCCGTTTCTTTCTTTATTTTCATTTGTTTGTTCATTTACTGCAGTGGTAGTGATTGAACCCAGGGCTGCTGTACCACTGAGTTATACCTCAGACCCCAGTCCTTTCAAAATTTTTTATTTTGAGACAGGTTCTTACTAAATCACTAAGTTGCCCAGGTTGGGCTCACATTCATGATCCTGCTGCCTCAATATCCCAGAGTTCTGGGATTACAGGCATGTGCCACCATGCCCAGCTTTTTGCTTCTATTTTGTTTTGATTTGCTTTTTGAGATAAGAGTCTCACCGTGTACTCTAGGCTTGGCTCAGACTTGCTGTGTAGTCCAGGCTGGTTTTGTACTTGTGATCTTCTTGCCTCAGCCCAAGTGCTGGAATTACAGGCATGTACTCCAATGGCCAGCTAATTTCCAAATTTAGTCATTGGGAGCCCCTTATAACTGGCTTCTTTGTCCTTTTAAAATTGGTCCTTTTATTTTTTGAGCACTTTACTTTTAATAAAGCAAAATATTCCAGGTTCATCTTGCCTTTGTTAGCCCCAACCCCAAGAATCAGTTATTTTTCTGAAGAGCTCTACACCTTTTGCTTGGAGAATGTATTTAGAAGCCAAGAGTTGAGCGCTAAATGTGCTTATAGCTGTGTCATTGCTTGTGGCCTGCTCAGCAGACATAACTAGAAAACATACATTACCAACGCAGTAATACACGTATATAAATACATACATGTTCTATATACACGTACAATCATACATGTATATGTACATCTATGTGAGTATACACATGTAAATGTATCATCTACACAGATCAATATATGAATTTATGAGTGTCTGTCTTTATCCAGTTCCATACCCAGGGTTTATTCTAACCTCTCTGTAATTCCCTTCCCCAGGGCTGAAAAACATGCTTCATGTTACTCATAATATATTTATTTGTTGTGCAAACGTAGTATTACATATAATATTTTGAGAATTGCATAAACAGACCACTACTACTACATAAACAGACCTACTCTACTAGAGTTCAGCAGTTATTTATGGGTCTTCTTATCTTTGGCCTGAAGATATATCTATAGTCCAGCTATTATCTTCAGGAATTACTTGTATGTATTGTTGCATCTCCCTATTAAGTGTGATTGTTATTTATCTCGAATACAGTTAGACTTGTTTATTTCTGTTTGTGTTGCATTTTAGGAACTCTTCCCCCCTTCCCCATCCTTCATTATTTGTTTTGTTGTCATTGTTTGTAACTTGTATTTTATTTGTATATTTTAAATTTTTTTATTAATACATAGTTGCAATTCATGCAGTTTACAATCATCTTGGGGAGTGGTTACATATACATATTACAGCTCTTTTTTTAATCCCCCTTTTTTAATAAGAATGTAAAAACAGCAGTTTCTTAGTTTGGTCAACCATTCTTGTATAAGCATTTTGATGTTTCTAATACTTTGCTTTTCAAATAAGGACTTCTAAAAAAAAAAATAATAAAATAAAACAAAAAAGGACTCCTAGCCGGAGGTGGTGGTGCACACTTACAATCCCAGCACTCAGGATGCTGAGGCAGGAGGATCGTTGCCAAGTTCAAAGCCAGCCTGGGCTACATAGTGAATTCAAGGCTGGCCTGAACTACATAGTAAGACCCCATCTCAAAAAGTAAAATTAAAGAAGGACTTCTTTCTAATATCTTTGTTCATTTCTGTCTCTGTCTTTATTGTGTTCTTGTTCCTGACAGCACACTCAGGAGAATTTGCAGCAACTGAAGTCTGAGTTGGATGCTGTTTCTACAAAATGCAACGGCTTCCTCCATCAGTCTTCATCTGGTTCGAGTGTCCCAACTCTGCGTTCAGAGCTGAATCTGCTGGTGGAGAAGATGGACCATGTCTATGGTCTCTCTGCTGTCTATCTGAATAAGTGAGTGAGCTGCAGTTTTGGGTGCAAAGGGCAATGTTTTTTATTGGGATCAGATAGGGAAGAGCCTGGAGTGTTTCATGAGTAATTCAGAAAAATTTGAAGTCTTTTGTTTGTTTGTTTTTTTCTGCTACTGGGGATTGAACCCAGGGCCTCTGCACTGAGCTACATCTGTAGTGCCTTTTAAAATTTTTAATTTTGAAACAGAGTTTCACTAAGTCCACTAAGTTGCCCAGGCTGAGCTCATACTTGCAATCTTCCTGCCTCAGCATCCTAGAGTGCTGGGATTACTGGTATGAGCCACCAAGGTCAGCTAAGATTGCAGATCTTGCAGAGCATTTACCTATGGCAAGAAGTCTTGACTTTACTTCCTAGTAACATGGAGTGTGTTGATTTGGAGTGCATTGAACAAATGCCAGTGATATGGATGAAGAATTCATTTGCAGCGTTAGCACTATTTTGTACCTTATTTCTGTTTGAGTAGATACCTCTGAAAATAACTCTTAAAGGCATTAAGACAAAGGGAGAGAGACTAAACATAAAAAAGAAAAGTTCCCAGCTAACCTAGATATTAGTGTTTCAGTGTCTTCCTTCTACCCGCCCATCTCCACTCATGACCTTGAGTGGCAGATCTGGGGCACTTTGGAGTCATGGGGGTTTGTGGCCTCATGCCTTCTCTCCGCGAGTCCACCACATATATGTGTGTCCCAGGCCCACTTAGAACTTCATTTTGAATTGTCTTAAATTGGCAACAGGATTGGGGAGGGATTTCTGTCTCTCTTTACAAGATGTTTTTATAAAACCTCATTATCCACTAATCGTGAGGTTGATTTAGTAAGTTATGTTTTGTGAATCTCTCTATAGCATTCTGGTATATAAACTGAAGTCTTAAAATTCACGTGATAATGAAGAAAGATGATTTTTATCCCCACAGATTAAAGACAATTGACATTATAGTGCGTAACATACAGGATGCTGAGCTCTTGGTCAAAAGTTATGAAATCAAGCTGAGTCAAGAAGAATCAGTACCAGCAGATCTCTCAGCTCTGGAATCCCATCGGTCCACATTACGGGTCGGTTATTCTAGTTTCTTAGGAGGTTGATTTAACATAGTTATTGCTTTGGGTTAGCAGAGAAATGCAATTTTTTTGGGGGGGGGCACCGGGAATCGAACTCACGACCTCGCACTTGCCAGGCAGGCGCTGTGCCTCTGAGCTATATCCCCGGCGAGAAATGCAATTTTGAAAGGCATACTGATTTAAGTTTGCATTTGAACTGGATAGAATACCATACTTAATATATTTTTAAAATATATTATATATTCAAAAAAGAAAGTATTAAGAAACATGTCTAGCTAGAAAGGAAAAAGACTGTACCTTTGAACTTACTCCCACCCCCCAGTAAAATCATGGCTTAATTGAACACAAGCAGTAGTTGTGATGCAGGTTTGTGAAGCACTTAGCTGTTACCTCATCTGATTCTCACAAGACACTGTGAGGTGGATGGGAAGGGATATTTATCTCTTACAGATGAGAGACTCAGACTGGATAAATGATTTGTCCTGGTTCCATAGCTTGTAACAGTGAAGCAGGTTTCAAACACAAGTTCTTTGCACTTTTTTTCGTATAGTATACCTGCCCTTGGCTCCCCAACATGCATCAGAAAAGTGGAGACCATGACCTGTGGAGGCATTTCTGGCACACTCTATAGCCTAGTTTCTGAGTCACAGTTACACTGTGGAGTCCACTGCAGACAATGTCCTAGTTCTTCCCTTAGTCTGAGTGCTTTTAAGCATGGAAAACATTTAACCTGTTTCTGTGCTTATGTTTTTATAGCACTGGCTTAGTGATGTGAAGGACAAGAATTCAGTGTTCTCAGTCCTGGATGAGGAAATTACCAAGGCCAAGGTGGTGGCAGAGCAGCTGAGTCGTCTGACACCAGAGCGAAGCCTGGATTTGGAGCGCTATCAGGAAAAAGGCTCTCAGCTGCAGGAACGTTGGCACCGTGTCATTGCCCAGTTGGAGACCCGGTGAGTGGCAACCCCAGCCTTTTCTCTTTTTAGGGTTTGGGGACTAGGACTTAAGTAAAAATAGAGGGGCCGGTGAGATAGCTCAGCGGCACAAGCACTTGCTGGCCAGCACGAGGTCCTGAGGTCGACTCTCGGTACCCACATAAAAAAATAAATAAAATAAAATAGAGTTATGTCTGTGGATAGGTGCAGAAATTTAAGAACAATATGAATTATGAGTAAGATAAGTGACAGAAAATGGGGACCATTAACCCCCAGGCAGACTTGAAGCTTGCCCTTGAGTTAGCGGTAATGGTCTTATTAACAGTGCCTCTCCTAGAACCCACATCTTATCTAGTGAAGCCATGATGACAGTGGCTTTTATAATATAGAGATGAAGGTCATATAATGATCCTAGGTTGTGGTTCTTGTTTTACTGAATTTGAATCCAAATATGAGCCATTTTCATAGTGGGGCCTTGCAGAATTTGTTTCCATTGCATTTGCTAATTGGTGATTTTTGTTTTTATTACTTGAGGTTCTTTCTGATGACAGGTTGAATAAACAAGGCAGAAAACTATACTTTTCTGGGGCTAAGCTGGGTAGGGAACTATGCAGAGGGTTTATCAACTCATCCCAAGGCTGACAAGAATAAATACAAGTAAATAGCAACTTCTGTTTTTCACTTTTCCCACTGTCTGCCCCCAGAAATTACAGTGATTCATAAAACATACTGTTGTAATCTTACAGTTACTCTCTCATGGGTACGTACATGTGTACTGCCAGTACCACCTTTTTGGCAATCTAGGTGAAACAGTTGACAAGGATTATCATGGGATGCCAAGCCATGAGAGAGTTTCCACGGCTAGTCAGGTCCAACTGGTTTCTACTTACTTTTAGGGCACTGAGTACATGCTCAGGTATCACTCAGTCTTGCACTGCTTATTTCCAGAAATGAAGTTACATTCTCTGGTCAAGCCCAAGTGGAGGCCCAGGCAAAGGAGGGAATTGCCTCATTTCCTGTATTGTGTTTGTAATAAGATGTCTGATATCAGTTTTCCTTTGCTCCTCTAGCCAATCTGAGCTAGAAAGTATCCAAGAAGTTCTGGGAGATTACAGAGCCTGCCATGGAACTCTGATCAAGTGGATTGAAGAAACCACTGCCCAGCAGGAAATGATGAAGCCAGGCCAGGCAGAGGACAGTAGAGTGCTGTCAGAGCAGCTCAACCAGCAGACGGTGGGTGTGGCTTAGCACCGTGGGCGTGGAGAAAAGGAGGGTAATGTTCTGGCAGTTTAAAGCTTAGAGGACAGGTAAAGGACAAAACATTCTAAGTCACTGCTTCTTAGAGGGGTTCAAGCAGATGTTATAAAAATGCTGGTTTTGCATTTAGGCCAGGGGAACCTGTTAGATCCCTTTCATCCCAAGTTTCTGTAACTGTATATTGAAATCATTAGGTGGACAAATAAATAAATCTTTTAGCTTTTCTTTTTGGCAGTAATGGGGATTGAACCCAGGGCCTCTGCACTAAATGACATCCCTAGTCCCATAAGGTTTTTTTTAAATTTTAGTACAAGGTGTTGCTAAGTCACTAAATTTCTCAGGCTGGACTTGAGCTTTCAATCCTCCTGCCCTGGCCACTCAGAGTGCTAGGATTACAGGCATGCACCACTATGCCTGGCTGTTTTTTCATATTATATTTTATTTTACAAGACTATGGGATTTTGAAAACCTAGGGAAAGTTATGAGTGGAAGACAATTATTTCATTCAAAGCATTTTTTGCTTGGTATTTTGTTACATGTCACATTGTGCTTAAGATTATATTGCCCCAACTCCAGTTTTGGTTCACTCACCTACTAGCTGTGAAACATTGCTTACCTCTCAGTATTCTACTTCCTTACCCACAAAATGAACACAGTTCATTAGTCATTTAACTACCTTATAAAGTTACTGTCATTAAGATTAAATGAATATGTAAAATACTAGGAACAGTGGTTCTCAAAGTGTGGAGCTGGTGGGCGTGGTAGTACATGCCTGTTATCCCAGCACTAGGGAGGCTGAGGTTCAAGGCCAGGTTGGTTATATAATGAGTTCAGGAGTAGCCTAAACTACTGTACATAGCAAGACCCTGTCTCAATTTAAAAACAAAAAATGTGTGGAGTCCAGAACAGAGACGTCAACCTCACCTGGCAATGTTAGAAATGAAGCTTGGGCCTCATCACAGACTGACTGAGTCAGAAATTGAGGTTGGGGCCCAGGACCTGTGTTTAACCAGCCTTCCTAGTGATTCCAATGGGTGCAGCTGAAGTTATTTAATCACTGCCTTAGAACATAATAAATGCTCAGCTATTTCACTGATGATAATGTTTGATACTTTTGTTCCTAGGATCTATTTGCGGAAATTGAGAGAAATCAGACAAAACTGGACCAATGTCAAAAATTTTCCCAGCAATACTCCACCATTGTAAAGGTAAGTGTACCACCCATAAATGATCTCAAGCTTAGAAAAAAATCTGCATTGTGACTGTATATTCTGTTTTTAGACAAACTGAACAGAGCTCTTCTGCTAGAGGCTGGTCCCATCCTCTGCGAATACATGTGTACTTCCTGTGGCCCCTCATTTGAGGATGCTTAGACACTGGCTGTGATTTCAAGAGCCTCCATTTGGATGACCACAGTCCTGTCAAGTTTGCCATGTCAAAAACAGAACCCTTGTATTTTCTTCTCAAATGCACTTTTCACTTGTCTTGCCTATCTCAGGAAAGTGTCTCTAGTTTTCCTAGATGGTGAAGCAAAAAGCCCAAGAATCATCCTTAACCCTTCTTTTTGCCTTAAACTTCATGCACAGTCTGTAAATTCTCTCTGTTGGCTCTGACTCCCATCGTGTCTGAATCTGACTACCTCTGGTTATAGCTCCTCTGTCTCCCTGATTCACATCTAGGTGAGGTGTCTTCCTTTGACCTCTGCAGTATTCCTAAGCCAGTATCTTGCTTCTGTTCCTGCCCTCGTAGTCTGTTTTCCCACATGGGAGCTGGACTTATTTTTTTAGAACATATCCCCGGTCACTGAGACACCATTAGTTATATCATACTTTTTTGCATACCAAAATAAAGAGAAACTGCCAATTATACAATTGATTGATTATAAGACATAGGCAAATTTTAGAGAAACTGAAATGTGGGAAAAATGTATATCTTATAAACAGATGAAATATGATAAATTGGTCACAGCATTCCTTATTTAAAATGGTCTGATAATTTCATATCATATTCATAATAAAATTTTAAATCTTTATGTCATTTATAATGCCATATATAATCTAGCCTCTTTCTAGTTCTCTGACATCAACTTAAAAACAACTTAGGATCATTATTATCTACTGATTATGTGATTTTTCACTAGAATCTTAAGTTCTAGGGGCATAAGATTTTTTTCTGACTTTTTCTTCACTGTATGTACAGTATTAAACACAAAACAATGGAGGCCCTATAGTAGTTCAACAAATGAAGGCATACATTTCTCTAGTTAGTAACAGATTTGTCATCAGAAAAAAACTGAGTTCAAATCCTAATATTCTAGATTTGATACTGTGCCAATACTTAGCCTCCTGAGTTTCTGTTCCTGTGACTATAAAATGGGAACAGGATCTCACTGAGTGGCTATTAAGCTTAAATGAGATAATGTGTGCATAGGATAGTACCTCAAACCGAAAATACACTCAGCAAATGGAAGCAGTTGTCATTATTAATATTTTATTACAACTGCTGTGTTTTTTGTTTCTTTAAGCAATTCATTCCATGTTTTTGTTTTTGTTTTTTTTTCCCCATGTAGAATTTTCTAAGTAGATAACAGGAGCAGGACATTCTAGGCAAAGGAACTCTGTAATCAAAGGCACAAGAGGAATGGAAATACATGACTCTATAAAGAAATAGCAAGTATTCTGGTGTACCTAGAAAATATATGATACATGTGGCCTGGGATATAGCTTTGCCTATCAGGCATGATGGCCTGGGCGTGATCCTCAGTCACACACACACACACACAAACACGCCCAAGTTAATAATAGTAACAGTAATAATAGAAGAAGAAATACGGTACATGAGCAGCAGCGACTGGAAAATGATCAGCAAGGTTGGGGTTTACCTATAAAAGGCCTTATTCAGCTATTCTGGCTTTATCTTTTGTTCTTGTTCCATAAGATACTGTCTTTGAGCCATAGTATCAGCATCACCTGGAAGATTGTCAGAAATGCAGACTCTCGGCCTGCTGAATCAGATTCTGCATTTTAATAAGGTCCCCAGATGATTTGTATGCATGTTAATGTTTGGGAAGCTCTGCTGTAGGTTGTAGAAAACTGTTAATCAGAGGAACAATGTTGTCATCTTTGTGTTTTGGGAAAGGTCTTGTGGCAGCAGGAGAAAAAGTAAACCGGAGGTGAGACTAGAAGCTGCAAGAGTAAATAAGGAGTGCTTGTCCCATTCATGTGACAGGAAGAGCCCTGGACCAGAGCAGCACTCTTAGGGCTACAGAGGAAGTGGCACAATAGCATGGTAGATGAGAAAAACATCCGTTGAGGGATTAAAAGACAGAGAATCTGGGGCCGGTGAGATAGCTCAGCAGCATAAGCACCTGCCTGGCAAGTGCGAAGTCCTGAGTTCAACTCCCGTTACCCACAGACAAAGGAAAAAAGGGCCAGTGATATCGCTCAGCAGCACAAGCACCTGCTGGCAAGCGCAAGGTCCTGAGTTCAACCCCCAGTGCCCACAAAAAAAAAAAAAAAGACAGAGAATCTAATTTAATCTGCTACTCATCCACAGAGCTAATTAGGGAAATTTATTTTCCCTCTTGGGGTTTCAGTTTCCCCATGAATGAGATGAAAGTGAACCATAAATGGTAAACTCAGAAGTCAGCAGGCCCCAAAGACTAACTCTAGCCTGCATACTGACTATGAGAAATGATTGAAAAAAAATCAAAAGAAGACTAATATATCATGACACATTAAAATTATATGAACTTTAATTTTTCAGTGTCCTTGAGTAGAGTTTAATTGTAACACAGCCACATTCTTCATTTGCCTGTTATTTATAGCTGCATTTACTTAAAATTGCAGTTATGATAGAGTGTGGCCCCGTATTTTCTATCTGGCCCTTTTTTAGGAAGTTTTTAATCTCTGGTCTGAATGATTACCAAAGTGCTTTCCAGCAATAAAATGCTATGGTTCTCCTGCGTGATATATGTAAGTTATAACTCCTTAACTAAATATAATGGAATTTCTTCCTCTCTCAGGACTATGAATTACAACTGATGACATACAAAGCCTTTGTGGAATCACAGCAGAAGTCCCCTGGCAAACGCCGTCGTATGCTTTCCTCTTCCGATGCCATTACACAAGAGGTGAAAGGGTGGGGAAGGGAATATGCCACTGTCTTCCTTTAAAAAAGACTCATTTGTGTAGGCCTTACAGTTTGATTTAGGGCTCACTTTCCTGTTGAGCATGTGATGCCCTAAAAATTAATTACCAAAATTTACTTTACTGGCTGATAATTTGTCTAAATTGTTCTTTTGAACTATAGTTCATGGACTTGAGGACTCGTTACACAGCATTGGTGACCTTAACGACTCAGCATGTGAAATATATCAGTGATGCACTCAGGCGGCTGGAGGAGGAGGAGGTGAGGATATTTGGGTCCCGAATCTTTTGGGATCTTTTTGGTTTTTGTTGTTGTTGTTGTTGTTGTTGCTGTTCTGAGGCAGAGTCTTGCTATATAGTTCAGGCTGGCCTTGAACTCACTATGTAGCTCAGGATGGCCTTGAATTCATGGTGATCCTCCTGCCTCAGCCTCCCAAGTGCTGGGATTACAGACGTGCTCCACAACACCCAGTGGGTCCTGAATCATTTCAAAAGTTCAATTAAAAATCCTAGAGCTGGGGATGTAGCTCAGTGATAGAGGTCTTGCTTAGCGTGCATGAGGCCCTGGGTTCGATCCCCAGTACTAAAACATTGTCATCATCATCTATGCTTCATCTGTCAACATTTAATGTGCGTGCACAGTGGGTTTTCATTTTTTGCAATAATCATGTTTTACAGAATTGCTGCATTATTGAATACTGAATCATTGCTTTTAGAGAAATAGTTATGGTCTTGCTGGTCTTTAGTCGCATTTTTGTGAAGAGATCAGTAGATAACTTTGTTTTATGTATATTTTTGTATAAAGACACTTTTTAAAATGTGTATTGTTGGTTCAGTAACACTGAGTTCACGGCCAACAGCACTGTAACTCATGTATTTTTCTCCATAAAGCATGTTATAGTCTTCTTGTGCTGAGGAGCACTGGATGACCCTTCAGTACTACCTTAGATCCATTTTAAATAGTTAAATCACCAAAAAAAAAAAAAAACCTCAATAAAAATGTGGAAAACAAGACACTAAATAGACCATCAAAAGTATACTGGTTTACAGGAAGACAACTGAAACAAGGAGGTCAGACACCACCTTATTCTACTCCATAATGTGCATTGGGCAACTAAAATGTTCTGCCCTTCTGTGCATTGTTTGGCATGACCATAAAGCACAACAAATACTGTATTGATTTTGGAGTTAAAAATAAATTTTAGTGAGAAGACAGATTTACAGATACAGAATCTGTGTATAATGAGAGTTGACTGTATTATATCCAGCACTCCCACTTTTTGGGTTTTTTTGGTTTGTTTGTTTTTTGTTTTTGTTTTGTTTTTTGAGACAGGATCTCACTATGTAGTTCAGGCTGGTCTTAAACTCATTGCAATCCTGTTGCCTCAGCCTCCTGAGTGCTGGGATTACAAACATGCACCACCACACCTGACAGCATTCCCACTTTTTTTTTTTTTTTTTTTTTTTGGAGATAGGGTCTTGCTGTGTAGTTCAGGCTGGCCTTGAACTCACTACGGAGCCCAGGCTGGCCTCAAACTGTAGCAGTCTTCCTGCCTCAGCCTCCTAAGTGCTGAGATTACAAGCATGTGCCACCACACCTGGCTCCACTTCTAAATATCTTTATGATAGAAAGGAATGTGATCAAAGATCTTCAATAAAATATAATTTGTTAAAATAAAATATTGAAACTTCCAAATTCCATGCCATGAAATGCTATGACATTGTTAAAAATAATGAAAGAGATTTGGGGCAGGAGTTGAGACGGTCTCACTATTCAGTCCAGGATGGCCTTGAACTCACTATGTAGCCCAGGCTGGTCCGGAACTCACAGCAATCCTCTAGCCTCAGCCTCTGAAGTGCTGGGATTACAGACGTGCACCACCATGCCCAGCATGAAATGGGTTTAAGTGAATTGACATGGATAGATATTTATAATGTATTACTATATTATACTCTCTATGATTTCAGTAGAAAGCTGTGCAACAAATATACAGTGGCATAGAAACAAGATTAGAAGTATATGTATCAGGGGCCGGTGAGATGGCTCAGCGGCATAAGCGCCTGCCTTGCAAGCGCGAGGGCCCGAGTTCGACTCCCGGATCCCACATACGAAAAAGGGGCCGGTGATATCGCTCAGAGGCACGGGTGCCTGTTGGCGCGCGAGGTCCTGAGGTCGACCCCCCGGTACCCACAAAAAAAAAAAAAAAAAAAAAGAAAGAAGTATATGTATCAAACTTCTAGGGAAATAAGATTAAGAGTACGTATATTATACATTTCACATTTCATTGAATTTGTTGTAAAAATTAGCATGTAGTCTTTAACAATTATAAAAATCTATATGTTTGCAAAGCAAGTTTGTGACTGTCCAACCATTCTTAAAATGCTGTTAAAAACATTAACCTTACCATATTTTGCTTGTGTAAATTAAAAGACTTCTTTTTTGTTAATGCTTACCTCATAATCTTTGTCGGCTTCAGTCTCTTCACCAGTAAGCCTAAGAATTATGAACATATGCAAGATGCTATATGTAAAGCGTAGTAATTTTCACATCTGTTTTAGGAATTCTGAGGTCATGCCAGTTTAATGAGACGTTGACCAGGGTACTGATTTTCTATTTCTCTTTCTAGAAAGTGGTAGAAGAGGAAAAACAAGAGCATGTAGAGAAGGTTAAAGAACTTTTGGGCTGGGTATCTACCCTGGCAAGGAATACACAAGGAAAAATGACCTCATTCCACACCAAAGAATCCACAGACATTGAAAAGGCTATTTGGGAACAGCAGGTGAGTGGAAGGCAGGTGGAATAATGTGTGGGAATGTACCAGAGAGATAACAGCTGTTACCCTGGTAAATGATACTTTTGAGCACTTACATAGACTTCAAAGTCAGCTTGTTTGTTGTTCTGCCTTTTTTCAGATCAGCCATAGCCCATTGATGATAATATCTGACCTAAGCTATATTTTCCTGTGATTTTTTAAAAAGTTATTTCAAATACTGTTACACTTTTTAATTCTGAGTTTTCTCTTTATCCCTACCACATAGGTTCTGGCAGAAGAGCTGACAACCAAGAAAGAACAAATTTCTGAGGCCATTAAAACGTCTCAGATCTTCTTGGCTAAGCATGGTCATAAGTAAGTATTAAATGTAAGAATGCTTCATCTTGGGACTCAGGGTCATGGAGAATTCAAAGCAGCAAGAGCTGGAAGATGAAGAGCCTTGGAGTTCATACTGAGGAGTTTACGTTTTACCTTGTTGGCTCTGGGGAGAAATTTTAAATGATTGGATTTTTGGTTAGAGTTTCTAGAACATTTACACAGAGAAAGGATTGACATGGGGCAAGATTAGAAGATGAGAGCAAATTAAGATGTTGTCCTCATAATAAAGGCAAGAAATGATGAAGGCTGGAGGGGAGGAGACAAAGATTCAAGAGATATTAAGGACAATGAATCTGTTGGTCTGATGACACGTGGAAATCATCAGATGTAACTCTTAGGCCTCTGGCTTAGGCCACAGGTTATATAATGATGCCACTAACCAAGACAGGGTACACAGGAAAGCATAGGTTGAAGGGGAAGAGGGTAACTTTTGTTTCAGACACTGCGAGTGTAACAACTATAGGTCATCAGAGTGGAAATACTTGGTGTTTATTAGGTGACTACAATGATCCATGATCCATGTCTTAAGTAGTTCCCCAAAGATATCCAAAGACCAGGTCATGTGTAAGTTTATTTTATTTTTTATTTTTATTTTTTATGTGGGTACCGGGAATCGACCTCAGGGCCTCATGCTTGCCAGGCAGGCGCTTGTGCTGCTGAGTAATATCACTGGCCCCCATATGTAAGTTTAGAATTAATGAGAGAAGTCTAAAGTGATAGACATCTGAGTCATTGGCATAGTAGAAACCGTAAGAGTAGATTAACCTAAAAAGGGCTTTCAGGACTTTTCAATCTTTAAAGGAAGCCTCAGGGAAGGAAAAAGGAAACTTTGATGAGTGATGTCCCACAACCCAAGAGAGTTCTAAAGAGGAGGGAGTAGTCAGAAGTCAAGAAAGGTTTAAAACTATGAATTAAATTTAGCAAGTTGGATGCTTTGGAGGATTCATTTGAGAAGTTGGGGGATAATTTCAGATTTAATATGATGAACAGCAAGTGAAAGGTGAGATCAGTGATAGTGAAGTTAGACTGCTCCTTCAAAGCTTGGCCATAGGAAACAAAAGAGATAATGCAGCAGATAATTAAGAATGAAATATACAATCAAGAAAGTTTTGTTTTCTAAGATTGGAGATGTGTATTTATAGCCTGAGTCTTTTTTTTTTTCCCCATATGTGCATACCGGGAGTCAAACTCAGGACCTCGCACTTGCCAGCAGGCGCTTGTGCCGCTGAACTATCTCACCGGCCCTAGCCTGAGTCTTAAGGACAAAAGGAAGACGTGTTGCAGAGGGTATATATGGGAGAGGTTGAAATTCATGAATGATAGAAAGTACAACCTTAATCAGGAATTGAGACAGCTTTTCCTCTGAAGTATGAGGGATGAATTAGGCAAGGTGTGCATAAGGTAATTTTGTTAGGAGTGAAGCCAGTAAGTGAGAGAAGTAGTGTCCAGGGGTGTATGTGGTCTCTTTGAATAGGCAGAGGGATGTCATGAAAATTAAGGGGTGCTAAGGCTGATGGAAGAAGGTATTGGCTGCAAACTCCCAAGAAGATTGTCAGGCAGTATTGAGACCCAGATGAAATTGGAAACCTGTAGGATCTGTCAGCGCGCTGCGGGAATCTTTTTCCCCCTCCATGGATATATTTAGCAGCATGAATGTGAGAGTAGACAGATCCAATGGTTTTATTGCTCCAGGGTGTTTTCTCAGTTAGTGAATGGACAGTACAAGTATAATAGTAAGGAACTGATTAAGAAGATGGACCCAGGTGGGAGGGTCTGGACTCGAAAGAGAAAAAACTGAAGATAATAGAACTGATAGATTAAGAATAAATGGAAGAGCTGGGCGTAGTGACACATGCCTGTAATCCCAGCACTCAGGAGGCTGAGGCAGGAAGATTGCGGTGAGTTGGAGCCCAGCCTGGGCTTACAGAGTGAGTTTGAGACCAGCCTGAACTGCATAGTGAGACCCTGTGTCAAAAAAAAAAAAAAAAAAAAAAAAAAAAAAGAACAAATGGAAGAATCAAGTAAAGCTTAGAGAATTTCAATGAGTTGATGAATAGTTTTAATTTGACTCAACATAGTTCTTTCTCACATATAATATAGAATGAAAAAGAGGTCGTGGGTGGGGATATAGCTCAGCGGCACAGTGCCTGCCTGGCAAGCGCAAAGTCCTGCGTTCGATTCCCAATACCGTAAAAAGAAAAAGAGTTCATTAACTCTGGGGAGACATGGAATTGAATAGATTTGGTGACAAATACACAGTTGACTTTAATTTTACCAATAGTGTCTTTTTTCATGGAAAAAGATCTAAACCCAAATACAGTTAAATAGTAAAATTTAGTAAAGCTAGATAGGTGAGTAATGGGAAAATAAAAATTCTAAAGTTGATTGGAATCTATCAGTTTAAAATATTTTATTTTTAAATGAGGAAAGGTATAAAAGTAAAGAAATACAAAACAGGAAGATAAGATGTAATCATATAGTGGATTGTTGCACTCTAAGATGAATTGAATAATGTCAGATGATGGCAAGGTACAGGTTTGCTGTGTGCGGATAGGGCTGAGGTGGAGAGAAGGTTGTTTGGATTGAGAAGGCTGCGGGATTGTAAGTGAAGGGTGGCCCAGCGTTAGCATGACTAAGCATCATGACTTGATTTGAGATAGCCAGAAAACTCTGAGATGTCATCAAGGAATACAGAAGAGTGGCCAGGTAATCTATTCAAGACTGTGAAGTAACAGTTTTGAAGCAGCAGAGAAGAGTTTGGAGAATGATATTTTTTTTTTTTAATGTGGGTACCGGGAGCCGAACTCAGGACCTTGTGCTTGCCAGTAGGCGCTTATACCGCTGAGCGATATCACCAGACCTTTTCTCGTATGTGGGTACCAGGAGTCGAACTCAGGACCTCGCGCTTGCCAGGCAGGTGCTTACGCTGCTGAGCCATCTCACCGGCCCTGGAGAATGATTTTTGCCTAAGGAACTTTAATGTGTCATCTTCCAGGCTCTCAGAAAAAGAGAGGGAGCAGATGTCTGAGCAATTGAACGTGCTGAACAAGACTTACCATGACCTTCGTGATGGCTCAGCAAACCAGCTTCAGCAGCTTCAGAGCCAGCTGGCTCAGCAAACAGAACAAAAGGTATTTTTAGTTTTTGTCTCCATGTGTTGGGAGGGTTACCTCTTGAGTGGTATGAAAGCAGCTGTGCTGATTGATTGAGAGTCACAATCACTAGCTTTCTGTGACCAATATGACTTAATTTTTAACCTCACCTTAGCAGCCATTTGTCCTGTGTTTCGTTACTGGGGTTCCATGATGTGTTAGTCAGTCAAAAACACCAGATGGCATTTATGGGGAAGTCTTTGGACTTGACTCACTTTCTTTGTCTTTTGCCATTTTGTGGCAAAAAACAGTCAAGAAGAACATAAATTCTATTATATCTGATGAAAGGGCGGTAGGATTACTCGTTCGTGGTATTGTCACCCGAAGTTGGTAGCCAAGAGAGGTGAATATTGGGAAGAAACAGCTGTGAGCCTCTTCTCTCCATACAATAAATGGTGGGAAATGTTGTTTCACAACAAACTGGTAGATTAATTTCACTGACTGAGACGCTGGTTCCCCTCACCCATGGTCATCCCATCATGTGACATCTTTACCAGTTACCACACCATGTTCATGTCCTGGACCGTATGAAAGTCCTTAGTTGCTGTTGGTTGTCCTAAGTTCTTCCTGGATACTTAATGTGTGTGTGTACACTTACCATATTATATACATGTGTCTTTGGGATATATATGTGTTTGCCTGCTTATTTCCTATGTTGTGAAGCAGTGGCCAATATATGTGGGGAGGGCCAAAATTTAAGCTCATGTGATCATCCAGTTTGATCCAGATAATGCTCAAAATGATGTTCAAACGAAATATGCCATGACTCTTGTCCTTGGATATAAATTTGTACACAGACAGAGCTGTAAAAACTACAAGACAGAACCAGCTCTGATTTGAAGGTGTATTTTCAAAAAGCATGTGCTGGTATAGCATTCTGTATGTAAGGTGACCCACTTTTAATGGCTTGTTGCTTCACCATATAAGAGAGTATGGGAAAAGTTTTAACAGTTGCTTGCTGAGAACATTCAGTTCTCATTTTGAAAGGTTAAAAAGAGGGGGGAAAAGAAAAAAAGAAAGACAAGCTGCTGAGCACCACTACATTGAGCATGATGTGTCCCCTGTACTGTGTGTGTGTTTCATGTGAAGTATTGTTCTGATTAACTGACATCCTTGCTTACAAGTTTCACTAACCCTTTGGAGTTTAAGCACAAATGCACAAAGGGAAAAGAGGACGACCTGTTTGGGGTTCTTTTTTGCAAAAAACAAACAGTCGCATGCTGGACGCTAACACCAAGCTTACACTGTGTGTGTGATACGGCTGAGCTGCTCCGTAAAGCTCTCTCTCTTATCTGCCCGAGGTGTGCCCTGCAACTCTGGTAAGTAGAAGCCTTTTATGTTTTCTTTCTTCCTCTCCCTCTGTCTTTAATGCTCAGTTAGGTCAGAATGTCCACGTTTGTTTGCCCTGAAAGAGATTTCTCTGGATTACTTCCCACATTGGTGCTGCGTACCTGTTCTCCAGTTATGAGGGTGTCGGGAGGAACAGTGTGGCCTTTTCTCTTTTGCTACACTCCAGGCTTTTTTTCAATGTCAGCATTTTTGAGACTCCACGAATCTCCTGGAAGAAACTAGAAGTTCTCACCATAGTCCTTCCCGTTGTCATATTGTCTGCTTCTGAGTAGGTCTTACATGGATTTTCTGAAAGGAATTTGTTAGAAGTCTTAGTCATATGTCAATTGTCAGTTATTCCATTAAGCACATACAGTGAAATGGAAAAGTGAACCAACTCTACTCCTGCCTCTGCTATCCGTTGTGCATTCTCACAGTATGACGTTATTAAGCTTGAAATCTTTGGTGCATGTTTTTAAAATTTGGAAGAAATTATTTAATGATTTTAAGGGTTTTCTTACTATTTATTCATCTACATTTTATTCATCTAGTATTTATTGAACTTCAGGTCTGTTCCTATATACTAGATGAGCAAAGTAATACTTTTATGGGGCTTACTTATCCCTGAAAAATCAAATGTGTTATTTAGGAAGGAAGGAAGTGATTGGCAATTACTTCAAGATCTTCCATGCATAAGTTATTAAGAGTTAAATAAGGGCTGGGAACATAGTTCAGTATAAAGTATTTGCTTAGCATACATGAGATCCTGAGTTTAAACCCAATACTGAGGGGGCAGAGGGATAGAGTTAAATAATGACCAGAAAGTAACACTGACCAAAGATAGACACATAGAGTCATCTAAAGAAAATGATGATTTGGGTACAATGGCACGTGTAATCCCAGCACTGAAGGAGGCTGAGGCAGGAAGATCACAAATTCAAGTTTTGCTTGGGCAACTTAGTGAGACCTTATCTCAAAATAAAAATAAATAAATAAAAAAGCCTGGAAATGGAGTTCAGTGCCAGGGTTTGACCACCCCCCCAGTACTGCAAAAAAGGAGAAGAAAGATAATGAACACAAACTCTAAATACCATTTAGAGTTTTAAATTTCTATAATAAGGGGCTTCAAAATTGGAAATTTTAGGAGCTGTTTCTAGTATTTATATTTACAAGGGTAATTTTGAGATTGCATAAAGTTTGCTTTATTTACTGACCTTAGGACCTGACTCCTGTGTAAGTGATTGTATATGCTTCTCTGGAACTATGAAGTGGAGGCAGTATAAAGCACCAGATTTAGGGTCTCACCTTGGTTTATTTCTGGAACTCACTAGTTTGGTCAAATTACTTAACTTCCTATACCTCATTTTCTTATCTGCAAACTGAAGATTAAAAGTTGTTTTCATAGAATTGGTACATGGACTAAATATTAGCCCTCAAAAAACCTAATGATGGGCCGGTGAGATGGCTCAGCGGCTTAAGCGCCTGCCTGGCAAGCGCGAGGGCACGAGTTCGACTCCCGGATCCCACATACGAAAAAGGGGCCGGTGATATCGCTCAGCGGCACGGGCGCCTGCTGGCGCGCGAGGTCCTGAGGTCGACCCCCCGGTACCAACAACAAAAAAAAAAAAAAAAAAAAAACCCTAATGATAAGTGGTAGCTATTGTACTCATTCTTGCCTGCATCAGAGGAAAAGTTACTAGTGGTTCGAGAGACAAGTGTCCCCAATCTGTCCCATCCTTGGCTTGTTACTTCCAAATCCTATAACTAATTTAACTCAGAGCCATTGCCTTAGGGACAGCTAGCATCAGCCACCAAGAGTGTGACTATCCCAACTGCCAGTTGCTTAAGTAGTATTCATAGGCCCATTTACTGGGATGCCCAACTATTTCATGGCTGTTGGGCTGCTTGACTCTCTCATCTCATCCTGTGGACCCATCCTGTTATACTGTCAGCAGAGAAGTGCTACTTCCAGAGTCTCCTGCATGGGTTGCAACACTGAGAAGTTGTTATATGGGGTTGAATTCTCACTTTTTGAGAGCTGGTATGTGTATATAAGAACCTTTGTGGTGACTTAGTTTTAGAAATAGCTGTTCTCTCACTTTTACTGCTTGCCACTTTGTAGTGCTTGTCATTTAGATACGCTTAATGCCATGTATCATCTTTGAAAAGTAATCTCCAAACTTCTAGCCTTATTAAACATTCTGTAATTTCAAAATAATAATTAGCATTAACACTGCCAGGCTTGCTACAGAATATTTCCTATGTGTTAGCACTTATCCCAGGTTGTGTTTTTCTCGTGGTCAGAATTTTATTTACTGTAGTTCTTTGAATGACTCCTTACATTAGTTGTGCTTCACCATTGACTCTGATTCTTTTTTCTTTTTCATTTTTTCTCTAGGGTTGCAGAGCAGTTGCTGGGGTGATTGACCTAGGCACAGTGGAGATATTTCCCATCTTCAGAGCCATGCAAAAGGGCCTCATTGACCAAGACACAGGCCTTGCCCTCCTGGAGTCCCAGGTTATCATGTCTGGCCTCATTGCACCTGAGACCAGTGAAACTCTCTCTTTGGAGGAGGGCCTGGCCAGAAACCTCATTAATCCCCAGATGTACCAGCAGCTCTTGGAGCTACAGGATGCCCTGTTCTTAATAAGCAGGCATACTGAAAGCAGAGGCCCTCTTTCTGTGGTGGAAGCAATTGAAAAGAGAATAATCAGTGAGAGAGTTGGACTGAAAGTCTTAGAAACTCACCTGGCAACTGGAGGTTTCAGTCTCTCCCCAAGTGAGGACTGTATTAACCTGGAGGAGGTTTTTCATCGAGGCCTCATTTCTACTTGGCTTCATTCGTTGGTAGAGTCTCATCTGAGATCATCCAAGAATTTGATAGACCCCAACACAGCTGAGAAAATCAGTTTGTTGGATCTGATACAGAGATGTATTATCCATAAGGAATCAGGATTGAGATTACTGCCTGTGAAGCAGTTGGCAGGGGGAATGGTGAGCTTGAAGTCAGGCCGGAAGGTTAGCATTTTCCGTGCAGTTCAGGAAGGGCTAATAGATAGGCAAGTCACTGTCCGGCTGTTGGAAGCTCAGCTTTTTGCTGGTGGCATAGTAGATCCAAGAACAGGACATAGACTTACAGTGCAAGAGGCTGTAAGACATAATTTGATTGACCAAGATATGGCCTGTGCTATTCTCATAAGGCAGCTTCAGACAGGAGGCATCATCAACACTGTCACTGGGCATCGCATGACAATAGATGAAGCAGTGAGCAATGATCTAGTAGCTGCTAAGATTGCCCTTGTGATTCTAGAATCCCTCTGGTCATTCATGGGATTGTTACAGCCTGATTCTGGGGAGATCCTCCCAGTTATAGATGCCCTCGAACAAGGTATCGTGTCTACTGAACTAGCACATAATATCCTTAGTAATCGGCAGCATATTCAGGCTCTATTTCTACCAGCAACCACAGAGATTTGGTCCTGGAAGAACGCAGTAGAAAATGGTATCTTGAATGAAGATCTCGCCAGTAACTTAAAGTCAATTTGTATACCTGACGTGATGCCCAACATGCAATTAGCAGACTCTTCAGATCAAAGCAACTTGAGCATTGCTTCTGGAGCAGCAGCTCTACCATGCAGCAAAGGCCAAACCAAGGGCATGGCAAGCCATGGTGAGAAACTATTGTTTCAACTGATGACTCACAGCTATATTAATCTGCAGAATGGACAGAGGCTGCTTCTGTTAGATCAAGAGCTGATGGAGACTCTCACATCAAGAGATGAATATCAAATAAGTCCTCCAGAAGTGTTTAGAATTGGGCATCAAAGACTGTACACCCGTGAGGAACTGCAAGAATCAGTGAATAGGAACATCACAGAAACTTTCAGTGATGGGCTTACAGTGAGGCCATGTGAACTCCAATTTTCTTCTCAGAACAAAGGACATCCCAATCAGGAAGACTGTTCTGAAGCAAAAAGTGAAAAGATTGATATAGGATCAGAATATCCTTCTGTGGAGAATCCTGAAAAGCATCTGTTGGTAGAACAAAACGTGATTAATGCGAATCTCGACACTTTGAAGGTTAAAAATGAAGTCAAGTCAGAGTTACAAAGGCAATTGTCAGGTACTAAAAAGGAAGCCCAAACAGAAATGTTTACCAGAGAAAATGACGCCAGAGGACTCCTCCTGGTGGTACCTCCTGAAGAAGGGCCCCTAGTTGGCAAAGATCTTTTTTCTGTTGAAACACCAGAGGAAGAATGGCAAACTCCCAGAAAAACTTCCCTTACAAGTGAGAAAGAAGAAACAAAGACTTTTAAGGTTGAACATACTCCACGTGAAACTGAAAGACCTCTCGTAAATTCCCAAAGCAAAAAGTCACAACTTCAGGTAGAGAAATCTATAGGTTTAAAATCAGAATTAAAGTCAGAAAATGGTATAAATATTCATTCTTTGGACGAAGAGAAGATGTTACATGAAATGCTTTTGGCTAGGGATGACCATAGACAAAGCCAAGAAGGACAAAACATCACAGATGGTAACATGATGTTAGAAAAGATAAAGAGAGAAGAGAATGACAGTGAAACTTCCCTGCCGTGCAGTCATTCTTCAGGATTGCTTGAAGACTCTACCCTGAATATGTTATGTGCACAGCTACTAGATGGAGGTATTGTTCAGGAAGAAACAGGTCAGAAGCTCTTACTCAATGAAGCAGTAGCGCAAGGCATCGTGCCCAGCCACACTGCTGTGAAACTTATGGGAAAACTGAACATGTTTCGAGGCTTCTTTGACTCTCAGACCTGCGAGTCTTTGACAACTGAAGAAGTCATTGATGAAGGTCTGATGGATGAGAAATTATTACATAAAGTCCTCATGACAGACAAGGCTATCAGTGGTGTCTTAGACCCCCGGACCAACACACTGTGCTCTGTAAAAGATGCAGTTGCAATTGGACTTCTTGACAAGGAAACAGCCAGCCGAATTTTAGAGGGACAGGTGGTGACTGGTGGAATTGTTGACCTGAAACGAGGCAAAAGAGTTTCAGTAACGTTGGCCTCAAATCTTGGCTTGGTAGACATTACTGATCAGACAGAGCTTATAAATCTGGAGAAAGCTTCCAAAGGCAAAGACACTGAAAAACCAATTAGGGAGAGATTAGTCAGTCTACAAATGGAAACAACAGGACTTGTGGACCCTGACAGCAAAGCCCCTTTAACAGTTGTACAGTCCATTGACAGAGGTCTTTTGGAAAAAGAGGAGGCCATTCATTTGTTGACTAAGCAGGTGGTAGACGGAGGTATTATTCACCATACATCTGGGGTGAGACTCTCTGTTGATAATGCTTGTAAACATGGCTTAATTCATGAAGATATAGCCAAGCAACTCAAAAAAGTTGAGGATGTAAACCTCCATCAGTTCTTTCATCCTGAAACAAAGGAAACACTTCCTCTTTCTGAAGCCATAAAATTAGATCTTGTTGCCCCAGACTTTAAAAAAGAAATACAAGAAATTCAGACCTTTAGTGAAAACTTTGTGGATCTCATTTCTGGCCAGAGATTGACCTTGGCAGAAGCTAACAAAGGACTGTTAACTAATAAAGTGGTATTATCTTCAGGAATGATGCATGGGATTGTAGATCCTGAGAATTACAGAATTGTTCCATACTCAGAACTGGTAAAGAAATGTAAGATTGATATTGAATCTGGACAGAGATATCTGGAAGTAATTCCCTTCTCAGACATTAAAGATGGGACGAGTGACAAAGTGCTTTCATTGTCTGAAGCAATTCAGCTAGGAAAGGTAGACTTTGTATCTACATTGAAGGTTTTGGAAGCTCAGGCAAATACTGGTGGAATCATAGATACAGCCACAGGGAAAAGATTGACATTGGCATCAGCTTTGGAACAGAAATTGGTGGATGAGAACATGGCCAGAATTATTGGATCTCATCAAGTGTTAAGTGGAGGAATCATTGACATATTTAATGATAAGAGAGTGACTTTAAAGGAAGCTGTCCAGAAAGGATATATCAGCCCTGAACTAGCAACTGTGATCCAAACAGATATTGTGAAGTCTGGTGATCAGACAGCTCTTATTGAAGAGCAATATGGAATTGAAGTATGTGAATTAAAGGATGACTTTCTAAGAAAGGAGAAGTTAATTGCTTATAATCAGACTGCCAAAATGAGTTGTGATAAAGGAGAAAGTGAGAGATCGGTTGCACAAGAAAAATTTAAAGGAAAAGTTTCCGATGGGAAGCAGGCAAAAAAGAAGAGAGAGATTTCTGAATTGGAGGCCAAGGATCATGAAAAAGGGAAAGCTTCTCCAGATATTGCAGGACCTGTGAGTGTCATAATTCCTAGTAACATTAACAGGAAATCCTCAAGTCAAGTTGCAGTGCCACATCCTCACTCAGACGTTTCTGATTTTAAACTCAAAGTGGCTAGAAATAACATGGAAAAAAATACAAATGTAGAGCAGGAAAAAGTAATGACACAAATAGAAATAATCTCTCATATGAAACAGTCTCCCTCAGGTCTGGATGCTGAAGAAGCAACAGAAAATCAAGAGGAAATGATTTCAGAAGTACAAGAGTCTAATCTCAAACCACCAGGTAAATTTTTGAGTGAGCAACCAATGAATACGAGGGAGAGGAGTAAGAGAGAGAAGAGGGAGGTGACTGTAGAGAAAAGTGTCAACACATGCAAACCAGCAGCTCTTTCTGAAAAAAAATTGACTCAGAAAACTGCTGATAGAGATGAGCATGACTTCAAGAGTCAGTCTATGGAAATGGTCGAAGGTGAAAAAGGGAAGGAAGCTGATAGAGATATGGAGCTCTCTGTTATTTGTAAAATTGAAGACTTTTCTTCTCAAATGACACCCAAAGGAATTTCTGTAAGAAATCAAGATGCTTTAACATTCTTTACCTCTACACAAATCAGTGAAGATGAAGGAAAAAATGTAAGCCTCTGCTTGACTTTTAAAACAGGAGAAAATTTATCTCAAAAAACTACTGTTGGGGCCCAGAGTGAGCCATTGTCTTCTATAACCCCAACAACTGAAGGATCACACCACCAGCAATTAGTTGGAAAACCTCAAATTACGGATACATCACAAATGTTCAAAGCAGACAAGATTGTCCAAGGAACCACCAGACAGGAGATCAACTTTTACCAAGGTTCCTGTGTTAATTCTGAGACAAAGGAAACCAAAGATCAGATTTTCCCATCTAAAGAATCTAAAGAAAAGTCGGACCAAGAAGCACCTTTTGACTCAACAAGTGCTCTTGAATTAGAAAAAATTATGGTTTCTAGAATAGATCCAAAAGAAGTCACTTATCTAGAATCCTCAGACAGGAAAGACCTTCATTATCAGGACAGCAAAGATGATCCTGAACTTTGTGAAATTCTCAAGTCTAAAATAGTAACAACCCAGGAAACAAATGGAGAAAAATTTCAAGAAGAAAGAAACCCTGTGGTTACAGGTCCAGAAGCAGGGTCCCTTGAAGGCATAGTGACACAGAAAGTTCCCAGAGTCTTGGTGTCCCTTTGTCCAGAGAAACTACTCAAAGGTGTGTCAGAGAAAGAGAGAACAGGGCAACAGGATGTCGTCGTTGCTCCCGCTGTTCCAGAAACCAGTGAAGAAATGGCAGTTCCCCTGCCATCATGCTCTACAGTGATGGCGGATGGGAAGACACTACGGGAAAAGCTCAGTGGACAATCTCCATTCATGGCTGCACCTGAGGGAAAGGGAAAGAGGAGTGGAGGTGTAAACCCAGAGCCCTTGAGAGCAACTCAGGTAAGTCTCCCAGGAGTATGTTTGTATTTTTTAAAAAATATAACTAGTTTAACGCTAAAACTCTTAACTGGCTAGAGAGTTGGCATATGTATAATTACAGGAATGTATTCATTGTAGAGCACTAGATAATTCTTCAAGATATAACTTTGTTTATCATGACCTGTTTATAATGTAATTGTTAGAAACTTAGGTATTCACTGATTCTCAATGTGTTTTTGAAATTTGCAGGGATTTGTTTGTTTGGTTTTGAGATAGGGTCTTGCTATATAGTTCAGGCTATCCTTAAGCTCACTGTGATACTCCTTCCTCCCAAGTCCTGAGATTTTAGGCGTGCGCCATCGCGCCTGGTGAAATTTGCAGTTTTTTTGTTTATTTGTCTGTTTTTTCTGGTGCTCATGATTGATCCCAGGGCTTGCTAGGCAAGTACTCTACCACTGAGCTACATCCTCAGCCTAGGAGTTTTAAATTAGAAACTAACATGGTGCTAATTTGAAATACTGGGATGATGCTAACTGAAATCAGAATAGTTTTCAATAATGTTGCTAAAATGATGCTTGTCAGTTGATAAGTATGAACTTCCACTCTCTGAGGAAATTAATAAAATCACTTGTCTATTGATTTGGATTGACTTGGACAAAATAACATTTCATTTCACTCTGTCTTATGTGTAGTAAAAATTACTTCTGTTTGTCTAACAAGAAACTACCCACTTTAAAAGTCTATTGAAGGGAGAATGATGCAACTGAAAGTTTTCTTTTTGGCTCCACAGAATGTGTTTAACCGGCAGCTCTGTTTAGAACATGATGAGAAGCTAGTGTCCTATCTGTCTCTGTTACGGGACATTGAAATGAGGACAAAACAGCTTCAACCTTTGCAACTTAACCTAGCAGAATTACAGGACCTGGTGTGTCAGGCGAAGGTAAGTTTCCGGAGACTTCCACCAGGCCTGCTGGCTTCAAGTTCGTTGCCCCCATCTTTCTTGAAGATTCCAGCGCTTAAAAGAACCTGCCTAATTCTCCATTCCAGGGTAAACAGTCTCAGACTCTTATTAGATATTGTGGGGTAGCTTTGATCAGACTAGACAAGATATGTAATGGACAGACTTGAATAAACTTCGGTCAGACATTTGTTATCTTGGATTGAATGATGTAAGGTCAAAGGCAGAGTAATTGGTTAGGAAGCTGTTGTAGTAATTCAAGCAAGAAATGTTCAGGGTGTAAAATAGTAGATCAGATACATAAATCAATCTCTGTTACTTCCCAGAACTCCAGTAAGACATCAGGAAAATGTATTTTCTTAAAATGCTCAAACTCACAAGGAAAAGGGTGTGGAGAAAACAGTAAAATTCTATTTTACTTATTTATTTTTATTTTTATTTTTATTTACTTAATTTTTTGAGATAGGGTCTCACTATGTAGTGCGAGCTGGCCTTGAACGCGCTTATGTAGCCCAGGCTGGCCTCAAACTCACCGCGATCCTCCTTCTTTAGCCTCCCAAGTGCTGGGATTCCAGGTGTGTGCCACCATGCCCGGCAACAGTAAAATTTTAGAAGTTAGGAAGCAGACTGGAGAAAGCCCTGTCTTAAACTTGCAGTGAAGGAAGCTAAGGAACAACCTAATTTACACTGCAGAACTTCCCCAAAACCTTCCTTTTTGGTAGCCCCAGAAAGCAGAGATGATCATGGATATACAAACCTGATTGTAATTGGTTGAAAGTCTGCTTCTGAAGCAATTAGACCCTCAGACTTCCAGTTTATTTCACATAGCCTAGCAATTGTGTGTGACCTGATCCAACAGAAAACTAGAGGTTTATCCTCTGAGGAAGGTAATCTGGAGTACCTCTGGCCTAGGCACATAGCCATAATTGAAAGTAAGGATTCTGTGCTGAAATCAGTAGGAATCCCCCCACACACACACCCCCGGCCATGGTTTGACCAGGTCATGGGAAAAGACCTAGTGGTACTGATGAGCAGTTTCCCAACTGCATGGCCCACCACCATCACCCTTAGTGAAAACTGCAGTCTGCATGTAGTTTGTCATCAGCTTTTTAGGGCATTACTCTCAAACATGAACATATAGAAAGTTTCTAATACAAAAGATAGACTAAAAACAAAGGAAAGAAAAAGTGACTGATGAAATGGAAACGCTTCAGGAAGAAAAACTTAGAAACTCCAACAGAGAACAGAAATCTGAAAACACTCTCTCCATTGGTATGAGGTAAACACTCTACCTATTCCCAAGCACATTTTATTTGCCTTCGAATTGTATCTTTTTGTTTGTTTGTTTTTTGGAGACAGGATTTCACTATGCAGTTCAGCCTGGCTTGAACTCACTTTGTAACCCACACTGGCCTCAAGCTCACAGTGATCCTCCTGCCTCAGCCTCCTGAGTGCTGGGATTATAAGCGTGTACCACCAGGTCCATTGGCCTGAGTTGTGTCAATTTTGTTTGTTTTGGTTTTGGTTTTTTGAGACAGGGTGTCCCTCTGTAATTCAGGCTGGCCTTGAACTCTCTGTGTAGCCCAGGCTGGCCTCTAACTCATAGCGATCCTGCTGCCTTAGCTTCTGGAGTGCAGGGATTACAGACATGCACCACCATTCCTGGCTTGAGTTATATGAATTTTAGTTTCCATGTAGGCAAACAAGTATCTGTACTTTTTTCGGAAAAATCTGACTTTGTTTCAGAAATAAAATCAGCCATGTATAGCTTTTTAAATTTTAGTTTTTCTAAGAATACCAGGAAAACTAATCTCACAGAAACCAGCGAAGAGACTCAGGGAAGAGGAGATTGAACAGAATTAATGACTGCACAGGGACTGAATCCTGAGGACTAAAGGGAGAATTGAGTGCCTGAATGTCATTAGCGACCTTATTAGAAAGAGTTTCAGTGGAGTGGTGGGATATTAACTAGCTTAGATTGGAAAGTGGAGACAGTTACTATCGAGGATTCTTTCCAGAAGCTTTGTACTGCCATCAGGAAAGAGGTAGGACACTAGCTAGAAGAGATAAATTGGCAGAGGAATATTTTGAATGGGTTTTTCAGCTGAGAAAAAAAGAACTATTTTTTTTTAATGGGGAGAGAACTTGAATTTAGAGGAGAGAGGAAGTGAAAACTGGTAGAATCAGGCTCCTGAGAACATAGAAAGGCAGCCTTAAGAGAGAGGAAGAGGGGTTGTTTTACCAGAGTCAAAGGCTCAGAGCTGTCATCGGATCAGAGTCACAGTGATGACAGGCATAGAGGTTTACCTCAATGTACAGAGTACGGTCTTGGGTAGGTGACTGATTGGGAAGTGAGGTTATGTTCATAAAAACTACCAAGCTATTTCATAGCTAATTTCTAGCTTCTCTGTTGAGGACCAGAATATCATGGATTAGCTGAGCAGGAGGGCTTTTTGGGATACCTTTATGTTCTTTGATTCGGTCCCCTTGCAGTATGGAGCAGAAGAGTCATTATTTTGATCATCTTATTTGCAGCACACTAATGCATAGCAGCTCCTGGGGAAAAGAATAATACTACTGCCAGAGAGGCAGTGAGTTGTACTGGAGGACACATATTGCACAGTCCGAAGACCTGAATCCAAGTCCTGGCTCCAGCTAGGAAGCATCAGGAAAAAAAAAAAAAAAAAAAAAAAAAATTGTTAAGTGCTGAAGTATCTCTTTTGTAAACCCAGAATGATAATAACGTCTGTCCTGCTGACCTCATGAATTAGTGATTGTGAGAACCGGTAAACTGATGAATGTACATAAAAACATTTTCTAAGCCCTAAATTTCTGTGTAGACATGAGGCAAGAGAAATGTTTTCACAGCTGATTCCCAGATGGCAAGATTGCTGGTCTTAATTTTGAAGGTAAATCCAGTCTGTCCCCTCAGGTATTAGACAGGGAGCTACAGGATCTGTCCACCTTGGTGAGTCAGGAATTGGAGCATGTGAACCAGATTATTGTCAGCCAGCCTCAAGAAGTCCCCGCTCAGCTATTGAAAGCTCTAGAGAAAGATGCCAAGAATCTTCAGAAGTCTCTCAGCTCTGTAAGCAACACTTGGAGCACCAGACTGCTCCATCTCCAAAATGCTGTGGAAGTAAAAAAGGTAGCATCTTGTTTTTATTCATAAAAGCCCTTAAAAGCCTGGGCAGGCCTGGAGAGTTTTCTAACCTGACTTGCTGTTTATTTCTTAGACCACAGTGTTAAATCAGCACACACAGCTAGAAGGCAAACTTCAAGATCTGAGAGCCTGGGTTGGCAATACCAGTGTTATTCTGAACAACAAAGAATGTGACAATGAAACAGATGTCGACAGCCTGAGTCATTCTCTCCAACAGTATAAAGTAAACTCTCCACCCATTCCCAAGCATGTTTTATTTGTCCTTTGAGTTGTATAAGTTTTATTTTTGTTCTGGGAAACTAGTATCTATGCTTATCTTTCTTTGTCTCATTTTCCATTTCAGTAATAAAATCAGCTGTATGCAGTTTTTTAAGTTGTCATCTTCCTGGAGCTTATGATTAATGATTATGATTTTTTTTTTTTTGGTGGGTACTGGGGTTCGAACTCAGGACCTCACGCGCCAGTAGGCACCCATGCTGCTGAGCGATATCACTGGCCCTTTTTTCTTATGTGGGTTCCAGGAGTCGAACTCAGGACCTCGTGCTTGCCAGGCAGGCACTTATGCCGCTGAGCTATCTCACCGGCCCTGATTACGATTATTTTCCCATTCAGCTACTCTCTGAGAGAAAGAGTCTACAGAATGGCCTATTATTATCAACTTCATCTGCTCTTTGTAATCTTTGTAACTGATTATCTAGGATCTGTTTATCTTTGCCCAAAATCTGATCCTATATACACGCGTGCACACACACACACGCATCAATTTCAGGAGAATCTTTGTTCAGTGACCTACAGCATAAATTGCCAAACTTTTTTTAAAGAGCCACATAGTATATATTTTGGGCTTTGCAGGCCAGATTTAACCAGGGGACCATAGTTTCCTGACCTTCTAATCTAGAGAGATGTTTTTCTTTCTTCTTAAGCTCCAAATTAATTGATTCTTCCAATTGGTCAATGAAAGAGAAGTTACACAGTAAATCCAGGGAGTTTTTCTCTAACATTGTTATTTTTGTGGTGGTTGTTGTTATACTTAACATTACATCAGATAATGTTCACTGGTTTATCAACCTTGTGCTATAAAGACAGGTCCCACTCAAACTCTTTAGAAAGTCAGCAGGAGTTAGAGGTATCCCCTCCTCCTCTTCTGTCCTTTCCCTTTCCCCAGTATTAAGAAAAGCAGACATAAATGTGTGTCACTGGTCAACTGTGTATGTGACCACTTTATCACTCTTTATGTTGCAAGAGTTGACCTACCTCCTTCTTTCAGGTTCTTTACCCAGAGATATTACTCGGGGAGAGTGATTTTCTTCATTAAATATTATAAAGGAGCAAGTGGGAAAATAATTCCTATGATATAATATGAGATTTAAACATAGAGCATCTAATGCCCTCCCCGAGTTGTACCTTCTGTACATTTTTTTCTAGGAAGAGAATGGCAGTCTAAGCCTTGTTTTCTTAGTGGTAATTTCCTAAACCTATGTGCTCACAGATATCCTGTTTTTATTGTGTAATAATAACTGTATTACAGAATATTTTATTTTATAACACAGTTGATGATCACTAAATGTTTATGAGGAAATCACATGATTTTAATTGTCTAAAAACAGGTAACTTTATTGTTTGGACAGTTTCTGCTACTTTAAGGGAACAATAACTATTTTATAAGAAAATCTAACTATAATCCTTCATAGTTTAAGAATGTATAAATAGCATTTGTTTACTCTAAAAATCAAATGTTATATATTTTCTCAGTACTAGCCTGCCAGTAGTTCACTGCTACACAAATACAAGTAGATATTTGGACCTAGGAAAGTACAGTGAGACAACATATATCTCAGACCAAAAATTCATGCTATAGTTTCTAAAATTTTTAAAAAAGATTGGCAGTAGTACAATTCTGTTAGCATAAATAATTGAAAACTTATTGCATTTGCAAATCAAGGTCTAGTAAATGAAACCTAATTATATTTATTATATGTGCTGCTGAATCGAGCACTCTTAATTGTATCTATGAGGAATTTGGAGAGACCAAAAGTGAGACTTCCAATGCTAGTTTGACCCTAGGATCATCAGTGCCAATTATAAAAACAGAGGAAGTTATCCTCTCATTTTCTTGATTCTTTGATTAGAATCGACAGCTTTTTCATGGAGAGGGAAATATAAGTTTTCTTTCTTTTTCTTTTTTCCTTTCCCTACTGACCTTAGGATTTGAAACAGCCCATGGCTGAAAGGAAATCTCAACTGGATGCTCTTGCTTTTGATATTCAGTTCTTTATCTCTGAGCATGCACAGGACTTGTCCCCTCAGCAGAATCGACAGATGCTGAGGCTTCTGAATGAATTGCAGAGGTCCTTCCAGGATCTTGTGGACTGGACTGCAGCTCAGACGGATGCCTTGCAGGGCTGCCTTCAACAAATGCAGCAGGAAGCCCAGGTTAAGGTCAGACTGAACCAGCAGCTAGGCTCTTTTGTCTTCTGGGATGTCTTCTGTTTTGGGGTTTTCTGGTCAGCTTCCATGTACAGTATCCTGATTTCCTACAGCCTGGCATTACCAGTTTTGAAATTTCATGTCATTCAGGCCAGTATGTTTCTGGCCCAGGAGGAAGCTTTTCTGGCTGTTTTTTTTGCCATGTTTTTGGTTTTGTGTTTGTGTGAGAGAATATATGTGTGTTCATGTGTGATTGTATTTGCAAGTGTTTTCATTTTCATGAGGCTATACCCTCACTGTATCTCACTGTCTTTGACTTTCAAAGGGAAATCACAATAGCAAGCCCCTTCTTCCCATTACTTTCTCTTTCACTCTTAAGGGCTGTGAAGAACATCAAGATACTCTGAACCCATGCCAAGAATAGTTCTGAAAATCAGTTTTGGTCTGGAGTTGTTCAAATGGTTTATTTTTATTTTTTTTTTTATTTTATTTTATTTTTTTTTTTTGGTACTGGAAGTTGAACTCATGACCTCGCCCTTGCCAGATAGGCACTGTGGCACTGAGCTATATCCCCGGCCCTCAAATGATTTACAGTAAGATTTCTTGATAATCTTTAAATATCTGGCAAGGACATTTTCATTAGAATGATAGTAATTTATTAACGGTTTTTAAATTATTATTTTTTTAGCAACTTTCTTCATATTATAGTTCCCGGTACTTAGTCATGGAAAACAGTCTATGGAATCAAGGATGATACAATTTTTTTAAAAACTCTGATAACCATCCTACCATCTTCCATCACAACAAACTCAAACTCAGCATAGATGCATTAATAATAACATCATAACCTTAGAATACCTTGAATGATGTTTCTGCTGCTTCTGTTCGAACAGTAAATTGGCATACAGCGAAATAATGTTAGAATTGTCATTATCACCAGCAAATCTGTCTCAGGGACTCCTTTATGAAATATTGTGCAAAATATAATTGCGCTTTTGAGTCAGTCTTAAAGGAAATTAGGTTAGTCAGTACCACGTGTCCCCTACTACTGCTCAGCTGTTTGAACTATGTTGAAATTGAGATAAAATCCTAATGAAGGGCTGGTGAGATGGCTCAGCAGCATAAGCGCCTGCCTGGCAAACGCAAGGTCCTGAGTTCAACTCCCAGTACCCACATACGAAAAAAGGGCTGGTGATATTGCTCAGCAGCATGGGCGCCTCCTGGCGCGTGAGGTCCTGAGTTCGACCCCGGTACCCACACACACACACAAAAAAAAATCCTAATGAAATGCTCTC
This sequence comes from Erethizon dorsatum, assembly GCA_028451465.1. Taxonomy (NCBI): domain Eukaryota; kingdom Metazoa; phylum Chordata; class Mammalia; order Rodentia; family Erethizontidae; genus Erethizon; species Erethizon dorsatum. The sequence continues at coordinate 104,114,840 of CM051827.1, read as the reverse complement.
TGTTACCTTCCAAATCTGAACATGTACAATGCCCTAATTTAGTAATTTATGTAGCATGGTGTAGCCTGTGGATACTTAATGCAGTAGACTGGTCTCAGTTACCTGAAGACCCAGCCCAGATCCAGAGTAGGCCTCTGAGCTGCAGCAAGTGATAGAACTGCATGTGAACATTCTCCCTGAGCATGAAATTAATTCCACAATGTTTATTAACCTTGTTATTGTCAGAAATGCTCTGCTTCTCTCTATATTTGCCCGGAACGCATGTGTGTTTGTGTGTTAACTTGTTTGCTTTGCTTTTTTCAGATTCAGTCTGCACCCATCCTAACCCATGAAGATCCTGTTTTACAGCTGAAGAGCTCTTAGGAGTTCTCTTCCATGGCCCTTCTATTTGTCCTAAAGAGGGGGAGAGAGGGCCAAATTGGGCACCTGTTTGTAAGTGCAGGTGACCGAAACACCCTCAGAAGGCAGACACTGGTGGAAATGGTTTTAGAAGGATGTCAGGAGGAACACATCATGCTCAATTGCTCAATTAGGTGCTTCAGTGTCATGCAGCTGAAATGAGTCTGGGGAAAGGCTTAGGCACAGAAACATATTCCATCTCTCTCCGGGGCCTGCCTTTTTCTGTGATACCAGGGTAGCCACCTAAAGGACTGAGCCAGCGGCTTTTCTTGGGCATTTTCCTTCTTACAGCAGCCAAATCAAGCTTCTTATGCCTGGCATGTAATCAGTCTGTATTTTGGGTCCTTGGCAGTTTTGAGGCATTTGACTTATAATGCCAACTTAATTATTAAGCTCTATTAGCTTTATGAATTATTCAGGTCCTTGATTTCTTTTTCTGTTCCCATTCTTCTAGTTTTCCGTGTTTTGAATTTAATATATAGCAAATCATCTGGTTCTAGAGAAGGAATTAATGAGCACCGCTAATTTATTGTCATCACCACAATCGTGGTTTTCAGTATTTTCCACTTCCAAAGATAACAATAGCAGGCTGGCAAAGGAGCTTCCAGACCCAAACTTAAAGAAGAAGTATTCTTCCTGAAACTGTCCATTTGTCATCCCATCCATGGACTCAGATCAATAGACTGCCCAAGCAAGGGGAGCTTCCTGAATATGATTTCTGTGCCTTTTCCTGTTCTAGTCTTCCACCAACTTTTCCATCCTTAAGATATAATCTTCTTGTTTTACATTTCAGGGAGTTATAAAATATGTAAATTGAGAGTTTTTAATTGTCTCTTGACTCCTTTGTATTTTAAATAGACTCTACAGAAACAACAAAATACCTGTCATCAGAAACTGGAGGATCTATGCAGCTGGGTAGGACAGGCAGAAAGAGCACTGGTGAGCCACCAGGGCAGAGCCTCCCAGCAGGAACTTTCTGCTTTGCAAAAAAACCAAAGTGACTTGAAGGTTAGTGTGAGTTACTCATTTTTTCATTCCTTCAACAAATATTTATAAAGACTTGCACTGTGCCAGCATCAGGGGTAAACAGACATCACCCCTGGCTTCATGAAGCTCACAGTCTGGTGAAGAAGACAGATAGTTACATAAGTTATCACAAAAATGAACATCTAATGAATGTGGTATCTAGAAAGTTTTATGAAAACATATACCAGGGACACCCAATCTAGTCTAGCATTTGAGAAAAGATTACCTTGAAGAAGTGTCACTTAAACTGAGAAGTGAAAGCTCTGTAAGGGTTAGTGCATGAAGGAGTGGGAAAAAGAAAATATACCAACCAGAGGCTTATGACTGGTTTTGAGGTGGGAATGGGATTGAGCACAATGTATTCAAGAACTGAAAGAAAGCGGAGCATGGTGGTACATGCCTGTAATCCCAGTAATCTAGGAGGCTGAGACAGGAGGATCACAAGTTTGAGCCCAGCCCAGGCAACTTAATGACTTAGTGAGACCCTGTTTCAAAATAAAAAAAGAGAACTGGGGATGTAGCTCAGTGCAAAGGCCCTGGGTTCAAATCCCCAGTACCGCTTCTCTCTCCCACTGCCAAAAAAAAAAAAAAAGGAAAGGAAGCTTTTCAGCTGGGCTACAAAGAATAAGAAGCTTAGTGAACAATGTCGTGGGAGAAATAGGTGGAACCCGTATCACGTTGGGCTTTGTAGACCATAGTAAGGAGGAGTGATGACTCGGAGAGTACAGCAGCTTCCCCTGAGCCTGCAGGAGGTGTGTTCCAGTACCTCCAGTGCATGCCTGGAGCCACAGATAGTAGCAAACCTACATAATATTTTTCCTATACATATATAACTACAGTAAACTTTAATTTATAAATGAGGCACAGTAAATTATTAACATCAAAAATTAACAAAGTAGAACAATTATAGCAATATACTGTAATAAAGAACACCATTACTCTGGCACTTTGGGGCCATTATTATGTAAAATAAGGGTTCCTGGAATATAAGCACTGTTAACAGCAGGTTATCTGATAACCAAGGCAGCTAACAAGTGACTAACTAGTGGATAGCATATACAATATGGATGCCCTGGATAAAAGGATGATTTGTGTCCTGGGCTGGACAGAGCAGGATGGAATGAGAATCATCACACTACTCAGAATGGCACACAATTTAAAACTTATGAATTATTTCTGGAATTTTCTGTTTAATATTTTTGGACCGTGGTTCACCATGATTAACTGAAACATTGGAGAGTAAAGCTGTAGAAAAGGGAGATTATAAAACAACCAACAAGCCTTGGCTCTGCGGGGATCCAGGCATGGTTGCACATGCCTGTAATCTCAGCACTTGGGAGGCTGAGGCAGGAGGATTGCCATGGGTTGGAGACCAGTCTGGGGCACATAATGAGTTCAAGGCCAGCCTGAACTACATAGCAAGACCCTGTCTCAAAAAAACAAAAGCAAACAATGAACAAAAAAACAAAATAGCTCAGTGTGTGGCACACACCTGCAATCCCAGCACTCGGGAGGCTGGGGCAAGAGGATCACTATGAGTTTGAGGCCAGCCTGGGCTACATACACAAGTTAAAGGCCAGCCTGAATTGCATAGCAAGACTCTTGTCAAGAACGAACAAATGAATGAACGAAAGGAAGGAAGGAAGGAAGGAAGGAAGGAGAAAAATTATCTTTTTGTGGAGAACTCACTACAAAATGAAAAACATATTTATGGACAATCTCCTTTTTGTCTGCACCAAATATTTGTCTAGAAAATTAATTGTTTTAAAATGTCTTTCATTGGTTTAGGTGTAAACCTTAAATAAATTTTATTTGGAAACTATGTGCAGATATGTCCTCCTAGCCATTTCATCCTTACACTAAAGTTGAAGACTGTGCCATCCCTCTTTTCATGTGTTAAGGATTTACAGGATGATATTCAGGATCATTCCACTGCATTTACTACTGTTGTCAAAGACATTGAAGTGTTCCTGGAAGAGAACCAGAGCAAACTAAGCCCCCAGGAGTTGACAGCTCTTCAGGAAAAACTTCATCAGGCTAAGGAGCAATACGAGGCTCTCCAGGAACAGACACGAGTGGCCCAGAAGGAGCTGGAGGAAGCAGTGAGCTCAGCTTTACAGCAGGAGACTGAAAAGGTAACTGCACTGCTATAACGCTTGATGTTTTGCCAAAATAAAACTTTTGTACCTGCCTAAAAGTTGAAGGGAAACTGCCTTATAGAGAGCATAAAGTCACAAAAAAGGGCTGCTTAAGGAGCAGATCTGTGAGTCAGTCTTTCTTTTTACAAGAAACACTCCAAGGATTCAGGTTAGGAATGCTAGCAAGAAGTACATATTACCAAAAAAAAAAAAAAATTGCATTTATCACTATATTATTTTATAGATATGTATTTCAGTATATAGATATATAAATATAAATATATACATATTTTTCCAGTTGTCAGTGGTCTCCCCCACTAGAATATAAGCTCCATGAAGGCAAATCTGTTGTTCATGAGTACCGCACTGCGTCATATACAGAATTTCAATAAAATTAAATTAATTTTTAAAAAAAAAGCAAACAAAATAATCTTGCTATTTGTATATTCAGTACTCTGACTAATTGAAAGAACTTAGATAAGGTATTACCCTAAGGGACGAAAAAATCTAACAGGAATCTAGATTGGTGATCTAAAATACTAGGGAAGATATCTGTGAAGTCTTAGTTCGCTGCCAGTTACCTCCAGTTGTGTCTATAGTTATGATGTAAATTGTGGCACCAGGAGAAACCAAAGAGAGAGTAACGTCTTGAGTGTCCTCTGCCCCTGCGTCAGCACTGGCAGATTACACTGAATCCTTCATTCAGCCTTAGGCTGTGACACTAATGAGAGAGACGAAGAGCATGGGAAAGAAAAATAAGCTCCCTGTAGAGAAATTTTGAAATCCACGAATGTGTAACTTGGCATGTCCCACTTAATTAACTAAAATACTTGAAGAGCCAGTAAATAGAATTCAGGAGGCAAGTTTAAGAACTGAGAGTTCTGTTTGACTGAGATAAGGATGAAAGAAGTCTGTTTTTATTTTAGGGAATAACAGCCAGATAACTGAATGTGAATATGCTGTTTCTTACTCTACCAAACCAGTGTATCACTTGCACATACCTAGAAAGGATTCTGTGAAATCTTGGTGGGGTGGTGGTAAGACTAAGTGATCGCTTAATAAAGTCCTTTTAAATCCTGGAATTTAGTATTCCTTTTTTTCTTGAAGCAGTGGGATATAGATGAAAGCTAGACATTATTTTAAATAATTATGTTCAGTGGGTTGTAGAAAGTATTAGTTTTTGTATGTGTAAAGACTGTTTATACCCGGAATTAGAGCAACTCTTTTTTCTTTAGCAAGAATCTCACCACCTTAACAGGTGGTTTAATACTTGATGAAGGTCTTCTCACTAGACTACTGCTGTGGCTTTCAGAGTAAAGCAGCAAAGGAACTGGCAGAGAACAAGAGTAAGATTGACGCTCTCTTGAATTGGGTGACTTCCATGGGCTCATCAGGTGAACAACTACAGACCACCCTTCAAGGAGTGAAGCAGCTTTCTGGAGCTAGCCCCGTGCAAGGAGCCTTGGATACTACTGATGGCCACATGGGGGTGAACCATGCCCCAGAGAATCTGGACAGGCAGTGTGAGAAGATGAAGGTGAGGTATCAGCTTGTCCTCGCCATGCTAGGGGAATCTCCTCCACCCCGGGCACATTACCACAACCTCCTTTCCCCTAAATCCAGTGAGCACTACTCTGTTTTGTCTTTGATGTTTCAGTGGCTTTGAGACTATTGGCTATTCCTCTTGAGGTACTTTCTCCCTTGGTTTCTACCACTCTGCTTGATCACCCTTCTTTTCCTCTGGCTGGTCTTTATGGTACTGTTAGGCTTCCATCCTTTTTCTCTTTCAGAATGTACTTTCCTTGGGTAGTCTCATCCACTCAGAACACTTCAGTTACCAGTTGCACTAATTAATTCCATGTATACGTTTCTCTCCAGCTCTGATGCCAGTCCTGAGCTTTAAAACAGTTTGTAAATTCATCCTCCTCTTTATAATCTGGAACCACATAAGCACCTTAACCAGAAAATGGAATTTCTATTTCCTGCTATACCTCCCTTCCTAATTAAATGTGTTCTTCTGGGCCGGTGAGATGGCTCAGCGGCATAAGCACCTGCCTGGCAAGCGCGAGGTCCTGAGTTTGACTCCCGGAACCCAGATACGAAGACAGGGCCGGTGATATCGCTCAGCGGCATGGGCGCCTGCTGGTGCGCGAGGTACTGAGGTCGACCCCCGGTACCCACCAAAAAAAAAAAAAAAAAAAAAATGTGTTCTCCTATCTTCTTACCTAATTGCCTGAATTAGACATCACCCTTTCTTGCCTCTTGATTTTTACCCTCCAGTCCATTCCCTATGCTACTAAATGATCTTTCTAAAATGCTGTATTCCTGCTCAACCCTTTCAATGGTTCTCTGTTACACTCAAATTAGGACTAAACTTTTTAAACATGGTTTAAAACCCCTCTGGTTAAAACATGGTTTACTACCTCTCTCCCTCATTTGGCCTCATCTCTCCCCTTCCTTCACACTTGAGTCTGTAGCTACTGATACCCTTCAGTTGATCAACTATACTGTGTTCTCATTTTCCTTGGCCTTTGCATGTTCTTGGAATCTTCTTGTCTCTGTGGTGTAGAAAGTAAGGAAAGCTGGGCGTGGTGGCACATGCCTGTAATCCCACCACTCAAGAGGGTAAGGAGGAGGAATAACTGCAAGTTCGAGGCCAGTCTGGGCTGCATAGTGAGTTCAAGGCCAGCCTGAACTGCATAGAGAGACCCTGTCTCAAAAAACCAAAAAGAAAAGAAAGAAAGGAATGAAGGGGGCCTGTTTTAGCTAATTTTTATTTGTTCTTATTTGTTTTATTTGTTCTTCAGAACTTAGCTTACTTCCTTGGGCCGGTGAGATAGCTCAGCGGCATAAGTGCCTGCCTGGCAAGTGTGAGGTCCTGAGTTCGACTCCCGGTACCCACACACGAGAAAAGGGCCGGTGATATTGCTCAGTGGCACGGGCGCCTGCTGGTGCGGGAGGTCCTGAGTTCAACCCCCAGTACCCACAAAAAAAAAAAAAAAAAAGAACTTAGCTTACTTCCCCTAGGAAGTACTCTTTACTCCTCCCCAAAATTAGTGTATCCTTCTTACATTGTAGTGTTTCTCATTCTGATATTTTTTGTTTGCTTGTTCATTTTTTGTTTTTTGTCTATATTGCCTTCTGGACACTAGAATTGAAAGCAGAAACCATTTCTTTCTCGTCATTTACCTCTACCTGTTTATGCATTCATTCAGTAAATACTGTGTACCTGCTGTATGCCAGACATTGGAAATAAACCAAGGAACCAATAAGACAAACCATCTCCTAGAACAGTGACTGGGATGTGCAGGCATAATATATTGAATGATTGAAATAAGATTATTTAGGACACTTATAAAATACATGGATCACATATTTTCATAGTGATACCTTTGTAATTTGCCTTACTGGGAATATTGTTGAGAGGCCTGTGTAGTTCATTGCTTTATTTTGTATTAATAGGATTTCTGCCTCTTGCTTACCATTTGTGTACTTAGAAGATCCACTGTAGTGTTTTCCAAAGCCCTGGTAGTCTTACAACACAGAACAGGGATGGTTCTGCTATATCATAGAGAGCCTCCTGGCACCTCTTGCTGGCTACAGTCAGCCTAGCCAGGTAGCATCTCCATCCCAGGAAGGAAACTACCTTATTCATAGGTGATGGGTTGGAGCCTGAGACATGTGGGTGGTGTACAGACAAAGCTGTGGTACTTCCCTTTACTATTTCAAGGAGGATATCTCTAGCTTTGCTGAGATGATGTGAGACACTGAAACTGTCAGGTTGCTGAAGCTAACTAAATAGTATTTCCGAAGAAAAGTAGGCTATTATCCTGCTTTAGGTAGTTGCATATAAAGATACATAGGAACACTGACTGAACTCCCACTGTTTTTTGTGAGGCTCTGGAAGAATATGTTTCAAAACAAAACCCCACGCCTATACACTAGAATAGAAAAACGGGTACACATATATGTCCACAGACATAGCACATTCAAATAAAAAAACACAAAGCTAGGGATGTAGCACAGTGGCAGAGCTGAGAGTATAGGTTCATTCCCCAGCACTATCAAAAAAAAAAAAAAAAAGTCTACAAAAACCACTACAACAAGAAAAGTAAAAAGTGCACTTTACCTATAATATCCAGAAGTATACTCTATTTAATGAATTAACTTTTCAAGGCCTTTCCTAGTAGGAAGTCTTCATGGACATGTGAGTGACATATATCACAGCTAAGTATTTGCATTTTTATATTGCCATACATATGGCTTACCTAGTTACTAATCCCTTCCACTATTGTAGATAGGTACTGGTTGGCCATTTGTACATTTTCATAGACTTGGGTCTAGTGAAGAGAGTCAAGTTCTAGTCACATTTCTGACCCCCAACTATCTGTATGTCTTTAGTCAAGACATACAACATCTTTTTGGTATTTATGTATCTCATTTCACCTACGGTGTCCTATTGAAATAGAGACAGAGACCTCTCTCCACCTGTAGCTGTAGATATTACCAAACTATTTACGTTTCCTTACTGATTTTCCTTTGTTTTGATTGGGGGTTTATTCACCAGGCCCATCACCAAGAATTGCTGTCCCAGCAGCAAAATTTCATTCTGGCCACCCAATCAGCTCAGGCCTTCCTGGAGCAGCATGGCCACAATCTCACGCCTGAGGAACAAGAGAAGCTGCAGGAGAAGCTAGGAGATCTTAAGGAGCAATATGCAGCTTCCTTGTCGCGATCTGAGACAGAGCTGAAGCGGGTGCAGACACTGCGGGATGAGCTGCAGAAATTCCTGCAGGACCACAGAGAGTTTGAAAGCTGGCTGGAGCGGTCTGAGAAAGAGCTGGAGAACATGCATAAGGGAGGCGTTGGCCCTGAAGCACTGCCCTCCTTGCTGAAGCGGCAGGGAAGCTTCTCAGAGGACGTCATTTCCCACAAAGGAGACTTAAGATTTGTGACCATCTCAGGGCAGAAAGTCTTGGATGCAGAAAATAGTTCTGAGGAAAGCAAAGAACCATCAGCATCCAGCAGCTTAGTGAAGGAGAGGCTGAAGGATGCAACAGAAAGATACACTGCTCTCCACTCAAAGGTAAGGCAGTGGGTGTGGTGGTGTATGCCTATAATCTCAGCACTCTGGGAGACTGAGGCAGGGGGATCACAAATTCAAGCCTGGCTTGGGCAACTTTAAGGGTCTGGGGTGGGCATGTAGCTCAGTACAATTCCCAGTATCGAGGAGAAAAAAAAATAGTAAGGAGAGATTCTGTCAGCCTCTGACAGGATTACAGGATTATAGGGTAACAATAATGGGCCTCAGTATAAGAACCCTAGAACACAGTGGACAAACTGTATATAGACCACAGGCAGAGAGTTTTATGAACTATACAAAAAATGCATCATGTGTAGGCCAATGGGCTAACACCTGATTCTAGCAGTACTGGGAATATGTCTCACACCAGTGGTGAGGGTGGAGGTGCTTTCTGTCCTGTATCCTGACCAGCATCGTGGGCTCCCAAGAGACATGGTGTGCAAAAACTTTAAACTGCACAGTCTTCCTTCCTGGACAGAGCATCTGGAGTCAATCCTTATCTTCTTCCCTATCCAAAGAATTCTCTCTGCCTCCTAAAATTTAGAATCTAGTCTATTCTTACCTGTCATGCTTTCTGCCAACATCTCTAATCCCCAAAAGGAACACTTTTTGTATCTTTTGTCCCTAACTTTGCCTGCAACCTGATGTAAATTTCTGTGATGGCTTGTCGTACAATGCATTAAGTCTTCCTGGGTATAAAAGAAGGGTGAGGTGAATAGTGGGGAACAATTCAATCATAGATACCTATCTATCCTGGCACTACATTTGTGACAAGTAGCAACCAGGCCTCTTTTGGGGAGGGGGGAGCAGGTGTTGTTTTGCGGTACTGGGGACTGAACCCAGGGCCTCATGCATGCTAGGCAAGTGTTCTACCACTGAGATACATCCCCAGTCCTAGGCCTCTTTCTTTGGGCTCTACTCAAGAAGCTGCTGCCTTTGGCCTGACATTTCAGGTCTGCTTTTCTTTCTTTCTCTGGCACAGTGTACACGATTGGGCTCTCATCTGAACATGCTACTAGGCCAGTATCAGCAATTCCAGAGCAGCGCTGACAGCCTGCAATCCTGGATGCAGGCTTGTGAGGCTAATGTGAAGAAGCTCCTCTCAGATATTGTTGCTTCTGACCCTGGAGTCCTGCAACAGCAGCTTGCAATGACAAAGGTAAGCCCGAACACAGACTGTGATCATAGCATCAAGGCCTTGGATCACATGGCTTAGAATATCCCCAAGAAAAGCCAGTACTTGTATAGATTAAAGGTGGTAGTTGGGATGCCTTGGAGAAGATCTGGTCCCTGACACTTTATTCAAATATCTATGGCTGTTAAAAAACAGAGAGAGATTTATAAAACTGCTTAATAGTTCTAGCTTCATAGAATTAGCTTTAATTGCTTGATCTGATGTTCTTTTGTCTTTTCTCATGGGGAAGCAGAAGTTGCAAGAGGAACTGGCTGAGCACCAAGTTCCTGTAGAAAAGCTCCAAAAAGTAGCTCATGACTTCATGGAAATTGAAGGGGAGCCAGCCCTGGACACTAAGCATGTTCAAGAAACTACAGGTATGAAGTAGGGGCAGCAATATTGTTTCCTTAATTTCTAGAATTAGCCTTTGTTCTACAAGATAGCACAGTGATGGCGAACATTTTAGAGCTTTCAATAATAACAAACAGCCCACTGCAGCATGCGTGCCATAGGTTCATCGCCACTGACATAGCACATTGTATCATGCGTGTATCTGGGTGCTCAGTTAGGAGCTGAGGTTATAGCCGTGAATAGCCATAGACTTTGATCAAGTAGCTCATCCTCCAGTTAACTTTGTTTTTGTACTATTGAAAGTCATTCACAATCTGGCTTCAACCATTTTTCCTAGGCATCTACCTTCTAGCCACACCCTGATTCTTTTATTTCCCAAATAAACTAGTTATTTCTGCACTACATTACCTGTGAAGTTTTTCCTGTTGCTTAGCTTCTAACATTTATTTCATGCATACCATGCATGGTGAAATCTTATTCATGCTTCAAGATGTAGTTGAGGGTACATCATGGCAACTGTAGTTAATAACAGTACGTTATATGCATGCAATTTGCTAAGAGAGTAGATTTTAGGTGTTCTCACCACAAAAAGTGATAAGTGTATAAAGTAATGTGTATATTAAATAACTTGATTTAGCCCTTGCATAATGCATTTGTATATCTCAAAACATAATTATACATTGTGTGTGTGTGTGTGTGTGTGTATGTCTGTGTGTCTAACTTGTCCAAAAGACAGAGAAACAAACAGAAGAGAGAAATGTACCTGAGAGGTTTTTCCTTTATAAAATCCTAATCATCACCCTCATCCCTCAAAAGAAATAAAAAATAAAAAGTAGTAATCATCCTTCTGAGTTTCTTTGAACATACTTCTATTACCAATAAAGTACTTACGATTTTATTTTTATGCCTAGTTAGGATTTGCCATCCTCTGGCCATGCTCTGCTTTAGAATCCTAAGTTTGTAGAGGGCAGAGACTGAAGTCCTAATTATCTTTTTTTTTTTTTTTTTGTGGGTACCGGGGGTCGACCTCAGGACCTTGCACGCCAGCAGGCGCCCGTGCCGCTGAGCGATATCACTGGCCCTTTTTTTGTATGTGGGTTCTGGGAGTTGAACTCGGGCCCTCGCGCTTGCCAGGCAGGTGCTTACACCACTGAGCCATCTCACTGGCCCCTTTTTTTTTTTTTTTGAAGATCTTTTATTCCCGTCTTAATTATCTTTAGTCTTCCATATCTAGCACAATTTCTTACTCTTAGTAGATGCTAAATGACTAATGCTGGTTAAATTTGGCTCTAATACTAATGTACCTCAAGCATATTCCTTCTATTTGTGTTGCTGTCAGTTATTATTACAAGTAACATGTACATTTTAAACACATTTTTAAAAAGCAGAAACCAAAAATAATATTTACTTTTACTTTTTCTTCTCACATCCTTGATTTTCCAGATTCCATACTCGGCCATTTCCAAAGCCTTTCCTGCAGTCTGGCTGAGCGCTCTGCTCTGCTGCAGAAGGCGATCGCTCAGTCACAGAGTGTCCAGGAAAGCCTGGAGAGCCTGCTGCAATCCATCAGAGAAGTTGAACAAAACCTGGAAGGGCAGCAGGTGACATCCCTGTCATCAGGAGTCATCCAAGAAGCCCTGGCCAATAATATGGTAAGACCTGTGTCCTGAGAGTTAGCACAGAGGATGTGTTTGCCATGGGCCTTAAATTACATAACTTTGAAAAAGTAGCAGTAGGAAAACTCACGCCTATGAATGTTCTAATAAGACTTAGAGATGAAGACTAATTCATGGAAAGATATTTCTACTACTAGGGTCTAGCTCAGTGGTAGAGTGCATTGCCTTGGGGAGGTGAATGTGGGTTTGTTAAAGATTATTAATTTGTAGCTCAGGTATCCTGGAATAAGTGAGTCAAAGCTGACAGCTTTGTTCTTGATATCAGAAATTGAAGCAGGACATTGCTAGACAAAAGAGCAGCTTGGAGGCCACCCGTGAGATGGTGACCCAGTTCATGGAGACAGCGGACAGTACCACAGCGGCAGTGCTACAAGGCAAACTGGCGGAGGTGAGCCAGCGCTTTGAACAGCTCCTACTACAGCAGCAAGAAAAGGAGAGCACCTTAAAGAAGCTCTTGCCCCAGGCAGAGATGTTTGAACAGCTCTCTGACAAGCTACAGCAGTTCATGGAAAACAAAAGTCGGATGTTGGCCTCTGGGAATCAGCCAGATCAAGATATTGCACATTTCTCCCAGCAGATCCAGGTAAGGATATGCAGTATCTGCCAAGTAGGCAGAATAAAGGGGAGAGACCAACATTTACTGAGTATATACTGCACCAGTTAGATGCAGGAAGTTTTATCTGCATCATCATGGAGAATTACCACAGGCATCCTGTAAACTAGATGCTTTTAAAAAAACAGCCTTAGATTAATTTTCACTCATACTGCATTTCAACCCGAATCAGCAGGCATACTCAGCTCACTATAGCCACTCAGGGATACATGTTGACAGATTTCACCCTGACATAAGCATTCCTGTGTACTGTTGCAGGGGGAAGACAGCACAGCATAGGCATTTATATTTCATTAGTCAAAGCAAATTTCACATGCCCACACTTAACTTTTTCAGGGGATTGGGAAATGTAATCCTCCCAGGTACCTCGAGGTGCAGAGCTAGAAATATTTGATGAAAAGTATTAATGGCTAACCAAAATAAATACCCAGGAGGAGAGCTGCTGGGTCATAGTATATGCATATACTTAACGAGACTAAGTAGTGACTAGCCTGAGCTCCTATTTGAGGCTATGGCAGCCCACATTCCAACCTGTAGTACCTCAGTATTCCTGCATCACTGCCTTGGGGTTTTCCAGCCAAGCTTTTTTCCATTTTAAAGTGATATCTCATTATTTTGTTTTGTTTCCTAAATTTTGGGGGTTTGTTTTGAATAATTTCAAAGTTATAAAGAAGTAGAAGGAATGGTCTGATAAATATTAGTATACTTTTCACCTAGACTCACCAATTATTTTATTTATCTTTATAGAAATATAAAAGAGAGATGGTATCATTATGAGCTCTTATATTCATTATATCTTTTTGAAATGGAAAGTCTCCCCAGATTTGGTCAGTGGGAACCCTTATGTCTTTTTGACATGTCCTTATTGGCATACAACTATACTTACAGTCTTCTAAAATAAGATAGTTCAGAAGCCAGGTGTGGCGGCGCATACCTACAGTCCCAGCACTTGGGAGACTGAGGCAAGACGATTGTCATGAGTTTGAGGCCAGCCTGGGCTACATAGTGAGTTTAAGACTAGCCTGAACTATATAGTGAGACCCTATCTCCAAAAAAAAAATAAATAAATAAATAAATAAGAAAAATAGTTCAGGCTCACTTTGTAATGTCCTTGTCCCATACCTGAAATCAACTTTTTCTCCAAAAAGCCCCACTTTTGATGGGGACTAGTATTAGCAGACCGAAATCTGAATACTGGATGAACTACTGGCATGATATTTCTGCATTCTTTCACTAGATAATGTTAGCTGATATTTGTGCATGTATTTTTTTTTTATTTTAAAGAGAAGAAAAAACAAAACAAATCAAAAGAACAAATATTCAAAACAACATAATAGGAGGGTAACAATGGTTAATACATTACGTATTGCTATCTTTAAGTTAGTTATTCAGGACACCAGACATTAGCATTCAATTGTCCAGACATTATTGGCACAAACCTTACTCTTCAATGAACTAAGTAAAAATGGTAGTGTATCTATCTTAACCATCTTATATATATATATACAATTTTTTTTCCCTTTCCCTTCTTTCTTTTCCCTATTCCAGTCTCTCTTTCCTTTTGACCAGTTTCTTTTTGATTCACCATATCTATTGTACATTTTGGATCTTATTTACTCTTTTTTTTTTTTTTTTTTTTTTTTTTTTGGGTACCGGGGGGACGACCTCAGGACCTCGCGCACCAACAGGCACCCGTGCCGCTGAGCGATATCACCGGCCCCTTTTTCGTATGTGGGTTCCGGGAGTCGAACTCGGGCCTTCGCGCTTGCAAGGCAGGCGCTTAAGCCGCTGAGCCGTCTCACCGGCCCCTATTTACTCTTTCAGTTTCTCATACTAGAGAGATAATACGATGCTTACACATGTGCTTCTGGTTTATTTCACTTATGAGTATTTTCTCGAGTTGCATCCATTTACCTATAAAAGTCTCCAGTTTATCCTCCTTTATGGCTGAATAGTACTCCATTGTATAAAAATACCACATCTTTCTTATCCATTCCTCAGTTGATGGGCATTTGGGTTGCTTCCAAGATCTGGCTATTACAAATTGTGCTGCTATAAACATGGGTGCACATATATCGCTGTGGTACGATGTTTTTAATTCTTCTGGGAGGATGCCCAGAAGGGGAATAGCTGGGTCAAATGGGACCTCCAACCCTAGTTTTCTGAGGAATCTCCACACTGACTTCCACAGTGGCTGTACCAGTCGACACTCCCACCAACAGTGAAGACGGGTTCCTTTTTCCCCACAGCCCCTCCAGCATTTGTTATTAGTTGATTTCTTAATAGTAGCCATTCTTTCTGGGGTGAGATGGTATCTCAGTGTTGTTTTAATTTGCATCTCTCGAATGACTAGTGATGTTGCACATTTTTTTGTATATTTGTTTGCCATTAGTATTTCTTCATCTGAGAAATGTGTATTCATCTCAGATGCCCATTTTTGGAGTGGGTCTTTAAATTTGGGAGGTCTGATTTTTTTGAGTTCTTTATATGTTCTCGATAGTAATCCTTTGTCTGAGGAACAGCTGGCAAACATTTTTTCCCACATTGTGGGTTGTCTCTTCACTCTGTTGGTGGTTTCTCTTGCTGTGCAAAAGCTTTTTAATAAGATGAGATCCCAGTTGTTGATTCTTTGGGATAGTTCCCGTGCGGTTGAGTTTTTATTCATAAAGTCTTTGCCTACACCAATGTCTCCAAGGGTTTTACCTATCCTACCTTCCAGCAGATTTAATGTTTCTGTTTTAATATTTAGATCTCTGATCCATTTTGAATTTAGTTTAGTGCATGGTGAAAGATATGCATCTAGTTTTAATCTTCGGCATGTGTAGAGCCAGTTTTTCCAGCACCATTTATTAAAGAGGCTATCTTTCTTCCAGCGAATGTGTTTGGCACCTTTGTCAAAGATAAGGTGGCTTAGTATGTCTGGGGTTGTTTCAGCATCTTCTAATCTGTTCCATTGATCTTCAGGTCTGTTTTTTTGCCAGTACCACACTGTTTTTATCACAGTAGCTTTATAGTATAATTTCAAGTCGGGGATTGTGATGCCCCCTGCCTTGCCTTTGTTGCCCAGAATTGCCTTTGCTATTCTAGGTCTCTTCTGATTCCAAATGAATTTTAGGATTGTTTTCTCTAATTCTGTGAGATATGCTGTTGGAATTTTGATTGGAATTGCATTAAATCTGTATAACAATTTTGGAAGTATGGCCATTTTCACTATATTGGTTCTTCCTATCCAGGAGCAAGGGATATCTTTCCATTTTCTGATATCCTCTTCAATCTCCTTTTTCAGAGTACTGTAGTTTTCAGTATAGAGGTCTTTTACATCCTTCGTGAGGTTGATTCCTAGGTATTTCATTTTTTTGGATGTTATTGTGAAAGGTATTGTTTCCCTAATTTCTCTTTCAGTAAGTTTGTTATTTGTGTACAGGAAGGCTATTGACTTTTGAGTATTGACTTTGTATCCAGCTACACTACTGAATTTGCTTATTAAATCTAGCAGTTTTTTAGTGGAGTTTTTGGGGTCTTCTGTGTAGAGTATCATGTCATCTGCAAATAATGATAATTTAACTTCTTCCTTTCCAATCATTATTCCTTTTATTTCTTTCTCTTGTCTAATCGCTCTGGCTAAAGTTTCCAGAACTATGTTGAATAAGAGTGGGGACAGTGGACATCCTTGTCTTGTTCCTGATTTTAGAGGGAAGGCTTTCAGTTTTTGGCCATTTAGTATAATATTGGCTGTTGGTTTGTCATAGATAGCTTTTACCAGATTGAGATAAAGACCCTCTATTCCAATTTTCTGTAGGGTTTTTATCATGAAAAGGTGCTGGACTTTGTCAAAAGCTTTTTCTGTATTTGTGCATATTTTTAATATCATGAGATCACACTGATAGTTGGTATTTACCAACTAAATACCAGAGAGTTCCTCCATTCCTTGTTTGTATCTTCTTTCCTAAGGGAGAACCCTAGTTCCAAACAACTCTAGTATATTGCCTTTATCCTATAATAAATAAAAAAGAATTTTGGGGCTGGTGAGATGGCTCAGTGGCACAAGCGCTTGCTGGCAAGCGCAAGGTCCTGAGGTCGACTCCTGGTACCCACACTGAAAAAAGAAAAAAGAATTTTGGAATCACACTAGTATTTCTACCGACAACATTCTAAAAAGATTTGAAGATTTTTATCTTTGTTGGTACAATTTTATTCTTAAATATGTAAATCATTAATATAGCTTAAAAGTCATTCTCTTTTCTGTGTTTTCCATCCCATCTTCACCTACCATGATACTAATGAATTACAGGTTCATTTTTCTATTTTTTTCTCCAAAATGAACATATGCTTTCTTTTCATTCTTTCTTAGAAAAAGAAGGGCATACTGTAGAATCTTTTTGTACTTTGTCCTTGTACTAAATTTCTAGGAAATCATTAAATAACAGTTCATAGATATACTAATTTTTAAAAATACATACCGTGGGCCAGGGATATAGCTCAGCGGCACAAGTGCCTGCCTGGCAAGTGCAAGGTCCTGAGTTCAGTTCCTGGTACCAAAAATAAAAAAATAAAAAATAAAAATAAGGGCTGGTGAGATAGCTCAGTGGCATAAGCACCTGCCTGGCAAGCGCAAGGTCCTGAGTTCGATTCCCAAAACCCACATAAAGGAAAAAAAGGGCCGGTGATATCACTCAGTGGCACAAGCACTTGCTGGCAAGCGTGAGGTCCTGAGGTTGACTCCTGGTACCCACATGAAAAAAAAAAAAAAAAAAAACGAATAAATAAATAAAAATACATACCATCACAGATAAATAATAGTTTATTCAGTGAGACTCTTACATATGTGGAGATTCCTGTAGTTGTTTCCAAAATTTTGCTAGGTTGGGCGTGATTGCACATACCTGTAATCCCAACGCTCAGGAGGCTGAGGCAGGAAGATCACCGTGAGTTCAGGCTAGCCTGGGCTACATAGTCAGTTCAAGGCCAACCTGGACTACATAATGAGACCCTGTCTCAAAATGATAACAATAAAATAAAAACCCGAATTGTGCTATTATACAACTCATTATAACAATGTGCATTTTCCTCCATATTATTGAAAGAATATTTTATGAATAAATTTCTAGAGTGTCATTGTTGCGTCAAAAAGTAAACATAGCTGGGTGTGATGGCTGTACATCTGTAATCCCAGCATTCTGGGAGGCTGAGACAGATCAAAAATTCAAGCCCAGCCTGGGCAACTTAACATGACCCTGTCTTTTTTTTTTTTTTCTTTTCTTTTTGTGGGTACCGGGGGTCGACCTCAGGACCTCGCACGCCAGCAGGCGCCTGTGCCGCTGAGTGATATCACCGGCCCTTTTTCGTATGTGGGTTCCGGGAGTCAAACTCGGACCCTCGCACTTGCCAGGCAGGCGCTTATGCCGCTGAGTCATCTCACCGGCCCAGTCTTAAAATAAATAAAAACCTTGGAATATAGCTCAGTGTGAAGGCCCTGAGTTCAGTCCCCAGTACCACACACACATACACACAGTATCTGTGTGTTTTATTAAATACAGCCAGATTTCTATTCTTTGGGATTGTAACGTTTTGTATCCCCCACTAGCAGTGTCTGTGAATCTGTTTCTCTTAAAGTCTCTCCAATAATATGTTATCAAGCTTTTGAAATTTTGCTAGTATAGCTGGGCATGGTGGTGCACACCTGTAACCTCAACACTTGGGAGACTGAGGCAGGAGGATTGCTTTAAGTTCAAGGCCAGTCTGGGCTACATAGTGAGTTCAATGGTAGAACTACATAGCAGGACCCTGTCTCAAACAGAAAAAAGAAAAAATATCATTTATATGAAATTTTGCTAGTATGATAGGTGAAACATATCCAAGTGTGGTTTTAGTTATTTCCGTGTCTTTTTCCAAGATATATCTAGTTGTTCGCAATACAATTTATTAAAATATCTGTCTTGGTTACTTTCTCGTTGCTGGGACAAAAATACCTAATACCTGCAAGTTAAAGGAGGAAAGGTTTATTTTAGCTCAGTTTGTAGAGGTTTCATTCCATAGTGAGCAAGCGCTAAGGCAGAGTGGCACGGCAGAAGAGAAACAGTCCATAGCATGGCAGGCAGGAGTTAGGAAACAGAAGCAGTGAGCCTTCCTTCCTTGTTTCCCTTTATATTCCATCCAGGCTACAAGCCTATTGGCTGGTGCCACTCACACCCAGAATGGGGCATCTGTTTTTTTGTTTTTTGGTTTTTTTTTTTTATTTTAAAGAAAAGAAAAAAACAAAACAAAATAAAATAAAACAAAAAAGAACAAAATTTCAAAACAACGAAATAGGGTAACAATGGTTAATACATTATGTATTGTTATCTTTAAATTAGTTACTCAGGGTACAAGATATCAGCATTCAATTGTCTAAACATTACTGGCATAAACCTTTCTCTTCAGTGAACTAAGCAAAATTAGTAGTGTATCTATCTTAACCATCTTATATATAAATACAATTTTTTTCTTTTCCCTTCTTTTCCCCATTCCCCCATCCCAGACTCTTTCCTTTTGACCAGTTTCTTTCTGATTCATCATATCTATTGTACATTTTGGATCTTATTTACTCTTTCAGTTTCTCATACTAGGGAGACAATACGATGTTTGCACATGTCCAGTTAATTTCACTTATGAGTATTTTCTCGAGTTGCATCCATTTACCTATAACAGTCTCCAGTTTATCCTTCTTTATGGCTGAGTAGTACTCCATTGTATAAAAATACCACATCTTTTTTATCCATTCCTCGGTTGATGGGCATTTGGGTTGCTTCCAAGATCTGGCTATTACAAATTGTGCTGCTATAAACATGGGTGCACATATATCGCTGTGGTACGATGTTTTTAATACTTCTGGGAAGATACCCAGAAGGGGAATAGCTGGGTCAAATGGGACCTCCAATCCTAGTTTTTTGAGGAATCTCCACACTGATTTCCACAGTGGCTGTACCAGTCGACACTCCCACCAACAGTGGAGAAGGGTTCCTTTTTCCCCACAGCCCCTCCAGCATTTGTTATTAGTTGATTTCTTGATAATAGCCATTCTTTCTGGGGTGAGATGGTATCTCAGTGTTGTTTTAATTTGCATCTCTCGCGTGACTAGTGATGTTGCACATTTTTTTTGTATATTTATTTGCCATTTGTATTTCTTCATCTGAGAAATGGGGGCATCTGTTTTCAATAAATCCATTCAGCCACCATGCTAAACCAATAACTGTACTAATCTTATTATCACACCCTTAATCCAGTATCACACACCCATGATCCAGTCACCTCCCCAAAACCCTACCTATGAGCACATGAAGCTTTGTAGGGACTTATAGATACAAGCCATAACACTATCTTTACTCTAGAATTGAGAAGCCATCTTTATCGTATACAGTATTTCCATATGTGTTTGAATCTACTTCTGGATTTTTTTTCTTGTCAGTGCTGGGGATAGAACCCAGTGCCTCCTGCATGCTTAGGGAAGCTCTGTACACTGAGTACATGTGGATTTTCTATTCTGTTTCACTGATTTGTCTGTTCATGTGCCATACTTTTAATTGCAGAGACCTTCTTACTGTTTTAATATCTAGTAGGGCTGCTAGCCCTCCTCAATTTTTTTACTTTCAGGATTTTTCATAACTATAGTTGTTCATTTATTTTTCCAAGTAAACTTCAGCTTTATTGTTTCTAGAGAGAAAACCGCTATTGTTTTTGTCTGAGTCACACTGAATGTATTTATTCACACAGATATATACGTATGTCTTTATGGGAGTCTTCCCACGCTTTCAGGTCTGCTTTTGTGTCTTTCAGGAGTGTTTTAATGTTTAGGTTTTGTGTCTTTCTTGTTACTTGATGACTAAGATTGAGCCTTTTTTGTTGTAAGAGAAGTTTTTTTTTTTTTTTTTTTTTTTTTTTTTTTTTTTTTTTTTGTGGGTACCGGGGGGACGACCTCAGGACCTCACGCGCCAACAGGCACCCGTGCCACTGAGCGATATCACCGGCCCCTTTTTCGTATGTGGGTTCCGGGAGTCGAACTCGGGCCTTCGCGCTTGCAAGGCAGGCGCTTAAGCCGCTGAGCCATCTCACCGGCCCGTAAGAGAAGTTTTTATTCTTGATTTTTTTTTTCCCCCCTCTTTTCTTTTTTGGTACCAGGAATCAAACTCAGGGCCTTGCACTTGCCAGACAGGCGCTGTGCCACTGAGCTACATCCCCAGCCCTTATTCTTGAATTTTTATGTGATTTTTATACCCTACTATCTTATTAAATTGATTCTTTTAGGTTTTTCACAAGTATGTTTTCATGTAATCTGCAAATATGTTTTCATCACTCCTTTTTCAATTCTTCACTTGATCTTAGCCAAAAGTCCAGGAAGTGATATCTTTTTTCAATTCTTATACAAGTCATTTTTCCTTAACTGCATTGGCTAATATCTTTACTACAGTGTTGAATACAGTGGGCCTAGTGTGTTTCTCTATTTTACAGAAGGTGACTGCAGAAGCTTAGAGTTTAGTGGCTTAAGATCACAAGCTAGCTGGGCACATACCTGTAATTCCAACACTCTGTGAGACCAAGGCAAGAGAACCACAAATTCCAGCCCAGCCTGGGCAACTTAATGAAACCTTATCTTAAAGGAAAGAATAAAACAAGGGAGGCAAGGATATATGCAAAGGCCCCGGGTTCAATACCTATGGCTGGGAAAAAAATCACAGGTTAGGTGACACGACCATGGTTGATTCTCAGATTTGTTTGACTCCTAAACTTTCATTCTTTTCATTGTCACGTTGCCTCCCCAGTGTTTGCGCGTGTGTTTAAAGGAGACAAGACTTCTTGTAATTCCTAGCTACCCTCCATTCAATTGGAGGAGAGTAATTTATTATTTTGATCTAGTGGTTAACCTAGCAAGTGTGCCTCTTTTCTTGTTTGCTCTTTTTCTGCAGATTACAGAGAATTTTCCCCAGACTTCTGAATATCTGTCATCTTCTTGAGTATATTTATTTATAAGAACTATAAGATTTAATACATTTATTTGCTTGCTGGACAGGAGCTCACTTTGGAAATGGAAGACCAGCAGGAGAACCTCGATACTCTCGAGCACCTGGTCACGGCACTGGGCTCTTGTGGCTTTGCACTGGACTTGTCCCAACACCAGAACAAGATACAGAATCTCAAAAAGGACTTCACTAAGCTTCAGAAGACAGTTCAAGAAAGGTGAGTTTTCACCTATGTTGGTCAGTGTTAAGGAACTTGCGGGAGGTGGTGTCGTTTGTTTGTTTCTTACTGTGCGGTGAATAATCTTTTCTTCGGTCCTTCATAAAGGAGGCATCCAGAATTCTGCTACGGAGTCATGAAAGCCTGGTAAACTTGAAACCCTGAGTTCTGGGGTGGGGAAGGGTGCCTCTTTTAGGCAAAGCTACTCAATCCATTTAATATTTAGTAGTTTTGGTGTTGCTAACCAGTGGATTCCTTCTCATTAATGGAGCTGAGTTCCTATTTTTTATGGCCAAAAGCCCAGGTTTTCTGACGAAATAGAACAAATTTGGGGCAGCAAGTAGGATTATAGCAGAACTTGAAATAAATACAAAAATTAGAGGAGACTTGCCGGACACAATTAAGGATATATTTGCATTCTGCTTGCTTGTTTAGACCACTTTAATTGCTGTTTCGGAAGAGTGTACAAATTTTTCTTTCAAGACACACAAGAGAATATATAACAGAGGCTGGAGGACTTAAGCTTACTGTTGAAAAACAGTGATTCCTCAATAGAAAACCTCACCTGAATTTGAGTATGAATATGTCTTTTATCTTGGTTGAGCCATAAATATAATCTTAATTTAGCAGATGGCTGCCTTAATAACTAGAGGAAAACAGTCACTCAAACCAGCACTTAGCATCAGGTTATTTAGTGGAGGGTTTGAAGACAAAGGCCACCAAGGTTTGTTTTTCTTGCCTTTTATTGATACGAGGGACCAAAATCTGTGGGTTGACATCTGACTGACAGACATGGCCATTTTCAAAGTGTCTCCTCGATTTATTTTACTCTTGGATGTGCTTTACATAGGGCTAACCACTGAACTTTTCTGAGTCTCAGACTCAGCGTTTCAGTCAGGACTTGAAAGAGTCAAATACCTAAAATGTGGCAGAGCTGGAATTGAGATCCAAAGCACGCATTCTTCCCATTGTATCATAGTACCTAAATAGCAGGCTCCCTTTAGTTTTTCTCACTTTCACTTTAGCCTGGAGTAAGAGTGACGAGTCCTTTCCCCAGAAATGTCCAAACAAGGGCAACACATTCCTGAGTTTGAGGCTTCTCCTACATTATATGTGGTTGTTTAGCCAAACTTGCTATGGAACAGATTATGGGAAGGAAGGGCCCTATTAGGAAACCAATGCTTAAAGTCCCAGAATGAATCTAGTTTCAGTTCAAGTTGATTTTACAGAACTTAATCTAACAAGTAACAACACTTCTTTGTTGACAGAGAGAAAGATGCATCGTCTTGTCAGGAGCAGTTAGATGAGTTTCGGAAGCTGATTAGGACCTTCCAAAAATGGCTGAGAGAAACTGAAGGAAGTATTCCACCTTCAGAGACTTTCATGAGTACTAAAGAGCTGGAAAAGCAGATTGAGCACCTGAAGGTAGGTGAACAAAAAGGCTCCAGTATTCTGGCTAGACAGTAGTTTGGAAGCTTGTACCAACTAACGGGCCGCTGCAGAGTGGAGGTAGTATAAGAAATCCAAGTTATCCATCCGCATTAGAATAGACATTTCTCCATTCTCTTCACATGATTCCCACTGAGCCCTCCCTGTGCAGCACTGAGCACTACAACATCTCCTCTTTAAAAATCAAAATGAAGCCAGATGTGGTGGCGCATGCCTGTAATTCCAGTGCTCAGGAGGCTGAGGCAGGAGGACTGCAGCAAGTTCGAGGCCAGCCTGGACTACATAGTGAGTTTAAGGCCAGCCTGAACTACATAGCGAGACCCTGTCTCCAATAAATAAATAAATAAAATCATCTGGGAAGAAAATCTATAAAGCTTCAGCTATTTATTGAATGCCTTTCATGATGTAGGTGCTGAAAAAGACATCATTAAAAAAGATTGGTCAAAGTCTAGTGTTTGAGAAACTTAAACTCTCATTGTATGCTTGAAAATTAAACTAGGTATAGTTGAGCAAGTAACCAGACAAAGCATCAGAAAATTAGGGAGAAAAGAACTAGCAATACTCTGGCTACTAAAGGAGAAGACAGAATCACATGGTTGAAAGATACCTTTAAGAATGCTATTAGTCTTTCTCCCACCCCCTCAGAACCCCATTTGTATGACCTTTGATTCATAGTCAACCACCCTCTGCCTGTACCTGTCATGTATCTTTTTTGTTGAAATAAGCCAAGTGTGCTTCTAATGAACACTCATGTGTTTGCCCTTATTTTCTCAGGAAAGCAGGCTTTATCTTGGGCAGGTGAATGAGAAGAGTTTATTGATTGTCACAAAGTGAGTGCCAGGAACATTTACTGTTGGAATTCCCTAGGAAAGAGGATCCCCAACTTTCTTGGTTTACAGTGGCCTTAGCGTTTATTGTTTTTCAGGGTGTTTTGTTTTATTTTGTCTTGTTTTTTGTGGGGGATAATTGCTCCAACAGTTTAATACATGTTAAATGAAATAAATTGGTAATCGTGTTGGGACTCAATAATGAATTTCAGTCACTTACATCTGTCTTAATCAGGGTTCTCCAGAAAAACAGATCAATAGAATATATACAGTCTGCCAAAAAAATGTATACACACCCCAGGAAAAGAAAAATTCACATAAATATTTTAGAGCTAACTTTACTGAGACATAATGAGATTAATACAAGTTACCTTTGGCCTCTACAATTACAAGAGGTGCTTAAAGTGGGCCATTAGCTTCTAGACATTTATTATTTTTTCTTTTCCTGAAGTGTGTATACATTATTTGGCATACTCTGTATATATATAGTCTAGAATACATATTTGCATTCATATACACACACACATATGTTACAAAGATTGGCTCATGCAATTATAGAGGCTGCCCTTAGTGTTTCATGAAGTTTTTCATGGTACTTCATGGTCCCACCCCCCAAAAAATACCTACAAAGCAACCTAGTAATTCCCCATGCTAACAACTTAATAGTAGTTTTTCACATAGTGTCCAACAGATGTCACTGTATTTCCCTCAAAATTTTAAAATTTCCTTCATGTCCATGCATCGTTTTAGGACTGGCTTAGGACTCAAGTGATTACAGTAAGTCCCCAACTTAACATTCAAGTTGTGAACTTTCAGATAGGAACTGACCTCACATTACAAACATCATAGATGCAAACAAATTGCAGAAGTAGCTCATGTGTCTGCCAGTCATTGGCACAGTAGTGCTGCTGTGTGCTTACTGTACAGTGCAATAATGTGCAGTAGCATAGTACAGTCAGAGACTTAATACATTTGTGTGGGGCCAGTGAGATGGCTCAGCGGCATAAGCACCTGCCTGGCAAGCGTGAGGTCCTGAGTTCGACTCCCGGTACCCACATACGGAGAAAGGGTCGGTGATATTGCTCAGCGGCATGGGCGCCTGCTGGCACGCGAGGTCCTGAGTTGGACCCCCGGTACCCACCAAAAAAAAAAAAAAAAAATATATATATATATATATATATATATATATATATATATATATTTGTGTGTGTGGTTGGTTTTTTTATGCTTTACATTGTATATTTGTGTCAAAGGTGTATGAGTCTCATTTTGTTGGACTTACGAACGAATCTGACTTACAAATGTTCTCCTGGAATAGAACTCGTCGGGGACTTAGTGTAAGGAAAGATTTGATAAGCAGTGACCAGCCACAGGTCAGTTGGAGTTAGGCTATATGAGCTTGCTAGATTTGATGATTTTGTGTCTTTCTCTTGCTACTATGAAACTTAGGGACAACAGCAAACTAAGTAAGTTGTCAGGGATAGTCACTATAGAGAATAGCATGGCATCCCTGTTTCGACTGGCTGTATCAGGATCACACAGTGTTTAAATACAGAGCATGGTCTCTTAGATGCTTATCAAAACTTTGGGGAGTATATGTAGAACAGTTGTCCCTAGTTATGAGGAAAAGGCCCCAGGTGTTAAATTTAGCTGTTTTGTCTTTAAACAGGATCTCCTAGATGACTGGACAAGTAAAGGAATGCTAGTAGAAGAAATCAATCACAAAGGCACGTCTTTAGAAAATCTTATCACAGAGATCACAGCACCTGATTCCCCAGCCAAGACAGGTGAGTGGGTGCTTCAAAATGTAGTGGGTAAATGTCACTCTTTGCTTTTGGCCGTTGGGGGTACCTTTTTAGTTAAAGTCAAAATCAACGTTGGCTAAAAAATGGGGGCCACAAAGTAGTCTCTCCTCGCAGGCTGATTTGTTTCCCTGTTTGCTACATAACATTGCTCCGATTGGCCCAGTTAGAACTGACAAATGAACATAGAATTTAAAATGGGATTTTCATCTTGGGAAACTGATGTGTGAATGGGATAGATATGCGTCATCTTTAGACTTGAGTCAGCCCGAGCAGATATGAGTGTGATATCTAAGGAAAAGCCAGGTGTTGAGAGTCAGCACTGATACAACAGACACTGGTACAGTTCTCCGTATCAGACACAAGGATTGTGGCCAGATGTGAGAATAATCTGGCTATAAGTTAAATCTTTCAGGCAAAATCCAATATGATTTCACAGTCACTTGCTTGTTGTTAATGGAGAAACCATAGGTTTTATTAGCAGACTATGATAGTATACTTTTATAGTCACTTAAATACTTAAGGAAAAGTTAACTTTCTTTTTTCCTAGTGAAAACAGCTACTGTTCTTTAAAACTCTTAAAAGTTAAAGTTTTCATGGAACTATCCAAAAGTGACAACATTTTAGAAAACTAAGGATTTGTATATTCTCATATGTAAGCCTCTAAATTCAATTATTAGGGGCCGGTGAGATGGCTCAGCGGCGTAAGCGTCTGCCTGGCAAGCGCGAGGGCCCGAGTTCCACTCCCGGAACCCACATACGAAAAAGGGGCCGGTGATATCGCTCAGCGGCACGGGTGCCTGCTGGTGCACGAGGTCCTGAGGTCGACCCCCCGGTACCCACACACACACACAAAAAAAATTCAATTATTAGTGTGACTAGATCAGAAATCTATGAACTTTTTCTGTAAAGTACCAGATAAATACATTAGGTTTACAGACCACATGGTTTCTGTCGCAATTTTGTACCCCTGCCTCTGTAGCACAAAAACACTGACAGACAGTATATAAATGAATAGGTATGGCTGTGTCCAGAATACCTTTGTATACAAAAGCAGGTGAAGGACCCAGTTTGTTTGATTTAGTTTTATTTGTTTGTTTTCAGTTTTTTGAGACAGGTTCTCGCTATGTAGTCCAGGCTGGTCTTCAACTCACTATGTAGCTCAGGCTGGCCTCAAACTCAAAGTAATCCTCCTGCCTCAGTCTCCCAAGTGCTGGGATTACAGGCATGCACCATCATGCCCAGCTAAAGGGCCAGGTTTGGCTGGTGAGCTATGGCTTGATTATTCCTGGTCTAGATCAGTCATTTTTCATACCTTTTAAAGCACCGTAGTCATTTTTGTTTTTATGGGGATTTTTTTGTGGGGGGAATGAACCTTACACACAGTAGGCATAAGCTCAACCATAGACTCATTTTAAAAGAACAGATCTCATATGAACCTTACTATACAAATAAAACTCTTTGATATAAATTTTCCTTATAAGTTAATTTTAAGCATTTATCTATTATGAAATTTATTGGTGAGAATGTTGAGACTATTTTGATTAATATAAAAATTTGAAAAGGAGGATTAGTGGATGATAGCTATATCAATGTGATTTATTTCTAAATTTTGTTTGGTATTATATCCAGAAAATATGGTTCATATAGATGAGTAGTTGCAAATGATAACAATTGTTTTTTGTTTTTATGGTTTTCTTATAATTTTTATTAGTATATATTTTCAGTACATAATGATTACATTCATCATGCGACAATGACGAATGTTTTTAAAAGTTCATTTTAGGGCCGGTGATATAGCTCAGCGGCATAAGCGCCTGCCTGGCAAGCGCGAGGTCCTGAGTTTGTTTCCCAGTACCCACATAAAGAAGAAAAGGAAAAAAAAAGTTCATATTATAATATTAGGGTACTGTTTGATTAAACTGAACTAGAAACTTAAAAGTAGTGTAGTAAGTGATGTAGTTAATTCTTGTTTCCAAGTTAAAGCACTAATAATATTTGTAAGTTAACATTTTCATGACCTAAAATATTAAAAATTCTATTCTTATATAATTCTGCCTTGAAGAGAGTTTGCCCAACCTTTTATTTAATGTACTGCAGTTGTTTTTCCTTGAACAATAGTATACAGGAATGTTCATATAAAGGTTTGAATATTATGTTATACTGGTAAACAGCTCTAACTTTTCCAATCACTGGCACTGAAAAAGGAGTTTAAATACACATGTAGAGGTGTCAGGAGCTGCTTATTCCCCCACAAAAAGCTGCCTAGACTGGTTGAAGATAGTAGGTTAAGATGGGACATTCAACACATTTGAATATGGATGTTTTATTGCCATTTCTTAGAGTTAGAAATTTATCCAAATATTAACTCTAAACCAAACATTTACAGAATCCCTAAAGCACCTCTTTTGAAAATTAGTTAGAAAATCACTATCCTGAGTTCTTTCATTGTTCTCTTCCAATACTGAAAAACTGAATATTCCAGTTCATTATACTTGTATATGTTTTTTCTGTTTCATAAAGTACTTTTCATGTACATATCTTTTGACCTCTTCTCAATAATCCTGTGAGAGTTACGGAAGAGACAGTAGTGTCTTCTTATCCTGGAGAGTAAACCAAAGGCTGACCATAGCCTAAGGTTTACATACTGAGTTAATGACAGTCTTGGCCAGGACTTTCTTCTAATTACTAGTCCAGTTTTTGTTTTTTGGCTTCTTTTTTGGTTATCTCCACATTGAAATGGAGAATAATTTTTCTGTTTGATCTATTTTTTAATCGAAAATACAATAACATTAATACTTCAGTCTTATCACCACCCTAACAAGTAGTTTTTAATTTAACCTTGTACATGATTTTTGGGTAGTGTAATCAATGCACATAGGAATATTATTCTTTTTTTTTCTCCTTTTTCTTCAATATTAGGGGTCAAACCCAGGGCTCTGTGCCTGCTAGGCAAGCATTTTACCACTGAGCTGTACCCTCTTTTAATGTAACACTATATTGTGAATATTCCCCAGATTTATGCATAATCTTTACAATTTTGTGACCTGATTTTTACTGAACTTGGAAGCTCTTCTGAAATAGAAGGGATCAACTCGAGGAGAATATAGGTAAAATTATGGTAATTAGAACCAAAGGCCCAAAACAGAATTTATGAGAATGTTTATGAGCCAGATTTATTAGCGTTTAAAATTTCTTTTTTTCCGGTGAGGTAAGAAGAACTAGAATAGATCAGGAAAGGAAAAATGAGGAATCTTCCTTTAGAAACAATATGAGAAGGGTTCATTTTTATGTCATTATTAAATAAATAATGCTTTTTATGTTTTTAATTGTGCTTATTGTTTATTTTTATTATAATGAAGGACATTGATATTAAAGGTGAATCTTTTGGGCTTTATTATAAGTCCTCACTCCAAAAAAGACTCAATAATTTTCACAGTACTTCATAAAATTAGGGAAGGGTCCAGAGAATTCAAATTGGGGAGTTAAGAATTCAATTTCCTCTAGAAAAGATTAAGAATCATTACTGCTGAGGAAGCACAGGTGACATTTTGTTTCCTGGCAGCTAAAATGATGTGTCTCTTTCCGTGAGTATGTTGTCCTGTGCTGTGTTAACTTCCTAATACCCAAGCTTAAAGCGAGAGTCTAAGAACAAAAGCAGTACCTGTATGTATTCCTAACACGTTGGTCTTGCCCTGTTTGTCTCCCTGTCCTTCTGCTTAGGTTCCATACTGCCCTCTGTAGGAAGCTCTGTAGGCAGTGTAAACGGATACCACACCTGCAAAGGTGAGAACGCCATTTCAACAGTGCCTCTTTGTTGGGTGTGTTAGGACAGCGCTCTCGTTTGCATCTCTGTGTTTTCCAATATATGTGGAAGAATTGCTGCTGCCAGGAGGGGTGTGAGGGCAAAAATCTGGGGAGGAGCAACCGTGATGCTGCCCTGCCTGCTGGCTATGGGCTAAATAGGCTGGCAGCTCCAGAACTGAAGGTACTGAGGAAAATAAATACCACCTAGCTCACCAGATAAGGCCAATATGGAGAGACCTTGAAAAAAAAAAAATGACTCTTTTAATTATAGAGAAGCTATTCTACAGGTAATCTAGGGAAGCCCTCAACTTCCCTGGTTGGTTCTGTAGTTGGGAGGAATAGAGCAGGAAACGGCTGCAAGTCCATTAACGCTGATAGTATGCTACAGTTGATTTCTTATTGTGCTCCCTCACTTTTGTTGTTTCCATGTTTATTGAGCATCTTAAAGTATACTCCAGAGTATGTAATGCCCAAACCAGAAAGCAGATTGAGAGCTCTTCTGCCTTGTGTAAACAGAAACTTGTATGTGGTTTAGGAGGAAGATAATCACTAGTTCACTAAAGGAGCAGGATAGATGCTTAATCCTGACAAGTAATTCCAGAGTGAGAAACCAAGGAGAGAGCTTTTCCCAATCCTATTTCTGTGTCTATGATACTAGATCTGACGGAGATCCAGTGTGACATGTCAGATGTAAATGTGAAGTACGAGAAACTGGGGGGTGTACTTCGGGATCGCCAGGAAAGCCTTCAGGCTATCCTCAGCAGAATGGAGGAAGCGCAGAAGGAGGCAAGCGCGGTGCTGCAGTGGCTGGAATCAAAAGAGGAAGTCCTGAAAGCCATGGATGCCACTTTGTCTCCAACCAAGACAGAAACAGTGAAAGCCCAAGCTGAATCCAACAAGGTACTATGTGTGTGTCAGCTGTATCTCAACACAAAGAGGAATGACTGCTACACCAGTGTTCCTGCCCTAGGCAAGGTATCTGAGAGTGAGATGTGGCCAGCTATCCAGGCTGTGATAGCAGTGTGTTTGGTTTCCAGATGTTTTAACATGGCTTAATTTCCTAGAGAATTTTCTTACCTGTGAAACTAGAAATTGTTGTAAGAGGTTTAGAAACAAAACCTGAAATGTTTGCAGAAAATAGCCACCCCCACATACATCAGTCCTTTGTGAATGGGATCTCATTTTTCCATATGATGTTGCTTGAGAGCCAAGTCATTCTCATCAAAGCATCTTTTCTATTCTAGGAGGGATCTAAGACACTGATAACAGTTCATTCTTAAGATTGACATATGGGACAAAGAAAAGTGTCAGAAGATGTAAGACCACTGAAGATCCTCTAAGAAATTTTCTCCAAAACTTCTAATATTCCAATTGAGCATAGCATGTTATCTCCTCTCACTACCAAAACATTGCCATCATAATATCATGGTTTTTTTTTGAGACAGGGTCTCACTGTGTAGTTCTGGCTGGCCTTGAACTCACGGCAATCCTCCTGCCTCAGCCTCCCAAGTGCTGGGATTATAAGCATGAGCCTCCACACCCAGCTTAGATTTTCATTTTAAAGTAAATATTGAAGCAGAAATGTTAAGTACCTTAAAATCACAAAATAAGTCATGGATAGAATCAGAGCAGAGCACACACACACACACACACACACACTTACTTTATTTCCTGCCCTGAATCTCATGGCATGCCCAATATTCTTTCTCATAGGCCTTCCTGGCTGAATTGGAACAGAATTCTCCAAAGATCCAAAAAGTAAAGGAAGCCCTAGCTGGATTACTAATGACATATCCCAACTCACAAGAAGCAGAAAATTGGAAGAAAACGCAAGAGGAGCTCAGTAAGTTGTCACAGAAATGTTTCACATTCACTATATTGTCTCCAAAACAAATAGAATTTGAGCACATCTTATAAAACAGGAATTACGTTCAGTTAAGTTTTGTAACCAAGGAAGAGATCCATATAGGGCCATAGAGGGAGCCTGAATAGGGAAAATTTGTAGAAACTTGAAATCAGAAGTCTGCTTTCCGAGCAAGCGAAACTGAGAGTCTGCACTTAACAAGAACTAAAGAAAGCATTGATGATAAAAATAAAAATGGAAGATAATCTAAATATTTAATAAAGAGGTTAGAAAAATTATGTGCAAGTAATGTAGGTGAATATTTATGAGCATGAAAAAATGTGTTAGCATGAAAAATAGTACAATAAATTTTAAACAGACTACTTTGATAATATATGTAGCACATTTTACATGCACTCTACATATTTGTGTGTGTGTGTTTAGTTTTGTATAATTTTATCATGTGCAGTTCCATGTTACCACCACTCCAATGAAGATGCAGAATGTTTTGCATTACTTTAGTTAAAATTTTTAAAAAGCTATTTTTAATTTTAAACAAAGGTTAAATAGTATTTTTGGGGTCATTTCCTGTAGCATATGAAGAACATAATTTAGGGACAAAGCCAGTTGCTGAGGAGCATAAAGGAACTACATTCTCATTTCATCTTACAGACTCCCGCTGGGAAAGGGCCACTGAGGTGACTGTGGCTCGGCAGAAGCAGTTGGAGGAATCTGCAAGCCATCTGGCTGGTTTCCAGGCAGCGGAATCCCAGCTCCGGCCCTGGCTGATGGAGAAGGAGCTGATGATGGGAGTGCTGGGGCCCCTGTCTATTGACCCCAATATGTTGAATGCACAAAAGCAGCAGGTCCAGGTGAGGTCATATCTTTTTTTTTTTTTGAGGCAGCGTCTCGCTGTGTGGTTCAGCTGGCCTTGAGTTTACTATGTAGCCCAGGCTGGCCTCGAACTCACAGCAATCCTTCTGCCTCAGCCTCTCGAGTGCTGGGATTACAGGCATGTGCCACCACGTCTAGCCATATCTTATTTTTGTATAGTGTAAATGCTGAGGACTTTCCATAAATTATCTCATTTAATCTTCTTTTTTTCTCTCTCTCTTTGTGGTACTGAGATTGAACCCAGGGCCTTATTCATGCCAGGGAAGTACTCCACCACTGAGCTACATCCTTAGCTCTCTCATTTAATCTTTATGACAGCCAAAATAAGTACTTCACTGTTCTCATCTCATAGATGAGGAAGCTGAGGTTTGAACTTTTTTTTTTTTTTTTTTTTTTTTTTGTTATTTTTGAGACAGGGTTTCACTATGCAGTTCAGGCTGGCCTAGAACTCACTTTGTAGCCCAGGCTGGCCTGGAACTCGCAGCAGTTCTCCTGTCTCAGCCTCCTGAGTGTTGGGTGAACAACTTTTTAAAATTTTCCTAAGTTTATACAGCTAGTGAGTGGTAGAGCAGGATTCAAATGCAATTGCTGTGGCACCAGAGTCTGTAATACAATAGTCATTTCTTTGATGAGAGCAGCAGAAGATAGAAACTAAATATAAAAGCATGGTCCTTGTTTTAAAAAAGCTCTTTATCTAATTGTGTTATACTATAATGTACAGATCATATGTGCTATTGAAATTCCAATAAAGAACTAAGAAATAGAAGCACTGAGCATTGAAATGACAAACCCAGCCAGTAATATAGCTGGCTTGGGGACCCAGTGTTCCAGACTTTGAATTCAGAGGCCTGGTGTTGCATAGCAAAGCTCATGAATGCCATTCTGGTTTCCCAGCCCACACTGACCTTAGTAACTGATATTAAAACAAAATAGGACCAAAAGAAAAAAAAAAATAGATACAGTCAGCAGTCTTTTCAAAATAAATTTTTAGTAAACAGTTGTTAAAAGTAATAGTACCTCAGCCAGTTGTAATGGTGCACACTTGTAATCCCAGCTCTTAGGGGGCTGAGGCAGGAGGATCACAAGTTCAAGGCCAGCCTAAACTACATAACGAGACCCTGTCTCAAGGAAAGAAAAAAACAAAAAGAGGGCCGGTGAGACGGCTCAGCGGCTTGAGCGCCTGCCTTGCAAGCGTGAAGGCCCGAGTTCGACTCCCGGATCCCACATACAAAAAAGGGGCCGGTGATATCGCTCAGCGGCACGGGTGCCTGTTGGCGCGCGAGGTCCTGAGGTCGTCCCCCCGGTACCCACAAAAAAAAAAAACAACAAAAAAAAAAAAAAAACAAAAAGAAAAATAGGTAATACAGCCTCAGACTACTAGTCTGGTCCTTAGAGTTTTCTGGCTTACTTTCAAAAGGGGTTGGCACAATCCAAAATCAGTTTTTGTTTTTGACACTGCTTTTAGATGTTTTTTCTCTGTAAACATATTGGTGTCATTTCTGTTACAGTTTATGCTGAAGGAATTTGAAGCACGTAGGCAACAGCATGAGCAGCTGAATGAGGCAGCTCAGGGCATCCTCACAGGCCCGGGAGATGTCTCTCCATCCACCAGCCAAGTACAGAAAGAACTCCAGAGCATCAATCAGAAGTGGGTCGAACTAACCGACAAACTGAATTCCCGCTCCAGCCAAATTGACCAAGCTATTGTCAAAAGCACCCAGTACCAAGATTTGCTCCAGGACTTATCAGAGAAAGTGAAAGCAGTTGGACAGCGACTAAGTGGCCAGTCAGCCATCAGCACTCAACCTGAAGCTGTAAAGCAGCAATTGGAGGAGACCAGTGAGATTCGATCTGATTTGGAGCAACTTGACAATGAGATTAAGGAGGCCCAGACACTGTGCAATGAACTCTCAGTGCTTATTGGTGAGCAGTACCTCAAGGACGAGCTCCAGAAGCGTTTAGAGACAGTCACACTGCCGCTCCAAGGCTTAGAAGATCTTGCAGGTGAGTTGGAATGAGGAACACACTTCTGTCATTATCAGTGGCAAGAAGAAACAAACAGTGGCTCAATAGTAGTTTCAGGAATCTAGGATGACCCTTAAGTAGCTTTTGGACTCAGAATTGTGTTACCTGGACCTTTCTTCCAGTAACAGAGCTGCTGTGGTTGTTATACACTGAGCATTAAAAATATGTGGAGCTGGGCCGGTGAGACGGCTCAGCAGCTTAAGCGCCTGCCTTGCAAGCGCGAAGGCCCGAGTTCGACTCCCGGAACCCACATACGAAAAAGGGGCCGGTGATATCGCTCAGCGGCACGGGTGCCTGTTGGTGCGCAAGGTCCTGAGGTCGTCCCCCCGGTACCCACAAAAAAAAAAAAAAATATATATGTGGAGCTTTACATAGCACAGTCTTAAAGATAAAAGCTTTCATGCAAAGTCATTCATCAGGTAGACTCATGCCTATCGATGTATTAGTAGATGGAGTTATACACATTTACCAAAAAACCTTTAATTTCTTTATATCAGTTAACACTGGGTTCGAAGTACAAAAGTCACCTTAAAAGGTTGATATGGGGATTGAATAAGATACAGTATGTGAAGGAGCGTGGTTGGTTACATGCCTGTTTATGGTAGATTCTCATATACTCTCCACAAACATTTAGAATGCCATGCTCAGGCTTGATTTATTTCAATTTCATTTTTTTCATTTTAGCTGATCGCATGAACAGACTCCAAGCAGCCCTTGCCAGCACCCAGCAGTTTCAGCAAATGTTTGATGAGCTGAGGACTTGGTTGGATGACAAACAAAGCCAGCAAGCAAAAAACTGCCCAATTTCTGCAAAATTGGAGCGGATACAATCTCAGTTACAGGAGAATGAAGAGTTTCAAAAGAGCCTTAATCAACACAGTGGTTCTTATGAGGTGATTGTGGCTGAGGGGGAATCTCTGCTGCTCTCTGTACCTCCTGGAGAAGAAAAAAGGACTTTACAAAACCAGATGGTTGAACTCAAAAGCCACTGGGAAGAACTTAGTAAAAAAACTGCTGATAGACAATCCAGACTCAAGGACTGCATGCAGAAAGCTCAGAAGTATCAGTGGCACGTGGAAGACCTTGTGCCATGGATAGAAGATTGTAAGGCCAAGTTATCAGAGTTGCAGGTCACTCTGGACCCAGTGCATCTCGAGTCTGGTCTCCTGAGGTCGAAGGCTATGCTCAGTGAGGTGGAGAAGCGCCGCTCCTTGCTGGAAATACTGAATAGTGCTGCTGACATTCTGATCAATTCTTCAGAAACAGATGAGGATGATATTCGGGATGAGAAGGCTGGGATCAACCAGAACATGGATGCCATTACACTAGAGCTACAGGCCAAAACAGGGCTGCTCGAAGAAATGAGTCAGAGGTTCAAGGAGTTCCAAGAAAGCTTTAAGAATATTGAAAAGAAGGTGGAAGGAGCCAAACATCAACTTGAAATCTTTGATGCTCTGGGCTCTCAAGCCTGTAGCAACAAGAACCTGGAGAAGCTGAGGGCTCAACAGGAAGTGCTGCAGGCCCTGGAACCTCAGGTAGACTATCTGAGGAACTTCACTCAGGGGCTGGTAGAAGATGCCCCAGATGGATCTGATGCTTCCCAACTTCTACATCAAGCTGAGGTTGCCCAGCAAGAGTTCCTAGAAGTGAAGCAAAGAGTGAACAGTGGTTGCATGACAATGGAAAACAAGCTGGAGGGCATTGGCCAGTTTCACTGCCGAGTCCGAGAGATGTTTTCTCAATTGGCAGACCTGGACGATGAGCTGGACAGCATGGGTGCTATTGGCAGAGACACAGATAGCCTCCAGTCCCAAATTGAGGATGTGTGGCTGTTTCTTAACAAAATCCAAGCTCTCAAGTTTGACATAGAGGCCTCTGAAGCAGAGTGCCAACAAATGCTGGAAGAAGAGGGGACTCTGGACTTGTTGGGTCTGAAGAGGGAGCTAGAAGCTCTGAACAAACAATGCAGCAAACTGACGGAGAGGGGAAAAGCTCGCCAGGAACAGCTAGAGCTGACACTGGGCCGAGTAGAGGACTTCTACAGGAAATTGAAAGCACTGAATGATGCGACCACTGCAGCAGAGGAAGGAGAGGCACTCCAGTGGGTAGTGGGGACTGAAGTGGATGTCATCAACCAACAATTAGCAGATTTTAAAGTAAGTCTCACCCTTAAGTCTATCTCATGTGTATTTCTTTGCCACTACCTTATACACCAGTTGAGCATACATTTTCACTTCTGTCCCTGGTTTCCTTATTCTCCTTCACCACCAAAGCACACTATCGGAAAACTAAACAGTTTCTTGAACTTCTGAGCAGACTGATTTGAGCAGTTTTTTGTTATGGTTTATTTCTGAATTAAACATACAGAAAGAAATGCCTAAGCCTTATCTGTTATGCAGAGAATCTCTTATGATTTCTTGAGATTGTAAATTAGCTGGTTTGGTAACTGCGGTGAAGATATCTTGTGTGCTTGTTTTTCAGAATGAGCCATGAGAATCCATAAGGATGGACATGGGCTCTTTTTTTTTTTTTTTTTTTTTGTGGGTACCGGGGGTCAAACTCAGGACCTCGTGTGCCAACAGGCGCCCGTGCCGCAGAGCGGTATCACCGGCCCTTTTCTCGTATGTGGGTACTGGGAGTCGAACTCAGGACCTCGCGCTTGCCAGGCAGGCACTTATGCCGCTGAGCTATCTCACTGGCCCCTCATTTTGTACAGTGTTAATTTTACAGATTTCAGGAGGAAATAATTGATGTATTATGGAATAAAACATGAAACTTGCTTCAAATAAATGTCTGACTTTCAGCAAGCAGTTTAAGAATACACCCCAGATGAGCCAGGTGTGGTGGCGCACACCTGTAATCCCAGCATTCAGGAGGCTGAGGCAGGAGGATTGTTGTGGGTTCGAGGCCAGCCTGCACTATATAGTGAGAACCTGTGTCAAAAAAAGAGAAAGAGAGAGAATACACCCCAGATGCTTCAGAAGTACAAGTTCTCTGCATATAAGGGTTTGAGAAGTACTGTCTTAATTGCTAAAATATTTTAGTTCTTCACCTGCATCAGAATTTCCAATGCTATGGTTTTGTGAATCTGAATTAAAACAATAGGGGATGGTTAGATGACTGGAACCCAAAGTAGATTTGCTAGTCAGATACTTTTCTGTTGGGTCTTGGCTCTCACTATGTAAGCCCTTTTCCCAAAAGCTTCCTTTGTTGTAAATACCTAAAATTGCCGCCTTCTGCCACTGTGCCTTTCAGAGTACATGGAATAGATTGAGAAAAGATACTTTGAGCACTTTTATTTCTATCACCAGAGTTAGTAATTCCCACTTTACAGAGCTAACGCTCCTGCTATCAGAGTATAATTTGTTCTCTCAAAGCTGCTGCCTGTCCGAATTCTTTATGTTAGAAGCATGGATGGAGGGCTGGTGAGATGGCTCAGCGGTGTAAGCACCTGCCTGCCAAGCGCGAGGGCCTGAGTTCGACTCCCGGAACCCACATACGAAAAAAGGGGCCGGTGATATCGCTCAGTGGCAGGGGCGCCTGCTGGCGCCCGAGGTCCTGAGGTTGACCCCCGGTACCCACAAAAAAAAAAAAAAAAAAGGAAGAAGCATGGATGGAAGCTGGGCATGTAGCACACACCTGTAATCCCAGCACTCTGGGCTGGGCAGAAGGATTGAGTTCAAGCCCAGCCTGGGCAAGTTAGTGACTTAGTGAGACCCTATCTCAAAATTTAAAAATTTTAAGAAGAGCTGGGAATGTAGCTCAGTGCAGAGGCCCTGGGTTCAATACCCAGTACCAATAGATTGATAGACAGATGAATGATAGATGGGTGGGTGGGTAGATGGATGGATAGACACACAAACAGAAACATAGATGGAAAAGAGAGTGTTAACACCATGTCAGAGCCACATGGTCCCTAGAAAGTTCACAACATGGTAACCTGGTAGTCATAATCCAACTGCAGAAAGATGTCTTTCCAGGAAAGGGCCTTTCTAGGAGCTTAAGGGGCATTCAGCATTAAAGTGGGACGTTGACTGAAGGCCCCCCTACCACATTTGAAGATAGTATAGTTCGGAGCAACAGAAATTATTGTGTTTGGGTTTCTTTCTTTCTGCAGTACAATCCATCCATCCATCCATCCATCCATCCATCCATCCATCCGTCTATCTGAGACAAGGTCTTGCTAAATTGCCCAGACTGGGCTCATTTTGCAGTCTTCCTACTTCAGCCTTCCAGAGTGCTGGGATTACAGGCGTGTGCCACCATGTGCAGCTATATCTGGGTTTCTTGAGGCGTCAAAATAAAGCAAGGGTAGATGGAGAAAATTCAGCCCTATGAGCAGTTGTATGTTCCTCTTTGAAACACCGTTGCCTCCTTATTCTAAAAGCGGGACACGGGGCCAGTGAGATGGCTCAGCGGCTTAAGCGCCTGCCCGGCAAGCGTGAGGGCCCGAGTTCGACTCCCGGAACCCACATACGAGAAAAGGGCCGGTGATATCGCTCAGTGGCACGGTTGCCTGCTGGTGCGCGAGGTCCTGAGGTCGACCCCCCGGTACCCACAAAAAATAAATTAAAGTAAAATAAATAAAAGCAGGACAGCCTTCCCTGCGTCAGCTTGTGCATCTTTCTTTCCTTTTCTGTTGCTAGCTCCTTGACAGCAGAGACTGTATTCTGTAAGTATGAATCTGTTATCCACCTTGCCTGGATCTGGGTTACTTAAAATTTTAACTGTCTGACAGCTAAGTGAATTTCTTAGAAAATTAAAGTTTGTCCTTGTAGGCTCCAAAATAGTTTATATAACCAGATTCTAGTTTGTAGGAATTATTTTAAATTTTATTTGCCTACTTTTCTCAATGCTATATTGTTCATACGGTTAACTTTTTTGTTTTTTTTTTCCAAGTGCAGGTTAATACTAAAAAGAGCTTACTGTCCTCTGCTATGGTGATATTCTCAAAGATATTAGAGACGTCATAGATATTAGAGCTACTTGGGACTGCTGTGTTTTAAATGTTCTATATCGCCGTGCAGTTTGAATGCTGTATTGGAATGCTTAGGGCCTGTCCAGTGTCCTACTGGGTGGATTGCTCTGTATAGCTGTGTAGGAGGGAGGTCATTTCTGAGTTTTCCCCCCAACCACTGTGATATCAAGTCTTACAGTTGGCTCTGTACCTGCAGGTTCAACCAACCACAGACTGATAATATTTAAGAGGAAAAACCAATGAAAAATAATACAAATTAAAAAACAATATAGTATACTAACTGTTCACATGACATTTACATTGTATCAGGTATCATAAATAATCCAGATATGATTTGAAGTGTATGGGGAGATGTAAATACCATGCCATTTTGTATAAAGGATCTAAATATGTGTGGATTCTAAATATGGGGGGTCCTGGAACCAATGCCCCATGGATATAGAATGGTTAACTCTGTTGCCTCTTCTTTCTAATCTTCAATGACCTAGAAAATGAAATTAAACAAGCCTGTTAAAATTGCCTTAACTATTAGCTAGAATACAAGGCAGAGCCCACAGGTAGGCATACACAGTGCTTGGATTTAATAACAAGTCATCTTTTCCCTGGTTTCTAGAAATATTCTGAATTTTGATGTTGCTGGATGACTTCAAGAAATTCCTAGACATCAATGAACTTCTTGTGTCCCAACACATGTTGCCTTATAGTGCTGAGTTCAGTAGCAACTTAGTTCCTTGTTACAGCCAACTCATTTCATTGGTTTCTGAGAACAAGTCCCCTACCACAAATATTATGAGTATGAAGGCTGGGAGGAGACAGTCAGCTGGGCACTGGCACAGTGTGTTTATCTGCAGTGGACTGGTGTTGGCAAGGCAAGCCGGAATCCAGAGTGGGAAAGTAGGACGGCATGGACTGCCCTGTTATAATCCACTGTTAAGTCAGTTTGTAGTTACTGTAAAATGATCAATATCCCCTCAAGTTGGGTATGCACATCAGAAAGAAGCTCTGTTCTATCAGTCTACCTTGTAAGGAAGTCAGAAGCTTTAGGGAGTTTTGCCTCCTCCCAGCAAAGGTCCTTGGGTAAGGGGGGAGGAGCACACTCCTGGCTGAGCTCATGCTGAGCTCATGGGAAGTGAAAACAAAGAGAGAAAAAACTCCTCTTGTCAGTTCCACAGCCTATTATAGGCTGCATAGAGGGAAGGTCTTTTTGGACCCATTTTAAGGACTGAGTCATTTTCATGATAGGAGTTTTGCATTGCGGGGTTAACGTACTGTAGTCCAGCAGTAGACCAGACTCATAAATTATGACCCTGCCTTCAGATTCATATTATTTTTAATAAGGAAAAATAAGACAAATGAAGATAAATATTTAAAGCAGCATGAGTTTAAGTTTTTTAGCTCTTTTCTTTCATTAATGAGCTCATACTGTCAACACATCATATGCATGAGAGGAGGATATGAATCTGGACCCGAGCCACAGGCTCTGCCTTGCCCTGGCTAACTCCACTGGGAGTAGTGGTGGTGGACAGATCACTCGAGTCTGTGGCGAGCCTCCAGGCTTCCCGGGACTGAGCAATAGTGCTAAAAAATCCGTGCCACAGTAGTTAGTCTATGGGAAAAATTATTTCTTCCTTAAAAGAACATGGAGCAATTAAAAGTCATTATTCCTAGGAAAGGTTTTCTTTCCCTCAGTTACCTCTGAATATAGAATCTGGTCAGCCAGTGAGGACCTACCAGATGGGAATGGAAGAGAGTCCTTTCTACCGTGAGCAGGCAAAGACCCCAGCCTTCCTGAGTTAGGTTCGGCTTTCTTTTGCAAGTAGAGAGGAAGAAGCCTTTCCAGAAATCGTAATGAGAGTATTGAGGATGTTTTCAGAAAATTGGGAGGAAAGGCCTGGCTGACCTCTTCAGGAAATTCCATTTTCCTAAGAGAGTCTCTGATTATTGAGGAAAAGGAATTGTGTGTGCCTCACAGGAGACTTAGGAGAAAGGAGGAACCTTTTTCTTTCTTTCTTTTTTTTTTTTTTTAAGGAGCAATCTTTTTATCACTGAAACTTGAGCCAAAGAATTCCCCCAGCGTGACCTTCCTGGGAAGAGAAGAAAAAGTAAAAATCCGTTAAGTCTGATGCTAACGAGAGGCTTTCCTCGTTTTAAAATTCCCTGTGGGAATTTTACTTGTTAAGAATTGACATTTTGGGCCAGTGAGATAGCTCAGCAGCATAAGCACTTGCTGCCAAGCGCGAGGTCCTGAGTTCGACTCCCGGTACCCACATTAAAAAAAAAAAAAGAATTGACATTTTGAGTCTTAACTCTGTCCCTCCCTTATATGCCTGCTCCACCACAAGAACCATGCTGATCTTTCAGGCAAAAGCACAGGGTGGTTTTGACATGGTTCTGACAAGCAGCAAGAAACCTGGATGCACCTTCATTCGCTCTGTGTTCATGAGTATGATCCAGGCCAGGCTTTGTACTTCACATTCTACCTCTCAATGAAAGAAAGCACAGTGGGGAAAATGGAAACCTCTTTAGGCTCTGTGTGTTTCTCACAGTCATTCGCTTCACATAATGGTATATCTGAAGCATCCAAACTAAACTTTTCCTTTCTTACCTTGGGCTGAGCTGGTGGACTTCAGGCACAGCAACAGGCTTCCTTGCCTGTGACAATTCTCACTCAGACTGATTGGAGCTCAGGATCAAGTACTCAGTACATTTGCAGCTTCTGTCTGAGAGAACTACATGAAACCAGAACAAGAAAGTCCTTTGTTTAAACCCCTTTATTCAGTTTTTGCCTCATGTTAGGTGAGCTTAGGCTGCCCCATCAGTATGTGTGAAAACCTTTGGAAGACAGGGCCCAGCATGGAGCTCAAAGACTGCCAGTTTGCACATAAATGCTTGTTTCTTCCTTTCAAATGATTGCAAAAGCAGTGTCAGCCCATCTGCAGTTTTGCCAGTTACTATACCTGAGGTGAGAGTGAGTATACTCAGCAGAGGACAAAGCAAATTAGGTCAGTATTATCAACCTGCCCTGGGAGAGAAGGGAAATCAAACTTGGTGGACCTGTCCTTTGGAGTTTTAGGTGTCCCCAGTTTTACAGCAGCCAAGATAAGTAGACATACTCAATCCCAGCCCCCCTCCCTTGTGTTGACCCTTGGCCTGCCTTGTTTTGTTCCATTCTTAAACA
Organism: Erethizon dorsatum; assembly: GCA_028451465.1. NCBI lineage: Eukaryota > Metazoa > Chordata > Mammalia > Rodentia > Erethizontidae > Erethizon > Erethizon dorsatum. The sequence goes on along the minus strand of CM051827.1, from coordinate 104,072,367 downwards.
AGGCACCACCAATAAAAGTTGGATCCAAAGAAGTAAAGAAAATATCCTAGCACTGGATTTCTCAACTTCAGTACTATTGACATTTGGGCTGGGTTGTTTTTTGTTTTAGTGAGCTGTCTTTTGCATTAGAAGTAGGATGTTCAGCAGCATCTCTGACCTGTAACTACTGGAAATAGTTTCAAAAATGTCTCCAGACATTGCCAAATGTCCCCTGAAAGGCAAAATCACCCTCCCAAGAACCACTGCCCTAGAAAGAAATTGCCACCATTGTGTAAGTGTGATTCAGTTGGGTAGTAGGGGATTAAGCTAAATATTTATATAGCAAACAGCCTCCTGATAATCTTGATTATGACTGTGCAGTAGCAACAGTCACCTCTAAATCAGCCTTCCTTTAGGCCAGTCCCTGGATTCTTTATTGTAGCTGGTGTTAATCTGTGTCTAGTTTTAAATCTCCTAGTCACTTTCCCTGGCATGTGAAATTTGCCTACAGTTGTTGATGCAGGTGTTTGGTTGATGATACATTTCTGAAGAGAAGAGGAACTTCCTCCATGGAAATACTTCAAGGAGCTTCCTTGTGCTGTGCCTTTAAGTAGAGACTACAGTGCATCAGTTGTTCTCCGCAGCCAACCTAGAGTGTGGCTGCTGATATTTATAACCCTTATGTGACCACCCCCCCACAAAGAATTCCAATGCTGTGTAATAATCCTCTCCACCCCCACTACACCAGCTGGATGGGGAGAAGGCAAAGGAGCCTTTAGGCCTTTAAGTTTGTTTCATATTAAACCTTTTCCAGCTCTCCTTTAAAGCATTGCCACTTCATATTTTAAATACAAGCATCACAAGTAAAATCCCAGGCTTGCAGCCATTACATCATCTTAAAGAGGTCTCATGCCTCGGTGAAGGTAGTAAAACAAAGTGGAAAGTCCTGAAGAAAGCAGTAATAGATTTCACAAAAACCTGTCTGGAAATTTTGATAGCAAAGAGAGGTCTTAAAGCAACAAGCAAATACATCTTTAACCAAAGAAAAGGACTAAGCTGTTTGAGTTTACTGAAATTCTTCACATACAGTATCACCACCTAGCATTAAAAACTAAAATTCATCATATGATTTTGTATAAGAAGGAAGAAAAATCTGTTTCCAGGAAAACTAGAATGTACCCTATATAGTATTAGTATTTATTATTGAGCATTTGATTAGTGAATATGGTTGAGATCAGCACAGATTTGTAGAACTACACTGTTGTTTGTTGTGTCTTCAAGTGTAGGATAAATGATCTCAACCTGACCCTGGAGCTATGGAAAAATATTCTGAAGCTGAGGGGACGCTGAGGCAGGAGGATTTCTGGAGCCCAGAAGTTTGAGACTAGTTTGGACAACACAGTGAAACCTCATCACACAAAGAAGAAAAGCATCCTGATCCTTTTTTTTTTTTTTTTTTTTTTTTCTCTTCAGTACTAGAGATTGTACCCAGGGCCTTGTACATGCCAGGCAGGCATTCTACCACTTACCTACATCCCCATGCCCCTTATTAATTTCTGTTTTGAGACAAAGTCTTGCTGATTTGCCAGGGCTGGCCTTGACCTTGTGATCCTCCTACCTTCAGCCTTCTATGTAACTAGGATTTATTGATGTATGCTGCCGTGCCAGGATTATCTTGGGCACTTTCAGGGTAGCTAACTAGTGCATGAGCTGGAATCCTTGAACCTCTAGAAGTGTGATGAGTAGCTCAGAAGGGCCCTTGATTGTTACAGTTAGCTACTCTACCAGGGAAAAAATGAGTCCCACAGGAAATTGAGTCAGGTCACTGCACCAAAGCATCACTGTCCCCAAACAGCTTTCTCCTGCCAAATGGATTCTTCCCAAGTTTCAGCTGTCCTAGTTGGAAAAATGTAGCTATGAGGAGAATGTACTTCCTCCCCACCTTCCTTAAGACTGCTACAACGTTATTTTTTCAGATATGAGTCTCTGGTATTGGCTGTGCAAGATTAATAGGGCACATTTACTCCCAGGCCCTCACAAGCTATTTTCCTGCCACTAGTACTATTTCAAATATATTCTAGTCTATTTCATCAGAAGTTTGGGGATCCAAGGAATGAGAGCAAGTGCTACATGGTGATGCTTCGTGAATCCTTTTGTGCACATTAGAAGTAAAGGGCTCCATAGCCCTTTCAGCCCTTCCTAAGTCTGAGCTCTGTGCCAGTGCTTGGGTGGGTACTGGGGTCTTAAGGTGGTCTCTAGTTAACAATGGGGAATACACACAAAGAATTGCAGGAGTAGTAGAGTAGTGCTAAGTACAGCAGGAAAGACCAGAATCTGCATGATCTCTAATGACCCCTCTGTAAATCCAACATTTAAAAACCCAATTTGCAGATCAGAAAACTGAGACTTGAAGAAATAAAAACAATTTGTTCAAGTCACATAGGAAGTAAACATTCAAGTTGGGATTGGTTTATGGTTATTACCACAAGTGAAGAAGCTGCTTACTACTAGCTTTCCGTGAGGGCTGCCAAACATCCTGGAGTACATAAAATAGCCCCTTATAGTGAAAAAATTATTCAGCCCACTTGTGGAAAGATAGGGGATTTGGTTTTTGCCTTCCTCCAGTTTCCATGGCAAGGAAAAGTTAACCGATAAAATAGTTTCAGAATACTGCCTAGTGAAACTTTTGTGGTTTTCCTCCCATTTTTCAAAATTAGTTAAGAAATAATTGCTTTTGAGAATGACTTACACAGATTTAGTGGATAATGTCAGGATCTTGGTGAACTAATTTGAGTCAGTAGCTAAAAAATTCTCTCTATGCATGACCAGTTCCCACCCCAGCCTGCCACAAGGTTCCTGCTGTGGAAATCAATCAGTTGTGTATCTCAAACTACTTCCTGTAGGGTGTGTTGTGGCATGGCATCAGCCCCTGCACCAGCTGAGAGTACTGATCTCAGTGTGATTTTATCAGACTCTGTCTCTTTTGAGACTGTCTGGAACAAAGAACCCTCTGTTAGGAAGGTAGAGAGCTGGTGTGATTGGACAGCCAGTGTGTACGCATATGGTTCCCACGGAAAAAGCAGACATAAATTATTCTGTAGCCTTTTAAACCTTAGGTCTCCAAGGTGAATATCCTGTATTCATTCTTTCTAGGGGTGCTTACCTTTCCCACTGATAATGACCTGATGAATTAAATAGTGGCATCCTTCAGAACTGGTTTATTTCTGTGTCCCCCATCTTTTCCTTCTCCAGCCTTGGGCTACATATTTAATCCCTGCTATCTTTCCAGTCTTGTTTCCTATATTGACCATCCACCCTGTCCACTTACCCCACTCCTCCTACATTTTATCTATTTGATTTCTACCCATATCTGAAGGTATAGCTCAATCCCATTTCTTTACAGAGCTTTTCTGATTACCCCAGCTCACTATTTCTCCTGATTACCTAAATCACTTAATATGTGCAGTTCTTTTGGCCCTTATTTCAAATTGCCTAATTTTGGTACTTTCCAATTATATGTATTTATGTGTATCTCATCTTTATCCGTGTGTGTGTGTGTGTGTGTGTGTGTGTGTGTGTTTTGCCTCTCAGAATAGATAGCATATTTGGAGACTAGTGAATATTTGTCAGTTTTTGTTTGTTTCCTGTGCTGGGGATCAAACTGAGGTCCCTGTGCATGCTAGGCAACCACTCTACCACTGAGCTACATTTCCAGCTGCAGTATTTCACTGATTAGATGAATGACCTATATTTTTCATAAAGATCTCTCTCTCTCGGGGCCGGTGAGATGGCTCAGCGGCTTAAGCGCCTGCCCGGCAAGCGCGAGGGCCCGAGTTCGACTCCCGGAACTCACATACGAAAAAGGGGCCGGTGATATCACTCAGCGGCACGGGCGCCTGCTGGCGCGCGAGGTCCTGAGGTCGACCCCCCGGTACCCACAAAAAAAAAAAAAGATCTCTCTCTCTCTCTCTTTTTTTTTTTTTTTTTTTTTTTGAGACAGGGTCTTGCTGTGTAGTTCAGGCTAGCTTTGAACTCACTAGGTAGCCCAGGCTGGCCTCAAACTTGCAGCGATCCTCCTGCCTCGGCCTCCTGAGTTGCTGGGATTACTGGCAGGATCTTTATTTTTCATAGGGATTCAAAATGCTATCTGCTTTGTAAGACTTGAGGTGTATCCTTTTGTGTTCTGAAGAGTAAGTCCCTGACTTGCGAATGAGTTCTGTTCTGGGAGAACGTTCATACATCAGATTCATTTGTAATCTAACAAAGTGAGTCTTAAATAGGACACCCGTGAGTCTTACACAGTACACCTGTGAAAGTTCGAGACTTGCATGTTCACAAGTTGGGGACTTACTGTATAATCTTTGTCAGGTTTCCTCACCTCCTTTGCCTCTAGACTCTTTCTTCTCTAGTAGTTAGCGTCTCATTGAGTAGTTAGCAGAGTCTCATTTTAGTGTTAGCCCAAACAAAGCAAAACTAAGAAAGAAACTTGCTACTTCATATGTAATTGAAGAAAGCCAGATTCTGTTAGATTTTTTTGTAGTTACTTAACACTTTAGAGCCATAGTCATTCACTCAGTTAGTTGACATAGTTGACAGTTAACAAGATTCTTCATGCTTCATTCAGCCTGGTATAGTGAAAAAAATAAAGAATCCAAGTTTAAGTCAGAAATACCCAACTCTGTTGTCCATTAGAGAAATTAGATTAAAACAACATTGAGGGGCCGGTGAGATGGCTCAGTGGCGTAAGCGCCGGCCTGGCAAACGCGAGGGCCCGAGTTCGACTCCCGGAACCCACATACGAATAAAGGGCCGGCGATATCGCTCAGCGGCACGGGCGCCTGCTGTCACGCGAGGTCCTGAGGTCGACCCCCGGTACACACACACACACACACAAACGTTGAAATACCATCTTCTTTCAGAAAGAATGGCTATCATCAAGAAATCAAATAACAAATGTTGGCAAGGCTTAAGGGAAAAATGAACCCTTCTACATTGCTGGGGGTTGTAAACTGGTATAACCGCTATGGAAATCAGTATGGAGATGCCTCAAAAAATTAAAAATAGAAATTCTATTTGATCCGGCTATTTCACTTCTAGGTGTCTGCCCAAAAGAGTTAAAGATGTCATATTACAATAATACATACATACCCATGTGGATAGCAGCACAATTCACAATAGCTAAATCTTGTAATGAATAAAGAAAATGTGATATTTATATACAATGGAGCATTACTCTGCCATAAAGAAGGATAAACCTGAGGGGTTTGAAACCATAATGATATACCTCAAGACCATAATGTTAAATGAAATAAATCAGACACACAGGTTTAAATATCACATGGTTTCTCTTATATGAGAAACCCAAAATATAAATAAAGAGCAAAATAAAAGATAATAGGAGCCAGATGTGGTGGCGCATGGAGGATTGCTGCAAGTTTGAGGCCGGCCTGGGCTACAAAGTGAGTTCAAGGCCAGCCTGAACTGCATAGCGAAACCCTGTCTCAAAAAGACCAAAAAACAAACAAACAAACAAAAAAAAGATTTTGTAAATGGATTAGGAGTTACTGAGAGTGGTAAGGATCCAATTAATGTATAGAAAAGGAAATATAAGCCTGCTTTTATTCATTCTGTTTGATTTCCTCAGCATGTGATATTAATTAAAGTTCGAGGCCAGCCTGAACTTCATAGTGAAACCCTGTCTCAAAAAGACAAAAAAAAAAAAAAAAAAACAAAAATATAATAGGAAGTAGGGAGATTTTTTTCAAATGGGAAAGGGAACAAAAGATGGAAGGAACAGGGAGGGATAAAAGGGAAAAGGACTGGAATAAAATAGAATTTAAAAAATGGAAATAGAGCTTTTGCAAACAGGAAGGGGAACAAGAGTTGGAGGGAGCAGGGAAGAATGGGAGGGAAGGGGGACGAAAAACAAGATGTGTTATGTACGTGTATAAACTCTCTCACTATAAATGTAGTCATGTATTGCAAATATGTACTAATAAAAATATATTTAAAGAAAGGAAATGCCCAGCTCTGAATCTTGGTACTATCATTTACAAGCTCAGTGACTGGGGAAAATTACTTAAACTTTTTATATCCTGGTTACTTCAACTATAAAATGTGAAAAATGATAAATAATACTCTTCCGGTTTTTATGAATTAAGTGAAGTTATATAGACAAAAGAACTAGGCTTATATTAGTTACTCAATAAGTAATAGTATCCTTTTTTTAAAAAAAGAAAAGTGTATCCAGACATAAAAACTAGAATATTATAAAATCCTTTTTTTTTGGGGGGGGGTATTGAGGATTGAACACAGAGCCTTTACACTGAGCTACATGCCCAGTGTAGCTTTATTTTATATGTATTCACTTATTTTTATTTTGAGACACGGGTCTTGAAAAGTTGCCCAGGCTGAATTTGAATTTGCCATCCTCCTTCCTCAGCCTGCCAGAGTGCTGGGATTGTAGACATGCACCACCATGCCCAGCTATAAAATCTTTTTAATAAGAACAGTTATCTCCTTCTGTGTTTAGGGATGATCATTCTTCAGAATATTATATCTAAGACCCAGCACTAGATTAGAGTAGGTCTTTTTCTTCTTATGAAGATAAAATAAAATTAGTTTATGGCAGCAATGAAACAAGTGGACAGACAGCCTTCCTGAGCATTTTTTGTTTTTGTTTTTAGGGAATAAATGTAGGGCTTGTTTCTGACTGTAGCAGTACATAGACAGGTTTAAGGTCATGAATCCTTAACAGAACTTCAAATATATTTTGTATACACATGTATATCTACCTGTTTATTTATTTATTCATTAATTTATGAAAGTATTCATTCCTGTTAGAAGCCCAGAGACAGCAAGTTTTTCTGAGACCAGTTTGGCCTTGGCTTATGTGCTGCACAAATCAATATTATTTTCAAATCATTAACCAGAACTGACCAGAAGACATTGCCAGCTCTGTGACCACCCCCGCCAGCCACTCAGATCAGCTTTAATGATCTCAGGGTCCTTGGCTTAATTAGCTTTCCTTATAGACCATATTATCTTCCTCTCTTGCCATATAATGGCAACTACCACATCAGCATCTTCAGGAGAGACACTTCTTAATATTAATCAGTCTTTAATAAAACATTTGAAGTATAGGAGAAAAATATCAGATTAGTTTCAGAGGCTATCAGTTTAAATCCAGATAATTCATCCCTCTGCTAAGTCCAAATTGAGATGTTTTACATAAAGCTTTTAATTATTTACAGTTTCAGCAAATACATGTTTATAATGTTTAGTCATGTGTGTATATGAGCCAAGGAAAGAAGACAGAAATCAAAGAAATTGAACTGATATGTTTTCTCATACTTGAATTCATTGTATCCATTCAAGTGAGCCATTTAATATCTCTATCATTTTGCTGTTCATTCCCCAAAGATGACCTGTTTTTAGCCTTTTTCTTTAAACTCTTAAGTTGTCTGTTTGTGATCAATGTTAAGAACTGCTTTTCCTTTAGTAACAAAATGAAAGTCAGTTTTCAAAAACTCTGTATTACTTATTCTGTGTTTTTCTATATTTTGAGAGGGGACTCCTGCAGCAAGATTCCTTAGAGATTCAACCCAGGCATGTGTTTTGTGCCAAGCTTCTTTGTGATGCTCATGCCCCCCTGAAAGCAGAAAGACTGCTCTCAGTTGATCTCAGGGGAGAGTTCACACCATCACTTTCTCAGCAAAGCCTACTGAACTTCCAGGCCAGGCCGGGGCCCTTGACCCCTGCTCTTACAGGATTGTTTGCTTTTCTTTCAGAGTACTCATGCAGTTGAAGGGAAGTAAACGTCTCCACTACTAGAATGTAGGCTCCTCGCCACTTTCTCCCTTAGTACCTGGCATAGTTTGGGGCACATAGTAGATCCCAATTAGTATTTGTTAAACAAATGAAAAAAATCAAGGATACAACCTTGTAGGCAGGAGTAGTGATGCATGCCTATAATCCCAGCCCTCAGGGATGCTGAGGCAGGAAGATGGCAAGTGCGAACCCAGCCTCATTTTCACTGTCTTATTTTAGACAATTATATTTTACCACTCCAAGGTTCATTTATCAGTTAAGGTTTGGGTTTTTTTTTTTTTAATGAGACAAATGGCAGTTCCATTTTCTTAGAAAACTTTCCACATAACACTCACCAGCTGCACACACACACACACATACACATGCATATACACCCATATGTTTCAGCTAACTAAATATTGATGTAGTATGGTTTTCTGAATAAAGCATAAATTCTTTGGCCTGGCACCCTTGTTGAACTGGCCTTTAGCTACTTACCATTCTGACTTCCCAGGTTTTCCTTTCATACACCCTCTACTTAAGCCATGCTGAACTAGAATTTCCTTCTTTTTTTTTTTTTTTTTTTTTTTTTTTTGTGGGTACCGGGGCTCGACCTCAGGACCTCGTGCGCCAGCAGGCGCCTGTGCCACTGAGCGATATCACCAGCCCCTTTTTTGTATGGGGGCTCCGGGAGTCGAACTCGGGCCCTCACGCTTGCCAGGCAGGTGCTTATGCCGCTGAGCCATCTCACCAGCCCTAGAATTTGCTTCTTTAGGGACCTTGCTTTCCTTCCCCCCCCCCCCGAATTTTTACTTTTTTAAGAATTAAATATAGTTGGCAAATGAAATCATACATATCTAAGGCACACAATATAATTTTTTGAGATACTCTACATATATGTTGTGAAACGATTACTAAAACTAATTATCTATTATCTCACAGCAGTTAATTTCCTAGGTTAGAAATATTTTATAATAGTACAAGTCAAAAAATACTCTTAAACAGAAAGAAAAATTTGCTTAGCATCTCAATCCCAAAGACAGAACAGTTAAGTAAATACCATTCTAGACAATTTCTTGATATCTATATGTCAATGCATTTTTGAAAATTAAAATTTGGCAGGGCCGGGGATGTAGCTCAGCAGGCACAGCGCCTGCCTAGCAAGTGCGAGGCCCTGAGTTTGATTCATGGTACCAAAAAAAAAAAATCGGCAATGCCATATATACTATTTTGTAACCTGCTATTTTACTTAACAGTGTTGTGGACACCTTTTTACCTCAATAAAATCATGTCAACATTGTGCTGTTAATGATATAATAACTTTTTTTAAAATTCTCCCATTGTCCTCTCATATGCCCCTCACTCCTCTTATTTATCTTTCTCTAGTAATAGTCTCCCTTCTACTTTCATCTCACCTTTTTTAGAGTCTACATATTAAGGAAAGCATATGATACTTGCATTTTTGGGGTCTGGCTTATTTTGTTTAGCGTGATGCTCTCCAGTTCCATCCATTTTCCTCCGAATGTTTCCATGTCTTGGCTACTGTGAATTGTGTCTTCATAAACATGGGTGTGCAAGTATCCCTATAGTATGCTCACTTGAATTCTTCCAGGTATATATCAAGGAGTGCTGTAGCTGGCTCATAGAGTAGTTCTATATTTAGTCTTCTGAGGGACCTCCGTACTGATTTCCATAGTAGCTCTACTAATTTATATTCCCACCAGCAGTGCTTTCCTGCCTCTAGCTCTTCACTTAGAAATACACGGCTCACAATCTCTGTATTTCTAAGTCCTGGTGAGTAATTGTAGTTCCCTCCATGAAGCCTTTCCTGATTTCTCCTGCTTCCTGCCTCCCTCCTACTCTTCTGTCAGGTCTTTTCTAACTTGCAAAACCCCATGCTTTTGTCATTACCACTGTCTTGGTAACCATTAATCTTAAAGGAGGAATTACTGCACCATCTTTTGGGAAGTCTACAAGCTGGAAAGGGTTTACAAGGGGTCATGAGAGTTCCTGCAGAGTGTATGGAAAGTTTTCTCATGGGTTTGGGAACACATGAGAGCTCAAATAGCACCAAAATCCTTAGTTTCCCATTTAAAACAAGATCCACATCCTGCTGTGTTGCTTTATGAGCTACTCTGTAGCCATCTTTATAATGATAAAAGCACCAAAGAATGGTAGTGACTGATGCCTAACAGGCACGGACTAATACTGTGGAGTTCCCACTTGCCACTAAGTAAAGCTTGTAAAGTCTGGATATCCTAAGATGAAAGGCATTCTGTAGATTTAAAATGAGCAAGATCCAGCCAGTCCTCCATATCCTCTTTTATTTTGGAGTAAATTCTTCATAGGAGACAGCCCCTACCAAGATGAATTTTAAAATCTATAGGGAGTAGGGGCCAGTGAGATGGCTCAGCGGCGTAAACGCCTGCCTGGCAAGCGCGAGGGCCGGAGTTCGACTCCCGAAACCCACATACGAAAAACGAAAAATGGGCTGGTGATATCGCTCAGCGGCATGGGCGCCTACTGGCGCGTGAGGTCCTGAGGTTGACCCCCGGTACCCACAAAAAAAAAAAAAAAAAAAATCTATGGGGAGTGGATGTGAGGTCTCTAGATTATTTTAGTGGGCTGCTGGTTCAGATCTAGAGCAGACAAAGACAAAGTGGCAGGCCCAAAACTTGGGAAGAGAGCTGTGTTAGGGTGTAAGGAGACTCCACCCGGCTGCCTTTAATTAGGAAGACAGCAGGAATGAGCTAAAGGGCCTGGAAGGGCCAGGACTGTTCTTTTAAGTTAGGTTCACTGAAGGAAAACCTGACATCAAATTCTGTTCTTAGGAATTTCAAAATAAGTAGAGAATTCTTTAAGCTCTGTAATCAACTAACTGGAAAATAATTTGAAATTTCGTTTGAGTGCCTTTATTTGTGGTTTCAGGGGTGGGGAAGGCATCTGAAGAAGTACTCTGGAGCTCCCTATATCTCTTTTAAAAAGTTTACATACCACATGTAAAATGAACAGATGCTTTTTTTTTTTTTTTTTTTTTTTTTTTTTTGTTATAGCTATCAGAGCAACAAGAGGCCGAAAGCTGTATCAGGCATTTATTTCAGTCACTGAGATGGCTATTGGCAGAGTTCCACATACCAAAACTAAGGAGAAACTCATGAACAAAAAAAAAAGAAAGACATGGAGGAGAAACCTTGTACATCCTCTCTTGACTTCCTTCTAAACATATACTGATGATCTTTATTCTATAGGCCACACTTAATCTTTTAGAGAGTTTCTTGGTAATATTTTCTTAATACCTTAATTAGAGAGTGACTAAAGCTGATAAGTAATTCAAGCCTGAACTTCAGAGTTGCTGGAATGTTGTATTTTTTTATATGGTACATTAATAAGAATAGAATAAAGTGGATAGATATGGGGAGGGAGTAACTAAGAAATGGCTGAATTGATTGGCACCTGAGTTGGTGAGGAAACAGGAAAGGAATTCTGGCCATGAAGTTTGTGATTCCACATCAAGATCACTCTTTATAATACAATAACCACCCACTCCTAGTCCAGAGCCAGAATTCCTCAGATTCCTCCAACCAGAGGGGCCTTGGCATTCTAAACAGGCTGTTATGATATCCGAACACTTTTAAGTGGATGTATTTGGCCAGGGAGATTGGCTAGTGAAATTGATCTTGCCTTCCCTGGGTTTTTCCAATTGTACTGAATAATTAAAAGAAAATTAAAACCCAGTTCCTCGAACTGTTAAGTATCGGATCTGTAAGCTGATCAGTCCTGAGGATCACAGTGTGTCCAGCATTAGAAGGGACCTTAAAACATCCTGAACAGATTGTAGAGGATTTGTAAATCTGTTTCCCCAAATCTCTGCCAAATAATTGCTTGAATTTCTGCTCAGACACATCTAAGGTCAGGAAAGTCTCCCCTTCCAGGGACACCCTATTCTTTGAATAGCTGTGAGAAAGCTCTTTGTTGGTTTAAAATCTACCTTTGGATCTTAGTGTACCTGTTTAAGAAGACATCCAGAAAAGATTTCCTTCCTCCTAGGTTCCAGCCCTTGAGACATTTCATGTTGATTAATCTCCTGCAACCTGCTCTAGTCAAGTATTCATACCACTTTCTACTACATGTTCGTCAAGGAACAGGGTTTCTAGTATCTTGCAGTATAGGTCCAAGAGGACACAGGATTCTGGAAAGCGCCTTTGAAAGTTTTAGAACTAAATATTAAGATTAGAAAGAAGACACAGTCTAGTCTGCCTCCCCACACCCTCTTTCAGTTTACAGATGGGGAAGTCTTTTGTCTTTGAGGGGGTAGACTTGATCAGCAGCATCTTTTGAAGTGAGAAATGAAATGTAAAACATTTTGCCGGAAAAGGTGTCTTAGTTGCTTAATTGTGATCACAGGCTTCAGCCTGCATCTCATTCTTGCCGACGACCTTGCTGGCTCCCCAAGTAAGCCTCGGGCTCAGCTCAAGATTTCACTGCCAGATCTCCACACACCAACCTCATTTACTGTTTGTATAAAGAGTAGAAATAACTTTTCCATAAGTTTTAGCATCTATATTGACCACATAGTCCAACTGGGATTCAGATATTTTAATAGACTTTTTTTCAAAACAGGGTCTCACCCTGTAGTTCAGTCTGACCTCCATTTCGCAGTGATCCTCCTGCCTCACACCCGGCCAACAGACTTTTTTTTTCCTTCATAAAATCAGAGAATGATCATCACAAAGAGAACAGAGTATGTTACGCATCTTCAGAGATGCAGCTTCCTCTGGTGGACAGTCTCCTGGGGTGCTCATTGTACTTTTTTTTTAAGGGGCGCGGGTGACTGGATGGTTTTTCTAAAAGCCAAGAGACTGGACGGGATTGTGCGAGGCTTTTCTCTAATATTTTATGTTTTGAGACTTGAGATACAGACACATGCTTTTCATCTGGCCCTAAGGAGGCTCAGGTTCTTGGCTGTGTTGCAGCGTAAAGGCACTCAGGTGTTTAGGGCACTGCTGCGGGCTCCTCGACCACTCCCTCCACCCTTCCCCCCGTCGTTGACACCACTTTACAGTTCTGTGGGCGAAGTCCTAGGGGAGAATATGCCAAGACCTGATGATATAACTTGAGAAGGTAGCGTGCCTAGAGTTTATCCTGTAACTTGGTCTCCGAGCTTGACCAAATTCCTCGGGACACCAGTAAAGTGCTGGGCTTATGGGTGGAGCGTTCGGTCCGGCGTGCGGCGCGCTAAAGGTGACATTGCAGAGACTGGGGACAGTCTTTCGCGGCAGAGCTGGAGCCGAGCGCGACGACAGTAGCCCACCCCGGTCCGGCCCGTCCCTGCCGGCAGATGGGGCCCCGTGTGGCCCTTGCCAGAACCGGCCGGCTGGGGGAGGCGGGGGCGCCCCTTCTGGGTTCGCCCGCCCTGGGGCTGGGCTCGGAGCCCTGCCGGTTGGAACGAGGCGGGGGCGGCGGAGGCCGGGCCAGCGGGAGGAGGGCGGGGCTTTCCTTTGTCAGGGAATTTGCGCGGTTCGGCGGAGACTCGCGCTGGTCCGGCTCGCCTCCGCTCGCCCTTTAGGGGGCGGGGCTTCCCCTCCGGCCCGGGGCGCGGGGGGCGTGGGCTTCGGGAGCCGAGCGGAAGGCGCCCGGAGCCCTGAGACCCGCAGAAGCCCCTCCTTCGGGGCCTCGGCCTCCAATCCCCGCCGCCGCCGCCTCCCCGGGGTCGCTCTTTCTCCGGCCCCGCCCCCGCACTCCTCCCCCTTCCCCTTGGCTCTGCGCGCCGCGCGCTCCCCGGCTTCCAAGGGGGCTGCCCGGGCGGGGCGGCGCGGCGGCGGCGGCGGCGGCGGCGCGGGAAGGGGGCGGAGAGCCGCCAGCCAGCCAAGCACTTCCAGCGAGAGGCGAGGAGCTGGCCGCGCAGCGCGAGGGAGGAGGGCTCGCCCCCCGCCCGGCCCGAGAGGAGCCTTTTGTTCCCAGCCAGAAGTTTGCATGCCGGGACCGTGACAGCTGCGGGCAGGGAGGACGGCGGGGCCGCGAGACCCGCGGCGCAGTGGAGAATAGAGGCGGCTGCTTATCATGCAGCCCACGGCGCGGCGGCTGGGGGCCGGGGACTGGCGGCGGCGGGGGAGGCGGCGCCCACAGCACACGGGACTCAGCTGCCGGAGGGACAAACAAACTTACTGAGCGCGGGACCCGAGGCCGGCGCGACTGGGAGCCACCTGCCAGGCTGCGGTGAGGCGACCCCGGCCCTCAGGGCGCGCGGCCCGGCGTGGGGAGCGGGCGGTGTTGAGGTAGCCCCTCTGACAGCCCCTCGGCCGCGGCTGCAGCCTGCTCGCCTTCTGCAAGGCCCGGCGCGGGACTCTAGTCGCCTTGTGCGGCCACAGCGCAGGGTTGGCCTAGGAGCCACAACAATGCCATGATGTTTTGGAGACAGGAAGCCCCGAGCTGGCCCCGAATGAAGGACTTCCTGTGTTTAAAGTTGCAGGAATATCCGCCGACCAGCACGGTTCAAATCCAAACACCCCAACTAGGGAGGACGAATGGCTAATTCAGACCAGCTGGACTCTCCAGGACTGGAACAGAGGGCAAAATGAAAGGAATTCTTAGGAGCTTGGCCCATACTTGAAGATCAGAAAGGCTGTGCCATTGTTATTACAGTCAGTATAAATTCGCTGCTTCCAGCTCTGCTTCGGTGAGAAGTGAGTGGAACTAGATATTGAATAAGACTTGTCAATATCAAATGATTTTTGTTGACTGAATAAAAAGAGCAGTGCTCTTTTAAAAATAGAATAAAACCAGAAGCCATACAAGGAATTAGGTTTGTTGATCAGATTAGACCATTTATCTCTCTGCAACAATGAGGCTGGTAGCCTGTGAGGAAAAAGCCGTTTGTCTTAGAGCTTCTCCCAGAATGTTTTCTAAGTGGAACTCCCAGGTCTTTCTGGAGAGTGGATGCAATTGGTGGTTTAGAGTGTGAACATGTAAAAGGATTTATAACTCATAGAGAATGCGTTTTGGGGGAACCTATGGAAAAACTTTTGAAAGATTGATGGTTCGTCTTGATTGAAAAAGTATGGGTAAGCCACTCAGCAGGCCAGACTGTTTAAGGCGGAACCCCACCTGCCTGGGGAAAGGGGAGGATGAGGACGGCTACATAGAGGATTGCTATGTTCCACAGCGGTCCATATATGATACAATGAGGATAAACGAACAGATTGACCAGGGGTCAAAGCTCAATCAGACTTCGAAAAGCAACATGGAAAAAACGGAAGGAAGTACTATATCTAGCAATGGTACATTAGGAGCAGCATCTAATGTTTTTGAATCTAGAGCACCAGAAGGCAAAAAGCTGGATGAGAGAATAATATTTGATGCATTAAAACTAAGTAGTGATGTGCAGAAGTCAGCACCTGTGCCACCCAGACGGAGGCCAAATGCAGAGCGCAAAGACAATGTTAACAGGAGATCGTGGAAGTCCTTCATGCCCCCCAACTTCCCAGAATTTGCAGAAAGGATGGAAGCTTCTCTCAGTGAGGTTTCAGAAGCTGGTGCTTCAAATCCTTCCTTGCAAGAGAAGAAAGAATTCAGTTCTCCACTAACAGAAAGTTCTGGTCATTTGGACCACAGAGAGCCTCAGTCAGAGTTGGTGACTTTGGAACATGTGTCCAAATCCATTGGTATTCTAGAAGTGCAAGATGTGAAAAATTTAAGTGGAGGCTGCCAGGACTTCAGATTTCAGCAGCACAGTGAGAGCTCTCCCCATGAATTCCAGCCTCTAGAATCAGAAGTTGCAGCAGCAAGTGGTAACACAGATGTAATGCAGGAGCACAGATTCTCAAGTGCAACCTGGCCCAGGGCCATAAAAAGTTCAGCTAAGGGAGGCTTCAGCGAGAAGCAGCACCCCCTTGGGGATGCAGCCTGCGCTGCGGAAATGCCACCTCTCTCCCCTTGCCTTAGTGAAGAGCTGTTGGATCCAGAACTGCATATTCTAATAACTCCCAGCCTAAGAGAAAAAACAGAGTCTGAGCTAAAGTTTGAGGAGGATGAGCGATGGATCATGATGGAGGCTGAGGAGTGGGAGGAAGAAAAATTGTCAGAGAAAGGAAGGACTCTTCTAATGGCAGATGAGAACAACCTAGCAGATAGTTTTGAAGAAAGAGTACCAACACACACAGTGGCAGTGGTGGAAGATGGAGCTAACTGCTTAGCTGCTGTCTTGGGGACTTTTGACCACCTAGCTCTTCGTCAGATTTGTTGCTCTGATGACCCACAGCCAGGCAGGGACCAGTTGTCTTCTGTTCCCAAGGATATACTACCCCTGGATTACAGTTGTGTTACTGTAGGTGAGGATGCTATTGGTGAGATGAAAAAAACTGCTCAGGGATTAGAGGGTCTTGCTTCAGAATTAGAGTATAATATTGGTCCTGTTGAGCAGCTCTCTGACACAGATTCAGTGCAGATGTTTCTTGAACTTGAAAAGGAGTGTTTATGTGAAGAAGGAGTAACTCCTCCAGTGGAGCTACAGAATCAAGCCTCTTCTGAAGGGCTGGCTCCAGCCCAGGATGCAGAAAATTCACTTGCAAGTAGTTATTTTCCAAGGGCTGCCTTAGAAAAGGAACAGCATGGAAGCCTTCTAAATGTAAAGGACCATGATACTGGATTGGACAGTGAATATTTTAATGCCCTGGATTCCTCTCAGGTGCCTGATGCTATGGAATTTATTGTTCATCCTAATAGCATAAGGGACACTTCCATGGTTAGCAAGGAGTGTGAAAAAGTGCCTTTTAGCCCCGAGACTATGGGGGAATATAAGTCTCTAGCTGATCTGGAGTCACTGGGAGAGCTGGATCCAGGAGGTCTGCTGAATCCTGATCACAGGGATTTTTGTGAAGAAAAACTATCAGGCTTTATTGCTTCTGCGCTAGCCAAAGAAAATGGCAATTTGACCCAAGCAGACTGCAGTCAAGCTGAGAATGTTGAGTATATTGAGAGGATCCCTCTCAGTTTTGCTTTTAGCTGTCAGCTAACAGATATAACCTCAGGACCTGAAGTAGAGGCATTCTCGTATGATTCAAACTTACTAACAAATGAACACTTGGAAGATGAGAAAGGAGCTATTAATCAAGAAAGTAACAGTCTGACATCCTTGGGAAATGTAGACCCTTGTGAATTGTCCATGAGGAAAGTTTGTGGTGAAGATGGTGAGGCAAAAGAGCTGGATTATCAAGCCAAGCTTTTGGGAGACAGAGCCCCAGCACACTGTCACAGTGACTTCCCAGAGCAGGTCTTTTGGGATCTCCAGAGGGAGTCACCAGAGTCAGAGACTCTCAGTCCACACCTGCAGGCTGGAGAACTGAGACACATTAGAGAAGGAGTGGAAACTCAAAATGATACAAAGCCTGAACTGAATGTGGCATCCTCACAGGGAGAGGAGATGGTAATGGGAGATTTAGATTCATTCCCGAGTATCTTTCCAGAGGAACAAGTTACCAAAGCTAGTAATACTGAATCAGTTTTAGAGGAGTGGATGCCCAGCCTTCAGGGGCCTGTCCCAGCTGCTGCAGTGTTCTCTGTAGAAGAAGGTGCCCTAGATGCTGCCCTGCCCACCCTAGAGAAGGACATCCCAGTTGCTGCAGTGCCTGCCCCAGAGGGAACTGCTATAGTGGTCGCTAAAGTGCCCTTGCCAGAGGAGGACATCCCATTTGCTTCACTGACCACCACAGAGAGCCATGTCCCAGCTGCTTCAGTGGTCATCTTAAAGGAGGATGTCACTGCTGCTGTACTGGCAGCCCCAATGCAGGCTACTGCCCCAGCTCTTGCGGTATTTGCTCCCAAGGGGAGTGTTCCAGTTGCTGCAGTGTCCTCCCCAGAGGGGACTGCTCCAGCTGCTGCAGCAACCATCACAGAAGAGGCTGTACCAGCTGTTAAAGGGTCTTCCCCAGAGGGGACTGCTGCAGCTGCTGCAGTACCCATCACAGGTGATGACACCCTAGAAGGTCTTGTCACCCTAGCTGCTGCAGATCAGACTCCTGAGGAGCCAGGCCCTCTAGCTGCTACAGTGTCCACTCCAGAGGAGCCTGATTCTCCAACAGTTCGAGTGTCCACCCCAGAGGAGCTCGATAGTCCAGCAGTAACAGATTCCACCCCAAAGGACCCTCCCACCCCAGCTTCTGCAGTGCCCACCTCAGAAGGGTCTACCACCCTAGCTACTGCAGTGCCTGCCGTGGAGGACATTTCCCCCACTGGCAGACCCTTCCTGAGAGTTAGTGCCCACAATGATTCAGTGCCTGTCTCAGAAGAAGGAACTCTTGTTCTTGAGGATGTTTCTACCACTAGAATGTGGTTCAAGGAAGACCTTGATTCTTCAGCTTTTGGAATAAAAGAGGTGCCTGGCACAGTGCTGCATGGGAAAGTACCTCTGGCTGCAACTGATGGATTAAATTCAGATGAGGTAAATGTTGCTCACATTATTTCGGGTTAGGTTCTGGGGAGTAAAGGGAGATTTGCTAGTTCTCTGACTTGGCAATAATGAGAAATAGCACAGATAGTTTTGTGGGAGAGGGGGTGGGCTTGTAATTTCTAAACTTGCTATTGAATTTAGAAGGAAGTGTATCTTTTTTTTTTCTTTTTAAGGAAGTGTATCTTAATTTTGTCTGGTGAAAAACTTTGTAACTTTGTAATTCATGCTCCATTTTTTGTTCAATAAGCCAAGGCCAAGGGCAACAGGAATGTAACCAGTTGTTGGTTTACATTTTTAAATAAATTATTAGCAAGAAAGGATGACTTTACTTTTGAAATACCCAGCAAGCTTGTTCTTCCCTAAATCAAGAGCTGCATATTGATCGATGATGTCTGCAGTTAGGTAGAGGCCACAGTGTGAGCTTTGAGACCTGGAGTACTCTGGAAAATTGGATAGATATTCTGAGTCTTCAGTTTCTTCATTTGGTAAGGCCGGTCTCCTGTGAGGATCGCAAGAATAAAATGAGCTATGGCATTTAAAGCACCAGGTGTGTAAGATAGATGTATCTTCCCCCTTCCCTTCAAATCTGTACATTGGTTAGATAGAATTCACAGCAGGTTGGGTAAAAGCAATATAAAGATGTGTGAATAACAGCTATTTATTTATGAATTTATGTATGTATGTATTTTGGTACCGGGAATCAAACTTAGGACCTTGCACTTGCTAGGCAGGCACTTGTGCCGCTGAGCTGAGCTATATCCCTGGCCCAGTACCAGCTTTTTAAATGCAAATGTGTTTCTTAAAGCCACAAGCATAGTAACTTAGGCAAAATAGAGTTATTTTAGTTAGTCATCTTGTGAAATTGTGTTTGTGTCCTTAAGCAAGTTGTTTTCCTTTCCTAGATCCCTTGTTTCTTAATCTGTAAAACAAGAGAATTAGGCTAATCTGTCCTCCTGGGTCTTTCTTGGCTCTAAGATTCTTGATGTTAGAATGTAGAATGTGGGGGCCGGTGATATAGCTCAGCGGCATAAGCACCTGCCTGGCAAGCGCAAGGTCCTGAGTTCGACTCCCAGTACACGCATATTAAAAAAAAAAAAATATATATATATATATATATATATAGAATGCGTTAGGAAACAGTTGAGAAGTATTCCGCATCCTTGAGCCCTCCTAGCCAGAGGAATTAGAGATTAGCAACTTTCTACAGTTGGCATTTGGTCAGTGGTAAAGAGTGAAGAGTTTAGAGTTTTAATCTAATACAGTTAGGGTTGAGTGAGGAAGTTGTTTTGATCTTACTCCATCCTCAGGACCCAAAACAATGCCTTCTTCAAAGCCGCCATGCATTATTGACTGACTGTCAATCTCCTGGGGTATCAAAGGGTGTTGCAAGAAAAATGGGCTCTCTCATCTATCCCATTGCAGAGCTTTTCAGGGCCACCTAGTCTGCTAGACCACCAGTTAAATGTGCAGCTAACAGCAACAAAATAATTAATTGGTCCTATAAGGTGCCAATTTTACCACAGATCCTCCTGCTTAGCACACTGGTAATGATTTCACTTTGAGCTCCACCAGTTATTTTGTAACATAGCATCCCATAAAATTAGGATGCATCACCTTTCAAATGGGATGGATTTTGATTCTGTTTTCTGACTTTTACTGAATTTGGGATTCCAGTACACTGAAGTCCCCATAATCTTTCCAAAGTCAGAACAGTAGGTCAATGACAATAAATTTTTGCACTAGGATTTTTTTTCTTTTCTCTCTCTTTCTTTCTTTCTTCTTTCTTTCTTTCTTTCTTTCTTTCTTTCTTTCTTTCTTTCTTTCTTTCTTTCTTTTTTTTCTTCTTTCTTTCTTTCTTTCTTTCTTTCTTTCTTTCTTTCTTTCTTTCTTTCTTTCTTTCTTTCTTTCTTTTCTTTCTGTCTCTTTCTTTCTTTCCTTCTTTCTTTCTTTCGTTCTGTCTCTTTCTTTCTGTCTGTCTTTCTTTCTGTCTCCTTCTTTCTATCTTTCTGTCTGTCTTTCTGTCTGTCTTTCTCTCTCTCTGTCTCTGTCTCTGTCTCTCTCTCTCTCTCTCTCTCTCTCTATATATATATATATAAAGGGAAAAAAATTCAGAGAAATTCTTAATACTGTTCTCCGGGATCTTTTCTGCAGTGTGTGGATAGGGCTAGTTGATACATCAGGATCTTTCCAGCTGCAGGAGATGGTCATTTTATCAAATACTGACTAATAAAATGACAAAAGGAACGGGTAGCTGCCTACAGAGTTATCCATCTTTGAATTGTGGTTACTTTATGGAATGTCTGCAAGTAAGAAGGTACCTACATCTCTGTCCAAAGAAAGAAAGACCTGGAGGGAAAGTGAGGAGGGGAAGGGGACAAAAAAAGAACTAAGATCTGTTACGTGCATGTACCAACTTGCCATGATGATGTAATCATTATGTACTACAAACATGTACTAATAAAAATTAAAAGTTTTCAAAAAGAAAAAAAAAAAAAAAAAAAAGACCTAAGCTATAGTCCTGGCCAGGAATGTTAACCAGTAAAAGTGTATAGAGACTGCCAGGCATGGTAGCACACATCTGTATTCCCAGCACTAGGGAGGCAGAGGCAGGAGGATTGCCACAAGTTCAAGACCATCCTGGGATAGATGGTGAGTTCAAGGCCAGCCTGAACTACATAGTGAGACCCTGTCTCAAAAAAAAAAAAAAAAAAAAAGTGTATAAAGACTATTTTGAAAATATTGAAACATCATTATTGAGTTAACATGAGTATACAGATTTGCTAAGTTGGTGAAGTAATGTTTTAAAGGCAATCAAACTTGTCACTTCCATACATAAACACTTAGAACTCAATAAATGATCATACCTGGAATATGATTTAGAGTGAACTATTTGAGATCTTCTGTATGTGTACATGTATGTACAAATGCACACACACATGTATTTTTTCCCTAATAGCTGGCAACACAGTATGATGCTTCTATAGTGGGATCTGATGCGAAGCGAAAGCAGTGTGTGGTTGAACTCCTACTCACTTGTAGACGTCTTCATTCTTAGTCCCAGTCACCAATTCAAAGGAAGAAAAAAAAAATTCAATAAAATAGAGATTCTGTACAATTAAAATTTTCCAAAGGAGTTTTTTAAGCAAGAATTGGAGAGCACCACAATACCAGTTCCGTGGGAATGCTCAGCTGATTGGCAGAACCTTCATAGGTTTGTTTGCTTTCCCTAACACCATTTCTATACAAGGAATCATTCATCCATGGAATAAATATTTATCTAGTACCTACTCTGTGCCAGGTACTGCGCTCCTTCACTGAATAGAATTGGCATGTTCCTGCCCCTTGTGGAACTCATATAGTGGGTGAGGCGAGACATTAAGCAAAAAAAAAAAGACTCATATAAACATTAAACTGTGACAAGCACTTTGAAGAAAAGAAAAGAATGATATCAATGGATTTGAAGGCAATTGGATGGACTCAAATATTTTGAAAGTAGAAGTAACAAGACCTGGTAGTCGGTAATTCTTTTGTGTTGGGGTGAAGGAGAGGAGTTACTGAGGATGACTTAAGTTCTGGTTTGTACCACTGAGTGGACAGGGCAGTAATAAATTATCAATTGAGGGGAGAAAACATTTCAGAGACAAGAAAGGAGATACTGTTTTGTTTTGGAAGTGCTAGGTTTGAGATGGCTCGTAAGTCATTTTTTATGGCAGGAAGAAAGCAGTTGATATATAGATTTGAAATTCAGAAGAGAGATAAGTTGAGACTCCTAAGCATTTATCAGAGTTAATACTTAGAGCCATGAGGATGTATGGCATTGCCCCAGAAGAGTATAGAAAGAAGAGGGCCTAGGATTGGCGTCGTTCCCTCACCCCCACACTCAGACTCCAGCCTTTGGAGGTGGGGATGGGAAAAGAAGAAAAAAGAACAAAAGACATCAAAAAAAGATCAGTCAGGGTAAAATTGAAAGAATGCAGTATCACCGAAGATGAAAATGTTTTAGAAGTTCTTTGGGAATTTTCTGTTTTATGTCCCTGTTGCATCTTACAGCACTGCAATAATTTTTACAAGTATGCTGCTCTGAAAACTGTCTGCCAGTGCTGCTTAGTTAATAACATGTCACAGTCTCATTTCACTAACTGAAGTACTAAGGAGTAGGAATTTTAATGTATCTGAAAACACTGGTTTTGCAGAACTGTTGATTTGGGAGAGAACAAAGCAAGTGTTTTCAGATTTATTTTCTTCAATACTCTGCTAATATTCAAAGTAAATATCTAGGTAATACTTATTTAGAAGTGCTTACCTGTTCAGCTTTCAGCTTCTGAAAATTGATGAGAAAAATACCCATTGTCCCTGCCAACTTACCTATAGAGTACAGGAGAAAAACAAAGGAATATCAAATGTTTTTGCAGGAAATGTTTGTAAGCAAAATAAATCAAAAAATTTACTTACTATTTATTTTTGTTTTTTTGAGGCAGGGTCTCACTATTTAGTTTAGGCTGGCCTTGAACTCACAGCAGTCCTGCCTCAGCTTCCAAGTGCTAGAATTACAGGCATGTGCTACCATGCCTGGCATAAACCCAAAGTTTTAAAGAATTGGCTCTGCTTTATGAAAGACTTTTGCTGGGTGTAGTGGTGCACGCCTTTAATCCCAACACTTGGGAGGCTGAAGCAGGAGGATCACAATGAGTTTGAGTCCAACCTGGGCTACAAAGTGAGCTCAACACTAGCCTGGACTACACGGCGAGACCCTGTCTCAAAAAAACAAAAAAACAAAAAAAAAGGAAAAGAAAGAGTTTCAGTTTTTATTTTCCTGCGTCATCTGTAGCACTGGCCAGTATAATTTCCTGCCAAGATGTAGTTGTTCTCTGTCTATGACCCCATGCAGTAGGTACTAGCTGGCCACGTGTAGCTGCTGGCTGCCATGTTGACAACACAGAATTGAAATGCCAATTACAGGTATGAGACTGGTGGTTATTGGGTAAAGAGGGCCCTTCAGTGTGGACTTGACATCTTCCCTCTGTACCTGTTTCCCTGCCTTTGCTTTGCCAGCCCCCCTCCCCCAGTCACTGTCATGTCATTGCACCAAAGCAACTTTAAACTTGGGAGGTTCCCCCTTCTGATTTTCCTTCAGTGAAAACATCTTTAATGGTACATAATGAAAAAAAAAAAAGATACATAATGGAATTATAGCATTTGTTCTTTCTGGAAACCATGTTGGAAAAACTGTTATTTTAGCTGTATTGCCTTTTAGTGTTGCCTAACAAAATATGATATAATCAAATTATAGTACAAAATGAGTGCACTAGTAATTACCTTTGTAACCTTCCCTGTTCAATGTTCCCTAGGGCTTTCCCTTTCTGCTGACTACGTATCCAGCCATTCTTTGTGGAGTCAGATTCCTAATCCTAGTGTGATGTGTGGGCTTTATAGTCCAAAATTAGTCATCCAAACTTATAATTTTCCTTCACATTTATTTTTGTCCTCTTCTGTTTACTGCCATCTTTTGGCTTTAATTGACTCACCTGTTTCACTGAAACTGAAGGAACTTTTCCTGGAAGAAAAGAGCAGAAATAAATCCAGACTATGGAATATAGCTGGCTTTCATCCCCTGGTAAATTGAGAGAAATCTGATTTTAGTGAAAAATATTTAATTTTTTTTCTTAAGACCCTTAGTGTTGGGCCGGTGAGATGGCTCAGCGGAGTAAGCGCCTGCCTGGCAAGCGCGAGGTCCCGAGTTCGGCTCCCGGAACCCACATATGGAAAAAAGGGCCGGTGATATCGCTCAGCGGCATGGGCGCCTGCTGGCGCGCAAGGTCCTGAGGTCGACCCCCCGGTACCCACAAAAAAAAAAAAAAAAAAAAAAGACCCTTAGTGTTATAAAAGGACTGTTTTCTTTTGACTCTGTTTCCTGATAGAAATGTCCAAGTTGTAATAGTCCTTAGCTATAGTAAAATAAGTGCTTTTCTTGTTACACCTGTTCCCAAGAGGATGGTCTTGATACACAGTATCACCTTTTATCTGCATCCTACTCAGAATATGTGTCCAAAGATGTTAAGGACATTTCCCAACATTACTGAGCCCTGTTCCCTTTGTAATCAGAGGAGTACTGTTTCAAGATTATTGGCTGTGTGTGGTCTGTGGCCCTGAAACAGAATAGAGTTAAATGGCCACAGGGGGATTAAGCTATGAGGTTGGCGGTTTTTTTCACACTGTTAATGTGTTTTGACTAATTGATTTATTGGTCCTAGTCAGAGAAGAGCATTGCCTGTTATTAGTGATCAGTCCAGTCTGTTCTCTAAGGTATTTTTCATCTTAAATACTCATCATTTGATATTATTCATCCTTTTTAGGATTCATATGCTTTGCATTTTTTTTACAATATTTTGAATCTGGTGCATCTCTATTCCCTGTAGCTTTTTGCATTAAAAAGCAAAGATTAAAAAAAATGAGTCATTGGGTTAAAGATCTGTGTAGTGCTATAACTCTGTAATTACATGTTCATAGGAGGCTGTATTGAAAGACACATTTCCATTATACTTCACTGTGCAGTGACTTGGGTTTTTTTTGTTTTGTTTTTTCTTTTTATTCCCTGTCCTCCTTCATTAACTTCTCTCAAGAATAACTAGTATGGTATAGAGGGCCTAATAGCTTTTAAATTAAATCTTCGGTTTGCAATTATCCAGATGTTTCAGAAAGAACAAGTGGATCCTCTCCAGATGAAATTGCAGCAGGTGAATGGACTTGGCCAGGGATTAATTCAGAGTGCAGGAAAAAACTGTGACGTGCAAGGTTTAGAACATGACATGGAAGAGATCAATGCTCGATGGAATACACTGAATAAAAAGGTGAGTGGAAAGGAGATAGGAAGTGTGCTAGGATCAGCAGACATCTGAGACAGCTAAATCTAAAGTTAACTTGAAACCTGAATGCAAATAAAAATTCAGCTGTTGAAATCCATAGTTATAAAAGGTATCAGTAGTTACTTGAAAACTTTTCTTTCTCATAATGAACCTCATGTCTGTGACATAGGTTGCTCAAAGAATTGCACAACTACAGGAGGCCTTGTTGCATTGTGGGAAGTTTCAAGATGCCCTGGAGCCATTGCTCAGCTGGTTGGCAGACACTGAGGAGCTCATAGCCAATCAGAAACCTCCATCTGCTGAGTATAAAGTGGTGAAAGCACAGATCCAAGAACAGAAGGTAAGTAAGAACGCTGGGACAGTGAAATAAAATAGCCGTAGTTAGTGGGGAGTGCCAAACAGCTATTTGCTTATAGTTGAAGGAGTGAGTTAAGAGTTTTAGTAGAATCTCAACCTACTTTGTATCATCCTGAAAAGAAAGGTAGAAGTTGAATTTTATCGTCTTATTCAAATCTGCTAGTTTACTGTGGCATATGTTCGACTGAACAAATTGACTTGTTCACGTATTCAGTGTTTCATTCACAGCTTTATGTTAAGAGATTTTTGGTGTTTCAGGCTTAGCAATATTCTAAATAACATATATCATGTACAAGTTTGTATATGTATTTTTGTTGGCTTAATTTCTATTTTAATGCATTTTTCGTTTGTTCGGTTGGTTGGTTTTTTTTTTTTTGTTTTTTTTTTTTTTTTTGTGGGTACCAGGGGGACGACCTCAGGACCTCGCGCGCCAACAGGCACCCGTGCCACTGAGCGATATCACCGGCCCCTTTTTCGTATGTGGGTTCCGGGAGTCGAACTCGGGCCCTCGCGCTTGCAAGGCAGGCGCTTACGCCGCTGAGCCATCTCACCAGCCCGGTTGGTTGGTTTTTGAGACAAGGTCTCCCTATTTAGTTCAGGCTGGTCTTGAACTCACTGTGTAAGCTCAGGCTGGCCTTGAACTCGTGGTGGCCCTCTTACCTTAGCCTCCCAAGTGCTGGAATTACTATTGTGAGCCACCACACCTGGCTTGTATTTTTCTTTTTTATGAAAGTTTATCTCAAAGGAAATTTTTTTCCAGATTTATTGAGGTATAATTCACAAAAATTATATATATTTACAAGTAGAAGTTGATGTTTTTTTTTTTGTTTTTTTGTTTTTTTGTTTTTTTTTTTTTGTGGGTACCGGGGGGACGACCTCAGGACCTCGCGCACCAACAGGCACCCGTGCCGCTGAGCGATATCACCGGCCCCTTTTTCGTATGTGGGTTCCGGGAGTCGAACTCGGGCCTTCGCGCTTGCAAGGCAGGCGCTTAAGCCGCTGAGCCGTCTCACCGGCCTGATGTTTTGATTTACATACACATTGTGAAGTGATTATCTTTATTTCTCACCTCACATAATGTTTTTCATGCACTTTTCTCTTGATTCAAAGGAAGCTTCCCGTTTATCACAGAATGACAGTCACAGCTCCATTTAAAAACTTAAGTATATGAAAAGTTTGTGTGGGTGGTAGAACCTATGTTGCATCTCATGTGTTTGCCTCAAGGATGGAAAAACTTGTGTTATTCAATTAATTTTAGGATTTGGCAGGATAGAATTTTTGTTTTTTTCCTACCTATTTCAGATTTTTAGATGACCTTTCTATCCTTTTCATTCGTGTGTACTGTAGTTACTCCAGCGGCTTCTAGATGATCGAAGGGCTACGGTAGACATGCTTCAAGCAGAAGGAGACAGAATAGCCCAGTCCGCTGAGCTGGCTGATAGAGAGAAAATCAATGGACAGCTAGCAAGTCTTGAAAGCAGATGGACTGAACTACTCAGCAAGGCAGCAGCCAGGTAACGCCGAGGGGATTTTGAGGAATGGGTCTGAGTTTGTTTTGTCCTGTTTGGCTTGCTATCACAGAAGTGCTTTACAAGCTCCTGAATGGTACGTATGGTGCTTGAGAAGATGTATAAGTGCTTTTGTGTGAAGAACGATAAGTATTTGGAGATAATCTTCATAACCAGAATCACTTAGAAAATGAGCTTCAGCCACCTATAAATTTCTGAAAACTGGAACACTCATTGATCAGTGTGGTGGTTCTACTGCAGTTCCAAAGAACAGACACAGACTCCTACAATCCAGCCAAGGATTTAGGAGGTTTTGGAACAGATTTTTCCCCTTTCATATTGATAAATAATGCTTTTGATACTGGAATTGAAATTTGTCCTACTTCTTTTCTGTTAGCTTATTCTGGTATTGGATTTTTTTGCATCTAGGGGCTAGTCTTTGATTCTGTTAATCGTATGGGTTTCGAGAGATGCATGGATAGTCTTCAATAATTGGCCAAAAGACAAGCAGTATACTTTCCTCTTCCAAGGAGGTGTTTTCTGTTTCCATAACTGTAAGGAACCCTCACACCACTGAGCTTTAATAAGCCACATGGATGTCCTTACTTTTAGCTTCTGCTGTCTTCAGTCTTAGAAATAAATGCTACCTACTCATCAGTAAAGAAATACTAGAAATCAGTGACAGAGTAGCAAACCTGATCATTTATTGCATCCTTTAAATTTTCTGAGTAGGAAGCAGCAGCCTTCAGATGACTACCTCATCAGTCTGCTTCCAGCTGCCAGTGACTAGCTTATTTACCATCTGAGTTACGAAGTACACGGGGCCGGTGAGATGGCTCAGCGGCATAAGCGCCTGCCTTGCAAGCGCGAGGGCCCGAGTTCGACTCCCGGATCCCACATACAAAAAAGGGGCCGGTGATATCGCTCAGAGGCACGGGCGCCTGCTGGCGCGCGAGGTCCTGAGGTCGACCCCCCGGTACCCACAAAAAAAAAAAAAAAAAAAAAAAAACGAAGTACAGCTTGCCCATATTGGTGGGAGAAACAAAATTGAAAGAATTTAACTTATTTTTATTTCCCAGATTTGCACTGCTTTTTTTACTTTTCTGTCCTTTGCCATTAATGTACCATCAGTCTCTACTTACCTGGGCCTAAAACGTCAACCCTACTTTCACTCTATCCTTGCCCAAGATGTCAGGATGCTAAAATTCTGTTCTTTTTACCCCTGTTTTTCCTATCTGTTTTCTAATTCCTTTTCTCCTACCTCAGCTCATGATTTATGAGCTCTCACTTCGGGCTGTTGAGGTAGCTTCCTAACTAATCACTTTCCTACCACTTACCCTCAGGTCTTTCCCCCTTCCTGTCCCCCAGGGTCAGGTGAGCCATTTTCAAGTACATGTCTAATCTTATCTCAAAGATTCTCTGTTGCCTATAAAATAAAATTGAAAATAACTTGACATTCAAAGTCTTCTGTTTGGGCCACTGATATAGCTTAGTGGCATAAGCGCCTGCCTGGCAAGCGCGAGGTCCTGAGTTCGACTTCTGGTACTCGCATATTAAAAAAAAAAAAAAAAAAACAAAGTTCTATTTGACCCTAGCCAACCTTTCTTAGTTTCCATTATTATTCTCACTCTTTATATTAAACTAGAGTCTGTTCTTTAATACCACCTGTAAGTTTTCTAACCTTGTATTTTT
Source organism: Erethizon dorsatum (assembly GCA_028451465.1). NCBI lineage: Eukaryota > Metazoa > Chordata > Mammalia > Rodentia > Erethizontidae > Erethizon > Erethizon dorsatum. The sequence continues at coordinate 104,043,715 of CM051827.1, read as the reverse complement.
TCTTGTTGGTGTTACTTCCTCTACAGAATGCCTTTATTTTTACCCCCTAACATGAAACACTTCTTAGTCACCCAACACAGAATAACTTCTCCTGCCTCTTAATTGCCATAACTCTGTATCTGTATTTTTCATTATAGCCAATGTTTTGTGCTTATCTTCCTCATCCGTAAGTTCCTTAAAGTCATGATTTGCTTCCTTTTTTTTTTTTTTTAACGTGGGTACCAGGAGTCGACCTCAGGACCTTGCGCTTGCCAGTAAGCGCTTGTGCTGCTGAGCGATATCACCAGCCCTTTTTTGCCTTTATGTGGGTTCCGGGAGTTGAACTCAGGACCTTGCACTTGCTGGGCAGGCGCTTATGCCGCTGGGCCATCTCACCAGCCCATTTGCTTCTTTTTTGAGACAAGGTCTTGCTAGGTAGTTCAGACTGGTCTTGAACTCACTATGTACCCCAGGCTGGCCTTGAACTCACAGGAATCCTCCTGCCTCAGCTTCCCGAGTGCTGGGATTACAGGCATGTGCCACCAAAAGTAGTTTCATTTGTTATAGGCATTATTAAGACTTTAATTTGGATTCTTTAATTTTGGATATTTGATGCTTCTAAATTATTTTAGTGCTCTTCATAGCATAAATCTTACTCCATTGAGTTCTTTTAACTTTCAGAGTCCAAAATCTGCAACGAGTCAGGTATAAATATTAGAGATGATTTTTTAAAAAATTAAATTTCAGGGCCGGTGAGATGGCTCAGCGGCGTATGCGCCTGCCTGGCAAGCGCGAGGGCCCAAGTTCGACTCCCGGATCCCACATACGAAAAAAGGGGCCGGTGATATCGCTCAGCGGCATGGGTGCCTGCTGGCGCGCAAGGTCCTGAGGTCAACCCCCGGTACCCACAAAAATAAAAATAAAATAAATTAATTAATTAATTAATTAAATTCCGGTTTCGTAGTGATCTTTAAGTTTACATATTTTAGTTGTATTGATTCAAGATATATTTTGAAGACTGGCATAAATGAACTAAGAGAGGAAATTCTGTTCCCAGGTTGCCACTTAAAAACAATAGCATCTAGAAATCTGTTTTTCTTTATATTCAAATGTAATTGAAATTCCAGTTAAATAAAGTACAAAACTTTTTATTTAAACCACTTATCAAAATAAGTTTCTCAGATTGTATCCAGCATAGGCCTAGCACAAAGCAGGTGTTCAGTAAAGTTTTACTGAAGTACGTTGCATATCCCCAGGCCTTGTCAGATGGCATCATTCAGTGTGTTCTTAGTAATTCAAAATCAGCACCATGGTCTTTTGTTATTAATCTGTGTGCTAATACAGTTCCTGTGGTTGTTTTCCTATCTCTTTCTTGTCAGGATACCTCAAACATCCAGGCATTCTCTTCCCTTTGCAATTTGCTGCTTTTAATTTATAGAGTACTTGAGACCTAAGCTTAGTATAGATGTTATGTTAAATAAAAGTTAAGATTCCACATGAGCTATAGTCTTTTAGAGTCTGTGTTTGTGTTGTGGTACTAGAATTGAAGCCAGGCCTTGCCCATGTTAAGCAAGCACTCTACTACTGAGCTATGTCCCCAACCTTTTAAAAAAAATTTTTTTTTTTTTTTTTTTGTGGGTACCGGGGGTCGACCTCAGGACCTCGCGCGCCAGCAGGCGCCCGTGCCACTGAGCAATATCACCAGCCCTTTTTTTCGTATGTGGCTTCTGGGAGTCGAACTCGGGCCCTCGCGCTTGCCAGGCAGGCGCGTAGGCCGCTGAGCTGTCTCACCAGCCCCTAAAATATTTTTAATTTTGAGACAGGATCTCACTGAGTTGTCCAGGCTGGCCTTGAGTGTGCAATCTTCCTGCCTCAGCCTCCTGAGTAGATAGGATTACAGGCATGCATCACCATACCTGGCTGCATCTTCAATCTTTTTGGCTTTTTGTATTTGCAAATTCAGCTAGTCTGAGATTTGGGTTTTTTCATTTTGTTTTTGGTTTTATGTCTTAAATTTGAATTTAAAGTCGTGTTCTCAGCTTGAAGTTGCCGGAAGCCTGGCTAGATTTTTGGATGATGGGAAGGGAGTTCTAGCTTGTAGAACTGTACTACTTTTGCTCTTCAGGTATTCATTCTCTTTATTCACACATGAAGGTAGCAGTGACAGCAAGATACTGAGTGACTTTTTGTCTTTTAAAACTTTATTTTGGCTTTGTGTTGAGTCAGTACATTACATGTTGATACATGCCAAGGTGATACAAGGAGAAAGGATGTTAGATCTGATTATAATCCCCATTCTGTGGCTACTCATGTGATGACTGGATGAAATTTTTCTTGAAGCTTTCAAGGTCAGTTTTCTCTTTAATAGTAGTGGGATAATCCCCTGCATACCTTACAAGGTTATGAAAAGATTACAAGAAAATAGTGCTGTGTAAAAAAAAGTAATGCTGTGTAAACCTTTACTACAGCAGAGTGCCACATGTGTTCTATTTACTATTGGTATTTAAACAATACCTGGTAAAGATTATCCTTTTACTGAATTTAATACCGAGTCTTAATGTTCTTTCTGTCTCTTCTCTATATTTGTGTAGGCAAAAACAGCTGGAAGATATCCTGGTTCTGGCCAAACAATTCCATGAGACAGCTGAGCCTATTTCTGACTTCTTATCTGTCACAGAGAAAAAGCTTGCTAACTCGGAACCTGTTGGCACACAAACTGCCAAAATACAGCAACAGATCATTCGGCACAAGGTAGGAAGGAGTTACTGTAAATGAAAGCACAGAACTGAAGGCAGAAATCCTAGGAATTAAAAAAAAAAAAAAACTTCCTGCAGCATTGTTTTAATTTAAAATATGGTCAAATTATTAACTGGAAAAGCCACATCCTCAAAGTAAAAGTAGAAATTAACTAATATTATTTCTGCCCCTCATTAGGTGATTTTTTTTTATTATTTAATTTATTGTATCATTTGTTATTCATTGCTTCATGTTTACCTTTCATTTGTTTTTGTTCCTGGTATTCATTTTTTCCATCTGGATTTCTAGGCTCTGGAGGAAGAAGTAGAAAACCATGCAGCAGACGTGCACCAGGCAGTGAACACTGGGCAGTCCCTGTCCTCCCTGACCTGCCCTGCGGAGCAGGGCGTGCTGTCAGAAAAGCTGGGCTTGTTGCAGGCCCGGTACAGTGAGATTCGAGACCGGTGCTGTCGGAAGGCAGCCCTGCTTGAACAAGCACTGTGCAATGCTAGGCTGTTTGGGGAGGATGAGGTGGAGGTGCTCAACTGGCTGGCTGAGGTTGAGGACAAGCTCAGTTCAGTGTGTGTAAAGGATTACAGACAGGATGTCCTGCAGACACAGCATGCTGATCACCTGGTATTTGTGTCTTCCATTCTTATTGGTTATGTTACTGAGTTATTTTGTCATTTTGATTTGTGTTTCTCTTCATTTCTTTTTCTTTTTTTTTTTTTCCTCCATTCCAAACACTTCAACTTTATTTTATACAGAAGGACACAGTTTATTTACTTGGTGCTAAGTACTAATCTTTCTTGGAGTGCCCATGAAAATAGTTGTACTTCACAAACTGACTGCGTGAATAATTCTAGAAGGCGGTGTGGGGTATAGTTCGGGCCCATCTTAAGTCATAATTTACATCATTAGGTAATACAGCACTAGGTTTCCATTTGCACAGATTTATGAAAGGATATATTTTAACAAAACCAATATTGTCTAAATAGTGGCCATGATTTGATCATGTAATTACAATTTTTAGACTACTACTGGCATTTATATACTCAAATTCTAGGGATTCTGTGTCATCTTAATTTAAAAAAAAAAAAGAATGTGCCCTTTTTAGTTTGTCTGTATGAAGTCTCTTTGGAGGTAGTAAAAATAGGCAAAGTGACTTTTTAAAATAAGCTAAAATTCTTTTACTTCATCAACTTGAAATATGCAGAATTTTTACCCAGGATCCTGATTTAAGTCAGCTTGTTCTTACTTTCTTCTTTTGAACATTTTGTCTTACTGTTTACTTTGGACTCAGTATACTTTTTGCCGAATTTACTTCTACCTTACTTGGGTTCAGGTTTGGTACCAATACATTGGTAAAGCTGATTTAGTCCTAAGTCATTTCTCATTCAGCATGAAAGAAAGCTTACCTTTAATTATATGATTTAATTATTTTGGATACTCAGTAGGATAACCAAAGAGATAATAAGGGAATCAAGTATCTGATATTAAACTAAGCTGGTTCTCATCTCTTTATTTTAAATTTGGTCCCTTAAAGATCTCACATTTCTTTCCTTTGTTTTGCCATAGTTTTGGAATTAATGGTATTCTTTCTTTTCAGGCTTTAAATGAAGAGATTGTTAATAGAAAGAAGAATGTAGATCAAGCTATTAAAAATGGTCAGGCTCTTCTAAAACAAACCACAGGTACTTTTGAAAGTGCATCTCTTAGCACCTTTCTTTTCTCAAACACAGTCACATATCCAGGGAAATAAACACCCTGCAGCAGCTACTTCTGTTCGTATACATGAGAAGCTTGTTATTCACTGATTGTATTACCGTGTGCTCCAGGGATGCTAATGACCTATGTTCCTTGAAAACTACCAGACTGTTGTCTCACATCTGGCTCCGATTCCCCCTGCCTGCCAGTATGTCACATGTCAGCATTCACTGCAAGGTGCTGAGAACATCAAAAAACACCTGCAGCTGAACTGAGATCCCAGTCTCAGAAGTGACTTCTTTTATCAGCTGGAAGGTTTATTTTCAATTTAACCTTAGCATGGGATGATAGGTGAAATCACTACCAAAGGGAAAGAGCATCTATGAAATTTAAGCTCTAACTTGAAGATGGATGGTTAAAGGGACAGCCTCATCCCCAGATCTCCTAAATGTGGATAATTGTGTGCTGTTCTCTACAGGTGAAGAGGTGTTACTTATCCAGGAGAAACTGGATGGAATAAAGACCCGTTATGTGGACATCACTGTCACTAGCTCCAAGGCTCTCAGAACTTTAGAGCAAGCCCGGCAACTGGCCACCAAGTTCCAGTCCACATATGAGGAACTGACTGGGTGGCTGAGAGAGGTGGAGGAGGAGCTGGCAGCCAGCGGAGGACAGTCTCCCACAGGGGAGCAGATACCCCAGTTTCAGCAAAGACAGAAGGTGAGCTAGTATTTCACATGGTAAAAGGGATGAAATGTTTGTCAGAATCCTTTCGCATCAACTTTACCTTAACATCTAAACCAAAATCTTCTGCCTGCCTCCTCTTATTTACTTGTGGACAGTAAGATTTGACATAAAGACATGTAATATAAGAGCACTTATTGTGGTCTGAAGAAGAAAGAAATTGAATCCCAAGTCCCTAGGAAGTTTGCTTCATAATGTAACATTTTATAATTTACCTTCACAACTCATTCTCTCAAGAGTGCTTCGTGGTTATATTTGATTCACCTACAGGATCTTCTAGAAGCACCGAAATACTGTGCAGGTATTTAAGTCAAATGCCTGTGGTTAAAGGATTGTTTATTGTTTCTATTAAAGTAAGAAGAAAAGAAAGGAACACTATTTGTTTTACCCAGAGAGAGTCTGAATCAAGTCTCAGAGGCAGTTCTAAGTAAGCAGCAGCTAAGCCTAAATTCAGGCTTCAGAATGATTGAGAAATCTGAGACAAAAAAAAAAAAAAATAACTGAAAGAAGGTCAGTGCCCTGCTGGGATGTGTGGTAGAGATAGCACTTTCCACCCAGCACAGCTGCTAATGTGCTTTATTTAGCAAGATATGGCCTGAAAACTTTTTTCCTTCCTTAGGAATTGAAGAAAGAGGTCATGGAGCACAGGCTGGTGTTGGACACAGTGAATGAGGTGAGCCGTGCCCTCTTAGAGCTGGTGCCCTGGAGAGCCAGAGAAGGACTGGATAAACTTGTGTCGGATGCCAACGAGCAGTACAAACTAATCAGTGACACTGTTGGACAAAGAGTGGATGAAATTGATGCTGCTATTCAGAGATCACAACAGGTAATGTTTATAACTCCCCTGCATTAATATTTTAGGCAGCGGGGATAGATGTATGAAATTCAATACTATGAATAATGAGATTAGGGTAAATATGATGCAACAAACATATTTCACTGATGGGAAATGAGCTTATGGGTAGAGCTTGTGAGGATGGGTCCAAGTTTGACCCAAAACACTTTTGACCCCTTTCAGTAGAGAAAAACCTAAGAGTCTCTGTGAGGCCTTTTCTTAGTGATCAGGCAGGCCGATGGCGATAAGAAGTTGGTAGCATCTAGACCCAGATGGTCCAAATGCGTGGCAGTCTTAGTTTGACATAACGATGTTAGCACTAGATGTCAAAGGGCAGGAACCAAGAACTATAATTACTATCAAATATGCAAACCAAAATAGCAGAGCCTTCCAAAATAGAACCCTCTCAGTAAACACAGGTGTCATATTTCCCTTGATCTTTTTTCCTTCCTGCTTTCTGGAAAAAAGTTACTTGCTTTTCTGTGTAGTTGGCTGTGTACCAATTAACGTGCCATAGTGTGTGCACATACACAAACACACACATGCTCACACACACATAATGTGACTACCCATGTTCACAGTGAGAAGAAAATGCTTTCTGAATCATGCAGAAATTTTTTTCATCCACAGTGTCTTTAGGATTATTCTTAATTTTAGAAGATATTTCAGTATACAACTTACTGTGTTTGGGAGAAACTTAACATTTCTTTTTAAACACACATTGAGCATCCCTGATCTGATTTGAAAGGCTCAACCAGTAAAGCTGTCTATACAAATAACTGCAAAATCCAAAAAACACTAAAATCTCAAACATTTCTGGTCCCAAGCATTTCTGGTGAGATATTCAACCTATATTAGCATAGAATGGCAAAGTTGAAGAGGAAATAACAGATTGGGGCTACTCATGATCAGTAGTCGTATAGAACATGTTCTTTGTTTTGCTGTTGCATAGTCTTTTTTTTTTTTTTTCCTTGAGACCAGGTCTTGCTGTGTAGTTCAAGCTGGCCTTTAATTCACTATATAGCCCAGGCTGGCCTCGAACTCCTGATCCTCCTCCTCCTTCAGCCTCTCGCATGCTGGGATTGCAGGCATTCACCACCACGCCCGGCTGCATAGTCATTTAAATGTTTGGTGTTCTTCTCAGGGTCCTGTGCTTCTTCAGCTGAGCACGTACTTCCAAGTTAACTTTACTCAGCTGCTTACTGCCGTTTTAAATTTTGTCTCAACATCTATCTAAAACTTGTTCAGTGTCTAGAAAAAGGATTGAAAGAAAAAGGATTGGCAGAAAGAGTGCAGCCGCATAAAAACACTCTGATTAGAAGCATGTTTCTTTTGAAGGGCGTTATTTTCTTTTGTTGCTAGGTAGAGGACCATTAGCTGTGTTCCGTAACTACTTTTAAAGAAATTGAAGGATGACCAATTCTAATTTGTGTATATATCTTGATTTGTGATTCATGAAATTCTTCTCCCTTTTGGCTCTACTTTGTGAGATACAAACTATATTTCTGAAAATCCAGTACTTTCTCTGTTAGTTAAGTTATAATTCTAAGAAGCGGATTTGGCTATATGTAACTTATTCGTTTTCCTACAATGTCTAATAGTATGAACAAGCTGCTGATGCAGAACTCGCTTGGGTTGCTGAAACGAAACGGAAACTGATGGCCCTGGGTCCAATTCGACTGGAACAGGACCAGACCACAGCTCAGCTGCAGGTGCAGAAGGTAAGTGTAACGGCAGGCACCCACTGTGACCCGAGCTAGGACAACGGCCAAACTTGGAGTGAGTAGGAGAGAGTTTCTGGCTATCCTAGGTCAAGCCAAATGGAATGATGTAGGTAGAAATTAATTCTATGTGTAGTTATTCAGGGTGAGGGGAGAATTTTTTTTCCTTGTGAAAAATAGACCTATCAGTCCAGGAAAGAACAATTAGCAATTTCCTGGGTGATGTAAGAGGGAAGATGTTCTTGTAAACTACTAAAAAGGCATTGAAGATGTCGGCTGGGCAAAGTATCGATTGTTTGTTTTTCAGTACTGGGTATTAAACCCAGGGCCTGCCCACTGAGCTACATCCCCAGCCCTTTTTATGTTTTGAGGCAAGGTCTTGCTAAATTGTCCATGCTGGGTTCAACTTCAAAATCCTCCTCCCGTATGAAAATGCAATTTCACTGTGACTATTCCATTCCTTAGTCTTCTATTTTTACCTAGCTTTTACATGGCTTAATCTTATATTGAGTAATATTTTTCTCCAAAAGGTATTTGTACATTCTCTAATGCTTGAGTTTGTTAATACATGAGAATGTTTACTTGTTGTCTTTAAAAAAAAATAAAGTTTAAAACAAACAAACAAACAAAAAAAAAAAAAAACAAAATCCTCCTCCCTCAGCTTCCCAGAGTGCTGAGATTACAGGTGTGTGTGTTACCATGCCTGCCTCAGAACAATTTTTTTTTTTTTTTTTTTTGTCTTTGAAGCAAATAATTTTTCATAGGTTGTATTTTACTTTTCATAAACACAGGCTAAGGGGTTTTTTGTTTGTGGAGTTTTTGTTTGTTTTAGTGGTTCTGGGCCTTCACACTGAGCTATACTCCCAGCCCTTTCTATTTTTATATTGAGACAGGCGCTCGCTAAATTGCCCAGGTTGGGCTTAAACTTGGGATCCTCCTGCTTCAGCCTCCCAGAGTGCTGAGACTTTTACTTCTTGGCTTAACTGTAGTTTGCTTTTCAAAGGCTTTCTCCATTGACATAATTCGACACAAAGACTCTATGGATGAACTCTTCAGTCACCGTAGTGAAATCTTTGGCACATGTGGAGAGGAGCAGAAAGCTGTATTACAGGTAAATTACAGTTATTTATTCACTGTATTTTCATTTTCTTAATCATAGTGAGTTAGAAATACAATTGTGAAAAAATGTTTTATGGATTTTTCCTCCTGGATTTTCATATTGCTGATTTTTATTAAAGTCCAGCTTAGTGTTCTGAAGAATTTAAGAGTCCTCACCTTATATTCACAAATGTCTAAGCAGCCATGCTATATAATGTTGCAAATGTGTCTTCATTGTAACAGAAGAATCGCTACTTATCCTCAGTCCATAGGAGTAAGCTTTGAGAGAATTTTTAAGATATTTATGATAGGGGCCGGTGAGATGGCTCAGCGGCGTAAGCGCCTGCCTTGCAAGCGCGAAGGCCCGAGTTCGACTCCCGGATCCCACATACGAAAAAGGGGCCGGTGATATCGCTCAGCGGCACGGGTGCCTGTTGGCGCGCGAGGTCCTGAGGTCGTCCCCCCGGTACCCACAAAAAAAAAAAAAAAAAAAAAAAAAAAAAAGATATTTATGATAGATTTTTCAGAACCATGTGCAGATACTAATGCCTTTTTCTTGCCCTAAAGGTCATACCTACTTCTGGAAGGATTGACCAAGATAGTTTGTAGACCAGTTTTGTTTATTTTTTATAAAGGATATGGCTAACCATTGTTTCCTTAGAAAGCTTCATAAATTGAGCTCCTCATCCTGAACATTTGAAGCCTAAATGCTAGGTTTCTGGAGAATTTTTTTTTTTTTTAATCAGAATTCTGTCATAACCTCTGAAGTGTTCAGTTTTAAACTTGTCGTAATGATGCTGTACTTTTGTGTGTCATTGCTCAAAGGTTAATTTTGTTTATCTTCTTTTGTGCTATTTTATTACCTTTTGTGCTGTTTATATTTTTTAAATTAAAGGAATAATGCATATGTACTATAGGTAAACTTAAAACTTTAAATAAATATAAAGAAAAATTCCCTTGTAACCTTATTATTATATTAGTCCATATTTATTAATAATTTAGTGTGTGTTCCTTTAGACCTTTTAATATGTATACCTGCATTTTTTAAGCATTCTTAATAGTCATACTTTAAAATGTTTTCATTCATAGGAAAAAACAGAATCTCTAATACACCAATATGAAGCCATTAGCCTACTCAATTCTGAGCGTTACGCCCGCCTAGAGCGGGCACAGGTCTTGGTGAACCAGTTTTGGGAAACTTACGAAGAGCTTAGCCCTTGGATTGAGGAAACTCGGGCACTGATAGCACAGTTACCTCCTCCCGCTATTGATCATGAACAGCTCAGGCAGCAGCAAGAAGAAATGAGGGTAAGGAACATGCCAAGTTTTATTTCATTGCAGAATGAAAATGGGTTCTGTAATTTTTTTGAAAACAGCACATTTATTAGTGCCTACTAAGTGCAAGGTTTATGTTATGAAGTTAATTCTTAATCAGTTAAAATTTCTTTTCACAATAAAAATACATGTTGAATTGTTTTTTATCATTTAATATGACTAATGAATAAGATTATGGAAGTATGAAGATCCTTTACAGAGGTAAAGAAAGAATTAACTTAGTGGTATTTGCCTAGTGCAGTAATAGCAAATCTTTTAGAGATGAGGGCCCAAACTGCAGGCCAAAACCCACTTATTTATCACAAAGTGCAAACACTGCAATTAAACCTGAATATTGAGGTTTTAATTTAGAGAAAATAACTCAAACATTAAAAAAAAAAAACACAATAGCAGAGCTTTCAATGATACAAACAGCCCATTGCTGCACGCGTGCCATAGGTTCACCACCACTGACCTAGTGTATGTAAGGACCTGGGTTCCAACCCCAGCACTGCAAAAACAAAACAAAACCAAAAAAACCCACCTTTTTAAAAATCAAGGAAGTCTGAACTGTTTCCAGGGATGTTCAAGTATTGTCAGACTGAGGCTGTGGTTGGATGTCTCCACCTCATCAGGCCCTGGTTGGGGTGAGAGCTGTGAAGGAATGTCAGAAAGCATTCGCCACATACAGTTAAGATGAAAGGGAAATTTATACACACTTCAACTCGTGTTATTATCTTTAATGGTGCATTTTTAATGATTAGTTTAGTGCTTACATTTATTACTATTCCCATATTCCTTTAAGTGGAAGATTTAAACTAGAAGTAGCTAATAGTAAAGTCAAGGAGTAGTCAGACTACCAGAATTGTTGCAATTCATAGCTTATCCTGCTTGATGTCTCTCAGTCTGGGGTGGTAGACGGTTAGTAAATCATAAACTACAATATAGCACATAAAGGTATTTGTGAGTAAAGAAGAGAGGGGAATAGACTAGTATGACCTGGCTGGCTTCCAGGTTGATGAAAACACCTGACCTAGTTTTAGAAAGTTAAGAGACTAGTTATGCATGAGTGCACACCTATAATTCCAGCACTTGGAAGGCTGAGGCAGGAAGATCACAAGTTCAAGGCCAGCCTGAACCACATAGTGAGGCCCTATCAGAGAGAGAGAGAATATGAATGAGAATTTACGAGAATTAGCTAGCATCGGAGCCCAAGGAGACAGATGTTTTTCCGTTTCCCCGTACACAGTAAGATGCTAGGTTTTGCTGATTTTCAACAATTCAGTTTGTTCCTCTCAAAGTTGATATTAGCTCTCATCAAGTATATAAATAAGTAAACTAGTATAAAATGTTCATTATGTTTTTGTTGTTTGTGGTGCTGGAGATCAAACACAGAGCCTCATGTATGCAAAATGTGTGCTCTACCACTGAGCCACGCCCTCAGCCCTGCTCATTATGTTTTTATACACGTCTTTCCATAGCAACTGAGGGAATCCATTGCCGAACACAAACCTCATATTGATAAGCTCCTAAAGATAGGCCCACAACTGAAGGAGTTAAACCCAGAAGAAGGGAAAATGGTGGAAGAAAAATACCAGAAAGCAGAAAATATGTATGCCCAAATTAAAGAGGAAGTGCGTCAGCGGGCTCTGGCTCTGGATGAGGCTACTTCCCAGTCTGCTCAGGTATGTGCATGTCTTTCACCCCTGTAACGTTAAAGCTGTCTGCATCTCTAATCAAAAGGTCTTTGCGTCAGGTACACCTGTACTTGGGAACATACAGACCAGTGTGTCAGTAATGCATTATCAACAGAGTAGCAAGCTTTGCCTACCTGCATTTGTATTTCCAGGAACATTGGCATGCTGACACTCTGTGGAGGGTAAAATGCATGTTGGCTGGTGTATGTAATTTTTTGTTGATAATTTCCCTGAAAATTTCATATTGTGATGATCCTTTAGCAGGGGTAATTTTGGATAAATTTACTTGGTAGATCCTAAAGCAATGACTGCCTCAACAAAAGTCCAGAGCCTGTTGGGCTTATTATCTTTGAGATTTAGAATAATATAGCACATTAGCCTTCTTAAGAAGCTACCAGCTTTCTAATTGAGAGAAAGATGCTTCACTAGGGAGAAGAGCCAAAAAGAAGTATAAATCACCTCAGTGGACTTGAAGGCATGTAACTACATAACTTTTCAACTAATACTGTTAGTAGAACTTTGTCATGTCTGGATATTTTATTCCTATGTTTAGTCAGTATTCTTGGTTAATATTTGTACTTACTCAAGTTTTTCCCCCCACCGCCCGCCCCATCTCTCACTCACATTGTGGAATGTGTTACTTTGTGTTGTTGCTGCCTGCTCCTGTCTTCCCCACATCGTCACATTTCATTGTTGTGTTGACTGCGCCCACCATAACAGATTACAGAGGTAAGGTACCCACCCCCACTGGGATTAGGGCATTCTTATAAAGCTGAAAGTTGAGACCATTACTTATAAAGAAATTTCCCTTTACATTAGAATAAATTGTATCAGTGCAGTGTACTGTGTCACTTTCATTTGGGAGGGATTCCAAAAGTGAGGTAGTGATGGGAAGTGGTTTTGTTATGGAATCTAATAGGAAACATAAAATTGATAAATCTTACTTAAGTAAGTAATGAGTCCAGAGTTGGGTTTAGATAGCTTCTTTTAGAGGCATGCTTAACTAGCTTGCTGTCTTTTCTCCCCATTCTGATCAGATTGTAAATGAGAATTTACTTTATAATTGTAGTCTTGTCATTCAAAATATCAAGAAAGTGAGAAGATAATAGGTTTTTTTTAGAATAAAGTGAGATTTGGCCTTTCTTAATTACTTTTCATCATGCCAGCATTTCTTTCTGGCTATTCCATACGGTGAGTTGTTAAATTGTATGCCCCGATACTTGTAAACTCTGCCTCATGCAGCATATTAAGTTCCCCATCCATGTGCACAGCTCGTGGAGGGCATCTAACTTGTTGGTCTGATCTGTTGCATGCAAGTGTCATCTGAGATGTTGACATACTGACTCACCAGTTTCATGGTCTTGTCCCTTTTTGTCATATTATTTGGAGTAGGAGAAATAGTGTGACAGTACTAATGACTTGAGTTGATTTCTGGCATATTACTTAATCTCTTTAGACTTTGAAATTAAATACTTGCCCCGCACACACACAATGGGGCAGCTCTGGTGTCCTATGCCCAAAATGGTTTCTTAGCTAAACCCAACACTTCAGAGCTACCAGGCTAAGTTGAGCACAGGTTATCCTAAACAGTAGTAGATTTGTACCTTGTCCTTACTCCCTAACATTTCACTAAGAAGTGTGATGAAGTATTGCACTGTTGGCTGATGTTCCAACTTTGTTTAGTTCCATGATAAAATCGAGCCCATGTTGGAGACTCTGGAGAATCTTTCATCTCGCCTCCGTATGCCACCCCTGATCCCTGCTGAAGTGGACAAGATCAGAGAGTGCATCAGTGACAATAAGAGTGCCACCATGGAACTGGAAAAACTGCAGCCATCTTTCGAGGCCCTGAAGCGCTGTGGAGAAGAGCTCATTGGGCGATCTCAGGGAGCAGACAAGGATCTGGCTGCAAAAGGTACATGGTAGATATAATTAAATTCAAAGGAAAATCAGTAAATTCCAAGCTGCTATTATCTCCAGCATCCTACCAGATGTATTCCATTGAATGTAAAGGCAGCCCCCAAATAATGAGTATTCCACAAAGTCATTTGGAAGTCATTTAGAATTCAGGACACATCTTCCCATTGAAACAAGGTTACAATTGGTAGTTAGATTCCCAGGCCAGGAAACAAATGCTCCTTTAACCCCTAATGTGAGTAAACTACAGTATCAATAGTGGACAGAACATAACTATCTTTTGTAACACTTTCCATGGGAAAGACACAAGTTCAGCACAGAATACTGGAAGTAGAGTTCCCTTCTCAGCCTCTTTTTGTCTCAGCAGCACCTTTATGTCAGATTTCTAGACTGCTTCTGTGATCTCTTTTTGTGGGGGACCAACATAAACAGAAAATGTTAGTGTAAAAATAATAGTATTAAAACTAATGTGGAAAACTAGCCATCAGTTACAAATTTTTAGAGCTGCTTTTAAAGATCGTTTCACTGAAAATGTCAGAATATGATGGAATTTCTGATGAGACTGCTTTGACTGCTTTGAAGTATTTAGAGAAGTCCTATTCTTTATTCCCCCTCAGAAATTCAGGACAAACTGGATCAAATGGTGTTCTTCTGGGAGGACATCAAAGCTCGGGCTGAAGAACGAGAAATTAAATTCCTTGATGTCCTTGAATTGGCGGAGAAATTCTGGTATGACATGGCAGCTCTCTTGACCACCATCAGAGACACCCAGGATATTGTCCATGATTTAGAAAGCCCAGGCATTGACCCATCCATCATCAAGCAACAGGTTGAAGCTGCTGAGGTAAGAGAAGTTTCTCTTACATGTGTCATGTAGCAAAGCATTTTATCCAAGTATGCTGTGTTAGCTGCTTTAGCCAGACTGGGTACTTTGAAAGTATTTTAGAAGTTTTCATTTTAGTGTTTCGTTTTGTTTTGTAAGACTTTTTCAATTGAAAACAAATACCTCCTTATTATAGTAAATTTCTTTAATATAGAAAGACAAGCAGTAGAAAACAAAAGCCAATTTTGTTCTCATCATCCGGAGTTGACAGTTGTTACTTTAACGTCTTTTACTTAGCGTGGGCCAGTGATGCAAAGGGTGACATACCTTTCTCTAGTCTTTCTAGGAAGTCTAGTCTATAATAAATGTACGTCTTGTCTCATCTAGTCCACTTAGCACAAGCAAGCCTGTCTTGGTATTACCTTTCGTATTTCCTGTTTTAATTTTAGATATTCTCCCATACAGAAACTCTTCTCCTCACCCCTCTCTGTGTCATCCCTTGAAATCATGTTTTAGGATCTGGAAAAGAACTGGCTTTCTTCAGGGTTATATAGCCCAGCACTACCATTATGCTAGTCTGTCAGTGTTCACATTTGTGACCTGCACTGTACTATTTCCCCCTTGTTTATATTTCTGTCTGAAATAGACCTCTGGCTCTGGATTATAATTTCCATGGAGGCAGGAAAGGATGAGCTGTTAGTAAATTATCAAAGCTCATTGTATCTTTCCCATACTGTCCAAATTTCTATTCTTGCAATTTTATCATTGCATGCTCGTCGTATTTATATGTATATGTATAATATTTGATACATATTGTGTTCTGTATATATATGAACAACAGCCACTTGGAGCCTGAAGCTGCACCGTCTAAATAAAACAAAATACGAAAAGCATTGAAAGTTTGTGATAGTGACAGTTGTCTTCAGTGTCTGCTCTCAATGGGCTGTAAGTTTGGGAAGTTCTGTTCTGCTTTCTACTGTGACTCACTTTCTGTTCCTTTATGTGTAGACTATTAAGGAGGAGACAGATGGTCTACATGAGGAGTTGGAATTTATTCGAATCCTTGGAGCAGATTTGATTTTTGCCTGTGGTGAAACTGAGAAGCCCGAAGTGAAGAAGAGCATTGATGAGGTGTGGAGAATGGATGAGGGGTTCAGATGAAACAGTGGATTCAGCCTGGAGAGTGGTATTAAGAGTCTGATGGAATGTTTTTCTCCTAGATGAATAATGCCTGGGAGAACTTAAACAAAACATGGAAAGAGAGGCTCGAAAAACTTGAGGATGCTATGCAAGCAGCTGTGCATTATCAAGACACTCTTCAGGTGAGAGGCCAGGAGGTGACCACCAAGGAAGTACAGGTTCCATCTTCTCTCAGTCATTTTCTAGATTCAGTGCAAAAGAAGTAGATCACCTTCACAGGACCTTAGTGTTCTCAAACTGAAGATACTGCTGTTTCTACATTTCTAGCCAAAGATTCTCCCTTCTAATGAGAAAAGTGGATGTCTGAGTTTCTACCCCTGCCATTTTTGTCATCATTGCATTCTTATCATATTTCTACTCATTTAGCTCTACAACAAAGCTACCTTACTAAGGCGTCATTTTCAGGAGGCTCCAAGCCCAGGTTATCATGAAGTATAATATTAGCAAGATAGTAATAACTCTCTCTGGGTGCCATGTTTTTGTTTTTTATTTATTTAATTTTTTTCCTGTATTTTTATTTCAGGCTATGTTTGATTGGCTGGATAACACTGTGATCAAACTCTGCACCATGCCCCCTGTTGGCACTGACCTCAACACTGTTAAAGACCAGTTAAATGAGATGAAGGTTTGTATCCCAGAATAGCTTTGGGAGAAAAGTTTCTTGGTAGTTTTTGAAGGCTTGGTTTGATATTAATATTGAGTGCATCTTTGATAGGAATTCAAAGTGGAAGTTTATCAACAGCAAATTGAGATGGAGAAGCTCAATCACCAGGGTGAACTAATGTTAAAGAAAGCTACTGACGAAACAGACAGAGACATTATACGAGAACCACTGACAGAACTCAAACACCTCTGGGAGAACCTGGGTGAAAAAATTGCCTACAGACAGGTGAGGCGAGTGAGTGGTTGAGGGCGTAAACGAACTGCTGTGTGCTTGCTTTTAATTCCCTAACAAATCTTCCCTTTCTGTCTTGTTCTGAGCAGCATAAGCTAGAAGGTGCTCTCCTGGCCCTTGGCCAGTTCCAGCATGCCTTGGAGGAGCTTATGGGCTGGCTGACTCACACCGAAGAGTTGCTGGATGCTCAGAGACCGATAAGTGGAGACCCAAAAGTCATCGAAGTCGAGCTCGCAAAGCACCACGTGAGTATTTTCATTTTTCATCGCTAGCTCTGTTGGTTTGAGACCAGATATGGCCTCCTAAAGCTTTTTGATGTCATGTATACCTTAGAGAACCAGGTTTGATGATTCTCATAGAGATGAATTAATGTCATTCAACATCTTATAGGTTCTAAAAAATGATGTTTTGGCTCATCAAGCCACAGTGGAAACAGTCAACAAAGCTGGCAATGAGCTTCTTGAATCTAGTGCTGGAGATGATGCCAGCAGCCTACGGAGCCGCTTGGAAACTATGAACCAGTGCTGGGAGTCAGTGTTGCAGAAAACAGAGGAGAGGGAGCAGCAGCTTCAGTCAACGCTGCAGCAGGTATGTGCACCATCTCTTCAACAGTACCTTCATCGGTTATGTACCACTCATTAGATATGTACTGTTACAGTGAAGTCCAAAGGAATCTACTAACCTGCCACGGAAGAGTGAGAGCATCCCCACATTCCTCCCGCGCAGTTCCTCAGAGGAGTCTTTACAGTTTACATTTGAAGCTGAGACTTGACTGCTTACACTGCTGATACGTCTTTCTCTCAAAAGGCCCAAGGTTTCCAAAGTGAAATTGAAGATTTCCTCTTGGAGCTGACTAGAATGGAGAGCCAGCTGTCTGCATCTAAGCCCACGGGAGGACTTCCTGAAACTGCCAGGGAGCAGCTTGATACACATATGGTAATGGCGATGTCTTCAAATGGAGCATAAGCACCCCACATTCAGTACCTTCTTTCTGAGTTCACAGAGATGTATATATCTGGGAGTCTACAAAGGAGTGCGTTTTTACCAACAACATATAGTACTGCTTGAGTACTGCTGCTTATCTACCAGCTTTAATACCTTACCGTGGGTGGCAGTAGTGACAGGAGCAAGTTAGCCAGAAGGGCACCAAGTTAGCCAGTGAGCTGGTAAATTTTGAGTTGACCTGTTTGGCACATAACAATATAATCAGAAGGTGGTGAATCAAGAAGACAGATAAGAGGCTGGGGACATAGCTTGGTTGTAGCACACATGTCTAGCATGTACAAGGCCCAAGGTTCAGTCTCCAGTACCAGAAAAAAAAAAAAAGATAAATATGTAGCACAGGTATGTTTGTATTTAAGAAGACTATGCAGTGGGGTTAAGGGAAATCGGAGATTCTAACAATATTTCAAGAAAGTGTGCTGAAGCTGGGCATGGTGACACATGCCCTATAATCCCAGTACTTGGAGGCTGAGGCAGGAGGATCTCTGTGAGTTCAAGGACACCCTGCACTACATAGCATAAACCCTGTCTGGAAAAAATACATATATTGTGTTGAGAACAAAAGGCAACAATAGGCAAGTCCTTCATGGAAAGGAGAAATAAATTATTGTGGTCTATTTTTGTCATTTTTGATCCTAAAAAGTGTTTGTTTGTTTTTTTTTTTTTTTTTTTTTTGTGGGTACCGGGGGGACGACCTCAGGACCTCACGCGCCAACAGGCACCCGTGCCGCTGAGCGATATCACCGGCCCCTTTTTTCGTATGTGGGTTCCGGGAGTCGAACTCGGGCCTTCGCGCTTGCAAGGCAGGCGCTTAAGCCGCTGAGCCGTCTCACCGGCCCCTAAAAAGTGTTTTTTATTCTTTTTACTTGTAACAGATTATTTTAGTATTAAGGCAGAATGATGGATTTTATTCCTTAACAACTCAGCAGTCTTCCTGAATGCAAAAGCAACTTTTAAATCAAGATGAGACCTTCCTGGGCTTTTCTAGACTGTACTAGTGAGTCGTGAGTGTCTTTGGGGAATGGGTATTACTGATATCCTTCTTGTCTTTTTTTGTAGGAACTGTATTCCCAGTTGAAGGCAAAGGAAGAGACTTACAATCAACTGCTTGACAAAGGCAGGCTTATGCTCCTAAGCCGTGATGATTCTGGGTCTGGCTCAAAGACAGAGCAGAGCGTAGCACTCTTGGAGCAGAAATGGCACGTGGTCAGCAGTAAGCTGGAAGAAAGAAAGGTATCACCGCAAAGCACTGTACTTGAACAGTTTACTTGGTGATAGTAATGGTTATGTAATTATCATATTGTTTCTATGAAGATTTTTCAAAGATTGGTGTATTGTAATAAGTTGCAGAACTGATACTCTCAGAGTTGTCTCCATACTATTCCAGCTATCTTCTGTTTCTCTTTCCAACCTTGTCAAAATGCACTGATGAGTATTTCTGCTGACAATTACTTTTATAATTATTCATTCTGTTTCTCTACCAGTTAAAGATGTTACTGTCTACTGCTGTCCAGTGGTGGACTTTGTGTCTCGTATTAACAACCCATTTGTGTTAACTGCTTAAAACAGGGTTTTGGGGCCGGTGAGATGGCTCAGCAGCATAAGCGCCTGCCTTGCAAGCGCGAGGGCCCGAGTTCGACTCCCGGATCCCACATACGAAAAAGGGGCCAGTGATATCGCTCAGCGGCACGGGCGCCTGTTGGCGCGTGAGGTCCTGAGGTCGACCCCCGGCACCCACAAAAAAAAAAAAAAAAAAAACAGGGTTTTGTTGGAGTTGGTGAGTTGGGATTTAGGAGAGTGGGAGCAGGGCAGGTAAGGAGTGTGACTAATAGTTTTTCACAAGGAATTTGGTTTCTAGTATAAGTACAGCGCCAAGGAACTTTATTAAAAATCAAAAGAGAGGGCCAGTGAGATGGCTCAGCGGTGCAAGCGCCTGCCTGGCAAGCACGAGGTCCTGAGTTTGACTCCTGGTACCCACATAAAGGAAAAAAAGGGCTGGTGATATCGCCCAGTGGCACAAACGCCTGCTGGCAAGCGCAAGGTCCTGAGTTCGAACTCCGGTACCCACATTAAAAAAAAAAATCAATAGAGAAGTAAATTATAGGACTTCCCACTATTCCACCAAAATCAAGTTTTCTTCTGTATAATAGTAAAGGCAATCAAGATCAAGACATTTCCCAAAAAGATTGTTTTTTATGAGTACACAGTTTTACTCCGTTTTTTTCTAGTCCAACTGACTGTGAAGTATGCATGCAAACCTGTTGGGCACACCCACTCAATAAATACCTAGAAGCACATGCCAGACACCGTGCTAGTTGATAGTGGAAACAATAGATGAACGGACCCTACCATTATGAACTAATGGGCAGAAGGACATCAGACAGATTTTCACACATATAGATGAACATTTTGAGAGAAGCATTAATTTCATACAATCCTTCTAGCATGGGATTGGGGATTATAATATGAAGAATGGCTGAAGGACCTGAGTATATGGCTATATTCTAACCTGTGCACAGGCTCCTGCACAAGCAGAACACAAAACTGAGACTAGAGAAGCTGAGGCAGAATCTGGTTTGTAATCAAGACATTTCCTAAGAGTGGGGCAGAATGTCTCAATACTGGCCATCATCTGAACTGATCAAGCAAAGCCAGGTGTCAAGGATAGCTGTTTCTGATTTTGTAGGAGCATTACATTTCAGGATTGTAAAATCATTTATTAAATGTATATGGTGCTATATTGCTATATAAGCAATATAATGATGGGAAATTCCTGCTGTCTAGGAACTTGGAGCATATTAATTTCTAAACATTCCTATGACAGATTTAAGGTAGACCTTATTTTCCATTCTCTACCTGACTTGTTTAAATTGGGTCAGTTCCCGTGTGCCCCAGCCCCAGTACTTGGGATCAAACCCAGGGCTTCACACATGCAAGGCAAGTGCTCTACTACTGAGCTACATTTCTAGCCCTGAACTTTTTTTTTTTTTTTTTTTTTTTAATGTGGGTACCAGGAGTCAAACTCAGGACCTCGCGCTTGCCAGGAGGGACTTGTGCCACTGAGCGATATCACCGGCCCTTTTTTCCCTTTATGTGGGTACTGGGAGTCCAACTCAGGACCTTGTGCTTGCCAGGCAGGGGCTTATGCCACTGAGCTATCTCACCGGCCCACCCTGTACATTTTTATAACATTTATCATAAGGTTTTGGGGGAGATTACAGAAGTAACCTGAAAGCACAAAGAAGAAAATAAAAACCATGGTCTAATATGTCAGCTAGAATTAATAGCAGTTAACATTTTGGTGTACATCTTGGGGGTTTTTTTTGCTATGAATACTTTTTTTTTGAGGCAGAGTCTCACTATGTAGTGCAAGCTGGCCTTGAACTCACTATGTAGCCCAGGCTGGCCTCAAACTCTCAGCAATACTCCTGCCTCAGCCTCCCAACTGCTGGAATTACAGGCATGCACCACCATACCCAGCCCATACATTCATTTTTAACATTCTGAATATACTTTTTTTTTTTTTCCCCCTCTAGTGCTGGAAATTGAACCCAGGGAGTGCTGAACTAAGTCCCCAGACTTTTATATATGTATTTTTATTTTGAGATAGGGTCTCACTAAGTCCCCAAGTTGCCCAGGCTGGGCTGGAAATTTGGTCCTCATGTCTCAGCCTTCTGAGTAGATGGGATTACAGGTATGCACCACCACATCCAGCTTGGATATTCATTTTTTTAACGGCCTGTTGTTTTGCTTTGCCTGCCTGGGTGTTGAGCTGGCAGGAAAAAGTGATCGGAGTAGAAGTCCCTGAGGATGGAGCTTACAGACTCTGAAATTGGAGTGTGTTCCTGGTTAATAGCATTTGTCCTTAATGCCATTACTTTGCCATTCTGATTTTAGATAAAAGTGTCTGAAAATTTACATCCAGTGATATTAGATTTTTACAGTTTTTGTTGTAGTTTTTCTCATTACCTTTTCTACTCGTGGGATAAGCATACATATTTTTTTTTTTTTTTTTTTGTGGGTACCGGGGGGTCGACCTCAGAACCTCATGCGCCAACAGGCACCCGTGCCGCTGAGCGATATCACCGGCCCCTTTTTCGTATGTGGGTTCCGGGAGTCAAACTCGGGCTGTCGCGCTTGCAAGGCAGGCGCTTACGCCGCTGAGCCATCTCACCAGCCCCTGAAGCATACATTTTAAACCAAGGCATTTCATGTGCTACACTTCTGAAAACTTGTATTGAGACAGCACTACAGTGGACATTTTCTTTACAGCCATATGCTTTTCGCTTAGCTCTCTTTACACACACACACACACACACACACACACACACACACACACACACACAAAAGAAACTGAGATTGCCCAGAGCAAGTTGCTGGCCCCGTTGCTCTCCTCACTAAGGGTCTGTTCACTTATATTTGTCGAATAGTTTCCCCTGTTCTTACATGTCCCAGGAGGAGGACAGTGGCTGAGAAAGGAACTCAATTGCTAATTGTATGCTTGCTTTTTCTACATAGAGTTCCGATCCAGTTGTTTCAGTTTCAAACACTTAACATTAAAATGTTCACTTCTTTACACAAAGGTCATGTTTGGAGGCTAAGTCAGGCTTCGTATTTAGAGGTCATTTCATTTGGTGTGTAATTCATGCCTTTGCCATTGAAGCTGCAATTCCTGAATTTAGCACTTTTCTTTTTGTCTTTTATTTAAAATTCAGTTAAAGCTGGAAGAGGCCCTCAACTTGGCAACAGAATTCCAGAATTTCCTACAAGAATTTATCAACTGGCTTACTCTAGCAGAGCAGAGTTTAAACATCGCTTCTTCCCCCAGCCTGATTCTAAACACTGTCCTTTCCCAGATAGAGGAGCACAAGGTAACTGCAACTCATGGTGTTCCCTTCCTTTGAAGGGGGAGAGGTTTTTTCTTATCTTAAAGATCCATGTTGTTCCCTCAGGTTTTTGCTAATGAAGTGAATGCCCATCGAGACCACATCATCGAGCTGGATCAAACAGGGAATCAATTGAAGTTCCTTAGCCAAAAACAGGATGTTGTTTTGATCAAGAATTTGTTAGTTAGTGTCCAGTCGCGGTGGGAGAAAGTTGTCCAGCGATCTGTTGAAAGAGGGCGATCTCTAGATGATGCCAGGAAGCGGGCAAAACAAGTAAGTTATAAAAGATGTTAATTTATTGAACGAGCTTGGGCTGCATCTTTGAGTTTCGGGGATGGTTCTCATAAATGAATTATGTAGTTTGCTTATTTGTTCCTGTTGCAATGTGTTTCTTATATAATTTTAGTTCCATGAAGCTTGGAAGAAACTAACTGACTGGCTAGAAGATGCAGAGAGTCACCTAGACTCAGAACTGGAGATATCCAATGACCCAGACAAAATTAAACTTCAGCTTTCTAAGCATAAGGTAAAACAGTTAATTGCTCTTAAGTGCTGAGCTGGTATAAGCTTACAGCATGCTTAAGATTAGAAATCGGAGCTAACGACAAGGTGGTGAAGGGTTCCTTTTTTCTTCTTTTCTCTGTCCTGGGGCTTGAACCTAGGGCCTGGCATATGCTAGGCAAGCTCTCTGTCACTGAGTTACACCTCCAGCCCCAGCCCCAGGGTTCCATTTGATATCTAGGCGCTGCCTAACCATAATGTTGCTCTTTTAAGTAAGAGTACAAGCAAAGCAGTTATAGTAGTAACCACCCAAAACTATAGGCTTTTAGAAATTGCTAGGTACTCGGGCCGGTGAGATGGCTCAGTGGCATAAGCGCCTGCCTTGCAAGCGCGAGGGCCCGAGTTCGACTCCCGGATCCCACATACAAAAAAGGGGCCGGTGATATCGCTCAGCGGCACGGGCGCCTGTTGGCGCGCGAGGTCCTGAGGTCGACCCCCCGGTACCCACCAAAAAAAAAAAAAAAAAAAAAAAAGAAATTGCTAGGTACTGCTGTAAATGGCATAAACAAAAAATTATAAAATCCTTGGGGAAGGTTATTGTTAATTTTAGTTAGGGTTAGTTTTTTATAGAGTATAGTTTATCTCTGGCAGTACTGAGGATTAAACATAGGGCCTCACACAGTAGGTAAGCACTCCATCACTAAGCTACACCCTCACTCCCTTTTTATTTCATTGTCAGACAGGGTATTATTAGTTGTCCCAGTCAGTATTTGATCTCTAACCTGAAAACTCAAATTTTTTATTGTTGATCCATATTAAGACATCATCTAATTATTTTGTGTGCTGAGGATTGAACCCAGGGCCTTGTAACATCTTTTTTTTTTTTTTTTTTTCTTTTTCTTCCTTGAGACAAGAACTCACTGTGTGGTTTAGGCTGGCCTTGAATTCACTATGTAGCACAGGCTGGCCTCAAACTCTTGGCGACCCTCCTGCCTCAGCCTCCTCAATGCTGGGATTACGCCACCACACCCAGCTCATTTGTCTATTTTTTAACATCATTTTGTTTGTTTATTTTATCGTATGTTTATTTTTTTTCTTTCTGAAAACAGGAGTTTCAGAAAACGCTTGGGGGCAAACAGCCTGTGTATGATACCACAATTAGAACTGGGAGAGCTTTGAAAGAGAAGACTCTGCTTGCTGATGATACGCAGAAACTTGACAACTTACTGGGAGAAGTCAGAGACAAATGGGATACTGTCTGTGGCAAGTCTGTGGAGCGGTGAGCATGAATGTCCCCTTTAGGGTAGACAGCATGCCAGAAGTAAATAAGAGACTTAAGATGGTGATAAAGCTAATGCATCAGTAGGAGGTTTCGAATTCAGCGATGTGATGTGGTTTAAATAGAATGTATTACAATTCTTATTTTAAACTCTAACCTTACAATATTAGCAAGGGAAAGGCCTGTAAAATCATACCAACCGTAACAGGAGATCAGTAACTCTAATTTGTTCTTTTTTGTTTTTTGTTTTTTTGTGTGTGGGTACCGGGGGTGCAAACTCAGGACCTCGTGCGCCAGCATGTGCCTGTGCTGCTGAGCGATATCACTGGCCCTTTTTCCGTACGTGGGTACCGGGAGTCGAACTCAGGACCTCGCACTTGCCAGGCAGGCGCTTATGCCGCTGAGCTATCTCACAGGCCCAGTAACTCTAATTTGTAAATCACAAATTTCTAATACCAGTAAGTATCTTCTTGTGCACTCTTGCTGTATGTCAGGCACTGTGCAAATTCTTTTTATGCATTTAACCATAACAATAACCAGCCTTACTGGGCAGTTCCTACTAAATGTGTCCCAAACAATGCCCCTAATTATTAGCGCTCATAAGAACCAGTGAGGTGGCTGCTGTTCTTATTCCCATCTTATAAATGAGAAAATGTTCACAAGAGCTTTCTTAACTCCCCCAAGGTCACTCAGCCAAGTGGCAGAGCTGGGGTTTGAACCTATACAGTTTGGTTCTAGAAGCTATACTTTCATCCACTCATACCCACTAGGCTATGCTAAATATTACAATTTCCGTGTACTATTTGTACTTCTGACTTTTTTGATGAGGCAGCCAGGCTTCAAAACGGTAAAGAGGGGCTGGAGATCTAGCTCAGCAGCCTGGCAAGCACGAGGTTGTGAGTTCAATTCCCGGTACCAAAAAAAAAAAAAAAAGGTAAAGAGATGGCCAGGGTCACACAAATGGTATAGAGCTGAGAGTTCAACTCCTGACTCCACACCATTACCAAAACCAGCAATCATTCTCTGCCTAGAGTGCTACAAAGTAATTAACACAGATTTCGGGTTGTTAGGGTATGTCCTTGTTTTGTTGTATTGTAAGATTCCCAGGGGGTATCCATGCCCATCTTGTGCTACTATACGTAATACATTCTAAAGAGTAGTTTTAAGATGTCTGTGAAGCCAGGCATGGTGGTGCACGCCTATAATCCCAGCACTCAGGAGTCTGAGGCAGGAGGATCGCATTGAGTTCAAGGCCAGCCTGAGCTGCATAACGAGACCCTGTCTCAAAAAAGATGTCTGTGCATCACTCTCAGTCGCTTTTTACTCTTAATTGTTCTAACATGAAGTCACTCTAGAGTTCAAGCAATATTCCTTTTCAGTAGTTGGAATTATGAACTATTCATATAAAGAATCCCTAAAGCCAGGCCTGGTGTTGCACACCTATTATCCCAACACTTGGGAGGCTGAGGCTAGAGGATAGAGTTCTAGCCCAGCCTAACCTCAGAGTGAGGCTGTGTCTCAAGAAAAAAAAAGAATCCCTAAAAATGGTGGCGTTTCTGTTCTTCTCTCAGGCAGCATAAGTTGGAGGAAGCACTGCTGTTTTCAGGCCAGTTCATGGACGCATTGCAAGCTTTGGTTGACTGGTTGTACAAGGTAGAGCCGCAGCTGGCAGAGGACCAACCTGTGCATGGGGACCTTGACCTCGTCATGAACCTCATGGATGCCCATAAGGTGAGAGGTGACATTTAGGCTTCACAGAAGGCAGTGCCATCGAATCTTCTACCTCGGTGTGCCTTTTGGTCTGGGTCAACCAACTAGGGGAGAAAGAAAGACTAATAGCCTGTATTCTGCTGAGAAGCAGATTCTTGTTTTCTTTTTTTCCCCCCCCAGGTTTTATTTTTTTATTAGTACATGTTTTAGTACATAATGATCGTATTCCTCATGGGGAGTTGGTCCATGTACGTAACACATTTTAATTCTTTTTTTTACCCCCTTCCCCTGTATCCCCCTTTCCCCCTGGCCTTGGCTCCTTGCTTTCTGTGTTTAAACTTTGGCTGAGATTCTGCATCAGTGACAAAGAATGTACTAAAATTGGCTTTAAGTCAGAATTGGCAATATGTAAACTTTACTTAGAGGTTCTCTTTCTTCTTGTTTGTCTTGGTTGAGTCACAAAATGAATTTAAATTCAGAAGGAGACCCATAAGGTGTTCATTTCCACTAACACCTGAATTAGAAATGAGAGATTCTTTTTAAAACCACTTTGAACCTAACAAACCTAACACCATGCTCACCATTCTTTTTGCCACTATTTAATGTAACCTACACCTGTCATGTTGCATCACACAATATCTTCCTGTCTCAACACAGACTTTATCTTGAAATTGCATCAAACGCTTTTTTTATGTCACTTTTGAGTTTTTTTATTAATACATATTCGCAGTATATAATGATTACATTTATTGTGGGGGAATTTGTACATGGACTAACCCATCTTAATTCTTTTTTCATCTTCCGTTCCCATCCCTCCCTGTTCCCTCTAACTCTTGTTCCCCTTCTCATTTGTAAAATCTCTATTTCCTTTTTTTTTTTTTTTTTTTGTGGGTACCGGGGGTTGACCTCAGGACCTCGTGTGCCAGCAGGCGCCCATGCCACTGAGCGATATCACCAGCCCTTTTTTTTGTATGTGGGCTTCGGGAGTCGAACTCAGGGCCTCACGCTTGCCAGGCAAGTGCTTATGCCGCTGAGCCATCTCACCGGCCCTCTATTTCCATTTTTTCCTTCAATTCTCTTTACTTTTTCCCTTCCCTCTCTTTGCACTCCCTCCATCTCTTGTTCCCTTTCCCTTTTGAAAAAAGATCTCCCTACTTCCTATTATCAAATTCTTATTCTATAAACTGCAGTTGTGTTTGTATGTATATCCCATAATTTTAGAAATGTTAGTATAATTATTCCCATTTTACAGGTAAGGAAACTAGGATTCGAGTTAAACATGTTATCCAGAATCATGCAACTCATAACAAATCTCTGAGCTGACATTGCGCTGGTTCTTTCTTACACGTCATTCTGCTTGCCTCTGTGGATAAAAAAAGACACATGATTAGAACCTACCAAGGAAATGATTACTTTTCTCTGTGGCTTTGCTACTTGAACTCAAACAAAATATTTGTAGTACAAACTATTTCTCCTGTCTTCTTTTTCAGGTTTTCCAGAAGGAACTAGGAAAGCGAACAGGAACTGTTCAGGTCCTGAAGCGGTCAGGTAGAGAACTGATTGAAAACAGTCGAGATGACACCACTTGGGTAAAAGGACAGCTACAGGAGCTGAGCACTCGCTGGGACACTGTTTGTAAACTCTCCGTTTCCAAGCAAAGCCGTCTTGAGCAGGCCTTAAAACAAGTAAGAGACAGTTTTGGAGCCAACCCAAGGCAGGGATATGGGCATATTTGTTTTAGTTTCTTTGTAAGCCTCAGTTCCAGCCAGTCTTGAACATAGTATAAAAATGGATACTCTGAATGTTCTTCAGGACTTTAACATTCATTAGCATTAGAGAAATAACAAGTGCATGGCTTTTGAAGATCTACAAATGGAAGATGACCTTGGTGGAGCTTTGACCAGGGCAGGAAGTGCCTGTGATACACTAAAGAGTTCAGTCCAGACCCTTTCCCTGGCATGTCCCAGAGGCTAGGGCCTCAGCTGCAGAGAGAGGTCCAATCTTTTGCGCTTGGTTATTGCAGGCTGAAGAGTTTCGGGACACAGTCCACATGCTGTTGGAGTGGCTTTCTGAAGCAGAGCAAACTCTTCGCTTTCGGGGGGCACTTCCTGATGACACAGAAGCCCTGCAGTCTCTCATTGATACCCATAAGGTAATCTAGGCCTAGGGGGTCAGTGACCTGTGCTGCCCATCACAGGTCTTGGAAATAGCTTGCTTGGAAATAGCAAGCCTCATGTAAAAAGGAGCAAAACCAGAATGGGCCAGTTCATTGAGTTAGCAGGAATGAGAGGGAAGTGACTGATAGTTTTTGTGATACCTTAAACATCAACATTCATTGATTTTTTTCCAAAAGGGATTCATGTTGGTTGTAAACAAGTAAAATAACATACTAGTATGTAAAGAAAGTACAGACCATTTCCTTTTCTTTACTTCTCCCCTCTTCATGCCTTTGTCTTACATTTCCAGCTTTGGGCCTTGGTCTGATCTCTAAGAACTGCTTACCAAGTTATAGAATATAACACATATCTAGGGCCTCAGTGTACCATGATGAAGTGGGAAATGCTATTTCCTTTTCTAATTTTCATGTTACCTACCCAGAGATTTTAATCTTGGTTTTGTCATTGTATCCTGTAATGGGTATTTTTTAAATATTGTGGCATTTTACAGCTATTGTATTTTTTCCAAGACAGGTATGTTTACAAACATGTAAATGAATAAAGATAAGGTTTTAAAAAAGAGAGAAACTAACTCAAAAGAGAAAAGGGCATACTTCTGTGTCCCTTGTCTATTTTGCAGATACCTTTCACCTTCCCACATCTTGTAGAACTAGAAAAGAAAATACAGAGACACCTAGATACAGGCTTTTAGAGGCCAATGCTAACATGTATAGGAAAAAAACAAGCTAAAATTTCTTTCCCTTCTGCATATAAGAGAACAGTGCTGACAGAGTCCATTTCTTCAGTTTTCGTTTTTTGAATCTTGTTTGTTTAGGAGTTTATGAAGAAAGTGGAAGAAAAGCGAGTGGATGTGAATGCAGCAGTAGCCATGGGAGAAGTGATCCTGGCCGTCTGCCATCCCGACTGCATCACGACCGTTAAACACTGGATCACGATCATCCGGGCTCGCTTTGAGGAAGTGAGTCACCACATACCCAGGGATACAAGATTGTCATGATAAAATAATCGACAACTTTCTTGTTCCCTCAGATAAGGAATTTTTTACTCTATCAATTTCTTTTTTTTTTTTTTTTTTTTTTTTTTGTGGGTACCGGGGGTCGACCTCAGGACCTCGCATGCCAGCAGGCGCCCATGCCGCTGAGCGATATCACCGGCCCTTTTTTCGTATGTGGGTTCCGGGAGTCGAACTCGGGCCCTCGCGCTTGCCAGGCAGGCGCTTAGGCCGCTGAGCCATCTCACCGGCCCTACTCTATCAATTTCTGAACAAAATTTAAGTTGGCATTTTAATAAAGACGTCTTGGTAATGTGTAGCAGTCTGGAAAGATAGTACTGGTATAGTGATTTGTGATTCGGATAGACATGTTGTTTGTTTTGCTTCCCTCCTTCCTGGGATGTACTAGGATGTACTGAGTGTCCTCGCAGGAGAACTGGCTGCTTCTTATATCTCTTACCCAAGTTTTCTCACCAGGGTAAGAGAGAAGCCTCTTAACTGCTTGGGCAGTCTTTCCCCTAAAAAGTCATTTTGTGGATCAGATGAAAAGGGGCTTTGGAATAAGGGATGGTTTTCTTCTCTCCCCACAGGTCCTGACATGGGCAAAGCAACACCAGCAGCGCCTGGAAGCCGCCCTGTCAGAGCTGGTGGCTAACGCTGAGCTCTTGGAAGAACTTCTGGCATGGATCCAGTGGGCCGAGACTACCCTCATTCAGCGAGATCAGGAGCCAATCCCTCAGAACATCGACAGAGTTAAAGCCCTTATCGCCGAGCATCAGGTATCCTAACCTCGCTGGTGTTTTCTGTGCAGTCATGGAGCCCATTTTCTTTGCACTGGGCACGCTTTTTTAATTGTGTTTCACATATTATTATAGACTTAGCTGCTTAAAACATTTCATTCTGACCTTAGTTTCCATGTATTGAGAGTCTGGTCATGAGTTAGCTGAGTCACCTTCGTAGGGGTCTCAGTAGGCAGAAATCAAAGTGTCAGTCGGTACTGCACATCTCCTCTGAACTCTGGGACCCTCTTCCAGGCTCACTCAGTTCCTTGCAGTTGTAGAACTGAATTACCAATTTTCTTGGTGACTTTTAAGTCCTAGAGCAATGGTGGCGAACCTACTGCATGCATGCTGCAGTGGGCTGTGTGTATCGTTGAAAGCTCTGAAAGGTTCGCCATCACTGTCCTACAGGCTATCCTCGGGTCTTAGCCATAGAGCCCTCTCACTGGGTTTTTAAAACCAGCAGGAAAAACTGTCCATTGTTCTGCAACAGGATCTTATAATAATGATGACATATAACCAAAGGAGTGACTGTTCTGCCATTTCATAGGTGTCACCCTCGCTCAAGGGGGTTGCACAGAACATGCACACCACTGGCCCTCCTAGGAGCCAAGGGCCTATCCCCATTACACCTGGCTTCGGAAAGAGCTCTTGTCCAGCGAGGAAGGGCTAAGACGACAAGGCTCACTTACACTGTCTTCATAGCTTGTCCTTAGGAAGCAAGTACAGTTTTAACCATGGTAATTTACACTGAATGCAAGCATGGATTTACTTAGTTTTACTTCTAGGCAGTATAGCCTTTTTTGTTTGTGTAGAAAATTTCTCTGGCAAGTGAGAACTCACTATAGTTTGGTGAGATTTACCTACCCTCGTGATCTCAAGCTCATCCTCCTCCTGGTCAAGGTGAATCCTCTTTTAGGTTATCCCCACACTCCCCTTTTTGTCTTCAGGCTCTTCTTTTCTATATACTCTTCCTTCAAAGCTTTCAGAGATGTCCCATCAAGCCTGTTTCCCCTGAAGTTACTGCCATTGTTGCCACCCTCACGTTCCAGCCAGGCTTCTCATTCCTGTCTTCTCTCCTCAGTTCCCATTCACTCCACAGGCCCCTGTGGTGCCTTCCATCCATCAGACCACTGCATGGTTCTGGGCATGTCCTCTTCTTTGTCCTTCTTGACATGTGGTATAGTTGGCTCTTTGTTCTTAAAACTCTCCTTTGACTTCACTGTCCTTCCACTTTTTTTTCTCTGATCTAACTGTTCCTTTTCAGTCATCTTAATTGGTTCCTCTTGCTCTCTCTATTTGTTGGTGCTCTCTGAAGTTCCATTCTTGGCACACTTCTCATACTGCTAAGATTTATTTAGTCTAGCAGCTTCAGAAGTCATCTATAAACCGTGGATTTCCACATCTTTTTCTTCACCCCCAGCACCATTACCTCTTGAAGTCCAGACACAAAGTAAACTAGAAGTGGCTCTAAAATTCCATTTTTGTGCCAGGCATAGTGGCATCTGCCTGTACCAGCACTCGGGAGGGTGAGAAGGAGGATTGCTGCAAGCTCAAGGCCAGTCCAAAATATATACTGAGGCCCTGTCTCAAAACAAACAAATAAATAAAATTCCATTTTATCTTTGCCTCCTTGCCTGGCCCACCCTTTCCTTTCAGACCTGTCTCTTTCCTTACCCAGTTCCCCAACACAGAAGCTATGGTCTCCCCTGTCTTCTGTTTCCCATGCATCTAGCCTGTCACTACATCTTATCTGTCCTGCTTTCAAAATACCTCTGGGCTTCATCGTTTCTTCTTTATTCAGCCCTTGCATGTCTGAAGTCATTCCCAGACTGACTCTTCTAAAGCATGAGTGTTGAACCTTTGACTTGCCTGGGACTCATTAAGTGAAGACAAATTGTCTTGGGCTGCATATAAAACATGTAACATACAGTTAAGGTCCGTAACTAACAAAATTTCCTGTAAGATATTTTTATTATAAAAAGAAGGCAACATAAAGCTAGTTGGATATTTAACCTTATTTTTGTGAAACTGATGTATCATGCTGATTTGACGTAAGTAGTTGCAGTTCTTTAAGAGTTCTCAGGGTGCTCATCAGAAATTTCCTGTCTAATTTTACTCTTCCCATGCTTCATCCTTGAAGATCATTGTTCACAAATGTACTGACAGTGTAGCAAGCAGAGGAGGCAGCATCAGCACCACATGCTATGCCCTCTGCTGCAGATTTGTTCTGTTACCTACATAGCCTGCACTCGAGCACCAAGCAATTAAGTCATGAAAGTATTGATTAAAAGTCACATAGTAGTGTTAAAAGTTTAGTCTTGTGAGGCTGCGTTACTAGCTATCCAGGGCCGCATGCCCATGCCACCTGTGGACTTCAAGTTAGACATGCCCACTCTACAGTGGAGATCTGATCATGTCTCTTCTCTGGATCAAAATCCTTCAGTTGTCCCCGTTGCTTTCAGAACAAAATTCCTATCCCTGATGCAAGGCCTGTCTTGATCTTTCCCCTGCCTGCCTCTCAACCCCACCTCTTGCCAAGCCTCTGATTGTCTCCTCTGCACAGCCAGTGAGGGAAGGGGGTCTTCGTCCCCAAGGCTGTTGGGCTCCACTTCTCTGCCCAGGCTACGCACTCTGCAGGGACTGCCAGCCTTCCCCCCATTCTTTGTCCCTCAGTAACTCGGCTCAGCTTTCCTTGCCTGCTTGGGCTGTGAGGTGCGCACCTGGGTCTTCCCTGGAGCCCTCAGTGCCACTTAGCACTCTTGAGGTCTTGGGCTTTCATCACTAAGCTGTGAGTCCTTGAAGTCAGAGGCCATGTCTTCCTTCTTTAGGTGTTTAGTCCTGATAAAGTTTCTTGATCGATTAAATTTCTTAAAAGTAATGAGAGTTTGCAAAGGCATCTGTCACTTGGTTAATCATGGGCTTGGCCTCTAGTAATAAGAAGTTGCCTGTTTGCAAAAGAAAACTCTCAACTCTTTTCTCATTTTTTTGTACTTAACAGACATTTATGGAAGAGATGACACGAAAACAACCTGATGTGGACCGGGTCACCAAGACATACAAAAGGAAGAATGTGGAACCTACCCATGCTCCTTTCATCGAGAAATCCCGTGGTGGTGGCAGTATGTTTCTACACCGCTACATTAGAATGCTAGTTGAAGATGAACATTTTCCAAAAGTCTATAATAAATAACTTTCTGATTTTCAAAACCATACTGGGTTTGAACTAAAATCTCTCCTTTTTTTTTTTTTTTTTTTTCAGTCTGGGTCTCACTTAGTTCAGGCTGGCCTTGAACTCAGTATGTAGTCCAGGGTGGCCTTGAACTTTTGACAGTCCTCTTGCCTCAGCCTCCCAAGTTCTGGGATCACAGGCATGTGCCGCCACACCCAGCTTTCAGATCTCTTTTGAAACTTGCTTTTCTTATACTAGCTTACTCTGTTTTGTTGAGTTAGTATGCAATTTAATTCAACAGGTAGTGAAGCCTGTTTTGTTTTGTTTTGTTTTGTTTTTTTGTGGGTATCGGGGGGTCGACCTCAGGACCTCGAGCGCCAGCAGGCGCCCGTGCCACTGAGCGATATCACCGGCCCCTTTTTCGTATGTGGGTTCCGGGAGTCGAACTCGGGCCCTCGCGCTTGCCGGGCAGGCGCTTAAGCCACTGAGCCATCTCACCGGCCCGTGAAGCCTGTTTTTTTTTTTGTTTTTTGGTTTTTGGTTTTTGGTTTTTGGTTTTTTTGGTACCAGCAATCAAACTCAGGACCTCACGCTTGCCAGGCAGGCACTGTGCCACTGAGCTATATACCCAGCCCGTGAAGCCTGTTCTTTAGCAATGGCCTTTTCCTTGTCTTGGTCATCAGTGCTATTTACGTTTGCTTTGCACTGATTTAGTTATAGTACACATAAGCTCCTGTATTACCCACTGCTTTTGTTACTGAGTTGACAAGTCATCCTCAGTTCACTAAGGTAGGACAGAATTGGTGGGCGATGCATAGGAGCTAGGTAAACACTTGTTGGCTGGGAGGAGAGTCAGAGGTGCTATTAGTACACCTCTGTGCCTCAGTGTTGCCAAGTCCAGCATTTCTTTTCTCAGTTACTGACTGGGTAGCATAAAGATCTCCTAAGTTCATCCACATAGCTGTTTCTCTCTGTGGACAGACAAAACCAGCTTTTCTAATCTTGTGGTTATTTTTCTTTTCAGGGAAGCCCTTGAGTCAGCCCACGCCTCCTCCCATGCCAATCCTTTCACAATCTGAAGCAAAAAACCCACGGATCAACCAGCTCTCTGCCCGCTGGCAGCAGGTGTGGCTGTTAGCGCTGGAGCGCCAGCGAAAGCTGAATGATGCCTTGGATCGCCTGGAGGAGGTAATGCCCCACTGAGTGGCCTTCAAGGAATTTTTTTTTCCTCATCAAAACATAGCCCTTCTGAGGCCCTCTTACTGTGACCGTGTTGCCTCCACCTGCTTCTCCAGAAGTAGAATCAGACCTGTGCTGAGCCAGTACTCCTTTCTTCAAGCTCCCAAATGAGAAAAGACAAATTTCTAGGAAAACCACTCAAAACAGATGAGGACGTGGCATCTGATTATAGAAAGCAAGAAACCAGGCACTCTATACCAGGGTCAGGCAGTGGCCTGATCCTCCTCAGCATCTTGCTGTAGTCGAGGGTCAGGAACATAATTTTGAAAAGGTTTCTCCATATGTGTAGCTTTTCACCAAACTGACCATTATTGAGCCCTTTATGTAAAGGTATAGATACGCTACACAATTATGAAATAAAAATCATTCGTTATAATCTTGTTGTCTTCACTAGATCATAAAAAGCAAGTCTATTTTGAATTATTACCCCATATAAAAAATATAATACTGCATTTCCTAGTTTTTAAAAGAAGCCTCTAATATCTTTCATATTTTTTT
Source organism: Erethizon dorsatum (assembly GCA_028451465.1). Lineage (NCBI taxonomy): Eukaryota > Metazoa > Chordata > Mammalia > Rodentia > Erethizontidae > Erethizon > Erethizon dorsatum. The sequence goes on along the minus strand of CM051827.1, from coordinate 104,008,815 downwards.
ATTTGTGCCTATCAAAGCAGCTATACCCGAAAGTGAGTGTTCTGTGTTTTTTGTTGTTATTTCCATAGGTCAATTGAGTTTTAAGCATATTTGGTTCTGAAGCTTTTTTCCCCATTCCTTCCAACTTTGGAATTTGAAAGACCAGGGGGAAAACTGCTACACTATTAAGTCATTCTGAATGTGAATCACTAATATAATCCAAGTAGCTGAAAATCACCCTGCCCACTGCCTACGCCTGCTGATTTCCATGAAGGCCAAACATTTAACATAGACGTCAAGTGGGCAGTTTGTTCCCTCTGGTGCCATTTCAAAGAAACTTGCTTGGGTACAGGGTTGGGTTCCTATTCCTTCCATCCAGAATTCTAATTTTCTCAAAGAAATCCCAGAAAATGGTGGGACACATGGGCCTCCTGATGTGGCCCCATGTGTGATTTATAGTGCCTTTCAAAGCAACATGTAAGCGATGCTAAGACACCTCTGGGATGGCATCCATGGCCTTACATCTAGGAGGGCGATTCTTGACAAAGTCCAAAGGGAAAGCAAGCCTGGCTCCACCCATTTTCATTCTACATGCTTCATGTTTTCTGTGGTAGTTTTTTAGTTGCTGGTTTTTCCACTGCTGCATTATACCACAGCTCATGTAAGCAATCATGGGTTAAGTGAAGGAGCCAGATTTTGCCGTCACAGAAGAGATGTAAGCCGCACTGTCGGTGCCTTTCTGAAAGGCCTGCATGGCTTCACTGAATGTTTGAAAGTTTTGGTGTGCTCTGGGCAGCTTGGAGGATCCAAAACAATAGATCGTTTGACACTTCTGATTTCTGTCTAGTTGAAGGAATTCGCCAACTTTGACTTTGATGTCTGGAGGAAAAAGTACATGCGTTGGATGAATCACAAGAAGTCTCGGGTGATGGATTTCTTCCGGCGCATTGACAAGGACCAAGATGGGAAGATAACACGTCAGGAGTTTATTGATGGCATTTTAGCCTCCAGTGAGTCCACGTGTAATTCCAAGCAGAGGTCACACCTGGATTTCTTGCATGTACTTTGCAGAAGTTGTGATATTCTGCAAAACAGTCTTTCAAAGTAAAAGCTATAGTTTTGGGGAAGAAGTAATGTAAACCGTGTATTAAAAGTGGCCTAGCATTTTGATGAAGAGAAGGTTCTCATTTCACAAGGAATAAAAAACTGTCTTGATAGATACGTTGGGCCAAGCAAAACACATTTGAGGTATGGCTAAGAAGTTATCTTTTGTGAATGATGAGGGTCTAAGTACCATATTTAAAAAATAATTTTTTCATAAAAGCAGTTTCTGACATTTCTGTAGTAGCTCACAGTGTTAGCAGAACATGTAGTTGACGCATAAAGTAATTAAATGACTTGCCAAGATCACAGAACATTTTTAGAGTTATGCAATCTCACACGACAGTCACAGATAGCCTATCTGCAGAGGTAAAATTTGAGCTGAGCTCTAAATGATGAGAACGATCCAGCCATATGAAGATTTATGGGAGGAGCTAAGAGGCAGAAGGAAAGAAGGTAACAGCATTTGTGTGGCAATGACTCTGACCTATTCTAGCAATGGAAACATTGGCATGGTTGGAGTGTTGTGATCAAGGAGGAGAGTAGAAGAGTGGCCAGCAGCCATTTCATGCAGGGCCTTGTGGGAGAGTTCAGAACCATCCAAGGTTTTCAGCTGAGAAACATTATGATCCAACTTGGGTTTTAATAAATCACTCCAAGTACCATAAATACACTCCCCTGTGGAAAGCAACTTGTCAAGAGTCGAAGGCAGTAATCTAAACATAGAAGGGAAAAAGAAAAAAAAAACTTATGCTATTAATTCCAAAGGGTTACTATTCAGAGATAGTGACTAATCTAAATATCCAACAATAGTGGAGTGAATAAGTAAATTCTTAATATGAGTCGTTGTAATATTTTATGCTTTTTGGTATATCTAAAATATTGCTTTTATTTTCTTAATTGCATTAGGGCTGTAGGAATCTCTTAGCAAATATATCAAAATCATAACAGTGACTAATCCCTGGTTTTTGAGTGATTTTTATCTTTATAATTTAAATCTCTTGAGTTTTTTAAAGTGGACAGCCTGGTGTGGTGGCGTATGCCTATAATCCCAACACTCGGGAGGATCAGGATTGCCATGATTTCGAGGCCAGCTTGGGCTACATAGTTCAAGGACAGCCTGAACTACCTAGTGAAACCCTGTCTCAAAAAACCAGAAAAATAAAAAATAAAGTGAACATGTACTGTTTTCTTGTTTTTTGTTTTTTTTTTAAATACAATTTATTTTTTCTCTTAGTATTTATATTACTGCTCACCAACCACTAAGCCACCTTAATATTTGAAACCATGGTTCCTTTCTCCAGAGTTCCCTACCACCAAGCTAGAGATGACCGCTGTGGCTGACATTTTTGACCGGGATGGCGATGGCTACATCGACTACTATGAATTTGTGGCTGCTCTCCATCCCAATAAGGATGCTTACCGACCAACAACTGATGCAGATAAAATTGAGGATGAGGTGTGGGGAATAATTGTATTTTGAGTATATTTTTTTGATCATCAGTTTATACTGTCCTGAATTTGTTCAGGTGTGGTTACTGTTATCAGCCCTTCCACTTGTCTTGGGGAGGTGATTATTTGGAGTTTTGTTTTGGGATCTACTCTTGATGTGAACCTTTCTAGGGAATTTCACTCATCCTGGTTCACACGTAGCGTATCACTTAGGTGGACCAATTTTAGTCCTAAGCACCCTACCTCAGAATCCAGAGATAGTGTGTTCAAATGTAGCACATAGGGGTTGAGATGTGCCAGGCATGGTGTTTCATGCCTGTATCCCAGCACTCTTGGGAGGCTGAAGCAGGAGGATCGCAGGTCTGAGTACTCCCTGGGCTAGGGAGATAGCTCTCAGTGCAAAGACCCTGAATTCAACATCCACTGCCCCAGCCATGAATAATGAATGGGATTTCTGTTTACATGTAAAAAAATTTTTTTGTTGTTTCTCTTACTAGGAAGTCTTGCTCCACCATTTATACTTTTGTTGTTGTTGTTCACATCCAATAGGTCACAAGACAAGTGGCTCAGTGCAAGTGTGCAAAAAGATTTCAGGTGGAGCAGATTGGAGAGAATAAATACCGGGTAAGGAAGAGAAGAACCATCCCTCTGTGGCGGTGGTTTCCTCGTATATGGCCCTTACGAGTGAAAGCAACCTGACGCACAGCAGACTGGATGATCCCACTTTCTTGCTCCTGGTGCTTGACTGCCAGAGCCCATGGACTTGAGATGTGGTCACCCTTCAGCCTTCATCTCTTAATATCAAATGTCAGGTGTCTGTTGGGCTAAGCTTATTTTGTGCCCTACGTAGTTCTGTCTGAGAAATTGCCATGCCCGGTGGACCATAGCTTAAACTTGGCAAGATAGGAGACACTTCAGAGCCCTCACCTCGCTGCTGGCCGGAGTCTTAATGGGGATGAAGTTACCTACCTGTTTAGACGATTATATCTAACGACTGACGATTCATCCCAGAGAGCTGATTATCCTGAGCCAGAGTGGCTCCCAGGCTCAGGGAGGGTGGTAGGGACTGCATCAGGGCCTCAGCAGATACTGTGCCTGCTCTGAATGGGCTGCAGACGAGACCTACATCCACTAGGCAGCCAGGTTCCCATACCTGAAATGCTTGGTGTGGCCGTAATGACAGTGAACTATCCTTGTATTGGAGCTTGAGAACCAGAGTGAGGAATGTAGAAGGCATAAAAAACAGGGCTCCTAAAATATATTCACTAGCTTGTTGCCAGGTTTCCATAAAGTCTTAAGAAAAACCTATGATTGGTGAGGAGGTTAGACTGAAACACAGGAGAGTCCAGCTTCCTTTAGTACACCAGATCCACACCAGGCCGCTGTTAGCTGAGAGGTGCTGGGCATCTCTGCCCCGAGCCCAACCTAGAGCATTTAGTTAGAGCTCCAAGTAATCTTGTGCTGGATTGCTGAGTTTTATTTTCTTGTTTATTTAGTTACCTGTGAGAAAAATGAGCTAACAAGAGCAACACAGAGTGGAAACTTAGGGTCGGTTAATTTGTAAAATCATGTTCCTGTCACAGGAGCTCAGTAAGAATACAGTCTGCGTATTTAAAAGACTGTTAACATGATATAATTTCCATTCCTTAGTGTTAATTTGACAAAATGTTCTCTTTTTCCCCCATCCTTTTCTCTCACTGTCTGTAGTTCTTCCTCGGCAATCAGGTACAGTGTGCCTTGCGATGTTCTCAGTGGGTGTGGTCTGTGTAGCTGCCTATCCTTTGCTGTGGGGAGAGGACACAATCCAAAGCATGCCTGGTCACCTCTGGTTGTCTTACCAAGTGGAGAAACTGCTAACAGGGCCAGTATCACAAAGCTGTCTCAACAGCTAAAGGATTTTTAAAAACAAGATAAAAATTTCTCATTCAAAATTAGATTGGTTAAAAATGATTATATTATGCTGCACTGAGTTACAAGTAGTGTGATCAGGGGAAATTGAGGCTATGGTATCACATCCATTCCTCTTTTAAAAAAGCCTAGTCTTGGGGCCAGGGATATAGCTCAGCGGCGCAGTGCCTGCCTGGCCAGCATAAGGTCCTGAGTTTGATTCCCAGTACCCAAAAAAGAAAGCCTAGTCTTGAACTTCTGTATTGGAAGTCAGAATAACAGCAGCATAGTTTTCATTTGTATCAATCTTTTCATAGTTAACTCAAATTTTGTAATGTGCACTAAGTCAGAAAGTCCTAGGGGTACTTTAGTACTGTCTTTTTAAATACTACTTTAGCAAATGTGGCACGAACACCTATAATTCCAGCGCTTGAGAGGCTGAGGCGGGAGGACCGTCATGAGTTTAAGGCTAGCCTGGGCTACATAGTGAGTTCAAGTCCAGCCTGAACTACAGCATGAGACTCTACCAAAAAAAAAAATTTTTTTTTTCATTAATATTTTTAGCTACTTTTATTTTATAATTAGAACGTACCTGAGAATTGTAGTATGGAAGTCATAATTAACCATAACCTGAAGTTTGCTGATTCTGGCCAGTCAGCCCAAATCTAATGAGATCAAATTAGACTTACATAAAAAATTGGATGCCTTGATTCCACTTGGTAACTTTAACCTTTCACATCTTTTTGAGGGTTTTGGGTCTTGTGGAAGGCAGTTGCATGAGTAAAATCTGCCTCTCTGCTATGAAAGTAGAAACACTAAGAGTTGATTTGAAGCCTTCAGTCAGTGTTAAACTCCAGGCACTGCAATGATTACTAACCACAGTGGGCCATTGGGAAAATGGGATAGAAAAAAATAACGAGAGCAGTCAGATTTGTGTTAAGTAAATCACTGCAGTAGAGCATGCAGCAGGCCTGCTTTCTGCTGAGCTTCTAGGTGCTAGGGCCCCTCTGAAGAAGCACTGACACCTTCTTCCACTGCCCTGTTGGCCAGGAGAGGTCTGATGAGTTGTTCTCATGTTGCAAACAGAATTACAAAGTTCATTTTTTGTATGAAGCACCCGAGGCCTCAGAGATTGCATGCCGCTGTCACACAGCTAATGTCAAAGCCGTGGCCAAAACCCTAGTCCCTATAGGAGGAAACAGTGATTACTAGCCGCCAGGACTCTGAGTGAGTCTCTCCCCTCCTCCCCCATACGCCTGTTTTGTAGGTCCCCATTTTTAGAGCTGCTGTAACTACCCTACTGCTTGTCACTTTGGTCTCAATTTCCCCAACTACCCTGGCCTCTGCCTTAGGTCAGTCTTTTTTCTCCAGTGCTCACAGAAGCAAGTTAGAATCTTTCAAGTAGTGCTTCAGTGGGAAATTAAAGAGATGGATGGAGTAATAAGCTGTAGGCCCTTGTATTCTAAAGTTCTCCCCAGGTTAACTCTGGAGGACATGCAGTACACCTCCCTATCTCTCTTCCCCTCTCCAGAGAAAACACCTCTGTGCTTGGGTCTGGTGTGGCCTCACTGCCTCCCAAAACCAGCTCCCTCTGTGACAGGTGGGCAGTGCTGCCTTCCTGGACCAGGGCATCTCTTCCCTCACAGCTCTGGGTAGTGCTGTGTCTTAAGCCACCGCCTGTCACCATAGTCACCTTATATAAAACTTTCAAGACTGAGATGAATCGGGTGGGGCTGTTTATTTTCAAAGCAAATGGCTGGGGAGGGAAAGGACAAAGATGTTTGTCTCCATTCCTATGTAATAGCACATGTGAGTCGGGAATGTGGAGAATTACCACCAGTTTATTAATACTGAGGGAGGATGGTTATGTGTCCTTCTCAGACATCCTTTCTCACTTTCAGTTTTTCTACCTTGTTTTAAAATTATGATTCTCCTGTATAACATTGCAAATCCTCATTAGGGGATTAAACAGTTCCTTCTCCTCCACCCCCCAGGAACATTCTCTTTGAATTAAGTAACTTTAGGAATTCATTTTCTAGCCATTCACGGTGGTGTATGCCTGTAATCCCAGCACTCGGGATGCTGAGGCAGGAGGATCACTGCAATTTTGAGGCCAGCTTGGGGTACATAGTGAGTTCAAATCTAGCCTGAACTACATAGGGAGACCCTGTCTCCAAAAAAAAAATTCACTTTCTTTAACCAGATGTTTGATACTTGTTTTGGAATTTCAGCATGCGTTTCTTTTGTTGCCTCTTCATTTTGGGAAGAGGGCAGTTTACCCAGTAAGAAACTCATGAGAAGTAGAAATGTTAGGCAGGACCAAAAAGTAAAAATATGGATTAGAAGATCATGCTCGTTTTAAGGTCCAAAATGATTTTTTTTTTTTTTAGTACCGGGAATCAAACTCACGACCTCACGCTTGCCAGGCAGGCGCTGTGCCTCTGAGCTGTATCCCTGGGCCCCAGAATGATTATTGAGGGCTATTTAAATCATTTTAGGAGATTAAAATGTTTATTTCTTCAACTAAATCTTAGTATAAATACTATCTAAGCAGTTGCTCAGCTGAAGAAACCTTTTCTGCTGATGCCATCACAATTAAGAGAATATTTAGGATTCAGTTTTCTTCTAAGCTTGCAATAATGATGCTTTGCAGGGGCTTCCTTAGGGCTTGACATTTGCTGTTCTCCATTTAACTTTTGAGCACACTGTATTCAGAAGTTGGCATCCTCCCCCCTTTCTTTTAGGAAAATAAATTAGCACAACAAAGTGGAAGCTAATTTGGGCAGAATCTCTAAGAAAATCAAAGCAAGTGAACATTTGCCTATCTTCCCCTTCATGACACGGGCAGGGTTGTGACCATCAGGATTTAACTTTATCCCAGTGGAAAGTATTTCAAGACACTGATCTGTTGCTTGATGTTTCTGCTTTTCTATTTGTTAACCTTTTTGTAAAAATGTAAAAGTACAAAACAGTTTAAAATTCTGCCAAAACTATCATGTTGTTTCCATCTGAATACAGTCTGCTTTGGGGAAACAAATACAGGTCTGCTTGAAGGTGTTACTTATTAAATAAATTTTACCTCGATTCCACAGTTTGGGGATTCTCAGCAGTTGCGGCTGGTCCGTATTCTGCGCAGCACAGTGATGGTCCGAGTTGGTGGAGGATGGATGGCCTTGGATGAATTTTTAGTGAAAAATGATCCCTGCCGAGGTAAGGAACCATCCTGAGTATGAATTACATGGGAGGATATTAGGTAGGCCCCCACCTCAACCTTTCATGTTTTAGGAAATATTGATGATGGGTCTATTTTTTTTTTCATTTTGTTGGTAAGCTGCTCAAGTGTTGATCCACTAGCACAGATTAAAACTTGGGGTGCCTGAAAGAAAACACTGAAGAGGTTGATGCTGTTGGGGAGAACACAGAAATGAGAATTAAGATTTTATTGGTATGTAGCTGGGCATGGTGCCACAAGCTTGTAATTCCCAGCACTCTGGGAGTCTGAGGCAGGAGAATCGCTTGTTTGAGCCTAGCCTGGGCAGTTTAGTGAGACCCTTTCTCAAAATAAAAAAGGGCTAGGAATGTAGTTCAGTGTGAAGGCCCTGGGTTCAAACCCCAGTACCCAAAATATAATCTATTAGTGTCACCCAGATGTTTCAGTTTGGAGTGTTACATTAACAGCAGCCTATCCAGGAGCCTGAGGCAGTCCTATCTCAGCCTCAGATCCCTTTGCCTGGAATCCCTGAAACTCAGGGAGAGTTTTGGGGCCTTCCCATTCAGGGAAGGAATGGTCAGCTCCTTTAGCCAGAAGGGAGGTTAAAGGACACCTGCCAGCTAAGACATATGGTCACCTAGGCAAGCCTGTGGAGTGTCTTCCTGCTAAACCCAAAGGGCTAGTCCACCAGCCCAAAGGTGAGCAAGAACCCGTCAGTGTAACATGAGCAGCGAGGGAGGGATGATCAGATCCCAGCTGCCAAATCCTGCTCATCTCCACCCTTTCCTCTTTCCTGTTAGCAGAGCTGCGGGTATACGGGAGGCTCCCCCACTGTCTGCCGGTTTATTTTTCTTAATGAGTTTCTGCATTTCCTGCTCTGTCTTTGTTTCTTTGTTTATATATTTTTTATTCTAGTTCACCATCCTGGGAGTAAAATAAAGCGCTCTGATTCCAGCTCTTCGATTTCCAGTCAGTCTCCCATAGGTTGGCTCTTGTGCTTTGACTCTCTTCCCCGCGTCCTAGTCCATTGAGAATGGCTTCGCTTCCTAAACTGTAACACCCTTGGCTATGTGACATCTGCTGCCTTGGTGAATGCCTGAAATAGCAAAACCATTATTTTACCAACTAGTCTACGTTGACAAGGCATGAAATACTCCTACTGAGACAGTATCTAAAGAATTTGTCCTGAGTTTCTATTTAACAAATGTTTCTATAGCTTTCTGTGTCACACTACTATAAGCATTTTACAAGTAATAACACATTTTTTCCTTATAATTACTCTATGAACTATAGATACTCTTATCTCTACTCTATAAAATAGGAAATCGAGGCATAGAAAATTTAAGTAACTTTCTCAAGAACATCCGGCCAGTAATCGCAGAGGCACGATTCAAATCCAGGCTGGCCTGGATTAGGGCAGGTGCTCCTGACCACCACGTCTTGGAGGCTCACATCCCCCTTATTGTGTGTATACCATGGGTTCAGCCTGCATAAATTATGAAGGCTTGTTCATAAGCCAAGTAGAAATAAATGTTTCCAGTACTGTTACACAGCTTCTTTGGAGGAGGTTTATAGTCCTATTCTAAAGCAGTTAGAGAAACCAGAGCTAAAAGATACCATTCTTACGTGAATTCAAATATGCCTGTAAATTATACCTGGTATTTTAACTCATTCTGCATTTACTCTAATAAACTAGAGGAAAAACCAAGCAGTGATAATTTCCACTAGAAGTTTTTTTTTTTTTTTAATAAAAGGTTAATTTTGGAAATAAATTTTCTGATAACTTAAACAGTTTCATTAACTTTAGAAGAATTTAGTTATAAACCAATGTTTTTAATTTTAAAATCTTTTTTCATTATTTTAAATGAAAGGAGTAATATGTATCATTTTAATTTAGTAAAACAACATTATTCCTTTACAGATCTATTAATAAGGTCTTCGTTTTCCTGTCATGTATGATTGGAGTAAAGAGATGAGATATTGCATGTAGCATTTTGGAGCCTCGAGTGCCTGTTTATTTGCTGCCTGCTTTGTTCACAACATTATGCTGCTGGCCAAGGAGAATACTGCTTGCCTTACCCTAATCTTACTGTCTAAGATTGGAATCTGAAGGACATTTGGGAGGGTCTGGTCTGGGAGTAGCTATTTTCTGTGGGCCATCGTAGCCTTTTCAGCATCCCTTAGAGCAAACAAGGTAAGGCTTTCCTGCCTCTCCAGGAGCACCTGCCCTCATGGAACCTGGTGATCACTGCCATCCAGCGACTGTGGAGGGGAAACTCCCTGGAGTTTAGATGTCGTAACTATGGCGATGGACAGACAAGTTATTTCTTTTTTTTTTTTTTTTTTTTTTTTTGTGGGTACCGGGGGGTCGACCTCAGGACCTCGCGCGCCAGCAGGCGCCCGTGCCACTGAGCGATATCACCGGCCCCTTTTTTGTATGTGGGTTCCGGGAGTCGAACTCGGGCCCTCGCGCTTGCAAGGCAGGCGCTTAAACCGCTGAGCCATCTCACCGGCCCCAGACAAGTTATTTCTAATCAAATACAATAGTACTAGGAAGTGAACAACTAAGGACTATAGTAAATGACAGTGAGTTGTAAGAACGTAAATATCAAAAAGAGAAGTTACTTGAAGCTATCTATGATTCTGTAGGATTAATGTGGCTTCTAGAAGCACTGTGGTGAATTTTATTTATAGATATAGTTTTGGGTGTTTTTTTTTTAGTTTTTTTGTTTGTTTGTTTGTACCAGGAAATCAAACTTTGTGCTTGCCAGGCAGGTGCTGTGCTGCTGAGCTATGTCCCCGGCCCTGGTTTTGGTTTTTGTGGGGTGTTTTGTTTTTGTTTTTGTTTTTTTTGACACAGGGTCTCGCTACAGAGATCAGGGTGGCCTTGAACTCACAATGTGGCTCTGGCTGGCCTCAAACTCACAGCAATACTTCTCCTGCCTCAGCCTCCTGAGTGCTGGGATTACAGGTGGGCACATCGTGCCTGGCAATTTTATATTATTTATTTTACATTTACTTGCAAAAACCATTGGCTGGAGGGCCCCTGTAGTCCCTCGGGGGGAGGGGCTGTCTCATTGTGCTTGTTTCTTCAAGACACGTGAGCACACGCCAGGAACATGGTGAACTGGATTCCCCAGCACCCTGCAGCTGGGGAGGCGAGTGAGGCAGCATCTAGTGAGGCGTCACAGTACCCCTGCCCTGTGGCAGCTTCTGTGCTCACAGAGGAGCTCAGCCTCCAGACTATATGAAATGTTATACTGAGCATGGTACAAAATTTGTGACAAGGCCAGGCATGGTGGAGCACAGCTCTTAATCCCAGCACTCAGGAGGCTGAGGCAGGAGGATTGCCACAAGTTCTACACCAGACTGGGCTACGTAGTTAGTTCAAGGCCAGTCTGAATTACAGACCCAAGAGCCTGTCTCAAAAAGACAAAAAAAAAAAAAAAAATTGTGACAAGGGTCTTAATACCAGTGTGTAACAAATGACAATGACAGTAGTATCATTTGTTACCTGCTTTTACATAGCTATTGAGAAAGATGAAAGAACTTAATCCATATGTTGCTTTAGCCAAATGTAAAAAATAAAAATTTTCCAGTAGGTAGATTTGCAGTTATACGATTTCCTGATACTGCCACAATTAGAGTTTAGTTTCTGAATTTATCCATGACAAAGGAAATCATGGATGGAAATAAAAACAATGCTCCTGCCCTAAAACATGGGTACCATACGTGTTTTTGAGCGTTAAACATATTCCCCCAAATAAGTGAAGATCTAGAAATTTTCACTTACAGAGATGTAAAAGACACAGTTTGGCTTAGAAGTGTTGTGTTTTATTTGTTGTTTTTTGTTTTTTGTTTTTTGTTTTTTTTTCTTTCATATTGGTAAAATACACACAAAGTTTACCAGCTGGTAATTTCAACAGTGGGGAGGCTGAGGCAGCTGGATTGCTGCAAGTTCAAAGCCAGCCTGAAATGCATAGCAAGGCCCTGTCTCCAAAAAGCCTTACTGTTTTAACTGTTTTTAAGTGTGTAGTTAAGTACATTCACACTGTACCACACAACTACAATACCATCTTCATTTTGTAAAACCAAAACTCCATACCCATTCAATAATAGCTTAGAAATGAATATTTGCTAACAGACCTATTGAAGCCACTGTCTCTTTGGTGGTTGGAGAGTTGAAGTTGAGGTAGCTGCCTTCAGGGTCTGCTGCCATAGTTCCAGTGACAGGTGGTCCCCAGTGAAAAGACTTGTGAGAGAAACTCGTATCAGAATACTTAAATGTGGGGGGGGGTCTCAATGGTAGAGCATTTGCCTACCATGTAGAAGGCACTGGGTTTGATCTTCAGTGCTGAAAAAATAATATCTATTAGGAATATTCTCCTTTACTAACTCTAGGAATATAATTTCCTGTGCAAAAGAATTGTTTGAAGCAATCTAAATAAATATTATCCTTATTACTAAATACAGTTTCTAGTCAACTTAACTAGAATGTAACATTGGCTTCTAATTTGGGAAAAATGTTTACTTTTTACCTTTGGAATTGCCCCCCAAACTAATACACAGCTGCTAATTATGGAACTGTGTTTGTTGTCCCCACCCCTAGCATTTCTGGGCTTCTTCAGAGTAAAGGTATTAATTGACTCCTTAACTCCTATTTTACTCTGAAGATTGTTTGCTTTACATCTATTTCTGAAGAAATAGCTTTTATTTGTCCCAAATACTATGTGTGCAAAACGTTCCTATCAAGAAACATTTCCTTGATGGGCATGGTGGCGCACACCTGTAATCCCAGTGCTCCAGAGGCTGAGGCAAGGGGATCACCATGAGTTTGAGGCCAGCCTGGGCTGCATAAGTGAGTTCAAGGCCAGCCTGAACTACATAGTGAGACTCTGTCTCAAAAAAAAAAAAAAAATAAATAAATAAATAAATAAATAAATAAATAAATAAATCATTTCCTTGTCTTGGTATCTTCAGGTATTTTTCTTTTAAAATACACATTTCCTTGGGATTTGTAGCATATTAAGCTACCCTTGGTCATCAATGCCTTAGGGTAAATTAATCATTCATTGGCCTCTTTCCTGAGATGAGAGCACTGGAGGATTTTAATATCGTGAACTTAGGGGCATAGGGTCTTAATAAAGGGAAGAGATGAGTGCCTAAAGACTATGATGTACTCTTGCCTGTGGCTTCTCTAGCCAAGGACATACTCCCCTGGAGGTGACCATTGGCTGGAGGGCCCCTGTAGTCACTCGGGGGGAGGGGCTGTCTCATTGTGCTTGTTTCTTCATGACGCATGAGCATACGCCAGGAACATGGTAAACTGGATTCCCCAGCGCCCTGCAGCTGGGGAGGCAAGTGAGGCAGCATCTAGTGAGGCGTCACAGTACCCCTGCCCTGTGGCAGCTTCTGTGCTCACAGAGGTGCTCAGCATAGAACCTGTGATCAGATTAAACAGGTCCTCAGATCCCAAAATGCAAAGTTTATGTAACTGTGTCAGTAATAACGTTGGAAATTTTCCATTCCTGTACTTCTTTGCTATGTGTGTGAGGGGGTGGTAATTGGACTACATCCTCCTCTTTTTAAACTTTATTTAAGACAGGTTCTCATTAAGTTATGCAGGCTGGGCTTAAACTCACAATCCTCCTGCCTCAGCCTCCTTAGTAACTGGGATTACAGGCATGCACCACCACTCTTGGCTTCTGTAGATCTTTCTTATGTATAAATTGTTCTGTTTGTGCTTTTAAATTGCCATTTCTTTTATATGCTATCTACAGTAGGTCCTGGCAGTCCTGAACTTAACCTTGTGGTTTCAGTGATGAAAACTCATGGGTTTGCATTGTGCTGGTGTGCCAGAGAGCAAGCTTTGCAGCTCCCTGAACCCCACACTTCAGCATAGCTTTGTGCTTCTGGTCTTAATCCCTAATGAAGGAGCACTTCTTGATGGAAGGCTTCTTGAAAATTGAGAGATTCGTCCCTTGAAATGGTTGAGAGCCTACCCCTTTTTTGGAGTCTATTTAGATTGACTCCACTTCACAAATACGTGTTGAAACCCCAACCGCAAGCCTTGTGCAGGGATCTAAAAGTAAATTAAGATAACAGCCCTGCTGTGAAAAGCTCACAGCCCAGTACAGGCAAACATGTGAATAAAGATAGCCCTCCACGTGAGACAATGAGTGAGTTGGGAGAGTGAGCCAGGGGATGGATCTGCCCCCACCAATGGAGAAGGCATCAGGACCAGGAGGCTTCATCCAGCTGCGTGGAGGAGACGGGGATGTTGGACAGGCATGCAGAGGGCATGTGATGTTCTCAGTCCAGGACACCACAGGTTCCGGCAAGCAGGAGCTTTAGCAGGGGTACCACAAGTAGTCCTATGTGACGATGGCAAAGTGGAAGCCAGATAGGACTGTGGTGAGGGTCAGCAGCTGGGACCAGGTGATGGATACAGGCCACTGAGCGCAGGGTGCCTGATCCCACAGTGCCTGTCAGGTCCCCAGGAGCAGCCCTCAGGAAAGCAGGAAGTCATGTTCAGGTGCATTTGGAAGATGCCGAGTTCAAGCTAAGCACATTTCTTCCAGCACAGGGCTTCTCAGAGCAGCGTGGTGCTGGCTACATTCGGGCTCTGCCAAGGGGCAGTGCAGAGGCCAGTGTTTACCAAACCCCTCTCCTCAGAAAGCTCAGTCTGGGAGATTCTGCTCTAAGCAGCAGTGAATCTGCTCTACGCACACAGTTTTTATGTAGAAATTCATCCTGGGGTGAATTTTATGTAGAAATTCATCCTGGGGTGAGTGTGGGGGGAATCATGATGGCTGCTGTCACCCAGCTGGAAGTGAGTAGAGGTGACACTTCGTGAGCCACTCAATTGGGGGGGTGGGGAGGAAAGCCTCGGGACTCTATGAAGTGTAGGGGATAAACTTCCACCAGGGGAAACTCTGAGAGGGAGAACGGGACTGCAGAGAACGGCAGGGTTAAGGAGCAGGCAGGTAGGCAGGAGAAGAAAGCGAACAGGTGTTCTTGAATCCAAGGTGGAGGAGCGTTTCAAAAGGAAGAGCAGTTTGCAATTCCCCACATGTGAATCACAACAGCAGAGAGATGCTTTTACCTATCAAATTTTCAGACTTACCTGTGTGTGGTACTGGGGATGGAACTCAGGGCCTCACACATGCAAATTGTCAGACTTTTACCAGCACACACGCTTAATAATACAGAGCATTGACCAGGGTGAAGTTAATTGAATGCAATATATATAACATTTTGGAGATCACCTGGCATGTGTCAACCTTGATACATGATTGATCTACATGAGTTGACATGATTTTATCTTGAATGTGTATCCTTTTCCCTAGCAAATCCACTTGTAGACATTTATGCTAAGGAAATACCACTACATGTGCAAGGATGTTCTGTAAGTTAGAACATTGAATATATTTTAATAATTATGAACAAATAATGTGACACTGCAGGGCGTGATGGCACATGCCTGTAATCCCAGCACTTGGGAGGCTGAGGCAGGAGGATTGCCACAAGTTCAAGGCCAGCTTTGGCTACATAATGAGTGTAAGGTCAGCCTGAACTGCATAGTGAGACCCTGTCTCAAAAAAAAAAAAAAAAAAAAAAAAACACCATTGGACTGGTGCTTGGCTGGTTAAATAATCAGCATCCATATGAGGAAATTGTACTTCGCTGCTAGTTGAAATTCCATGTGAGATGTGTAGGGAGTGGGGCAGCATTCCTGACATTTTTGTAATGAAAATACATATACAGTTGTGCCAAGGAGTAGAGGCACACCAACACTTTGAAAGTGAGGCCCCCTGGATTTTGAAATTAGGCAACTTAGGTTCTGTTTGTACGTTCCTGTACATTTAAACCTTTCTACGATTTAAAAATGCCCCCGTTTGGTAGTTTTCAGTGGCTTTTGGCAGCAGTTTCCCTGAGTGGTGGGGATGGCCGTGAGCAAGGACGGCAAGCATAGGTGATGCTGCAGAGTGCGGCTGGGAACAGCTTGGGGTGACCTTGTCCTATGGGTGCCTCCATTCTGTTGTTTGTAAGTAGTGATGCTAATGACAGTCAAGTGCAGTATTGTATGAGCTGCCTTTTGTAAAATTATACAGCGTGTGGAGACATACTGTTACTGCTATTACAGACAGCCCTCTCTGTTTTTTTTTGTTGTTACTGTTTTGAGACAGAATCTCCTGTTACCCAGGATGGTTTCATACTCTTGGGCTCAAGCAATCCTCCTGCCTCACCCTTCCTTGTAGTTGGTACCACAGGAATGCACCACCAGGCCAGACCAGCAGCCCTTTCAAAAACATTCAAAATATTGCCCACACCTGAGTTGCCATTTCAGTCTTCCTCTTGTGTCCTCTGTTGTTTTGTTTTCTGGCTGTTTGCTCAGGAATGAACTGTCACATGTCTACTAACGATTCAGGCCATACACTTGAAATTTGTTAGGGCTTAGAACCACAGTTCTTTCGGGGTGTCCAGATCCTCAGTTGAGTACATGACTTCCCTTCGGCGGTGCTCCTTGGTGCTTGCTGCATGCTCAGCATCAAGCATCAGAAGATGAGTAAGTGCAGGGCATGCTTCCGTAGTACCTAGTGATGCGCTGTCTTACTGAAGTCTCGAAGTGCTAAAGGAAAAGCTAATGAGATTAGCGGAATGTCTAATGAGTGTAGATACAGAGAAAAGTGCTGAAGTCTGGAAAACAGATGAGTAGAGAACTAATAGCCAAGGAATGAACCTTGAGAGGTATGTTTCGTTGCTACCTGAGGAAGGAGGAAACACTGCGTCATGGTGGAAGGACACAGTTGAGTGCTTCAGGGGCCATGAAGTCATAGAGCAACCAGGCAAGCTGAACCCTTAGAGACCCACTGGCCTGATCACCTCTAGTAACCCTGGGAACCAAGGCCCAGAACAGGGAGGATCCTGGCTGGTGATGGAGCCTAGCCTCTGCCTGGGAGGTTTTGGTATCTCAGAGTTTTTAATATGTTCACGACAGGGCCATAATTCATATGTCTTGCTGTTGGGTGGCTCTGTACTACTGGTGGTACCTGCATGACTGTCCCATAAGGCGGCATGGTACAGTCCCATTGGGTTGTGTGGGCCACCTCATGGACAGCCATTCATGTATCACTGGTTGTTCAAGCCAGCAGAACATATTAACCTGATGCTTTGATATGTCAGCATATAATATGTTGAGAAGAAAATAGTTTGTTCATCATGGCTCCTTTTTCCAGGGTTCCCCAGCGGTCCCATTGGTTTAGCTGTCTAGTTGTAGCGCATTCCCAAAGTGAAAAGTCTAGGGTGGGTGAGCTGGTAGATTATTGTAGGATAATATCTTTCAGTGAGAGAGAATGGAAGGTCATATTCCAGAGGGATTGTTTCTTTTAAATTAGTGTTGTCTTTCTCATTTAATATTTGTAGTGGCCATACTTGAAATCTTCTGACTGAATCCACATTTTAAGTTCTGCTCTTAGAGCTCTGGCAAGGCGTGAGGCAGCACCTGTGAGTGTTCATACTGGTTCCAGGGTCTTCCCCCTGGATGTTCCTTTCCTATTTGCATTTGCCTCTTCAGCATTTTACCGGTTTCAGTTTTGGACTTAACAATTTCTCACTGGCAAATTTTGTGCATGGTTTTGATCTCTTTCTCTCTCCCCACATGTTTACTTCTTAATGAGTCATCATTTTACTGTCCAGAGTTCCTGGAGCCCTTTCTTTGGGATTGCTCTTGGCTGAATTCAAACAGAAGCGTCCAGACAATGTTGGTTTGACTATTGTGCTTTTCTCCACTATTTCATAACCACGTATCCTGCAAAAAATTGAGCAAAGTGTACTCATGTGCTATGAGAGAAAAGAGGGGTTTTGATGGATGTCGGAGGCTTGTGGACCATTGCATCTGCTTCACTCTGAGCAGTCACAGTGTGCTTACCCCAGGGGGCAGTGGAGAGCAGACTGCAACCACAGAGCAGGGTGTACCCGGTACACAGAGCTGTTTACTACAGCAAGCCAGGGTCTTTCCAGTTCGTATGTCTGCTGTGGGTAAGAATCATGACGAAGCTGTTAAATCATGAATTTATTTTTGAAGCATCCACAGGTGGTACTAAGCCTATAACTTAGATAAACTGTTATCTGGGGTCAAGCAGCTATATGACCATCAAAGATACAAAAAGATACAAAAAGTTAATCTTTTTAAGATTAACTGACTTTTTATACGTATGTATTTATTTCCTTTTTAGCACGAGGTAGGACTAACCTCGAGCTTAGAGAGAAGTTCATCCTACCAGAGGGAGCATCCCAGGGAATGACCCCTTTCCGGTCACGGGGTCGAAGATCCAAACCGTCTTCCCGGGCAGCTTCTCCCACCCGCTCCAGCTCAAGTGCTAGTCAGAGTAACCACAGCTGTACATCCATGCCGTCTTCCCCAGCCACCCCAGCCAGTGGGACGAAGGTACGTGCTGATGCCCCTCGGGGGCGCCTTCCCCATTGCCATCTTGGCAGACGTTCGCTGTTCTTGGGAGCCTCTGGAAGACTCCAGAGAGAAGAGCCGTAGAAGCATATTGTACACACCCTCCACCTCCTAGACCAGGAGTGCCCAGGCCTTCACAGTGCAGAGAAACACAGCCTAAGATGATTACAAAGAACATTTATTAAAATTCAGGCTGATTACATCAGAAACACTCGTTTTCTCTTATTCCCAGTTTGTGTGTGACCCCGTCCAGCCACTAATTTTGAAAATCCAGGTACTGTCTGTGCAGCTAGAGCTAACTTTGGAGAGAAATTTGCTGTTACAATGGGTTATAAATGAAGAATGCTATTGCCCTTCTGCCTGGTCCCTCTCCTCCCCATTGGACTGATGTGCATTTTATTTTGTTTTCTGTTTCTTTAAAATTTAGTGTCTTCTGTTTATTTTTTTCTGTTCCTAATTTGCTCCCTTTCTGTTCCAATTTAAATTGTCCTCGTCCTTCCCTTTGGATTTCCGTTTCACAGACTCCACTTCAGTTCTCTCGCTGTTATGACAAACCTTGGCTGGTAAACAGTAAAGCGGGCACCCCTGTCAGGGACAGCCATTGTCCTGACCTTCGGCTGCCCAGCCCTGAGGTAGAGTATGGCTTTGCTGAGTGGGGACACGGTCAGGATGAGACCCTCGCTTATGCCAAGACCCTGCCCTGCTCTTCTTCCTGACACAGCCAATCTGTCTTCTGTCTTTGGTGCTTGCAGGCACAGCTGATTCGCCAGTCCAGTGCTTTCAGGGGTTTCTAACTCAGTCACCGAAGTTGGAGATGAATAAGAGAGGCCTAAAACTTTTAACAACTTTCTAAGTCTTTAGCATTTCATTTGCTCAGGATGGTAAATAATGATCATTCCTGATTTATTGATTGATAGTGTTTATAATCAAGCCTCTTGGAGTCTCCAAATGTCAGATACCCAGATGAGTTATGAACACTTGAAATTCAGCTATGGTGCATGTTCACCAATGTTGTATTTTTGCTTACAACAAGAGCGGTTGGTGCCATCTACCCTGAGACAGCTCCCCAGGGTGGCTGGTACTGCCACACTGGCCCAAGGCATGGGTGCTGTCTACTTCAGCCAAGCGCGGGATCAGTGGCCACTGCTGAGGCTCGGATTTTAGGTTCTGAATCCCTTGGCCTAAGGCGTGTGGGTTTCTGTCACCTTGATCTGGATACACATGTCAACAGACGAGCATGTTTAAGTGCAGCCATTACAATGCCTAAACACTTGGAAGAACAGTGTTTCAGAAATAAAACATTGGACCAGCAGCTTGCCTCATAGCAGTATAATTTGCATTCTAGCTGCTAGGGGGAAGCATTGGGTTCTTGTGCCTCAAAGCACAGAACTTTCATCAGACAAATTTTCAGCCAGAGAAACTGAGGAGGCACAAGAAGCCAGGCTGTGAATGAACTGCTGCTTTGGGATCCATCCCACTCCCAGCTAAAACTGCAGTTCAGAAATCTATCTGGTTTAGATCATGATCTGGGGACCTACTGCCGCTAAAACCCTAAGACTCAACATGATGGTTTTGCTTTTCTTCTTCTATAATAGCTCCAGTTTCATGAAAATCTCAAGAGCTCTAAAATTTTAAATGTTTAATTTCTGAAGTACAAATTCTCATACAATTCTGATAGCTGGGCCCTGTTTTTTTTGTTGTTGTTGTTTTTTTGTGGGTACCGGGAGTCAAACTCAGGACCTCGCGTTTGCCAGGCAGGCGCTTATGCCGCTGAGCTATCTCACTGGCCCAGGGCCTTGTTGTTTTGTCTTAAGTTGTAATATCTTGTTTCATTTTGAGGTTTCATTTTCTTCCCTCGTTGGTGTCCTGTAGCCAGGCCATGTTCTGACTGGACGCCCTGCCCGGGGTCTCTGGGCTGTGAATTCCCAGCAGCAGTGCTCAGGAAGGATCGCTTCTGAAACTGGTGCTCCTCCTGTGGGCCAGGAGAGTTCATGCTTGAGTGTTAATCACTTCCTGTCGCTTTGCTTTTTCATTATAAATTAAAGAAATGCAGCACACACAATCAGATGGATTACTTTACTCTTCTATCTGTATAAACATCTTAAAGGTCCTGGAAAACAATGTACACAGCTGATTTCAAAGGAAAATCAGCATGCTGTGGCATGAGTGATATTTAAAACAGACTTTCAATATTCTTTCCCCTTCAAGTTAAGTCTGCTTACTATCTCTTTTTTAAAAATCATATAGGTAATGTAGCTCCTGCTGGTAGCAGTAATAATATAAAACTTCCAGATTAGGAAATGCCTCTCCAAATCATTTATTCATTCACCAAGGTTTTATTCAGTTCCTATTCTGTGCTAGTTTTAGCTGCTAAAGATGTACAAGAGCATAAAACAAAAGTCCTTGCTTTTATAAAGTTGACACTGTAATGCAAGAGAAAGAGGCAGTGAGAAAGTATGTAATACACGAGGCAGCGATAAATACTGTGCAAAACAAGCAGCAGGGAGCCAGGTAGGAGGATTGCAAGCTGGAGCCCAGCCTGGGCAACTTAAGAACTTAGCAAGATCACATCTCAAGGGCCGGGGATATAGCTCAGTGGCACAGTGCCTGCCTGACAAGCGCAAGGTCCTGAGTTCGATTCCCAGTACCAAAAAAAAAAAAAGATCCCATCTCAAAATGTGAAAAAACTGGTGATACAGTCACTGTAAAGGCGCTGCTGGGTCAAGCCCCCATATGGGGAGGGAGGGGTAAAAAAAAAAAAAATCAGAGGAAGAGATTAGAAAGGTGCAAGCCATGTGGAGTAGTGAGGCAAAACTGCTGAAAATATCATTCTTTCAGAAAGCAGGGCCTCTGAAGGAAGTGAGGGGAGGAGCCACACATACTGGGGTGGGGTGTGCAGTAAGGGTCTAGGCAGAGTGGACAGCAAGGGGACAACACCAGAGGCCCCTGGGCCTTTGGACAAATGGCGAGGAGGCCATTGTGCCTGGGATAGGCTAAACAACAGGGACTGTGGTAGAAATGAGGTGGGAGAGGCCAGATCCTGAGGGAGGAGCAGAGGCACAGGCTGGTTCATTTGGACCCATCCAGTCCCGGAGCCCAGATGCAAACCCGTATCCTCTGGCTCCACGTTCAAGGGAGCGTTCCTGACACCACCGTCCCACTTCCTGTGCCTCACGTCGTTTATTTGGTCCACAAGTCAAGTAATTTTAGCTGCATTTTAGCAATGCAGGTGGAGGTAGACTAACAAGAGGCCTTGACTAAACTTATTACACCTACTTACTGTTGGAGTAACACTTGAATCTCTATCAATATTTCAAATTTCTAACCCCAAAACATTGATTTGTAGGATTATTTGGATTTTTTTCTTTATTCATTTACCATGTTTCATTATAACTATATTAATCTTACTATCTGGAGATTTTTTTCCATTTCTAGTAGAAATTTATCATCAAGATAAAAGGTATTTGGGCCGGTGAGATGGCTCAGCGGCGTAAGCGGCTGCCTTGGAAGCGCAAAGGCCTGAGTTCGACTCCCGGAACCCACATACGAAAAAGGGGCCGGTGATATCGCTCAGCGGCACGGGCGCCTGTTGGCGCGCGAGGTCCTGAGGTCGTTCCCCCGGTACCCACAAAAAAAAAAAAAAAAAAAGATAAAAGGTATTAGAAGACATTTTGAAATTTTAAATTGGAATTTAGAATCTTTGAGAATCATCAAAATCCATGACCTAGGATACTTTGAAAGTAGGTCTTCGTTTTCCTGGACTTTTAATTTGCTTTTCAAATGATCAGATACAAAGAGGCTTTTAAGTAGATCTTTTAAAATTAAATGTCTATCAAAGATTTCATCAAGTAATTGTGACCTTTTAATTTTTTTTAAAGATAATTCCATCAACAGGCAGCAAGTTGAAACGACCAACACCAACTTTCCATTCTAGCCGAACATCCCTCGCTGGTGATACCAGCAATAGCTCTTCCCCAGCCTCCACAGGTGCCAAGACTAATCGGGCAGGTAAGTCCCACGAAGTCTGTGCTGGGCCGAGGGGCGAGGGCAGGAGCCAGGCTGAGAGGGAAACAGCAGCCTGCAGGTCGTGACCTGCGCTTCTTCTCCTGTCAGTACAGCCAGCTCTACCCTTGCCTTCTGAGGGGCTTCCACATGTAAAGCTAGGCCACCTCTCCTTGATCAGAAATGATCGCAGCTGAAAGAGGCTGAAAGGAAGAAGGGCCAGGCCAGAGTTGGGCAGGGCAGGCAGTTTGCTAGGATTTATTACAAATGGTGGTAAACTGAGAAAGTCAGGGAAAGATTGTATCTGTTGACCACTCCTAGGAACCTGGGAATTTGCCATCTCTCTTGGCTCTGTGTTTCCCTTTCTTCACCTCCATTCTCCATCTGCCCGTGTGTTACCTGCTCACCTACTGGTGCTGGGGTGATTGTGCGGCTCACCTGACTCTGCTTTAGGGGCTTGGCACATCCTAGTATAGCTGATAGAATCTGCTTTCCACTGTGAGGAAGCAAGCTTCTCAGGCGAACTCACAAGCCAGGAAAGGCTCAGTGACTGCAGGGTGGATGAGGAAACCAGGGTTCGGAAGAGCTGTGATTTGCCCAAGGCCACACAGGAAATCAGATAATATTAGGATCAGCATTCTGAGTTCTGGTCACTTGTGCTGCTACCCATGTCTTCTCTGTTATAATCTGTTACATCATCTGCTGCTCTCTTGAATTTCAGACCCTAAAAAGTCAGCCAGTCGCCCTGGAAGCCGGGCTGGGAGTCGAGCCGGGAGTCGGGCCAGCAGCCGGCGAGGAAGTGACGCCTCTGACTTTGACCTCTTAGAGACGCAGTCAGCCTGTTCAGACACTTCAGAAAGCAGCGCTGCAGGGGGCCAGGGCAGCTCCAGGAGAGGGCTAACCAAACCTTCCAAAATCCCAACCATGTCCAAGAAGACCACCACTGCCTCCCCCAGGACTCCGGGTCCCAAGCGATAACACTGTCCAAGCCCCCACGCCACTGTCCACTTTGAATCCTGCTCCATACATTGGATGTATATTTATTCTGAATGGGAGAAGTTATATTGTTAAAAGTGTAAAAGAATAATTGTGTTATGAAGCTGCCTTATTTTTTTTTTCTTTTTGTAAGTTACTATTTTCATGTGAATATTTATGTAGATAAAATTCACCTCCTGGTAACCCTGTGATGGATGGGGCCCAGAAATGAAATATTTGAGAAAAACAAATGAAAAGGTCAAGATGCGAATATGTATTAAAAAAAAAAAAAAAAGCCTCTAACTAGGGTTTCTGCGTGGTGCAGGGTTGTACACCTGCTTTATCTTTTAGGAGTATTCCTAAATGCATCTTCTTTATAAACTTGACTTGCTGTCTCAGCAAGATAAATTATATTAAAAAAAAAATCCTGCAGTGTTTAAGGAACTCTTTTTGTAAATCACAGACACCTCAATTAGCAAGAACGGAGGGGAGGGCACTCATAACTGTGTTTCCATTGTTTTAATGTTGTGTGATTTTAGCCGAAGAGAGGGAACCTCATCTAGGTAGCATTTGCACACAGTACAGCCAAGGAGTTCATTGCAATACTGACTTGGAATACTGTCTCAGTGCTGCGTGTGTGAAGGACTCGTAGCTACTAGAATTCAGGGGTAAATGGAACTGTTCAGAAAATGTCAGAACATTGGGCTTTTAAACCAATTTGTAGCTATCCAGCCTTGCCTCCAGTAGCTCCTGTGCTCACCAGGCCCCAGACTCTTGGTGAGGGAGACTCCTTGGTGGCACTGTGGATTACAGATTTGTTTATCTGCACTTTTTGCTATTTATTTAAACGGTCGATCAACTTCCCACAAACTGAGGAATGAATTCCACAAGCCTAGTCTGAAAATGTGGACCTAAGACAAATACTTGCTCACCCTTTAATGGAGCTCACCAGCACACTTGTTCACCAGTCCTGTTCGCTTCTGTCTTTTTTTGTGCGTAATAAAGTCAACTGACCAAGTGATCACAAAGGGGCTGTCTGGGGCTCCTGATTTTTAGCTGCTGTTCCTCTTCAGCTCCGACCTTGTTGCTGTGTGATTATCTCAATTGGTTTTAATTGAGGCAGAAACTGAAGCTCTACCAATGAACTGTTTAAAACAAGTCACACTTTTGTATTAAAATTGCTTGCAGTAACAAATGTTTTGTAATTCCTGATTTTCTTCTCCACTGTTACCTTATATTTAAGTGTCATCCAGGGTCTGATAGGGTTGTAGGTACTCAAAACACCATTCAAATCAAGCTGTCTTGGATAAATTGTAATCCTCATAGATTTTTAAAAGAATAATTGTGTTATGAAGCTGCCTTTTTTTTTCTTTTTGTAAGTTACTATTTTCATGTGAATATTTATATAGATTCGCAAAGCAATAGGATATTGTTAACACAGATACGTAGGGTATCTGTTCTACTTACATAACTAAACGAATACCAGCCTGTAAGATGTTTATATTAGAAATCACAAAGTCCTGGGGTTTGAGAGATTGGGGCCAGTTTCTCAGTATGCTGAAATTTGTTTAAATGATAGAATTTCAGGGGTGAAAAGTCAAACTGGTCATCCTGTTACCACACAAAAGGCTTGCTCTGCTGGCCACTTGACAAAGACATAAGAGGCGAGGCAGAGGCAGAGAAAGAACTTCATTAGCATAAGGGAGCTGGTCCAAAGATGGCTGCTCGGGTCCTCACCCTGAAGAGACTTCTTCCCCGGAAGCTGATAGGCATGGTTCATGTAGGAGATGGGTGGTCCAGACTGGTGGGCGCCTGCTCACGGGTGTTTTGTGGCCAAAGGACACGTCCGATCTTAACTGCCTAGTCAGGCGACCCTTATTCCCTCTGGTTATTCTTGTGGCTGATTAGTTCGCTCACACGTAGTTTGGGACATACACAGCGATTGGGCCAGTGCGGGTATCTGCCCCAGGGACGTCATGCAGATTGCACAGTGGTACATTCAGGTCACATAGGTAGTGCGCATAAGACGTAGTCCCAGTGCTCACCTCCAATCCAACCTAGCTGCTTTGTTTTACAGGGGGAGAAACGGATAGGAAGGTAGGTGAGAATGATTTCCCTGAGATCACAGAGTAAATGACAGAGGTGGTGGGTTCTTCTCAGCCCAGAAATACAAGGCAGAGAGTTTAGATGAGTAAACATTTATCATAGAGTGAAAGCAAACAGCTGCCTGGTAAATGAGCCTGGGAGGGGGCCCAACAAGGGTTTCCAAAGAGACTGTGTCTAGGGTTTTTATACACAAAAATGACTGATTCAGCCAAGTTGAGATTAACCTATGATGTTACAAGCAGGAAAGTTTGATTTAAAAGAACCTCCAGTGGGCCGGTGAGATAGCTCAGTGGCATAAGCGCCTGCCTGGCAAGTGTGAGGTCCTGAGTTTGACTCCCGGTACCCACATAAAAAAATAAAAATAAAAAAAATGAAAGAACCTCTAGGAACTCGGGATGTAGCAGGTCTTTAGAGGGGTACGATTACCTTGTTGCTGGGCAAGAAATTCTCACCAATCCATGAGCCCTGTGTTGGTGAGGCCTCCAGTGTCCTGGCCTTGGCCATCATCCTTCACTGAATCTTCCCGACTCCCTGCTTGGCTTGGCCCTTCCCTGGCTGTCATCTGGCTGTGGGCCTCCCCTCGGGCCAGGATCTCCCTGGGAAATCTCACCTTCCCACAGGCCCCTGCTCATCATCAGCATTTTCTAGTAAACATCATGTTTTACTGAGACTGATTGATCAGATTACTGTTGAGAGCCTCTTGTTAGGAAAATGACACCCAAACCTTAGAAAACAGGGCCTAAGCCCCACCCTGCCAGCAGGGAGGGCTCTCCCAAGTCTCTCATTACCTCCCTGCTTTTGTCTCCCTATTCATATCTGGCACTTCCTGTTTCTTCTAGCCCTTACTTGGCTTTACAGTGTGTAAAACATCCAAATATTAACATTCTAATAGGGAATAGGCTAGAGAATGTCAGAAGAGGGCCACAAATGCAGGCCATCTATATTCTTCATCATCAAGCCATACTTTCTTGTTTTCGAGGCATGACCTCACTGTAGTTCAGGCTGGCCTTGGTCCTCTTGCCACAGCCTCCTGCGTGCTGGGATTCCATGCATGTGCCAACATGCCAGGCTTTAGGTTGTAGTTCTTAAAATACCGGAATTTAGCAAAATATCAATGAACGTCTTGTCAAAAATTAGGTCACATGCTCAGGTTAAAGGGAGAATGCAGCCTGAAGGGTTTCAGAGGAAGCACTTACTCTCTTGCCTGTGGAATGGGGTGACTTCAAGCTGAGAAAACTTAGTGTAGAGCAGTGTTTTCACCCGTATGGCTTCCACCTCTAGCCTCCTGGGAGCAGAAGCATGCTGAGATCAGTGTGACCTCCATCTTCTAGAGCATTGTTTTGTTTTTTTTTTTGTTTTTTTTTTTTTTGTGGGTACCGGGGGGACGACCTCAGGACCTCGCGCGCCAACAGGCACCCGTGCCGCTGAGCGATATCACCGGCCCCTTTTTCGTATGTGGGATCCGGGAGTCGAACTCGGGCCTTCGCGCTTGCAAGGCAGGCCCTTAAGCCGCTGAGCCGTCTCACCGGCCCTAGAGCATTGTTTGTCTTTACTGAGGAATTCAGCTTTTCTCTGAGTCTTCCTGGCAAAGCTCAGCTGGTGGTGGCACCCACAGAAAGTGTATTTCCACTCAACAAGCTGCTGTGTGCAAGACCATGTAGGAAACATACCCTTAAAAGGGTTAAAATAGACTTCTGAGAAACAACGAAAGACAAATTTGGTGTCTGCTGGTACCTTGAATGATGCGATAATACCTGATGTTTCTGGAGGGCTCGCCATAGGCCAGCGGTTGTGCTAAGCTCACATTCTCATTTAATACCCGCCCCATTCCTGTGATTGCGTCTCTTTTTATGGATGAGGAACAGCCTGAGACCAACGAACTTGCCAAGGTCACAGAGTCACCAGGTGGCAGGGGAAAGCCCTTGTTTGACACCACTTCCTCCAAGAAACCCCACCTCAATTCCCTCCCAGTCCCGGAGTTCCACTCACACTGCCCTCTCCCACTTCCCCGTCCTGTTCTGCCCTTCCAGGCGCTCTGTCGCTGCTCCGGGAGCACAGCTTTCATCCTGCCGTCGGAAGTGACCAAGTTCACGACGATCACCCTTGGTACAGTGACCACTGCGCAGGGGTCAGGTCTTGTCTCCCTCCTGTTGGCGGAGGGCCCGCCACAGAGCAGCGCGCCCTGGTGGTTGCTGAGCTGCATTGCGGCCCGGGCTGCCCTTTAGAGTTACAGGAATGTGAAGCCCTTGGGAGAGCACACGGCCATCTGCACACATCCTAAGCGGAGACCCGATTTCCGTCTTAAGAGTCAGCCCCAACACAGGGCTGCTTGTAGTCTAACTGGGAGCCCAGCACTGCACAAAACGCAGGCCGAGAATTACAGGCTGCATGGGAGGCTCCAAATACCGTGGTGTGGGCCCGCGGGAGTCAAGAGGGTGCCCAGAGTACAGAGAGGACAGTGAAGGGGGTGCGGGAGCGGATTCAGCGCCTCACCACGCTACGTGGGCAGCCCTCGACTCTGCTCTCTGCCCCACTCACCACGCCCTGTGGATTCAGCCTCGGAAACAGCTTTCTCCTCCGCCCTCCGCCCTCCGCCCTCCGCCCACCGCCCTCCGCCCTCCGCCCACCGCCCTCCGCCCTCCGCCCCCCGCCCACCGCCCTCCGCCCCTCCGCCCTCCGCCCACCGCCCTCCGCCCCTCCGCAACCAGAAGTGAATGTCAACCTCCCGCCCCCTTCGTTCCTGTACGCGCTGCCAAGTCCGGACCCAGACTCCAGGCTCCGTCCCCCCGGTGCACACCGCCCTCTGCATCCTGCCTCTCGTCTGGCCGTGGTCACTTTCCTCGGCTGATCTGCATTATCCTTATAGGTTAAAACCCACGTCCTTGCGGGGCTTGCGAACCACGTGGAAATTTACCTGTGGGGTAAAAGACAAGCCAGGCATGTGTTTAAAGCACCAGCAGCGGATTATATTAAGAATTTAGTTGATATTAAAAACTTTGAAGTAATTACTACATTAAAATGTGATTTGGGGATGGGCAACACGCCCTAATGTGCAGCGGTTTAATCTCGAATCCACATGGGAGACGCCACAATTGCCCAGGGTCCTCGTGTGGCCACCTGCGAGGCTCCTTATGGCCCCTTTGGCGGTTCCTTCCAGCCTGTGTTTCCCCGGCTTCCCAGGCTCTGCAGAACATCTAACCTGCGGGTGTCGGCTGCCCCATCCCCGCTCTCTGACGCGTGACCTGGGAGAAGCCCCTGAACCTCTGCGTGTCTCATTTCATCTGTTAAAAAGAGGGGGTTCCAGTGGTGTGCGCCATAACGACGCGTGAGCATTACGGGACAGACAGGACTCGGAACATGCCCAGCACGTGGCAAGGGCCATTACGATGCTCCGGGGCCTGGACACAAGGTCCTCCCCCTGCTAGAGGACTTTGCTCCCACTGACTCCTGCTGACCCAGGGCAATTCCACGGAGCCTCGGAGCTCAGGCCAGGTGCCGCTTCCTCCAGCGCAGGGCCTTAACCATCCACGAATAAATGCAGGAGAGAGCCCCCCCGGGGGGGTGCAGGTGCGCAGAAAGGGCTCAGTCCGGGCGTTTTCGGAAGGCCCCTTCTCTTACAAACCGCGGACGACTGACAGGATGCACGAAAGTGGCTCCTGGATGCTCCGGGAGGGTCCGGGAGCTGCGGGTTGCGCTGGAGGCGGAGGCGGGTGGATCAGCAGCTGGGTGCACAGCGGTAACCAGACGAGGCGGCACCCAGGGCACGAGGGAGCAGGTTGGGTGGGAGCCCCGGGAGAAACGACGGAGCTCAGACCGGATCAGGAGCCATCGCAGCGGCGCCCAGGGACCGCGGGGAAGGCGAATGGCGAAGGCGAGGCGCTGCGGTGGGCCGGACCCCAGGGCCAGCAGTTTCGGGCGGAGGAATGCGTCCCAGCCTCGGGCCAGGGCTGGCACTTGCGCGGCGCCTCCCGAGGGACCGGGGGGCGCGTGTAGGGCCGGGTGGCAACTCCCCGCTGGCAGGACTAGCTGGGCGACAAGGACCACGCCCCGCGGGAGCGCAGGTTCCTGCTTTTCCAGGACCGTGCGGGGACTCGGCCTCCGAGGCGAGACCAAGGCTGCGCTCGACGGCTCGGCCAGCGGCTGGGAGGGCGCCCAGCAGAGCCCGGACGGAACGGACGCGTGGGCTGCGGACCCTCGCGCGGCTCGCCCACCCCCACCCCGGAGCCGCACCGCGGGGCCGCACTTTGGGGGGCGTCGGCTCGGCCCTGACCACGCCCCCGTGCCACCATTGGTCCGGCCGGGAAGGACCAGGCCGAGGACGGCCGGCCGGGCTGAGACTCCTCGCGGGTGCGCACCGAGGACGCCACCGAGCTCGCCGGCCGCCCCTGCCGCTCCCCAGACCTCGGCCTCACCGCGACTGGCGGCCCGGAGGGACAGGGGGATCAGCCGGCAAGCGCAGGCCCCGCCGTAGACCCCGTCCCGCGGCGGTGCCGGCCGCGCCCGTCGTCCCGGGCCCCGACAGTTCCCGCGCGGGGGCGCCGTGGGGATTTGGCCCCGGCCGCAGGCGACGCCCGCCCGGTCCCGCCGGCCGCCGAGCCCGGCCCGCACCCGCCGTCGGGGCGGCCCCGCCCGGGCCCAGGCCGGCCGTGGAGCACGTGGCCCCCGCCGAGCGCACGCCGCCCGCCATGGCCGCGCGCCCCGGGCCGCTCTGGCTCCTGGGCCTGGCGCTGTGCGCGCTGGGCAGCAGCCCCGGCCCGCGCCCCCTGCACGGCTGTCCCCAGCGTCGCCTGGGCGCGCGTGAGCGCCGCGACATGCAGCGCGAGATCCTGGCGGTGCTCGGGCTGCCCGGGCGACCTCGGCCCCGGCCCTGCACAACGCCCGCCGCCGCCAGGCTTCCAGCGTCCGCGCCGCTCTTCATGCTGGACCTCTACCACGCCATTGCCGGCGGCGACGACGAGGACGCCGGGCCCCTAGGGCGGCGTCTGGGCCGCGCAGACCTGGTCATGAGCTTCGTGAACATGGGTGAGTGCGGCCGCGGGGACGCTGTCACGGACCGGCGCCGACCGGGCGCCCCCCTGCCGGGCTGTGCGGGGGGTCCCGGAGCAGTGCCAGCCCCCTGCCAGGACGGGCAGTGCGGGTGCAGTGGACACGACCTGCCACAGCGGGGAGACTGCGGTGGTCAGGACATGGAAGGTCTGAGGGGTGCCCGGGGGCCCCCTGGGCAATGGGGGGTACAGGAGCAGTGAGGGTGTGGTCTACCAGACGGCCGCCTTCACGTGCCTGCAACACACCCAGGAGTGGAATCTGGTGGTGTCGGGCCCACCTGGGTGGCACCAGAAAGACAGTTGGGTCCTGGGAGACACAGATGAGTAAACAGAGGCCGTGGTGCTGTCACTGTGATAAGGGCAGTGCTGAGGAGAGGGGCAAAGTTCAGCGGGAAGCCCGTGGTCACATCATCAGAGTGACCAGAGCTGACCCGCATGCCCTGAGTGGGTGGGGTGCGCTGTCAGGAGACAGCCAGGTAAGGGGTGGACACCCTCAGCTCAGTGGCCTGGGGACTGTGGTCTTGTTGGCCTGGGCCTTGGACCCTCCTCTTTCTCCCAGACAAAGCCTAGCTCCTCCTCTCTGCAGAACTCCTTTCAAACCATGGAGCCAGTTGGTCCTAAGATCTCAAAGGTAATTTCCCACTGCTCTTGAATCTACAGGCATTCGTACTCAAGCTAGGTCAGGTCCTCATCCACTTTCTCTCCTCTCTGTGGCTGGTGACAGGCAGGGGCCTGAAAGCAGGGAGAGGAACCTTGCCCGGGCCACCAGCCCCCTTCGCCCGAAGTGTGGCTTATTATCCTCCCAGGATCGTGTGAGTAGCCATGGTCTCCATCTCCATCTTCCAGGGGAGGCACAGCCAAGCCAGGACAGACCCGGGGTGGCTCGACATCTAGCGCCGTGACATTTCTGTCCTGTGAGGCTTTCAGGGTGGAGAGAGCTTTCTGAGGAGTTTGGGGAGAGGAAATGAGGCAGCAATAGCAGCAGGCTTTGGGGGGCCTCAGCCATGTTTCCTACACCAGGTGGGAAGAGGGGCAGACACACCTCTGCGTCGCCAACCCAGAGCTGGTGGCGGCCTGAAGTGGGGGAGGGAGCAGCAGCCCCTCACCAGTGTTGAGAGCCAGGCCTGGCACTGGGCGCTGCCTTCCTGCTAAAAGGGCAGGGTGAGGCCTTGGACAGAGGACACCATATGTGGCTGCGACCAGAATTCTGTCCTCAGGACAGGCTGACCCAGGGCTCAGGACCAAGAACAGGGTGAATGGACTTGCCCAAGAATGTCCCCAGGGGAGCCACCCATCAGAATGAGTCACTGCCCAGCCCATGGCCGCTTCCCCCAGCATCCCCTGGGTCAAGGCACACACAGTGTGGGGGACCACCTGGATGGCTGTCCTTGAGAGAAGAGCAACTATCTCCATCTTGGCTGAACATGGCCCTAATTCCACCTATTGATATGTACAGAGCTGGCTAGGACTTTTCCTTATCTCTTTAATTGGCTTTAGGCAATGCAAATAGGTCCAGCCGAGGTCCTGATGTGTAGTCTTTGAAGCAAAGCGACAGGCCTGTGTTTCCCCGCCCCTTTGCTCCCAATACATGGTTGAGCCTGGCGGGATGGAGAGCCATGCTCCACGCTGTCGGCTGGGATCGAGCCTCGAGAAAGAGGCTATGACTTCCCAGGGCATAAAAGATTATACATCAGAGCTGAAGCACCGACCCCAAAACATTAGATACTATCTTGAATTGTGTTATGCAGATTACTCCTTCTGCATATACTTCCCTCTGCATTTGCAAAGGTGATTTTCAGGCCTAGCCCAGCTCACTGAGACTCACGTACTTCCCGAGACTCACGTACTTCCCGCCACTCTCACAGTCACTCATCCCCAAGCCACTCCCCTCCTTCAGAATTAATAAAACCCGGGTTTGGCCCTGGGTCGTGGCCTTGGTCCCAGTAGCCACCATCTTGGCGGGACTTAGGACCCCTTGGCTCCCCACAACTATAGATATGACTTAGTGTCTTTATTCTCACCGTGGGTTGCATTGGATGTGGTAGATTGGAATTAACTCGGTAGAATTCCAATAACTTCCTTTTGGGTTTACAAATCTAACTTCCTGGACCGTGACGAGGACCAGGAAGGGCTCTCTATAACACAGCCCTGGTGGGAGCTGTTGCTGGAATGGAGTAGAGCCCAGCCCTGCTGTGTGACCTTAGGGAAATCCCTAGTCCTCTCTGAGCCTCAGGCCCCTCCTTGTGAATGGGGCTCCTGGACAACCAGCCTTGGGGTTGGAAGTTACATGACTGCTTGACGGAACGGCAGGATGCCCCCCTTTCCCCTTGGAGAGCCAACCTTGACCTGGCCACTTCGGACCCTTGTCCCTCCCAGCTGCACCCCAGCCTTGGTGTGGATGGGACAGGAAATCCCATGTCTTGTAGACGCTGAAACCCAGAAACAGATTCTAAAAGCCAACCAAGGGGTGTTTGCACCTGTGTTTAGGAGAAGAACGACCACATGAACTTTCCCAGCCTCCGGTTCTCCTGTAGTCCAGGCCACAACATGTGAAACTTTTGCCAGCTGTATTTCATGGGCTCAGAGAGGTCCAAAGGCCACCCCAGAGCCTCACAGCATGCCCAGGGCACATCCGCAGCTATTGGTTCCAGATCCCAGCTCCTTCCCACGCTGTCTCTGTGTATTCCTTTAGGACCTGCGCCTTGGACGCCGCTGTGGATGAACAAGCAGGTCTTTGTTCAGTGGTGGCCCTGGCTGTGGGTGGCTCCTGCAGAAGGGCCTCTGTATTCTACCTTCTCGCTGCACCATGACTCTCTTGGCCTAAGTTGTTTGACTGGTAGTCACCCAGCCCAACTGTGAAGGTCAGGGCCCAGAACCACCGTGGAGTCTGAGGGCTGTGACGCTGGGCGTCCACCCCCACGCCCAGCTCTCACACCTGCTGCTTCCGGCTCCGCCTCTCCCGTTGGCCCCGTCTGGCTCCTCAGTGGCTGGGTCTGTGGCTGCCAGGCCTCTGACTGTTGATGGCAGCCTGAGGGACCCAGAACCTGGGGTTCTCCAGACCTCATGCCTGGGCTCAGGCCCATGAGGAGCAGGCACCTTAGGGAGCCAGCAGGGTTTGCAGGGCCCTCGATGGGAGCCGTGGCTGTGGTCAGAGCGGGCTGCCCTCCCCACCTGTCTGTCCATCTCAGCCTGTCCCTCTTGGCTCCCCTGGGCAGGACGCAGTCATGGGGGCCATAACGATGGGGAGCAGACGAATCTCGTGCCTGGTTTCCCTGTGCTCAGCATATGACCCAGCTTCCTGTCGCCACTGCCTGGACCTGTCCTTCCCTCCTGGCCATGTCTTGGGCCAGTGATGGTGTTAGAAAAACGAGTTGCCTCCCAGCCTGGTCCTGTGGCTCTGTAAGAAGCACACTGTCTGTCCCCTGGGTGTGATTGTCTCAGACCTGCCCGGCCCCAGCTGGGGGAAGGAGGCAGGGAGGACCTACTCTGCACAGCTCCCCGAATCCTCGCACGTCTCCCCAATTCCTCCCACCTCAGGGCAGTGCAGGGACAGCCACTCCAGACCGAGCGTGCAGGCTCAGGCCAAGCAGGCTGAAGTCTAGGCCGGATCACCGTGGCGCCAGCTTCACTCTCCTGAACCAGACGAAATATTCCCGTGGCTCAGGTGACCAAGGACAGGGTGGTGATGAACTGAGCTTGTTGGATTTGGGGGAATCAGGGCTGAGTGAAAACTCTTGCCAGGCCTGTGACCTTGAAGGGTGACACTTCTCTCCTTGGTTTCAGGGTCACTTTTCTTAGTTCTCTACTAGGAATTCTGTCATTTCCCACTCATTCATTCAACAAATAGTTATCAGGACCTACTACGTGCCAGCCCGGTTCTAGTTGCTGGGGATGGAACCGAGAACAGTGTCTGTGTCCTTAGACATGAGCCATAAAGACCACTGTCAGGTGAGCTGGGCTGACTTCCCGCCCCCATCCAGGATGACAGGACTGGCCTGGGGTTCTGACTGGGATGTCGCACAGACATTATACATCCTGACTGCGGCATCTCCTCTCAGCGTGATCCGGACTTTCCTATCCACCTCTTCGAGCCTCAGTTTCCTCCTCTGTAAAATGGAGTCACTCATTTATGAGACTATGAGGGCTTGTGTGAGACGCTGCCCAGTGCTGAGCGCGTGTCCAGAACCTGCCGTCTCTTCCTTCATGCGCGTCTCACAATTACTGTCACGCCTTTGCTTTAAAAGAGGAGAGCGAGCCACAGAGAAGGTGCAGGATGTCCCAAGGCCACACAGCAGGTTGTCTCCCTGCCTCCACTTCTTGTGTTTGGCCCCTACAGAGCAGCTGCCTCTCCAAGCAGCCCAGGACGGGCCCAGCGCTGAATGCAGCGAATGCTGCTGAAATGGACTGTATTGAGAGTTGTCTTGGTTACTTTTGTCACTGATGAGACAAAATACCCGACACCTACATGTTAAAGGAGGAAAGGTCTACTTAGCTCACAGTTTGTGGAGGTTTCAGTCCATAGTTAGCTGGTTCTAAGGCAGGGTGGCATGGCAGAGGGGCATCACAAAGGAGAAATAGTGCATTGCAGGGCAGGCAGGCAGGCAGCAGCAAATAGCAGAAGCAGCAGCAGCAGCAGCAGCAAGTGACAGCAGCACCCTCTTTCTGTCCCTTATATTCTATCCAGGCAACCCACCCTGAGGGCAGGTGCACTCACGCGCAGGGTGGGGCTCCCTTAATCTCAGCATGGAACCATTAATCCCAGCATCACATCCTTAATGGCAGCATTACACACCCTACATCCAGCTGCTTCTGAAAAGCCCCACCTATGACCATGAGTGGGGACATCGAGATACCACAAACCATAACATTCCACCTCTGGCCCCCAGAAGAGTCACGCGCATCCCTTTATGCAAAAGGCATAGAGTCCATCTCTAAGAGTTGCCAAAGTCCTCACAGTTTCAGCATTGCTGAAAAGTCCAAGTCCCAAGTCTCCTCTGAGATGTAAGGCAAACTCTTAGCTGTGAGCCCCTGTACAAATGAAAGTTAAACATTTCCAACGTTCAATAGCACAAGATAGAAATTTCCATTCCAAAAGGTACAAATAAGGGGATAGAAAGGAACAGGACCAAAGCAAATCCAGGAGGGCAAACATTAAGTCCCAAGGTTCCTTGTCCAGCATCTGGTGCCACCTGTGGCAAGATGTGAACTTCAAAGGGCTTGGTGGCTCCACCCCTTATGGCACTGCTGATAGTTGTACCCCCCATGGCTTCTCTTGGGCTGGCTCTGGTCACCCCTTGCAGCTTTCCTTAGATGATCCATGTTCCTGGCTTCTCCAAACTTCTGGGGTCTCCACTGCACCTTTGGCTTCACACAGCTTCACACATTGCCCTCTCAGGGGTACACTGCCTGGCCTTCCAGGCCTTCTTCTGAAATCTGGGTGGAAGTCTTCCTGACCCACAACTCTTGCATTCTGCATGCACCTAAAACCAGCACCACGTGGTTGATGCCAAGGTCTGCCACCAGCTGGAGCAGTAGCCAGGCTTCCTTCTCTCTTGGCTGTAGGGGTCGAGTGCCTGGATTGCTGAGCACTAAGAACCGAATCCCGGAGAAAAACTTCTCTAGGCCCCCACCATTCTGGAACATGGTGCTCTGAGGCTTTCTTCTCAAAGCAGAGTCTTTTACCTTTGCAATTTTGAGGCTGCAAAGGCTGGAGTCCTGCTTGTTCTCCTGATGTCCTCAGGCCATCTTTTCTATTGTCCTGTTCCTTCTCAGCAACCAAGTTCTCTTCTCCATCTTTGCATCCTCAACTGTATCAGAGCTTCCTTTTTTGCCAAACTCAAAACATTTTAAATCATTCTGCTGGGCTCTTTGCTCTTGATTCTCAACATAGATCTGGCTAAAAGCCCAGAACAGTAGCCATGTCTCAGCCTCAGGCAAAGTCTCTGGACAGGAGCAAAATGTGGACAAATTTTCTGCCAAAGCAAAAAAATATGATTTGGAATCCAACACCAGTGCAGTCGTTCTTCCCAACAGAAACCTTCCTAGCCAACCAGCAGCAGAAGCAGCAACAGCCAGCAAGTGACAGCAGCTTCCTTGTGTCCCTTTATATTCTGTCCAGGCTGGAAGCCTGTGGATTAGTGCCACCCACACCCAGGGTGGGGCCCCCTTAATCCTAGTATCACACTGTTAATCCCAGCCACCTCCAAAAAGCCCCACCTATGACCACATGAGGCTTTGGGAGGACATCTACATACGAGCCATAACAGAAGTGAACATGTGCTGTAAACAGAGATGTGTTTAAAAATATGAGTTTTATTAATGCGTATGCCTTATAAATAATTCAGATCATATAAATTACAAATTTTCATTATACTAAAATTCAGACCTCATATTCAGAAACACAATATGGAATCACCTAGTATTCTAGTCTGTACTTCAGTGAAAACCAGTGTTAATCTTTTGGTGATGCACATCCAAACCCACACCAGCCCTGATATTTAGCGAACACTGCCGGGAGCCCACTGTGTGCTATTCGCCTTCCTGGTTATCTCGAGAGCCAACAGAAGCACATCAGGCCCCAGTTTGCTGGTTTTACTGGGAAAGATGGGAAGATAGATTCACAGATAGCGTAAGTTGTCACGGAATGGAAGAAATGGCCACTCACCACGCAACCAACGTGGGTGTGAGGGTTCAGCAGTGCTGAAGATGGATCACTGTCTCGTTTGTGAGAGACAAATTAGGTCAGAAGAGGAGGGGGAGACATGGCCCTGCGGCTGGAGAACAGGGAAGGCGAGGGAGGAGGAGACATTTGTGCTGGATCCTAAAAGACGACGGAGTTGCTTTGGAAGAAGGTGAGAGATGTTCAGGCAGAGGGGAAGTGTAAGCAGAAGGTGGCTTTGCGTGTTCTCGGAACTCCAGTTCCTCAGGTGAAATCTAATCCTGGCCTTCCGGCTCAGGACTCTTCTGTGTGTTCCTTCAGGCCAGAACAGAATTCAAGTTCCCCGGCCTTGTGCCGAGTGCAGAATTCCAGTCCAGCTCAGGCCCTCTGTGTCCCCTTGACACATCCCCCACCCCACGAGGCCCTGCTGAGAAATCAGACATGTTAGAGTCCAGACGCCTCGGTTCAGATCCCACCTTGGTCACTTCTAGTCGTGGCCTCATGCATGTTAGCCACCTCCTCGATCTGCAGTGTTCTCATCTATAAAGCAGGGTGAGTAACGCATCTCACAGCAGCGCTGCAGTAGCCGGCCTCCATCGTAGACCTCGGTGATCCCCGCTCCCTGGTGTGCACAGGGACCCCTCTCTCGTTGTGCCACCACTGCTCTGTGTGACCAGTAGTGATAATATGTCACCGCCAAGATCGGGTTCTAAAAGACTGCAGCTTCCGTTTTCTTGGCTTACTCGTTCTGGGGGAGTCCTGTGGTGAGCAGCCCTACAGGGAGAGACGCCCGCATGTGGGGAGCTCAGGTCTGCTGCCATCAGCCACATGCATGAGCTCAGAAGTGAGCTCTCAAGTCCATCAGGCCTTCAGAGAGACTGACGCCTTGGTTGTGACCTCACGACAGACCCTGACCTAGACCCAAGCACCCAGATTCCTGGCCCCTAGAAATGATGTGAAATAAATAATTGCTGTTTTAAGCTGCTCCATCCGAGTACTTGGTCACAAGGCAATGGTAACTGATATACAGTCCTCACATAAACATATAGATGCCGTTAACAGGAACGGCATCTGTAACAGGCCTAACACGGTGCCTGGCACTTAGTTCAGTGCTTTCCAGGTGGGAATTGGCGCGTGGCTTCACCTTTATGCCTTTGCCGAGATGACTGCTCTCCATTTCTGCCTGTCCGAATTTTTCTGCCACTCTTGAATGTTTCTAGAAAAGCATTCTCTGGCCCCTTCTCCCCAGGCACCCCGTGTGGATACAGAGTTCCTCCTCCACTGTGTGTCTGTTAGGCTCCCAGTCTCTCTGTCTGTCTGCATAGCCAGCCCCTCTTCCTCCGAATCCCGGGGAAACCTGAACAACCTCGAATGGCCAGATCACACTCTCCTCGCACCCCGTCCTCTGGTGTCCTGGCCCCTGCCTGCAGGTGCTCTGTGCAGACCGGTAGAGGCGAGGGCAAGAGGAACTTGGCAGGAGGCAGGGAGCCCCGGAGGGATGGAGGCTGGGCTCCTTGACTAGGGCAGAAGCAGGGCTGGCCCTCCTTGTCTTTGTGGTGCTGACAATAACTGTAGTACCTCCCTGAGCCCTTCCCTGGGCCCCCGAGACCTGCAGGCCCTGCTGGAGGAAGGTGGCTTCAGCAGCCATTCTGGGGCCCCTGTTGACAGACAAACCTTGCTGACAGGTGACCCCTCCATCCCAGTGTTGCCATCTGCTGAACTCCAGTCCACTCACATCACATTGGCCCCAAGCCTGCTAGTCCACAGTAGGGACCCTAACCTCTCATGTGACCAATTGGCAAAGTTACTGCCCCTTCTGGGTCTCAGTTTCCCCATCTCGGCAGGGTTGCCCCGCAGGCCTTCCTAGTTCTGCACAAAGAAGGTGCCGCCCCTGCCCACTGATGGGGGTTCCTTGGGGGTGAGCCACAGGGTGGGGAGGCCCACCCAGCCCACCTCCTCAGGGAAGCCTCTTTCCCACAGCAAGAGGCAATGTGTCTCTAAGACCATGCCTTTCTGGAAACTTCCCACAGTTCAGTTCTTTCCTGGGTTGCAACTGGAGGAATCGTGTCCTTCTTGCTCATATCTCCTGGGAACTATTTTTGACCTTGGCGGGCTTGATGTGGTGGCCTGTGTGGGTGTTCCCTTTTAATTTGGGGTCTGAAGCCATCTGAGGACTGGGCCAGTAATTACGTGTTCAGAGCCATTTATGGAAACAGCTCGCGAAAAAGTCAGTAATGAGACCTGGCTGGGAACACCTCAGAAGAGTCCCTGGGCCCGCTCTCCACAGGGCTGAGATTTCCGGTGGGAGAAAGCCCTTCAGCACATAGAAGTGATCGGTTACCAATCCTGTGGCTCCTAAAGGGGCCTGCAGGGTCCACAGAGACGGGGTCTTGTGTAAGGTGTGAAGCGGGGCCCCTGGGCCTTTGCTACCAGCAGGACCAGCCAGACAGGCCCAGCCTGTCCATCTCAGGGGCGCTGGGGAGCCTGTCCCCACCCTCAGAGGCCAGGCTGGGAGAGGAAGCAGGTCCCACGGCAGTGTGAAAACATCAGTGGCCTCTCACGGAGACACACTTGACGTGGAAGTCACTTCCAGACCAGCATTGCCCCAGCCCAAGGGGCAGTGAATGATGGACACTGAGCCGCTGTCCTGGGGACAAGCAGCCCTTGGGAAGAACAGGCAGCCACCCCGCCTGGGCCCCTGGAACACAGGCCCTTGATGAGCAGGCTGCTGGAGCCTCCCATTCCCACCTTACGTGTTCAGCCTCTGCCCTCAAAAAGCTCACTGTCCAGAGGGGCGGCTATGCCAGAAACACGACCCCTGGCTCAGGGAAGAGGGACAGACCAACAGTCTGGACCCTGAGCGGCCAGAGGAGGAGGTGGAGGAGGAGGAGGCGGCAGCTCCTTAGTGGGACTGAAGGGAAAGCAGCCTTTAGAAATGGCGGGAGGGGGCCCCCAGGAGAGTGTGGCCTCGAGGGGTCCTCTGGGAGGAAGATGTCTGTGGGCAGAAAGTACAAGAGGTCATGACACACAGACAGACAGCTGACCGAGGGTCCTCCTTTGGGTGGCTGGGGGCACTGGAAGGGTTTGCTGGGAGGCAGGATGGTTCAGACAGGACAGATGGGTCCTGACAGCCACTCTGAGCTGGAGCAGAAGGGTGTCTTTTGAAGTCTTCCTTTTGGCCAGAAAGAAGACAGATTTAGGTCTCCTGGGTGAGTCTAATTTCATCTAAGGAATAAAAATAGCCAACACTTTGTTGTTGTCAGACAGATGAACGCAGGGTTTGGCATCAGGAGTTGCAGCCTGTGAGTGGCGAGCGCAGGGCCTGGGATGTGGACGGGCAGCATGGCCAGGGATGCCACCTCCTGCCCACAGTGCCCCTTTCCCGGAAGCGTGGGAGCCGGAGGTGGTTTCGTCAGAGGGCGGAGGATGAGGCCCAGGGTTCTGTGATTGTTTATTTTCTCAAAGCTACATTAAGGCAGTTCAGAAAGCAAACTCTGCCGCTCCAGATGGAGCTTTGTAGACAGTAGCCCTGTCTGTCCCTGATGCTGGGCCTATGTCCCTCCAGCCCACGT
The DNA here is from genome assembly GCA_028451465.1 of Erethizon dorsatum. Classification (NCBI taxonomy): domain Eukaryota; kingdom Metazoa; phylum Chordata; class Mammalia; order Rodentia; family Erethizontidae; genus Erethizon; species Erethizon dorsatum. The sequence goes on along the minus strand of CM051827.1, from coordinate 103,968,359 downwards.
GTTCCTCTGGAGCTGGCTGTTGGGTCCCTGTGACTGCTGGAAACTCTGCAGATGTGTTCTGTCCTGAGAGGGGTTATCCATTGTCACTGCATCGGGATCTGCTGAACTTTATAAAATTCCTCCCAGTCACAGGCTGCTTGGGATCACTGTGCTGAGCTCTCCCAGGGCGTGCCAATCGTGTGGCACCCTTTCATGCACCTCCGCTCCTAAGCACTAAGTGCCAGCCACAGCTGTCTCTGTGATGTTTCTCAAACATGCAGGACCTTCGCATTTCAGCGCCCCTCTCTTCCTCTACCTCCTCAGATGCTGGTTCCTTCTCCTGCTGTAAAATCAATTTACCAGGCTTTAAAATAATGGATGGGTTAGGAACATGAGCTGAAGGCTGTGGTTCTCAACCAGGGACAGTTTTCCCCCTGGGGACATTGGGCAACACCTAGAATCACCCTGGATTGTTGCACTGGGGGAGTGGAAGGGGTCCCTGCTAGCATCTAACAGGTAGAAGCCAGGCATGTTGCTAAACATCCTGTAACACACAGGAAAGTGCCCAAGACAAAGAATAAGTTGCCCAAACTGTCAGTAGTGCCGAAGTTGAGGAATCTTTCTCAAGGTGACCAATGTTTGATGATGATGAGCTCACAGATCTGTGATGTGTTTCAGTCTGCTTCTTTCTTTTTTTTTTTTTTGTGTGTGGGTACCGGGGTTCGAACTCAGGACCTCGCACTTGCCAGGCAGGCGCTTATGCCGCTGAGCCATCTCTCCGGCCCTCAGTCTGCTTCTGATGCTCTGATTGTCCCTCTTTAGGCCATTATGAACCGCTGTATGTCGGCCTGAGTCCCTGTGAGTTTCTGAGAGCTCCCCCGCGTGGTCTGAGAAGATGGTCCAGCTGGGGATAGGGCTTTGAGGCTGCTGCTGGGCACTGGAGCTGCTCGGTGCCTCCACCTGCCATCCTTTCTATGCTTTTCCAGTGAACAAAGTCAACAAATAAGTATTTTCTAAGAGAAAAAAATCATGAGTTCACACTAATATTTCCAATTCAAATTTAGGTTGGTAGGCTTTTGCTTAAAATCCTAGGTTTTATGTTTTTATCTATTTTCTTTTATACCAAATAATTGGTCCTGACAACATTGACATAATAATGGTTTGCTTTATAATTATATGTGTAACATTATATATAATACATATATAATAGTTACAGGATACCATCACCATAATAATGTGTTTTCGCAGGCATGTGTCACCACGCCTGACCTACTTTCTTGGGTTTTATCTGACTACCCATAAGACTGTAAATTCCAGGAGGCAGGGGCTGGTCTGCCTTCTTTACTGCAGTGTTTCCTGTGCCTACAGAATGACTTGCATACAACAAGCGCTGCTTCCAAATGTGTCAAATAAGTGAATTAATTAACATTCCTGGATGCAACCAGGAAAAAATGAATGGGAAAAGTGAATGTTCATATAAAGCCATCCAAACCATTAGAAAGAAACTGAGTCATGAATCTTCTCCCACATGCCCCAAATGAAGTTATGAGACCCCCAATATTAGGAACCCCTGCCCCAGATTTTGCAAATGGGAGGAGTAATGACTTCTCAGAAACCTTGCTCCAAAGGTCAGGGTCCCCTCCCAGGGCCACCTTGGGGAGAGGATTCCTGGCAAGATGGATCTGAGGGGGCTGGTGAGATAGCTCAGCGGCATAAGCGCCTGCCTGGCAAGCGCGAGGTCCTGAGTTCGACTCCCAGAACCCACATACGGAAAAAGGGCTGGTGATATCGCTCAGCGGCGTGGGTGCCTGCTGGCACGCGAGGTCCTGAGTTCGACCCCCGGTACTCACCCAAAAAAAAAAAAAAGATGGATCTGAGATCTCAGACCTCAGGTCTGGATCCAGGATGGCAGCCACACAGGGGCATCTCCCCCCATCACAACCCCAGCTTATCTGAGTCTGCCAGAGACACAGAAATGGACTTCCCAGCCCCAGAGCCAGCAGCAGAATTTTACTGGGAAAACCCAAGTAATCCCATAAATTCCCTCTGTGGACCTTTGAGCCAGAGCAGCAGGATGGAAGCACAGCAGGCATTTTGTGCTGTGTATTCTGGCACCTATTTTGTTTTTAGACAATCCCAACTTAGTTTTTATCAACATCACATGCTGTTGGGCACTGTGGTGGAAGGAACCAGGCCAAGAACCAGGACTCCTGGGTTCCATTCATATGTATGTATATGTATATATGTATATATATGCAGATTGGGTATAGTGGTACATACCTGTATTCCAGCACTTGGGAGGCTGAGGTTTGCAAGTTCAAGGCCAACCTGGACTACATAGCTAGACCCTGTCTCGTAAATCCTCCTCCTGCTCCAAAACAGTGCAAATCGTATTTGGTGGCATCTGTCTGAGCCAGACGTGGGAGATGTTCCCAGTGGTGTTGTTGAGGGCTGCCTCAAAGTCCTGGCATCTTTGGGAGATTCCAGACTTTGTTTATATGGGAAGATGGGGCGAGCATGCACCAAAAAGGAAACACTCCTGGATAATATGTTAGTAGCATCTGCTGTACCAAAACCAAGTACTGATGACAGGAACAAACCTAGCTCTTTCCAGTTCTCTTTTGGCCCTATATGAGGGTCATGTGGCAGATGTGGTCCCTGAGCCCAGAGGTTAAGTGCCACGATTAAGGTCAAACATGTAAGAGGGAGGCACCTGGAAACCACCCAAATGCCTCTCCATCGAACTGATACATTTTCATGATAGTTTTTCATTCCATACTTTGAATTTTTTTTTTTTTTTTTTTTTGTGGGTACCGGTGGTCGAACTCAGGACCTCGCACTTGCCAGGCAGGCGCTTATGCTGCTGAGCTATATCACCGGCCCCATATTTTGATTTAGGAAAATAGAGTTGACCAGAGAGCCCACACTGTATTTCTTTGAGTATGTACGTTAAAATTTTTGCCTAATAAATCCCTGTATGCCTCTAAAAAAAGAAAGTTGAATATTTCCCTTTGCCCCCCATCCACTGCTTTTGAGTTTCAGGCATGGCCTCCTGATGGCATTGCCTAATACCTGAAATAAGTTAGAAAATTGGAGATGAGCACCTCTCCCACCTCCTGAAGAATGACCACGACTCTCATCCCATAGTTCTTGCCCCTTCACAGCACTCCCACTTCACAGACAGGGAAACTGAGGTTACAAGGGGGAAGCATCTGAGGGCTGGTGAGGTCAGGAGCACCAGCTGCTGGCCAGATGAGCTGCACTTCTCAGAGCTATCCTAGAGGTTGAAGCAGAGTCAGTCTGCCCAGAACCACTCCGGGGGAAAAGCCCAGGTCCCAACAAGTGCTTGTTCACAACACCAGCTTTCCGAATCCAAGGAGCAGTCACTGAGCAGCTGCGGGTCCACACAGGTCAGCAAAGAAAGGGAGCCACTCCCTTTGACCAGTTCCAGTAATGTCTGATTCAATGCTGCACCCCAGGAAGTTTTACCAACTCCAGATGAAAATCACTATTTTCCTAAAAACTTCCCAACTTCTCGTGCTTGCTTAGAACAGCCAGCATGGGCACTTTCCTGGGCTGGAATTCCTGGGTGGTTTATTAATTTCACAAACTCGTGACACAGAAGTTTGGAAGTAGGACCAGTTCAGCTGCACAAGAACCTTTCAAGAGAACCTGGGCAGGCCATACTGGTTGTCTCAGGAGAGCAGCCACGGACCTTGGGGCTGCCCAGAGCCGGCAGTTTTGTGGGTTGCTCCTTCAGTCTCCAGATCCAACACAGAGCCCCAGGATGCACTCATCAGTGGCACTGTCCCCCGGGAGCAGAAACATACAATGTTTCTACAAGAGGTAGGGAGAAGGGGATGCCCGAGGGACCCACTGTTTTGTCTGTCTCACATAGTGTGACAGTCGACACGCAAGATCTGTTTTATCTTGCACATTTGAGAATCTCACACAGCCACGTAACAGGTGTCTGCAGCTCTTGCATTGACTGAAATTGTCACCTAAGGTATCTGTGTGTATCTGTATGGGGAGGACACATAGGTATAGATCCTCATAGTAGAAGAATCACTCAGTAAAGGTCCAGAACCCTGACTTCCTTCTCTTTGCCTGTGGGGGAGGGACCCAGACCCCGCCCCTGTCACTGTCATTGCCTGGTTCTCAAGTGAGCATGAGTTGGGTGCCGTACCCCACTGTGCTGGAGACCCTGCACATGCCATTCCTTCTCCTCCCTGGTCTGGGGATGGAGCTTCCCACCTGCTTCTGCTCAAATGTGCCCATCCCTGCCCTGCCCAGCACAGCTGTGTGCCTGTCCATCCCTGGACCAGGTCCCCACCACAAGGACAGGAAGTGCTCCCCACATCCACCCAGCTGCACAACCTGGTACTTTTCTAAACTTGACTTGTGGTCATGAGCCAGAGAGGGTTTTTAAAAAGACTCACACACATACAATTAAAATCTCAATGTTGGGTTGTGGGGAAGGCACTTGGACGGCTCCCACCCCTGCCTTCCAGAAACACAGATTTTTGGCTTTCAAAAGTGACAAGAGGCTAAAAGGGAGACTGCCCTAAATATACCACCCTGGGCATTTCCGTGCAGCTGGGGGCTTCTCTTTCTTCGGAGGAGCTCCACTCTTTGGCTTCACCTTGGATGTCGTCTCCTGGCTTTCAGCACACACTATTCGGCCTCCTGATACAGACTCGCATGGGACACTGCAGTGAGCACCAGATCTTCAGCTGCATTCTTCAAATCTCCAGTGTGCAATCAGCCCCTCTGCACTCTTCCATATCCAACCCTGTGGGTGGTCATTATCCGACTTCCAGGAAGACGGCTGAGTGGTGAACACCAAGAGAAAGAGCCTCTCTGAGATTTGGTGTCCAGACACTGGAACATAGCAATGTAAGGAAGGGAAGGAAGGAAGTGGGTCCCCAGGACCCAGCAAAGATCTGAAGCAAGAATTGAAGCCACGGGGAGAGCAAAGAGAGAGACTTCAACAAAGAAGAAGGTAGCAAGCAACGCTTTCTTCCTGAGCCCTGACTCACTGTATGGGGGGGGGCAGCTGGAACCTGCAGACACACGGTGACTACTGGCGACCCCAGAGGCCTCCACAGAGAAAAGTACCAGTGGAACGGAGTAATGGACACAGCAGACTGCAGTGGCTGGTGAGTTACTCGGGTTCAGATGCCCCCCAGGAGAGGGCAATTAGCCGGTAGCCATCTTGGAGAGGGCCCAATTGAGCTCGGAACTCAGAGCAGCTGCAGTCTGGTGTCCATCTGACAGCTCCCAGTGTCAGGGTGAGGCTGCCGAGTTCAAGCCGGCAGGAAGCACACGGAGAGTTGCAGGCTGAACGAATCAGGTTCCAGCCTCACAGCCAAAAACCAGCCTGAACTTGAGTGGAACTAAAGGTGCAGGCTTGCTGGGATTCTCCACTACCCTGCTGTAAAGCTACAGCGGGCTTGCTCGGGTAAATCAACACGGATCGGGACTCTGCCCACGTTCTTTACCAGTTACAGCAGAGACGCAACCTGAAGTGGATGTTTTTTTTTCTTTTTTTGTTTTTGATTTTGTTTTTTCTTGTTTGTTCTTGTTCAAATATGAGTGTGAACATTGTTGCTAATATTTTTGTTGTTGTTCTGTTCTTGTTTTTATTTATTCCTTTTCTCTTTCCCTCTAGTCTTCTTCATCAGTTTCCCAAAGTTTTTGTAATCCTCCTTTGTCCTCTCGCCTTGCTTCTAACTTCTTCCTCTTCTTTATTTCTCTGTTTTTTCCCCATCCCCTTTTAAATCTCCCAAGAGTCAAATCGCCATACTGAGAACATATTTACTATATACAGTTTTCTGGTTCATTTTAGATTTTGTTATATGACCACAAATACAGTTCATACAGTTAAAGGTGGCAAATTAATAGTTATCACAATTTGTCATTTTCTAGGCTTTGTTTTCATGCTGTTGTTATTGCTGACTGTACTACTTTAGCCAAGGTGACATAATTCTTCTAATCAGTTGTTCTTCCTATACGCTGTGCAGCTGGGCAAATGTAGGATTTATTCCTGCCTTTGCCCAGACAGAGAGACCGCCCCCACCAGTGGGCCCCCCTCAGCCCTCACCACTGCCTCCACGGGGTCCCACAGTCCCCCCACAGACCACACTGCTCCCCACTGGCCAGAGGCACAGCTGCATCCCCAGCCCAGGATTCCAGCTCACAGGCAGGCCCAGCCAGACCCACTGACGCCTCCACACTGCAGCACTGGGGAGTTCCCGGCCCCCTCACCCGTGCACACCTGGGCCCTCTGCCCACCAAGATGCCTGCCCATCCTTCAAGGCCAGTTCAGAAGTCACCTCCCTGAAGAAGCCTGCTCCGATCCTGCCACACCTGTGTCCTCCAACTTCCCCAGCCCTTGGCTGGGCCTCTCCAAGGGGAGCTTGTCGTCCTACCCTAGGGTTTCTTCTTTGTTCCACCTCCCTCCTGCCTCCTCCCCTTATCCTCTAAAGGGAACTTATGGCTTCTGCCAGTGGATCTCCTTTCCTGCCCTTGGGACCCTCTGCCCTTGGCCTTGCTCTGCTGGGTCCTCTGCAGCGTCCTCTCCCTGGACACTGAAGCAGATTCCCACTCGGCCCTCAGGCCCAGCTCAGCTGTCAGATCAGAGCTCTCCAACTTCCCACCCAGGAGCAGGGTGGGCCTGGGATGGCCCCTGTCCCACTGCAATGCAGCCATTTATGTCCCTGCCTTCTCCCCTACCCCTCAGCAGACCAGCCCCTTCTGCCTTGGGTCTCACATCTGCTCCCCTTCGGCCTGTGCTTCCGGAGCTGAGCCTGTCCGCTGTCTCCTTGTGGGTCCCAGGGCCAGCAGGGGGCCTGGTGGGGGGTTGCAAATGGGGTTCGGGACACAGGGTCTGTGGAGATTTGCCAGAGCTGCTCACTAAGCGACCTGGTGGAGCCCTGTCTACACCTGGGGCAGAGCCTGGAACAGGCTGTTTGCAGAAGAGGAAGCTGACCCCGACCAGGCTGCCTGGGTTTCTGCTCCAGAGCCCAAGCCATCGCAGCTGCTCTTACCCGCCTGTCTCCTGCTTTGTCTTCCAGTGGAGCGTGACCATGCCCTGGGCCACCACGAGCCCCACTGGAAGGAGTTCCGCTTCGATCTGACGCAGATCCCAGCCGGGGAGGTGGTCACAGCTGCCGAGTTCCCTATTTATAAGGTGCCCAGCACCCACCCGCTCAACATGACTCTCCACGTCAGCGTGTTCGAGGTGGTCTGGGAGCACTCCAACAGGTGCCTCCCCTCGGCCCAGGCCCATCCTCCCTGTCCCATGGTCAAGGCTCAGGCAGTGTGTCCTGCTCAGTCCCGGGGTGGGGGAGCGTGTCCCAGAGGAGGAAAGGGGAGCTGCCTGGGAGAACAGCCTCAGAGGTGGGAAAGATGCTGGGCCTGAATGGCCCTGCCCTGCTGTCCTGGCTGTGGGGCTTTGGACGGGTCCTTAAGCCACTGCGCCTCAGTCTCCCCACCTGCACATGGACATAGAAACATGGTTTGGGGTGGAGCACGAGTGACATACCGCAGAGAAGAAGCCAGGCCAGAGCCAGGGCAGGTTGGCTGCGCCAGTAATGGTCCCCAGAGGTAGCAGGGCTGGCCCTCTACCTTCGGTTAATTATTCTTTCGTGTCCACAGGGAGTCTGACTTGTTCTTTTTGGATCTTCAGACCCTCAGAGCAGGAGACGAGGGCTGGCTGGTGCTGGACGTCACGGCAGCCAGTGACCGCTGGTTGTTGAACTGTAACAAGGACCTGGGACTCCGCCTCCATGTGGAAACCTTGGATGGTGAGACTCGGGCTCAGCTGGGGGCTCACGCCTGGGCTCCAGCAGGTGGTTGCAGCAGAGGCCCCGGCACTGGGGAGCAGCCTCCCTGTCCCCTAGGTGCCTGTTCTACCCCAGCTGTGCCCACTGTGAGGACTTGGTGGGTGAAGAGTGACATCCTGGACTGCAGGAGGCTCCCAGGCAGGGCCGCTGTCCCTGCTGTCCTCCTGCAGAGGCTGTGAGCTGCTGAGGGGGAGTCGCGGCTTCCTCCCCAGGGATGGGGCAGCCTTGGCACTGGGCAGGTCTGGTGGGAAGGGGTAGGGAGACAACCACTATTGGCTCTGAGTGGGCGGGGCCTGGGTTGGAGTCCTGGTGGCTCTCTGATGTCCTAACGTGGTGACCTCAGCGTGTTACTGACCTTTCCACACCTCAGTTTCCTCATGTGCAGATGAGGTTCGCTCACTGGCACACAGGTATTTGGGGAGAGCTTCCTCTGTACCAGGCAGTGGGGATAGAAGAGCCAAGGTGGCACAAGACTGGCTGCCTGAGATCCAGCAAGAGGAGAGGAGACTGGGAGGGCAGCAGAGGTCACTCTGAGTTAGGGTAACCAGGACAAGGCGTTCGGAGGTTTCAGGGTAGCTTATCTAACAGCAGTGAGGGATGACAGGCTCTGACTTAGGTGTTTATGGTTGTTTTTTCCAGCCATGGTGACTGAGCCCAGGGCCTCTCCAATGCTAAGCAAATGCTCTACCGCTGAGTAGGGGCTCAGGTCTTTGGAAGACCCCTCTGTGAGTCCAATTCCTGGGAGGAGCCCAAGTCCTGTCCCCTCCAGTGAGCTCCACCGGGGAGGGAGTGGTGGGGCCACCCTCACTCTCCCAGGTGTCAGCGGGATGGAACAGGTGCGCTACCTGGCACGGCACGCAGTGACTGTTCCTCGAGTTGGCTGTCACCCTACCCAGCAAGTCACCCTGCAGTGCCTGGCCACTAGATACTGTCTCCGAAGCCCGCAGGGTTTGGAGTGACTGTCCAGGGTCCGCGGCAGCGGGAACCTAGGCAGGCGCCCCCAGCAGAGCGTGACCCCTCACGCGGGGGTCCTGCCGCCGCCCTCCCGGCTCTGTGACGCGCGGCGGTGCTACGGGGGGCCCTGGGGGGGAGGTACCAGCCAGTCCCCGCCTGGCCAGCCGCGGGGACGATGGCGGCGCTGCGGCTCCTGGCGGCAGCTCTGGGCAGCCGCGTCCCCGGCGGGTGCTCGGGGCCCGCGCGTTCCCTGGGCTGCGCGCGCCGCTTCGCCACCAGTTCCCCCGCGCGCGTCCAGTTCTGCACCGACCCCACGGAGGCGCTGAAGGGCGTCTCGGACGGGGCGACCGTCATGATCGGGGGCTTCGGGCTCTGCGGGATCCCCGAGAACCTGATCGCCGCGCTGCGGGACATGGGCGTGAAGAACCTGACCGTGATCAGCACCAACGCGGGCGTGGACGACTTCGGCCTCGGCGTCCTGCTGTCCGCCAAGCAGGTGCGCCGCGTGGTCTGCTCCTACCTGGGCGAGAGCGCAGTGTGCGAGCAGCAGTACCTGGCGGGCGAGCTGGAGCTGGAGATGACGCCGCAGGGCACCCTGGCCGAGCGCATCCGCGCGGGCGGCGCCGGGGTGCCCGCCTTCTACACGCCCACGGGCTACGGCACGCTGGTGCAGGAGGGCGGCAGCCCCATCTCCTACTACCCCGACGGCCACGTGGCCACGCTGAGCCAGCCCCGGGAGGTGCGGGAGTTCCGCGGGCAGCACTACCTGCTGGAGCACGCCATCCGCGCCGACTTCGCCCTGATCAAGGGCTGGAGGGCCGACCGCGCGGGCAACGTGGTCTTCCGCGGGAGCGCCAGGAACTTCAACGTGCCCATGTGCAAGGCGGCCGACGTCTCTGTGGTGGAGGTGGAAGAAATCGTGGATGTGGGCACTTTCCCCCCGGAAGACATCCACGTGCCCAACATTTATGTCAATCGCGTGATAAAGGGGGAGAAATATGAGAAAAGAATCGAACGTTTAACCACTCGGACTAGGGAAGGGGTGCAAGCCAGGGACACGGGCGACATCAGGACTCGGATCATCAAGCGGGCGGCTCTGGAATTTGAGGACGGCATGTATGCCAATCTGGGCATAGGGATCCCTCTCCTGGCCAGCAACTACATCAGCCCCAACATGAAGGTTCATCTGCACAGTGAGAACGGGGTCCTGGGCCTGGGCCCCTTTCCGTTCAAAGAGGAGGTGGACCCGGACGTCATCAACGCAGGCAAGCAGACAGTCACCGTGATTCCCGGGGGCTCTTTCTTCGCCAGCGATGACTCCTTCGCTATGATTCGCGGGGGACACATCCAACTGACCATGCTGGGCGCCATGCAGGTTTCCAAATACGGAGACCTGGCCAACTGGATGATACCCGGAAAGAAGGTGAAAGGGATGGGCGGGGCTATGGATTTGGTGTCCAGTGCCAAAACCAGAGTGGTGGTCACTATGGAGCACTGCACGAAGGCAAAGACCCCCAAAATCTTGGAGAAGTGCACCATGCCGCTGACCGGGAAGCGCTGTGTGGACCGCATCATCACCGAGAAGGCGGTGTTCGACGTGCACCCGAACAGAGGGCTGACGCTCTTGGAGCTCTGGGAGGGCTTGACAGTGGACGAGATCAAGACCAGCACGGGCTGTGCCTTTGCTGTGTCCCCGAACCTCAGACCCATGCAGCAGGTGTCACCGTGAGCGAGGAGCAGCCTGGGCCACACTGTGTGCTTGCTGGGCGTCTCCTGGGGTTTGCAGGGGAGGGAGTGGTAACCGCAGGGGGGCGCTGTCAGGCACCCAGCTGGGTGCTGCTGTCCTCTCAGGCTTTCTACTGCTAGACACCCTGTCCTACCAGAGCCAGGGGAATCTAATTAAAAACCAAAGGGGACACCGAGTCTCTGCTCATGTGTCCTGTGAGTACTCCAGAGCCCCTGCAACCGTCGCTGAGAATGCTGGTGCCTGCTCCACCGTCTGTGATGTGCACGGTGAATCACGCGGGCCGAGAGGGTCCCCTAGCAGGCTGCTGGTCCACTCTTCCCCTCACAACTAAGTCACGAGCTGTAGGGGGGATGATGCGGGAGAAAACCACTCCACTCAGCATTCACCTAAGGTGCCATTTTACTGCTGCCATGAAAAGCGTGCAGAGCTAAGTGCGACTGCGCAGCAGAAGTGCTGCCTCGGGGAAGCTCTTCCCTGCAGCCCCTCTGCTCTTCTCCTGGGCCTTCTGTTTTGTCCCTGGCTCTGCTTCCCTCCATCCTACCCTCCTCCCCCCGTGCTCCTCTGAGCAGGAAGGCAGGGCTGTCTCCATGGGACAGGACCTGGTAATGGGAGGGACAGAGGGAGGACAGTGGTGCTGGGACCCACCTGGAAGGGCCTCTCCACACATTCCCGGGGTGTCGCCCCAGGCTGCAGCTCGTCCTACAAGGAGATCTAAGAACCTAACCCACGGCAGGGTCATGTCTCTGCTGAAACTGCGGGGTCACTGTTCCAGAGCCCCAAACTAGCCTCGCGTGACATCCTCCCTCCTAACCCAGCAGGGCTGTGGGGCAGGCCATCCTCAATGTACTGTCCTCACACACCGATGTGGAAAAAACCCATATGGGGGTGTGGGCGTGGGTGTGATCTGTGAAGGCAGAGCCTGGTGTGCCGCGTGCACTCACAGCCACGGAGACGCTGGTCAGAGCAGAGTGGCTGTTCCAAGGGCCCTATCGGAGTCTCACCCCAAGGAGAGGCCAGATCCTGGACTCCAGAGATAGGGAGGGGACACCAGAGAGGTGCCACAGCCCATCGGGGGTAGATGGGTTGTCACATGGCATGGTGAGCTGCACCTCTGGGACTTCTGAGGGCACCCGATCTGCCCTGGGCATCAGGAGAAATCTCCAGCAGCAGTGGGAAAAAAAGCTGCGATCCAAGAGCAGACAGGTGAGAGGGCCTCCGGGAGAGGGATGTGTGGGTCCCTACTTCTCAGGTGACCAGGTCTGAGGAGCTGACCTAAAGGACCAGGGAATTACCACATCTGGAATTCCCTCAGGACTTCAACCAGGCCTCCTGATTGCCCTTCAGTGTGGCTCTAGAGTCACTTCCTCTTGCAGGCTGAGGTGGGCAGTGGCTGCAGGTAGGGAGGGCACCAGGGCAGAAAGAAGCCTTGTGGAGGGTGGAGGCAAAATGTGGCCATGCGCTGTTGGGGAGTGGGTGTAAACTAGGCAGGGACCCTGGGCCCTAATCTTCTACCTTTCTTGGATGGTGGCTGCCCATCGCTGAACACCCCACCACCACCACTACTGGGCCCGCTGTACCTTCCCTGCAGCCAGAGGAAGCCAGGACCTTGCCGAAGGATGGGGTAGGGAAGAGCAGAGCTGTGGGGAAGGGGAACTCTGGGCTCAGGAAGGGGCTGCTTCTCCAGGCTCTGAGAGAAGACAGTGCCAGTCTCCTAGCCCTCCTGCCCCTACCCCAGGTAGGCCACTGCCACCTACTGGGGAAGCTCTGAATAGCATGGCTCTGCAGCTGCCTCCTCTGCCCTCTCTGGGCCTTAGTTTCCACTTCTGTAAAATGGGAACCTTGGATGAGCTGTATCCAAGGGGCATCAGCCTTGCTCATCTGATGTACCAGAGGTACCCAGCACCCACTCAGTCTGCTCTGAGGAGCTCTGCGAGGCCCTGCTATATCATGGGTCTATCATTTGCTCTGCACTCAGTGGACCCCAGGAGACCCCGAAAACAGCTGCACAGAAGCAAAGCAAAGCCAGAGCTGGCCTGCAATACTGAACACAACCTGCCCACAGTAGCCAGGGATCCAGGGTGCCCAGAGGGAGCAGTGGCACACACAGGGCTGGAGGCTGCCCTGAGTCTAGGCTGCCTGTGTGTCAGCAGTCTGTGGGTTAAAAAAAAAAAAAAAATCCATATGGGGGTGTGGGCGTGGGTATGATCTGTGAAGGCAGAGCCTGATGTGCAGCGTGCACCTGGTCACCTCACAGCCACGGAGACGCTGGTCAAAGCAGGGGACTCCAGCTACTCACAGGCGGCTGTTCCAAGGGCCCCATCGGAATTTCACCCCCAGGAAAGGCAGATCTTGGACTCCAGAGATAGGGATGGGACACTGGGTAGGTGCCACAGCCAGTCAGGGGTAGATGGATTGTCACATGGCAGGGCGAGTTGCACCTCTGGGGCTTCTGGGGGCACACGATCTGCCGTCAGTGTCAGAAGTCTCCAGCAGCAGTGGGAAAAGGCCAGGGTCCAGAGCAGGCAGGAGGGCAGCCAGGAGAGTATGGGAGTTAAGATCTCAGTGTTACAGTCTCCACTCTTCATAGGTGAGGCCCAGGCCCTATCTTTCCCCAGCTTTCATTGCTTTCCTTCTAACCATCACCTTGGCGTAGTGGGCATGAACTGGGGCTTCCCAAAGAGGCTGGTGCAGGCCGAGCTGGGCTCTGGGACTTTGTCCCGATGTCTGCTCTGCTGGCACTGGTGCCTTGTGTGGGCGTCAGGGAGGCAGTGATCGCCCTGCCCTGGGGCCGTGCTGGGTAGAGTTGGTGCTAAGTGCTCAGTGCCTTGGGCTGGTGCTGCTATTAATCCCACATTGACCTCCCCAGAAAGTGCGGCAGAGAACAGGCCACAGGCCTTAGTCCCGCGGAGGGAGCCCTGGTTCTGAACATCAGCAGCAGTGGACTCTGGTCATCAGGGAGTGGCCCTGATGGGTCTTCTCTAAAGTAGGAAATATGGGGCTGCTGTAGCGACTAAACAGGTAATTAGTGGAGAAACTGAAACCAGCCCTGTGCTTCACACGTCTGGGTCACACATCCTGACTGTGACACCCATGCACCCAGCACCCCGTTCCCAGACCTGCCCTCCAGAGAGCCAGGGCTGGAGCTAGCACTGCTGGCTTCAGATGAGGAAACTGAGGCTCTGGGGGCCTGCGGGTCCTCAGCCTCCAGCTCCTCTGAGGAGCAGAGGTCCCTGCTGTGTCCACAGCAGGGCCACCCCTGTGAGTGACCCTCTGTCCTGTCTCTCTCCCAGGGCACAGCGTGGACCCTGGCCTGGCCGGGCTGCTGGGGCAATGGGCACCACGCTCCAGACAGCCCTTCATGGTCACCTTCTTCAGGGCCGGCCCGAGTCCCGTCCGAGCCCCTCGTGCAGTGCGGGCCCTGAAGATGCGGCAGCTGAAGAAAACCAACGAGCTGCCGCACCCGAACAAACTCCCAGGGATCTTTGGTGAGGGCCGGGCTGGGCCCTCAGTGGCTTCACTGAGAGCCGCTTGACCCTGTGGGGCCAGAGTGGCAGGGACGGTGGGCCGCAGTCCAAGGCTTCTCCAGAGCAAAGCAGGAGAGGCTGTGAGGTGGCTGAGGGGTCTGCGGGGCTGCCTATTGGAGGTGCCAGAGCCCCAAGGGCTGAAAGACGGGGCAGGTCTGGCTGGGCATAGCTCTGCTCTGTAGGAATCAGGAGCCACCGAAGGCTCTTGAGCTGGGGCATGGAAGGACCAGAGATCCAGGGCTGGGATTTATGAGAACCAAGGGTTTCATTTCCTGTTGCTCCTTTTTTTTGGGGGGGGGGTGCTGGGAATCGAACTCAGGACCTCACGCTTATCAGGTGCTGCACCACTGAGCTAAATCCCTGGCTGCTGCTCCTTTTTTGACAAATGTGCCTCTGAGGGTGCCCCGCACCCTGGGATCCCCTTGTGGTAACTGCACAGAGCCCAGAAAAGACTTGTGCTGTCTGTTCCTGCAGATGACATCCATGGCTCCCATGGCCGACAGGTTTGCCAGCGGCACGAGCTCTACGTCAGCTTCCAGGACCTGGGCTGGCTGGTGAGTGCGACTCTCTCCTGACAGTCCCACCTGCAGCTCCTGGGTGGCTCTCCAGGGAGGAGGGAGGCGTACGTTTCCTTCTCCTGGGGCCTCCAAGTTTTCTAAAGTGAGACCGTGTCACTTTCATGGTGTGAGTGTGGCTTTTTCTGTACACAAAAACCACAAAAACAGGGACTACTGAGCCCTCAGCTAACTAAACTCTCAGTGCTGCAAGAGGGAAACTGAGGCTGGGTGGGCAGAGCCTCCAAGCATTTGCTGCGACTGCAGCTCCAGGATGCATGGGCAGGCAAGACAGGCTGGGGTGCGGCAGGGAAAGAGATCAGCCTGGCCCTGTGTGTGAGGGTCGCTGGGGCCTCTGGGATGGACACTGCCCAGGAGGGGACGAGAGTGGGTTTGGGGGCCCTGAGGCTCAGGGAGGGTGTGGGGTTGCCTTGGGTCATCCTGTGACAGATGCTGGGCTGGGGGCTCCGGGGACACACAGATGGCACTCACCTTCTCCCATTCCCCCAGGACTGGGTCATCGCCCCGCAAGGCTACTCGGCCTACTACTGTGAGGGAGAGTGCGCCTTCCCACTGGACTCCTGCATGAATGCCACCAACCATGCCATCCTGCAGTCCCTGGTCAGTACTGCAGCCATCCTGCCCTGGCTTGCTGGTGGGCGCCCTGAGGACGGGGCTGGTTAGCCAGGAAAGAGGTGACAGCAGCCACAGAGAGGAGCTGTCTGCAGGGACCCAGTCGTGCAGGTCAGACTCTACATGGTGCGGTCAGGTGGGCAGGAGGATCTGTGCATCTGGAGTTGAAAGTGAAACTCAGGAGTCTTGAGAGATGCAGCTCATGGATGGTCTTTAAGTCCCGAGGACAGACAAGACCTCAGGGAGAACCAGCGGCCCCAAGAGCCTGGACAGGAAAAGGAGCCATGGGGGGGGGGTGCTGGCGAGGCCACAGCACAGAAGGGGAGGGAGCCTTGAGGTCCTGAGGGCCAAGAGGAGAAAGGGGGGTCCCTCCGGGCCCATCTCTCAGTGCTGCTGTCCACACAGCAGCCGGTGGGGTCTTCCTACTGAACGAAACTGCCCATGTCCTTCTCAGCCGGGAAATGGTGTCCTTCCGATTATTCCCAGATGAGGTCTGAGCCCCTGGCCTGGCATGCACAGCCCCGCAGCTAGCCTGGCATGCACAGCCCCCCAGCTGCCCTGTCCAGCATCCCCCTGCCGTGCGTGTTTTGTTTTGTTTTGTTTTGTTTTTTGAGACCGTGTCTCACTGTGTAGTCCAGTCTGGCCTTGAACTCACTATGTAGCCCAGGCTAGGCTCAAACTCTCAGAAATCCTCTGCCTCAGCCTCTTGAGTGCTAGGATTACAGGCGTGTGTCACCACACCTGGCCCCAGCTGTCCTTTTCAAATTCAGGTTGTCACCAGGGCTCCTGCTGCAGGCACTGAGGACCTGCTTTTGTCACTGGGCTGCCACATGTGTCCATGAAAAGCTGGTGTTCAATGCCTGGGAATCCTGGGCTCCCCTCCTGGCTCATGTCCAGATATGTGTGCTGGGAATGAAGAAAGTGTGATTCTACTTTTGGCAGAGTAGCTGTGGCCCACAGGCATGGGGTTTGTCCCCAGAGATGCACATCCATGAGCTCCACAACTTTCGGTTTCATTTCCCACATGGTGTATGGCTCAAAAATTAACGGAACAGGGCCTGGGGGCTCAGCTCAGTGGTAGAGCCCTGGCCTAGCATGGAGAGGCCCTGGATCAGTCTTCAGCTCTACAAAACAAAAACAAGCAAAAAACCTCCCTGAAACAAATGAACAAATGGCCAGATGGGACCTTGCACAGCAGGAGTCGGGCTGTGATACCAGATGGGTCACAGCTGCTTCCCTTGGTGTTGCCCATCTGCGAAGCTCAGGGCTGTGGAGGAGCGAGGAAGGCACCCAGGGCGCCGACTTCTCTCTCCAGTGTCCCCACTCAGGGAAGCTCCTGTCTGGGCTGTGGCTACTTAGGGCCCATCGGCCCTCACAGGCACTGGCGCCTCCTGGTTTCCTCTCATGGGCCTGAAGGTGCACAGCTGGGGAGCAGCGGCCCCCAGGCCACAGGTGGCTTGGTGCCCTCCAGAGGCCTGTGCACCCCATGGCCTCAGCAAGGCTGCAGCCCCACACAGCCCATCAGTGAAGTCCTCCCTGTACAGCGGCTCAGAGCTGGGGACCGGAGAGGCAGCACCCTCCAGACAGCTCCATCTGGGTCCTGGTTGGAGGCTCCTGGGAGGCCTCCGGCCACTCAACCAGCCAAGATGCACACAATAGAAGCAGATTCCTTCTTCTGCCTCGCCCCCCAGTAGATTGCAGTGCATCTGTCAGGGCCTTTTGTATGGCCCCATCAGATAAACTGCAGTTCATCCGCCCCTGTCTCATATAAGTATGTGTGTGGAGGCTGAAAATAGCTCATGAAATCAGATTCTTTCTGGTAGGAAAGCTCATTTATACGAAGGGTAGCAGGATTTGGTGCCTGGTTCAAGTCCTGCCACACTGTCAGATAGCCATGGGCCTCGGACCTCGGTGCCATCTGCAAAGAATAATCCTTGTCCTGGGTCTTGTTAGGAGCAGGGAAACACATCAAGGGGGCCCTAGAGCCCTAGGCCTCATCCACTGGCTCTGTGCACGTTCCTGGCTCGCAGTCTGGAGGGGAGACAAACTGTCCACAGCTCAGGTTGGGACGCGTCGGGGATGCAGTTGCAGCGCAGAGAAGAGTGGGAAAGGGAGGCCCCAGAGGAGCTGGTGCTGCAGAGGGTGCCCAGATGCGGGGGTTCTGGGGATCCACAGGGTTGCCCACATCTGGGGTAGTGGATGTGGCAAGGTGTGGCCAAGAGGCCTGGAGAGCTGAGGGCAGGTGTCTGGGGCCTGGGCGGCTGTGTCAGGGGCCTGGGCAGTGCCCAAGGGTGGCGAGCAGGGCAGATGTGCACAGGGGACCCTGGCTGCAGGTACAGAATGACCTTGGGAGGGGCAAGGGGACTG
The DNA here is from genome assembly GCA_028451465.1 of Erethizon dorsatum. Classification (NCBI taxonomy): domain Eukaryota; kingdom Metazoa; phylum Chordata; class Mammalia; order Rodentia; family Erethizontidae; genus Erethizon; species Erethizon dorsatum. Next base: position 103,950,754 of record CM051827.1, on the reverse strand, counting down.
AGACCTGCGAGATGGGTTGGGGTGACAGCATGCAGGACCTGGAGGGGGCCAGGTGGGTCCTTGGAGGCCTCCAGGCTCACATCCCTGCCTGTGCACCCTCCCTGGCCAGGTGCACCTGATGAAGCCAGATGCAGTCCCCAAGGCGTGCTGTGCACCCACCAAGCTGAGTGCCACCTCTGTGCTCTACTATGACAGCAGCAACAACATCATCCTGCGGAAGCACCGCAACATGGTGGTCAAGGCCTGCGGCTGCCACTGAGGCCCTGCTCACCTGCTGTGCTGCAGCCGTCTCTGCCCTTCAGGACCCTCTGCAGAGGCAGGAAACCCTCAACCCTGAGAGGCTGTCCCAGCTCAGACATTAGTGGGGCCTCACCTCCCATTCACTGCCTGCCAGGCTTCTGGTCCTCTTTAGGCCCCTCTTCCCCTCCCCAGGGGTTGTGGCCAACTGTCCCCTGACAACCCAGAGCCAAATGCACACAGCAGGTCGCAGCTGTGCTGACTGCACTGTCTGGAGTCCCCACCAAAGTCCTATCTCAGGCCCTCCTGTGCCTTCCCTGGCCCATATTGTAGCCAACCCTGGAAGGTCTGAGAGCTGCTAGAGCCCAAGGCTGGCTGACTTGGGCCCCATACCATTCCCCACAGGGTTTGAGTGTGACCGGAAGGGTTCTGCCTCTTCCCAGGTGCACCTCCTGGACACTTCTGGGGCAGAGCTAGACCTGCACATGGCCTCAGTACAGTATGTTTTTAAGATTCTCTAACTTGACCCATGGGCACAGTTAGCTTATTAGGAAAAGCAGCTGGCTGGGCCCCGTGACTGAAGGTGAACCTTAGGAGACACTTGGCAGCATGTGTCTTCCTCTGCTTTGCCCTTCTGCCTGGGGAAGAGTGTGACCCACAGAGAAGCAAAGAACCTTGGCATCTGCATTGACCCACTTGGGTCAAGAGTGTGACCCACTGAGACAGAGTTACCTCTGGGCAGAAGCAAGGACAGTGGCCACAGTGGTGGTCTAGGCTGGCATATAGCAGGTGCCACCCACTGCCTCCCTTTGCCCATGGCCAACATCCGTGATCTACCTGGGACTACTTCTTCGCACCTGGACAAGGCATCCACACCCTTAGCATAGACTGCAGACGGCCACCACCAGGGGAGGAGTGATCCCCTACACCCAGGGCACAGTGATCAGGCAGGCCCTGGCCAGGTGTGGGCCACAGGTGAGGAATGTGTTTGCTTACATCTGGAATCAAGGACAGGCTTGTCACCAAAGCCTGCATCACCCTGGGTGCCTGGCAGCCCTGTCCTGTTTGTTGCACCTGTGAGTCAAAGGAAAAGGCCCCTGTCCCAGCACAGTGACAGAGGCTAATTGGCTGGGTTGGGTGAGGAGCTTTGTCTCAGCCTCTCATCTGTTCCTGGAAACCGCTGTTCTTCTTGGAGCAGCTGCTGGGAGTTGGAGTGTTTATTTGATTTCGGACTGGCTCAGCCTGTAATTTACCTGCTGAACAGACGGAGTCCTGCTGCCTGAACTGTGTCATTAAGAGCAGGTCCTGGGCCCGCCCCATCCACACCTAGCCTCAGCGGACCCACCTGTGAGCCCTGGGATACGCGTCTCTGGGGTTCACACTCTGTCCCCCTGTGGACAGGTCTTGGGGAGGGCAGGTGTGGCAGTGCAGGGGAAGACACCCTCCCATGTATGCAAAGGTGGGCCCGGATGTCTGGAAAGTGGAGTTACCCACGAGCCTAGGGCTGCAGGGATTGTTAGGGATTAGACAAGACACCAGCCTGAATGTCAAGAGCCTGACTTAGTGTTTGAACAAGTCCCCTTTCTTCTCCAAACTTCAGTCTCCCATCTGTGACATGAGGCCACAGGACTTGTGATAGTTGGCTTTCTGTTACTGTAACAAAATACCTGACATGATCAGGTCTGTGTAGCATGCCTGGGTTCAATCCCCATTACCACACACACACAAAAAAAATCAACCAAATCAAACCTTGAGATAATCAATAATCAATAATCTCAATAATAAAAGTAGGAAAGACTGTTTTAGCTTACCCTTTCCGAGGTTTCAGTCCATGGTTGGTTGGCTCCATTGCTTTGGGGGCAAGGCAGGGCATCATGGTGAGGAGTACAAGGCCGAGCAAAGCTGTTCACCTCCTGGTAGCTGGAAAGCTAGAGAGAGAAGAGGGACTTGGGTCCTCCTGTCTCCTTCCAAGCACATACCCCTGTGACCGGAAGACCTTCTGCTGGGCCCACCTCGAAGTTTCTACCTCCTCCTAATAGTGCCAAGCTGGGGACTATGGCTTTTTTTTTTTTTTTTTTTAATGTGGGTTCCAGGAGTCGAACTCAGGGGACTATGGCTTTTTTTTTTTTTTTTTTTTTTTTTTTTTTTCTTTTTTTTTTTATTTTTTATTTTAAAGAGAAGAAAAAACAAAACAAATCAAAAGAAGAACAAATTTTCAAACAAACATAATAGGAGGGTAACAATGGTTAATACATTACGTATTACTATCTTTAAGTTAGTTATTCAGGACACCAGACATTAGCATTCAATTGTCCAAACATTATTGGCACAAACCTTACTCTTCAATGAACTAAGTAAAAATGGTAGTGTATCTATCTTAACCATCTTATATATATATATATACAATTTTTTTCCCTTTCCCTTCTTTCTTTTCCCTATTCCAGTCTCTCTTTCCTTTTGACCAGTTTCTTTTTGATTCACCATGTCTATTGTACATTTTGGATCTTATTTACTCTTTCAGTTTCTCATACCAGAGAGATAATACGATGCTTACACATGTGCTTCTGGTTTATTTCACTTATGAGTATTTTCTCGAGTTGCATCCATTTACCTATAAAAGTCTCCAGTTTATCCTTCTTTATGGCTGAATAGTACTCCATTGTATAAAAATACCACATCTTTCTTATCCATTCCTCAGTTGATGGGCATTTGGGTTGTTTCCAAGATCTGGCTATTACAAATTGTGCTGCTATAAACATGGGTGCACATATATCGCTGTGGTACGATGTTTTTAATTCTTCTGGGAAGATGCCCAGAAGGGGAATAGCTGGGTCAAATGGGACCTCCAACCCTAGTTTTCTGAGGAATCTCCACACTGACTTCCACAGTGGCTGTACCAGTCGACACTCCCACCAACAGTGAAGAAGGGTTCCTTTTTCCCCACAGCCCCTCCAGCATTTGTTATTAGTTGATTTCTTAATAGTAGCCATTCTTTCTGGGGTGAGATGGTATCTCAGTGTTGTTTTAATTTGCATCTCTCGAATGACTAGTGATGTTGCACATTTTTTTGTATATTTATTTGCCATTAGTATTTCTTCATCTGAGAAATGTGTATTCATCTCAGATGCCCATTTTTGGAGTGGGTCTTTAAATTTGGGAGGTCTGATTTTTTTGAGTTCTTTATATGTTCTCGATAGTAATCCTTTGTCTGAGGAACAGCTGGCAAACATTTTTTCCCACATTGTGGGTTGTCTCTTCACTCTGTTGGTGGTTTCTCTTGCTGTGCAAAAGCTTTTTAATAAGATGAGATCCCAGTTATTGATTCTTTGGGATAGTTCCCGTGCGGTTGAGTTTTTATTCATAAAGTCTTTGCCTACACCAATGTCTCCAAGGGTTTTACCTATCCTACCTTCCAGCAGATTTAATGTTTCTGTTTTAATATTTAGATCTCTGATCCATTTTGAATTTAGTTTAGTGCATGGTGAAAGATATGGATCTAGTTTTAATCTTCGGCATGTGTAGAGCCAGTTTTTCCAGCACCATTTATTAAAGAGGCTATCTTTCTTCCAGCGAATGTGTTTGGCACCTTTGTCAAAGATAAGGTGGCTTAGTATGTCTGGGGTTGTTTCAGCATCTTCTAATCTGTTCCATTGATCTTCAGGTCTGTTTTTTTGCCAGTACCACACTGTTTTTATCACAGTAGCTTTATAGTATAATTTCAAGTCGGGGATAGTGATGCCCCCTGCCTTGCCTTTGTTGCCCAGAATTGCCTTTGCTATTCTAGGTCTCTTCTGATTCCAAATGAATTTTAGGATTGTTTTCTCTAATTCTGTGAGATATGCTGTTGGAATTTTGATTGGAATTGCATTAAATCTGTATAACAATTTTGGAAGTATGGCCATTTTCACTATATTGGTTCTTCCTATCCAGGAGCAAGGGATATCTTTCCATTTTCTGATATCCTCTTCAATCTCCTTTTTCAGGGCACTGTAGTTTTCAGTATAGAGGTCTTTTACATCCTTCGTGAGGTTGATTCCTAGGTATTTCATTTTTTTGGATGTTATTGTGAAAGGTATTGTTTCCCTAATTTCTCTTTCAGTAAGTTTGTTATTTGTGTACAGGAAGGCTATTGACTTTTGAGTATTGACTTTGTATCCAGCTACACTACTGAATTTGCTTATTAAATCTAGCAGTTTTTTAGTGGAGTTTTTGGGGTCTTCTGTGTAGAGTATCATGTCATCTGCAAATAATGATAATTTAACTTCTTCCTTTCCAATCATTATTCCTTTTATTTCTTTCTCTTGTCTAATCGCTCTGGCTAAAGTTTCCAGAACTATGTTGAATAAGAGTGGGGACAGTGGACATCCTTGTCTTGTTCCTGATTTTAGAGGGAAGGCTTTCAGTTTTTGGCCATTTAGTATAATATTGGCTGTTGGTTTGTCATAGATAGCTTTTACCAGATTGAGATAAAGACCCTCTATTCCAATTTTCTGTAGGGTTTTTATCATGAAAAGGTGCTGGACTTTGTCAAAAGCTTTTTCTGCATCTATTGAGATGATCATGTGATTTTTGTCTTTGGTTCTGTTAATATGCTGTATTACATTTATTGATTTACGTATGTTGAACCATCCCTGCATCCCTGGGATGAATCCAACTTGGTCATGGTGTATAATCTTCTTGATGATTTGTTGGATTCTGTTTGCCAGTATCTTATTAAGGATTTTTGCATCTATGTTCATTAGGGAGATTGGCCTGTAGTTCTCTTTCTTAGTTGGGTCCTTCTCTGGTTTTGGTATCAGGGTAATGCTTGCTTCCAGGAATGAATTTGGGAGTATTGCTTCCCTTTCAATTTCATTGAAAAGTTTGAGAAGTAGGGGCGTTAGGTCTTCTCTAAATTTCTTGTAGAATTCGGCAGTGAATCCATCAGGGCCTGGGCTTTTCTTTGTTGGGAGGTTTTTAATTACATCTTCAATTTCATTGGCTGATATTGGTTTATTTAGGATTTTTAAATCTTCTTGATTCAGCTTTGGTAATTCATACGAATCTAGGAATCTGTCCATTTCTTCTGCATTTTCCATCTTAGTAGAATATAAATTTTCAAAATAGGTATAGATGATCTTCTGGATTTCTGCAGGGTCTGTCGTGATATCACCCTTTTCATTTTCAATTGCATGGATTTGAGTCTTTTCTTTTCTTTTTTTAATGAGGTTGGATAAGGGTTTGTCAATCTTATTTATTCTTTCAAAGAACCAACTTTTTGCTTCATTGATTCTTTGTATTGTTTTTTTATTCTCCAATACGTTAATTTCTGCTCTGATCTTTATAATTTCCTCCCTTGTACGGGCTTTTGGCTTAACCTGCTCTTCTTTTTCTAGAAGCTCGAGGTTCACCCTTAAGTTGTTTATTTGCGCTTGCTCTATTTTCCTGATATAAGTGTTTAATGCTATAAATTTCCCTCTTAGGACTGCTTTCATTGTATCCCATAAGTTCCGGTATGTTGTACTGTCATTATCATTCAGTTGTAGAAAGTGACTAATTTCTTCTTTAATTTCATCTGTGACCCATTGGTTGTTCAGGAGGATGCTGTTTAATTTCCATGTGTTTAGGGAGTTTTTGTGGGATCTTTTGCCATTGATTTCCAATTTCATTGCACTATGGTCTGATAATATGCATGGGATAATTTCAATTCCTTTGCATTTACTTAAGCAGGTTTTATGAGCTAGTATGTGGTCTATTTTGGAGAACGTCCCATGTGCAGCTGAGAAAAATGTGTATTCTGATGTTGTGGGATGGAACACTCTGTAGACATCTACTAAGTCCATTTGTTCAAAAGTTTGGTTCAGTTCTACTATTTCATTATTGATTTTCTGTCCAGTTGATCTATCTTTTTGTGACAGTGGAGTATTGAGATCTCCCAATATAATTGTATTAGTGCTTATTTGATTTTTCATGTCCTTTAGTACTTGTTTTATATAGCTGGGTGCATTGGTATTTGATGCATATATATTTATGATCGTTATCTCTTCCTCTTGGATTGTTCCCTTTACAAGGATGTAATGACCGTCTTTATCTCTCTGAATCCTTCTTGGCTTGAAGTTCACTTTGTCTGCAAAAAGAATAGCTACCCCTGCTTTTTTCTGGGTTCCTGTGGCATGGAGTATTGTTTTCCATCCTTTGACTTTCAGTCTATGAATTTCTTTCTGAATTAAATGTGTTTCTTGTATACAGCATATTGTTGGATCTTGCTTCTTGATCCATTTCGCCAGTCTGTGCCTTTTGATTGGTGAATTGAGACCGTTAACATTGATGGTTAAAACTGATATGTATTGACTTGTCATGATATTTTCCTGTTGTTGGTTCCCACTCTTTGTTTTTCCGCTTTCCGGCTATTTAATTATTTGCCCTGCCTGGTGGATTCCTTCTGTTGGGGTTCCTATCTCTTTCTAGAATGTCCTTCAGAACGTTTTGGAGTGCTGGTTTGGTGGTCATAAATTTTCTCAGATGTTCTTTGTCATGAAAGTATTTTATTTCTCCATCAATTTTGAAAGATAGTTTTGCAGGGTACATCAATCTGGGCTGAAAATTATTTTCCTTTAGAGCTTGCAATACATCATTCCAAGCTCTTCTTGAATTGAGGGTTTGTGCTGAAAAGTCAGCTGTGATTCTGATGGGTTTTCCTTCATAGGTGATTTGTCTCTTCTCCCTAACAGCTTTTAAGATTCTGCCCTTCTGTTGAATTTCTGGGATCTTGACTATAATATGTCTGGCTGAAGTTTTTTTTTGATCATGTCTAGTTGGTGTTCTAAAAGCTTCACTTATAGGGGTGTCAAATTCCTTTTCTCTTCCAGGAAAGTTCTCCCTGATTATGTCTTTGAACAAGGTTTTAATGTCGTTGATGCTATCTCCTGCTTTTTCATTTATTCCAATTATTCTTAAGTTGTTTATCTTTGAGTCATCTAGCAGCTGCTGAATTGATTTCTCATGGTCCCTTGCTATTTTTAAGAATTTTTCCATTTCATGATCACTAATTGCAAGCCTGTCTTCTATATCTGAGATCCTGTCCTCGCATTGGCTTATTCTGCTACAAATACTTTCAATGGAATTTTTTATCTCTTGGATATCTGCTTGAATCTGCCTTATAGATTCCATTTCTTTCCTATGCTGAGCATTCATGGTTTCTATAGTTTTCTTAAGTTCATCTATTTTTTTGTCTGTATCAGCTATAGTGTCCTTAAGCATGGTCTTCATTGTAGACATTATCTCTGCAGTTATCTGTGAGATTATTTCTGTTTTAATTTTTTCCAGAACCTCATTCAGTTGCTTTGTTGTTACCACTTCAGATAGGCCAGGTGGGTGGCTTTCGGATTGTCCCACCTCGTTGCTCCCTAGGTTTGCCTTTGGTGAATTGGATGTGTGTGGTTGCATCTTGTTTAAGTGTCGTCTCATTTTTTCTTTCTTTAATTCCTGGGGTGATGTTTGCAAATTACCTATAGTAGGTTACTTTATTGCTAGTGTTTAAGATCTTTAGAAGATGACTACTTCTCTGCAGTATCTTCCAAGTGGAGCTTGCTTTTAGGTTTTGAGCTTTCTGCCAGATCCTACCTCTTCAATTCGTTGGGTATGCGAAGTTGCTACCTGTTTGGCCCAGTCCTTGATTCTTTGGTACTGTGCCACTGTATTTTCTGTGTCCCTTAGTCAATCTCAATCATGAAATATCAGGAAGGAAAGATGTTTAGAACAATTATTTCACATTTGGCTATAATGTTAACTAAAGCATCAAACACAGCCTAAAAAATGACAGACTGAGCTAACCAGTTATTTACCACTTTTAGCTGTATAGAGTTGCGGTTATATAACAAAATCTAAAACACACCAGAAAAATTATATGCAGTATACAAGTCCTATGTATGTCAATTTTTCCTTGAGGAGTTTAAATTTAAGATGAGTTAAGGAGGAAATAGAGTATTGGGAGAAGAGGAAGAAATTAGATGTAAGGTTAGAGGACCAAGAGGGATCCCACTAAAATTGGGACACTAGTGCAGAGGACAGGTGGTAAAAAGAGAAGGAAGGGATAAAAGGAAGAACAGATCACAACCACAATCACAAAGAAGTTAGAGGCGCTGTTTACACTCATATAAAAAACCAGAGAGAATAATGAAGGAAAGAGCAAATACACATACAGAAACAAAAACAAAGATAAAAACAATAAAACAGACAGATCAAAAATAAAACCCCACCAAAAAACAAAACAAAACAAAACAAAAACAAAAAAACCCTTCGCCAGAACAAAAAAACAAATCAGTGAGAAAAAAAAATAAAAATAAAAATAAAAATAAAAAATAAAAATAAAAATAAAAAATATAAAAAGAATCAGTTCCAGGTGTTGACTCTGTTGTAGGCAGGTACCTTGTGACAAAGTCCTGTTCTGTGCAGGTCCGTCCCAGTAAGCCAGAAGCGCCCTCTGGCGGGCGGTGAGCAGAGGCGCGTACTTTCAGGCAGAGACCAGTCTAGCTCGCCTCCGCTCTCGCCGCCCTTTCACGGTCCCTGGGCCTGAGAGGCTCAGCGCGCTGTCCGGAGCGCGGATTCCCTGCAGTGGTTCCCGCCGCTCTGGTTTTTCGCCACGCCCCCCACAATGGCGCCGGGCCAGTCGCTCTCTGGCGCGGGACAGGTGTGGCTGAGAGTCCAGTCTCGTTCGCCTGCTGACCTCAGCACACTTTCGTGGGCTCAATTGAGAGGCCCCGTGCTGCCCTGTCCGGAGCACAAGTTCCCAGAGCAGTTTCCGAGCCGCTCTGAGTTTCGCCACACCCCCCACAATGGCGCCCGGCCAGTCGCTCTCTGGCGCGGGACAGGTGTGGCTGAGAGTCCAGTCTCGTTCACCTGCTGACCTCAGCACACTTTCGTGGGCTCAATTGAGAGGCCCTGTGCTGCCCTGTCCGGAGCACAAGTTCCCAGAGCAGTTTCCGAGCCGCTCTGAGTTTCGCCACACCCCCCACAATGGCGCCCGGCCGGTCGCTCTCTGGCGCGGGGCAGCTGCGGCCGAGAGACACTCACCGCCGGTCAGCGCCGTTCTCCGCCGCTCCCCTGCCCCGCCGCTGTCCCAGGATCCTCCGTGGGGGCTCCCTGGGCGCCAGCTGCCACCGTGTGTCCGCAGAATTGAGCCTCCGCCGGCGCTCCAACTCCCGGGACACCAGAAGGTGCACGCGCGCGGTCTGCTCCTTCTTTCCTTCTTCTTTGTTGGAAGTCACCCGTCACTGGTGCCGGGGGTCCCAGATTGCGCTTCAGAACTTTTCTGGGTTTCGGGGAGGCAGCTCCCCCCCTCCTGCGCTTTCTGGGTCGCTATATTCCCGTCTGGGTCACTATATTCCCGTGGACTATGGCTTTTAACACATAGCCCTTTGGGGGACATTCCACTCCAAGCTGGCAGGATTCTTTCACTCGAAAGGCCTGTCATCATACAGACCCTCTCCTGTCCCACAGCCTAACACCCCAGCGTGGGCCTTGGGAACCTGTCAAACAGCTCCCTCCTCCCAGTATCAGACAGCAACGATTTGGGAGCCGTGAGATAAGCACCAGCGTTTGGTCTCTTCACTGCCCAGCAAATAACCTGGCATGCTCTGGGGGGCACCGGGAAAGTACGTGAAATGAATGTTTTGAACTCTGTCCTGCCTACTGGGAGGCGTGCAAAGCAGGCACATGAGGATTGGGATGTGGCTCCTTTTTCCTGCAGCATGCTCCACGTGCAGTGGCCATGGCTCTCCTGATGGCCACAGTCCTAGCACATTAGCCATGCAGGCAGCCACCAAATAACATCCCCTAGACAAGGTCTCAGAGAAGGGAGGTGGTTGTGGACACGACCTGTGAGGTGTCAGTGTTACTAAGGCTGTTTGGTTCTTTGGTTGTGTCTGGCTGCCCAGGTTACATTCATGACTGCACAAGACAGGAAAAACTAAGGGTGGTCACCCCAGCTCCCCGAGAGCAGTAAATAAACACTGTGCGGGTACAAGGCAGGGCTGAGTCTGGGACCACTGGCTGTGGGGCAAACCCCATGGACATCGTTGCCATGGCAGCATACCAGCTGAGCCTGCAAAGTCCTACTTTTTGTCTTTATACAGGGATGTGGGGAATGCGCTTAGAGACCTTCCCTATGATTTTGCAGGAAAGGCAGCTGTGGACAGGAGAGTCTGATCCCAGCCTCAGCCCTGAGTCTGCCCTTCCTCACAGAAGGGTACTGGCACCCACCCTGCCTTTACGAGACCTCCCCAGGCCAGATGTACCTACAGAGCACTTCGCACCCTCCATGCCTGCCTGCGGAAGTATGTGGAGCAAACCCTCTCTCCTTGGACTTGCAGTTTGGGCCGCCTGCCTTCCTAGGGACACCCCTCCCCCCAGGGTGCGCCCTGAGCTGCTGCTCCCCTACTCGCCTCCAGCCTGCTATGTTTCTCCTCAAACTTTACTCCCTCGGGATGAGGTGCAGCCCTGCACCCCTGCCTGCCTGGGGATGGAGGCGGACCACGGTGCCCGTGCTGGTTCTCTGCTGAGGGAGCGGCAGGTGTGGCCCTCAGGTGTGGTCCTGCCCTGCTAGTGACAACAGTGCCCACTATCTCTGCACAGGAGGCTGAGGGGGGCTTTCCATCAAAGGTTTCTTTCAGGAAAGTCATGAGCAGGTATTTCACCCTCTCCTCCCTTCCCACCCACTTCTTAAAAGATATTTTTCCTCACAAGAAAATATTACATGTGTGCTAGGGAAGTTTTTAGGGAAAAAAATTACAGCACCCCAGAACCCCAATTCATAGGTAACCATAGGTTACCATAGGGTCATAGGTTAACCCTCCCAGCCTCTTCTTGGCACACACACACCTGTCTGGACACGACATCTGAGTATCTTACACAGGATCATACTCTAGGACTACTTGGGATCTGACTTATACAGTTTGATATATTTTGAAATTTTCTGTTATTAAATAGTCTTTAAAAGCACAGACTGGGGCTGGTGAGATGGCTCAGCGGCGTAAGCGCCTGCCTTGCAAGCGCGAGGGCCCGAGTTTGACTCCCGGATCCCACATACGAAAAAGGGGCCGGTGATATCGCTCAGCGGCACGGGTGCCTGTTGGCGCGCGAGGACCTGAGGTCGACCCCCCGGTACCCACAAAAAAAAAAAAAAAAAAGCACAGACTGGGGCCGGGGATTTAGCTCAGTGGCACAGTGCCTGCTTGGCAAGCTCAACGTCCTGAGTTCGATTCCCAGTACAAAAATAAATTAAAAAAATAAAAGCACAGATTTTATTAGCAGTCCATGCCTTCAGTCCTGCCTTGTTTCCCCTCAGGTAACAGGTCCTGCAGTGAGTGGCAGGCAGCCCAGGTTAGGTGACACGGGCACGAGGTGGCTGCTAGCTCAGGGTCCCTGGGCCAGGAGCTCTCTCTCTTCCTCTGTGCAGCACCTGGCACAAGCAGGGGCAGGACGGTGCCGAGGGAGCTGGGTGATAGAGTGGGGACAGATGTCACACCTGTGAGGCCCAGGTGACCTCAGAGGCCACAAGTGGACCGAGTGGGTAACTTCTAGGAAAGCAACCAATGGCTCCACTGCCTCCCTAGCCAAATCTCAGTGACACGGTCTTCCCTGTACCCCTCACCTCAATTTCAGCCCTCGTTCCACAGGATTGTGTGAACAGTCCTTCCTTCTAGGGCATCAAGCCAGTTGGCTCCATGTCCCCACGTCACCCTGGAGTCAGCCATGCAGAGTACTTCACATCACCATCCTCTCCTCCACGGACATCTCAACAGCCCCAAGAAGCTGGCATTTCCCTGGCCTCACTGCTGCCCATCCTGAGCGCTGTGACTGATTGGCAGTACGGGGGACACCTGTGTAAGGCTCAAGGTCCCTGCCTGGATCCCAGCCAAGGGAGCCAGCCCAGGCCCACTGAGGGCAGAAGCCCCACCAGCAGGCAAAGAGGCAGGCTCCAGGGGTGCGCCAGAGGTAGGGCTGGCCTGGGGTCACTGGGGCTGGGGGTAGCAGGCTTCTCCCCTCCCCAAGGCTTACTCTGATCTCAACTCAAAATGAGAATCAGCCCCACCCAGCAGATCCCTGCTCCAGGAGCTCCTGGGAGGGGCCTGGGGGCAGGCAGCAGCCCCAGCGTGGGGAGTTTCTGGTGACTGACAGGGCTTGGCCTCAGCCAGTAAGAGATGTGCTGAGGTGGCCAGGCTGGGCCATCACTGATATAGGGTGCCAGCCTGTCACAGACTGTGAGACATGGCACCAGACAATTCCAGGCAGGATGGTGGCTGGAGGCTCTGGCTTGATTCTTATGTCTCCCCAGCACCAAGCACAGTGCCTGGCAAAGAACAGATCCCGACATCCTGCAGGAATCTGGTTCTGACTATGGCTCAGTGGGTGAATGAAGGCACCAGTTAGTGCGACTGATGACTGGCACCTACCAGACACATGACTGGCTGTGTAAGAGCAGAAGGGAGCCAGGTTAACCCAGCAGGAAAGAAGACAGGCAGTCTGTACGGATGTTACTTCTATGTCCGGTGCTGGGCCTGTATGAGTGTCTCCCCAGGGGCTCGGCCTCAGAACAGCAGAAGGGAAGATGCTGACTCCTGCCCACCTCCATACACACCCGGGGCCTGGCTGGAGGCAGCAGGACAAGTGCCCAGGAGCCTCAGGTGGGCCAGGGCAGGCCTGGCAACACATGCCTGGGAAAGCCAGTGGACACACCCGTCTGCCCATGGTGGGAAGGGTGGCACAGCACTGGCTCCCTCGGTGCACCTGGCAGGAGCCCAGAGCAAGTCCAGGCTGTGCTGCAGAGGAGCTGCTCCAAGCTGGCCCCAAGGAGCTCGGACGCAGCGCTGCCTGCTTCACACGGGACACCCTCGGTGTCTGCCGAGCCGCGGCTCCTTCCTGACTCACAGGGCAAGAGCACAGAGGCAGCGGCGTGGCGCCACCTCACATGTACTCTCCATAGTCGGCGATGATCACCTTCTGCTTTGGCTTCCCGTCCTTGCTGCCCTGGGCCTTTGTGGGAGGAACAGAAGAGGCCCAGTCAGGGGAGTGGGGTGAGGGACTAAAGAGGCTGGGGAAACCCACCTGCCTGGAACCAGGCAGAGGCAGCCCCTGACCCATCCTCCCACAGGGCTGGGTGCCAGGGGCCCGGGGAGGGGGGCCCGTTCCCCGCCACCTACCTCAATCTGCCGCAAGACATCCAGGCTTTCGGTGACCTCCCCAAACACCACGTGCCTGCCATCCAGCCAGTCTGTCTTGTCACAGGTCAGGAAGAATTGGTAGCCATTGGTATTTGGGCCAGAGTTGGTATGGAGAGAAGGCCTGGGAGAGAGCGACCTGTCAGCTCCCTCCATCCCATCCCCAGCCCTTCAAGCAGGTGTGCACAAACTGGGCACAGCCCCTCCACTGCAGCCGCACTCGGGGGCACAGACCTGTGGGTGTGGCCACCTTGTCTTGTCCTCAGTTGACAGTGAACAGGATGAACAGGGTTGTTTCAGTCATTTTATATTCATCTGTCCTTCATTCCCTGATTCGTTCATTCAGCAAATACTTAGTCTGCCTGGTAATAAGATCCCGGTTGAGCCTGGGGGATGCTGGCTGCAGTGCTGGTGGAACTCACAATCTAGTAGAAAAGAATCACTCAGAAGATAAATGAGACTTGATCCAACATGGCTGACTGGAGGCGACACATCCGACGTGCTCAGTGAAGATTCCCTGAAAATAAAGGTATTCTGAAGTGGGGGAGGGGATGAAATCCTGAAACAGAAAATTAGTAGGAAACACGATATACATAGATTGCACCAAACATCTAGAAAGCTGAAAAGGCGAAGCAGCGCTGGTGTGGCTGGTCCATTGCCCCCACCCTTCACTCCTCTGAGCAGCAGCTGTCATATGAAAGTGTTGCCAATAGCCTGAGGGCTCCAGCTAGTGATGCAGAGGTGACTCCTGGGATAGACTCTGCTGTACCAGCCTCTACCATCACTGCCCCACCTCCCAACATTGGGGAAAGCATCCCAGCACTCACCGCAGGCAAGGAAACCACCCCACACTGTGGCCAAGCCCTCCCCAGCCCCCCCTGCATCCGCACATGGCTGCCGGCAAAGGGACTGCAACTAAGACAAGAAGGGAACTGTGTGGACACACAGGCTTCATGGCATAGCAGTCAAGAGGAATTTGCATATATGTTCTCTTGTCAGAGTACTGGATCCAGGTCCCCACCAGATTATTTTTGTTTTTTTACTTTTTGCTTTGATTTAGTTGTTGTTTATTTTCTCTTTCTCATCTCCCTATTCCTTTTCTTGAACTCTAGCATCTCTCTGTAGCAACATTATTTTCTTATTTTTTGTTTCTCTCATTTTTTAAATTTTTCAAGTTTGTTTCTTCCCTATATTCTGCTTACCCTCAGATATTCCCATCTTCTCTCATATTAACCTTCTATCCTATTTTCTTTTTGTTTCTCCTGATCTTATCTAGCCCCCATCTTCCCTTGCCCTTTCTCCACCTTTCAGGTCACAAACAAATCAACAGGTTCTGACAACCTCGAAGCTTTCCTTAACAGCAAATATACCTCCCTCTTCCTACATCCCACCCCGGCACGCACAAATATCTTCTTAAAACCCTCAACATTAACCCTTCACTCCATCTATAAAGGACCTATAACAGGATCTGATCCCTGATCTAATGTTTTTTACTTATTACTATTTCTATCTCTCCTCCTACTGACTTACACTCCTCTTACACACCTGTCCCTCCATCTCTTCCCTTCCCTTCTCCTTCCACATTGCAGACTAACTGCTAATAACAAACAGGATAGGCTGTAAAGGTAACTGACAACAGGTGAAAGTGTAGATGCAAAGTGTAACTCATACAAGTGATGATGTATGATCCGATCTGATGATGCTGTTATAACCAACAGTAATTCTCTCCTCACAACACAGTGACAGGGTCCAAACCATTTAAATTAAATACCAGAAGGGGTGAGCAGTATCTCTGGACAAATAGTCACAAATGTATCGCTGAAGGGAAAAGATCTTCATATGAACTACCATCTCTCCTCACTCTATTTGACTTCAGTCTTCAGCATGCGTGCACGCGCACACACGTGTGCACACACACACAGAATTATATATATATACACACGTACATACACAGGGACATGGGGGATCAAGGCAACAAAAGGCCCCCAAGGCCTCCCAACTCTCCCAAGGGCAGATCTAGGGGAAACCAATGGAGAGGGAACAAAGACCAGGTAGTGGAGCTTTACAAATTGATTAAGGAAGATGTAAAGAAACTTGGCAAGTTCAGAGGAGATGACCCAAAAGTTCATGGAATTGTCATACAAAATGACCAATGTGGACATGGGAGAAACAAAAAACTGGAAGAACTGACCAAAATGGTTAAAAACATGAATGACAAATTTACTGAAGATACAAACTCTAGGAAAAGATATCAGACAGAAATACCAGATATAAAAAATTGAAGGGCCGGAGATATAGCTCAGTGGCACAGTGCCTGTCTGGCAAGCACAAGGTCATGAGTTCAATTTCCGGTACCAAAAAAAAAATTGAGTAGAATTCATAAATTGCAGAAATGACCAATGTGAAGACAAGGTTTCTGAAATTGAGGAAAAAAATGGTAAATTATGAATAACTCAGAGAAGGCTTAAAAACAATAGAACAAGGAAATTCATGCAACAGCTACTAGATAACTCTAAAAAGATCAATCTAAAGCTAATTGGAGTTAGAGAGAAACCAGAAGACAGTACATATGGAATAAAAATTTTGTTCATAGAAATCATAAAAGAAAACTTCCCAAGTATGAGGAAAGAGTTCAACATATAGGTAAGTGAGCCAGGGGTATATCTCAGCGACACAATCACCTGCCTGGCAAGTGCAAGGTCCTGAGTTCGATACCTGGTACCAAAAAAAAAACCCATTTAGGTATGTGAGACTTACAGAACATCATCCAACCATGATCAAAAAAAAAAAAAAAAGCTCCCATGACACATTTTAGTCAAAATTCCAGATGTCCAACAAAAAAACTGGAAAGAAAGAACATGTGTAAATATATATGCACAGGATACTGGAGCATCTATCTTTATAAAACAAACCCTACTGGATGGAAAAGATCAAATAAACACCAACACAATCAGTGGGTGACTTCAATACCCCACTTTCACAAAAAGACAGATAACTAAATAAAAAAGCAATAGCCAGGTGTGGTGGCACATGCCTGTAATCCCACCACTCGGGAGGCTGAGGCAGGAGGATCACACAATAGAGTACTACTCTGCCATAAAGAACAATAAACTTGAGTAGGTAAATGGATGCACCTTGAGACCATAATATTAAATGAATCAAACACACAAGCTTAAATATCCCAGGGTTTTTCTTATATGAGAAATCCAAGATATAAATAAAAAGCAAAATAAAAGATAATAGGAAGTAGAGAGATCTTCTTCAAATGGGAAGGAGAACAACAGATGGAAGGAGGGGAGAGGGAAGGGAGAAAAAGGGGATAGAAAAGAATTAAAGAAAAAATGGAGCTGGGTGTCATGGCACAGCCTATAATCCTGGCACTTGGGAGGCTGAGGCAGGAGGATCACCAAGGGTTCAAGGCCAGTCTGGGCTACATAGGGAGTTCAAGGCCAGCCTGAACTACATAGTGAGACCCTGTCTCAAAATCTACTCCCCAGGGTCCGGTGAGATGGCTCAGCGGCATAAGCACCTGCCTGGCAAGCGCGAGGGCCTGAGTTCAACTCCCGGAACCCACATACAAAAAAAGGGCCAGTGATATCGCTCAGCGGCATGGGCGCCTGCTGGAGCACGAGGTCCTGAGGTCGACTTCTGGTAAACAAAAAAAAAAAAAAAAAAAAGGAGATAGAAGAGGATATCAAAAATGTAAAGATGTTCCCTGATCCTGTCAAAATGGCCATACTTCCAAAATTGATATATAGATTTAATACAATCCAAGTTGAAATATCTATAGCATTCCTCATAGAACTAGAGAAAACAATCCTAAAATTCATACGGAAATAAAAGAGACCCAGAGTAGCAGAAGCAATCCTGGGCAACAAGAGCAAAGCAGGAGGCATCACAATACCTGACTTCAAGCTATACTACAAAGCTACAATGATAAAAAACAGCATGGTATTGGTACAAAAACAGATACGTGGATCAATGGAACAGAATAGATGAAAGAGTCTGACCACCTGGCTGCCATCGTAGGCTGACCAGAGACCACTTTATGCCTCTCCCATCCCGTATGCTTTTACACCTGCTAAAGATGTACAACCATGGGTTAATAAGGCCCAGTAACCACGGTTGCACCCCATAACTCCCATCATTCTTCAGCCCAGCTCCTGACAGGCAGCCATCACTCCCTGTCCTTTCTCAAGCCTTGTCCCTGGCAGGCAGCCACAACTCCTTCTCATTGAATCTCCTTCTCAAAAGTCCCACCGTGACCTTTTCCTTTCACAGTGCCCCTTTATGCTTGTGACCCTACAGAATACCTCATAGCCTGTACGAGAGTTACCACTCTGGTCTCAGGGTCACGGCCATCCCTCTCAGTTTGTTCTGAAATAAACCTGTCCTGTTAAGCTCTTACCTTTGTTTGTTCCTCCTTTTTTTCCTAACAATAGAGGGTGCAGAGACAACCCCAAAACACATTTAGCTATTTGATCTATGACAAAAGGGCCAAAAACATACATTGAAGGAAAGACAGCCTCTCTAGCAAATGGTGCTGGGAAAACTGGCTATCCACATGCAGAAGATTGAAGCTGGACCCATATCTTTCACCATGTACTAATTAAAATCAAAATGGATCAAAGATCTAAATATTAAAATAGAAACACTTAACCTACTAGAAGATAAAACAGGTAAAACTCTTGAACTCAAATGTGTAGGCAAGGAGTTTCTGAACAGAACCCCAATTGCACAAGAAATAACAGAAGAATCAACAAATGGGATCATGTCAAATTAAAAAGCTTCTGCGCAACAAAAGAAACCACCAACAGAGTGAAGAGACAACCTACAGAATGGGAAAAATTCTCTTCCAGCTTTTCCTCAGATGGAAGACTAATACCTAGGATATATAAAAACCAAAATATTAGACCCCCCAAATAAAAGACCAGATCAAAAAATGGGTGACCGAAATGAATAGACACTTCTCAGAAGAAGCACAAATGGCCAATAAACATATGCAAAAATGTTCAACATCTCTGGCCATTAGAAAAATGCAAATTAAAACAACACCAAGATTTCATCCTGGCCTGGTGGTGCACACCTGTAATCCCAGCACTTGGGAGGCTGAAGCAGGAGGATTGCTGTGAGTTCGAGGTCAGCCTGGGCTACAAAGTGAGTTCAAGGCCAGCCTGAACTGCATAGTGAAACCCTGTCTCAAAAAGACAAAAAACAAAACAAAAAACCCTAAGATTTCATCTTAAACCAGAAAGAATGGCAATCATCAAGAAATCAAATGATAGCCAGGCATGGTGATACACACCTGTAATCCCAGTATGTGGGAAGTGGAGGCAGGAGGATCATTGTGAGTTCGAGGCCAGACTGGGCTACATAGTGAGTTCAGGGATACCCTGAACTACATAGTGAGCCCTGTCTCAAAAAACCAAAAGAAAGGGCCGGTGAGATGGCTCAGCGGCTTAAGCGCCTGCCTGGCAAGCGCGAGGGCCCGAGTTCGACTCCCGCAACCCACATACGAAAAAGGGGCCGGTGATATCGCTCAGAGGCACGGGTGCCTGCTGGCACGCGAGGTCCTGAGGTCGACCCCCTGGTACCCACAAAAAAAAAAAAAAAAACCAAAAGAACAACAAAACAAATCAAATAATAACAAATCCTGGCATGGCTGTGGTGGAAAAGGAACACTTCTACATTGTTTGTGGGAATATAAACTAGTACAACCATTATGGAAATCAGTATGGAAATTTCTCAAAACCTAAAATAAAAATTCCATTTGACCTAGCTCTTCCTCTTCTAGGTATAGTCCCAAAGAACTAAAGACATGATGTTACAGCAATACAGGCATACTCATGTTTACAGCAGCACAATTCATAAGAGCTAAATCCTGGGAGCACCCTATATGTCCATTAACAAAGAAATGGATAAAGAAAACATGCTATCTACACATAATGGACTATTACTCAGTCATAAAGAAGGAAAACTCAAGACACTGGTAGGGAAAGGGATATACCTGATAAACAATGTTAAGTAAAATAAATCAGACACAGAAGCGTACATATTGTATGGTTTCTCTCATTTGAGTAATGCAAAATTCAAATAAAGAGCAAAATAAAAGACAATAAAAGAATCAGAGAGGTAGATCTTTTGGAAATAGGAAGAGGTCCAAGAGACTAAGGGTAAGGGAAGGAAGGAGGTGAAGGGACATAAAAAGATTTAAGAAGCGTCATGTACAGGTACTGATTACTCACAATGAATCTAAACATTATATGTCGCAAGCATGAACTAAAATAATATCAATAACAATGATGAAAATGGGGAAAGGGGATCTAGAGATGGAGGGAGGAGGTAGGTAGGGACAGGAAAGGGAATAAAAAGAATCAAGATAGGCTAGTGTACATGTACCTATTCCCTAAGATGAATGTAAAGTTTATATATTGCAAATGTGTACTAATAAAGTAAAATAAATAATTATGCAACATTAAAAAAAGATAAAGGTAGATTCATCTCAGGAATGCAAGGTTGACTTAACATCTAAAACCCAATTAATATAATGTGCCATATCAACAGAATAAAGGACAAAATGACATAATTGTCTCAGTAAATGCAGAAAAAGCATTTGACAAAATTCAACACCCTTTAACAATTAAAAACACTCAAGGGGCCGGGAATATAGCTTAGCGGCACAATGCCTGCCTAGCAAGTGCAAGGTCCTGAGTTCAATTCCCAGTACCAAAAAATAAATAAATATAATAAAAATTTTAAAACACTCAATAAGCTAGGAATATAAGGAGAACTTCCTTGCTTTGATAAAGAGCACATACAAAAACCACATGGCAAAAGACTGGAGGTTTTCCCTCTAAAATCAAGAACAAGACAGTGATGTCTTCCCTTACTACTTCTATTCAATATTGCTTTGCAGGTTCTAATAGACAACTATAGGGAAAAAAAATTAAAAAGAAAGAAGTGAAAGGTATCCAACCAGAAGAGAAAATGTAAATCTATATTTGCAGATAACACAATCTTATATAAAGAGAATCCTAAAGAATCTACTAAAACTATTAAAACTAATGAACAAGTTCAGCAAGGTTGCAAGACACAAAGTCAGTATACAAAAACAAATTATATTTGTATACCCTAGGAATAAACAGCATGAAAATAAAATCAAGAAAACAATCCCACTTACAGTAACATCAAAAAGAATAAATCGCTTAGGAGTAAGCTGAAAAGAAGTATAAAGCTCATACTCTGAAACCCACAAAACATCCTTGAAAGAAATTAAAGATCTAAACAAATAGAAAGACACTATACATGCATGCATTAGAATACTTAATTCTGTCAAGATAGTGACACTCCTGGGCTGACCTACAGATTTACTGCAATCCCTATTAAAATCCCAGCTTTCTTTTTGCAAAAATTGACAAGCTTATCTCAAAGTTAAAATGGCAATGCAAGAGAACCAGAATAAGGAAAACAATCTTAAAATGAAAAACAAAGTTCAAGGACTAGCATTTCTTGAGTTGAAGACTTACTACAAAGCTACAGAATTCAAGTCAGTGAGGTAATGGCCTAGGAATGGACATGAATGAATTTACAGTCCAGAAAAAAACTCACATTTACAGTCACTTGATATTCACCAAGGATGCCAAGACAACTGAACAGGCGAACAGCATTTTGTTATTATTATTATTATTTTTTTTCTTACACAGGGTCTAGCCAGGTTGTCTAAGCTGGCCTTGAACCTCAGCCTCCCAAGTGTTGCAATTAAAGGCATGTGCCACCACAGCTGGCTAAGCAGTGCCTTTTCAACAAACTGCTACAACAACTGGATATCCACAAGCAAAGGAGGAACCCAATTTATTGTTATTTTTTAAATTTTGAGACAGGGTCTCTTCAAGTCACTAGGTTACCCAGGCTGGGCTTGAATTTGCCTGCCTCAGCCTCTCTGAGCGCTGAGATTACAGGCGTGCACCACCATACAGAACTGGGATTTATGTTTTAAAAGGATGGTGCTGACCACCATGCAAAGATTAGCCTATGAGAGGGCAGAGGCCTCACTGGAAGCAGGGAGAGCAGCTAGGAGGACCCTGGTAGTATTAGCAGAAGGGTAGGGAGCAGCTGACCCAGGAGATGACGTGAAAGGATGGTTGTGCTCTCTGGGTGGCAGAGGAGAGGAGTCAAGGGTGAGCCCTAAGTCGTGATAACAGCCAAATGGACAGTGGTGTCATTTACCAAACAGGGAAGATGAGGAGGAAGAGTGGGGAGAAGAGGAAGAGCTGTTTCGGCCCTGTGATGTCTGAGCCCATGGGACACACAGGTGTACAGCTGGACAGGAGCTCGGAGGGCAGGGAGCCGGGAGACTCAAATGTGGACAAACTCGGATTTAGGTGAAAACCCTAGGGCTGGAGCAATGACTCTCGGTGGGGTAATGCTGCCCCCTAGGGGCTATTTGAAAATGACAGGGTATGTTTTTGGTTGTGCGTAATAGCGGGAGTGGGCGCTATTGGTGTTAGAGACTAGGGAATCCAGATTCCCTGCAATATCTCACTTGATAAGAGAACTAGTTTAAATCCTCTAGACCATTCTTTTGTTTTGTTTGTTTGTTTGTTACTTGGCACTGGGGATTGAACCTAAGGCCTTCACACTGAGCTACATCCCTAGCTTTCTTTTTTAATTTTCAGATTGGGTCTAAATTGTCTAGGATAGGCTCGCACCTGTAATCT
Organism: Erethizon dorsatum; assembly: GCA_028451465.1. Classification (NCBI taxonomy): domain Eukaryota; kingdom Metazoa; phylum Chordata; class Mammalia; order Rodentia; family Erethizontidae; genus Erethizon; species Erethizon dorsatum. The sequence goes on along the minus strand of CM051827.1, from coordinate 103,928,604 downwards.
TCCTGCCTCGCCTCCCAGAGTGGTAGAATTTCAGGCCTGTGCCACCACGCCCAGCTCAGACTTTCAAATGCCCCAAAAAATATTCACATACAGTTGATGAGAAAAAAAATTCTAAGGAATTACTAGCCAGGCATGGTGGCATTTACCTATAATCTTAGCACTTCGGAGGCTGAGGCAGGGGGATTGGCAAGAATCTGAGGCTAGTTTGGGTACTGAATTCAGGGCCAGCCTGAACTACATAGTGAAACCCTGTCTCAAAAAAAGAAAATCCAAACATGTGACATCAAGTGACTAAGGCCAGAACTGTCCATCATAACCTGGGTTTTGCTGGACTCAAGTCATAAGGGTAGCTGGGCATGGTGGTGCATGCCTATAATCCCAGCTCTCAAGAGGCTGAGGCAGGAGGATCACGAGTTTGAGGTCAGCCTGGGCTACACAGTGAGTTCAAGACCAGCCTGAGATACTGTTTCAAACATAAACAAAAAAGGACAGAAAAGTATACTAGTAAATATTAATTTTGCCGGGTGTGGTGGCGCACACCTGTAATATCAGTACTTGGGAGGCTGAGGCAGGAGGATTGCTGTGAGTTTGAAGCCAGCCTGGGCTACATAGTGAGTTCAAGGCCAGTCTGAACTACATACATAGTGAGACCTGGTCTCAAAAAAAACAGTCATAAAGACTGGTGGGACCAGTAGTGATCCATTCACTACAGGGTAGATACAGTGCATTCAGGGTTGGGCACAAGCTAGGCTAGAAGCACAAACAAGCTTGCATGGGCAGGTACCCAGGCTCCCTGTGTTGTCTCCTCTTCAGTTCAAATCCATGATCACATGGAAGTCTCATATGAGCAGCTAGCACAGGAAGAGAAATGACAGGCTTGGGTTGCAAGTGAGTTGGGTCCGTACATTGGGATGAGCTGCAAGTAGACCACTACTATACTAAAGCCCTACTCAAGGTGGCCCCAAAGGACAGAGATGAGGGGAAATCCTCTCAAAAGGCAGAGTTTCAGGTGTCAGCTTTGTATGGAAAGGGTGGTAGCCTCAGGAAGAATCTAAACAAACTGAAGGGCAGTGAGAAATGGCTAGGACGGTAGATCAGGAACCTGGAAGAAAATAGGTGGAAGACTGGGATTAGGAAGCACATGGCTGGAACCATGGCAGTGGGTATGACGTCAGAAGACCTTTGCTGTCAACTCCCACCAGACAGCACCCATAACAGGAGAAATATTAAGCCACTCATAAACAGAGACTCCATGAGCAGACATCAGCTGGCATCTCTCCTGGGCCACTGCAGAGCAGCACATGGACAAAGTAACCATGGTGAGACAGTTAATCGTCACTGTCAACTTGATTGGCTTGAGACATGTCTAAGAGATTAGTAAAGCACACTTCTAAGAGTGTCTGGGTGGGTCACAGAGGCATGACCTTGGGGACTTTATTTGGCCTCTTCCCTTTTCTCAGTGTTCTTCCCTGCTCTCTGCTTTGTTGATGCTGTGAGTTGAAAAGCTTCCCTCTACACACCCTTGCACCATGCTATTTCTGCCTTGGAGCCAGGTGACCATGGACTGAAATCTCTGAAACCGTTAGCCAAAATAACCATTTTAAGTTATGTCTGTCAGGTATTTGTCCCAGCAGTGAAAAGCTGCCCAACATACAGGTGACCAGAGGAAGTACGTGAGAGGAACAACATGGGCTTCACCCACCAAGGCTGATCTGGCCACTGCTACCACCAAATGTCTGAACCACTAGCAGTTGAGACCAACACTGACACCCCATTCTTCAAGATCAAACAGCCACTTGGTGGCAAGTTGATTACCTGGACTCCTTCTACCATGGAGGGGGGACTCATTTATCCTGAGAGGCATTAGCAGATATTCTGGATATGGTTTTTCTCTTACTACCTACAGAGCCTCAGCTCACACCATGATTCAAGTGCTTACCATATCAAATGACACAGGACACTCTGTGCTATATAGTCTTACTGTGTCACCACTGAAATGCAGGTGCTGACACTTAAAAGCTCAAGGTGATGGTATTAAGAGGTGGGGCATTTAAGGGGTGACTGGTCATCAGAACACCTGTCCTAGTGAAAGGGATCAAGGTCCTTAGCCCTTCTGCCCTTCCACCTTCCGTTATGCAGGACACAGTGTTCCTCCCCTTCTGCAGGAGGCAGCAACAAGATGCCACCTTGGAAGCAACAGACAACTGAACCTGCCAGCACCTTGACCTTGGACTTCCTAGCCTCCAGGACTATGAGAACATAAATCTCTGTTCTTTATAAACTGGTGTCTCAGGTATTTTGTTATAACAGCACAAACTGACTAACACACTGTATAACGCCACATCAAACCAAAGGACCCATTTTATAGCAACAGAAGTGAAGGAGTCAGCAAAAGAACTTGGGATCCACTATTCCAACCACATGCTACAGGGCTCAGACTGACAGACACCAAGACCTTAAAGCGCAGATGAGGTGCCAGCTTAGCAATGACACACTCATGGAAACAAAGCTTCGTAAATGGGGAGGGGAAGAGGGGTTGAAGGGAGGGTAGGGGAATGGGGGAAAAAAACAGGTTATATCATGTACAGGTACAAATTCTCTATGATGAATGTGATCGTTATGTATATCTAAAATGTACCAATAAAATCTAATATAAAAAAAATAAAAAATAAAAAACAAAACCAACCAAACAAAAAAGAAATGATACCCTGTGCGGACAGGAACAAGATCCACCCCAAATCAGTGAGCATCACCAGATGCTATGTCCTGGGCACCTAGAACCAAAGGGTAGAGGTTAGAGCGGCCCTGCTTACATCACCCCCTTCCCATCCCTACAACACAGGGCTTCATGGCCAAGAGGTCATGGCTCTTGGAGGGACACTTTCTCTAGTGGAGACAACCAGATCCATCACACTTTGAGCTATGACTGCTGCCTGATTGTGTGAGGCTCCTTGTGCTGATAAAAGCAGGTACAAGGAGCTGCCGTCTTGGTTCCTGATCGTCGGGAGGCGGGTATGCTGGTCGGAACAGTTTGGCACCCAGGGGAACTTCCCTGCCCGATTTTGACAGGCAACCATGGACTGAGTAAGGCATAATGACCAGGAGGCCAAGCCCCAGTGAAAAGGTCTAGGTCTCCCCCGACCCCGGGTTAGCCATGGCGACCTGCACAGGAGACACCAAGATGAGAGGAATCTATAAAGTGGGCAGTAAGGAGGGCGCTGAGGGTAGCAGTTGTAGATCTGGGAGCAAGAGCAGCAATGGGGACTATAGTTCACCCCCACTAACCTTCCACTTGTTTTCTCTAATTTCTTCCAGGAAAAGAGACTAAGTGGAGTCCTGGAGGAGCTGTTCCCAGGCAAAATAAACTTGTTACACGAGTGGTGTGATGGCACCCCACTCAGATCCCTGCTGAGCTCCTTTGGCCCCAGGAGTGTTGGACACTCCATGCTCGGGACAACACCTGCCCAGGAAATGGCCTTGGCCACAAAGAGCTGCTCCACGGAGTGTATCCCACCCCTGGGAACCAGCCAGAACCCAGGACCGGCCCATGGGAGGTGGAACGGCCTGGTCCCCTTGCCCAGTTGTGGGATCAGCTGAGCCCTCCACGCAACCAAGGCAGCCCACGCACCCTCCCTGTCCGATCTGCTTCCCTCCTTCTCTTACAGGAGCTGTTCCTGAGCCCATTTCTAGTACATTTGCTACATGCAAATCTCCATGAGTCTGTTTCCAAAAATCTGGCCTAAAAGAGCCAAAAACCGAGAAAAATCAAGCAGTAGTAATAAGACTATATTTTCCAGAGATACAGCAATAAAATCCAAAATAAAGTTAAAAGAAATGGGTGCTGCCTCTGGCAAGACAGAAAAATGGTGATGTTTTGGGTAGGGGAGAAGAATGTTTCGTTTTATAACTATGGAATTACTTTTTTTTTTTTTTTTTTTTTTTTTGAGACAGGGTCTCAAAATTCAGGCTGGCCTTGAACTTGTGACAATCCTGGGATTCAGGCGTGGGCCACCACACCCAGCAATTTTCTTTAAACTACTGTGTATGTAACTATGACTTTGATAAACATTTAAAAAACTAGATTAAGACAAAAAAAGGGGGCCATTGGGGATGTAAGTGGCAGAGTACTTGCCTAGCATGCACAAGGCCCTGGGATAAATCCCCAGTACCACACGCACACACACAAAAGAATTGTGCATAAAAAAGGACAATGAGGAATATTTAAGAAAATAAGAAAAATACAACTGTCAACAGATGGGCTATAGATAGTGAGGAGGTAAACCAGTTCTGTTTATGCCCTTAAAATACAACTTTCCAGTGGAGAAACCTGGCAGACATCTCCTGAACCGAGTGATCAAAGATGACATCACCCATCTCTGAGCTGCCGTCGTGGATTTCCTTGTGGGATACACTAACCATGCTGGTCCTGTGGGGTTCCTGCCAAAACACATAACCCAGACACAATCGCGAGGGAGTTCCTGTGAGTAGAACCTGTGAGTAGAGAGAAACACCCTGGAAAGAGACAATGAAAACCTGGGGGAAAGGAGACCAGGCATTCAATGACTAAGTACGAAAAGTGAACCCTTGTCAGTAACGTTCCTATAAAGTGATAAAATCTAAATATGCCCAGAAGATTACAGTGTTGTGTCAAAGTTAAATTTTGTGATCTTAATTGTTGCCTTGTGACTATGTGAGGGAATAGTCTTGTTTTTAGGAAATACACTGACATATTTAGGAATAAAGAAGCACAATGTCTTCAACTTCTTCTCAGGCTAGTGTATGGTGAACATACATAGTTGTATGTTTGTACATAAAATTATAAAAGCATGGGACAAAATGCAAATTAATAAGTGAGTAAAGGATATATGAGAGTTCCTTGAACTATTTGAGTTTGAAGTCAGCCTGGGCAACTTAGCAAGAGCAGTTGAAAATAAAAAACAACCAGGGCTAGGGAAGTACTGCAGCGTGAGGCCTTGGGTTCAATCCCCAGTGCCACTGCCCCTCCTCCCCCAACCAACGAGGAAAACCTGAAGGCAGGTGCTGCAACATCTTGCCGAAATAACTGAAGAAAAAAACTCAACTCTTCCTACAGTTAGGGCTCAAATGAAAACCCAGTAGCACAAGCACATGAAAAAGATCCACTTCCCCTTCCTATCTCCTAGCTTTGTATACTCAACAAAGGGCGCAGACTGCTTGCTAGAGCTGGTGGTGTATGGATGTGTGCTCAGGTGACGGAGAGAGAATACACACAGACGAGCAGGAATGGGCAACACCAGGCTAGGCGGCAGATTCTGACTCTGAGGGGAACCTTGAGCCTTCCTTCATGCAGAACTTCCTGTCGCTCTGCAATTACCACTACCCAGCCACTGTGGCGGGTTGAAGAGCATTCCCCAAAATTTCCTGTCTACCTGAACATAAAACTGTGACCTTATTTAGAACTACTCTGCAGATGTGATTAGGTTGAGGTCATACTGCATTGTTGTGGGCCCTTAATCCAATGGCGGTATTTTTGTAAGATGCAGGGAGACAGGCACCAGGAATAAGGCCTGGAGGGCACAGCAGAGACCGCAGGTATGCTACCCGCCAAGGGACTGCAAGGAGTCACCAGCAGCGAGGAGGAGGTAGGGAAAAGTTCTCTCGGAAGGGCACGACTTTGATCTTGGACCTCTGGCCTCCAAAGCTGTGAGAGAATACATTTCTGTTATTTTAAGCCCCCAAGTGGGTGGTGGCTTGTCACAGCAGTACTAAACAAGGAAACTCTCTTCCCTCTACTGACTCTAATTTGACAAGAGAATCCTTGTTTTGTTTTTCCTAGTACTAGAGACTGAACCCAGGGCTTCATGCATTCTACACAAGTGCTCTACCCCTGAGCTACGTTCCTAGCTTCCCTTGTGCTTCTCTTTTCTTTTCCTTTTTATTATTATTTTCTTTTTTTTTTTTTTTTTTTTTTTTTTTTTTTGTGGGTACCGGGGGGTCGACCTCAGGACCTTGCGCGCCAACAGGCACCCGTGCCGCTGAGCGATATCACCGGCCCCTTTTTCGTATGTGGGATCCGGGAGTCGAACTCGGGCCCTCGCGCTTGCAAGGCAGGCGCTTACGCCGCTGAGCCATCTCACCGGCCCTATTATTATTTTCTTTAAGACAGGGTCCCACTACAGTAAGTGCCCAACTTACAAACAAGTTCCATTCCGGGAGAACATTCATAAGTAGTATCTATTAGTAAGTCCGACGAAGTGAGTCTTATACATCTTTGACACAAATATACAATGTAAAGCATAAAAAAAAACCCAAAACACACAAAAATATGGTAAATAATGCTTTCAGACATCCTGGGCTCTGATGGAGTACTGTACTACTGTACACCATCACACTGTACAGTGAGCACCCAGCAGCACAACTGTGACAATGTCCAGCAGACACACAGGCTACTTCCGTGATTTGTTTGCATCTACAAATGTTTGTAATGAAAGGTCCACTCATATCTGTAAAAGTCTGCAACTCAAAGTTTCAGAAGTTGAGGACTTACTGTATGTATTTCAGGCTGGCCTTAAACTCACAGTGATCCTCCTGCCTCAGCCTCCAAAGTGCTGGGATTACAGGTGTCCACCACCACACCCAGCAACAGCCCATTTATGCTTTTGCAGATAAACACCAAGGGAAAGCCAGGCATGGTGGCACATGCCAGTTATCCCAGCACTTGGGAGGCTGAAGCAGGAGGATCACTGTGAGTTCAAGGCCAGCCTGAACTATATAGTGAGACCCTGTCTCAAAAAAACAAGAAAAGGGTTGTTAACATGTGGGTAATAGGAGCAAACAGGACACATCTGATGCCATTTAGAAAGTGAAAATGGGAGTTTTAGATTGGTCTTGGTTTATTCATCAATGCTGACAGAAATGTTCATCATTTTGTTTGTTTTAAATAAACACAGCCAGCTTGAGGTACAGTTCAGTGGTAAAGAATCTGCGTAGTATGCATGAGGCCCTGGGCTTGATTACCAGCACCCCATAAATAAACATAGCTAAATAATGATTTTGGGGGAGTTATGGGGGACTGAACCCAGGACCTCAGGCTTACTAAGCAACACTTTACTACAGAGACACACCCCATAACTAAACAAAACTTTAAAATTTTTTTTTTTTTTTTTTTGTGGGTACCGGGGGTCGACCTCAGGACCTCGCACGCCAGCAGGCACCCGTGCCTCTGAGAGATTATCACCGGCCCTTTTCTCTTATGTGGGTTCCGGGAGTTGAATTCGGGCCCTCGCGCTTGCCAGGCAGGCACTTATGCCACTGAGCCATCTCACCGGCCCATAAACTTTTAAAATTTTGCACTACCTGCCAGGTATGGTGGTACATGCCTTTAATTTCAGCATTCAGAAGGCTGCAACAGGATCATGAGTTTGAAACCAGCTTGGCAACTTAGCAAGTCCCTGTCTTAAAACAAACAAACAAAATCAACAAGAACAAAAAATCTTTGCAGTATTCAAATACACCACTACAGAATTTAAGCCTTCAGTTGCTTTCCAAGCATTTTGATAACTTTCGTTCACAAAACTTACAGAAAGTAGAAAAGTCAAGCTGGGTGTGGTGGTGCAAGCCTGTATTCCCAGCACTCGGGAGGCTGAGGCAGGAGGATCACTATGAATTCAAGTGAAACTGTAAGCCAGCCTGGGCTACAAAGTGAGTTCAAGGCCAGCCTGAACTGCATAGCGAGACCCTGTCTCAAAAAGACAAAAAATAAAAGAAAAAAGAAAAAGTTGTTTACATAACAATCTTTCCTTCCAACTGAGCATTAACTATGTGTAAAATATTGAGCTTGCTACCGATTTAGGTGACAACTAAAGAAGGGAAGATAGACCTTAGGAAAAACTTGTTTTACCTAGGGGAGGCCAAGTTACTAACTTATAAAATCAGGTGTTACAGTTTAGGTCTCCAATGTCCCCCAGAAGTCTCATATGTCCAGAGGTGGGGCCTGGCTGGAAGAAGTGGGTCACGGGGTGTGACCTGGAAGGGTGTGTTCTCTTCCGGCTGCTCCCTTCATCTTCACAAACTCTGCTTCCCAGCCACCAGGCTTTCCCCTGCCAGGTCCTTCTGCCATGCTATTTCTGTGTTGGGGGTCAGCCAACGATGGACTGAACCCATTGGAACTATAAGCCAGTTGGGCGCAGTGGTACATGCCTGTAATCCCAGCATTCTGGGAGGCTGAGGCAGGAGGATCACAAATTCAAGCCCACTCTGGGAAACTTAGTGAAACTGTCTCAAAAAAAAAAAGGGGGGCTGGGGTGTTGCTCAATGCAAAAGCCCTGGGTTCAATCCCCAGTAACATACCCCATCCCCCCAAAGAAAAGAAATAAAAGAAACAGCACTGAAACTGTAAGCCAAAATAAACCTCTCCTTAAATTGCAGGTGTCAAGTATTTTGTCCCAGCAACAGGAAAGCTGGCTGATACACTAGGTGTAGAAGGACCTCCAAAATCATCTTCCCCTCTTTAAGATTTGAAGAACTGATAGGGATGTAGCTCAGTGGTAAAGCACTTACCCAGCATGCAGGGGTAAAGCACTTCACCCCAGCACTAGAAAAAAAAATGACTTGAAGAACTGAAAGCTTAGAGTGGTGCTTGTTTTGTTCATGGTAGGTCTCTTATTCCTGAGCTCTAGTGATCCTCCAGCCTCAGCCTCCCAAGTAGTTGGGACCACAGGGACACAACACTGCACTCAGCTCAGGCTTAGGCCACACAGAAAGTGGCAGAGCTGAGACTAAAACTTCTAAGAAATTAACAACAAAGAGCTGGACATGGTGGTGCACATCTGTAATCCCAGAACTTTGGGAGACTGAGGCAGGAGGATTGTGACTTTGAATCTAGCCTGGACAACTAGGCAACTTAGCAAGACCCTGTCTCAAAATTACAGTATGGCTACCCAGCAGGTTGTATAAATCAACAAACACCCAAACTTTGAAAGATTTTTCTAAGAATATCCTCTTCCTGGCTATTACAGATTGAGTTTTCCTTACCTAAAATGCTTGGGACAGGAAGTGTTTCAGATTTGTATCTTTAATAGTCAGGTTTGCAGCCGGGCATGGTGGTACATGCCTGTAATCCAAGCACTCAGGAAGCTGAGGCAGGAGGATCGCTGAGTTTGAGGCCAGCCTGGGCTACAAGGTGAGTTCAAGGCCAGACTGAACTGCATAGCGAAACCCTGTCTCAAAAAGACAAAAAAAAAAAAAAAAAAAAAGTTAGGTTTGTGCCAGGCGTAGTGGTACGCTCCTATAAACCTAGCACTCAGGAAGCTGAGGCAGGAGGATCATTGTGAGTTCAAGGCCAGCCTGGGCTACATAGTGAGTTCACGGCCACCCTCAGCTACACCAAAAAAATAAAAAATAAAAAATAAAAATTGGCATTCAAAAAGGCTCAGATTTTGTAACGTGTTGAATTTAGGGTCAGGCATGCTCTCTATACACAGTTTTTATGTTAAATGATCCAAAATCGAAGCCCCCAAACAGTTCCAATGTGGAGAAAGTCTTTCCTTCAAGCCAACAGATTACCAGGCTCTCTCCACCACCTCCTCAGGCCTGCTGTGCTGTGCGTGGCTTTCCTCACAAGGTCAGGGATGTCCTCCCACCTCAGGCCAGCTGTCCACAGAACGCATAGGACTTAACATTTTTCCCCCAGGTTCTTATCCCTGTGATCAGGAATCTGAACCTAAGAGACATTTCTAATGTCACCTGTTTCATAATCCAGTGGAATCAGAACACCAGCGATGTCTCCAAAAGGAGGAAAATTAGCATGAAGAATGAATACCTCCACCAGCTCAGCTCTGCCCTCCTGCAAAAACATGAAGCACATTCTGGAGTGGTGCTGCTCCTGTAAGCACAGGGAAAAGATGAAAAGAGGGACCCAACTTTGGGGTACACATCACTTGCAGAGTTCACTCCTCCTCTCCCCATCCCTCAAAACCTCCATCTAGCTCCTGGTTACTGGGAGTTTCCAAAAAAGGCCGTTTCCAGTATCTCTCCCCTCTATAGCACTAGAATGATCCCAACAAGTACAAATATATCACTTGTCTGCTTGGCATTCTTCAAAAGCACTTCAAAACCCAAAAGGCGGCATTTAAGATCTTCATGGGCCAGTGAGATAGCTCAGCAGCATAAGTGCCTGCCTGGCAAGCGCGAGATCCTGAGTTCAACTCCTGGTACCCACATATGAAAAAAGGGCTGGTGATATTGCTCAGTGGCACGGGTGCCTGCTGGCACACGAGGTCCTGAGTTCGACACCCGGCACCCACAAAAAAAAAAAAAAAAAAAAAAGAGAGAGAGATCATGACCTGGGCCTAGCTTGCTTATCTAGCTTCCTGTGCTTCCCCAGTGCAAAAACTATCTGCTGCCTATTGATAGGCTTGTTTCTCCTCTACATTCAGGAAAAAGCTCTGCATACCTTGGCTGCCTGGTTAACTCCAGATCATTCAAACTTATTTCTGATGTTTGCCTTCATCTTTCCAAAGCATATTCCCCAAAACACCCAGCCCTGTCCTCACTGTAAATGTAGGTCATACAACTATACCACAGCTGTCCCAGTCCACATGGTGACAGTTTCTGTACTTTCCCAGCTATGGCTTGTGTCTAGATGTCCCCCCAAAACCTCATGTAGTCATGGGTGGGGCTTTTTCAGAGGTGGCTGAATCTAGTGTGTGACCGATTTATGGTGCAACTGGTGCAACACTAGGCTCAAGGGCACTAGGATTAAGGGTGTGAGTGTTACAACACCTAAGTAGCCTGGATAAAAGGAATAAAAAGAGCTGCAGTCATCCTTTGTTGCTTTGCTACCTTCTGCCCACCATGAACTGTTTCTCCTCTGCCATGCCATCCTGCCTTGGAGCCAGCTGACTGTGGACTGAAACCTCTGCAAACTGTGAGCCAAATAAACCTTTCCTCTCTTTAACTTTGGGCGTCAGGTATTTTGTCTCAGCAGCAAGAAAATAACACACCAGCTACTCTGGGAACTCCTTCCTCTAGGGGTCCAGGGTTGCAGAACTTATGGAATAAATGGGAGCCAGCTCAGGATGAGGAGTTACAGACCATGAGCCACTTCTCTGGGTCTAGGGTGAGAAGTGGTCAAGGATTCAGGGCAGTGCTGGCAGGTACCACACACAGGTTGAGGATAAGGCCCTACAGGAAATCTGATCCAGGCCGCTCTGCCTCAACCCTAAATCAGTCCAAGCCCTGCCTGCCAAGACCCCACCCCACCCACAGGAGGCAGCCATCTAATCCCTAGATCTGCTGCTGAAGCCCCAGGCCCACCCCTTCACCTCTGCCAACTTGAGCTACAGTGGCCAGCACCACCCGGATGCTGGGCAGCTGAAAGGGCAAGGGGTGGTGGCTTGTGCCTGGAGGCTGAGGCCAGCCTGGGCAACTGGGGCCCTGTCTCAAAATAAGCTTTACAAGAAAGGGCTGGGGATGTAGCTCAGTGCTCCCTGGGTTCAATCCCCAGTACTGGGGAAAAAAAAAAAATCACAAAGTTATTAACTGTATGAACAAAAGATAGGAGCTGTCAGGAGGGATATCAACTTTTTGGAACAATGTTACTTGAGACCAGCTCTTAAGGAAAAAGAACAAAAGGAGCCTGGCAAGAAGGAAAAACATTTGGGTAGACACTATAAACAGGAGACTGGCTGACCTTGCTGGGTGACTGTCACATTGAGGAATAAAGGACCCACAAAACACTGAGGACTTCAGCGCTTGTTTGTGATTGCTACCCATCTCCCAAGCACTTACTTTCCCACTGTTAGAGGAAACTCTTTTTTTTTTTTTTTTTTTTTTTTGTGGGTACCGGGGGGTCGACCTCAGGACCTCGTGCGCCAGCAGGCGCCCGTGCCGCTGAGCGATATCACCGGCCCCTTTTTCGTATGTGGGTTCTGGGAGTCGAACTCGGGCCCTCGCGCTTGCCGGGCAGGCGCTTAAGCCGCTGAGCCATCTCACCGGCCCAGAGGAAACTCTTAATTGCACAATCTGAGCACCTGGATCTGCTGACCTGCCTACAGGACAAACAGACCATGGGAGAAAGAGGAGCAGACAGATAGAACAAGCCCCAACCTGTTAACATGTCCGACAAGGGAATGGAGCAGGGGGATGGAGCTAATCAGCCAGACCGCACCTGTGCTTGGGGTCCATGCCAACCCAGAGCCCCAACTTTTCCAGAGGACTAGCCCTAACTAGTCCCATGGACTGCTCTGACCGTACTAGATTTAAATATCCCCTCTAAGTTAAATGGGGACCGGCCATCAGGCATTGTTTTCAATGGTTCAATTTATACCTCTGCCTACCTTGCTTACCCTAACTTATTTGCTTATAAATAACAAAATAGGTTAAATTCATTACAGACTACTTGCATCTAGATTTCCAGTGAAAACTGGAATTTACAGAATAAAACTGGTCAGTGACATGGGTAAGACAGAGGCAGTTTTATGGAGATTTTTTTTCTTTATTGAGAAACTTAAGACTTGGATACATCAAATAAAACCAATTTCTGGGGAAAAAAATCAAAACCCACAATAGAAAAAAAAAAAAAGTCTGGGCCATAGCAGAACCCAGAGAATATACTTTTATAATTGAAAAGTTCTAGGTGCTTCATAATTGACCTTTTGATACAAAATGACCTATTCAATTTGCAACTTGTGGTTCTCGGTGTTGAGGTCCATAGGACAAACTAGGAAGTCTTCAAACCTTGAGCTCAATTCCATGAGGGATTATTTGGCTTTTGAATCCTGGAAAAAAACAAAAGCACCAACACAAATAAAAGAATTTTTGAGACTCCTTGACAAAGAAAGGTGTCCTAGAAGAGGGCTTTCAATCTCAGCTCATCTGACTCTCCTTTCCCTACCCAGAGGCACCTGCCACTGGTCCCAGTTAAAATGTCACTCACCCACCCCTCCCCTCTCCCCCACCTCCGTAAGGCAGTGAGCACATTCTGTAGCCTACCGTGGGGCTGTTTCTGGCACTAGATCATGATCCAATGCCTGCTGGTGCGCATTTACACAATCTCACCAGCCTCAGGCCAAACCAGGAAATGATGCTCATAGCAGTGAGGCTGTGGCATGGGATGAGAACTCCTTGTGTATCTATCACTATTTCAGAGACCAGCAAGGAGGGAAGGTGCTGGGGGACAAATCCAGGGCCTTGTGCGTGCTAAGCACATAGGCTACACCTGAGGCAACATGGCTAATTCTTGAGAAAAATCTGACCAGGTGTTCTTTGAGAAAACTGTATTTTTTTTTCCTCTTGTGATACGGTCTTGCAATGTTGGCCATGCTGGCTTTAAACTACTGGGCTCAAATCCTCCTGCTTCAGCTTCCAGGGTAGCTGGGACTACAGGTACATGGCCACTGTGCCGGGCTTTTTGTTCTTTAATTCAAAACCCCTTAGTTCTTTCCACAGTAACTGATCCAGGTGACACTCAGGTAACTGCCTGCCAAATCACAGGTGAAATGTCAGAAAAGTGTCCTCACTCTTTTACAAAGATAGCCATAGATCAAAATGATGACCGAAAATATAACAGGCAAACATACGTGTTTTCCTTGTCTAAGAGGTAGCAGCAGCAACAGCGCCCACCTTCTGGGCAGCTTCTTTCTTGGCATGATGAGCCTGTAGAACTGCCACAGCTTCATCCACCTGGGAAAAACCTCCAGGCGGTCAGTGACTGAGGAGAGCCACTTGGCCCCTCCCTGGTACCCAGGCCAAACGACCTCTGTCGACAGCTTTCTCAGCACCCACACTAGCAGCGTCAATTGCAGGTGAGGCATGAGAGGAACATGGTGGCAGGCATCAGAGAGGGATACAGTGGCAGAATATCCTCTCTACCCAGTGACCAGGTCCCCTCCACCCTCCCAAGCTGAGAGCTGCTGCTGCAGGATCTGAGAAGCAGCTCACCTTTGAGCGGAGAGACTCGGGAGACTCGAGCATGTGCAGCAGCTCCGAATTGTCAATCTCTAGCAGCATGCCCGTGATCTTGCCAGCCAGGTTCGAATGCATTGTTTGGATGAGCGGGAACAAACGTTCTCCTATGGATAGGACATTTAATAAAAGACCAAGTCAAACTGGTGATGCACACCTGTTAATTTCCAGCTATTCAGGGGACTGAGGGAGGGAGGCCAGAAGTTTGGGCAATTTTGTGAGACCCTGTCTCAAAATTTTAAAAAGGGCTGACAATGTAGCCCAGTACTCCTGGGTTTAGTCCCAAGTACCACAAAAAAGAAAAAGAAATCTCAGTGAACAGACACTGGTGTCCAGGTTAGCCACCCTCCTCTTGCAGGCTAATGGGGCACTCACCCAGCATCTGCTTCTGCTCCTGGGGGGGCGCTGCAGCCAGCATGGAGGCAGTCAGGGGCTCCTGCCCCTGCACGTGGACAGCAGGCTGGGGTGCCTGAAAACCAGGACAGGCAGTGGGTTAGCACCAAAGAAAGGATGCTAGACAGCGGCTGAGAGCCTCACCACTCAACATCTGAACACCTAGATTTTTTTTTTTGTACCAGGACTCAAACTCAGGACCTTGTGCTTGCCAGGCAGGTGCTGTGCCTCTGAGCTATATCCCCAGCCCACTGAACATCGAGATTCTTATCTGAAAGAGGAATGGAGGTAGCTGTTCTTGTTTTCGTGAATTAATTTTGGTTATGAGGTACAGAATACTATGGACATTAAAATATAATTAACTACAATGAAAGAACATGCTATCCTGTTGGGCATGGTGGCACAGCAAAAGATCCCTGTGAGTTTGAGACCAGCCTGGGCTATACAGTGAATTCAAGGCCAGCCTGGGATACATAGGTAGACTGTCTCAAAAACCCAAAAAATGAAAAGGACATGCTATCAGAAGGGAAAGTGAAACCCCAAAAATAAAACAAATATACAATGCTAGGCAACCATTTACTGATGTTTCATTTGATTCATCCAAGTTACCCAAGAACTCAAGGCTGTGCTATAAATCAGGCCACAGTGAACATCTGTGTGTGTAGCCTTTTCCTGAAACTTTCCTTTACTGTCAGTTCCAGTACAGACTGGGTCAAAGAGTGTGACTATCAAAACATTTATAATTATACCCTATACCACCTTTACTGTGACAGATGTTTTTATTATATCAACTGCTTGAGGACACGCAACACTAATGCTCATCACACAACCCTAAGAGTAGGGCTATGCAGAAGACATTTTACACTCAACCTCAAGCCCTGGGAAATCCCTTAGAGAATGTGGGGAAGGAGGACATCTAAAAAATGAACTAACAAGCAGCTTATGAGCCTGACGGCTGAGTGTGGCCCCGCCACAGAAAACTGTTGAGCTCTGCAACAAACTGGTTGTAGCTTGGTTTGCATTTAACAGCACAGCTCTAAAGGTTGCAAATTTCAGTGTAGGCAATCTAAACTATACCCCTTAACACTTTTGATGCTGAGTTTCTTATCTCTAAACTGAAGTTATTTCCAGCCTTAATGTCCCAATCATCTTGCAAAGCAGCCAAGGATCAAATACAGTACTGATAGAAAAGTCACCTAGGGGCTCAAAATGCTGAGCACAGGTGTCACACAAGCAGCAGAGGAAGCACCTGCTTCCTGCTGTGGGCCAGTGAACTGTTCTGAGGAAGAACACCTTCTCAGTGACAAGAGTCCAAATCGCCACACAGAACAGTGCCCAGCCAGGTTTGGTGGCATACACCTATAGTTCCAGTATTCAGGAGGCTGAGGGAGGAGGATCACCATGAGTGCAAGGCCAGCCTGAGCTACACAGCAAGACCCCATCTCAAAGAAATCAGAAAACAAAAAACAGCACCCTACCAGGGGGCAGGGAACCCAAGCCAAACATGTTTTAAACTATGTAGAAATGGGGCAAATGCCTTTGGCAGCATTTGGTGGCCTCACCTGCAGAGGCTGTATGGCAGGGTGCGGGCTGCGGACGCTGGAGGCATACTTGTATGGTGCCACAGCCCGAGGAGTGGCAGCAGCAACGGCAGCCCGAGGTGCAAGGTTCGGGACTGCTGTGGGAACACCTTGAGGAAAGAACAAATGCAATTAAAGCCCATCAGTCTGGGCAAAGGCCCGTCAAATCCCATCTTTCCCCCTTCTGTGTGCATCCAATACCACCTCCAGACTGGCAGCTGTCAGTCAGCCCTTGCTGGGCGGCACCAGCCCCACCAAAGTCCATAGCCAAGCGGTCCGGGCACTCAGACCCTACAACAGACCAGCAAATGCACATCAGTGTTGGAGGCCAATGTCCAACCGGCCACGTCCCACGGAAGGAGAGATTCCAAAGCACGATCACATGACACATCACACTTGGGGCCACTACTATTACTTTCCATGATAAGCCAAAGGCTAACACAACTTTTCCACATCTTGGAGTACAGGACACTCTGTAAAAAAGCTTCCTTGTATCCCCCACCCCACCAAAAATAGGCTCTGTCGTCATCCAGCTAGCAAACTACTACGATTAACGTTTTTCACGTGAGCCACCGATAAGCAAAGAAAGGTGTGAAAGTAACCAACACACCTAGAACTCACATTGGCTCTCTGCTCCTGAATGAAGTATCTACCTACCCAAACAAAGAGCTAAGGTAACAGAACCAGGGCTCCACACTTGAGCCCAACAAACTGACCAAGCGAGGGCAGAGCTAGTCATCCTGACTCCCTCCTCCCCAGGCCACGCTCCTACAGGCCAGTTTGCTCACCGACTCTCTGAGTGGTAGTAGGGAGGCCACGAGAGGCCGGAGCATTACCAGTTGGAGCCAGATGGCGAAGAGTTGGACGAGGCCCAGATTGGCGTATAGCACTTGGCATTCCTTGGAAGCCTAGTAGTAAGACAAAAATTGATGATTACTGACAAGCAACAGGAACCGGAAGAAGCTAGGCTATGCCTCACAAGATGCATGCAGGAAAAAGCAGGCAGACCAGGCCAGGTACACCCTGGGCAAGCACTGTTCCCTACCACTTACCTTGAGGTCTCCCACCTTGCTGCCAGCGTGGATTAGGCCTCATTTGTGCCAATTGGTTAGGTGTGTAATATGGAGGTCTTCCCTGAGCCTGTAAGGAAAGAGCACCTAAGCCCTTTTATTTTACAGACCTGAACCCACACTAGACTCTTACCTTTACTACTAGGCCCTAGGCCAGTGATGGCAAATCTTTTAGAGACAAGTGCCCAAACTGCAACCCAAAACCCAATTATTTATCACAAAGTGCCAACACTGCAGTGAAACCTAAATATTGAAGTTTCCATTTAGAAAAACAACTCATGCAATAACATCTTTGGTTGAAAGAAAATCAATACAGACGTCATAGTTCAACACCACTGGCCTAGGCTATTTGGAATAACTGCTCTCTACTCAAAAGCTGAAGCATCAGTTAAGGTGAATCAGGGTAGTCCACTCTATTTCTTCCACTATGCATGTACGATCATGGTTAAGTCCTTCATTTTCTTTTTGGGTGGGTACTGGGGATTGAACCCAAAGCCTTCACACTGGCGGTGCTACATTCTGCATTTTTTTTTTTTTTTTAATATTCATTTTGAGACAGGATCTAAGTTGCCCAGGCTGGACTTAAAACTTGTGGTCTTCTTGCTTCAGCCCCTCTAAAGTGTTGGGAAAGGAGGGGACGGTAGGGAGGGGGAAGCATAATTTTTTTAAAAAGTGCTGGGATTATAGCCTTAGAGCCACACCTGGCTCTTCACTTTTACTTATAGTGTCTTTAACATTCTAGAACTCCAACATCCATAAAAATCTTTCCCCAGGGGTTGAAGGGAATAGGGGAAAGGTGGGGAAAAAAAAAGAAGCAAGATATATCATGTACAGGCACAAATTCCCTATGATGAATGTGATCATTATGTGTACCTAAAATGTACCAATAAACTAAAAAAAAAAAAAAAAAAATCCCTCCCTAACCACTGCAGAACACAGGCATAGCTGTCACAGGCAGGTCCCAGAGAACCATGATCATGTGGCAGACCCACCTGTGGAACTGCTGGCACGAAGTAGCCACCAGCTGCAGGCTGGAACTGGTTTAAGATGGCACTGGCTGGGAGCGCTCTCATTCCAGCGACCCGCTGCATGTACTGGTTGGTTAAGTGAGCCTTTCTCTCCTCCTTCCTTTGAGCTAGGGCAACATATAGTGGCTTGGAACCCACGATGCGCCCATTCATTTCAGTGACTGCTTTGGTTGCCTCCTCAGGAGATGAGAAACAGACGAAACCAAATCCTTTGCTTCTTCCATCCTCCAGCATTACCTACAAAATGAGACCAGCTACCTAAGAAAAGGTGTATATGGGGAGGGGGGAGCTGCTCACAACAGCCAAAAATCTGGACTCTGCTCCAGAGTTACCAACTCCAGGTCTAGGATGCATTGCGACCCAGGATGTACCCTAGACTAATAAAGGTGTACCATTAAGGTACCTAGAAATTTTCTTTAACTCCCCAGGTGATGCTAAAGTTCCCGAAACACTATGATGTGGCTAATGGTAAAACCAGAACCCGGAGATGTTTCCTGATACCTAGCAACATAGATACCCCTGGGTATTATTGACAACAGTGTGGAGCAATTTATTTGTGGAACTAATCCAGTTCAAAGCCTTCATGGACAAAATTTCAATAAGGTCATCAATGACTGCCTCCATTAACTTGGTAGGAATAACAGATACAATTAGCTGAGACAAGAAACCCAGAATCTAATTCACTCTTACTTGCTCTGAGCCTCAGTTTTCATGATCTACTCCAAGACAAAAAGCTATAAACTAGCCACAGAGCTACTGGTTCAGGCAGTCACTTTCCCAGGCGTCTGTATATTTGTGCTTCACATCATTTGTCTTAGTTAGTGGCCTGGACTCCCTGAAGTGGAGGACTTGGAGGTTAACATCTGTACCAACCCAACAACTTCCTACCAGTGAGGCAGGCCAGTAAGATGTGTGAAAAAAATGCCCTACCATAATCTCAAGAACAGTACCTGCACAAGTTTAAATACTGCATTATTTCCCTTTTGTGAGAAACCCAAAGGGTAAATAAGGAGCAAAACAGAGGACAGATTTTGGGAAGTAGGAAGATCATGATCAAATGGGAAGGGGAACAAGGGAGGACGAAGGGAAGGGAAAAGGATTATAAAAATAGAATGGAAGGGAAAAAATGGAAACAAAGCTTTTGTAAATGGGGAGAAAAGGGTTGAAGGGAGGGGAGGGGAATTGGAAGAAGAATTAAGATATATTATGCACAGGTGCAAATTTCCTATGCTGACCTGGCAAGCGTGAGGTCTTGATTCCCGGCACCAAAAAAAAAAAAAAAAAAAAAAAAAAAAAAAAAATTCCTATGCTGAATGTGATCATTATGTATGGCAAGTAGGTACTAATAAAAACAAAACAAAATAACACTGCCTGAAATTTCATATCAAGGTCCTTTCAGCCTCTCCTCACCAATGCCAACTTGTCTAGTGTGCAGGTAGATAAGAGTATCATCCCTTGCACCAATTGCACCAGTCAAGGGAGTGATGCCAAGAGGAAGTGGGCAAACTCCACCGAGCTGGCCTTGGTCAGCTCCCTACGACAACTGATGAAGTTTCTTTGCACAATGTTTTAGTGTTGGGAGCAACGTATGCAAAGGGCCAGGGCAGGACCACCCAAGCCTCCTCTGCATTACCCAAAGGACTCTTGGCCTCTACTGCACCTCTGCCAGGCAGGCCAGGATGTGAAACTTCCCAGATGTCACCAGTCCCCACCACACTCCTAAGTGCCATGACCACACAGCACACCACCCCGACATGGTCAGCATTCTTTTGCTCAAGGACTCATTCCTTGCCTTTAAAAGCCTGCAGACTTAACTGATATGATCAAAGAACATCAAGCAAGCCAAAACATGGAAAAACAAACTTTGCACTCCCGTTTTTCTTTTGACACAGGGTCTTGCTATGTAGTTCAGACTGGCCTTGAACTATGTAGCCCAGGCTGGTCTTGAACTCAGAGTGATCCTGAACCAGCCTCTCAAGTGCTGGGATAGCAGGTGTGTGCCAACACGCTCAGCTTCCACTCCCCTTTTTCTTAGTGAGGCCAGGAAAACAGCTGTTCAACCCCAGCTCCAAAATCTTCAAAACAGCTTCATCCTCAAGGAGAACTGTGGCAGAGTTGTAGAGACAGGCCCCAAGACAAATGGAAAACAACCTGTCTGGATATCCTCTGCTCATGTTGTAGCACCAACTGTCCCCAAGCCAGCACGAAGCAGCAGGAATGGGAAAGATTTGGGTGCTGAGGAGGGTAGCAGGGAAGGACTGGCTCAGACTCCTCACCACACTGCAGGGCTGACAGAGTAATGCTGACCTAATGAAATACCCTCGAGAACACTACTCAGAAGACAAGGAGGAATATGGTGGAATAATGTGGCTATGCTCAGAACTATCACTTAATTTAGATCCTTCAGTGAAACAAATACCAATAAACCTGTAATAACACTGTTTTCAACTACAAAATCCCATAGGGGGAAATACCTTAGCACTGGTGATTGATCCAAAAGGAGAAAATTCTTTTCTTAATTTCTCATCATCAATGGTGTCATCCAAATTCTTAATGTAGAGATTCACTCCCTGAAAGAGAAAGATCACTGTGAACTTCTTTCTAAATCTAATTTCTCTAAAACAGTTGTTCCCAAACCGTGGTCCCAAGACCAGCAGCACTTGCTGCTTGGGAACTTGTTGGAAATGAAAATTCTTGCTGGGTGTGGTGGTGCATGCATGTAATCCAAGCACTCGGGAGGCTGAGGCACTAGGATTGACATGAGTTCAAAGCCAGCCTGCACTACATGGTGAGTTCAAGGCCAGCCTGAGCTACACAGTGAGACCCTGTCTCACCTCTCCCCCACTGAAAATTCTTGCAAATGCAGTGGCACCTTCCTGTAATCCCAGCTACTCAGGAGGCTGATACAAGAGGATCTCAGGTTTGAGGCCAGCCTGGACAACTTAATGAGAAGTTGTCTAAAAATAAAAATGGACTACAGATGTAGCTCAGTGGTAAAGAGCTTGCCTAGCAGACAGGAGGCCCCTGGGTATGAGCCCCAACATCGGGAGAGAAAAAAGAAAATTTCTGGGCTAGACCCCAAACCCAATTAATCAGGAACTCTGGGTTTGGAGCCTAGCAATCCATGTTTCAACAAGTTCAACACGCACGCATGCACACAAAAGCTGGATTTGGCCTGGCATGGTGGTGCACGTATGTAATCCCAGCACTTGGGAAGCTGAGGCAAGAGGATTAACCCAAGTTTAAGGCCAGCCTGAGCTATGTAGTAGGTTCAAGGCCAGCCTGAACTATATAGTTAGACTCTGTTTCAAAAAGCAAAAGAAGGGCCGGTGAGATGGCTCAGTGGCATAAGCGCCTGCCTGGCAAGCGCGAGGGCCCGAGTTCGACTCCCGGATCCCACATACGAAAAAGGGGCCGGTGATATCGCTCAGCGGCACGGGCGCCTGCTGGCGCGCGAGGTCCTGAGGTCGACCCCCCGGTACCCACAAAAAAAAAAAAAAAAAAAAAAAAAAAAAGCAAAAGAAAAAACAAGTCCTAAAGACAATTCTAATGCAATCTCAAAGTTGAGAAATTACTGCCCTGAGACTCTGGTGAGACCATCAATGCGGGCATGTTATCCTTCTCCACAGATCTCTCTGGCTGACCACTTACCCATGCAGTATTCTTGTACTACTCCTAACCAAAGGATAGGATTTTTTGTAACTTTTATTTTTATTACTACATGTTTAGAGGTACCATCTGAGTAAAAAGGAACCTACACAGTAAGGAGCAACAGGACGAGGGTTCCAGAATAGAAAGCTTCTAAATGAAGTCTTTTGTCCCTGTTCAGTAACTGCTGCCTTATCTGGTGGTACAGATCCTTCTAAGCCTGCTAAAAGGGCGCCTTGCAAGTATTTCACAGGAAGTACCCTAGGACAGGCCGGCCCACCCCATCTCACCTGGTATCGACTAATTCTTTCCTGTTTCAGCTGCTCAAATTTCCGTTTTAATTCAGCCTGCCGTTCTACTTTCTTCTGTGCACGGCCTACAAATATGACTTTCCCACTGATTTCTTTTCCATTCATCTCTTCCACGGCCTAGAGGAAATGCATGTCTTTAAAACCAAGTCGCAGAGACACTGGCCTTTTTAGGAGCTCTGTAAGCTCAACCAAGTGTTCTGAGAAAATATTTCATATAGGCTAATATTAATTTTATTCCATCTCTAGTCCACTGAACATTTAAAATTCTTCATCTGTAAATTGGGGTTAATACTAAATGGGATCTAGGCATAGTGGTGCACACTTGCAATCCCAGCACTCAGGAGGCTGAAGCAGGAGACCTTGAGTTCAACCAAAACCAAAGTAAACAAAAAAATAAACATGATGACCTGACCCTAATTTGAATGTGGCTGTCCCTAAGTATCTCAGGTTCTTTTGTGAGTATTTAAGTGATATATGCTAAGAGCCTAGCACACTGCTTTGCTGAAAAGTAGCTGCTGTGCTATAATCAGGTCAACTCTCTGGACTTTAAGTTCTCTTGCCTATAAATGGGAACAAACATCTGTCCTCCATTTAACAGCGGACAGCTGAGGTGACAGGTATGGCAAGTGCTTTAACAATAGTTAAATAGCTGGGCGTGTTGGCACATGCCTATAATCCTAGCCCTTGGGAGCTGAGACTGGAGAATCGCTGTTGAGTTTGAGACCAGCCTGGGCTACACAGTGAATTCGAGGCCAGCCTGAACTACAGAGCTAGACCCTGTTTCAAAAAAAAAAAAGAAAAAAAGTTAACGGACACAGTGACTGACATAAGCCCCCTGAGAAAGACAGTTCCAGAGAACGGGCATCCACTACCACTGAGACCACTCCAGCTCTGCTCTGCTATGTGCCAAGCAAGGCTCTGCCCACACTGGAGCCTCCGACAGACGCTTCCCGACCCTCAAGGGTGGCACTCTCACCTTATTGGCATCCTCGTGTTTTTCGTAACTCACGAAGCCAAAGCCTTTGGATTTCCCACTGGGATCTCTCATCACCTTGACACTTAGGGTCTTACCTATTACCAAAGGACAGAACTATTAGTGATACCACCTCACCACAGCTCATGGAGAAGGCTTCTCTCTAGAAACCCACTTAAAACAAATCTCTGGCAGAACCCATACAGATCTAAGACAGAGAAAGAGGCGCCATGCCTGGTCTTCTAATTCTGACCAAGCAGCTGAGATGGCCTTAGGGGTAAAAGGAGGTAGGATGAAACGAAGCCAAGGCCTAAAGCCTATCTCTACACCTTGTGACCTTTGTCACACATGGTGCTTTATTTCTGGGTCTGAACGCATGTGTCTCTTTAAGTAACAGATGTATTCTAAGGCTGCTGGACTATAAAAGAGGACACGTGAACTCTGGATGTCAACTTACCAAACTGGCTGAATAGCTCCTTCAGACTCTCATCATCCACCTCTTCTCCAAAGTTCTTGATATAAACATTGGTGAATTCTTTGGCTTTGGCTCCAAGCTCAGCCTCCCGCTCTTTGCGAGACTTAAATCTGCCTACAAACCTAAGAAGAAACCATGAAAAAACAGTGATCACCTATGGGGAACGAAACATGATTTCCAGGGGCCCCAAGGAAGGCAGTTTAAAGGCTGACAGGACAGGGTAAAATACACAAGGTCCCCACCCACCAAGAAGGAGGCTGAGACACCCCAGTACCCAGCAGAAAGAGAAGGAGGCAGGACTATCCTGCAAGACCAGCCCAGGGCCCCTGGCTCAGACCAGGGCTACTCCTACCACATCACACTGCCTTCGTGAAGAAACCTGACGACCATGTTTTTTAAAACGTTCATTTCTGTGCATCTATGTAAATGTATAGAAAAGGTCTGGAAGGATACAAACCAAACTGTTAACAGTGGTTAGTCCTAGGAGTGAGACTGTTGCGAGTGGAGAGCTAATCTTTGCTATTTTACTGTATTCATTTTAGTATGTCTGATAGGAAAATGTCTCTATACATTGAACATTTTTATGTTTCTTCATGATTACCTGTAGTAATTCACCACTAGGCACATAGACATTATAAGCATAATGCATGCTCTGACCTACTCAATACCATGAAGGACTCAATACCATGACTTTCGCTTGAAATGGCCGAGACATATACGCAGTACTTTATCCCCTCACAGCCCTCGCCATTCCACAGTTGCATTCCAACTGCACCAAAGCAACAAGATCTGTTACAAACTGTCTCTGTGAAGGGACAGGGTTTTCACTATAACCAGATTAAGTATTACTGTGGAGCCAACCTTATACTGGTCACTGAGTCACAGGTTAAAGAATGGAGAATCAGAGGGACAATTTGGCATCAACAACTAGTGAGATCTATGGACAGACCCAAGTCAAAGAAGTCAAGGTCACAGAGCTAATATACAGTGCCTGGTCAGCTCAGGGCCCTCTCCACTCTGTCGCTGGCCAAGCCCCTGCTCAGAGTGGGCTTAGAGCTGCCTCCAGCAGCCCCAGCTGCTGGTGCTCACAAACCCATGGACGGATGCCTTTAAGGGAGAGGCAGCAGGCAGGCCATGGCATGGGCAAGGAGCCCACCTTGGCGAGTCAAAAGGGCTGCCACAGCTCGGGCAGGGAGACTCACCAGCCCTGGAGTGGAGAGGTAGGAGCAGGCCACACTTGGGCCGAGAGAACCAGTAGCCGCCTTGTGTGTGCCAGTTAATACCGAGGTGGGGCCACGGCTGGCTCATGCGATGGTTGATGCTCCAGACTGGGACACTCACACTTTGCGGTCATTGAGGAGCATGCCATTCATCTTCTCGATGGCCTTGTCGGCAGCCTCTTGGGTCTCGAAGTGGACAAAGGCATAACCCTTAGAGCCATTCTCATCACACACCACCTGTCAAAGAAAAGGCAGCGACCTTAGCACCACTGGCCAGCCCGAGATACACCTGTGGTCTGACACAGCTAGCCTCACCAGCAACGATGCACCTCAGCACTGAGCACAGCACCAGGCATCCAGTAAGTGCTCAACTCACAAATGGTTGGCACTGCTGGGCTGCTTCTATTCCAAATGTCCTCTTGCTTCCTTTTATTAAACATTTAGAAGATCTGGGTATAAACCACAGTACTACAGACAGAGACTGTTTTTCAAATCCACAAAGGAATTTCAGTTCCACGTAGTGTGAGGTAGGATCTCACTGAATTATCCAGGCTGGCCTCAAACTTGTGATCCTCCTGCCGAAATCTCCCTAACACCTTGGATTCTAGGTGTGTGCTATTTACCAGACCCAGCTGAATTTAAGTAGAGCCTCCTGAAGATCATACGTACTTCTCTGGTGTTCTCACTTATCCAAAGCAAAAGACTTTTTAATTTTTTTTTTTTTTAATTTTTTTTGAGTCAGGATCTTGCTATATAATTCAGGCTGGCCTTGAACTCAGTGATCTCCTGCTTCAGCCTCCTAAGCGCTGAGATTATAAGTGTGTGCCACCACACCTAGCCCCCAAAATAACCTTTTGAGTCTTCCAAAGTCAAAAAGCCAGATGGTTGTTTCAGGCCACAGAAAGAATAAACACGGGCCGGTGAGATGGCTCAGCGGCGTAAGCGCCTGCCTTGCAAGCGCGAGGGCCCGAGTTCGACTCCCGGAACCCACATACGAAAAAGGGGCCAGTGATATCGCTCAGTGGCACGGGTGCCTGTTGGCGTGCGAGGTCCTGAGGTCGTCCCCCCGGTACCCACAAAAAAAAAAAAAAAAAAAAGAAAGAATAAACACAAAAGCACCTGCTAGCTATGATGGGTTGTGGCTCTGAGATTACCTACAGGAACTTTTAAGATTCCACTTCCAGCATTTTGAAAATTACCATACCCTGTTATCCCCAATGGGGTAAGCTCCCCACTTGATATTTATCTTATCTCAGGACTCAATAACTGCCAGGCATGGTGGCACATGCCTGTAATCCCCGCACTCAGTTGGCTGAGGTAGGAGGACAGCCATGAGTTCTAGGCCAGCCTGAACTACACAGTGAGACCCTGTCTCAGAACAAACAAACAAGATTCAGTAATTATTCTGCTTCTCGTCCAATAGGGAAGTGGTCCAAGGGAATAAGGACAAGGGGTGGGGGGGAGGGGAAATGAGAAGGATAAAGATGTACCTGTACAGGATCCTAATAACTCCAATCAATGTGAACATTACACGCCATAACAGGAGCTAAGGCAAATAATATCAACAAGTACAAAAAAGGTGACAGAGGGATAGAGGTGGAGAGGGCGAGGGGGAGGGGATTAGAAAAAAAAAAAAAAGAAGCCAAGTTGTAATATGTACATGCAGCCACTCCCCAAAATGACTGTAAACTGTGTGAATTCTAACCACGTACTAAAAAAAAAAAAAAAAAAAAATCTTCTGCTGAATTCATTTAATCAGTGTTTACCTTGCAGGACAGAATGTTTCCAAAAGCAGAGAATGTATCATAAAGTGCCTTGTTATCTATAGATTTGTCCAGGTTCTTGATGAAGACGTTTCCCACACCAGATTTTCTCAAAGAGGGATCCCTCTGAGACCACATGATACGGATTGGCTTTCCTTTAATCACATCAAAGTTCATGGTGTCCAAGGCCCGCTCAGCTGCAAGAAACAAACGCATTTCAATCAAGGATGTAAAACATCAACTCGTAATAGCATAGGTGACTGCCATTATCTGGAAGAAAAGACTACTCCACGTTTCCAGGTAATCACTGATAAAAGGTAATTCTACTAAAATGGGCCTTCCCCAGGTGTGGTAGCACACCTGTAAACCCAGCATTTTGGGAGGCTGAGGCATGAGGATCACAAGTTCAAGCCCAGCCTGGGCAACTTAGCAAGACCCTGTCTCAGAATAAAAAAAGGAACAGGGCTGGGGCACAGCTCAGTGTGAAAGCCCTCAGTTCAATCCCCAGCATGGGCAAGCGGTGGGAGACCTTCATGGCACCAAGACAAAAGGATAATACCTCACTTTTGATTAAGCTGTAGAGACTCAGGTGGGACAGCTGAAACTCCATTTTTAATAAAATGGAATAGTTATGTTCAGGGTGGCTATGCTGTGCAGTTCGTTAGTGCCTAAAAACTAGTATCAGTTTCTGATGCTATCCCTGCATTGAGCTCAGTTTCTTATACAACGTAGTTTCAATCTCTGAGAACAAAAAGTGACTTAAGATAAAAAAAAAAGCATCCATCATCTACAGATACTACTGGTCACACACATGGAACATCCTTTGTTGCATTTTCAGAGCAAAAAGGATGAAACGTTGCTGGGCCCTGGGTTCAATTTCTAATACTGGAAAAAAAAAATTGCCACACCTTTCTAGATGGACAGTGCAGACAGGCCCTATGCCTAGTGGTATTCAGGCCTTCTGAAGCTTAATTGGAGTTTATGGAATTCTAGGAATTCAACTGCCCTGGTGACTCTCCATCTAGTGTACTGGGGTAATGAGTTTCCCAACCAAGTACATGCGTATACCAGAGACCACACTGAAAGAGGACCAGAAGCTAAAACGTATCACCTGATGGCCAGGAATACTTTTCACTGGTAGCAACTTTCCTTAACTCACCACAGTGGCCCATGAGGGGATTAAAGCAGGTAGAGTTGGGGAGCCCACTCCTGGCCTCAAGGCATCTCACTTAAAGGGGACAAAACTAATGGCACCTCCACAAGTCCAACTGCCCAGTAAGCCAAGCGAATTTCTTTTCACTCATTTTTTTTTTTTTTAATGTGGGTACTGGGAGTCAAACTCAGGACCTTGCGCTTGCCAGGCTGGTGCTTATGCTGCTGAGCCATCTCACCAGCCCTTTTCACTCATTTTGATCAAGCTTCCTCATCTTTGTCAGAAGGTGGGGTAACTTGTATGGGGAAGTGGGAACTGGAAAAGGAAGACAGATCCAAGTCAGGAAATGTCCAGGTACATATCTGAGATACTCAGCCTGAAACAAACTTCGATTAGTTAGCAACAAAGGAGACCATTTTAACACAGTTCCTGGTCTATTTCCAGATAGTTCTGCACAGGGCAAGTCAGCTTAGTCTGACAAATCTGGCTACACTTATTTATAGCAGGCAGAAGTCCTGCAGAGGTATGTGTTGGCAAACACACTGACCAATGGCTTCTATCTCCAAGTGACACAACTTTTGTTCAGAGTCAAGGCAGGCAACAGCTAACACACCCAATACTCCCCACTAATAAAGGCCACACTCAGCTACCTCCTTTGTGTCCTGGTGGCAAGAGACAGAACTCAGGTCATGGCACATTGGACTAGCCTAGTCTCTCTCAATTAGCCCAAATCTGGTTGCAGCTACAACTTCGGCAAGTAACACTGCCTCAGTGACAGTAAACAAAGTAAAGTGGGGACAAAAATAGGAACCCTAAGATCCTTCGCCACAGAATGACTTGTTTCTCCCAGTGATGGTCTCTGCAGTTGTTCCCCTTTAATCTGAAGTCACATGCAGTCCCTGATTAGGTTTCCTCTCTCAGGACTCACTCGTGCCACGCCTACAGCATACCTCTCTGCTGCCCCAAAGGAGGGTCACCATCTGCAATGGGAGTCCCAAAGTTCCTTTCCTGTAGCAGGGACCCTATCTTCTTCAGATAGGACGAGGTCAAAGAGTTCTGACAAGCATAAAGTATGGTGCACAGGTGAGGCAATAACTGCTACCAGCCCACTAGATTTTTAAGATACTTCCCCAGACTACAGCTTCATCCAGAGCAAAGAACTCCACACCGGTGGCCAACATACACGAAGGAGCTGGCCTAGCACGTGCAGCTCTTGTGCCTCTCCTGAGTTTAAGGCACAGAATTGCTCCCCTGGCTTCCTACCTACCTTAAAGGAGCCATCTCTTATCCAGCACAAAATCAAGACTCTTACTTAGTCCAGGGTAAACATGGGGGGCGGGGCAGCAATCTAAACAGGGCATTGTTTCAATCCACCTGCCTCAGAGGGGCACCAGCCTGTGCCCACTGACAAGGCCAGGGTCTGTAACAGCTCAACCTCACTGAAGCAGGTTCAGCCACACTGGAACAACAAAGTTAACTTCACTCAGATCCCGATTTACAGCCTCCTCGGATTCCAACCCTTCCCCCTCAACCACCCAGTGGCCCAAGGTCATGCGGTTAGCAAGTGGTGGAAGAAAGACTGAAACTCAGGTCATAGCAACATATCAGGCCCTATGCCCTCAATCCCTGCATCCTGCTCGCCACTGCGGCTTCTGTGCCAACATGTTGTAGTGATGTCCCTTCCATGCCAGTAGGGTCCTGCCAAGATGACTTCTGGGGTCCCCTGGGATCCCGCGAATGTGTGTGTGGGCACTGCTGCTACTCACCGTCAGCTGGCTGCTGGAAGTTGACGTAGGCATAACCCAGGGAGCGGCGGGTGATCATATCTCGGCAGACCCGGATGGACAGCACAGGCCCCGCCGGACTGAACTTTTCATAGAGCATGGCCTCGGTGACGTCCGAGTGCAGATCGCCCACGTAGAGGGAGGCCATGGGGTAGCTGCTGGCTGCAGCGTTCATCTCCCCGCCCCCCACCACCCCGAGCCCCGCCAGGAGGACTTCTCACAGGGCCCACCGCAGGACAAAAGGGGCTCGTCTCGGAGCCGTGGCCCGCGCCGCGGCTCAGGTGGCACAGGGCGACGCGGGGGAAGATACAGTCGGGAGGCTCCTTGGCAGCACGGGGAGCTCGGGGTCGGCTCACACGGGACGCAGAACCCCAGACAAAGGCTCTCAAAAACAATATGGCCCTCCCCGGGAGTTTGTTATTTCCAGCTGTCCTGGCTCGAAGCTCCAAATTACAAAAGGGAAAAAAAAAAATCAAGTGGGGAAATCCCCTACCGAAGGGGGGCAAAAAAATTCTTCCAGAGGCAGCCAGATGCTGCCTACGTTGGCCTCGGGGACACGCGTTTCTCGATAAATATAGGCCCCGGGCTCCCGGCGGTTTAAGATTACAGCAGCCAGGGAAGGGGAAACCAAATCTTTGCGGGTGCCGACGCGGCGAGCCCCAGGCGGCGGCGCGGCGGCGAAGGGCAGCGCGGACACGTGGTGCGCCGGGCCGGCGGCGGGGGCGCGGGCCGGTGCCACGCGGCGCGGCGGGACGGAGGCGCGGGCGCGGAGGGCCGGGGCGGGCGGGCGCGCGGCTCACCACCGGGCGGGCGGGCGGGCGGACGGACGCCGGGCACGGGCAGGCCGGAAGCGTGCGCAAGTGACTTCCCCGCGGGCTCTCTGAGGAGGACTCTATTTTTCTTTTCTTTTTTTTTTTTAAGGTTTTGAAGCGTTTTCGGGTTTTTTTTTATCTTTTTCTTTTTTTTGCTTCAGGCTGCTGAGCCCGAAAGCAGCGCAGGCGGCGGCAACCCGGGGCGGAGAGAGGCGGCTGGGGCAGCCACCGCTCCATTTATACCCGCCCGCCCCGGGCGCTGCTGGTCGAAGGGCGCCTCGCGACCTGGGCGCAGTCGTGCCCGCCCACTCGGCCCGGGGGCCCGAGGCGGGGCGGCCACGCGAGAGCGACCCGGCGCGGCCGCGCGGTGCCACAGCGACCCCTGGCGTGCGGAGGACCGCCCCCTGGCGGCTGTGGCCGACCCCAGGGCTTCTTGCCATAACAAATACATGGAAACGCCCCCACCCCCACCACAGTCCTCCGGGAATAGGAAGGGACCCCTAGGTGCCATAACCTGCATAATGTGTAAAACCGCAGTGGAACGCGTAATTGTAAAAT
Organism: Erethizon dorsatum; assembly: GCA_028451465.1. Taxonomy (NCBI): domain Eukaryota; kingdom Metazoa; phylum Chordata; class Mammalia; order Rodentia; family Erethizontidae; genus Erethizon; species Erethizon dorsatum. The sequence continues at coordinate 103,897,892 of CM051827.1, read as the reverse complement.
AAGGGGGCATACAACAGACTACAGTGAAATAAAAGGCGTTTCAGTATGTAGATGTTTGGGCCCCGAATACACAAGAAAACTACAGGAGTGTTCAGAATACCCATGACCTTGAGTGTACTCATGGAGGGCACTGGAAAAGCAGAGGTATCCACGGGTGGTGTGATTTTCTGAAAAGATGGGCAAATGTTAATAAAACATAAATAAGAAGATACAATCATCACCTCTATTTGCATGCTAGTGACATTCTTGGAAATTTAGTTTGTAAAGTCAAAAATTACTCTCTGCCTGGCATGGTGGCACATGCCTGTAATCCTAGCACTGGGAGGCTGAGGCAGGAGGATCTCCGTGAGTTGGAGGCCAGCTGGGCTACATAGTGAGTTCAAGGCCAGCCTGAACTACATAGCAAGACCCTGTCTCAAAAAAAAAAAAATTGCTTTCTATGGCTGGGGGTGTAGCTTAGTAGTATAGCACTTGCCTGGTGTGCTCTAGGCTCTGGGTTTGATCCCCAGCAAGGTGGTGGCAGTGGTGGTGGTGGGATACTTTCTGTTTCTACATATGAGAGGGAGTTAAGGTCTAGGCTTAGGTGATTATAAAATGATTTCTCTTCTACATGAAGGTGTGACAGGTCAACTGGAAGTCATGTTGCCCTGTGAAACCGTATGTTCCATATCTCTTCCTCCATAAATGCCAGGAACCACCCTCCCCATCCTTGTGACAACCAAAGCCAGAAATCACTGAAAGGCACACACCTACTCCTCTTGAAAACCACTGATTTAAAGGAATGAATGAAGAAGTATATGTGTTTACGCGTTCATTCACTCCGGTAAATGGTTCATCAGAGCCTTGTCTGTGCCAATGCTGGAGGTACCCAGAAAGACAAGATAGAAGAGGTTCCTCCCTCCCTCATGGTACTTATATTCTAGTAAATGTATTAAATCAAAAAATATTTATGGGAGGAGAGGGGAAGAGGAAGTAAAAAGAAGATCTTTTACGTACATGTACCAACTCCACATGATGAATAGAATCATTATGTACTGCAACGATGCACGAATAATTTTTTAATGAAAAAAAAACCATGTCTGGAGTGTTCTTTCTATACTCAGATTTCTCAGGGAAGTCTTCACAGAGCAACCAGGACTGGCGTAAACTAACTTGCCAGCACTATCACATCATTTTGCCTTCTTGCCTACAAGGCTCTTATTACTACCCAAAATTATTTGTTCATATAAAGGTTGAACCTCCCTAATCCAAAAATCCAAAATGCTCTGAAACCTGAAACTTGCTGAGCATTCAACAACCCACAAGTAGAAAATTCCATACCCAATTTTCTGTGACCAGTCACAGTCAAAAGGCAGGCTCACCCAGCATCCTGGGAGGCTGAAACAGGAAGTTCACAAGTTCAAGCCCTGCCTGGGCAACTCAGCAACTCAGCGAGACCCTGTCTCAAAAATAAAAAATAAATTAAGAAAGGACTGGGGATGTAGGTCAGTAGAGCACACCTGAGTTCAATCCCCAGTATGGGGCAGGAGTTAGAGGGGAGGTAGCTACATGAAAAACACTGTATAAAACCACCTCAAGAGCTGGGCTTGGTGGTGCATGACTATAATCCCAGCACTCAGGAGGCTGAAGCAGGAGGATCTCTAAGAGGTCAAGGCCAGTCTGGGTTACATAGTGAGTTCAAGCCTGGTCTGAACTACATGGCGAGACCTGTCTCAATAAATAAATAAATAAATAAATAAATAAATAAATAAATAAATAAATAAATCCACCTTCATGCCAGGTGTAGTGGCCCATGCCTGTAATCCAAGCACTTGGGAGGCTGAGGCAGGAGGATCACTGTGAGTTCAAGGCCAGCCTGAACTACATTGCAAGACCCTATCTCAGAAAAACCAAACCAAACAACAAAAAAATTTAAACCAGGTGTGGTGGCATACCCCTATAATCCCAGCAACTCTGGGAGGCTGAGGCAGGAGAATGACAAATTCAAGCCTGCCCTTGGCAATTTAGTCATTTAGCAAGACCTGCCTCAGAATAAAAAAGGGCTGGGGATGTAATTCAGTATGAAGACCTTGGGTTCACTCCTAGTACTACAAAAAAGAAAAGAAAAGAAAAGTAAAGTAAAGAAAAGAAAAGAGAAGAGAAGAGAAGAGGGGTCTAGTAGCTAGGTGTGGTGGTACATGCTTGTAATCTCAGCACTCTGTGAGGCTGAGGCAGGAAGATCACAAGCTTGACTCTAGCCTGGACAACCTAGTGAAGTAGTGAGACCCTGTCTCAAAATCAAAAATGAAAACGGAGGACTGGGGATGTAGCTCAGTGTGAAGCCCTGGGTTCAAATACCAGTACCACAAAAGAAAGAGAGAGAAAAGGAAGAGAAAAAGAGAAAGAAAGGGAATATATGTGGATTATACATAGTAGTAGGTACACTGTAAGCATTTGGTAGGCAGTGGATCATACTATATTATAATAAGACATTTCCAAGGTTGCTGTGAGTCATTACATGAGGCTAGAACTTGGAATTGTGTGCACGTGTGTGTGTGTGTGTGTGTGTGTGTGTGTGTGTTTATGTAGTGGGGGAGGAAACAGCAAAGTAAAAATCTTGTAGGGATCCCTGGACACCAGTCTCAAAGCATAGCATTTCCAGAAGTAATTGATGTAACACTATTATTTGGAAATAATGACAAACAGCTGACACCACACAGTCCTTCCTACACCCCAGGCACTGTTCTAAGCCCCAGAGAGTCACTGGCCACAATCACAAAGCCGGCAAGAGTGGGCTGAGACCTAAGTGTCTTCTTGCTCTAACCCTCACGCTGCCTACAACAATAATAATAATAACAATCGCTGACATTTATTGAGGCTTACACATTTCATGTAATCCCTAGACAGTCATGGAGTACTCTCAGAAACCCTTTGCGGATGAGAGAGGCAGGCCTGAGAGTCTGAGCAGCTCGTTCTTAGTCTGACCACTGGGGACTGGCAGAAAACCGTGTGAAGCTCCTAATTGCTTCAAGAGAAGCCACCAAAGTTGCTCTGCAGGCATGTGCCACCACACTGGCTCTGTTTTGGTTTTTTGAATCAACAGGAGGCACACACCTGTCATCCCAGCACTAGGGAGGCTGAGGCAGGAGGATCATTGTGAGTTTGAGGCTTGCCTGGGCTACATAAGTGAATTCAAGGCTAGCCTGAACTACATAGTGAGACCCTGTCTCAAAAAAACAAAACAGGGGCCGGTGAGATGGCTCAGCGATATAAGTGCCTGCCTGGCAAGTGCGAGGTCCTGAGTTCGACTCCCGGTACCCACATACGAGAAAAGGGCCGGTGATATTGTTCAGCGGCACAGGCACCTGCTGGCGCGCGAGGTCCTGAGTTCGACCCCCGGTTCCCACAAAAACCAAAACAAACAAACAGACAAAAAACCATGGAACTATGAAAAAAAAAAAAAAGAAGGAGAATATAAATTCGGAGCCAGACATGGTGGTGCACACTAGTGATCTCAGCTGAGGGATGCTGAGGCAGGAGGATTGTCTCAAGTTCAATGCCTGGGATACATAGCAAGTTCAAGGTCAGCCTGAACTGCATAGTGAGACCCTATCTCAAAAAACAAACACAAACACAAAAACAAACATACAAACAAACAAAGTATTGGGCTAGGAATGTAGCTCTGTGTTAGAGTGCTTGACTAGCACAATTGACACAAGTATTAGATTCCTAGCACCCCTAAAACCAAACCAAACCAAGTCAAACCAAACCAGAAGTTTCTCCTTGCCCGAATCTCTTTGGATGTACCTGTGGTCTGCCACAGAGAACGTATCCTGGATTCCTGAATTGCAATCCTCTGCTATACCAAATAAACCCTTTGTTTCAAAGAGTCCGTTTCTTTGTTGCTCAAATGTAATTTGGCCCATTCATCCATTTATCCATCCATCATCCATTCGAGACAGAGACCACCATAGGGACTGAAGATAAATTCCTGGGCCTTTAACCTTTTACTCATTAAAAGCTTGATTTTTGGCTTTCCTCACAATATCCCACCCTGCTTCCTCCGGGGTCTACTTTTATCTTGCTTTTTCCTCTTTTACTTGGCCTAAGCTTACTCCGCAGAGCCAGTTTCTCTCTCACTCCTCACTTTTACTTTTTCAAATAAACTGCCACTCCTTTTTTTTTTTTTTTTTTTTTTCCCCTGAAATGGGGCTTGCTATGTAGTTCAGTCTGGCCTTGAACTCACTATGTAGACCAGGCTGGCCTCAAACACAGTGATCACCCTTCCTCAGTCTCCTGCTTCAGTCTCCCAAGTGCTGGGATTACAGACATGCATGCTACCATGCCCGGCCAGCTACTGCTTTTTTTGGGGAAAAAAAAAAGACATTTATAAGCGGCTTTTGCTGAAAAGCAGTGGTTCTTCATTTGGGCTTGTGGATGCCCAGTGGGTGACAAAGAGCAGAACAAAGATTGAGCTTCATTTCCTCTCCCTCTTTCATGGCACTGGGGATTGAACCCAGAGCCTTCACACTGAGCTATATACCCAGCCCCTTTTTATTTTCTATTCTGAGACAGGGTCTCCCTAAATTGCTGAGTTACCCAGGTTAGACTGGAATTTAAAATCCTCCTGGCTCAGCCTTCCAGAATGCTGGGATTACAGGCATGTGTGCCTTGCATCAGTCTGTCCCTGTAGTCTCTTTATTACTTTAAAGCTTGGAGTCAAGACTCTGGCTCAGGTCTGTACACGGGCATGCTAATCACTTAGGGAGTGTCCATCTGAAAGCTAGCAATACCTGGTCGATTAGCCCTACATTTACACAACCTATCTCACCCCCTTCAAGACTGAGGACACCAAGATAAGAGATTTACAGGGACATTCAACTACCAATGAGCACCCAGAAGGGGCCAGTCATTGCCCTAAACCTGGGGTCACCTTGGATTCCAGCAGAGGCTCCACAAAACTGAGACTTCCCCGAGCAGAAACAGTCACCTCACAGAGACAGGGCCTCGTGACAAGTTCTCCAGAACCACCTTGCTAAAATGGAACCAAGATTATGATGGACCAGATCCCGGCCCACCTCAGCTAACCCACAAAAGCTGGTTCCCTTCTTTTGTTAATGTACCAGTCTGGAAGTCCCTTCCCTGTTTTTTCTTTCTAGCTCTAATAAATCAGCCCATGCCTTTCACTGATACTCACTGAAAGGACCCTATCAGGAGCCAGGGCGTGGCGGCACACACCTACAATCCCAGCACTTTGGGAGGCTAAAGGGGAAGTGTTGCAAATTTGAGCTCAGCCTGGGGAATTCATCAAGATCCTGTCTCAGAGATTGAAAAATAAAAATGGGCTGGAGATGTAGCTCAGCGAGAAGGCCCTGGGTTCAAATTCAGTAGTGGCGGGGGAGGGACAAAGCCAAATTTCTCCCTCCCCCACAGAATCAGTATCCTGTAGAACTCTTCTACATTTTTCTCTGTGGTCATACCAATGCTATATACCTAACATGGCATCATGGGCATGAACCCAGGTCAATGTGGGCAAATCTAACTTGTTCCTGCTAAATCTTGTGTGGTGGTAGTGCCACCACACCTAGCAGTTTGCTCCATCTTTAATGGCTCTGAATATTATGAAAAAAATTTTTTTCTTTGATTTTTTGAGTCAGGGTCTTACTGTGTAGTTCATGCTGTAGCCCAGGCTGACCTTGAACTCACAGTGATCCTCCTGCCTCAGCCTCCTGAGTGCTGGGTTTACAGGAAGGTGCTACCACATCTGGCCTCAAATGTTACGAATTTTAAAAATTTCCCCATCTGATGAAAAATGGTATCTTTCTGTTGTGTTGATATGCTACAAGGTTAAACAGATTTTCATAGATTTATTAAAGGTCATTTCCCTTTATTTATATGTGAATGGCTTTTAAAGAACAGACCAGAGAACTTCAGCAGCAGGCATTCCATGCAGAGCCTGAGCCAAGACCCCCAAATAGGAATCATCTTAAAAGAGAATTATAAGAGGTTTAATATTGTTGGATGGTAACTCTGTAGGATGGGAAAACAGGAAATAAAAGTAGAGGCGTAGAAGCTGGTCTTCACGGGGTATGACTGTAATCCCAGCACTCTGGAGGCTGAGGCAGGAGGATTGCAAGTTTGCGCCTAGCCTGGACAACTTAGAATTTTAGCAAGATCCTGTCTCAAATGTAAATTTAAAAAAGGGCTGTGGGTGCCAGGCATGTTGGTGCATTTCTGTAATCCCAGCACTTAGGAGGCTGAGGCAGGAGGATCACTGCTAGTTTGAGGCCAGCCTGAATTACATAGCAAGACCATGTCTCAAAAAACAAACAAACAAAAAATCCTAAAAACAAAAACAAAAAGGGCTGAGGAAATAGTTCAGTGCCAAGGCCCTGGGTTAAATCCCCAGTACTGAAAGAAAAAAAAAGTGGAAGTACGGATAGAAGCCAGATCTTTTTTTTTTTTTTTTTTTGTGGGTACCGGGGGGACGACCTCAGGACCTCGCACACCAACAGGCACCCGTGCCGCTGAGCGATATCACCAGCCCCTTTTTTGTATGTGGGTTCCGGGAGTCGAACTCGGGCCCTCGCGCTTGCAAGGCAGGCGCTTAAGCCGCTGAGCCGTCTCACCGGCCTAGATCTTTTAAAGTATCTTTCATGCCTTAGTCCCATCCTGTTATCAGGTAGCTTCTTCTAAAAGTGGCTAACCAATTAAACGTTACCGGGTTTTGTGGTGCTCGTGTCTCCCTCCGGAGCTGGTTTGCAGGTCCTTCTCATTTTGAACAAAGAATTGGAGGAAATAAGTGAAAACCGGTAGCAAAGTTTATTTGAAAAAGTAATAGTGAAGAGTGAGGGAGAAACTGGCTCTACAGAGCGAGCTTGAGCCAAGTAAAAGAGGGAAAAGCAAGACAAAAGTGCACCTCGGAGAATACAGGGTGGGCTACCATGAGGAAAGCCAGGAAACCAAGTTTTTCATGGCTTTGGTGTGTCCTTTTTTATTTTTTTTATTTAATACGTGGGTACCAGGAGTCGAACTCAGGACCTCACGCTTGCCAGGCAGGCACTGATGCCTCTGAGCTATATCACTGGCCCGGTGTGTCCTTTACACTGTCTAAATCTCAAGGAAACCTGGGTCCTGAGAGGTGGCACTGGGATCTCGCGCCGCAGGCTGACGTCAGGTGTAGGGCACCCTGTTGAAATCCTGCTTGAGTTCTCGTGAGAAGTCCATATGCAGGGCTTTGGGAACAGTTCTGCACAGGTGTTCCAGGATCTTGTAATTAACAGATCACATCTACTTCCCCAGCCAGTTTTACCACAACCTAATCTCCTATCTCAATACTTCTGGGGACATTAGACTATATCTAGGGGGTATAAACATGGAAGGCTTTTTCAGGTGGCTGGTGTAGAGTTGAAACAGTGGGTGTACAGTGTCTTAGTGTGACCGTAACAAAGTAGTACCACAAATCAGATTTAAAAAATGAGCCAGGCATGGTGGCGCACACCTGTAATCCCAGTACTCAGGAGGCTGAGGCAGGAGGATTGCTGTGAGTTTGACCAGGCTGGGCTGCATATTGAGACCTTGTCTCAAAACAAAACAAAGCAAAACAAAAATGGAATTTAGCCAGGCATGGTGGTGCACACCTGTGATTCCAGCATTCAGGAGACCTGGCCAGTAGAATGGTGAGTTCAAGGCCATGCTGGCTACATAGTGAGTTTGAAGTCAGCTTAGACTACATAATGAGACCCTGTCTCCAAAAAACCCCTAACTAACCAAAATTACAGAAACCAGAACTTTATTGTTTCACAGTTCTAGAAGCTAAAGTCCAAAATAGAGGTGTCAGCAGGGCCATGTTCCTTCTGTAACACATAAAGGAATTCATCTTTGGTGCTTCCTGTTCTTTTTGGCAGTACTGGGGATTCAACCCAGATCCTTCACACTGAGCTACTTCCCAGCCCATTTTATTTTTTATTTTGAGACAGGATGTCACCAAATGCCTAGGCTGGGCTCACACCCGTGATGCCTGTGTCTCAGCCTCTGGAGTAGCTGGGGTTACAGACATGCATCACCATGCCCGTCTTCACATGAAACTTTGGTTATATAAATTTGTTCTGCTTTTTCCATCTGTCTTTTGTTATAGGGGTGTCAGCCATGAACATTTTGATGGGTGGGAAAATATATGAGTTCTTTTCCCCTACACAAACAAGGTCACATTCTGAATCCTGGGGGTCAGCACTTCTGCCTATCTTTTTTTTCTTTTGTGTGGCACTGGGGATTGAACCCAGAACCTTCACACCCAGCTACACCCAAACAAAGCCCTTTTTTCCCTTTTTGATTTTTTTATTTTGAGGCAGGTCTCACTAAACTGCCCAGATGAGACTAACTTGTGATCCTCCTGCCTCAGCTTCCCAGAGTGCTGGGATTGCAAGTGTGCACCTCCACATCTGGCTGGACTTCCGCATATATTTTTTCCAGTGGCAGATACAACCCATAAGAAAGGGGAGAAAAATATTCATGAGGAGGATATTTAATGGAGCCCAAACAGGGACAATGACAGCAGGGATAGATGAGAAGGGACACATCTTAGAGAGGTTTAGGAGGCGGAAGCTGCAGGAGTTAGAGACTGAATGGAAGGGGAGGAGAAAGGTACTCCTGGGGCTTTAGATCAGAGTGTGGGATACACGGTGACAAATGATGTGGCCTCTATGAAGGACAGGGACTCTGGCAGGAAGGGCACCTCCTGGAAAGCTTGGTGTACAAACCTGGACAGCCCTGGGAAAGGGTTGCGAATCAGCGGTTCTCGCCTGGACCAAGGCTGTTGCTTCTTCACTGGCTGCCTGCAGCTGCCAGCAGCTGTTGCTGCTTCTGAGCCTTTGCATTTGGGGACAAGGTCTCACTGTATAGCTCAGGCTGGCCTCGAACTCACACCCCAGCCCCCAGAGCACTGGGATCACAAGTGTACCAATCCACTTTTCACACAGCAGCCAGAATAGTTTCAAAAACCCTGTCCCATGCTCAAGTTCTACAAGGTCTCTTGTTGCTCCTACAAGAACATCTGGGCTCCACACTGCAGCTTACAATGGGCAAAGCCAGTACTGATAGGCGTCCCTGCAGCCGTGACTTTCTTTGACTTTAAGCCTTGTGTGCGGTGCTCCAACCGTTGGCTTTGGCCCTTTTCCTGTTCCTTGAACCCTTTCCATTTCAGGGCCTCTGCACAGGCTCCTCCCTCTGCTCGAAGGCTCTTCACCACCTGGCTCATTCTCATTCTTTTTTTTTTTTTTTTTTTTGTGGGTACCAGGGGGTCGACCTCAGGACCTCGCACGCCAGCAGGCGCCCGTGCCGCTGAGCGATATCACCGGCCCCTTTTTTGTATGTGGGTTCCGGGAGTCGAACTCGGGCCCTCGCGCTTGCCGGGCAGGCGCTTAAGCCGCTGAGCCATCTCACCGGTCCTCATTCTCATTCTTTAGATGTCCTTTGTCCAAGAACAAAATCACAATTCCGTTTAGCAATCTTGATTGGCTTTATTTTTGGTCATAGAATCAGGCAATACTTCATCACATAAAATAGAGTAAGTTCCTATGGACTGAGCAGAAGAGGCTGGTTTAATGGACAGAAGGAGGCTGAAAAAAGCAGAATTTGTTCAAGAATTTGTTCAACAATTTGTGCAAGCTGGTTATTTCAAAGTTACTTTCCTTGTAAGGCAGGAATGTGGAGACAGCAGGGAAAATAACTGTTTTTTTAATGGTACTGGGTATTGAGCCCAGGGCCTTCACATTAAGTTACACCCTAGCCCTTTTTTAATTTACTTACTTATTTTTACTTATTTATATTTAAAATTTTTTGTTTGTTTGTTTTGTTTGCTTGTTTGTTTGGGATACTGGGAATCTAACTCAGGACCTCATGCTTACCAGGCAGGTGCTGCACCACTGAGCTGAATCCCTGGTTTGCTCTGTTTTTTTTTTTCTAGATAGGGTCTCTCTATATAGTTCAGCCTGGCCTTGAATGCACTATGTAGCCTGGGCTCATAGTTGTGATCCTCCTGCCCCAGCCTCCTGAGTGCTGGGATTACAGGTATGTGCCACAACACCTGGCCCAGCTATTTTTTATTTTGAGAAGAGGTCTTGCTAAGTCACCAAGTTGCTGAGACTGGGCTAAAATTTGGGATCCTCCTGCCTCAGCCAAACCAGAGTACTGGGACTATAAGCATGCATACCATGCCCAGCTAGGTTACTTTTTTTGTGTAAGGACCGAGGCAGCACAAACTTCATTGTTTTGGCCATTGAAATTGGCCTCTTTGGGAAATGTGGCTATTATCCCTCTAAATTTGATTTCTCAGAAGTTCAGAAAAACAGACTAATTTCAGGTTGGTGACAGTGGTCCTTTAACATGAGTGACTCCATTTTGATTTTCAGCCTGTGTGTTGGGACCCAAAGCAAGAGTGTAAAGCAGTGGCCTCCTGTACTTTTTCTAACACTGTTACTGTTAAGGCAGGAGTTCAGGGAGAGGCAAACCGGCTGGAGAAGTGGGCATGACTTTCCAATTTGCCAAGTTCCAGGACTCACTGCACAGAACCATTCCCAAAGCCCTGCATCACGTAGACCCAATCAGAGAGTGCTGTCTTCAATTCTTCTTGGGAGAACTCATACAGGTTTTGTTTTGTTTTGTTTTGTTTTGTTTTGTTTTGTTTTGTTTTGTTTTGTTTTGAGGCAGGATCTCCCTATGCAGTGCAGCCTGGCCTTGAACTCAGTATGTAGCCCAGGCTGGCCTCAAACTCATGGTGATCCTCCTGCCTCAGCCTCTTGAGTGCTGGGATTATAGGTGTGAGCCACCACGCGTGGCTTCCTTATGTATTTTTTTTTTAGCCAATTTTTTGCTCAAGACAGAACCTAGAGTCCAGCTCTAGAAGGAGACTGTAGCACTCCAAAGCCTGGTAACACTATTACCTCTCTGCAAAAGCCTTTCATGACAATCCTGTCTAAGGCAGCAGTGTGCTGTTTTCCTCCGTGGCCTGTAAAGTTCTCCATCAATTCTGGTACATCTATCTTCCTACTATACACAGCACCAAGTCAGAAGGCAGTGACCTGGCTGGGTGCAGCTCAGTGATGGTGCGTGTTTAGCATGCCCACACCAAGGGCTTGCTCACGCTGTACCCTACTGCCCAGCACAATGTCTGATGCAGGACAAGTGCTCCAGAATTTTTGGCTGAGTGAACCAATGGCCACATAGGTTTGTGACCTATGTATGATGGCAGAAGGGAGTGCAGGGGAGAAGATAGACCAGTGAAACCCTGCAGGACACCCACATGGAAAGGCCAGCGAAGGAGCCAAGGGTACCAGAGTCATGGCAACAGTGCCAGTGGTGTGCACTGGATGGGACTTCAATTTAAAGATGGTGGCAAGTGGAGGAGGTTCACCACTGTAGCATGATGAGTGAGGGAAGAGGCGGTAGGTCCCAGGGAGAGTGAAGAAGCAGAAGCAGAGTCTCCAAGGAGTGAGGAGGGGGTCGGATCCGGACCTCTGTTGGAGGAATTAGGCTGGGACAGGGGAGGGTGTTGCCTTCCACGGTTGCTCCCAGGAGGAGAGGAAAGGAAGGGTGGGAGGCAGAGTCTACAAAGTGGAGGCAGCTCTTGGCTGATACCATCCGTTTTCTGGAAAGATTGGTGTGCTGAGAGCAAGGGGGTCAGGAATAGGTAAGGGGTGCTCAGTTTCCATCTCATTACCTTTCTGGAGCATTCAACATGACCGACCACTTCCTCCTTGAAATGCTTCCCTTCTTGGCTTCTGTGATTTCTGGCTTTTCCATTTAACAAACACAATGCCTCTGATCCCAGGCTCTGTGTTATGAGGTGCTGGGGTACAGTGGAGACCAAGACAGCCCTGGGCCCTGCCCTCCTGGAGCTTACAGCCTCCCTTGCAGATGGATACTTTTCAAGTAATCACAGGACTTCCTTCTACTTCCTTCTTGTCCCTTCTGGGCAATTTCTTTACAAGTTGCTCTTTCTCTATCCATCTTGGATGTTCTTGCTTTATTGCTGAGTCCTGGGCCCTCCTTTCCCTTCATGTGATATCAGTATGATGTCAACTAAGCGTGGTTTTTGGACCATCACAATCACCTAGGAATTTGTTAGAAATGAAGTACAGTAGCTGGGCACGGTGGCACATGCCTGTACTCGGGAGGCTGAGGCAGAAGGATTGCCTGGGCTACATAGTGAGTTCAAGGTCAGCCTGAACTGCAATAGTGAGACCCTGTCTCAAAAACCAAAAATCAAAACAAAACAAAAACAAAAAGAAATGAAGTGCAGTAATCCCAGTGTAGGGAAAGATGGGACCCTTAGGTAGGGTTAGAGCAAGGGACATGGGCCCTTTTAGAAGAAAGGAGAAGAGTAGCTTCTGTGACTAAATGCAGGCAGTTTTCTGGTTTTACTTCTGAAGCAACAAGCCCACAATCACATAGATAACCTTGGACCAGCTCTCAAACTGTTCCCCCGACCCCTTTGTGGTTTGAACATCCTGAAATGTTCCTAACTTCATGCTGTATTTCCCCTGACTGAATGACCCTGTCCCTTAGCAGTGAGGCCACTAGCCAATTAAGTGGGTGGGTGGAGACAGTCCCTGTCCCATAAAGACAGGACTGCTGCCCTATATCCAGTAGCCACGCAGCTCTGGAGCCCCGACTCCCTGGAGTGGCTTTGAACTCCTTCTGCAATAAATTGGCTTTCACTTTGCTGCAACAAATCTACTTTTGCTCTGCACCATGACTTCTGACTCCTCTTTCTCTTTCCACGTTGGAGAGAGAGACAAGCCCAGGAATGTCAGTGGGTGGACCGGTGACCCCAGATCCACTGGATGCAACACCAGCAATAGGGAAGCTGAGGCAGGGGCATTACAAGTTCCAGGCCAACCTGGACAACATAGTGAGACACTGTCTCAAAAACAAAACAAGAAAAAGGAAATTCACAGGTCCCAACCCCGGACGTGCTACCGATTTCTAACCCCGGACTGGGTCCTTTCCCCCTGAGAATTGTAGAACCAATAATAAGACAGCACCATTTGAGCAGCAAAGACTTTTTTCCTGGCAAAGAATAGGAGAAGCAGGAGCTAAACTCACAAATGAACCTCTCACCCCAGTGGAGGTTAGGAGGTTATAGATGCAGGATAAAATGAGACGGAGGAATATGTTAATAAAGGAGAGGAATGGTCACGTCTTTTCTGAAAACAGGAGTAGATTTTCCAGAAATTTGGGTGCCACTTCTTTTTGCTCCTTTTGTTCTTTTTAGTCATTGTCATGGCAATTGTCGTCATGCTGTGTGTATGTGATTTAGTATGCAGTTTTTATTTATTTTTATTATTATTATTATTTTTAGCTAGGCAGAGTTTCACTTTGTAGTCCAGGCTGGCCTCAAACTCACCATGTAACTCAAGCTGGTCTGGAATTTGAGATGCTCCTGCCTCAGCTTCCCTAGTACTGGGATTACAGACATGCACCACCATGCCCATCACAGGTGGGATTATACTGAAGGTAGTGGTTGTTTGGTGTTGCTCTGTAAGCCATTTTAGATCTAAACAGTTTCAGGTAGCCCACCTAAAGAGTCACCTCTGGCCTAGGGGCATCTCAAAGATGAACAAGATTGGGGTGGGTAGAAATTCATCAAGGTCAACAGGCAGTACAGGATTGGGGCAGGGTAAAAGACCCACTGAGTCAGAAACTCCCACCACGTGTGGTGGCACATGCCTGTAATCCCAGTACTAGGGAGTTTGAGGCCAGCCTGGGTTACATAATGAGTACTTCAAGGCCAGCCTGAACTACACAGCAAGACCCTGTCTCAAAAAGAGAAAGAAAGAAAGAAAGAAACAAACAAACAAAAAACCTTCAGGGGTAGAGCTGGGCAGTCTGTGTTTTAACAGCCCTTCCAGGTGACTCCATGGCAGGCTCGAGGTAGAGATGGCTCTGCCCCCTGACCCCGGGTTGCATCTCCTCTCCTCCCTGGCTTGGACAATCAGTCCTGCCAGACTCCCGCACCTGGTGCCACAGCCCACCGGGTCTCTTGAGCTCCAAGCTGCTTCCTGGATGAACCGCAGGCTGCCCCGAACTCAGAAGCCCAGGCTGACTACAGTCTCTGCCAGCGCTGCTCCCTGTCCTGGCCTGGTGCCCCCAGCTCCAGGGGCTTCCGTGGGCTCCTGGGAAGTCTGTTGGGCCAGCGCCAGGCTCCCAGGGAGGCCTGCACCCTGCTTACAGCTTGCTCACGCTCCAGCCGCACAGCCTTGCACCTTGCACGCTTCCAACCTCTGCACCCGCAGCGTGGGACTCACTTCCCTGGCTGAGCCTTCCCCAGCCCCGCGTCTCAGCCCTAGCACCTGGTCCTCGGCCGCTCTTCCGCAATAGGTGCCACTGGGATCCTCCACTCATTACCCTCCAGGTGCCTGGAAATCTCCTGTGGACTCGCACTTTGGAGCGGAGCTCCCTCAGTCTAGTGGCCTAGCAGGGCTCATGGCTGCTGGTACCTCAGATCCTCCAAGCAGCCCTCCCCACATGCCCAGCTTCCCAAACCAGCAGAACCTGGGCACTGGCCTGGTTCCCTTCTCACTACACTTGCCTGCCCAGTGAAGAGCTCCTCATCTTGCCTCACAGTGTCTCCAGACCTGCCCGCTTCTCCCCCCATCACCTTGGAGCCTGGCTCCTCCCCACCCACTGCATTCCCAGCGCCCCAGCCAAGTTATCCTTCTAAAATGCACATCCAGTCCTGCCACTCCCTGCCCAATCCCTTCAGTGACCACTGCATCCAGAGTGGATGCTAGATGTCCTAGCAAGGGCTTCCCAGGCCTGCTTGCCTCTGCTTTCCTCTCCCTCCCCATCCCGCCCTCCTCCAGTCATCTCCTGGGGTAGCACCAGCCCTTTGGAATTTTCACCCAGAGCAGCCTGCTCAGGAAAGCATCCTGGTACACACCCCTCCCCAACTCTCATCTCACGCCTGAGGTGCAGGGCAGTTCTGCTGAGCCTTAACCGGGGGAGATGTTAGCTGGGTGTGGTGGTGCAGGCCTGTTATTCCAGCTCTGGGAGGCCGAGGCAGGAGGATTGCAAGTTTGATCCCAGCCTGGGCAATTTAGCTACTTAGTAAGACCCTGTCATTAAAACAAAACAAAAAAACAAGATTTTATTTTCCGGGAGAGTTTGTTTTCCAGGAGAGTAAATGAGCACGGGCTTAGACAAAGTAAGAAGAAAAAAAAAAAAAAAAAAAAGAAAGGACCATTCCCAGTGCCAGTGAGCAAGCGAGGGAGAAAGGCCTGGGGAAGCAGTGAGCGGAGGCAAGTCTTCCCTCTTCCTGAAGGCAGTGGGAGTGAAGTGGTGGTGAAGGGTGGATCATGAGGAGGAATGGAGCAGTGTGGCCCTGTGGCCCGGGGCGGGCCGCATAGGTTGACAAGGCATCAGCATCTCGGTATAGGAACCAGTTATCCTGCTTAGCTCCTGACACAAGTGCAGAGTCCACGGAAGCTGCTGTCGAGGGGTGGGGACCGCCAGGCCAGGCTGGATGTGACCCCCCCATGCTACCTGTGGTCCGCCCGGGCTGGTGGGGAGCAGGGCTCTCCTGGGGGCCTTGGGCAGAGTCCTGTGTGCCGCAGCCCTGACGCTGAGACGAGGGCGGTTGCAGAAGGTGTGCTTGCCAGGAAAAGCCTGGATCAGCCCCGGAAGAGGAGCGGGGGCTGGGGGCGGGGCTTGTGCAGCCCGGGTGGGAAAGGCCAGCGCCCCCTCTCCGCATGGCCCCCACTCAGGTCCTCCTGGCCTCCCTGCAGGAATGACAGCAGCGGCCTCCTCCTTCCGTCTCCGTGTTTCCCCGCAGCACCGCTGCCATCCACTCTGCACAGGGCAGCCAGTCATTCATCAAATGTAAGGCGGGCGTGGTATCACACACCTATAATGCCATCATTTGGGAGACTGAGGCAGGAGGATTGCACATCTTCGAGGCCAGCCTGGGCTACACAGTGAGGTCAAGACCAGACTGAACTACATAGCAAGACCCTGTCTCAAAAAAAAAAAAAAAAAAAAAGTAAACGAGGCCCTGTTATCAGTGTCACCGGCCGGAGGGCTTTGAGTTCTCCCTGGGCCCTTGGGACAGCAGCCGGCAGCAGTGCCTTCCACACTGCAGCGGGACCGAGCAATTTCAGGTGGAGGTGGAAGAACGTTTTAAGATTTCAGCTGTGGGATAGGAAACTATGCTTGTCAGTCTCTGGATCGCATGGATAGTCTTGCTTAGGAAGGGGCACAAAGGGGAAAGAAAATAGGAAGGAACTGAAAGTCCAAGTGGGGCCCAGCACTGGGGTGCTGAGATGGGCTCAGGACTTGGGGCCTCTTCTGCCTCTTCTGTCCTGCTGTCCACGCACTGAGCTGTAGTCCCAGCCCTTTATTATTTATTTGGAGACAGAGTCTTGCGAAGTCAGTAGGTTGCCGAAGGTGGGCTTTAACTTGTGATCCTCCTGCTTCAGCCTCCCAGAGTGGTGGGATTACAGGTATGCACCACCACACCCAGCCAGGAGGGGCAAGGTTTCCAGGAACCTCTAGTTTCTTCTCCCTGGCCATGGCCTTGGCCTCTTCCTTCTGGGCCTCTCCACACTTCAGTGGTTGCTTGTCTTGGACACCATGGGCCCCTGATGCCCCGAGACCTTTGCTATAGGAAGGTCTAGGTTCAGAATACACATTTTATTTTACTGTATTGTATTAATTTATTTATTTTTGAGACAGGTGCTGTGCAGTTCAGGCTGGTCTTGAACTCACAGCAATCCTCTTGCCTCAGCCTCCCAAGTAAGTGCTGGGATTACGGACGTGCGCCACCACATCTGGGCAAGAATGCACATGTTTTAATTAAAATTTAAAATGCAAGAAAGCCCAAGACTAACATAACAAACACCTTGAGCTGGGTGTGGTGGCGCATGCCTGTAATCCCAGTACTTGGGAGGCTGAGGCAGGAGGATTGTTGCAAGTTCGAGACCAGCCTGGGCTACAAAGTGAGCTCAAGTCCAGCCTGAAATGCATAGCAAGACCCTGTCTCAAAAAGACAAAAACCAAAAACAAAAACACTTGTGTGCTCATCACCCAGAATATTCAATTGTGAATATGTATGTATGTGTGTATGTATGTATATACAGTATTTATTTATTTTAAAATTAAAAAAATTTTATTGGTACATGTTTCAAGTACGTAATGATTATAGTCACCATAGGGAGTTGGGACACAAACATAACATATTTTAATTCTTACTTCCCCTTCCCCTCCCCTCTCTCTCATATATATATATATATTATATATATATATATATAATATATATATATATATTTATAAATAAAATAAAGGGACCATCACAGATAAAGTGGAAAGTTCTCCTTTTCCCCTGCCTATCCCAAATACTCTCTCTCCTTTTCATTCCCAGAAGCAATTTTATTATTAACTAATATGGATCTTTTAAGTCTATTTGTATAATCAAAATAGAATATGCATTCATTGCAGCATTATTCATAATAGCCAAAATAAGTAAAAGCAGCTGAGCATGGTGGTGTATGCCTGTAATCCCAGCACTCGAGAGGCTGAGGCAGGAGGACTGCCTCGAGTTTGAGGCCAGCCTAGGCTACATAGTGAGTTTGAGGCCAACCTAAGCTACATAGTGAGTTCAAGTCCAGCCTGAGCTATATAGTGAGACTCTGTCTCAAAAACAAAAGTACCAATTAAATCAATTTTTAAAACAAGAAAGAAAGAAAAAAAATAGAACTAACCCAAATGTCTATCAACTGATGAATGGATAAATAAAATGTGGTATATCCATATAATGGGATATTATTATGAACTTTTTTTTACTATGAACTCCAAATTTTATTTGGATTTTACCACTTTTCCCATTAATAATCTGTTTTTGTTTTAAGATTCAACACAGAGTGCCACATCACATTTAGTTGTCACATCCCCTCAGTCTCCTCTGGTATTTGACAGTTCCTCTGATTTCCTTTCTTTCGATTCTGTTACTTTTTTAAGTGACATATATACGTAGTCTGGGTGAGTTCTGGCCAGGTAAACTACAGAATGCCCCCTCATCCGTGTGTGTCTGACGTTTTCCTCACGAGTAGATTAGAGTTACGGTGTTTGGAGAAATACAGCACAGGTGAAGTGCCCTTCTCAACACATCACATCAGGGCTCTCTGACATCCACGAAGTGACATAGTGATAATGCTTGCATCACTTAAAATAGTATTCAACACATTTCTCTAAAGGTGTATTTTTCTCATTTACTAGATTTTTTGGAAGCAAATCACTAAGTGCAGCCCATCAGCCTGTGCCTGTGTGAATTAAACTAGTACTTAAGCTTTTTCTCTTTTATTAGTATATTTGTAGTACATAATGATTATATTCACCATAGAGGATTGGTACAGGTACATAACACATTTCAATGGCCTTCTTTTTCCCTCCTCTCTCTACCATCCTGTTGTTCTTTCTTTTTTTGAGACAGGGTCTCACGATGTACTCTAGGCTGGCCTTGAACTCAGTTATGTAGTCCACACCGGCTTCAAACTCTCAGCAATTATCCTGCCTCAGCCTCCTGAGTGCTGGAATTACAGGTGTGCACCATACCAGGCTTGGCTTATTTTTTAGTTTTTTGGAGAAACTGCCACAGTTTTCCATAGTTGGACTAATTTATGTCCCCATCAACAGTGTACAAACACAGATGTGCCTCAACATGCAGTGGGATTATATCCTGACAAGTCCAGGATATGTAAATTAAAAATATTAGAAGTCAAAATACATTTAAAGAGAAAATGAAAAAGAAAAAGAAAGAACAAATGCATTTAATACATTTAAGCAGCCAGGCGTGGTGGCATAGGATTACACAGCTGTAATCCTACCACTCTGGGAGGCTGAGGCAGGAGGATCACAAGTTTAAACCCAGCCTGGGCAACTTAGTGACTTAGAGAGACCCTGTCTCAAAATAAAAAATAAAACAGTAGCTCAGTATGAAGGCTCTGGGTTCAATCCCCAGTATTGCTAAAAATTTTTAAAATCCTGAATATATGTTACTGTAGCTTGTTTACTTATTTACATTACATTGCTATGTATTGATCTCATTCATTTATTTTAATGACACAATTGTCTTTTTTTGTTTATTTTTTTGAGACAGGGTCTCACTATATAGTTCAGGCCGGCTTTGAGCTCACTGTGTAGCCCAGGCTGGCCTTGAACTCTCAGTGATCTTCCTGCCTCAGCCTCCCAGAGTACTAGGATTACAGGCATGTGCCCCACACCTGACTGAATAATACACAAACTGGCACATTACCATACTCAGTATTCCCACCGTGAACAAATTCTATATTTCCATTTGTGGAGTTCCCACCTCCCAAGCCACAGCCTCCCTTGAACCCACGTTCCCGCATCCCCACTGGGGAGCCCAGCCCTGTAACACTGCGACCAAAGTCTGTGTCTGACAAGTGCCCACCTTCATGGGTCCGCCCTGCACCACCTGTCCATCCTCCCTCCCTCCCTGGAATCCATGGCAACCGCAGATCCTTCTCTTGCTGGCTCCCAGCTTTGCCTTCTCCTGAATGCCACACTGGAGTCACGTGCACAGCTTTGCAGCAGGCTCTGCCGTGCTTGGCTCTGGGGTTAGCAGGGCCCTCCTGGGCTGGAGTGACGGCAGCGCAATCCCCGTATAGTGAGGGTGACATGGCAAGTGTTGAGGTCTATGAGTGTTGCCCTCACAAGAGATGAACGTGGGTGTCTTTCATTTCACTTAGTTCTCTGGAGAGGGATTCTTACAAAAGAGAGCAACTGGCTGTGTATGGTGGTGCACACCTGGAACTCCAGTGCTCTGGGAGGCTGAGGAAGGAGGACTGTAAACTTCAGCCCAGCCTCAGCAACTTAGCAAGACCATGTCTCAAAATTAAAAATAAAAATGGAGTGGGTATGTAGCTCAGTGTGAAGGCCCTGGGTTCAATCCCCAATACCACAAAACAAAGAAAATGCCGGGCATGGTGGCACACCCCTGTAATCCCAGCACTCAGGAGGCTGAAATGGGAGGATCACCGAGAGTTCAAGGCCAGCATGGGCTACAAAGTGAGACCCTGTCTCAAAAACAAATAAACAAAAAAAACAAAACAAAAAAGGAAAGAGAGAAAGAAAGAAAGGGGAGAAGGCAAGAGAGATTGATTGATTGATTGATTTTCAACCCCTAGTACCACAAAAACAGTTAACAAAAAAAAAGAGTAGCTCCTTCCTGATGCCTCTGGTTTTCTGGCTCTTCCTTCTCTTCCTCCTCCTCCTTCTTGTGGTATAAGGGATTGAACCCAGGGCCTTTGAATTGAGCTACATCCCCAATCCCTTTCTAAAGCAAATCATTTTGATTTTGAGACAGGGTTTCACTACGTCACTGAATTGCCCAGCCAGGGATCAAACTTGTGATCCTCCTGCCTCAGCCTCCAAGAGTGCTGGGATTATAAGTGTGCACCACCAAGTCTGCTATGTTTATTCATTTATTTTAAGAAATTGGCTCATATGATTGCAGAGACTGACAAGTCCCAGATCTGCAAGCCAGAGCCTCAGGAGAGCGGATAGGCTCTTGTGCAAGCTCTGCAAAAGATGCACGTCCTAGTTCTGTGGTCCAGTAGGAGGAGCTCCCTCTTATTTGAGGGAGGGTTGGCCCTTTTGTTCTATTCACCCATTCAACTGATTGGATGAGGACCACCCACATTAGGCAGGTAACTGCTTTATCAATTTTTTTCTTCGGTTTTTTTGAAACAGTGTTTCACTATGCAGTTCAGGCTGAAGGTTAATCACTATGTGGCCCAGGCTGGCCTCAAACTCCTGGCAATCCTCCCGCCTCAGCCTCCTGAGAGCTGGCATTCCTGCATGCAACGTCACACCTGGCAATCTATTTATTCAGTCTACTGATTCAAATGTCAATCTCACTGAGAGACACCCTCAGGGACTTATCCAGAATGTTGACCGAATGTCTGGGCTCCCATGACCCCATCAAGCTGAGCAGTAACATTGATCAGTGCTTGGAGAGAATGTGTGCTTTGAAGATCTGGAGGACTCAGCTGTAAAACCTGCTGAGCCTGTTATTCAGGGGTCTAAAGAACTATGGCTGTTTTATTTTTGGAACTACTGGTTTGGGGCTTAAACCATTGGGCACTTTGTACTGACAGACCCTGCCTTTCAGTTTTGATGTTTTTGATTTGTTTTGCTTTGTATTTTTGAGACATGCTCTCACTGTGTATTCCAGGCTGACCTTGAACTCACTATGTAGCCCAGGCTGGCCTTGAACTCATGGCAATCCTCCTGCCTCAGCTTCCCCAGTGCTGGGATTACAGGCGTGCGCCACCACACCAGGCTTTGACGTTTTATTTATTTATTTATTTGCCATGCTGGAGATTGCGCTTGCACTGAGCTATATCCCCAGCCCTTTTTTTTTTTTTTTTTTTAATGTGGGTACCAGGAGTCGACCTCAGGACCTCATGCTTGCCAGCAAGCGCTTGTGCCGCTGAGCCATCTCACCGGCCCTAATTTCTTATTTTGAGACAGGGTCTCACTAGGTCACTAAGTTGCCCTGGCTGCACTCGAACTTGCCATTCTCCTGCCTCAGCCTCCCAGAGAGCTGGAATTACAGGCCTTCATCGCCAAGCCTGGCTGCAGGTTTGAGTTATGATTTTTGACTTCATGATTGTGCAAAAGTGATGTGCATTCAGTGTAAACCATACTTTGAATTTTGGGTTTTCCTGGGCTGGCAATACACAGTCCTGCACACTTGGCAATGCTGGGTGGCAACAGCAAGCAGTAGGTCCCACACAGGCATGCAGTCAGGGTTCTTAACCAGCACCCACTGTGGACTGTGCTGCGGGGCTCTCCTGTGAGGGAGGTTAGGTGCACTCGATGCATTTTCAGCTTGCTGTATTTTCAACTTTCTATGGGTGTACAACAGTACTGGGACTTAAGCGGTAGTCCAGGAGCATGTGTTTTGCATAGTAGTTATGACGTTATTTTAACTGGCCACTAGAGGGCAGTAAGGGATAACGAACTTTACACGGTATAATAAAAGGGCTAGGGACAGCTAAGGAAACAGTTAAAACAGTGTGTGTGCTGTTTGTTTGTTTTGAGACAGGGTCTCACTGTATAGTTCAGGCTGGTCTTGAACTTTCTTATGCAGCCCAGGCTGGCCTGGAACCATGGCACTCTTCCTGCCTTGGCCTCTCCAGTGCTGGGCTTACAGGCGTGTGTCACCACCCCCAGCAAAACATAGTTTTTATTCCCTTTTTGCCTGTGAAATTTCTGAGATTTAAAGAAGGTGATGGGCCGGTGAGATGGCTCAGCGGCGTATGCGCCTGCCTTGCAAGCGCGAGGGCCCGAGTTCGACTCCCGGATCCCACATACGAAAAAAAAGGGGCCGGTGATATCGCTCAGCGGCATGGGTGCCTGTTGGCGCACGAGGTCCTGAGGTCGACACCCGGTACCCACAAAAAAAATAAAATAAAATAAAATAAAGAAGGTGAGAAACTTATTCTGCTAGGCATGGTAGTGCATGCCTATAACCCCAGCATTGGGGAGGCTGAGGCAGGAGGATCACAAGTTCAAGGCCATCTTGGGCTACATAGTGAGTTCAAGGCCAGCCTGAACTACACAGCAAGACCCTGTCTCAAAAAACAAGAACAAAACAAACAAAAGCCAAAAAAAAAAAAAAAAAAATTAAGCCATCATGAACTCAAGCAGTATTTACTATTCATTACTGACGTACGATTCATTCCTACCGGGTATTATCACAGTGTTCTGATTCCAGCACTCTGGGTGCTGGGAATAGCAACAACACAGAAAAATCCCTGCCTCCTGGGACATTGTAGGGAGGGAGAGTGACAACACACAAGATCAAAACAATGTAGTGTTTGTCATAGTGTGAGCATGCCGATGGGCAAAGAAGAGCGTGGAAGGGGACAGGAGGCAGAGGCTGGAGGAGCCCTGCATTCGAAATGGGGCTGTTGGAGAAGGCTGCCCTGCATGACCTCATGCAAAACTCCAAGAAGAGCAGGGCAGGTTACAACTGTAACCACAGCACTTAGGAGGCTGAGGCAGGAAGGCTACTCATTTGAGGCCAGCCTGGGCTACACAGTAGGAGTGTCTCAAAACCAATCCAAAGGAGATGTGGGGGGAAGTCAAGTGAATCTGGGAACCGCATGGGTATCTGGGAGCAGAGACTGTGGGCAGAGGGCCAAGGCCCTGAGAGAGGACTATGCCCCCTTCAAGGAGAGGCAAAGAGGCAGGGCCAGGGAAAGGAGCGCAGGACGAGCCAGGTCTGAGAGATGGGATGGAGGCGGAGGTGGGGGGCTGTTACCAGAAGGCTCTGGCCTTCACATGGCCTGGGGAGTCATCGGAGGAGTCCAAGCTAAAGGGTGGCTTCAGCTGCCATGTTCAAAGGCCCTGGAGCCGCCATGAGGAGATGGATGGTGGGCCAGGGCAGGGGTGGTAGGGAGCCCAGGAGGAGGCCAGCGTGGGATCAGAGTAGGGAAGGAGACCAGAGAGGGCTCAGATGGGGCAGCAGAGTGGGTGTGAGAAGGGCAGAGACTCCAGGTATCCATTGAAGGCAGAACTGATGAGATTTGCCAGCAGATGGGATGTGGGCCGGGCGAGAAAGAGGGACATCAGGGGCAATGCCAGGGCTTTTGGCCTTAAACAACTGGAGCACTGCATTGCTCTTTCCTGAGGCCAAGAAGATTGAAGGACATGTGTGTCTTGGAGGGCAGCAGGTATCAGGGGTGTGGGTTGGCCGTCTCCATTTGGAACGTCCCTGGGACACTGGCTGTTGATATCCAAGTCTGGACGTCAGATCTGGGCTGGAGATGTCACTGAGGCAGCTGTGAGCGGGGCCTTGCCTCCCGCCACACAGGGAGGCTGATGGGCTCCTCCCTCAGTGCCCCAAGCACTGGGCTGTGTCCTAGGGAGCCTGCTGCAGCCTCTTTCTCAGCCACCCTGTGCTTCCCCACACGGGTGTCCCCACCGGACACCATCCTCAGTGCCTGCGGCAGTGTAGGTAACACCCATACCTCTGGTCACTCGCTTTACTGGGCCAGGCACTTTGGCCCATAGGCCTGGAGATGCCCAAGCCTGGTGCCCGTTAACCCAATCTGATGTGAAAGCCAAACAGACCTCTTTTTCTCACCAGTTAGTCCTGAGGAGCCAAATGGGTTTTATCTCCTATGCCAACATGATTAGTTAAGTTTGGTTCTGGATGAGGCTGTTTTAATAAGTGTGTGGATGTGAAGCACACACCTGTAATCCCAGCACTCGGGAGGCTGAGGCAGGAGGATCGTGAGATCGAGGCCAGCCTGGGCTACATAGTGAGTTCATGTCCAGCTTGAACTACATAGCGAGTCCCTGTCTCCAAAAACAAAACCAAAAAAACAAAAAACAAAAAGCTTATTTTTATATTTGTATCAGCTGATTTCCAGACCTGGTTTTTCCTGCTTTCCCCAGAAAGGAGGGAAGGAAGCTAATGTCTTGAGTTTTGCACAAAGCCATAAGTACTCAGTGTCTCCTAAATAAATTATATGTTCCTAAGGCCCTCGGCCTTAGCTCTGTGTATTAGTTAGCTTTGTGTCCCTGAAATGAACTACTACATGAGATACTTAGGAAGAAGAGGTTCATTTACCTCACAGTTTCAAAGGTTCAAGGCCCAAGATCTAGCAGAGGCAGGAGTGGGGGTGTTGATTTGGCCTCCGGTGAGGGTGTGGATGGTAGTGCAATATGGCAGGGGCACATGGAGGAGCAAATGGTCACAGAAGCCAAGAGAAAGAGCCTGGCACAGTCCCTTCCAAAGGGACACCGCCAATGACTTGAGGACCTCCCACCCCCGGACCCCAGTCAAAGATGCCACTGCTTCCCAACAGAACTACCCTGTGGACCAAGCCTTCCATCATGAGGGACCCCGGGGGAGACAAACCACACTCAAACCTTTGCAGCACGACAGGTTTCTTAGTCACCTACTATGGGCCAGGGACTAGGAGAGGGGCCAGGAGACAGATGCCCTTGTGGAAATCAATTTCTGCTTTGCGTCTCAGAAAGCATCAGTCTTTTTCGGGCTCCTAAGCTGGAGTTCATCTACTGAAGGGAAATCTGCCTGACTAGGAATAAAATCCCCTCTTCCCTTCACACTTCCTAATGAGATTCCTGAGCCCTGCCCAGATCAGTTTAATCGTAAGTTCTGAGGCCTGGACAGTGGTGTGTGTGTGTGTGTGTGTGTGTGTGTGTGTGTGTGTGTGTTTTGAGACAGGGTCTCGCTATGCAATTCAGGCTGGTCTTGAACTCACTGTGTAACCCAGGCTGGCCTTGAACTTGCAGCGATCCTCCTGCCTCAGCTTCCCCAATGCTGGGATAACAAGGTGTGCGCCACCAGCCCAGCTGGGCAGTGGTACTGTTTGAAAGCATGTGGATGTTTGCAATGAATAGATAAAGCAGAATACACATATTACTGCTGTCCAATTGCCCCCACTTCCCTGAGCGTGAGTTTCTTAAACAAGGTCTCACCTTGGCGCTCACAGGAAACCACCTTCTGCAGTTCCACTGCCTGCAGGCTGAAGCCTGGACTGCATTGCGCAGCACCCTTGAGATGTTCACAGTTTGCATCCAGCCTCCTCCCATGAATAGCACAAAGGGGAAGACTGACTGCTTCACACCACCCAAGCGCTGCACTGAGGGCGTTGTGGGTGTTGTGTCACTTACTTCACACCTGATGAGAGGATAGCACGCCTTGGCTGTTTCCTCACCTGTGAAAGGGGGACAAGGAAAGCCCGGGGCAGTGCCTGGTACAGTTACTGCTCAATTAGCAGTAGCCATTACCGCCTCCTCCCCATCTCACAGATGTGAAAGTTGAAGCTCAAGGAGGTTAAGGAACTTGCTCAAAGTCACACCTCGTGAATAAGCGCCTGGTAACGAAGTCTGGCTTTAGTGCCCAGACCCGCCCACCCTCACTCACCGCTGAGGGCCTTCTTCATGCCCATCTCACCGCTGGCGCTCAGGCAGAGGGTCTGCGCTCCTCAGGGTGATGGTATCCTTGTCACCTCCAGCTCCACCAGGCCTGCGTTTGCTGGATCTGCTGGGAGCTGAACCCATCTAAGCCACGCCAAGGTGGACTCACTCACGCCTCCTCGGACCATTCTGACAAAACATCCAGTCCCTTGGCCCTGGCTCCCTCTTTGCTCTCCTGCTTTCCCCCAGAGTCAGCCAGCAGGGTGGGGTTGCCCCTAGAAGGTATTGTAGCACCCACAGCATGAGCCCAGAAGACGTTTCACCTCCTCAGTTTATTTATTCCACAAGGATTCACTGGACACTGATGACGAGCTCGGCGACACACTTGGTACTGGGTACAGAGTGGAAAGTGGACCAGGCACGGTCCCCGGCCTCGCAGAACTTGCTGTCTAGAGGGCAGGGGCAGGTAGCCAAGGAGCAAACACACAAGTGGGTACACAATGGCAAACTCCCAAGAACAGGAGGGAACGGCGGGGACCTTTGAGATCAAGTAACTATTCAAACACAGTAGTCAGGGAAAGGCTCTAAGGAGGTAACACTGAAGCCAAGGCCTCAGGGTGCAAAGACCCGAGCCACGGACAGGGTAGGGAGCAGCATTCTGCAAAGGGAGCAGCATATTCGTGGGGAGCAAGGCTGGAATGCCGAGGAAATAGAGTCAAGCTGGGGTGGGGGCAGAAGGGGCAGCACAAGTTTGGGTCTGCAGGGAAATGAGGCTTGAAGTAAGGTTGGGAACAAAAGAGGAAGAGCTTGGGTTTTAGCTCTAGGATGACAGTAACAGAGGAAGGGTTTTAAGGAAGGGTGGAATGAGGTGACACGCACACTTCAGATCCTCTGTGGTTGATAAGAACCGACTGACAAAGCAGGAGGTGAAGCTAGGAGATCTTGTGGCAGCTGGGACAGTGGTCTGGGGGAGAAGAGATGTGGCCAGGTCAGTATGGTGGCTGTGGACTTGCAAGTGCATGGATTCCCAAGATTTTTAAGTAGAATCTACTGTGGGTTTCCAGAAAAACGGAACCTTTACTGACTGCAACACCCTGCAGTGGGGTGGGGGGAGTTAGGGTACCTGGAAGGTTTGAGAACGGAAACAGAGGACCCAAGTTCTCATCTGTGGGGATGAACATGCAGGCAACTTTCTGACAGTTCTCAGAACAAACCTGAGATCAACCAAATGCTGCAAGTGCTGGGCCATTTCCAACTCTTTTCAGTGGTATCAGCAGAGTTTCAGAGTTGGGTACCCACAGCACAGGAATGCATTTCCCACAGCCTTGCTGGGCTCTCAGGCTCGGAGGTCACCAAACTGCAGGATCACAGGGCACCCTGGGATCCTGGGAGAAGCTGGAGAGCAGGGAGGGGGAGGAGAGGGAGGACCAGGACGGGGAGGGGGAGAGGAGGATGGGGCCATCCTTTTCCTGTCCCGAGTGTGCTCCTTCATGAGAAAAGGGAGACTGGTCTTTGCCTTCTGTCATTTCCTCTGTCCCCTCTCCCAACTCCTGGAAGCCTGCATGATTGTGCTGCCCCCTCTCTTTCTCCCCTTCAGGGGCAGCCCCTGCCATAATCCACTCTCTGCAGCAGGGCCTTCCTGCCTTGCTGTCACCCATCTCAGATGGGTCCACAGGACAGCAATCTGATCGAACTGGCTCTCCTCGCTAAGAAATAAAAGGTGTACTTACCTTTTTATCCCTTCCTGAGAAACATGCTTTCTAAAAGAGCTTTCTGATCACTCAAATAACTTCTGTCCTCTGCCCCACTTCTCTGAATGGGCCCTTTGGCCAAGGGTTTTTGCAAACTCTACTTTTGTGCCCCTGGAGCCTCCTTGCTGTAGCTTTTGAGGAGGGCGGGTCCCATCAAAGGCTGGGGGTCCAGGAGCCTTGGGTCAGAGACATGGAAAGTATTTAATAACCAGTGTGGCATGAGCACTAATAAGCAATCAGCTGGGGAACTCCAAAGCCTAGGGTCCACCGGGCATTAGCCAGATGGTGGTGGTCCTGGGGAAAATGCCCAGTGCCAGGGGCACTCAGTCACTCGGCAGGAGGCCGGGGCAGGTCTTCTTCAATGAGTATAGAAATGTTTCTGCACTTTGTCAACTAACATGGCAACCCTGAATGTCGCTCCAGTCTCTGCTGTTCCACTGGGAATGGACACCAGGCCCTTTGTTCTTCCATTAGCGAATGGCCTAAGGCAGAGCTGCAGAATGAAACGGCCTCAAGAGCAGAGCCAGTGTGCAGCCTCTGGGTGAAAAGGATCTCAGGCCCTTGACCCTCTGTGTGACCCTGAAGGGCCCAGCTGCCTCTGACTGTTCTTCCTCCTGCCCCTCCTCACAGTTGTCTTTGTCCAGCACGACAGCCCTCGGCTGTGGCAGCAGTCTAGGCTCTGCAAGCTGATGCAAACCAGGCAGCTCAGGTGTCTGGTGCTGAATCCCAAGAGGATGCCCACGTGGGCCACAGCGCTCCACACTGTGCACCCACGGGGTGGGACCACACGCAGGGAGGATGGTGACTGCTAGAGGCAGGGAGCTGGTTGCTCATTTGCTCACCCCTAGCTCCTGCCTGGCAGTGCTGTTGTGGCCTGGCGGTCATGAAGGCACCCTGTCACAGAGCTCTGAGGTTGCCCGGAAACCCCCTGGCCTCCTTGGTGAAGCCAGCCATGGGCAGAGGTCTGCAGGTCTGCAGGAGGGCAGATGTCCTCACCAGCAGGAGAGCAGCAGCAGCTCCTGCTTGGCCCCCAGCATCCAGGCTTTGGCTGCAGTGGAGAATGGGTCTGTACTGTGCCTCGCCATGATGGGGTGGCCAAAGATGGGCGGGCAGGGGTAGGCAGGGTGTCCAAGAAACCTGTTGGTGGCCCTTGCTCAGTTACTGTCTCCAGGATATGAGGCAGCCTGCCTCCAGCCTTGGCACCCTTTTACACTAAAGCTTCCACCCCAAGACCCATGAGTCCTGGGTGGGAGAGGGGTCTGGGCACAGCTATTACGGGCTCACGAGGCACCATGACTAACTGCACGGGTGAGAAATGAGACCAAATCTCTGGGATCAGAACAACTCTAGGGGAGAGGAGCCAGGGGTCACAGTGGGTCAGCAGAGAGGAGCAAGGGACCTCTGATGTGTGAAGAAGGGGCCTCCACAGAGGGCCCTATCTGTAGAGCAAAAGCAGAAAAGGCAGTGGCAATTTTTAGAGCTTCCTTGCTTCTGGGGGGTGGGGGGGCAGCTCAGAAAGCACCAATTTCAGTGATTTCAGAGGCCCAGGAGCGGCAAAGCACAGCTCCTGAAGGCCTCCCAGCGGGCACTGCAGAAGACGCACTGGAGATGGGAACAGCCACATTAGCCGGGCTCCCCACGGCACCAGGGGCTGTGGGGGACGAAGACCGCAGGAGGGGAAGGAGGTGGCTGCTCCTGGCAGCCCTGCTGCTGGGGGCCACATGGAGAGGGGCAGCTGGCCTTGCCAGGGGGCGGGCCCTATGGATGGAAGATGCCCCCCGACCTGGCAGCAGATTCCTCCGTGTGGGCAGGATGGAGCCAGAGGCTCTGCGCATGGGTGCAGTTCGGAGGGCTGGGGTGGGGTAAGCGAGAGGGGAGGCACTGGGGACCACAGGGCTGGGCACTCTTCCCAGAATGGCAAGCTGGTTGCTCAGGGCTGGCAGCCCTGGGCAGCTATGGAAGAAGGACCAGGGCCACGCAGGCAAGGCCAGGGGGCTGGTGGGTATGGGTGAAGGCTCCATCTCAGCTGCGTAGCTGTTGAGGTGGGAAAGAAGGCGAATCCGGACAGGGTCTGCACGGCTGCTGGGCCCTTCCAGGACCCCCAGGTACCTGATGACCTCCGTGAGGCACTCCCGGAAACCAATGCTCCGGAAGTCAACTGCGAGGGCTCGGGCATCCAAGAATCCTGCAAAGCGAGGCACCGTGAGGGCACGCCGAGCCAAGCCGGGAGAAGCGCAGGGCCTACGCCAGACGCTCTGTGTTCCGGACCTGCCCTTCCCACTCACTCCCTTGGTGACCCTGGCTGTGTCCCTGCACTTCTCTGAGGCCCAGTCTTCCCTTGTGTAAAACGGGAATAAAAATTCCTACTTGGGATGGAGGATAGTGAATTGTGAGGATCAAATGAGTTCACTAAACTATGAACTTGGAACTATAAAGAAGGTATGGTTTTCTTCAGAATGCATGATCAATGCAAAGAAGAAACTTGATGGCCAAGACCACTTCATTAAGTAGACGCCCACCAGGGGCGGACAGGGTGTGCCTGTGTAGGTGTAGAACAAACCGCACTGCTGATGGGAGCAGCCTCGGGGAGGGGAGGTGGTAACAGCAGCCATGAGAGCTTGGAAGTCCCTTGGAGACGGTAGGGTCGTGTAGCAGTGAAGCATGAGGTGTCTGGAAGCTGGGTTCAAATCCTGGCCCTGCCACTTAACTAGAGGCCTGACTGTGGACAAGCCTCGGCATCTCTCTATACCTCGGTTTACTCAGCTATAAAATGGGGCGATGACAGTACCTGCTGCACAGAGCTGGGAGGGTGCGATGAAGCAGTGCACGGAAAATGCTCCATAAATGAAGAGGGAGCTATTGCTTCTATTACTGCCTTGCCTCTTGTTGCAGCTGGTTTTTCCTCCTGGTTCCAAAGGCAGCCTGGGAAGCAAGACCGCTCGCTCGCCGGTCCTCAGCTGCTGCCATCAGGCCAGCACCCTCTCTTGGCCTGATGTCAATGAGGAACCAGGTGGCCGTCACACAGGCACCGACGCTCACTGCCTCTACATACCTGCTCCTCTCTGGGCTGCTTCTGGGCAAACAGGCCCGGACAGCATGGCCTCATGACTATGGTCCCTGGTTCAAGGCTGAGGTCCCCCAGAGGGACAGCTGTATTTGGAGTCAGGCCCTGCTGTATACTTAGCTGTACTCCTGTGCATAAACCCCTTTACCTTTCAGTGTTTGCTACTTATTTTATTTTTTGTAACGGGGACCTAACCTGCGGCTTTTGCACTGAGCTATATCCCACCCCTACCCCTCCTTTTGAGACAGGATCTTGCTATGTCATTCAGGGTGGCCTTGAACTCACTATGTAGCCCAGGCTGGTCTTGAACTCATAATAATTCTCCTGCCTCCCGAAGACTTGAACTACAGGTGTGTACTATCATACCCAGCTTTTATTTTTTATTTTGAGACAGGGTCTGGTTAAATTGGTAAGTTGCCCAGGCTGGTCTCAAACTTTTTATCCTCCTGCCTCAGCCTACCAGAGTGCTGGGATTAGAGCTGTGTGCTACATACCCTGCCTGCTGCTCTGTTTGAACTCACACTTGCTGAGGACTTCACTGCATTATCTAATTTAATCCTCAAAAAAAAAAAAAAAACCCTGTGTTATTCCCATTTTAATTAATTCATTTACTTATTTATTTTTGGCTTTTTGAGACAGGGTCTCACTATGTAGTTCAGGCTGGCCTTGAACTTGCAGTGATCCTCCTGCCTCAGTCTCCTGAGCGCTGGGGTTACAGATGTGTGGCACCATGCCCAGCTATTCCCATTTTAGAGAGGAGAAAACTGAGAATAGAGGTGAAACCATTTGTCTAAGGTCATAAAGCTAGTAGAGCCAGGATTCAAATCCATTATCTGTACTCCTCTTAACCGCAATTTCTTATCTTCCCATTAGTCCCAAGCCAGACAGTAGTGACAAGAACGACCTCACTTCCAGGTTCTTGCAGGAATCAAAGGACATAACATAAACGGAAGCATTTTGAAAGCTACTAAATGCTGCCCATATATTAATCACTGCTTTCAATATGGTAACAATGAATCATTTGAAATATGTGTCCCTCTGGATGCTCAGACACAGAAGTCTCCTCGGCTAGCGATGCGCTCCTTTGGCGGAAGGTTTCGTAAGAGTGATCTGCATCTAGGTTATCAGGCAGGCTCGTCAAACTGCAGATGCCTAAACTCCAAGCCAGACTGACTGCCTCAGAACCTTGGGGTAGGAGAGGTTGGTGGCCACAACTCTGCCTGCCCCCAGTGATACGGCTGCGTGCTAAGGCTTGAGAAACACCAGGTTGGGCCCCTCAAAATGCAACTGTCCTTTTCCATGGTAGAAAATTGTTTTGGGGACTTACAAGGGCAGTCAAAAATACAGTGAAGTTGCTGAGCGTGGTGGCACATGCCTGTAATCGCAGCACTCGGGAGGCTAAGGCAGGAGGATCACCGTGAGTTTGAGGCCAGCCTATACTACACAGCAAGACCCTGTCACGAAACAAAAACAAAAAACTGTGAAGTTGAATTTTTGTTTTGTTTTGTTTTTTTGAGGCAGGGCCTTGCTATGTAGTTCAGGCTGGCCTTGAACTCACTATGTAGCCCAGGCTGGCCTCAAACTCATGGTGAACCTCCTGCCTCAGCCTCCTGAGTGCTGGGATTATAGGCATGCACCACCATGCCCAGTTTGAAACTAAAATTTTAAAAGTTTATTATAGTAAACAACACATTGCCATTAATCTCCCTCAAAATACTCCCCCTTGCTTCAAACACAATCATCCCATCATTCTTGCCACTTTCTGAGGTAGTTGTGTAAGTCTTTTGTGCTTTTACAAGGTGTGATTAAAAAAAAAAAACAGTGCTGCTGTCATGTGCCATCCAATGGAAAGGCAGGCTCATAAAAACATTACAATGCGTCTTTATCCATCCACCTTATTAACCAGATCTGGCACCATGTGACTTCGGGCTCTCCAGCAAAGTCAAAATGACCATGAAAGGTAAATGTTTTGAATCATTTCAGGACACTGAGACAGTCAGGACAGCACAACTAAAAATACTTACAAAAAAGGACTTGTAGAACTGCTTCAGAAAGTGGCAGGTGTCGGGCGGGTGTGGTGGCACATGCCTGTGATTCCAGCACTAGGGAGGCTGAGGCAGGAGGACTGCAGCAAGTTTGAGGCCAGCATGGGCTAGGTAGGGAGTTCAAGGCCAGCCTGAACTATATAGACAGACCCTGTCCCCCAACTCCAAAAAAGTCACAGCAGTACATCTTCGTGGCATGGTCTGTGGAACTTCCAAGATTCCCCAACTATAAAATCACCAAACATATAAAGAAGATTCAAGACAGATTTTCAATTTGTCTGAAAGTCTTTTTAAACCCACAATTCCATGATTTTGTTGAAATTTTTAATTTTTAATTTTTTTGAGACAGGGTCTTGCTATGTGGTGTAGGCTGGCTTCGACCTTGCTTATATAGCCCAGGCTGGCCTCAAACTCACAGCACTCCTGCCTCAGCCTCCCGAGTGCTGGGATTACAGGCATGTGCCACCACACCTGGTCACAATTCCATGATATTAATGTAATGAACTAGTTTAAAATAATGGAATGATGGAATGGAATAATGGAATAATGGAACTGTGAGTTCAAGGCCAGGCTGGGCTACATAGTGAACTGAAGGCCAGCCTGGACTACACAGCAAGACTCTGTCTCAGGCCAGAGACATAGCTCAGTGGTACAAGTGCCTGCCTGGCAAGTGCAAGGTCCTGAGTTCAATTCCCGGTACAAAAAAAAAAAGGAATGAGTGACATTGTGTTCTACTACAGTCCTGATTCTTGCCGTGAGCATGACAGTAGCACAGGAGTCTAGGCTGGTGGGTAGAGACACCAAAGAAACATCAGTGGCTTAAAATCTTGGGCAGGTCCTGCCTTGGGCCCGTGCAGGACACGGGCTGGGACGCCAGTGAGAAAGAGCTCATTCAGGCTATTTCTTACAAGGCCCTGGGGTAGCGCACAGAACAGTCTGTCACACAGAAGTAGGTCCGAGACTGGGAGGAGTTGAGTGGAGGAAGGGTTGGGACTAGGGCCACATTCAAAGTGGAGAGAGAGAGGCTGAAAGCAGAGAGAGCTTGGCAAATGTTCACCTGGACCTGCTTCCGCCCCTCGGGAGACTGTGAGCTCCTGCAGGGCAGGGACCACAGCGGCCTTGCTCACCCCTCGATCCCCAGGGCCCAGCCTCGAGATACTTATTGTATAAATGACTCCCAAGAGAGAGGAGCATCCGTACCTGTCCCGCCAGTGGCGTGGAGCATTTTCAAGTGATCCACTGTCATCTGCAAGACCTCGGCTTTCTCCAGCTTGGACGAGCCCTGTGGGTACAGAGGCGGAGTGTGCAGTCCATAGCTCACCTCGCCACCCGTGGTCACGAGCCTCCCTGTCTGGATTCTCACCTTCCTCCTGCTTGCCCAGCGTCTCCAGATCTGAAGATGCTCTCTGCTTCTCATCTCAGTCCACCTGTCCACTGCACTACTAAGCTTCCCCCGCAAACCACTTCTGTGTTTTCCTTTCAGCTCGCCTCTTCCTCTTCCTTCCCAACAGTGCTGCCCATCGGGTGTCGGCCCCCTCTCTTCTTGCTCTGCATGCTCTCGCCAGAGGGTCTTGTCTATGCCCATGGCTTCATCCCCCAACACCCACATGCCTCCTGGACCAGCTCCCCTGGGAATCCGACTCCATCCTCAGCCTGCCCAAGACCTCGCTCATCATCTCGGCCCCAAAGCACACACTCTTTCCTTGTCTTTCTCAGGAAATGTTTCCTAGGCCTCCAGGACCACTTGGCCTCCCAGGGGAAACCTCAGAGCCACACTTTCCATGCGAGTCCCTTGAGGTGGACCACAGGTCCAGTCTATGGCTGGTCCTGTGAGGGTTTTAGTAAACATCTGTGGAATGATCGACTTGCTCTCCCAGTGTAAGGGAACACAGATGACCGGGACCCTAGAGGCACAGGGTCAGAATCCTTGAGGCTGTCTGATTTAACTGTTGGACTCCCCAGTGTAGTCTCCCCACCCTAACACATTCAATGACACAGTGCCCACTCCCTGAGCAGCCTGTTCCACTTTCACATAGTTCTGGAAACATCAGGAGACACGTCACACAGTCCTGTGTTCCAGTTACGCCCTGCTAGTCACTAGCGGTGTGATTTAGTACAATTTATAGTACTTCTCTGTGTTTCATTTTCCTTACCTGCAATGGGCAGAATCTCTACACTTCAGGACCACACTTAGGATTCAAATGGACACATGTCAGACACAAAGCCACCACACCTGAGACACCTAAGTATGAATTTCCATTCCCCCTGTCCCCTGGCCAGTGACGGATGTTCATAAATGTTCAAGGCACCTCAGCAGCCACTGCCTATCGATAGGAGAGGCCATGAGAAACGAGCCATATCTGTCACCCACTCAGGGCTTCCTCTGGCACAGTCGGCAATACCTGTTTCTCAAAGGCAGTGGGCACCAAGTGCCGCAATTCAGAAAGGCTGCTGTTGATGCGGTCTCGGCGCCGTTTCTCTATGATCTGAAAAACAATGACAAAAAGTTACACAAAGGCTCTTCATCAGTTTCCAGCATGCTCTGTTGGACACTGACTTGCATTTTCCCACATTATATTTTTTCATGAGGGAGGTAAATCTGTTCTTAATTTAGGGAAAAAGAAACAGAGGCTCAGAGAGGGACAAGTAATGTGCTTAAAGTCACCCAGCAAGAAAGTGCAGAGCTGGAAGGAGCATTCAGATCTCCTGCTTTGGTCAGTAGGGATGATATTCAAAATGCCCAGCCACTGGTACAGCAGGGCACCATCCAATCAGAAAGGGGACACCAGCCACAGTGCCAGCATGTGCCGTGGGGACCTCCACTGGTCCAGGGTTACCCCCTTGCAGCTGTGGGTCTGAGAATCCTAGGTACGGCTCTCTCGGCTGCAGAGGCCTCATTTGCACCACCTCCTCCCCTCCCACAGCAGAATGTTGGTGCAGGGGTCTGCCTAAGGCTGATGGTGGGCGCACAGCACCACTGTGCTCTGCCAGGTGCTGGGTCTCTGGACTTTCAGGGTGCAAGGGGGAAAGACGAGGCTGGATAAAATGCACAGTAGCAATCAGCTGGGCGTGGCAGCACAGGCCTGTAATCCAGCATTCTGGGAGGCTGAGGCAGGAGGATAAAAAGTTTGAGCCCGGTTTGAGCAATTTAATGACTTAATGAGACCCTGTCTCAAAAAAAAAATAGAAGGGGCCGGTGAGATAGCTCAGCAGCATAAGCACCTGCCTGGCAGGCATGAGGTCCTGAGTTCGACCCCCGGTACCCACAAAAAAAAAATAAAAAATAAAAAAGGGCTAGGGATGTAGCTCAGTGTGAAGGCTCTGGGTTCAATCCCCAGTACAGTTCAAAAAGAAAAGAAAAAAAGATGGAGAGCAATAAGCAGTGAGCCTCTTTCATCTGCCTCTCTTTCCTTAGACCAAAGGAAAGTTCTGGGTTGGGGGGGTGGGGCTGGAACAAAATTAATAGGCTATTGTGTGTTGGGTTTTGCTCAGAGAGTGTCACATTGATTCATTTCAGCTTGGGGTAGGTTCGGTTGTTATTCCAGTTATACCAAGGAGGAATCAAGCCTCAGACTGGTTAAGTGATTTGCCCTGTCACCCACACAGTCATTGGCAGAGTCAGGATCTGAATCCAGGCAGGTAGGTAGCTTGGGGTGATGCTTCTGATCAGGTTTGGGCCAGGTCCCAGGGGACTCAGGGCAAACCTGAGTTGGGCCACTCAAAGGCTAAGACGGACACTCACCCCTCTGCGTTTCTTCCTGGCTTGCATCTGCGAAGGGCTGGGAGTGTACAGCGGCCTGGCCATTTGGCTGGAGAGAAAGGGAAAGGCTGGTTTCTCAGAGCCGGGGGCCACATCTCTGGCCTAGGCTGACCTGGGAGGCGGGGTTGTGGGAGGCACCGTCCCTGCAGCCCTGTGCGCTCCGGGCTGCGCAGCGGGCCACGTCCTCCCATCACCCCAGTCTCCCGCCCCAGCCTCGCGGCGCCCCGGGGTCCCGTCTAGGGTGGGACCTCACCTGCTCGCCTCGCCCCGGCCCCTCGCTGCGGCGGCGGCCGTCGGGTCGGGCAACCACGAACCGCTGCGCGGCCCTCGGCTCCTGCAACCCGATCCGGGGGCGGGCGTCGGAGGGCACGGGCCGGCCCGGCCAGGCGGCTTGGGTTTCACAGGGAGCCGCCGGGAAGGAGCGTGGAAAGAGCAGATGCCGCCGCTTCCCACGGGCCGGTGCGCCGCCCTCTCCCTCTCCCTCCGCCCCGCCGGCCCGCAGCTGCCGCCTCCTCCCACGCGGCGCGGCGGGGGCGCGGGGGCGCCATCTGGGTCACAGGCCCCTCTCACACGCTCTGGGACCTGCTCCAGCCTCCCAGAAGGCCCGGCCATAACCTCGGCCTCCCTCCCGCCTAGGCCCTTCCTCTGCATGTTAGCTCCCACCCAGGAGCCCCCACGACGGAGAAGAGGCTGCGCCTGGGGTTTCCTGCCCAGATTTTCACCAAAATAATCTGCAGCCCGACTGCTGGCCCCTTCAAGGGGTGTTTGTTCCAGAGGTTCCCTCAGAACGGAGAGGTTCGCCAAGCAGCACTAAGGCACCCTTCTTGGGCCCTGCCTTTTGTAAACTCTGTTTAGCTCCAGAGCCCCAGCCCTCCGGGTGCTCAGCTCCACCACTGGACAAGATGCTTCCCCTGCCATTTTGGATGCCAAAGGGCATGCATCTGAACAGGAACTCATGACCTTGCCTTTAACCCCACACCAGCTCCTGGATGCCCTGCATTCCCCACCTCCGGGAAGGGACCCCAGCATCCAGTTCTGCAAGGCAAGGTAGAACCCTGGCGTTGTCTTTGATTCCTTCTGTCCTCACCCTCAAGGCATCAAAACCTGGCCACGTCTAAAATACTTTTCATGTCTGTTCTTTTTATGTCCATAACCCCTCTCAGGATCATACTTCTGTCACCTCTCACCTAGCAGACTGCAATAGCCCCGTGTTGGGTCCCTCCACAGGCCATGGTCATTTAAATGCAAACTGGATCTTGTCATTCTTAAAACTCTTCGGTGGCTTCCCAGTGTGTGTAGGTCACCATCCTTCAGGTGAGCCAGCTGGCCTGTCACCTCTCAGACCCGAGTCTGTCGTGCTTTGCATGCTCCAACCTGCGAGCATGTCACCTCCTTCCTGCAGTTCCACATACTGCTCCCATCTCAACTCGAATGTCCCCTCCATTGGGAGCCTTTTCTGACATCTATTTTCTTACTAGATGTCCCCCGCTCAAGACTCACCTAGCCTTCTGCATTCACTATATTTATGCCAGTTTGTTATTTTGTACTCATAGGATTATTTGACTAATGCCTTAACTCTCCAACAAATCCATAGGCCCCATGAGGCCATGAACCATGTCCATTTCATTCACTGTTGTAGTCCCAGTCCTCAGCAAGTGCTTGGGGCATTGCAGAGCCATAGTAGAGCATCTTCCTGCCGCTCTTGC
Organism: Erethizon dorsatum; assembly: GCA_028451465.1. NCBI lineage: Eukaryota > Metazoa > Chordata > Mammalia > Rodentia > Erethizontidae > Erethizon > Erethizon dorsatum. The sequence goes on along the minus strand of CM051827.1, from coordinate 103,859,610 downwards.
CTTTGGCATCACTGAAGAACACAGGTGTAAACACTAAAAAGTCTACATCCTATAACTTTGTGGAACGGGGGCACATGTGGCTCACCAGGAGGGTCCCAGCCTATGTGAGTATCTTCTTTGCATCTGAGGTTGGATTCTTTTCATCAACACATCAAGGAGAGAAGGTTGCAGGAGAGACCAGATTGCATTTGTTGGACCCTACTGCTGTGCCCTGGCTTTGTCTGGTCACATCTGGAAAAGGCTATCTTCAACCCAAACATCTGGACAAGCAGAGCTGGCAAAAAACCTGGGAAAGCTCCCGGGAGGCAAAGCTCAGCGAGCTAGGTCCAGAGCTCAGACGGCCAGATCCTGAGATCTGTAGAGCAGCTTGTTTACAAAGCTCCCCTGGTTCACTGGGGACAAGCCCCAAGAGCCAAGGCACACGAAGAAACACGGCCTTTGTTTCCCACTGCTGGATAAAACTCCTCTCGGGGTGTTGGGTTATCCGTGTAGACGTCACTGCTCTCAGCCTGATCCCTCCCAGGGGACCATCTGTTACAGGCTGACACACTCATTTCAGGGCAAGGCAGCTCTGCTCTCCCTTCTTCAGCCTCTCAGTCAGTTTTTCTCTGCAGCAGCATCCACCTCTCCCTTATATCTCACAGGCAACTTTCACTTTATAATTTTCTTGGCACTGCTGCATGTGTTTCTCACCTTTGAGACTTATAAAGGTTCCATTCCACAGATGAGAGTGCTGAATCTTGGGGAGCTAACGCAGCTTGTCCGGCCCATGCAGCTGCTAAGGAGCAAAGCCAGCATGGGAATTCATGTCTTCTGGCTCCCAATTCAGCACTGTTTCCCCTCCTAAGTCCTACTTCCTGCCTCTCTGAATAGTCCTCCATGCCCTTCTCCTCAAAGCTCCTAGCCAGAGCTCACTCCAGCCTGTGACCTGGTCCTGACCATGGGAGGAGGCGTGGGAGCCTCTCGCCTGACAGACTTGAAAATAAGGCAGATCTTCACAGACAGGAAAAGATATAGTGACCACCAAGACCGGCTCCACTGGCCTCTGTCAGGCCCCCAGCAGAATTTCAAGGCAGTCTCTGGAGGCGACATGGCTTTCCAGGTGATCTGGCTGCCAATCCTTAATACCCCCAGTGCTGACTCCACCTGGGAACTCCCCCATGGGGCCCTGGTCGATGACCCCACTCATTTGGAATCAACCAAAGGTAGAATCTAAATGTTCCAACTGAACAGATCTCAAAGGACATAAAGCCCATTTGTCAAATGAGAACATTCAGAGATGGGAAGGGACTTCCCCTAGGCCAAATGAGAGGAGACCCCAGAAGTACAACCAGAGCTACTGTCTTTTCACCCAGTGGTCCTGCCGGTGTACCCCAAATACTTATTATCCCATCATGTGTATCTCATAGCCGGTACTTTATGTTTCAGACAGCGCTTCTATATCCATTTGTCTCATTCATTGCATATGGGCCTGAAAGGAATTATTTGGGCCATTTCATTTTTAGGAAAAATAATCATTTTATAGGTTAAGAATGTGCCCAGTTGGCTAGGCATGGTGGTGCATGCCTGTAATCCCAGCACTCGGGAGGCTGAGGCAGCAGGATCACTATGAGTTCGAGGCCATCCTGGGCTACATAGTGAGTTCAAGGCCAGCCTGAACTACACAGTGAGACTCTGTCTCAAAGAAAAAAAAAAAAAAAAAAAAAGAATGTGCCCAGTAAGTCCAATCTTCAGACTTCCAGCCTGTTCATCAGACCCTGCTGCCTCAGACCGCCTGGTATGTGCCCCCCCACTCATGACTCCTTAGAAAGCAGCATGTATTGGGAATTACTTTGGGCCAAGGGAAGGAGCTATGTGATTTATGGACATATAACATCAAAGTCTCACCCTGGGAGGCAGGTATTTACATCCCTATTTTGTAGGAAAGGCAACTGAGGCTCAGAAAGAGGTATAAAGTTGCTTGCACAAATAAATGGTGGAGAGAGCCAAACTCACATCTATCTGACATCAAAGGCAACCATGTGCCTTAAATCATACGGGAAACACCCAGACTCTGACCCAGAGTCTGGCATGTGACAGGTGCTCAGCAGGGTTAGGGTTAGGATTTGCAGATGGGTAAAGGAGAGGCTATACTGTGTGTGGACTCAGCATGTATCGGGGGCCAGGTCCAGACAGGAGCTCTGTGGGCGATTCTCACGGAGGGGGCAAGATGCTTGCACCAAGCAGACATCCCTAGTGACAAGGGAACATGGCCTGCTCTCGCTCTCATGTCTCCGAGTATGGGGCATTTGCGCACTGCCTCTGACCCCACAGTGGCTGGCTGCCCCCTCCCTGTGGCCCTTGTCACTGTTTATGTGGCTTTCTTTGTACATAAAGCTCTTCTTCCCTGGGAGCTCCCTGAGGGCAGAGGCTCAGCGGGAAACATCTGGGCCCTGATGCCAGCTCAGGGTCTGGGCCACAGCAGGCATCGTTCAGCAGCCCCTGAATTGAAGCATTTATGTCTGCAGGGGGAGGGCCCTTTGGGGAGAGCTACAAAGAGGCATCTATAAGGCAGCTTCTGCCAGATGTCCAGCTGCTCGCCCTCCTCCGAGGGGTCTGCTCTTCTAAGAACAGTCTCTAAAAATGGGCTCTGGCTTAAAACAGCAAAATGCTATAGAGGAAAAAACTGTCCACTGACCTTTACGTCTTATCCCTAGTGGAAACAACTTCAGCAAACCCTCACTGCCATATTTGGTTGCGCGTGGCCTCTTCCCACTTAGGTGCCCTCATAGCCCAGTCTGGCTCTCTTTCCATTCTACCTACAGTCTTTGTGTGACCTGGGAGTCACTGCCCAGGCTGCAAACTGGTGGAGGACAGAAGCCAGCTCTGATCGACTTAGTTCTCTGGCATTGATTTTGTGCCTTTGATCCATGAGAGCCAGATGACGTAGAACTTGAGGCCTCCTCCACACCACCACGTGGTGCTGAACCCTTCCCCTGCTAGCAGGCACAGGTTCAGAGACTTGTTTCTCTCAATGGCAGTTTCTACTAAACAATTTTTAAAAAGGTCTATTTCCCGCCAGGCGTGGTGGTGCACACCTGTAATCCCAGCACTCGGGAGGCTGAGGCAGGAGAATCACTGTGAGTTTCAGGCCAGCCTGGGCTACACAGTGAGCTCAAGGCCAGCCTCCTGAACTACATGGCACATGGTGAGACCCTGTCTCAAAAAAACAAAGGTTTGGGCTGGTGATATAGCTCAACGGCATAAGTGCCTGCCTGGCAAGTGCGAGGTCCCGAGTTCGACTCCCGAAACCCACATACAAAAAAAGGGCCAGTGATATCGCTTAGTGGCACGGGCGCCTGCTGGTGCTTGAGGTCCTGAGGTCGACCCCCGGTACCCACCAAAAAAAAAAAAGGTTTATCTGGTGACAGGACATTATACACCCCAAAACCTAATGTACAAGATGTAAGAGGAATACCTATTACCCTATTCCTTATGATGAGCTACAAATAATTGGTAGTTGGTGACATTTTACTTGGAATTTATTTATTTATGGTGCTGGTGATCAAAACCAGAGCCCTGTGCAAGGCCTACACATGCTTGGCAAGCACCCTACCACTGAGCTATATCCCCAGAGAGGATCTGTGATTGAGCCAGGATCTCCTGATCTCAGAAAACTGGAGACCACTGAGATCATAAAGAATGAATCAAATCTCCTTCCAATTCTGTTCTGGAGAGTTAGATTTGAGTGAGGCAAGAGAGATGAGGCAGCTTTCCCCTTCCTACACCCACCCTCTTGTATTGTACTGATAAGGAGAGAGACTCAGAGAATCCAATGGCTCAAGGCTACATGGTGGTAGAGCGCTTGTCTAGTATGTGTGAGGCCCTGGGTTCCATCCTCAGCACCAGAAAGGAGGAAGAGGAAGAAGAGGAGGAGGAAAAAGAAGGAAAGAAAGAAGGCTGGCTGGACACATGGGGAGTTGGTGACACAAGTCGGGCTGGAATCCACACCTGCAGACAGACTCCCAGTCAGTCCCTGCCAATCTTAAAGCATTTGCTAAGCCCTTGACATACTTCTCTCATTTGATTCCCCTAATGTTATGAGGAAGTCAGTTCTATTGTTCATACCCATTTGGCAGATGAGGAAACTGAAGCTTATAGTTCACAGAGCTGGGGGTGAGGGGTAGCAGAACTGCACCAGCCCAGTTTGTTGTACAGGTTTGAAGGAGGTCGGAATTTTACCAAGAGCTAAAGGACACTGGCGACAAAGTTGTTTTGAAAGACAGAGCACTGGAATTGGAGTCTAGGCCCTTACAAGTTGGTATTGACTTCAATACCCAAACCCTGCTTCCAAAGTCCAGTTTGCTCAAAAGAGGAGAGGTTTCCCTTCCTGTCAAGTTTTTTTGTGGACTACATGAAAACTGCACCTGAACTAGGGTAAAATAGGGAAAGTGGTTATTCTGCGTCGTAAGCAGATTCCGGACAGGGACTGTGGCACCAACAATCTATGGGGGTTTCCTAAGGTCTTCAGGAAAACTCACCAGTGGCCTTCTTGGGGGCAGGGCGTTAACAGAAAGACCATCACCAACTGGCTATCAGACCCCCGAGCTGAGCTCTACCTTTATCTCAACATCCGGAACCCTACTCCGGCGAGAGCACCCAGGAATCGCCCGCGGCTTTGCAACGCGACGCGCCGCACACGCCCCCACACGTCCATTGGCACCTGCGAGCTGCTGTGCACCTGCCCCTTCGGAGGCCGAGGCCGAACCCAGAGGCCAGCGTCCCCGCTCGGGAACCGGTCGAGGCGCGCCCCACCCTGGCCTTACCTCAGGTCGCCCTGGCCGCCCAAGTCGATGGGTCCGTCGGACTCGCCGTCGGAGCCGTTCTTCTCCCTGGGCCGCTTCATGGCGAGTGCAGCAGGCTGCCGAGGTCTCGGGTCGGTCGGTGTTCGGCTCCCAGTCAGCCCGCCGCGCCCCGCCCCGGCCCCGCCCCGGGGCGCCGACGTCGCCCTTTCCCAGGGCCCTTCCCGCGCCGCCTCCCCCGGCGCCCCCTCGCCCCCGCGGTGACGCGCCACGGAGCCGTGGGAAGGCCCCGGGCGGTCACCGCCCCCACCGACCGCTGGGAGGTCCGGCTCTGCCGCTGCCGCCGCACGCTGGGTGGCCTTGGGCAGGTGCCCTGGGAGGTCCCACGGGGAGGCAGGGGTGTCCCGATCTGTCCCTGATTCGCCCTGGGCACTGCCGGCGGGTGGAGCCTCTGCTCCGCGACGCCCCAGCTTCCCCAAGGGTCAGCCCGGTGCCTTCCTGCCTCCTGGGGTTCTGGGGCGCGCAGACAGTTTGGTTTGGCGAGGTTGGTGGGGTGGCTGTGACCTGCTCCTCAACAAGAATTCCCCGGCAGCAGCTCCCTTAGGAGCCCAAAGCAAATTGTGCGTGTGTGTGTGTGTGTGTGTGTGTGTGTTTGAACACCACGGAGCCGTCAGACATGTGAGAGGCTGCGGTCAAGTCCAAAACAGACGCTCAGGTTGTGCCCTGGCCGGAAGAGAAGTTTGGGCTCCGGCCAAGGTCCTCGAGGGCCCGACTTGCTGGGTGGTGGTTGCCGGCGTGTCCTTGGGAATCAGGTCCCGGTTCACAAGAGACAGAGCTGTCCTGCGAGGGCTCCTTACAGAAGTCGCAGATCTGGGGGAGGGCAGGGGAAGGGAAGGAACCCTCTCTTTCCAGGCCCCACTTTGACAACAGATCGAGCTGTTCACTCACTGGAGGTTCTGCCGCCCTGCCCCTCGGGAAGGGACTCCGGGAGACAGTTAGCTGCCTTCCTCATCATAGGTCAGTATCCCAGAGAAGCCCGTAGAGCAGAAGGAAGCTGAATGGAGTGTCCCAGGGGAGGCGGAGATGAAGACTGGCTAGCAGAGAAGTCTTTGCCCTTTATCTCGCCCACCAGCACAGAAAGAAGCTTCCCTTTCACGTGGGAGAGAAGGGTTGATCATGTGAGTATAACCGCACTTTCACCCCATAGCAAGCCCTGCTTGGGGGCACTTGATTACCTGCTGGGAAAGAACATGCCTGTGCTTCCTGCCACACGGGCCCTCACTTGGCAAGGTACACGAGCACACACAGGCCTAACCTGCAGGAACACACTGGTACACAACTGGCGTGAGCAGTTTCTCTCGGGAGGCACTGGTGGTCACCCCAGCCATAGCTATGAATGCTTCTTCTGAATGCCCTTGGCAGTCACATGATCTCCGTGGGCACAGGCTGGTGCAGTAGAAACCTCCGTCCGTGTAGCAAGTGCACAATCTATGTGCTGTGCAGAAAGCATGGAAGCCTTGTGGGATATTTGTCCTGTGTAACTGGCTGAGGTAGCAAGGATTGGCAGAGGCATAGGTTGCAGGGGAAAGTCAGGGACTCTGTGGTGGACATGTTGGTGTGAGATGTCCGGGCTCATCAAATATAGTGCACAGTTAAACGGGGTCTGGAGTTCAGAAAAGAAGTCTAAACTAATTACTTAAATGTGGAAGTCATTAGGTAATAGATGGCATTTAAAACTACCGGAGCGGATGAGATCATCCAGAAAGTGTGGGTAGGGACAGAAGGTGCCTAACTAAATATTTAACATTTGTTGAGCACGTATTGTAATTCCAGAAAAGGCCCTAAGTGTTTTGAAGTATTAACTCGTTTCATCTCTGACAACCTACAAAGTAGTAATAGTATTATCCCCACTTTACAAATGAGAAATAAGACACAGAGGTGGAGTCATTCGGCCTAAGGTCAACAGGTTGTAAATGGAAGGGCTGAAATTCAACAAGGGAGTTTGATCCCAGAGCCAAACTATGAGGCTTTATTTAACTTATAGACCTCTTAAACATTAGGCTATATGATCTAATACTAAGCCTAGAGCCACACCATCAATCCAAAGGCCTTAAGCCGTATATGGCTATTAAACACTGGAAATGGGACTGGTCTGAATTGCTGGATGTGGTATGGGTGAAACACACAGTAGAATTTAAAAAAGTGAAGTATCTCATTGATATTTTTATATTGCTTACATGTTGAAATGGCATTTCAGACAGATTAGAATAAATAAAATATATCAGTAAAATCAACTTTTTAAATGAAGTTTATTGGTACATTTTAGGCATATGGAATTATCATATTCGTTATAGGGAATTTGTACCTGTACTTTTGTACCTTAAAAGAACTTGAGGTCCAGTGATATAGCTCAGTGGCATAAGCGCCTGCCTGGCAAGCGTGAAGTCCTGAGTTCGACTCCAGGTACCTGCATATAAAAAACAAACAAACAAACTTGATTCTTTTCAAATCAACTTTTTTTGCTAGAAGAGTGAACTCAGGAACTTGTGCAAGTTAAGAGCTCTACCATCGAGTTACCTCCCCAGGTCTTTTTTTTTTTTCCCAATGTGGCCACTAGAACAGTTTTCATTGAATATGCAGCTCCCATGATATTTTTATTGGGTAGTGCTAATCCAGTAGAGGGTTTTCCAACCTTGACCTTACTGACGTTTTGGGCTGGATAATTATTGTGTGGGCCTGTCCTGCGGGCTGCAGAATGTTCGGCACATTCCCACTAGATGCGAGTAGTACCCCCCCACACGGGAACCCTCTACAGTATCTCCATCTAACATCAAATGACCCCAGGAGGAGAAATTGCCCCCAGTTGAGAAGCACTGGTCTTGAGAAACTGCAAGATTTCAGGGTTGAGTAGAAGAGAAAGAGCTGCCAGAGCAGACCAGAGAGGAATCACCGGGGAGGCGGAGGAGAGGCAGGCTGAGGCAAGCAGCGCTTAAAGAGTGTTTCAAGGATTCAGTCAGGACCTTTAACCTGAGAATCAGAGTCTGTCCTTCCTGCTTAAAATGGTCCACAGGTTTTGCATCAGATTTGGGGTAAAGTGCCAACGGCTTCCCATGCCTATGTGTGGTAGGATGACTGTGTAATTTATCATCTAAACCCTGGACATCTTTGAGAGTGCATGGGGGCAACATTAGTAATTTCACCAGAATTACTGGGACACAGTGGATATATGGCTACCCTCAGCTCTGCCCTGACTCTCTCTCCCGCTTCATCCCCTTTCCACCCTGGTCCTGCAGCCACTGGTGCCTTCTTGTTCTTCCACAGGAGTCCTCCTCCCTCGGACCTTGTCACATCATCTCACTCCCTTGAGGTCAAATGTTACATCCTCAGAGAAGATTGTCCCAATCACCCCATCTAACTAAAATAGCTCCACCCCTACCCATCTATGCCTCCCACCTTGCTTGATCTTACTTCACACTATCTAGTAATATTGGTGGCATTAGATTATGTATTTTGATCTATTTGTTTATTGTCTGTGTCCCCCGCAAGAAGGTAAACTAACTGAAGGTAGAGACTTGTGTTTTGTGTTCACTGCTGACCTTGCCTGGCAGGTAATAGGTGTTCAATACACACTTGCTGGCAGGACACTAATTTGAGAAGCTTGACAGATGAGAAAGTAAGCCAGGCTGCAGGGAAATGTGGAGTCCAGGATTTGCTTGTTTTTGCTTTGGCTTAAGATGGTAGAGAGTAGAGCATGGATCAAATGACAGGAAATGCTCACCGTATGGGACTTTCATGAAAAGGCTTCCACCTTGACTGTAAAGTTCTTGGAGGAGTCAGAATAATTTTTATTGTATAGGATCATGTCCTTTAGTGCCCAAAAAAGAACCTACCATATAGAAAGCATTCTAAAATATTTGAAAAACAAAGAAATAATAATTGTTAAAAGAATTTTTGTTGCATTTAACATGTGCAAGGCACTCCCCTAAGTATTTTGACATATATCACCTCATGTAAACCTCACAACAACTCTGTAAGAGAAATTTCTATTATTATCTCATTCATTGAGACTTAGAGAGGCTATATAACTTATCCGAGACCACATAAGTAATATCGGGATTCTAACAGACAGCCTGGCTCTGGAATTCATGCTGGTAACCAGTGTACCACACACTGGAGTGTGGCGGACCAATCAGGCTCCAGGACTGGGTTAGACAGGGAAGAGAAGGGAAGAGATCTGTATGATGCAGAGTTCCTATCTGGGTGACTGGTGGGTGGAGGTGCCAATGCAAGAAACTGCAGAAGGTAGGAAGGTCAATATGCCCATGCTGTTTGTGGGACCTAGGGGACACCCAGGAGGAGAATGCAGAGAGGTCTGGTTTGGAGTACAGATTTGGCAACTAGTAGCTGAAGCCAGGGTGGGGGGTACCTGAGGTGTCTGTCCCAAAAAGCTAGTGTGAGCAAGAAGGGAGGAGAGACTAGAATAGGACCCTGGGAAGGCATAGCCAAAAAACTTTCGGCAGGAGGAGGGAATCAGGTAAGAATGGAGCCCCATGGTGCCAGGTGAGAGAAAGCCAGAGAAAGGCCTTTGGTCACCAGTCCAAGGGCTCTAAGAAAAAGATGAGATCCGAGGCCCTGGCATGAATGAACAGGGGAAGAGAGGCAAAGGCCCAAACTGCTCTGGGATGACGTTGAGGTTGCAGAGTTGGGCTTGGAAATGGGGCTGGTTGATGAGCAAGGGAATCCCAGGCAATCCAGAGCTCGAAGGCGGAATTTGCTGGCTAATGGAGAAGGGCTCAGCAGTAGGCAGAGGACTGAGCCTGGGTGGCCCACAGGGTCAGGCAGCCTCAGGGGCAGGCAGAGAGGGGACCGCTATTCTTCCCATTTCTCGTCACCATGCACTGGAGCTGAGCGAGCACAAGGAGGTTTTCGAGGACAGGTTTCCACCTCTGTGACTGCACACTAGGTCTGCCCCAACCTCCCAGAACTGGTATTCAGATTACTAAAATGATGTAGGGCTCAGGCTTCCAGAGACCTCTGTGGGGCCAGCCACTGGGCCTCTAACTGCTGCATGGTGGAGGGATGTGGCAGGTCCGGGGGACAGGATGACTGACTGAGATGCCCAGGGTAGCGGCTGGTAGTTATTAGTTGTGCAATAATTTGTGTCTATCTCTGAGGCTGGTCTGTAATCCCCATAAAAGCATGAACTGTGTCAGGTCTGGGCACTGTCATCCCCACGGTGTCTGGCAGTATCTGGTGCATAGTAGGTATTTGTTAAGTACTAGCTGAGTGTTTAGTGATGGTGGGGGGAGCAGAGGGGCTCCTGCAGGCCTCTGCCTTCCCTGTGGAGGAGGTGATGCCTGGCTCCTGGGAACACAGCAGAGTCACAACAGGGTGCCACGCAGCCTTCCCTCTGCAGGAACGTGCCCTTCCCTGTGTGTCTGGACATTGAGAGCCAGAGAGGGACAGAAACATCTCCAGGGCCATGCAGTGAGGCCTTGGTATTCTCATTGGTAAAGCAGGATGATAAAAAAGTTACTCTGCCATGGGCTTGTTGTGGGGATGGAGGAGGTGAGAAGCACAGAACAGTGCCTGTGTTAAGATTGAGCACCCCAATGCCAGCCTTGGGGCTCTGTCTCTATCCATTCTCTTCCAAGGTGTTTCATTTACTACCAAGGGTTTACCTCTTATAAACTTTCTCTCTCTCTCTCTCTCTCTCTCTCTGTCTCTCTCTCTCTCTGTCTCTCTGTCTCTCCCTCTCTCTCTCTCTCTCTCTCTCTCTCTGTCTCTCTGGCTGGCTATGAAGCCTTGCATATGCTAGGCAAGCATTCTACTACTAAGCTACACCCCAGTCCCTTAATTTGGATCTCAACCGCAGAGCTTTATCTGAGGTTCAGGTTCATATACCCCACTCCCTAGTCTTTCTCTTCATACTCTCTGTGTCAAAGCCCAGATGTCAGGCATCCCCAGCACCACTTTCCTGCTCCCTGCTCCAGCCTGAGAACACTCCGGGCCTCCTCGCCTCACCCCTGACCTTGCTCATCTCAGGCCCTTCCTGTCCTCCCCCACTCCCCAGGGACCCATCAGTGCTCACTCCCACCACCACAGCTGCTGCCACAGCTGGTCACTGACGGAATGCACAGCTGCTGGGAGCCACATGTGTGGAACAGGCGGTGCACAGCTACTCCTGGGGCTGGTGGGGACAGGGGTGGGACCATCTGTCTGTGTCTGTTTGTCTGTCTACCACAAATACATATGTGCACCACTCTACGTGCACAAGTCCTTTCTCTATGAAATGTGGTAGACGATGTTGACTTGGTTCCCCTTCCTCAGCCCCAGGCTGAAGAGGTCATATAGTCCATGCTGTCTCCATCCGGGCCCCTGAGAGCTGCCAGCAGGCCTGGCCCAGCTCGTCACAATCATCCACTGCCCGCTGCTGTGGGCATGAGGCCACCCAGTGCTGGAATGGCCGCCGGGCACTCAGAGCCTCCTCAGCTTTCCCAGGCCCTGGGGATGGCCCGCCATGAAGGAAGCCGGAGGCTCCAGACACATTCCAGAGTCCCTTTGGCAGCACCCAGGGGGTTCCAGGGGAGGCTCAGCCCTGGGGCAGCGCCAGCAGCATCTGTCCTGGTTCCCACACTCTGGCCCCTCTGGAATCTCACAGATTTCTCTTCCATGTGTGTGTGATGTCAGGGAGCGGAAAGAAGGGGCTGAGCTCCCTGAAGTCAATGGCTGGGGTGGGTGTGGGGAATGGAGGGCGAGCCAGGGCCTTGGCACTGCTCACACCAGAAGGAGAGGATGGCTCAGCCTCCTGCCCCCCGGCCTGACTGGGCAGTGATGTACCCAGCTCATTCCCACATGCATGGGGCTTCCATTTCCTCATCCATCACATGGGCTTAAGACTAACCCCCACCTCCAAGGTAATTATGACAGTTGGAGAGCCCGGATCCTTCCCAGCCTTGCAGTGTACTCCCCTACCATTCTCCTGACCTCCACCCCAGCCTGGAATATATAACACACGTTCACACCTTTAGGTGTTTTTGTTCTGTCTGCCTTGAAAGTTTTTCCCTCTCCCTTTCTGGAAAGCTTCAACGCCCAGCATAAAAGTATCTCTCTAGGAAGCTTTCCCTGCCTTCTTGCGCTCCTGTGGTTCTCTGTGAACACCTCCGTGGCAGCCTGACACCCCCTCCAATGCTGCTGCTGTCTGCCTATCCCCCCACTGGGGCTCCTCCAGAAGCTGTGGGTGAGTGGGAGCTGCCCTTCCCGGGGCTGCCAGCCACCCTGGAGAGCCCAGGCACATCAGCCTCCAAGTTGCAGGTGTCAGAGCACCATCAGGATGTGGCTCTAGGCCTGCTCCCAGCCCTGATGCTGCCAGGTGGCTTCCCACCTGCACCTCCTGGTTGGGCCTTAGCAGGCGGAGGAAGGAGATTGGGCCTCACCTGCTGCCAAGGCATTTCTTAAACGCAGAAAGCAGCCGTTGCCACCTTCCCCCGCACTAAGTCCTGCTGACCAGGCGGGGTAAAAGCCCACACAAGGGAAGCCTGAGGCAGAAACTGGGTTAGAACCCAGAGTTCCTTCCTTCCTTCCTTCCTTCCTTCCTTCCTTCCTTCCTTCCTTCCTTCCTTCCTTCCTTCCTTCTCCTTCACAGGTGTTGGGCCTGTCTGATAGGCACAGCGCTCTTTCTGCTTCCTCCTGCTCCCTCCTTTGGACCTGCTCAGCAGTTCTCCCCACACCAGTTCCTCTGATGGAACCTAATCACCAATTCAGACAGGAGGAAGTGGGCCTCTGGGAGGGAATTAGGTCACAATCTGGCCTCTTCCACCACTGGAGGGCCTGTAAGCCAGCAAAAGGGCCCTCAGCAGACAATCACCTGCAACCTTGATCTTGCACTTCCCAGCCTCCAGACCTGTGAGAAATAAATTGTTTCTCATAGTCCTGGGGAAAACAAGTACGCTAGGCAAGTGCTCTACCACTAAGCTACAGCCCCAGCCTTTCTTATTTTATTTTTTGAGATAAGGTCTTCCTAAGTTTCCCAGGTTGAACTCGAATTTACAATCCTCCTGCCTCAGCCTCATAAGTAGCTGGGCTTACAGACATGTACAACGGCTCCTGGATAATTTCTGCTGTTTAATGAGTCACCCAGATATGGTATTTTGTTATAGTGGCATACATGGACTAAGACAGATGAAGCCAGGTGAAAATGTGGCATTTCAGAGGAAATAGCACTGGCTTTGGAGCAATAGCCTGGTGATAAATTTCCTTTATGCACCTAATAGTATGTATTTTTAGACAAATGGCTACATTTCTCTAAAATTTGGTTTCTACTTCTGCAAGATGTAGATGAGAAAATTTCACCCATGTCTCCCATCCAGAAAAAAGAAAATAAGTAAATAAATAGCAGGGCAACCAGTATTTTTGCCTCTGCTTCTTATATAGAGGTGCCCATCAAAGACCATTCCTCAAACGTTTGCCCAGAGGAACTCAAATGGCAGGAAATTATTTGTACCGCTCCTGAGGTTTGGGGAGACATACCTCAGCCTAACTTAAATTGAGCTCGAAATTTCTTCTGCGGGTTTTATTTTAGAAATATACACATGCACCCAGAGTTGTGGCACAAGTCTGTAATCCCAGCACTTGGGAGGCTGAGGCAGGAGAACTGCTGAGTTTGAGGCCAGTCTGGGCTACATGAGTTCAAGGCCAGCCTGAACTACAAAGCGAGACCCTGTCTCAAAACAACAAAACAAAACAAAATAAAATAAAACATGACACATGCAAGTCAGCATACTATAGCATCTATGAGATACTCCAGAGCCAGATGGCTTGAGTTAAAATCTAGCTCTGCCATTTATTAGCTTGGTGAGTTAGTTACCTTACCTTTCTGAGCCTTAGTTTCCTTATCTGTAAAGTGGTAATGATAATAGTATCTACTTTGATAGGTTTTGAGGGAGATTAATAGCAATGCATCATTTACTATAATTAACTTTTAAAATTTCAATTTCAGACTGGATGTGGTGGCACACGCCTGTAATCCCAGCACTTGGGAGGCTGAGGCAGGAGGATTGTCACAAGTTCAGAGCCAGCCTGGGTTACATAGTGTGTTCAAGGCCAGCCTGAACTACATAGTGAGACCTTGTCTCAGAAAAACAAAACAAACAAACAAGGTATTTTTTTACTTCATGGGATTGTTGTGAGAATTAAATAAATTGATTTGTATATTTATTCTATTCACTGTTATGATGTGAATTTGTAATTTTAGTTTTTGGGTTACATGTTTACAGAAAAATTTTTTTAGTTGACATATATTGTTGTACGTATTTATCATGTATGATATGGTGTTTTGGAGCATATTTACCTCATGGAATAGTTAAATCAAGCTAATTAATGAATGCCTTACCTAACACAGCTGTCACTTTTGTGGTAAGAACATTTTAAATGTCCACTATCTTCGTTTTGTTTTGTTTTTGAGGTGGGGGTCTCACTATGTAGTCCAGGCCAGACTTGAACTCACAACATAGCCCAGGCTGGCCTCGAACTTGATACCCTTCTGCCTCAACCTCCCAAGTGCTGAGATTACAGGTCTGCACCACCACACCTGGCTGCCTTTGTACTTAGAACACAATGTATCCTCATGAACTATAGTTACCATGCTGTGCAACAAAAAAATCTATTTTTTAAAATGACCTATCAATGAATGAAAGGGACCAATCAGCAAAAGAATAGAAAGAGAACGCATAGCTCTCAGGTCCTGAACAAGCTTTGCAAGGAGAGAAAGGAGGACACAAAAGGAGGAGAGGGAGCTACTTCCATGACTTTGCTACCCTGCTGTTTTTTTTTCAGCTCCAAGCCACAGTCACATCTCTACTGAATCATAGGATTTTTGCTCTCAGATCCAGTCTGAGCTGTGTCAGAAAGCAGAGGGTGCAGAGAGGCACCAGAAGATTGGTTTGCTCCTCCACAGATGGGGCAGGAGAGGACTGGGCCACTATCCCTCCCTCCACCCAGCCTTTCCCTCGCCTCGGACATTGTGTGTAGGCTGCAGACCAGTGCAAGCTCTGGCACCACAGGCTTTAGGGACATTATAAGAACTTCACTGGGAGAACCAGACAAGTCAGAACACCATCTCCATGATGTCCCCAGGTGGGTGACTCCAGGGCTCCTGAAGGAATCTGCAGGATGAGAGATTCAAGGAAGCGGATGAGAAATCACATTGCTCCCCATTTCTGGCAAGAGGGTATGGGTGGGTGGGAAAGCGGAGGGACTTCGGGTTGGAGAGGCGAGGAGGCACATTTGAGTCGAGTCTTGCCAGTAGGCAGAGGAATGGTTAAGATAACCGTAAAGCTCTCTGGTTACGCCAAACTGACAGAGGTACGAGACATGGTAGCCACCTCCAAGATGGCCCCCATCCTCTTCTCCCTGTGCGGTCCTCTCCCATAGCATACCGTATTTGGTCAGTGTGGCCAAGAGAATATGATGGAAGTGATGAGGTATCACTTTTGAGACTAGGTCAAAAAAGATGGCAAGCCTTTGCCTTGCTCCCTCATGGATTACTCACCTAAGGGAAAGGCAACAGTCATGTCACCAGGATAACACAGGTGACCTGTGACAAGGAACTGAGGCCACCTGCCATAGCCATGTGAGTGCAGCATCTTGGAAGCAGGTCCCCCAGCCCCGTTCAAGCTTTCAGATTACCACAGCCCTACCTGATGGCTTCACTACAATCTTGTAAGACATTACAAGATTACAACTAACCCACTCCTAGTTCCCTGCCCTGCAGAGTCTTTGAGGTGCACAAAGATGCTGAGGTACAGGATGCTGTGAGCCTGGGGCTGGAGTCAAGGTCCCCCCCACCTCACACTCTCTCATCTCTTCTCCCTCCCCCTCTGTCCCTGCTTCGCTGCTTCCATGGGAACCCTGAGTCCATGACAGGAGTCCTGCTGGAGGAAGCCTGCTTCCCATAGCTCAGGCTGCCATCCATCACAGAATTCCCCTCAGGGTGGTCTTTTTGTTTTGTTGTATTTGAGAAAGGGTCTCAATATGGAGCTCTAGCTGGCTTCAAACTTGTGATACTCCCGCCTCAGCCTCCCCAGTGCTGGGATTTCAGATATGCACCACCACACCTATCATCGTGGCCCATGGGGTGTAGAGGGGCTACAGAAAGACCCTAACATCAATGGATGGACCGATCCCAGGCCTGTTCACTACCTGCATGCCCACTAACATTTCTTAAGGGCCTTAAGCTGGCTTGTGGTAAACAAGCAAACAAACAACTCAAGACAATATAAATTTATTGAAAATCTCTTCTATTTATTTGAATGGCTTTTAAAACACAGAAGCCCTGGTTGTAAAATGAAGGCATGGAACAAGTAGGAGGGGTGCAGGGGATCCACACTGACCAGCATGTAGCGTCCTTATCACGTGACCAGGTAAATTCTGTGAGGGGTCAGATGGAGCTGGAGCCCCAGGGAATGCTACAAGCAGGTGAGGGGCAAGGCTGGGAAAACTGTATGCACACTTGTCCCAGGCGAGGGCAGTTGCAGCGATGAGGAAGCACATGCTCTGCCCCTTTGAGGAGGCACTTAAGAGGCTCATTGGGAAGAAGAAACAGAGGGATCAAGGGAGGAGGAAGATGGGCAGCAAAGGGTGGGAGGCAAAGGGCTTCTGCAGGTAGAGACTAGCACACTATGTGTGAAGGCCTCAGGTTTTTTTTTTTTTTGAGACAGGGTCTTGATACATAGTTCAGGCTGGCCTCGAACTCATGGCAATCCTCCTGCCTCAGCCTCCCAAGTGCTGGGATTACAGGCATGCAGCACAATACCCGGCGAAGGCTTCATTCTTAATCTTAAACTGGGGTTACTGAGACACTTTTCAGTGACAACCAGGAATTAAGGATATGGGCATATTAAATTAATAAAGAAGTTTGTACTACACAGTTTAAAACGCACAAGGGTTGAACGATGTCATTGCCAAAGTTTCTGGAAGACCTCGAACCATGACTATGAGGGTGATGTCCTCCCACTCTGTTATTTGGGTCTAAAAATCCCAAGTCGCTGGGTGGGCCTGGGCCAGTGGGTGCAAACTAGAGATTTGAGGGCCAGATTTAGCCTACAAGATATGTTGTCTTTGGCTTGCACTGTTTTCTAACCCTGAAAGAGTTGCTGACATGTGAAAGGCCAGATTTCTAGCCCCTCATGAAAACTGGGTGGAATATCTGGCCATCTTGCCTGCATTCCCGTGTGACAGCAGTGTGTCAGACGCTCAGCATTTTCTATCTCCCTAAAGACCCTGCTGACTCCCTTCGCTCATTTCTGTTTCTTGCATGACCCCTGTAGGGTCTGGAGTTTGTGACTCCTGGTCTGTGTAACCTCAGTGGTTTTCTACTGGTAGCGGCTACGAGTCTAGCCTTGAACCTTTGCCCTAACTCAGTGGCAGACAGCCTAAGAAGGCACATCTACCCCAGGCCAGGAGTGCAGGAGTCAGTGACCCTGGTCTACAGAGCTTTGATTTGCCTTATGAGGCCTCTGACTTGGCAGAGATGAGTAACAGAAAGCCTCCCAGACACATTTCCCTTTCATTCATCACATCCCTAAGTCCTCTGGGGGAATGGCCCATCAGGGAGACACTTCCCAACCAAGGTCAAGAATAAGTGACTTCTGGCCAGACGAAAAAACCCAAGCACAGGAAGAAATTCCAGCCTAGGCTGGGCCGGGCCAGGGGGGATAGGGAGGAAGGCCAACTTCTCAGCCATGGCTGTAAGACATGGCCAGGACATCTGTGCACAGCTGGCAGATCCTGCAGATTTAGAAACCACCCAAGTCATTGTGTGAATGGGCTCCCTCTAGACTTCCATGGTGCGTGATCAGCCTAACTCTATGTGTTGGCCCTGGCCCTGTGAGGAGCAGGGGGTGGAAGGCAGTGAGGCAGGTATAATCAAGAGGGCTGTCCTGGCAGATTCCACCGCTTCCTTCCCAAGGTGGCAGAGGCTAAAGATGAGAGAGGATTCGGAGCCAAGGCCTTGGCCTGATGCTGGAAGCTGGGGAGAAAGACTAAGCAGAATGGCCTCAGTGACCCCCAGTCTACACACATATAATGTCTGGGAGATGACAAGAAGAGCCGGAACCATCCCCAAGCAGCAGGACTGGTCATGAGCTTTGTATATGGAGCCCAGGGCCCTCAATGGACAGAGATAACCATCAGCACACACTTGCAGTAAGGAACACAAACACAGGCGTGCACACACAGAGTCATCAGCAGAGCTGCCTGAGCCATTGCACATATGCACACAGACACACATTCATGCACAATTTTTATCCTGTTGTATACACTCATGTGTGCATCTGTATACACAATCACAGTGGTTATCGGTGAGAGCAATCAGCTCATCACACAGGTATATTTAGCAAACATTTTCAGAGCACCTGAGGTCCTTTTTTGGCTGGCTAGAACTACTCGGCAGGGAGAGACCAGCACAGCACCAAGTAGCAGGGGAGGACAGAAAGGTGAGTAGAAACAGTAACCACAACCAACAGCTGGGTGCTGGCCTGCAGTGCCATCTACTGGCAAGAAAGCTTGTTTCACTTTCCTTCAAGACTGCAAAACTGCGCTGCTTCTCTGGCACCCACCCCATCCAGGGAAGCTGCCAATCACGGGATGCCATCCACTCCTCCTCCCTGCCGTGTTGCACCAGAGGCAAGTGAGATCCTGGCATCCTTGGAGTTGCACCACAGCATCAGAGAACAGACACCCGGCACCTCATGTACCTCCAGGAAAGCAATTCCCAACACCAAGAAGGGGTGGCCAAACAGGATCCATCTCTCATGCCTCCTCCAGCCAGCTGGTAGTGCTGCCTGGAATGCTGGGCTGAGGACTCCAAGGCCAAGTCTGGGTTTGGCAGAGAGGGCTATCATGATGGAATAGTGACAGCACTGGAGCCACAGGTGGGACACCTTCCACACTCCCCATTTCTGTGGCAGATCCTGGAACCTTCTGACCCACAATTCCATTGTTAGCATTTGCTTGTTGCTCACACCCTCATGGCACAAGAAAACTGCCATTCTGACTTTCATTGGAGTTTGAACTTTCACTTGATCAGTAGCTTCTGAGCCAGACAAAGCCCAGCTGGGACCTTCTTCACGAAGAACTTGTTCTTGCTTTCAGAGAGCACATAAGGAGGACTTGTTAGATGTGAGCTGCTGAAGTCAGTGCTAGGCCCTTCGCTTTCTCCAAACCGTATACTGAACACCCATCCACCTAACAGCACTCCTCGCTGCCGGAGAGGCCCCATGAGGCCAATGACAAATTGGGAACATGAAGCCACACTGAGCAGACACTGGACAGCAGGCAGAGCTCATCCCTAGCCAAGGTTCCTGCTCCCTGCCCTCTCCGCCATCAGCTTCCCAACTTGGCTCAATTCAAATTCATGTATCAACTCAGCAGCAAATAACAATAGGTCATGAGCCACTAAAAACAGTCAAAACTTGGAATCTTATTCAAGTTAATTTATTTTTATTTTTGAGACAGGATATTGCTATGTTGCCCAGGCTGGCCCCAAACCTGTGATCTTTCTGCCCCAGCCTGCTGGAGTAACTGGGATTACAGGGGACTACAATTTGGAATCTGAAATCCTCAAATGTCAAGGAAGGATCAACAGGCACAGAGCCTCCCTGCCCTGCCCCCAGCACTGGATTAATTCCTGTCCTCTGAGCTTAGGTGGGCGTGACCCAATTCACCCCACTAAGGTGTGGGCCAGGGATGTTTGTCTTAGCCCAGGGGTAAGCAAACTTTTTCTGTGAAGGACAGATAATAGTTTTGGCCTTGCAGTCTCTTGGAATCTTTCAACTCTGCTGCAGTAGTTCAAAAGCCTCAGCTCAAAAACATGTAAATTTGTGGAGATGGTGTGTTAAAAAAATAGAGTAGCGGGGTGCAGTAGTGCACACCTGTAATCCCAGCACTCAGGAGGCTGAGAGAGAACTGCCTCAAGTCCAGGGCCCTGCTGGAATACACAGTGAGATTCTGTCTCAGAAGCAAATAGCTGGGCATGGTGGCACACACCTGTCATACTATCACTCAGGAGGCTGAAGCAGAAGGATCACCACAAATTTGAGGCCAGCCTGGGCTACACAGTGAGTTTTAAGTACAGCCTGAACTACACAGAGAAGCCCTGTCTCAAAAACAAAAAACAATGCTCCCAAACAAGCAAAACAAAACAAAAATAAGCAGTAAGTCAGGTTTGGCTTAAGGGTTTCTAGTTTGCCAAATCCCACTTTAGTTCAAATCAGGGGTTTTCAAACTGGGTTCCACAGAACTTGGGGTTGTTTGGAAGTGCTTCAGGGAGTCTGCAAATGGTTGGCTCTAATTTAAGTTGCTCTTAGCTGGTTAGGAAACTACTACCAAAGTGTCCCCACCCAAATGTATTCCAGCATTTCAACACGCATGTGCAGTATGGAGAGCCTGGTGGTAGCGTCAGACAGACCCGACTTGGAGTCCCAGCACCACCACTTATTATCTGGGTGGCTTTGGACAAGTTACTTTAACTCCCTAAACCAGCATGGTGGGATGGCACCAGAGTGGACACTGGCCATGGTGCTGATGCGGGCCCGGGAAGACGGAACGGTCACAGTGGAGGGACCAGGGCAGCAGGGGTCACAAGGGACATACTCAAGGCAGGGCTAATTATCAACTGGTGTGGAGGTATTTCTCAGCACTTCCACGATCGGTTTCACAGTATGGGTCTACACCAATTGACAATCGTTAAAATGTTGAATCCATCTTGAATTTGAATTTCTTGCTGGCTTTTATTTTATTTTTTTTCTAGCATGTTCCGTTAAACTCCCACTACTCTGAATGGGCTCTCAGGTAGGGCAGGGGGCTGTTTTGTAATGATCTGAGCAGTGTCAGTGCTTAATAAGAGGGCTTCTGTTCTTCGGGCAGTTCTACTGGGTCTGGGGCTTTGACAGCAAGCACTTCCTGGGACCAGTGTTCTGCAGGACCTGGGTGTTTTCAGCTAAATGGGTCCGGTGTTCTGGATGCTGTGGCCCCTCTGCCCCAAAGATGCAGTCTGAGATGGGGCCTGGGGCTTTGGTGCTCATCTGGCTTTTTAATTTCCTGGGGCCACTGGGCCTCTCCTCAGCACTTGAGACCACCAGGCCTGTCTGGCTGCCTCCAAAGCCTGCCTCCAGGACGTCTGGCCTTTTATGCCAGTTTCTGAAAGCTGCTTTCCAGGCTTGAGTTGTTCATCTGTGGTTTCCATAATAGAATTTGGACCTTTAGTATCTTTCCGCTGCCCAGGGCTGTCTATATCCATTAATGGTGGCTCCAGTGAAATCCACAGCCTCCACTGTGCCTTATCTTTCTGTTTCCAACATCAGATTTTCCTGCTTCCTGAGCGACCTGAAAGGCTCTATGGTGTTCATTCCTAGGCCCTGGGGGCTGGGCCTCACAGGTCCCAGAATCCCTGGAGTTCATTTTAATGAGGTGACAGCTGGCACTGCCCTTAGAGTGCACAGGTCCACTCTGTGAGCGTGGGGTGTACCTGACCTTTCAGGTTTCTTGCAGCCACTGGCTTTGTAAGCCCTAGAGGCTCTTCCAAGGGGCCAGTTGTGATCCTGGCAGCAGGGGGAACACAAGGCTTCTGTGTGGTCCTGGCAAGAGGAAGAAGACCTTGAGGCTGAGCTCTCTCTCTCTCTCTCTCTCCTTCCCTTGCTTGTCATCTCCTTGCAGCTGTTCTTGGGTTGCACAGCTTCTCTGGGCTGAGTGCTCAGGAGGACAAGGGCTGGGCTGTCCAGGTCACCCTTCACCCCATGCCTCCAGGCTCCTGCCCCTCTGATGGTGCCCTTGGCTTTCTTCACAAAGCGCTTGCTCACAGCTGGGATGCTTGCAGGAGCCGGGCAACTGGTGCACACACAGGTGTTTTCCTGCCCCTTCCTGGTCTTCCTATGGGACCAGCCATCATGCCTCTCCCTTTCCTCTCAAAGAGCCAGGGCTACTCAGAAAAGGGGAAGGCTGGTCCATCAGGACGTCAGAGTGCTCCCCAGGAAGTGGGGAAGAAGGTGCTCCTGCAAGAGTGGAGGAGTCACTGGTGTACCTCAGGGAGGGTATTTCACCCCAGAATCCCAGTGACAGAGAGCTCATTGCCTCCATGGCAGCTCTGACTCTATCCACAGCGGGAGAATTTTGCTATGGTGCATTCAGCAACTTCCTGTCTGAGCCATCAGTGCCTCAGTTCCTTCGGTCTCAGATCAGGCCTCCTGACTTCCGACTTCACTTAGGCAGTGCCTTTCCCCTGGGCTCAGGCTGGACCACTGCCCATTCACACACTGCGCTTTCCCCCCCTGCACGTCTGGGGCCACAGATTCTCCCATCTTTCTCTACCAGCAGAGCTGCCTAAGAGCACAGCAGGATGCCATGACTGGGGTTTTGAGAGCTAGATGGAGGTTGGCTGGCAGAACAACTGAACTTTGGCTAAAAGCTGAGGCAAAAGGAAACGCTGCACTGGCAACCACAAAATCTCCTCCCCAGGAAGAGCCTGCAGTGCCTCCTCCTGGCCAGAGAATTTGCACAAAAGCTAAATCACTCCCTTGGCTCCTTTCTGCAAACCTTGCACCTGGCTAATGAATCCTGATCGCTCAGGTCAGAGTAGCACAGGAAGCAGATAGGTCATCTTGTCCAGTGGTTTGCAAACATAAAGAGTTATAGATAGGCATTGACCCATTTGACAAAGGCCTCTGGGCTGAGGGCTGAGTGGGGCTGAAATCCAGCCTGTATCTTGGTAACGAGGGTGTGTAACTCAGCATGGGACTGGGTCAGGCCAGAAGAAGGGGCGTCTTTTCCCCTAGAAGAGTGCCCTTCTGTAATCTGCACAGCTGCCATGCATATAGCAGCCCTGCACAGAATGCCTCCTTCAAAAGGCCATCTTATAAAAACCAAGCCTTGCTGGCTACAGGAGAGTTTGAAAAGTACCTAAAACATGGGGAAACTGAGGCCCATGAAGGGGAGATACCCAAAATCATGCCATTCGTGCTAAGGCAGAGCTTAGACATCAGATTCGCCCTCTCTCACAGCAGTGTTCTTTGAGCTATGCTGAGCTAGTTTCTATCCCAAGCTCCTTTTGAGGCACCCCGGCTTCTTGGACCCTCCTGCCCTCAGTCCCAGCAACTTCTCCCTGAAATCCAGCTACTCTTACTGCCCAAAAGGAGTAAGAATGCTGGCCCAGTCCGTGGGATTTCCTTTGAAAGCCTCGCTCAGAGGGATGAGGGCAGACGTGCAGGAGGGCAGGATGGTGGGGAACTAGGAGGTTCACCAGACAGGGAACCTGGAGCAGACAGCTCAGCTACTGTGTGGACGGAGCTGCCTTTGCAGGTGCAGTTCGCCGGGGCGTCTGTGCCACACCATAAGGCACATGCGCAGCCACAGTGCCCATCTCCTGAGCCCCAGCCACGTGGAACATCTGATCATCAAAGAAGATGTGTGGGCGGATCTTCTCAAGGAGGGGGCCCTTGGGCGCTCCAGCTAGGAACAAGGCCTCATCCGTCTCCAGGCCCCAGCTGCGCAGGGTCTTGAGGGCTCGGGCCCCAGAACTGGCTGCACTGCGTGCTGTCACTAAGTAGGTGCGAATTGGGCACTCCAGACGCAGGCCCTTGGAGTAGAACTTCTTCTGCAGCCTACCCAGGGCCTCCAGAAAGCCCTTTAGGGGACCCTAGGACAAGGCAAGGGAACAGAGTGAGCTCAGCTCTCCCAAACATTTGCCCCTCTCCCTAGAGCACCAGTGTTCTGCTGTTTGGGGTAGAAAAACCTCTCAGGACCCCTAACTTCTCTGGCAGTTCTGCTACACTTGCTTGGGCTCCCATGTGCATAGTAGAGCTCTAGAGACCTGCAGTCTGGGGTCCGTCTTACTGTGACTGGGGCTGTGTCAGAATAACCACAGCAGGGCCACTGTTGCTATGCACATGCATCCGTGTCCCTATCTACAGGTGTCTGTCTGCACTTCTCTAAGTGTGGCCTTCGGTGGCCACCAGCAGGGAAGATATTAAAATTAGTAAGCATGGCACATGCACCTTCCGGTCAGAATGAACTCCAGCCATAGACGTGCGGGCAGACGGGCCAACGTGTAACTGCTCAATACAAACCTGCTCATGGACACACAGCTGGCTCAGGGTGTGCAACCAAGCTCTCTAAGGTCAAGGAAAGGTGTGTGTTTTTTTCTCTATGGTGCCCAGAAAATGAAGCTTAACAAAGACATGTGAGCAAAGAGCCATGTGGTGATGAAGAAAAGGCCCTGGGTATCTCAGCGAGGGCAGCTGGAAATAAGGAAAGGTGGGTATCTTGTCTTGGAGACCTGTTCCTTGCTGGATGACCTAGAGCCAGTTGTGGTTTCTTCAACCTCTGACAACCAATTAGTGGGAAAACTGTCCAGCCCTGAATTTCTGGATTTTTGTGCAAAGCTCCGAGGAGAGCTGGAAAACCATATAGTGCCATACCCAGGGAATCTCCACCAAGCTCCAGGACACAATCCACTCTTAGAGAGGCACTGAACAGCCTGAGGGTAAGTGAGGGTCCCTGAGCCCCTGACCCAGGTGTGGCCAGTGGTGGTCCAAGCGAAAGTTCTGCTCCAGTCTCCACCCCCAGCAGGATCTCCCTGCTCAGAGCAAGTGCCCATCCAGCACTTCCTGTCCTTCAGAGAGGGATGCAGGGGCTTCTGAGTAGATGAGAACTTCTTATGGGGTGCTGGATCCCGGAAAGGGGGTGAGGATTCCAGAGACAGGACAGTGGCTTTGGAGAGAAAGAGGATTCAAAGGGTGGGGGCTGAGGAGAGAAGGAAGGCTTCAGAGAAGGGATGGGGACCTCAGAAGGGACACTGGAGCTGTTGAGAGGAGGAAAGGGCTCCAGAGAGGGGCTTGGAGGGACAATGGAGGCTTCACAGAGGGGAGGACTTCAGAAGGGGACAGGGACCCAAGGACAGGAGCCAGGATGAGGGCCTGAGGCTCGGTAAGGGGATCCGAGGGACTCTGAGTTGACCCTGGTTTGGTTCGGGGAAAGAGGTATGTAAATATATATATCTCCGGGACCGCACGTAGTACCTGGGCCAAAGGTTTGTTCTCATGGGCCTTCTCATGCTCAAAGAACCCGTCCAGCCCCTGGGTCTTGACGATTCGCTCTGACTCGTCTGAGAAGAGCACAGCATCTCCATCGAAGGCCACACGCAGCTGCGTCTGAGACACAACCACGTCCTTGCTGGGGCTGAAGATGGTGGCAGCTGCAATCCCTGGGCAGAGAGAGGCAAGCACTGTTTGCCTTCAGGCCAGGCAATAGGGCCCCCTTCCTGGGTACAAGAGAGGGCAATTTCTGTCTGTCCCTGTCCCAGCTGCTCCTCCAGGACCCAGGGAGAAGCTGACGAGGGCTAGTGCTAAAGTTATCTAAAAACCAGCAATGTGTATGACCACTGGCCATATGAATGGACAGGTGCCAGGTGTGGTGGCACATGCCTATAATCCCTGCTCTTGGAAGGCTGAGGCAGGAGGATTGCCATGAGTGCAAGGCAAATCTGGGCCATGTGAGTTCAAGGCCAGCCTGAACTACATAGCAAGACCCTCTCTCAAAAACAAAAACAAAATACAAACCCACAAAAAAATAAATGAACAGAAGCCAGAACTTTGAGGCGGGGCTTTGAAGGCCCTTGCCTATGCCTGGGTCACCCCTTAAGTTGATGTTTTGTGGAGAGGTCTGAGGGAGTCCTTGGGGAAGGAGGGTTTTTAGGGGGCTCAAGGCAGTAGCTACTTACCAAACAGTGTGAAGGAGTCAGGACTTTACTACCTAGTAAGATCACGCTGATGAGGACCAGCACACAGCAGTCCTGGAGGAAGGGTCCCCTTGGCCACGGCTCTGCGCGGGGTCCCTCATAAACCCCTGACATGGATCTATAGGCAGGCCATAATCACTCCCTGCTGATTCCAGCAAACCACTGACCTTCTCGGGGCCAGGGTAAAATTCAGGGCCACTCAACTCTGTGTGAGCCCCGTGTTGCCACAGTGGCACCCAGCTACACCCTACTCAGGGCAGCCTGCCCACTCAGGTTCCATGGGTGTGGCCCTGGGAGGCGGCACAGCCACAACTGACTGTGTGCACTGCTTCTCTGGCCAGGGCTCCGCCGGGGCAAGGATACCTGCCAGGGCCAGGCTCCAGCTGCCCGGGACACCAGAGTACCTGGCAGCTGGCTGAGTCTGTCCCCTATATTCATCTCTCCCTAAAGGCCACCTCTGCCCTGCTCTTAGGGAATCCAGGTGGGGCCTCTGCCAAGTGTTGAGAGGAGGGAACAGGACAAGCCTCACTGCATCTTCACTAGCCCAGGGGTGCCAGGGAAGACCAGGCCACAAGCATCAGGCCAGGCACCTTCTCAGCTATGCCAAACCAGGGCCACCCTATGCTCAGCAGGGCTCCCACTCAACCACAGCTCTGCTCTCTGACTGAGGTCAAGGTGCAGACACAGAGGCACAGCTACATGCCGGTGTCCCGGCCCCAACCAAAGGATGTGACATCTGTCTAGGCAAATGGCTTCTGGCCTCTGGTGAAAGAGAGCCTTGCAGAGCTTCCCGAAGCTCAGGAGAGTAAGGCACTGAGGGAGTGGCTAGGATGCCAGGTAGGAGACAACATGAAAGAGAGAAAAGTGACATACTGTCACTTGTGTTCAGCCATGGAGCCTGCTCAAGCAGCGAGGCTGCCGGATGATGTTGATGAGCAAATGCATCCTTACCCCAGTAAGGCAGAAAGTGGGGAGGTGGGATGGGTAGGGCCTTGTTTTCAGAGTTTATAAGACAGTACATACGAATTTATCCACAATACCCCTCCAGTTACCATGGCAACCCCAGCATCTGTTCAGAGATGTAGGACCAGGCCTCCTACCTCCAGGCCCTGTGGCTGGACTTTTCATGTTCTCCCTCCTCACTTTGACTCACCCTCATCAATGGCTTCTTGCACTTTTTCTGCATCTGCTGACAAGTAGAGGTTGGTGTGATAGGCCTTGAGGTAGCAGATGGGGCTGTTCCCACCTGTCATGCAGAATCTCTCAATGAATAGATCTGGGAGGAGACCGAGAGTATCCAGGTGAGCCTAGGGCCAACCTCAGGGCCCTAGAATGAACTCTCTGTACCTAACAAGTGCCTTCGTGGCTCTGAATGGGCGGGGAAGGCAGCAGAGTGATTCTCTGTGATTTTAGGCCAGTGTTGCCCCTCTGAGTCCCTCCATCCTTCATCCATGGGATGGGAATGATCACATCTCTGGGAGCAACTGCCCGGCTCACAGTAACCCTCTCATATCAGGGAATCACATCCAAAGATGGGTCCTTTGGCCATCACTGGGGACTCTGCTGCAGCTGATTAGATAAGGGCAGACCCTGCCTCACTGAGCCGAACCAATCAGATTGCTATGAGTTCGAGGCCAGCCTGGGCTGACAGGCAGCAGTCCCCATGGCAGCACAGGTTGTGAAATGTTTGCTGTTGATACACGGCTGCTGTCCTGAGCCCACTGAGCGATCCAGGACCCTGAGCTCCTCACAGTCCACCCCTGACGGGGTCCCTGTATGGGCACTCTATGCGGTGTCCGTCCCTACTGCTCAGCACCTGTTACACAGGCAGTCAAGGTTTTTCTCTTTTTTTTTTTTCCCGAGACAGTGTTTCGCTATGTAGTTCAGGCTGGCCTTGGACTCGCTGTGTAGCCCAGGCTGGCCTCGAACTCGTGGCAATGCTCCTGCCTCAGCCTGTCAAGTGCTGGGATTACAGGCATGCGTCACCACACCTGGCAACGGTCAAGTATTTTTAATATCACCGCCATCCCAGGAGTTTAAAATTAATGTTAAAAAATGCCAGCTGGGGGGGTAGGGGTGTAACTAAGTGGTGGAGCACATGCTTAGCATGCCTGAGATCCTGAGTTCAATCCCTAGCACCCAAAATAAATAAATAAAATCAAGTCAACTAAACTCTCTTGGGTGCTTAAAACAAGGTCCTATAAACCTTTATAAAGATAGGTTTATTGTTCTGTCTCTCCCCAAATTGAATTTCCCTGCTTTTCTTGGTTTTGTATTCAGAGAAGCAGAGAAATCCAGTTTGGGGAGAGACAGGGAAAAAAAAAAAAAAAAAGGAATGAACTTGCTAAAGAAGCACAAGTAAAGGCCCCCGTGGCCCCAAGAAGAGAAGAGCCCAAAAGACATTTCCAGGACTTGGATTCAGGACTTTGTGGGTCCAACTTTACTTCCTGCCTGGTGGTTCTGACACACCCTGGATCCAAGAGGCAATTCTCTCCAGCTGCAGCTAGCTCTGGAGGGTCTACCCTTGCAGCGTCGGGTCTGGACTAAGACACAGAAGCCCTTTCACTCTGATCACTGCCTTGCGAGGCCTGCTGGGTCATCACAGGCAGACAGGCAACGCGCAGTCAGCCAGTGCCCTGCCTGGGCACCAGGGAGTGGGCCCTTCAGTGTGTGCTGCAGCTGGCTTGTAAGAGCTGACGATGAAACATTCAGGGATTTTGTGAGCTAGTTATCTTGATCAACACTGATAGCTTGAAATCAGCCATGGTAGGCATATTTATACCCTGAAAACTGGCAACGCTTCAAATCAGAGTTTTGTTCATTTGTTTTTTTAAAGGGCCAGTTTACCAGCACCCACCGCCAAGGGGTGCGGAAGGGTCACCCCTCGTCCAGGCCCCTTGCACTCACCATAGTGGTTGATGCTGTTGATGAGGCGGACTCCCACTTGAGCATGGTTGTTGGTCACGAGGACGATGTCGAAGATGTCCTCACTATCGGGGTACAGCTCCCGGAGCCGCCTGTTCACAGCCTCCAGGGCCTGGAAGGGAGGGGAGAGGGCACCCTCTAGCTCTGAACCCCTAGGATGGACATCTGGAGTTGGTGGCACAGGATGCAATGAGGGAGGAGGGGGGCTGGGCTTGAGATGAGATCAGGGCACGTGTCCTACCTCCTAATGCCATTCTCTGCCATGACTGGGAAGGCTTGCTGCTTAGGGGCACCTCACTATAGGGGTGAGTTGCATCAGTCCAGAGGAGGGGTGACCTCTTCTTCCCACAAGGGCTGCGCCCCGCACCCCCAGCCAAGCCCAGCCCCTGTCAGGTTGCATTGCCCAGAGGGGACTTCTTTTCATTTCTCAGATACCCACAGGGGTGCTTTTTTCTCACCCCACCAAGGCACAGTTCTGGGCTGCTGCCAGAACTGCCACTCACCTTCACAAAGGGGAAGGCTGGCCCGGGGCTGAAGGGCTCATTCTCGTGCTCCAGCTGGTAGCGCACATACTCCTCCACACCCCGCTCCATGTAGATCCTCTGCTCCTCGTCCATGCGGAACAAGGCCCGGGAGGACACAGCGATGGTGACTGCGTTCTGAGGCTTGGGCTGCAGAAGGGCAGGAGGAAGTCACTCAGATATTCCTTGGGGGCAGGTGCTCATGTGCAAGCCCCTCTGGGAACTGGGGACTTGGAGAAGACCTGGGCCCAGACTCTGCCGCAAAGAGGCTCATCCTTGGGAAGGGGCAGACTTAGGTCTGCATCCACACAGAAGCCAGCTGGGGACTGAGGCAGAGGATGACTCCCCACTTAGAGGTGTGATCTAAAGGAGAGCCATGCCCTTGGGGAGTCTGCAATTTAAGTGGTCATCTGGACACAAAGGAAAAATGAATGCAAGGTACATGGGCAACATATGATTGATGCTTGAGATGATCTCCAGATGGTTACCATTATGAAATGAGAGCCACATGCCCTTAGGAAGAAATGGGTGCCCAGAAACATGGTGATCACACAAAAAAATTTATCTCCCTCCCAGATCTGTCTCCTGAGCTCCAGACTCATATATCTAACAGCCCCGGTCGACTGACACTCCAATGCACCACGGCCAAGGCTGAATTCCCACCACTTTCTCCACCCGCAAGGCCAATCCTTCTCCCTCTTCCTCCTCTCAGGAATCAACACCGCCATCCACCCACCCAGACCTCCACTGGATCTGCACCAGCAGCTGCCCCGAAGTCAGCTCAGCTCCTCCCTCTTCCTTGACTCCCTTCCCCACCAGTCATCACCCAAACCAGTCCATGCTCCTGGAGTCCATCCGTTCTCTCTGTTCTGCTTTCCATAGTCCAGAGTCGCCATCATCTCTCACCTCCTCCAATTTCCCACCCACGCTGCTGCCAGAGGATTTTTCTAAAGTGCAGAACTGCTCACAGCCCACCTCTTCAGCAGTGCCCGCTCTTCTCAGAGCTAAGTTGGCAGCCTTTAGAATGGAGCTGGAAGCCCTTTGCAACACACTCCCACTTCTCTTTCCTCTCAGCTTCCCCTTCCCCAGCTTTGCTCAATCTGACCTTTCTCACATCTGTGCACACCGACCCCCTTTTCCTCTGATCCTTTGCACATGATGTCGTCTTTCCCCAGTATGCTATTTCCTGTTCTATCTACCCAGCTCACTTCTACTTAACCTTCAACTCTCAAATTAGATTCACCTCTGGGAAGCCTGCCCTTGCTGTAGTCTCCATTTGACACCCATCCTATGGATTTCCTCCTTAGTACAACTTAACATTAAATCAGAATTGCTTGATTATTTCTCTTTCTAGGCAGAGCTTCAGGGAGGAAGCGGGAGACCTGCTTAAACTGTGAGAGAGCAGAAATGATGTATATTGTGGTCCTTATTGTATCTCTAGTGCTTAGGACTATGCCTGGCACGGAGCAGCACTCAGCAAACTTTTAATGCCTCTGAACTTTTAATATATTCTAGTATACATTTAATATATTCAGGAAAAAGTGCATGCAATGACAAACTTAACATGAAATAGAAACTCCAGGGTGGTACCAGCCCTCATCTGTTCCAATTACTTGACATATATAGCAGGTGCTCAGAGAATATCTTTTTTGGTTAGTATAAACTTGACAAACATTTATTGGTTCTTTGTGTCAAGCACCTAGAAAGCTGGTTGCTGCCCTTGGAGTTCACAGGCTGGTAGAAAAGACAGGGAAACAGAGAACTAACTCAGAGACAAAGACTGAAGCAAGCTCTTCCGGGGAAGTTGTCAAAGGAGAGGAGGCTTTTGAGTGGAGCCTTCAAGGAGGAGCAGGGTGAAGTAAGGGAGGAAGAGGCGGTTGCAAAGGTAAGCAGAGCCCAGGGCATAGGGGGAAGAGCGTCACTGAGCCAGAAGGGTAGGCAGGTGCTAGATTGCAAGAGGCTTTCTCAGGGACCCCTAGAGGACCTTAGAACTCCTTCCCCACCACTATGTCTGATTGTTTGTGTCCCCCTAAAATGCATATATTGAGACCCAGCCCTCAAGGCGGTGGTATTAGAAGCTGGGGCCTGTGAGCAGTGATTAGGTCATGATGAGCTTAGTGTCCTTATAAAAGAGACACCAGAGGGCCGGTGATATAGCCCAGTGGCATAAGCGCCTGCCTGGCAAGTGCCAGGTCCTGAGTTTGGTTCCCAGTACCCACATAAAGAAAAAAAAAAAAAGAGAGACTCCAGAGAGCTTGACTCGCCCGCTCCACCATGTGAGGACACAGCTTGAAGGTGCCATCTTTAAATCAGAAAGGTCCCTCGCCAGACACCAGTCTGCTGGGCCCTCGATCTTGGGTTTCCAGAACTGTGAGAAATAAATTTTTGCTGTTTACAGAATAAGCCACCCAGTCTCTGGCACTTTGTTATAGCAGCTCGAAGGGACTAAGACACCCACCCCTGATGGAACGAGGAGAAGTGCATGCCACCGCAGCCAGCAGCTGCACCCTTTCTAATCCCTGTGCAGCTTCCGAATGGGTACACAAGGGGCTCATGGATTCCAAGACAGTCCCACCAATCTCTGTGACCTGGAAGTCCTAGGATCATGATTCCTCCTTTACAGTGGAGAGGGGGACTCAAATGGAGGCCGAGACTCATAAAGGGGCCTTGCTTTCTGGCCTGCATCTGAGAGCTTTGTGAGCTATTTACCCGACCCCACTGCTTCTTTTGGGCACTAAGCCTGGGCTCCAATCAGTTGACAACACTGATGAGTTACCATCTGACACACACCTGCTGAGGACACAGCAGGAAACAATGCAGGTTTGATCCTGGCCCCCGTGGAGCTTACGATCCACCCCCCACACAGATTGGTACCATCCTCCAGAAAGCATTGTCCAGTGGAACTTCTGGGATGACGAGATGAATGTTCCATAGTGTGTGAGGCTATGGAGCGACTTGAGATGTGATTAGTGACGCTGAAGATCTGAGTTCTTAATTTCATTTGATTTTAATGAATTTAAATAGCTACATAGGGACAGAGGCTAGCAAGCTCTAGAGCCTTAAAATAGAAATGGAAAAGTAAAGAATTCCCTAAGGTTGGTGGCTGACCTCAGTTTACATGTGGCTTTTGACCCCAACTAAGATGGTGCACGTGGCCTGCAGGACCAGTGCAAGGCAGCGAGGAGACAGGTACTCTTCCTCTGAGACTCAGCCCAGGTGCCTCGCTCAGGTGCTGACCATGACTGTGTGTCTGTGCGTCCTTGGGCCAGGCACCTCCCAAGCCCATCAGCACCTGTGGGCCTTTAAGCAAAGAGGCTAAAATCATAAGCCCCAAAGGAAAGGGGCAACAGAGTGATGGCCAAGGATGGCCAGGGCAGGCTCAGAGGTGGTGCAGAGATCCACTCCCGCAAACCCAGGAGGTGGGTGGGTCTCAGATGGGGCTGAGCTCGCCACTCCCACCCCCACCCTGGCCTCCTGGGCTTACCGGCCCAGGACAAGCCCATCCTCCTCCTCAAGGACAGAGCCAGTTGCTCTCCAGCCCCCTCCAGGCAGGTTCCCAAGCCTGCTGCTCTGGCCCAGGCAGCCAGCCAGCATCTCACACTCCACTTTCTGTCCCACATACACGCCTGACTGCCAAGTCCTGGGCCCTCTCTGGCTGAGCTACCCAGATCCCAACCCAGTCTATTCTGGCAATTAACAACAAGAAAAATGTCTCCGCTGTCTTGGCCCCAGGAGTCTTTACTTCCTTCTTTTACAGATGGGGACACAGGCCCAGAGAAGGGCAAGATATTATTCTACGTCATACAGCAAAGTCAAGGCAAAGCCAATACAAGATCCCAAGTCTCTGCCTTCTAGACTGGACTCTGTCCACACAGCAGTCCACCTGCTGTGGCCTTTCTCAGGAGCTGCCTCTGTTCCTTCAGCGACTTCCCCAGCCTCCCCGTCCAGATTAGGGAGCAGTTGTGAGAAGCACCATGCTGTCTGACTCTGCTGTCTCAGGGCCTGGCACTCTTTCCCCCCAGAATGGAGGAGAAAGGGCAGGACCCAGCTGGGATCCGCAGTTCCAGCTGGGATAGAAGAATGGCTGTCCAGCTCTGGAGGACCTGAGGGAACAGGTAGAGGGGCCAGCCAGAGCTGGGAGAAGCTGAGCCACACAGACCCTCCCGTGCCTGGCTGGGTCTCTGTCGTCGGGCCATGTGTGGTCAGGTGCACCAAGACCAGAAAGGGGCCCACACCAGAAAAGGGGCCCACATCCCAGATGGGAATTGGGTCAAAACAACCCAGGGGCTCCACCTGGGAGCACTGGGCTCCAGGAAGCCCGGATCCTGCCAGCTCTCTGCCTTGCTCTGGGCTGAGGTCCAGGCTGACCACTCTGGGGATGGAAGAATAACAGATGCACCCAGCCTTCTTTGTCCCACCCTCTGCCCACCTGAGAAGCTCCCATTGCATTACCATTCTGACCAACATGATTCTGCCTACTGCATCCAAGATAGGAACAGAGCCAGAAGCTGTTATTTCTGGATAGACTCAGACAGAGAAGGACTGTGGGGGAGACAGGGACAGGGCAGCTCTGGACAGAGAGCGTCCTCTAACTCTGTGATGTGAGGGCCTCCAATGGGTCTTCACTCGGTTAAATATTTCACTCAGGCTCCTGGGAATGAGAACAACACCAGGCCAGGCCCTGATACGGCCCATGAGGCCTACAGCCCCCAAAATAGCCTGTGGGAAGGCTGCAGGGAGGAACAGGAGCAGGAAGCCTCCAGGTTTCTTGTGTCCTAAAGAACCATGAGGGTCAGGGCCTGACCAAAGGGTCGCGTTGTGACCGATGGCTGGGCCTGAGCTCATTACTTCCTTGGTTCCTGGGAGAAAAAGGATTTTGAGAACCAAAGCATTCACTATCCCAGGCTCCAGTGTCCAGCTCCTCCTCTCCACCCCTCACAAGTGACAGTGGCCCAGCTCTGCCTTCTCAAAAGTTCGCAGTTGCCAGGCCCACCCGTTGCAATCCATCTCACAAAAGCCCAGCATGATCTTTCTAGAATGAAAATGGGACCAAATTAATCCCCTTCTGAAAAATCCTGCAATAGCTCCATAATGGTTTTCATGTTTGTTTGTTTGTTTGTTTTGTTTTGTGTTTTGGGGGGAACCAGGAATCAAACTCA
Source organism: Erethizon dorsatum (assembly GCA_028451465.1). Classification (NCBI taxonomy): domain Eukaryota; kingdom Metazoa; phylum Chordata; class Mammalia; order Rodentia; family Erethizontidae; genus Erethizon; species Erethizon dorsatum. The sequence continues at coordinate 103,825,436 of CM051827.1, read as the reverse complement.
GGACCCCGTGCTTGCCAGGCAGGCACTGTGCCACATGAGCTATATCCCTGGCCCCTCATGTTTATTTTTTAAAGTAGGTTGACCTTTCATTCTGATGACATATTGGGCAGAACCCCAATATGTAAACCAGATGTTACCATATATAATTGGTATGTCTATTTTACAAATTCAAAAGTATGTTATAAATGAATGTATTATAAAGTCAACTGCTGAAAACAACACAGTTGTTTAGATGGCCACAAATTTGAAACTAGCACAGTCTTAAGCTTCAGCATCCAGCTGATTTATTTTTGTTTGTTTTTGCACAGTATTGAGAAAGTCCTGATTCACTCTGAGAAGTGCAAATGGGAAGAGGATTTTTAAATTTTGTTTTGTTTTAAATTACAAGTCCTGCAATCCTGAGATGCTCTTCTATTAAATGAATCACAGGAAAAACTTTATTTTGGGGTTTGCTAAAAAATAATCTGCACCACAAGTTAATGTTAGTGGTCTCCAAGGTGCTGAAACATCCAACAAACACATTTGAATATAATTGTTTGAAATATAATTTGATTTCTGAACAGAACACCAATGGTACAAGAAATAATACTGAGAACCAACAAATGGGATCATATCAAATTCAAAAGCTTCTGCACAGCAAAGGAATCAATCAACAGAGTAAAGAGACAACCTACAGAATGGGAAAAAAATTTTGCCAGCTATTTCTCAGAGTACTAACATCTAGAATATATAAAGAACTCAAACAAATTAGACCCCTGCCAAATAAAAGACCCAATCAAAAAATGGGCAAACAAGATAGATAGACACTTCTCAAAAGAAATACAAATGGCCAGTAAATACATGAAAAAATATTCCACATCGCTGGGCTTTAGATAAGTACAAATTAAAACAACACTGAGATTCCATCTTATTTCAGACAGAATGCCTATCATCAAGAAATCAAATAACAACTGCTGGTGAGGCTGGGGGTAGGGAGGAACTCTTCTAAATTGTTGGTAGGAATGTGCAACCACCATGGAAATCAATATAGAGATTCCCAAAAAAACTAAAAGTAGAAATTCCATTAGACCTAGCTATTCCCCTTCTAGGTATCTTGCCAAAAGACTTAAAATCATTATATTACAGTAATACGTGCATTCATATGTTTATAGCAGCACTATTTATCATAGCTAAGTTTTGGGAATGGCCTATATGCCCATTGACAGATGAATGGATAAAGAAAATGTATTTACACACAATAGAGTACTGCTCTCCAATAAAGAACAATAAACTTGAGTAGGTAAGTGGATATACCTTGAGACCATAATATTAAATGAATCAGACATACAAGCTTAAATATCCCAAGGTTTCTCTTATATGAGAAATCCAAGATATAAATAAAAAGCAAAATAAAAGATAGATAATAGGAAGTAGAGAGATCTTTTTCAAATGGGAAGGAGAACAACGGATGGAAGAAGGGGAGAGGGAAGGGAGGAAAAGGTAATAGAAAAGAAAAGAATTAAAGAAAAAATGGAGCTGGGTGTTGTGCCTGTAATCCCAGCACTCGGGTGGCTGAGGCAGGAGGATCACTGCAAGTTTCAGGTCAGCCTGCACTACATAGTGAGTTCAAGGCCAGCCTGAACTATATAGTGAGACCCTGTCTCAGCAAAACAACAGCAAAAAGAAAAGAAAGAAAGGAAAAAGAAAAAGAAAAAGAAAGGAAGAAAAAGAAAAAAAATGGAAATAGATCTTTTACAAATGGGAAGGGGACCAAGAGTTGGAAGGAGCAGGGAGGAATAGGAGGGGTAGGGGGTGAAAAAAGATGTGTTGTGTCCATGTACCAACTCCCCACGATGAATGTGTTCATTATGTACTGCAAACATGTACTAATAAAAATGAATGAAAAAATAAAGATATATAACTAGAAGAAGAAAATAAATTGGATTCACATTATCTACAGACCCCCTGAAACATGGGTTCCACCAAATCGGTTCGAACACCTCAACCCCACTGATAAGGTTCAGCATCCTTAACAAGGCACTCCCGGCTGTCCAATGGTGGGGTGCTCCCCCATCCCCCCAGCTCTCCCCCAACAGTACTGATTCCCTCCTGCTCAGTACTGATTCCCTAACACAGCCCTCCTGTTTTTCACCCATCCTGTTTCCCTCTGCCTGGGAACCCCCAGCCACTGAGGCATGAAGAGCAGCTCGGATGCTGTCTCCACAAGGCCCTCCCCGGCGGGCAGTGGCTCCTGCTCTGTGCTGTGCCATGTAGCATCTTTTTACCTGGGCACCCACCATCTCCAGAGCCTCCACTGGTGCGCTGTGACCTCCTGAGACAAGGGTACAGCTTAATTAATATGTCAATCCCCACGTGTGAGTCCTGGCCTGAGGGGGCCCAGGAATGACAGCCAGATGTTTGAAGGCCACACTGCAGGTCTTTGGAGGCTGCCTCAGGCCTCAGTTTCTTCCCCAAGCTCTGAGATCTGGGAAACCGGAGTGAACAAGCCCAAAGGCAGACCAAGTCATCATGAACTTGTCCCACAGGAAAGAGGCACTCTTTGCTGTATGCGAGATCTCAGAGGGCTGTTGCCAGCACAGAGGTCACCAGGATGTTACTGTCCACTGCGGAGGGGAGCAGCGCTCGCAGCTGGAGGCAGAGCCCAGTCCCGGGAGCCCAGAACCCGGGGCGAAGAGCGCGGGTCGCACAGAGCAAGCAGCTCTCTTCTTTTGAGAGGCAGGAAGCGCTGCGCCAGTACCCGGGTGACGGGGCCCTAGCCAGAGTCCCAGTGCAGGTGCTGGAGACCCGAGAGCCCAGCGAGGAGCGGGGTTTCGAGTCGGGTTACCCAAGTCCGGGGCGCCTTTGCCAACAAGTGCGTTCCGCGCGGCCGGCTGCCTGTGTGGGGAGGCGCTGGGGCGACGGCGGCCCGGAGCTGGGTCCCGATGACAGCATGGGGGAGGGGGTCCTGGCGTGGAACCCGAGCCCCGGGGGAAGAAAATGCCATCACCGCCACCACCAGACCAGAGCTCCTAAAATAAACCCGAGCCCGCGCCAAGTGCCCGGCGCATTCCGGGTCTGAGGACTGCGCCCCCTCCCGGAGCGGCGCCGCGGGTCCCTTCCTTGGGCCGGCGACCCCTTCCTGGGAGTGACCCTTTCTCCGCCCGACCCCCCAGACCCATCGCCCGCTCTTACCGATTTGGGCTTCTTCTTGGGAGCGAGGCTGTCGTAGAAAGTCTTAGCCTTCTCCCACTGCGGGGCCGCGGCGGTCTCTGCCCCCGGCCCAGGCTCGCGGGGCTCCCGGGGCTCCCCGGGCTCCATGCTCGATCTGACCCGGCCCGGCCCGGCCGGAGCAGGCGGCGGTGCGGAGCTCGCGGGCGGCTGCCGGCTGGAGGCGCCGGGCGCGAGGAGGGGCGGAGAGGGCGCGTGAGAGCGGGCGCCGCCCCCGCCGAGGGACCGGGAGGACGACTTGTCCGCAGTCGCCTGTGCAGCTGCCGTGCGTGTGTTTTGGGGGACTTCTGGGATCTCCGTCCCCGACCGAGCCACGCCCGGAGGAGGGGGCTTGACACCCCGCTGGTAGCTGCTGCAAACTCGGGGTGGTCGGGGTGCTGCTCAAGGGCACCGAGAGATGGTAGGCTTCACAACTTCTCCCCCAGGGTAGTGATCCCCAAATGAGAAAATAAAAAGCTAGAAACCTCCCCCACCCAAAAAAAGCCCACAAAAACTACTTGTCCCTCTGTCCCCACGGATGTCAGGACCCTGAGCAGATCTCAGTGCTTCTCGCGGAGCGGGAGCAAGTGGCGGATGGATGGCTGCGACCCCGAGTGGGAGCGAGTGGAGAGCAGGTCGTCCACACCACGGTGGAGGAACCTTTTAAGTCTATGGTGACACTATGTCCCCTCGGCCTCGCCTGGAGCCCAAACCCGGGAGGACACCCAGGGACGACGCACCCAGATTCTTGCTGGCCCCCTTGGTAGCCAGCAGAGGGCGCACGTTCCCGGTCCCTCCTGCGGGGCTTGGAATGGGCAGTTACATGTTTCCAAGGGGCTGCAGGTCCACGAGAAATGTAATAATTGTGTGCTGCAAGCGCGTACCAATGGAAATAAAAATTAAAAAAAGAAATGGCTGGAGGGAGGCAGAGTAGAAGTGGGGCCTCTGAACCAAAGAATTTTAGGCCATCATTTTGGAATTCTAGGTACTGGTGCAGAGTTGTAGTACAACTATCACCCCTCCCAAGACACAAGGCCCGGAAACAGACAGCATCTCTCAGAGGCCTGCAGGGGTGGAGGGTGGGGTGGGGGTGAAGGAGATGGGAGAGAAGCAGAAGAAACACGGGTTTAGCCAGGGGAGCCTTGGTCTGGGGAAGGAGGTACAGAATGGAGGGGTCTGCACAACCTCCACCATGTCCTGGGAGGAACAAATCATGTATGGGAGGAAGGGAGAAATAACAATGATAAAAAAGTAGACCTGTCCTTCTCCTGACTTGGTAGGGCATTTTTGGGAAGGACCCCCAAGCCTCTCCCATCTTGCCTGCCCTTTGGTAACGTGACAGTGACTCCTTCCACTTGGAGATGGAGTCCTGTTGGAGCTGGCCCTTTAAGAGATGCAATAGAAATGCTGTGATATCGTTTCCAAACTTAAGAGACCTTGAAGAGTCCATTTCTGTCCTCCTGGTGCCAGCTATCATGTGCAGAAGTGTGCTGAATAGGACACATGGTAGCCGGGGGTGGCGGCACGTCTGTAATCTCAGCACTTGGGAGGCTGGGGCAAGAGGATTGCTTCAAGTTTTAGGCCAGCCTGAACTATGGAGCGAGATCATGTCACAACAACAGAAAAGGCCGTGTGGTGAGAAGAGGCCCTGCAGGGTAAGAAGCCAGGAGAGGGGCTGAGGTGTAGCTCAAGGGTAGAGCTTGTGCTTAGCATGTGTGAGGCCCTGGGCTCAATTTCCAGCACAAGGAAGAGGAGGAAGAGGAGGGAAGAGGAGGAGACCCAGTGGAGGAGAACTGAGGTTCCCCAGGTGGCTTTCCGGACCAATTGTCAGACACGTGAGTGAGGCCATCTTGGTTCCACCTTTTTGTTTTGTTTTTTTTTTTTTTTTTGTGTGGGTACCGGGGGTTCGACCTCAGGACCTCGCGCGCCAGCAGGCGCCCGTGCCGCTGAGCGATATCACCGGCCCCTTTTTCGTATGCGGGATCCGGGAGTCGAACTCGGGCCCTTGCGCTTGCCGGGCAGGCGCTTAAGCCGCTGAGCCATCTCACCGGCCCCGGTTCCACCTTTTTGGCTTACTCCCAGGGCAATGTAGCTATGTGGCTCCAGCCAACAGGAGCAGTAAAATCTTCCTGCCAGGCCCAGCCATCTCCTGGAATCATGAACAATAACAATTGATATTGTTTTAAGCAATAAATTTTGGAGTAGCTTGTCACACAGCCATAAAGATTTGAAAGTCTAGGCAGAGGTTAATTATTCACAGGTTCCTCATGGAAAAAGACATGGTCACTTGGGGAAAATGTGCAGAGTGGTTATTTGGCTGGGGATGAGCACGTGACACAAAGATGAACCATCCCATGCTCAGTGGCTTTGACCTATGTGGCTGGCTTGAAGAGATGACGTGGGCCCATCAAATTCCAGCTCCCGGGGAATTTGGAGTTGGGAAACAGGGATTGGGTAGTCAACCTCAACAATGACTGGGGATGCTGCGAAATACAGTGGGCTCCCAAGAGACCCAGATGCACGTCGGCAGGCTGCAGTTATACAGAAAGTCAAGCGGAAGTGAAGGAGAACGTCTCTGCTTAGCGGAGTGAGCCAGCCAGCACTCCCGCTTTCCATGCTTTCCTCGCATGGCTTCAACAAAGGCCCCACAGAAGGAAGTTGGTGGCTATGGATTTTGCTTCACCAAGCCACCTTTCCCAACCTCTTCTAGTAACAAGCCTTGCCTCCCTGACTCCCTGGCAAAGGAGTACCTTATGACCAAACCTGACCGATTGTTTCCCCGGACATGGTGTCTGGTCGTGGGATCTCTGTGTGACCCCCTCTGGGCACACATAAAGGATGCTGGGAGATTTGGCTCTTTTTCCTCTGGGGTTGCTAATTTGGGACGATGTGAGCAGGGGGCCCATCTCTCCCCATGGCAGTGAAAGGACATGGAGGAAGTCCAGCTGGAGGACAACCAGGTCACAGAGAAAGAGGCAGAAGCAGGGAGGGAAAAGGTGCAACACTGAGCCTCTAATCCAGCAGGGCGGGAACTTCCCAGTTACACGAGCTGAGCTGATAAGCCTCTCTTTTTACTTAAACTCATTTAAATTGGGTTTTGTTCACCTGTGACCAAAGGTCACGACTAATACATTCCCCTTTACTTGCACGGGCATGAGGAGGCCTCTGTTCCTTGCCATCAAGGGATCCTGCCCAGACTCGGGCTTAGTCCCTTTAAGAGCTGTCCCCCGACCCACTTTGGAAGGGTTAGAGAACTGGATCCTCAGCGGTTCTTTCCACCTTTCTGGGCTTCTGGCCGTCCTCTCTGGCTTTCCTGTCACTTCCTGAAAGCAGGCTGGGTGCAGGGCTTCCCTGGCTCTGTATTCCTGGGCTCCAGCCAGCACTTTCCTTCCAGGTCTGGCATTTCTTCAGATAAGTAAACTGGGAACAGACCCTACATCTGAACCTCTCCCTGGGCCACCCTGCACAGCATGTCTGCCCCTGTTGGCTGGCATTCATAAAGATCCTGGGCAGATGCCACCTCCTCCACAAAGGCATCTCTTCCCTTGGCTCTTTACTGATCACCACCACCACTAGGCAAGATCCTTCCTCCTCTGAAGCCCAGAGTTTGTGGTTTTCTATGCCCAGTTTTCACAGTCTGATTTGTGTTCCCTCCCATGGCTCAGAAACCATAATAATTCACGTTGGGAGACTTGAGTTCCAGTTCCAAATTTATCAATCTCTGAGCCCTCATTCCCTTGTCCTAAAAAAATGGAGACATAGTTGGGCATAGTGGCATATACCTGTAATCCTAGTACTTGGAAACTGAGGCAGGAGGGTCACAAGTTCAAGCCTAGTCTGGGCAACTTAGCAATTAAGTGAAACCCTGTCTCAAAAAAGGGCTGGGGGGACTGGGGGTGTAGCTTTGTGTGAAGGCCCTGGGTTCAATCCCTAGTACCACAAAACAAAACAAAACAAAATAAAACAAAACAAAACCCCTTAAATGTGCTATGCTGACTATGACAGACAGTGTACACAGGAGGGGTCAGTTGGAGGATCTTGAGGGTTTCACAGAGGACGAGACCAATGAGGCAGGGGAACACGTGGCCCAGAGAGGGGCGATGGCCTGTTGTGTACAAGTACAGAGGCCCAAGCGACTCTTTAGGAAAATGGGGGGAGATGGGAGGAGAAGGAGATGATTCAAGGTGGCTCAAATGCAGGGTACAGGGGTGTGATGTGAGACCAAGAGCAAGGTTCTGAGGTCAGCGGGTGCCAGTCATGTGGGGCCTTGCGGGACATTTAAGGTGCAGATCATACCAAAGGCAGAGAGCACTCTTGCACAGCTGGCACGGCCAGGAGAGTACTCGGAGAAGATTGCTCTAGCTTCTTGGTGGTAGTGAGACCAGACAAAGGGCAAGGCTGAAAATATGAGGTGGACCAACCCGACCAGGCAAAATATATGAGGGACCCGGGGAAAAGGCAACCCAAGCCATTTGCACCTGCCACGGCAGGAGGTAGGACTGCGCCATCTCCCCTGTGTGGATTGGCTTCAGTTGGGGAGAGCAGCCTCAGGTTCTCAGGCTTCTGAGTCACCTCCTCAGGTTCATGGTTACCCCGAGGCCAGGTCAGCCTCCTTCCTCTGTCCTAATTGCTTCCTGCCAAGGGAGCTGCCCCCTCCAGGTGTCCTTGAGGAAACCCTTGTAAAAGCAATCAAGCGTTTCAGAAAGAAGCAGATACCTCCGGCTGCTGCTGCCCCAAATCCCCGCAGGGAGCAGCACTGCTCTGGATGCTGGACGTGTTCTGAGAGCAGCACTTCATCCCCACACCTGTTCTCCCACATCTGGGCCAGGTCAGGGGTCGCAGGGCTGGAATCCTATGGATGGCGCAACAGATTTGCCTTGACCAGCAGGGCAGATGGGGCTTGCTGAGCTCCCTGGCATCACAGGGCTGCATTTGTACAGAAACAGGGGTGTGTTTTTCTAAATAGCCCAAAGGTGCCACCCACTGCCTAGCTGCACACTAATGGGGCTGCTTCCATTCCAAAAGAGTACCTTTTTTTCTTCCTTTCCTTTCCTCCCTTTCCTCCTTCCTTCTTTCCTGGTACCAGGGATTAAAACCAGGGCCTTCACACTGAGCTACATCCACAGCCCTTTTTAAAAATTTTTTTATTTTGAGACAGGATCCCACTAAATTGCTAAATCTCCCAGGCTGGATTTAAACTTGATTCCCCTGCCTCAGCCTCCTGGAGCGCTGGAATTATAGGCATGCACCACCACACCTGGCTGTACCTTTCCTTAATTTGTACAAAGGACAGCATATGAACTAATTGTCACCCTGGCTCTTAGCTTTTCTTCCCACTGGCCACTGTTCCCTCATTTAGGCTCTTGTGATAACTTTCACTGGACAGAGAGAAAAACTAAGTCCCCGTGCCTGCTGCCATTAGCTTCCTTTTGGGGGAAATGCTGTGCTCAGCGTCCAGTCTGGGTCAGATGATTGGATCATGAGAAGATGCCTGACCTAGGGGTCCCCTCAAAAGCTAAGCCGAGGGCTGGTGAGATGGCTCAGCGGTGTATGCGCCTGCCTGGCAAGCGCGAGGACCCGAGTTCGACTCCCGGAACCCATATACGAAAAAAGGGCCGGTGATATTGCTCAGCAGCACGGGTGCCTGCTGGTGCGCGAGGTCCTGAGGTCGACCCCCGGTACCCACAAAAAAAAAAAAAAAAAAAAAAAACGAAGCCGACCCAAGTAGATCCTTTGGCTTGAGAACCGGAACTAAAAGAGTGGAGATGTCCGCCACTGCTATGTCTTGATGCAGAGATGGAGGTGCAGCCACTCTGTGCAGGGAAACCAAGGAAGTCTGAAGAGAAGCCACGGAAGAGAACACAGATGCAGACACTGCCTAGGGGAGAAGAGCCCACGAGCCAGAGCTAAGAGGGCCAGTTCCACTCTCTTGAGACCCGGCCTTTCCTGATTTTCCATCTCCAGGGTCCCCGGTGATCTGCACCCCTCTTTCTTTGACCCAAGTGCGTTCCTGTGCCATGTGACCAGAATCCTTTCCAGAACAAGGACCTTGGCCCCAAGGAGATCCCTGAGGTGCTCCCACTGTATGGGGCCCCTAGACTTCTATCACCCCCACCCCAGCCCCAACCCAGCAGGAAGAGCAGAGGCTCAGCACAGTCACATCTTTTATTCATTGTCAGTGGGAAACACACACACCACGTGGCACAGGGCTGGACAGTGAGGACAGTCACTGTGGGCGTAGCCGGAAGCAGCACATCCTCGGTAGATGGGGGCGACACCAGGGAACTCGTGGTGAGTTGGGGCTCCCCTGCCACACAGCCCCTCAACTATCCCAGGCTGCATTGCTGCTGCTGCTGCTGCTGCTTAGAAGGCCCTGGGCCTGGCTGGCTTGCACCTAGCAGAAGGCGCCACACCTGGACACCCTGTCCTGCCCCCACGCTCTGGCAAAGATACAAAGAAAACCCTGAAATTTTCAGAAAGAAAATCCGATATTTTTCTGAGACTCTTAAATTGAAGATTTGAATGATTTCCTTTTTCAAGAATGATGAATAAAATATGTAAGAAATGAATTCTTGTCCCTACAGTGATCTCTAAAATCAACACAAAGCCTCACCCAGGGTGGATCTTCAGGAAATACTTGTTGCTTTAATAAACTTTCTGTGTAAAAATATTTACAGTGTCAGCTTGATACCCTGCCTAGAAACACCAGCTTCTTCCCTTATTCTCTTTCTCTTTGCAGGAGGGTGGTTTTCTATCTCTAGGGAGTCCATCATTGCCAGGCAAAAGAAAGGATTTGGTGCCTTTGCTTGTGAACTTATTTTTTCTGAATTTTTGACTCAAAGGTAAGTTAAATAATCCTGACTACAGCTCTGAGGACTGGAGTGGTCATCTGAAGAAGCTTGTGCTGATTATTTTTAGAGATGAGAATTAAAAGGCCCATCAATTAGCCCAAAAAGAAGAAATGAGGACATGATACGTGAGAAGACAGATTCTGGAACCTCATAATTCAGAGTTGCTGTAAGAAGATACAAAATTTCAAAGGAGACTTTGGCTATATCAATGACTTAACTGTCTGGATATTTTTGTGTCTGTGCAAGCCATCCATAAATTTCTGCTTGATGGCAAGTCCCTCTGACCTGAAGCCAGGATGGGAGGCCTGTCTCTCTTCTCAAGGCAGGGCTGGTGCTCTACCACATAGGCTCGTGGGCATATAGTCCTTGTGATACCCAAAAGAATGTGGGAGCAAGGCCTGGCCTGCCTGTGTCTCCCCCATCAGTGAGAAGATGGTCTCAGATTGGCCTTGCATTGGGTTCACTCTGCTGGGCTGTCTAAAAACCCTTGGCCTGACCACCAAATATCACCTTTAGGTGGGTATGTGTCCAGCAGCCTGGAGTGATGGAATTCTCATTGGTAGGACTTGCCTACCAACTTGAAAAAAACAAAAATCATTCTCTCAGGGAAGAAGATGGTGGTAAAAACAATACAAGATGCTTTCCAGGATTCTGGGTGAGAGGTCTTTAAGGACAGCATTAACCCATTAGCAGCACTGTGCAGAAGCCAAACACAGGATGCCTGAAAATGTGGGGAACTCCAACTGAGCCCCTATTCCTTTTTGGAAGACCTTAGCTTTGGAAACTTCTTAGCAGGAAGCTTACAGAAGACGAAAGCCAACTTGGCTTAACCCACAGCTGACTTCTCCACAAATCAGACACAGAAACGAGTAGAGAAGAGAAGACTTTTCTTAGTGAGCCTTGGGTACCAGTCTTGGCATCGTATCACTTCCTGACTATGTGCTCTTGAACAAGAGGCTCCCCCTTCTCTGTACCACAGCTTCCAAGTCTGGAGAAAGAGAATGAAAATCTCTATCTCCCTGGGCTGTGAGGATTGAATGAGATGGGGTGGAGAGAAAACCTTTGAAAGCCATGGAATTCTATGGGACTGGGAGTTAGGCTTGATTCAGTATCTTTCGGGCAGGAACCCCATTTAGCAAAAAGCCTTTCCCCAGAAGATTCAGGTTCCAGCTTGGTCGGGGTGTTGAGCATTTGTATATCTGTGGTGCTGAGTGACAGCACACGACACACCTAACAACCAGCTCCGGAGAGTGATGGAACATCCTTTGAGGCATTACTAGATAAATCCCTGCCAGCTACTACCTGAGAATGTGAATTCTCCAGCCTCACCATGTGGTTTGGTCACAGGCAGGATGGAACGAGGTGGCAACCCAGTGGCACCCAGTGGCTACCTGCCAGGGTCACAAGAAGGAAGGTCCAACAGAGCTTGGGACCACAGGTCAGCACACCCAAGTTTCCACCTGCAGAGAGTCAGGACAGGTGAGCATTCGCAAGTCAGGGACAAGCTGCATCACTGTCCTGTAGATGCACTTCCCACCCCCACATGCCCTGGCTCTGCAGTTATTTCCTACTCCCACCCGGGGTGGACAGCACCCGTGCACTACCCTGTTTTCACCAACAGTTCAAGAGGAAGTCAACTGTCACTGCACATCAAAGCTTATTTCTGATTACAAGTACAGGAGAAAATAAAGGGAACAACTTGATGGAGAAGCAAGATGAATTTTTCTGGCAGTCAAAGCATGCGGCCATAGAGCTCATGGATTCGAAAATCAGAAAGCAAAGCCAGTGCACTAGGAAGGTGCAGATCTAGGACTGCGAGTAAGGAAAAGCCTTTCAAATGGAGCATGCCCAGCACAGTTTTAGGCATTTGGTCTACGAATGCAGCCTGGAAGCCTAATCAATAGCCAGGTGGTCCTTTTCTTCTAGCTCCTGCTGTATCTGAGGCAGTGAAGGAATAAGCCCATCCCAGAAACCAAACCAAACTCAGAAACAAACCACCAACGTGTGGGATATACACTTGTCTCACTCCTGTAAACCTTGCCATTTCTGTCTCTGAAGTCAGCACCCAAAGTGTGCAATAAAGAGTCCCTTGTTGAACTGAAAAAGGTAATAAAAAGGAAGCAGCAGAAGCAGCAAAAACTGCTGATGGTGACAGCTCAGGACTCAGCCTGCCTCCCCTCCCCAGAAGGGTTATCTGTTAGGTCTGGTGGTATTTCCTCCCCTTTACATCGCTTTTTCCCCTCTGAAAATTAGCATTTTCTATATTTGTTTAATCATTTTTATAAGAAACCAAGTAATATAGAGTATATTTAATATTCTAACCTAATAAAATGATTTTAGCTCTTTTAAAGGGTACTAAAAAAATAAGTATTACATAGATTTTCATTTTTCTTAAAACTTCCATTCACATGGCTCCTAAACGTCTGAGTTCTTTTCACTTGGGTGGAGCTAGCTGGAAGACACGATAGCTCCTCTCAAATCAGCCAATCTTCCTCCCCCTCCTTCTCAGCTGGGCGCAACAACCCTCTCTGAGACCCTGACCACCGAAGTTGCCCCTTTATGAGCTTCCAGAGGGCACAGAATACGTCTTGTAAACTACCATATTCTTAGCACCTAAAGGTGCCTGGCATTAAATAAGTGCTCAAAAAACATTAGCTGAAGAAAGGACTGAATGAACACTCCAAAGGCTGTGGGCCAGAGAGGCCAGGTAGAGTCGAGAGGGCAGATCGGAGACCACCTGTTAAGGGATCTGAGTCCTTAGGAAAGGACAGACCCAATTTGGCCTTTTGGGGCCTGAGGGACCCCATTCCATAAAGCGCAGTTCCAGGAACAACAGGATTTCAAAGCAGAACGCAACACCCCCTCCTTAACCCTGCCTTTTAGGGTAAAAGCCAACTCCCCTATGGCCAACGGATGTTGGTTCTGGGCCAAGGCTGGGGGTGGGGCTAGTTGACAGGATATCTGAGGACCTGTCTCGTTTACAGGGTGAGGTGGCCCCTCAGGGAACTTGACTGAGGGGAGGAAGGGCTTGGGCAGTGGAGTGGGTGGACTGGAGAGTGAGGCTAGAGTGTTCCTCCCCCTGGGGAAGGGCCAGCCAGAGAGGTCATCAGGTTGGGAGGTGGCCATGCCCCTCCTGGCCAGGGGCCCTGCCCCTCACCAGCCTCTACTTCTGCATGTCACACTGCAGCAGCAACACAATGGATGGGTCACTCTTGGCCGCCTCCTTGAACTCTTCCAGCGTAATCTGGTCATCCTTATCCTGGTCCATCTTCTTGAAGATCTTGTCCACACGCTGCTGGGGTGTGAGTCCATCCTGGTTCATACGCATCATGATCACAGTGCCCACCATCTTGTAGATAGCCTGGGGTGAGGGCGAGGAGGAAGGTGTGAGCACCCACAAAAGGCAGGGAGGATCAAAGGTGAATAAAAGGGATCTGGGAGTGGGCAGGAAGAATACTGGGGGACGGTGAGGATACTGGAAGGTAATACATGGCCATTAAGACTGCATACTTAATGAGCACCTCAAACTAATCATGTCTCAAGCCCAACTCTTCACTCCAGCCTGCGCCTCCTCCAGCGTTCTGTCTCAGTAAGTAGCACGCCCATTCTGCCAGTTGTTCAAACCCCAACCCCTGATGTCATTCCTAACTCTCCTCCTCCTCACACTCTGCATCCAATCCTCCAGCCAACCTTGGTGGCCTTGATTTTGTAATCGATCCCATTCCCACGCACTTTCTATCACTCCACATCCCCTCCATGCCTGCAGCCTCCACCCACTCTCGACTGGACTGGCTGCCCTCGAAGTCCCCTTAGTGGTCACCTTGCTTCTGCTGCTGTCTCCCCTCACCTGTTCTCCACATGCAGAACAAACTCAAAGCTTCTACCCCAGTCTGAGAGGCTGAGTATTGGGCTCCTGCACCCTATCAGACCACCTCTGGTCACTTTCCACTCCACTCTCTTCTCTCCTACTAACCTGGCCGCCGGCCACTTCTCGAACCTTGCAAACACAATCTCATCTGCATTTACTGCCCCCTTTGCACAGACTTCGGGTTAGCGCCTCTCTTGATTCAAGCTGCAGCTCACTCTTTCCTTACTCTGCTTATCCTCTTCATAGCACTGGCCAACCAGGCATTAGGTTTATTTATTTTTAAAATTTCTCACTAGAAGGAATCCCCCTGGAAGCAGAAACTTTGTTTTTTTAGATGTTGCTGTGGTTTGCTTGTTTGTTTTTTGAGACAGGGTCTCACTATGTAGTTCAGGCTGGCCTTGAACTCACTATGTAGCATAAGCTGGCCTTGAAATCGAAGAGATCCTCCTGCCCAAGCCTCCCAAGTGCTGGGATTACAGGTGTGCACTACCATGCCTGGCTGAAAGCAGAAACTTTGAACAGTAACTGGCATGTAACAAACAGTCAAAACTTATTAGCCTGCAGAATGAATGAGTTAAGAATGTAAACTCTGAGCTGGGCATGGTGGTGCATGCCTGTGATCTCAGCACTGGGAAGGCTGAAGCAGGAGGATCATGAGTTCAAGGCTGACCTGGACTACAAAGCAAGACCTTGTCTCAAAAAAACAAAACCAGGACACAACAAAACAACACTAACAACAAAAACCCTTAGGCTCTGGAATCAGGCTCCCATGATCTGAATCACAAACAAACACTTGCTACGGTTTCCTTGTGTGTCCAGCACTCGGGAGGCTGAGGCAGGAGGATATCTTCGATTTCAAGGCCAGCTTATGCTACATAGTGAGTTCAAGGCCAGCCTGAACTACATAGTGAGACCCTGTCTCAAAAAACAAACAAGCAAACAATAGGGGCTTCTGACAGTGGCTACCCCTTAGGTAAAACACTTAGCCCAGGGCCTGCAGTGTCTCACTGGATCCTGGGTAGGGAGAGCTGGGGCGCAGCAGGCGCTCCCGAGGCCCGGACCCCCCTTCCCCGCTCACCTCGATGATCTCCAGCATCTCAAGACGAGTGATGCGCCCGTCGCCGTCCAGGTCGTACATCTCAAAAGCCCAGTTGAGCTTCTGCTCGAAGCTACCACGGGAAGTGACCGACAGGGCACAGATGAACTCCCGGAAGTCGATGGTGCCGTCGCCGTTCTTGTCGAAGGTGCGGAAAGCGTGCTGCGCGAACTTAGAGGCGTCACCGTAGGGGAAGAACTGAGGCCGGGTGCAGGTGTGAGGCGCAGGTCAGCCTCACCCGCCCGTGCCCCCCCCTTGGGCCCCCGTCCCATCCTTTTTGACCCCCTTAGGAGTTGGGGGCCCGGGATCCGCCTGCTCCCACCTTGATGTAGAGCTGCTGGAACTCTTCCAGGTTGAGGATGCCGCTGGGACAGTCCTTCAGGAAGCCCTTGTACCACTGCTTCAGCTCTTGCTCGCTGAACTCCGTGTTCTGCACCAGGTCCTCCAGCACCTCAGGGGCCAGCTTGCTGTTAGTCTTCCCCATGGCAAGGCCTGGAGGACAGGGAGCTCCCTCAGCTTGGCCCAGGGCAAGGCCCTCACCTTAGCAGGATTCCCCAAGCCCCTGCCCCACCCCCAGAACACACCTTTCATAGGGAGCCTGACTTCCTAGCCAGGATCCCCTTTCTCAACAGGGTCCCTTCCTCTGGCCACCCAGCCCAACAAGCCTTGCCAGGGCATAGCAGAGCTCTGGCCTTCACCCACACCTTCCCATGGGAAGCCCCACCTTCCCTGGTCCATGGACCCCTGCACACAGCATATCCTCCACACCACCTGCCATAGTAGCACCACCTCTCCCCCACAACACTCTGCACCCGGAGAAGGCTCCTCCTCCCGTCCTGAGGATCTCCAGCCTTCCAGATCTCAGCTGACCCTCTTGGTGACCCGTGCTGCAGCATGCCAGGACCTCCATCCTCACCTCTCCTCTTCCACCTTCCATAGCTCCCCACCCCCATAGCACAAAGCTTCAACTCCTCTTCCTGCTGTGCAGGGCGTTCAGTTCGCAGCCCCCTCCCTCCTGGGCAGGTTCCTCTCCTGCTAGGACCAGAGGCAGGTTTCTTATGTGTCTCCCTAACACCGCCTCTCATCACCTTTCCAGCCACTCCAGTAGGAACTTCCCTCCCTCCTTCCCGTGTACAAGTAGGAGTCTTAGCCTGGAGCATTGATGACTCTGAGTACAGTCTGCTTTTGATTAACCCCATCATCTCCAAAGCATTTATTGAGGCTGACTATGTGCTAGGCCTTGAGCTAGGGATGGAGACACAGCCAACACAAACCAACCAGCAGGCCCTCATAATCGGGCCAAAGAGGTAGGTGGTTGGCTACAGAGGGCTTTCAGTCCATGCCAAGTACCCACAGGGAACAGAACCTGGGGGTTTTTAAGCAAGGGCTTTCAAGCCAATACTCATTCCACAATACTTACAGGATGCTTGCAGTGTGCCAGGTTCTAATCTTGGTGCTGGGGACCCAGAGAGAACACATGCATGTAGGGAATTTTTCCTTCACAGTGTGCAAGATGACCTGGAGTGAGGGGAGGTGGGCAGAGCAGGGAGGAACCTGTTACCCAGTTTAGGTGACAGATGATGATGCCCAGGATGGGGGTATAGAAAGAAATGGAAGGACAGAGAGATCCTAGGACAGGGCTTGATGACTGATTGGATGTTAGGGTGAGAGTGGGAGAGGGGCTGAGGCAGATGTTCAGATTTGGGGCTGAATGGATGGATAGAGCGACTGTTGCTGAGAAGCAGGCAGGGGGTGGGATCAGGTCAGCCCTCAGCCCCTCAAGTAGCCTATGTCAGAGAAAACATTTGCAGAGGGTGGCACAGGGCCTTCCCCAAAGCCTGGCCAGGCCCTAAGGCTGAATGGACACTTCTGACTGGTCGCCACAGGGATCATGAAGCCTGGGTTTCCCAGAACACAGCTTGGGATGTGCCTTTTGCCTGCCTAGAGTCTCTTTAGAGGGCCCAGGCTCCCACTGTGGGTAAATTGTCCTCAAGATACTCTGAAAAAGGAAGCTCCTTAGCAAAAGGAATTCCACATCCACAGCCACCCCATGCCAGTGCGGTCTCTAACCCTTACAGTTGGGCATGCCCTGAGTCACCAGGTGGGTGGGTGGATAGTTTCGTGCCCCCACCCTTTTGCTGGGCAGCCTCAGGTTAGTTATAAGATATCTCTGGGCCCCATGTTCTTCCACTGGGCCATGAGAAAGATCAAGGAGCAGCAAAATGGCAACATCTTTCCTCACCTACCACCCCAGAGGGTGAGGCATCCCATTCCCTCAGGAGAGCTCACGGGTGGGGAGGCTGCCATCTTCAGGAGCCTGGGGCTGCGGAGTCCAAGACAGCTGCACTGGGGTCAGAATTGAAGGTACCCCTGGCACACCCACGGGCAGTAGGCAGGGTCCCCAACTGTCCCCTCCTCAGGTTCAAAGATTCTGCAGGCTCAGGGTATCAGGAAGGAAGCTGGAGAACCCAGAGGCAGAGCTGTGCGCTGGGGGAGGCAGAGCCTCTCCCCACGTCTCTCATGCGGTTGCCTGAGCATCTACCTGAGGGACCGGGTCTGAGTGGGAGGGTGTCAGTGTACAAGACTGCAAATCTGCCAGAGCGCACACATCCGTGTGTATCGTGTCTGTGTGTGGCCCTCATCTCCTTCCCCTTTCTCCTCCTGCCCTGTGCTGCCTTCCTTCCAATTCTGTTTTATCCCTGCCCCTACTTGGTCCCATACCCAGTGAGGCCTAGGCCTTCTCCTCCATTTCTCCTCAGCTCCTCTACTGCTCTTAGTCAGTGAGAGGTCAAAGCTGATAGTGCCCTTTGAGGTCATCCCCTTATTTTAGTGAAAAGTGAAAGTGAGAGAGAAGAGAACACTGGTTCAGGGTTACCCAGCGGGTCAGTGAGAGAGCCCGATGAGCACCCACGCTGAATCCCTGCCACCTGCCTAGACCACCCTCTCCACATCATGGCTACTCTAACTCACCACAGACCTTCTCCACCCCCACTTGCCTTCTGGGAAAATCATCTCTAATCTCCCTGTTGGCCTCAGTGGGATCATCTTGCTTGACCTCCAGGCCATGATCTCTGATATCCAGAAATATCCACCCTGGTGCTGGTGCCACTAGTACTTGAGTAATTATATCTACAGCCAGACTCACTCTCAACCTGCGACGATCTGTCTCTCTCCATTGCCTCTTCCCTCTTTCCCTCATCCCTGGGTTTTGGGGGAAATATGATCTGTAAACTACTTTAGATCTCCTCTTTCCCTTTCCCCCAGGTTCAGCTTGCCATCAAGTCCCGTGGTTTCTTCTTTTGAAACACTCTTGGAATCTTTACTATGTCTATGGCCAGGGGCACAGCTGTGGGGCTGAAATCTACCTGGGGCTCTGCTTGCAAAGCCAGGCCCGTGCCCGTGAGGCTCACCTGCCTTGCAGGAAGTCCCTTCCTTCTTACTCCTCTGTGCCCCCAGAGTGCCTCTCCCCACCCTGCAGAGATTGCCATGTAGGGTAGAGATAGCCAGGCTCCTGAGCCCTCTGAAACTTCAGAATTTTCTAGAATCTGGTCACAAGGTATCCACCTGGTAGCCTCACCTTCCACTGCTCCCCTTTACTCTTCTTGAGCCAGGCTTCTCACAGCCTGAACCTGCATCATCTACCTGCTTAGCTAGTCTCCTCACCCCCACCATCCTCTCTTCTATTCTGGGCCAACCCAAGGGGCACTCAGCCTTCAGGGCCTGGCTGAAACCTACTTCCTTATGATCAGCCTTTTCAAGCTTGGGCAGTGCCAGGCAGCAGCATGGGCTCAGCACTCTGGGTGTGAGTAGACAATGGGAGGCGGGGAAGTGGAACCCCCACAGCCATGGAGCCCTCTGGCCCTCATCTGGTGCTCTTGGTTTTCAGAAGAGGCCTTTGCATTCAACCCCTGGCTGAGCCAGGGAAGTTCTCTGGCACTTTCCGCTCAGTGGTAAAGAGCTTATCCTCTCCTAGTAGGATCCAGAACAATTCTAAGTAGCTCGGGCAGTGAGAGAAGTGATTTTCCCATTGTTCCTGAGTTAGCTCTTGTGCAGCTGTCACCCACAGGCTCCAGCCCTGCCCTCTGCGTCTACACAGAGCACACTGCAGAGACATGAAGAAAGTGCCGAGGGCTCAGCCATGTCCAGTGGCTGTCTCTTCATAGGTTATGTGAGAGGACCAGCACCCCCTTTTCCTCCTTGGAACTATGTCACCCTGTTTTGTTTATCTGTGCTCTCTTTCTAGTGCACCTCTTGGAGATGATGGAACTCAGAGTCAGGGAAAGGAAGGGTTCACCCAAGGTTAACTAGAGCCCATCTGCAGCAAATCGAAGGCCAGAACCTAGCCGGGGGCATGTTCTGTTGGAGCTCTGGCCTCTGAAGGGCTGTTCTCCAGCTGAGAAGTCGCTGGCCCAGCCCCAAGCACAAAACCACTGACCCTCCATGGTCAGAAGCGTCTTCAAGAGCACTCAGGGTTGTGCGCTTTGTATAGAGAAGTGGCAGTGAGATTGGGAGGGACTAAAGGAGGCAATAATCCCACACCCTCGCCCAGCTTCAGAGGAGCTGGTGCTGAGGCGGTTGCCATGGTGACAACAGCTCCCTGGTCAGGAGATTTTCTCTCTTTCCTTTCCTCCCTTTGCTGTTCTCCAAGCAGCAGCAACAGCAGTAGTAACCAGGTCTTCTCCCTCTCCTTTTTAAGGAGAAGAAGGAGGTGACAAAGGGTGAGCCCTGTTGGCCACCTCCAATTTGGAGTTGTCCATGCCAGGAGTGGGCTGGTGGTCCAGGAGACTCCTAAGAGAAGGAGATGGGAAGGTACGTGGGAGGGGATGGCCTGCACCCAGGTCTTGGTAAGAACCAATAACCCCTCAGCGGGAGCCCATAGGCCTCTACTTTGAAATGTTTTTAGTGGTTCAGGGCCCTGATTTCCCCAAATCAGTCATCAAACCAGAGCATGTCCATGTTGGAAGGCTGTTCAAGATCACTTCAACCAGTTCACCCTCTTTCCTGTCCCCTTCCCTGTATTGTGAAAGATCAGAGAGAGAAAAGTGAGTTGGCCACCGAGATGCACGATTTGCACCCAGCTCTTCTGCCTTCCAGGTTCAGGCCACCTTAAGGAAAGGAGCAACATGGTCTACACGGAGCTCTGCGTGGTCCCTGTGGGACAGCAGGAAGATGAGAGAGAGAGGGAGTGACTACCGGACTGGAGAGTTGGATTAGAAAGACATTTGGGAGGTGCAATGAGGGGACTTGGTGCTCTGGCTGTGAGGGGGAAGAGCAGGAGGTGTGGAGGCTGGAGCCCAGGCACCTATTGATGGGGTACCGGTGTTCCCTGGGAGTAGGGGTGTCCCTACTTCATTCTCCAGCCAGGATAAAAGAGGCCAAAAATGGGGCCTCTGCCTAATACTGGGGGCCGCTGGAGGTGCCGCTGCTGCGAATGTCTGCCAGCAGGACATGAGAGGAAGGGTCCCTTCTTTACTCAGGTGTACAGTGAGCCGGTGGGCTTTAGAAATGGAAATGGGGGCGATGTGAGTGGGGGTGGGCTCTCGAGGTGGGGGCAGTCTTCGGGTGGTGTGAAGGGCGGTGAACTGCTGCTGTGGGTGGGGGCTATCTGGAGGTGGGAGGCTGCCACAGAGCTGGGCAGGCTACTCATCTCCAAAGGCAACAGGAGGGAGGGCGACTTGTGCCTCCTCGAGCACCAGCTACACCCCAGCCCCAGGTGCGTGAGGTGTGGGGAGCCTGGGGGCTGAGCAATGGCTGCTACCCCATGAGTTGGAGGTAAGGAAGAGGCTCTGCTTCCTCTCCTGGACTCAGGGACGGCCTGAGGTAGAGTTCCCCTGCCCAGGGGCGGGATCTCCAGATGCTGCCGCCTGTGGCAGACCCAGGGTCAGCGACGTGGATCAAGGGGCAGGAGACGAGGATGGGAAGGAAAAGAGGAGGGGGAAGGACCCAGGGCCTGCGCCCGGGGGGTGACCCCGGGGGCCCAGCCCCACCCGCATTACCTGAGGCCGCTCACGGGTCGGTTGCTGGATGGCTCCGAGCCTCCGCGGGCGGCGGGGAAGAAGCTGGCTCGTGGGCAAGCTGCTGGGCTGTCCAAGGTCCGCGCCGTAGCCGCCTCCCAGCTCTTGTATCACTATGTGCTTCTCGGAGGCGACACGATTTGCATAAGCCCCGCCCCATCCCGGGCAGTATGGACGTCGATTGGCTCCGCTGGGACCGAGTGGCAGGCTGGGCTCCAGGTGGGGCTGGGGTGGCCAGTGAAGACGCCACGGGAGCGCGCCCCGCCCGCCTGCGCTGACCTTCCCTGAGTCGCCAGGATGGGGGGAGGCTTTACCCCCACCTGTACCCCAGCCTTGAGGCTCAGACCCCGGCGCGCAGCCTAGAATGAAAAGTACCGATGATTGAAGCGGATTCGCAAAAACAACCGCACCGTTGCTATGGAAACGGAAGAACCGCAGCCGAGTCTCTAAGCTTTCTCTTCCAGGGCCCCAGCGGTAGTGGGGGTGGAAGAGGGTGTGACTCACAAGATGAGACCCTCCCCCCAATATTCCTACCCGATATTGGAGGGAGACAAAGAGGAGCTGCAGAGTGCCAGGGTCGGGGAGGAGGGGTTGGGGTAGTTAGCAGCTCAGGCCTTCGCACACCAGCCCCCCACGCTCCCCTCCGCCGCGGAGCAGAGCTGGGGGTGGGTGCGCGCGCAGGGCGCAGTGTGGCCGCGAGGAGCCCACCTCCACCCAGTCCCTCCCTCCAGCCACCCCTCCAGTCCTTAATTCAGATCCTTTCCCAGACAGACCCCATCCTTATTTCTCGAGGACCGGGAGACCTCTCGGGTTCTGCCCCAGAAGGAGCCCTCCACCGACCCCATGGACCCCTCCATTCCCCACCCTCCCGTGTTCCCGTCGCATGAAGGGAGCCGGTCCTCCGCCGCCGCCAGTCACCGGCCTCGGATGTTGACACAAACCCGAGGCGGTTTACACTGAGCGGGTCTGGAAGGTTTCAGGGCCCCGGGAACACCTCCTTCCCGCATTCGGGGGTCTCCCCAAAGCCCAGCCTGGCAGCCCAGATCGCACAGACTTCTGAGAGCTCCCGACCCAAGGCGTGGAAAAGGAAAGCAATCATTTTATGCCAGACTGGGGGCGAAAGGGGAGCAGCTATCCTTCGGCCCGGCCACGTGCGAGGGAGGGACTTGTAGAAATCTATCAAAAGTAGAGGCGGGGCGCCCGGGAATTGGTCGAATGGGATCGCGGATGCAGAAGAGCGCGGTGAGGAGGCCGGGCTTCTGTCCAAGAAGCAAATGTAGAGATGGGAGCCCCATGGGCCGTGGGGGATGGGAATGGGGACACAAACGCCTCCGCGGAGGCGAGGCTTCTGGGGCTGGTCCCAGAAACTCCCGGGACAGGCCGGCCTGGGAGGCATCAGTGGTCCCTCTTCTTTAGGAACCAACCCATTCTTCCTTGAACTGGTTTTGCTGGCCCTTTGTCCTGGCTGCAGGATATGCTTCCTCTCTGGGGCCCTAACAGGGATTGGGGGCGCCATGGTATCTTCCTTTCCAGGTAGGAGGTACATCCCTATCACCTTTAGTGGATGACTTACAAGGGACGTCGTTTAAAAGCCCTAACCCTTTCACTTCCCAAGCACTTTCTCTGCTCTGGACTCATGGGACCTACAGATGGACACCAATTATGCTCCTTAAATTAACCACACTCCAAGCAAAGAGGAGGGAGAGATAGCATAGGTTGCTCAAAGTGGTATCCAAAACCCTAAAATGGAGTCCCACTTTTGCCAGTGATTCCACACATGACCATGAGCAAGACCTTTCTAACTTGGGCCTCCCAGACTGTAAAATGTGAGAACTGTTCCAGGAGACCCCATGGAGCAGAGGAAGAATTTCAGATAGGAGGATGAAGAAAGTGTGGGGTTAAATAAAATTATATGGTCATAAATCTGACAGCGCCACTTGTATTCCTGAGCCAGCAACAAGAGCCAACATATGGGCCGGTGAGATGGTTCAGTGGCATAAGCACCTGTCTGGCAAGCGCGAGGACCGGAGTTCGACTCCCGGAACCCACGTATGAAAAAAGGGCCGGTGATATCGCTCAGCGGCATGGGCGCCTGCTGGTGCGCGAGGTCCTGAGGTCGACCCCTGGTACCCACAAAAAAAAAAAAAAAAAAAGAAAAAAATAGCCAACATATATTGAGAGCTCACTCTGTGCCATGTGCTATTCTAGAACTTCACAGTAGTCCTCTTTTATTTGCCGTTTCACTTTCTGTGATTTCAGTTACCTGGAGTAAACCATGGCCCAAAAATATTAAATGGAGAAATTCCAGAAAGAAATAATTCCTAAATTTAAAATTGTGTGCTCTTTCAGTAGCATAATGAAATCTCATGCCATTCCTCTCTGTCCCTTCATCCTGGCTGGACATGAATCATCCTTTTGTCCAGTGTATCCATGCTGTATACACTACCTGCCTGTTAGTCACTTAGATGGGCTGTAGTAGTACCTGTGTTCAAGTAACCCTTATTTTACTTACTAATAGCCACAATCTGAGTAGTGATGCTGGCAGTTTGTGTATGCCAAAGAGAAGCCACAAAAGGCCTCCCCTTTAAAGTAAAAAGGTGAAAGTTCTTGATTTAAAAAGAAGGAAAAAAAAATGTATGCCGATTGTTAAGATCTACAATAAGAATGAATGTTCTATCTATGAAATTGTGAAGAAGAAAAAAATGTGCGCCAGTTTCATTTTCACACCTCAAACTGTAAAAGTCGTGGCTTAGTTAAAATGAAACAGGCATTCAGTGATATGGTTCAGTATTATCTGCAGTTTGTGCATCCACTGGGCATCTTGGAACATACCCCCGTGGATAAAGGGGAACGAATATATATGTATGGACAGAGATCCTTCCATGTTCCAGGCTCTTCATCACATTTTTACTGCATCATTTCACTTAAACCCAAGGATGACCACTGTCAGGGGTGTTATTAAAAATATCTAACTGTCCACCCAGGCTCTTAGTGTTACCACTCAGAATGGCTTTAGTGCTAGGTTAAGGTCTTAGTATAGCTAACTGTTCTGTCAAGAGTTAACACCTTAATTATGCGATCAAGAGGGGCAGAGAGAGGAAAAGTTAGTTTGGTGGGGGACCGAAGGCTATGATAATATATTTACTGGTCAATTGGAAGAATTTTGATGTTTTCACAACCAGTTCAGCTGTACTGGTGCATAGGAAGAGAATTTCAGCGCTGGTATCATTACTTTACTTCAGGGTAGAAGATGGAGCTCGAGAGGGTAGACAGTTTATCCATTGTAACTCAGCTCATGAGTCCCAGAGCTGGAATTCCAGCCTAGGTCTGACACCAGAGCCCACACATTTCACCAATGGTTATCCCATGTACTTGGAGGGGGACAGGTAGCATGCATGACTGGGCTGGGGTTCCCTCTGTCATGCAGCTGAAGGCTGAGCCTGAGACTTGTGGCTTTTGTTCTGAGGCTTTCTCATGGCCTTGCTGTTCTCAGGCCATGGCAGACACCTGTTCTACGTAAAATGAGGAAGTCCACGGGGAGCAAAGTGTGTGGAAGGACAGTGGGGCTGTGCAAGGGGCCTCAAAAGGGACCATTGAGGGAACTGAGCCCAGCAGGGCTCCAGTGAGAGCAACGTGGTGGCCACTTCATTTTGTTTCACCAAGTGCTAGCATTTCTCTCTTCCCTGGTCTAGAGAGTATCTTTATGATGGATAATGCCTCTCTGATTCCCTGGGTTTTCTCTGCCATGATTAGTGCAGCCTGGTGACAGCTGGAATTCCCCTGGGTCCTAGACAGTTCCCTGTCTCCTTCATGGCTGGAAGTGAGATCACCAGAGTTTAATTATTTCCCTTTCTCCTATGGGGTAAGCAGGACTTCTTTAAATTTCCAAAATGGAAATCAATCACTCTGCCTCTTTGTATCTCTAGTTCTGTGTGTGTGTGTGTGTGTCTGTCTGTCTGTCCATCCTTTCCTTTTAAAATTTTTTAAAAAATTCATTTTATTGGTACATTTGAGATATACATAATGATCATGGTCATCATAGGGAATTTGTACCTGTACATGATATATCTTGATTCTTCTTTTTCCCCAATCCCCACCCCTCCCTTCAACCCCTCTTCCCCTCATTTACAAAAGCTTTGTTTCCATGTTTTCCTTCTATTTTCTTGTCCCTTCTTTCCTCTCCCCCTCCCCCATCCCTTGTTCCCCTTCTCGCTTGAACATTTTCTTCTTATTTCAGAATATCTATGATACATTTTGGTCCTTATTTACACTTTTGGCTTCTCACACCAGAGAAACAATGTGGTATTGAAACATGTGAGTCTGATTTATTTCACTTAAGTATGGTCTCAATGTGCATCCATTTAACTAGAAATGTCTCAAGTTTATCCTTCCTTGTGGCAGAGTAATACTCCATTGTATATAAAAAAAAAAAAAAAAAACTTATCTTCTTTACCCATTCATCCATTGGTGGACATTTGGGCCATTTCCAAGATTTACCTATTACAAACTGTGCTGCTATAAACATGGGTGTGCATGTATCACTGTGGTGTGATGCTTTTAATTCTTTCAGGAAGACACCAAGAAGGAGAATAGCTGGGTTGAATGGAACCTCTAGTCCTAGTTTTTTGAGGAATCTCCACACTGATTTCTGCAGTGGTTGCAGCAGTCTACACTCCCACCAACAGTGAGAAGGGTTCCTTTTTCCCAACAGCCTTGACAGCATTTGTTATTGGTTGATTTCTTTTTTTTGTGTGTGTGGGTACTGGGGGGTCGAACTCAGGACACCGCACGCCAGCAGGCGCCTGTGCCACTGAGCGATATCACCAGCCCCTTTTTCGTATGTGGGTTCCAGGAGTCGAACTCAGGCCCTCGCACTTGCCGGGCAGGCGCTTAAACCGCTGAGCCATCTCACTGGCCCTGGTTGATTTCTTGATGACTGCCATTCTTTCTGGAGTGAGATGGAACCTCAGCATTGCTTTAATTTGGATCTCTCAAATGACCAGTGATGTTGAACATTTTTTCATATATTTATTTGCCATTTGTACTTCTTTATCTGAGAAGTGTCTATTCATTTCAGATGCCCATTTTTGATTGGGTCTTTAAATTTGGAGGGACTGATTTTTCTGAGTTCTTTATATATTCTAGATATTAGTCCTCTGTCTGAGGAACAGCTGGCAAAATTTTTTCCCATTCTATGGGTTGTCTCTGTACTCTATTGGTGGTTTCTTTTGCTGTGCAAAAGCTTTTTAATAAGATGAGATCCCAGTTGTTGATTCTTTGTAATATTTCTTGTGTGACAGGGGTTTTGTTCATAAAGTCTTTTTCTTTCTTGGCTTGTAAATACGTGGTGGTTAAAACAATATTACAAAGAGTGGATGTTCCTCTTAATCCCATGAGTGATAACTACAAGGAAACTTGTGTTTTTGCCTACCTTGCCTCTGTTTCCCCTTTCACTGGAGAAGTCATATAGGTAGAGAGTTCGGTGCACAGACTTGAGCCAGGCTGTCTATGTTCACATCCTAGCTCTGCCACTTTAACAGATGTGTGACTACAGGCAAGTTACTTTACTTCTCTGTGTCTCAGTGTCCTCTGTAAAATAGGGATGATAATAAAAATGGTACTTATTTCATAAGATTAAAGTGAGTTAGTATGTACCACATGCTGAAAAAGGATTTTCCTTCATGGAATTAAATAGCCTGTGTTGTATACAGTGTTGGTGGGAACTTTCAATCCAATCCAGGTGTCCTGCCTTTCCTTGGACAAGGGTTGGACATATGATTCAACTAAAGCTAAATAGTATCCCCACACCCACCCTGCTAATCTGAATCTTGGGCAAAGTGACTCAAGGGTGGTAGATGGCTGGCACTGGTTTATTCCAGGGCAGTGCCCTGATGGCACTCTTTACTCATTCTGGCTATCTGAATCTGCAGGGGCCACTCTGGTACATGTCCTTTCCAGACTTGCATTTACTGCTTTCCTTTTGGTTGTGAAAGCTATCACCTCCTGTATTAGTCACTTTCCCATGGCTAGAACAAAATACCTGACACATGCAACTTAAAGGAAGAGAGATTTACTTTGGCTCAGGGTTTCAGAGGTTTTAGTCTATGGTTGGTTGGCTCCAAAGCGGCAACATCATGGCAGAAAGACCTAGTGGAGATCAGTTGCTCACTTCATGGCAGCTAGGAAGCAGCAGAGAGATAAGGGAGGAGCAGGGAGGAAAATATACCCTCCACGGTTATGCCCCAGTGACACACCTCTTCCAGTCCCCACATCCTGACAGTACATTTGCTGTGAAGTCATCATTGGATCAATCTACTGATGAGCAGAGAGCCCCTTGATCCAATCACTTCCCCAGAGCCCCACCTCTGAACACATGAAACTTTTTGTATTCTTTTGTTTTTTGAGACAAGGCCTCACTGTATGACTTAGGCTGGCCTTGAGCTCACTATGTATCCCAGACTTGCCTCGAACTCACTGCGTATCCCAGGCTGGCCTCAAACTCACTATGACCCTCCTGTCTCAGTCCTGAGTGCTGGGATTATAGGCATGCACCACCACACCTGGCTCACATGAAACTTTGGGGGGACATTCTAGATCTAAACTCTCTCTCTGGACCTCCCTGCAATTCAGTTTCTAGTCTGTGAATAGGAATACTAAGAGAAACTACTTATTGTGTCAGAATTCAATGAGAATAAAGTGTTCAGTACAGTGCTTGGCATGAGCAAGCACTATACTCTTCTAAATATATAAATCATGGTTGTTAAGGTACTGTATTCACTGAGGCAGAGGCTGCGCAGCATAACAAATAGACCCAAACATACAATGATTCAAATGCAGTAGAAGTTTATTTCCTGTCTACATATAGTTTAGGGTCAGTGTCAGAATGATGGGTAGTTCTCCTGTGTGGGGATTTAGGGGCTTAGGCTCCTTTTCCCTTATGGTTCTACCATCCCCGGGGGCCTCTAGCCAGTGAAAGGGAGAGTGGAGGAGGCACATCTGTTTCTTGTTTGTTTGTTTGTTTGTTTTGAGGCAGGGTCTCACTATGTAGTGCAGGCTGGCCTTGACCTCACTTATGTAACCCAGGCTGACCTCGAACTCAGTTTGATCCTCCAGAGGGAAGATGATGCTATCCAGCAGCCCGACACTACATTTTTTTAATGAGTTGGTGCTCTTGCTGCCACCAACAGAGCCACTGTGGCTACTGTCCTGCAGGAGACCAGGAGCTCCCGCTCTTGCTGGTGCTATAGGCTGGAAGTCTGAGGTCACCTGCTGCTGTTGCTGCCACTGCCAGAGCTGGAGTTCATCTTCCGCAGTGCCTTCCCCTATCACAGCTGGATGAGCAGTAGAATCCTGCATCAACCCTATTGCTTTTGCTGCTGTGGCAGCTGCTGCTCCTACCCTGGCTGGAGAAAGGAAAAATGGCTTCTGCTTTCCAAATTCCTTCCAGTGACACTCATTGGCATAACCTAGTGGCAAGTCAGTTGATAAAGGAATCTGAGAAATATAGTTTACAGGCTTCTGGCCCCTTGCTATACGGAGAGGAACACAGTAGAATGAATAGCAGTGACTGGTACTGTAACTTCAGGGTATTGAAGACTATAGTTTCAGCCACCTTCCTGCTGTGTCTGCCCCACTTCACAAGTAGCCCAACCATCTCCTTACCCCCACTGCTAGGTTTCTGTAGAGGGGCTGAGGCAGGAAGAATGCCACAATCATAAAGGAAGACAGGCCATCTTCTCGCCTCATACTTTGTGGGTGTATTCAAATGGTTCCCTTCCCTAAAACTCTGGGAGGAGGACACAAAAGAGTTAGCTTAAAGGGTTTTGGAGAATCCTCAGGAAGAAGAATGTGACTTATTTCCCAGATATAGCTTAGCTGACCCAACAGGTATGTTGCTTTCCCTCAGTGTGGCAATGGCAGGGGTAAGATGGGGTGAGAAGTAGTTTTTGGGACAGACGATGTGGTGGCAGTGCCAACTAGAGAGGGAGTAAAGGCCATGTTCTTGAGTGGTCCATTCCTAAGACTTACAGAATATAGCTTCTATATTAGTCAGCTGTCTGTCACTGTGATGAAATATCTGACACAAACAATGAAAAGGAGGAAAGACTTACTTTGGCTTATGCTCTCAGAGGTTTTGGTCTGTGATTGGCTGGCTCCATTGCTTTTAGGCCTGGAGCGAGGCAGAAACATCATAGCAGAAGGCTGCACAGAGCAAAGCTGTTTACCTCATGACAGGCGGGAAGCAGAAAGAGCAAGGAAGAGCCAGAGAGGAAGAGATCAGGGACCAGATACAGTCCCCAAGATCAAGCCCTCCAGACCCACTTCCTCCAACTAGACCTAATGTGAATATCCTAGCAGTACATTCAGCTATAAACTCAATGAATCAACCTATTGATGAGGTTAGTGCCTCCCCATGATCTAATCACTTTCCAAAAACCCCATCCATGAACACAGCAACCTTTGGGGGGAAATGTTTTTTTACCCAAATTATAACAGATACTATAGTCCAAGCACTGACCAACAGAACTTTCCGCAATGATCGAACATTCTATATCCATCCTATCCAGTATGGTAGCTACCAGTCATGTGTGGCTATCGAGTACTTAAAATGTGCCTAGGGCAAATGAGGAGCTGAATTTTAAATTTTTATCGAATTCAAATTTAAGTAATCACATATAGACTGCGGCTACTACATTGGTCGATGGAGCCATAGACCTTCAAACCACAGGTAAAGATGATAGATAAGGTCGGGAGTTGTGGGCTTACTGGGACCCTTGCTAAGGAACATGGCATGCTGCCAACTGGGGATGTACAGAAAAATGCCCCTCAATACCTAAGAGAAAAGCTTGGGATTGAGCATCTGTCTAGCAGGGCCTGCAGGGATCTCCCTGCTAGCTCAGAGTGTACAGGTGATGAATTGGACGTGTGTGATGATACTGAAATTTAGCTGAACACACCAGAACAGCCACACTGACTGTTAAAATATATAAGCACTTCTAAATACTTACCTCCCCTCAGTGCCTCTGCCACCCAGCCACACTGCGCTCACCCCCAGGACCCCTCGGACTTTTGAACTGCCTCTGGCTTGGCACAGGGTGGTGCTTTCAGGACCCGCTCATGGATTGACTTCTGCTGGGTTGGCACTGGTGCCATTCTGCAATTTGGAACATCACCCCAGTCTTGGGCACTGCAAGCCCAGCCACTGACGTGTGATTGCTCATACAGGACCTGCAAGAAGCCACCTGCCTCAACTCACCCTGGGGACACATGTGAGAAACTTCTCCTCGCTCCCTCCTCCCTAAACCCTCCACCGGAGAAGCAGTCAGAAGGAATGGATGTGTAAGTGCTCTCTCCAGCCTCTAGCCCCTGGAGCCTTAAGCCTGCTTTTCGTGGGATGGGTGCTAGGAAAAAGCATTGAGTCAGTGTGAAGTAGAAAACTTATTTGGATGGAATTTTAATAACTAAATATGATTGAAGTTATAAACTCTGGTTTGGGGTATGGATGGGTGGGCGACGACAGGAATCATGCGGTACCCTTGATCTTGGCTGACTTCCTGGTTGACTTCTTTCTCAAGTTGGCCGTAGCCAGTCCCTGGCGCCCCCTCTTTTATCTAGCCCCTGGGATGCCCAGTCACTCCGACCAGTGACGCCTTATCCCTCCACCCTTTGGACACACACACACATGCACACGCACACGCTTACATGCCTGGCAGCCCTCAAAGCCTCCACGGACCACTGGGAATCCTGGAGCAGATCAAGGGTACAGAGGCCAGCCTGGCTCAAGCTGGGACAATTAAATGTATCCCGGGAGTCTGGAATTTTGAATGCAGAGGCTCAGAAATCTTGTCAGTAGAGCAGGATCGGGTGGATGGTGGTGCCCTAGGAATAAAGTCCTGTGGTCTCTTGCTATAGAGCCTCAGGGCCTGCTCTTCCCCTCTGTCACAATTTCTTGGCTGTTCAACCCTTTCTTGGAGTCCTTAAGATACCCCTTAACCCCTCTAACATGTCACCCTGACTCTCTCCACCTCCCACCTTGCTTTGGTCCCTTAACTCCCACCCCTTTCCCCTTAAGTTAGCCAGAGCTTGTTTCTATGGCTTGCAGCCAGAGGCATCTCAACTTACAAAAGCCATTCAAGGTGAGACAATAGGTGCAGTGATAGGCAGCTGCCAGCAGAGGGACCATGGGTTCACTTTGAAGAGACCTTTGCTTGGCCCCAGAAGCCTTTGAAGGGAAGATGAATAGGGGAGCCAGGCAGTGGAGAAAGAATTCTTCCTTGAAGTATTTTACCCAGGTAGGGCAAGGAGGCACACAAAGAGATAGCGAGATGGGAAGTCTGAACCTTTGATTCAATCACAACTGCATAATTCAATTTGCTCACTGTGTGATCTTGGGCAAGTCACCTAACCTATCTTGTTTGCTCATTTATAAAACTGGAATAAATCTAGAACTCTCTTATAAGATTGTTGTGAGGATTAAATACAAAATTTCATCTTAAATGCTCGAACCCTTTATACATACACTGTTACTACGTTTTGGCTGTTATTACTTTCATGTCACTGAGCAGAGCTAAAGGGCCAAAGATAGAGTTCCAGGATAGCACATAGACATGCGTCAGACCATGGGGACTCTTCCAGGTACCCTGACATACACTGGATAGGAGAGCTATCTGGGTATCTTCATGGAAGAGTTTGTGGCAGTCCTGGGAACAGAAAGTTCTAGAGACCAGAACCCATAAAACCCAGGAAACTGAATCCATTCCGGATGCCTCAGATGATGGGAGGAGGACCAGGCCATGGCAGGGGGTATGAAGTATCTTAGTGAGGTATCCACCTTTGGGCATTGTAGCCTCCACAGGTGGCCAGTTTTCCCTGAGGACTGATTGATGGTCCTCACAGGTGTCGGAGATAGACAGGGATCCTTAGGTGCATGTGTTGGAGGCCGAGGGGACATTAAAAGGTTGTATCCAACCAGGAGAATTAGTCTCTGTTGTCGCTCTTTGCATGCCACGACCATGTGTGCAGTAGGGACTGACATTCAGTGTAGGCCTGGAAGATTAGAATAATGGTTAAAGTTAAGGATCCAGGATATGGACAGAGCTTTGCCATACTTACCAGCCATGTGGCCTTGGGCAAATCATTTAAGCTCTTTGATCTTCTGTTTCTTCATTTTAAAGCAAATTCAGTGATATGATACCTTCCTCTTGGGGTTATTGTAAGAATGTTGAAGCATTGTCCATATAAAACAGTTAAAATCTGACACATAGTCAACACTGAATAAATGTCAGCTGCAGTTAGGACACCTGCAAATTTTCAAGGTGGAATACTGTCCACAGGGGCACCTGTGTGGGGTCAGCATTTCAGATCTCAGCCTTCTTCCTTCCCATGACGCCAGCCATGAGCTTTCCTGGCTTCCACTTTCACAGCTGTCCCCAGCCTAGGCAGACCCCTGGACAGGGCTGCCTTCATAGGCAGCCACGTAGGACCCACACCCTTGATTCAGTGCTTGGCTATCACCACTCTGAAATTCTTAATACATTTTTCAGCAAAGGCCATATGTTTTCATTTTGCCCTTGGTCCCCTGGAATTAGGATATTTTTACTATTCCCAATCTAATTTGTGATTATTTTCTCAATGCCCAGTTCCTCGAACAGTGCACTGTGTTATACCTCCACCCTTTTTTATTTTGAGACAGGGTCTCACTAAGTTGCCCAGACTTGGCTCAAACTTGCGATCCTCCTGCCTCAGGCTCCTATGTAGCTGGGATTATAGATGTGTGCCACCATGCCCTGTTACGTCGGCTTCTTAAAAAATACTGTGGTTTAATGATTATATGGCTTTTACTTTATTCATTTTGTCTTTACAACATTTTAACCTTTTTTGTTGTATTTCTTATAAAGTTTTATTATATTACTTTTAATAATATCCACTTCCACCTGACAGACCTTATCTTAAGAGGACGGTTTCTAAGTCTTTTTGTCTAATGCATTTCATACACTGATCAAAATACAGCAGCCCAGGGCTGGGGATATAGCTCAGTGGCACATAGCCTGCCTAGCAAGAGTGAGGTCATGAGTTCAATTCCTGGTACCAAAAAAAAAAAATACAGCAGCCCAATAACAATACTACTAAGACATGAAATGCTGTTAACATTTGCTGTAGATCCTTTCAGGTTATGTATCTGTTCATCCACCCATCTGCCAATCTAAAGTTACATAAGTATATCTATATTTCTCTATCTCTATATAACTTTTAACCTGTATTTCTTTCTTTTTTTTTTGTGGGTACCAGTGGTCGACCTCAGGACCTCACGTGCCAGAAGGTGCCCGTGCCGCTGAGCGATATCACTGGCCCTTTTTTCGTATGTGGGTACCGGGAGTTGAACTCAGGACCTCGCGCTTGCCAGGCAGGCACTTATGCCCTGAGCTATCTCACCAGCCCTTTCATCCTTTTTTTTAAGCTATAAGAGCAATGCATGTTTATTGTAATAAATTCAAATAATGAAGGAGACTGTAGAATAAAAAGTAATTGTTGTCCCCTACCACCCCGTTCTAATCCTGTTGCTTCTTTCCTTCCAGACCATTTTCTTCACTTACACACACACACATGAACGCATGCACACACACCCCACAAGCTTGCTCCTAATTCATTTAATCATTCCCCTATTCATGGATGTTGCTATGGTTTGAATATTGTTTGAGTGTGTCCCCAAGGATTCCTGTGTTGAAAAGTAATCCCTATTGTGAACTATTAGGAGGGTGGGAACTTAATCTGATTCTGCTGCTAAAAGGTAAGGATTTGAGAGGTGATTAGGATGACATAAGGTCTTCAGGATGCAGCCCCAGTAATTGGAACCTGGTGGCTTTATTAAAAAAAAAAAGGAAGAGAGACCAGGAGACACACGCACACATGTATTCTCCTTGTCTCTTGCCATGTGACGCCTTCACAGCCTTGGGACCTGTCAGCAAAGCCACCCTCAGGTGTGGACTCTTGACCTTGGACCAGAACTATGAGCCAAAATAAGCTTCTTTTTTTATAGGTTACCCAGCCTCAGGTATTTGGTATTAGTGACACAAAAAAACTAATATAGACATTTATAATTATCTTCTACTTTTCACTGTTAGAAATTTGCTTTAGTAAACCTGTACATATACTGAATCTCTTCTGTAGGGCATGTTCCTACAATTGTTCCCTACTGATTAACACTGTCACTGAAGTAGATCAGTTATTTACCACAACTCAGCCCAGATTAGGCATCCTCTAGCTTTGAAATTTGCCAATTTAATAAGAAATTGTATCTTGTTATTGATTTAATGTATGTTCCCTGATTATTCCTGAAATTGAGTATCTTTTCTTTCTTTTTATTTTATTTTATTTTTTATTTTGTTTTTTTGAGACAGGATCTTGCTATGTAGTCTAGGATGGCCTTGAACTCACTGTGTAGCCCAGGCTGGCCTGGAACTCTCAGCAATCCTCCTGTCTCAGCCTCTTGAGTACTGGGATTACAGGTGTGCACTACCACACCCAGATTTGTATCTTTTTGTATGATTTTTGACCTCTCCTATTTATCTGTGACTGACCTTTTTATACCTCTATGCTAGTTTTCAATTGGGTTATCTTTTTCTTGTTTATTTGTATTACGTTCTTATATACTATAGATACAATCTTTTCCCTATTATATAGGTAGTAAATATTTTTCTCCGTCTGTATCTCTTAACTTTGTTTAGAATTTTTCTGGCACACAGAAATTTCTCATTTACATAGTAGAGTCTCTCATCCATTTCTACATTCCCTTCTGGTATTTTTATAGTTTTTGTATATTCAGATCTTTGCTCAGTCTGCAATTTATTTTGATATAGGTTGTGAAGTAGGTATCCAACATTTTCCCCCTTCTTTTGTTCTTTAAATCTGTTTCTAGCCAGGTGTGGTGGTGCATGCCTATAATCCAGCTCTCAGGAGGCTGAGGCAGGAGGATCGCTATGAGTTTAAGGCCAGCCTGAACTACACAGTGGGTCCAAGGCTGGCCTAAGCTACATAGCAAGACCCTGTCTCCAACAAAACAAAAACCAAAAAATCTATTTCTAAGTGGGTTGAAATCACTTTTGTATGGACAAGGTAAAAAGAGTAAGATAGAAATTCCCTGGGAGAGGATTGTTGGGAGTTTTATAGGAACATGAAAGGCTGTAGTAATTTCTTTCACTGTCTCCCACACCCTAATTACTTTAGCCACCCTCTGGTGACAGAACACTGGGTGTCAGGTTGTTGATACTCATGACTGCATTTTCTGTTGAGGGCTATGACCCAGTTTCAGGGAAACAGAGGCCAAAGGAAAAGGAAAGGAGGCTAATTGATGGGCTTGGGTGAGGCCTGTGGGGTATGGTGTGAGGGACATCAAATGGGAAAGACAACAGTCACGGAATAAATTAAATGTGAAAAGGGTGAAAACACAAAGTTCAACTGTGAAATAGAAGCGTTTTTCCTATTAAAAACAAAAACAGGTGTGATGGCACACGCCCATAATCTCAGCTACTCAGAAGACTGAAGCAGGAGGATTGTAAGTTCCTGGGTAATTTACTGAGGCCCTGTCCCCCCCAAAAAAAAAAAAAAAAAATTTAAAGCTATAGCTGTAGCTCAGTGCCTAGTATGCACAAAGCCTTCAGTTTAATCCCCAATACCACCACACACACACACAAAAGAAAAGGAATAAATCTGGATTCTGAAAGGAGAATTTGCAGGTGGGGATGAGGCTGGCAGGGCAATTTAGTGAGACCCTTTCTCAAAAAAAAATTGAAAAAAAATTTTTTTTTCTGTCTTTTTGAGACAGGGTTTCACTATGCAGTTCAGGCTGGCCTTGAACTCACTTTGTAACCCAGGCTGGCCTCGAACTCACAGTAATCCTCCTGCCTCAGCCTCCTGAATGCTGGGATTACAGGCATGCACCACCACACCCGGCTAAAAAATTAAAATGTTAGCATACTAGTTGGCAAGTGGTAAATAGTTACTTCAATACCTAGTAAAATTAATTCTTTATAAGTTACAGTATAAACTCATTAGGACACCATTGTCACCATTGATAAATGAGCCTCCTAAAATAGCGACATTTGAGAAACATGAACAATGCTCACTGCTGCTGCTTCGCCCACGGCGCAGCAGACCGCGCCGCTGCATTGCTCATCTTTATGAGGAACTCGGGGCCTTGGAGGAATCATCAGTTTATCTTTATCCTCAAATTACTCACTTGTTTGTGCTTCTACAGAGTCTGGCCTTTCCACTGGTGCACTATCTGTGCACTACAATACTTTATAGTAAGTGAGCAGGGTTTGGTTTTCTTAAAAGACACAGAGCCCAGGGAAACATTTTAAAAGTGAACAAACACCCAGGATAAAGATAGCGGCTTTCACATGTCTGGTTGCAACTGCCATCGCCTCCCACCTGGATAACCGGAACAGACTGGGAACTGCTTTGCCTTCCTCCACTCCTGTTCCTGTAGAGTCTATTTATTCTCCAGACAGAAACCAGAGTGATCTTCCAAAAGCAAAAACTGTTCTCTCAGTCCACACTCATGCCTCACCTCTGACCCGATTTCATGACTCTCGCTCCATCGCCCCATCGTTCATTCTCTTCTGCTACCCTGACCTGTACCAGTCAGAGCACTCCAGAGACACAGAACCGAGGGGATGGCTATTATCTACAGACAAACATTCATTTTAAGGAATTGGCTCACGTGATTGGGAGAGAGGCAAGTCTGAAATCTGTGGAGCAGGCTGACAGGCTGGAAATGCAGGCAGGAGTTGATTTTGGAGTCTCTACTGAGAAGACTGGAAACTCGAGCAGAATTTCTATGCTCCATTGTGGAGGCAGAATTCCTTCTTTGGGGAGGCCTCAGTCTTTCCTCTTAGAGCTTTCAACTGATTGAATGAAGCCCATTCATGCTATGGAGGCTAATCAGCTTTACTCAAAGTCTACTGATTTAAATGTTGATCCCGTCAAAAGAAGTACCCCATGGCAGTAGCTGCACTAGTGTTTGACCTAACAACCAGGCACCACAGCTGGACTAATTGACACCTAAAATTAACATCACATGGCCTCTTTGCTGTCCCTAAAGGTGGGTGTAAATTCTATCTCAGAGCCTTTGTACTCACTCTTCTCTCTACTCAAAGCGTCACGTGACCTCATTCAGCTACTCACGAGGCTCTGCGATATCTGCTTGTGGGCTCCTTTACCTCTTTGGGGTTTTTCTGGATGTCAGTGCAGTGCAGCCTTCTGATAGCCTATTGCAAGCCGCCCCCAGCCTCGCCCTCTACTGGGCTTCTGTGTATGGTGGTCTCAAGTGTGGCATGCCTCAAAGGCACGCTTTCCACTCTGTTACATTCTACTCATAAACAATTTTATCCTGGACTATAATCTCCTTAATAGTTTGGGCCCTATCTAACTTGCACACTGTGCCAGTGATTAAGCTATTATCCCTCAAACCCTCCTTTCTATAATCTGCTTTGTGAGGCTGGGGTTGGGGCTCCGAAAACCTCATTTCTGCTCTACTAGCTCTGTTAGGCTCCTATAACAGAAGGGCTTTTATGGGGTGTTTTAGG
Source organism: Erethizon dorsatum (assembly GCA_028451465.1). Classification (NCBI taxonomy): domain Eukaryota; kingdom Metazoa; phylum Chordata; class Mammalia; order Rodentia; family Erethizontidae; genus Erethizon; species Erethizon dorsatum. Next base: position 103,787,835 of record CM051827.1, on the reverse strand, counting down.
GCAGCTGGGAATTGTTTAATCAGGTATGGAAAGATATGCAGACACAGAAATGACTGTCACAAGGAGGAAATGCCTTGCAGTTCCCTAGAAATGGGAGCTACTCCGTGGCAGGAACAGGGGGCCCACAGAGATCAGGATCAGTGAGGAGCAGAGGGAGCAGCGGTGGGGGGACACGGGAACCAGAACCTTCATTGTGGCTTTCACTGGGAGGAGTGGGCAGGACAGGGTAAACAGCCTCAGGATTGGCTGGTTTGAATAATTTTGGCAGGCTCAGGGTACCGGGGCTGTCCTTGGTTGCCTGCTACCTGAGGCTGGTGATTACTATGGCAGGTGGTTAGTGGCCCAGTTCCAGATGGGAGCAGTTGGTGGTTGGGGTTATAGGCTCTGGTTGGAAAGGTGGATCCTAGGGTCAGCTGTTTGCTATCCCTAGAATTAGCTAGCCCTAGAAGGGACAGTCTCTCTAGGGTCAGTAAGGCCCCAAGATGTCAAAGCATCATATAAAAGAAAATTAAAAGGCGTAGTTAATACACAGGGAGAATGCATGCTTCTCTCACTTCCTCTTTTGGTTCCCTGTGAATTTCCGGTGGGTTCTCTGATGGCTTATATTTTAGTGAGCATCACTCCCAAAGTGCTTCTGTTCCACTCCCTGGCAACAGCAGTGTTTTCTTGTAGCAGTGCCCGAGACTCGTTTACAGTTCCCAGCACTTGGCAGAGCCAATGCCACTGTACGCCTCTCAGAGACACCAGCACCAGCCAGCCAGTAGCGGGTCCCCAAGACTCTGGGTTTCAGCCACACAGGACCCTCTTTCAGGTTCAGAGACCAGAATCATCCGAGCAGTGAGCATTTCACCTCAGTCCCTTTCTAAACTCATAAATTTTAATAATTCAAACACATTTGCTTTGTTTCCTCAGCCCCAGGGGTGGTAGCTGCTTCCTGAAATTCCTACCTCTGTGATATATTGGTGTCGTTTTACTGCCCTTTTAGTTACTGTTTTAACTACTTATACCTAGTTACCAATCATTTATGTTTTTCTCTGTTCAAATTACTGGTGAGGTTCTGTCTCCTGAATGGACCCTGGCTGATTGAGAAACGGGTGCCAGGAGTGGCTCCTGGAAACAGATCTTCAAAAATGGTATATTTCTGGACACTGCTTTGATTGTGTTCTTGGGCTTGAATTCAGTGGTGAACTCCTTGCCTGTGGAAAACAAGACGCCAGGATACTCCGAGATGCAGTGATGTCACAGTTATTTATGTTATCACCTAGTGTCTATTGACACTTCCTTAGGAGACAAAATGGCTGTTCTACTTGTCATTATGGCAGTCATAAAATGACTACCAGGACTACGGTATGCGATAGATGCTTGGACTGTCGTGTGAGATAGACGCTTCGAATGATCACAGATTGTTTATAAGAAGAAAATGACAATTTCAACTGAACATTCAGTCAGGATTATGACCAAATTTAAGGAGTAATTAACATGTCTTAGAAATGGATAGTACGAATGTCCCCCAAAGAAGGATACAACGGTTATTGAAACTTTGCATCTCCTATTTTGAGGAGAGGATTAGATGTCTTGTTTGAAAGATGGTTGTGTCATGTTAGACAAAAAGACAGAGTTGTTTTTATTACCTTATGGAAGTGAAATATGGGAGGAAAAAGGTGAATGGATGTTGAGTAGCCAAAATGATGGATTGTGCCAGTTATTAAGCTGTTGTCTATTAGCTCCAACCTTTGCTTTTCTGCTGTGCTGGAGCAGGGACTCTGGACTACATTTCTGCTTTGCCAATGGGGCTTCCTATTAGGCTCTGTGTGTGGCAGGAGAGGAATATTACAAGACTGCAGGAGAAAGAAGGGACTAGTTTCTAGCCTCCTGAGCTTGTGAGAATTACCCACCAACCCTCCCTCACCCTGGCCATAGCAGTTCCTTCCTGTGGAGATGGCGGAAGCCAGTTTGCAGTTTCCCCAGCACCCCCAGACCGGACTCATCTGCTTCATTCAGAAACTCCCCCAACAGCTGAGTAGCACCCCTCCTTGGAGACTGGAGATTCAGCTCTGCAGGGCCTCTCAGCCAAGCTTGAATTTTAATAACCTGAACACCTTCCATTTGTTCTCCCACCCCAAGGAGTGGTGCTTGCTTCCTGTGATTGCTGCCTCCAAGATACTTTAATGTCCTTTTCTTACCTGCATTTTTTCACCTATCCAGGCTTAGAGCCACACGGTGAGTAAGACTGTCTGCATATGCTTATAGCTTAGCAAAAATTTCCTTTGTCATCCTATTTATAGGGACAAGGAACCTGGGCCACAGAGCAAATGAGTAACCATCCTCTGGTCACCCTGTTAGTAGGTGATAGAGCCAGACTTTGGTAAGGATGGCAGAGAATTTATGTTTCATATGAATCATTTAGCTGACACTATCCTGCCCTGCAGGTGCCCATATAGACCAAGCCTTTCTGGTCAAGCAGTTTGACCTCAGAGTTGCTACATAAAACCACTTTGGTATATGGCTTCTATAAGAAAGAGAAAGAAAAATTAGGGATAGGGGGAGAGAGAGACAGACAGAAAGACAGACTCCGTGTATTGTTAAGAGTACAGACTTGGGTAGCAAATAGATGTAGGTTAGAATCCCAGATTTGCAACACACATAAACTAAGCAAATTACTTAGCTTTTTTAAGCCACCATTTCCCAATCTGTAAAATGAAAAAAATACATACCTAAAGAGCACTTAGGGGGCCGGTGAGATAGCTCAGCGGCATAAGAGCCTGCCTGGCAAGCATGAGGTCCTGAGTTCGACCCCCGGTACCCACCAAAAAAAAAAAAAAAAAAAAAAAAGCACTTAGTTTAATTGATTCTAGGGAAATTTTTTAAAAAATACTATGCCAATATATGATCCATGACTGCCCCCTGGAGGTAGTTAAGACACTAACTCCATAGCTATGCTAAAGATAATCCCAAAAAGCCTTTTTCTTCTCACTCTGTCTAGCATCTTCTGGGAGTGAAATGGCTGTTAACAACTGGTTGTTAGTGTCTCAGATCTATTTGAATTACAAGACCAGGCAATCAGGAAAGTTGGCCAAGCTGGGTATGGCAGGGCAGAGGGTCACCCCGAGAATCAATTCATTTGAACAGAAAGTGCTTTTATTCAGCTTTTCCCTTCCTTCTTTTCTCCATTCCCCCATCCCAGTTTCTCTTTCCTTTTGAACAGCCTCTTCCCATTTTACAATATCTATTGTACATTTTGGATCTTATTTACTCTTTTAGCTTCTCATACTAGGGAGACAATATGATGTTTACACATGTGCATCTGGTTTATTTCACTTATGAGTATGGTCTCGAGTTGCATCCATTTACCTATAAAAGTCTTCAGTTTATCCTTCTTTATGGCTGAGTAGTACTGCATTGTATAAAAATACCACATCTTTTTTATGCATTCCTCGGTTGATGGGCATTTGGGTTGTTTCCAAGATCTGGCTATTACAAATTGTGCTGCTATAAACATGGGTGCATATATATCGCTGTGGTACGATGTTTTTAATTCTTCTGGGAAGATACCCAGAAGGGGAATAGCTGGGTCAAATGGGACCTCCAACCCTAGTTTTTTGAGGAATCTCCACACTGATTTCCACAGTGGTTGCACCAGTCTACACTCCCACCAACAGTGAAGAAGAGTTCCTTTTTCCCCACAGCCCCTCCAGCATTTGTTATTGGTTGATTTTTTTTTTTTTGTGGGTACCGGGGGTCGACCTCAGGACCTTGCGTGCCAGCAGATGCCCATGCCGCTGAGTGATATCACCAGCCCTTTCTTCGTATGTGGGTTCCGGGAGTCGAACTCGGGCCCTCGCGCTTGCCAGGCAGGCGCTTATGCTGCTGAGCCATCTCACTGGCCCCTGATTTCTTGATAATAGCCAGAAACTCAAGCAAGAGCTGAGTAGCACCCCTCCTTGGAGATCAGAGATTCGGCTCTGCAGGGCTCTCGGCTAAGCTTAAGTTTTAATAATTTAAATACCTTCCCTTTTTTCTCCCAGACCTAGGAATGGTGGTTGCCTCCTGCAATTGCTGCCTCCAAGATACTACCTACAAGAATGACAGCAACAACAATAACACACACAGAGGAAACCCATGTAGCTTCCTAAAGAAATTTCCCACACTTAAAAAAAAAAAAATTTAAACTGGGCATGATAGTGCATGCTTGTAATCCCAGCACTCAGGAGGCTGAGGCAGGAGGACCACCATGAGTTCAAGGCCAGTCTAGGCTACATAGTGAGTTCAAGGGCAGTCTGAACTATATAGTGAGACTCTGTCTCAAAAAAACACAAACAAACAAAAAACACCCAAAAACCAAAACCAAAACCAATTTATTGTTATCTTACCCAAACTTCATCAAATAACAAACTAAAGAGACAACCCCAGGGGAATATGGCCCGATTCATCTTATCAGGTTAAAATAGGTCCACAATCCTTCATTTTAAATTTTGGGAATTTAGAAAGATAATGCAGTATGTATGTTGTAATATACAATACCCCAGCCCAGTCTGAACCAGTTTCCCATAATCAAATATTTCTAGGGCAAAACATACTAAGTGGGCTAAATAAAAGCTAAATAACATACATCAGTTCAGACCAGATTTGCTACCAAATGAGTTTGCTGAACAACTCTCTCTCAAAAAACACTAATACTATTTTTAAGAATTTTTGAATTTGGGAATTGCAAGTAAGAACTATGGTCCTGTGTAACTGATGCCAAACCAATCCAGGCAGTATAAGAAAATAAAATTTAGCCCAAACTCAATTATATATTGGCAAAAAAAAAACCCTAAAATAAAATGCTGGTGTCTTAGTTACTTTTCTCTTGCTGAGGCAAAATACCTGACACCCAAAGATAAAGGGGAAAAGGTTTATTTAGCTCGCAGTTTGTAGCAGTTTCAGTCCATAATCAGCTGCTTCCAAGGCAGTGTAGCATCACAGAGGAGAACAGTTCATGGCGGGCAGAGGTAGCAAAGCAACAAGGGATGACCACAGCTCTTTCTGCCCCTTTTATCTTATCCAGGCTACCCAGGGTGGGTAGCACTCACACCCTTAATCCTAGTGCCCTTGCGCCTAGCATTGCACCATGAATCAATTCCAGCATCACACACTCTAGATCCAGCCACCTCTGAAAAAGCCCCACCTATGACAGCATGAGGTTTTGGGGGCACATCTAGACACAAGCCATAGCAGCTGGTAAATAGAATCTGGCAGTACATAACCACTGAGATGGAAATGCAGCACCACAAGGTGATTATGGGTTTAAGTTGACAACAAGACCCACAAGACACAAACAGATTATAACCTAGAATAGGAGGCAGGAGATATGGAAGGTGCTGCATCTTCGTGTCACTGGGAGGCCAGCAGCTACCCAAGTTCCCAAGCCCCATTGTCACTGACTCACAGAAAATGTACAGCTGCCAAGACAGTCAAGTTAAGTGGGGGGTCACCCTGACTCACAGAAGCTACAGCCTCCATCTCCTGCCAGTATTTCTTACATTCTGCCTGTGTCACCCCGTGGCCTGCAGGTCTGCTGACACTGTCTCCAAACCTACACAACTGAGGCTGTACACAAAATATCCCATGTTTATCTTAACTCTGTGGTTTCCAAGGAAACAGTGTTGTGCAAGACCAACATCAGACTCAGGCAAGCTTGCATCAGCCCCAGCCTGATAGTAATTTTCCCTTTATTTGCAAAAGGATCATTTAACATTAGGAAGTCTGTCACTGTAATTGCCAGTTAACTGATAAGGGAGAATACTGTACAATCTTTTCTAAGATGCAGAACAATCAATAAAAGTAAGCAGGGCCGGTGAGATAGCTCAGCGGCATAAGTGCCTGCCTGGCAAGTGCGAGGTCCTGAATTCGACTCCCAGTACCCTCATTAAAAAAAAAAAAAGTAAGCATGGATCCATAGTAAAACTCATAGCAAATTAAGAATGGAGGGGAACTTTTTCAGTCCTTTAAGGAGTATCTACCCTAAACATAAACTTTATGCTTCACGTGAAAGTTTGACAAAAAGCTATGATTGTTCTCCATCAGGATGCTATTAACACTGTACTGGACCTCCTAGCCAGGATAATAAGGGAAATAAATAAGAGGCATAGGGATTAGAAAAAGACAACACTATCTTTACTTGCAGGTGATATTATTGTCAATTTAGAAAAAAACAAGGAAATCTAGACGAAAACCATCTGAACTAATAAGAATTTGACAGAACTACTAGATACAAGATCAACATACAAAAATCATTATCTCCCTATACACAGGAATAAGAAACTAGAAGATATATTAGGCAAAAAGATCCGTTCATGGTGTCAATAAAAACTATAATACATTTAGGAATACATCTTAGGAATACGTCTTAGGAATACACAAAAGATGTGCTAGACCTTTATGGAAGATAATATAAAACATTTTAAAGACATAAAAAGAATACAAAAGTTTAAATATATATAACATGCCTATGGATGGCAATACTCATGTAAAGATGTCACTTGTCCCTCAAAATAAACCTACAGATTCAATTCATTCCAACAAAAACCCAACAGGATTTATTGTGGAACTAGTTAAATTCATTCTAAAATTCATTTGAAAGAGTAAAGAAATACTCTTGAGTACCCAAAATAATTCTGAAAACGAACAATACATCATATATTAAGATTTATTATTAAATTATAGAAATCAAATAGAGCAGAATTAATTCAGTTCAATCTAAAGGGGCAAAGAGCCTAGATATTGGTCTTGCAGTCACCAAAATCACTTATGTGATCTGACCTCCGAATGACCTCTCTGACCTCGCCTCTGGCTGATTACCCCTTGGTTCGCTCACCTCAGCCACACTAGCCTTGCTGTTCCTTGGACATGCCAGGCCTCTCCCATCTAGGGACTTCCACTGACTGTCCCCTCTGTCTGGAATACTCTTCAAACAGATCATTCCCTTACCTTCCTCTGGTTTTCATTCAATTATAACTTTCTTAATGTGACTGGCCCTGACCACTCCACTTAGAATCATAACTCATGCCGTAATTCAGATCCTACTTGCCCTCCTGTACTTTTTCTTCTTTTTCCCACAGAAGTTATTGCCTTCTAACATCCTGGATCATTCCCTCACTGTCTTCATTGGTTTTTGTTTTTGTTTTTTTAAATCTGTCTCTTCTGGCTAGAATGTAAGACCCCCCCCCCCATGAGGGTAGGAATCTTTGTTTTGTTATAACAGTACTAGTACTATAACAGTTCTTGGCATATAGTAGGCACTAAATAAATACCAATAAAGGAGGCTAGGAGTACAAGTCAGTGGTAGAGCACTTGCCTGGCATGTGCAAGACCCTATATTTTATTACCAGCACCCAAAGAAGAAGGAGATGAAAATATACAGGTGGAATAAAACAATGGAACAAGATAATGACTAATAGTAACAATTTCTAGGAAGCAAGTAGCATAGGGTGACATGACTGAGAGTAACGGGAGCAGGCTGCTATAGATTGAATGGTCAGGGAAGAACCCTGTGACTAGGCAGCTTGCAGCAGTGGGCTGGTCATTAGCAACTGGCTCTCCAAACACAAAAGCCACAGCGTATAGCTTTGGCCCATTTCTGTGATTTAAATATTCCCTTATAGCCAATCCCAAGCTACTAGCATAACATCACTAGGGAGTTGAGTGGGGAGTTGGAAAAAAGAGACACACAACTAGTTCTCACAAGCCAACATTAACACAGCACTGGGCTTGCATAGAATGACAGCACTCCAGAAATGTTTCCTGAATAAATCACTTGAAAATAAACTCCATGAAGATACAGATTTCCTCTGTATTCCCAGCACCTAGAACATTCCCTGGCATATTGAAGTTGCTTAGTAAATATTTCTTTAATGAATGAATACATACAGAAATACAGAAATTTCTCCTTTTTTTTTTTTTTTTTTTTTTACCCAGATGTGTATCTAGCATCTTTGGCAGCCGGAGTGCATAATTTTTGCTCTCCCTCTCCTTCATATGACAAAGTCATTTTCAGTGAAATCATGAAATGAAATAAATAATAATAATAAAGTCTGGGGCCGGTGAGATGGCTCAGCAGCATAAGCACCTGCCTGGCAAGCGCGACGGCCCGAGTTCGACTCCCGGAACCCACATACGAAAAAAGGGTCAATGATATCGCTCAGCGGCACGGGCGCCTGCTGGCGCACGAGGTCCTGAGGTCGACCCCCGGTACCCACAAAAAAAAAAAAAAAAAAGTCTGGAAAATAAAAAGCAGATAGTGAGAACTTTGTTTATATGAGCATGCCAATTAAAATACATTAAGATACCAAAAAAAGGGAAAATGAATTAACACTTTGAGATGACATCATTTCTGAAGGACACTTTTCCTGAACAATAAAATCTTGTGGGATAGCTTTGTTTTCCTTCCACATATCATTTCTGTACTTTATAATTATTTTTCTCTTGCCACTTTCAAGATTGTCTCTGTCTCTGGCTTTCAGAAGTTTGATGGTAATTCTTGGTTGTTTTTTTAAAATTCTTATTCTTATTATTTATCTTGGCTTCCCCAGGGCCATCGTTGTGTCTAAATGTGTATTTTCTTTACATTTATCCTATTTGGACTTCCTTGAGTTGCTTGGATCTGTAGATAAATGTCTTTTTTTATAAATTTGGGAAGTTGTGGGCCTTTTTTACTTTGAATATTTCTTCTTTTCCTTTCATTTTTATCTTTCCAGGGCTCCTGTCACATATATGTTGGTATGCTTGATACTGCAACACAGATCTGTGAGGGTCTGTTCCAAGTTAAATTCTTCAAATTAAATTATTTCTGTTCTACTATTCTCAAGTTCACTGATTGTTTTTTCTTCTGCCATCTCAGATCTGCTGTTGAGCCAATCTAGTGAATTTTTCCTTTGTTTTACTTTTTGACTCTAGAATTTATATTTGTTTATTTTTATACCTTCTATAATTCTTTCATGACATTTCCTATTTGTTGAGTCACTGTCATCTTTTAATTTTCTAAACAGTTATTTTTAATTTTTTGAATTTATTTGTAATAGTTGCTTTGATGCCTTTGCTAAATATAATATCTGGGCTTATTCAGGGATAGTTCTGTTGACAGCTTTTTTTTTCTGAGTATGAGTCATGTGTTCCTATTTCTTTGCATGTTTCATATATTTTTGTTGAGAACTGGACATTTAAAATAATATATTGTATGGGCCGGTGAGATGACTCAGTGGCTTAAGCGCCTGCCTGGCAAGCGTGAGGGCCTGAGTTCGACTCCCGGATCCCACATACGAAAAAAGGGCCAGTGATATCGCTCAGCGGCACGGGCGCCTACCGGCGCGCGAGGTCCTGAGGTCGCCCCCCGGTACCCACAAAAAAATAAATAAATAAATAAATAAAATAAAATAAAATAATATATTGTAGCAACTGTAAATTCTGATTTTGTTCCCCTGAGGGTTGTTTCTGTTGCTTGTAGGCTTTCTGTTTGTTTGTTATTTTGGTTTGATGTTTCATAATTGCCTGGAGTAAATTTACAGAGTCTGTCTACCTAGCATTTGTTCTAGAGTTATGATTCTTGGTTGTTGTTGTTTTCGTTTTGTTTTTGTTTTTGAGACTGTGTCTCACTATGTAGTTCAGGCTGGCCTTGGACTCACTATGGAGCCCAGGCTGGAGTCGAACTCTCAGTGATCCTCCTCCTCAGCCTCCTGAGTGCTGGGATTACAGGTGTGCGCTACCATGTCCAGCTGGTTGTTGTTTTTTAATTCTTATTTTTATTATTTATCTTGGCTTCCCACTGGCCTTCCTTGTGTCTAAATATTTTAGTGGTAAACCAGTGATTAGTCAGAGGTTTGCCCAAATATCCAGTGCCAGTAAAGTTTCCACTCATTGCCTATAAATCTGTGTGTGGGTTGCAGGGTGCATTGAAAGTTCAGGTAGTTTCAGGTCCTCCACAGGCTTTGCTTTTCCAATGGGCCTTCCAAGCGCTTCCTTGCAACTGTCCACAACCAAGTCCATCAAGAAGTCTTATGAGTATGTGTGTGACGCAGCCTTCGAGGCCGTGATGTGAGAGGAGCTCATCCTGCCCCTCCACAGCTTTCTCATATCTAAGATCTCCCTACTCATTTCTGCAACTTTAGGCTACAGAGACAGGGCTTTCTCCATTCAATTCCCACAGAGTTTAATATTTTTACTGACAGTACCACTTGTCATGAGTTGGGGCTGTAGCTTAGTGTTAGAGTGCTTGCTTAGCATGCTCAGGGTACTAGTTTCCAGCCCCACCACCACACATAAAAAAACAAACCAAACAAACAAACAAAACTTGGGCATGTTTTTTGCCCCATTCTAAGTCAAGTTGCTTTTTTCCAACAGCGGCAGCAGCAGCAGCAACAACAAAGCTGCTGGTTTTCACAAACAGCCCTGCCAGGAGGCCACTGCTGTACCATCTGTGCTGGTGGGGGAGGGGAGATGTGAGCAGCCCCAGATGAGAACGCCAGAGTACTTATCTTCTTGTCTGAACCTCAGCCTTTTTTCATGATGTGTCAGGTACAGTTAGTCAATTTCCAAAGCCTTGGAAAAAAAACTGTTTTTTTGGTTTTTGGGTTTTTTGAGACAGGATCTCACTATGTAGTTTAGGCTGGCTTTGAACTCGCTATGTAACCCAGGTCAGCCTTGAACTCACAACGATCCTCCTGCCTCAGCTCTTCCCCTACTCCCTAGTTCTAGGATTGCAGGTGTGCGCCACTATGCCCTGCTAAGTTCCTTTGTTGTTTCAAAATGCTCTACAGACATCCCCTTTTTGTTCGCACCCAGAATGGACTACTTCTACTGCTCTGTTCCTTTTTTTTTTTCTTTTTGTGGGTACCGGGGGCCGACCTCAGGACCTCGCGCACCAGGAGGTGCCCGTGCCGCTGAGCGATATCACCGGCCCTTTTTTCATATGTGGGTTCCGGGAGTAGAACTCAGGACCTCGCGCTTGCCAGGCAAGCACTTAGGCCACTGAGCTATCTCACCAGCCCCCATACTGCTCTGTTCCTAATATGCTGTGACTTTCCTCAGAAAAAGTGGTTCTCAAAGCATGGTCCCCAGGCTACCAGCTTCCATGTCTCTGGAAATTTGTTAGATATGAACATTCTTGGTTCCACCCAAACCCTACTCAATCAGCCAGGAGTGGAGCCCAGACATCGTGTTTGAATAAGCTCTGGATGATTCTGATGCAGGCTCAGGTTTTAGGAGCACTATCTTAGGAGGTGGAACCAGTCACACCTAGGAGACAGGAGTCTAGGGCATTGGTGAATCCAGGGCTGTGAGATGATAATGTGAGGCAGGAAATGTGGCCTCCAGCTCTAGGTTCTGGCAGACTTGGACATCTCTGTCTCCTACCACCAGTGGAGAAAAATGTCCCTGGCTGGCAGCTAGAATGTTTCAGCTTCTAGGCCCTCAGTCTCCATAGTACAAACACTGCCTCAGTTACAAATCAAAAAAAGACTCCTGGAGACTGGGTTGCCAAGAGCAATGGGTTTCGACTTGGTTCTTTTCTTGGTTCTTGGTTCTTTTCTTCAATGGGTTTCTTGGTTCTTGGTTCTTTGGGGAGCCCACTGCTGTGCAGCCCTTGGCACCCAAGCCGCCACACTCATCCTTGCTACTCTTCCCTGGGCTGTTGCTCTACATAAACCCACCTCCAACCTTGGCGGCCCACGGCCTGTGATTCAGCCTCTGTGGGGGAGGCCAAAGCACCCAATGTGCTAAGAATAGAATTTTCCATTTCGACTTTATTTGAAAGAAGCTTCTCCCTGCTTCATTCATCAGATATTAAAACTCTACTAAATGTCAAGGCAATGCACAGTGGGCTGGAGTTAGAGGGGGTAAACAAACTGACATGGTCCCTGCTCTCAAAATGCTTTTTCTTTGGAAGAAAAGGGGATGTAAAAAGCAAATACAAACACAAATTGTGCTAAGTGTGATTGTGATGTCTAACCGCTCCCTCAGGAAATAAAGGAGAGAAGATGATGCTTCCCACTCTCCCATTCAGTTCATCTACCTGAGGCTCTCTACAGATGAGAATTTCCAAATATTAAAGCCATGTGAAAAGATGAATCCTTCCTATTGTCTTCAGAGGTCTGCTTCTAGTCTTGAGCTCATCGCTGACGTCATGTGCTAACATTTCTGGAGTATTTAATGAGAGAGAGTATGGTATACTATCACTTTTACAGTTCTGATATTCATACCTTCTGACTCAGTCACTTCTAAGAATCTTTCTAAGGGGGGGTAATGTAGTCTTTAGAAAAAAGTTAAACATAGTTATTGTAGCTCTGCATATTACATAAGTTGAATTATTATTTTTCTGATGTGAGTAAATTGCTTGACTTCACTGGGTGTCATGCATAAAATAGGGTGCTAATCCGTACCCAAAAAAGCTTACTTGGTGCTGGACATAGACTAAATGTCTATGGAAATCCTCCCCGGCATAAGGCCTGACATTGAGTACTCTGAATAGTTCATTTCAACTCCCCTTTCTAATTGTGCTGCATTTTTATATACACACAGATATAAGTGAGAACTTAGATATAAGTGAGAACTTAGAACTAGATAAGTTCTACATTAGCACCACTCCCCCAATATAGACTGAATTTGATCAGAAGCTGCAGCTTCCTCTCCCCTTCCCCTAGCATTTGGAGTGATACCATTTGGGTGTCAAATTGTTAGAGAGTCCTACCTTTGACCCCCATCCAGTACCCTTCCCTTAGTGCTAATCCACTGCCTCTCCTTATTCCCAAGCACCCCAGCCTGCAGCCCACAAGCAGGGGTAGGAGCCCTTGTCCATCTCCATGCTGGCCACCATGGTGCCCGGAGCAGAAGCAGATGCTGGGTGAATGTCCCACGTGCTTTCAGGAGAAGAGGGGCCAGAACCTGGTGCCCGGGGTCCATTTCTCGCTAGGATTTGACTTGGCTTTTTACCAATAGTCCTGTCCACGGGAGAACATTTGCTCTTTCATCCAAATAATGTTTGAAACTAGCTAGAAAGATCATGGGAATCTGCTGGAGATGGGCAACCCCATGCTTGTGAACACTGCTGGGGTCCCCGAGTCCTTCCACTCCAAGCTGAGCTGCTTCTCAGATCCTGTGGCTTGGAAGGTAGAAGGGGTGACCTTGGATATTCAGATGCAGTCAAAAGTTGCCTTTGTGCCTTACCTGTCATTTGAAGTTAGTAAGGAGAAAGGAGGGAATGTAAATTATAAAGGGCAAACGACAGTTTCCCACTGTGTGGCTTTTTTTTCTGATGCCAATCAATTCCACAATTCTGTGACACAAACTGGATGCCCAACTATTCAATAACTCAACTCTGAGCTAATGCAGACCCTGCTGGTTAAGGGCTTAGCCCACAAGAGATTTCAGGTTCTCCACTTCCTGTCTTTTATTCCCTGAGTGTGCATTAGCTGCCTCTTCTTGAACTCTTTTCCTTGCTTCCTCCTCTCTCTAGCCCCTCTTTTTCCTTCACATCTCATTTTAAATGTCAGGGAGGTCTTCATACCCTGCTCTATCTAAAATAGATGGCAGCATTATTTTCTACCGCTTATGTTAGTCTGGGATTTATGTACTAGACGCTTTGCCCAAGGGTCAGCAAACTTTTTCTAAAGGGTCCCATGATGAATATCATAGGCTTTGCAGGCCATAGGTCTCCTGCCCTTGTAGCATGAAGCAGCCATGGACAATAGCACTTAAAGGAATGAGCATGGCTGTGTTCCAATAAAACTTTAGGGCACTGATATTTTAATTTCAAATAATTTCATGTGTTACTGAGAATTACAGTTTTTATCCCCCCCCCCCCAGCTATTTCAAAAGGTAGAAACGATTCTTAGCTCCTGGGTTGTCAAAAAATAGGTGGCGGGTGGCCCGGGAATCATAGGTTAGTTGTAGTCGATCATTTGCTGATAATATTTCTGCTGTTTAGGCCAAGTTTTAACTCCCACAACACCGTCGGCACTGGGAGGGCGAGGTTCACGCATACCTTCGAGCACCCGGCACGCTCACGGCGTGGGATGCTGAGAGGAAGCAGCATGGCGCGCGAGCGAGGCGGGGGTGGGCGGGGGTGGGCGGGGATCGGAGGGGGCGAGGCAGTGGCAAGGGGGTGGGTCTAACACCAACTTCCGGCGGAAGCGCGCGGGAGCAAGATGGCTACTACCAAGCGCGTGCTGTACGTGGGTGAGCAGCCGTGGGAGCTAGGCGGAGTCTGGGCGAATGGGCCCCTAGTGGGGAGGGACGTGAGGAGGGACACGTCTCTGGATGGGGTGCGCGGCGAGCAGCTGTCAAGGCCGGGTCTATGGCAGTACTGCTTTGCCTCATGACAGGAGCCCGAAACACAGCGGTCCTTCCGGCTTCATTCCTAGTCCGCTAAGGTCCACCAGGGCCGGCATAAGTCATAGAGGAATATTATGGTCTCCCAAATTCTCGCGCCCATTCATTTTACGTACACTCAGTGCAGCAGTGGCTCAGCCCCTGCACCAGCTCCTGCGCTAGAGGCAGGAGTTCCCCATACTAGCCAGTGGGAATAATGTCAGTATCACGGTTTAATAAGCGCTGTGGTGGGGACGGACGAGGATAACAGGCTTGGGTGCGGGAAGAAGCTCTCCATCAGGAGAGTTGGAAACAAACTTTACGGATGTGGTGATGCTGGACCTGATGAGCAGAAGTTAGCCAGGAAGCCAAGTAAAGGCAAAGCTATTTACTGCCGCAAGAGCAGAAGCCCAAAGGTGTTACAAGGTCTGACACCCAGGAGCAAGTGGGTCATTTTTGGGGAAACCCAGGGAAATTGGGGGAACAAAGTAAAAGATACAGGAGAGGTGGACAAGGTTCCGTACACAACAGAGGAATGTTTTGTACACGGTTAAGGAGTTTGCAGTTTGTCCTGGGGACAGTGAGAAAGTTTTGAAAGAGTTTAAGCAGAGATGATGGGCTCAAATTTGCATTAAGAACTCTCTGATTCGCTTTGTGGAGCTGACAGGGAATGGAGGCAGGGAAGTAGTTGTGAAGCTATCGCAGGAATCCTGGAGATGAGAGCCTGAGTTAGCTTCATATGTGTGGGTGGGCAGTAGATGAGAGATGTCTGTGTGACCAAAGGACTAGGTGGAAAGATCCCTTCCTTTGGCCTGCATGTAAATTGGCTGCAAGATTATTGAGGATAGTGGTTCAGAAAGTTCTTGACTTGTTTGCAGGAGGGCTGGCAGAAGAGGTGGACGACAAAGTTCTTCATGCTGCTTTTATTCCTTTTGGAGACATCACAGATATTCAGATTCCTCTGGATTATGAAACAGGTGAGTTTTGGTGTGCATCGTGTTCAGAACCCGCCTACTAAGAAAATAACTTTTTTTTAAAAAGTCACACTACAGTTCTGAATATACATGGCTCAGGCTGGGAGTGCATCTCAGTGGTAGAATGTGCTTGCCTAGCACATGCAAAGCCCTGGGTGTGATCCTCAGTACAATAAATAAAAATGCATTTTAAATATGGTTGGTATATAGGAACAGAGGGTGCTTCTCTAGGTCAGCATGACTGATCTTGATGCTGAAAGACTATTCTGAGGCTGTGTGGTGGTGGACTGTAAATACTTTGCAGTCTCCATTTTTTTGGATTTGAAATAAGTCAAATTTTTCAGTAGACAAATAGGAATGAACTGCATTGAGGTCTGAGTGTTGTTTCAAACTACTTGCTAGGTTCACCATCACACCTGCTGCTTTCTTGGCAGCTGTGCTAATAAATGGGGCAGCAGGAAAGCCTGGCCCTGCATTGAGGCTTTGGCCTCTGTACACTTGGGTGGCTGTTCCTTCAGCTGGCATCATGGTTATAGTTCAGTTTTCTATTATATCTTTATTGTAATTTTTAAGACCAGAGTTTTAGGCCCAGCTCTGTCATTATCAACCTTGCATGTGATTGTTAGCAGTCTTTAAACTCTCTGGGCCAGGGGAATCTTTATTTGCAAAAACAGTAAAGTTATGTTAGCTTTCTTAGGGCCTTTCTAGTCTCTGAATTCTGTCATTAAATTAACACTGTTGTGTTTGGTCTTTCTAGTTAGATCAGCATTTGCCTAAAAACTGAACATCCTACAAGGTTTTACAATTCATGCATTATGTCCAGTTGATGCTCAAATTGTAATATGGATGAGTAATGGATATGTTAAAATGACTTCATTTTTCTAGTTGTCTTGCATGCAAAGATTAAGGCTTAAGTTTGGCTGTAATAGAAGAATTAAATGCCTGTTTTAAAGATTAAAAGCATAGGTCACTAGTTATGTCCACTAAGTAAGTTTATTATTGCTTAAAATATTGCTTAAAAGGAATCAAAGAATAAGATTCCATCTTAAATAGTGATTGGGTAGAATTTCTAGTATCTGAATATGATATATAATTGACTTCACTTTCTTTGTGATCATTCTGTTTCTTCTCATTGCTCCCCACCTGGTAATTACTTGTTCTTTGTGTTTCTTTTTTGCAGAAAAGCACCGAGGATTTGCTTTTGTTGAATTTGAGTTGGCAGAGGTGAGAAAATTCTGTGCTACCTGTGTATAGTCTGGTTTATGTTTATCGTTACTAATTGTAAAGGAAGCTGTCATGTTTTTAGCTAAATTTCTGGGCCTTAGATTAATGCTTCCAGAAAGATAAAAAATGCTGTTTTCTTGTTTTTTGGGGTTTTTTTTTTTGTCTTTTGAGACAGGGTTTCACTGTGTAGTTCAGGCTGGCCTTAAACTCACTTTGTAGCCCAGGCTGGCCTGGAACTCGCAGCGATCCTCCCACCTCAGCCTCCCAAGTGCTGGGATTACAGGCATGTGCCACCATGCCTGGCTCAGAAAGTGCTGTTTGAAAGAAAGCTCCTGTCACTTGCTTAGTCAGACTGTGGACTGTGTTAACAAACGTCTCAAACCTTTTTTCAGGCCCCGCCCCTCCTGCTCTACACAGCTCTCCTGCAGCCTGTTCATGGAGCATTTTGGGTCTTACATTCTTGTGTCTTCAGCTGGATGGCACATTGCAGCCCTACCAGTTTAAAAGTCAGCTCAGAAGTGGTCTTTGTTAGACACACAGACAGCCTAGACGAGAAGTACAGGCGTGACTTTTTCCTGTTTGATTCTTTGCTACCGTGTGTGTGTGTGCGTGCGTGCATGTTTAGACACACAAAAAACATTCAGCTACAAGCTTAAACGTGTACCTTGTCTTTCCTTGCAGGATGCAGCAGCAGCTATTGACAACATGGTATGGCTGGAAATCTCATTCTAACTGAAATTGCTTTTTGGTGGTATACAGGTCTTTGTTCATATATTGGTTTTCTGAAACTCTAAAGTGTCCAGTTGTGTAGGGAAGTAAAAATTACATACTGTGAAAATATTCACTGTTGGGCCAGGGATACTGCTCAGCGGCGCAGGCGCCTGCCTGGCAAGTACAAGGTCCTGAATTCGATTCCTGGTAACAAAAAAAAAAATATTCACTGTCAATTGAGTACTTGTAAAATTATTCCTTATTTAGACCTCTTTCGCCATTTAATAATGTAAGTTCTAATCATCCTTATTGGCCTATCTCTTACTGGCTTCCCGAAATCTAGGATAATAAATTACAAACACAATGCAAATTGATTACACTGAAACTGCTTATTTTGCAAAAGAGGCAGACTTTCATCAAGTGTTCAACCAGTTAACAATTGAGAAGGGAAATTCAATAAGGATAATGACAGGGTGTGCTACTGATGCAAGTGATTTGAATACCCTGGGAAAGTCCTTAGAAAAACTGATGGTGTTCTTCAGTATCTGTGCCCTCCTTGAAATCCTTATATACAATTTTCATGTCAGATACAAAGTGCCTACTGTTGGTAGAATTTTATTGGAAAAAATACTTCAAACTAATCAGCTCTTGTTAAATGTTTGTATTACTGATCAACGCATAGTTCATCCTGAATATTTAAGAAACTTATATTTTCATTATTTCTAGTTGTATCACAAAGTCGTAGTCAAAAGGAAAAAAAATTCTTTTTTTTTTACTTTTTGCCATGAAATTTTCCTTATTGCCTTAAGTGGATTCACATTAAGTGACCTTTCTCAGTGCAAATTCTCTTTGGATAATGAAGTTGCCCTTTATTCCCTGTTCTATTTTACCCATTCACCAACTACATTCTTTAGCTGTCAGAGACAGATCATTTTTCACCATTGCAAAGCTGATCTTGGCTTTCGAAGGACTTGGGTTCTGGGAAACTGCATTTATCCTTATAATTTCATTCCCTGGAGCCCAGAGTTCTTTTGGTAGTACAGATTTTTGCTGGTATTAAAGAAAGGAAGTGTATGACAGCTCCACCCTCTCTTGATGGGTCCTTTATGGTGAGGGCCTAACTTGCTGCTAGGTGTTCAGAGATTAAGGGAGGAGAAATTATGAACATGTTTTAGAAATAAATGCAGAGCTTTCTGACTCTCTTTTAATCTGGTAGAGTTTAAGCAGCTGGATTTTCATTTTTTTCAGAATGAATCTGAGCTCTTTGGACGGACAATTCGTGTCAACTTGGCCAAACCGATGAGAATTAAAGAGGGGTCTTCTAGACCAGGTGAGCGGGAGCAACTCACAGATCCCCACTGTGTCCTCCAGTTTTGCCTTAGTTGCATTTTATCCCTGTTTACTTGGAAGTTGGTGCTAAATGCTGCTTTCTAGCAGTCAGGAGTGGAGGATGATTCACAATGGCAAAGGGCGTATAGCACCTTTATGTGCCAACAGAGTAATTGTTTCTTCTGTGAGAGAAATCTTGCCTAGCCCTTTATCTTCCTAGTTTTCTCAGAACTCTATTTCTGGAGTGTGCCATTAAGGGCTGGAACCAGCAAAGGCGTATCTTTGCCTTTGGCATAATTTTTTTAATTTAGTTCTTTTAAGAGCTGAAGCTCAGAGGTTTTTCCCAGTGGGAATTTTCCTTGCCCTTGGGAGCTCTCGAAAGGGACTCCTTTGGTTGAGAGGGCAACACAGGATTTTCCATCTTGCTGACCAAAGCAGCTACTTGACAGTTGCCCAATGGCTTGACTTTCTTTTTTTTTTTTTTTTTTTTTTTTTGTGGGTACCGGGGGGTCGACCTCGGGACCTCGCGCGCCAGCAGGCGCCCGTGCCACTGAGCGATATCACCGGCCCCTTTTTCGTATGTGGGTTCCGGGAGTCGAACTCGGGCCCTCGCGCTTGCCGGGCAGGCACTTAAGCCGCTGAGCCATCTCACCGGCCCTGGCTTGACTTTCTTGACATTAGTTTGATTCTTTCCTTTCAGTTTGGTCAGACGATGACTGGTTGAAGAAGTTTTCTGGGAAGACTCTTGAAGAGAATAAAGAGGAAGAAGGGGCAGAAACTCCCAAGGCAGAAACCCAGGAGGTGAGAGTAGCACTTTTTCTTTTTTTTTTTTTGTGGGTACCGGGGGCCGACCTCAGGACCTCACGTGCCAGCAGGAGCCCGTGCCGCTGAGCGATATCACCAGCCCTTTTTTCGTATGTGGGTTCCAGGAGTCAAACTCGGGCCCTCATGCTTGCCAGGCAGGTGCTTATGCCGCTGAGCCATCTCACCGGCCCACTTTTTCTTTTTTTGAGACAGGGTCTTGCTACGTAGTTCAGGCTGGGCTTGACCTCACTATGTGGCCCAGGCTGGCCTTGAACTCGTGGCGATCCTCCTGCCTCAGCCTATGGAGTGCTGGGATTACAGGCGTGTGCCACTACTCCCAGCCTCCCAGGAGGTGAGAAAGAAGGCTTGTACTGCCAGAGGAACTGACACTTTCCATAGACATTTTCTTAAAATTTTTATGGAAATTTGCAGATATGTACCATAGAAGTCCAGAAGATAGATACTGAACTTAGCACTTTGGGAAGGCAGTGTTGAGTGAATAAAAGGGAGACACTTCAGTCTTTCATGCTGTACCACAGATTGCGATGCCAGCCGAGGCAAGGGAGTCCAAGGTGCTCCTCACCCTGCCTGGCAGCCGCTCCTGCACTGAGGAGCCTGGCGCCGGGCTGTCTCCTGTTTCTGCCCTGTCACAGGGGAAACACAAGGTAGTGGACCCTCCCTTCAGGCAGGGTGGATCAAGCTTCTCCCCTCCTAGGAGAGCCCTGCTCGGCACCTCCCCTGGTTCTCAGCACACCTTCCAGACCAGTGCTTCTTGGGCTCTCCCCTCTCTGCGTCCTTGTGAGCCTCGTCAGTCTTCTGTGCTTCGTCTTTGGCTCGCAGCAGTTCTCTCTTCTCGCAGCTTTTCTCTCCGCCAGTAGTCAGTCTCTGAGAGTGCACAGTGCTCCTGTGCTGTTGACTTTTTGTGCCCTGTGTTTCTAGTGCTAAGCTTCAGCTATTTCACCCCGCAAGTCTCACAGGTGCCTAAAAGTTGCCTAGAATGGACCTCCTTCCCCTTCTCTAGTCCTGTCTTCCATGTTCGCACTCTTGGTTAATTTGCCACCTTCCAGCCACTCATCCTCAGCCCTCTTTTAAGATAAAGTCAACACAGCCAGGTGGGTCTGACCTTGGAGTCCAAAGCAAGGTGCCAACCTCCTTTGTCCTCTGAGCCCTTAGGCCCAAGCAGGACAATTCCCCTTGCTTTTGTGTGCTGGCCTGTGATAATGCAGGCTGGGATTGGCGGGGGAGCCGATGGGACACGAGTGGGTCCACTAACTGGGGTGCGCTGTGTGGGCTCAAGCTGGGGGTTGAGGATGAGCTGCATACTGTGAGCGGGCTGCAGGGCAGGGAAAGGGAGTGGCCATGTCTCCGAATGGGCTGGGTGCCATGGGCTTCTTCTCCCACAGGCCTGTCGAGGCTCAGTACCTTCCCTTCAGCGTGTTTACCCAGCCTGCCCACTGCAGTTGTGTTCTGGGTGTGTGCAGAGCAATACTTGCACTCCTACTTGGGGAATCAGGGAGTGGTCTGTAACTAACGGTTTCCTCTGCACCTAGGGAGAGCCCCCTGTGAAAAAAGCCCGGTCAAACCCTCAGGTGTACATGGACATCAAGATCGGGAACAAGCCAGCCGGCCGCATCCAGATGCTCCTGCGTTCTGACGTCGTGCCCATGACAGCGGGTGAGCAGGGCCCTGCTTCGGTCAGGTGGTGGGTGGGTGGCTAAGCAGTGGCTTCCCAGGGTTCTTGCTGCCTCGGTTCTTATGCCCTTGACAGAGTCGGTTTCACAAAGTTTGTTTTAATAAAAACAGTAGTCCCCCTACAGTGAACGTGATCGTATCGTTATGTGTGGCAGACATGTACTAAAAAAACAAAACGAACAAAGAAACAGCAGTCCCCGATGCTGTCTCTGAACCCTGCCCCAGTCCAACACTACTCGTTATTCCTCAGAGGCAGCCGAGTTCAGATATTATCCAGCTCTTTCGGTTTTTACTTCCATATGCGTAGATGCCTTGTATTTGTACTTTCTGTTTTTGGTTTGTTTGTTTCATTTTATTTTATTTTATTTTACTTTATTTTATTTTATTTATTTTTTTTGTGGGTACCAGGGGTCGACCTCAGGACCTCGCGTGCCAGCAGGCGCCCCTGCCGCTGAGTGATATCACTGGCCCTTTTTTTCGTATGTGGGTTCCAGGAGTCGAACTCGGGCCCTCGCGCTTGCCAGGCAAGTGCTTACCTCACCGACTAGACATTATCTTTTGACTTTCTGTTTCAGGAACTCACTTTTTTCCCCCCATACCGGGAATTAAACAGGGACTCACTAAAAGTTGCCCAGGTGGAACTCAAACTTGTAGTCCTCCTGCCTCAATGTGTCCCACCTGCCCC
Source organism: Erethizon dorsatum (assembly GCA_028451465.1). Taxonomy (NCBI): domain Eukaryota; kingdom Metazoa; phylum Chordata; class Mammalia; order Rodentia; family Erethizontidae; genus Erethizon; species Erethizon dorsatum. The sequence continues at coordinate 103,766,079 of CM051827.1, read as the reverse complement.
TGTGCCAGCTAAGGAATTGGCTTGTTTAAATCCCTTGTAGTACCCACCCTCTGGATTCACGCCGTCTTCTCGATTGTCTCCCAGGCCAAAGCTCTGCATCCAGCCATTTGCCATCTTGGTAGGGAGACAGGAGATTCAGTCTGTAAACTTCCACCTCCCTTTGTGGTGACGGTACCTCAGCCTCCTCTGTACGCAGGGTGTTCTGATCCAGAGCCAGTGGGCCTCCGCTGGGCGCCAGGGCAGTGGAGGGCCAGCCCCGACCCTCAGGGCCAAAGAAAGCCTCTCGGGAGCCAACTGCTTTCTTACACAGGGCTCACCCAGACTTGCTGTTTTAGGATTACTGTCACATTTACATCTGAGTGGTTGGAATATAAACTGATTTGTTTGTTGGGTTTTACTAGCTTGAGATTCAGCTTTGTCAGGTCTGCTCTGTCAGTTATGACTCATCTATTTGTTTTCTAGCTTTCAAGTTTTTCTGTTGCTATTGTCTCCCCCCTCCTTTTTGTTTGTTTGTTTTGTGCTACTGGGACTCAAAACTCACGGGCACTCTGCTGCAGAGCTACAACCCTAGCCTTTTTTTGTTTTGAGACAGTCTTTCTAAGTTGTCCAGGCAGAACTCAAACCTATGATTCTCCTGCCTCAGCCTCCCCAAGTGCTGGGGTCACAGGCATGTGCCGCCACACCTGGCTTTCCCACTTCTCTTTATTTACTTATTTTGGTTGCACTCAGCATTTTTTTATTTTTATTTTTTTTTATGTGGGTACCGGGAGTCGACCTCAGGACCTTGTGCTTGCCAGCAAGTGCTTGTGCCGCTGAACGATACCACCGGCCCTTTTTTTCCTTTATTTGGGTTCTAGGAGTCGAACTCAGGACCTCACGCTTGCCAGGCAGGCACTTATGCCGCTGAGCTATCTCACCGGCCCATGCTCACCATTTTTAAATGTACCATTACCCTCATTCCCACCAGCAATGCGTGCAGTTCCCAGTTTCTCCATCTTCTCCAGCGCTTGTGAAGTGGTATCTCATTGTGGTTTTGATTTCCACTTCCCTAGCGACTAAAGCTGTTGAGCATCTTTTTGAGTTTATTGGCTACTTGTATATCTTCTTCAACTCTTTGGTCCATTTATTAACTTGTATCGTTTGTCTTTTTGTTGCTTTTTTTTGTTCTCATTTATTTTGAGACAGGTTCTTGCTGTGTAGTCCAGGCTGGCCTTGAACTCACAATGGAGCCCAGGCTGGCGTCAGACTTGTAGTGATCCTCCTGCCTCAGCCTCCTGAGTGCTGGGATTATAGGCATGCACCACTATGTCCAGCTTTGTTATTGAATTACAGGAATTTATCATATATATTTGGAAATTGCACCCTTATTGAATATGGTTTCACATATTTTCTTCCATTCTGTGGGTTGCCTTTCACTGTTGGTAGTGTACTCCTTTGCACAAAAGTTTTTGATTTTTATGAAATCTATTTTATTTTCTTTTGTTACCTATGCCTTTGGGTTCATATTTAAGCAACCATCGCCAAATCCCATGTGAAGATTTGCTTTATGTTTTCTTTTAAGATCCTTTGGGTTTCCTCTTAAAAAAAAAATTACTGGGCCGGTGAGATGGCTCAGCGGCATAAGCGCCTGCCTTGCAAGCGCGAGGGCCCGAGTTTGACTCCCAGATCCCACATACGAAAAAGGGGCCGGTGATATCGCTCAGCGGCACGGGTGCCTGTTGGCGCGCAAGGTCCTGAGGTCGACCCCTGGTACCCACAAAAAAAAAAAAAATTACTTTACCATCAGTGCAGTGTGGTTTGGGGAGGCAGCAGAGTATTCAGTCCTCCTTTAATCATGATGCCTTGTAGTCCTTCAAGAAGTCAGCATCACAAAGGTTGATAATGAGCCTCTCTTACTCAAAAATGAAAATACAGTTGACCTTCCCTATCCAGGGATTTCACATATCTGGATTCATCCAGCCACAGATCAGAAATTATTTGAGGAAAAAATTCAGTATACTTGTGCTAAATCTATTTTTTGTTTTTTGAGACAGGGTCTCGCTATGGAGTACAAGCTGGCCTTGAACTCATGGTGATCCTCCAGCTTCAGCCTCCTGAGTGCTGGGATTGCAGGCATGTGCCACCACACCCAGCCTGTGCTGAATTATTCTTTTTTTTTTTTTTTTTTGTGGGTACCGGGGGGTCGACCTCAGGACCTCGGGCGCCTGCGCGCCCGTGCCACTGAGCGATATCACCGGCCCCTTTTTCGTATGTGGGTTCCGGGAGTCGAACTCCGGCCCTCGCGCTTGCCGGGCAGGCGCTTAAGCCACTGAGCCATCTCACTGGCCCATCATTTTTTTTTCTTGTCATTATTCCCTACACAATACAGTATACCAACTACTCACATAGCATTTTCATTGTATTAGGTATTGTAAGTTATCTAGAGATGATTTCAAGTATACAGGAGTGTACTCCACATGATGGCACACCGCTGTAATCCCAACACTCAGGAGACTGAGGTAGGAGGATTGTCCCAAGTTCGAGGCCAGCCTGAACTACATATGCATATGTGCATATATGCATGCCTAGGTTATAAGGGACTTTTGTGTGTGGCTATCCCCAGATTTTGTTATCTGCAAAGGGTCCCAGGACCAATCCCATGTGAATACTAAAGGATAAACACTTAAACATTAAAGAAAACATTATTTTTTTTAGAGGTTTCATTTGTCTGGCTTTGTCTTCTAATCTCAGCACTTTGTCCTTTCTCACCCCCAGAGAATTTCCGCTGCCTGTGCACCCATGAAAAGGGCTATGGCTTCAAGGGAAGCAGCTTCCACCGCATCATCCCCCAGTTCATGTGCCAGGGTGGGGATTTCACAAACCACAACGGCACCGGGGGCAAGTCCATCTACGGGAAGAAGTTTGATGACGAAAACTTTATCCTCAAACACACAGGACCAGGTAGAAGGTGTGGGGAGTGGTGACAAGTGAGGCTGGGCAGGGCTGGGAGGACGCTGTGGTTCTGGCTGTGGGGCAGGGGCCTAGGGGAGACTGGGATGACCTCGCTTGCTCGCCTTCTGCGTTGTCTGTCTCCGACCACGTCGCACCTCTGTTAGCCTAGCTTTGATTCTGTGATCTGCCATCATGAGCTCTCTCTTGTGCCTGGAACCCCTTTGTTTCTCCCCACCTTATCAGTCTTGCCTAGTAAAATCTCAGTGCTCGGTCCTCCTGCAACTAGAGAAAAGCACAGAATCGTCCTGCATGATCCCACGTGAACTTTATGGCTGTAGTTCTGACCAGCTGTCCCTTGCTGGTGCTCAGTCCCATAAGAGATGACAGTTCCATGCCTGTCTTCACTGCTGAGGCCTCTCGAGCACCCTCGGGTTTTGCCTGGTGTCTCGCCACCTACCTCTCGCCACACTCGCATGCTCTGACTGTCTTCTGGGCACAGAGGCCAGCTGCTGTGCTGTGGACTGTATCCCACCCCCCTTCCCTACTTAGGAACTTGGCTTCAGCTGATGTCTCCCTCTGCCTCTATGAACCACTTCCCCTGCTCTACCAGATCAGTCTATCAGCTTATAATCAGTATCCGTATTTTATTTTATTTGTTTATTTGGGTTTTTTTTGAGACAGGTTTTGGTATGTAGTTCAGGCTGGCCTTGAATTTACTGTGTAGCTCAGACTGGCCTTGAACTCATGGCAATCCTCCTGCCTCAGCCTCCCAAGTGCTGGGATTATAAGCGTGCACCACCATACCTGGCAGTACCAGTCTTTTAAAAAAGCATCCTTGGGAGCTGGGACTCAGAATAGCAGCGAAAAAGGCAGAAAGATAGCAAGTTTAAGGCCAGCCTGGGCAAGTTAGTGAGGCTTTGCCTCAAAATAAAAAATAAAAAGGGTTTAAGGGCACCCCTGGGTTTAATCCCTAGTACCACACAAAATAAAAACAAACAAAAAAATCTTCCCCCAAAGGGACTGGTAAAAATTTATTAGCTGGCTGTGGTGGCACATGCTTGTAATCCCAGCACTTGGGAGGCTGAGACAGGATGATTACCATGATTTTGAGGTCAGCCTGGGCTACACAGTGAGACACTGTCTCAAAACAAATTTTTTTTTTTTTTTTTGTGGGTACCGGGGGGTCGACCTCAGGACCTCGCACGCCAGCAGGCGCCCATGCCGCTGAGCGATATCACCGGCCCCTTTTTCGTATGTGGGTTCCGGGAGTCGAACTCAGGCCCTCGCGCTTGCCGGGCAGGTGCTTAAGCTGCTGAGCCATCTCACCGGCCCTCAAAACAAATTTTAAAAAGGCATCCTTGGACTTACATTCCCCTATAGTGATCACCCATGTCTCTGGTCTACTTTTTTTTTTTTTTTTTTTAATGTAGTACTAAGGATCAAACTCAGGGCCTACAACATCCTAGGCAAATATTCTACCATTGAAGTACGTTCTCACCCTTTTTTACTTTATTTTGAGATAAGAACTTGCAAAGTTGCCTAGGCTGGCCTCAAACATGTGGTCCTCGGCCTCCTGAATAGATAGGATTACAAGCATGTGCCACTTTAGTTAAACTTGAAAAAGTTTAGACTGCCAGGCATTGTGCCACATGCCTGTAATCCTGGCACTCAGGAGGCTGAGGCAGGAGGATCATTGCAAGTTTGAGGCCAGCCTGGGCTACATAATGAGTTCAAGGCCAGTCTGAACTATATAGTGCGACTGTGTCTCAGAATACGAAACAAAATAAAACAAAAGTTTGGACTACACTTGAAAAAGTGTGGACTCATTGTCTTCATTCTCTCTAAACTTTTTCAGCCAGGCTTCTGGTCCTACCTCACCTTGCAAGCACTGTTATCAAAGATGCCAACAACTTCCGTCTTGCCAGTAGCATTCTCGGCCTTCATCTTACTCCACCTCCCAGCAACATTTCATACCGTTACCCTGTGCTCTTTGCATCTTTCTTCACTTTGCTGGCAGGGATCCTCCCTCTTCTGGTTTCCTTTTACTTAATTGGCAGCTTTTTCTGACTTTGTCATCTCCTGTTTCCTGACACACACACCCCCACACACAAAATTGAAGTGGCTCAGAGCTCAGCCTTTTTTCTCCAAAGAACTCTGCTCCCCGGGCCTCATTTTTCTGAGTTTGTACTACCCTTCTTTACTGTGCTGGACGGAAAAGCATAGATGCTATAGCTTACCTGCCCACAGAGTTATTTTAGAAATCGATACTGTTCTTTAACTAATAGGAAACAACATGAAAGTCAGTGATAGAAAGACTATGTTTCTGGATGTAAATGTGCAAGTACAGCTGTGCCAGCAGACAGCGGCTGTTACTCGGATGTGTGCACCTGCGCTCAGCTGCATCGATTAGAAATGCAGACAGGTGTCTATCAGCTGCCGAGATGAGAGGTGACAGGAGCCTGTGAAGTGATAGAGAAGGCTGACTGAGATTCCAAGTGGATGCGTCATTTTCTGTTGATTTACATAATTGTTGTATTCCTGCAAGATTCTATAGGAAATAAAACAAAAACCCTCAAAAACGTTGGGATTAGACCTTAGGTACAGGTAATTATGAACACATTCTCACCTTCACCAATATTAGCAGGATGTGGGACAGTTCATTGTGCAGGACATGGCAGAATATGTAGCATTCAGGGCTCTGCTCACTAAATTCCAGGAGCACCGCTCAGTGTGTCTGACAATCCAAAACACATTCGGTGTCTAAGCAGCCCCTAGGGCAGGACCAACCCCACTCAGGGTCGCTGCCCTAGGGAATCATACTCAGTCCAGGGCTTTCACTAAGATCTAAGTTGACTTTGTCCACATTTGAGTCTCCCGGCTCCCTGCCTTCCGAGCTCCTGTCCAGCTGTCCGCCTGTGTGTCCCGTGGGCTCAGACATCACAGGGCCAAAACAGCTCTTGCTTTTCCCCCCAGACTCTTGCTCCTCCTCTTCCCTGTTTGGTAAATGACACTACTGTCCATTTGGCTGTTATCAGGATTTAGGGCTCATCCTTGACTCCTTTCCTCTGCCACCCAGAGAGCACAACCATCTCTTCATGTCACCTCCTAGCTCAGCTGCGTGACACACAACACGTGAACACACGCACAGTCCCTTAATGACCCTTTTCCGCTGACTGAACTTCACCCCAATAGGACTGCTTTGCTGGTCAGTGTCCCAGAGCTTAATAGGAGGCTGATTATAAACTAGATACTTAATAGTTGTTAAATAAATGAGTGAATGAAAGGGCAGACCAGTATAAATGATTAAAACAACCCTCCTATCCTGTTGCACTAGTGATTGACAGACAGGGTGGCCACACCCACAGGCCTGTGCCCCCGAGTGCGGCTGCAGTGGAGGGGCTGTGCCCAGTTTGTGCACACCTGCTTGAAGGGCTGGGGACGGGATGGAGGGAGCTGACGGGTCGCTCTCTCCCAGGCCTCCTCTCCATGGCCAACTCTGGCCCAAATACCAATGGCTCCCAGTTCTTCCTGACCTGTGACAAGACAGACTGGCTGGATGGCAGGCACGTGGTGTTTGGGGAGGTCACCGAAGGCCTAGATGTCTTGCAGCAGATTGAGGTAGGTGGCGGGGAACAAGCCCCCCTCCCTGGGCCCCTGGCGCCCAGCCCTGTGGGAGGATGGGTCAGGGGCTGCCTCTGCCTGGTTCCAGGCGGGCGGGTTTCCCTGGCCTCTTTAGTCCCTCACCCCACTCCCCTGACTGGGCCTCTTCTGTTCCTCCCACAAAGGCCCAGGGCAGCAAGGACGGGAAGCCAAAGCAGAAGGTGATCATCGCCGACTGTGGGGAGTACATGTGAGGCGGCACCACACCGTTCCCTCTCTGCTCTCGCCCTGTGCAACAGGAAGGAGCTGCGGCTCGGCAGACACCGAGAGTGTCCCGTGTGAAGCAGGCAGCGCTGCATCCAAGCTCCTTGGGGCCAGCTTGGTGCAGCTTCTCCACAGCACAGCCTGGACTTGCTCTGGGCTCCTGCCTGGTACACCAAGGGAGCCAGTGCGGTGCCACCCTCCTCACCACGGGCAGCCGAGTGTGTCCACTGGCTTTCTCAGGCGTATGCTGCCAGGCCTGCCCTGGCCCACCTGAGGCTCCTGGACACTTTCTTTGCTAAAATAAATCCTGATTCTTATATTGCTGCCTCCAGAGTTCCCGGGAGCTGGCAGAGATTGCATCTGTGGCTAAGCTGTACCCCTGAGGCAGGCTGGCAAATGGCTAGGGCACAGTTCCTTCCCCACAGCTTCTGTTTCCTCCCTTGGGCAGATTCCCTTAGATGGCAGTGATACATCTTCCTGCCGGATGTCTTGTGAGATGATGTAGGGGCAGTGGAAATAAAGGTAGTGCAGCAGTTCCTGTTTCCGTCTCCCTTGCCTCGGGTGAGTCAGCCGCTACCAGTCTCGTAGCCAGCGAATATGCTGATTAGCCTCAGTGGTCTGTTTACTTTTATTCTATAGGTTTTGTAAGTGATATTTTATAGCTCAAAAGTGGCTTCTGTTTGCCAGATAATATGTTTGTCAGGAGACAGATTAGCAAAGTACATGCCCTAATCCAGCCACTGCCTATTTTTGCAAATGCATGTTTATTGGAACACAGCCACATCCATTTGTTTACATATTGTCTATGGCTGCTTGCTTGCTACAGCAGCAGAGCCGAATAGTTGGTGACAGACACCGTATGGTCCTGTATTTGTCAGTGTTCTCCAGAGAAAAAGAACCAATAGGATGTGTGCGTGCATGTGTGTGTCGGGGGACACTATTTTAAGGAATTGGCCCGTGCAGTTGTGGGGACCAGCAAGTCTGAAATCCACAGGGCAGGCCAGCAGGCCAAAGACCAGGACAAAACTGGGCTTTCCATTCAAGTCCTACGGTAGTCTGGAATCCTTCCGATGAACTGTCCTTTTCGCTTAAAGACTTACTTTTTTTTTTTGGTACTGGGAATTGAACTCATGACCTTGTGCTTACCAGGCAGGCACTGTGCTGCTCAGCTATATCCCCGGCCCTCAAGACTTTCAACTGAGTGGATGAGGCCCACTCGCCTTATGCATGGTGATCTGGCTTATCTCACTGATTTAAGCCAGTGGATTAAGATATTAATCCATCTAAAAAATACCTTGATGGTATCAGCTGGTGTTTGACCAAAAATGGGTACCATAGTCTAGGCAAGTTGATCCCAGGAAGTTTTCTTCACACGGAGGTCAGCAGGCATTTGAAGCTGGGGACCGTGGCATTGAGGTCAGGGTTTGTACAAGAACCAGAGAGGCTGGGTCCAAAGAGCTTAGCAGAGCCAGCAGGAATGAAGGCAGAGACTGGGACCAGGATCCCAGGATTGGGGCTGCAACTGCTGGCGTTTCCAGCAGTGAGACGGTGGCTTCCAGACACTGCTGCATTGGTCACAGCCTCACAGCAGCCCTCCGAGGAAGGAACTAGGACAGACGACTTGGTGAAAGTGGCATGTCACAACACAGTTCAGGTCATGAGAAACGGAAGAGCCATGTTTTCAAAAACTAAGAAATTTTCACTATCTAATAAAGTGAAAAAGATCACAAAGCAATTTATAAAGTACAGTATGGTAAAATTATATGTAAACAGGTATATGTGTATTTAAGAAAAGAACCTAGAAATAAAGTGACCAAAATATTAATGGTATATTTATCCAATTCATAGGACTATGGTGATTTGAATTATATTTTATTTTTGTACTGTCCACATTCCTCCAAAACTGCATTTTTTAATAAATGAAAAATTCTTAAAGTGAGTCAAGTGCTTGCATAAAGCCTCACATTACTGGTCAGACCCTGGGCGGCCAATTCTCACATTCAGATTGCCACGTGAGTGGATGTGGACGACCCTCAGGACACTGGGGACGGGCAACACAAGCACAGTTTCACGGCCTGCCCACCACCCACCTTGCCAGACACTCGCCAGGCCTTTAAAGGTGGTGAGAATATACAAGTCCTGCCCTCCAAGGCAAGCCGGGTTAGGTGTTCTAGGAAAAAGCACAGCCTTAAAATAAATACACCAGCACTTGTGAAACATATTTTGGTTTAATGGACAGGCACAGAGGTGGTTCCAAATGAGCAAATCTTACAATAATGACGACAGGTACTGACTGTTAAGGATGTATATGTCAGACATCCCAAATGCTTGCGTACATTTAATATTTGTAGTACTTATAGGAGGGAAGAACTGATAGCCCACTTTCTGGAGGACAAAGCAGAATTTGGATTCAAATCCATCTGGACTCTTGCTGGGCAGAATGGTGCACACCTGTAAACCCAGCACTCGGCAGGCTGGGCAGGAGGATTACTACAACTTCAAGGCCAGCCTGGGCAACACAGCATGACCCTGTCTCCAAAAAAAAAATAAAAATCTGGACTCTTGCTACACTGATTCTTTTCCTGTCTTAGGAGTTTTTCAGGGACACATTACTTCCTTACTTAGAAGATAGTGAACACTGATGCTCTGATGACGTGACCCAAAGTCAGTACCGCAGTGCCAGGCACTTCTAGTTTTGTGTCTTCCTATCAGCTGTCAGTGAGTATGAACTGACCACTCTTTTTTAACTTATTCTGGTGCAACCAGATAAACAGACTGACCCTAAGCAAAGAAAGGGGAAACAGTGTCACTGGTGTTGCCAGGCGGGCTGCCCATTGCAGCTGCCATTCTCGGCTCAGCAAACAACTCCTGCAGTCAGACACATGGGCTTTGGGTCCATTCACAACTGTTTTGCTGCTCAAGGGCTTTTCTATTGGATTTCCTTTTGTGACCATCTGGTGAGCAGAAATCACTAGAAGTCTGATAGCAAGATAGGTAGATGATGCCTTGTTTCTCATTTATTCTGAATGAGGATGGCAACTGCTATCCATTCCTGCTGTGCAGTTTCATGGGTTAAGGTGTAGTCCACGCCTACAAACCTCTGGGTCCCTGGTGCCGCCCATGATATGCCAGATCATTGGCTGGGCACTAAAGCTACTAGGTAAAAAAAAAAATCAGTTGTCAGAATAATTGGCTGACTGGTCAAAAGGAAAGAGAGACTGGAATAGGGAAAAGAAAGAAGGGAAAGGGAAAAAAAATTGTATATATATATAAGATGGTTAAGATAGATACACTACCAATTTTACTTAGTTCATTGAAGAGTAAGGTTTGTGCCAATAATGTTTGGACAATTGAATGCTAATGTCTGGTATCCTGAATAACTAACTTAAAGATAATACGTAATGCATTAACCAATGTTACCCTCATATTATGGTGTTTTGAAAATTTGTTCTTTTTTTGATTTGTTTTGTTTTTTCTTCTCTTTAAAAAAAAAAAAAAAAAAAAAAAAGAATAATTGGCTGACCTAAAAGATAATCCTTGATGTTGAGAAGAATTGTAAGAAAAGTACTAGACTAGCAAATAGCTCTTTGGTTACCTGCCAGCTGACAGGGACAGCCACATGGCTCCACATTCAGGGCCATAAGCCTGCATCTGAGCCCATCATGATGAAGGCTGGGTGACAGGTTCCCTGGCTGAGCGTCCTTTGGAAATCACGAAGCCCAACTTCCTCGTGTTACAGAGGGAAAACAGGCCCAGATCAAGTCAGGTCTCCTTCTATCCAGCCCAGAGCTGGATCCCCACACTAAGGGTCCCCCAACTGATGGGGAAACTTCCAGACCATCTGGGCCCACCTTTGCATATGTGGGAGGGTGCCTTCCCCTGCACTGCCACACCTGCCCTCCCCAAGATCCGTCCATGGGGACAGAGCGTGAACCCCAGAGACGCGTATCCCAGGGCTCATGGGTGGGTCCGCTGAGGCTGGGTGTGGACGGGGCGGGCCCAGGACCTGCTCTTAATGACACAGTTCAGGCAGCCGGACTCCATCTGTTCAGCAGGTAAATTACAGGCTGAGCCAGTCCGAAATCAAATAAACACTCCAACTCCCAGCGGCTGCTCCAAGGAGAACAGCGGTTTCCAGGAACAGATGAGAGGCTGAGACAAAGCTCCTCACCCAACCCAGCCAATTAACCCCTGTCACTCCGCTGGGACAGGGGCCTTTTTCTTTGACTCACAGGTGCAACAAACAGGACAGGGCTGCCGGGCACCCAGGGTGATGCAGACTTTGGTGACCAGCCCGTTTTTTTGGCAGCTGGATACAAGCAGCGCTGACAAGCTGCTGGCCTTGCCCCAGATCCAGTCACAGGCTGCCTGGCATCGCACTCACATTGCTCTAGGAACACAGGTTGCGCTTGTGCATTACAGAAGATGGCAAACAGTTCTCAATCCACATGCCGACTCTGGAGTCCTAAAGTCCTGCCTGGAGTCCCGGGATCATTTGGAAATTCAGACTCAGAAGAAAGATCAGGATGGATTACTGATGTTTGCCATGCGGAAGGAAAGGGGCGATGATGGCATCTGTGCTGGCCACTGGCATCATGGACCACCCAGTGCAATCACCTTGTTTGCTCAGCAAAAGAAACTTCCCCCCAAGCTGCAGCTCCTGACTGGCAAACATGGTAGCAGACAGATGAATCCACTGGAAGCCACCATGATTTTTCTGTTTCTCCAAAGCAAGATGTCTATCCATGTGCATTTTCTCCAGGCAGCAGAGGCAGGCACAGGCAGGAAGACGGAAGAAGATACATGCCATTGGCTTCAGCCCCGAATCATGTTGTTCATTCGGCTTTTTCTTGAGCTGACCCACATGCCTGTGGCCAGAGGTTTGGTAATTCAGATACATAAATATGCACTAAGGTGAAGCCTATACTTTTCACTATTCTCTAGAAATGGCCAATTTTGCACCTGGGAGAGGCAGGCAGGTAAAGTCTGGTTGGAGCAGACCCTGCCCACACATTCCTAAACTCTGTACTGGACAGGAAAGAGCCCAAGGTGGCCAATCTAGGGTTCCAGGTGCCTCTCAGTTCATCCCACATCTACCCACAGCCTGGGCCAGTAATGAGCATGAATACACCCAAGACTTTTGTGCCAACCCCAGAGCTGTTCAGTACGTGCTTCTGGGGGAGGTGACGGGATGAACTGCTGCTCCAGGACTCAGACCACCAGGGCTGGAGGTAAAGCCATCTGACCATTCTACGGCAGGGGAGGGGAGCACAGGGCCTGGAGAGGCCCAAGCATTAGCTTGGAGGAGGAGGAGGCAGGGACATAGGTCTGAAGGCCCTCCCTGCCAACCCTGCCTTAGGTCTGGTTGGGTTTCAGGGTTTCCTGCCTCTGCAGAGGGTCCTGAAGGGGAGAGACGGTTGCAGCACAGCAGGTGGGCGGGGCCTCAGTGGCAGCCGCAGGCCTTGACCACCATGTTGCGGTGCTTCCGCAGGATGACATTGTTGCTGCTGTCATAGTAGAGCACAGAGGTGGCACTCAGCTTGGTGGGTGCACAGCACGCCTTGGGGACTGCATCTGGCTTCATCAGGTGCACCTGGCCAGGGAGGGTGCACAGGCAGGGATGTGAACCTGGAGGCCTCCAAGGACCCACCTGGCCCCCTCTAGGTCCTGCATGCTGTCACCCCAACCCATCTTGCAGGTCTCAGTCCCCTTGCCCCTCCCAAGGTCATTCTGTACCTGCAGCCAGGGTCCCCTGTGCACATCTGCCCTGCTCACCACCCTCAGGCACTGCCCAGGCCCCTGACACAGCTGCCCAGGCCCCTGACACCTGCCCTCATCTCTCCAGGCCATTCGGCCATGCCGTGCCACATCCACTACCCCAGATGTGGACGATCCTGTGGGTCCCCAGAACCCCTGCACCTGGGCACCCTCTGCAGCACCAGCTCCTCTGGGGCCTCCACTTCCCACTTTTCTCTGCGCTGCAACTGCATCCCTGACGCGTCCCAACCTGAGCTGTGGACGGTTTGTCTCCCCTCCAGACTGCGAGCCAGGAACGTGCACAGAGCCAGTGGATGAGGCCTAGGGCTCTAGGGCCCCCTTGATGTGTTTCCCTGCTCCTAACAACGCCCAGGACAAGGATTGTTCTTTGCAGATGGTAAACTGAGGCACCGAGGTCCGAGGCCCATGGCTATCTGACAGTGCGGTAGGACTTGAACCAGGCACCAAATCCTGCTACCCTTCTCTAAACAAGCTTTCCTACCAGAAAGAATCTGATTTCATGAGCTATTTTCAGCCTCCATACACATATTTATCTGAGACAGGGGCGGATGAACTGCAGTTTATCTGATGGGGCCACCCAAAAGGCCCTGACAGATGCACTGCAATCTACTGGGGTCGAGGCAGAAGAAGGAATCTGCTCCTATTGTGTGCATCTTGACTGGTTGAGTGGCCAGAGGTCTCCCACGAGCCTCCAACCAGGACCCAGACAGAGCTGTCTGGAGGGTGCTGCCTCTCTGGTCCCCAGCTCTGAGCCGCTGTACAGGGAGGACTTCACTGATGGGCTGTGTGGGGCCGCAGCCTCGCTGAGGCCATGGGGTGCACAGGCCTCTGGAGGGCACCGAGCCACCTGTGGCCTGGGGGCCGCTGATCCCCAGCTGTGCATCTTCAGGCCCATGGGAGGAAACCAGGAGGCGCCAGCGCCTGTGAGGACCGATGGGCCCTAAGTAGCCACAGCCCAGACAGGAGCTTCCCTGAGTGGGGACACTGGAGAGAGAAGTCGGTGCCCTGGGTGCCTTCCTCGCTCCTCCACAGCCCTGAGCTTCGCAGATGGGCAACACCAAGGGAAGCGGCTGTGACCAACCTGGTATCACAGCCCGACTCCTGCTGTGCAAGGTCCCATCTGGCCATTTGTTCATTTGTTTCAGGGAGGTTTTTTGCTTGTTTTTGTTTTGCAGAGCTGAAGACTGAACCAGGGCCTCTCCATGGTAGGCAAGGGCTCTACCACTGAGCTGAGCCCCCAGGCCCTGTTCCGTTAATTTTTGAGCCATACACCATGTGGGAAATGAAGTTGTGGAGCTCATGGATGTGCATCTCTGGGGATAAACCCCATGCCTGTGGGCCACAGCTACTCTGCCAAAAGTAGAATCACACTTTCCTCATTCCCAACACACATATCTGGACATGAGCCAGGAGGGGAGCCCAGGATTCCCAGGCACTGAACACCAGCTTTTCATGGACACATGTAGCAGCCCAGTGACAAAAGCAGGTCCTTAGTGCCTGCAGCAGGAGCCCTGGTGACAACCTGAATTTGAAAACGACAGCTGGGGCCAGGTGTGGTGACACACGCCTGTAACCCCAGCACTCAGGAGGCTGAGGCAGAGGATTTCTGAAGGTTTGAGGCTAGCCTGGGCTACATAGTGAGTCCAAGGCCAGCCTGGACTACACAGTGAGACCCGGTCTCAAAAAACAAAATAAAACAAAACACACATGGCAGGGGGATGCTGGACGGGGCAGCTGGGGGGCTGTGCATGCCAGGCCAGGGGCTCAGACCTCATCTGGGAATAATCGGAAGGACACGGTTTCCCGGCTGAGAAGGACGTGGGCAGTTTCGTGTGGTAGGAAGACCCCACCGGCTGCTGTGTGGACAGCAGCACTGAGAGATGGGCCCGGAGGGACCCCCCTTTCTCCTCTTGGCCCTCAGGACCTCAAGGCTCCCTCCCCTTCTGTGCTGTGGCCTCGCCAGCACCCCTCCCCCATGGCTCCTTTTCCTGTCCAGGCTCTTGGGGCCACTGGTTCTCCCTGAGGTCTTGTCTGTCCTCGGGACTTAAAGACCATCCTTGAGCTGCATCTCTCAAGACTCCTGAGTTTCACTTTCAACTCCAGATGCACAGATCCTCCTGCCCACCTGACCGCACCATGTAGAGTCTGACCTGCACGACTGGGTCCCTGCAGACAGCTCCTCTCTGCGGCTGCTGTCACCTCTTTCCTGGCTAACCAGCCCCGTCCTCAGGGCACCCACCAGCAAGCCAGGGCAGGATGGCTGCAGTACTGACCAGGGACTGCAGGATGGCATGGTTGGTGGCATTCATGCAGGAGTCCAGTGGGAAGGCGCACTCTCCCTCACAGTAGTAGGCCGAGTAGCCTTGGGGGGCGATGACCCAGTCCTGGGGGAATGGGAGAAGGTGAGTGCCATCTGTGTCCCCAGAGCCCCCAGCCCAGCATCTGCCACAGGATGACCCAAGGCAACCCCACACCCTCCCTGAGCCTCAGGGCCCCCAAACCCACTCTCGTCCCCTCCTGGGCAGTGTCCACCCCAGAGGCCCCAGCGACCCTCACACACAGGGCCAGGCTGATCTCTTTCCCTGCCGCACCCCAGCCTGTCTTGCCTGCCCATGCATCCTGGAGCTGCAGTCGCAGCAAATGCTTGGAGGCTCTGCCCACCCAGCCTCAGTTTCCCTCTTGCAGCACTGAGAGTTTAGTTAGCTGAGGGCTCAGTAGTCCCTGTTTTTGTGGTTTTTGTGTATACAAAAAGCCACACTCACACCATGAAAGTAACATGGTCTCACTTTAGAAAACTTGGAGGCCCCAGGAGAAGGAAACGTATTCCTCCCTCCTCCCTGGAGACCCACCCAGGAGCTGCAGGTGGGACTGTCAGGAGAGAGTCGCACTCACCAGCCAGCCCAGGTCCTGGAAGCTGACGTAGAGCTCGTGCCGCTGGCAAACCTGTCGGCCATGGGAGCCATGGATGTCATCTGCAGGGACAGACGGCACAAGTCTTTTCTGGGCTCTGTGCAGTTACCACGAGGGGATCCCAGGGCGCGCAGCACCCTCAGAGGCACATTTGTCAAAAAAGGAGCAACAGGAAATGAAACCCTTGCTTCTCATAAATCCCAGCCCTGCATCCCTGGTCCTTCCATGCCCCAGCTCAAGAGCCTTCAGTGGCTCCTGATTCCTACAGAGCAGCGCTGTGCCCAGCTGGACCTGCCTCGTCTTTCAGCCCTTGAGGCTCTGGCACCTCCAACAGGCAGCCCCACAGAACCCTCAGCCACTTCACAGCCTCTCCTGCTTTGCTCTGGAGATGCCTGGGACTACAGCTCCCCCTCCCTGCCACTTCAGCCCCACAGGGTCAAGCGGCTCTCAGTGAAGCCACCGAGGGCCCAGCCCGGCCCTCACCAAAGATCCCTGGGAGTTTGTTCGGGTGCGGCAGCTCGTTGGTTTTCTTAGGCTGCCTCCTCTTCAGGGGCCGCACTGCACGAGGGGCTCGGATGGGACTCGGGCCGGACCTGAAGAAGGTGACCATGAAGGGCTGTCTGGAGCGTGGTGCCCGTTGCCCCAGCAGACCGGCCAGGCCAGGGTCCACGCTGTGCCCTGGGAGAGAGACAGGACAGAGGGTCACTCACAGGGGTGGCCCTGCTGTGGACACAGCAGGGACCTCTGCTCCTCAGAGGAGCTGGAGGCTGAGGACCCGCAGGCCCCCTGAGCCTCAGTTTCCTCATCTGAAGCCAGCAGTGCTAGCTCCAGCCCTGGCTCTCTGGAGGGCAGGTCTGGGAACGGGGTGCCGGGTGCACGGGTGTCACAGTCAGGGATTTGTGACCCAGACGTGTGAAGCACAGGGCTGGTTTCAGCTTCCCCACTAATTACCTGTTTAGTCGCTACAGCAGCCCCATATTTCCTACTTTAGAGAAGACCCATCAGGGCCACTCCCTGATGACCAGAGTCCACTGCTGCTGATGTTCAGAACCAGGGCTCCCTCCTCGGGACTAAGGCCCATGGCCTGTTCTCTGCCGCACTTTCTGGGGAGGTCAATGTGGGATTAACAGCAGCACCAGCCCAAGGCACTGAGCACTTAGCACCAACTCTACCCAGCACGGCCCCAGGGCAGGGTGATCACTGCCTCCCTAATACCCACACAAGGCACCAGTGCCAGCCGAGCAGACATCGGGACAAAGTCTCAGAGCCCAGCTCGGCCTGCACCAGCCTCTTTGGGAAGCCCCAGTTCACGCCCACTACGCCAAGGTGATGGTTAGAAGGAAAGAAAGGAAAGATGGGGAAAGATAGGGCCTGGGCCTCACCTAGGAAGAGTGGAGACTGTAACACTGAGATCTTAACTCCCATACTCTCCTGGCTGCCCTCCTGCCTGCTCTGGACTTCAGCCTTTTCCCATTGCTGCTGGAAATTTCTGACGCCCAGGGCAGATCAGGTGCCCCCAGAAGCCCCAGAGGTGCAGCTCACCATGCCAGGTAACAACGCACCCACCCCCAGCTGTCTGTGGTTCCTGCCACCTCCCTGCACCCCAGGGGTCCCCTCCCTATCCCTGGAGTCCAGGATCTGTCCCTCCTTGGGGTGAGACGCTGAGAATGGAGGTGCCGGTATGAACACAGTCTGCCCTGGAGAGGGACACCTGCGCCCCCAGCACTGTCCTCCTGTGCTGGTTTGTCTTGCACATGGACTCTGTTGTTTTTTATTGTAAAAGCACTATGGTAACCACAGTAAAAGAACTTCTGAGAAAAAATATGATCCAGGGGCCGGTGAGATGGCTCAGCGGCATAAGCGCCTGCCTGGCAAGCGCGAGGTCCTGAGTTCGACTCCCGGAACCCACATACAAGAAAAGGGCTGGTGATATCGCTCAGCGGCACGGGCGCCTGCTGGCATGCGAGGTCCTGAGGTCGACCGCCGGTACCCACAAAAAAAAAAAAAAAAAAAAAAAAAAAAATATATATATATATATATATATATATATGTATATATGATCCATAAAGTCTCTCCCCAGGTCCCATACACTTGTTTTAGTTTTCCTGGGCTATTTTCATGTCCTGATTTACATTTTACACAGTTGCCAGTATAGCAAAGAGCCTGTATTTTTTGAACTTTCTAACATAAACCTTTCTGCAGTTATTAAAATACATTGCCACAATAAACAGTTTAAGTGCATAAAATGCGTTTGAGCAGATCCTCCTTCCTTTCCATAGATAGGAGCTTCTCGTTAAAGTCTGGTTTTCCTTGCTTTGCTTATGAGGATGAAAACACACCCTCTTCTTGTTGAACCTGTGTGGAATTTTTTAACCTGAGTTGCACATTGCTGCTCATTTTTATATCTTTAAGCAACACTCATTGACATAAGTGTACTTCCAACTCCCATGGTGAGCACCAACACAGATTCCCCCAGCACCCACGTGTGCGTGCATGTAAACACACGGACACGTGTACATTTATAGGCACGGTGTATACTCATCTACCCCAGGATGTCCACTCCACAGCAAGGTCAGGACACTACCAGCCCCACTTACAGTCCACTGGAAGGTCACCCTTCAGCAGCTGGGCCTCAGACCAGGGGTCCATGGGCCACTCAATGGAACAACCCATCAGCCGGAGGCTAATCTTTGACCTATGACGTCACCTGCCACAAACAAAGATGCTGGGCCCTGAGGCTGTCTCAGGGATGTGGGGAGAGCTGCAGGGACAGGGGCTGCGAGCTGATGGGCTAGTACTTAGAGGAAGCCCAGAGAAGCCATGTAGGGACTGTGGGACATGACAGGTGAGGCCATGGAGAAGCAGTGGTAATGTAAGGAAGCAGAGCTGCAGGCAAAGAGGAAAAGGTAAGGGAGGTCACCTGGGGGAGGGGATGAAATGGCTGAAAGCAAGGTGGCCATGGTCACAATGCCAGGCACTGGAGCGGACCTCACAGACTGCTGACACACAGGTGGCCTAGACCCAGGGCAGCCTCCAGCCCTGTGTGTGCCACTGCTCCCTCTGGGCACCCTGCATCCCTGGCTACTGTGGGCAGGGTGTGTTCAGTATTCCAGGCCAGCTCTGGCTTTGCTTTGCTTCTGTGCAGCTGTTTTCAGGGTCTCCTGGGGTCCACTGAGTGCAGAGCAAATGAGATATTAGACCCATGATATAGCAGGGCCTCGCAGAGCTCCTCAGAGTGGACTGAGTGGGTGCTGGGTACCTCTGGTACATCAGATGAGCAAGGCTGATGCCCCTTGGATACAACTCATCCAAGGTTCCCATTTTACAGAAGTGGAAACTAAGGCCCAGAGAGGGCAGAGGAGGCAGCTGCAGACCATGCTATTCAGAGCTTCCCCAGTAGGTGGCAGTGGCCTACCTGGGGTAGGGGCAGGAAGGCTAGGAGATTGGCACTGTCTTCTCTCAGAGCCTGGAGAAGCAGCCCCTTCCTGAGCCCAGAGTTCCCCTTCCCCACAGCTCTGCTCTTCACCTACCCCATCCTTGGGCAAGGTCCTGGCTTCCTCTGGCTGCAGGGAAGGTACAGCGGGCCCAGTAGTGGTGGTGGTGGGGTGTTCAGCGATGGGCAGCCACCATCCAAGAAAGGTAGAAGATTAGGGCCCAGGGTCCCTGCCTAGTTTACGCCCACTCCCCAACAGCGCACGGCCACATTTTGCCTCCACCCTCCACAAGGCTTCTTTCTGCCCTGGTGCCCTCCCTACCTGCAGCCACTGTCCACCTCAGCCTGCAAGAGGAAGTGACTCTAGAGCCACACTGAAGGGCAATCAGGAGGCCTGGTTGAAGTCCTGAGGGAATTCCAGATGTGGTAATTCCCTGGTCCTTTAGGTCAGCTCCTCAGACCTCGTCACCTGAGAAGTAGGGACCCACACATCTCCTCTCCCGGAGGCCCTCTCACCTGTCTGCTCTTGGATCGCAGCTTTTTTTCCCACTGCTGCTGGAGATTTCTCCTGATGCCCAGGGCAGATCGGGTGCCCCCAGAAGCCCCAGAGGTGCAGCTCACCATGCCATGTGACAACCCATCTACCCCCGACGGGCTGTGGCACCTCTCCGGTGTCCCCTCCCTATCTCTGGAGTCCAGGATCTGGCCTTTCCTTAGGGTGAGACTCCGATGGGGCCCTTGGAACAGCCACTCTGCTCTGACCAGCATCTCCGTGGCTGTGAGTGCACGCGGCACACCAGGCTCTGCCTTCACAGATCACACCCACGCCCACACCCCCATATGGGTTTTTTCCACATCGGTGTGTGAGACAGTACATTGAGGATGGCCTGCCCCACAGCCCTGCTGGGTTAGGAGGGAGGATGTCACGCGAGGCTAGTTTGGGCTCTGGAACAGTGACCCCACAGTTTCAGCAGAGACATGACCCTGCCGTGGGTTAGGTTCCTAGATCTCCTTGTAGGACGAGCCGCAGCCTGGGGCAACACCCAGGGACTGTGTGGAGAGGCCCTTCCAGGTGGGTCCCAGCACCACTGTCCTCCCTCTGTCCCTCCCATTACCAGGTCCTGTCCCATGGAGACAGCCCTGCCTTCCTGCTCAGAGGAGCACGGGGGGAGGAGGGCAGGATGGAGGGAAGCAGAGCCAGGGACAAAACAGAAGGCCCAGGAGAAGAGCAGAGGGGCTGCAGGGAAGAGCTTCCCCGAGGCAGCACTTCCGCTGCGCAGTCGCACTCAGCTCTGCACGCTTTTCATGGGAGCAGTAAAATGGCACCTTAGGTGAATGCTGAGTGGGGTTGTTTTCTCCCGCATCATCCCGCCTACAGTTCGTGACTTAGTTGTGAGGGGAAGAGTGGACCAGCAGCCTGCTAGGGGACCCTCTCGGCCGGCGTGATTCACCGTGCACATCAAAGACGGTGGAACAGGCACCAGCATTCTCAGCGACGGTTGCAGGGGCTCTGGAGTACTCACAGGACACATGAGCAGAGACTCGGTGTCCCCTCTGGTTTTTAATTAGATTCCCCTGGCTCTGGTAGGACAGGGTGTCTAGCAGTAGAAAGCCTGAGAGGACAGCAGCACCCAGCTGGGTGCCTGACAGCGCCCCCCTGCGGTTACCACTCCCTCCCCAGCAAACCCCAGGAGACTCCCAGCAAGCACACAGTGTGGCCCAGGCTGCTCCTCGCTCACGGTGACACCTGCTGCATGGGTCTGAGGTTCGGGGACACGGCAAAAGCACAGCCCGTGCTGGTCTTGATCTCGTCCACTGTCAAGCCCTTCCAGAGCTCCAAGAGCGTCAGCCCTCTGTTCGGGTGCACGTCGAACACCGCCTTCTCGGTGATGATGCGGTCCACACAGCGCTTCCCGGTCAGCGGCATGGTGCACTTCTCCAAGATTTTGGGGGTCTTTGCCTTCGTGCAGTGCTCCATAGTGACCACCACTTTGGTTTTGGCACTGGACACCAAATCCATGGCCCCGCCCATCCCTTTCACCTTCTTTCCGGGTATCATCCAGTTGGCCAGGTCTCCGTATTTGGAAACCTGCATGGCGCCCAGCATGGTCAGTTGGATGTGTCCCCCGCGAATCATAGCGAAGGAGTCATCGCTGGCGAAGAAAGAGCCCCCGGGAATCACGGTGACTGTCTGCTTGTCTGCGTTGATGACGTCCGGGTCCACCTCCTCTTTGAACGGAAAGGGGCCCAGGCCCAGGACCCCGTTCTCACTGTGCAGATGAACCTTCATGTTGGGGCTGATGTAGTTGCTGGCCAGGAGAGGGATCCCTATGCCCAGATTGGCATACATGCCGTCCTCAAATTCCAGAGCCGCCCGCTTGATGATCCGAGTCCTGATGTCGCCCGTGTCCCTGGCTTGCACGCCTTCCCTAGTCCGCGTGGTTAAACGTTCGATTCTTTTCTCATATTTCTCCCCCTTTATCACGCGATTGACATAAATGTTGGGCACGTGGATGTCTTCCGGGGGGAAAGTGCCCACATCCACGATTTCTTCCACCTCCACCACCGAGACGTCGGCCGCCTTGCACATGGGCACGTTGAAGTTCCTGGCGCTCCCGCGGAAGACCACGTTGCCCGCGCGGTCGGCCCTCCAGCCCTTGACCAGGGCGAAGTCGGTGCGGATGGCGTGCTCCAGCAGGTAGTGCTGCCCGCGGAACTCCCGCACCTCCCGGGGCTGGCTCAGCGTGGCCACGTGGCCGTCGGGGTAGTAGGAGATGGGGCTGCCGCCCTCCTGCACCAGCGTGCCGTAGCCCGTGGGCGTGTAGAAGGCGGGCACCCCGGCGCCGCCCGCGCGGATGCGCTCGGCCAGGGTGCCCTGCGGCGTCATCTCCAGCTCCAGCTCGCCCGCCAGGTACTGCTGCTCGCACACTGCGCTCTCGCCCAGGTAGGAGCAGACCACGCGGCGCACCTGCTTGGCGGACAGCAGGACGCCGAGGCGAAGTCGTCCACGCCCGCGTTGGTGCTGATCACGGTCAGGTTCTTCACGCCCATGTCCCGCAGCGCGGCGATCAGGTTCTCGGGGATCCCGCAGAGCCCGAAGCCCCCGATCATGACGGTCGCCCCGTCCGAGACGCCCTTCAGCGCCTCCGTGGGGTTGGTGCAGAACTGGACGCGCGCGGGGGAACTGGTGGCGAAGCGGCGCGCGCAGCCCAGGGAACGCGCGGGCCCCGAGCACCCGGCGGGGACGCGGCTGCCCAGAGCCGCCGTCAGGAGCCGCAGCGGCGCCATCGTCCCCGCGGCTGGCCAGGCGGGGACTGGCTGGTACCTCCCCCCCAGGGCACCCCGTAGCACCGCCGCGCGTCACAGAGCCGGGAGGGCGGCGGCAGGACCCCCGCGTGAGGGGTCACGCTCTGCTGGGGGCGCCTGCCTAGGTTCCCGCTGCCGCGGACCCTGGACAGTCACTCCAAACCCTGCGGGCTTCGGAGACAGTATCTAGTGGCCAGGCACTGCAGGGTGACTTGCTGGGTAGGGTGACAGCCAACTCGAGGAACAGTCACTGAGTGCCGTGCCAGGTAGCGCACCTGTTCCATCCCGCTGACACCTGGGAGAGTGAGGGTGGCCCCACCACTCCCTCCCCGGTGGAGCTCACTGGAGGGGACAGGACTTGGGCTCCTCCCAGGAATTGGACTCACAGAGGGGTCTTCCAAAGACCTGAGCCCCTGCTCAGCGGTAGAGCATTTGCCTAGCATTGGAGAGGCCCTGGGCTCAGTCACCATGGCTGGAAAAAACAACCATAAACACCTAAGTCAGAGCCTGTCATCCCTCACTGCTGTTAGATAAGCTACCCTGAAACCTCCGAACGCCTTGTCCTGGTTACCCTAACTCAGAGTGACCTCTGCTGCCCTCCCAGTCTCCTCTCCTTTTGCTGGATCTCAGGCAGCCAGTCTTGTGCCGCCTTGGCTCTTCTATCCCCACTGCCTGGTACGGAGGAAGCTCTCCCCAAATACCTGTGTGCCAGTGAGCGAACCTCATCTGCACATGAGGAAACTGAGGTGTGGAAAGGTCAGTAACACGCTGAGGTCACCACGTTAGGACATCAGAGAGCCACCAGGACTCCAACCCAGGCCCTGCCCACTCAGAGCCAATAGTCGGTTGTCTCCCCACCCCTTCCCACCAGACCTGCCCAGTGCCAAGGCTGTCCCATCCCTGGGGAGGAAGCCGCGACTCCCCCTCAGCAGCTCACAGCCTCTGCAGGAGGACAGCAGGGACAGCGGCCCTGCCTGGGAGCGTCCTGCAGTCCAGGATGTCACTGTTCACCCACCAAGTCCTCACAGTGGGCACAGCTGGGGTAGAACAGGCACCTAGGGGACAGGGAGGCTGCTCCCCAGTGCCGGGGCCTCTGCTGCAACCACCTGCTGGAGCCCAGGCGTGAGCCCCCAGCTGAGCCCGAGTCTCACCATCCAAGGTTTCCACATGGAGGCGGAGTCCCAGGTCCTTGTTAC
This sequence comes from Erethizon dorsatum, assembly GCA_028451465.1. Taxonomy (NCBI): domain Eukaryota; kingdom Metazoa; phylum Chordata; class Mammalia; order Rodentia; family Erethizontidae; genus Erethizon; species Erethizon dorsatum. Next base: position 103,742,661 of record CM051827.1, on the reverse strand, counting down.
GGTTCAACAACCAGTGGTCACTGGCTGCCGTGACGTCCAGCACCAGCCAGCCCTCGTCTTCTGCTCTGAGGGTCTGAAGATCCAAAAAGAACAAGTCAGACTCCCTGTGGACACGAAAGAATAATTAACCGAAGGTAGAGGGCCAGCCCTGCTACCTCTGGGGACCATTACTGGTGCAGCCAACCTGCCCTGGCTCTGGCCTGGCTTCTTCTCTGCAGTATATCACTCGTGCTCCACCCCAAACCATGTTTCTATGTCCATGTGCAGGTGGGGAGACTGAGGCGCAGTGGCTTAAGGACCCGTCCAAAGCCCCACAGCCAGGACAGCAGGGCAGGGCCATTCAGGCCCAGCATCTTTCCCACCTCTGAGGCTGTTCTCCCAGGCAGCTCCCCTTTCCTCCTCTGGGACACGCTCCCCCACCCCGGGACTGAGCAGGACACACTGCCTGAGCCTTGACCATGGGACAGGGAGGATGGGCCTGGGCCGAGGGGAGGCACCTGTTGGAGTGCTCCCAGACCACCTCGAACACGCTGACGTGGAGAGTCATGTTGAGCGGGTGGGTGCTGGGCACCTTATAAATCCGGAACTCGGCAGCTGTGACCACCTCCCCGGCTGGGATCTGCGTCAGATCGAAGCGGAACTCCTTCCAGTGGGGCTCGTGGTGGCCCAGGGCATGGTCACGCTCCACTGGAAGACAAAGCAGGAGACAGGCGGGTAAGAGAGGCTGCGATGGCTTGGGCTCTGGAGCAGAAACCCAGGCAGCCTGGTTAGGGTCAGCTTCCTCTTCTGCAAACAGCCTGTTCCAGGCTCTGCCCCAGGTGTAGACAGGGCTCCACCAGGTCACTTAGTGAGCAGCTCTGGCAAATCTCCACAGACCCTGTGTCCCGAACCCCATTTGCAACCCCCCACCAGGCCCCCTGCTGGCCCTGGGACCCACAAGGAGACAGTGGACAGGCCCAGCTCCGGAAGCGCAGGCCGAAGGGGAGCAGACGTGAGACCCAAGGCAGAAGGACCTGGTCTGCTGAGGGGTAGGGGAGAAGGCAGGGACATAAATGGCTGCATTGCAGTGGGACAGGGGCCATCCCAGGCCCACCCTGCTCCTGGGTGGGAAGTCGGAGAGCAGAGAGCTCTGATCTGACAGCTGAGCCGGGCCTGAGGGCTGAGTGGGAATCTGCTTCAGTGTCCAGGGAGAGGACGCTGCAGAGGACCCAGCAGAACAAGGCCAAAGGCAGGAGGCCCCAAGGGCAGGGAAGGAGATCCACTGGCAGAAGCCATAAGTTCCCTTTAAAGGATAAGGGGAGGAGGCAGGAGGGAGGTGGAACAAAGAAGAAACCCCAGAGTAGGACGACAAGCTCCCCCTGGAGAGGTCCAGCCAAGGGCTGGGGAAGTTGGAGGACCCAGATGTGGCAGGATCAGAGTGGGCTTCTTGGGGGAGGTGACTTCTGAACTGGCCTTGAAGGATGGGCAGGCATCTTGGTGGGCAGAGGGCCCAGGTGTGCACGGGTGAGGGGGCCGGGAACTCCCCAGTGCTGCAGTGTTGAGGCGTCAGTGGGTCTGGCTGGGCCTGCCTGTGAGCTGGAATCCTGGGCTGGGGATGCAGCTGTGCCTCTGGCCAGTGGGGAGCAATGTGGTCTGTGGGGGGACTGTGGGACCCCATGGAGGCAGTGGTGAGGGCTGAGGGGGGCCCACTGGTGAGGGCGGTCTCTCTGTCTGGGCAAAGGCTGCCCTCGGGAATAAATCCCACATTTGCCCAGCTGCATAGAAATGCCCAGGGTGATATATTTAGGGCAGTCTCCCTTTAGCCTCTTGTTGCTTTCAAAAGCCAAAAATCTGTGTTTCCGGAAAGCAGGGGTGGGAGCCGCCCAAGTGCCTTCCCCACAACCCAACACTGAGATTTTAATTATATGTGTGTGAGTCTTTTTAAAAACCCTCTCTGGCTACTGGGCTCAGTGACCACAAGTCAAGTTTAGCAAAGCACCAGGTTGTGCAGCCGGGCGGATGTGGGGAGCACTTCCTGTCCTCGTGGTGGGGACCCAGTCCAGGGATGGACAGGCACACAGCTGTGCTGGGCAGGGCAGGGACAGGCACATTTGGGCAGGAGCAGGTGGGAGGCTCCATCCCCAGACCAGGGAGGAGAAGGAATGCCATGTGCAGGGTCCCCAGCATGTCAGGGTACATTTGAAGGCTCACTTTTCAGTCAGAACAGGATTTTGAAATATCTTTTTTCCAAACAGATATATTCATTCACTCATTTGTTTATGTACAACACTGCCCTGGGCACTAGGAAAACTGCAGTGAACAAGGCTGATAAGGTCTTTGCACTAGGAATTGAAAGTCTAATGAGGGAAATGGACTGTGATTTAAAAAAGAAACAGATAAAATAGCAATGTTGCTTCTTTTGTAGTGATATGAAGGAGATAAGGTCATGGGCTCAAGAGTAATGGGGAGGGTACCCATGCTTTTCACAGGGCCACTGAGAAAGAAATAGTTAAGCTAGGTCTGGTTCCATGGGTACCTCTAAAAGTTTATTTCCCACAAAATTATAAAAGCTGCCCAAAATGTTCAGTGAACCTGCTTCTGTCTGGGGAAGCAGCAAATAGATTTACTGTTTGAATTGCCTTAATGTGGCTCTCAGGAAAATAAACAATTATGAATCACCAACATGTGCCGACAGAACCCTGGGCCTCATCCTCCGCCCTCTGACGAAAACACCTCCGGCTCCCACGCTTCCGGGAAAGGGCCACTGTGGGCAGGAGGTGGCATCCCTGGCCACGCTGCCCGTCCACATCCCAGGCCCTGCGCTTGCCACTCACAGGCTGCATCTCCTGATGCCAAACCCTGCATTCATCTGCCTGACAACAACAAATTGTTGGCTATTTTTATTCCTTAGATGAAATTAGACTCACCCAGGAGACCTAAACCTGTCTTGTTTCTTGTTTCTGGCCAAAAGAAAGACTTCAAAAGACACCCTTCTGCTCCAGCTCAGAGTGGCTGTCAGGACCCATCTGTCCTGTCTAAACCATCCTGCCTCCCAGCAAACCCTTCCAGTGCCCCCAGCCACCCACAGGAGGACGCTCGGTCAGCTGTCTGTCTGTGTGTCGTGACCTCTTGTACTTTCTGCCCACAGACCTCTTCCTCCCAGAGGACCCCTCAAGAGGCCCCCTCCTATCATTTCTAAAGGCTGCTTTCCCTTCAGTCCTACTGAGGAGCTGCCTCCTCCTCCTCTGGCCGCTCACGGTCCAGACTGTTGGTCTGTCCCTCTTCCCTGAGCCCGGGATCGTGTTTCTGGCATAGCCACCCCTCTGGACGGTGAGCTCTTTGAGCGTACAGGCTGAACACGTAAGGTGGGAATGGGAGGCTCCAGCAGCCTGCTCATCAAGGGCCTGTGTTCCAGGGGCCCAGGCGGGGTGGCTGCCTGTTCTTCCCAAGGGCTGCTTGTCCCCAGGACAGCGGCTCAGTGTCCATCATTCACTGCCCCTTGGGCTGGGGCAATGCTGGTCTGGAAGTGACTTCCACGTCAAGTGTGTCTCCGTGAGAGGCCACTGATGTTTTCACACTGCTGTGGGACCTGCTTCCTCTCCCAGCCTGGCCTCTGAGGGTGGGGACAGGCTTCCCAGCGCCCCTGAGATGGACAGGCTGGGCCTGTCTGGCTGGTCCTGCTGGTAGCAAAGGCCCAGGGGCCCCGCTTCACACCTTACACAAGACCCCGTCTCTGTGGACACTGCAGACCCCTGGAGGAGCCACAGGATTGGTAACCGATCACTTCTATGTGCTAAAGGGCTTTCTCCCACCGGAAATCTCAGCCCTGTGGAGAGTGGGCCCAGGGACTCTTCTGAGGTGTTCCCAGCCAGGTCTCATTACTGACTTCTTCGCGAGCTGTTTCCATAAATGGCTCTGAACATGTAATTACTGGCCCAGTCCTCAGATGGCTTCAGACCCCAAATTAAAAGGGAACACCCACACAGGCCACCACATCAAGCCCGCCAAGGTCAAAAATAGTTCCCAGGAGATATGAGCAAGAAGGATGCGATTCCTCCAGTTGCAACCCAGGAAAGAACTGAACTGTGGGAAGTTTCCAGAAAGGCATGGTCTTGGAGACACATTGCCTCTTGCTGTGGGAAAGAGGCTTCCCTGAGGAGGTGGGCTGGGTGGGCCTCCCCACCCTGTGGCTCACCCCCAAGGAACCCCCATCAGTGGGCAGGGGCGGCACCTTCTTTGTGCAGAACTGGGAAGGCCTGAGGGGCAACCCTGCCGAGATGGGGAAACTGAGGCCCAGAAGAGGCAGTAACTTTGCCAATCGGTCACATGAGAGGTTAGGGTCCTCACTGTGGACTAGCAGGCTTGGGGCCAATGTGATGTGAGTGGACTGGAGTTCAGCAGATGGCAACACTGGGATGGAGGGGTCACCTGTCAGCAAGGTTTGTCTGTCAACAGGGGCCCCAGAATGGCTGCTGAAGCCACCTTCCTCCAGCAGGGCCTGCAGGTCTCGGGGGCCCAGGGAAGGGCTCAGGGAGGTACTGCAGTTATTGTCAGCACCACAAAGACAAGGAGGGCCAGCCCTGCTTCTGCCCTAGTCGAGGAGCCCAGCCTCCATCCCTCCGGGGCTCCCTGCCTCCTGCCAAGTTCCTCTTGCCCTCGCCTCTACCGGTCTGCACAGAGCACCTGCAGGCAGGGGCCAGGACACCAGAGGACGGGGTGCGAGGAGAGTGTGATCTGGCCATTTGAGGTTGTTCAGGTTTCCCCGGGATTCGGAGGAAGAGGGGCTGGCTATGCAGACAGACAGAGAGACTGGGAGCCTAACAGACACACAGTGGAGGAGGAACTCTGTATCCACACGGGGTGCCTGGGGAGAAGGGGCCAGAGAATGCTTTTCTAGAAACATTCAAGAGTGGCAGAAAAATTCGGACAGGCAGAAATGGAGAGCAGTCATCTCGGCAAAGGCATAAAGGTGAAGCCACGCGCCAATTCCCACCTGGAAAGCACTGAACTAAGTGCCAGGCACCGTGTTAGGCCTGTTACAGATGCCGTTCCTGTTAACGGCATCTATATGTTTATGTGGGGACTGTATATCAGTTACCATTGCCTTGTGACCAAGTACTCGGATGGAGCAGCTTAAAACAGCAATTATTTATTTCACATCATTTCTAGGGGCCAGGAATCTGGGTGCTTGCGTCTAGGTCAGGGTCTGTCGTGAGGTCACAACCAAGGCGTCAGTCTCTCTGAAGGCCTGATGGACTTGAGAGCTCACTTCTGAGCTCATGCATGTGGCTGATGGCAGCAGGCCTGAGCTCCCCACATGCGGGCGTCTCTCCCTGTAGGGCTGCTCACCACAGGACTCCCCCAGAACGAGTAAGCCAAGAAAACGGAAGCTGCAGTCTTTTAGAACCCGATCTTGGCGGTGACATATTATCACTACTGGTCACACAGAGCAGTGGTGGCACAACGAGAGAGGGGTCCCTGTGCACACCAGGGAGCGGGGATCACTGAGGTCTACGATGGAGGCCGGCTACCGCAGCGCTGCTGTGAGATGCGTTACTCACCCTGCTTTATAGATGAGAACACTGCAGATCGAGGAGGTGGCTAACATGCATGAGGCCACGACTAGAAGTGACCAAGGTGGGATCTGAACCGAGGCGTCTGGACTCTAACATGTCTGTTTTCTCAGCAGGGCCTCGTGGGGTGGGGGATGTGTCAAGGGGACACAGAGGGCCTGAGCTGGACTGGAATTCTGCACTCGGCACAAGGCCGGGGAACTTGAATTCTGTTCTGGCCTGAAGGAACACACAGAAGAGTCCTGAGCAGGAAGGCCAGGATTAGATTTCACCTGAGGAACTGGAGTTCCGAGAACACACGAAGCCACCTTCTGCTTACACTTCCCCTCTGCCGGAACACCTCCTCTCACCTTCTAACAAAGCAACTCCGTCTTCTTTTAGAATCCAGCACAAATGTCTCCTCCTCCCTCGCCTTCCCTGTTCTCCAGCTACAGGGCCATGTCTCCCCCTCCTCTTCTGGCCTAATTTGTCTCTCACAAACGAGACAGTGATCCATCTTCAGCACTGCTGAACCCTCACACCCACGTTGGTTGCATGGTGAGTGGCCATTTCTTCCATTCCGTGACAACTTACGCTATCTGTGAACCTATCTTCCCATCTTTCCCAGTAAAACCAGCAAACTGGGGCCTGACGTGCTTCTGTTGGCTCTCGAGATAACCAGGAAGGCGAACAGCACACAGTGGGCTCCCAGCAGTGTTCGCTAAGGACTGACACAGCTACTTTAAAGCCCTTACCAATTCCACTTTCCATCCTCAGGTCTTGCAGCCTTCAGCTTCCCCAGAACCCTACCGTTTACAGGATCCTGGCTGTTCAGATGGAGCTAGCGGGTAAAGGAAATGACTGAGTTTTATTTGGGTCTCACCGCTAACCAGCTACCCATGGGCTAAACAGAAACCAATGAAGTTGATATTTACTGAGCATTCACTAGGCACTCTTTTTAGCATTTTATATACTGGTAGATGAACTCATTTATATTCCTAACCATCCTGTGAGGTAGGTCTCCCATTTCACAGATGAGGAAACTGAGGCACAGAGGATGGAATAATTTAGACAAAAATCCTGTCAATACTATCTTAGGTTGGGCTCTCTGGGCCACAGACTCTGAGCTGGAAGGTTGATGGGGATGGGTCACCATTCTCTTTGCAGGGAATGAAGGGAGCAGGTTTGGACACAGCTGAATGGTGATGCAGTCACAACAAAGGCCTCAGCCAATTCCCACTGCACCAGGAGCTCTGAGACAGGTGGCCCTTTAGAGCTGTTCCTCCTTGATGTGCGGCAGCCAGATATTCACACCTTCATGGAGCGCTCCTTGGAGGTGGAGTGACCCGGGAAGGGCTCTAATTCTGGGCCCAGTCAGTCAGTGCCTAGAAAAGAACTCAGCTGTGAGCTGTCAGCAGCACACACAGCAGGCAGCCAAGGCAATGAGTGAGCCATGCTGAAGGGAGGATGGAGGTGGCCACCACAGTGTCCCCTGAGCATGGTGTAACAGGGTCGGACCCAGGCCTACTGATTCTGGAGCGGCACCCTCTATGGCTCTGCCCCGGTAGATGACTTGGGGGGTGGTGCTAAGCAAGCACAGCGGCCCCTCCCTCTGCACGCTGGCTGCCACAACCCAGCACGCAGACACTTGGGAAGTTCTCATGGGCCTTCAGCTGCCATCGCCCTGTGGGATAGGTAGTATTATACTGAAGTTAAAGGTGAGCAAACAGATGCAGATTTTAATCTGTGTACCATCTTGCAGCTCTCAGGTGCACAACCCAGTGTGCCCACTCCAGAGTGAGCCAGCACTCTGCTGCCCACCTCTGGGGCCAAGCGGCGCCACTCTGGGATCTGGTATCCAGGACCTGGGCTGTCACTTATACTCTTTGAGACTCAGCTTCCTCCTTTGTCAGAGGGGTTGGGCAGGTAAGACTCATTTATTTTTGGAGGTGAGGGAAAAACACTGAGAAGATGAGGGATCAGCCACTGGAATCCACAAAGCCACACCATCCTGGTGGCCAGGCAAAGTCTGGGGAAAAGGGACCCACTTTCAACCTAGAGAAAGACAAATATCTTTCGGCCCATGGTCACTATAATAGTCACTTTTAAAGATAGACAAAAGATTTATTGTTAAATGAAAGAAAAAGTAGCAAAACAATTGACATCTATGTGTCACATTGTTAAAAATATGAACACAATACAAATGTCATTATCTATATTGATAAAATATCAGGGCTGGTGTGGGTTTGGATGTGCAACACCTAAGGATTAACACTGGTTTTCACTGAAGTACATAGTAGATTACTAGGGGATTCCATATTATGTGTTTCTGAATATGAGGTCTGAATTTTCGTACAATGAAAATTTGTAATTTATATGATCTGAATTATTTATAAGGCATATGCATTAATAAAACTCATATATTTTTTTATGTGGGTACCGGGAGTCAAACTCAGGACCTCGTGCTTGCCAGCAGGCGCTTGTGCCACTGACCAATATCACCAGCCCTTTTTTTCCTTTATGTGGGTACCAGGAGTCAAACTCAGGACCTCACGCTTGCCAGGCAGGCGCTTATGCTGCTGAGCCATCTCACCAGCCCTCATATTTTTAAACACGTCTCTGTTTACAGCACATGTTCACTTCTGTTATGGCTCGTATGTAGATGTCCTCCCAAAGCCTCATGTGTCATAGGTGGGGCTTTTTGGAGGTGGCTGGGATTAACAGTGTGATGCTGGGGCCCCACCCTGGGTGTGGGTGGCACTAATCCACAGGCTTCCAGGCCGGACAGAATATAAAGGGACACAGGGAAGCTGCTCTCACTTGCTGGCTGTTGCTGCTTCTGCTGCTGGTTGGCTAGGAAGGTTTCTGTTGGGAAGAACGACTGCACTGGTGTTGGATTCCAAATCATATTTGTTATGCTTTGGCAGAAAATTTGTACACATTTTGCTCCTGTCCAGAGACTTTGCCTGAGGCTGAGACTAAAGGCGGTGGACTAATTAACCTTGTGGAAGAAACTTCAAGGCAGTCTAATGTCGAGGCTGTGGTGTGGCTACTGTTCTGGGCTTTTAGCCAGATCTATGTTGAGAATCAAGAGCAAAGAGTCCTGTTTTGAGTTTGGCAAAAAGGAAGCTCTGATACAGTTGAGGACTGCAAAGATGAAGAGAAATTGACTGCTGAGAAGGAACAGGACAATAGAAAAGATGGCCTGAAGACATCACGAGAATGAGCAGGACTCCAGCCTTTGCAGCCTCAAAATTGCAAAAGTAAGACTCTGCTTTGAAAAGAAAGCCCCAGAGCACCATGTTCCAGAATGGTGGGGGCCTAGAGAAGTTTTTCTCCAGGATTCGGTTCTTAGTACTCAGCAATCCAGGCACTCGACCCCTACAGCTAAGAGAGAAGGAAGCCTGGCTACTGCTCCAGCTGGTGGCAGACCTTGGCATCAACCACGTGGTGCTGGTTTTAGGTGCATGCAGAATGCAAGAGTTGTGGGTCAGAAAGACTTCCACCCAGATTTCAGAAGAAGGCCTGGAAGGCCAGGCAGTGTGCCCCTGAGAGGGCAATGTGTGAAGCTGTGTGAAGCTGATTGTGAAGCCGAAGGTGCAGTGGAGACCCCAGAAATTTGGAAAAGCCAGGAACATGGATCATCTGAGGAAAGCTTCAAGGGGTAACCAGAGCCAGCCCAAGAGAAGCCATGGGGGGTACAACTATCAGCAGTGCTATAAGGGGTGGAGCCAAGCCCTTTGAAGTTCACATCTTGCCACAGGTGGCACCAGATGCTGGACAAGGAACCTTGGGACTTAATGTTTGCCCTCCTGGATTTGGGATTTGCTTTGGTCCTGTTCCTTTCTATCCCCTTATTTGTACCTTTTGGAATGGAAATGTCTATCTTGTGCTATTGAATGTTGGAAGTGTTTAACTTTCATTTGTACAGAGGCTCACAGCTAAGAGTTTGCCTTACATCTCAGAGGAGACTTGGGACTTGGACTTTTCAGCAATGCTGAAACTGTTAGGACTTTGACAACTCTTAGAGATGGACTCTATGCCTTTTGCATAAAGGGATGCGCGTGACTCTTCTGGGGGCCAGAGGTGGAATGTTATGGTTTGTCGTATGTCGATGTCCCCCCCCCCCCCGAAGACTCATATGGTCATAGGTGGGGCTTTTCAGAAACAGCTGGATGTAGGGTGTGTAATGCTGCCATTAAGGTTGTGATGCTGGGATTAATGGTTCCATGCTGGGATTAAGGGAGCCCCACCCTGCACGTGAGTGCACCTGCCCTCAGGGTGGGTTGCCTGGATAGAATATAAGGGACAGAAAGAGGGTGCTGCTGTCACTTGCTGCTGCTGCTTCTGCTGCTATTTGCTGCTGCCTGCCTGCCTGCCCTGCAATGGACTATTTCTTTTTCTTTTCTTTTTTTTTTATGTGGGTACCAGGAATCAAACTCAGGACCTTGCGCTTGCCAGGCAAGCGCTTATGCCGCTGAGCTATATCACTGGCCCGGACTATTTTTCCTTTGTGATGCCCCTCTGCCATGCCACCCTGCCTTAGAACCAGCTAACTATGGACTGAAACCTCCACAAACTGTGAGCTAAGTAGACCTTTCCTCCTTTAACATGTAGGTGTCGGGTATTTTGTCTCATCAGTGACAAAAGTAACCAAGACAACTCTCAATACAGTCCATTTCAGCAGCATTCGCTGCATTCAGCGCTGGGCCCGTCCTGGGCTGCTTGGAGAGGCAGCTGCTCTGTAGGGGCCAAACACAAGAAGTGGAGGCAGGGAGACAACCTGCTGTGTGGCCTTGGGACATCCTGCACCTTCTCTGTGGCTCGCTCTCCTCTTTTAAAGCAAAGGCGTGACAGTAATTGTGAGATGCGCATGAAGGAAGAGACAGCAGGTTCTGGACACGCGCTCAGCACTGGGCAGCGTCTCACACAAGCCCTCATAGTCTCAAAAATGAGTGACTCCATTTTACAGAGGAGGAAACTGAGGCTCGAAGAGGTGGATAGGAAAGTCCGGATCACGCTGAGAGGAGATGCCGCAGTCAGGATGCGTAATGTCTGTGCGACATCCCGGTCAGAACCCCAGGCCAGTCCTGTCGTCCCGGATGGGGGCGGGAAGTCAGCCCAGCTCACCTGACAGTGGTCTTTATGGCTCATGTCTAAGGACACAGACACTGTTCTCGGTTCCATCCCCAGCAACTAGAACCGGGCTGGCACGTAGTAGGTCCTGATAACTATTTGTTGAATGAATGAGTGGGAAATGACAGAATTCCTAGTAGAGAACTAAGAAAAGTGACCCTGAAACCAAGGAGAGAAGTATCACCCTTCAAGGTCACAGGCCTGGCAAGAGTTTTCACTCAGCCCCGATTCCCCCAAATCCAACAAGCTCAGTTCATCACCACCCTGTCCTTGGTCACCTGAGCCACAGGAATATTTCATCTGGTTCAGGAGAGTGAAGCTGGCGCCACGGTGATCCGGCCTAGACTTCAGCCTGCTCTGCCCACCTGCGCCTGCACTCTCGGTCTGGAGTGGCTGTCCCTGCACTGCCCTGAGGTGGGAGGAATTGGGGAGATGTGCGAGGATTTGGGGAGCTGTGCAGAGTAGGTCCTCCCTGCCTCCTTCCACCAGCTGGGGCCGGGCAGGTCTGAGACAATCGCACCCAGGAGACAGACAGTGTGCTTCTTACAGAGCCACAGGACCAGGCTGGGAGGCACCTCATTTTTCTAACACCATCACTGCAGCCTGGACAGGAAAGCAGAGGCCCAAGGAGGGAAGGGAAGGACCAAGACATGGAGGAGGGAAGGACAGGTCCAGGAAGTGGGGACAGGAAGCTGGGTCATGTGCTAAGCACAGGAAGACCAGGCACGAGATTCATCTGCTCCCAACCATTATGGCTGCCCATGACTGCCCATGCAGTCCCATGACTGCGTCCTGCCTAGAAGAGCTGAGAGGGACAGGCTGAGATGGACAGACAGGCAGGCAGGGCAGCCCACTCTGACCACAGCCACAGCTCCCATTGAGGGCCCGGCAAACCCTGCTGGCTCCCTAAGGTGCCTGCTCCTCATGGGCCTGAGCCCAGGCATGAGGTCCGGAGAATCCCAGGTTCTGGGTCCCTCAGGCTGCCATCAACAGTCAGAGGCCTGGCAGCCACAGACCCAGGCACTCAGGAGCCAGACGGGGCCAACGGGAGAGGCGGAGCCGGAGGCAGCAGGTGTGAGAGCTGGGCGTGGGCGTGGACACCCAGTGTCACAGCCCTCAGACTCCACGGTGGTTCTGGGCCCTGACCTTCGCAGTTGGGCTGGGTGACTACCAGTCAAACAACTTAGGCCAAGGGAGTCATGGTGCAGCGAGAAGGTAGAATACAGAGGCCCTTCTGCAGGAGCCACCCACAGCCAGGGCCGCCACTGAACAAAGACCTGCTTGTTCATCCACGGCAGCGTCCGAGGCGCAGGTCCTAAAGGAATACGCAGAGACAGCGTGGGAAGGAGCTGGGATCTGGAACCAATAGCTGCGGATGTGCCCTGGGCATGCTGTGAGGCTCTGGGGTGGCCTTTGGACCTCTCTGAGCCCATGAAATACAGCTGGCAAAAGTTTCACATGTTGTGGCCTGGACTAAAGGAGAACCGGAGGCTGGGAAAGTTCATGTGGTCGTTCTTCTCCTAAACACAGGTGCAAACACCCCTTGGTTGGCTTTTAGAATCTGTTTCTGGGTTTCAGCGTCTACAAGACATGGGATTTCCTGTCCCATCCACACCAAGGTTGGGGTGCAGCTGGGAGGGACAAGGGTCCAAAGTGGCCAGGTCAAGGTTGGCTCTCCAAGGGGAAAGGGGGGCATCCTGCCGTTCTGTCAAACAGTCATGTAACTTCCAACCCCAAGGCTGGTTGTCCAGGAGCCCCATTCACAAGGAGGGGCCTGAGGCTCAGAGAGGACTAGGGATTTCCCTAAGGTCACACAGCAGGGCTGGGCTCTACTCCACTCCAGCAACAGCTCCCACCAGGGCTGTGTGTGCCTCGACCCAGGGGATGCTGGGGGAAGCGGCCATGGGCTGGGCAGTGACTCATTCTGATGGGTGGCTCCCCTGGGGACATTCTTGGGCAAGTCCATTCACCCTGTTCTTGGTCCTGAGCCCTGGGTCAGCCTGTCCTGAGGACAGAGTTCTGGTCGCAGCCACATATGGTGTCCTCTGTCCAAGGCCCCACCCTGCCCTCTCAGCAGGAAGGCAGCACCCAGGTCCCACTGGGCGGAGCCCTGTGCCAGGCCTGGCTCTCAACACTGGTGAGGGGCTGCTGCTCCCTCCCCCACCTCAGGCCACCACCAGCTCTGGGTTGGCGACGCAGAGGTGTGTCTTCCCGCCTGGTGTAGGAAACATGGCTGAGGACCCCCAAAACCTGCTGCTGTTGGTCCCTCATTTCCTGTCCCCGAACTCCTCAGAAAGCTCTCTCCACCCTGAAAGCCTGACAGCACAGAAATGTCATGACGCTGGATGTTGAGCCACCCCAGGTCTGTCCTGGCTTGGCTGTGCCTCCCCTGGAAGATGGAGATGGAGACCATGGCTACTCACACGGTGCTGGGAGGATTACAAGCCACACTGTGGGTAAAGGGGGCTGGTGGCCCTGGCAAGGGTCCTCTCCCTGCTTTCAGGCCCCTGCCTGTCACCAGCCACAGAGAGGAGAGAAAGTGGATGAGGACCTGACCTAGCTTGAGTACGAATGCCTGTAGATTCAAGAGCAGTGGGAAAATACCTTTGAGATCTTAGGACCAACTGGCTCCATGGTTTGAAAGGAGCTCTGCAGAGAGGAGGAGCTAGGCTTTGTCTGGGAGAAAGAGGAGGGTCCAAGGCCCAGGCCAACAAGACCACAGTCCCCAGGCCACTGAGCTGAGGGTGTCCACCCCTTACCTGGCTGTCTCCTGACAGCGCACCCCACCCACAGGCTTCCTGCTGCACAGGGAAGAGCCTGCTGTGGACTCAGGGCATGCGGGTCAGCTCTGGTCACTCTGATGATGTGACCACGGGCTTCCCGCTGAACTTTGCCCCTCTCCTCAGCACTGCCCTTATCACAACGACAGCACCACAGCCTCTGTTTACTCATCTGTGTCTCCCAGGACCCGACTGTCTTTCTGGTGCCACCCAGGTGGGCCCGACACCACCAGATTCCACTCCTGGGTGTGTTGCAGGCACGTGAAGGCGGCCGTCTGGTAGATCGTGTGCCCCCAGGCACCCCTCAGACCTTCCATGTCCTGACCACCGCAGTCTCCCCGCTGTGGCAGGTCGTGTCCACTGCACCCTCACTGCCCGTCCTGGCCAGGGGGCTGGCACTGCCCCGGGACCCCGCACAGCCCGGCAGGGGGGCGCCCTGTCGGCGCCGGTCCGTGACAGCGTCCCCACCGCCGCACTCACCCATGTTCACGAAGCTCATGACCAGGTCTGCGCGGCCCAGACGCCGCCAAGGGGGCCCGGCGTCCTCGTCGTCGTCGCCGGCCATGGCGTGGTAGAGGTCCAGCATGAAGAGCGGCGCGGACGCTGGAAGCCTGGCGGCGGCGGGCATCGTGCGGGGCCGGGGTCGCCCAGGCAGCCCGAGCACGGCCAGGATCTCGCGCTGCATGTCGCGGCGCTCGCGCGCGCCCAGGCGACGCTGGGGACAGCCGTGCAGGGGGCGCGGGCCGGGGCTGCTGCCCAGCGCGCACAGCGCCAGGCCCAGGAGCCAGAGCGGCCCGAGGCGCGCGGCCATGGTGGGCGGCGCGCGCTCGGCGGGGGCGCACGTGCTCCGCGGCCGGCCTGGGCCCGGGCGGGGCCGCCCCGACGGCGGGTGCGGGCCGGGCTCGGCGGCCGGCGGGACCGGGCGGGCGTCGCCTGCGGCCGGGGCGAAATCCCCACGGCGCCCCCGCGCGGGAACTGTCGGGGCCCCGGGACGACGGGCGCAGCCGGCACCGCCGCGGGACGGGGTCTACGGCGGGGCCTGCGCTTGCCGGCTGATCCCCCTGTCCCTCCGGGCCGCCAGTCGCGGTAAGGCCGAGGTCCGGGCAGCGGCAGGGGCGGCCGGTGAGCTCCGCGGAGTCCTCGGTGCGCACCCGCGAGGAGTCTCAGCCCGGCCGGCCGTCCTCGGCCCCACCCTCCCCGGCCGGACCAATGGTGGCACGGGGGCGTGGTCAGGGCTGAGCCGACGCCCCCCCAAAGGTGCGGCCCCGGGGTGCGGCTCCGGGGTGGGGGTGGGCGCGCCGCGCGAGGGTCCGCGCCCACGCGTCCGTTCCGTCCGGGCTCTGCTGGGCGCCCTCTCAGCCGCTGGCCGAGCCGTCGAGCGCAGCCTTGGCCTCGCCTCGGAGGCCGAGTCCCCGTGCGGTCCCGGGAAAGCAGGAACCTGCGCTCCCGCGGGGCGTGGTCCTTGTCGCCCAGCTGGTCCTGCCAGCGGGGAGTTGCCACCCGGCCCGACACGCGCCCCCCGGTCCCTCGGGAGGCGCCGCGCAAGTGCCAGCCCTGGCCCGAGGCTGGGACGCATTCCTCCGCCCGAAACTGCTGGCCCTGGGGTCCGGCCCACCGCAGCGCCTCGCCTTCGCCATTTGCCTTCCCCGCGGTCTCTGGGCGCCGCTGCGATGGCTCCTGATCCGGTCTGAGCTCCGTCGTTTCTCCCGGGGCTTCCAACCAACCTGCTCCCTTGCGCCCTGGCTGCCGCCTCGGCTGGTTACCGCTGTGCACCCAGCTGCTGATCCACCCGCCTCCACCTCCAGCGCAGCCCGCAGCTCCCGGGCCTTCCCGGAGCATCCAGGAGCCACTTTCGTGAATCCTCTCAGTCGTCCGCGGTTTGTAAGAGAAGGGGCCTCCTGAAAACGCCCGGACTGAGCCCTTTCTGTGCACCTGCACACCCCCTCGGGGGCTCTCTCCTGCATTGATTCGTGGATGGTTAAGGCCCTGCGCGGGAGGAAGCGGCACCTGGCCTGAGCTCCGAGGCTCCGTGGGTCAGCAGGAGTCAGGGGAAGCAAAGTCCTCCAGCAGAGGGAGGACCTTGTGTCCAGGCTCCGGAGCATCGCAACGGCCCTTGCCACGTGCTGGGCATGTTCCGAGTCCTGTCTGTTCCGTAATGCTCACGCGTCGTTATGGCGCACACACCACTGGAACCCCCTCTTTTTAACAGATGAAATGAGGCACACAGAGGTTCAGGGGCTTCTCCCAGGTCACACGTCAGCGGAGCCGGGATGGGGCAGCCGACACCCGCAGGTTAGATGTTCTGCAGAGCCTGGGAAGCCGGGGAAACACAGGCTGGAAGGAACCGCCAAAGGGGCCACAAGGAGCCTCGCAGGTGGCCACACGAGGACCCTGAGCAATTGTGGCGTCTCCCATGTGGATTCGAGATTAAACCGCTACACATTAGGGCGTGTTGCCCATCCCCAAATCACATTTTAATGTAGTAATTACTTCAAAGTTTTTAATATCAACTAAATTCCTAATATAATCCGCTGCTGGTGCTTTAAACACATGCCTGGCTTGTCTTTTACCCCACAGGTAAATTTCCACGTGGTTCGCAAGCCCCGCAAGGACGTGGGTTTTAACCTATAAGGATAATGCAGATCAGCCGAGGAAAGTGACCATGGCCAGATGAGAGGCAGGATGCAGAGGGCGGTGTGCACCGGGGGGACGGAGCCTGGAGTCTGGGTCCGGACTTGGCAGCGCGTACAGGAATGAAGGGGGCGGGAGGCTGACATTCACTTCTGGTTGCGGAGGGGCGGAGGGGCGGAGGGCGGAGGGAGGAGGAGAAAGCTGTTTCCGAGGCTGAATCCACAGGGCGTGGTGAGTGGGGCAGAGAGCAGAGTCGAGGGCTGCCCACGTAGCGTGGTGAGGCGCTGAATCCGCTCCCGCACCCCCTTCACTGTCCCCTCTGTACTCTGGGCACCCTCTTGACTCCCGCGGGCCCACACCACGGTATTTGGAGCCTCCCATGCAGCCTGTAATTCTCGGCCTGCGTTTTGTGCACTGCTGGGCTCCCAGTTAGACTGCAAGCAGCCCTGTGTTGGGGCTGACAAGACGGAAATCGGGTCTCCGCTTAGGATGTGTGCAGATGGCCGTGTGCTCTCCCAAGGGCTTCACATTCCTGTAACTCTAAAGGGCAGCCCGGTCCGCAATGCAGCTCAGCAACCACCAGGGCGCGCTGCTCTGTGGCGGGCCCTCCGCCGACAGGAGGCAGACGAGACCTGACCCCTGCGCAGTGGTCACTGTACCAAGGGTGATCGTCGTGAACTTGGTCACTTCCGACGGCAGGATGAAAGCTGTGCTCCCGGAGCAGCGACAGAGCGCCTGGAAGGGCAGAACAGGACGGGGAAGTGGGAGAGGGCAGTGTGAGTGGAACTCCGGGACTGGGAGGGAATTGAGGTGGGGTTTCTTGGAGGAAGTGGTGTCAAACAAGGGCTTTCCCCTGCCACCTGGTGACTCTGTGACCTTGGCAAGTTCGTTGGTCTCAGGCTGTTCCTCATCCATAAAAAGAGACGCAATCACAGGAATGAGGCGGGTATTAAATGAGAATGTGAGCTTAGCACAACCGCTGGCCTATGGCGAGCCCTCCAGAAACATCAGCTATTATCATTATTATATTCAAAGTACTTAAAAATTACTTTTTATTGTACAAAGCAAGGGGAGGCATTGTTGGAGATTGAACCCAGGGCTTTGCTTTTGGGTACCATGCATTGTAGAAACTTCTGAAAATATAAAAAAGTAAAATGATCACCCCCCAAAATTAAAATCACCAGATAATCACAGGTATATATAATATTTGGTATATTTTTTTACTACTGAAAAAAACATATATTTAATTTTTTTTTTTTGCAGTGCTGGATGGAACCCAAGGCTTTGTGCATGCTAAATATGCTATGGGTCAGCTACACCCCTAGCCCAGTATATTTTTAATACAAAAAAAATCACACTTGCTTTATTCATTCCATGATATATTGCAACATTTCACCATGCCATTATTTCACGCATATTTCTTACTGTCTCCATGATATTTTTTTCATACAGCTATCATAATTTATTTAACCAAGCCTCTGTTATTGGATAATACATTCATATTTTTATATTATGTATAATGCTGTTATGAATAATCTTGCAGAATGGTCTGTGCCCATCCTTGGTGATTTCTTCAGGATACATTTCTAGAGATAAACTATTTGAATCAAAAATCATACATCTCTTTTAAGTTTTCTGATACATTTTGCCTGTTGCTCAAATAGTATGAGGTTGCCTATTGTCTCTTACCCTTGCCAACACTAGACATTATTACTAAATATATAAATAAATAAATCTGTGAGAGTTGGATAGGTAAAAGTATCTCTCTGCTGTTGTAGCTTGAATATGGGGAATTGCAAACACCACTCTTCCTTTTGAGACACTCCTCCACCCTGATTTCAAGAACACTTGCTCTCTTGTTTCTCTCTGCCCAGGCCTTTATCCTGCCATTCTCTAGGTCTTTCCTCAGTCTTTCTCTCTCTGGGACTTTCGACCTACAGGTATGTTCATCCCTCTGAGACGTCAGTGCCATCACATCATCCTGCGAGCTCCAGGTGCACTCACAGAGCAGACCGTCCTCCTATGCCAGAAGTTACATACGCAGACTAATGAGAGCCGACCAAAGCCAGGAACCTGGGTGCAGGTCTCAGTCTCCCAGTGGTACTTCAGTCTAGGATTCTTTCTACCTTCTGATGCCTCTCGAGCCCTCATCCTTTCACACCTGTGTGGCTCATGAAGTGTAACCTCCACCCACCTCCAGCTGGGTGGCAGCAGCTGCTTCCAGCCTATTATCTTGTTCCCCGTCATGATTCCCCCCACACTCCATCCCCAGGATGAATTTCTTTTCTTTTCTTTTCTTCTTTTTTTTTTTTTAATGTGGGTACCGGGAGTCAACCTCAGGACCTCGTGCTTGCCAGCAAGCACTTGTGCCACTGAGCGATATCACCAGCCCTTTCTTTCCTTTATGTGGGTACCAGGAGTTGAACTCAGGACCTCGCACTTGCCAGGCAGGAGCTTACACCGCTGAGCTATCTCACTGGCCCCCCCCAGGATGAATTTCTACATAAAAACTGTGTGTGCAGAACAGATTCACTGCTGCTTAGAACAGAATCTCCCAGACTGAGCTTTCTGAGGAGAGGGGTTTGGTAAACACTGACCTCTGCACCGCCCCTTGGCAGAGCCTGAATGCAGCCAGCACTGTGCTGCTCTGAGAAGCCCTGTGCTGGAAGAAACGCACTTAGCTTGAACTCGGCTTCTTCCAAATGCATCTGAACATAACTTCCTGCTTTCCTGAGGGCTGCTCCTGGGCACCCGACAGGCACTGTGGGATCAGGTGCCCCACGCTCCGTGGCCTGTATCCATCACCTGGTCCCAGTTGCTGACCCTCACCACAGTCCTATCTGGCTGCCAACTCCAGACACTTTGCCATTGTCACATAGGACTACTTGTGGTCCCCCTGCTAATGCTCCTGCTTGCTGGAACTGTGGTGTCCTGGACTGAGAACATCACGTGCCCTCTGCACATCTGTCCAGTGTCCCCCGTCACCACCATGCAGCTGGACAAGGCCTCCTGGTCCTGATGCCTTCTCCACCTGCGTGGGCAGATCCATCCCCCACCGGCTTGCTCCTCTCCCAACTCACTCATGGTCTCACCTGAAGGGCATTTTGTTGTTGTTGTTGTTTTGAGACAGGGTCTTGCTATGTAGTTCAAGCTGGACTTGAACTCACTAAGTAGCCCAGGCTGGCCTCATACTCA
The DNA here is from genome assembly GCA_028451465.1 of Erethizon dorsatum. Classification (NCBI taxonomy): domain Eukaryota; kingdom Metazoa; phylum Chordata; class Mammalia; order Rodentia; family Erethizontidae; genus Erethizon; species Erethizon dorsatum. The sequence goes on along the minus strand of CM051827.1, from coordinate 103,723,388 downwards.
TAGCAATCCTCCTGCCTCAGCCTCGTGAGTGCTGGGATTACAGGTGTGTGACACTATGTCCAGCTTGAAGGCCATTTCTTTATTCAGATGTTTGCTCCCTGCACTGGGCTGTGAGCTTCTCTAAGCAGGGACTGTCATTTTAATTTACTTTTAGATTCATTTGCCAGGAATGGTTGGGGTTTCAACACCTGTCTGTGAAACTGAGTAGCCTATTTCTCCAGAATAGCCTCCAAAAATGAGGTTAAGTTCTCACCCATTTCAAGGGACAAATATCACAACCTTCGTGAAGCCTTCCATTAAGAAGCACTCCTCACTGGGTGTGGTGGCACATGCCTGTAATCTCAGGCACTTGAGAAGGTGAGGTAGGAGGATGGCAAGTTGAGGCCAGCCTGGGCTACTTAGTGAGACCCTGTCTCAAAATAGAAAAGGCTAGGGATGTAACTCAGCGGTACAGTGCTTGCCTAACAGACACAAAGCCTGTTCCGTACTTCACAGGGAATGAAGACCAGATGCACTAAGCTGTGTTGAAGCTGTGAGGCTCATTCTCTGTATACCAGTCCCAATACAAACCCTCAAGTTTTCATTAATAAAACCACAAGGTTACTTTCATGCCTGCCAAGATCTACTGTAGAAATATACAAAGAAATAGAATTCAAAACAGCAAAGAGAACAGTTTTCCATAAGATTGGAAGAGAGGTGATCCAATATTGTCACTGACATTTGGGGATCTGAGCCTGTTTAATTCCATCACAGGATCCGATGCTGAGCTGTATCAGACCCTGCTGCTGCCTTGCTTCATTAGATGATGGCTGAGGGCGCCTCATCTTCTCAGCTGGGTGCATGCAGCACGCTGGGAAAATCCAGTTCATCAAGTACCCAGGCTGTGCTTACAGCTGTAAAGAAGCAAATAAACATAATGACATACCAAGGCCCTAGGCTCAATCCCCAGCATCCCCCCACAAAATCATACCGATACCATTCCATCTTCAGGGCAGTCTCCAGGGAATGGGTCAGTCACCCCATTAATGAATTAAATACTTCAGTTAAGTCAGAGATTGTCAAATGTATTAAATGAAAAAAAAAAAAGCACAGAGGATATGATGTCTCTGAGAGATACACTATAAATATAAAGACATGCAGATAAGTTGAAAATAAGTAGGTGGAAAAAAAGATTTATTGTGCAAATAAAAGAGCAAGAAGGCTGGGTGGCTCTCTCACTGTCGGGTAAACTAGAGTCCAGAAAAGGAACATTAGCAGAGGTAATGATAAGTGTCACTTAATCAGAATCCATATTACTAAAATAGGAGGACATTATGTATCTCCACAGGACAAGCACAGACTCCACTAAATATTGGTGTGTCTGGTTCAAATGTGATTAAGAAGTTTTCATATTTATTTTGCCTGCAGAGGAAATGAGTATCTGAAGGTTCCCACCTGAAATTAAACTCATTCGGTGATCTCGGCCGGGAATACCCATGGATAAATGGACTGGAGAAGAGGGGTAAAGGCAGAGGGAACCTCTCAGAGTGAAGGTTACACATTGCCAAATCTGAACCAAGCCAATTTTGGTAGATTCTTTGTGACTGATGCAGAATCCCAGCAAAAGTATATATGAACACCCAGAGCAGGGAACCACCTCTCAGCCAAGCAGCATACAAGCTGCTGGGTTCTCTGTCTCCCTAGGTAGGGAACACAGAGCAGAAGGCACACCTAACTATGGAAGCAAACAGCCCTCCCTCCAAGACCTCAGCCCTCACCTTATGGGCACCCGTGAGCTTCATGTCTCAGTCGAGGTTCCCAGGCATGGGCTGGTCCACAGCTGGCTGTGGTTCCACCTTGTTCAACCAGTCAACCGACGCCTGTAAAGTATGCACAAACCTGCCTCAAACAGCAGGGCTTCCTCTAACTTGTGATGTTTGAGAAAAGCACACAAACCCACCACTATTAGGGATCTATTTTAATGAACGGCCCAGCTGACCAGGAATATTTTTCGAACTCTCTATAGAGAGGGATCTCCATGTTGGAATAAACAGAAATACAGTTAAAGTGACCAAGATGACACCAAAAGCACAGACAATGAAAGAAAAAATAGATGAATTGAACATTTCAACTTCACCAAAATTAAGAACTTTTGTATATCAAAGGACAGCATCAACAGAGTAAAAGAAAAGTCACAGAATGGGAGGAAATATTTGCAAATCATACATCTGATAAGTGATTAATAGCCAGAATATACATTTTAAAAACTTCAACTTAGGAACAGTAAAACAAACAACTCTATTTAAAAATGGGCAAAGGACTTTTCTCCAAAGAACTTATCAAGCTGGCCAATAAGCACGTGAAAAAGATGTTCAACATCACTAATCATTAGGGAGATGCGAATCAAACCACAATCATCAGCCATCACTAGGATCATTATTATTTTTTTTTTTTGTGGGTACCAGGGGGTCGACCTCAGGACCTCGCGCGCCAACAGGCACCCGTGCCGCTGAGCGATATCACCGGCCCCTTTTTCGTATGTGGGATCTGGGAGTCGAACTTCGGCCCTCACGCTTGCAAGGAAGGCGCTTATGCCGCTGAGCCATCTCACCGGCCCAGGATCATTATTTTTTAAAAAAGCAGAAAATAATAAGTCTTGGTAAGAATGTGGAGAAAGTGGAAGCTTGTGCATTGCTAGTGGGAATGTAAAATGGTGACGCTATATGGAAAACAGTATGAGAGTTGCTCAGAAATTAAACTGGGCAAATACCTAATTCCACTAGTAGGTATATACTCAAAAGAACAAAAGAATAAAAAATTGGGGACAAGCAGATATCTGTATATCGACATATTATTAATAGCAACGTTGTTCACAATTGCCAAAAGGTTAAAAAAAATCAACAAATTAAAAGACAAACAAAATGCTGTATATCCATCGATGAATATTATTCAGCCTTAAGAGAAATGAGAGACGACACATGCTACAATATGGATAAATCTCGAACACATTATATTAGATCAATGAAGCCAGACACAAAAAGAACAATATACTTCTCCACTCATCTGAGGTACCTAGAGCGCTCTAATTCGTAGAGGCAGAAAGTAGAACAGTGGTTGTCAGGGTTGGGGAGGGAGAGGAGCAGCAGTTCTTGCTGAGTGGGTTTGGAATTTCAGTTTGGGAAGATAAACGAGTCCTAGAGATGGATGGCAGTGATGGCCACCCAATAATGTGAATACACTTAATACCATTGAACTGTAACCTAAAAATAGCTATAATGGTAGCTTTACGTCATATTACCATAAAAAATGACCAAGGGTAATGTCCAGACATTTGTACTCAAGTTGCCCTCTGGAATGGATTGACAGAGGGCAGGGACAGGTATAGAGGCCTCTAACATCTTGGTGTGTAATGGCTATACATGTGGACCCATCCTGGTGACCCCAATTCTGCATTAATCCTTTACACCACTCTTGTAGCACAGGCTGATGGTTGAGGGCAAGTGGTTAAGTCCAGAACACAGGCTCTGTAGTCAGAGAGCCCGGAGTTCATGCCAAGACTACACGTCGCCTCTCTCACCCTCCGACTTCTGCTGTGTGCCACAGGATCGTAACTGTCCCCACCAGAGAACTGTGGTAAGAGTATTACAGCTGCCCCTCAGGGGTCTTGGTGCTGGGCATGACACTAGGTGGCCCACATCCAATACACGTCCTGCACAGATGCCCATCCACAGGCAGGGAAGAGCACTCACTGTCCACAGGCACACGAGCCCTCCTGAGGCAAGGGTGGGCGTGGGCATGGCCTGGGGTCCTGTGGCTCTCCAGCCCCCCTCTCCCTGGCTGTGGGACTCAGCTCCCCTGCTCCCAGGGCAACCGGCCTGACAGATGCCTGCCGCGCGCCGCTGCTGGGCACCTGCCTGCTCATAATAAAAGCAGCAGCAGGACAAACAGCTACCACTTCTCAAGCACATCCTCTGTGCTCAGAGCCGGGGCCTCTCCTCACAATAGTCCACCAGAAAGGCGCTCGCCCATCTGAAGGTGACTTAGTCATGAGTCTCGCTCAGGACGCGGCGGCTGTGTCCTCTCCACGTGCAGCACGGTGTAGTTGTGTGGAGACTCGGTGCCTGTGGAGGTCACAGCCTGGGCCCAGGACCCACGCCTGCCATGCCCCTCCCCATTCCCCGGAGGAGCTGAGGGTAAACTGAGTCCAGGCTTAGGGCCAAAACTGCTGGCAGGATGGGGGCCTGGGGTCTGACCCCAATCCTGCTCTTGATTGACTCTGTCTCCTGGGCTTGTCACTAAGCCTCCTGGCCTTCAGCTGAGCCTGGGGTCAAGAGAGAAAAGGAGGGTCAGCCCTTCAATCAGCAAAATCTCCCATAAAGAAAGGAAGTTCAGGAGATGGGGCCTGTGTGAAAGCCTGGCCTCCCTCTGCCCCCTGGTGGACAGGGGCAACCTAGCAGCCAGGGCAGATGACTCCCAGGAACCTGGGGACTTGCTGTGACCTCAGCCAAGGCTCCTCCCCTATGTTAAGTGGAGATGAAAATAGCATCAACATCACCAGAGTGCTGTGACAATTAGCCACTGTAACAAATGGGAAACACTTGCTACTGAGCCATGGGCATGGAGAGTACCCTGTCACTGTCATCGCCCCCTCCCTTGATCCCCAGTCAAAGCTGTCCCTCAGCCCCTCTTGCAACCCTTCTTCCAAGCGAGGCTTCACCGTCTCTCTTCTCCAGTCTCACCCACTGCTCCCCAACCCCTGCAGCCCCTCAGTGCAGCCCCCAGTCAGCCCGGCAGGTGCTTCGCAAGACCAGACCCGCAGAGACCTCCTGTGGGACAGCAGTGCCAGCCCTTCAGGCGGGCTGCAAGGGCCCACCCACCTGTTTATGGAGCCCTTCAATGTTTTTCTAATGTTTTAGAAAAATCATTAGTTTTTTGTTTTTGTGGTGCTGGGGGCTTTATGCATGCTGGCCAAGGGCTCTACCAGTATGCTACAGCCAGTAATTTATATTATCCTCAAATTATCTCATTGCTATTGCTTATGAATAGTTTCGCATCTACTGAGCTTTTACTGGCTTATTTTAATTAAATATGATGAATGCAGTGCTTTGATATTTGTAGCTTAAAGATTTATTATAAAACACTAAAAAAAAAGTAAAAATGATGACACAAGTAATTTTGGATAAGTTTCTTAATATTTCTTGGAATATCTTAAACATGAATCTTCTCTTTCTAGGAGGAAAGAATAAATAGCAATAACAATGAATTCCAGCCTGGAATATCTTTTATTACAGTGCCAAAATCTGAAGAGCCTAGAATATTTATTGATAATGTGCAAGAATCAGTACAGAATAAATAACTTGTATTTCTGGGAAGAAAAAAAAAAAACAAATTTAGTCTTCCTTCACGTAATGTTGAAATGGGTGTTTTTTTTTTTTGTTTGTTTGTTTGTTTGTTTTTGTCTCTTTTGAGACAGGGTTTCCCTATGCAGTTCAGGGAACTATTTTGTAGTCCAGGCTGGCCTCAAACTCTCCGAGATCCTCCCGCCTTCAGCCTCCCCAGTGCTGGGATTACAGGTATGCGCCACCAGGCCCGATCTAGACTGGGTGATTCTGCTCAGTTCTTGAGGATATCTAGAAAAGCTGGACAAGGTAACTTAAAAAACCATCCTGCCTAACAGCCATGATGGACAGGACATATGTCCCTAAATCCATCGTTACTCCTCTTTCCAAGAGGCCGAGCCTAATTGCCCTCCCCTTGCGTGAGAGCCGCCGACTCCTTGACTTGCTTCTGATGAACAGAATAAAATGAAAATGATGGCGAGCACCTGGGTTGTGAAAGGCGCTGTGGTTTCCTCGTGCTCTCCCTGGATCACTCGCTCCAGAAGAAGCAGCTGCCCTGTTACGAGGACGCTTAAGCAGTCCTCAGAGAGAAGAGCTCTGCAAGGCCGAGAAACTGCAGCCTCCAGTGAGCAGCGTCTTCCCGGCGTGGGGGCGCCATCTTGGAAGCAAGTCCTCCCAGCCCTGGCTGCCACCCTGGCTGCAACCTCATGAGACACCTGAGCCAGAGCCACCCAGCTAAGCCACCTGGACCCTATCTCAGACTCTGCAAGATAACAGATATGTGTTTTTTAAAGCAGCTACATTTGGTAGCAATTTGTTATCCCACAATAGGTAACTTCAACGTAAAGGCAGAGGAGTGTTAACAAGGTGGGAAAAAGTTACCAAGTGGAACTGGGAGTGATGGCCCATGCCTGTAATCTTGGCATTCTGGGAGGCTGAAGCAGGAGGACCGCAGGTTTGAACCCAGACTGGACAACTTAGTGACTTAGCGAGACTCTGTCTCAAAATTTAAAGGGGTATGGGGTTCTAGAGATGTAGCTAAGTGCAAAAGCCCCAGTTTTACTCCCCAGTACAGAAAAAAGTAATAATAATAAATAAATAAAAGAAAGGATGCCTGGTGTGGTGGTGCAAGCCAGTAATCCCAGCACTTAGGAGGCTGAGGCAGGAGGATTGCTGTGAGTTTGAGGCCAGTCTTGGCTACATAGTGAGTTCAAGGCCAGCCTGAGCTACCTGGAAAGACCCTGTCTCCAAAAAACAAAAGAAAGAAAGAAATTACCAAGTGGGAGTCAAGGGCCATCAAGGAAGTGTCCCTGGTGACTCCTCACCTTGAGTCAGGACTCTGAGACCAAAATCTCAGAGCACCTAAGTGTGCATGGGAAGTGGCCAGATCCTCGGGAAGAATGCGCCTCTGCTGCCTGCCATCGCCGTGCCTGAAGCTGAGGCAGGTGATCCCGACTGTAAGTCTCCCCAGGGGCCAGGCAGAAGCACGGGTAAACCCTGCCTGTGAGTATCTCTGAAGGAGGATATCCCCACCATGGGTGTGAAATAGTTTCTATGAGGAATTCTGCAAATTCAGTGCCACACACATGTGCACACCTGCACACACACACACACAAACACACACCAATAAGCATGCAAGGAGACCAAATGAATAAACCGGTGGAACCAATAAAGAAAACAGACTCTCAGGAGCTTCGGATATTAGAGTTACAGACACAGACTTTTTTTTTTGTGTGGGTACCGGGAGTTGAACTCAGGACTTTGCGTTTGCCAGCAGGCGCTTGTGCTGCTGAGCAATATCACCGGCCCTTTCTTCCTTTTTATGTGGGTACCGGGAGTCGAACTCAGGACCTCGCGCTTGCCAGGCAGATGCTTACACCGCTGAGGTATCTCACCAGCCCAGACACAGACTTTTATAAGTTCTTAAATTCAAAAAAGATAAAAGGCAAGCATGAATTTCAACAGTGAACTGGAAACTATAAAAAGAAAGGAGTGAGTTATGGGTTGAATTGCGTCCTCCAAAAAAAGATAACCTTCAGTGCCTCAGCATGTGACCTTATTTAGAAATAGGGTCATTGGAGATGAACTTTTTAAGTTAAAATGAGGTCATGCTGGAGTACATCTTTCATGGAACAGGACTGGTGCCCTTGTAAGAAGAGGATGTGAGGGGCCGGTGAGATGGCTCAGCGGCGTACGCGCCTGCCTGGCTAGCACGAGGGCCCGAGTTCGACTCCCGGAACCCACATACGAAAAAAGGGCCAGTGATATTGCTCAGCGGCACAGGCGCCTGCTGGCGCGCGAGGTCCTGAGGTTGACCCCCGGAACCCACAAAAAAAAAGAAAAGAAGAGGATGTGAGCCCGGAGAGGATGCTGTGTGACAGCACAGCAGATTGGCTTGAGGCCTCCACAAGCCAGAATGGTCGGCAGCAGCCCGCAGCCCGGAGAAGGATGTGGAGCAGTTAGTTCTCCCCCAGAGCCCGGAAGGAGCAAACTGCTGACAAACAGAAGAGAATACATTTCCATTGCTTGAAGCCATCCAGGTTGTGGTACTGTTATGGTAGCCCTAAGAAACTTATATGTAGAATATAGAACTGAGGGCCGGTGAGATGGCTCAGCGGCTTAAGCGCCTGCCCGGCAAGCGCGAGGGCCCGAGTTCGACTCCCGGAACCCACATACGAAAAAGGGGCCAGTGACATTGCTCAGCGGCATGGGCGCCTGCTGGCACGCGAGGTCCTGAGGTCGACCCCCCGGTACCCACAAAAAAAAAAAAAAGAATATAGAACTGAAATATATAGAGCTGAATAAAAGTATAAACTCAAATAGAGGGTTTAAAGCTCAGAGGGAGTGTACAGGGAGTCAGAAGAAAATACCCAGGATGAAACCCGGATAAAGGGGTGGAAAATACCAAATCCAGAGGAAGAGACTGTCAGGGAAGGACTCTACCCTCACAAAGGATAGGAAACGATAAACCTGCCACAAGTCCACAGATCCTGAAAATGAATAGCAAGCCCCTATAGGTCAGAGCCTGCAGGTGACTACAGGGCACCAAACAGCAGCAGCTTCAGCCTAGCCTCACCCTTCCCCTGCCTCCATTCTCACGTGGAGAGCAGGATGGGTCCAGGTGAAAGCTGAGCACAAAATGGGCCGGGCTCCAGCTGAACCAAGGACCCACCCAGAACTTTCTGTAGCGTGCAACAAAGCAGCCCCCTCCTGTAGAGTGTGAATGGAGGCACGCAGTCACCTGTGCCGCCAGGATCTTCTTAGTCACTCAGGATAAGCCGCAGACACTGCTGAGTAGCAGGTGGTGTGTTTCCACTCGGCAAGGAGAGCTGGGCTCGCGGTGCCCCTCGGTGGGTGTGGGTGTGGGTGGCCTTTTCCAACAATCCACCCTAGCCCAGCACATTTATAAATGAATTCAAATTTTCACATGAATTTGCTGTCTCACCAGAAACTCAGATTAGACACATGGACCGGATCTTGGAACATGTCCTTTCAATTTTTCTCTTGCAGTACTTGATTAGGGCTTGATATGAAGCAAGATAAGGGCAATCTACTGAATTCTGTCCCAGAGGAGACTAATAGTTACTTCTGCACATCACTTCTTAGCTTCTTTTGGCGTGGCACAGATGAGCGGTCATGGCTAAGTCATGCTATCTTTCTAAATGTAGCCGGAGATACTGGCAGCCATCCACACTGCTCCTGTGCATTAGGACGTCGTACACCGCCGGGCTCTCACCCATCGCAGCCCCAGGGGACAGTGTGGACTGATCTGCCCATCCAGGACTCATGGGCTGTGGTAGCTGAAGGCTGGGGTTCTGCTCATTGTCTCTAGATCGTGGTCTGTGTTGACAACAAGACCTTACTGCTGGATGGAACCAGGAGTCACCGTGTGCTCCAGGTAGGACTTCGCTCTTTACCCAGGAACCCAACAAAGGAAACACGATCGAGGGGCAGCACAATTGCCCATAATTAAAGAGGACCATGGGCCAGAAAGCCGCTGTCATCCCTAATGAAAACACATTCCGTGGCCCACTCTCCCGCTTGGCGTGATATAGCAGGCTCACATGCGGGTGATGCAGGCAGAGAGTTGCACCATGGCTGAGAAGCTCAGGGCAGAGGGCCCAGCATCTTCTTAGCATGCAGTGGACAAGCCAGGTCTCCCTCCCTGGGGATGAGCAGTTGTACAGCAGTCACGCTGTGGGTGCTTGATCTTAGTTGCCTATGTAACTAATGACAGGACCTGCTCAGTAGGAGGGGCTGAGAACCGCAGTAAAGTTAAGTGGGGCTGCTCAGGGCCTATGGCAAAGATGGGCCCTGCCTTGCCTAACAGAGACAGCGACTCTGTCAGAAGGCCCGGCTCACACCTATGCATGTCAGGGCCAAATGGCTGAAAACTGAAGACAGAATCTTAAAGGGAACCAGAGGAAAAGGCAGTTTACCTTCAAAGGAACACTAAGTAGATTGTCAGTTAACTTCTCCACAGAAACAATGCAAATTAGGAACCATCAAATAATACACCCAAAGTGCTACAAGTCACTGCCTGTCTAGGTGTGTTTTTATTTCTGTTTTGTTTTGAGACAGAGTCTTGCTGTGTAGCTTAGGCCAGCAGTTGACATTGTGTGACCCCCTATACAGGTAGAAGAGCAACACAGCATCGCTTCTGTGATATTTCTGTAAAAGACACATAAATAATGAGGAAACCAAATAAAACCAATCGAGAGATTGTACAAGCTACAAAGTAACTGGTCTGTGTTTGTCCAAAATCCTGGCCACAATCAAGTACAAGAAACAGAAGGGAAGACTAAAGAACTTTCTAGAATAAAGGTGACTAAAGAGACAACTGGATTGGGTCCTGGGTTTTTAAAGTTCAGTTTTTAGGACAATTGGTGAAATTTGAGTGCAGTTTATGTATTATATGGTTAATTAATAGTATTGCATCAATGTTAACATTCTGGTTCTGATTTAGTAGGGGTCATGAAGGATATTATCCTTGTTGTTAGAAAATACACACTGAAGTATTAAGGATAATGGAACATAATGTCTAAATTTACTTTCAAGTGACTCAGAAAAAAATTTATATATATAATGTATAAAATACACATAGACTTAAAGTTATAAATATATAGATATATTTATCTGTATATAGATAAGTATATATAAAAGACAGAAGGATACATAGAATAATAAGGGAAACAGTTGATCTAGATAAAGGGTTTGAGGTGGTCTTTGTAGTATTTCATAACTTTTCTCAAGCTTGAAATTACAAGCAAGAAAATTAAAGAATGAAAAAATATATTATGCAAATACAAACTAAAAAAGGCTCTATAATTATATTAATATCGGTAAAAAATAAATTTAATGGGCCAGTGAAATGGCTCAGCGGCGTACATGCCTGCCTGGCAAGCGCGAGGGCCCGAGTTCGACTCCCAGAACCCACATACAAAAAAAGGGCCGGTCGGAACCCACATACGAAAAAGGGGCCGGTGATATCGCTCAGTGGCACGGGTGCCTGCTGGCGTGCGAGGTCCTGAGGTCGACCCCCCGGTACCCACAAAAAAAAAAATTAAATAAAATAAAATAAAAAAAAAAAAGGGCCGGTGATATCGCTCAGCAGCACTGGCGTCTGCTGGCGCTTGAGGTCCTGAGGTCGACCCCTGGTACCCACACAAAAAAAATAAATAAATAAAATAAAAAATAAAAAATAGATTTAAGGCAAAAATCATTATTAGAGATAGATACTTCATATAAAAAGTTCAGTCCATGAGAACAATAAAATAATTCTGAACTTATGTTTTCCAACAACATAGCCTTGAACTACTTAAAGCATAAACAGACAGAACTTGAAGAAGAAATACAAATTTAAAATTATAGTGGAAAAAGAAAAGAAAAAAGACCAAAATAACATTACAGTAGGAAATTTTAACATATTCCTCAGTTAGTAGACTAAAGGAGAGAAAAAATAAGAATAAATTGAGAATGAATGAGTGAATAAACTTGACCAAATTCACATATAAAGAATATTATCTCAGGCCAGTGAGATGGCTCAGCGGCGTAAGCGCCTGCCTGGCAAGCGCGAGCGCCCAAGTTCAACTCCCAGAACCCACATACGAAAAAAGGGCCGGTGATATCGCTCAGTGGCACGGGCGCCTGCTGGCGCGCGAGGTCCTGAGATTGACCCCCAGTACCCACAAAAAAAAAAAAAAAGAATATTATCTCCTACAATGCATGGTATACATTCTTTTCAAGTGGATGTGAAACATTTACTGAAGTTGAAAATATGTGGATCATAAACCTAGTATCAGTTTTTAAAAATTGTGTGTGTGGTACTAGAGATTAAACCAGTGCCTTAACCTTGGTGGGCAAGTGCTCTGCCACTGAGCACTTTCTTATTTCGCCCTTTTTTATTTTTATTTTTATTTAGAGACAGGATCTTGATAAATTGTCCTGCCTGGGCTCAAACTGGTGATCCTCCTGCCTCAGTCTCCTGAATAACTGAGATTTCCGGTGTGTGTCATCACCCCTAGAAGTTTCAGTAAAAAAAAATTTATGTAATTCCTACTTTTTTTTGGAGACAGGATCTCACTATGTTCTTCAGGCTGGCCTTGAACTCACTTTGTAGCCTAGGCTGGCCTCAAACTCACAGCAAACCTCCTGCCTCAGTCATCTAAGTGGTGGGATTAGAGGCGTGCACCACCATGCCTGGCTCAATGAATTTTTGTTTTACTTTTTTGATACAGGGTCTCAGGCTGGCTTTGAATTTGCCATGTAGCCCAAGCTATCCTTGAACTTGCAATTCTTCTGCCTCAGCCGCCCAAATGCTGGGATTACAGGAGTGAACCACAACCACCAGCTAGTTCCAGTAAAATTTTAAAGAACTGAAATAATGCTCATGGTGTAGCTCAGTGGTAGAGTGCTTAGCTAGCATGTGCAAGGCCCTGGTTTGGATTCCCAGCATAGAAAATGAAATAATATAAAATTTGTTCTCTGACCATGGCACAGTTAAATTGAAATTAACTTTATTTATTTATTTTTTTGTGTGTGTGTGGGTACCGGGGGTCGACCTCAGGACCTTGCGCACCAGCAGGCACCCGTGCCACTGAGTGATATCACCGGCCCCTTTTTTTCGTACGTGGGATCCGGGAGTCGAACTTGGGCCCTCGCGCTTGCCAGGCAGGCGCTTATGCCGCTGAGCCATCTCACCGGCCCGAAATTAACTTTAAACTTTACTAAAAATATCATTTGTTGGACTAATATAAATTCTAAATAGCCCATAGGTCAAAGAATAACAAAATGCAATGGAAATTAGCTAATATTCTGAATATAAATGAAAATGCTAAATGTCAATATTTATGAGATGCAGCTAAAGCCATGCTTAAGAAAATCTATATATGGGCCGGTGAGATGGCTCAGCGGCTTAAGCACCTGCCCGCGAAGCGCGAGGGCCCGAGTTCGACTCCCGGAACCCACATACGAAAAAGGGTCCGGTGATAGCGCTCAGCGGCACGGGCGCCTCCTGGCGCGCGAGGTCCTGAGGTCGATCCCCCGGTACCCACAAAAAAAAAAAAGAAAATCTATATATTTAAACCCACATATTTTAAAAGAAGGAAGGCTGAAAATCATTAAGCTAAATCATTCATCTACCTAAAGAAAGTAATAAATGGGTAATAAATTACCTTCCTTCCCAAAAATGAAGGAAGGAATTATATGGAGCATAAAATAATAAAATAAAAGCAAACACAAAGAGGTCAACAAACCAAAAGTTTGTTTTGTAGGGTAAAAAAGTAACAAACCTCCGTCTATTCTGTTCAAGATAAAAAAGAGAAAAGATGCACATGAGCATGCACGTACACAGACACACACACACACCCACACACACACACAGAGTGTTAGAAATGAAAAAGACATCCCTACAGACCCTACAGATGATGGTAATTTTTTTTTTTTTTGAGAAAGGGTCTCATTATGTAGTTCAGGCTGGACTTGAACTCACTATGTAGCCCAGGCTGGCCTCAAATTCACATTGATCCTCCTGCCTCAGCTTCCCAAGTTCTGGGATTATAGGTATGTGCCACCATGCCCAGCTGATGATGGTAATTTATATTGCCAAGAAACTAATTGAGTAGAACCACTCTAGAATTGGTTGAGTATTGCTTACTAAAGTTGAAATTGTACATATTCTGTGACTCAAAATTTCATTCTTAGGTAAATGGGCAAGTGATTCATACATACTTTGTTTTTGTTTTTGTTTTCGGTACTGGGAATCAAACTCATACCTCACACTTGCTAAGCAGGCACTGTGCCACTGAGCTATATCCCTGACCCCCACATATATTCTTTGAAAAAAGAATCCTCAAATACCTATTAATAGTAGAATGTGTAAATGGAATGCTATACAGCAATGAAAATGAACAAACTACTGTTATATGCATGAGCATGAATGAATCTCACAAACTTAATGTTGCGTGAAAGAAGCCAAACCTAAAGGAATACTGTTTGATTCCATTTATATAAAGTTTCAAAATAGTCCTTAATGTCTGAGTTCGGGGGAATCAATAAAGGATGCCAAAACAGTTATTCTCAGAGCTAACGGGAGTAGAAAAGTGTTGTTATTCCTGAGCCTGATGGAACAAAGGGAGGAGAGTTACCAGAACCCTAGATAACAGTTGACACCTGAAAGGAGTTGTGGCTTTAAGCATGAAAAGGAAGGCAGTCTCTGCCATACAGAGAAAATAAGTGTCTTGACCTCCTTTTCCTTCCATTCTCCAGTCTTCTGCCAGGGTCTTCATGGTCAAACCCAATCACAAGCCAGGGAGTAGGGAAGCCCACTTTCTGTAGACACGGAGCAAGATGGCAACAAGTAAATAATGAATCTGGAGAAGGAAACAGAGAATGTGAGTGTGTTGGTCACTTTCCTCATCACTGAGACAAAATACCTAACACCTGCAACTTAAAAGAACAGAGGTTTATTTGGGCTTATGTGTTTAATCCATCGTTGGCCAGCTCCAAGGCAGCCATGGTGGAAGGGTCTGGCGGAGGAAAGCTGCTCATATCATGGCAGCCAGGAAGCAGAGCGAGAAGGGAGGAGTTGGGGAGGGAGATCTGTCCTTCTAGGTCATGTTCCAATGACCCACCTCCTCCACCAGACCCCACCTCGTGAGAAGTCAGCCCCCATAATCCAGTCACCTTTCAAACACAGGAGGCTTTGGGGGGACATTTTAGATCTAAAGCGTAGCAACCAGAGTAGTATTTAATCTGAAGAGAAAATTATTGCATTGTCTAATAAATTCTATGTGGTTATTTGGTAACCAAGACAAAACATATAATTATAGAGAGCCCTCCTGGTCCTCAATGTGGTCCGGGAAGTTTATATTTGTAATCCCAAAGGAAAGTTATTGGAATTCCAGCAAGTTAATTCCAATCTACCACTTCCAATGCAAACCACAGTGAGAATAAAGACACTAAGGCATATTTATAGTTGTGGGGAGCCAAGGGGGTCCTAACTCCAGCCAGGGTGGTGGTTACCGGAACAAAGGCCTTGACCCAAGGTCAAACCCAGGTTTTATTAATTCTCAATGAGGGGAGTAGCTCGAGGATGAGTGACAGTGAGAGTGGCAGGAAGTATGTGAGTGCCATGAGCTGGGCTAGGTAGGAGGCCTGAAATCACCTCTGCAATATGCAGAGAGAGAGATATATGGAAGGAGTAATGTGCATAACACAATTTGAGGTAGTATCTAATGTTTTGGGGTCGGTGCTTCAGCTCTGATGTGTAATCCTCTATGCCCTGGGAAGTCATAGCCTCTTATCTCGAGGCTCGATCCCAGCTAACAGCGTGGAGCACGGCTCTCCATCCCGCCCAGCTCACACATGTGTTTTGGGAGCAAAGGGGCGGAGAAACACTGCCCTGTGGCTTGCTTTAAAGACTACACATCACTTCAGCTAGAACGTTTTACATTGCTTAAAGTCAACTGAGGAGATCAGGAAAAGTCCTAGCAGCTCTGTAGATATCAATACATGGAAATAGGGCCAGGTTTAGCCAAAGTGTAGATAATTGCTCTTCTTTCAAGGAGAGTCATCCAGGTGGTCCTCCACATATAATGAACTTAAATCCTTCCAAGTTATTATTGATTCCTGAAATTTGGCCAAAGAATGCTACAAAGTATTGGTGCGTTGAAAGTAAAAAAAGAATCAGTGAAATTGAGCCAACTAACTAAATATGAGGTTCAAATTCATAATCTTCATGACTTGATCGATAATAGAAATATTAAATATCCAAAATCTCATATATCTACTAAACTAGAGAATATAAGTACTAATATTTCCAGAGGAACACTCAACTTCATTCATGTTGTATATAATTTTTCTATACAACTTTAATGATTTGATATAAAAATGTAAAAACTTCTCATGTTACCTACTCCGACGAGCCACTCAGGAAATTAAAAATGTCTCACATGGTATTATAATGGTTAGAGATTTTTATACAATTGCTGTTAGTTTAGCAGAATCCAAGAAAATTTCAACATCATAAACAATATCATTGCTTTTAAGAAAAAAATTATTTAGTTATTGAGAGTACAAGTTACAGAAAGATGATCAATTCAATGGAACACATTAGATGAGTTTAATGTCAAACGATGGCTTAGAGAAGGTATTTAGCTAATGACAATTGCATTACCCAAATAATATGCCAACATTTTATAAAAACCAATGTATGATTTGGAAATCATTAAAATAATCTGATGAGTAGCTTAACACTTACAACCTGTATCCCTTGTCAAACAGTCGTATAATGTGTGATTTTGTTTGTTTTGCAGTGCTGAGAATTGAACCCTGGGGTGTTCAAACACTGAGCTACATCCCAGCCCTTTTTATTTTTTGTTTTGAGATGAAGTCTCATTAAATTGCCCAGGCTGGCCACAAACTTGTCATCTTCCTGCCTCAGCTTCCCTAATAGCTGGGATTACAGGTGTGCATCACCACGGCCAGCTAATTTATAGCTGTGAAAACTTAGAGAATGAAAGGGAATACAGCTGTGTGCTGAATAATGACATTTCAGTTAGTGAAGCAGTGCAGATACGATGGTGGTCCCCTAAAACTGTAATGGAACTGGAAAAGGAACACATGGATGAAGAAGGGAGAGAAAGGTAAATTGTAGGAGATGAAAAAGAAGAGTCCCTGAGAAAATTCATAGTTAAAGGTTTAGTAGAAGCCTTTGCAGAGCTCAACGAGTTCCTTAAACATTTTGAAAATGTAGACCCCAACACCAAAAAGTTTTCATTAGTAGAGAGAAATGCTCATGGCATGCTATTTGCTTACAAGTAAATCGATGAGTGTCTTTATGAGGTGTGGTCAAAAATAGGGTGAGTGCTGCTGCCAAGTGGCATTCGATGGAAAGGTGGGCTCTAAAAACATCGCATTGTGTCACCTTATTCACAGGATCTGGCACCTTTTGACTTCTGGCTCTTCCCGAAAGCCAAAATGACTGTGAAAGGTAATCATTTTTAATAGATTCAGGACTTCGAGGCAGTCATGACAGCATAGACACTCATGAAAGAGCGCTTCCAGAACTCCTTCGGAAAGTGGCAAGAGCTGTGGGATAAATGTGTTTGACCAAGGGGGACTATGCATTGAAGGGAATTGGCAATGTGTCTTTTACTGTAATGAATATTAAAATGTTAAAACATTCACTGTATGTTTTGATCACACCTCAGAGTGAAAGGGGCAGAAAGGAAGCCAGCAGTCTGAGGACAGCATATTTAAACATCAACACAGTAGAATTGTCTGCAGTGTTGAGGTGGGTGACTGAACTCACAGTGCCACTTACATGCCCAGTAGTTCTGCAAAGAGGTTACTGACTGGATGGAAGCGTAAGATGAGTGGTTAGGTTTCTCTGGAGTTCGGAGTTTGACAGGTAAGTATGCAGGAGAAAGGGAAGACAAAGGAATTCAGGATGTTTATCAGAAAATGATTGAAATGCTGGAAGGTGATGTCTAAACTGGCTAAGGAGGAAAAGAAAGTGGACCTAACAAACATTTATTTCACGCAACAGCTACAGAATACACATTCTTCTCATTAGCAAGTGGAATGTCCTCCTGCATGCACCATTCTAGGCCATAAAATAAGTCTCAACAAATTAAACAAAAGTTATCATCATAGCACTACTACAGTGGGATAAAACTAGAAATCAACAAGAGGAACTTTATAAATTATACAAATACATGGAAATTAAACAACATTTTCTTGAACAACTAATGAGTTCAATTTTCAAAAGGAAAATTTAAAAATTTCTTGAAACAACTAAAAATGCAGCATATAAAAATCTGTGTGACACGGCAAGAGTGGTACTTAGAGGGAGGTTTATAGTAATCAGTGTCTACAACAGCAAAAAATAAAAATATTTCAAATGAACAACCTAACAGTGCAACTCAAGGAACTAGCAAAGAAAGAACAAATAAAAGCTAAAATTAGAAGGAAAGAAATAGTAAAGACCAGAGCAGAAATAAATGAAATAGAGACAAAAAAAACCACACAAAAGATCAATGAAGTGAGATAATGGTGCATACCTGTAATTCCAACACTCTGGGAGGCTGAGGCAGGAAAATTACAAGTTTGAGTCCAGCCTGGGCATTTGGCGACTTAGCAAGATCATGTCACTAAAAAAAGGAGTTTGGGGCTGGAGATAGGAGATAAAGGTCAGTGGCACAGGGCCTGCCTGGCAAGCGCAATGTCCTGAGTTTGAGTCCTGGTACACACACAAAAAAAAGGAGTTGGTTTGAAAAGATAAACAAATTGATGAAATTTAGCTAAATTAACCAAGAAAAAAGAGAGATGACCCAAAGAAATCAGAGGTGAAAAAGGATATACCACAGAAATACAAAGGATCATTAGGGATTATTAGGAACAATTGTATGCCTGAAATTAGAAAATATAAAAGAAGTGGATATATTTCTGGACACATGCAACTTACCGAAATTGAATTATGAGGAGATAGAAAACCTTAAGAGACCAATAATAAATAATGGGATTGAATTACTAATAAAAGGTCTCCCAACAAAGAAAAGCCCAAACTGAATGGTTTCTCTGATTTTTTTTTAAACCAAACCTTTAAATAAAAACTAATACCAAATTTTCTCAAATTATTCTAAAAAATTGAGGGAGGGGAGACCCTTCCAAAGTCATTCTATGAGGCTAGCATTACCTTGATACTAAAACTGCACAAGGACACAACAAAACAAGAATACTACAGACCGATATCCCTAATGAGTCTAGATGAAAAAATTATCAACAAAATAATAGCAAATCAAGTGCAACAGCACAGAAAGAAATTATGCACCGTGACCAAGTAGGATTTATCCCAGGAATGCAAGGATGATCCAATATACACAAATCAATAAACATAGTACATTACACTAACAGAACAGGAGACAGAAACCACATGATCATATAGCAGATGCAGGAAAATCATTCAATAAAATTCAACAAACTTTAATGACAAAAACCCTCAAAAAACTAGGTATAGAGGAACATACCTCAACAAACAAAGCCTATATGTGACAAATCTACAACCACCATCACACAGAAAGGGGGAAAGCTAAAATCATTTCCCCTAAGATCAACAGCAAGATGATAATGTAGGATAATTATGATTTTACAATAATTGCTTGAATACAGTACTTCAATATAGTTGTTAGAATTTTGAATGTTCCCATCACATCTAATCATCACACATTGTATATGTACATTGAAATGTCACGTGGTACCCCATAAATATGTACAGTTACTGTTTCAGTTAAAAATAAAATACACGTTTAAATTAAAAATGAAGGGGCTGGTGAGATGGCTCAGCGGTGTAAGCGCCTGCCTGGCAAGCGCGAGGGCCTGAGTTCGACTCCCGGAACCCACATACGAGAAAAGGGCCGGTGATATCGCTCAGCAGCACAGGCACCTGCTAGCATGTGAGGTCCTGAGGTTGACCCCCAGTAACCACAAAAAAAAAAATTAAAAATTAAAATATATTTTGACAGACTAACACACTACCACTGAGCTACATCCCCAGTCCCTTTTAAAAAGTATATTTTCAAAAAGAGGAAAATTAAAGCAGAGTGGATGGAGATATTGGATGGTTCTGTGGAGCAGAGGTCTTGAAGAGGTCCAGGAAAAAAATGGCCAGGTTGGCAGCTGAGTAAATTGGAAAGACAAGAGTTTGTGGCCTACAGTGATCCTGTTGTTTGACAAGACACAGGATGATGCAGGGACAGTGGCAGGGGGTGCAGTGAAGTGAAAAGTAGGTCACTGGTGATGAGGAGATGAAGGTCTGAGAAGCCAAAGAGGGTGGAGTTATGGGCAATGGTCCTGTGCTTTTATTCACAGGCTGGAACTTTTCAGAGGCTCTTGATAACATGTATGTGAGGAATCTGTGGGAGCAGAAAGTTTTACATTGGAATGTTCTGGAGAAAACCATCCATTTCAATCAGTTCCCGAGGAACATAAATGACGGATTTATAATAACACTGCATGTTTTTTAAGATCATAATGAAACCTCAACAAATTCTAAAGAATTAACATTATGGTCTGATTCAGAAAAAGTATAGATTATAATAAAATAAAGGCTTGCATGTTTGGAAACTATTAGTAAGTAACAATTGGTGGAAAATGAAGTCATAAAGAAATGTGAAAACTACTTAGCTCTGAATAATAGTGGCAAACCACATATCAAAGTTTCTGAGACATAACTAAAGCAGTACTTAGAAGCAAGTTTATATCTTTAAAAACATTTATCAGGAAACAATACATGTATAAGAATAAATAAGCTCCCAAAAGAAAAAAAAAATCCACACAAAGATTTGCAAGTTAATGTCTATAGCCGTAAGTTTTTAAAATACCCCCAAACTGGAAACAGTGAGTAGGTAAGCAAACTGTGGTGTATTCATCCATACTGTGGAATACCATTTGGCAATAGAAGGGAACAAAGTACTGCTACATGCTACAATTTAGATGAACCTCAAAAATATGTCAAGTCAGGGCCAGGGATATAGCTCAGCGGCACAAGTGCCTACCTGGCAAACACAAAGTCCTGAATTCAATACCCAGTACCAAAAAAAAAGTAAAGCCAAAGAAGCCAGACAGAAAACACCATTATTCTATGATACCACTTTTGTGAAATGTCCAGAAAAGACAAGTCCATATATAAAGTACGGACATAAACTGCAAATGTATGCTGTTCTTTTGGGGGTGATTGAAATATTCTAATATTGTTTAGTAATTATACTAAAAATTATTGCATTATACACTTAAAACAGGTGAGTTTATGGTGCATAAATAATACCTCAATAGAGCTATTAAAAATAAGTAAGACAAGAGGGCATCAGCATCTGCGGCCCAGCCAGCGTGCCCTTGTGTCAGGCGGTCATGCGGCCCAGAACCATGGGCTCATTGGGATTGGGAGCAGCCAGGAAGCTCAGTCATGAAACAAGCGTCAGCAAGCAGGTCCAGGTGGCAATGTCCTGCTGCCTCAAGCGCTGTAGTACATGGACTCGGGCGGCCCTTGAAGCAAGGCCTGTGTCTGCCTCCGATTGCTGAGATGGCAGCCCACCTCTCGGCTCAGTCAGAATCTGGTGTTGCCAGCACAGTGTCTGCAGCCCCTTGCCAGGCAGAGCTGCAGCAACAGGAGCACAGTCTGGATGGCTGGGGGATTTTTTCACCCATTCTGACTCCCAGTACAGCCCTGAAGTTGCGCCTCTCCTCTACCCCGTTCGTCTACCTCCATCCCAACCTGGTCCGTAGCAGCCCAAGGAGCACAGCAGTTTCTACAGCGCTTCCATGGACTGTTCCTACAGCACGTACACCAGAAGGATGTTACTGAGCCGCAGTGGACCACCCGACTGTCCAGGACATCCTGTCCAACTTCAGGCTTCATGCAGTATGTGGTCCGTCTCTAAGAAGACAGCTACAACTACCTGATCCGTTACCTCCCAAGTGACAACAACACTGCCCTGTGCAAGGTTCTCGCCTTACATATCGACCTGGATGTGCAGCCCGCCAAGAGAACGGACTACAGTACTACCAGCTCCGTGTCTGTGATGCCTCCTCCCACGGAGAGAGCAGCAGCCTGGAGCCCCTGATGTGCCCAGCTCCATTCTGCAGGGCAAGGTCACCCTGGACGTCTTGCGGGAGAGCATCAAGAGCCTCGAGGATGGGCCTGCATCTACGACTTCTACAACGTGGAGCAGCTGCTGAACACTGCAGAAATCACCCCTATAGCAAGCTGCTTGCTGCTGGGTTAAACAACCACGTGAAACTCTCAAGTCTGCGCTCCAAGAAGTTGAAGTCAGAGTCCCACCATGTGGACACATCGTGCATCTGCTTGGCTTGTGATACGCTGGAGGATGAGGAGGATGAAGATCCTGTGGGACACTGTACCAGCGTGCAGCACGCACTTCCCTGCAGACAGCTCAGCGTCGCTCTTGAGGACGCGTCCATCCAGTAGTGGGATCTGGGGAGTTTCACCAACATTGTGCTGTAGCAAGGACACAGGCTTACCCTCTGTGTGACCTGGACCAACCCTACAGCCTGTGCTTTGCCAGTGGGTCCCACTGGCACGACGCCAGTCTGTGGGCCTTCCATTGGACGCACCCACTGAGGTTATATGCAGGGCACCTGGAGATGTGGACTGTCAGATTCTGTCCCAACTCTAGACTGCTTAGCTGTGGGCTCCACCAAGCCCCTTGGTCTGTGCAGCAGCATCCAGCACTCATGCTCTCGTTTCTCTCCCAACCAGAAGTACTTGGCGTCAGCTGGCAAGGACTAGCAGTTGAACTGGAAAAGAAAGGGAGGCATGTGAGAGGCCCTGGGTTCAGGGTTCAATCCCTGGTACCACCACCAAAAAAAAAAAAAAAAAAAAAAAAAAGATTATAGTAAAGAATAATTTGGAGTAAGTTACAAGACAGAATGAGAAAGTGTTGGATTTCAGAGTGACCACTGAGCAGAGCTTAGCTTTTCAGCTTTCTCTCCTGCAGTGAGTGCATCCTGAAGTGATTCCAGAGTGTTCACATGGATGTCCAACTGTGTCCTGAGGAGAAAACAAGTTCCAATGTACAGGGAAAGGATTAAATAGTTCTGTTTTTCAAAAGGAGTTATGTTGTATTTTATTTTCTATTAAAATGCATTTAGTTTCAAAATAAATAAATGAGTCAAGAATTCTACTGGGGCAGAAAAAGATGGCAGATCTGTAAGAAGCAGGCAGTGAACTTCTCCAAAAGTTGCCGTCCGGACACTGGAATATAGTGACTGGAGGAGGACAAGAAAGAGGGAAGTGGCTCCCATGGACCCAGGAAAGATCTGAAGTGCAGTTCGGGACCCACGGAAAAAGTGAAGAGAGAAACCCCAACAAAGAAGAAGGAAGTGGCCACCGCACCTTTTCCCTGTGTCAGGAATCCTGACGCGACAGAAGTGGTTCAAATCTACAGACATGCGGTGACTGCTGGCGCCCCCGGGGGCTTCTGCAGAGGAACGCGAGAAGCGGCGGTGCAGAGAAGCAGCAGCCGTGAAGGACACACTGACTGGCGGTGAGTGCTGACACCCAGCCGTCAGGCACGCAAGAGAGCAACTAGCCTGGCGCCATTGTGGGGGGGGGGGGCAGCTGAGCTCAGAACTCAGGGCGGCTGCCACTCCATCCACAGCTCCAGTGGGGACCTCCACGGAGGAACGCGAGACGCTGCGGTACAGAGAAGCACCGGCCGTGAAGGACACACTGACTGGTGCTTTTCTTCCTGGTATTCCAAGACTGAGATTGTCTAAAGATCACAGAAAATTCTGTGGCACAGTACCAAAGAACCAAGGACTGGGCCAAACAGGCAGCAACTTCTTATCTCCAACAAATTAAAGAGGTAGGATATTGCAGCAGGCTCAAAACCCAAAAATAAGCTACACCTGGAAGATACCTCAGAGAAGTAGCCATCTCCTAAGAGTTTGAAATACTAGCAATAAAGCAACCTATCATGGGCAATTTACAAACAACACCCCAGGAATTAAACTAAAGAAAGAAAAGAAAATGAGATGACACTTAAACAAGATGAACCCCACACATCCAGTTCACCAAAGGCAAACCCAGGGGGCAGTGAGGTGGGACAAACCGAAAGCCACCCACCTGACATCTCTGAAGTGGTAACAACAAAGCAGTTGAATGAGGCTCTAGAAAAATTTAAATCAGAAATAATTTCTCAGATAACTTCAGAGATAATGTCCAAAACGAAGACCATGCTTAAGGACGCTACAGTAGACACAGACAAAAAAATAGACGAGCTTAAGAAAATGATGGAAGCCATGAATGCTCAGCATAGGAAAGAAATGGAATCCATAAAGGAGATTCAAGCAGATATCCAGGAGAACTGAAATTCCATTGAAAGTATTTGTAGCAGATTAAGCCAATGCGAGGACAGGATCTCAGATATAGAAGACAGGCTTGCGATTAGTGATCATGAAAAGAAAGAATTCTTAAAAATAGTAAGGGACAATGAAAAATCAATTCAGCAGCTGCTAGATGATGCAAAGGAGAATAACTTAAGATTGATTGGAGTCAATGAAAAAGCAGGAGATAACATAAATGACATCAGAACACTGTTCACAGACATTATAACAGAAAATTTCCCTGGTAGAGAAAAAGAATTTGACGTTCAGATAAGTGAGGCTTACAGAACTCCAATTGGCCATGATTAAAAAAAAATCTTCAGCCAGGCATATCATAGTCAAGATTCCAGAAATTTAACATAAGAGTAGAATCTTAAAAGCTGTTAGAGAAAAGAAACAAATCACCTATAAAGGAAAGCCCATCAGAATCATAGTGGACTTTTCAGCACAAACCCTCAAGTCAAGAAGAGCTTGGAGGGGGCCGGTGAGACGGCTCAGCGGCTTAAGCGCCTGCCTTGCAAGCGCGAAGGCCCGAGTTCAACTCCCGGAACCCACATACGAAAAAGGGGCCGGTGATATCGCTCAGCGGCACGGGCGCCTGTTGGCGCGTGAGGTCCTGAGGTCGTCCCCCCGGTACCCACAAAAAAAAAAAAAAAAAGAAGAAGAAGAGCTTGGAGGGCCGGTGAGATGGCTCAGCGGCTTAAGCACCTGCCTGGCAAGCGCAAGGGCCCGAGTTCGACTCCCGGAACCCACATACGAAAAAGGGGCTGGTGATATTGCTCAGCAGCACGGGCGCCTGCTGGTGCGCGAGGTCCTGAGGTCGACCACCACAGTACCCACAAAAAAAAAAAAAAGAAGAGCTTGGAATGATGTATTTCAAGTTCTAAAGGGAAATAACCTTCAACCCAGATTGATGTACCCCACAAAACTATCTTTCAAAACTGACGGAGAAATAAAATACTTCCATGACAAAGAACATCTGAGAAAATTTATAACCACCAAACCAGCACTCCAAAATGTTTTGAAGGACATTCTAGAAAGGGATAACAAGGACTACAACTCCAGAAACCTCAACAGAAGGAATCCACCAGGCAGAGCAAATAATTAAAGAGAGGGAGGAAAAAAAATAAAATAAAAAGAGGGGGAGCCAACAACAAGAAAATCACATGACAAGGATAAATCAATACATATCAGTTTTAACCATCAATGTTAATGGTCTCAATTCACCAATCAAAAGGCACAGACTGGCAAATTGGATCAAGAAGCAAGATCCAACAATATGCTGCATACAAGAAACACATTTAATTCAAAAAGAAATTCATAGACTGAAAGTCAAAGGATGGAAAACAATACTCCATGTGACAGGAACCCAGAAAAAAAGCAGGGGTAGGTATTCTTTTTGCAGACAAAGTGAATTTCAAGCCAAGAATAATTCAGAGAGATAAAGAAGGTTGTTACATCCTTGTAAAGGGAACAATCCAAGAGGAAGAGATAACAATCATAAATATATATGCAACAAATACCAGTGCACCCAACTACATAAAACAAATATTAATAGACATGAAAAATCAAACAAGCACAAATGCAATTGTATTGGAGGATCTCAATACTCCACTGTCACAAAAAGACAGATCAACTAGACAAAAAATCAACAATGAAATATTAGAACTGAACCAAACTTTGGAACAAATGGACTTAGTAGATGTCTACAGAGTGTTCCACCCCACAACATCAGAATACACATACTTCTCAGCTGCACATGGGACGTTCTCCAAATTAGACCACATACTAGCTCATAGAACCTGCTTAAGTAAATGCAAAGGAATTGAAATTATCCCATGTATATTATCAGACCATAGTGCAATGAAATTGGAAATCAATGGCAAAAGAAACCATAAGAACTTCCTAAACACATGGAAATTAAACAGCACCCTACTGAACAACCAATGGGTCACAGATGAAATTAAAGAAGAAATTAGACAGTTTCTGCAACTGAATGATAATGACAGTACAACATACCGGAACTTATGGAATGCAATGAAAGCAGTCCTAAGAGGGAAATTTATAGCATTAAATACCTATATCAGGAAAACAGAGCAAGCACAAATAAACAACCTAATGGTGAACCTCAAACTTCTAGAAAAAGAAGAGCAGGCTAAGCCAAAAGCTCATACAAGGGAGGAAATTATAAAGATCAGAGCAGAAATTAACATATTGGAGACTAAAAAAACAATACAAAGAATCAATGAATCAAAGAGTTGGTTCTTTGAAAGATTAAATAAAATCGACAAACCCTTATCCAAACTTATTAAAAAAAGGAAAGAAAGTACTCAACTCCACGCGATTAAGAATGAAAAGGGTGATATCACAATGGACCCTGCAGAAATCCAGCAGATCATCTATACCTACTTTGAAAACTTGTATTCTAATAAGATGGAAAATGCAGAAGAAATGGACAGATTCCTACATACATACGAATTACCAAAGCTCAACCAAGAAGATATAAAAATCCTAAATAAACCAATAACAATCAATGAAATCGAAGATGTAATTAAAAACCTCCCAACAAAGAAAAGCCCAGGCCCTGATGGATTCACTGCTGAATTCTACAAGAAATTTAAAGAAGACCTAATACCACTACTTCTCAAACTCTTTAATGAAGTTGAAAGGGAAGCAATACTCCCAAATTCATTCCTGGAAGCAAGCATTACCCTGATACCAAAACCAGAGAAGGCCCCAACTAAGAAAGAGAACTATAGACCAATCTCCCAAATGAACATAGATGCAAAAATCCTCAATAAGATACTGGCAAACAGACTGCAGCAAATCATCAAGAAGATTATACACCATGACCAAGTTGGATTCATCCCAGGGATGCAGGGATGGTTCAACACACGTAAAGCAATAAATGTAATACACCATATTAACAGAACCAAGGACAAAAATCATATGATCATCTCAAAAGATGCAGAAAAAGTTTTTGACAAAGTCCAGCACCCATTTATGATAAAAACCCTACAGAAAATTGGAATAGATGGTCTTTATCTCAATCTGATAAAAGCTATCTATGACAAACCAACAGCCAATATCATACTAAATGGACAAAAACTGAAAGCCTTCTCTCTAAAATCAGGAACAAGACAAGGATGTCCACTGTCCCCACTCTTATTCAACATAGTCCTGGAAACTTTAGCCAGAGCAATTAGACAAGAGAAAGAAATAAAAGGAATAATGATTGGAAAGGAAGAAGTTAAATTATCATTATTTGCAGATGACATGATACTCTACATAGAAGACCCCAAAAACTCCACTAAAAAATTGCTAGATTTAATAAGCAAATTGAGTAGTGTAGCTGGATACAAAGTCAACACTCAAAAATCAATAGCCTTCCTCTACACGA
Organism: Erethizon dorsatum; assembly: GCA_028451465.1. Taxonomy (NCBI): domain Eukaryota; kingdom Metazoa; phylum Chordata; class Mammalia; order Rodentia; family Erethizontidae; genus Erethizon; species Erethizon dorsatum. The sequence continues at coordinate 103,696,265 of CM051827.1, read as the reverse complement.
ATAACAAACTCACTGAGAGAGAAATTAGGGAAACAACACCTTTCACAATAACATCCAAAAAAATGAAATACCTAGGAATCAATCTCACAAAGGAGGTAAAAGACCTCTACACTTAAAACTACAGTACTCTGAATAAGGAGATTGAAGAGGATATCAGAAAATGGAAAGATATCCCTTGCTCTTGGGTCGGAAGAACCAATATAGTGAAAATGGCCATACTTCCAAAATGGTTATACAGATTTAATGCAATTCCGATCAAAATCCCAACAACATATCTCACAGAATTAGAGAAAACAATAGTAAAATTCATCTGGAACCAGAAGAGACCTAGAAGAGCAAAGGCAATTCTTGGCAACAAAAGCAAGGCAGGGGGCATCACAATCCCTGATTTGAAATTATACTATAAAGCTACTGTGATAAAAACAGCGTGCTATTGGCAAAAAAAAAAAAAAAAACAGACTCGAAGATCAATGGAACAGATTAGAAGATACGGAAACAACTCCAGACATACTAAGCCACCTTATCTTTGACAAAGGTGCCAAACACATTCATTGGAAGAAACATAGCCTCTTTAATAAATGGTGCTGGAAAAATTGGCCCTACACATGCTGAAGATTAAAATTAGACCCATATCTTTCACCGTGCACTAAACTAAATTCAAAATGGATCAAAGAACTAAATATTAAAACAGTAACATTAAATCTCCTGGAAAATAGAATAGGTAAAACTCTTGAAGACATTGGTGTAGGCAAAGACTTTATGAATAAAACCCCCATCGCACAGGAAGTATCACAAAGAATCAACAACTGGGATCTCATCTTATCAAAAAGCTTTTGCACAGCAAGAGAAACCACCAACAGAGTGAAGAGACAACCCACAATGTGGGAAAAAAATGTTTGCCAGCTGTTCCTCAAACAAAGGATTACTATCCAGAACATACAAAGAACTCAAAAATATCAGACCTTCCAAATTTAAAGACCCAGTCCAAAAATGGGCATCTGAGATGAATACACACTTCTCAGATGAAGAAATACAAATGGCAAATAAATATATGAAAAAATGTTCAACATCACTGGTCATTCGAGAGATGCAAATTAAAACAACACTGATTCCATCTCACCCCAGAAAGAATGTCTATTATCAAGAAGTCAACTAATAACAAATGCTGGAGGGGCTGTGGGGAAAAAGGAACCCTTCTCCACTGTTGGTGGGAGTGTCGACTGGTGCAGCCACTGTGGAGATCAGTGTGGAGATTCCTCAAAAAACTAGGGTTGGAGGTCCCATTTGACCCAGCTATTCCCCTTCTGGGTATCTTCCCAGAAGAATTAAAAACATTGTACCACAGCGATATATGTGCATCCATGTTTATAGCAACACAATTTGTAATAGCTAGATCGTGGAAGCAACCCAAATGCCCATTAACCGAGGAATGGATAAAAAAGATGTGGTATTTCTATACAATGGAGTGGTACTCAGCCATGAAGAAAGATAAACTGGAAACTCTTATAGGTAAATGGATGCAACTCGAGAAAATACTCACAAGCGAAATAAACTGGATGCACATTTGTAAACATCGTATTGTCTCCCTAGTGTGAAAATGTAATTTCACTGTGACTATTCCATTCCTTAGTCTTCTATTTTTACCTAGCTTTTACATGGCTTAATCTTATACTGAGTAATGTTTTTCTCCAGAAGGTATTTGTACATTCCGTAATGCTTGAGTTTGTTAATACATGAGAATTTTTACTTGTCTTTAAAAAATAAATAAATAAATAAATAAATAATAACTTCAAATCCTTAAAAAAAAAAAGAATTCTACTTTATGATGGTGAAAAAGCAATGAAACACACCCCTAAAATTAGAGGGAAGGAAATAATAAAGTCAGAAAACCAAGAAAGAGAACAAATAAAGAATAAAAAATACTTTAAACTTGGTTACTTGAAAATTAATAAAACACACGAGGCTAGAGAGTTTATCTAGAGATAGCTTCATTCTCCCAGGAGAACCGGTCCATTTACACCTTAACTACACGACTGTGGTTTCCAGGAGTAAACGCCTCTCCTCAGCTTGTGGTCATTACGTTCTCTGCCGATGACGGGACTTGCTGTCCCGATTGCAGGCTCTGGCTTCAATAGTCTGGCTAGGCTGCACCCACCCCCGCCCAGGCGCTGTGTATGTGTTAGAGTTTTGAAACTCAGAGCAGCCCAGTGAGTTTATCATTATTATCATTATTATTAACATTACTATTAACATTGTATAATTTCCCTTTAACAAATGCAGACTGGGATTCATAAGGGGAGGAGCCTTGGCTGAGGTCACAGCAAGTCCCCAGGTTCCTGGGAGTCATCTGCCCTGGATGCTAGGCTGCCCCTGTCCACCAGGGGGCAGAGGGAGGCCAGGCTTTCACACAGGCCCCATCTCCTGAACTTCCTTCCTTTCTTTATGGGAGATTTTGCTGATTGAAGGGCTGACCCTCCTTTTCTTTCTTGACCCCAGGCTCAGCTGAAGGCCAGGAGGCTTAGTGACAAGCCCAGGAGGCAGAGTCAATCAAGATCAGGAATGGGGTCAGACCCCAGGCCCCCATCCTGCCAGCAGTTTTGGCCCTAAGCCTGGACTCAGTTTACCCTCAGCTCCTCCGGGGAGTGGGGGAGGGGCATGGCAGGCGTGGGTCCTGGGCCCAGGCTGTGAACTCCACAGGCACCGAGTCTCCACACAACTACACCGTGCTGTGCGTGGAGAGGACACAGCCGCCACGTCCTGAGCGAGACTCATGACTAAGTCACCTTCAGATGGGCGAGCGCCTTTCTGGCGGACTATTGTGAGGAGAGGCCCCGGCTCTGAGCACAGAGGATGTGCTTGAGAAGCGGTAGCTGTTTGTCCTGCTGCTGCTTTTATTATGAGCAGGCAGGTGCCCAGCAGCGGCGCGTGGCAGGCATCTGTCAGGCCGGTTGCCCTGGGAGCAGGGGAGCTGAGTCCCACAGCCAGGGAGAGGTGGGGCTGGAGAGCCACAGGACCCCAGGCCGTGCCCACGCCCACCCTTGCCTCAGGAGGGCTCGTGTGCCTGTGGACAGTGAGTGCTCTTCCCTGCCCGTGGATGGGCATCTGTGCTGGACGTGCTCATGTGGTTCTGTATGTGGGGTAGGTAACTAGGTGAATAAGGGGAAGTGAAATAGGTGGAAACTGAGGCAGGCCACAGCCCATAGAATCCCTGGACCTAGGCCCTCAGCACTGAGCCCAGGGTACTGGCCAATCGTGAGGCTGTGGCTATGTCACCTCTGCCTATCCAGGGCTTGCTTATCTTCCAGGCAGAATTACACACTGGAGGTTAAGCATATCCCCGGGAGCACACCCTGCTCTTAGGATAGCCTTGGGGGTGGCGTCTGGGGATGGCAGCGCCCTGAGCCAGGGGCTCCTGCAGGGCCAGGAAGGCCTGCTGGGAAGTCTCCACCGGTGGTCCTGGGAGCTGTTGCTAGGGGACCTTACAGAGCCCTGCCTTCCTGCGGAAGCCTGGTTTGACCAGGAAGAGGGGCAGCCTCTGCACTGACCTCTTTGGTCAAGCTCGGCAAAAATCCAGGCCAGGGGTGGAGTTTGGCCTGGGGACAAGGGGCCCAAGGCCATGTTTGGGGTCATCCTAACAGGTACCGCCCTGCGTTAGGTGGTGGAGGATGGATCTGCTCGAGACCACACAGGGGAGACAGAGTGGGGTTCAAGGCCAGCTCCAGGCCCTGCCCTCCTTGGCCAAGCTGGGGCCCTGGAATAGAGCTGCACCCACTGAGGAAAACAGCTGCTTCTTCTGAGTCACTGTGGGCAACACATGGGCTGGGAGCAGCCGGATGGCAACAGTCCCTAAAGCACAGGGTTGGCGTGAGGCTTGATGCCAGTCTGGTGCTCCAGGAACGGACCTGTTGGAAAGAAAGAACCTCACCGAGACGTTCTCCAGCCCAGAGGCTTTGCACAGGACACAGGAAGGCTCAGGTGAGAAGCTCCCCCTCAGGAGGGTGGACCTCCCCTCTGCCTGCACCCACTGAGACCACCCCAACCCCCTTGGAGCCCCGGAGGCCTCCCCACTTTCTACTCTCCCAGGTTTTCTCCCAGGCCAGGTTCACTCCCCCAGGTCCCCCCTGGTGAGTGTGCCTGAACCCCATGGCAGGGGTTTTTTCTTTGCCACAGACCTACATCTGTCCACTCTGTACCTTGGACAAATTATTGCTCTAATGTGGAAACCCTTCTGGGAGGCTCCAGGCCCCAGAGCTGTGAAGCCACCTGACCAGAATTCCCTAGGGAGGGGTGGCAGTGATGAGCAGCTTAGGAAAAGCCCTATGGGGTCCCTGAGCGGAAATCAGGCTGGAATCGATGCAATGTGAAGTGACATCAATATGGAGTTACATTCTCTCTGAGATGCCCAGCTGGAGCAGCTAGGCAGGTGCCCCAGGCCAGGCATCCCGTCCAGGCTTCTCCATTGCCTCCTGGGGCCATGTAAGGACCTGGCCTGGCCTGGCCTGGAGGTCAGGTTCCTCGGCTGCAGAGCTACAGGGACATGGGGAGGCGGCCAGCGTGGCGGGAAGACTTCTTTGTACCAGGTATTTTCTCAACAGTGTGGCTGGGCTGCCTGCCAGGTGCCAGGGCGCGGCTCTGGCCTCCCGCCGCACAAGCAGCTTTGCCGCCAAGCCCTGTACCGGCCTCGCCAGCCCTTTGCCGCGCGTCCTATGCCAGGCCAGCAAAGCGGGAGGCAGGGGCTGTGGGGCAGACGGAGCAGGCTGAGCTCCAAGACCACCCAGCCCGTGACTCTGGCAGGGACCCTAAGCCTAGATGGGAGAAGGCCAAGCTCAGTATTCCTCATGGCAATCAGCGTTTGAAACTGGGTTCTTGGGCGAAGGGTGTGGCTCAGTGGTAAAGCTCGAGCCTAATGTGAGGCACTGGCTTCAAGTCTGAGCACTGCAACGACAAAAAACAACAACAAAATTTACCCCCAAAACAAATAAAACTGGATTTTTGCCAGGGAATGAGTTAAAAAAATAAACTGTTGCTCAACAAAATGTGACAGGACTGCAAGGTTGGATATGGGTTCCATTTAGATTGGTTTTTGTTTTTTTTGTCTTTTTGAGACAGGGTTTTGTTATGCAATTCAGGCTGGCCTTGAACTCACTATGTAGCCCAGGCTGGCCTCGAACTTGCAGCGCTCCTCCTGCCTCAGCCTCCTGAGTGTTGGGATTACAGATGTGCACCACCATGGTCGGCCTCCATTTAGATTTGAACTCATCTCCACCACTTACTAGCTGTGGGACATGGGCAAGTAACTTACCCTCTCTGGGCCTCACTTCTTCATCTGAAAAATGGGGATACGTTGTACTTACCTCATAGGAGCATGTGTCCTCCAGTCTTGGACCATGGTGAGGGCTGTGATTGTAAGGGCGACATCAACAACGAGAATGCTGATCCAGACTCTAGGATGCACAGAACACAAACCCGGCAGCAGGCCAGCTACATCACGGCGGCCAGGCCACACTGGTAACCAGCCTCGGCCTCTGAGCAGTACTGTGGCCACCTGCTGGGAAGCCACACTGTCGTCCTCCCTATGTGCTGCTAAAGGCCTCCTCCTGTCGCTGTCTGTCACTGCCCTTGAATAACCCAGCAGAAGTGGGGCCCGCCAGTGCCGTGCCCCACCAGCTTAGTGATACAGAGAATTTAGTAACCCAAGAGCAGGGGATAGCCAGGCCTCAAGAGGGACGAGAACCACGGAGCAACCAGGCAGCTTCCCCTCGTCACTGTCCTCTATTCCTGTTCCTTTTACACTTCTGCTTCTCTTGTTCCTCTCAGCAGATCTCCTGCAAAGCCACCTGGCTCTTGGTCCGCAGGCCAGGTGACCAGCAGAAATGACTGTGCTGTGACACGAATGTGCCCCCGAGGGTTCCCGTGCTGTGAGTGTGGTCTGGTGTGGCAGTTCTGAGGTGACAGGACCTGAGAGGGGGCCTAGAGCCAGGCGATTAGGTCACTGGGGCACAGCCCAAGACGGAATGAAGGGATGAAGTAGCTCTCGGGGAACTGCTGAGTTCTTGCTAGAGGAGTGTTAGATAAGAGCAAGGCTGGCCTCTCCTGGCTGGCTTCCTCTGTTACCATGTAATCTTTTCTGCACATGCTCTTGTCACTGCAATACCATCCTCCATTAGGCCTTCACCGGAGTCGAGCAGAAGCCACCAAGTAGAAGCCAGTGCCACACTCTAGACAGTGAATGTTTACATTTAAAACATTTTTATAGTAAAAGACACACTGCTGGCCAGGCATGGTGGCACACTCCTGTAATCCCAGCACTGGGAAGGCTGAGGCAGGAGGATCGCCAGGAGTTCAAGGCCAGCCTGGGCTACATAGTAAGTTCAGGACCAGCCTGAACCACATCGCAAGACCCTGTCTCAAAAAACCAACCAAACAAAAAGACACACCACCATAAACCCCCTCAAAATACCTAAAGTATTCCCCTTGCTTCAAATGTACTGATCACATCATTCTTTTCTTTTCTTTATTTTTTTATTTTATTTTATTTTTTTTTTTTGAGACAGAGTCTTGCTATGTAGTTCAGACTGGCCTTGAACTCACTGTGTAGCCCAGGCTGGCCTCAAACTCATGGCAATCCTCCTGCCTCAGCCTCCTGAGTGCTGGGATTACAGGCATTCACCACCATGCCTGGCAATCACATCATTCTTGGCAACGTGCCTTTTACTGTAATAAATATTCTTTCTTTTTTTTTTTTTGTGGGTACCGGGGGTCAACCTCAGGACCTCGCGCGCCAGTAGGAGCCTGTGCCACTGAGCGATATCACCGGCCCTTTTTTCGTATGTGGGTTCCGGGAGTCAAACTCGGGCCCTTGCACTTGCCAGGCAGGCGCTTACGCCGCTGAGCCATCTCACTGGCCCCTAAATTTTCTTTTTCACTTAAACATTCACAGTAGTTTTCAGTCAGCCTTTGGAAACCTCTTTTCTTTAGAGATTACCCAGGTTCGGGTATTTTGTTATAACAATAGGAAATTAATAGAGACGGGCATCTCTGAACCTTAGCAGCAAAATCATGAAAGGAAGAACCCACACTGACCAATGTGGGTCATGCACTGAAAGCCCTTCAGCTATGGCTGGGACCCCAGAGGAGAAGCATGGGCTGGGCAGGCATTGCCAGGGGTACCTGCTCCGATGGCACTGTGGATGGGCAGTGAAGGCCTGGGTACTGCCACAGGAGATCCCAATTCTGCTTCTGACTGGTCACTGAGTTTCACAGGCCTTTATCCCAGCACATAGGTTGTACTGCAGTGATTTTTTATGTACCCATCTCCCTCTGCAGACTGTGATTTCGATTCCTTCTTTCAACACAAGAATGATCCGCAGCGCGCCCGCCTGGCATGAGTGCAGAGACAGCCCCGACTCCCGGCCTGCTGCCCTCCCAGAGGCTCAGTCTGCCGAGTGCAGTCATGTGGAGTGGACCGGCCTCGCTGCCCGGTCTTTCCCAATTTCAGGTGTTGGGATCAGATCGACGCTATTAAGATCCACATTGTGCAACAAGGCTTCCAAGATTCCTGAACTGTTAGGAAAAGTAAGTGTTCGCAGAAAGTGGCTCCGGTGGGGCGCGGCACTGGTGGGCCTCGCTTCCGCTGGGTTATTCAAGGGCAGGGACAGACAGTGACAGGAGGAGGCCTCTAGCAGCACGTAGGGAGCACGGCAATGTGGCTCCTCATCAGGTGGCGACTGTGCTGCTCAGAGGCCGAGGCTGGTTACCAGTGTGGCCTAGCCGCCATGATGTAGCTGGCCTGTGGCCGGGCAGCCTCTTGATACTGATTTTGCTCTTCTCAGCATTTATTTCCATCTCAGACCACTGGGATCTTGTATAAAACCAACTCCCATCACTGCTCCAAGCCTCAGACACCTGAGCTCCTGTCCCTGCAAGCAGGAGGAGCCACATACCCTTGCTAGTCCCCTAATTCAGAATCTCAACATCTTGCTTCCTTCAGAACCCTTTGGGTTCTCAAAATGCTTTCTCTCTATTATGTCTCACGTTTGGCTTGTTCCTGTGGGAGCCCATATTGAGCCTAGTTTGGAAGTTGAAAAACTAAACATATTTTTTTTCTTTCTATTGGCATTCTTGCTATAAAAATGCCAATTCTTTGTTGTTGTTTCTGCTCCTGGGGATTAAATTCAAGGGTCATACATGCTAGGCAAGTACTCTACCACTGAGCTGCACTCCAGCCCCAAGACAATATACTTCTTAAAGGCAATGGAAATGCCTCTGGCTGACTAGAAGGAGTCCCGAGGCTGTAGGAGTAAGTGTGGAAAAGAAAAAGCACAGCCAGACAGGGCGGCACTCACTTGTGATCCCAGCACTTGGGAGGCTGAGGCAGAAAGATCACCATGAGTTCAAGACTGGGGAACATAGTGAGTTCAAGGCCAGCCGGGGCTACAGAGCAAGACCCTGTTTCAAAAAAACAGAACAAAACAAAAAACAAAATGTTTTTCTTCTACACACATAATAAATAATAGCAAATACAATGTGCTTCCACATCCCACGTCTTTATTATACCTTACAGTCTATTTTCCACACAGCAGCTGGACTCATCTTTTAACATGTAAATCAGATCATATTCTTCTGTAGACAAACACACAAACCAAAAATAGTCAACTCCTCCTGTTGCAATTAGAATAAAATCCCAGATCCTTAGTATGGCCTCGCAGGCTCTCTGAGCTGGCCCCTAGCTACTTCTCTGGTTGGCGCTTTTACAAATCTCCCCCACTCCCACAGCTGGAGTTGTCCAGCCTTCTTTCCAGCCCAGGGCCATGCCAAGGCCACCGCCCTCGGCACCCCTGCACGTACCCTGCCCCTGCCCCACATCAGGTCGATTCAGGGGATGCCACCTCCCAGCGTCCTTCCCTGGCAGCGGTCTGTGGCAGGAACGTGCCGCAGCACATACTAGTCTCTCTACCTTGTTCCTCGGGTTTTTCTTCATAGGACTTAATGACTCTTAATTGTTTACTTGTATATTTTTCTTCTGTCCCTACAAGAAGTTAAGCTCCATTTAAACTGGACTTAATCTGTCTCGCTCTTTGATATTTTCCCAGCAGCAGAATTGAGTCTGGCACTTGGGGGACAATAAAAAAAAACATTCCAATGACTGTCGGGCTAACTTGTCTTCAGTGTTACACCACTAGGCAGTACAGCCCAGCACTTCAGAGCAAGGCCTCCCCAACTCCTACCTGTGCAAACTTGCACACGCTCTGCACATCTGTGCTCCATTCCCACTGTGTGCAAAACCTGGGGGGCCTCAGTCCCCCTCCCAAGGGGTTGTGGTGTTTGAATGGGTTCACAAAGAGAGAGAGAGCTTTAGAAAGGGCATGCACGCAACGCGTCTTCACTCATACTCGCATAATTAATCAAGAGTCCCTTCACTTTTCACTTCTTAAGACTTTTTCATCTTTTACTATTCTGCCTTCCATAGCTCCTCTTTTATCTTACCTCCACGTCTTTCCAGTTTCCTGTGTTCTGGCAGAGCATCTGAAGTTTGTTTACTTTACTAAGTTCGCCTGCTGCATTCACCCCGGCATTCATCGCTTGCAACGTTCAGAGCTTCTTGCAGCAGCCACATCTTTAATCCCCTCCCGATCCTTCCTTATCTCAGATGGTTCTGTTTGCAGGATTGCTGCTTCGAAGTTACTGATGTACCACTTTTTGAACTATTGAAGCATCAATCGTGTGCCACCTACGTTTTCTTCTGTTCCTTGCAGCAGGTTTTTTTGTGTGGGAGGCAGTGCCTCCAAATCTCCAGATGTGTCATCTTCTCTGGATCCCTTACTCATCCAGTCTAGACCTAGGGTGATCAATCATCTTGGTTTGCTCCCCCTTTCTTTGTTTATTTTTTGAGACAGGGTCTCACTAAGTAGCCCAGGCTGGCCTCGAACTCACAACAATCCTCCTGCCTCAGCCTCCTGAGTGCTGGGATTAGAAACGTGCGCCACCACACCTGGACGGTTTGCCTCTTCTGAGGGTTATCCAGGAACAGGGGCCTTCAATGCTAAAAACAGGAAAGCCCCAGGCAAGACGAGATGAGGTGGGCACCCTAGAACACAGGTAGAGAGCATTGAGAAGAGCTCTTACTGTCATCTTCGAGATCTTTCACAAAAGGAGGAAACTTTCTAGTGGAACCACTAGCTCCTTCCAAGTGGCATTTCAACATGTGAAATTCTCTCAGAAATAAAGAAAACAGGGCCGGTGAGATGGCTCAGTGGCTTAAGCGCCTGCCCGGCAAGCACAAAGGCCCGAGTTCAACTCCCGGAACCCACATACGAAAAAGGGGCCGGTAATATCGCTCAGTGGCCCGGGCGCCTCCTGGTGTGCGAGGTCCTGAGGTCGACCCCCCGGTACCCCCCCCCAAAAAAAATAAATAAATAAATAGGAAAAATTCTTTAAAAAAAAAAAAAAAAAAGAAATAAAGAAAACAGCTGGGTGTGGTGGCACACGCCTGTAATTCAGCACTTGGGAGGTTGAGCCATGAGGATCGCCAGAAGTTCAAGGCCAGCCTGGGATACATAGTGAGACCTTGACTCAAAAAAAAAAAAAAAAAGGCCGGTGAGACGGCTCAGCGGCTTAAGCGCCTGCCTTGCAAGCGCGAAGGCCCGAGTTCGACTCCCGGAACCCACATACGAAAAAGGGGCCGGTGATATCGCTCAGCGGCACAGGTGCCTGTTGGCGCGTGAGGTCCTGAGGTCGTCCCCCCGGTACCCACAAAAAAAAAAAAAAAAAAAAAACCAAATAAATAAATAAACTTCTTTTAGCCCAAAACCTCCCTCCAGCAAACAAGCCTCTCTCCTTCATTTCATAACTTCAAAGAAGTCACTCACTGTCCTCACTTTCTTCTTTCACTCTCCAACCACGAAGTGTGGCTTCAATTTCTAACCCTCTTTTGAACCTTCTTAACCAAGGTTACAACTGATATCCTCACTAAAATCCAAAAGATACTTTTGTGGGTTTAGAATTTTGTCTTGTTTGGGACAGACTCTCACTGTGTAATCCAGGCTAGCCTCTGTGTAGCCCAGGCTGGCCTCAAACTAGCAATCCTCCTGCCTCAGCCTCCCAAGTGCTAGGATTACAGGCGTGTGCCAACCATACCTCGCTGACAGCTATTTCTCATTTCTTGCTGTATGTGGCCTCTGTGATTTCTTCCCTGTTAACTACTCCCCTCTCAAATCTCTTTGAGTTGTTGCCTATGCTCCTCAAGGTTCTTCTCACTATGCCCCCTGCTGTAGTGACCTCATCTGCCATTTCAAGTACCATCAATGCTGATGACTGAGAGATTCTATCTCCATCCAGAATGCAACCTGGGCTCAACCTGATGATCTAGTTCCTTACTATACTTTCCACCAGACCTCTCTGCAAATACCTGAGTCTCAAAAAGTCCTGAACCAAACTCAGCCTCAGCCCAAACCCGTGCTTCCTCCAGTGTTTGCATCTTGGCCAAAGAACGCGGCCCCATCCGGCCGAGTGCTTGAGCAAGAACCTTGAGCCTCGCTGTGTACCCCTTCCCCTCCTCGCCAGCTCCATCCGGTCCCGTCCGCGCCGCCTGCCTACACCTTACCTGTCCTCCTGGGCTGTTCTCCAAGTTAGAGTGATCTCACTAGTGCACGCATCCGATGCCGGTATTTTAGGATCGATGGTTTATGGGCACTCGCGACCTGGCTCCCACAGACCTCTCCAGCCTTTTCTCCTAGCAGGCCCCTTGCAGCCTTTCTGATGTTTCCTTGGATGACATTTCCTCCAGAAAACTTCCCAGACTTGTGACATCATGTGCGTCCCCTGAACACCCTATTATGTATTTTCACCTTCGCTGAAACAGCAAACACTTGAACTCTTTGAGGACAGACTCGCCTGCTCTGACCTCTAGCAGCGAGAATGCAGAATAACGAGCTCATTCAGAATAACGACTCATTCAGTCTGCTCAGTGCCTTACCAGACAGAAATGGATGCTCCTAATTATAAAGCTCTTACCTGTTTACTTGATTAGGCTCCCAAGGTCCTACACTTGCCTTCAAGTTATTACCAGGTAACTGAAGAAAAAGTTACTTTGTTGGAGGCTCATTCAAAATAGCTAAAAGTAGGGGCCGGTGAGATGGCTCAGTGGCATAAGCGCCTGCCTAGCAAGCGCGAGGTCCTGAGTTTGACTCCAGGTACCCACATACAAAAAAAGGGGCCAGTGATATCGCTCAGCGGCATGGGCGCCTCCTGGCGCACGAGGTCCTGAGGTTGACCCCCGGTACCCACACACACAAAAAAAAAAAAGCTAAAAGTAGCACCGCACAGTACAAAGAACACGCTTCCCTAAGCCAGGGGACCAGGTCCCCATCATGGCTCTGTGACTCTGCTGCTATGGATGACTCACTCAACCTCGGTAGAACTGTTGCTCCATCTGCTGCTACAACTCTAGCTCAGTATTCAATGCACTTGCAAACTGTAACTTCAAGCTGAGTCCAATGGTGTGTTACAGTAGTCTCAGCTACTTGGGAGGCTGAGACAGGAGAATCCACTGAACCCAACAGTTCAAGGCCAGCCTGGGCAACATAGTGAGACCATCGATCAAGAAAGAGGAAGAGAAGGAAGACGGGACATGAAGGAAGGAAGGAAGGAAGGAGGAAGGAGGAAAGGAGGGGAAGGGAAGAAGATATTTCTATAAAAACTTGGACAGGGTGGAGTAACATTTCCATCTGCCATCAGGAACTCACCTGTTCCCATACAACTTCTCCTTATTGTGTAGATATAGGATACGGGCCTTTTGTTTGTTCGTTTGTTTGAGACAGGGTCTCACTACGTAGCCCAGGCTGGCCTCGGACTCACAGCGATCCTCTTGCTTCAGCCTCTCGAGTGCTGGGATTACAGGCCTGCATCACCACGCAGGACAGGCATTTTTGAATCCACGAGTAACATTTATATAGAAGTCTCATCCCAGGCACAGTGGCACATGCCTGTAATTCCAACTACTTGGGAGGGCGAGGCAGAGGGATGGCAAGTTTGCAGCCAGCCTGGGCAACTCAGCAAGACCCTGTCTGAAAATAAAAAGGGCTGGGGATGTAGCTCAGTCGTATAGTGCCCCTAGGTTTGATTCTTAGTACCGGGAAAGATATTTTTAAGAAAAATGTTTATATAGAAGTCTAGATCCCTCAAGTCCCATGAAGTTAACCAGGAGGCTCCCACAGGCAAAAGCCGTGGGCCTCAGTGATGTTCCTCGGAGTCCGGCTTTCAGGGGACTCATCGACCCACTCCTGCTAACAAAGTCTGACCCCAGCCTCGCAGCTACACACGCGTGGTCCCGGGGCCTTGAAGAGGTGGGGCCTTCCTTCTGCAGGGACGGCCTCGGGTTGGCCTATACCTGTAAAGCCTGTGTCACAAGACCTGGGCTTCTCTCTTCATCTCCCACTTACTTACTCTGAGGCACTGCTGTGGACAGCTGATGTGTGGCCTACGTGGCACCGATCCCATCCCTGCCCACTTGGAGAAAAGTGTTTCTCCTCAGTCCTAGTCATGCATTTCTCCAGGGACCTGCCACATGCTTAGATGATGGGCTTTCCTGTGAAAGCCGAGGGGGGACAACAGAGTTCAGCTTGACTCAGTCTTCCCCTGGGATCGTTTAAGCTGGTCCTCAGGGCCACTTCTTCACAGTGGGGAAAATGTATAAACGCCAAGTGTGGAAGCTTCCAATGACCATTTGAGGAAAGCAGGTTTGCATGGAGAGAAAGTGAGGTTGGCACACAGAGAAGAGAAATGAAGCAGAGAGTGCTGGCAGTGTCAGAGTCCATGGTGGCTGTCATTCCTGAGGCCCAGCCACAGCCGGCTGCCCTTCGGGGGTCGGGGGCCTCAGATGTCTGAATCCTCCTTGGAGCCCATGAGCCAATAAATCCTTTATACCTAAACTAGTTCAAACTGGCTTTTAGTCTCTTACAACTGAAATAACACCAACCCTAGGTTAATCACTTAACTACTACTGAGTCTGTTTCTTCATTTGTACAAACTATTTCAAAGGTTTTTTGGGAAGACACACATAGCTTTGTAAAAACCCTGGTGAAGGGGGAGAGGGAACAGAGGAATAGAAGTGATCGTATGATACATATATATGTACCAATTCCTCAAGCAGAAAGTAAGTTTTATCACAAACATGTATAAAAAAAAAAAAAAAAAGAAAGAAAGAAAAAGAAAAGGCTGGGGGTGTGGTGGCGCATACCTGTAATCCCAGCATTCGGGAGGCTGAGGCAGGAGGATCACTGTGCATTCCAGGCCAGCCTGTGCTACCTAGTGAGTTCAAGGCCAGGCTGAACTACATAAACCCTGTCTCAAAACAAAAACAAGGGCCGGTGAGATAGCTTAGCGGTGTAAGAGCCTGCCTGGCAAGCGTGAGATCCTGAGTTTGACTCCCGGAACCCACATACAAAAAAAGGGCCAGTGATATCGCTGAGTGGCACGGGCGCCTGCTGGCACGCAAGGTCCTGAGTTCAACCCCTGGTACCCACAAAAAAAAAAAAAAAAAAAAAAAAAAAAAAACCCAAACCAAAACAACAACAACAACAACAAAAGAACTTTGCTGAGCTATACATGTGTAAGGAATAATTACAGTGATGAAGATGACGGCAGGTGCTACCTAGATACAGTTTGCAATTAGCTTAGCTCAGCTCTGCTGCTAGAAAAACAAGCGAGCTGCCACAGGGCGGGCAGTAAGCCCACAGTGGACACCCACCATGTGTCCGTCCAGCTGCCCTCCCTCCCACCAGCCCCTAGGGCCTCCTGCCCCACCTCCACTCCAGCCATCTGGTTTCCATGGGAACTGCCCCATCCCTTCAGGAATCCATGCCAGCCTGGTTGACAGGCTTCAGGGTAAACACTAGACCCAATGTGGGCTAATGGACCCCATCCTCAGACTTTCTTCTAAAATTGTGGAAAATACAATATAAAATGTACCATCCTAACCATTTTTAAGTGTAGTTAAGCGCATGCACTGCTACGCAACAGGTCTCCAGAACTTCATCCTGCCAAACCAACACTCACTAAACAGTTCCCATTTGGCAACCATCAAACGATTCCCCAGCAACCATCGCATTACTTTCTGTTTCTATGAAATTGATATTCTAGATACCGTACATAAGTGGAACCAAAACACACTTGTCTTTCTTTGGCTCATTTCATTTAGCAGAATGCCCTCCAAGTTCATCCATATCACGACAGAGGTCAGGATTTCCTCCCTTTCTAAGGATGAAGATCCCGTCACAGGTATGCACCACATTTTGTTCATCTATTCATCCCTAGACGGATGCTTAGGTTGTTGGTTCTGCTGCTTGGCTACTGTGAATGCTGCTACTGTGAAAACTGCGGTGTAATATTATCACTGAGGTCCTACTTTCAGTTCTTTAGATACATACCCAGAAGCGGTACTGCTAGGTCATATGGCAATTCTGCTTTTAATTGTTTGAGGAACTGCCACTGCGTTTTCCACGGCAGCGGTTCCATTTCCCGTTCTCACCAACTGCACAGGGTCCCATTTCTGCACATCATCGCCAACACCTGCTGTGTTTTTGGCTAGTAACCATTTTAACAGGTGTGAAGTGCCCTCAACTTTTGAACTTAGAACCAGAGAAAGCATCAGCACCAACTTCTCTTCAGCTGTCTAAGTTGCAGGAGGCAAAGCTGGATGCTACAGGCAGCACTGCCTCTCCCGCGTAGAAAAAGCCAGTCTGTGATGAGAGAAGGGAGAGGGTCTCCACGGCCTCGGGTTAGGCAGTACAAGTCAGCTCTGGGAACTAGATGCTTCCCTGGTTTTGAATCTGATGAGACACCTCAGTGACCAGATTATACTCCTTGATCCCTTCTTAGAAGTAGTTGGGATATAAGAGTATGTACATTTTAAAAACCTACAGGAGCCAGGCATGGTGGTGCATGCCTGTAATCCCAGCACTCAGGAGGCTGAGGCAGGAGGATTGCTACAAATTCAAGGCCAGCCTGGGCTACATAGTGAGTTCAAGACCAGCCTGGACTACATGGCAAGACCCTGTCTCAAAACAAAAACAAAAACCCTACAGGAATGCCCTTGGAGAAGCAGTTTGTAGTGGTTAGAGCATGGGTTTGGAGTTGGCCCAAATTGGCTTCAAATCCTAGTTCAACAGATGTCACTGGATGTGTTAACTAACTTGATTGTAGTAATCATTTCATAAAACATGCATATATCAAATCATTGCATTATGTCCCCCAAATATATGCAATTTTGTCAACTACAACTTGATAAAGCTGGAAAAATGTAAAGACCGACTCAAAGCGAAAAACAAAAGCAACACACACACACACACACACACACACACGAATGCTTATAAGCACCTTTCAAAGCAGTAGGCCCTTGCAGGTGCCAACGATATATCTGAACAATGGACAAAATCCCCTCCCCTTGAGAGCTTGCTTTCTAGTACCCAGGAAATGTTCGCATGTCTACTCTGTACCAGCCACTGTCAAGCTCTCTGCATGTATTGGCTCCTTCATCAAAAGGTGGTAACACACTGCCTCGTCTATTTGTTTTAAGGAAATACTGAAAGGTAGGCTCGTGCTTCACATACCATGCCTGACACCCGGCGAGCACTCTGGAGTGGCCACATTTAGGGAGGCGTGCCCTGCAGGGTCTGGCCTCAGTGTCTACTGGGTGCCTGCTGTATGTTCCACACGGGCCTTAGAACTCACATCCTGGCAGAATTTACTATCGAAGGGAGCCAGGGACACAGTGATATGTGCTGTGGCAAAACGAGAAGGTGGAAGAGACTCTGGAGCCACCGACCTTGTTTCAAATCCTAGCCTGCCCTTACCTAACTGCTCTACTCAGTTTCCTCAACTATAAAAGAGCACATCATCACAGTGACCACACTACCTCACGGGCTGCTGGATTTAATGAGTCAGTATGCGCCAAAATGCTTAAAACAGTGCCTGGCACAGAGCACTATGAAGTACTCGCCAATATTACTACTACTGCGATGTAAGAATTGCTAGAGCTCACACAAGAAGGAAAAACCAAGCCTCCCTAGAGAAGCTTAGGAAGCTTTCTCTAAGCAGAAGACATCAGATTTGGGCCTTGAAGGATGTGTAGGAGTCCATTAGGTGAAGAAAGAGCAGGTGACAGAAACAATTCGAGCAAGTAAGCTAATGGAAGAAAGTATACACATTCTAACCAACCAATGAGCCAAACCTAAGAGCTGAAAGCTAGGTGGGTGACAAGCGAAGGGCAAGGCACTATTTTAGGCCATTGGTAAACTTGTTGATCTTAAGTCTGAGCTTGCTTTGATATGTAACTTTCAAGAACTGACACCACACCGAGAACCAACACTTTAACAGTATTAATGAATTTTCTCCAATGAAGCCTACTGCTCACCGGGTACCACAGTGCCGAACCAATGTACTATTTACAAAAGGACCTCGCTTAATTCTTACGACATCTCCCGGAATTTCATACACGAGGAAACTGAGGCTGCTTAACAATTTTCCAAAGATTGCACGGATAGTATGTTAGATAGGAGGGTGTCTGGCTGCAATGACAAATAGTGTGGTTTTCCTCCATAAAAAGCCATCTGGAGGTAGGCAGTTAAGTCATCGGTTGTGTTTTCCTCAAGGCCACAGAAACCCTTTCCCTCTGTCCTCCCTGCCATCTTCAGTGAATCAGCCACTGACCCTGTGGCCCGCATGCTCTTACACTCCCTGGGATGCCTTTTTAAAATGCAGTGGAGCCTCGGTTCAAACTCGACACTCTCCATGATTCTGGTTGCAAACAGAATTGGACAAGCACCGAATCAGATTCCCACATAAGGTCAGCGTTGAGCCTAACCACTGAATTTGATTTGGTTCTCGACCAACTTGGTTTGTGACCAGAATCGTGGGAAGAATCAAGTTCGTGAACCAGAGCACGTTCTTGTCCTACAGTCCCACCAGTAAAGATTTTGTCAAGCTTCACTTCTTGAAATATTTCAGAGGCCAGGTCACATGACCCACTAATTTCACAGATGGGGAAAGAGAAATTTGCCCCTGGCAAACTAACAGCTAATTAGTTAAAAGAGGTTGGAATTCAGTGTTCTTTCCACGATACCAATTTAATGAAGACAGCAAGTTGTCCACCAAAATCTGTTCTCCCCTTCTTTCTTGGCACAGGCTGGCTTCTGTTTCCCAGCTCCCGGGCAATAGCTCTGTGGGCAGATGCTGGCGTGCCACCTCGGGGCCCGGGCCTTGGGCCTCCTCCTGCGCCCTTTCCCTTCACGCCTGCTGGGACCAGTGACCCGGCCGGCCTCAAACACGCAGCAGAGGACAATGCTCCAGAGGGCAGGGAAGCAATGTGATACCAGGGACCTGTGTCCCTGGATGACCATCTGGATCAGAGCTGCCCCACTGACCTACCTGCTCTCTCAGAAAGGCTAACTCCCCTCAGAGCTATGAGAGGAGAAGAGAAAGAATGGACTGGTTTGTTTTTTAAAAAGCCATTGTATTATTGAGCCTCTTTGTTAGAGTTTAGCTTTTTACCCTAACACAACCATGCACCTTCCTTTGTATATATTCAGCTTTACAAATGACCAGCTAGCCAATATTTTAGAGAACAGCCCTAACCTCTCAAATAGATTTTAATCAAATAATGAGATTCCACCCCAAGATGACTGTACCACTTTTTTTTTCTTTTTTTGATACTGAGAATTAAACTCAGGGCTTTCACACTGACCTACATCCCCAGACTTTTTATTTTTTTGTTCTCACACAGGTTCTAAGTCTCTAAGTTACCCAGGCTGGGCTCAAACTTGCAATCCTCCTGCCTCAGCCTCCTAGAGTGCTGATGTGTCTGGCTCCAAGACTATTTAATGATTGAAACAGATCACTTACGTAGAGGCTTATATGGTGCTGGGAATACAGTCACTGCATTCATAAAAGCTTGCTTTTATGAGTGTGTGTGTGTGTGTGTGTGTGTGTTACTGTTGTTGCTGGCTTTGAATGTTCTGTGTGGTTTTTGTTCTTCCCTTTGCTGAGGACTGAACCCAGGACCTTGTGAATGCTAAGCAGGTGCTCTACTACTGAGCTACACCACCAACCCTCTGATGGTTTGTGTGTGTGCTGAGTTGTTTTAAGTACAAAATTCCTTGTTGTTGAATGTGGAACTGAGGCTGAGAATATAAATAATTACTGAGAGTTAGAAAAGATCAAACCACGTATCTAGACTATTGATGAACCCATGCTTGGACCTATACAAACAAGCAAAATATCTTGAAGACTAAAACTCCAACTCTCTCTTCAGAGTCAAAATACTGAATTTCTTAACACTGCCTGAACTGTAGGAAATACCAAAAGCCTAATCAAGATTTCTACTGACAGAGGAAGGTGAACTTAATAGCTCTCTGAGTGCTGGGATTAATTACCAAAGCCTTTTAGGCAGCACTATGGTGATGGACTAAAGCCTGGGGCCTGGGCCGAAGGGCTCTGCTCCTCGGGGATCGGCTGAGGCCACAGGGAGCAGACCCACATCCATCCTCACTGCAGGCTGACGAAGAGCCCACAGCTGCTCTTGATGGTCTTTCCCAATGATCAGACAAGATTTAGTGTGAGATTCTGTAGTCAAGTGAAGAGGTGGCCTGAGGTCTGTCCTGGTTTTGCCTGCTTGCCCTGTGACTACAACACATCCATGTTCTGGGCCTCAGTTTTCCCATCTGTATAGGAATGGTCTAAGGATTCTTTCATCTCCACACTGATGACAACACAAGGCAAAAGCCTACGTTCCTTCCCTACACTCAGTGGAGCCATTCAGAAGGCTGAAGGCAGACAGAAGCACTTTGCAGGGCGACGCTGGTGTGCAGCACATTTCTAGCATGTTCCGTCTTTCCAAGCTCTTGGTGGCTGGTGAGGGAATTCTACCTCACTGAACTGCCAGTGTCTGAGAGTGGGGACACCAGGCTCAACCAAAATACCAAACACTTAGCCAGTGCATCAAAAATGCCACAGACATCGTGATGAGCCAGCAAGAAGTTACTGCTCCAGATTTTTTTTTTTTTTTTTTTTTTGTGGGTACCGGGGGTGGACCTCAGGACCTCATGCACCAGCAGGCGCCCATGCTGCTGAGCGATATCACCAGCCCTTTTGTTGTATGTGGGTTCCGGGAGTCGAACTCAGGACCTCGTGCTTGCCAGGCAGGTGCTTACGCCACTGAGCCATCTCACCGGCCCTCCAGATATTTTGGATGGAAGGATTAAGGGCTTTCTGAGGTAGGATTATTAAAACTTGTCTTTCCTGTTTATCCACTGAGACTTTTCTGAGCTTTAAAACATATTTAACAACTTGAGCGAGGAGCATTTCAGAGACTTAAGCTTCCTAACTAAAAACAGCCAGTTTAAAACAGTGCTCAACAGTTTATCAGCTTCACTTCTGTCGCACGCGGCTGCTGGCTCTCTGCACTTCTGACTGGGCCCAGGTCTCCCACTGGCTCACAGCAATAGGAGCAGTCTCTCCCCCTTGGCTCTGCGAGGAGATAATGCATCTGAAGTGCTTGGCACCACGTGCCTCACAGTCAGCACTCATCTCCACACCCAGTGAGAAGATACGGCTTCCCACCCTGCTGGCAGTTAATAAAGTGACTGGGGAAATCAGATCACAGAAAGAATAAGATGGAGTGGATGCAAGGGTGGTTTCTTCTTTGACTAGAGAATAAACATTCTTGAGAGTCGAATCAGTGAAAGGTGGCCAGGCTCTAAAATTCAGCACTGCTGAAAGGTTAACAGGCTGGGAGTGGTGGTCCGCACCTGCGATCCCAGCACTCTGGGAGACACGCAGGAGGATCTCAAGTTCGAGGCCAGCCTGAGCAACTTAGCACAACACAACAAAAGGCAATCTATGTGGTCACCTGAGCGCGTTAACAATATACTTAGCAATTTTTTTTAAGGTCGAGCAGAAATGATTCCCTCTCTTAATCAGAATTCTGCTTTTCCGGCCTCTGATAGTCTCTTACCTAGCCTGGTTGTTCATGTATACAAAGGAGCTTCACAAGCTTCCTGAAAGCAAGAATCACAACTCATCTCTGTGCACCCTCTAGCCTAGTTCAGGGCCTTTCATATAATAGATTCTGAACAAATAAACTTGGGTGGGACGTTATTATTCAGTGGGTACATTTAGAAGGATGAAAAAGTTTGGCAACAGTGATATCGATCACACAATACTGTGACTGTATAATGCTGTTGAACTGTACATCTAAGGATGCTTGGCTTTGTATTACATATAAACAAGTATTTATTTAATATTGCAGGTAGCTCAAGTCACTCCAGAAAGAGGGCTTCAACTGGAAATAACAAATCTCCAGTGAAAGACCTCTCTGGACGTCTCCCAGGAATATAACTAAAGTGTACAATATACCTCAGCTACACGAGCCAGCAGAGCACAGTCTACGACGAATGTCAAACTGAGACAAACTATCAAGTTGTTAACAGGATATTGTGTATAAACTAAACACAGACATAAATAAGGATCAAGGAGGATCTTACAAAGTTTTTATTTTAACTTTCAATAAAAATATATATTTCTACCTTAATACAAAGTCAGCAGTGATAGCAATTATCACACAGGAGATCAATGGATTTCAGTCTTTAGGCTTCACGTCCCAGGTCACAACTACCTTGATCTGATTTCCTCCTCTGTGGAATTCCAAGAGCTGGTTTGATTTATTTAATCTTCTCACTGAGGCTGGTCTTTCCTTCCATTCCCTCAAATCTAGATCTCCTGATTTGTGGCTCACAATACTTCAGTCATCTACAAAAGCATCTGGAAATTAGATATTTTTAGTCAGGGACAAAAAACTTGTTTTATGAGATGTAGTAAGCCCTAGTATTTACCACTAAAAAGATCTTCAAGTATAACACTGTGCAATCTTGTCTCTTTCAAAAATAGAAACTTTAAGTTTCAAAAAAAAGGAAAAAACCATCCTAAATATATCATACGCGACCCTACAACCACAGGAGCTGAAAGGCCTGCTGTTTCCATTACAGAGAACTCGAGACTTTTAAGACTTCGCTACCAAATAAAAGAAAACAGCAGGGCTTCCTGCACAGCGCCGCACTCCACTGAGCCCCAGTGCTTCTGCAGAGGTCCCTGGAGATGCCCCCTAAATGCTGCACTTCAGCTCTGGGTCATTCTGTCCTAGGGATCCCTTCTCTTTAGGTTCGATATCACGGTCTGAGGAAGTAGTCTGGTTTTTTGTGGTACTGACAGCATCTGAGTCCAGTCTTCTTTTCTTCAGTTGGTGCAAGTGAGATTTGGATTTTATATGTGCTAAGACGAAAAAAAAGCTCATTAGGATTTTTTAGAATTAATCCTAAAAGCAATTAAATTTACACAATCTTTTTCTTTAATAGTAAGTAACAGAATCAATGTATGTCTTGCTACAGCTGCTTAGCATTTTTAAGGAAAGAATAAGTTATGGCCAGCTTGCTTAGTAAGCTAGAGAGAAATACAGTGCGTCAAGTGCACAACAATCTTGCAGGCCAGTCCATTCTGATCATTGTACACAGAGGGAAACTGAAGTTCAGAGAGGTCTTACACTTTGTCCAAGGTCACACAGCAGATAAACTCTTCTGCTTAGACCTCTAACTCCAAAAAGAGACCCCGCTTTCCAGAATTAGGCCTCTACGATATCAGACTTCCTATTACAGAACCATTTCAACTCAAGGCTAAAATGTTAGAAATTCAAACCCTCACCTGTGCCTCGCCCTATAAATGTGAGGGCCAGAGCTGCCTCTCCATCTCCTGCCCTGCTTCTCCTGGTCCTCCACGCCTGGGCTGATCCAGCGTCTGAAGGACTAACCCAAAAGGCTCCCATTCTGCCGCACACAGTGCTCCACAGAGATAGCAAGGGCGTGGCCTCTGCCGCCTCTCCTGAGGGTCCAGCAGGGGAGCTGAGTGGCCACTGCTGCTCTCTATCAATTGCTGACCTCTCACCCCAAGACAGTTCTCACCTTCTGACTCACTCACACAGGCTCTTTTTTACCATCCTGCTCTTTCTCAAGGAAATCTCATCCGGGAACACCAAAAGAAAGGAACAACTAGATTAAATTCTTTTATACGTATGAAAAACATTATTCTTATGGTTTAGAAGCAAATATAAGTAAGAAAGAGGTTAGAAGTCAAAGAACAGTGTACTGGTGAGAAAAGTCAGCTTTGTTTTCCAGCTAGAGCCTAAGGCAAAAGCTGGGCCCTGGCCTGGCTCTCCATGGCAGCAGGAGATGGGAGCAAGGGCTTGACAGATGGCACTATAGAAGGGCCCACACAGCTAAGCTCACAAAGGCCCACAAATGCTGTTTCTCTAAGGCGCTCTCTGAAGACACTCGACAAATCGAACCACCAAGTTTCCTTTACAAAATAATCAGACGCTCTTTCTCTTCCCCTTTCATCATTATGAACCGACGACAATCGAGGCTTCTTCTGCTGGTTGGGCAACCACAGCCAACCCAGACTCTGACAATGGAGTTCATTTTGCCAGTTACCAGTTAATAGACCTAATCATTGTACTGGTTGATATGGGAAGAAAATGTACTTCTCTGAGAATCCAAGCAAAGGACAACTCTGAACAGAAGGATTCCAGCCCCTGGGTAAACCACGAGCCCCACTACCATTTCAGCAAACTACCTTGAGAAACACTGACTCGACCCTGCTTCTGAAGAACGTGCTCTGGAGGAAGAACTGTACTTCCTGCTCCCTCCCGGCTCTGCTTCTGCTTCCGTCTCTTGGATGAGCTGCCCCGATTCCTTTACAATCCTACCTCATCCCCACTAAATTCTAAACATGAAGGCCCAAAAAACTCCTCTTAGGCAGGATTATGAAGTCCAAGGAGCTCTAGAAAGTTAACTGCAGACCTCTTGGTATAAAATATCCATTGCAGCTGGAGCTGGAGGGCATATGATCTTCCTTTGCATTTCAGAATACAGAGACAACTCCCATTTCCTTGGGAAAGCCTCCAAGGAATATGAGCACAGGCTCAGGAATTTGGCTGTCGCTTTACAAATAAGCAGACCCCAGTGTTCATCCTACCAAAGACCTCAAGTTTCAACAAGTTAGTGTGACCGCACCCTTACAGATTTCTCCCCACACTCTACCTGCCCAGTCTCGGTCCCCAATGATGATTCGATCACAGAGGTCACACATATGGTAACTTCTCTTGTTCTCAGTTTCATTGTATGGCATCTTTACTGGAGTTGCTGCAGGCTTGTGGCCCTAAAAGAACAAGGTGGGGCACAAAAGCATTCTATTCAAAGAAACTGTGTATAATTCTTTTGGTATTAAGGGGGAGTGGGATTTCTCCAAGATTCTTTTACATCCCAGGGAGCAGGTGGGCTATGAACAGATTTCAGCAACAATCTTTCTAAAGGTGAGAGTAGAAACAGAGCATCCAGGTATTTAAAAAAAAAAAAGTAACCAACTCTTCTCCTTTATTCCATGAAAAGAACCCTGGTTCCCCAACAGCAACTAAAGTTATCAGTGAGGGAAAGTGCTCTAAAAAACCAGACAATGAACTGTACCGCGACTAATAATCACCTGGATGAAACTGTGCACGATATCAAGGGCAGGTTCAAGAACAGACTCTTTCCACTTCGAGATGTCAGACACCTCTAAGCCATACACTGGGGGGGCCCTGGGACCAGGTCCTGATGATAACAAAGAAAAGTTGCATGAGGTTAGCTTCCAAGACCAATCAGTTCCGTTCACAGGACTTTAAAACCCTCAAGGAGAACACACGTGGCCAGAGGAATAAACATTCTGACCATCCTATTCATTCTACCATAAACATGAACCACAGCCCTAGAAAGACCTAGGAGGTTAATGTCTGCAGCCAATAAGCCTGGCCATAGAATCAGGGACTAAGATGTAGAATCTTTCAGGTCAGGAAACTAAAATTGAGTAATACCTCTTGTAACTTTTATGCAGGCTAAAACATAAAGACAACACATCACAGAAAGAAATAAACTAACAGCTTTACATGCCTGCTATGTCCTCTTACTGTTACAAGCACTCTTCAAGAGTCTTTAGTGTTGGGCTGGTGAGATAGCTCAGTGGTGTAAGCACCTGCCTGGCAAGCATGAGGTCCTGAGTTCGCTCCTGGTACCCACATACAAAAAAAAGGGCTGGTGATATCGCTCAGCGGCACAGGTGCCTGCTGGCACGCGAGGTCTTGAGTTCGACCCCCAGTACCCACAAAAAAAAAAAAAAAAAAAAAAGAGTCTTTAGTGTCTTTAGGAGTAGACACTAGTTTCAAGGTTACATACATCCCTCCAGCAGCAAAGCATTCCTAAAACTCCTAGACAGCGCACTGATAACCATGGGCTGGGAACAACAGTATCAGCCAATGAGCTGCTAAGTCTGAGAACTAGAAAGCAGTCATACAACTGATCTAGCTGAATCCCTTCTTTTAAGGACTACATCTAGGGCCGGGGACATAGCTCAGCGGCACAGTGCCTGCCTGGCAAGCGTGAGGTCGTGAGTTCGATTCCCAGTGCCTCCCCAAAAAACCACATCTAGTCAGGTGTGGTGGCACATGCCTATAATCCCAGCACCCAGGAGGCTGAGGCAGGAGGATCACCATGAGTTTGAGGTCAGCCTGGGCTACACAGTGAATTCAAGGCCAGTCTGGATACTGAGAGAGACCCTGTCTCCAAAAAAAAAAAGTAAAATAAAAGTCAGATCTAGAGGAGTATTCAAGAAACACCCTTGGATAATACTTATGAAGCTACAGACATTTCACCCAGCTGAGCCAACCATGTTCCAAGAGTTTAGTCTCTGCTGGTAGCCTCCTCAGTCTACAAACATAGTAAATTACCTTCCAGGGAGGTAAGCCAGTTGCCTAAGGCAAAGAGCATCGCTCTATGGACAGAAAACATCAAAGGCATCAGGATGCCAACGGCTGGCAGGTGCTGGCCTTTTGATTGTGCCAACCACAAATAAGATTCTTCATAAACTGGACTGGGCTACACCTGCCACCACACAGAAAGGTGAGACTGGGAGGGTGCAGGCGGCACCCACAGCACACCTGGCCTTGGCTAAGCTCTGCACCTGCTTCCAGGCCACTCTACATTTTCCTTTCTCCTCTAAGTCCTTTGTTGGACTTCTGTGCCCTGTCTAAGTACCTTTCAACAAGTTCTCGGCTCCCAGCTGCTATTTCTGGCTTGGGTCCAAGGCCAAGCTGGGGTGGGGAAGTCCCTCTGGCTCCCTGCCAGAACCAGATCCCAGCAGACTAGCCGGGCCAATCACACGTGGCTCCTGACTTACAGGGCAGCTGTGCCTTTCTCTCTAGCACCAGGACTTTGCCAGCGCACATGAAGGAGGAACAGACATATGACGCTATGCCATCATACGCCTGCCTCAGAGATGGGGGAGTTGCTGTGGCTTTACCACAGGAAGACGCTCCAAGTTGTTATCAAAAAGACTTTTGTTACAGATGTATTGTTCGACTTGGGAAGAAAGGCTGCAATTGAAATTTGTAGTACAGAACCTGAACCTCAACTTCAGCTGATGTCAAGCCCTCCCCTCAATCTATCAGGACACACAGGGAAAGAACAAGCAGAAGAAAGCGATGCAATGGCCAACAATATAGATCGAGGTGGGCATCTGCACAGGCACCAAGGAGCAGGAGTGGGGGCTTGAGCTGGCCTCACACGTTAACGAAAAGCACAAATTTGCAGGCAAGACCTAAATGTGGGGCCAGTGAGATGGCTCAGCGGCATAAGTGCCTGCCCAGCAAGCGCGAGGTCCTGAGTTCGACTCCCAGAACCCACATAAAGGAAAAAAAAGGGATGGTGATATCGCTCAGTGGCGCAAGCGCTTGCTGGCAAGCGTGAGGTCCTGAGGTCAACTCCCAGTACCCACATTAAAAAAAAAAAAAAGACCTAAATGTAGGATGATCCTGAAACTTATTTATTTATTTAGTCCTTTTTTTTTTTTTTTTTTTTTTGAGACAGGGTCTCACTATGCAGTTCTGGCTGGTCTTGAACTCACTTTGTAGCCCAGGCTGGCTGGCCTCGCTGAACTTGCAGCAATCCTCCTGCCTCAGCCTCTTGAGTGCTGGGATTATAGGTGTGCACCATCACACCCCTTGAAGCATATTTAAAAAGTGCCCACGAGACAAACCTGAGGCTGGGCATGGTGGTGCATGCCTGTAATCTCAGCACTCAGGAAGATCACCATGAGTTCGAGGCCAACCTGGGCTACATAAGAGAGCTCAAGGCTAGCCTGCACTACACAGTGAGACCTTGCCTCAAAAAAAAAAAAAAACTGGAGTTTCACTTACACTTAAACTCCTTTTAGCCCAAGTATATAATTTCTTATCTGAAGCCCAATACTGATGCTATCTATCTAATAGTATAAGCTGAAAGCAGTAAGAAGAGTGTACATACTGGAGTAGACCTGTACTCAATTTCCACCACCTACTAGCTGGGGAGACTAGGACAAGTTATTTAATTTCAGCAGGCCTTGATTTTCTTATTTGTAAAAAGAAATGAAAAACCCCTACAATGTGAGGCTCAATGGTGTACGTATAGCACCAAATTCAGGGCCAGATACACACAGTATAGCATCAGGGAGGATTTCTTTCTTTTTCCCTTAAAAGTTCTGTTTAAGTTTAATTGAAGCAATTAAAGGACCATGTACCTCATCACAAGGAAGTGCTGGGAGAAGTGGTGAAGGCTTTATCTTTTTATACTAATCATATGGCCCAAGAACCATTTTAATTAGGAAAACTTCCTATAGAATTCTGGTTGTTCTTTTTTTTGTTTGTTTATTGCAATACTGGGGACTGAACGTAAGGCCTTCACGCTGAGCTACATTCCCAGCCCTTTTAAATTTTTGTTTATTTATTTATTTTGAGACAGGGCCTTGCTAAGTCACTAAGTTGCCTAGGCTGGGCTTGAACTTGCCATCTTCCTCCCTCAGACTCCTCGGGTGCTGGGATTACAGGCATGCGCCACCACACAGAACTCTGCTTTCAGTACAAAACCGAAGCTACAAATCAGCCCTGAATACCAACTCTGCTAAGATGTTGCTGATCTGCTCTTACCTATCTGCAGTCAGTACACGCATTCAAGGCATAAGGAAGACTTCTCACCGGGAAACTTATTTTTTTCCCCTGAGCCCTCACAAGAAATCCCCCTGAACTATCATTTATGCCACAGACCCTCCCCCAGGTCAGGTCCTAGATCTCAGAACAGACACTTAACTCTTAGTCCAAAACCTAAAGTTTATTTCCTGCGTGAGCAAAGGACATCTATATTCTATCATAAAGGGGTCCAGGGGATAAGGATAATCAGGAGACTTACTGCTCAAAAAACGGTTTTTAACCCATCGGTTTTGCTTCCGGGCATATCTCTTAGTTACTTGTTTCAGAGCTTCAATACCTGAAAGATATGGTAAGCAGAGGAACATCTAGGTAAGTACTTCTTTCACTGCCAAGACTCAGGCCCTCCCAGCCCAGCAGAAGAGAAAATCAGCATAATGTTAGATGTGGTGGATGACAATGTCAATTCCGAGCTGAAGGCCGTTTGGGGCTCTTTTAGCCTCAGCTCTTGCTCAGACCATACCAGCAGGGTACGCTGCCACCCAAGGATGTGATGTCCAAGACTAGGATAGATGGAGAAATTCACACCTTTCTTTAGAAGCTGGTTACTAATCTCTGGTGTGCATTTTCCCTCCGTGATCAGGTACTCGTGAAATTCCTTGAAGCCAATTGACTGGAAGATACCATGTTGATAGTCCTGGCTGGGAACAGGAGAGCATCGGCAGATGAGCCACGGTCTCCGAAAGCTCGCAGGAGCCTTGGAGATGACCCAGGTGAGCCGTTTCACTGAGTAGATGAGGAAGTTGGGATCCTGAGTAATGACGACTCTGAAATTCTCCCCTGCCCTCCCCCCAGCTCCTGGGAATGTCTGAAAGACTAGAAAATAGCAACTGTACCAAACATAGTAAACCTCCTTCCAACAAGTCTTGCCAATGCCAAGGACAAAGCTAATAATAAATAAGTAGACGGAAAGCCAATATTATCTGTCTTTTGTCTTTCAACCACAGGTAAGGGATGGAGAATAAATCACAGTAATAGCCAAATCCTCACCTATTTTCTGAAGAGTTCTTCTGATTATAGCGTCTGTGAAAATCTCTTAGTTCTTCCAAGAGCCCAGCAGCAAGCATGTCATCCACTCTCTTATCCAAGCGCTTGTCTAAAACTTGAATCAAATCAGCTCATGAACCAGCAACAACATATCGCAAGCACCTACTACTCACTTACATGCGAATGAACAGGCTGCCTCAAATAGGATTTGTTCAAACAGAAGAAAGGATTCCAATTTCAAAGATTATATAATGACTCATTATATTTATGTAAATGTCAGACTCTGCAACTCTAAAGAAAAACAGCTAGAATGAAGCACAACCCTTCTCATTATATAAAGTGAAAACAAAATTATGGCTAGTATGAAAGATAAATATTTTATCCTCATATGGAATGTATATTCACGGCTTTTTAAGGGGTGGCTGAGAGTTCCCTGGTTTACCTTTCTTAACTTTTGTCATTACACTTGTTACTCTAACTTTGTGTTATTTTCCATTTAAGGACCCCTGGATGGCACCCTGGACAGAAATGAGGAACCTGAATCCAAAGCCATCCTATCTTTTTTTTTTTTTTTTTAAAGACAGGGTCTTGCTTTGTAGCTCAGGCTGGCTCTGAACTCACTATGTAGCCCAGGCTGGCCTCAAACTTGTGGCAACCCTCCTGCCTCAGCCTCCTAAGTGCTGGGATTACAGACATCAAACCTGGCTAGTTAACTATTTTTCTTCCTAAAACATGCATTTATTGACTCACCACATGTAAAGCACATTCTGAGTACTGCATAGGCAATTATTTACTTATTCTTTTTTTTGGTACCAGGAATCGAACTCAGGACCTCGCACTTGCCAGGCAGGCGCTGTGCCACTGAGCCATATCCCCAGCCCTATTTACTTATTCTGTAATCAGGGCCCTCTGCATGTCAGTAAGTGCTCTACCACTGAGCTGTGTCCTCAGCTCCACACTTTGTATGTGTTATTTCATCAGATCCTTAACGACACTATGCAGTGCAGACTATTATTATTATTATTATTATTATTATTATTATTGTTATTATTATTATCTCCATCCGACAGTTGGGTTACAGAAAGCTAAACTAAGATACTGGAGTACGAATCCGAAATGAGACAGTGAGCCTCAGAGACGGGTATTACTCACTACACAAGCCTGCCCTCCGCCAAGTCATCTCGTCTTCCCAGTCCTAGTTCATGCGTCACTCTGCAAATTGGCTACTGACTCCCTCCAGAGAGGCCCCAGAGCCCTTTCAAATACTTCTCAAGCCCAGCATTCATCACAGAGCAGTATCCAGCCCCTGGTCTGTCGCCCCACTAACCAGCATGTCCTTAAGCACAGGCATCTCTTATTCATCTCTAAAACTCAGGAACGACACTGACTGCTCAGTACTTCCTTGAATGCTTACTGAGTGTCTGCTGGATGAATAAACTTTACTGTCACAAGTATTAGTAGACTGCAGGGACAAAAACACCACTAATCCTCGTCCCCCTTCTCAGGTCTGTTGCTTCTAGAATAATCAATGACCCAGACTCCAGCCAAGCCTGAAGTCTGAGTCCTCCTGTTCCCAGCACAGCAGTGTCCTTCCCGTCCCACCCATCCCGTGCTACCCCACCCCTGGTGTCTCATCCTAGTACCCAGTACCCTTCCAGACAGACATCAGAACGGCGCTGTATCCAAGCCAGTGAACAATGGCGATGATAAACGTAATAGCTAACCCTACTTTAGTGCTCACTATGAGCCTCCCATGGTTCGAAGCATTTTATGCACTGTAACTTACTGTTCTAAGTTCTACCTCAGAGGGACTCTGGGACACCGGAGGGCTTTTACCTGTCTGGTCAGCATGCAGCCAGAGGATGCAAGGGTTGGGGAACTTCAGAGGGCCACCAAGGGGACTGCCACCTTCCTCTGCATGTTGACGGTGAAGAAATTCACTGTGAGAGATTCCTGTTTCTTCAAACACTTGTAAGCTCCTAAGTTGTTTTAAAGAGGGTGAGGAACCCACATAAATCATTAGGAAATATTCATTCTCAAGTGAGATGTGGAGAAAAGCTATAGATTACAGAAAGTCTCTTTCTCATTTTCACCGAGTTAGTGCTCTCTGCCCCAAAAGAAGGCGGAGGGTTATTTCAAGGTGTGGGTTACTTTCTGGGTAAAGTGAAAAATAATAATATTATTCGAAAGATAATTCTGGTATCAGTCAAATAGGTTCAGAAACAACAGGTTTCTTCTATACAAATAGAAGGGAACTCACATACTCACTTTCAAGTTACAGTAAAAGAACTTGTTTGGGACACTGTACGAGCCTACAAGTCTGGTCTCGCTAGAGTGCCTTTCCCACAGTACAAAGGTATGTTGTACATCCAGCTCATCAGCTTTCTTTTCAAATATGACTAAAATTAATGAAGAATGTTCCTGGCTAATCCAATACTCTACTGGCACAAAGATCACTGAGTAAAAGAACTTATATACAAGGTATGATCAAAAAATACAGTGAATGCTTGAAAAAGAAAATTTTTTAAAATTTTAGAGTAAGACACATTGCCAATAATCCCTCTCAAAATACTCTTCCTTGCTTCAAACACACTTATCCTATCATTCTTGCCACTTTCTGAAGCAATTCTGGAAGTCTTCTTTCATGAGTGTCTTTAATTGCTCTGTCACAGATGCCTCAATGTCCTAAATCGATTCAAAACGTGTACCTCTTATGGTCATTTTGACTTTGGGGAAGGGCCAGAAATCGCACAGTGCCAGATCCAGTGAGTAAGGTGGATGAGGACGCGTCGCCATATTTTCACCAGCCTGCCTTTCCACTGAATGGGACTCAGCAGCGCTGTTCACTGTACTTCTGAGCAAACCTTGTAAAGACACAGAAAGAGGACTTCCAGGGCTGCTTCAGAAAATGGGAAGAATGGCCAGGCATGGCGGCGCACACCTGTAACCCCAACATTTGGGAAGCTGAGGCAGGAGGATCACTGCAAGTTCAAGGCCAGCCTGGACTACAAAGTGAGTTCAAAACCAGCCTGAACTACATAGTGAAACCCTGTCTATCTCAAAAAGAAAAAGAAAAAGAAAAAAAAAAGAAAGAAAGAAAATGGCAAGAGGGCCGGTGAGATGGCTCAGCGGCGTAAGCGCCTGCCTGGCAACGCGAGGGCAGGAGTTCGACTCCTGGAACCCACATACGAAAAAGGGGCCAGTGATATCGCTCAGCGGCATGGGCGCCAGCTGGTGCGCAAGGTCCTGAGGTCGACCTCGGTACCCATAAAAAAAAAAAAAAAAAAAAAGAAAATGGCAAGAATGATGGTATTAAAAAAAAAAAAGAATGATGGCATAAGTATGTTCAAAGCAAGGGGGAGTATTTCCAGGGGAATTTATGGCAATGCATCTTCTACTGTAATAAAGATTTTTTAATTTAAACATTCACAAATTTTAATCACACCAAATAATTATTATTATTTTTAGTACTGGGGATTGAATCAGGACTGACAAGCTGAGCTATACCCCCAGCCTTTTTTTTTAAAATAAATTTATCTATTTATTTATTTTTGAGATAGGGTCTCACTAAATTTTCCAGGCTGGGTTCAAATTTGCAATCTTCGGGCCAGTGAGAGAGCTCAGCGGCATAAGTGCCTGCCTGGCAAGCTCGAGGTCCTGAGTTCAACTCCCGGTACCCACATACGAAAAAAGGGCCAGTGATATCGCTTAGCGGCACGGGCACCTGCTGGTGCATGGGGTCCTGAGTTTGACACCCGGTACCCACTCCCCCCCCAAAAAAAAGCAATCTTCCTGCCTCAGCCTCCCAGAGTGTTGCGATTATAGGCATATGCTACCACACCTAGCTTCACATACTTATCCTTAAACTGCCATCTATTTCTGTGTGTATATGTACCACTCAGTAACTGAATTCCCAAATCTATACTCCTACCACTGTGGTTAACTGCAATCTATCAGCTTGAAAATAATCTTTCCCTTCCTAAGTCAATTCTACATCCTGACATTCTAACATTAGAGTAGATACCTCTTGTTCTTCAGTATTAATGGGCACTTAAAAAAGATCTATGAGAAAAAATGTAACAAATATCTCACCTATCTGGAGGTTAAAATATACACTCAATCCAAAGAAAGACTTTTAAAAAATCCCTCCAATCGTCTTGAGAAACTCTAGAGCTTGAAAGCTACTGACTCTTTCTAAGGCACAATTCTCAAGACATTACTAGTTTATAGCTCAGTGGCACAGCGCACCTGTCTGGCAAGCGCGAGGTCGTGAGTGCGATTCCCGGTAACAATCAATCAATCAATCAATCAATAAAAATAAAAGCACCAAAATAGCCAGGCATGATGGTGGATGCCTGTAACCCTAGCACTTGGGAGGCTGAGGCAGGAGTATTGCTTCACGTTCGAGATCAGCACAGGCTAGTGAGCACAAGGCCACCCTGAACTACATAGGGAGACCTGTCTCAAAAAAAGGCAGCAAAATATATACTAGTTTAGGAGAGGTGATAAGAAAAAATTAGTCAAAGGAGATAATAATAAAGACACAGAATGTCATAAAGGGGGCCAGGGATATAGCTCAGCGGCATAGCACCTGCCTGGCAAGCGCAGGTCATGAGTTCAATTCCCACAGCCAAATAAATAAATAAATAAATAAATAGGAATATAAAAATGGCTGGGTGTGGTGGTACACACCTGTAATCCCAGCACTTGGGAGACTGAGGCAGGTGGATCACCATGAGTTTGAGGCCAGCCTCGGCTACATAATGAGCTTAAGGTCAGGCTGAACTACATAGCGAGACCCTATCTCAAAAAAACAAATAAAAAGAGAAAAGAAAAAAAAAAAAGAAGAAAAGAAAAGAAAATCTAAACCTCATTAATCTAGAACATGTAATCTCGCCAGGGTGATATCCCTTCAAAGGAGTGGGGGTAAAAAATGAGCTGTGGCCTCCAAAAGACAACTCTACCCAAAAATCTTATTCTCTAAGATGAGACTTCATTAGGGGTTGAGAGTGGGGTACTACTAGGGGACAGAATAATGACAATAGGATCAAGAAACACTGATTTAGAAAAATCATTTCAGTAGAATACTTCCTACCCCATCGCTGAAAGCAGCTACTGTAATATTTAATCTGTCTGTAATCATCTGTATACGAGGATCTTCATCAATGTTCTACTGTGCCAGATAAGCTAATCACTCCCAACACTGAAGAAAAATTAAGTTAACATGTGAGGCTGCAATTCCAAACCAACCTCAGGAAACATGACCTTGTGAGTTCATTCAGCTCCTCGCGCCCCTACGAGAAAGTCTCCGTGCACAAAGGTGAGCTGACCTACGAGACACTCAAAACATCAACCGCCCAGCAGGAAAGTTGCTGGGGAGGACTCAGCATTGCACAATCCGCTGTGAAACCCAAATCACAATGTAAACAGACTGCATGCCAGAAAAAAATTACACGAAAATTGTTATACAGCAAAAGTCAAACAGATTACGAAGCAAGATTGTATAGGCCTTAGGAAACACAATATCGTACTGCACTAAGTGA
Source organism: Erethizon dorsatum (assembly GCA_028451465.1). Lineage (NCBI taxonomy): Eukaryota > Metazoa > Chordata > Mammalia > Rodentia > Erethizontidae > Erethizon > Erethizon dorsatum. The sequence goes on along the minus strand of CM051827.1, from coordinate 103,661,588 downwards.
GAACACATCAGTCTCCACTAACTGCAACTTCAAGCCTCTCTGCTACCCGCAAACTGGAGTCGAAAGGAATCTGGGGACGGCAGGCCCAGACTTCCTTACCTGGCCACTTTGCGCTTGTCGTGTGGGTGCAGCTTGGCTGCCATTTCTGGGTCCACCTGGCGTAGGCGGCTGTGCAGCACATGGCTGTCCTCCTTTTCCAGCTCTACTTTCCGGTCAACCACTTGCTCAGTACCCGCCTCAGGGGACTAGTAAATGAAGGATTAGAGCAAATTTAATTCAACAATTCAATGCGTATTGGAACAGCCTATGTGCCAGACACTTTACGGAGCTTTAGGAATACAGAATGGAGATGAATCAGAAGATCTTGCCATACGGTGACAAACAGACCACGAACCAAAACAATCCCAGGGTGTTGTGGTAAGTGCCATTTGGCCACAGCAAACAAAGAGGAAGGAAGGCTTACTGCAAAGGAAAGTACTCTGCTACCCTGCTTCTTTGTCTTAAATACAAACTGGTATGGTATGATACCTATTTCACCGTATGCAGGAATCTTGCCTTCTTAGCAACATCACCACTTGCAAAGTCTGGCCCTAGGAAGCAGCATCTCCATAACAAAGGTCATGCTGGACATTTCTCCGACTTATACTCTGTGCTGCCAGCCAGGAAATGCTGAATCAGCCTAATATACTGTTCACTTACAGGGAGATGCTGATTAATCCACACAGGAGCATTTTTCCCACACATGGTCCCTGCCCTTAGGCCTGCCCAGAGGAACACACTTCACACACGGAAGTGGCGTTTGCTTCAGAATATTAAGCAGGAAAATTACAGTTGCTGAGTCTAAGCTATAGGCAAGAGTCAACCTTCCTCCCACTAAAATTAGCTGGCATGAAAGAGGAACCCATTTCCTTGGTGAGTTAGAAAGTGAACTAAACATACCTTAGTATTGACAAGAACTTTCCAGAGCAGAGACTCAACGTAATAATTGGTTCCTCCCACGACAATAGGAATTTTGTCTCGTGCAAATATATCTTCAATGTGAACATTAAGAAAGATATCATGATATTTAATATCAAGAAGAGAAACCTGACTCACTCAAGGAGAGTTATTAACAAGAAACTACATCTGCATATCTGCAGAGCACGGGGGAAAGTGTAGCAACCAAAATGAAGGGATACCAGCCTGGAATGTTTCCCCAAAGTTCACAGAATCAGTTCCAATTAGTTCTCAGGGAACTTACATAAACCAGAGGCAAATGTATGACACGAATTCCTACCAGCTCTAGAACTTTCCAGGTCATGCTGCTAAAAGTCAAAGTTTTATTGGTATTTCAAATCAGTTTAACAAGCATAAGGACTCTCGTAGAACCAAATACAGTACCAGCTGCTCAGGAAGCCATCCAGGTGACACCCAGCGCTGACTTTACCTTCTAAGACAAAACACAAGCTGATTTCTCTAAGCCATATTCCTTAGTCTCAACCATTATGTGGTAGCAGTACACATCTTCACCACTTGAAAATTCATCAGACACACTGAAAAGCACAAGTCCTGACACAAATAGAGTTCAACTACCTGAGTAGTAGCCCAAGTATCTCTTGGGCAAGTTATTCAACCTATCTGAGCTGAAGTTTTCTCTCCTGTAAAATCTCCAAGTTCTTATGAGCACTAAATTTAACAATACACACAAAGCCTCTACTACAGTGCCTAAAAAATAGCAAGTACTCAATTTACTTGTACTTTAGCCACTATAGTTTTTAAACCCTTGTCACTTTGAGTCTTTGAATTCTCTTTCTTCTTTTTGTGGTACTGAGGCTGAATGCAGGGCCTTCATACTGAGCAACATCCTAGCCCTTTTTACTTTAGTTTGAGACAGGCTCTCACTAAATTGCTAAATTGTCCAGGCTGGGCTTGAACTTGTGATTCTTCTTAGCTGGGCATAGTAGTGCGCACCTGTAATCACCGCACGTGGGAGACTGAGGAAAGAGGATCGCTGCAAGTTCGAGGCCAGCCTGGGCTATATAGTGAGAAGGCCAGGCTGAACTACACAGCAAGACTCTGTCTCAAAAAATGAAGAACTTGTGATCTGCCTGCCTCAAACTCCCAGAGTGCTGGGATTACAGGCATGTACCACAAAGCTCAACTTGCATTTTTGTCTTTAGAATCTCTATTGAACAGGTTATTATTGGTTTTAACAAGGGCTTTGTTTCTAAGAATAACTGATAAAAAAAAAAGACTTCCAATATCTAGTTAAAAGAATCACTGAATCATTTACATAACCAGGAAGGGTGGCACATGCCCATAATCCCATCACATAGCAGACTGAGGCAGGAGGATTGTGAGTTCAAGGCCAACCTAGGCTAGGGAGCAAATTGAAGAGCAACCTGGACTATAAGCAACTAGATCCTGAAGATGGAGAGGGAGGAGAGAGGGGAGAGGGAGAGGGAGGGGAAGCTGGACTTGGACACAGGCAGGGACAGGGACACAGAAAGACAGAGAGAGAAATTTACATACAGTACTCCTTTCTCTTACCAGCCAGTATCTGTGGGTACACAAACAGATGACCTCATCAGAAGCCTACTAACCCTTGAGAGGTTGGGCTGGAGTAGAAAGAAAGATGTTACCAATCAAGGATCATGAAGAAAAAACACTGTCTATTTTTTTTAAAAAGAGAAATTCTTTATTCTCTCTACAAGTGTAGGGAACAAAAAATTACAGAGTAAAATAAAACTTCAATTATATAACATAATTAACAAAGGAAAGGGGAGCAAGGAAATGAGGAAAAAATGATGGAATTCCAGAAGGGCCAAGTGAAAAAAAAAGGGAAGAGAATACAATATATGGTATTAGGTGTGTTATGCTTTAGATCTAGAGTGCCCTCCCAAGGTCTCATGTGGTCAGAGGTAGAGCTTTCAGAAGGTGATCACAGAGGTAGTATATTCATTGGTGGATTAACCCACGAATGAGTTTACAGCAGAATGTGCTGTTAGGAGGGGCCTGGTCAGGACAGGTGGGTCACCACAGGAGTGACCTGAAAGGGTGTGTGTTTGTTCCCAGCTCCTTCCTTCTCTCTGTGTTTCCTGGCTGCCATGTGAGCAGCTTTCTTCAGCCATGCCCTTCCAACATACCACCATGGACTGAGCCTACTAAAACTGTGAGCCAAAATAAACCTCTCCTCCTTTAAGTTGCAAGTGTTGAGTATTTTGTTTCAGTGACAAAATAGTGACTAAGATATGATGAAAAAGGTTTAAGGGTTTCCCCTAGCCATGAAACTGATTCTGGACAAAACTCTTTTCTCTGGGCCTCAGTATCTTATATGTGCATCTGTCAAATCAAGACTGAGAGAGGACCTGGGGGTGTAGCTCAGTGGTAGAGTGGACGCTTAGCATGCAAGAGGCCCTGGTCGGATCCCTAATGCCACACCAAAAAAGGAAAGGAAAGGAGGAAGGAGGTAGCAGCACCAGGAGGCTGACTGTGCCCAGGTAGCTCCCAGCTACTCAAGAGACTGAGGCAAGAGGTCAATTGAGCCAGGAGTTGAGGACAGCCTAGCCAACATAATGACACTATACTGTAAACAAAACAAAACAGAACAGAACAAAACAGAAATGCTGACTAGATACTTAAGGTATTTTAGTCTGATATTTTGATTCCAGGTTCTTACTAAAATTCACAATATCGGGGGCCAGTGAGATGGCTCAGTGGCGTAAGCGCCTGTCTGGCAAGCGCGAGGGCCTGAGTTCGACTCCCACAACCCACACACGAAAAAAGGGCCAGTGATATTGCTCAGTGGCACGGGCGCCTGCTGGCACGCGAGGTCCTGAAATCAACTCCCGGTACCCACAAAAAAAATAAATAAATAAAATAAAATAAAATTCAAAATATCTAATCTATGAGTGATCTGAGAACATATTCCCATTGCTTCCGTCCTTTGAAAATCTTCATTAGCTCTCCATTTTGTATCAGTTCTTTCTGAACAATCAACTGTCTCATAGCTACAACTTACATTTGGTGATATGTATTCATTTGTAAAGGGCTTTCATATACATTATCTCATCTGATAAAACAGTCTTATAAAGTAGGTAGAGCAGAAATTATTATCTGCATTTTAATCTACCCATTTGACAGGCAAAAACAATTACCTCATTATTTTGATTTGCATGCCCCTGATTAACAGCAAGGTTAATAAACCTTTTTCATGTACATCACCATTTGTATTTCTTCCTTTTGAAATATTGCTCATGACCTTCAACTACTTTTTGTATTGATTCACAAGAGTTCTTCACATACTCAGAATATTAACCACTTGTATTTCCTATGTTACAAATATTTCCCCCTTGGTTTGTAGTCTGTTCTTAAATTGTGTTTATAGTGGTCTATTTTCCTTCTCTTGATTTTTTATCATAAAATACTCCATACATAGAAAAGAACACATGTAAATTACAAAGCCTAATAATAAAACAAATGCTCATGAACCCAACATAAGGAACGGAGTATTATGAATTCCTTTGAAGCCGTGTGCACATCCATTCCCATCCCGACCCCTACTACCCACCTCAAAGGGAATCACCATTTTGAACAGTTTATTTTTTTAGCCTCTTTTTCATCATTTCCTCACTTTTTTACATTACTACTGGTGTATATGTATCCTTGATAAGTATGTATAGTTAGTTTTGCCTGCTTTTTTAACCTTTATGTATCATACCATGGCATCAACATATATCTTTCTGTAATATCCCACATGTATAGTTTCTTTTTCTTTACTTTCTTTGCAATACTCGGGATTGAGCCCCAGGCCATCCCACTGAGCTGTGTTTCCAGCCCCTTTTTATTTTGAGGCAGGCTTTCACTAAGTTGGTCATTTGCCCAGGCTGAGCTCGAACTTGTATACTCCTGCCCCAGCCTCCCAAAGTGCTGGGGTTACAGGCATGCACCCCATAACCAGCTTACATTGTTTCTGATTCTTCCACTTGACTGATGTATGTAGCTGCAATTCATCCAGTTTCACTGCTGAAAAGTACTTACTTTATATAAGAAGGCATCTATGAGTAATTACTCTGTAAGTAGGAATTTGGGTACTTACATATTTTTTGATTTTGTTTGTTTGAGGCAGGGTCTTTCTATGCAGTTCAGGCTGGCCTTGAATTCACTATGTAGCCCAAGCTGGCCTCACACTTATACCAGTATTTCTGCCTCAGCCTCCCAAGTGCTGGAATTACAGGTGTGCACCACCACACCAGGCTATCTAGCATTATACAAGGAGTGATCAACACATATGATGAATGTATGTTCACTTTGAACACACTTAACATTCTTGCCACTTTCTGATATACACTTTTTTTGGTACTGGGAATTGAACTCATGACCTCGTGCTTGCCAGGCAGGCGCTGTGCCACTGAGCTATATCCCTGGCCCTTTGCCACTTTCTAAAGCAGTTCTGGAAGTCCTCTTTCATGTCTTTTATGAGGTGTGATCAAAAACATGGTGAATGCTGCTGCTGAGTGCCATCCAACAGAAAGGCAGGCTCATAAAAAACACAGAAGCTGGGCATGGTGATGCACACCTGTAATCCCAGCACTTGGGAGGCTGAGGCAGGAGGATTGCCGTGAGTTCAAGGCCAGCCTGGGCTACATAGTGAGTTCAAGGCCAGCCTGGACAACATAATGAGAACCGGTCTCAAAAAAAAAAAAAAAAAAAAAAAAGGGCCGGTGAGATGGCTCAGTGGTGTAAGCACCTGCCTGGCAAGCGCAAGGTCCTGAGTTCGACTCCCGGTACCCACCAAAAAAAAAAAAAAAAAAAAAAAAGATTATGGAAAAACCACAATGCAAATGAGGTCAGATGGCTCCAAGCTCCAGCACTCTGGTCTCATGGTTATACGATTGGTCTTTCTGGTAACCAACTCCCATCTGGATTGTCCCACTCATGTGAACTCAGTGCTGCCTTGCAATGTGGGGCTTTTGGCAGCTCTCCTGTGACCTTGAGGATGGAAACTGCTTGATGAGAAGCTGGAACCAAAAAGACTGAGGAGCTGGACCCCTGCTGACTCCACAGAACCCAAACACCGACTCTGTACAGCCTGCAGCAAGGCTTTCATATGAGAACAAACCCTTATGGGTTTAAGCTACTATAGTTGAGCCTCTGTTACTAAAAGTAAAGAGCAACTCCCAATTTGTACCCATCTTTCAAAAAAAAAAAAAAAAACCAGCCAGATGCTGGTACTATGACACATACCTATAATCCCAGCTACTTGAGAGGCTGAGGCAGGAGGATCACAACTTAATGAGATCCCAACTTGGGCAACTTAATGAGATCCTGTCTCAAAAATAAGAAGGGTTGGGGATGTAGCGCAGTGCTTCCTGGGTTAAATCCCCAGAACCAAAAACAAAAACAAAAATAAAAGCCTGCTCACCCTAAAAAAATAAAAACAAAAACTTTTGGTACGTCCTCATCTACCTTATCCACTGGATCTGGCACCATGCGATTTCTGGCTCTTTCCCAAAGTCAGAATGACCATGAAGGGTAAATGTTTTGAATTGATTCAGGACATTAAGGCAGCCACGAGCTAGCAACTAAAAGCGCTTGTGAGAGAGGACTTTCAGAACTGCTCAGAAAGTGGCAAGAATGATGGGATAAGTATGTTTGAAACAATGTGTCTCTCACTGTAATCATTTTTTAATTTTTAACTCACTGACTTTTTCGACTATATCTCATATAAACTCTATGCTATTTATAATTGCTATGACTTTTCAATGTTTTAAGACCTGGTAGTTCAGATATTAAGGGAAAGATGGATTTTACAAAATAAAAGCGTAGTCCCCCGTGTTATTATTCTTTTTTCAAAATCTTATTCGTGTCATTCAGAACTATTTTTCTAGCCCTCTCCTACCCAACAATCCCTTTGAAACTTTAACTACAACTCCATTGTATTTATAACTTAATTTTATATACCCACTGAAAGGTCAGGAAACAAGCTCAGTGTGGCTAAACATTTTACCCCACAAAATTCATCTGGTCAAAATAGGCAGTTTTAGGGCCAAAACACAGATCTTCTGATTCCTAAATCGGTGCTCTTGTCACTAGAACAGTTTTTCCCAAATTGACTGCGCGTAAGCATCGCCTCAGCTTCTTGTTATGCTGTAGATTCCAATTTAGTAGGTCTGGAGTGGGACCCACCAGGTCTAAGGGGACGCTGAGGCTGCAGTCTGAGGACGAGAGTTGGAGTAGCACCTTTCAATCCACACAGATCTGATGGTGATGCTGCCTATTGGTAGACAGGTTGTCAGCACCTGTTTAAAAGAAAGTGCCGCTAGAAAGAAAACTTCTTGCCTAGGTTAGGCTGCTTACTAAGCCTAGTTGCTGACTTTCTTAAGGATATCAGAGCAGTTGCCTTGTTCCTGAAGTCCACCACCGTGTAATTGGTCACGAGAGGATCCACAAAGCTGATCATGTGGTGCTGGCAGATTCTCCGCTCTTGGGCAGAAACCTTGTTGGTGATGATATCTAGTCCTTCATAGACCTGGGGGGGAAAAATTAATCTGAGAAAGTCATCTGCTTCCATAAAACGCATACTTGATGAGTAGGAAATGATGACCTATTCCTCTCTCCCTCTGTGACTTCCTCCAGCCAAACACCTGTCTGACCCAAAGCACCAGGTCTACCCTGTGTTCTGAGAGCTGTCAGTTCATAAAACCTAAGTCACAGGAAGAAGAAAACAGAGCACTGGCTTTAAAAAAACTAAATAGTAGCTATTATTACTATAAGCCAGAATTAAAAGTATGTAAATCTGTGCCCAACTTAGCTGGGGATGTGGCACAGTGGTAGAGTTCTATCGAAGTGAGAACTAATTCTGCAAGATTAAAAGGAGGTTCTCTAGGCTGGAACTTCAAGCATTTAAAAATGAGCAGGTTGTTTTATTTATTCCACTTATCACAAGTCCCCAGAAAGGTAACATTTTGCATTGCTCATAATTCTGCTTCAAAATGCTTAGACATTTCTTAAAGGGCTCTAGAAGTTTTTTAGAATTCGTGTAAGATTGGTTCCATTTTGTGTAGAAACAGCCTATCTACAAAGATACATATAAAACACACATAGACTCTGAAGTCAGAACCGCTAATACTGCTGTACTCTGGTAGAAACACTGTGATCTGTACAAATTACTGCTTCAGGGGGTCAGCACATGCAGTCTAAATATTCAATGGCAATATCCTGTCTGTAAGCTCTAAATATGACAATTCAACTAAAAAGTTCAAGTGTACTTTGTCTAAATGCAAGGCCTCAGATGGAGAACAGATCTGAAAATACTAGTTTGAAAACAGGAATGAATGCTTTGGGATTAAATGTTCTCTCTGTAATCACTGATTCTACATGGAGCATTGAATGAACAAATAATAAGTTCCACAGAGCCCACAAAGATGTTAAAAGCATTTTTTATCTCATGTTTCCCTTTAGTTATATGGGTGTCAAGTAAGTGCAGCGCAGTGTTATGATTAGGAGGAAGAAGCTTGGCGCCAGGCTGCCTCAGATCAATTCCCAGCTCTGCCACTGACTAGTTACTCGTTCTTAATCAGTTACTAACCTCCCTGCACCTCGATCCCTCACCAGGAAAATGGAGATAGTAACAGCTACCTCATAGGGTTGTTGTGAGGATTAAGTAAGCTGGTACATGTAAAACGCACTTCGCCTGGCATGCTGTAAGTGCAGCAGAGGGACACTACATTACTACCTGCATTACCACTCACGACCACTATTACCATCACAACACAACCAGGAGAAAGGGAAATAATTTTAGTGTCACCATTTAACACTTAAGCCACTGTAATCTTAGCTACTGAGATTATTTACCAGTAAGGACATAAGCCATCTTTAAGTAAATAAAATTGTTAAATAGCAAAATGGCACACAGGAAAAAAAAAATTTATAAACAGAACCTTAGGGTGAGTACCAGCTCTGTCCTTTATCTCATTTAATCTGTGCCCATTGCATTCTTACACCTGAATATTAACAGCCTCTTAAATCATAGAGGTGTCCTCTTCTGCCTATCTCGAACAAGAAACTTCCTTCTGCCACTACAAAATGTTGTACAGTACATTATACGCGCATATCTTCCATCGTGCAAATTAAGAAAACTAAAGGGAGAACGGAGTTAATAACTGTGTGGTCCTCTCCCCCTCTCTGTTTCCCCACAGTCCTTGGTTGGCTCTGCGGTAGCTCAGAATTCCAGATGACCTAATGTTAAACAGCTTACACAGCAACAACTCGACTTTGCCAGCAGGGAATTTCTGAACACTGCTAAGTATGTTACAGTAAAAAAGCTTCTCATTTTTACACTGAGATCAATGTTAAGAAAATGCATAGCTGCAAATGTTCAGTTACCCACCCCTCCAAAATAAAACCAAGCCGTAAACGTCTCTACTAGCATTCTATCACCAGAGAATAAGAGGGCTAGTAAACTTTCATCCCGTGCTCTGCCTTTAGCTGTATATTCTAAAGAGGCCTTTAAACCAATACACGCCACTTGCACAAAAACAGAAATGTGGATCAATGGAACAGGATGGAGGATGCAGAAACAAACCCACCAGCCATCTGATCTTTGACAAAGGGGCCAAAAACATGCTGGAGGAAAGACAGCCTCCTTAACAAATGGTGCTGGGAAAACTGGCTATACACAGGCAGAAGACTGAATCTAGACCTGTATCTCTTACCACATACTAAACTAAAATCAAAAGGGATCAAAGATTGAAATATTAAAACAGAAACAATCCACTGGAAGATAAAATAGGGCATGGTGGCACACCCCTGTAATCCCAGCACTTGGGAGGCTGAGGCAGGAGGACTGTTCCAAGTTTGAGACCAGCTTGAACTACAAAGTGAGCTCAAGGCCAGCCTGAACTATAGAGCGAGACCCTGTCTCAAAAAGACAAAAAAAAAAAAAAAAAAAAAAAAAGCACTGAGATTCCATCTACCCAGAAAGAATGTCCATCATCAAGAAATCAAACAATAACAAATGCTGGTGAGGCTGCAGGGAAAAAGGAACCCTTCTACATTGTTGATGGGAATGTGAGCTAGGTACAACCACTATGGAAATCAGTATGGAGATTCCTCAAAAAACTGAACTAGAAATTCCACTTGACCCAGCTATTCCCCTTCTAGGAATCTTCCCCAAAGAGTTAAAAGACATATTACAGTGATACATGCATACCCATATTTATAGTAGCACAACTCATAATAGCCAATTTTTTTTGAGACAGGGTCTCCCTGAATTTACAACCATACTCTTCAGCCTCCTGAGTACTGGGATTACAAGCGTGAGCCACCATGCACCACTGTAATGCTAAATCTTAGAATCGGCCTATATGCCCATCAACAGATGAATAGATAAAGAAAATGTATTTATACAGAGTGAAGTACTAGCCGGGTGTGGCAGCATACAGCCTGTAATCCCAGGAGGCTGAGGCAGGAGGATCACCATGAGTTTGAGGCCAGGCTGGGCTACATAAAGGAGTTCAAGGGCAGTCTCCACTACACAGTGAGATCCTGTCTCAAAACAAACAGACAGGGCCGGTGAGAGAGCTCAGCGGCATAAGCGCCTGCCTGGCAAGCGCAAGGTCCTAAGTTCGACTCCCGGAACCCACATACGAAAAAAGGGCCGGTGATATCGTTCAGTGGCACGGGCACCTGCTGGCGCGTGAGGTCCTGAGGTTGACCCCTGGTACCCACCCCCCCACCGCCCCAAAGAAAAAAAAACACACACCCAAAACAACCCCCAAATCCCCAAACAAACAAACAAACAAAACCACGGAGTGGAGTACTATTCTACTATAAATGATAAATTCGATGTAGGAAATAGATGCACCTTAAGACTATAATGTTAAGTGACATAAATCAGGCACATAAGCCTAAATATCACATGATTTCTCTTATATGAGAAACCCAAAGTATAAGTAAATTAAAAGGCAAAATAAAAGAGATAATAGGAAAACAGGGAGATAGATGTTTTGCAAATGAGAAGGGAACTAAGAGATGGAGGCAGAGGGAAGAGAGGAAGAGAAGGGGAAGCATAAAGAACTAAGATGTGTTATATACATGTAACAACTCCCCACAATGAATGTAATCATTATGTACTGCAAAGATGTACCATAAAAATTAAAAAAAAAAAAAATTTAGGCCAGAAAAAAAAAATTCAGGCCAGGCATGGTGACCCACACCTATAATCCCAGCAGTTGGGAGGCTGAGGCAAGATGATCACTGTGAGTTCGAGGCCAGCCTGAACTACACAGAAAGACCCAGTCTTTAAAAACAAACAAACAGGGCCGGTGAGATGGCTCAGCGGCTTAAGCGCCTGCCCGGCAAGCGCGAGGGCCCGAGTTCGACTCCCGGAACCCACATACGAAAAAGGGGCCGGTGATATCGCTCAGCGGCACGGGCGCCTGCTGGCGCGCGAGGTCCTGAGGTCGACCCCCTGGTACCCACCAAAAAACAAACAAACAAACAAATAAACAAAAAATAATAAAATAAAAACAAATTCTTAAAAAACAATGCAAGTAACCCCAGAACTAGGCCAGGGATGTAGCTGAAAAATGAAGTAGCTCTGGGTTCAATCTCCAGTACCACAACATAGAAGCAAAGAAGGAGTAGGGGATGTAGCTCAGTGGTACAGTGCCCCTGTGTTCAATCCCAAGCACCACCAAAAAACAGAAATAAAAACACCTCTCTGATTGAAGTGCCCATAATGAGTAGCAATTCAATGACCTGACTTTGAAGGCCAGCAGCAGCTGCAGCTGAGCTCAGTGACCCTGGTGCCCCAGGAGTAGAAACATCACCCCAAAGCCATGGAGCAGGTTCTTAGCACCACTGTCTTCATGGCCATGATGAGAGAGCTGGAACTGTCGAAGTTCTAGCCCACTTTCCTGATGAAGCCTTGTGTCAATGCGAAGAGCAGCCAGGACTTGCTGTCCATCATGGAGAAACTAGAATCCTTTACTGCATTTATGACCATACAGACTGACAGAGGACCTGGATCTACAAGCACCAGCGATGTGGCACCAGACCATGCTGGAGCTGATGGACATGGGCTGCAGGCAGTTGCGTGCTGAGCCATCCCTGTGGCCCACAGCTGGCTCATCTTGGTGGTGCAGCAGCCCTTCCTCCACCTGCTCTGGAGATCAGATACACAAGTCCCCCGACTTCACGGGGCAGGTGTACAATCCCATGGCCTGACACCTGTGGGGGGTTAAATTAAGCCAAGTCCTATACCTGGGCCTCAGCTCTCCCAGCTGGAGCCTGCTGCTGCCTACCTGGACTTACCCCCAGCCACCTCCTACCTCCAGCATCTCCTGTCTGCCACCTAAAGGGCTACCTCAGGGACTGGCAAAGGGATCTGCTTCCATCAGCACTTCCTCCTTGTCCTGTCACACCCCACAAAACACATTTTGGCCAAGCACAGTGGCATGCATCTGTAATCCCAGCACTTAGGAAGCTGAGTCAGGAAGACTGTGAGTTTGACGCCAGCCTAAGCTACAAAACAAGTTCTAGGCCACCCTGGATCACACAGCAAGACCCCCACCATCTCAAAAATACATAACATAACCCACTTTTTTTTTTTTTGCAGCTTTCTCTGGTTCAAGTTCACAGAACTCTACAAATAAAACCTGGCAGACTATAAAAATGTAAAACAAAACAAAATAAAATGGTGCAGTTGCTATGGAAAGTATAGCAGTTCCTCAAAAAAAAAAAAATAGAATTAACATATGGCATAGCAAATCCAGTCTGAAAACAGAGCTGTGTGCTGCAGCACATGCTGGTAAACCTAGTTACTCGGGAGGCTGAGGTGAGAGGATTACAAATTTAAGCCAGAGCTGGGCAACTGAGGATGACCTTGTCTCAGAAAAAGGGACTCAGGATGTAGCTCAGTAGTAGAACACTTGCTTAGCATATATAAGGCCCTGGGTTCAATTCCCCAGTACCCCCACACACATACACAAATTGAAAACACTAAATTAGGGCACTAAATGGATATTTACATATCTATCTACAGTACGTTCGTAAGAGTGTTACTCGTAATAGCCAAAAGGTGGAATTAAACCCGAGTCCATCAACAGATGAGTGGCTGAACAAAATGTGGTGTATATATCCATATAATGATGTCTTATTCAACCTTTTAAACGGCAGGAAATGATGGCACAAGGTACGATACAGGGGAACTCTGAAGACATCGCTGAGTGAAATAAGGCAGTTACAAAAGGTCACACACACTCATCTGAGGTACCAAGAATACGATTCCACTTACGTCACTGACACAAGGCATCCACAGTAGTCAAATACAGGCCAACAGAGAACAGGATGCTGGTTAGCAGGGGCTTGGGAACTGGAAGATGGAGAGAATTGTGTAATGGGGAGAGTTTCAGTTTGGGAAAATAAAAAAGTACAGGACATGGAAGATGATGATGGTCATATAAAAATGTGAATGTACTTAATGCCACTTCAGTGGTTAAAATGGTAAATTTTAGTTTATTTGTGCATCTTAATACTTCAGGAGGGCGGGACTGAACTCAGGGCTTCATGTGCTAAGTGTGCACTCCACCACGGCACTCTCCCCTCAACTCTATGTATATTTTAGCATAACAAAAAAAGACTTGGATGATAGCTTTTAGGCATAATGTAAAACGAGTGAATATTAGCAATGAAATAAAATTTTCAAAATTATTGAGAGGGATAGTAATATTCTATTTCTTGAACTGAATGTGGTTACTGGGGCATTTTCACTTTTTGATGATATACTGAGCTGTACAGCTATGAATTACGCATTTATATGGGTATACGCTATTAATCAACTAAAATCATACCACAGTTAAAAGCAAAAATGCAGAACATTTTACACATTTGCATCAAAGGTAAATATCTAAACAAACCTAGAAGCCAATTAAGTTTATAAATGTCACATTTGGGCAAGGTTTAGGTGACATTCAAAAGGTAAACACCACACTCAAAGCTCAGAATTTGGGGCCAGTGAGATGGCTCAGCGGCTTAAGCGCCTGCCCGGCAAGCGCGAGGGCCCAAGTTCGACTCCCGGAACCCACATACGAAAAAGGGGCCGGTGATATCGCTCAGCGGCACGGGCGCCTGCTGGCGCGCGAGGTCCTGAGGTCGACCCCCCGGTACCCACAAAAAAAAAAAAAAAAAAAAAAGGCTCAGAATTTTCTTACCTGCCCAAAACATTGTTCCACCAGGTCAAGCTAGGTTTGTAGCTAATCGCCTTCCACGCCCCCTACTCTGCAGCCTCCATTAGTTTCAGTGGGACTTTAGCTATAGAATAGTCTGTGCTGGGAAGAGCGAAAGGATCTGCGTTCTCTTCCAAATGCAGCGTCACTCTGTTCCACTTCCCTACTTCCAGGGACACCTGCAATGTGTGTACGGAAATGACTGGGAATGAAATGCTTCCCTCTGCACAAGTCATATTTTGATAATACTGAGGAACTCTGATTTCTGTGCCAGGCCAGATGGCTAGCATGTTCTGAAAACTCAGAATTTAACTCACTTAGGCAAGTATCTAACATAACTGCCTTATTTTAGCAAACATTATTCTGCCCGATGTTAGGTATGCAAAGAGGATTAAGAAAGAGTCGCTGTCCTCGAGGAGTCCAAGCTAGCAAGAGGCACAGATATAAATAACTGTAGTAAAAGGGGGCAGGCAAGGTGTGGTGGCGCATCCCTGTCATCCCAATCTTCAGGAAGCTGAGGCAGGGGAATCGCAAATTTGAGCCTAGCTTGGGCAACTTAGCAAGACACTCTCTGAACTTAGTGCAAAGGCTCTGGGTTCAATTCACAGTGTTGCAAATAAATAAATAAGTAAGGGGGCCGGTGAGATGGCTCAGCGGCTTACGCGCCTGCCTGGCAAGCACAAGGGCCTGAGTTTGACTCCCGGAACACACATACGAAAAAAGGGTCGGTGATATCGCTCAGCGGCATGGGCGGCTGCTGGTGCGCGAGGTCCTGAGGTCGACCCCCAGTACCCACACACAAAAAATAATAATAAATAAATAAGTAAGTAAGTAAGTAAGTAAGTAAGGAGTAGAGAGAGCAGAAGATTGCGCTGTCTTCCCTAAATATCGTAACCATTAACACATTCCCGCCAGCTTGAACCACTGGTGGTACATGAGCGACTGTTTCATCGGGAAGCTTGTACCACTGGTGGTAAAAACGGACCTAACCACTTTTATCAGTCTTTTTACTAATAAAATTAATAAAATGTCTGTAAATGGACCAAATCTAGTTAGTTGCTTGAATCTGAATAATTACTGTTCAAATAGAAATATTAATCTATTTGTATTGATTTTTTAAATTATTACAATAATCTATGAATTTATTTCATTAAATTAAGAGAAATTTATTTGTGAAGTTAATCAATAATTAACTCTTTAAATTTTAACATGGAAATCTTACAAGTACCCCATTGCTAGTATACATAATATGCATTTACAACTGTTGTACCACAATTTAACTATATTACAATTTTTTATACCATTTTAATGTTTTCCTTAAGGAGCAGTAATATGATGACATCTGGTCTGCTAAATCGACACCTTTCTTTGCATTACTGTAATTAAAGACCCCCTGAGTAGCAGTATAAGCTGCCCAATGGGATAGTAATGCATGTACCCCCGTGATTTGAGCCCAAGGGAACAGTCGAATTCAAACCTCAGCTGCCCAGGAGCAAGATATACTAATTACAACCACATTGTGAACGTGTTAAACATTTAATATTCTAGGCACTGAACTAAGTGCTATAGGGAAATAACTTCTGTGTCTAACCTATACTGATGGTTTATTTCCAGACTAAAAAAAAACTTGGAGGCCAGTATGTGGCACACACCTGTAATCCCAGCACTTGGGAGGCTGAGGCAGGAGGATGACCAAGAATTCAAGGGCAGCCTGGGCTACGTAGTGAGTTCAAGGCACCCTGCACTACATAAAGAGACCCTGTCTCAAAAACAAAAACAAAACAAAACTCACCCACTTAAGGCTCCAACCCGTTCCAGCTGCTGTGCTGTAGGGTATCCCTACTACTTGTGCAAAAATCAGTGGCCTAGACACTGGGCAGATCCTAGGGCTCTAAGTGCTGGCTGCCCAGGATGCCCCAGCACAGCTGTCTACAAACAAAGGAAGCTTCCTAAATTGGTTCCTTCTCTCCAAATTATCTTTCCCGTTTTTACTTCATTTCCTTCCCACTCCTAAGTAGATCCTCAAGTCCTTCAATGGTTTTCTTGCCTCCACAGATTACACTGGCCTTGAAAACTGCAACCTTGGATTTAGCACTAGATAATTACCCACCTTCTCCACTTGCGGTCCCCCCACAGCCTTGTGGCCCCCCACGGCTTCTCAGCTATTTCACCAAAATCAATAATGAGCCCACACTGCAAAATACAACACTTTCCTACCAACCTCTCAAAATAAGTACTGGAAAAAGTAACAATCTGATACTGTTAAGTTTGGGCTCCATGTAAACCACTCTCCTTCTGGCCTTAATGGCACCATTCTCTCCAGGTTTTCCATTTTATTTGTTTTGTTTCAGTTTTTGAGACAGGATCTGGCTATGTACATCAGGCTGGCCTTAAACTCACTATGTAGTCCAGGCTGGCCTTGAACTCAAGGTGATCCTCCTGCCTCAGCCCCCCAAGTTCTGGGAATACAGGCACGCAGCACCACGCCGGCTTCTCTCCAGGTTTTCTCATCTCACCAGGCCTTCCTCAGTCTCCTTTAGGAGGCCACCCACTGACCTATTAGCAGTGTATGTCATGAGAAAGGGAGTAATTCTGGTCTGTGCAGACCCTAGCTCTTCAGCATCCCCTCCTCGGCTGTCCTGAGGTCTCTCGCCAGTGCGTGGCTGTCTTTGCTGGTTCTCTGCTCCCATGGCACACTGCATCTTCCTCTATCACAAAACGTATTGTGCAAGACTTGAAAACTATCTTCCCCACTCAATTGTAAATTCTGGGGGAGAAAATTATATACAGTGTCTATCTCCAGTCCCAGCATCTAATGCACAATCAAATCTAAGGAAACACTCAATGGACACTCCATGCATGAAGCACAGAATGCTGGACTCCATGATTTCACATCCTCGTTTAGCAATGAGGAAACTGAAACTCTGATGCATCAGCAAACCTCCCCAGCCATACAGGTACTGTTGTAATGGCAAATTTATAAAAATCTTAGAGTAAAAATTAAAAATCAATTAGTAGCCTGTGACTATAGGATATGCTCATGCTGTTTGTGACACAGTTGGACTGCTAAGCTCAGTCAGCCTTTACTGTTTGCGTCCAGCTCTTCTCCTAGATAGCCCGCCAGGACAACTTGACTGCATCCAGCTGTAATGTCTGTGTTTTCCTACCTAAAAACGTATTTATAGTTTTCCAGCTTGCTTCAAGGACTTTAGGCCCAAAACAAACTGGCCCAATCAAAGACACATTTAACTCTACCCGCTACTGCTCAAACCCCCTCCCTCCCAGAATGCTCCTGCCTTATGATACACAATTCCTTTTAAGTAAACCTGCTTAAAACAAGCCTGCCTGACAACAAATGATTTAATTCATGTAACCAATCATGTAATAACCTGCTATCAGCTTTGTACTTCCTGCTTGCAAAATGCATTTAAACTAAACTCTAAGCTGACTCTGTGCTAATAATTTAGACTTGGTTCTCACTAGTCCGTTACCATAACAAAAGTTGCCTTCCAACTCCTCCGCACAAAGGGTCTTCCATCCAGTACCAGATTTCTGCAACACTGTACCTAATGACAGAGGCAAACTCTGAACCTCTGTCTTCTGACCTCATGCTCAGTGTTATTTTCCTACTTCAGGCTAATCCATGTTTTACACAAACTAGCTTTGAGATTTGGGTAAGTCACTTTGTCCTGGAACCTCAAGTTTCTTATATCTAAAACTACTTCTAGTTCTGACAGGCAGAGCTTCAGGAAAAAAGACAATATTGGCATAGGTGAGGAAAAGAGGAAAAATAAATCTTTCGATGAACCAGGCACGCCTCCTGAAATCTCAGCATTCTGGTGTCTGAGACAGGAGGATTGCTACAAGTTCAGGATCACCTTGGATACAAAACAAAACAGTCAGGCCTGGGAATACAACAAAACAGCCAGGCGTGGGAGTGCACACCAGTGATCTGAGCACTGTGGGAGGCTAAGGCAGGAGAATCAGAAGTTCAACCCCAGCCTGGGCAATTTAGCAAGACCGTTTCAAAATTTAAAAAAATTTAAAAATGGCTAGGGATGTAGCTCAGTACCAAGGTCCTGGGTTTAATCCCTAGTACCCTCCCAAAAAAAAAGAAAAAAAAAAATCAAAATAAAATAAAATAAATAAATAAGTAAACGACTTTCACCAGATAATGACATTCACCAGAAAGTTGAATCCCCATTAATCAAATTCATCTGTAGAAATGTTGAATAGGGAAAATATTGCTCTCTTGGCTAACCTGACTTTCTTAAAGAATAACTTTTTTTTTAACATAATTTTACCTGGTATGATAGTTGTGTCGACTTGATTCACAAATGCCCAGCGCATTGGTTCAGCAGAGTTCTGGGTGTGCCTGGATGATGGACTTACTGAGGAGGGAAGATCCACCCTGGGTGTGGGTGGCACCAGCCAATAGGCTTGTAGCCTGGATGGAATAAAAAGGGAAAGA
Organism: Erethizon dorsatum; assembly: GCA_028451465.1. Taxonomy (NCBI): domain Eukaryota; kingdom Metazoa; phylum Chordata; class Mammalia; order Rodentia; family Erethizontidae; genus Erethizon; species Erethizon dorsatum. The sequence continues at coordinate 103,642,907 of CM051827.1, read as the reverse complement.
AGGAAGTATCGCTTTGGCTTCTCCCAAGGAGCTCCAGTCTTCACCATGGCCTTGGGACATCAGTCTCTAGGCTGCCAGCGCAGACTCTTCTGCTTCCAGAGGTGGATTCACACAAGACCTGCAGCGAGCTCCAGGTCTTCGCCTCTGACAGGATCCTCTGGATCTGCAGTGCACAGATGGCCCTTTTGTACTCTTCCACCCCTGACTCTGCAGGCAGGCACTGTAAGCCTGCCTTGTAAATCATATTTTTTTCAATTAAACCTGTTCCTCTAGTGAACCCTGATACACTTGGTCAGAAACTATGAATTGGCTATAGGAACATCATGGCAATAATGCCTTAATCAGCAGAACTTCATCACAGACATACTTAATAAACTGTAGAGATTAAAATGCTCGGAAAGCAAGAGGACCTGCACCTGACCTGTTTGTTCAGTGTTGTGCGAGGACGGGTCTAGAATGCACAGTGCAGATCATGACTTTTATTCTTCCTGTGGCTGCTTTTCTTTAACCTGCTCCCTGTTTCTCCCTGAGACTACTCACTGGTGGTGCTTGCAGCTACTCCAAGAACAGTTTTTATATTTTCTTTTCATGCTGAAAACCAGTCAGGTTTGCTCAGCCTCAAAGAGTGTGCTTATATAAAGTTAAATGAACAACTGCAGTGAGCTGCCTTTTTTTTTTTTTTTTTGGTACCAGGAATCAAACTCAAGGTCTTGTGGTTGCCAGGCAGGCGCTGTGCTGCTGAGCTACATCCCCTACCCTGCATTTATTTTTCTTAATGGAAAATGGGTAAGGGAAAAGGGGCAAGAATCATACAAGGCCATACTTTTCAGGTTGAGAAGTACATAATATGTATATGCTACATCCTTCCAGACCACTTTATTAAGTGGTAAAAAAAAAAATCATTTTTACATCTAAATAAACAGAGATTAGACTGGGAAAGAGAATACAACATTGGCACATATATTTTAAATTAAAAAGTGAGAATGAGAATCTTAGTACTCTGGAGGCTGAGGCAGGAGGATCGCCATGAGTTTGAGGTTAGCCTGGGCTACATAGTGAGTTCAAGCCCATTCTCTACATAGTGGGACCCTGTCTCAAAAAATCAGAAACAAAAACAGTAAGGGGGGCGCTTTGCAATGCACACTTTCTGCACTAGTTACCTGGAGTTCTGTCTGCAAACACTGCACAAGTATGAATATAAGGAAAGTCAGAGATAGCCCATCTAATTCAGTCACCTCATGTTTTATACTCGTAAATGCTGAGGCTCAGAGAGCTCCCCTCACCATATAACTGGCTGGCAGAAAAGAGGGGACTAAAGACTCACTGCTCTGCCAAAGCCCACACTGCTTCTGCTGCCTCTTCCCAGTAGAATTTTTATCCTCCTTTGACGCTGCCTTGAGGTTTGTGCTCTTGAAGTAATGAATTCTTAAGCAAGGAGACACTAAATTCCAGAAACTGAAAAAAGCTACCATACACTGAACCTCTTTAAGATTCTCAAGAGTAAGCATGAAAGCTAGAAATACATACACAGACAATGCCACATGACTGTAACACTGACATAGAAATGAAGGGCTCAGTTTGAGAAAATTAAATTCATAATAAAGCTGCCATTTGATGGTCAACTTTAGGGCCTGAAGATTGGCCCATTTTTGCTAGGTGTGGTGGCTCATGTCTGTAATCCCAGCTACTTGGGAGGGTACAGCAGGAGGATCACAAGTTCAAGACCAGCCTAGACAATTTAGTGAGACCCTCTCTCAAAATAAAATCTTGGCCGGGCGTGGTGGCACATGCCTGTAACGCCAGCATTCAGGAGGCCAAGGCAGGAGGATTGCCATGAGTTTAAGGCCAGCCTGGACTACATAGCAAGACCCTGTCTCAAAAAATATAAATAAATAAAAATAAAAAATAAAAACATTTTTAAAAAATCTTAAAATAGGCTTGGGATGTAGTGCTTGCCTTAGATGCTCAAGGACCTGGGTTCAATCTCCAGTACCAGTAAAAAAAATCCAGCTCATTTTTTTTGGGCCCAGTGGTAGGTTACCTTAAGTTACATATGATAGAGAATGCTGGCTTAGGGGCTTCATTATTTGGAAGTGTCTTGTCTAGGGAAGGGCAGTACAGACATTCCTCATTTAATGATCTACCTGTTTAACGACTGTTCAGATTTACAACAGGCACACTAGTCAGACTTATGACCTGTCTTTTTTCTCTTGTACAGTTGTGTACATCTTGTTTGTACAGCCTCAGTGTCTTTTTTGTACAGTGTCTTGTTTATGTAGTACTGTAATTTTGGCTGATTGTACTGTACACTACAATACTGTAGTTTTATGTCGTTATACATTACCGTACTACACATAAGAGTTATGCAAATAAAAGTGAAGTCATCAAATTGGAGTTTCTTCTCACCATTTCTTTGTTCTGAATATTGTAATGTACACAGTGTATACAACTCTTCATGTAGGGACCACTTCATTTAACCGGAACGGAACACGGTCATTAAATGAGGAGCATCTGTAGAGCGCAATGGAGCCGAAAAGTCTGGCTGCATCGCCCAGCTGAAGCCTTCATTTGGCAGATTAAACATCTAATTTTTCTTTGCCTCAATCTGCAAAATGAGGATAATAAGGGCACCTACACTCCTCATTAGGTTAGTCCAGGATTAGTTAATATATGTGAAATGTTTAGAGTAGTGCCAGGCAGATGATAAGTACTACATTAATTGCTTGACATTTTATTTAATTGGTGGTGGTTAAACAAGGTTTTCTTTGGCTCTTTGAGGTGAGACTCCTGGCTAGGATTTGAATGAAAAGAACCGTACCGTATTAGAGCTGAATGAAAGGGGCTTTAGATATAAAGACAGTGTATGACCCATAAAGTCTAAAATATTTACTATTGCTCTTAACAGACGTTTGTCAATCCTTGATCTAATCCAATGAGTTTCTCCACCCTAACATATCCAAAAGGAAACTAAAGTCCAAAGAGGGTCGATGACTTGTCCAGTGTTATGCAGTGAGTTAGTAGCAGGGCTGAGAGCAAAACCCGGTTTTGCCAGTAAATAAAAATGTCTACCAGGCTACATGAAAACCTCAGAGTAAAGACAGACCGTGAATTAGGAGAAATACTGGCATCTGAGGAGTTAGCTAAATCATTTAATGTTAATCAACAGATACTTACTGACTGCCATAGCCTATGTCTCAGTATGTGTTATGGCTGTGTCTAGATGTCCCCTCAGAGCCTCAAGTGGTCATAAGGTTTTTCAGAGGTGGCTGAATCTAGAGTGTGTGATGCTGGGATTAAGGGTGTGTGATCAGTTCACTGATTGGTTTGGCACCACCCTAATCCCAGCAGCCTATATAGAGTATAAAAGATGCAGAAAGATACTTTCAGGGCCGTTGTTGACTTTGCTGTCTTCTGCCACACCACCCTGCCCTGGACCCAGCTGATTATGGACTGAAACCACTACAAACTGTGAGCTAAATAAACTTTTCCTCTCTTAACTTTGGGCTTTGGGTATTTTGTCTCAGCAGTGAGACAAAAGTAACTAAGACAGTATGTTTGAAGATTCCCTTGGTAATTCTAAAGTGCAGCAAAGGTTGAGGACCACTGTTGGAAGTATCCTGCTAGGCAGTGAGATGTAAACAGAAAACAAAAGGGTCAGGGAGCCAGAAAGAACAAGGCAGCTAACAGATACTAGCCAGAGATAGCTGAGTGAGGGCGCCTGGACAATGCAGGGTCCCGGTTAGCGGCAGTCACCAGCAACTATGAGTAAGGGACTCCAAGTGTGTGTAGGGGGTTCCGAAGGAAGAGCAACCTGCACCGTGAAGGCCAGGAGCCCTCAGCACCTGTTCACTGACACTAGAGAGTCAATGACATTCTTTACGCAGTCTGTAAATTCCAACAGTCCAAATGATTATAAACTTCAGAAATGAAGTCTTTCTAAAAGAGTGTTCAAACTAACTAGCACTCTAAAAGAAAGTATACAAGAATATACAAATTTAGCCAGGTGTGGTGGCACGCGCCTGTAACCCCAGCACTCAGGAGGCTGAGGCAGGAGGATTGCCATGAGTTCGAGGCCAGCCTGGGCTACACATGGTGAGTTCGAGACCAGCCTAAACTATATAAAGATGCCATCTCAAAATAAATAAATAAATAAATAAATAAATAAATAAATAATAAAATAAAACAAAATGCCAAAAGACAAATGACCAATTGAAAAACTTCCAATACATGAAACGGTACAAAGGGTTAAAATCCATAATATAGAAAAAGTTCTTACAAATAAATACAAAATGAAAACCATTATACAAAAGTGGGCATAACAAGTCTGAACCTACACAAAAGACAATTAACTTTGTAAAGATATTTAGCCTCACTAAAAAAAACAAGTTAAAATAAAATATAGCTGTTTACCAGTTTGAAAAGCATGAATACAATGAGTAATGTACAGAAATTTAAGGGATGCCACATAGTAAGTTCAAAACCTGCTTGGGGGGCCGGTGAGATGGCTCAGCGGCTTAAGTGCCTGCCCGGCAAGCGCGAGGGCCCGAGTTCGACTCCCGGAACCCACATACGAAAAAAGGGGCCGGTGATATCGCTCAGCGGCATGGGCGCCTGCTGGCACGTGAGGTCCTGAGGTCGACCCCCCGGTACCCACAAAAAAAAAAAAAAAAAAAAAAAAAAAACCTGCTTGGGGGGGGATATAGCTTAGCGGCACAGCACCTGCCTGGCAAGCGCAAGGTAGTGAGTTCGATTCCCAGTGCCAAAAAAAATAACAATAATAAAATAAAATTTAAAAACCTGCTTGAACTACATGGCAAGACCCTGTCTTAAAAAGCAAACAAACAAACAAACAAACAAAAAACCACACCCACAGGCACACACACACCACTGGTACAAACTTTCTTGAAAGCGTTATGGCAGTATGTATCAAAATATATGTGAAACTCACAATGAAAAGATAAACCAATTTAAAAATGAGCAAAGCGCCTAGGGATGTAGCTCAGCAGTACAACACTTGCCTAGATGAACAAAGCCCTGGGTTCAATCTCCAGCACTGCAAACAATTAAAAACTAAACAAATAGGATAAACAAAATGAGCAAAGGACTTAAAAGGACATTTCTCCAAAGAAGACACAAATGGTCAATAAACACACATCATCATTAGTCATTAGAGAAATAAAAGTTAAAACCACAGTTAGATATCACCTGCACACCCACTAGGATGGCTGTAATTTTAAAACATGGAAAATAACAAGTGTTGGATGAAATGTGGAGGAATTGGTCCCCTCATACATTGCTGGTGGGAATATAAGACAGGGCAGCCACTGTGGCAAACAGGTAGTTCCTCAAAGAAAGAATTACAGCACAACCTAGCAATTCTATTCCGTAGTTTATATACAAATAATTGAAGAAAAAGAGAAAGAAAAAATTTTTAAATAAGTGAAAATAGATACTCAATGCCAGAGGTGGTGGCACATGCCTGAAATCCCAGCACTAGGGAGGCTGAGGCAGGAGGATTACAAGTTTCAAGTCAGCCTGAGCTATACAGTAAGACCCTGTCTCAAAAAAAAAAAAAAAAGCAAACAAAAAGGTACTCAAATAAATTCAGGCACACATATGCTCATAGCACCAATATAAACAGCAGACCAAAAGACGCTGACATCCAAGCCAGGCACCCACCTGTAATCCCAGAACTTGGAGGCTGAGGCAGGAGCATTCCCTTGCATTTGGGGCCAGCTTGGGCTATATAGTACATTCAAGGCCAACCTGAACTACACAGTGAGACCCTGTCTAAAAAAAGTGCTAACATCCATCAAGAAATGGACAAATTGCAGTACACACATGCATATACTGGAACATTATTCAACCCTCAAAAGGGAATGAAGAATGGATGCATGCTACAACTAACATAAGTGAAAGAATCCAGACACGATGATTAGCATTGTACAACACTATCTATATGAAATACCCCAGGGAAATCTATAGGGAAAGCAGACCTCTGCTTGCTTGCTGGGTACTGAGGAGAAGGAGAAATGGGGAATAATGTTTAATGGGTACGAGATGTTCTTTTTGTGGTGAAGGAAATGCTTTGCAAGCAGAGATAAATGGTGGTTATATAACACTGTGATTATGCCCCTGAGCTGTTCATTTTAAGAGGCTTAATGTTATAGGGAATTTCACCTCAGTAAGAAAAAATTGTAAAATAATATCAAATTCCCGGGTATGGTGGCGCATGCCTGTAATCCCAGCACTTGGGAGGCTGAGGCAGGAGCACTGCAAGTCAGCCTAGTCTGGGCAAGTCAGTGACTTAGCAAGACCCTGTCTCAAAAATAAAAAAGAGCTGGCTACATAGTAAGACCCTGTCTCAAAGCAACAATAAGAAAGAAAGAAAGAAAGAAAGGGAAAGAAAGAGAAAGAAAAGAGGGAAGGAAGGAAAGGAGGAAGGAAGGAAGAAAAAAAGAAAGAGGAAGAAAGAAAAAGAAAGGAAGAAAGAAAGAAAGAAAGGAAAGAAAGAGAAAGAAAGAAAGAGAAAAGAAGGGGAAAAAAAGAAAAGAAAGACAAAGAAGGGCTGGGATGCAGCTCAGTGCAAAGGCACTGGGTTCAATTCACAGTACCAACAAACAAACTACACAAGAACCCAATTCAGTTAAATCACACAAGAACATACGCATGGATTCCTGTACACCCTAAGTAATTTTAACCTTTCAAACATGTGCTTCTTTTGGAAACAAGAGCTGCTTCAACACAGGCCCCAGGACTGAGGTATCAGGACAGCGGCTCATCTCACAAATCGGAATCTTCAAGCCTCGTCCACACGCTCCTGTGGCTTCCCATTTGGCCAGTACTTACTTCTCCTTCCTTAAATAACATTTTGACTCCAAAGTTCTCCCTGTAGCTGCAAAAAAGTGACCACACATGTACAAACTACCCAGTATAGCCAAAAGAAAACCAAAATTTACTTACAACGGAGGTGAACAAGGCACCTAAAAACTCGTATTTATTAGAGAAGTCAAAAAAATTAAGATTTCTTTCTTAACCTCTTGTCAGGCTCAGTCCTTTTATTTATTTATTTAGACTTTTTTTTTTTTTTTTGGAGACAGGGTCTCATTATGTAGCCCAGATGGCCCCAAACTCATAGTGATCCTCCTGCCTCAGCCTCCGAAGTACTAGGATTACAGGCATGCACCATCATGCCCAGTGTCAGGCTCAGTCCTTAAAGACTGCCTCTGCCAGTTGTGGCAAAAAGTATCTCAATAGCCACATTTCTCTTGCTTAATGGGTCTTTGTGCCTTTTATTTCCTATTAAGCCACTGTGATCCAGCATCCCATCTCTCCTTTCAGATCTCTCCCCTGCGCATCCAGATCTCCTTTGAGTACCACTAGACACAGTCCTTTAGTGCAAAACACTGCTCCTAGATTATGTCCCAAAGCAGAGAAAAAGAACACAGAGTTCCATATCTATGAGATGACACATACCCTGCTTACTAGTCAGACTGCCAAAAATCATTTGCTTCTCCTCTTGTAGGTCTGGGCAAACACAAAGGGAACTGTGCTCCTATGTCTGACTACTGCTTCCCCACAGGCCTTGAAGAACTCATCATCAGAGATCCTTCCTCTCTATAAACCCAAACAGAGCACTTTGTTTATTTTCTCTTAGTATTTAGTTAGTAGTCTGTATTTCCAGACATGTTTGGCAAGTGCCTTCAGGTTTCTCAGTACAATGTTTCATCCAGTCACTGAAGGCAACGCATTGTACCTTGAATTTTCATGCCAAGAAGACGGCGCAGACTGAAAAGGAGACCTTCAGTATCATCTTCCTGCAATGGATCAGACTCTATGAATGTAGAAGACCCAGATCTAATTCCCAGGTGTGCGAGTGTCTTGCAGTGTGATCTCTGGTCAGCTCTTTAATCTTTCTGTACCTTAGTTTTTCCATCCTGGAAAACACGGATTGTATTACTGGTCCCTTCTTGAATTCATGCTCTCTCTTCTGAATGAGAATATTAATGTCCTATAATTTGTTTAAAAAGTGGGGGTGGAGGGTGGAAAAAAATCAGAAAATTCAGCAGACAATTTCTCACTTTAGTCACATCTGCTATGCAGAAATACACGGTAGAACCAGCAGGAGTCCCTAAGCAAGTTAATCCCTCAGAAAACAGCTCCAACACCCACTCCACAAATCACATGCATCACAATAATGGGAAACCGGGCCAGGGACAACCTTCAGATGCTAGGTAACTAGAGAAGCAAGTCATTGTGTATCACAGGCTCTCAGATAATACAATCACCCTGTACTCCCACCCTTACCAACCCCAGTTGGAATTTTGAAAAGGAAATGCCACATAGGGGGATGCCCTGGAACAATCCCACAGCTAAGGTAGGACAAATGGGTGAGAAAAGAAGTATAAGATCTAAGACAACTTAAGACTTAAGGCTATTTTATAATTATTTTTTAGTTACTTGCACACTTCTGAATATAAAATCCTGAGCAGCATATTGAAAGGGATTATCAAAATGAAAAAATACTGTCCAGAAGCAGTGCTGGCATGCCTGTAGTTCCAGCTACTTGAGAGGCTAAGGCAGAGGATTGCTTGGGCCCACAAATTTGAAACTAGCCTGGGCAACACAATAAGATTTCATCTCAAAAACTAATCTTAAAATGCAAATATTCATTTTTTTTTTCTTCAAATATTCATTTTAAAAGCCAGGTATGGGGTGGGGCATGGTGGTACACGCCTGTAATCCCAGCACTCAGGAGGCTGAGGCAGGAGGATCACTCTGAGTTCGAGGCCAGCCTGAGCTACAAAGTGAGTTCAAGCCAGCCTGAACTGCACAGTGAAACCCTGTCTCAAAAAGACAAAAACAAAAGCCAGGTATGGTGTCACACGCCTATAAAACCAGCACTGTGGGAGGCAGAGGCAGGAGGATCACAAGTTTAGCCCAGCCTGGGCAATTTAGCAACTTGGCAAGATCCTGTCTCAAAAAAAAAAAAAAAAAGAAAGAAAAGAAAAGAAAAGAAAAAAGGCCAGGGATACAGTTCAGTGCAAAGGCCCTGGGTTCAATCACCAGCATGTGTAAGCATTTTATAAACAATGCTCTAAAATTTTGAGTTGTTATTACTGTTTTGCTTATGGATTTACTTGAAATTGAAAATGTTCTTTCAAGGAGCTGATGAGCCAATATTACAATTCATTTTTTCAGGCTGGGGGTATAAACTCAGTGGTACACACTCACCTAGCATTCGTAAGGCCTTGGATTCAATCTTTAGTACCACCAAAAAAAAAAAAAAAAAAAAAAAAGACATTTTGTTCACATATTTACCAATTTAAGTTTTTTTGCTTTTGTTTTTATTTGTTTTTGATTTTTTGAGACAGTGTCTCATGTAGCCCACGCTGGCCTCTAACTCATAATCCTGCCTTGGGCCTCCTGAGTGCAGGGATTACAGGCTCGGCTACCAAATACAATCCAAATCAACCTCAAGTCACTGAAAAACTACATCTTCTTAAATTAGCTAAAAATCAAGCAGAGTAGCACTACCCTAACTGAGGTGGGACAGTGAGCCAGGGCAGAAATGAAGAATCGTGCATACCCAAGTGAATGGAACATGAATACATCATTATTTTGACTTAAAAGCAAAATCAAAGGTCAAAGTTTTCCAATAGGGATCAAGAGAAAATGTTATGAATATCCAAGGTATAATCAAAATTAAACATAATGTATAACCAGTTCAGGAAGTTCAATAATCTTCAGTATTTTTCATGTATTTATTAATCCTAATGGCAGCCCAAGGATGAAAGAAATTTGTCATATTGCAGTTACTTATAACCATAGGAAGAATGTGAATGTATTATAATGTACCATCTTTCTTTCTTTTTTTTTTTTTTTTTTTTTGTGGGTACCGGGGGGTCGACCTCAGGACCTCACGCGCCAGCAGGCGCCCGTGCCGCTGAGCGATATCACCGGCCCCTTTTTCGTATGTGGGTTCCGGGAGTCAAACTCGGGCCCTCGCGCTTGCTGTGCAGGCACTTAAGCCGCTGAGCCATCTCACCGGCCCTAATGTACCATCTTGATAAAAATATTTCACCAAATGCGAAGGATCTACCATATCATTTGCACTATTCGAGGCACAAAGTATTCCACTGACATGGCCTATTCTACACTGAGAAAGACATCTAGCAACTTTATCCTTATGGTACACAGCTATGAGTAAAGAAGTATTTCTGACAGCCCTATAAATCTATAGGGAGATTTATAAATCCCTTGGGAGACTGAGACAGGAGGACCACAAGCTCAAGGCCACCTGGGCAACTTAGAAAGACTTTGTCTCAAAAAAAAAAAAAAAGCCAGAGATATAGCTCCCTGAGTTCAATGCTCAGTACAAAAATTAATTAATTAATTAATGAAAAAAAAAGAAACATTTCTGAAGCTGGACACAGTGGCACACACATGACTGTGATCTCAGCACTTGAGAAGCTGAGGCAGAAGGATCACCACAAGTTTGAGGCCAGCCTAGGTTACATAGTGAGTTCAAGGCCAGCCTGAACTATAGAGTGAGACCCTGTCTCAAAAAACACACACACAAAAATAAAAAAATTAAAATTAAAATTAAAAATTAAAAGGGCTAGGGATAAACATCAATGTGAAGGCCCTGGGTTCTACCCCTGGTGATGCAATAAATAAATAAGATGCAAACTTAAGGTGATTTATTGAGAACACTTTCTTGGCAGGGACTGTGTGGTATCTCAGAGGTGACAACTGTGAGAAGATCTGAACAAAAAGAGGTAGCAAGTCACGTGGTTATAGAACAGCAGAGATTCCACAAGGCAAAGGGAACAAGCACATGAGTCCTGCAGTCGGTTAATGTCTACAGCCTTCTCCAAATATCCACTAACTAGACTTCTCCAGGCACGTGCTGCTGCCACTCCACCATGCCCACAAGATTTCCTGACTTTCAGGTTCGCTACTCTCCCAAGGACCCAAACCTGAATCCAGGAACACATTGTGCATACTATTCTCTTCTTTCCCACTCGGTGACCAACTCATATTAGTAAGGTAATAACATGCTGTTATCTTCAAAATGTTGCATCTTCCTCTTCCCCTTCTTCCCCACTAACACTGTACCAAACCAGAATCGTGGAAATTACAGAACATGAGGACTGGAATGATCCTTAGATATTACTGGCGCAATTCCATCTTACTGAAGCCCACATTAATCAAGACTCCAAGGTATCAGGCAAAAGATCTTTTTTTTTTTAATGTGGGTAACGGGAGTCCACCTCAGGACCTCGCGCTTGCCAGCAAGCGCTTGTGCCACTGAAAGATATCACCAGCCCTTTTTTTCCTTTATGTGGGTTCCGGGAGTCAAACTCAGGACCTCGCGCTTGTCAGGCAGGCGCTTATGCCGCTGAGCTATCTCACCGGCCCTTTTTTTCCTTTATGTGGGTTCCGGGAGTCAAACTCAGGACCTCGCGCTTGTCAGGCAGGCGCTTATGCCACTGAGCCATCTCACCGGCCCCCCAAAGATCTTTTGTACCATACCTAAATGTTTTGTGTGCCCCTTCCCAAGTCCAATTCATCAGGCATACTGCTCACACATGAATACTGCTTACGCACTGCCTTCATGTCACTTATCTCCCTCCTGAAGTCTCCTTTCACTGTCCTACATATACACCATGACCATTTCACCTAAGTCTTTATGCTCCTTTTTTTGGCGCACTTTTTCTTCTTTCTTACCTAGCCAAACCTGACCTATTTTTCAAGCCCTTCTTTAAAGAGTGTTCAGTGACTATGGCAGCCTTTACTGATTTCTCCCTTCTCAGGGAAACTCTGTAATAGTTAGCAGTTTATCATACAATCTAGCACTTGTATATAATCTCTCTTTTCCCAATCTTGTCCACCTTGTAAAGCATAATAAATACTGTCTCTCCACTCAAACGCTTACTAGCTGTTTCATATTTAGCCAGACCAAAACTCCTTAAGTACAGAGATCCTGTCTATGCAATAGAATCCTGCAGAAAATAACAGTTACCAAATTCTTAGCCCTTACTACGTGCCATATAGTGTATTAAAATCGTCACAATACTGTTTGGTTGATATTATTCTTCCCACGTTACAGAATAAACAAAGGCACAAAGAGGTTATGCTGAAGTTGCATATTGTGGAAAAGATAAGTGTTGGAATTTGAGCTAAACTATTTTCCAAAACTGGCACAGAGTAGACTGCAAACAAATGTTTGCTGAATTATCCTACCATTTCAATGTGTGCGGATGGTCTTTTCATCCCAAATAAACTAACGAGGGTAGAAGCCATGCCGGGAGGCTGGTGGGCTGGATTGAAAGAGAACTGCCCTTCCTAGTTGAGTACCCATCAGATGCTAGGTTCAGTCATAAGTATTTCATTTCCAACATTCCATTTGCTGTTAACACTCCTAACTGTAAATTCTTTTCAACAAATAGCTGTCGTAATTCCTCCATCAGATTCACCCAAAATGTCACTCATTCTCAATCAAACGCAAATGCTCCCACATGCAATGAATACAACACCCTCTCTCTACCTCTCAACTCAAAAAGACAAAACCCTCTCAACAGGCATCAGCTAGTAAGGTTAAATACCTCAGCTTCAGCAAGCATTTACCACATGCCTGACCTTCTTCAAGGCAGGCCACCCTGCTCTTCATTCTAACACTCATGACCTCATTTATTAATGATGAAGGTGACATCTCCACTTTACAGACAAAATAACGTTCAAATAAAGGTCACTGTTAATCTGAAGCCACGTGGCCAATGGCAGATTCTGGAATACAATTCAGGTCTCCTAACTGCTCTATTCCACTGCCCCAGCTGATACACTTTAGTGTGTCATCCGATTTATCCTGATCTCGCTGGGTTAGGGTTGGAATTTACAGCAAAAGCTCTGGAGTAATTTCCATTTCGAAAGGTATTTATTGGAGCCGGGCCTGGCGGCGTATGGTTGCAGTCCCAGCATCGGGAGGCTGAGGCAGGAGGACCGCCACAAGTTCGAGGCTGGCCTGGACTACATAGTGAGTTCAAGGTCAGCATGAACTACATAGCGAGACCCTGTCTCAAAACAAAACAAAAAAAAGGTATTTATCAGATACCTATTTGTCAACCATGTAGATTCAAACACCATTTCATCTCCTCCACTTATTCGCTATGTGACATGAAGAAAGTCGTTTCACCTCCCTAGGACCTCGCAAATGGGATAATAGTATCTACCAAGCAGTAATGTGGTGAGACGATCAAAGGAAAAACACTCGACACTGCGCCTAGCATGTAGCGGACATCTGGCATGTAATGGATTCCCTCACCTAACCCCTGCCCCCACCAGCCCCGGGGTTCACGCACTACGATCACGCGACAGGGTGTCCACTCCTCACTCCAGAAGCCTGCTAGCGGCTCTGGGGTTCCTAGGCCCGGGGCGAGGCGCACTACCGTACCTGCATGGAGTCGGCGCTGACGATCTCGCCACCCAGCCGCTGGCCTAGCTGCAACGCCAGGGTGGACTTGCCAGTGCCGGTGGCCCCGAGAATCACTACAAGAGGCAGTGTCCCTTTCAAGCCCCGAAGCGCAGGCCTCACAGGAACGGCTCGTGCAGCCGCCACAGCCGCCATCTTCGAGTCGTTTGCGCATGAGCCGGGGCAGCTGTCCCCATGGCAACAGTCAGTGCGCTGGCGCGGAGCTCACGTTCCGAAGGGAGGGTACGAAGGGAGGAGCCAGCTACCGGACAAAGGTCCCAAGCTTAGCAGGCTTGCAGCGCGGCTGCCGTCATCTACCAGGTGTCAGAGCCTGAGTTATCTGCTCTCTTTCAAGGGAGCTAGCAGCCCCATCTAAAATAGATCTGTTCCTATATTTCTTTTTCTTCATAGCACTAATTACAATATAAAATTGTATATTGGCCTTTTAATGTCTGGCTTCTACTCCAGGCTGTTAGTTTCATGAAAACAAAGGACAAATTCTGCCATTGTCCTTGCTAAATTTCCAGTGCGGAGCACATACTTGGTACCACCGAACAGAGACACCCAGTAATTATTCAGTGGGGAGGAGACTTGCCTATTTAGTCCTGAAACTGTGAGCTCAGGGATGTGGCATTCTCCCAGAATCAGACCTGCTCTAGTATTTTCATTCCACAGTGCAGCTTCAGAGAGAATCAGAGGGCAGGACAAAACTTTCCATCCCCTTAACTAAAGGATGCAAGAGATAGAAAAACAGCAAATAAACAACAACCCACCAAATCAGAAGAGGAAATGAAAGGAAGGAAAGAGTACAGCAGTAACAGCTTTCAGATTATAGTGGGAGTGGGAAAAATAAGGATGAGAGGACCAGAATTCTTAAAATCTCAACCCTGATCTATCAGCTGTGTCACCCTCATTAATTTTTTATTGAGGCGGGGGATGTGTTACAGGGGACTAAACCCAGGACCTCCAAGATGCCAAGCAAGTGCTCTACCACTGAGCTACACTTCCAGCCCCTAATTCACCTATTATCCTCAGTGTTCCTATCATGGAATCCCTCTGAGGATTGCCATAAGGAGAAAATGAAATAATGTCTGAAAGGTGCCTGCTACCATACCCTGGCACATAACTACCACCATTTGTTGAACACTTTCTATTATTATACTCTTAACATCCCATCTGCCTCTCCAAAGGGGTAGTAGCGGCAGCCTAAGGGCACAGAATTTTTCAGGAATGTGTCAAAATGCCTAAATAGCTATACTGTTAACCCCTTGTTAGCCAACTGGGGCCGGGATGTAGCTCACTGGTGTAGCATTTGCCTGGCATACACAAGGCCCTGGATTCTATCCCTAGCACTACAGAAAAGGAGGGGGAGGACTCTTTGCTTCCCGAGATTGGCTCCACTTAACTCTCAGGTCATACTGGGATCCCTCATGCCAAAGAAGTGACCCCTAAAAGTTAAGAGTCTATGACAGGGGACGGTGAGATGGCTCAGGGGCAGGGAGCCTGCTGGCGCGCGAGGTTCTGAGGTCGACCCCGGTACCCACCAAAAAAAAAAAAAAAAAATGAGTCTATGACAGCCCTGCCTACAATGACTACCAATATATTTCTCAATCATTTGAATCCCCTTTGGCATAATAGGCACTCTTGAAGACCCAGCATGAATCTTGTAGCCACGCATATTATTTAGAGAGCACCATTCCCAGTTCTGGGTCCCCGTTACCTCCCTTTCTCAAACCACCTTGCTTTGATCAAAAGCCCTGTTCTCTCCAATTTGTGGTACCCGCCTGGGGCTGGATTTAAAATGGAGATGTGTGACCACATATTAGCAGACACTTTCACATGATGGTTGTTAACTGTAGAGCCTTTGCCTGGAGACTTTCAGAGGGTATGGTTGCCATGACAACCACCAGAAAGATGGCAGGCCAGAGACATGATGGAGATAAAAAGGGAGGCTGATTTCATGATGACAGTCTGATGATGACACAGTATGCTCACTCATAGATGGGATAGCTCTGTCCAAGTCATGACCAGGTGACTGTTACTAGAGAGTGAAAAAAAAGAGGGGGGTAGAATTTTACACCAAGAGACCAGAAAAGGAAGAGGCTAGTTACCAAGGCAACTAGAGAGAAAGGAATGAAAAAAATAGGGCTTCACCACAGCAGCAGAAAATTGCTTCTAGCCAAGCAACACAGGACTGTTGCTATAGAAACAAGGAGAACAGGGATCCTGTAGACCATGGGGGAGAATTATCACTGAAATGCTGAGCAGGAAAGACTCCTAAATCAGAATGGAGCCTGTGGTTCAAAACAAATGAGAAGTGAGAAAAACAGTATCATTTCCATTCACTGCATTTCCACCAACCCTACCAAATGGAACCGTATTTTCAAAAATACTTTAGGCTGTTTTATTTCTAATTTGGCTTGTCTCTCTAATGATCTGCTGAACCCTAAATTTCAATAAAAATAGTTCCGAAAAATGTTTTGTAACTTGAAATTCTAATCAGAGACATTAAATTCAAGGGAAAATTAGGAAATTGAAATCTATAACCAGGAGTTAATAAATATTTTTAAAACAACAACAGCAACAACATAAAATCTGGGGCCAGTGAGATGGCTCAGCGGCTTAAGCGCCTGCCCGGCAAGCGCGAGGGCCCAAGTTCGACTCCTGGAACCCACACACGAAAAAAGGGGCCGGTGATATCGCTCAGCGGCACGGGCGCCTGCTGGCGCGCGAGGTCCTGAGGTTGACCCCCCGGTACCCACAGCAACAACAACCACAACAAAAAATAACAACATAAAATCCTCTAATGGGAAGTTTTGTAGGGCAATAAGTAGACAAAAGAAGGCAAAGGGGGTGTCAGGAAAGCTATTTGCCCAGGTATTGGTCCTTACACTTCTCTCTTTTCTGTCAGGCCATATGGGAAGTAGCTCACTCTATTTTGAAAGGAGGCTTAAGAGGATGGATAGATAGATAGATAGATAGATAGATAGATAGATAGATAGATAGATAGATAATTTCAAAGAAATTCTAGTTTGGGGAGGTTTTTTGCTTGTTTTGGTTTTGCCATGCAAAGATCAAACCCAGGGCCTTAAGTGTGGTAGACAAGCACTCTACCACTGAACTAAACTTCTAGCCCAGAATTTCTAATTTTTTGTTTGTTTGTTTGTTTTTTGTTTCTTGTTTTTGGAAACAAGGTCTCATTTTGTAGCGCAGGCTGGCCTTGAACTCGCAGCAATCCTCTTGCCTCAGCCTTCCAAGTACTGCTGCATGAATTTCTAATTTTAAAGGCAAAAATACCAAAATAGGTTCAGTCTGGAAGAGCACATCTAAAATGCGGAAATAACTGGGTGTGGTGACGCTTGGCTGTAATGCCAGCACTCAGGAGGCTGAGGAAGAAGAATCACCATAAATTCGAGGCTAGCCTGAACTACATAGTGAGACCCTGTCTCAAAAACAAAAACAAAAAGAGAAACAAATAAATAAATTGCAAAAATGAGGTACTAGAAATAAATTACTTGGAGGGTAATTACTTGCCTGCTCTCTGAAATTCCTCGCCTAGCCTCTGAAATTCCACCTAATTTTCACCCCCTGTGTGTGTGCTGTACCCTGGGGATAGGCACACAGCCAGGCTATGTTTCTCCGTACTCACCTCCTCCCTACTCCCCACCCTTGTAGTGGTGACTGAACCCAGGGACTCTGCACTGAGCTACATCGTCATCCCTTTTTTATTTATTTATTTTTAATTTTGAGACACTGTCTCACTAAATTGCTAAATTGCCCAGGCTGGGGTCAAACTTATGATCCTCCTTACTCAATCTCCCAGAATGCCGGCATTACAGGTATGTGCCACCACGCCTGGCCCCTACATCCTCTCCCCAACTCAGTTCTAGGCATTAAACCCAGGGCCTTCACACTGAGCTACATCCCCAGCCTTTTTAAAATTTATTTTGAGACAGGATCTCCGTAAGTCACTAAATTGCCCAGGTGGCCTTGAACTTGAGATCTTCCTGCCTCAGCCTCCCAGAGTACTGAGATTACAGGTGTGTTCACCACACTGGCTATACCCAACCTTCTTTAAGAAACTGAGAGCAAGCAATATATGGGGTGGAATATGGCAGAAAAGGAGAAAAAGAGGAGTGTAGGAAGGTAAGGAGGAAAATCTGGGTGATGACCCCAGGAGTGTTTATTCTATTATTTCCTGTTCTCTGTATACTTCAAATACTTTATTTTTAGAGCAAGTATGATGGTACATATTTGTAATCTCAGCTATTCAGGAGGCTGAGGCAGGAGGATTGCAAGTTCGAGGCCATCCTGGGCAACTTAGTGAGACCCTGTCTCAAAATAAAATTTATTTATTTTTTTTTAAAGAAAGAAACATATAGGGAGAAAACAAAACGCAAAGCCAGTAGAATGGCAGGACATTCAAAGCAGATCACCCAGAAGGCTCAAACATTTAATGAAGAAGGAATTCTAGAAGCTGCTGTGGCATTCAGGACAGAAAGAACATGCCACCAGGGGCCGGTGAGATGGCTCAGCGGCGTAAGCGCCTGCCTTGCAAGCGCGAGGGCCCGAGTTCGACTCCCGGAACCCACATACGAAAAAGGGGCCGGTGATATCGCTCAGTGGCACGGGTGCCTGTTGGCGCGCGAGGTCCTGAGGTCGTCCCCCTGGTACCCACCAAAAAAAAAAAAAAAAAAGAACATGCCACCAGAGACATCTCCTAGGTGAGAGAAGAAAGTTGGGTCAAAAACACTGGTTTTGTTGGTACAACCCACAGTGCTCTTGCAGCCCAAGCCTCATGTTAATTAGTATCCCCTATGAAAAACATATTTCCTTTAGGAAGTATTTCATGATGAACTTGGTGCCTATATGCGATACCTAGGGCTTCAGTAACAAACTACCATCAGCTAGGTGGCTTAAGACAACAGAAACTTATTCCCTGGCAGTTCTGGAGGCCAGATGTTTGAAAGCAAGGGCCATGCTCCCATTTCCCCTCTAGAGAGCAATTCTTCTTGCCTCTTCCTGCTTTTGGTAGTTGCCAGCAATTCTTGATGTTCCTTGGTTTGTGGCGCTATAATCCCAATCTCTACCTCTCTTCACATGGCCATTTTCTTTCCTGTGTGTGGCTATGGCTGTGTCTGAATTCCCTGTCCTTGGGATTTTAGTCTTTGGATTAGGATTTGCTAAATCAGAGTGTCCTCATTGTAACTTGATTTCACCTGCAAATCCCTTTTAAATAAATTAGCATTCACAGGATGTAGAGGATGTGAATATTGGCCATGATGGCAGTGTATAATATCACTCCCCGTTCAGTGCCCGTGGGTAATCACTGACGAACTGCTGTGTCCAGCAGTGTTTCCAGTGGTAGTAGTCCAGTTCGAAGTTGGGACATTGTCATTGCTCAAAATAAGCCAGGGGAAGAAACGAGTAGAGTTCCCTTTGTGACCGAGTTTGTGTTCCACCAGAAGCTGGCTCTCAGGTTTTCTCCAGAGCACTCCCTCACCATCTTGGAGGGAGCTCACTGCCAGCCGCTGAGCCCTCTAAGGGAGCCTGCGTGCCAGCAGGGGTCCCGAAGGCGCAGAACCAGGGAGGCAGAGATGCAAAAGGGGAAGGAGAGGCATGGCCACTGGAGAGGCTCATCTCAGGCTCCTCCAAGCTCTCTCCTCTTCTGACCCTTCTCTGTCTGTTGACTTGACTCTGGGCTTTATACCTTGAGTCTCAAACTTGTGACTTCCACTCAAACCCCTTTCTAAAGCGTCAGAGTCACATTTCTAAATTTCTGTTGGGTGCTTCATTTTGGATGACACCGTCCCCTCAACCTCACTGTGCTCCAAACCACTATCACTTTTTCTCCCTGACTTCCCTATTTATTTATTTATTTGTGGTGCTGGGGACTGAACCTAGTGCCTCCTGCATGCTAGGTAAGCACTCTGCTACAACCCCACTTCCAGCTTCTCTATTCCAAAGAATTACAAACGAATGCTTGCTTTAGAAAGGATATCCTTAGAAGGGGCTGGGGATATAGCTCAGTGGCACAGCGCCTGCCTGGCAAGTGCAAGGTCATGAGTTTGATTCCCGGTACCAAAAAAAAACCCCAAAAAACCAACCAAACAAAAAAAACGATATCCTTAGAAATCTAGAACAAGCCGAATTTTGTAAAAATGAGACTATCCATGCAGCTAGCAGATCAGAACAGATTCCTCCCTCTCCTCTAGATTCGACACAACCTTCCCAACTGCTCTTCCCCAAAGCTAGTGGTTTAACTAGAACACTTTCCTCCTCTTAGCCAAATACTAACTATACTTCTAGTCCCTGTTGAAGTCACAGTCTTTTTTTTTCCTTTTTTTTCAGTGCTGGGCTGTTACCCTCAGCCCTAATAAGTACTTCCTTCATGACTTCACCAAAGTTCTCTCCTGCCCTCCCCTACTTTTTGTTTGTTTGTTTTGTTTTTTGAGACTGTCTCACTATGTAGTTCGAGCTGGCCTTGAACTCACTAGGTAGCCCAGGCTGGCCTCAAATTTGTGGCAATCCTCCTGTCTCAGCCTCCTGAGTGCTGGGATTACGGCATGAGCCACCATGCCTGGCTTCCCTTTTCCCCTTTTGAAGCTGTGGCTCTTACCTGAAACACATGTTGCCTTATTTTGTGATATTTGCATACTCATAAACCTCCAGAAAGAAGAAACCATAACTTCATACATCACTGTAAATAGATTGCTCTTACTATATGGCAGGCACTGTTCTAAGCACTGGCATCAACGTTCTTTTAAGTGTGGCCTCACGGTTCCACCACCCTGCTTGCCTATTAGCAATACAAACTTCTGGCCCTAACCTTCTGCCTTAGTCTTGGGGTGGGTGGACACACTCAAGTTTGAGAATCACTTCCTTGACAAGATTTGCTTTAGAGTACTGAATGACTGAATGGAGTCAGTTGGCAGTTTGAAGGCACCTCAGCACCCAGTGAGGAACAATGGAGAGTCTGTAGATGCAACTGAGTTACAGCCACACAGCCTCTATCCACCATGGGCCCTGGACCCTGGGGACTAGTCAGAGGCTCAAGTCTTTGCCTCTCTTCCTCCTCCACCTATCTCAGTCTCCCAAAACCGTGGCTGCTCCTTTGGTGATGACTTATTGCCTTTTCACCCTTCCAGGTATTAGTATGCACACTCCAGTATAAGGTACCCCTGGGAAGCGGTGTGTGTGTGTTTCCAGTACTAGGGATTGAACCCAGATCCTCTGCACTGAAGCCACAACTGCAGCCTCTTTTTATTTATTTATTTTTTATTTTTTGAGACAAGGTCTCACTAAATCGAATGAGTTGCCCCACCTGGGCTTGAATTAGCAATCCCCCTGCCTCAGCCTCCCAGAGTGTTGGGATTACAAGCATGGACCACAGGCCCCTTGTTAACATAGTTTAAATAATAACAATCATTTACTGAGCACTAACATTGCTCACGACAACTCAATGAAGCAGGTGCTATCATTTATACCTATTGTATAGATGAGGAAATTGGAACTGGAAGAGGTCAATGACTTGCCCGAAATCACACAGCTAGAAAAATGTTGAGCCAAGATTTGAAACTACTAAGATCTGTTAGGTATGAGTGACCACTGAATCATACTGTTTCCCTCAAGTTAAAAGGCAGTCCGATATTTACTGGGCACCTACTGGACCCCTGGCACTGAGTCTAATCATTTAATAACATGCCTGATTAGAGACTTTAAGAACATATTTCCATTTCCTTGCCAAAAGAATGGTAACATTCATACAGCTGATCCCATCCACAGGAGCAGTTCTAAATAAACAGATATTAACAAAAGCTGCCACTGGGTATCCAGTAGAAGTGTCCACGCAGCCAGGATCTTTAGCTGACACATTTAGACATCTGCCCCTCCCCCCTCTCCAGGCAACCAGTTATCAAGCATCTTGGCTGGTTACCTT
This sequence comes from Erethizon dorsatum, assembly GCA_028451465.1. Classification (NCBI taxonomy): domain Eukaryota; kingdom Metazoa; phylum Chordata; class Mammalia; order Rodentia; family Erethizontidae; genus Erethizon; species Erethizon dorsatum. Next base: position 103,621,494 of record CM051827.1, on the reverse strand, counting down.
ATCCTCAGAGAGGAACATCTGTCACCCACTCCTGTTACCTTCCAGATCAATAAAGGCATCCTTATCCCCCTCCCCTTTTAAAGTGAATATCCTGACCTCAGGAGCGCGTTAGACAAAGTCAGTACATCTGAGGTGGTTCCCGCAGAATAACTGCCATTAGGGGCAGGAGTTACACGTGCACCTCAGCCTTTTACTGTGGAACAGAGGCCGACCTCTCCTATTTGAGGACGGCTTTTCTGCCACTCCTCGCTGTCCACATGCTGAGCTGGGTAAGTTGTCCAGAGGTGTGCTATTCAGTGCAAACCTAATTTGTAGAAATTGTTCTCTGAAATCTAGAAATAAACTCTTTGCTATTTTCAGACAAAGATAGAGGTAGGAGTCTGTAGAAATGAGCTAGCAAGGAGCTTAAAATACTTCACATTCCAGAAACACCCTCCCTTCCCCCCAGGACATAGCTTTATTCCTACTGTTTCTCAGCAGAGTGGCACTGGAAGGAGCTGTACTAGGCAGCTGGTGCCAGCTTTGTGGACTTGGACAAATGGCTCCCATGTCTGGGCTTCAGTTTGCTTATCTGTGAAACGGGCCTGACACCCTGCTCTCCAGGTTACTGTAAGGTTATTTTAAGGTTGCTAGTTCAAAAAAGCTAGCATTAGTTCCTGCACCAATGGACCCCTAGATTTACTGAGTGCCCATGAATTCTTTCAAGGTCCAGTAAAGGGAGAAAGGTCTTACAGATTAGTCTCTCAACAAATAGGCTCGAAGGATAGGAGCCAGTCAGGGTGGCACATGCCTATAATCTTGGCACTCTGGGAGGCTGACGGAGGTGGATTGCAGGTTCAAGCCCAGCCTGGGCAACTTAGTGGCTTAGTGAGATCCTATCTCAAAATTAGAAAATAAGTCAATAAATAAATAAGAAAGGACTGGAGATGTAGCTCAGCGCAAAGACCCTAGGTTCAATCCCTAGTACAAAAAAAAAGAGGCTAGGTTTAAGGATGTAGCTTTGCTTTAGATCATTTGCCTAGCATGCCCAAGGCATGCCCCAGGTTCTATCCCCAGCAACCCAAGTGCTCAAGCACACAAAGGAAGGCAGACAGACTGGGAGTTTTAAGAAAAGTGTTCCAGGGCCGGTGAGATAGCTCAGTGGCATAAGTGCCTGCCTGGCAAGCGTGAGGTCCTGAGTTCGACTCCTGGTACCCACATAAAAAGGAAAAAAGGGCCGGTGATATTGCTCAGTGGCACAAGTGCCTGCTAGCAAGAGTGAGGCCCTGAGTTCGACCCCCAGTAACCACATTAAAAAAGAAAAAAAAAAAAAACAAAAAAAAACGTGTTTCAGTAACCCAACTCTATTTTATCAAATACTTCCTAGGTTCTGGGTTTGTGACCTAGGGGCACTAAGGCATCAAGTGGAAAGTTTGCCTAAGGAGAGACTGAGCTTGGGATCCCCATTTTACTATGTGATTTTGAGAGAGAGACCATCTCTCTAGACACAATTACCACATGGCACTATATTGCTTACTTACCAGGTTGTGGTGAGAGTCACCTGGTAAATGTGGGAAATTTAAGAGTAGCTTCTTGACCCTACATAGGCTCCATAGCAGTTTAGGCAGGTAATACCAACCCAGGCCCCAGCAGTAAGGCAGGAGTAACAGTGGCCAACTGGGTTTCTCTCACCATGATGTTCATAGGCTTTCTGAACAGCAACTGTTTTCTTTTCACAGTCCCAGAGCGGGCCTCTTCGGAGCAAGACTCTCCAACCCAGCACACAAATGGCAGTGACTGGTTAGTCATGCAACACGTGCTCCACTTCGGCCCAGTAGGTGGCAGGCACAATGGTCCCAAAGAGAGATAGTTCCAACAAGCAGCTTAAGTGATGGAATTCCGTGTTTACTTCTCCTACACACCCCATGCTAACCATGCAATGTGGTCATTATAATGTACCAGTTAAGATCTCTGGAGATAGGGTTTCGAATTTCCACTTACTTACTAGCTGTGTGACCTTGGGTAGTTCTGTTTCCTCATCTGTTGCCCTGGCATGTGAAGTGGGCAAAGTGGTTAGACATAGAGTGTCCCATGAGAAAAAGCCATTAGGAAATTCCCCAATTTTGCATTTCAAGTTTATGGGAGAACTAGGGGTAGAAAAGAGAACCTTAATTTTCCTTCCATTAATAAGGGGAGAAAAGAAAAGAAAAATAAAAATTACATCAAAAATTCTCAGAGAGGGCCGGTGAGACGGCTCAGCGGCTTAAGCGCCTGCCTTGCAAGCGCGAAGGCCCGAGTTCGACTCCCGGAACCCACATACGAAAAAGGGGCCGGTGATATCGCTCAGTGGCACGGGCGCCTGCTGGCGCGCGAGATCCTGAGGTCGTCCCCCCGGTACCCACAAAAAAAAAAAAAAAAAAAAAAAAAAATTCTCAGAGAATTTTAAAGACATTCTGCAAAACATCACAACACTAAAATAAGAACAGCTCCATCCCAGAGAATATGAGGCTTCATGGTTTAAAAACAATTTAGTCTACTACCGGACTTAATATCTGCAAAAATCCTGTGAAAGGGCCGGTGAGATGGCTCAGCGGCTTAAGCGCCTGCCCGGCAAGCGCAAGGGTCCGAGTTCCACTCCCGGAACCCACATACGAAAAAAGGGGCCGGTGATATCGCTCAGCGGCACGGGCGCCTGCTGGCGCGCGAGGTCCTGAGGTCGACCCCCCGGTACCCACAAAAAAAAAAAAAAAAAAAAAAAATCCTGTGAAAGAGCATCTGTCCCCATTTTATAGAGAAAGGAACTAAGAGTCAGAAAAGCTAAAAGGCCAAAGCAGCAGCAGTCAAGCTGGGATTTCAAGCCTTCTAAAGCACAAATTCAGCACTCCTCACAAGAGAATTTCGTTTCCACCGAGTACTGAGCCTACATTGTTTAGACATGCCTGAAGTGGCATTTCAGGAACCCAGAGTGGAATGACCAGGTTCGCAACATGGTTAGAGAAATGCAGCCGTCTGGATCACTATGCTAACCTAAAATAGTTTTCCTTGGTTCAGGAGGACTCAGATAGCATAAGCTGCCCCCACTGACATATTTGAGAAATCTTTTATTAGAAGATGTCCCAGAAGGCAACACTTGAAAATCAGGCAATCAGTAATCACAACTAAATACAAAATTTCAGTTAAACTTGCCTTTCAAAATAAATCAGACCCTTGCAACAGGAGAATTGCCCAAGTTTTTTTTTTTTTTCCTTGTACAAAAACAACACCACTTTGCAAAAGGCATACAAAAATACAGTATTAAAAAAAAATTTTTTTTCCTCCCAGCATAATACCCAGCAGCAGCTTATAAAACACAAGCTATTCAGGTGGGACATCAGTAACCTATTTCCCACCTGTCCTTCCAAGACAGTTCCAGAAGTCAGTTGGCTCCTGAAAACCCTGCTCCAGAAGGTAGAGCGTCTATACATCCAGAAGTTCCACTGGGGTTCTCTGAGGCTAGGAAACAACCTTAGAAAGAGAACACCATGGACAGTAGGTAGGAAGCAGCACTTGGTTTTTCAGCGCTATGAAGAGTGTTTATCATCCATCCCTCCTCCCCCACTTCCACATTCAGAGCCAGCAGGTACCTGCTGTCCCGGGCAGTTTTGGAGGGGCTGATCTTTTTTCCACGCCAAGCTGAGGGGTTGCTCACATGCCACCTACAGGGTTAGGTGGCTTTCCCATACTGGAGGCTATACCTCAATTCCACTTGGAACTGCAGAGTCCAGCTGGAGCAAAATCCATCATAGTTGGCTAAGCAGAGCTCCTGGAAGCGCCTTTGCAACCCACCAGGAAGCAGGTCCACCTTATGGAGCCCTGGATGAGTCCCAACAGCTCTCCCCAGAACCTCAATAAGGCCTAGATTCTGGAAAAGGCTTCTGACTCATGTCAAGCTGGCAGAGAACCAGGCTGGTAGCTACAGAGCAAGCTCCCTGGGCAGGTTTGTATGATTCCAGTAGAACTTCAAACAGAATCGAGGACTGAGATGAGAGGCAGGTGGGAAAGAGGAAGTAGTACAGTGCTTCCTTTTGAGGTACCTTATACCTGCTTGAGAAGAGTCCAAGATGAATCTCAAATGGCCCTTGGAAAATACCTGGGAAGGAAACAAGTTCATGAGCCAGGACTCCAAGCCTTCCCCAGGCCCCAAGCCAGGCCCCATTTCCCTGCGTTTTTGGGAAATGTTTCAGACCAGTGGGTAAAAGGTGCTACAGAGCCCATTGCATAACAAAGGCAGAATGAAACAAAAAAATCCCTTGTGAGGACAGAAAGCTCTCTCCTTCAGAGAAGAGGGTCCAGAGCGCACTGAGACAAAGAATCTAGGGGCCAAGCTCTTTAAATGTTCTCAAAGTCCCAGCATTGAGAGTAAAGGGAAGGGTGTCGCCTAACATAATATATATATTAAAGGTTTGCACTCCTCAGCTACTGTAAAGTGTCTGACAGTGAGGTAATGGTCCATGTTGATCAAGTCTACGAGCTTGTCTTCACCCACAACAGCTCATGTGTCTCCTGGAAAAAGGAGCCTCAGGGAGAATGTTCAGGCCCAGCTGTCCTTGCATCACCCCCAGAGACATCAGTGGGAGCATCCTTTCCTAGCCTAAAGCTCCGGTGGAGTGTGAGATTTCATGCAGGCTGGAGCCCCTGACAACGTCCACCACCTGTTGCACAGCATCTGTCAGCCTTTTCTTCAGAGCTAGCTAGCGAGCTAGGCAGACCCCCAGGCTCCTCAGTCAGCTGCCTGCTGAGAAGCCAAAGGCGCCAGAGAGGACGCAGCACTCTGATGAGTCAGGGAAGAGGGAGAGCTGGGTTTCAAGGTTTCCAAGAATGCAAGCCCTTATTGTGTGTGCACCGGCTGCGATGCATTCTGGGATCTACTGTTCAGACTGTCCCACCCTAACCAAAATGTGCAAATTACTAAAGGGGAAAGGGAGATTAAAATATAAATGTGTGTCTTTGTAAGAGAGAAGAGTCAAGCTTTTTGGTCAGTTAGTAGCCGCTGAGGTACGCGATTCTTTTCTGCAGTTGCTGCTGCCGACACCGGAGCTGTCTTTTCTCTGTAGCCATCCTCTTCTCAGCCCCCACCAGGGCTTGCAGATATTCCAATGCCTTGCTGAGGATCACTACTTTGGGGGCCTTGGAGCAGCTGGCCAAGGTGGGCACCTGGTCCCTCAGGGCCAAGAACCGTGAGCGGAGGTCATTTCGCCTTTTGCGCTCCAAGAAGTTATGGTTTTTCCTCTTGCTCATGTCCTCAGTATCAGAACTGACAGGTTTGAGGTGGCAGGGCTGAGGCACCTCACTTTCTACAGGTGGGGTGCTCACAATCTCTTCATTCTCCTCATCTTGCTTCTCCTTGGGTGCTTCTCTCTCCATAGTCTCTTCCTGGGGACCCCTGTCTGGGGCTTCTTCTTGGGAGCAACTTTCTGGAGGAAAACGGGCAGCATAGTTGTGCTGTTGCTGATGGATGGAGATATGGAAGTGTTTCATGCAGGGATCCAGAGGGTCTGCCCTCACTGTAATGGTGACCGGCTTCCGTATACCCAGAGACTGTCTTTTCTCCACTGTTACAACGTCGATTTCTTCACCCTCTATCCAAGAAGAGAAGAAACACATCCCATGAGAAACAAATACATAGATCTTGCAGCTTCAGCTCTCCCTGCCAGGCCTTGGGAAGGTAAGGGACATTTTCCCAATTTAGATATCAACAAATTGAAGTGAGGAGAAAGACAGCTGATTCATTTGTACTGGGCAAAGGGCAGAGTGAAGGGAAGGAGGGGAAATAACCAAGAGGGAAAATATTCTCCAATTTCCTTTTGCACAGCAAGGCTTAGATAAGAACAAAAGGCGGACCCAAGCCAACAGCCCCCAGTCTGCACAGCCTCTCCCCTCCCCCACTGAGGGGATGGAGAGAAAGAGCTACCGGCCTGGGACAAAGTTTAGCCATAAAGATCTTCCCCAGTCGGGCTCTTTCATGCCCAATCAGAATTGTAAATGAGGGGTCTGTGGGCAGAGCTGCCCTTTGTTCCTGCCCAGCACAGCCTGCACTTGGGAATTGTTACTTTTCACAAGTTATAAATCCTATTATTCCCCCACCTCTCTATTCTGCCACCTTTTCACTTGACAATTCGGAGAAGGGAGGGCTACAACCATCCCTCCTCACCACAGAAGGGAGAGAAAGAGTTTCCCTGAGGAGTGTTTTGCTCCTGGGTTCAATGGGTTTCTAAAGTCATCCACCATTTATAGGTCACCCACCCCACCCCCTTCCCCGGACCAGAAGAGAGTTGGATTTGTAATCAGAGGTCTCCAAAAGCTGCAGGAACTTTGCAAAGGTACAAGCAACCATTTCCAACCTACTTATACCAGAGGCAGAGAATGAGCATTGCAATGACCCAGTTACAAGGGCCAAAATGCAAGAAACCTAGACACCAGGACCTATCCCCATCATTCCCTGGCTCAAAGGTCTGTAGGATTAACCCAACCAGGGGAGAAGCAATTGGAGGAAAAAAAAACCCTCTTGTTCCCCATATTTTGCAGCTCCCCCACCGGAGGCCACCTTAATGCATTCTGGCCCGACAACAGAAGAGCTCCGTTCTCAGCCTCTTTTGCATATCAGGAAGCTTGAGTCCCTTTGTCAGGAAGGCTTCCATTGTGTGGACAATCGCATTATTTCTCCATTAATAAAACCTGACCATTCAGCCCTCCTGGCCCCAAAGCCTGTGACTGGCTGGCTAAGCTGTGTTTGGAATGCTATTTTACCCAGCCCCTTGCCCCTATTGGCTGAGCCCTGCTGTCAATCACACTCCCCACCCCCCCTCATTGTTTGCAATCTGTTGCATTTTGTTCTAGACCATGTGGCCTGAGAGTGAACCAGGGGCCCACAAACAGGTTCAGGTTAAAGGGCAGGTCAGAAAACGACTCAGGAGGCTTCTCTAAATCCCAGATTTTTTATTTTCTCTGCTAAACCTCATGACTGGTAAGACTCTATCTAAGAAAGAAACAATTTAAAACACTATTCTCCTTTTTCAGAGAGTAGTGTCTGACTCTAGCCAGATAAGGAAATGTCCTCAGCAGGATGATCAAGTTCAACCTCCTCATTTGCAAAGGAGGAAACTGGGGCCCAGATCAGCCAAGCCCACATATCACCTTTGTAACACTCAGAATCTCAGACCTTCAAACTTCCAAAACAATGCTCTTTCTATGCAATAACTCTACCAGTCTTTGTAGAAACACTTCTTTATTGGTTTCTTGATCTCAAGACTCCTATTCCAGCTATTAAATAAACACAAGCTCTTGGTGTAGAAAGCAGGTTAAAAACGACCTTTTACACAGTGGATCAAACAAAAAGTAACTTAAATTTTCTTGTTATCCTCATTTTTCCCTTAAGTGTACAACAACTTCCATACCCCATATTCCCCAGTTCCCTTTTTCCTTCCTTTCTTTATATTTTTTGAGACAGAGTCTCACTATGTATAGTTCAGGCTGGCCTTGAACTCTTCGCGACAATCCTCCTGCCTCAGCCTCCTGAGTGGTGGGATTACAGGCATGCACCACCATGCCTGGCCCCTGTTCCCTCTTGAATGGCCATTTAAGTTATTCTCAAAAACTTCAGTGAGTTTTCTGTGTCCTGATTTGTGTGCCACTAGCTTCAGTATGCACCCTTCGAGAGGATCCTTTCCAGTACTTCTCACAGGTACAGAGTTCTAACATGTCTAAAAGGCTGGGGGGAGAATACCACAGTCCAGTGGCACAGGATGCTCATCTGCCCTAGTGTCTTTGCTCTTTTTTTTTTTTTTTTTTTGTGGGTACCAGGGGTCGACCTCAGGACCTCGGGTGCCAGCAGGTGCCCGTGCCGCTGAGCGATATCACCGGCCCTTTTTTCGTGTGTGGGATCCGGGAGTCGAACTCGGGCCCTCGCGCTTGCCAGGCAGGCGCTTACGCCACTGAGCCATCTCACCGGCCCTCTTTGCTCTTGCATCAAGGATGGGGAGTAGGGCCTGGCATTGTATGGCCATGACCCCAGTACCTAGCTCACAGGTTGGCACTAAGTGAGAGCTGGAGAACATTTGCTGAATGCAAGATAACAAATGAAGCCCACATTTTGGTAGGGAGCCAGGACACCTTTCAACCTTAGGTGAAAGCAGCAGGTTAGTCTTTCTCAAACATCAAGGAAGACCCTCAAACAGCAAGGAAGAGGTGCTTAGCTGGAATGGAGCGTGGGTAAAAGAAGCTGGCTAACTGTTAGGAAGCTAGGGTTCCCTTCAGGGATTTCCCATGTCTAAGCCTCAGTTTTTCCGTCTGTTAATGGGGAACACTTATTCCTCCCCCAGCTATCTCATGGATGATAAGGCACAAGTGGTAAACAGTGGGAGAGGCAAGAGGGGCTTTTTAAAGTAGAGCAGGCAGGAAATCTAGGTTTTTTAAAGGATGGAGGCTTTGGCTTTGCACAAAAGGCTCCTCTGCTTCTTCTCTCCCTAGGGAAGTGTGAGTTTCCCAGGGAAAAAGGCAACAACAAAAAAGCTTCAAGCTTGAAGTGACTCTTAAGGGCTCCCTTCCAACCGTCCAAGGACAAAAATTCCCTACAGTCCAACCCAAGTATTGTTCTCTCTAAGCGCCAACCCTCACCCAGTCTCCCTGGTCCCCAGGGGCTCCAATCATCATCAGAGGGACTCTGGCTCCCTCCCCACTTCTCCAAACTGTTTACCAACACACCCACGTGCCAGACAGACACTGCTGGGGGCTACACCGGCAGCTCCAGCCAGAAAAAGGGGAGGTGACAGAAAGACTGGAGAAGACGCAGTGCCAGACCTCAGGCAGCGGTAGAGCTCTGGCCACCCATGGGGTGCCCCCCTCCTTAGATGTTCCCAGGTGGTCCTTACCCGAGTCGCTTGGGCTCTCGGACCCCGAGCAGGCCTGGGTCTTGGGCTCACCCAGCTGACAAGGGGTGGCGGGCGCCGGGTTGCCGGCTTCGAGACTAGGAGTGCAGTCCGGGGCTGCAGGCGCCTTGGGCGGGTTCCCCCGGGGCGCGCCAGGAGCCAGCCGGTCGCTCACCGCTCTCTCCAGCCGTTCCCGGGCGGAGAAGCCGCTCCACATGCAATCACGACGGATGATGGAAGCGTAGTTCCTGCCCCAAGCTTTTGAGTGGCCCCGAGATTCCGCCTCGTCTCCGACGCCCCCACCGGGCCAAGGCTCCGAGGGACCAATCCCGGGGGCTGGGTCCCCGGCGCCAGGACCGGAGCCCCAGGGCGGCGACGTGGGGGGCGACGGCACCAGCTCGAATTTCTTCCAGATGTCCTCGCTGGGCGCCGTGGAGCGGTAGAAATCCTCCCCGCAGTCGTAGTCGTAGAAATAGTGCTGGTACGAATCGAAGTCCATGTCCGCTCCCTGCGGGAGGGAAGGGGGGACGTGCTAACTGGGCTGGGACAGAGGGAGGAGGGGACCCTGGGTCCCTGGGCACGGTCGGCTGCCCGGCTCTCGTTCCTCCCCAAACCCACCGGCTCGCAGCTTGCGCCCTGCCCTCGTGCCCTGGCGGCGAGTCAGAGCTCCCAGGGAAGAGGCTCACAGCGCGCGGAGCAGGCTGCGGGGAGCGAGTTCAAAGCAAACTTTGCCAGCGCCGCCCGGAGCGCAGCTCCCAGGGCCAGGCCGGGCAGGGCGAGGGCACGCTGTGCCCAAATAGGCAGCCTGCAGCCTGTAGGCTGCTCGCCCCCCGAGACCCGTGCCCGTGCCCGGGCCACCCGCAGCCTCACCTCGCTCCCGCCGCCCGCCACTTGGAGCGGACAGGCTCCCCGCCGACTTGCGGCAGCCCGGCAGCCCGCACACACACACATGCGCGCCACCGAGCGCGCGCCCCGCACTCACGAGCGCGCGCCCTGCGCGCGCGCCCCGCGCCTCGCTCGCGCACAGCGGCCCGGACACTTCCGAGATCGGCGCGGGAGCGCGAGCTGCAGGCGCATTGTTTCCCGGCTGCCTTATATCTAGACGTGCGCCCGGGGCTCTGGAACCACGGGGGTGGGTCCTATGGGATAAGCCCCGCCCCAGCCCCGCCCCTTCCCGGGCAGTCGACAGGTGGGGCCGGCCTCACCTCCTGGCCGAGCTCGCCTTCTCTATTCTATGCCTGTGACTCCCCCAAAATAAATTGCACGCGGGGGGAGCGCGGAGCGGGAGGCGAGTTGCTGCAGCCGCGCGGTCTCAGGGTGGAGGTGTGACTCTTTAGGGAGCCACCAGCGGCGCCAGCCGGCCGAACTAACGCAGCGCACCTTGGCCACTCTGGGCGGGAGAGTAGAGCTGCTCTCGCCCCACCCTGGAGCCTACTTCTCCCGGCGCGCCCCGCTCGGTTCAGGTGCACCGACCCGGTGGTGCGCAGCGGGGGCCGTGGCACCTCCACCGCGCCACCTGGCGGCCCTAAGCCCAGAACTGGGACGCGTCCCGACGTCCGCTCCATCTCCCTTGGCTCGTTTCTTTAGCTCAGCGGCCCAAATCTGGACGGTAGTGAAGCGAAGCGAAGATTCTGAGCTTTCAAGTCAGCAACGTAACCTTTCTAAGCTTCGCTTTCATCTGTAAGATGAAAGAATGGTAGTACTCGCCTCATTGGGTTGTTGGGAGGATTTAAGGTAAAAAAGCACCTCGGGAAGGGACTGGGCCAGCAGTGGAGGCCCCCACCCTGCGCTTGCCCACCCCTAAATCACTCCGTCCCCATGCAACACTCCGCAGTCTTTCTAGTAGAGGAAAGAGAATTGGGGCTGGGAGCCAGGAACTTCGTTCAAAGCCTTGCTTTGCCGCTTGCTTCTGGCTTTAGGAGTAGTCGGTTGAAACTTTGCCCTGCATCTCTGGCCAGGATGATGGACCTATGATTCCTTTGTGTCATCTTCTACGCCGACTGAAGAGAAAAAACTAAACTATCCAGCCTGTCTGAAATTTAGACCTAAAGAAAGTAATTTGGGATAGCATCCAATACATGGAGAATCCACCTGGCATCAAGGTCTGGTGTCTGTCTGCCCCTGCCTGATTGCCTGCTGTCTCTTTCCCTCCCACTCTGTGGTTTAAGAACACCAGACTACTCCCGCCGCAGGCAAAAGTGAGAGGTGGAAGCAGTTGGATGTGAGGACATGGAGGTGTGAGCTGATGATGTTCGGGGGTTGGGAGAGGAGGCAGGGAAGATGACTCCCTCAGTCTTGGATTTGTTGGATCTAGGGTGCATATGGGACAACCCTGAAGGCAGGAGCCAGCTCCTGCTTTGTAATAATCTCTGCACCTAGAAGAGCTTCTGGCAGATAATTGGTTTTTTAATTTTAATTTTTACCAGTACAGATAATTGGTTTTCTGATTTTTATTTTTACCAGTACATGTTTGCAGTACATAATGAATACATTCATCATAGGGAGCCGGTACATGGACACAACACATCTTAATTCTTTTTACATCCCCTTTCCTGCTTCTCCCTCCTCCTCCCCCCATGTCTTGGTTCTTTTGTGAACTCATTTACTGTGTGACCCACCCAACCAGATTTTACAGAGGCAGTCTGTATTGCCCTGCTCTGTACTGAACAGAAGGCCCAGAACAAATTCCAAGTATAGCTACAGCCACGAGGCAGAGGGAGGATTGGACTGCCTTCAGGTGACTTGTTCTGTCATCCACACATGTCTGGAATGGTTTCCGTACCAGTAGGGTTCTTGGTGACAAATGATGGAAATCCACCTCAGGTAATTTAAGGAGAAAATTACTTTACTGGGAGAATGTGGGGTATGGAATTCATGGGAGGCTGAGAATCTATGCTTTAGTCTCTAGAGAGGAGCCCCTACTCAGTAATCCTCCCCATGTTTCATTGTCGTAACATCGAGAGGTAGGAAAAAAGCAACTAAGTTGTCTTCTGAGAATTATGCTGCTCTTTGACCTTACATACTTCTGTTTTTTTGTTTTTTTAATGTGGGTACCAGGGGTCGACCTCAGGACCTCGCGCTTGCCAGCAAGCGCTTGTGCTGCTGAGCGATATCACCGGCCCCTTTTATTTCCTTTATGTGGGTTCCGGGAGTCAAACTCAGGACCTCGTGTTTGCCAGGCAGGTGCTTATGCCGCTGAGCCATCTCACTGGCCCGCATACTTCTGCTTGATGTCCTTCTTCCTGAGCAGATGGGACGCTCAGTGTGAGCAAGGACAGGTGTCAGTCCTGTTCGCTGCTGTAACCCCAGGTCTTAGACCATAGCCTGGCATATCAGGAGTACTTAGTAACTGTGTTGCCTTTTTGACTAAACACAAGTCTCTGAAGCCTTAATACGGAAATGTGCCAGATGACCTGAGGGAGTGAGAACAACTCTGGGGCAGTCTAGACTGGAACCTAGTCAAAGGGATTCATGTAGTGCTGGGCAGGCTGGACACATTTATAATCCCAGCTACTCAGGAGGCTGAGGCAGGAATTTCACTTGAGCCCAGCCCAGGAGTCTGAGGCCAGCCTGGGCAACATGGTGAGACCCCCATGTTAAAAAAAAAAAAAAAAAAAATTAATGTGCCTAAGAAAAAATGGCAGTCAGGGGGGTCTGGGCAGCTGAAGAAGCCAGAGGTCAAGGAGGTTTACCAAAGTAATCTCCAGCAGTGGCCATCAGAACACTCTCTGGGCACAAAAATGCTGACCTAGGAACAGGGGAGATGCAGGCAACGTTCTCTGAAGCCACCAGATTCGTCCCCCATCTCATGCTCTGGATCACCAAGCAACCCTCTGCAAACCATTCCGTTCCCCGTGCAGCTCTGCCCACAGGGAGAGAATGCACTCAGCGGTGAACAGGAAGATCCAATCTGCCTCACAGCCCTGCTTCCCCTTATAAATTGATGAATTGGCATCTGATTTGAAATATCAGTCTCATGAGCCTGGTTAGTGCGTGTCTGTTCCGCGGAGATGCTGCTGCTTTTAGGACTAACAACTGTGGTTTCAGAGCTAATGTCTGGACCCAGAATGGTGATAAATTCACCAAGGTAACAAATGCTGCCCTAGGGACGTCCAGTTCATGTGCAGTTTCTTATTTCCTTTATTTTTCTTTGAACATTTTTTGTCCACTGAGGCATTTATTTATATGTATGTATGTGTGTATGTATGTATTCCAAACCTACAAAAAGAACCCCAGGATTTCCGCTTCTGTGTGCTTTTGTCTTGCTTCTTTGTAGTCCATGATGCCTGTGGAGCTTGTCGGTACAATGTGAGCAGCCTGGTGCAAGGGGGCAGACTCTTCTGCCATTTTTCCAGAGCTTTGAGTTGGGCATCAAACCCGGGAATGAGTACTCTGCACTTGTGAGTTCACAGCCATTTTTCCAGCTCCATGATCATCAGTGTATGATCAGCAATGTATTTATGTTTCATCACCACAGTTAGAAACCAGACAATAACTTTGGAGCACAGCCTAATAAGAACCTGGTGCTCTGCCTTGGAGCTATATCCCCAGCCCTTTTGATTTATTTTGCCCAGACTTGCCTAGGACTTTTGATCTCCTATCTCAGCCTCCCAATTAGATGGGATTACAGGCATGTACCACCACACAAGGTCTTCTTGATTCTGTTTTTGTTTGTTTGTTTGTACAGAGGTAGGATCTCAAAACGTAGTCTAGGCATAACTTGAATTTGCTATGTAGCCCAGGCTGGGTTTGAACACATGATCTTTCTACCTCAGCCTCCCAAGCCCAGTGCTGATTGCAGGTGTGAGCCGTCATTCCTGGCTCTTAGAGAATTTTGCATGCTCTTGAGAACATCAGCCAGGGCATTCATGTGCACAATTATGACAGCACCTTCGAAAGATGGGAAAAAGAATTGAAACATATTTTTAATCTTTTTTTCGGCCCTGGGGGTTGAATCAAGGGCCTTGTGCATGATAGGCAAGTACTCTACCATGAGCTACAATCCCAGCCTCCAAACATATTTTTAATTGAAATAATACACATGCATAGGTTTTAAAAAAATCAACTAAGCATAGGACAAGGTTAAAAATGTCCTCAGCTGGGCGTGGTGGTGCACACCTGTAATCCCAGCACTCGGAAGGATGAGTGAGGCCAGCCTGGGCTACATAGTGAGTTCAAGGCCAGCCTGAACTATATAATGAGACCCTGTCTCAAAAAACAAAAAAACAAAAACAAAAAAAATTGTCCTTTATCCTGATTTTTCTACCTCTGATTTCCCCTTCTTGAAGGCAATCATTCTTCTTTCATTTTTTTTTCAAAGTTGGATTCCTTTTATTTGTCCCAAAAGGCAACCATTCTTTTAGCTTTTTAAAAGTTTATTTATTCTTTTCACTTTTATTAGTACATGTTTGCAGTACATAATGATTACATTAATCAAGGGGAGTTAGTACATATACTGGTAATACCGATACCTTAATCTTTTTACTTCCGTTTTGACTGTTTTTTGTCCCTCATCTTTCTTTCCATATTTTTTTTCTTTTTTTTTTGTGGGTACCGGGGGTCGACCTCAGGACCTTGTGCGCCAGCAGGCGCCCGTGCCACTGAGCGATATCACCGGCCCTTTTTTCGTATGTGGGTTCTGGGAGTTGAACTCGGGCCCTCGCGCTTGCCAGGCAGGCGCTTATGCCGCTGAGCCATCTCACCGGCCCCTCTTTCCATATTTTGAACAATACAGATCATCTTTTTTTTTCCTGACTTTTAAATTTCTTTTGACATTCTACAACAGAAAAAGGTAGCTCTTGTATTTCCCTTCCCTTTCCTTGTATTTGTTCTTTACTTAATCTCCCAGTTGAATTATAGTTTATTTATTGTATTTATTTATTTAGTTAGTTATTTTTGGTACTGGGAATCGAACTCAGGACGTTCCACTTGCCAGGCAGGTGCTTGTGCCGCTGAGTGATATTCCTGGCCCTATATTTATTTATTTAGACAGGGTTTTGCTATGTGGTTCAGGCTGGCCTTAAACTTACTATGTCATCCAGGCTGGCCTTGAACTCATGATCCTCTTGCCTCAGCCTCCCAATTTTATAGTTCAGTTTTTCTACGTGCATGCCTGCATGGGTATGCGGTATGGAGGACTGAACTCAGGGCCTTTGTACTGAATTCCATCTTCAGCCCTTTTTAAAATTTATTTTTTATTTTTAGACAAGTTCTTGCTAAGTTGCCCAGGCTGGGCTCAGACTTGGAATTCTCCTGCGTCAGCCTTCCAGAATGCTGGGATTGTAGGTATGTACCACTGTGCCTGGCTTATAGTTCAGTGTTTAAATAAAAATATTTAATATCCAAAATATTTTGACTACACAAGTGTACTATGACTATATTTTCTTTTCTTTTCTTTTTGTTTTTGTTTTTCGGAAACAAGTTTTCACTATGTAGTTCAGGCTGGTCTTGAACTCACTGTGTAGTCTAGGCTGGCCTTGAACTCACAGCAATCCTCCTGCCTCAGCTTCCCGAGTGTTGGGATTACAGGTGTGCACCACCCTATCTGGCTATATTTTCTTTCTTTCTTTCTTTCTTTCTTTCTTTCTTTCTTTCTTTCTTTCTTTCTTTCTTTCTTTCTTTCTTTCTTTCTTTCTTTCTTTTGTGGGTTCCGGGAGTCGAACTCAGGACCTCGCACTTGCCAGGCAGGTGCTTATGCCACTGAGCTATCTCACTGGCCCTACATTTTCTTTCTTGTATGTTTTTCAGACTTAAATTGTCTCATCTTAGTTTTACTTAGATTTCTATGTAGCTATTATGAATTTAATCCTACCCTGTCCTGCCAGAGGTACAATAATCATTCCATGTGGCCAAGCACACCAGCTAATCAGTCTCTCAGTTACTTTTTCTTCTCCACTTGGAATCATTCCTCTTGGAACTCTGTTTTCCTCTTCAGAGCTAAACTTATTCGTGTCTTGACTGCTTCACAATTTTTATCCTGCATGTCCCTTCACATGATCCTGGAAATTCCCTCTGCTTTTCTCCTGTGTTAGTGCCTCTGTTTTCTGAAGCTCATTTCTTCCTCTTCCTTGATTTACTTCCTCACTTTGGTGGAACACATCCTCCAGTGTCTGCCAGAAAAAGGGTATTGGGAAAGTAAAGTTTTTGTGACCTTGCATTTTTGAAATTGTCTTTATTATAGCCTCGCTTTGGTTGATAGTTTGGCTAGGTATAGAATATTAGATTAGAAATAATTTCCTTTGAAATTTTAAAGGTATTATTTTCCTGTTTCCTAGCAACCAGTGTTATTGAAAAGACTGATATCATTTGATCTACAAATCTTTCTTTGTATGTGGCCTGTTTCTCTTTCTGGAAGTTTTTAAAAATATTTTTGGGTTTTATTTTGTTTTGAGACAGGATCTTGCTATGTATTCGAGTCTGACCTTGAATTCACAGCAATCCTCCTATCTCAGCCTCCTGAATACTGGGATTACAGGCATTTGCCACTCTGGAAGCTTTTAAGATATATTCTATCTCCCTGGCATTCTGAATTTTTTCAATGATGTGCTTTGCCTGAGTCTGTCTTAATAAAGAATTTGACTGGCCTCTGTCCCCAGTTCCTGGGAGATAACCTCTAAATACTTGGAATTCCCCAAGCATTACAGTGTCTTTGTTATTCATAATTTATGCTAACAAAGTCACCCCTCATGGTAGGCCCCTACATAGTTTAAGATAACTCAGGATAGGGGCTGGCCCTGCCAGGGAGATTGATCTGTGATTAGAAGATTGAAGCTTTGAGCCACATGATGTGGGTGGGACCTCTGGGGAGGGGTAGGGGGCTGGAGACCAAGTTCAATGGTATGGACAATGATTGATCAATCATGCTTATGCAATGAGCTCCCAATAAAAAGGAACACTAAGTCAGGCGTAATAGCACATGCTTGTAATCCCAGCACTCAAGAGGCTGAGGCAGGAGGATCACCATGAGTTCAAGGCCAGCCTGGGCTACATAGTGAGTTCAAGGCTAGCCTGAACTGCATAGCGAGACCCTGTCTCAACCCCCCCCCCAAAAAAAAACCCTCAAAACTACACACTGAAGCTCAGGTGAGTGTTCCTGGTTGATAAAACTCTGTGTGTTATTACATATCCATATGCCAGGAGGATGATGCATCCTGACTTCATGGGAACAGAGCACTGGGAGCTTTGCATTGGGGACCCTCCGAGACCTTGCCCTATGTATCTTTTCTTTTAGCTGGTCCTGATCTGTACTAGTATTGCTACAATAAAACTCTAACCACAAATCTAGCACTTTCCTGAGCTCTGGGAAGTGTTCTAGTGAATTATTGAAACTGAGGGGATAGTGAGAATGTTACCAGGTTCTGGGGTTCTATAGACTCTTTCCAGGTCTTTCATGTCCTGAAGAAAGAATTGGACAAGACACATGAAAAAGGTAGCAAGGTTTTACATTTATTAAAGGTAGGAAAAGAAGTAGAGTGAGAGCGGGCCACTGGGAGTTCACAGGTTAATGGTGGAGGTCTTTTGTATTCCTCATTCTTCTGGCTGACATCAGATCCAGGCCATCCTACCAAAAACTTGTTTGATTTTGTGCCAGCAGAATTGAATATAATACTTTCTGATTGGTCCCAGGAACAGAGGGTGGGAACTGTATTCTGTGCATGTGTCCTGAATCTCCATGATTGACAGGTCAGACCCACTTACTCAACCAGTTTGCCACACCCTAATCTCCTGCCTCAAGAACCCCTAAATTGGTCAGAGGTGTGTATGGCCTGGGGGAACCCTGAGCTTGTATCTGGTATCTGTAATGAGAGGTCAGGCTTGTGAAGAACTGTGATATTAACCCATGAAGTTTGACCTAACTCCAGATAGAATCACTGTATCCTTTTGCATTCTTTGCCCTAAGCATTTTAATCTGCAAACCCATTCACTCTGTAATTATTTCTCTGAAAAATCCTCCAGCCCCGCCATTTTTTCCCCTTCTCTCTTGCTGAAACTCCTGCTAGTTTTTTTCTTCTTTCTCATCTCCACCTCTGTGTATTTTGTTTAATTTTCTGGAAGAGTTTATCAACTTCCAGTCATTCTATTGACTTAAACATTTTTTGGACTATTTTATTTTTTATCTTGAGACAAGTTCTCCCTAAATTGCCCAGGCTGGCCTTGAATTTACAATGCTTCTGCCTTAGCTTCCTTAGTGGGGATTACAGGCATGAGCCACCTTACCTTATGTTTTTAATTTCTAAGACCTTTTTTTTGTTCTTGTTCTCTAAGTGTTCCCCTTTTATAGCTTCCTGTTCTTTTTCCATGGACCCAATTATTTCCCTCTTTTTCCTCAGAGGCTTTAATAGTTTTCATATTAATGATAAATTTTGGAAAGTTTTTCTTGCTCCTTATTTTCTCTATTTCCTCTGAGTTCTCTCTCTCTTTTTTTTTTTTTTTTTTTTTTGGTACCAGAACTTGAACTCACAACCCCATGTTTGCCAGGTAGGCACTGTGCCGCCGAGCTGTATCGCCAGCCCCTCCTCTGAATTCTCTCCCGTTAACTTTGCACTGTTTTTTGTTGGAGGCCTCCTTGCTGCTTTTGTTTATATTATAAATTGAGGCATTAATTATTGTGTCTGGGGTGGAAGATGTTGATTACTGAGCTTCATTAAAGGGCTACCTGGCAGGTACCTGGCAGTTTTACCAGGGGAGTCCTCAGCTGTAGGTACCAGTGGATCTTTCCATTTTCCTGTAGAGAATTCCTCTGCTCTTCCAGGGCAACGTTATAAGTCTGGCTGCCAGTCTTCTGGGGACCAAGGGCCAAAGTAGAGGAGGGGGTGTTACAGTTCAGCAAATCCCTGATTCAGTAGAGTCGGCTGCTCCTCTTCTCAGCTGTGCCTCATATTCCCGAATTCAGAGCCTCTCAACTCAATCTGTCTCCTGCCTGGTGAGAAGAGGGCAGGGACTTGGCTATCAAGGTGAAGGGAGCAGATTTAGGGCTCTCATTCCTCATACTTTCATCCAGCTCTGTTCTTTACGGCTGCATCCTACAGAGCCACCTTCAGAGACATCTAGTGCCTCCAATTCATAGCAGTTCTTGGGTTCGGGTGCACTAATGGACTTTCTTCTCCCCTTCCCTTCCTTCTTCCTCTTCTTTCTTCATGTCCTCCTCCTCTTTCTCCTTCCCCTCCATCTTCTTTTCTTCAGCACTGGGGATTGAACCTAGGACCTTCACTTTGAGCTTACATCTTCAGCCCTTTAAAATCTTAAAAACAAAAAAAAATTTTTTTTTTTTTGAGACAGACTCTTGTTATGTAGTTGAGGCCAGCCTTGAACTCACTATGTAGCCCAGGCTGGCCATGAACTCATGGCAATCCTCCTGCCTCATCTTCCCAAGTGCTGGGATTGCAGGTGTGCGCCACCACACTGGCTAAACTTTAAAAGTTTTTAAAAGTGTTTATTTATTTATTTATTTTCGAGACAGGATCTCACTAATTCACTAAATTGTCCAGGCTGGGACTGAACTCTGATTCTCTTGCCTCAGTCTCCCAGAGTGCTGGGATTATAGGTATATGCCTCCATACCTGGCTCACATGCTCTTTTTTAGTTCTTTCTTTCTCAGTTTAATTTTTTTCCTAATCCTTTTGTTGTCATTTTAGTGGAATTTCAGACGTGAATGGAGATAAACACATGTGACCAGCCCTCATCTTTAACCAGAAATCTACTCTTCCTTTCCAACTACAATTCTTACTTTCGTTAGGTAGATTCCTGAGAGGGCTTTCTGGAGGAGAGAGATTTGATCTAAGCCTTAAAAAATGTCTAGGATTCCAGTAGCTGTAATAGGATGAAGGTGGGAGAGGATGACAAGGGAGGGTGGGGTGGGGGAAGGAAGAAGAGGAAAGGCTCTGGGGCCAGCACCAGAAGAATTTAAAAAGATTAAAGTCTGGTTTCTTAGCCCGTATCGGTTGCCCTGTTACCCTTGCTTGGGTTTCACTGCAAAGCAGTTCTTTCCTGAGACCCTTAAGGAACGTGGCTTTGCCTTGCGTGCTGTGAGAAAGGGCTTCTGCAGCCAACCTAGGGAGGGGGCCAGACTCAGACAAGAGCAGCTTCCAACAACAAAGAGAAGTGGGTTGAATAGACAACTGTTTGCAAGCTGTCACACTGAGCTGGCTTGCACTGACCCTCCGTTTCTCTCATCTGTAAGCGATTATCCTTATCTAACAGCACTACTGGGCAGTTAAACTGTTTGCAGCGTGTTTAGTACAGTGCCCAACCCAGAGAGGAGTCCCCAACATGTCCATTTTGTTCTCTTTCTTTCTTTGGAGCTTTAGGGTAAACAATCGGGTAGAGTCCCAGCCAAGGCTTGAATGCCCAGTGAAGCAGCCAGGGCTGAAGCTGGAAGTGTGGAGGCTCACGGAAGGTTTGTGAGCAGAAGAGCAACACAGATGCATCTGTCCTTTGGAAAGATCACTTCTGGAAGAAGAGAGTCCAATGTAAAGCAGAAGGTGTCCTGCACCCTTGCTCTGTCTCTGATTGACTCTGCTTTCTCTGTGCCCAACACATGAATGGTGTTCATCAGGGTTTCCCTGGTAGGTTATGAGTTGTATGAGGGCTTAATTCCTAACACAAACTGGATCTTCTCAGAGAAAGACCTAACTGCAGGGTTGGAGAGGGTGTTCCCCAAATCTCAAGGGCTGATATAGCTGCATGGGGGATAAGATTTCTTTTTTTTTTTTTAAGTGTTTTTGAGACAGGATCTTGCTATGTATTCTAGACTGGCCTTGAACTCACTATGTAGCCCATGCTGGTAATCTTGCCTCAGCCTCTCAAATGCTGGGATTACAAGTAGGCACCCCCACACCCAGAGAGATGGGTTTTTCTTGAGATGCTGTAGAACACTGGTGGTGAACCTGCGACACTTGTGCCTCAGTGGGCTGTTTGTATCACCAAAAGCTCTAAAAGGTTCGCCTTCACTGCTCTGGAGATCCCGGGAGCCCCTCCTGGCACTGACTATCCCAAGGACGTAATACCAGGTACCCAAGGACAATTGTGAAACAGTAAGAGTCCTCCTTAAGAAGCTCTTGCCGTGAGTGATAACAGAGGTGGTCTACACTCTGCTCTGGGCACAGGTGGAGCAAGAGCATCACCTGGAAATGACTCATCTGTCCACTAGAGGGAAGCCCAGGCTAGAGAGATGGTGAATCCTGCGCTCGGAAGCCAGAGGCTGGAGGAAGCCAAGGAGCTGCCAGCCCCAGAACCCAAGTGACCCAGGCTCAATTTTGTGCTGGAGCTGGTTTGTATCAAGAATTGTGGAGGGTGGTTATTAAACATGGTCGGAACGCTTAAGTTATATAAACTTACACTTAAAAATCAACAATATTAAAAACAAAGACTCCGAACTTCACTATTATCTATCTATCACATCCTGTTAAGGTAGAAGTATTATTTAATGATGTGCTACTGTCCTTCCTCAACTTGGGTAGCTTGAAATTGACCATGGTAGATTTTTTTTTTTTTTTTTGGTACCGGGAATTGAACTCACAACCTCACACTTGCCAGGCAGGCGCTGTGCTACTGAGCTATATCCCTGGCCCCATGGTAGAATATTTACTCCATAGAAACCACAAGTGCCACAAATCAGGGTTCCCCACCTCCCACCCCTAGGTTGTTAAACATTTACAAGATCACTGCCTAGCCCTTTCCTGTAGCAGGTGTTGAAAGAGGGCATGGCTTTTCCCCCTGAGGTCTGGCTAGAGATACGCAGAGCTGTCCCAGTGAAGGGAGCACCTTGTTTCAGCAGGCAGAGGCTGCTGGGGTTCTTAGGCAGAGTATTGCACTGTTCGTTGCAGGAGCTTAGCCTGGAGGTGCTGACCTAGGCTCAGGCTACCAGAATGGAATCTGGGCTGAGGTGCTCAGGCATGCCTTTCTGCTTGCCTGGCAGTGAGGTGAGTTTCTAGATCATCCAGCATTAGATTGGTTCCTCTTTCAGAAAAGGAGCTTCCTGAGGGCCAGGGAATCTCCCACCTGGGTCTGTATCTCCAGGCCTGGCTCAAGTCCCTGGGATTAAATGCTGGAGCAGCTACACAGATCACTGCAACAAAGAAGACACTGAAGTTGGATCTGGGCCATGCTGCGTGACACAATAAAAGCACTTAACCAATCTGGTCTTCAGACTCCTAACTTGTAGTATGAGGATGCTACTCAGCACGGCTGGCTGCCATGAGGACTAAAGGGATGGTCCATGCAAAGCACTTGGCTGGCTGTTTCCATCACCTACAAGGTGTTCTATGATGTAGAAGCTGTTGTTGGTATGGTGTTTGTGGGGGAAGAGCAGGTGCTGAATTAAATCGCCTCTGAGTGAAGAAGGCAGACAGGGAGTCTGTGGGGTGGGACGGACGAGGAGGTAACAAATCCACGATAGCACATTTGGAAGAGGTACCCCCGTCACACAGCCAGGAAGTGGACTCTGGCACAGGACACTAGCCCCCCAGACAGGACTCTGCCAAATGCGCCTCTCCCCCTGCGGTCCCAGGCTCCACCTCGGAAGCTGGGAGGGCTGGCAGCCAGGCATCGCGGTTCAGGGACAGCTCACAGGAAGCAGGCGGTGGGGGCTGTCCTGGAGCCTCAAAGCAGCGGAAGGGAGGGAGCACCCGGTACCTGCATTGTGAGAGTCTAGCTCCCCGCTGAGCTGCCAAGGACCCCCCACCCCCAAGCACGTTCTTGGCACCTGATGCGATGCTTGGGCAGGGTGGGTGGCTCTCAGGCAGGTATGAACAGGACAAGAGAAGATCTGTGCTCTCTTTCAGTGATTCATAAATTCACTTGTTCATCCACCTGCCACTCACTGAGCTGTGGCACAAAAACATAGTCCCTCAGCCAGGCACGGTGGCGCACGCCTATAATCTCAGCACTCAGGAGGCTGAAGCAGGAAGATGGCTGTGAGTTTGAGGACAGCCTGGGCTACAAAATGAGTTTAAGGCCAGTCTCAACTACATAGTGAGATCCTGTGTCAGGAAGACAAAAGAAAAAACAAAACAAAACACAGGAAACACAGTCCCTGACTCCAAGGATCTTCACAATTCATGGCTCTGTCCGTGCACAATCAGAAGGCAGGGCTAGCATTGCGGTCCCTCCACTGACTAGCTGTGTAACTTGGGCAAATTCCTTAACCTCTCTCAGCTGGTGAGTGTTGAATTAAATGAGTGAAGGCAATTCCACTATTTTGTGGAGTGATGGATTAAATGAATTTTATAGAAAGCACTTGGAACCATGGCAGCAACTAGTGAGCATTCATTAAATGCAGGATTAAAAAAAATTTTATTGCAGTACTGGGGATTGAAACCAGTGTTTTTGTGCTGAGCTACATCTCCAGCCCCATTATATTTTTTATTTTGAGATGGCAAGCTTGCTAAGTCACTAAATTGTCCCGTATGGGCTCAAATTTGCATCCTCCTGCCTCAGCTTCCCAGAGTTCTGGGATTACAGGCACACACCACCACATCCAGCTATTATCCTTATTTTAGTTATTACAAAAGACCAAGTCAGGGGCCGGTGAGATGGCTCAGCGGTTTAAGCGCCTGCCCGGCAAGCGCGAGGGCCCGAGTTCGACTCCCGGAACCCACATACGAAAAAGGGGCCGGTGATATCGCTCAGTGGCACGGGCGCCTGCTGGCGCGCGAGGTCCTGAGGTCGACCCCCTGGTACCCACAAAAAAAAAAAAAAAAAAAAAGACCAAGTCAGGAGTGGAGGATGGACTGTATGGGCCCAGAGATGCAAACTGGAGGCCTGAACAAGTGGTTTTAAAAGATTTTTCAAATCAACTGTCAACATTTAAAAGTTGAAAAATTTCATCTACAACTCAGATTATGGCTTCTTTTGAAAAGACTGACGATCTGGAAAGCTTGTGTTTTATAAACTGCTACTGGGTATTATGCTAGATGCGGTCTTTTTTTAATACTGTATTTTTGTATGACTTTTGCAAAGTGGTGTTAACTGTTTTACAAGAAAAAGCCTTTTGGGCAATTCTGTTGCAAGGGCCTAAAAGGCAAATTTATTTTGAAAGTCAGATTTTTAAAAAATTGGTTGGGGATTCTTGATTGGCTGATTTTTAAAATGTTGCCTTCTGGGACATCTTCTAGTAACAGATTTCTTAAACATGTCAGAATGGGCCACCATTAGCCATCAGAGTCCCTTAAACCATGGAAAAGAGCTGCAGGCCTTTGAGTTAGCACAGCTGGGCCACAAGCCAGAGGAGTTAGTGACAGTGTGGAACAAGTAGCAGTCTCTTACGGAAGTGGGGAGGAGCAGATGGTGACAGGTGTTTAGAAAGTAGGATGGACAGGCCACGAGACTGAGAGAAGGCCCAAGACTGATTTGGGGGTTTCTGGCCTGGGAGAAGGGGTGTGGGAGGTGGACCCAGTCACTGACTTGGGGTCCAGAGGAGGGTCTGCTTTTCCATGTAGGGTCTGAGAGTCTGGGTCAGCCCCAGGGAGACAGATGGGATGGGGGGGTCTCTGGTGCTCAGGAGAGGGAGCTGGGCTTCAGATTTGTCATCGGTAAGACAGGGAGAGGTGCATGTGGGATCCAGTATGTGCAAAGAGCAGCTCTTAAGTCCACTGTGGGGATCTGTTTATACTTAAAGAATTATGTTTAAAGAAGTTAGAAGGGTGTTGGAGGAGAGGGGCCTGAAAGGCTCTGCTGTGTCCAGCCACCGCCCCTGTGGGCTTAGCCCATTCTGCTGGGCTGGGCCCTTCCCCCTCTCCTTGCTGCAGGGGTAGACTGAGGAACAAGCAGGAAGGAAGGATTCTGGCCGGTCCCTGCTACAGCCAGAAAAAGTGTGAGGTTGGGCAAGATCTCAGGCAAGTTGAAGACTTGTCGTGCCAGCTCCTCACACTGCTCTGGTGGGACACCAGGCTGCTGCAGGCCAGGCTAGGGGGCCTCGCCCTTGTGCTAAGAGGTGTTCAGACCATCATTGAGGTAGGCCCGCACCTTACATGGGAGCTACAGATCTGGTGCATTGACTCTCACCATGAACCAGACACTGGTACATGTTTTGTCTAATCTTGATGAAAATCCTATGAAGGAAATTATATTTAACAGAGAAGGAAACAAGCCCAGAGATCAGAAGGGATGGACTAAGGTGCATAGCTGGCAAGAAGCAGAGCTGGGGGGACAAACCTGGAGCTCAGGCTCTGAGCCTCTGATTTGTCCTGAGATGACCCCACTTCTGCAATGGCCTCCCATCCTCCCTGACTGGGGCACTGTACTTGGTGTCTTGTTAGCCTCTACCCTCTCCCTCTCACCCCACACCCAGACAATCACACAATGTTGTCCATCCTAGCCCTCTATGGAGCTTGCATCTGCCCCTTTTCTGCTACTCCTTGGTCATCCTCCCTTTGGGTTTCCTACCGTGCCTGTGACATCAGCCTCCTCTTTGGTGTCCCCACCTTCCAGTTCTCTGTCCCCACCCCCTGTCTGTCCTCCACATCAGCAACCAGAGGGTTCTACAACACACGTCTGACCACGTCACTGCCAGCTCCTGTCATTGATCTTGTGTTGCCCTCTGGATAAAGTTCAAATTCCTGAGCAAGTCACCAGATCCTGTGGGTTCTCGCTGCCAACCTCAGCAGCTCATGCTGACCTCCCACTGTGCCATTGTACACTATAGCCTGACAAAATCGTGTCCACCCTCCTCTGAACAGCTCCTGGCCTGGGCTTTCTTGCCTCTGGGCCTTTGTTCCCATCACCAACTCTGCCTACCATGATCTCTTGCCCTTCTCTGCCAACTGATGCTCTGGTCATCCTTCTAGCCTAGCCCCATGGAGGGCTCTCTGGCCAGAGCCTCGTGTGCCTCTGTCTCCCTGCTGAGCAGTGTGAACCCCTGTGTCCCTCCCTTTGTGGCCAGCATTGCATGCTGGGGAGGCTCTACTTGCACTGTAGGAGGCCTTAGCCTTCATCTCCATGCCTTCCCTCCTGGCTCTGGCTCCAGGTTCAGCCCCCTGGCCTGGCCTGGATGTGCTGTAGTGCAGTGGGCTACTCCAGCTCTGGCTCCTAGCTCTTGGCTCTGCTGCATCTCTGATTCTAGCTCCAACCTGCCTCAAGCTTTTGCTCCAATTCCCGGCTTGCTACAAGGTTTGGCTCAATGTCCCAGACTAACATAGATTTAGCCTATGGCTCTGGGACCAAATTCACAACCCTCCAAAGTTTCCTTCTCTCTGGATCCATAGCTCCACTTTTCGTGACAGAAGTCTCCTGCCTCTGTGCTCCCAGTCAGAGGGAGGAAGGGAGAGAGAAGTCCAGGACAGAGCCCCATGCAGCCTGGAATCACTGCCCCTGTCTGGGACCAGCTTCCTGCAGCATCTCAGCCCAATCTCAGGGCACTGGTCAGTGCTACAGGAACAAATGGCCTAAAGCAAGACCCTGCGTTTCCTGGCTGTGAGGCTCTGAGCACCTTTGGGCTCCAGTTCTCTTAGCGAGACCCTGTCTCAAAATAAAAAAATTAAAAGGGCTGGGGATGTAGCTCAGCATGAAAGCCTTGGTTCAAGCCCCAGTATTGCAAAAATAAACAACTAAAAAAATGGGGATCACAGTTGATGTGAGGAGGACAGGACAGCAGGTGCGGAGCTCCAGGTGCAGGGCCTGGCACAGAGTAGATGTCAATAACCGAGGGGCCCTTTCCTCTTCACCCTTTCTCAGGTCCCCTGGGTCAGCTCCTGTGTGTGCCCTGCATGTTCCACAGTACCTGTTGCATAAGGGCCCGACACCATGACATCGGTGGGCCTGGCACCACTTTGCTTCCAGGCTGCTAGCTGGGGCTGCTGTCCCCAGGACATCTGGGAAATAGAGGCAGAGCCGAGGCACTATACTGGATCCCCTGCCCAGAACTCCGTGTCCCTGATGTCAGGCCAAACACTGGTTCATAGGGTAGTGGGGAAAAGGCTAGTGTTGCTTCTTTCCTGTGAGTTGAGGAAATGTGTTGGGTGGAGCCAGGGAAGGCGGCACACACCTATAATGCCAGCGCTTAGGAGACTGAGGAAGGAGGATCGCCAGAAGTTAGAGACCAGCTTGGACTACATAGTGGGTTGAAGGCCAGCCTGAGCTGCATAGAGAGACCCTGTCAAAAAAAAAAAAAAAAAAAAAAGAGAAAGAAAAAGAAAAAGAAAAAGAAAGGAAAAAAAGAAAAGAAATGTGTTGGGTGGGGGAAGTAGGATATGGTCTTCTCCCCTCCACTGCCTCCCTGAGCCTCTGTCCCATCATAGCTCAGAAGGCAATGATTCTTGTGGATCCAAGAACTCGGAGACTTTGCCTCCCAAACACAGGAGCCAACAGTGACGGGGACCTGTGTGATGTGTGGTGAGTGGGTGGCTATGGATACAAGTGTGGGGTGCGTACATATGGTGTGGTATAAGTACAGGCATGTTAGAATACCATGTGTATGCTGTGTACATATATGCAACGCATGTGTCATGGTATGCAGGTCTACATGTGATGTTGGTAGTGGGAAGGCTCTGCGTATCAGTAACATGCGTGTGGTATATGTGTCTGTGTGAAAATACCTATACGTGGTGACAGATGAAGACCTGGGTACATGGGTGTTGTGAGTCTGTGTGTAATGGGTGTCTCCTGGAAGGGGTCACCGTGAGCTGCAGAGTTCTGTAGGCAGTGGACAGGTGTTGGAACATTTGGGATTCCCTGCTGACCTCTCTGAGGTGACCTGGCCAAGGTCTTTGTCCATTTGCTGCAAGGACAAAGAAGAGCAGTAGGGGGGTAGTGGAGAGGACCAAGTTCATTTCTCCAGAGAGCCCGATGCCCCACGCCCAGCTGGCTGCCCTACCCCAATGTCTGCGACCACGTCACAGAAATAAACACAACCTTTGGAAGTCCCATAATGTGTCGGGGAGGAGGCCCCAGCTGGCAGCTCATGCGGGCCCATCACCCACACACTGCCTGCCATTGAGTAGCGCTGTGGAGGCCGAAGGCCTTACTGCCACTGACCAGTCCTGGGCTCTAACTTCAGTGCTTTCGTCCTGCTGCAGAGCTCCTGGAGCCTTCTTGCCATGGTACTTGGCCCAATTACAGTTGCTTGGATCTCCAGGTCTGTGAGCAGCAGTGAGCTTGGAGACTTCTTGAGCCACACCGAACTCAGGCTTCTGATCTCTGGAGGAACCTGATTTGAACAGGGGCGGCCCCTCCCTGCCCCACCTCTAGGTGTGCTTCTGTGCCCAGAAGGGGCAGTGCCTCCCCCCTCAGAGCAGCTGCTTAAAACAAGGCCATCTGCCCCTGCCCCCAGGTCACACCACAGCTTGCACAGTGTTCTGGAGAAACTCTGAGCCACGTGCATTTCCAAAAATGCCTTCTGCAGCCCCACAGCCCAAAACATGCTTCTCAACCTGGATAACTTGGATTCCTCTCTCCAAATTCAGGTTATCAGCCTGTTAGGATGCTTTCTGAGGCTGCAACTACTAGTATCCATTATCTAACTTGTTCTTCATCACAGACACCTATTTTTATCTACTCCTATGATTGGCCTGGAATAAAAACCATACTGTACAGAAATCCTGGCAGTTGGGTATGGTTACATGTCTAAGTGCTGGCCAACAACTTGTAGGCAGGAGTGGTTGGTGCAGTTTCCAGGAGGTGTTTTTAAAGGGAGAGTGTGCCATTTTCCACCCCTACCTTCTGTAAGCTGGCTGGAAAGCAGACAGGATGACTAGACTTGAGCAACCACGCTGACCCACTGGACTACTAAGTAGAAGCATTGTATTATGGATGGCAGAGAATAGAGAGCCATGGTGGTAACATGGGAAGTGTGGAAGCTCTTTTTTTCTTTTTCTACCAGTGCTGGGGATTGAACCCAGGGCCTTCACACTGAGCTACATCCCCAGCCCTTTTTATTTTTTAAATTTTGAGACAGTGTCTCCCTAAATTGCTAAGTTGCCCAGGCTGGGCTCAAACTTGTGATCCTCCTGCCTCAGCCTCCTAGAGTACTGGGGATTGCAGACATGCGTCAACAGGGGAGCTTAGCAAGGGAGCTCTGATGATCATGAGTCTCATCCTACTAGCTATGCACTAATTATTTCCAGACTTCTAGCTGGTTGTAACAACTGTGATTTAGGGTTTTCTGCCATCCACGGCCAAATCTGAGCCTAACTCATACACTTGATTTGGATTAGCTGTCAGCTCATTCTGTGAACACCCTCTGTTCTGATTGCTTGATATATCTGCTCCCCAGACCATGAGCTCACAAAGGCAGGGTCCATGTCATCTTCCATACACAGTGTCTAATGAGCCAAAGGATGTCACTTGCATAAATCAATGTGTGGAGTGACACACTCAGCATATTGGTGTAAATGCAGTCCCTGAAGTGGTGGGAAAGGATGAGGTGAAGAGAGGACTAAAGGAGGAGTTGCCTGTGCTCTATCACTTAAGGTCATGCGGAGGAGAAAAAGCTCTAGAATGAGGTTGAAGAAAGGCCAGGGCGCTGCGGAGACCCCTCCAAGCAGCTCTTGTGGCCTGGGATGGGGGCAGGTGGGAATCTTTGAGGTCTGAGCCAGGAGGAGCGCAGGGGAAGGTGTTGGCAAGAGATAGGCTGGCCGCAGGGGAACAAGGAGCGCTGCTGGGCTGGGGGAAGCTGGAGGGGCTGGAAGTTCTCATGGGTTTGGCAAACCGATGACAGAAGAGGGACTGCAGATGTGACAGAACTGAGGAGAATGTGACATTTTTAGAGTAAAGCTAGGCCACACCATCGGTAGGATGAAAAGATCACTGAGTGTCTGCCTCGGGCTCAGATTCCTCCTGGAGAGCGCTGTGGGTCCCAGAGGCTTCTCGTGGATGCTCTGAGGATCAGTTCTGACACTCCCTCCCCAGTTCCCTCTCCCGCTAGAATCTCCTTGAAGGACCCTTTTGGATGCCAATACCTCCTCAGGGTACAGCTGCTGCAAAGCTCAAAGGGGGACTGGTGTGACTGCTGATGTCCCTCTGGGTCTGCACTGAGGCCACCATTTCCCAAAGTTAAGGGCGCTGGTGTTGAGGGAAGCAGCAGTCAAGGGCTCAGGATTCTACAGTCAGGGATTCTGGGTTTTCATCCTGGCAATCTCTATGACCTTAAGCAATTTGATGAACTTCTCTGAGCCTGAGTTTCCATGTCTGCAGAGAGGAGGATAATAAAGAACCTAACCTCACTAGGCATGCTGAAGTATACCTGTAATCCCAGCTACTTGGGAGGCTGAGGCAGGAAAGTCGCAAGTTCAAGGCCAGCCTGAGCAATTTAGTGAGAACTTGTTTCAAAATAAAAATTTTAAAAAAGCTAGGGATATAGCTTTGTGTGAAACCCTGGGTTTGCTCTCCAATACTGCAAGAAACAAAACTCAAAAAGCAAAACAAAACAGCAACAAAAAAATCTACCTCCTTGTGGGGTTGGAGTTGTAGTGAAGTTAAAATGACAAAAATGCATGTAAACTGTTTAGTACAACACTGAGCATAGTGTGACTGGTTAACAAGTGTTGGTCAGTATGACTTCTGTTATATCCTTTGCATCCTTTAACTCATTTATCAAATAAGCTCTAGGCACTCTCTTCCTTGGTCAAACAAAATGTATTTCCTGGTATTTCCCAATGCTTTATGTATCTCTTCACCCCTCTGTGGCTTTGTATAGGCAGTTGGTCTGCCTGGATCGCCCTTCACTCCTCAGCTCCCTGATCAACTTGCACTTGCAGCTTCAGCTAAGGTCTGGCCTCCTCAAGACACTTGCCTGGACTTTCCAGGCTGGGTCAGATACCTTCCTGGGTCCCCGCATGCCCAGCACCGCCTCATTGCACAATTTGCTGGGGGGGGGGAGCAGTCATATGAACCCCCCAGCATTGTGCAATATGACAGCTTTGCCCATATCACTCCTGCTCCCCTGTATCATAATTTTTATCACACTCTTACTGTAATGATTTATTTACCTGTTTACCCTCTTGCAGACTCTGAACTCCTCAAGGACTCTGGCTGACACACAGTCAGGGCTCAGGGAATGCTTGAGTGAAGGGATCCTGGCCTAGTTCCTGCATCCTGAGGCTTCCAGGCTTGCTGAGGAGACAGAATGATCCAATATGAAACCGGGAGGAAGTGAGAAGTGAGCCGAGTATGGTGGTGCACACTTTGTAATTCCAGCATTCTGGGGGACTGGGGCAAGAAGATTGCAAGTTCGTGCTCAGCCTGAGAAACTTAGCCACTTAGCAAGACCCTGTCTCAAAATAAGAAAGGGCTGTGATGTAGCTCAGTGTGAAGGCCCTTGGATTCAATCCCCAGGACTGGGGGAGGACATGAAGGGTAGGGCGGCTGGCATTTGCAGGTGTCCTCAGGTGGCCGGAAGCTGCCCTGCTTGTTATCAGGACCTTTCGACCAAGCAGAGGGCATCGAGGAAGCCCAGGCACAGCTGGCAGCCCGGCTTCTGGCAGAGTGGCCTGGGAAGGAGGCGGGGTCTGGGACTGCATCTGAGGGGCGCCCATCCCTCCTCTCCTCCTCCATGTTGAGGCTCTGTGTTCCCACAGCAAGGGGGGATTGAAGCTCAGTCCTCAGGGTGCCGGGACTTACGCTCACCTCTGCTGGAGCCACACTGCTGACCCTGACCACCTCTTCCCTGTTTGTTTGTTCGTTTGTTTGAGACAGGGTCTCACTTTGTAAGTAGTGCAGGCTGGCCTTGAACTCACAGTGATCCTCCTGCCTCAGCCTCCTGAGTGCTGGGATGACAGGTGTGCACCACCACACCCAGCGTCTCTTCCCTTCTAATGGGCGCTTCACAGTTCTGTCCCTTCAAGATCACCTTCCTCCCTCCCACATCTGCTCCAGAACCTCCTGCCCAGCAGGGTTTCTTGGCAGCTTCACTGCTGGTCACTGAGGCTGCTTCTTCCACCAAGACCTCCACAGAACATTGCTAGGGGAGTTCCTCTCACCTTACCCCACGCCCACCTGCCCCTCCACCCCAGCGCCCTGTGGATGCTGCAGACCTCCCCGAAGGGACTGGATTCCATGGGGGAAATGCAAGTAAAAGGAATAATCTCAAAGTCCACAAGTCGTGTAACTACCCAAGGGGAAAAACAATCAAAAGCTATTAAACTCTTTCACAGGATGTCCCCTCGGGTACATTCAGTTCCGAACTTTATTCTCCTGGCTCAGATCCTCCTTTCTTACACTCCCAGAAAGAGACCGCTTTTTCATTTCTCCACGGGCAAACCCTCCATGACGCTCTGTGCAGGAAACCTCACCCCTCAAGCTACATGAGACAAGATCAACAGGATAAGAAACAGTCGAATACTTCCCAAGTCTGAGTTGTTCCGTCTAGAATAGCATCGCAGTGGGAGGATGGAGGGGTGCAGGAAACAAGCTTCGGCCAACACGCCTGGGGCAGGAGTGGCAATTTTGATCTTCAGCGTCCTGCCCCTTTAAAGTCCCTACCAGTGAATAGCCACAAGCTATACCTCCTCCTCATTGTTCAGACATGGCCTTTTGGAGCAAAGAGGATGACAGTGGTATGGTTCAAAGCATATGAAACGCACATGCACGCACACAATTGTTTTTTTCAGTGCTTAAGATCCAACTCAAGGCCTTGCACATACTGGGCAAGTGCTCTACCACGGAGCTACACTCTAAGCCCCTTATTAATTAATTAGAGGCACTGGGGACCAAACCCAGGGGTGTTTAACATGGAGCTACGTCACAGCCCTTTTTTATTTTGCGACAGGGTCTTGCTAAGTTGCTAAGTTTCCCAAGCTGAGCATGAGCTTGCAATCTTCTTGCCTCAGCCCCCCAGAATGCTGGAATTACAAGGTGTGCACCACCATACTCAGCTCACTTCTCACTTCTTCCTGATGGCCAGGGAAGTCCTCAGCAGTTCAGGGAATCCACTGTCACTTTCCCTTGGGCCCAGTCTCCTAGGAGGGAGCCATGCTGAGTCTCTAGAAAGAAGGGAGGCTGCAGAAGCTGAGACACCCCCACATACTCCCATCATACCTAGCCTGGAGTCCTGAATTTAGAGGATGGAGATCATGGTTTACACCTAATATTTAGAATCCAGCCCAATCCAGAAGTATGACCCAGAGCCTAGAGCTCAAAGCTACTCCTGGGCTTATAACACAGTCTCGAGCCTAGAACCCAGAGCCTAAGCCAGCCCAACCCTAGTCTAAAGTCCAGAGCCCAAACCCACACCACAGAACTCAGTCCAGGCCCAAAGTCCAGCTTGAACCAAAGACCAGGGCTCAGAACACAGAGACAAGCCCAGGGCCTGTAACTCAGCTCACAGACCCACCTGAGCTCAGAACACAAAGGGTTCAAAGCTCAGGACCCAGAATTCAAATCAAAGCTAAACTGAAAGTCTGCAGCTTAGGTCAGCCCAGAGTCCAGCTCAAAACCCAGCCAAAACCCTAGAACCAAACCAGGTGTTGTGGCACACGCCTGTAATCCTAGCACTCTGGAGGCTGAGGCAGGAGGAGCGCTAGGATTAGTTTGAGCCCAGCCTGGGCAATTTAGTGACTTGGAAGACCCTATATTAAAACAAGGTGGGTGGCTGGGCATGATGGTGCATGCTTGTAATCTCGGCACTCAGGAGGCTGAGGCAGGAGGATCGCTGCGAGTTCCAGGCCAGCCTGGGCTACAAAATGAGTTCAAGGTCAGCCTGAACTGCATAGTGAAACCCTGTCTCAAAAACAGCAACAACAAAAAACAAGGCTGGGATACAGCTCAGTGGCACAGTGCCTGCCTGGCAAGCTCAAGGTCCTGAGTTTGATTCCTGGTACCAAAACAAAACAAAACAAAAAACAAGGTAGGTGGAGGGACAGCTGAGGAGCTTAGTGTGAAGGCCCTAGGTTTCAGTCCTGGTACTGGGTGTGTGTGAATGTGTGTGTGTGTGTGTGTGTGTGTTAGAATTTAGCATAGATCCCATCTTAGCTTCAGAACTCAAGAGTCCTGATTAATCAGTGTGGCCTAGAACTCCACAGCCAGCCCAAAGCCCAGCAGTTCCCTGACGCTCTTCCCATAGGCAGCCCCAAAAGAGGCCAAGGCTGCAAGTTGAAGAGAGGGAATTTTAGATTCCAATCCTACTCCTGGCAGGAGACAAGGAGTTGGCGTTTGGGGTAGGGAGAAGAGAGGTGGGGAAAATGTTCTGTGATCCTTAGTCCCAGTCTGGAGGGTCCGTAGAGTTCAGAGACCTAGGGAAAACAGCCTAGGGCTTTCTTTGCAAGGTCGCTGCTCACAACTTGCAAGGGACAGATAGAAAGCAGAGTCCTGCTGCTGCTGACTTGCTGTGTGGCCTTGGGCAAGTCCCTCTGGTTTCACTGCGCCCAGGAGAAAATCAGGAAGAGCTTTACATAGATTCACAGAGTCAGAAACATTTATTCTTTCATCCATGGGACATTTATTAAATGCATATATTAGGTGATTTTAATCAGGGGGTAGAATGGTCAGTTTTTTTCTCTTTTCTTCTTTTTTAATTCATCCGTTTTTTTTTTGTTTTGTATTTTTTGTTTTTTAATATGAGGGTACTGGGTGTCGAACTCAGGACCTCGTGCTTGCCAGGCAGGCGCTTATGCCACTGAGCTATATCACCTGCCCTCATCTGGTTGTTGATGGAGATTGGATCAGAGGGGAGTAGTGAGGCATGGCTGCCACAGGGAGGATGGGATGAGGGTTGGAAGCAGTGTCTTCTCTACAAAACACAGATATGGTCACGTCACCTCTTTTCATGGCTTCCCACTGTCTTCAGGATGAGGGTGTGAGGCCTGCTTGCATCTCAGCCTCACAGCCTATTGATTTCTCATCCAGCAAAAGCCCAGCCAGCCCAAGTTGTTCACTGGTTCTGCACCATCCTCCATCCCACCTCTGAGTTGGGACCGTTCCCTTTGCCTGATGTGTCCCTCCCCGCTTGGGAACACCTGCTCATCCTACAGAGCTTGGCTCCATCTTCACCTCCTCTGTGAAGCCCTCAATCAGAATGTAGGTCCTCAGACCTCCAGGCCTTTGCTACATTATTTTGTAACATTCTGCCAAGATTGGCTGTGCTGTTCCTCTCTGTGTTGCTGGGTATGCCCATAGCAGTCTTAGTGAATGCACCGAGGGCCACCTTGACACCTCCAAATAGCTTTGTTTTTCTGTCTGTCTTTTTGACACAGGGTCTTGCTATGTAGTTCAGACTGACCTTGAACTAGCCATGTAGCCCAGGCTGGCCTTAAATTTCTGGTCATCCCCCTGCCTCAGCCTCCTGAGTGCTGGGATTACAGGCATGTTTGCCGCCATGCCTGGCTTCTCAGTATCTTTTGTGCCCTCTAACACCTCATAATCCCAGGCAAGACCCTTGTATTTGAAGTTTTAAACTTCAGAACATGAAAAAAAAGTTGTTTTCCCAGTGTATATTAATCAAAGACTTGCATCCCGCCAATCAAGGAAAAGAAGGAAAGAATCATTTGGCAAGAGCCACCTGTAAGGTTTGTTTCATACCCGCAGTCTCTCTAGATCCTCAGATGTATTACTACAGATTAGATAAAGGAGGTTCAGAAGAGTTGTGACCTGCCCAAAGTCACACAGGTAGCCAGAGCCAGAATTGGATTCAAGCCCGGCTCGGGGTCCCAGCTATGCTGTTATCACTCACTCTTAATCATCATGAGATCACAGCATGATCCTGAGGAATCTGGAGCTGGCCTCAGCCGTCCCAGAGTGCTGGGTTCCCAAATACGCTTTCTGTACAGCTAGGAAGGAGCCGATGGAAGCCTAAGGAAGGAGCTGGCCTCCAGTGGGTTCCCAGGGCAGGTTCTCCTCCTGTCCAACTGACCCGAGTCCAGATTCTTTCAACTCAGAGACAGCCACTCAAGATAGGGCTTCTGACAGGAATGTGGCGTGAGCATGAGGAGGACAGAGTTCTGGCCAGCCAGAAAGGAAGAGGGCATCGGTCCCACCCTCTCCTCTGAGGCCAGGCCCTAGGCTCTTGCCCAAGGAATGCTCACCTGATTGGAAAAGCCCTGAGGCCTCCTGTAGCTTGGTAGACCACCAGGGCTGCCTCAGTGCTGCACGATGGTCTCAGATGCCACTGCTCTTTGACCCCAGCCTGACAGCACCCGGCCTCTCCACTCCGTGACTCTCACAGCTCCTCAGCAATCGGAGTAGCGCTCTCTCTTTCCCCTGGGCAAAAGGACCTTGAACTTGGGAGAGTCTAGGATGAGAAGACCCTGAGACACTGGTTGATGGTGGGCTGGCAGTGGCCGAACTGGCTGCCCCGAGGACTCTGGGCACTCTGCATGCCCCCCAGTGCCCTGAGAACTGAGGCTTAGAAGTCAGATGCATCAGTCAGCCCTGCAGGAGAGGCCTCTGTTTGGAGTGGTCCACAGCCTTATGAGATCAGATGGGTTAGTCTTTGGTCCTCTCCTGCCCAATAATTACCTAACCAATATCCAGGTAGGAACTGGCAGCCTCAAGTGACTTCAAGCACCCTCAGGTACTTCCTCCCCAAAGAGCCTCTCTTGGGAACCTCAAGAGTCCTTCCTTCATATTTTCTGCTCTTCTCCTCCCCGCAGGGCAAACAAAGGAACAAGACTGGGAATAGGCTGTGGCATCTGCATCACACCAGCTCTTCCAGAAAACCCTTCCTCCAGGGCCTGCCCAACCCCTCCTTCTTTAGCCTGGTGATTCGCTAGAGCATCACCACCCAGGCTGTAAACTTGTTGGTGGCTGGTGAGCCAAGCATGGTTTGAGGCATGGGCTTGGCCCCTTTTCTCCAGAAGTCAGGGTGGTGGGTGGTAGTCCTGAAGAGATCTGGATGACCGATAGCATGTGACCTCGCCTGGCAACAATAGCATCCTGCAACACTCACTCGGCAACAATATCCTAGCACTATCTCCCCAACAGTGACACCTGGTAAGTACCCTATGGCAGCAGCCCATTGTGCTAGAAATACCATATTGAGTCACCGGACATCAATCTGGCTCCTAATCATTTACAAGCAAATCTCCCTTCTGGGCGGGCTTACTATGTGAGGTTTAGCCTAGGGAACAAATAATAATAATAATAAACAACATTTTATTTTAGTTTTCTGAGACAGGGTCTTAGTATGTAATTCAGGCTGGCCTTGAACTCACTATGTAGGCGAGGCTGGCCTTGAATTCTTGGTGATCCTCCTGCCTCATCCTCCCTAGTGCCAGGATTACAGGTGTGCGCCCCTCATGCCCAGCTAAACAACCTTTTTAAATGTTCATTATGTGCTAGGTATGCTGCCCTGAGTGCTTCACTTAGTACTCATGCCAACTCTGTGAGATAGGCTCAATTACTAGCCCCATTTGTCAGGTGGGATACTGAAGCTCAAAAAAAGATTCAGTATTTGCCAAAGAGTACAGTGTAACTGTAGAGATGGGTTATGAATCCAGGTAATACATTTCAGGGATCTCACATTTAACTCCTCTGCCTTGCACAAAGCTCAGGGGACCTCCCCATCCCCTGAGTCCTCTGGGGAGTGTGCGAGGGCAGATATAGGGGTGGGGTTGGTGACCTGTGAGGGCACAGACAGGTGGACGACACCAAGGGGCATCTTCAGCACCTGTGTCCTCAGCTGTAAGACTGGGCCAGACCCGGAGAGGGTAAGGAGGGGTGGGAGGGTGGACCAGCCACAGGCTGGGGAGCTGCCAGCCCTGCAGGGAGAAGGCCTTGTTCTCACCACTGTCCCAGAGGGGAAGAATGTGGCTGCGAAGAATGGGTCCAGATTTCAGTACTGGGCTCCTGAGGCTAACAGAGCCAGCAAGGTTGCCATCTGCCTGCTATGGACTGGAGCCTCAGAAAAGCCCCTTGGGCTGCAAGCCTGGTGGTATGGGTGAAAGCAGGTGGGAAAGAGAAGGTCTATGGGGACCAGTGGAGTCACATGGTCAGGACTGTAGACACCTAGAGGACAACCAACAAGGACTTCATCAGAAAAAGGAGGAGCCTTAGCCAGGCATAGCAGTGAATGCCTGTAATTCCAGCACTTGGGAGGCTGAGGCAGGAGGATGGAAAGTTTGAGTCCTGCCTGGGCAAAGACCCTGTCTAAAAAAGCTGAGGATGTAGATTATATCCTAATATAATTATATCCTTTCACTGAGGAAAGGATAATTATATCCTCAGCAAAAGCTGAGTTCAATCCCCAGCACCACCCCCCACACCCAAAAAGAAAAAAGAGCCTGACTTTTTTTTTTTTGGCAGTACTGGGATTGAACCCAGCACCTTTACACCAAACTACATGCCCAGCTCAGCCCTTTGTCATGTTTTTATATTTATTTGTTTGTTTAATTAATTAATTAATTAATTTAGAGACAGGGTCTTGCTATGTGGTTCAAACTGGCCTGGAATTCACTGTGTAGCCCAGGCTGGCTTTGAACTCAAGGTGATCATCCTGCCTCAGCCACCCGAGTGCTTCAGGTGTGCACCATCACGCCCGGCTCATGTTTTAATTTGAGACAGGGTTTCAATAAATTACAAAATTGCCCAGGCTGGGGTCAAATCTGTGATCCTTCTGCTTTAGCCTCCTAAAGTCCTGGTATTATAAGCATGTGCCACACCAAACCCTAACCCTGGGTTTATAAAATCCAATTGGCTGAGTGTGGACACTTGTAATTCCAGCACTCTGGGAGACTGAAGTAGAAGGACTGAAAGTTCAAGCCCAGCCCTGGCAACTTGGTGGTTTCATGAGAACTTGTCTCAAAATGGGGGCCGGTGAGATAGCTCAGTGGCATAAGTGTCTGCCTGGCAAGCGCAATGGTCCTAAATTTGACTCCCGGTACCCACATACGAAAAAAAGGCCGGTGATATCACTCTGCGGCATGGGCGCCTCCTGGCGCACGAGGTCCTGAGGTCGACCCTTGGTACCCACACACACACAAAATAATAAAAAATAAAAAAATAAAAGGTAAAAGCTGGGTGTGGTGGTGCACACCTGTAATCCCAGCACTCTGGAGTCTGAGGCAGGAGGATTGCCATGAGTTCGAGGCCAGCCTGAGCTACATAGTGAGTTCAAGCCCAACCTGGACTACAGAGCAAGACCTTGTCTCAAAAAACATAATAAAGAAACAAAAACAAAACAAAACAAAAGGTAAGAGAAGGGCTAGTGATATATCTCAGGCCCTGGGTTCAGTCCCCTAGTACCTCGAAAAAGAAAAAAAAAGCTGGACATGGTGGTGCACACCTGTAATCCCAGCACTCAGGAGGCTGAGGCAGGAGGATGACTGTGAATCTGAGGCCAGCGTGGGCTACAAAGTGAGTTCAAGTCCAGTCTGAACTACATAGGGAGACCCTGTCTCAAAAAACCAGAAAAGAAAAAAGAATAAAATGTAATCTCGGGCCAGTAAGATAGCTCAGCGGCATGTGCGCCTGCTGGCACGCGAGGTCATGAGTTCGACCCCCCGGTACCCACAAAAAAAAAAAAAAGTAATCTCCATTTCTCCTGTTTTAGTCTCAGGATTATGAGAGTAATAATCCCCCTTTTTTTGTGAAATTAGGGATTGAGCACAAGGCCTTCGCAGTTAGCTGTATCCCCAGTCCTGTTTGTTTGTTTGAGAAAGGGTCTTGCTAAGTCTTAAATTGTCCAGGCTGGGCTTGAACTTGTGATCATCCTGCCTCAGCCTCCCAGACTGCTGGGATTATAGTTGAGGACTGAGAATTCACCACGCTCAGCTCCCCGGTGGTATTGTGAGGGGTAAATGAGATGGTATACATAAAGCACAAGCAGCAGGGTGCTTGTCCAACATACAGTGGGTACTCGATAATTGGGAGCTGTTGTACCAGCAGTGCCCTGACTCACTTAGTGGTGCTTGAATGTCTCGAGCGGCCTGTTACGTGGCTCTGTCCTGACAAGCAATGTGGATGTGGAGTTGAAGTTACAAGGGGCAAGGCAGGATCTAAATTAGAGAAAACACTGGGCAATAGAGCCAGCATTCTAAACAACTTAACCGGCTGGAATAAGCAAAACAACGCTGTTCTGCTGTGAGGATGAAGACATTATGCAAACCAGAGGATGGGGGCAAGACCTGACTTGACCCCAGCTCCGGTGAAAAGGCTCTGAATGATTTAGTTGACCACAACCTGATGGGAACTAATCGTGAGAGAGAAAGGCTCTGAAGCCCAGCAGTCTTAGGCTGCATGAACAATGTGTCGTGTCCAGACTGGGGGAAATAATAGCCCTATTGTGCTGGCTTGGTCAGGCCATATCTGGAATCTTGCGTTGCTACACTGACAGACTGGAATCAGGCCAGGATGGGGACCAGCTCAGCCTCTGCTCCCAGGCTCTTGTGCTAAATGCTTCCTGTGCATTTTCTCATTTCATCCCCAAACAACTCTCTAAGGTAGGTCCTGTGACTGTCCCCACCTTACACACGGAGGGGGTAACTGAATTGTCCGTGATCAACCACTGTGGCTTTTCTGAGTGGGGTGCTCTTGTGCTTGTACTTGAGGAGGACTGAACATTCATTTGCTGCACATGTGTTTATTAAGTGCCTACAACAAGTCCGGCTACAAGCTAGTTATGGGATATGGAAGTGAAGAAGGTGGAGCACATTATCTCCGGGGGCGGGGGGGTCCAGGTCACTTGTGAAACAGAGTGATTCTATAAAGAAAGGAGATTTCAGAGCTGTGAGGGACCATAGTCTTCCTTAGCCAACTCAAGCCTGCAGAAGGGAAGCAACAGAGAACAGTGTCACACGACTCACAGTGGAGACATGGAGGCCATCTGTGTCCTTGTCACAGTATTCAACTGCTTCGCTTTGGCCCACTTGACCAAAGAGCCATGTTCTGAGACGGGATCTACTAGGGCATACGAAGGAGCCAGGCCTCATATCTCCTCCCTGAATCAGCCATTTATTTATTTATTTGTTTATTTATTGGAGACAGGGTCTTCCTCTGGCCTTGAACTCACTATGTAGCCCAGGATTGCCTCAAACTTGTGGCCATCTCCTGCCTCAGCCTCTGGAGTGCTGGGATTACAGGCATGTGCCACTCTGCCCAGCAAATCGGCGACTTAAAGAAAGAAAAATAGAAGCCTGACGCTGAGAATTATGGTGACCTCTGAGAGTCCCGGGAGCTCCTGCTCTCACTGGTCGGACACAACTGGCCCCACCCAGTCTCTTGAGTCTGTACGAAGACTGGTGTAAGGTTGGCAGAGGTGGAATGAAAGACTGCTCCTGGCCTCTATTCTAGATTGCTACCCTCCTGTTTTCTTTCAAAGACCTGATTACTCTGTACTGTTCTCAGACTCTGCCTTGATTGTTTCAACCTAGGGGCCCCGTTGCCTTGTGTCTCCCAGGACTTGTTGGGGAATGGACCCCACTCCACCTTCTGTAATTTATGCTAAGTGGTGGTGGTGATAGATCAGGGCTGCTAAGAGGAAAACTTAAAAAATAGGAGAAGAAAGAAAGAAACAAATGAAAAAAGATGAAAGACTTTGGAATCAGACAAAACCTTCCAGGCCTAGCTGTGGCATGTAACAGCAGCTCCACTTGGCTCAGAGGCCTTTTCCGGGCTGTAAAATGGGGATGGTACTAATAGTACTACCCTCATAGGGTGGTTGTGAGCGCAGCAGAATGAAGCCTGAAGGGATCTATCCATAAAAGGCCGCTGTCACTCGAGGAAGCCCTGTGGGCCTGGCTTCTCTGCGGCACCCACTGTGCTCCTCATTTCTCTCTTCCATCACGAAGAGCCCCACAGATGTCGTTAACAGGAAGTGGGAATGGTTGGTCTCAGGAGAAAAGAGGGGGACATCGGTGGGCAAAGCGCCACCCTACATCTCCAGGTTAAAGGGAGAGGGTGGCCCGACTCCAGATTTTCTTTTTGTTTTGACGCAAACGCAGTGGTAGTTTATTCATGAAAACAAAAATGAAGAGTGGGAGGGAAACTGGCTCTGCAGAGCCAGCGTGGACCGAGGAGATAGAAAAAGAGGAAGAGAGCAAAGATAAACGTACATGCTGCGTCTGGGGAACATGACGTGGGCTATCGTGAACAGTTACGACGGCTCCGGCTCCAGATTTTGGAGGGGCCAGTGGGTCTCCGAGCCCCCACCTTTCCTAGGTCTGGGGGTCAGAAGTCACGGGCTCTAGGCTCGACTCACGGAGAACTCATTCAGGGACCTCGGGCGGGCCACTCTCAGCCTTGGCCCTCAGTTTCCTCAGGGGGATCGGGTGGGTTTCGCAGCCTTCCCTCGGCGGCAAGGAGCAAGCACAGCCGGCAGCGGGTTCCGGGGTTTTAAAAGAACTTCGCTCAGCCGCGAGGCTCCGCCGCTAGGCTCCGCCGGGAGGGTGGGGCCGGCAGGATGGACGGCGGGCGCGGGGATTGGCTCGAGGCGGGGCATCAAGAGTCAGTGATTGGTCCGACCCGAGAGGGCGGGGCCGAACCTTTAAGAGGCTCCGAGGGCGCGTGGAGGGGAGCTTGTGCCTTGCCGGCCTCTGGATTTGGCTGGTCCGCAGCGACAGTGGTGGCGGTGGCTACGACCGGAGCCCAGGAAGAGTAGGATCCCTCAGAGGAGAGGAGCATCCCGGCGTCCCGGCCTCAGACGCCGTGGCCCGCGGGTCATGGCCAAAGGAGAGGGTTCCGAGAGCGGCTCCGCGGCGGGGCTGCTGTCCCCCAGCATCCTCCAAGCCGGCGAAAGCCCGGCTCAGGTGAAGGTGAGGGCCCAGCACCCCGAGCGGATGGAAGGGGCGGCGGGTGGGCCAAATGGGGGTATGAAGCTGTCGGACGTCAGGCCTGGCACGTGGGATGGCAGGGGACCCCGAGGCCTAGGAGCAGGAGAGCGAGCAGGGGGAGCCCGGGGACCAGGGAGTGGTGAAAAGGTCTGGGGGTGCTCACACCCCCTTTTGCTCTCCCCGCATTCCATCTCGGCGGAGGGTCCAACTCGCAGCTCCACTTGGTGCCCGGCTGTGCCTAGCTGGTTCCGGTTCTTCTGGGATGAGCAGCCCGGATTTGCCGCCCTAGAAGCTGGAGAGACCCCAGAGATCTGAGAACCTCCCCTTCCCCTTTCCTTACCCCCTACCCCCACCCTCACCGTCCTACTCTCGCCTCTACTCCGCTGTGAGGGCTGCCCAAGTTCATTCATAAGAACAAGGGCTCGGCTCTTAAAGGAGCCGCGTTCCGCAGGCTTTTGAGTGTGAGTAAGTGCGCGGTGCTCTGTGTCTCACCATCCGCTCCAGCCACAGCCAAAGCCCTATGGACCTATTTAACGACCGAATGAAACCAGGCAGGCCCACGAAGGGATCTCAGGCAATAAATATCTCCTTGGGAGGTGCCTACTTTTTCCTTTTAATTTTATTAACTGATCCTTGGAAGG
The DNA here is from genome assembly GCA_028451465.1 of Erethizon dorsatum. Taxonomy (NCBI): domain Eukaryota; kingdom Metazoa; phylum Chordata; class Mammalia; order Rodentia; family Erethizontidae; genus Erethizon; species Erethizon dorsatum. The sequence continues at coordinate 103,578,342 of CM051827.1, read as the reverse complement.
AGACCGACGAGCAATTAATTATGCCGTTACCATGTATGAGTAATCTCTACTTTCCCTAGGCAACCTCAGTCTTCCTAGCGCCCCACCCAGAGCCCAGTCCTGTACCTGGAGGCCTTTCTTCTCCTCTCCAAGGTCCCCTAGGAGCTGAAGCTGGAGTGTAGGACAGATCCTGAGTTTCCCTGAAGCTCCGGCTGCCTGTGGGGACTAGGGACGCTAAGGGACAGATGGGAGTAACAGCTGTGTCTGCAGCCAGCTGGGCTGGGCCCCTGCAGCTCTCTAGAGTTCTCACCAGTAGGCAGGTGGATCCTGGCCCTGGAGCCAGGGCTGAAGCCCAGGCTGAGCTCAGGCAGCTCTCGGCTGCAAGAGGATTTTCAGGTTGTGGCAGCTGGTGCCCGGCAGGGACAGGTCTGCTGCTGGAGCATGCTCCCCTCTGGAATTTGGAAAGGAGCAGTGGCTGAGGCCTTGGGGAGAGTTCTTTAGAGATGGTAGCTTGTAACTTTCCTCAGAATCTGGCAAGGAGGGTAGGTGGCATAGGACCAACTTCCTTAGGAGAATGGGTTTCCTTTTTTCCATGTTCCTAAGTATAGGGAATTCTCTTTTTTTGTGGGAAGTGGGATCTCCCAGGTGGGAACAGGGGAAGACAGAGTTGTTCCTCCTGGCAGAGTTGGCTGGAGGGATGGTCCTGCCTGTGGGCCTTGTAGGATGGAAGTTATAATCTTGGGCCCATTTTCGTCCTTTCTTCTTCTTCCCAGAAGGAACCGAAGAAAAAACAGCAGTTGTCAGTTTGCAACAAGCTCTGCTATGCAGTTGGAGGGGCCCCCTACCAGGTGACGGGCTGTGCCCTGGGCTTCTTCCTGCAGATCTACCTGTTGGACGTAGCTCTGGTGAGCGACCTGAGCCTTCCAGGCTCCTCTGGTATCTCAAAGTGGGAAAGTCTAGGTGCCCCGGGGCATGTTCACTCCATTTTACCGATTTATAAAATGGGACAGAAAAATTATTTTGTTGTCTCTTAGAGTCACAGTGGGTGAGAAATAAGACTTTAGAAAATATCCAGGTGGGGAGTCTTAGACGGCAACTCCTCTGTTCCTGGCAGGAGCAACAGAGCCTGGAGGGGTAGGAAGTAGCGTGAAGGAAAATGGGACCTACTGGTGACACTGTTCTTGGAAGAGACTGGCACAGCATGTCCCTGGTTGGAAGACAGCTAGCTTGGCTCAGGGGTTAGCAGGCATTGTCAGGCTTGTGGAGGAAGTGTATCCCATCTTCGTGTGGGGAGCAGAGGCTTGTCAGTGGGTAGAGGGGCCTTCAAGTGTTGGGCTAAGTTAGAGCACCCCAGGACGTAGGATCTTCTACTGGGAGGGTGAAGCAGTGCTACACTGCTTTGAGAAGCCTTGGCCAGCAGCCTGGCTTCCTGAGAATTGGTCCTGTACAGATGGGAGAGTAGGAAGATGAATAGCCGTGGCTACCAGGGCTCCTGCACTGGCTGACTTTTCTACGTAGCATCTGACTTGGCGAACAGGGCGTCTTATCCATTTACAGGTGGGAAGCACTGAGCCCCAGAAAGGACAGATGACTTCATTCATCAGCTAGATTTTGAGTAATTTCCTTGGGCTAGTCCCTGAGTAGGGTGCAAATATGAGGAACCTGTGGTTGAAGTATAAAGCTGTTGTAGTGAGTATTAGAGCTGGGGTGCAGGGAGGTCATCTTGGGGAGATGATGGCATGGGAGAGGCTGCGAGCTTCCCAGAGCAATAGCAATAGCTGGCCTTTGATGGATGAGGAGGAACCCAGAGCATCTGGATTTAGAGCATTTAGACCCTAGAGTATTTGGGAGGAGAGGTATAGTTTGAGCAGGTAGTCACAGGCCACTTTTTAAAAAGCATCTGCATTCGCCGGGTGTGTTGGTGCACACCTGTAATCCCAGCACACAGGAGGCTGAGCCAGTAGGATCGCAGTGAGTTCAAGGTCAGCCTGGGCTACATAGAGACCCTGTCTCAAAACAAACAAACAAATAAAAAGCATCTACTGTTGAGTGTGGTGGTTAATACCCATAATTCCAGCATTTGGGAAGCCAGTGCAGGAGAATTGAAAGTTCAAGCCCTGCCTGGGCTACATAACAAGACTTTGTCTAAAAAAAATCTGTAGACTCCCACATCCAAGAATCCAAGATAGAGCCTGACCCTGTAAGATTGTGATCATAACTCCCATTATACAAATGGGGAAACTGAGGCCCACTGTGGCTATTTAGTGAATGTTAGTTCTGTTGTCAGGTGGCCAGGGACTTGGGGCTGTGAGAGGGAGGGAAGGAAATGCTTCTATTTATTCATTATTCTTTTTGAGTAGTTCAGGCTGGCCTTGAACTAATTATGTAGCCCAGGTTGGCCTTGAACTCAGAAGTGATCCTCCTGCCTCAGCCTCCTGAGTGCTGGGATTACAGTCATGTGCCACCATGCCTGGCTGGGTAGGGAATGATTCTAGATTCATTCTGTCTCATGGGAGTGTTTTCAAAGGTAGCGATGGGGGTAGGAAATAGATCTGGGAAAGTCTCTAAGGAGGCATACGGTGCTGCTGTTATCAAAGAAATCACATTGCAAGCCAGGTGTGGTAGCACATGCCTGTAATCCCAACACTTTGGGAGGCTGAGGCAGGAGGATTACAAGCTTTGAGCCCAGCCTGGACAATTTAGCAAGACCCTATCAAAATAAAAAATAAATATAAAAGACTGGGGTTGTAGCTCAGTGTGAAGGCCCTGGGTTTAATCCCCAGTACACGTACACACAAAACCTATTGTCATTATTTTGTGGTCCTGGGCATTGAACCCAGGGTATCACACATGTTAGGCAAGCACTGAGCTACACCCCAGCCCTGCTATCCTCATTACTAATGAGGCAAGTGAAGATGTACGAGGCCCAGGTGGGTGCAGCCTAGGGTCTCAAGGGCCTGGTGGAGGTGGGGAGGGTACCCCTGCTCCTGCCAGTGGTGAGGATGGAGGTGGGTCAAGGGATGAAGGGATTTTCTCCCGCCTCCTCCCTGTTCCAGGTGGACCCTTTCTCTGCCTCCATCATCCTGTTTGTGGGCCGAGCCTGGGATGCCTTCACAGACCCTCTGGTGGGCTTCTGCATTAGCAAATCCTCCTGGACCCGCCTGGGTCGCCTCATGCCCTGGTGAGTAGAAGGTGCCTTCCAGGTGAAAAGAGCTTCCTGCACATCTGCCCCTCGGGGGTCCTTCCATCTCTTGTCCCAGGCTGCGGGAGGTGAGAAGAAGGGATCAATGCCCAAGGGTGTTGAGACTTCATCTGAGGCCTCAGCTGCCCAAGGCACGCACACTAGGACAGCAAGCCAAGTCATTCCCAGGCTGGCTGAAGTACTGGGCTGCTCAGCTCCCCTTGGCCCAGGTCCCCCTGTTCCCCAAGGAGTTCTGCTCCCCGCCCCATCACTTGCACAGTGGCCAAGGAGCAAGAGCAGTTGAGAGGTTGCAGTCTGCAGCTATCCTGCCTGGGTTTGAATCCTAGCCTCACTACCTACAGCTGTGCAATCTTGAGCAAGTCACTTAACATCTCTGAGCCTCAAGTTTCTTCATCTGTAAAGTGGGAATAAGGAACTTTTCACAGGGTTGTGGTGAGGATTAAATGGTTATGAATATGTATAATACTCAGGACAGTGCCTGATACCTTTGAGACAGTCTTCCTATATAGTTCAGGCTGGCCTTGAACTCATGGTGATCCCCCTGCCTCAGCCTTCTAAGTGCTGGGATTATGGACATGTACCACCATACCTGGCAATGCTTGGCACTTATTATCATTATTATTACATATATATATATATATATATATATATATATATATATTATATGTATATATATATATTTTTTCTTTTTCCTTTGAGACAGAATCTTGCTATATATTTCAGGCTGGCCTTGAACTCATGGTGATCCTCTTGCCTCAGCCTCCTGAGTGCTGGGATTATAAGCATGTGCCCCCATGCCCAGTGTGGTACCTATTAAGTGATACATAATTTGTACTCCTTCCATGTGGCTCCTGGTGGGGCAGGGGTTGGAGACAATGCCAGGAATGATATAGCAAACCCATAAGCTCCGGGGCCTTGAATGATGTGAACTTTTTCCCTTGGTACAAAGCCTCCACTGCTCAGCTTCAGGCTGTGGGGCCAGTGGGGGGAGGCAGTTCCCGTAGATCAGACAGCAAGGGAGACACAGAAGACCAGCCAGGCCGGGCTCTGGCTCCCTCCAGGACATCCTGCTTCAGGGGTGGGGGCGATGCCCCTTTCATCTCCAGCCCATCCAAGCTCAAGTGGGCGCCTTCCTGCCCCAGGGGCGCCCATACCTGGTCTCCGGCCTTCAAAGGTCTTCCAGCAGCTCCCGAGCCCCCACAGCTTCCTTTCCCACGAGGACTCCCACCCACTACAATCCTGGCCAGGCTCTGGCAAAGGCCCAGGCTGGAGCCTTTGATCCAGGCTTCAGGGCCAGGGGTAGGACAGACTACCTCACCTGGGCAAGCTGCTCAGGGCTCCCAGCATGCCAGCTTGTGAGCCTTGGCCCTGTGCCCGCATTCCTGGCACCCGGTGGAAGGCGGGCCCTGCTGCCACGTCTCCTCATGAGGCCCAGCCAATGGGAGCGGCCGCTGGGCCAGGCCAATGCAGCAGTCACACTGGGTTCCTGGGCAGCACTGCTCAGCTGCCTAGAGCAGAGGATGGAGTGTTTGAGGAAGGATGACGAGTCCTTGTCTCTGAGGAGACCTGTGGTTTTGGGAGCGTGGAGGAGGCGGAGCAGCCAGCAGGAAGGATCTGAGGACTCAGAGCTGGGCAGGTGTGGCAGCCAGTTTGGGGAAGGTGCTGGGGGCCCCTCGGGCTGCTTTCCATCTTAGCAGGTATCTTTGTACGTGTCTGAGCGAACACCAGAAGCTCACAGGCTGAGGGGCCGCTGCACACATGGCTTCCCTCTGCACCACAGCAAGGACCTGGGCCCCTCTTCGAATCCCTCTTCCCGTTCCCTCTTCTGCAGGTTTCAGGGCAGCCCCTCCTGTAATCCTCTCCTTCAAAAGACTTTGACATCATGTGCTTTCCCTGGTGTCCCCGAGAACACCCTGTGAGAGGCAGGTGGTCAGCAAGGTCGCAAGGGGAGGCTGAGAAGCAGGCTGGAACTGAGGTCTGATTCCTAGCCCCAGGCCCTCCGCAGCCCCAGGCCATGGGCTGTGCTACTCCTGTAGGCCGGTGCCGAAACTTTCCAGATGGAGTCACAGCAGTGTCCCAAGCACTGGTCTGCATTTTCACATCAACTTATTTAAATGTTTTTTGTTTTGTTTTTTTTTTTAAATGTGGGTATCGGGAGTCAAACTCAGGACCTTGAGCTTGCCAGGCAGGTGCTTACGCTGCTGAGCCATCTCACCAGCCCTGAACTTATTTAAATCTTAAGACTATTTCAACCCTACAAAGCAGAACCAGAGTCCTTGGGGGAGCCCGTGAGGTACTCTATTTCCTCTCCAAGCTTATCTCCTAATTCCATCTCCCTTGCTTGTGACACTCTGGCCCCACTGGCCCTCTTGCAGTTCCTCAGCCCTGCTGGGCAGGTACCTAGCTGAGGACCTTTGCACTGAGTACTCGCCTCAGGCAACACATGGCCGCCTCCCTCTGCCTTTCAGGTCTTCCCGGCAAGGCCTTCTCGGGCTCTGCTTCTCGCTTCTAATGCTCTGTAGCTCTCCATAGTACTTAACTACCTTCTGACATGTATGTAACCTTTTTGAAAACTGGCAAAGTATGTGTACTGTTCCCATTTAACATTTAGAGCCATTTTAAGTGTATTGTTCATTGGCATTAAGTACATTCCCATCTTCTTGTGACCAATACAGCTTCCATGTCCAGTACTTTTTCATCTTCCCAAACTGAAACTCTCTACCCATTGACAGTAATCCACACTCCCCCTTCTAGCCCCTCATGACCAGCTTCCTGTCATCCATGTCTATGAAGTTAACTACTCAAGCTTGCTCACCTCATACAAGTTGAATTGTACAGTATTTGTTTTTTTGTGACTGGCTTATCTCACTGAGCCTAATGTCTTCAAGGTTCATCCCTGTTGTAGCATGGGTCAGAAGTTCATTCCTTCTTAAGGCTGAATATATATCATTTTAAACTATGTTTATTTTTTCTGGTCACCAACTAGAATGTAAATTCTGCAAGGACAATGTTTTTGTTCTTTTTTTTTTTTTTCCCACTCTTGGGAAAAAGACAAAATCTTTTTTTGTTCACTGATACATCCTAAGCAATTAGAATAGTGCCTGGCACACAATGGGGACATAATAAATATTTGAGCAAATGTTGAATGTAAGGCATGTGCTATTTTTTATTCTTATTTTATGCAAGAGGAAGTGAGTCAGAGACATTAAATAACTTGTCCAGTCCTAAGTTTTTATGGTTAGTTGGGAGAGTCAGACTTGGATTTCTTAACCCTCTGGGGCTTTCTCTGCTGAAGCTGAGGCGTCAGTCCAATCTGAGGTCCACCCCTTGTGATGGGCAGGACTCACGTGCGGGGGGCAGACCTGTGCCCCCTCAGAGTTGCGTCACTAGGCCCAATCTTCCCACCTGACACTTGCACCTTCCTTCTCCTGGAGTTGGCCTTCCCCACCCCAGCCCAGCTGTGTGTGTACAAAGGGTATGTGTGCAGGTGTGAAAACACACAGGTGTCAGGTTGCCCCTTCTCCCTGCCTGCCTGCCTTGAGGTCTTGTCCTCTACTCAGGTCCCCCAGCCCAGAAGAAGCCCCTGCTGGGGAGATGTAGATGAGACTCCAGCCTGACCTTCTCACACTCCACACTTAGGATTTTAGTCCAGGGCTGGTCCCAGTGTGTCCTTCTGGGCTTGGCCATCAGTCTCTTCCCAGAGGCCCCAGGGTGGGTGGATTCAGGAGAAGGAACTTCCTTCCAGTGGGAACCCAGAGAGCAGAGCTGGACCTCTGGCTCAGCCAGGCTCCTGGGGTTCTGGCCTCCACTCAGACTTCCCCTTCCTCAGGATCATCTTCTCTACACCGCTTGCCGTCGTGGCCTACTTCCTCATCTGGTTCGTGCCCGACTTCCCTCGGGGCCAGGCCCTTTGGTACCTGATTTTCTATTGCCTCTTTGAGACACTGGTCACGGTGAGTGTGGGCCCCTATTCTCTGGATCCTTGGGGTGGGGCAGGGGCAGGCCCTGGGGTTTCGGTGTCTGTCTGTCCACTAACCGGCCAAGGGCCTTTCTTCCATGCCAGTGTTTCCACGTTCCCTACTCGGCGCTCACCATGTTCATCAGCACTGAGCAGAGTGAGCGGGACTCGGCCACTGCCTATCGTAAGTCTCCCCACCCACCGCTCCTGCGCCTTCCCGCCTTGCTTCGTCCCTTGCAGGCCCAGCTCCCTGCTTTGTTCTTAGCTATGGGTATGAAAGCTTTTTGTGTATGTGTGGTGCTGGGGTTTGAAGCCAGGGCCTCATGTGTGCTGAGCAAGTGCTCTTTCACTGAGCTCTAGTTCATGAAACTCTTAAAAATAACTTGGTCCCCTTATTGCTCAGGTGAGACCCAGAGTGAAGCAAGGACTAACCTGAGGTCACACAGAGAGAGGCCATGAGTGTTGGCCTAGGTGACACTTGCCCCTTCCACCCACCAAACCTAGAGCTGGAGTGGGCCCCCATCTATCTGGACGTCCTCTCTGGGCCCGTAAGCCACGAAGCTCCCTGAAAGATCTCCTGTTCTCTACCCAGGGATGACCGTGGAGGTGCTGGGCACAGTGCTGGGCACAGCGATCCAGGGACAAATCGTAGGCCAAGCAAATGCGCCTTGTCTCCAGGACCCCAGTGACTCTGCACTGGCCTCAGAAAGTGGCAATCACACACACAGCATCTCTTCACTCAGACAAACGGTGAGGCCCTTCCCTGGCAGGGCATGGATTTGGGGAGACGGGGAACAGTGGAGTGCTTTAGAGTTATCCTGAAAATAGAATCAAAAGCTCCTGTTTCATAGTTTCTTTTTTATTTTTTATTGTTTTTGAGACAGGGTCTCACTATGTACTTCAGGCTGGCCTTGAACTCACTATGAGTGAGTGATGATCATGGTGATCCTCCTGCCTCAGCCTCCCGAGTGCTGGGATTACAGGCATATGCCACCATACCCAGCCTCATATTTCTTTTCTTTTCTTTTTTTTTTTTTTTAAATATGCGGGTAACGGAAGTCGAACTCAGGACCTTGCGCTTGCCAGGCAGGCGCTTATGCCACTGAGCTATGTCACCAGCCCAGCCTCATGTTTCTTAATTGTTGGGCATTTGATATACATAGCCACTTAATATGCCTGCTGTGCCCACTTTGCTGACAAGGAAACTGAAGTCTAGAGAGACTGAGTAATTTGCCCAGGGCCATAGAGCTGGTAAATTGCAAAGATTTGGGGAGATTTGAACTGTAGATTCTCAGGCCCCTGATTTTTAACATTTTGTACATCTGAACTTTACCCAGCCTTGGGAAGCAACAGCAGGGCCAGGATGATTCTCTGGTTTCACAGATGGAGGCAGTGAGTCCCCCAGAGAAGGGACCGGCTACAGATGGTTGAGTGGGGCTGGGAGGAGGCCAGGCTGACTCTCTCTGTCACCTTTGCCTCCTTTATAGCAAAACGCGTACCTGTTGGCGGCGGGGGTCATCGCCTCCATCTATGTGGTCTGTGCTGTCATCCTGACCCTGGGCGTGCGGGAGCGGAGAGGTGAGAGGCGCCCAGGGACGCGGTGCAGGCCTAGCACAGAGTGGCTATGTCTTTCTGCTCCCTTCTCACTGTCACCCCTGTTCCCCAGAGCCCTGTGAGACACAGCAGGCAGAGCCAATGCCCTTCTTCCGGGGCCTCCGGCTGGTCATGAGCCATGGCCCGTACGTCAAGCTCATTGCCGCCTTCCTCTTTACCTCCCTGGCATTCATGGTGAGTGGGAACCTGGTGTGCCTAGGCCAGGAGGAAAGGGGCTGGAGAGGACTCGGGATGAGGGGGAGCCGAGGGACAGGTGGGTGGGCAGAGGTCTCCGGAGCATGGGGGGCTGTCTTGGGGAGGCATGGCCCCAACATCACTTCCTTCCTTCCCTGCCTGCTGCATCCCCCAGCTGGTGGAAGGGAACTTTGCCCTGTTTTGCACCTATACCCTGGGCTTCCGCAATGAGTTCCAGAATCTACTCCTGGCCATCATGGTGAGTGTGGGTGTGCTGATGTGGCATGGGCTGTGGGATGGCTTTTTCGACACTTAGAGGATGGCCCATACATATGGAGGGATACAGGCGGCTTCCCAGAATATTTGGTTGAACCCAACCTACAGTTGCTTAGGTAGGATAGTAAAAGAAGGAGTTTGGGAACCAGGCCTGGTGGCACATGCCCAGCACTGTGGGAGGCTGAGGCAAGAGGATCACAAGTTTAAGCCCAGCATGGGCAATTTAGCAACTTAGCAAGAACCTGTCTCAGAGTAAAAAATAACAAAGGGCTGGGGATGTAGCTAGTGCAAAGGCCCTGGGTTCAGTCCCTGGTCTCACACACACACACACACACACACACACACACACACACACACACACACAAAGGAAGAAGATGAGAAGGAGTTTGGGAGTGGATGTTAGACAGCACAGCAAAAGCAAAGGTGTGGATGCCAAGTCCTTTGTGGCCTTGCGCTCAGAGTTATGAGAAGGCAGAAGGGCCACACATGTGCCTGTTAACTTCCTCACTGCCCAGACGATGCCATCTGGCTGCCCCCAGCAGGGCTGGAAACACCTTTGGGGCCCTGGGAAGGCCAGGAAGGGTTCTGTGGCTCCATCCCACCCCTCACCCCTCACCTCTCACCCCTTTATCCATCCACAGCTCTCAGCCACGTTCACCATTCCCCTCTGGCAGTGGTTCCTGACCCGCTTTGGCAAGAAGTCAGCTATGTACATTGGGATCTCAGTGAGTGGGCTCAGGGGTGGCTCCTGCATTGAGGTGGGGTTCCTGGTGGCAACCTCCCAGCTGACCCATGTTTCCACACCCCCTTCCCTAGTCAGCAGTGCCATTTCTCATCTTGGTGGCCCTCATAGAGAGAAACCTAATCGTGACATACGTGGTGGCCATAGCAGCTGGCGTCAGTGTAGCCGCAGCCTTCTTACTACCCTGGTAGGTACATCCAGGCTCACCTGAGCACAGTCCCCAGCCTTCTACCCTCTAGCTCCAAAGCTCCTTGGGGAGAGTTCTTTGGAGACTTCTGTAGGCCATTCTGTGGGTTCAAGGTGGGGGCAGAGGAGATCTGCCTGGAGAGTTGTGCAGGTTGTGAACTATGCAAGAACACCTCGTGGCCGTGAGAAATGGGGGCTAAAATCAGGCCTGCATGCTGCTTGCCAAGCTGAGCACCTGGACCGGGACCGCTTCGTCTTGCAGGAATGGGCCTTCTTTTTTATTCACTGAACTATGTGCCGTGGTGCTGCCAACTCTCCGAGGGCCACCCTTTTTCATTGACACCAAGGTGCCTGGTGGCTAGGCGGGGCTGGGGAGTCCTCATGGTGGCCACTACCCACTCTGCACAGGTCCATGCTGCCCGACGTGATCGATGACTTCCACCTGAAGCACCCCCACTCCCATGGCACAGAGCCCATCTTCTTCTCCTTCTACGTCTTCTTCACCAAGTTTGCCTCTGGAGTCTCGCTGGGCATCTCCACCCTCAGTCTCGAGTGAGTGGGGCAGGGGTCTGGGGCAGCCCAGGGCAGGGCCAAGCCCTAGGCACCCCACCCTCACCTCTTCCTTCCTGGCGGGGTCCCCACAGCTTTGCCGGGTACCGGTCGCGGGGCTGCTCCCAGCCGGCACAGGTCAAGTTCACGCTGAAGATGCTGGTGGCCCTGACGCCCATAGCCCTCATCCTGCTGGGCCTGCTGCTCTTCAAGCTGTACCCTATTGATGAGGAGAAGCGGCGGCAGAATAAGAAAGCCCTGCAGGCTCTGCGGTGAGAACAGGGAGGGGTGGTGCCCGGGCTCAGTGGCCCCTGTGCCTCCAGGGCCCAAGTCTGGTCTCACCTCCCGCATGCCTTCCCAGGACACACTTAGCTTGCGGTGGGACCTGCACCGGATGGCTCTGCATTCATTCACTTAACAAATACTTACTGGTCCCTACCACTGCCTGCATTGCACTCATGAACAAAACAAAAACCCCTGCCCTCAAGGAGCTGTGTCCTGGAACTAGTTGTTTATGGTTTCCCATATGTGGTCCTCCAGCAACCCTGCATGTCTGAGATTCTTACGATTCCCGTTCTGCTAATGAAGCAACTGAGGTTTATCTCTTTGAGCCCTGCCCGGTACTCTAACTGCAGCCTGTGCCCTCCACCACCACCCTGCTGGCTCTGGGGAGCTCGGGTGTGACCCACAACCTTAGGGCAGGGCCAGATGAGTCATGCCAGCCTGTGCCAGAGTGCAGCTCAAGGGTTTGTGGTGCCCTGTGTGCAGCAAGAACAGCCAACAGCAACTGGTAGTTCCTGAGCTGAAAGAGAGTGAGCCAGCTGTCCTGTAATTCAGAAGAGTCCAACAGGGCCCAGATCCCCAAGGAGGGAGGCAGGTGGCAGTGGGGCGGGGGTAACGCTGCTTCCTCCAGCACTTTTTCCAACTCGTTCTTTCTGGCTTACGCAGGGATGAAGCCAGCAGCTCGGGCTGCTCTGATACAGACTCCACAGAGCTGGCCAGCATCCTCTAGGGGCCACCACGTCTCCTGAAGCCAGGCACGGAAGGCTGTGTCACCAGCCCACGCAGGGATCAGGACCTCTTCGCCCACTTGCTGAACAGCTGCTCTCTAGGTGGCAAGACAGGGACCAAAGACCGGAGCATGTGCGGCCCGGGACCCTCACTCCTGTGCTCACGGGGGCTGCCCGTGCTGCAGCCTCCCGCATCCCCTCTGCCCACCCGTGGGGCCGAGCCCTGGACTGCTACTGTGAATATGCCAAGGACTGATTGGGCCCAGCCCAGAACACTAGCGTAGACACTTTTTATACAGAGACTAATTAATAACTTAATGATGTGTACATAGCAATGTGTGTATGTATATGTCTGTAAGCTATTAATGTTATTAATTTTCATAAAAGCTGGGAAATGCTTGTTCCTGCCTATGTCCTCAGCCCCTCGCCAAGCCCTTTGGTGCCAAGATTCAGACAGCGAGAGGGCGCACTATGCCACAGGTGCTCCTGGGCGGGGAGACCATCTGGAGGGCGACAACATCCTTGGCTAACATTTACCGAGCACCTGCTCTGTACCAGGCACCATGTGGAATCTGGGCATGGTAGAAATACTCATTTAATCCTTGCACCCATTGTGCCAGGTTGGGGCTGCCCCTGTTTTCAAGATAAGAAGAAAACTGTGCTCTAGTCATACAGGGACATGACTAAAATCACACAGCCAAGAGTGATCTAACTCAGCCTGGCGTGGTGCTACACACCTATAATCCCAGCACTCAGGAGGCTGAGGCAATAGGATTGCCCAGAGTTTGAGGCCAGCCTGGACTACTTAGTGAGACCCTGTCTTAAAAAAAAAAAAAAAGATCTACTTAGAACTCTATCCCAGCTCTATGAGACCTCCTAAGCCACCACTCTCCACTCCCCCTGTCTGGAATGACTGGGGGACCGGTAGACACTTGCTCTGCCTGCCCCATACATGCCTGAATCTGCGAGGCATGACTGACTGGGAACCTGGAGTGTCCCAGGAGACCTGTCATTCTTTGTCCACAACCGGGGCCTCCAGTGTTGAAGGGGGACAATGTACCTAGTGGGTGCGAGTGTCAGGATGAAGCCCACCAGGCAGCTGGGAAAGGACTAGGGGCACCCGTCCCACATTTGCGGTTCAAATACTCCCACCACAGCCCAATTCAAGTCACTCACAGTTGTACCATCTTGCCAGATTCCTGACTATTTAACGGTGGGCTCTTACAAGCTGGTGGGATCGCCCTGGCACGCCACTGGGCCTCACACGTAGGCCAGCCTCCAAAGTCAGGATCAGGAGCAACTAGTTGAACTTCATTGTTTTATAGACAGTGAAGTCCAGAGAGGAAGTGTTAAGAATATTCAGATTTTGCGGGGGGAGTACTTCAAGCTGACCTTGAATTCAATATGCAGCCCAGGATGCTATCAAATTCATGGCAATCCTCCTGCCTCAGCCTCCTGATTGCTGGGATTATAGGCGTACGCCACCAAGCCTGGCTTCAGACTTGGTTTTTATCTTGGATGTGGGTTTCCATTTTAGGTGGGAGAGGGTTCCACCGTGACTGATGAAGTTCTGCGAAGTCACTTCTATAGATGCCATGAAGTGTTACCAATAGCACTGTTGTGTGTGTCTGCCATCACTAACCCACTTAGCCTCCAGAACTTCCTGTGTGGCAGCTACTTTTGGCCTCATTTTACCAACGAGGAAACCCAGACACAGGGAAATGAGTAACCTGCCCCAGATCACCAGGCAATGGAGAACTGGATACATGCATCCAAGCTGTGTGGCTTTAGGGCCTGAGCCCTCTACCATGGCTCTGGGGCTGCTATGCGAACCAGTAGTTAGGCCCCCACAAAACTAGTTTCACTGCCTTTGTAGCTACCACCTCTGGTCAGAAGTTGCCTGGGGAAGGCAGGAGCCTGGGGCTGATCTGGCCTGGGCAGCTAGAGAACTGAGGCACTCAGCACTCCCTTCAGCCGGACCCATAACCATCAAATCCTGTCCTCTAAAATATTTTAGGGCTGAGGGTATAGCTCCATGGTAGAATGCTTGCCTAGGATGCATGAGACCGTGGGTCCAGTCCCTATAACTGAAAAATACATATATATTTCAATTTTCTAAACCACACAAACTTGCTTTTTTCCCATTTCTACAATTACTTCTCAGGTTTTATCTTCTGTTGCCTGGATGGTTGCACCAGCAAGCATCCTGACTGATCTCTTTGTCTTCGACTGGATCTCCTCATGTTGCCTCTGCAAGCTACCCGAGACACCCGAGTAGCTCTCCCGTGCACAAACCCTTCTGGGAGTCTCCATTGCTTTCAGGAAGGAGTCCAAGGCTCCTGCTGACCTTCTCAGCCCCAGATCCAGATGCAGCCCTTCTTGCAGGCCACTTGCCTAACCCTGGAATACATAGTCGCCTCAGCTGCACCTGCGGGCACTTGTCCAACATGTCTGGGCTCCAGCAAGGTTCTGAGTGGTTCCTGCCCCTCTGCCCCCCCATCACTGTGTCCCACACAGAGCCCAGGGCCAGGCATGGCAGGGTGAGGCTGGAGCTCAGGGCTGAATGAATGTAAGCCATGACTGGAAAGGGCTTTGGTTAAGAGCCAGACCCCATTCCTACTGACCCACTGGGATGCTTCTGTCTGGGTCTCAGTTTCCCCAAATGTTCTATGGGGATTAAAATGGAAAACACTTGCCTTGTTGGGCTTGGTGGAATATACCTGTAAATCCCGGTACAGTACTCAGGAGGCTGAGGCAGAAGGATCACAAGTTTGAGGCTGGGTTGGGCTACTTAGAGACATCTTGTTAAAAAAGAAAGAAAGAAAAAAAAGAAGTTCATTTGTTTTTTTCCCTTTGCCCTTGAGTCCCTTTTTCCCTTCACCCTCTTTTTCCCTTTGCCCTTTTCCCTGTTCCTGCTACCGTCCCATGATCTTCAATAGACGTACCTACTTACTATGTACTAAAAAAAAGGAAAGAGAGCCAGTGACAGTGAGAGTGAAAGGAAAAGGAAACCCTTCCCTCTTGCTAATTTCATTGCTCTCCTGTTCAGAGGCCCCTGTCGAGTTTTTTTTTTTTTTTTTTTTTTTTTTAATATGCGGGTACTGGGAGTCAAACCCAGGACCTTGTGCTCGCCAAGCAGGCGCTTATGCTGCTGAGCTATATCACCAGACCCCCTCCTGAATTCTTGGGGGACGACTTGAGCACTGGGGGAAAGGGCAAGCAATCTGGGATCCTAGAAATGCCTTGGGTCGCTGGCTACTCCAGGCCCTCTGGACAGCTCATCCTCGTCCTCTGAGAGCAATGCCATCTTGAATTCTCCTGTGCTTGGACCCAGCGTTACCACAGCAGACCTTGTCTGTCCCTCTTCACTAGGTCCTAGCTTTCAGTCAAGCCACCCACCACGCACCACCTCTAAGGACCAGGTGTGGCTTTGGCGCCACCTGCTGGAAGAAAGGGACAAGCCCTCAACATTGCAAAAAAGACGTACTTCAGTCATTGATTTGGGGTGTTATTCCACTGATCTGAACAGGTATAAAGTAAGTCTCCTATATGTCATGCACCTGCTAAGCTCTGAGGACAAGATGAAAAACACAGATGTTACCTTCTTAGTGGAGACCAATGACAAGAATTTCTAACTTAATAAGCACAAGTGTGGTGATGTGGAAAGAGAGAACTGGTACAAAACTAACTTATGTCAATTGCTCTCAGGAAAGAATGTTCTGAGAATGTGACATTGGTTTGAATCATGGAGGAGGAGAATGGGCCAGAGTTCAAAGAGCTCAGGGAAAGCGCTGCAGGTAAAGGAGACAGTGAGTGCAGCCCCACGCTGCAAGACAGCTTGGTGTATCCAGAGCACAGGAAGGGGCCGGTGCCCCCAGAGAGCAGTGTACAAGCTGAAGTGGGATTCAGAGCAGTCAGACCCTCCAGGGCCGTGTAGCCCAAGCGAGAGTTTGAATTTTACTTGACAGCAGCCAGAAAGCCATTGAAGACATTTAAGTAGAGAAGTGATTTACATTTAAAAGACGTTTTCCTGACTGCATGGAGAACTGATTAGAGAGATTTAAAATTTGCATAGAAAAAATACTGAGGGTCTTCTTTACAATGGTTCCTGAGATTGCTGTTGGCTCGGGCTGGGGTGGCACGGTGTGAGCTTCCCATCTACAAAATGTGGTCCTCCCAATCCTGCTTCCTTCCAGTCAGATGGAATAGGTGCCCAAGCTGTTTATGCATTAGCTCTCCATGGGCACAAAATTAGTTTATTCAACAAAATATTGAGTTCTCCCTACGTGGCAGGCCTCATGCTAAGTGTGGGGGATACAGCAGAGTCTGCCTTGATGGGCTTTTCCCCTGTCTGGAAAAACTGATATTTGCTGAGTGAACATGCTGTCCTGAGTGTTAGGAGGAAGAGGAAGGAATGAGGGAAGTGTATCCGGAATCAGATTAGGTTGAGAGCCCCTGGCCGGAAGCCAGAAGAAAGAAGGAGTTAGCCAGGCAGAGAAGAGGGGACCATGACAGCTTATTGGGGAGGAGGAGCAGCATGGGGCTCAAGCCCAGGCCAGGGAGAGGGTGGTGGTGCAGGCAGGGAGGGAAAGAGGGCCAGGGAGCTGCAGGCGAAGCTGAGGACCGAGGCGGAGGAGCATGACGTGCACATCACTTTTGGTCCTGTAGTCATTTGGGCTCTTATCCTAGGAGCAGAGGGAAGCCATTCATAGTTTAGGTTTCAAAAAACGTACGGGCTGCTCTGTGGGGAAAGAGTTGAAAGAGGAGAGAGTGGAAGCAGGAAGACCACTGAAGAGGCTGCTCCTGCAGTGGTCCAAGAGTAAAGGGCCGTGAAAATACTGCCGGGGTCGGTGACTGAGATGGTAAGAAGAGGACTGACTGTCCTGGTGACTGCCCTGAGATGGTGGACAGAGAGGGGAAGGGGCCAGAGAGCGACGCCTAGGGCTCTAACCTGGCATACAATTTTTTTATTTTTTTATTTTTTTCTGGAGACAGGGTCTCGCTATGTAGTCCGGACTGGCCTTGAACTCACTATGTAGCCCATGCTGGTCTCGAATTTACGGCGATCTTCCTAAATCAGCCTCCTGAGTGCTGGAATTAAAGGCATGTGCCACCACACCTGGCTCTAGGTTTCTAATTTGGGAAGTGAGGTGTGGCAGCTCAGTTTAGGGACACACCCAGCACTGGAAGAGTAGGCATGGAGGACAGAACAACTCATCTGCCACTTGTTTGTATCATTTTCATACAGGGAAGAAATCACACTTAGGAATTCCACTGTAAGAAGAAGGGTAAACTATCACTACTGCCACAGTAGGCCACTTCATTGTCCAATATAAATATGCAATATAAACTGCATTTGCCAGAGCAATTAGGTCACAAAAAAAGTAAAAATTGGGAAGGAATAGCTACAATTATTTTATTTCTCACTGGTATATTTTTATTCCAAGAGTACTCAAATGAATCAACTGAAAAACTACCATAAACAACAAGAAAACTTTGTAAGGAAATGAAGTATAAAATTAATATATTCAAGACCCTGAGTTCAATCTCTGGCACTGCAAGTAAATAAATAAATTTTTTGTCTTGACTGGCCTTTTTATTTTATTCTTCTCTGTTCTGTTTGGATTTTTAAACCACATACTTGAATTATTTTAATCTTAAAAATAGGCAGTCGGGGCCGGTGAGATGGCTCAGCGGCGTAAGCGCCTGCCTGGCAAACACGAGGGCCCAAGTTCGACTCTCGGAACCCACATACGAAAAAAGGGCCGGTGCTATCGCTCAGCGGCACGGGCGCCTGCTGGCACGCGAGGTCCTGAGGTTGACCCCGGTACCCACAAAAAAAAAAAAAAAATAGGCAGTCATTTTCTGGGAAATGGAATCAGTCATTGCTTCAGTCTTACTAAATAAATATTAATATACAAAAATACACACATTTTACATGTACAAACTGCAGTAAGTTAGAACTTCATTTCTTAACATGATAACCACTATCATGCGTGGCTATTTGAATTTAAATTCAAAATAATTAAATTTAAAATTCATTTCCAAGCCAGGTGTGATGGCGCACATCTGTAACCCCAGCACTTGGGAGGCTGAGGCAGGAGGATTGCAGCAAGTTTGAGGCCAGCCTGAACTACATAGTGAGGCTCTGTCTAAAAAAAAAAAAATTCATTTCTATAATCACACCAGTCACCTTTTTAAAGTTCTCACAGTTGCATATGGCTACTGGTTACCATATTGTATTATTATAGAACATTTTCCTCATTGCAGAAAAAATAATTTTTTTGAGACAGCGTTTCACTATATCTTCCAGGCTGGCCTTGATCTCACTACGTAGCCCAGGCTGGCCTTTAAGTTATGGCAATCCTCCTGCCTCAGCCTCCCCAAATGCTGGGATTACAGGTGTGTGTCATTATTGCAGAAAGTTCTGTTGTTCGGTATTGAGTTAGAAGACATGGTGAAAGAGAAGACCTCATTTATGAGAGCAACCAAAGTGTCTCAAACAGGAAAGAAGAGCTCTTTGTCAAACCTCATGATTTACATTTTGGTCACAGACCTCCTGGCTGGACCTCCCTGTATTTCAGGACACAGCCAAAGTGCCATCTCTTCAGGGGGGTCTTGATGCCTCCAGTCTGGGTCAGAGATTCTTCCAGGGTCCCTCGGTGCAATCTGCAATTGATCCTCATTAGTCTCAGATTTTGAGAATTCACCTATTAGCTAAAATTTATTTGCAACTCCATAATCGATACTTGGATATTCACAGAGCAGCGAAAGTCCTGAGCTGTCTGATGTGCACGTCCCCAGCTGAGACTGAACAAGGGATACCCTGACTTCTTTCTCTTTATTTTTCCACCCTGTAGTGTTAACAGGTGTCCTTTTCATGGTCTATTTAGTGCTGCAGTTTTTTTTTTTTTTTTTTTTTTGTGGGTACGGGGGGGGTCGACCTCAGGACCTCATGCACCAGCAGGCACCCATGCCGCTGAACTATATCACCGGCCCTTTTTTCGTATGTGGGTTCCGGGAGTCGAACTCAGGCCCTCGTGCTTGCCAGGCAGGCGCTTACGCTGCTGAGCCATTTCACCGGCCCAGTGCTGTAGTTTTTTGCATCTTAGTGCTTTTTCTTGGTGATTTCACAACTTACAGTGGCCCTGAAGTACGCCACTGTGTCCAAAAGCTGGGTACTGAGCCTCGGCCCAGGAGGGTTGCTCTGTGCCTCAGTGAGAAGATCCACGTGTTAAATAAGCTTCATCTGGGCCAAGTTATAAGATTATTGACCATGAGTTCCATGTTAATGGGCCAAGAATACCTATTCAATACCTATAAAGTGTCTTAAAACAGAAGCACACAGGGCCAGTGAGATAGTTCAGCGGCGTAAGCGCCTGCCTGGCAAGTGTGAGGTCCTGAGTTCAACTCCCAGTACCCACATAAAGGAAAAAAAAAGGGCCAGTGATATCACTCAGTGGTATAAGCACCTGCTGGCAAGCGTGAGGTCCTGAGTTTGACTCCCGGTACCCGCAAAAAAACAAAAAAAAAATAGAAGCACACATAAAACAAAGTTATATATCAACCAGTTGACAAAAATGTGATCAGAGGCTTACAGAAATATACCCTTTATCTCCCCAGGAACTATGATCTAGTTTTTGTGATTTCAGTTGTTCATGATGACTCCATAAAACCATGGCAAATAATGAGAATCAACTCTCTATGTACATCTGTCTTTCACCACATGCTGTGAGCTCCTTAGGGCGGGGCCCACCCTAGATTACAAACCTTTGTGTCTCTAGGATACAACTCAGTGCCTGGCACAGGACAGTCATACTGAAGGTTGGAGGAAAACCTCAAGGCAGAGAGGATGGGGAGGAGAAAGCAGCAGCGTGGCCGGGAAGGTGGGGAGCCGGGTCTAGGTCTGAGTGTCTGCCCTGCATCCAGAGCCTCTCCCTTCTTTGCCCCAGGGCAGCTGGGCAGAGCGGGGTGGGGCTTACAACTCCAGGGCAATCAAGGAAGTCCTCCAGTCCTTGGGCCTAAGGTTCTTTCCGGGGTGAGGCCCAAGCCCTAATAAGGCCCAGCCCAGGGTGAGCCCTGACTGCTCACCGTGCAGGAAATGTGTCTGGCAGAAATCCTGTTGAAAGTGCCTGGGATGGGTGGACAGGGTCTTGCCCCAAGGTGATCCAAACTGGCCTGGGTGGCTTGAAAAGCACCTGGGATGTTCTTCATGTAAGGAAAGGAGAAAAAGAAACAGAGGTACGAGCTCAACAGGACAGGTTTATTTCAGAACAAAGCTGAGAGGGACCGCTGTGACACTGAGACCAGACCACCTGCCCTCGTGCAGGCGATGAGGTTTTTGTAGGGTCACTGGGGGGAGTGTTGTGAAAGAAAAAAGTCACAGGGGGACTTTCGAGAGGGAGAGTTCAGTAAAAAGGAGTTGTGGCTACCTGTCAGGGACAGGGCTTGAGAACATACAGAGAGTTGCGATTTGTTTATTAAGAATGGGGCTGAACAATGGTTGGGAGTTATGAATTGTAGCTACAGTCACTGGGCCTCATCAACCCATGATTATAGATTTCTAGCAGGTACACAAGCACGGGGGAGGGGGTGCAATGTGATCTCTGTTCAACTCCGAAGGGTGGAGGTTGGGCTCCTTCACTTCCAGACCTGAGATCAGCGGGGGGCGGGGGGGGAACGACACTGGGATGTTTACCCTCATAGTAGTTCGTAAGGCATGGAGAATGAGACCCAGAACCTCTCTCGCCTCATCTGTCACTTCAGTCACATCAGTCAGTGCTCATCCCCATACCTTCCTCTTCAGTGACTCCCACGCAGCTTCAGAGGATGCCGTGAGAACCACCTGGCCTAGCCCCCAGGCTCGGAGGGCACGGGAATCACACAGAGCCACACAGCAAGCCAGAGACAGAGAGAGAGTAGAACACAGGTCTGAATCACTGCTCAGAGTTCGCTGATTTTTCTCCCCATCAGATTTTTGGTTTTGCACCAAATCTGTCAGCTCTCTTTCCTCCTCCTTTCCTTTCTCTTTCTTTATCTCCTTCCTTCCTTCCTTCTTTCTGTATTTCCTTCTTTTTTCTTTCTTTGTGTGGTACTGGGAGTTGAACCCAGGGCCTTCTCACTGAGCTACAGCTCCACTCCTTTTTGTTCTTTCATTTAGAGACAGAGTCTCACTAAATTGCCCAGGTGGAACTCAAACTAGGATCCCTCTGCCTCAGCCTACCGGAGTGCCGGCGTTACCGGCGTGTACCACCACCAGGCCAGCTTGTCAGTCCTAAGAACCAAGACTTCTGTCCTGTGTTCTCCTCGCCCCCTTCACTCCTATCCTGACCTTGACTCCAGAGCTAGCTTCCCTGCAGCCGCTGGCTTGCAACAGTTGCATTCGGTTAGCACAAAGTGACCACAGGGGTGGCGGTGGGACGGTGCGTGTTATCTCTGCCATTCCTTGAGGGACGTGGTGGCAGCGGGAAGAGCCCTGGGTTGTCTAAGCCAGCCTGCACCTGCTGTGTGAATGCCCGCCACATGTCCCAGCTCGGGCCCACTGCCTTCTGCTGGTGCCTGCCTCTGGCAGACAGCTCCTTCTGAGTATGTCTGGGTGTGGGACTGCCAGTTTATGTATATGCTCAGCTTCATGAGAAACCGCCAAATAATATATGAGACTTCCAGGAATTCCCCACCCTCGGCAAACCCTTGATAATGACAGTTCGTAAAAAAAAATCCAGTCATCCTGCTAAATGTCCATAACATTTCATTGTGCTCTTAATTCATAGTTCTTTGATATTACTTTAAGCACTTTTTCATTTTGAATGTTCACTGGCCATTTGAATATCCTCTCTTCTAAAATACCATTTCACATTTTGCTCATTTTAAACTGAATGTTTGTCTTTGATTGATAAGTGGGTGTTCTTCGTATGTTCTGAACGTGAGTTTTTATATTTGTCAGTCTATTTGCTCTCTTAATGATGCCTTTTAATGATCAGATTTTTAAAATAAAGTCAAATTTATCAGTTTTTAAAATAGCTTAGTGCACTTATGACCCAATTAAGAAATAGTTTGGGTACTGGCAGGAGTTTGACGTCACCATGGTGCCCTGGAGGTGAGGACCGAGGCTGACGTATGACTGTGGGTCAGAACCCAGTGTCCATATGGGGCCCCTGGACTCAACAATGAGCTGTCCCCAAAGTTGACCTTCTGTTTCATAATCCACTGTGATTCGTTCTCTACTTAAAAAAAAATTTAAAAGGGTTTTCTATTATTTAATTATAAAAGTAGGACATGTGCACTGTAAAAACAATCAAATACATATGCCTGTAATCCCAGCACTCAGGAGGCTGCGGCAGGTGAACTGCAAATTCAAAGCCAGAGCCTCGGTTACATAACAAGACACCGTCTCAAAAATTTTTTTATCTACCTTAATATAAAAAACTATTTTCTCCTGTTTTATTTAAAGTTGATTTTTGTAGTTTTTACATGTAGGTGTATGATCCACCTCAAATTCATTTTATTCCTGCTTTTTGCCATGATGGGGATTTCACATGCTACGTAAATACTCTATCGTTTAGCCACATCCCTAGCCCATTTCCTAAACTTTTTTGTCATAAAGAATTTCATGCAAATGTACAAAAGTAGAGTAAACAGTACAAAGTATTCCTTTACATCTATATCTGGATTAAATGTTTAACCAAATTTCTCCCACTTTCTTTATCTATCCCCCCTTTTTCTCTTTTTCTTTGCCAAAGCATTGTAAAGCAAATCTCAGGCCTCATGTCATTTCATTCCTACACACTTTAATATGAGTTTCTTAAAGACATGGGTGGCTTGGTGTGGTGGCGCTTGCCTGAAATCCCAGCACTTGGGAGGCTGAGGCAGGAGAATCACCATGAGCTGGAGGCCAGCCTGGGCTATGAGAGAGAGAAAGAAATGTATAATGCCATCATCATACCTAACAGAAATTAAAACAGTTCTTTGGTGTCATTTAATAACCAGTCTATAATTACACATTTTCTATTGTCTCAGATATGTCTTATTAGAGTTGGGTTTGTTCAAACTTGGATTCAGAAAAGGCCTACACATTACATTTGTGTGTCCTTTCAACCTTTTCAATCCGCAGCCATTCTCCTTCCCCTTTTTTTTTTTTTTTTTTTTTTTTTTTGGGTACCGGGGGGTCGACCTCAGGACCTCGCGCGCCAACAGGCGCCCGTGCCACTGAGCAATATCACCGGCCCCTTTTTCGTAGGTGGGATCCGGGAGTCGAACTCGGGCCCTCGCGCTTGCAAGGCAGGCGCTTATGCCGCTGAGCCATCTCACCGGCCCTCTCCTTCCCCTTTTACTTTTCATATCACTGATTTATTGCAGACCCGGCTCCATCATACTGTAAAATGTTCCACGTTCCACGTTCCACAAAGGGATTGACTCCCTTTTCAAAACAAATCTTTTGTAACTTGGCCCTTTCTTGTTCTGAAATAAAATTCAGAGATAATATAACTACTGTGTTAGTTTGGGCCTGGCAGGAAACAGATGGCACACTCAAACCAAGTCAGGCAGAGACCAGTTTGATGCAGGGACCCCTGCCAATGATGTGGGCACAGTTAGAGGAACCAACCGGGACTGATGGGGGGAGCTTCGGAGACTCTTCCACCCTGTGTCTCCCTTCAGGTGAACCCAACTGGAAGCCACCTGGAGGGAGTGGTTGATGCAATCCTTAGCCTCCTGAGGTAGAAAGCAGGGTACAAAGGAGCAGAGTGGTCTGGAGGGGCGAATGGAGAATGTTCCCCATACCAATCTACAGACATAATTTCAAATTAATGAGTTTTAGTTCCTAAATGTGCTGGGCATGGAAATGCATACCTGTAATCTCAGCACTCAGTAGGCTGAGGCAGTAGGATGGCTGTTAAGTTCAAGGCCAGCCTGAAGTGCAAAGTGAGACCCTGTCTCCAAATAAAATAAAATAAAATTAAATTAAAAAAGCTTTTTATCCCCTACATGTGATATGAGGAGAAAAAAGAGGACCAATGCATAAAAATTAGAACATGTAAATACTATGCACAACTTCATCAGAAGCCTTGATGTCATCATCCGATGTTTGCAGCCATTTCTAGACTCACCGCACCTGCCAAAGCTGCACACACAGGCCATCCAGAACTGGACCAGCATCTCGAATGCAGGGAGTGTTGTGCTGCTGATTTTTTGGAACAAAACAAAGCCCATACTTCCACCTATTACATGGAAGTGGTGTTTCTGGAAAATTCAGTATAAATTAAAACCATACAAAAGTACTTGACCACGTGGGAAACAGCATTAGAACCAGCATGGCGGTGCACACTTGCGATCCCAGCTACTTGGGAGGCTGCGAGGCTGGCCTGGGCAACAGAGTGAGATGCTGTCTCGAGACAAAACAAAACAAAGCAAAAGAAGATTGGATCACGTTCTGTCTGCGATAGAATAGTTCCCCACTTCACTTACAGTGAGAGCCAAAGTCTTTGCCATGGCTGCCCAAATCCTAGATCGCTTAAACTCTTAGTTTTCTGAGATTGATTTTATTATATGTGCTGCTGAAGCAACCATCTAAGCTTGATTTTATTATCCTCAGTGTCTCTCACATCTAGCCACTTCCCTGCATACTCACTGCCCCCTCCCTGGTTTCCTTGCCCTCCAGCTTGACTGCTCAAATCTGCTTTCTACACGGTAACCATAAAGATTTTCTTTCCTTCCTTCCCTCCCTCCCTTTCCCTTTCTGTTCTCTTCCCTTCTCTTCTCTTTTCCTCTCATCCCCTCCCCTCCCCTCCCTCCTCTCCCCTCCCTCTCCCTCCCCCCCTTTCTATTTTTCTTTCTTTCTGTGCTGGGGATTGAACCCATGGCTGCTTGCACATGCCAGGCAAGCATTCTACCACTGAGTCACATCCCTAGCCCAAGATTTTTCTTAAGCACAGATCCGACCATGAGGCTCAGTCTGTTTAAAACATGTTATCAATTCCCCATTGTCCTGAGGAAAAAGTCCACGTAGTATCACAGCACCTGTACCTGTCTTCTTTTCTGTTTCACTGGATGAAACCAAATATGATCCTATCTTAGGCCGATCTCTACTTATACACCGGAATCTATTTCCTCTCCCTTAGTCGAGGTCATTGCCTCTGAAATTATTGCCTTTTCTGCAACATCAGCTTGATCTACAGCTGTCATATTTCCCACATTTTAAAAAGGCCTCTCTCTAGAAGCTGCTCCAGTTCTCTGTTGCCATTTATGACACTCCCAGTGGTTAGCATAGCAAGTCACAGCCATTAGAGCTGCCTTTGGCTGAAGGCAGAGGGAATGGGGAATGGAAGAAGTAAGTTACAAATTCTGACTACAGTCATGTGACCTGGTACGTAAATAGAGACTATTCTAACTAAGCATTTTCTCTTCTTTACTTTGTTATATAGTGCTAGGGATCAAACTCAGGCTCATGTATATGCTAGGCAAGCACCCTACCGTTGGACTATATGCCCAGCCTGTATATTTGTATATATTAAGCAAAAATTTCCCTCTCCTTTTCCTCACCGTCTTACACAGGAGGTGTTCGTAGTGGTTAATTTTGTGACTTTATTCTTCACCTGCAGGACACTGAGGTAGGATTGTGACTCATCTAGAAGAACTGATGTCACCCTGAGGACATAGTGACTGGTGAGATTTTGTCTTTCTTTTGGGGGAGGGGTAACATACTACTTTTTGTTAGCTAGGGTTATGCCTTAGTCTTTTATCTGTTGCTATAACAAAATACCTGAGACTGGGTAGTTTTTTTTTTTTTAAAGAGGTTTATGTTGGTTCATGGTCATGGAAGGTGGAAGTCCAAGATCAGGCACCTCCATCTGCTTGAGTTTTGTTGAGGGCTTCATGGGGAAAACATGGAAGGTCAAGCAGGTACACGTGGAAGAGACAAAGCTCGGGGCAACCTTGCTTTACAGTGACCTGCTCTGGTGGTAGCTACTCCAACCCCTGAAGAGACGGACCTCACTCACTCTCACAGAGACAGCACCCCTCTGTTCATGAGGTCTCCATTCCCACGACGCAACCCTCACCCCCGCCTCAGTTCCCAGCATGGCACGCCTCAGCCTGAGATTTGGTGGGGAAAACCAGATTCAAAGCCTAGCAGGCCACCATAACAAAATACCACAGACCAGACGGCTTCACGGAGACGTATGATCCCACAGTCTGAGGTCAAGTGTCCGCAGGCCTGGTTTCTCCTGAGGCCTCTCTTCTTGATTTGCAGATGGTCTCTTTCTAGCTGTGTCCTCGCATGGCCTTTCTTCTGCGAACACTCACCCCTGGTGTCTCCCTTTGTTTCCAAATTTCTTCTTGGTGGCGCACGCCTATAATCTCAGGACCAGCCTGAACTACATAGCGAGACCCTGTCTCAAAAAAAACAAACAAAAGAGGACCTAGTCAGACTGGGTTAGGGCCTACCCTAACAGCCTCGATTTAACTTACTTAGCTCTTGAAAGGCCCTATCTCCAAATACAGATATTCCTTGTTTAACGGCCGAGTTCCAGGCCTGTGACTAGGTGGATTGGTCGCTAAATGAAGAATTGTATATAATATGTACAGTACAATATGCAGAACAAAGAAACAGTCAAAGGAAACTCCAACTGGATGACCTTGCTTTTATTTGCATAACTCTTACGTGCAGTACTGTAATGTATGCAGAACATAAAACTACAGTACTGTAGTGTACAGTATAATCAGCAAAAATTACAATACTGTATAAACAAGGTGACCTGTACAAAAAGACACTGAGGTTCTATAAACAAGATGTACAGGACTCTACAGCTCGTCTACAGAACAAAGATGGGTTGTAGGTCTGAGCAGCAAGTTGCAAGTCCAAATAGTGTGCCTCAATCGTAAGTCCAAACAGTCATTAAACTAGTAGGTCATTAAACAAGGAATATCTGTACACATTCTAAAATATGGGGAATTAGGGCTTCAGAATATGAATTTTGAGGGGACACAGTTCAGACCATAATGGCACCTTCATTTATATGAGGGACAGTTGCATCTCATTAGGTAGAAGCATTCAACTGTCATTAATATTGTTGTTTGAAAGTTAGGCATGGATAGAAGAGTGTATACAAGTTTCACCGACTGTGCAGAGCGTAGATTACACCAGACTGTTGGTATTTTAGAAACATTCTCACTTCCTTCTATACTTTCACCTATATTTTGAAGGCTGGAAACCTTAGAACTACATTTCCCAGACTCCTGACAAGATTCAGGCTGTGTTCTGGAAATGAGAGGTGCTAGTGTGAGATTTGGAGGGCAGAAAGAAAGGAGAGGCCATTATTATTAGGTCAGTGGTGAACAGGACTAGGACCTGAGCAGACAGCAGTTTGAGGAGTTTGGGGTAAAACCTCCAGGAATCCTCCTGTGAATCAACCACTTTGGTGCCTGTGGCATATGGAATCATTGTGGTGGTTTCTCGGGATTTCTATACTTCCTGGTTTCCAAAATATTAGCAGATATATATATATATATATTTTTTTTTTTTTTTTTGAGACAGGGTCTCCCTAGGGAGTTCAGGCTGGACTTGAACTCACTATGTAGCCCAGGCTGGCCTCGAACTCACAACAATCCTCCTGCGTCAGCCTCCCAAGTTCTGGGATTACAGGCATGCATCACCACATCTGGCTACGCAGATATATTTTTGACTACAGAATTTTTTGTGTGTGTGGTATTGGGAATCGAACTCAAGACCTTGTGCTTGCCAGGCAGGCGCTGTGCCACTGAGCCATATCCCTGGCCCTTGGCTACAGAATTTTTACTTCTTTAGTCAATTTTTACTTCTCAAACTCTTTTATTATTATTACTAAGCTTTCTTCCTGTTCCTCAATTATACAGGCGTGGGAACCCGGTTAGGCAGGCCAAGTTGGAGTAACCTTGTTCTCCAATCAGGAGCAGAGGCATGGAGCTGCCCAGTTAGAATCAAGGGGCCATTGCTAGTCCAATCAATTATCACCACCAGGGCAAAGTGACAAAGCACAGGATACAGTAGGGTTGCCAACTTGGGGAGGAAGTGAGCAGACACAAGAGGCAGATTCTTAGGTAGTACTTCACCTCTCTTCATTATAGGGATGTTTAGCTCCTATACTGTTCCTGCTGCTGCTGCTGCTGCTGCTGGCTGTTGTTTTATCTGCTGAGGGACTGTAACATGGGTCTCTACTTACGGAAAGACCTCTTTCTACTCCAGGCCTCGCAGCCAGTCTCCCCTTTTCGAAGACAGCTCGGCTGTAGCAGAAGAGCCATACACCAGCAAACGGAAGTCCTGGGGGCAGCTTCCAGCTGCAGTTTGCTAGCGGGCAAATCATATAACCTCCCTGAGCCTCTGTGTACTCATTTCAGAAAACTCAGAAAATGCAAACAATTGTAACTAGAAAAAGAAAACCACACTCTTTGTCCCTTTCTTTCCCTTTTTATGTAACAGCCACAAGTGCAGCTTGAAGGACTCTAAGGGTTTAGTTTCAAAGCTCTGGCAGGGCCTTTGTGTCTTTGTGTGGAGTAGGGAGAGGCCATTTACAGGTACCTGACTCCTCAAAACACTTGCTCATTATTCCCAGCAGGCCTAAGAGGGCACAATTTGAAAGGACAAGGATCAAAGAAAAAAAACTTCTTCAGTACAAAAAAGAAGTCCTAACTCCATTTCAAGAGAGGCAGCTTTGCAAATTATGGGGGTGAGTCCTTAGGGCAGGAACAAATCATGAAACCCAGCGGAGAATTGTAGAGACCTCAAGGGAAGCAGAGTGAGGGGGTGCCACACAGGAAGGGGATGGGAGGCGCAGGGTCCCCTTCCTGTTCTGATGCAGTCAGTGGCAGCAGGGCTACCCCTGCCCACTGAGTCCTTTTGTGCAAGTTATTAAGATGTGGCCCCTCTCTGAGTGGCACCTTGCCTGGTTTGGTGAGAGGAGCGTGGGCCGTGCATCTTGTGCACCGCATTGCATGACTTCCAAGGCTATGCTCAGCGGCCCTAGTGGCAGCCGTCGTTGTTGGCTAGTGTGCTGCAAGGAACATCTGCCAACAGCAACGGGCTAACCAGAGACAGAACAAGGGCGATGCGCTAGACTCGCCACCATCTCCACGCACAGTGGGACGAGGTGCCTGCCTCTAACCTCTGATCCCAAACCCAGCAGAGGAGCTGCCTTAAGAATCCCGTGAGGGGCCAGGGATGTAGCTCAGCGGTACAGCACCTGCCTGGAAAGCACGAGGTCCTGAGTTCGATTCCCAGTACAAAAAAAAAAAAAATCCTGTGAATCATCGTATTGTCTTATTGTCTCACTAGTGTGAGAAACTGAAAGAGTAAATAAGATCCAAAATGTACAATAGATATTGTGAAAGGGGAAGAAACTCCTCAAAAGGAAAGAACAACTGGGATGGGGGAAAGGAGAAAAGAAGGAAGGGAAAAGAATATATATATATATACAAGATAGCTAAAATAATTATACTATTAATTTCTATTATTTCATTGAAAAGAATGGCTTGTGCCTATATTGTTTGATCAATTTTTCATGCCTATATCTTGTAATCTGAGCAACTACTTTGAAGATAACAATATGCAATATATTAACCATTGTTAATCCCCTATTAGCTTGTTTTGAAACTCTGTATCATTGTTTTTATTGTTTTTTCTCTTTAAAATAAAAAAAATATTTTTTGATGAGGTCCAAAAAAATAAAAAATTAAAAAATTAAAAAAATAATAATAAATTTTAAAAAATCCTGTGAATTCCCCGCATTGCCTTCTCATGCCATCCCTCAGGGTTTCAGATTCCTTCCACACATAAGAGCTCACGTTTTTCTCCAAGCTTTGCATATACCGCTCACACTACACACTTGTTTAAGCAGAACGTATCCTAAAAGATTTGGGGATGGGAAACAGGGAGAAGGGGAAGCAAGTATTTACTGTTTGTTTGTTTTTGTAGCAGTGGGACCTCCTACAGGCTAGGCAAGTGCTTACCACTGGGTTCATCCCCAGCCCAGAGCAACTGTTTAAACTCAAGTGAGGCAGGCACCCTTAAACTTTGCAGGAGGGACAGCTCCAATCCTAAAATTCTTTTCAGTTGTCCAACCTTTCTAGAAGGTCCTCAATGACATAACCCTATGTACATCCCATCTTTCAGAATTTTTCTGGCTTTTCTTTTCCCCTTTCCTTTTCTCTCTGGAACTGTCTTCTGATCTCCAGGTTTGTTTTCTGCTGCTGTTACTGCTGCTGCTGCTGTTGTTATTATTACTTTACTGTGCTGTTGTTATTAGTATTATTATTTTACAATACTAGGGATTGAACCTAGGACCTCATATGTGCTTGGCAAGCACTCTACTACCGAACCATATCCCCAGCCATTTCTATTTTATTTTGAGACAGGGTATCACTAAGTTGCTCAGGTTGGCTCGAGCTTGTGATCCTCCTGCCTTAGACTTCCCACTAGCTGGGATTATGGGGGTTCTCATTTTTGAACCCCCCAACTTGTATATCTAAACCCGTTTAATGGATTCCATCCTTCTTATAATACCATTACATGGGATACAGTCCTAAGAACCTAAGGAAGAAACTGTTGGCCGTATTCACCTACATAATTTGCTGGTGGACCCCTTGGGTTATGTGATTAATGGAAAGGAAGTACAGAATATTAGTTAAGTTAGAAGCAGGGTGATGGTCAGCCAGATTGGAAACTTGAACTGTCACACTGATTTCCATTCTTCTGGGACATGTGTAATGTTCTAGTTATCTAGTTCAATTAGGATAATATTGATCTTACTAATTTGATCTCAAAGTGGAAAGCAAGGTCTCTCATTTTGCTACATGAAGTATGGAAAAGATGAAGTTGGGTTTTACATTTTTTTTTTTGTGGGTACCGGGGGGTCGACCTCAGGACCTCGCGCACCAACAGGCGCCTGTGCCGCTGAGCGATATCACCGGCCCCTTTTTCGTATGTGGGATCCGGGAGTCGAACTCGGGCCCTTGCGCTTGCAAGGCAGGCGCTTACGCCGCTGAGCCATCTCACCGGCCCAGGTTTTACATTTTTTTAGGGTCTGAAAATTATAGTTTTGGGGGCCTTTGTCCCCCACCCCCCCTTTTTTTTTTAAAGAGGCCTCATTATGTGGTCCAGACTGGCCTTGAACTCACTAGGTAGCCCAGGCTCCCCTTCAGCTCATGATGATCTTATTGCCTCAGCCTCCTGAGTGTTAGGATTATAAGTATGGACCATCATGCCTGGACATAGATTGAGGGGTGCTTCTGAGATGGTGATTCTGAGATATTAAAAATATTATTAACTGTGCACGGTGGCACAAGCTTATAACCTCAGCACTTGGAGGCTGAGGCAGGAGAATCGTTGTGAGTTCAAGACCAGCCTGGCCTACATAGTGAGTTCAAGGTCAGCCTGAACCATATAGTGAGACCCTGTCTCAAAACAACAATAAGAGGGCCAGTGATATGGCTCAGCGGCGTAAGCGCCTGCCTGGCAAGCGCGAGGGCCCAAGTTCGACTCCCGCAACCCACATACGAAAAAAGGGCCGGTGATATTGCTCAACGGCACAGGCGCCTGCTGGCGCACGAGGTCCTGAGGTCGACCCCCGGTACCCACAAAAAACAAACAAACAAACAAACAAACAAAAAACAATAAGAAAGCAGCAGAATGTGCTGGTCCCATTGTCCAGAGGTCGACAGGTGGGAACCATCCTCTGCTAACCTTGGAAGACCACAGTAATTAACTTTCAGAGTCATCTGACAAAGATGACCTCTGTGAAAATGCATTTGCTCTCTTGGGCTGGGGATGTAGCTTAGCGGGGCACCATGGGTTCAATCCCTGATACCAAAAAAGAAAAAAAAAAAAAAATACCCAAAACGTTATTAAAAATCTACTTCAGTAAGTCTTTAATATTTTGCTTCAGAGATGAGGGGGTGTTAAATCAGTCAGCTTTTTGTCACTATAATAGAATAGTTGTGGAAATCAACTTTTTGTTTGTTTTTTGAGACAGGGTCTCACTGTGTAGTTCAGGCTGGCCTTGAACTCACTATGTAGACAAGGCTGGACTCGAATTGCCTCAGGCTCCCAAATGGTGGGATTACATGCGTGTGCCACCATGCCCAGCAGAAATTAATTTTTAAAGAGAAAATATTTATTTAGCTTCCAGTTCTGGAGGTTCCAGTCCAAGACTGGGTGGCCACATTGCTTTGATCCTCTGGTAAGGGCAGCTCATATGGCAGGAAACGCGCAAAGCCATCCATTCACATTGTGAGCCAGGAAGCAGAGGAGAAAGTGAAGCCAGAGTCCCAGAGTCCTCTGTGAGGGCAGCCCCTGTGCCTTAAGGACCACCTGTAGGTCCCAACCCTTCCCACCAGCACTACTCTGGGAACTAAGCCCCTGACACATGGACTTGGGGGGGGCACCCAAATCATAGTCACCTTGAGCCATTTTGTCTAAAAACAGGGGAGCTACCTAAGTGACTGCAAATCCTGAATGCTTTGACCATTCAGGACTTGGGGAAGAAATCAAAGCAGGAGGTCCCACGTCTGATAAAGTCAATGAGCAAGAGAGCCAAGAAGTTTAAATGCATGCCATGCAAACCCCACTGAGTCACAGCTCATATCCGGGAGGCAGAGAAGCAAAGCCAGGCAGAACTATCTGTACGTTGGTCTCCTCCCTGTTCTGTGGAGATGAGGTCAACAAGCTAACACCCAGTTTCATAATCAAGATATCTAGAAACATCTTTCCCAATGGTGTCTCACCAATTTCCATGTGGCATACAATCTCTTAGGACTCCTAGGAAGGCCAGAAAGCAGCGGTGCTCAGTTAAGGGTGTGGATGCTGCTGACTTGGAATGATAACCTTGGGTCAGTGAAGTGAAAGGCCACACTCTTTCACTGCTCTCTTCCTTCTAGTTCCTCATGTCGACGTCCTGAATTTCCCGTTTCTGGTATCTATCACACAACCTGGGAAGAGGAACTATAACCCTAGCTGCAAATGGGTAGAGTTCTTTTTAAGAAAGAAAATATAATTGGGCATGGTGGCGCACACCTGTGATCCCAGCACTTGGGAGGCTGAGGCAGGAGGATCGCTGAAAGTTTGAGGCCAGCCTGGGCTACATAGTAAGACCATACTGAATTACAGAGCGAGACCCCATCTCAAAAAGCAGAAAACAACAACCACAACAAAACAAACAAACAAACAAAACAACAACAACAAAAACCTCAAAGCAGAACAAAACAAACACCCCTAAAAACAAAAGTATGAATACAAAATTAAGAACAGGGCCTTAGAAGGGTGTCATGAAAGGAAGGGGTCCCAAATCTTAAACGTGGTTAGCTTTACAGTGAATACGCCTCTAAGCCTGCCTGATCCTCACAAGGCCCTTTTCTGCCCACTGTGTTTCTGGCCAGTCCTTATGAAGACAGCATGGGAAGGGACCAAAATCCAGCATATTTCTTCCTGCTGAATGGATGTCACAACATCAGAGCAGCAAGCCTGAGTCATTGTTGAAACCCAGCCTCCATTAGTTCATCAAAGGTCAACTATGAAACGAGACAAACAAGCAGACGTGGCAGGAGGCCATCCAGAAAACATCCGGGTTACAATGACGATTTTTCTAGCATTCTCACGCTGATTTCTCAGAGGTTGTTTGCTTCACACAATGAAGCATGGAGAAGAGCCAAGGTGACTGCGCCAAGATCTGCTATTTATAACTCCTTGTGGCAGCAACATCCCCTCTGTTTCTAAGCCTCCAATTTCATTTGCTTGGGGAGGAATATCAAGCCTTTTGCTTTTTTTTTTTTTTTGAGATGACATTGGGCTTCTTACAGTGTGGTCAGGGATGACCCAGAACTGCTCTCCCCCTGCCTTTTTTTGGGGGGGTACTGGGAATCGAACTCAGGACCTTCTGCTTGTCAGGCAGGCGCTTGCGCCGCTGAGCTATATCCCCAGCCCTCCAGCTGCCTTTTAAATTGGATCATGACTA
The DNA here is from genome assembly GCA_028451465.1 of Erethizon dorsatum. NCBI lineage: Eukaryota > Metazoa > Chordata > Mammalia > Rodentia > Erethizontidae > Erethizon > Erethizon dorsatum. The sequence continues at coordinate 103,544,678 of CM051827.1, read as the reverse complement.
CTGTGATGGGATCTGACTTGTAGCTTGAAAAGTTCCTACTGACTATTATGCCGAGAGCTCACAGCGGGGACAAGAATGACAGCAGGCAGAGGACTTAGGGGCTGCTGTGGGAGACTAGGGGAGAGTGGCTGGGCTACAGTCTTGGAACCAAGGGCTTCTGAGGAGAGGCAGGACTCTGGATCTGTTGAAGGGAGAATGTACGGAGCTGATAATGGATTTGGCGCGGGCTGGGGGCTGAGGGATGGGAGGAAGAAGAAGGCCGAAGGTTTTTTTCTAGGCTTTGGGCTGGACGGCTAAAAAAATTCCAGGAAAGATGGAGATGGGACAAGAGCAGTTTTGGGAAAAAATAATTTAGAATTCTCCTTTTTTTTTTTTGAGACAGGGTCTCGCTATGTAGTTCAGGCTGGCTTTGAACTCACCATGTAACCAAATTCCACTTCCTCTGAAGGCTTTAAAGGCTTAAAAAACAATAAATGTAAGAACCAAAATTCAAGCAGGTGTAATCCCAGTTTGTAATCCCAGCACTTGGGAGGCTGAGGCAGGAGGATTGCTGGGAGTTCAAGGCCAGCCTGGGTTACATAGTGAGACCCTGTCTCAAAATAAAACAAAACAAACAAGCAAACAAACAAACAAACAAAAAACCAAAACTCAAATGACTAGGACATTTGCAAGCCGAACAATGATATGTAAAAGGTAAGTCTCAGGTTAAATTAGCAGCAGGAGATAATTCTGAAAGAGAATTTTGTTACATGGGCAAAAGTCTTCTATGTGTCTTCTCATTAATTAATTACATAATTAATTAATGTAATTATTTCATATGCAAGCAAAAAACCCAATCAAGTTCTTTCCAAAGGAGACAATCCATGTCCAGTTAGGTCATTTATTCCCTCCCTGGTTACATTCATTCATGTGACAAACATACAATGAGTGCCTGCTGTGTACCAGGTGCAGTGCTAAATTGTGGGAACACAGTTATGGACAAGACATCTTTCCTGCCCGTTCTGGAGCTTGAAGTCTAGTTGGGGAGAGAGATACGTAAGCACAGACGCATGGACTTGGGGGGGGGGCAATTTCAGCAATTCAGCAGACTGGGTGGGTAACGTGAAAAGTTCTCTTGATAAACACTTAGAAAATACAGACAGCTGCAGAGTCCAAAGTGCAGAGCGAGCAGACAATTAGAGCGGTAAGCATGAAGAAAAGGTGTAGCGACACTGGGGAGAACTGTAACTATAATACACTAACGTATTCTTGGGTGCATTTAATGCAGAGGGGGCAAGGTATGGACTCAGGAGATCAGGGTCATTAGGTGGCATCTGACTACATCCACTGAGGCGCTGGCTAATCAATGGTGGTGGGAGACAGAGCTATAAATACCATGCTCCATTCAATAAATGAAGACAGGAGCTTCCACCTATATTGTTTCCTTGCTGTGTCATGAATAGCTTTTCTTTTACTGAGGTATAAATTATATACAGTAATATGTATAAAGTCATATCCATATATCTATATATATAGATATATATATTCCTCCTCTTTCCTTTTTCTTTCCCTAGAATCATGTGTGGTATGGGGTTGAGGATGCTTAAATTTGTCATTTTGCCCACAAATTGCAACATGTGGAGGAGGATCGTGACAGAGCCAGGGACAGAATGGCGGCCGTAGTTGGACATGGGTTGTCTCCTGTTGGACGGAGTTGAGTGTATCTTTTGTTTGCCTTTGAAATAATTATATTATGCTAGGCAAAGGCATTTAAAAATTGTATATGGTATTTTAAAGAGTGGGAGGCTGTTGCTTGGCAACCCACAGTTGGAATGCAGAGGACATCTGTTGTTTTTCTCCATCAGCATTCTCTTTCTTTTGGAGAACACCCCTTCCCCCCCTGCACACCGGCTTGGTGGGGCTGTCAATCACAGTTCAATTCCCTTCCCTTGTCAGAGGATGACATCCATTCACAGTGACACCAACTGGCAAACCCCCCCTCCAAAAAAAAAGCTGGGCATAGTGATACACACCTGTAATCCCAGCACTTGGGAGGCTGAGGCAGGAAAATCACCACAAGTTTGAGGCCAGCCTGGAATACACGGTGAGACCCTGTCTCAACACCCCCCCAAAACAAAAAGCTAGACCAGCTGGAAGTGCTTTCTCTGGAAAAAAAAAATGTAGTGGGAGACCAGAGGACAGAAAACTCTTGAAGCTAATTCATTCTTGGGTGGCATCCTGAAGGAATTTTCTATTCATTTTTGTTAGCTGCCATGATTCCTACCGTACCTTGATAGGTGCCTGTTCAGACTATTTTCCAAATTGTCTCCATGCTCTGAATTTTTGCATTTTCTTTCAGTACATTCTTTTATGTGTCTCCTTAAGATAGAGTTGGCTCATGTGGCTTGTAATCAAACAATAATTAGTAGTCGTTTCCTCAGCATTAGCTCAATTATGAGGGTGCTGTATAGCTGCTTTCCTTGGGAGGTGGGGTCTGGTGGGAAAAGGTGGCTCACTGGGGGTGACCTGGAAGGGTCTGTCTTCCTGCCTGGTCTTCCCCTTGCTCGCTGCTTCCCCATTGCCGTGACCTAAGCAGCTTTTCCTCTGCTAAACCCTTCAGCCATGGCGTCCCACCTCAAAGCTGCCGACTATGGACTGAAAGCTCTAACAAATGTGAGCCAAAATAAACCTCTCCTCCTCTAAGTTGTGGGTGTCAGCTACTGTGTCCCAGTGAGACGAGACAGTGACTCAGACGCGGCCCAAGCAGACTAGGATAAATTTAAGTAGATAAATGGAGGTGGAGGAGAGGAGCATGATCCTCACACTGTGCCCATCTTGCTACAGAAAGAAGTGAAAATCAGTTGATGGGGGTGTGTTTGTGGTGGGGAGGACTGATGAATGAAACAAGAGGGAGGAGATAAAGTCAACTTTTTCTGTATTTTATTGTTCTTTTCAACACATAACCCACAAATATCTTGTTCTTATAGCAAGGTAGTTGTTACATTATCCCCACACACTCACACACAAATGCACACACACACAAGCATTAGGATACAAATAATATTAGTTATTAGAGGAATGCAAATCAAAGCCACAGTGGAATACGTACTACTTCACACCCCTCTTTATTTATGTAATGGCTATAAATGAAAAGAAAAAAAAACAGAAAATGACAAATGTTGCAGAGAATGTGGGCACGTTGGAACCCTGATACATTGCTGGTGGGGATGTAAAATGCTGCAGCCACTGGATGGAATAGTTCGGCCTTTTCTCAAAACACTTAACATAGAGTTATTACTACTCTTAGGTATATAGCCAAGGGAAAAAAAAATTTTTTTTGTACCAGGAATCAAACTCATGACCTCATGCTTGCCAGGCAGGCAATGTGCTGCTGAGCTATATCCCCAGCCCCCAAGGAAAATTTAAAAAAAAATTGTAAACCAGGCATAATCCCAGGAATTTGGGAGGCTGAAGCAGGAGGACTTCAATTTCTAGGCCAGCCTGGGCAACTTAGTGAGACTCTGTCTCAAAAAATAAAAAGGGCTGGGGATATAGCTCAGTGTGAGGCCCTACGTTCAGTGCTTGGTCCTGACAAAAAAGAAAAAAAAAGAAAAACAAACAAACAAACATGTACACAAATGTTTATAACAGTACTATTCATAACAGCCAAAAAGCAGAAAAAATTGCCCATCAACTGATGAGTGGACAAAAATGTGATTTATCCACAAATTAGATATTATTTAGCCGAGTGCATGTGGTGGCTCACACCTTTAATCCCAGCAGTCTGGGAGCCCGATGCAGGAGGATCATAAGTTCAAGCTCAGCCTGGTCAACTTAGTGACCTAGTGAGATCCTGTCTTAAAATAAAAAATAAAAATGGGCTGAGGATGCAGCTCAATCTGAAGGCCCTGGGTTCAGTCCTCAGTACTGCAAAATCAATCAATCAGGACTTCCGGAAAAAGATGGCGGATCTGTAAGAAGCAGGCAGTGAACCTCCCCAAAAGTCGCCATCCGGACACTGGAATATAGTGACTGGAGGAGGACAAGAAAGAGGGAAATGGCTCCCCTGGACCCAGGAAAGATCTGAAGCGCAGTTCGGGGCCCACAGAGAAAGTGAAGAGAGAAACTACAACAAAAAAGAAGGAGGTGGCCACCGGTGCCTTTTCCCTGTGTCAGGAATCCCGACGTGACTGAAGCGGTTCAAATCTGCAGACACGCGGTGACTGCCGGCGCCCCCAGGGGCCTCCACGGAGGAACGCGAGAAGCGGCGGTGCAGAGAAGCAGCGGCCGTGAAGGACACACTGACTGGTGCTTTTCTTCCTGGTATTCCAAGACTGAGATTGTCTAAGGATCACAGAAAATACTGTGGCACAGAACCAAAGAACAAAGGACTGGGCCAAACAGGCAGCAACTTCTTATCTCCAACAAATTGAAGAGGTAGGATCTTGCAGCAGGCTGAAAACCCAAAAATAAGCTACACCTGGAAGGTACCTCAGAAAAGTAGCCATCTCCTAAGAGTTTGAAATACTAGCAATAAAGCAACCTACTAGGCAATTTACAAACAGCACTGCAGGAATTAAAGAAAGAAAAGAAAATGAGATGACACTTAAACAAGATGCAACCCCACACATCCAGTTCACCAAAGGCAAACCCAGGAGGCAGTGAGGTGGGACAAACCGAAAGCCACCCACCTGACATCTCTGAAGTGGTAACAACAAAGCAGTTGAATGAGGCTCTGGAAAATTTTAAATCAGAAATAATTTCTCAGATAACTGCAGAGATAATGTCCACAATGAAGACCATGCTTAAGGATACCAGAGCAGACACGGACAAAAAAATAGACGAGCTTAAGAAAATGATGGAAGCCATGAATGCTCAGCATAGGAAAGAAATGGAATCCATAAAGCAGATTCAAGCAGATATCCAGGAGAACAAATATTCCACTGAAAGTATTTGTAGCAGATTAAGCCAATGTGAGGACAGGATCTCAGATATAGAACTGATCATGAAAAGAAAGAATTCTTAAAAATAGCAAGGGACAATGAAAAATCAATTTAGCAGCTGCTAGATGATGCAAAAAAGAATAACTTAAGATTGATTGGAGTCAATGAAAAAGCAGGAAATAGCATAAATGACATCAGAACACTGTTCACAGACATTATCACAGAAAATTTCTCTGGTAGAGAAAAAGAATTTGACATTCAGATAAGTGAGGCTTATAGAACTCCAATTAGCCATGATAAAAAAAAAAAAAAAAAACTTCAGCCAGGCATATCATAGTCAAGATTCCAGAAATTCAATATAAGAGTAGAATCTTAAAAGCTGTTAGAGAAAAGAAACAAATCACCTATAAAGGAAAGCCCATCAGAATCACAGCGGACTTTTCAGCACAAACCCTCAAGTCAAGAAGAGCTTGGAATGATGTATTTCAAGTTCTAAAGGGAAATAACCTTCAACCCAGATTGATGTAACCCACAAAACTATCTTTCAAAACTCACGGAGAAATAAAATACTTCCATGACAAAGAACATCTGAGAAAATTTATAACCACCAAACCAGCACTCCAAAATGTTTTGAAGGACATTCTAGAAAGGGATAACAAGGGCTACAACTCCAGGAACCCCAACAGAAGGAATCCACCAGGCAGGGCAAACAATTAAAGAGAGGAGGGGAAAAAATAAAAAGAGGGGGAGCCAACAACAGGAAAATAACATGACAAGGATAAGTCAATACGTATCAGTTTTAACCATCAATGTTAATGGTCTCAATTCACCAATCAAAAGGCACAGACTGACAAATTGGATAAAGAAGCAAGATCCAACAATATGCTGTATACAAGAAACACATTTAATTCAAAAAGAAATTCATAGAATGAAAGTCAAAGGATGGAAAACAATATTCCATGTGACAGGAACCCAGAAAAAAGCAGGGGTAGGTATTCTTTTTGCAGACAAAGTGAATTTCAAGCCAAGAATGATTCAGAAAGATAAAGAAGGTCATTACATCCTTGTAAAGGGAACAATGCAAGAGGAAGAGATAACAATCATAAATATATATGCAACAAATACCAGTGCACCCAACTACAGAAAACAAATATTAGTAGACATGAAAAATCAAATAAGCACAAATACAGTTGTATTGGGGGATCTCAATACTCCACTGTCACAAAAAGACAGATCAACTAGACCAAAAATCAACAATGAAATATTAGAACTGAACCAAACTTTGGAACAAATGGACTTAGTAGATGTCTACAGAGTGTTCCACCCCACAACATCAGAATACACATTCTCAGCTGTACATGGGACGTTCTCCAAATTAGCTCATAGAACCTGCTTAAGTAAATGCAAAGGAATTGAAATTATCCCATGTATATTATCAGGCCATAGTGCAATGAAATTGGAAATCAATGGCAAAAGAAACCACAAGAACTTCCTAAACACATGGAAATTAAATAGCACCCTACTGAACAACCAATGGGTCACAGATGAAATTAAAGAAGAAATTAGACAGTTTCTGCAACTGAATAATAATGACAGTACAACATACCGGAACTTATGGGATGCAATGAAAGCAATCCTAAGAGGGAAATTTATAGCATTAAATTCCTATATCAGGAAAACAGAGCAAGCACAAATAAGCAACCTAATGGTGAACCTCAAACTTCCTGAAAAAGAAGAGCGGGCTAAGCCAAAAGCTCGTACAAGGGAGGAAATTATAAAGATCAGAGCAGAAATTAACATATTGGAGACTAAAAAAACAATACAAAGAATCAACGAATCAAAGAGTTGGTTCTTTGAAAGATTAAATAAAATCAACAAAACCTTATCCAACCTTATTAAAAAAAGGAAAGAAAGTACTCAAATCCACGCAATTAAGAATGAAAAGGGTGATATCACAACGTACCCTGCAGAAATCCAGAAGATCATCTATACCTACTTTGAAAACTTGTATTCTAATAAGATGGAAAATGCAGAAGAAATGGACAGATTCCTAGATACATATGAATTACCAAAGCTCAACCAAGAAGATATAAAAATCCTAAATAAAGCAATAACAATCAATGAAATTGAAGATGTAATTAAAAACCTCCCAACAAAGAAAAGCCCAGGCCCTGGTGGATTCACTGCTGAATTCTACAAGAAATTTAAAGAAGACCTAACACTACTACTTCTCAAACTCTTTAATGAAGTTGAAAGGGAAGCAATACTCCCAAATTCATTCCTGGAAGCAAGCATTACCCTGATACCAAAACCAGAGAAGGCCCCAACTAAGAAAGAGAACTACAGGCCAATCTGCCTAATGAACATAGATGCAAAAATCCTCAATAAGATACTGGCAAACAGACTGCAGCAAATCATCAAGAAGATTATACACCATGACCAAGTTGGATTCATCCCAGAGATGCAGGGATGGTTCTACATATGTAAATCAATAAATGTAATACACCATATTAACAGAACCAAGGACAAAAATCATATGATCATCTCAATAGATGCAGAAAAAGCTTTTGACAAAGTCCAGCACCTTTTCATGATAAAAACCCTACAGAAAATTGGAATAGATGGTCTTTATCTCAATCTGATAAAAGCTATCTATGACAAACCAACAGCCAATATCATACTAAATGGACAAAAACTGAAAGCCTTCTCTCTAAAATCAGGAACAAGACAAGGATGTCCACTGGCCCCACTCTTATTCAACATAGTCCTGGAAACTTTAGCCAGAGCAATTAGACAAGAGAAAGAAATAAAAGGAATAATGATTGGAAAGGAAGAAGTTAAATTATCATTATTTGCAGACGACATGATACTCTACGTAGAAGACCCCAAAAACTCCACTAAAAAATTGCTAGATTTAATAAGCAAATTCAGTAGTGTAGCTGGATACAAATTCAGCACTCAAAAATCAATAGCCTTCCTGTACACCAATAACAAACTCACTGAGAGAGAAATTAGGGGAACAACACCTTTCACAATCACATCTAAAAAAATGAAATACCTAGGAATCAATCTCACAAAGGAGGTAAAAGACCTCTACATTGAAAACTATAGTACTCAGAAAAAGGAGATTGAAGAGGTTATCTGAAAATGGAAAGATATCCTTGCTCTTGGGTCAGAAGAACCAATATGGTGAAAATGGCCATACTTCCAAAATTGTTATACAGATTTAATGCAATTCTGATCAAAATTCCAACAACATATCTCACAGAATTAGAGAAAACAATCCTAAAATTCATCTGGAACCAGAAGAGACCTAGAATAGCAAAGGCAGTTCTGGGCAACAAAAGCAAGGCAGGGGGCATCACAATCCCTGATTTGAAATTATACTATAAAGCTACTGTGATAAAAACAGCGTGCTATTGGCAAAAAAACAGACCCGAAGATCAATGGAACAGATTAGAAGGTGCAGAAACAACTCCAGACATACTAAGCCACCTTATCTTTGACAAAGGTGCCAAACACATTCATTGGAAGAAACATAGCCTCTTTAATAAATGGTGCTGGAAAAATTGGCTCTACACATGCTAAAGATTAAAATTAGACCCATATCTTTCACTGTGCACTAAACTAAATTCAAAATGGATCAAAGATCTAAATATTAAAACAGAAACACTGGGCCGGTGAGATGGCTCAGCGGCTTAAGCGCCTGCCTGGCAAGCGCGAGGGCCCGAGTTCGACTCCCGGATCCCACATACGAAAAAGGGGCCGGTGATATCGCTCAGCGGCACGGGCGCCTGCTGGCGCGCGAGGTCCTGAGGTCGACCCCCCGGTACCCACAAAAAAAAAAATAAAATAAAATAAAATAAAATAAAACAGAAACATTAAATCTCCTGGAAAATAGAATAGGTAAAACTCTTGAAGACATTGGTGCAGGCAAAGACTTTATGAATAAAACCCCCATCGCACAGGAAGTATCACAAAGAATCAACAACTGGGATCTCATCTTATTAAAAAGCTTCTGCACAGCAAGAGAAACCACCAACAGAGTGAAGAGACAACCCACAACATGGGAAAAAATGTTTGCCAGCTGTTCCTCAGACAAAGGATTACTATCGAGAACATACAAAGAACTCAAAAAAATCAGACCTCCCAAATTTAAAGACCCAATCCAAAAATGGGCATCTCAGATGAATAAACACTTCTCAGATGAAGAAATACAAATGGCAAATAAATATATGAAAAAATGTTCAACATCACTAGTCATTCGAGAGATGCAAATTAAAACAACACTGAGATTCCATCTCAGCCCAGAAAGAATGTCTATTATCAAGAAATCAACTAATAACAAATGCTGGAGGGGCTGTGGGGAAAAAGGAACCCTTCTCCACTGTTGGTGGGAGTGTCGACTGGTGCAGCCACTGTGGAAATCAGTGTGGAGATTCCTCAAAAAACTAGGATTGGAGGGGCCGGTGAGATGGCTCAGCGGCATAAGCGCCTGCCTGACAAGCGTGAGTAGCCCGAGTTCGACTCCCAGAACCCACATACAAAAAAAAAAGCACCGGTGATATTGCTCAGCGGGACGGGCGCCTGCTGGTGCGCGAGGTCCTGAGGTTGATCCCCGGTACCTATAAAAAAAAAAAAAAAAAAAAAAAAACTAGGATTGGAGGTCCCATTTGACCCAGCTATTCCCCTTCTGGGTATCTTCCCAGAAGAATTAAAAACATCGTACCACAGCGATATATGTGCACCCATGTTTATAGCAACACAATTTCTAATAGCTAGATCGTGGAAGCAACCCAAATGCCCATTAACCGAGGAATGGATAAAAAAGATGTGGTATTTTTATACAAAAGAGTACTACTCAGCCATGAAGAAAGATAAACTGGAAACTTTTATAGGTAAATGGAAGCAACTCGAGAAAATACTCACAAGCGAAATAAACCGGATGCACATTTGTAAACATCGTATTGTCTCCCTAGTATGAAAATGCAGTTTCACTGTGACTATTCCATGCCTCAGTCTTCTATTTTCACCTAGCTTTTACATGGCTTAATCTTATACTGAGTAATGTTTTTCTCCAAAAGGTATTTGTACATTCTCTAATGCTTGAGTCTGTTAATACAGGAGAATGTTTACTTGTTGTCTTTAAAAAAAATAATTGGGGCCGGTGAGATGGCTCAGCGGCGTAAGCGCCTGCGGGGCAAGCGCGAGGGCCCGAGTTCGACTCCCGGAACCCACATACGAAAAAAGGGGCCGGTGATATCGCTCAGCGGCACGGGCGCCTGCTGGCGCGCGAGGTCCTGAGGTCGACCCCCCGGTACCCACAAAAAAAAAAATAAATAAAAAAATAAAATAAAATAAAAAATAAAAAAATAATTAATTAAAAAAAACAATCAACCAATCAATCAATCAGCCAAAAAGGAGTGAAGTACCAATATTTGCTGTAATATGGATGAATCTTGAAGACATTTGCTTAATGAAAAAAGCTGCCCAGGCATGGTGGTTCACACCTATAATCCCAGCGCTTGGGGGGCTGAGGCAGGAGGATCACCGTGAGTTTGAGGACAGCCTGGGCTACACAGTGAGTTCAAAACCAGCCTGCACTAAAAAGCAAAAGCCTGTCTCAAAAAACGAGGAAAGAAAAAAAAAAAAGCTAGACACAAAAGGCCACACAGCATATGATTCTATTTATATGAAATATGTGAAGTAAAGAAGTTCATAGAAAGTAAATTAGTGCTTGCCAAGTGCTGGGTTGGGGAATAGGGAATGATGGATAAGGATTATGGGTGATAAAAGTTTTCTGGAATTTGAAAATACACCCCAAACCACTGAATAGCACACTTCGTAGGTTGAATTTTATTGCATGTGAATTATATGTCTATAAAGATAAAAAATGATAGCATGCTGATTTCTGTACTTAGACCACATATCTTTGGCAACACCACCCAACTTTGCATTTCCCATGTTAAGCAAAAAGGAATTACTGGGACCTGAGGGTATAGCTCAGTGGTGGAATGCTTACCAGCATGTGCGAAGCCCTAGGTTCCATTCCCAGCATTCCCTCCACAAAAAAAAAAAAAAAAAAAAAGACCAAGAGAACAAGGAAAAACTGTTTATCATAAATTATGAAACCCTAGCCAGGAGTAGTGGCACATGCCTATAATCCCAGCACCCAGGAGGCTGAGGCAGAAGGATCACTGTGATTTCGAGGCCAGCCTGGGCTACCTAGTGAGTTCAAGGCCAGCTTGAACTACACAGGGAGACCCTGACTCAAAAAAACTATAAAAAAAAAGAAAAAATAATAAATTATGAAAACCTAATTTATGTTTTTGAAACCCCAATTTAAAAACAAAACCTAGGGCCGGTGAGATGGCTCAGCGGCGTAAGCGCCTGCCTTGCAAGCGCGAGGGCCCGAGTTCAACTCCCGGATCCCACATACGGAAAAGGGGCCGGTGATATCGCTCAGCGGCAAGGGTGCCTGTTGGCGCGCGAGGTCCTGAGGTCGACCCCCCGGTACCCACAAAAAATAAAAAAATAAAAAATAAAAAAAAAACCTATATTGAATACAGTGGTGATTATGAATGCAATACAAAGCTCCACAAAACACCCACATGCATAATGTAGAAAGTCAGTACCTCCTGTAATTCTACTGTAGGAGTTACAGAAATGCTAGCAGTTTAACAGATCAATCGTTTTGTTTATTTGTTTGTTTTTTTGGGACAGGGTCTCACTATGTAGCCCAGGATTACCTCAAACTCTTGGCAATCCTCCTGCCTCAGCCTCCTGAGTGCTGGGATTACAGGGGTGCACCACCACGCCTGGCTAATTTATGTTATTTTTATTATTTAATTTATTGGTTTTGTTGTTGTTGTTGTTGTTGTTGTTTTTGTTTGTTTGTGTTTTTGGTCACTGAGTAGTTGAGACTGGCCTGGCCTTGAACTCACTATGTAGCCGAAGCTGTCCTCAAACTCCCAGCGATCTTCCTGACTCAGTCTCCCAAGAGCTGGGATTACAGGTGTGTGCCACTACGCCTGGCATGTGTTATTTCTTTCTTTTTTTTTTTTTTCCTGGTACTGGGAATCAAACTCATGACCTCACACTTGCCAGGCAGGTGCTATGCCGCTGAGCTATATCCCCAGCAGCATGTGTTATTTCTTGACTTTAAAATTTAGCGTTTTAAATTTCAGCCTATCTTCTTTTGTAATATAATCATGAAAGGTTATTATTTCTCCTGAACTATATCCCACAAGTTTCAATCTAAGGTAGTTTAAAATTTATTACAAGCCTGTAATCCCAGCTCTTGGGAGGCTGAGGCAGGAGAATCACTGCAAGTTTAAGGCCAGTCTGGGCTCCGTAGTGAGTTCAAGGCCAGCCTGCACTACGCAGCAAGACCCTGTCTCAAAAAAAAAAAAAAAAAAAAAAAAAAAAAAATTACATACAAATTGTTCGTAATTCTTCATAATGTTGGAATTCAGACCCAGAGCCTTGTACAAGCTAGGAAGCACTCTGCCACCGAGCTACATCCACACCTCCATTAAACTTCTAATCCCCCTTTAGCATCTGTTTGTGAGCAGGCCTGAATTTCTATGCAGCTCCTCATTCCAAGACATGAAAATATGTGTAAAAAATCCATAAGATTTAAAGAGAATGGCTCAGGCAAAAGCTTCATCCATCACCTGGGAGCAGCAGGGATACAGTACGAAATGGAAAGAGGCCTTTGCATCTCCACTCTTTTACAGACAGAGAGCAGACAGAGAGCAGGCTGGGAAAAGGAAAAGGAAGGATGATTCAGAGGGTAGACCCAAGAGCCCAAACCCTACAGCCAAAACAACAGTGAATGACTCTCAGGCAGTTGAACTAAGCTCTAATCAGCCTAAGTCTGTTGGATTCCAGAACTGTTGGATTCCAGAACTGTCTCTGCTGTGAGCCTTTCATTTTGCTCTCTTTTTAAAAGGGCACAACTACAGAGGGTATCCTATGTCTTTCCCACCATTGTATGTAGGATTTTCCCTGTGTAGTCCAGGCTGGCCTGGAACTCGTGGCAATCCTCCTGCCTCAGCCTCCCAAGTGTTGGGATTACAGGCGTGCACCACTAGACCTGGCTAAGTAGGATGTTTCTATGGGCAGATAATTTGCCTGTATAGTTCACAAATTTGTGTTTATGGAAAGGTTGTCCAATAAAGAAATAATCAAGGGGCTCATAAGGAAAAACCTGCCCAGCTGCTCAAGCCAGAAGACTAAGTGTCTACTTAACCCCTAACCACTCACCCTTTCTCACACCTGCTCTCATGAACAGCCAGTTACTAGCTCCTGTCATTTCACCTCTTAGATCATGCATTCTCAAGTTTGTTCATTTCTTTTCATCCCTCCTTCTGCCACTGTACTTTTTTTGTTTTGTTTTCGTTTGTTTTTTTGAGACAGGGCCTTGCTATGCAGTTCAGGCTGGCCTTGAACTCACTATGTAGCTCAGGTTGGCCTTGAACTCACAGCAGTCCTCCTGCTTCAGCTTCCCGAGTACTGGGACTACAGGTGTGTGCCATCATGCCTGGCTCCTTCTTCCGCTTTAGTCCAAGCCATCCACATTGGTTGCCTTGACTTCTGCATCAACTCCCTTTTCTGGTCTCCTCACATTCAATTTGCTCCCTCCATGCTGCAGCTAGAATGTTCTTGTTGAAACATCAGTAGGATCATGCACTTTCTTAAAGTCCTTCAATGGTCTCCCTTGCAATAGATTCCAAAATCCTTACTATAGCCAGGTGTGACAGCTCACACTTGTGATCCTAGCATTCAGGAGGCTGAGGCAGGAGGATTGCTGTGAGTTCAAAGCCAGCCCGGACTACATAGAGAGACCCTGTCTCAAAACAAACAAACATTCTCACTAAATCCAATGTGTCTTTTCACAATCTGGATTCTGCTGTTTCTTTTTTTTTTTTTTTTGTGGGTACCGGGGGGTCAACCTCAGGACCTCGCGCACCAGCAGGCGCCCGTGCCGCTGAGCGATATCACCGGCCCTTTTTTTTGTATGTGGGTTCATGGGAGTCGAACTTGGGCCCTCGTGCTTGCCGGGCAGGCGCTTAAGCCGCTGAGCCATCTCACCGGCCCCGGATTCTGCTGTTTCTATTCCCTCAATCTCCTATCACTGCCCTTTGACTGTTGTGCCCAGCCATATGGATCTTTTCTCAATTTCTTGAACCTGCTGTGATTTCTCTCACCTCTGAGCCTTCACACAACTCTTCGCCACTCTCCTTACTCGCCCTTCCGCTCTCACAGTCAGTGGCATTCCCTCAGGGCAGCCTCATCCCCCGGTTACATCAGCTCACTCTGTTGTGTGTTTCCTTAACCTTCGGAATTCTGAACTCGTTTGGCAGCACTTCCTTCCGAGTCTCCTGCAGAGTATCTGTTTCGTGTCTGTCCGTCATCACTAGATTGTCAGCCCTGTGATGACGGACTGTGGTTTATCCACCGTGTTGTTTCCACAGTGCCCAATAGACCTGATGTGGTTAAATGCTTAGTATTTCTAGACAGCTGAGAGTCAGGGAAAGCTTAAGAAGAACTGGACTTTGGACACAGGCTAGAACTTTCTGAGACTACACCTTCCTCTCCTTCCCTAGGGACAAGGGAAATGGAATTACTCTATGACTTCGTGTACTGCCTGCTACATTATCAAAGAATACCCATCATGTTTTACTTATTATGGTGAACAGTTAGGGAAAGAACCAAACCATCCAATGGTGGGGGGCTTGTGATATATTATATCAATCGTCTAATACAATTAATTCTAAGTTTTCAAATAAAACATTGCACGGGACCCTGGTATGCAAAATGCACTAAAATGGGGCCATTATAATGCATGGGAGAGGAGCAGAGTTTAAGCTCTTGGGTCTTCCCAGTTTTTCCGTTTCTTTTCCCTCTTCCATTTTTCTGTCCCTCTTCCCCCAAGTCTTGAAGGCTGTTCATTTCCTGGCTGTCTTTCAAAGCCATGGAATCGTTGCTGACCTAGATTTCCATAAGATATTCCTAAATGCTTTCCCGGGTCATTGCTGTCAAGCTGGCTCAAGTTGGTTTTATGTTTATAGTACGTAGAATTTAAAACAAAAAATTGCTGCAGCCTGAGATTCGCTTATGTAATGGAAGGAACATTGGTTTTGGAGTCAGAAAATTCTGGTTTTAAATTTAGCTTCTGACTGAGCAAGTTAACAATTTTCAACTTTAGTTTTCTCATCAATAAAGAGGATAATATCAACATTTTGTAAATTAAAAAAACAGAAATATAATACAAGATCCAAGATTGAGTAGGCTGTCGAGTAATGTTAACAAACAAGATTAAAATCCTATTCAGATGGGCCGGTGAGATGGCTCAGCAGCATAAGCACCTGCCTGGCAAGCACGAGGGCCAGAGTTCGACTCCCGGATCCCACATAGGAAAAAAGGGCCGGCGATATCGCTCAGTGGCACGGGCGCCTGCTGGCACACGAGGTCCTGAGTTCGACCCCCGGTACCCACAAAAAAGGAAAAAAAAAAAAATTCCTATTCAGAAACCTCTCCTACCCTCTCCAACATGGAGGGATAACTGGATTCAGTGCAGCCAGTATTAGCAACGGCGCCATCTTGTGGTGACTTATTGACATACGGTCCGGTGTCCCTAAACCAGATGCAAAGATACTCAGGAAACTAAAGCGACTTAAAGGATGGCAGGCACACCAGAGAGATGTTGAAATGCAAATAATAACTAATGACATGAAACAAAGGCAATTCATTGGAAAAAGCAAGGAATAAAGGACCTAAGACTGAACCATTAGGACCTAAGACTGAACTGTTCAGGGCAAGGAAATAAAGACGCCACTGGTGAAACAGAAGGAGAGGCAAACAAATATAGTTCAGTGTATCGCTCAAGGTTGACTTATATATTTCAGTTAGTAGCTAATTTAATTCTATCGTTTCTTTTTTTCAAAACTTCAAAACATTAGCAGAAGTCCGGTGTGATGGTGCATCTGTAATCCCAGCACTCAGAAGGCTGAGGCAGGAGGTTTGCCCCAAATTTGAGGCCAGCCTGGGCTACAAAGTGAGTTCAAGGGCAACCTGAACTACATAGTGAGACCCTGTCTCAAAAAAAAAAAAAAAAAGGCCATTAGCAAAGCCCAGCCAACATAATAATCCTTGTAATACCACTGCCTCCACACCACAGTTCCATGATGTTGAGGTAAGAAGAGATAAAAGATAGGTAGAAGGGAGACAAGGAAATCATAACTGAAAATTGAACTTTGTAAGACTGCAACTTCCAGGACTTAGCCAAAGTCACCCAAGACAGCCTCATGCCAGAACCCGTTATTCCTTGGCTAGATTTACACCCCTTCCCTACCAGACCCAGCACTAAAAGGTCATAAATTGGCCTGATTGGGAGAGTAAACAAAAGGTTGAGTGAGTCCAGAGATATTTAAATTATCTGTGAAGGAAAAAAGTCTGCGGCCCTTTGCGGGGGGCTGGGCATCTCTCTTCATGAAGAAAAGCATGAACGCACTCAGTTCCAGACTGTGATGCGTCTCATTTCTCCGAGCGCCTGCACTCCTCTCCAGTGTGTACTGTGCTCTGTCTTTCCCAGTGAACCCTTCTCGTGCCTCTTCCTGACCTGCCTCCTGAAAATCCTCTTTCTGTGACTGGAGTCAGCGAGCCTGCTCCACCGAGTGGATTAAAGTTTGGGAAACTCTCAGACCCAGCCGAGGGACAGGGTTCCTTCCAGAGCCTCTAGGGGAAAATCTGCTCCTTACCTTTCCTGTGTGTGTGTGTGTGTGTGTGTGTGTGTATGCATGCATGCTCACGAGTGTGCTAGGGACTGAACAAAGGGCCGCGTGCATGCTATGCACACAGAGTGTCACTGAGCCGGGCCCCCAGCTCTCACTGTCATGTCCATGTCGTTTTTCTGACTCTCACTCTCTTACTGCCCTCCTTCCCTTATAAGGATCCATGTGATTATATTGTATTGGGCCTGACTGGATAATCCAGGATAATCTCCCCAGCTCAACATCCTTAACTTAATCATATCTGCAAAATCCGTTTTGTCAAAGTACCATATTCATAGATTCTGGAGATTAGGATCTGGACATCCTGGAGAGCCATTATTCTGTCTATTGCAGTGCATTTTTCTTGACTGTACGTGACATAATTTTGGTAGGTTAAAATTTTGGTGGTTGCTGGGCGTGGTGGCACACACCTGTAATCCCAGCACTTGGGAGGCTGAGACAGGAGGATTACTATGAATTTGAGGCCAGCCTGGGCTACATAGTGAATTCAAAGACAGCTTCCACTACATAGTGAGATCTGTCTCAAAAAAAAAAAAAAAAAAAGAAATTGGCCATGGTGGGCTGGATGTGGTGGTACATGTCTGTAATCCCAGCATTCTGGGAGGCCGAGGTAGGAGGGCAAAAGTCTGGGCCCAATCTGGGTAACCTAGGGACTTAGCAAGACTCTGTCTCAAAATATAAATAAACAAATACATAAATAAAAATAAATAATAAGGGGCTGGTGAGATAGCTCAGCGGCATAAGCGCCTGACTGGCAAGCGCAAGGTCCTGAGTTGGACTCCCGGTACCTGCATAAAGGAAAAAAGGGCTGGTGATATCGCTCAGCAGCACAAGCACCTGCTAGCAAGCGCGAGGTCCTGAGTTCGACCCCTGGTACCCACAAAAAAATAAAAAATAAAATAAAAATTAAAAAATAAATAATAAGCAGAGTTCAGTGCAAAGTTCCTGGATGCAATCTCCAGTACCAGGAAAAATAAAAAAACTAGCTATGGTGGGACTATTTACACCCAAAAGGAAAATACTATAAATTAGCCTCACACACCAGACTCTGTTATTAAACTTTATCTGCATACCGCTGGTTACAATGGTAGGCTCATTATCAAACAAAAGAGAATTGTCACTACATGACAGAAGAAGGCAGGATTGTGGAGCTAATCCACGATGCCAGGGGATGCCTAGTTCTGCTATGTCAGTGCTAAAAATTAATGGAAAATCATAGAACTATTACACAGACTAGGCCACTGCCATCTCTAGTCCTCTAAGAAAGAAGGTTTGGTCACCTATGGAAAACTCAATGGTATCCTCAACGAGAAGCTGTGTGCTTAAATTCTATTTGGTCAAATGTAAATGGAAGCAATAGCTGCTGCTTCCAGATCAGAGCTTTTTAAAAAACAGTAGCATGACTCTGCTTATGCCCTTTCTCTTCCCATCGAGACAACCCCCATGCACTGAAGTGCTTCCTGTGAAGAGAATGTGGAAGAGGTAGGGGACACGTGCAGTCAAAACTACCAACTAAGGCCTTGCGATCAGTTACAGAAAGATTTCTTTTTTTGTGTGGGTACTGGGGGTCGACCTCAGGACCTCGCACGCCAGTAGGAGCCCGTGCCGCTGAGCGATATCACCGGCCCTTTTTTTGTATGTGGGTTCCCGGAGTCGAACTCAGGACCTCGCGCTTGCCAGGCAGGGGCTTATGCTGCTGAGCCATCTCACTGGCCCCCAGAAAGATTTCTTAGCTGGGCTTGGGGGCACACACTTGTAATCCCAGCACTCAGGAGGCTGAGGCAGGAGGATTACTATGAGTTTGAGGCCAGCCTGGACTACATAGTGAGATCCTGTCTCAAAAACAGACAAAGGTTTCTTGTCCTGTCAGCTAAAAATGTTCTCCATTCCTTTCTCTTCCACTCTCCAATATAGTTAGGGCGTGTCATCCACTCAGTGGTTATCTTTAAAGCTTAGTCCATAGGCTGTAGAACATTGAGGTAGGATCATTATGGAACTGGAGGAAGAATGAACATTATTCAGAGATTCTGAAATTGTTGCTGGATGAAGTAACTGATGAGAATTTGGGTTGATTCCTTTTTTGGGATAGGAGGGGAATATAGTGAGAGCTTTTGTTTTTTGTTTTTGTCTTGTGATACTAGGGATCAAAGCCAGGCTCTCACACATACTAGGAAATCATTCTTCTACTGAGCTCCATCCCCAGTCCTTTTTTATAATTTAATTTAATGTAGTTTAATTTTCAGACAGGGTCTCTCTGGGCTTACCTTGAATTTGCAATCCTGCCTCAGCCTCTTGAGTAGCTGGGATTACATGCTTGCACCTCCATAGTGAGTACTGCTTAGGTTACGAAAGGAAGGGTTGTTAGAGTTTGGAATTGTGTTTTGGTTGTTGAAGGGGCAAATATAGAAAGAAAATGATGTGCTGATATTGGGCAATCACAAATGTTTATTTATTTATTTGTTGTTGTTTTGAGACAAGGTCTCACTACGTTGCCCAGGCTGGCCTCAAAAGTCCTGGACTCAAGCAATCCTCCCACCTCAGCCTCCTGAGTAGCTGGGGTCACAGGCATGTGCCACCAGTTTACAAAGGTTTATTCTAATGGAAATCTATCATTCTCATTGGACACTCAGCATCTGCACTCCTTTCATATGTTTGGGCAACATCCCAGACACGAGAGAGAGCGCATCTTATGCTATCAAAGCTGACAGTGCTGTCACTGTCACTGTCCTAGGATAGCAGACCCAGTCACTGCCATTCACTTCAGTGTGGGTTCCCTGAGACAAGTGAGTTGAGGGAGGGGAAAAGCCAGTACAGGGTTTGGGAATGAGCGGTTACTGCTATGGGCAACTGGGCTTAGGCCCTCTGCGGACCCTCAACAACACTGCGAAATGCATTTCAGACATGTTGCTCCAAGCCAGGCATGGTGGCTCGTGCCTGTCATCCCAGCACTCCCGGAGGCAAAAGATCCCAAGTTCAAGCCCAGCCTGAGCAATTTAGTGACTTAGTGAGACCTTGTCTCAAAATAAAAAATAAAAAGGGCTGGGATGTAGCTCAGTGTCAACAACCTGGGTTGAATCCCAAGTAATCCCCCTAAAAAAAAAAAAAAAAAAAAAAAAGACCCCCAAGGGACAAGGAAGTAGAACTCTTTGTTTGCATTACATCTGGCTATAAGACAGGAAGCAGGGTATGTTTTGTAAGAAAACTTTAGCTTCCCAATTTCAGTTGCTACATTTTCTCTCTCCCCTTTCCTTAAACAGAATTGACAGCGCAGGCTACAACAGCCAACTTGCAAGTATACAGAGATATCAGCTCTGATGTAACTGAGCCAGTAAAACTGCCTACCTCCACTTTTCTTATAGCAGTCAAGTCTCCTGTTGTCTGCAGGCAAAACCGTTCACACTCCTGACAGGTTTAATCTATTTCATCTTGCTTGCAACCAGGGACACTGGCCCTGGTTCTGAATCAAAAGAGAGCAATAAGCACGAGCAGAAACTATGGGGAAACTTTCTAGTGATGGGGACAGTAGCACCAGTAGTTCTGGTGGCACCATTGAGTGTGTTGACACTTCAGGTCCTATTTTGCTTTCTGGTGGCCTTCAGGGACACAGACAATAGAGTCTCTGTGTTGAGTTCTAATTGTTACTACTCATGGTGTGTTTACTGTGGGCCAAGTGTTTTATAAATTTTCTCTCTTAATTCATATCACCCACTCAAGATGGCTATTAATTTCCTCCTCTGAGGTTAAATGAGGACAGCTTCAAGCTCACACAGTTAGTTGGTAGCAGAGTTGGGATTCTGTTTCAGACCAGAGCAGCCCCAAAGCGAGATCTTAACCGCCACATTATAATCTTTCTGTTTCTTTTGGCAACTCCTAATTTTTGGACCTGGGGGCTTAGCTCAGGATGGAGCCTGGGGCCCTGTCTTAGGAGGGGCAGAAAGCCAGGCTCCCATAGCCTGTCATCTGTCATGAGCCCCAGCAGCAGGGCACAGGATCTGCCCAAATGTAGTGGGGCTCTGTGCCAGGCTGCATAGATGCACGCAGCCCTCTGAGCCAGGCTGGGAACCGCTCCAGATGAACTGCCAGACTTCTGTGTCTGAAGCCCTGAGAGATAAGGAGGAAGCTTGGGTGGCAATCTCAGAGACAAAGCAATTCTGAAGGTTTGGAACCTTGCTGAAATCCAGGCCAAAAAAAAAAAAAAAAAAAGAAGAAGAAGGCAGCGATACACATGAACAAGGGGGATGTGTAAGAGTCAATTGACTCTTTTGCAGGTCCTGCTTGTAAACTGATTACCTGCATTCCTTCCTCCCATTTTCTTCCCAAGCTGGATTTTGAGGTCTGAAAGCCTCCAATCCCAGCTCCAGCCTCCTCCCACCTCCCCTTACCCGCATGCCAAGGTTCAGACCCACCTTTGCCCTCTCACCCTTTTCATTTAGTCCATTTTTTCTACAAATATTTATTATCAATTTTTTTTTACCACGTAAACAGGGACTTATAGAATAGAGGGCATTTATAAGGAAAGAAGAAATTAAAAGATAATTGCACAAATAATTAGTATTGAAATACCTGCTAGCAAGGAAAACTGGTATTGAATGAGAGTACATAACAGATGTCTTAACCCTTCCCGCAGCTATAACAAAACACCTGAGACTGGCTAATTTGTAAACAACATAAAGTTATTTCTCACACCTCTGGAGGCTGGACATCCTACCTGTCAGCAGGTTCAATGTCTGGTAAAGGCCTGCTCTCTGCTTCTAAGATGGTGATTTATTGCTGTTCTCATATGGTAGGAGATATATTTGTTTTTATTTTATTTTATATTTGGTTTGTTTGTTTTTGCAGCACTGGGGGGTTGAACCCAGGGCCTTCAAACTGAAATATATCCATAGCTCTTTTTTTATTTTGAGACAGGGTTTCACGAAGTTACCCATGCTGGGTTTGAACTTGCTATCCTCTTGCCTGAGCCTCCCAGAGTGCTGGTATTACAGGCATGGGCCACCATGCCAGCTTCTTCAACACTTTATAAGGCACCAATGCTGCAGTGTGATATGTAACTTGATTGTTATAGATAATTAAGATTGAAATAAAAGGGCTGGGGATATAGCTCAGTGGCACAAGTGCCTGCCTGGCAAGTGCAATGTCCTGAGTTCGATTCCCAGTACCAAAAAAAAAAAAAAAAAAAAAAAAAAAGATTGGAATAAAAAAAAAAAACCTGTCATAGCCAGGTATGGTGGTGCATGCCTGTAACCCCAGCACTCAGGAGACTGAGGCATGAAGATCACTTTGAGTTCAAGGCCCGCCTGGGCTACATAGCAAGACCTGACTCAAAAAAACAAACAAAACAAAATGAGAACCTGTGATTGTCTAGCTTGTTGGGTATGGGGTGACCTGTGAGTACCTGGACTGATGAAGCTGATGAAATTTATGTAGCTTGTGAATTTATTGTTATTCAATGAATTTTTGACATTGTGGAAAGACACAAACATGAGGGCAAAGCCCACATGACCCAACCACTTCCTAAGAAGAGGAAGAATTTTAAGGCAAGGCAGAGAAACTACAGAGATGTGAAAAGTCACCAGGTGGCTAGATAAGATTACAGACTGGAGCCTGGTGTGGTGGTACACACCTGTGATCCCAGCATTCCAGAGGCTGAGGCAGGAGGATTACTGTGAGTTTGAGGCTAGCCATACATAGTGAGTTCAAGGATAGGCTGAACTACATAGTGAGACCCTGTCTAAAGGAAAAAAAAAAAAAAAAAAAAAAAAAAAAAAGGGTTACAGACCAGGCAGAGCTTCTCCAAGGAGGTGAGGGGCTTGTTGAAAACAGAGTTGGTTCACAGCCTGAGTCCCGACAGCAGGCAGTTTGAGTGGGCCGTGTCAGGCAGGGAGATGGAGCTGAGCTGGAGCCGGGGCGAGGAGAGCCACATTTCACAGCTGGTTGAGCTTGCGATGTGTTCACCAGGTGCTCTGAAGAGATGACAGGTCAGTGTGGCGCTGCCACACCACAGTGTTGGGGGTCCCTCCTTTATATGATCCGGGAGAGTGACCTGTGTCATTTGTTGGTCTGGTGTGTCTGATAAGCTTGCAGGCCTGGTTTTGTCTGACATAATTTAGGTACATCAATTGTCCATGTGTCCTTGACTTAATATGATACGTTTAAGGGTGGCACTTTTTATTAGCAAGATTAAGTTTTTTTATCCATTTATGCCTTATGATTGTGCTGTGCAGCTGGGGTTGTTTTTGTGGCAAATTGGTGTGTCCCACATCTGGTGCTCATCTATTTGCACAAACAAGTTACCAAGTCATCCTGCCTCACCATTTGCACCCGAAATAGAGTGTGCTGCTGTATGAGAAAATGGAGTCACTCAGGGCAAGGCACAGCATGAAAGCTACTATTCTATACACCATCGAGGAACTAACAACAAGCACAACTGCTCTACCTGCAAAGCTAGAGTGTGTGGGTGGATGTGTGTGTGTGCACATGTGTACTAGCTTGCATAAGACTGTGTTTAGTTAGATGTAAATATTTAAAATATACTACAATTTTTGTACTAAATCACTTTGTAAAACAATTATTTGTGAAAATGCACACATGAGTAAGTCACAACCTTGCTCCTAAGGAATGTCTTTTTTTTTTTTTTTTCCCGACACAGGGTCTTACTATGTAGTCCAGGCTGACCTTGAACTCACTATGTAGCCCAGGCTGGCCTGGAACTCACAGTGATCCTCCTGCCTCAGCCTCTCAGATGCTGGGATTATAGGTGTGCGACACCACATCTGGCAGGAATGTCTCCTCTTTTAAGAAGTCTACACACCTGCCCTTGTAACTACTGTGGAAGATAGTTTAAGAATGCATCTGTCACTTTTACTTACTTATTCATTTATTCTTTTATATACTTAAAGAAATTTGTTGAGCTCCTCTTGTGTACCAGGCACTATGCTACTTTGTACTAGGCACCAGTAGGAACACAGCAGTAAACAAGTCAGACTGTGTCACTGCCCTCGTGCAGCATACAGTCTGTTTTGCAAACAGGTGTTCACATCAGGAGTGGTCACCAGATGTAATGGCTTCTGACTTTCAGTTTTTTCTTCCTCACTGACTTTGCCCCGTGCCCGGCAGCAAGGACTCATCTATAGTGGACTGCCATCTAGCATGTGTTCAGTGAGTGCCTTGAACTCGGAACAATCATTTCCTGGGTCAAGGCGGATGGGTCACTGCAGTGAAGACAGGAATCTGTGCCAGGCCGAGTTGAGAGGCTCCTGTAGGAGAGGAATAGGAGATGAAGCTAAGAAAAAGAGATTGAACAAAGCAGGCAGGCAGAAGTGTGACCTTAATGTGGAAGCAAGGAGGAGTGTCTTAGTTACTTTTCTCATTACTGAGACAAAATACCCGACATCCACAGTTAAAGGAGGAAAGGTTTATTTGGCTCACAGTTTGTAGAGGTTTCAGTTTATAGTTGGCTGGCTCCAAGGGAAGATGGCATGGCAGAGAGGCATCATAGAGGAGAAACAGTTCATAGCAGAGAGAAGACAGAAGGCAGCAAGCAGCAAGTAGCAAAGAAGCACCAAGTGACAAGGGACAAGCAGCAACCCTCTTTCTGTCCCTTATATCTTATCCAGCCTACCCACCCTTAAGGTGGGTAACACCCAGGGTGGGGCAGCCTTAATCCTAGCATTGAGCCTTGAATCAATCCCAGCATCACATCCTTGATCCCAGCATTTCACACCCTAGATCTAGCCGCCTCGAAAAATTCCCATCTATGACCGTATGAGATACAAGGAGCTAGTCACATTGTATTTTAGAAATACAATTCTAGCTAAAATATAGACCACGGGCTTGAGTGGGCAAAAAGAGGCAGGGAGAGCTGTTAGAAGATAGGTAAAAGATCGAGGGAGGATCTGAATCATAGCAGAGGGGTCAACCTAAAAGATACTATCTTACAAAGGGATGATGATGACCATGATGATGAGGCGAAGAGAACAAAGGAAAAGGGGTGATTTAAATATGGTATTTCAGACTAGATCTGGCCCCTAGGTGCTACTATTCAAATGCTGTGTCTCCTCCAAAATGCATTTAATCCCCAGTGCAATAGTATTAAGAGGCAAGGCTTGTAGGAAGCCTTCAGGTCATCAGGGCTCTGCCCAAGTGTTTGTGTCTTTCCAAACAGGTCCAGCCTATGTTACTGGCATCCCTCACTAGCACCAATTGGTGTAATCCACAGGATTCCATTCGTTAAAGAAGGAATCCGATGACTAAGAAAACCATGGGTAAAATAGCTGAAAATATACAAAACCTTTTCAAGCAAATTAAACCATTTGATGATATAGATAAAATCCAGCACCTTTGCCAGGAACTCATGAACAGAGACTAAAGCTTACTCTCTGGAGCCAAAGGCTGGCTCACACTTTGGTGTAATCTTATACTGTTCAAGGTGACACCTGACTTGGGTTCTGGGTGGAGGGATGTCTTCGGTCTGTGCAGATCCAAGGCTGAAGGTTGGAGAGCTCAGAAGAGCTCAGAAGGTTGGAGCACTGTCTACAGTGTGAAAGGTCTCATTTTTCATGAGGGACTGGTTAGCAAAAGAAATACACAAGGTAGCTGAAAGAAGAGAAGCAACCCTCAGGTCACATCTATGATATTCATTATCTCCTTGAGTTATATTACACCAAGAAATCATTTGAGTGGGCAAAAAGACTAGCTAAAAAAATGTTAGGTCTGGAAAGAAAGATAAGGGACAGATAAGAAAAAGTACAGTCCCTAAAATGGTGTTCACCTCAGCTGACCCACGGTATCCCACAGAGCAAGAAGTTAGAAAAAATATATCAATAGCAGTCCCAGAAGATATTAAATTAGATTTAAAGGATTCCAATAATGTAACCCACTTATACACTGAACACCAAGAGAAGGGGATCTGAATTATTAAAGTCTGTAACAGGTTGTGCGCCCCTCACTCCGTCTCCACTCGCCGCCGCCGGCCTGCCTGCCTCACACCCTACAGAAACGCTCAGGTGACCTGCGGTCCTCGGCTGGCCAAGGGCAGTGTCCATGGCGCTGGCCCTGCACCTCGCTCGGGCTTATGCCAAAGATGTGAAATTCAGTGAGGACGCCTGCGCCCTCATGCTTCAAGGTATAGACCTGCCCACACTGTGGCCATTACAATGGGGCCAAAGGGAAGAATGGTGATTATTGAACAGAGTTGGGGAATCCCAAAGTAAAAAAAGATGGTGTGACTGTTGCAGTGTCAATTGATTCAAAGGACAAATACAAAAACATCAGGGCTAAACTTGTTCAAGATGTTGCCAATGACACAAATGAAGAGGTAGGGCACAAAACCACCACTGCTACTGTCCTGGCGAGCTCCATCGCCAAGGAAGGCTTGGAGAAGATCAACAAAGGCACAAACCCCATGGAAATCAGGAGAGGTGTGATGTTAGCTGTTGCTGCTGTGATTGCTGAACTTAAGAAAAAGTCTGCACCTGTGACAACCCTCAAAGAAGTTGCTCAGGTTGCTACAATTTCCGCAAATGAAGACAAAGAAATTGTCAACATCATATCTGACATCATGAAGGTCAGAAGAAAGGGCGTCATCACAGTAAGGGATGGAAAAAGCCTGAATGGTGAATTAGAAATTATTAAAGGCATGAAGTTTGATCGAGGATATGTTTCTCCATACTTTATTAATATATCAGGAGGCCAGAAGTATGAATTCCAGGATGCCCATGTTCTACTGAGTGAGAAGGAAATTTCTAGCATCCACTCTACCATACCTGCTCTTGAAATTGAAAATGCTCAGGGGCCGGTGAGATGGCTCAGCAGCGTAAGCGCCTGCCTTGCAAGCGTGAGGGCCCGAGTTTGAATCCTGGAACCCACATACGAAAAAGGGGCCGGTGATATCGCTCAGCGGCACGGGTGCCTGTTGGCGCGCGAAGTCCTGCGGTCAACCCCCCGGTACCCACAAAAAAAAAAAAAAAAAAAGGAAAATGCTCAGCAAAAGCCCTTGGTCATAATTGCTGAGGACATTGACAGAGAAGCTCTCCGTACCCTAGTTTTGAACAGCCTAAAGGCTGGTCTTCACATTGTCGCAGTCAAAGTGCCAAGGTTCAGTGACAGTAGCAAGAACCAGCTGAAAGACATGGTTATTGGTGCTGGTGGTGCAGTGTTTGGGGAAGAGGGGCTGGCTGATCCTAAACCTTGAAGATGTTCAGCCCTGTGACTTAAGAAAAGTTGGAGAGGTTATCATGACCAAAGACAATGCCATGCTTTTGAAAGGAAAAGGTGACAAAGCACAAATTGAAAAACATATTCAAGAAATCACCGAGCAATTAGAAGCCACAACTAGTGACTTCATGTGAAAGGGAGAAACTGAATGAGTGACTGGTGAAGCTTTCAGATGAAGCAGCTGTGCCAAATGTTGGTGGGACAAGTGATGTTGAGAAGAAAGACAGAGTCACAGATGCCCGCAGTGGTACAGGGACAGCTGTGGAAGAAAGCATTGTGCTTGGTGTGTGTGTGGGGGGGTCTCTGCCCTGCTTTGGTGCATTCCCACCTAGGACTCTTTATTTATTTTTATTTTTATTTTTTTATTTTTGTCTTTTTGAGACAGGGTTTCACTATGCAGTCCAGGCTGGCCTTGAACTCACTATGTAGCCCAGGCTGGCCTCGAACTCGGAGCAATCCTTCTGCCTCAGCTTCCCGAATGCTGGGATTACAGACGTGCACCACCACGCCCAGCATCTAGGACTCTTAGGTCCTGGTAATGAAGATGGAAAAATTGGTATAGAAATTATTTAAAAAACACTCAAAATTCCTGCAATGATCATTTCTAAGAACTCAGGTGTGGGAGGCGTTGAGAAAATTCTGCAGAGCTCCTCCAAAGTTGGTTATGACTCTGTGCTTAGAGACTTTGTGAATATGGTAGAAAAAGGCATCACTGATCCGACAAAGGTTGTAAAAACTGCTTTACGGGATGCTGGTGGTGGTGGGATCTCTGTTAACAATGGCAGAAGTCATGGTCACTGAAATCCCTAAGCAGGAAAAGGACCCTGCAATGGGCACCAAGGGTGGGATGGGCGGCGGGATGGGTGGTGGCCTGTTCTAATGCTAGAACTGTGCTTGGCCATCACTGAGGAACTGTGACAGGAGCTCCCAACAGGGTCCTCACTGATAGCTTCAAAGAAGGCAGATGAAGGAAGTGAAGGAAAGGCTGGCTGATGTAAATACCCTTCACTGCTGGTTTCAGTTACCATATATAATGGTTTACCACTGTCATTGTTCATGTCTATGGATAATTTATTTTATATTTTTGAATACAAAAACATTTGTACATTCCTGAAACTGGGTGCCAGAGCCATGTACCAATGTACTGCTTTCAACTTAAATCATGGAGGCATTTCTACTACTATTCTGTTACACTCGGGATTCCAGTGCTTGTCACATAATAGATGAGAAGTTCAGAGGCCGCCTTTCTGTGGAGAGTAAGAATAATTGTGTACAAAGTAGAGAAAAATCCAATTATATGTATAAGTTTTAGTATTATATGTAGATAAAGTAAGTGTTGTCTCCAGTAACCAAATAATCCTATCAGTCTTTGTACTTCCTATTTAAATGTAGATGTCCCTGTTGTCATAATTTTGTCTGTCTTTAGTTTTGTTATCTGTTATCTGATGACCATATAACTCCTAAAAATTTACAATTGGTGTCTGGTCCTATTGTTTTTTCTTACTAATTGTCCACCTTCTGTTTTTAAGTTCTTCTATTAGTTATTTCTTTTCTGTTTTTAATTTTTCATGTCATTATTCATTATTATATCATCTGTATATGATATGATCAATGAATAATAATTTACTGATTAATTTGGGAAGATAGTATTGAATGTGTTATTACTGGACTATTTAAGTAGCCTTGTGGGAGTCTCACAAGTTGATATTGTCTTCCCATGGAAAAGTTGTATACAGTTGGCTTTTTTTATCTATGGGTAGTATAAAAACATATCTGAGATGTCTGTTGTTACATAGCAGTTTTTATTATATTGTGTTATTTATGGACAACTCCTTTTATATCTGTAAGGCATCTGGGGGTTCGAGAGATACCTTGTTTAGGTTTCTACACTGTACTGTTAATGACTCATTAGTTTTTGGTGTGTGTTTTTTTTGTTTCACTTTCTATACAATAGACAAAACTCATAACAATGGTACTCACAATCAGATAATCCATAATTTAAAAAGAGACAAAAATTTATATGCTTACAGACTCATTGGCAGTTACAAACAGCATAGCCATGTGGTCACACAAATGGATACAATATTGGAAAGAGTTACATAAAGCCTCACAAAAAATCAAGATTAAGGTCACAAACATGAACACACTGAAAGGATGAGTCAAAAACAGTTAAAGGGCGGGTGAGATGGCTCAGCGGTGTAAGCGCCTGCCTGGCAAGCGCGAGGGCCCGAGTTCGACTCCTGAAACCCACATACGAAAAAAGGGGGCCGGTGATATCGCTCAGCAGCATGGGCGCCTGCTGGCGTGCGAGGTCCTGAGGTCGACCCCCGGTACCCACACACACACAAAAACAACAGCTAAACACAACCAAGTAGACACACTCACACAAAACATAAGAGTGGAGGACAAAAATGCCTAAACTAAAATTGACCAGAAAACTCATTTCACAACATAGGCAACAACAGGATATATAAAATGATTTAATGGTCTATTAAAAAGGGAGTTACAGTTACTGCCAGAGTTCCCGACTTATCAACTAAAACTGCTTTAGGCATGTTTCAATTTAAATCAGAGACAGCAAAAAATTAAAGGAAATCCATACTCCTATTTAAATATACCAAGTAAAAATATAAAAGATTTAAAAATTAAAACCTCAACATGCTACCTTATAAGGTACAGGTTTAAACTAAGGATAAAAATATCCATTCACAAAAAATCTTAACACCAGGAGACAAAAATGTCTATTTGACAACAGGACACAAAACAACATTAAAAAAAAAAAAAAATGAAAGCAACCATCTCAGTCCATACAACTAAATACATAAATAAATAAACTAATTATATTGCTCTATACTGACCATTCACAGTCATCTTTGCTACCACAGTAGTAACAACAGCAATATTGACAAAAACCCAATTAAAAGGCTAATGCCTACAATTTTGTGTGTAAATATAATATTCATTTGTGTCCAAACACTAATTTCCAAGCTCAGACAAAATGTGATGGAACTGTCAGCCATGTAACCTCTTATACATGCTCATAACCATCATTACTCATATTCTAATCATTTACACTGTCATCACCATCTCATCCTACTACTTATTTTACCCACAGAGAGACTGTTATTGCCTACCTACTACTAGTGTACCTACACCTACTACTAACACTCTCAATAACTCCATAGATACATACACAGCCACTTCTAACAGAAATACACATCACTGTAAAGCACGCACTAACTGGACCCTTTGTAAAATAAAGACTCTCAGTGAGATGTATCGACTTCCAGACCAACCGCTGAGATCCAGCCAATCATTGATCTTACAGCTTTGTCATCATCACCTGGATCTCTCCAACCATCCTGATTGGTCTGATCTGCTACCAAGGAGCAATTTACATCTCACCCTATATGGATACACCTTCCAACACAGATGACACTGGTGAGTCATAGGACTTATATCACATAAAGGACATTACTGGTTATATAGACTAGACTTTTTTTTTTTTGTACCAGGAATCAAACACAGGACCTTGTGCTTGCCAGGCAGGTGCTGTGTAGACTAGACTTAAACATCACACCAACATTTAGAACACATCCAGACTTGTTAAACTAGAGAGAGCCTGTAGTATTATCCAAGGCTTTCCAAAAACTTGTAAAGTTTTGTGGGACAATGGAGCAGAATAGAGGATGCAGAGACAACTCCAGGCACACTCAGCTACATTATCTTAGAGAAAGGGCCGAAATTTTTCACTAGAGAAAAGATAGCCTCCTTAACAAATGGTACTGGGAAAAATGGATTTCCACATGCCAAAGATTGAACCTAGACCCATATCTCTCACCATGCACTAAACTAAAATTGAAATGGAGAAAAGATCTAATTAAAAAGGAAGACAAAATAGGTAAAACTCATGAAGACATAGGTGTAGGCAAAGGCTTTCTGGACAGAACACCAATTACACAAGAAATAATACCAAGAATAAACAAAGGGGTCACATCAAATGAAAAACCTTCCGCACAGCAAAGGAAACAGCCAACAGAGTGAAGAGACAACTGACAGAATGGGAAAAAGTTTTTGCTAGCTACTCCTCAAAGGACTACTATCTAGAATACATACAGAACTCAAAAAACACTTAGACCCTCCAAATTTAAAGACCCAATCATGAAATGGGCAGCTGAAATGAAGAGAAACTTTTCAGATGAAGAAGTACAAATGGACAACAAATACATGCCATCTCACTTTAGAAAGAATGGCTATCTTCAAGAAATCAAACAATAACAAATGCTGGAGAGGCTGTAGGGAAAAAGAAACCCTTCCTCATTGTTGGTGGAAATGTAAACTGGTATAACCACTATGAAAATCAGTATTGAGGGCCGGTGAGATGGCTCAGCGGCATAAGCGCCTGCTTTGCAAGCGCGAGGGCCCGAGTTCGACTCCCGGATCCCACATACGAAAAAGGGGCCGGTGATATCGCTCAGTGGCACGGGTGCCTGTTGGCGCACGAGGTCCTGAGGTCGACCCCCCGGTACCAAAAAAAAAAAAAAAAAAAAAAAAAAAAAAAAGAAAATCAGTATTGAGAGTCCTCAAAAAACTAAAACTAGAAATTCCATTTGACCGAGCTATTCCCCTTCTATGTATCTTCCCTAAAGAGTTCAAATCAGCACATTACAGGATACATACATGAAATACACACATTAAAAATCAAAGAATGGAAAGTAATATTCCATGCAATGAGAATAGAAAAAAACAGGAGCAGACGTCCTATTTTCAGACAAAGTAGACTTCAAGCCAAAGCTGATCAGAAGGGGCAAAGAGGGTCAGTAGGTATTGCTTAAGGGAAAAATCCAACAGGAAGAGGAAGAAATAACAATTATAAACATATGCACTGAACACCAGCATACATCATAAAACAAACACTACTGGACATTAGCACAATTATACCCATTGTCACAAATACACCAACTAGCCATGCATGGTGGTGCACGCATGTAATCCCAGCATTCAGGAGGCTGAGGCAGGAGGATCACTGCAAGTTTGAGGCCAACCTAGTCTACATATTGAGTTCAAAGCCAGCCTGAACTGTATAATGAGACTGTCTCAAAAAAGGATCAACTACACAAAAAAATCAACAAAGAAATACGTATTAGAGTTGAATGAAACCTTTGAACAAATGGATTTAATAGCTACAGATTATTCCACCTAACAACAACAGAATACACAATCTTCATTCAACATGACAAGGATAACTTGATATATATCAGTTAAAACCACCAATGTAAATGCTCTCAATTCACCAATCAAAAGAAACAGACTAGGGCCGGTGAGATGGCTCAGCGGCTTAAGCGCCTGCCCGGCAAGCGCGAGGGCCCGAGTTCGACTCCTGGAACCCACATACGAAAAAGGGGCCGGTGATATCGCTCAGTGGCACGGGCGCCTGCTGGTGCGTGAGGTCCTGAGGTCGACCCCCCGGTACCCACAAAAAAAAAAAAAAAAAAAAAAGAAACAGACTAGCAGAATGGATCAAGAAGCAAGATCCAACAACGTGCTGCATACAAGAAACACATGTAACTCAAAAAGAAATTCATAGACTGAAAGTCAAAGGATAGAAAACAATACTCCATGCGACAGGAACCTGGAAAAAAGCACAGCTAGCTAATTTGCAGACGAGGTGGACTTCAAGCCAAGACTTACTCAGAGAGACAAGGTCACTACATCCTTGTAAAGGGAACAAAACAAGAGGAAAAGATAACAATCATAAATACATATCCACCAAATACCTTGTACCCAACTATATAAAACAACTATTAACAGACATGAAAAATCAAATAAGCACCAATACAATTATAAAGGGGGACCTCAATACCCCACTGTCACACACAGACAGATCGACTAGACAAGAAAAAAAAAAAAAAATCAACAAAGAACTATCAGAACTGAACCAAACTTCCAAACAAATGGGCTTAGATGTCTTCAGAGTGTCTACCCCACAACATCAGAATACACATTCTTCTCAGCTGCACATGGGATGTTCTCCAAAACAGACCACATACTAGCTTATACAACATGCTTAAGTAAATACAAAGGAATTGAAATTATCCCACGCATATTATCAGACCATAGTGCAATGAAATTGGAAATCAATGGCAAAAGAAACCACGAGAACTTCATAAACACCTAGAAATTAAATAACACCCTCCTGAACTACCAATTGGTCACAAATGCAATTAAAGAAGAAATTAGACAGTTCTACAATTAAACTGTAAAGGAGATTGTGAATGTAAAGGAAATCTTAAAACTTTTAAAACTTATAAGTCTGCCACTGTATTCAAAGACGGAAAAGACAGACACAGACTGCTCCCATAATTAGAAAGTGGCAAATCTCAGCTAACCTTGGCATTCCAACACCAGCTGCAGCATATAAGATAAATGCAGCTCAAACAAAGTGCATCTTGTTGTGTTAACCCATTCCAAGCTTTCAAGGAGTTATCACTCGGAGACAGCTAGGCTCAGTCTAAGATAGTGATTGATTCTTCCTGCTCACCATAGCCTTGACCTCCCTGTTAATAGGATAGAAAGCCCCCAATTAACTTGCCTGAACCAAACCTGCCTAGCAATATATGACAAGACAATATGTAGCCAGCTATAGAATATCCTCTTATCAGCCTTTTGTATTTACTGCTAACAACCTATATTAGTGACTGTTTAACCCCAAGACAGGGCTGGTGATTTGGACCTCAGTGTCCCCTAGCCTTCTGGCGTAAATAAAGCTTGTTTGCCTTCTAAGTTCCTAGGTGTTAAGTGTCTTCCATCTGGCTCTGTCCCACTTTTCCCACAACAAAATGATGATGCCAATACAACATACTGGAACTTAAGGGACACAGTGAAAGCTATCCTACAAGGGAAAATTATAGCGGTGAATTCCCATATCAGAAAAACAGAGCGAGGGCAAATAAATAACCTAATATTGAACCTCAAGCTTCTAGAAAAAGAAGAGTAAGTCAAGTCCAAAGCTTACACAAGGGAGGAGATTATAAAGATTTGAGCAGGAATTAATGGAATGGAGACTAAAAAAACAATACAAAGAATCAATGAATTGAAGAGTTGGTTTGGGGGAGGCCACCACGCTGCTATCTCCTGAAAAACAAAGCCCTTGCCACAACCCATCTCTGACCTCTCCTTCACCCTATTTACTGAGATATGTAGAGCTGGCTATATTTAAACAATTATTCCTGGCCATAAAGGTGCCAGCCTTGCATACATCAAAACTGTGTGTGCATTGCTAATTGGAGGCCTGTGTGACTGGTAAGGCTACAAAGTTTCTTTTCCCTATGCACTTTGCAGCCGCCCCCCTACCTCCCTGATGGATACCAATAAAAGCCATGAGCTTCTGGAGACCAGGCCTTTTGTTCCAGAGAGAACATTGGGTCGTCCCAGAGCTGCTCAACTGCAGAGCTGCTCAACTGCAGAACTTTTTCTGTCTTTCTTTTGCATCCTTGTGCCATACTGCCGGGTAGGTTAGACTGATACCCTCATCAGGAGTTTAGTATTGGTTCTTTGAAAGATTAAATAAAATTGACAAACCCTTAGTCAACCTTATCAAGACAAGGAAAGAAAAGAGTCAAACCCATGCAATAAGGAATGAAAAGGGAGAGATCACAGCAGATCCTGCAGAAATCCAAAAGATCGTCAAAACCTACTTTGAGAACCTGTATTCTAATAAGATGGAAAACACAAAGAAATGGAAAGATTCCTAGATACAGCTTTGGTAACAAAGATGAATGCAGAAGATGTAAAAATTCTAAACAAACCAGTATCAATCAATGTAACTATGTAATTAAAAAATTATCAACAAAGGAAAGCCCAAGCCCTGACAGATTCACTGCTGAATTCTGCAAGAAATTTAGAGAAGACCTAATGCTGCTACTTCTCAAACTCTTTAATGAAACCAGAAGGGAAGCAATACTCCCAAATTCATTCCTGGAAGCAAGCATTACCCTAATACCAAAACCAGAGAAGGATTTGACCAAAAAAGAGAACTAGAGGCCAATTTCCCTAATGAATAGAGACACAAAAATCCTCAATAAGCGGCCGGTGAGATGGCTCAGCGGTGTAAGCGCCTGCCTGGCAAGCGTGAGGGCCTGAGTTCGACTCCCGGTACCCACGTACGAAAAAAGGGCCAGTGATATCGCTCAGCGGCACGGGTGCCTGCTGGCGCGTGAGGTCCTGAGTTTGACCCCTGGTACCCACACACACACAAAAAAATCCTCAATAAGATACTGGCAAATGGAATGCAGAAATCATCAAGAAGATTATATACCATGACCAAGTAGGATTCATCTCAGGGATGCAGAGATGGTTCAACATATGCAAATCAATAAATGTAATACACTACATAAACTGAATCAAGGAAAAAAAAGTATGATCATTTCAATAGGTGCAGAAAAAGCATTTGACAAAGTCCAACACCCATTCATGAAAAAAAAAAAAAACTATCGAAAATTGGAATAGATAGTCTAAAAAGTTATCTCTGACAAACCACCATCACACTAAATGGACAAAAACTGAAAACTTCCACTCTAAAATTAGGAACAAGACAAGGATGTCCACTATTACCACTCCTATTTAATATAGTTCTGGAAATATTAGCCAGAGCAATTAGAAGAAAGAAAGAAATAAAAAGAATAGGATAGGAAAGGAAGAAGTTAAATCATCATTATTTGCAGATGATAAGATACTTTACATAGAAGACCACAAAATGCCACCAAAAGACTGTCAGATTTGAGTAGCATAGCTGGACACAAATTGAGTAGCATAGCTGGATACAAAGTCAATACTCAAAAATTAATAATGTTCCTGTACACAAATAACATACTCACTGAGAGAGAAATTTGGAACCAGAAGAGACCTAGAATAGTAAAGGCAATTCTGGGCAACAAAGGCAAGGCAGGGGGCATCACCATCCCTGACTTGAAATTATACTACAAAGTTACCATGATAAAAACAGCAGGGTACTAGCAAAAAAACAGACCCAAGGATCAATGGAACAGATTACAAGATGCAGAAACAACACCAAACACACTCAGCCACCTTATCTTTGATAAAGAAGCCAAACACATTCACTGGAAGAAAGATAACCTCTTAAATAAATGGTGCTGGAAAAAGCAGCTTTCCACATGTTGAACATTAAAACTAGATTCATATCTTTCGCCATGCACTAAACTAAAATCAAAATGGATCAAAGATCTAAGTATTAAAACAGAAACACTAAATCTGCTGGAAGATAGAATTGGTAGAACTCCTGAAGACACTGGTGTAGGCAAAGACTTTATGAATAAAACATCGATCACACAGGAACTATCACGAATACTCAACAACTGGGATCTCATCTTATTAAAAAGCTTTTGCACAGCAAAAGAAACCACCAACAGAGTGAAGAGACAACACACAGTATGGGAAAAATTTTTTTGCCAGCTGTTCCTCAGATAAAAGACTAATATCTAGAATATATAAAGAACTCAAGGGCTGGTGAGATGGCTCAGCGGCGTAAGCGCCTGCCTTGCAAACGCGAGGGCCCGAGTTCGACTCCCGGATCCCACATATGAAAAAGGGGCCGGTGATATCGCTCAGTGGCACGGGTGCCTGTTGGAGCGCGAGGTCCTGAGGTCGACCCCCCGGTACCCACACAAAAAAAAAGAACTCAAAAAAAAAAAAAAAAAAAAACAGACCCCCCCAAATTTAAAGATCCAATCCAAAAATGGGCATCTGAAATGAATAGACACTTCTCAGATGAAAAAGTAAAAATGGCAAATAAATATATGAAAAAATGTTCAACATCACTGGTCATTTGAGAGATGCAAATTAAAACAATGCTGAGATTCCATCTCACTTGAGAAAGAATGGCTATTATCAAGAAATCAACCAATAACACATGCTGGTGGGGCTGTGTGGAAAAAAGAACCCTTCTCTCCTGTTGGTGGGAGTGTACACTGGTGCAACCACTGTGGAAATCACATGGAGATTGCTCACAAAACTAAAAGTAGAGGTTCCATTTGACCCAGCTATTCCCCTTCTTGGTATCTTCTTGAAAGAATTAAAAGCATCGTACCATAGCAATATATGCACAACCACGTTTATAGTGGCACCGTTTGTAACAGCTAATTCTTGGATACAGTCCAAATGCCCATTAACCAATGAATGGGTAAGGAACATGTGGGTATTTTATACAATGAAGTACTACTCTGTCATAAAGAAGGATAAACTTGAGACATTTCTAACTAAATAGATGCACCTTGAGACCATACTCTTACATGAAATAACTCAGACACACATGTTTCAATACCACATTGTTTCTCTGGTGTAAGAAACCAAAAGTGGGGGCCGGTGAGATGGCTCAGCGGCTTAAGCACCTGCCCGGCAAGCGCGAGGGCCCGAGTTCGACTCCCGGAACCCACATACGAAAAAAGGGGCCGGTGATATCGCTCAGCGGCATGGGCGCCTCCTGGCGTGTGAGGTCCTGAGGTCGACCCCCCGGTACCCACAAAAAAAAAAAAAAAGAAACCAAAAGTGTAAATGAGGACCAAAATGTATCATAGATATTGGGAAATGGGAATAAAATGTTCAAATGAGAAGGGGAACAAGGGAGAGGGGATGGGGAAAGGAAGGAAGGGACAAGAAATAAAAAAGAATAGATAGAATAAAATGGAAACAAAGCTTTTGAAAATAAGGAGGGGAAGGGGTGGAAGGGAGGGGAAGGGAATGGGAAAAAAAAAGAAAAAGCAAGATATATCACATAATGGTACAAATTCCCTATGATGAACATTATCATTATTTATATCTAAAATGTACTAATACGGGCTGGTGAGATAGCTCAGCGGCATAAGCGCCTACCTGGCAAGCGCGAGATCCTGAGTTCGACTCCCAGTACCCACATATGAAAAAAAGGCCGGTGATATCACTCAGCAGCATGGGTGCCTGCTGGAGCACGAGGTCCTGAGTTCGACCCCCAGTACCCACACACACACACACAAAAAAAATGTACTAATAAAAAAAGAGGAAAAAGGAATCAATGAATCAAAGAGCTGGTTTTTGAAAGAATAAACATAATAGACAAACCCTTAGCCATTTTTACCATAAAAAGGAATGAAACAACCAAAACCAATGAAATTAGAATTGAAAAAGGCAAAATCGCAATGAACATTGCCAAAATCCAGAAGATTATTAGTATCTACTTGAACAACCTGTGCTCCAACACATTAGAGGATTCAGAAGAAACAGATATAATTCCTTGATATAAATGAATTACCAAAACTGAAGCAAGAGGGCCGGTGAGACGGCTCAGCGGCTTAAGCGCCTGCCTTGCAGGCGCGAAGGCCCGAGTTCGACTCCCGGAACCCACATACGAAAAAGGGGCCGGTGATATCGCTCAGCGGCACGGGTGCCTGTTGGTGCGCGAGGTCCTGAGGTCGTCCCCCCGGTACCCACAAAAAAAAAAAAAAAAAAAAAAAAAACTGAAGCAAGAAAATATAATCCAATAATAGGCAATCAAATTGAAGCAGAAGTGATTAAAAAAAAAAAACAAAAAAAACTACTGACTGGACTAAGGAAAGTCCAGGACCCTATGAATTTACCAGTGAATTATACAAGAACTTCAGGGAAGTTCTAATGCCAATACTCCTTAAAATCTTTAATGAAACTGAAAGGGAAGGAGTTCTCCCAGAGTCATTCCTAGAAGCTAGCATTACCCTGATTCCAAAACCAGAGAAGGATCCAACCAAAAAAAGAGAACTGCTAGTCAATCTCTTTAATGAACATAGATGCAAAAATCCTCAACAAGATACTGGCAAACGGAATGCAACAAATCATCAAAAAGACCATGCACCATGACCAAGTAGGCTTCATTGCAAGGTGCAAGGTTAGTTCATCATACACATATCAATAAATGTAACACACCACATAAACAAAATCAAGGAAAAAAAATCACACAATCATCTCAATAGGTGCAGAAAAAGCCTTTGACAAAACTCAACATCCATTCATCATTCATCCGTCCACTTGCCTGATGCTGCCCATCCAAACTGCCTGCTATCTGGACTCAGGCTTTAAACTAACTTTGTGCTCTCAACAAGCTCCTCATCTCCTTGGAGTAGTTCTGCCTTGTCTGTAATCCTACTTAGCTACCTGCGGTGACTTTTCACATCTTTGTGGACTCTGCCTTGGCTTTCAGTTCTTCCTCTTCAAATCCTGCAGCCACTGTCTATCCCTATAGCCACTGTCTATATATACATATATATAATATATATATTATATATATAATTGTAATATGTATATATAATTATCATATATATAATTGTCATATATATATAATTGTCATATATATAATTGTCATATATATATAATTGTCATATATATATAATTGTGTGAAGTGTGATGTGTGACTTGAGTGTTATAGCTATTAGTAATTAAGATTAGAAGCCGGATGTGATGGTGCATGCCTGTAATCCCAGCACTCAGGAGGCTGAGGCAAGAGGATGGATGCGAGCTTGAGGTCAGCCTGGGCTACATAGTGAGACCTTGCCTCAAAACAACAAAACAAAACAAAAAAACCCATAAAGATTAGAAATAAAAGAACGTATGATTGCCAGCTTTGTTGGCTATGGAGTGACCCTTCAGCAGTTGGCCTGATAAGGCTGATTGAAATTGACATAGCTAGGGAAGTTATTGTTATTCAATGATATATTACACTGTGGAAAGACACAAAAAAATCCAGTCTGTTACTTGCATAGCTCACTCACACTTAGGTTATTGCTCCTGTTTTCATCACAACCACATGACTTATCGTCACCATTTTTGTTCATTTGTTTGTTTGTTTTTTGAGACATGGTCTTGCTATGCAGTTCAGGCTGACCTTGAACTCACTATGTAGCTGAGGCTGGCCTAACTCACTGCAATCCTCCTGCCTCAGCCACCGAAGTGCTGGGATTACAGGTGTGCACCACCATGCCCGGCTATCATCACCATTTTACAGATGAGGAAACTTTCTTTCTTCATTGTCCTTTCTGTTTCTTCCTCTAGGAACATTTCATGTCCCACTTCAGAAAAAAATTTCGAAGGGCTCAATGTAGAGCTAAATATTATGAGGGAGTCCAGCATGTGGCACACCCCTGTAACCCTACTACTTTGGAGGGTGAGGCAGGAGAATTGCAAGTTCCAGTCCATCTTTGGTAATTTAGTGATTTATGGAAACCCTGTCTCGAAATAAAGAATAAAATGGGGCTGGGGATGTAGCTCAGTGCAAAGGTCCTGGGTTCAGTCTCCAAGACCACATAAAAAATTAATTAATTAATTAAAAAAAAAGAAAAAAGAAAGAAAAGCAGGGGGCTTATTTGTCCTCAGCCTCCATACACTTAAATTTGACCTTTTGATATTATGTCCAAATAAAGTTACAGAGAGTGTGTGTAGGTGTGTGTGTGTACTTTTTGTTAAATGTAAATATTTAACAATACTATGATTTTTGTACCATACTTTATCATGTCGTTATCTTTCTTTTAAACATATGGAGAGTCATAAAACTGGGAAGAGGCCCAGTAAGTTGTCCAAAGTAACCTGACCAAAGTCTGGCTCCTAGGAGTGGCTCAAGCCAGGACTGGGGTGCCACATGTCTCCACAGCTAGTCATTCACTGTCTCAAAAGAATCCAGCATGGTCTATCACAGGGGATAATTAAGCTCACCAGGTTTCGAGGCAGTTGTGTTCCCTTCAAAGTTCCAATTACTTTGTGACCTTGGCAAGTTGTTTGGCTTCCTAATTTGAAAACCAGAGGATGTAATGGTACCTACTGCAGAGAGTTGCTATTAGATTAAATGAAAATGTGCTCCAATAGCCCAGCATAGGCCTGGCATGTAGTTAGCACACAGGAAATTGTAGCTATTATTGCAAGAACTGTATTTGCTGAACGACTGACTCTTGCATATAACGCCTGCATTCGACTTGAACACAGAGATGCCGCGGTCCCTCAGTTGAAGGGGTGGGAACTGTGGCACTCGCCAATATTTTTTCTGGAAATAAATCACTGTGGGAGGATAATGACTGGTTGGAAAATGAGTCCTGAGGGAACAAAGATGAGCTCCCCGGTCTAAAGGAGCAAGGAAGCGAAGTCCCTTGCGGGCTGCAGCCATCGTGCGGAACCGCACCAGGACTGGATTAACCGCTGCACAGCAGCCCCTGGTGAGGATGTCACAATACCAGATATTAGCGGAGTGGGGCAGTATCTCTGATAATCTCTCTTATCTTATGCTTAGGGACCACACCCTGAACGCCGGGAGGAAGGACTCCAAAGCCGGGGGTGGCGGTGGG
Source organism: Erethizon dorsatum (assembly GCA_028451465.1). Lineage (NCBI taxonomy): Eukaryota > Metazoa > Chordata > Mammalia > Rodentia > Erethizontidae > Erethizon > Erethizon dorsatum. The sequence continues at coordinate 103,503,392 of CM051827.1, read as the reverse complement.
GGTGGGGCGGAGGCTTGCACGCAGCCCCAGACCTGACCATCTATGGTCACAGAGCGCACCAAGCAAACAGGAAGTGGGGCGAGAGGGCACAGTTTTTCTCCACCTTCCCAGCCTCAGGCTGAGGGAGTCGGGCGGGGCGGGCATGCCCGGGCACCCAGGGCTGGTCCACAGCACGGTCGCTGGCCGCGCTCCCCGCGCCCAGACTGACTCCTTAGGTCCTCTCGGAACGCTGGCCAGACCTGTTGCCTCCCCACATCCCAAACGAGGAAACCGAGGTACGCACGCCCAGAGAGAGGCAGAGCTTGGCCTCGATAACCACAGAAAGTTGACGGCCGCCCCGGACCTTGTCCTCGGAGACTCTAGCCCTATAACCCTTCCAAGACCCTTTCTGAACTGCCCTGAAAGGAACCGGCCTTTGCCATTGACGCAAAACTGACAGGAGGACCAGCCACTCATCTGTCTTCCTTCCCGGAGGAGGAGTTTAGTCAATGAGTTCGACCCTTCATTGGCCCTGGCCTCAGGGGGCGGTGCCGGCTCCTTACCGTGCTAAGGGGCGTGGCCCGGCCTGTGCACGCGCGCGTACACACACGCACACACACACACACGCACAACACCCGGGCCGCTCCCGCCTTGGGGCGGGGCTCTTTCCCCAGCGCCCTCTGGGCTAGCCCAATTCTCTTTCCCAGGCGTTGTGACTAGGGGCGGAGTTACGAACCGGGGGCCAGACTTCCTCCCCACTCCGGGTCTAGCCTAGAGATTTTGCCGGCGGTTCATTTCCGGTGAGAGGGCCGCGCCCAGTGAGGGCCCGGAAGTGGGTAGCGCGAAGATTGCTGGGCGGTTCTTGCCGGAAGTGGAGAGCGGTTGATCGCAGTCCCGAGGTGAGACAGAACTCTTAAGGTGAGGGGGCGCGGCTGAGTAGCGATGGGGGTCCCCTCCAGAGCCCACCAGCTCTTGGCGTATTTAATGGCTTTTCTGGCCTACGCGCGTGTGGTGAGCCCCGATAAAGAGCCGGGGCTGGGGCCCTCGGGCCGACCTGGACTCCTGGGCGCGGTCTCCTGAGGTGGGGCTGGGGGTGACCAGCTGAGCCAGGAGGTCCCGGGGAGGCCCTTCCTTCCAGTTTTGCAGCGCTGCCCTTCAGCCTTAGCGGAGGCCTGTTTCCTAAGGCGTCCTGACTGAAAGGGACTTCCGAGACCTTAGAGTCTTCACTAAACCCTGCATCGCTCCCATTGCACGGATGGGTAAATTCATATCCGGAGAAGAGGCTGCCCTGTGATCCCGTAGCGAGAGAGGAAAAGAATCGGAATTATCCTAGTTCCTTAGATTATCAGCCTCAGATCCTTCCCTCGTTCATTTCCTTGTAACCTCTCTAGCTTGGGGTATTCTCTAGCCCGGGCAGTTAAAGGCCACCTGCTGCGTGGAATTTTTTATTTTTACTTTTAAAAATTCACCTGTTTAGAATACCAGGGAAGTTTTATAAAGAGAAGCGCGCAAGTCTCGCATTTACATTCAGGTATCTCCCCTATTACTAGTCTGCAGCTCTTAATCAGAAAAGCTAAGCTAGCTTTATTGGTGCTGGTGGATACTTCCTGAATTGAAATCAGATGGCTCAGTTTTGGTTTGGCCCCATTGCTAAAGTATCTGTGGCTGTAGATAGATGCCTTATTTAACTTTTTTACACCTCATATCTTTTAAGTGGAGATTTCTACTCTAATCACAGGATTAAATTCAGTGTATAACAAATAGTGTTTATTCTGTGCCAGCATTTTGCCAGGTTCAACCAATGCAGCTTTAAAACTAAACAAGCTAAATCCTGCCCTCATGCAGCTAATAGTGTTTGCAGAGACGTTCAAGAATTATAAATGTGATGAGTGTTAATAAAGAACAGGGTGCTAGGAAACTGTAACAAAAGGTTCAGAAAAATTTTGAAGGATGAGTAGAGTAAGTTCAGTGAAGAGGAGATGCAAACATTTTAGAGGTAGTGTCAGAACTATGACAGTTTTAACTCTTTGTAGAGATTTCTCTCTAAGTGCAAATTCTGGGTAGCCCAGCACATTCATCATCTACCAAGCATTTATTGGTCCTTGTGAGATGAAAATACACTTGTTCTCATAGAGTTTACAGTATGTGACTAGCAGACAGGTAAAACAGGGATGGCTTACCATGTGCACTATTGTGAGCACAGAGTATGAGAGCATAGGAAGTGCTGTACCTCAACCAGGATTCCGGGAGGGAATAGAAGGCTGAATCTTCCATGATTTATTTAGCCATATGGTGAATCTGGAAAGAGGATTTCCAGGTAAAGAGGACTCCAGATGCAAGGACATGGAGATGTAGACATCTGTACCACCATAACTCGTCAGCCTGACTGGAATTCCACTGTACATGGTGAACTGGAGGAAGTGAGAAGTGGTGGAGTCAAATATGGAGGCCTTGTAAGGCATTTGGGTTTTACCTTAGTAGCTGTAGAGGTGCTCTGCAGGGTTTTGTGTAGGAAAATGTGATGAAATTTATATTTTAGAAGTTCACTCTGTCAAGTGGGAAGGGATAGACCCTAGAGAAGTAGGCTATCTTTTGGTTTTCTGTGCAGCATCATGAGTCAAAAGATTCATTTTGCTTAAACAAGCAAATGCAAAGTATCGTTGGAAGTTGAGCCCTTTGGCTTGAAATTTAATGCTGGGATTGGAAATCTAAAGATACTTAAACTAGATCTTATGCAATCCTAGTGATTATTTCCTTGAAATGTCATCATTAGTTTATTTACTACTAACCTTTCTTCCATACCTATTATTTTAAGTTTCTCTACCACAGCTAATCTTTTGAATGTGCTTTACAATGAACCATTTTCATCTTATTACACTGGCTTCATATTCCCAAAGAAGGAAGTCTAAACTCTTTTGTCCAACTTAAAAATTGTCCACCCTCAAGCTTGAGGTGGTGATGCATGTTTGTAATTGTGCTTGGGAGGCTGAGCTAGGATTTTTAAGGCCAGCCTGGGCTATATAACAGTGAGACCCTGTGTCCAACAAACTAGAAACAACCACCACAACAAAAAAATTCTCCATCAGACCCTTGTCTTTTATTTACTTCCTTTCCTTCTTTCTTTATTCTAGTGCTGAGGGTTGCACCCTGGGCCTTTGTGTAGGTAGGTGCTCTGCCATTCAGCTACACCCCCAGCTCCAGTCAGACCCTTTTTAGTTGATTTTCATTTGATGGTACAGATTGACTTTCTAATTTCGATTAGCATTTTACTCTTTCTTTTGTTTTTGTTTTTGTGTTTTTTGAGACAAGGTCTTACTGTGTAGTTTGGGCTGGCCTTGAACTCACTGTGTAGCCCAGGCTGGCCTTGAACTTGCAGTGCTCCTCCTGTTTCAGCCTCCTAAGTACTGGGATTACAGGTGTGTGTCACCATGCCTGGCCCTTTAAATTATTTTATTTTTGAGACAGGGTCTCACTATGTAGTTCAGACTGGCCTTGAACTCAACTACGTAATGTAGGCTGGCCTTGAACTCATGGTGATCCTCCTGCCTCAGCCTCCCAAGTGCTGGGATTACAGGTGTGTGCCACCATGCCTGGCTCTTTATTTTATTTTTTGAGACTGGGTTTGGCTTGTGTAGTTCATGCTAGCGTTGAATTTGGAGCAGTCCTCCTGCCTGAGCCTTCCAAACGCAGAGATTACAGGCATCCACCACCCTGATCAGCTCTAAATTAGCATTTATTTGAACCATTTGCATTTCCCTTATTTTTATTACATTAGAACAGGGTTTCTCAGCCTTGACACAGTTGACATTTTGGGCTGGATAATTCTTTTTTTTTTTTTTTTTTTTTTTTTTGTGGGCACCGGGGGTCGACCTCAGGGCCTTGCGCGCCAGCAGGCGCCCGTGCCGCTGAGCGATATCACCGGCCCTTTTCTCGTATGTGGGATCCCGGAGTCGAACTCGGACCCTCGCGCTGGCCGGGCAGGCGCTTAGGCCGCTGAGCCATCTCACCGGCCCCGATAATTCTTTGTTGTAGGGTTGCCCTGTGCATTCTAAGGTGTTTAACACCATATGTAGCCTTTATTCATTGGATGCTAGTAGCATTTCTTCAATTCTGACAACCAAAGATATCTTCATTTTTTATTTTTTCGAGACAGGGTCTCACTATGTAGTCCAGACTGGCCTTGAACTTGCTATGTAGCCCAGGCTGGCCTCTGAACTCTCAGTGATCTCCTGCCCTAGTCCCCTGAGTGTTGGGATAACAGGTGTGCACCACCACGCCCAGCTCAAAAATGTCTTTAGACATTGCCAGATGTCTGTTGGAAAACGGAATTGCCCCTGGTTAAGAATGGCTGCATCAGAAAGGTCATAGCTGTGATTGTACAATCCGCTTACCTCTTTCAGCCTGATTTTCTGAGGACAGTCTCCATAGCCCTACTTAGCACAGTGTGTGGCACATGATAAACACTCAGGACCCTGCAATGAATGAATCATTTGTTTCCATTGAGGCATCATGAAATTATTACATCTTCAGGGAGTTCCTGGGTGGTCCTCAAAGAACTTGCCTCTTTCTCTACCCTCCCAATTTCAGGTGTGATCTAGTGCCACTGATTGGCACTAGAAGCAACCTTTGTGTTAGTTGACAGTGTGAGTCAACAAATTTCTCTCTTCCCTCTATTGTGGATATATATATACTTGAGAGTTGGTGTTCACATTTATTTTAATGGATAAATTTGTTGACGTTTCATTGTCTTTGAATTAATGCAGCTACCACATTTGCTGTGAAACTGTTTCTTCTTGATATACCATTATGTAAACATAATAAAAACAAGCAAAGGTCTAAAAATACTCCTCTGCTACAGTGCAGCTTTGTTTGCCTTCTATTACCAGACATGTGCCAAACTTTTCCATTTGGCTGGAAAGTACTTGAAATGTGAACAAGCTTGCTATTTTTGTTTGAGGTGGGATTTTTTGTTGTTGTTGTTATTTTCAGTTTTTTTCCCCCAGAGACCATTAAAACTTCTATATTTAAGTTAATTATAGACTTAACCATCACAGATCTTTTCACATCTTCAGTTTTGGTTGAATCATGGCTAAGGACAAATGGCATACGTGAATGTCTCTTTACATATGGAAGTAGAAAATGCTGTTCTATTACAGCAACTCTTCAGGCTCAAGTCAGTCAGTGCAGTTGTGCCTTATACAACATAAAGCACACAGGAGTACAGGGGCTTGCTGAATGCGCCTTGCAGTTAGTCTTCGTAATTCTTTGAACTAAGGGAGAGGTGAACCCATGGCCACGCAAAGTTAATCTGTTTGCTGGGCCTAGATCGTTGAAACAGCTAGTTCCCAAGTCTGACTTAAGTTTATACACTATTACTCATTTTACTCTTGTCGTTTCATTTAGAGCACTGGTGTAAGGAGGGAACAGGAGACAAGCACTGATACTAGGTTGGATTCCTTCCCTCCCTGGAAGATAGGCCTTTCTCTCTTCATTTAAACCTCAGGTGGCAGTGACTCAGGCACTAAATGTCATTGGTTTCATCAGTGAAACCAAATGCTTAGGAAAGAACAATGGCTCCTGATTTGGGTTAGATTTAGATGACACCTTCACTGGGGCAAAGCAGTGTCTGCTCTTTGGTGTTTGGGTTAAACCAGCCAACATGTAAGTATCTCCTATTAGCATGTTTATATTTTGCTTTATGACCTGTTAGAACTTAATGATAAGAATTTCTGTATTGTTCGGAGAACTAACAAATATATAGTTTAGTGGTAGCTGAGAAGATATTTCCAAGTGGAAATGGTCTTTGTTATTTCTATGTTAAAAGTTTCTTAAAATTCGTGTGTGTGTGTGGGGGGGTGTTGGGTATGGAGTTCGGGAGCTCTTGCATGCTAGCAAGTGCTGTACCACTGAATTATAGCCCCAGCCCTGTATGTTAAGGAAAACAAAGGAGGAAGGAGGAAATTATTGAAGATCTAATCACCCTAATGTGACAAACATTGTAAATTTTATGTTTTCTTCAAGTCTTTTTCCATAGTGCATTTGGCTGTTCCCCCATAATTAGAAGTCTAAGATGTATGTAGTGAGAGGGAAGGGGAAAGAGGTCTATCTAACATTACAGTAAATATCTCAATGCCTCTTCATGTCTATCACTTTCCTGCATTAAGGTTTACTTTGTTATGATAAAATCTCAGGGGCAGAATTACAGAGTCAAGGCCAAGAGAAGCATTTTGAAGCAAATCAGTTGAGCTATCATGGCATACAGGCTGACCTGAGTGATGACTTAGAACAGTGATGGCAAATCTTTCAGAGACTGAGTACCAAACTGCAACCCCAAACCCACTTAGAGTGGTACCTTGGTTCACAAACTTAATTCTTTCCACATTTCTAGTTGCAAACTGATTTGGCCAAGAACTGAATCAAATTTCCCCATAAGGTCAACATTAAACATAACAGTTGAATTTGATTCAAATTTCCAAAAAAAAAAAAAAAAGAGTCAAGATATATCATGCGGGCCGGTGAGATAGCTCAGCGCATAAGTGCCTGCCTGGCAAGCGCAAGGTCCTGAGTTTGATTCCCGGTACCCACATACAAAAAAAGGGCCGGTGATATTGCTCAGCGGCATGGGTGCCTGCTGGCGCGCAAGGTCCTGACGTCGACCCCCGGTACCCAAAAAAAAAAAAAAAAGATGTATCATGTACAGGTATAAATTCCCGATAACGAACGTGATCATTATACCTGAAATGTACCAATACACTTAAATAACTAAAAAATAACATTTCTCCATAAGGTCAACATTGAACCTAACCATTGAATTTTTTTTTTTTTTTTTTTTTTTTTTTTGTGGGTACCAGGGGGTCGACCTCAGGACCTCGCACGCCAGCAGGCGCCCGTGCCACTGAGCGATATCACCGGCCCATTTTTCGTATGTGGGATCCGGGAGTCGAACTCGGGCCCTCGCACTTGCAAGGCAGGCGCTTACGCCACTGAGCCATCTTACCGGCCCTAACCATTGAATTTGATTTGGTTCTCCTCCAATTCAGTTTGTGACCAGAATTGTGGAAGGAATTAAATTTGTGAACCAAGGTACCTCTGTATTTATTGCAAAGTGCCAACACTGCCATTAAACCTGAACTTGAGGCCATCCTTCTGCCTGAGTCTCCTGAGTGCTGGGATTACACATGCTGTAGGTTTGGCCACCACTGACTTTGAACAACAACTGTGGGACACAGTAGAAAACATTTTGGGCTGGGGATTTAGCTCAGTGATGCAGCACCTGCCTGGCAATCATAAAGTCCTGAGTTTGATTCCCCGTACCAAAAAAAAAAAAAAAGAAAAGAAAAAGAAAACATTTTAAGCATAGCAGCTTCTTACTTAGGTAGAAATTTTTACCACCAGCTTCATCACCTGTTAAGATGTGACAAGGACTTCAGGAGTAACCTGATTTCATTAACTTCTGAATGACTTCCTTAAATAGGCAAAGGAATTGGGTTGAGTTGTTAGAAAGAGGAGAGTGAAGCAACTTTGGGAGGAATCTTATAGCCAGTTTTGTTTTTTCCCCCTTGGTTTCAGACCACAAAAGAAATTGCTGGAGAATAAATGTCATAGTTTCTTTTTACTCTGTACAGTATCCATTCTCATGACTTCATATTCTTTGCCAGTAACTTGCAAACACTATCTCTAGTCTTGATCATTTCCTAGGCTTTATTTCTAAATACTTACTGGGCGTTTTCACGTAGAAACTTCATCTTCTCTTCAAACTCAGCATGCCGCAAACTGACCTCATCTTCTTGCCCTAACTAGAACATGCTAGAACGTATTTCTGCCTATAATCTCACTATTCTTTGAAGTCCCCCAGATTTGCAACTCAAGAGTCTTCTCTACCTCCCTTCTCTGAATGCTACTGTGTTTTCAATCAGTACTACACAGTGCTTGTTCTGTTTAATTCACACTTGTTTTGTGTGACCTCCAAGAGCAGAACCAAAATGAATGGGTGGAAGTGGCAGGGAGGCAGATTTGGCGCCATATAAGGAAGAACTTCTTAATGCTTTGAGATGGCTGAATGGAATGGGCTGTCTCAAAAGTCTCAGGTTCTCCATCACTGAAGGTGTTTGATCAGAGGCTGCCTAATTGCAAAGAATACTGAAAGCGATGGGCATGATGGCACATGCCTATAATCCCAGCACTCGGGAGGCTGAGGCAGGAGGATCATCTTTGAGTTTGAGGCTAGCCTGAACTACATAGCAAGACCCTATCACAAACAAACAAAATGCTCAAAGGACTGTTCTGGCATTAGATGGTGTTTTTATACTATGATTTCTAGAATTGCTCATAATCCTGAGAAACAGTGATTCAGTGGAAGGTAGCTTTGTCTCTCCTGCTTAAACTCCCAGCCGGGTAAAGAAACTATTTTACCCTTCTTTTATATTCCACATACTTAATGCAGGTGTTGGTAACTTGGTTGCCTAAATGTGATTATTTGTAGGTTAATAGATTCTTTTTATTTAGTTTCAGTATCTGATTAAACACCAAATATTTTCCTTGGCAACGTCTTTTGCAGTAGCCTCCTTATTTTACAGCTAGATGAGTAACAGCTTTCAGTCTAACTCTACAGACTCTAATATTTTTACTTTTTCCCAAATCCCATTCCGTTCATCGGACAATACTTGTAAACACATTGCTTTGATCATTATTCCTTGAGTAGCTAATTGCTTGTTGACTATTAAGTTACTTAAACTCCTGTACTGTGGTGGAAATAATTGCAGTGTCATGGAAGCACATACTGGAAGTGCTTCTTGGGGAGGTTATACCTTAGCTGAGACTTAAAAGACAGTAGGAATTCCAGAGAGGGGCTGCATCGTAGAGGGAAAGCAGCCAAGCAGAGCGGATAGCATATAAAGGATCAGAAGTGGGAGAAAGCATGGCTCTTTCTGGAAAATTAATGCCTGGGTATGGTAGTGTGCTGAGGAAAAGGTGTAGCAAAAAATAAAACTAGGATGTGATAGGAGGCAAAGCAAAACTAGAGTATGGAAACTCTTCTTTGGACTTTACCCTCAATGCTGTAGGGAATACTGAATGGCATAAAATAAAGAATGTCGGGCCGGTGAGAAGGCTCAGCGGCTTAAGCGCCTGCCCGGCAAGCGCGAGGGCCCGAGTTCGACTCCCGGAACCCACATACGAAAAAGGGGCCGGTGATATCGCTCAGCAGCACGGGCGCCTGCTGGCGTACGAGGTCCTGAGGTCGACCCCCCAGTACCCACAAAAAAAATAAATAAATAAATAAAATAAAGAATGTCTTAATTACATTTGTATTCGAGATGGATCACTTTGGCCATAATATGTAGAACTGATGAAGAAAAGGTGTATTACTGAAATTAAGGGAAACTAGTTAGGAAATTATTGTAGTAATCCAGGCAGAATTTTGACGACCTTTTTTTTTTAATCAGAATAAAGGCAAGGGGCCTTTTATGAGATGTGAAAGAGCCTCTGGGTTTTGATGACTCTTTAGATGTGGAGACTAAGAAAGAAGATAATTTAATTAATGTCAATGGACTCTGTACTTTGTTGTCCCCATTATATAGATAAGGAAACTAAAGCTCAGAAAGATTGATAATTGCTTATAGGCACAGAGCCAGTGAGTGTTATTATTCAAAACCCACATTTATCTGATTTCTCTGAAGACAACTCTGATGAAACCAGTAATCAGGAAACTTAGGCAGTAGAGTGAAACTGAACAGAGTAGTCTTGAGTGGTGTTTTAGATATTTCAGTTTGAGGTCCCTTTAGGACATTAAGGTAAAGATGTTAGATAGAAGCTGCATCTTCTGGGATTCTGAATCCCAGAAGAATGACCTGAGCTGGATCTACTGCTTCAGGAGGCTTTAGTCTGGAGGTGGTTGTGGTGGGACCACCAGCAAGTGGGCTGGGTGTTAGACTGCAGCAAGAGTAGTTGAAGGCTTTGGAGGGGGTGCATGTGACCACCTGAAGAATGAGTGAGAGTGTGTGTGTGTGTGTGTGTGTGTGTGTGTGTGTGTGTGTGTGTGTAGGGAGTGAGAAAAGGTGTGTCTTTCAGTTCCTTCAATTCTGGACATTCTTCACTATAACGTCAACATCACTGTAACCCCACCAAAAAAGAGGTGCTTTCTTCTATATTTGGTTAGTGGTAGAATGAGATTAACTCGCAAGGGCAGGCAGCAGAAATATAGCTTGTTTAGTAGCGAAAGCTTGTAAGTAAGCAAAATATGGGGAAAGGGGGCCCAAATCCCCTGGAGCTGTATTATTAACCTTTTCAGATTGGTGAGCGTTCACAGCCCTACGCATCTACTACTGTGTCTCCATGTTAGTGCTGGTCTTAACCTGTAGTGTCTGTTGTGTATGAAGGAACATATTAAAGTAGAACTGGGTGCTGTTTATTTTCGGGAGGTAGTTATGGCAGTTTATTGAATTTCTTGTCTTCCCCCCGTGGATTTATAAAGTGTGGGTTATTTGTGAGTCTGTCTCTGGCCAATACCCAAAATGCAACAGGGCAGCAATTCAGATATTGGTTGATGGTGTCATAACATGAGAGAGGGTACGTGGCTGCTTCTAGTTCCATTTGCGAGTAGCGTGTAGACCTGGAGTCTTGTCATGTCCCTAGACCAGGAAATAGAATGCTTGATTTGGTTCTCATGCTCATTTTTCTTTTTCTTTCATACTCTTGTAAACAACAATTTCTGGCAAGGACTGGGCCCAGAGAGACCACATCTATACACAGAAAAAAACTAGACAGGGATTATATTGTCTTGTGAACTACTTATGTCTTTCACGGGGAGGGCAATGTGTTAAATTTGGGTATTCTGGTATGTTGCCATTTGGGGGGAAATCATAATTGCTTTGGTCATTTGAGGCAGCTTCAAGGGAGTTCATTCAGCTTTCGTTACCTAAACTAATTAATGGTTTGATGAATTGAAACCTAAGTCAAGGCTTTAATTGAAATTTCAGTGACAGATTTTCGAAAGATCACTTATAGTCTCAAGTATTTTGTGGGGACGTGTATTGGTAATATTTTACACTTAGTTGTATGCATGAGTGTCCAACCTTTAGGATTGCCTGGGCCACATTGAGTGAAGAGGAATTGTCTTAGGTTGAATATAAATTAAGGAAACTTACATGTCTGCCTAATAAGAGTAAACACCAGTCTTCACAGGCACACACGTGTAGGTAGTTTGAGTACTACTATTGGTAATCAATGTGTTTTACTTGTATCATCTGGTACACAGGAGTTTCGATTCCACTGATGGTGGTAAGCACAGGAGATGGAGTTAGCACTGTACTGTACCCTTACACAAAGTCAGCACCTAAGCACCACACAATGAAGTCATGAAAAATGTTGTTAAAAATTCATACTTAAAAAAATTCAGGGCTGGTGAGATGGCTCAGAGGTGTACGCGCCTGCCTGGGCCTGCCTGGCAAGCGCGAGGGCCCGAGTTCAACTCCCGGAACCCACATACGAAAAAAAGGGCCGGTGATATCGCTCAGCAGCACAGGTGCCCGCTGGTGCGCGAGGTCCTGAGGTCGACCCCCGGTACCCACAAAAAAAAAAAAAAATTCAATCAGGCGTGGTGGTGCACACCTGTAATCCCAGCACTTGGGAGGCTGAGGCAGGATCATTGCTGTGAGTTTGAGGTCAGCCTGGGCTACATAGTGAGTTCAAGCCAGCCTGAACTGCATAGTGAGACCCTGCCTCAAGAAAAAAAAAATTGCAATCTTGTGGAGCCAGGTTACTAGGGCCTCTGGGTACAGCTGGTATGGGCAACTTTCAGAACTCTTGTCCCTCTGGAGTTGTGGAATACTGCTTCAGGTTCATTAACTGTATAAATATTTGTTGAACATCTACTACTTGCCAGGTAGCGGTCCTAATGGTAGAGTATACCAAGGAATAAGTTCAATAAGGTCTTTTCTCTTTTGCACTTTTGGAGCTGGCTTTTTATGTATGTATATATGTATGTATTTAAGGCTGGGGATTGAAACCAGGACCTTGCTCATCCTAGGCAAGTGCTCTATCTCTGAGCTATATCTCTCTCCTGGAGCATTCTTTTCTTAAGATATTAGGCATTGAATGCAGCTCCTTTAGATAAGTTAGGACTGTACTTGTGAAAGATCTGTAACCAGCTCTTTGGGTTGTGTCTGGTGTCTTTTGCTACTGCGTGTCCAGGTCCTGCCCATCCTCATTTCAAGCCAGGCTCAGATAGCAGCTTCTCCATGATATCCTTATCTGATCCTTCCAGCTGATATACTCTTCCCCTCTCTGAAACCCTGTGTCACTCTATCTGCAACTTTATGCCACCTTAAACGCTTTTTCTGTTTGTTTTGTAGGTGTTAGTATATCTCTTAAGTCTCCCCGGTTAGACGTGAGTTGTTGAGGGCAGGGTGAATATCCTGCTCACCTTGATTGGAGCATTCTACATGTAGGCTGCAGGGTGTTATGGGGGAAAAGCACACTGAACTTAGAGCCAGAAAAATTGAGTACTGACTTCTCTAATAAGCAGCTGTGCGACTATAGGAAAGTCATTTAATGTCACTGGAACTCAATTTTCTATCTTTAAAGAGTATCATCCTTGCATTTCTGAATAGTTTTGAGGAGACTTAACCTGATGAGGTCTGTATGATTTTGCAAATTCACTAGACTACTTTTCCATCTTATTTTATTATTAAACAACTGTGTCCCACAGAATTGACATCCTCTTCACCCCTGTGTAGGTGCTGTGTAACATTAAAATAACAAATGACATTTGATTTGTTTCAGGAGGCTGTTCATCATGGCTGACATGCAAAATCTGGTGGAAAGATTGGAGAGGGCGGTGGGCCGCCTGGAGGCCGCGTCCCGGCCCTCTGACACGTGCCGGGGGCGCGGGGATGGAGTGGATCCTTCACAGGGTGAGCAGCCCACGCCCCAGCACGAAGCTTTGTGTCATGTCTCAGCCCTCCTCTCTATATTACAGTCGGTTTTCTCCTTTGGAGCTGACTTCCTCAAACATTTAGTCTAAGCAGTCCTTCCCCTATAAATTCTTACTGCTATGAACAGATAGATAAGGGAGGAAGTGACTTATGCAGGGAGGCCTGTGGTTGAGTTATTTTAACACAAGACCTTCCTGCTTGTGTGATATTTCCTGTTCTTTCTTTAGCAGAATGACTCCAGTTGAAGTCAAATGACAAGTGATACTAAAATTGCCTGTCTCCAAATGGTGGCAAATCTGCCATTTTGCCCAAGGGTTGATTGAAATACAGACTGTTAGAGCTAAAAGGAACCTTGGAGGGTTATTTTATTTTCATTTTGTAGTTGAGAAGATTAAACTCAGAGAGTAAAAGGCTTACATACCCAGTTAATTCTAGTGGTATTAGAACTAGAACCTGGGTTTCCTAACTCCCATTCCTTTATTTTATGTGATCTATTATCATGTCCTTCCATTTTCACATGGCCGTGCACTTTAAAAAACGTCATTCTGGGCCGGTGAGATGGCTCAGCGTCTTAAGCGCTTGCCCGGCAAACACAAGGGCCCGAGTTCGACTCCCGGAACCCACATACGAAAAAGGGGCCGGTGATATCGCTCAGCGGCACGGGCGCCTGCTGGCCTGCGAGGTCCTGAGGTCGACCCCCCCGGTACCCACAAAAAAAAAAAAAAAAAGTCCTTCTAGTGAGGTGCAGTGGTGCACGCCTAAAATGCCTGCACTTTGGGAGGGTGAGGCAGAAGGATCGCAAGTTTGAATCCTGCCTGGGTGATTTAGTGAGACCCTGTCTCAAATAAAAAGGGCTGGGGGGCCGGTGAGATGGCTCAGCAGCATAAGCGCCTGCCTGGCAAGCGCGAGGTCCTGAGTTCAACTCCTGGAACCCACATAAAGGGAAAAAAAGGGCCGGTGATATCGCTCAGCGGCACAAGCGCCAAGCGCGAGGTCCTGAGGTCGACTCCCGGTACCCACATTAAAAAAAAAAAAAAAAGGGCTGGGGATGTAGCTCAAAAGTTCTGGCTGGGTTTGACCCCCAGTACTGCACCAAAAAAAAAAAAAAAGGGAACAGAAACATTATTCTGTTGTGAGTGACTGATTTTTCCTGATATGTCTGTCTTCACCAGGAACAGCTCCATATGTGGAAGCATTTGACTCGCTGCTTGCAGGTCCTGTGGCAGAGTACGTGAAGATCAGTGAAGAGATCGGGGGAGATGTGCAGAAACATGTAAGGATATTGTACCTGTTTTCCTCTTTTAAAGGCTAGTGGCTCTCTGTAGATCCCACTTATTCTTGGTCTGAAAGCTCCTTTGGTAAGCCAGGTGTGGTGGTGCATACCTGTAATGCCAGAACTCAGAAGGCCGAGGCAGGAGGATTACTATGAGTTCAAGGCCAGCCTGAACTACACAGTGAGACCCTGTCTCAAGGAGCTTTGGGGTTTTTTTGGCAGGCTCCTGGCTCTTTTCTATCTATGTTGAAAAGCTCAGTCCAGGCACAGGCATGAGTTTATTTTTCTAGGCCTGCTTTTATTACATATTCTGTGTGGGTTTAGGAAAACTTGGTTGGTGCATCAGATACTGTATGGCTCTGTTCATCTTTGTGGTGAAGAATTTACCACTAGTCCGATCCCAGTGTGTTACATAACAAAGCCTAGGATGGCTTATTCAGAGGAGTCATTATCATGATTTGGCATTTATAAAGCTGTGCTTGATAGTTATTAGTTATGCTAATATGGGTTATTTTCACACTTAGCCCACTGTGAGAATATGAAGTAGGCCGTGACAAGTTCCTTTTCACCCACCTCCTTTCATGTAATGCCTCCTACGTTGTCACTGCTGCCACCCCCACACATTCACGTGTGCACTCTACCTTTCTCTTTAGGACCAGAACTTTCCTGCTAGTCCTGAATGATTCTTTGTAAATGATAACCATGTTCAGGATCTGCTTCACTTAAACCCTGAGCCTCTCCTATGCTAGCTATTGGCTGGCTGATCTTAGCTCTAAGGAGTGGGATGGGACTTTGACAGGGTCATGAGGACTTGCATTTTTACTTTATATAGTTCTATAATCTTTGATAAAATTTTTATACATGTATCATGTTTATTTTTGAAAAATGCAAATCCAGATAAAAGATTGTCTTCTTTCTTTGAATTTTTGTGTTTTAATAGTACTTGTAGCCTCATGTTTCTTAAACTATTGACCCTGACCCTCAGTAAGAAATAACATGTTTGTAACTGAGATAAAAATTTCACGAAGCAGTGCTTCTACTACTTATATTTTACTCTTATTTTTTACTTTTATGGGAGGGGCATTTGAGACATGATCTTGCTGTCCAGCCAAGGCTGGCCTTGAGCTTGCTATCTAGTGCAGACTGACTTTAAACTCCTAACCCTCCTGCCTCGGCCCCATGTGCTGGGATTACAGGTGTGTGCTACCACACCTGGCTTTTTTCTCACTTTTTATTTGGAAGTAATTTTAAGCTGGTGCACTGCATTCATACTTTAATTCTCTTTTTCTCAATAAAGTGCTGGTTATGGCTCACGAAATTTATTTATGTACATGATCCAGCATTTGAGAAATAACTTTACCCTAAATAAGTAAATATTTTGAGAATTTTAGCCATAAATTTAGGGCTTTGCCTTTACTCATTCTTCCAGTTTTTGAGGAAAGTTTTGTTTTGTTTTTTTGGTGATATAAGATAGAACGGATCTTTCAGTGCATGTTGGAAACACTGCATGTAGAAATCGCCAACCCAACTTCACTTGAGGCTAGCCCTGATTATCTTCATTTCCAACTCTGGCTACATATTCCTGATTAGTTCCAACAGGAACAGTGGAATATGTGATTGTGGTATCAGTCCCTGGAATCTGGAATACATGAAGAAAACAACATGAAAGGCCTGGATACTGCCAGAGTACATGGAGATGGAGGTTTCAGGTTATTCTTATCATGACCTCTCCAGTTGTAATGTGTCATCGATAGCGGATTCTTCTCTCCCACAGGCGGAGATGGTCCACACAGGTCTGAAGTTGGAGCGAGCTCTCCTGGTTACAGCTTCTCAGTGCCAGCAGCCAGCCGGTGTAAGTTCACCATTAGTTGGGTTTAGTTTTGGTTTGATGCAAGTCAAGAGTCAAGCCTTCCTTACTCCTAATGTAAAATTTTATGCTGTTAAGATGTGAAAAATTGAATTAGAGAAAATTTAGATTTTTCTCAAAATAAAAGATTTGCTGGGCGTGGTGGTGCACTCCTGTAATCCCAGCACTTGGGAGGCTGAGGCAGGAGGATCGCCATGAGTCCAAGGCCAGCCTGGGCTACATAGTGAGTTCAAGGCAGCCTGAAATACATAGTGAGACCCTGCCTCAAAAAACAAAACAAAAAATGAAATGAAAAATCAAGATTTTAGCTTTGTTCCTTTTATATTTGACTTTAGTAGGCATAGCGGAGTAATAAGCAGCCTTTCTGCTAATGTTGTATTGAAAACTCTCCATCCTTGGCATGCCAAAATAATGTAAAAATAATGCAAGATAATTTAAGTATATTGAAATTTAGTCTTTTAATCTGTCCTAAATGGTTAAAGTGTTTTATCTAAATCTTTTCCCCAATCTCATATTTTCTGCAACAAATTAAGCAGCTGAGACAGTGTTACATTTTTCTTGCTTTAGACCAGGGCTTGACAAACCTTGGCCTGCAGGCCAAATATGATCTGCTACCTGTTTTTGTAGATGAAGGGTTTTTTTGGGATCTTTTTTTTGTTTGCTTGTTTTTTTGTGGCAGATGTTTATACTGTCTGGTCCTGTAGGGAAAAACTTTACAGACTCGTAGTTAGACTGTTTTCATGCTAAGACCTGAAAATTGAGATGTGCAGGAAACTAAGCTTTGGAGGAAAGATAAACACAAGATGCATATGTTTTGCTGAGCTGCCCACTTGAAGGCCAGGCCCTCTAATTACATTTGCTTCATCAGATCTCTGCTCAGCAGCTGTTATATAGCTAACAATGCATTAGGGGCTATGATGATGACAGAGGAGAACTAATACAAATTCCTTGCCTTTGAAGTATTAATGAGAAAGGAAAGCATATTCACAAGAGTTCATTAATAGTTTGTGCTGCTGTGTAGTAAGGCAACAAAATCGGTTGACAATAAATGTAGGAAGCTGGTGTGGCTGGAGTTGGGGGATGCTGTTCCTCATGAAGCATTTGGATAGATGGATAAAGATGAAAATATCATAAATAAAGGTATAGTTATAAACTAGTATCCTGTTAGTGGGACAGAAAAGAGACAAGTGGCTGAAATAATAGGATTTTGTGGTATAACTGGAATGTGGGTCCTGAGTGTGAAGAATCACAAAATGTCCAACCTGAGGAGTTGAAACTTTGCAGAGGAAAGAGGGTGAGCAGTAGTTTAGCCATGAATCAGGGCAGGATGAGTACAAAGTCAATTTCTGTGCTTACTTTAGTCCACAAACAATTCTTGCCTTCAGGATCGTAGTTGACCAACATTCACAGCTTTTATGGAAAGTCTAACCTGAATCTTTTTCTGCCTCTTTTCCTAGAATAAGCTTTCTGATTTGTTGGCACCCATCTCAGAGCAGATCCAAGAAGTGATAACCTTACGGGAGAAGAACCGGGGCAACAAGTTGTTCAATCACCTGTCAGCTGTCAGTGAAAGCATCCAGGCCCTGGGTTGGGTGGCAATGGTGAGCAGCACAGCTTCCAGGGAGGGGACAATAGACTGACTGACAGAGGGATGGGATAGCGTTGGACAGGCTAAGTCACAAACTACGTCTTTCTCTCAGGCTCCCAAACCCGGCCCCTATGTGAAAGAAATGAATGATGCTGCCACGTTTTATACAAACAGAGTCCTCAAGGAGTACAAAGATGTGTAAGTATATCCTTTCCTAGCTAATTTTTTTTGGAGTAGCCCTTTCGGGTTTTGGGCTCCTATGTTGGTTCTCTGATCTCAGGACTGCTTTCTGGAAAGCCTGGTAGATACTGGCTCACAGAAGCTGCATTTGCAAACAGGAAATATTTCTGCTTCCACTTCTTCTTCTTCTTCTGTGGTTGGTAGAGGCACAGTTTTAGTTTTCTAATCCTTACCCCTCCTGGCTTAGAAGGTTTGGGGGGAGGTACTGTGGACTAATGCCCTTTAGTTTGCCTGGTTATACAAGATTTTGTGCCTCTGTTGGGAGTTTCCCACTGGTAACATGGCAAAAAGTTCAGTAGAACTGACTAGAAAATTACCCCAACTGTTCACGCATTCAGATAAAGTGAAAGGAAGGCTGCCTAGCCACTGTAGGGATTAGGGGAGTCATTGTATGTCTAACCACATAGACATACCAGTCCTAACTGACTTCTCCATTGATGATTTTGAGCTGGAGTAACTCAGGCAGCAATTACTTAGTTGTATAGCCATGGAGCCTCTTCCTTTCCACCAATACTGGTCAACCAACATTGGCTGAGTAACTATTCTGTGTAAGAAATAAGCCTTCAGCCGGGCATGGGAGCACATGCCTATAATCCAGGATTTGGGAGGCTGAGGCAGGAGGATTGCCATGAGTTTAAGGCCAGCCTGGGCTACATGGTAAGTTCAAGGCCAGCCTAAATTACATAGTGAGACCCTGTCTCAAAAAACCGAAAAGAAAAAAAAAAAGAAGCCTTCATTTGTGGGACATGTGTCCCAGAACACCAGGTACTTCTCTGATGCTTCTAGCAACCTGGAATTAAGCACCACAATATTTTGAAGTTATTCCATCATTTTATATTTGAGGAAACTAGGTCCCATGCTAGGTAACCTTAAATTGTCTGGCTAATCCACAGAGCACTCGAACCATAATGCAGTGCTGTTTATATAATTTAATGTTGATTATTTCCTCCTAAAGGAAAGTTTTTAATTTGGGGGGGAAGTACACATTTTGACATAAGGCACTGTTTCATATGGCAGTTGGGTTTCTTGGAGTCCTTGACTTCCATAGTGATGCTTAAGAGCTCTCAGCTCTGTTGTGACTTCATGCACAAAATGCCTGCTTTTCTTAGTTTTATATAGTAGGTTCTGTCTGAGGTCTACTTTAATGAAACAATTTTGCTCCTAAAAAAAGCTTGAGCCAGGCATGGTGACACATACCTATAAGCTCAGCTCTCTGAGAGGCGATCACAAGTTTGAGCCCAGCCTACATAACATAACAACTTAGTGAGAGCCTGTCTCAAAAAAAAGGCTGGGGGAGCCAGGTATGGTGATGCATGTGTGTAATCTCAGCACTCAGGAAGCTGAATCAGGAGAATCACCATGAGTTCAAGGCCAGCCTGGGCTGCATAGTGAGTTCAAGACCAATCTAAACTATTTGGTGAGACCCTGTCTCAAAACAAAACAAAAGGTGGGGGTTCTTGAGATGTAGCTCAGTGCAAAGGCCCTGGGTTCACAAGTACCATTTAAACAAACAAAAAATAGCTTGAGAAATGCTGCTATAAGAGATGAAAGGAAGTTCCTGTCGTGATGGAGTTTGGTCTAGTTAGGGTAATAGAATAGGGTTTTTCATTCTAACCTCAGCGATGATAGGAAAGGTGCCATTGAACAGAGCCTAAGAAATGCACACAGGCAGGAGGATGTGAGCCTACAGCAGGAAGGGTTCTGGAATCACTGTTGTAAAGTACTCTGACTCCCTGTAATGCGTTAATTTTCCCAGGGATAAGAAGCATGTGGACTGGGTGAAAGCTTACCTGGGTATATGGACAGAACTGCAGGCTTATATCAAGGAGTTCCACACCACCGGCCTGGCCTGGAGCAAAACGGTTAGTGAGTGCTTCCTGCCTGCCTTCCTCTCCTTGTCTCTGCAGAATGGGTTCTACAGGTTTCTTAGACTTTAGAACAACCAAGGCCTGAGAAGAAATGCAGTTGAGGGTAGAAAGGGAAAAGGAAGAGAGTAAAGGAAGCAAGGGTCAGAGAAGCGGGAATACTGAATCCCAGTCAATTTTAACAAACATGGATCAGGGACAGTGATCGGTGCTGGAGGGGGAGTAACAGATGAATGAGTTACAGTGAGATGGGAAGGGCGGGCACAGCTTAACAGAGTAAATGTAGAGATTGGTCATCTCTGGCTCCGCTAAGAGGAGATGGTCAGAGATTTTTTTTAGGAGAAAAGGCTGGAAGGAAAGGAGGCTGAGACTTTTGGACTCAGTATTTGACTAAGGGAATAATAATGATCAGATTAGCTTCAGCGTGTAGCTCAGGGGTAGGTAATGGCTCATGCTCAGACCGAGAAAGTGGTCACGGTGCTAGAGGCCGGCAGAAAGCATTTGCGGAGCTGTGAGCAAGGTAATGAACGTAATGAAGTCAGAGGAGTTAGAAGCCTCAAAGGAGACTGAACTCTCGATCTTGAATGGTAACGTCTTCCACTGAAATAGGGACAGGGTGGCCCTAACAGGTAGGGGAGCAGGCAGGACGTGATGAAATCAGTTTTGAACTTGTTGAATCTGAGGTACTGGTAACTTAAGGAAAGTTAAGGAAACTGTCAAGTAGATTTTTGGAAATACGGGTTTAGAGCTGGAATGGGGACAAAGGAAAAATATGAAGATTGAGAGTAAAGAGTTGGATCTCTGGGAATGGGTGAGAAGGAATAAAGCCAAGTGGCTTATGGGTAGGGAGCATTAATCATTGTCTCTGGGGTACACAAAGGACTGTGTGTACACTGGACTCATATAGGACCCTACCAGGAATGGTATAGAGCAGTGATGGCAAACCTCTTAGAGCTCTCAATGATATAAACAGCCTGCTGCAGCACGTGTGCCATAGGTTCACCACCCCTGGTCTAGAGGGTAAGAGAGGGGATGACTGTGTTGCCTGCACTTACTGTTCCAGGGGCCTGTGGCAAAAGAACTGAGTGGACTGCCATCTGGACCCGCTGCCGGATCAGGTCCTCCTCCCCCTCCACCGGGCCCACCTCCACCCCCAGTCGCCACTAGTTCAGGCTCTGATGAATCTGCTTCCCGCTCAGCACTGTTTGCAGAGATTAATCAGGGGGAGAGCATTACGCATGGTGAGTACTTTGGCATGAACAGTTGTTACAGCAGCTTTGTTTGGACTAGACCTCCTCAACCAGACACAACAGCTAGCATGTAACCAGAACCCTGGCTCGTGCGGCACGTTTCATTTCAGGTGTCACTTTACTTCAGATTGCCAAAGGGGTAGCTGAGGTAGAAATTGAAAATGGGTACAGTTGGTGGAAGCCCTCTTCCATGGGAAAGGGACTTACCAAGTGGCATATATACGTAGAGTACCTTTGTATGCCAAGCCCCAGTGCTGGTAGTTTTCCCAAGAGCTGTCTCTGTGGCACCACATGGTATCTTAGGGAAGTCACTGTGTGAGGAGGCAGACTTCCTCGGAGGAAGCATATTAGTCATGTAGGAAATTTGCATAAGAATGATCTAATGTTATTATAGACAACCTTAATATGGAAGAAATCTAAATTGTACAGCCCTTTTCTAGGAATCTACTCATAAACATATCTGCAACAAAGTTTTTTGTTCTTTGTCGTTTTCTGCAGGGATTTTGTGGGGATTGAACCTGGGCCTCCACACTGAGCTTTGTCACCAGCAATTTTTTTTTCTTTTTTGAGATAGGGTCTTCCTAAGTCACTAAATTCCCCAGGCTTGGCTGGAACATGCAGCCCTCCTGGCTCAGCCTCCAGAGTGCTGGGGTTACAGGCACGAATCAGTGCCCCCCCCCAACAAAGTTTTATAGTGTTGTTAAAGTAGCTTAAAAAATTGTGTAAAAACCAAAATACCAGGCCGGTGAGATAGCTCAGTGGCATAAGCACCTGCCTGGCAAGTGCGAGGTCCTGAGTTTGACTCCTGGTACCTGCATTAAAAAAAAAAAAAAAAAAAAAAAACTCAACAGTGAAGAAAACAGCTAGTAAACTATTGCATATCCTTTTGATAGGATATTGTGCAGCCATTACATATTTTTCTATGAAGAACTGTAACATTTAAAGGAAAAAATGTTGTATTTAAATGGCATGCACTTCAGCAACAAGGCTAGCAGTAGATCCAGCCGAGCTGAGGAGTTGGATCTCACTGTCCTCCCCAGCAACTACCGGTCCCTCCGTAAATGGTCACATCCCATGTCCACCCCACCCCCAGGAAAAAATAAACTACCACCACAAGCAGTCGTGGAGCTAAAACGGTTAAGTCTACATAGATGGGGCTGTGTTCAAGTTAACGTGTGGCTCAGTCTGCTGAAAGATATGGAATCTTCCCTTAAAAGAGAGAAGTAAAGATATTTAGAAATTATAGGTGAACATGAGAAAATTTTTATTAATTGGTTAGACCAAATTTATTAAGTACATATAGTTATGACCAGATAAAAATGACTGGGAAAAACTATTGGAGTTTTCAAATGCTAACGCTAACTGTGAGGTTGGGGAGGAGGGCTATCTGTGGGTGAGCTTTTTTTTTCTAACCAAATTTTCTTTTTTTTTGATATCGGGAATCGAACTTGTGACCTCATACTTGGCCAGGCAGGCAATGTGCTGCTGAGCTATATCCCTGGCTCCAAATTTTACTATCATATTTTTCCTCCTCTGTTGCTCTAAAAACTACATACATATTTTAAGAGTATATACTCTATTTGGTACATACCTTTCTAGATCTTTTTTTTGTGTGTGCATTTACTTATCCATTCTCTTCTCCCTTCCCACACCCCAACACAGACATGTTCTTTTACTTTTTAAAAAATAAAACGATGTATCTAACCTGGGGGAGAAGAGAAATTATAAAAGTAATTCTTCAAAGTGGCTTGCAAGGGAACATTTCAAAGGTTCCAGTTTTTGCTTTGAATTTTCTGCTACAGATGAGTTTGTGGTAGTCAGAGTGTTGGTGATTGCCTCAGCCTTGGTAGGAGGACAGGAACAAGGCAGCTGTCGTTCTTACAGCCCTGAAGCATGTGTCTGACGATATGAAGACCCACAAGAATCCTGCCCTGAAGGCTCAGAGTGGTCCAGTACGCAGTGGCCCCAAACCATTCTCTGCACCTAAACCCCAAACCAGCCCATCCCCCAAACCAGCCACAAAGAAGGAACCCGCTCTACTTGAACTGGAGGGCAAGAAATGGAGAGTGGTGAGTTAAAAATACCTGGACCGGAGGAAGGAGGAGTGAGGACGAGGGATTGAAACAGCTCAGACAAATAAGTGCAGGGTTCTGGCTTAAAGTGCAAGAAAAAATGTTGGTGATAACCTGTAATTTTTGTTGGTTGTACTTTGTGATAAGAACCTGGAGTTATTTCTTTAACAGGAAAACCAAGAGAATGTTTCCAACCTGGTGATCGAAAACACAGAGTTGAAACAGGTGGCTTACTTATTCAAGTGTGTCAACACAACATTGCAAATCAAGGGTAAAATTAACTCCATTATAGTAGGTAAGCCTTTGTTACTATCCTAGGCAGGTTCTGCCCGAAGCCTGAGAAGGCTGGAACTGTCTTCCCACAGTCTTTAATATGTTACTCTCCTTTAAAGTCACACTATTGACCTGTTTCCTTTCTTCTCCTAGATAACTGTAAGAAACTTGGTCTAGTATTCGATGACGTGGTGGGCATTGTGGAGATAATCAATAGTAGAGATGTCAAAGTTCAGGTAACTTGATATCTGGGCTCCTTCTTTTAGTCCCTGAGGAATTAATTGAAAGAGACAGCAGACCTGCAGATGTTACTTTGGTAGGAATCTGATTCTACAAAGTCTGTAAGCTGAGCTGCTTTGGATGTGGCAGAGGAGGAGTTGGTTCTCTTAAGGAACTCTTTCTGGCCACCATCCCAACCTGTCCCCAGTATTCAGTATCTGTTGTGCACCTGGGAGCTTTTCATGTTGTTAGTGAATCATGCGACACAGTGAAAGCTTTCCCTGCAACTTGCTATCTTCCCCCACCAGCTGGGACTCAGTTTTTTTGGTTTTTCTCTGCAGGTAATTGGAAAAGTGCCAACCATTTCCATTAACAAAACAGATGGCTGCCACGTTTACCTGAGCAAGAATTCCCTGGACTGTGAGATAATCAGTGCCAAATCTTCTGAGATGAACGTTCTCATCCCTACAGAAGGCGGCGATTTCGTAAGTTTCTTAGTTTCTTGCACTTTGGAAAAGGCTATTTGGTGGCTATTTGGCTCTCAGTAGGTAAAACCTAACAATGCATGCAAAAAGGAAAAGTACTGTACACAGAAGCAAGGTAGCCCCACATACTAGAGCTCCAGAGAACAATTTCTCTCTCTTGAGCTCAGGATAGCAAAAAAAAAAAAAGAGCGCCCCAGCCAAGTCTGGTGGTACATGCCTGTATCTAGCACTCAGGAGGCTGAGGCAGGATTGTGAGTTTAGCTCAGCATGGCCTACATAGCAAGTTTGAGGCCAGCCTGAGTAACCTAGTGGAACCCTGTCTCCAAAAACCAAACAACAAAAAGGAATGAAAGTCCCAGCACCTTGCGAAGCTGACACTCTGTGCATAGCTCCCATGAGCAGTCTGCCAAGGTCACAGGTCAGATGGGCCGAGTTTGTCTCACTTCATTCTACCCTGCTCGTTCTCAGGGTCAGGTGGAAATAAGCATTGAAAGAAGTGTGTGATTTAGCGCCCGAGCTTACTGTCCAGCCCAGATTTCAACCTGTTATCTCTTCTTTATTTACAGAATGAGTTCCCAGTTCCTGAGCAGTTCAAGACCCTATGGAACGGGCAGAAGTTGGTCACCACAGTGACAGAAATTGCGGGATAAGCAAAGTGCCAGTGGGTCCTTCACCCTTTCCCTTCACACCATGGGATAAATCTATTGAGACGGTTCTTTTCTAGATTTCCTCTACCTTTCTGCTCTTAAACTGCTTCTCTGCTCTGAGAAGCCCAGCTACCTGCCTTCACTGAAATATACCTCAGGCTGAGATTTGGGGTGGGATAGCAGGTCAGCTCATCTTCTGCAGGAAGGCGCCTCTTCTCCACATCGGCGCAGCCACACCACAGTCCGCCCCTAAGGAACTGCAGACCTGGACTTGTGCATTCTAGCTTTCAGCATTTGGGGGTATTCGACCAAGAGTCAGTCCTTTGGGAAAAGTAAGACAGTCCCAGGAACTAACAGATCAGAATGTGCGTACTCACCTTTTTCTAACAATGAGCATGGAGGTGGTAGACGCTAGTGTGATTCCAGGGGGTTGTAACCAAACTAACTTTTACGGTTGACAAGTGAGGCAGGGGTTATACTGGACCAAAGGTTGAGGCTTGGCTGTGTAGCATTCCAAGCAAACGTGTTTCCTACAAGCATTCCTTAATTCCGCATTCCATCCTGGGTCTGACTCAACCTTGAGATTGCTGGTTCTACCATACCTGCGGTACCAGTGCCCTCATCCCGAGCAGTTCAAGGAGCCTGGGACCCTTTCTTTCTCTGGGATTCCTATGCAACACCTTCCAACAAAGATGACTTTAAAGAGGAAAAAAAGAAAACATGCCATTCCAAGGAGTCCAGCATTCCTCCTCCCTGCTAGGTGCCTGTCACCTGTCTTTACTGCCTCCTTCTGCCTGTCACGTTGAACAGCTTAGGGCTTCTGTCCAGGCATCTGACAGAGGACTGAACCCATCACTGCAGGCTGGTTTTAGGTCTTGATTTAAGAACCTTGCTCAGCGTTGCTAATGTTTCAGTTTTCCCCCGTAGGACACACTTACCAAAATATGCAACCTTTTTTGGTGGGAAGAGAGATTGTCCTGTGATGTCTACCCATTTCCTGAGGCCTGTGGAAATAAACCTTTATGTACTTAAAATTATACAGAAAATAGAATAAAGTTAATACCAAACTTGTTTAGTTATTTACCTATTTTTTTCTTTACCTATTTTCTATGCAACAATATAAAAATATTGAAAAGAAAAATGACACCCAGGATAAGAAACTACTCTTTATTTTAGACAATCTCATAAAATTATTTTCACACCCCTCCCCACGTTCTTGCCCTTCACATCTTTTAGTGTAAGACTCAAGAGAAGGAAAGGAGAAATCACAAAGGGTAAACTCCACAGTACTTTCGTGAAAACAGCTTGATCATTTCTCCAAACTGGCACTACAGAAGTCATCCAAAATGTGTTGATGGGTCTTCAAGTGGGAGCTAAGACTTCCATGCTCAAGGTAGAAAATACCGGTATCTTGTACTCTGAGTAACTAATTTAAAGCTAATAGCCAATGTATTAACCATTGTTACCCTATTATTTTGTTCTTTTTTCTCTAAGATAAAAAAAAAAGGAAGTGGTAGATTAATGGTTCGTTGCATTACTAACCATAAAGAATTCTCAGTCCTTAGTCTAATGTGAGTTGGTTTCCAAGAGGTGAACGAAGTAGGGAATAATCTTTTAAGTTTTGTTTTTTTTGAGGTCCTGGGAATTGAACCCAGGGCCGTGTGCATCTTAGGAAAGCATTCTACCACTGAGCTACATCCCAACCCTTTCTATTTTGAGATAGGAGCTAGCTGGGTGTGGTGGCAGACACCTGTAATCCCAGCACTCGGGAGGTGGAGGCAGGAGGGTCACTGGGTGTTTGATGCCAACCTGGACTACATAGTTCAGGGCTGGCCTGAGCTACAAAGCAAGACCCTGTCTCAAAAAAATACGTTGCCCCAGCTGGACTCAACACAATCATCCTGCCTTAAGCTTCCTGCCTCTTCCAGTGCTTTTTTCTCACAGAACACATCAGCATCAGTTTGGAGGATGCTGGTAAGTATGGTTTTGGGGGACAGAAGATAGTCTGGTCTCTACTTTGTCCCCGTATTTCTCTGCTAAAGCCAGCCATGGTGATTAGCATCCAGGCTGCTAGGCGCATAATAAGGGTAGATTAATAGGGCCGGGGCTATAGCTCAGTGGCACAGCACCTGCCTGGCAAGCTCGTGGTCCTAAGTTTGATTCCCGATACAACAACAACAAAAAAACAAGGGCAGATTAACAAAGGATGGAGCAGGAAGCACCAGCTGCCTCATTTTTGCCCTGCATCTGTTTCATCACCACCCCCTCCCCAATGTCCTAAGTTACGCAAGATGTATGCTTCTGCTCTGAAGCAACCCCACTGAGAACTATTTCCCTCCTTTTGTAACAGAGCAACTAATTCACCACCTAAGAAGACAAACGAGCTCTGGAGAGGCAAGACGGTAGGCCGGTGCAATCTGTCTAGTAATTGCTAAGACCCCACGGAAGGCAACATGACTCAAGAAAGCAGCCTTAAGAAATTATGCAGAGGGCCAGTGAGATGGCTCAGCGGCGTAAGCGCCTGCCTTGCAAGCGCAAGGGCCTGAGTTCGACTCCCGGAACCCACATACGAAAAAGGGGCCGGTGATATCGCTCAGCAGCACGGGTGCCTGTTGGTGCACAAGGTCCTGAGGTCGACCCCCGGTACCCACAAAAAAAAAAAAAAAAAGAAATTATGCAGAAACACCCCAAGCAGCATCTCTCTGAACACTAGTTAAATTTCCACCAGCAACACTTCAGTATTTATGTAGCACCTCACACCTTCGTCCTGGCCTTCTATTTGCCTCAAATGCGAGCAGATGTTTACTCCCATTGCTTTAGTTCAGTCTCCTCTGGGCCTGGACACAATTCTGGCACTGATGCGCAGCAGACTCCCTTTCCTGTGACAGCTTGACCACATCACAAGGTTGTAAAACAATCTCCCTAGTTATTAACTAATTAAACTTGAACTCAACACCATATAGTGATAGGAGGCAGCAAAAGATAAGATTCAGATCTTAGATCTTCCCAAGTAGGGCATGTTAGATGATAACAGAAGAGAAGGATTGGCTGCAAGCTGATCTGAGCTCAGGATTGGGCAGGAAGAAAACTTTCAAGTGGCTTGGAAGAGTTAGGGGCTCCCTGAGCTCTGTGAGCTCCCTAGAAACTGCGAGGGCTTCATTCAAGGAAGGGTATGATGTGGGCATAAAACCACTTGTTAGACAGCTGAAGATGGTCCCCTTCTGTAGCCAGAAACACTAGCTTTCCAGCTTTGTCCATTTCCTTTAGCCCCAGGCGGTCCTACATAGAGAAAGGCCATAATTAATCAAGGTTTAATGAAAGGTTTTAGAGTAAGTAAAGTAACACAATGTAAGCTTGGGATATATCCTCAAAATGCAGTTTTGTCCATTAGTATTAAAATAGATATACTGTTAATAATGTCAAAAAAAAAAAAGATACCTCCCCTTCCAGTTTCTACGCATTAAAAATATATGCACAGTTGAGACTGTTCTATACGTAGTCTCTTTTTGTCTTGTATCCTGTGGTACTGGGGATCAAACTCAGCCTCACACGTGCTCTGAGTTGTTTTCTTTGCCCCTGAATTCAGCTTTGTCCATGGACAGGCAACCCACGGGTAAAACTGAAAATGTCAGAGTGGGATAAGCCAAAGTAGGACCAAGCCAAAGTCAGGAGAAAACTAGATGACATTTTAAGGTAAGACATGGCAAATCCTTAGATACAAACCCAGGACAGTTTCATATACTCCAACTGAAAATGTCACCCACAACCCAGGTACCACAGAACCCCCTCTGGTAAGGAAAATGAGCAGCTATGGCAGGGCCAAAAATGGCACTTCTGTGGCTACCAGTTTGAGTTTCACAATAGGTTCTTAGCTGTAATTTACTGAACTCTTACCAAAACCTAGCTTCTCTTTTTACCTCACCTAAGCTGGGATACCAAATGCAAGAGAAGAATCTAAGAGAGGAGAAAATGACCTCTGGAATTAGGTGGAGGGACTCTAGTGGAAGGTGACTGATCAGTGATCGCCTTGCGTGTTTGTGAGACAAGTCTGTCTCCAATATAAATTCCCTCAGGTTTGGCAAGCCTGTAATGAAGTAGTGAAGTATTGCCACTTCTTGAGAAACAGGACCTACTGCTAAAGAAAACTCACAGCTCTTAATTCCATTCACCTTTCTGCAGGAGAAATTATTCCCCTTGTCAATACCAAATTTACTGATCTATTTTTTGTGCTGGGGATCAAAACCAGCATGCTAACCACATACTCTACCACCGAGCTACACCCCCAGCCCACCAATGCCCAATTTTTTTTTTTGGTGGGTACTGGGAGTCAAACCCAGGACCTCGCGCGCCAGCAAGCACCTGTGCCGCTGAGCGATATCACTGGCCCTTTTCTCGTACGTGGGTACCGGGAGTCGAACTCAGGACCTCACGCTTGCCAGGCAGGCGCTTACGCTGCTGAGCCATCTCACTGGCCCTCAATGTCTAATTTAAAAGCAGAACTTCTACATTTATGACTGCTGTAAAGTGGTACTCCTCTCTTGTATGTTTTCTTTCATATGGGGGCTTCCTAGATTTGTGGCAAACCGAACCTCCAAACCAACAGCAAGTTCCAACCTTTTCTTTAAAAGGAAAACTTTAGAGATGATGTTTCCCTTGTTTTTGCATGAAAGTCATAATATACTGGTCTTTCCTCAGGATGTGGTAAATTTCTATAAACTAGAGCTTTGCCCAACAGGCCTTGCCCACATCAGACATGAACACTAGTGCTCTGGGTGGACAGCACAGGACTCTTGCACCTGAGAACCCTGTACCATCAGGAACCAGGAGCTAAATGAGACAGTGCCCACCTCCCAAGGCATAACTCTCCCTTCCAATTACCTCTGTATACAGAGTGGTCTCCTGTAGGGGAATAGTCTCCTTGCCTTGACCACTTCTGTAAAATCCAAACCACTGCAGGAGAGGAGGAAGAAAGGTCAGGTCAGACCAGAGACACCCAGCATACACTGCCGAACTCATTTAAAACTGGCTTGTACCTAAGACTACCAACAAAGTGAACATCATAAAGCTATGCATAGCAAGCAAGAATGGGGGCCGAGTATGGTGGCACATGTCTGTAATCCCAGGACTTGGGAGTTGAGGCATGAGGACTGCCATGAGTTCGAGGCCAGATTGGACCACAGAGCAAGACATAGCCTTTAAAAAAAAAAAAAAAAAAAAGACTATGTCTTGCTCTGTGGTCCAAGACATGCTTTTTTTTTTTTCCTTTGAGGCAATGTCTATTTTTTTTTTTTTTTTTGGTACCAGCAATAGAACTCAGGACCTTGTGCTTGCCAGGCAGGCACTTGTGCCACTGAGCTATATCCCTGGCAAGGCTATGTCTTGACTCACTTCTATTTCAAGAAGCCAAGCCTAGCTAGGTGTGGTGGTGCACACCTGTAAGCCCAGCACTCGGGAGGCTGATGCAAGAGGATCTCTGTGAGTTCAAGGCCAGCCTGCGTTACACAGTGATTGCAAGGCAGCCTGAACCACTTAGCAAGACCCCCATCTCTAAAACATCAAAAAACAAAATAAATAAAAATAAAAGCCAATCCTGAAAGATGAGTTAAATCTTTCCCAAGAGCTGTCCATTTCTCAAAAACTTCTGCTGCCGGGCCGGTGAGATGGCTCAGCGGCGTAAGCGCCTGCCTTGCAAGTGCGAGGGCCCGAGTTCGACTCCCGGATCCCACATACGAAAAAGGGGCCGGTGATATCGCTCAGCGGCATGGGCGCCTGTTGGCACGCGAGGTCCTGAGGTCGACCCCCCGGTACCCACAAAAAAAAAAAAAAAAAAAAAAAAATTCTGCTGCCTTTCCTGTGTACCAACTCTGAAAATCCCTGCCATCTTAGGGTGAATATATGATGCTTTTTCCCAAGAAGCTTCTAGCCTAGCAAGGCACAGAAATAATTCACTGTTTACCATAGGGTCAGCAAACATTATTTTCCGTAAAGGCAAACATTTTTTCCGTAAATGTTTTAGGCTGTAAGGGCCATATGGTTACAACTACCACTGTAACACAAAAGCAGTTACAGACAATATATAAAACATGAGTATGACAGTCAGGCATGGTGGCGCATGCCTGTAATCCCAGCACTCTGGGAGGCTGAGGCAAGTTCAAGTACAATTTGGGCAAGTTAGCAAGACCCTGCCACAAAAAAATAAATAGGGCTGGGAAAGTAGCTCAGGGGAAAGTAGCTCAGTGCAAAGTCCTTGGGTTTAATCTTCATTACTGCAAAAACAAAAGCATCTCCCCTGACCTGAAAAAAAGAAAAAAAAAATGTATATGATTGTGTTCCAATGAAACTTCACTTATGGAACTAGAAATTTTGAGTTTCACATAATTTTCACATCATAACATGTTCTTTGGATTTTTTCCAACCATTTAAATAGGGAAAAATGCTTCATTCACAAGCCATCCAAAAGTGGCCAGCTGGAGTTGGCCCACAGCTCACAGGTTGCCCATCCCTGCTGGTCTGACAAGGGGAGGCGGGCTTTCATAGAAGCTGGTGATCCTACAAAAAAAGGCAGCAAATTCTGCTTGGAATGGGATGTCATCTAGAGGAAATGACATTTGTGTTTGACAGCTAACTATCAATCTGTTAGGTGGAAAAGCCAGCAGCATGCAAGAGAAAGCACATGCCAAGCCTGGGACGTGTCAAGTGCTATGCTATGGCTGGATCGAAGAGTGTATGAAGTGGTAGTGAGGGGAGAGGAAGCTAGAAGGACTACAGGGAGATGAAGCCAAAGACCCAGAAAGCAAAGCTGAGGGGTTTACAGACTTTCTGCTAATGATTCTGAACCTTTTCAGATCCTAGAGATCGCTGAAATAGGATTAAAATTATAGGCCCTCCCCTCAGGGAATGTAATCACATACTTTTACATATAAGTTTGGAATGGAACTGGGGGATTACAACCATGTCCCATTGATGGACCTCAGAACCCCTGTTCTGTACAAAGGCTGGTGCAGGGGACTGAAGGTTTTTGTGCAGCAGGCAGCTATATGATGGGGCCACTGACTCCTGTGGCCTCCTTCCACGCTATGGCTTAGGCAGTGTCTCACCTCAGAGCTTACGGGGTCCACAATGCTATCGTTGAGGAATTTCACCATCACAAACTTCTTCAGGGCCATCAGGTTTTTCTTGTAGGACTCGTTGACGCTCTGGAAGAAAGGGCAGCACCACCTCAGCACCATTACCGTTAGCTTCCAGCAGGGGGATCAGAGACTCTCAGCACTCTGGTCTCCAGGCCTGGGCATCCATTCCAGCATCCTGATGAGAACACACCTCAGCAGTCTTTCGGACCATCCTGACTGACTGACATGCCACCAACCATGGCAACAAGTGCCACCAGGAATCTGTCCATGCTCCACAGGTATCTACCATATAGGTTAAAGGCTTCTTGCCAGGGAAAAATGAACTGCAAATTCTGGATAGTTCTGCTATACTCTTCCGTACTGTTTTCTGGTTTGGTTTAATTTTTTTCCCCTTCAAATACTCTGTTCAAAAACCCCACCCAGATAATCCGAATACAAATTGAGCCATCGAGCTTACCAGAACCTCCCCAAACCATGCCCATGTCTGCAACACACAGAGTGCCCTCTGCAGTATCTCTTCTAGTTAAGTCTCCCTCCTGAGAAAATCCATCCCAACGGGTGCACCAGGAAGGCTCCCCTCAGAAGGCAGCCAGCACGCTGCAGACCTTGTCCCGCAGCTCCCACACCAGGAAAGGAAGACTTCAGGGAGGAAGGCCAAATGAACTCCAGCCTCCTTAAAACAAGCTGAATCTCATGAGCATTGCCTCCCCCAACCTGAAATTTCTGGCCCCTGGCTTCTGCTCCAGACAGTCTGGGTAAAAGATCGTTGCTAATGTTCTTGATGTTCCAATAGGAAAATGAATGCCTAACTATGAGAGCCTGGTAAAGGACGACTTACCCTTTCCTGATTTATATCTGCCAGGAAAATGCTGTGCTTGCGGTACACATCCTCGTTTATGGGATCATGCCAGTATTCTGCTTGCACCAGGCTGCAGGGAGAAAAAGGGATAAAAGTGACCATGGTGCCCAACAGTCTGAACACTTGGAGCGTGCCCCACTGCATGGGCCACCCTGAGGCCTC
The DNA here is from genome assembly GCA_028451465.1 of Erethizon dorsatum. NCBI lineage: Eukaryota > Metazoa > Chordata > Mammalia > Rodentia > Erethizontidae > Erethizon > Erethizon dorsatum. The sequence goes on along the minus strand of CM051827.1, from coordinate 103,470,551 downwards.
GCCCTCTGATAGGAAGAAGGTGGTGCCTCCTTTCTCCGAACACCCACACACCGCTCTTGAGTGCGTCCTCCAATAAATCCTTCTCGTGTCTCTTTTACTGACACATCCTAAAAATTCTTTTCCCATGCTGAAAGTCAAGGAACCTGCAAACTTATTTTAAAAGAGTGGGATAGCTGCTTTATTTCGGCCTCAGGGACCTCACAGACCCAACCCGGTAACATTTATCTTGGCAACCACAAAGGGGCCTAAAAAGAAACATGGAGGGCCGGTGATATGGCTCAGCAGCATAAGTGCCTGCCTGGCAAGTGCAAGGTCCTGAGTTCGACTCCCGTACCCACATTAAAAAAAAAAGAGACGTGGAAACTGCAGAGATCTCAGCTTTTGTTTGGTAAGTCCAGCCAAAAGGGATTTATTCAGTTATTTTCTTTCTTGGCCATATTTTTTTTTTTTTTTTGTGGGTACCGGGCATCAAACTCAGGACCTCGCACGCCAGCAGGCGCCCATGCTGCTGAGCGATATCATCAGCCCTTTTTTCGTATGTTAGATGGGTTAGATGGGGCCCTTAAGAACCTTGCTCATTCAATGAGACACAAAATAAGGATGAAGCCCCCATCCAGGGTCTCGAGCGAAGCTTCGCATGCACCTGGCATGGGAAACCCAATGCTGAGACACAGTGGAGAGAACCAGCCTCCAGGTCACACTGGAGAAAGCCATCTCCAAAAGCATACACACCTGTGGGGACCTACACATATTTAGTTTGAGGGAGTTTCTCTAAACTACCCTTTTGATCTCACTCTCTAACATAACATAGGGCATGAGCTCACTCCACCTGATGCCACAGTTCCCCTTTTGGGTGGCTGGGATCCTGTCCCTAGCCATGCAGACTCAAGTGGTCAGTCAGGTGTTTGCTGCCACTGTCCATGGGACTTGGTGAGGTCTATGGACTCAGACCAAGAAGGAGTCTGTTGGTTTGCTCTTTTTCCTCCTCTCTCCAAGAAAACAATAATCCCCTCCTTGTCCTTTCCTTCCCATTCAGGCTTTCATCTGTCAGAAAACTCAACCCTTTTAATTTTTTCCCTCTGGTATTAGTTACCAGGGAGAGAGAGGGAGCACCACATGCGGACGTGGGGCACACGGCCTCTGTTTTCCTTGATGTGATCTGTACTTGTTAAGCAAAATCTCCAGACTTTTCAAACTCTGTGAATTCCTTGTGTGTGTACTATAGTTCCCTAGATATAAAGATCTTTGGGGTAAATTTTTGAGTAAAACCCAGCTATTGTGTACACCTTCTTTTCCTGCTTCCCTGATTTGTTGTTACAACAGCTCCGTTCCAGGAACAAGGACATTTGTTCCGGACGTGACAGAAAACAGAGCAGAGCTGCTCCCTTGGGCAGGTCTGACTCTGGGTTCCCGAGTGTATTGTGACTCATGTCTCCAAGCACCTGCTCTTTTTTTTTTTTTTTTTTTTTAATTTTAAAGAGAAGAAAAAACAAAACAAATCAAAAAAAGAACAAATTTTCAAAACAACATAATATGAGGGTAACAATGGTCAATGCATTACATATTATTATCTTTAAGTTAGTTATTCAGGATACCAGACATCAGCATTCAATTATCCAAACATTATTGGCTCAAACCTTACTCTTCAATGAACTAAGTAAAATTGGTAGTGTATCTATCTTAACCATCTTATATATATATATATACAATTTTTTTTTCCCTCTCCCTTCTTTCTTTTCCCTATTCCAGTCTCTCTTTCCTATTGACCAGTTTCTTTTTGATTCACTGTGTCTATTGTACATTTTGGATCTTATTTACTCTTTCAGTTTCTCATACTAGAGAGACAATACGATGCTTACACATGCAAGCACCTGCTCTTGAGTGCGTCCTACATCTATCTCTAATAAACTCTCCGCACGTCTCTTACAAAAAAATAAAAGGAAGAAAGACTTCTATCTACAAACAGTTCGCAAGACACAGGAGGCCCTGGGTTTGATCCCCACACAGGGCAGGGCTGGGGGGAGACACCACCAGCTGCTGAGACGTCAGGAGCGCTGAGCGCATGCGCCCTTCAGAGGTGGCCAATCACCACTCAAGCAAACAAGGTAAGGAAGGGAATACTAGGTCAGGACCCAGGACCCAGAACTGCAGTAGGGAGGCCTAACAGCTGAGAAGAAAAGAGTGAAGATAGTTGGCATCAGTCACCTTTTTACATAAGAAAAGCTAAGGGGAGGAAGGAAGCAGGAGGGATATTTTGTTTTGTAAGAAGCCTGGTACACATGGGACAACCAAGGGCTAGAGGAGAATCGGCTGGAAATGCTCAGGAGTGGGCGCTGAGGAGGGAGAGGTTCCTCGGGAGGCACACGGAAAAGAAACAGTTTGTGCTCGCACTGGTTCACTGACCACTGAAGGGCAGCTTTGGAGAGGCTCAGTAACGCGCCCTGAGCTACACAGCTGCAGTGAAGGTAAGCGAAGAGCCTCAGAGTTCACACACCTGGCAGTGTGTGACACTGAAGCAGTAGAAAAGACAGCTGCTCAACCACAGGCCATGGCCACTGAGACAAATCTTTGCCACCTGAGCCTGCTCTAAGCCACGAGGCTTAGAGAGAACAGTATCGCTTCTACAGCACTTCCCATTTAGCAGGCCTATTCTAAGCACTTCACCCATATAAACCTACTTAATCCTATATGATTCCATGAGACAGTCTGTTACCAACCAAATGTTTGCAAATGAGGCAATCTCACTCAGCATGATTAAGGAGCTTGCCACGGTCATACTGCACACAGACACAGAGCAGAAGAGGATGCGGGCAGCCTAGCTCCAGCTCTTTACCACTACACTGCACTGTCTGCTGTACGCAGGATGTAGAGAGCGCTGTCCTGTGTCCCACAGAACTGGGACAGGATCAAAAATATTTTGCCTCTCTCAGCCTGTAAAAATTAAGATACGCCAGCTATCAGTAGAGGGCACAGTTTATAGGGGAACTGCTGCTCACAGGCCCAAGGAGAGCAAAAGTACACAGGGAGATGTGCTGAGGTAACACTGAAACACTCTAAGGAATTCTAACTGAAATCCCAGGATTTTTTTCTTTTTGGCAGTGCTGGGGATTGAACTCAGGGCCTTGTACATGCTAGGCAAGTGCTCTACCACTAAGCTATACACACCCCCAGCCTTCTAGATGATTTGTGATGGAATCTGATAATAAACTACTTCTAAAATTGAGATGAAACAAGAAAAGCCCAAGCAAGACTTGAAGAGTTAGGTAAGTTACTACAGTAAGTAAAACAATGGAGCAGCGACAGACAAATAAATCAACTGCACAGAATAAACCAGAAACAGACTCAAGCACAGAACATCCAAGTAGATAAAAAGCATAAGAATGAAAAACAAAACTTTTTAAAAATTAGAGGACCAGTGATATAGCTCAGTGGCATAAGCGCCTGCCCGGCAAGTCCGAGGTCCTGAGTTTGACTCCCAGTACCTGCATAAAAAAATAGAAAAAAAGGGGGAAGAAAAAAATTAAGAGGAAAATATGGGATAGGAAAACAGCTTTATGCATCAATCATAAAGACTGAAAAATTGCCAGGCACAGTGGCACATGCCTGTAATCCCAGCACTTGGGAGGCTGAAGCAGGAAGATCACTGTTAGTTCAAGGCCAGCCTGGGCTACACAGTGAGTTCAAAGCCAGCCGGAACTATATAGTGAGACAAAACAACAACAATAATAAAAAGGGCAAATCTTAGGATATATCTTACCACAACTTTAAAAAATTAAAGTAATATACCAAAAACCAATAAATTATATATTTTAAATGGCTGAACTGTAAATATTTGAATTACATCTCAATAAAGCCATTAAAAAACAAACCTGGGGCCGGTGAGACGGCTCAGCGGCTTAAGCGCCTGCCTTGCAAGCGCGAAGGCCCGAGTTCGACTCCCGGATCCCACATACGAAAAAGGGGCCGGTGATATCGCTCAGCGGCACGGGTGCCTGTTGGCGCGCGAGGTCCTGAGGTCGTCCCCCCGGTACCCACAAAAAAAAAAAAAAAAAAAAAAAAAAAAAAAAAAACAAACCTGGAGGGGCCGGTGAGATGGCTCAGCAGCGTAAGCGCCTGCCTGGCAAGCGCAAGGGCCCGAGTTCGACTCCCGGAACCCACATAAGAAAAAAGATTCGGTGATATCGCTCAGCGGCACGGGCGCCTGCTGGCGCACGAGGTCCTGAGCTCGACCCCCAGTGCCCACAGGAAAAAAAAAAAAAAAAAAAAACCTGGGGCTGAGGGTGTAGCTCAGTGGTAGAGTATGTGATTAGTGCACGCAATGCTCTGGGTTCCATCCCCAGCAGCACAAGAAAACAAAATAACAAAACCATTGTATCCAAAAGCACCATAAACAAAATATGCCACAGACAGGTAGAAGGCAAGTGCAACATCTAACAAGGCAAGTCTAAAGGCCAAATTTTGTTTAAAGGAGCATTATGGGGGGTATATAATGCCCACATATTTTTCAGAAGTATTTCTATTGATGAATTATTAATTTTAATTTTATGAGTTTTATTATGTTAAATGATATACACTTAACAAGGAAATAGCAACAAAATATTAAATTTTTAATATGTAATGAGTGTGTAGAATAAACATCAACATTTCAAAATCAACTGTTTACCTGCTTACAAGATCTAAAATAAAACAGCAGAAATAAATTCCTATGTGAACAACAATGAAAATATAAAGCTCTACTACAGCAATAACCTTTGCTTCAATTATCACACCTTTAAGGCAGTCTTCACATAAAACAACAGCATGTTCCACATACAAGTCTCACTTACACTGACAAAACATGTGCTTAGCTTTCTTTTCCTGTTTGACAGGCCATACTTTTCACCTCTCTTGTCTTCCCATTTTGTCAGAAGCTTCCTATTATACTATACAATGCGCACTTAGCAGGAAAATGAAATATCAATAATAAAATATCAAACATATACTGAGTGTTTAGAATAAACATCAACATTTTCTATATCAACTGTTTTACTTACTAAATCTAAAAAATAATAACAGAACTTGTGGCAATCCTCCTGCCTCAGCTTCCTGAGTGCTGAGATTATAGGTGTGTGCCACTACACCCAGCTCAAATGCATTTTGTGGGGGAGGAGACAGGGACTCACTATTGTAGTTCAGGCTGGCCTTGAACACACTATGTAGCCCAGGCTGGCCTCAAACTCAAGATGATCCTCTTGCCTCTGCCTCCTGAGTGCTGGGAGTATAGGCGTGCACCACCACACCCAGCTCAAATGCATTTTTAAAAGAAAAAAACCACTCTATAAAATGAGGTGGCCTAAAATTTCCTCTGTGCACAGCTGCTGAGAACTCAGAATGTACTTCCTTCCCATGGAAACTGTGCACTACGGGGTGAGCATTAACCCAGCTCAAAGTCTAGTTCAGGTACAAGGTCGAGAAACAGATTCCAAATCATTCCTCTTCTCTCCACCTCACTGTCTCTATCCTACTGACCAAACCACGGCTCTCACCTGGACCACTGCAAAAACATCGATCAGGCCATGCCCTCTTTCCACCTGAAGCCTCCCAGAAGCTTTCCATGCTGTTTGGAATAAAACCCCATTCCTTATCAGGTCTACAAATCCTCGCACATCTTGTTTTCCTATCCAACTCTCCCACTTACCTCCATCTCTGTTTCCCTGGCCTAGAACACGCCAAACTTGCCCCAGCCTCAGGGCCTCAGAGCCAGCCGCTAATCTGCCTGATGCCTCCTTTCTTAGCTTGTCCTGTGCTCCTTTTATCTCTTCCTTCACATCCCAGATTAAAGGTCTCTTCTTCAAAGACCATCGTGTCCCCAGTAGGTTCTCCATTACTTCCCTGTCGCTGCCGCCTGTTATTCCTGTCCCGGAACTAGAGATGCTCTAGTGTAACCGTTTACCCCTCCCCCCACGAGCATGTGACTGTCTTCCTCATGGTATCAAGACCTACAATAGAGCCTGACAAATAGCAATAACGCAATATTCGATGAAATTATTAACTACTTGACAAGTGCAACTAAAAGAGAAAACAATACTCATAAAGCACCGAAAACTGAAGTTGAATAAATATTTTGAACACACCACCCCCAGTGATAACAAAAATCCACCTACTTGGGGCCAGTGAGATGGCTCAGTGGCTTAAGCGCCTGCCCTGCCAGCGCGAGGGCCCGAGTTCGACTCCCGGAACCCACATATGAAAAAGGGGCCGGTGATATCGCTCAGCAGCACGGGCGCCTGCTGGTGCGCAAGGTCCTGAGGTCGACCCCCCGGTACCCACAAAAAAAAAAAAAAATCCACCTACTTAATATGAACTGAGCACTACACTAAATGCTTTACACCCAATTTGTTTAATCCTCACAACAGGCCCATGGGAAAGTATATTAATTACTAAGGTGGAAGAAAATGAGCCTCAGATGCCCAGTGCCACAGCTAGATGGTGGCAGAACTGAGGCTCTCAAAAAGAACCCTAGGAAGAGGGCACAGAAGGTCATTTTGCCATTTTTTTCCATGTGTGAAAATGTAGTCGCTTTATTTTCCCCACACTCGACAGCTTCTTGGCGTTACACATACACAATTGTGGGTTGGAAATTATCTCCCCTCAGATTACAAAGGTCTGTACCTTGCCTTCTAGCTAGTTTATACAGGTTCACTACAGACATATTTTAAAAAACTATTTTTACTAGAGATTGTGTGAATCCATGGAGGTGGAACCTCAAGACATGGAGGGCCAAATATATAGGCTTTTATTTTTCCAGTTTTTTTCTGCTTCTTCAATTGCCATCTGTTTTTTCCAAGTTCCTTTTTACTTGTTGCTCATTTTAGTCTGTCTCTCATGTTGGAAGCTTTCCTCAGATGTCTGACTGGGGATCTGTGGCTCAACATTCACGATTAAACCCGGCGCAAGGCTGACTGGAAGCTCCCCATGCGACAGTGGCGCTTAGTACCGGTGGCTTCAGCATATGGTCATTGGGAGGGGTCCAGACCTACTGGAGGATTCCAAAGACTCATCTCAAAGTCTTTTTCTCCAGTTAGTTTTTCCACACAGGAGTCCACTGAACTCAGCCTAGCAGGGAATAATCCTGGCTGCTATCACTCTGGAGGCTGAGCAGGAAGGAGTTCAGGGGATGGGTTTTCAGGGCAGCAACTCACCACACTTCCTTGTTTTCACTAAGTCTGGGGCTTCTCTAAGTAAGTTGCTCCAGAAAATCTTCTGGAGTTTTGCTTCTCTTGTCAGGTGGAGGAAAAGTAATCATTTAGATACACACATTGGTAACTGGGGAGTCTAATCAAAGTCCTGCTCTCAGTTCCACTATTTGTACCTTCCAAAGCATCTTAACGGCTCTAATTCCTGAGCCATCTTGGAGCTGGGGAAGGTGAATCGGCTTCCCTTCCCCCTTGCAGTGCTGCCCTCTACAGATGGGGGGGCTTCAAGTTCCCCTGTTCTGCTAAAACAATTTTCATACTTTCATTTTCTCTTTCAAAAACACATTGACACCTTTTATCTCTTAACTCCTCTCCTTTCTTTGCCCTGGTGGGGTTATATGTTTTTAATTCTTTTTCTACTACTTTATTAAAGTTTAAGGAGGAAGTGAAGATAAACACATCAACCTACCATTTTTAGTCAGTATTCAGGTGTCCCTTCTCACCCCCACTGGCTGCTCCTTTATCATCATGAACATAATTCTGGTTACCAAGGGTGGTGTTTTAGTCCACAAAAGAAAGAAATACAAAGAAAGAGAAGGATGGGTTTTTCTGAGGAATATGAGCAGGAATTAGAATAGAACAGAATTGAATAAAAATGTAAAGCACTTTTAGGTTTTGATACTTATACTTTTAAAATTGAGCAGATAATGCAGATATAACTATAAAAAATATGTCATTTAGTATCACTAGCAGCTACTCCTGTTAGCAAGAACCTGAGCATGGTGTTCCCACACAGTGGCGGTCTGTGTCCTTGCAGCTAACATACACACCCTTCTTGAACGACTTTGGAGTAAGCTGCGGTATTCAGTGTTTTGCGGATGAAGTCACAGATGTGAGAGCTCTCTCCTGGGCATCGAGGGAATCCAAAAATACCTATGGTAGGAAAAGATAAATACCTATCCATCAATAATCAGACATCAAATACCTGTTGGGTTCAAGGCACTGTGACAAGTAAAAACGGGCAAGAACAAGACCCTGATCTCCTTCAGCTCTTCCTGAAACATCAAAATCTAACAATGTAACACGCTTCCTCCTGGTGGGGGAGGCTTCCCCGGCTGGAGGCTCTGCCCTGCTCCATCTGGACTGTGCCGATTCTGCACTACAGCGTGTAGCTGGCTGCACTTCCTCTCTCAGGCCTTGGCTTACGGAAGTCACAGATGCCTAACCCATTTCAAGCAGTGCCCACCCCCTTCCCTTCCCTCACCCCAGTAATACTTTCATCCTCAGCAAGGACATTTTTGGAGCACGAAGCTAGTTCCAAGAATATTTGTGGGAGACCACATAGGAAGATTAAGGCCTAATTGGCCTCCTCTGTGAGCCCTGAGGAGAAAGGCGGTGTGAGTGCGTGCTGACACGCTAGGGAAAAGGAAAAACAGCTGAGGTCCTGTTGTTTACCTGGTCATGTACCACGGATGTGGGAGGCAGATGAATCCTGTTTTACTTTAATTGCTTGTACCCATGTCTGAGTGAATGAAGGTAGAATACGCTAGTCACTTGGGGCTCTTTGTCAAAGGGAGACAAGTGCCCCTGGCCCCCACATTTTAACCTAATTCTGTGTCTCTTTGCTTTTCATCTTCGTTGCCCCTCTGTCAGGTACAAGCTCATAGGCTGGCTCCTACAAATATTCAGTCATCCCTTGGTATCCAAGAGGGACTGATTCCAGAAGTCCTGAAGGACACCAAAATCCACGGGTATGCAAGTCCCTTGTGTAAAATGGTGTAGTAGACGGGTGTGGTGGTGCATACCTATAATCCCAGCACTCAGTAGGGTAGGCTGCGGCACGAGTTGGAGGCCAGCCTGGGCTACATAATGAGTTCAAGATCTCAAAAAAAAGAAAACAATCACAACCACTAGTCTGTCTCTTGACAAATGTTTGTTGAATGAATAAAAAACTGTTTTTACCAACCCATGTTTGCATAATACTTCTACTTTTAAAAAGTATTTTCCTGTTATTTCAATTCACTCTCTGAAAAATTTCCACAAGATGGGCAGGGCCATATTTTAGTTTCCCCCATTTGTGAAAGGGATCTAAGATACATTGCCTTACCAGTGAGTAACAGTTAACTGGGTGAACCCAGGTTCCCTGACAATCCAGAGAATGCTGCTCCTGCTAACTGCTAACATACTACACCTGCTAACACTTAAAACCATGATGAGAGATAAAATTCCATCCAAAGGACATTTTCCCCAAAATCTGTGATTCTGTCTAAACAGAAAACTTGGTACTTTTCAAAGGGTTTAGTCTCTACTGTTAAATTTACAGACAAAAAAATTTTACACACAATTTTTTTGCCTATGCCTGAATTCAACAGCACAGCACCAATGTCAGAAAATAAAAAAAGCCATTACATTTTCCAAAGTCCTTTACTGCCACTTGCCATGCAGCTGCAACCTTTTCTCCCCCATGAAATCTTTCAATAACAATAATCACGCCTTGGCTAAACCTCGTTGGCTATGGTGCTGCCACCGCACAAAGCTGACCTCCACAAAATCCTGTCAATTAAACTGGAGAGGAGGCAACAACTTAATGATTCCCCTGGTGTTAGAGGTCTCTGGGATGCTGCATCTCTCCTGTGTCCCCATTAATGCTGGCTTTTAAAGAATGAGCAAGGGTTGCTGAGATAGCTCAGCGGCATAAGCGCCTGCCTGGCAAGCACGAGGTCCTAAGTTCGACTCCTGGTACCCACATAAAGGATAAAAAGGGCCGGTGATATCACTTAGCGGCACAAGTGCCTGCTAGCAAGCACGAGGTCCTGGGTTCAAACCCTGGTACCCACAAAAAATAAATAAACAAAAAAATAAATAAATAAAGGATGAGCAAATAGAGCTGTTATATTGTTAAAAGCCAAAGTGGCCATTCATGTGGCCCGGTGTGCTGGTGCACGCCTATAATCCCTGCACTCGGGAGGCTAAGGCGGAAGAACCACTGTGAGTTCAAGGCCAGCCTGGGCTACACAGTGAACTCAAGGCCAGCCTGATCTACATAGCAAGACCCTGTCTCAAAAAACAAACAAACAAAAAAACAATGTGGCCATGTGGGTAGGCACAGGGAAAGAGGAGGTACAGGGGTCAAAGTTACCTTGATGCTGTGCCCCAAATGTGATCAGACTGATCATGGGAGGTGATGGGCATCTCTGAACCACTGCTCTCCTGGAGAAATAAAATGGGTTTATCAGCTGACTGTCAGATGGAAATGCGTCATCCGAAGTCAGTTCCACAGATTAAACTACATAATACACTGCAGTTCCCCAAAGCCACAGAGGAAGTTCTGGGATTTTCCTCTGATACGGTCAAACCTAAACTTTATTTTTTCATAGAAAATAAATTAAGCCCCATAAAGCTTCTTACATGGAGACATTTTAGAATCATTTCCTTTTCAAGACAAGGGAGGATCCCAAGAGTTCAGAGCAGCAGCTGAACTCAGTGGCACATGACTGTAATCCCAGCTACTTGGGAGGCTGAGAAAGGAGGACCACGAGTTTCAGGCAGGCCTGGGTGATTCAGAAGAGGGGTGTGGCTCAGTGGTGGAACACTTGCCTAACATGCATAAGGCCCTATGTTCAATTTGCAGTACCGCCAAAAAACAAGACAGAGAGAGCAGTGGATTAATCCTGGTACTTACAGAAATTGGCCTCCCTGGGAGAATCCCATAGCGTTGTAGCCTTGCTGCAATTTAGGATCATTAGCAAGAATCTGACACACTGTCCTTACTTGGGAATTGACATTCAAGAAGAAGCTGTTTTCCATGTCCTAAAAAAAGAGCCACAGAAAAGCAAAACATGGGACTGAAAGCAACCGCTGGAGTCTGCCCTGGAAGTGAACTCACATAGGCTGGCACCTGCACGCCCTGGAAGGAAGGGAAGGTACCATTGACTTACTTGCCGCTAGAAATGCAAGCTGAAGCATCCTGCTGGTATATTCTATGAAACCAGCAAGCGAGCCTTCAAAGAGCAGAGCTGCCAAGTGCTTACCTCTTTGATGTTCTTCCCAATCTCTAAAGACAAAACGTATATTCCAGGTATTTTCTCCTCAACCATTTTTTTAATAGCACCCATGCTGAAGGGATTACAACAGCTGTCTCCTAGCCAACAAAAACAATGAAGGAAACTCATTAATCAGAATAACATTACTTTTTAATGTATCTCAAAGGGCATTATCAAGAATGTGAAAAGACAACATACAGAATGGGAGAAGATATCTGCAAAATGTATCTGAGTTTAACATCCAGAATACATAGAGTGTCCATGCTGGGTGTGGTAGTTAGCACCTATAATCCCAGCACTTAGGAGACTGAGGCAGGAGGATTACAAGGACTGCCTGGGCTACATAGTGACTTCAAGGCCAGCCTAAACTATACTGTGGCTCAAAAAGCAAAAACAAAAAAATAAAACAAAACTGGCAGCACATATACTAAAACATTATGTCAAGTGAAATAAGCCGGAGCCGGGGATATAGCTCAGCGGCATGGCGCCTGCCTGGCAAACATGAGGTCCTGAGTTTGATTCCTGGTCTCCCCCACAAAAAAAGTGAAATAAGACCCAAACAAAAGGTCACCTATTATGTGATACCTTTTATAAGACAAGTATATCCAGAATAGGCAACTTCACAGAGACAAAAAGTAAGTTACAAGTTATCAGGAAGTAGGAGGGGGAATGAAATAATGTATATGGATGTTTTCTTCTGGAGTGTCGAGAAACTGTGAAATGCGAGGGAAGTGGTGGTTCCACAACACCGTGAATACACTCAACACCACTGAACTGTGCACTCCAACACGAATTTAACCTTGATTTAAAAAAAAAAATAGAAACACTTTTCACTTAGCCCGTTTATCAAGTAGTAACAAACTTCAGAAGCTCGTTAAGAAGCCAGGTCTGGCAGCATAAATTGTAATCCCAGCACCCTGGAGGCTGAGACAGGAGGATTCCAAATTCAAGCCCAGCCTGGGCAATTTAGCAAATTAGTGATATCCTGTCTCAAAAGAAAAAGGGCTGAGTATCACTGTGAAGTCCCTGGGTTCAATCCCCAGTACTACCAAAAAGAGCCCAAAAGTTATCATTGGGGCACCAATTTTTTTTGGGGGGGGTGTGCCAGGACAGGGTCTCGCTATGTATTCCAAGCTGACCTTGGACTATTAGCCCCAGGCTGGCCTTGAACTCACAACGATCCTCCTGCCTCAGTCTCCCCAGTGCTGCGATTACAGGTGTGTGCCACCACCCCAGTGGGGGACCAAATTTATTATTATAGTATATGTGCTGCCCAAGGGAGCACTGGGGACCAAATTTAAAATGAAAAAGTAAGCACTGGTGCACACTCCCTTCCTTTACCATAAGGGTCACTTGGGGAAAGAGACTCCAAGAATTCTCTTCAGAGCCAGAACTAGGGAAACAAAATGTAGGTTTGTGCAAGTGCTGCTCCAGAACGGCACAATTTAGGAGCAACTTCCTCTTTACTCTGCATTCTAGGTGCCTCCTGCCTCATCCTAGTCCCAGACTTGTTCCTTTTCCTGTCAAAAAATCAGAACTAAGAAGCAGGAACAAACAGGCCACTGAGTGGGGCAATGGGCTGGGACCATTTCTCTATCTTCTTTTTTTTAATTTTTTTTTTATTTTTGAGGCAGGGTTTCACTCTGTAGCCCAGGCTGGCCTCAGAACTTGCAGCAATCCTCCTTCCTCAGCCTCCCAAGTGCTGGGATTACAGGTGTGCACCACACACCTGGTGTTCTCCCCCTCCCCATTTTGTATGTAATTATCCCATTTTCAGTCTGAGAGGAAGCCTAAGAACCAGCTTAATGAGGGAAAAGCTACGGCCTAAAAAAATCTTTATTTCTCTCCTGAAGACATTCCCCACACTCAACTGTGACTGCTTACTGCGTGATGCCTCTCCTGCGGACGGACATCCTCTGTCAACCTCACTGTCCTAGCTCCCAGCCTGAAACAGAGTATTGAGAGTTGTCTGTATTTGTTGGCTCTAATTCCTCTCTGAATTTTTGTCCTTAACCCATTTCAATATAGCTCTCATTCTCTTTTTTTGTTTGTTTTTGTTTTTGTTTTGAGACAGAGTCTTGCTGTGTAGCCCAGGCTGGCCTCAAACTCACATCAATCCTCCTGCCTCAGCCTCTCGAGTGCTGGGATTACAGGCGTGTGCTACCACACCCAGCACAGCTCTCATTCTCATCATTCCCCCAAAGCTGCTTCTGTCAAGATGTTTAAGGATCTTCATATAGCTAAATACGATAATCACTTCTCAGCCCTGATCTCACATGACTGAGCAACAACATCCTTTTTTTTTTCTTTTGATATACTGGGTATCAAACCCAGGGTGTTGCACGTGATATGCAAGTGCTCTACCACCAAGCTACATTCCCATCCCCACCTCCTTTTATTTTTGAAGCCAGTGTGGTGATGCACACCTGCAATCCCCACATTCAGGAGGCTGAGGCAGGAGGATCACTGCAAATTTGAGGCGAGCCTGGTTTACATAGTGAGTTCAAGGCCAGCCTGCACTACACAGTGAGACCATCTCAAAAAAATCTAAACAGGGGCCAGGGATATAGCTCAGCGGCACAGTGCCTGCCTGGCAAGCGCAAGGTCATGAGTTCGATTTCCAGTACCAAAAAAAATCAAAAAACAAAAAATCCCAAAACAACAAACAAAAATAAATTTAATTTAGAGACAGGATCTCGCCAAGTTGCCCAAGGTGGCCTGGAACTTATGGTTCTACTGCCAAAGCCTCCAAAGTAGCTGGGATTACAGGTATAAACCCTCAAGCCCAGCTCTTTTTCTTTGGAAACATTTTTTTTCTTTACTTGGCTTCCCTGACACTGCATTCTCCTGATTTCCCTTCACTCCTCAGGGTGTCCTGCCACTGTCTCTTTTGCTAATTCCTCTCAATCTTCTCCACCTCCAAATGCTGAAAAGCTTCAGAGCTCAGTACCCTGCCAATGTTCACTCCCTAGGGGATCCTGCCAGTCTTTAAATGCTAGCCAGATGCCCAAGGCTCCCAGACTTTAATCTCCAACCTGTACACTCACATGCCCCTACAACATCTCTCAGCCACGTAACAAGGATCTCAAATTCAGTAAGCCCAAAAGCAGACTCTCGATCACCCTCCACCCCAAGTTGGCCCACCCTAAGGCTCCCTCAGCTTGGTAAAATGACAACTTCATCCTTCTAGTTCTCCAGGCCCAAACCTGTTGAGTCATCTCTGGCTTCTTTCTCTTACGCCACTTACAAATCCTACAGGTTCCACTTTCAAAATATATTCAAACTTTGACCACTTCCCAACACCTCTTCTGCTCCTGTACAGCTCCAAGCCATTATCATCTCTTGTTTAAGTTATTAAAATAACTTGCTAACCTGTCTCCCTGCAACAGTCTCTGGCCCTCCTACAGCCTATTCTGAATATAACACTCTGAGTGATCATTTTAAAACAAAAGTCAGATCATGTCACTCATTTGCCCCCAAAATTTCTATCTCACTCTAGCCAGTCTCTACATTAATCTTAGTGGGCTCCATATCTGCACCCAACCCTCTCTCTCACTTAAACCTCTATTCCCTTCCCCTTGCTCTCAGTTCAACCACACTGATCTGAATGCTGTGCCTTAAACTTACAGGATATACTTCTGCCTCGGGGCCTTTGTATTTGCTGTTCTTTCTACTACGTATCTAAATGACATCTTCCCTACCCACTTCGGATTTTTTGCTCCGTTGTCACTTTCTCAGCGAATACTTTCCTGACTTTCTGCTATACAAGTACAAGCACGTCCTGTCTCTTTTCCCCTGCCCTCGCTGTCTTGCCATTGCAATTATCACCATTTGACATGTACGTTTTACTTATTTCTTTAGTCTGTCTCTTACTGGAAAGTAAGCTCTAAGTAGGCAAATAATTTAGTCTGTTTCGTTGACTGCTGTATCCTCACGCCTAGTAGGTGCTCACTTCGCGTTAGAGATATAAACGAAATGTAGGTGCCTAACAAATCTCTGGTCTAGGTGGGAACGAGGAAAGGGACGGATGCGCCGCGCAGCAGGCACACACCTGCCTGACTCCACTGCTGCAGCGTGAAACCCCGAAGCCGTGCTCAGCCCTCTGCCAACGGCTAGCTCTTTCCCTTTCTCCCAAAGCAGAGCAGCTCCCCAAATCCTAACCTCCGGCCAGTCGGGTGCTGTGAAAGCACTGTGTTCGCCCACCACACACACTCATTTTGCAGTCGCGAACCTAGGCTGGGAGAAAGTCGCCAAACCCTTTGCTTCTCTCCTCACGCACTCACCCATCCCATGCCAGATCACCAGCGGCAACGGCGCGGGCGGGTCGAGATTCCCCAGCGCTCGAGCCTGGCAGGACCAAGGCAGGAGCGCAGCAGCCAAGAGCCACAGGGAGCCGGGCGACGCCATCTTGGCTCAGTCACGTGAGCGTGGTCATGCGCCGTCCGGAGCAGCACTCGCGGGGGCGGGGCGGGCGGTCCCCTGCTTCGCCCTCTGCTGCGGCGCTGTGAGCGTCCGCCTGCAGCCTCGCAGCGACCACGCCCCGCCAGGTGATGCTGGCCCGGGCTCCTGCGCTGCCAGGATGAATCGAAAGGATTGCTCGGGTTTGTTCAACGCTTACTGCACACCAGCCACTATTCTAAGTGCTTTACATCCTTGCACTGATTTACTCCTCATACCAAGGCTATTTCTCACCATTTTACAGGTAAGGACCACTGAGGCACTGAGGCAGTGCCAAGGTCACAGAGATAGCAAATTGATGAGTCCAAAGTCTTCGCTCTTCACTGCACTGTGCTGCCTTTGGAAGAATAGTGCTGTATGAGAGAAAAGAAGAAAGAACTCTGCCCTGTGTTCCAAACGAAAGGGGAGATATGATTTCCAGCCAGGCTAGTCAGGGACGGGGATGGTATTGGTTCGGGATCTTGAAGGAAAGAGGATTTTAACGAGCGAAGATGAAATTCCGGAGAAGGACCGACCGGTGAGAACATCTGTTGGCTGTGGAAGAGTGATGGGAAAAGAAATCCATGCCCACTTCCTGGTCTGAGATCAGAACTGGATTACTGCAACATGCGCTCATGCACCACTCGTCCCGTCTTTAATCCGTGCCATGTTCTTTCATCATCTCACTTTCATCATCTCAGTTCTCTGATCTTTTTTTTTTTTCAGAAAAACATCAAAAATAGTTTAAGGAATCTTTTTAGTACATTAAGGAGAAAAAAATAAAATTAGGGTGTATCCACTACACAATGGACTATTACGAGGCTCGCTTTTATTTTTCATAAAGGTTGAGGTAAACATATATACTCACATGAAAAACTGTCCACAGTGTATTGTAGAGGAGAAAATGGTTACATATCTGCATGAATGAAGCCCTTGAAACGGATTCTGTCAGGACTAATACTTAGTTGGTAGTTGAAAAGTCAAAGTGCAGGTATAAACTATTATACAATATCATTTTGTTTTAAGAAAATAAGCTTATTGTACATATAAGCATTTTCTTTTTAACTGAAGACATAAATTGTCTCACACCAATCTTTTGAAGCAGCATTAGGCTTTTTCTATGATCATGGTGCCTCCAGTTGAATCATTTCTTGAAATAATTTGTGTCTTGCCTTTAGTGAATCACCTGTGATTTCGTTAAAGATTTCTTTGATGTTCAGCAACAACTGAATTCAAGTCTTCCAAATGGTCATAGCGTTTTCATTCACCGATTTCTCACCTAGACCCAATTTAACAATTTTTTTTAGCAACTTGCCTTTACCAAGCATTTCCAAAGCATTCAACTTAGTTTTCATACAAAAAAAAAAAAAAAAAAAAAAACAAATCTTTAATCTTTGTACTCACATTGCATTTGTTCTAAGAAATTTAATTAAATTGGCCAGGCATGGTAGTGCACTTTTGTAATCATAATACTTTAGAGGCTGAGACAGGAGGATTGTTGCAAGTTTGAGGCCAGCCTAGGCTACATAGTGAGTTCAGGACCAGCCTGAACTACATAGTGAGAAGCTATCTCAAAAAAAAAAATTTAAATTAAATTACAATAGAAAATATCGCTGAAATAAATAAGTGGAAAATCCCAACCCAAATATGGTAGGCAAGTAGCTCTACTGGCAGGAGTACAACTTCCCAGTTGTCAAAATTTCAAAATGAAAAAGGATAAAAGCCTGGGGATGTAGCCCAGTGCTTCCTGAGCACTCCCTTCCAAATAAAAGGTTGCTTCTATCCATGTTTATCATGCTGGAGGCATTGGTGTGTTAGAATTAGGAGAGGAGGTTAAATAGATATTAAAGGCATAACTGAATCCATTTGTATGCATGCAGAGATGGCTGTGCAGCTCTATAAAATCACTAAAAACCATTGGATTGTACACATAAAATGAGTGAATTTCATGGCATGTAAAATATGCCTCCATACAGCATTTTTTTCTTTTTAAAGACATCTATTCATATATTTCTTTTTTTTTTTGTGGGTACCGGGGGGTCGACCTCAGGACCTCGCACGCCAGCAGGTGCCCATGCCACTGAGCGATATCACCGGCCCCTTTTTTGTATGTGGGTTCCAGGAGTCGAACTCGGGCCTTCGCGCTTGCCGGGCAGGCGCTTAAGCCGCTGAGCCATCTCACCGGCCCCTCTTTTTTTTTTTTTTTATGTGGGTACCGGGATTTGACCTCAGGACCTCACGCTTGCCAGCAAGTGCTTGTGCCACTGAGCAATATCACTGGCCCTTTTTTCCTTTATGTGGGTTCCGGGAGTCGAACATCAGGACCTCATGCTTCCCAGGCAGGTGCTTATGCTGCTGAGCTATCTCACCAGCCCCATATTCATGTGTTTCTAGTGGTTACTACTGGAAGGCCAAGCACTGACAAGTAAAGGAAAATATATAAAGAGTTCTGGGGGCTGCTAAAAGTTATATCCTGTCTCTCTCTCTTTTTTTTTTTCTTTCTTTTTGAGACAGGGTTTCACTATGCAGTTCAGGCTGGCCTTGAACTTGCTTTGTAGCCCAGGCTGGCCTCGAACTCATGGTGATCCTCCTTCCTCAGTCTCCTGAGTGCTGGAATTGCAGGTATGTGCAAACAGGCCCAGCAAAAGTTATATTCTTAAGGATTATATTACAAGGAAATTTCACTTTTTTACTTTATACTCTTCTGTATGATTTGAATTTTTAGATCAATGATACAAAACTTTTATAAACAGAAAATAATGAACATGTAGACACATTAAAAATTACTGTACAGGATGATTGCAAACTTGAGCCCAGCCTAAGCAACTTATCAAGTCCCTATCTCAAAATAAAAAATAAAAAAGGCCTGGGGCTGGGGCTCAGTACCAAAGTCCTGGGTTCCATCTCCAGTACTGGAGAAAAAAAAAAAAATCCTGCTTGTAAACCTGCCATACCCGTGAGGGTGGAGATTGGTTCCGCTTAGGCATCTGGGGGAAGTTTGCACACTCTTCCCTTAGGTGGGCGATTGCAACCACCCCCAGGTGCAGAAGGTAAAAATCTTTATCGGGCTTCCAGGTTAAGAAGGTGGAGTAAATTGAATCTAATTTTGTAGCCAAGTACTTGGTCAGTCTTTGTGCGTGTTCCATGAGTACTTGAAAAGTATATTCTTGTGTACGTGGTGGTTTGAGTTTCTGCACACATCCATGCAGCTGTTTGTGTTTACCAGATCTATTACTAGAGTCATTTGTCTCCTTTTTGAGTTTTTAGGAGAGGTGTTAGAAACCTCCTATTATGAAAATGGATTTTTCTTGTAGTTCTATGAGATCGGCTCCCTCCCTGCCCATAAATCTAGGAACTCATCTGTAAGGTGCGTGTGGGCTATGGAACCCTGCATCTTACTGAGGAGTTATTATTCCTTTGTCATTAAGCTTCCCTCAACTTGTTGCTTTGTATATTTTTTGGTAGTCAAGTCCTTAATACTAACTTTGAATACTAACTTTTGGTTCCTATTTGTCCAATGTCTATTTTTTCACCCTCTTTAAAATTAGTTTTGCTTGAAGTAAACATTATAGATACAGTTGAAGCCCTGTGCATACCCTTCACCTTCCTTTTTACCTAGTGATAGTTTTCTGAATTTAGTGTTTATTATGCCTGTGAAAGTTTCCATACACTTAGTACAAATATGTGCTATATTTCGCGCTTGCCAGGCAGGCGCTTATGCCGCTGAGCTATCTCACCGGCTCTGTATCTGCAATGATATGTAGTGTTTTACATATTTTTAACTTTGTATTAGTGGAATGCTACTGTACATGCTCTTTAACTCTTTTTTTTTTGAAACGGGGTCTCGCTCTGTAGTCTAGGCCGGCATTGAACTCAGTATGTATCCCAGGCTGGCCTCAAACTTGTGGCAATCTTCCTGCCTCAGCCTCCCGAATGCTGGGATTACAGGGATGCACACCACACCTGGCCTGCTCTGAAACTTTTTTGTTCAGTGTTATTTTGAGGAATTTACTTGCATTAGTACATTTTGTTCTACTTCACTGATATTAAAAAAGGAAAACAATAAAACTGTCTCACAGACTGTTTCCACCAGTGTTTAAGAAACTTTAAAGTATCTTAAATGTTAACAAGTGACAGTCAACAAAGGAATTGAAGTTTTGGGACTCATACATGCCGAGCCTTCCCATCCTTTCCTGTCCCATCAAATCTCAGTTAGGTCTACAAAATCCTGAGACCTGACACATACATATGCATATTTGATACAAGAAAGTAGAAAATTTAGCAGTGTCCATATCTTTCTCTTTTCTCTTTGGAAAAATAAAAATGGTTACTGGGGAGAGGAGTGTGAAATGGGAAGTAGAACATAAACTTTTTTTTTTCAAATTTTTATTTGTATTAGTGTTATCGGGTATTGTAATGAGCAGCTGGTCCTTTCTGGGCTCTTACTGTCCTGTTCAAAGAATTGGGCAGATCAGTGAAAGTGAAAGTTTAATGCTGGCAGCAAAAGAAGAATAAGAAGTGCTCTGCAGAGTGAGTGCAAGGTGTGGAAAAGCCTTACAACAGCCATGAGCTTAAGAGCCGCCATCTTTTAGATCCCCTCTGACATCAGCTCTAAGCCAACTCATCAAAAACCTGCCTGAGCTCATGCCAGGAGATTGGTGTCAGGTGGAGGGCTTGGTGTGATCTCGTGAAGATCTGCCAGCAGAGCTGAAGACAGGATTCTCTGGTATCAGGTGCAGGGCTCTGGAGCTGCTGCTCTACCCCATGTTAACAAGTCTCCATGATTGACAGATCTTGCCCAATTGCCCAGCCATATTGCCATGCCCTAGTCTCCTGCCTCAGTACATGTTTCCATGTTTGCAGTACATAATGATTACCTTCATCATGAGGAGTTGCTACCTGTACATAACACATCTTAATCCTTTTGCTTCTCCTTCCCGCCCTGACTCCCCCCTCCCTCTATCTCTTGGACCCCTTCCCATTTGCACAAACCATAGACTAACTCTTGAAGGTGGCAGTGAAGGTTCCAGAAAAGCTTACTGAACTGGAGGAGATTCCAAGGATTGAAGCTGCTTTTCCCCTGGGAATGGGATATATCCACCACTGTTAGAGCAAACTCTGGAGCAGACACTTAACACAACCTCAGTGTTGATTGCAGAACTTAGGTATTGTGACAAAGGCCATACATCACCTCTCCTGAGTTCCGCCCCCTCCTATCCTTTGGACAAGTTTATCAATCATAGAAAAACTGCGTGCAGCATAAAGTAACAGCTTCCAAATTACAGTTCAATAGGAAAAAATGGTAAACAAAAAATTTACTCCACCTGGGTGCAGTGGTACACGCCTGAAATCCCAGTACTCAGGGAGGCTGAGGCTGCGAGTTCGAGGCCAGCCTGCATTACAAAGCGAGACCCTGGCTCAAAAAAAAAAAATTACGCCAAGTGCTTTTAGCTTCAGAACAATCTAGTAAGAAAATTAACTCAATAAAAAAAACTCAAAAAATGAGATAATAGGGCTGGGGTGTAGCTCAGTGATAGAGTACCTAGCATGCACAAGGCCCCGAGTTTGATCACCAGCACCACAAAAAAATAAAAATAAAAGTAAAAAAGAGATAATGAAACAATTAAAACTGATGAACAGGGAAAGTAAAGCAAAGACTGTCTTTTATAGCACTAATACATACACAAAAAAACAGCAAGGAGCAGGCATGGCTGGAAATTAAATTATTGATATGGAAAGGAGCCTTGAAATAATCGCAAGTGTTAAAGGCGGCGCTTGAGGAGACACCCAGAGACAGGCTCGCGTGGGGAAGAGGCTGGATTTAATTTCGGTTAGGTACAGGCAGGCTGAAATCAGAGTGATATCAGCAGGTGGTCTGGGGGAGGGATTGCTTTTAGGGTTTGGGGATGGAGTTTATAATCTCAAGGAATCTGGATGGAATGCGTGGGTCAAAGTTCCAAGGATGGTCAGCACAGGTGTGCAGACACTGCTGGACATTCTGGCACCTGGGAGATTGTATGTCCAGTCCTAATTTCTTTATGGCCATCAGTTCTGTTTGCTGAAGGGAGCGTGGTCCTTTTAGTGGATTCCTGTTTGTAGAGGGCAACATGTTAATTAGGAAGGTCTTTCTCAGGTCAGGCCTGACAACAAAAAGGACAGGGGTTTTTTTCGTTTTGTTTTTTGGGTTTTTTGTTTTTGTTTTTGTTTTTGTTTTTTTGGTTTTTTGAGACAGGGCCTCAGTATGTACTTCAGGCTGGCCTTGAACTCACTATGTAGCCGAGGATGGTCTTAAACTTGTGGTGATCTTCCTGCCTCAGCCTTGAGTGCTGGGATTATAGCCATGTACCACTACCCCTGGCGAAAGAAGGCAGATGTTTAAACCACAAAGATATTAAAATAATCAGAGAGTGTCTGGGCATGGTGGCACATGCCTGTAATGCCAGCACTTGGGAGGCTGAGGCAGGAAGATCACCGGTTGAGGCCAGCTTGGGCTACAAAGTAAGTTCAAATCTAGCCTGAACTACATAGTGAGACCCTGCCTCAAAAACTAAAAAAAAAAAGGGCCGGTGAGATGGCTCAGTGGCTTAAGCGCCTGCCCGGCAAGCGTGAGGGCCCGAGTTCGACTCCTGGAACCCACATACGAAAAAGGGGCCGGTGATATTGCTCAGCGGCACGGGTACCCGCTGGCGCGCGAGGTCCTGAGGTCGACCCCCCGGTACCCACAAAAAAAAAAAAAAACTAAAAAAAAAGGGCCAGTGAGATGGCTCAGTGGCATAAGCGCCTGCCTGGCAAGTGCGAGGTCCTGAGTTCAACTCCCGATACCCACATATGAAAAAAGGGCTGGTGATATCACTCAGTGGCACGGGTGCCTGCTGGCGCATGAAGTCCTGAGTTCGACCCCTGGTACCCACACACACACACACAAAACCTAAAAAAAAGAAAAGTAAATAAAACAATCAGAAAGCAATAGATTTGAAGGCACAGGTTATTGGTGTCCCTAAAGCTAAGTTATTAAATAGAATGGAAGAAGTAGTCCAGAATGTAAAAACAAAAGTTTTCCCTAAGACGCATGCTCTAGTTTAAAAGATAAAAACAGCCAGGCATGGTGACACCTGCCAGTAATCCCAGCACTTGGGAGGCTGAGACAGGAGGATCACTGCAAGTTTGAGGTGAGTCTGGACTACTTAGTGAGTTCAAGACCAGTTTGGGGTACATAGTAAGACCCTGTCTGAAACAAACAAACAAAAAGATAGAAATGTTAGGAAGAAGGAAAATAAAGAGAGGTTCGAGCTCAATCGGCCAGGTTTACTGCAGAACAAACCTGAAGGGGACCTCTCTGGCACTAGAGACCAGATCAGCTGCCCTCATACAGGCGATGGGGTCTTTTGTAGGGTTGTACGGAGGGGGGAGCTCAGAGAGAGGGGGCTGTGGCTCCCCGCCAAGGACAAAGCTTGAGAGAGCACCAGCGGTCATGATTGCCCAAGGACGAGGCTTGGGAGAGCAGAGGGAGAGGTGTTATGAGTCCCCAGGTGCAGCTGTGCTGGGAGGGGCATTTAGCAGGGTCTCTGACTAGGGTGGTGGTTGTCGGAACCTTCAGGGTAGGGACTCCTGTGAGTTAGGAATAAGAGCACAACACACGGCTTCTCCACACTGGTTTGCCTGTCTGTGTCACAGGCACCACTCTTGCCAGGGTGTAGATGAAAGCTCACTTTCACTGCCTCTGGAGTTCAGTTTTTTTTTGGAGGGGTCTGGACAAGTGAATTCATTTCTCACAGGGTGTTAAACATTTTGGGTTTCTCGCGCACACGTGTGTGTGTGTGTGTGTGTGTGTGTAGAGTGCTGGGGACCGAACCTGTCACTGGGCTGGGTCCAAGAAATTCCCAAAGCTCAAATGAGGAATTTAACCCACGCTTTTTGTGACAGATTCGCTGACTCCCATCACAGAAAAAGAATTTTCAGGGCACCTCAGAAAGAGGCAGGAGAAGGGATTATTAGACAGTGGTAGAATCACAGGGCGCACTCCAGAGAGGAGTGTGCTTAGAGAAATTAGACACATTACAGTTTGAAATTGGGAACCTTTATACTTTTTCTGGGGGGCTGAAAAACCTGGGAAAAAGTGGCCACACACACGTCCCAGCTTCTACAGACATGGGTGGGTTTTTTGTTTTCAGTAGATAATTTAAACATTTTCTGGATTCCCTCAGCCTGCGTTTACTTTCTTAATTGGGCCAATTTATGGGCGTTTAGTGATAGGTCTGGCAAGGGAAGGAGTGTAAATCTAACCAAAGGAATGTGGCCATGAGCTGTTTTCATCTTAGGCTCCTGCTCTTTACTTTCTTAATTGAGCCTATTTATGGCCTTTTAGTGATGGGTCATCTTGGGAAACTTTGGTGAGTCCTGAAAGTTTCAGTCTTCTTAAAAGTACAATCTTTCATTATGATTTGTCTCTTTTCTACCTTGTATTTCTTCTATCCTACCTCAAACCCAGGTAGAGGCACATGCGAGGTAAGCGTGGCCGTCCACTTAAGTTCATGTGCTCAGGTTCGTGTGCTCACCGCTGACCAAATCAAAGGAGGCCATGTATTTGGGTAAAAGGAAAAGGGATTTATTCAAAGATAGCTCTGAGGAGATGGAGAAGCCCATGTGCCTCAGATCAACATCTCCTCATGTACAGATGTAGTTTTGGGGTCTGTTATAACAAGGAACAGTATGGGAGAGAATACAGTGGGCAATAGACATTTTCGGGCTAGTTCCATCCTTTCCTAGACTTGGACCTTTCCCTCCCTCACCTAAGGGAATGAAACTGGGCTTGATCTCCTGGTGCCAGGATCTACATATTCTGTCCATTCCTCTGGGAGGAGGACAGTGAGGGCACCATTTAGGCCCTAGGCATGAGGAAGCCACTTAATTCCAAAGGAATTAAATTTTCCAAAGGAAAATAATCTTAACTTTCAAAGTTCTACTTTGTAGTGCCGGTTTCACTGAAGCAAAATTTAAAAAGGAAAACAAGCTTCCCCAACCTTAAGCAGTTTCCTCTTAGACTTTCCCGTCCCTATGGCTGTTGCTAAGTTGCAAAACTGTCACTGCTTAATTAACTGCCTTTGTCTGGCTTGCCCACCCACCACTTTCACGCCACTGGGTAGACCAGCCCCTTTGACTGATATAGGGAAAATGCTAGATGTTAGATACGCTGAGTTTGTGTTCCCCAAAGTTAAAGAATGAATTCTAAGGAACAACAGAGATTAAGAGTAGGAAAATTGTCAGGCATGGTGGCTCATTCCTGTAATCCCAGCACTCAGGAGGCTGAGGCAGGTGGATCACCAGGAGTTCAAGGCCAGCCTGAACTACACAGTGAGACCCTGTCTCAAAAAAAGAAAAAAAAGTAGGCAAATTTATTGGAGAAAAGGAATGAGGAGTAGGAATAGGGGACAGGAACAGCTCCTGAGAGAAAGGAGGGGTCCTGAATAGGTTGCCAATAAGCCCACTTCTCAAGGAAATTTTATAGAGCAAAATCATGAGGTGGGTACAATGTGGGTCAAAATTATGATCAACCAATAAGACTGCGAGTATAGTTGCTTAGGTAATATTGACCCAAAGGTAGAAAGGGCATATGGGTGACATCATTAATCCATATTCTTAATCTTGTCTTTAGTCTTAGTAGTCTTAGTGGTCTTAGTCCTAGTTTTAGTGGGTGGGAGAGGATGGCCCACCCAAATGAGATAATGGGGAATCTCAAAAGGTGATAACATAATCCCAAACCTCCGTTCATCCCTTAGGGAAGTATGCAAATCTGGCTATTGTAACTTTAATCTTCTTCAGATGCACCTCCAGCCACAGTTTCCGTGTGTCTCATCTTCTACACTGACTCCCTCCAGGGCCCAGCCTTGTGACTGCCTGCAATATTTCTACCTAACTTAGCTGTCTATAATATTCCCTGGCCAGGTGTGGTGGCCTGTAAGCCCAGCACTTGGAAGGCTGAGGCAGGAGGATTACTGTGAGTTTGAGGCCAGCCTGGGCTATGTAGTGAGTTCAAGTCCAGCCTGAACTACATAGTAAGACCCTGTCTCAGATATATATATATATAATATCCCCCACACACACCACAAAGAGGTATCCCTAATCGCGGTTAGGGGAGAAGGGGTGTAGTTTCCGTCTTGCTGCTTCAAGATGAGTAGGGTTGGTGTAAGGGAGACTGCAGTTAGGGGCCTTCCCCAGAGAGCTAATAATGGGCCTTCACTAAAAGTCATGTTGCAGTTTAGCAGTTATGAACTCCCTCCGTTAACAAGGTCAATTTAGTGGATCCCAGTAAAAGGAGCTGGCACATTTGTGGTTGGGCACGTTTGCTGTTGGTTCTGTCTGCACGATCACTTGGAGTTTGGCAGCCTCTACGCAAGAATAAACAAATTTTCCAAGAAATTAAAGCACATATAATCAAAGCACGAGCACTAGAATGAAAAGCGAGGTTTGCCACATCCAGTGCAGCTCTTGGAACTCTGGAGGGAGAACAGTGGAGGATGAAGAAATGAAGACAAGATTAAGATGCAGAAAGCTGAGGTCAGGTGGAACCCCCTCTCCTGATGGGAAAAAGGACTTCCCAGCACGTGCAGTGCATTTATTTATACAATCAGCATAGGAATAAGTTCATGGAGAGTTTAAGGGGAGGTAGGATCTGGGACGGGAAGCATATCTAATCTTCAGCAGAACAGCCTTGGTGGTTTCAAGGGGAACAAAAGGGGAAGTGTCTATATTATCAGGCAAAGGCCAAGTCACTATGCGTGTCAGCTCCCTGAGCTCTGCACACTTCTCATGGGGCTCTGCCAAACTCATGAGAAGCAATGGCCTTCTCCTAGATACCCAAGGTACAGACAGCTTCACTCCCAACACAGGTTGGAGAAAGAGCCACATCCAGAAACTGCTCTTAAGGGACTGGAATAGCAATTGTAATTAGTTGGCTCTTAGATGTCCCCTACTGAAGGAGGTTATCTATAAGTCTGATATTTCTTGTCATAAGTCCCTCTAATTTTAGCTGTAAGAATATAGAGTTTTGTGGCTTTGAAGGACAATTTTAGCTAAGGAATTTAAAGACTCTTGTTGAGCTTTTATAGATTCCACTGTAGTTTTCTCTTGCCTTAGCTAAGCATGACAGTGGGCAGCTACTGGTGTAGCTGCAAACTGCCAGAAGGGGTCAGCGATTGGAGCCCCTTTTTATATCTAGCTTTTATTTCTATGGTATTGTTTTCATACATCTTTTTGTTATACTTTTCTGCTGGGTGTTTAAGACCAAATTAAAACGAGATCTATGTTAATCAAAATTAACCTCTTGCTGTCTATCAAGGTCAGTTAACTCTCCTCAGGCATTACTTTTGGAACTATGTACAGAGCCTCTCAGCTCATCTGTCAGTATCACCTGCCAGGATGGGTCATGGTCTTGCTTCACCATGTTGCTTTCTGTGAAAGCATGGGAGACTTTTCCCTCTTTGGCGACCCTGTTTTGGCACATTGTACACGTGTTGATTCCTGTCCTCTGGGGCCCAGCAATCTCCCTGCTCAGGAGGTTGGGTGACTCAAAATTGCAGGATCCTGTAGAAAAGGTTTCCTCATGTCCTGGATTCTTGTTGCCCTGGGAGGGCCAGGGCCAAAATATTGGCTGTCTTTTTAGTCCAGTTACTTTTCTAGTTTTAGTCTCCAAACTTAGTTGTTGAACACCCAGAAGAGAAGATCGGTTACATCAGTATTGCAGATGGAGCAGTGAGCTTAACTATAATAATTTCACCTGAATATCAAGCATTTTGAAATATAAAGTATAGCCAGAGGATTGTTATTCCTTACCAACCATGGTTGTTTTAGTACTTGAATCCCTGCAAAATGTTAACAGGCAACAGTTATATAGTTTTACAGAGAAAACCTGAGATAAAAAGCCACATATAGTATTTCAGCATGACAATCATGATGACATTATCTTTGTGAAACACTTAAATGTCCATCTTAGGATAGAATAGTGTTTTTAGTCAAACATCTCCATCTGATCACAAGACATTAAATGACACAAAGAAACTCTCACCTAATTCGTCATCCTTCAAAGGATGCTAT
Organism: Erethizon dorsatum; assembly: GCA_028451465.1. NCBI lineage: Eukaryota > Metazoa > Chordata > Mammalia > Rodentia > Erethizontidae > Erethizon > Erethizon dorsatum. The sequence goes on along the minus strand of CM051827.1, from coordinate 103,442,806 downwards.
CCAAGAAGAATGCACCTGTCTATAAATGTACCTTAGAAGTTTATAATGTCTAGCCTTTAATTTTTAGTGTGTGACATTGTTTGGACTGCTTATAGTGACACATGTATAACATACACATCACATAAGTCTAAAAAAGACACTATCATTTGACCAGTGGTCTCATGTTGGTTTGACATATATGTTGGTTGACATATACCTCTTATCACAAGTAGCTGGAACACAAGAGAAAGGCAGATATCTGAGTCTGGAAAAAATTTATCACTATAAAAAATCCTAGTTTTACATCTTGGAAGACCTGTACACACAGAAGTTATGAATACATTTGGTACTCCATGAGATTAGCAATAACAAATGTCATAGCTAAATCAAAACCTTTGTCTCTTAATTTAGTTTTGTGCCAAGAGCATCTTTTAATAAAACCTTATTGTTTTACCCACAGGAAACTTAACCTTTTGATGATAACCAATGTGAACCTATTACAATAATAGGTTTAGCAATATTTATTGGGGTATGTCTCCCATAAGGCTATGGAAATCATTGAGGTCCCATTAGAGAACAAAGACTAGAATAAAAATGTTTTCAGGCAACTGCTCCTTTATTCACCAAGGGGAGACCTGTCCAGCAGTTTCCTTAAGCCTAAGGGGTCCCTATTTAGTTATCTTAACAAATTTTTCAGATGACCTATAAGAACCACATCATAGCACTTAACACATTTTATTTTTTGAGTCAGGGTCTAGCTATGCAGTTCAGGCTGGCCTTGAACCCACTATGGAGCCCAGGCTGGCCTTGAACTCACAGCAATCCTCCTGCCTCAGCCTCCCAAGTGCTGGCATTATAGGCGTGTGCCACCACACCCAGCAACACATTATTATTGACCAATGAAAGACTCTGAAATTATTGTACACAGACAACAATATGCATTGTATTTGTAAAACTAGTCTTGACATCATTTTGATCAGCTGGCAATCTGGGTGGAAGTGTGTCCTTAATTCTAATGACATTTATCTATAAGCCAAGTTAAGCTATAAACAAATATTTTAAAAATCCAAAAAGGCAAAAAGAAGAGTTAATCTCTAGTTCTGCCTAAGAACTAAAAGGCAGATAAACTTGTACTAAAATTGTACATTTATTTATTTTTTTTCAAACTTTATTTATTTATTTTTTTAAAGACAACAAGTAAACATTCTCATGTATTAACAAACTCAAGCATTAGAGAATGTACAAATACCTTTTGGAGAAAAATATTACTCAGTATAGGATTAAGCCATGTAAAAGCTAGGTAAAAATAGAAGACTAAGGAATGGAATAGTCACAATGAAATTGCATTTTCATACTAGGAGACAATACGATGTTTACAAAAATTGTACATTTATTCTTTAAGAGCTTCAGGTTTAAATCTAGACCAATTTTTGAATATGACCCAGAGATAAGTGCAGATCAGCTTCACTCTGGAAGGGTCCCAGGGAGGGGAAACTCACCATTCTGGAAACTTGGTCCTGAAATCCAGCAGCCACAAAGGAGATAATTGCCCTGGACCAAACACTGTTGTAAACTGTGGTATTTTTCATGGGTACAGCAGTGTAGAAAGGACAGAAGAGTGACTCCAAGTACAGCACAAGAAATAAATCCTAACCATCTCAGGTGCAAAAAGACAATTAAGATCAAGAGCTTTCCCAGGGTGGGTCTCTAATCCTTAGCAAAACATGCCTCCAGAGACAAAAGCTATGATTGACTCCAACTGCACTGTCAAGCAGAAAATTTAATAATCAAATAACCTGAATGGCTGCTTTTTAACCTTGTGAAAGAGAGAAAATGAAAATGCTCCAACTATATTGTTTAGGGCTTACTTTCTAACAAATGATTCTGAATCAAAAAGTTCTAAAATCCCAGCCTGCAAAAGAGACCTATCACCTCTGGGGACAGACAGAGACAGGTAACAGTCCAGAAGAAATCTTGGTCCTAGGACAAATAAGCATTTGGGGTATTTTGAGTTCTCTATCTAGTCACCTAGGTCTATATAGTCGCTCCATAGCAGTGGTGGCTAGGCTCTACTTAAACCCACTCTGAAAGTATGTATCCCCAGGGATCTGTAATACATTTAAGAAACTCACAGACTACAGTCTGTACCCATTGTTTCTCATTAGAAGTCAATGTTTGATTTAAGCATAACGTTACATCTTTCCAGTCTAGTTCATAGGTATGAATAAGTCCTCTAAAGACCTCAATGTCCTTATCAGGGTCATCTAAAAACTTTTCTAGATCTTGTTTGATATGTTTGAGGTCACTGAGAGAAAAGGACACATGAACGCAGGTAGTTCTAAATTCCCCATTTTCTTCCTGTAAGAGATATTGTCCTTGAGGAGCTTGAAGAAAATAACCTAAGGATGGATACAGCCCTATGGAGGCTTCAACTATGACTGGCCTAGAAGCTCCACCCTCTGGACCCAAGGGGCAAGTAGGGAAGGCTCTGTCTCAGTAATAGCAGGTGAAGCTTTGATTAAGGTTGCCTTGGAAACCTCATCCTCAGGTTCAGTAATAGTGGATGCCTTAAGGGCCAGAGGTGTCTGGTTTTCCTGTGGCTTACATTTACATTGAACACACGTAAATATTATTTATTAATTCAAAGAAAGTCTGAACATAAGGCAGTTCTGACCATTTTCCTCTTTCTTACAGTATGATTCTAGTTGTGAAATAGCATCATAACCAATACTTCCCTCTGCATTCCATTTTGGCTCTAGGGGGTAGGCAGGCCATGCATGGGTGTAGAAAAATATTAAACTGCTCTTAATATGTAAGGGTTGAACATTCTTCAGTGCTTAAGAATACTTTCCAGGGCTGGTGAGCTCAGCGGCATAAGTGCCTGCTTGGCAAGCACGAGGTCCTGAGTTCGACTCCCGGTACCCACATAAAGGAAAAAAAGGGCCGGTGATATCGCTCAGTGGCACAAGCGCTTTCTGGCAAGCACGAGGTCCTGAGGTCGACTCCCAGTACCCACATAAAAAAAAAAAGAATACTTTCCAAAGGAGTAAGAGTTTTTTTTTTGTGGGGGACTGGGAATCTTACTCAGGACCTTGCACTTGCCAGGCAGGCACCATACTGCTGAGCTATATCCCTGGTCCCAGAGTAAGAGATTTTGAATCATCAAAGAATGCAAGAGATGGGATTTTTCCCATCAAAGAACACAAGAGAAAGAATTGGCATCCCTTTAAATTCTACTTGATTTCTATATCCCCAAGGTGTCCCAAGGTAACCCACTCCTGAGAAGGTGGTGGCCATCAGGAGAGGAACCAGAAGTTAGGCCAGGTCAGACTAGCCACATTTTACCAGCTCACAACCCTATCTTCCCCAGGTACTTGAATTCTTAACTCCAGCAGGTGTTTTTTAAAAGCACAAGGTACAGTTGATCTCAACTATAACAGTTGTGTTTAAAGAAGGAAGCATTGCTTAGCACTAAACCACTACTTTCTAGTTCTTTGAAAGAGAGTGAGGGCAAATACCAAAGAGTGAGTTGGAAGTAATTGGAGCACTTCTCAGCCTGCAAAAGAGATCATCTCTAGAGATAGAGTCAGGTAAAATGGCTCAAAGAAAAATCCTGCCCTGGTCCCTAGGGCGAAGAAATCCAAGACATTCCTGTTATCTACCTAATCACCTAGCCAACCTTCCTTAGCACTTTTTAAATTCATTCTGAAATTTCTACGTCTCTAAGGCGCACAGGTTAAACTTATACCCATCACCTAGCAACCACGATTCACATGTTAGTAAAGGCACATCTATCAGTCTGCTACAGGCACATGAAAGAAGAGAAAGGCTGACTAAAATATCTTTCTTACTCTTAGCATATGCAGGCACAAATACAAATTGTTCCCCTGATAGTTGCTTTTTCTCTGTGAAAGGAAAACAGTTGTTGCAAGCAGCCTCCACCTGATTTCTGGAGGGAGGAGCAGTCTAATGACAAGGTGGTTGTAAAGTTAACTCCCAGCAAGTTGTAGAAAAATGAGTTTCTAACTTACTAGCAGAGAAAGTCCAAATCTGTAGTTGATCTCTCAACACAGTCTTTAAGAAATGGCTCTAACAGCTTCATCTCTAGTCCCTTGGGACAGAGGATACCAGAAGATTACTGCAAGAGTTACCGCTCACCTCACTGAGGGGTGCACGTGGAGATGATAGATAAGTGGAAATTTTTCTGCAGGTTACCCAGTTGGGCTGTTGGGACTCAACTTCCACTGAGAAACCTTTGGGTGTCCACCAGAAACTATTCCTGGCCATGATGCCTCAGTTGTCCTCTCAGTTTCCATTGGTCCATGCAAACAGAGATTGGGGAAAGGAATACAGCTGCCTGTCTGGCCAACATTCCATTGGCCATTGGCTTCAATGGGGATTCACCAGAAGGTTCTGGGGAAACTTGTCCTCTACTTTAAGAGTGGCAGCTGCTCTAAGAGCATTTAACTAGCTGTCATAGTGACCATTATTTGTTAAAGCTCTATAAGGGGTAGATAAATGCCTGAGCTAAATATAGACTAGATTTCACAAAAAGACACATTTTACAGCATTTCACATCAAAATCTATTAGGAGGTGCTCTAACACTACTTTTCCCTACGTAACAAGTCAAGCAAGGACTTGTAAATTCAGCAAATACTCCAACTGCAACATATACAAAACAGGAAAAAAATGTCTCATTAAAGAAGCATCATAACCTTCCCATGTTCTCAACTTAAATTTACCATCATTTTAACAAGACAACGCATAAAAGAGACAAGGCCAAAGCAACTGACAAAGTCAAGGCATAAAATTCAAGGGTGACAATTTTGATTACCTGGATTTGGATTCACAATCCAGAATCCAGTCAAAATATTTTAGGGGTGCCATGAAACAAAAGCAAACTCTTACCTCCTTCCAGGTATCTTGGTGGAACCTCCAAGATGATATAGGGGAAATGCTAGATGTCAGATAGCCAAGTTTGTGTTCCCCCAAGTCAAAGAATGAATTCTAAGGATTAACGGAGGTTAAGAGTAGGAAAATTTATTGGAGAAAAGGAATGGGGAATAGGAATAGGGAATAGGAAAAAAAAAAGGAATAGAAATAGCCTGAGAGACAGGAGGGGTCCTGAATGGGTTGCCAACAAGCTCACCTCTCAAAGGAAGTTTTATAGAGCAAAATCATGAGGCAGGTAAAATGTGGGTCAAAATTATGATCAACAAACAAGACTGTGAGTATAGTTGCTTAGGTAATATTGATCCAATGGTAGAAAGGGCATATGGGTGACATTATAAACCGTGGTTGATAATCTATATTCTTAGTCTTGTCTTTAGTCTTGGTCTTAGTAGTCTTAATTTTAGTGGGTGGGAGAGGATGGCCCACCCGAATGAGATAATGGGGAATCTCAAAAGGGTGATTTCAATAATCCAAAGCCTCCGTTCGTCCTTTAGGGAAGTATGCAAGTCTGGCCATTGTGACTTTAATCTTCTTCAGATGCACCTCCAGCCACAGTTTCCATGTGTTCTCATCTTCTGCACTGACTCCCTCAAGTCTGACTTGCCCTGTCTGACTGCCTGCAATATTTCTACCTAACTTAGCTGTCTGTAATATTATCACATGTATAAAACTAGAGCCCTTTTTTTGTTTGGGGCTCAGCCATTGGACACAAGTTCACTGAGCCAGTGAGCACCTAAATAAAATCCTCCTGTTTCACCTGTTGGTCTCTCTACAGTCTCTTAAAATTCTGCAATAATACATGCGCTTTACAACTGAGTCACATTCCCAGTCCTCAGATTTTTAGATGTCTTATATTTTGTCATCGATTGTTTTGTTTTGTTTTGTTTTGTTTTTGAGACGGGGCTTTGCTATGTAGTTCATAGCAAACTGAACTCACTATGTAGTCATGCTGGCCTCGAAGTTGTGGTGATTCTCCTGCCTCAGCCTCCTGAGTACTGGGATTAAGGTGTGCACCACCATACCTGGCCTCTTTAACCAAACTTTAGACAGGCTCCTCTGAGCGGTCTGTTCGACTAGGCCTCATCCCCAAACTCCAACCTCAGGGTTTTTGTGCCTTAGTACAAGTTTCCCTTGCCTTGGCTAGTTTTAGAGCAAGAATCCTGCTAAGTCAGTGTAGTAAGAAACCCACCCACCCACCCTTGATATCTGATCACCATTAATATCTGATCATTTTATTCCCTACCTTCAATGCCCAAGTCATTGACCTACCTTTAGCAAGAATCCTGTTAGGCCAATTTACCAAAAGTCCTCTTACCCTTGAGGTCTGCTCTTAGAATTTTCCATCCATCGTGCTGTCACACTGCTTGTTGGTGGTAGATTATCAGCTGTTTCATCTGTTTGTGTTGTATTCAGAATCAAGCTCAGTTTTACTGACTCTTGCCCCTATTGCAATGGTACTGAATAAAATCGTCTTTATTGCCTTAACTAGCTCTGTATCTTTTCGATAAGGATCAAATACTTTTTCTTCTTCACAGTTTTGAAAACATTACAAATCTCATTCCTTTAAAGGAACCTGTCTTGTTGTTGCGTTTTCTCTTTGGACACCTCTTTGCCTGCTCACATTCCTGTGGTGAGAGCTAGCCTGAACTTCCTCTGCATGGGGCTTTTTCCATTAGGCTTGTCCCTTAACCTGTGCTCTATGAGAACAGGATGACCACACCAGCAGGCAGGCTTCTTTTAGGCTGGGAGTAAGCAGGAAGTGGTGGCTCTGGAAGAGTTCTGGGATTACAGGTATGTGCCACCATGCCCAGCCCTCATCTTTCCCTTTATATATTACATCCAAGCTACAAGCCTATCAGTTGGTGCCACCCATACTCAGTGTGGACCTTCCCATTATTCACACCTAGAAGTGTGCTAAACCAATCAGTGGACTGTTTTAGTTATCACACACCCTTAATCCCTATTCACACACCCTAGATGCAGCCACCTAGGAAAAGCCCCACCTACAAGTGCTGGAGGCTTTGGGGGAACATCTAGATACAAGCTGTAACAGTTATTTATTTTTGCCTTTTTTGATGGTACTAGGGATCAAATCCAGGAGCAGTCAACCACTGAACTGCATCCCCAACCCTTTAAAAAATTTTTAAAATTTTGAGAAAGGGTCTTGCTAAGTTGCCCAGGCAAGACTCAAACTTGAGATCTTCCTGCCTTACCTTCCCTAAGTGCTGGAATTATAGGTGTGCATCACCACACTCAGCTTAATTGACAAATATTTGTAGAGTACATTTTGCTTTAAAATACTTCAACTTAGGGCCGGTGAGATGGCTCAGCGGCTTAAGCGCCTGCGCGGCAAGCGCGAGGGCCCGAGTTCGACTCCCGGAACCCACATATGAAAAAAGGGGCCGGTGATATCGCTCAGCGGCACGGGCGCGCAGGCACCCGAGGTCCTGAGGTCGACCCCCCGGTACCCACAAAAAAAAAAAAAAAAAAAAAAAAAACTTCAACTTACAGAGTAGTGGGTAATTGTGGGGACACTATAGCCAAAGGAGTGTTTGAAATGAATGCGATAAAAGAATAGGCTTTTTGGACAACAGTTTAGGATTCCTGTAATTCATGGCTGGAATTTAGAGCAGGATGTGCAGGACAACAGTCAGCAGAATTAAAAGTAGTTTCTCCTCCAAGATGTTTGCTTTGTCCATTGTGTCCCTTCTACCCTCGAAAAGATTGTTTAAACTAGATCGACATGTATCCCCATTCTGGCCCTGTCCCCTGACCAAAACTCCTATACAATATGTTGCAAATACTTTTCTTCTACAATTTTGTTCTCATGTCCTTGAGTTACAAATAAATAACTAACTGCATGCTGCAGGTCTCCAATCCCAGCACTTGGGAGGCTGAGTCAGTAGGGTTGCCCAGAGTTCAAGCCCAGCCTATGCTGCATAGTGAGTTCAAAGCCAGCCTGTCTCGAAAACAAAAGCAAAACACAAATAAATAACCGCAGAGGTCTCAGCTCATGGCTGTTTCTGAAGCTCTCTTATGCTGAGGTAGCAGCCCGTCTGGGTCTTCTCCGTGACTGAACTAAAGTCTCCTCTCTGAGTACTGTAATCTTTTTTGTCCTTTATGCAGCCAATGCAGCCATGGTCGCACACTGCAACAGGTAAGGGTGAAATAAGATTGACACAATGCTATTAAGTGATGAAACAAGGTGATGAATACAGGGATATTCTGCTTTTGTATGTTTATGATTTTTTTCAATAACATTAAAATGAAGAAATATAATATGTATACTTGTTATGGCTTATATCTAGACATCCCCCCAAAGCCTCATGCAGTCATAGGTGCAGTTTTTTCAGAGATGGCTGAATCTAGAGTGTGTGATTGATTCATGGTGCAATGCTAGGATTAAGGGTGGGTGATTGCTGGATCAGTCCACTGATTGGTTTGGCACTGCCCTAATCCCATTAGCCTGGATACAATATAAGGGACAGAAAGAGGCTTGTCTCATCTGTTACTTGCTTTGCTACCTGCTGCCTGCCATGAACTGTTTCTCCTCTGCGATGTCTCTCTGCCATGCCACCCTGCCTTGGAGCCAGCCGATTATGGACTGAAACCTCTATAAACCGTGAGTTAAATAAAACTTTGCTCCCTTAACTTGTGGGTGTGGGGTATTTTGTCTCAGCAACTAGAAAAATAAGTAAGACAATATTGAAGACTTCTGTATTTGTGCTTCCAACACTGTCCTTTTCCTTGAGCTCCAGACACACATTTCCAACTCTTTACTCAACCTTTCTACTTGATTGCCATCTCAAACTTAGCATGTCTGCAAACAAATTGTGCATCATGTCCCTCCATACCATAACCCCACCTTCCAAAACAAACAACAAACAAAAAATCCCATTCCTCTCCTGGAGCTCCCTATCTCTATAAATAACAATAGCATTCAGCCACTTTTTCAGACCAAAAACTTGGGATCATCTCATTTTTCTCATTACACACATCCAATCCTGTCATCAGAATCTGACCATTTCTTTCCCTTACTGCTACCATACTTGTCCGTCATTTGTCTCCTAAGCTACTACAAAAAGCCACTCTTCCCAATCCAAAAATGGGCATCTGAGATGAATAAACACTTCTCAGATGAAGAAATACGAATGGCAAATAAATATATGAAAAAATGTTCAACATCACTAGTCATTCGAGAGATGCAAATGAAAACAACACTGAGAGTCCATCTCACCCCAGAAAGAATGGCTATTATCAAGAAATCAACTAATAACAAATGCTGGAGGGGCTGTGGGGAAAAAGGAACCCTTCTCCACTGTTGGCGGGAGTGTCAACTGGTACAGCCACTGTGGAAATCAGTGTGGAGATTCCTCAAAAAACTAGGATTGGAGGTTCCATTTGACCCAGCTATTCCCCTTCTGGGTATCTTCCCAGAAGAATTAAAAACATAGTACCACAGCGATGTATGTGCACCCATGTTTATAGCAACACAATTTCTAATAGCTAGATCATGGAAACAACCCAAATGCCCATTAACCGAGGAATGGATAAAAAAGATGTGGTATTTCTATACAATGGAGTACTACTCAGCCATAAAGAAAGATAAACTGGAAACTTTTATAGGTAAATGGATGCAACTCAAGAAAATACTCACAAGCGAAATAAACCGGATGCACATTTGTAAACATCGTATTGTCTCCCTAGTATGAAAATGCAATTTCACCGTGACTATTCCATTCCTTAATCTTCTATTTTTACCTAGCTTTTACATGGCTTACTCTTATACTGAGTAATAGCTTTTACATGGCTTAATCTTATACTGAGTAATGTTTTTCTCCAAAAGGTATTTGTACATTCTCTAATGCTTGAGTTTGTTAATACATGAGAATGTTTACTTGTTGTCTTTAAAAAAATAAATTAATTAAAAAAAAAAAAGATCTTACGAGAAAAGCCAGCACAAAAAAAAAAATAAAATAAAAGCCACTCTTGCCCTCTCTCTTAGTTACTTTCTTTGGTGCGACAAAATCGCGGACACCCACAAGGTAAAAGATCAGAGGTTTGTTTTGACTCACAATCTGTTGAGGTTTTAGTCCATGGTTGGCTGGCTCCAAGGCAGCACAGCATGGCAGAGGAGAAACAGCCCATGACAGGGCAGGCAGGAAGCAGAGAGGGATCAAAGAGGGATCAAAGGAGGAGGAGGGATATATTCTGTCAAAAAATGTATACACACTTCAGGAAAAGAAAAATAGTATGATGATTTTTCAACAGATGGTGTTACCCTAGTAGGTGGGACCCTAGCGGATGTCTTATATCACAGAAAACCCACTACACCGCTGGCCCTTAGAGAAGAAATAGAAAATGCATGAGCAGCAGTCTCAATGACCAAGGTTACTCCAGCAGCATTTTGCTATACTAATAAATGTCTGGAAGGCAATGCCCACCACTTTGAGCACCTCTTGTAAATGTGGAGGCCAAAGGTAACTTATATTAATCTCATGGTGTCTCGATAAATTTAATACTAAAATATTTATATGAGGTTTTTTTCTCCTGAAGTGTGTCTACATTTTTTTTTGTGGACTCTGTCTATATATTGTATATAGATCCTTCCAGGCCATGCTCAAGCTGACCCACCTCTTCCCACCAGGCTGCACCTTGCAACATCACACGCAGCTGTAAACCCATCAGTGTGGTCTAATCCAATGATGAGTATCACACACCCGTGATCCTCCCAAAAGCTCCACCTATGAGCCCATGAGGCTTTGAGGGACATTTAGATATAAACCATAACACCCTCCACAATTTGTCCTCCATAAGCATCCAGGGTGTTTCTTCAAAAATGTGAATCAAGGGGCCGGGGATGTAGCTCAGTGGCACAGTGCCTGCCTGGCAAGCACGAGGTCATGAGTTCAATTCCCAGTACCAAAAAAAAAAAAAAAAAAAAAGTGAATCAGATCACATCGTTCCTTCCTCTCAACTTTCAAACTAGGTCCCAACACACTCAGAATAAATGATACCCTTACTGAAGACTGCAAAGCTTTACTTCATCTGCATCAACCCCTCAGCCTCACATCTGTGGTTGCATCTCTCACCCTTCTCCCCCTCATTCACTGAGCTCTCTTGCACTCGGGTCCATGAACTCACCAAAAGGAATCCGACCTTAAGATCCCTGCTGCTCCTTGGACCCAGACCGATCTTCTCCTGAGGGTTGCATGGTTACACTCTCATGTCGTTCATAGCTCTGTTCGAACATCACCTACTTAAAGCTTTCTCCAAACAATTTTATGTTCCTACTTTTTTTTTCAATACTGAGGACGGAACCCAAGGCCTTTGCACCGAGCTACATCCCCAGCCCATTTTTAATTTTTTACTTTGGGACAGGGTCTCACTAAGTTGGTAAATTGTCTGGGCTAGGCTCGAACTTGTGAGCCTCCTGCCTCAGCCTCCCTAAATGCTGTGATTGCAGGTGTGTGCCACTATGACTGGCTGCTCACTCTTTATCCTCTTTCCCACTTAATTTTCCACCTATCATTATATTATACAGCCGTTTGTTTATTGCCTGCTTTGTAAGCTACATAAGAGTAAGGACTTTGTCTCATTTTCTACTGTAGCCCTAAACCCCAAAATGATTCACAGTGTAAGTAGAAAACCAGTAATTGAGGCAATGAGATGAGTGAATGCATGGGTCTCAGACGAGAGTGGAAGAAAGCTCTGCTTTTGAACTGTCCAGGATGAGGGAATGTTATCCCCCACCCTTGCCATCCCCAGCTTCTCGTATGCTTCATGCTCACTTGAACTATGCTATGTCCTTTCAGTACTTAAAAGGTTTCTTCTTAGGGTGGGATCAACAGGGTGAGCATAGCCTTAGATCTAGTACACCTTAGAAGCTAGGCAGGGAGTTGCTTTCTGCAGCCCTACAAACACACCAGCTTGCCTGAGTAAGTCTGTTTCCTGATCCAATAATGGCATTAAGAATGTTACTAGCTGATACCTCAACTCTTATTTGTCTCTGGCAAGCCCAACTTTTCTGATACCTTTGTTCTTTCTCTTCTCTCTTTTTTCCCTCTCTCTCCCTTTTCTCTCTTCTCTGAGCTATACCCCTAAACCCCAGGCTCCTCTCTGTAAAAGGCACTGACCAGTTTTCTGCAGTGACAGCCAGGTGTGGTGATGCACGCCTGTAATCCCAGCACTTGAGAGGCTGAGGCAGGAGGATCGCCATGAGTTGGAGTCCAGCCTAAACTACATAGTCAGACTCTGCCTCAAACAAAACAAACAAACAAGCCAAAAAAAAAAAAAAAAAAAAAGAAGAAGAAGAAGGGTCAATGGGATACTAAATGTGTTTCTCTTGCATTTTTTCCTTTTTACTAATAAGGAAAATAATGCTACACATATTACTATTTTTTCCTCTTTTTCAAACCCTTTGTCCACTTAACTACCATGGCTGAGGCCCTCCTTGGACAAACTGTTTCTTAGTATGTCTAATTCACTCACAATGGCGAGTTGGTCTCTAATAAGGAGATATTCAAAGGGGCCAGTTGTTTGCCCCACAAAGGGCTCCTCATTGCCCTATGAGACCCATTTTGTTCATTAGCCCAGGGTCCTCCCCGTAATTAGAACTTCTCCCAGCATAGTGTTTCCATCTGAAAGTACCTGTGACATTTTCCCTGGGATCTGGCCACTGAGACAGGCTAACAAAAAGCCTTGGACACACACACACACTCCTTTCTTCTTACTCTAGGCCTTCATTGATTTGGGATGGAAATTCAAGGTAAACAGTGTCCTTTGCTCTTCAGGAAAGTTCAAGGCTCCTCAGCTATCTTCAAGAAGCTCCAGCTGGTGCACACCTGTAATCCCAGCACATAGTGAGAACCTGTCTCAATCCCCCCACCTCCTCCAAAAAGGAGACCTGCTCTACAGCATGCTCACAGTGTCACCTCGGATTGAGAAGACCCCCGTGTAGATACAGTAAGGTTCCAATGAGCGGGGGATATAGCTTAGTGGCACAAGCACCTGCCTGGCAAGCATAAGGTCCTGAGTTTGATTTCTGGTACAAAAAATAAAAATAAAAAAATAAAATTCCAACCAGAAAGAAACCATCACTACCTTTCTCTAGTAAGGTAATGTTTATTGAGACATATGGAATACCATAGATCTCGCAGTTTGATCTAGAGGAACATTAGAGACAATAGCCCAGGAGCAGTCTGCCGTGCAGGAAGAGTCTCTGGCAGTGCTCCAGAGGGAGGGAGGAGGCTGACGGGAAAAGGATGGGCAATTCAGAAGAGTGAGACTAGTGATGCCTTGGTTACCCTTTTGTCTACTGTACTCAACGAGTAAGCACTCTTCTCCCTCTTATTAATAGCTTCGTTTGGAGGGCTCAATTCAATTGTTCACTGTGGGTGGATTAGGAAGAAGAGTAATTTCTTCTTCTATCTTTAGTTCTGTCTCCCTTGGGAGCCTTCAGAACAAAACATGCCAATTCATTAATAGAACACTTTTTGATGAGAATGCTCTTATCTGCTAAGAAGCAAAATAAACTGCTAGCGGTTTAGTCCTGGAAAAGCACTGGAAAGCTCGGGGCTCATCTTATTTACCATCAGAGTAAAGACAGTCTATTCAAGTGGATGCAGTTGGTTATTACTTAGAACAAATAAAACTCATATCTCCAAGTAAAATAGAAAACACACAAAATTATTTTACTATAAGAGCAGTTATCAAAACATGCGAATTTCACAAGATAATTGGATTATATGGAGCTCATCAATTCCTGAATGCTTGCTGAAGTGGTTTTTATGCCAACTACCAGAATTTCATAACTCAACTGTTAGTAATAGCTGAATGGGGCCGAGTGTGGTGGCCCTGCCTATAATCCCAGCACATGGGAGCCTGAGGGAGGAGTAACACTGTGAGTTCAAGGCCAGCCTGGGCTACATAGTGAGCCTCTGTCTCATAAACAAACAAACAAACAAACAAACAAACAAACAAACAGACTGGAGCTTTTCAAAATGGAAACACTTCCATTTTCTTTTCCCTTTTTATTCCATCCAGGCTATAAGCCTATTGGTTGGTGCCACCCATATCCAGGGAGGGTCTTCCTTCCTTAGTTTGCTGGCCTACATGTTAGCCATCCCCAGACACATCTAGAACAGTGCTTTACTAACCTGCTAGGCAGCTCTTCATTCACTCAAGTTGATCATCCTCTGCCAGCAAAGGTCAATGACTACAGCTTTATGGGAGAACACAAGCTTCAACGCTCTGCTGCCATGCCCATTAAAACTATTGTAGGAGGAGATGTAGCTCAGTGATAGGAGCACTTGCTTCTGGGATCAATCCCTAACAACAGAAAAAAAAGTGTACTGTACTAAGTGTAAAAAATATTGTTGAATTATAGAATTAACTTAGAAATTAAGCTTCTCTTTTTCTGTGTGCTGCTGAGGCTCGAACCAAGGGGCCTCACTTATGCTAGGCAGGCTCTCTCTCACTGAGTTCTAAAAATTAAATTCTAGCTGGGCATGGTGGTGCTCGCCTATAATCCCAGCACTTGGGAGGCTGAGGCAGGAGGATCACCATGAGTTGGAGGCTGGCCTGAACTACACAGTGAGACCCTGTCTCCATAAAAGTTAAGTTCTAACAGAAAGAATTGATATGTGTGGAAGTTTACACAATGGACATCCATTTGTTTAATCACATCTTTTGAGTGCCTGCTATGTTCCAGGCATAGGCAAAGTCAGCCATAGGCCTTGCCCTCATGGGAGCTGAAAACTTGTAGATTGGCAGATACAAATGGAATAACTATGTAAAAAATTACAAAATTCAGCTGGGGACTTAAGTAGAGGGCTTGCATAGCCTGCATAAAGTCCAGGGTTCAGTCCCCAGCACTGTAAAAAGAAAACTATAGAATTATAAAACTAACTTTCTGATTACTTCTATACAGAAAAAGTGTAGAAAGGTGATTTGACCTAGACTAGGAAGTCAGTGAAGGTTTCCTTCTGGAAGGCAGGCTTGAAATGCAAGTTTACTTTGCACAATTGTTACTGGAGCTGAACAGGAGAATATTCCAGGCAATCGGAGGGTGTGCTGGGCGGGGATGGCGGAGCTCTGCCCATCTTATTGGTGCTCTTAACACCATCTGGCAGTGAGATCAAAACCAGCAGATGCTGTGTGGTTGTTGGTAGCCATTGCCTTTGGGAGAAAGACAAATGTCAATAGGAATTACGAACTTTGTTAGAGACTTACGGAAATTGTCCAGTTTAAGCCAACAACAATCCTGTGAAGTGAGCCAAATCATCCTCAATTTTCAGATGGAGAAACCAAGACCAAGGTGAGGTCAAGGTGGGTCAGATTGTAAGAAACAGAATTTGAGCGAAGTATACCCGTAAGTCCAGCACTCCAGAGGCTGAGGCAAGGGGATTGTTGTGAGTTCAAATTCAGCCTGGTCTACATAATGAGTTCAAGGCCAGCCTGAATTACAGTGAGACCCTGTTTTAAAGAAACAAACAAAAAAAGGCTGTTCTTGATAAAGAACAATGGCCACTCTTTATACAAGGAATGATGATCATTTACAGTCATTTCTATGGTTTAGATCATGTTCTTGTTTTTGTCTACTTAGACATTCTGTAGTGGTCATGTTTCATCTCCCTCCATCATCATTATCACAGCGTGGACTTATCTGGTATTTATGTTCTAGGTTTTTGTTTTGTTTTGTTTTTTGGGTTTTTTGTTGTTGTTATTTTTATTTATTTATTTATTTATTTTTTGAGATGGGGCCTTCAACTCACAGCGACCTCCCTGCTTCAACCTCCCAAGTGCTGGGATTGTAGGTGTGCACCACCACACCTGCCTTATGTTCTATTTTTAAAAAAGAAGAAAGAGAAAAGAAAAACAGAGATGAAATTAAACTCAAGGCTCTGAAATGCTTCCAATCACCAGTGAAATGGTTAGTGTTTCCTCTGTTGCTCACCCTGCTGACCCCCAACAGTCACTGAGAATTATAGAAATATAGCTCTGGTTCCTAAATCCTTCACATTATCTTTCATGGAAAGGAATTAAGGCTTTTTTTTGACACAGGGTCTTGCTATTTTTACTTAGAGAAGGGTCATGTTGAGTGATTTGACTTCTAGTGCTTTATTTGAGCAAATGAATTAAAGCTCATTTTAAATTGCTGAGTAGACTTGACCATAAAAGGTGTTGTCACTGTATAGTAATTGTTAAATTGTGTCTCCATGAATAAGGTAAAGCAATTCTATCAGGAACCACTGATATAGGGGTAATGCTACATGTCAAACATGCCAAGTTTGTGGTCTCCAAAGTCAAAGAATTAATTTTAAGAAAAAATAGTGATTAAGAGTAGAAAATTTTATTGGCAAAAAAGAATGGGGAATAGGAATGGGAAATGGGGAATAGGAATAGCTCTTGAGAGACAGAAGGGGTCCTGAATGGGTTGCCAATGAGCCCACCTCTCAAAGGATGTTTTATAGAGCAAAATCATGAGGTGGGTACAATGTGGGTAAAAATTATGATCAACCAATAATATTGCAAGTATAGTTGCTTAGTTAATATTGATCATGGTAGCAAGGGTACATGAGTGACATCACTAATCTTGGTCCATAATCTATAGTCTTGGCCTTGTCTTTAGTCTTTTTTTTTTAAGAGATTAGCACCTTTATTTTATTTATTTATTTTTTTGTGGGTACGGGGGGTCGACCTCAGGACCTCGCGCGCCAGCAGGCACCCGTGCCGCTGAGCGATATCACCGGCCCCTTTTTCGTATGTGGGTTCCGGGAGTCGAACTCAGGCCCTCGCGCTTGCCAGGCAGGCGCTTAAGCCGCTGAGCCATCTCACCGGCCCTTGTCTTTAGTCTTAGCAGTCTTAGTCTTAGCAGTCTTAGTCTTAAAGTCTTAGACTTAGTCTTAGTAGGTGGGAGAGGATGGCCCACCCCAATGAGATAATGGGAAATCTCAAAAGGGTTATACCAATAATCCCAAGCCTCCGTTCATCCCTTAGGGAAGTACATAAAACTAGCCATTGTGACTTTAATCTTCAGATGCACCTCCAGCCACAGTCCTGATGGATTCTCACCTTTTGCACTGACTCCCTGGAGGGCCCAGCCCTGTCTGACTGCCTACTACATTTCTACCTTACTTAGCTGTCTATAATACCACTACTCTTTAGATCTCTGAAAAGGACCATGGAACAAACAAACCAGTGAGGGATAAACTTTGTTTTCTGATGTAACAACCTTGGGGGAGACGTAGCACAGGATTGCTGAACCTGCTGTAATGGGCAGAATCAAGGAAGATCTTGTAAAATTTTGAGAAAAGCAGTGTACTGCCTACAAAAAAAAAAGTACATAGTTTGATCACATTCTTGTTCTAATTCATTTTTTCTATTATTAGATAATACATTGGTCATATAGTGGAGAGATTGCCTTATTTTCAACAATATGTAGTGATTTGCACTCACTGAACAATTGTCATGTATCATAACTATTTACATGGCTCATTTTCTCATTTGATCCTTATAAGTCTGCAAGTGAGTACTTGTTATCATCTCCACTTTACATGTGACTCGGAAATACTGTTGATCTCACCTATGGTTAACATGTCTCATACACAGAGCAATATTCTCAAACTCCAAGCTCTGAACAATCCACTACATGCTGAGTAGCAGTGTTGTGGAAGAAAAACAAACCAGGATTGAAAGGAAAACGCTGTGCACCAAGGAGGTTGGAAGGCAGCTTGTTTATTAGTAACATCAGTGGGCTGGGGGACTGAACCTGAGTCCAAATCACCAGCCCCAGGTCAGTTTAGAGTTTAGTTTAAATACATTTTAGCAAGCAGGAAGTACAAGCTGATTGCAGGTTATTACCTGATTAGTTGCATGAATTAAATCACAGGTTGCCAGGCAGGCTTATTTTAAGTAATCTTACTTATAAGGAATTGTTTGTAACATTCTGGGAAGGAAAGGAGGGGGTCTGAGCTGAGCAGGTAAAGTTAAATGTGTCCTTGAGTGGGCTAGTCTGCTCTGGGCCCAAAGTCCTTGAAGCAAGCTGGAAAAACTACAAACATATCCTTTTGGGTAGGAAAACACAGACATTACAACTGGACTCAGTCAGGCTGACCTAGCACGTTATCTAGAAACTGCAGCTGCACTCAGACACTCCAGGGTGCCTGAGCTTTAGCAATCTAAATATGTGACAGGCAGCAGGAGCTTAGTCAGATGCTACTAATTGATTTCTAATTTCTGCTATGAAATTTCTATAGGTTTGCTACTTCATAACTTGGCTCTTACATTCCCCCATTTTCATTATGGGGAAGATTTTTCTTCCTCAGTTTTTTCAGTTTCTTCAGTACTAAGGAGCCGGTAAGGGAAGTAACCTTTAAAAGGAGTTGATGGTACATAGCTTTAAAGCATTTAGTCAGAAAGTGAGTCAGAATGTGAATCACACAAGGGCCTAAAAGAAGGACTGTCAGGAGGGCCATCAAAGGTCCAAACAGAGCTACTGTCCATGAGGGGAGAAAGTCTAGAGAGCCCCACCAGAAAGAGCCTCCCATAGTATTTTGAACCCTATGTTTGACGCATTCCCACAGCTGTTGGGAGTTTTTTTTTAATTTATTTATTATTTTTTAAAGACAACAAGTAAACATTCTCATGTATTAACAAACTTAAGAATTAGAGAATGTACAAATAGCTTTTGGAGAAAAGCATTACTCAGTGTAAGACTAAGCTATGTAAAAGCTAGGTAAAAATAGAAGATTAAGGAATGGAATAGTCACAGTGAAATTGCATTTTCATACTAGGGAGACAATACAATGTTTACAAATGTGCGTCAAGTTTATTTCGCTTGTGAGTATTTTCTCGAGTTGCATCCATTTACCTATAAAAGTTCCCAGTTTATCTTTCTTTATGGCCGAGTACTACTCCATTGTATAGAAATACCACATCTTTTTTATCCATTCCTCGGTTAATGGGCATTTGGGTTGCTTCCACGATCTAGCTATTAGAAATTGTGTTGCTATAAACATGGGTGCACATATATTGCTGTGGTACGATGTTTTTAATTCTTCTGGGAAGATACCCAGAAGGGGAATAGCTGGGTCAAATGGGACCTCCAATCCTAGTTTTTTGAGGAATCTCCACACTGACTTCCACAGTGGCTGTACCAGTCGACACTCCCGCCAACAGTGGAGAAGGGTTCCTTTTTCCCCACAGCCCCTCCAGCATTTGTTATTAGTTGATTTCTTGATAATAGCCATTCTTTCTGGGGTGAGATTTTTTTTTTTTTTTTACTATCCCTGACCTGTTGGCATAGTAGCAGCATTTTTCTTCTAGGAAAAGGCAAGTGCCTCCATGTTGGGCTGACAGGAGATCTAAGGCTCTTTGATTCTGGAGGATGACTGCAGCTAAAGAATTTATTTGATCCTGCAGCATATCTATTGAGGTTTGTATGTTGGCAAAATCTCCAGCTATCTGAGCACTTAACTGTGAGTACTGTTGTTGGCCTATACCAATGGCTGTAGCACTGAGTGTCAGCCTCCCTGTTATCGCTATTTCCACTAGTATGGACAGTATCACGGGGTCACACTTTTGATGTGACTGATGGGCATGAGTAGGACTTCGTCAACCAGGATAGACTGAGAGGCCAGGCACCAGAAAAGCAAGTGCACAAAGACTCGTCTTGTTACTATCAAACACTTGGTGTATCCCATCAGAACAAACAAAGAAAGCTCCAAGGGGGGGGCATCAGAGAACCTGTGGTGACAGTCAAAATATGCAATCAGCAGAGACATTTTGGCCTTTAGTGGAACCCAGGAAGCAGGAAGTGTTTCCCCATACTGTCGTGGGATAGGGCTGAAGTAAACAGTCAGGAGTATTAGTAGAATTGAGTTCAGAATTATTTTGAGTTAGGCCTAGAGCTCAATAGGAAAGAATGGAAAGAGAAACACAGAGCCAACAGTCTTTGCCCAACTCTGGCTTCACAGCTTGGAGGACCTGATGGGTGTCATTGACCAGATGCAGGAGATCAGGGGTTGGAGGTCCTGTGTGATTTTTAACAGGCTCAGGGGCCAATGGGAATACCAGAGGTTTTGGGGAAGGGGTCTTAATGCGAGATGGGGGTGCCAGAGGTGATCAGACCTTTATAATTTTTAAAACAAGCCATGGGTCTTGTCCCTGTCTATCTACCAGGACTTTTATCTGGCAACCTGATGACCAGCCTTGATGGGAAGGATCTGGAATAGTATACTGTAAGGGGCTGCAAGTTCCTGGCAAGCAGGTTGGGCTGCAGGGAAGCTGAGTCAATAGGCTATCTTTGGATCCACCCCAGTCTATGACACAGTCCCATCTAGGGGAGAACATAGATGAGAAAGGGGATTTATAATGTTTTTTGATTTGTCTCTATTCTGGGCAAATATACTTTTTATTAGTGCAGTATTTTCATCCCCAGTTTAATCCTCCACACCCTGAAGAATAGCGATGATTTTTCCAATTTGGAGTCTCAGCCTGAACTGGGCATGCATCAAAATAAATATTTACTTTAGGCTGAGAGGGATCCCATTTAGTCTGATTAAGAACTATGACAGGGTTTATGCCATAAACCTGAAATTGGAATTTTCAATGTCTTGAATTTTCATATATTCCTAGGAGGTTTAGGTACATTATCCAGAGAAAAATCATTTTAAACAGTTAAGGGTACTTAGACCAACAACCATGACAAGATAGAAAAGGACAAAGGTAAACTTCTGTGGAATTTTCCAATCTCCTGGAGACACAGTGCAAAATATAATAGCAAATATCAAGACTAATGGGAGGGGCCGGTGAGATGGCTCAGCGGCTTAAGCGCCTGCCCTGCAAGCGCGAGGGCCCGAGTTCAACTCCCGGAACCCACATACGAAAAAGGGGCCGGTGATATCGCTCAGTGGCACGGGCGCCTGCTGGCGCACGAGGTCCTGAGGTCGACCCCCCGGTACCCACAAAAAAAAAAAAAAAGACTAATGGGAGGAAAAAGGCTAAGAACCCAACTGAATAACAGTACATTGGAACTAAATCTTAAGAAAACAAAGCAAGATAATTAGTAGAACAGTCACACCAATATAAAAGACAGTAAAGGCGATTTTGTGAGGGACTCCCCAGTCTTCTGGAGATACAGCCCAGAGTACTGTGGCTAACACTGAGATAAACAAGAGAAGGGGAACTAATATCCAGACTGGGTAACAAAACATGAGTCAATTAGGACAGGTATTCCAGTGTATGGCATCCATTCAATCTTTAGCTGTGTGTAGACCCACCCGCTTCTGGAGTGGTGGGGGCAGGGCTTTGAGTGTGTTGTCTCTTCAGGGTAGTCTTTAAAGGGTTTGTTTCATCAGAGCAGGCCTTCCAGCAATTGTCAGGATGAGCCCACTTGATCCTGGAGTGATGAACCAAGGCTGGATCTCTGCCACTTTTACTGTGGGGAAAGAGGATCCTTTTTCCAATCTTTAACCCAAACCATATCACCTGGACTGGTGTGTGTGCAGGCATATCTGTAGGTATAGGAGATCTCTCTGCTATATTTTTATGTATCTGGGAGAAAGTTTTTCCTAACTGAATCAGTTGTTTTTGCAAGGTGATATTTTCCAACTGTTGTAGATCTCCTTGGAGGCCTTTAATTACTGGTGGGGACCTCCTGAATAAAACATTGAAAGGGGTGTATCCAGTGGGTCCTGGTGAAGTCTTAACTTTCAGGAAGACCATAGGTAACAAGTCCACCCACGGTATCTGAGTTTTTTGGTAATACTTTGTCGGTATTGACTTTAGGGTTCTGTTTATTTGCTCTACTTTATCAGAGCTCTGGGGCCTATAGGCATTGTGGCAATTTTATTTAATTTTTAGTTTCTTGGCTAACTTTTGAGTTATTTTTGCTACAAATGATGGTCCATTGTTACCGCCTATAGTCAGGGGTAGTCCATATCTGGGAATAATTTCTCTTAATAAAACTCTGCATACTTTAGAGGCCTTTTTAGTCTTTGTAGGGAATGCCTCTGGCCAGCCAGAATAAGTGCAAACAAGGACCAACAAATACTTGCAGTGCTGGCATTGCTTAATTTTAGTAAAGTCTATCTGAAGATCTTCAAAAGGAGAGAGTCCCATATGTTGGATCCTGGGTGGTGGTCCGAGGCCTGTTGAGGCCTTGGTCCTTGCACAGATTTGGCACCTTTTGCTGATGGCTACACAAATTGATGTCAATTTTGGAATATAATAATAGCAACCTAGAAGCTGTGCCATAGTAGTCTTTCCTCCATGGGTGATATCATGGTGATGCTTAACCCAGGTGCAGGCTAGCTCCTTTGGAATGATCACTTGATCATCTGGTAGAGCCCAGACGCCATTTGGGCCCACATTAGCTCCTTTTTGTTCTGCCCATTTTATATCTTCTTCAGTAGAATGGAGGGGACCTTGGTGTAAGCTAAGAACAGTTTTTGGTGGGATCTCATATAGAACTTTTAAGTTTTGGACCAAATCATTGTCTTTCCAAGCCGAGTCTTTAGCAGCCGGCTTGGTGGCCTCATCTGCTTTATGACTGCCAAGAGTAACAGTGTCCTTTACTTTTTGATGTCCTTTGCAATGGATAATGGCAACTTTTTAGGTTTCCAAATTGCAGTCAAGAGTTGAGAGATTTTATCCCTGTTCTTGATTTGTTTTCTTTCTGCTGTCGGGAGTCCATGCTCTTTGTATAACATCCCATGGACGTGGACTATAGCAAAGGCATACTGGGAATCTGTGTAAATATGGACCTTTTTGTTCTTTGCCCAGTTAATGGCCTGTATGAGTGCCTAGAGCTTGGCTTGTTGAGCCAACCAATTTTGAGGAAGAGGTCCAGCTAGGAGCACCTCTTTGGTGGTTATAACAGCATAGCTGGCCCTATGTTGTCCCCCTTTAACAGAACTACTTCCATCCGTGAATAGGGTGTACTCAGCGTCTGCTAAAGGCTCCATCTGAAGGTCAGGCCAACTAGAAAAGAGCTCATCAGTTAGTGTAAGGCAATCATGGTTGGGCCGTCTGAGCTCTGTGGGCAAATAAGTGGCTGGGTTCAGAGCTTTGACTGGCTGGAAAGTGAGTCGGGGATTTCCAACAAGCAGTCCTTCATACTGAGTGATCCAGCTGCTCAAGAGCCAATGATATCCCCGACTGTTGAGGAGTTCAAGAACAGTTTGCAGCACCTGGACAGTCAGGTTTTGTCCCAAAGTTAATTTGTCTGCTTTCTTGATCAGGAGAGCTGTTGTTGCAAGTGTCCACTAACAGGGAGGCCATCTTTTAGATACCAAGTCTAATGTCTTAGACAGGTAGGCAATTGGCATTTCCCAGGGTCCTACTGTTTGAGTTAGGACACCTGAGGCATCATGTTGTCTCTCATCCACAAACAGGTTGAAGGGATGAGTCACATCTGGGATTTCTAGAGCTGGAGTTGAGGCCAAAGCTCTTTTGATTTGTTTGAATGCCTCAATTTTTTCCAAAGTCTAATTTAGAACAACTCTTTTAGTTGTGGGCCCTTTTAACATGTCATAAAGTGGCCTGGCTTTTTTAGCATACCCAGGTATCCAAATTTGACAGAAACCAGCTGACCCTAAAAACTCTCTGAGTTCTCTTTTACAGTCAGGCCATGGGAGAGAGCAAATGACTTTGTTTTTGTTTTTGTTTTTGTTTTTGGCCTAAGTGTCAGAGCACTTTTTCTAAGTCAAACCCTAGATATCTGACTTTTTGCTTATAGATTTGAGCCTTTTTCCAGGAGATTTTGTACCTGGTGTCACAAAAATGGTGGAGGAGTTCCCCTCCAACAGTCCTTTTTTGTGGGACTTCCAATTAGGATATCATCCATGTACTGCAAAAGTGTGCAGTGAAATCTCCCGTGGGAAAACTTGGGAGAACTTGGCTAGATCAGCTGCCAAGGCTTCCCCAAACAGCGTGGGAGAATTTTTGAACCCTTGAGGAAGCTGAGTCCATGTGAGTTGTCCCTTTTGTCCTGTGTCAGGGTCCTCCCATTCAAAAGGGAAAAGAAGCTGGCTGGCAGGAGCTATTCACAGGCAGAAGAAAGCATCCTTTAAATCTAGGCAGGTGAACCAGGCAACATCGGGAGGGAGCAGGTCCAGGAGGGTGTACAAGTTTGGGACCATTGGATGTAAAGTTATAGTGGCTGCATTAACAGTGTGGAGATCTTGTGCTGGCTGATATTCCCTGTTAGGCTTTTTAACTGGCAGTAATGGAGTGTTCCAGGGTGACTGGCAGTCTACTAGAATCCCAGCTTGTTTCAGTCTGGAAATGTGGGGTTTGATCCTGAGGCAGGCTTCATGAGACATGGGGTACTGCTTGATGGCAATGGGATTGGCTCCTGGATTAAGTCCAGTCATCAAAGGGGGCATGATTAATGGCTAGCCCCGGAGGCGAGTTTTCCACTCAGACATCTGGATACATGGTTTTTAGAACCTCAGGGTTATAGTCTTTGGGCATTTCTGTTTGATAGAGGCACCACTCTTCTCTCAGGGCATGGTCAGAGTCAATATCAAGTCTGGAGTCAGAGCCCCAAGGGTGAGGATGGCAGGTCAATGAGGAAAAGAAATATTCGTTTCTAACTTTGACAGGAGGTCTCGGCCCAGCAAGGGAACAGGGCATTCAGGCATATATAAAAATTCATTTTTGATGAAATGTCCTTCAAGCTCACAAGATCTGCTTTGGCAAAACCTCTTTTCAGTGGGAATGCCAGTAGCCCCCATTAGTTGAATTTGTTGAGAAGTCAAAGGGGCAACAGGTTGGGTGACAATGGAGTATTTGGCCCTACTGTGTACCATAAAAGTCATTGGTTTCTCCCCAATTTGTACTGTGACCGTGGGCTTCTGGGGGTCCATTCTAATAGAGCCTGTGCCATCAAAAAGTGCCATCAAAAAGTGAGAGCAGGGGATCAGGTGGAGGCAGGTTTAATGCCTCAGAAGTGTGCTGGTCCTTCAGTCAGAGGGGGGTATTTGTCTTTCCGGTGTCCAAATTGTTTGCATTGGGCACATTGGTTCAGGGCTAAAGCACAGGGGTGACAGCCTGTTTTGGATTGAGGTCCCTGTGAGGCTTTGTTGCCTTGGCTCCGGTTATGTTGCTGACTTGTTTAGAACCCCTCCAGAAGCAGCTTTCCTGAGATTGCACCCAAGAGGGCAGTCTGATTACATTCACGTTTTTTCCTTTCATCTCTTTCCTGGTTTATAAAAACCTTTTGAGCTATCTGGAGCAGCTGAGAGGTGTTCATGTCAGCAAACCCATTGAGCTTTTGCATTTTTCTCTGAATATCAGAGGCACACTGTGACACAGAACTTGAATTTATTATCTGTTAATTTTGGGGTGCATCAGGATCAAATGGGGATTAAATTTGGTAGGCTTTACACAGTCTCTCATAAAATTTTATAGGACTTTCATTGGATTTTTGAGTAATTTCAGCAATTTTGGACATATTGATGGGCTTTTTTCCCCCTGCTTTTATTCCTGCAAGGAGGGCTTTTCAATACTCTGTTAAAGCATTATGGCCCCCTTCAGTGTTAAAGCCCCAATCTGGCTGGGTAGCAGGAAAGGTAGTGTTTACCTAGGCATCAGGATCAGCAGCAGCAGCTGGAACTCTAGTCTTTGGCCAGGCTTGTCCTCCGTCTAAAATGCAGGCATGCTCCTCAGTGTTGAAGAGTGTCAGAAGAATGTGTTGGCAGTCATCCCAAGTCAGCTGATGTGTCTGGAAGATTCAGGTCAGGAGATTGATCATGGCTTGGGGCTTTTCTGAGTAGGATGGCGTATGATGTTTCCAGTTGAGGAGGTCAGTGGAGCTGAAAGGCTGATAGTATAGAGCAGCCAGTTGATTTGGTCTCTCCACACCAGGATATCCTCAAAGAGGCATCTGGAGATGTGATGAGCGGAGTTGGTGATCAATGGGACTTGGGGCGGGTGGCTCCTGGGGGCTAGGTGGTGGTGGCATGGTCGGTGGGGATGGAGCAGTAGAGTCTGGCAGTGTGGCTGGCAGCTGGTCAGGAGCCACGGCTGCCTCTGGGGGTGGTGGTGGCGGGTCTGGCAGGTCTGGATGATTGCCCATGTATGGAGGAGGGAAATCTTCTTTGGGATCATTAGGCAGAATGGGCTAAGTCTTTTTGGTTTTAGTCTTTGAGGCTTTTTTTATAGGGGAACTCTGATCTGGCCGATTGGTTTTGATCATGAGGACAGTTCCCTTTTCTTGGCAAGCACAAGCACAGAGCTATGGCAGGAGAATTTGACACAGTTCTAGCCAGGAGTCAATATAAGGGAACTGATCAGAGCGGCCTTTCAGTAAAGGATCGGTCACTTTGTCCCAGACTCAGCAGATGATTTCCACATTCAGGGTTTCCTCTGGTGGCCAAGCAGGGCATAAGTGTAGCCAGTCGATCTCACAGAAAATGTGGAGTTGCTGCAGTTTCATATTCACCCTGTAGTCTTCTGAGAAGCCTTTCTTGAAGTTCTCACCATGCAGTCTAAAACAGTGGGCTTACTCTGGCTTGTACCCATACTGACTCCCTATTGATGTATGTAGTGCCCTTGAATGGTGTCGTGACAGACAAAGGGTGGACATCCCTCACAAAGGAGAGACCACTCAGGCACCCACCTGGCCACTTGGCTCTTGCCAACGTTGGGACCATCAGGACTAATGAGAAGCATTGGTACATTCTCTGTTTTGTCCGTTCAAGTCTCTGAAGAGAAACTGCCAAGCAGTGCTTGGTCAGACGCTGCAAGTTAGGGCCCAATCAAGCTCCATAACTCTGAGCCCCCGTGGGGGGCTTTTGTTGTGGAGCACAGATGGAACGACCTATTGCTTACATTGTCTGTTTATACTCAGTCCTCACATCCACACACGAGCACACAGAGGTTAATAAATTCCAATCCCCAGTCCCAAGGGCGAAATCTTAACTGAAACCCAAACTGAACCTGGCTGACCTGTCTAATGCAGGTGAGGCGTGATCAGGGCCTCCTTCGTCCCATGGAGGGGGACGGAAAACTGACAGACTGACTGAGGAATTTCCCAAGGCAATCCTACCTTATCTGAGGGCCTGAATCGTTCACGTTCCATTTCCTCTTGTTGGTCCAGTGAGGTCTTTGCTGCCGCACAGGGGCTCCTGCTCCTAGACCACTGAGGAGATCCTGAAAAGTGTCACAGGGTGCGCCATCCCATATGCAAGTCAGAAGGTGAGTCCTGCTGCGAGCAGCAAGCCTCCACTGGTGACCTAAAGGGGTCAGCATAGTGTTTTCCTGGCCAACTGCACCAAGAATATTGTGGAAGAAAAACAAACTAAGACCGAAAGGAAAATGCTCTGCACTGAGGAGGTTGAAGTCAACTTGTTTATTAGTAACACCAGTGGGCTGGGGGACTGAATCTGAGTCCAAATCACCAGCCCCAGGTCAGTTTAGAGTTTAGTTTAAATACATTTTAGCAAGCAGGAAGTACAAGCTGATTGCAGGTTATTACCTGATTGGTTGCATGAATTAAATCACAGGTTGCTAGGCAGGCTTATTTTAAGTAATCTTACTTATAAGGAATTGTTTGTAACATTCTGGGAAGGAAAGGAGGGGGTCTGAGCTGAGCAGGTAAAGTTAAATGTGTCCTTGAGTGGGCTAGTCTGCTCTGGGCCCAAAGTCCTTGAAGCAAGCTGGAAAAACTACAAACATATCCTTTTGGGTAGGAAAACACAGACATTACAGCTGGACTCAGTCAGGCTGACCTAGCACGTTATCTAGAAACTGCAGCTGCACTCAGACACTCCAGGGTGCCTGAGCTTTAGCAGTCTAAATGTGTGACAGGCAGCAGGAGCTTAGTCAGATGCTACTAATTGATTTCTAATTTCTGCTATGAAATTTCTATAGGTTTGCTACTTTGTAACTTTGCTCTTACAGAAGGAAAGGCCAACTTTCAAGTAGGCCACCTCCCCAGCTGCACTGCCCTCTCCTGGACCACTGAGCTTTTTAGATGCAGCCCACCACTATGATGGCTAGAGCCAACCCCTAAGGATGATCTGGAGCCTCCTCTGTCTCCAGTGTGTCTGAGTAGCTCACAAAGATCCTCAAAACGTTCTTGGGGTTCAGTCTGTTGTCCTAGAAACAAAATTCCTCTAGGGGGCAGTGTGGATAAAACTACTTGGGCCAATTTAGCAAAATACCGTTGCCCATTAAAACTATTACAAAAAACAAAACAAAACAAAACAAAACTATTACATGTAATGGATGAACTCAGTGATTCAGAGAAGTTAAAAACTTGGTCAAGGTCACCAGCTAATTAGTAAGGGTTAATCTCTGTCTAACTTCATAACAATTTCTTTTCATTCTGTGGGGCTGGCTTCCTGACCATTCTTTAGACCAAAAGGAATAGGACATAGCTAGTACATATATGTGGGAGCATCTACCCTGTGCCTAATTCATGAAGTAAACAAAAGAGAAAAGATAAACTGGGCATGGTTGCACACACCCGTAATCTCAGCACTCCAGAGGCTGAGGCAGGATTGCTTCAAGTTTGAGGCCAGCCTAAACTTCATAGCAAGACACCATCTCAAAACAACAGCAGCAGCAGCAACAACAACAAAAAGAAAAACAATACCACTCGGGAGAAGCAGTATTCTTTGGGGAGAGACGGGACTAAGTTAAAGCAGAAAAATAATTGAGAATTTAGGGATTTTGTACATTACCACTGTCTGCAAGTTTACAGGCTAAAGGAGGATTACTCAAATAAATGAATGAATACTTATACATATAATAACCAATTCTGGAAAGTCCTACAAAGATAAAAAATAAACAAGAGGCTAAGAGATAAAAAAAAATAAGGAATTGACTTAAGAGAAGAACCTCAAAGACTGAAAAAGAGTTGGACAAGTGAAGAATGTTTTACATAGACAGAAGAGCTAGTACAAAGGCCTGAAGAGAGGAAAAAATTAAGGTTTGGGGTTGAAGAAATGCCAGTGTAACTAGGGACCACTCTTCCAGGACTACATGATACTATCTATTCCTCAATTCCATTTAATACAAATAAGAGGAGGTTCCAGGAAGAAGTGATAAATTGAACAGAAACAAAGACAGGAAAACACTAGACTGTTTTTGGGGAGAGTAGCAATGTACTGTATTCAGGCAGGTCACCAGGAACTCTGTACTCTTAGCAATAGGTGAAAAGGCTAGGTGGTTGGACTTACAAGTAGGCTAAAGATTTGGTTCTATTTGAGAAAGGAGCTCATGCATGGAGGTGCACACCTGTAACCCCAGTGTTTGGGAGGCTGAAGTGGGGGGGATCATTCAAGTCCAGGAGTTTGAGATTACCCTAGGCAACATCTCGAGCAAGACCTTGTGACAAAAAAAGGTGTGTGTGTGTGTGTGTGTGTGTGTGTGTGTGTTGCTGAATTGTTTTAAACAATGGAGTTAAATTTAGAAAGATGAATCTCAGACAGTAGAAGGCGTGAATCAGAAGCAAAGATACCTACTGGAAAGCCTTTGCAATAATTCCTCCTGATAAGCAAGGCAACCAAATCTCACCCCTGTAATTTTTGTCCCAGCTCAGTTTTGTCATTTTTCTAGCCTAAGGAGGAGCAGTAGGAAAGGATCCCCTACTCAGGCAGGCTTCACAGGCAGGAGTGGAGGCACTGGCTCTGCAGGTGGGTTCTGGCTGCGGCAGTGCTGTGGGTTCCGAACTGGGCCCATAAAGGTGCCATGAAATTTTCTGGCGAGGAAGCACCCAATCCTATCTCCTGAGTCTGTTCAGTGGCAGAGCTTTGTGGGGTCAAGCAAGCCTCCAGGTGTCAGGGGGACCAAGTCTTTCAACAGATGACCTGGGGCTAGTCTAGCTGGTCAGGATTTGCTGTTGCCTGGGGTCTAGCTCATCAGGATTTGCTGTTGCTTGTTACCTCCAAGAAAGGGGGCCACGCCACCATTCCCATTAGGCCTGGCTCTTTGATTCCTGCTAAACACCCCAAGAGAGTATCCCCTAGCCTGTATTAGTTGCTGTAAATGATTCAATCTTTCTACCTCCTCACCTACACCCCCATCTTGTGTCTCCTTTACTCTCAAAGCTGGTAAACAAGTTGAGAGCCAGCTTTGCAGGTTATCACGGAGCCCCATTTCACCTGCCATTCGTTGCAGTCTTGAAGGTTACCTTAGCAACATGTACATTGCTTTTGGCTTTTATTGTACAGTCAGTGCTATACAATTTATTTTGAATTTTATAAATTTGTAGCTATTTATGTGTTTGAGACATGGTCTCACTATACATTCCAGGCTGGCCTGGAACTTGTGACATCTTCCCACCTCAGGCTGCAGAGTGCTAGGTTTATAGGTTCGAACCACCACACACAGCCCTTTGTAGCATTTTAGATAAGGTTGAGTTTGTACTTTGTTGAGTAAAGGAATTGATTGAATAAACCTAGAATTCGAATGCAATGATAACAGACAGAGAGAACTAGGACTTAGGTAGAAGTGCTGGTACAATGAAAGAATCACTCCTCCCCTAAATATAACAAATACTGTATAAAATCTCCTAGGGCTGGGTGTGGTGGCGCATGCCTGTAATCCCAGCACTTGGTAGGCTGAGGCAGAAGGATCACTGTGAGTTCAAGGCCAGCCTGGGCTACACAGTGAATTCAAGGCCAGCCTGAACTACATAGGAGACCCTGTCTCAAAAAAAAAAAAAAAAATCGCCTAGAGCACAGAGCAAATAGGCATTCTCCAGGGGGAATCTCTGACAGGAGGGAAAAGGCTGAAAGCATCTGTGAGATTTGGGGGTCTCCATTTCCTTTGGGGGGGTTCTCTGACTTTGGGCACCTGGCCTGTCATCAAAACATAGCAGCGAATCCTCCCAGAATGGAACCATAAGCTTCCTGGAGAAAAATGGAACATTCCTGGGGTTCTAATATCAGTGGCTAGGAGGTAATGGTGACAGTCAGGAGGATATTACAAATGAGGTTCTGGAGTATATATACTCTTCCATCACCTAACAGCTACTCTCACCCCTCAAACTCCACTTTTAAAAATTATGTGGTATTATTTATATGTTCTCATCCCTCAAGTATGAATAAGTAGAAATGGTACAGAGAAAAGAGAGCTAGAAGAAAATTTCCTGAGGACAAATTGATAGGATTTAAACCGGGTGTGGTGGTGCACGCCTGTAATCCCAGCACTCTGGAGGCTGAGGCAGGAGGATTGCCTGTGAGTTCAAGGCCAGCCTGGGCAACATAGTGAGACCCTGTCTCAGCAAAACAAACAAACAAACAAACGAACAAAAACCTGATACAATTTAAAACCTAACCTGATAAGATTTGAGGAAGAGAGAGACCAGAAAATATGAAAGAAGCCTGGGTGTGGGAATGATGGTGCTTTAAGATCTTTTTTTCCTTTACACTGACTTTTTTTCCAATCAGATTTTATTAGTCTATTTTAGATATATAGAATTATCACATTCATCATAGAGAATTTGTACCTGTACATGACACAACTTGATTCTTTTTTTCCCATTCCCCTATCCTCCCTTCACCCCTCCTCCCCTCCCCATTTACAAAAGCTTTGTTTCCATTTTTTCTTTCTTATATATTGTTTTTACTTTTCCCTTCCTCCTTCCCCCTCCCTTTTCCCCCTCCCTATTTGAACATTTTCTTTCTATTTCACAATACCTACTATACATTTTGGTCCTTATTTATACTCTCAGTTTCTCACACTACAGAAACAACGTGTATTTACAAATGTGTGTCCGATTTATTTCATTTAACAGATCCTTTACACTGACTCTTCTCTAAGCAAACTTCCGCTAATTTTGTTTCTATAAAGATGTCATTATATTTTTTAGGATAAATTAGAAAACTGGGTTCTTGCGACTTAATCACCAATTAGGTGAAATGATAGAATCAAGTTCTTGAACTTGCAGATCAGAAATTCTAGCCTAAAACGAATGTGGTGGCACACACCTGTAATCCCAGCATTAGGGAGGCTGAGGCAGGAGGGTCGCTTTGAGTCCGAGGCGAGCCTGGGCTACATAGCGAGACCTTGTCTCAAAAAAGTCAAAAAAGTCAAAAAAGTAAAAAAAAAAAAAAAAAAAAAAAGAAAGAAAAAGAAAAAAAAAAAAAAAGAAAAATAAAAAAAGAGAAAAATTTAAATAGTAGCAATACCCGGGATGTGATGG
Source organism: Erethizon dorsatum (assembly GCA_028451465.1). Taxonomy (NCBI): domain Eukaryota; kingdom Metazoa; phylum Chordata; class Mammalia; order Rodentia; family Erethizontidae; genus Erethizon; species Erethizon dorsatum. The sequence goes on along the minus strand of CM051827.1, from coordinate 103,410,710 downwards.
CAAACGCCTGTTCTCTCAAGATCTTGGTAACTGCTATTCTTAAGCTAGCTAGCTCCATGACTTTAGCACCTATTTCCTGTGCACGAGGAACCCTTTTTTTTTTTTCCTCTCTCATACTTTGAGGTCTTTAATCCACCTGAGCTTTACTTTTGAATATAGTTTGAGGTAGAAATATAATTCTGTTCTCCTTTGGAAAAAAAATGTCTCAGCGCCATTTATTGACGTTTATCCTTTCCCCACTGACTTGTAACGCCCTGTCATAAGCCCACTTCCCTTGGAGCTAGTTTTTATTTCGGCCTAACAACCTGTGCTTCATAGTTTCCCTCGACCAGGGATGCTTTTCTTTAGGCTCCTCTCAGGGCTACCTTCCACTCGTTCTGCAGATCGCAGCTCAGTCGTCGTCTTCCTCATATCTGAACTGTTTATTGGCATTTCCGACTTCATGACTTCGTGACTCGGTGACTCCCTGTCTCCAGGGGGCCGGAAGAACCTAACTGGGTTGGAGCCCTGACCAGCTGTTACTAGGCTGTTGCTAGGGCGGTTCTAGCGGAGGCTGGGGAGAAGAGCAGCACCGGGCGCCCTAGTGACGGGATCAGGCGGGCGCCCGAGTCGCTAAGAGCAGCGTCACCGCGCGCGGGCGACCGGAGGCGGGGCCGGGGACGAGTCACGTGGCTTGGTTGCCTACGCGCTGCTGGGCCGTGGGAAGATGGCGGACGGAAAGGGAGACGCCGCCGCCGCTGCCGGGGCCGGGACTGAGGCTCCGGTGGTAGCGGGAACCGGAGACGGAGCCGAGACTGAGTCCATGGCTCGGGGTCATGGCCCCGCATCTCCGGTTCCGGGAGTCCCGGGCCTGCGACCGTGTCTGTGGCAGCTGGAGACAGAGCTGAGGGATCAGGAGGTGTCGGAGATCTCATCTTTGAACTACTGCCGGAGCTTCTGCCAGGTGAGGGGCTGACTGGCTGGCCGAGGGTGGCAGGGTGGGGAGGCCAGGGGAAGAGCCCTCAGAGCTGTTGCAGCCGCCGAGGCTGGACTGAAAGACACCACCCCCAGGTCTCGCCGCGCCCCCGGGCCGGGAAGGCCCAGCGCCGAAGCTCCACCGCCAGGCCCCCTCCGCCACAGCCCGACTTTGGTCACTGAAGGGGCGGGTTGCGCCGGGCCGTACCGAGCCCGGAGAGCGCTGGCGGCTCCGTGGAAGGGCAGTGCCCTGTCGTCGTTGCCTGTGTCCTGGCCTAGTGCTTAAGGCCACTGCTCCCTTAGGGATTGATAGCTTGTTTCTGCCGGAGATTGCTTTTTTTAGTGCGGGATCTCCGAATTGGAACAAAACCCAGCTTTTGTTTTTTGTTTTTAAATAATCCGAGAAGAGGATTTGGGGCCAGGGACATACCTTTGGAGTCAACTGGCCCCTGAACGGTATGACAGGTGGTGTTGAAAGACGTCTAGGGCTTTCTGGTTAGGGATTGAGGAACCGGTTAGTTGTTTTTGCCCATTTGGGCGGGGGTATGTTTATGCTGTTCTTTAAATTCCTTTGTATTTATTTGAGGATTGTGCTACCAGCAATGAGGCTAGTGAGCTTTGTGTTGGCGATTAGTCTTTGAGTAGAAGAGGGTTGGGAAAGAGATGTGCTGTGTGGCCTCTTCTGGCAGTCGTATAATCGATCATTTCTGGGTCATAGTGGATCCTAGCCTATGATTATATATTTATGCATGTGTCTAGTTTGACCTCTGCTATCACTGAGAGATTTTTCTCAAGTTTGTAAGTCTTTTACTTATGTAAATGTTTGCTATTATTTCTACTTCTGATGTTTGTTCTATCAGGTTACACAGTCACCCCTCTGCTCCTCACCTGGCATACCTTAGGGATTATGAAATAATCGTAGTATATTGGCGCTTGGACTCTTAATGAGCCATTGAGTGTGTGTTGAATAAATTGTGGAGTCCCAAAGTTATAATTTGGGGTGGGGTGGTTCAGAGCGGAATCAAAAGTTGATCTGCTTTAGTGAGCCAGAAGGACCTCACCTATTTAAGTGGAATTGTCCATGCTAATCTTTTCCATACATTGCATCACTTCAATTTTTGGGTGTATAAGCTGCATTTCTCTGCACATTTATAAGTCGAGGTGAAATTGTTCTTTGCTTCTTTACTTGATATTAGTTATCTTATTTAATACTTTCACTTTACAGTTTTGTTGTTGTTGTTTTGAGACAGTGTCTCACTATGTAGTCCAGCCTGACCTTGAACTCATTATCCCAGGCTGGCCTCAAACTTGCGGCGATCCTCCTGCCTCAGCCTCCCAAGCGCTGGGACTACAGGCATGTGCCACCATGCCTGGCACTTTGCAAATTTTTGCCACTTCTTTAGAATGGTGCTGGGCACTTCCATCAAGTGCTGAGGAAATACAAATGAGACACTGTACTTTCCCTTGATGAGTTTACAGTTGATGAACTGTTGTGGAAATGACAGTATTTCCAACACAGTTTTGGTAATGATAGAAAAGAAGGTGGTGTGTAGGCAGTGGTGAGAGAGCTCTCATGGGACATCCCAGTGGGAAAGACAGTTAACTAGTAAAAATAAATTTTAAAAAAGAAGGTTAATTATAGATTGTGATATGTGCTTAGAACTGGGAGGAGGCCACTTTGGATAGGACAGACCATGTGGCTGAAAGGACGGAAGTCAGCCAAGTGAAGGTCTGGGGGGGAACAGCATTTCAGTGCCAAAGGTAGAGGTGTGGGGGAGATGGGGAGTGTTGTGGGAGAAGATGGAGCTAATTGCAGAGGGGCTGGGGGGTGGGGCAGGAAGACAACTGTGGATTTTGAGTGAAGCTTCTAAGCTTGAATTGTCTTCCTCCAAGGATAACAAGCTTGTCAAGAAATTCCACACATATACTTTGTTTTATGTCTAGTTATAGCTCCAACTTTATTTTAATGAATGTTTTAATGTCATGAGTCTTGGTAACACCTGGAGATGTGAAAGCCTAGAAGATTTTAACAAGAAAATACTTTGGTAATTTTCCTTTTCTGTGAGTTTTTTACCCTTGAAATTTTTCCAAAAACATTTTTTGAACTAATAAGAGCAGGTGTTCCTTTAACATTAGGTTGTAATAGAGAGCACATTGGACTGGGAGAAGTTGGGTCCTAATTATGACTGCTTCTTCTTAGCTAATAACCTTGGGCAAACTATGACTGCAAAACTATATCTTGTTTTCTAACCTTTATCTTCTTACAATATTTTATGCAAACAATAGAACAGGAAAGTTTGTGTACAATTTTTACCAAAATTTGTCATAATATTTTGTTACATTGTTTCCAGTAGCCCAGATAGAACCAGCTGTGTCCTTGAGCACCAGTCCTAGGAAAAAATTTAAAATTTATGAAGCAGGAAAACTGTCACGCATTAATCAGGTTGGTTAAATAGCTTTTGGTTTTGCATTTGAAAGGCAGAATAAGATTTATTCATTTACTTAAGAAACACCAATTGTATGACTTAAGTGCTGAAGGTGGGAAGGTGGGAAGCTAGGGGCATATTGTGGGTAGAGAAAGTATTAATTTTTTTTTTTTTTTTAGACGGCGTGTCACTATGCAGTTCAGGCTGGCCTTGAACTCATTGTATAGCCCAGGCTGGCCTCAGCAGTCCTGCCTCAGCTTCCCAAGTGCTAGGATTACAGGCGTGCACTATTACACCCTGCTCTGACTTTTATGTTTAAATAGTACTACAAATGTCTTTTCTTTGTTCTTTTGGTTTTTTTTTTTTTTTTTTGTCTTTTTGAGACAGGGTTTCACTATGCAGTTCAGGCTGGCCTTGAACTCACAGCAATCCTCCTGCCTCAGCCTACTGAATGTTGGGATTATAGGCGTGTGCCACTACACCTGGCCTACAAATAAATGCATTTTAATCAGGTGGTTAGTTAGAAATGCCCTGGAGCTGGGCGTGGTGGTACACTCCTGTCTCCCCAGCATTTTTCAAGGCTTGAGGTAGGAGGATCTTATGTTCAAGTTCAGCCTGAGCAATTTAGTGACTTAGCGAAACCCTATCTCAGAATGGGGGAAAAAAAAAAAAAAAAAAAAACCATTTTAAAAGGGCTGGGGATTTACTTCAGTGCAAAGGCCTTAGGTTCAATCCTGAGTTACATTCCCCTCCCCCCACACACACAAAAATTGTCCTGAAGACTAAGACTGTATCAACCGGATCCCTTTTGTAATATACTGGGACCATATCTTTCAGTCTCTTGCAGTAATATACTGGTACCATATCTTTCAGTCTCTAGCTCCGTGTTTGGAATTAAACTAACTGAAAAAATAAAGGAATATATGAGTGGATAGAGAAGCTTATGTCATTCTAAGCATATTTTCAGCAGTTTACTTAAGTTTGTGAAGATGATACAATAAAACCACAGAAGTGATAGTTACCAAGAAAATGGTGCTTTGCCAGGTGTGATGGCACATGCCTACAAACTTGAGTTCAAGGCCAGCCTGAACTATGGAATGAGACCCTGTGTCAAAAAACAAAAAAGTCTTTATTAATTTTGCTGAAAATTGATGATGTCTTTTCAAATTTTTGCTATACAATATTTAGGGAACTAAGATTCTGAATGTTTTATAACTGGTGGCTCTATTTTTAACACAATTTTAAGACCCAAACCTCATTAACAAAATCCCTAAGTGAATGTACTTTGAGAATACCAGGAATTTTATGAGACTGATAGAATGTTTTGTTTTGTTTTGTTTTGTTTTGTTTTTGAGACAGGGTCTTGCTATGTAGTGCAGGCTGGCCTTGAACTCGCTTATGTAGCCTTAACTACATGGAATGGCCTCCTCCCCAGGCTGGCCTCAACTCATGGGGATCCTCCTGCCTCAGCCTCCCAAGTGCTGCGATTACAGGTGTGCGCCACCACTCCCAGTGAGACCGATAGATTTTTAATGGTTGAAATAACTGAATACTGCCTATATATATTTTTTTGGATTGTTGATTACTTGGGCTCTGACTCAAATAGGCATACAGCAGTTCTCCTCTTTGCACATAGGAGGTACATTCCAAGACAGTCAGAAATGCCTAAAACTACTCAAAGTACCAAGCTCTATATATACTGTTTTCTTCCAATACTTGTGGTAATTTATTAAGTTAGGCACAGTAAGAAATTAAAAATAAGTAATGATAAAGTAGGGCAGTTGTTGTAATAAAAGTTATATGAGTATGGCTTGTCTTTCCTTCTCACAATATCCCATTGTGCTGTACCTTTCCTGGGATGATGTGAGAGGATCCAATGCCGAAGAGATGAGATGAAGTGAAGGGAATGAGGAAGGCACTGCCACTTTACCTTAGGCTGCTACAGAAGGGTTACTTGGACATAAACAGTGTGTTGACTGAGCTGGGTACTGAAGTGACTCATGGGAGGGTACTCCATACAGCTTGGACACACTGGACAGAGGGATAATTTAGGTCCTGGATAGGGCAGAGCTGAATGACACTACATGGAATGGTGTGCAGTTTAAAACTTAATGCATTATTTCAGGAATTTTCCATTTAATATCTTCAGACTGTAATTGACCAGTGGTAACTGAAACCACAGATAAAAGAGGGGCTACTGTATTGGGTTCATCATTTAAGTTAGCTCTATGACATTGGGCACGTTATTTTTTTTTGAAACAGGGTCTATGTAGCCCAGCCTGACCTTGAACTTAGGTGATCTTCCTGCCTCAGCCTCAGTGCTGGAATTACAGGCAAGCGCCTCTACACCTGAAGATAATATTTTCTTTAAACCTTGGTTTGCTCATTTGCAAATGGAATGATAATAGAACTTGTTTTCTAAGGACTAAAAGGCAATGTCTATAAAGCCTTGGCCCAGGTTTGTTTTTTACCTCTCACCCAGCAATCACAGCACCCCAATTCTACTCTTACTAGCATTCCAGAGTTCTTTACTTAAAGTCCATGGACCAAAAGCAGCATCAGTTATTCATGTGATGAAAATTTTTCCTGAGGTGAAAAAATTTGCTAGTGTATTTTAGGAAAGATTATTTTAATTTTTATTTAAGAGCCAAGGCATTAAGGTTTTCAGTAAATATTTGCCAACCAGCTGCTCTCCAAAAGGATAGAACAAGATCTCAACTACTTCAACAAGATCTCAGGTCATTCAGGATTCTTCTCTTTCCTTTTCGTTATCCTGTCCTAGCATTTTCTCTTTTTACATGGCAAAATTTCCTTTTTAGGGCTCACTGCAAATGTCTTCTCCATAAAGCTTACCCTGAATTCACCAGGCAGATTTCCTCTTGTTTGGTGGTGTTCTTTGTTTTTAATACTGTGTATATAATTTAACTGTTATTTCTTGCTGTCCCTGCCTCATTAGTTCAGGCTTCCTCCTCTTGGAGCATCCTCTTGCCTTCTGACTGGCCTGTCTGCAGTCTGTGTTCTTTCTGAATTGTAAATATAATCTTCTTCGTCACTTTATTCTTTTTTTTTTTTTGTGGGTACCGGGGGGTCGACCTCAGGACCTCGCGCACCAGCAGGCGCCCGTGCCGCTGAGCGATATCACCGGCCCCTTTTTCGTATGTGGGTTCCGGGAGTCGAACTCGGGCCCTCGCGCTTGCCGGGCAGGCGCTTAAGCCGCTGAGCCATCTCACCAGCCCCCGTCACTTAATTCTTAAAAAGTTCAATACAGTAGTTTCTTTCTCCAAAGGCAAGATACTAAGGCAGATATACTAAACCTTTTAGAATATGGACCCCCAATGCCCACCTTTCCATCTTTGTTTGTTTTAGTCCACTTTCAGCATTGTCCATCTTTCTTTGCCTGATTAACTCTAAGATCTTCCCTTTCCTACTTGCCTATTCGTCCTTCAAGACCTGGCTCAGTTATTGTGGTCTTTTAGAACACTTTTTGATTTCAACAAACAGAATTAGGTGAATTTTTTTTTTTTTTCGCCAGGGTATTCTGTCCATAAACATGGTGCCTAAATATTTGTTCCATGTTTGACTCTTGTATTGACTAATAAGGCAGCAAAAGCAGAGATATTGTTTATTCTCTTTCGTGTACATTGTGCCCAGCAGTTAACAATGTCTGGTATATAAAACTGATTTATTGAGTGAGTGATATTGTAGGGGCTGTATGATACACACAAGAGATGAGTACTCAAAAGGAATACCTAGCTGAGGGTGTGGCTTAGTGTAGAGCGCTTGCTTAATATGCCCAGGCCCTGGGATCAGTCTTCACCAAAATAAAGACAACTGACTAATAAACAGGAACGTCTAATGTAAGATCTAGTATGTAAACAACAATTTTACCATAGGAGATACTATAAAGCAGTGGTGGTGTGCACCACAGCCAGCTGTTGGTTATCATTGAAAACTCTAAAAGGATCGCCATCACTGCTGTAAAAGAATGGGATAGGGGATACGATAATGTATACATTTACATGTGTGCATTGAGGAGTAGTATTGATGGAGAGAGAAATGGGGTCCATGATAGTATTGATGAAGAGTTAGCTGCGTAATGGGACCATTGTTTGGAGGTGTTGGGATGGGGAGGATCAGTCTTCCTAACTCCTTGAGGATGGTGGCCATGAAGAATCTTGAATTTGACTTCTTGCATATATTTTGAAGAATTTTTAATGCATTAGTGCCTCTTATTGTGCTGCCTTTTTTTTGGAAATCCCCAAATAGAAACTATATGACAAATGGTTATCATAGCACAAACTAGCTTTGCAGTACATATGACCAAAATACAGTAAAACTGTAACTTGTAAAGTATTGCAAACTTTGGGTCCTGTCATGTACTCTGGTACCACCATTCCCCGTGTTAGTTTTGGTTTCTCCCTGTGCATCAACACAACATTTGTAATCCAGGCACTCTGGGAGGCTGAGTCAGGAGGATCACAGGTTCAAACCCAGCCAGGGCAACTTAGGTTGACAATGTCTTAAAAAAAAGAAAGGAAAGAAAGGAGGGAGGGAGGGAAAAGCAAAAAGGGAGAAGGAAAGGAAGGAGGGAAAGAAAAGAGAAAAAGGAAAAGCAGGAGATGTAGCTCAGTGCAAAAGTGTGGGTTCAATCCCCAGTACTTGAGTTCTAATAGAACACACCTTTTATTGCAAGACTGCAAAGACTTTGATAAACTAAAATGTTTTTTTTTTTAATGTGAGTACCAGGAGTCGAACTCAGGACCTCACGCTTGCTAGCAGGCGCTTGTACTGCTGAGCAATATCACTGGCCCTTTTTTCCCTTTATGTGGGTAATCGGAGTCTAACTCAGGACCTCACGCTTGCCAGACAGGCGTTTATGCCGCTGAGCTATCTCACCGGCCCTAATATGTGTTTTGTTTTAACATAGGCCTAGACACCTTATTTCCTCTCCCAAAAGCCTTTCCTGACTATCTTATCTAAAATAACCCTTCCTAATCCCCTCCCACCTGCTTAACACCTGCTTTGTCTATCTTCATATTACTGACTCTTCACATCACTGATCTTATCATCTCAGATGGAAGATAAGTGCCTTGAAGGTGTTGCCTTGCCTGTTTTGTTGGTGGAGTACCTAGAGTAGCCTCTGGCTTTTAATGTGTCCTCAATAAATACTTGGTGATCTTTCTTTCTTCTCCTAAGTCCTCCACTAGACTTCTTTAAGGCAACAAGCAAGTCATACCCATCTTTACTGAGAATTAGGGACCTTTTTTGGTCAACCAGTTTATACTTCCTTCCAGCAGGAACTTAAGTTTTGTTCTTTATGACTTGATTACCTAAGAGTAGAACCTTATTTTTATGTAAACAAAAATTTATACAATATATTTATATACATAATTTTAAAAAACATATAATAAATCTATCACAAAGCCAATGTATAAACCATTGACAATTAGAGGGGCTATAACTTACTAAGCATCTTTTGTATAGCAGGCACTCAGATGGGTGTGCATGTGTGGCTGGCTGGCTGGCTCCCTGGCTCACTTTTTGTTTGGAATTAAACCCATGGAGTGCTGACGGCAAAGACATTGGTAAACTAAATGTGCTTGGTAAACTAAAATGTATTTTGTTTTAAAGTAGCCTAGATACCTTATCCCCCAGTCCTTTTATTTATTTATTTTTTTTATTTTCAAAATTTTTTTGGTGGAGAGAGAGGGTCTCTCAGTGTAGTTCAGGCTGGCCTTGAATTCACTATGCAGCCCAGGCTGGCCTTGAACTCATGGCAATCCTCCTGCCTCAGCCTCCTGAGTGCTGGGATTATAGGCATGCACCACTATGCCTGGCTCTTTCTTATTTTTTGATTTGAGATATGATCTCACTAAGTTGCCCAGGCTGGCTTTGAACTTGCCATACTTCTACCTCAGCCTCCATGAGCCTCCAGGGTAACTGGGATTACAGACATGCATCACCACACTGGGCATGTTATTTTCATTTTACAGATAGAAAACTAAGGCACAGAGAAATTAAGTAACTTTTCCAGTAGAAAACTAAGGTACAGAGAAATTAAGTAACTTTTCCAGAGTCATACATCTATTAAGTATTGGCAAGGTCTTTAGACACTAGAGCTCATTCTCTTTTCCCCAATATCACCATTTCCTAAACTTAAGATACATGAATTAGTAACTGTTGGTTTTTTTGAGACAGTCTTTCTATTCAGTTTACGCTGGCCTTGAACTCACTCTGTAGCAAGTGCTCTACCACTGAGTTATGTCCCTAATTCTGACCATGAGCTTTTTATGAAAAAATTTCCCCTCCAAAGTTTTTTGCAAGTTTTAAATTATATTTATTCCGTATGAAATGTGTTTCATTGTATTTGGGAGAAGTTGAGAATGAATTGTATTTCAGAAATATTTCATGTTTAAGGTTTATACATAAGATTTACCTATATTTCTACAGCACAGCTAGTTTGGGAATTACTAATGTAATTTGTCTATTTCTCTACACTTTTGTGCTAAGTCTGATTTTTCCAATGCCTTGTATAGTTTTTGTTTTAGATTGGTAGTTTATGGTGTCGATGTTTGATTTCATAGTATTTTTATTCCCAATGAAATAACCTGAGTGTCACATTAGGCAGCACAATAATGTCTTATTAATGTGAACACAGGAATTATTATCAGACAAGATAAAATGGATGGGAATTGCATTTTTATGATACATATTCATATAAAATAGGTATTTGTATTTGGTTTAGTTTCATTTTTTCATCTATGTTTAAAATCTGTAAGGTGTCTTAAAGAATAAAACTATGAATTTTTTTGTTGTCATTCCAAACTAATTCATGCTTATTAAATGCATAAAGTGTTGGCTTGCATGTGAGGCCCTGGGTTGGATACCTAGGACCACTTAAAAAAAAATAGCTGGGCGTGGTGGCACACGCTTGTAATCCCAGGCCTTGGGAAGCTGAGGCAGGAAGATGGCTGTGAGATCGAGGCCAGTTTAGGCTATATAATGAGTTCAAGCCCAGCCTGGACTATATGGTGAGACCCTGTCTCGAAACAAAACAAAACAAAAATGTCCACAGTGACACTCTGGGAAGCTGAAGCAGGAGGATTGAAAGTTCAAGCCCAACCTGGGCAATTAAGCAATTTATTGGGCCCTGTTTCAAAGTAAAAATATTAAAAAGTTTGGAGATGTAGCACAGTGTGAAACAAAACCAAACCAGTGAAAGTACTATGTGTAGACTTAACTGCTTATAGCTTGGTGTATTCATCAGATTTTTGGGAACAATACATATGTATATAGGATTTTTTATGTAAGATTAATTTTTTAATTGTGCAAATAATTCATGAGTACATTTTAATTGTAAAAAATTAGAATAATACAAGAGGAAAGAGTAAAAGTTGAAAGCTCCTGACACACAGCCTTACACTCTAGTACCATACCCCGGGTGAACCATTATTAACAGTCTGGGAACGTATACGTGTAGAATTTTTCCTTTTGATAACTACATATGCATGTACCATGCATGTGTAGTTTTTAGAAAAATGATTTCAAGCATATGTACTAAGAACTTGCTTGTTTTATAAATACAGACAACTTTTTATGTTAAATACATACAGATTTACTGTATGTAAGTAATAAATACAAATATATAGTATTCCACTAAATTGCATTGATTTTTTTTTTTTTTTTTTTTTGTGGGTACCAGGGGGTCGACCTCAGGGCCTCGCGTGCCAGCAGGCGCCCGTGCCGCTGAGCGATATCACCGGCCCCTTTTTCGTATGTGGGATCCGGGAGTCGAACTCGGGCCCTCGCGCTTGCCGGGCAGGCGCTTAAGCCGCTGAGCCATCTCACCGGCCCCTGCATTGATTTTTTTAATGAAAGCCCCTTTCCTTCTGCCCCTAATCTCTCCAGTCACTTCCCAGAGAAAGCCACTTTTAAGTCTCGTGTATATCCTTAAAAACTCAAGTATACTTCAGCAACTTCTAATTTACTATATTGAGGACATTTTTCTGTATCAGTACATTTGAGTGGGTATCATAAATAATTTATTTGTGACGTTTTTATCATAAGTGTTTCAGAGAATATCTTTATGAAGTGTTGGTTATTTGTATCAGCAGCATAAAGTTCTGTACTTCAAATTATTGAGTTAAGAGAGTGTTTATTTTAAATTTGGATGGATATGGGTCTGCAAAAAAAAAAAAATGGGATATATGCTTTTGGCAGTCGTATTTGGGAATTTCTCTTTCCCTTATCCTTGCCAATCTGGTCTTATGAAACTTTTTGCTATTTATTTACCAGTCTAATTGTCAAAAAATTGCTATCACATTGTTAATTTGCATTGTAGTAACAGGAGTCTTTTTTCATTTATATTAGAATTTTAAATTTTTTCTTGTGAAGTTTAACTTTTTTTTTCCCAAGGTGTCACTGCACATGTATTTATTTATTTTGAAATTAGTACAGACTTACAAAGAGGTTGAAAAATTGAGCCGGGCATGGTGGCACACGCCTATAATGCCAGTGATGTAGGACCTCCAAATGATACAGGAGAAATAGTCAGACTCCCAACCTGTTAGATGTCTGATACTCCGGGTTCATGTTCCCCAAAGCGAAGAACAACTTCTAGGAACAACGGAGATTAAGAGAAGGAAGTATTTGCTGAGGGGGAGAGAGAGAGCTCCTGAGAGACAGGAGGGGTCCTGAGTGGGTTGCCTTTAACTTTATTTTTAAGTTTTTCCATATTTATTTATTTATTTTTGGTCTTTTGATACATTGTCTTGCCATGTAGTTCAGGCTGGCCTTGAACTGGGAGAGATCTTCCTGCCTCAGCCTTCCAAGTGCTGGGATTACAGGCATGTGCTACCATGCCTAGTTTAAAGAAATATTTTAAAATGTTACTAAACTCATTAAAACTAGTTTTTGTCTAATCACTGAATATGAGTATGTAATCTTGAAATTCTATACTCCTTTGAGGTTCTCAAGAAGTACAATATATACCAAAGAATTCTAATATAATTGGTCCCAGTCTAACTTGAAGCTACCAGAGTGTGTGATGCAATTTAGCAGCTCTGAGAAATTTGTCAGTGAAGTCACTTATTGATCAGATATTGATCTTTTATACATCAGAGTATGGAAAGACTTAACTCAGCTGACAAACTGGAAAGACTATTATGATTAGCTAACATTTTCTTACCTTGTGACCTTTGTAAGTTTTCAGATGGAGTGCTATGAAGAGATGTGTGACCGTGGGCCAAACCTGCTTGTTATTTGGGGGCCTCAGATTGCTTAAATGAGATGACCTTTAAGTTGATTTTGCTTTAAAATTATATAATTCTATGGGAAAATATTTGCTAAGGATTGTTTTCTAAGTCATTTCCAAACATTTTGTCTATTGATTTTATCCTTATTATAATAAATGAATATTTATATTTTGTTTATGTCATACTAATACATTGTATAAATTACGAAGTAAACCCAGAAATACATAAAGATAATGAGATTCTTAAAAACTTTATAAAATATAAGCATTAATATTGTGTTCCTGCCCCTGGTGGGTTATCATTTACTGCTCTAGAGTAAATGCTTATCCCAGTGGAAGCTGCTGTACTAATTGAACTAAAATTATTTGTTTATATTAGTTGTTATGCACACTCACTTTATTTGGTTTATTCTTTGTAGTAAATCTTGATTTGTCTTTTCTGGTTTTTTAATTTAATTATATATTTTGGTTTTTTTGAGACAGGGTCTCACTATATGTAGTTCAAGATGGCCTTGACCTCACTATATAGCCCAGGCTGGCTTCAAATTTGCAGCAATCCTCTTGCCTCAGCCTCACCAGTGCTGGGATTATGGACATATACCACCATACTTGGCTGTTTTGGTTTTTTGAGACAGGGTCTTGATATGTAGTTCAGACTGGCCTTGAACTCACTATGTAGCCTGTGTTGGCCTGGAACTCGCAGTGATCCTCATGCCTCAGCCTCCTGAGTGCTGGAATCACATAAATGTGCACCACCAGGCCTGGCTTTGATTTCAGTTTTTAAAGGAATTGAGAAATGAAAATGTTAAATCTAGAGCTAATTGTCATATAAATTTCTAGTGGTAAATGTGGATAATATTTGACATCGGGATCAGTCTCATGTTTTATTGTTATAAGGTGGAAAGCATTTTCACACATTTGAAGTTAGATAATTTCATGGTAAATCCTCATTCCAGCCAGGGCAGATGCCTGTAATGTCAGCACTCTGGGAGGCTGAGGCAAGAAGATCACAAGTTTGAGCTCAGCCTGAGCAATTTAGTGAGCCTCTGTCTCAAGATTAAAAAAAGGAGGCTGAGGATTTAGTTCAGTGAGAGGGCCCTGTGTTCAATCCCCAATCCCACCAAAAAGAAAAAAAAAAAAAGCCTCATTCTCGTATTCTATGACTGTAAGCCTTGTCTTTGATCAATATTGTTTTTTTAAATTGGAAGCAAGCCAGGTGTAGTGGTGCACACCTGTAATTCTAGCAATTGGGAGGCAGAGGCAGGAGGATCAATCTAAGTTCCAGGCCAGCCTGGGGTTACATAGTGAGTTCAAGGCCAGTATCAACTACATAGCAAGACCCTGTCTCAAAACCAAAAAGAGAAAAGAAAAAAAAAAAAAAGAAAGTTACCCCATAAGCACTTAAGCCGTTGGGAAGATTAAATGGGACTGTGTAACTGCTGTTACCATTGCTTTTGATGGAAGATAGGTGTCCAGTATGTTGATTTTGTTTTATCCTTCATATTGTTTTGAAGAAGTTTTTCATGTAAAGCAACTTTCCTGTTTTCCTGTCAATGTACAGCCAAGTGAAGACACACAGAACTTTACCAGTTTTTTTTTTTTTTTAATGTGGGTACTAGGAGTTGAACTCAGGATCTCGCGCTTGCCAGCAGGCACTTGTGCCACTGAGCAATATCACCGGCCTTTTTTTCCTTATTGGGTATCGGGAGTCAAACTCAGGACCTCGCGCTTGCCAGGCAGGCGCTTATGCTGCTGAGCCATATCACCGGCCCTTTACCAGATTTTGACAGAACATTTATTAGCATAGTTTTAGATTCAGAGATGCCCCTTTCGTAGACTGGAAGTATAGATTACTGTCAATTTCTATTACAGTGGAGTAACTGATTGTTCTTGAGAAGGGGTTGTTTGTGTTTTTCGCATTTTAAACATTTTATTGGTACATTTTAGAAATACATAATGATAACATTCATCATAGGGAATTTGTAATATTTTGATTCCTCTTTTTTTCTCCAGCCCCTCCCCTACCTTCAACTCTACATTCCTTCCTTTTTTTTTTTGGCACCAGGAATCAAACTCAGGACCTCACTCATGCCAGGCAGGCGCTGCGCCACTGAGCTAGATCCCCAGCTCCCCTCCTTATTGACAAAAGCTTTGTTTCCATTTTTTTCCATCTATTCTCATGTTTTTTCTTGTCCCTTCTTTCCTTTCCCCCTCCCCCTCCCTTGTTCCCCTTCACATTTGAACATTTTCTTCCCATTTCCCAATATCTATTATATGTTTTGGTCCTTATTTACACTTTTGGTTTCTCACACCAGAGAAACAATGCAGTATTGAAACGTGTCTGATTTCATGTAAGAGTATGGTCTTAAGGTGCATCCATTTAATTAGAAATGTCTCTAGTTTATCCTTCTTTATGGCAGGATAGTACTCCATTGTAGGAAAAAAACCACATCATCTTTATCCATTCCTCAGTTAATGGGCATTTGGGTTGTTTCCAAGATTGGGCTATTACAAACTGTGCTGCTATAAACATGGGTATGCATATATCGCTGTGGTATGATGTTTTTAAATCTTTCAGAAAAATACCAAGAAGGGTAATAGCTGAGTTGAATGGAACCTCTAGTGTTAGTTTTTTTAGGAATCTCCACACTGATTTCCACAGTGGTTACACCAGTCTACACTCCCACCAACAGTGGAGAGGGGTTCCTTTTTCTGCACAACCCCACCAGCATTTGTTATTGGTTGATTTCTTAATAATAGCCATTCTGGGCTGGTGAGATAGCTCAGCGGCATAAGCACCTGCCTGGCAAGTGCGAGGTCCTGAGTTCGACTCCTGGTACCCACATACGAAAAAAGGGCCGGTGATATTGCTCAGCGGCATGGGTGCCTGCTGGCGCGAGAGGTCCTGAGTTCGACCCCCGGTACCCACAAAAAATAATAATAATAATAGCCATTCTTTCTGGAGTGAGATGGAATCTCATCATTGTTTTAATTTGGAATGACCAGTCATTTTGAACATTTCTTCATATATTTATTTGCCATTTCTACTTCTTCATTTGAGAAGTGTCTGTTCATTTCAGATGTCCATTTTTGGATTGGTTTTTTTAATTTGGGGATCTGATTTTTCATGTTCTTTATCTTTTCAAGATAGTCCTTTGTCTGAGGAACAAATGGCAAAAATTATTTCCCACACTGTGGGTTGTCTCTTCACTCTGGTGGCTTCTCTTGCTGTACAAGTTTTTTTTGGGGGTGTGTGTGCATCTGTTTTGTTTTGTTATTTTTTTTTAGTAAGATGAGATCCCAGTTATTGATTCTTTGATATTTCCTGTGTGATTGATGTTTTATTCATAAAGTCTTTGCCTACACCAGTGTCTTCAAGAGTTCTACCTATTCTCTTCCACCAAATTTAGTGTTTCTGTTTTAATATTTAGATCTTTGATCCATTTTGACTTTAGCGCATGGTAAAAGATATGGGTCTAGTTTTAATCTTCCGCATGTGCAAAGCCAGTTTTTCCAGCACCATTTATTAAAGAGGCTTTCTTCCAGTGAAAGTGGTTGGCTCCTTTGTCAAAGATAAGACAGCTAGGTATGTTTGGAGTTGTTTCTGCGTCTTCTAATCTGGTCCATTGATCCTTGGGTTTGTTGTTGGTCCCCCCCCAATATCATGTTTTTAATCACAGTAGCTTTGTAGTACAATTTCAAGTGAGGGATGGTGATGCCCCTGCCTTGCCTTTGTTGCCCAGAATTGCCTTTGCTATTCTAGGTCTATTCTGGTTCCAAATGAATTTTAGGGTTGTTTTCTCCAGTTCTGTGAGATATGCTCTTGGTATTTTGATAAGAATTGCATTAAATCTGTATAGCAGTTTTGAATGTATGGCCATTTTCACTATATTGGTTCTTCTTACCCAAGAGCAAGGGATATCTTTCCATTTTCTGACATCCTCTTTAATCTCCTTTTTCAGAGTACTGTAGTTTTTCCTGTAGAGGTCTTTTACCTCCTTCATTAGTGAGTTCTAGGTATTTCATTTTTTTGGATGCTATTGTGAAAGGTGTTGTTTCCCTAATCTCTCTCTCAGTAAGTTTGTTATTTGTGTACAGGAATGCTACTGATTTTTGAGGGTTGACTTTGTATACAGCTACACTACTGAATTTGCTTATTAAATCTAGAAGTCTTTTGGTGGTTTTTTGGGGGGGTCCTCTATGTAGAGCAACATGTCATCTGCAAATAATGATAATTTAATTTCTTCCTTTCCTATCGTTATTCCTTTTATTTCTTTCTCTTGACTAGTTGCTTTGGCTAAAGTTTCCAGAACTATATTGAATAAGAGTGGCGCTTATGCCGCTGAACCATCTCACTGGCCCTAAATGTGTTTGTTGTATGCAGCATGTTGTTGGATCTTACTTCTTGATCCATCCTGCCAGTCTGTTTGTTTTTTTTTTTTTTTGAATGGTAAATTGAGAGCATTTACATTGATGGTTATAACTGATATGTATTGACTTATCCTTGTCATGTTATTTTCCTGTTGTTGATTTCCAGTTTTTCCCCTTCTGTTTACTTGCCTGCCTTGCCTGGTGGATTCATTCTGTTGGGATTCATGGAGGTTTAGTCCTTGTTAACTCTTTCAAAATGTCCTTCAGAATGTTTTAGAGTGCTGCTTGGTGGTCATGAATTTCTTCAGATGTTCTTTGTCATGGAATTATCTTATTTCTCCATCAGTTGTGAAAGATAGTGTTGCGGGATGCCTTAATCTGGGTTGTAGGTAGTTTTCTTTTAGGGCTTGAAATACTTCACTCCAAGCTCCCCTTGACTTGAGAGGATTTGTGTTGAGAAGTCTGCTGTGATTCTGATGGGCTTTCCTTTATAGATGATTTGTTTCTTTAACAGCTTTTAATATTCTGTTCTTGTGTTGAATTTCTGGAATCTTGACTATTATATATGCCTTGGTGTAGATTTGTTTTGATCATGGCTAATTGGAGTTCTATATGTCTCCCTTATCTGTATGTCAGATTCTTTTTCCCTGCTTGGGAAGTTGTCTGACATTATTTTGGGAAGAGGTTTTTTTTATGTTCTGCTTTTTCATTGACTCCAATCAATCTTATGTTATTCTTCTTCTCATCATCTAGCAGCTGTTGGATTGATTTTTCATGGTCTTGTGCTATTTTTCAGAAATCTTTCTTTTCATGATAGTTAACTGCAATCCCATGCTCTGTATCTGATATCC
This sequence comes from Erethizon dorsatum, assembly GCA_028451465.1. Taxonomy (NCBI): domain Eukaryota; kingdom Metazoa; phylum Chordata; class Mammalia; order Rodentia; family Erethizontidae; genus Erethizon; species Erethizon dorsatum. The sequence continues at coordinate 103,392,855 of CM051827.1, read as the reverse complement.
TTCCGTCACATTGGCTCATTCTGCTGTGTATACTTTCAGTGGAATTTTTAATCTCCTTGTATATCTGTGTGAATCTGTTTCGTGGATTCCATTTCTTTCCTATGTTGGATGTTAATGGTTTCCATCATTTTTCTAAGCTCTATTTTTTAATCTGTATCTGCTTTAGAGTCTTTAACCATGTCTTTCATTGTGGTCACCATCTTTGAGAAATTATTTCTGATTTGATTTTTTCTACAGGCTCTTTTATCTGCTTTGTTATTTCTGCTGTTACTGTCAGAGAGTCCAGGTGTGTGGCTTTTTGAATTGTTCTAGCTCATTGCTCCCTGGGTTGGCCTTTGGTGAGCTGGAAGTCTGGGGTTGCATCTTAAGTGCTTTCGCATTTTCTATTTTTTTGTTGGTTTGTTTGTTTTAGTTTAATTCCTAGGTTGATGCTTGTAAATTGCTTATGGCAAGTAGCTTTATTGGTAGTCTTTAGAACCTTTAGGAAATGACTACTTTTAGAGATGTCTTCCAGGTATAGCTGGCTTTTGCGTTTTAAGGCTGTTGAAAGATCCTAGCTCTTTAATTTATTGGGGATGAGAAGTTGCTGCCTATTTGGCCCAGGCCCTGGTTCTTTGGCACTGGCCTATAGTATTTTTTATGATCCTCAGGCAATCTCAGTCTTGGCATAGCATGAAGAACAAACGATTAGAACAATTATGTCATCTTGGCTAAAGTGGTACAATCAGCAAACAATAACAATAGCATTAAACACAGCCTAGAAAATGACAAACTGTCGGGGGTGGGGCAGGTAGTGGATGATCCCAGCAAGCCTATACCTTTAGTTCCACTGATATTCAGGCTGGCGTCTGGCTGTGAGGTTGGAACCCAGTTCGTTTAGCCTGCAACATTCTGTGTGCCTTGAACTCAGTTCTGTCTGAACGTGACACTGGTAGTTGCTGGATGGAGCCACCCTGCAGCTGCTGTGAGTTCCAAGCCCAGTAGGCCTCTCTCCACGATGACTACCAGCCAGTTGCTATCTCCTGGGGGACGTCTGAACCCGAATAACTCACCAGCCATTGAAGTCTGCTGTGTCCACTGCTCTGTTCCTCTGATGTGTTTTCCCATGGAGGCCTTTGGGGTTGCCAGTAGTCTCTGTGTGTCTGCAGGTTTGAGTCACCCCTCCCATGCAGTGAATCAGGGCTTAGAGAGAAAGCACCACAACCTCCTTCTTCTGCATTGAGGTCTCCCTCTTCACTTTCCCTGTGGGCTTCAGTTCTTGCTTCAGATCCTTCCTGGATCCCGGGGACCCACTTCCCTCCTCTTTCTCATGTTGCTATATTCCAGCATTTGGACACCAAAGCTCTGAGAGGCTGTTTCTCTGCCATCTTCCTGGAAGTCTTGTTTTTTTGTTTTTGGAGACAGGGTCTTGCTCTGTAGTTCACCCTCATCTTGAACTCAGTGAGTAGACCAGGCTGACCTTCAACTCACAGAGATCCTCCTGCCTCAGCCTCCTGGGTGCTGGGACTGCAGGGTGCACCACCGCACCTGGCCTACCTCTTGAAGGTTTATAGTGAATATAACGCATTTGACCTATTGCACCCAACATATCATTCTTTGTATAGTCTTTTTAGTTCATTTTGCTAATGTCTTTAACTTGGTTTGTTTGATATTTAAATTATATTTCATTTTATTGGATTATGCATATATCAAAAATAATTTGAATTGGTAACACAAAGTTTACATCTCTGGGAAAAATGTTGGGCATTTTTTCATAAAATTGTAGAATCTTGTGTTTGAAGTAAGAATTTCAGAGGTCATGTAATCTGTTACTTCCCAATTTAGAACATTTTTTTTTGAGTCAGGGTGTCACCTTGTACAGTGGACCCTTGACTTACGAGCAAGGGCTGGTTGTAACTAAATTTGATTGTAAGTCAAGACTATTTTTCCCATAAGTAATAATGGAAATATCCATAATTTGTTCCAAACCTCCCCAAACACCTCTTAACTAACCTTTTCATACTAAAAAAAGTGTTGTATAATGTGCATAATTTACCAGAAACACCAATAATTTTCCTAGTGTATTCACCAAAATTATAAAATGTGCCTAGTTTACCAGAAACAATAATTTCATACTGTACTCACCACTCAAGTTGACATATTTGGTGTGTAGGAAGAAAGGATGAAATGGAAGATGGTTATTGTTTGGAAGGAGAGTCCCCTTCCATAAGAACATCAGGAATCTGGCTTTTGTGTCCTTTCTCCCCTTGGGAGAGTCCGTAGCCCACTAGGACCTGCTTCTGGCTCACTAGGTCTCAACCTTTTCAGAACTAAGAACTGGTCTAACATTGTTTCTGTCTTTTCTTTAACACTGTTCTTTTCAATTGTGATTGCTTTCTTTCCCTTCCTTCCTTAGCTTCTTTTCTAGCTTTTTTGGGGCCACTTTGATAGCAGTAATCATAGAGATTATATAAAGCACTGACTGAAATCATGTCCACAAGCACACGCATCTGGGCTCAGACTGATGCTTCCATATGCTTTTCTGGCATCTTGAGTCTTTGTTTACAGCTGCACAAGCAGCTGGCATTTGGGCTATAACTCAAGACTTTGGTTGTAAGTTAAACCAAAAATTCCAGTTGTAACCCAAATTGCTTGCATGTGAGGCTGGTTCCAACTTGAGGGTCCACTGTAGTTGAGGCTGGCCTTGAACTCGCTATGTAGTCCAGGTTGCCCTCAAACTCTTGGTGATCCTCCCGCCTCAGCCTCCTGAGTGCTGGAATTACAGGTGTGCGTGTGCATCACCTTGCCTGGTCCAGCTTAGAACTTCTATGGGGAAACTCTGTCTAGGGTGTCAGCTAAGGTTCAGAGTAAGCTCTCTCTCTCTCTCACGCTCTCTCTCTCCCTCTCTCTCTCTCTCTCTATATATATATATATATATATATTTGTGTGTGTTTGTGTGTGTGTGTGTGAGTACCGGGGGTTGGCCTCAGGACCTCGCGCGCCAGCAGGCGCCTGTGCCACTGAGCGATATCACCGGCCCTTTTTTTCATATGTGGGTTCTGGGCGTTGAACTCAGGACCTCGCGCTTGCCAGGCAGGCGCTTATACCGCTGAACCATCTCACCGGCCCTAAGCTATATTATTTACTTATATTTTATTACCAAATAAAATTAAGAATCAGCATAACATCATAGTCTGATGTGAGCATTCTTTTTTTTTTGGTGGGTACTGGGGGTCGACCTCAGGACCGCGCGCGCCAGCAGGCGCCTATGCCGCTGAGCGATATCACCGGCCCTTTTTTCATATGTGGCTTCTGGGAGTCGAACTTGGGCCCTCGCGCTTGCCAGGCAGGCGCTTACGCTGCTGAGCCATCTCACCGGCCCCAGCATTCTTCTTAAAAATAACATCTAAACATTTCCTTCATAAAATTTATACAGCTGCAGTTTGGTCACCATTATACTGTTTACCTTTACAGGATTTGAATGTAGCAGTGAGAATTTGGAATCAAATCTACTTAACTGAATTTTTAAAATTAATATGCAGACATTTTCTAAGCTCTGACCAAAGATAGATATCTGAAAAATTGTCTTAAATTTTTTAAATAACTTAGGAAATTAATAAAAGTGTGAAAAATCAAAAGCAAATGGTTGCACAGTACTTGCTATGTGGTAGTCAGTGTTTTGGAGTGCTAAAAACACACTGGCAGGTGTGGTGGTACATGCTTATAATCCCAGTAGTCTTGGAGGCTGAGCCAGGAGGATCACAAGTTCAAGCCCAGCCTGGCAACTTAGTGACTTAGATCCTGTCGCTTTCCCCTCACCCCCCAAAAAAGGGCTGGTATGTAGGTCAGTTCAAAGTGAGTTTCTTAGTAAAGAAGATAAAACTAATTTTTTCCTAGTATCACATTTGCTTTTGGTGTAGTAGATCATTAGTCAGTGTTTAATACCGTGTGTATTTATCTACCTTTCAACCAATTTCTCCTTAGGGAACAAGAGCATAGGTGAAATAACTTCTTGTGGGGCTAGGTATATATCTCAATGGTAGAACACTTGCCTGCCATGCACAGGGATCTGGGCTCCATCCCCAGCACCACAATACAAAAGAACAACAACAACAACAAAAAAAAAAAACAGAAAAAACTCTCAGTGCTTCTGCCCCCCCCCCTTTTGAGACAGGGTCTTGCTAATGTAGTTCAGGCTCACCTTGAACTCATATGTATGTAGCTGTGATCTTCCTGCCTCAGCCTCCTGACCTCCTGACTGGTGGGAATACAAGCATGTGCCACCATGCCCAGCTGTGTTTGTGCATTTTAAAATAACATGTAGTATTGTTTTACATAATTTTCTTCTCCACTAAATGTGCTGTATTTTTTTCTGAAAATTAAAAAACTTAACCATGTTTCAGATATTTATATTTGTAATGTGTAGATTTGATACATTCATTTTTCACTCGTATGTAGTGTGCTGTGTAAATATAGCACAGTTCATTTCTTCATTTTTTTGTTGATGGATTTAGAGGCACTTATATTAACTGCTGGTGTGGACGTCCAGTGTATGTCAGTACATATGTGCAAGAATTTTTCTAGGGTATGTACATAAGGTAGAATTATTGGGTTCATATATAGGCTGTATCAGTTTTAATAAGTATGACCAAGTTCTTTGAAGTATCTGTACCAGTTACCAGTGTATAACAGTTGTACACTGTTAATGTCCAACATTGGCAGTACTGGGTGTTGTCGGTTTAGTTTTAACCATTATAGTATGTAGGCTGTTGTATCTTATTATAGTTTTAATTTGTATTATTTATTTATGAAGATTTGATTAACTTTTTTTTTTTTTTTTTTTTTGTGGGTACCGGGGGTCGACCTCAGGACCTCGCGCACCAGCAGGCGCCCGTGCCGCTGAGCGATATCACCGGCCCCTTTTTCGTATGTGGGTTCCGGGAGTTGAACTCGGGCCCTCGTGCTTGCCGGGCAGGCGCTTAAGCCGCTGAGCCATCTCACCGGCCCTTGATTAACTTTTTAATGTATTTGTTGCTATTCAGATTTCCTCTTCTGTGAGTTTTCCGTTTTTTGCTCATTTTTTCAATTGACCTTTTTTCCTTATAGTTCTTATGAAATTGTTATATATTCTAGGCAATCCTTGTTGGTAATATGCTTTGGTATTATCTTAGTTTATCTTTTCACTTTTCATATTACTTCGATGCACAGAAGCTTTACATTTTTTTGTAAATATTTAAATTTGCCATTGAAACACAGATTTTCCTTTTGTGATTTTATTTTTGGCTTTCTATGGTACATTTGCATTTTTAAAACTAGCTTTATTGCGGTATAGTTGACATACAATAAACTGTTCATATTTTAAATGTACAATTTGATAAGCTTTGGCATATTTTTACATCCATAAAATGATGGTTATAATCAGGACAGTCATCATCATATTCACTGTTCCGAGAAGTTCTACTCTTTTGAACTCCTTCTCATTTCTCTCCTTCACACATTATCTTCTCTACACAACTATTTGTCTACTTTCTATCTCTAGATTAGGTTGTGTTTTTTAGAATATTAATTAATTAATTAATTTTTCTTTTGGTTTTTTTGGCAATCCTCCTGCCTCAGCCTCCAAGTGCTGGGATTATAGGCGTGCACCACGACGCCTGGCTTTTAGAATTTTAAATAACTATAATCATACACTCTCTTTGGCCTCTTTGGGTCAGTATGATTATGTTGAAATACATGTGGTACTTATCAATAGTTAATCTCTTTTATATTATAGGGACATATCAGGATTTGTTTATTCATTTACCTGTTGATAGACATTTGGTTAATTTTCATTTCTGGCAACTACAAATCAGGCTGCTATGAACATTCAGTATATTTGTGTGGAGAAAAAAATTTTTTAAATTTTGTTTTTGTTGGGCCAGGGATATAGCTCAGTGGCACAGTGCCTGCCTGGCAAGCGCAAGGTCCTGAGTTCGATTCCCAGTACCAAAAATATTTTGTTGTTGTTATTGTTTTTGTTTTTTGAGGCAGGGTCTCACTCTGCAGTTCAGGCTGGCCTTGAACTCACTATGTAGTCCAGGTTGGCTTTGAACTCCTGTGAGCCTCCTGCCTCAGCCTCCTAAATGCTGGGATTACACGCATGCACCACCATGCCTGGCAACAAATGCTTTTTGTTCTTTTTTTGGGGGGTAAATACTTAGGTAGAATGTCTGGGTCACGTGGTAGGCTTTTCAGATTAGTGATGGTGTATCATTTTACATTCCCATCAACAATGCATGAGAGTTCTAGTTTCCCACTTCCTAGCTAAGACTTGGTATAGCTAGTTTAATTAAGCCACTTTAAAGTCAGTGATAACTCATGGTGGTTCTAATTTGTATTTCCCTAATGAGTATTATATTGAATAATTTTTGATGTGCTTATTTGCTGTCCTTGTATTGTCTTGAGTGAAACGTCTATTCAGGTCTTTTGCCACTAAAAAAAATTAAGTTGTTTTCTTACCACTGAGTTTTGAGAGAGGGATTTTGTGTGTTTCTAGATAAAAATTCTTAGTAAGTATATTTGCAACCATTTTCTCCTAGGTTGTACTTTCAGTTTTTACTGTCTTTAACAGTTATTTCGAAGAACACAATTTAATTTTGATAAAATTAAGTTTATCAACCTTTTCTTTTATGGAATATGTTTTTTTTACTCTTAAGAAATTTGCCCATGGGCCAGTGAGATGGCTCAGTGGCATAAGTGCCTGCCTGGCAAGCGCGAGGTCCTGAGTTCGACTCCCGGTGCCCACATTAAGGAGAAAAAGGGCCCGGTGATATCGCTCAGCGGCACAAGCACCTGCTGGCAAGCGCGAGGTCCTGAGTTCAACTTCCAGTACCCACACTAAAAAAAAAAAGAAAAAAGAAATTTGCCTCGCTTAAGACAACTAAAGTATTCTTCAGTGTTCACTGGAGATCTTAGAGTTTTATGTTTTACATTCTCTGTGATCATTTCGAGATAATTTTTGTATAGTTTGAGGAATGGATGGAAGTTTTGTTTTTGCCATGTTCCCACCAGCTTGAACTGCCAGTGAGTGGTACATACATGACTGTGCCATAGGGCGCCTGGTATGACTAGTGGTATAAAGGAATCTGATGTTTTTTTGTTTTTTGGGGTTCTTTTTTGCATTTGTTTTTTTTTGTGTGTGTGTGTGTGTGTGTGTGGGTACTGGGGGTCGACCTCAGGACCTCGTGCGCCAGTAGGCGCCCGTGCCGCTGAGCGATATCACTGGCCCTCTTTTCGTATGTGGGTTCTGGGAGTTGAACTCGGGCCCTCGCGCTTGCCAGGCAGGCGCTTACGTCGCTGAGCCAACTCACCAGCCCCCTGGATTTGCTTTTTTGAAAGAGGATCTCCATATGTAGTTCAGGCTGGACTTGAACTCCTTTTATAGCTCAGGCTGGCCTTGAACTCAAAACAATCCTTCTGCCTCAGCCTCCTGAGTGCTGGGATTATAGGCATGAGCCACCGTGCCCAGCTGTTTTGATCACTTTTATTGGTCTTTTTACTAATAAAATAAAAAGCTGCCAAATGGGAAAGTCATGCATGTACCACCTCGCCTGGCAGCGAGACATAATACAAATTATGGCCCTGTCAAGAACATGTCAAAATAGGGACATATGAAATCTCCAGTACCATTTGGAAAAACTATCCTTTCTCTGCTGAATTAGCTTTTACCTTGATGAAAATCAGTTAGCGCTGTGTGTAGGTGATCTATTTCTTGACTTTATTCCATTTCATTGATTTATTTGTCTGTTTTGATGCCAATACCACACTTTGGGTTTATTCTTTCAAATAAAAACTATAATATTATAATGCTGTATTCTACTCAGAGATGGAAGCAGAATGGTGGTTGTCAAGGATTGGAGAGAAGAGCAATGTAGAGTTAATGGGTTCAGTTTCCTTTTTTTTTTTTTTTTTTTTTTTGTGGGTGCCGGGGGTCGACCTCAGGACCTCGCACGCCAGCAGGCGCCCGTGCCGCTGAGCGATATCACCGGCCCCTTTTTCGTATGTGGGTTCCGGGAGTCGAACTTGGGCCCTTGCGCTTGCCAGGCAGGCGCTTAAGCCACTGAGCCATCTCACCGGCCCCAGTTTCCTTTTTAAATTTTTTTTTTTTTTGAAGTTTTTTGAGAGAGGGTCTGGCTATGTAGTTCAGCCTGTCCTCGAATTCACCCTGATCCTCCTGCTTCAGCCTCCCAGAGAGAGTTCTATGGATGGTGACTGTGGTACAACATGTGGATATACTTAATACCACATAATTGTACATTAAAAAATTGTTCAATTGAGGAAATCTTACGTTATATGTGTTTTACCACAGTTTTTAAAAAAAATTGTTCGATACAAAATCAAGCTCCAGAGAGTTTATTTTATAAGTGATGGGACATAGATTCGAATCCGAACAGTCAAAAGGCTTCTTTCATTCTTATATAACTGCCACGGGATTCTAATTCTTTTACTGAGTGTGATAAAGTCTGGATTTTAAAATCTTCTGATTTAAGAAGTAGTATGGAGCAGTCATTTTAGTAATGACTCACTGCAGCAGAACTGGGGGATTATTTGTATTAATCCCCATTTTTTTTAAAGGCCCCCAATCTTCCTTTTGGATACTCTGGTTTCTTGAATATTTCTAAGCTATAATCTCAAGACTCACAGTTAACTAAGTTTCTTTGGTATTTTTTGTTGTTAATAGACATAAAATTTACCATCTTTTTTTTTTTTTTTTTTTTTTGGACAGTCTTACTATGTTGGCTAGACTGGCTGCAAACTAATGAGCTCACGTGATCCTCTTACCTCAGCCTCTCAAGTAGATGGGACTATAGGCATATGCTAGTGTACCTGGCTTTAACCATTAAGAGTACAATTCAGTGGCATTAAATACAACATTCACAGTACTGTACAACCATCACTTCCATCCATCCAGAGACTTTTTCATCTTCCCAAAATGAAACACTAATTCCCTGTTTGCTCCTTTCCCCAGCCTTTAGAAGCCACCCTCCTACATTCTATAAGTTTAACTACTTTAGTAGGCATCTTATATAAGTAGAACTATAAAGTCTCTTTGTAACTGGCTTATTTCCTTAGTGTAAAGACCCTCAGCATTCGTCTTGTAGTGTATGTTAGAATTGATTTCCTTTTAAGGCTGAATGACATTCCATCCTATGTACATAAGACATTTACATAGTACTACATTTCGTTCCTACATTCATCTGTCTATGGGCACTTTGGCTTGTGTCACTCTCTTAGTTTTTGAGAGTAATGCTGTTATGAGCATAGGTATCCAGATATATCTTTGAGACTTGGCTTTCAATTATTTTGGAGTATGTACCTGAAGTAAAATTGTTGCATCATGTGGTGATTCTGATTAGTTTTTGAAGGAACCACCACACCTTGTTTTTGTTTTTGTTTTTTGGAGACAGGGTCACTGTGTATCCCAGGCTGGCCTTGAACTCAGCAGTCCTATTGCCTCAGCCTCCTGAGTGCTGGGATTGCAGGCATGCAACACCACACTCTGCAACACACTGTGTTCTATAGCAGCAATACTAGTTTATTTCCACCAGCAGAGATGTTTGTTTTTCCATATCCTTGTCAGCGTTTGTTATTTTCTGATCCGCCCCCCAATAATAGCCATCCCAGTGGATGAAATGGTGTCACATTGTGGTTTTGATTTGCATTTCTCTGCTTAGTAGTATTGAGCAACTTTTCCTGTGCTGCTGGCTGTTTGTATCTTTGGAGAGATACCTGTTCAAGTCTTCTGCCCATTTTTAAATTAATGGGAGGGCAGGTATTGGGTATTGAACCTGGGGCCTCACGTAGGCTATACAAGTGCTCTACCCCTGAGTATATATATCCTCACCCCCACCTCACCCCTGCCACCTTTTTGGTGGTACTGGGGATTGAACCCACTGCCTTCCCACTGAGCTACTTCCCACAGTCCTTTTCACTTTTTAAATTTTATTTATTTGTTTGTTTGAAACAGGATCTTAATTATGTAGTCCAGGCCAGTCTTGAGCTCACAGTATAGTCCAGGCTACCCTCAAACTCATGATCTTCCTGCCTCAGCCTTCCAAAGTGCTAGGATTACCAACATGCACCACTGTATTCAGCTTCTTTTTAAAATTTTTATTTCGAGTCAGTCTTGGTAACTTACCCAGGCTGGCCTCGAACTTGTGATTCTTCTCCATTACCCTCCTGAGTAGCTGGGATTTCAGGCATGTGTCACTTCATCCAGCTAAATGGTTTTAAAGTCAAAATTATTGAGTTTTAAAAATACGTTTTAAATTTTAGGTCTTTGACAGGAAAATGATCTGCAAATATTTCTTCCATTTTATGCGTCTTTTTACTTTGTGTCCTTTGATGCACAGTTTCATTTTAACATAGTCCAATTTATCTAGTTTTACTTTTCTGGGCTGTGCTTTGATATGCTGCCTAAGGAATCATTGCCAAATCCAATACTAAGAAGTTTTCCCCTATGTTTTCTCATAAGTGTTTTATAGTTTTAACACTTAGGTTTGGGTCGTTGATCTAGTTTGAATTGAATTTGTATGTGGTATAAGGTAAGGATCCAACTTTCATTCTTTGGAAATAAGGATATCTAGTTTTCCAAACACTAATGAAAAGATTGTCCTTTTCACTATTCCATATTCTTGGCATATTCTGTGAATTATTTCACAAGAATTTATTTTGGGGCTGTCTATTGGATTCCATTGATCTATATGTCTTCTATTGATAACTCTAGTAATTAAATTTAAAGATTATATCATTAAAGGAACAAAAATTTATTCAACAGTGATGAAAAGGTTATAAATAGAATAAAGTGCTGTTTCGTATTTCAAGCAGATCCTCAAAAAAATCGTGTTTAAATTATAATATGTTACAATTGTACAGACCCTCAATCTGTCACTGTCTTACTCTGCTGTTAGGAATGTAAATTGGAACAAATTTTCTGGAGCAGAATTTGGTGCTATGTAAAATCTTAAAAATTATGCACCCAGCAATTCTATTTGTAGAGTATTATTCTAAGAAAATTGTCATGAATAAGTTAGGCATACGGGTACTTGTATCTCAGTGTTACATAAAATACTGCAAAGTTAGAAGCCATGATGTTTATAAATAGAGAATTGGGTAATAAGGTATAGTAAACTGACCCTGAGAATACAGATGTTGAAGACAACTTTACAGTGAATTTAAAGACACACAGTATGTATCCGTAATACTTCAGTTTAGTAGCTGGGCATTGTGGCACATACCTGTAGTTTTAGCATTTTGGAAGCTGAGTCAGGAGGATTGGGAGTTGAAGGATACCCTGGACTACATAGTAAGGTCATGTCTCAAAAAAACACCCCCCCACAACTTCAATTTAGACATTAAAGAAACCATTAGTGTTACCTGTTAACAGTGTTTTATTTGTAGGTGCTAGTCAAGTGATATTACTGTTATGACAAAACAGCAAATGTCTTTTTAAAATTGAGAATGAAACAAAAGCTAGCAGGCATAGTTAAATACCATGACAGAATCAGTATCTAAGAATAATCTTAGTAGGCTGGAATGATGGACTGTATCCAAGGAAGTTTAATGAGATGGATGAAAAATTAAGATAAGAGTAACGAGTAAGTCACATTTTTGGCTGTAAAAAAAAAATCAACTGTAACTAATATAGAAAGTATGAGTTGGGACACAGTGGCAACATAAGTAAAAGATTTAGGGTTTTAATTTACTTTCTCAACATAAGCAGCCAGCTGTTCTAACTTCATTTTCTTTCACATTCAGCTTATTTTCTTCATGGGACACATCCAGTACATCCTCATTACTAAGTGATATTTAAGTCTCTTCACCATTTACCCCCATTTGTCCTAGTCATCTTTTAAAATTTTTTAAATTTTTTCAGGTTGATCTCTATTTGAAGTCCTTCCATTCCTTTCAACTTTTTTTTTTTCATTCCTTTCAACTTTGCATTCATTCATTCATTCATTCGTTCATTTGGTGCTGGAGATTGAGCCCAGGGCTTGCACATTCTAGACAAGTGCTTCACCCCTGAGCCACACTCCCAGCCCCATCTTTGTATTTTAAATCTTGATTCCATTACCAAAAGAAGGAAATAAAAGACCCACATCCATCTAGTTAAAAATGAAAAAGGCCAAATCACAACAGCTACTGCCTAAATCTAGAAGATCATTAGTAACTGCTTTGAAAAATTGTAGTCCAACAAATTGGAGATTTTGAAGAAATGGATAGATTTCTAGAAACAGGAATTACCAAAACCAAAATAAGAAGGTATAAAAACTCTGAATAGTCCATTAGCAGGCAATGAAATTGAGGCATTAATAAAAAACCTACCAACTAAAAAAAGCCAAGAACCTGATGAATTCACTGCTGAATTCTATAAGACCTTCAGGTAAGATATAATGTCAGTATGCCTCAAACTCTTTAGTGAAATTGAAAGGGGAAGAGTCATTCCTGGAAGCTAACGTTACCTTGATTCCCAAACCTGATAAGGACCAAGCTAAAAATGAAAACCACAGGCCAATCTTTTTAATGAACATAGATACAAAAATCCTCAACCAGATACTGGCAATCAGAATGCAACAAATCGTCAAAAAGATCATACATCATGAAGTAAACTTCATCCCAGGGATGCAAGGATGGTTCAACATACACAAATCAGTAAATCTAATATACCATATAAACAGAAGCAAGGACAAAAATCACATGATCATATCAGTAGATGCCGAAAAAGCTTTTGACAAAATCCACCATCCATTACAGAAAAAACCCCTGAAGAATGTAGGTATATGGGCCGGTGAGATGGCTCAGCGGCGTAAGCGCCTGCCTTGCAAGCGCGAAGGCCCGAGTTCGACTCCCGGAACCCACATACGAAAAAGGGGCCGGTGATATTGCTCAGCGGCACGGGTGCCTGTTGGCGCGCGAGGTCCTGAGGTCGTCCCCCCGGTACCCACAAAAAAAAAAAAAAAAAAGAATGTAGGTATAGAAGGACCTTTTCTCAACCTGATAAAAGCCACTTATAACAAACCAACAGTCAACATCACATTAAATGGGAAAAGCTGAAAGCTTTCTCTAAAATTAGGAACAAGATAAAAATGTTGCTAGGCATGGTGGCACATGCCTGTAATCCCAGCACTTGGGAGTTTGACACAGGAGGATCGCTGGAATTCAAAGCCAGCCTGAATTACACAATGAGTTCAGTCAAGGCCAGCCTGAGCAACAAAGGGAGACCCTGTCTCACAAAACAACAACAACAAAAAACAAACAAAAAAACTAGAGAAAACAGTTAATTCTAAAATTCATATGGAACCAGAAGAGACCCAGAACAGCAAAAGCACTTCTGGGCAACAAAAGCAAAGCAGGAGGTATCACAGTCCCTGACTTGAAGGTGTATTACAAAGTTACAGTGATTAAAAACAGCATGGTGCTAGGCATGGTGGCATGTGCCTATAGTCCCAGCACTCAGGAAACCGAGGCGGGAGGATTGCAGCAAGTTCTTGGCCAGTCTGAGCCACACAGTGAGTTTAAGGCCAGCTTGAACTACGTAGGTAGCAAGAGAAACAACAGCATGGTAGCCAGGTGTGATGGCTCAAGCTTGTAATCCCAGCGCTCAGGAAGGTGAAGCAGGAGAATCACTGTGAGCTCGAGGACAGCCTGGGCTACATAGTGAATTCAAGGCCAGTCTGAACTACATAGTGACACCAGGTCTTAAAAACCAAAACAAAAAAAAAAATCTAAAAACAGAATGATACTGACAAAACAAAACAAAACAAAGAACAGATGTGAATCTTTGACAAAGGGGCCAAGAAACATTTACAAGAGGAGCAATAACTTGTTTAATAAATGATGCAGGGAAAACTGGCTGTGTATATGCAAATTGAAGCTCGAAACAGTATTGTTTTCCTAATTTCTTTCTCTGTCTTTTTTTTTTTTTTTTTTGTGGGTACCGGGGGGTCGACCTCAGGACCTCGCGCACCAGGAGGCGCCCGTGCCGCTGAGCGATATCACCGGCCCCTTTTTCGTATGTGGGTTCCGGGAGTCGAACTCGGGCCCTTGTGCTTGCCAGGCAGGCGCTTAAGCCGCTGAGCCATCTCACCGGCCCTCTTTCTCTGTCTTTACTAGCTATTACACTAAAATCAAAATGGATCAAAGATCTAAATAAAACAAACATTTAACCTGTTGCAAGATAAAATAGGTAACACTCTTTTTTTTTTTGTGGGTACCGGGGGGTCGACCTCAGGACCTCGCTTGCCAACAGGCACCCGTGCCGCTGAGCGATATCACCGGCCCCTTTTTCGTATGTGGGATCTGGGAGTCGGACTCGGGCCCTCGCGCTTGCAAGGCAGGTGCTTATGCCGCTGAGCCATCTCACCGGCCCAAAATAGGTAACACTCTTGAAGCCAGAGGCAAAGACTTTCTGAACAGAACCCCAAGAAATAGCATCAAGAATCGACATATGGGGGCCAGTGAGATGGCTCAGCGGCATAAGCGCCTGCTTTGCAAGCGCGAGGGCCCGAGTTCGACTCCCGGATCCCACATACGAAAAAGGGGCCGGTGATATCGCTCAGTGGCACGGGTGCCTGTTGGCGCGCGAGGTCCTGAGGTCGACCCCCCGGTACCCACCAAAAAAAAAAAAAAAAATCGACATATGGGATTATATCAACTTTAAAAAGCTTCTGAACAACAAACGAAACAATCAATCAGTAGAGTGAAAAGACAATATACACAATGGAAAACAATTTTTGCCAGCTATACCTTGGACAGAGGACTAATATCTAGCCTATATAAGGAACTCAAAAAAATTACACCCCCTCCAAAATAAAAGACCCAGTCAAAAAATGGGCAACTGAAATGAATAGACACCTCTCAGACGAAGTACAACTGGTCAATAAATGCATGAAAAAATGGTCAACATCATTTGGCCATTAGCGAAATGCAGACAATACTGAGATTCCGCCCTACTCCAGAAAGAATGGGTGTCATCAAGAAGTCAAATAATAAAAATGCAGGTGAGGCTGCAGGGCAAAAGGAACCCTTCTGCTGTACACTATTGTTGAGAAGGCAAACTAACTAGTACAGCCACTATGGAGATCAGAATGGAGATTACTCAAAAAACTAAAACTAGAAATTTTACCCAGCTGTTCTCCTTCTAGGTATCTTCCCAAAAGAATTAAAGTCATGTTATAGTGATACATGCCTACTCATGTTTATAGTAGTACAGTTCATCATAACTAAATCTTGGAAGTGGTCTTTGTGTCCATCAACATATGAGTGGTTGAAATGTGATGTTTATGTACAAGGGAGTACTGCTATACAGAAGGATAAATTCTGCCAAAAGGCTGGATTTGAGTCCTGTGTAGGAAAATGGATGCACCTTGAGACCATAATGTTATGTGAAATAAATCAGACACATATGCTTAAATACCGCATGTTTCTCTTATATGAGAAACCCAAAATAGAAATAAATCAAAGAGCCAAATAAAAGATAGATAATAGGAAACAGAAATTTTGCAAATGGGAAAGGGATCAAGTGATGAAGAGGGAGGGGGAAAAGAGGATGTAAAAAGAATCAAGTTATGTACATGTACCAGCTCTCCAGTGAATATAATAGTACTGCAAACCCATAAAATGAAAAAAAACTTGATCACATAAGTCAGAGAAGTAGCTCAAGTGCTGCCCCCTCCTGGATGTTTACCCCTTACAGCATAGCCACATTTTCCTCAGAAATATAATTCTGAGAATTTCATGTGATGAGAAATTTAAATCAAAAGTTTTTTGCCAAGCATGGTGGTGCACGCCTGTTATCCCAGCACTTGGGAGGCTGAGGCAGGAGGATCGCTTGAGTCTGAGGCCAGTCTGGGCTACAAAGTGAGTTCAAGGCCAGCCTGAACTGCAGAGCCGAGACCCTGTCTCAAAAAACACACACAAAAAAAGTTTATTTATGTGCAAAATTCGAAATAATATATAGCCTTCTCTATTAAAGATCACATAAGTTCCTATTGCCATTGGCTGTTTAGCTTTCAAAATAAAACACCAGCTGTCTTTTGTCAGTTTTGTATAAGTCACTAGTGCTCTAAAGTATGGGATGTCAGTCAGCAACATTGCTGGCAAACATTCCCCAGAAGCAGTCATGAATGGAAGTTAGATGCTGTAAACTCTCAGGAAGAAGGCTAAGTGATGACTTGTTTTGCTTCTCACTGCAGAATATTAAAGGTAATGCTTGGGGAGAAAAAGCAGAATTCAAAAGCATACTTAGATAGTTGTAGGACTGTACATTTTGAGAAGACATACTGCATAGTGATTGTGGGCTCTGGAGCCAGATGGCTCTAATTCAAATCCTGAATTCAGCACTTACCCACAGGTTACTTAAGATGAGAAATGCCTCTGTTTCCTCATTTTAAAAACGGGTTGGGGGTGTAGCCTACTGGTGGAGTGCTTGTCTAGCTCTTGCAAGGCCCTGGGTTCAGCCCTAGTAAATGCCCTGTGTTATCAAAAAAGATCAGGCATGTTGGTGATCAGTCGCTTAACTCACAGGGTTGTTGTATTAAGTAAGTTACAGCCACATGTAACTTAATGAAAGAAATGTTCTGAGAAATGTGTGGTTAGGCAATTTTGTCACTGTGTGAACATCGTAGAATGTACTTACACAAACCTAGATGGTAAAGCCCGCTACACATGTGTGTTATACGGTATATAGTGTAGGGTTTCTATGCTGTAAATCTGTACATCATCCTTACTGTGTTAAGTGAATACTCTGGGTAGTGGCAACATATTAGTATTTGTGTATGTAAATATATCTAAACATGGAAAGGCACAGTAAAAACAGTAGGCAATAGAAACTTTTTAGCTCCATGATAATCTTATAATCATCATATATATGCAGTGCATGGCTATAGTAGCATGAAAGCTGTTAAGAAAGCACCTAACACGGGCCAGTGACATAGCTCAGTGGCATAAGCACCTGCCTGGCAAGCACAAGGTCCTGAGTTCGACTGCTGGTACCCGCATATTAAAAAAGAAAGAAAGAAAGTACTTAACCCATACCATGTGTTCAATATGTATAACTATGATCATTCCATTGGGAAAGTTGATACTGAACTCTGTGAGTTTTAAATTGGAGTACTGGAATACATCCATGACCAACCTGAAAGGAATTCTTTTCTCTGTCTTTTTTTTTTTTTTTTTTTTTTAGTTGTTGTTGATCTTTTTGAGACAGGGTTTCACTGTGCAGTTCAGATTGGCCTTGAACTCACATCGTAGCCCAGGCTGGCTGTGAACTCACAGCAGTCCTCCTGCTTCAGCCTCCTGAGTGCTGGGATTACAGGTGTGGGCCACCACACCTAGCCTTTCTTTTTTTGTTTTTTGAGACAGCCTCACAATATAGTCCAGGACAGCTTTGAACTTGCTATGTAGCCCAGGCTGGACAAAACTCACAATTAAAAAAAAAAAAAAAAAAGATGATAATGGTTGTTTCAGTGAATATTCTAATGCCTAGAGTATGTTTGTAGTGGGTATTTTAAGAACACTTCACTATTTAATTTGAACTAACTCATGACATAAACATTTAGGAATATAAAACAGTATAAATCAGTATAGGGCAAACTTTAAACATAAATTCTACTGGGTATAGTATATTTGAAATTATGTAACTTGTGTAAGTCTTAATAGGTTGTCAATGTCAGAAAATAGTGGTGGCAGGGCATTTTCATTGGGTTTTGGGATTATGAAAAGACTGATCTGATCTTGGTGTGTTCTTCTCTTCTGTCTGTAATACACTTATTTGCTTAGCAGTTGGTAAATTTTCATCTTTGGTTTTACTTATCATGGTAGGTTGACACATTCTGAAAGGTTATGTCTTCTTCACCAGAACCTAGTACTGTATTATAATAAGCTATATATAAATATTTTTCCAATAAATGAAATGCTGACTGTATTCAGCAAACGTTTAGTGAGACTTGAGAATGAACATCTAGTGGTTGTTGAACTAGGTTGAGGAGTGGTAGGCCCATAAAGATTCTTGAGGTATAGTATCAATTTCATGGAACATTAAGTCCGATATTTGAGACAGGGTCTCACTGAGTAGTTCAGGCTGGCCTTGAACTTGTGACGATCCTCCTGCTGCAGCCTCTGGAGTGCTGGGATGACAGGTGTGAGCCACAACGCCAAGGTTGTTTTAATAAATTTCTTAAGGAAGATGAGAAGAAATCTTAGTTATGTAACAGATAAACTATCAGTCTACTTTGTATTTGTTCTGCTGGTAAGCAGGATTATTTGGGGTTCTTTTTTTTTTTT
Source organism: Erethizon dorsatum (assembly GCA_028451465.1). NCBI lineage: Eukaryota > Metazoa > Chordata > Mammalia > Rodentia > Erethizontidae > Erethizon > Erethizon dorsatum. The sequence continues at coordinate 103,374,555 of CM051827.1, read as the reverse complement.
TTTTTTTTTTTTTTGTACCAGGACTTGAACTCAGGACATTGCGCTCGCCAGGCAGGTGCTTGTGCTGCTGAGCTATATCCCCAGCCCTGGGGTTCTGTTTTATGATCGTCTTGTTTGATTTTTTTTTTGTTACTTTATTAAAATTTGGAATGCGATTAAATGGTGATATGATCTGAAAATACCAATGAAGCCCATTTGTCCAAAGCAACAGTGACCAAGTAGTAAAATACTTATTGAATGGGTATACTAAAATAGCTTTACTGATACTCAAGTATGCAAGGATCAGGTAATGCAATGTGTAAGTTCACAGTGCTTCTGCTATATATGGTATGTGTTACCATATGTTTCCTTGTAAGAGGACTTTAAATTTTAAGGTAACCAAGACTGCACTGACAGTTCTCAGTGATCAGAAGTGACTGATAAGAGGAACCATTAATGTGGAAACTAGAGCTGCAGAAAATGCAATAATATCCTGTCGTGCTACCATATCTATTTTTAGTTCTTTAGGCAGAAAATTAAAGTGAAGATAGGGATTTAGGAACCTTTGAAGAAATTATTCTGGGGGTAATGAATTCAGGTGAAATATAATTCAGTTAAGATAAAGCTGCCCTTTGCAAATGACACCTGTAGAAGTAGCCCTAACCAAAAGCCTGTTAGGAACCCCCTGGCCCAGTCAGAATGTGTATTCTAGAGAAGAAATGGTTGTATGTCAGGTGAGCGTAGACATAACAGAAGAAAACTATATTAACAGGAGGGCTAAAGATGTAGTTCAGTGGTAGTATGCCAGCCTGGCACATGGGAGGCCCTGGATTCAAGCCCCAGTACCTCAAAGAGAAATAATATTAACAGGAGAAAGAATAATTCCCTTGAATCTAGAAAGAGTCCTCAAAGAAGAATTTCAGAACTGTTCAGGAAGAATATAAGCCAGCATTTCACCATCATTTGAGCAAATTGTTAATGATGTGACACATGTAACTTATCAGGTTTTATTGCAGTTCCATTTTCTTTTGGTTTAGATTCTGTATTTGCCAGGTAACTTTTCAGATACCACAGTAAGGGGGGTGGGAGACCTTGTGTTTATGTGATCATCCTCCATTGTAAACAAACTGGCATTTGGCCTTTATGTTAATTTTTAAATGTAAATCTTTTTTTAAAATAGTTATAAAATTTACCTCTTATAATTTACTATAAATTAATCCCCAGAAGCTTAATCAGTTCTCTGTGTAGAAAAAGGTGGGCTTTATAAAGAGCCATAGAGCTGATCATACTCAGGAATCTCTTCTTCCTGCCTGCCTTTTCCCTCTCTTCCTTCCCTCGCTTCCAGTCTAATGATGTATTAATGAAACTCATTATTGAATTTCAGAGATGGTAAGTCTAGCCTTACAGTGAGAATAACTGTAGGCATTTTATGACTCTTCTCTCACCAAAGGAACAGTTCTACCTTTAACTCTATTGAATTTTGTAAGTGATGAAAATAGAACCCACTAAACAAACTGTTTCCTAAAAAGTCAAACAAAAGGTGTATGTATATATCTGTTAGAAAAAAGAGAAAGGGTACTGTGTTTGAGAACAAAACAATTTGTTTCATTTTTATTTGTAAAATAATCAAATACTTAATTTTATTTTTTAGACCTTATTGCAATATGCAAGCAACAAGAATGCATCTGAACATATTGTGTATCTTCTGGAGGTGTATCGACTTGCCATCCAAAGCTTTGCCAGTGCACGTCCATTTTTAACTACTGAATGTGAAGATGTCCTCCTAGTGCTTGGCAGATTAGTATTGTAAGTTCAAAAATTTAGAATTCTTATTTTTTTCTTTTAAGAATTTAGAATTCTAAAAATTGAGTGCCCTTGGTCTTAATGCTTGCCTTATTTCTCTTTACAGTGACATTACATTTATTCTTCAGAGCATCATGAAAGTCATACCTTTGTTTGTTTTTGGGTTTTTGAGACAGAATCTTACTATGTAGCTCAGGCCAACCTTGAACTCTATGTAGCCCAGGCTGGCCTCGAACTCAACAGTGATTCTCCTGCCTCAGCCTCCTAAGTGCTGGTATTACAGGTGTGCACCACCATACTCAGCTTAAGTTATTTGAAAGAAATTTTCTTTTTACTAAGTCTTTTTTTTTTTTTTTTTTTTGTGGGTACCAGGGGTTGAACTCAGGACCTCGTGCGCCACCAGGCGCCCGTGCCGCTGAGCGATATCACCGGCCTTTTTTTTTTTTCGTATGTGGGTACCAGGAGTTGAACTCAGGACCTCGCGCTTGCCAGGCAGGTGCTTATGCCACTGAGCTATCTCATCGGCCCTTTGCTAAGTCTTTATCCTCAGTTTCCTAGGAGATACAGTCCAAGTGAAGCTACAGCTAAACAACATATTTAACTGCCTAAACAGTGTTTACCTACTCAGGCTTGGAATCGAAGAATGACACATTTTTTTCTCTGTCTCTTAAGTATAGGTTGATTCAAATGACAGTATCTGGACGCTGTGGTGATCATTGAGGAACACTATGTACATTGGGGAAAATACCATAAAACTCTGCAATCTGATTATAGTACTTGAGCTAAGAATAATTTTGCCAGCAAAAAATATCAGGGTGCAGTTTAAGGTTATCACTATAGGAGATCATGGTCATTTAGCTGTTGTTTTAATACTTCGCTGCCTAGTAGCAGGCAAAATTACACTTTTAATTTATTGTTTATCTGCAAAATGAAAAACAAGTTACTCGGCTTACAGATTTTCAGTAGGATAATTTCTAGTCTAGGTGGCTTATTTTATTTTTCGTTGGTCTGACCTGTTTTTCAACCTGTTCTCCAAAGCCAGAATCTCTTAACATATTTTCATGGAATGCAATTATTCCTAGTTCTATAAATCCCATCATTCTTCTTACCAAGCCCTGTTTTCTCTGTTACCATCCTATAGTCTGCTAGATTTTTTTTTTTCTTTTGCAGTGCTAGGGATTGAACCCAGGGCTTTCATACTGAACTACATCCCCCATCCTTTTTTATTTTTTATTTTGAGATGTGGTCTTGCTAAATTGCCCAAGCTGGGCTTGAATTTGTGATCTGCCTCAGCCTCCCGGAGCTCTGGGATTTCAGGTGTGTGCCACCACTCCTGGCTTTACTCTGCAAGATTTTAGAGAAGTGTTGCATGATTAGTATCTTGAGTTCTTTAGTCAAGTTATACATTTCCTTTAAAAAATCTTTTTTCTATTAATTTCTTTCCTATGCCTGGGTAGTGATTAAGGTAGAAAGAAGAAACTTTTTTTCTTGCTTGCTTGTCAATCATTCTGTTTCCGTGACAGAAATTTATATAGATGATGGTTTCATATATTTATCACTTCATCAGCTGAAGCGACAATAGTTTGAGCTCCTATTTTTGATTTATGTAGTCAGAATTATTCCTGTATGAGTGCTCCCCATATCCAAACAAACTGAGTAAAACTACTTGGAATATAATTTCTATAAAGTTTGTATTCTTACCAAATGTATCAGATCAACAGTGTGAATATACAGCCTTGCGGCTTTTTTTTTTTCCCCACATATTTAAAGTTGAAAAACCAGTTTAACAACTTGGAAAACAATGTTGAAAAGTAAAAAAGTTTAAAATAGCCTAAGCAAATGAAAAATGTGTGTCCAGTATTGGTTTCATACTGTACTTAATTATTACTGTAACCACCTTTATATACTTATTTAGTTATTTGTATTGTAGGAGTTGTTTTGAATTACTGCTTTCAGTCTCTGAAAGTGAACTGCCATGTGAGAGCTGGGTACCATTCCTTCAGACTCTACAGGTGAGTTGATTTTAAGTTAAAAAAATGTGTCTATCTGTGTAGGCATCTAAGACCCCTACTTATTTACTTCCAGCAAACTAAAATTGGAAACTTAGAACAAAAACAAGTTCATTGTATATCTGTATTAAGTTCATCTCAAGAAAAATGACCTCCACCTGATGAGGGTAAATTAAATTTAAAGTCATATATGCTTACAAGATAGCATATAGTATTTCAGTCATTCACAGTGTACTTAAATAATATCCTTCAATTTGTAAAGCACTGGATTTCATCACATTGAGGTTCACTTTTCTTCCCCTAACACTTCTAGGACATTGGTAAGCATTATAAGTCTCTGACGCTATTCATGCATTTTACTTATAGGAAAACTACTTCTGTTTTCACATTGTCTTATCACCTTTCTTAGGTAGATGAGGATATGAGAAAGTAGCAAGTTTGAGAGGAGGGAGGTAAGATAGAAAAATCAAGGACATCGCCAGCAACCGAAGGCAAATGTGTTACTAGAGACTGTTACTAGGGACTGAAGAACTATTTTAAAAAAGAAACATAATAAATACAGTGGACCCTTGACTTAGGAACTCAGTTTGTTCCTGAGGGCTGGTTGTGACTCCGGTTGTCAGTTGAAGGCTCAGGCTCCTCTACACAACCTTCAAAGTCTCTCTCCTGTACACGGGCAGATCTCAGTGTCCTTAGAGAGACATCGGCCCAGGATTTCTCATTAACCCCATACAGGAAAAGACGTTGTAATGTTCCTTCTAGAACTCTTTAAGGGTTAAATCTGTATCTGAGATCATCTGGAAGCACAAGCAGCTGGCATTTGGGTTATAACTCAAGATTTTGGTCTTAAGTTAAAACTAAAATTCTGGTCATAACCCAAGTTCATATGTCAGACCGATCGTAACTCGAGGGTTCACTGTAATAGCAATTGTTCATTTATTGATCAATAAGTATGATCACTTTTCCACACTATGTTTTTTATTTTTTATATCCTTTAACCTAATAAACCTGATAATGTGGGGATTATATGAATTCAGTTTACAAATGGGCAGACAGGTGAATAGAAGTTCATGAACTTGCCCAAAGTAACATCCACATTCAAACCTAGCACATACTTTGTTAAATGCTTCCTCCAGAACCCGGAACTCCATTGTTGATCAGACATAAAGACTATGTTTTTGAATATATATTCAGTAAATTAATGTAGGAGTACAGATAAATCTGAGAGATGGTCCTTTTTGAAATGTGAAATATGAAACTAAATTTTTCTTATTGTATATAATAAACAGGTAAGGCAGCAGATGGTATTGTGAGTACTTTTGCCCCCCAAAAAAAACAGGTTTTTATCAAAGCAGGCCACTGATAGAACATTTCTCAGTCACTATTTACAGCTGTGTAACTATTCTAGACCTTTTTCCCTATAGATCAAATATCCAGTCTGAAATGAATTTTTTTAAGAGTAGGACAGTTTATTGCAGAAAAGGAATGAGGAATAGGAATAGCTCCTGAGAGACAGGAGGGGTCTCGAATGGGTTGCCCTGGATTTTTTTAAATAAAAATGAGAGCCCACGTTTTGCAACTTGTTTTTTACTTAATAGTCATCATGTACATATAAGTAGGATTGCTTATATAGGTATTCCTTTTCAGTAGTTGCCTAGAATTCTGTTTTGTGGTTACACCGTTAAGTATTTAACCACATATCATTTTTATTGATTTTAAATGGTTTTGGAATAAACACCTTGCACCAGTATTTTTGTGTCTTTGATTTCAAGATGTGCTCTAGGATATTTTCACTTTAAAAAGAAACCTAAAGTTTTAAAATTATTTTTTAGCTGGGCATGGATGCGTATGCCTGTATTCCCAGCACACAGGAGACTGAGGCTGGAGGATCGCAGTGAGTTCAAGGCCAGCCTCAATACATAGCGAGATCTTGTCTAAAAAAAAAGATTACTTTTTAAATATCTCCATAGTTTTTAAAGAACTCTGTTTTGACTTTTAATTAATTAATTAATTAATTATTTTATTTTTGTGTGTGTGGGTACCTGGGGTCGACCTCAGGACCTTGCGCACCAGCAGGCGCCTGTGCCGCTGAGCGATATCACCAGCCCTTTTTTCATATGTGGGTTCTAGGAGTCGAACTCGGGCCCTCGCGCTTGCCAGGCAGGCGCGTACACTGCTGAGCCATCTCACTGGCCCTGTTTTGACTTTTAAAAGTAACTTTATTATAATATTTTATATATAATATAATAAAATATTATACAGTATTTTCTGAGTGAACTATATTCTGAATTTTAACGAACAAAAAAGTAAAAACCTTAAAAAGTTTAAACTGTGGTTTTTAAAATTTAGTTGCTATATATCATGGTGGTGACATTTCCTACAAAAATGTGACAGTCTTGTTAGATATTACAAATTAGATACCTGGACACAGCAAATTCTGACATTTTCACATAGACTCTTTGTTTTCACTTCAGAGTAAATGCTTGTTCTAAATTAGGGAAGTCTGAGAAGAGGTGAAGCTGTTAATAGAAAGTTATATTAGCTAAATATTTCTGCTTGTAAACTATTGGAATTATCATTTTTTGTATTAGTTCCATACCTTAAACTCTTTCTCAGCAGATAACTTAGCATATTAAGTGTGAGTTTGTAAAAAACCTGTTGTGGTTTGACATGAAAGTTAAGAGAAGTGTTTATATATTTCACTTGAGTGAGTATAAAACTATTCTTATTTCTGTCAATATTTTTGGGCTATGTTTTCCAAAGGTAAATTACTATAAATGGCAACTTACATTCCTAGAGAATTTCAACAGTTTAAGGGAAACAAGTGTAAAAAAAAAAGAAATTTTTTTTTTTTTTTTTTTTTTTTTTTTTTGGAGACAGAACCTGTCAATGTTCAGACTGACCTTGAACTCACTATGGCCTTGATCTCATGGCACTCCTGCTTGAGCCTCCCAAGTGCTGGGGTTACAGGCCTGTGCTACCACACCCACCAGAAGTTAAAATTTTAGAACATGGGAACAACTTCACTATAATCAGGAAACCTCAGTAGGTTCTTTTTTTTTTTTTGGTACAGGGAATCAAACTCAGGACCTTGAGCTTGGAAACCTCACTAGTAATAAAGGGCAATGAGACATGTGCATTCATTCATTCATTAAGACAGGGCCTCACTATGTAGTTCAGGCTGGTCTTGAACTTACTGTGTAGGCCAGGCTGGCCTTGAACTCACGATGATCCTTCTGCCTCAGCCTCCCGAGTGCTGGGATTACATGCATGCACTCCCCCCTGGAGAGACGTGTTTGTTTAATCATTTCTATTGAGTTAAATTTCTGATCCCTTTTCCTTTACTCCTGTGTATAAGTAATTTAAAAGGATGGATTATTGGTGATTACATTTTGTTTCTATGTGGAATAGATGGAGTAAGAGCTGATAACCAAGACTTTCATAACATTTTGCATAGCACTACCTCATTTAAAAAGTATTTAATAGAAGAATTTAAATAATTATACAATTAGTGTCATTAAGTAATATTTCTGTTTAAAGAAATAGGCTGCCTGTGTGAATACTGCAGAATCCTTTAATGAAAGTGGTACCAGTGGCCTTGAATCATTAAATCAGCTACTACCAAGTTTATTAGGTCTTCAGAGTCTGGCTGTCTTACCATGTAGTTGATCAATCCAAATATCCAAGAGTAATGTAAGGGCCTACACTGATTGTGGTGACAATTTTACCTGGAGGAAATTCAGGGAGACCTGTAAAGGGTACTCTTTAACATAGTTAAAACATCCTAGTTTTGTTTTATTTGTGTTTTTAAGTAACATAATTGTACAGAACTTTGAGGATAGTCTTTTTCTTTGCTTATTTATTTATTTATTTATTTTTTATTTTTTTTGTGGGTACCGGGGGGGTCGACCTCAGGACCTCGCGCGCCAGCAGGTGTCCGTGTGCCGCTGAGCGATATCACCGGCCCCTTTTTCGTATGTGGGTTCCAGGAGTCAAACTCGGGCCCTCGCGCTTGCCGGGCAGGCGCTTAAGCCGCTGAGCCATCTCACCGGCCCTGCTTATTTATTTTTAAGGAATCCAAATTATAGGTCCTTTCAATTCATGGATATTCAGATATTTTGAAAAGACAAAGGTTTTTTTTATGTTAATATCTTGTTTTCTGGATATACTTTTTTGTTTTAGGAGTCACATGATGCATTGTTGGAATTTGGGAATAATAACCTACAAATACTGGTTCATGTTACCAAGGAAGGGGTGTGGAAAAACCCAGTACTTCTTAAAATACTGTCTCAACAGCCAGTAGAAACAGAGGAAGGTAAGTTTTAAAACTTCACTGACAATATTGGAGGAGAATTTAATTCTAAGGGAACTGAAATTGATTATGAGTTAAAATTTTGTTAATTTCACCTATATATGCCTGGTTATTCTGTACTCCTTTTTGGTTTGTAGAACAGGTTCTGTGTAGTTCAGGCTGGCCTCAGACTCCTGCCTTAGCCTCCCAAGAGATTATGGTGGCCGCAGGCCTGTAATCTCAGTACTGAGGCTGAGGCATGAGAATCCCTTTACTTTCAAGGCCAGCCTGGGAAACAGAGTGAGTTCAAGGCCAGCCTGAACTATATAGCTAGACCCTGTCTAAAAAAAAAAAAAAAAAAAAACAACGAACAACAACAAGAAAAGGCTCTTGAGATAGAAATGAATACTCTTTGGTAGTCCTAGGTGTATAGTAGAGCTTTGTCCATACTTTGTTCTAATTTACATAGCTAAGGGCTGTGAAAAATGTGCTTTTTAATTTTACCCTTATAAGATAATTAGAATTCAGTGTTTCGTAGAGAAATGCAAAGAATCAAAATTCTTACATGCAAAACTGTCAGTTTAAAACCAGGAAGTATGTGGATTTGAGTTGATACTTCCGTTTTATATATACCAGAAGTATTTGATGCAGCCAGCAATTCTAACCTCATTTGCTTCAAGTAAGTGGAAAGTTCAAAGGATTACATTCTGTTTTAAGTGTATTTCTGGGGTAAAAATTAATTTCAGAACAATAACACTTTTTGGCTTATCTTTAGGTCTTAGCGCAAGCAGTTTAAATATTTATGACTTGAATTATTCCAGTTAGTTAATTTATTCACCATGTTTGACCACTATATACATGCTGTTGGGGCCTTTCTGTATAGTGAAAAGATTGGCATAAAGGTATGTTTAGATTTTCTCTTTGTCCTGTTTTCTGATGATTCTGCTGGGTGTTTTTTGTTTTTTGGGGTTTTTTTGGTTTTTTTTTTTTTTTTTTTTTTGTGGGTACCGGGGGGTCGACCTCAGGACCTCGCGCGCCAGCAGGCACCCGTGCCGCTGAGCGATATCACCGGCCCCTTTTTCGTATGTGGGTTCCGGGAGTCGAACTCGGGCCCTCGCGCTTGCCGGGCAGGCGCTTAAGCCGCTGAGCCATCTCACCGGCCCGGTTTTTTTGGTTTTAAAGCATATGCTTGCAATAAATAATAATTGCAATTCAGTGGGGAATTGGTGTGTATCTATGTATAGATAGATATAGCATCTTAATCATCTTTACTTCCCCTTCCTTTCCCCACTTTCCCATCATTCTACTGTTAATCATTTGTACTGAATTTGTACTGACAAGAAAAATAGAATAACAAGAAGAGCTGTTAAATAGAAAAGAGATTGGTATTTATTATTATTTTGTGTTAAGGTCCTCAAGAAATGGCACTTCTCAGTAAATACAGGCACACAGAAGCTAAAAAAACACCTTTATTATTGACAAAATTGTTGTGGGACAGAGCCGAGCACAGTCATGCACCATTTAACAATGAGGATATGTTCCCAGAACTGTGTCATAGACGATTTCATTGTTCATGAACACCAGACTGTACTTACACAGTCATTCAAACTGGCTTTTTGCTATTAAGAGGTATGGTAAATGTGCAGTGTGTGAGGTTACTGGCACGATCCAGCATACTGTTCTACAGCAAATTATTTTTAAATAAGTTGAAGGAGGGCATTCTAACTATAAAGTATAGTAAGTACATAAGAGTAACATTTATTATATGTGCTATACTTTTGTAAGACTAGCAGTAGGTTTGTTTACATTGGCGTTATCATCACAAACACTTGAGTAATGTGTTATGCTACAATGTTGTGATGGTTGTGATGTCGCTAAATAGCAGGAATTTTCAACTCTGTTATAATCGTGGGGGGGGGCTGGTGAGACGGCTCAGCGGCTTAAGCGCCTGCCCGGCAAGCGCAAGGCCCCGAGTTCGACTCCCGGAACCCACATACGAAAAAGGGGCCAGTGATATCGCTCAGTGGCACGGGCGCCTGCTGGCGCGCGAGGTCCTGAGGTCGACCCCCCGGTACCCACAAAAAAAAAAAAATACATAAATATAATCGTGTGGGACTACAGAGGCATTTGTAGGGCATCATTGACTGAAGCTTTGTTTGCCAGCCCATGGCTGTACTTTCAAAAGCATCTCAGAATTAGTCCAAGTTGTCTTGAATGGGGCAGACTTGTGCAAGCAGCCTCAAGCCCAAGAGCAAAAGTTGAGTTAAACATCTGTGATTACCTTCCTTTGATTTACTAAAGTCACCCCACCTCAGAAGTTAAGAGTAATTAATTTTTTTTCACATCAAAAAACATAAAAAATATGGGGAGAAGCACTACTCAGCCAATAGCCTATGATACCTTATCTGCTCAGGAAAGGTCAATTAAGCACCTGTCATTCATAAGACAAATTTCTAAGGGATTATACTGAAGACTACAGTATAAGTGGTGGACAACCTGTGATCTGCCTACTCTGACAGTTAGACCTTAACTTAGTTTCAGATCAGAAAGACTTAGAAAACTTCCTTTTTATCTCCATTGCTGCTACAAGCTTGATATAGCATATTTGATACCAAAAAACTGTGTGATTATCATGTCATTGTCCTCTGTTGAATAAACCAGTAACAGAAGCATAGAAGTGTCTTTTTAAATCTCTAAGGAATTCAATAAGCACATTTCAGTTTAGTTTTTCTTAATTTTTTTTTTCTTTGTTTGTTTGTTTATAAAGACAGGGTCTCACTGTGTAGTTCAGGTTGGCATTGTGTTCACTATGTAGCCCAGGCTGGCCTCGAACTCACAGTGACCCTCCTGCCTCAGCCTCCTGAGTGCTGGGATTACAGGCATGCACCACCATGCCTGGCTTCAAAAGACCTGGGTTTTTCTGTTTTGTTTTGTTTTGAGGCAGGGTTTCACCATGTAGTCCAGACTGGCCTTGAACTCACTTATGTAGCCCAGGCTGGCTCACAGTGATCCTCTTGCCTCAGCCTAAGACCTGTTTTTCAATTGGACATCAATTGCTTTTTTTTTTTTTTTTTTTTTTTGAGATAGGCTCTCTGTGTAGTTCAGGCTGGCCTCAAGGTGATCCTCATGTCTCAGCCTCCCAAGTGCTGGGATTACTGGCATGCACCACCACGCCCAGCTTTAACTCCTGTTTTTGTAGGGTGAAGTATATATAAGATAAAGTGTCATGGCGCTTGCAATTTTAAATAGTTCAAAAAAGAAAAGCTATGTAAAGAAATCAAACTGAAGCAGAGAGCATAGGAATTGTTTAAAATTTCATATCTGAATGTTTGAAAAAATAAAATACAGATACTCATTTAATGACTTGTCTGTTTAAGACAATTTGGACTTATGACCCATTTTATTTATTTATTTAATTTATTTTTTGTACAGTTCTGTATATCTTCCTTACAGCGCCTTAATGCCTTTTTTTGGTGCAGTACACCTTGTTTATTGCATTGTAATTTTTGCCGATTTTATTGTATAGTACAGTACTGTGGTTTTATGTTCTGTTGTACATTACAGTACTGCATGTAAGAGTTATGCAAATAAGAGCAAAGTTATCATATTGGAGTTTCCTTTGACCATTTCTTTGTTCTGAATATTGTACATACTATACAGTTCCTCATTTAGTGACCAATTCTCTTAACAACCTACTCACAAGAATGGAACTTGGTCATTAAATGAGGTGTGTCTGTATAGGTTATGAATGGGAGACTTCTCAGTGTATACTTCATTATATTTTAAATATTGAAACACATGGGTGGATTTTTTGATGATTCTGAGGATCAAACCCAGGGTCTTGTGATGGTAGGCAAACACTCTACCACTGAGCTATATCCTTAATCCCTGGATTTCCTTTTAACAAATAAATTTAATTGTGCTGATGTTACATATTGAGTATAAGATTGAGCTTATGCTAAAAATTGACATAGTAGTGGTTTAATTAATCATAGTATGTTGAGTAAAATAGTTTTATCTCCTAGAAGTAATAGCTGTGATTTTTAGAGTGCCTGATAATGTTGGGCACTGTATTAGTGCTTTCATATCTCATTTAATCTATGAAACAGGAGAGAAGTCATACATGACCAAAACCATGTAGTTAAAATTGTGAAGGCAGAATGATGTTAAAAGGTGAGGTGTTAAAAGTTTTTGATTGGAGATTGGTAACTGTTCACTTGCTAAGTACATAGTTTTATTAAATATCTGTAATGTACAAGGTATTATGGTTAGTTGTGTAGGGAATAGAGCAACCAACAAGTCATGATATTTGGTCATAAATTGCTGACAGTATAATAAAGGAGATATCAAATAATAACAAGTACAGATTGAACATTTATTCTGAGCTTGGTCTTTTTTTTGAGATAGGGTTTCACTATGCAGTTCAGACTGGCCTTGAACTCACTTTGTAGCTCAGCCCGGCCTCGAACTTGCAGCAATCCTCCTGCCTTAGCCTCCCAAGCTGAGTCTGGTCTTATCGGCATTATTGGTATTTCATTTATGGGTCTATAATCCATGCAAGATGCATATTACCAAAATTTTTACAGACAAAGAAATTTGAGCTGTAGGGGTCAGTTAATTTTACCACTCTGTGTTAAAAATCAGGTTGAAACCTTAGATGGATGATTCTGAAACCCGAGGTCTTAACCCTTTGTGTTATAATCCCTTATTACTGTATTTAAGGACGAACTAAATATGATGAAAGAAGTAAGATGCTGTGGGACCTTCAAGGGGTGGAGTCCTGTAGATAGTATGCCTGTTTTCAGGTGTGCTGTCTCCTGTGGGATTCATATAATTGTGTACAAGTTTGTAGGACAGATAAATAGAGCAGCACCTCTGATGTTATGTAGAAGAGGACCTAGGGGAGACAGATGCAACAGGAAATATGGAAGAATTAAATTGGAGAGAGTTTAAAAAGAATTGCAAGGATACAGTAACAAAGTTGATTTCTTAAGGAAAGGAGGTAGCAAGAAAGAATAATGCTACAATGTATTTTTATGTAAAACTATGAAAATACCATTACTGAAAACAGAAAGTATAAGGAGCTCATCAAGTGAGGGGTATGATGGGGAGCTCATTTTTTGTGGAGCTTCGTGACAGACTAAATTGAGAGCTATCTAAATGTGATCTGTTTTCCCTTCATACTCTGACCTTGGCGCTACATATTCTGGAATGTATGAAATTTAAAATCAAGATCCAGACTCCCCCTGCTAATCATAATCCTCAGAATTGGAGCTCTGGAGTCAGAACTTGCTAAGTGCCTCGGAAATGGGCACTTACATGTTGTTGGTAGCACAAATTGATGCAGCTACAACTTCTGGAGAGCATTTTGGCAGTATGAGTCAATATTACAAATGAACAAAGCCCTTTAATCTAGAAAATTTGAAATTCCACTTCTAGAAATTTGTGGCTTTTTTTTTTTTTTTTAAACTGGGGATCGAACTCAGGGCTTTTGAATTGATCTACATCCACTGGCCTTTTCCTACTTTTTTATTTTAAGAATCTTGCTAAGTTGCTCAGGCATGGCTTGAAATGTGATCCTTCTGCCTCAGCCTCTCAGAGTGCTGGGATTACAGACATGCACCAATGTACTCTGCTAGGAATTTGTGTGTTTTTTGTTGTTGTTGTTGTGTTTTGTTTCATAAGCATATTTGTGGATGTGAAATGAGCTACATACAAGACTGTAAATGACAGCATTATTGGTGATTGCTGGAGATTGGAAACAACTTCAAAGTGTGTTAGTAGGAAACGGCTGAAATGCATTATAGTGCATCCATACGATGTGACACTGTTCAGTTGTTAAAAATAATGAGGTGCTGTAAATGTACTCACAGTGGGATGAACTATGTGATATAGAAGTGGGACAAGAAACATATCTCCTTTGCTCATAGAATATTTCTGGAAAGATAAACAAAATATTGGAAGCATTTATCTCTTAAGCAGGGAAGTGTAGGGCACTGGAGCTAGAGTACAAGGGAGACAACTTTTAACTGTATACCTTTTTGTATGCCCTTTGAAATTTGTGCTCGCTATTTATTTATTTATTTATTTATTTATTTATTTATTTATTTTATGTGGGTACTGGGAGTCGACCTCAGGACCTCGCACTTGCCAGGCAGGCACTTATGCCGCTGAGCTATCTCACCAGCCCCTATGCTCTTTATTTTTAAGATAATTTTTTAAACTTTATATATATAAATCAAATATAGATGTGCATAAACATATCTATCCATATATGTAGATAGATAGAGATACCTCAGTTTGTGAATTCAATTCTCTTCATAATTCTGGTGACAAACTGAACTGGATGACCCCATAAGGTCAGCATTACTTAACCATTGAATTTGATTCGGTTCTTATCCAACTTGGTTTGTGACCAGAATCATATATATATGCAGGTGGAATATTAGGCAGCTTGTTGGAAAAGTTTAAGGTCTCATCCCCAACGTAATGAATCAGAATCTGCATTTTAGTAAGTTCCTCAGATTATTCAGAAGGCACTTTCAAGTCTCAGGAATACCATTATAGATTAACCACCTGAGGCAGTTTATTCATTCACCATTTGTCTTGACACACAGTACTGTATTCCAGCCTCTGTTCTTTAAGTTACGCTATGTGATGTCACACACTTGTTGAGTATCTTCTATTCAGAAATTGGGAGCTTGTCCAGAGCTCACTGTATACTCAGTACTCAGGTGCTTATTATTCAGTACTGCTCAGAGCAGCATTTTCCAAAGTGTGTACTAAACCGGGAATATGTTTCACAGGTACTAATAATATGTGTAAAAGGGTTCACTGGTCAAATCAGTTTAGGAAAGATTGGGTTAAATAAAATTTTGAACAGTTTTCTTTATTGCAGGACTGTTCAGATTTGACCAAGGAATCCTTTTTTCTTCTAGGACTATCTCTCAGGTCTTTTGATCGGTGGAACACACTTTGAGAAATGCCTGGTTTAGCGGAAAGAGCACCACTGGCTTTGGAATTTTTGGCAAGTTACCTAACTTCTCTGAGTATTAATTTTGCTAACCTTAAGCTGGGGATAATAATACTTGCCTTGGTGGTGGTGTGAAGGATAAGAGAGGTATATAAGAACATTTAGCTTAAAACTTGGGACCTCATAAGTAATTGATGATAACTATTATGTAGGTTACTTGCTTCATTTTTTTTTTTGCACTTATGCTTATAATTCATTTCTCTGTTCCTGATCTGTCTCATCGGAAAGTTAAGGAGGAAAAGGTCAGATAATCAATTTTGATAAAATGTTGATAGACTGATTAAAAGCCTTGGTGTTCAGAATAGAACTGTTAATGTGGAAATAATAAGCAGATTAATTTCTTCTTCTCATGTCTGTGAGATGAGTATTGAGACCAGAATAAATTTCCCATTTATCTAAACTGAATTTTTATTAACTAAAAGCAAACCAACAACAAAAAGATATGAAACTTTCGTCTTAAGTCTGACATGTTATGTGGTATGTTATCAAACTTGTATTTTTCCTTTTTTTTTCTAGTTAATAAATTGATTGCACAAGAAGGACCTTCCTTTCTACAAATGCGAATAAAACATTTGTTGAAATCTAACTGCATCCCCCAGGCTACTGCCTTATCAAAACTCTGTGCAGAATCTAAAGAAATTTCACATGTGTCGTCTTTTCAGCAAGCCTATATCACATGTTTATGTTCCCTGCTCCCTAATGAAGATGCTATTAAGGAGGTAAGTAAATTAAATAACAGTTGTCATTCATACTTGTTGCAAATTTGTTTTGTACAGGTGTTGTGTTTATCTTTTCGAAGCAGATGAAGACTCAGTTTTTTAGACATCTGGAAAGTATAGCTTTAACTGTATTTTTCTGTTCAACATATTGAATGTAAAGTTATAGGTGGATTTGAAAAGTAGGTGATTAAAGAAGACACAGATCATGTACATTTGGGTGATGGTTTGCTGTGAAAGTTGGTTTTTTTCTCTTACAGTAATAATTTTACTATGTTTGGGAAATGCAGAAATTGTTAACAGTGGTATTCAAGGGATAAACCAAAAAAAGGGGGGGGACTTAATTTTAGTTTAGTTACTTTAAACATTTAACTCTGTATGCAGGCAAGCATAGGACTCTTAAACACCATGAATGTATTTTGAACAATGATCAGTGGACAGAAAAAGCACAGGTTTAGCTGTATATTTATCTGTTCAGTTGAAAGGATTTGACATATGTAATTATGGAAAATTAAGATGTAGTTGAGTTTTTTAAAAAGTATTTTTTAGTCATGTTGCATCCTAAAAAAATTGAATCATTTTTTCCTCTGAAAATTTGGTATTAGTTTTTCTCTAGTAGTTTTGCATGTTTTGGTGGTTGTTTTGTTTGTTTGTTTGTTTGTTTGTTTGTTTTTAACAGGGTCTCATTATGTTGTTTAGGCTGGCCTTGAGCCCAAGGCAATCCTCCTTCCTCAGCCTCCTGAGTGCTGGGACTGCCAGCAGGTGTCATCACACCCAGCTAATAGTGTTGAATAATTAAACAGAAAAAAGTTAGGAATGCTTAGCCTTTATTTCATTATCTAATTTTAATTTTCTCATCTGCCAGTCAGATCTGAACCACAGATTTTCCTTTCTACACTGAGATTTCTTACTAACCATAGGAATCCTAAGGATCTGGTTCTGTGCTATAGTAATTATTAAGTTTTTATAATAATTTTCCCTGTAAATATCCTACTTTCTACCTGTTTCCTTTCAAGACATTCTACTAGGACATTCACCTGTGCCGGCTGCCATGTCACTATCCAATCATGACTCTTGAGTTTTGGTTGAATGATATAACTTCTCGCAGGGCATGTTGGTGCACCCCTGTAATCCCAGCGCTTGGGAGGCTGATGCAGGAGGATCTCTGCAAGTTCAAGGCCATCTTGGGCCAGATAATGAGTTCAAGGACAGCCTGAACTACATAGAGACACCCTGTCTCCAAAGAACAAAAAAAGAAAACCAATCGAACTTCTCAACTTTGCTTGACAAAATTTTTCACTTGGCTTCTTGGGTACCACACTCTCCTGACTTTGTAAGCAACTACTTCACTAATTGCTCCTCATTTCTACTTTGCCCTCCCATAATTGAGTGTTACAGTGCCCAGTGACATCATTGAGTTATCTCTTTGTTATCTACACTTATTTTCATGATCATCTCATCTAGTCTCATGGCTTTTAATGCCAACTATGGTATGAATTCCATATGGTGTTTTCTCTCCAGCCCAGTCTTCTTTAAACTCAACTCATATTTAACTGCCGCATTACCATCTTTACTTGTATGACTTTTTGTTTTGTTTTGTTTTTTGTTTGTTTTTGTTTTTTGAGGCAGGGTCTTGCTGTGTAGTTCAGACAGGCTTTGAACTCACTGTGTAACCCCGGCTGGCCTTAAATTTGTGGCAGTCTGCCTGCCTCAGCTTCTCTGCTGTTGGGATTACAGGCTTGTGCCATCATGCCCAGTTTGTCTGATTAATAATGTCTCAAATTTAACATGCTCCTGATATCATTGATATTAGAGTTTTGTTTTCATGACCTTTCTTTTAAATGAAGTCATTAAGGGGATAAGGGTACAGCTCAGTGCTAGAGCACTTCGCAAGAGACCTGTTGAGCGAGGGGGTGGGAAAGGAAGTTATGTAGTTGCCTTCCAACTATATTCTCCATTTTGGGGGTGGTGGAGACAATATATAACTAGCTTTCCCTCCTCTCCCCTTTTAGTTCTTATATGTTAGGAACACTAACATTTGTGTGCCTTTAGTCACATTTAGGCTTCACAACTGTAAGGTAGCTCCATTTTATTGATAAGGAGAGAAAGGTTCAAATCAATTAATATGTTCATGATTTTAGAGCTAATATAGGTTATGCTGGGATAAGAACCTGAGTTTGATATACAACCAGTAATATTTTAAAGCTACAGTACAGGATAATGACTGTTGTCCTTGTTGGTGTGTACCTAAGAGTTTATATGTCAACTACTATTTAGAATGTGGGGGTTTTTTGTTTGTTTTGTTTTGTTTTGTTTTTGTAGTGGTGCAGACTGAACCCAGGGCTTTGCACATGCCAGACAAATGCTCTACCAGTGGGCTACACCTCCAGCATGTCAAGTACAGTTTAGGCATTGAGGATGCAAAGATGAATACAGAAACCTCTGAACTAGTGTACTTTATTTTACCCTTAGCTTCTACTTTTTTTTTTTTAAAGAGACACGAGAAGGACTTATTAGAGGTAGATATAAGATGCACTAAAGAGTGGAGTGTGGTTGCTCAGAGAAATGAGGTACAATAAAGTTGGGAACTAGAGATTTTTAAAATGTATTTTGGGTGGTTGGAATTTAATAATCTATAGTTTTAATCTTCTCTAGTGTTTGGGAGAGGGTAGCCCACCCATAGTAAGATAATGGTCTGTTTATATGAGAAATCCCAAAAGGGTGGTCTGTTTATGAGTGGAAGAGGACCACTGGTAAGTAAAAAGGGAGTAGTGGGCAGACCAGTTTGTAGCTGAAGGAGAGTTGCCTAGGTTTACTATGTTTCGGGAAAAGAGAGAAAATAAATAAACTGGGCTTGTGTTCTGAAGCTGCAGTTTTTTTCTTCAAAGTACAACTTTTTTTTTTTTTTAAAGACAAGAAAAAACAAAAATCAAAAAAGAACAAATTTTCAAAACAACATAATAGAGTAACAATGGTTAATGCATTACGTATTATTATCTTTAAGTTAGTTATTCATTGTACCAGATATTAGCATTCAATTGTCCAAACGTTATTGGCTCAAACCTTACTCTTCAATGAACTAAGTAAAATTGGTAGTGTATCTATCTTAACCATCTTATATATATGTACAATTTTTTTTCCTTTCCCTTCTTTCTTTTCCCTATTCCCCTATTCCAGTCTCTCTTTCCTTTTGACCAGTTTCTTTTTGATTTACCATGTCTATTGTACATTTTGGATCTTATTTACTCTTTCAGTTTTTCATACTAGAGAGACAATATGATGCTTACACATGTGCGTCCGGTTTATTTCACTTATGAGTATTTTCTCGAGTTGCATCCATTTACCTATAAAAGTCTCCAGTTTATCCTTCTTTATGGCTGAATAGTACTCCATTGTATAAAAATACCACATCTTTCTTATCCATTCCTCAGTTGATGGGCATTTGGGTTGTTTCCAAGATCTGGCTATTACAAATTGTGCTGCTATAAACATGGGTGCACATATATCGCTGTGGTACGATGTTTTTAATTCTTCTGGGAAAATACCCAGAAGGGGAATAGCTGGGTCAAATGGGACCTCCAACCCTAGTATTTTGAGGAATCTCCACACTGATTTCCACAGTGGCTGTACCAGTCGACACTCCCACCAACAGTGAAGAAGGGTTCCTTTTTCCCCACAGCCCCTCCAGCATTTGTTATTAGTTGATTTCTTAATAATAGCCATTCTTTCTGGGGTGAGATGGTATCTCAGTGTTGTTTTAATTTGCATCTTTCGAATGACTAGTGATGTTGCACATTTTTTTGTATATTTCTTTGCCATTTGTATTTCTTCATCTGAGAAATGTGTATTCATCTCAGATGTCCATTTTTGGACTGGGTCTTTAAATTTGGGAGGTCTGATTTTTTTGAGTTCTTTATACGTTCTCGATACTAATCCTTTGTCTGAGGAACAGCTGGCAAACATTTTTTCCCACGTTGTGGGTTGTCTCTTCACTCTGTTGGTGGTTTCTCTTGCTGTGCAAAAGCTTTTTAATAAGATGAGATCCCAGTTGTTGATTCTTTGTGATAGTTCCCGTGCGGTTGAGGTTTTATTCATAAAATCTTTGCCTACACCAATGTCTTCAAGGGTTTTACCTATCCTACCTTCTAGCAGATTTAATGTTTCTGTTTTAATATTTAGATCTCTGATCCATTTTGAATTTAGTTTAGTGCATGGTGAAAGATGTGGCTCTAGTTTTAATCTTTGGCATGTGTTGAGCCAGTTTTTCCAGCACCATTTATTAAAGAGGCTATCTTTCTTCCAGTGAATGTGTTTGGCACCTTTGTAAAAGATAAGGTGGCTTAGTATGTCTGGGGTTGTTTCAGCATCTTCTAATCTGTTCCATTGATCTTCAGGTCTGTTTTTTTGCCAGTACCACACTGTTTTTATCACAGTAGCTTTATAGTATAATTTCAAGTCGGGGATTGTGATGCCCCCTGCCTTACCTTTGTTGCCCAGAATTGCCTTTGCTATTCTAGGTCTCTTCTGATTCCAAATGAATTTTAGGATTCTTTTCTCTAATTCTGTGAGATATGCTGTTGGAATTTTGATTGGAATTACATTAAATCTGTATAACAGTTTTGGAAGTATGGCCATTTTCACTATATTGGTTCTTCCTATCCAGGAGCAAGGGATATCTTTCCATTTTCTGATATCCTCTTCAATCTCCTTTTTCAGAGTACTGTAGTTTTCAGTGTATAGGTCTTTTACATCCTTTGTGAGGTTGATTCCTAGGTATTTCATTTTTTTTGGATGTTATTGTGAAAGGTATTGTTTCCCTAATTTCTCTTTCAGTAAGTTTGTTATTTGTGTACAGAAAGGCTATTGATTTTTGAGTATTGACTTTGTATCCAGCTACACTACTGAATTTGCTTATTAAATCTAGCAGTTTTTTAGTGGAGTTTTTGGGGTCTTCTACATAGAGTATCATGTCATCTGCAAATAATGATAATTTAACTTCTTCCTTTCCAATCATTATTCCTTTTATTTCTTTCTCTTGTCTAATTGCTCTGGCTAAAGTTTCCAGAACAATGTTGAATAAGAGTGGGGACAGTGGACATCCTTGTCTTGTTCCTGATTTTAGAGGGAAGGCTTTCAGTTTTTGGCCATTTAGTATAATATTGGCTGTTGGTTTGTCATAGATAGCTTTTACCAGATTGAGATAAAGACCATCTATTCCAATTTTCTGTAGGGTTTTTATCATGAATGGGTGCTGGACTTTGTCAAAAGCTTTTTCTGCATCTATTGAGATGATCATGTGGTTTTTGTCTTTGGTTCTGTTAATATGCTGTATTACATTTATTGATTTACGTATGTTGAACCATCCCTGCATCCCAGGGATGAATCCAACTTGGTCATGGTGTATAATCTTCTTGATGATTTGTTGGATTCTGTTTGCCAGTATCTTATTAAGGATTTTTGCATCTATGTTCATTAGGGAGATTGGCCTGTAGTTCTCTTTCTTAGTTGGGTCCTTCTCTGATTTTGGTATCAGGGTAATGCTTGCTTCCAGGAATTAATTTAGGAGTATTGCTTCCCTTTCAATTTCATTAAAAAGTTTGAAAAGTAGTGGTGTTAGGTCTTCTCTAAATTTCTTGTAGAATTCGACAGTGAATCCATCAGGGCCTGGGCTTTTCTTTGTTGGGAGGTTTTTAATTACATCTTCGATTTCATTGGTTGATATTGGTTTATTTAGGATTTTTAAATCTTCTTGATTCAGCTTTGGTAATTCATATGAAACTAGGAATCTGTCCATTTCTTCTGCATTTTCTATCTTAGTAGAATATAAGTTTTCAAAATAGGTATAGATGATCTTCTGGATTTCTGCAGCGTCCGTTGTGATATCACCCTTTTCATTTTCAGTTGCATGGATTTGAGTCTTTTCTTTTTTTAATAAGATTGGATAAGGGTTTGTCAATCTTATTCTTTCAAAGAACCAACTTTTTGCTTCATTGATTCTTTGTATTGTTTTTTTAGTCTCCAATACATTAATTTCTGCTCTGATCTTTATAATTTCCTCCCTTGTATGGGCTTTTGGCTTAGCCTGCTCTTCTTTTTCTAGAAGTTCAAGTTTTGCCATTAAGTTGTTTATTTGCGCTTGCTCTATTTTTCTGATATAGGTATTTAATGCTATAAATTTCCCTCTTAGGACTGCTTTCATTGTATCCCATAAGTTCTGGTATGTTGTACTGTCATTATCATTCAGTTGCAGAAATTGTCTAATTTCTTCTTTAATTTCATCTGTGACCCATTGGTTGTTCAGGAGGGTGCTGTTGAATTTCCATGTGTTTAGGGAGTTTTTGTGATTTCTTTTGCCATTGATTTCCAATTTCATTGCACTATGGTCTGATAGGATGCATGGGATAATTTCAATTCCTTTGCATTTACTTAAGCAGGTTTTATGAACTAGTATGTGGTCTATTTTGGAGAACGTCCCATGTGCAGCTGAGAAGAATATGTATTCTGATGATGTGGGGTGGAACACTCTGTAGACATCTACTAAGTCCATTTGTTCCAAAGTTTGGTTCAGTTCTGCTATTTCATTATTGAGTTTTTGTCTAGTTGATCTGTCTTTTTGTGACAGTGGAGTATTGAGATCCCCCAATATCATTGTATTAGTGCTTATTTGATTTTTCATGTCCTTTAGTACTTGTTTTATATAGCTGGGTGCACCGGTATTTGACGCATATGTATTTATGATAATTATCTCTTCCTCTTGGATTGTTCCCTTTACAAGGATGTAATGACCGTCTTTATCTCTCTGAATCATTCTTGGCTTGAAATTCACTTTGTCTGCAAAAAGAATAGCTACCCCTGCTTTTTTCTGGGTTCCTGTTGCATGGAGTATTGTTTTCTGTCCTTTGACTTTCAGTCTATGAATTTCTTTTTGAATTAAATGTGTTTCTTGTATACAGCATATTGTTGGATCTTGCTTCTTGATCCATTTTGCTAGTCTGTGCCTTTTGATTGGTGAATTGAGACCGTTAACATTGATGGTTAAAACTGATATGTATTGACTTATACTTGTCATGATATTTTCCTATTGTTGGTTCCCACTCTTTGTTTGTTTTTCCCCTTTCCCTCTATTTAATTATCTGCCCTGCCTGGTGGATTCCTTCTGTTGGGGTTCCTGGAGTTGTAGTCCTTGTTATCTCTTTCTAGAATGTTCTTCAGAACATTTTGGAGTGCTGGTTTAGTGGTCACAAATTTTCTCAGATGTTCTTTGTCATGAAAGTATTTTATCTCTCCATCAATTTTGAAAGATAGTTTTGCAGGGTACATCAATCTGGGTTGAAAATTATTTTCCTTTAGAGCTTGAAATGCGTCATTCCAAGCTCTTCTTGCCTTGAGGGTTTGTGCTGAAAAGTCAGCTGTGATTCTGATGGGTTTTCCTTTATAGGTGATTTGTCTCTTCTCCCTAACAGCTTTTAAGATTCTGCCCTTCTGTTGAATTTCTGGGATCTTGACTATGATATGTCTGGCTGAAGTTTTTTTTTTTTGATCATGTCTAGTTAGAGTTCTAAAAGCCTCTTTTATATGGGGGTCAAATTCTTTTTCTCTTCCAGGGAAGTTCCCCCTGATAATGTCTGTGAACAATGTTCTAATGTCATTGATGCTATCTCCTGCATTTTCATGTATTCCAATTATTCTTAAGTTGTTTATCTTTGAGTCATCTAGCAGCTGCTGAATTGATTTTTCATGGTCCCTTGCTGTTTTTAAGAATTCTTTCTTTTCATGATCACTAATTGCAAGCCTGTCTTCTATATCTGAGATCCTGTCCTCACATTGGCTTAATCTGCTACAAATACTTTCAATGGAATTTTTATTCTCCTGGATATCTGCTTGAATGTGCCTTATGGATTCCATTTCTTTCCTATGCTGAGCATTCATGGTTTCTATAATTTTCTTAAGCTCATCTATTTTTTTGTCTGTATCAGCTATAGTGTCCTTAAGCATGGTCTTCATTGTGGACATTATCTCTGCAGTTATCTGTGAAATTATTTGTTTTAATTTTTTCCAGAGCCTCATTCAGTTGCTTTGTTGTTACGACTTCAGATAGGCCAGGTGGGTGGCTTTCAGATTGTCCCACCTCATTGCCCCGTAGGTTTGCCTTTGGTGAATTGGATGTGTGGGGTTGCATCTTGTTTAAGTGTTGTCTCATTTTCTTTTCTTTCTTTGGATTAATTCCTGGGGTGATGTTTGTAAATTTCCTATGGTAAGTTACTTTATTGCTAGTGTTCAAGATCCTTAGGAGATGACTACTTCTCTGCAGTATCTTCCAAGTTAAACTTGTTTTTGGGTTTTGAGCTTTTCTGCCAGATCCTACCTCTTCAATTTGTTGGATATGTGAAGTTGCTACCTGTTTGGCCCAGTCCCTGGTTCTTTGGTACTGTGCCACTGTATTTTCTGTGTCCCTTAGTCAATTTCAATCATGAAATATCAGGAAGGAAAGCTGTTTAGAACAATTATTTAACATTTGGCTATAATGGTACCTAAAATGTCAAACACAGCCTAGAAAATGACAGACTGTGCTAACCAGTTATTTGCCACTTTTAACCGTATAGAGTTGCGGTTATATAACAAAATCTAAAACACACCAGAAAATTATATCCACTGTACAAGTCCTTAATATGTCAATTTTTCCCTCAGGAGTTTAAATTTGAAATTAGTTAAGGAGGAAATAGAGTATTGGGAGAAGAGGAAGGAATTAGATGTAAGGTTAGAGGACTAAGAGAGATCCCACTAACGTTGGGAAACTGGTGCAGAGGACTGGTGGGAAAAAGAGAAGGAAGGGATAAAAGGAAGAACAGATCACAACCACAATCACAAAGAGGTTAGAGGCGCTGTTTACACTCATATAAAAACCAGAGAGAATAATGAAGGGAAGAGCAAATAGACAAACAGAAACAAAAATGAAGACAAAAACAACAAAACAAACAGAGAAAACAAAAATAAAACCCCACCAAAAAAAAAGAGAAAAAAAAACCCTTCACCAGAACAAAAAAACAAATGAGAGAGAAAAATAAATAAATAAATAAAATAAAAATAAAAAATCAGTTCCAGGTGTTGACTCTGCTGTAGGCAGGCACCCTGTGATGACAGAGTCCTGTTCCGTCCCCGTAAGCCAGGAGGCCCTTTGGCGGGGCGGTGAGCAGACGCGTGTACTTTCAGGCGGAGACCAGTCTCCTTCGCCTGCCGCTGTCAGCGCACTTTCCGCCGGCCTGAGAGCCAGGCGCCGCGCTGCGCTGTCCCGAGCGCGAGTCCCGAGGGCTGTGTTTTCGCGCCGATCTGATTTTCACCACACCCCCACAGTGGCGCCCGGCCAGTCGCTCTCTGGCGCCGGACAGCTGTGGCTGAGAGGCACTCACCGCCGGCCAGCGCAGTCCTCCGCTACTCCCCTGCCCCGCCGCTGTCTCGCGATCCTCCGCTGGGGCTCACGGGGCGCCAGCTGTCCCTGTGTGTCCGCAGATTTGAGTTTCTGTTGCGCCGCGATTCCTGGGACAGGGAGAAGGTGCGCGCGGTCTCCTTCTTTGTTGAAAAGTACCCTTCACTGGCGCCGGGCGTCCCAAGCTGCGCTTCAGAACTTTCCTGGGTCCAAGTGAGGCACCTCCCTCCCTCCTGTGCTCTCCCGGTCACTATATTTCCGCGGTCCAACGGCAACGTTTGGAGAGTTTCGCTGCCTGCTTCTTACACATCCGCCATCTTTTTTCCCAAAGTACAACTTTTAAAATCTCAATTTCCTCTCTTTTTTTTTCAAACCTAGTTTTATTTCTTTTATCCTACCTCACTCCTCACCCCAGATTACACTCCCTTCTTTTTAGCGGGTGCAGAAGGCTAAAGGTCTGTCTTCAGTTAGAAAGCCTGGATCTGACTGAGCTATCAGGTTCCATCTTTGGAAGAACCATCATCTTTCGATAGTCAAACCAAAGTTGAGATCTCCGTCCATAGTCTCCATGTCCCTTTTTAGGTCCCTTCATGGTCACCAAGATAAATGTCATGGGCTGGGTCTAAGGGTCCCCGAGGCTGAAATAAGCAATTAACCCACTCTTTTAAAATCAGTTTGCAGGTTTGCTGACTACTGTCGAGGAAAGAGAATTTTCAGGACGAGTCAGTAAAAGATACATAAAATATTTATTAGAGGGAGATACAGGATGCACTCAAGAGCAGAGTGCAGGTGCTCAGAGAAAGGAGGCACCTCATGGCTTCTACATTTTATTCAGAAGTAGGCAGAATAATCCCTTAAATACTTAGGTCAGGCCATGTCATTCTGCTCAGAATCATCCAGCAATCTTCAGTCTTTCTCAGAATAAATTAAGAAGTTTTTATTCTATCTGCCATGGCCCCTGGCTCCTTTTTTAACCCCTGACTGTTAAAAGTCATGTGCTCACTCTCCTCCAGCCACCTTGTCTTTTTGTTCTTAGAACAGACCAAACATATTCTCGCCTTAGGACTTTGTACTTGATATCTCCTCTGCCCAGAATACCCTTCCCCAGGTAATTTGGGTGGTTTATTCTTTTGCCTCATTTCTATTCAGTATTGTTGTCTGTTCCATATTAACATATCAAAGCAGCCTTCATCACTCCGTTTAAAATAATGTTCTATATCCCTACTCTACCCTATTGTCAACAAAAATTTGATGTCATTATTATAAATATACACTAATCTATCTAAAATGGCTTCATGGGGCCAGTGAGATAGCTCAGCAGCATAAGCGCCTGCCTGGTAAGTGCGAGGTCCTGAGTTCGACTTCCGGAACCCACATACGGAAAAAAGGGCCGGTGATATCGCTCAGCGGCATGGGTGCCTGCTGGCGCGCAAGGTCCTGGGTTCGACCCCCGGTACCCACACACACACAAAAATAAATAAATAAAATGGCTTCAATCACACTCTGTCTTCTTAGCAAGCTATATTTTCTTTGTAGCACGTGTTACTATTCCAAAGGACATCATATTTGCTTCTTCTGTTTCTTCCCGCTAGATTGTAAACTCCGTAAAAACAGGGATTTAGGTTGTTTACTGCTTTATCCCTTTATTCAAGAAGGATGCTTAGCCACATAGGCACTCAGTACTTGCTAAGTGAATGAATAAAAGTTATAGCTTCACTCCTCGATGTTTGATTACTAAGATTTCTAGCTTTCATTGCATGAGTTATAACCTAAATGTCAAGTTGAAACATCCCACTTATGCTTTGTAGGTTTTAAAATACTGCTTGAAGATATTTTTGAGTCCTAAAATTATAATTCATATTTTTCTCTCCCAGCTTTATTTCACTTTGAAATGTATATATGCTGTGTATTCCTAAAAATATGGACCAAGATGAAGCCGAGTGCTGTGTGATACATATTTCTGTAGAGATTGATTAACTGCTGATCAACACCGGAGTCAGCAGTTATTTCAGATGGCTAAAATCCTGTATGGTTCAGGTCTTGCCTCCCTATTCTTTTTTTTTTTTTGTGGGTACCAGGGGGTCGACCTCAGGACCTCGTGCGCCAGCAGGCGCCCGTGCCGCTGAGCGATATCACCGGCCCCTTTTTTGTATGTGGGATCCGGGAGTCGAACTCGGGCCCTCGCGCTTGCCAGGCAGGCGCTTATGCCACTGAGCCATCTCACCGGCCCATTGCCTCCCTATTCTGAGAAACTTTCGGCAGATTCCTTTTTGAAATTTAAGGTGCTTCCCAGTGGCCAAAATAGCAACTCCAGGAATTTGTGATTCCATCTAGGAATTTGTGACCACTTGCAGCCTTTGAATTTCTTCCAACTACCTTATTTATTTCCAGGGGTTTACAAGCCCTTTATTCTGGGATTTTGGATTGGCAACATCTCACTGAGAAATAGTGTAGCTTGGACATTGAAATTTAGTAGTTACTTGAGTCGGAGAGGATGATGTGTGGATGGAGGCACAGAATGTTAGTCATCTTTGTTTTGTGAATATGGCTCTAGAGAAGAGCCTCACATACAGGGATTAAACAGCCAATTGATAGCTGTGAACACATTTCCCCCAAATGAGAATTGAAGCTGTAACCTGTGGCCTTATTAATACATGATCTAATTTGTTGGGCCTTCAGGTCATAAAGAAATTGAAGGATAAAATGCTTAGCACTGCCTGTCTTTCCAGACTTTCCACTTCAACATTAAAGTAATTATAGAAAACATTTATTGAACACTTGTCTGTTCTGAGCCCTGTGTTGTATACCTTAAATGCATTTGTGTCCAGTTCTTACAATCTATGAATTTTATTAACAGAAGTTTAGAGAGCTATAACTGGCCTGTAGTTATATATCCATTAAGTAGTGGACCTGAGGTTTATAAATCCAGAGTGGTCTGCCTCTGTTTTGCATTTGTACACGTTAATCTCACATTCACACACCTCATATACGTGGTCCAACTCTTTGGCACTGCCAACCTTCTGTCAAGGATGTCTGGTTCTTTCCTGAATTCTGGTTCACAGTTAGAGTAGACTTGCTCAGGAGATTTTTTTTTTTTTTTTTTTTTTTTTTTTCCCCTCATTTCTTTTGTTTGCCCAGAGGAGAAGTTTAAACAGTCACATTTGTTTCTGTTAAGTCAGAAAAGAGGAGACTGGCTTCTGCATGGCTGATTAATGAGGAAACTTCAATCTCAAGAAATTAACGTCCAAATAGAGACTCTACACCTTGGCATTGTAATTTAGTAGCCTACAACCTTGGGAAACTGAATGAGAATAGCTAATCTCAATATCTGAGACATGCCAAAAGAATTCAGAAGGAGCAGCAAAATTGTTATACTTTGGATTTGATTCCTCTTTATCCTGTAACAATAAAAACTTTTCCTTTAACTCTCAGCCTTTATTAATTTTTTTGGACTTAGTTTATTTAAAACATTTTGTTCCTACCATGTATGAAGCATTGGCAAATACAGAAGAGCATGTATTGCCTAGTTTGTTTGCCAGGAAAGTTATAGGAAAATGAGTACTAAGGTAAATGATAGTACTTTTATGTTCAGTAGAAACATAGAAATAGAGTATCCATATTTTTTAATTCTTTTGTTCATATTTTTAAAAAATTCTGAGCCGGTGATACAGCTCAGCGGCATAATCACTTGCCTGGCGAGCACAAGGTCCTGAGTTCGACTCCTGGTACCCGCATATAAAAAATTCTAAAGCCCTTTCATAAATAATATTTCCAGATGTCCATCAAAAAGGAAATGAACAATCAGCCCTCTCAGTATTCATGGGAAAACTGAACAGAAAAAAGGGGAGAGGAGAGATGAAGATTGGTAACCATTCTTTTTCGTAAAGATAAAGTACTGCTTTTCAAATAATAGGTGTATGTCACTGAGTGATATAAATAGGCGGAAATTAACTGATCCATATATATATATTTTTTTTTTTTTTTTTTTTTTTTCATGTTTGAGACAGGGTTTCACTATGCAGTTCAGGCTGGCCTTGAACTCACTTTGTAGCCCAGGCT
The DNA here is from genome assembly GCA_028451465.1 of Erethizon dorsatum. NCBI lineage: Eukaryota > Metazoa > Chordata > Mammalia > Rodentia > Erethizontidae > Erethizon > Erethizon dorsatum. Next base: position 103,345,241 of record CM051827.1, on the reverse strand, counting down.
GGCCTGGAACTTGCAGCAATCCTCCTGCCTCAGCCTCCCGAGTGCTGGGATTACAGGTGTGCACCACCACGGTTGGCCATATATTTGCTTTATGTACAGTACTGTATAGTTAAATGCTAACTGCACTATTTTGGAACAGCTTGCTGAAATGTTGAAAAAATGAAAGATGTTGTCATTGTCATAGACTTGTAGACTTCCACTTTAGTGGAACATTCTGTGCATATGACTGGGTGATAGATTTCTTCCACTTCTGCCTGCTCTGCAAGATCTTTCTGGTTTATTTTTTATAGGGGGAGAGGGTGGAAAGGGAGGATCTCCCTATGTAGTTCAGAGTTCAGGCTGAACTTAAACTCCCTGTGTATCCATGCTGGCCTTGAATTCACAGAGATCCTTCTGCCTCAGCCTCCCAAGGGCTGAGATAACAGGCACGCGCCACCACACCCAGCAAATCTCATGTTCTTGTACTCTTGCTTTTTCTATTTTCTGGGTTTTTGTATTTTAGGTCCTCTTCTTTGTTGACAGAACTGTTAATCACAAACTTGCTGTACATTGAGTTTTGTGGGCTTCATGCCTTTGGCAGTCAGGGTGCAGTGTGTTCATATAGGTGATTTAGTTCAGGACAGCGTCACTTTGGAACTGGCTGTTGTTGCTGACATGGCCTCTCTGGTCCAAAACCATGGTGACCTCTTTCTGCATCACCCCAGGCCTGGTCTCTGTTGACTTTTTCAGGATCGTATAGTAATTCATCATTTGTTAGAATTTTGTGCCAGCTCTTCTTTTTCTTCTTAATCACCTGTACTGCTTTGTCTTCATCCTCAGAATTAGAGTCAAAATATACATCATCCTAGTACTTTGTCAGAGTGATTCCGACTGCTTCATTTCCTGAGGAAAACCCTATTCCCAGAGAAGATAGCTTGTTCTCCGTTGTTTTTATGCTGGAATTTAATTGAGCTTCTATTTCTTTTTCACATTCATCTTTACTAGATGATTCACTTTTTCCAGTAAGCAATTGGAATTCCACATAAAAGCACATCCACTTCCTCTTTAGAGCGGCTCAAAGCTGACTCCTCATTGCTAGGCTCTTTGACAGCACAGGGGTCATACTCACCCCGGAGCCGGCTCCTGGTGTCCTGGAGCGTCCTGCACTGTCCACACACTGCAGCGTCTGTTTACTCTCGATATAGGGTATCCATATACACTGGTATATGTAAGGCCTTATAGAAAAATTGATGTTTGAGTTGGACCTTGAAGTAATGGATAGATGGAATGGTTTGAATGGATAGATGGAATGGTTTAGGGACAACTGAGTGTGGTAATAAAGGCACAGAAATTAATGTGTACTTTGCAGATACTTGCTGAGGAATACCTTGCCCAGGGCAGATATTGTGTGTTGAGGTCTTTTGAGAAATAAGACCTGTTTTCTTGGGAAAAGGAATGCCTCAGAAACTCTAGTGGGTTAGAGTTTAGGTTTAGTACAGTAGAAATTGGGAAGGGTTTGAAGGTAGGAAATGATGTGACTGAAGTGGTGTTTTAGGAAGATTAGACAGGAGTATATATTAGGGTTAGAACAAGAGATTGGAGCAGCCAAAAGGAGAACAGGCAGGACTTGCTGACAGGGCAAAAATAAAGGATATTACGCAAAGATGACTTCCAGAGCCTGAGGCATCAAGACTGGGAGAATTGTGTACTCTGCTGCTACCACTCGCATGGCAAAGAAGGAGTAGAGCGACAGGGGAGGCATAGAAAGATATTCAGCTTTGTTTTTGTTTTTCTTTAACGTGGGTACCGGGAGTCGAACTCAGGACCTTGCGCTTGCCAGCAGGCGCTTGTGCCGCTGAGCAATATCACCGGCCCTTTTTTTCCTTTTTATGTGGGTACCAGGAGTTGAACTCAGGACCTCGTGCTTGCCAGGCAGGCGCTTATGCCGCTGAACTATCTCACCGGCCCTCAGCTTTGTCTTATACATAATTTTTCTTGGCTTATTAACAAGTTAGTGAAATAGGATTTTTCCTAGAGTTATTTAATTTCTTTCAACAAATATGTTGAGTTTGCATGGAACTGTTTATAGGAAATGTGATTTAATACTACTGGACATCGAGGATGACACTGTGGCCTGCAAGCCAAAATCCACCCAAGTACAGCCATGTGTCGCTTAATGATGGGGCTGTGTTCTAAGAAATGCATCATTAGGCAATTTCCTTACGTGGACATTGTAATGTACTTACACATGCCTAGATGCTTTAACCTACTACATTACTAGGTTACATGGCTGTTGTAGCAGAGTTGTGGCTCTAGTTCAGCAAAGGGTGAAAATATTTTGCTCCTTTACAGAAAAATGTTTGCTGACTTTGCTGTCCAAGAATCATGCTTTTTAAATCTGTTACACCCATTAAATATAAATAACAGTTCATCTCTATGATATCATTTAGTCCTCCACACTACCAGTGAAACTGAAGCAGAATGGTAATGTTCCCAGGGCCCTGTGCCCATTAAGGTAATTATAGCGTTCAATCCCAGGCTAAGATGCAGGTCATCTGACTCCTTTAAGTTCTCTTTCTACTGTACCACTTATTTCTGTTTGGTGGACAATGATGGGCGATGTCCCTTTTTTCCCCCCTGTTGGTGATGCTGATAATGGAACCCAGGGCCTCATGTGTGATAGGTAAGTACTGTACCACTGAGCTGTACCCCTATCCCCTAACTCTAGAGCTGTGTTTTAATTGGGGATGTCTTGGTGGTGTCTCATTATATTCATATTTATACATACATACAGGTATGACTCAAAATATTTTTATTATGATTTAATTTGTTAAATGTATCAATGTGAAAACATTTAGCACACAGGTAGAAATGATCAGGTTATAGGCATGTACAAACAGGCCAAAATGAAACCCATTATTTTTCACAGTATGCACAAATAATAAAAATTTTAGCACATATAAAGTTATTTAAAAAGGAACACTGGTATCATAAGTAGTCTCTTATCAAGCAGTGCTTTATTTTACAATTGACAGCAGAATTAAAGAGAATCTTTAATTTGCTGTAGAAAAATACTAATGAGTCACTAGGTGTTTGTTAATTGAAGTTTAACATCAGCATATGTTTAAGGTAGCATAGTTAGACATTTGCCATCTCCTTCTGCTAAGTTCAAGAGTTAAATTAACTGGAGCAACAGCTGGGAATAAAAGTACTTTGTATGCTGGCACCTCTGGGCATGCCAGTAATGGGTATGTGTAATAAGAAACCTCGGCTGGGGACAGTTTTGCCAGACATATACAATTAAGATTAATTGACCAGATCATGTGAAAGCCAAAATTCAGAACCCAGTGTATAAAAGTTAGGCCTTTCCGAAATCTGACATAGTGATGCATAGCTATAATCCCAACTACTCAAAGCTGAAGCAAAGGAGCCTGAATCTGAGGCTATTGTGAAACCCTGTCTCAAAATATGAAGAGCCAGGGATGTAGCTCAATGGTAGAGCCCCCCTGGGTTTGATTAAAAGATAATGTTTAAACATAAGTGATTCTTTTTAATGAGCGAAAGTCTGTAAGAGTTTTGGCATTTTCACTCTTGATACCTCAATGAACTTCAGGTTCAGTGTCTAATGTGGTTGATAGACACAATAGTAGAGATTTACTTCTTCTCTCAATGGGGAACGGAAAAGACAAGATCCAATTTACTCACCAGTCTAACACTGTTGGGAATTGACAGAGAGGCTAGATATAAATGATAAACAGCAAATACATTTAAACAGGACCCAGTGGGAATCCAGTTTGGGAGTAGAAGACAAAGTAAACAAGAGCATAGAAATTGCAAGTGTATCTTAAGAATTAAAATTAATATGAATCCTGAATAAGGAATAATTTAAAGATACGATCTTAGTATTTTTCTTTTATGATTACATAAGGAGAATGAGATTATTCAAGAAGTACACTAATGGTAGAGAAGCCATGTGAAAAAATTGAGGACTTGTCTGTACCGTATTTTAACTCGGCGGACACAGTGGCACATGCCTGTAATCGCAGCTTCTCCAGAGGCTGAGGCAGGAAGATTGTGAATTCAAGGCCACCCTGGGCAATTTAGCAAGTTAAACTCCAAGTCCTCATCTCAAAATTTTTGAAAGGACTAGGGATGTTGGTAGTGGTAAAGTGTGTGCCTAGCACGCATGCACAAGGCCCTGAGTTGAATCCCCAGTACCACAAAAATAAATAAATAAATGAATAAATAAATAACTTTTAATGCCTAAAGCAGAGTTTATTTATTTATTTATTTATTTATTTATGGCACTGGGAATTGAACTCACGACCTCGAGCTTGCCCAGCAGGCTCTGTGTCACTGAGCTATATCCCCGGCCCCAGAGTTCCTTTTTTTTTTTTTTTTGTCTTTTTGGGACATAGTCTCACTATGCAGTTCAGGCTGGCCTCGAACTCACAGCAGTCCTCCTGCCTCAGCCTCCCGAGGGCCAGGATTACAGACATGTGCCACCATGCCCAGCCCCAGAGTTCTTTTAAATGGCTTTTTGAAGAGACATCTTCCCAGGACTTAGTCCGCATTTGAGTTTCACTTCTAGTGTTACTTTTATGGATTATATGTGGGTGTATGTTGGTTGATGTATGATTACAGCAGAGAGCTCGTTGTAGAGAATCAAACATATCATTTGCAAGCATCCAGTAGTACATTTCAGGCATCTCTCAGATACAGTCACTTATAAGACTTAAATGGAAGCAGTGATGACTCACCCTTCTAGCCTGGCTGCCTGCCTTTCTATCTGCCTTTTTGTCTTTTGTGTCATTGTTTTGCCCAGGCTAGTCTTGAACTCCTGGGCTTTAGTGATCCTCCTGTTTCAGCTTCCCAAGAAGCTAGGACTACAGGCATTTGCCAACACACCTGACCTTCCTTCCCTCCTTTGCACACACTCTCTCTTCCTTTCTTTTTCTTTCTTTCTCTGTCTCTATTTCCCTCACTCTTCTCCCCTCCCCTCCCTCCTTATCCTTCCCCACCTTTCTTCCTGTACTAGAGTTTGAACCAAGGACTTCAAAACTGTTGGGCAAGAGCTCTACCACTGAGCTACCTCCTCAGTCCTTTTCTATTTTGAGACAGGGTCTTGCTAAGTTGCCCAGGTTGGCCTTGAACTTGTGATCCTCCTGCATCAGTCTACTGAGTAGCTGGAATTACAGAGCTTTGTTGTTGCTCCTGATTCCAACCATTTATTTCTTTAAGAAATATACCAGATCCAGGTGACAGCATAGAAGTCTTTTTTTTTTTCTTTTTCTTTTCGTCTTTCCTTTTCCTTCCTTCCTTCCTTCCCTTCCTTCCCTTTCCTTCCTTCCTTCCTTCCTTCCTTCCTTCCTTCCTTCCTTCCTTCTTTCTTCGAGACAGGGTCTCACTATATAGTTCAGGCTGCCTTTGAACTCACTGTGTAGCCCAGGCTGACCTTGAACTAGTGGTGACCCTCCTGCCTCAGCCTCCCAAGTGCTGGGATCACAGGCGTGCGCCACAACCAGCAAAATCGGACATTCTAAGATAATTTTACATTCACATGTAATTTTAAGAAATAACACAAAAATTCCTTCTATTATTAAATACATATTTATTGGAGGATCCCAAGAGACCTTGGTGATAGATGAACAAGACATAGGGAGATGAACAGCAGACAGTGTTCGTACAATGTTAGACTTAGGGCAGAGGTCTGCACTGGAAATAAGAATTCTGGGTCACTAGCATTTGAAGCTACAGAGTAAATAAAATTAACAAAGTTAAAGGTTCACAATAACCTGAAGGTGTTTTAATCATGAAGAACAAATTTCAGTAAGAACAGTAAACAGTGAATAGTAAGAACAGGTGGCATTATAACTTGCCCTACTTCCTGTTCCCCTTTCTCTAGATCTGCAGTAGCCTTGAAAAAGAACAGCATCAGAACTATAGTAGCTGTGAAAACCAGCAAGCTAACAGCTCTGTGAGGAGGCAGATGTTTTGGTGTTCTCCACTTTCCAAAGAATTGTCACTATTTGAGCTATCTGGAAGCTTACTGAAAGAGGACTTGTCTTTATTGACTAAGTTTACTCTGTGCCAAAAGCCCCATCCACAGGACATTTGTTGACAAATAATCTGTGGTAATTATTTAACATGACAGTCGTGCTAACAAGAGACTGGCAAAAAAAATTAGAGGTTAAAACTGGAATATGGGTGTCCATAAGTTATTTACTTCTGATGTATTTTGGAAACTATAGAAGATAATATTCATGTGTGGGGCTGTGTGCCTGCGAAGGAATACCCTGAGAAGGCCATAATCCCTCACATCTACACAAGAAAAACTGGCGAGGAAGAGTTTAGGTTGCAGCTGGGCATGATGGTGCACACCTGTAATCCCAGCACTGGGGAAGCTGAGGTGGAAGGATGGTCACTAGTTTGAGGCCAGCCTGGGCTACATAGCAAGACCCTGTTTCAAAAAGACCGTAAGATAGGTAGATAGATCAATCGTTGGTTGGTTGGTTTCTTGTAGTTTGATTGCTAAAATATTGAAACCATACCATATCACACGTATTGTTCAGCAAAAGCAGAGAGAGTTCTTTGTTTAGGGCATTTAAGGGAATTTCTATTGAATACATGACTGACCGTTAAGCTAAATGAACACCGACTACAGCGGTGAAATGTAACATAGACTGTCCAGAGAGGTCTGTAAACTACAAACACCAGGGAGGTGGGGGACCCAGTGTCCAGAACTGTCACAATATAAATATCCAGTTATAATACAAAAAAACAATACCTTGCTCATGGGGGGAAAACAGCCAATAGAAATTACTCCTGAGAAAGCCCAGATAGAGGAGTTTCTAGATAAAGATTTTAAATACACTGTTGCAAATCCAGTCAGCTCTTGTTATGGATGGTAATTACATTCTACAGAACTGCTTCTAATGTTGAATTATTAAATACTGACTCATCTTTCATAGGGAAAATATAGGTGTAGGTTCTTGTGAGCTTCTGACCTCAACATTTCCATCAACCACTCAATATATAATGTGATTGTGTGTACTGTATTGTTGCTTTTTATTGCATTGGACTCAGAAGCACTGTAACTCCATGCCTGAATGAAGCTTACTTAATATGTACATCTTCTACGTCAGGCCCATCACAGTCTTCTTACACTTCAGAAAACCAACTGGCACTTCAGCACTATATTTGGGGGCCATTTTTAAACAGCAGAATCACCAATGAAAAGCACAATGAGAAAAATGTGGCACTAAATAGGACATAAAAAACACATTAATTTACAGTATGACAGCTAAAATATAAAAGCAGAATATCACTTTGCTGACATTAGCTGTTAATATGCACATGAAGTGACTCCCAAGTTTTTGAAATTTTGTACCTGTTCATGAGTGACACATAAATGATAGGAGTATTGATGTTTGGGTTTACAAATAAATTTTAGCAAGTAGACTAATTGCAGGTAGAGGTTTTGTAAATAATGAAGACCAACTATATAAACAAAGAACTAAAGGAATTATGTCTAAAAGACTAAAGGAAAGTGTGAAAACAATGTTTTGACTAATAGTAAATATGGAGACAGAAATTATAAAAATGAATGCAGTAGAAATTTTGGAGTATAATAATATAATAACTGAAGTTAATTGAGTAGAGGAAAGGCTCAACATCAGCTTTGAAATCAGAGAAGACAGAATCAGCAAACTTGAATAAAACAGGTCAGTTGAGATTCTCCAATGTAAGGAATAATGGAGCTTCAAAGTACATGAACTGACAGAATTGAGAGTGAAAATATGCAATATGACAGTCAGAAACTAATGGATAGACTACGCAACCAGGAAAATAGAAAACTTGAACACTGAACAGCCATCTATAGAAAACTACACAAGGACCTGAACATAGATCCTTCCCAAAAGCACATGAGGCATTCCCCAGGACAGACTATATGCTAGGCCATAAAATAAACCTCAATAAATTTAAAAAGGTTGCAGTCATACAAAATATGTTCTCTGACCATAAGGGAATGAATCACAGATGGAAGGCCCTGGGTTCCCAGTGTGTGTGTGGGGGGAGGGGGGTGGTTATAAGGCTTGTACACTAACAACTGTTAAAATGCTGTTGAAAGAAAGCAAAGACAATAAAGAGGCTAGGGGTGTAGCTCAGTGGTAGAGTGCTTGCCTAGCATGTGCAAGGCCCTAGCTTCAACCCCCAGCACTGTCAGAAAAGAAAATCCATCCAGGTGTTTCAGTATTTAAAATAGTAAAGTCTACACTGAGAAGTCTCACTCCCAATTATGATCCTTTATGAATTTTATTTTTTTAAACATGTTAATAGAAAAGTATTAAATTCGTATACCCTTGTGTTCACCTAGGCTCAGCAGTTGAACCATTTTTGCCATATTCCTTTACCTAGCTTTTCTTTGAACCATTTAAAAGTAAGTTGCAGACATCATGATACTTTTATCTTGTACATACATCATATAGAAATAACACTTAAGGTCCTGTTAAAAAGGAACCCTTTCATGATGTCTCTACTCATCATGCCTGGCAGAAGTGTCAACAATTGCTAGTTAACTTGCACTTCAATTATAAACCTTCTTGTTTTGTTTTGTTTTTTGTTTTTTGAGAGGATAGGATGGGGGTCTACAAAATTCATGGAAGAAGAAATTAAAATGTTTATAGCTTTTTTCCAATTAAAAAACTAAACTGAAAGTATTTATTGAGCTCCTTGGAGATTAAAAATGTGTTTTCTTTGAATTAATAACATATTTAAGAAATAAGGCTTATTTCTGATTTTTTAAAAATATGGAATGCTTCACAAATTTGTGTGTCATTCTTGTGCAGGGGCCACACTAATCTTCTCTGTATTGTTCCAATTTTAGTATATATGCTGCCAAAGTAAGCACTAAGGTTTCTTTTTTAAAGGTATGACTCATATAGCAAAGATTATAAAATACTCTGGAGAGAAATTAAAGATCTAAGTAAATGGAGGCGGCAGGTATAGCTCAGTGAATACAGAATTTGCCTGACAGGACAAGACTCTGGGTTGGATATTCAACATGTATGGATGGATGGATGGATGGATGGATGGATGAATAGATCATTCGATCAATCTAAATAAGTGCTACGCTATCCCATGTTCATTGATCAGATTTAATATTGTTAAGGTGGTAGTACTCTTTATGTACTACTTCCTACAGTGCTCTCCCCATCAAAATCAAAATTTTTGTAGAAATTAAAAAGCCAATCCTATTTGATAAATATATTTAACTTAAAAGCTATATAATGTAAGCCCTAGAGCTAGGAATCATTTAAGAACAAAATATTATTTCATTATCTATGAGAGAACAAGATACTTCCTAGATACTCATTGAAATTCTTAAAAGCTTGTCAGTGGCCTTCATTTTAATTGACTTTATCTAAGAAGAGTTCTTATGGCATATACACTATTTTAAAAGGTTATAGCTATTTATTGCAAAAGGCTGAGGACAAGCTGGGCATGGTGTCACATGCCTATAATCCCAGCACTCAGGAGGCTAAGGCAGGAGGTTCTCCATGAGTTCGAGGCCAGCCTGGGCTACAAAGTGAGTTCAAAGCTAGCCTGAATGATGTAGCAAGACCCTCTGTCAAAAAAAAAAAAAAAAAAAAAGGTTGAGGACAAATAATGTTAACTATTTTGTTTTACTAGTGAGATGTTACAAAGTATGTCTCTTTAATTCACCTGGATTTTCCCAGTTATGTATTTACTTTTATTTCTTTGTTATACCTCTTTTTCCTCTATTCAAGAAGGAATATCTATTCCAAGATTCTCATAATGCTCTAACTATACAAATGTTAACTAGTGCCTATTTATTGTATGAAGATCCTAGAGCAGGTGCTAAGTGGGATAAAAGAGTAAAATAAGAACTGGTACTAGCTTTCAAAGGATTTGAGTCAATAAGCAGGGGCAGACAACAGACTTAGAAATCTAACAAGATATTCTTGTGTTACTACTTAGTTAAGTATATACAAGGCAAATGGAATGTTGTGCAAAAAACTATATAAACTAGTACTGCTTTCTCAGTAGAAACTTTGATGGAAGTTAAAGAACAATCAAGTTAGTAGATAATAAAAATGTGTGTGAGATACCTTCCCTAAGTATTATGGACCTCCTTGAAACTTCATTATTGGACATATAGTGTCTTCAGGTGCTAAGTGAGCAGCAGTATTAAGTGCTAACTAGAAGCATGTATTTCAGGTTAGCTGCAAAATATATAACATTTGGAGAAAGTTGAGTTTTAAGTTTCATTTGAGGAAGTTAAGCACTGTTTGATTGGAGCTGTGCCAGGGGTATGGTTACCAGCAACCCCTGTGGTAGATTTGAAGGCATTGAGATATGGGAGGAAAAAGTGCTTCCACTCCTAGCAGCTCTGTGGAGTTCATACTCCAACACTACTACTGGGTTACCCTTAGCTGTACCGAAATACTGTATTTACACTCTCCAATGTCATGCTCTTGTATGGCTTTTTCTCCACATGGAACATTTTTCTCAGTTTTTTCTTCCCTTTCCTTGGGCTTATTCCTACTTTTTTTTTTTTTTTTTTTTTTTTGGTAATGTGGGTACCGGGAGTCGATCTCTGGACCTCGCACTTGCCGGCAAGTGCTTGTGCCGCTGAGCGATATCATCGGCCCTTTTTTTCCTTTATGTGGGTTCCGAGAGTCGAACTCAAGGCCTCGTGCTTGCCGGGCAGGCACTTAAGCCGCTGAGCCATCTCACCAGCCCCCTCCTACTCATTCTTTAATTCTCATTTTTTGGGGGCCGGTGAGATGGCTCAGCGGCTTAAGCGCCTGCCCGGCAAGCGCGAGGGCCCGAGTTCAACTCCCGGATCCCACATACGAAAAAGGGGCCGGTGATATCGCTCAGCGGCACGGGCGCCTGCTGGCATGCGAGGTCCTGAGGTCGATCCCCCGGTACCCACAAAAAAAAAAAATTCTCATTTTTTATGTCACTTCATCCACAACATCATTTTTGAGTCCCCAAATTTGGGTTAGATTGTCCAACCAAAAGTATGTTTAAATTACTTTATTCTCCTCATCTGTAGCTTTTAACATAATTTATGATTCTTAGTACCCGCTTCCTTTTTTTTTCTTTTTCTTTTTCTTTTTCTTTTTTTTAATGTGGGTACCGGGAGTCAACCTGAGGACCTCACGCTTGCCAGCAGGCACTTGTACCACTGAGCGATATCACCGGCCCTTTTTTTCCTTTATGTGGGAGTCAAACTCAGGACCTCGCACCTGCCAGGCAGGCGCTTGTGCCACTGAGCTATCTCACCGGCCCCCGCTTCCTTATTAATTGTCCCTGACTAGACTGTGATATTCATGAGGACAAAAATCAGTTTAGTTGGGCCGGTGAGATGGCTCAGCGGCGTAAGCGCCTGCCCGGCAAGCGCGAGGGCCCGAGTTCAACTCCCGAAACCCACATACGAAAAAGGGGCCGGTGATATCGCTCAGTGGCACCGGCGCCTGCTGGCGCGCGAGGTCCTGAGGTCGACCCCCCGGTACCCACAAAAAAAAAAAAAAAAAAAAAAAAAAAAAAAAATCAGTTTAGTTTATTTCGCCAGTACAAAACACAGTGCAAATATTAGTGAATAGCACTGCTTTGCTAGGCACAAATATTTTAACAGAGATGTTTTCTTTCTTACAAGGTTTCCTGCAAGGAGGATTTTGTATACTATTGATAGGCTACACTCTTGTTCTCAAGGAGTTTATGGTCTAGTCAGAGAGCCAGAGTAAATGCACATAAAACAGTAAAATAATAAAGGGCAAAATAATAATAATAATAATAATAATAATAATAATAATAATGGCAGTACAAGTCAGAATGTTAAATGTTGACAAGATGGTATGAGTTCAGAGCAGGGTAGAATAATGCCTGCTAGAGTAGTCTATGAAGGAATACTTTCTTTCTTTTTTTTTTTTTTATGTGGGTACCGGGAGTTGAACTCAGGACCATGCGCTTGCTAGGCAGGTGCTTACGCCGCTGAGCCATCTCACTGGCCAAAGGAAGACTTTCTAAATGAAAGAGTTTTCAGCTGGACCTCAAATGATGATATTTGGGGAGGTTGGCAAGAGGAAAAGGGACCTTTTAGGCCTATTACACATTTTCATCTGTAGAGTGTTTGTAATAAAAGTAGTAAAACTGTGTCCTTTATCTACTAATCCAGACTCTTCATGTCATTTCCTCTTCCCCCATAACTTCAGGTTAATGCATTTTTGCTTAAAATGTGTATTTCTAAATTACTTTCGTCTTTTTTTTTTTTTTTTTTTTTGTCACCACTTTGTTTCCAAAAGATGAAAGCCTACATCTCTCTGAACTTTACTCCTTTACTCTTTCCCTATAATAAATGAGATTATTTTTCATTTACTGTTACATCTGATTATTTGCCTTAGCTCACTTGAAACAAGACGAATCATTCTGAGATTCTTAGATTTTTTTGAGACAGGGTCTCGTTAGCATTTCAGGCTGTCTTTGAGCTCGCTGTGTAGTCCATGTGGCTATGTAGCCCTCAAACTTGCCACGATCCTCCTGCCTCAGCTACCCCTCTGCCCCCACTGGGATTACTGAGATTCTGTTTTGATTTGTTAAGTAGAAATAATATTGCCTGCCTTATTGGGTTGTGTTTTTGTATAGGAGCCCCAGGCAGGGCTAGCAATACTTTTTAAATAAAAGGCAACAGGTCAAAAAAATATATTGCCTGCCTTGTCAGTCTTACACATTTCTCATCTTCAGATACAACAACAAAAGAGGTAATATAATAAACATTATTTGAAAAGGATAAAAAAAATTCTAGAAATACAAATTGTTATTTCCACCCCAAGTTATAGATCTGATGTAGAGTTTCTCATGCCATTTCTCAGCTTGGAGATGTTTGATTGCTGCCCACACTTCAGGTTTGTGTGTGTGTGTGTGTGCACGCGCTGGGAATCATACCCAGGGCCTCATGCAGACTTGAGTTTTAAAGTTGGTTTTCTTTGGGAGCTTTAGCGCTGCATGGATGACAGGTGGTAAAACTCTTTTGATCCTTGGATCAGTGCAGTTTCAAGTGGCTGTGAGGTGGGAATTTCCTCTCTGGATGACCTTTCTAGTTCATTCAGCTGTGGGTAGGATATGGTTGTTGAAAGCATCTGTAAAATTACATCTTCATGACGTAATGGGGGTTTCCCCAAAAAAAGGGAATTTAACTTTAGTTATGTTTTACACTTTCTCATTAGATAAAAATTTGTATCAAGGCATTTTTCTGAGATTGATGTTACCTTTTGAAATGCTTTCTAGTTGGGGGAGCAGGGAGGTGCTGGGGATTACACCTAAGCCCTTGTGCATGTTACGTGCCAGTTCCAACTTTTCCCTCCCTCCCTTCCCTCCTCCCTCCCTCCCTCTCTCTCTTTCTTTCTTTCTGTCCTTCTGTCTTTCTGTCTTTCTTTTTCTTCTTTCTGTCTGTACTGGGGGTTGAAACCAGGTCCTTCACACTGAGCTACATCCCAGACCTTTTTAAAAAAATTTTGAGACAGGGTCTTGCTAAGTTGTCCAAACTATACTTGATATCATGGTCCTCCTGTCTCAGCCTTCCTGGGATTATAAGTGTGTGCCACTATGCCCCTCAATTCTAGTATTCTTAAAAATTCTAGTATTCTTAAGGTTCACTTTCTATTTTTCCTTCTTTATGATTTACATACGTTATGAAAACTTTTCTTTCCCCTTCAGTGCTCGAGATTGAACATAGTGCCTTGCACATTGTAGGCAAGCACTCTACCTCTGAGTTGTACATCCCCAGTCCATGAAAACTATTTTTAGTAACACACATTGCTCCATATTAGCCAGCCCCTTTAAAACATTTTATTCATTCTTAAAATAACTGAGATTCCATTGCTCCCATTTTACAGATGAGAAAACTGAGTCACAGAGAGGTTATCTAGCTTGTCCAGGGTCATATAGCCAGTCTAGCTACTGGGCTGGGGATGGAATCTTCAAGTGAAATTTAGAACTCACCTTACCCAACACTCCAGAACTAAGTAATATAATGCTCTCAGCCACTTCACTGTGCTGTCACTGCATTGACCCTGAAGAAAGTATAAAACACAGACTTGTACAAGGTTCACTTTGTAGATATGAACTTACTACCCTGATTAAACCTGATTTTTTTTTTCATTACATTCATCAACATCTATTTACTGTCTTGTGAAGACACTGTGATAAGTGCTGAGTTTTAAAGAAGAATGTACCTAACTCTTGACCCCATGGATTTTAATATTCTAGCAGAGAAGACAGGTGCTAATAAATTACTTAGCTAATAATTGAATTGCAGTTGTGGTAAATGTTACAAAGGAAGAATTCATGAATATTTCTGATGGGGACCTTAACAGAATGGCCTTACAAGTTAGGAAAGAATTCTGTGAGAAAATATTTATGTTCCTGTTTTGTATATTTGGTGCCTAATATAGTTGATACATTTATAATGCCCACAAAGTCTTCATATTCTATTTACAAGGAATTGGTAGAGTGAGAAAGGGGTCTTTAAAGGTCCAAACTCTTCTGGTTTATACTTTTTTTAGTATAGAAAAAGTACTCCAAAAAATGTGGCTGATTTGCCCAGTTTTGCTTTGCTTTAGCTTTGCTTTCCTTTTTTTTTTTTTTTTTTTGAGATGGGTCTATGCACTTCAAACTGTCCTAGAATTCACCTTGGCCACCCAGGCATGGTGGCACACACCTGTAATCCCATCACTTGGGAGGCTGAGGCAAGAGGATCGTTGTGAGTTCCAGGACAGCCTAAACTGTATAGTGAAACCCTGTCTCAAAAAGACAAAAAAGAAAAAAAAAAAGAAAAGAATGTTGGGCCGGTGAGATAGCTCAGCGGCATAAGCGCCTGCCTGGCAAGGGCAAGGTCCTGAGTTCGACTCCTGGTACCCACATATTTAAAAAGGGCCAGTGATATCGCTCAGTGGCACAGGCACCAGCTGGCGCGTGAGGTCCTGAGTTCAACCCCCGGTACCCACAAAAAAAAAAGAACCTTGCCTTGAACTCGAGATCCTCCTGCTTCAGCCTTCCAAGTGCTGGGATTACAGGTGTGCATCATTACATGTGACTTATTTTGCTTTTTTATGATTTCTTTAAATAGTAAATGAAAAAGCTGTGTTTCTAAAAAGGATTTTGATTGTCTACAAAACTCATAATCCAGACATGGTGGCACGTACCTCAAATCCTAGCTACTCTGGAAGCTGAGACAGGAGGATCATTTGAGTCCAAGGGTTCAAGACCAGACTGGGCAACATAACAAGACCCCATCTTGAAAACATAAAAACTCCTTTATACAAAGACATTTTCGTTAGTCTTATTAAAAAATGATATGTTAACATAGCATTTATATTTAAAACCGGTTCTGAAGTAGCCTTCTTTAGCCTTATTATAAGCTATGTATTTACTATGTGTAACTAGAATGACCTGAGTAAAATTGCGGAAAAGAAAACAACCGAAAGATGATACTTCAGGTGGAAACAACTTAAGGTTATTGTACATAATTTCACTCATTTATATGGTAGGAATATTTACAAGTAATTAAAACCGTGCAAAATGTTTATATTGAGAATGTAATGGAACTTGTATGATGTATTCTACTCAACCATTAGTCAATAGAAGATTATGTACCTCTAATTCTTGCTTTATGTGTTATCAAAGATAGAAAACATCATAAGGAAGTTTCACATTATATAAAGTTTACAGAAAAGTCACCATTTTCTTTTAACTTAGTCATTTGATTTTCGATAGATTGCAAAGGTCGACTGCAAGGAAGTACTAGACATCATATGTAATCTGGAATCTGAGGGTCAGGATAACACAGCATTTGTTCTTTGCACGACGTACCTTACCCAGCAGCTCCAAACTGCAAGTGTATATTGTTCTTGGTGAGTATATTTAGTTTGTGTGCACTTCGTCTCTTAGTAGATATTATAGCACCTAGGGTTTATGTAAAATATTATTTCCAAATTTGAAATCTTAACAAATTAAATGACATGAATAAAATCTTGCTTCCAAGCAAAATCATTTAAATAAAAATATTGTTGGTTTAATCTAGTCAAAAAAGGGCAAAAAGTTCCTTTCAGTCATCCTATAGAAACAAATCCAGCCTAGTGTGGTGGCGCACACATGGAATCCCAGCACTTGGGAAGCTGAAGCAGGAGGATCACCATGAGTTCCAGGCCAGCCTGGGCTACATAAGCGACTTCAAGGCCAGCCTGCACTATATAGCAAGACCCTGTCTTTAAAAAAAACCAAAAAACCAAAAACAAAAAGAAACAAATCGGAGGCTGGGTGTGGTGGTGCACACCTGTAATCCCAGCATTTGGAAGGCTGAGGTAGGAGGCCAGCCTGCTCTACATAGCGAGTTCAAGGCCAGCCTGGACTACACAGTGAGACCCTGTCTCAAAAGAAAAAAAGGAAACAAATTAGTGTTAGAATTTTCCCTTTACATTTATTAGTATTTTTGGTAGTCACTTGCCTCCCTTATTTTGAAACCCACTAATGAAAAAGATCAAATTATCTAGGTTTCTAGGTCAGATTTACACTAAAAAAGAAAATCCTTTTGAGCAGTAGTCTCTTTTGTAGCTTTAGTACTGTATTGCTGATATACATTATTTTGGTTTTGATTTAGTTTATATCTTTTTGTTTGCTACAGAATATGTAGTTGCTAAAAAAGAAACAAGTCGGGCTCAGTGGACATGCCTATAATACCAGCATTTGGGGTGGCAGAGGCAGGAGGATTGTATATTTGAGTCCCACCTGGGCAATTCAGTGCAACCCTGTCTCAAAATTTTAAATAATAATAAAGGGCTGGGGATGTGTGAAGACCCTAGGTTCAATCCTCAGTATCAAGAAGGAATGAAGGAAGGAAGCAAGGAAAAGGGAAAGAAGAAAGAAAGGAGAAGTATACCTATGATTCTTTAATTATAACTGTATTGAATCTACTTAGGCCAAAAAAACAAACCTGATACACAAGAAACCTGTAACATTGGTCAGTAGGTTTCAGATAAGTAGTAAGAATAATGCTACAGGATATTACAGAAAGGTGTTCGGGGTGTACCAGGGTATTTTAGAGAGGTGCCAGGTAGGAAATAGTATGAATGGGTTGGGTTTGTGTAATCTTGATTAAGAGATCCCTATTTCTGAACCTACGGGTGGCTTAAAGTTAGTTATTAGGGAACCCTAGTGAAATCCTTCAGCCCTCGTTGGTCTCCCTCTGGAGTAGCCATGTCATTTGTATAGTTTTGTTGTGATTTCCATTTAGTATGTTAGTATATTTCTGCTATTTGATATAGAAATATTATTTGTGTTCTGTAAATTATCTCACCTGATCCTTGTAGTAATCACTGCATATATGAGGAAGTAGAATATTATGGTAATCAGAGAAATGTTGTGATTGCCCAGTGTCCCAGGGCTCAGGTCGTAGAGCAGATATTCAAGCCCAAGGTTTTTGAGGCCTAATGAAATGCTTTTCTTCTGTATTATATGTTTTCTTGGCTAAAATTCAGATTATAGTCTTCTGCCCCCAAGTCCACTATTCCAAAGTTATATCTACTGTAGGAAAGGAGAAAATGGGATGGGGGCTTAAATATATTTTGCAGTAACCATTGTAGGCATTTTCTTAGGAAACCAAAGAAAAAGTTAATATAAATAAAAAGAACTGTTAAGTAGCAATGGGAATTTTGATCACTAAATCATACAGAAGAGACTTTTTTCCCCATCACTAGAAATCTAGAGATTTTAACTTTGGCAAAACAGCTATTCAGGATCGAAACCATTGTTAAATTGATCTCATTTTCAATAATGAAAAAAACCTGCTAATAATAGCTAGGTTTCCAATACAAAGAATAAATTAATATATGGAATGTGTTATATAGATTATAAGTGTTTTTCAAAATATATTCTCACAGTTCTTTAAATTCCTGACAGTTTTCCTGTGTTCTCTTTTATAATTCCCTACATTCAGCCGCCCTTCTCTTACAAAGTGGCTATGAGATTAATGCTGTTACCCTGCAGCAGGAAGAGATTAACAGGGATTTCCCTTTTGCCTCCTGAGGAGCTATTATGAGTAAAGGAAAGAAAATCTTAGTCACTTCACAGTTTAAGAGTAAGCTGCTTCTAGGCCAAGTGTGGTGGCGCACGCCTGTAATTCCAGCACTCAAGAGGCTGAGGCAGGAGAGTCGCAGCATGGTTGAGGCCAGCCTGTGCTGCATAGTGAGAGCCTGTCTCAAAAAAGAAAAAAGAAAGCTGCTTCTAAGTAATTCAAGGAGAAGGAGAATCTGATTTTTTAAAACTCTTTCATTGTTTTCAAAGACTGTTTTTTTGGTTTTTGGGTTTTTTTTAAATAGTGGGATGTTGGTATTAGAATAGCCTTAGTGTAAAACAATGAATTTTATTAGGAAAAATTAATCTCAGAAATTTTGTTCAAATAGAATAGGTTTTGTTGTGTCAAGGATTTTTTTTTTTTTTTATGTTTAAAATAGTAGAACATAAGGAGTATTTGTTTAGAAAATTTTTTAAATTATTTTTTGGGGGGATGAGAGATGTATCAAGATTTTTAAAAATGTGACACAACTGAAATGCTGTGATAAAAGCAGTCAACATATCTTTAAGCACATTTACTAGAATTTATTTCGTGGAAGTATTCTTGAATATGGTCACTATGGAAGATAATAACTGAAATGTAGACTACGTAACTATGAATTAGAACATTAAACAGATTATCGTGATCACCATGTTATTGTTCTTTAAAGGCAGCACATCACTTAGCTTATTCATTAACCCTGGCCCCAAAAGATTTCTGGCTTTCTGAAAAATATCAAAGAAATACTAAGGGAGTTAATTCTCTATAAAATGTCTGTCAATGGTAATAGAATAGCCATGCAAGTAAACTTCCACACTAAGCTTTCAGTTAGTGATAGGCTGGCCTTTGCTTTCTGTAACTTCTCTGAGCTTTAATTTTATGTGTTGTAAACATTTTGTATCTTAAGATGTGTTTACATGTCTGTTCTTCCCCTACTGAATGATGTATCAGTCATGCTTGTTGTCTAGTTCACAGTTTTATCCCCAGCACCTGACCAAGTTCAGGTTTTTGGTATTTATTTGTTTGTGCTTTTTTGTTTTTGTGTTTGATTTTTTGAAATAGGACCTCACTTTGAAATCCAGGTTGGCCTTGAACTCATTATGTAGGCCTCACGGGCCATGAACTCCTTGGCAGTCCTCCTGCCTCAACCTCCTGAGTGCTGGGATTACAGACTTGCACTGCCACACCTGACTAACGTATATTTTTGTTAAACTAAACTTTGTAGGAAAAAAAGTGTGAGAAATAAGTACTATGGTAATAACCTTCTTTAGGGGATAGTCATTCTTTAATTCCACAAAGTTTTCTTTTCTTCTTCTTTTTTTTGAAACAGGGTCTTGCTATGTAGTGCAGGCTGGCCTTGAACTCACTATGTATCCCAGGCTGGCCTCAAACTCACGGTGATCCTCCTGACTGCTGGAATTACAGGCATGCGCCACCACACCCGGCCTCTTTTCTTCATTTCTAAAATACCTAAATTGTGAATTTCAGTGTGAAATGTTAACTGGACTTTATCTTGCTCTGCAGAAAGAGTTATTTAACCTTCTTGTTTGGTACTAGATCTCTGCCAAAATGTGTTTCCTACCATAAATACAACTAAATTTCCTTTCTAGCTTTTTTTTTTTTTTGGAGACAAGGTCTCACTATGTATTTCAGGCTGGCCTCGAATTCATGGCAGTCCTCCTGCCTCAGCCTCCCGAGTGCTGGGGCTACAGGTGTATGCCACCATGACCAGCTCTTTCTAGCTTTTATAAATTTTTATATGATTTGACTTGAGCTGGACAATGGACTGATTTGAGGCTATACTAGGTCAAGCACTGGGAGATATATACCATTAGAATTATTTTTACTGTATTTTTAATTGGTGTCCATTTTTAAAAATTGTATCATTGTAGTAACTGAAGAATTCATCCTAGTATATGTCTGATCCAGTAGACTGTTGGCTACTGTTGGCTAGTGATTTCAGTGATGATTGAAGCGACTAAATCTTGGCATTTTCTCAAGTAATATACTGTTTGCCATGGTTTTAGGCATGTTTATATGGGTAATGGTAGTTTAAAATCATTGATTTGTAGCTGTACAAATATTTATACAAATACATAATAAAATGCCCTTGTTTGATTATACTTATTTGTAGTTATAATACATGGAGCCTAAGATATTTGATATACTATTTTAAGAATTATTTGAGAAACCTAAATTCTCAGCCTTTTATCATGTTAGCAGATTTGCCTAACTTTAACCTTCAGCTAGTGAATGGATTTTAGATAATCGACATTGTTTACCCTTTATCTCTGAGCATATGTTACTCATCATTTCCTTTGGTCTTTCCTTTGGTCTTTAGAATTTTGCACTGTTCTCCAAAGTTTGTACCACATAAGATGGTTAAATCTGAATAAAGCAATCTTGTGGAAGTAAAAATGAACAGTTATCCCAACTTGCCTGGTTGGTGGCTATTTTCAAAGGTGGCCTCTCTCATTTTTCCCTTTTAGGAAAGCAGTACTCATCAGATAAGTTAAGACATATTTAGAGACATTTTAAATTAATTTTATTCATTATACCTCAAATTTGCCATCACTAGATATCATAAGCTTTACTCTTTTGAAACACTGTATATTCATTTCAGTCATTGAAGCAGATTTTGTTCTTAAGAATTTCACTTAGTCACCGGGCATGGTAGTGCACACCTGTAATCTCAGCACTTGGGAGAATGAGGCAGGAGGATCACTGTGATTTTGAGGCCAGTCTGGGCTACAGAGTGAGTTCAAGACCAGCCTGAACTGGGTAGTGAAACCCTGTCTCAAAAAAGAAAAAAAGGGGGCCAGTGAGATGGCTCAGCGGTGTAAGCGCCTGCCTGGCAAGCGCGAGGGCCCGAGTTCGACTCCCGGAACCCACATACGAAAAAAGGGCCGGTGATATTGCTCAGCGGCAGGGGCACCTGCTGGCGCGTGAGGTCGTGAGGTCGACCCCCGGTACCCACAAAAAAAAAAAAGAGAAAAGAAAAAAAGAATTTCACCTAGCAGGGTATGGTCACACACCTGTAATCCCAGCACTCCAGGAAGATCACAGGTTCAAGGCCAACCTGACCTACATAGCAAGACCTTGTCTCAGAAAACCAAGAATAAAAAATGAATTTCACCTTATGATAGTCCCAGTTACCTCTTAGGAAATATGAAAAGTAAATTTAATTAAGCATGTTTCTTTTCAGTCTATTATAAAAATAATTTTGAGGGGGCTGAGGGATGTAAGCAGTGGTAGAGCAGTTGTCTCCCATGAATGAAGCCCTGGTGTCACCACCACCCTTGCCCACATTTTCATTTTTAAAGCCTTGGATTTGTATTCTGTATTCTGCTTCCTAAAACAGTCTGAGCTTTTTCCTTTTTTTTTTTTTTTTTTTTTTTTTGTTATGAAAAACCCTAAAAATAACAGTCTCTCTCTCCTCCCCTTCTGCTCTTGTTACTTTTGCTGTTTTCTGCTGCCGTGAACTATTGCCCTTTGCCATGTGCCACTCTGCCTTGGAGCCAGCCCAGTACGGACTGAACCCTCCACAAACTGTTAGCTAAATAAAATCTTTCCTCCTTTAAAAAAAAAAAAAGGGGGCTGGTGAGATGGCTCAGTGGCGTAAGCGCCTGCCTGGCAAGCGCGAGGGCCCGAGTTCCACTCCCAGAACCCACATACGAAAAAAGGGCTGGTGATATCGCTCAGCGGCACGGGCGCCTGCTGGTGCGCGAGGTCCTGAGGTCGACCCCCCGTACCCACCAAAAAAAAAAAAAAAAAAAAAACCTTAGTCTCCATTGAGATTATACTTCAGAGCTGCCTTTTTTTTTTTTTTTTTTTTTTTTTTTCCTCTAAGTGATCACATCCTCTTCTGTTTTGCTGTTAGCTTCCTTGGATTCACATTTCATATTAATATTAGCACTTCTATCCTTGGCAGCTTTTTTTTTTTTTTTTAATACTTTCTAGTACTTTTGCTTGAGTACTTGAGGGTTTTCACCATTAATTGTTTATATTTCATTTATTTTTTCAGGCTTTTTTATTTTGGTTTTCGTTTTTTCTACTGGGGAAACCAGGACTTTTGCACTGAGCTACATCTCTAGCACCTTTTCTGTTTTTTGAGATAGGGTCTTGCTAACTTGCCCAGGTTGGGTTGAAACTTGAGATCCACCTGCTTCAGTGTCCAGAGTGCTGAGATTACAGGTGTGCACAATCACACCCAACATTAAGCATTTGTTTCCATAATGAGTGAGTATTCATGAGATGCTTGTGTTTTAGCCATTTTCAGGAGTGATATTTTACTTGCTTTATCATTTGGAACATGCTTGCCCAGTAGGGCAGGGTTTTAATTCAGTCAGTGTTAATTAATTACAAATGTAAAGAACAAACCTATTAGAACAAGGAGGGATTTTTTTTTTTTTTTTTTTTAAACAGGGCCCCGCGATGTAGTTCCTATTTTTGAACTCACCGTGTAGCCTAGGCTGACCCCGAACTCACAGCAATCCTCCTGCCTGTGCTTCCTGAGTGCTAGGATTACAGGCATGTGCCACCACTCCTAGCCCAAGGAGGGATTTAAATAAGTTTTTTCTGCCTGGCCTGGGGGCTCATACCTGTGAACCCAGCACTTGAGAGTCTGAGGTAGGAGGACTGTGGCAAGTCTGAGACCCATCTGGGTTACTTAGTGAAACCCTGTCTCCAAAAATAAATAAATAAATAGATAGGTAAATAGATAAAGTTTTTTCACAGTGTTACCGTAAGAGAAATGTTCTTTCATTGTTTTGTTTTCCCCTAGACAAAAAGAAGAAAGAAATTACAATTTTCAGGGAGAATTCTTTATTTTCAAGGAAGATTCTTAACAATGTTACCAGTTTGGGATGGACCATTAGTGAATGTAGACAACTTTTCATCTAGTTTTTGTTGTATATTGTGTCAGCTTTCATAAACCAAAACATGATTTTTTCAGTAGTGCTGCAGCAAATACCAAATGCTCTGTTTTAACATCATTTTTCTTCATAGGGAACTGACTCTCTTTTGGAGTAAACTGCAAAGAAGAATTGACCCTTCTTTAGATACTTTTTTGGAGCGTTGTCGACAGTTTGGTGTCATAGCTAAAACACAGCAGCATTTGTTTTGCCTGATTAGAGTTATACAAACTGAAGTGAGTAACTTACTATGCTTTCTGTGCTGATTGTGGTAAATGGAAAGTAGTAAAGTGAAGACCATCTCCCCAGGGGGTGGGGAAGATTATATTTTTTTGTATCATTTTAACCACCCTGTATCTTTTCCTAGAATGGTGTTCTATATTTTATACAGACATATTTGATTGTTAATTAGCATAGTAATTATAAATGAAGAAAATATCATGTTTTTAAGTCTTTAGCAGCAGAGTAGTACCTTTACTAGATTTTAGGGTAATAGAATGGATAACAAGTTAGATATTTTCAGGAAGTATGTATATCCTAGAATGAAATAAAGTGCCATATATAAAACATTATTCTTTTGAGTTCAGCCATATAAGGGTTTGGGGTGAGTCCTATGGTATGCTCTGCTTTATTTTTAATGTGCGTTTATGACTGTGCTTTCTATGTCCGTATCTGTAATGGCTCATGGTTATGTTTTATTGCATTACTTACTTGATAACATCCAAGGATAGTTTTTATTAAAGTCAAGCCACAGTTATATATTTGAGACCCTCCCTCCATGTCACTTTACATATCTTTTACTTTAAAATATGTTGATCCAGTCTTCACTGAAGAAAGGAATGTTTAAAAAAGATGCCAGAAACAAATTGGTGTCCAAACAAGTTAGCAGATAATTGTTTCTAGTCACTGTTAGTTTCCTGTCATAGAAAGAACAGTTTTAAACAGCTATAGAACTCGTCTTGATTTAAAAAGTAGTTTTACACCTGGCTTTTAAAGAGTTTTGTTTTAAAATCTTTAACAAAGATACTAATTTTCTACCTCTGGATAACAAATTACGACAAACTTATTGCTTGAAACAACACCTATTTATATTAGTCGCCAGTTTTGTGGATCAGAAATGCAGCCCAACGTGGCAGGGTTCTCTGCTCTTAGTATCCTAAGGATAAAATCAAAGTGTTGGCCAGGGTAGGATCATACCGGAGGCTTTCTGGAAAATCTACATCTAAGCTCATTCTTCTTGTTGACAGATTTCAGTTCAGTTCCTTGTGGTTATAGGACTACTTATCCCTTGTTTTCTTGGTGGTATCAGCCAGAGCCTATTTTGAGCTAAGGGAAGCTACCTTCATTCCTTGCCTCTATTTCCAAACAGCAAAGATAGAGCAGTCCTTTTTGTGCTTTGAAGCTGATGCCTTCTAGCTCTGCTTTCTAGACCTAGATTTAAAGGGTTTGGGTGGGGGCCGGTGAAATGGCTCAGTGGCATAAGCGCCTGCCTGGTAAGCGTGAGGTCCTGAGTTCAACTCCCAGTACCCACATAAAAAAAAGGGTCAGTGATATTGCTCAGCGGCACAGGCGCCTACTGGTGCACGAGGTCCTGAGGTCGACCCCTGGTACCTACAAAAAAATAAATAAATAAAGGGTTTTGGTGATTAGCTCAGCCACACCTGTATAACCTGCTTTTCTTAAGGTCAGCTGATTCAGAACTTTAATTACGTGTGCAGAGTCCCTTTCACCATAACATAAATAACAAGAATGTTTTATTCTTCCATTCAAATGGAAGATATTATATAAAGGTGAGAGTCAGTAGGTAGGGATCAGTGACTTTAGAATTCTGGTTACCGTAAAGAAGCCCAGAAAAAGGGAAAGCTGCAAGATGGTTAGAGACTGGGTTTCTGAAACAGGCCAAGGAATTTTTCGTCCACCTATGAGATCAGAGTCATTGTCTTGAATATAAGTCTAGGGTACTTTCTACTGTAGTCCTGACTCATATTTAGCCTGAAGGGTTGGAGAAATATGAACTGGTAAGTAAAGGGGGTGGGTGGGATCCCTTTCAAATTGAGACTCCAAGCTGGTAGGTTGGCTTGCACCTATAACCCTGCTACTTAGAGGCTGGGACAAGAAGATTCCAAGAATATGGCCAGCCTGGACAATACAGTGAAAACCATCTTAGAAACAAAAACAAGTGGTGCATGTCTATAATTCCAGCTACTTGATAGGCAGAGGCAGGAAGATAGTAAGTTCAGTTAATGAGACCCTATTTTAAGGGCTGGGGATATAGCACAGTGGTAGAGTGCTTGTCTAGCATGCACAAAACTGGGTGGGTTTAATCCCCACTACCACAAAAAAATAAATAAATTGAGATACCAGCTCGTTTAAAGAGAGAGAGAAAGAAGATCTGTATCAGCTGTCATCTGGCTCTGTTGTAAATGGCTGATATACCACAATGGTAGTGGTCCAAAACAGATAGATGTTTCTTTTTCATACAGGAATGTAGTTAATGAAATAGGCCCATTTGCTTTAGGGGCTTCACATACCAGAAATCTAGGTTCCTTTTATATGCCATCAATACATAGCTTCCATTTCATGTGCTAAGACCTACCTGTTCCAATCCTAGATATAATGTTTCCATTCCAGATAGCAAGAAGGAAGAGGTGGGGGAGGGCAAACCACAGTGTGGCATACCATTTTCCAACTCTCCCAAAGACACATACATGTTGCCACCTCTAGCTTCCAGAATGGCGAGGAGGTATGTTCATTATTACAGATGACTTTGTAACTGGATAAAAATCAGGTGTTCTGTTTTTGTAGAAAAAGAGAAAGGACTTAGGGAAATAACTGACAGTAACTCTTGGGATGGATAAGATGAATGATACTGAAGAGCCTGTGTTGGCGTTTGGTCTTTGCAGTAGACATGGAAAGGTCCTTACCAGTACCTCTTTTATTTTCTGGCCTTTGGTTTTCTATAAGTAAAGAGTTTAAACTAAATCATCATTTAAAGGTGCTTAGAGCTATTAAACTTTGACTCTGTGGTGTAAGAAAGTCATAAATGGAAGGGATGACTTGAGAATTCAGGGTATATATCAAAACTAAAATTAGTGTGGCAGAATGAATATAGATGTGGTTATGTTTTGAAGTAGAATATGTAAGGAAGAGAATCATCTTGAATCCAGTTTCTATGACCATGCAACCCTTTTTGATGAAACAAATTATGGTACTACTATTTTGGAAAACAAGACTTTGTCTAGTTCATCACTTCTCCTAAGTAATAAAGGAGCTGAAAATAAGAGATATGTGACTCATAAGGGTGAGATACCTAGTTCACAGCTGTCTAGGCTAGACAGTGGGCCTCTTGATTTAATAGCATGATGTGATATAAGATTATCATTTATAAGTATGAGCAAGGGGACTTGAAGAAAGTCAAAATAAATTTAAAATGAATTCACAAGTCCTCAATAAATTTTGGAAGTATGTGAGGCCGAATGCAACAAATATCCATTCTTTTCTTTTTCCTCTTCCTCCTCTTCCTTGTCTTCATTTTTTGTCTTTTTTTTTTTTTCCCCTCATTCTTTCTTAAACAGCCAAATCTGGTTGAGATGACAAAATTTGTGAAATCACTAACAACATTGTTCTTTGCAAAGAACAATAACTAGAAATACCACTATGCATTCTGAACAGATCTACCAAGAAGTTACTGGCTAAAGGGTTGGCGAATAAATTAGAATCAAGATATGGAATGTGGAGCTGAATTGTGAAGAGATTGGTGGGTTTTAAACCAGGAAGCTAAGAGAACAAGAGTGTGTTGGCCTATCATATCAAGGGCATATGGAAAATAGTCAAGTGAGCTAAAGATTGGAGTCAATATAGGATATAGACCCATGGCTCTAGATTGCTTTAAATTTAAATCCTTGCTGCTCTACTTGCTAGTTGGTAGCATTGGACAGTGTAAACTCCTGAGCTTTCATTTCTTTGAGGATAATATATGCAGAAAGGTTTATTTAGAACAAGTTCCTAGGATATAGTTATTTATGATCCTAGTATTTAAAATGATCCCCAACACAAAATAATTGTTTAGCAAATTGTTCATGATGTTCTGTCAAGTACTATACTTATTATGTGCCAGCATTATATCAATCACTATATATGTGTGTGTGTATATATATTTTTTTGTTTGTTTGTTTGTTTGTTTTTTTGGTGGGGCTTGTGATTGAACCCAAGGCCTCATGCATGGTAGGCAAGTGCTGTACCATTGAGCTACACTCCCCCATTTGGGGGGGTTGTTTGTTTTATTGAGACAGGGTCTTGCTATGCAATTCAGGCTGGCCTCGAACTTACTATGTAGCCCATGCAGTCCTCCTGCCTCAGTCTCCCAAGTGCTGGGATTACAGGCATGTGCCACCACCTCTACCTTGTACCCCCTCTTTGAGAGGGTCTTGCTATGTAGCCCAGTCTTTCCTGGAACTCATGATCCTCCTATCTCAGCTCCCCTCAGTGCTAGGATTATAGGCATGTGACACCACACTTGTTTTATCCTTTCCCCTAGGAGAGAATCTAACATTACCACTTCTGTTATCATTTTACTGAGGAAGAAACTGAGGCTTAAAGGAGTTGAGGACTCATCCCTGTAGTGAAATGGGGTTCAAAAGCCATCAAAGTTGCTGGGCATGGTGGTACACGCCTGTAATCCCATCACTTGGGAGGCTGAGGCAGGAGGATCACCGTGAGTTCAAGGCCAGCCTATAGTGTATAGTGAGACCCTTCCTCAAAAAAACAAAACAAAACAACAACAACAACAACAACAACAAAAAATACCAAAAACCAAAACAAGGGCCAGTGAGATCGCTCAGCGGCACAAGCACCTGCCTGGCAAGCACGAGGTCCCGAGTTCGACTCCCAGTACCCACATTTAAAAAAAAAAAAAAAATCAAAGTCTGGTTCTAAAACCCTATACTTTCAGTTACTGCCTCAGCCTTATGATCCCTGGTTTTTTGTTTTGTTTTGTTTTGTTTTGTTTTCTCATGCTATTTTTATATTTCATTTCAGCCTCTCAGAGAAAAGAATTACCTACATTCATTAATCTTCTATCACATGTGACCAAATCTTCCTCGGTTTTTACTCATTTGTGAGGATCTGATGTTACAGAAATATTTTCTAATTTCTGTTATTTTTCTGTGGAAAGCTGAGATTCAGTACACCTGTGACTATAAAGTAGTAATTTTTTTTTTTTTTTTTTTTTTTTTTTGTCAGCAAAAAACTGGGGTTTTGAAAAATTCAAGTGTTCAGACTATCTGGAGTTCCTTAAGTTGAATTTACTTTGAGATTCATTTCTATACTTGTGTTTCCTTTTTCTCTGTTTTAAACCCTCTCCTTTTTTCCCAGCTTACCACCATTCTTTTAATTTTTCGCTGACATTTTTTATCCTGTATTCCTTTGAATTCTTGTGCATTTATTGTTTATGCATTTGGCACATAGATAAATTCCATGAGGATTGCTTTAATATGTGGTGCCTTATAAAGTTGGATACTCTATAAATATACATTGTTGTTCATGGTTGTAGCAGTCCTTTGCATCTAATCTAGTCCTTTGGATTTTGAGACGAGAGATGGATTTAAATGAATGTAGCTTGCATTAAGGAAGATTTAAGGTGAAATTTAAGAATTCTAAAGATTTTGAGAAGCTGAAATATCCATGGAAATTAATATAATTTCTCTATATATTAAAAAGAATGACTTTTCCTCTCTCTTTCTTACAGGCACAAGATGCTGGTGTTGGAGTGTCAATTTTACTATGTGTCAGAGCTCTTCAACTCAGATCGAGTGAGGATGAGGAAATGAAGGCCTCAGTTTGTAAAACAATTTCCTGTCTTTTACCAGAAGATTTGGAAGTTAGACGAGCCTGCCAGCTTACAGAATTCTTAATTGAGCCCAGTTTGGATGGATTTAATATGTTGGAAGAATTGTATTTGCAACCAGATCAAAAATTTGATGAAGAAAATGCACCAGTTCCAAATTCTCTCCGATGTGAGCTCCTATTAGCTTTAAAAGCCCACTGGCCTTTTGATCCTGAATTTTGGGACTGGAAAACCTTAAAACGACACTGCCACCAACTCCTGGGACAAGAAGCCTCAGATTCTGATGATGATCTAAGTGGCTATGAAATGTCTATCAATGATACAGATGTTTTAGAGTCTTTTCTCAGTGACTATGATGAAGGTAAAGAAGATAAACAATATAGGAAAAGAGATTTAGCAGATCAGCAAAAGGAGAAAAGAGACAAAAAACCCATTGGTTCTTCTGAAAGATACCAAAGGTGGCTTCAGTACAAGTTTTTCTGCTTGTTATGTAAGCGGGAATGTATAGAGGCCAGGATTCTCCATCATTCTAAGATGCATATGGAAGATGGTATTTACACCTGTCCAGTTTGTATTAAAAAGTTCAAGAGAAAAGAAATATTTGTCCCTCATGTGATGGAACATGTTAAAATGCCACCAAGCCGAAGGGACCGCTCTAGAAAGAAATTATTGTTGAAAGGTTCTCAAAAAGGTGTTTGCCCCAAGAGCCCCTCTTCAACCCTGGAGAATCAGTCATTGAATGAACAAGCCAAAGGAGAGTCTCATGAATATGTCACATTCAGCAAGTTGGAAGATTGCCACCTGCAAGACAGAGATTTGTACCCATGTCCTGGTACAGACTGTTCTCGTGTATTTAAACAGTTTAAATACTTAAGCGTGCATCTTAAAGCTGAACACCAAAATAATGATGAAAATGCCAAGCATTACTTGGATATGAAAAATAGAAGAGAGAAGTGTACTTACTGTCGACGACATTTCATGTCTGCTTTTCACCTGCGAGAACATGAACAAGTGCATTGTGGCCCTCAGCCTTACATGTGTGTATCTATTGATTGCTATGCTAGGTTTGGATCAGTGAATGAACTCCTTAATCATAAACAAAAACATGATGATCTTCGTTATAAATGTGAGTTAAATGGCTGTAATATTGTTTTCAGTGACTTGGGACAGCTTTACCACCATGAAGCACAACATTTTAGGGATGCATCTTACACGTGTAACTTTCTTGGCTGTAAAAAGTTCTATTATTCCAAAATTGAATACCAGAATCACCTCTCAATGCATAATGTTGAAAGTTCAAATGGAGACATAAAGAAATCAATGAAACTCGAAGAATCTGCAGCAGGTGAAAAGCAAGATGGTGTTGATCAGGCCCGTCTGCTCGACCAAACTGATAAGTCACAATTACCTGAAGATCTTCTGTTCTGTGCAGGATCAGCTAGCTCTCAAATAGATGCAGAAACTGCAGAAAACCTGAAAGAAAACAGCGATAGTAATTCTAGTGATCAGTTAAGTCATAGCTCTTCAGCATCAATGAATGAAGAGTTAATTGACACACTGGATCATTCTGAAACCATGCAGGATATATTATTAGCTCATGAGAAAGTCTTTGTGCCCTCCAATTTAAAAGAAAAATGCTCCAGTATGGCAGTTTGTTTTGATGGGACTAAATTTACCTGTGGTTTTGATGGGTGTGGGTCTACGTACAAAAATGCAAGAGGTATGCAGAAGCATCTACGGAAGGTTCATCCATACCATTTCAAACCCAAGAAGATAAAGACAAAAGATCTCTTTCCCTGTTTGGGTAATGAGCATAATCAAACAACTGAAAAGTTTGATGCAGAACTTAAACCCAGCTCGGATACAAACAGTGACTCCCCAGATGAAGGTCTAGATCACAATATTCATACTAAATGTAAACGCGAACATCAAGATTATTCCTCTGAAGTCTCCATTTGTGCTTCCAAAAGGCCATGTACAGAGGATACCATGTTGGAGCTTCTGTTGCGCTTGAAGCATTTAAGCTTGAAAAATTCAATAGCACATGGAACTTTCTCAGGGTCATTACAGGGGTACCCATCCAGTGGTGCTAAGTCTCTGCAGTCGGTCTCATCTACTATCTCAGACCTTAATTTTCAGAATCAAGATGAAAACATGCCAAGTCAGTACCTTGCCCAGTTGGCGGCTAAGCCTTTTTTCTGCGAGCTTCAAGGATGCAAATATGAATTTGTGACCAGAGAAGCTTTGTTAATGCATTATCTTAAAAAGCATAATTATTCAAAAGAAAAAGTCCTTCAGTTAAGCATGTTTCAACACCGGTATTCCCCATTCCAGTGTCATATTTGCCAAAGGTCATTTACAAGAAAAACACATCTTAGGATTCATTATAAAAATAAACATCAAATTGGCAGTGACAGAGCACCTCAAAAACTGTCAGACAGCGAAAAATGTGATCACGAAGGCCCATGTTCAGTGGACAGGTTGAAAGGTGATTGTTCAGAACTTGAAGGTAATCCCAGCAGTAACTCTGAGAAGCCACACTGCCATTCTAAAAAGGATGAATGCAGTTCAGAAACAGATTTGGAGTCATCTTGTGAAGAAACTGAAAGTAAAATATCTGATATTTCATCACCAATGGGTGGTCATAGAGAAGAAGAAGGAAAAGAGGGGAGAGGTAGCAGGCGAACTGTTGCTAAAGGAAACCTGTGCTATATTTTGAATAAATACCACAAACCATTCCATTGTATTCATAAAACTTGCAACTCCTCATTCACCAATCTAAAAGGCTTGATTCGCCATTACAGAACGGTACATCAATACAACAAAGAACAGTTATGTTTAGAAAAAGACAAAGCAAGAACCAAAAGGGAACTTGTAAAATGTAAAAAGATATTTGCCTGCAAATATAAGGAATGTAACAAGCGCTTCCTGTGTTCCAAAGCTCTTGCAAAGCACTGTAGTGACACTCACAACCTAGATCATATGGAAGAGCCAAAAGTACTTTCTGAAGCGGAGTCTGCAGCAAGGTTTTCCTGTAACCAGCCTCAGTGCCCTGCTGTGTTTTATACATTCAGCAAGCTGAAACACCACTTGATGGAACAACATAATATTGAAGGAGAAATACATTCAGATTATGAAATTCATTGTGATCTTAATGGCTGTGGCCAGATTTTCACTCACCGCAGTAATTACTCACAACATGTGTATTACCGACACAAGGACTATTATGATGATCTGTTCAGAAGCCAGAAAGTAGCAAATGAAAGGCTACTAAGGAGTGAAAAGGTATGTCAGACAGCTCAGGGCCACGAACATCAGACTACCAGGCGGTCATTTAATGCTAAAGCTAAAAAATGTAGCTTAATTAAAGAAAAGAAAGCTGCTATAAGTTTTAAAACGAGAGCTGAAGCCCTCCATATGTGTGTAGAGCATTCCGAGCATACACAGTATCCCTGCATGGTTCAAGGCTGCTTGTCTGTGGTGAAGTTGGAGAGTAGCATAGTGAGGCATTACAAACGTACCCATCAGATGAGTAGTGCCTATTTAGAGCAACAGATGGAGAATCTTGTTGTGTGTGTTAAGTACGGTACCAAAATTAAGGAGGAGCCCTCCTGTGAAGCAGAGCCCTGTATAAAGAAAGAAGTCTATATAAAGAAAGAAGAAAGTGCGAGCTGTGCATCACAGCACACAGAGCACAGCCGTTCCCTGGGTGACGGTAATGCACCTCTCCAAAACACTGACTCTTCCCATCCAGGGGAAAGGGATGGAGGTCAAAAAGGATGTGCAGAAAGCAACCCAGTGTTTGATGCAGACATGCTGCTCTATAGGGGAACTTTGAAATGTAACCATAGTTCAGAAACTACTTCTTTAGAACAATGTAATATAGTTCAGTCTCCCTGTAAAATAGAAAATTCCATACCCAATCCCAGTGGAACTGAAAGTGGGACTTATTTTACAAATTTCCAGCTGCCTTTACCAAGGATCAAAGACTCAGAAACTGGGCAGCATAATTCAGGGCAAGAAAACACTGTAAAAAATTCAGTCCATGTCTCAAAAGAGAGTTTTAGGAAGCATTCACAGCCCAGGTCATTTGATTTGAAGACTTACAAACCTATGGGATTTGAATCTTCATTTCTGAAATTTATTCAGGAGAGTGAAGAGAAGGATGATGATTTTGATGATTGGGAGCCTTCAGAGCACTTAACATTAAGTAATTCTTCACCACCCAATAGTGACTTAACAGGGAATGTTCTGGCAAATAATATGGTGAGTGACAATGACCCTGAAGCCAACATACCTCATTCTTCCAGTGATTCTGCAATTCATGAGAACCTGACTGCAATCCCACCTTTAATAGTAGCTGAAACAACAACAGTTCCTTCCTTGGAAAACCTGAGGGTTGTATTGGACAAAGCATTAACAGACTGTGGAGAGCTTGCCTTAAAACAGCTTCATTATCTTCGGCCAGTGGTTGTTCTTGAAAGATCTAAGTTTTCCACACCAATTTTAGACTTGTTTCCAACAAAAAAGACAGATGAGCTTTGTGTAGGAAGTTCCTAAATAGCAATTTTGTTTTAGAAACAGACTGGCTCCAACACTGCAACATGGAGACGATTGCCAACATGAACAAAGGCTGAGAACCAGCCACACCGTCGTTTAGGGTAGAATAGGCTGTGTATTTACATGAATGTATAATATCTATGTCAGCAGTATTGGCTGAGTCCATTAGCTCTCCAGCTGGTTTATTGATTGGGTTTTTGTTTTTGTTTCTGAAAAACATGGAACTGTACTCTTGTTTGGTGCTAATTAATACATCAAAATATACTGGGGCTTCCTTTTTCAAATTTAAGTGTGCATGATTGTATATGGAACAAATAAATACTAAGGTCCCAGGGTGGGAGGGCTAGGGAAAGGGATATGGAGTTCTTACTTGACTTGAATGTGCACCTGAGGGTGCTTTGTGTAATATATTGTACACTACAGCATCTTATATTTTTTGAGTTGAGTTTCAATAAATTACAATTTTTCACCCACTTTCTTGTTTATTCATTATAAGTTTTCATACCATATATAAACTAGAATTGCATTTGTATTTTCTGGAACCTACACTCATTTTACTCCATTTTTTGTTTGTTTTTGTTTTTTTGAAACAAGGTCTCTGTAGTCCAGGCTGGCCTTGAACTCGAGGCAATCCTTCTGCCTCAACCTCCCAAGTTGCTGGGATTACAGACATGCACCACCATGCCCGGCTCAAGGTTATTTTTTAATAACTCTTTGCCTTAACATTTTTGTGGAAAGGAAATTCTGAGGTTGAGAAGTTTTGAGATTCAAGATAGCTCCCAGGGGGCAAGGTTCAGAAGTTGGCCAGTTAGGATAAAGTATGCCAAGTGGAACGTGAAGAGGGGTAGCAAATTCAAAGGCCTGTTTCCAGGGAACTGTATTTTCATATGCTGGTAGTAAAGGGGGTGAGGTTATTGTAGAGATAGCCAGGAACCTAGGAAGCTGTGAATTCTAAGGAGTTTGAACTTGAGTCTATAGGCAACTGAGAGGCTTTAAAGGTTAAGCAAAATAACGCATTAACATTAATTTATAGATGAAATGTGGAGTGTTGAGAATCTTGAGAATGGATTAGGAGATAATAAAACTGTTGAAGTAATTGAGGCAAACTTTTGAGGTTCTGTACTGACAATTACAGCAGAGGAGAGAATAGATGAAATCAAAGTAAAAGACAGGATAATTTGGGACTTGGAGGTTGAAGAAAAGAATTGGAGGAAAACTTAAAGATATAGTGATGCAGCCAATTAAAGTGAACACAAAAAGAGGAATGAGTATTTGGAAAGAGGACAGAAAGCCAAGATAAGTTTGGTCTTTGTATATAAGACATGTTCAATGACAAAGATAGCAATATGTTATAGCCAATTTAAATTTTTATCCACTTTCATTAGTGAGCAGTGAAATGACACTTTTTTTTTTGGTACTGGGAATTGAACTCGGCCTTGTGCTTGTCAGGCAAGCGTAGGACATACACTCTTTTTTTTTTTTTTTTTTTTGTGGGTACCGGGGGTCAAACTTAGGACCTTGCGCTTGCGAGCAGGTGCTTGTGCCGCTGAGCGATATCACTGGCCCTTTTTTTCTTTGTATGTGGGTACCGGGAGTCGAACTCAGGACCTCGTGCCCGCCAGGCAGGCGCTTAAGGTGCTGAGCTATCTCACCGGCCCAGGACATACACTCTCAATGACCTTTCTCATCCCTATGGTTAGGTTTTGAAGACATTTTCCCTCACCCTGAAACTTCGTTTTGTCAACTCTAGGAATTTCATTCTGCTACCTCTTCACCCCAGAAGTCTAAACCATCCCCCACATCCAAATTATTTGTGAGATGGGGAAGGGGGGTAGTCAGATACAGTGGAGCATCTTACAGGCTAAGCCCACCACTAATTGCCTGGAATCGAGCTAATTTCTTCTATGCGTTTCAGTTTCCCCTGAAAAAATGAGGCCTGTGACTTTTTTCCCCCCAGTACTGGGAATTGAACCCAGGGTCTATGTGCTAAGCTATAATCCCCAGCCCCACCCCTTTTTCCATTTTGAGACAGGATCTCAAAGTCATTAAATTGCTGGTCCTTCTGCCTGAGCCTCCTGGGGTGCAGGGATTACAGGCTTTTGTCCCCACACCCAGCTGTGAGGTTTTAGGGTGGGAGTGGGGAGGGTCATCATTGGTGTTACTGGGGATTGAACCTAGAGCAAATGTTCTGCCCCTGAGCTATATATCCCCAGCCCTTGGTTGACCATCTTGAAAAGGTACTTTTCTGTGATTTCAGCATGAGAACCACCAGTAGGTCTCATTTTTAAAAATTCCTCATACTGGAGATACTTCACCCAGAATGAGAGCTGCTAATTTGCTTAGCACTAAACTATATCTATTTGGCCACTCTGAAATCCTATTGCATAGAAGACCAAGTGAGTCCATTTACAATGCAACCAAGCCCTAATTTTCAGAACCCATTTGACAGTTCAAGTTCAAACTTAAGTGGTTGATCCTAATCACCTATTCCAATTGAAATTGTTTCATTTAATCTTTATTGTAGGCTTTTATGTTTAAATCAGCATATGTGATACTATGATATTACAGAAGATCAATAGCTTATTTTTATAGCTATTAGTAATCATTTCTACTTAATGTTTGTTTTGGAATTTGTTTCAGCCTTCGTACAAACATGAAAGCATTGTGTTTCTCTTCAGTTATGTTTGCCTTTTTCAATTAAGAGTACCAACTAAGGGCCTGTGAGATGGCTCAGCAGCGTAAGTGCCTGCCTTGCAAGCGCGAGGGCCCGAGTTCGACTCCCGGAACCCACATACGAAAAAGGGGCCGGTGATATCGCTCAGCGCCACAGGTGCCTGTTGGCACGCGAGGTCCTGAGGTTGACCCCCCGGTACCCACAAAAAAAAAAAGAGTACCAACTAAGGGGCCGGTGAGATGGCTCAGCAGTGTAAGCACCTGCCTGGCAAGCGCAAGGGCCTGAGTTCGACTCCCCTAACCCACATACGAAAAAGGGCTGGCGATATTGCTCAGCGTCACGGGCGCCTGCTGGCGCGCGAGGTCCTGAGGTCAACCCCCGGTACCGACAAAAAAAAAAAAAAAAGAAAAAGAAAAAGTACCAACTAAAGTGAAGTGTTTTGCCTCACCAGCGCAAGTGGAGACAAAACTCAGTTTCTGGTCCCTTCTGATGAGAACACTGGAGATGGGCACTTGATGAGAACGTAACAGGTAAAAAGCTGTCAGTGATATGTGAAATACCCAAAATACCACTTCTGCATAATTAAACAGCAAATTTGTGAAGGTGAGCAGTAGGAGTAAAGTTTGAAGCGTAGCTAAAAGCCAAGTCATGCAGATCCAACCCCAGGCATACCTGCGGTGTTGACATTAAGATGAAAACTTGTGCATGTTGTTTTTGTCAGTAACATATAACTTATGCAAATTTCAAAGCTTTTATTTTTTCTTTCTAGAATAATCTAAAACTTCCCACCCCAACATAGACAGTGATGTCTCATGGCATTATGCTTATGTCCCCTGTATAGAGCTGGGTCTGGAAGTATGTTTCCTCTGCGCTGACCTGCTTAGATCAGCTTCCAGTGGGCTCTGTGACTCCATTTGGAAGTCTGAGCCCCTTTGAGGAAGTTAACTAGGACAGGGAGGAGATTTTAAAACCTGGAAATGGGTTGGGTTGTAGCTCAGTGGTAAAGCACTTTTCCTAGCACAAGTGAAACCCTGGGTTCAATTCTCAGCTCAAAAAGAAAAAGGAAAATCATAAACATATATTTGGCAGATTTAGCCTGGAAAAGACCAAAGACCCAAGAAAGTTCTCTTAATAACTGGCTAGAAGCCAAATATTTACTAAGCACATACCATTGCTAGCCGTTGATGAGGATGTTGAAACAGACTTGTTAACTCTCCTGTATCATGCAGATTCAAGTCTAGCAGGGAAAACTGACATTAAACAAAAGAGTACAGACAAGTAAAAGCTCTGCCAAAAAACGCTCTCATTAGATGGGGACCCATAAAGAGCACAGCGAAAGCTTCCTGGAGAAAGGATATTTAGGCTAAAACTTGAAAGATCAAAACAAATTAGTCAAGGAAAGAAAGGATAATCCTATTACGTACAAAGGCTTTATGGAGCACCAGGTTGGTGTTATAGTGACTGAAAAGACTACTGTAGCTGGGTTGAGAGAATAAATGGAAGAGAAGAAGGAGAAAAGTTTGAATAGGTAAATGGAGACCAGGTATTTTAGTGCCCTGTAGCCATGTTCTAGATTGAGATTTTTTTTTTTTTTTTTTTTTTTGTGGGTACTGGGGGTCAAACTCAGGACCTCGCATGCCAGCAGGCACCGGTGCCGCTGAGCGATATCACTGGCCCTTTTTTCATATGTGCGTACTGGGAGTCGAACTCAGGACCTCACACATGCCAGGCAGGCGCTTAAGCCACTGAGCTATCTCACCGGCCGGAGATTTTGTTTAAAAGGCAGTGAAGAGCAGCCAGGCGTGGTGGTGCATGCCTGTAATCCCAGCACTTGGGAGGCTGAGGCAGGAGGATCACTGAGAGTTCGAGTCCAGCCTGGGATACAAAGTGAGTTCAAGGCCAGCCTGAACTGGATAGCAAGACCCTGCCTCAAAAAGACAAAGAAAAAAAGAGAAGCTATTGAAGGCTTGAGAGTAGGAGTTCCTTAAATCAGTAAATGCTAACAGGTTGTGATATTGACTACTGAGTGGAAGTGAGGAGTGGTGGGTGGGTGGGTGACACCTTTAGAGGTGGGCTGAGATACCTGCATAGACAGTAATAAGTGCACCATTGAAGGTGTTCATATGTCCAAGAGAGGAGTCAAAAACAAAAATTGTTTTTGCACTAGATTCTCTTCCAAGCACTTAGAGATTTATAGTATGTGTTTAGTCAGTAATGTCACTAATAATAGGTGCATTTATATGTGTGGCATGGTACTTTTACACAAATCATCAAATTCTCTTTATTTTTCAGTACCCTTGGATTGAACCGAGATTCTCGTGCATGCTAAGCATGCTAGGCAAGTCTACCAATGAGCTACAACCTCCTCAGCCACCTTTTAAATTTTGAAACAGGGTCTTAAATTGCTCAGGATGGCCTCAAACTTGCGATCCTTCTGCTTTAGCCTCCCAAGTAGCTGGTAGCACAAACATGTGCCTCCATGTCCAGCCCAAGGCCTAGCAGGCACTCTGCCACTGAACTACATCTCCAACTCCCAAGGTCTATCTTAACAGCTCCTTGGTAATGCATCTGTCTAAACAAGTATGCAAATATAATAGCCACTTGGTGAATGAACAGTTTTGCAAAACAGTTTTGCATTCATTTAAAAATATTAATGCTTCTATGTGCCAAACTTTGTGAATACATTAGTCAATAAAATAAATACGGTCACAGTCTCCCTTGAGTTTACAGTAGGGAAGACATGTTAAACATGTTAATTATACAATTAAGTATAATGACGTTAAGTGCTTTGGGAAAGTAAACGGATAAGGTGCCATGTAATCTTCCCCTCTTTACCTAATCTAGTGTGAAGAGTCCTGAGAAGGACTCGGTTGTCACAGTCCTATCTTCAGGTTTCTGACTTGTGCTTGACTCGTTCTAGTCAAACCCCAAGTCTTTATGAGAGTAACTTTTCTTCCTTGCTAGACTCTGGCTATGGTCAGTCACCAGTGGGCTGTGGGTTAAACATGAATAGCAGTCGCTCCTAAAACAGTCATTTTGCCCTGACATAGCACTTTGTTTCCAACAGCATTCTAGAACCCATTTTCCAATGCACCCGACTGCTCAAGCAATCTGCCACACCTCCTCTATTTCCTGTCGGAACGACACGCTCTTTCTCTATTCTCTGCTCCTGTTCTTTTTCTACATTAGCTAGAATGAACAAATTAAAGTGTATGGTGCCTATGTCTCTATCTTGTTAGAGAATTTTTTTTTAAAACTTGTCACAACTGACCCTTTTTTTTTTCCTTCCTGATTGTGTACTTCCTCCTCATGTGAACTCTTGGATTCTTGCTGTCTTTGTTATTTGATCTCACAGTTTATATACTTGCATGTGAACTTTATTTTTTAATGATAGCTTTTTGGAAACAGGCCATATATTTTCTGTCTTCACACCTCCTTGCTGAGTAGATAAGTACTATCAGTAAATAATTGCTAATGTGTCCTATAGGTTACAGTGTAACATGCTGCTGTTTACAAAGTGCTTTGGAAAAATGTACCATTTGTTCCTAATGCAAATCTTGTAAAGAAGGTGGAATCCACATCAGCACATAAACAAAATGAGACTCAGATGTGTGAAAAATCTTCCTATAAATCCCAATTTCTAATGAATAGTGACATGAAAGGAAGGGAATGCTACTAATGATCCAGTAGAACTGTTGGAAAAATTGAATCAACAGTAACCAGGCGCTCAGGAGAAGAAAGGAAATGTTGTTGACGCAAGCAGACCCCAGAGGAGTAATCTCCACAGTCTGAGGTGGTGACTACAGAGAGCTTGTCTTATTTATAGGGTGGTGAACAGAAGTTACAAGAACGAGATGAGCTTTTGCTGGAGGCCAGGGTACAATGAATATTTTGTGATGAGCATAGTGATGAACGTAGTTGCATATGTAGCAAGTTGTTTTTAGCACATTCACAGAAGTTTCATTTTGATGACAAATCATATAATTTAGCTAAGTTCAGTGGCAGAGAACAGAATGACTGCAGCTTTATTTAACAAAATGGCTGCAGTTGTCAGGATTTCTGCTTCAGAACCACTGTCCACATTTGCCTACTATTTAAGAAAGTGCTTTCTAAATTCTGTCTCTTCTCAGGAGGCAGAGGCAGGAGGATTGCCATGGGTTTGAGGCCAGCCAGAGCTACAAAGTGAGTTCAAGGCCAGCCTGAACTGCATAGTGAAACCCTGTCTCAAAAAACCAAAATAAATAAATAAATAAATATTCTATTCCTCCTCAGCCTCAGTGTATCTCAGTTTTTTCATGTCATAAAAATATCCACTTTCCATTTCATGGAATTGTTGGGAAAGTTCTGCATTTGCACTGTCCAGGAGGGTAGCCATTAGCCACATGTGACTATGTAAAACTAAAATGTGAAATTTAGTCCCTCTGCAACACTATTAACATTTTAGATGACTGCTGGGCACCATATTGAACTGGGCAGATAAGG
The DNA here is from genome assembly GCA_028451465.1 of Erethizon dorsatum. Lineage (NCBI taxonomy): Eukaryota > Metazoa > Chordata > Mammalia > Rodentia > Erethizontidae > Erethizon > Erethizon dorsatum. The sequence continues at coordinate 103,304,649 of CM051827.1, read as the reverse complement.
AACATTCCCCCCTTGCTGAAAGTTCTATTGGACAGTGCTGTACTGGAGGCAGGAGAGGCAAAAATCAGAGAAAGTAACATGAATGAAGTGAGAAGACAGGCCAGTGGCTGGTTTGAGTGAGAAGAGTAACTGGGTGAGTGGGAAGCGAGCTGACCTTTGGAAAAGTGACATCACAAAGCAGATCTCACAATGGCCCCAGAACACTTGGGCTCCAGGACCGTGCTTCCTAACTCAGGTTTAGAGTCCTGAGTCCTCAGCACATGTAGTTCCTGGAGCTGCAGCTGTCTTACAATGTCATCATCTTCACCTTCATATTCTACCTGGGACAACCTCTTAGATTCTCTCTCTCTCAACATGATATGGAATTGGATACAAACAACTTTTCTGGGAGAGACAACTCTGCCTCAGCAAACCAATTTGGGGCTGATAGATAATCTTGCTCCAGTTATCCAACTCATCCTACGTGTTTCCTTTTTTATTTTGTTGGGAATAGGATTATTTGCCTTATGGAAACGAAGCATTCGGTCACTTCAGGTTGTACTCTTTTATTATAGATAAATAGTTATAAATTGAACTTTTGTGCTACTGGGGATTGAACCCAGGGGTGCTGTACCACTGAGCTGCATCCCCATCCCACCCCCTTTCTTGAGACAGGGTACCCTCAAACTTGTGATCCTCCAGCCTCAGCCTCCTGAACGCTGGGATTACAGACCTATGCCACTGCATCCAGCATAACTGAATTTTGATTAGTTCTCTACCATATTGCTGCCTCCCAGTTTTAAGACCATGCAGATGGGCAAGGACAAACCCTTGTCTCTTAAATTGGTTGAAACTAAGTTATCCTTGAAAACCTGTACCAATTAGGTTTTGTGACAATGGTCTGCTGTCATAAAATAGAGTTCTGAAGCTCATTACTTGAGAAGGCATTCTTATCCCCAAACTTACCACGTAATCACCTTTGAGTGCCTACTGTGTTATAGATTAGGCACTGTGGGATCTTGGGTATGGCCTTTCTGCTCTTACTATGACATTCTGCTTTATTTGTATTCATTAAGTCATCACAATGTTTTCATTGTTTTAATAAGACCTGCATAAATATTCAGTGACTCTTCTTTTAGGAGTAGGAATTTAACTAGAAACATTTAGGATTTTATATAACTTCTGTTTAATCATCAATAATAATAGCTTATTTATAATGTGTTCAAAGTGGGGGGAAATCCCAATAATGCATGATATGGACAGAGGTTATTTTCACATGACAAATGAGAAAACTCAGGCACATTGAGGTCCAATGAAAATTTAAGGGAACAGGATTACAAGAGCTTTCTTGAGTGATTAACTTGATAAATGAAAGTTATACTGAAATGAACTTGATAATGAAAGAAGTTATTACTGGATTGTTTTGTAGCATTTGTTTATTTTTATGTTATTATTGTTTAGGAATCATATTCACATGCATTTTCTATTTTAAACTCTCCAAACCCAGCATAGTAGGCAAGGATGGGATCATCATCAGTTTTGTATATGAGATAACTTTGTTATGCCCAAATTCATACAGTTTGTCAGAGCTGACAAAGCTAGGATTTGAACCCCACCTTTTTTTTTTTTTTTTTGAGACAGTCTCACTATTAGCCCCGACTGGCTTCAAACTTGAGATCCTCCTGCCTCAGCTTCCTCTAAGTGCTGGGATTATAAGGAGACACCACCACACCTGGCTCTCAATTTTTAGGGTTCCAAATTTAGTTTTCCAAAATTTCACTTAGTATAACCAACTGACTAAATACTCAACAGGAGTGTGTGTATATATATACATTTCAATTAACTAATAAGAGAATATAAGGTAAGAAAGCAAACTTAGTTCTGAGCTTACTCAGTCAGACAGATGAACTTTCAGTTCTTCACACACCTCAGCCAAAAAATGGGGTAGTGTAAGAGTAGGAGCATGGGCTCTAGAGTCAAATTGCTTAGACCTAAATCTGTTGAACCTTGTTGTGTGCCCTGAGAGCAATCACTTACCCTCTAATCCCAGTTTCCCTTACCTGTAACATGGGATTGCTGGCAGGGCTTTCCTAACGAGTTATTGTGAGGATTAAAGGGGATATCACATGTATAAGGCTTAGCATATGCATATTCATTAAGCAGTGCTAGTTATTACAATAAGGAAAAAGATGGTTAGTTTTAGTCATATCCCAGCAAGAATCTGTCCTAGTATATTAAAACTTACATGACCAGGAAATTAATTTTTCAGATCATTATACTCAGAAGTGAATTCCTAGACTCCACTCCTCCCTCTTATCCTTTCCAGAATATGACCTTAGATAATGACAGGATCCAAACTGGAAGATATCAAAATGGTTATCCTGTTCTGTGTTTTTCTGTAGAAATAAGTCATGCATGGATGGGGAAGGTAACTTCTAGTACAGAACCCAGCATGTGGCAGACTTTCACCAAGTGATGTTTATTATAATATTTATTAATTAAATGCAAATAAAATATCTGACCTGCTTACTGCTCCAGTTTGTGTTAATAATCAAGAGTTTAAATAGTTGGGCATGGTGGTGCTATCTATAATCCCAGCATTAAGGAGGCTGAGGCAGGAGGATTGCCATGAGTTCAAGTCCAGCCTGAGCTACACAGCAAGAACCTGTGTAGTTCAAGCAAAGCAAAAACCTCAAAAGATTAAATAGGTATGAAAATGTTTTGAATGGAGGACTTGGCATAGGAATGAATTTTGTTATGATTAGATCTTTGGTTTTGTTTCACATCTACAATAAACTGGCACTTCACGTGAATGAACAAATAACACTCAACTTTTGTGTTTTGTTTTAGAACATATTGATGTTTGTAGTCACACTCTACCAACTTTACAAGAAGGGCTCAGATTTTTTTCAGGCTTTGCTAGCCAACCCAGAAGAAGGTGTACGCAACAGTCAAGAGAGTGGTAACATCTTTCTGTCCTTGGGTCTGCAAGAGAAAATTCTGAAAAAACTTCAGACGGTAGAAAACAAAGTGAAGGACCTGGAGGGGATGATCATTGCCCAAAAGCCTGCCACGAAGAGGGAGTGCTTCTCTGAGCGCTATTGCAGCTGCTCTGACTGCCAGAGTCCCCTGCCCACATCAGGATTTGCTTCTACACTTGAAATGTGATGGACTCCAATCTTTGCCAGAGAAGCACTGTTTCCCTTATGTGTGTGGTGGTGAATTAACAGAGAACTATATTGAAATTACCCTGCAAGAGCTGGCTGTCTATTCAGTGGGTCCCAGATTTTACACGTGTGTGCAGTGGGGTCATGTGGTGCACAGCACTAGATAATGTGTCTGGGGTTGCGGGTGTGGCTCAGTGGTACAGCACTTGCCTAGCATGCATGAAGCCTTGGATTCAATTTCTAGTACTGCCAAAAAAATTTTTTTAAAGTCCCTGGGATTTTGGTGCTCACTCAGCAGGCTGGAGACCATAAGCAGCCATGTAGGAAAAGATGGACTGGAATGGAAGAGGGTGGGAAAAGGAGGAAGGGTGATTAGGACTATTGTCTTGAGGATGCTGAAGAGGTAGGAGAGGATATGGTAAAATGGAAGTGCTGTTTGAGGGCCATACTGTAGAGCAGTGTTGGCAAACCTTTTATGCCTCGTCAAATTTCCCAGGGGGAGGATGGAGGATGAAGAAATGGATACAAGAGTCAGAATGTAGAAAGCTGAGGTCAGGTGGAACCCTCTCCTAATGGGAGAAAAGGAACTGCCCAACAACTACAGCACATTTATTTATACACTCGGGAGGTTGATGTCAATTAAAACCCCTCTACCTAACAACTTGTTTGCCTGGCTCACCTCAGGCACCTCACGTTCTTGGAGCTGGAACAGCTTGTTCACGTGGCTCGCACTGGGGCTCTGTGTTTTCAGGGCTGGCCTTGCTTTAGCCCCGCATGTGTGATCAATCTCCAGCTTCAGCCGCTCCCCACACTTTTAGGGCTTTCCATGGTAACAAACAGCCCGCTGCTGCACGGGTGCCATAGGTTCACCACCACTGCTGTAGACTGTCCTGCAGTAGTAGGCTGGCCTGTGCTGGTCCTTGGCATAAGAAAAATATGCAGCCCAAGGGCCTCCTGCATTAATTACTCAGAGGTGACCAAGGATGACAGTGGCTATAAAGGAGACTGTTTAATTTTATCCAACATTTACTGATACCTACTCTATGATAAGCACTGTGATAATCCCTGGGGATTTTTCTTGAGTGATCCAGAAGCACTCAGTTTTGGATCATTTTATTTTGAATTGAGGTGAATTCTTATGCGACTCTCACCTTGGCAGGGTGGGTAAAGGAGAGGTATTCCATTCGCTGAATGCATACTCTGGAGAGAGGGAAAGTGAGAGGGTGAGGGTCCTGCGAGGGAAATGGCATAGGCAGGTCTTTTAGCAGATCTCAAGATTACACAAGCCTTGTAATATGTCCATTTTTGGCATGATAAATATGATCATGTGAAACACTTTTTAACTATCTGGGATCTAAAAGGAACATTTCATGCCACGCATGGTGGCACACACCTGTATGCCAGCACTCAAGAGGCTGAGGCCATGAGTTTGAGGCCAGTCTCGCTACATAGCAAGACCCTGTCTCAAAAAAACAAAATTTCATTCAGTGTGCAAATAAAGAAACAGTGATTGGGGCCCGTGAGATGGCTCAGTGGCGTACGCGCCTGCCCGGCAAGCGCAAGGGCCCGAGTTCGACTCCCGGATCCCACATACGAGAAAAGGGCCGGTGATATAGCTCAGTGGCACGGATGCCTGCTGGCGCGCGAGGTCCTGAGGTCAACCCCCGGTACCCAAAAAAAAAAAAAAAAAAAAGAAACAGTGATTATTGCCATGTTGGAGAAAAACTGACTATGCTAGTCAACAAAAGACAATGCAGTATACCAGTCTCCTAGGTGGCCTCATCCTAAGGGATTTCCCAGGGTAATTTTCACCATTGGTAATTCTTGCCTATGCACTGGTGTTAAAATGCAATCCCTGTGTAAGATGAAATTCCTTTCTCAGTGTACAAGTGCAAAAACAGGTTGAATACAGGGTAGACCCAGGAAAGGCTTTGCAGAGAAAATGTCATTGAACTCTCTCATAAAAGATTACACAGACACTGAAATACAAGGTATTCTTCCTGGGAATCATCATGGAGATCGATAGATAGGCAGATAGGCAGGTAGACAGGCTTCCTTAGGGAACAAGGAGAATTTCAGGGCGATTGATGCACTGGCTATTTCTAGAGCTACAATTAAGGATTTTTGCTTCATGGCAAGTACATTAACATCATCTTCAAATCAGCTTTAATTCATGGTATGGTGAACTGATGGGACCTGACGATGTGCATTATTTGACGATTTAGGTGAGAATTTGGTTATGGTGCTGCAGACAGTCCCATGCCAATCTTTGAAAGTCAATGTCTCAACGAGACATTGTGGTGCACACCAGCACTCTAGAAGGCTGAGGCAGAAGGATTGCAAGTTGGAGGCCAGCCTGGGCAACTTAGCGACTTGGGTAGATCTCTCTCAAAGTAGAAAATTTAGGAACATACCAGAAGGGGAATGGCTGGGTCAAATGGAATTTCCACACTGATTTCCACAGTGGTTGCATCAGTCTACACTCCCACCAACAGTGGAGAAGGGTTTCTTTTTCCCCACAGCCCCTCCAGCATTTGTTATTGGTTGATTTCTTGATAATAGCCATTCTTTCTGGGGTGAGATGGAATCTCAGTGTTGTTTTAATTTGCATCTCTTGAATGACCAATGATGTTGAACATTTTCTCATATATTTATTTGCTGTTTGTATTTCTTCATCTGAGAAATGTGTATTCATCTCAGATGCCCATTTTTGGATTTAAATTTGAGGGGTTCTGATTTTTTTTGTGTTCTTTATATATTCTCGATAGTAATCCTTTGTCTGAGGAACAGCTGGCAAACTTTTTTCCTACACTGTGGGTTGTCTCTTCACTCTGCTGGTGATTTCTTTTGCTGTGCAAAAGCTTTTTAATAAGATGAGATCCCAGTTGTTGATTCTTTGTTCCTGTGTGACTGGGGTTTTATTCATAGTTTTTGCCTACACTAATGTCTTCAAGAGTTTTACCTATTCTGTCTTCCAGCAGATTTAATGTTTCTGTTTTAATATTTAGATCTTTGATCTGTTTCAACTTTAGTGCATGGTGAAAGATATGGGTCCACTTGTAATCTTTGGCATGTGCAAAGCCAGTTTTTCCAGCACCATTTATTAAAGAGGCTATCTTTTTTCCAGTAAATGTGTTTGGCACCTTTGTCAAAGATAAGGTGGCTAAGTATGTCTGGAGTTGTTTCTGCATCTTCTAATCTGTTCCACTGGTCCTCAGGTCTTTTTTTGCCAGTACCGTGTTGTTCTTATCACAATAGCTTTGTAGTATAATTTCAAGTCAGGGATTTTGATTCCCCCTGCCTTGCCTTTGTTGCCCAGAATTGCCTTTGCTATTCTAGGTCTCTTCTGGTTCCAAATGAATTTTAGGATTGTTTTCTCCAGTTCTGTGAGATATGCTGTTGGAATTTTGATCAGAGTTGCATTAAATCTACATAGCAGTTTTGGAAATATGGCCATTTTCACTATATTGATTCTTCCTACCCAAGAGCAAGTAATACCTTTCCATTTTCTGATATCCTTTTTAATCTCCTTTTTATGAGTACTGTACTTTTCACTGTAGAGGTCTTTTACTTCCTTCATTAGATTGTTTCCTAGGTATTTCTTTTTTTTTTTTTTTTTTGGATGCTATTTTGAAAGGTATTGTTTTCCTAATTTCTCTCTCAGTGAGTTTGTTGTTCATGTACAGGAAGGCTATTGATTTCTGAGTGTTGACTTTGTATACAGCTTCACTACTGAATTTGCTTATTAAATCTAGAAGTCTTCAGGTGGAGTTTTTGGCATCTTCTATGTAGAGTATCATGTCAATTGCAAATAATGTTAATTTAACTTCTTCCTTTCCAATCATTATTCCTTTTATTTCTTCCTCTTGTCTAATTTCTCTGGCTAAGGTTTCCAGAACTATGTTGAATAAAAGTAGAGACAGTGGACATCCTTGTCTTGTTCCTGATTTTAGAGCGAATGCTTTCAGTTTTTGTCCATTTAGTATGATGTTGGCTGTTGGTTTGTCATAGATGGCTTTTATCAGATTGAGATAAAGACTATTTATTCCAATTTTCTGTAGGGTTTTTTAAATCATGAATGGGTGCTGGACTTTGTCAAAAGCTTTTTCTGCATCTATTGAGATGATCATATGGTTTTTGTCCTTTGCTCTGTTAATGTGACGTATTACATTTATTGATTTACATATGTTGAACCATTTCTGCATCCCTGGGATGAATCCAACTTGGCATATAATCGTCTTGATGATTTTCTGCATTCTGTTTGCCAGTATCTTATTGAGGATTTTTGCATCTATGTTCATTAGGGAGATTGGCTTGTAGTTCTCTTACTTAGTTGGGTCCTTCTCTGGCTTTGGTATCAGGGAAATGCTTGCTTCCAGGAATTAATTTGGGAGTATTGCTTCCCTTTTAATTTCATTAAAGAGTTTGAGATGTAGTGGAATTAAGTCTTCTCTAAATTTCTTTTTCTTTTTTTATGTGGGTACCGGGGAGTTGAACTCAGGACCTCGTGCTTACCAGGCAGGTGCTTGTGCCACTGAGCTATGTCACCGGCCCTGTTAGTAGGTTTTTAATTACATCTTTGATTTCATTGATTGATATTGGCTTATTTAGAATTCATGTATCTTTTCGATTCAGCTTTGGTAATTTGTATGTATCTAGGACTCTGACCTTTTCTTCTGCATTTTCCATTTTATTAGAATACAAGTTCTCAAAGTAGGTATAGATGATCTTCTGGATTTCTGCAGGGTCTGTTGTGATTTCACCCTTTTGATTCCTAATTGCATGGATTTGAGTCTTTTCTTTCCCTTTTTTGATAAGGTTGGCTAAGTGTTTGTCAGTTTTTAATCTTTCAAAGTACCAACTCTTTGATTCATGGTATTGTTTTCTTAGTCTCCAGTGCATTAATTTCTGCTCTGATCATTATAATTTCCTCCCTCGTATGAGCTTTGGGCTTGGCCTGCTCTTCTTTTTCTAGAAGTTTGAGGTTCAACATTAAGTTGTTTATTTGAGCTTGTTCTGTTTTCCTGATATGGGTACTCACTGCTATAAAATTCCCTCTTAGGACTGCTTTTATTGTGTCCCATAAGTTCTGGTATGTTGTGTTGTCATTATTGTCTAATTGTAGAAACTGTCTAATTTCTTCTTTAATTTCATCTGTGGCCCATTGTTTGTTCAGGAGCATATTATTTAATTTCCATGTGTTTATGAAGTTCTTGTGTTTTTTTTGCCATTGATTTCCAATTTCATTGCACTATGGTCTGATAATATGCATGGGATAATTTCAGTTCCTTTGCATTTACTTAAGCATGTTCTGTGAGCTAGTATGTGGTCTATTTTGGAAAACATCCTGTGTGCAGCTGAGAAGAATGTGTATTGTGAGGTTGTGGGGTAGAACACTCTGTAGACATCTACTAAGTCCATTTGTTCAAAAGTGTGGCTCAGTTCTAATATTTCCTTGTTGATATTTTGTCTAGTCATTCTGTCCATTTGTGACAGTGGGGTATATTCCCCAATACAATTGTATTAAGGCTTGCTTAATTTTTTATGTCCATTAATACATGGTTTTATATAGTTGGGTGCACTGGTATTTGTTGCATATATATATGACTGTTATCTCTTCCTCTTAGATTGTTCCCTTTATAAGGACGTAGTGACCTTCTTTGTCTCTCTTAATCAGTCTTGGCTTGAAATTCACTTTGTCTGCAAATAAAATATAGCTATCCCTGCTTTTTTCTGGGTTCCTGTCGCATGGAATATTTTTTTCCATCCTTTGACTTTCAATCTATGAATTTCTTTTTGAATTGAATGTGTTTCTAGTATGCAGCATATTGTTGGATCTTGCTTCTTCATCCATTTTGCCAGTCTGTTTCTTTTGATTGGTGAATTGAGACCATTAACATTGATGATTATAACTCATATATATTGATTTATCCTTGTCATGTTATTTTCCTGTTGGCTCCCCCTTTTTCCCCCTTCTGTTTAATTGTTTGCCTTGTCTGGTGGATTCCTTCTGTTGGGGTTCATGGAGTTATCTCTTTTTAGAATGTCCTTCAGGGGACTGGTGAGATGGCTCAGTGGCATAAGCACCTGCCTGGCAAGCGTGAAGGCCCTAGTTCGACTCCCGGAACCCACATACGAAGAAAGGGCCGGTGATATCGCTCAGCAGCGCGGGTGCCTGCTGGCACGTGAGGTCCTGAGGTCAACCCCCAGTACTCACAAATAATAATAATAAGAAGAAGAATGTTCTTCAGAACATTTTGGAGTGCTGATTTGGTGTTCATGAATTTCCTCAGGTGTTCTTTGTCATGAAAGTATCTTATTTCTCCATCAATTTTGAAAGATAGTTTTGTGGAGTACATCAATCTGGATTGGAGGATGTTTTCCTTTAGGGTTTGAAATACTTCACTTTCCTTGTCTTGAGGGTTTGTGTTGAGAAGTTAGCTGTGATTCTGATGGGCTTTCCTTTATAGGTGATTTGTTTCTTTTCCCTAACAGCTTTTTAGATTCTATTCTCCTGTTGAATTTCTGGAATCTTGACTATGATATGCCTGGCTGTAGATTTTTTTTTTTTTTTTTTTTTGGTCATGGCTAATTAGAGTTCTATATGCCTCACTTATCTGTATGTCAAATTCTTTTTCCCTGCCAGAGAAGTTTTCTGCCATGATGTCTGTGAACAGTTTTTTTCATATTATTTGTGCTATCTCCTGCTTTTTCATCGACTCCAATCAATCTTATGTTATTCTTCTTTGCATCTTCTAATAGCTGCTGTGTTGATTTCTCATCATCCCTTGCTTTTTTTTTTTGTACCAGGAATCAAACTCAGGACCTCGTGCTTGCCAGGCAGGCATTGTGCTGCTCAGCTATACCCCTGGCCCCCTTGCTATTTTTAAGAAATCTTTCTTTTCATCATCACTAACCACAAGCCTGCCTTCTATATCTGAGATTCAGTCCTCACATTGGCTTGTTCTGCTCTGGGTACTTTCAATGGAATTTTTATTCTCCTGGATATCTGCTTGAATCTGTTTTATGGATTGCATCTTTCCTGTGTTGGCCATTCATGGCTTCCATCATTGTCTTAAGCTCCTCTATTTTTTTATCTGTATCTGCTCTAGCGTCACTAAGCATAATTTTCATAGTGGACACCATCTCTGTAAATCTCAATAATTTATCTGAGCAATTATTTCTGATTTGATTTTTTCTAGAGCCTCGTTCATTTGCTTTGTTGTTACTTCAGAGAGGCCAGGTGGGTGGCTTTCGGATTGTCTTACCTCATTGCCACCTGGATTTGCCTTTGTTGAACTGGATGTCTGGATTTGCATCTTGTTTAAGTGTCTTCTCTTTTTTTTCTTTTTAGTTTAATTCCTGGGTCGATGCTTGTAAATTGCCTGTGGTGGGTTGCTTTATTGGTAGTATTTAGAACCCTTAGGAAATGACTGCTTCTCGGAGGTGTCTTCCAGGTGTAGGTGGTTTTGGGTTTTGAGTCTGTTGTAAGATCCTACCTCTTCAACTTGTTAGGGATGAGAAGTCACTTACTGCTTGGCCCAGCCCCTGGTTTTTTGGCACTGGCCCACAGTATTTTCTATGACCTTAGGAAATCTCATCTTGGAATACCAGGAAGAACAGCTGGTTAGAACAGTTATGTCACTTTGGCCCCAGTTAGTGCAGTCCTTCACATCCACTCTTCCCTTCCACTGCTGTGTCTCTCCTTGGGGGCCTCTGGTGTTGCCAGCAGTCACCCTGTGTCTGCGGGTTTGAACCGCTCCTCCCACACAGTGAGTCCTGTCTCAGGGAGAAAGCACCACCTGCCTCCTCCTTTGTTGAAGTTTCTCTCTTCACTCTCCGCATGGGAAATTCTCACTTCAGATCCTTCCTGGGTCCAGGGGACCCACTTCTCTCTTTCTTGTCTTCCTCTCATTGCTATATTCCAGTGTCTGAACAGCAACTCTCAGAGAGGCTCTTTCTCTGCTGCTTACCACTCTGCCATCTTCCTGGAAGTCCAAAGTAGAAAATTTAAAAGTGATGTAGCTTGGTACAAAGTCCCTGGATTCAATCCCAGTACTACACACACACACACACAGACACACACACAGACACACACACACACACACGCAGGCATAAGCACAAAGTCAGTGTGCCATCAATTTCATTGCAGTCATCTTCTCTTGGTTATTTCTGGGGGGTATAGAGGAGGAAAGTGTTAGAAGGCCCTTGAAGAGTAACATGCAGAGGGGTAATACAGAATTAGTATCTTGCATGGGAGACAGAAAGTAGAGTGAACTAGATGCAAAAGATAAAACAGGCTGGCTACTCCTTTAGAGTGCAGTGTGGTCCAAACTGATGGGATCACTTCTTTCTGGTTCTCAGCTCAGAAAGGGTGCGTGTGTGTGTGTGTGTGTGTGTGTGTGTGTGTGTGTCTCATACCATAGTCATAAGAGATTGATACAAAATATTCATTCCTAATGGGTGTCATTCTTTTTCTTGAGAACAAAATACTTATAGTAGCCAGGGTGTTGATTAAGGGACTTTTGCTGCTTGGTAAGCAGAGAATCAAGAGAACATAAGGGAAGAGCTTGAGAGTTCTTTTGTCATTCAGGTAAGATGCAACTTTCTACCACTTTAAGAAGGAAAACCCTTATTCACTAAATTCAGCCTTTCTCCATTGGCTAAATCTTACCAACAGGCTGCTGCCAAACTCTCATTTTTGGACTCCTCACACAGCAGCCTCTGTGGTAGCACTTTCTTCCTGTAAAGGGGAACAAGTATCTCTATTGCAGTAGTCTTAGCCATCATCTCTCACCTGGAATTTTTTTTTTTTTTTTCAGTACTGGAGATCAAAGCCAGGAGCACTCTATCACTGAGCTACACCCCCACCCTTTATTGTTTGAGACATGTCTAAATAGCCCGGGTTGGCCTTGAACTTGTGATCCTCCTACCTCAGCCTCTGGGGTTACAGATTCTATACAGACACCATGCCTGGCTTCATCGTGATTTTTGTTTTGTGAGGATTGCATACTTAGCATAACATCTACCACTGAGCTGTGTCCTCAGCTTTCACTTGGATTCTTGAAGTTGCCTCCTAACTGGATGCCCTGCTTCATCTGTTTCCCCATTTAATTTATCCTACAAGCTGAGCATGGTGGTGTATATCTGTTATCCCAGCACTCTGGAAAGCTAAGGCAGGAGGATCATAAGTTGGAGCCCAGCCTGAGCCATTTAGTGAGACCTGTCTTAAAAAAGAACAGGGGATGTGGGGATGTAGCTCAGTTTGAAGGCCCTGGCTTTAATTCCCAATATCAAAAAAGAAAAAAGAAAAAGTATCCTCCATACAGTAGCCAGAGGGATCATCTGATAGCTTGTTTCATTCTGTGTAAAAGGTTCTTTTTTTTTTTTTTCTGGTCTCTTTTTGTTTTTGTTTTTTTGAGACAGGGTCTCGCTATATAGTTCAGACTGGCCTTGAACTCACTATGTAGCATAAGCTGGCCTCAAACTTGTGAAGGACCACCTGGACGACTCTCCTTGAAAGAAAAGCAATTGTCTCCATTTTGGCTAAACCTGGCCCTATTTCCATGTATTGAAATTGCAGAGCTGGCTAAGTTTTGTCTTTATCTCCTCAATTGGCTTTAAGCAATGCAAATGGCTCTAGCCGTGGTGCTGATGTGTAGTCGTTAAAGCAATGTGACAGGTCAGTGAAGCCCTGCCTGTAGCTCCCAAATAGTATGTGTCAGCTAGGGCTAGTGTTGCCACACTGTGGGCTGAGAATGAGTCTCAAGAAAAGAGGCTGTGACTTCTCAGGGCTTGAAAATTATACATCAAAACTGAAGCACCGACCCCAAAACACTACATACTGCCCCAATCTGTGATATGCAGATTACTCTTTCTGCATATCTTTCTCTCTGCATATTGCAGAGGTGGTTTCAGACCTCCTACCTAGCCCAGCTCACAGCACTCATGTACTTCTTGCCAGTCTCAAAGTCACTCATCCCCGAGCCACTCCCCTCTTCACAAATTAAAATCTGGGTTTGGCTCCGGTCAAGGCCTTTGTTCTGGTTAGCCATTGTTCTAACTGGACTTAGGACCCCCTTGGCTCCCCACAACTACAAATATGCCTTAGTGTCTTTATTCTTGCCATGTGTTGAACTGGAAGTGGTAGATTGGAATTAATTTATTAGAATTCCGATAACTTTTCCATGGGATTACAAATATAGATAGCCCAGCTAGACCCATTTGCATTGCTTAAAGCCAATTGAGGGGATAAAGACAAAACTTAGCCAGCTGTGCACATATCAATACGTGGAAATAAGGCCAGGTTTAAGAGAGTTGTTCGGGTGGTCCTCCACAAAACTTGCAGTGATTCTCCTGCCTCAGCCTCCCGAGTGCCGGGATCACAGGCTTGTGCCACCACACCCAGCCAAAAGTCAGGTTCTAAACTAAGAGACTATGCCTGATGGCACGACCTGCACTCTCCCTCTTCCTTACTGCTTCCATTCTTTCTACACCCACTTACCATTCCTCAGATATGCTAGATATGCTAAGCCAATCCAGGGTCTTTGTATCTTCCGTCCATTCTGGTTGGCATTTTTCTCATACCCACATGGCTTCTTTTACTTGTGTGGGGGCCTCTCTGCTCAAACATCAGCTAATCTGATGGCCTCCCTTGACCGTCCTAGGTAAAGCAGTGCTCTCCCCCAATGTGCTGTACTCCCCTTTCTCTACTTTTACTTCATGGCACTTAGCAACACCCCTACTTTTCCTGTGAAGTATTTGCTCATCATCTACTGCTCCATCCACCCTGGCCCACTAAGAATGTTAGCTTTGGGTATTTTGCAGACAACATTTCTTGAAAATGTACTCCAGTCAGTCTTGGTGTTCTGAAACTTCACACCAGCTTCTTGTTCCTTCCCCCAGCTCTTCAGACACATGGATCAATGCTCTGCTGCCATTCTCCTGCACATGAAGAGCCAGCAGCTAACCTTAGTGGACACTGATGCAGGCCTATGTACACTGTGAGGAGCTCTATATACATTTTATCATTTGATCTTAACAATAGAAGGACATAAGTACTATTATTGTTTTACTGATGCACTGATACAAAGAGGGCTTAGGGAGCAACATGACGTAACTATGACTGGCACTCAAGCAGCCTGACACTAAACCTGTGCTCTTAGCTACAAATTTTGGGTGGCAAAAGCTTCTGCAAGGCGTAGGACTCACAGATGAAGAGGAGTAAAGAGGGTAGAGCAATGATGGCCCAAGAAAATTGTGAAGATGTTTATTGCCTCATATATTTAAGTTGATAATTAAATTTTTCTTCATAAGTTTAAATAGTTGCAATAGGCGCAAATCCTGGCAAATTGACATTTTAGGATAAAACTATTAAATTGCTTATATAATGTATCCAACAGAACCTATATATGATAACAATTACATAAAAAATACACAAATGAACTGTTTAACCTTGTTATTTTATCATCTCTAATATAGGTTTAGGTTCTTCTCTCCCATGAAATGTTATTCAGAAAAAAAAGATGTTATTCAGATATAATATTTTGGTGTTTGAAAAACCTTTTATGGATAACTTCTTTGCAATAAAATATATATATGTATTAAAGTTTTAAATTTTTTCTGTAACCATATGGCTCTATGTGTTATAATTTTGAATTACTATAATTGAAATTATCTTTAGCATGTACAGTAGTTGGTCAAAATAACACAACTACAAATTCTGAAAGTATATAAATAAACATAAAAGATAAGATTCTATTGAGAGTTCATCTCACAGTGAGATGGATGGGGCTTTTACACCAATTAATTCATATCTCTGGATGAATTTTTTTTTTTTATGCGGGTACTGGGAATCAAACTCAGGACCTCGCACTTACCAGGCAGGTGCTTATGCCGCTGAGCTATATCACCAGCCCTGGATGAATATTTCTGACTGCTAAATCAACAGAATTCAGTTTCTACTCCTTTTTGGTTTTCATATATATAAATGCTAAGAAATATTAAATAAGTAGATGAGAAGGCTAGTAGTTTTAGTAATGTCAGCCAATCCTTTGGTTTCTCTCCTAATTATAGTCCAAAAATCAAATACTGTTCCTTCATCAGCTGACTAAATAATAGGTCCACTATTATTTTTTTTTAAAGTGAAAGAACTAGAAAACCTTTGATTTGCAAAAATTTGTTACTTTGTTGTTTTACGCATTCACTTTCTTAAGTGACTTAATTATACTGATTACTTTTAGAGGAATTCAGGCAGTATTGAGAAACCTGCGATATTAATTCTAACAGAATTAATTCTAACAGATCTTTAGCATTATTATATCACTGAAACAAAATTTTTTTTGAGATAGGGTCTGGCTATGCAGTTCAGGCTGGCCTCAAACTCACAGCAAGCCACCTGCCTCAGCCTCCTGAGTGCTCGGATTACAGGTGGTGCCACCATGCCCCACATATCATTGAAACTTAAATGTTTTAGTTGCAGTTACAGATTTAGCTCATTTTATCATGTTGCAGAAAAACCTGGTACAGAACTAAAAGGAAAATGCTCTGCACCAAGGAGTTGAAAGGCAACTGTTCATCAATGTAGGCGGGCTGGCCGGAGGACTAGGTCCAAATTACCAGCCTTGGCTCAGAGTGAAACAGAATCTTATGTACACTTTTGCAAGCAGGAAGTACAAAACCTGATAGCAGGTTATTACATAATTGGTTTCATGAATTAAGTCATATGTCAGGCAGATATATATATATATATTTTTTGTGGGTACCGGGGGGTCGACCTCAGGACCTCGCGCGCCAGCAGGCGCCCGTGCCGCTGAGCGATATCACCGGCCCCTTTTTCGTATGTGGGTTCCGGGAGTCGAACTCGGTCCCTCGCGCTTGCCGGGCAGGCGCTTAAGCCGCCAAGCCATCTCACCGGCCCCCTGGGCAGATATGTTTTAAGCAGGTTTACTTAAAATGAATTGTTTATCATAAGGCAGGAACATCCTGGGAGGGAGGGGGTTTGAGCGGAGCAGGTAGAGTTAACTGTGTCCTTGACTGGGACAGTCGGTCCTGGAC
This sequence comes from Erethizon dorsatum, assembly GCA_028451465.1. Classification (NCBI taxonomy): domain Eukaryota; kingdom Metazoa; phylum Chordata; class Mammalia; order Rodentia; family Erethizontidae; genus Erethizon; species Erethizon dorsatum. The sequence goes on along the minus strand of CM051827.1, from coordinate 103,288,447 downwards.
ATAAAGTCCTTGAAGCATGTTGGAAAAACTGGATATATATTTTTAGGTAGCACAACACAGACATTACAGCTAGATATGGTCAAGTTGACCTGGTGAGCTATCTAGGAGAAGCAGCTGAACGCAGACAGTCAAGGCTGAGTTTAGCATTCTAACTATGCAACAGGCAGCATAAGCAACAGGCTAATTGATTTTTAATTTCTGCTATGAAATTTCTATAAATTTGCTATTACAATCAGAGACAATAATTATGCAAATTAGCAACACAAAGCTATCAAATCCATGAACCACATCAAATTTATTTTGGTTAGAAAAAAATCCGACCTGGCTTTTCGAGTGAAATAAATGTGTTAACAAGCATTCCAGGAATTTCACGTCAGAGTTCCAGGACAGAAATGGCACTGCGCCTAGAAAGAAGTTTGTCTCCTAGATTAAACAAGGGCTTCTCATTTCAGGAATTTGTAATCATGCTATCCCTGCCTTGCTTGCAAATTGCCGCCTCTGACGACACTTGGGCTGGATGAGATGAAACCTGTAAAAGAAAACGGCCACTGCCCTCACTTTCAACTCTCTAATGTCTACAGCCAGAGCACCCCAATCCAGCCCCAAGTGCTGTATTTGTAACGTCTCGCTTCACTTTTTTTTTTTTTTTCTTTTTTTCGGTCTTTTTGAGACAGGGTTTCACTATGCAGTTCAAGCTGGCCTTGAACTCAGTATGTAGCCCAGGCTGGCCTCGAACTGGCAGCAATCCTGCCTCAGCCTTCCGAGTGCTGGGATTACAAGCGTGTGCCACCACGTCCGGCCTCACTTCGCTCTTAAGACATCCCAGGGATGCACCTGACACCGTCTGAACAGCACTCGCCAGTCGAGACACTATTTTGGGGGGCTTTGGAAGTCAGTTACTCTCTGTCTTCCCAGCTACCTGAGGGCGGGGGTGACCGCCCACTCTGTCTGTTCCCGCTAAACCCTTGACTATCAGTCAGTTACAGCCAGGGAAAGCACAGCAGATACTGCCCTCTCTGGGCCACCCGCGGACACAAGGGACCCAAAGGCACTGCGGCTGGGAGGTTGGAAAGCGGAGGCCTCGGAAGCCACCTCGCGGGGAAGAAAGTCGGAACGACGCAGCCCACGGGGCCGGAACTTTGCGCCTGGGCTCCAGCCCTTTTTGAGCCGGAAGTGAGGGAGGTGGGACTGGTCCTTCTCTAGCAGGAACTCGGGGAGGACGTGGGATGCGGGCGGGTGTCCGTGTAGAGGCACTCGGAAGGGACAGATATCGCTGTGACACCGCCGGGACGCTCGGAGGGGGACGGGTGTCGGTGTGGCGCCGCTGCACGCTGAGGAGCCGGTGGAAGCCGGCGGTCATGGGGACGTGGGCGTTGTTGGACGCGCTGTGGGAGCTGCCGACGGAGAAGCGGATCTTCGGGGCGGTGTTGCTCTTCTCTTGGACGGTGTATCTTTGGGAGACCTTCCTAGCACAGCGGCAGGTGAGCCCGGCAGGACCCACTGACCAGCCCTCCGTCAGCCCTGGGCTAGCGCGGGCCTTGACCCTGAGTCCCTTGATGTTCGCTCCGGTCCCGTAGCCAATCTCGGCCCCGTCGCCTCTACTGAGCCTCCTAGCTTGGCCCAGCGGCGGGCTGTGGCTCTGAGGGGTTCTTGGGTCCGCAGGGAAGTTTTCGGGACGTTATCATGGGACCCCAGCCTGTTAGGGCCTGAAGAAAGGGTAGGAAAGGTTTCCCCCTCCTCAAGCTCGAGATTGTACCCAGTCCACAGCTTTTTAGGATCTTTGGGTCCAGACTTCGCCTCCTTTTTATTTGGTACAAGCCTTCAAAAGGAAGATGCTAAATTTTAGAATTACATCTTCCCGGTGGCAGGATTAGGAAACCATTTTCTCTAAAGATTTTGCAATTCTTCCAAGGATTTGCGCTATTTTTTTTTTTAATTTCAAAGTGCATGTATTTATGCCTAAAAAGCATTTTATTGTTTTTCATAAGAGTGTTCATTATTTTTGCTTAAAAAAATTTAAATAGCTGGGCACTAAGGCCCACACCTGTAATCCCTAGTACTGGGAGGCTGAGTCAGGGGAGAGAGTTGGAGAAGAGCCTGGCCAACTTAATGACATCCTGTCTCATACTAGAAAATAAAAAGGGCTGGAGATGTAGCTTAGTAGTAGAGTGCTTTCCTAGCACACAGGAGGCCCTGGGTTAAAAAAAAAAAAATTTTTTTTTTAAATAAGGAAATAGTGAAAGTTATTTACAGTTCCCAGGGGATAACCATAGTTAACAGCGTGATAGAGATCTGAATTTTAAAAGAATAAGTTTAATTGACAGTTTTATTGCGGTCTCACTTGCTTTCTTTCTATTTTTTTGGGGGGTGCTTTTTTGAGACAAAGTTTCACTATGCAGTTCAGGCTGGTCTTGAACTCACTTTGTAGCCCAGGCTGGTCTCAAACTCCCAGCGATCCTCCTGCCTCAGCCTCCCGAGTGCTGTGGTTTACTTTTCCTAGGCTTATGTTGTCATTGAATTACAGTAAGCCCCAGACTTAGAAACATTTAAGTTGTGAACTTTCACAGATCCTAAAGGACCTCGCATTAGTGACATTCATAGATGCGAACAAATTGTGGAAGTAGCCCAGGTGTCTGCAGGGCATTGTCACAGTTGTGCTGCTGTGTGCTTACTGTACAGTGTGATAGGGTACAGTAATACTGTACAGTGCTCAATCAGAGCCCAGGATGTCTGGAAGCAGGAGGAACAGTCATGGTGATATGGAGGGGACTGCTAGAGAATACAAAGCAATACATACATTGTATATTTTTGTCAGAGGTGTATAAGACTCGCTTTTTCAGATTTAATGAACAAACCTGACTTACCGATGTCTTCCCTGAACAAAACTCATTCGTAATTGGAGACTTACTGTATGTGAGTCTAATTGCTGGAACTCTTTTTTTTTTTAACGTAAGTGTTTTTCTCCTACAAATTTCTCCTGTCATTTTACATTCTGCATGAGTCTGTACACTGAAAGTTTTAATTTTTCTGTATCTGTCAATGTCTAGGTTATATGTCAGTCTCTACCTTTAGTCCAGTATGTTCAAATAGATGTTGAGTTGTAGAGTTGTATACTCCAACAGAGCTGTTGCTTCCTTAGTACAGAATTTTGCTGACCTATAGATCCTTTAACTTGTAATCCCAGCTCTCGGGAGGCTGAGGCAGGAGGATTGCCCTGAGTTCAAGGCCAGCCTGGGCTACAAAGTGAGTTTAAAGCCTGGCTGAACTACATAGCAAGACCCTGCCTCAAAAAAAAAAAAAAAAAAAAAAAAAAAAAAAAAAATTGGGTGAGATACGGAACACCTGTCTTTTATGTATGTATGTATGTATGTATGTATGTATGTATGTATGTATTTTGAGGCAGGGTCTCACCATGTAGCTCAGCCAGGCCTTGAACTCACTGTGTAGACCAGGCTGGCCTCAAACTCATGGCAGTCCTTCTGCCTCAGCCTCTGGAGTTCTGAGATTACAGGCATGTGCCACCACGCCCGGCTCTGTCTTTAATTACTGTTAGTACATTAAAAACTTTTCAGTAGTATCCTCTTGTTGCTGTTTTGTTGTTTGAAACAGAGTCTCGCTTTGTAGTTCAGGCAGGCCTCGAACTCCTCGAGATCCTCCTGCCTCAGAGCGCTGGGATCACAGGTATGCGCCACCACACCCAGCTCTTCAGTAGTATCTTTACTGAGTATCTTTACTGCCTTCAGCTTCTATTGATACAATATGAGGTATGATCACAAACTACAGTGAATGTTTAAATAAAAATAAAATTATTACAGTAAAAGATATACTGTCATTAATCCCCCTCAAAACACTTCTTGCTTCAAACATACTTATGATATCATTCTTGCCACTTTCTGAAGCAGTTTTTTTTTTTTTTTCTTTTAATGTGGGTACTGGGAGTCGAACTCAGGACCTTGCGCTTGCCAGGCAGGCGCTTATGCCGCTGAGCTATCTCACTGGCCCTTCTGAAGCACTTTTGGGAGTTTTCTTTTGATTGTGTCTTTTCATGACTGCTTTAATGTCCTGAGTTGATTCAAAACATTTATGGCATTTTCTGTCAAATAAAAACATTACAGTGTATCCTCATCCGCCTTATTCACTGGGTCTGGCACATGCAACTTCTGGCTCTTTCCCAAAGTCAAAATGACTGTGAAAGTAAATGTTTCAAATCAGTTTAGGACATCGAGGCAGCCATAACAGCATAAGTAATGACACTCATGAAAGAGAAATTCCAGAACTGTTTCAGAAAGTGGCAAGAATGATGGGATAAGTGTGTTTGAAGAGAGAGGATATTTGAGGAGAATTAACGGCAATGTCTTTTAATACATTTTTAAAAATTTAAGCTGACCATGCATTTTGATTATACCTTGTATATTGAGAAGGCATTTGTTGTAAAATCACTGTAGAAGATGTAGTCTATTATATTTTTTGTTATCCATTCCCTGTGTTATATCCTATGGGCTGAGATTTTCTTTTAGAATTGGCCTAAGGCGAAAGTTGGTCATGGAGACCTCATAGTTTCTGTTGTTCCTCAAATCTCCCTTAATGACCAGCCACAATATCTGTTAATACTCATGGCTGGCCTCAGATCCTCTTCTTCTGCATTTACCTGTCTGCATCACTTGTTTCCATGGTCACTGTACTTGACAAATACAGTATTTGTGTATGTATGAAACATTCTACAGGTTTAAGTGACAAGTTAATGCTTCATAAATCATCCAGTGTTTGATCATAAATTTCTATTATAATAAACAATGTTTCATTAAAATATTTTCTTCAAAATATTTCAGAGAAGGATATATAAAACAACAACTCATGTACCGCCAGAGTTAGAACAGATTATGGATTCCGAAACATTTGAGAAATCTCGACTCTACCAGCTGGATAAAAGTACTTTCAGCTTCTGGTCAGGACTCTATTCAGAGGTTGAAGGCACTGTAAGTAATTTACTTTCTTGGAGAGACAATCTCTCAAATTCATACTTTGCAACACATGTTTTCAGTTTTGTATTTTTGGACACAAAAGAGGGTACCAGGCCCGCAAGTCCCAGGATGCTATCTTAACCTTTATTATTGTTAGTAATGGATGTGGCGTAAAAGAGGCAGAAATATAACTGCTTAGTGAGTTGAAGTTTGTAGAAAATGATAACTGTCACCTGTTGGCCAGGTGTGAAAAGAGCCTAGGGGCAGGAACAGTGGAACACACCCATAACCCCAGCTACTTGGGAGACTGAGGCAGGAATACTACACATGCAAGGGCTGGTGAGATAGCTCAGCAGCATAAATGCCTGCCTGGCAAGCGCAAGGTCCTGAGTTCGACCCCCGGTACCCACAAAAAAAAAAAAAAAAAGACTACACATTCAAGGCCAGCGTGGGCAACTTAGTGAGACCCTGTCTCAAAACACAAACATACAAATAAACAAAACAAAACAAGGTGGGGATGCAGTGTAGCTCAGGATTCAGTCCCCAGTATCACTCCATCCTCTGCCAAAAAAAAAAAACCAAAAAGCAACAACAACAAAAAAATTGTATGTTGTGTTTTATTTTTATAAAGCCCCCTTTGGCTTTGAATTTACCTTGAATTTCTTTTCTTTTTTTCCTTTTTTTTTTTTTTTTTTTTTTTTTGAGGCAGGGTCTTGCTGTGTAGTCCAGGCTGGCCTTGAACTCTTGGTGATCCTCCTGCCTTGGCCTCCCAAGTGCTGGGACTACAGGTGTGCGCCACCGGCTTACCTTGAATTTCTAATAGATCCTTCACATTGCAGCCAAAGGAATCTTTCTGGAGCATAGTTCTTATCATGTTATTCTCCTACATAAACCCTTTCAGTGGCTTGCTGTTTTCCTCAGAGTAAACTGCAGATTTCTTGGCTTGGTTGATGAGGTCCTTATGACTTTCTCTTTTCTCTGCCTGAGGGACCATTCTCCTCCTCCTTTATCTTGATCTTCATCTTCATCTTTTCATCTGAGGTTGGCTAATCTCTACTCTTCCATTAGGACCTGAGACATCCAGCTGAGACATCCAGTTTTTCAAGAAACTATTTGAGGCCTGGTTTAGAATGGTGCCTCATCTATTATAAGTGCTCCAACTGTGGGCTAACACTATTTTTTCATCATCCTGACCATCGTTATCATTATTATTCTTTCAGAACTCTTTTAGATCTACTAATTCCACTAAGAAAAAGATTTCTAAATCTATAAAAGTAATTGAGATTGGCTAATCTAATTGTTTCTTTTTAAAAATTTTTATTAGTACATATTTGAAGTACATAATAATCATTGAGGGGAGTTGGTACATGTACATAACACATCTTAATTATTTTTATATCTCCTTCCCCTCTCCTCCCTCCATCTCTTGGTCTTCTTCCCATTTGCAAAAGATCTATCTCCCTGTTTCCCAAAATCAGTCCTCTGCTTTGCTCCTCAGTATAATTGTTTTATAAATTAAAGCTGCTAACTCTATGTAACTTTGTTAAATGAGGATAAAATTGCCTAATTAGTCACAAAATTTTCCTTGACAAATATGAATTGTTGAGACTAGTATGGTTAGAAGCCAGGTGTGGTGGTGCACACCTGTACTTCCAGCTATTTAGGAGGCTGAGATAGAAGGGTTGCAAGTTGGAGGACAGCCTGGGCAACTTAGGGAGACCCTGTCTTAAAATAGAAAGGGCTGTGGATGTAGCTTGATAGAGCACTTGCCGAGCATCCACAAGCCCTTGGGTTCAGTATCCAGCATAGATAGATAGATAAGATCCAAGTTATTAGAAATTATTCTCATTCTTCATTTTCAAGATGATGGAAAATGTCAAAGCTTTTGGAAGAATTAAATCTTGATATTTTTATGTTTATTTATTTATTGCAGTACTGAGTGATTAACCCCAGGCTGTTCACACCGAGCTACATCCCCAGCCCTTTTTAACTTTTTATTTTGAGACAGGGTCTCACTAAATTGCCCAGGCTAGGCTTGAATTTGTGATCTTCCTGCCTCAGTCTCCCAGAGTATTAGGATTATAGCTATACACCACCACACCCAGCTAATCTTGGTACTTTTTAGAAAAATTAATATATGATATGGAAAATAAAATTGCTTTGGTTTTTGGAGTACAACTATTTCTAGTGACTAGTCATTTCAGTACTAACCTTTTAATTATATTTTTAGTAATCCAAGGGTGATTTAATTATTGAGATATTAAAGATTAGTATTAAAACTTGATCTTTCCAACCACTGAGCCATCTCACCGGCCCTTCAGCTCAACAGCTGGAACATAGGCTGGACAGTGGTGCCAAAGCATATCTTTTGGGAACAAGGTTTACTTACATCCAAGGTTGAGTTAATTGTATTAAAGTGAATATAGAGTTAATGAAGCCTTTAGAAAAGCAGTTTAGGGCCGGTGAGATGGCTCAGTGGCATAAGCGCCTGCCTGGCAAGCGCGAGGTCCTGAGTTCGACTCCCGGAACCCACATATGAAAAAGGGGCCGGTGATATTGCTCAGTGGCACGGGCACCTACTGGCGCGTGAGGTCCTGAGGTCGACCCCTGGTACCCACAAAAAAAAAAAAAAAAAAAAAAAAAAGAAAAGAAAAGAAAAGCAGTTTATGGGGCCGGTGAGATGGCTCAGCGGCTTAAGCACCTGCCTGGCAAGCACCAGGGCCTGAGTTCGACTCCCGGAACCCACATACGAAAAAGGGGCCGGTGATATCGCTCAGCGGTACGGGTGCCTGCTGGCGCGCGAGGTCCTGAGGTCGACCCCCCGGTACCCACACAAAAAAAAAAAAGCAGTTTATTTAAACAGTGGGTTTTTTGTTGTTGTTGTTGTTTTTTTTGTGTACCAGGAATCAAACTCAGGACCTTGCGCTTGTCAGGCAGGCACTTGTGCCACTCAACTATATCCCCGGCCTAAACAGTGAGTTTTCAATGTTGATGTCTACCAGATTCACCTGGAGACTGTGTGGCCCCACTTCCAGTGTCTGACTCAGTAGCTCTGGATCGGGCCTGAGAATCTACATCTCTAACACATTCCTGCTGTTGCTGCTACTGCTGTCCAGAAACAATATTCAAACCTCTGGTATTAAACCAGTCCAAAACACTGGTAAAAATCTGAAAGATAGACGGTGTGAAGTACGGGATGAGGTTGCGGAGAAACAGGAACACTCAGGTACTGCTGATGAAAGTGGGATTTGGTATAAATGCTTTAGACAATGAACTAATAACACCAAGCAAAGATCACCATGGAAGACCTAAAAACATAAAGTTCAAAAATCAAATTGTGGGGCCGGTGAGATGGCTCAGCGGCGTAAGCGCCTGCCTTGCAAGCGCGAGGGCCCGAGTTCAACTCCCGGAACCCACATACGAAAAAAGGGCCGGTGATATCGCTCAGCGGCACGGGTGCCTGTTGGCGCGCGAGGTCCTGAGGTCGACCCCCCGGTACCCACAAAAAAAAAAAAAAAATCAAATTGTGGGGGCTGGTGAGATGGCTCAGCAGCATAAGCGCCTGCCTGGCAAGCGCGAGGGCCCGAGTTCGACTCCCGGAACCCACAAAGGAAACAAGGGCCGGTGATATCACTCAGTGGCACGGGTGCCTGCTGGCGTGCGAGGTCCTGAGGTCGACCCCCGGTACCCACAAAAAAAAAAAAAAAAATCAAATTGTGGAATGATACATACAATATGATGTCATTTATGTACAGACCTTAAGATACATAAATCACTGTTACTCAAAGATGAAAATATAAGGACGAAAAGTAGTTTGGAAGGCTACCCATGAAATATGATAGTGCCAAAATCCTCAAACCAGGGGTAGAGGTGTGAGTCCATGGTAGAACATGTCCTTAGCATATTCAAGGCTCTGAGATTGATTCCCAACACTACACAACAAAACAAAGCAAACCCTTCAAACATGAGGAATCACTTCTGAGCCAATAGAATTTTAGTGTTTCTGGGCCCGGGATATAGCTCAGTGACACAGTGCCTGCTTGGCAAGTGCAAGGCCCTGAGTTTGATTCCTGGTACTGTTATGGCAAAATCACAAGATTCACTCACAGGAAGACGAGATTCGAGAAACAAATGAATTCTTTAACTGATGCCGGCAGGGGACAGCAGAAGCTGACCCCGAGCTTTTGTGTCCCCCTCCTTAAATACACTTTTGGAGGCCTTACAAAGTCCTTGGTTGCCGTGGAAACTGTATTTTTTACTATATCGCCTCTCTGGAAATTTTACAAGGTTCTTCTCAAACATCTGGCCAATTAACACTGGGGATGGGGTAGCAGGTACCACCTGTGCTACTCCCTTCTTGTGGTTTTTTGACTGCAAGATAGTGATAAGAAAACCCGTTTTGTTTGTGATGGCACCATCTGTTTCTCTTCTTTGAAGTTTATGGCTACAGAAAGGGCAGTGGGTCTAAAGTTCAACTAAAGGTTTCTACCTATTAGTTAAATTCAGAGGTTAAGAAACAAAATGAAAATACTCTTGCCCTAATAGTACCAAAAAAAAAAAAAAAAAGAAGGAAAAACAAAAAAAGAAATTTACTGCTTATAACCATGGAGTGTGATTGATCATTGTTTTCCTGAGGTCCTACCTTGAGAAAAATAAATTGATTCCTCTTGACAAAATAAGTCCCACAAACTTAGTATTTCCTTAGGAAGTAGGTTACTTGGAAGTAAAATTTCTTTTCTTTTTTTGTCATTCTGGGGGTTGAACCCAGGGCCTTCACATTGAGCTATATCCCTAGCATTTTTTATTATTTATTTATTGCTGGTTTTTTTAAATTCTTTTTTCCACTCCTCTCCCCTCTCTTCTTCCCTTCTTCCCCTCCCCATTTACACAAGCTTTGTTTCCTATTTTTCTATTCCATTCTCTTTTTTTTCCTTTTATTTTTTATTTTGAGACGAGGTCTCACTAAGTTGCTCAGGCTGGGCTTGAGTTTATGACCCTCCTCTTTAGCCTTCCGGAGTGTTGTGATTACAGGTGTGCATCATGGCGCCCAGCTTGGAGCTTTTTAAGTGTTCATTCTTTTCATATTTTGAGCTCCTTCTGTGTTTCTCATGTTCTAGTGATTTGGTGAATGTCTGTGTTCACTTTGTCTGCCCCAGATAAAGGGTGGTGCTGAGGAAAGGGCCTGCTCATATGAAACCCCGACTCCTACCTCAGGATTCACCTTAGTCTAACTGGAGAAGGCACAGATATTTCTTTATGCTCTCCAATTTGGTGAGTGGACCTGACTCTCCCTTCTGTATCAGTACTAATACTGCAGCTGGGCGTGGTGGTGCACGCCTAATTAGTGCCTGCAATTGGGAGGCTGAGCTAGGAGGAGCATTAGAGCCCATGGATTTGAGACTACTCTGGGCAACATAGTGAGGCCCTGTCTTAAAAAAGAAAGCAAGGGCCGGTGAGATGGCTCAGTGGCGTAAGCGCCTGCCTTGCAAGCACGAGGGCCCGAGTTCGACTCCTGGAACCCACATACGAAAAAGGGGCCGGTGATATCGCTCAGCGGCACGGGTGCCTGTTGGCGCGCGAGGTCCTGAGGTCGACCCCCCGGTACCCACAAGAAAAAAAAGGAAAGCAAGAAGAAAGAAAAGCAAGCAACCTAGCAAACACACAAAAACAAGAACAAAAAACCTAATATTTTATCCTGACTGAAAAGGACTGTTTACTTTCATGGAAAAGAGACTTATAGCGCCGCATAGTCTGGTTCAAATTCTCTTTCATGCATTAGCTGTGGGATTTTGGCCACCTTGTTTAAACTTAGTTCCCGATTCATAAAGCTTTTATTGTGGTTTCTTGGCAAAAAGTTTTCATTTATTTACTGTAAACATTTTATTTATTGTTGACACTTAATGCTGTACATATTTCTGGGGTATAACATGATATTTTTATATATGTATACATTGTATAATGATAAAACAGTATAATTATCATGTCTATCACTATAGACATTTATCTTTTTTTGTAATAAGGACATTCAGAAATCTCTATTCTAGTCATTTTGAAATATACATTATTATTAACTCTAGTCATCCTCCAAAAGAACATCAGAACTTATTCTAACTTCAGCTTCATAGTTGCTAACTAATCTCTCCCTGTTCCTCCTATTTTTAAAAAATTCTAAATGGCATATAATATTATACATATTTATGGAGTTATAGCATAATGATTTGATATAGGTATGCAATATCTAATGATCACATTAGAATAATTAGAATTTCCATCTCTTCAAACATTGAGTTTTTGGTTTTTTTCCTCTTTCGGTCTCTCTCTCTTTTTCTTTTTAATGCAGTATGGGGGATTGAGCCTAGGGCTGCTCAACTGCTCAGCTATATCACTAGCTCTTTTCATTTCGATTTGGGTTTTTGTTTTGTTTTGTTTGTTTTTTGAGACAGGGTCTCACTATACGGTTAAGACTGGCATTGAACTCATTTTGAAGCCCAGGCAAACTCATGGAGATCATCCTGCCTCTGTCTCCTGAGGGCTGGGATTTGAGGCATGTGCCATCATGCCTAGCTTTTTCATTTTTTTCTTATCATTGTTTTTATTTTATTTTATTTTTTTAATTTTATTTTTTTTATGTGGGTACCGGGAGTCGACCTCAGGACCTCGTGCTTGCCAGCAGGCGCTTGTGCCACTGAGCGATATCACCAGCCCTTTTCTTCCTTTATGTGGGTTCCAGGAGTCAAACTCAGGACCTTGCGCTTGCCAGGCAGGCACTCATGTAGCTGAGCTATCTCACCGGCCCCTTATCATTGTTTTTAATAGCACTTAGTTACATCATTTATTTGTTTATAAAAGATATTAAACCTTCTTAGTAACTTAGTCTTTTTTTTTTTTTTTTTTTTTGTGGGTACCAGGGGTTGAACTCAGGACCTCACACGCCAGCAGGCACCCGTGCCGCTGAGCGATATCACCGGCTCTTTTTTTGTATGTGGGTACTGGGAGTCGAACTCAGGACCTCGCGTTTGCTAGGCAGGCGCTTATGCTGCTGAACTATCTCACCGGCTCCCAAGTTAGTCTTATCTTGGGTTTTCTTTATTTTTTTTTGGTGCTGGGAATCAAACTCAGGACCTTGTGCTTGCCAGGTAGGCACTGTGCCACTGAGCTATTTCCCCGACTTGGGTTTTCTTTTAAAACTGAAAATGGTAACTAGTTAGGAATTCACAAAGAATATTTCTGGATGATATGTTGATGCTAGACTCAAAAGACAGTATCATATCAATTCTATAAACTGTAAATATGAGTTTCTTATTTAAGCCTATTGGTTGACATTTTTTAAAAACATCATTTCTTTAAAGTTAGCTGGCTGTTGTGGCGCACGCCTGTAATCCCAACACTTAAGAGGCTGAAGCAGGAGGATCGCTGCCAGTTCGAGGCCAGCCTGGGCTATGTAGTGAGTTCAGGGCCAGCCTGAACTACGTAGCGAGACCCTGTCTCAAGAACACCCAGAAAAACCAAAAACCAAATAAAGTTAAGGACCATAAATAGTTCTTGAAAGTCCATTGTAGATGTAGAATACTCATTACAACTTGTGGGGTCTGGAGGCTCATTTTATGTGACTATCCAGTTTAGAGTTAAAAATCTAGTGGCAGCTGGGTGTGGTGGCACACACTTGTAATCACAACACTTGAGAGGCTGAGGCAGGAGGATTGCCTTAAGTTCAAGGTCAATCTGGGCTATATAGTGAGTTCAAGGCCAGCTTGAACTACATAGCAAGACCTTGTCTCAAAAAAAATCAAATGGCATTACAAAAAGTTATAGTCATGGACACCATAACCAATTCCTCAAATGGTACAGTTTCCAAAGCTTCCATCATCATCCTTGTTCCCCTTCTTTTTGGTTTCATTTACATATTCCTTTTCCTGAAAGAAGCAAAAAAATGTTAGTTCACCAGAATTCTGTAAGTCACAGTTTGTGCAATAGTGAATAACAGTAGCTTTGGCATTTGAAATTATGAAGTCAATTCCATCACAGACATGTTCTTCATTCTGGGTCAAGGTGAGATAAAACAGGAAGACTAAGATTCCCAAATGTAGTTCTGAGTTACGAAGATCCAGATGAATGTGCATGAGTGTGCTGCAAAGCTGCCTTTTATTGGGCTGCAATATGCTGCTGCTCAGCATGAAGTCCTTATTAAGAGAAAGTCTGCAGCATGCAATGCTAGCTCCAGCATGATTTGTTGATTTGTTCTGCATAAGTAATTTTCTTTGTCCAGTTCTGCCAAGATTGCAACTCTATTTTTGTTTTGAAAACTTTGTCCTGAAGGTTTTGCTGCTGTCTTCCCATTTTGTTTCAGTTGTGTTCAGTGGCAATTGATGAGGTCTTTATGATCACCTGGGATGCCAGGGCACCCTGGGGGCCTCACTGTCAAGGGAGACTGGATCACTTACACACGTGCAAAAACACTGCTGAGCACTGCACTAAAACCACCCCCCTGCCTCATTTTTCATTTTGAGACAGTCTTGCTGAGTCGCCCAAGCTGGCCTCAAACTTGCAAAGCTCTTGTCTTAGCATCCCAAATAGCTGGGATTAACAGGTGCGCACCACCATGTTCAGCTAACATTTATCATTTATATATTAGGAACCTTTGGACTCTTCACAGTTATTTTTAACTGTATCATAAATGGTTGTATACTGTATTTACCCCACTTTGCTATAGGACACAACTAATTCCTCCTAACTCTATTTAGACACCCATTATTTAACCTATCCCTCTAATTTCTTTCCCCACCCTCCAGTCTCTAGCGACCACTATTCTATTCTCTACTCTCTCTGTAAGATCGATTTATTTACCTTTCATAAGTAAGATCCTCGTTTTTTTAAGCAGCTTTTATAAAGATATAAATCACATTCTGTACAATTCACCCATATATAATGTAGTTTATATTTTTTATGTTTACATGGTAAAAATGTCTTGATAGACTGAATTTAATACTCAATGGTTTGTGTTCTCCTAGTACCGTTCAACTGTGACCAAAGTGTGCTTTGTTTTATAGTTTATTCTTCTCTTTGGAGGAATCCCTTATCTCTGGAGACTTTCTGGACAGTTCTGTGGTTATGTTGGCTTTGGACCAGAATATGAGGTATGTGATTCAATACTATATATTTGTCAGTCTTTTTTTTTTTTTCTTGGCAACCTTCATACTAAAGTTATCTTTCTGTCTCCTACCGTCATTAGACTTGCTTCTCAAACAGTATTAGAATAATGCTAGTTACTGTAGTCCCAGAATTTCAGTGACTTATCACAACAGTTAATTTCTCAATCACATAATAGTCTGGCGTGAGTATTTTCAGTTAGCAGATGGCTTTGTTCCATGTGGTAGCCCAGGGCCTCAGTCTCTTTTCATTATATGGACTTGTCATCCAGCGCCCCAGAGACAGTAGAAAGATTATACTGTTACCTTCTCTAGCTCCAAAGTGATACCAGTCCTTCGCATTTGCATTTCATTGATCAATCATTTGGTTTTGCCCAGATATAAAGGAGCTGGGAAATGTAGTCTTTGTTTAGGCAGCTGCTTTTTAGGAGCAACTCTATGTAGTAAAAGGGAAAGCATGAATTTTGTTGAATCCACACTAAACAGATACTAAACACACATCTAGCAGTTACTTCAAACAAAAATAGACAAACTATCTCCCAGAATCTCTGTTGAGCTACTTGAGTTGACCATCTACTCTTCTAGGATCTCCAGTAACTGGGAGAAGTGTAAAACCTGAGACTCCCCATCTGTAATGAATACAGCATTGCTCTCTGACTTTTTCTTGGAAATGCTAAGTCTGTTACCTTCTTCCTGGACTTTAACTCAGTTCATTTGTGTCCCTTTCTGTATGCCCTTTTCTAAAGCAGCCAGACATACAAGAACTCTTTTTCCTACGTACTGTCTATCTGCACAGACTCTGACTTGCATATGTGGTATGGCAGTTTACTTACATGTCCTATGCCTTGTTTCAGAAATGATTTATGGTGGTTTCTTATATATCATGGTTAGCTGCTTGTTGAGTTCTCATCTTAGATGTCATTTCCTTAGAGAGACCTTCCCTGACTACTCTATCTGAAAGAGCATCTGGCTGTCACTTTAGTGAGGCACATCACATTATTTTTTTTAATAAAGGCTCAACTATCTGCAAATAAGTTCTTCATTTGCTTACTTTGTAATCTCTCTCCCTGACAAGAATGTAAGCTCTAAGGAAATAGAGGCATTATGTATTTTCTTCATTGCTACATCACAAGAGCCTAGAACAATGCCCATCAAAGTAGGCATTCTATATTTTACTGATTGAATAAACACAACCTACATACATATGCCTATAAAGAGTATTCCTTATCTTAATTTTTTTTTTTTTTTAACTTTTTTGAGACAGGGTCTCACTGTGTAGTCCAGGCTTGTCTTGAACTCACTATGTGGCCCAAACTGTCCTTGAAGTCATAGCCATCCTCCTGCCTCAGCCCCCCAAGTGCTGAGATTACAGGCATGCACCACCATGCCCAACTGGAATCATTTTATATAGAGTTCTAAGTTACAATTTTTGCATTTAGCAGTGTTTTAGAAATCTTTTCATGTCATTTATATAGGCCTTTGTTTTCTTCAATAGCTTCATGATCCTGGCAGTTCTCACTTTGTTTTGTTTTTATGTTACAGAGTATTGAACCTATAGCCATCACACTGAGCTACATCGTCAGCCCTTTGTATTTTTTTATTTTGAGTCAGGATCTTGCTAAATTGCTAAGTTGCCCAGGCTGGGCTTCAACTTGTGATCCTGCTGTAATATCAATTAGCAATAATCACGCCTCGGATAAACCTCATTGGCTACGATACTGCCACTGCGCAAAGCTGCTGTAATCTCAGAATGCTGGGATTACAGGGATGGACCATCATGCCCAGCCATTGTTCTTACTTTGCATACTTCTCATATATACAAATTTCATTTACCACAGTTTAGTAAAATAACACTAGTCCTTCAGCAACCTGCTTCCAATTCTAGTTACAGAAGTATGTTCTATAATTGCATAAAGTATGAACTTCCCTGCTAGCTGTTCATTCCACACGTCGTAATGCAGATATCAAGTGCTTATAGTCATCAGTGACCAATCATGTCAGTTTTTTCAGTGCCCATCAGTGACTGATTGCTGCAGGTCTGTTACTCAGTTATTCAACAATGCTGAGCCAGGAATGGTGACAGAGGCATATAATCCCTGCACTCTGGGAAGCTGAGCGGGGGATCTCAAGTTCAAGCCCAGACTGGACAGTGTAGCAAGAACATGACTGAAAAAATACACACATACATAAATAAAATGGGGATGTAGCACAGTGTGATGGTCCTAGGTTTGATCCCCAGTATCACACATAGACCCCCCCCCACAAAAAAATTGTACGGTGCCTCCTTTTCCAGCTGTAAACCCAGCTGCCATTTTATAAATAATAAATGGTTGAGCCAGGCATGGTGGTACACATCTATAGTCCCAGCTATTTGGGAGGCTGAAGCTGGAAGATCACTTGAGCCCAGGGGTTTGAGGTAAAGAGACCCTGTCCTAAAAAAAAAAAAAAACAAAAAAATGCATGATTAAAAGAAGGAATGAGAGAATTAGCCAGCAAAGGTGAAAGTGCAGCAAAGAAATGAAAAATGATAACATTGGAAACTGGAAGTAAAATTCCAATGTAATGTTAATGCAGTCACAGAAGTGTTGAACTCACTGGGCTGTGGGAGTGCTGTCATGGTTATCATTCGGCTGTGGGTAGGTACGCAGCCAGAGGAGTTTAGTGCAGGTGACCTGATTGCCATAAATGAGCAAGGTGGCTGCAACAAGAAGGATGGAAACGGCCCAGAGGTGGTGGTACTGGGAAGCCCTTTGTGTTTAAAGGCCTCTTGAGGATATTGCACGCTTAAAAGTCTAAAGCAGGAAGTGTCGGAAGCTCATCTCACATTAAAGAGCATGCCAGCTCACTAAGGCACGGAAGAGACATGCTCTTCATATTTTAAGCTACATGAGGAGAAAATAAGCATTATTTGAATTGCTCTTGAGTTTTTACCAAAATAAAGTTTTTTTTTTTTTAACTATTCTTTTGTTTTATTTTGTTTCGTTTGTTTGTTTTGAGACAGTGTCTCGCTATGTAATACGCACTGGCTTTGAACTCACTTATGTAGCCCAGGCTGGCCTCGAAGTCGTGGCAATCCTTCTGCCTCAGCCTCCCGAATGCTGGGAATACAGGCATGCATCACCACGCCTGGCAAGAAAGTTTTAAAAGAACCACTCATTCTCAATCTTTTTCATTTTAAAAAATAGCATTTAAATTAGTTTTTTTCAATTTCTGTGTTCATTTAGAACTGATAGTAACAGAGTTTTTAGTATGACCAAAATCTTAAAGATCACAGAACAATCATAATTTTTTTTTGTTAATCATTAAGATCATTCTACAAAGTTAGAGTTTGCAAGGTCATTTTGTTTTGTTTTGTTTTGTTTTGTTTTGTGTTACTGGTACTGAACCAGTGGCCTCTGCACTGAGCTACATCCCCAGCCCTCTTAAAAATGTTATTATTTCTTTCTTTCTTTTTTTTTTTGTGGGTACCGGGGGTCGAATTCAGGACCTCGCGCACCAGCAGGCGCCCGTGCCGCTGAGCGATATCACTGGCCCTTTTTTCGTATGTGGGTACCGGGAGTCGAACTCAGGACCTCATGCTTGCCAGGCAGGCACTTATGCCACTGAGCTATCTCACCGGCCCTGTTATTTCTTTCTTTTAAAACATTTTTTTGCAGTAGTAGAGATTGAACCTAGGGCCTTTGTGCTGAGCTATATCCCTAGCCTTTTTTATTTTTATTTTTTATTTTGAGACAGAATCTCACTAAATTGCCCAGATTGGGCTTAACTTTGTGATCCTCCTGCCTCAGCCTCCCAGAGGACTGTGATAACAGGCATGAGCCACCATGCCTGGCTTGCACAGTCATGTTTATGGTTCTGCACTATTGTGTGAAGCAAGAATTGTATGTATTCACTGTGTGCCTGTGTCGTTTATGTAATTACTCATCTACTGATAGGTTGGTTTCAGATTTTCAATATTAATGCTAGAGTACACTTTTTTTAACCTGAATAATGCATAGGTATAAATATTTATGGAATATACTGAATCAAAGGCTAATGTTAGAGCTGAGTGTGGTGGCATACATTTATAATTCCAGCACTTAGGAGGCTGAGGTAGGAGGATCACAAGTTTGAGCCCAGCCTGGTGATGCAGCAGCAACCACCACCACCACCATCACAAGCCATGTGTAGTTATTCTGATAGATATTTCCCTTCTAAAACAACTTTCTTGCCAGGTGTGGTGGCACACACCCATAATCCCAACACTTGGGAGGCTGAGGCAGGAGGATTGCCCTGAGTTTGAGGCCAGCCTGCACTACATAGTGAGACCTTGTCTCAAAAAACAAAACAAAGCAAAACAAAATAAATAAATAAAACAACTTTCTTGGTTTATATTCTTTTATAGTGTATGAAGTACACTATATGTCCATTTAGTACACTAAATGTCCTTCACTTGGATTTTTACTAATACTTGTTATATACATGATTTTTAATTTTTGCCAGTCTAACAAGGAAAATTGTTTTGTGCTATTACTATTTTTTTTTTTTTTTTTTTTTTTTGAACTAGCATCTTGCCATGCAGTTCAGGCTGGCCTTGAACTCACTATGTAGCCCAGGCTGACCTTGAACTCATGGTTATCTTCCTACCTCAGCCTGCCAAGTCCTGGGATAACAGGTGTGTACCATCTTGCCCAGCTTTGTGCTGTTATTTCATTCAGCTTATTGAATAAAAAAATATCAGGTTATAAAGCAACATAATAAAAGTATGTGTGAGGTGTGCACAGTGGCGTAAACCTGTAATCCTAGCACTTGGAAGGCTCAGGGAGGAGGATGGCTAGTTTGAAGCCAGCCTGGGCTATGTAGTGAGACCCTGTCTCAAAACAAACAAAATACGTGTGTGAACATTCATACAGATTTTTTTTTGTATAATTAGTGTCCTAATGATGAACATTTATTTATTTTATTTATTTATTTATTTATTTTTGATTTATTTTTTTTTTTTTTGAGATGGTCTTGCTCTGTAGTCCATGCTGGCCTTGAGCTCAGTATATAGCCCAGGCTGGCCTCGAACTCATGGCAGTACTCCTGCCTCAGCCTCCTGAGTGCTGGTATTACAGGCGTGTGCCTCCATGCCCAGCTATGATCAACATTTAGATTGAGATGTTTTTTCTTAATCATACAATGTTGTGCATCCTGTATATTTATCTTTGTGCATATATGCTACAACTAAAAGAAGTCTGGAAGAGTGGTTTCTTCTTGGGAGAATTTGGCAATTTTAACTTTGATTATTTTGAGAAAATTTAGCAGTGAGAATATACTTCTTGTATAAATTGAAACCATTTTCTATGTTTAAAAAAGAAAAGTTGCCAGGTGTGGTGGTGCACACCTGTAATCCCAGCACTTGGGAGGCTGAAGCAGGAGGATTGCTAAGTGTTTGAGGTCAGCCAGGGCTATGTAGTGAGTTCATGACCACTCTGAACTACACAGCGAGACACTATCTCAAAAAAAAAAAAAAAGGGGATCAAAAAAAGAGAAGAAAATTAGGTGGACCTCAGCTTATAGTAGGCATAGGCAATACATTTTTTGGCAGAACTTTCTGCTTTTCCAAACTACCAATAAGGGGTCTCATCATCAGTGTCTTTATTTTTGTACAGTGAGACATAGCCCTGCCCTTCTTAGCAAGTAATTGATTCAGTGACTCAGAATGCCCAGAGTTCTGTTGACACACTGTGAATATGGTAGGTTCGTCTCAGACAAAGGATGGATCATGCCGTTATTCAAGATGTGTCCTTCTGAGTCTCTTCCCCTCAGGTTGCAAGACTTGTTAATGTTCTGTGTCTCAGAGCCTTGATGTTGACCAACAGGGTTAGAGCCCAGATAATGTTGCCTTTTTGAGAAGCAATGGCTTAAAACCCTTACTCCTTACTGCCCAGGAGACCTTTTTCCTAGGATATTTTCTCCTTTCTGGGTTGGTTTAGAAACTTTCTGAGAAAAGCTGCTGTAGGTTGTATACTTTATGTTTCCTCCAGGGTGACTTTTCTTCCACAATTCCTTTGTTTCAGATGAAATATTTTGCTTTCCTTAATTCAGTCACCTTTTGAAGTTCTATCTCATGCTTGTCTGTTAGGAGTAGAAGGCTCATACAGAGGAGGAGTACAAAGGAGCATTTGAGGCCAGAGTATGAAAATCCTTAAAAATGTAATGAGTTTGAAGTCTTAGAGAGCCATTTAAGGTTTTTCAGTAGAGAAGTGGGATTTTAAAGTAATATGGAATGTATGTAGGTTGGATTAGAAGGAAAGTGATTGATTGTAGGCAGAGAGATCATTTTTTAAGAGGCTATTTTAGTGATTTGGGCAAAAGAGCTTTAAAAGCACTTGAAATCTTAAGAAGGAGTAAGTCTATTGATTGAAGATAAGAGCAGACTTATTGTTCATTTTTTTTTAACAAGTAAAATGATTCGTTGATAGAATTACCATTTTAAAGCAGGATTTATGTATAAGAAAAGTAAATTGCTAAGAAGAATCAAATTGTTTTAAATTAATTCAAGTCTTAAAACATAGATGATTTTCATAATAGTCCACAGAAGGAACTTGAACTTTTGACTTATGTTAATAAATTTGAGAGAATGGGGGATGTTTTAAAGTACCACACATGGGCAACTAGATTCTCCAAAGGAGAAAACGGCGAGTTCTGTGCAAACTCAAACCCAATGCCTCATCAAAATTATATAATGCATGGGCCAGTGAGATAGCTCAGCGGCATAAGCGCCTGCCTGGCAGGCACAAGGTCCTGAGTTCAACTCCCAGTATCCACATACGAAAAAAGGGCCGGTGATATCGCTCAGCGGCATGGGTGCCTGCTGGCGCACAAGGTCCTGAGTTCGACCCCTAGTACCCACAAAAAAAAAAAAATTATATAATGCATTATTAAAAAAGAGATTTATGAACTTTTAAAAAAAAGAACAGACCAACTTGTGAGGGGCACAAGATAAAATGTTTTATAGCTAATCTGAAAGAATAAAGGAATAGCCAGAAGAATTCTGAATAAGAAATGAGTGAAAATTTTTACTTTCAGGTGTTAAAATGTATCATAAAGCTTAAAGTATATGTTGATACAAGAAAACAGGCCTAAATATATGTAAGATCTTCACATATGATAAAGGTGGCAGATCAGTGAGAAAAATGTAAACTGTAAATTTTCTTAGGACAACTGAGTAAAAATGAATTCCTACAAGAAAAATTAAATCTCAGGTGAACTGGATATTTAAATACACACAAGCATCAAATGTACTAATATAAAAAGCAATACATTTTTAATATAATTAGCTTTTTAAGTTTGATACCAAAAATAGAAACCATGAAGATAAAATTTGGTAAAACTGGCATTAGCAAATTTAAAAGGCATTGCCAAGTGTGGTGGCACATGCCTATAATCTGAGCACTTGGTAGACTGAAGCAGGAGGATCACCTTGAGTTCAAGGCCAGCTTGGGCTACATAGTGAGTCCAAGGCTAGCCTGGACTATATAGCGAGACCCTGTTTCAAAAAAAACCAATAGGGCCAGTGAGATAGCTCAGTGGCATAAGCGCCTGCCTGGCAAGCACGAGGTCCTAAGTTCAGTTCCCAGTACCCACATAAAGAAAAAAAAAACAACAAATTTAAAAGCATATTGTAAACCAAAGGGAAATTGCTAAATAAAAGTAAGAGTTAATTTAATATAGAAAGAATTCTTTATAGAAATAATATTCTAGAAAAAGTTGAATACTTCAGTAGAAAGATGGACAATGTGGAAAAATACAAAGGCAGAAATTCATATAGCCATTAGTACACAAAAATAAGTCTATACTGATAATCAAAGAAATGTATATGCATATACATAGACAGATATAGGTACATGTTTTATTTTAAGTTTTCTGAGACAAGGTCTCACTGTGTGGTTCAGGCTAGCCTTGAATTTGCTATGTAGCCCAGGCTGGCCTCAAACTCCTGACCTTTCTATCTCAGTTTCCTAAGTGCTAGGATTAAAGACCCATAACACCACACAGAAATATATTTTAAAACAACAATGAAATACTGGAATTTTTGTGTGTAGTTTTTGTTTGTTTATTTGTTTGTTTTTGACCTATCATATCAGATAGAGAAAAAAGTATATGGGATAGAATTGGTGAGTGATAGTGAGAAAGTCTTATGCTACCTACAGATTAAAAACTAGTAGTTTTTCTTGAGGACAACTTGGCAGTACAAATACCTTTAAAAAGTTCATATCCTTTGACACCAGACACTTCCATAACTTTATGGAGAATGAAAGCATGGAATGTATTTATAAAGGATTATAATGAATAATGGAAATAGCATAAGTGTCCACTTATACAGTGGAATACTCTAGAGCTATTAAGATGTAGATATATATTGTTATGAAAAGATGTTCATGATACGTTGTAAAGTAAGAAAAGCAAGTATTCAAATACTATTTAGGGGCCGGGGATATATAGCTCAGCGGCACAAGTGTCTGCCTGGCAAGCGCAAGGTCCTGAGTTCGTTTTCCGGTACCAAAAAATAAAATAAAATACCGTTTAGGGCTGGGGATGTGGCTTAGTGGAGAGAACTTACCTAGCATTCTCAAAGTCCAGGGTTTCCCAGCACTGCAAAGAACAAAACAAAACAAAACCAGTGATTCTGATTCACTCGTTTTGAGGATGATCCTGGAGTCTGTTTTTAAAATTTGTTCCTATTTCCTGTTTGGGAACAAATGCTGGAAGAAACCAATGCTGCATGTTGTAGCCTGACAAATGTTCTCCTTTCCTTTTCCTCTCTCTTTCCCTCCTATGGTTAGAAACTTACATTGGCCGTATGTTTGCTACCAAATCAAATATACCTTGGTAACACGTGGTATGTCACCTTCACCTTCAGAGCATTCAGTTTTACGCTGGGGGGTGTGGTGAGAGCGATCGGGGTAGTGGCAGGGTGGTAGAAGGGGAACAGAGAAAAGAGTCTTCGCTTTGTTGCTCTTTCTTCCTCCCCTACTTCTCCCTTCCAGTAATAGGCCTTATCTTTCACTGTCCCAGGGGAGAGAAAGCAGACCATTCTTAGCCTTTGATCATTTA
The DNA here is from genome assembly GCA_028451465.1 of Erethizon dorsatum. NCBI lineage: Eukaryota > Metazoa > Chordata > Mammalia > Rodentia > Erethizontidae > Erethizon > Erethizon dorsatum. The sequence continues at coordinate 103,265,259 of CM051827.1, read as the reverse complement.
ATGGCCCATTTAAAGGAAATTAAATTAAATTTTTTTGAGATACTAGGGTTTGAATCCCAGGCCTTTTTATTATTTATTTTAAGGTAGAGTCTTGCTCAGTTACCCAGGCTGCCCTTGAACTTTTGATCCTCCTGCCTCAGGGTCCCAAGTAGCTGGGATTACAGGCATTTACCACCTTGGCTGGCCAGTCAAAGTAACTCTTGAGGATAATTTTCTCTATCAGATTTTTGGCTTTTTATGAAAAATTGAGTGTACCCTACCCCATCTGGCTTGGTCCAGCTTTTTGGAGTCTCTATTTTCTCTTCCTGGTCCCAACCAGGTCTGTCATCTTATCATTTTCCACATTTTGGGTGCTCTTTTCTCTCCATACTTTTGAAAATTGTTTGAAATTCCTCATTTCTTCCTCTTTCCTGTCCCAGTAATTCAGCTTACTCCAAAGTGGCATCCCAAGTCTCATTAGCTCTGTAACCTTCCTTGAATTCACCAACATACAGTATTTTGCTGTCTCTCTTTTCTGAATTCATTTAATTGTGTTATCTGTGTGACCAAAGATAACTTTCATACAGGGCCTGTGTAATAAAGAAGACTGTTTTATTCATTTTTTACTCTTTTCCTTGCAAGTAAACTTTTTCTGAAGGCAGGGATATTGCAGATCAAGTACATTGCTTGTTTAGGATAAGTACTCAGCAAAAACTTGTTCCCCAGTAGTTAATCTGAAGAGTGAATTATTTTATATCATTAAAAACTGCAATTTTGTTTTCTTGTGTTTAGATCACTCAATCCTTGGTGTTTCTGCTGTTGGCTACACTTTTCAGTGCATTAACTGGTTTGCCATGGAGTCTTTATAATACATTTGTGATAGAAGAAAAGCATGGTTTCAATCATCAGGTATAATAGAGAATACAATTTTTGTTTTTGTTTTTGTTTAGTATGAAGATTTTCTTTGCTTCTGGGTTGGTAATAATTTGCTACTTCAGAGCATGAATTAATTGAGAAAAAAAGAACTAAAGCTATGGTAAAGATCATAGTTTAAAATCTTGCTATAAACTCTTCAAACACTAATGCTTTATTTTTCAGCTATAGCATTTAAATGAATTTATTTCAAACTATAAAATGCAAACATTTACTTATTGTCTTAGACTACCTACTCTCATATATTATAGCCCCACTGCATGTTAATTTTTTAAATTGCTCTAATAATACTTTCATTTTATTCACTTATTATTTCTTTAAAAAGCAAAACCAGTTTCTCATGGCAATGTTTTCTTTTTTCAGACTTTGGATTTTTTTATGAAAGATGCAATCAAGAAATTTGTTGTGACTCAGTGTATTTTATTGCCTGTGTCTTCACTTCTGCTTTACATTATTAAAATTGGGGGTGACTATTTTTTTATTTATGCCTGGCTGTTCACATTAGTTGTTTCTCTGGTGAGTAAAATTTTCATTTTGCTTTATGAAAATTTCTTGGTAAGATTACTATGACTTAATTCCTCATTAGTATGTAAACAGCTTTTAAGAAGAGGATGAACTGTAAAGAGGCACTCAAAAATTTCCCTCTTGGTTTCCGCTTTTGGGTATAGATACAAGAGAACCAACTGACCATAAATTTGCTTCTCTTTATGCTAACTCTTACAGATTCTAGAAGATAGTTGTTGGTCACTTTTAGTGATCCAATTGCCAGTTAGTTTCAGACTGTATATTTGTGAGCTGCCACCAAATGGATAACTCAATGTGGTAATTTAATGACTCTTAACTGAGACCTCCTGTGCCTAAAAAGCATGAATGTTTTGAAGAGAGAAGAGATTTGAGAGTGACAAGAGAAAGAAAGTATACACTTATCTGGCTTTTTTCTGCCCTCCTCTCTGCTTTCCCTTCTCCTTTTCCTCCTTTCTTACCCTTTTTCTGTTCCCTTCCCCATCTTTCTTTTACCCATTCTTTATCCTTTTATTTCCCTTTTCTCCCCTCCACCACATCCTGTCTTCCTCCCTGTTCTTTTTTCTTTTCAATCTTTTCTCCCCATTTTTCCTCCCTCACATCTTCTGTCTCCTTCTCCTGCTTCTCCTTCTTTTCCTTTTCTTTGTCATTCTCTTCTTCCCCCTTCTCCTCCTCCTTCTTTCCCTTCTCCTCCTTCTCCTCCTCCTTTTCCTCCTTCTCCTTTTTTCTTCTCCTCCCCTCCACCTCATCCCTCCTTCTCCTCCTCCTCTTCATGTTCCTTCCTACTCTCCCTCCTCCTTCCCCTCCCCTCCACTCTTTTTCCCTCTTCTCCTTCTTCCCCTGCTCCCCCTCCTCTTTCTTGTCCTTCTCCTCCTTCTTCTCTTCCTCCTCCTTTTCCTCTTCTTCCTCCTCCTCCTACTTCTTTTCCTTCTTCTTCTTCTCAGTGCTAGGTATTGAACCAGGGCTTCACACTTCCAAGGCAGATGCTGTACCTCTGAGCTACATCCCCAACTTTCACATCTTTCCCTTCTCTCTTTCTTATATTTTAAGCTACTTCACACCACAAACATCACATCACAGTCAGTCCCTAAAATATATCATCTGTCAGCTCTACAGTTCCACTGATAATGAGGTTTATTTTAATCTGAATTACTTGACACTCATTGCTTTATGTCCCACTGGTGAGATCAAGGTTTGGGAGTGGATGCTAGTCGGATTTACAAATGTCTATTGCATGGCAAACTGAAGTAAGAGGAAAGAAAGCAGAGGCAATACTCCAAGAGTGGCTAAGAGGATGCTGTTTCAACTAGAGTGTACAGTTATGAATGGTAGGTAATTTTACCAACCAATTAACAGTTCTAATAAAAACCTACAGTCAGAGCATACATACTGTCAAACTCCTGTAAGGCTTGTTTAGTAAAGACTTCAAGTCTATCATAATTACTCTAAAAAACCAGGTGTGGTGGTGCAGGCCTGTAATCCCAGCACTTGGGTAGCTGAGGCAGGAGGATTGCTGCAAGTTCGAGGCCAGCCTGGGCTACATCGTGAGTCCAAGCCAGGCTAAACTACATAGCGAGAGCCTGTCTTAAAAAAAAAAACATAACATAACAAAACAAAACAAAACACTCTAAAAGGCAGAGTTGCAGTTTATAATTGGCTTGTGAAGTGCCAGGAATCCCCAAGACAGTATTGAAAGGACTGTTAGCACCCAGAGATCTTGATCACTGTTAGTAGTACAGTAGTATTTTCTAAGGTTAAATTGACAAGTGTACTGTTTTGTCAAACTACTACTTTGACTTAATTCATCAAACGGATACTAAGCTCTTACTGTCTGGGACTATTTGGGACTAGGAATACCAGAGCAAGTAAGTTCTGAGTTTTCAGGTTTATGATGGATGCAGTCATTTCAATACAGTTAAATCTGAAAAATAATGAGTAGTTTTTCTTTAAGAATGTATTCATAGGTTGTTCTGACATTTGCTTTTCAGGTGCTTGTCACAATCTATGCTGATTATATTGCCCCTTTATTTGACAAATTCACACCTCTGCCTGAGGGAAAGCTTAAACAAGAAATTGAAGTCATGGCAAAGAATATTGATTTTCCTCTGACTAAGGTGTACGTTGTTGAAGGTAAGACTCCTTGGGGATAAGAAGGTTTTGTTCAAGGGGCTTGTTTTGAGGCTTTATTCTTAAAATTTTAATGGAATAACAAGCCAGTTTTTATTGTTTTCTTTTTAAATTTGTTATTTAGTTATTAGGATAGTACTTTATGTTTTGGCTTTTTAAGATTTATAGGAATTGGTGACATAGTCCAGGGATAGAAACCAGTCACCTCATGCCAAATCCTGTTCTTGCCTGAAGCTATGTTTGATTAACTTTACAGTATTATTTTTAATCTTTGGCCAGGCCTTTTTCACACTTTGTTGTATTATATTGTATACTAAACTGATTTATTCGCTTCTGTTACCCGCATGGCTCCTTTAGGTAATTGAGTTGGACTTTTAAATAGTCAAATTTTATTTAGCATTAGTTTGGAGGGTCTAAAACAAAAAAAATGTTGTCTCTCCAACAAAGCATTTAGTGTTCTGGAGGACTCTGTTTAAACTATAGATTACCAAAAACTGTAAGTACCATCAAGTACTTCAGATTAGTTATACTCTGCTTTTCTGATAACTGCCTTTGATAGTTAAGCTGTTTGCTTGTGTAAGACTAATAAAGCCTCAAGGAAGCCTGTAAAGATGTAGAGAAAAACCATTTTGTAAGGTACAATGACTAAAAATCTATAACCTAAAATCTATACAAATGAATATATCTGATTCTACCTCTGCAGCTTACCAGCTATGGGATCTTGTACAGATCATCCCTCTGGGTTTCAGTTGCATTTTTCTCTAAACTATAGATTCTTTTTTTTTTTTTGGTACCGGAAATTGAACTCAGGACCTTGAGCTTGCCAGGCAGGCGCAACTGTTCTCTAAACTACAGTTTGGCAAATATTTTCTGTAAAAACTAGATAGTAAATATTTAAGCCTTGCAAGCCACTCTCTTTCAGCTATTCAGCTCTGCTGTTGTAGTGCAAAAGCAGCTACAGACAATGCATAAATACACGAATATGGCTGTATTCCAGTACAACTATAAAAATAGCACTGTGATGGACTTGGTCTGAAAGTCATAGTTTGCTGACACCTGCTGTAAACTTATCACCAGTAAGAAGCAGCTATGTTAAATGAAGGAATAGTTGACAAGTGTACTGTTTTGTCAAACAGAGTTAGAGGAGAATAAAGATGGTCTCAGCTGAAAAGAATGAATTAACAGCAATTAGAAGAATATGGAAGTCTCAGACATTTAGTAGTTTCTCAGGCTAAACAGCTAACCAAAGGCACAATCAGAATAGCTTAAGATTCTGTGGGAGAAATGGTAAAAGAATAAGCCGCTTCATATTTTCTTAGCCTCTGAAACCACTATATCGTTAGGTGATAATAAACTAATAGCACACTGATGCAGTAGAACAGTCTCTGAGGGGCTTTTACTGAAGGGGCTCCAAATTGTTGATCACTTAAGTTATAATTAGGTAGCATGAAACAGCTAATGATAATGACAGTAGAGGTAATCGATAAAATGTGTGCTTATATCATCAGTGCTATTTTCTATTTTAGAGGAAATACTTAGGGAAAGCTTTCTAGAGGGTTATAACATGAACTGGGACTTTATGGAAAATCAGGATTTGAGTAGGTTGAAGGTAGCATTTGTGAAGTCAGGTTTTGGAGTCAGTAGGCTTGGGTTTGAATCTTAGCTCTATCACGAATTACCTGTGTGACTTTGGGCAACCTTACTTTTGCTAAATAGCAGTTTATTCATCTGTAATGCGTGCTTTTCTTATTAACGATAGTAACAATCCTCAAAAATATTTTGAATGAATGAATGTTACTAATAATACAGCATACATGATAGAATTATAAATTAACAGGGATATTACAATGAAAAGCCAAGAATCCTACTCTTAAAAAATATCAGATAGCAGGTACTGTGCAGAGAATTAAACTAGTGTGATGGGATAGCTTTAGACTGGGCCATCAGAGAAGCTTTAGAGGAAATGACTGTTAAGCTCAGACCTGAAGGTAGGAGTCATCCACATTGAGATCCACAGGAAGACCTTGAGCTTGGTGTCTTCGAGGACCATGAACAAGTCCAGTGTGGCTGCAGCAAAGCAGGAGAGTACAGTATTATGAGATAAAATCATAGACAAGAATCAGACCATAGGGGCCTTGGTAAGTCAGGGTAAGGGATTTGGATTTCAAATTTAGTAGGAGAAACCATCAAAAGCTTTAAGAAGAAAAATGACACAGTGTGACTTGTATTTTTTAAACTATCTTGGGCTGCTATACAGAGAATACATTGTAGGATGAAAAAAGCGTGGAAGAAGAGAGAACAGTTAGGAGACCGTTGCGGTACTCCATGTAGGAAATAATGGTTTCTTAGGCTAGGACAGTAGTAACTGATGGAGAGAAATGAATCCATTTGGGATAGGTTTTAGAGGTAGAGTTGATTGAATTCATAATAAATTGCATTTCAGGAAATAAGAAAAAGACCATCAAAGATAACAGCCTAGATTTTTGATATGGGCAGTTGGGTAAATGGTTATTTTATTGAGGGGGAAAAACAAAACAAAAAAATAAATAAATAAAAAAACAGGAGAAGGGCAGGTTTGTGAGGAAGAGTTGTACATGTTAAGATTTTTTTTTTAAATATATTGTTATTAGTCACAGTTTGCAAGCAATAGCAACTAACAGTGGTTCATCTGAGCAGAAAATTCACTTAAGAAACAGTTTGGTAGCTTACAAAATCTCCACAGACAGTTGACCAACCTTGCAAAATGAATCGTTACATAGGGAGGTTAGGAGCTCAATCTTACTGCCAAATCAGTCTGGGGAAGACATTATGTTGTCACCTCAGAACACGGGATTCAGGGGTTTGTGCCCTTCTCATTCCTGCCACTAGCACCTATAATTAGTTCTTCACTGTCTTGCTGCTTTGTGTAATTACTGGCTACGCAGAAGCCCCACTGAATGTATCTGACTGATCCAGCCAGGCATGAGGCGAGCTGCCAGGCCTGCTGGGGAAGCAAATACCTACCTGGCTTCTTAGGTTTCTCAATGGGAAGTGATCTCTCACAAGACTGACATAGTGTGAAATTCCCTGGACTCCAAAAGGAGATTCTAATATTGGACAGGAAAAAAATACATAAGAATACAAACACTAAATCTGTCTATAGACATCCATGTGGAGATGTCAGACAGGCAACTGGCTATGAGTCTGGAGTTTAAGGGAAGGGTCAGCGTGTGGAATATAGATTGGAACTATCTGGCATGCAGATGAAGTTTAAGGCCATGGATGAGGGCATTTAGAGACGAGAAAGGAGCCAGGGTCAGAGTCTGCAGGGGAGGAACAGCCAGCAAAGGAGGCTGAGGAAGAGACCATGGAAGTAGTAAGACCAGGAGAAAATGATTTCGCAAAAGCCAGGACAAAAGTGTTTCCAGGAGGAACTGGTTTCCAGTGTTAAATGTCGCCTGGAGGTTAAGGTGAGATGTCATAAGCAAAGGACTAAGACACAGTTGGCAGTGGCTTATGTTTTGATTTTCAGAGTTCTCTAATATATTATTTTTCAAGTGATATCATTAGGCCATTCAATAAACAAACATTATTGAAAATATACTCTGTGCTAGGCATAGCAGTGCAAAAATCTTATAGTCAATTTATTACAAGGACTCCTGGCCTCTACTCCTAGAAATTCTAGGAGTAGGTATTTCTTGTATCTGTTCTGACAAGCACCCCAGGTGATTTTGGTGTAGGTGGTCCTTGAGCCATACTTTGAGATACCTGGACCAATAAAAGATGAATTTTTTTTTATCTGTATATAATCTGCTTACTTCCACAGATAGCTTTAGAAAGCTTCAAAGTATTTCTAAATAAATTTAAAAATTTGGCTCACAGAAGATAGATGTATTAGAAGCGTGAGACCTTAGAATGGTAACACAATTTTCTAAGGCCTGAAGTCCTATCTTATTGACAACATTGGACCATATGTTTAGCTCTTAACTTCCAGGCAACCAAGCCCGAAAGTGATGTAATAGTGCAGTCAGTCAATCAATCAGTAAAAGCTTGTATTTATCAAAACTTTATATATTCTAAACATACTGCCAAGTTCTTAACATTAGAAATAGGAGTAGAAGCAAAATTCATATTCTCTGTTTCTTTTTTGGGGTTTGGTACCAGGATTGAACTCAGAACCTCGGGCTTGCCAGGCAGGCACTGTGCCACTGGGCTATATCCATGGCCCTCACAGTCTCAAGAGAAGTAAATCTTTTATCATTTCTTTTTTTAAGCACATAATAGTAGTTTATGTGGATCAGGCAATATACCAATGCTCTACTTAGAATACCTCATGAGGTAGATGTTAGCTTCACTTCATAAACAGGAAACTAACGGTTAAGGTTTCCTAAATGTACACAACTAATACATGGCAGAGCCAAGAGTTGAACCCAAAGTCTATTCTCTTAACAACTAAACTCTGCACATTGAAGGACATTTGGAAATTAAAGAAATATATACAGGAGAAAAGAAAAAACAACCATAGTTCAGCTACTGTTAGCCACTTTTAAAAATTTAGGTAGGTTTTCTTTCATTCTTTAGAAAGACAGCTTTAACCACTTAACAGTTTACTCTGAGCAGTTTATCACTCGGGCAGCACGTTTGTTTACGTACTGACTATCCTCAGTGTTGCTTGGGCAGGTGTCATTTCAACCAACTGATTCTTGTATTGAATAAATCTGATAAAATTATCTTTTTTATATTTTGTTATCTTTTAAAAATTAACCCAAAAATGCAATTTTTGCTCATTCTGTATTTAAGTAATTGGACTGGTAAGTGGTTAATGTTTTTCCAATTGTAGAAATAAGTGTGCTTATTTTAAAAGCCTGAGAAAAGAGAAAAATAAAAGAAGAAATAAAAATCCATTCTGGAACCCAGTAATGAACACTTCAGTATTTTGGTATATTTCCTCATAGGTTTGTGTTTATGCTTTTCTATTTACATGTACATTTTTTTCTTGACAATTCTAGAACCTCATAAATTTTATATCCTTTGCAATATATCAGTCTTCTTTATCTTGTTAAAATTCTTTGAAAGTATAATTTTTTCTGACTGCTTACAATTCCACTTAATAGCTTTACCATAATTTCATCATTCCACAGTCATTAGGCTTATTTTACCTGTCGCTGTAAAGCTGTGATGAGCTTTAAGTATTTGTTGACAGGAATGCAGGGAAACACACTCTCCACTGTTGGTGTTTATTTGTATTGACACAATTTCTTTTCAGGTATGAATAATAATTTCAAAATGTTAATGACCTTCCCAGTAGTTCAATTTCTAGGAGTCTCTCCAAAGGACCCCAGACTTTTTAATTATATTCCATGCTTTGAACTGTCTTTTCCTTAGGATCTAAACGCTCTTCCCACAGCAATGCTTATTTTTATGGCTTCTTCAAGAACAAGCGAATAGTTTTGTTTGACACTCTACTAGAAGAGTACTCAGTACTAAACAAAGGCATCCAAGAGGAATCTGGCATGGAACCCCGCAATGATGGAGAAGGGGACAGTGAAGAAATAAAAGCTAAAGTTAAAGTGAGTTCTTTTTTTTCCTAAGAGACTCTGTCTTAGTTTTTATACACAGCATCTGTGACAACTCAACGCCAATTTCTAAGCAGTGAGTGTCGAATTCAGGGAGACTACCAAATAAAAACAACATGGCCCCGTATAATTCTGGTATTTGGTAGAGATTACCAGTAGTATCACATGCTAACTGTCTGGCAGGCTTTTACAAAATGTACATATTAAAATTGGAAGTTCTTGTAAGATAAGGAAGTTCATTGGGAGGAATCAGGATATATTACATACAGGTACAAATCCCCTATGATGAATGTGATCATTATGTATATCTAAATTGTACCAATAAACTTAATTTTAAAAAATTCATATGATAATAAGCTATCTATATATTCCTGATACGTTTATGATCAGAGAATTCTCACAGGCAAGATAAAAGAGAAGATAAGCATTTAATTTTTAGCTTCTTTGAGACAGCAATTGTAGGCCTTGTCAGTGGAGAGACTTGGATTTCAGTCCTGGTTCTGTCATTTAGTAGCTGTGTGCCCTTTGGTATATTATATAATTTAGTCGGTTTTGTTTAACATGTATTTAGGAAATAACATCCTCTGTGCTGAGAATACCTAGCTTGGCACTAGGAAGACAAGAGTAGAGAAGCAAACCTTCATAAACTTGTAGTGTAAAGAGGACATGGTCACACAAGTCCACTTCTATGCAATTGCACTGGGAAGCTTTAGATACTGGACACATGAGAGCACAATTAAAAAAGACATTCTTAAATGTGACCTGAAAATATGAGAGAGCTGCGTCTGAATCCTTCCTGGAGGAGGCCTCCTTATGCTTACTGGCAACATTTAAAGTACCAAGAGCAGATGGGAGAAAGAGGGCAATAATGTTAAATAACACAAATTTCAGAAGAAACAATCACCAGTACCTGTGTGTGTGGTAACGTGGAGATGGCTTTGGGGTCGTACAGAGATGATTTTAGACCTGTTCACTTACTGTCTGTGTGGCTCTGAGCAAGTAAGTTAAGCTCTCTAAATCTTTCATTTCTTAGCTGAAGGATGAGACCAGAAAGGTTTCTCATCCTGGATAATTTCGTTGTTGTGGAAGATATCTGGTGTAGAAGAGGATATTTAGCGGTATCATTGGCCTGTCTGCACTAGAGACCAGTGACAACTCCTCCAGTCCCCCCAAATTATAAAAACCATGATCGTCTCCAAATATCACCAGATAAGGGGCTGGGGATATAGCTCAGTGGCACAAGCACCTGCCTGGCAAGCGCAAGGTCCTGAGTTTGATTTCTGGTACCCCCCACAAAAAAAAGACTTCAAATATCACCAGATATCCATGAAGTGTATGTGGGTAAAGGGGCAAGATATCCCCTTGTTGGGAAATACTGTACTAAAGATGCCCACCTTCTAGGATTGTGAGATTTAAATAAAATATGTGAAATAGCTCATACTTCATATATTTTAAGTACTAGAAAATAATGATTATCATTTGAGATCTGTTTTGACTCTAACAGATGATTTAATAAAGTGCCTAACCTGTTCTAAATATCTATATGAAACAAAATTCTGTGGAGGGATTAGATAGCATTGTAGAGGGTTAATGCCTTTGATGATATTTATCTTTAAGTGGCATTATCCTGCTAGATGGGATATTTGAATAAAAGCCACTTTGGTCTGCCCAAGTGTAATAAGATTTAAGGCTGAGAATAGATTTTAAGGTTATTTTATAGACAGGAGAACTGCAGTCCAGAAAGGGTAATTCAGTGATAATACTGGAGATTCACGTGGGTTTAGTGTCCACATACGAGGCATCCACATACAGGGTGGGTTACATCACAGTTAAACCTAGACATTAGCTAGTAATCTACTCATTTCAAGCAGTATAATAAAAATATCTATGAGGACAGTTTTCTTTGACTGCAAAAACTGTTGGGTAGTTGTTGGTAGTGTGTTGAATGGGATTTGATTTCTTATGCTGGCTTCTTGAAGAGCTTGCTTTATTTCATTAACTACGAATGTTTTAGCATCTATACGCAAGTTACATGATAGATACATTAGCTGTAACCACACTAATGAGCAAATAGCCCGTGTTTAAGGTATAGTTCGGTAAATATGGTAAGTGGCCGAAATAGTGTAGCTTTTAGAAATTCAAGTATTGATGCAGATTTAATAGTCACATAGGTTTTTTAGAAGAGAAGATGTGCCACCTGTGGCTGTGCATGCCTGTAATCCCAGCACTCTGGAGTCTGAGGCAGGAGGATCTGAGAGTTCAAGGCCAGCCTGAACTATATAGTGAGACCCTGTCTCAAAAAAAAAAAAAAAAAAAGTATGAACTAGGCAGAATTTTGACTTGGGGATGGGACTTTTGGGCCAAAGCTAAGGAATGAATAAAGTCGTGGACACAAAATAATTTCTGTTCTGAGATTAATGATTAAATGGATTTGCACACATGGGAATAGGAAGGTAGGCGAGGATCAGTTTGTAGAATACTTTTTCCTAAAGACATGGAGTGGGTTTCCAGTGGCCTGGGAAGTTTAGATTGATTTGGGTAAAGGCCAGTTCTTATTTTCAGAAGACTAAAATTTGGTGGCAACACATAGGATAAAGCAAAGATTGGAGGCAGGGAGACTACTGCATCAAGATAATTGAGACAAGCATAAAATAATGAGGGCTTACACTACAATGTGAGGTCAGAATAAGTGCAAGACTCATAATAAAGGATGGATTTAAAGTACTTGGTAGTTGATGTTAGGGAGTGAAGAGAAGGTGAGATTGACCCAACAACTATTAACTTTCCACTCTGTAGAAAGTATTGCTTTCCAGTGTGTACCACTGATGAGATGGCAGTCTGACAGTATTTTAAATTTGAATAATTACATATCTATTAACGTACATAAGAAAAAAAGAATTAGCATATCAAACATGATTTCATGTACATTATTATGTGGAATAACACTAAGTTTTAAAAAGTGAATTTATACCAGGTGTGGTGGCGCTTGCCTGTAATCCCAGCACTTTGTAGGCTGAGGCAAAAGGATCTCTGTGAGTTCAAGACTAGCCTGAGCTATATAGTGAGATCCTATTTCAAAAACAAAACAAAAAAGTGAATTTACTTAAAGGTATTAAGGCTAGGTATAGTGGTGTATGTTATAATTGCAGCCACTCAGGAACCTGAGGGAAGAGAATCACAACTTTGAGGCCAGCCTGGGCAACTTAACAAGACCCTGTCTCAAAATAAAAAATAAAGGGCTGGAGATGTAGCTCAGTTGTCCAGCATGTGTGCAGGTCCTGAGTTCGATCCATAGCAGCGACGGGTAGGGTGGTGGAGAGAGGAAAGGATTAGTAAGTGGAGAGTACCCAGATGTAACAAGTTTAAGAACCTGATTTATTCAGCACCTGCTACTGATAGCCTATTATGTACAATGCAGTGGGGGATACAATGACGGTTTTAAGCTTGGATTATTAGAGAAGATGTAGCTCCCCCTCTCTTCCCCCGAGCTGGGGATAGCACACAGGCCCTTACACATGCTAGTCAAGTAAATGTTCTACCACTGAGCTACATTACAACCCAAGCTTTTTTTGTTTTGTTTTGTTTTGTGGTGGTAATGGGAATCAAATATAGGGCCTCATGAAAGACCCTCCCTGAGCTACATCCCCAGCCCTGTTTTTTGGGGACATGGTCTCACTATGTAGCTCACTTTGGCTTCAAACTCACTTTAGCCCAGGATGGCCTCAAACTCATGATCCTCCTGCCTTGGCTTTTTTAAGTTTTATTTTGAGGCAGGGTCTCGCTAAGTTGCTCAGGCCGAACTTCAACTTGCTATCCTCCTGCCTTGGGTTCCCAAGTAGCTGGGATTATAGACATGTATCACCACACCTGGCCCAAGCATTTTATCTTTTAACAGAAGTTTAAAGAAAAAACTTCAGGGCTGGGGATATAGCTCAGTGGCACAGTGCCTGCCTGGCAAGCATGAGGTCTTGAGTTCGATTCCTGGTACCAAAAAAAAGAAAAGAAAAGAAAAAAAAAAAACTTCGATGTAAAAGAAAAACTTGGATGTAAAAAGAATTAAGATGTATTATGCACGTGTACTAACTCCCCATGATGAATGTAGTCATTATGTATTGCAATATACTAATAAATGTTTTTTTAAAAAGAAGAAAATTAAAGTTATCTAAAATCTCTCCTCTCAGGAGAGGGTAACTACTACTTAGGAGTAGGTAATTACTATTAACATGTTGATGAATGTCTCTATCCTGGCTATTATAAGAGATATCTGGGATATTTACACCCTGAAATTTTAACCTTCAGAAGATAAATAGAATAATGGGATTTAAATAAGGAACAATTAAAAATATATAAAAGCTATATATGAAAGCTGCCCTTTTGTATAAGAAAGTAGTTATTTTCCCAGCAAGTACTGGAGTTACGTGGAAGTCCAGCTGTTAACTATAATAGAAAGGAAGCAAACTCCATGGAGAAGTAGACTTTACCCTTCTACTTACCTACTGCTTACCAGCAAGGCATTGTCTCTTTCTCAGCTTCCTTTCCTTCATCTCTAAAATAATGATAATATTTCTTGTCTTGCCCAGCTTGGAGTTATGAGGATCAAATGAGGCAGTATATGAATTTTATACAAAGGAAATTGCTATAGAGAAGGAATAAGAGGGTACTCATTTCTGTTCTTTCATGTAAAATTAGTGGGAGAAAAAAGAAAATCCAGTTCAGTTTAAGAATCTGCCATGAGGGCCGGTGAGACGGCTCAGCAGCTTAAGCGCCTGCCTTGCAGGCGCGAAGGCCCGAGTTCGACTCCTGGAACCCACATACGAAAAAGGGGCCGGTGATATCGCTCAGCGGCACGGGCGCCTGCTGGCGCGCGAGGTCCTGAGGTCATCCCCCCGGTACCCACAAAAGAAAAAAAAAAAAAAAGAATCTGCCATGAGGGCTGGTGAGATAGCTCAGCGGCATAAGCGCCTGCCTGGCAAGCGCGAGGTCCTGAGTTTGACTCCTGGTACCCACATACTAAAAAAGGGCCGGTGATATCACTTAGCAGCACGGGTGCCCACTGGCGCGCGAGGTCCTGAGTTCGACCCCCAGTACCCATAAAAAAAAAAAAAGAATCTACCATGAATCAGTTAAGTCTTTCTGTGTGCAGTGACCCTTGTTAAGCTTTGTTCTAAATCAGCATGACTTTGACTGTGACTCCCATGCTGTTGTAAACCCAGGCATCAAACCAAGAGACAAAAGCCTGTACTAAGCTATCTAATATAAGATTGGTTGTTTTATAAAAGAATTCATAATTCATATTGCAAAGCAGGTGACTGGTAAAAATAGGAGCCTAAGGACCTTTTTTTTTTTTTTTTTAATATAAAATGAGGCTAAGAAGCCAGGCATGGTGGCACACACCTGTGATCCTAGCACTATGGGAGGCTGAGGCAGGAGATTATAAATTTGAGCTCAGCCTGGGCACCTTAATTGGGACTCTGTCTCAAAAAAAATAAAAAAGAGAAAAGTTCTGAAGCGCAGCTTGGGACCCCCGGCACCAGTGAAGGGTACTTTTCAACAAAGAAGGAGCAGACCCCGTGCGCGCGCACCTTCTACCATCCCAGGAATCACGGTGGGACAGAAGCTCAAAGCTGCGGACACACGGTGACAGCTGGCACCCAGGGAGCCCCCACGGAGGATCGTGAGACAGTGGAGGGGCAGGGGAGTGGCGGAGAACTGCGCTGGCCGGCGGTGAGTGAGTGTCTCTCAGCCACAGCTGTCCCGCGCCAGAGAGCGACTGGCCCGGCGCCATTGTGGGGGTGCGGCGAAAATCAGAGCGGCTCAAAAACTGCTTTGGGAACTTGTGCTCCGGACAGGGCAGCGCGGTGCCTCTCAGCCCCACGAAAGTGAGCTGAGGGCGGCGGGTGAACGAGACTGGTCTCTCAGCCACACCTGTCCCGCGCCAGAGAGCGACTGGCCGGGCGCCATTGTGGGGGGAGCGGCGAAAATCAGAGCGGCGCGAAAGCAGTGCGCTGAAAGCGGCGGGGGAAGGAGACCGGTCTCCGCCTGAACGTCCACGCTCTGCTCACCGCCCCGCCACAGGGCCGCTCCTGGCTCGCTGGGACGGACCTGCACGGAACAAGACTCTGTCATCACACGGTGCCTGCCTACAGCAGAGTCAACACCTGGAACTGATTATTTTTATTTTTTTTATATTTTTTTATTTTTTTTTCCTCATTAGTTTTTTGTTCTGGTGAAGGGGTATTTTTGTTTTTATTTTTGTTTTATTTTTATTTTGTTTTTATTTTTTTTATTTTTTTCTTTTGTGGGGTTTTATTTCTGTTTTATCTCTTTGCTTTGTTGTTTTTGTCTTCATTTTTGTTTCTGTTTGTCTATTTGCTCTTTCCTTCATTATTCTCTCTGGCTTTTATATGAATGTAAACAGCGCCTCTAACCTCTTTGTGATTGTGGTTGTGATCTGTTCTTCCTTTTATCCTTTCCTTCTCTTTTTCCCACCAGTCCTCTGCACCAGTGTCCCAATGTTAGTGGGATCCCTCTTGGTCCTCTAACCTTACATCTAATTCTTTCCTCTTCTCACAATACTCTATTTCCTCCTTAACTCATTTTAAATTTAAACTCCTCAGGGGAAAAATTGACATACTAAGGACTTGTATACTGCATATAATTTTTCTGGTGTGTTTTAGATTTTGTTATATAACCACAACTCTGCTTTATACAGCTAAAAGTGGTAAATAACTGGTTAGCTCAGTCTGTCATTTTCTAGGCTGTGTTTGATGCTTCAGTTACCATTATAGCCAAATGTAAAATAATTGTTCTAAACAGCTTTCCTTCCTGATATTTCATGATTGATATTGACTAAGGGACACAGAAAATACAGTGGCACAGTACCAAAGAATCAAGGACTGGGCCAAACAGGTAGCAACTTCTCACATCCAACGAATTGAAGAGGTAGGATCTGGCAGAAAGCTCAAAACCCAAAAGCAAGCTCCACTTGGAAGATACTGCAGAGAAGTAGTCATCTTCTAAGGATTTTGAACACTAGCAATAAAGTAACCTATCATAGGTAATTTACAAACATCACCCCAGGAATTAAAGAAAGAAAAGATGAGACGACACTTAAACAAGATGCAACCACACACATCCAATTCACCAAAGGCAAACCTAGGGGGCAACGAGGTGGGACAATCCAAAAGCCACCCACCTGGCATATCTGAAGGGGTAACAACAAAACAATTGAATGAGGCTCTGGAAAAAATTAAAACAGAAATAATTTCACAGATAACTGCAGAGATAATGTCCACAATGAAGACTATGCTTAAGGACACTATAGCTGATACAGACAAAAAAATAGATGAGCTTAAGAAAACTATAGAAACCATGAATGCTCAGCATAGGAAAGAAATGGAATCCATAAAGCAGATTCAAGCAGATATCCAAGAGAACAAAAATTCCATTGAAAGTATTTGTAGCAGATTAAGCCAATGTGAGGACAGGATATCAGATATAGAAGACAGGCTTGCAATTAGTGATCATGAAAAGAAAGAATTCTTAAAAACAGCAAGGGACCATGAAAAATCAATTCAGCAGCTGCTAGATGACTCAAAGATAAACAACTTAAGAATAATTGGAATAAATGAAAAAGCAGGAGATAGCATAAATGACATTAAAACCTTGTTCAAAGACATTATCAGGGAGAACTTTCCTGGAAGAGAAAAAGAATTTGACCCCCCAATAAGTGAAGCTTTTAGAACTCCAACTAGACATAATCAAAAAAAAACTTCAGCCAGACATATCATAGTCAAGATCCCAGAAATTCAACAGAAGGGCAGAATCTTAAAAGCTGTTAAGGAGAAGAGACAAATCACCTATGAAGGAAAACTCATCAGAATCACAGCCGACTTTTCAGCACAAACCCTCAATTCAAGAAGAGCTTGGAATGACGTATTTCAAGCTCTAAAGGAAAATAATTTTCAACCCAGATTGATGTACCCCGCAAAACTATCTTTCAAAATTGATGGAGAAATAAAATACTTTCATGACAAAGAACATCTAAGAAAATTTATGACCACCAAACCAGCACTCCAAAATGTTCTGAAAGACATTCTAGAAAGAGATAGGAACCCCAACAGAAGGAATCCACCAGGCAGGGCAGATAATTAAGTAGCAGGAAAGGGGAAAAACAAAGAGTGGGAACCAACAATAGGAAAATATCATGATAAGTATAAGTCAATACATATCAGTTTTAACCATCAATGTTAACGGTCTCAATTCAACAATCAAAAGGCACAGACTGGCAAATGGATCAAGAAGCAAGATCCAACAATATGCTGTATACAAGAAACACATTTAATTCAGAAAGAAATTCATAGACTGAAAGTCAAAGGATGGAAAACAATACTCCATGCAACAGGAACCCAGAAAAAAGCAGGGGTAGCTATTCTTTTTGCAGACAAAGTGAATTTCAAGCCAAGAATGATTCAGAGAGATAAAGACGGTCATTACATCCTCGTAAAGGGAACAATCCAAGAGGAAGAGATAACGATCATAAATATATATGCGTCAAATACCAATGCACCCAACTATATAAAACAAGTACTAAAGGACATGAAAAATCAAATAAGCACTAATACAATTATATTGGGAGATCTCAATACTCCACTGTCACAAAAAGACAGATCAACTAGACAGAAAATCAATAATGAAATAATAGAACTGAACCAAACTTTGGAACAAATGGACTTAGTAGATGTCTACAGAGCGTTCCACCCCACAACATCAGAATACACATACTTCTCAGCTGCACATGGGACGTTCTCCAAAATAGACCACATACTAGCTCATAAAACCTACTTAAGTAAATGCAAAGGAATTGAAATTATCCCATGCATATTATCAGACCATAGTGCAATGAAATTGGAAATCAATGGCAAAAGAAATCACAAATACTCCCTAAACACATGGAAATTAAACAGCACCCTCCTGAACAACCAATGGGTCACCGATGAAATTAAAGAAGAAATGAGACAATTTCTAGAACTGAATGATAAGACAATACAACGTACCAGAACTTATGGGATACAATGAAAGCAGTCCTAAGAGGGAAATTTATAGCATTACATACTTATATTAGGAAAATAGAGCAAGCGCAAATAAACAACTTAATGGCGAACCTCGAACTTCTAGAAAAAGAAGAGCAGGTTAAGCCAAAAGCCCGTACAAGGGAGGAAATTACAAAGATCAGAGCAGAAATTAATGTATTGGAGACTAAAAAAACAATACAAAGAATCAATGAAGCAAAAAGTTGGTTCTTTGAAAGAATAAATAAGATTGACAAACCCTTATCCAACCTTATTAAAAAAAGAAAAGAAAAGACTCAAATCCATGCAATTGAAAATGAAAAGGGTGATATCACGACGGACCCTGCAGAAATACAGAACATCATCTATACCTATTTTAAAAATCTATATTCTACTAAGATGGAAAATGCAGAAGAAATGGACAGATTCCTAGATTCGTATGAATTACCAAAGCTGAATCAAGAAGATTTAAAAATCCTAAATAAACCAATATCAACCAATGAAGTTGAAGATGTAATTAAAAACCTCCCAACAAAGAAAAGCCCAGGCCCTGATGGATTCACTGCCGAATTCTACAAGAAATTTAGAGAAGACCTAACGCCACTACTTCTCAAACTTTTTAATGAAATTGAAAGAGAAGAAATACTCCCAAATTCATTCCTGGGAGCAAGCATTACCCTGATACCAAAACCAGAGAAGGACCCAACTAAGAAAGAGAACTACAGGCCAATCTCCCTAATGAACATAGATGCAAAAATCCTTAATAAGATACTGGCAAACAGAATCCAACAAATCATCAAGAAGATTATACACCATGACCAAGTTGGATTCATCCCAGGGATGCAGGGATGGTTCAACATACGTAAATCAATAAATGTAATACACCATATTAACAGAACCAAGGACAAAATTCACATGATCATCTCAATAGATGCAGAAAAAGCTTTTGACAAAGTCCAGCACCTTTTCATGATAAAAACCCTACAGAAAATTGGAATAGAGGGTCTTTATCTCAACCTGGTAAAAGCTATCTATGACAAACCAACAGCCAATATTATACTAAATGGCCAAAAACTGAAAGCCTTCCCTCTAAAATCAGGAACAAGACAAGGATGTCCACTGTCCCCACTCTTATTCAACATTGTTCTGGAAACTTTAGCCAGAGCAATTAGACAAGAGAAAGAAATAAAGGCAATAATGATTGGAAAGGAAGAAGTTAAATTATCATTATTTGCAGATGACATGATACTCTACACAGAAGACCCCAAAAACTCCACTAAAAAACTGCTAGATTTAATAAGCAAATTCAGTAGTGTAGCTGGACACAAAGTCAATACTCAAAAGTCAATAGCCTTTCTGTACACAAATAAACTTACTGAAAGAGAAATTAGGGAAACAATACCTTTCACAATAACATCCAAAAAAATGAAATACCTAGGAATCAACCTCACGAAGGATGTAAAAGACCTCTATACTGAAAACTACAGTACTATGAAAAAGGAGATTGAAGAGGATATCAGAAAATGGAAAGATATCCCTTGCTCCTGGATAGGAAGAACCAATATAGTGAAAATGGCCATACTTCCAAAATTGTTATACAGATTTAATGCAATTCCAATCAAAATTCCAAAAGCATATCTCACAGAATTAGAGAAAACAATCCTAAAATTCATTTGGAATCAGAAGAGACCTAGAATAGCAAAGGCAATTCTGGGCAACAAAGGCAAGGCAGGGGGCATCACAATCCCCGACTTGAAATTATACTATAAAGCTACTGTGATAAAAACAGTGTGGTACTGGCAAAAAACCAGACCTGAAGATCAATGGAACAGATTAGAAGATGCTGAAACAACCCCAGACATACTAAGCCACCTTATCCTTGACAAAGGTGCCAAACACATTCAGTGGAAGAAAGATAGCCTCTTTAATAAATGGTGCTGGAAAAACTGGCTCTACACATGCCGAAGATTAAAACTAGACCCATATCTTTCACCATGCACTAAACTAAATTCAAAATGGATCAGAGATCTAAATATTAAAACAGAAACATTAAATCTGCTAGAAGGTAGGATAGGTAAAACCCTTGAAGACATTGGTGTAGGCAAAGATTTTATGAATAAAACCTCAACCGCACGGGAACTATCACAAAGAATCAAAAACTGGGATCTCATCTTATTAAAAAGCTTTTGCACAGCAAGAGAAACCACCAACAGAGTGAAAAGACAACCCACAACGTGGGAAAAAATGTTTGCCAGCTGTTCCTCAGACAAAGGATTAGTATCGAGAACGTATAAAGAACTCAAAAAAATCAGACCTCCCAAATTTAAAGACCCAGTCCAAAAATGGGCATCTGAGATGAATACACATTTCTCAGATGAAGAAATACTAATGGCAAAGAAATATACAAAAAAATGTGCAACATCACTAGTCATTCGAAAGATGCAAATTAAAACAACACTGAGATACCATCTCACCCCAGAAAGAATGGCTATTATTAAGAAATCAACTAATAACAAATGCTGGAGGGGCTGTGGGGAAAAAGGAACCCTTCTTCACTGTTGGTGGGAGTGTCGACTGGTACAGCCACTGTGGAAGTCAGTGTGGAGATTCCTCAAAAAACTAGGGTTGGAGGTCCCATTTGACCCAGCTATTCCCCTTCTGGGCATCTTCCCAGAAGAATTAAAAACATCGTACCACAGCGATATATGTGCACCCATGTTTATAGCAGCACAATTTCTAATAGCCAGATCTTGGAAACAACCCAAATGCCCATCAACTGAGGAATGGATAGGAAAAATATGGTATTTTTATACAATGGAGTACTATTCAGCCATAAAGAAGGATAAACTGGAGACTTTTATAGGTAAATGGATGCAACTCGAGAAAATACTCATAAGTGAAATAAACCAGATGCACATGTGTAAGCATCGTATTGTCTCACTAGTATGAGAAACTGAAAGAGTAAATAAGATCCAAAATGTACAATAGACACAATGAATCAAAAAGAAACTGGTCAATAAGAAAGAGAGACTGGAATGGGGAAAAGAAAGAAGGGAAAGGGGAAAAAAAACTGTGTATGTATATAAGATTTTTAAGATAGATACACTGCCTGTTTTACTTAGTTCATTGAAGAGTAAGGTTTGAGCCAATAATGTGTGGACAATTGAATGCTAATGTCTGGTATCCTGAATAACTAACTTAAAGATAATAATACGTAATGCATTGGCCATTGTTACCCTCATATTACGTTGTTTTGAAAATGTGTTCTTTTTTTGATTTGTTTTGTTTTTTCTTCTCTTTAAAATAAAAAAAAATATATAAAAAAGGCTGGAGATGTAGCTCAGTGCACAGGTCATGGGTTCAATCCCCCCCAAAGTAAGTCTAATAGTAACTGCTTTATAGCAGTGAAGATTATTGAACTGTATCTAAAATACCTGATACATAGTGCCTGATATGTCATTAATAAGTAGAAGCTGTTATCATTGTTGTTATTAACCAAAAACATTAGCTATATTTTTGCTTGTTACTGAACTTAATAGAGAAGTCAGAAAATGTCAAAAACAAAAATCAGTCCTGAAAAACCATGAACACCTTAGTAGATATATTTTTAGTTTTTCTAGTTAGCATTCATTCTCCTCTTTTTGGATATATGCATTGCTTTCAATTTTTTGCTATTAAAATTTTCCTTCCGTGAATATCCTTTTATGTAAATCTTCATTTGCACTCTTAATTTTCCCCGTGGAGTAGATGCCTATTAATAGGTGCTCTCAGTTCATTGCTCCTTAGTGACCGTTCCCTGGAAGTACAGGTACCTGTGTGTCTCTTAACCATTTAAGGAAGGAGGTTAGGTTACCTGGTTCTTTTCTTTGTCTGCCAAATGTACTTTGTTCAAAACTCTAATATTTAAAAGGAAAAGAGATTGTAAATGTCAATACTATCTTGCCAATTTTTATGTATGTCCTCTTTCTCATACACATACACCCCCTTGCTCCCTTCCCTCTAAATGCTCATTTTCCTTAAAAATGATGAAAGGAAAAAGAGATAAAATGTCTGGATGCAGTAAATCTTGTGCTCCCATTAGGTTGCATTTTTCTATTTTTCCTGTTTAGTTATTTATTTATTTAAGACAGGGTCTCACTATGTAGTTCAGGCTGGTCTTGAACTCATTGTGTAAGCCTAGGCTGGCCCTTGAACTTGCAGCGATCCTCTTGCCTCAGCTTTCCGAGTGCTGGGATTACAGGTATGTTCCACCATGCCTGGCTTTATGTTGCATTTTCCTAGCTGTATAAAACAAAATTGATTTTATGTTCATCTTTTTCTTTTTTTAAAAAAATTTGCGGGGCAGGTGAGACGGCTCAGGGGCAGGTGAGACGGCTCAGGGGCAGGTGAGACGGCTCAGCGGCCTAAGCGCCTGCCTGGCAAGCGCGAGGGCCCGAGTTCGACTCCCGGAACCCACATACAAAAAAAGGGCCGGTGATATTGCTCAGTGGCACGGGCACCTGCTGGCGCGCGAGGTCCTGAGATCGACCCCCGGTACCCACAAAAAAAAAAAAAAATTCGCCCTTTTACATAGCTGAAACTGTTAGCCTTCATTTTCTAGGATATATGTTCGCTTAATTATTTGTTGTCAGGTACTACATGTGTCCAGTAGGTCAAACTTATTTATTATTTTATTCAAATCTTTCTGGCTATATTAATATTTGCTTGATATTTCAAATTTTTTTTTTTGGCTTTTTTTGTTGTTGTCTTTAAGGTTCTAGTGCTGAGCTGCGTTACAGCCCTTTTTATTTTATGTTGAGACAATCTTGCTGAATTGCCCACATTGGCCTATAACTTGCTACCTTCCTGCCTCAGCAAACCCAGTAGCTGGGATTATAGGCATATACCACTAAGCCTGAGTGTCACATTCTTTAATAATGCTTTTTCCCTTTAAATTGATTTTACTAGTACAGCTACCTCAGCTTTCTAATGGTTAATATTTGCTAGATGTCATCCTTCTACTTTTAAAAAAAAATTATTTAGGTAAAATTCAGATAAGATTTTTAGTTATGTGTGTATGCTTAATTTCTAAACCACTATCTAATTTATCTTTTTAGTTTTAACTTTATTGTTCTTGATTTTTTTATGTACTTTTTATATATCTTATAGCATATAGGTAGATTGTATTTTTTAAAATCTATATTGAAAATAACTTTTTTGCAAGCTTAGTTTAGTTATGTTGTGATTACTTTTTTTTTTTTTTTTTGTGGGTACCGGGGGGGGGGGGGTCGACCTCAGGACCTCGCGCGCCAACAGGCACCCGTGCCGCTGAGCAATATCACCGGCCCCTTTTTCGTATGTGGGATCCGGGAGTCGAACTCGGGCCCTCGCACTTGCAAGGCAGGCGCTTATGCCGCTGAGCCATCTCACCGGCCCAGATTACTGACATTTTTGAAATTATTTCTACTATATCACTTTATACTCTTTGTTGTTGTTTTCTGTTTTTTCCATATCAGACTCTCCTCTCCCCCGCCCCTTGCCCCAGCACACACACACTCTCCCTTGCATGTTTTTAGAACTGACTGAGGGTTTTTTAAAATTCTGTTTTGGTCATTATTCAGGTTTGGATATGCTTATATAACTATTTTTTAGCTAAAAATAAAACATAACTTTAAAAATCTTAAAATATATAGTGTCTTCACTGTTTCCTGACATTCCAGAGACCTTAAACAATTATCCCTTTCATCTTGTATTTTAGTTTTATCTCATTTTTATACTCCAAATAGTTATTATTGTTGTTTTATACAGTCATCATTTAGATTTACCCATATACTTACCAGTTTCTTTTCCTAATTCTTTATCTCACGTGATCCTTTTAGGAATCACTTTCCTTTTTCCAGAAATATATGCTTTAGAAAGTCCTTTGGAAAATTCTATTTTGTTATTTCATTTCATTCCAGGATGTCAACTCAAAATTGGTAGCTATTTCTCTTTGCACTTTAAAGATACTCTTCATTTGTTTTCTGGCTTTTTTTGTTCCTGATGAAAAAATCTACTCCGACCTTATTTTCATTTCTTTTTAGTTCTCTCTGGTTGCTCTTGATTGCTTTTTTATTTTGGTGTTCTTCGGGTATGGACTTCTTTATCTTGATCTTGCTTGGGATACTCTGTCCTTCCAAAATATTAGGATCCATATCTCTCCTGAAGTTTTGAAAATTCTCTGACATTGTATCCTTGACGGTTGCTTTTGTCCCACTCTCTGGTTTATCTTTCTGAAATTCCATTGTTACCATTCAGGGCTGCATTGTGGAATTTCTTCAGCTCTCTATTCTAGTTCACTGATGCTTTTGTTAGTTGTGATTAATCTGCTCTTTAATAGGTCCATCTAGTTGTGATTTTAAAGTTCTGTTTGGTTCTTTTTCAAATCAGTCTGCTAAGGTAGTTAATCTCTCGTTTCTGGCTCATGGTCTTAGTTCTCTTAGTTGTATAATGCATGCTTACTTTATATGCTGACCTGACAATCCCATTATCCAAATTCTTGTGGAGCCAGTGCTGCTCTTTATTGTTTCTATGCTTATGTACTGTGACTCATTTTCTGAAGTACTTGGTAATTTTTATTGTGAACTCATACTTGGTCACTGATCTTAATCTTTAGGAGTCCTGAGGGATCTGGGTCTAGGATATGATCCTCAGTGAAAATTTACATTTGCTTCTGTCACTTGTCCCCAGTGCTACTAAATTGGAAGCACTTTAATATATCACTTGGGTTTTCTAGACATGCAGTTAATGATTTTGAATTTTCATAGACTTTTCCCACTTTTAATGAAACTTGACCCAATTGTGTTATTTTGCCAACATATCTTTTTTCTAGCCCACCCTTTGACTCAGAATATATCCTTCATGGATATAAATCTACTCAAGGGATCTCAATTTCAACTATTTTTTGTTGTTGTTTTGTTTGTTTTATTTTGGGGGAGGAAGTTGAGACATTGTCTCACTATGTGGTTCAGGATGGTCTTGGACTCACTGTGTATCCCAGGCTGGCCTCAAACTCGAGGCAGTCCTCCTGCCTCAGCCTCCCAAGTGCTGGGATTTTGAGACAAGTGTGTGCTGCAAGTTTGAGACAAGTGTGTGCAATTTAGTGAGAACCTATCTCAAAATTTAAAAAAACTTTTTAAAGGGATAGGATGTAGCTCAGGGCTAGAGCACTTGCCCCTGGGTTGAATCCCAAATAACTAGAAAAAACAAAACAAAACAAAAACAATATTTTTAGGCTTTGTGAACATACTTCATCATTTATATACCTATCATTTATGTTTGTTTTGCAGTACACTAATAATTTTCACATAATTGCATATATGCCACTAAAATGGTTTATTTGGGCTGGTGATATAGCTCAGCGGCATAAGCGCCTGCCTGGCAAGTGCGAGGTCCTGAGTTCGGTTCCCAGTACCCACATAAAGAAAATAAATAAATAAATAAAATGGTGTGTTTGACTGATGAATATTGAATAATTTACCTTTACCATCATGGTTTGTGTAAAAAAATGAAACCACAGGCCTCTAGCATCAGACTACTTGGCTTCAAGTCTCAGTTTCCCCTTCTTTGACTGTGTGGACATAATCAAATTAGCTAACTTCTCTGTGCCTAAATTTTTGTATTTGTAAAGTGGGAATAATGAGAGTACTTACCTCGTATGGGTGATTGTGATATATAAAAGTGAGGGCCTGATGCATATGTACTGTTTAATAAATATTAGCAGCTTTTGTTATTTTTTCAATTTTTCCCAGTCCAGTTTATATATGTGATAAAGAAAAAAGATGTGTGTGTATATATATATATGTGTGTGTGTGTGTACACATACACGTATATAATTATCTTTTTATGTATATTGGCTCAAGAGGTTATACTAAAATTAAGAGCAGAGCTCCAATGAATGTTAACATTAGTTTTTATTAAAAGTACCAACATTGCTTAAAATTTCAAAGATTACAAAAAAAATCTTATAAAATTTAGCTGTTTCCTGTGCTAGCTGCTGCTCCTACCTGTACACATTTCCATATTTCTGTGTAATATATGTATGCTACTGTCTATTGCCACTATGGACGTTCAGTTATGGTAGATGGAGGTTTAATTCTCTCTCGTCCTAATTTCTGCTGTGCTTCCCCTCCCCCAGTACTTCCAGCATAATTATGTTACAATTCTTGGTTTAATTAATATTCAGTGTTTACATTATTATACCAATGCAATTATTATTCACTACTGAGCATCCCTTCTTTATCTTTTCTCCCTCTTGCTTAATGATTCCTTTTTTTTAATTCCTTTTTTAATGTGATTGATTTTTTTGTATCTGATTACTCTCATAGATTCCAGCATCTCTCAGTGTAATTTTCCTGCAAGGACAATTGCATCATCAACCTTGTCAGTTTTAGTCCTCTTCATCCCTCTTGTATCCTGGGCGAGATCTCTGTCCTCTGTGTCTGTGACGTGGTTCCTCTGAAGTCCTGTTACGCAGCTCTCATAGTAGACTTCCTTCTGTAGTCACCCTTAATATTCTTTTTGCCCTTTTTCTAGGTTGTAATCCATGTTGAACTGTCTTCTCTTAATGGTATACACCTTCCAATAGATTAATCAGATTTAAAACATGGTATAGCGGCAGAGGGACCTGACGATGGCAGCCCTCGAGGACTGTCTTTGGAGTCCACCATTTACTTTATATCTAGTGCATAGTGTTCTGGGATTGCCCTTTCCCATCATCCTGGGATTTTCTTTCCTCTCTCCTGTGCTCTTTTCTTCCTCACTTTACTTCTTCACTTTGGTGAAGAATACACCCTCTCCGAGCTTCCTGAGGAAGGTTGCATAGTAGGTAAGTTTTCTGGATTTGTGCCCTCAGAGTGTGTTCGTGCTCATGTTCATGTTTCTGTCGTCCTGGCTTGCTGCTTGGGCTGGGATATAGATTTCTAGACTGGAAATACTTTGCCTTCAGGATTATGAAGGCATTCACAGTGGGTCCCTTGCCTGCTGATGAAGTATCTGAAGCCTTTTGATGACTGATTCCTTCCATGTCACCCATATTATTCACCCATTGTGTTGGGGATTTGCATTATGCCCTTTTGATCTGGAAATTAAGGTCCTTGGGTCTAGAGAATTTTTTGGAATTATTTTGTTATAATTTCTTCTCTGTTTTTTCTTTTCTCTCTTTTCAGAGCTCCTATTACTTAAGTGTTGGGTTTCTTTTTTTGTGTGTGTGTGGGTACCGGGGATCAACCTCAGGACCTCGTACGCCAGCAGGCATCTGTGCCGCTGAGCGATATCACCGGCCCTTTTTTCATATGTGGGTTCCAGGAGTCGAACTCAGGACCTCGTGCGTTGCCAGGCAGGCGCTTATGCCGCTGAGCTATCTCACTGGCCCATGTGTTGGGTTTCTAATACTGAACTTTCTCATCTTTTCGGCCCTGTCTTCCATTTCTTAGTCTCTTTGTTCTACTTTCTGGGAGAGTCTCTTATCTTCCAATCTTCATTAGCTTTTCCTTTTTTTTTTTTTGAGACAGGTTGTTGCTGTGTAGTTCAGGCTGGTGTTGAACCCAGCGATCCTCCTGCCTCAGCCTCCCAAGTGCTGGGATTACAGGCATGCACCACTACGCCTGACTCTTCCTTAGCTTTGCTTTGCTTTTGCTTGCTTGCTTCTCTTTCTTTCTTTCTTTCTTTCTTCCTTTCTTTCTTTCTTTCTTTCTTTCTTTCTTTCTTTCTTTCTTTCTTTCTTTCTTTCTCTTTCTTTTTTTAATGAGACAGGGTCTCATTATGTAGTTAAGGCTGGCCTTGAACTCACTTTGTAGTCCAGGCTGGCCTTGAACTAAGAGCAATCCTCCTGCCTCATCTGGGAATACAGGCGTGCACCACTGTTTGGATTCTTCCTTAGCTTTTAATTTAATTTTTTTATTTCGAGACAGGGTCTCACTAAGTTGCTCAGTTGCCCAGGCAGAGCTCAAATTTGAGATCCTACTGTTTCAGCCTCCTGAATGTTGGGGTTATAGGTTTGCCCACCACACCTAGTCCATGGCCCTCTTTTTTTGCCTCTCCAGAGAGATTAAACTTTAAGGTTTCTGCCACAGTGGAAGAGAGGCACTTGCCTGTGCATAGGGTTGGAAAGGGAATCTGGAGCTTTAACCATTTCTCAAACAGCTCTTACCCAATTCTTATTTTAGCTACCTCTTCTTTTCCCCTAGTTCCAGAGGTAACTAGTGCTGTTATTTCCCAAGCTTTTGAGCCTCAGTGGTATAAATCAGACTGGCTCTCCATTTTTCCCTACTTCTAGCTTATGATTCAGCTTTCTTTGATCTACTTAATCAGTTATCATTTGCCCATCCACTTTCCTGCTTCACAAATGTTTTTATCTCTCCTGTTTCTCCTGTCCGGTGGGTTTTTTAGCAAAAGAAAGAAAGAAAGAAAGAAATCTCTTGACTAAATTAGATGTGAGTGTTCCTTCTTTTATCTTACCTTTGAAGTCTCAATTTTTTAAAATGGCAGTTCCTCATGTATTTTTGAGTCATGAGTGAAATAAGATGTTTGCATATAATTTGGAAAATAGATATCTAATAGTTTTACATTATTGTAGTTTAACCATATAGAAATAACTATTAACACTTTGTTATACTTTCTGTTAGTTTTTTCCTGCTTTCTTCACCCAGTAAACCATTTCCCATGTGAGGACATAATCTTTGAGAACATTTCTAACAAATGTACAAGGTATGATTGAAAAATACAGTGAATGTTTAATTTTTTAAAATGTATCACAGTAAAAGAGACACATTGCCATTAATCTCCCTCAAAATATTCCCTCTTCCTTCAAACACACTTATTCCATCATTCTTGCCACTTTCCGAAACTGTTCTGGAAGTCCTCTTTCATGAGTCTCTTTTGTTGTACTGTCATGACTGTCTTGATATCCTGAATTGGTTCAAAACATTTACCTTTTGTAGTCATTGTTGACTTTGGGGAAGAGCCAGAAGTCACACAGTGCCAGATCCAGTGAATAAGGTAGATGAGGACACATCGTAAGGTTTTTATGAGCCTGCTTTTCTGTTGGATAGCCTGCAGCAGTACCATTCACCGTATTTTTTAATCACATCTTATAAAACCACTCATGAAAGAGGACTTCAAGAACTGCTTCAGAAAGTGGCAAGAACAATGGATAAATGTGTTTTTGAAGTAAGGGGGAGTATTTTGAGGAAGATTAATGGCAACATCTTTTACTGTAATGATTTTTAAATTAAATAAAAGTTCAGGTATATTTTCATCACCCCATATAATTATTTGATTGTATATGTCATGAGCAATTCCCCATGTCACACAGTCTTTGAAAACAAAACTCCTAATGGTTTCATAATATGGTCTTCATATGATTTTATTGATTTATTGTCTTATTGATAAAAATTTACATTTTTTCCATTTTCTTTTCTGAATCTAAATTACTCTAGACCAGTGATGGTGAACCTTTCAGAGTTTTCAGTGATAACAAACAGCCTGCTGCAGCACACATGCCATAGGTTCTCCACCACTGCTCTAGACTATATCAGCAAAGTCAGGAACATCTGCCTTGTTGGTGATTGTATCTTCAGTGCTTGACCCATGTCTCACATGGAATGGTGGTTTGGGAATGTTTTGTTACACACAAAAGTCTATGAAGGGATATTACTGGACTAGAAGGTATGAACTTCTTGCAGGTTGTTGATAATTTATTTTCCTTTTATTCTTTGATTCAGAATAAGAAACAAGGATGTAAAAATGAGGAGGTGCTTGCTGTACTAGGCCATGAACTGGGGCACTGGAAGTTAGGACACACAGTCAAAAATATCATTATTAGCCAGGTAAGTTTGAAGTGACAATTTACTTTTATAACGTAGTCATCAATTTAGAAATACGGCAGGCATAAGAGGTCATACACTAGAGAGGTTAAGACAGACTTGAGCCCAAGAGGCTGAGGCAGAGGATAACAAGTTTAAGCCCAGGCTGGGTAATTTAACAAGACGCTGTCTCAATTTTTTTTTTTTTTTTCTTTGAGACAGGGTGTCACTTTATAGTTCAGGTTGGCCTTGAACTTACTATGTAGCCCAGGCTGGCCTCAAACTGGTGGTGCTCCTCTTGCCTCAACCTCCCAAGTGCTGGGATTACAGGTGTGTGCCACCGTACCTAGCTTCAAAATATTTTTTGAAAAGTCTGGAGATATAGCTTAGTGTGAAGACCCTGGGTTCAATCCTTACTACCACAAAAACATAAATAAAAATAAAAAGGGTTGAAAATGCAGCTCAGTCATAGAACATCCCCAGATTCAATCCCAGGTACTACAAAAAAAGAAACTTCATAGCCAGGCTGCCTGTGTAGGCTATCATTGAGACTCCCTGCCTCAATTCCCTCTGTCCTCAGGCAAGTTCCTTAACTTCTCTCAGCTGTTTCTTCCTTCATTGACTGATGATACCTCATAGAAGTAAAAATTAAATGAATAATACCTATTGGAGATGTACCTGGAATGAGGTAACTGTTATGTAAATATTTATTGTTATCGCCATCATTGTCACCACATTCAGAGTTGTTCAGATGTATCAAAGGGAGCAAGCATAGATAAATTAGATATTAAAATGCTCGCCCCCTCCCCATGCTGGGTATAAACCCCAGGGCCCTGGACATGCTAGGCAAGTGCTGTACCACTGAGCTACATTCCCAGCCCTTAACATGCCTTTTAAAAATGTTTTTGATCATTTAAAAGTAATTTCACGGGCCGGTGAGATGGCTCAGCAGCGTACGTGCCTGCCTGGCAAGCGCGAGGGCCCGAGTTCGACTCCTGGAACCCACATACGAAAAAAGGGCCGGTGATATCGCTCAGCGGCACGGGCGCCTGCTGGTGCGCGAGGTCCTGAGGTCAACCCCCGGTACCCACAAAAAAAAAAAAATTTTCACTGAAAATTGTAGGAAATATAGAGAAGAAAGTAATTCCAATAACATTCCTCCCCTGGGTATTAATACATCAGAATGAGCAGGTTTCCACACTGTGGTTGAAGCAGCACTGACTCCTGTGGACTGGTTCTGAGCATGTGGAGCCTTCCCTGAGTCTGAGGTGGGTCTCTGCACCTGTCAGAAAGGCCAGCCAGGGCCGGTGAGATGGCTCAGCGGCGTAAGCGCCTGCCTTGCAAGCGCGAAGGCCCGAGTTCGACTCCCGGAACCCACATACGAAAAAGGGGCCGGTGATATCGCTCAGCGACACGGGCGCCTGTTGGCGCGCGAGGTCCTGAGGTCGTCCCCCCGGTACCCACAAAAAAAAAAAAATTTTTTCACTGAAAATTGTAGGAAATATAGAGAAGAAAGTAATTCCAATAACATTCCTCCCCTGGGTATTAATACATCGGAATGAGCAGGTTTCCACACTGTGGTTGAAGCAGCACTGACTCCTGTGGACTGGTTCTGAGCATGTGGAGCCTTCCCTGAGTCTGAGGTGGGTCTCTGCACCTGTCAGAAAGGCCAGCCAGGGCCGGTGAGATGGCTCAGCGGCGTAAGCGCCTGCCTTGCAAGCGCGAAGGCCCGAGTTCGACTCCCGGAACCCACATACGAAAAAGGGGCCGGTGATATCGCTCAGCGACACGGGCGCCTGTTGGCGCGTGAGGTCCTGAGGTCGTCCCCCCGGTACCCACAAAAAAAAAAAAAAAGAAAGGCCAGCCAGTTGGTTACGGGGGATGAATGGCATGGGAAGACTCTGAAGGCCTGAGGGCAGTTGGCTCTTGCCTTACATCTTTAGGTATAAAAATGAGTTTCTGGCTTGAAGATGTGTTCTTTGGATACATGTAGTCAGTAAGACATTAAATAAATCCAATCCAAGTTCAAATTAAGTGTTTGGTCTAGTAAGGAAAATCACTGCCCCTTCCCTGAAGGAACAGGTCCAGTGGAATTGGCCTACCACAAGGTGGTGAGCTGGTCCTTAAACTGATGCCTTGTCAGGGCTGGGGTCAGTTGCATCTCCAGACAGGTGGGAGCCAGTGGAGAGAAGTCTATTGTGGACTGATACACTGACTCCATCTCTGTCACCTTGGCCACTGTTCATGAGCCCCTTGACCAAGTTTTGAAGTGGCTGTGGAAGAGAGGCTGGCTGACCGCCACAGAGCAGGCATCTGCAGCTGATCATCAAGAGCCTCCTGTCCTCATGGGACTCTAGTTATTATCACATGAGGCCTAAGGATTAGCATCCTCTGGGCTGATTTTGGATGTTTCCCACATATCTTTTTCCTAAATCTCCTGGTAGCCATCCTCTAGTTCAGTGGTGGTGAACCTATGGCACACATGCCACAGACGGCTGTTTATTATCATTGAAAGCTCTAAAAGGTTCGCCATGTCTGCCGTAGTTTGTTCTGAAGCCCTCATCCATCTAAACGTTGGTAGCCCACTGCCAGTAAATCGCTGTATGTCCTCAGCTCAGGCCCTGTCTCCTCCACTGAGCGGACAGTGAGACAGTGTATCTAAAGTTGCCCTGGCTGCGAGCACTTCCCTTCACACCGCCTGCCAAGCTGGCATACTGTATTGTTATAACAGGCTCCAGTATTTTCCTCTTCCTCAGGTGAGTGACTGTAGGGAACTCCTCATGAGAGAGGAGCGATTGAGGGGCAGAACAGCCTCAGGAGTCAGGTCAGCATACTAGAGTAGAACACCTGCTTGTTAGCTTCCTTCTACCTTCTGGTTTGCTTCATTTGCATACCTTTGTGTACACATCCACCTGATGGTGGATGCGCTGGGCATACCAGTTTCTGGCCAATCAGCTCTATAGCATCTAGCTCAGGAGGAACAAACAGCTCAGATATCCGATGGCCAGGAATTCAGTCGCCATGTAGGAGGGCCCAGTAGCAACCCAAATGTTATTTTCAAAAGGACAATAGTTACTTGACAAAAATGGACAGACTATGGGGGCATCTTCGTTGTGAGTTTTCTGTTGGAGCTTGTCACACGGACCCACTGTGTGATTAGGCCTGAGTTGCAGAGCCTGGGCCCCTGGTGATGCTAAGTGGCAGCATCTGGATTAACCTGGTAAATGGCTCGGAGCAGTGCACTTAATTATAGTATGTGTGGCCTCCAAGTTTCTAAGAGAAAAGGATGGAATTTGTTCTCCATGTTTACTTGAAGAAGTATGGTCTGGTACAGGCTTTTGATTTTTTATTTTTTTTTTTTTCTCTTTCTTGTGTATTGGTAGTGATAGATCCGGTTTTTTTCTTTGATCTTCCTAACTGTTCCTTACAGCTCCTAAAGTCCTCCTAAAGAGGGGGCCGGTGAGATGGCTCAGTGGTGTAAGCGCCTGCCTGGCAAGCGCGAGGGCCTGAGTTCGACTCCCAGAACCCACATACGAAGAAAGGGCTGGTGATATCGCTCAGCGGCACGGGCACCTGCTGGCGCGCGAGGTCCTGAGGTCGACCTCCCGGTACCCACAAAAAATAAATAAATAAATAAATAAAGTCCTCCTAAAGAGCACTCAAGGGAAACCTGTTGCTTTGAAGCCTTGCATTTTGGTTGAGTTGGAGGCTTTGTGTCTGATTGTGGTCTTATAAAACAAATCCAGAATCATTCTAGCTCCTTCACTTCGGAGTGAAAATATTTGGAAAATTTTATTTTCCTTTTGAAATTAAAAGGGAAACTATAAAAGTACCTAAGTAACTTCTGCTGTGTACACACTAATATCTTACTTAAAATTCCACCATAATTCCCTGTGCTTCTGTGGTGCTGCTCACCCCCCAGTGAAATGCTCAGCAATAACTTATAACTTCATGTCCTGTTTTCTAGATGAATTCTTTCCTGTGTTTTTTCTTATTTGCTGTTTTAATTGGTCGAAAGGAGCTTTTTGCTGCATTTGGGTTTTATGATAGCCAGCCTACTCTAATTGGACTACTGATCATCTTCCAGTTTATTTTTTCACCTTACAATGAGGTAATGTATAATCTTTAAAATTCTCTCACATAACACTTTGCCTGTTGCAGATCTAAGCCCTTTAGGGTAGTATAAAAAGTCAATAAAACTGTACAGCCTTAACAAGTAGTTGAAATAGTCTTTTAATCCCCTGATTGACTGGCCATTATGAAAAAGTAATAGAAAAATCCAAGCACAGATAAATAAATGTGTATAAGCATTTATTTATTTGTGCAGTGGGAGTAGAGAATTAGACTTAGGCAGTGAAAGCCTTGCTATTTCATAGGCCTCAGAGATTAGTAGATGGAGACCAACGTTGGGAGTTGCGACCTGGGTGCCCTAGGCCAGGTACTCACTAGTGCTTGGGCAGAATCTTCTGCGTGAGGGGACAAAGCCAGTGATAATTGAGTGTATGTATGGCCGGATTAAGAGAGGCTGTATGACAGTGTTCCTCTGATTGTGTGGATTTATGACCACCTGCCTAAAATAGCTCAAATAGCCCATCTTTATTTAGGTATATTTTGAAGTGAACTCAACTACTAAATGTAAGGGGAGGGGGAAAAGAAAAACCTCTGAACAACCCTAAAAGAGACCACCAAGGATAATCACCAGCAGCACTCCCACCTTTTTGTAGAAAAGACTGTCCTGTTCAGTTGGAGCCCAGCAGCTATTAATGAGCTTGATTATCTGATTTGTGGTCCAGTATAAAGCAGGTTAAAGAAGAAAACTGGCCAGGCTTGGTGGTGCATACCTGTAACCCAGCACTCAGGAGGCTGAAGCAGGAGGATTGCTGAGAGTTTGAGGCTAGCCTGGGCTACACAGTGTGTTCAAAGCCAGCCTGGACTACATAGTGAGACCCCGTCGCAAAAAAAAAAAGAAGAAAATTAAACAGACTATAATGGGAAATCGCACAGATAGTAGCAATGATTATCAGCTCAACAACAAGGGAAGAAACAAAAAAAATTATTTAAGTAAATCTGGTATGGGGGCACATGCTTACCGGTATAATCCTAGAGCTCAGGAAGCTGAGGCAGTAAGACCAAGAGTTTGAAGCCAAGTTGTGCGGCCCTGTCTCAAAAAAGCATAAATGAATAAAGCCAGGCATAGTGGTATATGCCTGGAATCCCAGCTACTCAGGAGGCTGAGACAGAAGGATTACAAGTTCTAGGCCAGCCAAGGCAATTTATGAAGACCCTGTCTCAAAATAAAAAAGGGTTACAGAAGTAACTAATCATTCGCTGATCTTCCAGCTACATAAGGTCACAAACGTGCCGTCATGCCCAGCTCAGTTCATGATTCTGCTCCAAAAAGTATGTCAAGATTTGAAAGGAAATTTCAGACAAAATTAGGAAGTATTTAAGGGATTCCCAGACTTTATTTTGAAACTCTGCTACTGACACATTAACAACTGCTTTTTTTAACCTTTCTAAAATTTTTTATGTTGAAATATTTTAAGTACCTGTAGTACTTCAGTTTATAAAGACATTTTCCCCCTCAGAACTTATATTTTCTTTCTCCTCTCTTCTCTCTCCCTCCCTTTTCCTCCCTTCTTTCCTTCCTGTCTCCTTCCCTCCCTTCCTCTCTCCTTCTGTCCTTCCCCAACTCCCTTCATTTTTTCCTCCCTCCCGCTTGTCTTTCTCATGCCAGATATGGTAACCAGGGCTTTTGCACCAAGCGACAGCCCAGTCCTTTTTTTTTTTTTTTTTTTTTTTTGAGATAAGAGTCGCAATAAATCACTAAACTGGCCTAGCTGGACCAACAATCCTCCTGCTTCAGCCTCCCAGAATGCTGGTTTACAGTGTGCCACCACAGTTGGCAGGATTTATATTTTCAGATGAAAATTTCTGTGTCATAGTAGTCCTCATAAACTGTATGCTTATTCTGGTGATACTATCATAGGTCAGAACACTTATAGAAAATTGAGTTTGAGATTATCAGGGGCTGTGGCAGTTTTTTAGAATAATCTCGGTGAAGACGGTCAGTATTCTTTAAAGGTGCGTAACTGATTGAGAACCCAGGGCCTCGCACATGATGGGCAAGCACTCTGGCACTGAGCCTGCCTTCCCAGCCCGAAGTCTGCATACAAATTACCGTGGCTACAGTCTGACTCTACAAAGTCCTACGCATTGGCTTTGGAGTCCCCAAGAAGAGCAGCACCACACCTTCCACCCGTGTGGCTTCCTGAACATTGTCTGATGTCTCTGAGCTTCACTGCCTCAACCTTAGAGCAGAAATAAGAGATTGCTGGAGGACACATAGGATGCCTGCCTCAGTACTTGGCACATGGCAGAGTCTCAAAAACTGAAATTAAAAAAAAAAAAAAAAACTAATTTTTTTTTTTTTAAAAAACGGTCTCACTATGTAGTTCAGGCTGGCCTTGAACTCACTGTATCCCAGGCTGGCCTTGAACTCACAGGGATCCTCCTGCCTCAGCCTCCCTAGTGCTGGGATTACAGGTGTTTGCCACCACAACCAGCTAAAAAAACTGCAGTTTTTTTAGTAAGGATGATATTCATATGTATATATACCTATTTCTGGTCTGCTTGCTCATAGCAGAAAAGGCTCAATTCATAATAATCACGCCACCCTAGGCCCTTTCATTTGCCTGCCTTTCTCTTATGCTCAGCAGTCAGCTTTGGACTCCTTCAGTGACAACAGAGAGCCATGGGAGCAGGGCAGCTAAAACCCTCTTTCCTTTCCTTTTCCAGGTTCTTTCTTTTTGCCTCACAGTCCTAAGCCGAAGATTTGAGTTCCAAGCTGATGCATTTGCCAGGAAACTCGGGAAAGCTAAAGACTTATATTCTGCTTTGATCAAACTAAACAAAGATAATTTGGGATTCCCTGTTTCTGACTGGTTGTTTTCAATGTGGCATTATTCTCATCCACCACTACTGGAGAGACTTCAGGCTTTGAAAAATACAAAACAAGACTGAGATGCCTAGAGTCTGTGACCGAAGACATTTCTGATTATTTCTGTCCTGGCAGCATGTTCCTGCTCTTGATGTTTTTAAACTTTTTTTTTTTAAGAGAGAAACAATTAGGTACAGAGAAGCCCAGATTTAAATATACTTAATATCTCATTTCAAAAATGATTTTAATATTCAATTTCTTAAAACACTGGATAAAATTTTGAAGCTTAATATTTTTAAAGGCATAGTTTTACCTTTGACATCTGATTTTCCATCAGTTTGTTATTATTTAAGAAAATGCAGAACTGGTTTTATGTATTCACTCATCTGGGTCTTGCGTAAGGGCACATGTGGAGAGGGGGCACCTCCTCCCCCTCCTCTGACCTGTTCTGCAAGGCGGAAACACCTGAATCCCCTTGCTGTTGTGATTTAACCTGGCCAATCAGTGTTTTCAATAAGAAAGATAATGGTTGGTAAGGGTGGTGTTAATGGTTGTAAGGGTGGTGTTAATGGTTGGTAAAGGTGGTGTTACTTAAATGAGAGTTGTTAGAAATATGCTCTGCTGTTCTACCACGTTTCAAATCTCTTCTTTCTCTTGCTGCCCACTGATCAGGAATTTCTACACTTGATCTTAGCCAAAAGGCCAAGAAGCGATAATCAGGAATTTCTAATAGTGCTTTGAAATTAGAAATTACATGTAGGATGTTTTAAATCAATGAATTTCTTTTCTTTTCTTTTTTTTAATAAAAATCTTCAGTTTTTGCTTTTGCTTCCACCTGGTAGGTATGATCGCACCAGGCTTTTTTCATTCATTTGCTTTTTTTTTTTTTTTTTTTTTTTTTGAAACAAGGTCTTGCTGTGCAGTTTAGGCTGAGCTTGAACTCATTATGTAGCCCAGACTGGCCTCGAACTCACAGTGATCCCCTGCCTCAGCAAGTGTTGAGATCACAGGTGTGCACCACCATGTCCGGCATCTCTTATTCAATAAATAGTGTATTCTTTCCTTTAGCAGAAATTGCCATATTGAACAGATTTTATACTGTTAGAAGTGGCAGAATATGGAAAAAAAGAAATTACATTTTAAGAGACATGAGGGACAAATACTAATGATTCTCTTAGAATATTACAGGAAAAAATATAGTTTTCTATCTTAAGGACAGAAGAGCTGGTTTTTATTTTTGTAATTTTTATCAGTAGTCATAAGTACTATTAGGGCTGGAGCCATTTTTAAAACTTAATAATTCTTGATATGTAGATAATGTTTACTTTCCAAAAATTGCCATGAAAGATTCCCAGTTTTAAAAGCTGTATGTTTGACTGCTTCAAATCTGTCCACTTTCTGAATGAGAACTTACTTTGTGTCTAACACTCCCTCTCACTGATAGTGTTTACTTTCTGGGCGTTTATTCCAAAGCGGGTTGACTGTGTACCTTTGGTATCTGACCATACAGTCTTTTGCTCAGCTGACATTTGAGTAATGTCTTCACATGGAAATATAATAAAAATTAAAATCTAGTTTAGTACTGCATTGTTTATTTTCCTACAGCTAAAGTGGAGCAGTCCCTGTGCTTTTTATCCAGTGTCTTTTTGTGACTTCGGGCTCTGAGAACTGCCTTTTCCTTCTGTGCCTTTAAATGCAAAGTTCAGTTCTGCACAAGTAAAACATTAAAAATTGCCAGCGTAGACCTGTGTGCCTTGTCTTTCGTTTGATGTAATTTGTGTCATGTATTGCCCAGATGTGTGTTTCTTAGCCTTAGAAGAACGGGGTGGTGGTCTATGAGAGTCGCATGAAGAAGTAGCCCTCACACTGAATGGCGTCAACACTGTCCGCAGGCCTCACACAGAGTCCTCTTCATGACTTCCTCCTTGTCTACAGACAATGGTTCTTGCTGATGTTTCCTGAGAAGTTTCGTTTGGAGTCATTCCTTCTCCGTTTTTGTAATTTCATATTATCTCTGGCCTACCTGGTCTACTGCAGTTTCCTCTGGTCTTCCTGACTTACGAGTATGGCACAGTAATTAGCTCTGTAATATATGACCACCCTCGTCACCCACAGTCTGGATGGCAGGGGCTCAGGGAGGATGAGAAAAGACTGGTGGGCTCCTGAGATCCTGGCCGAGCAGGGGAAGAGGAGATAGGCCAACCAAAGAAGGAAAGAGTGGCACTCTGCACCCTAAGACTTGGCAGACAGGATCAGGGTCAAGTGGGGCAAATCCTCGGGTAAAGAGGCCTGACCCCGGCAAAGTGGATGTCTGGTTCCAAGGCAGAGTCTGGGCTGTGTCTGTATACTGACTTTATCTGAGTTGATCCACTGGTGAAATCCAAGAGCTGCTGGTAAATTCTGCCTGTTTGGGTAGGAGCAAAATTCCTGGAATAAATGGAATGACCTTAGTACCAACGATGATGGTCTGAGCTTTCTCCTTATACTCTATATGCTCACTGTTACTGCTTATCCTTTGTGTAGATTTCCCCTCCCTGAGGAAGCTCCTTCTGCTTGGTCTTTTCTATCAATGTTTTGCATACTTCTGCACATAAATACTTTATGTAGCTTTTGACTATTTTGAGTATTCTATCATTAGCAGAAAACTTACTAAATAGCAGCTGAGGGCCTGAAGTTCTGTCCTTAGGG
This sequence comes from Erethizon dorsatum, assembly GCA_028451465.1. Classification (NCBI taxonomy): domain Eukaryota; kingdom Metazoa; phylum Chordata; class Mammalia; order Rodentia; family Erethizontidae; genus Erethizon; species Erethizon dorsatum. Next base: position 103,225,622 of record CM051827.1, on the reverse strand, counting down.
ACTGTACAAAGAAAATTACCAAGAACATGTAAGCTAAAACTTGAATCCAAATTTATCACAAAAAACTTTTTTGCGGGGAGGGGGGTTGTGCTGGGCATTGAACCCAGGGCCTCATGCATCTAGGCAAGCACTCTACCGGCCTACATCCCCAGCCCAGCCAAAAACTTGATTTAAGACCACAACTGGGTTGGGGATATAGCTCAGTGGCACAGTATTTGCCTAGCATGCACAAGGCCCTGGATTTGATTGCGGTACAGCAAATAATACACCCACAATGATGCGAGCAAGTAACTTGAAAGCGTGTGTGCGTTAGGCCGAGTACAGTTTGGAAAGCAAAACTAATCCACTGTGGAGTATTCAGACAACATGGCCAGGTGAATCTCAGGCTCTTCTTTTGTTATCCAGGAAGCTTTCCAGAGAGGAGGATGTCCTAAACAGTGGGACTAGACATGAGCCGGGAGTCCTCCAGTGTTCTAAAACCTGTGCAATCAGACTGCCTCTACCTGGCGAGCAGACAGCTGCCCTGCTTCAGGTCAGAGCTCTCCTCCAACTCACTAGATGATAGTAAAGGGAAGGCATGGCAGGCTTTTGACCAGGATGCAAAAATACTAGTGTTTGTCTAGGATTTCAAGAGAGGTCACACTCACATAACTTTTATTATAGTATATTATGATACTTGCTCCATTTTATTAGTAGTAATTGTGAACCTCTTACTGTGCCTAATCTATAAGGTAGACTTCATCTTAGGTATGTATGTGTAGGAGAAAAGTGTTGATAGGACTCACCTGAGCAGGTGTCAGCATCTCAGGAAGAGGGAAGCGCAAGTGTAAAGGCCTTGAAGCGGGAGCCAGCCTGGTGTGTGAGAAACACCAGAAGACCAGAGAGGCTGGGACGCTGTGTGCCAGAAGGGAGGAGTGGGAGGTAAAGTTGGGAGAGAGCAGATTTTGCAGGCCATAGTAAGAATTCAAGCTGTACTTGGGTGTGGTGGGAAGCCATGGAAAGTTTGGAGCCAAGGGCTGACATGATCCGTTTAGCAGGCGCATCCTGGCTTCTATGTTAGGGATGAGGGGACTGGTTGGTAGGTCCTTCCAGTGCTTTCAGCAAGAAGTCATGGTGCTAGGCTGTGGTGGTGGTCAGGGGTGCAGGCTGTGTCCTGGAGGAGCAGTGTTGGACTCTGGAAGGGGCTGGGCTGTCTTGCTGCAATGTCCTTTCTGTGAAGCTGCTTAAACACCCCCTCCCTAAGTGTAAACAGGGGAGTTGATTTCCTCCTTCATTATTGTTACGCTAGATTTTTTTTTTTTTTTTTTTTTTTGCCTCAAAATTTGGTTGTGGGGGCGGCCAGTCCCTATTGGCAGTGAGAAGAACCACCCAGATACTCGGGTCATCTGGAACACACAGCCACACACAAACCCAGCACAAGTCCCTTCCTTCCTGGTGTTATGATTGTTGGGGTCTTTTCCTTTGAGCATCCTGATCATATTATATTTATTGAGCACCTGCTGTGTGCCAGACACTGGTCTGTGTGCAGGAAAAAACAGGAAATGAGAGATCACAGTCCTGCCCTGGCGGAGCTCATATTCTAGTGTCTTGTATGGATGTGCTGAGGAGAAACGGTCGAGCAAGGGAGAGGATCTGGAATGTCAGGGTAGAAAGAAAGCCGATTTTGAGGAAAGACCTGCAGCAAGGAGGCTGGCAGTGATAACACTGGGGACACATTCCAAACAGCGGGCACAGACAGCATGCGTGTGACAAGTTTGAGGAGCAGCACAGGGCTGGCCTCGCAGGAGTGGAATGGACCAGGGCCTGAGCAGAGTGAGGAGACATGGGAGACTTGTCACACACAAAGTGATCTAAGTGACATTCACGTACCAGAAGTCTTACAAAAGGTAGCAGCCACCGGTCCCTAAGAATTAGTCCCCTTTCAGCTCCTTCAACTACCTGAATTGTAAGAAATGAGATGTAACTGCCCATGAGATTTGTGAACCATCAGCTTCTCTGTGGTAACCGATACCCTCCAGTGGGCCCAGTCTCAGAAAGACAGCAAGGGGCAGGGCACTGTCCCTGGGCCGATATGGGGGGCAACTTCAAGGAGTGGACCCTAAATCCAAGATTTCAGCTACTAGGACCAAGAATGTGACCCTGCATAGGGAAGAGAGACCCCTCCGTGCCATGGGAATGCCCTGGGATAGGCCAGCTCTCATCCTCTTCCCTTCCCCCACTGGGCCCTGGATTCTCTGCATCTCCCAGCTCCCTGGCAGCTGCACAGCTCAGTGCCTTCTGTGGGGCCGGGGACGCTGTAACTCAGGGTTTGCCAAAGCACTGAGGGCAAAGCTCTTAGTGGCCCTTGGTGCTACCCCACCTTGTCCCCAGCTGTGCCTGGGTAGGGGTAAGGGAGCTGAGACATCCCTCGTGGAAAATGTGTGTTCTGAGGGGCAGGGAGACGTGAGGATGGCCGAGTGTGGTGAGAGGTCATGGGGCCTCGGCTTTAGCAGATGCTTGGGCTTCAGGCTAGAGTCATGTGCCTGCCTCCAGGAGGGCTGGGGTTGGCAGAGAGCTTGATTTGGGAACAACACATGCCTAAATCAATCTTGGAGCAAAGGAATTGATCACTCCCTGAATTTCAAAAACTCCTGGCTGGACTATAGAGCCATAGACCAGAAGGGTCCATATCAGATCTGAGCCAGACTCCCCTAGACTTCCGTCACGCAGGCCCATGTCTGTTTCTCTCACAGGCCTAGGAACTCCTGGAAGGCCATAGCCGAGCTGCTCCAAGGCCAGCACACAGTGGATACTGAAACTCACCTGCCAGGTGCCAGGCCCTGGTGTGACAGTGGGTGGGCTATACTTGGCAATGGCACAACCGAGTCCTTGCCATAGCAGTACAAAGGCTCAGAATGGGCAGCAGGTCACCATCCTGCCTCCACCCCAAGCTCTCCCCAAGGATGGGCAACAGGCCATGCTGCTGTCCCAATGCTCACCATTCAGGAAGTGCCCAGATGAAGACGTTCCCACACCCTCCCTCCCTCCCATGCCCCTGACCACTCTGTCCAGGCAATGGAGGCCCAGCGACTTCCCACCCTACCCACAAAAACACTGAGCCCAGCAACTCACAGCCTGATTTGTACCCAAGTTGAGGGCTTTTATTTACAAAGATAGAGACCCGAATGGATATGGGGAGAAGGGGGCGGGAGAGAGTAATGCCAGGAAGAGGAGGGAGATGGGTGTTTAAATACTCAGATGGGAGGCAGGAAGGAAGGGGTGGGACTGGCTTAAAGATGGCCACCTCAGGGTGGTCACCCATCAGCAGTCACCCAGTAAGTCCAGAGAATGAGATCAGGAACCAGCAGAGACCTCAGTCCACCTGTCCCAACGATGAGATGGAAAGTGGAAGATGGTGCAGATTAAGGAAACATCTGGTAACATCCAGTGGTGCTCCCGGAAGGAAAGTGACCCTGTTCCCTCAGAGCTCTGACTTTCCAGCAATGCTCGCTCTGCCGGCCTCACCTTTTCACTCTAATGCCCTCCCTTTCCTTCCCCTGCATTTTAGAACTCCTCATCCTCAGGGCCTCTGGATCCTATACCAAAGGTCCTAGGAAGCTAGCTCCCCGAGTTGGGAGCGTGTCCACTTGGAGAGGACCCAGGATGCTGGCGGGCTCCATCCTGGCCTGCTGCTCATGGTCCCTTAATGGATCCAGGCTCTGTCAGGCGGGCAGAGGTATAGGCTGACGCTCCGAGGCAGGCTGCGGGCTCGCAGAAGCCCGGCAGCCCCACGGGGCCTGGCAGGCCAGGTCGGCCTGTCTCTCCTGGAGTCCCTGGGGATCCTCGGTCTCCATCCTTGCCGTTGATTGCCTGGCCAGGCCGACCAGGGAGTCCTGTGAAAGGAACAAAGTCAAGACATCAGGGCCTCCTTCTATCTTACCCTAAAATTCTTAAGCTGGGATTTTTTTCAGGTGGGGAGAACAAGACCAAGGACAGCACAGGAAGAAGGAGCTCTGCCCCATAAACAGATTCTGTGGTTTCTGTTGCTCACAACTCCCAATCAGTGAATGCTCTTCCTGCCCCTCTATGAAGTGACTGGCGCATCCCAGGAAGTTCTCAGAGTCCCTGCTTCCAGTTCCCAGCCAGACCAGGCTAAGGGTGAGGCCTCCATGGAAGAGTGCCAGGTGTCCCTGGGTCATGAATCCCCAGGCTCAGGGACAGGATGGTAGCTGGCAGGGCCAAGGTCTTACCTGGGATCCCTGGGGGACCAGGCATCCCAGGGTGCCCACGTCCTACTTCACCTTGATCACCCTTCTCTCCACGCTTCCCTGTAGAGAAAAAAAAGAGTCTCAGTTTTTCAGGATTAAAAAAATGATTTTCCCATTTTGTTTGTTATTTGATTTCTGTTGCACACAACTATTATTCCAGTACTACGCTAGTTTAAAATAAGAGAATATTGGAAATGACCCAGGAAGGGTGGCTAAATAGAGGGAGATAAAGACAAAGGATGGACAATTACGTATCTGATAAATTTTATTACAGGAAAGTATCCAATAACAATACTTAGCATTTACTGTGTACTCAGCAGTGAACTAAGAAGAATTCTGTGTAAATCACCTGTCAATGTAATCCCCACAGAACACTATAAGGTTGGTACTATTAATGTCTCCACAAGTGACACATCTAAGGCCCAGAGACATAGAAAGATGTTTGAGATACCACGAAACAAATCAAAACATCCACAGCTATAAAATAGTTGCATTCATTTTCACTAATCTGCTAAGGGGAAGAGCCCCGGAGTGCTTCCCGGGAGTGTGGCTGAGGGGTGCAGAAACTCCGAGTCTCATCCCGGGACAGAACGGTGCGACTGGTGAGATGATGGAGGCTGAGCACTGCCCAGCCCCACTCCCACCGCAGAGCAGTACTCACCCTTGGGTCCTGTGTTGCCAATCTGACCCACGGCTCCTATGACACCAGGAATGCCTCGAGGGCCAGGGTGCCCATGGGGTCCCTGCTTGCCTGGGTACCCAGGTGGCCCAGGGGGTCCTGGGGGACCCATCATCCCTGCTGCACCTAGGGCTTCCCGCTTGGCACTCACAGCCACCTCTGCCAGTTGCTCTAGAGGGAGGAGGGGGACAGAGGTTTGTGAGACAGGTGTCAACTCTGCAACGCTACGGAAGGCAGAGTATCCTGACAGCTCCTGGCCCCTAGGTTTGCAGACAAGAAAGGCCCGGGTTTGCATTCTCCCTTCCCCAGGCCCTGTTTTGCCGAAGTTAAACGTCCAGAGTGATTTATTTATCCAAGGGTCCTACAGCCCCTTGGAAGCAGAGCTGGAAGGATCAGGGCCTCCAGACCCTCGGGGAACCCTGCATCACCTTGCATCATCTTCAGCACCACATCTACAATGTGCTGGTCACTGGGATTTCGGCCCTGAAAGCAGAGGAGGTCTTTCAGGAAGAACCCCTGGCCCCAGGGGCTAACCATCCCTACACCCTTTGACCACCATGTTCCCATCCTCTCCCAGGATCTGCACGCGGTACACCCATCCTCTCTTATCTGGGCGTGGAACCAACCCGAGGAAGCCAGCGGCCCTCTGACTCTCAGTGTTTGGAGGATAAACCATACCCCCAAATCTACCAACTAGAATCGCCCTGCCAGGAGGCGGGAGGTGGGGGGCAACTCACCGCCACGCCCTGTCTCCCGGGCTGTCCTGGCACGCCTCTGTCTCCAGCCAGTCCTCGAGGGCCGGGCAGCCCAGGGTAGCCCTGCACCCCTGGAGCCCCCGCATCCCCGCTGGGGCCAGGATAGCCAGGTTCTCCGCGCACTCCTTGCTGCCGGGGGCGGGTGGGCGAAGGGCAAAGGTGAGAAAGCCAGGGCGGGGAGGGCGGGGTCCTGGAGGGCGGGTCCCGGCCAGGCCGGAAGTGGGGGGCCGAGGGCCGAGGGCGTGGTGTGGGGCGGGCTTACCTGGCCTTTGGGCCCCGGCTCGCCGGACTCGCCCTGCAGGCACAGGGAGCTGCAGTCACCGAGCGGCGGGGACCCCGGCGCCCAGCCCCCGCTCCCCTCAGCCCCTGCGCCGCACTCACCTTCTCGCCTTTCTCTCCGGGGAGGCCGGCCACCCCCGGGTCGCCCTGCGGAGAGAGAACTGTGGGTCGGGCGCGCGCCAGCAGCGGGACGTGGGGCGGAGCGGGCGTCGCACCCCGCGGTGGGCGCACACAAGGCCCCACACGCCGGACGCCTGGAGGCCGGGCCGCGGGCGCTGAGACTCACCACTCCGCCGCGGGGCCCGGTCTTCCCTGGGAAGCCCTGGGGAAAAGCAGATGAGGGGCTAGGCGAGTTCCTCTCTCCGGGGAGGAGTGGTCCAGGGGTACCCCAAGGCGGTTCCCCGCCTCACCCCTCTCACCAGCCCTGCCTCGCCCACCAGACCAGATCCCTGGGACCCGCACTTTTTCTTTCTTTTTTTTGGTACTGCGGATTGAACTTGGAGGCTCGCGCACGCTAAGCAAGCACTATACATCTTCAGCGGGACCCGCAGACTCGGAGAACTCAAGGTCTAACTGAGCTCCACCGACCCCACCCCACCCCAGGCTTGGGCTGCTTTCCCAGGCGTTTTCCAGCCCCGTTTGGAACCTTGTCTCCCTTGATGCCTGGCAAGCCTTGGGGCCCTGGAATTCCAGGGGGGCCCTGTTCCCCCTTGGGACCCTGAGAAGAGAAGCCAGAGGAGTAAATCAAATGAGGTTCCTGGATGTGTGCCTCACTGCCCACCCCAGCTGGCCTGCAATCACCTGCTGTCCTTGAGGGCCTGGCTGCCCCACGGGGCCCCTCTCACCCTGGTCACCCTGGAATGGAAAGAGAGGGTCACACTGAGGCTCTCAGCAGGGGCAGCCTCCCTGGGCCGTGTCCTAGACCTCCGCCAGTGCCTCCAGTTTTGTTGCCATCTTTGGTCCATTTCACAGACCAGCAAATTGAGGCCTTGCCAGAGGACCCAGCCCCTGCAGCCAAGAGTGCCAGCTGCTGCAAGGGCCCTGAGGGAGGAAGCACTGCTACAGGCACTTACCTTCTGCCCCACGATGCCCCGGGGACCAATTTCTCCTTGAGGCCCTGGCTCTCCCTAGAGGGAAGAGATATTGAGGGTAAGCCTGGTGGGACCCTCCCTTCCACACTTGGCTCATACCTCCCACTCTTGGGTCTCAGCTGATTGGCTCCCTTTAGGGACACAGCCTAGAAAAGAGACAATGGGTGCTTCTTTCCTGGGTCAGTGGGTCCGGGCAGAGACAACCCAGAGGATCCCTAGGTTGGGGCTCCACCCATGCCCCCCCATGGTCAAAGCAGGGCCCTCAGGCCTGGGAAGGCCAAAGCCACCTTGTGTCAGTGGAGGGGGCCACTTACCTCCTTCCCAGGGGGACCAGAGAATCCGGGGAGGCCCTGCTGGCCTGGCTCGCCCTGCAGGAAAACAGAGCTCAGGTTAGTCAGCTAAGCCCCACAGACCCTGAACAGTCTGCAGCCGAATGTGTGCCAAAGGGAAAGGGTGTTCTTGGTCAAGTCCTCTGGGCAGCACGGATTGTCCTATGTTTGTGTCACCCTTGGATTCAAAGCCATCCATCCTGTCTCCACTAAGCCAGACTGAGGGCTGTGGGAAGGGGTGGGGGTGGCAGGAGGGAGATGGCTTGTGTTCCGGTTGTCTCAAGTCTGGGGCTAGGCCTGGGCCATGCCTCAGTCTCTGCCCCGTGGCTCCTCTGCTCAGATGGGACCAATTTTGCCCCCTGCTTGGCGTCATCTTACCTTGTCTCCTGGGCCTCCTTTCGTGCCAGGCTGGCCTGGCACACCCTGCAGAAAGAAGTTGACATCCGTTTCTCCCCTGGAATGGGGTAGCCCCACACACCTGCTGCTTTGCCTCCCGTCCCCAACCCAGCTTTCCTCCACCTTATGGGAGCCGAATGACCGGAGACCCAGGCATGGTTTCATGAACATGACTGTATTCTCCACCCCTGCCCAGAGCTGTGGTGGGAGAGGAGTGGGGTGCAGGGCACAGGGGAACACTGCCTGTTAGGACCTGTGTCTGTGGGCAGAAGGTGACTCCTGGCACACCACGAGTGCATGCAGGAACTCAAGTGTGCACATTCGCAGCCCAGGGGCCGGGCTGCTCCCAGGCCTGGGCTCCGGAAGGTAGGGGTGGAGATGGGTCTGCATGCTGAGAAGCCACAGAGAACAGGGAAGGGTACTCCAAACAGAGGGGCCAGGAGAAGCCTAATGGGGTGTAGACAGAAAAGCCACACATGTAGACAAGAGGTGAGGACAGAGTGATAGTGGCCAGTGAAGTACGAAAAGTAGGCTGGGATCAGATTATGGTGGTCACTGAATGCTAGATGAGCTGTGAAGTAAGGGTTGTGTCTACCCTGTGTGTAACTGTTATGCTTAAGTTCCCATAACTCTTTACTGCGTGACTGGACCGAATGACTCTTGGGGGCCATGGGAGCCATGGAAAGTGCTTTAGCAGGGAAGTGGTTAGATTCCATGCAGCCACCGAGAAGGACTGGAATGGCAAAGAGAAACCTGGAGCGATTGTCCAAACAATGAAGGCTAAACTCGGACATGGGGCACAGACGTGACAGAGCAAGAGCCCAGGTGTGGATTTTGGCCTCATCAGCCACTCACATCCTCGTGGGGAGGCAGATAACAGTGCCTGGCCTCTGAGCCCACAGAGCAGCAGTTTGACTGTGGGGCCGGCCATGGGGCTCCACCTCATACTCACCGCTAGGCCCTGGTGGCCTGGGTTCCCTGGACGCCCTGCCTGTCCTGCGCTGCCCTGGCAAAATGGAGAACCAGAAGCACAAGTTAGAACCCCAGCCAGAGGCTCCACAGCCTCCATCCCAGTGCAGGAAAATAGGTCTGGAGGCCTGGAGGGGTGCACCAGGATACATGGGAGACCCCGAGAGACACGTGATGGGACCCAAAGCCCTGAGCAAAAAGGGCCCTCACTCCCTGGTCCCACCGCAGTCCCCGCTCTTACTTTCATGCCAGGCGTGCCTGGGGTCCCGTCCTTGCCATCGATGCCTGGGGAGCCCTGCGCAGGAGGGAAGTAGGGAGCCTCACAATGGGGAGGTGGCTGGAGTCGAGGAGTCCACCCACGACCCCTGTGACGGCTGCAGCATGCAGGTACAGAGCAGATCTGGTTCTCTCAGGAAACCCCACCAGCCCACTGCGGGAGGGCAGCTAAGTGGGAACGGGCTGAGGAAGACGGACCACAGCCCTTCCTCAGTGTGGATGACATTGTCCCAGGTGGCTATACATATCCCATGATCTCTTCTATAGCTTTGCACCTGTTTACAGGTGGGGAAACTAAGGTACGGGGAAGAAGGCATTGCTGAGATTTCAGAGCCAGCCTGCCTGCAGCACAGTTCAGTCTAGAACCCAGGCTCCTCTCCCACTGGTGCTGAGGACTCTCAGACCCGGCCCTGGCCTCTGTCCCTGGGCCTCTGTCCCTCGGCCTCTGGCACTTACGGCTGCTCCCTTCGGGCCTGTCATCCCCTGGAGTCCTTGTACACCTTGGCTGCCCTGCAAAGTAGACAGAGGTCAGGGCCCTGGCAGGATGCTGAAGCCCAATTGGCCGTGCAGGGAGGAGATATCCGAGGTGGTGGCCTCTGGGTCCCAGACTCCCTGTGGCACAGGCCACGCAGTGCGGGGGCTGGAGGAGAGGGGGAGGCAGGACTGGGGAGGGGCTCCCGGAGCTGGCGTCCACTGAGGCCACAGCTCCCTTGGACGAGGAACAAAACCACTAGAGAATGTGTGGGCTTTTCTTTAGGGGGAGGCAGGTTGTCTTGATTTGAAGAACTGTGAACAGGTGTGAGATAATTGCAAAAGACTGAAGGCAGACTGGTTATTAGGTGATGTTAAGGAAGAATTATTTTGTTACTTGTGATAGTGATGTGATTATGTGAGGAAAAAAAGTCCTTTATTTTTTTACAGATACATTCAGAAGTGTTCAGGGGTAAAATGACATGATGCTGAGGATTTGCTTGAAAACATCAGAGCAAGGCAGTAACAGTGGAGGAAAGGGGGAAGGGAGACAAACGAAGGGACCATGGCAAGATGTCAACAACTGCGGGACCTGCGACATGGCCAGATGGGATTCATTACATCAGTCTCCCTACTTTTACGTATATTTTAAAACTTGCATTAGAGAATAAAAACATAGTTAACTATACTTTCTGCTCAGTTTTTCTGTAAACCTAAACATTGTCTGTTAATTAAAAATAAATAATTAAGAGAACTGGGATGCAGACCAAATCCCATTAGTCCCCTGGTTGATTGCTGGAATTTCATTGTCTCGCCCCAGTGACCACAGGCCTGGATCCCAAAGTCTCAATTGGGTCACCTGGGCTGTGGGCAGTCACCCGCAGGCCCAGATGTGCACACACGTACATACACATGTGTATGTGTACACGCACCAGCCTTGGGTGGCACTGAGTCCTGCCTGGTGCCCCCCACCCCACCCCCAGCCCTGAGCAGACAGCAGGTGCCTGTGCACTCACCACGTTGCCCTTCTCCCCAGGTCGGCCTGGTGGCCCCCTTGGACCTTCCTCACCCTGGCAAGAACAATAGACAGGAATCCATGTTACATGGGCTCAGGAGAACGGTACCTGCTTTGCAGCTGGAGGAGCTCCAGCCTGGAGCCAAGGGACAGGAGCAAACTTACCGGTGACCCAGCAGCACCAATGGAGCCCACCATGCCTTTATAACCACGAGGACCCTGGGTAGAGGAAAGAGTTGTGGTTCAGTGCTGGCTGGACCCTGCCTAGACCAGAGGCCTGGTCATTGCGGCTCTTGCAGGACATCCTTGGGTTCACTTACCATCTCTCCCTTGGGTCCTGCCATTCCTGGGTAGCCCCTAATGCCCTGGGGCCCCTGTCAAGAAGGAAAGATGACAGCAAAAGCAATTGCAAGGCCTACTTCCTCGTACCTTTTCTGACCCCAACCCTTTTCACAAGGCCCCTTTGAAGTGGGCAGCCTAGGCTCTTGCTCATAGATGGGATATTGAGGCTCAGAAATGGGGGTACTCACAAGAGTCACTCAAAGTGGCCCAACCTGGACCTCAGCTAGGCTTCAGCTGGCAGTTTTGGTTCCTGTCCCTTAATTCCTGACAGTCAGCCTCCCCTCCTCTCCCACCCGGAGACATTCCCGAGTGGACACAGGCCTCTTTTATAAGCTAGAGGCCCAAGCAGGGGAATGAACTCAGCATGGACTTCCAGCACGAGACAGACCGGCCACAGGGGAAGGCATTCCTTACCGGAGGTCCAGGGATGCCTTGCTCTCCAGAGGCACCCACATCTCCTTTGGGACCCTAAGAGCAGCGATGAGCGATTAGACAGGGAGAAGGTGGAGAGATAAACACAGGCAAAGATACCAGCCAACTTCCCCAGCAAGACCAGCCAGGAAAGATCCTTGATACCATACAGTCCATGCTACAGATGGGGATACTGAGGCTGAGCAAGGAGAAGGGACTTGCCCACAGGCACATTAGCCTAGAACACGTCTCCTGCCTCCCAACTCAAAGCTCGGTCCCAGAGGGACCGGAGAAGGGATGAAGTAGGAGCCAGGCCCCTCCCACACAGTCCATCCCATGGCCCTCGGCCTTCACGCTCACCGGTTTCCCCTGGCGGCCAGGGTCACCCAGAACCCCGCGTTTGCCCGGATGGCCCTGCAGGGAAGGGGAGAGCTCGCTATGAGATCCTCTCCTGGTCGCTTGTCCCACCCTCCCAGGACACAGACTAGGAGCTCTCACCTTCACTCCCTGCAGTCCGGGGGGGCCTTTGACACCCGCTGGACAGTTGGTTGGACACTGGAAAGGCAGAGTCATGGCCCTGGGGTCACCTGCCTGGCCAGGCCAGCCAGGCAGCGCATCCCCATCTTGTCATCCCTGGAACACTCTTCCCACTTCTCCTGGCTGAGCGGCTCCGTCATCTCCCCTCTCCCACATGCTAACCCTACCTCCATGCTGTCTCCATCACCCCTGCCCCAGACGCCCATTCTCACCAGGAAGTCAGCACTCCCTTCCAGGCCCTGGATGGTGCCTGGGCGCCCCTGGAAGAGACATACAAAGATGAAGTCTGACGTGACCCTTCCCCACCCCCAAGCCCTTCCCCAGGAGCACATGACCTTGTGGGACATCCGAAGACACTTACCGGTTTCCCAGGGGGGCCCGGGGGCCCCGATGGCCCCTCTGGTCCTGGGTCCCCCTGGAAGCAAGAAGAGCCCCATCGCACCACCATCCAGCCCTGCCTTGGTTATCTCTGCCCCCTCCTCCAGTTCCCACCACTGCCCTATCCACCCTGCCCCTAGAGCACTTCCTGGAGGCTGGCAGGAGATGAAAGACCTCCTGCAGGGCTGGCTCAGCAGGAGCAATTCCTGCGAGGGAACTCCTCTCCAGCCAGAAGCAGGCCCAGAAGCTCCTGGAGAGCCCAGTCCAGTTTGCCAGCTTGGAGGTAGAGGGCAGGAGGCAGCGTGCGTAGAGCAGTCTGGGGCTTACCTTGGGGCCTGGGGTTCCGATCTCACCGGGGAGGCCAACAGGTCCAGGTGGCCCCTGGGGAGCAGAGATGTGGATGTCCAGCATGCCTCAGGGGTCAGCCCACCCAGGACAGGAAGGTAGGTAGGCACAGGCACCCAAAGCCTTTTTCATTTTTCCATTTTTTTTTTTTTTTTTTTTTTTTGGTACTGGGAATGGAACTCAGGACCTAGCGCATGCCAGGCAGGCGCCGTGCCACTGAGCTATATCCCCGGCCCCTCAAAGCCTCTTTTCCGTTCTGACTTTATGGCCAAGCTCAGAAAGACTGACAGATTGGGGTTTTGCAGGGGGTGCAGAGAATTCCTGGGTCAGTGCATAGGTCCAGAGTGGCCTGGAGCAAGGTCTCAGAAAGCCCGCCCATTCCTGGCACTGTCACAGCACACTGGCCCCTCCCCAAGATGGCCGTCCCCCCTCCCAAGTCCTTCTGTTGTCCCCTCCTTTCCTTAGAGTCCTGGGACCCTGCCCTACTGCTGAGGACTTACTGGAGGTCCAGCGAAACCAGGGCCCTGGAACAGAAGGAAAGGAAATTGGGTTCATGGCTCCTTCTACCTCTCCGTACCTGCGGAGGGTCCCTCAAAGACCTCGCAGGTGGTACTCACCGGCAGACCAGGGGGACCTGGGAGCCCAGGCTGGCCCTGTAGGAACAATGGGAGAGGCTCAGAGACTCTACTGCAGCCCCTCTCAAAGGCTGGCCCTAGATTGCCCCCAGAGTCCCCAGCAGGCCACTTGCCTTGACTCCGGGTGTTCCCATGGGACCAGGCTCCCCCTTGGCTCCAGTTAAACCCTGGGGAGAAAGAGAAGGTGGATCATGAGGGGCAAGCTGCTGTCTGACTCACAGGGCAGGGCAGGTCCAGATCGCCCTGGTTGGACCCTGGCTCCTTTTCACCACACCCCATGAAAACCTAGGGGCCTTAATGCCTCCTTTTCCCTTCCCCTACTTCCCAGAATGGCCCCTGGGGCTGGAGGCTTTGAGGGCTTCTGGGAGTTCTGTGGTATCAACTAAATTATGCTCTTCTCCTGAGTTGTCCCCAGGGCCACAGAGGGGTTGGGGAAAAGAAAAGGGAACACACAAGGACAGCCCCACCCAGGGTATTTAGTCTGATCCCTACAAGCCAGAAATGTGACACTCAGTTCCGAGGGGGTGCTGACAAACAGGACAACCTTGCACCTCACAGAGAGCAGAGCCCTCTGGACCCCAGTTCCTGTGATTCTGTGCTCCTGTAGTGCGTGTGAGGTTCCAGTAAGGTCACAAGTCCTGTGAAACTAAGGGGCTCACAGCGGGACAGTCTCCCTCTGGAACAGGTAAGGAAAGAAGCCACACCCAGGCTTTGCAGGCAGTAGTTGGAGCCCTACCGTTCTACCCGCACTCAGGCACTCACGTCAATCCCGGGCTTCCCATCTGGCCCATCTGGCCCGGGTCTGCCAGGCTCTCCCTTGGGCCCCTTGAAAACAGAAGTGGAGCAAATATGAACCAGACAACAGCAAGGACCAGAAAGGTAAAAGATCACAGAGAAAAAGCACTCACCGGAGGGCCAGCTTTCCCAGGCGGCCCCTTGTCACCCTGCAAGATACAAGTTGGTAAGACAGCCCTGTATGGCGCATGCTTCCCCAAGTACACGTGGGGGGGCGGTCTTGAGTCCCCTTAACCTTGTATTTTTTTTAGGAAAACAGCTTCCTTTCTCACGTAAAAAAAATTGTAAGGATCTCAAAACCAACCCCAGCCTGCTGGGGAGGGGGATATCTACATGCAAGTGGGTTTTAAACACGATAATGTTGGTAAAGTGACCGCTATGAGGCCCGCGAGTGGGGCTGTGGGCTCTGAGTTAGCTGGAAGAGGGTTGCCACTTGGATCAGGGTGGGGAGAAGGCTGGGGCTTTTAGAAAAATTTGAGGTGTGGGTGGTGGCCCTGCTCTGGACTGTGGGTAGGAATAGCAGAGGCTGAAGTAGGGGGCCAACAAGGGGACGCGATTCAAACTGTTCCTGGAGAGGGAAGGACCTCCTTTCCAAGTGACAAAGGACTCTTGGTGGAAGACAGGCAGGGCCAGTGGAGTCAGATTCAGCCCCCGAGAGGCCTCCAGCCGTTTCAGAGCCTGCAGCAGCCGGGGCCTGGCTGGGGTCCAGCGTCCTGTGTTTGGGAGGAGGCACCAGGCTGAATAGAAGCCTGTCCAGACGGTAAACATGGTGCTGACCTCCTGGGGGAGCCTCCAGAATGAGGTATTTAACCCTCACCCTGGCAGGCAGGGAGAGCAGGGAACAAGGCCAGCTGATTCTAACTTGGGAGGAAAAAGTGAAGGGAAGAGACAGGAGCTGGTCAGCGGTCAGGCCAAGGCCCCCCAGCTATCCTGAAGAGGTTAGGGCGTCTCCTGGCCCAGAAGGAGAGGAAAGGAGGGAAGGGGGATAAGGACCCTCTGTGAGCAGTGGCCGGTAGACCAAACAGCAATCCCTTATCCGCGGGCGACTGTAACTGGATCTACTTTTCAGGGCTGGTTTGAGGTTTTTGAGGAACAAATAGTCTCCTTGTGGTGCTGGCTAGCGCCACCTACTGGAGACACAGGGCACTACATCTCCAGGCACCCAACCCCAGCGCTCACAAAGTTTCCCTTTGTCTGCGGCTTTCCTCCCTCCCTATCCAGTCCCAAGGTTAGAGACTCACGTCGATGCCATCCGATCCAGGCATTCCCGGCGGCCCTGGGGGGCCCGGCTCTCCTGGGGGGCCTTTCTGAAAACACACACAGGGGAGAAACCCTCAGTGAGGGAGTGCAAAGGGTTGTAGGTGGCTCTGGGAGCGGGGTCCTGGAGGCAGCGCTTCCCCGGGGAAAGGGGGCTCCGCGGGGAGCCGCGCAGTGAGAACCCAGGTTGCACTGGGCGCCGCGGCGTCTGTTATCTTATTAAATATTCATAACTTTGAGGCCGATGCCATTGCGGGCCGCAGTTTGAGGGTGAAGACACGGGCACAGAAAGATTGCGGATCCATGCTCAAAGATCTGCAGACTCCTTTCCCTACTATGGTGCGTTTTTTTGAGGGGGGGTTAATTGGAGATGGCAACGGCTGCGGAAATCACAGACGGCGCGAGGTGGCTCCCAGCCCACTTTGGTCCTCAATGAATGCAGCTCGAATTATCATTTTTAGACGAGCAATAGGTATCGGAGGTGAGCAGGCATCTCCTCCTTCCCCCGGCGGGGATAAAACCCGACGGGAAACTGGGGGAGGCGCAGGGAGCAGGAGCGAGTACCCCTCCCCCGTACCCCCAAGCACCCCGATTCCCGGCACCGCCTCCTCGTCCTCCCCGGGGTCGCGCTGTTAGGGGCCAGCTCCGACCCAAGCAGGGGTCCCGTGAGGACCAGATGCCCGCCACCCCGGGTCGGGAAGCGCGAGGCTGGCGCCCCGCGGCGAGCTGCACCACGCACCCCGCGCGGCCCCGTCACCCCAGCCCTCGCTGAGGCCCCGCGGCTGGACAGCGACGTCTGGCTGGAGCCGGCGCCCCCGGGAGGCGGCGGGGCGGGGGCTCGGCAGCCGCATGAATGGCACCATTGTCTCCCCTGCCACCTGGGCTCTCCTGCTGCCAGGACCGGGCGCCAACTCCGGCCCCGCGCTGCCTACCCGGGCAAAGCCGCGCATCGCTGCACCGGGCGCCCGGCTCCCAGTTCATCCACCTCCCTTCCCCGGTGCGGCGCCGCGCACAGTGCGGGCGACACCGAGAGTCCCGCGCCCGGGACTGTCCTCGACGGCCCCTCGGGCGAGCGGGTGTCGGCAGAGGGACCCGCACCTGGGTCCCCGAGTAGTGCCAGGACTTACGATCTGCGCCAGCGCGAGCCCGAGCACCTGGAGGAGGACGAGGAGGCCTCGGGGGGCGGCGGCGGCCATGGCGCGCGGCGGGGTCCACGCGCGCACCGACGGCGAGGCTGCTCTCGGGCGGGCGCGGCGGGCCGGGCCTCCAGAATATGCGGCGGGGCGGGGCGCGGGCCGGCGGGGCTGTCACCTGAGAGCGCCCTCCCACCCGGGAGTGGGGCCGAGCCCTCCGCCCAGCTCGGCCCCGCGCCCTCGGCCGCCAGCGCCCACCCTCGGGCGAGCCTCGAGCCTGCCGGAGCCAGGAGCGGAAATCCGAGGGGCGTCCCGGGGTGCGGGAAACTAGGGTCCCGCTTCTCTGGGAGGAGGCAGGGGGCCGCTTGAAGTCTCCCTCTGGCTTGACTTCAGGGCCCAGCACCTTCCCCCGACCCTCAGCCCCATCACTTTCCTGGGCTTGGCTCAGTTCTAACCCGTCCTGTGGCCGGGTTCAGGGCTCCACAGGCGCTGCCCAGCACTCCCCACCTTTCTCCTGTCCCCATCGACTCCTTTTTCTCCAGGGACAGACGGGCCTCCTTCTTACTAGAACAAACCGAAGCGCTTCCTGGACCAGCCATCCGCTAAATACTCCACCTGCCTCTAAACCTCATACCCCTTCCCACCTCCCTGCTTCTGCCCACCTAGCAGCCTGGGCTCCTGGACGTCACCTTGAAGCCCAACCCTCTTGGATCCTCCGGACAGAGTCTGTTGGCATCTCGACCTGCCCATGGTTGTCGTGACCTTCAAGTCTTCCCTGCCGGGCTTCCACCATCCAGCTCCCCTTCTCCAATCTCATCACTTAAGCAGGGGACGCGTTCTAAGAAAAGTACCAGTAACTCGATTTGGTTGTTGTGAAACCAGATTACAAATCTCAGAGTGCAGTTACACAAACTAGACAGCTATGTTGTCACAAGTCTATATGATCTTATGGAACCATTACCCACCACCCACCAAGCATTATTATGCGAGGCATGACGATACTTCCTTTTTAACTTTGCCACTCCCTTGGGGACTGGCGTCTTCTCACTAACCTTTTCCAAGTGATGTACCCCATCTTCATGGGAACAACCATCACCTTATTTAGAGGAGGTTCCAAAACCCACCTGTCTAGCAGCCTTTGTCCAAAGTCCCTTCCCTTCCCTTGCGTACACTAAGCCATACTGGGAAAGTGCTTTGGAGTCTGACCCTGTCTGATTCAAACCACACATGTGAAGTCTCACTTTCCTCAACTGTAAAACTGTACTCTCAGTCTTAAAAAGTTTTTGGGGGCCAGTGAGATAGCTCAGTGGCATAAGCACCTGACTGGCAAGCGTAGGGTCCTGAGTCCGACTCCCAGAACCCACATACAAAAAAAGGGCCGGTGATATCGCTCAGCAGCACGGGCGCCTGCTGGCGTGGGAGGTCCTGAGGTCGACCCCCGGTACCCATTAAAAAAAAAAGTTTTTATAAAAATTGAAGGAGGGCCGGTGAGATGGCTCAGCGGCATAAGCGCCTGCCTTGCAAGCGCGAGGGCCCGAGTTCGACTCCCGGATCCCACATACGAAAAAGGGGCCGGTGATATCGCTCAGCGGCACGGGTGCCTGTTGGCGCGCGAGGTCCTGAGGTCGTCCCCCCGGTACCCACAAAAAAAAAAAAATAAAATAAAAAAAATAAAATAAAAATTGAAGGAAAGGATGCTTGTAAGGTGCTTAACATAGCACCAGCACACAGTAGGTGCTTGCCACACTTTTGTACCAGACCTGCACACAGTATGGGAAAGCTGACCACAAATGAATCAACCAAAATGGCCAAAGAAGCCAGGTGTGGTGGCCCAGGCCTGTAATCCCAGCCCTTGGCAGACTGAGGCAGGAGGATCACCATGCGTTTGAGGCCAGCCTGGGTTACATAGCAGGACCCTGTCTCCAAAAAAATAAAATAAAATAAAATAAAATAAAATAGCCAAAGAAACACTCTCCAGAATCTCAAAGATTCCAACCACAGTGGGCAGGTGAGCAGAGGGCCCAGGTATGAAAAGTGGCTTCAGAGCTGTATTTGGGAGAAAGTGAGTAGAGAATTTAATTGCTCTGTCTAACAGAGTGTGGAAGAATTTGGAGTTCAAAAAGTGAGAAGGTAGTGAGGGATGGTGGACAGTGGCAGGAGTGATGGAGTAATATATGTTAAGGGCTTTTTAGAACTAGGATATCCAAATTCAACTTTGAAGTTGTTGATTTTTTGGTTTTTTTTTTTTTTGTTGTTGTTTTGTTTTGTTTTTTCTGTTTTTTGGTACTGGGAATCGAACTCACGATCTCGTGCTTGCCAGGCAGGCGCTGTGCCGCTGAGCTATATCCCCGGCCCTTGAAGTTGTTGATTTTTTTATTATGAGCCAAACACACAGAAGTCTCAGATAAGTTCTCTTTGTTGGTGGAAATTATGGAAAGGGGATGAGCTTCATATTTGGACAGCATACACTAATGTAGTAGTGATTTAAAATGATAATTTCTTGACCAGTAATTCAGAAGTGGCTCTGCTGGCTGGTTCCAGCTTAGGGTTTGTTAGTCGGTTACAGTCAGATGGTGACTGGGCCTGCAGTCATCTAGAAGGTATCTTTATTCACACTTCAGGAAACTCCAACAGCCGGGGCTGAAACAACTGGGATTTCTTCGATAGTTCTTTTCCCTTTTGTGGGCTTTCAATGAGGTCTCTCCAGCTGGGTGACTTGGAGGTCACAGAACTTACCTATCAGCTCAGAGAGAGGGAAGGAGCGCACCAGGCAGAGAATTGCCTCTTCAGCTCTCCCAGCAGTCCTGGGAAGGTCAATGGCCAGGCCCATTTGTCTTAGTTACTTTTCTTGTTGCCAAGACAAAATACCTGACACCCAAAGTTAAAGGAGGAAGGGTTTATTTAGCTCACAGTTTGCAGAGGTTTCAGTTCATAGTTGGCTGGCCCCAAGGCAGGGTGGTACTGCAGAGGAGAAATAGTTCATGGCAAGCAGAGAAGTAGTGAAGCAGAAAGCCACAAGCAGTGAAAACAGCAGCCCTCTTTCTGTCCCTTATAGTCTATCCAGGCTGCTTGCCCTAGGGCAGGTAGCGCTCACACCCAGGGTGGGGCTCCCTTAATCCTAGCATCACATCCTTAAGCCCAACATCGCACACCCTAGATCCGGCCACCTCCGAAAAACCCCACCTGTAACTGCATGAGGCTTTTGGGGGGACATCTAGACACAAGCCATAACACCATCCTTAGAAGCCAGGCAGCATCTCCTTCACCATGTTCTTGCAGTGGAGACAATCACAAGTCCTGTCCAGGTTCTGGGTGAGGGAACAGAGACCCCATTTCTTGGATAACAAGTGTCAATGTCACATTTCAAAAAGAACATGGGGTCTTTGGAAAATGCCGCCGACCATACTTGGGATTATAATTGAATCAATTCACTGTTAGATGAAGCTCAAAGGTAGAGCTGACCCAGAGAGAACGGTATTAGGGAAGGCTTTGAACCATAAAACATGGGGCTAGAAGTTCCAGCCAGTTGCATGTGGCTCTAAAGGAGCAGGGAGACCGTGGATAAATAGAGTCATATATCCATGTTCCTGGATAGGGAAACTCAATGTTGCAAAGATGTCAAATTCCAATCAAAATCAGAATGCAGTTTTTATAAAACTTAAACCAATTCTAAAGAGATTAAGAGAGTCTAGGAGAGAAATGGCATGAAAATAGCTAAGAATAGTAAAAAAAAAAAAAAAAAGAAATGAGAAAGGTCTTTACCTTTCAGAACATGCTATAAAGCAGTGTTCCAACAGCATTTTATCAGCACAGGAATAGGAGAGAGGAAACATACAAACATATATATCATATATACCAAATGTTGTAATCTATGATAAAGGTCTACATATTTAGTTTATGATAAAAGTTAAATTTAAGTTCAGTGAGGGAATGGTAGGCTAGTGAACATACGATGTTGAAGAAATTGGCTGTAGATACAGAAAAAAATCAGGTTATGTTGCAAGCGTGAGGGCCCGAGTTCGACTCCCGGATCCCGCATACGAAAAAGGGGCCGGTGATATCGCTCAGCGGCACGGGTGCCTGTTGGTGCACGAGGTCCTGAGGTCGCCCCCCCCGGTACCCACAAAAAAAAAAAAAAGAAAAAAAAAAATCAGGTTATGTTTCTATAGATTTTTTTTTTTTTTTTTTTGGTACTGGAAATTGAACCCATGACCTCGTACTTGCCAGGCAGGCGCTGTGCTGCTGAGCTATATCCTCAGCCCTCTACAGAATATTTCTGAACAAATTAACTGAGGGCTTAAATATAAAAATAATGAACTACAAAAGGCATTAAACAAAAAATTTGAATAATTTTCCGATAAGAAAAACATTCCTGGGCCGGTGAGATGGCTCAGTGGCGTAAGCGCCTGCCTTGCAAGTGCGAAGGCCCGAGTTCGACTCCCGGAGCCCACATACGAAAAAGGGGCCGGTGATATCGCTCAGCGGCACGGGTGCCTGTTGGCGCGCGAGGTCCTGAGGTCGTTCCCCCGGTACCCACAAAAAAAAAAAAAAAAAAAAAAAAAAAAAAGAAAAACATTCCTGAGCATATACGAGACTTAGAAAAGATGTTTAAATTTGACTTTATAACACTTTTAAAATGTCTTCCCAAGCCAGGCATGGCAGAGGCCAGGCCTGTAATCCCACACTCTGGAAGGCTGAGGCAGGAGGATCACAAGTTCAAGCCCAGTCTGGGTAATTTAATGACTTAGCAAGACTCTGTCTCAAAATAAAAAAAAAAATTAAAAAGGGCTGGGGTTGTAACTCAGTGCAAAGGCTCTGGGTTCCAGTTCTTGGTACCACAGAAAAAGTCTTTCCAATTAAAATGTAGAGATAAAACTAAAAGACAGATTCATGATATACATGACCAGGTAAAGAATTAATATGAGTAACATATAAAGAGTTCTTACAAATCAATAAGGCAAGCTCTCCCAAACAATTATATTGGAATATCTAATTCAAATTTTCCACAACATTTTTAGAGAATAAAAAAGAAAGAACACTCTCAAACTCATTTGTGGTGCTGATATAATCTTAGTGCCCAAACCAGTGATGGACAGTAAGAAAAAGAATATTAGATGCCAATCCATTTTATGAACATAGAGGCAAAAATCCTATATAGATATTAACAGGTTGAATATAGAAATCTGTGAAAAGACTGTGATGATTAAGGTTGATTCTGTCAACTTGATCAGCTTGAGAGCCATCCAGGGGATTGGTGGGGCACACTTGTGGGTGTGTCCAGCTCGGTCATGGAAGTATGACTTTAGGTACTGTACCTGGTCTCTTGCCCCTTCCTCTCCAGTACTATTCTCCTGGTTTGCTTTCTAGCTGCCACAAGCTAAGCAGCTTTGTGCCACCAATCCCTTCCTCCATGATTTTGCTGTCTCAAACTAGCTTACCATGGACTGAATCCCCTTAAAACATAAGCCACATTAAACCTCTTTTCCTTTAAGTCATGGGTGTCAAGTATTATGTCTAGCAACAGGAAAGCTTAATACAAAGACACATCATGACCAAGATGGTTTTATAGCAGGAAAGCAAGGATGGTTTAAAGCTAGAAAGTCAAGCTGGGCATGGGGGACATGCCTGTAACCCCAGCGGGAGGATTGCAAATTCAAGCCTAGTCTGGGCAGTTTAGTGAGACCCTGTCTCAAAAAACAAAACAAAACAAAAAAAAAAAACAAAAGAAAAACCAAGTGTGGGTATAGCTCAGTGCAAAGGCCCTAGGTTCCAGTACAAAAATCAATCAATCAATCAATCAGTCTATCCCAGCACTCTGGGCAATTTAGGACTTAGAAAGATCCTGTCTCAAAATCAAATATTATACAAGTCCCTCTCTGCTGGCCTCGTCGCAGTCTGGTGGAGTTTATATTTGTAATCCCAGGGAGAAGTTATTGGGATTCAAATAAGTAATTCTAATCTACCACTTCCAGTGCAACCCAAGGCAAGAAAAAAGAGATAAATACATATCTGTAGTTGTGGGGAGCCAAGGGGGTCCTAAATCCAGTTAGAACAATGGCTAACAGGAACAAAGTTTTCAACCCAGGACTGAACCCATGTTTTAATTTGTGAGGAGGGGAGTGGCTCGGGATGAGTGACTATGAGAAAGGCAGAAGTACATGAATGCTGTGAGCTGGGCTAGGCAGGAGGTGAGATAACACCTCTGCTTTGTGCAGACAGAGAAGGGTATGCAGAAAGAGTAATCTGCATAACACAGTTTGAGGAAGTATCTTGTGTTTTGGGGTTGGTGCTTCAGTTTTGATGTGTAATCTTCATGCCCTTCATGTCATGGCCTCTTTCTCAAGGCTCAATCCTAGTCAACAGCGCAGCGTCACTCGGCCTAGCTCACGCGTACTAGTTGGAAGCTATAGGCGGGGCCTCACTGACCTGTCCACTGCTTTAAAGACCACACATCAGCACCTCAGCTAGACCCATTGGCATTGTTTAAAGCCAATTGAGGGGATAAAGAAATAGCCTAGCCTGTACATATCAATACATGGAAATAGGGCCAGGTTTAACCAAAGTGGAGGTAAATGCTCTTCTTTCAAGGAGAGCCATCCTGGTGGTCCTCCACAGACTATGAAAAAGAGCTGGGGATGTAGCTTAGAACAACCCTGAAAGTGGGGCGGCCACGAGGCCAGGTCCTGCACCAGAGGAAGTACTGACACAACACCCTCAACAATCTTCTCCCTTCTCCCGAAGAACAACGCACAGAGCCCAGAAACTGTCCCCTACCAACTGGTTTGAAAGATAGGAGGAAGATCAGTGTCCCTTCAATTTCCTTCTCATCAGAATCAACTCAAGATTTATTTTTTTTTCCTTTTTTTCTTAAAATAAAATTTGAAGTTGTAGATGCAGAGATATTTTCTATTTGATCAGAGGCTGAATTTGACCCATCCTCAGCACTCCTGAATTGCAGATGTTCACTGACATTTGAGGAGCAAGTGACCTGTCACTGCATCAGCCCCCAATACCTACTCACACACTGGATGCTTGGGCTGAGGCTTCCCTAAGGCCTTTCCCTGCCCATGCCCATCTCTCAGGAGCAGGTTCTCGGACCTTAAATATCAACTCTATGCTGTCCTGTGTGTCCTCCCCAGTGCCAGCATTCACGTTCTCTGCCACCTCCCACCCCAACCTTCCCCCTCTTTCCCCTGGGACACAGGTTCCGTAATCAGCAACGCCCCACTGTTCTCATTTTCTCAGCATTTATCTCCACCTCAAAGCCTGGATCTGGTATGATCCTCTCTGACAACAACCCTGTCCTGAAGCTCTCTTGAAGGGAGGCCCTTTATTATCTCACACCTCATAGCCCTGAGGAGCAGGAGGTGGGATCAGCATCTAAATTGTTTCCCATACGTTTCCAGCCACCTGCTTGTAAAACCCCTGCTCTCTCAGGCACATGTCAACCAGCTCTGCCACCCCTCATCCTTGCTGGCAGCCCCCTCTTTCCCCAGGTGACCATCCTTCGTGACCAACGGGTTGGGTACCTGGAGGTCAGAATCCTGTCACCCAGGGGCTCTTCAATAACTTCTTGAGGGCCGGTGAGATGGCTCAGCGGCGTAAGCGCCTGCCTGGCAAGCGCGAGGGCCTGAGTTTGACTCCCGGAATCCACATACGAAAAAAGGGCCGGTGATATCGCTCAGTGGCACGGGCGCCTGCTGGCGCGCGAGGTCCTAAGGTCGACCCCTGGTACCCACAAAAAACAAAAACAAAAACAAAAACAAAAAAAACTTCTTGAATGACCAGTTCAACAGCCTGGCTTCTCAGTCCCTCAATTACCTCCTTTCTATGGACCATTTCTTCAACTCCTCCTCAGCTTTACCTCTAAAGTAGTAAAATAAAACATCCCTAGGGCCCCTTAGGCACCAAGTAAGAAGTCTGAGAGCCCTGCCAGGGAAACCAACACGGAGGCCCCGAGACTACACGGAGATGGAAAGGGTTCCCAGCAAGGCACCAGGCAGATGACTGAAGCCATTGTGAACCTTCCAGACCTCCGTCACCACCATGCGGAGAAGCATTGCCCAGCCAAGCTTTGTCTGAATTCCTGACCCACAGAGTTGTGAAGTATTAAAAAATTTTAAACTAACTTTGAAATATTTATATGTTCATAGGAAGTTTCAAAAATAGTACTGAAAGAGGTACGTACCCTTTATCCACTTTCAATGGTAACGTCTTACACAACTGTAGAGGCTAACGACACGAGCACGTGGAGGGCGCCTTCCTCGACTCCATTTAGCTCTCGCCAGCTCTGAATGCGCACGTATGTGCATGTACACACGTACGGTCCCAAGCAGTTTGTCATTGTGCAGATGAGTGTCACCCCACAGTCAAGGGACGCACTGCCCCATCACCACAAAGTCCCCTCGTGCTATCCTCTCTCCACTTGCCCCCTCTCCAGAACAACACTCCCTAAAGAAAATACCTGACTGTTTCTTCCTTCCTACTCAACTCCCAGTTTTTTCTTTAAAACATTTTTTTCTTAGTACGTACATGTTTGCAGTACATAATGATTACGCTCATTGTGGGGAGTTGGTGCATGTACATAACACATCTTAATTCTTTTCATCACTTTCCTCCTTTCCCTACCCTCTCCCTCCATCTCTTGGTCACCTTCCCTTTCGCAAATGATCTATCTCCCTGTTTCCTATTCACTGTCTTTTACTTTGCTCTTTGATTTATTTATACTTTGGGTTTTTCATATGAGAGAAATCATGCAATATTTAAACTTGTGTGTCTGATTTATTTCACTTAAAATTATAGTCTCAAGGTGCATCCATTTTCCTACAGATGACTCAAGTTTATCCTGCTTTATGGCAAAGTAGCCAGAAATATGGAACATTTTTTCATGTATTTATTGGCCATCTGGGCTTCTTCCAAGACGTGTCTATTCATTTCACTTGCCCATTTTTTTTTTTAGCTCCTACCAAAGATTTTATTGTTGTCAAACTTTATTGTTAAATGTACATTTCATTTATTCACAGCAATGTGGAGTTAATAACTGCTGTGATCATGAAACCTGTAGGATGAAAATATCATGACTGTCTTGGAGGAATATGCCACCATTTCTGTAAAATAAGATTTAGTGTCTTTAATGTTTAAAACTATGTATCGACTCAT
Organism: Erethizon dorsatum; assembly: GCA_028451465.1. Classification (NCBI taxonomy): domain Eukaryota; kingdom Metazoa; phylum Chordata; class Mammalia; order Rodentia; family Erethizontidae; genus Erethizon; species Erethizon dorsatum. The sequence goes on along the minus strand of CM051827.1, from coordinate 103,200,123 downwards.
GTGTAGGAGACATTAGAACACCTTAAACTACAGGTTTAAGTCAGAATAAGTGGCTCTTTCAGAGTCATGTTTCTGTTCTTATGAACTGTTGTCAGATGTTGGGGACTTGCCCATTTTTGATGGAGTCTTTTATTTTTTGGGGGGGAGGCCTAATATTTTTAGTTCTTTATATATTCTAAATAAATTAGTTATATATTCTAAATATTAGTCATCTGTTTGAGGAATAGATGGCAAAATTTTTTCCCATTCTGCAGGTTCTCTCCACCCTGTCATTGTTTCCTTTGCTGCGCAGAAACGTTTTAATTCGATTTGATCCCATTTGCAACGCTCACTGTGTAGGCGGCACTCGGAATCACAACTGAGAAAGCGTGACACATCTCAGCTCCGTGGCTCCTGCAGTACCGAGCCTTCGGCTTATGCAGAAGGTAGGGCAGAGCTCTGCAGGGGTGAAACACTGGAGCTGCGTATTGAAAGGTGAGGATACGCTGGAACATGCTGAGTCCCTCAAGGGACAGCTCTGACCATTATGGCGGCCATACACAGACCAGTCCCTTTCTGAGGAGCCTGTCTACTGATCTGCCTTTTATAAACCACTTGGCTTAGAGTCATCATTCACTGGAGAGATGTAGGCCAGACTTCTGGGGGAACTTCTTGCTTTAGTCCTGTCCCACTCCGGTTGTGCTTGCCAGCCTGTACCCTAGTCCAACAACCGCATCTTGTTTCTCTTCTATGATTCAAATAATTTAGTGTTTTTCTGTATTTGATTAGTTAAGATATTTGCATCTGCATTCGTGAGGACTAATTGGTAATTTTGTTGTCAGTGTATCCTTTGTTGTTGTTGTTTGACACATGGTCTTGTTATGTAGTTCAGGCTGGCCTGGAATTCACTATGTAGCCCAGGCTGGGCTCTGACTCATGGCGATCCTCCTGCCTCAGTCTCCTGAGTGCTGGGATTATAGGTGTGCGCCACCATGCCTGGCCAGATTTGTTTGGAATGACTAAAAGGAACTTTTTGCCCTTTTTTGACTAGATTAAACCAACAATATTTTTTATTTAAATGATTTTGCTTGGAAGCAAGATTTTATTCATGTCACTTAATTTGTTAAGATTTCAAATTTGGAAATAACATTTCACATAAACCCTAGATGCTATAATAGCTATTAACAGACAAAGTGCTGCTCCGAGGATGAGAACAGATGAGTTCGTATCAGGAAAACCAGCGTGACAAGCTTCTCTAGGAGAATCAACAGCACACCATCTTCCCTTCCAGTTCTCCTTTTATGCTGTTGGCAACAATCCTCAGGTGGGCCTTCCATACCCAGCACCATGCTGATTCAGTTCAGCTGGGTGTTACAAGTTGACCACATACAATATCTATCATTTATATATTATATTATTTAAAAAATTATTGTGTATTTATAATATTTAATGAGTACTTGTTACATGAAAGCTATTGTACTAGTATGTTAAGCACATTTTAAAAAATACATTTTATAATCCCAGCACTCTGGAGGCAGAGGCAGGAGGATCGCTGCAAGTTTGAGGCCAACCTGAGGCACTTAGTGAGTTCAAGGCCAGCCTGAACTACATAGCGAGACCCTGCTTCAGAAAATTTAAAAATATATATATATTTAAAATAAAAAAATTTTCACAAACTTTCAGTAAAAACACTTTTGCATTTTTTAAAATCTGAAGCTAGGGGCCGGTGAGATGGCTCAGCGGCGTAAGTGCCTGCCCGGCAAGCGCGAGGGCCCGAGTTCGACTCCCGGAACCCACATATGAAAAAGGGGCCGGTGATATCGCTCAGTGGCACGGGCGCCTGTTGGCGCGCGAGGTCCTGAGGTCGACCCCCCGGTACCCACAAAAAAAAAAATAAAAAAAAAATAAAAAAATTTTCACAAACTTTCAGTAAAAACACTTTTGCATTTTTTAAAATCTGAAGCTAGGGGCCGGTGAGATGGCTCAGCGGCTTAAGCGCCTGCCTGGCAAGCGCGAGGGCCCGAGTTTGACTCCCGGAACCCACATACGAAAAAGGGGCCGGTGATATCGCTCAGCGGCACGGGCGCCTGCTGGCGCGCGAGGTCCTGAGGTTGACCCCCCGGTACCCACAAAAAAAAAAAAAAAAAAAATCTGAAGCTAGCCAGGCATGGTGGTGCATGCCTATAGTCCCAGCACTCGGGAGGCTGAGGCAGGAAGATTATGAGTTTGAGCCCAGCCTGGGCTACATAGTCAGACCCTATCTCCCCAACCAAAACAAGAAAAAAAAAAAAAAAAGCCAAGCTGGACATGGTGGCACAGGCCTATAATCCCAGGACCCTGGGAGGCTGAGGCAGGATTGTGAGTTGAAGCCTAGGATGGGCAATTTAGTGACTTAATGAAACCCTGTCTCAACATTTAAAAAATTAAAAAGGACTGGGATATAGCCTAGCGTGAAGGTCCTGGGTTCAATTTCCATACCGAAAGGAAAACATCTGAAGCTGCTGGGGCATTAAAGGTTAATTGCTTCCTGCTCACAGATTCTAGGAGGCCTGCGCCTGTGATTCTGCGGAGTTTGGTTTTATTTCGTTTTGTGGTGCAGGTTAAGCATGTTCTCTACCACAGGCTGTACCCAGGGCCCCGCCCACTGCCCTCAAGACACGTGTTAGTCACGTTCTCCGCTGTTGGAAGTCCTTGTGGCAGCTTCAAGCCCTGTTTCTTAACAAATGTTTAACCACTTTCGGTTTTGCATTCACAGAAGGGGTAGCTTTGTGAATTGAAGGGCCTGTTAGCTTTTTCTAATACAATACTATCTGTTTCCCCCAAAATAAGACCTAACCAGAAAATAATCAGCCTTGAAAAGCAGAGACCAAAAATGCCAGCCCCAATCAGCCTGTCCTTGCTTTCCCTGACTTAGAGAGCAGCCACTGAGCAAGACAACAGCGATGACAAGGATAGGCTGATTGGGGCTGGCATTTTTAGCTCTAGTTTTCAAGGCTGATTGTTTTCTGGTTAGGTCTTATTTTCAGGGAAACACAGATAGGAGCTTTTTATTATTTTTCCTTGCAGTACTGGGTATTGAGCCCAGGGCTTCACATATACTAGGTAAGCACTCTGTCACTGAGCTACATCCCCAGCCCTTTTTAAAATTTTGTTTTGCGGCAGGATCTCCCTAAATTGTCCAGGCCTTGAAATCCCAATCTTCCTGTCTCAGATTCAGAGTAGCTGGCTACAGATATTCACCACCACACTGATCTAAGCATTTTTATTACAGCTTTTTCCTAATGTGGACATCTTTTTGTACTTTTTTTTTTTTGAGACAGAGTCTCACTCTGTAGTTCAGACTGGCTTCGAACTCGCAGCAATCCCCCTGCCTCAGCTTCCCAAGTGCTGGGATTACAAGCATGCACCACCTGCCCGGCTTCATAAAGTACATATGGTTCCTAGAATAAAAAGTACAAAAAGGAAAAAAAAAAAAAAAGATATAAAAAGTACAAAAAGGCCGGGCCTGGTGGCGCACGCCTGTAATCCCAGCCCTTGAGAGGCTGAGGCAGAAGGATCACCACGAATTTGAGGACTACATAGTGAGTTCAAGGCCAGGCTGAGCTACATGGCAAGACCTTGTCTCAAAAAACAAAAACAAAAAAACAAACAAGAAAAAGTTTATGAGGGATGACGTAGATCCCTGCTGTTTCACCCTTTTCAGGTGAAAGTGGAAGCACTTTATCTGGACTTCTGTTTACTTATTTATTTTTGCGGTACTGATGGTGGAACTCAGGGCTTTCACACTGAGCTGCATCCCCAGCCCTTTTCATTTTATTTTCAAATGTTGTGACAGGGTCTTGCTAAGTCACCAGGCCGGAACTTGCAATCTTCCTGGCTCAGCTTCCCACGGTGTTGGCATTAGATACATGCGGGGCTCGGGATTCTTGGTTTGGTAAATATGTGACTACTGCAATCTGCACAAGCAAGACTTACACCTTTTGTAACCGTCTGTCTTCTCCTGGGGGGCTGTGAACTCCTGAGCACCAAATCCCTGCGGCGAGTGCAGCGATCATCCTCTTTAGAGGCAGCACCTGCTAAACAGCCAGCTCGAACCCTGCTAATCCTTCATAACCACTCAGGGAAGCAGGTCCCTTGATTACGCCCATTTTATGCACAAGAAAACCGAGGCTCGGAGGAATGCAGTTTCCTAAAAGCACACACCTGTGTGTCCATTGTCCTCGGGGTCAGTCCCGCGGTGTGCGCGTCCTTCTTTCTGCTGTGACTACAGCACAGAGTTGTGCGTTTTGGGCTCTGCACAAAAATGAATGGGGCAGTGCGGGGTCGCTGTGCCCGGTCCTGGCCGTGAGCTTCCTGCAAGTTTCTATTTTCTAGTCCTAACCTTTCTCAGAGAGAAGCATTTTTAGACTCTTCTGCTCGACTTGAGGCCTGGGAAAATCTATTTCACACCCCTCAGACCTCCAATCGCTGACCTTCCAATCTCTGGCCTCTCTGCCCAATTCTGATAGGCTGGAGGGCTGAACCCGGAGGACGAGAAGAAAGGTCAGGCGCTTCTCCGCTGTTTTACCTGCTGGTCGCGCTCGCCCGCCGCTGTGAATTAGGTTGGGCGGTGCTCTGGCGCCACCTACCGGTCATCTACAGCACACCATCCAAACAGCTACAGTACCAATTGAGTAAAAACAAAAAACAAAACAAAACAAAACAAAACAAAACACTTTTCTCAGGGAGTTCCAGGGAGAAGGAACAGGGAGAGAGGCCAAACGAGCACTGAGAACTCAGCAACAGAGAGAGCGTGGCTTCTGGGATCACGGCTTCTGGGACTTAGGCTTTGGATTCAGCTAGAATTGGACCCCAACTGTATCACATACTGACTGTGTGACCTTGAGCAAGTCTCTTCACCTCTTCCAGCCTGTGACCCCGCTTGTAGAATGGGGAGAATACCAGCACATCTTCGGGTCCACGCAATGCTTAGCACAGTGCCCAAAAGTTTTGGACATTTATTTCAGCAGAAGGAAGGTGGTAAGTGAGGGCAGGGAACAGGGCACATGTTCAGAAAATAGGGTAGGTGACGGATGACCCCTTTTTGCTGCTAAGGAAGAACAGTTGTAGCTGGTCAGGCCTAGGAAGCAGAATATGGATCTCTTAATCAGAGCATGTGAAGCGAGGCATAGTGGCACACACCTGTAACCTCAGCACTCCGGGAGGCTGAGGCAGGGCAACTCAGCAATTTAGCAAGACCCAGTCTCAAAATAAAAAATAAAAAAAAGGGCTGGGGATGTAGCTCCATGTGAAGGGCCTGGGTTCAATCCCTAAAACTAAGGTGGGATCCCACCATGTGAGAGGAGCTGGGCCTCTTGCTGGAAACAGCCGCTCCATTCTAGGCTGAGCCTCACTCCCAAGCAGGTTTGTTACCAGGGTCTGGGGTGCCGTGATCTTCCCAAGGATCCTTTCCAATTTCATGCCCCGAACAAAGAATAGGACAAGAAACACACAAAAGGTAGTGAGGTTTTACATTTATTAAAGGTAGGGAAAGGAGTGTGCTCTGTAGAGTGAAGACTGGGGCCAACGAAAGAGTTTACGGTGGCCACAAAGTTAATGGCCACAGTCTTTTGTATCCCCCATTCTGACGTCAGAAGATAGCATTCTCTGGTTGGTCCCACATTCAGGGCTTGGGCCTGGATCTTTGTGATTGACAGGTCACACCCACTTGCCCCAATGGCGGGCCATGCCCAAAATCTCATGGCTCAGATTGGCTCACCTGGACTCAGGCTGTGCTCAGGTACCTGGGCAGGAAATGCCAACTACCTGCTTTCTACCTATACTTCATTCTCCAGATAGGGCAGAGTGCCTCCAGACCCCTCCAAACTGCCAGGCCTGACCCTGTATATCAATTAGGTTTCCTGTTGTGGGACAAAATACCTGGTGTCCATAGCTAAAAGCAAGAGAGGTTTATTTTGGCTCATGGTTAGGGGTTTCAGTCCGTGGTTAGGTGGCTCCAAGGCAGAAACAGCATGGTAGAAGGGCCCAGCAGAAGAAAGCTGCTCACCTAATGGCAGCCAGGAAGCAGAGAGAGAAAGGAGGAGTTGGGGACGAGAATATACCCTTCCAGGTCACAGCCCCAGTGACCCACCCCTTCTGACCAACCAGGCCCAACCTCTGAACACAAGACTTTTGGGGGACATTTTAGATCTAAACCACAACACCCTGGTTCCATCTGATTCTTCCTTGGTTCTGGTCCAACACTGATAAGCTACAGTGCTGGCACTGTGAGCTATATTCTCTTGGTTTCCTCCTGCCTCTCCCTCTGTTCCTTCTCATGCTCCTTAATGAGTCTCTTCTCTCGGAACGCCCTTACCTAGCATTCTTCAAGGTCCTGTCCTTGCTGTCTTACTCTCCATACTCTGCCTGGGCCATTTCATCCATCCAGTTGACTTTGTCACCCATTTGCTTTCACCAGACGCTGGAGACCTGCTTATCCAACAGCTTCTTGAATAATCCGCAGGCACCACCAACTGGCCACGTCCCAAATGAAATTATCGTCATGCCCACAAACCTGTTCCTCTTCCTATGTGGCCTCACAGCCAATGGTTCCACCCTCTGCCCTATTGCTTAAGCCAGAAATATGGGTGTCAGCCTTGACTATTCCGTCTCTCCCCCGCCAGAAGTATTATCACCGTGTCCCAGTGACTGCACCTCACGTATGTTTATCTAATCCACCTGCTTCTCTCCATCCCCACTTTGACTGCCTCACTCAGCCTGGTATCCTCTTCTGCTTGGGTTATTGTATCAGCCTCTTGATTTGACTCCTTGATTTGACTGCTTGCTTGTCCTCCCCCCTTTGTTGCTGCCCCTTTTGTTCCTCTCTAGAGACTCTAAAAGGGAATCCATTTCCCAGTATTTTCCACCTTCTAGAACTTTCCTGCATTCCCTGGTTTATTACCTCTTCCTCCATCTTCAAAGCCAGCAAAATTATCTCTTTCTGACCACTCTTCATTAGTAAAACCTCCCTGTGCTTCTCTTGTCTATCTAAAGGACCCTTGTGATTACACTGAGCCCATCCAGTTAATCTAGGATAATCTTCCCCTCCCATAGCCCTTAACTCGATCACATCTGCAAAGCCCATTTTTGCCATGTAATGTAGCAGATCCACAGGTTCTGGGGTTTAAGGACATGAGCATGTTTGGAAGGCCATTGTTTTGCTTGCCGTAGTTTGCTATCTGGCCCCAGTGTACATATATCTGTCCTGTGTGCAAAATATATTCTCTCATTCCAAGGTCCCCAAAAGCCTCAGCTCATTAAAGTGTCAAAGTTCAAAGTTGTAGACTCATCTAAATCTTATCACCACAAAACTGAAATTGTGGTAGTTTGTTTAGCTTGTAAGTAGGCAATCAGGGCTGGGGATATGGCTCAGTGGCACAAGCACCTGCCTGGCAAGCACAAGGTCCTGAGTTCAATTCCTGGTACACACACACAAAAAAAAAAAAAAAAGAAAAAAAAAAGAAAAACAAAAGTAGGCAATCAGGACAGCCTAAGATAGAGCTGGATAAAAGAAAATAGCACACACCGAGTTATAAGCTAATTCAAGCAGCAAGTTAAGCTTAAACATGTAAAAGAAGAAAACACAAGAAAAAAGGATAAAAGGTTGGGATAAGAATGAAGAGAGGGCCGGTGAGATGGCTCAGCAACATAAGCGCCTGCCTTGCAAGCACAAGGGCCCGAGTTCGACTCCCGGATCCCACATACGGAAAAGGGGCCGGTGATATCGCTCAGCGGCACGGGTGCCTGTTGGTGCGTGAGGTCCTGAGGTCGACCCCCCGGTACCCACAAAAAAAAAAAAAAGAATGAAGAGAAAAGGACCTTTCTTCCCAGGAAGAAGGTTTTTACGCAGAGTAGGCTAAGGTAGTGGACAGTTCCTCCCTACCTCCAGATTAGACTTCCAGAAGCATTAGAAATGCAAAATAACTGGTTTCCTTTGTATTATTTTCTTTTGAAATGAGCTCCCCACATTGCCCTGCTTATTCATATAAGAGCATGACACAGAAAACAATTTGGACTTCCATTCAGAATTCAGTTCCCTCCTGGTGAAAGCAGCTATTTTTCTTCTTCATGTTTCCAACAAATACTCTTCTAACGCCCTACTTTTGTCCATGATTTCATTCTTCAACTTTGTGAGTTGATGAGCTCAGATTTATACAAAATTAACTACTTCAAAATTAACCAAATTAGGTACTGGAGGAGACTTGTCATCTATATTCTATGGTGAGGCCACATCCCTCTCCATCCGTGGACACATGAAACTAGAAAAAAACTTTTACTCACAAAATACAGTGGTGGGACTGACACAGGACAATAGGCCCATGCAGAAAGAGAAAATGGAAGAAACAGAGCAGGCAATACTGAACAATTTCAAAATGAAGCCAAATTCCATTCGATTCCCAGACCTGAGACTAATCTATGATGTGAGGTTCTACTCCCTAAGCTCGCAGCTCTTCCACTAGGGGAGATGCTCTTTCTCCACGAAAGATGGCACGTGATTGCAGCTGTGTAGTCTCATCAACCTGTTCCTTGCTTGCAGGATTTGGGGGATCCTACAGCCTTCTTTCATTTCATATTCTTTCTATGCCTTTTAGTCCAAGCTCCAGTGCTTCTGCTGATATTAAATTCTCAACAGACTTTGCAAGTCTCTCGTGTGTGTCTGGGGATTCTCTCCATTAGACAAAAGGTTCCCTTACAGAATTTCCCTAGAGAACCCATTTCTAGTTTTGGCTTCCATTGTGGTAGGCAAGGGGATATGGGAATCACACAGTTTATCTGTTCCAAAAGCCTTTTCTGTGAGCGAACACTCTGACCTTTCGATCTTACTGAGATATGAGCAATATCCTCAGCTTTTTCTCTAACATGTACTTTCCTGACAGTAAACAGTGACATTTTAACATCTTTTGCAAACTGATATGCTGGTATTTCCCCAACTCATCAAGTCCTGAAAACAAGCTGTTTTTTTTGTTTTTTGTTTTTTTTTTTGGGTACCGGGGGGTCGACCTCAGGACCTCGCGCGCCAGCAGGCGCCCGTGCCGCTGAGCGATATCACCGGCCCCTTTTTTCGTATGTGGGTTCTGGGAGTCGAACTCGGGCCCTCGCGCTTGCCAGGCAGGCGCTTAAGCCGCTGAGCCATCTCACCGGCCCGAAACAAGCTGTTTTAATGGTTCTTTTCTCGATGTATGCTGTCCTCACGTTTTACTACAAGCAGCAAGAAGAAGTCAGGCCACACCTTACAACACTTTGCTTGAAAGTTTGCTCGACTACATAGTCATGTTCATGGTTTGTAAGTTCTGCTTTCTACAGAACTGCAGAGCACAGTTCTAAATGTTTTGTTCCTTGTAACAAGGATCACATTTTTGCTCCAGTTTCCAGTAACACATTCCGCACTTCCTTCTCATCAGTAGCGCCTTCAACATCCACATTTCTACCAATTCTCTTCACCAACACTCAGGGTCTCTCTTAGCTGGTTTATATTTTCTTTACTATGCTCCCCAAATTCTTTCCCAGCCTTCACTAGCAGAATGAATAGTCCTATTTCTGCTAATAGTCTGTTCATGGCAACCTAGGCTTTTATTTTTTTATTTTTATTTTTATTTTTGTGGGTACTGGGGGTTGAACTCAGGACCTTGCGTGCCAGCAGGCGCCCGTGCTGCTGAGCGATATCACCGGCCCTTTTTTCATATGCGGGTACCGGGAGTCGAACTCAGGACCTTGCGCTTGCTGGGCAGGTGCTTATGCCGCTGAGCTATCTCACCGGCACCATAGGCTTTTTTTTTTTTTTTTTTTTTTTTTTTTAAGAGGAAAGGTTTATTTCAGCTTAGAGTTTGCAGAGGGTTCAGTCCATAATCCAGGGACTCTAAAGCAGGACAGCTTCGTAGAGAGGCATAGCAGAGCAATGCTACTCACAAACTAATCCATTGATGATTTTTCAGGCTGCCATAATCCAGTAATCTCCCAAAATCCCCATCTATGAACACAAGAGGCTCTGGGGGTCATTTAGGTAACAGAAACATAATATCTCATTAATTCAAGGTAAACCATGAACATAAATATAAAAGCTAAAACTATAGCTATTCTAAAAAAAATGGATAGGTCAATTATGGTATATTCAAACAATGAAAAACCATTCACCAGAAAAAGAACTATGGATATAACATGGATAAATTTCATAGACATTGTCATTATGCTGAGTGAAAAAAGCTAGACACAATAACTACATTCCATGACTTATATATATATGAATTTCCTGACTAGATTTTTAAAAATATATATTAAAAATCTATGGTATATAAATAAATGTAATGTAAAAACAAACAAAAACCAGAAGAGCACTTGCTTCTGGAAGGGGTGATAATTAGGAAGAGGAATAAGGGAGTTTTATAGGGTTAAAAATGTTCTAAATATTTTTGGAGGTGTGGGTAATATGAGTATACCTTTGTCAAAACTTAGTATTTTTCAGTACTACAGGAAATACCTGAGGTAGGTTACTTTATAATGAAAAGGGGTTTATTTTGGCTCACATTTCTGGAGGTACATGATTGAGGTGGCATATCTGGTGGTAACCTTCTTGCTGCCAAAATCTGGAGGTGGTCTAGAGTATTATATGGGAAGAGACAGACAGCCCACACATGTACGTGTATCCCATAGGCTTTTTTTTTTTTTGGTGGGTCCCGGGGGGTCGACCTCAGGACCTCGCGTGCCAGCAGGCGCCCATGCCGCTGAGCGATATCACCGGCCCCTTTTTTGTATGTGGGTTCCGGGAGTCGAACTCGGACCCTCGCGCTTGCCAGGCAGGCGCTTAAACCGCTGAGCCATCTCACCGGCCCTCCCATAGGCTTTTAAAGAACATACACCTCAGAATTTTTCCTGCCACTTCCCAGTATCCAATTTGGCAGCACCAAAACCTGTATTCATTTTCTGTTGCTCCTGTAAGAAAGTATCACAAACTTTAGTGGCTGAACACAGAATAATTTTTTTTTTCTTTTGGTACTGGGGATTGAACCCAAAGACTTTGCACTGATCTCTATCCCCAGCCCCATTTTAAAATTTTTAAATTTTGAGACAGGGTCTTGCTAAGTTACTGAGTTGCTCAGACTAGGCTCAAACTTGAGATCCTCCTGCCTCAGCCTCCCAGAGTGCTGGACTTACCGGTGTGCACCACCATGTCTGGATCAAATTTATTATTTTATAGTTCTGTGACTAGAAGCTCTGTCGACATTGAGCTAAAATCAGGATATGAGCAGGGCTGTGCTATTTTCTGGAAGCTCTAGAGGAGAGCCCATTTCCTTTCCCTTTCAAATTTTTGAGCCTTTCCATAATTATATTTAATATAGTTTATGATTTAAAACTATAGATTAAAATTTGTGTGTATGTGTAATTTATTCTATGCCTTTTATGCTGAGAAAATGGAACTTTAAAAATTAGAATTCTTGCCGGGCATGGTGGCATATGGCTGTAATCCCAGTACTCGGCAAGAGGACTGCAGTGAGTTCAAGGCCACCCTGGGCTACATAGCGAGGCCCTGCATCAAAAAACCAAAACAAAATTTTAAAATTAGAATTCTTTTCTTTAGATACCAGCCACTCACCCAGACTTCCTCAGGCCTAGGGCAGAAACATCACCACCACCACCACCCTCAGCGTGGATGAAGGAACAGAGTACGTACGCAGATGGTAGCTCCGGGTCCAGTGTGGCTTCCGTGGGGGTGGAAGGGAGATGAAAAGGCCCTGGAGTTGTCCACTGTCTCACTGTATTCCTCTCCCCTCTCTTCCTACTAGAAAAGTCCCTTGCACACTTGAGCACAGTGAGATGGTGATTTGGAGCTAATGGTCATGAGCAGCAGGTGACAGTCTCATGATAGTCACATTTTTTTTCAAATGTATTTTGGTGTCTTCAGTTTCTCAGCATTGTAAATAATGGTTAAAGTCTAATCATTGCTTTATGATAAAAGTGTCTGTGTGCACGTGTGTGTGTGTGTGTGTGAAGGTTCTGGGAATGGAACCCAGGGCCTCATGCACGCTAGGCAAGCACCTTACTACTGAGCTACACTGCTACACTCCTAGCCCTTAGGATAAGTTCTTTTTTTTTTTTTTTTTTTCCTGAGATAGGATCTCCCCATGCAGGCCAAGCTGGTCTTGAACTTGCTATGTAGCCCAGGCTAGCCTCATACTTGAGATCTTCCTGTCTCAGCCTCCTGAGCGCTGGGATTTCAGGCATGTGCTATGGTACTCAGCTTGTTGCTGTGTTATTTAATGCACAAAAATGTGTAACTTTACCGATAAAGCTGCGATAAAAAATAGGCCTTCTGTTCATAGTTAATAATAATGATAAGGGCTAGGGGTGTGGTTGGATGGTACAGCACTTGCCTAGCACGTGCAAGGCCCCGGGTTTGATTCCCAGCACTGCAAAAAAAAAAAAAAAGTGCAATTTGTTAAGCATGACAATACCCCAAATAGTTCTCATATACATGTTTTGTAATTTTTAGAAGCATTTATGAAAGCATTTATCTCCATGTTACAGATGAATCCAAGGCACATAGGGTTTAAGTATCTTGCCTGAAGTCACGCAGCAAGGAAATGGCATCAGTAGCACCCGTACTACTCAGTTTGAGTCCTCATCACAACTGGTTCAATGTTATTTTCTCTGCACTTCAAGCTTCTCCTCCTCTCTAAATTCACTTAGAGGAGCACCTTGCCCGCCGCGGTATTTCCACGTTGGCAGGTGGCTGGAAATAGCAGCGGGGTGGACCATCTCCCACCTTTCCAGAGGGCCTGGGGTAGAGGCTGGCCAGTACCCCACCCTCTCTGAGGGGTGGGCGAACCCCGCGCCGTTGCGAGGGGCGCAGGTGTGTGGCTGTGTGGCCAGGGCCCCGGGTCGAGCAGCTGCATTGGCGATGGCTGCCCAGGTGGGGGCGCCGAGTGGGTCCCGTGATGAAACCCAGGGCCAAGCATCGTTAGTGCCAGAGAGCAGCTGAGAGCTGAGGGAGCCGACCCCGCGAGAGGAACCCACTGGTTTCTGAGTCGTGGGCTTCAGCAGGGTCAGCGGGACACCCGATGGTCAGCCGCACCTAACGGGCGGACGCACGGCAGTCCAGCGAGCCAGCCGCGCCTCGCGGGGGAGCAGCGCAGGGTGTGGGGGGCGGTGTGCACCTGCGGCCCCTGCCCCACGACGCCACAGAGCAGGACCAGAGGAGGCCCAGGGAGCAGCGAGGACCGTGAGGCCCGAAAGTGGGCTGACACTGACGGTGACACATCTGCTTCCCGGCGAGAGACAAAACCAAGAGGAAGACAGCGTTGCTGGGGCAGAACTGAATTTGGGTGGTGATTTGCAAATCTGAGCCACTTCCTGTGCAGGCACCAGCTGTGTAGCACACCAGGACCGGCGGGGCCCGGGTCGCTGAGCAAGGGAAGCGCCCACCTGAGCCAGCCAGGGTGCTTTCACGTCTGTGGAGGCTACTTGGGTGGAGATTGCAGGTGTGTGGCACCTAAAGGGCTTCTTAAACTCAGGAATTAATCAGAAAGAACCCAAATTACACTAGTGAACAGGTTTGGGCATGTGAAGAATCTGTGTCTTGTCCTAAAACAAACGTATTTTTTTATTCTGTTGCTCTGTGTGTGCGTGCGTGTGTGTGTGCTTGCGTGCATACGCGTGTGTGTGGTACTGGAGATTGAACCCAGGGCCTTTGTACTGAACTATGTCCCCAATCCTTTCTTTTCTTTTCTTTTCTTTTTTGAGACAGGGTCTTGCTGAGTTGCTAAGGTGCTACCACCTTGTGCGGCTGCTTGGTGTGATTTTTGTGAAGTAATTTCTCTTTGGGTCAAGAAAAATAAATGGGCTGGATGTGGTAGTGCACGCCCTACTCCCAACTCTCTGGGAGGCTGAGTCAGGAGGATTGAAAATTTGAGCCCACCCTGAGCAATTTAGTGACTAATAAAATCCTGTCTCAAAATTAATAAAAATTTAAAAAGGGTTCAATCCCAGTACAACAGTCAACATCAACCAATAAAAAGAAAACTAAGCAAACCACCTCAGCACAGCACGCAAGACCCTTTGTATGTTGACCTTTGCTTTCTCTAGTTTCTCCTACTGCATGTCACGCAGACCCTTTAACAATCCACAGTTCTCCTTTCTCACTTCTGCACTTCTGTGCATACTAATCGCTAACCATTTCTTTTTTTTTTTTTAATTAATTAATTTATTTATTTTTTTTAAAGAGAAGAAAAAAAAACAAAACAAATCAAAAGAAGAACAAATTTTCAAACCAACATAATAGGAGGGTAACAATGGTTAATACATTACGTATTACTATCTTTAAGTTAGTTATTCAGGACACCAGATATTAGCATTCAATTGTCCAAACATTATTGGCACAAACCTTACTCTTCAATGAACTAAGTAAAAATAGTAGTGTATCTATCTTAACCATCTTATATATATATATATATATACAATTGTTTTTTTCCCTTTCCCTTCTTTCTTTTCCCTATTCCAGTCTCTCTTTCCTTTTGACCAGTTTCTTTTTGATTCACCATGTCTATTGTACATTTTGGATCTTATTTACTCTTTCAGTTTCTCATACTAGAGAGATAATACGATGCTTACACATGTGCTTCTGGTTTATTTCACTTATGAGTATTTTCTCGAGTTGCATCCATTTACCTATAAAAGTCTCCAGTTTATCCTTCTTTATGGCTGAATAGTACTCCATTGTATAAAAATACCACATCTTTCTTATCCATTCCTCAGTTGATGGGCATTTGGGTTGTTTCCAAGATCTGGCTATTACAAATTGTGCTGCTATAAACATGGGTGCACATATATCGCTGTGGTACGATGTTTTTAATTCTTCTGGGAAGATGCCCAGAAGGGGAATAGCTGGGTCAAATGGGACCTCCAACCCTAGTTTTCTGAGGAATCTCCACACTGACTTCCACAGTGGCTGTACCAGTCGACACTCCCACCAACAGTGAAGAAGGGTTCCTTTTTCCCCACAGCCCCTCCAGCATTTGTTATTAGTTGATTTCTTAATAGTAGCCATTCTTTCTGGGGTGAGATGGTATCTCAGTGTTGTTTTAATTTGCATCTCTCGAATGACTAGTGATGTTGCACATTTTTTTGTATATTTATTTGCCATTAGTATTTCTTCATCTGAGAAATGTGTATTCATCTCAGATGCCCATTTTTGGAGTGGGTCTTTAAATTTCGGAGGTCTGATTTTTTTGAGTTCTTTATATGTTCTCGATAGTAATCCTTTGTCTGAGGAACAGCTGGCAAACATTTTTTCCCACATTGTGGGTTGTCTCTTCACTCTGTTGGTGGTTTCTCTTGCTGTGCAAAAGCTTTTTAATAAGATGAGATCCCAGTTATTGATTCTTTGGGATAGTTCCCGTGCGGTTGAGTTTTTATTCATAAAGTCTTTGCCTACACCAATGTCTCCAAGGGTTTTACCTATCCTACCTTCCAGCAGATTTAATGTTTCTGTTTTAATATTTAGATCTCTGATCCATTTTGAATTTAGTTTAGTGCATGGTGAAAGATATGGATCTAGTTTTAATCTTCGGCATGTGTAGAGCCAGTTTTTCCAGCACCATTTATTAAAGAGGCTATCTTTCTTCCAGCGAATGTGTTTGGCACCTTTGTCAAAGATAAGGTGGCTTAGTATGTCTGGGGTTGTTTCAGCATCTTCTAATCTGTTCCATTGATCTTCAGGTCTGTTTTTTTGCCAGTACCACACTGTTTTTATCACAGTAGCTTTATAGTATAATTTCAAGTCGGGGATTGTGATGCCCCCTGCCTTGCCTTTGTTGCCCAGAATTGCCTTTGCTATTCTAGGTCTCTTCTGATTCCAAATGAATTTTAGGATTGTTTTCTCTAATTCTGTGAGATATGCTGTTGGAATTTTGATTGGAATTGCATTAAATCTGTATAACAATTTTGGAAGTATGGCCATTTTCACTATATTGGTTCTTCCTATCCAGGAGCAAGGGATATCTTTCCATTTTCTGATATCCTCTTCAATCTCCTTTTTCAGAGTACTGTAGTTTTCAGTATAGAGGTCTTTTACATCCTTCGTGAGGTTGATTCCTAGGTATTTCATTTTTTTGGATGCTAACCATTTCTTTGTGTATAGCGTGTGTACCAAGATGGAACTTTCCCTTCCAGTTCTAGGAAGCAAACCTGGGGCCTTGTGTACACTAGGCAAGCACTGGACCACTGAGCTACCTCAGTCTCCAAAGCCCTCAAAGCGGGGTTTTTGATGGGCTGATCCATCAGTGGTATCAAAGCAGCCATAATATCAAATGTCCACACTGAAATCTCTGCGTCAAAATGCAAAACAACTCATCTTCAAGCCAGTGGGCCAATTAGTCCTCTTTTCCCTCCTGTTCCCTCCCTGGCTCGGTTTTGACAGAAAGAGATTCTTTTAGCATAACGCAGTTCGACCAACACCACGCCACAGAGTGCAACAGTACGAACAAGAGAGAGATTTCTGTGTCGCATTGATTTTCTTGTCACCAGCTAGCCTGAGTCCTTGCATTAGTAGAAATGAGATAAGGTCTCACTAAGTTGCCAAGGCTGGACTCAAACTTGTAATCCTCCTCCTGCCTCAACCTCCCGGAGTGCTAGGATTACATGATCATGTCCAGCAAGCCATGGAGTCTTAAGGAAATATCTGCTGGGAGCCTCTGGGAAAACTTGTTTTCCTGATAAAATGAGCATTCTGGATTAGGGACACTTCCTTCTTCTTCTTCCTCCCCTGAAAAATGATGTAATGTTTGGAGCTGTGGTGACCATCTTGTGACCATGAGGTGATTAGCACCAAGAAGTGGTTTTCAACCTGGAGTGCTTCATGATCACCCAGAGGGCTTCTTAAAACACATACTGCTGGGCCGGTGAGATGGCTCAGCGGCGTAAGCGCCTGCCTTGCAAGCGCGAGGGCCCGAGTTCGACTCCCGGATCCCACATACGAAAAAGGGGCCGGTGATATCGCTCAGTGGCACGGGTGCCTGTTGGCGCGCGAGGTCCTGAGGTCGTCCCCCTGGTACCCACAAAAAAAAAAAAAAAAAAAAAAACAAAAAACACATACTGCTGTGCTGTGCCCTTGATTTCTGATTCATAGGTGTGCAGTATGTGTGAGAATCTGTGTTTCTAACAACTTTCCAGGCAATGCTGATGCTGCTTGTCTGGGGACCATATTCTGAGACCTTTGGAACAGGAAGATGAAGAGCAGGATGACAAAGTGCGGGCAGTTGGCCTTGTCAGGTAGCTGAATCTGTGTGAACAACTGCCCCGCCTCTGGATTTCTTGTTCTGTGAGAAAATAAGCCACTCCTTGTTTAAGTGCCAATTAGTTGGGTTAAATTGTGAACTTTCCGAGAGCTGGATGGTGGTGAGGATGGAGGAGAGAAGAGTCCTGAGAGATGCTTGATCTTTGAACATTGTGTCTACAGGAAGTGCTTGGAACCATATCTGAGACACCGTGGGTGCTGAAAATAGAAAGACTGTGGAGTTTTTATATTAGGTTATTATTATTATTATTATTATTATTATTTTGAGATAGGGCCTCCCTGTGTAGCCCAGGCTGGCCTCAAACTTGTGATCCTCCTGCCTTATTCTCCCGAGTGCTAGGGTTACAACACCCAACTGGTTTCTTCTGTAATTTAGGAATTTATCTGAAGGACACGCTTATATTGGCATCGCCTCTCCAGCTTCATTTAGCATTTTTCTTTATGGACAGTGAGGATTTATATTTCTTTATACTGCTCCCCCAACTTCCTCTCTCATGTTTTTGTATTTTTTCGTGCAGGGGATTAAACTCAGGGCTTCCTGCATGTTAAACATATGCTCTACTATCTCCAACCTCTATATCTTCCTTATTTCTTTATTTTGCAGTGCTGGGGACTGAACCTCATGTGTGCCAGGCTATTGCTCTACCACTGAATATATTTTCAGTCCCCATTTACCTGGTATAGTTAAGTAACAATATTTTGTTAATGTCAATTTTATGATATTCTTTTTTATTTTGAAACAGGGCCTCGCCATGCATTTCAGGCTGGCCTTGAACTCACTTTGGAGCTCAGGCTGGCCTCAAACTCAAAGCAATCCTCCTGCCTCAGCCTCCCGAGTGCTGGGATTACAGATGTGTGCCACCATGCCTGGCTAATCTTATGATAATTTGATTAAATATTATTGACTGCTGAACCTTATATTCATTGATTACATTTTCTCTCCTCTGCTTAAACCTTCTGTTTTCTTTGGAGCCAATATTTGCTTCATTTGGGAAGTTTAATTTTCTATTTGGGGTGCTTTTTCTTTTATTAGTTTACTGTCTTTTTTATTTATGTATTTATTTTTGAGACAGGGTCTTTCTATGTAGTTCAGCTGGCCTTGAACTCTCAGCAGTCCTCCTGCCTCAGCCACCTGAGTGCTGGGATCACAGGTCTGAGCCACCCACCGAACCAGGCCTTTTCTGTCATTTTTGACAAAGTGTAGATGGCAGGTGTGTTGGTTTGGTTCCAGTAGGAAGCGCACGGCCATGCAAAAAGGCAACTGAGGAGAACTAAAATGTCCTAGGAAACTGTCATGTGTCTAGAAACCAGCAACAGCAGAAAGCTGTTACCCGTGCAAGTCTGAGGGGGCAACAGGAGAGGGTATTATGGGTCTGTGATGAGAGTTGTGCCTGTAGGAGAGACCACCCTCCCAGACATTCTGGCTGTCACTGGAGGAAGTGGCTCTGCCAGCCGGAAGAAAGCAGAAAAAATAAACAACTCAACTTCTCTCTTCTCTCTACTTCTGCCTCTGACTTGGTATCTGAAAACTGTCAACAGGAAATGCTTGGAACCATGTCTGGGAGACCATGGGGTTGATAATGGAAAGACTGGTTTTTTTTTTATTAGATTAGCGGGTTTTTTGTTTTATTTTGTTTTATTTTGAGATAGAGGCTCACTATGTAGCCTAGGCTGGCCTCAAACTTGTGATCTTCCTGCTTTATCCTCCTGATAAGAGGAGCCTCTGGGAAAACTTTTGTTTTCCTGATAAAATGAACATCCGGAATTAAAGGATTTGGGACACTTTTTCCTCCCCTGAAAGCTGAACACAAGATAAACCAGTGTGCAGGGACCAGGCCTACACCATGCATCAAAGTCACATCTCAGGGCCTGGGGTGGGGTGAAGGACAGATAGAATCGGGAGGGCAACAGCACAGAAGCCAGCACAGAAGGTAGAATTTTTTTTGTGTGTGTGTGTGTACCAGGAGTCGAACTCAGGACCTTGCGCTTGCCAGGCAGGTGCTTATGCCACTGAGCCATATCACCGGCCCAGGAGGTAGAATTTTGAAATTGAGTGCATCTGAAAGTGTCTTATTCCATACTGCCTCTAGTGCGGTGGTTTGGGTAGTATAGAATTCTGGGCTGGCATCTACTTTCTCTTGGAAGTTTGGAGGCCTAGTTCCATGGTCTCCCCGCTTCCAGAGTTGCTGTTGAGAATTCTATGCTGGTCTGATGCCTGGTCCTTTTTTTTTTTTTTTTTTTTTTTTTACCGGGGGGTCGACCTCAGGACCTCGCGCGCCAGCAGGCGCCCGTGCCACTGAGCTATATCACCGGCCCTTTTTTTCGTATGTGGGTTCCGGGAGTCGAACTCAGGCCCTCGCGCTTGCAAGGCAGGCGCTTACGCCACTGAGCCATCTCACCGGCCCTGGTCCTTTTTTTATGTGGTTTATTTTACCTCTCTGGAAACTTCAGATCTTGCCTTCCTTCCTAGTGTTCTGCTATTTTGAGATGATGTGTTTTGGTGTGGGGTGATTTTCTATCCTTATTCTAGAGTCCCTGGGATAGGCACTGGCCAGGTATAGTTGCCCAGTTCCTAGGCACTGAAAGTACAGGACCTCTTGTAGATGCCCACTGTCCTGTATCACACAGAGTGCAATACAGCTGCCTGTAGATGCCATCCATCATTGTGCACCTGTGGACGATGCAGTGAGGTCACCTCAGTGGTGAGCTGAGCCAGGATTTGGACACCGCGGGTGTAGACAGCCACACCTCCTCTCCAGGATCTTATCAGTGAACAGTCATGGAGGTTTCACTATGCAATCAGGGCAGAGAAGGGAAGAGGGAGAAGTTTGGTAGAGGGAGGGGCCACAAGTTTTCTGGAGTAAATGGTGGGTTGGTAAGTTGGCACAGCACAAAATCTCCTCCTGACTTGTTCCCTAGTCCTGGCATTGGGCCAGAGTGTCAAGGGCCATTCTATATAATTTTTTGGGAAAAATCAACTCATAATTAAATTGTGATTAGGGCTTGTCTGAGGCCTAGTATCTTGCCATGCCAGCTGGCGATGGTATGCGGAAACCTAACTCCATGTGCCTTTGGTCACAGTTGAGGCCTCGACAGTTAGATGATGCTGAGACACTCCAGGGCAAGATTACATCAGCTAAAGATATCCTGGTTCCTTAAGAACAGAGTAGTAATAAAAAAGGTTTCACCTGGGGGAAAGGACAAACTTAGTATTAACCTGCCACCTCTCCCTACCGTTGCCTCTGAGTCATCCAATAATCCCTTCAGCATTTCCTCAATGTAAATGTGATCAATAAATGCCAAATGGTTGCCTTGTGGCCTTTTTGTTCCCTGTGAACAACTGGCCATCCCAGATCCCTGTTGCATCACCATTTTGTCTCTTGCTCTTTTTTTTTTTTTTTTTTTGCTGTGTGCTGTAACACCTTGCAGGATACTGGGGACTCACTGCAGGGGTCCCTGATACCTGAGTCCTTAGGGCCACACTGCCTAAGACTTTGTGAGACTGTACACAAGTAGGGCTAGTTTGGGGCCAGATGACAATGTGTGACACAGAGTTGAGGAAAGGCCATTCTCTTTTTCTAAGGGATCAGTGGCTGCTAATCGCTGGTCCCCTGGAATCCTGGGCAGTGCTGGTGCTGTGAGCAGCAGGAACCAGTGTCACTGGGAAAGATACTGGCTTTGTCAAGGTGGCATCCTTAGCAATGGCAAATAGAGGCGCTTCCAAGAGAATCAGGCTGTAGATGGACATATGCAAGTGCAGAAGAGAAGGGGCAGGTGGTGGAGGCCCCCAGAACTGGCTTCCAGAGCAGACCTGTTTTCAAGGCTGCAAGCACAATCCCGTGCAAGGCAGCAGGGATACTCGTGACAAGTTCTCTACACTAAAAAAGGTTTGAGAGTTGTTGGAAGAGTGTTGATTGAATGGACTATGGTTCATTGAGACCCTTAGTTCATTTAATGTGACAAATAGTACAGAACTGACAGCAAAATGGAGAGCATAATTATCTAGCTTTCCTAATGAAAAAGCCATTTTGTTAACATCACCCTGAATTGGTAAAGTGACTGACCAATGGATCTGAAACAGTTCATTGTATTACCTGAGAGATTTGACCTATTAGCTAGAAGAATACTAATGAAAATCTCCTCTGGCAATAGTCCAAAACTATTCACCCTGCCACCTTTTGGGTAATATTCTAAACATTTACTACCATAGTTACTCTAATATAATAGCTTCAGAAACACATTTCTGTTTTGGCCTCTTATCTATGTGAGCTGCAGTTGAAGAATACTCTAATTTAGAAATGAAGAAGAGAGAGCCGGTGAGATGGCTCAGCGGCGTAAGCGCCTGCCTGGCAAGCGCGAGGGCCCGAGTTCGACTCCTGGAACCCACATACGAAAAAAGAGCCGGTGATATCACTCAGCTGCACGGGCTCCTGCTGGTGTGCGAGATCCTGAGGTCGACCCCCGGTACCAACACACACACACACAAAAGAAATGAAGAAGAGAAATCACCTGGGAGTCAAGCATGATATGATATGACTCTATAATACCTTCCACAGACACAGTGCAAACAAACTGCCCAGTAGCAGCTAGGACAGATAGGAAACTAACGTGAAACAGTTTTATGATAACACAGTACATTATGGAATAGAGTAAACATTTTTGTAAGAATTGTCAAGGGAAAATGCAAGACTTTAAAAAATACTGTGCTTTGGAAGAGAAGTGTGTCTAATCCATATTCTCAGGAACTGAGAAATATATTCATTTCCTCTGCCATTTGTTTGTTTGTTTTTGTTTTTGTATTTTTAAGACAGGGTCTTGCTATGCAGTCCAGACTGGCCTTGAACTCACTAGCTAGCCCAAATTGGCCTTGAACTTACAATTCTCCTACCTCAACCTTCCGAGTGCTGGAACTATAGGTGTGGGCTACCACACCCAGGCTATTTTCCCAGCCATTAAAAATGATAATAGGGCTAAGGGTGTATCTCAGGGATCAAGCACTGGTCTAGCATGTGCAAAGCTCAACACTAAAAAAATAAAACATAAAAAGAGCTGCTATTTTATGGAACAGTTACTTTAGGTTAGGTTGAATGGACTGATGGACTGCGCACATACCGGAAGTGCATAAACAAACAAAAGCCAGTGACTCAGTGCTAAGAAGGGTTATTTCATGTGCGTGTGTGTGTGTGTGTGTGTGTTTACTGAGGACTGAGCTTTCACACTGACCTACATCTCCAGCCTTTTAAAAAGAAAGATATCTTTTATGGGCTCACAGAGGGCTCTTGCTTATCACTTATTCAGGCATCTAGGCTAATAATACAAGCAACATCCAAAACATTGATGGTTGCCAAGCCAGAGAGAAGGGGAGTCAGAGGAGTCTTAGAGTAACAAATAAACACTGTAGGCACAAAGTGACATATCCCTTCTGCTCAAATCTATTGGCCATACCAAACCGTAAGAAGGCTAAGAAATAAAACCCTACCATACACCCAGAAGGCAAAAGCCAGAAATACTTAGCAAAGAGTACTATCATTCACTATATGCCAAGAGCTGTTCTGAATATACCATTACAGACATTATGTCAGCTAAACCTTGCAATGATCCTGTGATATAGGTGTTACTAGAATCGTCATCATTCCCCTTTTACAGATGAAGTAGTTGAGGCACAGAAAAGTTAAGTAACCTGTTAAAGTCACACAGACAATAAGTGTTGAAGCTGAGGATTTAAAACCCAGACATTCTGGCCCCGTGGTGTCCATGCTCAACCTCTAGACTATGCCATCTTTCACGAGAGGGAAAGATTTGAGAAGCACCACCATAGGTGATGGAGAGCCACCAAAGGATTATAAGCAGGTAGCATGAGCCAATGAGATTTGCCATTTCAAAGCTCACTGTAAAGAGCAAGGCAAAGGGTCAGTGTAGCTGGTTAAATGAGAAGCAAGGAAGCTATTTGCAGAGTGGGGATGAAGATGAGAGCCTAGACTAAGGCACGATCACAACTAACTTAATCCTCTGTTTCAACCGAAAACTGGCTAAGGTAACATCTATTTTGAGGATTTTTCTTAGGAAAACAACTTAGAACTTCTGTGTCTATGAAAGTAAAGTCTGCTAGGCATGATTTGAAGGGAAACAACATAATTAAATTGTTCTGATTAATAAAGTAACAGAATTTTCATTTTCTCCTGATGAGAGGGAACTTTTACAGGGAGCCTGGTCTTGGGAGAAAGTCAAAAGGAAGGAGAGGATTGCACTAGAGATAAGATAACTCTGAGTCTTTCATCTTACCAGCCTTCCCACTCCATCATTCCCACACAGTAAGAAGGATTTTTCTTTTTTTTTCTTCTTGTGGTGCTGGGGATCAAACCCAAGGCCTCACACACGCAGGGAAAGTGCTTTACCACTGAACTATACCCCCAGCCTTTAGAATAGTCCTTTAAAATCACAAATCAGGTTGTGTTTTTCCCCATCGCACAATACAGTGCCTGATTCTTAGTCATTTCTAAGTAACGATTTAATGAGTGAATGAATGACAGCACGAACAAGATACCGGGTGAACTCCTAAAGAAAATGACAGGCGCTAACACATTATGTATAGTAAGGATAGCTTTGGATGATGTGTAATAATCATTTTTAAGTAGTTGCCTATTCTATGCTGTGCTGTAATCACCACTCTCCCCCGTAACCTTCAGTAAAAGCTGGCTACACAAAACTGTATTGTGTTTTGAGGGTCTAAAGAATGAAAGAGGAAGCTGAACATGGTCTAATCTAGCATTCTGGGAGGCTGAGGCAGAAGGATCCCAAATTTAAGCCTAGCCTGGGCAATTTAGTGACTTAGTGAGACCTTGTCTCAAAATTAATTTTTTTAAAAGGCTGGAGATGTAGGTCAGTGTGAAAGCTCAGTCCTCAGTAAAACACCCCCCACCACACACACACACACACACACACACACACACACACACACACACGAAAGGAACTAGATACTTGAACAACGTCCAAAGATAGCAGTAGTCACAAGGAAAGAGTTAATGGAAGTCAGTGGAAGCAGGCATTCCAAATGAGAGGTGACCAGGATCCTGTGAAAATCAGGGCCGGGTGTGATGACACACGCCCATAACCCCAGCGCTGAGAGGTTGAGCAGGAGGATTGCCACGAGTTCGAGGCTGGCCTGGGCTACATAGTGAGTTCAAGGCCAGCTGGAACTGCATAGCAAGGCCCTGTCTCAAAATACCAGAAAAAAAGAAAGAAGAAAGAAAGAGAATCAGGGAAAGTGTGCTGTCCCCTTAACTTGCGGGTAGGGGCTTGGACTCTTCTATTTGTGGCTGAAGGAAAGAATTACCCGGAAGACTTTGTGGTATTCTCAATCCTCGGGTTACATAGCACGATAACTACTTAACTCAGAGATGTAGTGAGGACAATACTGGGATAATTTATGTAAACCGCTTAGCACAGAGCCTGGCACAGTAAGAACTCAGCCAACGTCAGTTGTTTTCCTTCTCTTTCTTCCACTCCCTCCTCTCCCCTCCCTTCCAGCCAGGCTCCATTCATTCTTTTCCAAGAACAGGCGGGGGGCGTGTCCTCCCGCCCTCAGCCCCTAAGCCCCGCCCCAGTCCCTCCTGGGATTGGTTCTCGGGAGGCGGAGCCGGGGGACAAGCCCAGGGCCGCGCGCGGGGGGGGGCGGGGCGCATGCGCGGGCCGGGCTGGGTGGAGGTGGAGAGGAAGAGTTGCCGGAAGTAGGCGGTGGAGGTTGTGGCCGGGCGCGCAGCAGCTGCCGGGGAAACCGGGGCGCGGGACGCACGGCCAGCAGAAAAGGCAGGCCAGGGGTCGTCTAGGTGTCCGGCACCCAGCAGGCCGAGGGCTCTCTTTGCCCGGGCCAAGGGTCTCTGGTCCAGAGGCCGCCGCTGGACCCAGGCCTTTCCTTGAGCCCGCCAGGGGGCGCCGCACTTAGGGGCTGCGGAGTGGGGGGCGGACGCAGCTGACCGAGCAGGGGCGCGGGACTAGGCGGGAGGAGCGGGTTCTGTCTCGCTAGGGAGCTGCTCTGGGCGGGGGCCCCGGAGTCCTCACACCTGGGCTGGGGCAGGGGTCTCTGGGGGCGAGGGGGGCGCGTCGCCCTCTGCCCCCGCTGGCACCCTGGCTATGACGGGCAAGTCGGTGAAGGACGTGGACAGGTACCAGGCGGTCCTGGCCAACCTGCTGTTGGAGGAGGATAACAAGTTCTGCGCGGACTGCCAGTCTAAAGGTAGCGCGTCGCTCCCGGCGGGCGAGGGGTCCCGCCGCGGGCCGCGCCGTGGCGAGGGGGCTTCCGGGGCTCAGCGCGCCCGAGTCATCTCTAAATGGCAGCGCTTGCTCCTCTGGCTGATGAGCCAGCCTGGCTTGGGGTTTGGTGTGGGCGATCGTGTGTGTGTCGGTGGGGGAAGGGGGCAGGGTAGAATGGGGCAGGTACGGGTCGGGGTGGAAGTGGCCTGGTGTGTCAAGTGAGAATGTCTGTATTTCAGGACTCTGCCCGCTGCCAGTCTAGAGATAAGACTCTCACTCGCAAAGCTATGGATGAACTGAAGTGTGTGTGTGTGTGTGTGTGTGTGTGTGTGTGTGTGTGTGTGTCAGGGAGAGAGACAGAGAAGGCGTAGAGGGAGGTGAGATGATGGAGAGGAAAACTGCTTAAATGTTTTTAAAGGTGGTGATTGTTGCTGCCTGCTATTTCGTTAGCAACTCCTGTCATTTTACAGTTCTGCTGAGATCTGACAGAGTGCTTAGGTGGCTTTCTTCTCCCAGGATGTGTGCAGCGGGAAATTGCCTTATGCGGTGACACAGTGCAGATTTCTAAGACAGCCTAGCCCTGGCCTGTGGAGTGCATGGGAGGCCTCGTGTGTGTGTGTGTGTGTGTGTGTGTGTTGCCAGGAACGAGCGGATTTGGGCTGTAGTTCAGGAGAAAAGGAAGCAAAGAATTCATCAGATTCATTGCTTCCATGGTGATTAGACTTCTGAAGGTGAAATAGGATTATTGTAAATTGGCAGAATCATTTAGTCTTTGTTTCCTGTGCCCTCAACAATGAATGGTTTAATAAAAACTAAAAATCAGTATGATAGGCAAGCTTGGTTATTGGTGAAACGTTTGCGCTTGACATTTACAGATGAAAGTTGCTATATTTCGGGGGCTGTTAATTCCTTTACTTTTGTTGCCAATGCAATGGATTTGCCAAGATTGTTTGCTGTGTAGCATATTGGGCATATAGTGTAAAACAAAAATTCAAATATGTTTTTATTTACCTATTTCAAGACAGGAAGTAGCTGCTTAATCGATGTTTTCACTTGATTACCATTTATTTTAGAAGAAGGTTATATAAGGAGGACAGAGAAATGATGCATTGATGTAGACACCTAGTAGCGTATTTTTGTGACCTCTACTAGTACGTAAATGAAACGTGTCATTAAGAAAGCAGATCCCCAGACTTCTCATCCTGCATTTTTACAATGGGAAAAACTCAGTTTAAAAAGGTACTTTAGAATCAATTTGTATTGAGTTGGTTAATTTCTTAAAGGTTTATTCTTATTAGATATTGTACTAGATTTGTCAGTAGATTCATTTTAAAATTTAGGAATGTGCTGGGTATAATGGTGAACTCATGTAATTCCAGCACAAAGCTGAGGCAGGAGGATCATGAGTGAGACCCTGTCTCAAACAAACAAATGAAAAAAGACCTAGGAATGTGCCTTGGCTTCACTCAAATTCCCTATGTCCTTGGTTGACGGATCTTGAGTCACAGTAAAGCAACCCACTGGAGTGAGCATTGCTACATTTGAGGATCACATGCCACTTTGATGATTAATAGCCCTCCCTTTCTCATATTACTCTTATACTTACTCTTATTCCACCAAAATACAGCATATGGAAGAGAGAGGTTGATTCACTACTTCTTCCTCCAAATTTCCCTTGTTCTCTATTAATAGCCTTATTGGGGATCAGGTCATAAAAATTAGTTCTCAATGAGAACTAGTAGCTGCTTGCTTGTAGTCTTTATTAACCACTGTTGATAGTAAAATCCTGAATCCTGAAACGGAGATTCTTAGGTGATTTGGAAGGCAGCTTTTCTCATTAGTGTCATCTTAGAAAGTGTCCCAGGCCCATTCACAGCATTGTAAACCCACCTTTCAGGTTGCAGGAGGCAGATTAATGGAAGGGGTTGCAGACTTCACAGGGGAGTATCTAGCTAAACTTTGCTTCGCTTATGGGGGTTTTGTGACCTTCAACGTGCCACTTAACTTTTTCAGCTTCATTTTCCCAGTTGAAAAATGAAAGTGCCTTGTAAAGTGTTACTCAAATATAAGCATCGTTTATTTTTACAAATGTTGATCCTATTTTATATTGATTTAATTATTTTCATTTTTTGACTTTATCCCCTTGTAATACTTTGGTTCCTGGAAGCCACAGATAGAGTGACTCAGTTGGTAATTCCCTAGTCTTTAAGCCAAAACCATTTCCTCTATATGGGAGGCCTAGCATTTTTGCAGATGTACTTTATGTTACCCTTGAGGATGGCTTGTGGATGTTTTCTGACTTTTCAGTTTTGTATGAAAGATTAGACCAAGGAATTTCTTTGTGTGGAGATTTCCTAGTGGCAGTTCTAAATTTTAACTTTTTTTTTTTTTTTTGGTCTTTTTTGAGATAGGGTTTCCCTATGCAGTTCAGGCTGACCTTGAACTCACTTTGTAGCTCAGGCTGGCCTCGAGCTGGCAGCAATCCTCCTGCCTCAGCTTCCCGAGTGCTGGGATTACAGGCATGTGCCGCCATGCCCAGCTTAAATTTTAACTTCTGTAAACTAATCTTTAGCTTGCCTCTCATTTGTTTTCTTTTTTCTTTTTCTTTTCTTTTTTTTTTTTTTTTTTAATGTGGGTACGGGAAGTTGACCTGAGGACCTCGCACTTGCCAGCAAGCGCTTGTGCCGCTGAGCGATATCACTGGCCCTTTTTTTCCTTTATGTGGGATCTGGGAGTCGAACTCAGGACCTCCTGCTTGCCAGGCAGGCGCTTATGCCACTGAGCCATCTCACTGGCCCTCTCATTTGTTTTCTATCAATAGCTAAATCATTGCTTGTTAAGTATCATTCTTTAGGAGATAAACTTTCATATAAATTTTTAATTATTTTAGCTCTATTTTTGGCACCTTTTGAGAGGTTAAAAAAAGTACCACCAGATCTAAACAACAGAAGGAATTTTGCTTCCATTAAACAGCCTTTTCTGGACAAGGTCAAATAACTTTTTGGGTTTTTACAGCTAATGCTCCTTAACTTGACAGTGATGATTAGATTGACATAGTTGTAATGAAAGTAATTTATCAAAGTCTCCATTAAATTATCTTTTAATATAAGCATGTTGAACCTGTTCCCTGGGAGATACTTTCCTGTTCTCTGTGTCTTTCAAATAGCATTCTGTGATGGTGAGAAAAAGTTACAAAATACCTTCTTTTAGAGGAAATTCTTTGTAAGCCAAAGATCCCACACTACATATATGCTTTCAGAAAACATTTTTTTTT
Source organism: Erethizon dorsatum (assembly GCA_028451465.1). Taxonomy (NCBI): domain Eukaryota; kingdom Metazoa; phylum Chordata; class Mammalia; order Rodentia; family Erethizontidae; genus Erethizon; species Erethizon dorsatum. Next base: position 103,171,297 of record CM051827.1, on the reverse strand, counting down.
TTTTTTTTTTGATACTGGGAATCGAAGTCAGGACTTGCACTTGTGCCACCAGAAAATATTTCTTAAGCACCCGTTTTGTGTCAGACAGTGTACCAGGACATATGGGTTCAAAGATAAAGTCTTGGATTCCAAGGACTTTACAGTAAAACAAATAAATGATGCAACATAGTAATCATTATTATGCCATCTTGTACAAGGAGAAATGAAAGCATTGAAGAAGGCAAACAGATCTTCCTCAGGAAGCCACCGTTTCAAAGAGACAATTAGGCTATATCTTAGAGGATAAAGAAAGACTTTGCCAGGTGAGGTTAGGAGACTTCGCATTTTAGGAAGAGGAGACAGAATGTGCAGAACTCCAGGGAGTGCTGTATCGTGTGTGTGTGTTAGGGGGATGTGTATTTTGACTGCATACTGGGGAGTGGAGAGGGATAGAACTTGGCAGCTAGTTAAGGGCCAGTAAGCTTAAAATCTCAGCTCTATAGTTGACTTGTTTTAAGGCATTGAGATTTTGAGTATGCATGCTTTAGACTCCCTGCATTTATAAAGTGCATAGTATTGTGGGTCCACCTGCTACTCAAACAAATTTAAATATTGCAAGCATGAAATGCTTTCTTATTTGCTAGTAGTAAGAATGGTCCGAATATTGTGCCCACAAGATCTCCATGGGAATTTACCTTCATGGGTACATTAACTTATCTTAGAAAAATCTAACAAAGTGCCAGCCATAGATATTATGCCATTTCTGGAGCCAGTGTTGTAATTTTTGAGGCTGAACATGGTCTTGTGCTCAAGCAGGTTAAATTTTGATGTATGTTTGATGTATCCGATGCATGTTCTTGGTTGCGTAAAATGCTTAGGATCTGTAATCAGATAACTGCAGCCTTACCTCTTGGGTATACTTTGCACAAATCTTGGGTTTCCAGATGAATCAGAAAACTACTTTCTGTCTGCATTTTTCATCTGATGTCATTATGGTATGTAGGTGGCAGCTTTCTTGGGCACAGTTGTCTGTATAACTGCTCGCCACATGAGTCATTGTCTGTTTCTGCCCTTCTGCCTAAAAATTCCATCTTGGAAATAATGTCATGCAATTGGTGACTGTGACATGATACTCTTGATGTACACTGCAGCTAGCTTTGTTATGTTGATGTAATCTACCTGTGTCATGGAGAAGGGATAAAGTAGCTTATTAAATTGAGTCAGTCTCCCTTCCTCCAAGTGATACCCGCTGTGAAGAAGATGCTAAGCAGAAATCTGCATAAAACACATGTATCTTTACAGTCTAAGCACACAGTGCCTAACTTTTGTTATTGTGTCTGCTTCAATCCTTACCACAGTGGTTACTTCTCTTTGCACAACTGGCCAGTTTAAATAGATACTAACTTTGAAGAAGTTCTGTACTGGCCCCTGGAACTTTGACAGTTCAGCATACCACATTGAAATGGTAGGAACCAAGTCTGCATAGAGTAGAACAGCTTAATGTTAATACACTTTTACCAAATTCCTCTATCATTAAAGACCATTCTTGTATTGTTTAATTTCAAAGTCGTGATTTACTGCACAGGACATGTCCAGTAGAATATAAGCCCACAAGGGCAGGGGTTGGGCCTGTTTTGTCCGTTGTAGTCTTCCCAGCAATGAGTAGGGCTTGACAGGACCACACTGTCAGTAAAATTTTGTTTGAATGGATGAATGGATTTTGTCATCCATAAATCTTTTGTTCCTCACTAGAAGAATTCTTTTATTCACTATCTGAATAATTGCTTTAATTCTTTGGAAAATTATTTTCTGAAAAATAAGTTTTCAAACGTGTTTTGAAGTCCCTATTTGAAGGTCCCCTCAGTGAGGGACCAGTCAGGGAAATGAAAAGCTACTGTAGGTCATAGAAGCAGAGGGAATATAATACAGGGAATAGACTATATAGGTAATATAAGTGCCATGAAACTAACCAAGGGCTGAAGAGGCACTCATGGGACCGGTGATACCTGGGAGCTACTCTGCCCCAATGGAAAATAGAAGGGCAGAAGCCTTAGCCAACTGGCATGAACTAGAAGCATGGAAAGAGGAGTTGTCCATGGCAGCTGGAACCTAGGCCATGTAAGAGCGAGAACCCTGCCTCTTCTTGTCTCTTATCCCCAGCACTACCTCCCCTTGAGGGAACTTATCCAGAAATCAGTTGACAGGGGAGCCGGGGAGATGTAGCTCCCTGTGACAGAGTGGAGCAAGGGAGGATGCAAGCACTAACAGGCAAAGACACAAAGGCACTAAAACATCTCCAAGACATAATTCTTTCCTCTTATTTGAATGATTATGGACAAGAGGTTTGAGGTTTTGAGACAGAGACAACCTCATGTGCTTCGGAAGCTTTGTGAGACTGTTGATGAAATGGCATTTAGTCCCAGGAAGTAATATAACAGCTCAGTCATGACCTGTGTAATTAGGGTATGTGACTAGGCAAATTAGCTTCTGTTGAATCTGTATTTGACTGTTGGTTGCTTCCAGGAGCAATTTATCTTTTGATTACTCAGAAAATAAGTTCCTACACTGTCAGTTCTGGGAAGGCTTAGGCTTAGGCATGGTATATCTACATTGAACTGTCCCACCTACAGCTGGATGGACAGTTTTTTTTTTTTTTTTTTTTTTTTTTTTTTTTTTGTGGGTACCGGGGGGTCGACCTCAGGACCTCGCGCACCAGCAGGCGCCCGTGCCGCTGAGCGATATCACCGGCCCCTTTTTCGTATGTGGGATCCGGGAGTCGAACTCGGGCCCTCGCGCTTGCAAGGCAGGCGCTTATGCCGCTGAGCCATCTCACCGGCCCTGGATGGACAGTTTTGAGGATGGTGGCCTTAAACCATGTACAGTTTAGTCTTTAATTGATAGTTAAGGTCCTTGTGATGGGGCTGACTTTCTTTGTGCTGCACATCATTTTAACTCTCCCCACACAGCCAGTACTGGATATTTAACCCAGGGCCTTCCCTAGCTCTATCCCTAGCCTTTTATTTATTTATTTTTACTTTTGAGACAGTGTTTCGCTGAATTATGACATTGCCCAGTCTGGGCTCCAACTTTTGATCCTCCTGTCTCAGGCTCTCAGAGTGCTGGGATTACAGGTATGCACCATTATACCTGGCTGACTTTTACTAGTCTTATTAGTTGGTGGTTGTTAGTCCCCATCTGCAGCTTCAGATGGGTTAGGACTGGGTGAAGGAGGTGAGATCGCTGGCTCTATTTTCAAACAGTAGACCAGAAAACTATTTTGTGTATAAGGAACATTGCTTCTGCTCCATTTAAAGGAAGAACTTCCCAAATTACTGCTACTAGTTTTCTTCTTGATTATAGAAGTGTTTGAGTTTGTGGTACAAATTCAGTGCTTTCTAGAAGTGCTTTTTTTGTCAATCAGGTCACCTGCATTTGAGTCCTGAATGGAATTGGTGGAACTAGGCCAGCAGAGGTTTCAGTGCAGTGGGAGTATGTCTGCTTTTGGGCTGTTACTGTCTTCAGAGGCCACAGATAAGGGACATTCATTATTAGAGTAAAGTCACCAGTTGTAAACATCACATAGGTTTCATTGCTTTTCACTTTTCTACAAAAAGTTAATTTCCTCTTGGCAGGGATTGTTGTAATTCACAGATATAATTAAAATGTAATTTGGTATTTTAAAAGCATATTCAGCTGCTTCCCAGAGTACCATTCTTTTCAGCTTAAAAGATATATCCTAAAAGGTACATCTATTCATTTTGAAGCCTCATGTTTAATAATTATAATCTTTCACTACTATGTTTGACTCTTCCCTTTCCCAAACTTTCTCCTTCCCTACCCCACTCTTCTGGATCCTGTATTCTCCACAGGCTTTGTGAATGCTGGGCCATTGATGATTGAACAGCAGGTCCCTGCCCAGTGGAAAGCCCCAGAGATGAGGCAAATCTACCTTCAGCTACCTTCAGCTGTGGCCATCCATCGGCGTAAGGTTGCCCTGGTGGTTGTCTTCAGTTTGTCCAGCTCCCCTCTTCCCCTATCTTCCTTCTTGTGTGGCTGAAACTTGCCCTGGAATCCCACCGTTGTAATATATCACTGGGTAGTATGTAATATGATTTTATTTCGGCTGCTTCTTTACATTTTAAATTAATTTTAAGGGATTCTCTGACAATTTTTGTTAACCAGAGCCCTCTTTATCCTCAATTTATGTATTCCTATAAGTATCCCAGTTTGTCTTTTTTTTTTTTTTCTGGTTTGCTTTTAAGTACATGTAAAGTACAGTTTATCTAAGTACTGAATTTCATAAGCCAATTGGAGAACACTTTGTTGATTTTGTTTTTAATTGAGTCAGAGCTTTCAAAAAGAAATTTCTAAGTCCAAAACAAGAACTTCAGGCTTCACGTCATTTCTCCTCATTAAAAAACCAAATGTAAAATGCTGTTGTTTTACGATGTACTGAGAATAGTAAAGCAAAAGCAGGAGGGATAGGTAGGCCTGTAGCTGATAGGCCTATCCTAGCACAATGATTGGAACAAACAGTCTTTTCCTTTCTTCAAAGAGTCGTGCTGTCTTCTGCTGCAGTTGCTGGTGATGAAAGAATAAATTCTTGAGCACACGCAGTAAATTTTCTTGTTTAACTTCTTCCTCTTTTCTTGTTTAACTGGAAGTCCCCGAATGTGGGTTTAAAAATGAATTCTCTAGTGTTTCTAGTTTTGAGTTAAAATTTTGCTTTCATATTGTTTAGATGATTGTTTTATTCTTATGCCTTAGAAAAATAATTTCTTACAGAATTTTCTGTGTAAGCTGGTGACATATTATACTGCTGGATGAAGCTCCTGGGGGAAGGGACATTGCTATCTTTTTGTTGTTGTTGATACTTCACCTCATGTGATAACTGACATAAGCCCTCAGAGGAAAAATAGGAAGGAAATGCACTGTTCTTAGCCGGAAGCTTTTGTTCAAAATAGCTGTAGACGGCAGGGGCAATGGAAACCAATTTGAGTATGACCACTGATTTGAAAAAGAAAGAATTATTTTTACTCAAAGAATAGCTTTTTGGAATAGGAGTTGACTTTGTTGCTTTGAAAGTGGGAATGAGAAGTCTGATGAGAGGAACTGTTGCAGACAGAGGAGAAATTTGAGAAAAGGTCTTTCCTACAGCGTGACTGCTCTGTGAATGTCCCCAGCTTCTATGAGAGGGCATGGGAGCTTCATTAAATGCAGCACTGGAACCAGGAGGACTCCAGCTTAGCCCCTCTGAGCAACCAGCCTGCTGGGTTCTGAGCCCAATCTGTGAACAGAAGTAGCCTGGTACATGTGACTCAAATCGAGTCCATGTTATGATAGAGTAAAAATAGGTTCCAATTTCATTAGTATTCTCGTACATTTAAGGGAAGGAGGGGAAAAATGTGTTGCCATAGAAACAGACTCCCAGACTAGTTATTTTTTTGTCTTATGGGATTTGGGGGAGTGGGGAGGTGGGAGGCTCTTCATGCTTATTATCTAAACATTAAATGCTTTTTCTTTAAAAAGCACAGATTTCACCTTTTCTGTGAAAATTATCTATATTCATGATAAAAATCACTGGAAAGTATGAAAAATAGAATGATGCCAGAGATAGCTCCCATAATCCTCATCGCCCATTACTTGTTTGAACTTATACCACAATGGTTTTTATATCAGTGTTGTTTTGTTCAGCATTTATCATAAGCATTTTCATGATGTTATAATATTTAAATACCTTCATTGTATTCCATCATGAAAATATGTCATTATTACTTAACCCCAGCCCAATTGTTGGACATTTGGGTTTTGTTTTTCAGTATTACAAACAGTAGTATAATGTAAATGTTTGTGTAGTTGTTAGGCTGATGGGTTATTTATGTGTTCAGATTTGAGTAGTCATGGGGGCCCTCTAATTTTAAAACGTTGTAGGGCTAAGGAGGTGGCTCATTTGGTAGTGCTTGCCTACTGTGGGGGTCTTCTGGGTTGGAGAGGGCTTTGCTGTAGAGATTGTCCTTCTGAAAGGATTCATTGCATTAGACATCTGTGGATGCAAGGATTGACTGCAAGGACAGCTTTATGATTCATATAACAGCAAGATGGCCCAGCATGTCACATTAGATGCCTGGTGTGCGGGAATACTGTTCTGTCATTGATTAACCTCTTATGTTGTTCACAGAGTCCTCTTTCACTTAAACCCATCCCCCGGGAAGGTGGATTAGAGGCCTACATTAGTGGAAATGGGATAACTACTATCTACTGCCTTTTTTTTTTTTTTTTTTTTTTTGAACAAGGACTTTCCTTACACCAAATGAGGACCGTGAGTGCCTACATGTCTGTATATCTAATGCACAGTGTCTCTGTCCCCGTCATGAAGAATATTATTCTATTAATGTGCTCAGGTCATATTCTTTTTGTTTTGTTTTTTGACAGCCATCTTCATATTAACTCATATATTTGAAGACCTGTGACAGTCCAGGAAGCTGAGCAGGTGAACCTCACAGTTGTTTTGTGGTCATTGCTTCTTGGCACCATTCCATTTGTGTGCTTCCCACACTGAAAGTGAGCCGGTCACGAAGCCAGTCTTGTGCCTTCTCAATGGGAGGTATTAGTATGATGCATCATGTTGGAAGAAATGCAGCAGGGGTATGAAATAAGAGGCAGTACTAGCAGTCCTTAGTCTTTTGGTGGGATGAGAGTAAATGTTTAGACACTGCTCTCAGGTGACATAGAAATTAATAACAATCTTGCAGCATTTTAGAAGCTCTCCTGCACCCACTGAAACAAGTCTGGTTGACTCAAGGAATCTTATCTTGGCTCTTTTGAGGCTATGATTATTTTCCAAGAGACCTGCCCTGGTTTCTCTGCATAGTGTTCTGAGTAGGATCTTTCCATTCATGTGGCTGGCATTTTTGCCTTACACCCTTGTGCCACACCTTTTGGCCTGTATACCTTATTAGATTCAATTCTGAAATACCTAGATTTTGAAATATTCTGGTGAGTCTTTTCTTTGTGAAAGGGCAAATCTCTACCTTTTGCCCTCCTTCCTTAAGGCAGAGCTGTTTTGATGATGAACATTCAACATGCCACCCATTTGTACTTTAATCCCGGAACATACTTCTATTCATTGTTTGTTTAAGAATGAAAGTTCTGGTTGTGATTAAGTAAAGTGACATTGATTTTCCCTGTGTTTGACATTGGTTGGGCTTCTCTGACATGGTAAGAAAGCCACTGCATCACTGTGTGGAGAGAGGTGCACATGTCAGTTTCCTCACAGAAGAGTTCATTTGTTGATGTAGAAAGTTTTGCACAGGTATGCGCTATCCCGGAAACAACTGAAAAACTGTGGAGCTTCTTGGTCTTTTTAGTATGTTACATTCTTCTCCCCTTCCTGCATCCTTTTGAGGAAGGGGAGTGTGGATGGGAAAGGGTGTGAATAACTCTTCATGACAATCTTGGGTGTTGAATCAAATGTTGTAATGAAAAAGAACACCTAAAGAACAAGACATCGATTTAGTGATTGAGCACCGGTGTGTACCACACATTTGGGGAATGTAAAGATGATTCTAATTCCAGCCCAGCTGATGATCATTTCTTCCAGGAACTTGGCCACATGATTGCTCCGGGCCTTGGTTCTCCAACTGTGCTTAGACTAGAAAATCTCCAAAGTTATTTCCAGTTTTAGAATTCTATACTTCTATCAGTCAGATTTTTGTCACTGTAACAAAATACTCAAGACCGTTCAATTATAAGTAGAAAAGATTTGTTTTGGATCATGGTTTTGGAGGCTCCAGTTCAAGCTCAGGTGGCCCCAGGGTGCTGGGCCTCTGGCAGGGGTACACATCATGGCTGCAGCACGTGGTGCAGCAGCCTCCTGTGGCTTCTGCTCACTTAGATGCCTAGCACTTCTCTAACTCCTGCCAGATGTGACAACCAAAAACTTTTCGGTTTTGCCCCAAGGAGAAATTGCTTTGGTTGGGAACCACTGGACCAGAGGGAGAAGAGTGGGACTATTTAAATGTCTTCCTCTTGGATTGTTCCCTTTAGAAGGATGTAATGACCTTCTTTGTCTCTCTTAATCAGTCTTGGCTTGAAATTCACTTTGTCTGCAAATAGAATGGCTACCCCTGCTTTTTTCTGGGTTCCTGTCACACAGAATATTATTTTCCATCATTTGACTTTCAATCTATGAATTTCTTTTTGAATTAAATGTGTTTCTTGTATGCAGTGTATTGTCAGATCTTGCTTCTTTTTTTTACAATCACATTTTATTGGTACATTTTAGGTATATATAATGATCACAGTGATCATAGAGAATTTGTACCTGTACATGATATAACTTCTCTTTTTTTACCATTCCCCTACCTTCCCTTCAACCCCTAGATTTTGCTTCTTGATCCATTCTGCTAGTCTTTTTCTTTTGATTGGTGAATTGAGACCATTTACATTGGTGGTTATAACTGATACGTACTGACTAATCCTTGTCATGTTATTTTCCTGTTATTGGTCCCCCCCCATTTAATTACTTGCCTTGCCTGGTGGATTCATTTTGTTGGGGTTCATGGAGTTGTCCTTGTTATCGCTTTCTAGAATGTCCTTCAGAACATTTTGAAGTGCTGGTTTGGTGGTCATGAATTTCCTCAGGTGTTCTTTGTCATGGAAGTATCTTATTTCTCCATCAATTTTGAAACATAGTTTTGTGGGGTACATCAACCTGAGTTGGAGGTTATTTTCTTTTAGGGCTTGAAATACTTCACTCCAAGCTCTCCTTGATTTGAGGGTTTGTGTTGAGAAGTTTGCCGTGATTCTGATGGGCTTTCCTTTATAGGTGATTTGTTTCTTTTCTCTAACAGCTTTTAATATTCAGTTCTTGTGTTGAATTTCTTGACTATTATATGTCTGCTGTAGATTCTTTTTTTTAATCATGGCTAATTAGAGTTCTATATGCCTCATTTATCTGTATGTCAAATTCTTTTTCCATGCTTGGACAGTTTTCTGCTATTACTTATGTGAACAGGTTTTTTATGTCATTTCTGCTATCTCCTGCTTTTTCATTGACTCCGATCAATCTTATGTTATTCTTGTTTGCATCAACTAGCAGATGTTGGATTGATTTTTCATGGTCCCTTGCTATTTTTAAGAAATCTTTCTTTATATAATCGTTAACTGTAATCCTGTCTTCTATATCTAATACTCTGTCCTCACATTGGCTCATTCTGCTGCATATACTTTCAATGGAATTTTTAATCTCCTGGATATCTATATGAATCTGTTTCATGGATTCTATTTCTTTCCTATGTTGGGTGTTCATGGTTTCCATCATTTTCCTAAGTTCCTCTATTTTTTATCTGTATCTCTTATAGAGTCACTAACGATGTCTTACGGTCACCATCTCTGTAGTTATCTGAGAAACTATTTCTAATTTGATTTTTTTTCTAGAGTCTCATTCATCTGCTTTGTTACTTCCGCTGTTACCACTTCAGAGAGTCCAGATGGGTGGCTTTTGAGTTGTTCCACCTCATTGCCCCCAGGTTTGCCTTTGGTGAGCTGGAAGTCTGGGGTTGCATCTTGCTTAAGTGTCTTCTTATTTTCTTCTTCTTCCTTTTTTTTTTTTTTTTTTTAGTTTAATTCCTAGGTTGATGCTTGTAAATTGCTCATGGCAAGTAGCTTTATTGCTAGTTTTTAGAATCCTTAGGAAATGACTACTTCTCAGAGATGTCTTCTAGGTCTAGCTGGCTTTTGGGTTTTGAGTCTGTTGCAAGATCCTACCTCTCCAATTTATTGGGAATGAGAAGTTGCTGCCTACTTGGCCCAGCCCCTGGTTCCTTGGCACTGGCCTGTAGTATTGTTTGTGACCCTTAGGCAATCTCAGTCTTGGCATACCAGGAAGAACAACTGAGTAGAACATTTATGTCACCTTGGCTAAAGTAATAGAATGATCAATAACAATAGCATCAAACACAGACTAGAAAATGACAAAACTATGGTAACTATTAATTTGCCACCTTTAATTGTATCAGCTGTATTCGTGGTTGTATAAAAAAATCTAAAATAAACCAGAAAGTTGTATACTGTAAATATGCCCTCAATATGGAGGTTTTACCTTCAAGGGAGAATTTTTTTTTTTAAGAGAAGAAAAAACAAAACAAATCAAAAAAAGAACAAATTTTCAAAACAACATAATATGAGGGTAACAATGCTCAATGCATTACGTATTATTATCTTTAAGTTAGTTATTCAGGATACCAAACATTAGCATTCAATTGTCCAAACATTATTGGCTCAAACCTTACTCTTCAATGAACTAAGTAAAATTGGTAGTGTATCTATCTTAACCATCTTATATATATATACAATTTTTTTTCCCTTTCCCTTCTTTCTTTTCCCTATTCCAGTCTCTCTTTCCTTTTGACCAGTTTCTTTTTGATTCACCATGTCTATTGTACATTTTGGATCTTATTTACTCTTTCAGTTTCTCATACTAGAGAGATAATACGATGCTTACACATGTGCTTCTGGTTTATTTCACTTATGAGTATTTTCTCGAGTTGCATCCATTTACCTATAAAAGTCTCCAGTTTATCCTTCTTTATGGCTGAATAGTACTCCATTGTATAAAAATACCACATCTTTCTTATCCATTCCTCAGTTGATGGGCATTTGGGTTGTTTCCAAGATCTGGCTATTACAAATTGTGCTGCTATAAACATGGGTGCACATATATCACTGTGGTACGATGTTTTTAATTCTTCTGGGAAGATGCCCAGAAGGGGAATAGCTGGGTCAAATGGGACCTCCAACCCTAGTTTTTTGAGGAATCTCCACACTGACTTCCACAGTGGCTGTACCAGTCGACACTCCCACCAACAGTGAAGAAGGGTTCCTTTTTCCCCACAGCCCCTCCAGCATTTGTTATTAGTTGATTTCTTTATAGTAGCCATTCTTTCTGGGGTGAGATGGTATCTCAGTGTTGTTTTAATTTGCATCTCTCGAATGACTAGTGATGTTGCACGTTTTTTTGTATATTTATTTGCCATTAGTATTTCTTCATCTGAGAAATGTGTATTCATCTCAGATGCCCATTTTTGGAGTGGGTCTTTAAATTTGGGAGGTCTGATTTTTTTGAGTTCTTTATATGTTCTTGATAGTAATCCTTTGTCTGAGGAACAGCTGGCAAACATTTTTTCCCACGTTGTGGGTTGTCTTTTCACTCTGTTGGTGGTTTCTCTTGCTGTGCAAAAGCTTTTTAATAAGATGAGATCCCAGTTATTGATTCTTTGGGATAGTTCCCATGCGGTTGAGTTTTTATTCATTTTTTTTTTTTTTTTTTTTTTTTTTTTTATGTTTTTTTTTTGGTGGGTACCGGGGGGTCGACCTCAGGACCTCGCGCGCCAACAGGCACCCGTGCCGCTGAGCGATATCACCGGCCCCTTTTTCGTATGTGGGATCCGGGAGTCGAACTCGGGCCCTCGCGCTTGCAAGGCAGGCGCTTATGCCTCTGAGCCATCTCAGCGGCCCCATGAGTTTTTATTCATAAAGTCTTTGCCTACACCAATGTCTTCAAGGGATTTACCTATCCTACCTTACAAGGGAGAAAATTTTAAAGGGGTTGCGGGAAAAAATAGAGAAATAGAAGAGGAGGAAGAGATTAGAAGCAAGGCTGGAGGACAAAGGAAGATTATGTGAACTTTGGGAAACTGGTTAAGGAGACAGGAGGGAAAGAGAGAAGGAAGAAATAAAAACAAGAACAGAACAGAGCAACAAAACAAAAACCCAGAAACAATATTCACATTCATATAAAAATAAGAACAAACAAGAAAAAAAAAGAAAAAACAAAAAGAAGACAAAATGTCCACTTCAGGCTGTGTCTTTGCTGTCACTGGTAGACAGGAGTGGGCAGAGAGAACCCAGATCCGTGTTGATTAATCCCAGCAAGCCAGCCGTAGATTTACGGCGGGGTACTACATAATCCCAGCAAGCTTGTACCTTTAGTTCCACTGAAATTCAGGCTGGTTTCTGGCTTTGAGGGTGGAACCTGATTCATTCAGCCTGCAGTACTCCATGTGCCTCTTGCCGGCTTGAACTTGACTCCCTGCTGGCTTGAACTCAGCTCCTTGACCTCCTGCCAACTTGAATTGGTTCTGCCTTACCCTGACACTGGGAGTCGCTAAATGGAGCCAGCCCACAGCTGCTTTGAGTTCTGAGCTCAGTTTGCCCCCTCTTCAAGATGGCTATTGGTCAATCACCCTCTCTGGAGGAACTCTGAACCCAAATAATTCACCAGCCACTGCAGTCCACAGTGTCCACTGCTCCGTTCCACTGGTGCATTTCTCTGTGGAGGCCTCTGGGGTTGCCAGTAGTCACTGCGGGTCTGCAAGTTCGAGCTGCCTCTCTCACTCAGTGAGTCAGAGCTCAGGGAGAAAGTGCTGCTTGCCATCTTCTGTGTTGAAGTCTCTTTTCTCTCCTCGTGGGCTTCACTTTTTGCTTCAGATCCTTGCTGGGTCTTGGGAACCCACTTTCCTCCTTCTCTTCCTCACATTGCTATAGTCTAGCATCTGGACACCAAATCTTGGAGATGCTCTTTCTCTGCTGTTCACCACTACGCCATCTTTCTGGAAGCCTAAGGACTATTTAAGTATGGGCTGTTCCTCTCTTGTGCCCAGGTCTTTACATTAAGCTATATCCCCAGCCTTTTTAAACAATTATTTTTATTTTGAGACAATCTTGCTAAGTCCCTGAGTTGCCAGGGCTGGCCTCAAACTTGCCATCCTCCTGTCCTCAGCCTTCAAGAGATGCTGATATTACTGGCGTGTGCCATCATGCCTACCTGGGCTTTTTTAAAATGTCAGTTTTTGATGCATATGCCTATAATCCCAGCACTGGGAGAGCCAAGGCAGGAGGATCAACATGAGTTTGAGGCCATCTTGGGCTACATAGTGAGTTCAAAGCCAGCTTGAACTACAGAATTAGACCCTGTCTCAAAAAAAAGTCAGTTTTCATGTTGTCCCTCTACTTATTACCTACTTTATCACCGAGCATGTATTATTGCACAGGTGAATGCAAAGACTTGATTATGCGAAGTTTAGTGATAATGATGCCAACTGTTGAACTATCAGGTCCACCTGGCTGACCTTGACATGGTATAGCTGTTGGCCCAGCAGTTTCTCCCTACACCTACACCCTCCACCTGCTCTCGGTCATTGGTTGAGGTATGACTGAAATGTATGAAAATACTTTCTTGCAAAGGCTATCAGGCAGCAAGGGAGGCAGCCTTGGGTTTGTGAATGACAGAGCTGGGCAGAACTGGGTCTTGTGCATAGTATCTAGTGTTGTGGTAGTTGTGTTTTGGCAGCTCTTGAGCTGCCCAGGAGAAGAAATTAACCTGGCATCAGTGTGCTAAGTCAGGAACGTATCCCAGGGACAGATGGCGGATGAAGAGCAACCTCATCAATCAGTGGCTGTCTCGCCCTCCTTTGGTGGCTTCTAAAGATGTCTTCCCTACAGTGAGTAGGCTCACTGTACATCTTGTGTTTTTGAGGATATGAGTATATACTGGTTGTTGCAAAAAAGAAGTTAAATCTTTAGCATGAAATAATTTTAATTTTAGAAATATAAAGAACTGAATGTCCCCAGAGGGTGAAGACATAACCTCTGGCAAACCAAGTTAGTGTCTGAAGTGAGGTCATGAACTCTGGGAAATTAGTTTAATTCTAACATCAAGTTTTAAAATATCAGGTCCACCTGGCCAGCTTTGAAATGCTTGCCTCGCTGTTAGCTCAGTGATCCCTCTGTTCACTACTCCCTCCAGCCTGCTGTTAGCCACTGGAGTAGTGATGGAAATGTATTAGATTTCTCAGGAGATCTAGGTTTTGGACTTGTTACATTTGCTATAAAATGTCCATTTAGGTTGAATAACTTTGAATTTGCCCCCAAGTTTTCCTGTGTCTCGCTTTGTCTCTCTGTCTCTGTCTTTCTCTGTCACTCTGTGTCTCTGTCTGTCTTTCTGTCTGTCTGTCTCTCTCTCTGTCTCTCTGTCTCTCTCTCATTTCTCTTTCTCTCGCAGGACTGGAGATTGTATCCAGGGCCTTTACACTGAGTTGTATCCCCTACCCTTTTTGTGTTTTTTGAGACAGGGTCTCACTAAATTGCTCAGGCTGGGCTTGAATTTACAGTTCTCCTGCTTCAGCCTCCCAGAGTGGTAGGATTACAGGCATGTACTACCTCATCTCTTTAAACCCATATTTTTCTCTTCACTGGGTCAGGTGTAGAATGATGCCAAGTGGGGCAGTGTGTTCTGTGGGCATCCTGGCGGGGATGTGCTGGGATCCAGAGCCATGACTCTTGACACTTCAGTCCCCGTTCTTGGGTCCTCCAGACTGTTCCATTCCAGCTGAGCCTTTGCTGGAGTAATTGCCCACATGGAGCCTTCAAGTCGAACGATTGTTTGTACCGAGATGGTCTCACTGTTTGGCCCCTAATGACATAACCTCCTTCCTGCCCCCAATGAAAGCAGCTATTTTTTGTTTCTTCCCTCTCCTTTTCAGAGAAGCCATGTGTCGGCCACCACTCTTCTAGCTTATTCATAAATGCTTTAAGCACTCTTTGTATGGAGGAAATTGGCTAGAGCCAAAATATCATGAGCTAAACCAGGAGACAAGGAACATAATGGACCCCCTTCCTTATACTTTCAGTGTAAGATGTTTAAATTACCTTTGAGTGAGTTTCTGTAATAAATCATTTAAAACTTAATCACAAGAAAAATACTGCTGAAACTGAGTCAGGATGATCTCAAGTTCAAGCTCAGCCCATGCAAGGTAGTGGCATAGTGAGATCCTGTATGAAATAAAAATAAAGGGCTGCCAACAAGAGAACAACCAAGATGACTGAGTGCTTAGGAGAGGCTGTGAAGTGCTGTGGGAGTTGGAATAGGGAGGCTGGGATAATCCGCCTAATCTCACTGACTTTGTGAGATTCTTTAACACAGAAAATCTTTTGGGTAGCTCATTTTTCCCCTTTAAGATTATGTCCACAATTTACTATAAAAACAGTCGTAGAAGCATGTAACAGAATCTCTCAGGGCATTGCCAAGAGATGGCACCACCAAGAGCCCCTGCACAGCTACCCAGGACCAGCTGCAAACGTGTGTGTGTGTGCCAGTGTTTGTATGGTCGTGCCCACTGGGGATTGAAACCAAGGCCTGTGCATAAAGGTTTTCATTAAGTTATAATTGGCAAGTGAAAATTTCATGTCTTTGCAGTATACAACATGATGGGTTGATACATGCTTACATTGATTTGTTGTTGTTTAGAAAGGTTTTTGCTATACATTCCAGGCTTGCCTTGAACTCATGGCAATCCTCCTGCCTCAGCCTCCTGAACACTAGAATTACAGGGGTGTGCCACACCCAGCAATCTAGTGGATTTTAGAGATATAGTTACTATCTTTAGAAGAGGTAGATTTTAAAGATTATCTAAGAAAATTGACTCTCAGCCAGGTGTGGTGGCTCATGCCTGATATCCCAGCACTTGGGAGGCTGAGGCAGGAGGATTGCTGTGAGTTTGAGGCCAGCCTGGAATGTATAGCAAAAACCTTTCTAAACAACAACGAAGTTCTAGGCCAGTCTGCATTACATAGCGAGACCCTGTCTCAAAAAAACAAAAGAAAATGAAACAAAAAGAAAAAAAGAAAATTGACTCTCGGAGAAGTAAACTGACTTGGCTGAAGTCACACAGTAAATTAGTACAGTTTAGATAACCCCTCTCTTTAGTTCCAAGTAGCAGGGGCTTGGTAAATAACCTAAGATACGTTCAAACATGTTACTAGACAAGTTCAGAGGAAGTGTTATGTTACCTAGGATTTGAGGGAAATGAATAGTGGGTATAAGCTGCTGCACCCAGCAGTAGACATGTGCTCTTTTGCACCCTGGCCATTTGGCTGTTTTATTGCTTTGGACTTTTATTACTTTCTGTAGTCCGTTTGTCTTTCTTTTTTTTTTTTTTTTTTTTTTTTTTTTTTTTTTTTTTTTTTGTGGGTACCGGGGGGTCGACCTCAGGACCTCGCGCGCCAACAGGCACCCGTGCCACTGAGCGATATCACCGGCCCCTTTTTCGTATGTGGGATCCGGGAGTCGAACTCGGGCCCTTGCGCTTGCAAGGCAGGCGCTTACGCCGCTGAGCCATCTCACCGGCCTGTCTTTCTTTTTTATTTTGGGACCTCCATTGCCCAGGACTGAGCAAGGTCAAGGCAGCACCACTGTGTGAGCACTGCTACCAATCTAAAAAAAGACAGAATGTCTCCACCCTTCCTTTTTTCCACCAGACCTCTGTCTGCCTCCCTGCTGATTTCCTGGTGTTACAGCCCTTAATGTGTTTTGAGAAAAACCACCTTAAGTTAAATGCTGAGTTAGGTACAGATGTAGAATGACTATCATTTTATCAATGAGTACTTTGCAGCATTCTACTGCACCAACCACTTTTTCTGGTTACCTGGTAGGAAGGTAGGGTTGCTTTGTTTCGTCTCCACCAATGTCATAGCAGTCTGTTTACTACACCTATTCTTCCGGTGATCACCTGGGTTATGCTGGCTCCGCTGACTTGTATTTTGGTTGAGTATATGAGTAGCTGTGCTCTTCTGCTAGAATCCCCAAACCTCCACCTTCATCTTGTATACTTTGATAATTTCATATAAATATGGGAGGGGAAAAAAGCAGCACCAGGAGATAGAAGACAAATTAATTGAACTCAGCTGAAGGAAGGCCTCTGTTGTAATCCGTGCCATCTAATGGCAGAACCGCCTGCCTGTTGAAATGCTCCCTACCTGGGCCCTTCACGAGCCAGGTGATCACTACAGAAGGATTTCCTGCATTCAGTGGGAGGGTGGACCTGATGACTTCTAAGGTTCTTCCCACTTCTGATTTTGTAATTTTAAATTCTTTAGTGTAGTATTTACCTTTATTCCTTAATCAGTCTCAGAAATGTTGTAGTTTGCTTCGTCTCAAACATTTAGAAAGCTTTAACTTCTATGTTTAATTTCTGGACGTGGACAGTGTCTGTGTTTGACAGATGGAAACCGCATTCTTGCAAGGTGGCCTAGATGGAAAGGGACTTCTCTTGCAGAGCACGCTGAGAGCAGGGGTTGTTTGGGCAACTCTTTATTTTGGTCTCATGGTTCCTTAAAATGTTTGTACTTATGGATGTTCAAGTTAGCTTTTTTTTTTTTAATGTAAAAGTGACTATTGTTATTTGGATTAGGGAACTGGATGAATTCTCTTTTGTATAGATGAAAATAGACTGGCAATCACCCTACCCAATTTCACCAAGATTATACTTGTGTTTTTGTGCATTCTGTGCAGTGAATCCAGAGAATGGCAGCAGATGAGGGGTGAACTGAGGTAACTGGCATTAGATTTCTTCTTGAATACTCCTTTTTTACTTTGGCTTCCAAATTTTGCATCAAATTAATGACAGGCTAAGTAAAAAAGAATTAACCTCTTTTATAATCAGAGTTTTTTGGTTTAGGTTCTTTCTTATGTATGTATTACATTGAAGATGATTTTAGGTGCATCAACATCTAACATTTTCATAAATTGATTTTCTCATGTTGCATTTTCAGAGTCATTGAATGTTAATCAGAATAGCCTAAAAATTACCTATAAATCATCAGCTAGAACTGTAATAGTAGAAAGGACCTTAAGGCTCACTGTTCACTCAGTTTACTCTGTGGGCATCTTTTTCTGCCATTCCTGAGAGTTGATTACCCAGCCTCTTCTCCTACTTGGGTTTTACTATTTCTGGTTATGCTACATTTGTTTTCACACAACCTTAATTGTTAGAAAATTCTTCCCCAGAGTATGCTAAAATCAGCTTGTGCTTAATGGAGCTAGTTCTGTCTTTGAAATTTCACCAGAGTAAGCTCAGCCCTTTTCTGTGTGTTTGCAAACTACTTCTTCCTTCATTTAAAAAAAAAAAAAAAAAAAAAAAATATATATATATATATATATATATATATATACTTCTATGTTGCCCATTGATGAGTTCATTTAACAGACATTTATCCTGTGTCATCTTCTGTTTGCTAGCATTGGGCTAAATGTTTGGGATAAAATAATGGAGAGACATTGTCCTTGCCTTCTATAGTCATAGTTTATTTAGTACAAGAGAAACCTGTAGGTAGCTAACTTTTATAAGCTGTTAGGTGTCAGAAGAACAAGGGTTCTCACTGTTAGCCATAGAGAAGGTCAAGATTTATATCATGGGAGGACCTCACAGTAGAGGTGACATTGTACTGGATTTTGAAGTTGGTCAAGCAAGAAATAGAGGACAAAGCCATTCCCTGTGGAAAGATTGGTGCAGGCAGAGGTGTGAGTGTACGGTATATTTCAGAATGATACTTAGCATGTGTAAAGCATAGGCCCTTAAGACCCCCACTCCCCAGGTCTTTTGCACTGAGCTTCACCTCCAGCCCTTTTTATTTTTTATTTTGAGACATGGTTTTGCTAAGTCGCTAAGTTGCTGGGCTGGAACTTGTGATCCTCCTACCTCAGCCTCTCATGGTGTGTGCCACCAGGCCTAGCTTCCTTAACGAGCTTTATATGTCATGTTCAGGAGTTTGATCTTACCATGAAGCCAGTAAAGAGCCACGAAGAGTTGTTTGTTTTTAAAATACCTGTACTTTTTTTTTTTTTTGAGACAGGGTCTCACTGTGTAGTTCAGTTCAGGCTGGCCTTCAACTTACTGTGTAGCCCAGGCTGGCTTCTAACTTGCGACAATCCTCTTTCCTCAGCCTCCCGATGCTGGGATTACAGACAAGCACCACCACACACGGCTAAAATGTCTGTACTTTTGAGTCTGGGAGTGTAGCTCGGTGGTAGAGTGCTTACATAGCATGTGTGAGGCCTAGGTCCCATCCCCAGTGCTACAAAATAAATGAACAAACACACACTTTTATCTCTCATTACAAAATTAATACAAGTTCATTGCATATACTTTCTGAATTGAAAGAAAATATATATTTCACAATCTCATTCCCCAGAGATGATAGATTTTAGTATTTACATATATGCTTCTAGACATTGTTCTTGTGCATACTTATACATTTATTCACATTTTTAAACAAAAATGGAATTGTTTCCTATATACTGTTTTAATAGTGGATTTTAAAAATTACTATACCTGGAGATTTTTCTGAATCAAGTAGAGAGCAACAAAAAATTTTCTCCATTTTATAGCAATCTCGTAATTCCTTTGTATAATCTATAGATGTTTCTAATTTATATAAAGATATAATAATGAACATTTTAAACATATTTTTAACATTTAAAGTTTTTATTGACGTGCCTATAGAAATATATGCACAAATCATTTGTGTAAAGCTTACTGTTAAAAGCGAATATGCTGGTGTAAGCCAGAAATGGAACTAGCCTCTCATGTCTTCCACAGTCACTTTCTCTCTCTCCTTCCCAAAAGTAACCAAGATCTTAAAAGTTAACATTGTAGATCAGCTTAGACTTTTTATGCAAGTGTTTTGTTGCAGAAAATTTAAAATACATGTAAAATAAACAATAATAGTTTCAACAACTACTAGTCATGTATTTAACATGTTTCTTCATATACCTGACCTGTTGTTTCTGTGATGCTTTCCTTCAAGTGAGGGGTCAAAGATCTATTTACCTCTGATTAATTTTTAAACAAATTTTGCCTCTCTGCTATGTGTGAGGAGTTGTGCTATGCCCTGAGAATGAGAGTGACTGTCACAGATCTGGTGTCAGCTCTTGTGGCACTTAAGATTTAGTGGGAAAGAAATGTTAAGCAGTCACACAAATAAATATGAAATTATATATATATATAATATATATATATAATATATATATATGTATATATATATATATATATATATATATATATGGTACAAGTTAGAAAAAGTAAAGGGTAAATGAAAATTCATAACATTTAAAAAGCCCTTGGGCTGGTGAGATAGCTCAGTGGCATAAGTGCCTGCCTGGCAGGCACGAGGTCCTGAGTTCGACTCCCGGTACTCACATAAAGGAAGAAAAGGGCCAGTGATATCGTTCAGCGGCACAAGTGCTTGCTGGCACGCGCAAGGTCCTGAGGTCGACTCCTGGTACCCACGTTAAAAAAAAAAAAAGCCCTTATGTTTTACATATATAGACTACAGTACATACAGATGAAATGGTATAATTCTTGGGATTTGCTTCAAAATAATCCAAGATTTAGCTGGGTATGGTGGCACACAGTTGTAATCCCAGCACTGTGGGAGGCTGAGGCAAGAGGATCACAAGTTTGAGCCTAGCTCAGGCAATTTAGCAAGACTGTATCAAAATTTAAAAAGAGGCTGGAGATATAGCTCAGCATGAAGGCCCTGGTTTCAAACCCCAGTATCACACACACAATGGAAAAAAAAAAAACATAGAAAAACAATATTTAAGGGTGAGGGAAAGTAGGTGGGACTATGCTGAAACAAGATGGGTGAGGAGCTGATAATTGCTGAAGCAATTATGTGTTTGAAATGTTCCATTAAAAAAATGTAAAAAGCAAAAGAAAGGGTGGAAGATAGATTATAATCTGGTGCAGGTTAGGAGCCAAGGAAAGGCTTCTTGGAGGAAGAAACATTTCAGCAGAGACCGTCATGGTATATGGGAGTTGGCTGGGCACAAGTGGTGGATGGTGGTTGGGAAGAGAACTTTTTAGGCAGTGGGAGCAATGTGTGCAGAGGGCCAGAAGCCCCAAGAGGGAACATGTTGGTACCTTGAGGTAATGAAGGAAGACTAGTGTCATAGGATTTGAAGGTTTGGGGACATAGGCTTGGGCTAGACATTTAAGAATTTGGAGACCGTGCTAAGGATTTTGTTCTTTAGCTCAATTGTAATAGAAGAAGCCTTCCATGCAAGGGTTTTAAGCAGTAGGATGACAACATGACTTCTGCTTCTTGAAGAGCTGGAGTTGGCTGTTCTGTGGAGATTGGTTTTGGTTTCAGCTTGGGGGAGAAGAAACTGTAAAAGTGGAGAGACATTAGGAGATTATTATGTCACCAGTCATTTTAAGGTTCTTTTGCTCAAATTGATAGCAATCATGAATTGGCAAAGTGCATCTCCCTTGATAGAGGTTCTGGGCTTTGAGTGCTGGTGGCTCTTCCTTAGTGTTATATCCCTGGGCTCTGAGTGTCACTGTCTGGCAGCCCTGGTGTTGCAGCTTTTAGTGATACAGCTTTTGGCAGTTCCTAGCCACCCCATCCAGTCCTCAGCAGCTGAGACTTGTGGCCCCCTTTGCACCTACCTGGAGCTCTTCCAGTAGCGTCTGCTGCCTGGTGAGTAACTCACTGCCTCTTGGTGAATATCTCCTGGAGCGATGCTGGGGCATCTAGGACACCTCTGCTGTCATGGCAACAGCTCACTGAACTTCAGGAGAAGCTGCTGTTTGATGGATAGCTCCCTCATTTCCTCAATAATAGGGCCGAAGTTATGATTGCTGCTGCCCTTGAGGAGTGTTGAGGGCTGGCTACATTACTCATGGCCCATTGGGATTTGGGGATATCAGCAGTGGGCCCCGTCCCTCTCTGATCTTTTCCCTGTTGGACGCAGGTTTTCTGGCTACTCCATAGAAAGACAGCTGCAGCAGCACCCAGAGAGGCCGAGAGTGGGGCAGTGTCACAGCTGTCTGCAGAGCCTGGCTCTTGTAAGTGCAGCCTGGAAGACAGCCACCAACGTAACCCTAAAAGTGGTGGGAAGACCCTGGGACTAGTTGCCCCAGGCCACCCTTGGGGCTGAGAGGGGCATGACAGCTGTCAGTCAGACCACGCCCCCTCCTGCCTGTCAGAGGGAAGAGAAGGGCCGGTTTCCCTCCTTTCTTTTCTAGCTGAATTACACTGATCAGAATGATTCTGGTGACTTTAGATCAGAGCAGTAGTAATATAGGTGGAGAGAAGAGATGTTGGTTTGACAGATATTTTGGTTTTGCAGTGTGGGGCTTGAAAAAGAGAGAGGTTTCAAAGATGATGTGTACATTTCTGACTGGTGCAATTGAAATTGATGGGGGTGTAGTTGATGAACATGGAGAAAAATAGAGGAAGAGCAGATTTTTTGGCAAGAGATCGAGAGCTCAGTTTGAAATACACTGTTCAGAAAATGCACACCACTTTACATTTTACCTCTGTGTGTGAGACCACATGGAAGGTTTATATTCAGAGGTCTGATCTGCACAGATTTGTTTTAGAAAGATTCTTATGAGAATCTAGAGACCTACTTAGTTGTTATCTGTAAGCTTTTTTTTAAATCAAGAAATCTCATTTCTCTGCCTTTGTATCCCCTGTACGCATAAGAAGAGTAGTTGGGACCTAGGTATACAATAAATAATTCTAAGAGAATGAATGCTTATAGGGGATGAGATGAAAAGGTCTAGAAAGAAATAGGTAAATTCTGGAAAGTTCCAGAGTACATTCAACAGAAGTTGTGTGGAAGATGGAAAAAATTTTTCTTTCTCTTCCTTCACCTTACATATTGAAGAACTTTTTAATAACACCATAGTATGGCAAATCAAAATATAGATAGCCATAAATTTATTTGTGATTTTTTTTTTTTCCAAACTTTATCTGAACTGTATAGTTGAGAGATCAGCAAGCTGTAATTATTATTGCCGTAGCTGGAAACAATATATCTGTAACTCTAGTTCTTTCTCTTCTGAGTTCTCAAGCCTGGAACCCTTCTAATCCTGGCTGCTCTGGAGGTGGGGGAAGTCTTAGCAGCAAGGGAGATTTGTAGGAGGGCAGCAGTAACTTGATACGTGATGCTGTCCAGAAGTTGAGTTTAACTTAGATGTTATTTACATGTTTCCCATTTTTCAAATGGAGACTGTAAGCCCTAGAAAGACTCACCAAAATGTATGCAACCAAGCTGTGTGAGCTCAGGTTTCTGCATATTGGATTGGTTCTTTCTACAGTTGATTTTATTTATTTAGTAGTGCTGGGGATCAAATGTAATGCCTCACACATGCCAGTGCTCTACCACTGAGCTACATCCCCAGCCTGTGACCTTATTTTTGTGTTATGCAAATCACTACCAGTTTATTTCATTTCTCTATGCTTTTTGCTTTCAACATGGTTCAGAATACTGTCTCTCAGCATCTCTTTCCATTTACAATTTCAAATGGTGTTTTTTTTTTCTCTCTTTGTTTTCCGTAATTAATATGTAGTGAACAATTGGTTTATTTTGCAAGTATTCCAGGTGTAACTAGGCTGGTCTTGCAGCAGTAATGCTAGGTGCTGTAGAATCCAAGAACCCCACCTTGAAGCAGACAGCTCTGGGCCTTCTTCCTTTGTGTGTGCTGTGGGGCACATATGGGCGCAAGGGCATGGTGGGGTGTGGAGCAGAGGAGGGGAACAAATGGAGCTTTCGATAGTAAATTTTCAAAGACTATTGAGGAAAATAAAGGAAACTGCTTAAAATTTCATGGTTTCTAGAAGACTGAAATTGGGTCCACAGTCAGGAGGCTGAGGCAGGAGGCTCACCAGGAGTTCAAGGCCAGCCTGGGCTACATAGTGAGTTCAAGGGCAGCCCGAATTACAGAGCAAGACCCTGTCTCAAAAAAATAAAAATAAATGAATAAATAAAAATAAAAAATAAAAAGGAAATTGGGTCCATTCCACTATAGTAGTAACCATTTTACTATATATCCATCTTATAACATCATGTTATATACTTTAAATATACACAATAAAATTTATTTTAAAATAAGGAAAAAATTGTGTCCAGGATAAATTCCTTCTTTCTGACAATTCAGATTTTTAGTTTTGACATTTTAGGCTCATTTTCCTATCTAGAAGGAAGTATTTTGTAGTGTCGCGTAGAGTGTTGGTACATAGGCATGAGTGTGTTAACTGGCTCTTATCAGTGAGGGTCAATGGGAAATAGGTTCCTGGAACCTCATTCTATATCACGTTCTCACACGTTAGCTCTCATTGTTAGCCCTCTGTATTCTAGGTGCTATCAGGAGAATGTTAGTATACCCATTTTATGGATGAGGAAACTGGAGTTTGGGAAGTTTAAGTATTTCTCTGAAAGTCACCTGGGTAACCATTGATGGAGCTGCATTCACACCTAAGTCTTTTTTGGCTGCAAAGTTTGTCCTTTTAATAACTCTACCATTCCCCATATTTCCTGCTATATAAATAACTCTTTTTCCCTAGTGCTAGGGATCAAACCCAGGGCCTTACATAGGATAGGCAAACGTTCTGCCTCTGACCGAAACCCCCAGCCTATGAGTAACACCACGCTTAGCATTTTTGTTTTGTTTTGTTTTTGAGACAGGGTCTCACTACACAGTTCCAGCTGGCCTTGAACTCACTGTGTAGCCCAGGCTGGCCTCAAACTCGCAGCCATCCTCCTGCCTCAGCCTCCCAAGTGCTGGGCTTAACAGGTGCCACCCCAGCTATAAGTAACTTTTGTCTCTTGTATTTTTCTCTTCTCCAACTTCAGAATCTTTTATGGATCATGCAGTTATTGACTAATATATCTAGTGGCTCTAAACTAAAAGACTGGGTGTCTAGGCTAGAAGTCACTAGTTGAGTGGGAAGAGGTTGTAGGAAGATGTCAGGTGGGGCACTGTCGGGGGTTAAGGAGGCTCTCCTCTGGCTTTTCATGAAAACATAGTTTCCTGTTTTTTTTCCCTAAGGGCTTGTCAGGGCCTCCGGAGCATCGATTCTCAATCTTGACATTCCTCAGGAGCAGACTTAAAGGATTTAGAGAAATTCCACAGTTGTCACAGTGGCTTACACACTGGGAATTGCCTTCTCAGGAAGCAATGTTTACATCCCACAGCTAAATATTAATCGGTATTTTTGGCTTCTGACTTTGTTAGCAAATAAATACATTAGAATAAACACTAATAGAAATACTCTAGAATGAAGGGGTTCCTTTTTAAATCTTACATAACAGATTTTATTGGAGTTCTGAAGACTGTTAGCAAAAATATATATACAGAGCCCTAAGAAGTCTCATTCACACTTGTTCAGACTGTTCATTTTGCATTTGTGTGACACCCCGACACCTGAAGCAAGTGTGTGAGTCTTTGTGCGTTTATTATACGGAAGGCGAACTGAAAATCCGTCTAAGGTTGTGAAGGGATTAAAGATCTTAGAAGATAAATCAGCCTATCAAGAAAATTGAAGGCATGGGCCGGTGAGATGGCTCAGTGGCATAAGCGCCTGCCTTGCAAGCGCGAGGGCCCGAGTTCGACTCCCGGAACCCACATACGAAAAAGGGGCTGGTGATATCGCTCAGTGGCACGGGCGCCTGTTGGCGCGTGAGGTCCTGAGGTCGACCCCCCCGGTACCCACAAAAAAAAAAAAAAAAAAAAAAAAGAAAATTGAAGGCAGAAGGTATTGGTATGAAATTTCAGGCAGAGAGCCCCACCTGGTGGTGATCAGGAGTAGTTCAGCCTTCTGTATTTGTAGTATTGCCTCAGTAAATGAATGCTTTATTTGTCAAAAAATTACATTCTTGGGCCGGTGAGATGGCTCAGCGGCGTAAGCGCCTGCCTTGCAAGCGCGAGGGCCCGAGTTCGACTCCCGGAACCCACATACGAAAAAGGGGCCGGTGATATCGCTCAGTGGCACGGGTGCCTGTTGGCGCGCGAGGTCCTGAGGTCGTCCCCCTGGTACCCACAAAAAAAAAAAAAAAAAAAAATTACATTCTTATTATAATAATCATGGACTCAAATTTTTAAGAATAATTTTTGCTATAGTAATCTAATATTCATTCATTAAAATGACTGTCAGATCCCGCAGGCTAACCAAATAATTGTCTGTATTTGCAGATCTGAAGTCTTTCTTATTCGAAACACAGGTCCTGCTTGTCTCTGTAGAGCATCAATTTGTGTCTTTTCTTCTCTTTATTGCAACCACTAATTTTTATATCATGCTGATTTTATGTGGTAAATTTCTGTGGAATGAGGGAGAAGGAATTATTTCAGAATTTTTAGTAAGTCTGGCAGGTGTCATTAAAAATAAGTTACTTTTTTCCATATATAATTTATGCAGAGGACTTTGAGAATTTTCCAGAGTGATTATTAGGGTGAACAAAGTTGTCAAGGGATGGGAGATTCTGTAACAGTTTATTAAAATTCATATGTAAGATTTCTTTTTTGTTCCAATAAGCACCTAAATAATTGCATTATTTGGCAATTTTGAATCTAGATAATTCTACAGTTGGGTAAAGCAGGGACATCAGCCCAAGGGAAAGGATCCTGTTAAGTTAATGTGGTTGCATATTTTATAGGCCTGCAGGGGAGGAGAGGACACAGTTTTCAGTTTCAGGGTGAGCTTTAGGCCAGCATGCTACGTCTGTATCTTTTTTCCTATTAGGAAAAAAGGATCCAGCCCACTACATTGCAGAATCTCTTGGGGGAGACTGTTCATGTAAGGGTGCTAGGCTAACTGGAATGTGACTTGACTTTGCACCATTCTCCTGGTTTTTTCTTTCTTTATGTAACAGTATTATAATATCTGCATTTCAACACTCATCACTGTACACTATAAAAAACTACTCCTGAGCAAATGTCAACATATTGTATAATTCTATTTATACTAAGTGTCTCTATGGCAAATCCATAGAAACAAAGGTAGATCCATGTTTCCCAGGGGCCAGAAGTAGACTGGAAGTAATGGGAATGCCTGCTAATGGGTTTAGGTTTTCTTTTGGGTGATTGAAAATGTTCAGGAATTAGGCCAGACACGATGGCATGTGCCCATAGTCCCAGCTACTTGGGAAGCTGAGCTAGGAGGATCATTTGAACTCAGGAACTCATGAGTTTGAGACCAGCCTAGGCAACATAGCAAGACTTCACCTCAAAAACACCACCACCAAGTGTGGTGGCACATGGCTGTAATCCCAGCACTCAGGGAGACTGAGGCAGGAAGATTGCAAGTTTGGGCCCAGCCTGGGCAATTTAGGGAGACCTTGTCTCAAAAAATAAAAGGGCTAGGGATATAGCTCAGCATGAGGTCTTGGGTTCAATTTCCAGTACTACAAAAATAAAACAATCTAGGGAGGGAGGGAAGGAAGGAGAGAGGAAATGTTCCAGAATTAGATAGTGGTGGTCATTGCACAACTATCTGAATAAACTAAAAACTACTGTACTCTACACTTAATTTAAACTAAAAAAAAAAAAAAAGTTGATCTGTGGAGGAATGAACAAAGTTAATAAAGAGGTCATTGTGATAAAAACTTTCACTTTTATTCTAGCAGAAATGTTGCTTGATAATCTAAATATTATAGTTTGGGCCTTGAATGTTGTAAGTTATACTTGATTGTCTTGTTCCTGACCCTCACAGGGCCACGATGGGCCTCCTGGAATATTGGTGTGTTTATCTGCATTCGATGTGCTGGAATCCACAGGAATCTGGGGGTGCACATATCCAGGGTAAAATCAGTTAACCTCGACCAATGGACTCAAGAACAGATTCAGGTACTTACACAGCTAAGTGAGGGTCAGCTGTTCCCATATATATTGTACATAAAAGTAGTTTCAGGTGAATTTCAGTCAAACTGAGCACAAAGGTAATCATGGAGGGAAATTTAGTTGTTAAACACGTCAGATTATTGGCCAGGTGTGGTGGTGCACACCTGTAATCCAAGCACTCGGGAGGCTGGGGCATGAGAATCGTCATGAGTTTGAGGCCAGCCTGGGCTACATAGTGAGTTCAAGGCCAGCCTAGACTACATAGCAAAACCCTGTTTCAAAAACAAAAACAGGGCCGGTGAGATGGCTCAGCGGTGTAAGTGCCTGCCTGGCAAGTGTGAGGGCCCGAGTTCGACTCCCGGAACCCACATACGAAAAAAGGGGCCGGTGATATCGCTCAGCGGCACAGGCGCCTGCTGGCGCGCGAGGTCCTGAGGTCGACTCCCGGTACCCACAAACAAACAAACAAACAAAAACCCAACCAAATTCTTGTACCTTAGTAGAGAAATTTTTGATCTTATTTAAGGAACAAGTTATTCTACCTATATTTTACTTCTTTTCAAACACAAGCAGAGCTGAGTGTGCTGTAATCCTGGCCCTCTGGGAGGTTGAGGCAGGAGTACTGCAAGTTTGAGCCCAGCCTGGGCAGCTCAGCATTTTAGTGGGACCCTGTTTCAAAATAAAGTAAAAAAACAGCTGGGGATATAGCTCTGTGTGAAGGCCCTGGGTTCAATTCTCAGTACTGCAAAAAAAACCAACTAACCAACCAGTCTAAAAACTCCACAAATAATCTATGGTCTAGAACCCCATGAGTCCATGAAGAGATTAAGAAGTATCTTTGGATTATTTTGTAAGACCTTTGGCATTTGTTGATCTAGTATTTATAGTTTTAGATATACACATTCACTTTAAAAAATTAAAAAATTCCCAGCTGTGGATTTAGCTCACTGGTAGAGCACGTGCTTAGCATGAGGTCTTGGGTTCAAACCCCAGCACTACAAACAACCAACCTCCCAAATCAGAGACTTAGAGTACTATTTTATTGCTAAAATGCATGTATGAATCTTTTTTTTTTTTTTTTTTTTTTTTGAGACAGGGCCTCACTATGTAGTTGGGGCTGGCCTTGAGCTCACTGTGTAGCCCAGGCTGGCCTCGAGCACATATCTTGCTTCCTGCTAGCTTGGTGAGCTAGGCGAGACTTAAGTTAATAATTCCAAGCTGACCTAAGGTCTGCACCTTGATTTCGTCGTTCTTTATTCCCTGCCTACACTGCAGAAGTTCAATTTTTTTCTCTTTGGTGGCGGGGGCGGTAAAAGTGGAGGGTCTAAAGAAAACTAGTTGCTAAAGCTGGTGATAGAAGTAAGAGGTTATTTCAAATCAGAAAATGCCCTTAGAAATGTTCATACTGTGTTAGTAAATCATTAAAAGGTCTAAAATGGTGAGTTGCATTTTTCAGTTATGCTTTACTTAATGTATGTTATGAAGGAAGTTACAAGCCACGGAGGTATCTAGGAATTTGAAGATTAAAAGCTCTTGGGGTTTATCCTTCACAAGTGTTAAGGGATCTATTTCAAAAGTCTAATGAGAAATACACATTTACTAGTAATAGGGCTAACTAATACAGTAGTATAAAGTTAAAATTATGACACCCATTATTGGCTGCCAAGTAGACATTTTGATTGGTAGCTTGTACCTTGGACTTTCAAATAAAATCTTGAAATATTACTGAGTTAAATGTGTCTTGGCAGGTAAATCTTTCTACAAAAGGAACTCATAGAGTGAGGAAAGACAGGTGCGGGGACAAGTGATTGGGAATTCCTAGCAGGGTGGTGAGAATCATGGATTGGAAACCAGAATACACAAATTTGAATATTGCTTCTGCCTCTCTCTAGGTTGGGTCTTCATCTGTACGATGGGAGAATTGGATGAGACATTTTTCTTTCCTACTC
Organism: Erethizon dorsatum; assembly: GCA_028451465.1. NCBI lineage: Eukaryota > Metazoa > Chordata > Mammalia > Rodentia > Erethizontidae > Erethizon > Erethizon dorsatum. The sequence continues at coordinate 103,141,902 of CM051827.1, read as the reverse complement.
TGACATTCCATGTTTTTACATTCCCTTTGATCACAGTGCATGCAAGAGATGGGAAATGGAAAAGCAAACCGACTTTATGAAGCCTACCTTCCTGAGACCTTTCGGCGACCTCAGATAGACCCGTATCTTTTCTGGAGCAACTTAGAAGGCTAAGTGGTATTTTGATGTTTGGGGAGAATTAGACAAGACTGAAGGCCTTATGATTAACGAAGCCATCTCTGTATGGATTAGTCAAAGGCCTGGGTTTTCCTTTCTCCTGCAACCAAGACATCAGAAAAAGTGCACATACACTTGCTGCTGTTGGGATTGTCATGTAGGGCCACATAGGGAAGATTCAGGAATTATGAATGCATGATTTCACTGTAAATTCTTTCATAAAGTGACATCTCCATTAGTTTTTAGATCTCTGAAACTATTGTTTGATAAAAAGAATAGTTTGTTGTGCTCTGTTGAACCCTGGCAGTCAGCAAACTACCATTCATTTTTATCACCTTTTTATGTCTTGTGTGAAAGAATTAACTGTAGACCAGTTTTATCAGTAATGTTCTTCCTCCACCCCCTCAACAGGGGAACCCCCTAACACAGTGAGGTGAACCTTTTAGAGCTTTCAGTGATACAAACAGCCTGCTGCAGCATGGGTGCCATAGGTTTGCCACCCCTTCCTTAATACCTAGACAGAAAATCAAATCCCATAAAAATGTTGCTTCTCAAAATGTAGTTTATAGACCGCCTTTTTTTCTTTTTGGTACATGGAAGTTGAACCTGCTGCCTTCAAGTTTGGGACCCTGCAGAAGACCCATTTGATTAGAATCTGGCAGTGAGGCACAAGTTTGTATTTTTGAAGAGGACTTAGGTGACTTTGTTTGAGTCCTGTTGACCTAAGGGCTTTAAAATAGATAACTGACTGCTTTACCTGTGTTCTGGAACAGCCACTGATACCTCTGATGTCAGTGTGCAGGTTGACCTGACTTGCTGCTGTCATCACGCTAAAGGGAAATCGTAGGAAATAGTTTCTCTGCAGTAACCTTGAAGGAAGCATTTTAAGATTTTGGGCAAGGAAACTGCATAGGAAGAGACAAGAGTCATATAGGGAAACCAGGCAGGAGGGATGGAAGAGAACAGTACTTCAGGGATACAAATTGACCTTTTATATTCTTACTGTTGGAAAGACTTGATTAATCCTTAATGAGCTTTTTGCAGAGCGGTTGAGGGATTTATTCGAGATAAATATGAGAAGAAGAAATACATGGACCGAAGTCTGGACATCAATGCCTTTAGGGTTGGTTGCAAATCTTTCAGTTTTTATTCATAATAAGTAATTTGCTTATTAATCAGGCCAGAGAGGAATTTGAAGAACTGGTGCAAAAGTACTCCAAAATCGTCACTTTTGTGTAAATAATGCAAAAGTAGAAAAAGTTATTGAGTAAAGACCATGCAGTATCCTTGAACAAACTTTTGCCTTGAGGATGGGCAGGGCAAACCACCAGTGAATTCTTTGCCTTGATCTGTGTGTAGATGTGAGTGATTCCCAGTTCCAAATATTTTCTTGAAATGAACGTTAGGCATAATAGGTCAAACAGAATGGTAAGTGTGTACATGTATGTGTATACATATATATCAATAGTGCAAATATACTGATATATATGTACATGTTCTTTTTTCTGTAAATAATGTAAACAGAAGCAGGCATAATTAAATCAGCAGAGTTTCCTTCAGTTTGACCAGTGTATACTTGTACCTTTACCTGCTGATGCCCAGTGTGTCAGTGGACTGATTGCCAAGGGAACCCATTCTTGTTCCTGAGAAGGGTTTCGGTGGGAAACTGACTACAGTTACAAAGAATACATTCCATCTCAAGCATGATTAAGATCTGAAATAGAGGACAGAAGCTGTGTGAAATGGGCATTAGCTGACAGGTGAATTTCAACATGGGCAAGTAAGTACCAGGTATTAAATGTAGTTAGGGAAAAATAATTCCTGCCCAACTGAATATGAAGGGCTATTCCCTCACAGTCACCCAGAAAAAAGACTTTGTCAGTTATATCGTAACTGTTCCAAGAAAGAAATAACCCAGTGTACAGCTAAAGTCTGAATGGCATTATCAACAGGGTTTAGAACCAGAGCACACACATTTCCTTTTATTTGTAGAAAACTGTGTTCTATCTGTCAAGCTCTGTTCATTGTGTCTGAAATATAAAATCAGATGAGGTCAGGAAAGAATATCTGAGGTAATCCAGAGGATGAGGAGCGGGGCAGGCTTGCTGCATGAAGACAGTCGTTAATGTGTTCATAATTACGTTGCGAGTGTACCACCCCCACGGAAACAAGCCTTTTCTCTTGGAAATACCTCCCTCCTGCTTACTTGGAAGCTGTATCAACATTTTTTATTTTGGTGTACTTAGATTTTTTTATACTCATACGAAGATTTTTATGCCAAGAATTGATATTTGCCAAGTGAAAATTTCAAAGAAACAACTGGTTTTGTTAAAGAATATCCTTTTTTGTTTGTTTGTGTGGTGATGCTGGGGATCAAACCCATAGCCTTGTGCTTCCTAGGCACAGCCCCTGAAGTATCCCTTTTTTTTTCTTTCAAGTATCGTTTTTTAATAGATATAAGATTTTTCAACTTCAATTTAAAGTCTTCTGTATTGAAGTGCCATACTCTGTATGAAAAAGACAAAGCTGTGTGTGCTATGATTATAAAACTATTTTTACGGAAAATATGAAAATTTAAAATCTATGCAGATTTTTACTGTCTTTAATAATGATTATCATCTTGATGCATTCCCTTTTTTATATATAGTTACTTTTTGGAGACACAATGAAAATCTAGTTGTGTAGAATGTCTCCTGCTTGCATTCCACTTAACATGTCATACATTATGATGTTATAGCACCTCTTAGTGAGTAGGTATATCACAGTTTAATATTCCCCTTCAATGCCATAAAAGTTGTTATTTAGCCATAAATAATTCTGAGATTAATATCTTGGTGTGTATAACTTTTTTCATATTTTAGAATATTTTCTTAAGATTCTTTAAAATGCTGTTATCTAGGTCAAAGGATTTTAATATTTGTCTCTTCATACTTTTACCAGTGTACTTTCCAAAAGTTGTACCATTTTACAGTCCTTTCAGCATTGTGTAAGAATACTAGCTTTACTTCATCCCTATAACATCAGGTATTATCACCGTTAGTATCTTTCTCCTACCTAAAATGCATTTTCAGTCACCATGACTGAACATTTGTTCATATGCATGCTACACTTTTTTTTTTTTTTTTTTTTTTGGTTTGGTTTGGTTTGGTTCTGTGGTGTTAGGGTTTGAACGCAAGCCTTTGCATTGAGCTATATCTCCAGGCCTCTTTTAAAATTCATTTTTATTTTGAGACAGGGTCTCATTAAGTCACTGAGTTGCTCAGGCTGGGCTTGAACTTGCAACCCTCTTGCCTCAGCTTCCCAAGTACTGAGATTACAGGCATGAGCCATCTACGTGCCTTCTATTATTACTATTTTTTTTTTTTTCAGATGGGGGTCTCACCGTGTAGTCCAGGCTGGCCTTGAACTCGTGGTGATCCCTCAGCCTCCTGATCCTATGTTCTTAAGGTTACTTTTTCTCTCCTCGGGTCCTGGGGCTTGAACACAGGACCTCATATTTGATAGGCAAATGCTGTATGATTGAGCTACATCCCCAGTCCTCCAATTTACTTTTTGGTTCTGTTTTCCATTTAGTAGATGTTTATTTGATGTCAAAATATGACCAGTAATCTTATAATCTGTGGAAGCATTATGAAATTGCCTCTGAAAGTAACAAAAACTGAGAGAGACTTTTTCATGTTTTATTCTTGATATGCTTTTTGGTTTTATGCAGGTGACTCATTCAGGACACCTTTAAAAACATACTGTAATCCCTGTTTAGAATTCTCTAATTCTTTCTTGCTTTATTTCCTTAATTTTGGTTTTTCTCATGTTAAATCTTGAAATTAAGGATTTTTTCCCCTGATTTTTAAGAAAGGAGATGAATAGTAAGAAGATCTATGATTAAATTTATAAAAATCACAAGGACATGAACTGAGTAAAATGAACATGAATTTATTTACCAAATTATCAAGATGAGATGGGTACCCCTCAAAGCATGAACAAGTTAAATTTGGGGCAGAAATGGGGAGCGAACATTTTGGCCTCTGTATATCGCTTATACTGCAAATTTCAGGAGTCATAAGTGGGTTAGATAGACATAGAGGGCGAGTGCCTAGGAATATGCCTTGCCTAGTAAGGCTCATATGGAAGAAATCAACTGTCATGCCCCATCCCAAGACACACTCCCGAGGTTGTCATAGTCCTGTACCAGAGTCATTAGGAACTTTTGGGATACTTGTACCTTTTGGACATTTGGAATTATCATTTATCGAACTATTAGTCACCATGTTCATTGTCTTATTAAATCATTTTAGAAAGAAAAAGATGACAAATGGAAAAGAGGGAATGAGCCAGCTCCAGAGAAAAAAATGGAACCTGTTGTTTTTGAGAAAGTGAAAATGGTAAGTGGAAAAGTAATTGCATTGTGTGGATGATCTTGGGTGTGTTCACATGCATGGAAGGGGAGAGGAGAGCACGCGGTGGATGGATTTGATACCATATTGCACCAGGGTTCCACATTTAAATCAGATCGCCTGTGGCCATTTGGGCTTCTTTCCATTGCCTCTACTGCCTGGTGTGCTCTATAACACTTTTCTTTGGGGCCAAATGGGAACTTGGGAACTGCATCTGTCCCATCTAAGCAAGAGGCACCTTCCGTGCCAGCATGTGATGGCCACGTGACACCTTCCGAGCAGAGGCTGCCCCCACATTAGGCTGTCTCTTGTTAGGTCTCCTGTACCTCATTTTCCTTTTCCAGTTAAGAGGAGTCCCCATGTCAGGCCACACTAACTCCTTTTTCCATAGGATGTACTGTGGTCGTAGTGGTAGATTCTCTACAAGCTTGGACTCTTGGGGGAGTGGACTTTTCACTATTGCTTAAGGAAGAGTCTGTGAATTGCATTGCCTGTGGACCCAGTTACTAGTGATAGGGGCAGAGTGAATTAGGTAATTTTTAAATTGACTTCCCTTTTTTCTCTTTTCCTTTTCTTTCCTCTTCTCCCTCCCTTCTCCACTCCCCTCCCCTCTCCCTTCCCTCTCCTCATTCTCCCCCTCCTTCCCCTTCTCTCCTCTTCTCCTAGGGATTGAACCCAGGGCCTTCACATTGACCTATAGCCCCAGTCCCTTTTTTATTTTGAGACACGGTCCTACAAAATCACTGAGTTGCCCAGGTGGGGCTTGAACTTGCAATCCTGTAGCCTCAGCCTCCCAGAGTGCTAGGATATAGACTTGCACCACCACACCTGGCTTCCCTTTTATTGTTAAAAGTTTTCTAACTACTGGAAGATTTATTGGCTCCTGACCCTTCTACCATCAGATACCTGCCTTTATCCTTGATTTGGGGTGGGGGGGGGACAAAAAATTGCACTTTCTGTCAAATCTCCTGCTCACTAGTTGGTTTCAGAGATCTCTGCCACTCTAGAAAGCTAAACAGGAACAGGTTTCTCCTTCACTGCAGGTTCCATTTATGCTGTCATGCCTCCTGGCGCTTCTTGAGTTTTGTTTCTTTGGAACTCTCTTTGAGTAACAAAAACCTTACCACAAGAACCTGTGGTTTTTACAGTGGAGAGAGGAAAAGAATTCAAAAGCATCTGCTTATTTCTTTATTTTCACTGTAGCCACAGAAAAAAGAAGATCCACAGCTACCTCGGAAAAGTTCCCCAAAGTCCACAGCACCAGTCATGGATTTGTTGGGCCTTGGTAAGAGTTAGACTTTTCAACTCCCATATTCTTACAAATTTTGATGAATGCTCAGTGACCCTGGGAACATTGGTGGAAAGGAGACTCCTTTGTGTCTTCTTCTCTGAGAGAATTCTCTCACATTCTTCCTCTTATGTTTTCATCTGAGCAGTTGTTCAAAGGAAGTGTTTACTGTGACATTTTTCAGGGCACCAGTACAGTGTAGCATGGCCTTTGGAGCTGGAGTCCTAACAGTGCCACTTAACTATCTGTGTGACCTTGAGTTGTATACCTTACCTCTGAGAATCACTTTCCTAATCTGATTTAGGTTTTTGGTACCTAGGCTTCTAGTTTCTTTTTTTGTTTGTTTGTTTGTTTTTTAGGCTTCTAGTTTCTGTACTTTTCTTCACACCTTGCCTTTCACATAGCCAAAAGGGAGCCAGCCAGCCTTTCAGCTGTGTTGCTGAGGCAGCCTCCAGGCCTGGGTTTCTGCTGCCCTGTGCCTGTTAGCTGGGCTGTAGGCTGCCCCAGAGTGCCTCTGGGAATGTGGCGCAAGGCCTCTTAGGAGCAGCTGTATCCCAGCTAAGTAGTTCCTGAGGACTGGATTTTCATGCTGATATAGGACATTAGGCCTTCTCTGTCCTTTCTTTGTATGTATAGAAGGAAGATGTGGCCTTAAGCAGTGCCACATTTTGACTTCCATCTCTTTCTAGATGCTCCAGTGGCCTGCTCTATCACAAATAGTAAGACCAGCAATACCCTAGAGAAGGATTTAGATCTTTTGACCTCTGTTCCATCCCCATCTTCTTCAGTTTCCAGAAAGGTGAGTCTTTGGGGCTTCTGAGGATTAAAGAGCATTCTGGAAAGGGTGATAACTTAATCATGGAACCAACTTATGCTTCCTTCGTGGAATTGGACTTTGGTTTTCTTGATACTGTGTCATCTCTGTCACAATTTAAGATTACTGTCCATTCTCTTTTTTTTCCCTTACTAAGTTGCCCAGGCTGGCCTCAAACTTATGATCCTCCTGCCTCAGCCTCCCAGAGTGGTGGGATTACAGGTCCCATGGTTGGCTCTTCATACCATTTTGTCTCCTGCCCCAAAAGGGTGGCTCTTTGAGTGGGCTTCTATCAAAAATGTGTCCTATTGTCAAGCCCATACTTTTAAGTCAGCTCCTCAGCCTGAGTTCCTATCAGGGTATTGTCAATATGAAAGACTTGAAACTTTAATGGCTACCATTTGTATAATGCCTGCTGTGTATTAGGAACAGTGCCAGATGTTTGCTGAGCTATATCCTTAACCTTTTTTAAATTTTATTTTTATTTATTTATTTATTTTTTATGTGGGTACTGGGAGTCAAACTCAGGACCTCGCGCTTGCCAGGCAGGCACTTATGCCGCTGAGCCATATCACTGGCCCTCCTTAACCCTTTTTGAAATTTTATTTGGAGACAGGGTCTCGCCAGATTGCCCAGGCTGGCCTCAAACTTTTGATCCTCCTGCTTCAGCCTCCTCAGAAGCTGAAATTATAAGCATGCATCACCGCAACAGCCCATTTTGAATATTTCATTAATAATTTCAAGTATTCATCAGAGGTCCACAAAATGGACATTCTGTATAGATGAAGAAACATTCATTCAGAAAAATTATGTGATGAGCCTCTGATTGTATACCTGGTAAATGGCCACACTGGGAACTAAACTCACTTCTCTCTGTTATATCCTTTTTTTTTTTTTTTTTTTGTGGGTACCAGGGGTCGAACTCAGGACCTCGTGCGCCAGCAGGTGCCCGTGCCGCTGAGCGATATCACCAGCCCTTTTTTCGTATGTGGGTACCGGGAGTTGAACTCAGCACCTCGCGCTTGCCAGGCAGGCGCTTATGCCGCTGAGCTATCTCACTGGCCCTGTTATATCATTTTTAAAAACCAAATTACGCTCTTTTGCTGAAGAACAAAGAGTTGTACTAGAGCTTATCTATAAGGCTCTATCAGCTCTTTTTATGGTAAAGATGTCAAGAAAGTATTAACTTGACATTAGCCATGAATTCTTATTGCAAATGTTAGAAGTAGAAAAAGGTAAGGGAAGTCTTTGTTTTTGTTTTTATAATAGGAAAAAGCTTTAATTAGAAAGTAAGGGGAGGGAAGGGGAGGGAAAAAGAAAAAGAAAGTAAAAGAAAATGGCAAGGGACTTCAGCCTGAGGAGCTGACAAAAGATCAAGCTGGCCCTTCACAAAAAGGAATTAAAAAAAAAAAAATAGGAAAGGACTTCAGCTTGAGCAGCTGGAGGAGGCTCCCTCTGATAAAGAGGATCTGACTGGCTCTGTGAGGGAATTCGCAGACCTCTGTGAGGACCATTCCAACTCTCCCCCTGCCCTCTGTGCCCCAAGGTGGTAGGTTCCATGCCAACTGCAGGGAGCACCGGCTCTGTTCCTGAAAACCTGAACCTGTTTCCGGAGCCAGGGAGCAAATCAGAGGAAGTAGGCAAGAAGCAACTCTCTAAAGACTCCATCCTTTCGCTGTATGGATCACAGACGCCTCAGATGCCTGCCCAAGGTAGAGTCCATGGAGTCATGGTATGTGCCAGGGAGAGACATGAGGACTACATTTGTTGTGACAGGGATAGTTACTTTGGGGTCAGGGACATCATACACCAGACAAGCCTGAACATGGCATTACTGGTAAAGTCACAGAGTATCAGCAGATAGATGTTAATGTCACCCAGAGCCGCACTCTGTCACACTTCCGTGAAATCCGTCTCAAGGTCTGGATCTTCCCTGACAGGGAAGTGGCAGGTCGGTACCTCGCAGGTAAGCCACAGCAAGTCTTGTAGAGAATCTGGCTGCTTTGCTGTACAGCAGCATTCAGAGTTGAGTAATTTTGAAAAATTCTAACTGGAAAGGAGTAGCCAGTGAATGTGGGCTAACTTTGTGTCCTTTCCTCTTTAACAGACTGATATGTGTGTTTTTTTGGCAGCAATGTTCATGGCTCCTGCTCAGATGGCATATCCTGCAGCCTATCCCAGCTTCCCTGGGGTGACACCTCCTAGCAACATCATGGGGAGCATGATGCCCCCACCAGTAGGCATGGTAGCTCAGCCGGGAGCCTCTGGAATGGTTGCCCCCATGGCCATGCCTGCAGGCTATATGGGTGGCATGCAGGCGTCAATGATGGGTGTGCCGAATGGGATGATGGCCACCCAGCAGCCTGGCTACATGGCAGGCATGGCAGCTATGCCCCAGGCTATGTATGGAGTTCAGCCAGCTCAGCAGCTGCAGTGGAACCTTACTCAGGTAAGGTACCCCATTTTACATGGGACATGACTTCTGAGCCTTCCCCAAGTCTCACTTTTTGACTCTTCCTTATCCCATGAATCCTTTCCATGTAGATGAGATAATGCGAGAGACATTCTGAGGTTTGTTTGTTATTCCTAGAAGGCCTATTGAAAGTCAGACTTCCTGATGAGTTCAGAGTTCCTATAAAGTAAGGGTAATTGCCTACATCTGAATCTCTCCGTATTTTCTCAAAAAGAAAAACAAAGAAAAAACCCCTGAAAAACATACATGTAGACAAAAAGAAATTCCAATAAGACCACCATAATCTACTGCCACCACTACAAAAAGCCCAAAATGCCCTGGTATTAGATATAGAAAATGAAATGCAGCAGGGCCAGTATATTAGTCGCTTTCTCATCACTGGGACAAAATACCCAACACCTGCAAATTTAAAGGAAGAGACGTTTATTTTGGCTTATGGTTTTTGGAGGATTTAGTCCATAGTTGTGTGGCTTTAAGGTAGAAGTGCCGTAGTGGAAGGGCCTGATCAGAGGACAGCTCACAGCAGCCTGTAAGCAGAGAGGGAATAGAGGAGCCAGGGACAAGAATACACTTTTCCAAGTCACATCCCCAGGTCCTGATCTCCAGCCAGGCCCCGCCTCCTAACAGCACACTCAGCTGCTGAACTCACCAGTGGATGAATCCAGTCACCCCCCAAACACACGAGACTTTTGGGGAACACTTTAGACTTAAATCCTAACAGCCAGCGGCTTAAAGGAGACTATACAAAGAGGAGAGGGAGCAAGGGCCTGGGGATGATAAAGTCATGCCCCAGAAGGAGGGAGACGCACTGAGAACAGGTCCAAGACTTGGTAGATTAGAACTCCGTTTACTTGGGGAATGAAAAATAAAGAGACTGGAAATATATAGGGTCATAGGTGGTAGCTTTGGAAAAGCAGTGCATGTTGGGGAGATAAACATGATACAGGAGGAGGAGGGACTCTTTGGAGATGTGGTGATGAAGGGAAACAAATGAGAAGTGGAAAAGAGAGTCTCAAAATCAGAGGTTAGGCTGAGTGTGGTGGTGCACGCCTGTAATCCCAGTACTCGGAAGGCTGAGGCAGGAGGATTGCTGCAAGTTTAAGGTCAGTCTCAGCTACATAGTGAGTTCAAGGCCAGCCTGAACTACATAGTGAGGCCCTGTCTCAAAAACAAACAAAATCAGAAGTTATGCCATCATCCTTCTCCCAAATAATCATTTCACTAACAGAAGAGGGTATTCTTTTTTTTTTTTTTTTTTTGTGGGTACTGGGGGGTCGACCTCAGGACCTCACGCGCCAACAGGCACCCGTGCCGCTGAGCGATATCACCGGCCCCTTTTTCGTATGTGGGATCTGGGAGTCGAACTCAGGCCCTTGCGCTTGCAAGGCAGGCGCTTACGCCGCTGAGCCATCTCACCGGCCCAGAAGAGGGTATTCTTGAACTCAGAAATCTAGTGAGCCTCCCCCAACCCTCACAACACCTGTCTGCATTACTGTTGATTCAGAAAAATAAAGCATCACAAAATAAACAGAATGTGGCAGATAGGATTTATACAAAATTACTATAAGAAGAAAATAGAAAAAAAAATAATCAAAACATTTCAGGTAGCCAGGTGCAGTGGTACACAGCTGTAATCTCAGCTACATGGGAGGCTGAGACAGGAGGATCACAAGCTTGATGTCAGCCTGGGCAATTTAGCAATACCCTGTCTTAAAATAAAGAATAAAAAGGGATGGGATATAGCTCAGTAGTAGAGCACTTGCTTGGCATGTGTGAAGCCCTGAGTTAAATTCCCAGCACTGAAGATAAAAAGATTTCAGGTATGGGCCGGTGATATAGCTCAGTGGCATAAGTGCCTGCCTGGCAAGCGTGAGGTCCTGAGTTCTACTCCCAGTACCCGCATAAAAAAAAAAAAAAAAAAAAAGATTTCAGGTAATAAAAATTCTCCTTCAAAAATGTCATGAAGTAGAAAAAACTGTTGCATAGTCCACCAACATCAATAAACTGTTATTAAACATCTGGAGAGAACTTTTACAAAAGGGGAGGTGACCAAGAGATGGAGGGAAGAGGAAGGGGATAAAAAAAGAATTGAGGGGCTGGTAAGATGGCTCAGTGGCGTAAATGCCTGCCTGGCAAACGCAAGGTCCTGAGTTCGACTCCTGGTACCCACATAAAGGAAAAGAAGGGGCCAGTGATATCGCTTAGCAGCACAAGCACCTGCTGGCAAGCGCAAGGTCCTGAGTTCGACCCCCGGTACCCACATTTAAAAAAAAAAAAATTGAGATGTTTATGTGCACATACCAACTCCCCGCAATGAATGTAATTATCATGTACTACAGATGTGTACTAACAAAAAAATCTGCAGATAAGACAAAACAGTTTGAATCAGAAATTCAAACACTTAGAACTAAAATGAACAAAAAACCAGAAGTTGTGAAAGTTTACTGAAGTCAGGAAAGAAAACAAAGACAAAAATCATATTAGAAATAAATACTGATGTACAAGTAACCAAAAGAGGACAGATTCAGCTGAAAATACATATGTCATTGAGAAAAGACATAGAACAGCTAAGAGAATGAAAATTAATATAGATAGGAGTAATACAGAAAGTAGGCAAAGAAAGCCTAACATACCTATATTTGGAGATACTCAAAGAATAAAAACAGAAGAGTGGGATGGGATTAATATACTTCTAATTATAAGTGGAAGAAAACATTCTTGAAATAAGATTTGGATATAATATTTAAAGAGCCCACTGTGATTCTGGGAAAACTGGCCCAGAACAGTCAGGTCTAAAACATCCTAGTAAACTTTTACACTTTCTAAAACAAGAACAGTCCTCAGGGCTTGAGCTTCTTTTTTTTTTTTTTTTTTTTTTTGTGGGTACCAGGGGGTCGACCTCAGGACCTTGTGCGCCAGCAGGCGCCCGTGCCACTGAGCGATATCACCGGCCCCTTTTTCGTATGTGGGCTCCGGGAGTTGAACTCCGGCCCTTGCGCTTGCCGGGCAGGCGCTTAAGCCGCTGAGCCATCTCACCGGCCCAGGGCTTGAGCTTCTTGATGTTTTCCAGCCCTCACCCTATAAAAATATGTCACCAAAACAAAACAGAAACACCCAGGTTGGACAGTAGACTTCCGAACAGCAAGGTGGGATGACAATGAGAGTGCTGCCTTCAGGACACTCAAGCACGTGCAAATATTTTATAGTCAGTCAAGCTATCCTTATATGAATGTTGTAAAAAAATGATCTTAAACGTATAAGAATTCCGGAAATATCATGCTTACTGGCCTTTCCCGAAGAATCTAGCAGAAGATAAGGTTCATTCACCCACCTGGTGACTGGGGGCATTTCTAGAAGGGCTGTTAGTGAGCATTGAATGTTTAATTGAGAATTTAAGACTAAAATAAAGGTAGTGACAAAGGTAGAAGAATACATGCTGTGTTCTGACAAACAATAATACAACTAAAAATAATGGAAGGGAAAGGGAGAAAAAAAGGAAATTGAACACATAGGTGTAGGCAGAGTTCATGAACAAAAACCAAACTGCATGGGAAGTACTTCAAAGAATCAATAACTGGGATCTCATCTTATTAAAAAGTTTTTGCACATCAAAAGAAATCACCAACAGAGTGAAAAGAAAACCCACAGAGTGGGGAAAAATTTTAGCCAACTGTCCCTCAGACAAAGGACTTCTATCTAGAACATATAAAGAATTGAAAAAAATCAGCCCTCCCAAATTCAGAGACCCAATCCAAAAATGGGCATCTGAGATGAATATATACTTCTCAGTGAAGAAATACAAATGGCAAATTAATATATGAAAAAATGTTCAACATCATTGGTCATTCAAGAAATGTAAATTAAAACAGCACTGAGATTCCATCTCACCCCAGAAAGAATGTCCATCATCAAGAAATCAACCAATAACAAATGCTGGAGGGGCTGTGGGGAAAAAGGAACCCTTCTCTACTGTTGGTGGGACTGTAGACTGGTGCAACCACTGTGGAAATCAGTGTGGAGATTGCTCAAAAAATTAGGATTAGAGGTCCCATTTGACCTAGCTATTCCCCTTCTGGGTATCTTCCCAGAAGAATTAAAAACATCGTACCACAGTGATATATGTGCACCCATGTTTATAGCAGCACAATTTGTAATAGCTAAATCTTGGAAACAACCAAATGCCCATCAACTGAGGAATAGATAAAAAAGATGTATTTTTATACAGTGGAGTACTACTCAGCTATAAAGGATAAACTTGAGACATTTATAGGAAATGGATGCAATTTGAGACCATACTCATAAGTGAAATAAATCAGACTCGCATGTGTAAACATCGTATTGTCTCCCTAGTGTAAGAAACTGAAAGAGTAAATAAGATCCCAAATCTACAATAGCTATTGTGAAAGGAAAAGAATCTGCTGAAAAGGAAAGAACAACTGGGATGGGGGAAAGGAAAAAAGAAGGAAGAGAAAAGAAAAAATATATATATGTGTATACAAGATAGCTAAGATAATTATACTGCTAATTTCTTTTAGTTCATTGAAAAGAATGATTTGTGCCTATATTGTTTGATCAGTTTTGCATGCCTATATCTTGTAATCTGAGCAACTACTTTGAAGATGACAATATGTAATATATTAACCATTGTTAATTTCCTATTACCTTGTTTTGTAATTCTGTATCATTGCTTCTATTGTTTGTTTTTTTCTCTTTAAAATAAAAAGGAGGAAAGTATAATGTTAATTAATTATTTCAAAAGAAATAAATAGAAGTCAAAGGATATATGTAATAAGCTTTCAAGCCAAATCATAGGTGTTTGAGTAAGGGAAGAGGAGGCCAGGACATTGGAAAAGTATTAATATAATCACTAGACCAAAAATGGAAATTTTCTAAATACCAAAAGAATTTTTAAAAACTGAAAAGAAAATCCATAGATTACAGTGTGGCAAATATAATAAACACAATAAAATACAATATGACACAATTGAAACCAAGTATATCACTCATATCAACAGGCAGCTCCTCTCTTAGGAGAAAAAGATGTTCAAATTGGCTCACAAAGCAACACCGAACTGTACTTGTGCAAAGAAATAAGAGTTGAAACAAAGTCATTCAGCGTGAACATGAAGGGACGGGCAAAGGAATACTAGAGAATGGCGCTTGTATACGCATGCTGTCCTCGTCAGAGTCAGTGTGGGCATTGTCCTTGGTTTATAAAAAGTGATGTGTATTAGTATTCTCGTGTTGCCCCAGTTGGCCTCAGAATCCTGGGCTCAGGTGACTCTCCTGCCTCAGCTTCTGGGGCTAGAGGCGTGTGCCACTGTGCCAAACATATAGAAACATTTTGTTGTTGTTTTATTTTGTGTTTTTGCCACCCCAAAGAGGCTTTATTAGAACTTAAGCTGCAGAATAAGGGGGAACAGTACAAGGACGAACTCCATATAAAGTATTTTTGTGTTCCCATTTTCTGTGGTCTGGAATAATTTATGTAGTATTGGTCTTTGAAGTTTAGTAGAATTCCCATGTGAAATTGTGTGGCTCTGTTTTGTTTTATAGTAATTCCTCTAGTTTTCTCTTTTTCTTTTATGGAAGTCACTTTTGGAAAACTGTATTTACTTAGATTACGTATTTCACCAAAGTTTTCAAATGTGTTTATCAAAAGTTATGCCAGTTAGGCTTGTTAATTTTTTTTAAAGTTCTGGGATTTCGATTTGTTTATTGGCTCTACCTTTTTCTCTCCTTTTCTTCCTTCCTCCCTCCCTCCCTCTCTTCCTTCCTTTCTTCCTTTCTTTTCTTTTCTTTTTTTTGAGACAGGGTGTCGCAGTGCAGCTCAGATTGTCCTAGGACTCACTTTGTAGCCCAGGCTGGCCTCAAACTCCCTCCTGCCTCGGCCTTCCGAGTGCTGGGATTACAAGTGTGAGCCACCACACCCAGCCATTTTCCTGTTTCTACCTGAAATTTTGGTTTATTTTTACTGATTACTTCCATATGCTTCTTTCAGTTTATTATTCTTTTTCTAGCTTTCATAGTTGGGATTTTAATTCACTTATTTTCCTTCTTTCATTTTTATTTATGTAAATAGGAAATGCTATAGAATTAATGGGGACATGTCTAAAGGACACATGAGCCAGTTTCTAGAGGCTCCCACTGGCCAATTTGAACATAAAAAAGAATAATCATAGCAATGGATTATAATACACTGAATGGAAACAAATCTGTGAATCCATAGTAATATTAAGGGAAAAAAAAAGAGGGGCCGGTGAGAGGACTCAGCGGCATAAGTGCCTGCCTGGCAAGCGCGAGGGCCCAAGTTTGACTCCCGGAACCACATAGGAAAAAAGGGCCAGTGATATTGCTCAGCGGCACGGGCGCCTGCTGGCACGCGAGGTCGTGAGGTCGACCCCCGGTACCCACACACACACACACACACACACACACAAAAAGAGTGTGGAATTGGGCCGGTGAGATGGCTCAGCGGCTTAAGCGCCTGCCCGGCAAGCGCAAGGGCCCGAGTTCGACTTCCGGAACCCACATACGAAAAAAGGGCCGGTGATATCGCTCAGCGGCACGGGCGCCTGCTGGCGCGCGAGGTCCTGAGGTCGACCCCCCGGTACCCACAAAAAAAAAAAAAAAAAAAAAAAAAAAAGAGTGTGGAATTGAGGGAGGGAAAGGCTTCTTTACACGAGAATGATGGCCAATAATTGTAGAAAGAACAAGGTATTCGTACACACTGAGATTACTTAGTTATAATTCTGAAAGTATGATAGAAGCTTTAGCCAAGGACAAATTAATACCATGTGCTTCTTGATATCTTGTCCTGAGAAGGATACAATATCTTACGTAGAATTCTTGACAAAAATATGTAACTTGGATCCAGTGTTGAGAAAATATGAGATAAATACAAATCGAGAGATACTCAGCAATATAATTGGCCAGGAGTCTTTTTAAATATGTCAGTGTCGGGGGAAAAAGGAAGAGTGGTGAGGGAACTGTTACAAGTTAAAGAAGACGAAGATGAAAAGGAAATGTAGTTTATATTAGAATACTGCATTAGTGTTTCTCTAGGGCAGCGACGGTGAACCTTTTAGAGGCGAGTGCCCAAACTGCAACCCAGAACCCACTTAATTATCACAAAATGCCAGTGCAATTAAACCTGAATACTGAGGTTTTAGTTTAGAAAAAACAACTCTACATTAACATCTTTCATCTTAAAAATAAGTAACACGCTTGCCATAGGTTTACCCCCACTGCTCTAGGGTATCAGTCGCATTGTGGTTCTAGAAAAGTGTTTGTTCTTACAGAATACCTCCTGACTTACCAAGGGGTCCAACGTCATGATGTCTACAATTTTTTTGTGTGTGTGGGAACCGGGGGTCGACCTCAGGACCTCGCGTGCCAGCAGGCGCCCGTGCCGCTGAGCGATATCACCGGCCCTTTTTTCGTATGTGGGTTCCTGGAGTCCAACTCGGGCCCTTGTGCTTGCCAGGCAGGCGCTTACGCCGCTGAGCCATCTCACTGTCCCCTGTCTACAATTTTTGATACTCATCAAAATTGTAAACTTTTTATAAATGAGAATATGGCAAAATGTTGACTGGTGGATTTAAAGAAGAGATATATGACTTTCATTATACTATTCTTAGTTTAAAATTTTTTTTTAAAGTTAGTGGAAGAAAATAGACCTTCTTGTAAAGAAAATGTACTGTGCTCAGGAAATCTCAGGCATTTTTCTCTGACAAATTGTTTCTTGCGTTGATGGCAAGGAGCCAGTCATTTAATCTCATCAGACAGAGAGGCCCTGTCCCACCAGGCCTCATTGGCACTGACTCTTCTCTCAGCTCCTCCCCCGCATTTCCCCGGTCCATTCAGAACAATTCAGTTGCTTTTCCTCTTCCCCTGTGCAAATGGGAGCCTGCGCAGGCTCGTGCTGAGGGACTGCCCTCTGCTGGAAGAGAGACGCACTGGAGTGGGGACTTGGCTCTGGACCTCAGGGCTGGCTGTGGCAGTTAAGGAAAGGCCCGTGATTAGGAGGAGGGGCTGGAAAGAAAGAAGAGCTTCTCGTGCCTCTTTCCTGCTGCAGAGACCCAGGATGTCTTATTTCCCTCCCTTTGTTCTCGGCAGCATCGCCCTCCTGCAGAGTCTCACACGCAGGGTCCTGTGCGCTGGCAAGGTGCAGGGCCGTCGTGTACCGTGACAGTTTGCCTTTGTCTGCTTCTCCCGCTCTGCAGACAGGACTCCTACCCAGCCTTTTGCACTAACTGGCTGGGTGCCCACAGCCTGGTCTGAGCTCTCCTCTCTCCCTTCCAGATGACCCAGCAGATGGCTGGGATGAACTTCTATGGAGCCAACGGCATGATGAATTATGGGCAGTCAATGAGCGGCGGAAATGGACAGGCAGCGAGTCAGACTCTCAGTCCTCAGATGTGGAAATAAAAACAAGACACCTGTATGACTGCCAGTCTCTTCCACCCTTGCTCTCCACCTTTCTCTTCTTTCCCCATCCCCCTTCTCTCCACCCCCATCCCCCTTTCCTACCTCTATGTTTGGTTTAGAAATTGCTCAATAAGTCATTTAGGGTTTGGCATCCTGCCCAACCCAGCCACTTCCCAAACACGCAGACCTCTCTGTTGCTTTATGTTGTTCATGTCTGAAGCCATCCCAGCACCTCCCCAGCCACAGCCCTTATTCTATCCTGCACCAGCACCTTAGAAATTGTTGGCAGAAGGCACTTGAACTGCGGGGAGACTGTGCACATCTTTCAGTACCTTCCCTCAGGGTTGAACCCCTGTCAGGCCCTCACACGGATCTGGAGGGGTTGTGTATGAGGCCGACGGGGGAGAGAGCAGAGGGCCTTCTACGTGTTATTGAGCTGTTGCCACATGTTTGAACTTTTGATGGAAGAAGAAGGCATCCTGTTCCCATGCTTTAAGGGAATGAAGAAACAACTGCAATCACATTAAACACTTCTCGGGTCTTGGATCAGGTTGACCCTAGCCTTGGGGGGAAGCAAGCCCCTCCCTATGAAGATGAGCAAAAATGCTACTCCACTTTGCTCTGAGTTGCTTTCTGGGCCTGGGGCTTTAGCACTCCCCGCTTCAGTCACCTTTATTAGCACCAAAGACTCTGAAGGTCCCGCGCGCAGACACAGGCCCCTCACCGCCTTCAGCAGGACCAGCCCTTCGCAGGACCGCAGAGCTCGGAGTGTGCGCTGCTTGTGTGCGCATACGCGTGGATCCCGCGCCCTGCCCTTCCCCATCTGCTCTGGTGTTTTTGTTTTTGTTTTAGGTTTACAATAGAGGGGAGTTAATTTATCAACAGCTGAAAACTGTTGCCAGTTTTTCTTACAGTTGAAAAAAAATTGTGATCTCACGGATAGCTCCCTGTCTCCCTTCCCTCCCCCTCCACCCACGGACCTGGGGGCTCTGTTGCCCACCTTTTCCAGGTGATGGGGCAGAGCCGGGGCAGCTTTCCTCTCAGTCATTGTACATCCCATCTGAAAATTCAAGCAAGAAAACTTTGCTTAAAAGATTTCATGTGTGGGAACCACGCCTGGTTGCCTTTCTCCTGTGTATGTGTAAATTCCTCAATAAATATTGCAGGGAAGGACCATTCGCTCGGCTGGCTGTTTCTGTGTGTCACTCGTGGAGGAGGGAGAGGTACACATAAGTTTTCTGCTTTCTAGGGCTTTACCTTTTTTTTTTTTTTTGGAAGAGTCTTGCTAAGTTGCTAAATTACTCAGCCTGTACTTGAATTTGTGATCCTCCTGCCTCAGCCTCCCAGAGTGCTGAGATTACAGGTGTGTACTACAGTGTCCAACCCTCACTTCTTGTAATTAAAAAAATTCTCTTTTTAATATACCAGGGGCCAGGCCCAAGCCTGAGTGATCAGAAAGGGGCCATCTTTCCTGGTGTGTCCAGAATTGAGAGCTGAGAGAACTAGAAGACTGCATCTGTGAGGGCCGCAGAACCCTGGATTGGATTAATCGGATTAAGAGTATGTTTTTCCCACAGATGGAGAAACTGAGGCCCAGAAAAAGGAAGCGGTTGGTCAGGGATCCACTACAGAATACTTGGCAGAGCCCACACTTGATTGCAAGATTCTGGACTTCTAGTCCCTTGTTCTTTCCCTATACCTGGGTATTTAAAGAAGGAGTTTAAAACTTCTCTCTGGCAAGAGAGGAGTTTTGTCTGGCAAAGGTAATTTACCCCTCCGTAAGCTGTCAGAACAAGGAGAGCTGGACTTCCGCACCGTGGCTTATGTGAGCTAAGGGGGAGCAGCGAGCCCAGCCAGGGAACCTTCCTAAGGATGGTGGTGCTGGAGGTGAGAGCTACAGGGACAGGGAGTGGCAGCCAG
Organism: Erethizon dorsatum; assembly: GCA_028451465.1. Taxonomy (NCBI): domain Eukaryota; kingdom Metazoa; phylum Chordata; class Mammalia; order Rodentia; family Erethizontidae; genus Erethizon; species Erethizon dorsatum. Next base: position 103,122,427 of record CM051827.1, on the reverse strand, counting down.
TGGTGGGGATGGGGAGAGCACTCCAGACAGTACCCTGTGAGCAAAGCGCTGCAAGAGTGCAGGCCATTTGGGGGACACACAAGCAGTTCACTATTTCTAAGCTATAATGTGAGTCTGTGGTATGAGGTGAGACCGAGGGGGATCTGGGCCAGGCCATGGGGGGACTTCATATACCCTAAGAAGGAATTTAACATGCAGTGTGGACAGTGAGGTGATGTGGTCAGACTTGAGTTCCAGGCAGCTCACTCTTGCACAGCTGTGGGTACAGTGTGTTTAAGAAAAGAAGACCAGAGCTAGGGGACCAAAGAGATGGCAAGGGCCCAACTAGGGCCATGGGTGGGCGTGGAGGAGAATGGAGTGACTTAGGGCAGCATTTCATGACCAATTACAAGGCACATTAGGTGCCACAAGGTGTTCCTTAGATTTGCTAGAATAAGCTTGAAAAGACAGCTTGTTATATTTGCAATACAACATCTACACAGTAATGCCTCTGAGAAGTCCTAAGGTGGAGATGATTTCTTTCCCTAGTTTTCTAACATTTACCAACAATTATTTTATGAGGGACTCCACTTTTCTGGAATACCTGATAGCCATGGAGTACTGTTTGGGCAGAGCAACCAGAAGAAAGGTAGAGGTAAAGGTAGAGTTGGAAGGTCTCTGTAATGGGTGATACGTGGAATAGAAGGAAGGGAAGGAATTAAAAAAAAAAACCTGAGTTTCTAGGTTAGGTGAAAGAATTTATAGAAGGAGAAGTAGATAATTGGAAGTTTGGTTTTTGGCATGCTGAAGTTGAGTTGCCCATGATATATCCAAGTCTGGTTGACCAGCTGGAAATTGGATTTCAGAGTCAGGTTCAAGGAAGAGGCTGGGCTGGAGAAATGGAGAGCCTCATGGAGATGGTAGTTGATGCTATGGGAGTGGATGGGATCACACAGGGTGGATTTGTCAAATGAAAGCAGTAGGGGGCCGGTGAGATGGCTCAGTGGCTTAAGCGCCTGCCCGGCAAGCGCGAGGGCCCGAGTTCGACTCCCGGAACCCACATACGAAAAAGGGGCCGGTGATATCGCTCAACGGCACGGGCGCCTGCTGGCGCGCGAGGTCCTGAGGTCGACCCCCCGGTACCCATAAAAAAAAAAAAAAAAAAAAAAAGCAGTAGGCAGGAACAGAAACTTGTGGGAAATACTCTTAACAGCAGTTAAGGAGGAGGGGGTGGTAGGGAGGAGGAAGTCTTGGGAAATAAGACAAAGGATAATGCCAACCAACCCCAGGGACTAGGATATCTAGGAGAGAGGACCACAAATGTCAAATCAGCAAGGAAATCCTGTGAGATAAGGATTGATAAAAGGACTATTGAAGTCAGCATTTGGAAACTTCTGAGAAAGCAGTGTCAGTGAAGTGGTAGGGTCTGAAGCTAGATTATAATGGACTGAAGATTAAACTGAAGTAACTGAAAAAGTAGACAAACAAGCTCTATTAAATTAAATACATGAGGTGTGACCAAAATATTCAGAGAGTGTTTAAATAAAAAGTATTAGAGTAGGGGCCAGTGAGATGGCTCAGCGGCTTAAGCGCCTGCCCGGCAAGCGCGAGGGCCCGAGTTCGACTCCCGGAACCCACATACGAAAAAGGGGCCGGTGATATCGCTCAGCGGCACGGGCGCCTGCTGGCGCGCGAGGTCCTGAGGTCGACCCCCGGTACCCATTAAAAAAAAAAAAAGTATTAGAGTAAAAGACACATTGACATTAATCCCCTTCAAAACACTCTCCCTCACTTTGAACACACTTATCCCATCATTCTTGCCACTTTCTGAAGCAGTTCTGGAAGTCCTCTTTGTGAGTTGCCTTATGAGGTATTATCAAAAATGTGACTGTTGCTGCCAAGTGCCAGCCAGTGGAAAAGCAGGCTCGTAAAAACAGTACTATTGGTTCTCATCCATCCCATTCACTGCATCTAGCACTGTGTAACTTTGGCTCTTCTTCAACATCAAAATGACCATGAAAAATAAATGTTTTGAATTAATTTAGGACATCAAGGCAACCACAACAGCACAACTAAAAACACTCATGAAAGAGGACTTCCAAAACCACTTCAGAAACTGACAAGAATGATGTCATAATGTTTTCAAAGTGAGGGAGAGTGTTTTGAAGGGGATTAATGTCAATATGTCTTTTACTGTGAAAAACATTTTTAAAATTCAAACATTTACCATATTTTTTTCATTACATCCTGTATATGGTAAGCTTTTAAGAATGGAAACAATGTAAATTCCAAACCAATAGCCAGGCATATAGCTCAGCGGCACAGTGCCTGCCTGGCAAGCGCAAGATTGTGAGTTCAATTCCCGGTGCCAAAAAAAAAAAAAAAAAATCCAAACCAATAAAGAGGAAAACATTGGAATAAGAAAATGCAATCGGGCCAAGCATGGTGACATACACCTATAATCTCAGCACTCTGGGAGGCTGAGGAAGGATCCCAGCCTCAAACTCAGTCTAGGCCATTTAGCAACTTAGCAAGACCCTGTCTCAAAGTAAGTCATAAAAAAGAGGGACTGGGGATGTAGTTTTGTGCAAAGACCCCGGGTTCAATTCCCAGTACCAGGGATGGGGCAGGGGAGACCTATATGTCAACTGTCTACCTTTCCTGAAGAAAAAGATGAGAGTAAAATTTTTGAAAACTACAGAAAAGTGGAACATGTAAAATTGAAAGTGCTATTTTATTTTTTTGTGGGTACCGGGGGTCGAACTCAGGACCTCACACGCCAGCAGGCACCGGTGCCGCTGAGCGATATCCCCGGCACTTTTTTTGTATGTGGGTACCAGGAGTCGAACTCAGAACCTCGCACCTGCCAGGCAGGAGTTTATGCCACTGAGCTGTCTCACCGCCCCAAAAGTACTATGTTTGAAACATCTAAATACAAAAGTACAATAAATATAAGTGGAATGAATACACTTAAAATATTGAGAGTGTCAGATTGGCCTTTAAAACCCATTCCTCCTGGCATCTTAGACCTTGCTTCTAAAGTCACTTTCCTCCACCTGAAGTACCATGCATCCTTTGAAACTTTCTTAAGTGCAAGTCTCTTTAAATCTTGTCTGAAGCATAAGAGTAGGAAAATACTTAAAATGATGGAACAGAACAAGCAAGATCAGGAAATACTAGCCTAAAGTAAGCAGAGATTTTTTTTTTTTTTTTTTTTTTTGAGTCAGAGTCTTACTGTGTAGTTCGGGCTGGCCTTGAACTTGCTTATATAGCCCAGGCTGGGCTTGAACTCATGTTGAACCTCCTGCCTCAGCCTCCTGAGTGCTGGGATTACAGGTGTGCGCCACCACACCCAGCTCTACAGGGATCATTTTTATTCAGATTTATATCATCATTTATATTTACAAAATTGACTCTAAGACCAAAAACATTAGTGGAAAGAGTACCAAAGATTAAAGTCTCAACTCATAAGGAAAATATAACATTTCTAAACAAGTACGCATTTTTTTTTTTTTTTTTTGTGGGTACCGGGGGGACGACCTCAGGACCTCGCGCGCCAACAGGCACCCGTGCCACTGAGCGATATCACCGGCCCCTTTTTCGTATGTGGGATCCAGGAGTCGAACTCGGGCCTTCGCGCTTGCAAGGCAGGTGCTTAAGGCGCTGAGCCGTCTCACCGGCCCCTTCAAGTACGCATTTTTAAAGCCTCAAATAAAGTAAAAATTTTATAGAGCTTCAGGGATGCATCATCAGTGCATCAGTGTATAAAAAAATTCTACACAAGACTTACTTTTTTGTGCGTGTGTGGACAAGCTGTCTTATAAGTGCAAATGTGAAGGATCTGGAGTGGTCATGACAACTGTGGAAAAAAGAACAAATTTAAAGAGATTACTTCAGATTTTAAGATTTATTATGGAACTTCAGTAATTAAGACTGTAGAATTAGTGCAAGATAGACATACAAGCCACTGGAATAGAAAACAGAACTCATAACAGGGCACATGCATGTATATATATATATATTCTTTGTGGTGCTGGAGATCAGTCCGAAGACCTCACACATTAGTCAAGTGCTCTACCAATGAGCTACATCCCAGTCCCCCGTGCACATGTTGATTCATGAAGGTAGCAATACAAAACCAAATCGAGGGAAATCTCTCTCTCTCTCTCTCTCTCTCTCTCGATCCTGGGGATCGAACCCATGGCCTTTGCACTGAGCTACATCCCCAGCCCTTTTTATTTTGAGTCAGGGTGTCACTAATCACTAACTTGCTCAGGCTGGGCCCAATCTCATGATCCTCCTGCCTCAGCCTCCAGAGCAGCTTTGACTATAGGTGTGCACCACAATCCTTGGCATGAGTGGATCTTTGAGCAACAGAATGCAGTAGCCATGGCAGTGCACAACCCCTGAGGCCAGGCTGTAAGAGGGCTATATGACTTTTTCCGGCCTCTTTCTCTTGGGTCTCTTGCCCTATCAGCCCAGTCACCCAAACCATATGCAGAGGTCATGTTTGATGTTCTGGCCAACAGCCCCAGCAAAGCCCACATGATAGTGACCGTGCCTTCAGATGATGCCAACTCTCTGCCTTCAAGTCTTCCAAGTAGGCCTCTGGCATCACGCAGCAGAGACATGTGATCTGCACCATGCCTGGTCTAATTCCCGACTCAAGGAAACTGAGCGAGAAGAAATGATTATTGTTTTAAGCAGTAAACAATGGGCAACCTACAATATAATCTATAAAAGTCCTGTCATGCCAATGAATTATTTGAGGCATGTTAAGATAACTTTTAGGAACAAGCTGGACATGATGGCACACACCTGTAATCCTAGTACTCAGGAGGCTGAGGCAGGAGGACCAGTGTGAATCTGAGGCCAGCCTGGGGTACATAATGAGTTCAGTGCCAGCCTAAACTACAGAGCAAGACCCTGTCTCTCCAAAGAAAGAAAAAGAAAAAAGAAAGGTGGTGGGAGGGAAAAAAAGAAAAAAAAAGTTAAGAACAAGTTACTGAATTTTTACCCCCTATTAAAAAAAAAAAAGTGCAGGCTGAGCGTGGTGGCACATGCCTGTAATTCTGACACTCAGGAGGCTGAGGCAGGAGGATTGCCATGAGTTTGCAGCCAGCCTGGGCTACATAGTGAGCTCAAGGCCAACTTGAACTACATACCAAGACCCTGTTTCAAAAAAAAAAAAAAAAAAGGTAGTGAAGCATGTTACTCCTTGGTGAGTCATGGTGAGTACTTGGTGAGTCTCTGGGTTTGTGGCACACATGTGTCATACTTGGGTGTGCTGGCTCAACCAGTTTGGAAGCTGCCTATTTCAAGTGGATCCCAGAATGATGGAAGTCTCTTCTCATTCAGGATATGGGCAACTCTGCCCACAGCCCTTAAGCTTCAGTAGATCAGTAGCAAATCTACACACTGCATGGAGATTCTAACAAACCCCAAGGAAAGAATCACAGAACAGGCAGCTATGATTTTTGAAGTGTTACCTTCTTTGCCAAGTCACTATTCCCCTGGCCTCAACCCCAAATCATGAGAACATTGGTGCCCAGCGACCAGAACTTTCCATCATGAACTGTGTGGTGGTTTGCCTGCTCCATGTCCTTGGGAATCCACTGGATCCATGCTATAGAAGTGTCCCCCAAAGGTCTGTATGTTAAAGGATTGGTCCTCAGAGTGATGCTGCTGGAGTTGGTGGAATCTATAATGGGGAGCCTACTGGAAGGTCATGGGGTTGTGCCCTTGAAGGGGATAGTGGAACCCCAGCCCCTTCCAACTAATCATGGACTGAGGCCCCCAAACTGTAAGCCAAAATAAACCTATTTTCTTTATAAGTTGACTATCTTAGGTATTTGTTATAGCGGTGAAAACCTGACTAACACTAATACAGTATCTTTAGATCTTTTCTCTTGGGCTCACTGGAGTCACCAGAGCTGTTCCTCCAGTTTTGCTGCCCAGAGAGTATGGGACCCTATACTGGACAGGAGCATTCTGGGAAGGTTGGGAGTCTCAAGTTCATTGTGTAAATTTTCATTTATTCTCACGTCATCGGTCCTCCGTATTCAGCATAGGGCTCTGCCGTGCCTGTGTCTTTCTGTTCCAAGACCCCTCTGAGACTACTCCTCCAGTCTCTGCAGAGGTACAAGGAGGACAGTCACCTAATTGTAGAATAGGTAGATACTGGGAACCTAACTCTTGCTTCAATGGATTTGCCACCAAATTCATAGCATCGCTTCCACTCCCATTTTCAATGATACCGCAGGCAACCAGTCTCTTTGCCTTTTGGGATTCTGCATAGGAATTTGGGTTGCCTCTGGGCCTTTCCTATTGGTCATGTATAATACAGACTTTTCAGGACTCGGGTCTGTTACCACTCATCCACTTGTTTTCCAATTTCCAAGATGTCTTTCTCTCATTCAAATAGTCCCTGTGGATTTATGGCTATGCATAAAGAACCTGGACAGTTGTTCCAGAGAAAACATGAGAAGAGAAAACACCTTCTGTTTACCTTCACGTGTTGGTGAAGGTTGTTCCTTGGAAGATAAAGGACTATAGCAAAGTCGGAATTCTTTATATCGGGTAGGAAGATCTATAAACTGAATGAATTCACTAGAATCAGAAACTCAGAACCAGGGGTGACAATGACTCTGAAAAGACCATTTTAACCATTGTGATTTTTCCTTTTACTTCTTTAATTGAAATGTACCCTACATATAAGAAAATATACAAATTGATAATTGTTTATGCATTTATTTTTAATGTGTGCTAGAAGAAATATAACTGGTACATTAAGCATGATATTTCAAGGATATTTTTTGCTTGGGGTGAAGGTAGTATAGGCTGGTTGGACATCATAACTCATTTTATAAGGACTGTATGACCTACAGGGTCATTGTGCATGCATTCAGTGACTGTCTGGTTTAGGTTATCTCAGATCCTGAGACAAGGAATGGAATGTAAATAGTTTAATGTGAGAAACACAGGAAATACCAATAGGGAAGTGGGGGAAATGAGATAGGGAAACGAGAATCAGTAAACAATATACTATTAAATTTGCTAACTTGTTCCCACCCCCACCCCAGGATTGAATCCAAGGCTTTTACACTCAGCTACATTTCCAACCCTTTTTATTTTTAATTTTTCATTTTGAGACAGGTCTCACTAAATCACTAAATTCACAGGCTGGGCTCAAATTTGTAATCTTCCTGCCTCAGCTTCCCAGAGTACTACTGTCATAAGTATGCACCATCACTCCTGTTTTTTTTTTTTTTTTTTAATAAGTGATATCAAGTCCAATATCTCTCTCCTTTTAAATTACTGAACAATTCCAGTCTTCTCACTGAGGAAAAAATATCACGTATATACTTTTGTAAATTGACTCAATATATTACTACTTTCTTATTTAAAAGTTGGATTTCTTTTGTGTGTGTGTGTGTGTGTGTGTGTGTGTGTGTGTGTGTGTGTGTGGGTACCGTGGGTTGACCTCAGGACCTCGCACACCAGCAGGCACCCGTGCCGCTGAGCGATATCACCAGCCCTTTTTTTGTATGTGGGTTCTGGGAGTCGAACTCGGGCCCTCGCACTTGCCAGGCAGGCATTTACACTGCTGAGCCATCTCACCAGCCCCTAAAAGTTGAATCTCTTGCATGAAGTATTTACTGTTTTTGATGATATATAATGCTTTCCTGCTTACAGCAGACAAATTGTTCTTTTTAATACATTTACAGAAATGGAAAAAGGGAGCTGAGAACTTAAACTGATGCAGCCAACACGTTCTGGCATAAGTCCTAGTTCAAGCTCAGTATTATGAGATAATGCCCTGCTTTCAGATAATGCTGTGCTTATTTTAATTTGTGCATTGTAACAACCTAGTATGTTTCTTCATATGTATATTTGTGAGTGTGTGTGTGTGTATATATATAATATATATATGTGTGTGTGTGTGCATGCATGTATGTGCCCATAAAGTACATTCCCTAATATGTATAAATGTAAGTATGTATACATATATGTGTGCATGCACCATTATTCCCTAATTTGTATATTTGTGTGTATGTATGTATATTAATGGAGTAATTTTGAGGATAAGTCATATGACTTTGCCCTTTGTGAATGTCAAAACTGATCAAAGATTAGGAAATTCATAAGGTTTAATCTAACATATATATTTTTCTACAGTTTGATTTTCTGTTAGTCTGTGTATGTCCTCTTTCAGATTCACAAAAGGTTTTTGTTCTATTTTTACATTTAGTGATTTAATCCAACTGGAATTACTTATGAATATGTTTTGAAAGAGTGCTCATTTTTATTTTCTTTCAGATAAATACTTACTAAAATTCTGTGATCTATATTTATTAAATAATTCAGTAATTTCTTAGTGTATTGGGCTATCATCTTTGTCAGTTAATAAAGTCTTGAATACACCCAAATCTATTTCTAGATTTCTTAGTCTGTTTCATTGGCTTGTCATTTCTCATAACAGTATCATTAATTATTTAGCTATAATAACGTTTTAGTATGTCGTGATAACTGGTAAGGCCAGTTCCCCGACCACTGTTTTTCCCCTTACTTTTCTTGTCTCTTCTTGGAGTTTTGTGTTTTGTGTTTGAGGGGAGGATCTCAAGGCTCAAGCGATCCTCCCACCTCGGCCTCTTGAGTGGCTATGGGCTGCTCACAGAACTACAAGCACGTGTCACCATGCCTGGCTTTATTCTTGCAAATCAATTTTAAGATCTTTTTAAAATCTAGTTCCAAAATCAAAACAAAACCTTCTTGGGGTTTAGTAGGAATTGCAATGAAATCTACATCATCTGACATTAGTACAATATCAACCCTTCCCAAAAAACAATATGCATTTTCATTTATTCAAATTGATGTGAGGTAGTTGTGTCATAACAAATACCCTCATTTTATTCTAGGTTCTTAGGCTAGAACAAGATACTTACGTTTTGTGTATTTATTATAAAGCAACTACCTCACATCAATTCTCCTATTCTATTATTTTATTTATTTATTTTTTGTGGGTACCAGGGGTTGAACTCAGGACCTCACGCGCCAGCAGGTGCCTGTACCGCTGAGCAATATCACCAGCCCTTTTTTCGTGTGTGGGTACCAGGAGTCGAACTCAGGACCTCACGTTTGCCAGGCAGGCACTTATGCCGCTGAGCCATCTCACTGGCCCTAATAATTTTGAGACTTGGTTTCCCTAGATATACTGTCATGTCATCAGCAAAAAAAAAAAATGGCTTTAACTCTTCCAATATTTGTGCTGACAAATATGGTTTCCATTATATTACATATAGCTTCCATACATATATATATATATATATATATATATATATATATAATTATATACATATAATTTTTGGTAAGACAGAGCCATTTAATGTTTTTTACAACTCGATAATTATCTTGATGATTGCAGATATGTAAGGTTGTTTGGTAGTATTTGGAAACGTCACAATAATATTTGTTTTCCCAGTTTATAGTCTTCAATAATTACAGGAGTTGTATGAAACTGCTCTCCAACTATTAGGACTGCATTTATGCGTCCACCATTTTCAGGATTGTTGATAACCTGGATATATTGTCCCCAAATAACCTTACTTCCTTGTGTTACAAGGTGTTCCCCTCAATGATAGTAACTTTAGAAAGACCAACCGAAGTTGTAATTTGTCTCATGGCTTCAAAGGTTTCAGTCCATAGTTGTCTGGCTCCAAGACAGGAGCATCCTGGCACAAGGGTATGGTGGAAAGAAGCTGCTCACCTCATGGCAGCCAGGAAGCCGAGCACGGGGGAAGAGTGCCAGGAGAGATACACACTCTAAGGGCACACGACAAGTGCCCACTGCCTAACAGTGCATTCACCATGAACATCAGTGGGTTAATCCACTGCTGATTATAGCATCTCCATGATCCAGCCACCGCTGCAGGAGTCTCTCCGGTCAAGTGGGAATGAGGCATTGATTTTTTATGCCAAGTATTTGGCAGGTAAAAGGTGGCTTTCAGATCAAGATATGTTACCTGGGCCTTCTTGAAAAGTGAGTTCTGTTGTCCTAATGAATCTTTGTTTTTAGGTGATTTTCTTTTTCTTTCTTTTTTTTTTTTTTTTTTGTGGGTACCGGGGGTCGACCTCAGGACCTCACGCACCAGCAGGCGCCCGTGCCGCTGAGCGATATCACCGGCCCCTTTTTTGTATGTGGGTTCCGGGAGTCAAACTCGGGCCCTCGCACTTGCCAGGCAGGCGCTTATGCCACTGAGCCATCTCACTGGCCCTTAGGTGATTTTCTTCTAGCACCTTCTCCAACAAAGCAGACTTCATTTGAGAGGCTCATGAATGTTTATCTTCTTCCACACTCCTTTGTAAAATTTTTTTTCAGCTTTTTCTTTCCTGTTTGAATAACCTTTTGTTTTGTTTTGTTTTGTTTTGTTTTGTTTTGTTTTGTTTTGTTTTGTTTTGAGACAGTCTCACTAAGTTGCCCAGGGTGGCCTCAAACTTGTGATCTTCCTGCTTCAGCTTCCTGAGTATCTATGACTACAGGTGTGTGCCACCATGCCCGGCCTGTTTGAATAACTTTTAATACCTCTGTTTCTTTCTGTGCATGAACTTTGGGCAGAGAGACTTCCCATTTTACCCTTCTGATTTGTTTTTGTCTAGTCATTTTGAAAGTACTTTAGTTTGGGACCATTTTTCTACGACCAGCTGGTAGGCAGGTACTGCTCCCTGTGGTGCCTTCATAGTTATTTTGTCTCGGGGTTCTTTTTTCATGCAGTGCGATGGGCTTTTTCATTTGTATGTTCTCAGCATGGTGGTGTTTATGGTAGAGCTTAAACTTCAGATAATTTTATTTTTCTGCCTTCGCCAAACATTCACGAGACTTTGGTTTTCCTTCTTTTTTCTTCTCATAGTAATCCAAATGTTACCCACAGTGTTTATGATGTAATTCAATATATTCATTTTGTGGCCTGCTGACAGCTGCAGAGCCACCGGGTACAGCCTGCAGGGTGTGAAGAAACTCTCGAATTTTGGATCTTGGAGACCCATGAGCCCACTCTTTGCTGCCTGCAACAGGAAAAGTGCTTCCTTTTATTATCACATGTACTAAGTCCTCCAAGATAATGTTTTGAAATAATTTGATGGCAAGTTTCTGATTTTAATTGAAGTGGTATTAATGTTGAACCATTTAGGATACTATTTGCTATTATGAGGGTTTTTTCTTGTAAACAGTCTATGTTGTATTTAAGTAATATCTTTGTTTGGGCTGCTATAGTAGAACATAGGCTGGGTGGCTTATTAAAAACAACTTCTTACAGTTCTGAAGGTCAGGAAGCTGTGGCAGATTTGGTGTCTGGTAAGGTCTACTTCCTGGGTCACAGAGGCCATCCTCTGGCTGTGTTCTTTTGTGGCAGAAGGAAGGGGCAAGGGTGCTCTCTAGGGCCTTATTTAAATAAGAGATTAATCCCAGTCCCAAGGGCTTCATCTTTGTGATCTAATCACCTATTGAAGGCCCTACCTCCAAACACCATCACATAGAGAGCTATAATTAACATCTGAATTTTAGGAGGATACAGACATTCATTCCTTGGCAAGTAGTTTCCTTCTATTTCAATTTTAATGTTTTTAGTATGTAAATTAGAGCAATAGCTGGCAGAAAGTAAACACTCTCTAAACACTAGTTAAACAAATAATGATATATTAAAAATGAGTGCTGAAATTTATTCAAGTTCTTATGAGTACTAACATAAGCCTATGGTTTTTCCTTTTGAATTGATGTTATGTGTTATATATTTCCTGTTATTAAAACACCCTTATATGCCTAGGAAAACCTTGCTTGGTCATGTATATTTTTAACGCATTGCTTGTTCTATTTACTAATGTTTTATTTCAAATATTTGTATCTAGAACTGGGCATAGTGGCACATACCTGTAATCCCAGCAATCAGGAGGCTGAGGCAGGAGGATCGCCACAAGTTTGAAGCCAGTCTGGGCTACATAGTGAGTCAAGACCAACCTGAACTACATAAAGAGACCCTGTGTAAAAAAAAAAAAAAAACCCAACCCCCCCAAAAAAACCCAAATCTTCCAGAAAGAGTTAAAAGCATCATGCCACAGTGATATATGCATACCCATGTTTATAGTAGCACAATACATAATAGCTAAATGTTTGAAACAGATCATATGCCCATCAATGGATGAATAAAGAAAATGTGGTTTTTATATACAATGGAGTACTACTCTGCCATAAAGAAGGATAAACGAGACATTCTTAGGTAAACGGATGCACTTTGAGAACATAATTTTAGGTGAAATATATCAGACACACGAGTTTAAATATCTCATTATTTCTCTTGTGTGAGAAACCCAAAGGGTAAATAAAGAGCAAAATGGAGGATAGATATTGGGAAGTAGGAAGAACATGTCAAATGGGAAGGGGAATAAGGGAGGGGAGGAGGGGAAAGGAAGGAAAGGAAAAGGTATTAAAAAAGAGAATGGAAGGAAAAAATGGAAACAAAACTTTTGTAAGTGGGGAGGAGAAGGGTCAGTGATATAGCTCAGCAGCATAAGCGCCTGCCTGGCAAGCATGAGGTCCTGAGTTCGACTTCCGGTACCCGCATATAAAAAAAAAAATGGAGAGGAGAAAAAGGGTTGAAGGGAGGGGAATGGGAAAAAAAGAAGAAATAAGATATTATGTACAGGTACAAATTCTCTATGATGAATATGATCATTACATATGGCAAACATGTACTAATAAAAAAATTTTTAAATCAAATATTTGTACCAATAGGAATGAACTAATCTGATATTAAATTTCTATTTGTGTCATTAAAGGAATTATGCAGCATTCATATTTTTCCACAGTCAGAAACACTTCCCCTTTGTTCCCTTTGAACCGCTTCCAGCTCATGAGGGTGTGTACCTGAAAACCAAGTCTCTCTACAAAGCCTTTCCTTCCCCCACAGACACGGGTCACTGATCGAATGATCTTGCCTAACTTCAGGATTTGAGTTGAGCAACACAGACGGGAGTTTCTAGAACTGAATCACATTATGGGTAGTGGTTTAGAAGGCATCTCTGGGAATCTCACTTTGCAGGGCCCAGAAATACACTATTTGCTAACCTTTCACACAGTGGGCTGATCAGTTCATCCTTTGATTCCAAAATACTCTTGAATCCTTCCAATAATCATATTTTTTAAATTTAGAAGGTAATTCTGGTGAGTTTACTTACAGACAAAGAGCCATAAACACAAAACTATGTATTGAATACTTTTTTTTTGATACCAGGAATCGAACTCAGGGCCTCACACTTGCCAGGCAGACACTGCGCTGCTGAGCTAAGTCTCTGGCCCCTCAAATATTTTCTTATCCTAAACTTAGAATCAACTTTCCTTGAACATTTTAACAATTTTGCTTCTACTTTAAAACAAATTTTACTGACCCGAGATGTTATGTAACGTGTGGCAGGAACCCAACTTGATTTTTTTCTTATCATGGACTGAATATTTGTGTTCCCATCCCAAATTTATGTTGAAATCCTAACCTACAATGTGACTGTATTTGGAGATAGGACCTTTCTGGAACTAATTAAGGTTAAAAGAGGCCTATCTGATAGGATTAGTGTTCTTATAAGAGACACCAGAGAGCTCTCTTCTTCCACCCGCTTTTTATGGTACAGGTACAGGGGATCGAACTCAGGGTGCTCTACCACTGATCTACATCCCCAGAGTCCCCACCCCCACCCCTTTTAAGACTGAGTCTTGCTAAATTGCCCAGGCAAAACTTGAACTGTTGATCCTCCTGCCTCAGCCTCTTCCAGTGTTGGGACTACAGGCACTCCCAGTGTTGGGACACCTCACCATGACTGGCTCTCTCTTCCATAAAGCACACAGGAAGAGGTCATGTGAACATACAAGGCAAGGACAGCTGCCTAAAAAGCAAGAGAAGAGCCTTAGAATGCAGCCTACCTTGCTGTCATCTTGACCTTGAACTTCCAGCCTCTAAAACTGTGAGAAAGTAATTTTCTATTGTTCAGGCAACCTAGTGTAGCCCAAGAAGGGTAGCATAGTTCCCCAAATATCCTAATGACATTAATTTAACAATCCATAATTACTCAAGTGTTTTGAAAGGCTACTTTGATAATATACTGAATTTAAATAAATTATCAAGTCCATTTAGGGACTTCCAATTTTATTTCACTAATTTATGAGTATATTTTAGCACTAGCTTTATCTTATTGTGATTAGCGCACCTCTATAAAACAAGATAATATCTGGTAGGGAAAATCTGCTTTCATTATCATTAGAAAATGTTATTGGCCATTCTGGAATACTTGCCATTCCAACTAAACTTCAGAATCGTACAGGTTTTGTTTTGCAGTGCTGGAGACTGAGCTCAAGTTGTTGCACATGCTAGGCAAGTGCTCTTCTACTGTGCCACGCCCTCAGCTCATTTAGCTTAATAAAAAGGAGAGTTGAGATTTTGATTGGGGTCCATTGAAATTTATGTTAACTGGGGAAAGAGACATCATTAGAATGTTCCAATTCATGAATGTTATAAGTTACTTATAATCTCCATTTAAATTCATAATCTTGGGGCTGGTGAGATAGCTCATCGGCACACGCGCTTGCTGGCAAGCGCGAGGTCCTGAAGTCAACTTCCGGTGCCCACATAAAAAAAAAAATTCATAATCTTGCATTTTTATTTATAATTTTCTGTGTAATACTGTTTATTCTTTGCTATGTTTTATTTTCCACCATTTTACTATAAAAATATTCACGCTGGATGTGGTAGCACATGCCTGTAAATCCCAGCTCTCTGGAGGCTGAGGCAGGAGGATCACTGTGAGTTTGAGGCCTGCCTGGGTTCCATAGTGAACTCAAAAGACTGTGTCTCAAAAAAAAAAAAAAAATTCACACATACAGAAAAATTGAAGGAATTTTACAGATGCTCACTGCTCGTATATCATTACCTAGTTTCCACTATTAACATTTTACTATATTACTTACATATTATGCTATTTGTTAAGTAACAGATAAAAACATAGACTGCCTGGATTCGCCACTTCTAAGCTGTAGAATCTTGGGCAAGCTATTTAACTTCTCCAAGCCTCATTTTTCTTATCTGTAAAGTAGGAATGATAATAGAACTTACTTCAAAGGGTTGTTGTAATGTCTAGATGAGTTAGAAATGTAATGCACTTAGAACAAAGCCTTGTACTCTATAAATACTATATGGTAGTATAATAGTCACCTTGGGCTGCTATAACAAAGTACCCAATTAGCTAAGTAGTTAGTTTATTTATTTATTTATTTATTTATTTATTATTATTTTTTTTTTTTTGTGGGTACCGGGGGTTCGACCTCAGGACCTCGCGCGCCAGCAGGCGCCCGTGCCGCTGAGCGATATCACCGGCCCCTTTTTTCGTATGCGGGATCCGGGAGTCGAACTCGGGCCCTTGCGCTTGCTGGGCAGGCGCTTAAGCCGCTGAGCCATCTCACCGGCCCTATTTATTTATTTTTGAGAAAAGGTCTTGCTGTGTAGTTCAGGCTGGCCTTGAACTCACTGTGGAGCCCAGGCTGGCCTCAAACTCACAGAGATCCTCCTGTCTCAACCTCCCAAGTGCTGGGATTACAGGCATGCACCACGACACCCAGCCTAAGTAGTTTAAACAACAGAAAATTTATTATCTCACAGTTCTGAAGACTAGATATCCCAGATCAAGGTTTGGCACAGTTAGTTTCTAACTAAGGTCTCTTTCTGGCTTGCAGACCGAAGCCTTCACCCTAAATCTTCATGTGGCCTTTCCTCCTCAGTGCCTGGACTGCATGGAAAGACAGAAGGGTGGAGGAGAGCTCTCTGGTGTCTCTTTTTTTTTTTTTTTTTTTTGTGGGTACCGGGGGTCGACCTCAGGACCTCACGCGCCAGTAGGCGCCCGCGCCGCTGAGCCTTACCACCAGCCCTTTTTTTCGTATGTGGGTTCCGTGAGTCGAACTCGGGCCCTCGCGATTGCCAGGCAGGGGCTTATGCCGCTGAGCCATCTCACTGGCCATGTTTCTTCTTATAAAGACACTAATCTTGTCAGTAAGAGGCCCATCCTTTGACCTTATTTAACCTTTATTCCATAAAGGTCCTATCTCCAAATACAGCCACCCTGGGGGTTAGAGTTTCAATATAAATTTTGGTGGAACATATTCAGTTCATAGCAGTTAGCAACAACCATAGTTTTATTCTCTTTTTCTAGATTGTTATTTTTATAAGCTATTAATGAATAAAGATACAGTATTTGGAATAACGTACTCCTATTCGTTAAGGGGAGAAAACCCAGCAAGAAAACAGCATTACAGTATTATCTCCTTGTAGAAAATATATAAAAATACACGAAAAACTATCAAAAGTGAGTGTGTGTGTGTGTTTGTGTGCGCCTGTGCATCAAATGTTAGTAATGATTACTCCTGTTTGATGAGATTACAGGCAATCACTCTTTTAATGTTTTTGTGTATTTTCTGTCATTTCAAAAATACAGTATAAGGAAGGCAGTCAACACAACTTTTATCGAATACTAAATAAAAGCACTGGAAAGCATTCAAATTTCAGTCTTTTTCCACATACCTATCATTCAGTCATTCGAAGTGGTATTGAGGCAGGAGACTTGTGCGTGGCAAACCAGCAGTGTAACCGGGCGTGATCTGTCAGTCCCCGAGAACTGGCACAGCACAGCGGAGACGCATGCGCAGCGCAGCGCAGCTTCAGAGTCCTGTGTGGGACTGTCCACTTGTGACGGCTAAAGAAGATATAAACGACGGTGGCCCCTGGGTGTCGTTGCCACTGCCCCTTTGCTCTTGCATGGGCCCGTCCTACATGCAGAACGCATCTTTTCTTTTTCTCTCATATTTTCTTCAATAAACGTTACATTGTTAGGCTCATCAGTTGTTTCTGTCCAACTCTTAGAACGAGGCAAGAGCCTGGAATCACTGAGCACCACACTGTCCATCAACAGTATCAGTGTGGTTTCAACAAAAAAGTGATGCAGGTTCAAATGTTCACGCAGACTCATCTACGTGCAAATGTCTGCACGGGGCACAAAAACACAGGCCCTGCTTAGTCCCACAGGAGCAGGGGCGCCGTGAGGGGGCGGGCGGCAGAAGGCTCCCGCAGAGGATGCTGGGAAGGACACACCAAGCGCCGCGCAGGCGCGCTGGGCCGGCCGCCGTGCTACCTGAAAACGTGAGCTCGCGCCCCCCACCCCCGGACCAGCGGCTGTGGGGAGGCGCGTGCGGCCCAGCTGGTGAGCGGCGGCGCTGGGGCGCTCTGGGAATTGGGGAGCTGGATGAGCCAGGAAGCACGAGCGCTGTCAACCTTACCCGCGTCGCGCGCAGTCGGGCTCGGATAAAGGCTGCGAGGGAGACAGCGGGGATTCACACCTGTACTCTTTGAGGCTTCCCGTCCCGGACTGTTCTAAAACACAGTATTGCCGAAAACAAAGAATTGAGTTGTCCTAATGTCTTTGTGCCTTGTCATACCTGCAGGTGTTTTGGACCCTGTGACTCTGTATGTGCACGATCTCCATAGACGTCTTCTAAGCTTTACAGTGATTTGTTCAAATTTTACCATCTGATCTTGTGACTGAGCATTCTAGTTCGTTTGCCAACTCTGTTGTTTTCTGCCCAGCACCACCAGGGGCTGCCGAAGTGGCTGCTCAGAATAAATACCTGGCGCCCCAGCTGCTGGCTGAGGAGACAAATGGAGCTCCAGCTGGAAGATGTTCCTTAAGAGCCATTGTCAGAAGACAAGCCAAGCCCGAGATTTTGACACTGTATGGCTCCCTGGTTCCTGAGACTGAGTACCCAGAGGAATAGGAGTTGGTGGCTAGACTGGTACGATTCCAAAACCTCCCCTCAGGGGTCCCAGCAGTTTCTTCGTCCGTAGTGGACAAGCCCAGTCAGGACTCTTTACCTTCTGCCTGAGACAGGAAGTCCCTCAGCAGGGGATGCCAAGGTCGTCATGCCACAGCGACTCCTGATCACCGTGCCCGCAGAGGCAAGCCGCTGGGTGAAATTACAGCATCCAAGGAAGGCCAAGGAGGGGGTGCCCTTGTGGGAATATATGACTTGAAGGAGATATTTGAAGGAGAAGGTGAGGATAAACTGATGGAGGGGAGAGGGGAAGCAGTCTCCTCTAGTGTGGCAATAAACATGGACACTAGTAAAAGCATCTCTGAGGAAGACATTTGACTGAAAGATCTCTGGAGTTCTTGGTTATGGGTCTGATCTGGGATTTTCCTAAATAGTAGTGGTCACTTCAGCCTAAAACCAGTATTTCAGTGTCATGGCTGTGTACGTTATTTCTTCTCATCTAGCCTACAAGCATGTGAAGCAGGAGGGACTTGCCTGGTTTTCCGTATTTTAACAGTGAGGAAATGTGAATCGAATGACAACCACCCAAGATCATATAGGTGGCTAGGTCAGAAACAGAAGGCAGCAGGGGAGATACAGGTGAGCCTGTAGCATCTTATGCAGAAAGTAAGGAAGAGCTTAAAGACCAATATACGTGTCAAAAGGACATGGGAGCCAGATTCAGGGGGCTCCTACTGGACCAATTTGTGTCCAAATTCTAACACCTTGAATAAATAAAATCCCACTTGTTCACAGTGACACTTTCAAATGAAAAAAGAAGGGGGTCTCATTTGCAAACAGTAGAGGTGATTAATACACTGATTTCTTACTTTGAAAATGATTATTGTTGGAATGAATGATGCATTTACCTTGGCTTTTAGATCTTCTTCAGTTTGTGAGGGAAAGTTCATTACAGAGAATACCTGCTAATAATAGAGAAGGGAATGATAGAATATGTGTAAGACATCTTCCTGTCATTGTGATAAAGTATGTAAGAGAAATTAAAGAGGAAAAAGGTTCATGTTGGCTCGCAGTTATGAAGTTCTAGTCCGTGGTGACTTGGCTCCATTTAAAGGGCCTGTTGTGAGGCAGAGCATCATGGCAGGAAGGGTGTGGTGAAGTAAAAGTGTTCATCTTAGTCAAGAAACAAAGAAAGAGTGCTGTCTTTTATAACAAAGCCATTAAGCTATGAATCCATAAAGGGCTTAATCCATTTGTGAGGTCAGAATCCTCATGATCCAGTCATCTCCCAAAGGCCACACCTTTGAACATTTCTGCCACGGGGACCAATCCATCAACACATCAGCTTTTGGGAAATATTTAAGATATGAACCATAACAATATGTTACTATAAATGAAATAGTTGAAAGATTAATGGGGAACAGATACAAGGTGTCAAAGTGTTACCCCACAGGGCTTGGGATATAACTTAATGGTAATGGGCTTGCCCAGCATTCATGAGACTCTAGGTTTGATCCCTACCATTGAAAAAAAAAAAATTGTCCATAGATTATTTCCTAAGTGTCAAGGAAAAGATTTTATTTTTCCAATGGTCAGGTCTGGTGGTCACCTTAACTGAATATTCAATAAGCAAATACATTGGCACTTTGTAGTTTCTTTAAAAAAAAATTTTTTTGGCAGTACTGAGGATCGAACCCCTTTAGTAAGATGTCAGCTTTGTAAACCTGGTGTGTTTTCCCAATTGGAGAAAGGAGACAAACGATGGCTGATAGATTTCAAAAGGTCTATGTTCAGGTAAAAGCAAGGCAGGTAAGGCTATGTGATGTTGACTAAACAATTTCTTTCAGAACCTTCAGGCTCTGAATGGATGGTGGGCACAAGAAAGCCATTCCACCATCTGTCACCTTCTTCCTGAGCATGCATCTTTTTGTTAGTCTTCCTGGAGTCAGAGGAAAAGAGGTACCTTCCTTATCAGGGTTAACTTCATCTTTTTCTTGACCTTTCTCTTGTGTTTTCCCTCTTTCCCCAGTATTCTTTAACCACTTGAAATATCATATTTATCTTGTTCTTACCTTAAAAATTAATGATTCCTTATTCCCTGAAATAATCTAAATATTTCTACTGGCTTTTTTTTTTTCCTGCTGCCTTCTTAAGCCCACTCCAAAATGTATCTTCCTGCCACTGAGTACGTTGTAGGAGCTATTACTAAAGTGTGGTTAGAAATTCTAGAGAATAAGATTTTTCTGTGAACAGAAAATACTAGTGTGTTAGTACAAAAGTGTCCCAAATGGATGGCTAAGAATAGAAAGAGTATGTATCAGGGAAACTGTATTGTGCAAGGCACCTCCAACGATATTGTGCAAGGCATACTACAGAGTGAATAGATAGTCTTTGTCCTTAAAGGTTTTACAGAGTAACTAGTGTTTTGTCACAAACTAAGGAACAATTTTCTACCTTGAAGATGGGTCAAATCTAGGGAATATGCAGGTAAAGGGACATACACTTACTGAGCACACCTACCACCCAATAATCCTTTAGTAAGTACAATGAAATACTGGCAGGAATATATACAAATATATGTAATAGTGACATAGATTATGAGGTAATTTGTAATAGTGAAAAATCAGAGACAACCTAAATATTTTTCCGAAGAGAAATGTCAAGTTATGGTATGCCCATACAATAGAATGCAGCGCAGTTAGAATGAGATGGCCGGGTGAGGTGTCACATGCCTGTAATCCCAGCTCTCAGGAGGCTGAGGCAGAAGGATTGTTGTGAGTTTGGTGGCACCCTGAACTTTGTAAGGAGACCTTGTCTTGAAAAACTAAAAGAAAGAAAGAAGGAAAGAAAGAAAGAAAGAAAAAGAAAGAAAGAAAAAGAAAGAAAGAAAGAAAGAAAGAAAGAAAGAAAGAAAGAAAGAAAGAAAGAAAGAAAGAAAGAATCTAAATATGCAGGCACAAAAGGAGTCTCGTAAGATATAGTTGGGTTAAAAAAGCAAAACAACAGGTAGCTCAGTGGTAGCGTGCCTGCCTAGAATATGTGAGGCCCAGGATTCAGTCCCTAGCAACACACACAGACATGCACAAGTTGTGTTTACTGTGATCCCTTGTTTTGCTTACCATATGCAGGATGTATACATTCAAATATATATAATTGGGAATTGTAGATACCTTCTAAAATCTTTAGAAAGTGAGGGGCATTTCAAATAGGAAGAGGCTGTCCCTTTTAGTCAATGCATCACATCAACTAAATAGTCTGTTACATGTATTACTGGGGAGAAACCCTATGGATGTGAGGTATGTGAGAAAGCCTTCAGCCTGAACCAACGTTGGAGAACTCACATTAGAGAGGAACCTTTTACATGCAAAGACTGTCAAAAATCATTTTTCCAGGTTAAATACCTTAGACAACATGAGGTTATTCATACTGGTATAAAACCCTATATTTGTAATATATGTTATAAAACCTTCAGCCATAGCACATACCTAACTCAACACCAGAGAACTCATACTGCAGAGAGATCTCACAAGTGTAATGAATGCGGGAAAACCATTAGCCAGAGAATGTATCTTTCTATCCATCAGATAGTCCACACTGAAGTGAAACCTTATGAATGTAGCCGTTGTGGGGAAGCTTTTAGGCATGACTCACCCTTTGCTAAACATGCGAGAATTCATATCAGAGAAAAACCTTGTAATGAGAGCAGAAAAGCCTTCCACTACAGTTCATTGCTTATTAGACACTGCAAGACACATTTAAGAAATACCTTCAGTGGTGATAATATGAAGTACAGTCAATATCAAAGAAACTGTTGAAGTAAAAGCCTCTAAATCACTGGTTCCCTGACTTAGATTTCAAGAATGAATAATTTTTTAATGATTTGATACATTGCCAACTATTAATTTTGCCAATTAAAAATCAACCACCTATTATTTGGACTGTTTCAGAAAATAAAAGGTATTTTAGTTTGAAAATGTAGAAAATATATAAAGAATAGACTTTTATATTGAATTAAATAAATTGTATGAAAATCTCCCAAACTTGTATCTATTTTCAATGTTTCACTAGGGACCATTGAAAATTTCATGAGAGGTCAGTGATCTGTGGATTGACATTTGAGAATCACTGTTTTTAATATCCCTTTAATGAACCAATAAAATATAGTACAGCCTGTTATTTTAGTTCTTTATATGGCTAACAGAGGTGTAATTAAAATGTTAGTGGCTTATTTCTAGAAGAGATAATTTTTTTGTATGTGGTACTGGGGGTCAAACTCAGGACCTCGTGCGCCAGCAGGCATCTGTGCCACTGAGTGATATCACCAGCCCCTTTTTCGTATGTGGGTTCCGGGAGTCAAACTCAGGCCCTCGCGCTTGCCAGGCAGGCGCTTACGCCGCTGAGCCATCTCACCGGCCCAAGAAGAGATAATGTTAAAGGGAATCTTCCACGATTAATCTACTGTACATGAGACAGTTATTCATATTTTTTGGCTTCGTATAGAGCAAGAATTGGCACCCTTGTCTGTATAAGGCCAAATGATAAATATGTTAGATGTTATAGGTGTGTATGGTCTCTGTCACAGCTGCTCAACTCTGACATTTTTGTGTAAAAACAGCCAGAAACTGTATAAGCCAGGGCAGTGGTGCGCCACCACACCTGGCTATTCTGATATCTTTTTAAAAATAGATACATTGAGATTGGTGCAAACCTATTGGTGCAAACCTATGGCACACATGTTATTTGTTTTTCTTTTAAGACAAAAGATGTTAATGAACGAATTGTTCTTTCTAAACTAAAACCTCAGTGTTCAGGTTTAATTGCAGTGTTGGCACTTTGCAATAAATAAGTGGGCTTTGGGTTGCAGTTTGGGCACTCATCTCTAAAACGTTCGCCATCACTGAGCTAGGGTATCTGAACCCTGGCACTGCTGTTTAGAGCTAAATAATGTTTAGCCATGTACAAGTAGCTGTCTTGTGCATTGTAGGATGTTTAACAGCATCCTTGGCCTCTTGTCACAAGATGCCAGTAGCTGCTGCCTCCTCTAATTGTAACAATCAAAAACATCTCCAGATACTTTGTTGGGAAGGCAAAATTTGTCCCTGGCTGACACCTCCTGATATAAATGAATGAGTATAGCAGTATTTCAATAAACTTTGTTTAAAAAACAGGTGTTGGGTTGCATTTTGCCTGTGGGGGCTGTAGCTTTCCACCCCATATAGAATATGTAAAGCAATTAGTAATTGTAACAGCCTATCCTTTAATGTCAAAGTATTATGTCTCATTTTCTTCACAATTCCTTTAGTATTATGTTCCAGTATGTTTCTTTTTCTTGTTTTTTATTTGTTTGTTTGTTTGTTTGTTGTTATATTTTGGGACAAGTCTCACTGTGTAGTTCAGGCTGACTTGAACTCACTGTGTAGCCTGGGTTGGCCTTGAACTTACAGTGAGCCTCCTGCCTCAGCCTTCCAAGTGCTGGGATTACAGGCGTGCACTAGCACATTGAGCTTTTTTTTTTTTTTTTTTGTATGTTCCAGTACTTTTTTAAAATTCACATTTTTGCTGTCTTGGGAATGTAGGAATTATTTTGGAATATTAATGAGGATTTCAGTCTATAATGATGTTTTCTGTTTATCCATAAACACCTTGGTATGTATCTCTAAAAGGTGAGCACTCTTTAAAATGTAAAAACAGTGCTATCATTACATTTTTTAATATGTTCTGATACCTTTTTCTTTTTCCTTTTTTTTTTTTATCTTTTTGAGACAGGGTTTTGCTATGCAGTTTAGACTGGCCTTGAACTCACTTTGTAACCCAGGCTGGCCTCGAACTTGCAGCAATCCTCCTGCCTCAGCCTCCCGAATGCTGGGATCACAGGTGTGTGCCACCACACCTGGCTGTTCTGATATCTTTTTAAAAATAGACATATTGAGATTGGTGCAGGTTAAATTTTGTAACTTTTCCTTTGCCAAATATACAAGATTGATTTGAAAATATGCATTTTGTTTGTGCATTCTGTCGAGTGAAGGTGCCTTTAAGATAGCCCCTAGGAGAACTACATCAAAGAACCCTCCGAAGGAAAGGTGACTGCAGGAGCCACATTAAGACAGGGAAATATAGGAGAGGAAGTGGAGTGACTCCTAAGACTTCACTACAGTTAAAGGTACTACAATAAGTACTACAAACATGATTTTCCAGAAATAATTGGAAGTTAAGTTAAACTTTTTTTTTTTTTTTTTTTTTTTGCATGATACCTGGGATTGAATCCAGGGAGCCCTGAGCTATATCCCTATTTTATTTTAAGACAGGGTCTCACCAGTCCTCCAAGCTGGCTTCAAATTTGCAATCCTTCTGTCTCGGCCTCCCGAGTAGCTGGGATTACAGGTGTGTGCCCACCACCAAATACAACTTCTTTCATATGTGGAAATATATCTATCTAAATAGTTATATTCCCTGAGCATTGTCAACTTAAATTATCCAAAGTAAAGCTATCAATCCAGAATGTAAACAAGTATCTCTAGATTATTTTCTGTTGCTACATTTACTTTTTAAGAAAACTATCCCCTTTGCCCATTGAGTCCTTGTATAACTTTGGTGGATAGAAGGAGAGTAGTTACATCCTGGTCCTTAAATTTGTACTATCATCCTTCTGTGGTCTTAGATTTCCCCAAAATTTGGATATTTCTGATTGCTTCTTTTTTTTTTTTTTCTTTTTTTGTGGGTACCAGGGGTCAACCTCAGGACCGCACATGCCAGCGGGTGCCTGTGCCGCTGAGTGATATCACCGGTCCTTTTTTCGTATGTGGGTACCAGGAGTCGAACTCAGGACCTCACGCTTGCCAGGCAGGTGCTTATGCCGCTGAGCTATCTCATCAGCCCTGATTGCTTCTTTTGATGAAAGACAGGGCTATCACTTTTTTCTATCTCAGTTCCCTACTCCAGTGATCCCCTATGGTCTTAGGACTTAAAATTCAGTACTATCTTGATTTAATGACTGCTATGCTCACATCTCTACCTCTGTCCTGAACTCCAGCCTAGTTTTTGCCTGTGGGCCATTGAACTACCTCTTCTAGATACCCTAACTCTTACCTTCTCATTTTTGTTCAGTTATTTCCTTTTCATGGAAGCCTATCCTGACCATGCTATTTAATATTAACCCTGTCCTTCAACTCCCCTCCCAACTTCAGCATTACAAAATCCCCTTAATTTGCTATACTTTTTCCATGTGAGTTTCCAGCACAGTAGACATATTTGTTCCACGATGTATCACAAGTGCCTAGGACAGTGCCTGACACAAGTAGGGATTAAAATGTTTGTTGCAGTGTTTTGGTTTGAATTGAATTAAACTATATATCAGTGATGACAGTATAGAAATATAATCCCTCTATCTTTGCTACCTAAATTTTACAGGTGAAGAAATCTTATATTGTTTTTTTTTCTTGCAAGTGAACTAAGATATACAGTCCTCTAATAATTGAGATTTATAATACTTGATGATAGAAGAGTATTTTAAGTTACTTTCCTAAAAATTCAGTTAAATAATTTAGCCAAAGAATGGGAAATTTTTTTTTCCAGCTACGTCTTGGACAGAGGACTAATATCGAGAATATATAAAGATGTCAAAAAAATTAGACACCCTCCCCAATATAAGACCCAAACCCAAAACAGGGACAATTGAAATGAATCAATGCTTCTCAGAAAAAGTTCAAATAGCCAATTAGTACATGTAAAAATGTTCAGCAGGGCCGGTGAGATGGCTCAGCAGCTTAAGCGCCTGCCTGGCAAGCGCGAGGGCCCGAGTTCGACTCCCGGATCCCACATACAAAAAAGGGGCCGGTGATATCGCTCAGCGGCACGGGCGCCTGCTGGCGCACGAGGTCCTGAGGTCGACCCCCGGTACCCACAAAAAAAAAAAAAAAAAAAAATGTTCAGCATCTTTGGCCATTAGGGACATGCAAATCAAAGAACACTAAGATTCCATCTTACACCAGAACCCAAAAAACTAATATTGACAAGGTTGTGGGGAAATAGGAATCCTTCTACATTGTTGGTAGGAATGTAAACTAGTATGGAAATGGCCAACTAGTATGAAAATGCCAGGCGTGGTGGTGCACCCAGGTAGTCCCAGCACACAGGAGGCTGAGGAAGGAGAATTGCCATGAGTTATGTCAGCTGGGGTGCATAGTGAATTCAAGGCAAGCTTGAACTACATATCAAAAAGCAAACAACAGGGCCGGTGAGATGGCTCAGCGGCATAAGCGCCTGCCTTGCAAGCGCAAGGGCCCGAGTTCGACTCCCAGATCCCACATACGAAAAAGGGGCCGGTGATATCGCTCAGCGGCACGGGTGCCTGTTGGCGCGCGAGGTCCTGAGGTCGACCCCCCGGTACCCACAAAAAAAAAAGAAAAAAAAAAAAGCAAACAACAACAACAATCTAGTATGTAAATGATTTCCACTATGGAAATCACTATAGAGATTCCTCAAAAAACTAAAAATAGAAATTCCTGTCGACTCAGCTATATCTCTTCTGTGTATCTTTTCAAAAGAGTTAAGAGACATCATATTACAGTTGTACATGCATATTCGTGTTTATAGCAACACAGCTCATAATAGCTCAATTGTGGAAGTAGCCTATATGCCCATTAACAGATGAACAGATAAAGAAAATGATCCATCAGCTATAACAAAGAATAAATTTGAGTAGTTTGTAGGAAAATGGGTGCACCCTGGATTCCATGATGCTAAATGAAATAAACCAGACATAGGAGGCTAAATATCACATGGTTTCTCTTGTATGAGAAACCCAGGATATACAGAGCAAAATAGAAGATAGATGATAGGAAACAGGGAGGTAGATTTTGTGGAGATGGGAAGGCGATATAGGGATGGAGAGATGAGAGGGAGAAGAGGGCAAGAAGTAAAAAGGGTTAAGATGTGATATGTATGTACCAATTCCCCAAGATATATGTGATTGTTATGTATTGGAAACATACACTAATAAAAAATTTTTAGCAAAACCTACAGAATAGTCAACCAGGAAACTAAGTCCCTGGGAAGACTGAAGCCTTGCAGACACTGGGGATCATGGAGGACAGAGGTTTGAAAGCACAGATTTATAGAATTCTGCAGTTAGATCCCTAGGTCCTCCTCACACAACAGGCTGCTTCTCCCTCTCATGCCTTTCTTCAACCCATTACTCTGTCCTCATCCCAAAGGAGACTAATGTTTTATTCTCCCAAGAAGAAGCAATGTTACTGTGAGGTTGACACAACAAATACAGTAGAGACTACGGATGAGAATTAGGGCTAAATTGAGAATTAATGTTAAGCTGTATACGAAGCTATGGGACATGCCGACCCCTTCCTACAGAAAGACTGGCTTTCATTCCTTCAGCACTATCTGACTGAACCCCAACAGGAGATTGGAGGGGTCTTCTCTGGAGAAACTGGATCGCCCTAAAGAAAAGGTGCTGATATTTGTGGATATCTCCATGAAAATCAAAGTCAGTACCACAAATCCCTGTCCATAAAAGACAGAGACTTTAATCTCCAGAAAGAGAAAACAACAGGGAGGAAATAGACGCATTCAAACGTGACACTTTCAGAACTGAAGGACATGAATCTCTAGATTGAAAGGGTTCTCTGAGTGCTCAGCACAGTACATACTAATAACTAGCGTTTATCATATACTTACAAAGGGCCAGGCACTGTTTGGAGTCCTTTGTATAAACTGGTTTAATTCTCAGAATAATACTATAAAGTAGGCACTATTATTTTTCCCATTTTTGCAGATGAGTGTGGTGTAGAGACACATAGAAGTTACACAAGTAAGGACACTCAGATAGAAATTGGTAGAGCTGTCAGCGAATGCAGGCAAGTTGCTTCCCAAGAGTGCACATCAAGGAACAAGATTATGAAAAATTAAATCTACAGAGGAAAAGAGAATGTCTTAATGGCTTCTGGAGCAATATGATGGGCCATTCACTTATAGGCCATCAGAAAATCTCTAAGCTTTTCATAGTAATAACTGCGTATTCATATTTTTTAGAAAAATGACTTTCACCCCAGGGTTTTGTGCCCAGCCAACTATGATCGAGTGTGAGTGCAAAGTAAAGATATTTTTTAGAAAAGCCAGGTGTCAAAATTTCCTCCGAATCATCTTATATTAGGAAGTTACAGGGAGATTTGCTCCCCCAAACTAAGAGTTAGTTTAAGGATCATGAGAACCGATACTTCCAACCAAAAGGGCAGAAGAGATTCATTTTCCTTATTCTTTAAGTGATTAAATTAATAGCTATTGTCTGGAATTAATCTAGAAATATCTTCCTCAGATACACATTAATTTTCATCCTGTTTAATTTTTTATGCATGTAATTTCACTTTTACATTTTTTATATTTAATTTGTTCCATATGGAACTTATTTTGTGGCTTTTTGAATGTTATCACAACTAACAAGCTTATTTTCTATATTTTTAGTTTGTGTTTTTACATTTGATGCAATTGATTATCTGAACATTTTTGCTTTCCAAGTTTCTATCAATTACCCAAATGCTTCTTATTGTACATCATCCCTTCTCAACTGAGTATATATATAAATATACTATATACATGAACTTATTTAAAGCTACACTGTTTTTATGAAATGGCATTTTTCATTTAGTAAATGTGGACACTGAATTGTAATGCACTACAAAGACAATTTCCCTCTATCTTTTAATTACAGGAATAACATATTGGATTATTTTTGTTATTTTGAGTGCACTTGTCTGTGTGTTTTAAACGATTGTGATTTTGTTTTAGATGCCTTTGGAGTTGGAATTGTTTTTTATTCTATGTCAAGTTGTGTTCAGATCTTGATTAAGCATTTATAGCAGAATGGTAAGAGTTGAGCTTAGGAATCATAAAAAACAACTAGTCACATTCCAGCTCTATCATCCTCTTGGTTTGTGATATTAGTCAAATTACTTACTTTTTCATAGTCTTATTTTTCCATCTATAAAGAGGCATTAATAACAGACTTGCTATGCCAGGCATATATAACCACTCAAAAATAAAAATTACTGTTTTATTTTGTGGGTTTTTAGAACTTGTTATAAAAAGTAAATATTCATTAATGAAAGCGCAGAGATGAATAAAGAAAACACGTGTGTAGAACCCAGATATTATCAATGTTAACATTTTTATGTAAAGGCCAGGGGCTGTAGCTCAGTGGTAGAATGTTTGCCTAGCATGTGTGGGACCCTGTGCTTGATCCATAGCACCATGCACACATAAATAAGTATGTAAAACTTTATTAAATTAAGATACTAATACAGAAAAGTATATTTATAGGTAAACATCTTAGTCTTAAAAATTAAACATACCTGGGTAACCATCTCATAAATTTAAAAAATTATTATATCAATCCATTGGCTCCCCCCTGGGTCTCCTTCCCACTATTATCTTCCAAAGTGTGGCATTATATGTCAGTTTTGTCTATTTGTTGTTCTTTACGTAAATGAAATTGCGTGGTGTGTATTCTTTTCTGTCTGGCTTCTTTTGTTTAGAACTCTTTGTGAGCTTCATCAGTATAATGTGTAGTTGTGATTTATTTATTGTTGTTGCTGTGTGTACTCCGTTGTGTGAATATACCAACATTTATTTACCCATTTCGCTGTTGATGGGCACAGAATGCTGCTATGAATATTCTAGCGTATGTCCTTTGGAAGACATATGCATGCCTTTCTGTTGGGTATATACCTAGGGGTGGCATTGCTGAGTTCTAATGTTTAACTTTTGTAAATACTCCAAATATGTTTCCAAAATCATTCTGCTAATATGTGCTCTCATCAGAAGTATCTGAAAAGTCTGATTCTTAATTGTAATCCAAGTTAATTTATCAAATTTTCCTTTAAGACTTTTTATCCCATGTCGTAAATCTGTGTCTACTTTGAGGTCATAAAAACACTTTCTTACTCTCTTCTAAACAGGTTTGTTGTTTTACCTATCATATTTAGATCTATAATCTATTTGGCTTTGTTTTTTTTTTTTTTTTTTTTTTTTTTGTGGGTACCGGGGGGTCGACCTCAGGACCTCGCGCGCCAACAGGCACCCATGCCTCTGAGCGATATCACCAGCCCCTTTTTTGTATGTGGGATCCGGGAGTCGAACTCGGGCCCTCGCGCTTGCAAGGCAGGCGCTTACGCCGCTGAGCCATCTCACCGGCCCTGGCTTTGTTTTTGTGTATGCTGTAAAGTAGGAGTCAATATGATTATCCAGCTGTCCCAGACCCAATTTATTAAGAGACCCTCCTTTTTTTTGCTCTTTTCATAAGGTCTTCATGTTCAGTAATACAAGTCTTCTAGCTAAAAATATATAATTTTACTTATAATATTTAATGTTAGCTGGGTTTATAGCTCAGTAATAGAGCATGTGCTGAACATACACTTAACATCCAAGAGGGCTTGAGTTCAATCCCCAGGACCAAAATAATAATAATAATAATAATAATAATGTTAATGAATAGCTCTACCCCACTCCAAGATAGTACTTAAAACACTTTAACTCCATTTACTCCTTTCCTGATCTGCATGCTATTGTTGAGTATTTTAATTATGGGTTTTTTGGTTGTTTTTTTTTTGTGTGTGTGGGTACCGGGGGTCGAACTCAGGACCTAGTGCTTGCCGGCAAGTGCTTGTGCCGCTGAGTGATATCACCGGCCCTTTTTTCCTTTATGTGGGTTCCGGGAGTCGAACTCAGGACCTCTTGCTTGCTGGGCAGGTGCTTATGCTGCTGAGCTATCTCACCGGCCCCCGAATTCTGTTTTTAAAAACCTCAAATTATTAAAAGCTTTTAGTCTATATCATTAATGCTCATTTATAGTTAGTTGTATATTTTTTGTTTTCTTGTTCTTTCCTTTTTGCATTTTTGTCTTTTTGTCTTGGAAACATCTTCTTTCTGACTGGAGTTCAACATTGAAAATTTCCTTTAATGTAGTCTTGTAGGGACAAACTCTTTTTGTTTGAAAATGTCCTTATATTTCTTCTGTTCTTGAAGCATTTTTTAAAACTGTGTATTACATATGGGTTGTCAGTTATTTCTTCGCAATACTTCAAAGACTTCGTTTCACTGTCTTATGGCCTCCATTGTTGCTAATAATCTTAGGTGAAACAGTGTCACTTGTATTAACAGTTGTTTTTCCACTGTATTAGTTATTGATTGATACATTACAATCCCATATTAGTTATTCAATGATGCATAACAAAACTAAACTTTTAACTAGGTGTGGTGGTGCATGCATGCCTATAATCTTAGCACTTGGGAGGCTGAGGCGGGAAGATTGTGAGTTCAAGGCCAGCCTGGACTACATAGCAAGACCCTGTCTCAAAACACCAACCAAAAACAAATAAAAATAATATTACAATTTTCATGGGCCACAAAATTCAGAAGCTGCTGAGATGGGAGGTTCTGGCTCAGGCTGCAGTCAAGATTTCCACTGAGGGTGAAGTGAAATATGATGAAGGCTTGACTAGGGCCACTGAATAGGCTTCCAAAGTGGCACACCCATATGGCTAAGCTGATGCTGGTAACTGAGCTGTCTTTCCCCACAAGGAGAAATTCAAAAGTGTGCAAGGCAGAAATGACATCTTTCATGACCTAACTTTACACACCATCTTTTTTTTTTTTTTTTTTTTTTTTGTACCTGGAATTGAACTCAGGTCGTTGTGTTTGCCAGGCAAGTGCTGTGCCGCTGAGCTATATATCCAGCCCCATTTCTTTTTCTTTTTCTTTTTCTTTTTTTTTTAACGTGTGTACTGGGAGTCGACCTCAGGACATCGCGCTTGCCAGCAAGCCCTTGTGCCGCTGAGCGATATCAACCGGCCCTTTTTTCCTTTATGTGGGTT
Organism: Erethizon dorsatum; assembly: GCA_028451465.1. NCBI lineage: Eukaryota > Metazoa > Chordata > Mammalia > Rodentia > Erethizontidae > Erethizon > Erethizon dorsatum. The sequence continues at coordinate 103,090,717 of CM051827.1, read as the reverse complement.
CCGGGAGTTGAACTCAGGACCTCGCACTTGCTAGGCAGGTCCTTATACTGCTGACCCATCTCACCGGCCCCCCATTTCTTTAAATAAAGAAAAATTATGGTTTGTATCTGATAACGTCGAAAGCAGTTGTTTTTTTCAATTTTTTTTCGGTGTTTATATATCTGCTTGTTCTCATGGTTTCTTTTATTTTTTCTTTCTTGTTTCTTTATGTAGGTACCAGGAACCAATCTCAGGACATCACGCTTGCCAGACAGGCGCTTATACCGCTGAGCTATATCACCAGCCCTCTCATGGTTTCTTTATGCACCTAGTTATCTTGCATGTTTGTGTGTGTGTGTGTGTGTGTGTGTGTGTGTGTGTGCGTGTGTGTGGTGGAACTCACGGCCTCATGCATGCTAAGCATATGTAGGAAGAATTGGGAGGCTATGATTATAATGCTTTCCTCAAAGGAGGATTTGAATTTGCTTTTGCCAGGCATCTGGTGGCATCATAGCCAGAGACCACTTTTTTTTTTTGTGGGTACCGGGGGTCGACCTCAGGACCTCGCGGGCCAGCAGGCACCCGTGCCGCTGAACGATATCACCGGCCCTAGAGACCACTTTAAACTAAGATCATGACTTAAGACAGGAAGTTTTATGCTAGACTACAAATTTCTCTGAAGCTGTTCTACTTTAAATTCATCCTTATCCTATATAGGGGCCCGTTATTGTAAGGAGGGTCTCCTATTTTATTCCGCACTAGTTTTTGTGCCTCCCTTTCTTCTCCCTTTTTTTTTTTTTTTTGGTACTGTGGAGTAAACCCAGAGGTGTACTACCATTGAGCTACAACTCCAGCCCTTTTATTTTTTCTTTTTAGACAGGGTCTTGATAATTCCTCAGGCTGGCCTGGACTTTCTATCCATCTGCCTCAGCCTTCTCAGTAGCTGAGGTTACAGGTGTACACCACCATTCTCATTCTCTCACTTTCTGTCTCTGTCTCTCTTTCTCTCTCTCTCGTGCAAAAATATTGTATGTTTCTAGTTGGATTATCTTCCTGGTTGCTGACATTTCAGATTTCGGTCTGATAATTCCCTATTGTCTGGCCATCTTTCAGATGCTTTGTTATTGGCTCAGTTTTGTTCCCACCAAATTCATATGGTGACACTGATCCCTGTTAATTCATAATGTGCCAATCTGATAGGTGACGGTAGTAACGGCGCGTGAGGAACCACGCAGAGACTGACGCTGTGGGGAAGATTAGCTTTTATTCCTCTACCTACAGGCAGGCTGATATCAGAGTGAATATCAGCAAATATCTAAAAGGAGGACTGAGTATACATAGGTTTTAAGCTTGGGGGGTGCAATTTTAAGGCATCTCAAAAAATCTGGATAAAATGTTTGAGTTTAAGGCTGTAGGGGCAATCAGCGCAGGTTCGCTGACAGAGCTGGAGTCAGGGGCTGCCTGCGACCTTAGTCCTACATTAAACTTTTTATTTCCCTTGCTTCTTGTTTACCAGGGGCAAGCTACTGTCAGTAATGCTGAGTTCATTGTTTGTACCGGGCAGCTCAACGTCTCTCTCAGGTCACTCTCAGGCCAGTCCTGACAGTGACCTTATAAGAGGAAATTTGAAGCACAGAGACACTGGAGGTTACGCAGGAACAGAAAGGGAGAAACTCAGAAGGGAGCTGTCGGGTGGACGGATGGATGGATGAATAACGGGGATGGGTTTGCCCACGTTACAGCCGGCAGGCCGCTCGGTCCCTCTGACTGCGAGGAAGCGCTGGCCGCCAGGCCGGGCACTGCCCCGGGGTCGCGGGTGCCCGCGGGCGCGCGCCGGGAGCTCGGCGGCTTCCGGCTTCCGGGCTCTCGGGCGCGCACTCCCTGAGGAGGGCGGGGCGGCGGCGGGCGCGCGGAGCGGGAAAGCGGAGCCTCGGGGCGGCGTCCACACCGACGGCGTGGGGCGGGGCAAGCTGGGGCCGCCGGGGCGGGAGCAGGAGCGGCTGGCGGTTGTCTGGAGGGCGCGTCGGGGGAGCTGAGGTGCCGGGTGACGCCGGACTGCGGCCTAAGGGGCCGGTGTGGACCTGGCCTCTGCTGCCGGCCCCGGCATTAGCGCGGCGGCCGGCGCGGTGTCTTCGCCCGGGTTCGCGAGGAGCCCGTTGGGGGTGCGCCTGCCGTTCCGGCGCCCAGAGGTACCGGCCCTGGGGGCCCTGGATCGGAATTTGGAGAAGACCCTCGCCCTGTCCGGAGGCCAGGGGTCCTCGGGGCTTCCGAGGGCAGTCTGCGTGCGCGCTGGGCGCTGCGGTCTGTCCCTAAAAGGCGAGCAGAGAGCGGCATCTCTGACCACCCGGCCGGTCCTCAGGAGAATCTGCGCGGGAAGCCTCGGGGGGCGCGCGGGCTCGCCGTCCCGCGGCCCAGGCCCACCGGTGGCGAGCGGCCCCTCCGCCGGCGCGAGCGCGGGCACTCTCAGTCGCTGTTTCGGAAGGAAGACTGCACTTCAGTGGGAAGTTTCTGCGCTTCGGTAACGAGACTTTCTATATTCAGGGGCAGGATATCTACCAGAGCTCCAATCTCTAGGTCGCACGCAGTCACATACCTTTTCCCTTCCCCAGAAACTTAAGAAAGTCAGCCTGGCCCCCTTCCACGGCGCTAGGACTGCGTTTGGGGTCACCGTGATTGGACCTGGTCTCGGCGGCGCCATCAGCTCAGATGCCGGGGCTTGGATGAGATGATGAATTGGGGTGGTTCTCAAGTTTGCCGGCCACGAACATTTCTGCAGTAGCCCTTGACTGTATTTCCTCCGTTTGCGCACATACCCCCTCCCCCAGTTTTAACATTTCTCAAATCTGGATGCATTTTACCAGCTGCTGAGCAGTAGCGAATGTGGTGATGAGTCGGCTTGCTCACGCCAAAACGCAGGTACGTGATTTTCTATCAGTTGAGATAGTCGAAATGAAATTTAAATTCAGAGTTCTAATTATTTTTAAAAAATAATTTAAGATAATGCTATGATATTGCATTAAAATAAAATTTAAACCGGCATAATTTCTGCTCTCTGGGAGGCTGAGGCTGGAGGGTCGAAAGTTTGAGCCCAGCCTATGCAATTTAGTGAGACCCTGTCTCAAAAAAAAAAAAAAAAAAAAAAAATTGAGGGGTGGAGATGTAGCTCAGTGCAAAGGCTCTGAGTTCGATCTCCAGTACCATCAAAAATATATAAAAGAAAAAGGTTATAATAATGTTAACTAAGAGTTTGCTGTATCTTTAGCATTGTCTCAATCAACATTACAATCCTGTGAAGTGCAATTACTATCTCCATTTCATAGATGAGGAAACTGCAGCTCAGAGAGTTGGAGAACCTCAGAGCTTTTTTGTACAAGTGTCAGGGCTCAAACCATCTCATTTCAGAACCTGCCCTCTGTCTGTATCCAGGCAGAATATGCATGCAGCTTACATAGTGGGAAGACAATGCAGAGAGCCTGCACTTGTTTGTACATCTTTGGGTGTGTATGTATCTTTGTGTCTATATATATGCAATTGGGAGATAAAGCCGTAGCCAAGTACACTGATTTTATGACGTGTGATCAAAATATACAGTGAATATTTACTTCCTTTTTTTTTTTTTTTTGTGGGTACCGGGGGTCGACCTCAGGACCTCGCCCGCCAGCAGGTGCCCGTGCCGCTGAGCCATATCACCGGGCCCTTTTTTCCTATGTGGGTTCCAGGAGTCAAACTCAGGCCCTCGCGCTTTCCAGGCAGGCGCTTATGCCGCTGAGCCATCTCATCAGCCCCCTTACTTCCTTTTTTTAAACTTTATTACAGCAAAAGACACATTGCCATTAATCCCCTTCACAATACTCCCTTTCACTTCAAACACATTCATCCCATCACTCTTGCCATTTTCTGAAGCAGTTATGGAAGTCTTCTTTTGGGGTTTTTATTTTTACAAGGTGTAATAAAAAATACAGTGTGTGGTGCTGCCAAGTGCCATTCAACAGAAAGGCAGGCATGTAAAAACATTATCGTGTGTCCTCATCCACCTTACTCACTGGTGCGGTACCATACAACTTCTGGCTCTTCTCCCAAAGTCAAAATGATCATGAAAGGTATATGTTTTAAGCTGATTCAGGACATCAAGGCAGCCATGACAGCACAAATAAAGACATTCATGAAAGAAGATTGTTTCAGAAAGTATTGAGAATGATGGAATAAGTGTTTGGAGGAAGGGGGAGTATTTTGAGGGGGACTAGTGGCCAAGTCTTTTCTTTTTCTTTTTTATTTTTTATATACGGGTACTGGGCGTCAAACTCAGGACCTTGTGCTTGCCAGGCAGGCGCTTATGCCGCTGAGCTATATCACTGGCCCTCTTTTCTTTTTAATAAATTAAAAAAAAATGTTTAAACATTAACCACAGTTTTAGAACATACTTTGTATTCCTGGATTGATGCTATATCTTTGTTTCAAATCTTTTGCAGGTTCTGGAGTTCTGGACATATGACAGGAACTTCTGGATCACTCCGTTCCTGCCTTTTGCTCCTCTGGGAGAGTACTGAGGCATGCACTTCAACCAATCCACCTCCCAAAGAAACAGTCTGAGTTTTTCAGAGTTGTTGAAAGTCACACCAACCTCTAGGAGCCTCCACCAGGTCCTTGTGCTGCAGGGACATGCCAAACTGCTGAGGGCAGGCAATTGTGATCTGAGGGGGACCATCCAACTGTGAAGCCTCTTATCAGAGGCTGCAACAGTTTCCTCACCAGAAGTGGACAAGCTCGGTTAGGCCGGCATCATCATGCCACAGCAGCTCCTGATCACCCTGCCCACTGAGGCCAGCACCTGGGTGAAGTTGCACCATCCAAGGAAGGCCAAGGAGGGGGCACCCCTGTGGGAGGATGTGACTAAAATGTTTGAAGGAGAAGGTGAGAATGGACTGATGGTGGGGGGAAGAAAGAGGTCTCTGTGTGGAAAGAACCTTCACGGACGTGGTCTCTTTTGGGGGGAAATTGGGGGAAAGGTCTTTGGAAGATGTTATCTTCTTGTCACTTTGACAAAGTACCTGATGTAAACAGTTTAAAGCAGGAAAGAGTTAGTTTGGTTCCTATTTTCAAAGGTCTCAGTCCATGGTCAGCTGGCTCCATTGCTTTTAGGCTTGTGGCAAGGCAGAAACATCATGGCAGAAGGGTATGGCAGATGAAAACTGCTTACCTTATGCAGCCAAGAACCAGAGAGGGGAAAAGCAAGAGAGGAAGGGGCTGGGGACCAGATGTAGCTCCCAAGGGCACAACCCCATGACCTCCCTTCAACTGAGCCTCACCTCCTGCTTCTATCACCTCCCAGTAATGCCTTCAAATTACGATCTCAGCAATGGATGAATCCACTTGATGAAGTTAGAGTCCCAAAAAGCCTGTCAGCTGGCAATCAAGCCTTTAGCACATGAGTTTTGGGGATCTTTTCAAATTTAAACTATATGGGGGCCGGTGATATAGCTCAGCGGCATAAGCGCCTGCCTGGCAAGCGTGAGGTCCTGAGTTCAACTCCCGGTACCCACATATAAAAAAAAGAAAAAATTTAAACTATAATAGAAGAGTTATGTTTGTGGCTTTTAGAAAGGGGAGAGCTATGAAACAAAATACTGGTCTCACGTCCAGGATCACACTTTATTTAATGGTCTGTTGAGGAGTAGATAGATGGATAAGGGAATTTATATCTCATGTGGTATCTTTAATGCTTTGTATTCAGCCAGTATTTTTGTTGTGTTCTAGTGGTATCAGGCAGGGACTTTGGTCAAGTATCTTGACAGATGGAAAAATGAATAATTTTCTCTAACACTGATTATTAATTGATCCATACAGTCAGATTAAAATAAAGAAGGTAGCCTAAGAAAAGCAGTTTTGGAATATAGGAGACAGGAAACTTTCTTCTGATTGCATATATCTGAGAGATTTTCACAAAGCAGATAGCACTGAATCAGACCTGAAAGGGCTTTTTAAAGTTTTTTTAATAGAAGATTTAGAGAAAGGACAGAAAAATAGGTACCTTGGGGAGTGGTTCAGAGAATGGGGAATATTTAGTCTAAGTGAGCGTTAGGAGTGGTACAGGTGGTGTCCCACATGTAAAGGATAGGGCTTTGAGAGGTTCTTTGGAGGTTCTAGCAGGGGAGTGCAGCTACATATATACCCTTGACCTAGGAAGCAGTCCTCCTCAATCAGGGAAGGTTGTCCTTTTCGACTGAGCGTGCAGCTTCAGGAGGGACACATGTGGAGTGGTGAGGGAGGAAGGGGGCAGTTGGCTAGCCAGTCAGATCAATGGGGTGACAGATGTCACAGCCATATCACCCTCACATCTGAGGATGGTAATTTGGAGATAACCATTACTGAGGAACTGTGCTTCAGGCAGATCATACAATGCCTTGAAGTCCATGGTGAAGTTTTTGGATTACTCTTGTCAGTGGGGAGCCTTTGAGGATTTTTGAACAAATGGGTGGCTTAATAGCTCTGGACCCACATTGACTTTTGGGAAATATTAATGCTCAAAGCAACACACTGCACGTCGTCCTCATTAAGGGGAAGATTCAGGCTACTCTTAAGGCATCCTAAATGTCCTTTGTCAGTGTTTTCAGAGAAAAGCCCCTTTCAGTGCATCTGCAGGCAGTTTCTGTGTTTGAGGGATTTGAGGAGATGCAAGCCTCATAGTTCTTTTCCTTCCCTAGCTCTGCTATCTCAGGATACTGATGAGACCCAGGGAGAAAGTTTAGAGGATGAAGTGATTCCTGGGCTCCTGACAACAGAATCCCAGGTAGGTTAGAGTTTTCTGTGTCTTTCCTGATACTGCTTCTTGGCTTTAAAGGATATAATCTTGTCTTTTTTTGGGAGGTAGGGTTGAATCAAGACTAACAGAATCAGCCAAGGGAGCTCAATGCAAGTTGCTCCCCAGAAACCTGGGCTTCTGTGGTGACAATTTCCCTGTTCATAGTAGCCTCCCTCCCTGTAACTCTTCTTTCTGTACATCAACTGCGTCTAGATCTAATATTGTATTAATTTTGGTAGAGAAAGCAAAGTAAGTGATATTCCAGTCCCTAAAAAACCAACACATACCACTTTAGATTTAAGATAAACATTAGTCAAATCTCAAAATCTTTAAATGAAGCCAGGCGTGGTGACAGATGCTTGTAATACCAGCCCTCTAGGAAGCTGAGGCAGGAGGATTGCAAGTTTGAGCCCATCAAGGGCAGCTTAGTGACTTAGTGAGTCCCTGTCTGAAAATAAAAACCGAAAAAAGGGCTGCAGTGTAGCTCAGTGCAAAGGCCCTGAGTTTCAATCTCCAGTACCAAAACAGTCAGACAGACAAAGAACTACAAGTGAGAAGAAAGTTGTGACATTCTTAGTGATATGTAGTGGACTATAAGAGGTACCCTTGGTATAGCATTGAGAAGAAGCCAAAGAAGAAATATGTAGAACAGAAATGGTGAGGCTATACTGCATACCCCTTCAATAAGCAAGGCAAGAGCAGGAGAGGCCTGAGAGCAGTCAGGAGAGTCAGAAATTGGCCGTCACTGTCTGGCAGAAACAATAGTGAAACAAGGAAATTACAGAATAAGTGTGAAAGAAAGACCGTTTTAAAGAGATACTATTACAGACAGAAGAGTTTTAGGTGAAAAGAACCTGAAATCTGAAATTAGTACATTTGATTTTATCTGAAATTAGATGGTACAGGATTTGATTTATCTTTGGTGATCTTGGGCAATATTTTTAGCTCTTTACAATCTCAGTTATCTCGACTAAAAAGCTTAGATATTAATATCTGCCTTCTAGGATTGAAATACATGCCAGAGTTATTTATGGTAATATGGAAGAAGTAACAGTAGTAGTCTAATTATTTAGAGTTATCTCTATCTCACACATTCAGAATCCCTTACTTCCTGAATTTATCAGATACTAGATTCTTAGCATTGGTAAAGGATTACATTTTTAAAAACTGAGGTACAAGTGACATACAGGAAATTACACTTAAGAAAGTATATAATTTTATTTTGACCTGTGTATATACTGTGTAACCAATCAATAAATAAAAACATTCCAATCATCTGAGAATGTTCCCTCATGCCCCTTTCAAATCAGTACTCCACCCCACCCACTGGAGTACATGAAATCTCTGTATTTCTTTTTTTTTTTTTTGTGGGTACCGGGGGTCGACCTCAGGACCTCGCACGCCAGTAGGCGCCCATGCTGCTGAGCTATATCACCGGCCCTTTTTTCGTATGTGGGTACCGGGAGTCGAACTCAGGACCTCGCGCTTGCCAGGCAGGCACTTATGCCGCTGAGCTATCTTACTGGCCCAATCTCTGTATTTCTTACACTGCATTTATTTCTACAAGTATCATAAAAGAGTTTAATTTAAAAAGAATATATATTCTGTAGTAGTTAGGTGTAGGGTTCTATAAATGTCTGTAAGTTAAATTCATTAATAGCATTGTTCAAATCTCTGATATCCTTTATGTATTATTATTATTTTTTTAATGCGGGTACTGGGAGTCGAACTCAGGACCTCGCGCTTGCCAGGCAGGCGCTTATGCCACAGAGCTATATCACCAGCCCTCCATCATGTATTTTTGTCTACTGGTTGTATCACTTACTGAGAGAGGATGTTAAAATGTGTACTTATTGTGATTTTTATCTATATATCCCTTTAGTTTTGTTAGCTTTGCTTTATTTATTTTGAAGTTCTGGCCTCAGATGTATGAACACTTACAATTGTTGTCTTATTGAATTGACTTTATTATCATTATGAAATGTCTGTTTGATCTATGACCATACCACCCTCAATGTACCTAGTGTCACCTGAAATGTCCCTTTTTATCTAGTAATGTTTTTTCCTGCAGTCCACTTTGTCTGATTTAAGTTAGCTTCTCCAGTGTTCTTTTGATTATTATTTTCTTTTTGTATCTTTTTGAGAAAGGTTTTTGCTATGTAGTTCAGGCTGGCTTGAACTCCCCTTGTAGCCCAGGCTGTCCTTGAACTCACAGCAATCCTCCTGCCTCATCCTCCCAAGTACTGGGATTATAGGTGTCAGCCACCATGTCTGGCTGATTATTATTATTTTCATTGTATTGCTTTTTCTATTTTTATTTTAAACTGTTTTTATATTTAAAGTGTGAAAAAGGTGTAGCCTTGAATATAGCTAGGTCTTGCTTGTTTAGTCCATTTGTGGTTAATCCTACATGAGATGATTACTATGCATAATATATATATGTTGTATATATCTAAGTGTATATTGTTATTTGCTTTTTTTTAGTTTATTACACAAGTACATAATGTTATAATGTTCATAACACATCTTTTTTTTTTGGTATATGTTTGCAGTACATAATGTTTACATTCCTTGTGTGGAGTTGGTACCTGTACGTAACAATGCCAGTCCCTTTTTTTTCTTGATTAATTTTATTGATATACTTTTGATATACATAATGATCATATTCATCATAGGGAGTTTGTTCCTGTAAATAATATATCTTAACTCTTTTTCCCATTCCCTCCCCTTCCCTTCAATCCTTCTTTCCCTCTTCCTTTACAAAACTTTGTTTCTATTGTTTCCCTTCCATTCATTTATTTTTTTATCCTTATTTTCTCCCTTATTCCCCTTCCCATTTGAACATTTTCTTCCTACTTCTTAATATCTATCATCTATTTTGGTTTTATTTACCCTTTGGGTTTCTCACACAAGAGAAACAATATGATATGTAAACATGTGTGTCTGATTTATTTCACTGAAAATTATGTTCTTTTTTTTTTTTTTTTTTTTTTTTTTTGTGTGTGTGTGTGTGTGGGTACCGGGGGGTCGACCTCAGGACCTCGCGCGCCAGCAGGCGCCTGTGCCGCTGAGCGATATCACCGGCCCCTTTTTCGTATGTGGGTTCCGGGAGTCGAACTCGGGCCCTCGCGCTTGCCGGGCAGGCGCTTAAGCCGCTGAGCCATCTCACCGGCCCTAAAATTATGTTCTTAAGGTGCATCCATTTACCTAAAAATGTCTTAAGTTTATCCTTTATGGCAGGGTAGTACTCCATTGTATATAAAAATCATTTTCTTTATCCATTCATCCATTGATGGGCATCTGGGCTGTTTCCAAGATTTAGCTATTACAAACTGTGCTGCCATAAATATGGGTGTCCATATATTACTGGTATGATGTTTTTAACTTTTTCAGGAACATATACCTAGAAGGGGAATAGTTGTGTCAAATGGAACTTGTACTTTTAGTTTTTCGAGGAATCTCCATACTGATTTCCCTATTGGTTGTACCAATTTACAATCCCACCAACAGTGAAGGGTTCCTTTTCCCCCACAGCCTTGCCAACATTTGTTATTGATTGATTTCTTGATAATAGCCATTCTTTCTGGAGTGAGATGGAATCTCAGCATGGTTTTAATTTGCATTTCTCAAATGACCAGTAATATTGAACAGTTTTTCATATATTTATTTGCTATTTTACTTCTTCATCTGAGAAGTGTCTATTCATTTCAGATGCCCATTTTTTGATGGGGTTTTTAATTTTGGGGGGGGTCTGAGTTTTGGAGTTCTTTATATATTCTAGATATTAGTCCTTTGTCTGAAGAATAGCTGGCAAAATTTTTTTCCCATTCTATGTGTTGTCTCTTAACTATGTTGGTAGTTTCTTTGCTGTGTAAAAGCTTTTTAATCTGATGTGATCCCAGTTGTTAATTCTTCGTAATATTTCCTGTGCGATCGGGGTTTTGTTCACAGTCATTGCCTATGCCTATGTCTTCCAGAGTTTTACCTAGTGCAGCAGATTAAGTGTTTCTGTTTTAATATTTGTCTTTTAAAAAACATATTTAGATCTTTGATCCATTTCAATTTTAGTTTAGTTCATGATGAGAGATACGGGTCTAGGTTTAATTTTTTTTTTTTTTTTTTTTTTTTTTTTTTTGTGGGTACCGGGGGGTCGACCTCAGGACCTTGCGCGCCAACAGGCACCCGTGCCGCTGAGCGATATCACCGGCCCCTTTTTCGTATGTGGGATCCGGGAGTCGAACTCGGGCCCTCGCGCTTGCAAGGCAGGCGCTTATGCTGCTGAGCCATCTCACCGGCCCTAGGTTTAATTTTTGACATGTGGAAAGTTAATTTTCCCAGCACCATTTATTAAAGAGGTTGCCAGGTGTGGTGGTGTACACCTGTAATCTCAGCACTTGGGAGGCTGAGGCAGGAGAATTGCAGAGAGTTACAGGCCACCCTGAGCTATATAGTGAGTTCAAGGCCACCCTGAACTACATAGTGAGACCTTGTCTTTAAAAAAACAAAACAAAACAAAACAAAAACAAGGAAAAAAAGGGAAAAGGTATCTTTTTTCCAGTAAAGGTGTTTGGCCATTTTGTCAAAAATAAGGTAATTGAGTGTGTTTGGAGTTGTTTCTGCATCTTCTGTTCCATTGATCACTAGGTCTGTTTTTTGCTTCGTTTTTTGGCCTGTACCATGCTGTTTTTTTTTTTAATCATAGCAGCTTTGTACTATAATTTCAAGTAGGGGATTGTGATGCTCCCTGCCTTGCCTTTGTTGCCCAGAAATGATTTTGTATTCTAGGTCTCTTCTGGTTCCAAATAAATTTTAGGATTGTTTTCTCGAGTTCTGTATGGGATGCTATTGGTATTTTGATTGGGATTGCATTAAATCTGTATAACAGTTTTGAAAGTATGGACATTTTCATTATATTGGTTCTGCCTATCCAAGAACAAGGGATATCTTTCCATTTTCTGATATCTTCTTCAATTTCTTTTTTCAGACTGTTGTAGTTTTCCGTGTAATGGTCTTTTACTTCCTTCATTAGATTGATTCCTAAGTATTTCATTTTTCTTGATGCTATTGTCAAAGGTGTTGTTTCCCTAATTTCTCTCTCAGTGAATTTGTTATTTGTGTACAGGAGTGCTACTGATTTTTGACTGTTCACTTTCTATCCTGCTATGCTACTCAACTTGGTTATGAAATCTAGGAGTCTTTTGGTGGCGTTTTTGGGGACTTCTATGTAGAGTATCATGTCGTGCACAAATGATGATAATTTAACTTCTTCCTTTCCTATCATTATTCCTTTTATTTCTTTCTCTTGTTTAATTGCTCTGGCTAATGTTTCCAGAACAATATTCAATAGGAATGGTAATAGTGGGCATCCTTGTCTTTTCCTTTTTAGAACAAAAGCTTTCAGTTTTTGACCATTTAGTATGATGTTGGCTGTTGGTTTGTCATAGATGGCTTTTATCAGGTTGAGATAAAGACCATCTATTTCAATTTTGCGTAGGTTTTTTTTTTTTTTTTTTTTAATCATAAAAGGGTGTTGGACTTTGTCAAATGCTTTTTGTGTGTCTATTGAGTTGATTATGCAGTTTTTGTCCTTGGTTCTGTTAATGTGTTGTATTAACATTTATTGGTTTGCATGTATCAAACCATCCCTGCACCCCTGGTCAAGGTATATACTCTTTTTGATGGTTTGCTGCACTCTGTTTGCCAGTATCTTATTGAGGAGTTTTGTGTCTGTGTTCATTAAGGAGATTGGCCTATAGTTCTCTGGTTTTGATATCAGGGTAATACTTGCTTCCAGGAATGACTTTGGGAATGTTGCTTCCCTTTCAATTTCATTAAAGAGTTTGAGGAGTAGTGACATTAAATCTCTAAATTTCTTGTAGAATTCAGCAGTAAATCCATCAAGACCTGGGCTTTTCTTTGTTGGTAGTTTTTAATTACTTCTTCAATTTCATTGACTGATACTGGGTTATTTAGAATTTCTATATCTTCTTCATTTGACTTTGGTAATTCATATGTATCTAGGAATCTGTCCATTTCTTCTGAGTTTTCCATTTTATTGGAGTACAGGTTCTTGAAGTAGGTGTTGATGTTCTCGGTTTCTGCAGGATCCATTGTTGTTTCACCCTTTTCATTCCTAATTGCATGGATTTGAGTCTTTTCTTCCCTTTCTTTGATAAAGTTGGCTAAGGATTTATCAACTTAATTTATTCTTTCAAAGAACCAACTCTTCAATTCATTGATTCTTTGTGTTTTCTTGGTCTTGCTTGCATTAATTTTGCTCTGATCTTTATAATTTCTTCCTTGTTTGGGCTTTGGGTTTAAGTTGCTCTTCTTTTTCTGGAAGTTTGAGGTTCAACATTAGGTTATTTATTTGAGCTCGCTGTGTTTTTCTGATGTAGGAGTTCACCATTATAAATTTCCCTCGTGGGACTGCTTTCATTGTGTCTCATAAGATCTGGTATGTCATATTGGCATTATTGTTTAATTGTAGAAATTGTCTAATTTCTTCTTTAATTTTATCTGTGACTCATTGGTTGTTCAGGAGGGTGTTATTTGATGAGGTGTGGGGTTGCATCTTGCTTCCATGTTTTCTCATTGTGTATTTTTAAAATTTGTTTTCTGCATTGATGCTTCTAAATTGCTAGTGGTAGGTAGCTTTATTACTAGTATCAAGACCTTGTTAGGAAATGACTGCTTTTCAGAGATGTCTTCTAGGCATAGCTGGCTTTTGGCTTTTGAGTCTGTTGCAAGATCCTGTCTCTTGGGCCGGTGAGATGGCTCAGAGGCTTAAGCGCCTGCCCGGCAAGTGCGAGGGCCCGAGTTCGACTCCCGGATCCCACATACGAAAAAGGGGCTGGTGATATCGCTCAGAGGCACGGGTGCCTGCTGGCGCGCGAGGTCCTGAGGTCGACCCCCCGGTACCCACAAAAAAAAAAAAAAAAAAAGATCCTGTCTCTTCAATTTATTAGATACGTGAGTTTGCAGCCTATTTGGCCTAGCACACAGTTCTCTGGTACTGGACAATGCTATTGTTTATGACCCCCCCCCGATAATCTTAGTGTTGGCATACAAGGAAAAACAACTGATCACAACTATGTCACCTTGGCTAAAGTAGTACAATCAGTAATAACACTAGCATCAGGCACAGTTGAGGAAATGACAAATTGTTAATTTGCCACCTTTAAGCATAGGTACAAGATTTATAGTTTTATAACAAGATGTAAAATAAATCAGAAAATTATATATAGTAAATATCCCCTCAATAGAGCAATTGTATCCTCGGAGGAGAAAATTTAAAAGGGATAGAGAAAAAAATAGAATAATAAGAAAAAGAGATTAGAAGCAAGCCTGAAGAACAAAGGAAGATTACCCAAACTTTAAGAAACTGGTGAAGAAGACAAGAGGGAAAGAAAGAAGGAAAGAAATGAAAAGAACAAAACAAAAAAACTAAAAACAGGTTTGGTGAGATGGCTCAGCAGCATAAAGCGCCTGCCTGGCAAGCACGAGGTCCTGAGTTCGACTCCTGGTACCCACATACGACAAAAGGGCTATCACTCAGCAGCACGGGCGCCTGCTGGCACGCAAGGTCCTGAGGTCGACCTCTGGTACCCACACACACACAAAAAAAAACAGAAACAATATTCATACTTATGAAAAAACAAAAGCAATCAAGAAAGAAAAAACCATCAAAAGCAAAGGGGAAAAAAAAAAAGAGATTTCTGTGTGATTTCAAGTCTGTGGTTGTCTTCTGGAGTCTACAGTTTTGTGGTGATATCCAATTGAGGGCGTGTTTCTGCTGTCCCTGGTAGACAAAGGAGGCAGAGAGAGCCCAGATCCATGCTGGATTATCCTAGCAAACCTGCAATAGGATTAGGGTGGAAGGCTGGATAATCCCAGCAAGCCTGCAGTAGGATGGGGGCAGGGTGCCGATTCTGGTACTTTTAACTCCACAGATGTTCAAGCTGATCTTGGCCTCTGGTTGTGGGGTTGGGGCCTGAGTTGTTCAGCCTACAACGATCTGGGTGTCTCTTGCCAGCCTGACCTTGGCTCCCTGACCTTGGACATCTCCCACAGTTGTCCTTCGTCCAGTCACTGTGGGATTTCAAGACTGGGAGCCCCTGAGATGAAGCAAACCTACGACTCCTCCAAGTCTCAGGTGCAGTTGGCCCCTCCCTAAAATTGCATTTGGCCAAACCATTTGTCCTCTCTCTAGAGGACAAGGCACACACTTGGACCTGAGTCATTCATCAGCTGTTGTAATACACTGGAGGCCTCTGGAGTTACTCCCCTCACTGTGTCTCTGAAGATTCCATCCTCCTCTCTCTTGCTGTGAACCAGAGGCCAGGGAAAAAGTGTAGTTTGCCACCTCCTTTTTCTGCGTCATTGTCTGTCTCTTCACTTTAATGGTGGGCTACAATTTTCCCTTCAGATACCTCCTGGGTCCTAGGGATCTACCACCCTCCCTTTTTTCTTCCCCACGTTATTTTCCAGTATTTGAATTCCAAATCTCAGAGTTTGGTTTGTTGTTTATGGCTCTGTCATCTTCCCAGAAGTCCCAATTCCTTTTTTTTTTTTTAATCCCTTATCCCTTTCCTTCCTCCCCTCTTCCTCCATGTCTCGATCCCCTTCCCCTTTAAGAACAATCTATCTCCCTACTTCCTATTATCTATCTTTTGTTTTGCCCTTTATTTTTACTCTGGGTTTATCATATAAGAGAAACAATGTGATATTTAAGCTTGTGTGTCTGATTTATTTATGTATTTATTTTTGGAACTGGGAATCGAACTCAGGACCTCGTGTTTGCCAAGCAGGCGCTGTGCCATTGAGCTATATTCCTGGTCTTCCAATTTATTGTATACCGAGGGGTGATCGGACCCTCAGATACCTGTAGCGGGGACATTGAGGAATAAAGAAAGACAAAGAAACAAATTTCAGGGTCCAAGGGGGACCAGGAGGAGTTCGTCTCTAGTGGACTGGCTTGCTATCTCTGCAGTTGGCTCGCTTTTTAGCAAGAAGTACAGGGGGAGGGGTAGTACATGTTTCATGGAACAGTAACTACAGAAAATGCTTGGATAAGGATTGAATTAATGAGGAACCAGATTTTCTCTAAACCCAGATGCCTGTATTTTGACAACTGTGCCCAGCAGATGCTAGGTTATTAGCATTCCACCCATAGCGAGGGGCCACAGAGCCTTCTGTATACCTCCCTTTTCCTGAAGCAAGGTCACACTGACCTCGGGACTTCAGGGGGCTTAAGTCACGTAGTCAGGCCCCCCATAATCTATCACATAGCATGGTCCCTAACAATTGTACTTAACATTATGGCCTCAAGGTACATCCATTTTCCTATAGATGATACAAGTTTATCTTTCTTTATGGCACAATAGTACTCCATTGTGTGTAAATACCACGTTTTCTTTATTCATTCATCTTTGACAGAAATATGGGCTGCTTCCAAGATTTAGCTATTATGAACTGTGCTGTTACTAACATGGGTTTCATGTATCTCTGTAATACGATGACTTTTTTGTGAAAATACCTAAAAGCTAAGTCAAGTGAACTTCTAGTTTAGTTTCTCCTCTTCAGTTAGATTGAATTAGTTTTTAGTATTTTGTTTTGTGTTCTCTGATGACATCTAAGGTATACTTTTATGATTTGTTTTATAGTTGTTTTATCACAAGTTATTAAATTTTAATAATATTACAGTTGCTTTGAATTAATATTTTACTGTTTCATGATTAGGAAAGCTTTGCATATTTCTGTTTACTCTTTCCTACTTTTTGTGCTATTGTCACCATACATTTTATTTTACATGTTATAAACCCCAGAATACATTGTTACTATTTTTGCTTTTTTTTTTTTTTTTTTATTTTTTGGTACCAGGAGTCGAACTCAGCCTTGCACTTGCCAGGTAGGCACTGCACTGCTGAGCTATATCCCTGGCTCTTACTTTTGCTTTTTTTTTTTTTTTTTTTTTGTGGGTACCGGGGGGTCGACCTCAGGACCTCGCGCACCAACAGGCACCCGTGCCGCTGAGCGATATCACCGGCCCCTTTTTTGTATGTGGGATCTGGGAGTCGAACTCAGGCCCTCGCGCTTGCAAGGCAGGCGCTTACGCCGCTGAGCCATCTCACCGGCCCTATTTTTTTTTTTTTTTTTTTTGCGGGTACCGGGGGGATGACCTCAGGACCTCGTGCGCCAGCAGGCACCCGTGCCGCTGAGCGATATCACCGGCCCCTTTTTCGTATGTGGGTTCCGGGAGTCGAACTCGGGCCTTCGCGCTTGCAAGGCAGGCGCTTAAGCCGCTGAGCCATCTCACCGGCCCTATTTTTGCTTTTAACAGTAAATTGTTATATAAAAAATTAAGAAAAAGAAAAAATGAGTCTTTCATATTTGTCTACTATTTAATAATTTAGGAACTCTTCATTTAAAAACCTTTAGTCCCAAGTTTCTGGCATTATTTCCCTTTAGTCTAAAGAATTTTATCATTTCTAGTGGTGTGGGTATTCTGGTAACAAATTCTCACAGTTTTGTTGATTTAAACATGTCTTCATATTGTCTTCCTATTTGAGGATCTTTTGTTGGATTTAGAATTCTAGGTTGATTTTTTTTTTTGTTCAAACACTTTTAAATTTTCTGTTATCTTTTAGCTGGTATTATTTCTGATGAGAACTCACCTGTTATTCTTATCATTTATGTAATGTGTCTTTGTTTCATACCCACTTTCTGTTTATTTTTTTCTTTTTGCCTACTTTTATGACCTTTTCCCTTACCTTTGCCTTTCAGCATTTTACTATCACATGCATAGGTTGTGGTTTTGGTTTGGTTTTGTTTTTTACTTTATCCTTTCTGGAGTTTGCTGAGCTGTTTGGATCTGTGAGTTGATTTGTGGTCTATCTGCTTGGAAAATTTTTAGCTGTTATTTAAATATTTTTTCTGCCCATTTTGTCGTCTCCTAAGATTCTAATTACATGTAAATTAGACTACTTGCTAACCGAGAGGTTTTTTTTCCTCTTGGTGCTCTGGTTTGAATAGTATCTGTTGACCCATTAGAAGTTTCACTGATGTTGTTTTCTTAGTCTAAATTCTTTATGCCCATTCAATGACTTTTTCAGGTATTATATTTTTCACTTGTAGAATTTTCATTTAGCTCTTAGCATGTCTGTATTTCTCTTAAGTTGTCTATATCAGTTCATCCATTCTGTTCATATTTTATTGTAAATTCTTTAATGTATATTTTATTTTTATTCTATTTTATTTATTTTTTATTTTTTTGGTAACAGAAATCAAATGCAGGACCTTGCACTTGCCAGGCAGGCACTGTGCTGCTGAGCTATATCCCTGCCCTAATATGTATTTTTTTTTTTTTTTTTTTTTTTGTGGGTACCGGGGGATCGACCTCAGGACCTCGCGTGCCAGTAGGCGCCCGTGCCACTGAGCGATATCACCGGCCCCTTTTTCGTATGTGGGATCCGGGAGTCGAACTCGGGCCCTCGCGCTTGCCGGGCAGGCGCTTAAGCCGCTGAGCCATCTCACCGGCCCCTAATATGTATTTTAATTGTCACTTTAAAGGTCTTGTCTTCTAATTCCATCTATGCGTCTGCTTGTATTGATTTTTTTGGGGGGGGGTACTGGGGTTGACCTCGCGCGCCAGCAGGCGCCCGTGCCACTGAGTGATATCACCGGCCCTTTTTTCGTATGTGGGTACTGGGAGTCGAACTCAGAACCTCGCACTTGCCAGGCAGGTGCTTATGCTGCTGAGCTATCTCACCGGCCCCTTGATTTTTATTTTCTTGATTATAGGTCATATTTTTTCCTCTTCACATGTCTAATTTTTTAAATTATAGTTCAGATATTACATATAAAAGAACAGTGGAGTATGAAGTATTGTATGTGCGTATAGTTTTAGGTATAGTTTTGTTGTTGTTCTGTTTCTAAGAGACGCTAAGCCATCCATTCCTTCTGTCTGGTGGTTAAGATGAAGGGCAGATTATTATTATTATTATTATTATTATTATTATTATTATTATTATTATTATTTCTCCTGTTGCTGTGGCTGAGCTTTAGCTCTGATGCTGCTTAATTTGAATGTGTTTCTCATTAGCCCAATTGTCAGTGCTTCCCACCACTAGTTAGAGGCTGATCTTTTATTGTATTTTCAATATTTAAGCTAGGAAGGGATTAGACTACGGTTACAAAATTTTGTTTATCTAGAACTGCAGCTGGGCCCCAGAATTCAAGCTCAGGAGGAACACAAAGATATTTGTGACAATAAAAGGAAAAGCACATCTTTTCTTGTCCCACCTCTCAGCTCCCACCTTGCTCTGATATCATCTTCTAGTCTCCTGTTCCCTAAGCTGCCTCCATCCATACTGTTCACTTTCCTGTTCCTTCGAGAAGCCAAGGATGTTCTTACCTGAGGTCTTTTGCATCTGCCTGGAATGCTTGTCTACATGGCTATCCCTCACTGAATCTATGCCTCTGGCCAGATATCATCCTGTTAGAGTGGCCTTCCACAAGCACTCTACACAAGAGACCATCCCGACCCTCACTAGGTCTCTCCCTATTCCCTTTATATTGCTTAATTTTTTCTAAACCAAGTGCGACCATCTATCCTATATGTTTAATATACTCCTCTCCAGAGAATCTAGACAGATCCATACAAGGCTCCTGGTGAAATTAGTTTGAAATCTCTTAGAATGTAGAATACTGTCAGAACTCTTTCAACTTTGATTGCAGTGAACTCACTGAAAGGAATGTGTTTGATATTCTAGAATCTGTTGAACTTCAAGGACATATCTGTGGACTTCACCCAGGAGGAGTGGGGACAGCTGGCCCCTGCTCACCGGAATCTGTACCGGGAGGTGATGCTGGAGAATTACAGAAACCTGGTGTCAGTGGGTAAGGATGGGCCATATCCAGACATCTGAATTTACAAGAGTGTCACAATTTCATTTGAAAACAAAGCCAGGGTGTATCATTCTCCTTCCTTGGGGAACAACTTTAATTTATAGAGCTAAAATAAAAGGACATGCCCCGTTCTATTTTCCAAAGCTGCAACTACATCCTGGAGATGTTTCTTAAACATCAACATAAACATTCATCTGTTTTTTCTTTGACTCCATAAGCAGGATATCAGTTTTCCAAGCCTAGTGTGATTTCACAGTTGGAGAAAGGAGAAGAGCCATGGATGACAGAAAAAGAAGATCTAAGAGATCCCAGTACAGGTGAGACCAAGGCAGATGGTACCTTTTAGTACGTGGGCCAGAATGTATGGGGTCTTCTTAGGTTGTAGGGAAGGCTCAGGCCACCAGATAGGGCCTGCACTAAACCTCATTTTTTGCCTCCCTATGTTACCCCTTTTGCTCACTGAGCCCTCTTGAAAAAGTCTCTCTGGAGTTGGAGTTAAGAGAAGAATCTCATTCTTATTAAGGTGCAATATGATTTTGCCTTTCTCTAGTGTCCTAAGGTCTGCTGATTTAAAGCTGCTTTCTCTAAGCAGTTAGGTGTATGTGACTCTCCACAGAAAACCAATTTCTTTTCAAGACTGTCATTATATTTTACAAATCTTTAATTTTGTCTTTGTGCTTTATTTCTACCTTTTCCCACCTTTTATTTTTGAATAACTCATGTATCTTAATATTTTGTAATAGCTACTTCATGAGAACTCCTACAAGGGAAATTAACACAGGATTCCTTTCACCAAATCCAGTAGTCTTCAGCAATCCCCTTAAACCTTGCTATTATTATGAAACATTTTAGACATTCAGAACGACTGAGAACATTACAACAATTCTTTGGATAGCTTTCAACTAGATTCAGAAATAAAACAGGTGAAGCTACACAATTCCCCTCCTACGTTTCTTTCTTGATGGAGACCACTACGAAGAGGCTCTGAGCAGGATTTAAAATTAATCAATTGGCTTTCTATATGTACTCATGAGTCTGTCCCAGGCCTAGGCCCCTTGCTTGGAGAGGGCAGCGGATTCATACTAAGTGAACCTCTATGAATCACTGGTCCTGGCTGAGGCCTGTAGTGGTCTGTGGTGCCATGATTCCTCAAAGGGCAAGACAAGGCCACAGCTAAGGATGCCTGGCTCTGACCCCCAATTAACTAGATACAGACTGCAGCTGCAGTCATTTCACTCCTGCTGTAACTGTCAACCTGGAGATGAGACAGGCAAAATTTACTACTTGGGAAAGTCATTGTACTGACTCCCAAGGTCCTGCTCAGTTTCCTGCGCTAAACTCAATATCCCCTTCTTTTGTTTGAAAACCATGTAAATATGGGCTGCCCAGAGAAGTTCTTTGTCTCAACCCCTGTCCTGCTCAGTTTCCTGCGCTAAACTCAATATCCCCTTCTTTTGTTTGAAAACCATGTAAATATGGGCTGCCCAGAGAAGTTCTTTGTCTCAACCCCTAAGATATCTCGAATTCCGTTAGAGGGTTTTGATCCTCCTGGAGCCCTAAAATCATACCATTTGTCTCTTTTATTTAAGCCGTTCGCCATCCACTCATTTAGGAGTTTGGGGCTAGGCCAAGACAACGATACTTTCTTTCTTTTTTTAACAGTAGCAAAGTTTCATTAAAGGTAGGAAGAGACAGGCTCTGCAGAGCAAGTTTGAGCCAGGTAAAAGTAGGAAAAGAAGTATACTCTATAGCATGAGGGTGGGCCACCATGCAAGAGAGAACAGAATGGCAAAAGCTCAATGTGGAATGTCCTTTTTGTATTACCCATTGCTCAGGCTGACATCAGGTCTAGGCCATCCTACTGAAAACCTGCTCAAGTTCTGGCAAGAAGTCCTTGTGTAGGGCTTTGGGAACTGATCTGCTCATATATCATGGGATTTTGTAATTAGCAGGTCCCTCCTACCTCTCAAAATAACCATTCTTCTGAGTTTGTTTTCATTCCCATTTGTCTTCATACTTTCATTACATACATATAATGCTAAATAACAGCATTCTTTTACATGTTGTTATTCTTTAAACAGTATGTATACCTTGACTTGCTTTCAACATTCAATACTGTTGATGTTTCTCCATGTTGTTCTGGTTCATTAATTTCGTTTAAAATAATAAACCACTATCTATCTATCTATCTTTCTGGTGATAAACACATTGTTTCCAAATTTTGGGATTACAAAGATGCTGTAGTTAATCTTCATGTACATATATGCTCATATACATATGTAAGTATCTAAGAGAGTTTGTAAAAGCAAAATTATAGAGTCATGGAACATGTGTGCCTTCATTTTCCTAGGTATTACCAAATTGCTCTTCAAAGCAGTTTCACCAATCTGTGTACCCATCTGCAGGTTTTGAGAGTTCCTAGAACTCAGGGTTGGGGATATAGCTCAGTGTTCAAGTTCTTTTTTTTTTTTTTGTGGGTACCGGGGGTCGACCTCAGGACCTTGCGCGCCAGTAGGCGCCCATGGCTCTGAGCGATATCACCGGCCCTTTTTTCATATGTGGGTTCCCGGAGTCGAACTTGGGCCCTTGCGCTTGCCAGGCAGGCGCTTACACCGCTGAGCCATCTCACCAGCCCCAGTGTTCAAGTTCTTGTCTAGCATGCCCAAAGCCCTACATTCAGTCCCTAGTACTGAAATAAAAAAGGTTGAGTGGGAGGGTTCCCAGAATTCAGCATTTTGGTCAACACTTGGGATTGTCAAACTTTAAACATTTTATCAATTCAGTGAATGAATATGATATCGCTTTTTTCACTTTCCTGATTGCTAGTGAGAAGCAGCATTTCTCATGTTTATCAACCATCCACCCAGCATTCTTCCTCTGTAAATGATCTATTTATATATTCATTGCCAATTCTTCTGCTATTTTTCTTTCATTATACTGACATTTTATATATGTCAATGCATACTCATTCTGGATACTAATCCTTGATAGCTTTGTTTTGCAAATATTTTCTCAGTCAGTGGCCCATCTTTTATTTTTTTATGGTACTGGGGACTGAACTGAGGGGTCATGTATAAGAACCAAGTACTCTCCCATTTAGCTACATCCCCAGTCCTTTTTAAGACAATGGTCTTACTAAGTTACCCAGGCTGACCTCAAACTTGTGATCCCCTGCTTCAGTCTCTCAGCTAAAAATAGAGGCTTTTTATAGTTTAAATTTAATAGTACCAAATTTATCAGTTCTTTTTTTTCTTTTGGGCTTTTATGCTGTTATCCTCTATTTTGCCTATAGAAAACATATATATGTTCCCGTCTATATTCTTGTATTTTTAAAGTTTGGCTTTTCATATTTAATTCACCTGGAATTTATTTTATATAGAATATTAAATGAAAACCTAGTTTAACTTTTTCGACATGAATAATCTGCCTAGGAACCATTTATTGAATAGTTAATGCTACTCTGCCACCTGTCAAGTTTCTTTATATGCTTGGGTGTATTTCTGGGATCTCTCTATTCCATTTCACTCTTTTATTTTTTTATTCCTACTCTAATTCCAGGCTCTCTTAGTATATTGCATAATGAAATATAATACCAAGTAGAGGTGGTTCACCCACCTTCTTCCTTAACATTTTCCTGTCTATTCTTAGCCCTTTGCTTTTCTATATGAATTATATAGACAGTGCATCAATTACACACATACAAACATAAATGCTCTGCTAACATTTTGGTTGGAATAGAATCAAATTTCTAGATCAATTTTGAGGACAATTAACATTGTTATGATATTACTATTAAGGAACTTAATACATTTTTCCATTCATTGTTATTTCTTAATTTTTGTTCAATAAAGTTTCAGGATTTTTTCCATAAAGATGTCATACATATTGTACAACTTTTGCTAGATTCATCCTGAAAATCCTACATTTTGTTGCTAATAGATGGTATAGTTTTTAAAATTCTTTTCTGCTTGTTGCTGGTAATAATAACAGAATTAATTTTGAATACTGATCTTAAATAGGCAGCCACCTTGTTTTATTGTGTTATAAATTCAAGTAATTGTATATTATCTTGTGTTTTCTCCTCTACAGTTTATAATAATGAACATAACAGGGGCTAAGGGTGTAGATCAGTGGTAGAGCACCTGCCTAGCATGTGCAAGGCCCTGGGTTTGATCCCCAGCACCACAAAACAAACAACTAAAAAGAAAATAATAACAAAAGCTACATTAAAAGTTCTTTCCCTGTCTCTGGATGAAATGTCAAAGAAGTCTTATAGATGGCCCATTATCTTTAAACAAGAGCAGTCTTGATTTTAGGAAAATATTTATTGATTTCACTGAAATAATAAAAACTCTCAATTTTACTCACAATTGAATCTTGTTTTCTCCTCCTTCCTCAGCTTGGGCATCCTCAGGGCTGGATACTGAACTGGGGAGGGGTACACAGATTGCTTCTTTTCTCTTTCCCTGTTGTCTTCCCATCCTCCTCCCCATTCATGACCAGAATCAGGGGCCCACAGAGCATAGACTTCATTATTGCCTCTAATCATTTAGAATTTAGAATTCAAAAGGGATAATGAACCTTCTGAGTTGGTCAAAACACAAGAAGTTGTATTTTTCATGAATACAGACCTGTCAGGTGAAATATTAGTAATGGTACAACAAATTATCAAGTAAGAAAACCAGTCAGAATTGTAAAGTATATGTTCCTTGAACCTTGCAGCAGTATTAATATAGCAGTTTGGATTTCTTCAAGTTTCTTTTTAATAAATAACATTTCATGGATATATTAATAACTACATAAAGCAGAACTACACGCACACACACTAATACAAGTTTTAAGACAGGACAACATACTGTTATTGTCAGTATTCTTAGTTCAACCTATATATTTTGAATTAATGTATATCCTGTTCCTGCTGGAATGGGGAAAGGAACATTTTATCTTTCTGAGATTGTTTTCCAAAGATGATAGTCAATTTAAAATATTTTTTAAAAAATAGCATTGAAATTTCATTACTTAGTAATAGTAGAAAGAACAGTACTAAAGACTCAGATAGATAGATTTAACATGTTCACTGTTCATTGATTTCATTTCCCATTACTTTTCCAGATGGTATAACTATATTTAAATATAGCTGTCTATATCTCTATTATATTACCAGTACAGGAACTGATTTTTTTCAAATCATAATGAATATGTATTACTTGTATTTTTTCATTTCTTTCAGACTTGAAGAGTAAAACAGAAACCAGCAAGTCAACTTCAAAGAATGACATATCCCAGGAACAGTTATATCATGGCATTATGATGGAAAGGTTCATAAGCAATGATATCATTTATTCTGCACTGAGAAAAGTCTCCAGATATGATGATGATGCTTTAGAAAGGCACCAGGAAACCTATCGGGCAGATGTGAGACAAGCCATTTTGACCCACAAAAAGAAAAGCCAAGAAGCTAAAAAATTTGGGGAAAATATTGTGAGTTCAAATGTTATTTTAGAACAGAAGCACTATAAATGTGACACTCCTAGAAAAAGGAACAAATACAAATTAGATTTGATTAATCATCCAATGAATTGCATAAGAACAAAAATCTATGAATGTAACATATGTGAAAAAATGTTCAAACAACCCATTCACCTTACTGAACACATGAGAATTCACACTGGTGAGAAACCTTTCAGATGTAAGGAGTGTGGAAGGGCCTTTAGTCAAAGTGCATCTCTTAACACACACCAGAGAATCCATACTGGTGAGAAACCCTTTGAATGTGAGGAATGTGGCAAAACCTTCAGACATCGCTCATCACTTAATCAGCATCACAGAACTCATACTGGGGAAAAACCTTATGTATGTGATAAATGTCAGAAGGCCTTCAGTCAGAACATAAGCTTGATCCAACATTTGAGGACTCATTCTGGAGAGAAACCCTTTACTTGCAATGAATGTGGAAAAACCTTCCGACAGATTAGACACCTTAGTGAACATGTAAGAATTCATACTGGGGAGAAGCCTTATGCATGCAATGCATGTTGTAAAACCTTTAGTCATAGAGCATATCTAACACACCACCAAAGAATCCATACTGGGGAGAGACCCTACAAATGTAAGGAATGCGGGAAAGCTTTTAGACAGAGGATACACCTTAGCAACCATAAAACTGTTCATACAGGAGTGAAAGCATATGAATGTGACCGCTGTGGAAAAGCTTACAGGCATGATTCATCCTTTAAGAAACATCAAAGACATCACACTGGAGAAAAACCTTATGAATGCAATGAATGTGGAAAGTCCTTCAGCTATAATTCATCACTTAGCCGACACCATGAAATACACAGAAGGAATGCATTCCAAAATAATGTGTAAAAAATGATACAAGAACAAAAGCCAACTCTAAATCAGTGATTCTAAAACTTTAAAATTTCAGGACTCAAATAAGTTTGAGAAACTAATATGATGGCAACGTTTAATTTTGTCCACTGTGTAAATAAACACATTCATAAACTGCCTATTGATACCTCTATACAAAAATTAAAACCTGGTCCTTCAAATTAAATTCATCATGATGAAAAATTCACATAATTTTTTTCTGATTTCATGGTGGATTGTTATAAAATACTCAGAGGCATTCACTGATTTACAGATCAGCATTTGGGAACTATTTAAAACACTGCCACACCTATATTTTAAATTCAAAATTTATTTTTCTAATGGGGAAATCTGTAGACAGTACAAAGTTTAGAAGGCACAGACAGTTGTATACAATAGAAAGCCTTCATCATTTCCCAGGGCCAAAATCCTCTACTTAGAGGCAGCCATTTTTTTTTATAACTTTTGTGTATGCCTATAGATTTTTCTACTTCCAAAATAATGCAAAGATACAGTTTCCCTTAAATACAAATAGCAGCCTCCTGTACAAACGCATCTGCATATCAGTTTTATCAATGTATCACATGGTCATTCCACTTCACTACATAAAAGTATCTGCCTGTTCTTCCTTATAGTTGTATCACATTCCATAGGATGGATATTCGTTATCCAGTTCACTATGGATCACCTTGGCTTATTGTATTCTTTTTAAATACTATATTGCAATCAATAGACTTACATGTTTTCATTTCTCAAAGGGTAAATTCCCAGAATGGGAATTTCTGCAGTAACATGTATGTGCATTTGTATGATGGATATTAATAAATTGACCTTCATAGGGTTTGGACTAATCTGTATTTCCACCAGCAAGATAATAAAATTGTAGGAGCTGAAGCATCTCGGGCAGATAGCCCTGTCAGCTATCAGAAACACCATCTTATCACAGCACTACAGATATACTAGCTGAGCTGCATTTTCCAGAAACAGCAGCACCTGTCATCCCAGGAGCCAGAAAAGAATGCATATCTTCTTGAAGAGTAGTTGAGCCCAACAAGTCTCAGCTGGAGAAAGAGACACTTTCACAACCAATTGCTTCACTCCTTGACTTTTGAGGCTGGGACTGTCCAATGGATAAGAGACTGATCTACTTACCTTAGTGAATATAATCTTCACTGCAACCTCTTCGGTTGGAATGGAGAGCTCACAATTGAGGCAGGGACTTAGTGGGAAGGTTTACCATGGGCTATTGCCTGGTCATACATAGACAATATTTTACAGAATGACTGTAATCAAGTTGACACATAGAGATGAGGTACATGACTTCATAAGTATGAGTTAACATCTTATTGTGAAAGCTGAGCACCAAGGTCAAGACCACAGTGATTTTGTGTTTAATTTTTCAGTCTTACAACTTCTTTTCCTGGATTGGGCCCAGGGCCTCATGCGTACTAGGCAAGCACTCTACTACTTAGTTATATCCCTGCCCTTCTAAGATATGGTCTTACTAAATTGCTCAGCCCGACCTCAAATTAATAATTCTCCTGCCTCAGCCTCCTAAGTAGCTGGGATTAAAGGTGTATACCAAGATTTAGTGATTCTACAAGTGTCAGTCTTTCTTCAGCTCACTCCCCATAACTACTCCAGTTTAGGATCTTCTATTATACCTAGCCCTACCTTATAGTTTCATCTCCCATTTACTCTTCTCTCATATGAGCTCTGACTAAATTCACTATATTAGTTAGGACTTGTTAGGTTTCAAATAACAAAAATTAACTGGAGTTACTTTTAACTGGGGCTCCTTGAGTCTCACAGGAGAGGGGGAGAGTATCATTAGAGGGATCTTGATGTAATTCACTGAGTTCAGGAGATGCAATATATGCTAACCCATAGATTGGAACCAGGTCCTGAAGCACTTTGGAAAATCCAGATTTCTCTCTCCATCTTCATTCTAGGTTTTATTTTTTAAATAACAGCTCAATGCAAATCAGATACAGTCAGCCATTTTACATGTATTGTTTCCATCACCAGTGGAAAGCCATCTTTCTCACGTCCCATCTCAAATTCCTGGGGAAGGGTTCTTACTGGCCCAGCTAGGTCAGGTGCCCACCCCTAAAGAAATCAATTGTAGGCAGAGATCTCAACTTCTGTGGGAACCATGTGGATGGAGTAGTGGCTGGAAGGGCACAAAAGCAGTTCCCAGAAGGAATTACTGTTCATGGAATTCCAAAACCCACCGATTCTTCACTGTCAGCTCAGAGGAGCAGGATTTTAGAACTGGAAAAAATCTAGAAACACCTAATCTAAACCTCTCACTTTATAGTTGAAGGAACGGAGACTCCTCTTTAAATTATCCATGTCCTCATCACTGAGTCACATTTTTGAGCTTCTCTAAATTTGTTATCCTAGTTTTCCAAGCACCTGCCTTTAATTGCCTGAATATAGCCACTATTTGGCATTCTAAAAAGAGGGTTTACTGCTTCCATCTACTGTACTGCCTGCCCCAGGAGGTCTTTATGTTATGCTTCAGAGTCCACCTATTAGCTTGGCTTATTGCCAGTATCTGTTCATTCTATTTACCTCCCAGGCATTTCTGCTGATCACATTCTCTTTTCTAGCTACACATTTTGTTTGATGTTCCAACACTTCTACATATATATCTTAGAAATATCTCCTCTAAGCTCCAGAACATATTCAGTGTCCCAGTGGATGCTGCCACTTGGATATCCTATAGTCACCTCAAAATTCAACATGTCAGAAACTTTTTCAATAAAATCTGTGTTCCTTAACTCAGAAAGTGGTACTTCTATCGATCCAATTCCCCAACTGAAACTTCCTTTCATCTGTTACCTACCCCAGGCAACAAGTACTACATACTCTACTTAGTCTCGGTCTGCTCCCCATTTCTATAGCCAGACCCACCCTTAGGTTCCTACTACTTCCTAACTGCTTAAATAGATCACCAACTGCGTTTTGTATTTTTAATCTGTACTTAACTCTATCCTTCCCACTGTTGCTAGGATGATCATTCTAAATCACATATCTAATCACACTATTTTACTGCTTGTTATGGTTTAGAGCTACAAAATCCCCCAAAGGGCTATGTTCAGAGGTGGGGCTTTTGGAAGATGATTAGATCACAGGTTCAGAGCTCAGTGTGCTGTTGAGCGGTGGGGTGGGTAGAAGCAGGTTGCTGGGAATGTGACCTGGGAGGGTAATCTCTCTCCCTGGCTCTTCCCTTCTCACTTGGCTTCCTCTGCCAGATGCTTCCACCCTGCCCTTCCTGCCTTGGAGCCAGCCAACCAGGGACTGTAACTGTGAACCAAGTTGTAAGTGTTGAGTATTTTGC
The DNA here is from genome assembly GCA_028451465.1 of Erethizon dorsatum. NCBI lineage: Eukaryota > Metazoa > Chordata > Mammalia > Rodentia > Erethizontidae > Erethizon > Erethizon dorsatum. The sequence continues at coordinate 103,061,312 of CM051827.1, read as the reverse complement.
CCTAGTGATGAGAAAGTAAGATACTGCTTAAAACCTCTCAATGGTTTATTTTTACTTGAAGGTCATATTTTTAAATACAGAACACTTGGTATATAGTGTCGCTTATTTTTCTGGGAGAAGCTCCCAAATTCCCATGCAGGCATATTTTGCTTCAGCCAAGATCTGATGAACATCCCCCAATATTACATGCTATTTCATGGGTTTGGTCCTCAACTGTGTCATTTTCCCTTCTGCCCAACTTCTTTTAGATAGCACCTATTCATCCTCCCATATATTACCAGGGAATAATGTCTCATAAACTTCATAAAATTTATGCCTTCCTGGCTGAACTCTTATAGTCATCACTGAATTTACTAAATAAACCCAATATACAGGTCTTACAGGATTTTAGGCCAGAAAGTGACAGCATGAGATATAAATTTTACACAATTACTATGAAATCAATGTGGAAGAATCATGGCTCAGCACAAGACAATGAACAGCACAATAACACTACCCTGATTTGCCTCACATTGCTGCTTGCTTCACAGTCACTTGTTTTCTTATCCTTGCTATCATGGGTTTGTGCCTTCCAAGCTAAAAAACAAAAAAACACTGTAATCCTTGTCTCAGGCTCTATTTTCTAGAATACTCTAGCTAAGAAAGGTATATAACACTATTTGACTAATCAGGGCCAATTTCTGTATGTCTGAGCAATTAGAGGAATGTTATTTCCTTTTTTCCCACTGGATACAAATCTGGAAGGCAGTAGCCCTGGAAACTACTGGCAGTAAAAGAGAATGGAGGCTGCCTGGATATGGAGCAAAACCAGGACAAAATGATGCAAAAAAACGTAAAGAGAAAGCTCAATCCTGCTCACACTACTTGACTGGTAGATCAAGCCAGATGAAAATTTCTGCCTCCTTCCCACAAGGACCACTCTTTTCCCATATTCCACATCTGTGTCTCAAATCTCTTCTGCTTCACTGTACCCAGGAGCATCCTTCCCCAGGCCAAGCATCATTTGAAGAGTGGTCCATGTTTGAAAGGGCCTGGATTTTTTTTTTTTTTCCTGGCATTAGAAGTTGTGTCCTGGCTAAGGAAAGTTATACTTGGGAGAAGGCAGAAACAATTCAGCAATGGTGTCTCATATCTCATTTGATTAAAAAGTTTTTCCTCAACTTACATATTTCTAATAAAAAGGATGTTTTCTTACGTAACTTCCTACCTAAAATATTACTACATTCAGGATTTGTACAATTGATTGCTCTTAAGCACAAGCCATTTGAAAATTTTCCCAAATGATTCAAAATGTGCTTTGTAGCTTAAATTACTGTTTCTATGTTTAAGAAAAACTTCCCTATTCTTAGGCTCAAAAAATATTTTCCTATGTTATATTCTAAAAGCCTTACAGTTAGCATTTCACATTTAGGTCTTCAAACCACCTGAAACTGATTTTTGTGACATGAGATAAAGGTTCCTATTTTATTTTTTATCAGGATACTCAATATTGTCAGAAAGCTTTCACTGAAAAGACCATCTTTTCTCCATTGCTGTGCAACGCTACCTATGTCATAAATCAAGTTTGCTGTAAAACAAAACAAGGAAACGTCATAAAAAGTTGGTTGCCTCAGAAAGTGTATCTGGGAAAGGCCTGGAACAGTTCTATCTTTGCTCTAATGATGACATGTCTGTTGAAAAATTATACTTTTGTTTTATATTCGAGAATATAATTGTTATGTTTCTAAATTTAAAAGGTCAAAATAAGGGAAAAATATATTGATAAGGCTGGCGCCAGCACCTTTAAAAAGTGAGTTGGTGGCTGTTCTTTCATATGGAAAAATGAGTGCAAGGTGCTAATAGCAAGATGCTAGAAGTCCAACCGCGGCACAGAGAAGGCGCAGTGCTTACTTGCAACGGCCAGGGATGACAGCAGCCGCAGACTCCCATAGTGGGGGAACTTTTAGGTCAGGTGATAACATTCCGTCTGGAATTAAGTCTTACGCAGCCCCTAAGTACGTCTGTCCGATCTGGGCGATCTCGTAGAAAACCACGCTTGCGACAGTCACAGGCTCCTCTACCTCCAGCCCCGTGAGGCCTGAGCGGCGCCGCGGAGGCCTCCGGGAAGGGGCGGTCCTCCGGAAGCCGCGGGGCATTCTGGGGCCGGGCTCCCGACAATTTTGTGCTAAGATTGGACAGTCAAGCGCTTCTGATTCAGCTCTCCGTCCAGTTTCCTCCTTCTCTTTGAAGGAGTCCTGGAGCACTTCCGAGGCCGGGCTGAAGCGAGGTGGGGGCCAGGCTTCTGGAGGAATACTCGAGGTTGGGGGGGGCGAATGGGAAAAGGGGCTGAGCGGCTGCGTTTCGGAGTCCAGGGAGAGTATCCTCGCGGGCGCCGCGTCCTTTCCCTCCGGCTCCTCCGGGACAGCAGTCTGGTTGTCTCCTTCGCAGGTCAGTTTCTCGTGGGTTCTGGACCTTATCCTTTAGAAGACTCTGCGGTCAGTTAAGAGCTTTTGTCAAGGCCCGTGACCTCTTACTGTCATTCCCATTCCTCCAAGGCAGTGCAGGGAGTGCTTAGTACACTTCAGGGCAAACAAAGCACTCCCAGGGAGACAGTGGCGTGGGATCAGAGGAAAGCAAATACCCTTAGAGACCACGAGTCCGGCCTGCGCCGAACAAATCATGTCGAGAGTGAAGGAAGTGGTAAATCTGCAGGCGGCACGGAACCCATCAGCGAGACAGAAGACCAGAAGTCCGCTGGCGCTTCTGGGCTGAGGCTGGGGTTGGAAGAGGGAACCGACCTCGGAGTTCCTGTGGGGACTTAGCAATTTTTAACCCTTTTACTTGCAGAGATCAGGGTCTGGTCAACTAACTGCATCCAAGGTGTAGGAGAAACGAAGAAGTTATGGAAAGTGCCTCAGGAGAGAGGATAGGGTTACCTAGCATCCAGGGTGGGCAACTGTGCACTGTGGATCAGAGAGTTTAAAATACCACATCAAAAGGGAGTGGTCAGGTGAGAAAGGACCAAAAGCCACTAATCTACCATAGCAAGGTCCCAATTGGATAATTGGGTTCTTCGTGATCTTCAGAACTTCTTTCTTCTCCCTTAACTTTGTCATTTTACTATTCCGCCATTCCCTGTGAGAAGGTGATCAACCAAGCCCCAGGTGAGTAGTTTTATCACTCAGCAGTTGGGTAACTGAGTAGGTTTAGAAGGAGTTCCCTGTTCACTCTACTACATTGTAAAGATGTGTCAGTCACTCCACGGAAGTTAAAATCTTGTCCAAGATTCTTAAAAAAGCAAGTAGAATACCAGTGAATTATACTGAGCCTCCCTCAGCAACAGGTTCAGAATCCAGATCTGTAGGACCTTTAGACTCCTGACACTATGCTGGTGTTTTCCAAACATCTCACTGACTTACCTAACCTAACAATCTTTGCCATACCTATACAGCCTATGTTGTTATTCTCATATTATTTCTTTTTACTTTTTAAAAAAATCTAATTTCCTAAGAAACATATTAAATTTGGCATTTGACAGATGCCTAATAATTTTATAGTTACTGGAAAGCGTATCTAAAAATGTTAGTCCATGCACCATGTAAAATCATCTGAGTCCAAACTGTCCATCCCTAATGTGTTGTTCTGTTCTTTCAGCTGAATAATGCTGCAGAGAATGCCCTTCCCCTTTGTGCCTTCTCCATAAGATATTTCACTTAACCCGTGTAGAATTGTTCTATTTTCAATGTTGTATGTAAAACAAGTGCAGAGTCCTCATCTTTCAATTTCAAGAGTTTACTCACTCTTTGGAAAGTAACTACGCACATGAAGTAGTTAAGTCAGTGCTGGTTGAGTAGGACTTTTGGTCACCAGGGAAATGTGCTATATCTGGGGCTTATAAGGTAAACATAAGCACCATGTAGCTACTGAGCAATGACTCCATTGTGGCTGGTGCAACCGAAAAAATGAATTTTAAATTTTATTTCATTTTAATTAAATGTAAGTAACCACACATGGCTGGTGGCTACTATATTGAAGATCCAGATCTAGATTTTTGGAATAAAATATTTTCAAGGTTAATCAATATGGACTTAATACTGCCCTCCCCCCAAAAAACAAAACAAAATAAAACAAAACAAAAAAAACACAGAGCCTACATGTTAATTACTATTTGAATTTCTTGATAGAGGGTAAAACATCAAGTCTACCTTTCAGGAACTTCATAGTCCAAGTAAAGTTACTCATTTTGTAACTCATAATTTAAAACACATTTATAGCTCAAAAAATTTAGGCAAATATGTCTTCAATACAGTATTTTATTACTAGTGAAGTATCCTGTAAAGTTATAACTTTATAGAATATAAGCAAAAGTCTTAGCATTGTATTACATTTTGTTCATTGTAAATAACCTTTCTTCTTATCTCTTTTTTCGTGTTAGTGACATTTAGACTATTTAAAAATTAACCACAGCTGGGCCAGTAAGATGGCTCAGCGGCCTAAGCGCCTGCTTGGCGAGCTCGAGGGCCTGAGTTCGACTCCCGGAACCCACATACGAAAAAGGGGCCGGTGATATCGCTCAGCGGCACGGGCGCCTGCTGGCGCGCGAGGTCCTGAGGTCGACCCCCGGTACCCACAAAACAAAACAAAACAAAAAATTAATCACAGCCAAAACTAATATTAATAACATTTTCTCACAGCGCCTGTCTGGCAAATTCAAGGTCATGAGTTCAATTCCCAGTACCAAAAGAAAAAAAAAAATTTTTTTATAGGGCATCATTTCTTAACTTTGACTTTGAAGTTAGTGCAGTCACCTTTATTCATTGCTTGTTAGAATAGCAAGGAGACACTTGGTTCGTAGTTACCTCTATCAGCTTAAATTCTGTGGCAAATTATTTTCCTGGTACCCAAAGTCAAATACTAGTGTACTGCTGGTAGTCATACCTTGTTTTGTTTTTCCTATATGCAAAATTAGATATATGGAGTTAGGAGGAAGGCTATTTAAAAAGGGAGCTTCATAAGAAAATTTGCCCAATTTCTTTTTTTTTTTTTTTTTGTGGGTACCGGGGGGACGACCTCAGGACCTCGCGCGCCAACAGGCGCCCGTGCCGCTGAGCGATATCACCGGCCCCTTTTTCGTATGTGGGATCCGGGAGTCGAACTCGGGCCCTCGCGCTTGCAAGGCAGGCGCTTATGCCGCTGAGCCATCTCACCGGCCCCCAATTTCTTAAGATTAAAAATACTTGAGAGAAAACAAATATAATTTGTGGTGTTTGTTTCCTAGGATAAAGAAAAACTACCCAGGACATTTATAGGACGATTGGGGTAACGTGGTATGGACTGTAGTGTTAGGAATTATTAGTTTTGTTAAATACTAAAATAGCATTGTAGTTATGTAGGAGAATACCATTTGGAAATTGATGCTGAAAAATTTAAATCTGAAGTGTTATGATGTAATACTCTTTAAAGTGGTTTAGCCAAAAGAATGAACACTTAAGAAAATACTGCAAAATGTCAACAGTTGTTAATCTACGTAGTGTCTATGCTTGTTGTTCTGTGGTTTCTACTTCTCTGTATATTGGAAATTTTTCATAGTAAAAATTTAAAAAGAAAAAAGTACCTGTTCCACTTTAGGGTAATGTGATAACAAATGTACAGTTCTTGGTTCAGTTTCTGTCACACAATAACTGCACAATAAATGTTCAGTGCTATTTATAGCAATATGTTTTGGGCTTTTAATAGTGCTTATAGAAAGATATTTTCCATTATAAGCTAATTTCTAGTTGAGGAAGAAAATGAAGTTAGTGGAAAACATCAATTTCTATAGTTTTAGGAGGATAATTTATGAAGTCTGTAAGGGTAAATTAAGATCTACCAAGAGTTTTGTCTCTATCATTTCCTTAATATATCTGATGTATGAAAAGCTACCAATTTCCACATCACTATGAACTCATTTGTTACCTCATACATTAATTTGTGTATGAGTAGATTTATTTGCATTTATCTATAGTTGATCTTTGAATTTTGCCTTACTATGTTCCTGAGGACTGCATTTAAAAATTGTCATTGTGGGGCAAATTATTCTCAAGGAATAGTCTATCATTGAGATTTATTTTCCTGGTCCAGGACTGTATATCAAAGTAATTGTAAAAGTAGCCCATGGTAAACTGTCAAACATGCTCCAACAATTACGGAGATCTATAGTTACTTAAAAGTAATAAAATAATATCCCAAGTCAGACTTTTAAAGCAAAAAGGGCAATCTAAAGATTATTTGCTTAAAGTCATACACAGTATGTTAGTGGCAGATGCAGGAATAAAACTGTTTTAATAAATTCTGCAGGCCCAGTGGTGTAGCTTAGTTGGAGAGAGCTTGCCTAGCATATGTCCTGGGTTCATTCACCAGCACTGGAGGGGTAGGGAAAAGTCTGCCACATAAACATATATAGATGATATAAGGAACAATTTTATAAAGTGTACCTTTGGCATTACTAATAGTAAAATAGACTTCTTTAAAGAATTTAAATAATTTGTCAGGATTCTTTTTATCTCATTGGAATTAGAAAGTACATTTTGTTCTATTTGGACAGCGCATTTCTTTGACTTTTTACGCAAGGGCCCTGCTGGCTCAGGCCAGAGCTGTGTCATGGCAGAGACTGGGGACGAGGAGATGGTGTCAGCAGAAGCCTCAGGGTTCTCAGACATGAGTGACTCAGAGTTCCTAGAGATTTTGGACTTGGAAGATGCCAAAGAGTCAAGTGCTTCACTTAGCAAGCCTGGCCCTTCTGAACTCTCTGGGAAGGGTGACAAGCCTATAAGCTTGCAAAACTGGAAAACAGGATTGGATGTCTTGTCACCTATGGAAAGATTTCACCTAAAATACTTGTATGTCACTGACTTGTCTGCTCAGAACTGGTGCGAATTGCAAATGGTATATGGGAAGGAGCTTCCTGGGTTTTTGACACCTGAGAAGGCAGATGTTTTGGACACTGGTGCCAGCATTCATCTAGCTAGAGAACTAGAACTTCATGACCTTGTGACTGTCCCCATCACTACTAAAGAAGATGCTTGGGCAATTAAGTTTCTGAATATACTGACAATGATTCCTACCCTGCAGTCAAAAGGGTGCATTAGAGAATTTCCAGTGTTTGGGGAAGTGGACGGTGTGTTTGTTGTTGGTGTGATTGATGAGTTGCAATATACAGCCAAGGGAGAATTGGAACTGACTGAACTCAAGACACGTAAGCGCCCTTTGCTCCCTCTGGACGCTCAGAAAAAGAAAGACTGTTTTCAAGCAAGCCTGTACAAATATATCTTTGATGCCATGGTGCAAGGGAAGGTGACCCCTATCAGCCTAATCCACCACACAAAATTGTGTCCAGACAAGCCCCTGGGGCCTTCTGTGCTGAGGCATGCCCAGCAGGGAGGCTTCTCTGTGAAGTCCTTGGGTGACCTCATAGAACTGGTCTTCTTGTCTCTCACGTTGTCTGACCTCCCGGTTATTGATATCCTGAAGATTGAATATATCCACCAAGAGACTGCCACTGTGCTGGGCAGAGAGATTGTAGCCTTTGAAGAGAAGGAGGTGAAAGGCAAGGTACAGCATTATATAGCCTATTGGACGGGCCACCGAGAGCCTCAAGGGGTTGATGTGGAAGAGGCTTGGAAGTGTCGGACATGCAGTTATACAGACATCTGTGAGTGGAAGAAGGGTGGTGGAGTGCTCAGCTCCACACTGGAGCTGCAAGCCAAACAAGCCAAATAAATAGAAGTAATGTTTTCAGGAATTGTTATCTTTCCTGCTCCTAATGTACCTGAATAAAAAAAAGGCCAGTCTCTGAGCTTGGCTTTCATGGATATTGTTCTTAGTTTTTGTATTCTACATTGTCTAATCCATTCAAATCTAGGATCCAAAGCTCAGGGATGAATGGGAAAGGTCAGAGGGTTATAATGTCCCTAGAGCTTTGACATGGGTTATCAAGAATATAAATGCCCATCATGGCTGGAGCAGAGGTACCCTTCAGCAAATGTTTTCCTGAGAAAAATTCTTGTGATTCTAATACATCTTTATTTTTTTCATAATCAAGACTTTCTATATTTTATATAATAAAGTGAAATGCTGTCCAGGACAGTTAAACTGATGTTTGTTCATTTGGTTTTTCATGATCTTAATCTTTCCAAGGTGACCACTACTGTCATGTCTCCCAAAGCCTCATGCTCTCATAGATGGGCTTTCGGGAGGTGACTGGATCATGGGTGTGTGATACTAGATTAGTTCACTGATGGGTTTATAGCTGGGTGTGATGTGGGGAGGTGTAGAACAAGAAATATGAACAAGAATAAACTTTCTAGCACTTTCATAATAGCAGAAACCTAGAAACCACCCAGGTGCCCAGTGTTAGACAAATGAATGGTATGGTACAGAAACCAAAACAAATGAAGTACAGTGACATGCAACAATATGCCTGAATCTTACCAACACATTAAATAAAGTCCCAAAAGATTTATATAGCATATATCTTTTTATAAATTAAAAAATAACTAAAAACTTTTAAGGAAATTGAAAGACAGTGGGGAGAAATCTCAATGCATCTCAGAAGACAGTGGAGCCCTTAGCTACAAACATCAACAAAGAAGCCAGAGGTAAAAATGCTATATGTAACTCTCACCTGTAAGGTAAGGACTTGTTTATGGAGACGTTACTGGAGAATTTGGAGAAGTAGATGGATGAAGGAGGGCAATGGTAGGGGTTAGGAGCCAGCAGAAAATGGTGAATATTTTTAATGCAACCTTACGTAGTACATGAGCTGTTAAAATCTAGACATACATAGGAGATACCATAGGTTATCTCTGGAGGCCCTTCTGAGCTACGTTGTACTCTTACGGAGATTGAGGCTTGTAATAATTCTCATTTGCTGAATGGCTCATGTGCTAGGAACTAGTCTAAGTGCTTCATATGATTAAGTCTATATATCAGTTATCCTCAGAGAGAAAACTGAGGCTTAGAAGGCTTAAATAATTCTTCTACAGTCCCAACATTTCAAAATGGTAGATTCTAGCCTGGATATGGCTGACTATAGTGCTTTGGGGCCAACTTTAATTCAGCAGTAAAGGTTGCCTAGAGGACTATGCTGAGAAGTTATCCACCAAAATCAGGGAAGGGGGTTGCTACAGTTCTGTCTTTAGCAGTTCTTGGAGACATGGCCTTTGATATCTGACACCTTTTAAAACTCATGGTCCAACCTCATCTACCCACCAGCCATCCCCAGTGGGAAAATACAGTGCTGAAAGATGATATAGCTTGTCCATGGGTGTATGGACAATTCACAGCCAGAATTTAAGGCACATGTATAGATGCTGATTTTTTGTTGTTGTATTTTTGGTCTTTTTGAGACAGGGTTTCACTATGCAGTTCAGGCTGGCCTTGAACTTACTTTGTAGCCCAGGTTGGCCTCGAATTTGCAGCAATCCTCCTGCCTCAGCCTCCCGAGTGCTAGGATTACAGGCATGTGCCACCATGCCCGGTCCTAGATGCTGATATTTTAAATACCCTACTATAGAAGCTTCTCTTCTAAATATCTTTTATTTTTTATTTTATTATTTTTGTGTGTGTGTGTGGGTACTGGGGGTCGAACTCAGGACCTCGTGTGCCAGCGGGTGCCCATGCCACTGAGCGATATTACCGGCCCTTTTTTCGTATGTGGGTTCCTCGTGCTTGCCAGGCAGGCGCTTATGCTGCTGAGCTATCTCACCAGCCCCTAAATATCTTTTAAATAGCAGCTGCCACCTGCTGTCTAGAGTCACCACCCAGTTTCTCAAGACTGCTCAGCATGTGTGGAATCTCCCTTGGACCAATATCAGACAGGATTAGATTTGGCTGTATATAATAGAGAAGCTAAAGGTAGGTGTGCATATTGCTCACTGACAGAAGACAGTCTAGAGATGGTTAAAAAAAAAAAGCACAAAATTTTGCTTTAAGTCTTTCAAATTATTGGATAACTCCCACTCTCAGAATAGAGGGTAGTGTGCTCCACTCAAAAATCTACTGATTTAAATGTTAATTTCATCTAAAAAAAAAAAAAAAAAAACACCTCTGTAGCAACATCAGATTAGGGTTTAACCAAACAGCTAGACACCATGGCCTAGCCAAGTTGATGCATAAAATTAACCATCAAATCCAAGCTAAAGAATCAGCCACAGTCTCAAATTTTGTCTGGCATTGTGACAGAGAAAAAGAGAACACAGCCAATCACACTGGCTCCTGACATTTCCTTCCAGAACTAATATGTACTACTTGGGCTCACAGAAAGTCACAAGGCCTTCCCAATATTTTTTTCCAACCAGTGCTAAACCCAGGTCCTTGTGCATCCTAGACAAGCACTCTACCACTGAACCATATCCCCATTCCCAAGCCATGCCTAACTTTACTACAACTGAGAAAGTATAATCCTATCGTGGGTCCCAGAACAGAACAAAAATATTTATGAACAATCTTAATAAACTCCACAGTATCATAATGTTACTTTAATTTTTAAGAAAAATACCATAACGGTTGGCCCTTCCCTTACTGATCATGCTGGCAGAAGCAGTCTGTTTTCACAGTACCCTGGGTTGCCTTTGAAGGAAGATGGGACAAAGGACAGCCATTCGTGGAAGCATCTCTCATTAGACTTCTTACCACAGGGCTCTCAGCCTTAGAGTCTAATTGGAGAAGGGTCTGTGAGGCTCCGAATTGTCCATTTGCAAAAACAACTCACTTCCTACTCTGCGTATTATTCTGCAGTCTGTCCTGCATGTTGGGGGACCCATGAGGGTCGCGTTTCTCACAGGCAAGAAGCAGCAATGGGGCAGATAGAAGGAGTATCTAGGTTACGATTTCTGAAAGGATTTCAAACATCTTTATCCTGCTCTGGGACTTGTGCCAGATTTCCCTCCTAGGTTTGTCTAGGGAAATTTTCATAGACAGTATTTATGAAAGAAGTCTCTGTCCTTTGGTGCACGGTCAGATCAGGAGAAGCCACTCACCTTCTGCTTCCAAAAAGGAGACTGGTCGGTTTGTTTTATCGTATTGAGGCAGCCAAGCCTAACTAGCACCATTGGCCCTAAATAGTTCATGCTTCTCTTGAAAAAGAAAAGAAAAAGCTTATCTTGTCACAGAAGGTATCCAGGGTCCACCTAGATGTTTTCTGCTTGGCAAGAGATGGGTTGGAGACCCCACTGAGAAAAGTGCACTTAGGCTGCTGCTAATGTGATAATGTGCCAATAAAAACCCCACTTCTTAGAGATGGGAGGACTGAGAGCTGATCATGACTGGGAAGGACTTAGCACAGTGGCCACCACAGCCCCATGCGTTGCATGGCAGAGGTTCCGATGGGCAATTCTGCTGCATGGCTACATGTGGCTGTTCAGGGCTCAGCTCCCAAAGGCAAATAATCCAAGGTTTGACTCCCAGCTCAGCTACTCAGTAGACATGGGAGCCAAGGCAAGTTATTTAATCTCTCCATGCTTCTGTTTCCTCCTCTCTAAAAGAGAAATGAGCGAGCATAGGGCACACCCTATGAGATCGTTGTAAGGATGAAAAAAATGATACAAACAAAGCACTTAGAGCAACTGGCCTGGCGTTTATGTGTAATAAGTGCAATTAGCTCCACATAACAAGGGAATCAGGGCATTGGCTGGATTGTGGTCTCTTTGCTCAGTTTTTTTTCCAGAACAGTACCATCTTTCTAGGGACAGTAGTTTTCAAATTCTGCTTAAGGACCTAGGCGAAAGTGGCATGATAGGGCCTCATCCCTCCTGTCATGCATCTCCTGTTTCAAAAATGGAGATGATTTCACTGTTTAAAAAGTGCTACTCTGAGACAATACTTAAAAATCTGTTGTCTGTCACTCCTCATCCTCTTATGCATGGGTAAGATCATTAAAAATGAGATAAACCTAAATAACTATTTATTCTTGATTCCTTTTCACTAATTCATTGGCTGTTTTCATTCATTAATTTGTATAACTTTTGACCAGATCCTCACAAGGCCCCCAGGATACAAACTTAACACAGATTCTGAAGACTTGCAGATCATTTTCCAGTGAGAGAGACATGCAAGGAAACAGGCCTTGGTAACCCAATTTTAGAAGTCTCATGATGGAGACTGAAAGAAAAGAGAGTCTGAGGTAGGAGAGATTTCTGGAAGGCATGGTGTGTAACTGGAAGCCCTAAAAGGTAGCATGGGAGTTGGGAGGAAAGGGGCCAACTTTTGTAGATAAAGGCCCCAAAGAGAAGAGAGAACATGGCAAATATCAAAATGCAAGTTGTCCAACAACTGGGGAGGTCAACACATAGGACAGAAGAGAAATACACCTCAAACCCTGCACATCCAAGATGCCCCCAACGTCATCTATCCCTATGGATATTTCTTTTGCAGGTTGTAAATTCACTTAATGATTCCAGCCAAGGCCCTGGCATCCCAACCTTTCCCATTCAAGGAGCAATTTCCTGAATGATTCTTGATGTCTTTAGCAAAGGATGCTCTTTGCTGCTTGGGTTTAAGTCACACACTGGGAACACACGAGATGGAGAATCCAGGAGAACCCAGGCTGCAGCTGACACAGCTTTCTTCTGCCTTTCAAAAGAGTGACAAGGTCCTGAGTGAAGTCACTGAGCTGTGAAAAGGAGGCCTTTGTAAGGCTGTTAACATTGAGCTTTTCCTCAGGCTGGGGCTGGAAAGTGTGAAGTTTGCTGGTTGAATTAAAGCTTTTCCATGCAGGTGCAACAAGTGTGACTGTTCTCAGATTATGAACAAGACCATGACTAATTCTCACTTCATACAACCTGTATCAGTCAGTGTTTTAATAGAGAAACAGATATAACACAAGATATACAAATGTATAAGAAATTACAAGATTGGCTTACAATGGTCAACCAGAAAGTTAGTTGAAGAAGCATGCAGAGGGTGTCTGCACACTGGAGGCTGAAGGTTTCAGTCCAAGGTCTGGAGCTCACCACAGGGTCCCTGCAAGTCCATATCAGGAGGCTGATGGGTCTGCATCAGAAGGCTGAAGAGTCTACACTGGAAGGTTGGAGGATCCAAGGTGGAAGCCGAAGAGTCTGTGCTAGAAGCCAGGAGATTGTGTCCAAGCCAAAGGCAAAAGCTGGAGCTCCTCCAAAGAACAAAAGCAAGTCTATCCTTCCTCATTTCGCTTTTATACCATCTAGGTGACAAGCTGCCCTAGGGCAGGTCCTCTACACCCTAGGGTGTAGAATTGCTAAGCCAACTTAGTTAAGCTTCTAAACTTCTCAAGTTGGCACAGTTAACCATTACACAACCAGTATCCAAGCCAAGAGTCAAAAGTTTCAATTCTTTGTGCATCCAGGTGAAAAGCAAATGCAGGTCTCCCCTCAGTCAGGAGCCTGGGCATGAAGTGAAGGTGGAGAGATGTTATTATCTTGATGGTGCTGAAGTCATAAAAATTACAATAATACCAATAACTAACGTACTCTGTGCCAGGTACTATAATAAGCACTCTGCATAAATTGAATCCACTCATTACAGGAACTCTACAGCCAATAATACTACTGCCCCAATTTTACAAAAACAAAAGCATATCCAGAAAAGTTATGAGTAGGTGCAGGTAAGGATAGAAAACTACAAAGAGTTTGCAACACCTAAAAAAAAAAAAAAAAACCATATGGAAAATGCTATTATTTTCACTAGAATTAACTGAGTAGACCTGAAAGTACTCATTACAAATAGACCCACCCAGAAGCATCTATAACATATCTGGGCAAACTGAACTCAAATGAGTGACTCAAACTGAACTCAAATGAGAGCCATAAGAAAAACTAGAGAAATGCTACGATTGTCAGTGAGAATGCATCCAGCAGAAGGCAGTTGGAAGAGTTTGGGAAAGAGGAACCCCAGAGATCTTGGAGGATATACAGGACCTCAGTCCAGGTGAAGGGAACAGAAAGAAGCAAAGCAAAGCACAGGAAAGAGTGGAGCCTGTCCAGGGAAGAGGTATAAGTGGGCTGTGGCAGGCACGTTGACCCACAGATTCCAAGCCAGAGCATCAGAGACAGGGCAAGTGCCAAAGGCCCTCCCATTACATCATCAGAGTAACTCAGTTTTTGCAGCTTGTATACATTTAGCTTCTGTGTGCAATTTCACTTGAAGAAACAATTTCACTTGAGGAAACAAATAGAACCAAAGGGTAGAGAAAGCACAGAGATGAAGATAGATAGAGAGAGAAAGAGAGAGAGAGAGAGAGGGAGGGAATAGTAGTTTGGGAGAAATGCATAGAAAATTTCAGTACAGGTTAGCAAACCCACAGCACACACAACATGCCTCTGCTCTACACCCACAGCAGACATTGCTATTAGAGCATGAAATGCTTCTCCCCTGGGCCCCAAGACTCAGAGCGTTCCATAAATGTCAAATCAGTCACTCTAGGCATCATAACTAGTACATCCTAGAGCCGAACAAGGGAGTGTGGGCTTTTTTTTTTTCTTCACTATAGAGACCTGACATCATAAGTTTTGGAACCATTGTCCCTAGAAGCTCATTCACTTCTAAACAACAATTTCATGACAGTCACAAATCCATACCCAGGCCGCACCATGTAGGCAGAGCTCATCTCGAAGAAACTTGCATAGATTATGCACGATTTGGGCCAACCTAGGTTCTATGCCAGTCAGAATGCTTTGCCTCTTTAATGCAAAGGGACTGTGGAACCTTCTGTACCAGTACCATTCTGGGTCTATGCTAGTATTTTTAAAACTTCTTTAAGTTCCAAAGCAGTAAGTAAGTTTCTATGAGAATATCTCTTATCATTCATTCTCAAGGAAAATGAGCTCTTAGAAGAAATAAAACTCTACAACGAAAGTGAAATCAAATGATTTAATTAGAGGTTATAGGAAAAAAGAAGTAACCATATCAGATTACATTACAGAACATATTTATCTGAGAATTTCCCCAAATGCCTGCGGTATGCTTCCAAGATGTTTAAAAAGAGTAAAAAGGGATCTGCAGTGCAGCACTAAAACATACTAATAAAATAAAACTGCTTGACATCGCACAAACACATCTATCCCTGTCAGGTTAGTTGTCAAAATAGACCGTTCTTGTCTTGACATAGTTGGGATGGCCTTACAAGAACCGTGTCTCCTACTCCTTTGCTGTAGAAAGGGAAGAGCAAATTTCAAATGGCATGTTTGAAATATCAAGTGTTTGGAAAGGCCTGTGATTTTTGAAAGGAGGAGGAGGAAGCAGGGGAAGAGAAAGTGCCTTTTATATACTAGATCTTGATTGCAGGGCTTCCTGTGAAATCAGAGCAGCCCCGTCACCAGGTTGGCAGCACTTCAAAATCCATCTTTTCTGTCCCTAAGACAAATCCATATGTTGGCACTGGCAGAAGCAGCAGGGATCCCAAGAACTGAGCAGTCCTGGCCCCACAGGGTGGAATTCGCTCCAAAAGCCCTGATTGTAAGAGCTGCCCTCAGGCAAGGAGAAAGCTGAGCTGGGCCACTTGGTCCTGTAGGCAGCTTTCCCATCCCTCCTGAGGACTGCAGCAAGGATCCCAGTGACCTAAGAGGGCAGGAGAAGTGTTTTGTTTGCATCTGGGTCCCCCTAGTGGAGCAGTGAAACTGCACTGGCTTGGTCTGAAATAGGCAGATGGAGATGTGGAACCTCCCCTGGGGAAAATAAAACTGGCTACCAAAACTCATGGCCGCCTTTCTCCCACCTTGCCTGTGGTATGAGAGTAACTTTGGAGCCAAGCAACCCATCAACATGTAATTCAGACTTACTCTTTACCCAGCTTTGGAGGGCAAGGAAGTACAGGAGAACCAAGCTTTATCTCTGTCTCCCATGGTGTTCATAGTATAGTGAGGGAGGCAAGAAACAAGGCTAACAAGTGTGCAATGATTAGCAAACACTATCCATCATACAGTTAATAGGTGCCAAACACAGACAAGAGGTCACATTATAATGTAATGCTTCGGAGGGAAAGCCTTGACGTCAGACTGCCTGGGTTTCTCTCTTAGCTCCTCTGCTCACTAGCTCCGTAACCTTGGGCTTTCTTATTCAACAAATATATACTGAAGGCCCAAAGTATACCAAACACTGGTCTAGGCAACTGGGACAGAGAAAAATAGACCAAAAAGTCTACCCTTTTGAGCCATACATTCTTTATCAGTGAAAAAAAGATATCCAAAGCACCCATCCATAACATTGTAAGGTTAGATAAAATAACTGCAGCATTTAGGCCTGGCACATAAAAAATCCAGTAACGTTAGATTTACTATCTTTCTAATGGTAGACCCACCTGAGCTACAATAGAAGCAATTCAAATTTTAACTAGTCATGAACCCCACACATCTAGGGTCCTCCATGTTCTTACAAGGAAAATACAGGAGGATGGAAAATACTGCTATGGCAAGCAGAAACACCGAAATGACACCCAGAATTTGGAGGCAGATTTATTTTATGTTGATGGGCACTGATTGGGATCACTCCCAAAATATCAGGTCCCGATCTCTGGTGGTCTAGGGCTTTTATATGAAGCACAAGCAGTGGTACAAAGGAGGTACAAAGGCGAGACAGAACAGTCTGGCAGTTCTTCTGATTAGCTAGCAGGGTAAGATCATTAGTTACAAGGGTAGATTAATGATCATCAGTTCATGATGCTTGGTACAATGGTACAATCAGGCATCCTGCATGTTCAGTTATGCTCTCATGGTTACAGGGGTCAAGAAAGCAATTACAAAGCCATGAAGCAGTTACAGAGCTAGGCAGTTTCAAAAGAACAAAGTTTTAAAAAGAACAATTTCTCTTGTACAGTTTTTCCCTTTCAATACAGCTCAGCTCTCTGAACAGATCCTCATCCCTACAATACAGATAAGGTGGACCATGTGCTGCCTTTTACTGCGTCACATTCGGTGGCTGAGGAATTCCTTGTGTGGTGCGCTCTAACTCTGTTAGAGTTATACACTTGGCTTCAGGCCTTGTGGGGTTCCAAACCCCTGTACCAGTCCACATCCACATCTTGGGTTGTATTCTGTTAATTCAAAAGGATTGAAGTGAACAATGTCATTCTGTTTTATCCAAGCCTACAAAAGAAGGCATCAATGGCCTAACAGCTGTCTGCCTAACATACAGCAGGTCCATTTCAGTTCATCTTTGAACTCCGTTGTCTGTTTTCACCTGGACCTCACTGACTGTTTTTCTTAGTATGTATCTCTAATCTGGACCTCTCTGGCAAGCTCCTGACAGGAAAGTATCACTGGCATTACAGCCACCCCATTACTGCACAAGGTGGGGTTATTCTAATAAGCACCTATGGCTCAGTTGGATACTTCCATCTGCATGTTTTAAGAGCACCTCCAGTTTAGCAAATCTAACACCAAAATCAGCATTTCACCCTGAGACGCCAACTTCCTTGTCTCTCCCCATTTGCCCAGTCCCTAAGGCCAGGAACCTCATGGTATTTTTTTTTTTTTTTGTACCAGGAATCGAATTCACGACCTCATGCTTGCCAGGCAGGTGCTGTGCTGCTGAGCTATATCCCCGGCCCTTGTGTTATTTTTAACTCCATACTTTCTCCTCCCCAACTCTAAGTTTGCAAATCCTAAAGATGCTACCTCCAAAATCTTTTGCTGTTAATTTCTATGCCTTCCTCTCTTCGTTTTTTTTTTTTTTTTTTTTTTTGTGGGTACCAGGGGTTGAACTCAGGACCTCACGCGCCAGCAGGCACCCGTGCCGCTGAGCGATATCACCGGCCCTTTTTTCATATGTGGGTACTGGGAGTCGAACTCAGGACCTCGCGCTTGCCAGGCAGGCGCTTACGCCGCTGAGCTATCTCACTGGCCCCCTTTCTATACCTTCTACCAGTTACATTCCTATACTCTGCAAAAGTGAAAAAAATCCCACTTCATTCTACATCGTTCTTTACATGTAGCTCTCTTCTGCTCTAAGACCATGAAGAACTTTCCATTTCCTGTCATTTGAACCTCTCACCCATCTTCAAATCTCTCCATATATATCCCTGACAGTGCTTCAACAAATATTTATCAAGCACCTTCTGTGTGCCAGACCCACCCACTGTGCAAGCACTAAGGATGCAGACATAAATCAAATTGGCCCATATCCTGAAGAGCCTCCTGTCTGAATGAGGGATTGTGGTGGCCATAGAAACACATCTCTTGGATCTCTGAGAGAATCCACTACAAAGAACATAGTTGGCAGACCCAGTTGTGACCTCCCTGAATCCCAAGGTCACAGTTTGTCTAGACTGCTCCCAGCCAAATCTGAGCAAGGTGAGGCATTACAGCCACCCCATTACTGCACAAGCTGGGATTATTCTAATAAGCACCTCTGGCTCAGCAATTTTTGGCTTTTTCCTCTCCTCTCTCTTTTCACAGAAGTCAGATCAGCATGGCATCTGGAAGTTCTCTTTGCCTTCTTTTCCTTTATCCTTCACTGACATTGCTCAGTAAATCTCTTGCTCTTCTGATTCCAACTTGGTGTCTGCTTCCTGGTGGCCCCAAGCTGAGATGGAGGCAATCATATCAAAGTGGTGCTTCAATTTGGGATGGTACCAAGTGAGACAGGTGGGTACAGGATGCTAGATTCTCCCAAAGTTAGTATATAACTAGTACCATTATAGATGCACAGAGAAAAGTTAATTCATTATGCGTAGTACGTGCTTCAGGGCTTAAAGGCTAATTCTCTTGGAGAAACCTGATTGAGAATGGGTACATGGCTAGAGATACACCTGTCAAGTTACTGAGCTTCCATTCATTAATGTATTTCTTCATTCAGTCATTCTTTCTGTCACCTATTTATTAGTTCATTTAACAAGTACTCATGCTACAGTAGACATTCTCTTATCACAAGCATGATATTTTGAATGTGAAAGCAACTTCAATTATCATTGTCAGATGATGCTACCAAAGATGTAATTGAGAAATCCAGACAGCGGAGTAACTTACTGAAAGATTCTCAGTGTTTATTTAAGACAGTCAGGGTTAGCGCCATGTTAGCCAGATGGAAAAGGACAGCCCAGCCCAGTCTTTCACTGCAAAGACAGGGACATGTGATTTATCTTAATTTGAATTTATCATGGTCTGCATTAAGACAGGGGAGCCAGGACTTTGTGTCTTGCATTGTCTGATCAGAGGCTGCCCTTGGGGGAGGGGCATGACCTTGAGCGAGGCTTCCTCCACCATGGGAAATCCCTGGAGAGTGACTGAGCTGAGAGCCACCCCCACTGGAAGCCAAAGCATGTGAGTCATTGAGGGAGCTATGGACCGTACTCCTAAGCACCCACAGCACCCTCCCTGTATCGTCACACAGGGTTTTTTTTTTTTTCTTAAACTTTATTTATTTTTTTTAAAGACAACAAGTAAACATTCTCATGTATTAACAAACTCAAGCATTAGAGAATGTACAAATACCTTTTGGAGAAAAATATTACTCAGTATAAGATTAAGCCATGTTGGGCCGGTGAGATGGCTCAGTGGCGTAAGCGCCTGCCTTGCAAGCGCGAGGGCCCGAGTTTGACACCCGGAACCCACATACGAAAAAGGGGCCGGTGATATCGCTCAGAGGCACAGGTGCCTATTGGCGCGCGAGGTCCTGAGGTCGACCCCCCGGTACCCACAAAAAAAAAAAAAAAAAAAAAAGATTAAGCCATGTAAAAGCTAGGTAAAAATAGAAGACTAAGGAATGGAATAGTCACAGTGAAATTGCATTTTCATACTAGGGAGACAATACAATGTTTACAAATGTACATCTGGTTTATTTCGCTTGTGAGTATTTTCTCAAGTTGCATCCATTTACCTATAAAAGTCTCCAGTTTATCTTTCTTTTTATTTATTTATTTTTTTTTCAAACTTTATTTATTTTTTTTAAAAACAACAAGTAAACATTCTCATGTATTAACAAACTCAAGCATTAGAGAATGTACAAATACCTTTTGGAGAAAAATATTACTCAGTATAAGATTAAGCCATGTGAAAGCTAGGTAAAAATAGAAGACTAAGGAATGGAATAGTCACAGTGAAATTGCATTTTCATACTAGGGAGACAATACGATGTTTACAAATGTGCATCTGGTTTATTTCGCTTGTGAGTATTTTCTCGAGTTGCATCCATTTACCTATAAAAGTCTCCAGTTTATCTTTCTTTATGGCTGAGTAGTACTCCATTGTATAGAAATACCACATCTTTTTTATCCATTCCTCGGTTAATGGGCATTTGGGTTGTTTCCATGATCTAGCTATTACAAATTGTGTTGCTATAAACATAGGTGCACATATATCACTGTGGTACGATGTTTTTAATTCTTCTGGGAAGATACCCAGAAGGGGAATAGCTGGGTCAAATGAGACCTCCAACCCGTTTTTCGAGGAGTCTCCACACGGATTTCCACAGTGGCTGCACCAGTCGACACTCCCACTAACAGTGGAGAAGGGTTCCTTTTTCCCCACAGCCCCTCCAGCATTTGTTATTAGTTGACTTCTTGATAACAGCCATTCTTTCTGGGGTGAGATGGAATCTCAGTGTTGTTTTAATTTGCATCTCTTGAATGACTAGTGATGTTGAACAGTTTTTCATATATTTATTTGCCATTTGTATTTCTTCATCTGAGAAGTGTTTATTCATCTCAGATGCCCATTTTTGGATTGGGTCTTTAAATTTGGGAGGTCTGATTTTTTTGAGTTCTTTGTATGTTCTCGATAGTAATCCTTTGTCTGAGGAACAGCTGGCAAACATTTTTTCCCACGTTGTGGGTTGTCTCTTCACTCTGTTGGTGGTTTCTCTTGCTGTGTAAAAGCTTTTTAATAAGATGAGATCCCCGTTGTTGATTCTTTGTGATACTTCCTGTGCAATTGGAGTTTTATTCATAAAGTCTTTGCCTACACCAATGTCTTCAAGAGTTTTACCTATTCTATTTTCCAGGAGATTTAATGTTTCTGTTTTAATATTGAGTTCTTTGATCCATTTTGAATTTAGTTTAGTGCATGGTGAAAGATATGGGTCTAATTTTAATCTTCGGCATGTGTAGAGCCAATTTTTCCAGCACCATTTATTAAAGAGGCTATGTTTCTTCCAATGAATGTGTTTGGCACCTTTGTCAAAGATAAGGTGGCGGGCCGGTGAGATGGCTCAGCAGCTTAAGCGCCTGCCCGGCAAGTGCGAGGGCCTGAGTTCGACTCCCGGAACCCACATACGAAAAAGGGGCCGGTGATATCGCTCAGCGGCACGGGCGCCTGCTGGCGCGCGAGGTCCTGAGGTCGACCCCCCGGTACCCACAAAAAAAAAAAAAAGATAAGGTGGCTTAGTATGTCTGGAGTTGTTTCTGCATCTTCTAATCTATTCCATTGATCTTCAGGTCTGTTTTTTTTTGCCAATACCATGCTGTTTTTTTTTTTTTGTTTTTTTTGTGGGTACCGGGGGGACGACCTCAGGACCTCGCGCGCCAACAGGCACCCGTGCCACTGAGCGATATCACCGGCCCCTTTTTCGTATGTGGGTTCCGGGAGTCGAACTCCGGCCTTCGCACTTGCAAGGCAGGCGCTTATGCCGCTGAGCCATCTCACCGGCCCTACCATGCTGTTTTTATCACAGTAGCTTTATAGTATAATTTCAAATCAGGGATTGTGATGCCCCCTGCCTTGCTTTTGTTGCCCAGAATTGCCTTTGCTATTCTAGGTCTCTTCTGGTTCCAGATGAATTTTAGGATTGTTTTCTCTAATTCTGCGAGATATGTTGTTGGAATTTTGATCGGAATTGCATTAAATCTGTATAACAGTTTTGGAAGTATGGCCATTTTCACTATATTGGTTCTTCCGACCCAAGAGCAAGGGATATCTTTCCATTTTCTGATATCCTCTTCAATCTCCTTTTTCAGAGTACTGTAGTTTTCAGTGTAGAGGTCTTTTACTTCCTTTGTGAGATTGATTCCTAGGTATTTCATTTTTTTAGATGTGATTGTGAAAGGTGTTGTTTCCCTAATTTCTCTCTCAGTGAGTTTGTTATTGGTGTACAGGAAGGCTATTGATTTTTGAGTGTTGACTTTGTACCCAGCTACACTACTGAATTTGCTTATTAAATCTAGCAATTTTTTAGTGTTTTTGGGGTCTTCTATGTAGAGTATCATGTCATCTGCAAATAATGATAATTTAACTTCTTCCTTTCCAATCATAATTCCTTTTATTTCTTTCTCTTGTCTAATTGCTTTGCTAAAGTTTCCAGAACTATGTTGAATAAGAGTGGGGACAGTGGACATCCTTGTCTGGTTCCTGATTTTAGAGAGAAGGCTTTCAGTTTTTGTCCATTTAGTATGATATTGGCTGTTGGTTTGTCATAGATAGCTTTTATCAGATTGAGATAAAGACCATCTATTCCAATTTTCTCTAGGGTTTTTATCATGAATGGGTGCTGGACTTTGTCAAAAGCTTTTTCTGCATCTATTGAGATGATCATATGATTTTTGTCCTTGGTTCTGTTAATATGGTGTATTACATTTATTGATTTACGTATGTTGAACCATCCCTGCATCCCTGGGATGAATCCAACTTGGTCATGGTGTGTAATCTTCTTGATGATTTGCTGCATTCTGTTTGCCAGTATCTTATTGAGGATTTTTGCATCTATGTTCATTAGGGAGATTGGTCTGTAGTTCTCTTTCTTAGTTGGGTCCTTCTCTGGGTAATGTTTGATTCCAGGAATGAATTTGGGAGTATTGCTTCCCTTTCAATTTCATTAAAGAGTTTGAGAAGTAGTGGTGTTAGGTCTTCTCTAAATTTCTTGTAGAATTCGGCAGTGAATCCATCAGGGCCTGGGCTTTTCTTTGTTGGGAAGTTTTTAATTACATCTTCAATTTCATTGATTGTTATTGGTTTATTTAGGGTTTTTATATCTTCTTGGTTGAGCTTTGGTAATTCATATGTATCTAGGAATCTGTCCATTTCTTCTGCATTTTCCATCTTATTGGAATACAGGTTTTCAAAGTAGGTATAGATGATCTTCTGGATTTCTGCAGGGTCCGTTGTGATATCACCCTTTTCATTCTTAATTGTGTGGATTTGAGTACTTTCTTTCCTTTTTTTAATAAGGTTGGATAAGGGTTTGTCAATTTTATTTAATCTTTCAAAGAACCAACTCTTCGATTCGTTGATTCTTTGTATCGTTTTTTTAGTCTCCAATACATTAATTTCTGCTCTGATCTTTATAATTTCCTCTCTTGTACGAGCTTTTGGCTTAGCCTGCTCTTCTTTTTCTAGAAGTTTGAGGTTCACCATTAGGTTGTTTATTTGTTCTTGCTCTGTTTTCCTGATATAGGAATTTAATGCTATAAATTTCCCTCTTAGGACTGCTTTCATTATATCCCATAAATTCCGGTATGTTGTACTGTCATTATCATTCAGTTGTAGAAACTGTCTAATTGCTTCTTTAATTTCATCTGTGACCCATTGGTTGTTCAGTAGGGTGCTATTTAATTTCCATGTGTTTAGCAAATTCTTGTGGTTTCTTTTGCCATTGATTTCCAATTTCATTGCACTATGGTCTGATAATATACATGGGATAATTTCAATTCCTTTGCATTTACTTAAGCAGGTTCTATGAGCTAGTATGTGGTCTATTTTGGAGAATGTCCCATGTGCAGCTGAGAAGTATGTGTATTCTGATGTTGTGGGGTGGAACGCTCTGTAGACATCTACTAAGTCCATTTGTTCCAAAGTTTGGTTCAGTTCTAATATTTCATTGTTGATTCTTTGTCTAGTTGATCTGTCTTTTTGTGACGGTGGAGTATTGAGATCCCCCAATACAACTGTATTAGTGATTGATTTTTCATGTCCATTAATATTTGTTTTATATAGTTGGGTGCACTGGTATTTGTTGCATATATATTTATGATTGTTATCTCTTCCTCTTAGATTGTTCCCTTTACAAGGATGTAGTGACCTTCTTTATCTCTATGAATCATTCTTGGCTTGAAATTCACTTTGTCTGTGAAAAGAATAGCTACCCCTGCTTTTTTCTGGGTTCCTGTCACATGGAATGTTGTTTTCCATCCTTTGACTTTCAGTCTATGAATTTCTTTATGAATTAAATGTGTTTCTTGTATACAGCATATTGTTGGATCTTGCTTCTTGATCCAATTCGCCAGTCTGTGCCTTTTGATTGGTGAATTGAGACCATTAACATTAATGGTTAAAACTGATATGTATTGACTTATCCTTGTCATGTTATTTTCTTGTTGTTGGCTCTGCCTCTTTTAATTTTTGTTTTCTCTCCCTCTCTTTAATCATTTGCTCTGCCTGGTGGATTCCTTCTGTTGGGATTTCTGGAGTTGTGGTCCTTGTTATCCCTTTCTAGAATGTCCTTCAAAACATTTTGGAGTGCTGGTTTGGTGGTTATAAATTTTCTCAGATGTTCTTTGTCATGAAAGTATTTTACTTCTCCATCAGTTTTGAAAGATAGTTTTGTGGGGTACATCAATCTGGGTTGAAGATTATTTTCCTTTAGAACTTGAAATACATCATTCCAAGCTCTTCTTGACTTGAGGGTTTGTGCTGAAAAGTCCGCTGTGATTCTGATGGGCTTTCCTTTATAGGTGATTTGTTTCTTTTCTCTAACAGCTTTTAAGATTCTACTCTTATGTTGAATTTCTGGAATCTTGACTATGATATGCCTGGCTGAAGATTTTTTTTGATCGTGGCTAATTGGAGTTCTATAAGCCTCACTTATCTGAACGTCAAATTCTTTTTCTCTACCAGGGAAATTTTCTGTGATAATGTCTGTGAACAGTGTTCTGATGTCATTTATGCTATCTCCTGCTTTTTCATTGACTCCAATCAATCTTAAGTTATTCTTCTTTGTGTCTTCTAGCAGCTGCTGGATTGATTTTTCATTATCCTTTGCTGTTTTTAAGAATTCTTTCTTTTCATGATCACCAATTGCAAGCCTGTCTTCTATATCTGAGATCCTGTCCTCACATTGGCTTAATCTGCTACAAATACTTTCAATGGAATTTTTGTTCTCCTGGATATCTGCTTGAATCTGCTTTATGGATTCCATTTCTTTCCTATGCTGAGCATTCATGGCTTCCATCATTTTCTTAAGCTCGTCTATTTTTTTATCTGTGTCTGCTCTAGCGTCCTTAAGCATGGTCTTCATTGTGGACATTATCTCTGCAGTTATCTGAGAAATTATTTCTGATTTAAATTTTTCCAGAGCCTCATTCAACTGCTTTGTTGTTACCACTTCAGAGATGTCAGGTGGGTGGCTTTCGGTTTGTCCCACCTCACTGCCCCCTGGGTTTGCCTTTGGTAAACTGGATGTGTGGGGTTGCATCTTGTTTAAGTGTCGTCTCATTTTCTTTTCTTTCTTTAGTTTAATTCCTGGGTTGCTGTTTGTAAATTGCCTATGGTAGGTTGCTTTATTGCTAGTATTTCAAACTCTTAGGAGATTCTTGGAATACCAGGAAGAAAAGCACCAGTCAGTGCATCCCTCTCGGCTGGTGCTTCTCTGTACCGCGGCGTCTCGCACTACTCCACGGAGGTTCCCACTGGAGCGCCAGTCAGTGTGTCCTTCACAGCCGCCACTTCTCTGTGCTGCAGCGTCTCGCGTTCCTCCGCAGAGGTCCTCGCTGGAAACGTGGATGGAGTGGCGGCCACCCTGAGTTTCAAGCTCAGCTGCTGCCCCCCCCCACAATGGCACCTGCTAGTCGCTCTCTCGTGCAGGACGGCCGGGCATCAGCAGTCACCGCCAGTCAGTGTGTCCTTCTCGGCTGGTGCTTCTCTGTTCCGCGGCGTCTTGCGTTCCTCTGCAGAGGTCCCCGCGCCAGTCAGTGTGTCCTTCAGGGCCGCTGCTTCTCTGCACCGCCGCTTCTCGCGTTCCTCCATGGAGGCCCCCGGGGGCGCCGGCAGTCACCACGTGTCTGTAGATTTGGACCACTTCAGTCGTGTCGGGATTCCTGACACAGGGAAATGGCGCCGGAGGCCACCTCCTTCTTCTTTGTTGGAGTTTCTCTCTTCACTTTCTCTGTGGGCCCCAAACTGTGCTTCAGATCTTTCCTGGGTCCATGGGAGCCACTTCCCTCTTTCTTGTCCTCCTCCAGTCACTATATTCCAGTGTCCGGATGGCGACTTTTGGGGAAGTTCACTGCCTGCTTCTTACAGATCCGCCATCTTTTTCCCTCTTCGTCACACAGGGTTTTCATTCTCTCATCAACAAATGTTTCTTAAGAGTGTAAAGCCCTGGAAAAACATCAGCAGGCAATTCTCCTGAGGTTGCCAGCTCCTCTATGCACCTGATACATAATGATCACACAGTAAACACCCTCTGAAGGGAGGGTTGACAATGCAGTTAAAGAGAGCCCAGTAAATAAGTTACCTCCCCACCCAGGTTCAAAATCACCCAAGCGATGGATCAGTCCAGTGGATGCCAAAATACCACCTTCACTACTAACATCCAGTGCTACCAAACAGTGTGGGTTCTGTCTGTAGACAGTACGGAGGATAACAGGGAACCCCAGAGTCAGGCAGACTTTCCTGTCCAGTCTTGGCCACTATTAGAAAATCATAGACCTTTTCAAAGCACCTGAGAGAGACAGAGAAGAGCCATCTTCTCTAGGACTCTGAGAAGTAGAACCTGAGCTGAGAACAACACTTCATCTATTCTCCCACAATTATGGTCAGATTTAAGTCACCCTCCTCCCTTCCTTTCCCCTGGAGAGCCAGAGTACACATAAGAATCAGCAAGGTTAGGGAAAATTTTACTTCTAACAAATGTGTACAGGCCAGACTAAACACAGCTGTCCAATACTGGGTCCTAGTCATCACTAAGCCATTTCCACCAATGACCTGCCCTTTGCCTGAGCTCATAAAAGCCTTGCCTGTAAGCAAGCACTAGTAGGATCCACCCACCTGTATCCTTGATTTCCCAACTAATGTAAAGCCAAGACCTTTAAAAATTAAAAACATTTGGGCCGCTGAGACAGCTCAGCGGCTTAAGCGCCTGCCTTGCAAGCGCGAAGGCCCGAGTTCGACTCCCGGAACCCACATACGAAAAAGGGGCCGGTGATATCGCTCAGTGGCACGGGCGCCTGCTGGCGCGCGAGGTCCTGAGGTCGTCCCCCCGGTACCCACAAAAAAAAAAAAAAAAAAAAAAAAATTAAAAACATTAATAGAAATTCACGGTGTAAATAATTTTGGCTTAAACCCACAGGTAGCAAATTAGGAGCCTGTGTGGTTACTATGGAAACAACTGTCTAACTTCCTGTACTGGGTACTGAGAGCAGTTTCCTTAGGAGTCATGTTAATCTCTAGCATGAGACCAGTAGCCAAATACCAGGGAAAGCCACCTTTGTGGTAATGATAGAATAATGCTCTTGACTGGATTACAAAATTGGGAATTAGCAGTGCTCAGACATGAATTAAATGGGATGAATTTTGTCTGTGCTTCAGTAAAAACAAAATCAGATTTCTCTCCCAGCGCCACACTGGCAACAAAAGGTGCATAACTCAGTCCCAAAAGAATGAGAAAGTTGAGCTTTTCAGGGACTGAGGCAGACAGAGTGGCACTACAGTTTCTAATCAAGTTCTAAGCCTGAGTCTCAATTTATGTCCACTTGACAGTGCTTTCGTGATTACAATTAAATTGGCAAAAGGCTGGGCTTAGCCCTTGGGGAATGAAGGCAGTTTCACAGATTGCTCTCTTCAATGGCAATCCAGGGCCATTTACATTCCTATGCTGTGAATTACCCTACAAGAGGAGCTTCTAGGATCCAAATTGCTTTCTTGACTCAAGCGAATTTAAAGCCAGGACTATGAAAACCTCCAGCTCAAAAGCACCCGGTGGTACACAGATTTCTAGATGAATATAGTCAGAAGAAAAGGCTACATATCCTGTTCTTTTGGGCTGTGTCCAAAGAAAATTAATATAGAAGGTCACTCACATCATTGTCTCATTCTGCAGTTCTGTTGAGAAAGGTTCTATGACTGTTGAGTAGCCCATCAACTGCTCCAGCAGCCATAATTCACTGAAATATCCAGCGATGTTCTAACACTCTTGATCACCAAGTCCTATACATGCTGTGTGAGCTAGAGACTGGTCTACACGCCAGCTCCATGGTTACATTTCATCATATAAGATGCAGCTTTGCACCCTGCAGTGAGAGATGCTCCTGTTGGCTTGAAGCAGGCAGGCTCCATGCTGTGAGAGGACTACAGTAAATACTGTATGCTGCACTGTCTAGGGAGTGACGTACATGTTCAGTACAGATGCAGTTTTTTTCCTGAATATTTTGGATCTGCAGCTGGTTGGATTATCAGATGCAAAATGCACAGTACAGAGGGCCAACAGAGTCACAATTAGCATAATGAATGACAAGGTTGGGGTGTCAGCCAGGGTACTGACCCACAGAGTACTATAGCCTTTATTAGTAGACCTTGATATTCATAGGAGTATCACAAATAGGCACCCAAAAGCTTACTAATCTATACAATCAAAAGGAACCAAGGAGGGATGGTCAGGATGCTGAGCGCAGATGCCCAGCTAAGAGTTACAAGTGCTAGCCCAGTTGTCAGACCAGAAGCTGTTGTCACACTCAGAACTCACTGACTGAATGTGAGGTCAGTTTCCCATGAGGAAGGGCCGTGCAATATCCCTAATGTGTAAAATGATGACTGTTTTATTCCTACTCCCAAAGGGACCCATGGAAATTTACTTGTGTAACCATACACTGGGAAAGAGGAATACTCAGAAATTTTAAGCACAGCTGGAAAGAGAGTCCAAGTTCATATTGACGTTTGGGGATCTGAAATGCTACTGTAACTCCTCTACTGGAGCAAAGTTTTCAGAGCCAGGTAGTAAGTGGAGCCCTGGCCCAGCTGGAGTCATGGTGGGTCTCCTGCAACCACAGGCCCACCCAGTGCTCATTGCCCTGGTCTCCAAACACACAATTTAAGTGAACAAACATAATGGTTGGCACGGTTTTCACTCTAGTTCCTTGGTGCCTTTTATTCTTAGTGACTGAAATGGAAGTCCAAGCAGAAGCCTCCTGCTCCGTGTCTCTCTCCCACTTATCCAAGCCAAGGTAGCAAATGAAAAACAGCATCTCCTCCCAGGGGGAGGTTAGACATCAGTGCCTCTCTCAATATGCAAAAAAATAGACTCCTACTACAGCACCTATCATCAATATAACTTAAGGTAACAAGAGCTGGTAAGGATGCAGAGAAACTAGAACCCTTCTGCACAGTGCAGCCTGTGTGTGAAAATAGTCTGGCGAATGAGATTCAACATGGCTAAATAGAAGAGGAGCCACATTGGAGCTACTCAGAGAAAATCAACTAAAAATTTAGGTAATTAGAAGGGAGGGTCATGCCAAAATCAATCTAAAATAAGAGACTTGTAGATCAAACAAAACATAGACATAGGACTTTATAAAATGGTGAACCAGTCCACAGGGCTGCTGGTAGAACTGATGCCTGCACATGGAACAGGAACCGCCATTGTGGGAAATTTCCAAAAAAACTGATGGACTGCAATAGTGTGGCTAAATCAAGCCACACAGGATAGATTCAGGCTATAAATCCCCTTCCTCCTTTTGCCTTCCTCCACACAGAGGATGTTGCAGCCTGTCAGCAAATTTTGCCGGCACATACAGAGGCAAGTGACCAGGAGACTGCTCCCTCCCCAAGGCTTATTTTTTCTCTCTCTCTCTCTCTTTTTTTTTTTTTTTTTGTCATGCCCCATAGCAGCTAACTGGAACCCCTAGAGACAACAAGGTTAGGAACCACAGCAGAGGCAGTGAAAGTAGTGAGTGGAACAGCATGACTCTTCTTTCCTTGTGACCAGAGGCTTGATATGGATACAGACCTATGGGATTTAAGCAGCCTTGGGCTGCTGGGGAGCAGTGAGTGGGAGGTTGGCACTCCCTCCCACCCCCCACTGGAGAGGAGATTGAAGGGGATCCAGCAGCCTTGGGCTATCTCCAAAGTGGTGACAGCAACCCCCTGCCCTGCCCTACAACAAGTGGTGTGAACAGAGGAGGCTATGCAAGGACCAGAAGGGGCCAACTGTACATGCGACTGGGAGAAGCCCCAGGTTGTCTGTCTGAGGGCACCACAGCAACTGGGACAGCAATATAGAGATAAACAGGGTAAGGAGATGTGGGTGGGCCACTGAGGGACATACAGAAAGTTGCTGGTTGAAGACTGGCACCAGCCCCCACATCCGGAGGCCAAGATCAGCCCTGTAACCAGCACTAATCGTACTGCATACTTGGCGGGGTTCCCGAGCACAGTTTTGGACTCTGACTTGGACGTGACCACAGAACTGTGGACACCAGAGGAATTTTATTGGTTTTCTTTTTCTTTTTCTCTTTGTTTGTTCCGTTTTCCTTTTCCTGTCTGATTGGTTTTATATTTGTTTGTTTGTTTTTGTTGTTTAGGTTTTTACTTTTATTGTTTTATTCTGTTCATCTTTTTTTTTCTTTTTTTTTTATGTGGGTACCAGGAGTCGAACTCAGGACCTTGTGCTTGCCAAGCAGGTGCTTATGCCGCTGAGCCATCTCACCGGCCCTATTCTGTTCATCTTTGTTCTCTCTTTCTTCAATTGTATTTCTTGATTTTTTTTTTGTTTTTGATATTTTCATGTGAGTGAACACTGTCTCTAGTCTTTCTGTTTTGCCTCAATGTTCTTTTGCTTTTTCCTTCATTCTTTCTCTCCTGTCCTCTGCTCCAGTTACCCAAAGCTTGGGTGATCATCCCTTGTCCTCCAGCCTTGCTTCTACTATATTTCTCTTCATTTATCTCTCTGTTTTATCCCTTACCCCTCTTAAATTCTCCCACGCATAGGGTAAAATCACACTACGAAGGTGAAATTCACTGCATACAAGTTTCTGGTTTATGTTGAACTTTGTTATATAACTGTAGATCTTGCTCCAATGGTTAAAGGTACCAAATTAATAGTTACCACAGTTTGTCAGTTCATAAACTCTGCTTGATGCTATTGTTATTGCTAATTATACTACTTTAGCCAGGGTGTCACATCTATTGTAATCAGTTGTTCTCTCTTGTATAACAACACTGTGATTGTCTGGGGTCATAATTATCACCATAGTCCAGTACCAAAAGACTGGGTGTGGAGCCAAATAGACAGCAAATTCTCATCCTGAATAAATTAGGAAGGTATGATCTTGGGACAGACACAAACACCAGGAACCACCTACACCTAGAAGATATCTCCGAGGAATAGACATTTCCTAGGGAAGCCTCAATACTAGTGATAAAGCTATCTACCATAAGAAATTTACAAGCATCAACACAGAAAACAAAACAAAATTAAAACATAGAAAATGACAAGACACAGAAGAAAAATGCAACACCAGACCTCCAGCCCACCCAGGCCAAGACCAGGGGACAACAAGATAGAGGAAACCAGAAGCCATCCACCTGAATTTTCTGAAATGATAGCAACAGAAGTCAAAGAAACAGATGAATGAGGCTATAGAGAAAATCAGATTAGAAATAATCTCTCAGGTAAAAAAAGAAATGATGATCAAAATGAAAGACTTGCTCAGTGAATCTAGACACAGATAAAAAAAATAGAGGAGCTTAAGAAAATGATGGAAATCATGAATGCCCAACATAGGAAAGAAATAGAATCCCTGAAACAGATTCAAATAGATATCCCAAAAATTAAAAATTCCATTGAAAGTATATGAAACTGATTGAACCAATGCAAGGGCACAATATCAGACTAGAAGACAGGATTCTGGATACTGACCACAAAAAGAAAAGATAGCTTAATAAAGCAAGGGACCATGAAAAATCAACCCAAAAGCTGCAAAATGATGCAAGTAAGAACAACATAAGATTGACTGGAGTCAATGAGAAAGCAGGAGACAACACAAACACCATAAAAAACCTGGTCACAGAAGTAACGGCAGAAAACTTCCCAAACATGGAAAAAGAACTTGACATACAAATAAGTGAGGTATATAGAACTCCAACTATCCATAACCAAAATAAATCTACACCAAGGCATAGAATAATCAAGATTCCAGAAATTCAGCACAAGAACAAAATATTCAAAGCTGTTAGAGAAAAGAAATGAATCATCTATAAAGAAAAGCCCATCAGAATCACAGCAGACTTCTCGACACAATCCCTTAGGCTAAGGAAATCTTGGAATTAAGTATTTCAAGTCCTGAAAGAAAACAGCCTCCAGCTCAGATTGATATACCCTGCAAAGCTATCTTTCAAAATCAATGGAGAAATAAGATACTTCCATGACAAAGAACGACTGAAGAAATTCATGACCACCAAACCAGCTCTACAAAATATTCTGAAGGATTTTGTTTTAGGATATTTTAGAAAGAGATAACAAGGACCACAATTCTAAGAACACCAAATAGAAAGAAGCCACCAGGCAAGGCAAGTGTTATGGTTTGTGTCTAGCGGTCCCCCCAAAGCCTCATGCAGTCATGAGGGCAGCTAAATGTAGAGTTTGTGATTGATTCATTGTCTAGTGCTGGGATTATGGGTATGAGTGCTACAACCACCCTAGGGTGAGTAGCCTACATACAATATAAGGGATAGAAAGAGTCTTCTCTGCTCTTTCTCACACTCCTCCCTTTTTGCTCTTGTTGCTTTTGCTGTTTTCCACTGCCATGAACTGTTGCTCTCTGCCATGTGCCACTCTGCCTTGGAGCCAGCCGAGTATGGACTGAAACCTCCACAAACTGTGAGCTAAACAAACATTTCCTTCCTTAATTGTGGGTGTCAGGTATTTTGTCTCAGCAATGAGAGAAAAGTAACTAACACAGCAAGCAATTAAACAGAGGGGAAAGACAGGGAACCAACAGCAGGAAAATAATATGACAAGGATAAGCCAATACATACCAGTTATAACCATCAATGTAAGTGGTCTCAATTCATCAAATGAAAGGAGCAGATAGGCTGAATGGATCAAGAAACAAGATCCAAAAAACATGCTGCATACAAGAAGCACATTTAACTCAAAAAGAAATTCATAGACTGAAAGTCAAAGGGTGGAAAACAATACTCTGCATGACAGAAACCTGGAAAAAAGGCAGGCATAACTATTCTATTTGCAGGCAAAGTGGATTTCAAGCCAAGATTGATCAAAAGAGACAAAGAAGGTCACTATGTACTTGTTAAGGGAAAACTCTAAGAGGAAGAGGTAACAATCATAAATATATATGCACCAAAACCAGTGCACCCAACTATATAAAACAAATATTGATGGACATGAAAAATCAATAAGCACTAATACAATTGTAATGGGGGATCTTAGTACCCCAGTGTCACAAATAGACAGATCAACTAGACAAGCAGTTAACAAAGAAATATCAGAACTGAACCAAACCTGTGAACAAATGGACTTAGTAGATGTCTACAGAGTGTTCCACCACACGACATCAGAATGCACATTCTTCTCAGCTCTGCATGGGATGTTCTCCCAAATAGACCACATACTAGCTCATAGAACCTGCTTAAGTAAAGGCAAAGGAATTG
This sequence comes from Erethizon dorsatum, assembly GCA_028451465.1. Taxonomy (NCBI): domain Eukaryota; kingdom Metazoa; phylum Chordata; class Mammalia; order Rodentia; family Erethizontidae; genus Erethizon; species Erethizon dorsatum. The sequence continues at coordinate 103,027,794 of CM051827.1, read as the reverse complement.
AAACTATCCCATACATATTATCAAACCATACTGCAATTAAATTGGAAATCAATGGCAAAAGAAACCACAAAAATTCCATAAATACATGGAAATTAAATAACACTCTCCTGAACAACAAATGGGTCACAGATGAAATTAAAGAAGAAATTAAACAGTATCTACAATTAAATGATAATGCTGATACAACATACTGGAACTTATGGGACGCAATAAAAGGAGCCCTAAGAGGGAAATTTATAGCAGTAAATTCTCACATCAGGAAAACAGAATGAGCTCAAATAAACAACTTAATGTTGAACCTCAAACTTCAATAAAAAGAAGAACAAATCAGGCCCAAAGCTCATATGAGGGAGGAAATTATAAAGATAAGAGCAGAAATAAATGCAATTGAGACTAAGAAAATAATACAAAGAATCAATGAATTGAAGAGTTGGTTATTTGAGACATTAAATAAAACTGAGAAACTCTTAGCCAACCTCATCAAAAAGAGGAAAGAAAAGACTCAAAATCATGCAATTAGGAATAAAAAGTGTGAAATCACAAGGGATCCTGCAGAAATCCAGATGATCAACAATACCTACTTCAAGAACCTGTATTCTAATAAGATGGAAAACACAGAAGAATTGGACAGATTCCTAGATACATATGAATTACTAAAGTTGAATCAAGAAGATATAAAAATTCTAAATAACCCAATATTGGTCAATGAAATTGAAAATGTAGTTAAAAACTAACCAACAAAGAAAAGCCCAGGTCCTGACGGATTCACTGTTGAATTCTACAAGAAATCTAGAGAAGATCTAATGGCATTACTCCTCAAACTCTTTAACGAAATTGAAAGGGAAGCAATACTCCCAAATTCATTCCTGGAAGCAAGTATTACCTTGATACCAAAACCAGAGAAGGACCCAACCAAAAAAGAGAACTACAGGCCAATCTCCCTAATGAACATGGATGCAAAAATCCTCAATAAGATACTGGCAAACAGAATGCAGCAGATCAAGAAAATTACACACCATGACCAAGTAAGATACATCTCAGGGATGCAGGGGTGGTTTGACATATGCAAATCAATAAATGTAATACACCATATAACAGAGCCAAAGACAAAAATCACATGATTATTTCAGTGGATGCAGAAAAAACATTTGACAAAGTCCAACACCCATTCGTGATAAAAACCCTACATAAAATTGAAATAGAGGGTCTTTATCTCAATGTGATAAAAGCCATCTATGAAATCAACTGCCAACATCACACTAAATATTTAAAAACTGAAAGCTTTCACTAATAATAGAGGTGATTTCCATTTATATTTTATAATTGTGGTAAAATACAATTAACCATTTTTTTTAAATTTATTATTTTTTTAAAGACAACAAGTAAGCATTCTCATGTATTAACAAACTCAAGAATTAGAGAATGTACAAATACCTTTTGGAGAAAAACATTACTCAGTATAAGATTAAGCCATGTAAAAGCTAGGTAAAAATAGAAGACTAAGGAATGGAATAGTCACAGTGAAATTGCATTTTCGTATTAGGGAGACAATACGATGTTTATAAATATGTGTCTGATTTATTTTACTTGTGAGTATTTTCTCAAGTTGCATCCATTTACCTATAAAAGTTTCCAGTTTATCTTTCTTTATGGCTGAGTAGTACTCCATTGTATAGAAATACCACATCTTTTTTATCCATTCCTTGGTTAATGGGCATTTGGGTTGTTTCCACGATCTAGCTATTACAAATTGTGTTGCTATAAACATGGGTGCACATATATCGCTGTGGTATATTTTTTGTTTTTTGTTTTTTAAAGAGAAGAAAAAATAAAACAATCAGGTACGATGTTTTTAATTCTTCTGGGAAGATACCCAGAAGGGGAAGAGCTGGGTCAAATGGGACCTCCAATCCTAGTTTTTTGAGGAATCTTCACACTGATTTCCACAGTGGCTGCACCAGTCGACACTCCCACCAACAGTGGAGAAGGGTTCCTTTTTCCCCACAGCCCCTCCAGCATTTGTTATTAGTTGACTTCTTGATAATAGACATTCTTTCTGGGGTGAGATGGAATCTCAGTGTTGTTTTAATTTGCATCTCTCGAATGACTAGTGATGTTGAACATTTTTTCATATATTTATTTGCCATTTGTATTTCTTCATCTGAGAAGTGTTTATTCATCTCAGATGCCCATTTTTGGATTGGGTCTTTAAATTTGGGAGGTCTGATTTTTTTGAGTTCTTTGTATGTTCTCGATAGTAATCCTTTGTCTGAGGAACAGCTGGCAAACATTTTTTCCCACGTTGTGGGTTGTCTCTTCACTCTGTTGGTGGTTTCTCTTGCTGTGTAAAAGCTTTTTAATAAGATGAGATCCCCGTTGTTGATTCTTTGTGATACTTCCTGTGCCATTGGTGTTTTATTCATAAAGTCTTTGCCTACACCAATGTCTTCAAGAGTTTTACCTATTCTATTTTCCAGGAGATTTAATGTTTCTGTTTTAATATTTAGATCTTTGATCCATTTTGAATTTAGTTTAGTGCATGGTGAAAGATATGGGTCTAATTTTAATCTTCGGCATGTGTAGAGCCAGTTTTTCCAGCACCACTTATTAAAAAGACTATCTTTCTTCCAGTGAATGTGTTTGGCACCTTTGTCAAAGACAAGGTGGCTTAGTATGTCTGGAGTTTTTTCTGCATCTTCTAATCTGTTCCATTGATCTTCGGGTCTGTTTTTTTGCCAATACCATGCTGCAAATAAACATTTTTAAATGCACAGCTCAGTACCATTAGGTACATTCACTGTGTTGTTCAACCATCTATCCTTAGAACCCTTTTAATCTTGCAAAACTCAAACTCTGTACCTGGTAAACACCAACTCTCCATCCCCCTTCTTCCATCCCCTGACAGCCACCATTCTTTCTGAATCTATGAATTTGATTCCTCTGCATACTTCATATAAGTGGAATCATGTAGTGTTCATCCTTTTGTATTATGCTTATTTCAAATGGCATAATGTTTTCAAGTAGAATGGCCTGACTTTTAATTCCTCATCCTCCTTGTAAGTAGATGGACTTTCAATGTTACGATCAACTTTGTGATGTGTTACTTATGTGGGGCATTTAGATCCACGGAACTATTCTGAAAGACAACTTCACAGGGCTGGGGAGGAGCTAAGGACATTTGGAGACTTGCTGCTGTCATCCTGGGAGTAAATCATATATAGCCAGCATTAATTCATTCAAACAGCTCTCAAAGGGATTTATGGGAAAAATAAAGTTGCAAGTAAAAAGTAAGAGACTGTCCTCACATTTTGAAGAATGCTTATGTATTTAAAATAACATGGGATTGTGCCAGATATGGTGGTGCATGCCTGTAACCCCAGCACTTGGGAGGCTGAGGCAGGAGGATTACCATGGGTTCAAGGCTAGCCTAGGGTACATAGTGAGCTCAAAACCAGCCTGAACTGCATAGTGAGACCCTGTCCCAAAAACAAAAAAACAAAAAACAAAAACAAAAAACACCCATAGCATTTTTGAACACTCAGCAAGGTACGGCTTCTAAAACAGTGTTTTGCTGTGAGCAATTCTTCAGTAGTACAGCTGTCCTTTCCAAATAACCAAATAACCAAATTGATCAATAAATGTCCTGCTAACTCTCTGGCTTCCCAGAGCACCTTAAGAGATTTTCCAGTGTGTCTTAAAAACCTTTGTTCCAACATCCTTTCCTACTGGCAGAGTGTAATAACCTACTGTTGTTCAAGACTCCTGGCAATGTGTAATATGAAAGATTGTTGTATTCTCGAGGGGGACCTTCTTCTGCAGCCCCTAAAGCTTGTTGTGGAACTACAGGGGAAGTTTAAGTACAAGACTTCCTAAATTTCAAACAGTGGGGTCATTTTCTGATCTTGCCTTTCTGATGGGTGTGATTAGGGAAATCCATGCTTTCTTTTCTTTTCTTTTCTTTTCTTTTCTTTTCTTTTCTTTTCTTTTCTTTTCTTTTCTTTTCTTTTCTTTCTATAAGCTGAAAAATGGGGTTAAAAATGGACCTAGATAGTCTAGCCTGATCTTCTCACCTACTGGAGTGTCACCATGTCATAGGAGCCTTCTGTTGTGTTGGATTTGCCATGTACTTTGGTATTTCCAAAGATGGGAGGGGCCTGGAGGTTGTGTGACAAACTACAGCTTCTTTCAGCATCCACAACAGCAGCCCTGCACCATGAGCTCCTGTGGGAAGAGGGCGTCCTCTCCCTGCTCCTGGTACCACCCACGGAGAATTGAAGAACCCCTGGCTCTTGCAAAGTGGGAGTCTGCCCTTCCAGCTCAGAGGAAGGTTTCCAGGGACTGTTTGAAGAGGAGGGAGAACAGTGAAATCTTCCAAAGTAGTTCAAAGGATCAGATAAGGATTCTACTTTGGCTCTTGTGTCCAGGAACTGAACGGCATTTGATTTGGGTGTTCCAGAATCTATTTGCCCACTTACATTTCCTCTCAGATAAAACATGTACATGGTTAAAAAGTTTAAAAAGAAAGTAAATAAAGGCAAACCACTCACACTTTACCTTCCTTGCCCCTCACCTGCCTGGCCCCTCACTTTCATTCCTTTCTGGTAATCCCTAGTATTTGTCATTTCTTGAGTAATTTTCCAGAGGTGCTTTATCAGTGAAAATGATCATGCATTTTTACTATCTATGTCCTTTGCACAAAAGTTCACATATTATAGACTGTTCTATATTTGATTTTTTTCTATTAATGCATTTTAGGGACATTTCCATCTCAGTATACAGAAAGAGTCCTCATTTCTTTGTACAGCTTGACTATTTTATGTGTGAATGTGTTGTTGTCCCTAAATATCTGCTCTTCTAAATACTGCTACAATCCCTTACATTGAGATATCTGCAAGTATTTCTAGGGCAATGAAGAGGGGTAAATTCTCGGAAATGGAGTTACTGAGTCACAAGCTATTCACATTTGTATTTATGGTAAATATTACCAAGGTAACTGCCCCAAGTCTTTCTTTCTCCACATCTTCACCAAGGGTTGGCAACTTTTGATGGATGAAAAATGTTCTTCCCACCTATTTTTCTTATTATGCCCCAAGTTGAGAATACTTATGTCTTTTTCCATGAACTGTTTGCCTACTTTTCTGTAGTTTGGTGGTGTTTTTCTCATGGATTCTGGAAATCCCCCAGATTTTCAAACATTTTGTCCATTTGAGAATAACCCTTTGTTATGTAAGCTTTCTTTCTCTACATTATACTGTGTTTATATTTTGGTTTTGGTTTTTTTCACTGAAGTTCATTTTGTATAAAATGCCTAGATCTTAAAAGTTCACCATGATGAGTTTTGACAAAGGTCCTTACTGTGTATCCATCTCCCAAGTCAAGATGTAGAATACCTTCTTTCTGTCAGAAACTCATTCTTGAAACTTTCCAATGGAAACTTCAATGGGCAACAGCTGCTCTGATTTCTATCACTACTGATTAGTCTTGCCTATGCTAAAATTCACATACATGTATATATTACTGTGTCCTGTGTCCTCCTGCAAGGGGAAGAAGAGACTGGGCCTGTTTGCTATGTCTTTAATGAAACTGAGGAGTCAGGGAGAGTCTGGACATTCCTGGAGTCAACAGTGGGAGAAAAAGCAAGAAGGAGAAGGAGGGGCCAGGGATATAGCTCAGCAGCACGGAGCCTGCCTGGCAAGCGCAAGGTCCTGAGTTCAATTTCCAGTCCCCACTCCACCAAAAAAAAAAAAAAAAAAAAAAAAGAATGAGTAGGAAAGAATAAGCTAGCGGCAGCTCGCATACATGAAGTCCTGAGTTCCACCCCCAGCACCGAGACACACACACACACACACACAGAGACAGAGAAGAGATAATGAGAATATTCTTAACACATGAAGAGAATAGCCTCATCTCTTTCCAAACACGACAGAAAAATCAATCCCTTTAACTTTGCCACTTTCCAGCTAGCAAATTTTCTCTAGAAGACTTCTTTTATGGGTATTTCTAAACCTGTAGCACATGGGAAAGATAAAAAGTATACAACACATGAGCTTTACAAGCTTTGGACTTTTCTCTCTCCTCTTAGATGACAGCTGGGCATCCTTCGACTATAGGCCATATGGAGGGAACATGACACTACACATTCAGCCTCCGTGTGCCACTACACATGACTTTTCTAGCAGCTGAGAGCACTTCGGAGGGGTGCAGGACAGCATTGGGCGTGTGCATGACAACAGCTGGCCCAGCACCGCTCATTCTCCATGCAGGCCCGTGGACCCATCCAGATGTGTGTCCGTTGTAGAGGAGCTCTGGCTCTGGAGGGGGTACCTTCCCCCATACCAGTCAGGCAGTGAGCTAAAGATTTATAGGACTTACACATGATCCCTTACAGTTTTTTCTATCATGGTCACCATTTGAGAATCTTGATGCCTAAATTCTCATTCAGCCATGTGCTGCCTTCTCTACTTACTTCAGAGAGCCCTGGTGCTAACTGTGCCATTTATAGCACTTACAATGGCAGGGCAGAAGCCTCAGAAGCTCATGTATCAGGTGTGCAGACGCTGGACTTGACACATACAAGTGACCAGACAGACACTTTCCTTTAACAACTTGTTGGTATGGAATCTCTATCTATACTAAGGCATTTTTCATTCATCTACTTGTGTGTTCCTTAAATATATTTCTTGAGTTGCAATTGGGTGCCAGAGCAAAACCAGGCATCATCTCTACTTCTCACAAATCTGGTTACTAGCGTGCACTCCCCAGCTCCACCCTGCAGCCCTCTACTCATGCTTCTCAGCCCTCGGAAAATAGAGCCTGAGCAGCACACAGAGGCCATGCGTGTTGTGTTATCAGAACGCTCCTAGCACAGGGAGAGAGAGGTGACAATGGACAAATGAGCAAGGTCAGAGAAGACAGGGGAAACACTCGGTGTGGTGACCGTGCAGGGCAGAGGTAGGAGCTTGTTGAAGATAGCGGCGAAGCCTTCTCTGAGGAAGTGAACTGGAGCTGGGGTCTAGAGGAGGAGCAGGCAGTCACAACAGGAGTGGCTGGGACAGCGCTGCAGACGGAAGCAGCACACACACAGCCCTGCGATAGGCCGGAAAGTGGTGAGCACGGCCTGAAAGGGAGAAGGAGAGGTAGGCATCGGGTAGCCATCCATGGTCCTGAGAAGGGTTCCGCCTTGCTCCTGAGAGGAAACCACCAGAAGCCTCCACTGGGAACAGCTCCTGGACTTCTGGTTAGCTGGGGCAGTCTTTGTCCCAGGCAAGTAACACAAAAAATAAAGAACAAAACCGTTTAGGATATTAGTAAGATTTGATGGTTTATGAAGTTTAGTCTGGCTAAAATGAGAGATGATGGGCAGAAAAGAGAAGATCGGAAGATTGGGAGAAATTAGGTCAACTGCCAAGTGTCAGAACAAAAAAGTTAATGAATGTATTGCAAGATAATGTTGTATAAAACACCAACAAGCCTAAATTCTAATGTATACCTGAAGAAAAACACTCCTGTGTATCTAGGTAGTGTGCTTCCATGTAAGAAATTTTCTAAGTGGCTCCTTAAAAAAAAGGAAGCTGTCATTCCACTCTCTCTCTCCCTCTCTCGCAATCAATTTACCTATATTTTAACTTAAAGTCTGTAGTGTTACTGTTTGCATTTTATTAATCTCTTGCAATTCTTTAATTTTAAAGAGAAAAAAATAGGACAAATTTTCAAAACAACATAATAGGAAAGGGCCGGTGAGATGGCTCAGCGGCTTACGCACCTGCTCGGCAAGCACGAGGGCCCGAGTTCGACTCCTGGAACCCACATACAAAAAAGGGGCCAGTGATATCGCTCAGCGGCACGGGCGCCTGCTGGCGCGTGAGGTCCTGAGGTCGACCCCCCGGTACCCACACACACACAAAAAAAAACATAATAGGAAGGTAACAATGGTTAATACATTACGTATTGTTATCTTTAGATTAGTTACTCAGGGTACAAGATATCAGCATTCAATTGTCCAAGCAATATTAGCACACACCTTTCTTTTCAATGAACTAAGTGAAATTAGTAGTGTATCTATCTTATCTTATATATATATATATATATATATATATATATATATATATAATTTTTTTCTTTTCCCTTCTTTCCTTTCTCCATTCCCCCATCCCAGTTTCTCTTTCCTTTTGTCCAGTTCTTCCTGTTTTACCATATCTATTGTACATTTTGGATCTTATTTACTCTTTCAGTTTCTCACACTAGGGAGACAATAGGATGTTTACACAAGTGCGTCCAGTTTACTTCACTTACGAGTATTTTCTCGAGTTTGCAATCCTTTCTGATTAAAATAAACTAGTGAATAGCATATAAACACTTTAACACTTTACCATGCCCTTTTACAATTGATTACAGGGCTCACCTATTACTAGACTTATCTGGAAATTATTGATGGGAAATAAAGCAAAAGAGAAGAAAAATTATTAAAATATAGTTTAGGTCTTGGAAAAGAGACGTGAGACTATTTTAAAGGTTCAAAAGGTCATGCTCATTCACGATGGGAAACTCTTCCTCATGCATGATTATCTCTAGACACCGGACATTACAACCTGATGAAAGGACAAGGACAGCAAAGGAGAACGTGTTGTAAGGTGTGGAAGTAGCAGCACAAAATGTATTTGCTGTCTATCTGAAATGAATAGTTATTGTGCTGTAGAAGAAAATTTAAGAGAAAGTACAGACATTAGAACACCTGGGAATGTATTGTAAATAAATAATCAAATATAGTATATGCCATTTATTCTTTCCCATAGAATAAGCTAAAGAACTAAATTATAGAGGCTTTGTGAAAACAGATGTTAGATACATCGGTCAATAGACAGGTGTATAGATAGATACTATATGGTATTTTTCTAAATGTCACATACATTAATCCACTTAAACACAATTTCATGTGATAAAGTGTTATTTAAAATATAGTTTTGTACATTAATATTAGATTTTAACAACTTGTAATTTTTTTTTTTTTTTGTGGGTATCGGGGGTTGAACTCAGGACCTCACGCTTGCCAGGCCGGCGTTTATGCCGCTGAGCTATCTCACCGGCCCACAACTTGTAATTTTTATGTGAAATAAGACAAATAACACTAAGCCATATTAGTTTTTCATTACAACGTATTTGGCACTTTCCAAGCTCAGAACCACATATCACTATGACTCACATAGAGAAATAGTTGGCTTGGAAATTGGCTGTTGCTGGGGCTCAGAAAACGACACACCACAAAAATGCCACTTTGGACTCCAAAATGAGAGCAGCTAGAGAGCAGCAGAAGCAGGAAAGGCTTCCCCTGAAGTTCCCTTTACAGACCAGATCTCCCAGTGAGAAACAGAATCACCTTCAGATCGTCTTAGTGAAATGTCAGTGACCACGCAAGATTAAGGAAGCTATTCACATTAACGCCAGTTTCCAGTGTTTAATTAATCCCTGAAAATAATCAGGCTCTCCACCCTCTTATTCTTTTGCTACAGGACTAACCTCTGTATCACAACACTGGGGATTACAATAGGCTCAAAGGAACCCAAGATAGCTCTTTCTTAGGGATAAAGATGGGCTTTAAATACTCAGAGGACCCAGAAGTGCCAGACCTCTTGTCCACTCGCCCGGGCTCGCCGGGCGGCCGCGCGCTGCCCGCGTTCCTGGGATGGGAAGGTGGCTGCGGCGCCGGCTCGGTGGGGCGCGGCGACGGGGGCCGAGCGGAGCTCCAAGTCCGCCCCTGGCCCGGAGGAGCCCTGTGCCCGGGCAAGGAGCCGTCAAGAAAGGGGAGCGGGTGGTGCTGGGGTGAGCGCGGGCCCGCCGTGCTTCCGGGCGCCGGGGCGGGGTCAGCGGGCTGTACGCGGAGCCGGGGCGCCCTCTGCCATCGCGGCCCCTGCCCAGGGCGTCCTCATCCCGACCTCCCGGGCTTCCCCACACCCCGGTCCGCGACCCCGACCCAAGGTCCCCGATCTCCGATACTCCGGACCTCCTCCCTTCCAGGTGCTTGACAGCCAGGGTCCCTGACCCCCCCACACACACACACCTCGGGCCTCCCCACTAAACCCTGGGTCCCCCTCTCCACCTCCCAGACCCCGCCTCCCGCGCCAAGTGCCCGCTGCAAGCCCGGGCACGAGCGACTCTCACGCGGGTACGCGTTTCCGCTTCCCAGCGCCACGCGGACTTCATGCTCCAACTTTCGGGAAGGAAACGCGGAGAAAAACAGAGCTGCGCCTTTAAGGGCACCCGCGTCTCGCCCCGTGTTTACATAACACGTGCAGGGAGCGTGGGGCGGGGGGGGGTGATCCGTTCTCCGCCCCCACGGCGCGGCGCGGGCGCAGCCCGGAGTCGCTCAGGGAGCCGTGCGCCGCCCGGATTCCCGGGATGGGGAGGTAGTGGCGGCGCGGGCTCCGCGGGGAGGGTTTAAGGGACGCACCCCAGCACCGCACTCAACACAGAAGTGTTACCAGGGACAGTGGACATTTATTAATCTGGAGGAAACTTGCTTTGCAGCACAGCTGCCGTTTTGTAAACAATTCTACCAGCCTGCAGACCGAGGCGAGGGGTCCCAGAGATGGTGAGCCACTTACTGACATCAGCCCTCTCAATTGCAGCATTTGTTTTTCTCTTTGTGAGTTACTAAGCAGGCATTTTGTCACCTGCAGAAAGTTCTGGCTTAGAGGGAAGCAGGCCATCTGTGCTGATCCCACCAGCTGCATGTAGCAGCACTGCAGTGCCGCCGTGGCGTTGAGAGGCCGTGGTCATTAACGCCTGTTAATGATGGCTGGAAATACTGTGGCACACACGCCTCTCGGATGACAAAACTGCTAAATATGCATCAGGGACGCTTTCAGTAGCAGGTTTAAGTCTTGATTGAGGTTTTCTTCCCAGATATCCACGTAAGGCTTCTCACTCTCAAATGCTTAACTCTGCTTGTTCCCTGTTTTTCTGTTCATACAGAATCTGTTTCTACGGTAAGAAATCATTATTTCAAACTCTGAACTTCCATTGTAATTAGTGCCAGTTTAACAGAATCCAGCCACAGCAGGCAGTTCCGTGTTCAGCTTCTAGGCTGTTGGTATGGAACCCACGGGCGTTTACTATCACCACGCACCTCAAAGGAGCCCTAGCTGCCCCTCGCCTTCTCCATCCCACCTGGCTTTCCTAGGTCCCGCTTCCTGCTCCTCATAGTTACTGGAATTGTGAACAGAACTTTGATCATACCGGGTGTGGTGGTGCATGCCTGTAATACCAGCACTTGGGAGGGTGAGACAGGAGGATCCCTGCGAGTTTGAGGGCAGCCTGAACTGCATAGTGAAACCCTGTTTCAAAAAGACCAAAAAAAAAAAAAAAAAAGGAACTTTGATCAGTGAAGTTAGGTTTTCCTGGAGTGAGTGGTTACTTCTGGGTCCTTTCTGCAGAAGAACCATAGACACAAAGGAAAGTGCTTTCACACCAGATCCCAGAAAAGTATGCAGATTAGATCCTTGCACTTCTCGAGCTGTTTCTCACATACTGTACCTGAACTATTTCCGAATAATAAGCACTCAGTCTTTTGATCCTTTAAATCATCCAGTGAAAGAGTTGTACTAAAAAGCTGTATTACTAAGGTGCTTGCCTAGTTTTCCCAGTTGGTCCTGCAGCTGGTTGGAGACAGGCTGGGGAGCTCAGGTTTGGGCTTCTGCTCATTCTTCCTTTCCTGTAGGTGCACACTGGGCCTCCTTTGAGTCAGGCTGGTTCTGTGATTGCTTTGATCAGTCCTGTGGCTTCTAGGTGTCGTTGATGTGATGTTGGAGCCTCTTGCTTTTTTGCGCTTTACATTCATTTGCTGGGGCTGCTGTAACAGAATAGCGCGGGCAGGAGGCAGCACCAGTAGAAACCTTTCTCTGGCCTTTCTGGAGGCTGGAAGTCCCAGATGGAGGTGTCAGCAGATTGGGTCCCCCACGGCCTCTGTACTGGGCTTACAGCTGAGCACCTTTACACCACACACACTTGGCTCTGGTGCCTCCTCTTCTCCTATGCCACCAGTCACGGGATTCAGGATCCTCATTTACCAAATTCCCATCTCCAAATACCCTCACATTCTGAGGTTTTCTGGGAGTAAGCGCTTCAATATAATGAATTGTATGGGGGCACAGTTCAGACCATGAAGTTCTTCTAGAGGACAGCTGCCACACAGGAGTCTGACTGCCGCGTGGAGGAGCGTTGCTCTGGTGGATGAGCGATTATGAAAGGGAGGAGAAAGGCCTCCCACCTCCTGCTGTTCCAGCCACCCCAGCCTCAACAGCAGATGCAAGAGGGAAGCCATCATAGGTCCTCGTGCCCATCAAGCTGCCTGTCCAGGCCTCACTGAGCAGGGTGAGCTCTTTCCCCCTCGGTCTACGCAAATGCCAGAGTCACTGGTGGGGGTGGGGTGGGGTGGCAGTTGTTTTAAACCACTGCATTTTCAGGAGGGTTTGTTAACATAGCAACAGACCACTCAGACACCACAGTACCGCATTGGCAAGTGCTTTAGTCGTCAGATCTGACAACTCTGAAGATGAAACAACTTCAGTGACTTTTTGTTGTTTTGTTTCCTTTGGGTGATTATTTTAAGAAGCATAATTTCAGACTTTTGGGTGAGTTATTCCAAATGTTCATTATGTTATGGCTTGAAAATCTTAACTAACAAAAGCATTTGAGTAACTTCATCATACATGAGACATCTGTGAGTTTGTTTGCATTCATTAACCTCTATATGCAATGCTATCTCCTGAAATTCGGCGGAGCAGGACAGCTGAAAAATACCCCGGTTGAGCTGAGAACCATGCTTCTGGGAGCCTCTCACATAAGCAGCTTTCACCCAGGAGGATTAAATTCATGACACAGATTTTCAGGCTTTTAAAGGTCACCTGACATGAAATAATAGAAGTAATAGAGATTTGAGTAGGAGAAATAGTCTATACCAGTATCCTGTAGGTCCAGAGCACCCAGCAGATGAGAAGAATGCTTTAACCCTGCAGTCCACTGGTTAAATGAGAGGATGAAACGCTCATTTATAGCAGTTGTACTTGTCTGCAACTGTGGGCACTAAGAGTGCAGCCTAGTTCCCGAGATGCTTTGTCCGTCTTGTGCACACTGTGGAGGACGCTCCCCGTCAGCTCAGAGGCCAGCAGTGACGGAAGGATGTTCTCAGCTGGTGTGGTTTGGGTGGGCTGTGTGCCCTGTTCAGTGGTCGGCTCGGTGCTCTGCCACCCATTCTGCACAGTACTCAGGCCTGAGGGACCTGCAGGCATGGGAGCCACCAGCTACTCCTCCAAGCTGGACACGTGTCCAGTAAAGAGAAAAGACAGGATTCCTCTTGTCGCTGGCTCAGATAAATGTGACTTCTAACATTTCCCCAAACCCTTTTGAGGAATTTTAACATTTTTCACTTTTAATCAGAGGGACCAAAAAAGGGAGAACCCAAACTTTTGCATTTGAAATTGATCAACTAAGTGTTAAAGAAATTAAATTTCAAAATAGTGTGTTTCTTAAAAAGTTTGTAGCTTTTATCCTTTTGTAGTTTTTAAAACTTAGAACTATAGTAAGACTTTGGGGACTGTGCATAAAATTTCATGTGCTCCATATGGGTATATTTAATGAAAAGTAGGATCATTGTGCATACAGAAATTGAGCATTACCTAAACACACACACAAAACAGTACCCATCCATTTGTGATGCTGTTTGATGGTGAGGATTTCAGTTAGAGGGCCAGGAGTGCTGGAACTCTCGTCACATAAAGAAATGCGAAGACATCAGATGCAGTGCAGGGGAGTGGTGGTTGGAGGGAGCTGAGATTCTGGGACCACTGTGTGCCAGGTTCTGGTAGGTGTTTGTGTCGTGGGTCTAGGAACTGAGTTTCATTTGGGCGGTGGGGCTGCAGCTTGGTGACTTGTGTAAGCACGTGTTCCGTGTTGGTGGCAGAGCTTCGCAGAAGGCAGGTCTGCCTGGGTCTGAAACTCACTTCCTTCCACCCAGACATGAGTCCTGCTGAGGAGATTGCCAAGGGCTTCCCCGGCCAAGTGACCTTTCAGCAGAGCTTTGAAGGGTGATCTGGATTTTTACAGAAGAGTAATAATGAAGGCACAGGAAAGTGGTCAGAGGCTGAAGTGCTTGAGGAAGGAGATGGTCAGAAAGTTAGCTTGGAGCTGCCAGCAGGGTTTGTGCTGCATGGTGCATAAGGACAGAACAGTCCCTGCCTGCATGGAAGTTATGCTCTATTAGCAGAGAAAGAGAAGCAATTTAAACCTGGCAAGGTGCTGTGGGGTTTTAGGGGGGGCACTTCCATGCTGTAAAACTTGTTTTTGGGGAGGGAACGATTCTGTGTAAACTGAGATGGGGAGGCTGAGTAGGAGTCTGCTGAGATCTGGCGGAGAAAGAGGTGCACTCCTAGGCGCCCAGGTGTGGGGAACTGGGAGATAGCCGTGTGTTTGGAAATCCAGGGACAGTGAGAAGGTGGGAAGGTGAGCCCTGGAGGGACAAGGCCTCCTCAGGGAGCCTTGCTGATAACGTTGAACATAGTCATTCCAGGTGGGAGGCAGCTCCAGGGCTGGAGATGAGTCAAGTCATCCCCAGGACTGGGTCTAACTCTGTTTCCTCTTTTGTAGGCCACTTCCCCCTCCCCGTCTCCCTTTCTCTGCCAAGGTATAGTTGGTCCCCATTCTGTGTGATGGTCTGGATTAAACCCCTGGTGTAAAGTATTCACTTGGGGCTCCGGAAAAAGATGGCGGATCTGTAAGAAGCAGGCAGTGAACCTCTCCAAAAGTCACCATCCGGACACTGGAATATAGTGACTGGAGGAGGACAAGAAAGGGAAGTGGCTCCCATGGACCCAGGAAAGATCTGAAGCGCAGTTCGGGGCCCACGGAGAAAGTGAAGAGAGAAACTCCAACAAAGAAGAAGGAGGTGGCCGCCGGCGCCTTTTCCCTGTCTCGGGAATCCCGACGCGACTGAAGCGGTTCAAATCTACAGACATGCGGTGACTGCCGGTGCCCCCAGGGGCCTCCACGGAGGAACGCGAGAAGCAGCAGCCGTGAAGAACACACTGACTGGTGGTGAGTGCTGATGCCCAGCCGTCCCGCGTGCGTGAGAAAGCGACTAGCTGGGCGCCATTGTGTGGGGGGGCAGCAGCTGAATTCAGAACTCAGGGCGGCTGCCACTCCACCCACAGCTCCAGCGGGGACCTCTGCGGAGAAACGCGAGACACTGTGGTCCAGAGAAGCACCAGCCGAGAGGGACACACTGACTGGCGCTTTTCTTTCTGGTATTCCAAGACTGAGATTGTCTAAGGATCACAGAAAACACTGTGGCACAGAACCAAAGAACCAAGGACTGGGCCAAATAGGCAGCAACTTCTTATCTCCAACAAATTGAAGAGGTAGGATATTGCAGCAGGCTCAAAACCCAAAAATAAGCTACACCTGGAAGATACCTCAGAGAAGTAGCCATCTCCTAAGAGTTTGAAATACTAGCAATAAAGCAACCTACCATAGGCAATTTACAAACAGCAACCCAGGAATTAAACTAAAGAAAGAAAAGAAAATGAGACGACACTTAAACAAGATGCAACCCCACACATCCAGTTCACCAAAGGCAAACCCAGGGGGCAGTGAGGTGGGACAAACCGAAAGCCACCCACCTGACATCTCTGAAGTGGTAACAACAAAGCAGTTGAATGAGGCTCTGGAAAAATTTAAATCAGAAATAATTTCTCAGATAACTGCAGACATAATGTCCACAATGAAGATCATGCTTAAGGACGCTAGAGCAGACACAGACAAAAAAATAGATGAGCTTAAGAAAATGATGGAAGCCATGAATGCTCAGCATAGGAAAGAAATGGAATCCATAAAGCAGATTCAAGCAGATATCCAGGAGAACAAAAATTCCATTGAAAGTATTTGTAGCAGATTAAGCCAATGTGAGGACAGGATCTCAGATATAGAAGACAGGCTTGCAATTGGTGATCATGAAAAGAAAGAATTCTTAAAAATAGCAAAGGACAATGAAAAATCAATCCAGCAGCTGCTAGATGATGCAAAGAAGAATAACTTAAGATTGATTGGAGTCAATGAAAAAGCAGGAGACAGCATAAATGACATCAGAACACTGTTCACAGACATTATTACAGAGTATTTCCTTGGTAGAGAAAAAGAATTTGATGTTCAGATAAGTGAGGCTTATAGAACTCCAATTAGCCACGATCAAAAAATATCTTCAGCCAGGCATATCATAGTCAAGATTCCAGAAATTCAACATAAGAGTAGAATCTTAAAAGCTGTTAGAGAAAAGAAACAAATCACCTATAAAGGAAAGCCCATCAGAATCACAGTGGACTTTTCAGCACAAACCCTCAAGTCAAGAAGAGCTTGGAATGATGTATTTCAAGTTCTAAAGGAAAATAATCTTCAACTTAGATTGATGTACCCTGCAAAACTATCTTTCAAAACTGATGGAGAAATAAAATACTTCCATGACAAAGAACATCTGAGAAAATTTATAACCACCAAACCAGCACTCCAAAATGTTTTGAAGGACATTCTAGAAAGCGATAACAAGGACTACAACTCCAGAAACCCCAACAGAAGGAATCCACCAGGCAGAGCAAATGATTAAAGAGAGGGAGGGAAAAATAAAAATTAAAAGAGGCAGAGCCAACAACAAGAAAATCACATGACAAGGATAAGTCAATACATACCAGTTTTAACCATTAATGTTAATGGTCTCAATTCACCAATCAAAAGGCACAGACTGGCAAGTTGGATCAAGAAGCAAGATCCAACAATATGCTGTATACAAGAAACACATTTAATTCAAAAAGAAATTCATAGACTGAAAGTCAAAGGATGGAAAACAATACTCCATGCGACAGGAACCCAGAAAAAAGCAGGGGTAGCTATTCTTTTTGCAGACAAAGTGAATTTCAAGCCAAGAATGATTCATAGAGATAAAGAAGGTCACTACATACTTGTAAAGGGAACAATCCAAGAGGAAGAGATAACAATCATAAATATATATGCAACAAATACCAGTGCACCCAACTATATAAAACAAATATTAATGGACATGAAAAATCAATCACTAATACAATTGTATTGGGGGATCTCAATACTCCACCGTCACAAAAAGACAGATCAACTAGACAAAAAAATCAACAATGAAATATTAGAACTGAACCAAACTTTGGAACAAATGGACTTAGTAGATGTCTACAGAGTGTTCCACTCCACAACATCAGAATACACATACTTCTCAGCTGCACATGGGACGTTCTCCAAAATAGACCACATACTAGCTCATAGAACCTGCTTAAGTAAATGCAAAGGAATTGAAATTATCCCATGTATATTATCAGACCATAGTGCAATGAAATTGGAAATCAATGGCAAAAGAAACCACAAGAATTTGCTAAACACATGGAAATTAAATAGCACTCTACTGAACAACCAACAGGCCACAGATGAAATTAAAGAAGAAATTAGACAGTTTCTGCAACTGAATGATAATGACAGTACAACATACCGGAACTTATGGGATACAATGAAAGCAGTCCTAAGAGGGAAATTTATAGCATTAAATTCCTATATCAGGAAAACAGAGCAAGCACTATAACCATGGGAAATAATAGATTCATCAAAAATAAATGTGAGATACTTTTCTTTCAGGGTTAAAAAAAGAAAAAAAAAGGGCCGGTGAGATGGCTCAGCGGCATAAGCGCCTGCCTGGCAAGCGCGAGGGCCCGAGTTCGACTCCCGGATCCCACATACGAAAAAGGGGCCGGTGATATCGCTCAGCGGCACGGGCGCCTGCGGGCGCGCGAGGTCCTGAGGTCGACCCCCCGGTACCCACAAAAAAAAAAAAAAAAAAAAAAGTACTCACTTGGTCACCTAGTGGTTTGTTTTGAGAACTGGAGCTGCAACCAATGAATGTGTTGGGGTTGTCCCCACAGGCCGAGCAGCCAGGGATCAGAGAACTTTCCCTTCCTACGCTCAGCCACTATGCCCAGAGCCTGGCATCCCCACAGGTCCCAGTGGTGGCATCCCTGTGCACTGTCCAAAGGGAGTGGCCATGGGCTTCCTTTCTCTGTGTCTGGGGCAGCTGGGTGGTACCGTGTAGGTAACAGCAGGAAGACAGCTCTCTTCCAGGCCATCCTTGTGGTCCAGAGTGGGCTGGTCCCTGGGCTGCCAGTCTCTGCGGCCTTGGCCATCTCCTGCTGAATGGTATGTTGTCAGGTAGTTCCTTTAGAAATGGCTCGCTAATGAAGCGTATGCCAGGTCCATCTTGCCTTGAGCAAAGAATTGAAGGAGACAAACCAAAAACAGTGCCAAAAGTTTGTTTGAAAAGTGAGGGGCGAAGGGGTAAGGGAGAAACTGGTTCTGCAGAGTGACCTTGGGCCAAACAAAAGAGGAAAGAACAAAAAAAAAGTACACTCTGGTCTACAAGACACAGACTGGGCCACTGTGAGAAGTCAGGAGAATGGGCCACTGTGAGAATTCAGGAGAATGGGCCCCTGGTGACATCCCGTCTCTTTTATGCCATCTACATCTCATGGGGACCCCCAAGAAATTTTATATATGGGGTCCAGGGAATTATTTGGTGCTGTCCCAAGGTCTTATAAGTGACTGTTCCTGAGTATCTCTTAGCCAGCTTTGCCACGGCCTACCTCCTGTCTCAGGAGCAGCAGCCATGTGGGACAGGTGGACATGGTGTCTTGCCCCCAGACCAGCCCCTCTGATGGTGTCATTGAGCACTTTTCTGTTCTTGTGACTTCGCAGGGAGTAGGTGGCTGCTGCCCTGCTTGCCTGTCCTACCGGGCCAGGCTCTGCCTCTCTACCTCTGCTCCACCCTTCTGGTGCCGCACCGCTTTCACACTGCAGTGGAGCTTCCGGGTCAGAACCTGAGCTTAAAATCACCACTAAGGAGGAAGCCTCAGGATCTGAACCAGTTTTTCCTTCTTCCTTTCTTTTTTTCCCATGGAGGTGGAGAGGAAATTCTGGCTGTACTATTACTGCTCCTTCGTGGCCTGGTTGTTTCTCCCCTTCGGGGAGGTCCCCAGAGGCTGGCTCAGGGATCGGGACGGTGGCTGTCCTTCCTGGAGTGCTTCTGCCCAGCTGCGGAACTGATGAAAGGGGGAAGGGACCATCACTGGTCATCGGCAGGTGAGGAAACTGAGTCATAGTGCATGAGAAGCCTCTCCAGGGTCGTGGAACTAGCATAGGACAGAGCTCTAATTTGAATTTAGACCTTTCTGATTCCAACACGGCTGTTCTTCAGTCCTGCCTTTATCTTACGTGTTCAGCAGAAGTTTCACACCTTTTAGTTTTATTTTTTAGCCAACCTCTTGCATACTGGGTATTCTCATTAAACGTATGATACAAAACTGTACTCTTTTCATGAAGTTACCAGCAAGGATAAATGTTTTTTCTTATGTTCATAACTTAGATTAACTTTTTAAGGAAAAAAATTGCTTTGCCTCCTTATGTTTTACATTCTTAGTGTGTTTTCAAAACATTAAAGGCATAATTTCTGGGAAATAGAAACTAATCCTCATCATATCTGCCTTCTTATTTACCCAAATATATTATAGTTGAGTTAATGCTTCAAGGAAAGATCATTTCTCTAGTTTCCAGGATGATCCATTGCATTACTCTTTCCTCCTCCAGAGCAGCTGAATAACCCTGTAGTTGTGGCACACACCCTCGAAATTGGCCTTTGTTCTGTGTGCTGTTGGTGTCATCGAGGCCTGCAGTTGTGTTTGGTTTACAGCTTACAAGACAGCTTCAAGCGCTTTTCCTCTGCAGTAAAGGTCGGCGCGTGTCTGGAACCCAAAGCCACTGTGTGTTGAGATTTCTTCTTGTTAGTATCGATTAAGGGAATTGCACTCCCAGCTTGTCTCCTCCCTGACAGTACTGAGTATGACATGTCCCAGTAATGGCACGCGTTCAGCCAGTCCGCAGAGAACAGCAGGCCAAATAAATCACCTTTTGTTTGCTTCTCCTGAGTGTTGACTTGGGCCAGGTGTGAACTCTCAGGCTTTGATGAAATTCAGTGGCCTCGGATCCTCTTGAAAGCGGACACAGCTTTGGGCTGCACAGTCTCCCTTCCTGTGATGCGTTTAAGCCTTTTCAGTGACACGTGGTGAGGTGTGTGTGACCCAGGGCTTAAGAAAACCACTTAGCAAATAAGCTCCTCGTGCTAGCAGATGGTGAAATACCAGAGGACAAGTGCGGTGTGTTGATAAGCAGTGTTATATGGGGGAGAGAGAGACCGGGCGGCACGGCAGGGCCGTGATTCGATCAGCCGATTCTGATGATGTAATGAACTACAGGGAGTGCTTCACACGCACAGAATGCCCTTCCATTGAATTATTGTCTCATAGCGGTGTCTGTTCATGTACTGCTGCTCTAAATATTAAAAGATACTGAAAGTCACTTTCTTCCTCTGATGTGCGAGAAGAGACACACACATCTCTGTCGCTTTGTAATTCGTGTTGCACCTCCACGGCCGTCCAAGCTCCTCGTTTAGGTTTGTGAGTGGGAATCCTGTCTGGGACGCAGAACGTGCGGACTCTGTGCTGTGAGTGTGTGGAGAGCTGCCTCTGGCTCACACGGTGGGGTGAGTGGACTGGCCGGGGGTGTGCCCTGGCTGGCTCTTCCCGCCTCCTCGCAGCATTCTGCATGTGGGCCTTCTTCCTTCACGTGTGTGCAAAGCCTGCAAAAGCCCTGAGCCCTGCATGGGCCGTGCTCCGCAGCAGCCGTCCTGGAGGAGCTTACATCTTCCCTGCTGACCTGTGAGGGGGCAGAGGAGCCCAGCTGCTCAGTGAGGCCTGTGAGCTGCACATCAGAAAAGGATTTGGAGTTCTGGTCTCAAATTCTAAAACTCTTACACACCTGCTTTTTAAGTGTGTATAAGTGTCTTATTCTCATACCAGGGGTTTATGAGACTGCAGACAGCGCTGAGGCCATGTCATCATCAGTGATAACTTTTTTTTTTGTGTGTGTGGGTACTGGGCATCGAACTCAGGACCTCGTGCACCAGCAGGCACCCGTGCTGCTGAGCGGTATCACCGGCCCTTTTTCCGTATGTGGGTACCGGGAGTCAAACTCACGACCTCGCGCTTGCCAGGCAGGCGCTTATGCCGCTGAGCCATCTCACCGGCCCATCCGAGATAACTTTTGATAAAGATCAGAAGGGTGTCAGTCTTCAGCTCTGGCGTTAGGTGCTAGGAACGCTGGAGACTCGCCCCGCACCCCAGCCTGATGAGTGGGAGGGATGGGCAGCAGTGTAGGCTGTGGGAGCTCTGCTGAGCTCCTCCCTGAGCGGCGGCTGTGTGCTCACATTTCCTGTGTGTCCCTCCTCCAGGCCGCGACCGTCACAGGAGGCCTCGTGTTTCCTGTTACCTCCATGAATGACATCCACCTCGGACATTCCACTTCCTCCCCTGGGGGAAGGGCTTTCGGTAGCGCTTTAAACTCAGCCTTGTGGATCTTTCTGTGATCTTATTGGGACTTTCTATCCACTTGAACTCTCACTGTGTTAGTGGCTGGTAAGTCACGTCCTTGATTTCCTGTAAAATTATTTCATCTCAGTTTCTGTTAGGTTAAGTCAGTTTTAAGTTGTATGTGATGGATGCTTATAACTTTTCAGTGTTAACACTAATCATTTATCTTTTTTTCACTGAATGGAAAAAAATTTAAATTTAAAAATTTAAATTCCATTTAAAAATTTAATGGAAAAAACTTTAAGCATTTGTATTCAGGTAATACACTACTAGTTTAAAAAGCTGTATACCAAAAGGATATATTAAAAATATTAACAAAAATTCCTAAAGAGGGAAGAAAAATCATCCATGATGCTAATACTATTTTCTTTTTTTTTTTCCACATTGCCTTCTAGTTATGATCCATTAACTTTTTGTATACTTCATTCTATATGTAATATATGTGATTTTTTTTTAGTATTAAAAGCTTTATTTTTAGGGAATTCAATTAATGCTAAAAAATTTTAAGATAAGCCAAATATGTTTTTCTTGCTCAAAGCAAGTATATGTTAATGGGTTATTTAGTACAAATTCTGCTTTGCGGGGCTGGCATCAGGAACTGCCATGTGATTTCTAAGGTCTCTGTCTTCGCAGCAGGACACAGCGGAGGAGGAGGAACAGATGGCTCTGCCCAGCTTGAGCTCTCTAGAAGATCTGTAAGGGTGTGGCTTCAGAAAATCAGGTTAGGTGCTGGAAGGAAAGGACACTTTGAGGACGGTAAATTCTCTGCCTGTATTGTTCTGGCAAGCCCTGCCCTGGGTGCACCCCCAGCCTTGACCTCTGTGACGCGGAGCTTGCTTCTTTTCTTTCCTTCAGCTTCTGCTCACACAGCTCCCTTTGCTTGCCTGCTCTCCAGCTCTCTGTCTGCCACCTCCTGCTCAGTCCTAAGGATGTAGCTGGGCATCATCTCCAGCATGATGCGCTTCCCAGCTCCTCCCCTCCTTTCCAGCCAGCCAGGAGCAAGGGTTTCTAGTCAGTCTTCTGGGTCTGGTGCACCACCCCCCTCTGAAAGCCAACCTGAGTTTATACACTGGGCCCCCTCGGGCAGGACCTAGGGCTCCCTTGCTCCATCTCACATGCTGTGTCCAGGCACCAGCAGTGCCTGCTGTCAGGAGGGATGCAAGACGCCCTCCTGCAGTAGCATTCTGCTGTGGGTGGCCTCTCCCACATTGCTCTGTTCTATGCTCTGGTTTCTAAAAATGCATTATTAACTCTAAAATAGGCATTTAGTTTTTTTATATTTCTTTAATGGTCTTTCTAAAAGTATTCTCCTGTTTGTGTCTCCCAAGGCAAGGTGATTGTAAGGTTCATCAGTGCACAGACACGATGGTGCTCATTGAAAATTGACTGGGGGGTCTTGAAATGAGATGGTAATGAATTAGAAATTTCCTTCTAAACTTTAAGAAAGAGAAAGGGTTAAAGTAGATGAGTATGGGGGTATGACCTGAAGCTGACAGTCACTTCAGCTTTTGGCTTTAAATTACTTTTCTTAGTATGTGGTATTAAAAATCTCCATAGAAAAATCAACAAACCCAGCCATATTTTGACAGTGATAAATCTGTATTTTTACACAAAATTAGTTGCTCTGATTTCTTATCTTTTCACTCTGCAGCCACAGAGAAGTACTCTTTTCATTATTTTTTTCCTGATACTCACCACAGCTGCTTTTGCCTTTGTATGCTGGCTGGGGTGCTTGTGTGTGCTTTCACTCTGTGTCTTCTTCAGCTCCTTTCCTTTGATTCTTAGAGAACTTTATGCTTCCAATGTGTATATGGTGTTTACTCTTCAGCCAATTCCAATATATTTTTTTCGTGTCCCCACAAGCATACTTGCTGTTTGACTTTTCCATTGTACTGTGCTGAGGGCAGCTTGAAGCAAGATAGCCGGGTTAATCTGAAAGCCAACCGGAGTTTATTTTTGCTCTCTTTTCTTTCAGACTGTTGTCATGAGGAGCCAGAGATCTTGTCATTAAACTCTTTCTTTTCACTAGAGAGAGTGATGAGCCAGGGAATAGAAGTCATCTCTCGTCTCCGTCTTTCTCTCCTTCTGTTCTCAAATGAATATTCATCTCCTTTCTCCATTCCCACTCCTGGTCTTATAGGAAACATAATAATGAGATGTCTAAAATTCAGATTATTCTGGAGATTTATAAGAAATAAAAAGGGAAATATGATATTTTAAAAATTACACATACATGGGAGGGCGGTGTAGTGGCATAGATTATTGTGAACTGAGGCCCTTGTTCTGAGTGGTGTCTCTGTGACCCCAAAGCTGCAGTCTAAGTGTAAAACGCAACACGGACACAAAGCAGGCTGCGTGAGCACGTGTGCTGCCTCCTGACCTGCCCGAAGTAAAGGGGAGCAGTGTGCTGCGCTGTGTACAGCGATCTTTGGGGGAAAACTGCAGTGCAAATGATTGTGAACCGTGGTTTTGTAAAGTAGCTTACTGAATTTGTTCATTTCATTTTGATCAGATTATATGAGACTGTCTTACAGTGAGTATCTGGCTGATTACTTTTGTAGATTTTCATTTTGGTATTCGAAGGGCACATGTTGTCAATAAAAAAATGATTCAGAAACTGCAGATGTTCTCTAGAATGAGAAATAATGCAGAGGGCTGGTAGCCCAGAGATTTTGGGGGGAGAATGTTGGTGGTTAATGAGTTAATTTCTTACTGAAGATCTCTCTAAAGTGAGATTTCTATAACAGCTGATGTTTTGGGCTTTCTGTTATAAATGTATTAGCTACAAATGATGACAGTTATTAAATTGGATACAGCCTTTTATATTTCAAAATCTGGACCACTTATTTCCTCTGGACCGAAAATAACTGGATTTAAAAAGAAAAAAAGACAAGGGCATATCATGATATGCTGAATGTTTTATTCACTAGGAAGACTGAACGCAATAGACAGCAGCCTGCATGTGACCCACTGGAGACCCCGCTGACCGGGATGCCACAGGGTGCCCTGCATGTGGGCCACTGAAGGTTCACAGAGTCTGTATAGTGGATTTTGCCTCTGAATTACAATGGATGATTCCACCCTTTCCTGCACAACATCTGAGGTCCACTCAAGTCTTCTATGATGAGTGAGGCTTGCCTTGTTGATCTTAATGTAAAAGATGTAGAAAACTGGGACCCAAGGGCATCCTTTAAAAATTTCTGTCAAACATTTTACTCCTATAAATAAGATTTAAGAAGTAAAAGTTGGCTCACTTGTGTTCTGCAGGGGAAGCGTCTCACACCCCCCGCTGTGCCTTTGGCCATGCCCGGAATTTCTGGATTAAGATAGTGTGACCACAAAATAAACGTGTTTGCTGGGTCTGTCTGTGGAGCATATAATTTGGAAGCATCACTGTTAACTACCAGATTGTATTTTTAACCAGTTTCTTGTAATGCACTGAGCTACTGAAAATGAGATTAAATCAGGATTTCAGCTGCCTTGGAGAACGGGGCTGGAAGGAGGTGGGAGGCATCAAAGGTGATCTGTCATTCTCCAGGACTGTTCAGTTAGAGGGATGCCTTTTTCAAAAATAAGAACAAAAATAATAATTGACCACTTCAGCCTGCTGACCCTGGTCATTGTTCCATCCTCTGATGTAATTTACTGAGTGTCAAGGATTTTAATTGATGTGTGAAGCAGAGATTTATGTGGGACTTCTGCCAGTGGTCTCACTCTAAAGTCAAATACACATCTTCTTTTCCTTTCTCTCTTCCTTCTCCTAATGCCCTCCTTCTCCCTCTTCTTTTCCTTTCCCTTCTTCTCTACTTCTCCTTGTAGGCGTGCAGCCTAACATTGGGGGAAGGGGTGGAGATTTCCAAAAAAAAAACTTTGCATAGGTTTTGGGCGAGGAGGGAGCCACACTGTGAGGCAGGCTGGCAGGCCAACCTGGACCGAGACCCGGCCAGTGGGAGGGAGATGGTGTGGGAGCCCCGGGTCCCCAGCCCTTGTTGCAGCCGGGTTGAGAGTCCTGCAGGACCACTGTAGGGTGGTCTTGGGCAGGGCCAGGCTGAGGAGGGTTGAGGCGGTGTGGGAGCTGGGGGGTCTGAGGCCAGTGGTGAGACCTAAAGTGGGAGTGTTGTGGGAATCAGGAATTGCAAGTCTTGGGTGGTGTGAGAAATCAAGTGGGCACTGGAAGAGGTGGAGAAAATTAAGTTATTAAGTATTCTCTGACACAGAGAAGATAAGTTCTCCAAATTCTGGGCCCCAAGCAATGGGGTCCGGGGTTTATATCTCTGTTTTAATTGGGGAGGGCAAAGGGGGGAGCTAAGAGGAATTTTGCAGAAGCACTTTACAGAGGCAGAAGTTAAGCAGGTGCTATTATCCTCTGAGGTTTGGAAGGGGAGTGGGTCCGGGCGCAGCAGACGCAGAAGTTGTTACATTTTGCGTTTAGGGGAAGTTTTAGGTGCTGGGCAGAAGTTCAAGGAATATTTTTTGGTTACCAGACAAGCACTGAACATTTCCTGTTGCACTTGGGGCAGGAGGCAGAAACTTGTAGAAACGGTTCTGGGGGCTTCAGGCTTTAGATTTCCTCTTTAGGAGGCGCTGCCAGCAGTCTATGCGGACGGTCTGAGCGGGCAGTGGGGTGGTCCGCAGGGGCGGGTCGAGGAGATGTCCTGTCAGCCTGGAGTCCGCGGCCAGTGTTGAGGGTCCTGCAGGCAGGGCTGGGGGACGTGGCGGGGGGCAATGAGGGAGGCGGATGGTCCGGGGACTGGTCCAGCTGGGGGAGGGTCGAGGAGGCATCGTGTCAGCATGGGGTCCTTGGTCCGCGGTGCATCTGGGATTGAGGGTCCAGCGGGCATGGTGGGCTGATGCGGCAAGGGCAGCGGGGTGGTCCCGAGCAGGGCCAGGCTGGGTAAGGTCGAGGACCCGGCCAGGGGCTGGATGGCGGGGGCAGAGGGCAGAGATGTCCCAAAAAAAACTTCGCATAGGTGTTTTGGGCGAGGAGGGAGCCATACTGCCACGCAGGCTGGCAGGCTAGCCTGGGCCGAGTACCAGGTCAGCTGAAGGGATGCGACAT
This sequence comes from Erethizon dorsatum, assembly GCA_028451465.1. Lineage (NCBI taxonomy): Eukaryota > Metazoa > Chordata > Mammalia > Rodentia > Erethizontidae > Erethizon > Erethizon dorsatum. The sequence goes on along the minus strand of CM051827.1, from coordinate 103,001,205 downwards.
GGGAGCCGGGGGTCCCAAGCCTGTAGTGCAACCAGGGCTGAGGGTCCTGCGGGGAGGGCAGGTGGACATGGTAGGGTGGTCCAGGGCAGGACCAGGCTGGGAAGGGTCGAGAAGGTGCGGTGTCAGCATGGGGCATGGCAGGGGGCGGAGATTTCCCAAAAAAAACTTAGCATAGGTTTTGGGTGAGGAGGGAGCCACACCGAGGGCCAGGCTGGGGAGGGTCGAGAAGCTGTCGTGTCAGCCTGGAGTCCAAAGCCCACAGTGCGCCCTTGGTTGAGGGTCCTGTGGACAGGGTGGGTGGACATGGGGCGGCAGGTGGTCCCTGGCAGGGCCAGGCTGGGGAGGGTCTTGGGGTCGGATCAGGGGCGGGATGGCTGCAGCAGGGGGCAGAGATTTACCAAAAAAAAAAAAAAAAAAAACTTGGCAGGGAGGGTCGAGGAGGCGTGGTGTCAGCCTGGGGTCCACGGCAGTGATGGGGCCCTGGTTGAGGGTCCTGCGGACAGGGCGGACCTGGTGGGGGCAGCGGGGTGGTCGAGGGCAGGGCCAGGCTGGGGAGGTTTGTGGGTTGGGCCAGAGGCAGGATGGCTGCGGCAGGGGACGGAGATTTCCCAAAAATAAACTTCGCATAGGTTTTGGGTGAGGCGGGAGCCACACCGTGAGGCAGGCTGGCAGGCCAGCGCGGGCCGAGTACACGGTCAGCTGGAGAAGGGTGAAGTGGGAGCCCGGAGTCCTCGGCCCTTGTTGTGGCTGGGGTTAAGTGACCTGCAGGCATGGTGGGTAGAGACGGTGGGGGCGGCAGGGTGGTCCCGGGCAGGCCCAGGCTGGGAAGGGTCCCTGGCCGGGTGAGGACCTGGATTGCGGGGGCAGGGGTCGGAGACATCCAAAAAATTTTTCCATGGGTTTTGCGGGAGGTGGGAGGCGCCCAGGGAGGCAGGCTGACAGCTAGTTGTCTTGGTTCCCAGGGCCTCTGGCCTTGCACGTTGTGCCATCCGGAGCTTAGCCCTCATGACCTCCATGGACTGTGACAGAACCTAATCAAAAAGCCAAGCGGGAGGCCAACCGAAAGCCTAAATAAAAGACAGTACTGCTAGCAGCAGCACTCACGGGAACAAAGACAGAGGTCACCAAGGAACGTGGGCAAAAAATAAAAACAAAAAAAGAAGATCTGACTATACAGGGACCCAGGAACTGTCTGAAGCTAGCCTGGAATCAATATGCATGGTGCTAAAAGATGAGACATTGGAAGGACGAATGTCCCCAAAAAGATAAAAAGGATAGTAGAGGCTCTAAGACCAGAAACCTCATCATCAGGGGAGAACTACTCACAGGGAGAACAAAAAACAAGGGCTGATGGGACTGATGGGAACTGAAAGCTATGAGGATTAGGCCAGACTGGGGTCAATCTCCCTAGGTCCAAAGAGTCCATAGTCTTAATGAAACTAGGGGGCCAACTGATGGATTTTATGGTGGATAGCAGAGTCAAGCACTCAGTAGTAACACGAACCATTGGGCCACTGTGTAAGAAAAACGTGACTATTGTGGGAGCCACCAGAGTCCCAGGAAAGAGGCCATTTTGTTGGTTACAGGATGCGTCATAGGGGGAATGAGAGGACGAACTTGTGTTTCTGTATCTCTCAAACTGTTCCATTCCCTCGTTAGGGAGAGACTTGCTCCAAAAGCTACAAGCCCAAATTACTGGGCCACGAGGAGATGTAACTCTAAACCTGGCTCAACTAAAGGCTACGATGTTAACCATTACTGTCCCACAAGCAGAAGAATGGAGAATGTATTCAGACAAGTCACAAAAGCCAAAAATAGGTGAGCTACTTGGGCTGGCAAATAAGAAGATAACCCCCTGGGGCTGGCTGTAAATCAAATACCAGTGATAGTGGAATTAAAGGCAGGGGCAACTCCAATTAGAGTTCACCAATACCCCCTCACCTGGGAGGGGGGTCACATAAGGCATTCAAGGACATTTGAAATGGCTCTTAGGTCATGGAATCTTAACTAGATGTCAGTCCTCTTGGAACACCCTGCTTTTGCTAGTACGTAAGCCTGGGACCAATGAATATAGGCCAGTACAGGATTTGCGTGATGTAATCAAGCTATTGAGGCTGTTTGCCCAAGGGTGCCAAATCCATACACACTGATGGGACTCATTCCAGCAAGTGCTGCCTGGTTTACCTGCTTAGACTTAAAAGATGCTTTTTTCTGTCTGTGCCTTCTATCATCAGTCAGCCCATCTTTGTATTTCAATGGGAGGATCCCATCACGGGCATAAAGGAACAGCTAACCTGGACTTTGCTTCCCCAAGGGTTCAAAAACTCCCCTAAACCCTTTGGAGAGGTGCTAGCTACTGATCTTAAAGCTTTTGTCACACCAGGGGACAAATGCACCTTGCTACAATTTGTAGATGGCCTCCTTTTGGCAGTCCCAACCTGAGAGGACTGTTGTCAGGGAACTAAAGAACTCCTACATTTACTCTGAGAGAAGGATATAAGGTATCCAAGAAAAAAGCACAGATTTGCTGACAAGAGGTCAGATACCTAGGCTTCACAGTGGCACAGGGGGAATGTCAGCTGGGCATACAACAGAAGCAAACTGTCTATGCTCTCTCAATCCCAACTACTCGATGCCAAGTAAGAGAGTTTCTGGGGGCAGCAGGATTTTGTTGCATCTGGATCCCAAATTTCTCATTATTGGCCAAGCTTCATTATCAAGCCACAAAGGGGGGATAAAAGGAGCCCTTCCTCTGGGAAGCTGACCAAGAGAGGGCATTTAAACAGATCAAAGAGGACTTGACTCAGGCCCCAGCCTTAGGATTGCCAGACATAACGAAACCCTTCTTCCTATATGTCCATGAATGAAAGGGAAAGGCCATAGTAGTCTTAACCCAGGTCATGGGATCCTAGCATCGTCCGGTGGCATACTTGCCAAAGCAGTTGGACTCTGTGGCCCTAGGATGTCCACTGTGCTTCAAGTCACTTGCCGCCACCACCCTACTGATGCAAGAAGATGACAAGTTGACTTTGGGACAACTAACTGTTGAGTACAACATTTGGTTATAACCTTAATGGGCCAGAGGGGGCACCATTGGCTCTCCAACCCAAGGATGACTGGGTATGAGAGGCTTTTATGGGAAAATCCTCACATAACTCTAGGGACAGTAAACACTCTTCACTCGGCCACTTTGCTCCCAGTTGAACTGGAAACCCCCCTTCATAACTGTGTGGAAATTGTGGATGAGGTATTCTCAAGCCATGGAGATCACTCAGATCGCTCTCTGGGAGACCCAGATGTTGAATATTTCACAGATGGGAACAGTTTTGTATTGGAAGGGATCCAATGAGCAGGCTATGCAGTGGTGACATTGGTCTCTGTGGTAGAGGCCCAGCCTTTGCCTACCAGAACCTCTGCTCAAAGGGCTGAGCTAATAGCCCTGACAAGGACACTGTTAATAGCTAAGGACAGAAAGCTTAACATCTATACTGATTTCAGTATACCTTTACCATGCTACTTGTTCAGGGAGCTATATACAGGGAGAGAGGGCTCCTGACTGCTGGAGGAAAGAAGATAAAATGCAAAGAAGAAATTTTACAGCTCCTAGATGCTGTATGGGCAGTAAGGAAAGTGATTGTTATACATTGCAGGGTACATCAGTGGACTGGTATGTTAGAGGCCAAAGGAAACAAAAAATCAGATAGAGAAGCCAAATGGGCTGCTTTGGCAGCATCACAACCCAAAAGGGAGGTCCTGGCCCTAACCCTCATCCCAGGACCCCCACTTCCAGAGACCTCAAACTATACTTCAATTGAAAAGACATGGCTCACCCAGGAGGCTGGGGCTTATATCAAGGGAGGATGGTAGAGATTCTCTGATGGGAGACTGGCTGTCACCAAAACGATGGCCCCTAAGTTTGTGAGGCAATTCTATCAAGGGTCTCGCCTGGGAAAAACAGCATTGGAGACATTACTAAGTCATCACTTCTATGTACCACAGCTCACTGCCATCACTGAGCTGTTTTCGAACAGCACCTAACCTGTGTACACAACAACCCAGAACAAGGGCCAATGAGGCATCCGGGTATCCAAGATGTGGGTGCTACCCCGTGTGAAAACTTGCTTGTGGACTTCACTGAACTGCCCTGAGTGGGGGCTATCAATATATGCTAGTGCTAGTCTGCACCTTCTCAGGGTGGGTAGAAGTCTTCCCCACCCAGACAGAGAAAGCACTGGAAGTAATAAAACTGCTGTTAAAGAATATCATTCCAAGGTTCGGACTGCCCCTAACTTTGGGATCGGACAATGGGCTAGCGTTTATGGCTGAGATTGTTCAGGAGTTCACACAGATGTTAAAAATAAAATGGAAATTACATACAGCCTACCTGCCTCAAAGCTCTGGAAAGGTAGAGTGCATGAACTGGATGCTCAAGCTATTGCTGAAAAAGTATTGTCAAGAAACACACTTGAGATGGGATCAAGTCCTGCCTATTGCCCTCCTCTATCTCTGGTGTACTCCCACTAAACAGATGGGGTATTCCCTTTAAGAAATCTTAGTTGGGGGCCGGTGAGATGGCTCAGCGGCTTAAGCGCCTGCCTGGCAAGCGTGAGGGCCCGAGTTCGACTCCCGGAACCCACATACGAAAAAGGGGCCGGTGATATTGCTCAGCGGCACGGGAGCCTGCTGGCACGCGAGGTCCTGAGGTCGACCCCCCGGTACCCACAAAAAAAAAAAAAAAAAAGAAATCTTAGTTGGCTGGCCATTCCCAATTATGAGTCAAATTAAAGGTGATCTCTGTGAACTAAGAGAATTAACTCTAAGGAGACAGATGCAGGCTCTGGGAATTGCCATGCAAGAAATCCATGGCTGAGTACAGAAGAAAATGCCCATAAGTTTAGCAGACCCAATTCATGCCTTTGAACCTGGAGACTCTGTTTGGGTGAAAAGGTAGAATTCTACTGCCCTAGGGCCCATATGGGGTGGGTCCCACACTGTAATCTTGTCTACCCCCACTGCTGTTGAAGTTGCAGGAGCTGTGCCTTGGATCCACCTCAGCCTGCTGAAGCCAGCAGTCCAAGACAAGTTGGACCAGCCAACAGGATCCGACCAACCAAACTGGCTGATCCCGTGGCACAATCGAGCCATTGCCACTGATGACAGCCGTGGTCTAGTCACACTGGAAACTGACTGGTCTATGCATGGCAGAAGCTTGCGGGTCGTCATGCAGTTACAACAACCACATAAGTCTCTGTTCCTTTCTGTTATACTTCTCTTTTTGCTTCCATCTAGGAGAAAATCCTTGGAGGAATGCTCTTGCTGCATTCACACCATGCGGTTGGGAAGCATTAAAACAAGAACCCTGCTATATCAGACCTATTGTGAGTGTGCAGGAACACACAGAGGAACTTGCACTCGCAATCAGATAACCACTTCAGCCTGTGACCTAGAGGATAACCAGCCCTATGTCTGTTATGATCCCAAGTCCTCGCTTGCCCGCCCCCTTAGAAAAGTTTGAAGTCTATGCTGGGAAAAAAAGAGACAGAAAAAGGTAGCCTTTTAAACAGAACTAAGATCCCTCCAAACCATACAGGACAGTATGTGGGAATACCGCACCCTCATCTATATGCTCAACTGTATCAGGTTACACGCGGTACTAGAGCTCATCATTAATGATACTGCAAAGACCTTAAATCTGCTGGTGCAATGGGCCTCGAAAATGAAAAATGCCATTTACCAAAGTAGACTGGCCTTAGACTACCTCTTAGCCCAGGAGGGAAGAATATGTGGGAAGTTTAATCTAACCAGTTATTGTCTGGAAATTGATGACAATGGTAAGGTAATTGAAGATATCACTGCCAGGATCCAAAAATTGGCTCATGTCCTGGTGCCTCGTCCCACGCAGCTCTCAAAGTTCCCCGGGGGGGGGACAGTGAGCGGATGGAGAAATAAAGATAAGAGACAAAAGCTGAGGTCAGGTGGGGCCCTGTCTCCTGACAGGAAGAAAGGAACAGCTCAACCACCGTAGCACATTTATACATTTTTTGCAGGTTGGTGTCACGTGACACCCCTTTGCCTAGCAACCTTGAACTGCAGCAGCTTGTTTACATAGCCCACCTTGGCCGCTCTTTGTTTTTGGACCAGCCTTGCCTTGCCCCTGCACATGTGATCAATTTCCAGCTTTAGCCACTCCCCACATCTCCCCCTTTTCTATTTTGTAGTTGTAAGCTATGGGTGGTCAGTTAAAGTTGGATGAGCTATGTTTGGAGGACTCTGCAGACAGCTTTCTTGTGGTTATACTTTTCTGCTGGATGTTCAAGACCAAATTAAAGTGAGACCTGTATTAATTATTTTGTTATGTATCAAGTTCAGTTAAGTCTCTTTAGGAATTAACCTTGGAACCATGCACAGCACCTCTTAGTTCTTCTGTCAGTGTTGGCTATCTGGATGAGTCACGGCCATTGCTTGACCAAGTTGCTTTCTATGAAAGCTTAGGAGATCTTTCTCTCCTGGTGACTCTCCTTAGGCACAGTATACACTGTAGATCACTGTCCTCTGTGGTCCCATAATCTCCTTGATCAAAAGACCAGGGACTCACTGAGTTATGGGATGTTGGAGTAAAGGTTCTCTTATGTCTTGGTTCCTCATTGACCTCAAAGAGCTGGGGCCAAAATATTGGCTATCCTCTTAGCCCATCTATCTTTTTAGATTTTTGGTCTTCAACCCTCAGTTGTTGAACATCCAGAAGAGAAGGTTGGTGACATTACATTGTAATGGAGGCAGTGAGCTTAACATTACTTTCTTATCTAACTATCAAGCACCTTAGAACATAAAATAGAACCATTATTTTCTAACAACTTTGGATATTCTAATATTTGAATCCCTATAGAATGTTAACAGTTACATATTTTACACAGAAAATTAGAAATCAAAAACCATACACAGGGGGCCGGTGAGATGTCTCAGCAGTGTAAGCACCTGCCCAGCAAGTGCAAGGGCCCAAGTTCGACTCCCAGAACCCACATATGAAAAAGGGCGGGTGATATCGCTCAGCGGCGTGGGCGCCTGCTGGCGTGCAAGGTCCTGAGGTTGACCCCCGGTACCCACAAACAAAACAAAACAAACAAACAAAAAAAACACATAGGGCCAGTGAGATGGCTCAGAAGCATAAGCGCCTGCCTGGCAAGGGTGAGGTCCTGAGTTCGACTCCCAGTACCCACATACGAAAAAAGGGCCAGTGATGTCGCTTAGCGGCACGGGCGCCTTCTGGCGCATGAGGTCCTGAGTTTGACCCCCGGTACCCACAAAAAAAAAATACATAATATTGCAGCATGACAATAATGATAACATTTTGTAACATACTTAAATTTCCATTTTGACATAGCATAACCCTTTTAATAAATCATCTCTATCTAATACATAAACTTTTACCTAACTTGTTGTCCTTTAATGGGATGTACATCATATAAAGGCAGATGTCTGAATCTGAAAGAAAAGTCTATCACTATAAGCGATCCTCATTCCGCCTTTGGAAGACCCACACATCTGCAGGCATGAATACATTCAATACACTACAAAACAATAACAATCAATTGTCATAGCCATATGAAAACCTTTGTACCAGAGCATCTTTAATTAAAAAACCTTATTGTCCAGAAAACATAATCCTTTGATTAATGAGCAATGTAAACATATTACAATAATATATTTTAATGACATTTATTGGAGTGTCTCCCATAAGGCTATGGAGCTCACTGGGGCCTCCCATCAATGAACAAGAACTGGATAATGTTTCTAGGCAGCTACTTTCTTATTCATCAATTGGAGTCCTGTCCAATAATCTCTCCTCATCCCAAGGGATTTTTGTTTAATTATCTTAACAATTTTTGATGACCTATGAAAAAAACAAATTTGATACCATTCTGACCAGCTGGCAACACAGGTGAAAGCATGCTTTTTAAATCTATAAACTAAATTAAATTATGAACAAATGATCCAAAAATGCAAAAGAAAAAGGGAAAAGAGAAAAAATTGTTGAGCTCAAATAAAAAACAGCTGTTCACAGAATGGACAAGCAGACAAATAAATACATAACAGATTGGACAAACAGACAAACATCTTACAAAATCAGAGTGTGCTCAAATATATTTTTGACTGAAATGAATTATAATAACCCTCTTACAATTTTAAAGTTTGTAATTATAAATAGACTAGTCAGAATTATTTGTTGATCAAGTAGCAGAGATTTCTCATAGGAATAATTTGGAAGGAATAACATCTTTTATCTATAATTAATATATAATTTTTGTGTTTTATTTTGTCCTAAGAATACTGGTAACTTTTGTGTCCCCTTCTTTCATGTAACTTTCAGATTGGTTATCTCCATGCACTCTACCACCTACTCAGACCTTTGATTCCCATTTTTGGTTACCATCTCCTGGGAATTCTGGGTCAATTCCTTCAATTGGCCCCAGGTCGGGTCTAGTCCCATCCTTGTCTATCGACTGTAAAGCAGTATCCGAGGCATCACTGTCATAGGACTGAGCATCAACTTCTTGAAAGGTGGAATCAACTCCTTCTCCAGACCTAGGTCCTTGATACAGCTGGACAGAATCCTCTGGTACCCAGATAGGCCATTCAGTATTCTCTGGAAAGACACAAGCATACCCTTGACCCCAAATTAGCACTGTGCTGGGTCCCTTCCATTGTCCTATATGAAGATCTTTCCAAAAGATGCTTCCTAGCTTTTTTTCTTTTACCTGATTGAATTGTCTTTCTGCTGCTGTAGTCCCATCCCTAGTAGTATTTAAAAAGTTAATATTATATATTGCCAAGTGAAGTCTATTATGAGTTGTAAATTTTGTAGGGAAGAATTTACCCTTTTGTTTTTGTAATTGAATTTTGAGCATATTGTGAGCACATTCAACAATTCCTTAACCTTGAGGGTTATAAGGAATTCCCATGGTAAGGGAAATATGAAAAGTTTTGTAAAACATTTGGAAGGCAGCACTTATATAGGCTAGGCCATTGTCCTTTTTTTTTTTTTTTTTTGAACTCAGGACCTCGTGCACCAGCAGGCACCCATGCCGCTGAGTGATATCACTGGCCCTTTTTTCGTATGTGGGTACCAGGAGTTGAACTCAGGACCTCGTGTTTCCCAGGCAGGTACTTATGCCGCTGAGCCATCTCACCAGCCCTGTCAGTCTTAAGTGTAGAAGAAAAACCTGTATCCTGTATTTGGGAAGAGGAGACCATAGCATAACCTCCCCTGCCTGAGGAGGAGCCATCTATGAAAACAGAGACACTTCCAGCTATAATAAGAACAGAGCTTATTTTTGAAGGGAAAACAAAAGTTGTGAGAGAAGCAAATTGAATTAATTTATCTGGAGGATAATGACAATCAGTAACACCCAGAAAGTTAGCTAATGCAGTTTGCCAAGAGGACATGAATTACCATAACTACTGTTGATGAACCGAAGAAAAGGGAACAACAATATTTTGCACCTCCCATCCAAAAAGCTGAACAGTATGCATCTGCCCACATGTGATCAGTCCTGCCACAGCATCATAAAAAGGAATAATGGTTTTATGTGGTGCACGTGGCATATTTAGCCATTGTAGAGGGCCCTGAGACTGCCAAAGGACCCCAGTGGGCATATGTTGAGTTGGGAAAATAATTAAAAACATTGCCAAAGATGGGCCAACTCTAGAGAGTTGAGCATTAGAGAGAGCCAGATTAACTTCACGTAAGGCAGTTTTAGCCTCTGATGTGAGTACTCTGGAAGAGGTGGAGTCCGGGTCCCCCTTGAAAAGGTCAAGGAGAGGAGTTAAATCACGAGTTGTTAGCTTAAGAGCTGAGTGGAGCCAATTAACATTACCAACTAGAGTCTGAAAATCAGGGTTGCAAGATGATTAACCTGGGTCTGAACAGTTTGGGACACAATATGTCTTTGTTGGATAAGGTGACCCAAATATGAAAAAGGTGCCATGGTTTGCACTTTTTCAGGGGCCACCATTAGACCTGCATTAAGAAGAGCATTATCTAATTGAATAAATACTTGTTGCAAGGTGAATGAGGATTCATGTGCTAGAAGAATATCATCCATGTAATGGATAAGATAAGCAGATGGATGAGCCTGATGGACTAACAAAATGGCTGCAGCCACCAACTCTTGACATAGGGTCAGACTATTTGCCATTCCTTGTGGCAGACAACACCACTGGAAACGGTGTGCTGGGGCCTGATGGTTAATGGAGGGTAAACTAAAGGCAAAACATTTTTTATCTTGAGAATGGAGAGGGATAGTAAAAAATATACAGCCTTTTAAATCAATCACCATGAGGGGAAAATGTAAAGGAATAGCTACAGGACTGGGCAATCCTTGTTGAAGTGCTACCATAGGTTCCATGGTGCAATTGACAGCCCACAAATCCTGTAGTAATCTCCACCTTCCTGACTTTTTTATTACAAAAGTTGGGGTATTGCAAGGGCTATTGGAGGATTCTAGGTGCCCCGCTATCATTTGTTCACTAACCAGTGTATGAGCTGCTGTAAGCTTCTCCTTAGTGAGGGGCCATTGATCAACCCAAACAGGGTCACCAGACATCCAAGTTATCTTGGACACCATCCATGGGGTTGGAGAAGAGATCAAGGCTCCTCCTGAAAATGTGAAAGTGGGTAGCCTATACCAAAATGGTCTTTTTTAGGAAAAACTGGAAGAGGTTCTTTCCTTCCTTGATTGTTTTTACCAAGCCTTTGAGTGGGAAGGAAACCTTGTTACATCTGATGAGTCACCAAAGAGTTAGGACTAAGCAAAAATGCCCCCATATCCTGTAATACATCACAACCCATAGATTGACTGGTATATGTGGGAGGACATAAGGTGAAAAATGTCCAGAATGGCCTTCTGCATCCCTCCAAGTTAACAATTTAGCACTTTTACTAGGGTGAGAAACACTGCCCACCCCCTGTAGATCTGTAGTTGCCACATCCAGAAGCCATGCTGTAGGCCAGTGGTGTTGGGCAATAACTGAAACATCACATCTGTGTCTAAATGCTCTTTAAATGTTTTTCCTTCAATAATTGAATCCATCTCAGGATGATCTCGTTTAATCTCTTGAACCCAATACATACCAGAGGACCCAAAACCCTCGGATACACTTCCCTTATTTATAGATTTTCCAGTTTTTGTCAAGGGAAGAATGACCAATTGGGCAATACGAGAGTCTGGTGTGACTTGAATAGTGTTTCAAATAGACTGAACCACAACCTTGATTTCCCCTGTATAGTCAGCGTTGATGACACCAGGTAACACCCGGAGACCTTTTAAAGTGAGACTGCTTTGACCTAGCAGGAGACCCACTGTTCCATGAGGTAAAGGTCCATAGACTCCAGTAAGACAGTCCCACTCCAGTGGGACTTGGGGTCCCATTTCAGGAGTTAGTACGAATCTGGAGGAGGGACTGAGGTCCGAGCCTCTGCTGTCTTTTGTTGCTTGCCAGAGTTCAGAAGCGTGCTTGGCGTTGGAGGGTAGGGTTGGGGAGGAATTAGGGAAGGTGCTCCCACTGTTTGGCAGGGCCAGAGCAGGCCCCACTGGAAGTTTCCCAAAATGGGTTGGCCTTCCACATTAGTTTTGGATCTACACTCATTTGCCTCACCTATACTTGGACAGATAGTAGAAGGTTTTGTTGAAGGGACAGATAGTGGCTGTGCTGGCCCTACAGGTGCAGCAGAGCAATTTTTGGCAAAATGCCCCCTTCCTCCACAGCTGAAACAAGTAACCCTGTTTTTCCCCTTTCCTCTAGGCTGTGGATGAATAACCTGAGTGACAGCTGCTGCCAAGGGAGCCCCCTATACATATGAAGGGCCAATGCCTGCACAAATTTGAATCATCTCAGCCAGTGTAGCCCATTATTTGTGGGCCCTTCAAGCCTCTTTACACCATTTATTTGCATTTTCAAAGGCCAACTGTTTAACTACTAACTTGCTAGCCTCTGTATCCCTTATAATCCTCCCACTAGCCTGCAATAAACATGCCACAAGATCTTAAAAATGTTCATCAGGACCCTGATGAATGGGAGTCAAATCAAGGGATGTCTAACCCTTTGAAGGAAGTTCCCTCCAAGCCCTTGTGGCAGCTCTTTTAATTTGTTCATATACTTGTAATTCAAAAGTAAGTTGATTATTCGTGGCAGCAAAGACACCTTCTCCAATTAACATGTCTTTTATAATAACTATGTTGGGAGTGGCACTGAGAGTGGCCTGATCTGCGCACAATTCAAAGAAATTTCCTTTCCACAACAAATAATCCCCTGGACATAAACACGCTCTGATTATTCCTTTCCAATCATTTAAAGCCATAATGTGTTGTCCTATAAGTTCTATTAAACCTGAGGTAAAAGGAGCTGTAGGGCCATAGGCAGCAGTATCTTGTTTTAATTCTTTTAAGGTCTTAAAGGGCATAGCTTCATGAAGACATATAACTTGTCCCAGATTACTGGGAACTTGACTTCAGTAACAGCATAGATATGTTGAAAACCGTCCATGGACTCCCCGCCCCCCATCTGGCTTCTTTTAGTGCCAGTTGCAAGGGAGAGAGAGAAAATGGCTCTACTCCCTGAGAGGCGGAGGTTCCAACCTGTGATGCAGCAATATTTCTCTGAGCTGAAAAGGCGGGAATTGCCACTTGTGGCTCAGTTAAGGTTATTGGGATGGCTGTTATTCTGCCATCCTTTTCCCGCTTGGGACTTTATTTTATTTTATTTTATTTTATTTTTTATTTATTTTTTGTGGGTACCAGGGGTCGAACTCAGGACCTCGCGTGCCAGCAGACGCCCATGCTGCTGAGCGATATCACCGGCCCTTTTTTTGTATGTGGGTACCGGGAGTTGAACTCAGGACCTCATGCTTACAGGTCAGGTGCTTATGCCACTGAGCTATCGCACCAGCCCGGGACTTGATTTTAAAATAGTGCCCTGAGCCAAATCCTTTGTGGTTGTCCCAACAAACTTATGATAATTAAAGCACTCCCTAATGCAAATCCACAAAAGTAAATACAGGAACCAAGAATACAACAAACTGTTCCATATACATTTGTGGTTCTTGAGAATCTGTTTGCCCCATGTTTAACACATGATAAAATCAATATACCCCTCTCCCTTTTATTTCTTGTGAGCCCATTTTTTTTGTTTGTTTGTTTTGTTTTGTTTTGTTTTGTTTTGTTTTGTTTTTCTTTTGGCCCTAGTGAGCCTGTTTTTTCTCTTGCCCCAAGTTTTACACCTGATGATATCAACATCAATACACCTCTGCGATTAATATTAATGCACTTCTCCCCATTTTATGCGCACAATGAGAAGTGTACCCTCACCTGCTATTTCTTTTTACCCTGGTCCCATGTTCAGGCACCAATATGCCACGTCCCATGCAGCTCTCAAAGTTCCTGGGGGTGGGGGGAAGGACAGGGAGAGGATGGAGAAATAAAGATAAGAGACAAAAGCTGAAGTCAGGTGGAGCCCTCTCTCCTGATGGGAGGAAAGGAATTGCTCAACCACTACAGCGCATTTATACATTTTTTGCAGGTTGGTGTCACGTGACACCCCTTTGCCTAGCAACCTTGAACTGGAGCAGCTTGTTTACATAGCCCACCTCGCAGCTGTTTTTGGAGCAGCCTTGCCTTGCCCCTGCCCATGTGATCAATTTCCAGCTTTAGCCATTCCCCACATCCCAGTCCGAAAGTGGCAAGGATGGTCTCCAGACACTTTGTGGAGAGGCTGGTTCTCAACTTTTAGAGGGTTCAAAACCCTGATGGGAATATTCCTAGCAATCTTAGGAGTCTCTCTCATCCTTCCCTGCCTCCTACCAATACTTGTCAGAAACCTCCAAACAACTATAGAAATTCTAGTGGGCAGACACGCCAACACCTGGCTGATAGCCCTAAGTGGATACCAACTCTCGCCTGATGGAAAACTGCCCCGCTGAGACAAAATGGAAGATGTTGAGGGTGATGCTCTCTATTAAAGTTTGCTTAATAGAGAGCATCACAGGGGAGAACAAAGCAGAACTCAGAGAGAAACTTAGCCTTTCTCTTCCTCTGTAAAACCTTCCCAGCTCAGGTGAGCAACTCCTTGGGCAACCCCTCCCTCAGGATTGCAGACTTGTGCTTTCTCACTGCAGTCCTGTGCTTTTCTTACTGATAAGGGAGACACAGGAAGTTCTCTCATGGGACTCTCCCCCCTTAGAAGGGCAATACTGGGCATAACACTGATAAAACTAACAAATGGGGTTATGAACAAGCTTCACAGCATCCTAATGTCCTGAGATGCACAGGATGTGTTTTCTTTCAAGGCTGAGATAGGATTAGCTGCTGGGATGAGTAATTGCCTTTGTTTCACTTCTGTATCTCTACTTGCTTGACATCACAAATTGTACAAAAGGGGACCTCTCCTCAGTTCAGGGCCCAGCATAGTTTTGAGCATTTCTAGTGGCTGGAACAGTGCGCTGTTAAAGTCCTCCTAAAAAATCTGTCCTGGTCTCTCCAGTTTCTTGGAGATTCCACAACACTTCCATACTGACTGATTATCCACTCTTAAATGTTAGCAAAAACTCATTCCCACCACACCTGATCCGTGTGTCTATTAGTTAAAGCACAGAAAAGTTTTCCGGCACCCTTTATCCTTAGGTCAACCAGTTTGAACTCATTTGTTAGTGAGAACAGAAGAGAAGAGGATGAGTAGTGGATATATGTCTAATATTGGAGCTAGTACTTGTCTTTGTAGAGCCACTTTATGGTAGAGAAAGTGGAAAAGCATTTGGTGGTGTAGAACATCAGTCAACTAGGTAATCAGGAGGCATAAGCTAAAACACACACTTCCCCCAACACAGCATCAATTACCATTCATTAGCACAATGGTCTTTTGCAAATAATGCATTAGTTTGACCAGCAATAACAGCAAGTCCCTCACTGGGCTGAAACAGTGAAGTTGCTGTTCAAACTCAAATTTTCTCTCCTACTTCTCTCTAGCCTTCAAATGGCAGTTTTTTCTTCTTTCTTTTGTCAGGGGATCAGAGGACTTTTCCTGGCATAGGAGATAGTAAAAGGCAAAGTTCCATAATGTCAGAGCTGGAAAGGGCTTTATAGATGAGTTTCACATTCATTTGACATGTTTTTAGGGAGTTCCTGGTTGCCTGGTTCTGTGTTAACTTCTGGTCCTGGCTTACATGGGAAAGAAGAGGGAAGAGTGTTCTGTGTTCCCACCTCACACTTGGCCAGTTTATCTTGTCCAAGAAGGACATCGTAGACTTCTTCACAAAGCGGAGCCCACTGAATTTCAGAAATTCTGCAAAATTTCCTAGGTCTTTCATCCATCTATTGAGACAGGTCCTGCTACACATTTTAGTTTTTGTTTCATCCATGTCTGTGAATATTCTTTCTGGTTGCTCTTCTCTCCTTCTCCCCTTCCATCCTTCTTTTGTTCTTCTCTTTACTTCTTTCCACCCTCCCTTCTTTCCTTCTGTATTCATTGGTGGCTTCCTATATGCCAGGTTTAGCTGGGACACTAAGATAAGTTACTTGTAATCAAGAGGAACATGAACAGGAAAATGAGTAGAGACTGCAGAAGAGTCATGTGTCCACTTGGAAGAGGAGAGCAATCAAATCTGAAGCCCTGTAGCCCACAGTGCCCACCTGAGATTGAGGGTTGCTGTGGAATCTTGCCTCTGCCAAGATTCTGTTCAGTTAAACTGCCATCTGGGCTGCTCCTCTCATCATTTCCTCTTCAGTTTCCTCAAGAGATGCAACACCAGCTCCTCTCGGTGCCTATCTGATGATACAGTGAATCACAAGGTTAAGATCTAATTTCTATAACTCATGCTTCCCTCTTTCATGTACTTTTATGGGGTTTTCTCTACCCCAAAATGAAGCAAAAAAGGGAGAGATTATTTTCTTGGTTGAAATCAGGAAATCAGAATAAGTTATAGAGAAAGCCAAGGAAATAGATGGCTTTCTTCTCTGTGAATTTCATGATGGCCTGGGGACAAAGGTTTTCCAAAGAACAGGAAACCTGTCCTCCAACACAAACTGGAGGAGGAAGTGCCTTTGAGGGGTTGGCACAGATGTGGATTCTAGGCAACCTGTGGGTGGCTGAGCAGGAACTGGGAGGATTTAGGAATCATAGTTTCTGTCCTGAATATCACCAAAAATTCTGAGGTCTAGTTAGAGGCATGTGTTAGATAAGGAGAAAAACAGTCCAGTATCAGTCAACATGGTGTGCTTTTAAATATCCTTTGAACTGCTCTTGCACTGCAAAAGTGTTCATTGAGTAGATAACAGAAATTAAGTTTATGCGAGGTCATGAGTTCAATTCCCGGTACAAAAAAAAAAAAAAAAAAAAAGAAAGAAAGGAAGAAATTAAGTTTAAGAGTAAACTTTTAGCAACTTTTGGACTAACATTGTTATTTTATTATTGGCCAAAATCACTTAAGCTTTTCTCACTATAATTTTTAAAGTGAATATATAGTGTCTTGCTTTTCGAATCTCTTACAGGAAGGTTGATATTCATTTAGGGACAAAACCCCTCAGCCCAGTATCAACACACATACACACATATGCACACTCAGCCCACCTATACTTGTCAACCATTCCCAATCCATGCAGAAATATAGTTCTTCCTAATTTTCATGGTCTACTTCCAAGGTGAAAGAAAAAAAAAGAAGGAGTCATTCTCTTGGTTGATAGGAAATAAGTATAGTGAAAAGAACAATGAAATAAATGATCTTTCTGGAGTCTTACCTCATCTCTTACCCCCACTCCCATGAGGATACAACTGAGCCTCAGGAAAATGTGTCCAAGCTCCCAGGAAATAGCTGTTGTGAGTGTTGAATGCCCATGGCATTGGATTGGATTATACAGAATTCCCTCCTCAACTTGGGCAATGGTAAAGGAAGAAGGAGGTAGAAGAAAATCAGCCAAAAGTTAGACAGAGGCACAAAGAATTCCCATTTCTCTTCTATCCATTCAAAACTCAATAACATGATAAATAACAGATCAGAAGTGAGAAAACTGTTTGAAAGGGAAATGCTACTGAGCCAGATGATGATTGAATTTCGTAGCTCTTAAAGAAGGAAATTGGGAATAGGAAAATATTCCCCAAGCTTTTGTATTTATTTTGTGACATTCTTTTCCTTTTCCCTTCTGTTAATATTCAGAAGCTAACTGACTTCTCACTTTTCTGTCTTCCCTCCTCAACATTTCTCTTCTCTCCAGGATCTTGATTTTATTCCTCTTGTGCCTTAGGAACATTGACTTTAGAGTCTAAATCTTGATCTGGGCTCTCACTAGCTTTGTGACCTTGGGCAAATTAATCTTGCTTGATATGTATTTCTTCTTCCATAAAACAAAATGGTAATCCCCACCTCAAATGATTATTATGAGTGTAAACCAAGTTTTTGAAACTACCATGTGCTTAACATTTGTTGGCACATATAAGCACTTGATAAATACTAGTTTTCTTCCTCCAAAGAATACCTCATTCTCAGTTGGTGCCTTCAGTAATCCCATTTGTTCTTAAATTTGTAGTGACTTTTTTCCCTTCTCTGCATATTCAGTCTTTCTTAGACCCTTTTCTGTATGAAGGCACTCGATCTTAGTGTGTTCCTTTTTGGGAGCTGGCGGTTGTGGGGAAGGAAGAATGAGTCAGAAAATGAGGTACCTGTGAGTTCTTCATATGTTTAGGAAAGGACCCTGGCTACTCTGGGGTCACTTGTTTATCTATGAGTTGAGGCCATGAGAATGCGGAAGAGCATGTGGACTAAAAAGACTAGATCCTTGGGGCATGCCAAAGGCAGAGGAGGAACCAGCAAAAGACACTTAGGGGAATTAATGAAACAGAGGGAGAGAAATGGAAGATTGGCATCAGAAGCCAAAAGCCAGGGCTAGAACAGAGAGTGAGATTTTTTTTTTTTTTTAGAAGTGGAGCATATTCACATAAAATAGTCTGAAAGGTGTCCATTGAGCCTACCTGAGTTACTTAAGAGTCAACTTGTAACCATGGCCAGAACATTTTCAGCAGAGAGGAAGTGAGAATGTTGGTTGTGGTGAGCTGAAGAAAGCAGTGTAGGGAGTGAGCATAGTTGATTTCTCTTACAAGCTTGACCAGGAAGTTGATGTAGTTGCTAGAGAAGATTGAAGGTCAAGGGAGATTCCCCCCCTCACATCATGGCAGGCACTGGGGCACATTTATAAGCTGCACAAAGGGAGCCTAATGAGAGAAGTTGAGAATGCAGGACAGAGAGGAAGTGTCATGGAGGAAACAGGGTCTTGGTCCAGGAAGAAGAGAAAACGGGATACATGTAGGGCTAGATAGTAGAATTGCCTTGAATACAAGTATAGATAATAATGGAGATGGGGTAAGAATGGATGCAAATTTTGATTCGTTCATAGGCATAGAAGATCTTGCCTGTTGCTTTCGATGGCTTTATATGGGCCTCGGAGTCCTCTGTGGATCTGAGAGCTTGGGTATGTGATCCCTGGGATGCAGGCTTTTCACGATCCTCAAATGAAAGGAACTTTAAGACTACTGCTGCCTCCTGAGAGTCCGGGATGACAGGGTGCACGGAGTTTCTAGAGGTGGTCAAGGCTGCCAGGTTGCCCCAGGATACCCAATTGAAGACTCCCAACAGCAGTCAGGGAACAAGCTGCTTGATACTTTACAGACTGTTCTCAATGTATTTTCCTTCTTTGCTGAGCTTCAAAGCTTCCAAGATCTTGACAGCTGGAGAGGAAAGGCAGAGGGAGGGAGCAGAGTGTGAGAGCGCTGCCTGAGGGGTGGCCACCTCTCTTGGGTTTTTGTCGTTGTTGTTGTTTTGTTTGTTTTGTTTTGTTTTGAGACAAGGTCTCACTATGTAGTTCAGACTGGCCTTGAACTCACTGTGTAGCCTAGGCTGGCCTCGAACTCACAGCAATCTTCCTGTCTCAGCTTCCTGAGTGCTGGGATTACAGGTGTGCACCACCATGCCTGGCCTTGGTTCTTTTAAAAAAATTTTTTTTGGGCCGGTGAGATGGCTCAGCGGCATAAGCGCCTGCCTTGCAAGCGCGAGGGCCCGAGTTCGACTCCTGGATCCCACATACGAAAAAGGGGCCAGTGATATCGCTCAGAGGCACGGGCGCCTGCTGGTGCGTGAGGTCCTGAGGTCGACCCCCCGGTACCCACAAAAAAAAAAAAAAAATTTTTTTTTCAGAGGGACAAAAGTAGAAACCATTAGGAGTCTTTTGAGGACAAAGGGAAGCACCATTGGAGGTACTCTCACTGGGAATTTGTCCCACCTGCCTCGGCATCGAGCCTGTCAACGTGCTGCCAACCTCTTGTGAACTGAGACTGAATTCGTTTGAGAAAAGAAAAGCATGTAAATAGACAACACATACCGTAGCTCTAGTTTCCATGCTAAGACTCACAGATACAAAATGCAGCCCTGTAATGATAATTACCAATGGCTAATAAGCATTAAGGAAGACATGGAAACCTGGTCAATAACTTCTATCACATATAAGCAGGGACTTGCTTCCATGCCGCTTGGTACCTAGGAGAGTCGGTAAATCTTAAGATCCTCTCTTTTTGTCCTTTGTGGTTTCTTTGATCCTGAATACCCTAAATAATGTTTATTTTACTTCTCCACTCATTCTCCTCTAGATAAATCCATCAAAATTTATTTCTTAAAACTCAGGGTCCAATCAGAAGACAAGCCACACATTAATGTGAACAAGAAAATTTCAACATAAAGAGTTGTTAAGAGGTGTTAGGGTTTGTGTTTAGATGTTCCCCCAAAGCCTCATGTGGTCATAGGTGGGGCTTTTTCAGAGGCAGCTGGATCTGGAGTGTGTGACCCTGGAATTGATTCATGGTGCAATGCTAGGCTTAAGGGCACTAGGATTAAGGGTGTGAGTGCTACTCACCCTGAGTAACCTGAATAAGATAAAAGGGCCAGGGAGACACTGTTAAGGTCCCTTGCTTGCTTGCTTTTGCTGTCTTCTACCTGCCATGACTGTTTCTCCTCTGTGATGTCAGTCTGCCACCTGGGTTTGGAGCCAGCCGATTATGAACTGAAACCTCTATAAACTGTGAACTAAATAAACCTTTCCTCCTTTAGCTCTGGGTGTTAGGTATTTTGTGTCAGCAATGAGGAAAGTAACTAATACAATAGGGAATTGGGGAAATAGATTGGCTGGTAAGAGGTACAGACAACTGTACCAGCCTCATGCCAGGCACTTCTCTAGATGCCAAAGGATGCACAGAGAGCCAAGAGTCTCTGCCCTCACAAGTTTATGGAGAGAAAAAAAGAGATGTACAAATAACAACCAAAGAGAAAGGAAATCATAAAAGTGATAGAGTCCATGTATACCCTTCACCCTGCTGTCTTTTATTATCTTTATTTTAAATTTTTCTTTGCTGTCACATCTGCCTCCACCATGTCCTTCCTCTCCTCCTCTGCACTTCGCACCCTCTCCTCTTCACTTTCCTTCTCCATTTCCTCTTCTCTCTCTTCTTCCACCTCTACAGAGTCCTCAGGCTGCACCTGGGCCCTCTCTTCCATCCTGGGTTAACAAGGCAGGTGACCTGATGTTCTGGTCCCTGCAGCCTGCTCAGGTTGGGTAGGCAGGAGCCTGGGTCTGCACCATGGAGGAGGGATCCATGAGGAGGTCTCCAAAGAGTTCAAATATTTCACAGACGCCTGGGTTTGTGCATGGGTCCCTGTCAGGGCGGAGAAAGCTGAAGGAGTAAATTCATGTGTGAGGTCCCCAGAGAAAGCACACAGAGGCAGACAGCAACACAGCTGTAGCATGCAGCCAAGCAGAGCAAGAGCCACCAGCATCTTTATTGGTTAACTCTTATACAGGTTGTTATCGCATATTTCCATTCTTGTATAGTGCTATAACCAGCACATGTGTTTGCTTGTGCTAAATCATGCTTATATAACTGTGTCCCACTGTGCACCTGTTGCTATACAGTGGGGTCATGTCCTCACAACTGTCCAGAAGCGTCCTCAGACCCCACCCAGCTTTGAAGCCCTTTGGAGTAGTATCTCATATCCCACCCCCTCAAAGTTTGGGGGTATATAAAGGTAACATTCTACATTAAGAGGGTACAAGTACCTCCTTGTGCAGCAGTCAGCAAATCAAGAGCCATACAGTTTTGTAAAACCACTTTCTCATCTGAGAAGTTTTATCCGTGAGTAACATCAAAGCCTGATGTGTAACATTTAAGGCCCAGGCCATATGTTGAGCAAGGGCTTCAACCTAGAAGCTAGGTCTATGGTCCCTGCCCCTGGTCAGACACTATTCCTAGCAGCCAACCCCTAGCAGTCAATTTTCCTGGTCAGATGCTATTCCTAGCGGTCAACCATTATAATTCCTGGTCAAGGCACCTGCTAAGTCATTTCCTGGTGGAGGAGGGGCTTATGTCCTGAACCATCATACACTATATGGTCAGTTTCTTAGCCATGTTCCCATACGTCTCACCATAGGTCTGTGCCCCACAAGGGACAGTGCCCTATCTGTCACTCTTGAACTGCCCAAGCTGGCAGCCCACTGTGCATCAGTCCCCTACAGATGGCCCAACTGTCTGTGCACACATGTAGGGGGTTGTCTTGGTTACTTTTCTCTCATTGCTGAGAAAATACCCAATGCCCCAAATTAAGGAAGGAAAGGTTTATTTAGCTCACAGTTTGTGGAGGTTTCATTCCATAATCAGCTGGCTCCAAGGCAGGGTGGCGTGGCCAAGAGGCAGCAGTTCATGATGGCCTGAAAATAGCAAAAGCAGCAAGAACAAAAGGGGCAAAAGGGAGGAGCACAAGGGCAAGCCTCTTTCACTCCCTTATATTGTATGTAGGGTGCCCACCCTAGGGTGGGTGTAGCACTCACACCCATAATCCCAGCACTAGACAATCAATCAAAATGCTAGATTCAGCCACCCCCATGACTGCATGAGGCTTTGGGGGGACATCTAGACACAAACCATAACAGGGGTCGTCTTCATGCATCACAAGCAATCATACTGCCTGCAACTCTGCCCATTGGCTTGACCTGCCTATTCTGGTTCCAAACCAGAGTATTTGCAAAATGTGTTGGACAGTGACCGCTGTTCATTGTGGCATTGTGTCACAGCTAGACCTATACCTGGCATGAGCCAGAGGTTCTTCTTTCCCTTTTACATAGGGGCTAGGGGTCATGTCCTGTAGTCCGTCCTCCTGGATGGGTTCCTGAGCCAAGTACATCATGGGTCCCACAACTGTTGCGAGTTCAGCTGCCAACGGGCTGACTGAAAAAGGGGCCTGCTGTTGGAGGTATGTCCCTCAACGAGTGAGAGTGAGAGCCTGTGCCACCCCACTCCTGGAACAGGACGTCCACGTCTGTACCCAGCCCTCTATCTGTCCCATGATTCCTCACAGGCATGTAGAGCAGCGTACACTGCTGCTAACTGCTTCTCAATCAGGGAATACTGGTCTCAGCTCCCTTCCACAACTGTGACCAAAACCCAACCGTAAGTCTCCAACCTGGCCTGACTTCACAGCCCCCGACCTGCCTGCCAGCAGAAGCATTACTGTCTGCAGGGAACTCATCTCTCAGCAGAGAACTCAGCTCAGCACCTGAGGCTGAGGCTGTCATCGGCAAACACAGAAAAGGAGATAAGATAGGACAAAGAATTTTGCAGGTCCTAGAGACATCGGAGACACCCAAAAGTTTACGTTGGACACTTCAAAGGATTCTGCCCACTGAGATGCAAGATTGCCAGAAAACTTTAACCTCAGATGTTCATTGGGATCTTCCCACCTCATGTCCCCTGTCTTCTCTCCATCCCTGTAAAAGAGACACACTTTTCTTTGTTCGGGGCAGATGGCCTTATCGTGTTCTCTGCCTGAACCCAGGCACAATAAATTCCATGCCATGTGTTGCCTTTACACAAGTCTGGTGGTCTCTGCTGCTTACATATGTCACACCAACAGGGTGCTTCCACTTCCCCATTTTTGCGATAGGCCCCAGCCAAACCCAACGTCATCCACATTGACTGCTAGCATAAACGGCAGGGTAGAGTCACTGACTCATAGGGCTGCCCTCTGAGTCCTGAAAAGCAGCTTCCGCTGTATCTGTCAGCCATATCATTCCCTTCTAGGTCACCTATAATTGTGTTGACCAGATAAAACCCAAGAATTTGACAAGACGAGCCAGTTCCCTGGACCTTGTCTTCGTTCACAGCCTACCCCAGGCCAGCAAAGCTTCCTTCAGACTGTGCACAGCCCCTTTCAAATCTGCAAGGCAATCAGAGGTTAACATAATATCATCGATGATTCAGTGACAGAGTGTGGCTTGGCCCAGGTGGCCAGGTCCTGGGCTACCAGGCCATGACACAATGCAAATAGCCTTGTGGCAACATCTGGAAGGTCTACTGCCTGCCCTCCTGGGTCAAGGCAAATTGGTCCTGACTGTCAGCGTCAGGGTGAAATTTTACTGCACAGGCCACACTGAAGGGCTCTGCGCAGGGCATATCACCCCTGCTTCTTCCACTCTGAAGACCGCCTGTCCCATTTCTTCATATCTTCCAGGCAGTCAATACTGGTGTGTGGTGTGGATGTCATCAGACTCGGGCTTTTATCTCGCAGACTTGCGAGCGGGATTTCCCCTGGGTGGTGTCTAGCCCAGCACCAGTCAGTATGTCCACCCCCGGTATGTATTCAGCAGCTGGGGAAACATAAACATCAGAATACAGCGTGGAGCCTCGGACAACCTGTAGTTCTTACTGCCTGAGTCCCAGGGACTGGCTTAGCTCTGGTAACATTGACACCCTGTGCCTTGTTCAGCGCCACTAGAGGTCCTCTCTGTTTCATCAGGGGGTGCGCCACCCGCAGCTCTCAGCCAGAGCGTCAGCGTCTTGCTGCGGCCTTTGGGCTGCGGCTGAAGCCCGGTCTCAGTGTCTGTGTCCCTGGGCTGCGTGAGAGCTCCCAGCGCCGTGCCACAAAGGCCGGATACCCAATGTCATTTGGGCCAGGCTGGCGGTTCTCTGTTGTTCCTCCTCCAAAGGGTGCTCTCCAGGTCTTGGCTGTGTTTTGCGTCTGTGTAGCCTCTGCCAGCCCGCTGCGCACTGCTGCCCAGCCGGGGGCGGGGCGGGGCGCCGGGCCCTCACCGGCTTCCAGGAGAGGGCGGCTCAGGGTGGGGCGCGCAGGCGAGCTTTGCCCCTCCAGGCCGTGGCCTGATTCTACAGCTAGGGCCCAGGTGTCTATTATGGCCTCTACCTTCTGCCAGTGGAAGGCCTGCTCCACCTGAAGCTCCCTCCGCAGCGGCATACTCTCTCTCTTAAACCAGTCCCCTGGCTCTTATGTCTCCAGCTTTTTCAGCCTCCAGCGCAGCCCTCAGGGCCCTGGGGCTGTCAGGATTGTCCTCCCGGCGTTTGCTTCTCACCTTCCGGTTCAGGGCAATCTCCCCTGGGCTCAGCGTCGCTTCCGCGATCACCAGTCTCCCGGAGCCCGGCGGAAGAGGTTGTGGTTGTCATGGGTCTCATCTTACCTTGGCACTTTACTTTTAGGTAGGTCGCGCCAAAGCATCAATTGAGTCAAGGATTGGGCTGCTGTTCCAAACGCAAAGGCCGGCTTGCTCGTCAGGATCACGTTTTCGAGCCGCAGTTGCGCGTTGTCAGTCCCTTCTGTCCCCAGTGAGCAGAACCTCCCAAGTGGCTCTCGCCCACGTCTGTGAATCGTTTCTTTAGCTGCCGTCAGGCGCCTCCCCGAAGGGCTTGTGAGTCCAAGCATCCCCCTCTGTTCCTGCCCCGGCCATCCAGATCCTAGTGCCGCTGGTCAGAACGCCACTCACAGAGCCCAAGCACTTTTTTCCTCCAAACCTCCCAGGTGGGGCGCATCAGCACAACTGCAAGCCGGCCACTCCCGCCGTCTGCTCACGGAGGGAGGGAGAAATTTGCATGTCAATTGCTTCTAAAATCTTTAACCCATCCCTGTGTGTCAGACTGACCGCTTTTAGTCCTCAGGGTTGCTACAGGCAACCAGGGCCACGCTGGGGAAGGGGTGTCAGCGGCAATTTCCCCCAGGGCTCTCCCTCGCTGTCCAGCGCCAATGATGGGGGCGGACACTCACCATCCTGATATAAAGCTGGAGGAAAAATCAGATTGCTTTTCTCTTCTCTCGAGTCGTTCAACGATGCGCTTGCGTGTGGACATACTAGCCTGTTCATTTGTGGGTTGGTCTCCACCAGGGATGAGCACCACCAGGCCTTGGGCCAAGTCTAGGTTCCTAGCAGGGCCAGGCTGGGGGGTAAGGGGGCGGTCTGGGTCCAGCGGCAGGGCTGTGTGGGGGGGAGATGTCCCAAAAAAACTTCGCATCTGTTTTGCTCCAGAAGGGAGCTGCAAAAGAGAAATTGTAAAAATGGTAAGAGTCCATGTACACCCTTCACCCTGCTTGCTTTTATTTTTTAAATGTCCACCACCTCCTCCATCTCTTCCTCTAGGTTTTCATGAGTCTCCACCCTTGGGGAAAGTGGGTGACCCACTGTCCTGGGCTCCACAGCCTGCTCAGCCTGTTGATTTCTTCTTTTGGCCTCTGTAGTGATCATCACTACCAGCTCTTCGGTCTAGTCCAACTCAAAGCGGAAGTAGACACGGTGGGGTGTGGGGGGGTGTCAGTCAGTGGCCAGCAGCACAGCCTAATCCTGCAGGAAGTCCCCGGGGTGACCTGGGGGAGCGATCTGGGCAGGGCAGCAGGGTGGTCCCAGGCAGGGCCATGTTGGAGAGGGTGGCAGGGGCATGGTGTCAGGCTGGGGTGCCTGGCCAGCTGTGCAGCCTGGGTTGAGGGTCCTGTGGGAGGGGCCAGCAGATCCGGCAGGGGTCAGGTGGGGGGGTGTCAGGGGCCAGGCCAGGGGCTGGGTGCTGGGGGGCAGGGAGCAGAGATTTGAATAAAAAACTCCATCTGTTGCCATGTCCAGCACAGCTCTTGAAGTTCCCAGGGCAAGGACAGTGAGAGGATGGAGAAATAAAGAGTCAGAATACAGAAAGCTGAGATCAGGTGAAGCCCTTTCTCTGGATGGGAGGAAAGGAACTGCTCAACCACCACAGCACATTTATTTATACATTCTGCTGGTTGATGTCAGGTGACACCCTCTGCCTAGCAACCTGTTTGCATGGCAGCCTGAAGTTCTCAGAGCTGGAACAGCTTGTTCACGTGGCCTGCCTCGGGCGCTCTTTGTTCTCCGGACAGGCCTTGCTCCAGCCCCGCACATGAGATCAATCTCCAGCTTCAGCCACTCCCCACAATGTTTTGCTCCAGGAGGGAGCAGCACCTGGAGGCAGGGTGACAGCTGGTTGTCTGGGATATCAGGAATTGCAAGTCTCTTGTGGCATGAGAAACCCAACATGTACTGGAAGAGGTGGAGAAAACCAAGCTTTTTATTAAGCCGACTCTGACTGTCTGGGTTGCCACCTCCCTGCTCTGTGAAGGTGCAGGGTGCAAAGAGCAGCCCTTGGGGAGGGCATTGAGGGAAGGGCACAAGTGGGCCAGGCCACTGCCCGGGACGCCTGCTGGGCCACTGTGTGTGGACTGTGGGCACCGCAGTCAGCCTTGGGCTGGCTTAGGTCCACTATGCCTGTCCCTGTATGAGGGTGGAGCCAGTACGCAGCAGACCTTGTCCCCCTTCCCGAGAATGGCCTGGCTGAGATGGAGTGGAGTGGGGACATTCTGTGGTTAGAGGAAGTTGAGTTAACCCCCCCACACACAGAGCCGTTTTGGTCCCCACTTGCTAGTGTCCATGGCAACCCAGGCTTAGGCTCCGAGGTCATTTCTGTGACAATTCTGAGCTTCTCCACAGACTCCCAAGTGCTGGGATTACAGGTGTGTGCCGCCACACCCAGCTTCACTTTTCCTTCTGACCGAGCAGCTGTAAACCAGGGTTCCCATGACCACTCCTCAGGTTAGACTGATTTGCTAGGATAGCTCGCAGATCTCAGGGAAATGTTTGCTTAACAGTTAGTAGCTTATTATATTAATAAAGGATACACACAAATAGCTGGATGAAGACATGCTTGGGGGGAGGTCTGGAAGGGTCCTGAGTGTAGGAGCTTCTGCCCTCATACAGTTGGGGTGCACCACCCTCCCAGGACCTGGATGTGTTTGCCAACCTGGAACCCCACAGTTCAGGGATTTTTATGGAGACTTCATCATGAAGGCATGATTGAGTATTAACTCCATTTTCTCTCCAAGCCCCTTTTGGGGCTGAAAGCTCCAAGTCTGTAACCATGGCTTGGTCTTTCTGGTGACCAGCCCCATCCTGGAGCCCACCAAGTTTTCTCTCATTAGAACGAAAGAAGCTCTTACCATTCAGGGAATTCTGAGAGATTTGGGAGCTCTCTATCAGAAACTGGAAGCAGAGATCAATATGTGCATTCCTCATCTCACAAAAGCAGAATCAGGAAATCTAAAGAGAGCCCAGGGTGGGGAGGGATCATCTGAGATACATCCTTGTTCCTCTGCACCCAGTGGTAATGGGAGTTTTTGAAGGCTTTTTGCCGTACACAGGCAAAAAGACACACAAGGACTTGGGTAATGAATAAATTCTTCAAGTACGGTGCTGGCTAAAGGCAATGAAGTTGGTCTAGTGCAGGGCAGCATGGTCCTTGGAGACTAGCAGCATCAGAAGCCCTTGGCAGGTCTGGGGAGGGTTGTCAGAATGGGACTTTTAGGAAGCCAGCCAAACCAGTCCAGTCCTCCTGGAGTCACCTGTGCTCTTATGTCCTTATAGCCTCTCCCCCTTCCTTCTCCAGCCCCTGGTGCCCAGCTCTCTCTTTTGAAGGGAAGGACAGAGCCACTAGCCCTAGAGAATAGTTTGGTCTGGTCCTTTCCCTCTAAAGAACCCTACTCCCTTGTAGAGAAGGCCCTGGAAGTGGTAAAGTAGTATGTCAAGGGTCGGGGAGAGTCAGGCATGCCTGTAATTCCAGCATTTAGGAGACTGAGGCAGGAGGATTGCAAGTTCAAGGCCACCATGGGCTACAATGCAAGACCCTGTTTCAAGACAGAGAAAGGCACAAGAACAAGACAAGGTGTTCAACAGCATTAAACCACAATGAGATGTTGCTATAGAACCCATCAGAATGAGAGAGAGAGAGGGAGAGAGAGAGAGAGGGAAAGATAGCTAACACCAAGTGTGGTAGAGGATGAGGAGCAACTGGAATTCCTATATATTGTGGGTGAAGGATAAAATGGTCTGGCTGCTTTGGAAAAGAGTTTGGCAGTTTCTTATAAAACTAAATATTTACATACCTCATGAGCAGTAATTCCACATACAGGCATTTACCAAAGAGAAATGAAAATCATGCCCACAAAAGATTTGTATAAAGTTCATAGCAGCTTTATTCACAATAGCTCCAAACTGGAAATAGCCCAGGTGCTCACCAACAGGGACTGGATCCTATTATGTTCAAACAATAGAGGACCACTCATCAATAAAACAGAAGGGGCTACCAATAGGTACACACAGTAACATGGATGAATCTCAAACTCATTAGGCTGAGTGAAAGAAACCAAACACAAAACAGCACTTAGTGTATGAAGTTCTGGAACAGGGAAAGCCAATCTCAGGTTAAAAACCAAACCAAACCACATAACAGTGGTTGCCTGAGGATTGGGGCAAGGTTGCCTGAGGATTGAAGATTGGCTGGGAATGGAGTAGAGGAGCCGGGGGAAATTCCCAGTGCAAGAAATGTTCTACATATCAGTGAGGGTCTAGCTCACATATAGATATGTGCATTTGCTGAAATTCATCCAATAATGCACTTAAGCTTTTCTTTCCCCCAGTGCTGGGGATCAAACCCAGCACCTCACACAAGCAAGGCAAACACACTACCGCTGAGCTCCACCCCAGCCCCAGAATACACTAAGGAGCTGTGTATTTTCACTACACCTAAATTTCATCTAAAAAAATGTATATTTGAATTCTAGTCAGTGCTATTCATGCTGAAATGTTAGTAATGAATATATATCTGCAAATTACATTAAAAATAAAACCCATCATCATTTACAGTAGCCAAAAGGTGGAAATTACTCAAGGGTCCATCAACAGATGAATGGATAAACAGAATGTAATAAACTGAATGGGTAAGCAGAATGTTATTCACCTTTCAAAAAGGAGAAAAAATATTTTTTTGAGACAGGGTCTCACTATGTAATTCAGGCTGGCCTTGAACACACTATGTAGCCCATGCTGGCTTTGAACTCACAATGATCCTCTTGCCTCAGCCTCCCAACAAAAAGGAAATTCTGACACATGCTACATGTGTCAGAATGTGGGTACACTTTAGACATTATGCCAAGTGAAATAAGCCAGGTACAATTCCTGTAATTCATGCAGTGGGTAGACTCACATATGACCTACGGTGGTCTCTGCCTTCTGGTATCAACCTTTTGTGTAATCCTGCTCCTTGAGTGTGGGAATGACACGTGATGGATTTGCTTGTAACCAAAAGAATATAGCAGAGAATGGGATTTCATTGCCATGTTTAGGTTGCATAAGATTATGACTTCTGCTTACTAGCAGACTCTCCCTTGCTGCCTTTGTGGCTTGCACACTTTGATAAAGCAAGTGTCCGTGTGGAAAAGGTCCACATGGCAGGAAACAGAGGGTTACCTCCTACCAACAGCCAGCTGGAAACTGAGACCCCTGTCTAATATCACTTAAGGAAGGGATTCTGCCTACAAGTTACTTCCTCAGGTCAGATGAGACCCCAGCCCTGGCTGACAACTGCAGCCTAAGCTGTACCCAGACTCCCAACCTAAAGAAACCATGAGGTAATATATGTGTGGTTTTAAGCTGCTGAGTTTGTGGAATATGTTACCTAGCACTGGATAAAGAATACAGCTAGTTATAGGACTATTTATTGAGAGTGCTGAGGATCAAACACTGGAACTGGTGCACACTGGGCAAGTGCTCTACTACTGAGCTACCTCCCCAGCCCTATAGAACTAGTTAGTTTATTTCATTTGGGTTCAGTTTTGGAAAGTAACAGTTTTCCAGAAATTTGCCCATTTTTGCCTAATTTGTCCAATATGTTGGTATAAAGCTGTGCATGATATCATCTGTTTAAACACTTGATTGTCAAAAACAATTAAAAAAAAACTTGGTTGTACAATATAAGTCACATATAGAAAGGTGCAGAAACATAAATACATAGTATAATGTATAATTTTAAAACAAACATCTGTGTTTTCGTCACCCAACTCAAGAGACCAGATTGCTGGCACCGCAGGAACCCCTGCATGCTCCTTCCCTCGTAAGGGTAACCATACTTGCATTCTTATGATTTCTGCCTACTACTACAGCTTCATGGTTTTTATAGTTCATCCATGCTGTTCAATATAATTTAGATTTTTCCACTTTTGAACTTTGTGTGAAGAGAATCATTCCCAGTATAGCTCAAGTTTTGCTTTGTTCACTTAGTGTTGGATTTACAATGCCACAATCTATGTGGTTGTGAAGGTCTAGCTTGTTTATTTTCACTAGTGTTTAATATTCGTAGTGTGATTATTTATACACTTTACCATTGACAGGGGATTTTTTTTAATTAGGATTTTTGAGACAGGGTCTCATTATGCAGTTCAGGCTGGCCTTGAACTCACTATGGAGCCCAGGCTGACCTCAAATTCATGGCAATACACCTGCCTCAGCCTCCTGATCGTGGGGATTATAGGCGTGTACCACCACACCTGGCACCATTGGTAGGCATTTGAATTGTTTCCATTGTGGGGCTACATAAGCACGTCTACACAGGACATTTTTATACATACCCCCTGGTACATAGCGCATCCAACATAGAGCATTTTGCTAATACATGAATAGTGTAATGGCAAATTTACAGAAATATCACAGCAGAAATTAGAAATTAGTAGCCTCTGCCTAAGCTCATGCTGCCTGTCATGTAGTTAGACTCAGCTAGCCTTGACCACCACGCCAGCTAAAACTCAGAGAGAGTTTGACTCAGCCTTATCAGACTGAATCCAGCTGCATTGCCTGTACTTTCTAGCCTATAAACATACTCTGTTTTGCTTGCCTATCCCAGGAACTTTCCACCTAGGACAAAATAACCCAGTCAAGGACATGCTTGCCTGATTTCACCCACCCACTCAGACAGCCCCCTCCCTAGCAGAGCCTGCCCAGAACAAATCTGCCTGACAATGTATCCCTTAGCCTATGTAACCAATCATATAATAACCCGCAATCAGCTTTGTATTTCTGGCTTGTAAAAATGTATTTAAGCTGAACTCTAAGCTGACTCTGTGCTGATGATTTGAGACCTGGTTTCCATCAGCCCGCTAGTATAATAAAAGTTGCCTTCCGGGGCCGGTGAGA
Source organism: Erethizon dorsatum (assembly GCA_028451465.1). Taxonomy (NCBI): domain Eukaryota; kingdom Metazoa; phylum Chordata; class Mammalia; order Rodentia; family Erethizontidae; genus Erethizon; species Erethizon dorsatum. The sequence continues at coordinate 102,969,826 of CM051827.1, read as the reverse complement.
TGGCTCAGCGGCTTAAGCGCCTGCCCGGCAAGCGCGAGGGCCCGAGTTCGACTCCCGGAACCCACATACGAAAAAGGGGCCGGTGATATCGCTCAGTGGCACGGGCGCCTGCTGGCGCACGAGGTCCTGAGGTCGACCCCCCGGTACCCACAAAAAAAAAAAAAAAAAAAAAAAAGTTGCCTTCCTACTCCTCAGGGGCAAAGAGTCTTCCATTCAGTTTTTTTTTTTTTTTTTTTTTTTTTTTTTTTGGGTACCGGGGGGACGACCTCAGGACCTCGCGCGCCAACAGGCACCCGTGCCGCTGAGCGATATCACCGGCCCCTTTTTCGTATGTGGGATCCGGGAGTCGAACTCGGGCCTTCGCGCTTGCAAGGCAGGCGCTCACGCCGCTGAGCCATCTCACCGGCCCCTCCATTCAGTTTGATAGCAGGTTTCTGCAACAGTAGGAAATGCCCTAGGGGGCATGAGTTTCTATTCACTTTGCTAGAAAATGATAAGCTTTCCTTCAAAGTGGTTGTACTATATATACACACAGTGTATGAGAGTTCCTGGTGTACTGCTTGGTACTGTCAGACTTTTGAATTTTATCTAAGTCTTATGTGTATAGTAGTGTTTCATTATAGTTTTTGCATTCCCTGGTTATTTATGAAGTCAAGCACTTTCCCATATATTTATTATTGGTAATTTGGATTTCATATTTTTGTGATGTGTGTATGAAATTTGTCCATTTTTCTTTGGTAGGTTTGGGTTTTTCTCATTGATTTATAGAAGTCCTTTATTTGCAGAAGTTCTTTATTTGGTAAAGGAATCTTTTTTTAAGTTTGGGGATTTTTTTTTAATTTTTTTTTTTTTTTTTTTTTTTTTTTGTGGGTACCGGGGGGTCGACCTCAGGACCTCGCGCGCCAGCAGGCGCCCGTGCCGCTGAGCGATATCACCGGCCCCTTTTTCGTATGTGGGTTCCGGGAGTCGAACTCGGGCCCTCGCGCTTGCCGGGCAGGTGCTTAAGCCACTGAGCCATCTCACCGGCCCTTTTTTTAATTTTTTGAGACAGAGACTTGCTATGTAGCTCAGGCTGGCCTCAAACTCATGATCCTCCTGCCTAAGCCTAAGAGTTGGGGTTATAGGTATGTACCATCAAGCCAGGTTTGAGCCTCTGAGTTTTACTATGTTTAATTTTTCATATAATTAAAGGTATCTACCTTTTATTTTATGGGCATACATGGTACCTGGTTCTCTGTTTGTTTGTTTTTTTTCCAATTTTTTTTTTTTTTTTTTTTTTTTTTTTTGGAGACAGGGTTTCACTATGGAGTTGAGGCTGGCCTTGAACTCACTTTGTAGCCCAGGCTGGTCTTGAACTCACAGAGATCCTCCTGCTTCAGATTCCTGAGTGCTGGGATTACTGGTGTGCACCACCACGCCTGGCTTCATAGTTCTCTTGTTTGTGTGGTTAATTTGTGTGTGTATGTGTTTGTGTGTGTGTGTGTGTGTGTGTGTGTGTGTGTGACACTGAAGATTACTGAGTTACATCCTGTTTTTATTTTGAGACAGGCTTTCAGTAAGTTGCCCAGGCGGGACTCAAACTTGTGATCCTCCTGCCTCAGCCTCCCAAAGTTCTGGGATAATTCACATTTTTAAAAACAAAATTTGTCAAAATTCTTGAGCCTTAGAAGGATGATGCATTTTATTTGCAATAGTTTCCATTGGGTGCTAAGGGCATCGTGAGCCCAAGATCATTTTAAACTAAATTTATAGTTTAGTAACCACTGAGTTACATCCCCAGCTCCTGTTTTATTTTATTTTGAGACTTATCTAAAAAGCTAACTTTGCTTTCATTAAGGTCAGCGGGGAAGTCTTATTTTCTTAGTGACCAGCAAAGGACTTGGGCCATACTAGGTTGTAAGAAAGATATTACTGAATTAAATGGTTGATGATGATTACTAAATTGGGTGCTGGGTGATAGAAATATTTGCATACATACTTATTACATGAAGCAACCATATAATGTTCTGAATTTTCTTAGGCATAAAAAAAAAATCACACAGAGCTGTCCCTTTAGCACTTCTGCAAGCTAGATCACTGCAGGACACTGCTCAAAGGAGGCACTACACCAAAGCCTCCCCTTCCGTCCCATCCAAAGTGATGCTTGTTCTGCAAAACTTCTCTCCCTTCTCTTTACCTAGAAAGACAAGATGACTCTGCAGTCCACAGCAGTACCAACCCTGCACTGTGTGTGTCCAGGGAAGAATCAACCCTTGACCTCTGATACTGACTGGGAATCAGCATCACCTGCAGAACCATTGTAAAATACAGATGCCGGAGGTTCTGCCCAGCCATCATGACTCAGCAAGTCTGGGATGGTGTTCCAAGCCCAGCGTTTTATAAAGCACTCTAGTTAATTCTGAAGTGCAGCCACATATAGAAACCTGGAAGGCAGTTCTCTTGGCCTTGTCCCCCAACATGGCTTCACTCAGTGTAGTTATCAGACAGGACAGTACCTTGCTCCCCTCCCTGTAACCTGCCAGCCCCTGCTGCCTCAGCCTGGTGCGTAGTAGGTGCCCTGTAATTGTTCCGGTCTCTGATTGCTCACCTCTCCAGACTCCCAAAGACTGCTGACAATACCCACATAAAGAAGTGTGTCTGACCTGCAGAACAACTTGTCTCGATTTGGAAATCACAGGGTGCTATGGAAGTAACCAGAAAGGAGTTTCTAACCTGGGGGCCAGACACCTTAAGGAGCCAGAGATTTTGGGACAGCAGCCCCCTTTGTAAAAAACAACATATTTACAAATGGTCGCTGTGCCAGTGACCTATAAAGTTGGTGTGAAATCATTCCTGTCAAGTGTGTAGCCCAGAGCCAGGAGTCACAGAGTTATAAATGTCAGAGAACAGTGGTAGGGATGACTCTAATCGTAAGAGTAACCTCTACTTACTGAACCAAACTAGAACCCAAGGAAAGCATGAAGAAGAAACCCAATGCTACCCTTAGTCTTATCAGTGGAAGCAACAGCTTTGAGGCATAAGTTTTTCTAGCTCCCCCCAGCCATCTCTGTATTTTAAAAATATATAAAGTGTACACTAAAAGCGTATCTTGTATATCATTAAATATTGAAGATGTTGCTTTATTTTAAATACATTAAATACTTCAGATATATTTATAAGCAATATGGTAGAAATTTAACATCTTATACTACATATGATATAAATATAATCAGAAATAAGTATGTCCAGCCTTGTGCGAGCAGCAGGACCCCTCCAGATGGCGCTGTGCGCCTCCCTGACTCACTAGCTTCATTGGCCTGGGGTGCTCCGTGGACTGCTGTCCCCTTCCGTCTGGAGAGCACTGTCCCTGCCCACACGGGCCAGCCCAGCCCCCACCGTTCTAACCTGGATGAGAGGGCATGAGTGGGGCTAACAGTCTGCCCAGGCCTGAGGCCTCTGCTGAGCTCTGTCGCTTTTTGTTGCCAGCGAGGGGCACTCTTTCCCTTCAAGGTGTAACTATGTTCATTCACAACCCTCCTTCTTGCCAATCAGAAGGTGACATTGGCCGTGTCTCTTGGTGGCCACACATTATGCCACATCTCACAATGGGCATTGGGTCTGGAGCTCTCCTGAGCATTTCAAAGTGACGTTGTTATTTCCTGCAAGTGAAGACTCCTAAGTCATTTCCAGACAAAAGTAAAAATCTACATGTCAACCATGGCAAATTTCAGTCCACTTAAGAAACTGGCCAGAGATGCTCAGTCCTATACACAGGTTTTGTTAATGAATTTGGCAGAGGGAGTTGCCTTCCTAACCTACGTATGAGAACAGAAAGGACTTGTTTTCCTAATGAGTTGCTGAGAAATTATTCAAAATATGACTTTAAAAGAGCTCAATTCTCTGAGCCACGCATTAAATAAAGGGCTTTTATGACTGCACAGAGGGAGGCCCTCTGAGGATTTATGTGGGTGAGGAGAGAATGTCCAGTGCCTCCACCTCCTCCTGAGGGCTGGGCACAAGGCAGAGGCCTAGGGACCTTGCCAAGACCCACTGGAGCTGCACAAAGGGTGACGCCGCCACACTGAGCACACCGCTACTGCAGCCCCCACCAAGCACAGCAGAGTACAGCCCTGCCCTCCTGCCCAGCCTATTACCACCCAAGACTGCTGTCCCCGTCCATGCTCCCCAACACATTCAGATGAGAAGATCTGAGCCTCCTGTGACATGAACTTATGGCAATTGGGTTGATGTGGAGGAGGGCTGGAAATGAAGGCCCATGCGATAGGAACAGAATCCCAGTCACACACAGAGCTCTAAGGACCAAGATGAGTGACTAGCCGAGGAAGTATTAGACTGTGTTGATAGAACATCACAATGTCCTTTAACCAAGATTTCCCTAAGAATAAGGGCATTCTTGGGCACATGGAATTACACAACGCATTGACTCCCTCCTCCCCCACCTAAATATTTTTTGGTATGAGGGACACAAAGTCAGGGGACTTTGACTTCTTTAACTTTTATTACCTATCAGGCTCCTTGCCTGCCTGGGGCCAGGCACACCTCAGCCTGACATCTCATGCCTGCTGCCTGCTCCAGCTGCATGTGCCCTTGGCCTGCCAGCTCAGAGCTCTGCTTGCCTCCCACTAACCACTTGGGCATGAGGACAACCTGGATGTGACATCTGTCAGCCCTGTGAAGGGCAAGATAGTCTGGTGACACCTGCTTTGATTCCCAAAATATTCCAAAAACAATCTAGGCAATCTCGTGTGACTAGTGGCCCCATAATCCATAAAGATTCCCCATGTAACCTAAATTTTACATATTGTTTGAGAAAAAATAAGCAAATAAGGGGAAAGAAACTTTTATCATATTAGAACCAGAAAAATACAATGGGCAAGAGTGTCCTATAAAATTGTACCAAACCACCCCACTACAAAAAATAAAAATAAAAAAAAAAAACTGAGAACAAAATTCCCTTCTTAGACAGTCCCTGGGCCTGGAGATGTCCTCATTCTGGGTGTGAAAATCTCCATATTTTTATTTCCATGAGCTGTCTCATCAAAGTTCAGGGAAGCATAGATCTAAGAACCATGTGACTTCCTGGGAGCTAGAATGACAGACTGACACTGACAAGAGTTTTGGTGGATCCTAGAGGTATAACCCAGAGCTGGTTGGCCCCTTGGCTAGAACCCTGCAGTGAGTTGATTACATTTGACTGCCCAATGGCCCAGTGAGTTTTTTATGCTCTGTGGCTGCATTTATCACCCCAGGCTTATGTATGGGCACATTTGGACATATGAGTGTGTATTTGTGTCATCCCCTTTAATTCAGTGCATCTGAGTGAGTACAGTACCTCAGCATTATAATAGGTGCTTCAAGATACAGAATCAGTGCAAGTTTATGAACTAGTTGACGATTGTCTCAAATTCATCATTTTCTAAATGCTACCCCAAGTTTCTCAGCTGTTGTGATCCAAGTCCACTCTGTATTAGTGGTTATACCCTTTATTGGAATCTAGGATCATCTGGTATCTGCCTGTCCCAGATCAAAGCCATAACCAACTGCCCACACTTCATGATTTGCACAATAATTGCCATTGTTGCTTGATTTGTACCCAAAGAGCCTTCCTGGGTGTGAAGTTTTTATTTAATGTAAACCATTTCTCTGAGGTCTGGAGAGGTCACCTAACTGTGGCCAGTATCCATTCTTGAAGGATGGTCACTGATTTCTCTCTAACCCTCCCAGCCATTGTGAAGTGGAGCCCTGTCCCACTCTGGACTCCAACACAGCCCCCTCTTGACTTGCATACTGTCTGCTGCCTCATGCCACTTACTACATTAGGACTCTTGGCCAGCAATGATATTTGGGCAAGTGCGCCATTCAGCACTGGATAACTTGCCAACAGATAACTGCCCAACAATCTTTCTTGGTCTGCCTTTGGTCTTACTGTGCCTGGGTTCCTCTTTCTGCCAGCCCTCCCCACACCCCTCACTCACCCCCACCCCTACCACCAAGATCCCTGCACAAATTACAGTGGAAACTTTTGAGACATGAAAATGTGTGGGGACAAATTCTATCACCTTTTCTCATGGGAGTTATTGGTACTATTCCTTTCCCATGTGGAAAGCAACTAGGATTGTGATCTCTCAAAGCACTTCCTAAATCAAAATTGACTTTCTGTCATTATTCTCTAAAACTTTCAAACCCAACCATTCTATCTGTTTAAAGCAAAGAACATAAAGTCCCCTGTTGGGGACTGGGCTGTGTAAGGGCTAAGTTGCTGGCCACAAAGGGACTTCTGGTCCTGTTGGAATAGCTGATATTCTCAGTCTCTGAAGACAAGATAAATGCTGCAGTTGAGGGAGTTGAATCTCACTCAGAATTCAAAGTGCCTACCTTAGAGATAAGACAGTTCTCTTACTTAGCAAGATTTACTGCTTTGAATGTCTTTGTTCTAATTGCTCAAGGTCCTTCTCAGTTTCCCACCTTTAACCTCAGCTATCCCCTTCATTTGTTGGAAACCCAATAAATATGGGCAATCCCGAGAAGTCTTTGTCCTAGCTCCAAGAGAGTTCTGACCTTCCTGGACAACCTAAAACCATATCACTTGTCTTTTTTATTTAAGCCTTCACTAAACACTCATCATGCCTTCACTGAACACACATCATAGGAGATCAAGGGCCTAGCCAAGCTCCTGATACAAAGGCTCCACACACAGCTCCCCAGATACATGCAAATTAAATAAAATGATAAAGAAAAATGATAGAAGAGATACTACCACTTCTATATGCTGTGAAGAGTTAAGACTTGAACTGATTCCTCCTTAAACATGTTTCTTTATAAATGCTTATGTATGCTAAATACTTTATTGAAATATAACAGTAAAATACACAAATCTGAAAAGAACAGCTCAATGAGTCTTAAAAAAATAGACACACACACACACACACACACACACACATACACAGAGTAGAATGTGTACCAAGTGATCATATCTTTGTTGGACCAGTTCTACAGTATGCTTTTGCAAATTGCTTCTGGTGCCTGGCTTCCAAAGCAGTTCCTCTTAACTTCCCATAAATTCTATATGCTAACTAATATTTCTTCAAAAATTGTTATTTTCTTCCAATTAGCCAGAATTTTCTTCTGTTGCTTCCGGTTAAAAAAGTATGACATTTATAGATGTAATTAAAGTGCTTACTTAGTGGAACACTTAAACTCAAGATAAACAGTGAATATTTTAGGCATAAAAAGCAAGAAGCTAGGAAAGACATGTGATTTAAATTAAAAATATAAATTTCGTAGTGGCCTGGTGGTACAGACCCATAATCCTGGCACTCTGGAAGGCTGAGGGAGAAGGATCAAAAGTTTGAGCCCAGCCTGGGCAACTTAGTGACTTGGTGAAGCCCTGTTTCAAAATAAAAACTGGGCCAGTGAGATAGCTCAGCGGCATAAGCGCCTGCCTGGCAAGCGCGAGGTCCTGAGTTCGACTCCTGGAACCCACATACAAAAAAAGGTCCAGTGATATCGCTCAGCGACACGGGCGCCTGCTGGCATGTGAGGTCCTGAGGTCGATCCCCGGTACCCACACACACACAAAAATAAATAAATAAATAAATAAAAACTATGTGCTAGGAATACAGCTCAATGTGAAGGCCCTGAGTTCAATTCTCAGCCCTGGAAAATAAATATATAAATTCATATGTGTATGTGTAAATAGAGAAATATGTATATGCATGTGTATATATATATATATATATATATATATATATATATATATATGCAGTGAAATAGAAAATAAGCATATAGGGGACTGGTGAGATGGCTCAGCAGCGTAAGCGCCTGCCTGGCAAGCGCAAGGACCTGAGTTTGACTCCTGGAACCCACATACGAAAAAAGGGCCGGTTATATTGCTCAGTGGCACGGGCGCCTGCTGGCGCACGAGGTCCTGAGGTTGACCCCCAGTACCCACAAAAAAAAAAAAAAGAAAAGAAGCATATAGACATAAACGTAAGATCTAAAATTGTATCTTTGAGGAGGGGGGAAGGGGAAAGGAAGGAAGGGAAAAGGGAGAAAAATGCAAGGTACCTATACTATTACTGTCTCTTAGTTCATTGAAAAGGAAGGTTTGTGCTAATATTGATTGGAGAATTTTTTATGCCCATATCTTGTACTCTGAGTAACTACTTTGAAGATGACAATACGCAATGTATTAACTATTGTTATTATCCTATTATTTTGTTATGCAATTCTATTTTATCTTTTTTTGATAAAATAAAAAAATAAAATTGTATCTTTGAAAAGATCAATAAAAAATAGGTCCATTTTCACTTCTCTTTACTCCAAAAAACTATTCATTAAAGAATTATTTTAAAAATAATCTTAGTATGAGGAAAAATAAAAATAAAAAATTGAATAAGATGTATAACACATACATGGATAATTATTTCCAATTTTAAGTAATTATGTATACTTCTTTACCAACAAATATACAAGCCTAGATGACCTTATCAAAATGTATCAAGAGAGAGTTCTTAATACTGGTAGTATTGTCTCTGGAGACTCAACAAAGGCAGATGGGTTTTGAAGTCAATTGTGGAACAGGTGATAAGTACTGAGTATGTTTGTGTTTCCTTTTTTATACTTTGCCCTCAGGTAAACAATGACAGTGATATGGAGGCAGATAAATAGAAATATTGCCATATTTCTGCCCAGAAAGACCAGGGAAAAGTCCTGAGGTAACCAGGCCTACCAGAGACTAATGGGGAAAGTTTGGAAAGGAGACAGATAGGAAAATGAAACCATAAATGCTGTGTTTAAATTTAACCCAATCACCAAGGACCTGGCGGTGGGGGCTCACATACATAGTAGGACCAGCCCAGCTGGGGACCCCCAGGGACCCACCAAGGCCCAAGGGCCGGGATGCACACATATGCAGCCAGTCCAGCCCAGGTGATCCCCAAGTGACCTACCAAGGCCCTGGTGGGGGCACACACACCAGCAGTTGGTAAGTTAGGTGAACCAGCATTGTGCTTTAGCACACAGACACAGGGAATACAAGCAGGCAGGTGGGGCTGCCATTCTTTTTTGTTTCATTTTTATCAAAGGGCTCGGACAGAACTATGGCAACAGAACTCCAGTCCCAGCCCCCACATCCAGAGGCCAAGATCAGCTCCACACCCAGCACAAATCCCACGGCAAACTTGGCTGGATTACACAGCACATTTCAGGGATCTGACTCGGACACTACCACAGAACTGTGAACACCAGAGGAATTTCACTACTTTTATTCTTATTCATCCAATTGGTTAACCTTTTTCTGTCTAGTTGGGTTTTGTCTTGTTTTGTTTTGTATTTTCTGGTTATTTTTGTTTTGGTTTTTTAAATTATTTTTTGGGGGGTATCTTTTTTCCTCTCCTTTCTTTTTTTTTTTCACTAGTTAGGTTTCTTAACTTTATTTCTTTTTTTTTTTTTTTATGTGGGTACTGGGAGTCGACCTCAGGACCTCACACTTGCCAGGCAAGTGCTTGTGCTGCTGAACGATACCACCGGCCCTTTTTTTCCTTTATGTGGGTTCCGGGAGTTGAACTCAGGATCTCGCGCTTGCCGGACAGGCGCTTATGCTGCTGAGCCATCACACCGGCCCTCTTAACTTTATTTATTTATTTATTTTTGTGGGTACCGGGGGTCAAACTCAGGACCTCGCACGCCAGCAGGCGCCTGTGCCACTGAGCGCTATCACCGGCCCTTTTTTCATATGTGGGTACCGGAAGTCAAACTCAGGACCTCGTGCTTGCCAGGCAGGCACTTATGCCACTGAGCTATCTCACCGGCCCTTAACTTTATTTTTGTTTTCTTCTACTGATCTTTCTCTCTTTCCTTAACTACTTCTTGAATTTATGATACTTTCATGTGAGTAAAAATTGTCTCTTCTCTTTCTGATTCACTTTGCTATTCCTTCACTTTGTCTTTCATTCTTTCCCTCCTAGGTCCTCCAGTTTCCCAAAACTCAGGTGATCATCCTTTGCCCCCTAGCCTTGCTTCTACTACATTTGACCTCATTCATCTCTTTATCTTGTCCCCTACCCCTCTTAACATGTTCCCCCTCGCAACAAGGTAAAATCACTCAACTAAGGGGAAAATCACTGCATACAAGCTCATGGCATATCTTGGATTTTGTTATATAACTTTAGAGTTTGCTCCTGTGGTTAAAGGTGTCAGGTATTTAATAGTTACCACAGTTTGTCAGTAGCTAAGCTATACTTGAAGCTGTATGTGAAGTAGCTATTGCTAACTGTATTAACTTAGCCAGGATGTCATACATGTTATAATCAGTTTTTCTCCATTGTAGGATAACACTGTGATTGTATGAGGTCATAATCATCACCAGAGCCCAGTACCAAAGGACTGGGTGCTGAGCCAAATAGCAACTTCTCATCCTTAACAAATTGGGAAGGTAGGTTCTTGGGCTAGACATAAAGAACCACCTATATCTAGACAATATCCCTGAAGAACAGGCATCTCCTAGGGAAGCCTCAATACTAGTGATAAAGCTATCTACTATAAGAAATCAGCAAAAATCAACATAGAAAATAAAATTAAAGTAAAGTAAAGTAAAGTAAAATAAAATAAATAGAAAATGACAAGATGCAGAAGCAAAATGCAACCCCAGACCCTCAGCCCACCCAGGACAAGCCCAGAGCACAATGAGACAGAGGAAATTGGAAGTCAGCCACTGGAACTTTCTGAAATGATAGCAACAGAAGTGAAAAAACAAGTGGGAAAGGCTATAGAAAAAATAATCTCTCAGGTATAAAAAGAAATGATGCTTAAAATGAAATAGAGTAGACACAGATCTAAAAAATAGAAGAACTTAGGAAAATTATGGAAACCATAAATGTCCAACAAAGGAAAGAAATGGAATCCATGTAATAGATCCAAATAGAAATCCAAGAGACTATAACCTCCATTGAAAGTATACACAACAGACTGAATGAAGGTGAGGACAGAATATCAGATCTTAAAGACAGACTTGTGGCTAGTGACCATGAAAAGAACGATATCTTAAAAATAGCAGGAGACCATGAAAAACCCAACAGCTGCAAGATGAAGCAAAGAAGAACAACATAAGATAGATTGGGGTCAATGAGAAAGCTGGAGACAGCACAAATGTCATAAAAAAAAGAAAAAGAAAAAGGAAAAAAAAAAAACAAAAAACTTCATAGAAATAATGGCAGAAAACTTCCCAAGCATGGATAAAGAGTTTGACATACAAATAAATGAAGCATATAGAACTCCAAACAGCCATGACCAAAATAAATCTACACCAAGACATAGAATAATCAAGACTCCAGAAATTCAGCACAAGAACAAAATATTAAAAGCAGAGAAAAGAAACAAATCACATATAAAGCAAAGCCCATCAGAATCACAGCAGACTTCTCAACACAAACCCTCAAATCAAGGAAAGCTTGGAGTGAGGTATTTCAAGCCCTAAAAGAAAACAAACTCCAACCCAGACTGATGTACTACGCAAAACTATCTTTCAAAATTGATGGAGAAATCAGATACTTCCATGACAAAGAACACCTAAAGAAATTCATGACCACCAAACCAGCACTTCATAATGCCCTGAGACATATATTAGAAAGAGGAAATGAAGACCACAACCACAAGAACACCAACAGAAAGAAGCCATGAGGAAGGGCAAGCAATTAAGCAGAAGGGAAAGACAGGGAACCAACAACAAGAAAATAATATGAGAAAGATATGCCAATACATATCTGTTATAACCATCAATGTATACTGTTTCAATTCACCAATTAAAAGAAACAGACTGGCAGAATATGTCAAGAAGAAGATCCAATAATATGCCACATTTAAGAAACATTTAACTCACAAAGAAACTCATAGACTGAAAGTCAAAGGATGGAAAACAATACTCCACAAGACAGGATCCCAGAAAAAAGCAGTGGTAGCTATTCTATTTGCAGACAATGTGAACTTCAAGCCAAGAGTCAGAGGGTCACTATATACTTGTTAAGGGAAGACTCCAAGAAGAAGACATAACAATCATAAATATATATGCACCAAATACCAGTGCACCCAACTACACAAAACAAATATTAACAGACATTAAAAATCAAATAAGCGCTAACACAATTATAATGAGGTATCTTAACACCCCACTCTCACAATTAGATAGATTAACCAGACAAAAAAAATTAACAAAGAAAAATCAGAATTGAAACAAATCTGTGAACAAATGGACTTAGTAGACGTCTACAGAGTGCTCCACCCCACAACATCAGAATAGACGTTCTTCTCAGCTCTCCATGGGATGTTCTCCAAAATAGACCATACGCTAGGTCATAGAACAGGCTTAAGTACATCCAAAGGAATTGAAATTATCCCATGCATATTATCTGACCAAAATGCAATGAAACTGGAAATCAATGACAAAAGAAACCATAAAAACTACATAAACACATGGAAATTAAACAGCACCCTCCTGATGAAATTAAAGAAGAAATTAAACAGAATCTACAATTAAATGAAAATGCCAATACAACATACCAGAACTTGTGGGGTGCAATGAAAGCAGTTCTAAGAAGGAAATTTATAGAGGTAAATTCTCACATCAGGAAAACAGAATGAGCTCAAATAAACAACTTAATGTTGAAACTCAAACTCCTATGAAAGGAAGAACAAATCAAACCCAAAACTCATATGAGAGAGAAAATTATAAAGATCAGAACAGAAATTATTTTTTTTTTTTTTTTTTTTTTGTGGGTACCGGGGGGACGACCTCAGGACCTCACGCGCCAACAGGCGCCCGTGCCGCTGAGCGATATCACCGGCCCCTTTTTCGTATGTGGGTTCCGGGAGTCGAACTCGGGCCTTCGCGCTTGCAAGGCAGGCGCTTAAGCCGCTGAGCCGTCTCACCGGCCCAGAAATTATTGCAATTAAGACTAAGAAAACAATACAAAGAATCAACGACTTGAAGAGTTGGTTCTTTGAAAGATGAAATAAAATTCATAAACCTCTAGCCAACCTTATCAAAAAGAGGAAAGAAAAGACACAAATTCAAGCAATTAGAAATGAAGAGTGAAATCACAATGGATCCTGTGGAAATCCAGATGATCAACAATCACTACTTCAAAACCTGTACTCTAATAAGATGGAAAACACAGAAGAAATGGACAGATTCCTGGACACATATGAATTACCAAAACTGAATCAAAAAGATATAAACATTCTAAATAACCCAATATCAGTCAATGAAATTGAAAATGTAATTAAAAACCTACCAAGAAAGAAAATCCCAGGCCCTGATGGATTCACTGTGGAATTCTACAAGTAATTTAGAGAAGACCTAATGACACTAATGCTCAAACTCTTTAATGAAAATTAAAGGGAGGCAATATTTAAAAAATCATTCCTGGAAGCAAGTATTACTCTGATACATAAACCAGACAAGGACCCAACCAAAGAAGAAAACTACAGACCAATCCCCCTAATGAACATAGATGCAAAAATCCTCCATAAGATACTGGCGAATAGAATGCAGCAAATCATCAAGAAGATTATACACCATGACCAAGTAGGATTCATCCCAGGGATGCAAGGATGGTTCAACATATGCAAATCAATAAATGTAATATACCATATTAACAGAGCCAAAGACAAAAATCACATGATCATCTCAATAGATGCAGAAAAAGCATTTGACAGAGTCTAACTTCCATTCATGATAAACATCCATTCATGGAATAAAGGGTTGTTATCTCAATTTGATGAAAGCCATCTATGACAAACCAACAGCCAGCATCATACTAAATGGTCAAAAACTGAAAGCTTCCATTCTAAAATCAGGAAGAAGGCAAGGATGTCCACTATCACCACTCTTGTTCAATATAGTTCTAGAAACATTAGCCAGAGCAATTAGACAAGAGAAAGAAATAAAAGGAATAAGGATAGGAAAGGAAGAAGTTAAATTATCATTATTTATGCATGACATGATGCTCTACATAGAAGACCCCAAAAACTCCACCAAAAGACTTGTGGATTTATTTATTTATTCATTCATTCATTCATTCATTCATTGGTACTGAGAATCAAACTCAGGACCTTGCACTTGCCAGGCAGGTGCTGTGCTGCTGAGCTATATCCCTGGCCCAAGACTTGTAGATTTAATTACCAAATTCAGTAGTGTAGCTGGATACAAAATCAACAATCAAAAATCAATAGCATTCCTGCACACAAACAACAAACTCACTGAGAGAATAATTAGGGAAACCACACCCTTCACAATAACATCCAAATAAATGAAACACTTAGGAATCAATCTAGCAAAGGAAGTAAAAGATTCAACAAATGGGATCTCATCCTATTAAAAAGCTTTTGCACAACAAAAGAAATCAACAGAATGAAGAGACAACCCACAGAGTGGGAAAAATTTATAGACAGTTGTCCCTCAGATAAAGGACTTACATCTAAAACATATAAAGAATTGAAAAAAATCAGACCCCCAAATTCAAAGACCCAATCCAAAAATGGGCATCTGAGATGAATACACACTTCTCAGATGAAGAAATACAAATGACAAATATATGAAAAAAATGTTCAACATCACTGATTATTAGAGAGATGCAAATTAAAAGAACATTGAGATTCCATCTCACTCCAGAAAGAATGGCTATCATCAAGAAATCAACCAATAACAAATGCAGAGAGGGAGCTGGAGGGAAAAAGGAACACTTCTCCACTGTTGCTGGGAGTGTAGACTGGTGCAATCACTATGGAAATCAGTGTGGAGATTCCTGAAAAAACTAGGATTAGAGGTCCAATTTGACCCAGTTATTCCCCCTCTGGGTATCTTACTGGAAGAATTAAAAACATCGTACTACAGCGATACATGTGCACCCATCTTTATAGCAGCACAGTTTTTAATAGCCAAAGCGTGGAAATAACCCAAATGCCCATCAACTAAGGAATGGATAAAGAAGATGTGGCTTTTTTATATAATGGAGTACTACTCGGCCATAAAGGAGGATAAATTTGAGGCATTTCTAGGTAAATCGATGCAACCAGAGAACATACTCTTAAGTGAAATAAGTTGGACTCACATGTATAAACATCACATTGTCTCCCTGGTGTGAGAAACTGAAAGGGTAAATAAAGACTAAAATGTGCAATAGATATTGTGAAATGAGAAGAAATTGTTCAAAGGGAAAGAAGAACTAGGGTGGGGGAAGGGGGAAAGGAAGGAAGGGAAAAGGGGGAAAAGTTTAAAAAAAGATAAAATGGAAACAAAACTTTGTAAATAGGGAGGAGAGGGGATTAGGAAAAATAGAGAAATCAAAATATATCATGTACAGGTACAAATTCACTATGATGAATATGATCATTATGTATATCTAAAATGTACCAATAAACTTAATTATATAAAAAATTTGAAATGGATCAAAGATCTAAATATTAAAACAGAAATACTAAATCTCCTAGAAGATAGAATAGGTAGAATTCTTGAAGACACTGGTGTAGGTAAAGACTTTATGATCAAAACCCTAATCTCACAGGAACTTTCAAAAAGAATCAACAAATCGAATCTCATCTTATTAAAAAGCTTTTGCAGGCCAGGGATATAGCTCAGAGGCATGGCGCTTGCCTGGCAAGCACGAGGTCCTGAGTTTGATTCTCAGTCCCCCCCCCAAAAAAACAGAAAAACAAAAAGCTTTTGCACAGCAAGAGAAACCACCAACAGAGTGAAAAGACAGCCCACAGTGTAAGAAAAAATTTTTGCTAACTAGTCCTCAAAGGCCTAATATCTAGAATATATAAAGAACTAAAAAAATCAGATCCCCCAAACTTAAAGATGCAGCCCAAAAATGGGCATCTGAGATGAATACACACTTCTCAGATAAAGAAGTTGAAATGGAAATAAATATATGAAAAAATGTTCAACATCAGTGGTCATTTGAGCGATGCGAATTAAAACAATGCTGAGATTCCATCTCACCCAAGAACGAATGTTTGTTATCAAGAAATCAAACAATAACAAATGCTGGCAGGGCTGTGGGGAAAAAGGACCCTTCTCCACTGTTGCTGGGAGTGTAGACTGCTGCAACCACTGTGGAAATCAGTGTGGAGATTCCTCAGAAAACTAGGACTAGAGGTTCCATTCCACCCAGCTATTCTCCTTCTTGGTATCTTGTTGAAAGAATTAAAAGCATCACACCACAGTGATACATGCACACCTATGTTTATAGCAGCACAATTTGTAATAGCTAAATCTTGGAAACAGCCCAAATTCTCATCAACCAATGAATGGATAAAGATGATGTATTTTTTTATACAACGGAGTACTACTCTGCCATAAAGAAATGTCTTGAGACATTTCTAGGTAAATGAATGCACCTTGAAAACATACTTTTAAGTGAAATACAATGGACACATGTTTTTTTTTTTTTTTTTTTTTGTGGGTACCGGGGGTCGACCTCAGGACCTCGCGTGCCAGCAGGCGCCCGTGCCTCTGAGCGATATCACCGGCCCCTTTTTCGTATGTGGGTTCCGGGAGTCGAACTCGGGCCCTCGCACTTGCAAGGCAGGCGCTTACGCCGCTGAGCCATCTCACCGGCCCGACACATGTTTAAATACTGCATTGTTTCTCTGGTGTGAGACACTGGAAGTGTAAATTAGGGCCAAAATGTATAATAGATATTAGAAAATGTTCAAATGTGAAGGGGGACAAGGGAGGGGTTGGGGTGAAAGGAAAGAAGGGACAAGAAAAAAGAGAATAGAAGGAAAAAATGGAAACAAAGCTTTTGTAAATAAGGGGAAGAGGGGTTGAAGGGAGGGGAGAGGAATGGATAAAAAAAGCAAGAAATATCCTGTACAGATACAAATTCCCTATGATCAACGTTATCAGTATGTATATCTAAAATGTACTGAGAAGAAAAGAATTGTTTGTATTGTATCTACATTCTCTACTTCTGCTTCTTCCATTCTTCCCTTCCACTTTTATCAAACTCTCTTCAGAATTTATCAAACCTCCACGACTCTGCCAAGACAGAACGTTTCAACATCGCTACCGACCTAAAGATGGCCTTGGCTTTGCTGAGACAAACCCTTCTGCTTTTCCATCTATTGTACTGATTATTCCATTTTTCTTTTCTTTCTTTCTTTCTTTCTTTCTTTCTTTCTTTCTTTCTTCCCCGCCTCCCTTTGCTTGGTGGTCGGACCCAGAGTCTCACCACGTGCTAGGCAAGCGCTCTACCATTGAATTACATCCTTAGTTTGTCAATTTGTACTTTTCAGTCTTCCTTGGATCGTCTTTGTCTCCAAGTCTTAAGTGAACGCCTAGAAAAAACTGCACTAAGAATGAACTATTCTTTTAGCATACTGCTGATTTAGACTTTTCATTATTTAAAAATTCCAATGTCTATTTTTTAAAAAATAAAATGATACGGTATATACAATCCCCTTTTTGAAAATGAACTTGGCTCCGGAGAAGGAGCAATACCCGAGGTTTTCCGGAAGCAAGCTCCACGGGCCTTATGGGAAATGTGGTCTCGGATGGATGGCCTACGCCCCGAAGGAGCCTGGGAACTGTGGGGGAGCAGTTACTTCCGCACAGGCGCAGTGGGGGCGGTAGCCGGTATTCCATAATCTACTGCCGCCCGGCGCGGTATGGTTTGGGGTCGCTTCCCCTAGTCTCTGTGGGACGCTGTAACCTGATCCTGGTCTTAGAGCCGAGAACGCGGCAGTGAAAAGGTGGCAGGTATGTTATGGCTTTGTAGGACTCGGGAGAGGTAAGGGAAGTACGGGGAGAACGGAGAGGGCCAGCTTGTGGATTTACCCTACCGAAGATTAAACTGTGCAGCCCCCAAGTGCGTTCACACCGAGTGTTTTTGGGTGTGTTGGTCTTGTCCAACACGAGTAGTTCAGAGAAAGCAGGATAGGGCTCCGGCTGGCACTGGGTAGGTTCTTAAGCTTGAATGTGACTGAGACAAGCTCATTTTGCATTCCTGATCTTGTAGGTAAGGGCCCCGGTGTAGAAATTTGCATTAACGTGTACCTGAGCTTGTTGCTACAGAAACTTGAAAGTCATTTCAAGGGATCTGGGAAGAAAGCATTCCTAGAGAAACTGCTATGCATTCTTAGGGTAATCAGCTGCAATCATCCGAAGTACTTCTCTCACCATTTTGCATATGAAGTACCTGAAGCAGAAAGAGGTGAAATTACTTGCATAGGCTTGCATGGCAGGTAAAAGCTAAGATTCAAAGGCAGATTTTTGTTTTGTTTTGTTTTGTTTTGTTTTTTTAACAAATGTCATTCCAGTTTTACAACCTAGCACTCCTGCATAGCACAGAGTTGGGCGTTGTGGTTAACCCTGATTGTCAACTGCTTGGTTTGAGAAATATCTAGATTAGTAAAGTGCACTCTTGGGTGTAACTGCGTGGGGCTTGGGGGTGTGATCCTGGGGAATATTTCTGACCTTTGGCCCCTTTCTTGCTCTTTCCCTGCTACTCTGCTGGAGCCAGCCAACCATGCAGTGAAACCTCTGAAACTGTGAGCCAAAATAAACCTTTTCTCCTTTAGGCTGTGTTTCTCAGGAAAGGTAACTAATACAGGTGTACTTCCCTTTTGAAATATTTGAGCAATGAATGCTGAGTAAATTTTTATTTGTAGTCAATTTTACGAGGGTCTCTTGTATTTGCACATCTTCCCATGAAGGCTATAAATGAAGCAGTGACTCCTGCTTGCCAATTTTAGCAGTGCTGGTTAGAATTTCAAAAATTCAGGCTGAGTTCATAGATGATGTAGACCCATAGACGGAGAAATAGATTGAGTCTAAACTGAAGGCTCCAGCTTAACCATGAATGAATGGGTGAGCTAACAAATGAACCTGTGTTTCTGAATGTAGCCTTCTCAAGAAAGCTCAGCCTTGGCTGAATGAGGCAGCTGCATACCTTAGGAGGCTGAGACAGTCAAATTATTTGAGCCCAGAAGTTCAAGATGAGCCTAAGCAATTTAGTGAGAGCCTATCTATTAAAAAAAGAAAGAAAGAAAGAAATAGAAATCTCAATCTAATTTGAGATCTTTTGTACCAGCTTCAGTCCAGAGACTAGAGAATCACAGGGAAAAATAATTTCTAGATATACGTACTGAGCTTCAGAGACCCGGGGTTTTAGTCTTTCAACTCATTTTTTCCTTGGGATAAATTTATACAAGGGAGAAAAGTCACTGGTTTAAAGTTTTACAACTTGGTGTTAGAGCAGTATAGAAATGTAAAACATCTTTAAGCTCCATGTATTCCTAACAGAATCACAAGTAGAGTTGTATACATATGGAACATGGATTTTCTGACTTGATAGAAATGATTAACCCATCTTCTGAGGCTGCACTGTGGGTACTTCCGATCTGGTAGAGCAAGGTTTTATATTACAGTCTTGGTGTCCTATGTCTTTCTATTCTCCCTATTTTTACTTTCATAGGTTTCTGTCCCAAAACTCAGGAAATGATCAACTTTCAGGTAAGGCATTCATCTATTCATTATATCATTTAAATTTCCCAAAAATCCATGTAAGGAAGGGAAAATATAGAGTTAGGGAAAGTATAGATTAAACAGAAGATCAAGTTCAAATGGAAGTTTAGGAAATAAGATGATGTCATGTTGTGTGGTCCACATGTAATTGTAATAAATCTGAGCTGCAAATACGTACTCAGTCTTCCTGAAAGTCATATTAAATGGATTATCAGCTAAAGTATTGGCATTGTCTGTGAGGATAAAGCAAAATAATTCCCCAGATAAGTAAAGTTTTTTTTTCTTGGCATATTTCTGTGAAGAAAATTTCTTCTAATGGGTTGTCATATAGGTACTGTTAGAAATAACATTCACAGCAAGTCTGTGATAAATACATCAGGTTTCCTATGACTGTTTTTTCAGTTCTCTAGCTATCTTGAACATTTTCTCAACATAAATTTTAAGGTCATTGCATTTAAAGAATATTTTCCAGCTCCATAAAGCAGGATGTTAAGAAAATTTAAAGATTAATTTGGACAGACTTCATTACTCTTTTTTTTTTTTAAATGTTGGTACCGGGAGTTGAACTCAGGACCTCGTGCTTGCCAGCAGGTGCTTACGCCGCTGAGCCATCTCATCGGCCCCCGTTACTTTCGTCGAACTCAGGACCTCACGCGCCAGCAGGCACCCGTGTCGCTGAGCGATATCACCGGCCCTTTTCTCGTATGTGGGTACCGGGAGTCGAACTCGGGCCCTCGCGCTTGCCGGGCAGGCGCTTAAGCCGCTGAGCCATCTCACCAGCCCTCCATTACTTTTTTTTTTTTTTTTTTTTGTGGGTACCGGGGGGTCGACCTCAGGACCTCGCGCGCCAGCAGGTGCCCGTGCCGCTGAGCGATATCACGGGCCCCTTTTTCGTATGTGGGTTCCGGGAGTCGAACTCGGGCCCTTGCGCTTGCCGGGCAGGCGCTTAAGCCGCTCAGCCATCTCACCGGCCCTCCATTACTTTTTAATAATAAGTCTTCTCCATTTCTTCTTTCTTTCTTTCTTTTTTTTTGAGACAGGGTTTCACTGTGTAGTCCAGGCTGGCCTTGAATTCACT
Organism: Erethizon dorsatum; assembly: GCA_028451465.1. NCBI lineage: Eukaryota > Metazoa > Chordata > Mammalia > Rodentia > Erethizontidae > Erethizon > Erethizon dorsatum. The sequence continues at coordinate 102,949,220 of CM051827.1, read as the reverse complement.
ATGTAGCTCAGGCTTGCCTTGAACTTGGGGCACTCTACCTGCCTCAGCCTCCTGAGTGCTGGGATTACAGGTGTGCCCCACCATGGCCAGTTTAATTACGTGTTTTGTGGTAGATGCACAGATACACTTCGTTTTTTACTTTTTGTTTTGTTTTTTGCTTTTTGTTTCTGTGCTGGGGATACAACCCAGGGCCTTGTGCACCCTAGACAAGTAGAGCTACAACTCCAGCCCTAATTCTAATGCTTTTAATTTTTACCCATCACACATGATTTTGGCTTTATAGTTAAAAGGTTATTTTTTTTTATCATATTAAAAGAAATCCATGTTTTCCAATCCTCTGTGAGTTTGGCATGTAAATCTTACAACTTTACTAACATCTTATTCTACTGTGTACGATCTAATAGATTGGAAAATCCGTGAGGGAGTAATTTTACTCCTTTTGATATTAATACAGCCTGCTGGGATTCATTAAATGTTTTATGAGTGAATGACTAAGATCACGTCATATTTTAAAATAGCTTTATTGAAATACAATTCACATGTTATAAAAGTGACCCAATTCAGATGTACACAATTAAGTGGCTTTTATGGCATTATTTTTTTTCAATCAGATTTTATTGGTACATTTTGGATACACATAATGATCACATTCATGAGAGAATTTGTACCTGTACGTGATATAACTTGTTTGTTCAGGTTTTTTTCCCCATTCCCCTACCCTCCCTTCAACCCTTTCTCCTCCCTTATATTATATAAGGGAGGTCTTCTTCTCCCCAGGATATAGACTTGCTGAGTCACTTAGTTAAGTTTCTGAACTTCTCACGTTGACACAATGAATCAACCATTACACCTCCCACTTACAAAAGCTTTGTTTCCCTGTTTTCCTTATTTTCTCTCTTTTTTTTTTTTTTTTTTAACTTTTCCCTTCTTTCCTTTCCCCCTCCCCTCTCCCTTGGGCTTTTACTATATTCATAGCATTATGCAGAAATCACCACTGTCTAATTTCAGAACATTTTCATCATCCTACAAGGAAACTTCCACACCCATTATAAGTCAGTCACTCCCTATTTCTCCTTTGCCCCAGCTCTAATCCACTGATTTCTTCTGTACGTTTTATGTAAATGGAATATAATATGTGATCTTTCTGACTGGCTTTTTCACCCAGGATAGTATTTTCAAGGTTCATCTATGTTGTATATGCTACCAAAGGGAGCACCTCCTCCATGTTGTAAATGTATCAGTACCTCATTCTTTTTTATTACTGAATAATAATATCCTGTCCTACAGAAATGTTACATTTTGTTTATCCATTTGTCAATAAATGGACACTAGATTGTTTCCACTTTTGGAAATTGTTACTAAAACCAGTGATTCTGCTAAGAACATTTGTATACAGATTTTTGTGTGGAGACTGGCTTTGATTCTCCTGGGTATATACTCAGAAGGGAAATTGCTGGGTCACATGTTAACTCAGTGTTTGACATTTTGAGGAACTACCAAGCAATTTTTCATAGTTGCTACAACATTTTGCAGTACCATCCAAAATGTATACACTTTCTCTACAATCTTGGTTAACACTTGTCATTGTCTGCCTTTGATTTCAGACATCCTTGTTAGTGTGAAGTGCTGTATCTCACTGTGGTTTTGATTTGCATTTCACTAATGACTAATGATGTTGAGTATCATTTCATGTGTCTTTTGATTATATATATTGGAGAAATTGTGTTCACATCCTTTGCCCATTTTTAAATTATTGTCTTTTTATTGTTTTTGTTTTTGTGTTGTTTTTTTTTTTTTGTGGGTACCGGGGGGTCGACCTCAGGACCTCGCGTGCCAACAGGCACCCGTGCCGCTGAGCAATATCACCGGCCCCTTTTTCGTATGTGGGATCCGGGAGTCAAACTCAGGCCCTCACGCTTGCAAGGCAGGTGCTTATGCCGCTGAGCCATCTCACCGGCCCTTGTTTTTGGTTTTGAGACAAAGTCTTGCTATGTAGTTCAGGTTGGCCTTGAACTCAGTATGTAGCCCAGGCTGGCCTCAAACTTGTGGTGATCCTCCTGCCTCAGCTTCCCCAGTGCTGGGATTACAGGTGTATGCTACCACAACTTGCTGTTACTGTTGAATTTTAGGACTGCTTTGTTCTAGGTATAAGTCTTTTACTAGATACATGTTTGTAAATATTTTTCCCCTTCTGAATTTTCTTTTCATTTGTATTCTATGAAGCACAAAAGTTTTTAATTTTTATGAATTCCAACTTATTTTTTTTTTATCACTTATACTTTTCATGTTATATTTAAGAAACCACTGCCTAATCCATGGTCATGAAGATTTTCTCCTATGTTCTCTTCTAAGAATTTAACAGTTTTAGTTCTCACCTTTATGTCTCTGATCCATCTTAGTTCAGTCTTGTTTGTGATGTCAGGTGGATGGGGAGTTTGACTTCATTCTTTTGTGTCTGGCTATCTACATGTCTGAGCACCATTTGTTGAAATGACTCTTCTTTTTCCTATTGAATTTTTCTGACATTAGTTGGATATTTTTCCTACTGCAGAGTATATTTCTGAATCAGCTGTATAGTAGTTACTGTACATAACTTCCCCTAAACTCAACAGTGAACATACGATATTAAGAGGCTGTCATGATTCTCTTGCAAGTCCCTAATAATGCACACATTAGTTTGATGATGAATGTGCTATTACAGGAATCAGTGACATTTCAGGATGTGGCTGTGGACTTCACCCCAGAGGAGTGGCAGCTGCTTGACTGTGATCAGAGAATGACGTATTGGGATGTGATGTTGGACAACTATAGAAACCTCATTTCAGTGGGTAAGGACAGTGGGTGGTAACTTTTCAGTATAACTTGGAATGTACCAATTGGTGCCCTTCCTTTAAGACTTGTGAAAACTCTGACTATCTGAAGCAAAAATTTGGTCCTGAATTTCAGTGGTCAAAGATTCCTAATCCCCTTTAGGGATCAGGCAGTCTTTTTATGCTTCTGCCTCCCACTGAAGAAGGGGCTTCGTTCTAGAGCCTGTTTGTCAAGGCTCTGAGACTCAAGGAAGCAGACCTGTGTTGTGAGGTAGTTGTTTGTCCCTTGCACTTTGTCTCTCTTCTGCATTGTCTTCCCATGAACAGGGTCTCCAGTTACTAAACCAGAAGTGATCCTCAAGGTAGAACAAGGACAAGAGCCATGGCTGGAGGAGGAAGAGAACCTACGTTGGAGCTATCCAGGTAAGTGAGAGAAAATTAGACGAGAGTCCTTGGAATTGAAATCCCAGTTGGTCAATGAGGGACATGTACTTTTGAAATGCCTCTCAGGAAGCACCTCTTAAAAGCTGCATACCTTTGTAAGTGATTGGATACTCTTGATGTAACATCATCAAATTCCCAAATGTACCTTCCTTTCCTTCTACCCACATAGGTGCTCTTTCTCTTTGCGCAGCTGTTGTATAGAGAGGTGTGCTCTCTCTCTACCCTGGCTCCTCACATTGCCTGTTTCATCTAGGTGCTTGCTTTATTTCTGAAGCCCTCATTTTTTTCCTTCTCAACATGATTGCAGTTCTTTTTCTATAAGTAATTCTTATAATGTAGTTCAATTGTATGGATTTAAAACCTTATTTTACCAATCATTGTCTAACCTTGGGCAAATTATTTTGTAGTATAATTTTCTTTATTAATACATAAGAATTATATTAATCCCTACCTTAGGTTTCCTGTAAAGAATATAAGAGCTAATATATGCAAAACACTTCAAACAGCTGGCAGAGAGTAAGTGTTCAGTATATGTTGAGTTAACATGATGCTCTAGTCATCTTCCTTTTTTAAAAATAAACTTATTCCTCATTTTGCATTATATACCCCAGTGTTGTGTTTTTTGTTGTTTTGTTTCGTTTTGGTACTGGGGCTTGAACCCAGGGACTTCACAGTAAGCTACATCCTCAGCCTTTTTCTTATTATGAGACAGGTTCTAACCAAGATGCTAAATTGCCCAGCCTTTTAAATTTTTTTTAAATTTTGAGACAAGGTTTTATTAGTAAATTGTTTAGATTGGGCTTGAACTTGAGCACCCCTTCAGTGATTGGGAGAGACAGAGTGGCAATAAAGATTTTATCACTCACAGGTCCTGGAGGATGCTCTGCGTGACTGGAGGACACACACATCAAGGGCAGGGACTGAGAGAGGGACCTGTTGTCCAGTGCTCCAATTGGGTCTAAGGTGGGGAGTTTACTGGGTGGTTTTAAAGCATGGAAGCACACGTACCAGGAGGTCACACTGTGACTGAGAGGTGCTTACTGGGACATAGCCGCATAGTCCCTACAGGGTTTGAGGATCACCAGGACCAGTCAAGTTGGGAATATCAATCTGTACCACAGAGAATGAAGTGATCACTAGGGAACGCTGCTGTATGCAGTGGAAACCTGGATTGAGCACACTGAAGAACCAGGCAGTGGAAGGGGTATCGCACTGGAAGCCGCGTCAAGCATGACCAAGTCCTGCTTCTGGTATGAGACAGTTAAACTTACATTCAGAATGAAGCTGAGGCAACATAAACTTAGAAGAATCACAGCACCTATCTTGTTTATCTTTAGTCTCATAGATAATGTGGGTATGGTCTAGGGTATCACTTGGTAATACGGATTGATATCTGTTTGAAATTCTCCTCGAACTCACTTTTGGTTGTTTCCTAGCTAATCTGTGCTTACCCATCTTGCTGATTATTTATTCATGTCTTCTTGCCTCCTCTATCATCCTCTCAGCTCTCCACAGTGACCCCCTCAGACGTCTCCTCACTCCGTCTCCAGCACCTTCACCTCAGCAACTTTCCATTCCCATAAGTTTTATGCCAAGACTCATTTTCGATCTCTTCATAGTAACTAATTCTAAAAATTCTTCACCCTTCACATTTTATGTTACAATAAAGAATAATGAGTGGCCATGCTGCTTTATACAATGTTACAATGAAGAGTAATGACTGTGCTCACTTTGGCAGCGCTTACTAAAATCAGAACGATACGGAGAAGATTAGCATGGCCCCTGTGCAAGAACAGTGCAGAAAAAAAGTACACACACATCAGGATAAGGAAAACCTGTATGAATATTTTAATGCTAAATTTATCAAGACATCATGAGATTAATACAAGTTACCTTTGCCCTCCACAATTACAGGAGGTGCTCAAAGTCATCACTAACTTCCAGACGTTTGTTAGTACAGCGAACTGCTGCTTGGGTAACTTTGGTCCCTTGAGACTGCTGCACATGAATTTTCAATTTCTTCTCTAAGGGTGGCAGCGTAGTGGGTTTTCCGTGATATATGACATCCTCTAGGGTCCTCCATACAAGGGTAACACCATTTGTAAAAAAAAAAAAAAAATCACACTGTTTTCCTAAAGTGTGTATACATTTCTTTTGGCAGACTCTGTAGTCTTAAAATCACTGCAGTAAGCAGTTTTTTCTCCCAGTAGTTTCACTTGAAATGGTATAAAACTTTATGGCCTGTGATTTCAGCTATTCACTTATCTAAAATTGATTTAATAGAATATTTTCTTTTTCCACAAAAAGCATAAAACAAATATGTTTCAAATGATTCAGACACCAATTCCCTAGAACCATATCTTCTGACACAAACCAAGTGATTTTTTGGTTTTTTTTGTGTGTGTTTTGAGACAGTCACACTGTGGAGTCTGTGTGGTCCAGGTTGACCTTGAATTTGCTGTGTAAACTAGGCCAGATCTTCCAGGGTGCTGGGATCACGGGCATGTACCATCATGACTGGCTCTAAAGCAAGTGAATTTGAATTACTGATATTGTATCTGGGCTGTTTATGTTTCTGTTTTTCCTATTTCCATTCTATTTTCTTGTTTGTCTTAGATGTTACTCCATGACTTATCCAAATTATTTCATTTTATCTCTATCCTGAAAAGTGTAAGTCAGTCCTTTATAACCTGTATTGTCATTATTCAAATGGTTTCTAATGCCCTCTCTAATGTGGTTCTATTTTGCTTATCAAAAATTATCTATCTTGCCAGGCATGATGGCGCATGCCTGTAATCCAAGCACTTGGGAGGCTGAGGCAGGAGGATTGCCACAGGTTTGAGGCCAGCCTGAAGTACATAGCAAGACTCTGTCTCAAAACAAACAAACAAAAAATTATCTATCTTAAAAACAAAACCAAAAATACCCATCTTTTCCCTATTCTATGAGAATTGGGCTCTTTTATGTCCTTTACACATAATTTCTTTTTCTGCACCAGTCCTTTTAATTCTGGTGGACTCCACATAAAGCCAGTGTGCTATTAAGTTTGAGGTCAATTTTCTCCTCTTTCATGAAAACTCTATATCAATTTCTGCCTTCTTGAACTCCCTGTGCTATTCTGCCATGACTCTGTCATGACAACTTGACATATTCTGTCTTGGACCTTTAAAAAACTCTTGTGGCTTTTAAGACATAGTTTTTCATGATAGTACCTTAAAGAAAGAGCTGTATAATTTCTTTTAATGAATATTTCATTAATTCATTATTGTAGAGCCAGGCATCATGGGTCATATTTCTTTTTCTTTCCCATACTACAAGCCTTTTTAACATGTTTCCTGAGAAATATTTAAAGAAAGCAAAAACTCATTACCATTTTCTAATGTATAAATGGTAACTAGAAGAGCAAAACAGTTAAAACATTTAAAATTTGATGAGTATAAAACATTTGTTTTTTGTTTTTGTACTGGGAATTGAACTCACGACCTCACACTTGCCAGGCAGGTGCTGTGCCGCTGAGCTATATCCCCGGCCAAAACATTTGTTCGTTGCCCATTAACTTTGCAGTTCTGTTCTAGTTAATATTGTCAAAATAAATGGTATAGGCAAGTGACTGTGTTAATCAGCTTTCCATTACAGTGACAAAATACCTGAGAAAAACAACTTAAAGGAAGCAAGACTTACTTTGGCTCATGGTTTCAATCCTTGATGCGCTGGCTCCATTGCTGTTAGGCCTGTGATAAGGCAGAAATATCATGGCAGAAGAGCACAGCAGAGGAAAACTGCTTCCCTCATGGCAGCTGGGAAGCAGAGAGACCCAGAGCCTGAGAGGAAGGGTGGGGAAAAGATATTTGTACAGTCATCAAGGTTTCATGTCCATGACCCACTCTCTTCAACCAGGCCCCACCTTCCAAATTTCCTTCGCCTCCCAATGAATCCATCAAATCATGAAACCATTATCGATTAATACGCTGAGGAAGTTTGAGCCCTTATGATCCAATCACCTTCCAAAAGCCTGTCAGCTGGCAACCAACCTCCCAGCACAAGGCAGAAAGGCAGGGGACATTTTAGATACAAACCATAATAACGATTATTCTAGAAATTGAAAGAAAAATCAAGATTAGAGATGTATTTTTTTTTTTGAGATCATGGAACAATGGCTCCTCCCAAAAGAATGTCAAGTACTAAACAGAAGAGGTGAGGGAGGGCAAGTGAAGGTGGGGAAGGAACAAGAGCAAAAAATCATAATCACATATAATCTGATTAAGGATGATAGTTTAGAATTTTTGACTTCACTCTCTCAGTTACTTTCCTTTTGTCTCTGGGACAAAATACCTGACACCCGCAAATTAAAGAAGGAGACGTTTATTTGGCTCACTGTTACTGTCTAGGTCAGCGGGCTCCAGGGCAAAACAGCATGGCACAGGGGCATAGCAGAAGAAAAGCTGCTCACTTCATGGTGGCCAGGAAGCAGAGAGTGAAGGGAGGAGCCAGGAAGGAAATCTACCTCCCAGGTCACTCCCCCGGGAACCCCCCTCATCTGACCATGCCCCATCTCCCAACAACAAGTTAGCTATAATGCCCCATAATCCAATCACCTTCCAAATGGATGAGCCTCAATAGTGCAAAAAGTGATAATACATTTGGAAACTGTACTTCAGATTTTGAATTTTGATGTCTTCTGGGCTGGCAGTATATGGTTCTCTGCCAAGATCCTGGGCAGCAGTAGTGAGCCACAACTCCCAGTCAGTCACACAATCATAAGGGTAAACAACCAGTACCCTACAGTGTACTATGTCACTAATCTAAAATGTTTGGCAGATTAGGTATATTAAATGCATTTTAACTTTAATAATATTGTCAACTTATGAGGGGTTTTTCAGGACATAACTCCATTGTAAGTTGAGGGGCATCTATATAGAAGTCTAGAATCTGGAATAGAAGATAACTGAGGACTAGGGAAATGCATGCTTAGATCCCGTAAGTGAGTTCGTATCTTTCAGTTTTGTATACCTGGCAGATTACCCTAGGTTTTTCGCCTGGTTATTGTTTGTAGCTGCTTCCCATTGGTTTTACTAGAAAAGAAAGAAGTGAATCCCCATACTAGAACCACTCTATAATGAAATATGTACTAATGCCTATTGCCTGCCACTCAGTCCAGCTCCATCCAGGGTAAGATGCAGAGCACGAAGTTGGGAGTGGTGTTCTGTGCTAACATTCCACATGGAGGGAAACTCCAGAGTGGAGAACTACCATTCCTCCTCCCCCATTTTTTTAAATGGAGTAAAGGATTTGGGATTTATAAGGTTTTGAGGCTAGCAGCAAAAAAAACATGACTTCAGGAGTAAAACAGCTTTCCAGCGACTAGTTTATCAGGCAGATTGAAAGAGTATGCAGCATGCCCAATACAAATACAACAGGTAATTTATCATACACAGAAACCCAGCCAGAGTCAAAATGGTAGCAAATAAAATCTATGACTGGGCTAAGAATGACTTGCCTATGCAAGGTCATGACCTGCTGGACATCTTATGTTCCTAGGCTTACAAGTACACGCAAGATGAACGCGAGCTGTCAGTAGAGTTGGAGCCCTGTCTACAGATATGCCTCATCTAGATGTGGTTAGAGGACTGGAGATTTAAGAATCTCTTAAAGGAAACCAATATTCTGCAGGATGATTAGAAGGAAAAAGAGAAACGAGAGAAATAGGGAACTATTTGACCAGGGTAATCTAAGAATTTGTAGGGAAGACTCTGCCTCTTACCTGCCTCCTCCAAACCTGGTCTTCCCCTTAGCTCCCGTCTCCTCTTCCCTTGTGACCTTAGCCATAACCAGGGCTCCAGAATGGCTCTCCTCATTCTGTGACTTAACCTCGTACCCTTATTTCACAATGTTTTGACTTTCGTACCTTATTCTCTGTACCTTGTACCTATTTTATTTACTACAGATTATGTTAAATCATCTGTTCTCATTTTTATTATTCATCTGCTCCCATTTCCTCTTTAGCAGTTTTATTCTTAAAGTTCAAGAAGACCAAGGCAAATATAGGATTTATTTCAGAATAAGAGACTTGATTTGAAACCACAGACTCTTCTGTCTAAAACAGGTTGGTGGGAAAAAAAAATAACTAGGAATGTTTTATTGTACTCTTTTTAGAAGCTGACTGTCCACTTGATGAACCAGAGAAGCATCAGGAAAGCAAAGACAATTTTTTGAAGTCGGTTTTGTTCACGTTCAATAGAATTCTGACTATGGAGAAACTCCACCATTATAATAGGAGCACAAATCTTAATCTTACAAGAAAAAAATCACATAAATGTAAATCATATGGGAAGAATTTGGAACCTAATTTAGACTTACTTGATTATAATAGAAGTTATACTGGAGAAAACTCATGTGAATGCAATGAATGTGGGAAAGCCTTCAAAAAGAAGTTTCATTTCATTAGGCATGAAAAAAGTCATACAAGAAAAAAGCCCTTAGAATGTAATGTCTGTGGGAAAGCTTATAGTAGGAAGGCATACCTTATAGCTCATCAGAAAATGCATAGTGGAGAGAGACCCTTTGGGTGCACTGATTGTGGGAAAGCTTTCACACAGAAATCCTACCTGGTGAACCACCAGAGACTTCATACTGGAGAAAAACCTTATAAGTGCAGTCAGTGTGGGAAAACATTCATTTGGAGCTCCTCTTTTAATCAACATGTAAAGTCTCATATGCTTGAGAACCCGTTTGAATGTAAGGAATGTGGGAAAACCTTCAAGTATAGTTCATCCCTCTATAAACATTCTAGAAGCCACACAGGAGAGAAACCCTACCGATGTGTCGTATGTGGCAAGGCCTTTGGCAACACATCTGTGCTTGTTACACATCAAAGAATTCATACAGGAGAGAAACCTTATGGATGTATTGAATGTGGCAAAGCCTTCATCAAGAAGTCTCATCTCCTTAGACATCGGGTAACTCATACAGGAGAGAAGCCCTATGAATGTAACATATGTGGGAGAGCATTTTCCCAGAAGTCAAATCTTATTGTACATCAAAAAATGCATACTTAGTATTTACTTTATAAATACAACAGCCTTAAATATTAGATGAATCCTATTCAATAGCAGAGAACTCATGGTGTGAAGTCCACTATTTCTGTGCTGAAGAGTAGAGTCCCATAAGAAAAAAGTGTCAGTGCCAATCATGTTCTGGCAGTGATCAATTTTTTCAGAAAGAAAAATCACACAAAAAATTGAACCACACATAATATAGCATAGAGCTTGGAAAGTAAGCATAAGTTAAATAATAAAGGAATCAGTGTAAACTAGATACCATTTCTGGTTTTTATAATAAGTAATTATACAAGTGTGAGTGTAAAATAAATGCCTATTACCCTGTTAAGTTATTAAGAGTCTGAGGAGCCTGTAGCCCCTGCCGAGGCGGAAGGATCACTTGTCTAGGAGCGCGGAATCAGCCTGGGCAACACAGTGAGACCGCCTCAAAAACAAACGAGAACCAAAAACAAAGATATTGAAAAATAGTTTCTACAGGAAAAAAATTATGATTTTTTCTTCCAACCCTAACAGCATCTGCATAATTGAGGAAATGTGGCTTAATATAAAGTATGAATTTCAGTAATATTTTCATCCATATGCTGGCACTTTTTTTTTTTTTTTTTCCCATACTGGCAATCGAACCTAGGGCCTTTGGCACCAGGTACTTCCCAACTCTTTTTTTCTTTGTTGACAGAGTCTTGCTGTGTTTTCCAGGCTGGCCTGAAACCTGCAATCCTGCCTTAGCCTCCTGAGTAGCTGGGGTCACATGTGTGTACCACCACCCAACGTGTGGCATTTTACTGGCAGGTTTTTGGGTTTTGTTTGTTTTTGTCTTTTTGAGACAGGGTTTTGCTATGCAGTTCAGGCTGGCCTAGAACTCACTTTGTAGCTTAGGCTAGCCTCAAACTTGCAGCAATCCTCCTGCCTCAGCCTCCTGAGTGCTGGCATTACAGGCATGTACCACCATACCCAGCTTTACTGGCAGTTTTAACAGGCACAGCAGTGTTACTGAATCTGAGTCTCTGTATTAATTACAGAAGTGAAGACTTTTTTTTTCTTTTTGGTTTTTTAGGACAAGGTCTCACTTTGAGGTGCACGCTGGCCTTGAGTTTACTATGTAGCCCAGGCTGTCTTTGAACTCGCAGCAATCCTCCTGCCTCAGCCTCCCGAGTGCTGGGATTAGAGGCATGCACCATCACGCCCAGCTAAGATTTCTTATAAAGATGTTTTCCTATGTATGTAAATGCCAAAATAAAACAAAATTTAACGAGATACTAATTGAGGAGGAAAAAAAGCAATTGTGTTCTGTATTACAGTAAGCTTTCAGTTAAGGAAAAGAAGTATGTATGTAAATAAAACATTTGTACTTTAAATATTTGGTTTTTTTTTTTCATTGGTGTATCATATTTAACTTTGTATGTGATTTTCATAAATTAGGGTATCATGAGACTTTGTGACTTTGGGGGAGAGAGTTTTGTGGTTTTGTTTTCCTGTGAAATTGATGATAGGTTTAGCTCCTACGGTTGCCTGGAATTTCCCATATAACCAGCGTAGGCATCATTAATCAAGTTGTTTGGAAAGAAGTTTTTTTGCTTCAACTTCATATTGGAATGTGACATTTTTAGGTTCTACATATTCCCCTCAAAGATTAACCAGGCTTGGCCAGGCATGGTGGTACATGCCTGTAATCCCAGCACCCAGGAGGCTGAGGCAGGAGGATCGTCTGAGTTCGAAGCCAGCCTGGGCTACATAAGCAAGTTCAAGGCCAGCCTGTATTAATGGTGAGACCCTGTCTAAAAAAAAATAAAAACAAAAGCAAAAAGATTAACCGGGCTTTGTTTACACTAACGTTTTTAGCCGGGTGTAGTGGTGCACACCTGCAATCCCAGCACTCAGGATGCTGAGGCAGGTGGATCACTGTGAGTTCAAGGCCAACCTGGGATACATAGTTCAAGGCTGGCCTGAACTACATAGTGAGACCCTGTTTCAAAAAAAAAAAAAAAAAAAAAGAACAAGAAAAAAAAGCTCAAGTTCTTATTGCACTGCACAATATTTTTGATAATGTCAAAAACTTCTGTGGCTTTTCTTGAGTGGTAATTAAACAAATCGAAATTCAGAAATTAAACCTTTTCCTTTTAAGTTTAAGCTGTTACATCTATTTGCATCATTAGCCTTTTTTGAAAAGTAATGAGTATAAATGAGATATGGTGCTTTTTTGAACAAGCATACTAAAAGATCTAATCTTAAAAATCTTGTCTTTTTAAGTTACCTTAGGAGCCTATTTGCTAATTTTAATTATGCAGTAACCCCAAGTTTCTGGAACCTTCTATTTTGGGAATTGTCTTCAGAATCAGTTTGACAACCACACAGGGAAGTCTAGGTGTTTATAGTTACAGGTCTTGGTTTTTTCCATCTCAAGAGTTTTCTCATTTCCTAGATGAAGTATTGATTTAGTCCTACTTAGTGCTTACCATCTCTGTCCTATCCATCCTTCCCCTCACCATTTCCTTATCTAAGAAACTCCAACCTCCACAGACACGGGAAGAAGGGTAGGAGGCTCCCTTCTTGGCAGCATGGTGTGAGAGCCCCTCGAAAGAGCTAACGTATGGGTCAAGGAAGCAAGAAGTGTGCAATGGTCCATTGCAGCTCACTGGGAAGAAGATGGGCCAGAAATTTTGAATACATCAGGAGTCATGTAATCTAGGTTCCATAAATTTGTTTGCTTCCTTTCTTAGGTGGAAAAAGAAATACAGAATAAATTAAAATATATTTCTAGTACTGGGCATATGTAAACTGCCACCTAAGGAGTTTCTGTCACTGACCTCATTGTCTTCTTAGGCTGTACAAGATTTGGGCAAGAAGAAAACCAGAACTCAGTTTCATCCAAACATCTTGGATTTCCAGAATTTCCTGGTCTATTTGTGCCCTGTAGCTGAAAGAGCCATACACAATCTCTTTATTTTTCCCATCTCTAAGATGATGTTATACCTTGAGATTTTCTTTATTTACCCTATGAGAAGATCACTAAAACTTGTCTTCTTCCTCTTTTATTATACACAGGTGATAGACTGGCATTTTTCCCAGTAAAAATGTTCACTTTTTTTAGCCGGGCGTGGTGGTGCATGCCTGTAATCCCAGCACTTGGGAGGCTGAGGCAGGATGATCCTTGCAAGTTCGAGACCAGCCTGGGCTACAAAGTGAGCTCAAGGCCAGCCTGAACTGCATAGCGAGACCCTGTCTCAAAAAGACAATAAATAAATAAATAAATAAATAAATAAATAAATAAATAAATAAAAATTCACTCTTTTGATTGTATCATATATGCTAATTTTATTTATTTTTTTTTTTGTGGGTACCGGGGGGACGACCTCAGGACCTCACGCGCCAACAGGCACCTGTGCCATTGAGCGATATCACCGGCCCCTTTTTCCTATGTGGGTTCCGGGAGTCGAACTCGGGCCTTCGCGCTTGGAAGGCAGGCACTTAAGCCGCTGAGCCGTCTCACCGGCCCTATGCTAATTTTAAAGAATCAAAAAAAGCATAATGAAAACAAGTGCAAAGTGGATACCTGAGTTTATGAGTACATGTGTTCTGGAAAAGGATCAAGTTTAGGCTTTAGGGCCGGTGAGATGGCTCAGCGGCGTAAGCGCCTGCCTTGCAAGCGCGAGGGCCCGAGTTCGACTCCCGGATCCCACATACGGAAAAGGGGCCGGTGATATCGCTCAGCGGCATGGGTGCCTGTTGGCGCGCGAGGTCCTGAGGTCGACCCCCCGGTACCCACCAAAAAAAAAAAAAAAAAAAAAAAGTTTAGGCTTTATAAGTAAAAATTCCAAACAAAATTATTTGAGAAGTATAAAGATAAAATATGCAATTAAAATCTGAAGAAATACTGAAAACATCCAAAAGAATGGACAGATGGAAGTTGCAGGTAAAAGTCATGGTAAATAGAAAAAATAAAGGCAGAAATAAAGGAGTATACCAATAATAAATTGAAAATGTGTTAAACTTGTAACATATGTAACCAGCAGAGACCACCAGGTTTGTGTAAAGGCAAGATGGCATGGAATTTATTGTACCTGGGTTCAGGCAGAAAACACAATAAGACCTTCTGCCCTGAACAAAGAGAAGTGTGTCCCTTTTATAGGGATGGAGAGATGGCAGGGGACATTAGGCGGGAAGATCCCAATGAACATCTGTGGTTAAAGTTTTCTGGCAGTCTTGCATCTCAGTGGGCAGAGTCCTTTGAAGTGTCTGATGTAAATTTTCAGGTGTTTCCAGGACCTGTAAAATCCCTTGTCCTATCTTATCGCCTTTCCTGTGCTTCTTGATGACAGCCTCGGGTGCTGAGCTGGGTTCTCTGCAGACAATAGTGCTTCTGCTGGCAAGCAAGTTGGGGGCTGTGAGAGGTCAGGTTGGAGACTTACAAAACTCACTTATGGACTGGTGAGATGGCTCAGTGGCATAAGCACCTGCCCGGCAAGCGTGAGGTCCTGAGTTCGACTCCCAGAACCCACATAAAGGAAAAAAAGGGCCGGTGATATCGCTCAGTGGCACAAGTGCTTGCCGGCAAGTGCGAGGTTCTGAGGTCGACTCCTGGTACCCACATAAAAAAAAACCAAACAAACAAACAAAACTCACTTATGAATGCACAATGATCTGTTATAACTTTTTTTGGAGGCACTTATTCCTTTTATAATTTCTGTGTAAACTAAAAGCATTTTTAGTGAACTAGAGCAGACCTCTGCTCTAGCAGTGCCACCTTGTCCTATAAAGCCGTTTTCAAATGTATCTCATGCTACCCTGGCAACAGTGGAGTGTCTATACCGGTAATTCTTAATGGTGTCCACTTCCTGTTGATTTACGTACAGTCTGGAGTTTCTTAGATGAGTGGAGAGGAGCTAAAGCAGCAAAGCTGTATGTTTTTTACTTATTCAGCGTCATTTAAATTTCTTCTTTGCATGTTGTTACTGATTTACTATGCAACTTGGTACCTTTTTTACTCAGTTTTCAGGGTTTTTTTTCATTTTTATTATCTTCAGATTATAGAAAATTTCAAACATACACAAAGATAAAGACAATAGTACAATGAATTTCCATCCATGTACTTATCACCTACTTAATCAGCAATTCAAGGCCAATCTTATTCCTTGTAAACCCTTCTCTGTGTCTTGCTCCAAGATATTTTGTTATTGTAATGATAACTTATCCTTTAATAAAAATCAGGAGTCTCCAGTAGCATAATCTGTGATGTATGACAGATATGAAAAGCTGGAAAAGATGTGACACATACTTTGAACAAACCACAATATTATTAGTAATGTACTAGAGAAGGTATAACGTGTACAACCAGCATTTAAACCAAACCTCAATCTTTTTTTTTTTTTTTTTTTTTTTTTTGTGGTGCTAAGGATTGAACCCAGGACCTTGTACATGGTAGGCAAGCACTCCACCACCAAGCTGTATCCTAAGCCCCACTGTGTTTTGTTTTGTTTTTTAACTGGGAATCGAACTCGGGACCTCGCACTTGCTAGGCCGGCACTGTGCCACTAAGCTATACCTCTGGTCCTTTGTTTTTGTTTTTGTTTTGTTTGAGAAAGGGTCTTGCTATGTAGTTCAGGCTGGTCTTGAACTCACTATGTAACCCAGGCTGGCCTCGAACTCAAATTCATGGTGATCTTCCTTCTTCAGCCTCCCAAGTGCTAGGATTACAAGAGTGCACCACCACACCTGGCTTCACTGTGGTATTTTGTTATGGAAACTCAACTAATGGAATAACTTTTTTTTCCCCAATGAGTTCTGTATCAGTTTGCTTTTTAAAAAATTTTTTAATTACATCCATTGTGGGGAATTGGTACATGTACACATCTCAATTCTTTTTTTCCCCTTCCCCTCCATCCCCACCTTTTGCCAGCATCAGATTTATTTATAAGTCCTTACAAGATTAATGATCATACACACAGATTAAGAGCCAAAGTAACAGACGAAAAAGTCACTTACTTAATATTCACATTCCTGGGTGGGTGTGATCAGCCTAGTTTGGATAAAATGTTACCCCTTGGGAGAAAGGCAGGAAACCTTGATTTGCATTACTATAAGATCCCATGTAATAGGAACTTGTAATGGTTCATTGTGATGAACTTGTAATGGTTCACAATGATTCACTGTGTCAACTTGAGAAGTTTAGAAGCTTAACTAAGTGACTCAGCGATTTTACATCCTAGGGTATAGAGGACATGCCCTAGGTGGCTGTCTATGCCCTAGGATGTTGTAATGATTGATTCATTGTGTCAACTTGAGAAGTTTAGAAGTTTAAGTGACTCACCAGTTCTACATCCTGGGGTGTAGAATACCTACCCTAGGGCATGTGGCCTGCTTACAATATAAGGGAGGAAAAGTGGCTTGCTCTCCCCGTTTTTTGCTTTTGTTGCCTTTGCTATTTTCTGCCACCTTGAACTGTTGCCTCTCACCATGCCACCCTGCCTTGGAGCCAGCTGATTATGGACTGAAACCTCCACAAACTGTGAGCTAAGAAAAGTAACTAAGACGCAATTAATTATAAAAACAGAGTCTGTTACCAAAAGAAGTGCATAAGCAGGCAAAAGTGATGTCTGTCTGTCTGTCTTTCTTTTTTGGTACTGGGAGTCAAACTCAGGGCCTCATGCTTGCCAGGCAGGTGCTGTGCCACTGAGCTACATCCTCGGCCCAGGATGCCTTTAACATTCATCCCTTTGAACATGGAATCCTGTTACACAACTACAATCTAAGTATAAAGAAAAGAAAAAATTGAATTTACCTGATAAAATACTACTCTTCGTCATTTACAAAATTCCCCAATTGTCCCAGTAGTGTTCTTTTAAAAATAAATTCTCAACTTTGAAATAATTTTAGATTTACAAAGATGTTTCAAAGATAGTAGAGAGATTTTCCATAGGTGCCCTTACCTATTTCTCCTAATATTAACATCTTAACATTACAGTGATATGAGAAGGATTCTCTTACAGGCCAAAGGATAGAGGGAAGAAAGAGATAAAAGTTTAACTGACAGCTTTAAGCTAAACTGAAAAATAAAAACTGCTGCATTCCTTCCCTGTGCATTAAAGATTAGCCATCAAGAAACATTGCCTTCTACTTTTACAAGCGACCAAGCTGGGTATGGTGGTGCATGCCTATAATCCCAGCACTCAGCAGGCTGAGGCTGGAGGATTGTCATGAGTTCGAAGCCAGCCTAGGCTACATAGTGAGTTTGAGGCCAGCCTGAACTATATAGTGAGACTCTGTCTCAAAAAAAAAAAATAAAAATAACCTCCCCTCCAAAAGAAACAACCAACCAAGAAGCAGCAAAGCTTCTCTTTATGGACTATCTTCCTATCCCAGGACTTTCCTGATTTGAGTTGTTCTGCCTCTTCTAGCCAGTGTAGTTTCAATGTAAACAATTTGTTCCCAAATTTTCATTATAAAGTACTTTGGTTCCTTATATCCAGTGGGCAATTTTTCCAACTGTTATCTGGCCATGCTGCTGAAAGCTTAGGGTGTTTGTCCCAGAATTGGTCCTTTTAATTTTGGCTATCATCTACAATAGCTTAATAAATCCTGTATATGAGAGATCTTTGGTCTCTAAAGTTTGATTTAACATCAGAGTACAACTAAGCACCCAATTTTGGTGCATTATCTAAAACTAAACTCCAGACATTGTTCAAATGTCACTAATTTTTCCAAAGATGTTCCTTTTCTGTTCCAGGATCCAATACCAGAACCAAAAATGTTATTTTTAATGAATTTTTTCCAGTCCTGGATCCAAATTGGTATTGCCCATTGCATTTAATTGTCATATTTCTTTGTATTAATTTAATCTGAAACAATTCATCAGCTTTTCAACATCTTTCATGACATTGATTTTTTTTTTTTTTTTTAGTACAGGCCAGTTATTGTATAAAACGGCCCTTAGTTTTGGTTGGTCTGGTGTTTCTTCATGATTAGAGTCAAGTGTATCACATAAATGATATTCTTCTCAGCCCTTCATGTCTGGAAGGATCTAATACAATTTGTCTCAGTATTGGTGATTTTAACTTTCATCATTTGGTTAAGGTAGCATCCACCAGTTTTTTCCATTGTAACATCACCATTTCCCCTTTGTAGTTAAGAAACTGGCAAAAGAAATATCCTGTTTCTCAGCAAACTTTCACGATAGTACTAGTTTTAACACCCTAACGCTCTGTTAATATATATATTTTGGCCAAAGAACCAGGTCTTACTGAAATATTTGAAAATCAAGATTCTGTGGATGGGGCTGGTGAGATGGCTCAGTGGCATAAGCGCCTGCCTGGCAAGCGCGAGGTCCTGAGTTCGACTCCCGGTACCCACATATGAAAAAAGGGCCAGTGATATCGCTCACCTGCACAGGCGCCTGCTGGTGCGCGAGGTCCTGAGGTCAACCCCCAGTACCCACAAAAAAAAAAAAAAAAAGATTTTGTGGGCGATGGTCTTTTTTTCTCCAATTTTTTTTTTTTTGTGGGTACCGGGGGGGGTCGACCTCAGGACCTCGCGCACCAGCAGGCGCCTGTGCCGCTGAGCAATATCACCGGCCTCTTTTTCGTATGTGGGTTCCGGGAGTAGAACTCGGGCCCTCGCGCTTGCCGGGCAGGCGCTTAAGCCACTGAGCCATCTCACCGGCCCTTTCTCCAATTTTTTATTGTAGTAAAATACACATAACATTTACCATCTTAACCATTTGTAAGTGTACAGTCCAATGGCATTAAGTACATCACAGCATTGTGCAAATATCAGTAGAACTCTTTCCATCCATCTCTAGAACTCTTTATCTTGTAAAACTGGAAGTCTATACCTGTTAGGCAGTAACTCCCCATTCCATCCTCCTCCTATCTACTTTAGAAATACTATTCTACTTTCTGTCTCTATGATTTTTTTCTTTTTCGAGACAGGGTCTTGCTGTGTAATTCAGGTTGGCATTGGACTCACTGTGTAGCCCAGGCTGGCCTTGAACTCTCAGCGATCCTCCTGCCTCAGCCTCCCCAATACTGGGATTACAGGCGTGTGCCACCACACCCAGCCTGTCTCTATGATTTCTGACTTCATTTTGCAGTGCTGGCGATTGAACCTAAGGCCTTCTAGATGCTGGGCAAGCATTCTGCCAATAAGTTATACCCTGACCCCTGATTTTGACTTTAAGTACCTTACATAAGTGGAGTAAGTGGAATCATACAGTACCTGTGTTTTTGTGCCTGTCTTATTTCACTTGGCAGAATGTCCTCAAGTTTCACCCATATGGTAACGTGTCAGGAATTTCCTTTTTTATTGTTGTTGTTTTTTGTTTCTTGAGACAGAGTCTCACTATGCTAGTTCAGGCTGGCCTTGAACTCATGGTATAACCCCAAACTCAAGGCCTCGAACTCAAGGTGATCCTCCTGCCTCACCTTCCCAAGTGCTGGGATGACAGGCATGCACCATCACACCTAGTTTAGAATTTTCCTTTTTACTACACTTTATCTATTCATCTGTTAATAGATGCTTAGGTTTCTTCCATGTTTTAGCTATTGTGAATGATACCCCTTATATGCATTAATATAAGATTAATCATTGTTAATCTTCTCTTGTGAAATGTCTATTTAAATGTTCTGCCCATTGGTTAATCAAGTTATTTTGTTGTTATAGGAGTTCTCTATGTATGCGGGATATTGACCCTTTTTCAGATATCTGATCACAAATATTTTCTCACTCTGTGCACTGGCTTTTACTCCGTAGTTTTTCTTGATGCACAAAATTTTTACATTTTCATCAAATCCAATTTGTCTGTTTTTTTCTTTTGTTGCTGGTGCCTTTGATATCATATACAAGAAATCACTGCCAAACCCATGTCATGAAGATTTTGTGCTATGTTTTCTTCTGAGAGTTTGGGTCTTATATTTAGGTCAATTATCCATACTCAGTTACTTTGTGTACATAATATTAGGTAAAGGCTTAACTTCATTCCTCTGTATGTGGACGTCCAGTTTTCCCAGCCCCATTTACTGAAAACTTATCCTTGTGTCATTGGTCTCCACACCCTTGTCAAAAATCATTTGACCATTTATGTGAGAGTCTATTTCTGAGCAGTTCATTCTAGTTCATTGTTCTGTATGTCTGTCTTTATGCCAGAACTACACTTTTAATCACTGTAGCTGTATAATAAATTTTGAAATCAGGAAGTATGAGTAGGCCATGGTATAATAAACTCATTCCAAATAGGCTTTCCTCACATCACTCTACTAAAACTGTTCTTGTCAAGGTCACCAATAAAATTCCAATTGCTGTATCCAAGGATAACTTGTCAGTGTTATTAACAGTTTTGGACACAATGTATTATTCCTTTCTCCTTGAAAGTTGTTTTGTTTTGTTTTGTTTTAGACAGGGTCTCACTGTGTAGCCCAGGCTGGCCTTGAACTCACAACGATCCTCCTACTTCTGCCTCCTGAGTACTGGGATTATAGGCTTCTGGCTGGAAAGACTTTTACAGTATTCCGTTTGGCTTACAGGAAACTATATTCTCCTCATTCCCTTCCTACTTAATTGATTTTTCCTTCCCACTCTCTTTGCTCTTAAATTGTGAATATACCAGGGCCCCCACCCTTAAATCTTTTTCTACACTCCCTGCACTGTAACCTCATCTATCTCATGATTTCAAGTCTACCTGTACACTAGCTCCTAAATTTATTTCTTGTGGACATCTCCCCTGATCTCAAGCATATCTTCCCAACTTTACCACCTGGATGTCATCACAGACATCTCAAACTCAACATACCCAAAACTAAATTCATGATTTCCTTGTCTCTTCCTACATAGGCCCCTCCTGGAGTTTTCTTCATCTCAGCTGATGCCACTGTCATCCTATCACTTGCTCAGATCCAAAACTTGGGAAACATCTTAGTCCCTCTTTTCTCTCATACCTCACATACAATTCACAGTAAGTTCAACAGACTCTATCTTCAAATTAGACTTTGAATTAAATTACTTGTGCCTACTTATTTAGTATTACTGGTCCCAAGCCACTATTATCTTACAACTTGATCACTGTAATAACCCAGCTGTTTGTTTTTGTTTTTGTGGTACTGGGGATTGAACCCAGGGCCTGGACACTGAGCTAACATCCCCAGCCTTTTTATTTTCTATGTTGAGACAAGGTCCCATTAAATTGCCAAGTCACCTTTACTTGCCTCCAGTGTATTACTGTATGTGCTTCCAAAGCAAGCACACTCCAGTGTATTACTGATGCAGCAGCCAGAGTGGTCTTATTAGAACTTCAGTGAGATCATTCCATTCCTCTGCTCACAATTCTCTAATGGCTTTTATTTTCACCAAAGTAAAGCCAAAGTCCTTACATTGATTACAAAGCCTTCCACAGTCTTGGGCCTCACCTACTTTTTTTTTTTTTTTTTGAGACAGGGTCTCACCATGTAGGCTGGCCTCGAACTTGCAGTGATCCTCCTGCCTCAGCCTCCCGAGGGCTGGGATTACTGGACCTGACCCTTCTTTACCCCTGTATTATTTTCATGTGTTAGGTAAAGAGTCTTCCTTGGTGTTAAACATGTTGGTTCTTTCTACTGCAGGTTTTCTTTGCTCTTGCTGTTTCCTTTGGCAACTTCATTTCCTTAAGTCTTTTCTGAAATATCTCCTTCTAAGTGGGGCCTTCCTTGACTGTCTTTAAAAACTGCAACCCTATACTCCTGTCTATCCCCTTTCACTGTGCTATTTTTCTCCACAGTACTTATCAAGGTCTAATAAAAGTATGATGGAACGTTAGCTGCCCAAGGGCAGGTATTTTTGCCTGTTTTATACATTACTGCACACCTAATACAATGCCTGCTACATAGCAGAAGCTTAGTCAACACATTTTTGTTGAATCAGTATGAGGTATGTCTGGAATAAGGCCTAAAAGCACAAAGCATATTGAAGGGGAGGTAAGTCATCTAGGAGGGGAAAGAAAGGGTCTGAGGAAAACTACAAGAAAAAACTATCCCAAACCTGGTCTGGGAAAACATTTTTTGTATACTATTAACTCATGACTTCCTTCTGGGGGAAAATTATTTCTGATAAGCAATTTTACAATTAATTAATGAGATTAAGACTTGTTTTAGAAGCTAATCTCCCATCCACCCAGATGCCTGTCAGATATACTCTCCTTCCGTGGTCAGCCAACAATGATTATCTAACCCTTCTTTTCCTATACTGTAAGTCCCTTTTCCAAGTTAAACTTCATTCGACCCCCGGTACCCACAAAAAAAAAAAAAAAAAAAAAAAAGAAAAACCAAGTTAAACTTCAAACTGCCCTCTTGCTGTTCTCTTCCATTAAGACGGTAAACTAAACTGAAACATATTCATACTAGACTTAAATTTAAAAAGGGTTAACAGGCTCTAATTCATTAACTTACATACATTTATATTTTAAAATTATCTATAGTTAAGATATATTTAGGTTATGCTCATGTTACTAAAATAAAAATTCAAGAAAGAATTCAAAGCATATTTGCCTTTTAATGAATTGCTGTTGTCTATTTGTTGGTTAGCTTTTAAAAAAATCTCATGCCTATACTGATAAGTAAAATTACGTACACATTTCCTTTCGCTAGAGCTCTTCCTGAAACCCAGCCTCCTTCGTAAGAAAAATAAATTCCAGCTGCCTTAGGACCCCAACTCCTTGGGCCTCACGGGAAATGTAGTCTCAGTGGTTTGCCCCAGAGGATCCTGGGAAGCCTGGAGGCGCGCTTCTTTCGCACATGCGCCATGAGACGACCCGGAAGCTCTCAGTTCTCAGTGTGGTTCTGTGCTGCCTAGCGACATGAAGGGCTTGGGGGATGGTTTAAAAAGGGTAAGACCGGTTTCTTGGTTCATAGAAAAGGAGTACATTTTTAGATAACCCCCGTGTGCAGGGTAATTTGTCTCCGAGAAATCCGGGTAAGGACAGAGCTGTCCGCTCTGGCTGGGGTTGACCGGTCAGTCTGCAGTGCTGTCGTAGGTACGTTATGTAGTAGGCACGCGGTGGGGAATCCAGGCTTACGCACGGAACTGTACCTCACCTGATTCCAGGAGCCTTTGGCTTTCAGAGAGCAGCATACCCCTGCAAAGGGAAGAAAACCAATTTATCCAGCACTAGACGCTGTTAAGCACTTTTTTTTTTTTTTTTTTGGTGGGTACCGGGGGTGGACCTCAGGACCTCGCGCACTAGCAGGCGCCGGTACCGCTGACCGGTATCACCAGCCCCTTTTTCGTATGTGGGTTCCGGCAGTCGAAGTGGGGCCCTCGCGCTTGCCAGGCAGGCACCTACCACTGAGCCATCTCACTGGCCCTGTTAAGCACTTTTGAAAGAACACCACATTTATTTCTGTCGGTTACTCTTAAGTCTCATGTTTTTGCAGAGAAACGTGCAGTTATCTGCTTCAAATCACATAGCTAGTAAGTGGAAGAGATAGTATTCAAACTTTATTTTCACCTGAAAGTTCATTCTATTGACAACATAGTACTCGCCTAACATTTTATTCTTTGGGAGGAGTGAAGGCTAAGTGAACTTTAACTTGTTATTGTTTTTGAGAGCACTCTTGGTGTCTCTGCAGGAAGAACCTGAAGGTCCCTCTTGCATTTTCCAGCCTTGTGCCAGTTTCCAGCAGCCCTGGTTAAAAATCTCCAAATGGCCAACCAAGCGCTACAGGTGATAATGAGTTCACATAATTGGGGCCCAACCTGATGTTTCCGGTTGAAGGAGTGTCACTCTTTGTCCTCTGGGCCATCTTTTCTAGGAAAAAGATTAATCCTATATTGGGGACCTGGCCAACATCCCCAGCTGCCTGTATGAGGGGTACCGGGAAAGGATGAAATAGACAGATTTAGTAATGCATGAAGAGGGGCTGGGAGGTCAGTGCCTCAGGATGGGCAGAGACAAAGATACTCCAAGCCAGCCACTATTTGTTGGTTGTATACGATGATAGAGTTTAGTGGAAGACTCAAGATTGGGGGAAGACTCAGAGGTCGATGACTCAGCGGGCAACGGATAACTTGGGATGACTCGAGGACAGAGGTGATCTTATGCTAAGAAGGATCTTGCCCTGGGGTGTTTTTTAATCTTAGTGGTCTGTATTGCTTCTAATGCTTTAATACATGTGAACTATTCAGTTCTCAAAGAAATCCTATGGTGTGTGTACTACTGTTGTCACCATTTTGCAGACAAAACAGGTACAGAGTACTCAACTTTCTCGGGATCACACTGTTAGAGAAATAACAGAATTTGTACTCATACTGTCTGGCTTTATAGCCCAGGCTTTTGATCTTTGTACATATTCATTCATTTTTATTTCTTTAGGATGAATTTCTGGGAGAAAAATCACTAGATCAGAAGCTAACACTAAATTGTAATAGATAAGTGGGGCAGAAGTGTACACATCTGCCTAAGAGAGAACATCCTGTACAAGTTTCCTATGATTGTATCAGAATCACAAGTGGACAAGTTGGTACTTTCAGAACATGGATTTACCTGATTTGTTTCAAAGGTCATTATTCCTCCAAAAGCCTTTTTGATAACTGGCAGATGGGTACATATCTATAGGTTCGAAAGGCAGGGAACTCACTCCACTCTTGTTTTCATGATCTTTGTCCTTTTACATAAATAGCAAAAAATGACCAATTTCTAGGCAAGATGTTCATCCATTTGTTCATTTAAATTTGTTTGTTTACCAGTGAATTTTCAGTGCGTTCTAAGAATCCATGTAGTATAATAAAAAAGTATTAATAGATAAGAATAAGAACAGGAAAATGTGGCTTGGTATTTTAACTATATATATATATATTTTTTTTTTTTCCCAATACTGAGGATCAGCCCAGTATTTAACCCTGTGTTACAGCCCTGAGCCCTTTTTATTATTTTGAGATAGGGTCTCGTGAAGTTGCCCAGGTTGGCCTCCAACTTTTGATCCTCCTGCCTCAGCCTCCTGAGTAGCTGGGATTAGAAAGATCCACCATGCCCTGCTAGAAAATTAATATGGAGGCCGTAGGGTGTATACACAGTTTGTAATACTGAAATGCAAGTTCATATTTTATCTTGCCTGTTTTATTTTTTGTGTGTGGGTACCAGGGGTTGACCTCAGGACCTCGTGCTTGCCAGACAGGTGCTTATGTCGCTGAGCCATCTCACTGGCCCTGATTTTTCATAGATTTTGATTCTGAATCAAGTACACAGTAGTTATTAGCTATGTAATTTATTGCAAACTCTGCACGGTGAGCATAATTAAAGGACTTGTTCTGAATCCCCTTCATTTCTCCCAGTGGTGCTCACCACAAGTTGAATATGAATGTGCTGTTACAGGTATCAGTGACATTCCAGGCTGTGGCTGTGGACCTCACTTCAGAGGAGTGGCATCTACTTGATTATGATCAGAAAATACTATATTGGGATGCAATGCTGGAAAATTTGAGAAAACTAATTTCAGTGGGTAAGAACACCTTGCCTGTGTAACTTGGAATGTACCAATACAACACCTTTCCTTTAAGACTTGTGAAAGCTGTGAACATTCTGAAGCATTAAGTTGGACCTAAAATTTTAGTGGTGAAAAATTCCTAATACGTACCCTGTAGGGATAAAGTAGTCTTTTTATGCTTTTGACTCCCAAATGGAGAAGGGTCTGTTCTGTTCTAAAGCTTATTTGTGATCCTTTAAAGGCCCTGAGACTCAAGAAGGCAGACCTGAGTTGTGAGACACACACTTTGTCCCCACATATTTGTTGTTTTTCCATGAGCAGAGCGTCCAGTTACCAAAACAGATGTGATCTTCAAAGTAGAGCAAGGGCAAGAGCTATGGAAGGTGGAAAAAGAGAATCTACGTTGGAGTTATGCAGGTGAGTAAGAGAAAATCAGATGGGAGTCTTTGTAGCCAGGAAGTCTGAAGTGTGAGGCCTTCAGCTTTGTTCTTTCTTTAGATTGTTTTGGGTCTTTGGGGTCCTTTGTGGTTCCATATGAATTTCAAGATTGCTTTTTCTATTTCTGCAAAAATGCTATTGAAATTTTGATAGGGATTAGATTGAATCTGTAGATCACCTTGGGTAGTAGTGACATTGAAACAACATTAAGTTTCAATACACCAGCATGAGATGTCTTCCTGTTTTGTTGTGTCATCTTTAATTTCTTTTCTTTTTTCTTTTTTTTTTTTGGAACTGGGAATCAAACTCAGGACCTCACAATTGCCAGGCAGGTGCTGTGCTGCTGAGCTATGCCTCCGGCCCATCACCTTTAATTTCCTTCAGCAAAGTTTTTGTTGTAGAAGTCTTTCAACTCCTCCATTAATTCATAAGTGTTTTTTTTTTTTTTTTTTGGTGGGTACCGGGGGATCAACCTCAGGACCTCGTGCGCCAGCAGGCGCCCGTGCCACTGAGCAATATCACCGGCCCCTTTTTCGTATGTGGGTTCCGGGAGTCGAACTCGGGCCCTCGCGCTTGCCGGGCAGGCGCTTAAGCCGCTGAGCCATCTCACCGGCCCAATTCATAAGTGTTTTATTCTTTTTGATATGATTTTATTTTATTTTATTTTTATTTATTTATTTTTTTTGTGGGTACCGGGGATCGACCTCAGGACCTCACGTGCTAGCAGGCGCCCGTGCCGCTGAGCGATATCACCGGCCCTTTTTTCGTATGTGGGTACCGGGAGTTGAACTCAGACCTCGCGCTTGCCAGGCAGGCGCTTACGCCACTGAGCCATCTCACTGGCCCTTGATATGATTTTAGATGAGATCATTTCCTTAGTTTTCTTTTTGAGTTATTTGTTGTCATTGCATGGACACACTATTTTGTGTGTTGATTTTGTTACCCTGCAAACTTGCTGAATTTGTTTATATTTCTAATAGGTTTTTTTAAATGCAACTTTAGGGTGTTCTACATATAAGATCATGTCTTCTATGAAAAAAGATAATTTTACTTTTTCCTTTCCAAGTTGGAGCCTTCTTCTTCTTGCCTAACTGCTGCAGCTAGATCTTTTAGTGCTATGTTGAATAAAAGTCGCAAGAGTAGGTATCCTTGCCTGAAACCTGAGACTCTTTGAAATTTCTTTTTTTCTTTCTTTCTTTCTTCCTTCCTTCCTTCCTTCCTTCCTTTCTTTCTTTCTTTCTTTCTTTCTTTCTTTCTTTCTTTCTTTCTTTCTTTCTTTCTTTCTCTTTTTCTTTCTATCTATCTATCTATCTATCTATCTATCTATCTATCTATCTATCTATTTATATATTTAGAAGTGGGGTCTTACTGTGTAGTTGGCTGGCCTTAAACTCACTGTGTAGCTCAGGCAGGTCTCAAACTTGTGGCAATCCTCCTGCCTTAGCCTTCTGAGTGCTGGGATTACAGGCGTGCACTATCACACCTGGCTTGAAATTTCTTTCTGTAGCATTTTAGAAAGAATAACTGGGAATATTTCATTTTATTCCTTTGTAGAAGTTGTCTGCCTACTTGATGAACTAGAGAGAAAGAAAGCAAAGGGAATTTTTTGAACCAAGATACATTTACCATTCTGAAAACACTAATGAGGAAGTCCAAAATTGTAATTGGAGCATGAACAGTATTTCTTCAAGACCGAAACAACAAAAAGACGAATCAAATGGAAAGAGTTTGCAATCTAATGTATGCTTTCTTAAATATAGTAAGAGGTATTCTGAAGAAAACTGTTACAAGCACAAAGAATGTAGAAATGTCTTCCAAAACATGTTTCATCTCATTAGACCTGAAAAAAAAATACACAACATAACAAAGGTTTGAATGTCATCAATGCAGGAGAGCCTTAAAAAGGGAGTCTTGGGGCCGGTGAGACGGCTCAGCGGCTTAAGCGCCTGCCTTGCAAGCGCGAGGGCCCGAGTTCGACTCCCGGAACCCACATACGAAAAAGGGGCCGGTGATATCGCTCAGCGGCACGGGTGCCTGTTGGTGCGCGAGGTCCTGAGGTCGTCCCCCCGGTACCCACAAAAAAAAAAAAAAAAAAAAAAAAAAAAAAAAAAAAAGGGAGTCTTGTCTCATTAGACATGAAAAAAGGCATATAGGGAGAAAATAGGCCTTTGAATGCAATGACTGTGGGAAAATACTTAAGAAGAGGGGTCACCATGTAGCTTATCAAAAAGTTCACAGTAGAGACCCTTTGAGTGCAGACATTGTAAGAAAACTCAGCATAAAGCAGGGCTCATGGTACACCAGAAGCTTCACACTGGAGTGAAACGTCATGGGTGCAGTCAGTCTGGGAAAACACGCACTTTATCGACGTGTGAAGTTTCATGAGCATGAGAACTCATTCAAATGTAAGGAATGTGGGAGAATCTTCAAGTATAATTCAGCCTTTTGTAAACATACTAAAAATATACCGCAGAGACATCCTACTGGGGAGAATGTGGCAAAGCCTTTGCTGACTCATCAGTGCTGATTATTCATGACAAACTTCACAGAGGTGAGAAACCCCATAAGGGTACTGAATAAAAAAATCATATTTCCTTAAACATTACTTCACTCACACAGTAAAGCAAATAAAATAATTGTGATGTGTGGGAAAGTCTATAAGTAGAAGGCCCATCTCATTTTCCACCTAAGGAGACAAAAGGATGGAATACGAGAAAACTAAAAATTAGCCTTGCAGCAAATAGCTTACTGGGAGAAAAACTCCTACCAATTGAATGAATGTGAAAAAGCATATTCTGAAAATTATAGTCTAAATGATATTACTGATTTTATTAAAAAGATCACAAAACTTTTGAGCTATAAATAATTTTATGGTAGAATGTAAAGCTTAGGAAATGGTGAAAAATTGCATACTCTGGCTTCAGATTAACTATAATTCATATATGCACTATTGTAATTTTTATATAAATTACTGAAATGCCTGTATTGCTTAAAAAATAAGTAACTATAGGTGTGAAATATATTCTATGCACGTTATATAAAAATTATATATGTAGAGCCGGGGATGTAGCTCAATAGTAGGGTACTACCAGCAGATATGAGGCCTTAGGCCCACCCCCCAGAAATACATATATATCTATAATGGTGATGGTTTTACAACATTGTGAATATACTTAGTGCCAATGAATCATATTCTTAAAAAAGGTTAAAATCTTATATTTTACCACAATAAAAGGAAACAAATTTTATCTTTTTTTTTTTTTTTTGGTGACAGGATCTTACTATGTAGTTCAGACAGGCCTTGAAAACTCTATGTAGCCCAAACTAGCCTTGAACTTGCAGCAGTCCTCCACCTCAGCCTCCCGAATGCTGGAATTATAGGTGTGCACCACCACACCCAGC
This sequence comes from Erethizon dorsatum, assembly GCA_028451465.1. Lineage (NCBI taxonomy): Eukaryota > Metazoa > Chordata > Mammalia > Rodentia > Erethizontidae > Erethizon > Erethizon dorsatum. Next base: position 102,919,631 of record CM051827.1, on the reverse strand, counting down.
TCAAATTTTATCTATTTTAAAGACTGGTAAACATCTTTATTCTCTTTTCACATCCTAAAAATCACAATGTATGTAATTGCCAATTGTAAGTAAAATAATACGGCTTATATAGTATAAAAGAATATGGTTTGTGTAGTATGAAGTTTAGTACTAAGTTCAGTATTATGAACTTCAGTCTATGTTTTCTTTTTTTTTTTTTTTTTTTTTTTTTTTTTTTTTTGTGGGTACCAGGGGGACGACCTCAGGACCTCGCGGGCCAACAGGCACCCGTGCCACTGAGCGATATCACCGGCCCCTTTTTCGTATGTGGGTTCCGGGAGTCGAACTCGGGCCCTCGCGCTTGCAAGGCAGGCGCTTACGCCGCTGAGCCATCTCACCGGCCCAGTCTATGTTTTCTTTGTGCAGAGCGCTGAAATACACACCCTTGTTTGTGGATGTGCATCTACATGTATTGAATCCTGATTGCAGGACCCTGAGGAAAGCAGTTGTGTTCTATACTTTAAGTACTTAACGACAGCAAAAATGGCATTTCTTCAGTTAAAAATAGGGAAATACAACCTGTTCTGTTTCACTGGTATGGCTACATATGTAGCAGTAAGCCTACGTCAAACAACAAGTAACTGGCAGTGTTCATATATAGTTTAGAAAAATTACGTATACTTTTCAGCAACTTCTGGAGGAAGATCACTTGGTATTCTTTGTTTTTTAGAAGTTACTTCAGAGATAGAGCAGGCTTGGTTGGAAATTTGTATGTGACTAACACAGGTATCATATCAAGTTACTTGAAAAGAGTTGATTTTTCTGCTTTGAGCTGCTTAATTTTTTTTTTTTTTTTAACTAGCACTGCAAATCAAACCTAGGGCCTTGGCACTGGACCACATCCACAGCCCCTTTTTATTTTTTGAGATAGGGTCTTGCTAAGTCACCGAGTTGCCCATGCTGGGCTTGAACTTGAAATTCCTTTGTCTCAGCCTCCCAGAGTTTAACTTCCTTATAATTTGATATTGTAGAAGTTCAGTGTATTCACTTTAATGATACATGAACTAACAGTGATTTAAGTGAAAATTTTGGATTTCACTTCAAGGATTGCTTAATGTTAAAAATTCTTTAAGCTTTATTTTCAGTGGTTGTAGAGCTTGGGTATAGCACTAACTTCAACCTAAATTCACAAAATCAAGTTTTTGTTTTTTGGGCAGTTATTTATTTATTTTTATTTTTTGGGGTTTTTGAGACAGGGTCTCACTATGTAGCCCAGACTGGCCTCGAACTCATGGCTGTCCTCCTGCCTCAGCCTCCCAAGTGCTGAGATTACAGGTGTGCACCACCACGCCTGGCACAAAATCAGCTTTTTCAAGCATAAATTTTGGATTAAATGGATAGAAGTACAAGTTGCAGTTGTTTTTCACTTAGCCATTTTCGGAGGGTGATGATGAGTAGAGACTTAATAGAACTGATTTTCTGAAAATCAAAATTTAAAAGTCTAAGTTAAGCTTTGTCTTGCTTCTTTAGTCCTAAGACTGTTGCTTAAATGTGGTCACACTACATCACTCTGGCATCCACGAACGAGTATATAGGAAATTATAAACAGGGAGTTTTGATATTGTTAAATTGTTTCATAAACTAATACCATCTCTTTTAAAAAATATTTTTCTTCAAATAAGTTTTAAGTCTAGAAATTAATTATAGCTAGTAAAGTAATGAATGTACTTACTTGGTGTGAGAGTTATCTTTCTTGAATCTGATTTAGAACCAGTCCAGAGTATTTAAGGTCAGAGTGACTTTTTCTGTATCAAAGTTCCCTGTCCTTCATACTTTTCTCCCTCTCCCCCTTCCCTGGAAGGAGAAGAAAGTGATTAAATCTAGAAACATCGGTTCTTCCTCACACTGACCTCTCCGTTTAGCATGTGACAGCTCACAACAAAGCAGCTGCCTTCTCTTATAGTAAGGAGGGGGAGGGGGGAAGGACAAGACCCCCCCCCCAAAAAAAAAAGCTAGAGAGGGTAAAAGAAGGCAAGCAAAATGGAATTCTAACCTAAATTTGGAAGTGACATCCCATCACCTTTGCTATATTCTGTACATTAAGACTCAGTCACAGCCTGACATTGTTACCCAACCCTGTAGTCCCAACTACTTGGGAAGCTGAGGCAAGAGGATTGTTTGGGGGGTTATTTATTCTTATTTTTTGGTGTTTTTGAGACAGGGTCTCACTACGTAGCCCAGACTGGCCTTGAACTCACTGCTATCCTCCTGCCTCAGCCTCCCAAGTGCTGAGATTACAGGTGTGCACCACCACGCCAGGCACAAAATCAATTTTTTCAAGCATAAATTTTGTATTAAATGGATAAAAGTACAAGGAGTTGGAGGCAGACCTGGGCAGCAAAATAAAACCTCAGCTCAAAAAAATATTTTAAAAAACACTACAGATCACACTCAAGGGAGGAGATTACGTAAGGATTCACAAACTAAAAGGAAAAGATCACTGGGGGCCGTTTTAGAGGCTGCTGCCACCCTGAACATTACAATCTACTAGGCAGAGGAAAGAAATATGACAGATTGTGCATTTGCTCTTAAAAGTTTCCTTGTGGAAGTGGCACACATTACTTTTGCTTATATTTTGTGCTCAAATCACACTCTTTGCTAACAGCTAAGTGATAGGAAACTGCAGTTCTTTGTACATAACCCAGAATATTTGTTAATGGCGCTAATGACTATCACTGCTACGGTGCAACCAGTTTAAAAATCTTATAGATCCATATGTAGGACATGATGTAGCCATTAAGTGGGACTTGTCCTTTACGTTAACTAGAAACAACAGCTGAGGCATAAAGTGCCCCACATTGTAAAGGGCCAGAGATAATTCGGGGCCAGATAACCTCTCCACTTCCAGAATGTATTAAACAGGACCAAACTAGCCTCTGTCCTCAGCCATCTTCCCAGACCTGCTCTGGCAACACCAACTTTCAAATGGAAGTCGAAGACTTGGGTGGGGGGGGTCGGGATGGAAATTAACGGAGCTATGACTGGGCCTTGGAGCCTGCCAAGGCATTTTTCTCCAAAAGCCAAATAATGCCAAGAAATTACCCCAAGGAGATTAGGGCTCCTTGCGAGGATTTTGGAAGCCTGTTACACAGAAACAGGGGCGGCTTAGTAGGCCATTATATGGTGGTGGGGCGGGGTGGACCAGGGAGTTTGAGGCCACACCAGAGCGGAGCGGGGTGCCTTCGGAGAACTGCAGGAAGGACTGGCTACCCTGCCTTTGAACGCCTGCCCGAGAGCCCATGCAGGTCGCTGTGAGCCAGTGTGCGGAATTCCAGGCAGGACCACCGGGCGGATGACAGGCACTTGTTCCTCCTGCCTCCTTGGCCCCCAAACTCTCAGAGGAGTCAAACTCAAGTGCCAGGGCGAGTCCCCGAGGCGCGGGCTCCATCCCGCCCCTTCAGGGTGCGGCTCAAGCTTCTCTACCATGGGAAGGAGCCGTGACTCCCACTGCAGGATCCTAGAAAAAAATAGTTCCTCAGCCTACGCGAGATAGTTCCGTAGGCGGCCACTTGCAGCGGACCTAGGAACCTGCGCGAGTCCGGCGCGGAGGGTGGGGCGAAGGCGGGACTCAGGGCCCGGGGGGCGGTGGGACTCCCCGCGCAGGCGCAATGCCGTCGCCGGCGGGGTTCCTCTGCCCGGCGGGTGAGTGGGCGGTTCCTCTGCAGCTACTAGGAGCGGTACTGGGGTTCCCAGCAGCACCCTAGGTCAGCGGGAGATGGAAATTACAGGGCTATGGTCAGGGTTATATGGAGAAGCTTGAAACACGAAATCTGTCCCCGGGAGATAGTTTCCAAGAGGGTGGTTCCGGCGATCTGGAGGTGGAGGATTGACTCCTCCCAGGTTCTCTAAAGCAGTCCCTTCACCCAGCTCTGCGCACCGTAGACAGCGTTCGTAGAATCTGCCGCTCAAGTAGCTCTAGGACCCCTGTCTTCTACTCCGTCTTGGACTTAGCAGCTCTGTACCCGCTGTTCTGGGCTGTGAGCGTCCCCACATTGGGGCCACCATTCCGGACTCAGAGCGGTGCGGGTCAGCCGCGAGTCTCCCTTCACAGCGCAGTGTGCGCGGCCGCTTTCGCTCTCGCGGCGCCAGGTTTCTCCCTCAGGGGCTGTATGTCCAGTGTCCAGGGTCCCTAGCCTGAATGCTTCCAGGTATGTATAACGGAAGGAGTTTAGTGTAACTTTGAGCCCCCTCTGGGTTTCTGACTGGGACTCCTGCTGCCGGGGTGGGGGGCGGGGCGCTTGGGGACTGACCGATATTTGGGGCCCAGGAAAAAGATGCCAGTCAAAACAGGAACAAGCAGTACTCTTAAAAATAAAGGCTGAAGCTTTTTAGGCAGCTGGAACTCGTGTTCAGAGGACATACGTGTGATTTGAGTCCCTCCAAAGCTAGTGAGCCAAAGCTGGAGGCCGGAAGAGGAAGGGGTTCTGCAGCTGCTAGGTCGTTAAAGGTTCTTTGGAAGGGTTGGCTCTAGTGACTACGTTCAGAGAATGGGGACAGACACAAAGGATTTGACTCAGAATAGAAGAAAAGACTCACTCGAGCTGGTGAACAGTCTGTAGTGTGAAGACAAGACATTAGGGCAGGATGGTTGAGGAATGGTTCATGAAAGGCAAACACAGTTGTTCCACTGCTGAGAGCTGCAGGGCAGGCCTGTTCTCTAATGGCTCCTTTCTCCTCCAGCTCTGCCTCCTGACACCCTGGCTTTGCCCAAGAGGAAGAAGAGATGACTAGTTTGCTAGTTTCCAGGTGAGATGAAGTTGTCTTTCTCAGTCCAGAATGTATCTGTTCTTGAAGTGGGGGGTGGGGGGTTTTCTGACGTGGAGCACGCCTGCAATCCCAGCACTCTGGCAGGCTGAGGAAGGAGGATTGCAAATTCAAGTCCAGAGTGGGTGACTTAGCGAGACCCTGGCTCAAAATAAAAGGGCTAGGGTGTGAAGGCCCTTGGCTCAATCCCCTTACCCCCTATCCCCAAATCTTTCTTTCTTAGGAAAGGAGAAAGGAACCAACAATTATGGATTTATGGAGCACTTACTGCATGTTAACTTAACATTGATTTATCTTCAATACAACGGTGAGAAGTGGGTATTATTCCCATTTTACAGATGTAACAACTGGCTCAATAAGGTTAAGAAACTTGTCATATTCTACCAAGCATTTTTTTTAAGAGTAGGAGTTTGTGTTCCCCGAAGTCAGAGAATGAATTCTAAGAAACAATGGAGGTTAAGAGTAGGAAAATTTATTGGACAATAGGAGTGGGGAATAGGAATAGTTCCTGAGAGACAGGAGGGGTCCCAAATGGGTTGCCCTCTACCAAGCATTTAAATGGTGGAGTCAGGATTCATCTCTAGGTCAGTGGACAAGTGTTTCTACCCAGGGATTGAGTTTAAATTGTCCACATCTAGATGGCTGGCCCTAATCTGTGAAATTAAGGACTCCAAAGAGAATGCTTTCTCTTACCTGGTGCCCTCCTAAAGGTCTGCTCTAACAGGTTGCTCCTTGGTTCACTCACTTAGTCATGGCTACTCTGTGCTCATTTATAAGAGCAGCACAAGTAGAATTGGATACAGTTCTTTAATATGTGTGGTTTCTTTGGGAAAGGTAATCTATACATGTATTAAATAGTGATTGCTACTCATGTATACATTAAAATATAAAGAAATCATACTCACTGACAGAGGAGGACACTCACTGATGTCAGTACTGGAGGGGAGAAATCTGTGGACTGGATTAAGGAAGACTTCTGAAGGAAGTGAGCTTTTATATCTTTAAAATTAGTACATATTTGTGACACATAATGAATACATTCATGGGGGTGGGTATTGGTACACTGAATCTTAATAATTTTCACTTCCCTTTGCCTGCCCTCCTCCAGATCTCTGCAAAAGATCTATCTTCGTATTTCCTATTATCTTTTATTTTACTCTTTTTTTTTTGTACCGGGAATTGAATTCAGGACCTTGTACTTGCCAGGCAGGTGCTGTGCCACTGAGCTATATCACCAGCCCCTTATTTTACTCTTTAAATTACTTATACTTCAGGTGTCATGTAAGAGAAACCGTATAATATTTAAACTTCTGTGTCTGATTTCACAAAGCATTATGGTTTCAAAGTGCATCCATTTTTGTACAAATGACTTGAATATATTCTTCTTTATGGTACTCCACTGTGTATATATACCACATTTTCTTTATCTATCTGTTGATGGACATATAGGCTGCTTCCATGATCTAGCTATTACGAATTGTACTGCTATAAACATGGATATGCATATGTCACTGTAATGCAATGTCTTTAACTCTTTCAGGAAGATACCTAGAAAGACAATATCTGGGTTGAATGAGATTTCTATTTTTTAATTTTTTGAAGAATCTCCACAGTGATTTCCATAGTGGTTGAACTAGTTTACATGCCTACCATCAATATAGAAGGGTTCCTTTTCCCCCACAAACCTGCCAGCATTTATTGTTTTTTGAGTTAGTGATGATAACTATTCTTTCTGGAGTAAGATGGAATCTCAGTGTTGTTTTGATTTGCATTTTCATGATGGCTAAAAATGTTGAGCATTTTTTCGTGTACTTATTAGCCATTTGTATTTCTTCTGTACAGTGTATTTATTTCAGTTGCCCATTTTTTATTACATCTTTTATTGGGGGGGCTCTCATTTTTTTGAGTTCTTTATATATTCTAGATATTAATCCTTTGTCTGAGGAGTAACTGTCAAAATTTTGTTCCCATTCTGTAGGCTTTCTTTTCACACTGGTGGTTGTTTCTTTTGCTATGGAAAAGCTTTTTAATTTGATATTTGTTGATTCTTGATATTATTTGTTGTACAATTGGGGTTCTGTTCAGAAAGTCCTTGCTTATGCCTATGTCTTTAAGAGTTTTGCCTATTTTATCTTCCAGCAGTTTAAGTGTTTCTGTTTTAATATCTAGGTCTTTCGTCCATTTTGATTTGATTTTAGTGCATGGTGAGAGATATGGGCCTAGATTCAATCTCCTGCATGTTAACAACCAGTTTTCTCAGGACCATTTGTTAAAGAGGCTTTTCTCCAGTGTATGTGTTTGGCCCCTTTGTCAAAGATCAGATGCCTCATTGTGGGGTTGTTTCTGCATCCTCTTCTGTTCCATTGATCCACGTGTCTGTTTTCGTGCCAGTACCATGCTGTTTTTATCACCATAGCTTGTTATATAGTTTGAGATCTGGGACTGTGATGCCTGTTGTTTTTGTGAGCTCTTGTTGCTCAGGATTGCTTTGGTTATTCAGGGTCTCTTCTGCTTCCATATACATTTTAGTATATTTTTTCTTGTTCTGTGAAGAATGTTTTTGTCATTTTGATTGGCATTGCATTAACTTTATGTGTCATTTTTTGTAACATGGCCATTTTGATAATATTGGTTCTGCTTGTCCAGGAACAGAGGATGTCTTTCCGTTTTCTGATGACCTCTTTGGTCTCTTTTTTTCACATTACTTTAGTTTTCATTATAAAGGTCTCTTACTTCCTTGGTTAGGTTAATATCTAGGAATTTAATTTTTTTTGAGGGTATTACAAACAGTATTGTTTTCTTGATTTCTTTCTTGGGTGTGTTCACTGTTGGTATACTAGAATGCTGTTGATTTTTGTGTATTGATTTTGTATCCTGCTGCCTTGCTGAATGTGCTTATTAGTTATTGGTTTATTTGTTCTAGGAGTCTTTTGTGGAGTATTTTTTCAGGGGGTCTTCTGTGTAAAGAATCATAATCATATCATCTGCAAATAAAGATAGTTTGACTTCTCCTTTTCTTATATGTATCCCTTTCATTTTTCTCTCTTGCCTGATTGCTATGGCTAAAATTTCAAGTACTATATTGAACAGGAGTGGTGAGAGTGGATGTCGTTGTCTTGTTCTGAATGTTTCTACAATTTTATAGTACAATTTTGTCCATTTTTCTGTAATTTTTCCCTCCTTTTTTTTTTTAATATGTTTGGCTTTTGTTTTTAAGTGATAAGGACTTTTTTCCTCTCTACTTGTTTGAAATTTATAACCTATATTTTTTTGGTGGTTATCTTTGAAATTCTACTATGTATATTTGACTACAAAGTCTAAGTTTAAACAGTATATTAACCCCTTTCAAAGTAATAGATCTTAAGCCCCTTTTCTATTGTTCATGTTTCCTTCTGACTTTCAAGCTGTTGACTTGTGGTATTTTAATTCTGTCATTTTAACTTAATAAAATAATGTATGTTTACCAGCTTATTTGCCTGTTATTCTGTCTTGTTTCTCAACACCCTCTTCTAGAATCACTTTTCTTTTCCTGAAGTACATTCTCTTTTTTTTTTTTCCAGATATATATGCTTTAATATAGAATTTTAAAGGGATGAAGAAAACTTGTAGCATTCTTCAGAGAAGCATCTACAGGTAGACTCAGGTTATCAAGATGGGGAGCATATGGGACTATCTGTCTAGTGCTCGGGCTGGTTTTAAAAAAGCTTTAATTCCTTGGTGTAGAAGAACTTAAACAATCTCTGAAAGATTTAATAGTTGAAGAGGTCAGTATATGGGCTATTTTCTTTAAAAGACTGTGGATTATTTATGCCAGTTCCTGGATCTCAGTGTCTTCGTCCTGGAACATTCATCCAATGGCTTCAATCACAATTTCAATTTCATCTCTGAATAGTAAATATCTCCCTAATTCTGCCAAGTAGCCTAGTAAAATAACTGCTCCTCTTCTCGGACACACTTGGGAGCTCCCCAGCAACCTTAAGGCATCACATATTAAATATTTAATACACCTCTCATGAGAAAGAAGTTTGTTACAGATGTTGTAAATCACCAGTTCAAAATTATAATTTCATCTTCAAGCAAATGTGATATTGACTACATTGCCTACTCTAGTTAGGAGTCACAGACTTGTAATGTATATTTACATGCATCGCTACTTTTGCCTCTCTGTCTTCCAAACATAGGATCAGGGTGCAGCCCCTTTAAGGACCACATATTTTAATGTTGATATGTATGCTTTCACATCCCTAAGGAAATCACCCTAGTGTCTTATGGCCTAGTTCCAAGTACCTCCACAACCGTGATCCATCAGACAAAAGTGGCTGGAAGCAATTCCAGTGCTGAATGAGGAGGAGGTCACCTAGTTTGTGTACAAGTCTTTGGAAGTTGAACAAGGCCTGAATTACGATATGCTCTACTTTGGAAATGAAGGTATCCATGATGGATGTTAATAAGCTGCCGACATTTTCCATCTCATTGAAAACTGGTCCCATCCTAGTGATTTGCTGAAGGCTTACTTTGCTCATTTTAGGATTGGAATCATTGACCCTGTTTCTGAGGAGGGCCAGAAATCTGGGAGTGGGTCCTTGAAGAACTTACTCAGAATTTTGATGAAGAATCTTACTATGATAATATGGTCTTCTGACCTCCTAGGACCTTGTACTAAGATCTTGTGGAAGAAACATAAAGCCTCTGGAAACTGGAAAGTTGTATTCATAAGAGCATTCTGGCAGTGAGGTCAACTCCATCTTGGAAATACAGTGTTTCAGAAATCTGATTCTGCCAATTCTTCTCCTTTAGAGAAGGAAGGAATTTATTGAAGGGTATATGGTAGCTCAAAGAATCCTCAAAGGCCAAGAAAACAGGCCTGGCACCCTCACAGTTTGGAGTAATACTCAAATCACAGAGCAAGACAGTCCCAGTAGAGAGAGCCCTGCTGCTAAGCCAGACACTATAGTTTGTGCTGTGACCTGGGGCACCAGACACCACCCACAGAACATTTGCTTCTGCTGTTCAGGAGGGTGGATGTCGCTGCTGCTGTCCTTACCATTTTCAGCTGCTAGCTTCCAAATTAAAGACTTGTACAAATGTATTTGATTGGCTGGTCTGAGCTACAATAGACATTAAGAAGCAAGTTTCTGGCTTCTATCTTGGCAACACAGATTCATAAGGTGAAGAATTCCATAGACTGAGAAAGATGTTCACAAATGTTGAGTGACTGAGCTGGGTGTGGTGGTGCATGCGTGTAATCCCAGCACTCAGGAGGCTGAGGCAGGAGGATCCCCTCGAGTTCAAGGCCAGCCTGCGCTACATAGCAAGCTCAAGGCCAGCCTGAACTACATAGTGAGACCCTGTCTCAAAAAAAAAAAAAAAAAATGTTGAGTGACCAAAAAGAATGATAGATCAAGGAATTGTTAGATTCATTTGCTAATGATCAATTATCCTGCCTAATGGGGTAGCATTCAGTAAACTTAAGTTCAAAATGTAACTTTGAAGTGAAATTTAATGGAACCTAGCTATGTATATAAGCATATAAAGAACTGAAACATTTACAAATATATATCAAAAACATATATAACACTACGGGTGTGTGTATAGTTGTGGGGAATGAGGGAAATGGGAGTAGTTAGACACAAGTTTTGGGGAGCAGGATGAATGGTGATATTCTTTACTGAGATAAACAGAGGAGGTCTAGAAGGCAGTTAAATATCTGAGAGAAATCTGGGATAAAGATACAAATTTGTGAGTTGTCACATATATGATCATTAGAGCCATGGGCTTGGTTGAGATCATCCATTTGATATGTGAGAACAAAACAAAAAGAAGATAATCAGAGAACCTTGAGGATTACAAATGTTTTTAAAATGGGACACCAAAGAGGAGACAGAGTAGAAATTATATTGCGGGAAGGCAGAATGTTACATATCATTTAGGTGGCAGAGGTGACAGATCATGTTGTCTCAGAATATAGTACTGGCAGCACCGATGTATGAGATATTTAGAAAAATTTAACAGTGGATCAGGTGTTAGGGATGAGAGAGAGAAAGAAGTCACTCCTATTTTTCTGACTTCAATCTAATGGTTAGAAGTGTTACTTCCAGAATGTTGATTGCTGAACATTTCCTGGACATCTAAAGTCTGTTTTGGAAAGAGAAAGGCAGGATTGAGCTTGCTGATTTAGATGCCTTTGAGACAGCCAAGTGGATATTTATTTCACTTAGTAGATATTTGATTATCTACTGGAAGTCAAGCACTATGCTTAACATTAGGTATTTATCGGGCCGGTGAGATGGCTCAGCGGCTTAAGCGCCTGCCCGGCAAGCGCAAGGGCCCGAGTTCGACTCCCGGATCCCACATACGAAAAAGGGGCCGGTGATATCGCTCAGAGGCACGGGCGCCTGCTGGTGCACGAGGTCCTGAGGTCGACCCCCCGGTACCCACAAAAAAAAAAAAAAAAAAAATTAGGTATTTATCTACTAGATACCTGGGTCTGGAATTCTAGGTCTGGCTGCCAGTGTGCGTTTGAGAGTTGTCAGCATTCATATAGCATTTGAAGCTATCAGAAAAGACAAGGTCACGTAGATCAGGTAAAGTGGGAAGGAGTCAAGACTCAACCTGGAGAACCCCAACATTGATGACTAAAGGAGATTAAAGAAAAAGTGATCAGAGAAATAGGAGAAAACCAGGTAATTATGACATTGAGATTCCAGGAAGAGAGAATTTTGAGGAAGATTTCTTTCTGTTACTATTACAAAATACTTGAGACAATCAGCTTAAAAGAGGAAAAATTTATTTTGGCTCACAGTTTTGAAGGTTTTGAAGTTGGCCCTCTTGCTTTTGGGGCTCTGGCAAAGCAGTACATCTTGGTGAAAAGCATGGGGTAGAGCAAAGTCATTTATTTCATGGTTGCTGAGAAGCAAAGAGAGAAAGAGGAGGGACTGGTATCCAACTATTCTCTTCAAGGGTGACAATGACAAAGATCTCATGCTAGGCCCACCTCATAAAACTTTCTACTGCCTCCTAGTAGTGCCAAGCTGAGGACTGAGCCTTTAATGTGTGGGCATTTGGGGGGCATTCCAGCTGTAAACTGCAGTGTAGACCATGTAGTCAACAGAGCCAAGTAATGCCAAAAGATCAAGGATAACAAGGCTGAAAAACTTCCCACTACATTTATCAGCAGGGAGACATTAGGTATCTTCATGAAGATAAATGTCTATAATTGAAATTGCTAGATCAAAAACTGCTTTCCAACAGAATTTCTATCAATTTATATTTCTCTCAACATTATATGAAGTTACTTCCTTTCTTACTCCCTCACTCATAATGAGTATTATGTCTTAATCCTTGCCCAAACAGTAAGAGGGAAATAGTGTCTAATGATATATGAATGTCTCTTCTTTGAGTTTGTAAGGCAAAATATCTTTTCATATGCTTATTAGCCATTTGTTTTTCTTCTAGGAATTACTCATTTAGGTCATTTTTCAGCTCTCTCTTGCTCACTAGCTCTCACTCTCACTCATTCCCTCCCTCCCTTCCTCTCTTTTTCAGTACTGGGAACTGAATTTGTGGCTTCACGCATGCTAGGCAAGGGCTCTGCCACTGAGCTGTATCCCTAGTCCCAGTTCTCCATTTTTTTTTTTTTTTTGGTGGGTACCAGGGGGTCGACCTCAGGACCTCGCGCGCCAACAGGCACCCATGCCACTGAGCGATATCACCGGCCCCTTTTTCGTATGTGGGTTCCAGGAGTCGAACTCGGGCCCTCGCGCTTGCAAGGCAGGCGCTTACGCCGCTGAGCCATCTCACCGGCCCCCAGTTCTCCATTTTTAACTAGAACATTATGTGTTTTTCACGTTGATTGTTTTTTCCTGTACTGAAGATTGAACCTGGGTGTGTGAGCACTCTACCACCGAGGTACATCCTCAGACCTTTGTTTGTTTGTTTGCTTGTTTGTTTCTTTTCTTTTTTTTTTTGTGGATACCGGGGGTCGACCTCAGGACCTCACGCACCAGCAGGCACCTGTGCCGCTGAGCGATATCACCGGCCCTTTTTTCGTATGTGGGTTCTGGGAGTTGAACTCAGGACCTTGAGCTTGCCAGGCAGGCTCTTATGCCGCTGAGCCATCTCACCAGCCCTGTTTTTGTTTTTGAGACAGGGTCTTGATATGTAGTTCAGGAGGCTGTCCTTGAACTCATTATGCATCCAGACTGGCCTCAAACTCATGACACTCCTCCTGCCTCAGCCTCCTGAGTGCTGGGATTACAGGCGTGCACCACCATACCTGGCCCAGAACTTAGTGAGGTCTCATTAAGTTGCCCAGGCTGGCCTTGAACTTGTGATCCTCCTGCCTCAGCCTCTCAAGGAGCTGAGATTACAGATTTTTGTGTGTGTGTGTGGATACCGGAGGTCAAACTCAGGGCCTTGCATGCCAGCAGGCGCCCATGCCATTGAGCAGTATCACCGGCCCTTTTTCATATGTGGGTACCAGGAGTTGAACTCAGGACCTCGCGCTTGCCAGGCAGGCATTTATGCCACTGAGCTATCTCACCGGCCCTATATTTTTAGTATTCTTTAAATTATTTTTGTGGTTTGAGGCAGAACTCTGAAGTCCCTGTTACTATTTACCTTTCTCAGTGTTTCTGGGTTTACCCTTTGTACCATGTACGTTCATGTAGATGTTTGCTCAGTGAAGAGGAATTCCTGTTCATAGGTGTTTTAGGAACCTGTCACAAGTTGCCATGAACTTCACGGAGGAGTGGGGCCACTACATTGTGCGCAAAGGGTCCTGTACAGGAGGTGAAGCTGGAGATCTATAGCAATTTGATTTCAGTGGGTAAACACAACTACTCTTTGGAAAATTTTGGTTTCTTTGGTTGGTAAAAGCTGTAGGCTTGTAGAGTGACTAAACAAGAGCTTGAGATTCAGATGCCAGTTTTAGCGGGGGTTTTAGTTTTAGTGGTAGATCCCTTACCTAACATGGACAGGGCCCTGGGTTTAATCCCCACTACCACAAAAAAGGAAAAAAAAAAAAGTAAGTCATTTTAAACATAGTCCCAGCAACTTGGGAGACAGAGGCAGGAGGATCTCTTCAGTCCACAAAGTCATGACCAGTCTGCAAAACAGAGAAGTCCCTATCTCAAACACAAACAAGCAAACAACCACACATACCAATTTCCAAATCCCTATTTCAGAAAGAAAAATGTAAACATCTGTTTCCCCTCCCCCATTTGCATTTCTTCTTTTTTGGGATGGTGCGCGGTGGTAACATTTATATCACGGAAAATGAACCAATTTAAAGTGTATAATTCAGTGACATTTAATATATTCAATGTCATGCAACTGCCACCTCTTGCAAGTTTAAAACATTTTCATCATTCTGAAAAACAACTTCATACCGATTAAGCAGTCACTCCCTGTGTCCCTTTCCTATAATTACTATTATTTTTTTGGTTTTTAGTTTTTGGTACTGGGACTTGAACTCAGGACCTTGCACTTGTCAGGCAGGCACTGTGCCGCTTTGCTATATCCCCGGCCCCCTATAATTATATTTTTTCCTCTATAATTATTTTTAACTAAAAAAAATTAAAGTATATTGCACACAAGACAAAACATATCTTTCTGGGGCCGGTGAGATGGCTCAGCGGCTTAAGCACCTGCCTGGCAAGTGCGAGGGCCCGAGTTTGACTCCCGGAACCCACATACGAAAAAGGGGCCGGTGATTATCGCTCAGCGGCACGGGCGCCTGCTGGCGCTCGAGGTCCTGAGGTCGACCCCCGGTACCCACAAAAAAAAACAAAAAAAACAAAACAAAACATATCTTTCTAACTATTTTCTGCTTATAAAAATATAAGCAGGAAGAAAGTCTCACACATGCATATTTTTTATCCCTGTATTTATCTGTTTTATTTACAACATTGAGTCCTGCAACTTCTCTTCTAGTTAACAGTATATGTCGAATATCTTTACAGGTTAAAATATTTAGGACCATCTCAGTCTTCTTAGTCATATCTCATTGCATTAATATACTGACTTTTTAAAAACTGGTACTTTATTGATAGATATTTAAATTATCAAGTTTTCTCTATCATAAATAATGCTGAAATAAATATCCTTGTATTTTTTGAGTACTTCTTTGAGTAATCCTGTAGGATAAATTTCTGAAGAGGAATCAGTGGACCAGAGATTTGCAGACTTATTGTCAACTTGCCCCTGAGAAGCTTGAATCAATTTATATCTTCATCATCAGAATTCCTGCTTTCCACACTCCCACTCTCTCCTAATTGTGTAATTCTCTACCTGCCTGAAAAGTAGGAAATGGTAGGGCTGGGAATTTAGCTCAGTGGCACAGCGCCTGCCTCGAAAGCGTGAGGTCCTGAGTTTGATTCCCAGTTACCCCCCCAAAAAAGAGTAGGAAATGGCATTAGCTCTTGATCTTCCCCTCCCCTTCCCCACCTGCTCTTCCTTCAGTTTTCTCTTCCTCACAGTAAAGTAGAAACTCCATTCTTCTAGTTCCTGAGGCCAAAACCCATAAGTCATCCCTGACTTCGTTCTCTCTGACTCCCAGATCAATCCATCAGCAAATCTGTCAGCTCGGTTCCCAAAATCAATCTAGAATAATCCACCCACGCCTCACCCCCCTCCCATGCGGTGGTCACCCTCATCTAACCCACTGCCCCTTTCCACTTCATCCCTACCCCACGCCCACTTTCTCTCTGACTCGCTGTCTCTCTCTTCTGCTTCCTCTCCTTTCCTACTCGGTTGACCTTCCCTCCCCCATCCCAAACCGTTTCCCATATGGTAATCAGTATGATCACCTTAAAACTCAAGTCAAATAAAAACCTTCATGCCTTGGAATTCTATGCCTTGTGAAAAGGAACAAACATTAGCCCACTCAACAAAGTGGATAAATCTAGGGGAATTATGCTGACTGAAAAAAGTCACTATCAAAAGTTACATGTATTTCACTTATGTAACGTTCTTCAGTTGACAAAATTATAAAGTAGCAAAACAGATTAGTGGTTGCCAGGGATTAAGGATGGGAGGAGATGGGAAATAAGATGGGCTCTGGCTATAAAAGGTTAGCACAAGAAATCTCTGCGTTGGGGCCGGTGATATCGCTCAGCGGCACGGGCGCCTCCTGGCGCGCGAGGTCCTGAGGTCGACCCCCCCGGTACCCACAAAAAAAAAAAAAAAAAAAAAAAGAAATCTCTGCGATAGGCTAGTTCTGTATTTTGTTACACAGATCTACTCAGGTAATAAAATTATATAGAACTAAACACATGCTTATACAAATGAACACACGTAAAACTGATGAAATTTGAATGAGGTCTGAATAAAAATAGTATTCGAAAATATAGTTTTTCCTGTGGAAATTTTAGAAAATGCAAAATGAAATGTGTAAAATAATTCCATTAAATATATTCCATTTTAAATGGAATATTGTTTAGCACTTAACAGAAATGGTCCTGCCATGAAAAGACGTAGGAGGAACTGTAAGTGCATTTAAGTAAGTTAAAGAAACCAATGTGAAAAGACTACTAACTATATGATTTCAACTATATGACATTTTGGAAAAGGCAAAGCTGGGGTGGCAGTAAAAATACCCAGTGATTGCCAGGGTTTAGAGGGGAGGGAGAATAAATAGGCAGAGCAAGGGGATTTTTAGGGCAGTGAAAATATCCTTTGTGATACTAAAATGGTGGATGTATGTCATTATACATTTGCCAAAACCTGGAGAATGGACCACACCAAGAATGAACCCTAGGGTAAACTGGATGTTGAGTGATAATATATCAACCTAGGCTCATTGATTGGAACAAATGTACCATCCATGTACCAGATGTTGGTAGCGGGAAGATCGTGCATGTGTGGTGGTAAGGGGTAATGTGAGAATTCCCTGAATTCTCGGTACTCTCTGCTCAATTTTGCTATGAACCTAAAAATCTAAGAAATAAAGACTGTTTAAAAAAATTAAAACACCTCAGGAAAAAAAAGCCAAACTGAAAGAGTAGGATAAATATAATCTTGTTAAAAAATTATACCCAGAAACCAGAGAAAACATGAGATTTGATGTGTACACTTCCCTTACTATTCTTTTTTGAAAAATTTGACACATTATTCATTACTATTTCTGATTCATAACATATATTTATAATGCATATTTATACAAAATTATACGGTGTATACTAAAAATTTTGCACTTTTCACTTCATATATTGTGTCCATCTTTTTTTCTTTGCTGACTAGCCAGTCTCTTTCAGAAGGTGTGCCTCCTGAAAGCGACCAAAAGCACATTTTTATGTACATTTGAAGAGGTTCACAAACTCCCTAGAGCCTATCCATAAACTTCTAGCCATTTTAATAGCGGAATAGTATTGCTTTGTATGAAAAAAATACTGGGCACTATTATAGACACTAAATATACAAAACCCCGTCCATATCGCACTTACACTAGAGGGGGAGTTATAAATAAAGAAATATACATGTACCAGATGGTAACAAAAGCCCAGAGATGGGGTCAGGAGGAAAGGCAAGGATATGGCAAAGTGGTGTACTGTTAGAGTGATCAAGAAAGGCCTGTCTGATAAGGTGACATCAGGGATCTGAAAGAAGTGAAGGAACAAGCATTTTGGATATTAGGGGAGGAATATTCCATAAACATTCCACTGTTGTAGGACATGTGCCTCCGTTCTACTTAGTTTGCTGTTAAACAGTGCTTCCATCTGCATTACAGTGGACCCCCGAAATCCACAAGGGTTACGTTTCTAAAGCACCCACGAATTGTGAAAAACCCCGAATTTCAGATATGGTCAGAAAAATGCCTATTTTTATAGTTTAAATGCTAAATATGCTATGTCTCCCGCAGTTGTGTAATTTAAATTAATAAAGTACTGTATTAATAAAGTGTTAGAGTGTGCGGGGTGTTTGGCGGCATCTTAGGGATCTTAGGGCTTTAAGAAGAACAAAACGGAGAACACTGGAGATAGCTACACGTGGTACAGCAACCTGTTATGATGCGGGAATGCGGGTTCATCTGCAGAGACTGGTTACAGGGCAGCAGCCAATCAGCAGAAAGGAGAACTGAATAATGCTCTCAGATTGGCTACTTTCAAACCTCCCCCCCCCCAAAAAAAAACAATTGCCAATGATACTTGCGGTTTCCATGAAATTGCGGGTTTCTGTGAACAGTCATTAGGTTCTGAGGAAAAATTCGCAAACAACCGAACAGGGACTTTGCGGGGGTATACTGTATTATAGTCTAATCTGCTTTTTTCCTTAAGACAACCTTCTGGAAGTAGAACAGTTATGTCAAAGTGTACGTATCTCTTTAAGGCTTTTAACAGTCCCTCTCTTCACAATAGAAATACCTACATACTAGCCATTTTTCAAATACTTTGCTATAATGAATTATTTAATCTTCACAGTAACCCTGTGAGATATAGATGGATGTTAACATCATCCCTGTCATGCATATTTGATGGGTAAGGGGATGGAAGCACAGATATCTGTTTTTCTGTCCATTCTGTTACCTGTTTTTTTCTTTTTTTTTTTTTAGTTAATGGTTTTTCATGGATATGATTCCACATCAGCAAATCCAGACCTATCTCAGCCATTTTTGGTTAACCTCATCCTTTTTTAAAAGCTAGGTTATATTCCATTCTATAGAAGCTCTACAGTTCATTTAATTAGTGTCATCTTGATGGACATTTCAGCTAGTTCCAGTTTGCTACAATTGACATTCTTTTTTTTCTTTTTTTTTTTTTTGTGGGTACCGGGGTGTCGACCTCAGGACCTCGCGCGCCAGCAGGCGCCCGTGCCGCTGAGCAATATCACCGGCCCCTTTTTCGTGTGTGGGTTCCGGGAGTCGAACTCGGGCCCTCGCGCTTGCCGGGCAGGTGCTTAAGCCACTGAGCCATCTCACCGGCCCGACAATTGACATTCTTATGTGCATGTTGTTCAGAGTTTTTAACAATATACAGTGATTTTAATGTTGAAAATTTTTATGGCCATTATGTTCTAGTGATTTACATAATTTGTGCTGTTTTACGTGTTTTAGCTGGAATTCTTCTTTACCTGAATATGGATGTCCATCTGCTTTCTTTTAGTTGGTATTTGCTTGGTATATTTTTCTGTCTTGCAAACTGAAATAGCTGGAATTTTTATAAACTAATCTTAGAGTCTCTTTAAAACTTGGTTAAAGGAGAATTTAGGCCATTCACATTTAATATGATCATTGATGTATTTGGTCTGATTCCTGACATTTATTTTATGCATTCTGTTTAATCCACACAGTTCTTATTATTTAGAAGTTCTAAATAACTTGTTTCTTTTCTTTCCCCCCTTTTTGTAAGTTCCTCTTTTTAAATTTTTATTTTTTTTTATTAGTACAAGTTTGCCATACATAATGTTTGCATTCCTTGTGTGGAGTTGGTACATGCACATAACACATCTAATTCCCTTTTTCGTCCCCTTTCCTTCCTCTCCATTGCCCTCCCTCCATTTCTTGATCCCCTTCCCATTTGAGAAAGATTGATCTCCCTACTTTCTATGGTCTATCTTTTAGTTTGCTTTTTATTTATAATTTAGGTTTCTCATAAGAGAAATTATGTGATGTTGAAACTTCTGTGTCTAATTTATTTCACTTAACATTATGGTCTCCAGTGCATCCATTTTCCTACAGATGACTCAAGTTTATCTTTCTTAGAAACTGGTCAAAAGGAAAGAGAGACTGGGATGGGGGAATGGGGAAAAGAAAGAAGGGAAAAGAAAAAAATTGTATTTATATATAAGATAGTTAAGATAGATACACTACTAATTTTGCTTAGTTCATTGAAGAGAAAGGTTTATGCCAGTAATGTTTGGACAATTGAATGCTGATATCTTGTACCCTGAGTAACTAATTTAAAGATAACAGTACGTAATGTATTAACCATTGTTACCCTCCTATTATGTTGTTTTGAAATTTTGTTCTTTTTTTTTTCTTCTCTTTAAAAAAAAAGTTTATCTTTCTTTACGGCAGAGTAGTACTCCATTGTATGTAAATACCACCTTCTTTTTATCCATTCATCTGTTGAATATAGACTGCTTCCAAGATTTAGCTATTATGAATTGTGCTGCTATAAACATGGGTATGCATGTGTCACTGTAATATGATGTCTTTAACTCTTTCACAAAGATACCTAGAGGAGAATAGCTGGGTGAAATGCAATTTCTATATTTAGTGTTTTGGGGAATCTCCATACTGATTCCAGAGTGGTTATACTAGTTTACATTTCCACCAGTAATGTAAAAGGGTTCTTTTTCTCCTGCAGTCTCACCAGCATTTGTTATTATTAATTTCTTGATGATAGCCATTCTTTCTGGGGTAAAATGGAATCTCAGTGTTGCTTGCATTTTTCTAACGGCCAGTGATGTTGAGTATTTTTTCCATGTATTTATTGGCCATTTTTACTTCTCCTGAGAAGCATCTATTCATTTCACTTGCTTATATTTTGATTGGGGCTTTTATTTTGGGGGTCTAATTTTTTTGAGTTCTTTATATATTCTAGATGTTAGTCCTCTGTCTGAGGAATAACTGGAAAAAATTTTCCCATTCTGTAGGGTTTCTTTTCGCTCTGTTGTTTGTTTCTTTTGCTGTGCAGAAGCTTTTTCATTTGATATAATCCCTTTTGTTGATTCTTGGAACTATTTCCTGTGAGTTCTGTTCAGAAAGTCCTTGCCCATACCAGTGACTTCAAGTTTTATCTATTTAATCTTCCAGCAGGTTGTTTCTGTTTTAACATTTAGTTCTTCGATCTATTTGATTTTAGTTTAGTGCATGGTGAGAGCTATGGATCTAGATTCAGTCTTCTGCGTGTGGATAGCCAGTTTTCCTAGCACCATTTATTAAAGAGGCTATCTTTTCTCTAGTGTATGTTTTTGGCTCTTTTGTCAAAGATCAAGTTGAATGTGCTTGGGGTTGCTTCTATATCCTCTATCCTGTTTCTACCTCTTTTTTTTTTTTTTGCATTTTTTGTTTTATTGATACATTTTAGATATACATATTGATAACATAGGCAATTTGTACCTGTATATATATCTTGCATCTTCTTTCTTTCCCATTCCCCTCCCCTCCCTTCAACCCTTCTTTCCCTCCTTATTTACAAAAGCTTTATTTCCATTTTTTCTTCCCATTCTTATTTTTCTTGCCCCTTCTTTTCTTTCCCCTTCCCTCCTCCCTTGTTCCCCTTCTCATTTGGACATTTTCTTCCCATTTCCCAATATCATACATTTTGGTCCTTATTTACACATTTGGTTTCTCACACCAGAGAAACAATGGGGTATTTAAACATGTGTATACAATTTATTTCACTTAAAAGTATAGTGTCAAGGTACATTCATTTAGCTAGAGATATCTCAAGCTTATCCTTCTTTGTGGCAGAGTAGTACTCCATTATTAAAAAAAAAAAACTACATCTTCTTTATCCATTCACTGGTTGATGGGCATTTGGGTTGTTTCCAAGATTTAGCTATTAGAAACTGTGCCGCTATAAACATAGGTGTGCAAGTATCACTGCGGTGTGATGCTTTTAAATCTTTCAGGAAGATAACCAGAAGGGGAATAGCTGGGTCAAACGGAACCTCTAGTTTTAGTTTTTTTGAGGAATCTCCACACTGATTTCCACAGTGGTTGCAGCAATCTACACTCCCACCAACAGTGGAGAAGGGCTCCTTTTCCCCAGCAGCCCTGCCAGCATTTGTTTTTGGTTGATTTCTTGATAATAGCTATTCTTTCTGGGATGAGATGGAATCTCAGTGTTGTTTTAATTTGCATCTCTTGAATGACCAATGATGTTGAACATATTTTCATATATTTATTTGCCATTTTTACTTCTTCATCTGAGAAGTATGTATTCATTTCAGATGCCCATTTTTGGATTGGGTCTTTAAATTTGGGAGGTCTGGGGCCAGTGAGATGGCTCAGCGGCGTAAGCGTCTGCCTGGCAAGCACAAGGGCCCGAGTTCAACTCCCGGAACCCACATACGAAAAAAGGGTCAGTGATATTGCTCAGCGGTAGGGGCGCCTACTGGCACGCGAGGTCCTGAGGTCGACCCCCAGTACCCACCAAAAAAAAAAAAAAAAAAAAATTGGGAGGTCTGATTTTTTTTCTTTTGAGTTCTTTATATATTCTAGATATTAGTCCATTGTCTGAGGACTAGCTGGCAAAAAATTTCCCCCATACTGTGGGTTGTCTCTTCACTCTGTTGTTGGTTTCTTTTGCTGTGCAAAAGCTTTTTAATAAGATGAGATCCCAGTTGTTGAGTCTTCGTGATCGTTCCTGTGTGGTCGGGGTTTTGTTCACGAAGTCTTTGCCTACACCTATGTATTCAAGAGTTCTACCTATTCTCTCTTCCAGCAGATTAAGTATTTTTGTTTTAATATTTAGATCTTTGATCCATTCGATTTTAGTTTAGTGCATGGTGAAAGATACAAGTCTAGTTTTAATCTTTGGCATATGGAAAGCCGGTTTTTCCAGCACCATTTATTAAAGAGGCTATCTTTCTTCCAGTGACGGTGTTTGGCTCCTTTGTCAAAAATAAGGTAGCTGAGTGAGTGTGAAGTTGTTTCTGCATCTTCTAATCTGTTCCATAGATCCTCAGGTCTGTTTTTTTTCCCAGTACCATGCTGTTTTTATCACAGTAGCTTTGTAAGATAATTTCAAGTCAGGGACTGTGGTGTCCCCTGCCTTGCTTTCATTGCCCAGAATTGCTTTTGCTATTATAGGTCTCTTCTATTCCCAAATGAATTTTAGGATTTTTTCTCTATTTCTGTGAGATATGCTAGTGGTATTTTGATCAGGGTTGCATTAAATCTGTATAACAGTATTAGAAGTGTGGCCATTTTCATTATATTGGTTCTTCCTACCCAAGAACAAAGGATATCTTCCCATTTTCTGATATCCTCTTCAATCTCCTTTTTCAGAGTACTGTAGTTTTCCATGTAAAGGTCTTTTACTTCCTTCATTAGATTGATTCCTAAGTATTTCATTTTTATTGATGCTATTGTGAAAGTTGTTGTTTTTCTAATTCTGCTCTCAGTGAGTTTGTTGTTTGTGTACAGGAATGCTATTGATTTTTGAGTGTTGACTTTGTATCCAGCTATGCTACTGAATTAGGTTATTAAACCTAGAAGTCTTTTGGTGGAGTTTTTGGGGTCTTCTATGTAAAGTATCATGTCATGCTCAAATAATGATAATTTAACTTCTTCCTTTCCTATCCTCATTCTTTCTATTTCTCTCTCTTGTCTAATTGCTCTGGCTAATATTTCCAGAACTATATTGAATAAGAGTGGCAACAGTGAACATCCTTGTCTTGTTCCTGATTTTAAAGTGAAAGCTTTCAGTTTTTGACCATTTAGTATGATGTTGGCTGTTGGTTTGTCATGAACAGCTTTTATCAGATTGAGATAAAGATCATCTATTTCAATTTTCTGTAGGGTTTTTATTATGAATGGTTTTGGACTTTGTCAAATGCTTTTTCTACATCTATTGAAATGATTATATGGTTTTTGTCCTTGGCTCTGTTAATATGGTGTATTACATTTATTGATTTGTGTATGTTTAACTATCCCTGCATCCCTGGGATGAATCCTACTTGGTCATGGTATATAATCTTCTTGCTGATTTGCCGCATTCTGTTTGCCAATATCTTATTGAGAATTTTTGCATCTACCTCTTATTTTTATATTTTATTTAGTTACTTCTAAGATTATAACGTTTTTGAAAAACATTTATGTATTGGGCCGGTGAGATGGCTCAGCGGCTTAAACGCCTGCCCGGGAAGCGCAAGGGCCCGAGTTCGACTCCCGGAACCCACATACGAAAAAGGGGCCAGTGATATTGCTCAGTGGCACGGGTGCCTGCTGGCGCGTGAGGTCCTGAGGTCGACCCCCCGGTGCCCACAAAAAAAAAAAAAAGAAAAACATTTATATATAATGTTTATATATTTTTCTATTAGTGTCAAGTGTTAATTAGTATTTGTAACTTTCCATTTTCTAGGACAAAGCCAGTAAGATTCTTTTACTTAACCTTGACACTTAAAAACATACACACATACAAACCCAACACATCTCATGTCTTTTACACTGAAGCCATTCATAATCATTATTTTTTTTCATTGTATTTCTGTTTGCTGAGAGATTAAATTAGCCTTAATTTTTGTGGGATCCCTTGCTTTCCATAATTTTTTTATCTCATATCTGTCTTTTCCTTGAATTTATTTTTCATTTGCAAATACATCTTAATCCTAGTAGGTTTGAAATAATCTTTCTAGTCACCACATTTTTGAATGCTAGTTTGGGTAAGTAGGGACCTCAATTCAAAATTATATTCCCTGATAATATTCTAGTCATTGTATCTTCATTTTAAAACTTCTAGCTGGGTGTGGTAGCACACGCCTATAATCTCAGCACTCGGGGGGCTGAGGCAGGAGGATCACAGTGAGTTTGAGGCCAGCCTGAGACCCTGTCTCCAAAAAAAGAAAAAAAACTTTCGATATTGTTGATCTAGTCTTATTCATTCATTTATTGATTATCTCTTACTTTCATTTTATTTTTGTGTGTATAACCTGATTTCTTTTCTGTCCTTTCTGAAAACATTTTGAATTTTCTGGGTTCTATTTTTTTCTTTTTTCTGTTTTTCCTTGGAGTTTTGAAATTTCTCCAGGATGTGGCTAAATGTGTTTTTTGTTTTGTTTTGTTTTGTTTTTTGTAATTATGTTTGCCAGTCATTGAGCCTGTTCACCTCTGAATTCTTCAGTTCAAGGACATTTACCCTTGACATTTTATGAGATTTTGTTGGAGAAAACAGTAAATCCTTATAGCTGGAAATATAGCTCAGTGGTAGAGTATGTGCTTGGCCCTGCCTTCCATCCCTGACACTAAAAAGATGGAAAAGGAAGACGAGGAAAAGTCTTATTTACCAATTTCATTATTCATTTCTACTTATTATATTCCATGCCTTTTTTTTGAGACAGGGTCTCACTATGTAGGGCAGGCTGGCCTTGAACTCATGGAGATCCTCCTGCCTCAACCTCCGAAGTGCTGGGATTACAGGCGTGTGCCACTATGCCCAGCCCATGTGTTCCTTATGAGTTTTTTTTCTAATTTTGAGTATGGTTGAAATAACTTCTTTGTGTTTGTTGTTGTTGTTTGATTTTGTTTTGTTTTGTTTTTGTATCTTCTTTTTTGCCCTTGTAGGGGAATCACCAGTTTAGATTGAAGATTCTTGACTCAGTCTTTCCTCAGGACCCTGGAGAGACTGTGGCATTGTCTTCTCTCCTTTGATGTGGCAGAGAGACCATGTCACTCTTACTCTCTTTCCAGGACATAATGTTTTTTGTTTTTGTTTTTTTTGGTTGTTGTTGTTGTTTTGTATATTTATAAGATGTTTTCCTGCTCCTTGAAATAAACTTCATCCTTGAAGTTAAGATATATGAATATGTTAGTTTATTTTTTCACACATACATGGTGCAGAGAGAATACTTTCAGTCAAATTCTCTTTCAGATTAAACACATTTTTGTTATTTGTGTTACCAATCTGCTGAGGGTTCTTTTGCTCAATTCAGAGAGAAATCACAAATATGCAAAGTTTATCTCCCTGGTGCTAACAGTTGAACTTTGAATGCCAGCAGCTCTCAGCCATTAGTGTTAGCGACCCTTCTCACTAATCTCCTGGGAGCCAGAGACGGCAGCCACCGGCAACGCACTGGAAGTCTTCCAACAACTGGTGCTAGTAGCTCCCGGCAACTCTCTCACTCGCCTTCATCTGTTGGCTGCTAACCAATGTCAGTGTTTCCAGCCCTCTTTCAGTGCCAGCAGCCTTTAGTGTTACCAGCTCTTAGTGAAACCAGCTCAGTCTGTTCTACTCAAGATAGAAATCATGAACAGGTAAAATAAAATCATCTGGAAAAGGTTTTAGGAGGACTCATCCTAGAGCATAAGGGGGAAGAGTACATTGAGCTGATTAGGGTGAAGGGAAGTGACTTGTGTAGACAAAAAAAGACAGGCTCACACATGCACACAGTGACCTGCTGGCTAACTGCGGACTTTCAGTCATTGGCAAGTGAGGGTTTCCTCGAGGACTGGAGTGGTAGTATCTGAAGCAATTGCAGAGGGGCAGAGTCATCGGATAGGCTGCAAGGCAGAGTTATCTGGGATGGACCTGCAACTAAAGCTTTCTAGAGCCAATGCAGAAATCTCAGCCAGGTGTGTTGGTGCATACCTGTAATTCCAGTACTCGAGAGGCTGAGGCAGGAGAATTGCTGTGAGTTTGAGGCCAGCCTGGGCTACATAGTGAGTTCAAGGCCAGCCTGAATTACATAATGAGGCCCTGTCTCAAAAAACAAAAACAAACCAACCAACCAAAATTGCAAAAGTCTCCAGGCAACTACAAAGCATTTGGGGCATTCGTGACTACAAAAAAAAAAAAAAAAAAAAAAAGGAAGAAAGAAAGGAAGGGAGAAAGAAAGGAAGAAAAGAAAGGAGGGAAAGAAGGAAGGAAGGATGGACAAAAGGAAGCAAACACCTCTTAGAGTGTTGGGCCTTCTCATGATATATATATATATTTTTTAATATATATATATTTTTTCATTTTTCTGTATCCTCATGATCTATTTTTCTCATAATTTTACTTTTTTATTATTTTAAAGAAAAAAAATTAATAAAAACAATGATACAGCATTTCAAAACAAGATAATAGGAAATTAACAATGGTTAATATATTGCATATTGTTATCTTCAAAGTAGTTGCTCAGTTTACAAGATAGAGGCATGCGGAATTGATCAAACAATATAAGCACATACAATTCTTTTCAATTAACTAAAAGAAATTAGTAGTATAATTATCTTAGCTATCTTATGTGCATATATATATTTTTTTTCTTTTCCCTTCCTTCTTTTCTCCTTTCCCTCATCCCAGTTGTTCTTTCCTTTTGAGCAGTTTCTTTCCCTTTCACAATATCTATTGCAGAGTTTGCATCTTATTTACTCTTACTAGGGAGACAGTATGATGTTTACACATACGAGTTTGATTTATTTCACTTATGAGTGTGGTCTCTGTTGCATCCATTTACCTATAAAATCCTCGAGTTTATCTTTCTGTATAGCTGAGTAGTACTCCATTATATAAAAATACCACATCTTTTTTATCCATTCTTCGGTTGATAGGCATTTGGGTTGTTCCCAAGATTTAGCTATTACATGGGCCATGGATATAGCTCAGTGGCACAGCACCTGCCTGGCAAGCGTGAGGTTGTTAGTTTGATCCTGGTGCCAAAAAAAAAAAAAAAAAAAAAAAAAAGATTTAGCTATTACCAATTGTGCTGCTGTAAACATGGGTGCACATATATCGCTGTGGTATGATGTTTTTAATTCTTCTGGGAAAATACCCAGAAGGGGAATAGCTGGGTCAAATGGGACCTCTAATCCTAGTTTTTTGAGGAATCTCCACACTGATTTCCACAGTGGTTGCACCAGTCTACACTCCCACCAACAGTGGAGATGGGTTCTTTTCTCCCCACAGCCCCGCCAGCATTTGTTATTGGTTGATTTCTTTTTTTTTTTTTTTTTTTTGTATGTGGGTACTGGGAGTTGAACTCAGGACCTTGCACTTGCCAGGCAGGCACTTATGCCGCTGAGCTATATTACCGGCCCCATTGGTTGATTTCTTGATGATGGACATTTTTTCTGGGATGAGATGGAATCTCAGTATTGTTTTAATTTGCATCTCTTGAATGACCAATGATGTTTAACATTTTTTCTTATATTTATTTTCCATTTGTATTTCTTCATCTGAGAAGTGTGTATTCATCTCAGATGCCCATTTTTGGATTGGGTCTCTGAATTTGGGAGACCTGATTCTTTCAATTCTTTATATGTTCTAGATAGAAGTCCTTTGTCTGAGGGACAGTTGGCTAAAATTTTTCCCCACTCTGTGGGTTTTCTTTTCACTCTGTTGGTGATTTCTTTTGATGTGCAAAAACATTTTAATAAGATGAGATCCCAGTTGTTGATTCTTTGAAGTACTTCCCGTGCAGTTTGGATTTTGTTCATGAACTCTCTGCCTACCCCTATGTCTTCAAGGTTTCTACCTACTTTCTCTTCCAGTAGATTTAGTGTTTCTGTTTTAATATTTAGATCTTTGATCCATTTTGACTTTAGTTTAGTGCATGGTGGTAGACATGGGTCTAGTTTTAGTCTTCGGCATGTGGAAAGCCAGTTTTTCCAGCACCATTTATTAAAGAGGCTGTCTTTCTTCCAGTGAACGTTTGGCCCCTTTGTCAAACATAAGGTGGTTGATGGGCTGGTGAGATGGCTCAGCGGCGTGAGCACCTGCCTGGCAAGCGCGAGGGCCCGAGTTCGACTCCTGGAACCCACATACAAAAAATGGGCCGGTCATATCGCCCAGCAGCACAGGTGCCTGCTGGCGCGCAAGTTCCTGAGTTTGACCCCCGGTACCCACACACACAAAAAAGATAAGGTGGCTGAGTGTGTTTGTAGTTTTGTCTGCATCTTCTAATCTGTTCCACTGGTCCTCAGGTCTGTTTTTTTGCCAGTACCATGCTGATTTTATCATGTGGCTTTATATATAATTTCAAGTCAGGGATCATGATGCCTCCTGCCTTGCCGTTGTTGCCCAGGATTGCCTTTGCTATTCTAGGTCTCTTCTGCTTCCAAATGAATTTTAGGAATGTTTTCTCTAGCTCTGTGAGGTAATGCTAATGGTATTTTGATCAGGATTGCATTAAATGTGTATAACAGTTTTGGGAGTATGGCCATTTTTACAACATTGGTTCTTCCTATCCATGAGCAAGGGATATCTTTCCATTTTCTGATATCCTCTTCGATCTCTTTTTTCAGAGTGCTGTAATTTTCAATGTATAGATCTTTTATTTCCTTTTTTAGATTGATTCCTAAGTATTTCATTTTTTTGAATGCTATTGTGAAGGGTGTGGTTTCCCCAATTTCTCTCTTAGTGATTTTGTTGTTTGTGTACAGGAATGCTATTGATTTTTGAGTGTTGACTTTTTATCCAGCTACATTACTGAATTTGGTTATTAAATCTAGAAGTCTTTTGGTGGAGTTTTTGGGGTCTTCTATGTAGAGTATCATGTCATCTGTGAATAATGATAATTTAACTTCTTCCTTTCCTACCCTTATTCCTTTTATTTCTCTCTTGTCTAATTGCTCTGGCTAATGTTTCCAGAGCTATAACGAATAGGAGTGGTGATAGTGGACATCCTTGTCTTGTTCCTGATTTTAGATTGAAAGCTTTCAGTGCTTGTCCATTTAGTATGATGTTGGCTGTTGGTTTGTCATAGATGGCTTTTATCTCGTTGAGGTAAAGACAATCTATTCCGATTTTCCGTAGGGTTTTTGTCATGAATGAGTGTTGGACTTTATCAAAAGCTTTTTCTGCATCTATTGAGATGATCATGTGATTTTTGTCTTTGGATCTGTTGATATGGTGTTAACATGCACCCATTTTAAGGTACAGTCTGATGCATTTTGATAAATGTACACACCCAGGTATCCACCAACACAATCCAGATACAGAACATCTCTGTCATTCCCCAAATTCATTTGTGGTGCTTTATAGTTAATACCTCCACCCACCCCAGATCTGCAGGCAACACTAATTGATATTTTGTCCTTACAGATTAAGCTTGCATGTTCTAGAATTTCATTTAATGGTATTTATCTTTTGATTTCTTTCAGTGTACTGTTTTTGTGATTCTTTTGTGCTGTTGTGTATTGCCAGGTGTGTTGAGTAGTATTCAACTGTACTAATATGCTACGGACTTTCCCCATTGCACCCAGAAGTAGACATGACACTTATCTAAATGTTGCCTCTCAACTCCCAATCTACCCTTCATTACCTGCTCTGTGGTGGGTTAACTCCTTTAGTTTCTCCTTTCTATGAGAACAGCATTGAACTATGCCAGTAGATGGCGCTGCAGGACCATTGCATGTGGGAGGAACATCTCTTCCTGGTTATATTGTACTGTATTTTAGTTTTCTTTTTCCTACTGTCCTGCAGCCAAAGACACGTGCACAGGGACATGCATTAGAGTTCAGCCCCAGATGCACGTTCCCATTACATTATGCCTCTGAGCGCCCAGCACTAGCTCACGGTGCAAGTTGGTATAGTCCTCCCAGTGAGGACTCTTGTGCTTAAGGCTTGGCACTGCCCTAATGGTTTCAGGCCCTGATGCCCTGATTCCCACTATGCACCAACCGCCAGCTCCCCAGACGAGTTTCCTACGGAGTTGCTTTCAGGGGCCCTCCAGACAGGGATCCCATGCCTCCCAGGCCTGGCACCATTCAGCCTGCAAGTAGCTTACTGCTTCTCTGACTCTTTCGTGTACTGCCTGCCAGCCTGGACCCAGAGGCTGTACCCACAGTGTGCTTCCCACTCACTGGGAGACCCTAGACCAGTGCTAGCCTGGGCAACCCAGCATGCTTTTTCCCTTCACGTGGCATGTTTCTAACAGGCTTGAATCCGGCTTTGAGGAGACGCTCCCTTCCAGCTGTTGCTTCTTTGGGTATTCTCCTTCAGCTTTAGGATAGTCCTTAGAGTTCTTCTTACGCCTTCATAGCTACTACTGTGCTAGAGTTAAATCATTTGATATGTTAAAAATTCCTTGGTTTTTTTTTTTTTTTTTTTTTTGTGTGTGGGTACTGGGGTCGACCTCAGGACCTCACGCGCCAGCAGGTGCCCGTGCCGCTGAGCGATATCACCGGCCCTTTTTTCGTATGTGGGTACCAGGAGTCGAACTCAGGACCTCGCGCTTGCCAGGCAGGCGCTTATGCCGCTGAGCTATTTCACCGGCCCCAAAATTCCTTGTTTAAATAACTGTGTGGTTTTAATATTCAGATGCAACCCTAACAGATACGTTAGACTTTTGTGTGGTTTCTAATATGGGGTTAAAATGAAGGATGCTGGACCGGTGAGATGGCTCAGCGGCCTAAGCGCCTGCCTGGCAAGCGCGAGCGACCGAGTTCGACTCCCAGAACCCACATACGAAAAAAGGGCCGGTGATATCGCTCAGCGTCAGGGGTGCCTGCTGGCGCACGAGGTCCTGAGGTCAACCCCCGGTACCCACAAAAAAAATGAAGGGTGCTGCCATGAACAGTATTGTCCTTGGGTGGACATGTATTGTCATCTTTCCTGATAAGTAACCAGGAGTGGAACTGCAGATCTTATGGTGTGCGTTTACCTTTATAAGAAATTGTCCGAGTGTTTTCCCAAGTAGTTGTACCATTTTATATCTCTATTGAAAATGCTATTCCACAGTGCCATCAGTGCTTGATAGTCATTACATTTGTCAGTCTAGTGGGTATGTACAGTAGTTCCTTGACGACAGATTCTGATAAGAATCTTCTCATGTGCTTATTGATAATTTGTGTATTTGTCTTGTAACATGTCCAAATCCTTTGCACATTTTTAATTCATTTGCCTTATTAAATTGTCATCTTCTTATGAGTCTTAATGGTGTCTTTCAAACATTTTTTATGAAATTCAATTTATTTTTATACTTTTATTTTAGTGTTAGCGACTTTTATATCCTAAAATATTATTGTCTGTCTTAAAGTTGTGAAGATTTTAAGTCTGTGATCGATTTTGAGTTTTCTTTCCTTTTTTTTTTTTTTTTTTTTTCTTTTCTTTCAGCACTGAGGATTAAACCTGGGGCCTTTGCACTGAGCTACATCCCTAGTTCTTTTTTATTTTTTTATTTTGAAAGTCTCACTAAGTTGCCAAGCTGAGCTTGAATTTGTGATCCTGCCTCTGCCTCCCAGAGCACTGAGATTACAGGTGTGAGTCACAACACCTGGCTTGAGTTAATTTTTCTGCATAGTGTAAAGTAAGGATCAAAGTTCATATTTTTCTACTCAAATACAGGTATCTTCAGGGAATTGGTTCCAGGACTCCCTGTAGATACCAAAATCTGCAGATGCTGAAGTGCCTTATATAAAATTGTATAATATTTGCATATAACCTACACACACCCTAAATCAGCTCTGGATTACTTATAATACCTAATACAATGTAAAAACTATTTAAATAGTTGTTATACTGTATTATTTAGAGAATAATGACAAGGAAAAGTCTGTACATGCTTAGTACAGATGTAAATATTAAAAAATTTTTTTTCAACCCATGGTTGGTTAAACCTGGATGCAGAATATGCAGGTATAGAGGGCCAGCTGTACACAGTTGTAGCACCATTATTTGAAAAAGTCATTGAATGATTTTGGTGTCTGTCAGAATTCAATTGATCATGTGTATGTCTATTTTTGTAGTATGTTCTATTCCAGTACAATATTTACTCTATAGTAAATCTTGCAACCATGTAACCTAAGTCTTCCAACTTCATTCTTGTTTTTCAGAATTACTTTAATTACTCAAGGTTCTTTGCATTTCCAAGTAACTTTTAGTATCAGCATGTCAATTCTACAAAAAAAAGTACATTGAAAATAGAGATCAGTGTGCGAGGAACTGACATCTTGACAATATTTTGTCTTTCAATCCATGGACATGGTATAACTCTCCATATATTTAGATATTCTTTAATTTCTCTCAACACTGTTTTATATTTTTCAGTGTATAGTTATGTTTTGCCAAATTTATCCCCAAATTTTTCATGTTTTTACATGCAGTTGTAAATAGTATTATTTTAGACTTCATTTTCTAAAATTATTTTTGAAGTATATAGAAGTAAAATTGACGTTTGCATGTTGACTTCACATTCTGGATCCTTGGAAAATTTATTAGTTCTAGGTTTTTTTTCTTAGACTTTTCTGTGTATAAAATCATACCTTCTATTAATAGAGGCAGCTTCGTATCTTCCATTCTAATTTATAGATATTTTATTTATCTTGTCCTGCTTAATTGACTGGGACTGTTGGTATAAGGTTGAAGAGAAGAAGAGAAGACATTCTTTTCTTATTCCCAATCTGAGGGGGAAAGTGTCCAGTTCCCACCATTGTATATGTTAACCTTAAGTTTTTCATATATGCACTTTTTGAGGCTAAAGAAGTTCTCTTTTATTCCTAATTTCCTGAATCTTTTAAAATCAAACATGAATATGGAATTTAATCAAATTAGTTTTATGCATCTTTTGAGATGATTATATGGTTTTCTCCTTGTTTTCAATTTGCCCTATTATTCTTCCTTTTTTCTTTTCCTACCATCTTTTGAATTGTGTATTTTTAGCATTGTACCTTATCTCCACTATAAGTTTATCTAATTTTTACTTCTTACTATTTTCTTTAATTTTTAGTGTTTACTTAAGCATCTTTAATTACAGTCTGCTTTTTTTTTTAATACGCGGGTACTGGGAGTCGAACTCAGGACCTCGCGCTTGCCAAGCAGGCGCTTATGCCACTAAGCTATATCACCAGCCCCACAGTCTGCTTTTTGATGCTAACACTTTAAGTATAATGTAAAAAACTTACATAATATACTTCCATTTTCCCCATCCCATTCTCTGTGCAATAACTGTCATATACTTTAAGGCTTCTATGTAAGTTTTTTAAATCCCCCTTTCCTAAGTTTTATATGCCATAATTGTAAATGATTATTAATTTTCATTTAAATAGTTATAAGAAATTAACCAAACAGTATTTCATATTCATACATATATTTCTGGTGCTCCCCACTATTTGTATAGATCTTAATTTCATTTGGTAGCATTTTCCTTCAGGCTGAATAATTTAGTATTTCTTGAAGTACTAAGTTGATGGTCACACATTCTCTCAACTCAACCTCAGCCCTAACTAATCTACTTTTTTATGGACATTTATATTTGCCTTTTATGGACATTTCATATAAATAGAATCATACAGTGTGTGATTTTTTGTGTGAATGGCTTCTTTCATTGAGCATAATGTTTCTGAGGCCATACATGATGTAGCATCCATTAGTACTGCTTACCTTTGTATTGCTAAATAGTATTACATTGTATAGACATGCCACAGGTTTTATTTACCCATTTATCTGTTGATACACATTTGGATTGTTTCCACTTCCTGTGGTGTAAGTTTTTGTGTGGACATATGTTTTCAACTATCTTTTGTATACACGTAAGAGAATTGCTAGGTCTAACTGTATGTTTAAGCTTTTGAGGAAGTGCCCAACTGATTTCCATGGTGGCTGCATCATTTTACATTTCCAGAAGGTTTCAATTACTCTACATTCCTGCCAGCACTTGTTATCTGTCTTCTTTTAAATTATTATAGCCACCCTAGAGAACATGAAGTAGTATCTTATTATGCTTTTGATTTGCATTTCCTGATGGCTAATGAACATTTTTTCATATGCTCATTGGCCATTTGTATACCCTTTTGGAGAGATGTCAGTTCATATCCTTTGCCCACTTTTAAATTGAGATGTCTGTCTATTTGTGATTGAGTTGTAAGGGTTCTTTATGGAGGCAATAGGGGAGAATCTGTTTCCTTGCCTCTTCCAGCTTCTAGAAGCTGTCCACATTTCTTTCTTTTTTTTTTTTTTTTTTTTTGTGGGTACCGGGGATCGACCTCAGTACCTCACGCACCAGCAGGCACCCGTGCCACTGAGCGATATCACCGGCTCTTTTTTTGTATGTGGGTTCTGGGAGTCGAACTCAGGCCCTCGCTCTTGCCAGGCAGGCGCTTATGCCACTGAGCCATCTCACCGGCCCTGTCCACATTTCTTGGCTTATGCCCTCATTCATCCATCTTCAAAGTCATTACCACAGCATCTCTCTGAGCACAACTGGAAAAGATTTTCCACTTTTAAAGGCCCAGAAAATTAGGGTGGACCCATGTAATTATTTCCAATAATCTAGGATAATCTCCCTATCTCAAAGCCCTTAATGTAATCAGATCTGCAAAATCCCTTTTGCCATGTAAATTAACATACTCATAGGTTTGGGGATTAGAATGTGGACATCTTCAGGGGCTGTTATTCTGCCTACCTCGCCACCACCATCACAAATCATGCTTCAATAAATATTTTTGGACATGTCCCTTTGATCTATATACAACTTTACTGGTCATAGGGTCTACATATAATTGGACCAGACAGTGGTCCAACTGCACCAATCTACTTTCTCAACAGTAGAATCTGAGGTTTCTGTATCAGCATGTCCCACTATTATTTGACATTACCCAGCTTTCTTGCCTTTGCTAGTCCATTATAGGTATGTGTCATTATTGCTCTAATTTGCATATTAATATTACACTCTTTGCCTTAGGTCACAAAAAATATTTCTCTTACGTTTTCTTTTATTAGCTTTATACTTTACTTTTCAATTGAGTCTACTAAACCATGTAGTGCTTATCTTTGTTCATGGTTTTTTGTTGTTGTTGTTTTGTTTAATGTGGGTACTGGGAGTCGAACTCAGGACCTCACACTTGCCAGGCAGGAGCTTATGCTGCTGAGCTATCTCACTGGCCCCTGTTCATGTTTTAGGTAGGGATATTTTTTCTGTCTTGTCAGTGAGCCAGTTTCCCTAACATACATACATATGTATACTTTATTGTTTGTTTGTTTTGTTTTTTGTTTTTTGAGAAAGGGTCTCACTATGTAGTCCAGGCTGGCCTTGAACTCACAGCAGTTCTCCTGTCTCAGCCTCCTGAGTGCTGGGATTACAGGTGTGCACCACCATGCCTGACCCTAACATATTTTAAACAATCTCCCACTGTTTTAAGATGCTCCCTTTGTCTTCTAATGTTTTCTCAGATATGCATGTGTCAATATCTGGGCAATATCTTCTTTAAAAAGAAGTTGATTAAGCAATTCACGGACTTAGATTACTTTATGTAAAGTGTAGTATAAAGTTAGTTCTTAAAATACCAACTGAAATTTTAATTAAAATTACATGGAATGTATAGATTTGGGAAGAATTACTATCTTTACATCAAACTTTCTCATCTAAGAATAGGAATGTCCATTTATTCAGATCACTAACTCCTTAAAGTTTCAAAGTTTTCTTCAAGAGGTCTTATATAGTCTCAAATAACCTCTAGATACTTGATTTTTATTGCTATTGTTTATATGTTTATTATTTATTAGTTTAGCTGTTATACAAAAATGCAGTTGATTAATCTTACATCCAACAACCTTGCTGAATGCTCTTTTTAGTTTTAATAATTGGTACTTTTTAAAAATTAGGTTATCAAATTATCTATAAATGAGTTTTCTCTCTTCTACTTCAATCTTTATATCTTTTTTCCTTTTTTATAGCATTGTACAGGATTTCCAAAACTATGTAAAATGGCAGCAGTGATTGTGGGTCTCCTTATACTAATCTTAAAGAGAATATGGGAGGCCAGTCTGAACTACAAAGCGAGACCTTGTCTCAAAAAAAAAAAAAGGGCCGGTGAGATGGCTCAGTGGCATAAGCGCCTGCCTGGCAGGCACAAGGTCCTGAGGTCGAACCCCGGTACCCACACAAAAAAGAGAGAGAGAGAGAGGGAATGTGTTTTGTGGTAATATTTGCTGTAGGTTTGAGGGTGTATGACCTTTATCAAAATAAGAAAGTTATATTCTGTTTGCTAAGAGTTTTTATCATGAGCCAAGGAGGGCAAGGGGAGCTCCAAGGTTCAAGGATTATTGTAGTTCACAGCACGAGAGCTCAACTGCTAATGTTTACTGCTAATATGAGATGTGGCTGAAGTTAGCTGGACTGACCCAGTCACATGCTGAGCAGAGCCTTCCCCCACCTTACCTTTCCCTCTACTTGGGCAACCCTTGTAGAGCCTATGGTACTAGAAGGCTTTGAGGGCCAGTAAGGCAGGGATCCTGGGAGGCAGAGCTGGGAAGCTGCTTGGACCAGCCTGGTTTTATAGTCCTAGAACCCTGCTGTGACAATAGGGCTCCCCAGATGGGTCAGAGGCCCAGGTCATATCTTTTATGCCTTTTTCTGAGATGTACTGCTGTCTACTGCCTCTCAGGCAAGTATCTCTGCTCCCTTCAGTCACCTGGAAACCTGTTTTCTCTGTCCTAGAATTAAGAACTGTCTTCAAAAAGCAACACATAGCGCCAATTTCAAACGGACTTTAATCGTTTTTTGCTACCCAAATACTGTACATGCAGAAGCCATGTGAAGAATATTCTCCTTAAGGGAATTGGCAAGAACATTGTATAAAACAGCCGGCAGTCCCTCCCAGCTGTCCACCTGCCACCCAGGAACCAGAGTTTGGAAAGATGCTGCACATAGAAAATTCAGAGAGCACAGATATAAAAGGCTAATTGCTTCTTATCTAAACAGTGTGCTTGTCAGTCCCTAACTGCTATCTCTCTTTTTGCAGGATGTATTTGGAAATTCTAAAAAAGGGGTTCCTGCCTTCTGTGAGTTTACATACAGCCACTGCTTTCTGAGATGATGTCTGGTAAAAGACATTTTGGAGGGAAGAGTGGTTTTAAAAAGCAAAATACTTGGACGGGAAATCAGTTCCCTCTCTCCTCCCATCTGAGGGCATTTCCTTTAAAATTCTCAGATCTTCAGCTCTTCCCATTGCTGTCGTGTAGAAGTAGAAATGAGGAACAATGCAGCCTCATCTGCTGGCGGGGACACAGACCCTACTCAGGATGCAGCTGAGGTGGTGACGTCACATCAGCACCTTGAAAACTGTCCGTTGTAGACAACCCTTAATTATTTCCCATGGTGACACGAGAGTAAAGGAGGGAAAGAAAACTATGAAGAGGTGAAAGCAGAGTCTGTTAGGGTTCCCAGAGTTGTTAGAGGTGGCATCTGGGCATGGATTGGATGAGGACCTAGGCCTAGCTTGGCCACCAAGGGCTGGATGCAACCAGCCTATGGAACCATGTGCCAGGTGCACCCAGCTCACAACTCTCAGCAGCTCCAGATCAGACTTCTAAAACCTGGAGGGAACCATGGAGCAACTAGCTAATGCTCAGATTTTGCAGATGAGAAAGCTGAGGCCCAGAAAAGTGAGTAGTCTTATACAAGATCACAGTTTCTGGTAAAATGGTATAGAGCAGCCATCCCTGTCCAGGTCACTGGCTAAGGGGGCAGATGCTCAGTTGCCCATGGAATTCCCAGGCCCCTTTTCTGTTATCCAGGTGGTCTGGAATCCAGTCCAAGGGACCCTTCCTGGCATCAGTGTGAACTCCTTGGGAGGTCCAAGGCCCTATCCTTAGTGGCCAGGTTTCCAGCCACAGCCCTGGAAGGTTTCGCCGAAGCATTAGCACTCATGCTTCTCAAAGAGCACCTTCCCAAGCTAGTCTAGGCCCCTGGGAGAATGCAAGTTTCTTTCACTCATGTGGCTTCCTGCACAGGCACAGCCATGCTGGGCCTGCGGAAGCCCAAGCTTGGGGTGGGGGTTGGGGGATTTGCTTTGCTACATGGAAAGATTAAGCCCTTTGTCAGAGAACAAGGTCCCACCCTTGGGCTTGCCAACATCTGAGCTGCATTTGTGCAGCTCCACCAGCAGAGTTGGTGCCCAAGGAGGCCAAGTCGCTCTCTTTGGCATCACTGACATTGCTCTGAGATGCTCAGGCACTCTTTCAAAATAACCCTTTCTGAGCCAGACCAGGCCAATCCCACCACTATCAGGCTGCTTCTAATTGTACGGGGCTCCCCTGCTCTTCCAATGTGATTGTTTTGCTTTGTCCCCGTCTCCTCTGATGTGGATGAGAAGCAGACTGGAGGGAGAAGGCAGGAGATGATCTACATTTTCATCTCCTCCCTGATCATCCAGCGAAAGACAATCCAGTAGTGGGAGCAGCATTTTAAAGATCCTCTGTATATGTCAGGACAACGGAGAAGACAACTGTGAGGAGAGGAAGAGAAAGGCAGGAGGAGGCAGGGAAGCAGGCCTATTTTCCACCTCCTGGCAGCCACTGCAGAAATACTGCCAGACAACCTTCTGGCCCTGGACGAAGTGCCACCTTTCCCCACCCAGGTGGAGAGCAACTCGTCTACAACATCAGGCAAAGGCAGCAGTTTCTTGCCCAGAGTTTGCACAGTGCTGAAAGCAATCAGAGAAACACAGAAGAGCAGCCTTACTAAGGTCCTGCTGCTTTCTGAGCCAACGCTGTTGGGGAATGTGAGGTATTAGGAGCTCTAGAGCCCCAGGGGAAAAGGAGCTCGGCACCCTCTGGGCAGCAGGGCCTGGAGAAGGCCCCAGGATGCATGTCAGAGCTCCTGGTAATGCAGTCTAGGCTTGTGCTACATTTCATTTCCAAAGAAGTGCCCTTGAGGCTCTATTGTCTTTAAAAATAGAGGCTTTTGCTCTCAAGGCTGGCAGTAAAGAGCTCAGTCACAATTTCCTGGTAGGAGTCAAGCCCCTGGGAGAGCTGGCTTGACCTCAGTGTTCCGGATGGCAGTGGTTCCATGAGTGAGAGTGATCCAGGGCCCTCTCTCCCGGAGCTCTCCTCCATCCTGTCTCAGCCCCATGAAATGCTGGCTGGGGACCTGCAGGATCCCAAGAGCCTCTCAAGTGCTCCTTTCCTAATAGAAATGGGTGGCAGAGAGACTGGATGGGGAGTACTTTCAAAGATGGTTCAAATCCCCCTTGTCAAACCAAGACTTGACCCATTTACTGGAGCCTGCTGCATACTAAGGGCCCATAACAGACTTCCCTGTAGGGAAGAAGCCTATGAAGAAAGTGGGACAGACTGAGCTGAGCAGAAATGTGAAGACAGATGCTCTGAATCATCCATCATTGTCCCTGCCCACAGTCCAGTGTCACTATAGGGCCACTTCTGTCTCTGCTACATCACCAATGGATCCTGCCTGCCCAGAGCAGAGGGCATAACAAAGAGCCCTGTGCTGTCACCACTGCTAGTTTTCATCTGGGGTAAGGGGCATCTGACTTAGTCCCATGGTAGGGAAACTCAGAAGGATCATGTTCCTTCCTTCCCACCACCCCCTCCCAGCCCAGAGGAATCCAGAGTCAACTTGTGTACCTCCCTCTTCCGGGACAGGTGAGCTCCAGAGTGGCTTCTCAGCAAGCCCTGCATCCAGGACGCTGAGAAACAGACCCTCAAATCCAGCCACACTCTCATACACACAGGGCAGCCTCATACAACCTCACCCTTGTTGTGGGGGGTGGATATCTACACGAGTAACTTATTTGGTGCAAAGGGTTAAAAAGAATAATTTCCCAAGGTCAATTTGCAGGGAATTATTGTCCATTAAGAGGTGGAACAGCCAAGTGGCCCAACTCCCAGGCATTTTTCACAGCTGGGGACTAGAGGCAGGGCAGCCCAAGTTTCCAGCACATCGGACCCCTCCCCTCCCTAGAACTTTCCTTGTGCTGACCGCAGGCACAAGGGCATGATGGCCCAGGGCTACACAGGACAGCCTTCCTGCTGGCAGCTCCCACCTTCTCCCAGGGCCTCCCTGGACTCTTAGGGGCATCCGGCTGCTGACAGCCCCATTTCCTGAGGGTGACTCAGTGCCACATGAGCAAGTCTATGCTATCTGTGGATCACTAACACTCCCCCCACTCCAGAAGGTGTATTTTCAGACCATCCAGAAGGCAGCTGCCCTAGAGGTAAACACACCCCAAACAGGAGAGGAAAAACACCCTTTTGCAAGTGAGTTTCCTCCCTGTACTGTATTTCTCCCACTAGGGTTAAAGAGTTCAGAGCCCTCTGCCCCATTTTTAGGAACATGGGAAATGTATACATTTCCCAGCAGGAGTGGGAAGGGCACTTTTGCCCAAAGAAGAAACTGGCTGGCCACCTCCTCACCCTCCTCCATGCATACCGTAGCTCTCTTCTCCAAAAATGCAAGAATCCAGGCTCAGCCCAGAGACAGAATTGTTGTACATTTCCCTCCTGCCCTTACCCACTTTTGTGGTGGGTAAAACCAATGGGTCCTGGCTTCTTCCCCTCATTCCCTTGCAAGGGAAGTCACAAGACTCTGGCTTCCACCCAGGAAGGATCCTTGCCAGACAAGGAGGCCCTTTGGACTGAGATGGCCTTTCTCCCTCCAGCTTTTGTACAAATGAAAGCTCAGCACTTGGGCCTGAGGCCCCTCCACTGCTACCTCAGTAGCTCTCTCCAGCCCACATGCACGGGCAAGAGGTACATCAGCACTTGGGCATAGTGGCTGTAGAAGAAGCAGAAAGACAGCCTTCCCCATACCCTGGCCCCTCCTGCTACCTACTTCCTCCCTACCAGCCTTGAACCCAGGGCTGCTCTGTCCATCCCTTGGGCAGCCTCTCACCCTTCACCCTAGAGCTGAGGAGGGACAAGGACAGATGTGGCATTCCTCAGCCAAACGTCAGGGCTCCCACCAGACATCGCCCAGGGTCCGGTCCAGGTACTGGTTCTCACAACAGGGCCTAGCAGTCAACTCGGTGTCCGAGTGGCTGAGAGAAGCCTCAGACAAGGGCAGGAAATAAAGCAGAGGCAGTTGGCATGGCCAGAGCAGGCCATTTCCCAGAGGGCAGCGGGAGCACATGAGAAGGCAAGGAAGCTGAGAGGGGAAAGTATTGCTTATACAGAGCTGGTGACTGTGGCAGACCAGAGTCCAGAGCCAGGCTGCCCATGGAGCCAGGAGGCTGAAGCCCAAGTGTGTCTGAACTCCAGACAGAGACCCTGGTCTGGAAATGAGCAAAAAATAAGAGCCCCCAATGAACAGCTTCATGCAGCTAATTCCCAAAGGTCAGGCAGGATTCTCAACAGTCAGCCTTAGCCCTCCTTATTCTAGCAAACAGCGCTACCCTCAGCACCTCTTACCAAGCCATGCACCCCTAAGGAGGAGCCCAGAGAGGGACAGGCCATGCTCTGGGCCTAGAGAAGCCTATCTGCTTTGCCAGGAGACATCTCCACAGACCTCCTGGGCCCACCAGGAGAGCTCCTTTGACATGTCAGAGGAGAGGAGGCTGGAAGGGAGAAAGAAGGTGACAAATGAAGGCCAAGGGAGCACCTGGCCCTTCCTGCTGGGGTATCTGGCCAGTACCCCTAGGAACTAACCTCCCTGTGCTTGCCTGTAGGAAGGAGGTGTGTCTAGCCCAAGGAGAAAACCATTTCAAAGCCCTCTGCTCCCCGGGCATCCTCAGCCTCCCCTGGGTCCCTGGCCAGGGCTCTGGATGACTGCTACATGCTGCAAGATGTGTTCAGTGGGGAGAGCTGCTGGAGCAGCTGGAATGGGGTGTGGGGGCTCCCAGAGGGGCATAGTTGTGGCCAGCTGCAGTGGATGCTACATTCCTCAAAAAGAGCAGCAATGCTGGGAGAGGCAAAGGGTGATACAAAAGACAAGACAAAACCAAGCCGAGACCACCAAGAGGAGGCACAGGTGGGGCTCTGCCCCAGTTAGGGGACCAGGCAGGATCAACCAACCAATGGCCCCATCTCCCACTTCCACCCCTGGAAACTCCTTGGAATGAGTTGTGTCCACACAATGCTCCTCTTTTTAGTGTGATATAAAGAGACGTGTGGTCACCAGGACTGACTGTATCCAGACAAACGAACAGATATAATGTGGTCACACACATGTGATGACACATACACAAACCACGCACACACGCACACACAGACTACAGTCTCCACTGCCAGCTGGGACAAGCCCAGTAGCCAACAGACATGCAGCAGGGTGAAGGGTCCAGAGAGACATGGAGACTATGTACAGGGGGGAGGTGGGGGCCAGCAGGCCCACTTTCCACACTACCACCCAGCCTCTCATCCTGGGTGAGGTCCTTAGGAGCATGAGGGGCTGGTGGCACTCTCCAGGGAGGACTGGGATAGGCGCCTGGTGAGGGATCCAAGTGTGGAGTCTGCCACAGAGGAGGTGGGGAAGAGTTTGTACCAGCCGGTGACCGCAGCGCTCAGGTCCAGCTCGTCCAGCATGATCTGGGCCATGCCCATGAAGCACTTGTGGTCCATGCGGCCATAGTCGCCCCAGACAATCACCTGTCAGCAGGGGAGGAAGAGTGAGGGCTGAGCCACATCCTCAGCTCCAGGGCTGGGCAGTGGACCCAGGAACCTACAAGTTTTGGCAGGGGATAGATGGGATAGAGAAAGCCAGAACTCAGACCAATTTTAGACAACTTTCTGGGCACTTAAGACATGCCAGACTTGATCCTGTGCACATGACATGCATTATTTCAATTGGTCTAACAAGCCTTGTGGGTAAGGGTACAGCACATTACTATTTCTACTCAGAGAAAACTGTGGCTCATTAATGCAAAGATACACAGCAACTTGTAAGTTGTGGGGTTAGAACCTAGGTGTGTCTGACCCCAGGCTTCCCAGCATTCTGGTCAACACTGTCCCCAGCAAGGAGCAGATGAAGAGCCCTGTGTCTGGGTCGTGGCTCCAGCACTGCTGCTGACTCACCGGGCCTTGCCCAAACCCTTGGCCCTCAATGAATCTCAACTATGACTCTGGTGATTTTCTTTTTTTTTTTAAGAGTAGAAAATTTTATTGAGAGAGAGACAGTTCCTGAGAGAGAAAGGAGGGGACCCAGAAAGTGGGTTGCCCGACTCTGGTGATTTTCAAATTGTATTTTTAAACAGGCACCCAACATCGTGCCCCCTGCCCGAGAGCCCTAGGGTTCTGCAGTTCTTTGGGTGGTACATCCAAGGGCTCTTGTCCCAGAACCACCTCAGCCCACAGGAACAACCTGTTATGGTTTGGATAATGTCCTCCCAGGCTCGTGTGTCAAAGGTTTAGTCCCCAGTGTGGTGCTCTTGAGAGGTGGTGGGAATCTTTAAGAGGTGGGGCCTGATGGGAGATTTTAAGCCAGTGGGGGTATGTCCTCAAAGAGGGCCGTGGGGCCCTGGTGTCCCCTTTTCTCTGCTTCTCAGCTGCCATGAGGTGAGTAGCTTCCTCTCCTGCTGGCTCCCACTGTATGTCCTGCCTTGCCACAGGCCTTGAAGCAACAGGACCAACTGACCGGGGACTAAACCTCCAGAACTGCACCAAAATAAACCTTTCCTCTTTTTTTTTTTTTTTTTTGGTGGGTACTGGGGGTCGACCTCAGGACCTCGCGCACCAACAGGCGCCCGTGCCGCTGAGCGATATCACCAGCCCCTTTTTCGTATGTGGGATCCGGGAGTTGAACTCAGGCCCTCGCGCTTGCAAGGCAGGCGCTTACGCCACTGAGCCATCTCACCGGCCCCAACCTTTCCTCTTTTTAAGCTGATTATATCAGGTATTTTGTTACAAATAGGAAGTGGACTAACAGCCCATATGAGAAGTCAGGCATCCCAGACCAGCCTGGCTCTCATCTCTGCCACTTCTGTGGCCTCAGGCAATGCCAACAGCCACCACCATCACCACCGTTAATACTCAGCAAGTGGCAGCCTATGTGCCAGGCACTGGGTTAGGCCCTCTACATGCAACCTCTTGATCCATCTCCAGAACACGTCACCCACAGCCAGTGAGTGTCAAGCTGGAATCTGAACCCAAGAGTAAGCCCGGAGGTAGATTCACCACTGGGCTGTCTGCCCACATAAGCTCAGGCTCTTCATCTACGGAAGGGCCATGATGAACCCTCCCTTGCAGGATGGTTGTGAAGGCCTGAAAGTGTGCCCTGGGGCTTTGTCACTCTCAAGTAGTTGGGATGAGAGTCACCTGGACTTAGGTTCCGTTTGGCTCCACTAGTCACTTGTTGAAAACTCCAGCCCCAAGTATCTAACAAAAACCTGGCTCCCAGCTGAAGCACAATGAACACCAGCACCAGGGAGGAAGAGACAGCTGGCAATCAAATCCTGCTTCCCCCCACCAGCTG
Source organism: Erethizon dorsatum (assembly GCA_028451465.1). Classification (NCBI taxonomy): domain Eukaryota; kingdom Metazoa; phylum Chordata; class Mammalia; order Rodentia; family Erethizontidae; genus Erethizon; species Erethizon dorsatum. The sequence goes on along the minus strand of CM051827.1, from coordinate 102,875,102 downwards.
TGCAGCCTGGGGAGCAGTTTCACCATCCCCTAACCCTTGGCTCCCTTATGAGTCAAGTAGGGGCAAGAGGACCTCATGGAGTTGTGAAAATAGGCAACACAAATTAATGCACTCGGTACAGTGCTTGACAGAGGATGAATCACAAATGAAAAGCTTGGAAATGATGATTCCATTGTTTGAGTGGCTGCCCTGGCCAACTGCCCTGTAACACTCACCTGCAGCACCTTGCCCTGGGGCCCCTCTTCAAAGAGCAGAGCCTGCTGGTACAGGGGATCACAGGTCTTCTTGGCCACCTTTGTCTTTTTCTTCGCCAAGCAGGCTCCATTTTCCAGCAGGTAAGCCTTGATGTAGGTGGCTGAGGGTGAGGGAAAGTACGGGGAGCTTCTACGACTGACAGCTGTGACCTGCCCCATCCCAACCTCCAGGTGACCCTGGAGGTGAGCAGGTGAGTAGAATGAGCTGACCAGTGCAGAGGCAGCAAAAGAAGCCAGAACAAACCTTGACCCCTCCAGCCTCCCTTACCCCCACCTCGTTCACTGACCTCCAGCCAAACTATGACTCCACTGTCAAGAATACTGATTTAGGCCAATGAGGAGCTGAGGACATGCTTGATCCAGAGCTCAGCAGAATATCCTCCCTTCTGGGACCTCACTTCCCAAATCCCTCTCCCAGCTACTCACCTGGGAGGGATTTGGATCCTGGCTTGGGAGTCAGGCCCCGAGCTTCAATCACTTCCACCTCCAGCTGGCCACCCCGGTCCATGATGGCAATGTGCACATCTCCTGCAAGGGAGAAGAGGAAGCGTTCGGGCAGAGCAGGGCAGGGCAGGGGCAGACCAGCCAGCTGCCGAGAGGATGTTGCAGCATCAATAGAATGGAGCCAAATGCTTGGGTCAGAACTTGTCCCGGGAGACTGCTTTCAAGTGACCCAGAAACATTCTGATAGGTTCAGTGGGTGAGGTGCAGTGTGACCTTCAAGGGGCATGCTTAGGTCACAACAAATGGCTGCCAAACTCCCACCTAAGTCTGGCTGACTGGAGGCTTCTGTTTTACTGAGCAGAACAGGAAGGGTTGGCGACAGAGCTTCCTGGGTCAGGAAGGCTGTGGGCTCTGGCTCGCCATCTTCCCCTACCCCAGCAGTCCTCAGCCAGTTCTCTTAATATGTCAGACAAATACTGAAAAAGTATCAGTGTGAAGAGATGCCAAGTTACAGGCCAGCCCAGGACATGAGGCACTACCTGGGTGTGGGGGCCTCTTTGAACCACTGCCAAAGGAGGAAGGCTAGCAGCCCCCGGTAGAGAGTAGGGAGCTCATTGTGTTCCCTCAAATGGATCGTCCAGTGTGGGCAAGGCTTGTGTGTGGAGTATGTTGTTATTTGATTTCTGGGAACTCTTAGCTTTCTGCATCATGGATTAGCAGAATGTAGAATGATGTAGTAGTCACTTCAAGGGAGTGGAGAATTATAAGCCTGATCTAGAAAACTGAAATGAGCCAGACTTTGGGTTCAGCCACCCACCGTGGATTCTCTGAGCCATAATACAATTGTCCATATATTCATACTGGTAGGACTAGGATTTACTATTTCCAGGAGACATCCTGGAATTCACTCTCCGCCCTCCAGGATTTCTGACCTTTTCTTGGGAGGGAGGGTCCCATTATGGCACTCCTAACCAAGTTGTCTCGTCTTTTCCAGTTTTGGACACAAGGGGGCACTACACACAAGTGTTCTGCGAAAGAGCGTTGGCCTTCTCCAAGTAGCTGGTTCTCACTGCTTCCCAATTCATAGCTAGATCTAGGACAGGGAAATGCAGATTCTCCAGGCTCTTTTGAGCCTGAAAGCAAAGCTAGGAATTAGCGAAATACAACATAACAGCCAGATAAGAGCTGACCCTCACTCTCTGAGGGTCCAGCCGTGGGCCCTTTCGAAGAAACAGGGTAGTTCTGTGAAAGGATCCTGCACATGCCTTCGTCCATTGCTGAGAGGGTCAAAGACTGAGCACTGTTGAGATGGGGGCTGAGTGGGGAGATGCGTATCAGACGATGCCCAGGGCAGACCAGTGGGGAAGGGAGTGGAGGTTGAGGAGGCACCTCTGGGAAGCCAGCCTGGGGAGAAGCCTCTTAAAGCCCATACGGCCAACATGTAAGGGAGGGAGCTGAGAGCTCATGCAATGAGCCAGACTGCTGCTAAGAGGACCAGGTGTAAGCATCAAGAAATCTTTTCTAACTGCAAGGAAGAGGGATTAGAACATTACCAAAAGGCTTCTAGATGTCTTTTACTCAAAACTGACTAGCGGCGTTTACACAGCAACTGGTGGGCGAGTATGCAGTGAGGTGAGGCAGGGGATGTGTTGTGACAGGTGCTGAGGGGAGTGGACAGAGAGGCTGGGACCCCTTTCCTCCCCATGAGGGAAGGACTGGTGAGTGCTCTGCGAACTCCTCATTGGCACAAAAGCTCAAGGAAGGGCTCCTTCCTGCTGCCTGCACCACCTCACACTGAGGCCCCCTCGGCGCTTACCCTTCCTGCTGTGGCCACCATTGTCCCAGTCACTCTGCCCTCAGGAAGACTCACCCATGGGGGGTGTTGCCAGTGTTTGTCGCCCCACAATCTGGGCTGGTCCCAGCCCATCCAGGAAATCACTGAACTGGCTTTCAGCTCCAAGCCGGGTGGTGGGGAAGATGAACCTGCGGGAGGAGGCAGAGGGGCATGTGAGGGTGTCTGGGCAGCCCTGGGATGGGGGCATAGGGTGCAGGGGCTCTGCACCTGGGGCACTGGGCACTCCCTTCTCTGTCTCAGTTGCTCCTCTATGCGGTATGAGCAACCTACTCTGGGGACAAGTAACTTTTTTCTGTATATTGAAGAAAAACACTTTGGTGTCCCTAAAGACACTAATAGAAGTCACACAATGATGGTATTTAATCCTTAAGCCCTAGGAATTCTGAGATGACCCTTAAAAGGCAGGATTGCTGGACACCTGTATCCTTAACAGATGTCAATGCCGGAACCAGAGACAGATCAGAAGCTTCAGTGCCTGGAGCCAGTTCCAAGAACCAAGGTTTGACTTGATCATAAATTTAAAATCCAAGTCAATAATGTAAGGTGGTGCCCAGAATAGCAACTGAAACCAAAATAACACAATTATAGGGCTGAGAGGAATTGGAAGAGATGGTGGGTGGTCCGTGGCTGTGGGGGCCCTGAAAATAGTAATAAGGAAAACTGACAGTGACTGAAAGCTGGCCAGGTGCCTACCATGCACTAAGTGTTCTGTGTACATTATGTCATTTAATCCTTACAACCTCTCTGTGAGATTGGGACAATTACCCAATTTTACAGATGAGAAGAGAGGTTCTGGGAGATAAAAGACTTGCTTTGCCTGCAAACAGAGATAATGCCTAACTCATAGGGTTGTGGTGAGGATTGGGCAGATGGTGCAGGAAAAGTTTCGGACAAACGGAACAATGAATGGTAGTTACTATTGTTACTGTTACTGCTGCTGCTGTCACCAAGGGACAAGTGCTGCTTTTTCATGTCATTAAGGCTAGATATTCTGGGTGTGGCCAGCAGAGAAAGGATAGATGAAGGAGGTTTGGCCCAGGCTTGCTCAGGGGCTACAATGGATCAAAGCACTGGGCTCTCCTGGCTGGACAGATAAAAGGGTGTCCAGGAAAAAATCCCATTAGACTCCTTGGCTGTGAGCCCCCATGGGCCAGTGACAGGCAGGGAGGGGTCTGCTTGTCGGAGAGCCTGTGTCTTTACCCCACTAGGCTCAGCCTCTACTCCCCAGCAAGGGGCTTCAAGGCACCTCTTTTTTTGATCACAACCAGCAATAGCCTGGAATCACATTCTTATGACAATGGGATCTGAGAATGATAAAGAAATGTAGACTCTACAGCTCACGGAATTTGGCGAGCTTTATAGAGTGTGTGTGGAGATTGTGAATAAAGGTTATAGAGTCAAATGACCTTCACGCACATACTGACTACACCACCACTTAATAACTGACCTTGCACAGGGTTCCTCTCTCTCCTTCAGTGCCTCAGTTTCCTCACTTGTAGGGAGAGAAAACAGTGGTACCCATGTGCCTCATGTGGCTGCAGTTGTGAACTTGGTTCTGAGGCTGATTCCAGTATAAGAATCACAGATCTGAGGTGCCCACAGATACTGGGCATGTGGTTGGGTGTATGAAATGCTAGTGGCTACTTCCATTCATGGCAGAAGGTACACCTGGGCCTCTGCATCCATGGGTTCTGCATCCATGGATTCAACCAACTGCAGATGGAAAATATTAAGGAAAACAGAAGCATCTGCTTTTTTTCTTGTCATTATTCCCTAAGCAATAAAGTCTTACAGTTATTTCCATTGTACTGCGTACTGTAAGTAATCTAAAGGTGATTTCAAGTATATAGGGGGAGCTATGCAAATACCATGCCGTTTTATATAAGGGACTTGAGCTTCCATGGATTTTGTGTTGAAGGTGGGTCTTTGTGCCAATCCACGGAAACTGAGGGTCATCTGGATAGCATGATCATTGAATATTAAGTAGTAGAGCCACAGAATCCTGAGATTTGATGAAGCAGAAGCAGAGAACCTTAGTCCTAAACTATAGTTTCACAGATTTAGGAGAGGTATTGAGGAATATTTAACCCAGAGACTTTCAAATTTTTCTTACTGAAACCCACTTGTAAGAAAAAAATTTATCATGATGCACTGGAGACCTTTGTGCTTCTATACATCAGAAACTGAAACAAAAATTCACAAGGTCATTTGTCCTTACTACATAGGATATACCTGAGTTTTCTTTCTTTTTCTAATGCTGATTTTGACTCACTATAGTAATTTTCTTTCCTACCATGAGTCAACACCAATAGTTTGAAAGTCACAGATTTAATTCAATCTCTTTCCCTAACTCCAAGCAAGGCTACTTGTGAAAACCCCACTCATCTGAGCCAGGACAATGATTTCAGACTTAAAAGGAATTTAGGATCACATTTTCCTTTTTCCCCTCTCCTCTGGAGCAGGGCAGTGTGTAGGTGGTAGGAGGAAGGAGGCCTTGGTCCTTCCCTGAAGGAATTAAGTGCTCCTCGGCCTCTGAGATATTCTGATGCAAGCAATTGAAGACCTGGGGCCCACACACTGGATGTCTAGGGGAGGGAACATGGTGGCAGAGGCACAGAGGAACCCAGACATCTCCGCTGGAAACACATAAGCAGATCTTGCTGCCCTGGAGGGCTGTATGAGGACAAGGAGGAGGGTAGAGAGTGCACGCACGTGCCATCGGAGCTGTTGCTGTTTGTGCTCCCATCCGTGGATTCCCGGCTGCCCTGGCGCGTGACTCGACTCCGCATCTCCACTGCAATGCCTGTCTCCGTGCTCCTTCGGATGTTACTCCGCAGCTTCTTGGTGGCCCCTTCTGGGACCCACAAACCCAAGATGAGAGAAAGAACAAAGTCAGGTCACAGCCAAGGCTTCTCATAGAGTACTGCCACAGTCACCCTCTGGGCAGGGGCAGGCAGGCAAGGATAGGATTAGAGGAAGGAGTGCTGCCTGGCTGAGCCGAGAGCTGGTCTTGGCCCTGCATAGGCCACTGACGTAGACAAAGCAGACTGGAAAGATGGCTGGACACAGAGTTGGGATGCTGGAGTTGGGAGTAGCTGGAGCAACCTGGCAGAGCCCCAGCCCTGTAGCCCTGGGGCCCTTGCCCTCGTACCAGGCTCCTGAGGGTACCTTCCCAAGCTACTTCAGCTCTTGCCCTCAAAACATTTGTGTTCTTCTTCCCTGTATCTTCTGGATAATTTGTCTTCCCTAGGGTTCCCAGACTTACTTTCCCTCTTCCAGGTGCTCTCAGGACACCATCACACCCAGACCACACAACCTACCTCTCTGACACCTTCCCAGGCCTTATAAAAACCCATGGGAAGCCTGGCCACTCAAACAAACTTGCCTTGTCAAGATGGGTCTGAACAGAGAGAGGGATGAGTGTGGTGAGCTGGAGAGGCCTTCAGAGGGGCTGCTAGCTTGACCTGAACTGACTCTGGCTTCGAGAGAAAAGACTGTAGAAGAGCCCCAGAGGTTTGCAGTGTATGCCTACCCAGTGTCTCTGCATCTTGTCTAGGGAACTCTACCCTGGCCTGGCAGGGAACATGGGGCACTTTCCCCTTCCTAGCAGCATGCCATCCAGCTTGAGTTTCCATAGCAACCACCTTAGCATTGCAGTGTGGTCCCTCTAGACAACCTTGCCTGGGGGGGGTAGGTTAGGGGTTTGCAGGGACTTCCCCTGCTGAAGCCCGCCTGCCACAGGAGCGTGTTGGGGAGGCAGTGGTACTCAGTCAGGAACTGTACCAAAGGAGCCATTTGCTGCCCCTGGTTAGAGGCCCAAGCAAATTAAGGGTGGAGTTGCCTGCAGGGATAGGGAGAGGGGTGGGGGAAGAGGCCTGGGGTGGAACAGGTGGCACAGTCCCTGGAAGCAGTGGGGAAGGGGTATCTGGTCACCCTGACAATCTTCTCCTGACCATACACAATGGTGTGTTGGTGGGGGGACTTTATTCCTCCTGCTTTGCCCTATTTATCTTTCAGAAAGGCTCCACTGGGGGAGGGAAAGCTGAGAAGGCTAGGATCACCAGTGAATGGGATGGCAGAGGGGAGGTGATGGGACAGAGTTGGGGGTGGTGGGTAATAAAAAATATCTTCTCTAAAATCAGCTCAGTTTCTGGGATATTGGAATAGCTACCACATTCAGGAATCAATGAGACCATCAATACATGTGTGTCTGTCTGTCTCTGTCTCTCTTACACACACACACACACAGAGTCACTTTGTAGCTTATATGTATTCATTTCACACAGGCAGGCATAAGCAGATACATGTGAGCGCTGATAGTCACTATATGAATATAATTATCACACAAAAAGTCCTGAGTATATTTATACAAAGTCACAGTTACAGATGGCCCTGCCAAGTCTTTGTCATATGTATACATGATGTACTCTGTCATAAAGTCAGGTCACATACATGTGTTCTTTATACCAAAATACTTGGAACTGAATTCATCCACTCAATTCAATGTGAATTAATACACATGCAATGAAGCAAGCCCACATGGTGTGTGACCTGCCACACACATGGACAGCTGGATAAAAATGGTGGATGTGGGAGGACTCTCCCTGTCCCCGGCTCCTAACAGCCACATTCCCTCTAACTGACTTAGAAGACAGATGGGCTGTGGGGGCTGCAAGTCACCCTCCCTCCCCTTCACATCCCTACCACCTTAACACATGCTCTTAAAGCTTGGGGAAGCTCTGACCCATTTGGAAGTGAATTTACCTTCTTAGATAAGACCTATCCAACCCAACATGAGTCTTCCAATAGGTGAGTCACAGAATCTTGAAGAGGTAAAAATACTGCACTAGCCCCCACCACCACTTCACAGATGGAGGTTCTGAGGTTCAGGTACCAAAAGAACTAGGACTACACCCAGGCCTGTAGACTCCCAGTCTGCTGACACGCTATTTCTCTTTCCCCTCCCAATGCCCATCTAGTTGAGATGTGACTCAGCAGAGATTAAGTTCCATGTGTTCAAGGGGAGGAGAAAGGAAGGTCTTGCAACCTCAGAGAAAAATTCCTCTACTGGCTTTATATCTGTCCAGTCTCAACCCCTTTTGATTCAGGGAATAACTTTATGTAGCTTCTCTCTAGAGAAGCAAGCCAAATTGCCCATAATAATTTTGTGGTTATAGAGATACAAGGACTCCAGGGATCATCCATCTGTCCCATCACATACAAGGAAGGAGCAGTGGCATCTGCAGCAACAACCCCATTGCATCTTCTGGAATGGTCCTGATCCCTCAGGCCCAAAGCCTAGAGGACCCTAGAGGGAAGTGCTGCTGTCCTTGGTCCTGAAACAACAAGCTCCATTTTGACAGGAGCTGGGTCAACCCAGGACAGCCCTATGTGGAACCAGCCTAATGCCATGCCAGAATTCACCTGTGTTGTGGGATACCAGATCTCTGAGCTGTCCTTCTCATCACTCCCACAACTTAGAGAATGACATATCTAGAAGGAAGCTAGGAGGCAGCATTTTAGCTTCATTTTACAAAAGAGGAAACTGAGACCCAGCGGGAAATGACTTTCCAAAGTCCCCTAGGAAATTCCAGAGCCAGGAGTAGCCCTCTAAAGCACCAGAGTGAATTTCTGAAAGTCTACTCTGGGAAAACATGAGCAATAAACTGGAAGGGGCAAGCAGGCAGAAGAACTAAGGAGGAGGCTGCTAACAACAGTCAGGCTAGATATGAGGCCTGAAACAGGAGAGAGGCTTTGAAACAAAAGGAGATGGGCAGGGCTCCAATCAATGCAGGCTACAAATAATCTAGGAGGAAGGGGGCTTCTGGGAAGGACAAAACCACAGCCCAGAAGGCCAGGTTCAGGAGAGGAATAGCCACATAGCCCGGCCCTGCAGGCAACTGAGGCATCCCATCTGGGGACAGCAGGGGGGCAAGGGGCATGCTTCCAGGACCTGTTCCTGGAACAGTGATTCTAGGGCCAACACCCAAGATGAGTCGGCCCCATACATCCCTCTGGTGCCAGACTCCCATCCAGGAAGGGGCTGAGGCTGATTCACTGACATCCTCAAGGCTTGGGAGAAAAAAAACAAAACAAAAACACAGAAAAGGAATATAGATAGGAAAGGAGTGTGCTACAAGGAAGAAGCAGAGGTGTAAAGGCCAGAGAATTCACTTCTGTCTTGGCTGTACTATGTGACCACGTGTAATAACAGCATCAAAACTTCACCGAGTGGCTACCATGCATCAGGCACAAGGATGGCTGCCTTTGCATATGGGGCCTCATTTAATCCCCTGGACAACTCCACAAGGCATATATTATTGTCCTCATTCTATGAATAAGGAGCAGGATCAGATGATCCTTGTCTAGATCACCCTGCTAGTAAATGACAGAGGGTGGCTTTGAAGGCCAGCCTGAGGTCATTCTCCAGGAAAGTCCCTTCTCCTCAAGGTTTAGATACCTCATGGATAAATGAGTACATTGAACTGGATGGCCTCAAGAGGCCCTTGCTGCTCTGACATTCAGCAATTCACAGGCACCTGCAGTTAGAAGTACATCTGGGTGGTTCCCCTGGCCCCAGGCTCTGGGCCTTCTGCCGTGCCCTGCCAAAATCGTGGATACCAGGGATCCAGAAGGCCCATCATTATTCCTCTCTTCCTAAGGCAGAAGGTCTTCATGGCATCTGTTCCCATCCCTCCCTGCAGTCTGTGAAGACTAGGTTGATCACTGCAGTGTTTTCCAATGACTCAGTCCCCTGCCTTGGCCGTGGAAGACTACCCCTCCCAATGTGGGGTACGAGAAGCCTTCAGGTCTGAAGCTGGATTTTTGTGCACGGTGTCTGAGGGCCAGACTCCTAGGGTCCAACAGCTCTACAACCTCCTAATCTTAATCCCCTATCTGTAATCCCTTGGCCCTATCCCAGCTCTCCTTGTCCCAGCCCAAGTCTTGGATCCCTAACCCTCACACTTCCCTGAATCTTTAGTCCTGGACCTATACCACCCTCCAAGGCATTAGTAACCGCAAGCCCCTTCCCTGTCTAGTCTCTTCTAGCCAGGACACACATCACAGCTTGATTGCTGGAAAAGATCATCCGATGTGCTCCTGTTGAGGGCTTTGTAAAACTCTATTTTAAGGCCTGGAAAAGTCCCCCACCCAGCCCCAATGGGGAGTCTTGATGAACCTTCTCCCTGGATCCTCCAGCGTCCCCGCCTCCTCACCACCCCCATCCAGCTGCCTATTTAAAGGTTTCATGGGGAAGTTGTTACGCTGAACAAAATAAGCAGGAAGAGATTTTAAAACAAAACCAGCTGGTGTCTGGGCCAATGCCACAAAGCAAGAGGGTCTTGGTGTGGAGGCCTGACTCCTCTGTGACGTGAGGTCCATGTGGAGCTGTGTGCAACAAGGTTGGTTCCCCCAACAGCCTGAGTATAGCTGGGATTCTGCAATTAGATGTCTGAGAAAGTATATGGTATTTATGACGATGCAGCTGTTAAGGTGCATGTGAGCATGGTTTTGTCATTGTGACATGCTTGTGATCTGGGTCTGCACATCTGTACTCAGAGGATCGTGTTTTTTGGTTTTATTTGTGACCATGTACAGTGTGAATGAGAATTACTGTATTGTGCTTTCTTGGCAATATGAGTGGCTTACCTGGGCAACTGAGCATCTATGTATGTGACTGTATCTTTGTATGTCTGTCTTGTGACTCTGTTACAAATCTGTGTGACTGAGTAACTGCATTTGTGTGGCAATTTGTACTAAGGAGACTAAGAGATGACAGGTGAGAATGAATCTTGTAGATTTGTGTATCTGTAAAACTGTGGTGTCACTTAGCATGGTGCCAGGAACACTGGGCTGTTTAATAAATAATTACTGTTTATCAAAGACTTATATAAGTCTGTGTGTGTAGGCAGAGAGTATAAAATACACAGCCTGAACTAGGAAACCCACCTGCTAGGGCTGGATGCCAGGTTACTCCTCCCCTAGCTGTGTAGTCTGGGGCATGTGACTTCCCTTCTCTGTGCTCCACTGCCTGCCTGGAGCTACCTGTAGTCACGTACTAGACCTACAACAGTGCAGAGCCTTGTAAATGGGAAGCCCTATATAAGTCGGCGTGGGCTGGGAGGGCACATCCATCAGTTCAGTCCCTGGGTACTCATTGCAAAGGGTTCCCCACCCCTGTCCCTTGGTGCCCTGTGCCCCATGCCCCCTCACCAGGTTGAGGAAGCTGGAGTGTGCTCTTGCTCCACTGAGTCAGGCCCACGATGGCCACCATCTTGGCACCCAGGCTGCTACGTCGCTTCTTGGCGGTGGTGGTCCCGGTCCCACCCCCAGTTTGCTGGGATCCGCAGATTTCACCGCTGATGCTGGAGCTCCGAACCACATTCCTGGAGGCCCCAGCCGAGGCTGGACCCGGCTCCCCGTTAAACATGGTCCCCGGGGCTGCAGGGCCTCAGGCAACTCTGAAGGTGGGTGGAAGACAAAGGGATTCCACATCAGACTCCAGTGACCTGACCACAGCCCTGCCACTTCGAGCTGTGTGATCTTGGGCAAGTCACTTAGCCTCTTCGACACTAAGGATTAAATGAACAAATAAATCTCAAGGGTGTGCACAGGGTCTGGCTCAATAAATGAGACTATTCTTGTAAGCATGTGGCTATGTGGCTATTCTTGTAAGCATGTGGCTATGAAGAACTGGCAGGTGATCTGGTTTGGTGATGAAGACCAAGGCTGTGGAGTCAGATGGCCTGGGCTTGAATTCCGAAGGCCCCCACATACTTGCTGGGTGACGCTGTTACCAAACATCTTGGGGTTTTAGTAAACAACTCAGCAAAACGAGAAATGAAAGCCTTTACCTCCTAGGATTACTGTAAGGACTAAATGAGATAGTACAGAGAACAGTGCAGAGAAGTGCTGAGAATAGTGTCCATGCATAGAAAGGCTATTGAGCATGTGTTGCAGATGACTACTTAGCAAATAACAAAAATGGGGAATAAAACAGTGTCCAGCCTGTGCAGACTGTGGAAGGAGTCCTCCTGGGGGAAAAGGGATGGTCCAGAAAAGCCTAAAGCAGCAGGCAAAAATCACCCTTCACTGCACTGCTGAGAGGCAGCCACCGTCAGCATTTTAACCCAGGTCCTTCTAATCTCCTTTCGATGCACTCAAAACAATAATTGGACTCATACTGTAAATGCAACTTTCTTTTTCTTTTTTTCTGTGGGTACCGGGGGTTGACCTCAGGACCTTGCGCGCCAGTAGGCACCCGTGCCACTGAGCGATATCACTGGCCCTTTTTTTGTACGTGGGTTCTGGGAGTCGAACTCGGGCCCTCGCACTTGCCAGGCAGGTGCTTACGCCGCTGAGCCATCTCACCAGCCCTGTAAATGCAACTTTCATATTCTGGTATTTTTCACCTAACATTTTATCATAAGCATTTCCCAATGTCATTAATACTTTGTATAAATGTTTTAATGACACCATAATCATCTGTTGTATAGAGGTAGCATAAATGGCTTAAATATTTCAATACAGTTACCTCTTGAATCAACTCCAAATCTCTCTCTCTCTCCTCTCTTTTAAATAAACACAGAAATAAACATTTTTCTACACTGGTTTGTAGGCTAATGTCCTTAGGACTGGCTCCGAGCAATGGCCGGGTGGGAGAGTGTGGTACTGCTGGGAGCTTCCCAACCATCCAGCTTCCTTCCTGCTGCCTGGCAGAGGACTGGTTTCATCCAGGTGCCACCCTGTCCCTTGTTTTGGAGACAGATCTTCATGAGTTTAAGGCCATCAAGGAATGGCTTTCTCCTTAGCCATTCTCACTTGCCTAAAGGTGAGCATATGACTAAATCAGCTCAGTTCAGCTTAAGAGAATGATCTGGATTCCATGCTTACAGGAGAGACTGGGGGAGGTCCTGTCTTCCTCTCCTTCTCTCTCTCCCTTCCTCCCCCAAGACCCCATCCTCTGCACAGGGCCTGGCCTTAGGGTGCAGCCAGTGCACAGACCTGAAAGACATCAGGCCGCACTTGGAACCTGCCTTCCTCTGTTCTTCCACTTAGGTATTTTCCACTGCTTAAGCCAGTTGGAACCAGAGTTCTCAGTTCTATCCAAAAGCATCCTGCCTGACACTTAGGGTGTATGTTTTTTCTTTTTATCTTTAGACTATATTGCCAAATTCTATCCAAAGTATAGAAATTTACTCTCCTCATTAGCTATGTTCAACAAATATTTAATTTCCCAAAATTCCAAGGCCAATGCAGAATGCCAGGATACTGTATGGTAGTGAGCCAAGGAAACTAGGTGCTGCCTTCCCAAGGCCTCAGTCCAGGAGGGTAAACAGATAGTAAATAACCAATTCTATACTTAAATATTTAATGGTGGTTATGATAAGTGCTAGGGAAGAGAAGGACAGAGGGCTCTGAGATCCACTCTGTAGAAAGTCACCATAGGCATCTGAGGCCCTGTTTTATAGAGGATGGGGTCTCCAGGTATCGGCTTCTATAACTCGGCTGCAAAGCCCAATGCTGCCGTCGGTCTGCTTGGCTCAGGCAGAAGACAGGAAAACCACTGCTCCAGCTGCTGAGCACCCAGCACCTTTCTGGCTCTGTCCCAGCCCAGAGCTCTCTTCCTGGGGCAGCTGTGCAAGCCAGGGCGCAGGGCACTTGGTTGGACCTCCTGCCCTGAGGAAGTCTCACTTTTCAAAAGGACACAGAAAGGGGAGGGAATGAGGGGTTGGGAGAGGCACCACTCTGGCTGCTGAGAAAGACAGTCCCCAGACTGCTGAGACTCATCACCTGGTCTCTCCACCAACATGGCTCCTGCAGCCTGGCAAATTAAAGCTGACAAGGCAGATGAGTCAGAGCCCTGCTTTACCTTCTTTGTAGCTCTCTGGATAGTTCTCACTCACCCTGTGACATGATCAGAGCCCCAGATTATATTTCTCCACCCCCTATCAACCATGCAGCTGATGGAAAGTCCCACTGGACTTTGGCCTGTGATGATCCTTTCTGTTTAGTTTCCAATTCTAGTGCCAGTTTGTGTGGGTTTTAGGGTACCTACATGATCTTTTGGTGGAAGGTGGGACAGGACTTATCTGATACTGTGAATCTGCCATGGTATCAGTGTAATTTGCTCTTTATAGACCTTCGGGAAGTATGTAGGTATCTTCACAAGGTAGACTGGAAAACTGAGTCTCACAAAAGTGTCCTACTCATACAGGAAGTGGCAAGGCTTGAACACAAACAGTCTCCCATTTCCACAAAGAGACATGCATGCTCAGCAGCCGCTGCCCCTTCAACCCAGAGCTCATCCAAAGATGTGCACCCATCCCTCAAGCTCTGGCTTTGCCCTGGGTCCCTGGGCTCTTTGAAAAAACTTCAAGGAAAGGGACTCTGATGAGAAAATCCACCCCCTGTGGTTTAAATTCCCCCCTGTTGGCTGAGCAGCTAGGGTGCAGAACCCCCGACTCCCAGACCTTAACTGGAGAAGCCTCCAAGTTGCTTGAGAACACAAGCCCGGGGTGAGAAGGGGTGAGGGACAGAATTCCTGACCCTGCCAACCTGGAAGCTCATGTTTCCTCATGAATAATGAGTGGAACTGACAAGCACATGGTTTGACATCCAGAACTCTACATGACACAGAGCTATTTTATCATCTTTAGGCACTCAGGGATCACCTAGGGGACCTGGAGAACTTATGACTGCCCAGCCTACAGTCTATAGGCTGCCCCAGGGGTCAGAAGGAGTCAGATCCACAGCACTGGACCCAGGGTCCTAGGCCCTGGCTTCTGCTCCAGGAGTCCACATAGGGCAGCCTGGGAGAGGTAGGAATCTTGACATGGGATTAGACTGTGAGCACACGCCTCATGTGCATGTCTGGGCCTCAGCGTCTTCATCTGCGTTAACTGAAGGAGTAAGAGCAGGTTCTTTGGAAAAGTCCTTTGGACCGGGAGAACTGAGTCTGTGACTGCGTGCTGCAGTGGGGCAGGGGAGGGGCTCTGATCTGGGGCTCTAGCTCCTTACCTGGCAGCCAGTCTAGCTCTAGAAAGGCAAGCCAGAGCTCTAGACAGAGATGGCTGCCCTGCCCCTGTATGGACAGCTGCGTAGCAACTCCTGAACTATCAGACCACAGGGATGGGAAAGGAGAAGTGGCAGAGCTGGGGGCAGACTGCTGAGAGGAGCCCCCTCAGGACACACAGTACAGCATGTCACATACCAGTGGTTCTAAACAATTGGTAAATGAACCAAATTCTTTCCATAAAAATCAGTTCAATAATTCCCCTGCCTCTCAGCAAGACTATCCTTTTCCCAGCCTAGTTCATGGCACCTAGAACAGGGAACCCTCCCATGATCTTGCCAAGCCATGGGAGCTCACTCTGAAATTCTCCCTGCTGACTCCCATCCATGACTACAGCAGCAGAAGAACCTGGCTCTTGTTTATCCTCCAGGGAGCAGGAACTACTGCCCCCTTCCTGCCAGAATTCCAGGAGACACCGTCCAAGCTTCCTAAGAAGAAGCCTACGTATTTCTTTCCAACCCTCAACATTTGGCCTCTGCCTGGGGTCTTTCTGCCCTAAGGACTCTCCTAACTTCTCTTGAATCCTGACAACAGCAGGTCCCAGGCCCTGCCAGAGCCCCTGGGTCCCTAACTTCCTCTGCCCATGTGTCTAACCAGCTAATGAAGCTTTTTTGGTTGTCAGTGAAGAACCCAAAAGCCTAAGATGAAGCCAGTCACTCACTTTCAACAGGAAAGACCAAGGAATCTATCACAGGTTGCTGGACTATTCAGCAAGAAGGGGCTGTGAATAATTGAAGCTTCTACCTCTCCTACCCATCTTCTACCCACAGCAGACATCATTAATCCATCTCTTTCCCCAGAGGATGGATTTATCTTCAGAATCCCTCTAAACACAGCGCTCCAAAACCAGCTCACGAGAACCAGCTCATAAGCTAAAACTGACTTGCCATCTCGATTCCAGCCTGGGTTTTTCATCCCACCAAGCAGGAAATCAGGGCCCAGAATAGGGAAGAGACATACTGAAGGCCATGGAGAATGCTGGGGGAAACCAGAGTTCCAACCTGAGACCCCTAACTCCCAGGTCCTCCATCACCTGATAAGACCTGTTAGGTCCTCCCTCCCCACCCCTCACCTGAAAGAAAACCCAAACTCACCAAACTGATGAATCTGAGTGTAGAGTTCTGCATCACCGGGGCTGTGCCCCTTCCAACAGCACACCCTTAGGGCATTTACACGAGGCTCCACTTCTGCTGAGACACTAGTCTCCAGGAAAGGAGGTGAAGGCAATCAAGGCAGGCTCTCAGGAGGAGGTGATGTGATAAAAAGATCTGGAAGGGAAGAGCTGAGCTCAGAGGAAGGGCTAATGAAGACATGTGTCCCCAAGGGCTTCCAGTAGCCCTTATAGAGTAAAAAAGACGAAATAACTGTGGAACCTTGAGCAAATCATTTTAGCTTTCTAAACCAACCAACTCACCAATTAACCAACCAAATTGAACTCCCAGTTCTCTTACTCTGTTTTAGGCACTCTAATATCAAACTGCTGAAGTCCTGTAACTTTAAAATTTCTAGGGCTGGGAATGTAGCTCAGTGATAGAGCCCATGCCTAATATGCACGAGGCCCCTGGTTTGATCCCCAGCACCGAGAGAGAGGCACAGGCAGGCACAGGGGCAGAGACAGAGACAAAGACTAAGACAGAGACAGACAGAGACAACAGAGACAGTGGATTGCTAAGAAGCTCTAGACCCTGTTCTTTCTTCCTCCAACCTCCCTCTGACTACTGGGGTCTAGGTCCCTCCCTAGATACTGTAACATGCCAGAAGTCAGGATGGGGAGGAATTCCTGGCTCTACCCCCAGCCAGGTGGCCCTGAGAAAGTCATTCGGCTTCTCTGACCCTCCGTTTCCTCTCTCTGAGTCTGATCACGACTTGGATTCCACCCAACCCTCCTGGCTGGACTGGGGATCAGATGAACCAATGAGAAGCAGGAAAGCAGAGTGATAAAAACATGTGCTCTGGAGGCAGACAGACTTACAAGCAAAATCTAGATTCTGCCTCTTACAAGCCAGTGATGGAGAGCTTCTATATCAAACCCTGCAAGCCTACATTCCTCATCACTAAGTGGAGATGACAACATGAGCTTTAGGAGACATTTAAGATAAATATTATAAAATAAAGATTGGTACATGCTTAATGACCAATTGGTCAGTTACCCAGTTATTACTCATAATGGTGCCTTGTACATGGTAAACAATTGTCCACGTGTTAATTTCATTCACCAAGTGCAACCACCTGAGGGGATGACCCAGAAGTTACAGGATTACCTCCTGCTGCAGCCCTGGGTACCCCAGGATGAGTGTGGATCAGGGTTCCTGTACCTCTTAGTTGATATGGAAGGGGCCCAGGAAGCTGTACCAGTCTCAGATCCTAAGCCTTTGCAGCATGCTGGGTCTGGCATTTGAGACCCCTGCCCCACCCTGATCCAGCACTGGGACTGCCCACTACACCAGCCTGTGCCTATCTGGGCCCACATGAGAGGCCAGGTCCTGTATCCACAAAAGGGGAAGGGGGACCCTGGGCTGTAGCCTTTTCTTTCCCCACTCGGGGAGAGGTGGGAGGGTGATAGGGGCTGGGATGTGGTAGGGGAAGCAGGCGGGACAAGAAAACACACCCAGAGTGGGGCGCACATACTAACTTCTCTCCTTGCTGTGCAGACCTCTGTCTCCCCAGACCATCTTACAAACACACACACACAGAGCGCCGAATTTCAAACCTGTGATCACACATAATATGGACCCACATAGATGGTATACACAGAAAGACAAGTCACATATGTTTACAGATACGCACACATGCCCCCAAGATACTCCTCCACGCAAAGGCACACAGAAGCAGACACACAGGCAGTCAAGACAGCCACAGCCATTCAGATTCATATTTGTGTACACACCTGCACATACTCACCCCCCCATGCCCTCCGCTTGGCCCCTGCCTGGCCAGAGGGGCAAGAAGAGCCCCATCACTACAGTGGCCAGGAAAGTGGGAAGCATCTTACCCCAAGCCGTGAGCTCTCCAGGCTGAGGCACAACCACCAGCTCTGAGCAGGCGCTTGTGCATGCTTGAACACAAACACACTCGCACACAATCCAGCTTCCAATCCCACCCTCCTGGCCCCCATCCCTGCCAGACCAGACAAAGGAGCGCATCGGTGAGGTTTGTGGTGAGGAGATGAGAAGGCTGGCAGGGAGCAGCTGCTGTCACCATGGCTACCAGCTGACCCACTTCTCCTCCACCTAGGCAGGCCCACCCAGCCCAGGCAAGGTGGAGACAGGCTGCTTTGGGCAGGGTAGGCCCTCTGCCACCATGCACGGTAAAGAGAGGGTCTCTGAGAGTGTGCTGAGGGATGAACAAGCACCAGCTAGTCTGGGTCTCATGTAGAAAGGCATCACAGACTCAGACATCCCTTGAAGGGAGCAGGGTGCTGAAGATATGGCCCATGCAAGACCTAGCTTCTCCCAACACCCAGGCCTCTGGCCTCAGGGAGCCACATGGGACTGGATCCATTCTCAGTCATAGCTCTCATGCAGTGCTGGTGTGAGGCGGTCAGCCCTGTGTCTCCAGGCCCTGAAGACTCAGCACATACAAAGGTGAGGCAGACCCCAGGCTGGACGAGCCCTGTCTCTGGTTTGGAGGAAGGTTCTGAAGGTAAGGCCCATCCCCCACCC
The DNA here is from genome assembly GCA_028451465.1 of Erethizon dorsatum. NCBI lineage: Eukaryota > Metazoa > Chordata > Mammalia > Rodentia > Erethizontidae > Erethizon > Erethizon dorsatum. Next base: position 102,856,811 of record CM051827.1, on the reverse strand, counting down.
TCTAACAAGGGACTGCTGGGGGCAGGCTGTGCCTCCTTCTCTGGACAGAGCTGTCCTGTGCCTTCACGCAGCCAGGGGGCTCCCAAGAACATGGCTATGTGTCACCCTCAGAACCAGGGACTCAGAAGAACAACACAGCCTTCAGAGTCCTCAGTCTTGAGAGGAGACAGCCTACAAAGCAAGGTGAGTTGCTTGTGCTTGACACTCTGTCAGAGCTCCCTATTTCCCTCAGGACAAAGGAGAAGCCTCTTACCAAGGCCCCAGCCCCAATGAACCAGCCCCTGGCTTGCTCTCCCAGGTCCCACCTCTTGTTCCTACTCTGTATTATGGCAACGTGGTCTTCTTTTCATTCCTAGAAAGTGCCACTTTGTCTTCTGTCTGCCTGGAATGCTCATATCGAGCCTGCCCCATGCCCATGCCCTATGGACAGCACTAGTCTGTCTCTCTGCCCTGCCTGGCTGATCCCTATCCTTCACTCATCTTCACTCAGTCCCAGTTTGAAGGTCATTTCTTCCCAGGCAAGGTTAGTCAGCTGTCAGGCTCCTCCAGAACTATATACTGTTCTTTTGTGCTATGGGTTGAATGATACCCTGTTGCCAACAAAATGCTGAGGTCCTACCCCCCACACTTAAAATGTGGCCTTGGTTGAAAACAGGCTCATTGAAGATGTAATTGATGGAGATTACACTGGAGTAGAGTTCATTCCTAATTCAACTAGTGTCCTTCAGGTAGATGGTCATGAAGCAGGAGAATGTCATGTGACAACAGAGGCAGAGATTGGAACCATGCAGCACCAAGCCAAGAGATGCCAAGGATGGCTAGCTGCCACCAGAAGCTAGGGCAGTGGCATGGAGCAGATTCTCCCTCGCAGCCTCCAGAAGGAAACAACACTGCAGACACCTGGATTTCACACTTCCAGCCTCCAGAACTGTGAGGGAATAAATCTCTGTCATTTTAAGCTGCCCAGTTCATGGTACTTTGTTATAGCAGCTCCGGGAGATACAGACACTGTTGTTCTAACTTGCTCAGTGCCTGTGTCCAACACCTCATCCCCTGCTACGAGCTACTCAAAAATAGGAACCATGTTGTCTCTGCCCCAAATCCCTGGCCTGGCACAGATCTGGCCTATTGCAGGGCTCCATAAATATTTGTTCAATGAACAAATGGCAATCAACAACATTAAATTAACAGTGTTTGTAGCTGGAGAGAATTATGAGTCATTTTTATTTTCTTCATGACATATTGTGTTTTCTAAAGTTACTACTTTAGAAAGTATATTAATGTTATAATGAAAAAACAGCAATATTTTTCTTTTCAAAACATACACTAACGTAACAAACCTTGCCACCAGTGTGTGCTTGTGAACAACGAAAAGTTCTCTGCTATGTGCTTGATAACTGCTTCTTATTGATTAATTGATTTCTCCTCATGTTACTAGAGTGCTTTCTGGAGTCAGATTTACAGAGCTTGAGCTCTGGGGCCTCTCGGGGTATGGATTCCAGGTGGGAAGGGTTCAGGCAGGATACATATGCCTCTTGGGCATCTCAACCAATCAGCCCCTTCCCTAGCTTAGTAAATCTGCCCAGATGTGGCACCTGAGAAGACCACCCACTCTGGCCAAAAGCCATACCCAAGCAGAAGCAAAAACCTGCCCTCAATGAACACACTTCCAGTGGTTCCTGAACTGAAACGTGCACACAAATCACTGGGGATCTTGTTGAAATGCAGATCTTGATCCCAAGGGTCACAGGTGGATTCTAAGGTCCTGCACTTCTCACAAGCTCCTGGTGATTCTGCTAGTCCATGGACCACCCAAGGCACTGAGAAGCAAAGATAAAATACTATGGAGGGAGTGAACACTTGAGCATGGGAGAGACCAAAGAAGGTGTCATGAAGGCATGAGCTGCAGAGCACCTTGGAAGATAGGTGGGATTGGGAGAGGCAGAGGTGGTTCTACAGGAAAGCAGTGGAACTACTGAGAAGGAGCAGACAGAAAATAGTGCGTTCAGAGACTGGTGAACAGAGCTGAGCAGTTAGAGCAGGAAGAAAAGACACTTGTGTGAACGGGGACTGGAAAGGGTGGCTGACAGCAGCCAATGAAGGGCTCTGAATGTGGAGCTAAGAATCAAGGCTTTAATCCTGTAGGAGTGAAATCTGACAAGATTTAGATGCAATGTTTTACAGAGATCAATATGACACAGAGTGCAGAATCAGAAGAAAGCTGACAGCAGGAAGAGCATCCAGGAGGCTGCTATACCTATGCAGGTAGGAGGGGCTGTCCTGCTTCTGATCTGATTGTGTAAAGAGCAAAGGGTGGCCAGGCATCCAGGTGGGACTAGGGGATTGCCTAGAGCTGCTGAAGGGACAAAGTTGGGGACAGGGGAAAAATAGTATCCAAGGTGATTTATAGGAAGGATGGAACTATGAGGTTCTGATGGCAGAGCCTGAGGTCCCAGAGGAGAAACTTGGCTTAAAGAGAAGATGATCCCCATCTTAGTCACAAGTCTTGAGATAGCTCTGCAGCTTCTGTATGGAGATGTAGGGCAGGTAAGCAGATCCACTGAGCTCAGGAGAGCTAGGTGAGTGGGCTGGCATTGAGTGCGTTCCCGGAGGGGAAAGTGGGGTGTAGAAAAGAAGGGGAATGCCCATGGGGGAGGACAGATGAGGAAGGGGCAGGAGGTAGTACCCAAAATGAGAGGTTGGAGGAACACAGAATCCATGGACAGGAGGAGAATGGGCAGTTCAACACAGGAGGAGAACTCAGGGAAGAAGCCATGAGTATGCAGATGGCCAACCTGGCAGCCCTATGACACCCTTCTGTGGAGACCAAGGAGGAGCCTGCCCTGGATGGAGGAAGCTGAGGCTAGCACTCCAACTCTGCTCTAGGAGGCAGGTGAAGCCCAGGACTGAGGGGGAGCACAGTTGAATGCAAAGCAACATTAGGCTGGTGAAGGGGGCTGGATCTCCAGGGGAAGGTCGGGGTTGTAGCAGGATCCCAAGGCCCCTGAGTCTCCTGAGCTCTTTTTTCAGCTCAGCTTTAGCCTCCATGCAAAGTACACTCACCTGGCTACAGAAGCCCCAGGGCAGAGCAAAGCTTAGGGAAGAGGGAAATCTTTGAAGCAAACCCTTATTGCTGGCAAGCGCATAATTTATCATCCGACTGGAACCCTTTTGAGAGTGAGCAGAGACACCACTAACAATCACACCAGGACCACAGGCAAAGGTGTAAATTAGGACTGCCTCAGGCAAACCCGGCTGTAAGGTCACCCTGTCCCTGGGAGATACTGGATCTTAATAAAATACCCGTTTAGCTCCTGCTGATCCTTCCTGGATGGGGTGGGTGAACTGACAGACGGCAGTAGGCACAGGCGAGTTCATCCCTAGAGCAGGGCCCCGCTGAGGGGGATGAGGGGAGGGACAATCACTCCTGCCTAGCCGCCCTGCCTGAGCACAGATGCCCCTGCTAGGGCAGAGGCGGCAGCACCAAGGACAGCGGCTCCCTCCCTGCCCGCCCCTCCCCTTGCCCTGCCGCCACGGGAGAACAATCAATATTTCATAGGAGGAAGGGGCTCTGGTTACGAGCCCCACGCCAAGCCGAAAGGCGCCACTCCGCCTGCTGCCCGCCCTGGGGACCCTCAGGAACCCAGCACAACCGTGCCCCAGTCTAGGCACAGACTATGTCCCTAGAGCGCACCCCTCCACCCACACCCCTCCACCCCGGGACGCCTTCGAAGCAGGCCACACATTTTCACTCCGCCATCCAGACACACCATAGAACCAGACACATGCTGTACAGACGGCCAAGTACACAAAACAGCAGGCACACACCACACCCAGCATGAAAAGCCACCTAGACAGAGCACACATACACAGAAACACACAAGACAGTCGTCACACATGTATTACATGGGGATACAGTGACCACAGACCACACAGACATGAGACCCTACCACACACAAAGGCACGTGCTGCACAGAAACTCCCTCTCAAGGAGCCTCAGATATATCCCATGAGGATCCATTTGCCATAAGCATGCTACACAGACACATGTGCACGCAGGCACACACACACGCACACAATGCCTGCACAGACGCTCATGCGCCATGGACACACAAGAACACATGCCCTACTCTGGTCAGGCCCCCACTGCTCACTGTGAATGCGAGTCTGGGCAGAGGCAGACAGGCCTCCCTCACTCTCATCTGCTTGCTCTGCTCTGGCCCTGGTCATGGGCCCTGTGGAGAAATCCATGTGCCCTCAGAGGCCTGCTGGGAGGTGCTGTCTAGTCCCAGGGGCAGGCAGTCTATAGCATAAAAAGGGGGGGGGTGAAGGTGGGACCAGAGGAATGGGGACCTTTGAGAGTCCAAAGCCTCTTGGCCTTATGGTCCCCAGACCCTAGCTCTGGGTCACACAGTGCCAGGGACAGCTTCATTCTCACCATGGCTCCCAGAACCTCACTGCTTCTCTAGGAAGCCCTGTGCCTGATTTGTGCATGAGGATCAGGAAAAGTGTAGGTTGTGCAGCTCCTGCTCCCCCCAGGAAGGCTCCAGCCTGGCCTCAGAGATGAGAAGGCTACCTCTATCCAGACTCTCCATCTCCCAGAGCTCCCCTCACAAGCAGGTCCTGGAGATGGTGGCACAGATTCTCCTGTCTACAGGACAACCATGGTAAACAACAAAGACGAAACAAAAACCCAAGCCAGGGCACAAAGTGAGCAGAGGGGAGCAGGCCAGCAGGGCGGGGAGAGACCCCCAGATTTGTCATACAGGTGGAAGGTACAACTTCGAGATGAGTTAGGCCACATTTCTGCCTTCCCACGCCACTTCCTACTTTTGCTTTCACCACATAACACTGTCTCTGTACGCCACCTCAACAAGTTCTGCCAAATCCACATGCTCCTGTACTGTAACGCACATTTTTTAAGTTAACACTTTTAACTTAATATACCTAGTTTAAATATAAACTGTGTTACTACTAAAAACAGAAAGCCAATATCACTTTTAATAAATAGAATATGACAGTAAAATAAACACAGTAAAGAACAAAACTGTATTATTAAATGTTAGCTACATGGAGTTGTCAACCAAAGCTGTCAGCCTAGTCAGAGAGCTCTCTCTGTTCAAAAGGGAGGGTAGCAAGTGTGGAAAAGTTGTGAAAGACGCACTAGCAGCTGCACTGACACCTTCTCCCTGGGACAACCTTGGACTTGCTAGAGTTGAGAGGGAACCAACCTCCTCACTATGTGAGATGCTGTTATACAATGGCAGGTCCACGAGCCCCTGAGAGTCATGTCAGGTAGCACTCCACATGCTAGGAAACCCACCCAGCTTGCCCAGCTCTTGCAGAAGCTGGACACAGCAGCCCACTGGCACCTTGTTGCTGCCACCCATTCTGGTAATAACAATTCTGTAGAGACTGCTCAGTTCCTCCCTATTTACGAACTGTCACTGAACCCTCTACCTAATATAGCCCCACAGCAGGAATTATCATCCCCATTTTTGAATGACAAAAGTAAGCTTAGAAAGGTTCAGTGATTTGTCCACAGCCACACAGAATAGATCCATGAATAGGAGACTTGACTCCCACTCAGCTGCCTGCTCTGTTCTACCCGTGTCTACCTGTCCTACAGTCAGGAGCCCTTGCGCTGGGCTGACTATGTGCTGGGCAGTGGGACAGAGGAAGGATGGTAACCTGGTCCATGAGGCCCTCATAATTCCCAAGGGAAAACAGTAAGTAGCAGAGGTTAAGAACTTTTATTCTGCAGTCACATTGCTGTTTCCCTAGTCTGTAAATGCCACCTCTCTGAGCCTCAGTTTCCTTGTCTGTAAAAACTGAGGCAACAGTAGTAGCCCTCTTATAGGATGTGAGGATGAAATGAAATAATACATATGCAGCATCTAGCACAGAAGTGCTCAAACACTGTTCATTACTAGGAAATTACAAAGAACAGAATTAACAGGTGAAAAAGGGCTGACTGCAAGGAGTGGGATGGACATGGTATGGTTTCTCATCAAGGAAAGGAAGTGGTTAAGTATCAGAGGATGCTTAAGATTTTGGTAGAGAAAATGGTTGACTGCTCATGTCTTTTTCTTCCCTTTCTGTTCACGCCAAAGAGAGGTGAGGAAATTCAGGGTCTCATCTCCCCTATCTCTGCCCCAGACTCTGAATTACATGTGACAGGTTCTAGAGGCCAGCCTGACCACTGCTGCCCAAGGAAGAGTCCTCTTTTGGTCACAATTGAGGTCTCTTTTCTCCAGGTGCTGTCCACAAGGAAGACCAAGGCTCAGACCCACCTGCCCACACTCATCTGGCACAATAAGGACTCCAGTAGATGTCATATGAAGTACTTTCCCAATTAACAAAGACCCCTTCCTTTTTTTTTAAATGGGCACCAAGAGCCATATTCCATGTCTGACTTGGTGATCCTTTCCAGCAGGCTGCAATCAATTGGCCCTGACCCCCTCAGAGCCAATCAGATCCTCTCCTGCAACTTCGGAAATGGATCTGCCAAGCCCTGAGTTTTTCTATCTCTGAATGTGTCTGGAACCAAGGGACACAATATAGGAACTATGTCTGGCTTGGTGCCTGGAAAAGCAGAGAAGTCCACTCTGTGGTGACAGGAAGGCAAAGACAATGAGCAGAGTATGATGGACGGATTCAGCTTCTCTTGGTCTTCCAGGTCCACCTTCCCAAGGCTCACACTCTTCCTTCCTTCCCCTCAAGTTCCAGAAAACCCATGTATACTTATAATAAGGCTTTCTTATTACTGAAGCTGGTTTGAGTGGGCTTCTGTATATAAGCAAAGACCTAATTAAGACAGAAAAAAAAGCTAGGAGCCAGAGATGCAAAGATGAACAAGCCTGGAAAAAAATCCCCAAAACTGTAAATCAGGCACACCTGTAATCCAAGCACCCTGGGAGGCTGAGACAGGAGGACTGCAAGTCTGAACCCAGCTTGGCAACTTAGTGACTTAGTAAGACCTTCTCTCAAAATAAAAAATAAAAAGGGCTGGAGATGTAGCTCAGTGCAAAGGTGCTGGGTGAACAAAAACAAAACGAAACAAAACACAATCCCTGTGCCTGCTCTGGAGGAGCCTAGTCCAGCAGGAGACAGTAAGAGATGGGGGCTCCACACAGATGTGGCAAAGGGAGGGTGGGCTAACATCCAGGGGGCAGAGGTCAGCACAGGCTTCACAGCAGAGGGGGAAGCTGAGCTGGTTTTAAAGAGTGCAGGACATTCTCCACAGAGACAGAAAGGGTGGGGAGGCATCACAAGCAGAAGGAACAGCAAGTGCAGGTGCACAGAGGCACAGAATAGCCCAGTGTGCGTGTTAGAGGAAGTGCCAGGTGTTCAAAGTGTGCTGCGGGAAGCCGGGGAGATGGGGTGGACAGGGACTCGGCACAGATCATAAAGAGCTTTGAATATCATGATAAGAAGCTGAGGCCTTTTCCTGTCAGCAATGGGGAGCTATTTAAGTATTTTAAGTAGCAGGGGGTAACAGGGTCAGTTCTGTGTTTTGGAAAGACTGTTCTGGGCTTAAGGAAAAAGGACTAGAAAAGACAGGCCTGCAGGCAGGGAGGCCATTTAGGATGCTGCAGGCTGGTTCTCCTGGTCTTTCATTAATCGACCAACTCCTTGTGGACCTACTATGTGCCAGAGCGAGGCAATGCAGGATTCCTGACCCACAGAGTGCATAGGAGATCAAGATGTTGGAAAAGCAATTCAGATATGCCAAGTACCACAAAGTACAATGTCCTGTGGAGGGGGTGCTGTGTCTGTGTGGATAAGTAGGAGTTAGCAGGGCCCCAAGAGGGGACATATATGCCAGGATTAGGGACAACAAATGTGAAAGACCTGCAGCTGAGGGAGAGTGCGAACGTAGATGATACAAAAAGTAGGCAGGGACCAGATCACATAGGGCTTTGGAGACTGCGTCATTGAGTCTGAATTTTATTCTAAGAAGTCCCAGAAGTCAAACATTTATCTTTTTCTTTTCTTCCTTTTTGTTTTTGTTTTTTTGAGAGAGGGTCTCGCTATGTAGTGTAGGCTGGCCCTGAACTCACTATGTAGCTCAGGCTGGCCTAGAACTCTCAACACTCCTCCTGCTGCAGCCTCCCAAGTGCTGGGATTACAGACATGCACCACCACACCGACAAACATTTATCTTTAGATCACTCTGTCTACAGTGTAAAAAATAAAACCAAGGGGCTCAAGAACAGTAAGGTAAGAATCCCAAGTATGAGGCTGTCACCAATGTCCAGGTGAGCACTGATGGTGGTCTGGAGGGGGCCATGGGCAGGAAAAGGGTCCACAAACCCAGAGGTATTCAGGGAAACTGAACAAGACTTGCTGAGGCTTGGCTGTAGGATGTGGGGGCGAGGAGGGGGAAGAGTCCAGGAGAATTTCCAGCTTCCAGCTTGAGCAAGTGGGTGGATGATGGTGCCAGAGATGAGCTAGGGACCCTGGAAGAAGAGCAGGTGTGGGTGGGTAGAGCTGGGTACTTGGGTTTGGGCCTGAGGCTGACTATGTCCAGGAAGCAGTTAGATGTGCAGGCCCTGACCCCAGAAAAGAGCATTAAAGTTAGGATGGTAAATGAGATGACCCAAGGGATGGCAAAGGAGGGGGCAATGGAAAGAAAAGAGAGGGCAGAACAGTTCTGAGGAGTCATGGGAGCAGCAGAACCAGTGGCAGAGTGACCAGGAGCTCCGAGCTTGGAAACTCAGAACCCTGAAACCCAAAGGTTACCTTCTCTCAGCCCCTGGAAGCTGAGATTTGGCTTCCCTTCCCAGCTGAGGGTGCCCTCCTTTCCCCTGTGCACCTTCTTCCCCTTGGGCAAAGCCAAGTTCTCCTTCAGGGCCAACTCAGGAGGCCCCTCCTCCTAGGTGAAGACTTCCCTGGCCCAGGCCCGTGCTCTGCAGCTGGACAATCTGGCTTTTGAGTCCCAGCTCTGCCACTTGATAGCTGTATGACTTTGGCCAAATAACCTCAGTTTCTTCATATCTATACCATGGAGACAATAGTTGTACCCACCTTGTAGTCTGCTTGAAGATGAGCATGCAGAGTTCTTGGCAGATCACCAGCACACAGTAAGCACTAAATAAGCATTACTATGATTAGCCTCCCACCCACGCCGGGCAGCTAGTTGTGCCCTCCACCTTGTACATTCTCTACTGAGGAATTACTTGCATGTCTGTCTTTCCCTGCCTCTTCCTACCCCTCAATGATTTGTGGACTATGTAATATGCAAGGGCCACCGCTAAAAGAAAACATAGGATCATCCCTTGTTCAAAACTATTAAGACTTTCAAGATGGGAACAACAGATAAACCAAATACAAGGTCCTTCCTTCTAAATCCATGAACTCTTACAACCCACTCTGCTCCCAACCCCAGCCAGCCCTGCACCTGGTCCAGGGTAAGTATCAGCAACCATGAAATAGAGCAAAAAAGCCAAGTGACACTGAGATCGGGCTTTGTGATTTCCACCTAGAATTTCACTTTATCCTTCATACCACTTTATCCCATTAGATAGTGGAGGACATTGAAGTTCAGTGATGGGGCGCACCTTGCTCATGAGCTGCAGAGTTGGGATGTGAACACAGGCCAGCCTGGTGCCAAAGCCCTGCCTCTTGCCTTCCAGCTCCCCAGGGAGGTTGAGAAAACCTGGCCCCAAAGGGCTAAGCTCCATCAACAAGGCTGAGATGAGGTTTAGCTCAGAGAGAGGGAGCTGCAGGGACCAGGACTGGCCCCCTTCCTCCTGGGACAAGCCACATAAACAACCACTCCCTGGGTGCCAAAGCTGCTGCTACACAGGGAGGGGGAAGAGAAGTCAAAAGGTCACTGTGTGAAGGCTCTGCCCGCAATCCACGGACCCTAGCCTACACTCTCTGGAAATGTGACCCTGTTTTCTCTGCTTAAAATCCTTTAGGGGCTGCCACTGGCCTTTGGAGAAATCCGCACCCCTCCAGTTAAGTATCCTGCTAGACCAAGGAGGTCTGGCCCTGCCATCCCTGGGCCTCCCTCTCCATTACATCAGGCCCTACACATGGTTCCCTTCTTCATCCCCACTTCTTTGCCTCCTCAATTCCTTGGTACCCTTCATGCCTCAACTAAAGTGTTACCTTCTCCAGGAGCTCTTTCCAGACTCCAGAGGACAGGTGAGTACTTCCAGTGGTGGATTCACAGCCTCTCCAAGTCCCTTCTTTCAATGCCTGTCACATTGTAATTATCCGCTCTGGGTCATGACCCTGCTAGAATGCCAGCTCCATGACACAGGGGCCTACTGGCTCACAGACCTTGGTACCTCCTTGGTACCCGGTGGACTGAATGCATTCTTCTGCAAGAGGCAAGAAGGCCCTGTACTCTTTCTCCTTTCTCACCACTCCTCCCTGATCCTTCAGTTTCTTGTCCATGTATCTTGAGCTCCAAGTGTGAAGAGCCCAACATTGCGTGAGGAGGAGAACCACTGTGCATTAAGTACTTTCTACTTGCCAGCCATTGGCTAGGGTCTGTGTATCAGATTACTGCACTTCATTTCCTAATCCCTTTCCAGACAGAGTGGGCAGGTATGGATGCAAATTAATCCTATTTTCTGGAGGAGACTGAGGCTCAGGAGTTTAGGCCAACACCTGAAATGGTAACAGGATGGAAACAGAGGACAGAGGATGAGTCTCTTCTCTGCCCCAGACCTCACACCTCTGTGACTCACCATCCCACACCAGCTCGCCTCCACCCAGAGAACATTTGTTTCTAACCCACACCCTCAGTCCACACCCCCAGACCATGAAGTGCCTCTTGAAGGTCAGCGGTCCACCAGTGTGGGAGACGGATTCACTGTCAGTGCCAGAGGCCAGTGTCAAAAGTTGCTCCTCCCCTGCATCCAAAAAAAATGCCAGTGTGGGAGAGAAACACCCTCAGGTCAGCCAAATAGTACTGGGGGAGGTAGCCCCATTGTCAGCAAAATGCCAGTATAGGAGCTGCACCCTGCACCCCAAGTCAGCAGAAGGCCAGCAGCAGAGACACTGCCACAGTCAGCAAAAGGGCTGTGTGTGAGGCACTTCCCTACACCCCCTCTGCCTGGGGGTGCAGAGACAGTCCTCCAAGGTGGGGCTCCCAGGGTGGGAGGAGGCCCTGGAGCTGCTGTTGCCTGGGGAGAAGGCTGCAGCTGGGGAGTGGGGCAGACTCAGGTGAGAGTTCTCACAAGCACTAATGAAATCAACCACCAGTCTGCCCCCTTCTCCCTGGGGACCCTCCAGGCTTCAGCTGATGCAATGCCCAGGCTGGATAATTGTTTTCTTTCCTCCTTAAAGGGCTAGTTGCTATTGCAGCTGCAGACATCACCCAGACCCCTGACAAATGCCACTGAGCTCAGCACCTGGGCAGGGAGAGGAGGCATCCAGAGAGTAGCAGCTTCAGGCCTGGGCTCCACAGAGAAAAATCCAATTAATATCCAGAGATCAGAAGTGTTGGTGAGCAAGGAGGGAGAACAGCTAAGACAATGACACAGACAACATGCCCCGAGGGAAGAACTGTGGTCCCCAGCAGCTGGCTCTTGCAATCTCCCCCAGGAAATACCTGGCATAGGGGTTGCTCAAGAGTTCAGGAGTTGTCTACTGGAGTCTTCTGATTGCCAGGCACTGGGCTAAGCAGCTCAAATCCACCATTTCATTTACTACTAGTTCATAGGTCTGTTTACTGAAAGAGGCTCAGAGAGGAGAAATGATTTCTTTAATATCACATAGCCAGAAAGTGGCAGAGCCTGGGTTTGAAGCCAAGTTTAACTGACTCAGGGCTTCATACCCTGTAAGTGTAGAACCCCAGGAAGTGGCTAAGCCAGGCAGCTGCACACAGAGAGCAGAGAAGGGGTCTGTGGGCCCTAAGCAAACTCCAAAAGGCCTAGTGCTTGGTTTAAGCACAGGTTGCATGGGCCACCTCCCCAGCAGGCCCTTGCCCAACCAGAGAATGCCCCATTAGGCTGACCACATGCCCCTAGGGACACTTGGCAGCTGCATGATTACAGACTAATTGGCAACAACTACGAGAATGGCTTGTTAACCTCTTAGTGACCAGGCCTAACCCAAGGACCACAGACTTGAGACGTCATTATGGGTAGAGGACAGGACCAGAAGGGTAGCTGCCTTCCTCCTCACACCCAGGCAACACCCTAGGGCTAGGTTTGGACACTGACACTCATCCAGGTTCCTGAACCCTGAAGGGCCACATTCAAACCATCCCCCAGGGGACAGTGTCAGACAGTGTCCCCCCTATTCTCTGGCCTTAAGTAGGGACACTGCCCTCCTCAGTCCAGGACCACAGGAGCTCTGGGCCGTTGCTGAGCTTCTGGGCCCAGCATACCGGGAAGAACCCCCATTCCTCAGGGCTAGGTTGTCCAGAAAAGGTGATGGGACATGTGGTCCAGGCAGCCAGGAAGCCAACCAGGGAAGATACACTGCCTGAAGGACAGGGTGTCCAAGTCGCCCAAGGGTCCCGCCAAGCCTCCCTGAACCCTGAGCTTCCCACCACGCCACGCCACTGACCATCTTTCCCAGCTTCCCCAAAACGTTCCTCTTCCCATCCTAAGGATGGAGCGCTCACCCCCCATCTTTTTTTTTTTTTTTCTTTTTTTCTTTTTTCTTTTTCTTATGGAGTGGAAGATGCTCTGGACCCACAATGGTGTCATGTTGGGAGGAAAAAGTGGCCGCTTCTCAACCGGGGCACAGGCAGGAGAGAGAAAGGCAGGCTGCCTTCCAGCTCCCTTTCTAGGAGGGATTTTAAGCACTTTCCAAAAATGCCACGCGAGGCAAGGCTGTTGAAGACGAGGGCCCCAGGTGCTCTGAGCAATAGCAAAGAACTCAAGTCTCTGGGGTCCCCTTCACCATTTTCCAGGCTTCCCTGAGCCCCCCGCCCCCCGTCGTACCTCGGCTCCCGCCCCCAGGCCCCGCACACTCAAGACGCCGACGCTGCGTTTCGCGGCCGGAACCCTCCCTTCGCGCGCTCGCCGCACCGCAGCCCCCTCCCCACTTCCACTCCCTGGCGAGCCAGGCCTGCTGACTTACCGGGAGGTGGGGCCGGCGTCCAGACCCGGAGAGGGCTCCGCAGGCCTAGGCAGCTCCGCAAGGCGGGGCAGGTGTTGCCCCGGGACCCCGCCCCGCGGACCCGGCGGTAGGCGCGGCCGGGCCCGGGCCCGGACTCCGAGGGGGTGGGGACGCGGGGCGGGGAGGGGCGTCGAGGGAGGCTCACGGGGGCATTGCCCGCCACCGGGCCGGGTAGCTCCCCTCAAACCGCCTGCGTTGCCGGCTCCGCAACCGCCACAGTGCTCGGCCGCCGCCGGGTGCAAAGCCCCAGCCCCGGCTGGCGGGAGGCGAAGTGGGAGGCGGGGCCTGAAGGGGCGGGGCCCGGGCTGGTGGGCGGGGCCGAGGGGCGGGGCGGGGCCTGGGAAATGGACAGAGTTAAGGTTTGTAGGGTTGGAGGTACTGTGCCTACGTGGGGCAGGCCTCCAGGGGGTGGCCCTCTAGAGAGCAGGGAGTGGCCCTCCAAGGAGCAGGAGCGGAGTCTGGGGCCACCTCGATCCTCATCCCCATCCCTAGGACGCTCCTGCTGACTGCCCGGCTGCCCCACTCCATCACCGCCCCTGCCATCTGTTCTTTCTCATCCTTCCTTCTCTTTGAGGCACCTCCCAGGACCTCACTGGCACCTCGGTGCCCGGTGCTCTACCCTGGACCAGATCCATAAACGTCAGGTGGTGAGAGAAGGAAAAACGACTTACAAACATCAAGTCCATTTTACAGATGAAGAAACGGAAACTCAGAAGAAAAGACTTGTCTAAGGTCTTGCTATGAACAAAACGACCTTACATTGTCCTTTCTGCACAGAGAGTAAGGGAGTAGTGTTCCCCTTGTAACCTAAGTTAACCCCCGCCTTCTCCTAGGGCAGTATTTTCAACTTGGGTTGATTTTGTCCCCCGGGGAACATTTGACAATGTCTAGAGATTTTTGATTTTCACAGCTTGTGTGTGTGTGGCGGGGGGTGCTGGCATCTAATGGGAAGAGACCCTGGATGCTGGCAGACTTCCTCCAATGCACAGGCCAGCTAGACATAGAAGAACTGTCAAGCCCCAAAACGTCAACAGTACCGATGTTTTGAGGAACTCTGTTCTAGGCCTTGGCACCTGCCTGACTGAACTCCTAAGTGGATGACATGAGTCCTGAGCAGCTCGGGAGGTGAGGAGGACACTATGAAGTCTCATGTAGAGTCATGGCTACTCTCCGCTTGGCTGTGTTTAAGCTTGCTTAGGACTGGTCAGTTCCACTCTTGGGCTCCAGTGTTCTTAATTTCATTCGTTCACAGAGAGGAGAGTATTATTAATATGTGCTGGAGGCTGGTAAAGCAAGCGGGCTCCTTGCCAAGGGCATGAATTAAAAGGTGCGTGGGGACTGGGAAGGTAGGAAACAAGGGAAACTGTTGGGATTAAAGGACCTTCTGGCAGTAGCCAGCTCTTTTTCTACACACCCCTCATCCTATCTCTTTCTTTCTCACCTAGTCTGTGAGAAGGGTAAACTGAGGTCTGGCAATGCAGAGAGCCTTAAACTGGGTCCCATCACTGGTCAGAGGTGAAGCTGGGACTCGAGATTTTATTTACTTATTAATAGACATGTTATCATTAATCAACGCCAGGACTTGGCCTAGAAATAGGGCCTCTGTGGTGAACAGTTGCTCTGGAGCTGTGGTGTTTGTGTAGGGGTAGATTAGGGAAGGCAAGGTGGGGGCCCAGGAAGTATCAGGGACAATGGGGGAGGTAAAGAATGGGGACAGAAGAGAGGATCCAGCACCTTCTATGCCCTTGCCTAGCCTCTGTCCAGAGATAGGTAAACCAGGTGCTCCCTTTGCACATCTGATGAAAACCTTGGACTATCTCCCCAGAGATAGGTGAAAATGTTCATTTTGCATACAATATCAAGTACTCCAAAGTTCCATATTGGCTTCCAGAAGGATGAGGTGGGTAGGGGTTGGTTCTTTAGTGCATATGGAAGAACAAATATATATGAATAAAAAATCTCTGAAGACAGTAATGAAAAAAGGTTTGCCCTGTAATCCCAGCACTCTGGGATGCCGATGCAGGAGGATCACAAGTTTGAGCTCAGCCTGGGGAACTTAGGAACTTAGCAAGAATCTGTCTCAAAATAAAAAGTAAAAAAGGGCTGAGGATGTAGCTCAGTATGAAGGTCCTGGGTTCAATCCACAATATGGCACACAAAGAAAGTAATTTACCTTACCTGATATAACAAGATACTGTAAAGTCAATGTAGTTAAAGCACTATGGTGTTCAAGCAGAACTAGGTAGATCAGTGGAACAAACAGAACATAGAAATGGACCTAGGCTGGCGATGAGGCTCAGTGGTAGAACACTTGCCTGGCAAGCTCAAGGCCCTGAGTTCAATCCAGAGAGAGAAAAAAGAAATAGAGACTACCCATGACCATATTTCACAATAGCCTACTATATACCTTATGAATTACTAGAAGACAGGGACTTGAAGGCCCCAAACACGAAGTAATGATAGGAGACAGAAACATTAATTACTGTGATTTGGTCAGTACATATCTTACATGTACTGAAATAACACACTACTAAATAAATAAATGCAATCATTATATATTAATCAAAAAAGGTTTTTTGAGATGAGCTAAGCATGGTGGAACACTTCTGTAATCCTACCACTTGGGCAGGCTGATGCAGGAAGATCACAAGTTCAAGCTCAGCCTGGGCAACTTAGCAAGACCCTCTCTCAAAAAAAAAAAGTGCTGGGGATGTAATTCAGTGTGAAGGCCCTGGGTTCAATCCCCAGTACAGAAAAAAAAATTTTAAGTTCAAAAAGGAAATGTCAACTACCCTAATTTGATCATTACACACTATACGTGTATCAAATTATGATATTGAGCCTCATTAATTTGTTAAAATGAAAAAATAAAATATGGAACCAGCAACACCTGGGAATTCATTATATGATAAAGATTAGACTTCAGACAAATGGGGAAAAGACAGGCCTTTCAGTAACAGCAGGTCATTTGGGGACATAGATAAAAGTTGTGTTCTCATCTACAGCTAAATAAATTCCAGGTGAAGCAACATTTTTTATTATTGGTACATGTTTGTGATATATAATAATTGCATTCATTTGGGGAATTGGTACATATATAGCATATCTTGATTCCCCCGCCTTCCTCGAGCAACATTTAAATAATAACACCATGATAAACCAAAAGAAAACATGAATGAATTGTTTGATAATCCTAGAGAGGAACAACATTTTTTTTTTAAATAGGGTCTCACTATGTAGTTCAGCCTGGCCTTGAACTCACTATGTAGCCCAGGCTGCCCTCAAACTCACGGCAATCCTCCTGCTTCAGCCTCCCGAGTGCCAGGATTACTGGCATGCGCCACCATGCCCACCTACTTTATTATTATTTTTTTTAAGGCAGGTTCTTGCCATGTAGTACAGACTTGGCCTCAAACTCATGATCCTCTTCCTCGGCCCTCTGAGTGCTGAAATTGCAGGTGCTCACCACCACCTCTGGCTTGGAAAAGGCTTTCTAAGCACGATGAAGCATAGAAACCATAAGTTTGACTATAAAAACTTTCATACAGAAGAAATGACCATAATCAAGAGTAAAAGACAAATCACAGACTGGAGGGGATAAATTATTCCACCGGCTCTAGCCCGCCAGCCGCTCCCCCAAAACGAAAAGGGACTGAGCACATCACGGTGGCTCCTCTGGTGGCGCCCCGGCCAGCGCCCACCTGTTCAAGGACCGGGAAGCCCCGGAAACCCCAGCCCTACCATCTGGGTCCTCAGCAGGAGCTTTAGCCTCACGGAGCCAGCCTCCGCCCCCGAAGGCTGCTCACCACTTCCCTCGAGTGGCCATCCTCAGAACTACAAGCCAGAGTTCCAGTTCAGGCCCCTTGCCTGACTTTAACGAGAGGGTTTTTTCCTGAAATATTATAACACACACACATACGCACGCACACACGCAACACGCAAATATATTGACCTAACACTTGAGGTTTCCACCAGTACCACTCTGGGGATCCAAATCACAGTGCCAGGAGATAGACAGATACGGAGCGAGCGGGGGGGGGGGGGAGAGAGAGAGAGAGAGATGATATTACTATATATATTACGTACGTGTGAAAATATAGTAATATCATCTCCAATCTCCAATTGACAGGGAAACTGAGGCTCCAGAGGAGAAGTAACTTATCCATCCTCTAAGTGGTGTTACCAGGACTTGATGTTCCTTTCTTAGGTCCAAGTCTTGATATGTCAAAGTCACATACCCATGGAAAATTCAACCAAAAAATGCTTTTTTGAAGTTTGCTGGGCCTTGTATTGAGAACTGAGATAACCTGAGGGAGGCAGGCAGAGAAACATTCTCGAATCCTGGAGACCCCAGGAAGGGGTGGAGTCAGGGGGGACCCTAGAGGAGATGGACCTGAACGGGAGCCTGGTGGCCTTCAAGGGAGGAGCGAGAGAGGAGGAGCGTTGGGCCGGGACAGGGGCAGAGGTCACCATGCCCAGAATGGAGGGTGAGGTTGGAGACGAGGCTGGATGAGCACATCGGACCAAGCTAAGGAGTTCCAGCGCAAAGACTTTGAAACCGTTTCCATGTTTCTGTTGTCCTGGTCCAGAGACCACCTTCTCTGCCAACCCGAGCTGCCTCTTCCCTTGCAGATGCTCCCAACCCTGTCACTGTGGTTTGGATCTTGAGTGTCCCCCAAAGGTCTATGTGGTGAAGGCATGGCCCCCGGCATGGTACTTTAAGAGGAGGGAGCCGGTAGGTCTTTGGTCATGGCAAGAGTGGGGGAGTTTGCCCTCAAAAGGCCTTGTGGGACCCCACTCCCTCTTTTGTTCACTTTTCAGCCATGAGATGAGCGGTTTTGCTCCACTATGTGCTGCAGTTGAGACAGTAGAGAAGAGCTTGATATTCCCAAGGAAGTATTTTTTATTTTTCTGTGGCTGCCCTGAGTGCCTCATGGCCAGCTACAGATACATCAGACACTCATGGCTGCTCTGGGAGACTTTGCTTTGGGTGCAGCAAGCTTTAGGTCTGCCTAGATGATTCCACCCCTCTGTAGCTGTCCTCAATCTGGCCCACGAGGGGCCTCGTCTATTTTTAAAAAAATACATATTTTTGATAAATAATGAATACATTCATTGTGGAGAATTGGTACCCATAAATATTGCATCTTAATCTTTTTTACTGTTTCTTCCCCTCTCCTTCTCCCCTCATCTACTCAGGACTAAGAAAGTCTGCAGTTAGCCAGTGGGACGCTATGCATATATGAGCCCTTTTCTTCTACACAAGCAACTTCCTCCATACCCTTAGCAGGTCAGTCTTTGCAGCTCCCCTTATGCTGCAGCATAAGTCCTAATAAAGCCTTTTGTGGATGGTGTATTTTTGCCTACTCATGATTTCTATTTCAAGTAGAGCAGGCTGAGCTGATTATACTAAGAACTGGTAACTAATATTTAAGGTTTTGGACCAAAAGTGGGCAGCAGCTGAGGCTGGTAATAATGAGGATGGCTGCAGCCAGAGAAATGCTGACAGCAACAGAGAGTTGCCAGGAGCCTCTGGATCTGGTTGCTGGAAGAGTTCCAAAGGACTGCTGGTAGCTGCTGGCTCCAGCTGCCAGGAGAGCAGGGAGGAGGGCTGCTCCAGCTAACACTAAAAGTTGATAGCTGCTGGCATTCAAAGCTCAGAGCTGTTAATACAAAGGGAACTGCAGTTTCCCTCCTCATGATTTCTATCTAAATTGAGCAAAAGAACCCCGAGCTGCTTGGTGATACTATCATGATGTGCTGCCATGGGCCCAAAGCAAACAGGGCCAAACCCTTCATGGACTGAAACTTCTAAAACTGTGAGCCAAAATAAATCTTTTCTCTTTATAAGCTGATTATCTCAGGGTAATTTGTTATAGTTATGGAATGCTGACTAACATGACAGTTTGAGGTACCAATGGTCTAAGCCAGAAACCAGGGAATCACTCTCCTCCCCTGTTTGCATCTCTATACACTTAATTATCAGGGACAGCCCCAGTCTGTCGAATATTTCTCTGGATCACCTGATTCTCTGTAACCCCAGTGCCACTCTCCTAGAGAAGACTGTCTTCCTCTTGCTCCTAGTTCAGTTGCTGTCAGAGACTTGATCTTACCACCCCCAGTCTTCCATGTAAGAGAAATCCTTCTACAAAACAAGCTGACCACATCCCTTCTTCTATTGGAAATGCTTTTGGATGCTTTTGGAATGAATCAATAGATTTGTTTGACAAATACCAAGTATTTGTTACATGACAAGTGAAAGAGTCCGACCACCGCCATCCTGGTCAGAGACCCCTCTAAACACCCCCTCTCAGCACAGCTGCACCTGGGGACTCATAACACCATCAGCCCTGCTATGAACAGGAGCCACCTCTCCCTCTGCTCTCCCAAGCCTCGTCCTTGGGCAACCATGACTGCTTGTGCTTTCCTAAGCCTTGTCCTTGGCAGAGAGCCACAGTCCCTTCTCTCTGAGCTCCCCCCTCCCCATGACCCTACAAAAGACCCCACCGCCTGTACAAGGGCAGCTGTTCTGATCTCTAGTGCCAGAGCGGTCCCTCTCAGGTTTGTTCTGCAATAAATCTGTCCAGTTGAGTTTGTACTTCTGTTTCTTCTTTTCCTTTTTCCTAACAACATGTACTGGGGATATAATGATGGGCAAGACAAACATAGAATTTAAGGCCTATTAGGATGACAGACATCCATCAAATATTCTCTTAAGTAGTTGTCCAATTAAAACTGGGATACATGGTATGAGAGGGCCTGACCTAACAAAGGATATCTTCAAATAATTGCATCTGAAGTCTGACTAGTGGTCAAAATGGGGTAAGCGCTTATGTAAAGGACATGAAGTTGCTTCTCTGAGTCTCAAGTTCCTCGTCTGTACAATGGGGATATTTAGAGTTATGAGAATTAACTGAATTACTATGTATAAAATCCTATAACAGGGCTTGAGACATGATAAGTTTTCCGTGTTAGATATTATAATTATTATTAATTTTTTAAAGTGGAGAGCCACTGGAAATCTTTTAGCAAATTAGTTAAATGAGAAACTAGCATTGTGGGCCGGTGAGATGGCTCAGTGGCGTAAGCGCCTGCCTTGCAAGCGCGAACCCCGAGTTCGACTCCCGGATCCCACATACGAAAAAGGGGCCGGTGATATCGCTCAGCGGCACGGGTGCCTGTTGGCGCGCGAGGTCCTGAGGTCGTCCCCCCGGTACCCACAAAAAAAAAAAAAAAAAGAAACTAGCATTGTAAAAATGTCACTCCAGCTGCAGTGAGGAACATAGATTGGCACAGGCAAGAATAGATTTGGAAGAACTAATGAGATTTTTTTTTTTCACAGATCTACTGAAATCTGTAGGGTGTTTGGACTAGGGAGGCAGAGAGGAGTTGGAGAGATTTTGTGATTTAGGTGGCAGATACTAACTTGATGTTTGACTGGTGGCAGGAGGCTGGAGGGGTGGTAAGGGGGACTCCCAACTTTTTGGTCTGAGCAGCGGGACAGATGGTGAGGTTCTTCACCCACGCAGGAAAGCATGGAGGAGGATGAGGGCCGAGGGTGATGCTGATGCTGTCCCAGTTGTGTTTACATGCAGGTGCGTCAGATGTCCCAGATGAGGAGCCGCATAGGCAGCTGATTAGATGTGGAGTTTGCAGGAGGAATTATGGCTGGAGACATAAAACTGGAATTGTTGGTAAAAAATGTTGGACATGAATCACTCTATCTGTGAAGTGGTAGCAGGAAAAAGATAGATGATTTGAAAATTTCTCCTAGCTCAATCATGTGTAGAATTCCAAGTGTTGGGGGTCAGTGGGACTCCAGAGGCAGAAAAATTCATGTGGCCTGAATGACTTGGCAGAAGCCTCTTGGAGGCTGTTTATTATTCTTTCATCTGTGTTTTACTGAGCAGCTACCAGAAGCCACATGCTTTTGAGCAGCTATCAAGAGCTACCAAGAGCAGGGATGGAAGGGTGAACAAGACCCACTTCCTGCCCTCCAGGAATTCACAGCTTGGTTGAAGAGACAGAAAGAGCAAAGGGCAGTTACAAATTAGTGTCCCAGGCTCCCTAAGAGAGGTTTGGGAGATCAAGGAATACTTCCCGGAGGAAGTGACAGCTAAGACCTGAAAGTCAGGGAGAAGAAAACTATGCAGGAAATCTGGGGCAGAGAGGATGTTAGTGTTGCTTTGAGTGTTTCATGTGGTAATGATCCTCTTTCCTTTTGATTGTTTCCACTTTGAACTCTGTCCAGGCACCCTGAGAATCTAGTCCAGGATCAAAGGCCAGGCAAAGTAGTTGATTCTTTAGGTTGTACTGAGTATGCTTTTTGCTCCCAGGTCCTTCTCGATGCTCCCTCCAGGCTCATCCTCAGGTGTTTTGCTGTGCTGGGAATAGAGTGAGACAGGTGAGGCACTCACTCCTAGGTGGTGCAATGTGCTCCTGCTCTTGCCCTGGCTTCAGCTTCTGCTTGGGCTCTTTCTGATTATAATCCCACCTTAAACACGCGCACACACACACACACATGTGCACACACACACGCATGCATGCACACACACGCACACACACTGGCCTGAAGAACAGCGTGCTCAGGCTCGGCTCGGAGAGTGCCTCCTACTGGAAGCCCACTGCTCTTCCCATCATCCCTGTCTCCTCCCTAGGCTAAGATGATCCTCAGAACAACAACAGTAGGGTACCAGCTGCACACACAGTGTGAACAGAGCAGGCTTTGGCACCAGAGCTGCTATGCTGTGCTATTTGTTTTCTGGGAACTGGTCTCTGAGCCTGTTTCCTTCCCCATGTGTGAAATGTGCTGCATACTTCACAGGGAGTTGTAAAGATTAAATGAGAAAATTGATGTAGTCAGCAGTGATTGTACATGGTACTCAGTCAGTGTTACTACTGCGTTTATACTTCTTCTAATGCACTCATGTATCCTAGTTCTTTTCCTGCCTTTAACTTCCCTATATCATAAATTCCTCAGGGAAGAGAGGAAGAGGACGAGAAGGAGGAAGATACTCATGATGGCATTTAGCAGGTATTGAGACATGTCTGCTGCATTAATAAGGAAAAGTAATGACAATTCCATGGGAAAAGTTCCAGTCAGGGAACCTGGAGCCTTGAACTCTAATCATAGTCCCAGAAATGGCACAATTTCTGCCTGACATCCACATGGAGGAAAAGCTGCCTAGCCCATGAATACTGCTGCAGCATGCCTTGGACTGCATGGCACCTGAAGCCTCTGGGCTTGAGCAGATGGGGCCAGCCCCTGAGGCAAAGGGTCACCATTTCCTACATGAGCTGGTGACCTCTGACCAATGATGTCACACAACAATCTGAGGTAGGCCTGATAGGATCAAGGAAACTGTCAGGTGGTAGAGGAAGTTGAAGTAGAAAGGCCAGAGAGAAATAGGCCTTGGCTAGGAAAGCCTTGTGGCAAACCAAGATAAGAGGGAGCAGAGATCAAGAGAAAGCTGAAGCTCAAGTGTTGGTCCAGGAGAAAGGAGAAGTCCTGTCCAGAGATGGAATGGGGTGGGGAGGAAAGGGACTGAATACAGCAGTGAGTCTCATGCCTACCTCCTTCCTGCTGACCTTTCAGTTCATCCTTGCAAGACACTCCTTTGTGTCTGAGCTAGATTGAGTAGATTCCTGTCCCTTCTAATCCAATGAGCCTGATCTTACTATGTTATCATGTCAAGCCCCTTAGCCTCTCTGGGCCTCAGTTTGACTACACTATCTCTTAGGTCCTTTCCAGATGTAGAGGGAATGATGTTTCCATTGTTGGCAGTGAGCTCAGTATTACAGTGTCCATGACATCCTGGCTCCCAAAATATCTTGATGGCTGGTTGAAGGGCCTGTTAGAGGACCCAACACACACCTAGCTTTGAACCTGAGCCCCACTGATACATCTGTCTCCCTCTTTAATTGTATCCTTTGTTGATCACAAAGGAACGCAGGTACCTGGCTGCTGTTTCTCTGGTGTCTTCTGGCCGCTGAAGGACTTACCTGCCCCCTTAACACTTTTCTGGACCCATATCAGCATTTCAGAGGATTTCTGTGCCAAGTCTGCTCCACAGAAAGTGGAGCCATTCTAGAGAGAATTTGAACAAAGAAAGTTTTCTTCTTTAGCATTAAAATTTCCTGCCTTCCAATTGGCACTTGGCCTGTGCCCTGCCTTCATCCTCCTAAGCTAACAACTATGTTGATGATAATACTTCCTTGCTTTTGTATGATGCTTTGTACATTTCAGAGCATTTTCATGCTTGTCATCTTATTTGATACTCACAGAAACCAGGGAGGATGGGCAAGAAGGAGAGGTAGAAGATAATGTCTCTCATTTCCCCTTAAAATAATTTATTTTAAAATAATTGTATGCTCTTTTAAAAACAGATAGAAATATTGAAATTAAGCCCAGGAGCACAGTAAAAGTTAATGTCTGAGTAGGGTCTGGAAGGTTTCTAATCACGGATCATACTTAGACTCACGGTTCTCTTATCAGGACTTACCTAACACCAGGTGGCAAAACACTATTGACCATGGCAAGGGACTTCTAAGAGAAGCAGTGTCCTTGCCACAGATGTTCCTTTGGGGCCTGCAGAGGTCATTCACAATCATTTCTTACAGAAACTTTGCTACTCGCAGTGGCTTGGGTAGCATCAGGAGGCCACAGAAATAATCTGGTTTGGATGTAAGTGTTTTCTAACAGTTCCTCCAATATTGGCAAGGATAAATGCTGTTGGAAGACTTCATTTTCTTGTTTTGATTGCAGAGCACTCAGTGGAAGGTAAGACAGAGAATGTTGAGAACCATGTCTATCTCTTCACCAGCAGTGCTAAAAAACAAGCAGGAGTAACATTCTTTGTCTCTCTTCCGTGCCTAAACTCTGCTCTGCAGCAAAGACACCCTCCCTGGGCCCTCTGTTTTGGACCCTGCTGCCAACTGTGCTCATTGCTGGGCTTCTACTTGGTCATTCTGGAGCTTGTCCCTCCATGACAGAGTCAAGGTATTGTGGGAGGTGAGCAGCGACCTCCACACACACTTTTTGTGATGCTGGGGATTGAACCAAGGCCTCATGCATGCTAGACAAGTGCTCTACCACTGAGCTATCTCCTGGCCCTCAGCGTGCCCCATTACTTTATTGCTCAGTTCAACAACTGCAGAGCCCACAACTGGGAAGTTTCCCATAGTCTGAAGGATCAATCGGGAGGATGTTACTAGACACGGAAGTGCACATACAACAGTCACTACTAGAGCATTGTTTTTGCAGTGTGGCAGTCATCCACAAACACCACTGCCAGAAACTCTGAAGGTCTCCAAGCTCTAACCACTAGCTGCTTCTGGAGTCTTCAGAAGATGCTGAGAGACCAACTGCTTCGCCTCTCCTACTGCCAGCCCCTCTCCAAGCACAGTTTTCCACCTGTACTTCCCATTGGCCTAATCTGACAGGAAGCCAGCTGGCAGGAGCAATCTGGGAGATGTAGTTTTTGGGGTCCAGTGCTCTTCAGTACAAAATAGAACATGGGAAGGCTGTAATGCAGCTCAGAATGAATGGGCAAATATCTATTAACACAAGTAGTACTGAAACTTTCAACTAATTTTGGCACCATTATTTAAGGCCACAACTTATTGACATTGACTACATCATTTCTTCTGTCTCTTACTTTCACTCTCGCTCTCTCACTCTCTGTCCTGGGGATTGAATCCAGGGCCCCCACACTAAGCTACATCCCCAGCCCTTTTTTTTTTTTGCTTTAAGACTGGATCTTTCTAAGTCTCCCAGACTGGGCTTGAACTTGTGATCCTCCTACCTCAGCTTCCAGAGTGCTGGGATTATAGGCATGTGCCACAATGCCAGCCTTAATTCTCTTTCTAATGGCCCCTGATTTGCTTTCCAGGAGCTATGTATTTTCAGAAAGCTAATTCCATCAAATGTTCAGAATGGGGATGAAGCAATCAGGGCACTCAATCCCACTGGTTACAATGATTGGTCAGGTGGTCATGTGAACTCAACCAATCCAATCAGAATCAATCTCAGGATTTTTCTGGGAAGTCTGGCACACAGACTTTGTTTCTTGTTAATTATAAATAAGAAACATTCAGGTCCTGGGAGCTGTTAGCAATCATCTTGGGACAATAAGAGGTGTGGAAGCCAAGAAGGAAGAGTAGCTTTCAATGCCAGGAGATTAACTTTTTTGCATATGTGTAACCCACATGCTGTAGCCACAGTTTAGGGAGTTCTGGAATAATTGATCAGGCTCATGCTCTTAGGCTCTTTATTATCTGTCACAAAGCAAGACCAGTGTACAGGTATATAGAAAACTCTGGAAAAGAAAGTTCTGGGGATCAGTTATTTTTCTCATGGTCACGTCCTAGATGGTGACTTTTAAATATTGTGTATGTAGGTGTGTGTAGGTGTATGCACACATATGCACACACCTGCTAGAAATAGAATTCAGGGCCTCACACTTGCTGGGCCAGTGCTCTACCACTGAACTAACTCCCCAAACCCAAATATTCTTTATTGTAAACTCTTTTTTTTCTTTTTTTTATGTGGGTACCGGGAGTTGACCTCAGGACCTCACGCTTGCCAGCAGGTGCTTGTGCCACTGAGTGATGTCACTGGTCCTTTTTTTCCTTTATGTGGGTTCCAGGAGTCTAACTCAGGACCTCGTGCTTTCTGAGCAGGAGCTTATGCCACTGAGCTATCTCACTGGCCCTATTGTATACTCTTAAAAAAAAAAATAAATCTGGGCCGGTGAGATGGCTCAGCGGCATAAGCGCCTGCCTTGCAAGTGCGAGGGTCCGAGTTCGACTCCCGGATCCCACATACAAAAAAGGGGCCGGTGATATCGCTCAGCGGCATGGGCGCCTGTTGGCACACGAGGTCCTGAGGTCGACCCCCCGGTACCCACACACACAAAAAAATAATAAAATAAAATAAATCTTACATGGTGAGCAGTATACACATTTGTCAGCCTGCTGGGGGGGTAGGAAGATTTTTGTGGATGAGGTCCCCAGGTTAAAGAATGCATGTATGCAAGATGTCAGCAACAACAGCAGGCAGCAGGGTGAGCAGAGCACAAGAGTGCAAAAGCACAGGAGCTCAAGAGCAGCCTTTGTCTTTACTGTATAATTTTTTTTTTTGTGGGTTCCGGGGGTCAACCTCATGACCTCGCGCGCCAGCAGGCGCCCATGTCGCTGAGCGATATCACTGGCCCTTTTTTCGTATGTGGGTTCTGGGAGTCAAACTTGGGCCCTCGCGCTTGCCAGGCAGGCGCTTACGCCGCTGAGCCATCTCACCGGCCCTACTGTATAATTCTTATACATGTTGTTATCTCATATTTACATTCTTACATGCTAGCCTCATTGGCACATGCTTAATTGTCCACTGCTAAGTCGTGGTTACATAACTGCATCCCACTGTGCGCTTGTGCTGGACATGGGGGGTCATGTCCTCAGGTGTCCTTAGACACCCCTGAGTTTTGAAGTACTCTAAGTGGTTCCCCACAACATTGATGTACATATGGCTAAAAGAGGGTTTTCATAGCATTTACCCTTGCTATAAGCAATTAATTAAAATTTTCAATTCTATTCAATTTTTTGAAATATAAGCTAGTTACGAACTTTTTTTTTTTTTTTTTTTTTTGAGGCAAGGTCTCGCTGCGTAGTTCAGGCTGGCCTTGAACTCGCTTATGTATCCCAGGCTGGCCTCAAAATCAGGGCAATCTTTGGTCCTCAGCATCAGCCTCAGCCTCAGCTTCCCAAGTGCTGGGATTACAAGCATGCACCACCATGCCCAGAATAAACTTCTAAATTATTTCCCAATCTATTAATGAGTTATGACCTACAGTTTGAAAAACTGTCCTATATTATACTATCACCAATTGGTGCAAAACTTAACTCTTGATTCTTGGAATTTTTTCCTTCCTTTTCTTTTAGTACTGAAAAATGAATCCATAGCCTTCCCATTGAGCTAAATCCCCAGCCCTTTTTTATTTTTTATTTTGAGACAAGGTCTTGCTAAGTTGCCCAGGTTGGGCTCAAACTTGTTATCCTCCTGCCTCAGCCTCCTAGAGTGCTGGGATTACAGGTGTGCACCACCATTCTTGGCTCTTAACTCTTGATTTTAAGCATTCTAACCTTTACCAAATTTCCTAATTCTTTGTCCATATTCTCTGTGTTCTGTCATTCTGATAATGTGTCCCAGAGATGAACCTTTCCCCTGACCTGTGTTCAGGACCCCAAGAACTTACCTCTGCAGATATCCTTTCTTGTTTGCATTTCAATTTTCTCTTGTCTTCCTGAATATTTACTTTATTCCTTTACTGTAGAATTTTTCTTCTTAAAACTGAAAATAAACCAACAAATAACACTCCTTTAATCCCATCTCGATGCCTGCTTCTTTGAGTTAAAGGAGAGTGGGTATAGTTGAATGGGACAGGAAGCAGAAAGGGGCTTAGTATAAGGGATGAACACAGTACAAGGGACAGGGAGTTTGGCAAGAAGGTAAACATTGGGCATCAAAGGGAAAAGATGTTGAGATTTGGATAAATGGATAAAAAGCAGAAATAATTTTGATCCCAGAACTGCCTTCTTCAAGCTCTCCTTTTGAGTCTCTTTCTGTTGTCTGGCTCCCCAACCTTAGCTGTTAGAAGCTAAACCCTGTAGTTGGGTAAGCTTAGGTTCAATACCACTCTTGCTATTTTGGAGTGACTTTGATAAATGAAGTCTGTTCTTTAAGTTTACTCATCTGTAAAATTAGTCTAATAAGCCCTACCTCATTGAGTTGGTTTAAGGATTAAATGCCATCATCCCAAGTTAGCTCTTATCACCATGAAGGTCTCACCCCAAGCTCATACAAAACCTTACCCCTCACTAATAATATTTACAACAGTAATCAGTTGTTGATCAAAACCTCTGTGACTGGCAATATACAAACGCTTACAAACAGGGTTTCCAAGTGAAGAAGAATTCTCTGACACCTTCTGCAAAATTTTCTCCCTCTGATAATTTAATTAACCTTATAGAGTATCTACTACACACCAGAGAGTGGACAGGCTTACTTGGATTCATTTACATAATAGATGTTGATTAAGTACCTACTATGGCACTTACTAAGTGCTAGAGATGCCAGGATACTCATACGCCTAACCTTTGAAGGAATCACAGTTTTGTCACACACAGTAAGTACTGTGTAATGAGGTATGAATATGAGGTGTTTCTCCTTCTGGCTTCCTTGGTGTGGGAAACTCCACTTTTGGGTCCCGACCCCTCAACTGACAATGTTTCTGATTCTGGTTTTTTTTTTTTTTTTTTGGCTTGACCTTGAAACCGTCCCTTCAGTAAAGCCTTTGAACTCCCCACTCTCTGTGTAATCACCAGAATTAAGAAAGATTTTGGATTCCCAGTCTTTCCCTGCTTGGGATTGCCCTCCAGAGGAAAGGAACTTAGCAGACATGCAAACAGTAGATAGCTGGCCTGGATTTTACTCCAGTGCACTTTTAACACTTCTCATCTTCATTCACTCATAGTTTCCTAACTGCAAAATCCGATGGGACTTTTTGACCCTTTGTTGATCTGTCACCCTTCTCTCTTTGTGGTCTCATCTAACTTTGACTGTTCTTTGCATCTTTCACCTCTCCAATTCAGAGGTTAAGTAAATGGAACTGAGTCTTAAACCCCGATTGGACTGACTCCAAAGTACCTCCTACAGTCAAAACTCCATGTTGCTTTCCAAAGTGAACCAACAGTCTAGCTCTGTGTGGCCTACTACATAGTCATTAGTTACACTTAGCTATTTAAATTTAAATAAAATGATATTAAAAATTCGGTTTTTTAGTTGCACAATCTTTTGAGCTCATACATTAGCCACATGGGACTAATGGCGACTATGTGGAACAGTATAGATAGAAAGCATTTCCATCATCGCAGAAAGCTCTGCTGGATAGCTTTGGATTAGATAGTCCTGTCCTCTGACCACTTCTCTTTATGTTCTCTCCCCTTCTTTATTCTCATGGAGTAGCCAGCCATAATTCAGTATGCCTAACCCTCTACTTCTGCTTTTCTGGAAGCGTTACTCTATTCCCCACCTTTCAGCACATCTTTATTCACAGGGTTACAACACAAGATGCTATCCTGCTCTCCATAACAGTGTTGGTTATGGAGGCCAAAGCTAATCCAAGCAGTGGTTCTTCCTCTCAGGAATTCCAAATTAAGGATCTAGTCACCTGGGTGATATTTTGAATGGAGGTGACTGAATCCATGGGTGACCATGTTTTATATGATATGGGTTGGGAAAACTGGCCTTTAGAGAGATTTAAAAAAAATGACAAAACAGCTCAGGGAGGCTTTCTCTGTGCAGCAGGAATGATGACCAGCCTCAGGTCCTCATGACCCAAGATTTCCAGAAGAGAAATTCTGTTTCTCCTACATCTATATTTCAAGTCTTTAACAAGGCTTTGCTTAGCTTAGTTTGGGCCATGTAACCCTCTATTCAGAAAATACCATAAGTCGGGCCGGTGAGATGGCTCAGCGGCATAAGCGCCTGCCTTGCAAGCGCGAGGGCCCGAGTTTGACTCCCGGATCCCACATACGAAAAAGGGGCCGGTGATATCGCTCAGCGGCACAGGTGCCTGTTGGCGCGCGAGGTCCTGAGGTCGACCCCCCGGTACCCACAAAAAAAAAAAAAAAAAAAAAAAGAAAATACCATAAGTCATATGCAAGGTTTTCTACAAAACAAAGGCCAAAGAAGGAACTAAGTGGTAAAGCGTCACATGGAGGCACAATCTTGCAGCAGTACATGCAGAAGATGGGAAGCAATACACAGAAATATTTGCTGGGTACTTCACAATGGGCTCTGAAAAGACAAAGCTAGTCTTGTGGCAGAGATACACACTTGGCTATGCAGAATGTCTCCAGACAGATTGAATGGAGAAATGATGGCTTGAAACAGTCTGTCAAAGAATGGCAGGGAGAGTGGATTGTTCTATCCTGATCTTTCCTGATTCTGATTGATTCCTGTTTATCAATTTGCTTTATGCATAGCTAAATCCCCTGTACTAGATTGCTTCATTGACCCGTCAACAGCTGCCCAAGTAGCCAGATCCCACGCTCTGTGGTGTGTCAACAGAGCCTGGAAGTTGCAGGATCAGGAATAGACTTTGTGTTTGCACCTAGGTGGCCTTAGGTAGCAGCACTGAGACACAGTGCTCAGATTTTGTCAGCCATGTCTGTGGTTGGGGTGGACCAAGGGGCTAATGGTCTGGGAGCCAAGTGATGTTAAAGAACTCTGAGGAGGCACTACACCAAGATGTGGGAGTCAATCATGATTGGTCAGACTGGGTCATGTGCCCATCCATATGGCTGATGGGGTGTAAGAGAGATACTATGGTAGGAAGCATCCCATCCTCTCCTCCCTCAAGTCAGTTCATATCCTCAGGAAATCAGACATTAAAAAAAAAAAGGTAAAATGTGAGAAATTATTTTTTAAAATCTGTGAGAGAAATGGGAATGGACTAGGGAAGATTGAGAGAGCTGTGACAGTGACACAGGGCAGTGACACAGGGCTGACCCTAAGTGAAAGGTAGAGGGAAGGAAGGAGTTCTAAGTGGAAGCAAATTAGACTGCAGGGAGTGAAGTCTGGCAAGGCTTTTAAGGAGTCCTTCAGTCAATGCCATCTATCAGAAGACTACTGCTTATCACAGGAACAGGCTTGTCCTAAAATTCCTGCTGTGCTCTGTCACTGGTTAGCATCAGCTTGTGGGAAGTAAAGTCCCAGAGTGAAGTGCAATGAACATCATCAGGTTCGGCATGGCCTTCAGTGCTCAGCAATTGGACTGCTGGTGAATTCTAATTCCCCTAGTCAGAGATCTTGGAATAATATTCTCTTGGCCACACACCCTATTAGCCCTGCACTACATAAACCTGAGGAGGGATGGCTAGGCATGGTGGCCCATGGCTGTAATCCCAGTACTCTAGGAGGCTGAGGCAGTAGGATCGTAAGTTTGAGTCCAGCCTGCGCCACTTAGCAATTTCATGAGACTCTGTCTCAAAAAGCAAGGGAAAAGAAATACCCGATGAGGGTATTTTATATACACAATAAAAAGAAATTTTGGTATATGCTATAACACAGATAAAACCTGGGGAACATTATGTTAAATGAAATAAGTCATACATAAAAAGACATGCATGATCCTATTTATACAAGGTACCCAGAATAAATTCATAAAACAGAAAGTAGAATGGTGGTTACCAGAGATAGATAGGGGCAGGGGACAGGGAGTTAATGTTTAATGTGTAAAGTTTCAGTATGTGATGATGAAAAATTCTGGTGATACACTTTAAATTGTTTATAAATGCGTAAATGAAGAAAAAAAACAGCGACAACAAAAACTTACACCACTTGCTCTCCCTAGCAGAAGATAAAACCCAAGACCCTTAATTTGATCATAAGACATCTTCCCATGAGTCTTCTTCCTTTCCCGTTTACTGTTTCCTAACTAATCCCTTGCTTCTGTATTTGCTCATGGCCACCTGCACATGGCATGCTCTTTACCAATTCATTTTTCAAGACCCGGTTCAAGGTTGCCTCCTTGCAAATCTTTCCTGACCCCTTCTCTTGCACTATTTCATACTACTGCAGGTGGTAGTAGTCTCTTCCTTTTTTGAATTATGATAGCATATAAACTGTATATCTTGGGCTGGTGAGATGGCTCAGCGGTTTAAGCGCCTGCCTTGCAAGCGCGAGGGCCCGAGTTCGACTCCCGTAACCCACATACAAAAAAGGGGCCGGTGATATCACTCAGCGGCACGGGCGCCTGCTGGCGTGCGAGGTCCTGAGGTCGACCCCCCGGTACCCACAAAAAAAAAAAAAAAAAAACTGTATATCTTTTTGGTACTAACTGCTTTTCTTTCAGATCAAAGCTGCCACATAATGTAATGGAGGGGTATGGCTTAAGGAAGGCTAGTTGGGCATCTAGACAGGTCTCTAAGACACTATAACCTTAGAGAATTTACCATCAGTCCAGAACTTATCTTTAACTTTGCAAAATCAAGCCTGATTCTAACAGTAAGCAGGGAATGGAACAACCTCCCTGGGGGAGGAATTCTTATATTCAACTAAGCTCACAAAAAATGATATTTATATAAACCAAAATCTGATTAATTTACAATGAAAGATACAATTATATATATATATATATAAAAGCTACTTGGGTGAGGTAGTACATGCCTGTAGTTCCAGCTACTCAGAAGGCTGGGGTGAGAGGATCACTTGAGTCCAGGAGCTGGAGGCTAGTCTGGGTAATACAGTTAACACCCACATCTAAAACAAAACAAAACTAGAACTAGGTGGTAGACCAATGTTGTCCCTATGGGCAACACATTTGCTGGATGAATATAGAATCACATCAGGAAAGCACACTGATTTTAGGAAGCATTTTTTAGTTGAGGCAGACTGATAATCTTGTCCACCATGTAGATGACATGGACAAGGAAATTGTAATGTGCAAGCTGGCCTGACTGAGCCAGGACCTAGAAAAGTAATGCTACTGTTAGCCTCTATAATTGCTTGTTTTGAGGCTGCTGTAGCTGCTCAAGCTCTTTGGGTCAAAGAATCTCTCTCCAAACAGGATTGGCTGACAACATTGGCTACGTTTCCACTTAATAAATTACAATTGCATCTGCCTTCTTGATTCCTCCAATATGACTGGATCATAGCTTGTTTTTGTTTTTGTTTTTTTTTTTGGTACCAGAAATTGAACTCAGGACCTTGTGCTTGCCAGGCAGGCGCTGTGCCGCTGAGCTATATCCCCAGCCCTGGTTTGCTTTTGATCATGTTTGTAAACAAGCTCTTAGAGGTTTACAGGTAATTTTGGGGCTATATTAGATTAGGCCAGGTAGGTTATTCTGCAGTAACAACCAAAACAATCTCAGAGGCTTACAGCAACAGTTTATTTCTTGTTTACATTACATTATATGTCACGTGTGTTAGCTGTGGCTCTGCACACCTTCATTTTGGGACCAAAGCTTTATGTAGGACATGCTCTCACAGCAGAGGAGAAATGTATGGCTGAATCACGGGATGGGAAGTGGTTCATGCCATTTCTATTCCTATTTCCTTGCTCAAAACAAGGCCAAACTGGACATGGTGGTGCACACCTGTAATCCCAGGACTCTGGGAAGCTGTGGCAGAAGGACTGCAAATTCAACCCCAACCCGGGGAACTTAGCGAGAGCCTATCTCAAAAAATAAAAATAAAAAAAGGCTGGGGATGTAGCTCAGTGCCAAGGTCCTAGGTTCAATCCTCAGTATCAGAAACAAGGTAACAAAAAACACACTAATTTGTGTTGCTTCCTACACATTTTACATTTTTTCCCATTTTCATTCCACTGCATTGAAACATCTTTTGCAAACAGTATATGCAATAATTATTCAATATTTGTAGAAATGTAGCTCTTTTTGGAGGCGTGTGCTGGGGATTTAACTTTAACACAGACACATTTCCAGCCCTATTTTTTGAGACAGTGTCTCAAAAAGTTGCCTAGGCTGGTCTTAAACTTGTGATCCTTGTGCCTCAGCCTTCCAAGTTGCTGGAACTATAGGTATTCATCACCATGGCTGGCAAGACAGCTTTTTTCTTCTATTAGTTAAGTTTATTTCTCTATAATCTTAACATGTTATTTATTTTGGGTCTCCATTTTTATTTTTCATGTCATTTCTCATGTCTGAGAATGTCATGACTATCATTATCTCTTTTCTAACACTTTTGCAATTTATAAAACACTCTATTTCAATCTCCCCAAAATTTCCAGGTGGGATTAGATCATTTTACAGATAAAGAAATTGAGGTGTTTTATAGCTAGATTGTTTATTAATTCATCAAATACTTATTAAATGCCTAAAGTAAAATTTATTGAAGCTGGAGATGAGAACAATTATTCTGAATTCAAGTCAAGGGACAAGGTCCATTCAACTATTCTCAATTATTTATGACCACAGTAAAAAACCCAAAGGAAGGAAATACTACTACTCTGTTGACTTTATTGTCGTTGGCCTGAAATTCCTGGGGTCAAGTCATCCTCTAGCCTCAGCCTACTCAGGTAGCTACTGTGTTGATTTGATCGTTGAGAATCCATGCAACTGCAGTTCCAAAAGAAGTTCCAACGACATTTGTCAAATTCAAGGTTACTGTTAGCAGAGGAAGTCCCATTCCTCTCTGTGCTTGCTACCTAGCAGTAAATGTCTCACTCTAGGTAATTCTGTTTAATACATATTTGACAAATATACATCAGCAGGTTTTAAAGTTACCCGTATTCAGTTTGACTCTTATTAGTTGTGGGCTTTTAGATTAAGTTACTCAACCCTTCTGAACTTCAGGTTTTCTTATCTATAAAATGGAAATCACACTAACGCCTTTGGATGAAATGGTTTTGGACATGAAAGAAACGGGAAAAAGACGTTTCTTGCAGCTGTGGTTTCCAATTGTCTTCGATGAAATTTTTACTCTCCATTCAGATGAGAAAAACAATGTCTGTGTCGACATAAGCTTACAAGCTAACCATTCTTGAAAAGTATTATTCTTTATTCTAGATCTTATCGTTTTACAGTTTTGGTGTTAAATGCCTTCTAAAATAAATTCATAAGAATTTATAGTGCCTATAGCTAATTTATTTTTTTAAGTATAGGAACATTTATTGGGGAAAAGGAATAGAGAATAGGAATAGCTCCTGAGAGACAGGAGGGGTCCCGAATGGGATGCCCGCCTATAGCTAACTCCAATAGCTCACTTTAATAGCTCAGTCTTTCATCCCAAGTCTTCCTCCATCCCCTCTCTCCAAATTAAAGCAAAACAATCCCCTACAAAACTCAAATACCCCGCACCACAGCAGTGACTTCAAAGATGGAAAGGCCCTCGGAGGTCACCAGGCAACTCCTCCGATCCCCAGGAAGGGGCGGGGTCAGAAAACGCTCAGATCTCCTTTCGCCTCACCCTGTCCCTCGCCCCTTCCCAATTCTCGCGAGACCTCAAGCGACTGGGCTTCTGCGCACTACAGCACATTGGGAGTCAAGGCGCCAAAGGAGGGGGAAGGGAAAGGGGGAAAAGGTGCAAACGGCGTGGCCGCCATCTTGTTTGTGGCCCTGCTCCGCGCGCGCTCCGTTCTCCGTGACGCACGCTTCCCCCTCCCCTCGGCTGTGCTCGGGCCTCTGTATTGCTCAACGCCGCAGGAGTGCGGGGGCGGCTCCTGGTCTTCCGTGGACTCCGTCGTAGAGGCGTGTGAGTGTGTGGGAGCTTCGGTGGGAGGAGGGTGAGAGGGGCGGCGGCGGGGGAGGGGCAACGCTTCCCGCCTTCCGCGGCGACTTCACTTCCCTCTTGCGGCGGCTGCTGCAGCACGGTCTGGCCTGCCGTCGCCATGTTGTGTCCTCGTCGGGCCCGCAGCTGCTGCCGCCACCGCCGCACTCGCGGGGTCCGTGCGCCTTGGCCGGGCCCGCGGGCTTTCTCCCATTGGCGAAAGGCGACGGCGGGCGGGGGGGCTCGCTCGTGATTGGTTGTTGGAGGGGAGGCCGCGGACCTGGCACCTTATTGGTCGCGCTGGCCTGGGGGCTGATGAAGGAATCCGAGGCTGAGGGGATGCGCGCGTCCTGGGCTCCGGCGGCGGGGAGGGTGACCCCTTTTGGCGCTGGTGTGGGGAGGAATCTGGGGGGCGAGTCCCTAGAGGCCTTAAGGTGGAAGAGAGGGTGAGGAATTCGTAGGCATTTGGGAGTACGTAGTCTGGGACTACGTAGTCGAAATAGGGGACACTCCAGATTCCTTCCAGAGCCTCTCTCCCTCCTCTGTGCGGGCCCAGGATGGGGGCGTGCAAGCCCCTGCATTCCCAGGCGTGGAAACATCTAAAGCCGAGTTGCCGCCCGAGAAGGGTCTTCGAGATCCAGGGTTGTTAGATTGGGAATGTGACCCTGAAGTCCGTGGTCTTGAGTGCATGGTATGGAAGTAGGAGCATCAGGGCCCAAGCAATAGGATCAGATCAAGGATTTAGAAACGCTGAGGTTTTAGTGGAACCCTGGGAGTCCAGTTACAGGACTGAGACTTGATGTGAGGAGCAGGTAAACAGAGCGATCCTTTTGGATAGATGGGCCAGGTCTTAGTAACGGAATGCGAAGCCTAAGAGGCACGGCGTTAAGCACTATCAGATCTACAAGTGAAAAAGCCAGATATTGAAAGCATTTTGGGGAACATTTTCAGACTTGGGAAGTATGAAAAGTTACAGATTATTCAGCCTTAGGACCATGCTGCTAGTTTTAAGATTTTTAGAAAAAAATTTCCTGCCCCAAGAAGGATACAGGTTGGGGCTGGGATTCCAGTTATATTTCAGCAAATGTTAGGTAGTTGGCAGTGATTCGTTGGAGGGATACTGCTAGGTTTCCTTTTAAGATGAAGAGAGCTAACCAGAGATTCTGAATCTTGGTTAACTTATTTCCTTTTCTATATGCCTAAAATAACATCTATCCCCATATACACTTTTTTTTTTCTGGTGGGTACCGGGAGTCGAACTCAGGACCTCGCGCTTGCCAGGCAGGCGCTCATGCCTGCTGAGCTATCTCACCGGCCACACTTTTTAAAAAATAAACAGCTTCAAATGAAAATAAACTAGCTCATGTCTTCTTGCATCTTAAGTAACTGTACTTTTCTCCACTTTCTGGTTCGTATTTCAAAAATGTATTTTCCTAATGTGAAGTCGTTAGAGTCAGCTTGTCAGGGTTACATTTCTTTTCACTGAATTGTAGTATTTGGATTGCTTTACATTTGCTCTTCCCAAGGTGTGGTAGCCGTGGAAATATTTGTTAAGCTTCTGTGTTTTCCTGATTTGTCTGTGTTCCTAATTTGTTCTTTCAGTGGTCCTAAAATTTTTAGCATTAGGTAGATGTGAAACTTCTATTTCAAATTTGGTCAGCTTTATGTGTATGCAACTACATTTTCAAGAAAAGAAAGTAAAAGAGAATGGGGAATTGATATTTTGGAGCACATTTAATACCACACTACTATTAGATTGGCATTATCATCCCCATGTTGTTGAGGAAATTGAACATCAGGGAGATTAAGTAGTTTGTCAGGTGTCACTCAGTAAGGAGTTAAACTGGAATTCAAACCCAACTCGCCCAGTGCCAAACAAAACCTGTTTATCTGCTACATCATACTAGCAACATAAACCTGATTAATCAAATTCCCAGGTAGTTATATTTCCAAGTGGACCATCTTACTTTGATTTTTGAGTGTTGAGTGTATAAATGGGAGAATATATAAGAATTTGTTGTATTCTTTTAAAGATTCAGGGCACAGAATTGCAGCCATATGGATTATGGGTTCTTCAACTAGATATTCAAATCCTATTGCTTGGTTTCAATCGTGAAAGGGATGATTTACAAAATAAACTGCTGGGTAGCCAAGTGCAGTGGTGCACGCTTGTAATCACAGCACTGGGAGACTGAGGAGGAGGATCACCTCGAGTTCAGGGCCAGGCTGGGCTATATAGTGAGTTTAAGGTCAGCCTGAACTACATGGCAAGACCCTGTCTCAAGAAAACAAAACAAAACAAAAATTAAGTTCCCAGATTTTTCCTGAATCCAGATAGATAATGGGGAAGAATATGTACAGAAACTTGAAGAATCTGCATTCTTTCAAACCAGGCTTGAGAATATTGCTGACATAGTCTTTATGTATATGGAAGTAATTTATTCCAAGCAGTGAGGAACTACCACCTTCATGGTGTAAATAGTTCGCTGTCAAGATTTTTCAACATCATTCATTCCTTAGAATGTCTCCAGACATCCAGACCTATTCAAAGGGCTTACTATGCTTTCTTCAAACTGGGAGGTTCTAGAATATGTTTATCCTGAACAATGTGTAAAACTAAAACTGGGTATGACAGGATATTTTTGATTCCAGGTTTTTTGTTTGTTTGTTTGTTTTTGGTGTGTGTGTCTTTGTCTTTTTGAGACAGGGTTTCACTATGCCATTCAGGCTGGCCTTGAACTCACTTTGTATCCCAGTTGGCTTCGAACTCTCAGCAATCCTCCTGCCTCAGCCTCTTGAGTGCTGGGATTACAGGCATGCACCACTATGCCCAGCTATGTTTCTTTTTTACTAAGTCCAGACAAAACTCCCAAAACGAGCATCACATATATCTTTTATTCGGCATCATTTCCTGGGTAGTCTGCTCCTTAATACCAGTGACCAGTTGTAGCCCAAATTAATCCCTTATACTCATGGCAACTTTCTCGGCCTTGTTAACATTTGACATTGATCATCCTATAAATCTTGAACTTCCAGGATGCTGAGTTAGACACTTAGGAACCTCAGCTTTGTCTTCTTAGCAAAAGCCATACATTGCTCTATTTTTTTTTGTGGGTACTGGGGGTCAACCTCAGGACCTCGCGCGCCAGCAGGTGCCCGTGCCTCTGAGCGATATCACCGGCCTTTTTTTGTATGTGGGTTCTGGGAGTCAAACTCGGGCCCTCGTGCTTGCCAGGCAGGCGCTTATGCTGCTGAGCCATCTCACCGGCCCCTGCTCTATGTTATAGATTGTGTATGTCATTTTGTTTAATTCTTAAACCAGATAATTCTATCTCATTTATTGTTACATATTTTTCATTTGATCAAAACTGACTGACTATATCACAGATGATACAAGATATTTTCACTGCTTTCCCCCTTTGTTTTTTGACATAGGGTCTTGCTATGTGGTCCAGGGTAGCCTTGAGCTCAATATGTAGCCCAGGCTGGCCTCAGACTCCATGGTTTCTCCTGCGTCAGCCTCCCAAGTGCTTGGATTGCAGGTGTACACCACCATGCCCAACTATATCCTTGTTTTATTCACAGATAAATGTTAAAGGAGGGACTGTGCTACATGTTTTTTTTTCTTTGAGGAAATTTTGAAATTAACATCTCCTTTAGTTCAAATGTACTGATCCATTAAGAATCTGTAAATCAAACTCAGAAATTTCATAGTTACTGCTCTTTGTTGAGTGCTTACATTGTACCAGCTAGGTTGTAAAATGTATTATATGTATTATTCCACATGGTATGCAGTAGATACTATTACCTCAGTCATTTTGTGTGTGAGGAAACCAGAATTAAGTAATTTGCTTGCCTGTAGTTACAGCTACTTGGGAGGCTGAGGTGGGAAGATCTCTTGAGCTCAGGAGTTTGAGACAAGCTGGGCAACATAGTGAGACCCGGTCTCCAAAGGAAAGGAAAGTAATTTAAGGTCTCACAGCCAATGGAGTCCAGATTCAGGCACAGATCTATAACTCTGTGTGTGTGTGTGTGTGTGTGTGTATTACTAAGGACTGAACCCAGGACCTTCATACTGAGCTATATTCCCAGCCCCCTGCCCCCCTTTTTGAGACAGGGTCTTGCTGTGCTGCCGAATTGCCCAGGTTGGGCATGAACTTGGGCTGGGATTACAGGCATTGGAGTGCTTATTCTAAAATACTGTATTATCTAGACATCATAGAATATGAGGAAAGAAAAATCACATTGTAGTTCAGGAAGTGATCTTCAGTTCTTTTAAACATGTCCTTTGTACTGAGGCTCGAAAGAGTAAGGTGACCTTGGCAAGGTCACTTGGCTTTACAAGGACAGAGCTGAGTCTAGCCAAGATCACTGGGTTCTGAGACTGGAACTCACTCCAGTGGACAGCATTGCCTCTCCTGTGGAAGCACTGACCTGATGGCTGAGATTACTTTTTTTTCTTTTTTTGAAACAGGGTCTCGCTGTGTAGTTCAGGCTGGCCTTGAGTTCACTATGTAGCTCAGGCTGGCCTTTAACTTGCAGTGATCCTCCTGCCTCAGCCTCCTGAGTGCAAGGATTACAGGCATGCGCCACCACACCTGGCTGAGATGACTTTAAGTGGCAAGCTTACACTGTACTTTTTGCAGTGGAGGAAGAATGACAGAGGGTATTATTAGGGACACAGATGACCTTGAGGTTTATTCTAGCCTCAGGCATACAACCTGGGAAGAACATTCCTTAGCCAGCAAGTTGTTCTTTTCCATTCTATTTCTTATTGTCAGAGGAAACTGATTGTGAGCTGTGTCTTACAGTCTCTCTTTTTGTCTGTTCACTTCTTCATGCATTCACTATGACAAGTTAGGAAGGTTACAGGTCATTTTATTATTTTCCTGCAGAGAATCAAAGCACCCAACATAAATCAGATTAATTGCAGGAGGAAATGGGTTTCAGAAACTTTGACCACAAAGTGCCTTTTGGGAGGTGCAGTACAGATGAATTTAGAGTCAGACCTAGGGAAGAATTTTGTCTGGAGTATATATTTACCTTCTGTGTGTGCTGGGGAAGGTTCTTAACCTGTCTGACCTTACTTTCTTCCGCTGTAATGGTAATAATATCTATCTTATGAGAAATGAATATAATAACATATGAGTAATTACGAGAAAGGAATATAATAACATATGGTAGTTGACTGTTGCTGAGTGTATGCCAGTAAATAAGTGAGAGTACACATCATTTCCATTTTGGAACAGCATAAAACCTGCTCTGACAGCCAGTTAGAGCTTCCTTCATGAGGAGGCCTTTTGTAATTATCTGCTGTTGTGTACAAGTAAAATTTCCGTATGAGGGAGCAACCACTTAGTGGCACACCCTTGTAATCTGAGTACTTGGGAGGCTGAGGCAGGAGGATAGGGAGTTTGAGGACAGCTTGGGCTACCTAGTAAGTTCAAGGCCAGCCTGGACTGTATAGCAAGACCCTGTCTCAAAAGAAAGAAAGAAAAAGAAAAACCTAATTTATTTGAGTTATTGTGGTTTAGGAGCTAGTTTTCAGTGGGCCAGTCTGAGGTAAGTCTTAAACTTTTGAATGCACAAGTAGTAGGACCATTTGTTTCAGTGAAAAATTGTCTCATAATTGCCCCTTAAAATCCTCAAGTGCTAAGTGGTAGTAATTCTGATAAAATGAAAACTTTATGTTTTTCAAAAGCAATGATTATTAAAATCATTTCAAGTGTGGGGGTTGTATTTTCCATTTTGGTGTTTCCCAATCTGCAGATAGATTACTTCTAAATTCATTGCATCTTGTATAGTGAGAACTTTCTAGTGGATACACTTCAAATTCATTTTAGAGAAATGAACTAATGTCTAACCTTTGCATTTGAATATTTCTAAAATAGGTTTAAATTACAGGTTCATATTTTCATGTCTAAGTTATAGAAAGTTTCTCATTTAAATGAGTGCTCCATTTAAAGCTGACAGCATGTTCTTATAAATAGGATTCAAGGATTGCTCTATTCTTAAATACATTCATGGGTATGAACCATAAATAGTGATCTTGAGCAGTGCTTCAGTAAGAGGAGGAATGGGAAGACTCATAGGAAATCATTTTAGAGTATAGACTATTTTGTGTCATGTCTTTGGCTTAAATCTATGTGTTACTGAAGGTTTTCACCATATCTGGTTACCGTCATCCCTATTCTCAGAAGCTGCAAGTTTTCTGGTGGTCTGTGTGACGTGAGATTATTTGCCCAGTGCTAAGAAAACATACCCCCTCTGCTGCCATGATCTGTCCATTTTGAAGGAGAAAAGGAAAAGGGATACTAAAATATATGCCATATAAAGTTGAAGTCTTTTACATTTTTAACTGTCTTAAAATATATTTGTAATATAGAATTTGCTCCTCATCAAATGACAAAATTTAGGAAGCAGAGCATGCATGGTTGACAATAATTTGGAAGTTGGAGGATTACTATGTATGGTGGTATTTAATGTCATTTTCACAGTATTAAAAAGGAAAACTCCACAATGTGTATAAAACTAGTCATTTTGGAAGGTTTTCAGAATAAAGTTGCCTATGATCTGTGTTTTATTCCTCTAAAATTTGTGATAGAATAATGGCCAAAGTGAAATGCATTTCTTTATTACAGAATTACTGAGAGCCTTTGTGCTTGTGTGCCTTAAGGACCTTCAAAAAGGAGGATACGTTATGCAGTGTTACTCAGACTTACTCGACCATGGAACCCTGTTTGTGAGAACATCTGATAAATATTTCATGGTTTAACTGGTCTGTAGTGGAGCCCATTTGAGCAGTTCTGGTGTAATTTCAATAAAAATGAACCATTTTGTATAGGGTAGCTTGCCCACTAGTGGGAAGGGACTGTCCTGGCAAGATATGTCTTAAAAGAGATATAGACTCTTGGGGGTGAATGTGACTTAAAAGGTCATATAATCCAGTTTCCAATCATCATTAGCATCATCACAATGTTGTCATTTCTACATGTGTTATGCATTGGGTCTTTTCTTTTGAGTCTCACTATGTATTCCAGACTGGCCTTGAACTTGCATCAATCTTCTTGCCTTAGCCTCCAGAGTGCTGGGATTATACGGGTGTACCACCACACTGGCTTAATTTTTTTTTTTTTAATCTTAAATTTACTATTCATCTGCTTTTTTTTTTTTTTTTGTGGGTACCAGGGGTTGACCTCAGGACCTCGCGCGCCAGCAGGCGCCTGTGCCACTGAGCGATATCACTGGCCCTTTTTCCGTATGTGGGTGCCGGGAGTCGAACTCGGGCCCTCACGCTTGCCAGGCAGGCGCTTATGCCGCTGAGCCATCTCACCCGCCCCTCATCTGCTTTTCAACATCTCCATTACCCTATTTTCTAGTAACTAGGTTACTACAGTATCCTGTTTTCCTTGTTATCCCCTCCCCTCTCTCCCTCCCCGCTCCCTCTCTCTCCTGGTTTGTTTTCTTCCTTCCTTCCTTTCTTTCTCTTTCTTTCTTTCTTCTTTCTGTCTGTCTGTCTGTCTGTCTTTCTGTCTTTCTGTCTGTCTTTCTTTCTTTTTTTCTGTGGTACTGGGGATTGAGCCCAGGGCTTTTGCACTGAACTGCATCCCCAGCCCTTTAAATTTTTTTTCTTTGTATTGTGACAGGATCTAGCTAAGTTGTCCAGGCTGGGCTTGAATTTGAGATTTTCCTGCCTCAATCTTCCAAAGTGCTGGAATTTCAGGCCTATACCACCATGCCTGGTTGGTCCTGTTAGTTTTCTGGCTTTGCTTCTAGCATTTTGGCTGCTGCCATACCCAAACTACATCTCTTCCAGGAATTCAATGCTTGGCACATGTAGCTTGCTTTGTCTTAGTAGGCTCCTTAGGATTTTAAATCTCCCCAAGAAGCCCTCTCTGACCAATTTTAAATTTATGTAGGCCTTGGGTCCTTCTGTATCATACATTTCCCTGTGTCGTGACTCTTAACACATGACACTGATTGTTTTTCTTACAGACCTTCATCTCCTTGAGGACAGGAGTCGCAGCATCTTCTTTAGGATCCTGAGCTTACTTAGTACAATGCCTGTGCCTATCAGTACTTATTAAACAATGAAATTATCCCAGCTAATCCTTATAGCTTTGTGAGATATTTCCCAGTATAGGAGTCTGGCCGCAGCAGGAGGTTACTCAGCTAAACTGTGATGAGGAAGGATTAGAACTAAATCTGTCAAGCTGCAGAGACTAGGCATTTTCTCCTGCTACTCCACGAGGCTGCTCTTTCTCTTCTTCCCTTTACACATTGCTGTCAAGTACCGGTTGAAGCAGCCTGTGCCTGGCAACCCCGTTCATAGCTTTTGAGTCAGCTGTTGCCACTTTGGACAGCTTTGAGAACTGAAGTAGGTCCCTCTAGAGTAATTTTCTGCCCATTGGTCTTTTTTTTTTTTTTTTTTTGTGGGTACCGGGGGGTCGACCTCAGGACCTCGCACGCCAGGAGGCGCCCGTGCCGCTGAGCGATATCACCGGCCCCTTTTTCGTATGTGGGATCCGGGAGTCGAACTCGGGTCCTCGCGCTTGCAAGGCAGGCGCTTAAACCGCTGAGCCATCTCACCGGCCCTCCATTGGTCTTAATTTATGTTTGGATAATATAATTTTTGTTTTTTGTTGTTATTGAGGTAAGGTCTTGCTGTGTAATCCAGGCTGGCCTGGAACTTGCTGTGTAGCCCAGTCTCACCTTGAACTCCTAAGTGCTGGGATTATAGGCATGCACCACCACACCCATGTCTACATCGCTTTATTTTAGTAACGTTCATTGCTCAGTGTATTTCTGGTTTTTCTTCTTTTTTTGTCTTTTTGAGACAGGGTTTCACTGTGCAGTTCAGGCTGGCCTTGAACCCGCAGTGATTCTCCTGTCTCAGCCTCCTGAGTGCTGGGAATACAGGCATGTGCCAC
This sequence comes from Erethizon dorsatum, assembly GCA_028451465.1. Classification (NCBI taxonomy): domain Eukaryota; kingdom Metazoa; phylum Chordata; class Mammalia; order Rodentia; family Erethizontidae; genus Erethizon; species Erethizon dorsatum. The sequence continues at coordinate 102,812,504 of CM051827.1, read as the reverse complement.
CACGCCCGGCAGTGTTTCTGATTTTTCTTTAGGGGCTATCTTCAGGCCTTCTGTCGGATTATTTTGAAAATGTGTTGACACTTTTTCTTTTTAAACCTTGAGGTGGATTTGATCTGGGAAATAGCTTATAGTTGTTTAGGATCAAGTCAGGTGCAAAATAGGGGTTAGAAAGTACATTCTGGCAGCCCTTAGTTTTCTTGGGATTTATTTATAATTAAAAAAATTTTTTTGAACTGAAATTTAAAATGGAAAGATTTGACATTAAAACAAATGTCCTGGCTGTTGCTTCTTTTAAGAGTCTGAAGCTCTTGTTGCTGTAGACCAGTGTTCTGCATGGGCCTTTTCATTGGAGTTGGTAGTGGTTGCTCTGCTTTTAAAGAGGACATTTACTTTCCAGTTTTCATCAATCTCGTTGCTTCCTCTTGTGACTGAGGTTGGGTTTGGACTTTACCTTTGTGCTTAGCACTAGGGATATATGTAAATGTAAGAAAGCCACAGTTGCTGCTGCACATTCTGCCACACACTTGTAATTACAGCCATGTACTCAGGAGGCCGAGGCAGGAAAATCACAAGTTCAGAGCCAACCTAGAGAACTTAGTAAGACCCTGTTTTAAAATAATAATGTTATAAAAAGTTCTGGAGACAGAGGTCAGTGGTAGAGCAGCTGCCTAGCATGTGCAAGTCCCTGGGTTCATCTTCCAGTACCACTAAAGAAGCAAGGGAGGGAGAGGGCGAGGGAGGGAAGAGGAAGAAAATAGAGACAGTTGCTGTGTTCAAAAAGTCTTTTTCTGGAAATGGAGATGTATTAAGTAATTATAATATGCGTTAGAACTAAATAGATACTAATTGAACACATATCATAATACAGATAATATGCTGAGTGCTTTTCCTTTTCTCAATACAGTATCTCTGAATTAGTGTTTTTTTGTTTTTTTTTCCTTTCCCCATCTTACACGTGAAGAAACGAGCTCAGGAATGGTTAAGTAATAGTCCAGGAGCACACAGCTAGTAAGTAGGCAGCTACGATTCAGGAATCAGCCTTCTGACTGGGCACCATTTCTCTCCCTGCCTTGTTTGAAAGCACTGAAGCTTGAACTACGTAACCAGCTGTTTTTCTTTCATAGTGATTTGAGTGTTTTTCGGGTGAGAAAATCTAATTGTCTGGTGGAGAGGGCTACTGAGTTCCTTGGCCAGGAAAGAATGGGAATTGCAGTTTCAGACATTCCATGAGGTTCTTAGTCCACAGTGATGACAGACTAGAGAAAACTATAGTAAACGAGTGGGTCAGGCTGCCAAATGGAGATCCAAGGACAGTTTGAGTTCCCTTCCCACTGTGGCTTCAGTTCTACAAAGGTGACTGTTGATGAGAAATAGGAGTTGAAGTGTTTTTCTTGTACACTGCCAAGAACTAATAAAAACTATGCCGAAGGACTTCGCAGAGTATCGGGGGACATGATTGGTTTAATATGATACATCAAAAGCAGAGTTGAAGGGCAGTCTTTTGGAACAGTAACCAGACCTCAGCTTAGATTGGTGGTGAAAGGCATGGATTTCCGGCATAAAAACTGGAGATTTTAGTAGCAGCTGGGAGTCCTCCCATATGGCCCTTTATTGCCAAAGAATTGCTTGCTGCAGGTTTGCAGGGTACACTGGGGATCAAAGACACATTTCCTTGAAGTAGCTATAGAGACTTACACAGGTCTTGTCCCTCTTTGCACCTTAGCTTCTCTGTAAAGCGAGGCATGATTGGATGACTTTTAGCACTTTATGTTTTTTCAGTGTTTATTCAAGCACAGTACAATATATTTTACATATATTAGCTCATTTAATCCTTATGGTGGATCCATAATATAGATGGTGATAATTGTATATGTGATATTATGGACAAACAGAGGCTTGGGCTTAGCCCAGTGTCATACAGTTAATAAGTAGAGGAGCCAGAATTTGCATGTAGCTCTGCCTGACACTCATGTGTTTAGTTTTGCCATACTGACAGTAATTAATAGTGAAATTGTGAACATATTCCCTGCCCCACCCCCAGCTGCTTTTTTCTGTGTAGCTGACTTGGCCCTTAGAGTTGTGGGGTTAAGAGAGGTTCTAGTATGCCTTCTCTCCACAGCCTGGCAATAGTTATTCAGAGTCTGTGAGCTAAGCTTTTGTGAAAAGAATTACACCTGCAACTCAGTAGCTTCAGGAACTGCCCTGTAGCATCCTGTTAGCATCATCAAACTCTTCTTTGGATGCCAGAGTGAAATTGCCTCACATTCTTTTAATGCAGTATTTTAATATGTATTGTTGTTAATGGTTTAGTTGTTTCAAGTCCTTATAAATGTGGTTAATTACTGGCTCAGCTAATAATTTATTAATAATATCTGCATGATTTAAAGGACGCTGTTTTGTCAGATACTTAGCTAGGTCTCTAATGGGCAAATGAAATGTAACATTAGTCATATTTGTAGTTTTTAAATTAGTAAAGTTGGATAATGGTTTATGATGCCATAGATACATATGTGGCACCTAAGAATTTCCTTAGATGTGCTCTGTAGTGCTGGTGCCTTGGTAAGTAGCTTGGTACAGTGGAAAAAGCACAACTCTAAGTAGGATCTGAGTGTGCAGCTAGATGCGTGGTTAGGAGCCAGTTAACTTCATTTTCAGAGCCTTCCTTTGTCTCATCTATAAAAGGGAGCTGTAGTGAGAATTAGAGAAGTAAAGTCTATAATGTTTTTTGACACTAATTGGCGATCAGAAATGACTTCATTTCACTATGGTAAGTGACTACAGTGTGTATAGGAAAGAAATGTGGCAAAGTGATAGGACAGGCCACACCACAGCTCTGCACATGCCAAGGGTGAGTGCTTCTGTGAGGTCGGGCCAGGAATTTTTAGTAAGGATCTCATCTACCTGGAGAACAACTGTGTGAATCCTAGGATACTTAGCTTTCATAGGAGGAAGCAGATCTAAGGAGATTGTTAAATGTTTCAAGTTATGGTAAGGTGTTTCTGTGTGAGTGTTTTACAAGAAGAAACAAAAGCAAGACACATTAATGGATTTTTACCATATTAAGAGCCTTCTTTTAAAACCTAAGTACAGATCCCTAAATCTGTAAGCACATCTGTGAGCACCACTGATGAACTTCAGTACCCCAGTATATCTTCAGCCATCACAGCAGGTAAAAATACTCTTAATATCTCTTCTGAGCTCAGCCCTGCTGCTTATTCTTGATAATGTAGTAGAAAAAGTTTATCTTCTATATCAAAATTCTGTAACATTAAAGGCTAATCAGTAACATTTTGTAACTGCCCTAAATAAAAGAGCTAATCCATCAATCTACAGTATAATGTGCTTCTTTTGTTCGCTTGTTTTTTTTTTTTTTTTTGTGGGTACCAGGGGGTCGACCTCAGGACCTCGCGCGCCAGCAGGCGCCCGTGCCACTGAGCGATATCACCGGCCCCTTTTTCGTATGTGGGTTCCGGGAGTCGAACTCGGGCCCTCGCGCTTGCCGGGCAGGCGCTTAAGCTGCTGAGCCATCTCACAGGCCCTGTTCGCTTGTTTTTTGAGACAGGGTCTCACTAGGTAGTTCAACCTGACCTTGAACTTGTGCCAATCCCAGTTCTGGGATTACAGGAGTGTGCCATCACGCCCAACTATCATGTGCTTTTAACAGTGTATTTACTGATGTTCTATCTTCTTTGCCAGCCTCTCCCCTTCCAATTCTGATTATATTTTCCTCTTGGGTTCCTGATAGACTTTTATTTTATTTCTGGGACTGGGAGTTGAATGCAGGACCTGGAATGTGCTAGGCAAGTACTCTAGCACTGGACTGCATCACCAGCCCCTTTTTATTTTATTTTGTTTTGTTTTTTTGAAACAGGGTCTTAGTATGTAGCACAGGCTGACATTGAATTTGCAGTCCTCCTGCCTCAGCCTCCTGAGTACTGGGATTACAGACATGTGACACCATCCTTAACCCTTTTTTATTAATTTATTTAGGTACTGGGAATAGAACTCAGGACCTTGTACTTGCCAGGCAGGCGCTTGTGCCACTGTGCATATCCCTGGCCCTTGACCCCTTTTTAATTTGTTTTGAGGTGAGGTCTCTAAATTGCCAGGCTGGCCTTGAGTTTGTGGTCAACCCCCTCCCCTCAAGCTGGATTATAGTTGTGCACCACTGTGCCTGGCTTGGTAGACTGTTTTGAAGTGCTACTACCCCTGCCATCAACTTCATACATCACATTGAGTTTCCCTATTTTGATTACTTTGTGTTTTGGAATAAACTATTTTGTCCTCATAGTAATCTGTGCTTTTAAAGTTACCAAGAGGTAGTGACAGGTTTAGACAAACTGCAACTAGCCTGTGGGCATCGATATCACTCTTCATTACCATTAAAGGTGCTGTGTTTTCTTTGGATTAGCCCTACCCAGTTTTATGTTTCTTCTGTTAATACTCAACAGAAAATTAAGGTCAATTAGTCATAATTTTCCAACCTTGTGCACATTGCTTATCTGGCTTACTGTCATAGGATACAGTAGCAATCTCTTACAGACATCATTGATGACCAATCAGAAGCAGTTAAATTACCTTAAAATTTTTAAATGGAACTCTGACAGCCAATAAGAAATCCTTTGGGTGGGAACTGTAACAACCCTTATCTTTGATTTTTAAGAACAATTCTAAATTTGCAGTACCCTGTTTGGAAGCACATGAGGCCCTAGTACATTTGCTGTGTACATTTTCTAAACATTTCCAGTTCTTAATTTCCCGGTAGTTTGAAGTATGAGTCTTGACCCCTGTTCTGCTTCTCAAGGTAACTTTAAAACAGGAAGTGTACAAAAGAGGTAACTGATGACGTGAACAGCCAATCATGGCTTTGTGTTCTTAGCTGATAAAGCAGCTCAGCCAATGGGACTGCTTTGGAGGCAAGGTTTGGTGTCAAATAGCAGGCTAGATTGAATGCCTTTGACTGTTAAAGTGGAAGGAGGCTGGAGGGCTTCACTGGAGCCTCGGAGTTTTTCACTGAGGCAGGGGTCAGCTGAAAGACAAAGAAAAATGGCGAATAGTTTGTTGGGGGGTGGGGGTACAGCTGTTCGGGTTTTCACTGGAGTGGACATTCCAGACTCAGGTTTCTGCATCTCCTGCTGCTTTTGTTTCCTCCGTCCTTTTTGGGGGGAGGGATAGGAGTGACTTAAATTCTCCCTGTCTGAGGAGATATAAATAACTACATGTAAAATTAATGCAGTTCCCGGTAAGTTTAATTCTTTGTTTTGTGTTGAAATGATAGAAACTGTTTAGCTTCAGACAGTGTAGACAAGTTGCACTGTTTCAGAAAATGGCCACTTTACATTCCATGCATACCTTTTGGTGCACCTAGAATACCTTGGTGTGTTTAGATTTTGCATGTCCTTCAGCTAGGATTTCTTTTCCTAGTTGAGTATCAAAAAGATCAGATACAAGAAGAAGGGCTAATCATTTTCCAGGGGCACACAGAAGCAAAGTACTTTCTCTTTGCATTGGGTAAACTTAACTGTTTTCCAAATAATCTTCCTTTGTTCAAGTGCACTGAACCTTTCCTGTAGATTCTATCTGAGTTGTTTGAGTTTTTCTATTTCCGTGAACTTTATTGACATCTGTATTTTTAGAGATAGAAGCCATACTCTTACTATTTGAAATTTGTGTGGAAATAATGATTTGCACTGATGCAGGTTTTAATGGCCAGGGCCCACATGCCAGTGTGAAATTCTCCCATAACTTTTTGATCTACCTGTCTGCTTCTAGATTCTAATGAATATTGATATAATAACAATTTTTATTTTAAAATGCACATTTTAGCTTAGAATGCTGGTTAGCAACATACTTGTCCAGTTATACTGGCAGTGATAACAAATCTTTTTCCACCAATTTCAAACATTTTGTCAGGTGTTGGTTTGATTTTTTTAAAAATAATCTGAGCAAAATGCTTTTCATTTTCAGTATGTAATGTTTAAAATCCTAATTTATCTGCAGTTTGTAAATAGGAAAGTTAAGAGTGTAGGCACCATATCTTTTGCCCTTGATGTATTTCTCCCTCTTTAGGTAAATGAAGCTAATGTATGTTGCTAATCATTAACAATCAGTTCTTGTGAATAGTGAAATCTTCAATCCCATGTACTAAGATCTGTAATACACCCAATTTTAAAAAGGAGTTCTTTGTTTTCTTTTTATTTGCAAATATGGAATGAAGGTCATTGGAACATTTCTGCAGCAGACTCCTAGTAGAGCAGTGAGCCAGCAGCACTCTGTCTCTGCTTAGGGAAATGGAGCAGGCCCTATTAAAGGAGAAGTTTGGAGGCTGTTGATTCGCCTTCCCTAGCTTCCTCTTGAGTAAAGGATTTACCTGAGAGGTTCTCACAGGGTTTAGATTTTGGGCTCTTTGAGTTAGCTGTGGTAGCTAACAGTCAAAGTTCCTGGATACAGGCCTCTGTCGTTGCTCAGAAAAGTGACCTTGAAAAACTGCCGAGGAGTTGAAAGATTGAAGGACAAAGTTTGTTTGTACAGATTTATACTGAAAAACTCTTTTTAAGATGAAAAGAGACTGTACTTCTGATGTTCAAGTCCAGTGGTTAGTAGGAATCTGTTACAGATTCAAACTGAGAGTTTTTAAGCAATAAGACAATAGTGCTGCATTCATTCTCTCTCCCACACGACTCTCTTCCCTCCCCCCAGCAAAAAATTCTAACTCCTTCTGGTATGATAGTTGATTGAATTGCCTAACAGATTCAGAATTCCTTGCATGCTACCTTGTCTTCTTTGTAATCTAGAGGGTTCTTAGTGAAGAATGGTATTTCAGGAGTCCAAGGTACTTGTATTTGTAAAACTCCTTTTTGGGAGATTGGAATGCTTATGGTAAGAAAATATTCATTTTGGGAATTAAAATCCTAAGAGAAAGGAGTATGTGTTAAGTATTACATAAGGGCTAATTATTCTAATTTAAATTTATTTTTACAGGCCACTGATTTATATGTTACAAGTTGCTCAAGTTTTTAGAAATAATTTAAGAAACAGTTGTAGATACCGAAAGACCATACTGGCTCTTGGAGAGAAGCTATGGAATAGGGCAGGTAAAGTGAAGGTGGGATACAGCATGAGGCCGAGATAAAAGCTCTATAAACTTAAGAAATGTGTGGATTTAGCTACTTAAATATCTATCTTAGGTTCTTCACCCTTTTAGAGTAATGGACTTTTAGAGAATCTGACCCACTGTCTGCAAAAATGCACATGGGCATGCCTGTGCAAAGCCTCTGGTAAGTTAAGATATCTTCTGGTGTATGTTGCATGGCATTTATATGATTTCCTGATTTAATACTCTAGAAGGTAAACATGTCCAAAAAGAGCAAAGGCCTTCTAGAGCTTAACTAGAAACTGCATGTGTTTGGGGGAGGTATGTGGATGAGACTTAGGAGAGATCTGAGATTTGGACTTTTTTTACTCTGGTAATAATTGTGAGGTAGCACAGTGCAAACCATTTAAAGATAAGAAAAGTGTGTTCAATTCCTACTCAGCTCTCACCAGCTTTGTGATCCAGACCCTTAGTATCAGCTTCCTCACATTTTAAATGGGCCTCAAAATAGCACCTTATTTAGCACCTTATTTGAGTCTTGAGTGACATCATGTATGTCAAAGTGCTGATTATGAACTGTTGCATAAGTGTTAGCTGCTACTAATCCAGGTCAATTGGGAGATTAAGTGTTTATGTAGACAGGAGTAGCGTTGCAAAAAAAAATGCCGATATTTTAGTATATTTACAAAGTAGTTTGTTTAAACCTGACACATGTGCCTTCACCCGCATGTTTCTATTTATGCTGATAGGACCTGTCTGCGTAATGCACACTTTGAGACCATCACACTTTGGTCCATCCAGAGTTTTATGAAAGAATATAAAACTTTTCAAAAATTAAGGGCCTCAGAATAAGATGAAGTGGGAATGCTGTTTTTTTTTTTTTTTTTTTTTTTTTTTTTTGAGACAGGGTTTCACTTTGTAGTTCATGCTGGCCCTGGACTTTCTGTGTAGTCCAGGCTGGCCTCGAACTCGCAGCAATCCTCCTGCCTCAGCCTCCACAGTGCTGGGATTACAGGTGTGCACTACCATGCACAGCTGGAATGCTGTTTTTTAAAACAGCATTAGATTTAGGAACCTCTCATAATAAAAACCAGAACCCTGTTCTGATTGGATTCTGAGATTTGCACTGTAATGCAGGTAAGTTGTAATGGTTGCCTGTGTTTACCAGCAGAGGTTACATTTTTAGTTGATGTACCAAATATTTATAAAGTAAACTGAAGCCTTTTTGTTTGTTTGTTTACTTTGTGGTCATATGATCTCTCTGTCACTGTTCAAGTTTGGGAGGCAGTTGCAGCTTGCAGAGTGGCAGCAACCAAGTAAATGTTGGAATGAAGACTAAAACATTGGTCTCATTAAAATCTAAGCAGTAGCATAAAATACACAGTTGATTCTTACTGTGAGATACTTTTAAAAATGTAAATGATGGAAACCCCTGCATGCACACCGTTTTACATGCCTATAGTTATTGTATTTTTAGGGGACCCCTCCCCATATTTTGTGATCTATTTGATTTCCTGTCCCATCATGTCACTCCTTCTTAGGCATGGTCATTCAGCATTGATGTGCCTTTCTGTGTATCGTCGCCAAATAAAATTCGAGTTCAAGGAATGTGTATTTTTGAAAACATCAAACATCACAGTGGGTTTTTTGTTCCTAAAACAAGTTGAGGTCTCCTGTTGTGATTAGCTGAATGTGGTAGTATATACCTGTAATCACAGCTACTAGAGAGGCTGAGGCAGGACAAATTAAAGCCCAGCCTGGATAATTTAGCAAGACCCTGTCTTAAAATTTAAAATGTAGAAAGGATTGGTAGGGGCCGGTGAGATAGCTCAGCGCCATAAGTGCCTGCCTGGCAAGTGCGAGGTCCTGAGTTCGACTCCCGGAACCCACATAAAGGAAAAAAAGGGCCGGTGATATCGCTCAGCAGCATGGGCGCCTGCTGGCACGCAAGGGCCTGAGTTCGACCCCTGGTACCCACAAAAAAAGAAAGGACTGGGGGAAAGGTAGCTCAGTGGTAGAGTATCCTTGGGTTCTATCCCTAGTACTGTTAAAAAAAAAAAAAAAAAAGAGAAAGATGCTGTATACTTGGGGAGGGGGAAGACAGAGCTTCAGTAACCCAAAAAACATTCTTGGTGGGTGGGTGGGATACTGGGGATTGAACTTAGGGAGCATTTAGCAATATCACCAGTCCTTTTATTTTATTTTATTTTTTCCCTTTTTTTATTTTGAGAGAATCTGGCTAAGTTGCCTGGGTTGTCCTCTTAACTTTTCACCCTCCTGCCTCATCCTCCAGAGTAGCTGGAATTACAGGTGTGTACTGCTGAACCCTGCCCAAAAAAATTCTCTCCCTCCCCCTGCAGTACTGAGGATGGAACCCAGAACCTTTGCACTTAGCTACATCCCCCAACCCTTTTCTTAATTTTATATTTTAAGACAGGGTCTCATTGAGCCCTTAAGTTGCCCAGGCTAGTGTCAAACTTGTGATCCTCCTGCCTTAGCCTCCCAGAGTGCTGGAATTACAGGCATGCATCACCATGTGTATCTTTTGAACAGTGTTTTTGAAGCTGATCATAGTTGCCTTCATGAATCAAATTATTTTTACCCATCTCTATTTGATTTCCTGTCCTGTTAAGTCTCTTCCTTTTAGACATGGTCAGTAATTACACATACAAAAATTGAAAACTGGTAAGTTAGGCTCGTGGGAATCATTTAGGGAGTATGTCCCTTCTCATAAAGTAGAGAAATTGAGTTCCTGAAAGATTAGATGCCCTTAGTGAGGTCTTTGAGCTTTTTAGCGGCTGGTCTGAAGAGGAGATTTGATTCCCATTCAGTTCATTGTATGCTGCTTTTATTCCTCTGGGTTGTTTTTACTGTTTATCTTTCATGCTTTTCTTCTTTTTGGTACCTCCATACAGGTTTCCTGTTTGGATACAGAAGGAACAGAGAGAAAATAGGCCATGGTGGAGGACCATAAGTCTCCACAAGGAGCCCATGGGTTAGAAAGTGTGCTGTAGCAGCACACTTAGCATCCCTTTTGGGCTCAGAAGATCTCTCGCCTCAGCCAATTGCTTATCCAGAAAATGGAGGATCAGCCAGGAAGCTAATGGTGCCCACCTGGCTGAGATGTCCCTGTGAGCTGGGTTACTTTTATGCCTTACAAGGAAGGAAACTAAGGGATATAAACAAAACATCTGTGTGCCAGTTAGTGTTTTTTTACTTTTCTAATTAGTGACACTTCAAGAACAAGCTTGTTCTCAAGTAAGTTAGGGCTTTGTTCTTGAAATGAGTCCTTAAACTAACCTCCAATTAATAAAACAAAGATCTCAGGGTCATTTTAAGCATTTGTGGTGATTAAAATAGGAATCATTTAAATAATATTGTAACTATACTAGTTGTAGATTTTCCCACCAGCAAAGTGATATCATTTCTGTATATGTCATGTATGTTTGGATAGTCAGGCTTTTTCTTATTTTGCATATGTCTGGTAGACCATGATTTTTAAAAAATTTTAAAATTTTTCTTGTCACCTTCATATATTTGAACAAAAGTTGCAGCTTATTGAAAGAATGAGAAATTGAATGATGTAAATTATATAGTATTTAAGACCTGAAATGTACTATGATTGAAAATTAGACACAGCTGGATGGTATATGCATTACATGGAAGTTTAGATGTGGCAGGTGTGTGCCCCCCCTTAAAATTTTGGATAGATCTTGCCAAGTTGCCCAGGCTGGGCTGGAACTCGTGATCCTTTTATTTCAGCCTCTCAGAGTGCTGGGATTGCAAGCATGTACCACCACTGTGCTTACTTAGTATTCCTTCTTTTTTTTTTTTTTAAATATGTGGGTACTGGGAGTCGAACTCAGGACCTCGGTGCTTGCCAGGCATGCGCTTATGCCGCTGAGCTATATCACCAGCCCTCTTTTTCTTTTTGGTATTCTTTTTAATCTGTTCTTTTTGCTGCCTCAGTATTGGGTCCAGCTCTTCAGGACTTAGTCACATTTTGTGTTGTAACCCTTACCTTCCTATGTCTTCCAGTGGCATCACAAGATCCAAGCCCACTGTTCAGTAATTGACTGAAAGTTTTTCCCTACTCAGAGTATTATAAATTAAATCCCAATCAATATCCTACAGTGAAGAAATGAAGGTAAATGCCAGTATAAAGAAAGAACTAAAAAAAAATACCTTGTGAATGTTTAAAGTGGCATAACATAGTCTGTGACCTTGTATTCCTTTGCTCAGAGGAAGAAAGAAGACTAGAATAACACCACAGTAAGCTGCAGTGCTGATTCACTTAGTTATCTTTTTTTCTTGGAAGTAGTATCATTCTGATCCATATCTCTCATTTCAGTTATGTAGAAAACTAAAGGGAAGATCTGCTTGACTAGAAATGTCTAGATAGAATTAACTTTTCTTTTATCTAAGCTTTATAGCTTTTACCTTTGAAGAAATATTAAATTTGGATACTTTGTACTTCCTTTTGCCAGTTCACTGTGCATACTTGTCTTTTTTGTGGAAATGTTAAAAATGTATACCTATAAAATTTTACTCAGGGTTTAACAGATGATGTATAACAAGTATTAGAAGCTGATGGGGAAAGTGCAAATAAAGTACACAGAATCCAGGGGAGGGAAAACCTTGGTTTAGGAATGAAAAAAGGCATTTAATTAGGTGTTGGTCTTAGGGTTGTGGGAACAAAGATATTCCCGACATGGGGAAGAGAAGGATCAAGGCCATGAGTCACACAGTGCAGCTGAGCCAGGTGCAGTTGCGCATGCCTGCAGTCCCCAGCACTCTAAGAGGCTAAGGAGGAGGATTACAAGCCCAGCTTGGGTAACTAAACAACTTTTTGTCTCAAAAGTAAAATATTAAAAAAGGGCTGGAGATGAAGGAATGGGACTCAGTGTGAGGGCTCTGGATTCAATCCCCAGTACTGTTTTTTGTTTGTTTTTTTAAAAAAGTGCAGCTTGGACTAAAGAGAGCCATAATGGGCCACTCTGCTTTGAGTTAAGGACAGAAAGGAGTGATAGCTGGGTGTAGTGGCACATGCCTATAATCTCAGCACTCAAGAGGCAGAGGCAGGAAGGTCACTACAAGTTTGAGGCTAGCCTGAACTACATAGCGAGTAGGAACAGCTAATCAGTTAAGGGAACTGATTAAGAACACCATGACTCATCTAAAAATACTAATCTCTGCGGTTCAAGTCAGAAACCCAAATCTGGGAGCTGTCCAATATACACTGCAAAGTATGCACACACACAGCTAAGGAACATTTGTCTCAAATAAACAAAGCAAACATAAGAAAAAAAGAAAGGAGTGATAATAGAAAGAAGTCTTGAGAAGTTGGAATCAAATGATGGAGAACCTTGACTGCCAGGCTAAGAAATGTGAACACCCTCTAATTGACATTGGTGACCACGGAAGATTCATGGTAGTAGATTGACGTGGCTTTTTCAGAGCTCTACTTTTGGCAAGATTGATTACATGTCTTTATGGAAAATGAATTTGAATAGAAGACACTAGAAACTGAACAGTACAGTCAGTTCACATACTTAACTTTCACAATCCTTACAGGATTTTGGGAGGGTTACAATAAGTAGTAATGTAAAGGGTTTAAAACTGGACCTGACACACAGTACTCTCTAAATGGTGTTAGTAGTTATCATCATCATCATTTTTATTATTACATGGAGGTGACGAGGTTCTGGGCAGAGATAGTGGCAGTATGGAGAAAGGTCAGGAGATGGACACTGTTGGAGAGTTATTACAGAATTTAGCAGTTGATTGGAATTGAGGAACAAAGGAAGAAGGATTTCAGGCGATGAAGCCTGTGTCAACTGGCAGATAGAAACAGAAAAGTTACAAAGAGCAGGTTTGAGGAAAGAAGATAGATTTGAGTTTGGGTACAGGAAATTTTAGTTCTGAGTAGCTTTCCAGTTGGAGATATCCAGCATACATTTGTACGTTCAGGACCGGAGCTTTGGAGAAATATCAAAATTGGTGATATACATTTGGAATTGAAACTCATGGAGATTACAGCTGAACTAGGAGGACAGGTAGGAAAGAAAAAGGAAGAGAATGGACAGGTGAAAACTTTATGTCAAAGGTGGAAGCAGAAAAGATTGGACCCTCAAGTTGAGAAATTCAGAAACAGGCCCAATAGAGTCTTCTAGATCACTGTGGTCTAAATTTTTTTGATCGTACACTCCTATTATCTGAGCAGGCAGCTTCCATGTGGAAATAGTACTCTTTATTCCTTGTTCATTTTTATTAGTTTAGTTAAAACTAGAAAAAATATATGTCTTCTTGTCTAGGTATGCACAAGATAAAGGTGTTATTGTTAGCCCACATCTTCTTCAGAATGGTTAGAATACTGTGTGTGCACGATACATAGTTTCGAGTGAGGGTATCAGTATCAGCTCCCAGGCTAAATATGCAAGAAGCTAATACTAATGTTTTTTCTTTGTGGTTTGACATGTAAAAGATTAGAAATGCTGCCCTAGAGTCTGGTGGCTTTCACTTGCTGTGAAGACATACAGATATTTCCTTGAGATCTTGTTCAGTAGTTCCTTTGTACCTCTATCCCAGTGCAAAGCCTAGATTTCTGAGTTACATTGGACTTAGTCTTACTCATGTTAGCTTTGTGAAGTCTCAAATGGCAGCATCCTGTGTGAAGCCAACCAAAAATGCATGTATAGGAATTTGGCAGTGTTTGCTCAACAAGTAATTTATAGCCACATGATCATGATAATGCCAGTGAACAGCACACACAGTTAGTTACTGGGAATGTGACCAGCCTCATCTATAGGATTTAGCAGAATTTTTCAATATAAGGTACCTATATTTAGTTTCTAGGCTAAGTATATTATCTTCAATCTAAAATAAAGGCAGTAAGAAACTTTTCACTAGAAAAATAGTGGTAAATTTCCAGCCATTTCACTTGGTTATTTATATCCTGAACCCCATGATTATTTTTCTCCTGGTAATTAACTGGCCAAATGCCCATACAGCTACCATTGAAGATAGCGAAACTAGGTAATAGTATGTGAAGCATGGTACTTTATAGTTAATGAAGTGATTTATACTCATTCTCTTATTTGGTAGCTACCTAACATGGGTAGGACAGAAGATCGTCATCCCCATTTGGTGGATGACAGTCAGGCAGAGCCTATGACTAAGGACACAGCCCTATTCTCTCTGCACTCCACCTTGTTATTCTACATTAGAAAACAGTCTATAAAGCTTTGTATGTTTTATGGTGCTAATTCCTCCTCTCACTTTCTCTTTTTCTGTGCTTGCTTCTCCACCAAAAGGCATACATTTTAAAAAAAAAAAAAAGGAATTTCCCCAGAATTCTCACAGAGTTTGGTCAAAAAGAGGTGACTACATGTGGGGTGTGGTGGAGCACACCAGTAATGCTGCCACTCGAGGCAGCTGAGAGAGGAAGATTACAAGTTCAATTTAGGCAGCTTAGGCAGTTCAGCAAGACCCTGTCTCAGAATTAAAAATTTTAAAAAGGACCAGGGAAGTAGCTCAGTGCAAAGCCCTGGGTTTAATATCCCCTTCCCCCAAGTTACTACAGCCATTTTCAGAACAAAGCATTCTATAAATAGATATTGAGCATTACCAATGTTTTGAAAATTACATTTTGTGAATCCTAAATTCACTAAGGTCAAATAAATAGTTAAAAGACTTTTCCAGAATAGGTACATAGAGGTGTGTTAGGAGTTCTGTGATGTTCCTTAGCTGTGTGTGTGCACACTTTGCAGTGTATATTGGACAGCTCCCAGATTTGGGTTTCTGACTTGAACCACAGAGATTAGTATTTTTAGTTGAGTCATGGTGTTCTTAATCAGTTCCCTTAAATTTTCCTAGCTGTGATTTATAATCCTTGTTTTACCCCTAGTGAGACAGTTAAAACAAAGGAATTCTGGTATCTTGGAGTGATGACTGGGTAATTAAAATAACATTGTCACCATGTTCATGATATTTCAGTAGTTATAATTTTGAAACACTGCATAGAACTTAGCCAGATGATTCCTCCTATAAGTGTGCAGCTATGGAAACATCTCCAACAACGGGATTGGTCCAAGGCTGATCTGAACTATAGCGAAAGTTCACCAGGCCCCTGGAAAGTGAACTGTGGCCTACACGGCCTTTCATCCCCTCTGTTGGTTGGGAACTTGGTGATGTAGTCCCACTACTTGGAGGAAACTGAAACATAACAAGCTTGGAAATTGAAAGCTTCCTACCTTGAAATGTGTGAGAATCTGGCATCTTGGAATTTTGGAGTCTTTTTTTTTGTGTGTGGGTACCGGGGGTCAAACTCAGGACCTTGCGCTTGCCAGGCAGGCGCTTATGCTGCTGAGCCATCTCACTGGCCCCGGAGTCTCTTTTTTAAGGAGAATGATTAGGAAATTTTTAAAAACTTGGCAGATTTACAGATTCTTAAGTTTTTGGTCATCTATTGGGTTAGCAGTTCTAAAGTAGGAGGGGAACATTAAGTAAAAGAACACAGAACTGAGAATCAGGGAACGTGGATTCTAGTTTAAGCTCTGGCATATAGTTGTCCCATGGCCTTGGCCAAGTCCTTCAGTCTACCTGCATGAAGTATCTGTCAGATGAGATTTGTACCTATGGTGTCTTATGTGTTTGTGAGAAGAAAAAATGAGACAGTGTTAAGCTACTTTAAAACATTTAAAGTATGTACAAGTGTCAAGTATGTTAAGGATTAGCATAACCATCTCAGTTGCTTTGTACTCTTGAAGTGGTCTTGACATTTTCAATTCCTGGCAGCTCTGTACATGGAAGTGGAAGATTTAGGGTTTGGTTGGTTTAGAGGATTTGTTCTTTTCTCTCTTGCTCGCTCTCTCTCAATCTCCCCCCCTTAAGCATTTAAATCAATGATAAAAGACACTAAGCAGAGGGCAGAATTCACAGTGTGTCTGTGAGTCAGCAGAATCCATACAACCAAATCAATACAGCTAACCTCATATTGATATTCTTACAACGCCCTCAGGTTTTTAATTGAGAATTCTCTGCCTCCCCACAGTTTTCAGACTGATTATCCAGCACAATCTTCTATTTTCCAGTGGAGCCTGTGATTAAGTAATTGTCTGTATTTGTGCTTTATTTTCTAAAGTAGAGCAGGTTTCTCTCCATCGCCACTCTTGACTCTTCCTTTGGATTACTGCAGAGATTGTTGTATAGCTGAACACAAGTACTTAAGGAAAGGCCCTGTGTAAAAATTTCAAAGAAAAGACTCCAGTGGGGCCAGTGATACTTGAAGTTGTAAAATAGTTCTTGAGCTGCTTGTGTTTGATCATTCAACAGACGTGTATTGAATCCCCACCATGTTCAAGACATATTTGCCTTTAGGGTGTGTCAGAAACAAGGACAGTTGTAAGGCCTGGGGAGAAAATAGGAGTGTAGAAATTTTAGACTTAAAAAATAATATGTAATAATAATATTCCACACAAACTGGTCTGAAAATGCTACTAATAGAAATAGATTTGTGTGTGCCAGGAATGACTTCTTGGGGAGAAAAAATATTTAGTTACTAGTTAGTGAATATATATATTTAATTTAATTTTCTTATGTTTTTACTATAAAGACAAGTTTTTTACTAATGGTATCCCCGTAAACCCCATAAGCATTGGTTATAATTCATGAGATATTCTTTAAAATTCTTGCTTTCCAGAGTATATTTCCTTCGATGGAACCAGCCAGAGCTCTCTTCAGAGAAAAGAATCTTTTTTTGGGTGGTGGGGCCAGGTAGGACCAGGTGGGGTAGGGAGCTGCCCTAGACTCCCAAGTTTCAGTTCCTTCCACAAGACAAAACAGCCACATACTTCTAGCTTACAGAAGTCTGAAGTGTCAAAAGGGACATGTTCTAAGAATTTAAATGTTTTTAGATTAGTCTGCAGGGAAAACCTGTATATCTCCTGATCATTGACATTCCCAGGGATTTAAATTTGTATCATTCTTAGTCATTTTTGGCTTTCTTTCTTTTTTTTTTTTTTTTTTTTGCTTATTTGAAAGTAGAACATTTGTTGTAAATTCAGTAGCTTAAAGGGCTTTTAAAATTATTTCATATTTAGAAAAGAGACAGGAGATGACCTTTATTTAAATGTATATGTGCATTCATCTGGAAGTTTGTTTTTGCTTTTTGGGGGGATGGGGTGGCATTTGAGACAAGGTCTTGCTGTGTAGTTTAGTCTGGCCTCAAACTGGTGTGATTCTCCTGCCTGAGCCTCTGAGTGCTGAGATGATAAGTGTGTGCCACCACACCCTGCTAAAAGGGATTTTAAAGGAAACAGTAAAAACTAAGTAATCTAAATGAGAGAAAGAAGCTTACTAGATAGATCACTTGCTACAGGACCTAAAAGGAATTGGTCCTTTGGCTTAGTACTGCACTGGGACTGTTCATATCCAGAAAAGGTGTCTTGTCGAGCTCTGAGCAGTGATGATGTAATACCATCTGGCACTTGTATGAAGCTCAGTGGGAGTTTTCATTTTTTTTTTTTTTTTTTTTGGTGGGTACCGGGGGGTCGACCTCAGGACCTCGCACGCCAACAGGCACCCGTGCCGCTGAGCGATATCACCGGCCCCTTTTTCGTATGTGGGATCCGGGAGTCGAACTTGGGCTGTCGCGCTTGCAAGGCAGGTGCTTAAGCCGCTGAGCCATCTCACCAGCCCTGTTTTCGTTTTTTTTTTGTGGTGGTGTTTTTGAGGACTTCTAACATGTGTTTTCCTATTTATATGTTGCCACTGGTGAATAGTGACCCTAAGAAGTTCACTGATTTGTCCAAGATCATAAACATGTAGTAAATTGGTTAGCCGGAGAGTACAAAACCCCAGATCCAATACTGTAGCTTCTTTATTTTACCTCGTACTTTACTGCCCCCCACTGTTCACAACTGGTTATTCATAGATGATGTGCCTAGAGCCATGTGAAGGGAAAGGATAACGGAAAATAGAGTGACAGCATGGAAAGAGAGACAGCGGAGAAATGAGAGGAAGATGCTTATATGATAGGAGATAGTGCCGTCAGCATCCTCTTTGCTTGCCACAGGGATGTGGGGAGCAAGTGAATAAAAATAACCTTTCGAGCTAAAGATTTGAGTCAGTGATCCAAGCTGAGACTACTCATCCTTTGGAACAGTTTGAATATACACATACCTAAAACAGTGCAGGAAGTGAGAATGAACAAGCTGTACTAAATACAGAACAGAATTTTAGAGGTTTTATATTGCTGACTCCACTGTTTATTGTATTATGACCCTCAGCAAGTAAATTAAGGTACCTGGCCCTCAACCTTATTTGTAAATTGAAGTGACATTGATATATTTTTCACTGAGCTAAGTGAAGACCAATAGAAGGTAATTTATGTGACAAATCATTTGAAAGTTTAAAGCTCTTTAAGTTTCATCTTTGAAACGTTCTTCAGAATCACACTTCTCACTTCTCCAGGACACCCAAACACAGGATCCTGCCAGAAACTGGGCAAGAAGTTATTTGTAGATCTCAAACAGGTCTCACAAAGCAGAATGGCTTTTTTGTTCTAGGAAACAACTTAACTTAGGCCACAGCCTTTATTTCTATCTCTAGCTCATGTCAGAATTACCTTTCAGTCTCAGAACCTGAAAAACCAGTTACTCTCCATTTTTCCTGCAAAAATGTATCTCTGTCCTTAGGTGGAAGGTCAAAGAGGTTAAGGGTTACATATTTTTGTGGGGTAGAAGGAGCTGGCCTGGCTCACTTGGAAGGCTGAACCAGATGAGGGAGGCCAAGGAGCCACAGAATACAGTAGTTAAGTGGTCCAGGCATGCTTTTCAATCTCTGGTCCTCAGTTTCCCCATCAGTAAATACAGGTTCTACATATTATCTGACCCTTTTGCTTTGAAGGCGTAGGTCATGTTTTAGGCTTTACAGTTCATATAGTTTATGTTGTAACAACGTAAACTGAGGGTTGCTGCTGTCTTTGAGAAAACTTGATTTACAAAAACACGCTTTGGCCTCACTTACCCTGTGGTGTGTAGTTTTGGATCTCATGCTTTAGAATACTTCACTGAATATTTGGCCCCTCTACGCTATCCTACAGAATATTGACAGTGTTATATTGCTGTCATATATGCAGGGATGGTTCAGGTTTGAGCATTCATGAAGGAATGAGGAAGAAAGTATGTGATGTAAGATCTACATATACTCTCCCTTCCCCTTTTCTTTTCCTTTCCCCAGGGGATTGAACCCAGGCCATTGTGCAGGCTTGGCAAGCACTCTACCATGGAGCTTTATCCCAGTTGTTTTTATTTTATTTTTGACACAGAGTCTCGCTGGGTTGCCTAGCCTTGAACTTGGCATCCTCCTGTTTTAGCCTTCTGAGGAGCTGGGATTACAGGTGTCCATCACCACATTCAGCTTCATACATACCGTTTTCTATTCCACAAACGTGAGTTTTAAAATGTTCGGTTCATATCTTTGTGTTACTTTTGTTGTTTATACCAGTTGCTGTGCCTTAATTTTTTGTCATTGTACCACAATTCTATTATCTGGTCCTTTTCGGAGATTATAATGTAGTAGATAACAAGCAGAAACATTTGAAGAAGTGACTCTGTTTCCAGGTGAAAATATGTCCCGTGGGCAGATCTTTAAGGAGAACAGTGTACAGCCAGTTAGTTCCAACTCATAGTCTTTTGGAAGTATAGTTATCCAGTAGACACTTTGAAAAGCAGCTTCATACTTAGTCTCATGAACCTAGAGACAATTAAGCCCTCGCACACTGAACTTGACTTTAATCAGAGTTTGGGAAATTTAAACTACAATATTCATTCTTACAGTGGGGACTCTGTAATAGTCTGTCAGTAAGTGTGACTAGCAGATACCCACCTATGTGAGGGTTTAGACTAGAGTTTAAGTAAGAAGGTATCTAGACTTAATGTTTTATAAATAGAACCCTTAAATGAGTTTAAACAAAGACTGTTGAACCCTCTTCTCTCTCTGGTCACACTCTGCTTTCCCTTGTATTCATTCATGGATTGCATCCTCAAACAGAAAGTGTGTAGGACTTTCCTACTAGACCACCAGAGAGCCCTCTGACGTGTTCAGGATACATTGTTCCTGAAGTGGCTTAGTGCAATGACCAGCCCAAGGCCACCAGCTAGTTAGTAGTAGCTAGCAGGTGCACAAATATAGGTCTTTTAATTTCCAGAGCAGTGTTATTTTATTTCTTTTGGAATTGTCAGTTTGAAATTGGTTTTATTATGGAGAATTTAAGGCTTGAAATGCCTTCTAGCCATTGTAATTGATGATTACATATACCCTAAGATCTCATCCATAAACATGAGAACCAAATTGTTTTTAGAGTTCTTTCAAAAGTCTCAGCCCTCAAATTTAGTTTTGACTTTTCTCTGTAGTTTGTAAGAATATCTAAAACAGCAAGCACAAATTAACTTAAATTCCACCCTCTTTCTTTCTCATCCATTTATTCATATTAACATTCTTCCTTTCTCTTTATCTCTCATTCATCATTTAAACTATAACATCCCAATGATTTTAGCTGATTTAAATGAAGAAACCTGGAACTAATAACTTCAGTGACTACCTGAGCAGTACTGGAACGCAAAATTCTCATGACAGTGACAGGAAGACATGATCAAACTGGGAGTCAAAAAAGAGAAGAAGATAGGTACTTTGAACATTGAGAAATAACATGTTGATATATGTTGGGTTGGAGACACACAGGAATGGCTGGTGACACAGCCAGAAAGGCTTGAACACTTGCTGCTTTGCAGGGTGGATTGGGGAAGATTAAGAGGGACTGGTGACACCCAGCATTTAGGATTGCTTCTCAGTCAGTACTGGGCTGAGATTAGTTCGTTTGCATTTAACAGTGAGAACATTATTTTTAGGTAAAATTTGAGAGCCCAGGATGGATCAACTCTCATACTTAGTAGAAAACCATGTTGTTCTAGAATTGAACTTTATTTTAAGGAGCAGTGTGTGGTCATTTTTCCTTTAACAGATGTTGCGATATTAGGGTTTTTGGTATTATCTCCCAAAAACATTTACATTATTTGGTTTTGGTTACTTCAAACAGCGGTTTTGTAGGTTTAGGCTTATCAATAGGAGACTTTGGCATAGTGAATGAGGTATGCGAAGAGGTAGAAAACTAAAGCCTAAAGGTATAGAGTTTTGGAAACCAGGTTAAATATTGCAGTAAAGCCTTAAATTTCTTTGTATTTTAAGAGGTTGATAATTTTGACACATCTTGTTTCATGTACAGACATACCACAAAGGGAAGATTTGGTGAGCATGGTGCCTTATCAGAAGAATTTTAAAATGGGAGCACTCTGGTTTTGGGTGTTCTAAAACTGCCTAGGTCTCTTTCTTTCTTCTTTCTTCAAGAATGAAAAATAATAACTGATTAGAGTGTATTAAGAGTGGTAGCTAGGTTGCCTACTCTCAAGTTGACTGATTGAAGTATCTTACTTTGTCCATGATTTTCTTTTCTTCTTGCTGGTAGATGATCAGACAGAAGGATTTGCTCCCCTCCTCCTGCTGCTTAACCCATTGTCATTAATTTTTCAAATTTTGCTCATCTGTCCTCATTACCTTTTTGAAGAGGTTCTGACTTTCAAAAGTTACCAGTGTTTCCTGCCTTTTAGTTTGCCTTGCAATTTCCAGGATCTGTGTGTGTGTGTGTGTGGGGGTTGTCTTTCTTTCTGTCATCCCTTTATCAAGTTTACTTCAGTAAGTCACCTTCAGGCATATTTCTGATTGTATACCTCCTTGCTTTAAAGACTCAGAGAGTGTCTCTTTATTCCAAGCATCCTGGAATGGCTTGTGTAATGATTTCCTTTGATTGTTTAGGCAATCCCAGCAAGTCTTTTTCAAGGTCACAGTTTCTAAGCTGCCCTTTTTCTCAGACACCATACCCACCGACTTGTCCTTACTCAGTAGTTATCAGACTCTGCGCTGGATTCTGTGAGGGATCCAGAGATGACTCATACTCGGCTCCTACCCTTAAGGAGTTTGTACAACAGGAGAGGAAATAAATAAGATGAATACCTAATTAATGATCATACTAGGAAATATGCTAGAGCGGAAAGAGAGCTGCAGATCTAGGACTCTGAAGGGTCACAAGGAGGAGGGACAATTTCCAGAGGAGGATATTTAGAGAAAACTTTAGAGAGATTACAGTTGAACACCAGAAAGACAACTTTTTCATGATGGACTTTGATTCTTCCCTTTCTAGCTTTGGAAAGCAAACTTTTTAAAAACATAAATTAAAACCAGGTACAGTATATTAGTAGATACTAAGAGTTGAGATTACTTTTAGTAGTAATCATTCAGTAGTTCAGTTTATTCTTGAGTCTTTATTAAACAGTTAAACAGGCAGTCTCATTAAGCTATTTATAAAGTAGTTAATGAATATGAATAGTAAATTGAATATTAACAATGAATTAAATCTGGGAAATTCTATACTGCATTTTTCATAAGAGTGATGTAAGGGGCCGGTGAGATGGCTCAGTGGCGTACGCGCCTGCCTTGCAAGCGCGAGGGCCCAAGTTCGACTCCCAGAACCCACATACGAAAAAGGGGCTGGTGATATTGCTCAGCGGCACGGGTGCCTGTTGGCGCGCGAGGTCCTGAGGTCGACCCCCCGGTACCCACAAAAAAAAAAAAAAAAAAAGTGATGTAAGATAATGTGGCTTGGTCTTAAAACAGTTTTGTCTTTGTCAACTTTATATAAATAGCTTTACCCAGTGATAGAGATAGTGACTTAAGATGGAATGAAAAGAGTCCTGGAGTAAATCTCTTCTAACATTTAAGTGCATGCTTTTTCTTATCACCCAGATGAACCCAGTATGTTGTTATAAATGTGCTACTTCTGTGCAGTATCAGTTCAGGTACCATTAATGTCATAGTCAATAACATAAGGGGTAATGCTTAAAGTTGCTTCATATTTTTTTAACTTGTTGGGGTGTTTGGCCAACAAAATTAGTTTGTGCTTACATTTAGGTTTTATTACTTTAATGTTAAATCATGACTCAGTGGGAAAATATTGAGAACACTAATTTATTTTTTACAAAATGTATTACTTGAGATTTCATCTTAATTTGTAAAGCTCCGTGCAAAGAATGAATCTGCTGGAGAGAAAACCTTTTGAATAAAAGTACAGTAACAACTCATGTCCTTGTAAGAGGTATTATCGATCATCTCTACAAAGATACTAGAAGACATGCTGTAAAACTTTTTCTCTTTTTCCTTGAGAAAGGATCTGGTGTCACAAATAGGGAGAGTATCTTTGTCTTTTGAAGTCAGGAATGTATAAAAAGAACTTGCTAGATGGAAAAATCATAAAGGCTGTAACTCAAATCCAAAACTCAGATGGAACGAACATTGCTTATAAATTTAACTTTAATGTAAAGAACAGTCAGAGCTGTCCAAAGATGGAAAAGAATGCTTCACCAGTAAGCCAGTTTCCCTGACTGAAGCAGCAGGAACTCAAATTTAAGCTGGATGACCACTTAAGGTAGAGCTGTGAAGGTGGGACAGAGATTAAAAAGGAGTTGTGAGTCTTGTAAAAGTTGAAAAAAGGGGTGGGCCTGGATGTCTTCTGATGTCTTTTTTTGGTCCTAAAACCTCTGCTGCTGTAAACTGCATAAGGGACATTATTATCGACTTGTATTTTTGCTATTAAACATTTGTAATTTTTTTCTAGTATTGGTTATTGAACCTAAGGCAGTGATGGTGAACCTTTTAGAGCTTTCCGTGGTACAAACAGCCCGCTTCAGGATGCATGCCATAGGTTCACCACCACTGACCTAAGGTCTTCACACTGAGCCTGTTTTGAGGTAGTCTTACTAAATTGCCCAGGCCGGGCTTGTGCTTGGCAATCCTCCCTCCTTAGCCTCCCAGAGTGCTGGGATAACAGGCATGTGCTACTGTGCCTGGCTCCATTTGTAATTCTGTATTGCAAATAGGCTTCTCAAATTGAAAACTTAATATCCCTGCCCCTTCCTTTGCTAGGGATTGAACCCAGTGTCTTACACAGGTAGACAAATGCTCTAACATTGAGCTACATCCCTGGCCCAAAAACTTAACTTTTAATATGCTTTCAGTTCTAGAACTATTTGATAACTTCTGTTTTGTTCACAACTCCCACTACAACAGTGTATGGCTTTGAGCCAGGTGAAGATTTATGATCTATTGATTATACAGATGTTTGGGGGACTGATCATGTATTCATAGTTGGGGCAGTTGAGAATTTGAAAGCACACTACACAGATGGTTATAAAAGTGCTTCATCTCTGTGTGTGTGTGTTGTGTGTGTGTGTGTGAGTGTGTGTGTGTGTGTGAGAGAGAGAGAGAGATACAGAATCTTGCTCTGTAATCCAGGCTGGCCTGCAACTTGCAGTTTAGCACAAGCCAGTCTCAAATTCATGATCCTCCTGCCTCAGCCTCCCAAGTGCTGAGATTATAGGCATGTGCCACCACACATGGCTGAATTGTGTGTCTTTGTAATGTGTTTAGGGGGACAAATCAGAGGATAGCTAAAACCTATTACCAAACTTCTAAAACTTATAGATGTTTGCACTCCAACTAAATGTTTTAGCAAGTGTTAGAAGGATGTCATTGGCAACCATGCAACTTCCTCCTTTGACTGTGTAGCAATTTGCATGGCAGGTAAGATCATGCCTGTCCACAGATTCTTGCAATAAAAGGTTAGCTTTTTTGGGGGGTTTTTTGATAATTATTTTCATTTCGAGAAAGATTTTTTATTTGCCTGTTTAAAAAAATAAATTGAGTCTCACTCTCTTCATTGTTATGAATACCTCATAGGAGACTGTTAATGAAAATAGATTACTAAAATTCTCTAGGTAACCTTGATTTCTTTGTTCTGGATACATCTAAAGTAGTATGTAGGCAGTGTGCATGTGGTGATAAGTGAAAACGTCATGGGAACTAAGTTGTGGGGATCTCGGTGGGTTATTTAGGACTTAAGATTTTATCTAGCCATTTCCAACTGTGATTCAGCACCCCCTTTAACTCCTTCCAGAAACTCCCAAGGTTGTATTGCTTCCCCAGTAGTTAAGAGTCCTGTTGATGTATAGAGAGCTGTTTGTAGGCCTCCAGCAACAGAAATTGGCTCCAAACCTTTTCCCATTACATCATCATCCGCTAATATCATTACACTAGAGTGAAATCTGCTTTGAAGATTATATTCCTGTTTTCCTTCCATTTCTTTCCTTTCATCATTTTCTTTAGAAGGAAAAAGGAGGAAAAAATCAGATCTCTGGGACAATCCCAGGCAAAGATTTAAGAGTGAGTCAATCATCCTGGACAGCTAAACCTACATTTATTGGCCTTTACTGCACTCTGTCAGTGGAGAATGAACCCCATGGAGATGGAAAGCTACACATTTGATCATATGACACTTGGCTTCGGTGCTCTTCTTCTAGTCACTCAGAATGACTTTTGTAGCTATCAGTGTCCTGTCACTGACATGTTAAACTTTTTCAGATAATTCCCCAGAATAGAAATTCTTAGATCACTGGGTTTTGTGTTCTTTGGGCTTAATTACACTGTTTCTTGGATTTAACTGTTTGTCAGGTAAGTGTTTAAATCATCTGGAACTTTTTTACTTTCCTTCTGTAAATCTTTAAGTCATTGTAATATTATCTTCAGTTATAGCTAATATGGGGAATCTGTACTCATCTTCCTTACTCCATCACGAAGTCCTTGACCAAATGAGATTCTGTATCTCTTCTACTGTAATTTTAATTCTCCATTGTCTTCAGCTATCTTTAAACCTTCTTATTGCTGTTAAGCTGTGTTTTTGGCTTTATGCTAGGTTAGGAAAGAATTGGAAAATGTAATTTCAGTTCAGAGCCTTCGTGCCGCTTACTCAATTACTGGCCTATTCTTTCACTTTAATGTCCTTTGAGACAGATTTGCTGGGGGTTAGGAGGAATAATAATCATCAGTAGTAGCTCCACAAAAATGGGGCCACATTATCTAAAACAAAAGAAAAAACCTGGCTCTAACTTATTGTTTTAAGTTTTTAGGTTTACATTTCTCTTCAGGGTTCATCTCTGGGGACCCTTAATACGTTAGCTATAGGGTATGACAGAGTATGAAAATCCATGAAGAATTTATAAAAGCTTTGAAGGGATTGTCATTGAAAATGAGGGACTAGTCCTGGTGGTGCTTTCCCTGCCACCAATAAGAAGTTAAAACTCTTGATTCACATCAAGATTTCAGTTTGGATTTCTAGCAACTTTTGATTTTCTAGTTGGGGTTCCTCAGTAGTCTTTGTGGTATAAGCTAGACTGAGGGGAAAACTTTCCACCAAATGTTTTTGCTAAGATTTAAATCTTCCAGAAGTCTCTTTAGCCCAAGTATATACCTTATCAGACTGAAAATTGAACAGATTAGTGAAAACAATCACAAAGAAAATTATTTTTTGAGCTTTTATTTTTTATTTTTCATTAGATTTGGTACATTTTAGATAACGATCACATTCATCATAGAGAATTTGTACCTGTACATGATGTAACTTGTTTTTTTCCCCATTCCCCTGCCCTCCCTTCAACCCCTCCTCCCCTCCCCATTTACAAAGCTTTGTTTCCATGTTTTCCTTGTCTCTCTCTTTTTTTTTTTCTTTTCCCTTCTTTCATTTCCCCTGTCCCTCTCTCGTTCTCTCCCCATTTGAACATTTTGCTCCTATTTCAAAATACATTTGGTCCTTATTTACACTTTTGGTTTCTCACACCAGAGAAACAATGTGGTATTCACACACGTGTTCAATTTAATTCACTTAAGAGTATGGGCTCAAGGTGCATCCATTTTCCTAGAAATGTCTTGAGCGTATCCTTCTTTATGGCAGAGTAGTACTTCATTGTATAAAAAAAAACACATCTTCTTTATCCATTCACCAGTTGATGGGCACTTGGATAGTTTCCAAGATTTAACTATTACAACCTGTGCTGCTGTAAACATGGGTGTGCATATGTCACTGTGGTATGATGCTTTTAATTCTTTTGGGAAGATACCCAGGAGAGGAATGGCTGTGTCAAATGGAACCTCTAGTCCTAGTTTTTTGAGGAATCTCCACACTGATTTCCACAGTGGTTGCACCAGTCTACACTCCCAACAGTGGAGAAGGGTTCGTTTTTCCCCACAGCCCCGCCAGCATTTATTGTTGGTTGATTTCTTGATAATAGCCATCCTTTCCAGGGTGAGATGGAATCTCAGTGTTGTTTTAACTTATATCTCTTGAATGACCAGTGATGTTGAACATTTTTTCATATATTTATTTGCCATTTGTATTTCTTCATCTGAGAAATGTGTATTCATCTCAGATGCCCATTTTTTGATTGGGTCTTTAAATTTGGGAGGTGTTTTTTTTTTTTTTTTTTTTTTTAGTTCTTTATACATTCTCAATAGTAACCCACAAAGAAAATTATTAACTGAACACAAAGTCTGACTGTGTTTTGTGTTTGTTTGTTTTTAGTTGTCGAAATGTCCACAGAAGGAGGGTTTGGTGGTACTAGCAGTAGTGATGCCCAGCAGAGCCTCCAGTCCTTCTGGCCTCGTGTCATGGAAGAAATCCGGAATTTAACAGTGGTAAGAAAGAATGTGAAACTTCTAAAGATGATTAACAAAAACTTCAGTCCAAAATATTTTTAACTTAAGTACACATACAAAAGCTTAGTGCATTCCTGACCCATACATGGGAAAATGAAAATGGAATTTACCTTAGGGGAGGTAGCTACAAAGAGTGTCCTTTTTGTAAGTGGCTTTCCTTGGGTATGTGTATACTTTCACTTGGAGATAGTCTGATGTGAAGCATATCTTATAAGGAATGGAGAAAGACAGATTTCAACTTTGCAAAGTATCTGCAGCTCATTTTTAGGTCTAATTTAGTGGCCCTGCCATATTTCTAGAACTTGGTGAAAACTATTGGGCAATTTATTTAAAGCAAACTTGTTGTGAGCCTGACACTCTTTCAGGTCTTAAAAGATAAACTTTGATCAGAGTTTCTCAAAAGAAACATTTTTGACATTTTGGGCCAGATAATTCTTTGTTTTGGAGTCTATCCTGTGCATTGTAGGATGTCCAGCCGCATTCCTGACCTGTATTCACTGGATGCAAGCCTCCCCCAGTTGGGACAACCAAAAATGTCTTCAGACATTGGCAAATGTCCCTTTGGGGTAAAATCATCCCCTGTTGAGAACCACTGACTTAGAATAATCAAAACCTGACCCTTGAGCTTACAGTCTAGCATTTGTAACCACAGTCATTTAGTCATCAAGTATTTATTAAATACTTACTGATTCAAGCATGATAATGAGTCCTGAGCAGTAAAAGGCAAAGTGCTATGGGAGCACAGAGAACATAGTACTTGTTTCTCTCTGGTTAAGTTAGGGAAGGCTTTGACATGTTCCTTCTGGCTTGAGCCACTGGTGGAACATGCATGACTATCCCATCAGGTGGCTTGAACCACTGCTGTTACAAACAGATCTAATCACTTTTATCAATCTGTTTGGTAATAAAATTAAATCAGAGCTGCCAGGTTAACAAGACATACAAATTACAGCCCTGTCATGAACATGTTAATGCATCGCGCTCGTTAGGTCTTGAGATATGAGTAAGCATTTATGAGGTGGAAAGCATAGGAGAGTATATCTTTTGCAGCAGGAAAAGCATTATGTAAACCATAGAGGCCCAGAGGGGAGGTCCTTGTGTGTACAGGAATAGCAAGCATTTCGGCGTGCTGGGAGTTCCTGTGTTGGGAACAGTGGGTAGGAGTACAGTGTATGTGTGAGAAGGTAGCAGAAGGTGAGGCAGGTTAGAATTGGGGTGTTTTCAGAATATAGCATCATGGCCTTAGTGAGGAATGTTCTATTCAATATCCTTTTAGCAAATATCGCAGGAGCTGCTTATGCAGAATTATGTTGTTAGCATCCTGGCAGAGCAGACACCAGGTTCCTTACTGATGTGAGCTAATATTGTAATTGCTTAGGCTTAGTGGCCTAAGAATATCCTCTGATAAACGAGGTCAATTTATTCAGTCACTCAACAAAAGACTTACTTCGCATGTGCAGTGGCTGTGCTGCATTCTGTGGATCCAGGGGTGTACTAGACAGACGGGATCATTACACTCATGTAGCTGATGAGATAGACTGTAAACAAGTAACCAATGAAATAACTTCTCTCTGTGACAAATGCTCACGGGCTTCAAGGGTAGAAAACTAATTCATATTCTGGATGTATGTGTAGATGGTGTTTGTTTACACAAGGGCTTTTCAGCAATTTCACAGGGGTTGGCCTTTATTCAGAGTGGATTTCTACTGAAAGTTTTTGTTTCTCTTTAGCAGTCTCAAGGTGGTAGTTATCTGTACTATGTCAGATAGAAAAGAGAAGGGAGAGAATAAGAAAACAATAAAGTCAAAAGTAGGATGTTCTGCTCATATTTTGGAGGTGTAATCTAAAGGTTAAGCTTACTAGGTTTTGGTGCTGGGCTCAGCCTGATTGAAAACTAGCACCTTCCTGGGATTTGTAGGATGAGGCCAGCACAGCAAGTCTGTGCTTCAGCTTGAGCTCAGAGAGTAAATCTAGAATCAGGCAGGTGGTCAGAGACTCTCTGGTGATCAGGACACACAGCACTTAACTTTTCTGTATCTTCTTGGGCTTTGTTTTGTTGTTGTTATGATAAAAACAAACAAAATTTACCATCCTAGCCATTTTAAATGTTCACTAGTATATTAAGTGTATTCACATGGTTGTGGAACACATCTTTAGAATTTTTTCATTTTACAAACCTGAAACTCTATACCCATTAAACAATTCTCCCTTCCTAGCCCCTAGTAACCACCATTCTACTTTCCGATTCTATGACCTTGAGTGCTTTAGATACTTCATATAAGTGGACTCCGACAGTATTTGTCATATTGTGACTGGCTTATTTCACTTAGCATAATGTCCTTAGGTTCATCTGTGTTGTAGCATGTGACAAGATTTCCTTCTCTTTAAAGGATGAATATTATATCTCATTATACGTATATACCACATTTTGTTTATCCATTCATCTGCTGATGGATACTTGAGTGCTTCCATCCATTAGCTGTTATGAATAGTGCTGATGTGCACATGGGTGTGTACTTAGCTCTTTGAGACCCCGGCCTTTGATCTTTAACCTACTTTATTTACCTTTTAAGTTTGATTGCCAACAAAGCAGACTGTACTGTTGAACAAATTTTAGTATGTAGAAATGTAGTCTATGAGAGGCTTAAAGAGAATTGGTGACTTTGAGGGATTCAGTTTGGCTCAGTTTTGTGAGTGAAGAAAGAGAAAGAAGTTGCTGGGCTGGGGTGTAGTCCAGTGATAAAATGCTAGCCCAGCATGTGGTAAAGTCCTAGGTTCAATCGGGGGTGGTGGTGGGGGGAGGAGTTGTCTTTAGTTGTTCTTCTGTTTATGACTTAACTAAAATTTTCCTCCTGTACATCATTGGAAAAGACTCTTAGACCTCTACCATGTTATGATGTTATGGTATCATCTGCTTAGAAAATGTCTGACATGTAGTAACTGCACAATAAATATTTGAGTGAATCAGACTCCTCCACTTTAGATTTAGTATAGAGTAACATGAGTTCCAAGTTTCAGTGAGAATGTGATCCAGTAAAATTGGGATGATTTTTTCCCTCCGTTTGTAAGACTTACTTTCCTCTGTGCTTGGATGCTCTAACTATACCACTTGAAGGCATCTGCTTTTCTGATTATACCTCTGCTTATGCAACATGGTTGAACATGATGGGGGCTTTTGAGACAGGATCTTGCTGTATAGTTCCGAATGGCTTTGAACTCACTGTGTAGCCCAGGCTGACCTTAAACTCTTGGCAATCCTCCTGCCTCAGTGCTGGGATTACAGGCACGTGGCACCTTGCCTGGCTTGAATCGTGAAAAGAAAAATCTAGTCCTTAACTTATTCCCTACATCCTATTCAACCTTCACTTAGCTATAATTTAATACCTAAATCACTTTCCTTTAATTGGCAGTTCCATCTTTTCATTCCTTGGTGCCTCTATATTGGACAATGATGTTTCTAACACTGTGATCAAATCAGATAACTATTTGAACAAGAACCTGATGGTGAAAGCTGGCGGTCTGTTACAAAACATACCCTGTGTTGTTTGAACCCTTCCTGTAGAATAGTGCTTCTCACACTTTATTATCTGTGTGAACCATAGGAGGGAGGACCTTGTTAAAACTGATTTTGTTTTAGTAGATTTGAAGTGGAGCCTGAGGCTCTCCAGGGTGTGTGTGTGTGTGTTGTTCCCAAGGGATGCCATTACTGTACTTACCTAAAGTTACCACTTTGCGAAGCAAGGCTTTAAAGCAGTGGTCCTTAACCTTCACTGTGGATCATAATCATCAGGGGAGTTTGCAGAAACCTCCTGCCAAGACTCTACCCCTAGAGTTTCTGACTTGGTGACCTGAGGGAGAACCCAGGCATCTTGTTTTTCAAAACCTTCACAAGAGATTCCAACATGTAGCCAAAGTTGAAAATCACTGCTTTCAAGAGGACTGGGATCTTGACGTTGCCAAATGTCAACTAGCCAGCCCTAGAAGAAACTTTTTATCATTATTTGAAACTCTGGGTTCTTTTGTACAGCCTGACACCCATTGACTTTTCTTTGGCTTCAAACTGTCATTGCGTGAATTCAGGCCTCTTGAAACTTGGCTGTTTCAGATGGCAGCTGTTTTTTTGTTTGTGTGTGTGGGTACTGGGAGTCAACCTCAGGACCTCGCACTTGCCAGCAAGTGCTTGTGCCGCTGAGCGATATCACCGGCCCTTTTTTTCCTTCATGTGGGTACTGGGAGTCGAACTCAGGACCTCGTGCTTGCCAGGCAGGCTCTTAGGCTGCTGAGCTATCTCACCGGCCCTAGATGGCAGCATTTTTAATACTGTTTTTTTAATTGTGGTCAGGAACATGAGAATACTCTGAGAGAGAATCTGCACATCTATTTATTGGTACTACTAAAAGTAGAGGGAAACAGTTGTGGTTGTTTGCTGTTCTACTTGGGTCAGCACCAGCGAGGAGTTAAATGTCATTCACGTCAGTACAGAGGTGCCAGTAACTCTGGCAGCATCAGATTGGAAGCTGATTTAGGGGACTGCAGTCTGCTGGTAGTGAGGGGCTCTTTCCCCATAAACTGCAAACCCTTATGTGTGATTGGAAAGCTAGGATGAGATTTAGAAACAGTTGGCAATGATTTCCCCCCCACCCCCTCCCCTCAGGACCCACTTTCCACCCATGCCCTTGAGATCCTTGAGGTTTGGAGATCTTGGAAAAGTAGTTTCTCTCAAACTATATGATTAGGATAGGGACTTAAAGCAAGCATTTTGTAAATTTCTGCCTCATTTTACGTCTCTAGGAGGTAGGAGTGATATCATCTCTTTATCTGTACCCTTTTTTGTTCCTTATGATTGAAGTACAGTCTTATAGAACTTCTAAGGTGTCATTTTACTCTTTCAAGTTGGGGAAGATGGTCTTTCTATCAGCTTTGGGCTTTGGTTAAGTAATCATGAAACAGTCTTGTGGAAATTATATTAAACAACTGAGCCAAATGAGAGCACACTTCCAAGAAAGCTAACTCTTGTGGTCATAATCACGTTTTATGTGTATCATTCTGGGAGGCCTTCCAAAGGAATTAGCATCCCTTACTTTCTCTCAGGCACTTGTGGGTAACATCATTGTTTTGTGTGATGTGCTGCACAAGAAGGAAAACCAGGGATTGATTTCTGTGAATAAACATTTTAAGAAATACTTTCAGGGCCTGTGATATAGTTCAGCGGCATAAGCGCCTGCCTGGCAAGCGCGAGGTCCTAAGTTCGACTCCCGGTACCCACATATAAAAAAAAAAATACTTTCAGGGTCTGGCTTCAATCCAGCCTCCTCTTTCCTACTGTTCCCCTCTATGTTTCAGTCACATGTCTAAAACTTCAGTAGGCCATGTTTGGGGGGTCTCTTTGCTTCTGTGCTTGCTCTTCTCTCTGAATGACATCCTGGTACATTCTTAGTATCTCTTAGAAACAGGTCCATGGTTGTCCCTCCTGTGGGACATTTCACAACTCCTCTCCTTGCCTTCCAGCCCCCAGATGTCCAGCTGGTTATTCTTTTCTTTGTGTCCCTCTGAGATTTTACACCTTCCCCTCTAGTATAGGATAGGGATTGCAATGTTTTTATGTGTTGTCTCTGACAAATTACAAGCTATTCAAAAGCAGGACTAGATATGCATCTTTACATACTAGTAGGTATCATATACTCACTATTAGTTGGGTTGCGTGAATGAGTAAATGAAAGAGGAGGAGAAAAAAATAAGAACAGAAAGAATATGCCCTGCTGTCTCCTTTTGATGAAGTTTTAGTAAAGTGGATTTCTAAGCCTCTGCCAGTCCAGGATTAGTTTTAACTAGGAGCTTCAAGGAAAATTTGGAAGAGGAAAAAATGAAAAATTGATATTTCAAATTTATAGAGCTGAATGGTAACCAAACAACTTATTGGGTTTAGGTAGAGAAATTAGATACTTAGGTATACATTTTATTCTAATAGTTGCTCTTCCTTCTGTAATCATAAAGTGGGTTTGGGAAGCCAGGTGGTGGTTTCCCAGAATGTCTTCTTTGGCATATATTTGAACTTTTCTGTTGGTTTTAGAAAAGAGAGTTCACTTGTGCTTGTTAATATCATTAAATCTCAAACAATAATAGCTTCTCCTTCTGTAATGTGATGATGCAGATTTCCAGGTGATAGTATTGAATTTGATGAATCATATTTCATACCACATATAGAATCCATCACTTGACACCTAGTCCCAGCAGAGATTTTACTGATCTTAATCTCTGCCTTTGTACCTTTCTCTTCATTGCAGCTCTGAAACTCATAAATTTTTTATTTCTAGAATTGCATCCATCATGGGGCATGTATTTAAATTCCAGTACTTTCAAAATAAAACAGGAAAAGGGTTAAATAACACATAATTGAGTAGTTCTAGTCAAAGAGCCCTTTCCTAAATCCCATCTACAATGAAGTTGTATGTTTCTCCCACCCCAGTCCTGTTTGTTAGGAAAAAGGTAGCAGGTCTGTTGCTAAAAGGCAGCTTGAAAGTTCCCTGTCACCTTTTTCCCATTCCCTTCCATTCACATCCTGAAATGAATTTTGGAGACAAGGCCTTTGCTGCTGTGATGAGAAAGCAGCCTGTCCCCAGTTTCTGTTGTCAGGTTAATGCAAAGGTCAGAAAGACCAGTATCCCACTAGCTGAGGAGTGCGGCTCACTGTGATCAGGTGCAGCTGACCCTTGCCCTTATAGTCCCTAAAGAACTGATGTTTTAGAAGAGTGCTCTTGAGGCAGAAATCTCATTTTAGTCTGCATATTGCAGGCAGTAAACTTTCTTAGGAAAGAAAGAAAAAAAAAAAAAAAAAAAGG
Source organism: Erethizon dorsatum (assembly GCA_028451465.1). Lineage (NCBI taxonomy): Eukaryota > Metazoa > Chordata > Mammalia > Rodentia > Erethizontidae > Erethizon > Erethizon dorsatum. The sequence continues at coordinate 102,777,917 of CM051827.1, read as the reverse complement.
GAAGGAAAGCACATATAATCTACCCTGTATTGTGCTGAGGCAAAGAACGCTGCTATTGGTTGGGGCTGCCTTTCGTGAGGGCACTGTTAGAAGTCATTATGAGTTTTTCCTAAAGCCTTTTTTGAAGTTCTGCATGGGTTAAGAAGAATTTTTCTCTGATGCTTGTTTTTTTTTTATTTCATCTGTCCCCCCTCTTCTACCATATCTCCTGAAAGGAGGGTCTAAGCCAGTCAGTGTTTGTTACTGTCTGTGGTATTCTGCCACCTTGTTGATTGTCCCCACCACTTATGTACCTCGTATTGCTCATTTCAGAAAGATTTCCGAGTACAAGAACTCCCACTCGCTCGTATTAAGAAGATTATGAAACTGGATGAAGATGTGAAGGTGAATCATGTTTATTTTTAGCATTCATTTTGAAACTAAAATGATGGTTATGATATTGCTTATTTCTCAAGAGCTCAAAGTTTAATTAAAAACAAAAATATTGTTATTGTCATTTTTTAAAATTTTGTTTTCTATGTAAAACTAAGAGAGCTGAAATGAAATGGTTTTAATTATTATATGATGCTTCTCTGAAAATTTGGCATATCCTAGTTTTTTCCAGATAATTGAGAAGATGCTAAGTATTTGCTTTTGAAATCAGTTGGTATCACCCAATATTTTTCATTATATGTAGTATAAAGACGTGTCATCATATCAGCAGGGTGGCCTATCATGTTAGCATCTTGCTATAGTCTTTACTAATCTCAGCTCTAAGAAATTTCTAATGATGATTCTTTTTTTTCTTTGAGTTTATTTTACATGAGTAAGTTATACTTGTGAGAGGATTTCCTTGGGGTTGGTCATTTCTGTATTCCTAGGAGTCTGCCTCCCATTATAACTCTTTACCTCTCCAAATCGATGGTCTCTTGTGTTTGCACAGAAAGCTAACAGTTTATGACAGTTTCCCCTTTTATTAGCTCCCTTCTTCTCACAGTAACCCTGTGAGATTTGATAGGATAAGAATTCTTAGTTCCATTTGACAGATATGGAAGTAGACACCAAGAGATGAAGTGACTCACCCATAGTGGTGGAACTAAGATCCCAATTCTCATTCCCTACTTCCTTAATTCTGAAGCTCTTCATGTGGCTGTTTGCTGCACAGACCACCTTACCAAGGGTTTAGAGCCTTGTTTGACTAAGAGCTTGAACTTGGAAGTCAGACACATCAAGACAGCTTGAGCACTTACTATATGCCAAACCCTGTGCTGGGTACTTACAGTATCTCATTCGATCCCCATGATAACCCTGGAAAGTTACCATCTTTTTCAGTGTTAGAAAAAGTCCAGAAAAATGAGAAGTCTGAGATTTTACCCAGATCCATTGGCTTTCAAGATCATTATCTTTTCTCACATTGTCTTTCTTTAGATTAGAACCTAAACCCTGCCATTTACTGGCTCTGTGACCATGGGCACATCACATCATCCCTCCTAAACTCTAGTTTCTTTGAAATTTTGAGGGTAAAAAAGCACTTTGCGTAGGATCTGGTGCATGGTAGGTGCTAGATCAGTAAGCATTCTTTCCCTCTTCCCATCTTGCTACCTACTTTGTCCCCACTCACGAATTTATTTTACCTTGGAATCTCTTCAGCTACCTTCTTGTATTTCAACATTTGTTAAGAGACAGCTGACAGGTTTGGATGATTTGCTGATGATTGACAGGGAGGGCCTACATCTGTTGCAGATGATCAGCGCAGAAGCCCCTGTGCTCTTTGCCAAGGCAGCCCAGATTTTTATCACAGAGCTGACTCTTCGAGCCTGGATCCACACAGAGGATAACAAGCGCCGTACCCTTCAGGTAATACTACAGATCTGCATTGGGAAAACTGGGGCAAGCAGCAGCCTTTGCCTCCTTCCCTTGCATGGCTTTGGACCAAAGATTGTTCTTCCTTTGGCCTGTGTCAAGCTGACATGTAATTGGCATCCTCCCCTTCACTAGGATGCAGACATACCTTACAGCCACAATGATAGTATTTCCTTACCAAGAATCTTAATTTCCAGTTCTCATATGGTTTTCATAACTCAATGACTGAAATCTTCAGTTGGTGAACCCTCATTTAAACAGAGGCTCAAGTGATAGAGTATTAATCTGTTTCCAGTTGTAAACAACTTCTGGTTGGGAGCCTTGAAAGACTCCAGAAAGGACAATTCCTGGAAAAGTCTGCAGTTTCACTAACATTGTTGGCTTTTTTTTCCCTTGTCTGCCTTCCTAGAAGTTCTTTTCTTTTTTGTGTGTTTTATTTTAATCTAGCAAGTCAACATTCATATTGTAGGTAGAGATTTTGATGATTGGCTCTAGGAACCCTGATCAGTTCCTAGCTCTTACGGGAAAGGTTTCTTACATAAAAGACAAAGAGTGTGACAGATGAAAAAAGAGTGACAGCATTTTAATAGTAGAGCCAAGAAAGTAAATTCTGTTTTCTCCTTGTTTCCCTTTATCTACAGATTGGAAATGCAAGTGTTTGTTTATTCTACAAGTGTTTATTGCCTGCCACAATATGCAGGCACTATTCTAGGCTCTGGGGAACACCAGTGAATAATATGCATGTGGAAATTGGAAAACTTAATTTATACTGCCTTGAAATAAGTCTGTAGACCAAAAAAGATCCTATTAAAGCTACCTTCAGGATCAATTGAGATTAAAAAATAAAATGGGGAAACACACTAATGGACTTCAAAAAAGAAGATACCCAAATAAATAACAAGTCATGAAAAAGTGTGCAACATCATTAGTTATCTGGTGAATATAAATTGAAACTGTAGTGAGATGCTGATGTACACATGCTAGAAAGGCTAAAATAAAAAAGATTGACAGTACTAAGTATTGATTAAGCAGTGAAAAATCTATAATTTATATATTGCTAGTCAGAATGTAAAGTTATATAATTACTTTGAAAACTGCAGTATTTGGCACTTTGAATAGAGTTAAACATATCCCCTACTCTGACTTGCCATTCTCCTCCTAGATGTGCACCCAAAAGGAATGTGGACATTTTTAAGTAAGTATATACATAACAACCTTAAAACTGGAAACAGCTCAGACACCCATCAGTACAGTAATATATAAACGAATTTAGATGTATTCATAACATGTATTACTACTCAACAATAGAAAGAAAGAAATAATTGCTCCATATAACATGGATGAATCCCAAAAGACATGATAAGCAAAATAAACCCTAGAAAAAACTTACATAGTGTACAGTACCATACACTGTCACCATGACGGTGATAAAAATCAGAGTTGTGGGCCGGTGAGATGGCTCAGCGGCGTAAGCGCCTGCCTTGCAAGCGTGAGGGCCCGAGTTCGACTCCCGGATCCCACATACGAAAAAGGGGCCGGTGATATCGCTCAGTGGCATGGGTGCCTGTTGGCGCGCGAGGTCCTGAGGTCGACCCCCCGGTACCCACAGGAAAAAAAAAAAAAAAAAAAAATCAGAGTTGTGATTGCCTCCAGTTTAGGGATTACAGTGGGGAGGGTATTTACTGGAAAAGATTAGAAGAGAACTTTCTGTATTCTTATCCGGGTGTTACCTGCCTGGCTCAATATGTATCAAAATCCATCAGACTGTTGTGCTTAAAGGTGTCTGTATTTTACTGAAGATTAGTAATAACTCAGTAACGTATTAACATTAAAAAAGCAAAATAAAAACTTTAAACAGGTCAACTTAAGTATATCTGTGTTTCTAGAATACTCTTAAACATTTTGATATACATTTGGAGATGATTATATTCTTCCTCCTCCTCCATTTTATCCATAGATGAACCAGTTAGATAACTTGAGTAGGTGACATCATAAAGAACGTGATCCAGATGAGCTCTGGCAGTCTTTCAGATGTGACCTGCTTCAGTTGGGAGGGTTTATTATCAAGCTGGTTGTTGGCAAGAAGGGTGGACTGGAGTTTTGCATTTCAGTGGCATGGGGCCATCACAGATACCAGGGAAGGAAGAAACAGAAAATTTCCATCCCCTCTTATTTTGTCTGATGAGTCACCTTCACTTAAGTTGTGGTATATAGAGGTTGCTGAGGATTTTTGTTAGAGTGTTGACTCTTCCTTTGGTATATTATTATGAAAACTTTCAAACATAAGCATTGTTTACAGTGAACATCTGTGTGTTTGCACCATTTTCTACCATTAACATTCTGTTCTATTAATTTTGTCCCCCATGTCTATTACTGATGTGTCGATCCCCTTTTTTTTTTTTTTTTTTTTCAATGTGGGTACTGGGAGTCGACCTCAGGGCCTCACGCTTGCGCCACTGAGCGATATCACCAGTCCCCTTTTTTTCCTTTATGTGGGTTCCGGGAGTCAAACTCAGGACCTCATGCTTGCCAGGCAGGTGCTTATGCCACTGAGCCATCTCATCAGCCCCGATCCCCTATTTTTAAGTGCATTTCAAAGTTTACTTTCCCCTGAGTGCTTCAGTGTGCCTGTCCTTCACTAGAGTTCACTATTTTTTCTGGATTTTTAAAATTTGCTTTAAATTTTTCAGTAACAAATCTTACATGTATTCAATGTGTTGGTTTTTATCTTATTCAAAGGAAGGAAATGTCACGCCTTTTGACAAAACCCTACCCAAGCAAGCTTTGCTTTTGGTATCATAAGCTGACTCCTGTGTTCTCTGCCTACCTCCACATTTATGTCACACTAGACCTTTTTTGTTCGTTGGTTTGGATTTTTGGAGATAGGGTCTTGTCTATATAGTCCAGGCTGGCCTTGAACCTACTATGCAGCCCCAGCTGACCTTCAATTCACCTTCTGCCTCAGCCTCCCAAATGCTGGGATTATAGTCGTGCACCACCATGCGCAGCTAAAATCGGGTTTTGTTTTGGTTTTTTTTTTTTTGGAACCAGGAATTGAACTCAGGACCTTGCGCTTGCCAGGCAGGTGCTTGTGCCACTGAGCTATATGTATGCCTGCTCCTAAAACCAGATTTAAACTACAGATTTATTTATCAATGCAATTTTTGTGTGTGTGTGTGGGTACCGGGGGTCGAACTCAGGACCTCGTGTGCCAGCAGGCGCCTGTGCCGCTGAGCGATATCACCGGCCCTTTTTTCATATGTGGGTACCGGGAGTCGAACTCAGGACCTCGCGCTTGCCAGGCAGGCGCTTATGCCGCTGAGCCATCTCACTGGCCCCTACCACTGCAATTTTTAATTCCAAAATGAAAAATCACAGTTTCATGGGACCTAATATATATAAAGTGACTAGTCTATAACTACTCGTGAAGCAGAGACAAAATGTTACTTAGAGTATAAAAAAGGTTATAAGATTGCGTAATAGGCTGTCCTTGCTAACTACAGAATGACCAGACCTGCCCGTTGAGAGATTGCTGGGTTTGTCCTAATTTAGGCGGAGGATAATACTTTGACAGTTGTGTGGAGGGCTGTGGGTCTAGGAGGAAGGAGTAGTAGTGATTGGAAGCTCTATTGTCCCATTTTAGAGCATGGGCTACCTGTATCTCTTTTTTTATTGATTTTCCCCTACCAAATTTGTTAATTTGAACTTCATGAATTGGCTGTGCTTTTTTCAGCTGTAGATGTGGTCAGGGATATTTAGTTCAGCTTGAAAGTCATTTCTATTTCTTGCTTGGAGGGTATAAAGCCAGGAAAACTAGTTTCTCCCAAGGCCAATTTTTCACTTTGTTTTTCTTTGTTACAGAGGAATGATATCGCCATGGCAATAACAAAATTTGATCAGTTTGACTTTCTCATCGATATTGTTCCAAGAGATGAACTGAAACCTCCAAAGCGTCAGGTGAGCGGGGAAGGCACTGTCATGCTGCTGGCTGCAGAGCCTTGGTGCACTGCCATCAGATGTGCTCCTCCCTCTCTCCACACAAGGCATTTGCTGTTCCTGTTGCTCCTCTTCTCTAGTCCACGGCCATCCCTAACATCGTCTTCTCTTACTCATCTGTGGATACTTTAACTCAGTGCTTCTGAGGTGGTATTTCAGTGAAAATAGACAACACGAAAAAGACTTCAGCTACAAACAGTAGAGTGAAGCACATTTCAGAGTTTCTTAGGAAGTCTTATCAGAGTTCTTAATCTGGAATGGGAGAATATTCCTCATGAGTTAGAGATTTCAGATTTTAAGAAACAGCTTCTCTTGTGTACACAGTGGTGTTCAGAGTGAGTGGACTTCGTTTTCTCTTACTCTGTATTGTGCTCTCTGTACTGCCCTGGCTGCACATAAGAATACCTGTTGGGGTTTAATAAATCCCAGGCTCCATCACCATCAGCTGAATCAGAATCTGTGCTGCTGGGGCCCATGCATCAGTACTTTCTAAAGCTCCCAGATGCTTTTAGTGTGCAGCCAGAATTGAGAACCACCACTTAAACTGTTTTCTTAACAATCGCAAGGAAGAATGTGTCTGTCTGCTTGCCCCTTTCTTCTGCCTGTCCTTCTCCAATGGTCACACCGGTCGTTTTTTTAACACTTGGTGCATGCTCTTAATTACAGTGTAACAGACCCCTGTCCTGTAGCTCACTGTTTTAGGCACACAGTTCGCATGACTCAGTAGGTGCAGTGGAAACACTTGGGAAATAGTGGCAGAGTCTTCCAGGAGCAAAGCTATTCCTTGTTCTACTTGCTCTATTTTGTTAATAAAATTTAACATTATTTCATAGTGTATTATCCTCAGAAACAGAGTCATCCAGTGACAAGCATTCTCCCTATTCTCCCCACACTGGCCCATATTAACAACCAGTCAGAGGAAGTGTAGGACAAGGGGGCATCCTAATTGCCCTTCTGATCCTGCACAAGGGCCTTGGATTAGCGAACACTGTGTCACCTTCTTACTGGAGCAGGGTGTGCTTCACTGCAGCTCTGTTTCTCTGGGCAGTCTTTGCTACTGTAAACATCCTTGACTGGAAGCTGTAAAGTGTTCAGGGGAGCTTTCAGTCGGATGTTTACAGCGGCAGGCTGCCACGGTCGTCCCCAGCTGCACATCGGCTTTGAGACATTGCAGGTTTGTGCCCATGGGCTTGATTTCCTCCTCTTGGGGTGCTTCCCTCCTCTCTGAGAAGTCACAGCAAGAACTCAGTACACTTCTCTTCCTTCAGGGCAATAATATACCTGCTTTCCTTGCTGGAATTTTTCCTGCGTGTGTCCCTCAGAATCTCCCTTTAAAAACAATGTGGAAAGCTCAATGATGAAATTAGGCCTTGCTCACGTTCGTTATACGAACTCCTTGTTCTCTGTGAGCTGCCTACTAGATAGACTAGCTGGAGAAAGGGGTCTTGTCCTATTCTTTCCTCCATAATTCTCAATGCGTCTGGTTCTCTTGGGGTGTCAAACTCAAAATGCTCTGATCCATCTCCTTTTAAAGTGTGTCTAGCTCCTTGCTGCCTGGATTTAGTTCTTTGTAGGTGTTCGAGCTATTGATTGGCATCCTATTTGGGACAGCTGCTGCTTGGCCTTTGAAAGGTTAAGATTGCTGAAAGCTGGCCTGAAATTCTAAGATAGCATTTTTAATTCTCTGTAGACATGAAGTTTTCCCAAGCTCCAAATTGGCTGGCACCTCCTAAAGTCCTTTAAAAGCACCTACTCTCCAAAACTTGCTCTTTCTAAAGGAGCCAGCAGTTTGGTCTTGCTATTAAAGTGAATGTACTTTTTTTCCAGTCTGGGGCTGGCTGCACAACACTGTAGTGATGGCCCTGAGATGTGATGCTGATCATTCTCTGGCATTTTCAGGCTCAGCTTCTAAAAAGATCACAAGACCAAGCCCTCTGGTTGGAGAGGCCACTCCTAAAGTTGAACAAGTGCCCCATTCAGGATTGATCTAGACATTCAGGGGTTGTTCCAGTGCTTGGAGCTATGTACCCCCCTTGAGAGAAGGAACTAGCCAGAATATTGAATTGTGGGTCTAAGGCCCCTGACTTCTCAGAGATGCTTGGAAATCTCACTTGTTTTCAGGGAGGCAGTAAAGACTGAAAATAGAAAGTTGTTGAGGTCTGACCTCTGCCCCAGCTGTGAATTGAAAGTTCCTGCCCATCAAAATGTTACTGCCTTTTCATACATTTCTTAAATCAAGCTTAATCATTCCCTTGCTAGCTTGACCTCCATTGGTAGAATAATGAGTCTTCATAGTGCAGAACCTTAGATATTCCTCCTTCGTCCCAGTGCTTTGAGAACAGTCGTGCCTTTTCCTCACAAAACAACAAACCTAGGCCCCTCTACTTGATACTTACTGTCCTAGACTCTGCCTATTCATTAACCATCTAAGAGAATGCAATAGGAAGGATAGGAGAAGCTCTTCACCTGCTTGCACAACTTTTGGCAAAGGGTATTTTGGCTTGTAGAAGGAGTATTTAAAGGGTTTGCTTTTTGTCTGGTAGAAAGAACATACTCAATGCTAGATTAGCTGTTGCCAAGGACAGCTAGAGACAGTCAGTCACAGGTTAGTGCTGGTAAATGCCAATGTCCCCAGGTCACCTGACTTCCTATGAGCTGCCGAGGCTCTCAGTCCTCTGTACAGTATCTTCTCATCACCAAGAGCTTTTCCAAATTAGGTCTGGATTTATAATTTGTGTTTTTAATTAGATACGAAGGGGGACTTAAGTGGAAAGTACATTGAACCTCTTTCAGCAGTTTTGAAAAGAACAGTTGGCCTCAGTTTTATAGCTTAAAAGGGTATCAGTGTTTTATCCCTGTCACATCCAAGACTTGGTTGCCAGAATGACATTTGTTTATACTGATGATAAGTTGGGATTGAAATGGATCTGGCGTGGTCATTAAGTTGTTCTAGAAATTGAGACCTAGATGAAAATAAAAGGGATCTCCCTTTTCTTCCACCTCAGCATGATCAGGTTGAGAGTTAAAACTAAGTCCGAGGCATAGAATATAAGAACCTAAGTGGTCAGTTTTTATTTAAGGACTTGCTTAGATACCCAGGTGATGAATATCCCCCTCCTCTGGGTTCGTGACCCTCAGGGAACCTTGTTATGCACAGACCCGAGTGTTTCCGAGGCTAGATATCTACAGTCCGAGTTCCAGTGTCCCACTTACCAGGCAAGGGAAAGAATAGTCAGCCCTGTAGCACAGGAGGACATCAGCTTTGTCTACACGATATGGCCACAGAATCCTAAAGATAGCAAAAGGGACTCTCCTGTTAGTAACGGCTGTCAGAGGGGTCAAGAGAATTTGTCATACCACCAACTTGGATTTAGAAAAGTACTTTCCTGCCTCTGTGTTTATGTACGTAAATACACTCATCATTCACCCATCGTTTACTAAGTGCCTGCATGGGAATGGTGGGGACGATGGGGAGCCAGAGAGAGATAGTATTTGCCCTCATAGATTTTAGCAGAACAGGCTAAATTTGACATGCGGTTACAAAAACAGATCATGAACACAGTACCATGGAAGCACATTTCTGGTACCCAGCTTGCTGAGGGCATGAGGTCAATTCTAACTTCGTAAATGTCTTTTTGGGGAGCTTTGAGGCAGTCCATAGGGTCCCTGATCTTAAAGAACTTTTTTTTTTTTTCTCTTTTCTGAAACCTGACAAACTTGACTCAGAACAGGGAAGTGAGTAAATTTAGCTAATAGTTTTACTCAGCCATCCCACATGGTTGTACATTTTGTCGTTTTTCTTGTCCCAAAGGTTGCATGTTTTGTTTTTCTTGTTGTCCCAGGCAGGGGCATTGCGTGTCACAGGTGACTCCGGATCAGATGCCGATCTCTGTGTCAGTGGTCCAGGGCCGACCAAGCCCAGCACCTCTAGGCCGTAACCATGTTGTAGTGTGTGTAAACATCCTACACTCTCAGCTGTGAGCTCAAGGTGGCTGGGAGAGGGTTGTTTACTCCTTCTGCCATGGAAAACGTCAGCTGAAGAAGAAACAGTCTCTTCACTCGGCAGATCGGACAAAATGCGACCTCCCTAGTCAGCCAAGGCAGCACCCCAGTGGAGAGCTGTCCCTCAGGCCCCCTGGGTTGCGCTTCTGTGGCTAAGTACAACCAGAACCAGATATGACACTGGATAGGCATGCACTTCGTGATTACAGCTTTTGATGTGCTGTGAAAAGCTGAGCACTCACCTGCCAGTGCTCTTGAACCTGACATCTGAGTCTGAAATTCTAGCTCAGGAAATGCCCTGGTCCCCTTTGCTCCACTGTGTCCCTGAGTGGGTGGGAAGAAAGTAAGAAGAGTGCTGTCTGTTCGGGAGATGGGGCCCAGCCTGAGCAGCATGGTGTTTGGGTAGCGTCTTCCCAATGCTGGCAGTAAGCAGCGTTCTCAGTCATGGGCTGTGACAGCAGTTACTGACAAGCACTGCTGGTGCAGGGTATTTAGTTGTGGTAATTATTTGCCCGTTTGCAGCTCATCACGCAGTGGATGATTACTCAGTACTTCAGAAAATTGGCTGTATGTTTTGTGAAGCCTATAGAATCTGTTATTTTTAGTTTGATTTAGCACAACTGGTCTCTTCGAATTCCACTTTCCTTTGGCTTCAAATGTGGAAAACTCAGCATTCAGCAGGAAACTGCACATAGCCTGTTTGGGGAAGAGTGGAAATTCACTGCGGCAGTTGCTGAGTCGGTTCTTTCCCCTTACCTGCCTCTCCTTCCACCCCACAGGAGGAGGTGCGCCAGTCTGTGACTCCTGCCGAGCCCGTCCAGTATTACTTCACGCTGGCTCAGCAGCCCACTGCCGTCCAAGTCCAGGGGCAGCAGCAAGGCCAGCAGACCACCAGCTCCACAACCACCATCCAGCCTGGGCAGATCATCATTGCACAGCCTCAGCAGGGCCAGGTGTGTGAGCTGCTTTGGGCACCCACCCTGCAAGACAGTGCCTCTTAGGTTTGGGTAGGGAAAGATTTACTAGGGCCAGGAGGCAGCCACATCATTAGAGAGCCCTGGATTTAAAGTCTGGGGCCCTGAGCTCTTCCCCAGATGCAGCCACAGAGGCAGTGTCGCTTAATCATCTCTGGACTGCATTTTCCCTCCATAGGTCAGATGAGGACTGTGCCATGGACAAGATGATTTTCAGGACCCAAATGAGCTCACAAATTTTAGAAGGAAAAGTAATCTCTTGAATGGGTCCATGAAGAGTTACAGGCTCTCTACAGAGGGTCTTTCCAGTGGACTTCATGCCCATTGTGTGTCAGTGCCAGAATTGGAATTTGTTCCCTAAGTGAGGAGATCAGGCATCACTGCCAACTTGTATGCTCTCCTCTCGTCTCTGGCATTTCTCTGCCCCTCTAAATTTGTGTTAGGTGACCTCTTTTTACAATAGTTATCAGAGGATTCTTTCTACCCCCCATAGTACTGTTGAGAACAGTACTGTGCTGGGAGTATGAGAGACTGAGGTGGACTTGCTACTGTGACCTCTGAATCCAAAATCTGTCAGTGATTAATTCACTTATCACACAGTGAGCATCTTCTGTAAGTAAAGTCTTGTGATAGGTATTGGGTATATAAACATGAATAAAACAGTCCTGATTTTCAAGGAATTCATAATCTACTTGGGTCCACAAAGGTTAAATCACCATGCGGAAAGTGTAAAACATGCTTAGAATTGTGTACCAAATATTATGGGAACACATCTAAAGAAGATTCTAACAAAGATGAGAGGACGTGGTTAGGGAAGGTTCCTGTAGGAAATGGTACAAGCCTTTGAGGAACCACCAGAAGTTAAATAAAGTAGGACAGATTGGTATTGCCAGGAGAGGGCACAGCATAAGCAAAAATAATGCAGGGAGCCATCTAGGCAAGTCCAGGGAGCACACGCAGAGAGTCTTATATATTCTAGTAAGGAACTGGGTTTGCCTGGAGGAAAACACATTTCAATATGAATTATGAGTTTGGGATTTATTCCCCACTCATTTATTCATATAGGAAATTTATTGATGCTTGCTCTGTGTTAGATGCTGTGCTAGGCAGGAGGGGTTCAAAGATGATTACAGCCAGTCCCTGCAAGGCACTCACCACATGCACCGTGATGCCTGAGGGACCTTCTCTGGCTTATGCTTGTGCCTCTACAGTGGACTTCATGCCTGCTGTGTACCTGCCAAAGGCTTTATCCCTTTACAGCGTGAACATCAAAGGAGTCTGCCAAGGGCTGGCCCTGATTGGCTGATGATCCTGAGGAGCTTATGGCCGTTGTGCCCTGACAGCAGGGCACACCAGACGTAATTTGGCAGCTGCCGTGCTAACACAAGCCCTCATTTTCCTGAAATGATTTAGAAATACGTTGGGAATCCTCTCTGGAAAATTGGGTTGATATAGTACAGTGATGAGTTGGCAGCATACTTTCTTTTGAGTCAGCAAGAATTTCATCTGTCTTCTCTGCCAAGCCAGACCTGCTTGGCCTGGAACTGATAAGGCTTGTGAGGAGGGTGAAGTTAGTCCCTCCCAGCTGTTGTTTTAAAAGTACTGCTGCTTCAGGGTGGCCTCGTGCTGGGTCATACCTCCCTGGACCTGTAGTGATGGCTGTTTCAAGTTGAGTGCAAATATCCTTTGTAGGACAGAACACATATTAAAGCAGAGTTGGGAGGAATGCATAATCTGCTAAAGTAAATCCTGTGCTTTTTATAAATTGTGAACTTCTGGCAGTTTGGGGATAGGCTGAGTTGTAGATTTTCATTTGAAAATGAAAGAGATGCTTCCTGTTGGCCTAGCCATCACTGAGAACTGTGTCATCTTTTTTTTCCTACCCTCCTCCAGTTTATAGTAATTTCTCTTTACCTGGTAATCCCTTAAATCTCATCTGTATTTCCCAGAATGCATCCCCTTTGCTTGTAACTTTACATGCATAATGTCCAGTAGACTTGTGCAGTCAGAATTAAGAACATTAGAATGGCAACATCAGCTGAAGCCCATGGTTCATTGAGACCCAGAGTTGTCTTATTGATATGATTCTTAGTTCAGACTGGGGAGAGGCCGTTTCCAAATTGGAGTGGGGGTAAAGCCTTGGGAGTGGGAGTGAGTATTGGTGTAATTTAAAGGGTTCCACCCACCTCCATTCACTACCACCAGATGAGCCATTCTCTGGGTAATCTGTAAAGGTCACATCAAGGAGTAACATTTTGAGATATGAAGGAGTGATTGACACTTGATAGTTCAAGTCTTTACCATCTCACTAAAGAGTAAGCTTCGTAGGACTACATGCCACTGAATATGTGAGAGACACTGAATCTGCCAAGTTATATATATTAGACTGATATTTCTTAAATCTGAGATTATCATTTCTAGAAAGTTAAAGTTTTTGCTTTACTGAATTCTATTAATCAGGGGTAGGCTCTGTTAAGAGTCAGGTCTTAACAGTGTCTGGTGTCTTAACAGTGTTTACTTTTCCTGTGGGGAAGCCAGGCTGTGGTCTAGAGCAGCTCTTTAGCTAGTGTGGGCAGAAGTCACTCTGCTGCTTGAATGGGGTGTAAAAGCCAGTGTGCACTGGGCGCAGCCTCACAGATGAGCCCATGTGCTTTATTTTCCTTGCAGTGTCTTGTATGCCTAAGAAGGAGTCCAGGTTCCTGAACTTAGTAAATTCATATAGACCCCGTTTTCCTTTTTCTTCCCCCGTTTAAATTCACATGCTCCAGGCTTGACCATTTTTCATGTACACTGTTATGATTACTTTGATAATGAACTGTCATGATTACTTTTGATGAACCATCATGGTTACTTTTTAATTTTCTCTGCCATATGGGCCTCACCATCATTGGAGGAGCTGTGAAAAGTTGCAATATTTAAAGCATGGATTTTATGTTTGAGGCCCAAGCAAGTATTCTCCACTATGAGCCCAAAAATTGGGTTGGCTTTCCCATCTCATTTCAGAGAGTAACTTTAATAATGCTGTTATTACCCAGAGGACTCTCTGGGTGGAGGGTTCTCATTAGTGTTGAGTTGTTTAGGCATTAGGGAAGAGGATAATAACTTCTCAATTTTATCCCCTTTGTAGTTGTACGGGCTGAGCCAGAGCTCAAACAGCTTTCTCTTGACTCTTCCTTCCAGACCACGCCTGTGACGATGCAGGTTGGAGAAGGTCAGCAGGTGCAGATTGTCCAGGCCCAGCCACAGGGTCAAGCCCAGCAGGCCCAGAGTGGCACTGGACAGACAATGCAGGTGATGCAGCAGATCATCACTAACACGGGAGAGATCCAGCAGATCCCGGTAAGCCTTCCCCCAGGGCTGCATGGCTCCCTTCTCAGCTCATAACGGGAAATGCCTCAAGATTTTATATATCATCTTATACCTGCACTCACTTCTGTGTGCGTGCATGTGTGTATGTGTGTGCATGTGTGTTTCTTTGGTTTTTAAACAACATTTCCACTGTGCCCTCCCCACCTTGTTGCTTCACTATTTACTTTTCACTTTGCTTTAATCCTGGTTCGAGTTCACCACTGCGAACCATTTGGGCAGCTTCTCTCAACTTGCCCTCACTCCACCTATGCAGAGCAATCATCGTAGCCACTATCTCATGCCAAGGCCCAAAGGCCCCATGAGGCAGTTCCTATCTTTTGATTAGTAGAGAATAAAAGGAAGGTATATAGGGAAGGCCATAAATATACTTGTTGCATGTCAATGAGTCAGTTCCCAGTGGAACATACAGCAAAGTATATTTTTGGCTTTCATTTAACTTACTCATTCCTTTACTCTAGACTGCTGCTTCCTGTGTGCCTTGAGAGATTTCATTTCTTAGATTTGTCAGTTTTTTACTTAAACTTGACCTTTATTAGAAAAAAAAATCATTGTCTTAACACTTACAGACTTAACACTTTTGGTCATTTTCCCACTAAAAGCTGGAAAGTGACATGGAGCTGTCCTTTATGAAATGTAGGCTCATATAGAAACTTACTTGGACTTGTTTTCCCACTTCCTCTTTGAAAGCAGCTCAAAAATTATCCTCAGCTCTCTTTCAGGTACATTTCTTCCTCTTAAATTACAGAGTAATGGGTCAAGAGAAAGTTTAGGAAAGTGGTGTCTGTCCGTGTCTTTTTCTGTCATACACTCAGCACCAGTTCCAAGTGACTTGACTCTCCCTTGCCTCATTGTTTCAGCCACCAACCCCAAGAACTCCCTCTTGAATGGTTCTTTCTTTTTCCTGTGAAGGCACCAAAGCAAGGTCATTAAAGCCAAAGAAGAGTCCCTACCTTGCAGTAACTTTAATCCTTTGAGACAAAAAGCTTTAGCCCAGAAGGTTTGCTGCAGAGTTTACAACCTCACGCTTGCTAGTCTTGATGTCTGCTCAGGAGTCTGCATTTTCCAGACTCTTCAGCTGCTCAGCAGAGTGCTTGTAATAGTGATAACCTTCAGGACAGAGACTTTACTTCCCTTTTGAAGCCCAGTGGGTAGGCTTATTTGCTCTGTAATTAAGTAAAAAGGGTATGAGGAGTATCAGACCTGCCCTACCTTGGAGAATTAAGGGGCAGAGCATCACCAGGTGACTTGACTTAAGCCTAAAAAGAAAAGCTCCTCACTTCTGTCTCTGAAATGCATAGAACCACTCTCTGTCTCAACAGATAAGGTTTCCCAAGCCTCAACCCAACTGCCTTAGTCCCCAGTAGCCATTTAATGCTGTAGCCTGGAAGCCACATCATAGGCTTTGGTTGGAAATTTAGGCTTGGCGCCACAACTTCCCAACAGCTCCTCTTGGCATAGTCTCAGCAAAGAAATGACTGCAGGTCACAGTACTCTTGCCCTGTTTCCTTTGAACTAGATTCTTAATGGGTTTAGATTTTGTGTCCCTACATCTTTCCTCCAGCAGACACTCTGGAATGTTCTGCCAAGAATTTCACAGTTTTTCTCAGTGATTTGGATCTTTTGAGGCCAGACGTTTCAGAGAAGTGTTTGATTTACCACTGTATCCAGGAGTGCAGGTTCATCCCTCCAGCATGCTCCTCTTCATGTGGTGAAGTTAGTGCTTGATGGCCAGGATGCGGTTTGCTGTAGGGCGAGCAGATATGACTTGCCTGTCAGCCTGAAGAAGCGTCCCTTTTTGACAGAGGCAGGCTGGGGAGCAGGGGGCTGGTTTCTGGGCCCCCAGGACCTTTCAGCCCCCGATCATGGGTGTGAATGTCTGCTGTCCATCCTCTGCTGCCCGCTGTCTACTGAGCCATAGTTCCTCACATTGTAATTGCTCCTGTCCTCCATTTATCCACAGCTCCAAGCACTAATACTTTCATGGCACACTGGAGCGTTAAGAGCCTGAGTTAAGGCTTTTAGCACACAATTAAATGGAGTCTGTGGTATTATTATATTATCTGAGACTTAATCATAAGCATGAGAGAGTTTAAGGGCACTTTTGTAGGTTTGGTTTCCATGATGGGGTTTTTCTGTGAAAGGTTTATTGATTCTGCTTTCCCGTGGGAGGTGTTTGGCCAGAAGCTAGTGCTGAACACCAAGGATCCTCAAAGTTCTACAGACCCTCAATGGTCCTGGCTCTTGGGGCCAAGACAATAAAAGCAGACCAGCCTTTTTCTCCACAATGCACAGCATAGGGTTGAGCAGTGCTAGGGCTGTGACGCAGCCTTGATAGCCATCTGCTTTGGGTTCCTGGCAGAACTGGAACTCTGCACAATCTCGGAAAGTGTGGAGATGGAGGAAAAAGAGCCCCACATGTAAGGTACAGACGTACTGAAATTATTTAGATGAACTCTGATCAGATAGTCAAGAGCCCCCAGTTGACGAGCACACAGCCATGCTGTCCTCACATATGTGATAAGATCTGGGAACTTCTTTCCAAGTCCATTTAGGGAATATATCATTTGTATTATGTGACTTTCGGGTGTGGGTGTTGTTATGTTGCTTGTATTAACCTCTGTTTAAAAGGACTTTTTCTTTGGAGGGCTTGAGAGGTAGAGGGCAATCAGCATACCTGGTCATCGGAAGCTTGCCCGTGTGAGATTGAATTCAGTCCCCTGTGGTCTCTTTGTGTCTGCCCCTGACGTAGGTACAGCTGAATGCCGGCCAGCTGCAGTACATCCGTTTAGCCCAGCCTGTATCAGGCACCCAAGTCGTGCAGGGACAGATCCAGACTCTTGCTACCAATGCCCAACAGGTATGTACCAGAGACATGGGATTTGTGTTGAAGACGAGCAGCAGCTGGCTGGCTTGCGGTTGGAAAGGAGTACTTTAGGACACAACTCTTGCCACCTCATCCTTCATCAAGGGCCACTCACTGTCACACCCCAATCTGTTCTGCTGCCCAAGGACAGATGGGGGTAATTGGAAGATTGGATTCAAAGTGTGTCTCTTAGATTTTATTCTCAAGCACCAAAGGGGAACACAAACCAGAGGAGGACTTGAGGTCCCTGAAAGCCTGATGTGTGCACATGCACGTGAGGCTGGAGGAAGCTTAATTCTCAGGCTGCATTTCCGTCTTTAAATCTGAGTAGCTGCCATGTTTTGGCACCTTCTGCTCCCTCTGGAAAGCTTCAGTCTTAGCCTACCTCTGCATGCATCCCTGGCCAGAAAAATCCCCCTCATTTCCTCCCCTGCCCTACAGTATTAAAGGCTGCGAGTCACAGAGTCAGGGGCTACCCCCAGCCTTGGTGGGTTGAGGGACATGGGCATCCTTTGAGGAGCTTGGGGCTTCTGGTCAAGGGGAGTATGTAACGGATTCTTTTGCCTCAGACCCAAAAAAAGCAGCGATCGTTTAAGAGCTGGACCCGTCTGGCCCAGCTGCATTTCTGGTGATGTATCTATTGACAGTGGTGACAGAGCTGAGATGGTAGAGCAGGTCTCCAAAGATCTCATTTGGCAAATGTGAGGAATGAGCCAAAAGTAAGGGTTCTGACTTCCACATAGTCTCTGGGATCATTAAAGGGCCCTTTTCTTCCTTGCTCTCTGCTCATCTGTGGATGTGGGATTTTTCCCATAGTTTCCTTGGGGCTCAGTGACAGTCTCTTTCAAGAGCAGCCACACCCTTGGGTCCCTCTCGCTTTGAAACTTTTTTTCAGCTGGGCATGGTGGTGCATGCCTGTAATCCCAGCTGAGGCAGGAGGATTGTTGCGAGTTGGAGGCCGGCCTGGGCTACACAGTGAGTTCAAGGCCAGCCTGAATTACAAAGCGAAACTCTTGTCCCCCCCAAAAAATTTTTTTTCCCCAAACCTTGTAAGATTCTTCTTGAGATCCCAAAAGCTTTTTATGACATGGGAATAGGAAGGAATGAGAAAGATTCTTGGTTTCTCAGAAGTTACTTAGGTTACTTAGAACTAAAGCCAGAAAATAAGATTTGGGGAGAAAAGGGCAATAGGCCAGAGGGCAGTTAAAATCTCCATAACAGCATGTAATTGTGACAACCTGCCATTTAGTAGGCGCTCAATAAATGTTGAATGGATCTCAAACAAGTAATACATGTGTGATTTAAAGGTAAATGAGACTTTCTTCTCAGCTGCTATGAATGGCAGTGCTACTGGCTACACGGCACAGTTAACCTTCTTATTTGTAAGGAGAATTTTTCCATTTGTCTCAGGCTCATTCATTTATTCTGCAGACATTTCTTGAATATTGCTTTGCACTGGAAGTTTAAAGACAAAACATAAGCTCCTGCCCTCAAGTAACTTAAAGACCTGTGGAAGAAGGGCCCAAAGTAAGGAACAGTAGTAAAAAGTTTATATGAAGTCCTTTGTCACCTGTCCCCTTTCTTGCTCTTCATAGCCTCCTAGGTAGGCCTGCAGGACTTGTTTTTGGCTGCCACGAGGACACTCTTGAGAGCACAGGCCTTACCTTGCAGGTTGGCTGTGAGCATTCCAAGAGCTGGTACAGAGAGGCCATTAGTAGACAGATGTCATAGACACACACATGCACAGGCCCTGGTCTTCTTCATAGTTTATCAAGCTGTTCCCAGCAGTTGTCAGTATATGCTGCAGTCTATGTGTCAGTAAATTTATTTTAAAATCCCCACATTTGATTTTAAGTGCATGTGATAAATGGTTTTCTTGCTGCACCCCCCATCCCTCCCCCTCCCAGTCCCTTGGCCCAGAGGGTGCAAGTTGCCTCTCTCGGAAAAAGTACTTCATAGGTTTGCCATGAGGACTGCCAGGGCCAAGGCCAGTGCTCGCCAGGGTGTTTCATATTCCACTCAGATAATCTGGGTGATAAGGGTTTGGTTTGGATCCCACCTTCCAGGATGAAAGGGACCACTCACCACTTTGCCCAGCATTTTAAAATCTATCTTCATTGGCTGAAAGATGGACTCTTAGGGCTTCTACCCAAAAGCATACTGTTACACCTTCTCTTGTGAAAACCAAGGAGTTAGTTATTCTCCTAGAGGTGGGGGGGTGGTTGCAGGAGGAAGAGGAGTACATTAAGAGGTATGGGTCTAGCGGTTGTATCATTCATGCTCCAGGGTTCTCGGTGTGCTATGTGGTACCAGCTCTTCGGGTAACCATCAGTGCTAGGAGATGGGGTCAAGGGGGTTGATTTCCAACCCTCATTGAGCGCCTATTCTGTGCCAGCCCCCATTCTCAGTACTTCATAGGCATTGTCTCATTCGGACTTTGTGGGTGGTAGGCTGGTAGAGCAGACCCTGCAGCTGACATGCCTACTCTGCCATCTTGCATCCCACAGATCACACAGACAGAAGTCCAGCAAGGACAGCAGCAGTTCAGCCAGTTCACAGATGGACAGGTAAAATACCCAGTTTGAGCAGGGGCAAAGGGCAAGTGGTTGGGAGGAATGAGGTCACAGGTGGGATGTGGGTTTGGATGGTTAGAGCAACTGTCCTATCCTCTACTGACAATGAATAGACAGAACTTGTTTTAAAAAGTACAGTCTTGAAGTCAAGGCATGTATCCTTTAGATTTGTAGATACCTGGGAGCTAAAATAATCTTAAACATTACCTAGCCCAAATTGCCATTTTACAGATGAGTAAACTAAGCCCTAGAGGTAGGAAGTGCCTTGTACATGTTCAGTAAGCTGTTCATTGCAGAGCCAGAGCCAGAGCCAGATTAGAATGCAAATCTCCTGTTTACCCCTCTAGGATTATTTTTTTTTCCCCTAAGCCATGATGCTTTGTAATAGCACATGCAGTATTAATTGAAATGCGGACAACCTGTGACCTCTTACGGTCTCGGAGTGCCTGGAGTTCAGTAGTTCTAAATGCATGTAAGGAAGGAACCTTTCCTTTTCTTGCTGCTTTTCCCTCAAAATACTGGGACCTGTAGGATGATATGTCCAAATTTACGTTCTTTGCTGCCCAAAAGGGAGAAGAGCTAGCATTGGGACCCCTCTCTGACTTCTACCAGTACAAGGTGTCAGGCTTTCATGCCAGGGCTCCTATGGGTGGGGACCCTAACTTTTGGTTTCTTCTGGGAGCCCCTGAGAAATCAGGAGGCAGGAGGGGCTAATTGTCTCAAGGGCCGTGGGAGCCTCTTCACCCATATGGGGTTGGCTGTAGTGAGTGTTTAATATCAGATCGCCTCCTTCACAGGGCCCAGGTAGGAAATGCAGGTGCAGTTTAGTGTCAGCCTGAGCCAAGTATGCAGAGGAAAGCAGAAAGGGGGTAATCACTACTGCCCCTGCCAGTGAGGAATGCCAAGACTTGGGGAAATGCTGACTTCCAAGCTGCTGGTACACTGGTTGAATTGCTTGTGTTTGTCACAGAGGAACAGCGTGCAGCAAGCTCGAGGCTCTGAGCTAACGGGAGAGGCAGAGCCCAGAGAAGTGAAAGCCACAGGAAATGCAACTCCCTGCACCTCCTCCCTGCCCACCACACATACCCCCTCACACCAGGCTGGTGCCTCCTGTGTCTGCTGCTCCCAGCCCCAGCAGAGCGCCACACCCCCTCCTCCTTCTGACGCCTTGCAGTGGGTGGTGGTTGAGGTATCTGGGGCCCCCAACCAGCTCGAGGCCCATAGGGAGCTGCATGCCCCTCTCCCAGGGGTGACCTCACTTTCTCCTCTCCACCCCTCGCAGCAGCTCTACCAGATCCAGCAAGTCACCATGCCTGCGGGCCAGGACCTCGCCCAGCCCATGTTCATCCAGTCAGCCAACCAGCCCTCCGACGGGCAGGCCCCTCAGGTGACCGGCGACTGAGGGCCTGAGCTGGCAAGGCCAAGGACACCCAACACAATTTTTGCCATACAGCCCCAGGCGATGGGCACAGCCTCCCTCCCCAGAGGACCCTGCCGACCTCAGCGCCTCCTGCAGGCTAGGACACTGGTGCACTACACCCCATGCCTGGGGGCCAAGATTCTCCAACAGAATGATGCAATATTTTTTATTTCTTTTTTTTTTTCCTTTTTTTTCTTCCTTTTTTTTCTCCAAGGAATCAATATTTCATTATGTTGAGCTGTGTGTCCAATGCTATGAAATGAGAATATTAAATAACATATTTATGACATTTTCTTGAAGCGTGTGGTTAAAGAAATACTTTGTTTTTGTTTTTTTGATTCTCATAGCCACTTCTCTTAGGAGGAGATCTTCCTAGGGGTGTATGGGATTTTCTGACTCTTGGAAAATCTCAACAGCCCTGAGATTTGCCACCTTGCTCTGCCCTCAGATTGAACTGGTGAATGTGTTAGCTTCTTTCTCAATAGTTCCCTTCCCACGCCCGTGCTCACCCCCGTGCTCACCTCCGAGCTCTGTACTTGCATCCAGAGGCCACGGAAACATTCCTTGTGTTTAGGAGATGGACTCATTCCCCATGGAGAGCAGATGGGTTCATTCCACAGCCTTCTCTCCCAGGGACCCAAGGAGATTAGAGCTTTGTGCATTTTGCCCCCCTCCCAATTTTATTTTTTAAACACATTAAAAATTGTGCTAGTCTTCTTTGCTGCATGGACTTCAAACTGCATGAAATGCAATAAATCTCATTTTCGATACTCTTAGAGTTGGTTTTTTTGTCTGGGGACATTATGGGCCACTTGGCTTACAAAAGACTTGGAAAGGTTTGTCCTCAGTTTGGGTATCTGAAAGAAAACACCCTTGTGAGGAGGGGTGTCCAAAACTAAGGGCACTTACGTGCTACATATGTGATACAGACTGAGGTCCTTGGGTGGTTTTACAAGCAAGCTTCATGAGAACATATCTGCTGCTCAGAGTGTGCACCTGCCTGACCTAACTGGACTACCACACACGTGTGCTGCTTGATTGAGGGCCAGGGGCATACCTCTTCTAAAAAATGCTGGCCCTGTCCTGCAAACAAGGACCAGGGCAAATCCCTCTGGTCTTGTCTGTCATAGGCTGGGCCATGCTAACTACCAAAGGTGTGGCATCTGCCATGGAGGGTAGCCCAGGCCCTTTGTCAGCCAGCAACTCAGGGCTGCTAGAGCCAGGGTCTGCTTCCTGACTTTGGGATCAGGGAGAGCAGAAAGTTGGTGGTGGGCCATCTTTCTAACCTCCAGTGTGCATCTTTACAGCCAGAGTGGGGTCTGTGGTTTGTAGGAAGAACAGTGACTAGGGTGCCAGAAATAGAAAAACCATGGACAACTACCTGCCTTCAGGATTGTTTCTGGAGTGAGGTAGGAATGAGGAAGAAGCTTCCATTTCACTTTCAAGCCTGAGCCTGATGCGCTTAGGATTCCCTCACTGCAGACCACAGTGGTGGGACGTGAATTGGTGTTCAGGAGCGAGGAAAGACTTACGCAACACCACTGCCCTCTGTCCATCCTTCTTCTCAAGGGGTCTCCCTCCCAGATTTCTTAGGCCTCTTTAAATCTTTTGCCCAGGTTCAGGTCTGCCCACCTCTGCCCTTTACTTTCTGGGTGGGAGCTGGGGCCAGGGTGGATGCCTATCTCCTGGACACCTTAGTTTGTTCATGAAGTACTTGGACATCTGCGTCACATCTGTGTCATTCTATTTCACTTTAAGTACTTATTCCATTCTACAAGATAATTGAGAGGGCTTGCAATGAAAACACAGCACAATGAAGTAATAAAGTAGGACAAGTTAGAATTAGGGAAAATACAATTGAGTAGGAAATCAGGGTCATAAAAATAACAAGCAGAGCCTGGTGGTGCACAGTTGTGATTGCAGCTCTTTGAGAGACTGAGGTAGGATCACTTGAGTCGTCATGAGTTTGACAGCAGCCTGGACACCACAGCAAGCCCCCGTATCAAAAACACAAGAACCCTGGGCCGGTGAGATGGCTCAGCGGCTTAAGCGCCTGCCCGGCAAGCACGAGGGCCCGAGTTCAACTCCCGGAACCCACATACGAAAAGGGCCGGTGATATCGCTCAGCGGCACGGGCGCCTGCTGACGCACGAGGTCCTGAGGTCGACCCCCCCGGTACCCACCAAAAAAAAAAAAAACACAAGAACCCATAAGACAACCATCAAGACCTACACAGTTGTTAGAATGATTTGATGGTAAGATTCCTGGTCACCAGAGCAGAGAGATGGAACCAGGTTAAGAGATTCATTCACAGCATAAAAGGAAGGAAACTAACATTGTTTTCCTAGTATAAAGTTCTGGGCACACAGTACCCTTCCAGTGTCATTAGGGCAAGTAAAGCCAGTGACACTGTCATGTTGAGAAGTCAGTAACTGCGCCTCTTTAACAGTGAGTTGGGGCAGCTTTCATAGACTTGTAAGTTCTGTATCCAGTTATCTTCCTTTTAGCCGTCCACTTGTCTCAAGTGGAAGTCTTCGGGCCTGTGCACCTGTCCCATACCCAAACACATCTCAGTAAGACATCATACGATCAGCAAGTTCTTGTGGACAGCTTTGTTCCAGCCTTGCATGGAGAGAATGCACGAGAGAAACTACGCCAGCCGAGGGGCCTGGTCTCAGAGGAGGCAGGAGCTCTGTTCTCCCATTTCCTGGCGCCCTCTGTCCCGCCTCACTGCTCTTCCACACATTCCTAAAAATTCAAGCACAGTTGGCATTTTAGGCCAGGTGATGGATGCCCATTTTCCCATAGAGTCTATGGCATAGCCTTTCATTCTTGTTTTGAAGATACTTCAATCAACTGTGATTGGCAAGCAGTTTCTCTGTTGCTCACGTTCCCTTTAAATTGCTCTGCCAGCAGGGCCCGTCCTGGTGTAAACAAACCCTTTGGTGCGGCCCAAGAGAGCCACTATCTAATACCCAGCACGATCCCCTTACATCCGGAGCGCTAAACATTTTTCCTAGCATTTGTGGCATCCGTCCTGATGATCTTCACTGTGCCCTGCAGGAGAGACAGGAAGAAGAATCATGATCCCGTGTTTAGAGTCACGGGAGGCCTAGTGAAATGCAGTGATTTGCTCAAGGTCACTATCTGAATTAGGGTTGGAGTTAAAACCAAAACACTTTTCCTGATCCCCTGAGTGCACACAGTTGCTCTCTAGCCAAAGGTGGCATGTGTGTATGTTAGAGCGCACCTACAATCCCAGCTGCTTGGGAAGCTGGGGCAGGATAATAATAAATTCAAAGCCAGCCTGGGCAATTTAGCTGGCTGGGGGATGTAGCTTAGCACTTCCAGGGTTCAATCCCCAGTATTGGGGATAGTTGCGATAACTCCAGGAGGCTGGTGCTAGAGGTTGGAGACCCTTGGGATTATGAGCAGAGGACCTGGCTGGCTTCCTTGCTGCAAAAGTCTGCCAAGGCCACAAGGGGGCAGCATGCAACACTTGGCAGAATCTGAGAGGTGCCCTGTCCCACCCCCTTCTCAATTTGAGACAATTCTAGGAACTAACAGGAGAGTGTCCCTTTTCTCAGTGGATACTATCCTTACCCCCTTCCTAATACTTTCACCCTTTGAAGAGAGGAGCCTCTGGGATGACAGTGAGGGCTGGAAACTACTGTCTCCACAGTACACATTGCATCAAGGTAGGGGATTAGATTTTAATAAGGACTTTCTGACAGCCTAAGTCCCTTCAAGGTTCTCCTCAGCTTGCTTGCTTTCCACTCCCCCATCTCCTGCACTCGATGCTCCTGTCACACCCAATTACTGGTTCCTGAACTCACTTCCATGTTTTCAGAATGTGCTAGCCCCAATGCCTGGAATGCTGTTTCACTCCCCTTTTCACATATTGATCTCCTATACATCCATCAAGGCCCAACCTAAATGGCTCTTGCTAAGAAATGTCTAATTCCTGGGGCAGAGTCAGCGAGGATCTCTTCAATGCTCCCGTATCAATTTCTTCAAACTATTATTAGAGCTCATATACATGGTCATTCAGCAAATATTTCTTTGGTAACCTCTATGTGTCAGACATTGTTTTGGACATTCTGAACACAGCTGAAGATAAGCAAGATGAGGTTCCTGCTATTATGGAGTTTATACTGGATGTTGGGGACAGGGGTTGGTTGGGAATGAGTGCAATAGACAGTAAACACTGGAACCAGTTAGGCTCTGAGGAAACATCTCTCTGAGAGAAAAGTTCTGGTCTTGGCCATCTTCCTCACAGGTGGTCCTCCAGTTCAGGGTCACCTCTGTGCCTGCAGAGCAGGGCACAGAGCCTGGCACCACGAGCATGCGAGTGTCACAGTACCCAAGGTGTAAGTGAGCACAAAACCATCCCTGCAGCTGGACAGCAGGTGGGGACTTCGGCATTGCTGCACACAATCCTTCTCTGCTCATCTGCTCTCATCATGAGTTTTTCTTGTTTACAATTTTCTTTTTTTTTTTCTTTCTTTCTTTTTTTTCTTTTTTTTTTTTTTTTGGTTTTTTTGAGGACTGAGAATATGCTAGGCAGGGCCATTAGAAATTTTACTTTTTGGGCCGGTGAGATAGCTGAGCAGCGTAAGCGCCTGCTTGGCAAGCGTGAGGGCCCGAGTTTGACTCCCGGTATCCACATACGAAAAACAGGGCTGGTGATAACACTCAGCGGCACGGGCACCTGCTGGTGCACAAGGTCCTGAGGTCGACCCCCGGTACCCACAAAAAAAAAAAAAATATATATATATATATATACTTTTAAGAAATTTCTGTGTAGAAAAATGTAGTTCAAGCTTAGTACCTAAATGGCTTCTCATCTCATCTTCACATCCTCATTAAGTAGGTATTCTTCCCATTTTATAAGCAAGAAACTGAGGCTCAAAGAGGTTAAGAAGTTGCCCAAGGGCACCAGTTTATCGAATGAAGCCAGGTGCTCCAAAAAGCCTCCTACTCAAGGTGTCTCAGTGGCTCAGCTCCTGTTCATTTGGTTTGCTCTGTTCATGAAGGTCCCCTCCCCACCAACTCCTGGATAGATTGAGCATTTGTCCCACAGCTCCAGCCATCCCTAGGCCTTCATAAGGTGGCATCTGAGCTCCCTAGAAGAGAGGACTCTAGGGTGGAAGTCAGTGATCAGGTAACTTAGCCATGGTCTCCTCCAGGCCCACACAGCCAGCCAACATTAACTATATTGTTTCATTTCACATTGTCAGGCTGGTGGTGTCACCCCTAACTTGGGTGCTGTGCCACTACCACAGCCAGGAAAAGGGGACAGGACAGTAAGGCTAGCACTTGAGAGAGGGTGAACCTGAGCTGGGCCCCAGCTGGGCCAGGCTGGACTGCACTCCTCTTTCTGGCTGGTGCTGAGGTGAGATCTGAAACAGAGCCCCGGCTTGCTCACAGTCCTGAGCCTCTGCCCTGCCCGGGAGTCCTGGCCTCCACTAAGCCCCGTGACATCTCTGTGAGCTCCTAACTCCTCCCCCAAGTCCCTGTGCCTCTTCCAGTGAAGGTGTGGGAGACAGAAGCTTTCTAAGATCTCCTATGTGTCCAAATATCTTCACTGTGCCCTTTGATTTAAATGACAGTTTGGCAAGACAGGAAATTATAGGTTCACAATTATTTGCCCTCAGCACTCTGAAGATGCACTTCCATTGTCTTTTGGCATCTGTTGTTGCTGATGAGAAGTTTACTGTCAACTCAATTATTGGACCTTTATAGATAAGCTATCTTTTCTCTCTGGTGGCCTTTAGAATTTCCTGTTTATTTTGATATTCTACACTTCGACTGCAAGGTGTCTAGATATAGTTTTGTTTTGTTTTGAAAGATCTCTTACTAGGCAGTCTGTGGGCCTTCTAAAACTGGAAATTCATGTCTTATTTCTGGAAAGAGCGCAGTCACTATTCAGTATCTTTGTGAAACTAATAGTACGTATGCTATAGTCCTATCCAATCTTTTTTTTTTTTTTTTTTTTGTGGGTACCGGGGGGTAGACCTCAGGACCTGGCGCGCCAGCAGGCACCTGTGCCGCTGAGCGATATCACCGGCCCCTTTTTTGTATGTGGGTTCCGGGAGTTGAACTCGGGCCCTCGCGCTTGCTGGGCAGGCGCTTAAGCCGCTGAGCCATCTCACCGGCCCAGTCCTATCCAATCTTTAACATCTCTTTTCTTTCATATATTTAATTTCTTTATTGTTCTGTGTTTCCTTCTGGAAGATTTTCTAAGCTCTAGCTTCTAATTCATTAATTCTTTCTGCAGCTGTATTTACTAACTCATCTTTGGTTTTTTATTCAATGTCAGTGACTTTGATTTTCATTTCTAAAATTTCTAGATCTCATTTCTGCTGCCTGTTCATGTTTGATGTCTTTCTGTTCTTGTTTTATAGATGTCATTTCTTCCTTTATCTTCTTGAAAATTTTAACTATATTAAATTTCTTTTCACATTGCTCCATTTTCTCTGGGTCTTCAGGTATGACTTCTTCCATGAGTGATACATCTCTCACGGTACTGTGCTTCTAATATGTTGTGAAGCTTATCCTTGAGACTATCATCACCACACTTTCCTGACTGCCATGGGATACAAAGGTCACCCCAAGTGAGGGTTTCTCAGTTGTACATGCCCAAGCCATACGGAAGTGCACCAGCGTCCAAGAGCTCTCATATTAGTGTTTTGATTTGGGGTTTTTATTTTTTGAGACAGTCTCGCTTGTAGTTCAGGCTGGCCTCGAACTCAGTATGTAGCCCAGGCTGGCCTCAAACTCGCAGTGATCCTGCCTCAGCCTCCTGAGTGCTGGGATTATAAGCATGTGCCACCATGCCCCAGAGACTTGGGGTTTTTGGATGGCCTGGATGTCAAACCCTGCACCTTCCCTCTCCCCACGTAGACAAAATGAGATGTCATACTCATATGGGTATTCTCTCTACCTAAAGCCAGGGCCAGGCAGCAGCAGAGATCAAGTGTTAAGAAAGAGCCTTACTGTACCCCTGCTATTTGTGGGGTCTCCAGCTACCACTCCTGTCCCTGCTGCAACATGGAACTCCCCTCAAGTGGTAGCTTCCACTTCTGCTCATTACCAGGAATACCCTCTCACTTCTGCCCTTAAAGATTTCTCATTCTAAGCTAGCCATGGTGGTGCATGTCTGTAATCTCAGCACCGAGGAAGGCTGAGGCAGGAGGATCACAAATTGAAGTCCAGCCTGGACAGCTTACCAACTTAGTGAAACCCTGCCTCAAAATAGAAAATGTTTTTAACATGTTCCCACTGTACCACCGGTGGTACATACATGACTGTCCCATGCCACCCAACGGGACAGTCATCCATGTACTACCGGTGGTTGAGGGCTGCCCAGCGGTGAGACATACGAATTATGGCCCCATTGTGAACCTGTTAAAAAGATGGGGATTTAGTTCAGTGATAGAGCACCCCTGGGTTCAATCTCCAGTACTAAAGAAAAAGAAAAGATTTCTAATTCTTGCTTTTGAGCTTCGATACTTTTTAAAAAATCCAGCATATTTCTTGCATATCTAATATTTAAAGGAGGAGATTTCCATAGGAGTTTGGTTTGTTATTGTTCTGTTTTTGCTTTTGGCAGTACTGGGATCCAACCCAGGGACACTCTACCACTAATATAAGAGCTCTTTGAGGCTGGGACTACAGGCATGTGCCACCACACCTGGCTTCCACAGGTGTTTGATCATGCTTGGGTTAGAGAAGAGGAGCCTCTGGGAGCCTGAGACAGCGTAAGATCAAGCTTGACCTGGAAGTCTTGCTCTCTGAGCCTCTTTACCCTGTCACTGCACTACTCACTTCTCTTCCAAGTCCTCCCCTCTGTCCCAGCTCCGTTACCCAGCCCTTTGCTGAAAACCCTTCCCTACCTCTCAGTGTTCATTCCTCCTTCTCATACCATCTCCCTCCCTGAGCCCTCCTGCAAGTTCCTCCTACCAGGAGAGCATGGAAGATCTTTTCTGATGCACACTCAGGACTCAGAACAGTCCTTCCTGTTATCTTCCAGCAGCTCCACTGTCCCAGTCACTGTCAGTGAGAACGAGGAACCTACCAGTGGGACCACAGGGCTACCTGTCTTCTGCACAATCTTCCGGGAACAGGTTTAAGGAGGAAAAATCCTGAAGGCAGAGGAGGAGCAGTGCAGGAAGGGATGGCTTTGACCTTCCTTTCCACACCCCTTTCTCCCCATGTCTCCTCCTGGTAGGCCCCCCTAAAGGCCTTAGATCGATGGGGGTTCACTTTTGCTGAGCTCAGCCACACTGCTCCCTCCTCACTTCCTGTGGCTCTGAGCTGACTGGCCTGACCAGCTTGGTCTTGGCCAGGGGCAGGTCAGTGGCTACTCAGATCTCTGGAAGGAGAAACTCCTTGGGTCCCTCCTGCCCCTCTCATCCCCTGGGCAGCGTAAGTCTCCTCCTGTCCTCTCTGAGCTGCAAAGGGGACAAGAAGGCTTTAACGCTCCCTTCTACCTCCTTTCAGTGGAGGTGGACTTGAGGCAACAGTGTGGTGCCACCAGCCACGAGCACCCTCTCTGCCAATCCTCCCCTGAGGACCAGTAAGATGGATGGCTCATGTTTGTACATAATCTGTACCTAATCCCTATGTACTATATAACTTTCAAATCCAGCCCTCCTGACAGCCAGAAAGCAGGGAAGTGCTATGTACAGGCAGGACTGGAAGCCCAGCCATGACCTGTGGTTCAGAACTTTCTGCCTCAGCACTGCCAATCTGCCTTCATGCAGATGCCCTCCGGCCAACCCCTCCTGCACTCTCTTCCTAGGAGCCCTAGCTTCTGCATTGTCCCAGACTCAGTTCCTGGCGAGGCGTCCTGTTTCCTGTCCAGCCAAAGTACCCTAGGCCTGACATTCAAGTCCTCCTGCATCCCGCTGGCCATACTTTCTCATCCTCACCCAGGCTCTAGAATATCCTGCCATCCCAGTACCCCACCTGCATGCACTGCAGCGAGGGTCAAAAACTCCATTGGGCAAATCTTTTTACTAAGCCTCAGTCTTCCTGACTGTAAAGCGGGGGTGAGTACTGTACAGCGCACATCTGTATCCCAGCTACTCAGGAGACTAAGCCAGGAAGATTGGAAGTTCGAAGCCAGCCTGGGCAATTTAGGAAGACCCTGTCTTAAACTTAAAAAGGATTGGGGATGTAACTCAATGTAGAGTAGTTGCCTAGCATGTGTGAGGCCCTCAGTTCAATCTCCAGTACTGAAAAACAAAAATAAAATTGGGGTAGGAACAGGGTTGTTTCCCAGGGTTCTTGGGATGCGGAGACAAGGCAGGTCTGGCATCACACAGGAGGCTTAGCATTCAGTTCAGCCTCATTGATGCAAGCCATAGGCATTATGGGTTGTACTTCTCTGCACCTCCCTGAGTCCTCCCCACCCTTGTCCCCAAAAGGTGCCCTCTGTATTACCTGGGGAGACACCTCCCTCCTTTCTCTAGCTATAAGAAAACCTGGGGATTTCTGGGGTGCAAGGAGGGAGAAGATAAGTGGGTGGAACCTTATCCCCTGCTCCTCAGCCAGAGCACCTCAGCCAGAACTCGTTTTCTACATTTGTGAGCTACCTTATGCTTCTGTCTGTAAAAAGAATTCCATTGCTGATGAAGTCTGAAAACTACTGACTTTATTCACCCCCTCCCATTCCAGAAGAACCCAAGCCCTTCAATGACCTGAGGTCTCAACAGGAGTCAATAACAGGCTTGAACCTGGCCCCAAGGGCTGAGGTCCCAGCCACTTCTGAACTTTCATCCTTTCAGACCTAGGAGTCTCATCCCCTGGCAGAAGTGAGTCCTGGAGAGCAAGGATTGGCCACAGACAGTTCCCTCAGCCAGCATGACCTCAGCACACATGGCCCAGGAGGCAGTGGCCAGCCAGAGGGAGAGCACAGGTCACAGGCAGTTCTGGGGTCACCAACTGGCTATGTAGCCTTAGGTAGGTTCTTGCACTTCTCTGATCCTTAACCTCCTCACAGAGGACTGCTCTTTATCCCATAAGGGACAGGGCCTGGCACACGGTTTGTGCTCAGCAAATGGGAGCACTCTCCCTCCGTGCCCTTCCTCCCAATCAATACTTGCTCCACTGATGGATGACGGGGACAGTGATGGATCACAGCAGGTCACGAAGCCTGCCCCCTTCTTCTACAGATGGGGAGACCGGGGCACAGGGCAGGGGAGGGACTGTGCAGGTGGGACAGTGGGTGAGTCTGGGCAGAGCAGGGACATTTTGGCAGTGTGAGCACAGAGGAACACGGGGCTGGGGGGTGGGAAGGAAGCTGCTGAAGATGGGGCCGAGGGAACAGGTGGAAGAGAGGGAAGAAGGAGAGTGGGTAACCACCACAAAGCCCACCTCCCTCCAGCAGAGGGGTCAGCTGAGCAAGCCCAGGACAGCTGTTTGCTCAGAAAAGTGTCTTAGTCACTAAAGGCTGCAGTGGAGAAAGTCCATCCTTCCAGTCATGTCCTGGGAATCCAGATGGGGGCAGGAAGGCCACAGGGTGACACTCAGAGTGGGCACCTGTCCTCTCTGAACTGGACTTTCTCCTCTGCCTCCTCCACTTTCCCGTCCATGTACACACACCCACTAAACTTTGCCAGGGCCTCCTACAGCCACCGTCCCATCCCTCCCATCCCTTGGGAAGAGTTCTGAGGCTCTCTGCTTTTAATAGCAGTGGCCACATTCCTCCCCTGCACATGCACCTGTGGGAAAAACAGGAAGTGCTTCCTGAGATCTAACTTCCATCCTTCTAGCTGCAATTACAGTCTCTTTCCTCCTGTTGTCTTCGAAGAGGTGATTTGGAGCTGAAGTTGGGAAAGATGATAAGGGACCACCTCCCTACAGGGAGGGCTCCACATGAGGCGGAGAAGGGACCTTTGAAATCCCCCAGACAGTAAGAGGCATGGGGTTCAGAGGTGATGCGAGCTAGACGATCAGACTTCCCAGGACAGACCCAATTTTAGATATTCTGGGTGCTGATAAGGGCAACCTAAATTCAAGTTCCTTTTCTGCCACACAAGAGCCTCAAAAGACCCCAGGACTCTGGCAGCTGCTTTCATTGGTATCATTCACATCCAGACCCAGTCTCACTTGCTGGATTCCGGATGGAGGATGCCCAGACAGGCAGCTACTCAGGGTCAGGGGAGGCAATGCCACATTGGGGGTGTGGGGGAGGGTACTGGCTTCAGTTTAAGGAAGAGGATGACCCAACCAGCTAGGGTAGGTCATCTATAGTGCATCCATTGCATCTGGGGTCTAGAAATCTTCCCCAGCTGTGTCAGGAGATCCGTGCATAACCTGCCTAGGGCCACCAAGCTCTGGCCCTGGGCACACCTGGGGCCAGGAGCTGCAGGAGAAGATTCAGGTCAGACCCCAGAAGGTACCTCAGCCGGGCAGAGGGGAAAAGGTCACGAAGGGATTGGGGTGCGGCCGGCTGCCAAGCCCAGCTTGGGGACCCCCAGGTCCCTACAGACCCCTCCCAGCCTGCCCACAGCCCTGCCTCCCGCCCTCCCCCACTGGTGCTCAGCAGATCAATGCTGCCTTTGCTGACAGCTGAGAATCGAGCTCGCCTTCCCGCCCCCTCCCCCGCCCCTCCCGCTCGGCTGTGTCCCCCGAGATCCTCCCGGAGGATCTGGGAAGAGTTTGCTGCGGAAGCGCTTCACCCCGGGGCAGGGCCTGCAGAGGGAGCGGCCGGTGCAGCCGCAGCTTTGGGCAGGAGAAGAGGGAAGAAGATCAGGACACCCGAATTACTGCCCTGCTCAGAGCCGGCGGCTAAAGGGAAAGGGTAACCCTACAGCCAGACAAGGAGGTCAGGCACAAGAGGGACGTTTCAGCCAGAAGAGGTGCTCTGGGAGAAAGTCTCCCGATCCCTAGTGGGACTCTGTGGGCCCTTGGGAGGGCCCTCTTTAGTTCCTCTAAAGCTGGTTCAGCGCTTACCTCCCCACACCCCATCTGCCCTGAGCCTGTTTTTCTGGCCTGGGAGTGAGGCAAGGGAGGGTTTCCCACGGGGCAAAGGAGTAGAACCAGGGATCCGGGGAGCCCGTCCTTTGGGCGGGCTGGTTAACTGGGCACGCTTCCCCCCATCGTGAAGAAGGTAATTTTAGAGATGGCAAGAAACACACGCATCTGGAGCCCACCATGCTATGTACCTCCTACACATCTGGGCAGCCCCTCGCATCAGGCCCCTCAGGTAGCACTCGTGCACCTGCAGTTGTTTCCCCAGTTGGCACCCAGCTCTGCGCGCACTTTACCCTGCCCGACCCGGCGGGCACACTCATCGCTTACACCACCAGCCCGCAGCGCACGCATCTTCACACGCACCCACACCACCACACCTCGCGAACCCAAAGCTGCTCATTCTGCACAAACAAGCAGTCGCTTCTCCACCCACGCACCCTCAAACTCCACGGGACACCGTGTCCCATGCACGACCGCGGCCACAACTCCACACTCCACGCCCCAATTTCCACCGCCACCCACGAGACGTCCCACCCCCAGGCCGCCTTTCGGAGCCACGCTGTCTCCGCAGCCCAGCCTGCCGGTCCCGCGCGCTGCCCCGCCACGCGGTCCCGCCCGGGCACCGACTCGGCGGCCCGCGCGCCCGGCCCCGCCGCCCTCCGCACGCGTCCCCCCCTCTGCCTCGCCTCGCCTCGCCTCGCCTCTCCTGGCCTCGCCTTGCTCGCGGCTCGCTCCCTCCCGATTTGGGAAGGCGGCAGCGGGGCGGGCGGGGGAGGGGCGGGGCGGGGCGGGGGAGGCTGACATGTGAGCGGCGCGCCGGCGGCAGGTGGAAAGGCGAGCGGCATGGAGCGCGTAATAAGAGAGTTGGAGTCGGAAAGAGCCGCCCCAGTCGCCGGGGAAGCGGGCGGTCAGTTCGGGCTCCGGCGGCCCCCAGGCTCGGAAAGGCGGCCCCCAAGCTCTGAGCGCCCGCCCGCGGCCCCGTCCCGGACCCTAGTCCCGGGCGCCCGCGCCCACCCCGGGCAGCCCCGCCGACCCCGGGTCCGAGCCATGCGCCGCTGAGCGTGCCCCCGCCCCGGACCGCACCGGGCCCCAGCCCCCCCGCCCGGCGCCGCCCATGGCCGAGGCCCCCCCGCGCCGCCTCGGCCTGGGCCCCCCATCCGGGGACGCCCCCCGCGCCGAGCTGGTGGCGCTCACTGCGGTGCACAGCGAGCAGGGCGAAGCGGGCGGGGGCGGCTCCCCGCGCCGCCTCGGCCTCCTGGGCAGCCCCCTGCCGCCGGGCGCGCCCCTCCCTGGGCCGGGCTCGGGCTCGGGCTCCGCCTGCGGTCAGCGCTCCTCCGCCGCGCACAAGCGCTACCGTCGCCTGCAGAATTGGGTCTACAACGTGCTGGAGCGGCCCCGCGGCTGGGCCTTCGTCTACCACGTCTTCATGTGAGTCTGCGACCCCACGCTCCTCCGCCTGCCCTCGCGCTGACCCCCCGGCCCGCCGGGCTCCCAGGAGACCGCCGCCCCGCTCTGGCTCCGCCTCCTGCCTCCCTGCCTCTCGGGCCGACCCTCATCCCTCTGCCTTTCCCGCCCGAGACCCTTGTTGGCTTCCCCAGCCTGACCCTAACTCCTGATCTCCCAGTCCTGACCCCTGTTTGCTCTCACCTCTGACCTCTTCCACCTCTACTCCTTGTTTCCATCCGGGTCGCTGGTCCCTGCCCCTCTGTTCCAGGTACTCTCCTCACATCCAGCGTCGTGCCCCCCTCTGCTTAGCAAAGTCTGGAGTCACTATAATGGGGCTCCCTTTTCCTCATCCCGCTTCTGCCTGCCTGTGTCCCCGACACAGAGGATCCCTGGCCCCTATATCTTCTGCCACCTCCTCCCCAGCTTTAGAGCTATGATGGGCTCCCTCCTGGGCTCCCCTTGGGGATATGCCTTTCCAGGGAACCCCCGCCCCAGCCCATGGTAGGCCTCTGATTGTAAGTGTTGGGGGATCCCCATGGCCCCGACAGGCCTGTGTTAAGGCTGGGTTATCTGTGTCTTCAGTAGTCTTGCCCTCCGCCCTCAACTTCACAGCAGCACAGCATTCTGCTGCCCTGCTCTGCCCTGCCGCCTGGGCCTAGTGTGCCTGCCTTGCTGGCCTGCCGCGCCAGGCCTGGCTCTGGGCACCAGGGGAAAAAGAAAGAAGAGAGGAAACACTGACGCTTCGGGTGCCTCCTCCCCCTCACCAGGCTACTACAACTTTCAAAAACACTGACCCCTCTTGGATGTAAAGAGTGAATTTTGGCAGCTCAGAGCTCTGTCTTGGGGGATGGCCTGGGCCAGCAGGGAACATGAGAGGCCCCATAGATATCAGTTAAAGGGTTGGGCCTGGCGCTGGGACACTCAGAGGTGCCGGAGAAAAACCTCAAGTCCTTGGAAAATGTGCTGTTAACACACTCTCAACACCCCCAGAGTCCTGGGGTCCCCTAGGTGGCCCTCTTGACTTTCACCTGATTGTCCAACAGTGCTTCTGCCAGGCTGAGTTCCACCTGTGTGTGTGTTGGCCTGTTTGTTCATCTCTCCACCTAACCGTCCAGCAGTCTTTCTGCTGGCGTGTTTCCCTCCTGTCAGTCTGTCCAGTTACCTGTGAATCTGTCCATCTGTCTAGCCACCTGTCCACCTGCCAGCCTTTCTTCTTCTACTTGGCTTTTCTTACCTGTCTTCTGGTCCGTCTGCCTGTGTGTACTTCTGGTTCGGACTTGCCCACCTCTGTTCTTTCTGAACTGAGCCCTGAATTTCAGAAAGGAAGGGGATGAAGGGGGATCAGCAGGAGGTAGAGAGAGAACTCCTTCAGCCATTAAGTGCCGGGGGGCTGCAGCCTTGACTTTGAGCAGAGATCCCCAGCATAGCTGGGGTTGCTCAGGACATGAGATTAAGCTTTGAGTCAAGCTTCCCCTGGGGGGGTTGGGATGAACATTTGTTGATACAGAAGATGGTTGGATGAGGTTCGGTGCTGGTAGGGTTGGAGGTGAGGAGCAGTGGCTGCCTGAGGGCTGAGGGTGTAGCTCAGCGCTAAAGGGCTTGCTCAGCATGGGCCAGGGCCTGGGTTTGATCCCTAGTGCTGCATGGCAGCCCCTTCAGGTGCCCTAGGTGCTGAGACACTTAGAGTAAAGCTGTACCCTCCTGGGAGGGGACTTTTCGGAGCCCGGGGAAGCCAATCTGCCTGAGTGGGGTTCCTTAGCCCAGGTCTGGCCTCTCAGCTCGCACAAGGGTCATGGGAGGTGATGGACCCACTGCCTGCCCCCAGCCAGTACTGTCACCCACCTCTGGAATGGCCTATGCTTCCCCTCCAGGAGCTAAATCCACTGACGCCTTTGCCCCACATCCTGCCCTTTCTGGATGCCAGGAATGCCCTGGCCAGGGGCATGCTTGTCCTGACCACTTGTCCCCGGGAGCCCAGGGCTAAGGTGTTTCTTGGAGCTCTAGGGGAAGAAATGTGATATGAAAACATGCTAATGTTTGGGGTCTCAGAGAACTGGTCATCCATCTTAGAGTTAAAAGTGGCCTGAGGCACCAGAAGCCCCGCCTCTTGGGTGCTCTGTTACCTTGTGTTGGTCACTGGACCTCTCTGAACTTTAGATCTGTAGATCATCAAAATGGGTAGAAACCCCAAACTTGCGGTCTCCCTCATGTTGAGGTAATGAATGGGGAAGAGCTTGGTAAGCTGCAAGGGCCTGTCTGAGTGTGTGGGATGGCTGTTATTACTGGGGGAGGGGAAGGGGGCCCACAAGAAGTCTCTCCTGTTCCTGAAGAGCCCCAGATGTGGGATTTCTCAGCCACTCACTGCAGGGTCTTGTGTGTTCTTGCCAAGAAGTGCTTCCTGCCATTGGATGTCTAGTCCTCCCCTCCTTCCTTCCCGTCTCCCTCAGACAGCCCTTGTGCCCTCTGCATACAGTTAGCGAGGACCCCTTCCCACAGACACAGGCCCGTGGCAAGAGGGCCCCTGCAGAAAAGTCTGAAAGAGAAGGCTTAGGAAGGAGGGACCTGGGACGTCTCTTTCACAGCTGCCAGCCGGACCCCTCTAGCCCCACATAGAACTTGCACCTTTTCTGACACCTGGAGGTCCATAGATAGGACCGCCTGAATCGGCCTCTCCTGCCAACAGCTGCCGCTCTAAGAAGTGAGAATGGCAACTTGTGTCTTCTTGTTAAAATCCAGAATGAGGGGTCCCCTCTGAGCTCTTCCTCTCTATTTACGCCCTTGGTCTCAACACCCTGTGCCCCAGCCCCTGATCGGCTCTCAACCCTTACCAGCTCTCAGCATTTTACAAAAGACTTGCTGCCCATTCTGTTTCCTGGGCCCTGTGAGGAATGCTTACCCCTGTGGCACCCACCAGCCTCCCTTGAAGGCCCCACCAGCCTCCCTTGGAGTCCAAGAGCTGGGAAGAGCTGGTACAGAGCAAGGCCTATGGCCCACCATGCTTCTCAAGCTACTATGAAATGCTTGCCTGCTGCTCCCAGCCCCCAGCTGCCCAGCGGACTTTCTCTATGTGAAGGTTTATAGCTCTGTAAACATCCTCCCTCAGTCTTGTCCCTGGGGTCAGAAGCTGTGGGAATAGAGAGGGGAGGAGGTGGCGGCAGCTCCTGGAGCCCTCAGACTCCCAACTCTGGAGATCCTTAACCTCCCAGCCTGACCATCTGAGAAGGAACATCATCTGGGTTGGAAATAATCCCTGCAAAGGGTACCTGGGACCCTCAGATGTTACACCAGGCTGGTCCTCACATTTTGACAGGCCCATTTTGCTTTTGAGAAAGCTAAGGCTCTAGAGACCAAAGCCACATGGTCATGTGGTGGCAGATGTGGAGGATGAGACCCCAAGATTCCTGACTATCCAGTCCAGGATGGCTCCCTCTGGCCGCCTGGTGTAGCTCTTGGAGTCTGAACTGAAATTCCTGACCGTGCGAGTAGCACAGTGTGCATGCCAGGCACTATGTTAAGCAGCCTTAGACTACTTTCGTGTGTCCCTCGGCAGCTTTGGGAGGCAGCTACCATCATCCTCTGTTTGATGGATGAAGAAACTGA
This sequence comes from Erethizon dorsatum, assembly GCA_028451465.1. NCBI lineage: Eukaryota > Metazoa > Chordata > Mammalia > Rodentia > Erethizontidae > Erethizon > Erethizon dorsatum. Next base: position 102,739,847 of record CM051827.1, on the reverse strand, counting down.
GACTCAGGAGAGTCACTCAGTTAATGGGGAAGAGCCTCATCCCAGTGCTTGATGGGAAATGGATCTGTCATCCTCTGCTCCTCAGGCAGCACCCCAACCCGAGGCTCTTGAGATCAGTACTCCCATGCCACCCATTGGTCTCCAGCACCCAGCACACTGGCTCCGGGGAAGGGGGCAGTGATAGGGTTTGGTGGAATTGAATGGCATCTGCCCAGGTGTACCCAGTATAGTCACACCTTTGTCATACATGCATATCCCTGCCACAGGCCACCTGGATGTCTCCTGTACACTCACTGCAGCCTTGGCACTCCTGCCCACAGATGTCACAAATGCTTGTGCAGCGTACATCCAAGGAAAATGAATCCTGTGCACAGCACCCTTAGGTGCCAGGAAAAGTGCAGGTTTCACTCACTGCATAGATATACATGAGTTTATGGCTCCACCCAGGACCCTGAGGCCAGCTCAGAGCTGGCTTCGTGCCTGGAGTTTTTTGCCTTTATCTCTCACTCTTATGGGGCTACCCTTATGGGACTGTAGGTATCTGTGCATTCATCTGCCTTGGAGGACAGCCTCAGAATCATATAGCAGTGAGGTAGCTGGTTTCCTAGAACTGCTGGCCCGTGCTTTTCCTCGAGGGCCCCTGGAGTCCTTCTGGCCAGCCCTGAGGTGTACTGTTGGGTATACCAAGGCACAGAAAGGGGCACGTACTCCTCTAGAGTCACACCTAGCAAGATGTGCCAGGAACCCAGGCTTCTGCCTCCCAGATCAGGATTCAGATGACAACGTTCCTCATCCTGGCCAGTAGGAAAGATTGATGTTTTTAAGAACTGTGCATCATGATCGGGTCTCAGAGGATGACCCCAATTTTTTGCTGCTGTTTTTCACCCCTAGTCCTTTTGTTTGGCTTTTGTCAGGAGGGGGAGAGTTGGAGCCACCATCTTACTCCTAATTTGCCTTCCTCCTCCCCCTTTGCTCCACCCTTCCTAAGTTCTCCTTTGGAGTCAGGTTAGGTCTCTCACTGCCTACCCCATCTCGACTCCTAGTACATTCCTGCTTCCCATTGAGGAAGCTCTGCTGGGTGTCTGACTTCAGCCCTGTTGGTGCAGATGCCTATATCCTTGGAATGCTGGAGCCAGGAGTGCTTCAAGAGGTGATTATTCTTGGGCTGATGGCAGCATTTTGAGTGGGTGATTAATTTAAGGTTCTCTGAGCCATCAAAGTTACTGAAGCTGCCTGGGACCAGGGAGAGGAGGCTGTACAGCTGGGTCTGCCCCCAAGAGTCCATGCAGGGAATTTCCCAGCTTGGGCCACAGCCTGAGATTTTCTAGCCACTCCAATCCCTCTTTTCCCCATCTTCCTATGCATTTTTGGGCTGGCGATCCTCTGTGGCCTCTGGGGAGCCCAGCAGGGAATTCTGAGCGTCTGACCTTGGGACAGCCCCTAGTGTGGGAGGGAATGGGGGGCTTTGTATTTCCCTGGAGCTTGTCCCACAGGAAATTAAAAGCATGGGCTTGAGTCTGACAGATTTGGGTTTATTTCTGTTTCTACCCTTAGCAGGCATTTGTTGTGCAAGGCACTTAACCTCTCCAAGCTTTAGTTTTTCTTGTCTGAAAAAAATGGAAATAAAATACCCGCCTCTAGGATTGTCAGGGCTGAATGAGAGAAAGCAGGGAACGCGCTGCTGTCCACAAATGTTATCCATTGTTATCATTACAATCCTTGGCTCAGCACAGCGAGTCTGGGTGTGCCCTGGAGACAGTAGGAGCTGTATTTGCCTATGTCACAGGCCTGAGTGCCTCTCACTGGGGCATGAGGAAATGTCTTTGGAGCCATCTGAGTCCTTTTTTTTTTTTTTTTGGTACCGGAATCGAACTCACAACCTTGCACTTGCCAGGCAGGCGCTGTGCCACTGAGCTATCTCCCCAGCTTTTTTTTTTTTTTTTTGTGGGTACCGGGGGTTGACCTCAGGACCTTGCGTGCCAACAGGCGCCCGTGCCGCTGAGTGATATCACTGGCCCTTTTTTCGTATGTGGGTACTGGGAGTTGAACTCAGGACCTCGTGCTTGTCAGGCAGGCGCTTATGCCGCTGAGCCATCTCACCAGCCCTTTTTTTTTTTTTTTTTTGAGACAGGGTCGGTCTGTTGCCCAGGCTGGGCTCCAATTCCTGGGCTCAAGGGATTCCGCTGGCCTCAGCCTCTGGAATAGCTGGAATAGCTGGGGTTATAGGTGTGTGTCTCCACACCTCCCTCTCAGTCTTTTATTTGCATTCTCTCCTTTAATTCACACAGCCATTGTTGAGGAAAGTGAGGCTGGGTATAAGGACTCTACCCATCTGCCCAAGGTCACCACTCACCTGGATCCCTGGGGTACACATTGACTTGTTTCTCCCTTCATTTGACAAATGTAGATAAGGAGGTCAGTGCTGTTCCAGGTTAGGGAACCATAACCCCTGTGAGGAGGACCAGAGCCTGCAGGACTGCTGGCCTCTGCTGCCTCCTCTCCCAAGGGCTCCCAGGCCAAGCCGTCTGTGTATAGGTATGAATGTGTCCCTGTGTTCTGGGGAGAGGGTGTGCCAGAGTGTCACTGTGCCACTAAGGTTTGGGGTTCATGGGGCCTGGAAGTAGAGGCAGTGCGCTCAAAGAGGTGGCCTGGGACCCCTGGCAGAGGACGGCAATCTCCCACTCTCTCTGGAGCACCTCACTTTGGGATAGGGATGAGGACAAGGAATCCAGAGGTGTCCCTGGTCTCCAAGCCTCAGTGCTGCAATTTTTTTCTGTAACATGGGCCTAACAGGAGCACTCAGGTCCGCCTGCAGAATGACACAGGTGGACGAGAGGAGCTATTGTCTCAGGACCTGGGATTGGGGCCACAGGCTCATCTTCTAGCACCTTCTATGGGGCTATCAGAGGACAGGATGGCACTCAGATGGTAACCTGGGGGGCTGCTTGCCCACAAGAGGGGATCCAGAGGACAAGACAGAGGATACTCAGACCACTGGGACCCCCTAAAATCCCCCAGGACTCCATGCTTTCTGGGCAACTCTGTCCCCAAGGCAGGATCTGTGTGCCCTAGAGGTTGGCAACTGGAGGAGGTGAGGAACAGGAGGGGCAGCTCCAGGCAGCACACTATTTGGGCTGGGACTCTGTGAGCAGCCCTGAGGAAGGGAGGTGAAAGGAGCAAGGAGCTCAGCGATTCTTTGCTGTGCCTTCCCTCCTGGAGATTTAAGGAGCAGTAGGTGAAACAGGGTTCCTGGCCTAGGGCCTGGAGGAAATCTTGGGGCACAGTCTCCCCCAATACCTAGGCCAGACATGAGGGAGGGGAAAGCTCCCTAGAGATAATGGAGTGTGGTCCTGTTGAAGCAGGAAGGATGGAGGTGAAGGGTCTACTGGCTTTGGGGTGGGGAGAAGAGGGTTACAGCCTGCATCTCTTCTATCCTTCTTCCCCTGCTGCTCCTCCCTGTGGGCCTCAGGCCTGTCTAGGTCACCGTCTTTGGGTTTATTTTTTGCTGGACTTGGCTGTCCCCTGGGAGGGGAGGGGTAGGGAGAGAAGGAAGAGTTTTGTGAGCACAATCCTGGGTGCCTTTGCTCCTGCCCATCTGGCCCAACTGCCACCCTGTGCTGGAGGACCAGCCTCTGGGACCGAGGGGGATCCAGGTACCTCAAGGCTTCCTTCCCTGGGGACAGGACCAGCAGGTGAGGGATAGCTCTTTCTACGCCCATCCCCTCTCCCTGTGTCCCTGCTTGTCAGTGTCAGAGCAGAGTCCTCCATTTTATTTCACACATGGAGAGATGGAGGCCAGGAGAAAGGACCTGATTGCCTGAGGACGGAGTTCCATGGATGAGAGTTGAATGCTACCTCCCAGCTGCTCCCTCCTCAGAGGGAGGGAGCAACCCCTGAATTCATTCACTCCTCTCACTTTCCAGCTTCTGGCATTGGTGGTGGTCTGGTGGGAAAGACAGGGGATATAGAGGACAGTGTGACCCATGGCCCAGCAGAGGGAGGGTGGGGAACACAAGAAGGTCGAGTGGAGGTATCAGCTTTTCTTCCCATGCTTTTTATCTTAAGAAAAGAAAAGAAAAGGAAAAGAAAAGAAACACACTAGTCCTTTTTTATACATAAGAGTATTAAGGTATAAAGAAGTTAAATGACTTGCCCAAGATCAACAGATGGCTAAGTGGTAGGGGCAGGATTTGAACCTGAAAACGAGGCTCCCTGGGAGCCATGCACTTAACCGTCCACCATGCTACCTGCTTAAGGGCCTGGGCATGGGACCCTTCCTGTGCACTTTCTTTTTTCAGTGCTGGGGATCAAACCCAGGACCTCTACAGCATGCCGTACTCATGAGCCACTCCCATGGGGGGCCCTCCCCTTGGGCACATCTTTCTTTTGACTTTCTTCATCTGCCTCTCCGGCTTTATGAGCCTCCCTGTCTCCTCTTTCTGCCCTGGAATGCTGGGGCTTTGTCTTGGGTTCTCTTCTCTGTACAGTTTCAAGGGTGGTCTCATATACTCTTGCTATATCAGAGGTCACCTCTGTGAGGACAGCTTCCCCCTCTCCAGTTTCATTCCTGAGCTTCCGGTATAGCTGCCTGCAGATATCTCCCAGCCTCATCCCCTAAGCATCTCAAACTCAGTATCTCCCTACAACCTCACCCTCCTTCCTCAGTCCACCTGACAGCAGCTCTCCCATACTGGAGGCCAAATCCAGGAAGCATCCCTCGTGTAAGCATCCCTCGTGTAAGCATCCCTTCCTCCTCCCCTAGGAAATGACCCATTGTGTGCCCAAGTGTTGTGGTTCATGCTCCAAGTGCTCTTCCTTCTGCCTGTGGCTCCCTCCCCTCTGCCACCCACCCATCCTTGGTGAACTCCTACCAAATCCCAGTTTGAGCACCCCTATTCTTGGAGGCACTCCCTGCCCATGCCATCCCAGGCTTAATTAGGAGTCCCCAGAGTGCAGTTCACACCACCCCATATATTCTTGCTTCAGCACATTGGGTGGGGTTTGAGCACCCTTGTGGCCATGGTAGGAAATGAGCAAATATTGATGAGTGTGGGAATGAAGGTGGCCTTGCCAGAGTTGTAAGGAGGACGAGGGTTTTGCCAACTGGAAATAAACAGAGAAAGGCCCCCTTGGTCCTCTTGAAATAGGACCTTCAAATGATATAGGGGAAATAAATGTAACTCCCAACTTACTAGATGTCTGATACGCCAAGTTCGTGTTCCCCAAAATCGAAGAATGAATTCTAAAGAACAATGGAGGTTAAGAGTAGGAAATTTTATTGACAGAGAGAAACAGCTCCTGAGAGAGACAGGAGAGGGCCCTGGGTGGGTTTCCAACAAGCCCACTTCTCAAAGGAAGTTTTATAGAGCAAAATCATGAGGTGGCTACAATGTGGGACAAAATTATGATCAACCAATAAGATTACAAGAATAGTCGCTTAGGTAATTTCGATCCAGTGGGGAAGCAAGTGCACATGGAAAGAATAAGGACCTTTTTTGGAAGAGATGGGTCAGGAGGTCCTGGTCACCCACTTGGGTGACTGATGCCTATCTAGAATATTGATCATTATTGTTTATCCCTTGGGGAGGCATGTAGGTCTAGTCATTCCATCTGTATCTTGAGGCCTGGCCTTCAACGAATGCACCTCCACCCACAGTTGTAATGTGTTCTTATCTTCCGCACTGACTCCTTCGAGGACCTAGCTCTGTCTGACTGCCTAGAGTATTTCTACCTAACTTAGGTGTCTGTAATACTCTGTGTGCTGGAAGCTCTCGTGATTTTTATCCTGAGCTCATGTGCTCTAGGTAGAGGTATCAGCTAGTGCAAAGGCCCTGAGGCTGGACTGTCAAGAGTTCTTTGTTCCAGGAGCTGCATAGTGTAGGATGCCTAGAGCCCTGAGGGTGGGACCTTGATCTTCTGGGCTATGCAGGCTGACCTTATCCTGGGGACAGTGGGGAGTCATAGCAGGGCAGGCCAGGGCAGGGTCGCTGGATAGGAACTAGGGCTTGACTGGTCTCTTTCTGAGCGAGTGCTCTGCAGATACTAAGCCATTAGTTCTTCCAATCCCCGTTATGTGGCAGGCAATATGCTTGTTCCCGTTTTGCAGATAGAAAACTGAGGCTCAGAGAAGGGAAATGAGGCACACCAGGTCACACAACTCATCTGCGGCAGAGCCAGGGTCCAGACCCTTGTGCATGGCTCCCAGGCCCAAGCTCCAGATGGTTGTCAGATGCATCCACAGAGGAGGTAGTTTTCAGTGCCCTAAGGCAAAATTGAAGAAAATAAGGACAACATGGTGACTTTTTCGTAAAGCTAAACTTATTCCATTTAAAGGACTGTCTTTAGTCTGGGATTATGTCCTTTCTTTTATAAAATGATGGGCTTAGAAGTTTTAAAAAATGTCCTTACTTGGCGAAATAAAAAGTTGACAACCTTATGCAGTCGTCAAAGTGTTTTGAGAAATTTTACCAGTGCATGAAATCCCTGAGTCTGGGTGAAGTCCTAGCTCCTCCCTCCTGAGCTGAGCGCTGGGGTCAGATGGGAGGAATCTGGGTTGGACAGAGGACTTAAGGGAACCGAGGAGCCTCAGGCCCTGTCCTCAAGGACCAGCCCAGGGCTCTTTCCCAAGATTGGTCTTGCGGGCAGGGCCAGCCAGAATCAAGAGCACTAGACCAGGAGTTAGCAGGCTGAGTTTTGCTCCTGCATCTGCCAGAGACTTGGTGACACCAGGCAAATGACTCAACTGCTCTGAGGCACCAGTTTCCTTCCACATAGAATGACAGTTAACAGCTCCACCGGCCCAGCTCACAGGGTCGCCTCTTGAATCAAATGCTTGGTAAATTATAAAGTGCTCTAGAGAACAGGCGGGTGTGATGGTTTTCATGTTTTTATCTTCCTATCTTCCTATCACTTCTCTTGGGCCCTGCGCTCCTGGTCTCTCACTTTTCTGCACTGGTTTGAGCCCTGAGGAAGACACACTGAGGGAGTGGATCTGCCCTGTAAGAGCAGGTCAGCCACCCTGACAATTCCTTTCCTCAGGACCCCTGGCTGGCAGCTCAGAAATGTACCCAGGCTGAAGCCCCGGGGAACTCTGGGAAAATAATGTACTTATAGGGAACTAGGCTTGGAGTTCTCACAGAGTTTAGCATTTAGTAATAAGATTCATAGTCTTCTCTCTAGCAGGCATTGTGCTAAATATTTTCACATAGTACTTCAATGTATCCTTCCAAGAGCCCTATACTGTAGGTATTGTCATTGTCCCCATTGTCTAGAGGAGGACACTGTAGCTTCAGGTAAGTGCATGTCCTGTCACACAGGCAGTGAGTGGTGGACTCAGTGCTCAGCCCTGACAACAGAAGGCCTGGAGAGCCTGAGAGTGCAAGGACCCTGTGCTGTGCCCAGGTCACGGTGAGCAGAAGTTTGTAGGGCTGCAGTGGGGGCAGGGCACTCACAGTATATGTTGGGGGTGGGGTGTGGCATAGAGAGCAAGAGACAGGGTCTGCTGGGTGGCTTCCATCAGTCATCTCCTTCTTTGAGGTGGCTCAGCCTCTCCTTCTGCTCTGACTCTCGATAATAATGAAGATAATAACAGCAGGTGTGTGTTGTGTGCTCACCGAGTGCCAGACGCTGCTCTGAGGACTTGTCAAGCCTTCTTTCACTTGGTCTCAACAACCCTGTGAGGTAGGTACTATTGTTGGGCCCATTTCTCAGATAAGGAGGCTGAGGCACAAAGTGTTAAGTAACTTGCCTGGATGTAGATGGTGGGGCTAGGACTCTCTGACCTGCCTGCTCCTCTGGGAGGCTGCCAGGGGGAGCAGTTCAAGGTCTTTCTCCTTCTCTATTCTCTCTCCTTGAGGGAGCTTCACTGGCAGTCCCTGGGGTAGGCTGTATGCCACATGCTGGGGACAGAGCAGGGAACTAGACCCTCCCCTATTCTCTGGAGGACTTGAGCATGGAAGCTAGCAGTTGCCAGGTAAAGTGAGTGATAAGTGCCACTGTCCCCCAGCAGCAGAGTTCTGAGGGAACACAGCATCGAGCAGCCGCACCCAGCTCCAAACTGGGCCTGCGGGGTAAGGCTTCTCAGAGGAAGAGACTTACTTTGAGATAAGAAAGATGAGTGAAAGGAGGAGTCAGCCAGGCAAAGAGCACGGAACAATGTTCTGGGAAGAAACATTAGCAAGGGCCAAGTCCCAGAAGTAGGGCCAAGCATGACATTTGCAGAGGACAACAAGGAATCAAAGGAATAGGTGCCTAGAGGAGGTGAGAAATGTCCCCAGGAGAGGCCAGGCCGGGAAGTGAGCAGGGCCAAGCTTGGGGACAGCACCAGGCTGAGAAGCAGCAACTTCCTGGAGAAGGAACCAAAAGCAGAGTGACAAGTTGATTCAGATTTTAGAAACTCTTCTTGGAGACTGGCCTGTCAGATGGAAGGGGGAGGGCTCTGGCAGAGAGCCCTGGGGTGCCATCCCACGTGGTCACCTCTGTCCTCTGCCTTCCTCCCAGGGCCAGACCCCTGAGTGCCTCCTCCACAGCTGTCCACAACCCTGCCCAGGGCCTGGCTGCTCCAACCTGGCCCGGAGCCCTGGGACTTTGCCTGTAGGGAAAGCTCCACAGACTTATGCAAACCTGGCCTGCTGAGCTGGAGGTGCCTTGGAGGCAGGGAGGATAGGGGCAGGCCCTGAGGCTCTCTGGAAAGGGGGCCTGAGGATATGGGCTTGAGGCCTTGGGGGTCCCTGAAACAGTAGCCCAAGAAGGGCCCCACAGTAGCATGCTGGGATTTGGCTCAGTTGATGGTAGAGGCCTCTGGAGAAGGGGGGGGGCCCATGTAGCACCAGCTCCTCCCTTTTCTTGTACCTTAACAGGATGTGGAAATCACTGGTTTCACCCAGCTCCCACTTTTTCTGGTGGGTAAACTGAGCCTCCAAACTGGGCAGAGACTAAACTCAGGTCAGTGGTGAAGCGCAGACCAGAACTCAGGCTCAGTCCAAGAGTCGCAGATGTTCCCAACCAAGATAAACAATGACAGCCTTTCTGTAGAGCCTTACCCAGGCTGGCCTAGGCTCAAGTCCCCTCTGAGTAGTCTTGGGTAGGTTTTTTAATTTCTGTGAACCTTAGCCTCTGGGTCCACCATGCTACCAGGTACTGGGAAGGAGTCACTTTTCCCACTTGATGGGTCACAAAGCACTGTAAAGCATACCTGGCCCATCAGAGGGTTTAATTATTGTATACTCAATGAAGCCCATTGATTTCTTGTAATAGGTCTGGAGGAGATATTATTATACCATTTTACATCGAAGCTCAGAAAAGAGAAGTCGCTGGCTCAAGGTCATCCTGCTGAGAAGGACCTGGCACCCAGGTGTCCAGGTGCCTGTCCAGGACCCCTGATGAGCACAGCCTGTTTTAAGTCTGTGTTCTCCGTGCAAATCTGCTAGTATCCCAGCAAGACCCATCAGACAACTGGGCTGGGGCTGTTTGTATGTTGTAGGCTGGGCTGGCCTGCTGGCTGGAACTCAGCTCCCGCCAACCCCCATGCCCTGTGCTGAGGCCTGGCCACAGCTGCTGCTGAGTGAGGAAGGAGACCTTCCCACTTGCCCTTGTGTATCAACATTCTGGGCTTGGGCTTGGCTGGCTGGGGAGGGGGCTGCCTGTTGCGTGATCACGATGGCACCTGCCAGCCCTTCTCATGAGGGCTCTGGGCATCTAATGCCCCTCACATGACAGGCATGGAATGGGCCCTGGACTGGTAGAGTGATTTGCACTCTCCTAATCCGGGGGCTGCAGCCCTCCCTCTGTCTTGGCCAGGGCCGTGGGAGAGGTTTGTCCCTGCCCCGTGCCCAGTGGCCCCAGCCAGATCCCTGGCACACACCCAGCTCGCTGCTTGGGGCTGTCCCCTGCCCTTCTCATGCTCCCCACCCGCCCACTATTTGGGCAGAATTGGGACTTACAGGGGCAAATGCTAGGGTATTTGGGGTTGATCTAAGTGCAGTGTTGTGCAGCATTTGGGGCTGGAGGATGGGACAGTGTCAGAGAGTTTTAGGGTCTATGTGGGGCAGAGGATCGGTTGGGGTGCAGAGTTAGAGTGTTTGGGGCTAATCCTGGGCCACCCCTTCCTGGAGAAATTTGGCTACAAGTCAGGGAGGCAAATGTGTGGGCCATGCCCCCCCTCCCTGGGCAGTAAACACTACTGTCGCCTGGGAGACCGGTCCAAACATCCCGGCCCCCCACGGTTATTTATACCAGGACTCACTCTCCTTCTCTGGCCTGGTCTGGCCCCTCAATCCAGCCATGAGGTGGGTGACCTGAGTGGAAGCTCCAGCCCCTGTCAGGCTGGAGGCCTTATAACAAGTCTGCTCACACCTCGCTGGGGACTGGGCACCACTGCCTTGGATGATGCCTCTTCCACTGGAGGCCCTGGATCTCTGGGTCAGAAAACAGCTCCCAGGCCTTGGGTAGCTCCTGGAGGACCTAAGAGGAAAGCATGAGCCTTGGGGCTGTGCCCTGGGTTTGCGCTAACCTGTGCATGACTGTGGTCACTGAGCCCTGTGTACTCTAGTTGGGCAGGGCCTAGGTTAGAGCTGTAAATCTGCTTTGAGCAGATCTGGTTCTTAAAATGAAACCTAACATAGCAGCATGATACTTACATAAAGCAGATCAAAGCAAGGCTGATTGACTAGATCCCCAAGGTGGGGACCCAAAATTCTGCCCTGCCTGTGTGTCCCTGCATACTGACCTGGAGCCTGCCTGTGGCCCTCCTCATTCTAGAATGTGTTCCAGGTAATCCTGGGTGTTAGAGCCACCCAGCTGATTTGCTGTGTCAGAGTGTAGATGAGGACTGGACAGCAAGCTGAGGCATCCACAAGAGGGGACCCAAAGCCCCTCTGGGTGAGAGCCCCACCTGGTGTGGGAAGAGAATGGGGGCACAACATGGGCTGAGAATCAGAGAGTAGGAAGCAACAGCTGGTTGTCCCTTCTCTGTCAGATTCCAGTATGGGACTCCAAGAATCTCAATTCAAACTTTGTCTTTCAAGATCATTATGAAGGTCTATCTGTCAGGAAGGCTGGAACATATTTTATTTAACAGCTTGTTAACTTGATTTAAACTTTTAAATATTTAGACTTACAGTATGTGGGTCTCCATCTGTACTGTTTCCCCTCCCCACCAGTGTTAGGGGTGAGCGCACATCGGGTCTCCCTCTACCACTGTCCTGCGGCAGCTCGGGGACAGCCTTCTGCAGAGCCCTCAGGCTTCACAGGACGTGGTAAGGGCCCCAGGTCACTAATGCTTCACTGTCCAGATACTGTTAGCCCCAGGGATGTGGAAGTCAGTCTGGCCTGCTGTAGATGATGGGTCTTAATTGGGGGGTGGGGGAGCAGAGGTAGGGACAGTCTCAGCACAGAAGAGAATGGCAAGGGGTCCCCAGGGTTCCCAGAAGAGATGCGGAACCCTAACCAGTGGCTGGAGAGATGCTTCTCTGCAAAGTAGTGCAGAGATTCTCGGACTGGGCGTGAGATCCCAAGAGGAAAGAGCATAGAGGTCCACACTTCTGTGGAAGTGCACAGGGCATGGGGAGTAGAGTGTGGCTGATGCTTTGGGGGTATACAGCCTCTAGGGCTGGTCTGAAGAGCTTGGGTTTATTGGTCTGTCTGTCTGTCTGTCTTGCTTTTTCTTTTTTGAGACAGGGTCTCGTTATGTAGTTCAGGCTGGGCTTGAACTCACTATATAGCCCAGGCCAGCCTCAAACTTGACAGTGAACCTCCTGAGTGCTGGGATTACAGGCGTGTGGCATCACACCCCGCTTGGAGCTTGGGTTGAGAGGGGAAGGAGCCACTGTGGGATTGTCAGTGAGGGAGAGGCGCTCAAGACTGCAAGACGGGCAGACTGGGGTAGGGCTGCACCTCTGGTGGTCAGTGAAGAGGCTGGCTGGGGGTGGGGTAGGGCTGAGTCCTGAGCTGGCCCGGAGTGGGAAGTGGGGGGACTAGGAAAAGAACTGATCTGAACTCTCCTTTCTAGGATTGCACCTCCTATCTCCTGTCTCTTGTCTCCTTATCCCACCATTCCACTGCCCAGGGGCTAACCCCCCTCTCAGAAGTAGAGCCCTTTACACAGGGGACCAGAGGGAAGGCTTCAGTTGGATAAGAGGTTTTCCTGGGGCAAAGGGAAACGCCCCATTCTTTCATTCATTTATTCATTCCCTCACTCTATACATATTCATGGAGAACCTGCATTGCACCAGGTGTTCCAGGTGTTGGAGAGGGTAGTGAACAAGCCCCTGCATTCACAAGCTTGCATTGTGGCCAGCAACTGTGTCTATCACCAGGGTCCTCCCTCTGTCTTTGCCGGTGCTGGATCCCTGGGACCCTCCCATCATCACTCATTTGCTCCAGCCATCCTTGATCAGCACTGAGTGACCAGGAGGGGCCCCTCTGGATAGGAAGGGACTGGGCTGGAGAGTCAGGATTGGGTTCTTTCCACTCACTCAAGATAGACTTTGAGCTCCTTACAAGAACCTTCTTATCCCTGGTTTATGTCTTTGCCCAGTGGGGCTTTGGGGAGGCCCCGAGAAGGGGAGGGGAGGGAGAGACCGGTCACTGCGGGATTCCCATTGGTGAGCTACTCCTCTGACTATGGTGGAAAGTGGAGGGGTGCAGGCATTGTCATCATCAAAACAAGACGGTAATCGTCAACCTGTAGCGTTCACTGTGGGCCAGCCTCCTGTGTCTTCTCAATGCATTCCTCGCCTGCAGCTCTTTTGGGTGGGCTTATCTTTCCTCCTCATTTTTCAGATGAGGAAACTGAGTCTCAGGTGAAATGGCTTGCTTGAGGTCACACGTGAAAGTACCTGACACTGGGAGCCCTTCAGGACCGTGCTGTGAGGTGCTGATTGGCACCTGCCCATCCTGGGCACTCAGCCTGAGAGTGGAAACCCTGCCCTAGCCTCCCCCACAGGCTGTCTCCTTGATCCCCTTGGGGGCTGGAGCCACCCAGAGCCTGGGCACTGGGTCTGGCGACCCTGGCCAGGGCAGTACCAGGGCTGGATCAGGCCAAGACCCAAAGCTGGAGCCGTAGAGCCTCGGGGTCCCCGGGCGCACAGTGCCCTCCAGCCGACCTCGGTGGGTGGGCGAGCAGCGGACAGTTGGGGTGTAGCGTCCTCCCTCTCTGCCCCTGGCCTCGGGGACGCAGTGGCACCTTCACACTTTCCGCTTGGCCCGCTGCTCGCCTTTCAAGCCGCCGCGTTTTCAATTGTTAATTTGGAAACGGAAAAAGAAGCCGGCCAGGCGGGGAGGACGCGGGGAGGTAACTCGAGCTGCCGCCCGCGCCGGGCCGGATGTCTGCGAGGCCCCGCCCCTTCCAGTGTGCTCCGCCCACGCGAGGGGGTGGGCTGCTGCCTCGACCTCAGAACGGCCAGGGGCCGCAACTCTGCCCTGGGGCAAGGGGACCCCCGTGGCCGAAGCGCGCCGAGAGGTGCGCGGGGGGGGGGGTCCCCCAGGAGCCCCTTCCTCTCCGGAGGAGCCGCGCCAGGGGTCAGCGTACAGTATCTGGGGATGAACCCAAGCCTTACAAGGGCTTCATCGGGTCAGACCCCTGCCTTCCGGCTGCAGGCCCTGGGATAATTGGCCCCATTAGACGGAGGGAGAAACTAAGTCCCAGAGGACAGTTTACTTCCTCAAGGTCCCACAGGCAAGGCAGAGCTGTTGCAGGCCCCATACATGCAGGATTTGCCTTCCTCAGAAGGGGGTGGGCATCAGGACCATCTTATGCACTTTTTCTTTTTTTTTTTTTTTTTTATGTAGGTATCGGGAGTCGACCTTAGGACCTCACGCTTGCCAGCAAGCGCTTGCACCGCTGAGAGATATTACGGCTCCTTTTTTTCCTTTATGTGGGTTCTGGGAGTCAAACTCAGGACCTCGCACTTCCCGGGCAGGTGCTTATGCTGCTGAGCTATCTCACCGGGCCCTGCACTTTTTCTGTGGTTAATGAATTATTGGAAGTTTTGCTTTAGTCTACCCTTGCTCCTCCTTGATACCATTATTCAGTTATGGGAGAGTTTTGGAGGCAGAAGGAAGTCCCATCTAGACTTTCCATGCAAATGAAATGTAAAAGACCCTCTTCTGGAAACTCCAGAACGCTGAAGTCACAGAGGAAAGCTGGAACTTGCTGGTCTCAGATGGACCACAAAAAGCAAGATTTCCTGTCACCGAGGAGTGAACTGAAACTCGGAGACAGTCTCCTAACTCTTGAAGTGATGGTGGCAGAGTCAGGATAGAGAACAAGCGACCTAGGTTCCTAGCTCTGCCCACACGCCTGTGTTTCCCCCTCTGCTGACCCCCGTCCTTACACTTCTCTTAGAGTCACCGAGCAGCCTCCTGCTTTGGAGGACTCTGGATCCTCTGGAGCTGCAGGCTGGGCAGCCTTCCCTTTTCACGAAACTGAGGAAACTGAGGGGCTGTCTAGAGCTGTCCCGCAGCTCCTAGTTTAAGACCCTTCCAACCACCCTTCCACCTCAGCTGTGGAATAGGCTTAGAGAAGCCGAGCTCCTAGCCCAAGGTCACTCAGTAAGCCTTTCTCAGCTTGCAGGGCTCATTGGATTCGGTCTGGCTGGTTCTGGGTTTGGGGTTCCTACCGGGAGCCCCTGTAAGCAGCTGCCCCAGGTGTGGCCTGTGAGTTTGCATCCTGCTTTGCTTACCAGCAGCAAAGGCATTGGAACACCTCTCCTCCTTCATACCCACAAACCTCACGCTGGGTGGGGTCCTCAGTGGCTGAGTCTGCAGAACTCCCAGGCTGGGCTCAGACTTGGCACCTGAGCTCCCCAGGGGGCCTTCCCTTCCCAGAGCTCCTGTTCCACCTTGTCAGCTCTTGTTGGTGCTCTCTCAGCTCTGGGAGTACTGAGAACCAAGTGGCTGGGACGAAGCTCTTTCCCCTGTTTTAGAATCTTCCCTCCCTTCCCTTTCTCTCTTTGCGCAGCTTCTGCTGATTCAGAGAACAGAAGGCTCCTCAGAGGTGACCCTGACCCCTGTGGGGCTCAAGTAGTTGGGGAGCTGGGCAGTCCTGGAACCCAGTGCCACCCTGTGACAAACAGCAGGGAGGGCAGGGGCAAGTCCCATCCTGGCCCCAGGATAAGGGAATTTTTAAGTTGGAGTGAGGGGTGGGTACCTGTGTCCTGCCACAGAAAGATGGAAAAGTCAAAAGATACTACCTTAGGATCTGGGAAATCTGGAGGCCGGGCCCAGCTCTGTCTCAAATGTAGTGGGATCACACAGGCCAGGCCCCTCTTTGGGAGTCAGCTTCCCCATATATAAATTAGATGATTGGTGGATCTCTAGAGGATCCTTCATTGCCACAATATAGCCAGTATCTAATCACATCTTGCCACCTCCACTTCCCCTTGAACAAATCACTGTCAGCTCTTGCTAGGACTGTACCATTAACTTCCCAACTCCAGGTGGGGCAATGCCCTCCCCTTCCAGGCTGTCTGTTCTCCCCTCTGAGGCCTGGGGATCTTTTGCAAGCAGGAGAGGTGTTTTGCTCACAACTTTCCATCTTGCCTGGGGTAAAGGCCGAATCCTCAGCAGCCAGGTGTGGCTTTATTTCCACTGCCTCTCTGCCTTTGCCTCTTCCCATGGCCCCCCTTCACTTCTCTAGGGGACCATTCCTTCCTTGATGGTTCTGGAACAACACACCAAATACTCTTCTGGCTCCAGTCTTCTGTCCTGGCTTTTCCCTCTGCTCAGAGCCCTCTTCTCCAGATGCTCACAAAGCCCATTCCCTCTCCCAACTGCTGCCTTCTCAAAGCTGCCTCCCCTAACTTCCCTCTATAAAGTAGCCCCCCATCACATCAGAGTTCTTCGTCCCCCTTTTCTGCTTAATTTTTCTACACCATCATCTGACACTTTGAAGCTTTACTCATTTATTATCCATCCACCTCCCTGAGGATATAAGCTCTTTTTGCCTGGCCCACAGTGAGTGCTCAGTAAATGTTTACTCCATGGATAGATGGGTGGATGAGCACCATTGCTCTGGGCTCTGTGTGGTTTCCTCATAATCTCTTCTGCTTCAGAAAGGACTGAGGTATGGAGCCAGGAGGAGCCAACAGGGCATGCTGGGAGAGGGTGGTACCATTGAGAGGGTATGTCCTCTTTCAGGACTCTTACCCAGCACCCATTTGGGTCAGCACAAGGCATGCAGGGTGAGAAGGACAGGACCTCTGGGTGAAAGCTACCCAGAGCTTTTCACATGTAGAGGTGCACTCTGTGATAAAGGTGAGCAAAGAAATGGGGGGGGTGGGCCTGGGATATAGCTCAGCAGCACGGCGCCTGCCTGGCAAGCACAAGGTTGTGAGTTCGATACCCAGTACCAAAAAAAAAAAAGAGAAATGGGGGGTGGGATTAAGGGAGCAGGCAGTAGAGCGGCCCACCTAATCCAGCCTGGTTAGGGGTATGTAAAGGTGAAACACAAGAGATAAGGAGGGAAAACAATAGCTTTGTCTGCTGTGGATGGGGACAGAGGTCTGCTAATGTAGTATCAAGGGCCAGGCTAGGGAACTGGGGGGTGAAGTATAAGGTGGTCTGGTGGATAGGGACTTTCTTGCAACCATTGTAAGGAGCTTGGACCTGAGCTGACAAGTTGGTAGATTTCACACTTAAAAAAAAAAAAAAAAAAAAGCAGCTCTTTGTTCAAATGAAATCTTATGCCAAACCCAGCGTGTAAACCTGGGCCACCAGGAAACACATGGAGCTGCTCAGTGGAACCAAGGAGAGGTTTCCATTGGCTGTGTTTAGTTTCTCAGGTCTTGGCTGCCTAAATTCCAGCCCTTAGTTCCCCTTAGCTTCAGTGGCCTTCTGCTTGGGAGAGCTCATGGCTCCCTGTTTGAAAAGCCAGAACTACCTGGACAGCCCTCAACAGACGGTTGCCCCCTGCTTCCTCCATGTTTAACCTTGGCTTGTGTTGATATGTTGCTTGGTTCGCTCACCTGGCGCAGTAGATAGTCTGGTTGGCATGGCAGAAGGAAGCAGAGAGAACAGAGTCAGCAGGTTTGAGGCTGGTCCAGGTGGGAGAGGATGAAGCTATTATTCATTGTATTAGTCTGTTTTCTGTTACTATAACAAAATAACTGAGGCTAGGTACTTTATAAAGAAGAGCTTTATTTAGTTCATGGTTCTGGAGGCTCAAGGGCATGGTGCCAGTCTTGACTCAGCTCTGGTAAAGGCCTCAAGGTGGATAATATCAAAATCATGGGTGTGAATTTGAGAGTAAGCGATCATATGATGAGATAGGAAGCCAAAGGCTGGAGCCAAAGGAGAACTAGTTAATCCTATCCAAGGTCACACCCCCAATGACCTAAAATCTCCCACTAGGCCCCACCTCTTAAAGGTCCCACCACCTCTTAACATTGCCACACTTACAACACATGAACCCTTAGGGGACAAACTACTTACAAACCATAGTATTCATCAAATGCCTTGTACAGAAGACACCATCTTCCATGTCCTGTGGAACTGAGGCCACTTGAACTAGTAGCTCAAGAAAGATTGGCTTGGGCCAGTGAGATAGCTCAGCGGCATAAGTGCCTGTCTGGCAAGTGCGAGGTCCTGAGTTTGACTCCTGGTACCCACATAAAGGGAAAAAAAGGGCCAGTGATAACGATCAGCGGCACAAGCACTTGCTGGCAAGCGCGAGGTCCTGAGTTCGACTCCTGGTACCCAAATTTAAAAAAAAAGAAAGATTGGCTTGTGGAGTTGGAGGACGGCTGTGATATGGAAAGAGAAGAATGTTTCAGGCTTCATGGCTGGAAGCACATCTGGGACTCATGGGATAGAGGAAGGGAGAGAAGATCAGGGTAGTGCAGTCTCAGTACCACTGCTCTCTGCTCTTCTGCCAACTTTCCTCGAGGGAAAGAACCCGAATGGCTCAGCCAGCCTGTAGGTGGACTCTGGTTGGGTCAGTCTCTGGCCTTGGATGAATCAGTGGCATGAGGACAGGGGCTTGGAGCCATCACAGGGCTGCCATGCGGTGCCGCTGTCTGTTCACTGCAAAGGGACTCAGCTGAGAGGCTCAAGTGGCGCCGAAATCCAGCCTGTGCTTCGGATGTGTCAGTCCACAGCAAGGGACTGCTGTTTCTATGGGGCCAGCTAGAGGAGTCAAGTTTTTGTGACTCCACAGGCTACTGGGAATGCGTTTTGCTAATTGCTCCTCTGAGAGGGGCATTTTTTTCATAGTTTGCACTATGTGCTGGAGGCTGCTGTCCCTCTGGGGACATCCACAGGCCAGCTCTCTCCCTCCCATCCCACTGCTAGACAGATATAAAGCTGAAAGGACCTTAGCTATCATTGAGTTGTCTCCCACATTCATGTTGCAGACAGGGAAATGGAGGCTCCATGAAGACGTCATCCCACTCTGAGCCCCAACCAGGCCTCTGACCCTGAGAAGCAGCAAGCGCAGCAGCAGCCCTGGTGTGGGGCCCTGGATCACGTGCTCTTGCTCCCTTTGCCATATTTAGAATCGCTGGATCAGGGGAAACTTCTCGTCCCAGCCCCTGAGGATTCTTGGAAAGAGCCTAGCTCTGAGGCCTGCTTGCTGCCCCTCCCTTTATCCCCTGCAAGAGAAAGTCAGTGCGGCTCTCCCTGGGGGACCGTGGGGCCCTCCAGGCCACCCTGCACCCCACTCTCAGGAAGTGCCTGTTAAAGCTGGCTGAGGCCCCTTCTTCAGTAACAGCTCTGATTTAGGGTTCAGGAAGTCTCTGCAGGAGGTGGTAGAGGTCTTGGCCTCTGCTCCCCAGGAGCCTTGGCTAAATGGGGACAGACTGGCCCCATGATCCCTCCAGCTGAGACAAGACAGAATCCAGCCTTTGGGGTCCTGGTCTGGGAAACAAGGAAGGTGTCACTCTTTCCAGGCTGGAGGCAGAAATCAAGGAGCCAGTTGGTGGCTGGGTAGGACCCAGACACTGGGAAGGCTTGATCTGGGGGAAAGGACGCTGTGAGGAAGGGGGAGAGAGGGAGGGAAGGAGGCCCTGGAGGATGGGGTGGGACCTGGTATACAAAGACTTTGGCCTTGGTGGGGGCTGGTGTCCCCTCATCCCACACAAACGGCCTCATCCCTGGGTAATCCTGTCTTTTTGTGTGTGTGTGTGTGTACTAGGGGTTGAACTCAGGACCTTATGCTTGCGAGCAGGTGCTTGTGCTGCTGAGCGATATCACCGGCCCTTTTTTCCTTTGTATGTGGTACCAGGAGTTGAACTCAGGACCTTGCACTTGCCAGGCAGGCACTTATGTCACTGAGCCATCTCACCGGCCCAATCCTGTCTTAAAAACAGAAATACTGGGCTGGTGAGTTGGCTCAGTGGCGTAAGCGCCTGCCTGGCAAACGCGAGGGCCCGAGTTCAACTCCCGGAACCCACATATGAAAAAAGGGCCGGTGATATCGCTCAGCGTCATGGGCGCCTGCTGGCGCGCGAGGTCCTGAGGTTGACCCCCCGGTACCCACAAAAAAAAAAAAAAAAAAAAAAAAAAAAAAAAAAACAGAAAAACTGAACAAAATTCCCAAATGCTTGTATTTAGTACCTAGCATATTCCAAGGGCTTTACACCTACCCTTGCTGTGGGGGATAATGGCTGTGTTCTCATGGGAGCCCCTTCCCATGCCTGATCAGCTCCCTCTTCCCCTTCTACTTCTTCAGACCTGCCACCCCAGCCTGCTCCCCACCTCTGAGAAGGGGGCCTTACCTCCTCTTCACAGAGTTCCATGGACACAAGTGCTTGGGCCCCTCCTCTCTCCAGCCTCTACCTCCTCTCCCCCTCTCCTCCTTACCCCAACCTGTTAGGGGGAAGCTGCAGGGGTCTTCCTGCTCAGCAACAGCCCCCCTGCCCTGAATCCCAGCCTCTCATCTTCCCTGGGGACCCCATCCCATTGCTGTCTCCTCAGTTTCTCTTCTGTCCTACTCTTCTACTCTGTCCCCTTCCTGTCCAGCTACCTCTGCCTCTTTGCAATCTGATGTCTTTAAATAGTCCTATCTCGTTTACTGTCTCCACTTCCTCCCTGTCCCTCTCCTTCCTTACTCCATCTGGACCTGCTCCGGTCCTCCCCTTCTTCTGAGGCTGCCCTGGGCCAAGGTACTTAGTAACCAGCATGTTGCCAAATCCAGCGGCCATTTTTCAGGCCTTATCTCACTTGACCTCTTAGCAGCATTTGACACTGTTGTCCACTCCCTCCTCGAAACACTTGCTTCGCGTGACCTCCCTGACACTTCTCTCTTCCGGTTTCCTCTCATCTCTGGCTGCGCCTGGCTGGTCTGGATGGAAGGCCTCTCCTCCCTCTGTGCTGCCAGGGTTCCACTGGGTCCTCATCTAAATTCACCATATGCTGGCTGGACTGACTTAGCTGTTCCCATGACCTCAGTCACCACTCTACCCTGATGTTCCCCCAATCTGCACTGCCAGTCCAGGTCTCTCTGCTTACCCAGCGTATCTTTGCCCAGTGTCTGTCTCCCCCCTCAACACGTCCACAGTGGAACTCATCTCCCTACACCTGCACCTCTCCTGTCTCCCAGGAGTTTACTTGTAGCGCCTTCATCCATCCAGTATCCTAGCCAGAAACAGAAGAGTCATTCTTCCTCATGGTCCCCATTTCCAATTAACCACCAAGTCCTATTTCCTGTGTCTTTCTTCAGTCCCTTCACTTCTCTCTATTCCCTGTTGCCACCACCGTGGTCCAGGCTGTCACCACCTCTCAATTGAGTTATGGAACCTTCTGCCTAGGTTTTCCGATTGGTCTCTCTGCTCTAGTCGATGGTCCACACTGCCCCTGAGTGATGGTCCTGAAACAAATCACATGCTCATTCTCTCTCTTCAAACTCTTCTGTCCTAGCTCTGTCTCTTGGTTGGCAAAAAGGGAGCATGGTTTCTGACTGCAGCCAGACATGATGGACAAAGTTGTTTCAAAAAGCAACTGTTGGGCTGGTGAGATAGCTCAGCGGCATAAGCGCCTGCCTGGCAAGTGCGAGGTCCTGAGTTCGACTCCCAGTACCCACATAAAAAGGAAAAAAAAGGGCCGGGGATATCACTCAGCAGCACGAGCACCTGCTGGCAAGTGTGAGGTCCTGAGTTCGATTCCCAGTACCCACATTAAAAAAAAAAAAAAAGGCAACTGCTGGTCTAGCTCTCTGCTGGGAAGATTACACAGGGCTGAGGCCAGGCAGCTCCTGTGTACCATCTGTACAAGTATACAAGTATACAAGTATAGATGGAGAAACTGAGGCTCCAGGAGGAGCCAGGGACAATCCTTGGACAGTCCCTTTATTTCATGTGATGAAACCACATACTGGCCTGGCAGCCCCCAGCTCAGGGCTCCTTCTGCCTGTCTCTTCCATCCTTAAGCTTCAGACATTGACCTCCCTTTTGCGGCCCTGAAAATGGGCCTCTGTGTGAGGACCAAGGCCCAGGCAGCTGGAGGGCCAGCTGGTGCTGGACTTCTAGCCCTAACTCTGCTACTGCCACTGTGTGATCCTGAGCAAGTCTGTTGGCCCTGGGTCCTATTTCCTCACCTGGAGGATGGGGATAATTATTCAGGTGCCTGGAACATAAGATGTTCACTGTCAGACCAAGTACATCCCTGAAAAGGAATTGAGTATTTAGGGGTAAAGAAACTCCCAGCCTGTTTTTTTTTTTTTTTTTTTTTTTTCAGTACTGGGACTGAACACCAGGGGTGTTCTACCATGGAATTATATCCCCAGCCTTTTAAAAAGATTTTTTTTTTTTTTTTTTTTTTTTTAGACAGTGTCTCACTAAATTGCCTAGGCTGGCTTCAAACTTTCAGTCCTTCAGCCTCAGCCTCCTGAGTAGCTGGGATTACAGGTGTGCACCACTGCC
The DNA here is from genome assembly GCA_028451465.1 of Erethizon dorsatum. NCBI lineage: Eukaryota > Metazoa > Chordata > Mammalia > Rodentia > Erethizontidae > Erethizon > Erethizon dorsatum. The sequence goes on along the minus strand of CM051827.1, from coordinate 102,717,993 downwards.
CCTAGCTAAATTCAGGGACTTTGAAAGCAGCATCTGCCAAAGGGGCTAGTAAACGGTCAGGAGCGTGCCTTCTTTGGAAAGATGCTGGGGAGCCTGACTAGTCGGGGATGGATGTGCTTAGAGCTTTGGGAGCATTCTCAGTGGGTACAAACTGGGTGTTTTGGTTTGGTGACATGGTGTTTTGATGTTCATTTAATGTAGATTCTTGCTATTTGTTTTCTCAGTCTTTCAACAGTGCCACAAAACCAGTCTACCTAGCAAGTAAGCAGGGTAGAGGGCGATTGCTCAGGGATGAGGCCATTATTTTGGAGCAGGGATGGCTCCAGAAGGCCTCTCCAAGGGCAATGACGTTTGAGCAGAGACCTGGATCGAGGGAATAAGGGAGCAACAGGCAGAATAAACAGCAAAGCAAGAGCAAAGCCGGGAGGTAGAAATAGTTTGTGTTCCAGGAATGGCAAGGAAGCCAGAAGGGTGGAAGTGTAGTAAGTGAGGGGGGAGGGCGGGAAGGATCAAATTCGAGAGGTGGGCTGGGGGCCAGGCTTCGCAGGCCTTGCTGGACATGAAGGAGTTGACCTTCATTCTCCAAGTGTGATGGGAAGTTAGAGGAGAGTTTCAAGGAGACCAATAATGTCCAGCTCTGCATCTTAGGAAGTTCATTCTGGCTCCTTTGAGGAGGGGGGTTCTGTGAATGTGAGATTGGAGGCAGGGAGCTCACTTGGGCCAGGTGGTGATGGTTTGGTCGGGATGGTGAGACCCATCCAGGGATATGTTTGTAAGGTACAGACGACAGATTTTTCTATGGAGCAAGATATAGAGGGTCAAGGAGAGGAAGAGTCCAGAATAACGTAGATAGCCTGAGCCTCCGGGCACCATGACTGGTGGGCTGGAGGGGAGGAAGATCTGAGGGCACATCTAGAGTTTGTACTTGAACGTGTTTGCTTCGAGAGTGTAGGCATCCAGGAAGCCGTGTGGAGTAGGCAGGTGGACAGATGAGCTGGACTGCCTGAGCCAGGCTGCCCATACCTCTGAGGACAAAGGCTATTGTAGTAAGGGGTGGAGGCAGGGTTAAGAGTATTTTTTTTCCTGTTTGTATTTTTAAGAAAATGTATTTAAAATGCATGCTAGTTATTACCCAAGCAACCCACATTCATTCTAAAAATATTAGGAAATACAAATAAGAAAAAAAAAAAAGTTGATTACATAATTTTTCAACTCTTGATACCTAGATTTAAACACTGGGATCACATTGTCCTTGAAGCTTTATGATCTGCTTTTTTCACCTAACCTATTGTGAAGAGGACAGTTTATAGATCGGCAACTATTGACATGGCAAGAAAAGTGTTGAGGAAAAGAAATTTAGAAATGCCCAGTAGGAAGCCCTCTCGCAACCCATTGCTACCTGAGGCCTGAGGGCCGCTGCGAAGGGGCTGAAGGATTCCTGCCAAGGGCCAAACGAAGGCCCAGGAATCTGGTCACCACCCTTCCCAGAGGAGGGTGCTGAATGAAATGACCTCAGGGAGGGCCTTTCCTGCTCCGGACCCTGTATCATCTCTAGTCCCCAACCCATGTGGCCTGGCCGCTGCCATTGCTGTGGCTGCTGAGTGATTCCAAGGAGCAGGTGCTCTGCTCCCTGAGCCTTATGGCTTTGCTGACTCTACTCTTGGCTAGAACTGTTGAAGGTCTCCTCACTGTTCATTCAAAGCCCTTTGCTGATGTCTGCCACTTGCCTCCTCTATCCAGGGGCATTTGCTGGGAGGCAGCCCCAGGTCTTGTCCTCTCAGGAGGTGTAAGTGGGCCAAGGCAGAGCCATGCCTACACCTATCTTTCCTCCAGGAGCCCCATCTTACAAATAAAAAGACTGGCTTGGAGAAAGTAGGTGACTTTCCTAGGGCCACACGCACACAAGCCCTCATCTCCAAGCTAGGTATTTTTGACCTGAAGCCCATGCCCTTGCCACATGAAACCCGAACACAAACAAGGCCATGGAAAAAGTGACTTAGGCCACATACAGGAGGCCAACCCTGGGAGGGGAGTTTGAATAGGGAATATAGGGGGCACAGAGACTCTGCAGAGCCGGTGGCATCTGAGCAGGGGTGAAGGGTGCACATGGCTCATGTGACGAGCTGCTTTAGGCAGCAGTGGCACAGAGGTTGGGAGGCTGTGGGGAAGGTCAATGGATCAGTCCACAAGGGTTGCATTTCCAGAGGTGCCCGTTACCTGCAAGTCTCTTCAGTGATCCTGCATGTTCCGCTTGCCTCGTTCTGGAGGAGCGCTCCCCAGAGTCTGGGCTCACCCCCCCAATGCAGCCCATGCCCTCTCATCCTGCTCCCTCACACCTGTACCTGCTCACAGCCCTCCCCCTCTCCCTTCCACTGGGGCACTGGGAACCCTTGCTTGAGTCTCAGCTCTGTCCTGGAGATATTCGGGTGACCTTGGGTGAATCCTTTTTTCTTGGTCTCAGTTCTTTGCATGTGCCATTGAGGACGAGGGTGTTGGATGAGTTAAGCTCTAAAATTCCTCCCATTTCAAAATGACTGTTGTAGGCCACATGGTAGCTTCCCACCACCCAAGGGAGTTCCGCTCTCAAGCACCCAGCCCCTCATTGCCTGATTACCCTTGCTCTGCGTCCTTCCTTCCCTGATCCCTTTTTCTTTGGTAGCTGTCTTGTTATTGAATTCCAGAGAGTCCCTGAAGGCAGGGGCAGTTATCCCCATTCTGCAGATGGCCATGCTCCTGCCACCTTGGAGGGTGCACAGGGATGGTGGTTCTGCCCTGGGCCACTCACCTCTCAGGACAGCCTTAAAACCAAACCAGAGACCGAGGCCACCACTTGCAGGTGGCTGAGCGTTGAGGAACACTGAGCCCATGTGTCCCCAGTGGCAGCCAGACAAACTGCCACTCACAATTTAGCGACCACTTCTCTGGGCTGCAGCTGTACCAAGGTGTCACCGAGAAGGCCGTGAAGTAACTGTGAACTCAGCAGCCAGGAGCTCGGGGGCTGCTGCCTCTGGTGTCCAGCACTGAGCCATGGCTCTAAGGAACTCAGGTTCAGATTCTACTTTGCGAAGAATTCTCCCCAGATAATGCTTTCCTCCTCCCTTGACTCCATAGCTCCCTGCCAGAGACTCCTCAGCTATCCTTTTCCCCCGGCCATCTAACCCTCTCCTTCGTGCTACAATTGCAGATTTTTGCTGGTCTTCAGCTGCCTGGTGCTGTCTGTGCTGTCCACTATCCAGGAGCACCAGGAACTTGCCAATGAGTGTCTCCTCATCTTGGTGAGTGCTGGGAGGCCCAGTCCCAGGAGCCTCTGTGAGCTAGCACCTTTGGGCTGAGGGTGGGTGAGTGAAGCTTCTCAGACTCTGGATCAGAAGCAGATTGCTGGTGGGTGGGGGGGTGGTAATCCCAGCACTCTGGGAAGCTGAGGCAGGAGAATTTCAAATTCAGGCCCAGCCTGAGCAATGTAGTGACTTACTGAGGCATCGACTCAACATAAAAAATAAAAGGATGGGGATATAGCTCAGTGACAAGGTCCTGGGTTCTCTCCCCAATACTGTCAGCAAAAGGGGTTGCAGATTGTTGTGCTGTGGTGTTCCTGAACTGGTGGCTGTCTCTATCTCCTTCATCCCCCACTTTATAGCTGGTGTAAGGGGGACCCTGTGTGAGGTCTTAATGATGGGCCCAGAATAGGCAGGGTAGGTAGGTTCCACCCCTTCTCAGGTCAAAACTGCTAACTCCTAAACAAAACACATCAAACAGAAGCCCCTGGAGGTAGGCTGCTGATGGACAGCAGTCCCTTAAGATCACTCTGGGCTCTGGAGTCTGGGGTGGCTGGGAGGTGGGCAGGCTGATGAGCATAAGTCCAGGCAACTGATGGGGGCAAGAAGAGGAGGGCAGACTGGCTTTTTTTTTTTTTTTTTTTTGAGACAGGGTCTTACTGTGTAATTCAGGCTAGCCTTGAACTCACTTTGTAGCCCAAGCTGGCCTCAAACTTGTGGCTATCCTCCTGCCTCAGCCTCCCCGTGCTGAGATCACAGGCCTTCACCACCATGCCTGGCCAGACCTACTTTTAGTCTCCTTAGAGGATGTGAAAAGGGTCACCTCCTTTCTGGAATCCTCCCAAGTCCTTCCAGGTATAAGAACTTCCAGGAGAGAGGTCTGCGGAGGTGCTGGCCCTCCTAACCAGGGACTCAGACAGGACTGTGTTCGACCTGAGTCCTGGTCCCAGAAGGCTGGGATCAGAACTCGGGTCCCTGGTCTCACAGGAATTCGTGATGATCGTGGTCTTTGGCCTGGAATACATCATCCGTGTCTGGTCTGCTGGCTGCTGCTGCCGCTATCGAGGATGGCAGGGTCGCCTCCGCTTCGCCAGAAAACCCTTCTGTGTCATCGGTATAAGGCTGACTCCTGACCCCAAGCCCCAGGCTTGACACCTTGACCCCATCCCTGACCCCGACTCTGGCTACTGACACACTCGGGAGACCCAATTCTTCGTGCCTCCCCCGACTACCCCACCACGGCCCCAGGAACCGGGACCCTGGGTCCTGGGGCGGGTTGGGCTGGTGACCTCGCCACCCTCGCCCTGCAGACTTCATCGTGTTCGTGGCCTCGGTGGCCGTCATCGCCGCGGGCACACAGGGCAACATCTTTGCCACGTCGGCGTTGCGCAGCATGCGCTTCCTGCAGATCCTGCGCATGGTGCGCATGGACCGCCGCGGCGGCACCTGGAAACTGCTGGGCTCTGTGGTCTACGCGCACAGCAAGGTGGGGCGGCGCGGAAGCTGGGGGCGGGGCAGGCAGGAAGGGGCGAGACCCGAGACGGAGGCGGGGCCTGCGTGCGAGGGAGCAGAGAGAGGTGGGCTCGGGGATTTTACCCCGGAGCTTGTGGGTGTGGGGGAGCATGGCGCACGGCCAGGTGGGGAGCTTGGGTGGTGGGCCGGGACTAGATGTAGGGCCCCGGCCGAATCCTGAAAGTGGGGCTGACGGGAAGCAAGGTGGGCCCAGTGTTGGAGGTCGGAACCTGGAATCTGGCGGGTGAAGGGCAGGTCCGGGATCCTGGTGATTCCAGAAGGCAGGACAGGGTTTCCTTGAAGCGGGGAGCTGAAAAAGGCGAGCAGAGTCGCGGCTAGGGACTGGGGAGGGTACAGTATGTTGATCTTCGAGAACGTGGCCCAGTAGGCGCCGCTCCTCACGTCGCTCCACCTGCCCGTAGGAGCTGATCACGGCCTGGTACATCGGGTTCCTGGTGCTTATCTTCGCCTCCTTCCTCGTCTACCTGGCGGAGAAGGATGCCAACTCTGACTTCTCCTCCTACGCGGACTCACTGTGGTGGGGGACGGTGCGTGGAGGGTCTGTGCAGGGCTACCCTTCTCCCGGGGACTCTCCTGGGAGACCTTCCTAGGTCTGTCTGTTATGACCCCCGATTCGGGGTTGAGCGGCCTGTCCCTGTTCTCTTGCGCTAGGGTTAGGACTCCCTGTGACCAGCCCCTGTCCTGGTCTCACGACCTGCTCTGGTGGGCCTGCTTGTGCCGCCTTCTAGCCCCTCACCCAAGCCCTTTCCCCTGACCAGCACTGGGGGAGAATCCGGCTCTATCCCTACAGCCCCCATGAGATCTTGTGACTAACCCCTGTGGGCAACCACTGTGGGTGGGGGCTGAGGGAAGTTTCCCTGTGGTCAGTCTCCCACCTGCCTGTGCCTGCAAGTTCTAGTGGGTGGCCCCTGTGACCAGTCCTGTGGGTAACCCATTTATATCCCCAGATTACATTGACAACCATTGGCTATGGTGACAAGACGCCACACACATGGCTGGGCAGGGTCTTGGCTGCTGGCTTCGCCTTACTGGGCATCTCCTTCTTTGCCCTGCCTGCTGTGAGTTCCCCTTTGCTGTGTTGGTGGGGGAGGCCAGGGGCAAGACTTGCTCAGCTCCTGTTACAAATTTGCCTGCACAGCCTGGGGCACCTCAGATGGGCAGGGATGGGGACATCCTTGCAGTCTGCTCTGGCTCCCACTTCCTAAGTTGCCACAATCATGCCCTGTCCCCCTAGGGCATCCTTGGCTCTGGCTTTGCCCTGAAGGTCCAGGAGCAGCACCGGCAGAAGCACTTTGAGAAGCGGAGGATGCCAGCAGCCAACCTCATCCAGGTATACGATGCCCTGGAGGTCCTTGGCACAGGGTGATGTAACAGACCCGGTGTGCTGACCCCTGTGTCCCAGCTCTGCATGCTCACCCCTGTGTGCCAGCCTCACAACTGCGACTGCACTTTGAAGCTTAGACAGAGATGTGACTTTTCTGGGGTCACATGCCAAATCACAGAGCTGAGTTGCTGACCGAGATTTCAGAAACTTTTCCTTTATCCGATGTCCAGTTTGTGGCTCACAGAGCCATCCCATTGCCAGCTCTGCCCCAGCTCTACATGGCCTAGGGTGGGGTGGAGGCTGGACAGGAGGCCCCAGGCCCTGGTGGAGATCCAGCTCTGAGGCCCCTCAGCTGTGCAGCTGGCAGTCTGCTGCTCTGCAGGCACCTTCATTCAGTCATTAATTCCCCAAGCATCACACAGATAAAGAGAAGATGGTGTAGGACTGGGCTTTTAGGGACAGTAACATTTATTGGCTATGTGGGAAAGGAGCCAGCCAAGAGACAGAGAAGGAGCAGCCAGAGGAGTGGGTGGAATGCCAAGAGCTTGTGGTCTTAGTTTCCCTCAGTGTGATGAGTGATCTGAGTGGCTGTGGGAGGAGGCCAGGGCTCTGATTTTCTGTGACCCTGTGAGTAGGCGTTGGCTTCTCTCCAGTCCAGGGTATGTGCAGCAGAACTCTCTGCAGGAAACAGGTTGGGAAATACTGGCACCACCGCTTCTGCCTGCTCCCCACACACCACTTTCTTGACCCACCAGCTCAAGCCTGACACAGTTGCTCCTTATCTCTCCTCCCCAGGGTGGAACCCCCCCCATTCCCGCCACTGCTCTCTCCAGCTGCCAGCCCAGCCTTTTCTTCTTAGGGTCCCTTGGGGCACAGTGGCCACTGTTCCCTGGGAGCTGGCCTTCCGAGGGGCATTGTAGGGGCAGGCGGCTGGCACCGTCCATGTCGAGAGACAGCTGGTATTGTGGTACCCATAATTAATAAGACAGCTCTAGCAGCTGCTCCCCAGCCCATGCCAGGGACCTAGGCAAGCAGGAAGTAAAAATATTTCTGTCTTAGGAAGGCGCCTGGCTGGTGAGGTCAGCCGTGGCAGCCCCTTGAGGACAAGAGGTACCCAAAGAAGGAGGGCATCCAGGGCCCAGTTCTCCTTTGTCCTGCCTAGCAGCTTCTATGTCTCCTTGCCCTGGCTGATCACACCACTCGCAGTTCCTCCGTGGCTCTTCTCCTATCTGGAGGGAGAAGGACAGTCCTTCCTTTGACTGACTTTCGTTCCTCCTGATGCAGAGAAAGCCTTGTAAATCCATGGATATTGAGGAGTTGGTGGGGGATGCTCTTTCTTCCCTTGCTCAGTCCTTAGTATTCCCATGGGAAGTGCCAGGCAGCTGGAAACAGTGGAGTGGGGTTCCTTTTTTTTTTTTTTTTTCTAATGGTCCAGGGCCTGCACACTGAACTCCATCCCCAGCTCTTTTAAAATTTTCTTATTTTGAGACAGGGTCTCTAAGTCTCTAAGGTGCCCAGATTGGGCTCAAATTTGAAGTCCTCCTTCCTCAGCCTCCCAGAGTTCTGGGATTACAGGCATGTGCCACCATGACAGGCTAGAGAATAATTCAGTCAGCATTCACTTCCCAAACATTTGTAGGATACCTACGTCTGCCAGACACTGTACTTGGCATTGAAGATACAGTGGTGACCAAGACACAGCTTATAGTTCAAGGGAAAAAGACATTAACCAATCATAATGAATAGATATTTATCAGATGTGATAAGGGAACCACCAGAAGGGCTCAACAGGGGAGCCTAGCATTAAGTGCCCACTCTGCACCAGGCATCGAGCTTGGCATTGGATAGACATCTGTCCATTTAATCCTCACAGTGCCCTGTTAGGTAAGTGGTGTCAAATCCATTCTACAGGTGAAGAAACTGAGGTTCTGAAGCCTTACTCAAAAGGGGCAGAGATGGGTTTATAATCCACATTTGCCTGATGACAAAACCCCAACTCTTAGCCCTGTGCTCCAAGGCCCCTGGCTCTGGTGGGATCTTTGTCACCTTGGAGAAGTCACTTCTCTCTAGCCCTTGACTGGCCCTGCTCAGGGCTATGGAGTTGGAACTGGGCTCTGGCTCTGCATAACTCTTAGCTGGCCAGGAGCTGGGTTCCTTCAGGGGCAGAGGGCTGGTGGGGGGCTGGGAGGACTCACTGAGGGCCCCTCTTCCTCACATTCCCCATACCTCCAGGCTGCATGGCGCCTGTATTCCACTGATATGAGCCGGGCCTACCTGACAGCCACCTGGTACTACTATGACAGTATGCTCCCATCCTTCAGGTAGGTCCTGCTGGGGGTGGGAGTGGGTGGGGGGCTGGCAGTGATGCCACTTGAGCACAAGTGTATGGGGCTCAGCCCTGGAGGGTGGGAAGTGGGTGACGGCTCCCAAGGGAGCATCCTGGACTGGCTCTGCAGTCCTACATAATTCAGAGCCTGGAGGGTCCTCTCTCCAATCTGCTGTGCCTGGGGAAGAAGTGGACCCTGGACATGAGATGTTGGTGTAGCTCTGCCCCAGAGCTGAGCCCTGGCACCTAGAGTGTTGGTGGTTTGCATGCTCACCCCTAGGTGGCGCCACCCAGGGCAGCAGGACAGCCAGCTCAGCTCCCACTTGGTCTTGAGTCAGGGAGAGTGCCCTTAGCAGCCTGGTGTATTGCAGCTGTTCAGAGAGTATGGAATGGCAGGAACAAGTGTGCCAGGGCTGCCCTGTATGTGACCATGTGCCCACTGTTCCTGTGCCAGGCAGCAGCTTCAGCACCCAGAAGTGGGTCTGCCCCACTGGCCCTATGGAGTTGAAACTGGGCTCTGGCTCTGCATAACTCTAGCTGGGCAGGAACTGGGTTCCTTCAGGGGCAGAGGGCTATGGCTGGGCTATGGCTGCACGTGGCTGCTCCACACAGGAGGTTATTAATAGTGTCACCGGAGTGCATGTGGCCAGGTTCCTGGCTAGGCCCTGGGGCAGGAACAAAGACCACAGAGCCAGCTCAGTCCCACGGGCAGGCGGCACAGAGTGCGGCTGGGCCAGGCTGCTGTGCTCAGCGCTTCTGTGCACCTTTTCTGCCTCATTAGTTCTCCAAGAGCAGCTGTTGCGTGATCCCACTCCCCCACACCTGGCCCCTCCTGCTCCTTCCTAGCCTCGAGGGCTTCCCAGGGGAAGAGCAGGAGAAGGGGGCTCCCGGCATCACCTGCCCCCATCTCTGCACCTGGCAGAGCTAAGCTCCCACCTCAGAGACAGGGAGAGTGGCTGAATGGGAGGAAGCCTCCTTTTCCAGAGCATCCCTCAGGGCTCCAGGCCAGGCAGAGGAGTGGGGCAGGGCAGACTGCGAGCAGTTGATGTGGGGGAGGGTGGCCTGCGTCCCCTGGTAGGAGGGATAGAGCCTGGTCTGGGTCCCCTGGGCCTTCTGCTGCCTGGACCTCAGCTTTCTTATCCCTGTGATGGGAAAGCAGGCAGCAGAGAGGAGCCATGCCAATAAGAAGTGGCCTGGTGAGTTAGGGAGCAGCTACAGCCCCAGATCCTGACTCCAGGAACTCAGCAGCAGGGGTGAACCCCACAGGGGAGGGAAACTGGGCCAGCCACTCTTTCAAGTCTCCATCCTCAGCCTCCGTCCCCTTTAAAATACAGTCAGAGTGGGAGGCTAAGGATTTTAGGGCTGCTACTGGCCTTCTGCTAGCACAGCTCCATGTCCAGGGAGTTCGCTTGATGAACAGTCAGCTGGATCTCGGCTCTTACTTCCTGCCTTGTGTGGGTGCTCTTGTGTCCGGCCTGCACAACCATACTTGCCATCCCTGAGGATGTCCCAGGAACTGGGTGTAGAAAGTGGGGAAGAAAGCCATTCTCCCACCCACCACCGTCCATCCCATTTGCTCTGGCCTGGGATGTTTGTGAGCACCCCTAGAGAGGCAGGACCTGGCAGGATCTGAGCTTAGGAGCTCAGTGTCCACTGGGTGAGGGGTGCCCCAGCCCTGCCTGCAGCTGATGGTGCCCTCTCCTGCAGAGAGCTGGCCCTCTTGTTTGAGCACGTGCAACGGGCCCGCAATGGGGGCCTACGGCCCCTGGAGGTGCGGCGGGCGCCAGTACCTGACGGAGCGCCCTCCCGCTACCCGCCCGTTGCCACCTGCCACCGTCCGGGCAGCGCCTCCTTCTGCCCTGGGGAAAGGTAGGGGCCCCCTCGGGCCGCCACCTCCTCTTGTTCTCCTCTTCTTCCATTCTGTGTCTCATCCTCTCTCAGACCTGCCTCCAGCCACTGCGTGGGTGTCTGGGCCTGTTTGGGGGACTCCCACGCCTTGTCACAAGGCCTGGGTGGTTGTGCTAGGTTGTCCAGACAGGTACAGACTGAGGGCCTCTCTGGAGAGGCCAGGCTGGATTCACTTTTACATCACCTGGGACTCTGAGGGTCTGAGCGGGAGAGATGGCCACATCATCCTTTCCTGTCACCTCCTCCATTCATGCCACTGTCCTCTTTCTTTCTCTGTTCCCATGTCCCCCTCACTCCTCCATCCCTGCACCCCCCATCCCTCCTGGGAAGCTGGAGAGAGGAGGAGGCCGCTGGCCACAGGTGCTTATGGCTCAGGTAATCGTGGGCATCATCTGGGTGTGAGGGCAGGGAACCCCCTCCCCCGACATGTTGCTCTGGGAGGGGCCTGACACTGCACTCACTGCTCAGGAACCAGATGCCAGCTGGAAAGAGAGCTCTGTGACTAAGATCGCTGTGGGACCCATTAAACCCAGCCTGCGACTCCCGCTCTTGTCTCGTGCAATCCTTGTCCACAGCCTTGCTAACCCCGCACGGGGCTGTGGGGAGTCTCTTTTCTTCCCCATTGACCATCTGCCCCCACCATCTCTTTCTGCTTGACCTGTCTCTCCTGGAGCTTTTGCATCTTGAAAGAAGAACCAAGAAAGAGCAATGTGGTGCCCAATAAATGTTTGTAAATGGAGGAAACCCAGGCGTATTTGGATAAAGGAAGTCCATCCACTCACAGGATGGGGAACAGCGGCTGCTTCTGTAGAGGTGTAGCTTTGAGGTCAAGGGTTCAGTCCCCCTCATCCCTTCCTTGTCCTTTACTCATCTCTTTGTTTTGCCCTATCTTCACACATCATCCCTGAGCCAGCCAGGTGCATGTCTGGGCCTTGAGCCTCGGGCGTAATTATGAGCCCCAGACCCAGAACAAGGAATCGGGGAAGAGGTGAGCCCCCTAGTGATCCAGAGGAGGTGCAGTGAAATCTTGCCTCTGCCACCTGATTCTGTGTGTCCTTGAGAAAATCAAGTCACTCTCTTCTTGGCAGAAAATCAATGATGATCAGGGCCTCTGGGTTCTCTGAGTCTCTGGGCTGAAGAGGTCTGGAGAATGGGGTGATGGGGTGTTTTGGTGTACAGGTTGCAGGGAAGAGCGTCCCTTCCGTGTTCTCAGTGAGGGCACTTTGGGGCCAAGAGCTGAGCAAGGAGTGGGTAGTGAAGGGAGCCTCTCCAGGCCTGGAGCTGGAGGGAGGGAAGATATGAGTGGCCAGGCTAGGCTAGGAGCTTCCTAGAAAAGTCCATGGTGTAGCCTCACCATCACTGCCTGGAAGGCCTCCTTGTTATCCCATTCTGACCACATCACTGTTTATAGGCAGAAACTCACAAGTTTTTGCATTCCAGAAACCTGCCCAGGACCTGAGCCTGGGCTCTCCAGTTCACTTGCATATCACCTTGACTGAATAGGAAGGCACTGGAAATAGAGATTAGCTAGGAGCCAGGCACCTGTACCACCCTCCTGGCTTTTCTGGGGCCCTGAGCTCCCAGAAGTCCAGGAACACATTAAAGCTGAGGGCTTGGCCATCATTAACTCCCAGCTTGTGTCCATCTGCCCTGGAGTGTCTGTGTCAGGGATCCATGGTGATGGTGGTGGAAAGTGTCCCTTCTTCCCAAGGACTCCAGGAAGCTGAGTTGTGCCTTCTGAATCAGTCACCAGGCTCAGGCCAACTGGCCATATCCTTAATCTTTGCAGGCTGGGCCCTATGGAGTGGGTATTTCAGCCAGGATATCCAAATATACACAGACATACACAAACCTGGATGGCCACATCCTCAGTGCTTGGAGATAGGCCCAGGCTGAGCATGTTGAGCTCTACCAGGAAGTAGAGCTCCAAGGAGCAAGACTTTCTGGGGAATGGCATTCCCAGGACCAGCACCTCCCCTCTTAGAGTTCTCCAGTGAGTTTCTTGAAGCATGGTCTCCTGACCACCTGCATCAGCATCCCATGGAGCATGTGTTTGAAATGCATATTCCTGGCCCTTTCCCCAAGCCTGAAGTGTCAGACTCTGGAGAAGAGGCCCAGGATTCTGCATGTGCATCATGTTACTAGGAGATCCTTATGCAGAGCTTGAGAACCACTGTCTTTTGAGGATGAGGCTGGAGGGTGACTTGGGTGGGGGGGTCCTTCTCTCCCACCAGCCACAGGAGGCTGGCCTCATCCTGGCAGCTCCCTATGCTCTCCTTACCTGCCTTTTTGTCACTAACCTCTGTTCGTGTCTTGTTCTCAACTTTCCAGCCAGATGTTTAGTAATAAACGGAGTTTCTTTCGGATCCACGCCAGCTGGAGACCGAGGTACCCCCTTGCCTCCTCCTCCTGTCCCCACTCCTCCTCGTTACCCCCAGTTTGGGGGCTGGAGAGGGGGACAGGATGGGCCAAGAACAAGGTGCATGTGCCTGCCGCCTGCCGTCTGCCTTGGGGCCCTGATGAGCCCCGTGCCTTCCTGGGGATGCCTCTGCCAGTCTAGGGCATGGGCCCAGTGTGCCAGAAGGGATACCTGCAGGAGCCTTGGGGATGTGTGCTGGCTCTGCCGTGGACCCCTGTGTGACCTTGGCCAAATTGCTTTCCTTCTTTGGACCTCAGTTTCCACTCTGTGGAATGGGCAGATTGAACTAGAGGCTCTCTGAGGGTCCTTCCCACTCTGGCTTGTGCTGGGTCTTGGGTTTAGCATCCTGTCTCCCCACTGCCCACTTGGGAGCCCTGTAGATGCCTGAAGGGCTAGGCCTGGCAACTCCTTCACCAGCTCCAGAGTGCCCACTCTTTTAGTTGCATCGCTACACTCAGTGGTATGTGCCCTGTGCCAGGCCCTGCTCGGTACCCTGGGGACACAGTGATGAATAAAACATGCTCCCTGGAGAGTTGCAGAGTAATTGCAGTTCAATGCAGTGAGGGCCACAAAAGGAGGAAGCAGAGGGTCTATGGAGCCTGAGTTGGGCACTTCAAGGTAAGGTAGCCATGAAAGGGGCAGCAGTTAGAGGATGGGGAGCTGCATGGACCAGGCAGGGAGGCAGGAGAGTACAGCAGGGGAGAAAAGCCCAAGGCCCCCTTGGCCAGATCTGAGAGTTGGATGTCGGAGCTGAGGGTGGGGGTGGGAATGGTTCAGAAAGAACCCAGAAGCCAGTGTGGGCTTCAGTTGTTGGCATTGCCCAGTGGCTTGGGTTCGTGTAACCTGGGTTTCCCAAAGGTGCCTCTGGAGCTTTGTGGTAGCACATAAGGGACAAAGCCCCTGGCTGGCTGTATGTGCTTCTGCCAAGAGGCAGTCTTTCCTAGAAACATGGATTACAGATCACAATCTAGCCATTGATCACTAGCATGTGTGTTTGGGCAAATCATGTAATTTCTCTGTCATGCCTTAGTTTCCTTCAAAATGCAGATGGTGATAGAATCTGCTTCCACTAACAACACTACGCCTGGCTTCTATAAATGTTGGCCTCATTTGATTTGGTGCATTTGGCAGTTAAGATTTTACTTTAGGGCCAGTGAGATAGGTCAGCGGCATAAGCACCTGCCCAGCAAGTTCGAGGTCCTGAGTTCGACTTCTGGTACCCACATAAAGGAAAAAGCGGGCCGGTGATATCGCTCAGCGGCACAAGTGCTTGCTGGCAAGCGCGAGGTCCAGAGGTCGACTCCTGGTACCCACATTAAAAAAAAAAAAAGAAAGAAAAAATAGCTTGGGAACCACTGCTATAGGAAATGGAAGCTCAGGGACAGCCACAGGCAAGCCTACCCCATCCTTCTGCCAGGCACTGACACACACACTGACCACAGTTGCTCAGCTTTGGCACCACTGACATTTTGAACTGGACAATTCTTTTTGTTAGGGGGCTAGCACATGTATTGTGGGATGTTTGGCATTGCTCCTGGCCTCCACCCATTAGATGCCAGGAGTGCCCCACAGTGTGGCAACCCAAAATGTCTCCAGACATTGCCAGATGTCCCCTGGTGGGCAGAATCACCCCTCATTGAGAATCACTGCCGTAGTTCCTACCATGAGCATTTGTCCTGAAAAAAGAACACAGTATCTACATCTGAGAAACTGGTACAGGCCTTGCTCCATCCCGCAAGAGCTCTGCAACGTTACACAGTTGTTTCTCCTCTTACCTCATCTGTACAATAAGGGAGTGCAGAGTCGGGGAACCCCCCCCACAAGTGGCACACAGGATTAGAACCTAAGGCTGGCAGGCAGGGGCCTCGTGTGCTCCAGGAGCCGGGGAAGGGAAAGAGCTCTTTGGTGCCCACAGTGCCAGGTTTCTTTCCATTTTCTTTGAGCTTTCAGGCTCCAGCGAGGCTGACGTGAGCCATTTTCTGGGCCCTGCCCAAGGAGCTGGAATCCAGGGCTGCTCCTGGGAAAACAGTGTCTTCTTGCACTAAAGAGGAGCCTGGGGCCTCTGACAGGCTGGAAAGTTACAGAATCCCACAAGCCTAGCCAGAAGCTCCCTCCACCATCCAGAATCAGAGCTAGGAAGGGACCTTTCAAGGCCTCTAGTGCAGGCTTCAGACCCCTTCCTCCAAAAGTCCTGCACACTCAGCCTTGTTTGCACACTTCTCGAGACAGGGAGGTCACTCCTTCCTCCAGAACGCCTTAGGAGCTACATGTGCTGGGTGAAGTGACCAGGTGTTCCAGGCTGTGGCTGAAGTGTTAGTGCCTCCCCAGCCTCCTCTCTTCCTCTCCCCCTTTGAGGAGTGGAGGACAGGGGCAGGGGCTGCCCGGACCCAGGGTGGGGGTGCTTGCCAGCATGAGGAGAGCCTGCAGGAATGGCTCTGCAGAGGAAAGTTTGGGAAAGCAGTGCTCAAACTTCGTTGGAATCTTTGGGATGTGCCAAGGGGATCCTGGGCCAGTGAAGAGCATGCTGGATTGTGGGAGCAATCCCTGTCCTTCCCTTCTGGTATTCTCAGGACCCCAATCCTTGACTTGCAACCTCAGGCCTCTGGGCAGAGGCCCCACCTCCAAGGATGACCCTACATCCCGGCCACCTTCTGGAAGGTGCCCCTGGTTTCGAGATCTCCCTAACCTCAGCACCTTGCTCTGTACCTTCTATTCCATGCCCTGGCATGGAGAACCCCATCTCCCATCCAACACCGAAACCAGAACCTGTCCTCTGCTCAACCTTTGATCTGAAAGCTTAAGAGTAGGTGATGCAGCTCCTCCCTTAACCCCTGCACCGCCTCAGGCCTCCTCTAAGACTGGCTGATGCTCTCATGAGCTGGGGTCCCTAAGCCTGTCTGCAATGGGAAACTACAGCAGGGGAGGCAGCGGCAGTGCCACAGATGGCGTGGATGTTTGCACAGGTCCTTCCTACACAGTAACAGTGTGGTCCTTGAACCTCTTGGACAGAGTTACTGTACCCAGTATTGGTTAGCCAGGACCCATCTGGGAACCTGAGGCCTACCCAAGCTGTCTTCCTCCAAGGTTGGGGGATGCAGCGGGGTTCTGGGTGCAGGAAGGGAATTCAGAACCTGTGTCCCGACATACATGTGTATCACGTGCAGACAGATGTGTGGGTTGAACTGGGAGCTCAGCAGGCAGTATAGTGGGTTGGTCTTTGAGGGGGATCCAAGACCACAGGGGCCCAGGTGAGCAGAACTCACAGGAAATCACAGAAGATCAGGTTATCAAATAGTCCCTCACTGGGAGCATGGGCCCTAGGCGTGGCCCCAGCAGCTAGACCCACAGGGCCCAGGTCCTCAGCAGGCCATCACATTGCATGCCTCCCTGGGGACTGTCACACAGAAGTCTGTGTGAAGGGACCTTATTTTGCAGTGTACCTACACAGTCCCACCAGGTCCAAAATCTCTGACCTGAAAGTTTGGGGTCAGACAGCTCCAGCAGTGGGGAACATCAATTGGCATAGGTACACACCTGCCACATGCATACACACTGGTATCAGTTTACCCAGTCTCTGGCTCACACACACCTCCTCAACTAAAGCCCCTGTGCACATAGGACTGGAGGCCTGGTTCACTATGCACAGCCAGGTGAGCTTTGTCCCTCACCACCCTGTCTGAGGCCAAAGGGGTTGTAACCTCTACCCTCCCCCACACCACCCACTTGGCCAGACCCAGATCCTCCATTCTGCTGTCTGTCTCTGACTTCCTTCCTGGGTTTCTTTCACTCCTTCCACTCTGACATCTTGTCTCCTGTACACCCTTATATGTCTGGGCAACAAGAGGGTGGGAGGGAGGGGTGGGGTGGGGATGTGTTCCACCTGACCCAGTTTCAGCTTCCTGTAGGAATCAGCCCCCTCTCCCCACCACACCCTTTTCCCATCCCATGAAGTCTCTGCTTGGTTGGGAATCAAGAACCAATAGTCACCCCCAAGTCCTAGGTCAGCTTTGTCCCTACTTAGCCCCTGCTCCAGCACTGGCTAACTTGTTCTCTCCCCAACCTGTCCTGCCCTGCCAGCAGCCGGATGGGCATCAAAGACCGCATCCGCATGGGCAGCTCCCAACGGCGGACAGGTCCTTCTAAACAGCACCTGGCACCTCCACCAATGCCCACCTCTTCAAGCAGTGAGCAGGTGGGTGAGGCCACCAGCCCCACCAAGGTACAGAAGAGCTGGAGCTTCAACGATCGCACCCGCTTCCGGGCCTCTCTGAGACTCAAACCCCGCACCTCTGCTGAAGGTGAGCCCTGGGAGGTCTGCAGCCCAGGGTGGCCGGGTAGTGGTGTGCAACAACTTTGCCCCAGGCTAGACCAGATGTACCCTAAAGCAGCTGGCACCAGGCTGATGTTTACCCTCCCTGGCCACAGGGGCACATGAGTATGTGGCATACTGGAGTCATGCCCTGGGCAGGGCAGTGAGGGGCAGCAGCCAGGGAGGCAGCAGCTTGGTCTGCCTGGTGCCCAGGAAGGTTCTGGGCCCTTTCTGGGACTCTGTCATCCTAATGGAGGTGGGGGTCGGGAGCAGACCCTTCTGCTGCCACCACTCAGGTGATATGGGCCATCCTTGTCTTTTCAGAGGGCCCCTCAGAGGAAGGACCAGAAGAGAAGAGCTACCAATGTGAGCTCACAGTGGACGACGTCATGCCTGCTGTGAAGACGGTCATCCGCTCCGTCAGGTGAGACTAAAGCCTGAGGCGAGTACCCCCTTCCATCTGCCACCCACTGCTGCTCCCCATATCTGGGCCTGCTCTCATGGCCAGGCCTGGCCTAGCTCCCAGTGTGCCAGCTGCTGCCCGCCTGGAGTGCGGCTGGGGTGGGAAAGTGGCATATGGCTTCTAGCAGGGTTTGCTCATATGCTCTTGTCCATAGTGTTGGCTCCAATGGCCTGTGGGCATGGCTGCCCATCCTGGTCCCTGTTCTAGCATCCTCCCAGTCACTCCTGCTCCCCCACCCCCTTCTTCCCTTTCTCTATCTTCTACTCAGTGTCAGGCACTTCTGCCCCTCCCCCACCCTTCCTCTCCTCCTCCTTCCTCTCCTTCTCCCTTTCTCTTCCTCCAGCTGTGTGGACCCCTGCCTGCTCTCCTGACATCTCTGTCCCTCCTCTCTTTCCTTGCATCTGTGTCTCAGTCTCAGTCTCCTTTTGCCTCTATGTCTCAAACTCTTTCTTTGATGTCTTAGCTCCATCTGTGTGTTTGCACCAGGACTTTCTCTAGAGCAGTGCTTTTCAAAAGAGATGATTTGAAATCAACTTTGTGAAATCAAGTTAGTGGATGTGTTGGTTACTTTCATCTTGTTGTGGATACAAAATACCTGCTGCCCAAAATGAAGAAAAGGTTTATTTAGCTCACTGTTTGTGGAGGTTTCAGTCCGTAATCAGCTGGCTCCAAGGCAGGGTGGCGTGGCTGAGGGGCAACCGTTCAGGTGGCGGAAGACAGCAAAAGCAACAAGAGCAAAAGGGAGGAGCATGAGAGAAGACTCTTTCTGTCCCTTATATTGTATTGTATGTAGGCCACCCACCCTATGGTGGGTGTAGCATTCACACCCATAATCCCAGCACTAGACAATCAACCACAAACTCTAGATTCAGCTGCCTCTGAAAAGCACCCCCCTATGACTGCATGAGACTTTGGGGGGACATCCAGACACAAACCATAACAGTGCGGCATAGTCATCATTTAAAACGAAACCAAACAAAACAGAAAATATGGGAATGCATCTTATATTAAGGGTTTCCAAAATTTGTATTTCCATTATCTCTATATGGGTGTGTATATGTGCATATGTATGTTGGTTTTCAGCACAAAGTGTATCATAGTAGGCCTTGGTCAGAAGAGTTGTGCAGGCTCTCCCCATGCTTCAGCAGTTAAGTGGGAATCAGTCTCCTGTAGCCATGGCCCAGTGGTGGACTCTGCCTCCGGCTCCTCAGCAGGGAATCCTGGCCCTGTCTACCATTCCCAGCCTGCAGTTCTAGCTCCAGAGGCCCCTGAACCCCAGGCCTTCCGGGCTTACTCACCTCTTCATGGGCTCACCTCCCTCCTCCCAGGCCCACGCTCCTGCCCACAGGCCTCTTCCTTTTGTTTTCCTCTTGAGGTCAGTCATCTGGACCCTCTCTCCAGAGTCTGAACCTCTTTAGACCCCCTTTCCAAATGCCCTGTCTCTCCCCTTCTGCAGCCATCATCTGGAACACAGTGCCAGAGCTGTGATGGGCATGCTGTCCTTGCCACTCCACAGATCCCTCACACCTAGCATGTGCCAGACCTGCTGCTCCTCCTTCCAGGTCCCCATTCACATGGTGGCACCCCTGTCCACCTGTCACTGCAGCCATGGGAATCATCCTGGTACCAGAAGACTTTCAGTCCCACCTCCTGAGTTGCTCCCAGCTGTCCCAGAGCTCCACCGAATTGACCCCTTCCAGCTCAGCCCTGTCCCCTGGGTCTGATCTTCTGGCTGTGACCCTGGCCCTCCAGGGCGTTCTCCACACAAGCTGGCACAGAGGTCCTGCCAAAGCAGAGGGAATAACACTCCTTCAGCCCAGTGCCCACTCTGCCGGAGACTCTGGGCTCTTAACAATCCTCCCAGCCTCCTCCTTATGGCCCATCTCCTCTGTGTCCTCACTGACCCTGCCCCATCGACCCTTTTCCATCATGTCCCTGCTGCTCAGGACTGAATCTCACTCACAGCCCTCCATGCCTGCCTACTTCCATGAGGCTCCTTCATCTCCCTCCTCTTGTCCTGGGACTGGGAAATGGCACTCTCAAGACTTGTCCCTCCCGGGCATGGTGGTGCACACCTGTAATCCCAGCACTGGGGAGGCTGAGGCAGGAGGATCACTGTGAGTTCGAGGCCAGCCTGGGCTACACAGTGAGACCCTGTCTCAAAACACTTGTCCCTGACCTCCAGCAGGCACCTTTCCTTCTCATGACCCCCAGGCTTTCTTTCTCCATTCTTTGAACCTGGACCTTGTTACCCTGTAATTGCCTGTGTCCTCTTGGTCTCCCAGCCCAGAAGAGGCCAGGGATTGGCTCTGACTCCCCTCGGGTGCTCTGCGCCCAGCACAGTGATGCCAAGTATTCATGGAGTGAATGCAGTATTTCTTCTTCCAAGCTGTTATCAGCAGCCTGTATTCACAGATGCCCTGTGTCCCACCCAGCTGACACACACGAGGTCCCATCCCTGCCCTCCTGTATGAATGCAACACTGACCAACCTATGGTAGTGCAGGGAAAGGGGGAACACGGTAGGGGGGTAGAGAGACTGGAGGATTCAGTAGAGGTTACTTGCGGTGGCCTGAGCAGGTGCCCTGATGCTGGACAAGGGGGTAGCAAAGGGACGGAGAGGGGGCGGGAAAAAAGGATCACCTATGGGAACTGGACCATCTCTGTGATCCCCTCCCCGGACAGGATTCTGAAATTCCTGGTGGCCAAAAGGAAATTCAAGGAGACGCTGCGACCATACGACGTGAAGGACGTCATCGAGCAGTACTCTGCAGGGCACCTGGACATGCTGGGCCGGATCAAGAGCCTGCAGGCTCGGTGGGTTACCGCCCCGACCCTCAGGCTAGGTCTTAAGTCTGGAGCCCGGATGGAGCTGCGCGCGCCCCCTAGGCGCCACCGCCGCAGCAGGGGTTTCTGCCCAAACGAGGTCCCCAGGCTCGCAGGGCAAGGCTGAGGCCAGACCCTG
Organism: Erethizon dorsatum; assembly: GCA_028451465.1. Classification (NCBI taxonomy): domain Eukaryota; kingdom Metazoa; phylum Chordata; class Mammalia; order Rodentia; family Erethizontidae; genus Erethizon; species Erethizon dorsatum. Next base: position 102,697,472 of record CM051827.1, on the reverse strand, counting down.
CACCTATCTTGAGGCTGAAGGAAAACTTAACCATACAGATCTGCACGCCTAGGGGCTTTCTTTAGAATGACTGTTTCCTGATCCTAAAATAATTGGCCTAAGAGAATCGCTGATCTCCCATCTCCCAAAGGGATAGGCAAATTGATGCCTACTTTTTGTCTCTGGAATACTGCATATTTTCTCTAGACCAAGCTTTAAAGGAAGAATCCTTATGCCAAGATCCAAGTCACCTACACATTGCCCTTCTCTTCTGGCCTGTATTTTCCCTGCCCATTCATTTGTTCTCCCAAGAAATAGCCAGTAGGCATTTACTGCTTGCCAGACAGTGGGGATGTGGTGGAGAGTAAATCTGCATCCCTGACCTACCCAGCTGTCATTCTAGTAGAAAGAGAGCAGATAATGAAACTAGACTGCATCAGATGATCACAAGTGCTAAGGAGCAAACAAGGATTCGGGTGTTAGGGTTTGCAATTTAAATACATGAGGTGACATTTGAGAAAAAAATGGAAGGAAGTGAGACAACGAGACCTGTCGTTGTGGAAGCAAAGCATTTCCAGAGGGAACAGCAAGTTGAAAGGACTTGAGATGGGCAAGGGGCTGAAGTGCTGTGTTAGAACAGCAGGGAGCCCAGTGTGGCTAGACTGGAGCTGGAGAGGTAGGAGATGAGGGCAGAGGGCTAAAAACACTTAGGCTGTAGAAAGCCCTGTAAGCCACTGAAAGGACTTTGACATTCATCCGGGGTGAGCTGTGAGCATTGGAGGGCTTTGTGCAAAGGACTGAAAACATCTGAATTATCTTTTTTTTTTTTTTTTTTTGTGGGTATCGGGGGTCAAACTCGGGACCTTGTGCGCCAGCAGGCAGCCCGTGCCGCTGAGCGATATCACCGGCCCTTTTTTTGTATGTGGGTACTGGGAGTCAAACTCAAGACTTCACGCTTGCCAGGCAGGTGCTTACGCTGCTGAGCCATCTCACCGGCCCCCTGAATTATCTTTTAAAAGGATCCCTGTGGATGCTGTATTGAGAATGGACTATTTGGGAGCAAGGGTGTAAACAGGTAGACCTATGAGGCACCTGCTTCAGATGTCAGGCCAGAGATGATGGAGACTTGGACCAGGCACAGCTGTGGGGAGGTGGGGCAAGTGGTCAGATTCTGGATATAGTCTTTCTCTTACACATTATCAGAAAATCCTACTGATGGGGTATTAGAGAAAGAAAAGAAAGAGAAAAAAAATAATAAAGCCAAGGTTTCTGGCTTGAGAAAGAGGGAAAACAGCTGCCATTTATTGACATGGAAGAAGCAAGCAGTGCAGTGAGTTTCAATCAGGTGAGTTTGTGACTGGCTACATTTGTGATGCCTATCAGCCATCCAGCTAGAGTGTTGATCTAGATATAGGAGTGTGGAGTTCAGGGGAGAGGTATGGGATGGAGATAAAGATTTGGCTATGGGTTCAAACCCATTTCTAAAAAAAAAAATTGGTGTCAGCAGGTATACAGGGATTGAAATCATGGGACTGAAGACATGACCTTGACCTAGCAAGTGGGAGTAAACTGAGACAAGAGGTGCCAGGAGCCAGCTTTGCATCTGCCAATGTTTAGAGATTGTGGACACAGAGGAGGAAACAGCCAGGAAGTCGGAGAAGGAGAGGGCAGGGAGGTGGGGGAGAACAGCAGGGAGATGGAGACCATGGGAAGGGTGGTGTTTTGGAATCCAAAGGAGGCAAGTGTTAACAGGAAGATGGGGTGATCAGATTCGTCAAGTGTTGCTACTGGATCTATTAAAAACGAGACGGAGGACATCTCTGTCTCCACACAGAGTGGATCACTGGATTTACAACATGGTGTTCGTTGGGGAGCCTGACAGTAGTTGTTTTGTGAAACGGTGGGGTACATACCCGATTGGAGGAAGTTTAAGAGAGGAAGGGAGCAGAATTATTGGCGGTTGAGGCTAGTAAAAGACAGCAGAAAAAAAGCTGGGATCAACTCTTACCTTGCCCCCTTAATAACACAGCCTCACTTGTCTCCCCCTCTTTCCCAGCCCACCATTTTCCACTTCTCCATCAGCCGGTTGTTTTACTTTTCATGCTTGTGTAATGGTGCTTTGGCTCAGTCAGTTGGAGAACCCTCAAAGCAGGGCTCCCCACCCCAACTCCGCCTCCATTTGGAAGGGCCTCCATTTGGCTTCCTTCCTCAGATCGCCCCTCCCACCGGTGCAGTCTATCTTCCCCTTCAGCAGGCATCAGTTTTTGTGGAAGGGAGGGGCGACATGTCGCCCTTTGATGGTTCCTTTCCCCACAGGGTGGACCAGATTGTGGGTCGGGGGCCTGGAGACCGGAAGGCCCGGGAAAAGGGCGACAAGGGGCCCCCAGACGTGGAGGCGGTGGATGAAATCAGCATGATGGGGCGTGTGGTCAAGGTGGAGAAGCAGGTGAGTGCTGAATGGACTTTTGCCGGCGTTGTGGAGCTGGTTGTTGACCGAGAGGCTCTGGCGGGCCGCGGGAACAAGACGAGGGGAGAACCGCACCCCAGAGCACCCACTGGGGAGGCCCTAGCAGGACCTTTGCATTCCCTGCCCGGCCAAACTCCGCCTGACGGATAAGCCCCGCTTCCCGGAAAGCCCGCCCCATTCTGCTAAGGGATCCCGGTAAGCTTGCCCTCTCCCGCTAAGGCCGGTCTGTAGGGTGCTACGATCTTAGATAAGTCTCCCTAAATCTCACCTATTCAGCTGTCTGTCTTCTGGACCGTCCCAGCCAATTACAACTAAATGTCGTCCCAGCTTCATCCTGTCCACAGGCCGGATTTCATCTTCCCGGTCGCTACTAGGCGACTCCTCCCGGTGGAGCCCCTCTCGGCCCAGCCCGCCCCTGCAACCCGCCCGGGCCACGCCTCCCGCTCCCCTTCTGGCCAAAGCCCCGCCCCTGATGCGGCTCCGGCCCCGCCCCCTCTCTGGACAAACCTCGCCCCAAGCCCACCTCCCAGCTGTGCCCTGTCCCCAGGTGCAGTCCATCGAGCACAAGCTGGACCTGCTGTTGGGCTTCTATTCGCGCTGCCTACGCTCTGGCACCTTGGCCAGCTTGGGCACCGTGCAAGTGCCGCTCTTCGACCCTGACATCACCTCTGACTACCACAGCCCTGTGGACCACGAGGACATCTCCGTCTCCGCACAGACGCTTAGCATCTCCCGCTCGGTCAGCACCAACATGGACTGAGGGACTTCTCAGGGGCGGGGCCGCACTGGGCCAGCCCCTCGGCCTTGCGCTTGGACCTGCCCACTGAGGCCTCCGGACTCCTCTTACTTGAACTCGCTCCCTCATGGGGAGAGAGGCCACACGCAGTATTGAGCTGCCTGGGTGGACGAGATACTCGCTGCGGGTGCCAGCGCACTGTCCTCACCCCAGGAGCGTGAGGTGCCAGGCTGCACGGAGGGCAGCAGCAGCGGCTGCCCCGCAGCCTCTAGGCCCCTCAAAACCCTGCCCGCTCCATCAAGGCCTGCCATGGCCCACCTGGCAGGGTCACTGCCCCAGGAGTGGGAGCGGGGCGCTGGGGCCCTGGGCCCTGACCCAGCTTCCAGCTATGCAAGGTGAGGTCTGTGGTCTGCTCTTCAGACAGCAGGGAAGCCCTCCCGCCAAGTCCCCACCCCATTGGGGGTGGGCCCAAGGTGTCCCCACAGATAACCACAAAGCACAGGACCCTGCCACAAGGCAGGCGGGCAACATATATGCAAACTATTTAAATATGCAACTTCGGGGGCCCCCATGGGGTCTCCCTGCCCATCCTCCATCGGGAGTTGGGCCCCCAGCAGTAGCTGGTCTCAGGCTGCTTGGCCATGACTCCCTCCCCATTCTTTTGCTTATCACCCCCCCGCCCCCCCGCCAGCATGGGGCCTGTTTCTCCCCTACTTTCTCCCAAGGCCAGTGCCTGGGCCTTCCCATCTGCAGGTGTCACCTCCCAGGAACTCCCTCTTCCTGCCAGATGTCCTTTCCCCTCTTTAGCCTTCCAGATATCTTTGACGGTCAGCACAAGTTTCTGTATTCTCCACGATCTCCCAGACAGTGTCCCATGGATGGATTGCACAAACATGGTCCTTTGTTTCCTGAGACATAGAGAAAGCCTGATACTCACGCTGATGTCCACAATCAGGCACACTTGGAGATGTGAGCACAGGGACACTCAGCCTTTCCTGAGCCTCTGCAGCAGATGTTGGCAGGCTGGCATTAGCGGATCTCCACTAAGAGGTAGCCCCTCGCTCCCTCTGCAAAGGAGAGGGAGCTTTAAAGTGAGCCCAGGTCTCTCCAGCCCCAACTTCAGAGCTTTACCTGTTCCCTTTCCTAAAAAACATAGACTCCTCCACAGCCCAGGAGCACTACCGCTGCCTCTGCCTGCCCCCGAGGGCCCCCCTCAGTGTCCTCACAGCACAACTCAGGCCTAGGCCTCTGGGGCCTGCACACCACTGGAGATACCCCAGGGCCACCCCTTCCTAGTCACTCTAACTCCCAGAGTGGACAATAATGCATCTAGCAGCTACACCAACTGTGCACATGGCTGTCACCTGCACTGTCCCCTCCCCACTTCACTTGGCAGCCCATATACTGGCATAAGTGCCCATCAACTGCAGGGCCCCAGCACCACTTTTGTATCCCTACCCCTTTGTTCCTGGCAGGAGGGTGAGGGGTAGTGGACTGATGGCAACCCTCCGTGGGGTGCCACGGAACAAGGGGCTTGAGGCCAAGCTGCCTGCTTCTCATACTGGGGAGCTGCATGTACTAGCACCAGGGCTCAGGTTGGATCTTGCTCAGCCCCATGGTGCCCAGCCTCTGCCCTAACATGCCCTCTGCATGTACCATCATGCCCTGGATGGAGCATCTCCTGGCTCACCTCACCTGCACTGCACTGTCCCCAGAGAGCCACCCCTCCACTCCCTCAGAAACAGCTGCGGAGAAGGGCAGGAGACTAGGATTACCCTGTGACCAAAGGACATACAGGAAGAGGCCCTCCCTCCTTCCAGATCGATGTTCCCCCACCAACCCAGTCCTTGGATATGCAAGTACCTCACTTTGTTAACTTATTAACTTATTGGTTTCATTAAAGTTTTCAGTAGAAGGTGGCTGGTCTTGGTTTTGTTCAGTGGGGTAAGGATGGTCTGGGGTAGAGACAAGCAGATTAGGATTAGTTAGGACTTTTTGTTGTAAATGGTAAAAACCCAACCTTATACATTCAAGTAAAAAAATGAAACATTGGTCTAGGGAACTAAAAAGTTTAGGGGATATTTTTGGCCTCATGCACGACTAGGTATAAGTGCTTAAATATATGAGGAATCTGTCTTCCATCTCAGTCTTCCTCTTGGACAAATTGGTTTCCCATGATGAGTGAAGAGTGGTACTAGTGAAGAGTGGTAGGTACCACTTTCCTAATAGTTTGTCCAGTCAGAGTCTATCCTGAAAAGAAATAACAGATTTTTCAACAAAGGGAATTTATTAGGGGGACTGGGTTACACTGCTGCAAGAGGGCCACAAGATCAAAAAGAACACAGAAAGTGAGTTCAGGATGCAGTGACCACTCCTAGAGCTGCAGGAATGTAGGAGGAGGTTGGGGCTATCAGATCCCACAGCTTGCAAGGGGGAGCCCTGTAGTGTTGAAGAGAAGGCTCTCTGGGTGCTGCAACTAAACACTAAACTGTTAGTGATCTTTTCCAGATGAAATCATAAGGAGTAAGAAAGAAGGAATAAAAAAATTAATGTATACAACACTCATGTGCATAAACACACATGTACATCAAGCAAAGAAGAAAAATGTATATCTGCGATAGACTTTCTGCTGGTGACAGCGCCATAGTTGGTGTACATAATTTTCTTCTTCCATTGCCCTTCTGTGTTTCCTTCACCCTCGGCCAACACCTCAACTGGTTAAGGTTCTTTATAAGGTCAGGTGGCCCAGGCCATCATTTTTGAGGGTCTGAATCCTTAGTGATCCTACATGGTTTTGAGTGCTGTAGCTTTTTGTTAACATTTTCTCTTGTGCGTGGAAGTGCAGTTGTCTCTTGGTATCCATATAGGGTTGGTTCCAGGCCCCACTGCAGGAAACAAAATTGTGGATGCTCGAATACCTAATAAATGATGTAGTATTTACATACAACTTATGCACATCCTCCTGTATACCTTAAGTAGTCTCTGTCTTCCAATAGTTAATATAACCTAGATGCTATGTAAATAGTTGTTATAATGTATTGTTTAGGAAATAATGAAAAGAAAAATGTCTGTACATGTCAAGCACAAATGTTTCAGTCCTCAGCCAGCTGAGTTTCCGGATGCAGAGGGAGGAGGACTGACTGTTCTAAGAGGGGCCTTAGCAGGTTCCCCGGATCCCATATGCAGTCCAACTTGTCCTTGTGTAGCAGCAGCCCAGTTTTTCCTTGGTAATGAAGGGCAGCCATGCAGCCAGGTTATGAGCTCTTTCTTTGCCTTTTGGTTTAGTGGCATGAGGAGCTGGAAATGGCCAAGTGGAAGTTTTAACTTCTGGTTGAATGAAAACTGTGTTGCTTCCTTTCTGTTGAAAACTAAGACCTCCAAACTAGCACAGCCCAATGTTGCAGGGGCCAGAAAGAAAAGTTTTGTGAGTGAGTAGAGTAGGCTGGAAAATGGCAACCAAAGAGGGGAAGATGTACATGTGACTTCATGAGGAAATGGATCTTTTCAGAGGTAATTAAAGATCTTGACATGGGGAGGAAATTGTCCTAGATGATAGAATGGACCTTAAGTTCAACCATAAATGCCTTTTTTTCTTGGTGGTGGTGTTGGGGATTGAATTCGGCCTCATGCATGCTAGGCAACTACTCTACCCTTGAGCTGTACTCCCAGCCCCACAGATCTTTTTAAGAGAGAGGCAGAGGGAAATTGCACACACAGAAGAGAGGTGATATGAAGGCTGAACCAAGTGTGGGAATGATGTGGCCCCAGGCAAAGGAATGCTAGCAGCCACCAGAAGCTAAGAGCCAAGAAACAGATTTTCCCCCTGAGCTCTGGAGAGAGTGCAGGCCCTGCCCAGACCTTGCTTTAAGCCCAGTGAAATTGATGTTGTACTTCTGGTCTCCAGAACTGTGAAAAAATACATTTTTATTGTTTTAAATCACCAAGTTTAAAGTAATATAGTAGCCATAGGAAACTAATAAAGTGCATTATTTGGTGTTTTAATGAGAGAAGACACTCTTACTCCTTTCTTTAGATTCCTAGAACTTTACATTATGGCTATGTCAATGAGAATAAACTATGTCCTCTCCATGATGGGAAGTCTCCAATGGAATTACCTGGTCAGGTGGGTAGGTGGATCCCTTTGAAGAGAGAACATATTAGGTAATTAGCATTTGACTCTGCTGTTAACAGATGGGAAATATAGTAATGGCACTGGCCAGATCAACCTAGATGAGGTAAATACATGTTGAATCCATAGTCTGCAATATGGCCACCATGATGACATTATACAAGTCTACTGAGAAAGCACTGGAGGGACTGGAAAGCTGGCTGTGAATGTGCCATCCAGTGAATGTGCCACTTTATCCATCTGATCAGTGAGAGCCTCCTCTGCCATGCATGCCTTTTGGTAAGATTTTATTTGGAATACAAATGTCTTCACATTTTATGCTATTTCTGCAAGTCCACCTGAATACCCTTTTCTATTTTTCTTATTGCCAACCCTCCAATTCTGTGCTTTATGGGTCCCTAACCATCCAGCCAAATCATTAGCCATTGCCCATAGATCAGTGTAGATCCATATTTCTTATCCTCTCTCAATCCAGGAAAAATGATCAATCAAATGCATTGGAGGGTGTGTGATGGGCAAGTAGCATTTAGCAAGGCATGGAAACTAGGGTGTTGGTCTTGGTGGTGAATGTTTCAGCTAGAGGACATAGAATGTGTAATGTCCAAAGGCACCAGAGACTATGGGACAGAAAGAAATCCTGTGACCAGGCTCAGAGAACAAAGGACAGTGTGGTACAAGATGAGATTTTGAATTAGGGGTCAAGAATTTGTAGAAATGCTAAGATGTAAATCAGTGATAAAGCACTTACCTAGCATGTGCGAAGCCCTGGGTTCAATCCCCAGTACTGAAAAAAATTGTAGGACTTCAGAAATCATTCCAAAGAAATAGCACTCAACGGTGAGGGCAGTTGGGAGCCAATGAAAGCTTCAGATTAGGGATCACACTGAGGTAGATTTGCACATTAGAAAGTTTTCTTCCTAGCATGGCAGATGGATTTGAGGGAGAAAGCTTGGGTGTGGGGAGACTAGGCAGGAAATTGCTGCAGTAATCCAAGTTGGAGCTATTAGCAACTTGAACAAGTCCCACGGAATTTTACAAATTGAGTAAATGTCTGCTGAACACCTGCTGTTTGTCAGACCCTGGCTCAGCACAGTGTACAGGATGAATAGACGCAGGGGAATGAGGTTTGGCCCTGAGGTCATCCAGCCCCTGGGGGAGACAGATGCAAAATTAACCAATGCACAACTCACTGTTTCTCTTCTAAGTTTGTCTGGCTCAGCAAGGAAAATTTGCAGATGGCTATGGGAGTCCCCAAACTGTCATCAAATATGGCCTTGAGAGCAGATATGATTTTAGCTTGGTGTGTCATTTATCTATTGCTATGTAACAACTCACTCTAAAACTTAGCAACTTAAACAATAAATTTTTATTTATTTTTTTTTTTTCAGTACCGGGAATTGAACTCATGACCTCACGCTTGCCAGGCAGGTGCCGCTGAGCTATATCCCCGGCCCATTTATTTATTCTTGATTCTGTGGGTCAGCAGTTTAGGCTGGACTCAGCTGAGCAGTTTCCCCCGGTATCATCGGGGATCACTAATGTGGTCACACTCATCTGGCATCTTGACTGAGGCTGGGTGGTTGCTATGGCTTAAGTGTGCATCCCACGTGTTCCTGTGCCAGAAGCTTGGTCCCTGGTGCAGTGGTGTTGAGTGCTGGAACCCTTAAGAGGTGGAGTCTAGTGAAAGGTAATTAGGTCATGGGGGCCCTCTCAGAAGGATTAATGAAGGCCTCAAGGGATTGGATTGGTTCCCTCAGGATCTAATTGTGATTAACTGAATTGTTATAAGGGACTCTGGATCCCTCTTTCACAGTACTGCCCACCACTCTTGCACATGCTCCTACCATTGTGATGCCATCCACAAGGCCTTTACCACGTGGCACAGCACCACAACAGAGCAGGTGGTGCTACACCTCTGACCTTCTAAAACTGTGAGCTAAAAAAATCTTTCTTCACAAAGTACTCAGCATCAGGTATTCTGTTACAGCAACACAGAATGGACTAAGACAATGGCCCAAGGTGGTTTTACATGTCCAGTGTTTGGTGGATCCTAGTTTGTCCACGGGCAGGATTGCTTATCTCTCTTCCATGTGGCTCCTCATGCTCCAGTAGATTAGACTGGGCTCCTTCACTGGCAAGAGGGCCAAAGCAGAAGCCCTGAGGGCCAGGCCCAGATACTGTACAAGCAGCCTGGGACAACAGTACCACAGAGGCTTGACTTGGCTGCTCTGAACAGATTACATTTCTTTTTTTCTGAACAGATTACATTTATATACTCTTTCAGATAAGAGAAAACCTTTATACATATTTTCAAGTTAGATAACTTATTTCTACTTCTGACAGTTGTTAAAACAACATCTTTTCTTTTTCCCTTGGACAAGACAAAGGGCATATCTTCCCCTACCACCCACCTCTTGTGTGCAATAGTACTGTGGCAGCTGCTACTCTGGTGCATGAGTCTGCTTGGGCTGCCAAAACAAACAACACAGGCTGGGCAGCTTAACAACAGAAGTTTCTTTCCCCATGGTGCTGGAGGCTGAAATCTAAGGTCCAGGTATCAGATGGCTGGTTTTATTCTGAAGCCTTTCCCTTTGGCCTGTAGCTGGCCATTTTCTTTGGTTATCTTTACATGATCATCTTTCTGCACATACATGTGTCTGGCATCTTTGGTTCCCCTTAAGAAGACACTAGTCAGGGCCGGTGAGATGGCTTAGCGGCATAAGCGCCAGCCCGGCAAGCACGAGGTCCTGAGTTCGACTCCCAGAACCCACATAAAAAAAAGATTAATAAAGCTTAATGGTTATACTATTAAAAAAAAAAAAGACACCAGTCATACTGGATTAGGGGCCACACTAACAAGCCCACTTTAATTTCATTACCTCTTATTTCTGCATATAGACACATTTTGAAGTTCTGGGGGTTAGAGCTCTTCAACATAAGAATTTTGGAGTGTCACAAATCTGTCTGTAACACCTGGAGTGGTAATTCACCAGCCTGGCCCCCTTTCTGCTATAAATGCACAGGGGCTGAGGATTGCTCTGGGGGCTTGTCCCATCCCCACTGGGCAGAGGTGGATGTGTGTAGACATCCAGTAGTTCGGAGGCCTTATATTTTTAGCTCCAGAACCTTTGCTAACTTAACTTATTTGAAGCCCCAATATGAAATATGAACAACACATTCACAAAATGACCTCCCAGAGGTGACTTCAGTTCCTCATGCTATATACACATTGAGCACATACCCAGGAGGCTGTCAGATCAGATCTGTCTCCACGATTCATTTGAACTATTGCAGTGATTTCTATTCTTTGACTGAAAGTCTTCCTTCCTCCCTCAGCCATGCCATGACTACTCTGGTGTGGCATTTACTTGCCCATTTGTCTCTCAGTAAGTTTCTTGGAATCAGATTCTGGGGCCAGAGAGTGGTGTGCAGAGGGTTTATGGAGGAGTGCACTCAGAAGACTCGTACATATAGAAGGCAGAGCGGGGCAGAGGAAGAAGCTCATCCAATATGGGATGTCACTCGGGCCATTGGCTGATACTCAGGAACTCTGGAGCTCAGAGAGATCTGCAGAATTGTACCAAACTGAAGGAAGGACACAGTCCTTGGTTTTCAAGCATCAGCTAATTACTGACAGTTGGGTGAGGCAGTTTCCAATGGCCTAGGGCAATACCCAGTGAGTGCCACAGCTGTGAACCAGTAGCAGTGAATCCCAGCAGCTGGGGAATGGATATATGGTCCCTGAAGGGGCAGGGTGGGGCAACCTGGATGGAGCACGGAGGCATTCACCGCACCATCACAATGACTTGGGGCTTTGTTGTGGGTTTATTTTGGCATGCTAATTTATGCGAGACCTCATGGTGCCTCCTTCCCCCAGGTGGGACCGCTGTTGCTCCTTCACCCAGGATCCAAAACGCAGACCGGTGAAGCAGACCTGAACCGGACCCAAACTCAGCAGTCCAGCCTGCTGAGGTCAGCACCAGCTGAATGGCAGTTGAATGGAAGACCTAGGAGTGTGAAATGATAGTTGGTTTTTCACTTACTGAGATTTTGGGTTGGTTTGTTTTACCAATCCAAATTTCACAGACCTGACTAGTACAGCTAGTAAGATGGATTTTGCTGGAAGCAACGAAGTGTGAGATTTACCTTGCACATCACAAAGGATTTTCTTAAATTCTCTGTAAACATCTTTGGTTTTGTCCCAAATGGCTTCTCTGGGCTGCAGATACCTTCTTTCCTTCCCTTCCCTCCCCTTCCCCTCCCATCCCCTTCCTCTCCCCCATCCCTGCTCTTCCCTTCCTCTCCTCTCTTCTCCTCTCCTTGACCCCTCTCCCCTTTCCCCAAGTAGCCTCTAAAATGGGTGGGAGACAGAGGATTTCCTGGAAAAGGTGGGAAGTTTTTTGGCAGGCAGTTGTCCTAGGAGGAACATCCTGAGGCCTGAGATCCAGGCTGCCTTGCCTGCTCAGCAAAGGGTGCGCTCGCGCTTACCTTTCCCGTGCTCTGGCCAGGATCCCCTTGAGCACTGTATCTGGACCCTAGCCCCTTCCTTTTTGGATTCTTACAGGTATGACTGTAGCTCTGCAGGGCAAGAAACATGTTCTTCTTGTTTGTGGTCATCACTGTCCGCAGCTCGAGGTAGGGTACATGGATGGTTAATACTTGCTGATTGGAAGGCCCCCTGGGATTGGGATTTCCGCTGCGGAATGATCCTTGTCCTTGTTATGTGTGCCTTTGGCCACAAGGCGTCAGTAAAGACCTTGGCTTGGAGTTGCAGCACTAGATTGGAGCCAGGAAACAGGCTAAACTTTTAGGGCCAGGACATCACACCCCAAAGGCGTTTGGGTTAAACCCAGTGTGACTGGAAGAGAGAGGGGCAGGAAGGGAGGAGTGGCAAAGTTGAGAAACGAGGGCACCAGGACTTGCCTCAGAGAGTACAGGGCTGGCTCTCTGCCCTTCATTCATTTATTCCACAGTTGTTTGTTCATCTCTACTGTGCGCCAAGCACTGTTTTAGGTGCCAAGGTCATAGCCATTTTCCCAAACTCCTGAAGTCCCTGCTCACATGGAGTATACAGTAGACTACTATCTAGACAGAAGCTGAACAGCAACAACAAACACAAAAAGGTAATTTCAGAGGGTGATAAGTGGTGTAGTGTAAATAAAATGGAAATGAGAAAGTGATAGCCTTGGGGGGTGGCCTTAGACAGACTGATCAGATAAAATCAGGGGGAAGCAAAAGCCTCCCTAAAAAGTCAGAGCTGCCAAGGCCTCCAGGAGCCTGATGGTCAACAGCCTCATTTTGCAGTGGGGAAACTGAGGTCCAGTAAGCCAGGGGAGAACCCAGAAATAAGCCCAAGTCTTTTGACTCCCCGCTGTCCCTGGATGGCCTCCCTCCTGTTCTTAACTTTCCCTGTGCCATCTTAATGAGAGGGAGCACAAGCATCAGTGCTCTGAGAATGTAGACATTAACTGGGGCAGTTGTGTGTGTGTGTGTGTGTGTGTGTGTGTGTGTATGTGTGTAAAGTCATCAGAAATCCTCAGTGCAGGAAACTACACAAAACTACACAGCAAAGTAAAGAAGTCCCACAAAGATCTGATTTTTCCCATGATATAACTCCAAGAATTTTTTTCCTCCCAAGATATTATAGTATATAAATTTTGGGTTTGGTGCCTCTGCTTTGCCTATCTGAGGGTATGAACTTGATGTATTGGTCAGGTTTCCCATTGCTGGGACAAAATACCTGACACCCACAACCTAAAGGAGGAGAGGTTTAATTTTGGCTGATAGGTTCAGAAATTTCAGTCAATGGTCATTGGCTCCAGTGCAGGAGCATCATGGTGGAAGGGGGTGGTGGATCAAAGCTGTTTACTTTATGGTGACCAGGGAAAGAATGCCAGAGAGGAAGAGGCCAGCTGCCAAATATAGTACTCAAGGTCATGCTTCCATGACCCACCCTGACACACCCAGAAATGTGCTTTACTAATCCCCTAGGCAGCTCTCAAGCCAATCGAGTTGGCAGTCCAGTTTAACTGTCACACCTGGGAAAATCACTTCTATTTTCCGGTGAGCCTCAGTTCCTTCATTTGCAAAATCTGAACCCAACTTTCCTGATCCCAAAGCCACTGCTCTCTAGGCCCTCTACAGACCCAAGCACCTTCCATGGCTGGTCTCTGGGCTGAACCCTTCCTCCTGCTCCAAAGCTCTAGCCCTAAGGCTGTCAGCAAGAATTTCATCCTGTTTGCTAATAAGGGAACAGGTTCTGGTGGGGGAAGACTTACTCAAAGTCACACAGCCAGTAAGTTACCGAGCCAGGATTTAAACCAAAAGTATCGTTCAGTATCCTCTACTCAAAGTTCCCATCTAGGATAGGAAGAAACTCTAAAGCAAGGGGATGTTGTGCCCCACAGCAAGCAAGTGCCATCAGGCCAAACCCATGGGTAAAATTTTTCAAATGCTTTTAGGTCCTGTAAAAAACCTACCGAAGATGCTGAGGGTATAGCCTAGTATAGAGCATGTGCTGGAGAGCACCTCCAAACCAAATAAACCAAAACAAAAGACAGTGAAGGAGCCCTGACATGGTCATTTGACTCATGAAAATATTGAGATCCCAAAAGATTTAAGACAGCTACCCTGCCAATCCTGTTTCCTCTTTGTCCTTTTTCTATGGACCCACAGCAGCCTGACTTCCACCTCTCTGCTGTGAAACTGCTCCGGCAAACTTGTTCATTGCTTTGTTGGTCACCACATTGAAGGACCTCTATTCAGCCCTCGCTTTACCTAACTTCTTAGCCAAATTTGGCCCTCCTTTGGGAAGTAGATCCTGGGCCCCAGTGACATTTTTCTGCTCCTCTTCCTCCTACCTTCTCAGCTTCTCCTTTTCAATCTCTGTCCCTACCTTCTCTTCCATGTCTGTCATCCTCCAAGGGTTGGTCCTTGGCCTCCTTTTTCAATCACTCTGCCTCAGCATTTCCGTGGCAACCATGAGTGTGCCAATAACTCCAAAACATGTTCATTGTCACTCTAGACCCATTCCTGAACTCTGGACCCCTTGCCTAGCTCTCTACCTCCTTGGTTGACTTAGCACGTCTGATCTTATCCTACCCCGTGTGGATAAGATCCTCAGTGCCACTCCAAGGAATAGTCTTCTTGTCCCCCAAGCCATACCCTACAATAATATTTGGTTCCTCTCTTTCCTGTTGCCTCTACAGATGAGAATGCATTATTGAGATTGCAGGATCCATTTCCGTCTTCCTCAGAGCAGAATATCCAAATTCTCCTTAGATACATGGCCCCCCAGAATAAAGACTGTATTTTGAACATTTTCTTTTTTGTGTGTGATTGAGGGCAATTTCCAGAAAGTGCCTTTCTCTTTTTCTTTTCTCTACTTTTCTGGCTGGGATGTTGATATAGTAGCTGAAACAGCCTTTTTGAATCATGTGGTCAAACTCATGAATGACAAAGCAACAAGGGGGCCTGGATAGAGACACTCTGGATAACTCCACCCATCCTGGGCCATCTATCCGGTTCCTTGTATTCAAGGCACTATTATTTTGTTACATAAAACCACACACTAATCCTGAGTAATACAGATATAGAGCATTTTATTCAGCAAAAGACTATTTTCAGACATTGTATTCTGCAGTTTTTCATACCTACCACAATCTCTCTTAAGTAATATTACATCTATCTCTTCACCATTTCTTTCATCTATCACACCCTGTTCTCATATGTCTTAGGCCTCTCATCACTACTTAAATCAGTATGTCAGTCTTCTTAGGGGTCCCTATTTCTCCAGTGTACCCCTCTCAAATTCACTTTCCACAAAAAAAGGAAAGAAGAAAACTTTCCTCCCACCCTGTTCATATCTTCCATGGCTCCCCCATAAATCCCAGCTCCTCAGCCTGCCACTCAGGGGTCATTCCTCTTTGGTTATTGCCTACTCCAAGTATATCTCTTGTGCCTCTGATCACCTACCCTACAAGCTAACTACTCTGGACTCATTGCCTCCCCAGCTAGGCTTCATTCATCCATGCTACTTGGTCTGTGCAAGCATTGTCACCTCCCTTGGATTTCTTTTTTCATGTGTTCTATCCTAACCATTCCATCACGTGAGCACCCAGTATATGTCACGAATTGTAGCATATGATTTCACAGCAGCAACTTATGGATGAGTCCCCTAATTATTCCCATTCTATGGACAAGAAAACTGAGACTTAAAGAAGGGAAGCAAGTTGCCCAAGGTGGGCATTCATAGTGATGGCTAACTGACACCAAGTCTAATAAATTCCAACATTATACAGGACTCAGGCCTCTGATATCTTCCCCAGCTCACCCAGTACCCTGGGGCACAGGAGGCTTGAGTTCTAATCTCAACTGAGCTACTTACTATTTATTTACAATTGCTATGCTGGAGGATGCTGGTTATTCACTGAAAATCTGTCCTTTTCCCCTTCCATGATACCTGAATTATTGATGAACATAGTCGCCAGCTAGAAACTATATCTCCCAGCCTCCCTTGCAGCTAAGTGTGGTCATGTAATTCAATGTGGTCGTGTGGTATGTGCTGCTGGGTTTTTTTTTGTGTGTGTGTGTGGGTACTGGGGGTCGACCTCAGGACCTCGTGCACCAGCAGGTGCCCATGCCGCTGAGCAATATCATCGGCCCTTTTCTTGTATATGGGTACCGGGAGTCGAACTCAGGAACTTGCGCTTGCCAGGCAGGCGCTTATGTCGCTGAGCTATCTCACCGGCCCCCTGCTGCTGGGTTTTAAAACACTGGGTATTCTCACCTCCTTACCCTCTTTTTCCTGAAAGCTGAATGTGGAGGTGTCTGTGTCTCAGCTCCCAGTTTGCAAAGGTAAAAAAGAAAGAAAAGGCTGACATGGACTTCAACCAGCGATCTTGGCTCAAGAGGTTGGGAGGTCATGAATAGCAGAGCTAGAATAAGAGGGAAGAAATCTGGGTCTGATTGCCTGGGGAGAACTGAAAAGAAATATTTTGTACTATTTAAACCACTTAAAGATTTATTTCCTTTTGAGCAGGTTTGATCAATTTTTCATGCCTATATCTTGTAATCTGAGCAACTACTTTGAAGATAACAATACACAATATATTAACCATTGTTAATCTCCTATTATCTTGTTTTGAAATTCTGTATCATTGTTTTGATTGTTTTTTCTCTTTAAAAAAATTTCTGAGCTGAGCTAACACTTGGCATTTCTTTTACTATGTGCAATGTAGGTACGATCCTAAGCACATTAAATGTTTTAACTCAATAAATTATCAGCTATATGGTAGTAGATAAGTCACTTCATCTCTATAAAACATGGCATAATAATGTGATTAAGTCAGGTTATTAGGGGTCTTATGAGATACTGAGTACTGGATAACTTAATAAACAGATGGCTTCTTTAGGGTACGAGCTGCAAACCTGAAAGACTTTGACATGAAGAAGAAAAAGATCAGCAAAAGAAGGTAAAGCACTGCTATTTTAAAAGTCATAGAAAAAAATGAAGAATTTGGGGGCTTCCTTCCACAAATTATAGTGTTTAGTATTATTTTATTTTGAATCACATATAAGGGAACAGCACACTTACTCAAACCACATAGCCTGTACACGAGGGAGAGGTGGTTCCCCAAAGGAAATTAAAGGAAATCTTCTTCCAGGAGAAGGGATCGGAATCCTGGAAGGCATACACAGCAGTATCCTTTCTCCCAGCCTGTTCTCTGGACACATATACAGCTGCCTGCTTACCCAGCACCTGTTGCACTAAGCTGGAAACAGCTATCACTTATGGGAACTTACCCTGTGCCCATTTACCACTGTGCTGAGCACACATCAGCCAGCAGCTCATTTAATCCCATCCATTAGGTGTACATGTATCTCAGTGTCATTTAGATTGAAAAGAAAAACAAAAACAGAGCCTCGGAGTGGTGAAACAGCTTTGCCAAATGTCCTATCTGTAGTTTGGGGCCAGTATTTAAACCCAAGTCTGTGCTACACAAAGACCTGGGCTTGTCTCAGCCCTGGCTGCTGATATACTCATGTTGTTCTCTGAGCACCAAGTCGGGGCAGTAGCACAAACCCACAGGTGTCTAAGATGATCTCTGAGGAAAGCCAGGCCCCCATTCTTGTCCTTAAAGAGGCTCTTAATAGAGATATAAAAATTGGATGACATAAAAATTGATAGTTTCCAAAGGACAAAAGATAGCATATAGTAAAGTTAAGCAACTAGTGCTTCATAATACATAAATAGCTCTTCTAAATTATTTGTTTGTTTTTTTTTTTTTTTTTGTGGGTACCGGGGGGGTCAACCTCAGGACCTCGCGTGCCAGCAGGCGCCCGTGCCGCTGAGCGATATCACCGGCCCCTTTTTCGTATGTGGGTTCCGGGAGTCGAACTTGGGCCCTCGCGCTTGCCGGGCAGGCGCTTAAGCCGCTGAGCCATCTCACCGGCCCGCTCTTCTAAATTATTAAGAAAAAGACAAACAACACAGTAGAAACACAGGCAAGGATACAAACAGGTAATTCATAGAAAAAGATATACAAGTATACAATAGCTTTATTGATAATCAAATAAATGGAAGTTAAATAACTCTATCCACTTGGAGAGGCAAACATTTACGCTACGGCTAATGTCCAGAGAAGGCAAGTGTGAGAGCCAACAAGCGTTCTCTAACACAGCTGGCCTGAAGGTAGATGTGATTAGTCACTTTGGGAACTATTTGGCAGTAGCTATCATAATTCTATTTGCTCATATCTTCAGATCCAGTAATTCCCCTTCTAGGAATTCATTCTACAGAGATTCCCACAAGTATTCAAGGGTAAATATACAAAGATCTCCTTGTAGCATTATTTGTAACAGTGAAATTCAGGAAACGAGCTAAATTTCCATCAATAGGGGATGGTTAAATAGATTACATACAACGTCATCATTAAAAAGAACGAGGTAGAATCATATTTACTGACACGGGAAGATTTCCAAAACATATTAGGGAAAATTCAATGAAAGACAATCATAATCTCATTCATGTAAAAATGTATATTATGTATATGTATGTAACATATCTAGTATAATGAGTACAATATATACATGTGAAGGAAAAACTTGAGAGTCTCTGGTTTTTCATTTTATGCTTCCTAAATTGTTTGGAAATTAGCCTCAAGCATATATTACTTTTTACTAGAAACAATGAATGTGTTTATTAAAAAGAAAAACAAATAATAACGACCAGCTCATCTCCTGTTGGAATAAAGTAGGCTGAGGTGGCCAGCGGGAGTGTCTTGCAGTCTGGATGTGGCCATTTGACAGCAAAGCCCCAAGCCTGAGTCACTCACTAGAAGAGGCCCAGGAATGAGACCCTCTGGAGACCACCACATAATGAGCTGTGTTGGCCTCCCTGCTCCCTCCCTGGTCACACCTCTGCTTCAAAGACTTGATGCTTATCAAACACACGCACACATACACACGCACGCACTACAAATAAGAGCAACCTTTCCCCAAAAGCCCTGTGTGGATTACCACATGTCCGTCTGTCCTTTCCTCTGGCTACGTGTTGTTCAATAGGTTACTTAATCTCTCTGAGGCCTGGACGCCTAGAAGGACGGCAGTAACTCTGCCCCCTCCTGCAGTTGTGAGGGCTGAAAGAGAAAGTGCACAACAAGCCCACTGCCCCCCAGCGCTGGGCCACCACCCTGCTCAGGAAGCACCACACCTCCCTCTCCCCTTCTGTAGTCCGTCTTCGCACTTACTCAGTGATGGCAGGGAATGTGGGCCTCGTCCTACAGAGCTCAGTGTAGAGCCTAAGGTTACAAGCTCATGGTTGAGCTGGGACTAGACCTCAGAGCTCCGAGCTCCAGCGTGAACTTCAGCCCCAGGCTCTCTTTCAGCCTCAGCTGACTTTGCTCTTGTCCAGATCAGACTCAGGTCCTTGGCCAGACCACATCTGGGGGAAGGAAGGGACGTGGATACATAGGGTGGGGACTATCTGTCTGTGCCCCAGTTCTCCGACCCCTGGAAGGCGATAAACTACCCAGCAGTCCTATTTGCGGGATGAGTGGTGAGTGAAGAAGAGGGTGGGAGAGAAAGGGCACCTATTGGGCCCTGCCTGTTAGTTCCCATCATGCTTGCACACAGTAGGCACTCAGCAAGTATTGACTTGGTCTTCCAGTTGACACTAATCCTGAACCAGCACTTCTAATAGTAGAGTGGCATAAAGAGTTAGGCAAGGGTGGATTAAGGAACTCAAGAGGATTACTCAGTAAGCAGCTAAACCTCTTAAACTGCCTGGGAAAAGACTATGATCAGACTGTTCATTAATTTATCCAACAAATGACTGTTGAGCACTTAGCTGAGCTGGAAGGATGACAACAATGATGGCAGTGCTCAGTTGGTGAGCTCTACCATGTACCCATCAACCCTCCAAGGTTGAAGTATCTTCAGCCCGCCCCCACCCCATTCTCTAACAGGGAAGGTGCTAGTTTGGGACTAATGTGAGGCAGATGTGACACCTGGAGCATAAATTCGAGGAGCCACTTGTTGGCATCCTATGTCACCTCACCCTTGTCCCCAACCCCAGTGTTTGTGGGAACTCTGTGATGTACTGCCCAGGGCCCCCTTCCATGAAATCATTGCCCTCTCTGCTGGGAGTGCTGCGGGCAGACAGCCTTCCACTGGCAGCAGACCCAAGGATGGGCTCAGCTGGAGAGAATTGCTCTGCCCACACTCATGCCTCTGATGCCCCAGCCATGATCACGGTCCTTGGGTGACCCACGCTGGATGACTGGTTGGGCCAGGAATACAAAGGAATATAATGGCCCAACTCAAGATGATTCTGAAGGGCCCTTTTAGCTCCAGAGCTTGCACGAGGCTGGCCAGGGCTCTTGTCAGGGCTGCTTTGTAGCTTTTGCTCCCCCCCCTGCCTTTCTGCAGTGCAGCTCCCTAATAACCCTCTTGCAAACTGAACCCAGTCTCACATTCTGCTTCTTGGGAAACCCAACATGTAACAGTATCACAACTGAAATAATAGCTGGTTAAAACACTGCCTTCCTAAAGACTCTAAGACAAAGTCCCCAAAGCCAGGGTTCAGGAATATTAGCAGTAACTACAAACCCCACTGTTCCAGACACTTTACGTGCATTAACTTATTTGATCTCCACAGTAGCTCTACAGGGGAGGTACTATTAACATTCCCATTTTTCAGATGAGTTTGAGAGAAGCTCCACTTGCAGAAAAAAACCAAGAGATTAGTTATGATATCCAGTCAACCAAAAGATAATTCAAAATAAACAATGTCGGCCTGGGGAGACTTTCATACATACAGGAATTTTATTTAAAAAAAGAAAGATGGAAATATGTCTTGTGTGTGCCATGACTCCGTTCACAGGCTTTAGGGAGCCTGACTCCTGACTCCAAAGAGCCAGCCCAGGCATGAGAGTGAAACACACAGCACCAATGCAGCAGTTGCATTAGGGGGGCAGTCCCCCTGCAGAGGGGTGAGAGACACCTGTTGGAATTGTATGTTTACATAAGGACAGATTCGGAAGATGAGGGGACCTACTTGAGGTCAGGCAGCTAGGAAGAACACTTCTGGAACTGGATCCTGAGGCTGTCAGACTGCAAGTGCATTGCTCTTTCCACTGGTCTCTCTCCTCCACTCCAAATACTAGGGTCAGGATTCTCCCATGTCAGGGATTTGGGGATCCAAGTGCTGGTTTGGCCAGCCTTATCTTTTCTGACTACTTGTCTGTTGTCCAGCTTGTCAGGAATCCCTCTTGGAGGGCTAGTCGGGTTCAGCAGCTGGATTCCTTCCTCCACCCCCGCTTTAACTCTGGGACATAGCAGGTGTTGAGTTTCCATTGTAATCCCCTCCATATGGAGACCACTTGAGAGTTTATCAACTGCTTATAAACCATCCCTAGTTTGTTCCTCACTTATGTTGAGGCTTATTGCCTTGTAAAGTAGCAGGACAGGGATAGTAGCCTTATTTTACTGCTGGAGAAACTGAGGCCCAGGGAGAAGGGAATGAAAGCAGTGTTCAGCCCGGGACCAGACTTTCCTGTCAGTTCAGCCTCTTGGTTTGTGTCTCTATTCTGGGGTCCTGGGACAAAACTAGAGTAAACACTGGCTTCTCTGAGCACAGAGCTCAGGGCAGTCCCTCCCCAGAAGCCTTGGGAGAACTTGAGGCTGCTGGAGTCCTGTTGACAAGCAACTTGGCACTAGGACAAAGCCCAACCACTGGGAACAGAAGGCCTCAGCCCTTTGCTCCTCTCTAGTCTCTAGAATCCATGTCTCCTAGAGAATGCCCCACTGTCTCATTCCAACACTGCAGCACCTCTGGCTGGGCCTCCTCCTGCCTTCTGTCTTCTTGCCTTTCTTCCACACACCTGAAGGTCTTTCTAGAGTCAGCAGGGGGCAGACAGGAACTCATAGGGGTGATCAGGACTCAGGCTAAATCCTGCCAAGCTTGGGCAAGCTCCATATTCCTCATCTGTGGAAGGACTGTGCCGACCTCACCAAACTGTAAAGCTGTTAGACCTTTCTTGTCCCTGCTAGACACCCATGCCTTCCCCATATATTCCCTGCACTAGTACAAGTCCCTGCCTTTCAGCGAGCTCTTCTCCAACCCCCAAAACACACTCATCAGCCCAGCCGCTCATTACATCAAATGTCTCCACCTCCCTGAAGCCTGAATGATCCCTGCCTCGGCCAGCCGAACTGCTCCCACCTCTGGGCTTGCCGGCTTGCCCAGTCCACCTGTTTTCTGGATCTCACACTCTTCCTTGTACCAAGATTAGTTATGTCCAGGTCTGTCACCTACACTTCATCCCACCTGGACTGTGATTCCACGAGGGCTTGTACCATACTGGCGCAGGGCCTGGAACAAAGCTAGCAGCAATTTGCAGAATAATCACCACTATAATTTTTGAGGCTGCCCAGGAGTCTGGCACCATGCTAAAGGCATCAGAAACATCGTCTCTAAAGAAATAGTCTCAGAAGTCCGAAAGGATGGTGATTGGACAGGGGAGTTAGGGGCCAGAGCCCGGCCAGCTGGAACTTCAGGCACTCCGAGCTCTCCCCACTCTACAAGCTGGGAAATCCAATGCTTATGCTACCACCCAGCTACAGACTCTGCCTTCCAGGTTATGACAGCATAATTGCATAACTCACAAGATATTTTTGAAAGAAACTGTCAGTTTCCTGTCCTGGGCACCACTAGGGACTGTGGCACCCATCCCACCCAGTCTTCAACAGTCTCAGAACGGCGGAAGCTAAATATAGTTGGGAATTGTGGTGATAAGGAAATGAAAACTCAAGATTGCAGAGTGACCCAGTTTTATTTTGGTTTTGGAGGCCAGATGGGGCACTGCTCCACTCCGCAGGGGTCAGGGCGGTACAACTTCCCCTCCCCAGGCTGGAGGCCCAGCAAGGGTGGGGGCTCAAGGATGGTGGCTCCGGGGACCCAATCCCGGTAGTGGGGATTGCTCGAGGAGTAGGGACATCAGGCAGAGGCCTGTACTGGCTCAGATTGGGGGCTGGAGAGGGGTAGGAAAGAGACAGGACCCAGAATCTAAGAACGTCGAGTCGCAACAGTCTCCTTCACTTTACCGCTGAGGCTCAGGTCAGAGAAGTGAAGTCAAATTCATCCCGCAGTAGGCGGGCCTCGAGGAAAACCCGGCGTCCCGCCTGACGCGGGGCTTTCGCGCTCACCGCGGCCGCCGCCCTCACGGAGGGCGCGTGCGGGCCGGGTCACCGGCTGCGGAGTCCGGCGGGCACTCAGGCCCGCTTCTCCTCTTCGGCGCCGGGGCCTCTCAGCAGCTCACAGAGCCCGCGGGCGGCGCCGACCCCAGGTCCGAGAAGCAGTCGAACTCGCTCTGGCCCAGGAAGAGCTCCGGGAGCTCGCGCACGCGGTGCAGCCCGAGCTCGAGCTCGAGCGACTTCAGCGCTTCCTCGTCGATGAGTTCGGCGTCCATGCCGCCCAGGGAGTGTGCGGGAGGCGGAGGGGCCGCGGCGCCGGGCGTGGGCTGCAGGCCTGGGGAGCCTCCGGAGGCGCCCGGGGGAGCGGTCTGGCGACCCGGGTACAGCGTCGCCACCTGCTGCAGGTGCGCGCTGCCGGCGGTGGGCGGCGGCCCCGCGGGAAAGGGCTGAAAGGAGAACGGCGGCCCGAAAGCCCCGTACGCCAGGGCCCCGGGTGGGGGAGGCGGCGCTCCTAGTGGAGCCCCCTGCGGCCGCAGCCCGCTGTCCAGGCCCGGGTCCGCGTACGGCTGAAGAGTCCGGAGCGCGTGAGGGCTGTGGGCGGGAGCACCCGGAGGCGGCCTCTGCACCAGGCGGTAGCCCTCGGCGAGCATCAGGTGGTCGGCCATGGCAGCGGACGGATGGTCAGCGCGGGCGGGCGACCCCCGGGCCCGAGCCAGCTGCTCCTCTGAAGCGGGAGCCCCGGGCACCGTGCAGTCCCTGCGGTTCAGCCAGGCAAAGGAAAACTGAATCCGACCCTTTCCCCCAGCCCAGTCCAGGACGCTCCGCGCGCCGCGTTCCGCGGTCCTGCGCTCTCCCGCGGCAGCTGCTCGGCACCACAAGACTACCACGCACCTTACCGAGTCCGGCTCCAAGACGTGCGCACCGCGCTCCCGCGCGGAGCGACTTCTTTATAGTGGAGGCGGGGATACCCCGCCCCCGGCTGTCATTGGCTGGATGAATGGCTTCTGGGCGGGGCACGCACCACCGTCTAGCCCTAGGCCCCGCCCCCTAACGGAGCCCCGCCCCTAGCGCCCAGGCACCGCCCCAGATTGACTGCTGCGATGGGGCGGGGAGTTTGACACTTTTAGAGATTCAGTCTGCTTTTCAGGGTCTTAGACTCCAGGCTAGAGTAGGCTTGAGCATGAATATACCAGAAGGTGAGATGGGGGTGGGGTAGGGATCTCAGGACCACCTAAACTCTTAATTTTTCAGGTAGTGAGTCTTAGGTGCGGAAGAGGTTTCCTAGAAATACACAGCAAAGCCTTGACAGAAGTGAGACTTGAACCCAGGCCTTATGATGATTGCTGCATCTACACAGGCCACGGGGCACCTCAGCGGTGCAGGGTCCTCCGGGAAGTCGGCTCTCTGTTCCCCTAGTTTCCAGAGATCCAGTTGCTCCCTCTTTGGCTCCCACTGCACCTTGTCTGTTGAAGCATGTACTGGGTTGTTATTAAAGTAATTTATGGGCACGGCTCCTGAAGGACTTGTTCATCTTCTTCTCAGCACTTGGCCCAGAGCCTGGCCCAGCTCTTTTAGTAAAAGTTGAGTGAATGAACACATAATGGAATGAGTTGCAGCTCAGTCCCCTGAGTTTCCATTTCTTCATCTGTGAGATGTTGGCATCAGCAGCACGGACCCTCCTGGACTGTGGCGAGGTTTAAAGCAGGGGATTTGTGTGCAGTGCCCGCCATGTGCCAGTGCCACGTGGATGCTCAAAGTGGTCTTTCCACTAGTGAAAGGCCAGACTTCCCCATCTCTGATGACCTTGGCGGGGGGTCTTCCACACCTTCCCTGGACAAAAATGATAATAACTTGGGATTTTAGAAGGCATTACATTCTCTAAGCATCTTGTGGGGAGAAGGTGTGGGTTTTCACCCCCATTTGGCAGAGGGAGACTGAGGCACACAAGAGAAAGTGGCTGTCCAGGTGTCCCACGCAACAAGTTAGCTTGTGAAAGCCATGTATTCTCCAAGTCCTGAGACAACTGGGGTCTTTCCCTGTGGTCAGGAGACACCCTCCGTGCTCTGTGACCTCCATGTGTTTGCCACTCTTTCCCTCCCGCCTCTCATTCCCTTCCCCCAGCCTCGGCCTTGGACTTCCTGGAACTTGGGTTTATCTGGTTGGTGTAGAGGGGAGAAATCTACAAAGAGTTCAGAGGTCTGTGTTCTAATCATAGCCCTGCCCCCCGCAGGCATGTGACCCTTAGCTGGGAGGTGGTAATCCCTGCCTGGGCACCCCAAGAGCTTGTGGGAAGCTCACAAAGGACCACAGGTATGATCACATTTTTGCAAAGTGTAAACACTGTACCCTGGAATGGATTCCTGAATCTCTTTCCAGTTAAGTTTACACACAGAAATCCCTAAACCTGGCTGTTCCTTGGACTCATTCAGAAGTGGGTGGGGGTGGGTTGAAAAAGAATCTTCAGTCCCACTTTATCACCAAATTCAGACTATCTGAGGGTACTGGTGATCAAACTCCACCACTGAGCTACATCTCCAACACTTCTTTTTTTTTTTAAAACAGGGTTTCATTAAGTTGCCCAGGTGGAACTTGAACTTGTGATCCTCCTGCTTCAGCCTACCTCAGTGCTGGGATTTCAGGTATGTGGTACTATGCCTGGCTATCTGTGGGTACTTTTAAATCATAAGATTCTGTGTTTTTAAAAATCATCCTGCCATGCTGACATAGTTAACAAAAGGACACCAGAAATTGGGAATTGTTCCACAACAAGACAATTTCTCTTTTAAAAAGTGTGTGTGAATGATATTTTAAAAGTTCTTTAATTTGGTTAACAAGCATTTTATTGAGCATCTACTCTGTGTTAGGCATTGATCCACTTGTGATCTTTAAGCTTTTAAAATCACGTGATTCTCTGGGCTCACTTTGGCAGCACATATACTAAGGTCATGTGATTCTCTAAAAATCTAATGAAAACTATGGATATCATGGCCACAAACAGTCACATATGCATTCAGTGGGTTAACCAACCTGGGATGGGGGGAGGCATCCACAGACTCCTCAGGAGCTCATGGAGTCTGAAAAACCCCTGTTAGGTACTTGGGGACATATAGTAAGTAACAAACAATTTAAACCCATGATCCACATGTTAGAAAGTGACAGGTGCAATGGGGAGAATTAGAGAAGCAAGGAATTTGGAGGAAGACTGTAGAATTGCACAGGGTGGTCAGGGTTGGCCTCATGGGGATTGAGACGTCTGAGTGGAGAGTGAAAGAGGAGAAGATCTTAGCCATGTGGCATCTGGGGCAAGAACATGTATCAGCTGGGTGTGGTGGCACATGCCTGTAATCCCAGCACTCAGGAGGCTGAGGCAGGAGGATCCCTGTGAGTTTGAGGCCAGCCTGGGCTATAAAGTGAGTTCAAGACCAGCCTGAACTGCATAGTGAAACCCTGCCTCAAAAAAGAAAACAAACAAACAAACAAACAATCAAAAAACAGATGTATCTGTGCAAACATGGCCGACATGGCACTCAAAATATTTCAGATATCAGAGCATTTCAGATTTCTGGTTTTTGAATTAGGGATGCTTTGCCAGTAAAGTCTGTGCAAATATTCCAAAACCCAGAAAACTCCAGAATCTGAAGCCCTTCTGGTTCCATGCATTTTGGATAAGGGATACTCAATCATTCAATCATTCCCATTTCACAGAAGAGGAGACAGGGACTCAGAAGAGGAAGTGACCTGCCCAAGGTCACACAGCTATTGGGGAAGCAGTGTGCAGCCCCCATGTGCCTCCCTTCTCCTGGTTACCAGCATGCAGGTAAACTCCCGGCCTGGTAGCTCCAGCTGCTTCGTCTGCTTGGAACACTCACCTCCTCCACGTCTGCTTGGCCAATTCTCTCACTCCAAACTCACCTTTCTCTTATCTTGACCACCTTATTTAATTTTAATGTTTTCAAAATACGTCCACAAGTTCTATGATATTCCTGCCCTAATGTGGCAGGATGTGGGATAGATATCATTGTGCACTTCTAACATGAATATAGCAGAAGTGATGGTGTCACTTCCGAGACTAGATCATAAAAGACACCGTGGGCCCCTCCTCTCTCTCTCTCTCTCTCTCTCCTGCTCTGGGGGAAGGTAGCTGATCTGTTGTAAGGACACTCAAGTGGCCATGGAGAGGTCCACATGACAAGAAGCCAAGGCATCTTGTCAACAGCCAGTGAGGAGCTATGGCTCTGGCAACAGCTGTACCTATGCACCATTTTGGAAGAAAAGCCTCCTGCTCCAGTCAAGTTTTCAAGTGTCTACACCCCCAGCCAACATGCTGTTTGCAACCTGAGCCAGAATGGCCTAGCTAAGCTACTACTGGATTCTTGACCCACAGAAATTGAGGTTAAAAATGTATGTTTGTTTAGTTTAGTTTTATTTTGTTTTTTGGTGCTGGGGATTGAACCCAGGGCCATATGAATGCTAGGAAACTTTGTGCTACCACTGAGCTACATTTCCAGCCCCAAATTGTTTGTGTTTTAAACTGATAAGTGTTGGGGTAATTTTTGCACAGCAATAGATAACTAATTCACTAATATAGCAAACTGACTCTATTCCATCCCTGGAATGGGACTTTCCTTGCTCTAGTTTGTATTTTTTTCTAAGCACTTATCATCTTCTAACACACTAGTTCTGTTATTTATTATGTGTAATTGCTTATCTTCTCACCATTAGAATGTCAACTCCATAAGAGCAAGGAACTTGACCCATTTGATTTAGGTGCCTAGAACAGTGCCTGACACCTACTGAATTTCATTAAATATGAGGTGTTATTGATTTAAGATTCTGGTTCTGAAAAATTTTAAATGTAAAAAAGAATTTGTATGTCTTTCCATCAGTAAAATATGGCTATAGGTGCTCTAAGTATTAGAATATAGAAGGAGAGATGTTGATTTTGTTTAGGGCAGCAGTGTGCTCAGTGAAAAATCAGACAGTGTGATGTGAGCTGAAGAGACAGGGCAGGGTTTCCTGGAAAACTCTTTGAATAGCGATGGAATTATGCAGAATAGGTAAATCCTATTGTCAGGGGTTCGGGGTGGGGGGAATGGGGAGCATACTGCTTAATGGGTTCGAGGGTTCTGTTCCGTTTGGGATAGTAAAAAATGTTTTGGAGGAGCCAGGTATTCAGCTCAGTGGTGCAGTGCCTGCCTGGCAAGCGTGAGGTCCTGAGTTTGATTCCTGGTACCCTCCCCCAAAAAATGTTTTGGAGTCAGAGTTGGAGTATGTACAACATGGTCAGTATACTAAATGCCACTGAGTTGCTCATTTTAAAGTGGTTAATTTTAATGTGATGTAAATATAATCTCAATTGAAAACAAAAACAAAGATGCATTTAGCCAGCATTCACTTTCCATGCTTCGCTTTCCTCCTTTCCTGCCAGGGATGAGGATGTGATGTCTAGAGAAGCAGCAGCCTCTTCCTTCAGTCTGAGGACAGAATGATGATGATGATGATGATGATGATGATGATGATGATGGCTAACGCTTGTTGTGTACCAGATATCGTTCCTTACAAATATCAACTCATTTCCTATTTACAATAACCCTAGGAGGAGGCACTGTTATTTTCATGCATGAAAATATTGACTCAGAGAAGAAAAACCGTGGTCCATGCTAAGGATCAGAGTGAAATCTCACTGAAGCCTGTACCTCCGTGGACCACGGAACCTCTGTAGCAGTCTGGGATTCCTACCTTGGTCTTCTTGGCTATTTGAGAAAAACATTCCCTATTTAGTTAAGACACTGTAGTTAGGTTTTGGTTCCATCCATCCTGAGATTCAAAGCCTGGTGTATGAGTTCAGTGCATGTGGATCTCATTGATTTCCTGGCCTGCAAAATCAGTTATGAAGTGCTTTATGGTCTCTTTGATCCCAATAGATGGTGATATATTGGAAGAAAGAGAAGGGTCTCTCTGCACTCTGAAGTTCCAATGCTGGCACAGGGCTGGCCTATGCCAAATGGTACATTTGGCCAGGTGTTGGGATGAGCAGTTTGGACCCAGAGCAGGGCTCAGAGTGCAAAGAGAGAGATGTTTCCAGGTACAAAGCAGATGTGAAAGATGAAGTGAGCCCAGAGGTGAGGGAAGACATTAAGGAGGGGTGAAACTTCATGGATGGTCAGGAATAGGCAGGGAAGTGGGTTTTCTCAACAAAGAACACAGCTTTTGAGTGAAAGCACCAAGGCGTGAAGGCACAGGGAATGTTCAGGAAGTACCAGGTACTCAGCTGGAGCTAGAATAATGGGCATTTGTGTCTGGAGAGGAAGAGAGCAGGCCTGAAAGATGAAGGTGCCAGTCACCACTCAGGATATTGGAAACCATGTGTACAAACTTTCTAGGCTCATGCAGGAAAAATGGCAGCAGAGTTTTACCCAGTTTTCAGAAAGGAGTTGAGGTTCAGAGAGGGGACTGAGTTTTGCTCCAGTTGCAGAGCTGGCAATGGTGAGGGTGCAGATTTGAGCCAGGGCCTTTCACCTCCTGGGCTGTGTAAGCAAGCGCTTGTCGGCCTGACTCCGAGGGTCAGGAGGGACCACTGCAGGGTTCTGAACAGGACAGGGTGGGTCGCTTTTTGGACTTTCTCTCTTGTCAGTGGAAAGGACAGAGTGGATTTGAGGTAAATGCTAGGGTATGACAACAGACCCATTCATTCATTCATTCATTCATTCATGCACTCATTCATTGCAAAATACTTCACTGAACCCCTACTTTGTACCAGACACTCCCTAACATTATAGAGAGTGCAATTCAGTGACAAGAGAGGCAAGAACCAAGTGAACAAAACAGAACAATTACAAACTGTCAAGAGCTAGGAAGGAAACCAGCAGGAGGATTTGAACTTACATTATAGAGGGGTCAGGGAAGGCATCCCTGCCAAGTGACATTAGGCTGGACTCTGAGGGAGAGGAACCAACTCTGCCAAGAATGGAGGGAAGATATTCTCGGAAAAGAAGCAGCGTGTGCAAAGGCTCAGGTGTGAGGAAATAATGAATGCCCAGGGGCTGGAGGGTGGTGTGCCATCGGACCAGCAAGCCAGCGTCAGGCCAGACAGCACTGAGAATCTGAATCGGGGAAGAGGCGGGGCTTCAAGGGGGGTAGGAAGGGCAGCTGGGTGGCCCCCGCTGATGCCCCATCAGGACCAGAACCCTGTGACTTGTGGAAGAGAGAGATTTGCGGGGGCAAGAGGGACCCACCTAACCACAGTGAAGCCACAACAGGAGTTAATAGGAGCAGGGGCATTAAGTTCTAAAATCAGCATGTAAGGCAAATAGCAACTATAGAATTTGATTTTTCAAAATGTACTACATTTACTTTCTGGAATTTATGAAATTTATATATGTTCAATCTTACAGTAATAACCATGTTTATACTATATGCTGTACTATACAGCATATGAAAAGCATACACTATATAAAAAGCACATATTACAAAGAATATAGCTGAACTTCAGTATCTGAAAGATTGGTTCCGGGATTCCCCTCAGTGACAAAAATCCATGGGTGTTCAAGTTCCTTGTATAAAATGGTGCGCTATTTGCATATGACTTATTAAATCATCTCTAGATTACTTATAATACCTAATATGATGTAAATGCTAAACAAAGAGTTATACCCTATATTAAGAAATATTGACAAAAAAGTTTGTACATATTTAGTATGGACACAATATTTAAAAAAATATTTTCAGTCTGTGGTTGTTTGAATCCATGAATGTAAAGCCCATGCCCACGGATATAGAGAGCTGACTGTAACTAAATAATACTTTTTTTTTGTGGGTACCGGGGGTCGACCTCAGGACCTTGCATGCCAGCAGGCGCCCATGCCACTGAGTGATATCACCGGCCCGTTTTTCGTATGTGGGTTCTGGGAGTTGAACTCGGGCCCTCGCGCTTGCCAGGCAGGCACTTACCTCACTGAGCCATCTCACCGGCCCCTAAAGAACACTTTTTTTTAAAGTTTCTTTTTCTTTTGCCTTTTTGAGGCAGGGTTGCACTATGCAGTTCAGGCTGGACTTGAACTCACTTTGTAGCCCAAGTTGGCCTCGAACTTGCAGTGATCCTCCTGCTTTGGCCTCCCAAATGCTGGGATTGCAGGCATGCACCACCACACCCAGCTATTAATAATACTTTTGAGCGCATAAATGAGAGAAAAATGAGTCAGCAGTGCCCCTATAGCTATCTGTGTGGATTAAAAACATAGGATGCTGGGGCTCTTGGGGACCTGTCTTGATTGTGGCTTAGTTTTTTCTGCAAACACTCTCTTCTCACTTTATTCACCCAGCTGTGCCAGGTGACCTATCTTTTCCAGCCATAGCTCCCTGTGCCATAGCTGATCACACCAAGGTGGATGCCAGGCTCAAGCTGGGCTAGATTCTCCTTCCCAGGAATTCGGAATTAGGACTGAGAGATGGCAGCCAGAGTGAATGAGGCGGGAACAGTCAAGCACAAAGCTGGGAGTATGGAGGGCAGCCACTGGTAGCAGCTAAATGGAAGAAGCCTGTCTGCAGGGATAGGAGAATGAAGTAAGCAACTGGAAGAAAGCGACGAGAGGAGGGACAGAGAGGAAGTCTTGTCCGGACTCCTGATGGTTTTATAGGTGAAATCCAGACCTGCCGTGGTCCTCCGGCCTGGGGTCCAGGATGTCCTGGTCTTCTGATATAGTCGTGGTGTACTTTAGTTGGCTTGAGAAGCACAGGAAGCATTGCTAAGGTGGAGAGCTGTATTCCTATTCTACGGGCGATGAGAAGCTGCTCAGGAAGAGCAACTCATGAACTTTTGGCAGCAGCCAGAACCTGGTGGAGTTGGAATTTGCAGAGGGAACAGGTCAGTGCGAGATCAGGGTCCTTCCACTGCCCCCTGCCTCCCTAATGCTCAGGCCTGCCACTGGGAACAGGCGAGCATCCTAGCCTTGGACTGGCAGAAATTACTGCCTTGGGCCCAGGAATCCCCAAGCTTCTTTAGAAGACTGCAGCCATGTCACCTCCTCCGGGAAGCTGCTACTCCTAACCTGGCATGCAGATGTCCTATGAGCGATGCCCATGCCCAGCATTGTAGACAGGCTTGCAGGCGGCTCAGGAGCCCTTGACTCTCCCAGTGATAGTGACCTTGACCTCTGACTACTGTGTAACTGGGGCTCAGAGACCTTGCCCAGCTGTGGGAAGGGGAGTTTGCTGTGAACTGCATTTTCTCACCGGCATCATCCACGCCTGAAGAATCAGGCTGATAAATGTGCCAGTGCTGAGCCCAAACCAGGCAGGATTAATCATTTCCTCCTCCACACTGCTGCTACTTCATCCCCTGTCTGAGTCATTTCCTTATCCCTTGCACCTACCTCTGCCCAGCACAAAGTAGGTGCGGAGAACATTTACAGAGGGAACATCATTGAATTACACACTGTTGGGTGTTGTGTCCATTCAGTCCCTGTAACAACACCTTAAGCAGAATGAGGTGGAGTCTCTTTATGTGTGAAGATCCAGGATGGGACAATGGAAGAGTACAGGCTCTGCAGACACTTGGGAGTCTTGGGCTTGAATTCTGCCTTTGGTCTTGACATCTCAGGCGACTCATTCCTCCTTTTTGAGTCTCAATGTCCTCATCTGTACAATGGGAGTGATAATAATACCAACTCTCTGACTAGGTAATTAAGAGAATTAAGTAAGATAATACACCTAAAATTTCCATCTCTGGCTGGCCCAACAATTGCAGGAGCTCAGTAAAATTTAATAGTCTTCATTCTGGTATTTCTCACAGTACGTGGCACATGGTAGGCATTTAATAAATGCTAGGTCACCTTAAGGCCATCATGGGCCATCCAACCTTGGTTAAGCCCCAGCTGACTGTACCTACATGAATGAGCCCAAGAGATACCAGCTGAAGAATCACTGTGCTGAGTCCAGCCACACTGCCGCATGTAGAATCATGAACTAATAAATGGTTCCCAATTTAAGCCCTAAGTTTTGAGATGTGTGTTACTTGGCAAAAGTTAATAAACAGTGGAGTTATAAGAAGGGCTGGGATGCTGCTGGCCTTTTGGAGCAGCTGGAACCAGGACTCTCTTCCTGTCTTTTGTATTTGCTTTTTCCCTATACATTAGCTTTCTTTTCTTTCACAGCACATGGAATGTTTTCATGGTGCAGAAAACTTGGCTGGCTTTTATACCTTTCAACTTAAGCTAATGGGAAAAAATAACTCCTTTTTCTGCCACCCCAGGTCTAAAAATCCCTGGGAAGAGTCTCATTGCCACCTTGGGTCAAGCACCCTCTTGGACCAATCAGCTGGCAATGGAATGGGGAGGACAGGATCGCAAGACACACAGTAGGTGATACATGCTTGGCAAAACTATGTACAGGCACTGCTCTACGTTTAGCAGGTGTTAACTGACTTCATCCTCATAGCACAGTCTTATCAAAGTCATTATTATCCGTGCTTTGGAGTGAGACACCTGAAAATTGAGGCACAGAGAGCTGAGGGGACTTGGCCATGGTCACACAGCTAGAAGAGGTACAGCTAGGATTCATACCCAGGCTGCCCGACTCCAGAACCCACACTTAGTGATCATACGTATCGGCCTCTCTCTCATACTGAGTTTCTGGGGGAATCCCGTGGATGGAGGGGTGGGCAGGATGGAGGCCCTCCATGCTAACCCGGAAGTGGGGAGCCTCTAGGAGCCCATAATCTCACCACCTTCCAAATGTCTGTCACTAGGCAAAGGCGGTGGAAGGGCCTGGGTGACCTCTGATAATGAATCTGAAAACAGTGGGTGGGTATTACCAGGAAGTAGGTTTCAATTCAATGGAAGGAATTTCTTCAGAGTGAAGGAAGGAGGTGAATACCTTTCGTTACAGAGCAAGCAGTGCTGAGCTGGGGTTGACGTTTAGACCTGAAGAAGTGCTCAGGCTTTGCTGTTAGCCACGGGGCCCCGTCTTCATTTCTTCCTCAAAATGTGCAAGAGACCTGCTGTTTCCCAGCCGATGGGGTCTGTGCGATCGTGTCTAGTCATTTTATGGTTGTGCCTGCTTCCTTGGCTGGTGTGTAAATTCTCTGTGTTGAGGGAGGAGTCATGTGCTCTCTGAATGTCCAGCTTAGTGCTGTCCAGGCTGCGTCCATAGAACGTGGGGTGGGGATTCCCCGTGGCCTCTTGATCCCTCCCCTCCCCACCAACATGGGTCAGCCAGGAAGGGACCACCATGGACTTCCTTTGGATGAGACAGCATGGCTTTTGCTTGGCTGGAAACCTGCCTAGGAGGAATTTGCGGGGCATGACTGGATCCCGTCTTTGTGTGGACAGAGAGTAGCATTAGAAAATGGTCCCTGCTCTTTATGTCCCCAGCAACTAGACACTCAAGGGTGGAGAGGAGAATTGGGGTGCCTTTATCTTGGGGAAAGAAGCAACATCTTTTCTCACAAGATGTCACAGCCTAGTGCTTCCCTCAGCCCATAGCTGGCTGGTGCCAGGAAGTCCAGGCATAGCTGGTCCTTCAGCTCCTTAGTCAGTGCTGTGTAAGGGAAAGATAAATGTGAGTCACATATAAAATAGGAGGTGTTCTTATAGCCACATTTTAAAAGGTGAAGAGAAACAGGTAAAATTAATTTAAATAACAAGTTTGATTTGACCCGTTTCATCCAAAATAATATCATTGGAACAAATAATCAATATAAAAAATTAAACCACCAAAATTAAAGACCCAGTCAAAAAATGGGCAAATGAAATGAACAGACACTTCACAGAGGAAGAAATACAAATGGTCAACAGATATATGACAAAATGTTCTACATCTCTGGCAAATTAAAATGATGCTAAGATTTCATCTTACTCCAGAAAGAATGACAATCATTAGAAATCAAATAATAACAAATGCTGGCATGGCTGTGGTAAAAAAATGAATCTTCCTACATTGTTGGTGGAAATGTAAACTAGTACAACCATTATGGAAATCAGTATGGAGATTTCTCAAAGAACTGAAATTAGAAATTCCATACGACCCAGCTCTCTGCCTTCTAGATATCTTCCCCAAAAGAGCTTAAGACATCATACAGCAATTCATGTACACCAATGTTTACCAATGTTTATAGCTAAATCCTGGAAGCAGCCTGTGTACCCATGAACAGATGATTGGATAAATAAAATATGGTATGTATATATAATGGAATACTATGTGGCTATAAAGAATGTCAAATTTGAAACATTTGTAGGAAAATGGATGCACCTGGAAAATACAATGTTGAGTGAAACAAACCAGACACACAAGCTTAAATATCCTATGGTATCTCTCACTTGAGAGAGGCAAAGTATGAACAAAGAGAATAATAAAGAATGGATAGAAGGGGACAAGGGGATGGATCTCTTACAACAGGGAAGGGATCCAAGGGAACAGGGCAAGGGGTGAAGAGGAGGGGAAGGAGAAACAAGAGGAATAAAGATATGCCTTATACATGAACTTATTAATCTCAATAAATGTAAACATCATAAATCATAGCATGAGCAAAGATTAATAATATCAAGAAGAATGAAAATCAGATAAAGGAATTAGAGGAGGAGGGAAGGAGGGAGAATGGAAGGGGATTAAAAAAAGAAGCTGTAGTATGTATATATATCCACTCCCCAAATGATTGTAAACTGCATGTGCTGCAAACATGTACTAATAAAATAAAAAAGTTTTTAAAAATGGATGAGATATTTCACTTTTTTTGTATTAAATCTTGAAATTTTTTGTGTTAATACCTATAGCACAATTCTAATTGGCCACATGTCAATTGTTCCATTGCCACACCTGGCTGGTGGCTACCATATTGGACAGAGCAATTTTATTTTTTTGTGGGTACCGGGGGTCG
Source organism: Erethizon dorsatum (assembly GCA_028451465.1). Classification (NCBI taxonomy): domain Eukaryota; kingdom Metazoa; phylum Chordata; class Mammalia; order Rodentia; family Erethizontidae; genus Erethizon; species Erethizon dorsatum. The sequence goes on along the minus strand of CM051827.1, from coordinate 102,661,594 downwards.
ACCTCAGGACCTCACACATCAGCAGGCGCCTGTGCCGCTGAGCGATATCACCAGCCCTTTTTTCGTATGTGGGTACCGGGAGTCTAACTCAGGACCTAACTTTTTTCGTATGTGGGTACCGGGAGTCTAACTCAGGCGCTTACGCCGCTGAGCCATCTCACCAGCTCCGTGAGCAGAGCAATTTTAGACCACTGGTTGTGGATATGAAGTTTCGGAAGTCTCAGTATTTCTGCCTCCTAGGATTACCTTTGGAAGAACATCAAGGTTTCCGGTCAAGGAAATGACTTTTTTCAAGAAGATCCATATTCCTAGCAAAGCTGACGTCTACACCTGCGTGCCCTTGTGTTGGATAATTCCTCTTATCCCAACAGCCTCCTGCAAGCGGAGCTGACTTGCTGACAGCCACCATCAAAGTACAAAATGGGCAAGAGGGGAGGCAGGAAGACAGGGAGAGAAAGTAGAATGGACCCCACCTCAGCAGATATTCTCCCACTGCCCCCTTCTTTCTGGAGGGAATGCCTGGGCAGAGTGGTCAGGAATTCTTTCGGTGACTCCACAAACCTGAACACAGACACAGGTCGGGCCCTTTTCCTTCTGATTCCCTTCTTCCCATGCATGTTGCTGTCTATAATAAGCTGGATCTTAGCTTGGTTGTGGTGGGCTACAAAGATAATAGAGGCCCTGGGGCTACGCTCAGACTTCCTGAGGGAAGGAACAGTTCACCCTGCCTGTGGAAACTGAGGTAGACCTCCCCTGGGTGGTGATGGTTGGGGTCCAGGGATGAAGGGAAATGACATCCAGGCAGAGGGTGACAGTATAAAAAGGAGTGTAGTGAGGTAGCTGGTTTCCTATTTCCCCAGGGTCCTGAGCGCTGCAGCTCTTTCTCTTCCCTCTACTCTGAGGTCCCGGGAGTCATGGTGGGTTCCCACAAGAGAAAGGAGATCTCTTTTTTTTTTTTTTTTTTTTTAAATCCTTTTGTCTCACCTAAGTTCCTAAGATGACCAGCACCTGGTGCATGCCCACTGAGGGTTAGATGAATGGAGGAGAATGAGGAAACCAGAAAGGGGACATCTGCTGAGGCCAGACCACTGGGCACAGAGAGCAGGGATAGGTAAAAGAGCAAGTGTGTCTGGAACACCTGTCTTGTCCTGTTATCTTCAGACTCTCACTTACTCCCCAATAGTGGGAGATAGGAAAAATTGCCCCCATTCTAAAGAAGAAGAAACTGAGGCTTACAGAGGGTCAGTGACCTGCTGGGGTTAAGACCCATTTTGGCTGACCTTTCTAGGTGCTTTCTGGTGTGTCCTCACCTGGCTACTGCCAAGAATCCAGCAGTAATCAAGTTCCTGGCAGGCACTGTGCTCTTGGGGAGGGATGTCCACCTCCCCCGGGAGTTCCTGGAAAGGCCTCCCAAAACAGAAAGGGCTTGGAGCTCACCCAACCACCTCCCCCACATAAGAATGGGAGGCAGCTCCAAGAGGTGAAGTGGCTTGCTTAAGGTCACATGGGGAGTTGGTGCCTGGAGGTGGGCTTGACTACCTTGGCCTTGGACACTGACTCAGGCAGCTGCTATGGGAAAGCCACTGCCAGTCCTCCAGCCTCAGCTTTCCCAGCCAGGCAAGGGGTAGGACTGCTTTGGCATAGCTGCCTGCGGCTGGAGCCAGGGCACTGGGAAAAAGCTGAGTACAGTGTATCACCAAGGTACCTCATCCCCCCTGTTCCCAGTGCCCTAGCTGACATGGTGCATCCCTCCCTGTAGGCAGGCACATAGTTGGCACTCAAGAAATGTGTAAGTGAACAGAAGGTTAAATATCACATGGTTTCTTTTATGTGAGAAACCAAAGTATAAACAACTTAGGAGCAAAAGAAAAGACTGCAGGAAGCAGGGAAACAGACTGTGGAGATGGAAAGGGATCCAGAGGTGGGGGGAGATGGGAGGAGAAGGGGAAGTAAAAAGGATTAAGATGCGATGTGTATGTGTTCCAATGCCCCATGATGAGTGTATTTATTATGTATCGCAAATATATACTAACAAAAAAAGGGGAGAAAAAAGAGAAATGTCTAAATGGATGAACAAAATTAGTGAACTAAAGAACAGCAAATGATCGACAGTGCTTCAAGGGAGGCGGATAGGGACTACTGTGCCCATTTTACAGCTAAGGAACCGAGGCCCAGAGAGGGCAAACGTTCAGGTTGCTGCTCTCCATCTCCTGCCTTTCCTCAGCACCAAATCTTTATTTTATTTTATTTTATTTTAGAGAGAAGAAAAAACAAAACAAATCAAAAAAAGAACAAATTTTCAAAACAACATAATATGAGGGTAACAATGGTTAATGCATTACGTATTATTATCTTTAAGTTAGTTACTCAGGATACCAGACATTAGCATTCAATTGTCCAAACATTATTGGCTCAAACCTTACTCTTCAATGAACTAAGTAAAATTGGTAGTGTATCTATCTTAACCATCTTATATATATATATACAATTTTTTTCCCTTTCCCTTCTTTCTTTTCCCTATTCCAGTCTCTCTTTCTTTTTGACCAGTTTCTTTTTGATTCACCATGTCTATTGTACATTTTGGATCTTATTTACTCTTTCAGTTTCTCATACTAGAGAGACAATACGATGCTTACACATGTGCTTCTGGTTTATTTCACTTATGAGTATTTTCTCGAGTTGCATCCATTTACCTATAAAAGTCTCCAGTTTATCTTTCTTTATGGCTGAATAGTACTCCATTGTATAAAAATACCACATCTTTCTTATCCATTCCTCAGTTGATGGGCATTTGGGTTGTTTCCAAGATCTGGCTATTACAAATTGTGCTGCTATAAACATGGGTGCACATATATCGCTGTGGTATGATGTTTTTAATTCTTCTGGGAAGATGCCCAGAAGGGGAATAGCTGGGTCAAATGGGACCTCCAACCCTAGTTTTTTGAGAAATCTCCACACTGACTTCCACAGTGGCTGTACCAGTCGACACTCCCACCAACAGTGAAGAAGGGTTCCTTTTTCCCCACAGCCCCTCCAGCATTTGTTATTAGTTGATTTCTTTATAGTAGCCATTCTTTCTGGGGTGAGATGGTATCTCAGTGTTGTTTTAATTTGCATCTCTCGAATGACTAGTGATGTTGCACATTTTTTTGTATATTTATTTGCCATTAGTATTTCTTCATCTGAGAAATGTGTATTCATCTCAGATGCCCATTTTTGGAGTGGGTCTTTAAATTTGGGAGGTCTGATTTTTTTGAGTTCTTTATATGTTCTCGATAGTAATCCTTTGTCTGAGGAACAGCTGGCAAACATTTTTTCCCACGTTGTGGGTTGTCTTTTCACTCTGTTGGTGGCTTCTCTTGCTGTGCAAAAGCTTTTTAATAAGATGAGATCCCAGTTATTGATTCTTTGGGATAGTTCCCGTGCGGTTGAGTTTTTATTCATAAAGTCTTTGCCTACACCAGTGTCTTCAAGGGTTTTACCTATCCTACCTTCCAGCAGATTTAATGTTTCTGTTTTAATATTTAGATCTCTGATCCATTTTGAATTTAGTTTAGTGCATGGCTCAGCACCAAATCTTGAAACTCTCCTCTGAGTATTTGGACCCAGTCACTAGGGTAAGAAGCAAAAAGAAGGTGCTGGGCAGATCTTTGCCTATCCTAAGCCTGAGGCTGGAAAAGACACTGGGGTGGAGGGCAGAGTGCGCTCCCTTTGCATTGCTCCGTGCACTGTCTCAGTGGCTCTATCAGCTTGGTGGGTTCAAACCTCACCCCTGCCACTTCTATCTGTGTGGCCTTGCAGAAGTAACTTACTCCCTCAACCTCAGTTTCCTCACCTGTAAAATAGGAATCCAATCAGAATGCCCAGCCCCTGAGGCTGGCGCACCGATTCAAGGAGACAATGCATAGAAAGCACTTAGCTCAGTGCCTGGCCTAGCGGAAGTGCTTCAGCAATGCCAGCTGTGGTCAGTTTTATTTGGTGACACACGCACTGATTGCACATTCTCAGTGCTGGAGTGGTGAGGGCTGCTTGGAGGACACACGTCTGACGCTTCTGTCGCTGTGTGACGCTGGCCAGACCCATCACCTCTGTCTCGGTGAAATGGGGGTTCACCCCCTGTGGGGCAGCTGCGGGCTGGGAGCTGGTGTGCGGTCGGCACAGAGGGGGCACAGAGCTGGTACTGCCTGAGGGAGCCGCCCAAACGCAGAGAACTATCTTGTGAGACTCAAGCTATTTTTTTGCATTTTCACAGAAGGAAACCGTCGCTAGAAGGCAGTCAGAAAATGTTTGTTTAGCGAATAAACGGGCGAGTGGGTGAGCGAGCGAGGGGGCGTGGGGCGGAGGGAGGAGCGGCCGAGCGCCCCGGGCTGTGGGAACCTCCTCGCCCGCCCTGCCCTCGGCGTCCCCTGGCGACTGGGGCTGCGGGCCGCCGCTGCTCCCCGCCCCGGAGTGGGGACCGGGGCGTGAGTGGGCCCCGCACATGAAAGGGGCCGCGAGCGCCCCGCCGCCCGGTCCGAGCGCCCGGGTGAGTGGGGAGGGCGGGGTCCCCGACGCCGCCCGGGGCAGAGGGCACGGCGGTTCCCACGCTCGGCCGGGCCGGGGGCGTTCTCGGGACTGCGTGGCCGCGCTAGACCGCCGCCGAGGCCGCGCTGTAATTAGGGTAATTACGCTGCTCCCAGCCTGCGGCAGCGCGGGACCCTGGCTGCGCCGCGCGGGGGCCCGGGACCACAAGGCCAGAAAGCAGCCGGGCTGGAGGTGCCTAGCCCGTTCCTCCGGACAGGTGAGTCGCACACCTGGGCAGCCGCCGAGGGGGGCTCCTGGAGCAGGTAAGCGGGGGCAGCGGTGGAGAGACCAGCCTTGAGGAACAAGCACCCATTTTATGCTCGGAGGTGGAGTTGAGGGTCGCTCCTGCTGGACCCTGGGGTGTTGTCCGCAGTGGACGGGCACATCCGTGCTGTCTGACCCGGAGAAGGCACCCAGAACATGGACTACATTCTGATCGGGCAGGAATTTAACAGGTGGGCTTTAGAAAGTCCAGAAGGGTTAAGTGACCTGTCCAAGACCGCATGGTCAATGCATCCGGGCCGCAGGAAGGAAGAGAATGACGCTTTACCCAGCAGATGTCGGTTTTGCTCCCCAGGGTATCTCGAATTTACTGCACCTTGAATCCCAGCGCTAAAGCTCATCCAGACCCTTAGGTTCTCAGCAGGCCTAATCCTAAATCTGAGTCTTTACCACTGATACAAGCCACCAAAATCCTTCTGGAAAAGATAGGTTAAAAACAAATAATCCGGTTTCAAGATCTAATCCCTAAAGCCAAACCCAACTCAAACCCTTAACCTGGCTCCATACCTAACTTCCAAATTAATCTTGACCCTGGCCCTGCCCAGTGTCTCCAACCTTCTCCTGGCAATGACTCCTTGCCACCTTTGCCTCTTCCCCTTCCTTTCTGCAACTGTTTCAAGGGACTGGGCCCTTACACATGCTGCAGACTCAACCTGGAATATCCTTTCTCCAGGCCCACCTGGTAAACCCTCGTCACCCTCCAGCGTCTTCCATTCCCACTCTACGCCACCTTGTCCCTTGGCCTGCTTCTCTCCAGGTTCTGAGCTCTGAGAGAGTAGGGTTGGAATCTGGGAGTAGAAATTGCAAATATAAACAATTAATTGTTTGTGAATGAGTGAATGAATGAATGAATTCAAGAATGAGGAGTAAATGAATGAGAATAAATGACTGAATTATTATTATTATCATTATTATTTTGTAGTACTTGGGATTGAACCCAGGGCCTTTGCACTAAGCTACATACCCAGCTCTTTTGTATTTTTTAGACAGGGTCTTGCTAAGTCATTACGTTGCCCAGGCTAGGATCGAACTCATTATCCTCCTGCCTCAGCCTTCCAGATCACTGAGATTACAGACATATACCACCACACCTGGCTGAATGAATGAATTATTGAATAAACAAATGAATACTTCAGCCTGGACCTCTTCCTAGTACGAAACACTTGGAAGACCAAGGAACTCTACTACCCCCAAGTGGCCTGAGACTGTTAGTTCTGTGTGTGTGTGTGTGTGTGTGTGTGTGTGTGCGTGTACATCGGTATCTGAGTGCAGAACTTTGACTCAGACAAGCTGGGAGTCCACTCCTGGCCACAGTGTTTACCAGCTGAGTAACCTGGGCAAGTGCCTTCCCCACTGTGGGCCTCTCTGAGCCAAGCATGGTAACGATAACATCTACCATGGTGAGTGAGGTCTTGATCCTTTGTTCATTCACTCTCCCCTGATCCCCTTTCCCTATGGGGGGCTCAGTGCTCAGTGACAGGAGGAGCACAGTCTTCCTCCTCTGGGAGCACCCATGAGCACAGGTGGCAGCTCTGCAGGGAAGGGACAGCCCCTGGGCAGGGAGCGAGGCTTTGTAGAGCGTGTGAGACTCGCTTGCACACAGGTTTGCTGCGGGACAAGTTGGGGCAGATGTTCAAAGGCTCCAAGCTGTGAACAAAGTGTTTTCTATTATTGCTGGAGGATAAGGTGGGAGGTGTGTGTGTGGCGGGAAGGTGGCCACAGAAATTGAGGCTGGTGAGGGTGGCATTGACCATGTCAGGAAATGCCTTGGGGGCAGTCTATGAAGTGTGCGCTTTACCCTATAGGCACTACAGATCCGCTGCAGGTCTGAGCGGGGGGGGGGGCGGAGGGGGACGGTCAGATCTGGGCTTCAGAAAGATAACTCTGACCAGCAGTGTGGAGGATGGAATGGAGTTGGCCATGGTGGGAAACTAGTGGGGCGCATGTGACATAAAGTGACAGTGATGATAGCTAACCTTTATTGAGTGCCTACTGTGTGCTGCACACTGGTTTGTTTTCTTTTTCTTTTTCTTTTTCTTTTTGAGACAGGGTCTCACTCTGTAAGTCAGGATGGCCTTGAACTCACTGTGTAGCCCAGGTTGGCCTCAAACTTGTGGCAATCCTCCTGCCCCTGAGTGCTAGGATTACAGGTGTGTGCCACCACGCCCAGCAACACACACTGTTTAAATGTTTGAATTTATCTAATTCTCACAACACCCATACAAAGAGAGGCTCTCATGATCTCTTTTAAGAATATCCCCTATGCACTAAAGTCTCCCCATTTCTATCTCCAGCCTGAACCTCTGCTCTGAGCCAATATGTCCAACAGTCCATTGGCTTCTCTACCGGAGGTCTAATATCATCTTAATCTTCACATGTGTGAAAATGATCTCCCCAGACCTGTGCCTCCCTCAGGCTTCCCCAACCCATCAGTGGTAATTTCACTCTTCTAGCTGCTCAGGCTGAAAATGTCGAAGTCACCCCTGGTCCCCCCACAGTTTACCTCTTACCCTTTCTCTCACTCCCCACGTCCAGTCTTTCTGCAGATCTTGGTAATCCTAACTGGAGCAGGAATCCTTGTTCTCACTATTTCTTCCCCTACTGCTGCCAGAGCTGCTCCAGACCCCTGCTGTTTCTTGCCCGGAAGACTGCAGTGGCCCCTGGCTCCCACTTCTACCCCTTCAAATACAAAGTCAGACCAAGTCCTTCCTCTGCTCACATCTGCCTTCATCTCCCTGGAAGCAAAGTCAACATGTTGGCAATAGCAGATAGGTCCCTATATGATCTAGTCCCCCTCTCCCCAGGCACTTGCCTGACCTCTTCCTCACTCTGCTCCAGCCACAGGGACTTCTTTGCCAATCTTCCCACACTCCAAGTGCCCATTCGCCTCAGAATTCTTGCACTTGTCTGAAATGCCATCTGCCCAGGTATCCATGTAATTTTTTCCTTCAAATTTCTGCTCAAATGTCACCTTATCAGTAGGACCCTCCTTTACCACCCACTGAAATTAACAATGCTCCTCCCTTCCCTAGTCCTCTACCTCCTCCGCTTTGTCATTTACAGCATGTAGCAAGTGAACTTTTTTTTTTTTTGAGAAAGGGTCTCACTATGTGGTCCACACTGGCCCGAAATCACTATGTAGCCCAAGCTGGTCTCAAATTCTGGAGTGCTGGGATTATAGGTGTATGCCACCATGCCCAGCACATATATATATATATATATATATATATATATATATATATATATATAGCATTTTATGCATTATATTTTACTTTTCAGTTCATTGCCTTTCTTCCCTCCTCTCCCTTCCCTGGACTCCACTAGAATATCAGCTCCCTGATATTCTAGAAACACACAGCGGTGTTTCTTTCTTTGCATTACTGATATATCCCTGATGCTTAGAATATTGTAGGTGCCCCATACACTTCTTTTGAATGTTGACTAGAAAATCTTCATCTTACAGAGGAGGAACCTGAGGTACCAAGAGGTTAAGTAAATTTGCCCAGGAAAGTATACTACGAAGTAGTCAGGCTAGTGGGTGATGAGGCCAGAGTGTAGGCAGTGAAAGCACTGGGGGCTGGAAAGTAGGGACTGGCTGAAGACAAGGACCCTGTGCATGGCTTTAGCTGACTGGGCCCAGAGTTCATGAGCTGACTGCTGCACCAGGGGGTGGCTTTGATATTGTGGGGTCTATCAGGGGTGACATGAAGGTTAAATGAGTTGAGAATTGAAAACACATTGTATAAGTAGTGGAAAAAGACCTTGGAAGCACTGTTCCATGAATTTTTAATTCTCCGTTGTTTTTCTGCCCTTCCTCAGCCAGGGAGCTGAGGCATCTGTTGCTTCTGAGGACACAGATCCAGCAGTGGACAGGCCGCCCATCCTCAGCTTTGTCTTTCTGAATGGATATTTTGGAAGAGTAGATCAGGCACAACGATGCTAGAATCCAGAATTTCAGTTAAGTGACCTACACCACTGGGAGGGATAAAGGAGTTTTCTGGACCATCAAAACCTCCTTTTAAATGTCAAGATGTGGAATTTGACCAAGTTGGAGCATAGGTTTTTTTACTGTGAGCCCTGGAGGGAGGGACAGTGTGCAGATTTGAGCGTGCATAAGAATATCCCAGAGGGCTTATTGTGACCTGAATGGAGACTGAGCTCCACCTGTGAGGTTCTGGTTGGGTTGCTCTGCAGGTTAGTCCAAGAATCTGCATGTCTAACCAATTCCCAGCTGATGGTGTAGGTGATGTCCAGTCATGCAGAGCAGCCTCACAGAGTCTGCTCTGCCAAGATGGAGAAGTGAAGAAGGTGAAGTGTCAGAGGGTTTCCAGGAACTCAGGAATACTGTGGGCAAGAAGAGGCCAGGGGCCAGGGCAGAGGAGGTGAAGGCTATGGCCAGGAGCACTGCCATAGGCACAGGAGGCCAAGGGGCCTGCCCAGGGGACAGGTGGGCTCTGTGCACCAGTTGCAGCTATCGATGACAGACATCGAAAGAGGAGACAAGGCTGTGCACCTCTAGCACCAGAGACCCCTTCCAAGTCCCCATCTCTACCACCCCTCAGATGGAACCCCAGAGAACGGACAGAGCAAGGTGGGAAACTCTCCACGATCAAGTCCCAGTGGGCCTGGAATGGCACACTTTAGAATTTCTGGCTGGTGCTTCATTGATGAGCTCCTCTGTGCCTGTTGGATGTGGGGAAGCGGCCCCTCAGCTGCAGTGTGGTTAAGAACCATGCTGCAGAGCCATTTCCTCACTATGCAGCCCTGAACCTCAGACTCCTTGAACATCAATGGAAGCTGCAAATGGCACCATCTAGGACTGAAGTGGCAAAGGGAGATGGAGGATGCCTCAGAGGGCATAACCCCGTGCATGTTTGCCCAGAGCAAACATTCTGCACATGGCATTTCCTACTATTACGTTTTTTTTTTAAACATGCCTTCCCTCCTTCAGCTTTCCCTTCCCTCTTCCTCCTTTCCTCAGATACTTACTGGCATATATCATGCCCCCACAGGTTTTGTCCTCTTGGAACCCACATCTTTGAAGTCAAGAGGCAGTCACAGAGGGTGGTCTGTGTGGTGCGGGGCTTGGAGCGGGCTTCCTGGGAGAGGGGGTTCTTGTTTAGCTGGCTTTGTAGACACTGACAACACATCAAAAAAAGCTTTTATAAGAATTATAACTTTTGGGAAGGAAAGAGTAAAAATTATAAAATTTCTCCCTTTGCCAACATTCAGAAATGTAATTCTACTATGCAGTTTATAATGGGAGCTGGGAAAATATGGTTGACTTTAGAGTCAGATAGGTACTGTGGTTTAACAAACAGTGTGACCTTGAGCTAGTTACTTTACCTCTCTGAACTTGAGTTTTCCTTATCTGTAAAGTGAGGCTAAAGGTAGCTGCTTATATGTGGCTTTGTGGTAAGAATTAAAGGAGGCAGGTTATGGCCTGTCTTACCCACCAGCCGAGAGCCCTTTAAGGACAGGGTGTACACTTTAGAAAATAATTTGGCATTATTAGAAAAGCTGAGGAGCACCTGCCTTATAATTTAGTCATGTTTAGAGGAGCTCTTTCACTGAGAGGGATGTACGGAAATGTTCATAGCTAAAACGAACACCAGCCAGATCCAGTGACACATTCCTGTATTCCCAGTTACTCAGGAGGCCGAGGTGGGAGGATCACCTTGAGTTCAGGAGTCCGAGTCCAGCCTGGGCAAAGTAGTGAGACTCTATCTCAAAACAGCAATAAAATAAAAAACCGTGGAGCATCGCAAGTATATGCCAGCAGCAGAAAGTACAGACAACTGTGGCATGGTCTATGGTGGAACATTACACAGCAGTGAAAACGAATGACTGTGGAAAATAACATCCAGGAATCTCAGGATTATGACGCTGAATAAATAGAGGAAGTCACAGCAGAACACGTTCAGTATCACTGCTGTGTTCAGGTCAGAAATACAAAACAAAATGGTGTTCTTTTAGGGATATAAACATGTTTGAGAAAATAATTTTTTAAAATAAGGGAATTGGGCCGGTGAGATGGCTCAGCGGCATAAGCGCCTGCCTGGCAAGTGTGAGGGCCCGAGTTCGACTCCCGGATCCCACATACGGAAAAAGGGCCGGTGATATTGCTCAGCGGCACAGGCGCCTGCTAGTGCGCGAGGTCCTGAGGTCGACCCCCGGTACCCACACACACACACAAAAAAATAAAATAAAATAAAATAAGGGAATTATAGATATACTGTTCAAAATATTGGTTTCTCCTGGAAGGAGGGAGGGCCCTAGAACACAGAAAGGCACACAGGTGACACAGAAAAACTGGGCTAGGGGAAGGGGCAGGAGTGTGGAGGAAGTTGAGCATTCAATTTTTGGTTGTCATATTTACCATTTAAGTGTGTACTATAAAATATTTCCTGTACTTACTCGATACAGATGTTCCTTGACGTACAAAGGAGCACATCGATAAACCATCATAACTTGAAAATGCAATTAATACATTTAACTAGCCACACATCATAGCTTGGCAAAACAGAATCCTGTATTGTGTCGGTTGTTTCCCACTGGGACTGTGGGGCAGATCTGGAGCTGCAGCTCCCTGCTACTGCCCAGAGTTGTACTGCACGCTGCCAGCTGGAGAAAAGATCCAAATTCAACATTACAAATAGAATGAATTCAGCTACTGCTGAATTCAGCATATTGCTATCATAATATTGCAAAGTCAAAATGTAAGTCAGGAATTGTCTGTTGTTAATATAACAAGGTGACATCTCCACTAAGCAGCTTTGGAGGGAGGACTTGAGTGGCCCACAAGAGAAGAAGCTGCTTGGGGCTGTAGGCCTGGGGCTATGGATTCACCTTTTGAGAGAGAGTCAGGTGTTCCCTTGAGATGGCCCATCCCTTCTGTAATTGCACTGCCCTCCAGGAGCTCTCAGATGTCTCTTCTGCAGTCCCTGGATCCAAGGAAAAATGCCCCAGATGGGGAAGAGAAGGAAAGGTATGTCCATCCTGAAGGAGTACTGAATTACCTTTGGAGTTTGACTTCAGGGCCTGTGAATTTTCCTTTCTGGGCATTACAGAATGGTTGGAAAGAAAGTCCCTGAATGGAGGCCCCAGAGCCCCAGGGAGGGGTGCTTGGTACATAGCGAGTGCTCACTAAATGTCAGCTCAGAGCAGATTCTTTCTGGTGTGAGAACCGTTGGGCACCAGCTGTGTGTGCGGTGGGGGTTACAGGGGTGGGGTGGCGGGTGGTGGGGGAAGGGGTGGCCTGTAGCCCCAGCCTTGCTCTGTTTGAATGCCGGCTCCTGCTGCATGTAGGACCACAGCTCATGTCACTAAATCCACAAAAGCTGCTGCTGTGCTCAGGAACTTGGCAACACTAAGATAGGAAATCTATTCTATGGGGGATTTTTTCTAATGCACGAGGGGCTTCTCTAGGTGGAAGGTTTCCCAGAGTGTCCACCCCAGATGTTCCAGTGACAGCTTCCACAGCAGCTCATACCTCTGAACTGCAGCCTTGCTGTTCTGGATTCCTAATCCCGGTCCTGGGAAGTGTAGGGTGGGAGTTGGGAACCAGGGCTCTAGGCTTTATTTTAGGAAACCAGACGTCCACCAACTGCGGGATGTAGGCAGGTCTTGTCCCTTCCCCAAGCCTCAGGTTCCTTTCCATAAAGTGGGGAGAGGGGATCACTGCTTCTTTTAGGGCAGCTACGAGGGATGAAAGAGATGATGTCCACAGAGTGCTCAGGATAGACCGACTCAGGCAGAGGCTCGGGGAAGCGCCCTCCTCTTTCCTTTCCCAGACTGGAGAGGCTGGAGCCTGGCAGCTTCCTGATCAGAGCCACTGTGGAGGCTCAAAACTTGGCAGTTAAGTCTCCCTGTCACCCAATCTCCTTTTCCCCTTGGCCACTCTCTTTTCTCTGCCCCCACCTCTCCTCTCCTGTCCCCTCATTTGTCCTCCAGCCTGCCCATCCCATCTGCTCTAGCTTGATAGCTGCTGAAGACATTGCTCTGTCCTCCTGGGGCCCTACCCAGGAGGGGTAGGAATATCACAGCCAGATATAAAACACAGTGCCCCAGGAAGCTGTGGGAGTCCTCTGCTGAATGCTCCTGGGGCTTGGTGCAGGGTGATGAGCTTCCCTGCACCGGCTGTGGATGCCCACAGCCATCCTGGGCAAGGTGTCCCAAACCCCACCTCCCAGCAGCCCGCCAGGACCCTACCTGGGCTGACATTGAAGCACACTGACTCGAACTGTCCATTCCTTCTGCTTTGGTCCCTCCCCTGCCTGTCAGTTCCAATTCATTCCATTTCTCCATCTGTAGGATGATATAAAGAGCCTAGGTCCTGGGAGGTTCTGGAGAGTGAATGTGAATACACCGAGTCTGGCTGTTCTATTAGATTCTCTGAGGTTTGGACTCTCTTCAGTAAGATCCAGAGCCCCTCACTTGATCTGTAGAATTAAATCAATCACAGAACAAAAGCTCCTTGAACAAGGGGGAGGCCAGGTGCCCTTGAGTAGGACTTTGTAGTAACATCACCAGCACTGACTCTATCTTCTTTATGGCGCTCCCCAAATGGAACTGTGACAAATTACCAGGGTTGCTGTGCTTGGAGGAAAGGGGGAAATCCAGATCTCTGGGGTAGTTTAACCCTGAGCTTAACACTAGTCCCTGAAGACACAATGTTGCTATGGTCCACAAATCAGTGTGAGGGAACCTGGCCTTCTTGCCACCCCACAGACCCCATGCTGGCCCACTACCTTGGTCCATCATATGGATATGACTGAGAATAAAACTAAGATATGGTAGGATGCACTTATGCCGGAGATAGGAGATGAACACCACAGAGATTCAGGTACTAGTACCTTAGCGATGTTTCGAGGGTTCAGAGTACTGTGACGTGTCATGTTATCTCCTCCAAAATAGGAGGCAAATTGCTGCACTATATGCCCCCTACTACCAAGAAAGAAGCATGGCATCTAACGGGCCTATGGAATTTGGGGCACTGTGTTTTATATCTGGCTGTGATATTCCTACCCATTTACCAAATTACTCGTGGGAGTTCTACTTGGAGTGGGGCCTAGAGAAAGAGAAGGTTTCAGGTGTTGCAGGCTGCAGCCACTTGGGTCTTTTGACCTAGCAGATGCAAGTGCTCAATGAGATAGGTGTGTTAAGATGGCAAGACACAAAGAGAAGAATCATAGGAAAGGCCCTTGGGTGGCTTATTTTTAAAAAATTGGTATAAATATAAAGCAATACAGCCATTATGGAGAACTGTATGGAGTGTCCTCAAAAAACTAAAAATAGACCTAGTATCTGAGTCTGCGATCCCACTTCTGGGTTTACATCTAAAGCAATGGAAAACACCACATCAAAGAGGTGCCTGCACACCCATGTGTATTGTAGCCCCAGTCACAATAGCTAAGATATCGAATCAACCTATGTGCCCATCAACACGTGAATGGATACAGAAAGTGTGGAATACATATGCAGCGAACTATTACTCAGCCATAAAAGAATGATATCTTATCATCTGCAGCAAAATGGATGGAACTAGACAAAGTTATATTAGTTGGAGCCAGTTAGACACAGAAAGACAAATACCACATGTTCTCTCTCCTATGTGGCAGTTAAAAAATTGACCTGGATATAAAATAGTGAATACTAGAAGCTGGGAAGGGTCAGGGGAAAGAAGATAGAGGGATGTTAGACAACAGGTACCAAAATAATAAATTCTAGTGTTTTACAGAACAGTGGGGGGAACTAGAGTTCACAATAACCTATTACCTATTTTATGAATAACTAGAAGACAGGAGCATGGAGGCCCCAAACAAATGATAAAGAGGTAGAAACATTAGTTACCTTGATACCATCAGTACATATTATATACATGTGTTGAAATATCACACTGTACAATATAAATGCATAATTATCATGTATTAATGAAAAATTTTAAAAATGTTTGAGATGGAGATGCTGACTACCCTGATTTGATTGAACGTTACACATTTATACATACTTCCAAGTACAAACTATACCCTATAAAATATGTACAAGGAAGATAATAATAAATAAAAACCAATCAGGGGAGGGAGGGGAAGAAAGGAAAAAAACCCAGCTTTATTGAGGTGTTATATTTCCATATCATAAACTGTGTATATTTAAATTACAGAATTTTCTAAGTTTTGATGCATGTGTATACCTGTAAAAACATCGTTGCATTTAAGATAATGAACATATCCATCATTTCTGAAAGTTTTCTCCAGCTTGTTTGTAACCCTTTTCTCTAGCCTCCCTCCCACATCCCTAGGTGACTGTTGATCTTTCCCTATTTGAGAATTTTATATAAGCAGAACCAGTAGTATATATACTCTCTGTCTGGCTTCTTTCACTTAGTATAATTATACTGACATTTACCCATCTTGTTGCATCTATCAAGGGTTCATTCTTTTTTATTGCTGAATACTATCCATTGTATAGATATACCATGAAATCTTTATCCATTCATCTGTTGATAGACAGTTGGTTTTCCAGCTTCGGGTTATTCTAAATAATGCTGCTGTGAGCGTTCATGTACCGTTGTATGGGCATATGACTTTGTTTCTCTCCAGTAAATTCCTATGATTGGAATGCCCAGGTCATATGGTAAGTATATGTTTAAGTTTTAAAGAAACTACAAGACTGTTCTCCAAAGTGGTTGCACCATTTTACATCCGCACCAGCAGTGTGCAAGAGTTCTAATTTCTCCCTTCCTTGCCAACACTTGCTATCGTCAGTCTTTTTTACTTTAACCACTCTAATATGTGGCTTTAACTTGCACCTGTGTAATCACCAATGACTAATGAGTGGAACATCTTTTCATGTATTTATTTGCCATCCATATATCTTCTTTGGTGGAGTATCTGTTCAAATATTTTGCCCATTTTAAAATTGAGGTATGTATTTTCCAATTATTGAGTTTTGAGGGTTCTTTATATTCTAGGTACAAGTCCTTTATTGACTGTATCATTTGCAAATACTTTTTCCAGTCTGAAGATTATCCTTCATTCTCTTAACAGCATCTTTCAAAGAGTAGACATTTTTAATTTTTTTTTTAAATGTAGGTACCGGGAGTTGAACTCAGGACCTCATGCTTGCCAGCAGGTGCTTATGCCACTGAGTAATGTCACTGGCCTCATTAATTTTTATAAAGTCCATTTTATTGATTTTTTTCCTAAGGACCATGTTCTTGGTGTAGTATCTAAGAGACTTTTGCTTATTCCAGGGCTACATATATTTTCTCCTATATTTAATTAAAGTTTTACATTTAGGCCTACAAATCCATCCTGAGTTAATTTCATATATGACACAATGAGTAGTTTGAATTTTTTTTTTCAGTACTGGGAATTGAACCCAGGGCCTCATGCGTGTTAGACAAGTACTCTACCACCAGATTGAACTTTTTTTAATTAAAAATAATTTTTTG
The DNA here is from genome assembly GCA_028451465.1 of Erethizon dorsatum. Classification (NCBI taxonomy): domain Eukaryota; kingdom Metazoa; phylum Chordata; class Mammalia; order Rodentia; family Erethizontidae; genus Erethizon; species Erethizon dorsatum. The sequence continues at coordinate 102,645,294 of CM051827.1, read as the reverse complement.
TTTATTTCTAACACATGGATAAGCAATTGTTCCAGCACAATTTAGTGAAAAGACTGTTCTTTCTCCACTGCGTGCCTCTGCATCTTTTCAGAAATTACTTGTACATGTATGTTTGTATTTCTGGGCTCTCAGTTCTGCTCCAGTGTTTTATTTGTCTTTCCCTCAGCACCACCCTGTCTTGATTACTGTAGTTTATGCTAAGAAAAGGCGTAACTGATAAGGGAGAAAAGGGAAGTTTTAATTTAGATACATACTTTTTCAAATAAGCACACCAGCCGGGTGTGGTGGCACGAGCCTGTAATCCCAGCACTTGGGAGGCTGAGGGCAGAAGGATCACCGTGAGTTTGAGGCCAGCCTGGGCTACATAAGCAAGTTCAAGGCCAGCCTGCACTACATAGCAAGACTCTGTCTAAAAAAAGCCCCCCCCAAAAAACCCCAAACAACAAAACAAAACAACAACAAAAAAATCCAAATAAATACACCTGCCAAGAAAGAAATTTTATTTTCCTTGGAAAATTGAGAAGTTACATGTCCTCTTCTAGGCTCCACCACCTCCCCACCTGTAGTGTTGTCTGATCAGGGCAAGGGGCACAGGATTAACACCTGTCATTTTCTAGGGACAGTGCTTTTCTTAATATGGCCATAGATCGCATTAGCTCTGTGGTGGTTACTATTGACTCACTTAAAGGTTTCAATCCACTAAAACTTCTTTATCTGCTTTATAAATGGTCCTGCTAATCCAGGTCAAGTTAAACTCTCTGCACTGATTAGTGTGCACTTTATAATACATATTTTTATTAGTAATTAAATGTCTAGCCACGTGCTAAGTACTTTACGTAATACATTATTATTATGGCTACCACATACTGAGCACTTTTACTGTGTGCCAGATAATGTGCTAAACCCTCTGCAAACCTTATAGCAACCACTTAAAACAGGCTTTATTAGCCCCACTTTATTTTTGAAGACACTGAGGCTTCCAGGAGTGACATCATTTCCCAAGGTCATCAGTATAAGACTCCAGCCTGACCTGACTCCCCCAGCCCCAACCTGCTTGCCAACAGAAGCACCACTCGCAGCGGGGAACTCAGCTCTCAGCGGGGAACTCAGCTCAGTACCAAAGCTGTCATGGCAAGCACAGGAAAGGAGATAAGATAGGACAAGGAATTTTGTAGCTCCTGGGACATCTGGAGACACCCAAGAATTTACACCAGACACTTCAAGGACTCTGCCCACTGAGGTGCAAGACTGCCGGACAGCTTTGGCCACAGATGTTTTTTGGGATCTTCCTGCCTAATGTCTCCTGCCTCCTTCTCTCCATCCCTATAAAAGGGGCACACTTCTCTTTGTTTGGGGCAGATGGTCTTTTCGCACTCTCTGCCTGCCTGCACCCAGGCACAATAAATTCCATGCCATGTTGCCTTTACTCAAGCCTGGTGGTCTCTGTTGGTTCCCATACGTTATGTATGTTGTAATCAGTAGGTGGCAGAGCCAGAAGTTGGCTTCAAAGCCCACGCTGTCCTGCTTTACATTTGCAGAGATGAGGAACAAGGCTCAAAGAAGTTAAATAACTTGCTGGAGGTCACACAGGTAGCAATTGATGGGTAAGTGGAGATGCAGACCCGGGTCTGCCTGGACCCAAAGCAGAGTCTACGCTCTTGAGAGAAGGAGCCCTTGAAAGGAGTGTTGAGCATTTATAGGTCTGGGGCAAGTCACTTCTGGCTGGAGTGATGACTTCTGTGTTAGGGACTTGAAAATCATAAACCACCAATCTAACATAAGACGGTGCTATCTTCGCTGTCACCCTGGCTTGCCGAGTCTAATTTGGGGGCCTTTGAAGGATGTGCTTCATTATGTCAGTGATTGATTTGCTTATATGAAACAGAAGCCCACTCCAGCCAGTTAACCAAAAAGTACAATTTAATATAAGGAGCCAGGGCTCTCTCCCAGATCTCAAGGGCAGGCGAGTCACACGAGAACCTCACTCCGGGACTGCTCATCTTCAGTACAGATAACTCTGTGAATGTTCACCCTTCCCTGCTCTTCCCTTGGAACACTGATTCCCCCCTGCCCCTTGCCCAAGAGGGTCTCCTGGAGACGTCTACATGTCATTGCCCAACCCGGACCTGCAGCGACCTGCGTGGGCTCTTCTTGACCTAATTCCAAAGTTCAGGAATCAGTTCATGCAGGCTGGCCTCTGGAGTGGTCGCATCTGAGTCAGGCACCCACCTCTGGCCCAGACTGTTGGACAAGGAAGGATGGGCTGCAGAGAACAAACAGGGACCCAAAGGCCCCATGGGTGAGCTCAGAAAGGAGCTTGTGGCCTGGACAGGCACTCAAGAACTCAAGAAGGAAGTACTTCAGTTTGGCTGGCCTGGGGACTAGGAGGAGGCTAAGTGAATCATTTTTATACCCACTTATTTCTCAGTGCTGAGCTTCTCTGAGATAAAATGTCCTGTGTATGTGTGTGTGTGCGTGTGTGTGTGTTTGGTACTGGAGACTGAATCTAGGGTAGAGCTACATCACTAGCACTTTTTATTTTATTTTTTATTTTGAGACAGAGTCTCGCAAAGTCATTAAGATCCCCAGGCTGAGCTTGGAATTATATTCCTTCTGCTTCAGCCTCCCAAAGTGCTGGGATTACACACACATGGCTGGTAAAATGTTTTTATTTGGGATGCTAGGTTCTCTGAAAGATTCTGAAAGTCTAATGAAGTATGTGTACCTTATGCGTTGGAGGCTGCTTAAGGCTCCTGGGGACTTGCCTGCTTGTTTTTCTCAGTCTTTGAAGGATGGTTTATAGGCCAATCCCAAAGGATTTCCCATCTGGCCTTCCTGAGTCACTGCTCAACCTTGGAAACATGACAGATAAATTTGTTGCTTCTGAAATTTCCCTCGCTGGGCCTTGGTTTCCTCTCCACAGTTTCCATCTAGTCTCTCTATTTTCCTTTGCTTGGTGTCTCTGAATAACAGATATCTAGAATATTAGAACTGGAAAGTCCCTGGGTCCAAATGCCCTTCAGCTCCCAAATGTAGACTCTGAGATGTGGGAGAGAAGAAATGAATGAATGCTGATGTGCCCAAGAGTGGTCCAGGGGAAAGTTTCAGGGGTACCAATCGGACAAACATATATAGTAGCTATATTTGAATAGACATACTCTTTCTTAGGCTGAGGCTAAATTCATTTAGGTAGAATAGTCAAATGTAGGGGCTGGGAATGTAGCTCAGTAGTCGAATACTTGCCTAGCGTGCACAAGGCCTTGGTTCCATTCTCAGCAGTGCCCCCCTCAAGTCAAATACAGAAAAGCATGAGGTAAAAAAAAAAACAAAAAACAAAAAACCTTGCAGGTTGTAATGGATAAGGCAAAAGGATTAAAGTATACAGGAATGAGTGACATTTGGGAAACTACACATTGATAAAAATGAGTGATTGGATATGTGAATAAATAAATAGATAATGGATGAGAGTGGAATCATTGGGTTTTGTTTCCTTATAGACTTAAAATTATTTCCCGGTTTCTCCATTTCCAGTCAGAGAATCATCATGACCCGGTGAGAGACAGGCCCCATCTCCACAGGCACTGTGCTTTTCACTAAGTGAACAAAAATTCTTTACTGTGCTGTTCTTTCTTTTCCAGGTCATCAAATTCTAGCCTCAAGAGCAGCTGGATCTATCTTTCAAGGTGAGTGTTGTGGGGGGCTGGTCACTCTGCTTCCTCTGGGTTGCTCTGACCTCGCCTCCAAGCCTGTAAAGAGGCCTTGAGGGACCAGATGGGGTCTTTGGCTTCCTACAGGCAGCCTTTTTCAAAGGCAGCCCTTCCCCTTGAGGCAAAGCCCTGACCCAAGCTAGGACTGAGTATTAGAGGGAGAAGCTCCTTAAATGGAAGGTGGATAGGACAAATTGACCTTAGGCAAGTCCCTTCCGTCCTAAGATAGAACTCAGATGCCTCCTCTGATAAACAAGAGGATTTAACTCCACCTCATTAGTACACTCATTCCATAAATATCTTTTGAGTTACAACATTCCTGGCATTTGTTTGGTATGTGTGCAGATAAACAGAGGAATCAAACTCAGCATCTGGAATGACCCGCAGGGAGAAGGTACACAGCAACATGTAATTGCAGATATGCTCGACAAATGCTAAGTGACTTGGACAGTCCGTGCCAGATGTGGGACCCCCACAATGTGTCAGTCTAAAGAAAGGAATACATGGATGACTTGGCAAAGTCTCGGGATTGCACCCAGAAAGATGTTGGCCTTGAAGCTCCAAATCTGTTCACCATCCCATGGCAAACCCATGAATGTGGGCTCTGGAGTCAAGCAGATTCAGGTTTCTGTCCCTGAACAGACACCAACTCAAACTGGAAACTTCCTTCTCTGGGTCTTGGTTCCCCTCTTTATAAAAAAAAAAAAAAAAAAAAAAAGGTACTGCCCCAGGTTCCCAGGCCCTATGAGGGTTCCATAAGACAAGTATAATATCAAGAGCTTGCTCGAGGCCTGGCATGTGGTGTGGTTCCACTACCAAGTGGATGTCTGCCCCTCTGAGAGCATACCCATGTCTTACCTCCCTTGGCTGGCCCTGAGCCAGGCTCTTTTGCTGTGGGCCTCTTGCCCAGGAGATCTTTCCCCAGCCCTTTCTTGATCTTATGAATGCTGTGGTTGGCTTTCCTTCTCCAAGGTAGGGCCCTTGCCACTGTGTATCTCTGCTCTCCTAACCCAACCTTGAGCGTGGTGGGTGCTGAAACAGGAAAGAGACTGGCAGGACTGGAGGTCCTCTGGGGAAAGCCTGCCAGGGCTGCAGGTTCCTTCCTGTCTTCCCAGCAGTGAGGTAGCCCTGTCAGTCTAGGACAAGGTGACATCCTTCTTCCCTTCTTGGAGGCAGGGCTGAGTGGTTTCCAAGAAGAGGGCAGGCAGGCAGGGAGAGCCCAGCATTAGATGCATCCAGGGGAGGAGGGAAGGAAGCTGGTTGGGGTGAGAGCCAAGGAGGATCTAGAGCTTGGGGCAGCAGTGGAAGGGACAGGTTCACCCACATTCTTGGCACTTGGATTCCAAGGCACTTTCTGTTTTTGTCCCTGCCAATCATAGACTCTGCTAGGGCCACCAGTGTACCAGGCTCTTCCCAGCATCAAGCCCTTCCACTTGTACTTTGCGTTGTTCACAACATCCAGAGGCGGGTACTACCAGAGCTACCTTACAGATGCAGAGACTGAGGTTCAGAGAGGAAGAATCACATGCCCAAACTCAGAAGGGCTGATAGAACCCATAGTATGCAAGCCCTATTGCACGTAAGAACGGTTCCTCTTCTCAATAGCCCAGCAAGGTGCTCAATTTACAGATGAGTGGACCAAAACTCAAACCACTGGGCCCTGGGCCCAGAACTAATACCATGGAGCCAAAGTATGATAGGCCTAGGTCCGTTTGGTTTATTTTTTATGTGGGTACTGGGGGTCGACCTCAGGACCTCGCACGCCAGCAGGCACCCATACCGCTGAGCGATATCACCGGCTCTTTTTTCGTATGTGGGTACAGGGAGTTGAACTCAGGACCTCACGCTTGCCAGGCAAGCGCTTATGCCGCTGAGCTATCTCAACAGCCGGTCTGTTGGGTTTCAGGTCCCACTGTGCTAACCTCCCCTTAAAGACCAGGAAACATAGCTTCAGAAAGGTAAGCCCTGCACCAGCTCACACCACCAGCATGTGTCAAAGCTAGTTTCTAGCCCAGATCTAATTCCAAACCTCTTGTCTTTCCCACTGTGCGGCAGCATCTCCATAAAAACTTTTTCATGGTGTAACTGGTTGCTACTGCATGACTGCTTTATCTCTTTGTCAAAGAGACAAAGTCAGAGGGCAGAAAGGGCCCTAAACTATTATTATTATCATCATTAATACTGTTATTTGTTGCTAATGTAGCGGGGTCAGCATTGGCACTGTATGATTCAGATTTGCAGAAATAAAACTTTCTCCTACAACTGTCAACGTGATCACAGCTTTGCTTCCCCTGATGTATTTCTGGGTTAAAATTTATTCTCTTTATGACAACTGAATGCAATGGGTGACTTTGTGTGTGTGTGTGTGTGTGTGTGTGCTATGGAGGACATTTGGGGACAACTGTAAAATCTGAAGTAAGACTAGACTGATCATCTTGTGTAATGTCATTCTCTAGTTTTGATAACTGTACTGTGGCTATGTGGGATACCTTTGTTTGTAGGAAATACGCATGAAGTATCTTGGGGGTAAAGGGGAATCATATTGACAGCTTTTAAGCATTTCTGGAAAAGATACACATGCACATGTACACAATCACACACACATAGAAAAATAAAGCAAATATAGTAAATCTGGAGAATTTGGAGAAGGGTATCTTGGAACTGTTCGCACTATTCTTGCAACTTTTCTGTAAATCTGAAACTGTTTATGTCAAAACAAAACAAAAAATTAAATGACAAAATTTACTCTTATTTGGAAAAATAATCAGTTCTGGGTCAGAAGCTTCCATGGGATTACTCTTCTCTCAGTGGTGCTCCGTCCCCACCCCCAAGATGATAGCTGGTAGTGTCAAGCAGGTAGTTAGACATTAGTGGGCCTGAAGGACAAAGGGCTTCCGTAATAGCATGCTTTGCCAGTTACAGTTAAATGAAGAAACAAAGACCTAAGTGCATAATACATTCATAATCATTTGTTAGGTCTTAGACCCAAAGCAATCTCATAAAGTACAGTGACATTTTGGGGTCATATATTGTACACATTCTTTATGACACAGAACTGTCTATTTCCAGAACAAGACAGACAGCATACCTGGTTGCCATACCCTGATGGCCCAAGGATATCAGAAAAGGGAACATTCTTTGAAAGCCCTCCTGCCTTGAGCTGAGACCTGGTTTAGATTAGAACTTCTTCTTCAACAGGATTAAGGTCCCTGAGCAGACACTGACTATCTGAAAAGGACAAGGAAGACATTTGCAATTCCAAAGTAACTTCTAAGAAAAATGTTGATAAGCATCATAATCATCATAATTCCCTGGGCCCCAGGGGGTAATTCTTGTGTGCATAAAAAGATATTCAAACTTCCACTCAAAGCAAATGCCTTGGTGGCACTTCCTGCCTTCTCACTTGAAGGTGTAAATGTCTCTATATCTGTTTTACAGTAAACTCTGCCTATCGTTCTGTGCCTGTGTCTTGTGCAGAATTCTTTCATCAAAGGTACAAAGGACGAAGGAGCAAGGGGCTGGTTTCTTGCAGCAAGAGGACCTGACTGGTGACAGCCTTACATTCCAATCCTGTGGATGGTGTTGGGTCCAAGCTTCTAGGCTTGAAAGCCCTGCTGGCTTCCTTGCCCTCTTTGGGCTTTGTGTCAGTTCTCTCCCCATTGCTTCCCTGCTGGTGTAACTGGTCCAGCCTGGTTTTGGGCCCGAGTGTGCGTCACTCCTGAAGACTACACCTTGTGTGTCATCAAGGCTGTGTACACTGAGCCTTCCTCCCCCTGATCCTAAGCGTCTCACTGCCAGGTCTTATCTGTACACAGACACACCCACTGGAAATGCTGAGGTTTAACTATGGTCCCCAGAGGGACTCAGTCTCATCAGGTTTACCTTTCTTTTTTTTTTTATATGTGGGTACCAGGAGTCGAACTCAGGACCTCATGCTTGCCAGGCAGGCGCTTATGCCACTGAGCTATATCACCGGCCCCAAGTCTCATCAGGAAAACAGAAATCACACTGGTTGTTTTAAGAAAGAGAAACTAATACAAGGAATTGGCTCAACAGTATTTGACAACTGAGAAAGCAAACAGTGAAACAGCAGGTAGTAACTGCAGGAAGCATGCCAACCGATGGATGGGAGAAGAGGGGAAAACGGAGTCAGGGTAATAGAGCCCAACAGCTGCAGCCTGTACACTGGAAGAGCGTGCCTGTGGCTGGTGCTGGTGTGTCCAAGGGCCTCCATGGGAATGTGGGAAAAACCTGGAAACTGGAATGAATTGCTCCTGGAGCCAATCACCACTGCCAGGAGGAGGAGCTGTTGCAGGAATGCCCACAGGGAGGAACAGCTAGTGGACAGGATGGAGTCCTTCTTTCCTTGACCAGTCTTGCTCTCTGGTGCCCCCTATTGGCAGAGCTTACCATGGAAACAGCTGGCTGGACAGAGCCAAGTTTGGCAGAGTGCCCACCCCAGCATCCCTACAGGGAATGTGGAAGGGTGCTTGGGGCTGAGTGAAGAAATTCAACTGCCACCTTCCTGATCAGCGACCCCTGTAAATGCCTCTCCCCACCTGGGGGCTCACAACACCATCAGGTTATAGGAGCCACCTGCTATGGATAGGAGCCACCTCTCCCTGTGCTTTCCCAAGCCTCGTCCTTGGGCAACCATGACTGCTTGTGCTCTCTCAAGCCTTGTTCTTGGCAGGGAGCCACAGCCGTCTCTCTCTGAGCTCCCCCCTCCCCATGACCCTACAAGAGACCCATCATCTTTATGCCTGTAGGAGAGCAGCTGGCCTGATCTCTAGTGCCAGAGTGGCCCCTCTCAAGTTTGTTTGAATTATTGGGATCCTCCTGCCCTCATTGGCAAATACCTCCTACTCCTGCCCTGCTCCAAGGCCCATTTCTCCCCAAGCCTTTGCAAACCTCTTCCCAAGTCTCTAGAGCTCAAACAAAACAAACCCTTTCAGACATTTCTGTTATGAATACCTATCAACATTTTATTCCAATCTTGCTGCAAGGGGAAAGGTCTTTAGCAGATCAATTTAAAAATTTGTTTCTGGAAGGGAAAAGAGAATGGCTAGCAATTCTTAGATTAACAAGAAAAAGAGGACATTGCCTGGTTGGGTATCAGTAAGGTGAGAGCATGGGCTTTGAGAAATTTTACTCATGCCCCGTTGTCCAGTTGACGAATGCAGCCATACCTGGTGGAGAATGGGAGCCTGCCTTCTCTCTCCCAGCTAAAGGCTGGCGATTTCCATTCTGATGGTTGGCCTTGTGCTGGGATGGTTGTTAAATACTTTGAATGTATCCCAGTTTCGTGTATGCACGTGACGTATTAAATACCCAGTTATACTGTGGTGCTGGTACAGTTGGATTTGGCTCAGGAAAAGCAAGTGTTAGAGCCAGAAAGAGCTGGTTTGGAAAGCCAGTATTGAATACAAGTCTAGTATTTGGTAAATCACTTAAGCTTACTTTATATAAAATAGAAATGTGAGGATTTGAGATAACAGATGTGACATTTTTGAAGTAGTGCCTGGATATTAGGCATTTGATAAATAGTAATGCTTTTAATAACAATAATAATAAATGTTTATTAACTGGTTACTATGTCAAGCACAGAGCTAAGCACTTTACATGTATTAATTATTTTAATCTTCGTATAAATTCTGTGATTTAAGTACCTTTACTCTGTAGACAAAGAAATTGAAGCTCAGAGAACTCAAGAAATACATTTTAAACTCCCACAGATAGAATGTTGGTGCGGCTGAGATTTTTAACACAGGCAGCTTGATGTCAACACCTTTAAGATAAACATACGATATACCCAGTGAGCACTAACTCCCTGCAACAACTCTGATACCTTTTAGAATCCTACAGTCTGTGGACTAGGAGCTCCTGACATAGACCTAACAGAGATGTTAGGTGGCTTAATGAAACATTTCTGACATCAGCATGGTTTCAGAGCTATTTTTATAACTTTATTGCTAGAGAAAGACAGGTTGAAAGAAACAGATGCTGCTATTACCCAGAAACAAACCCTGAGTGTCTTAGGATCCTTAGTGGACAGGGTGTGACCACTCAGAAAGAGCTATTGGACAGCACATCCCTCCAAAATACTGTCCCAGAGGCCCCTTGGAGAGTAACAGCCCAGGCATCCTAAATGTCACAAAATGTCCTATAAATCTGAAAGTACAAACCATGTGTGAAAAGAAAAATAAGACTTCTTATTAATTAAAAAAAAAACCGCATTTTTTCTATTTTAGCATGAAAGGTACCCAAAGTTTCCGCCCTCTCCTGCAGAGGGTGAGGTGGGATGTATCCTGTGTGACCACCTCCACTTCCATCCCCACAGGTGAACTTTTTTGGGTTTCTAAATTCTAGGTACTGCTTAGGAACAACTCAAGATTTATAGTTTAAAAGGAGGTGCGTGAACCTTTGGGTTCTGGGACTGAGAATGAAAGGTGTTCCCTCCTACAGTGGGTACCTGGAACACTAGGAAGCAAAACTTGAGAGAGAACCAGAGCCAGGCGTGGTGCTGGGAGCGCTGCCCACAGAGTCTTACTGCTTGGCGCAGGAGCTGGAGAGTTCACTGGAGAGAGGACAGCCACACTGGAGAGCAGTGACACAGGGCAGTGAAGGTGGCATCAGACAATTTCCTGATGGCTTATAAGATTATTTTCCCCATCTTGGGCATGAAAATCAAGCAGGTCCCCTTCTCTTGAACTTTAGATGCACTGGCTGTTCTTGAATGACCCACAGAGTGTTGGAGGAGGGGAGGCATTGCCCACAAAGGGTGATCTGAGACTTGGTGATAATCTAGCTAGGCGTACTCACGACACTTTAAAGTCAACGTGGACGGCACTCTGAGACACTCTGAGAGTTCCTCCCCAGTACTCAAGTGTAATGCAACCTCCTGCCACATTGCCCCTCCAGGAGACAGTGACTACGGGAATGAGGACTTGGCAAGATTCAACACACCGGATCACCAAGTTCCCCCCATCACCCATCCATCCATCCATTCATCCATCCTCAATTCTCCGGGAACCCACAAAGCCCCTTTGTGTGTGTTGAGCTAGAGTGGCTGGGCAGTTGGCTGGTGTGGTCCTCCGAGGACATAGAGAGAGGTGCTTCTGTGGAGAAGGCAGGAGCCAGGAAAAATGGAAGTAGGAGGGAAAATAACCTTCTACCAGAAAGCTCCAGTCTTGTGGAAAACCAGTATCACATTTGACGATCACTCATGCGACACATGGGGACTTCCATTATTCGTTGTGTTTTGAGACAAAAGGCCTTTCTGCATCTGCTTTGTGCTGAGCCATTTTAAAATTACCTGGAGATGGAATTTTGAGAGTGTTGAGAGCCCCAGGAACGGCCTCTGTTGGCACCCTGTGCCCACTCTGAAGGTAATTTTAAAATGGCACTGAGTTCAAGGGCAAGTGAAAGTCAGGATGACACTGAACACTGCAGAGCAAATGTGACAAAAATGCTCATTAGAGACGTGTTTCTCCTCCTGCTTTGAAGCCTTCCAAATGCCCCCTCCTCGCCTAGGCAGAACAAGGTAGGGGCCACTTGACTCCTCCCGTCTCCCACTCTGGTAGCCCCACCCTCCAATCCCCAAATCTTCTTAGGAACCTTTCCTTTCCTTGGTTTTGCTTGTGGGACGTGTAAGATGTTTCCTTTGCATGGGGATTTTTTTTCTACCCCCTTTTGTTGAGCATTAGTAAACATGTTACATTGACCCCACAAGGCATCAAACATAAATTTAAGAGTTTAGAATTTGAGGCAGAAGAAAATAGATGAAGAGAGGAGGCTGGAGAATTGATTGGTCCCTGTTGGAACTGAGCAGGGACAGACAGGGCTCCCTCCAGTGTGCAGCGGGGTGCTTCTGAGGAGTGGACTCTCAACTCTGGACTGGTGGCACGAGTTAAGTCTTGGGCTGGACCTCCTTCAGCTCTCACACCCAGAATTGGTGCTGATCACGTGTCAACAAATGATTGGTGAGGAATGACCTTGGGCAGGCTGCCTTACTTGCTTCTCAGCCTCAGTTTCCTCACTTGTACCCTTTCTTTTTAAGGTTGTAATGAAGATCAGATATGATGGATATGAAAACACCAAAGAAATGTGAAATGAAATCCTTACTAGCCTTTGGATGTTATCACATCCAGCCCCTTCTCTTCTCTCTTTGAGTTACTTTTTCTTAGTTTCCTCAGATTCTCTCTTCCTTGCCTCTCCCCCCAGATCCCTCAATAAGATGTTGTCTGGGTAGAGAGCCACCTAGAAGTAATTAACACCCAAGTGTGAATTTAAATACATACCTCCTCTGCCAGCCTCAAAGTTTCATCCTGTCTTTGACCTGTGGGAAAGGGTTTAGGGCCACGGTCCCCAGTTTCAGTAGTCCCTGAATGGCAGGTTCCTGGGCTGTTCCCTGAGATTTGGATCCTGTAGGTTTGAGTTATGGCCTAGAAACCTGCCTTTTAGATGAGCAAGCCAAGTGATTTGGGTCCAGGTGCTCTCTGCTCATAAAACATGAACAAACATTGCTTTCTAGAAATAGGGGCTTTGGGAAGTGATAGAGATGTTTAGGGGGTGAGCAGAGGGTCCCATTGAACTTGTACCAGTGAGTGTCCTGTGGGCCTCAGAGAAAGCTGTTGCTTTGTCTAGAGGAGCAAGCATTCCTTCCACTGTTACAAGGTCTTCTAACCCAGCCATGCAGGATAGAATCACCAGAGGCCAAGCTATTGGTCTCAAGCACCCCTGCCTAAGTGATTACAACAGATAAGAACCCAGGGGGCTGTGACAAGGCCAGGGCACACGCCTGTAATCTGCATTGCTTTCCTGGGGCTAGAGCTGTCCAGAGGCTCCACCTGGTTCTCCCCTCACCTGAGACAGCCTGGTCTGGTTAGGCACTGACAGGAAGTATGTGTGAGGGTCCTTGCTGACCCTTATTCTTGTCTTCTAATCCTCCTTGAATCCTGTTATATCTATTTCCTAAATATTTCTAGAGATTGCCCTCTCCTTCTGCCCTTCATTGCCATCACTGAAGCCCTGATCCAGGGGCCAGTTCTACTCCATGGGTCCACTGCAGAGCTGTGGCAGTCGCCAAATGACACCCCCCACCCCCAGCAACCTTAGCTAACTTGTGACTCCATTTGCCACATCTAGTGTAACATAGCCCTGTCCCTGGCATAATGATCTGTGCTTATATTGACCCCCGGCCTTATGGACCACTCACAAAGAGAGGGCTGTCCCCTGTGGGGGACTGTGTGGCAAGGAAGGCCTTCCAGCTGCCATTTCCTCACCATGAGGAGGGAGGAGAAATCGACAGGACATGGCAGGGAGAGAAGCAGTGTGGAAGGGAAGAATGGAGTAGTGCACCTGGCAATGTGGAGGGCATGAAGGGCCCAACAAAGATGGTATGAGAGGTGTGGTGGGCCCAGAGGCCTGTTAGGAGAGGCTGGCAAGTAGGAAGGGAAAGACCAGCGATTCTAGTGTGGACCCCACTTTCTCATAGCAAAGGGAAGAAGGACAAGCTGAAAAAAGGAGGTCCAGAGTGGTCTTTATTTCTTTCAGTTTTAAAGATGAGAGAAATAATAGCTCATTCATGTGCCTATAAGAATGACCCAGTGGAGGAGGTCAGTCTACCCCAGAGGAAGAGGGGCAATTGCTGGAGGGTCATCCCTGTGCATCTGTGGGGTGGGATAGGAGGTCCCCACGTGCACGGCTGGGCTTGGCAGGAGCTCGGGTGGCTCATTCCCAAGAATAGGAGGGAAGGGACAGAGTGTGAGTGCTGACGTGGTAGGGGCAATGAGTTAGTACAGATGGACTCTTCTGGTTGGGGCTGGGTTCACAGTGAACTTGGAGGCAAGGGAGGCTGGGCAGGACAGATGGAAGTTTGAGGAGTAGGTATGGCAGTAGCAGATAGTTGGCTGGGCGAGTGATGAACCAGGGACATGTTGTGGTACTCCTGGACTCACTGGGCTGACCAAGCACGAATTACAGCAAGACCCATCAGCCTGGTGAGTCCAGCCTCATCTCCTCCCTCATGTGTGGCTTCCCCAGGTGGACCTCATCATCTAGGGAGACAGGAGAGGATACTGTCTGGCCAGGACAAATCTGGAGAAAGCGGAGGTGCAGGGGACGCTCACCTTGGCCATCTTCAGTGGAGGCTCGCAGCATGGTCCGTGCACCTGCTAGCTTGTGCTACAGCCCTCCTCCTCCTTCTCCTCCTCCTTCTCTTCCTTCTCGTTTGTGCTGTGTCCCACAACAAACCCAGCCATATCCACTCTCGAGGGGCAGAAAAGAAAGAGTTAAAATGAGTTGTCTCAGAGGCAGCCCACCCCCACTCCCTGGACATGTGTAGCAGCCTGGAAGGGGTAGTGGGGAGGGGGCAGATTTTGGATTGGGGAGAGCTGCGTTTGTTGGCCCAAAGCATGCTAGGCAAGTGCTCTACCACTGAGCCATCTCCTCCATCCATTTGTTGACCTTGGAGTCTGCAGATTTCTCTGTCATTCCTGGCTCAGCCACACTAGCTGGATGACCTCAGCTAAGGCCTTCCACGTCTCTGAGCCTCAGCCTCCTAATCTGTAAAGTGGCTGCTGTGGGATCCAGTGGGGTCCTTTTCCTCATATGTTGGGCACAGGAAACTCAGAGTCATGACTGTGGCTGTGTCTTTGCATCCCTGGGAAGTTTCAGGCTGAAGAACACATCAGTGGAAAGAAGAAGGGGATGGGTCAGCAAGAAGATGGACTGGAGGGGTAGGCTGAGGCAGCAGGGCTCACTGAGCAGAGCAAAGGTAAAATCCTTTCCCCAAGGCACTGGGCTCTCAGTGTGGCCGTTGCTGTGTGGAACCACCCTGCCATGGGGCAGCTTCCTTGCCGGGGCAGGGCTCCTACTCTCTTTTCAGAGCCCATGGTGGAGACCCTCTTTCCAGCACCCATGGCAGGTCCAGACATCAGCATTCTGCCCATGGTAGCCTCTTCACATCCATCCAGCAAGTCCTACCCATGCTGGGAGGTAACGAGCTTGTCTTTCAGATGAGGAAACCAAGCCTGGGAGAACTGGGACCTGGGATCATGTATTCTGCTCCTCACCCAATCAGTCCTCTTTTCACGAAACCAAGCTGTCTTTGGGTTGGATAAACCAGGCCCTGTACCACTTTGCAGTTGTGGGCAAGTCCCTGTCCCCAAGCCCCAGAGGCCCCACCTGCAGGGGAAGATGGGCCTGATGCTCTTTGAAACCCCCACAGCACCCCTTTTTGAAAATAATGTGCTGGGCTGGTGCTCTGTGGTGTTCCATTCCTCAGGCAGGGGAACATCTGGGGACTATCTCCTCCAACCATGGGCAGAGCTGGCAGGCAAGGCCCTTGGGGCAGAGTGACCAGGAACATGGCCCAGATCAGTGATGGTGAACTTTTAGAGCTTTCAGTGATAACAAACAGCCCACTGTGGCACAAGTGCCGTAGGTTTGCCACCACTAGCTCAGACCCTTCCCAAACACCCTGCAGCCTTAGCCTTGGGTGCTCCCAGCTATGAGTGTGGCTGCCCTGGGGCCAAAACAGTGTTCCAGGTCGGCCTAGCCTGGGACTCAGTGTTCCCAGCATCAGCCCAGGCCCCCCTCACTGCTAAGCATGCTGGCTGCTCCCCAGGGAACAGGGCAAACAAGCATCTATTGATTCCCGTCGTGGCTCAAAGAATACCCCTTTGTTGAGCATGTTACCTCCTACTCCCTGTGTCCTTGTCCAAGGAGAGGCACTCAGGTAGGAAGCGGCCAGGCCATGGCTCCTTTCCTGGGGACCTTGGAGGGATGTAAGGGATAGAACACCACCCTTGTTCCCAGAGGGGCCTCCATATCCTGTCTTCTTCTCAAAGTGCCCTCTGTCGTTTCTCAAGTTGGGCACCCTTGCCCAGCACCCTGGTTGCTGTGGCATTCTTTGTGGGAGGTCTGGTCCCAGGCTGCTCAGTGTTAAAGCCTCCCTGCATCGCAAGGCTCCACTCGAGTGGCCGCCTCTCCGCAGAGCTGCACTGCGGTGGGAGCACAGCCGGGGCAAGGAGACATGGCTCGTCTGTGTCTGCGCCTCCAGGCCCAGCCCAGAGCTTGATCCAGAGACATGTCGTTCTCAAGGAACACGTGGTTTCTGGCCATCTCCCAGTCACCTAGGCCTGAAAAGCTGACCAACTCGATACCCGTTGTTCATAAGAGTGGCTACTGAACTCCTGGGCTCAAGTAATCCTCCTGCCTCAGTCTCCTGAGTAGCTGGAACTACAGGCATGTGCCATGGTGCCCAGCTTGTCACAGGTTCTTCTGGTTCTTTCTAGAAGCCACCCAAGCTCCTTAGGCTGGACTTCACAGCCCTTCCCAGTCTGGCATCAAACTACCCAACTTCCTCTTGTGTGACCCGCCTGCTGCTGGACTCTCTACCGAAGTTCATCTGCCCCTTCTCTTAACATATGTGGTGGGCCACCATGGCTCTAGCAACTAGTGTAAGTGAGTGAGTGAGGCAGGGTCCCTTCCTTGAGGGACTCCCTGTCTTTGGGTCATCAGACAATAAACGTGTACACAAAGGACTGAAAGGTATAGTGTCAAACAGTGAGATTAGTGTTCAGAAGAAAATCCCATGAGGTCAGGGCATGGGGAGGGATGATGAACATGCACGTGTGGGAACAGCGAGGGGCCATGAGATGGAGCGGTGCAGTGACAGGAAGGCTGGGGCTGCGGTCAGGGAGGAAGGGCCGTGGTGACATCCCCATGCTCTCCAGGGGGCAGGAGGCTACTGCTCTGAGAGCTCCATGCCCTGGCTTATCCCCACCTCCAGCTCATCCTGCTGGGCCTGCTGTCTTTGCCCTCCATATCTGGATTCCAGGACCCAGAGCTGGCTCCCCCACCATTCTATTTTATTTTATTTTATTTTTTTATGTGGGTGCCGGGAGTTGGCCTCGGGACCTCGTGCTTGCTAGGCAAGTGCTTGTGCCACTGAGCGATATCACCGGCCCTTTTTTTCCTTTATGTGGGTACCAGGAGTTGAACTCAGGACCTCGCACTTGTTGGGCAGGTGCTTATGCTGCTGAGCTATCTCACTGGCCATCCCCCACCATTCTAAAGCCTCCTCGTTTACTCCAGACCACAGTCTCCTTCCAAACTCCTAAGATGATTCCTCTGGTCCTGGGGTTTAATTGCCCAGACTGTTCAAGTTCAGATTCTCAGACTCTTGCTTGGCATCCCCTGGGTGCCCCATCTCTGTGCTGGGTGAACATGTAGACAACTCATCTGGTTCTCGCTGTCTCCCCATGAAGTTTGGATTTTGCCCATTTTTTTACAGATGGGTAAACTGAAGCTAGTGGTTAAGCAACTTAACTGTGGCCTCAGTGGTGGAGATAGGATTTAGAAGGACAGTGTCTGACCCCACAAGTCCAGCTCTGTTCTCACTGGCCTGCAGCCACTTCTGCCTTTAAACCCTTTGGTTATGATCTTCAGTGGCTACAGCCTGCTGCTAATCTCCTTCCCCATCTTCTCTTCCATGTCACCCTCTGCTCCTAGGGCCATCAGGGCAGACACCTTGCTCTTCTCTGCATTCCCTGCCAGTGTGCTGTGCCAGCTGTAGAGTAAATGAGAGGATCCACAGGGGATAGCTTGTGACAGGGAAGCCCAGTGGTGGGCATTGCCTCTACACCTCCCTCCCTCCTGTGATGGCTTCCTGCCATGGTAGTCAGGGGAGACTGTGCCGTGACACTGTAACTCCGGGGAGCCACCAGCCACCCAGCAGAACCAGGGCCCAATGGTTTGGAAAAAGTTGCCATATCCTGGGGTGGTGTTGCTCTAAATACAACTCTGTCCCCAGATGCATGATGCAATGACATTGGAAGAGTCTTAAAGGTCTTTGTGACAATCATGCTTTGCTGGCACTAGCCAGTGTTCCACTTTTTCTTTTTTGGGTGCATTCGAGATGTCAATGGTAATGGTAAACAGTTACTTTACCAAAGATGTATAAAATGAAAGGAATACGTACAGTATCTTCTTGTTCCTCATAACAACCTGAGGGTGTGGGCATGATTATTACTCTATTTCACAGATGCAGAAACTGAGTCTCACACAGCTAAAGCAACTTGCCTGAGGTTACAGAGCTGATAAATGCTGGAACTCAAATCCCAGCTCCAGCCTGAGCTGGTGGACCTCCAGGACTGAACTCAACCTCTGCAGTCAGTTCTACAGCCAGGTGCTGGAGATTGATCATAGGCAGTGGATGTGTGAGGAATGCTTAGTTACAGGGGCTCCTAAGAGAGGGGCATGGTGGTCAGGAAGCTCAGGGCACTGCAAAGACAACTGGTCTTGGCGTCAGAAACCTAAGTTGAGATGCTGGCTCTACCTCCTCCCAGCTGTGTGTCCTTGCTCATGTTCTCTACCCTCTCTGTGCCTTCATTTCTTCAGCTGTGAAATGGAAGAATAATTAATCCTCCCTCCCTGGCATGCTCTGAGAAGAAGTGGGATGCTTTTTGTAAACATGCTTTGAGGCCATGAAGCACTTGTTGATGTATTATTACCCATTCTCAGAATATTAGAAGAATCAGGAACTGCATCGGGGAGTGGGGAGAGGAAAGTGCTGGAGTGGGCTTGCTCTGGGTAGAAAGAGGTAGGTGAATGTCTTCCTCAGCCAACCTCACATGACAAGAGAAGCCTGCTAACTAGGTCACCTTGCAGTAGGAAAGAGCTATTCCAGGATCTGCCTGCCGGTACAGAGCAGGAGCTGGGAGCAGCAGAGCCGGGCTATTTCAAGGGCAGCATAGAAAGCTCCTCCAACAGCTTTATCTTGGATCCCAGACCTGTCTTTGTGTCTTAGGCCTTAGGGGACCAGAAGACCCAAGTGAGCACCATGCTGGTGCCCTCTGCATGGCTGCCCGGCACTGTCACAGCATGGCCTTCCCGGCCCCTGGGACCACTCTCCCAGGCAGCTTGGGTGAGGACAGCAAGTCACTAGATGTGCATTTCCCACCCTGCTAGGAGACTTGCTCACTCATGCTAGGTCCCTTCACCATGCTGGGCCTGGGGATGGAGCTCATTGTGAATGGGTTTGATCCCCAGTACTGGGGCAGGGTGGGGGCTATTTACTGAGATTTAAATTCAGCATGACTTTAGGATAAGTGCTTCGCAGTACTCGTCATGCCATCATGTAGGTAAATCAGTATGTTTCGATAGGCAGATACAGGAAAAGAGCCCAGCATAGCATGTTACATAGTCAGTGATCAGTAATGGACCATTGTTGCTACTGTGTTAATCTCATTGTGAACATTGCTCAGAATTTAATTGGAAATTATAAAGCTTCAGAGTGGTTGATGAAGGTAGAGGGTTTTCTAAGGCATTAGAAAAGACAACAATCCCATTCTTGAGTGAATTGTCAAAAGGAAAAGGGTAGAAACTAGAATCATGGGGCTGGTGAGATAGCTCAGCGGCATAAGCGCCTGCCTGGCAAGCGCAAGGGCCCGAATTCGACTCCTGGAACCCACATACGAAAAAAGGGCTGGTGATATCGCTCAGCGGCACCGGCGCCTGCTGGCACGCGAGGTCCTGAGGTCGACCCCCGGTACCCACACACACACAAAAAAAATAAGTAAAAAAATAAAAACTAGAATCATAAACAACTTCATTGCAGCATTCTCTGTAATTATGAGAAATGGAGAAAATGTATATATCAAGCAATAAGGGAGTGGTTATGCAAATTATGGTTGATCTCTTTGGTGGAAAATTACTCTCCCACTTAAAATGATGATAATATGACCTAACATGGAAAATACTTATTATGCAATTACTGTTACAGGAAAAATGCTGGATAGAAAAATTCTATTTCTGCTCTAATTATATCTCTATTAAAAATATCTGCATGTCAAGCAGAGCTGAGAGGGAAAATGCAAACAGTCAATGTGTCAAATGATGGAATTGAGGGTTTCTCTTTTTGTAACTGATTTAATAATCCAACCATAACTTATTGAGCATTAACTAAGTGTCAGTCACTAGGTTAGGCATGATTATTACTGTGGATATATTAGGCTTCAGGAAGACATAAAGAGAAAGAGAGGCTTTGTTGACTCCCAGAACCACTTCAAGGCTGATGTGCAATCTTCAGGCCATCAGGGACCCCAGGTCTCTACCTGGTGGCTCTGCCATTCCTAGGGAGTTACCTTTCCCCACATGGTCTAAAAGTGCACACCACCACGCCCACACCCCAGGCAGGGGAGGGCATGCCCTTTTCCAGGAAGGGTCTGACCGAAGTTGCTTATACTGCCTCTAATTCTTACGAATTGGGCAGGATTTGGTCACAACCAGCTGCAAGTTAGATTGGAGCATGTCATTCCTTTGGGAGGCCATGATCCTAGCTAAAAAGAACCCCTATTAATATAGAAGAAGGTAGAACAGCAACTGGGGCATCACCGCTGCAGCATCCCAAATAAAGTCAAGACCACAACCTTTAGAGTCCACTGTCCAAGAAGAGAAACATGGGGCTCAGGAGAATTACAGCTGGGAAGTGCTATGGTAGGGTTGTGAGGTTGCTGAGGACGGGAGGGCCAAGGCTGCCTGGAGGTTGCTAGCAGCTCCTTTTCCCTGGAAGACGTTGCCCTCACTGGGAGCTACAGGATCGCGCCCCTCCCGTGCTGCTTTATCGCACAGCACTGTGCTCTCCTCAAAGACCTGCATGACCAGAGGAGTGAGGACCCTGCTGGCCCAAGCTGGGACCATCCAGTGTCTTCTGGTTGCAGAGTATAGTGGAGCAGGGCAGCTCTGGGGCCATGGTGTCCCCTGTAGTAGCAGGCTTTTCCTGTTGTGATCCCTAGAGACCTCTTGATCCACCCATCATACCAATTGTCTATTCAACTCCTCATTCTTGGATCTGTTGCCTCCCAAGAAACCCATTGCCTGCTCCCCAATGCCTATGGCTTTTTTTTTTCCCCCTTAGAGATACCTGAAAATAAGCTGAACTAATTCAGGGGTCAGGATAGGTTAATAAGCCATCTTGCTGGATTCAAGGCCAGGCTGTCTTCCCCTCAGGTGTGATGAGAAGCCAGGAGGGTTTTAAGGAGGGCAAAGGGGAGGGGTTTCCAGGCAGGGAGTCAGCAGTATATAAATCTGGAAGCCTTTTATTTCTGTTAGTGGTTTATTGATTATGCAACAAAATGAGCACCAAGAGGAGAAAATACCTAACAAAGGCCCTGGAGGGACCAGGGAGTGGGCAGCTGATGGCAGCCCCTGGAGGAAGGGCTGGCGATCTGCCACCTAGGGCGAGCTGGGAGCTTGGCTGTGTGGGCCTAAGCTTGCTGGAGGACCTCTCTGGACCCATGTCTCCAATTCTAAGAGGAAATCAAGAGTGTTTAAGTGCATTCACAACCACGGCAATATCTACAACAACTTTAAAACCCTACTCCCTCCGGCGCTGGTTTAACCCTTGTGAGGTGCTCCTCACTCCTGTCTGTCCATGACCTCCCTGCTGTCTGCCCGTCAGCAGCTCCCGACAGCTTGGCTCTGCCCTGTGTACTGAGTTCATTTCCTTCTCCCACAGCTCAGCAGCCACACCATGGAGCCCCGGCTGGTTCACCTCCTCACCGGCTTTCCTGCTGTTATTTTCATCCCCTTCCAATTTGTTCTGTTCAAAATAGCCAGTGTGATCCTTTTAAAAAATCAGATCAAGTGAAAGAAGCCAGTCTGAAAAGGTTACATACTTTGTGATTCCCAACTGGAGGATGTTTCAGAAAAGACAGAAATTATGGGGATAATAAACAGATCAGCAGTTGCCAGGAATCTGAGGGTGGGATGAGCAGGTGGAGCGCATGGGGTTTGTAGGGCAGTGAAGCTATCCCGTCTGGTTCGGGAATGGGGATCCAGGCCATGTGTTTGTCAGAACCCATGGGCAGCACACAGTGCACCCTGGTATAAAGTACGGGCTTTAGTTGCTTTAGTTCGTAATAATGTATTGGCTCATCAGTTGAAACAAATATACCACACTAATGCAAGGGGCTAATAATAGAGGATGGGGGGGAGGCTGAGAAGAAATTATCTGTACTTTCTACTGAATTTTTCTATAAATCTAAATCTATGCTAAAAATAATGTCTATTAATTTTTAAAAAATCAGATCATGTCATTTTCCTGTTTAAAAACCGTCCCACGGCTTCCCATTGTACCTTGAAAAAAAAAAAAAAAAGAAAAAAATCTCCTCCCCCTGGCTTGTGAAGCCTCTGTGATGTGGCCCCTGCTTTGTGCCTTTCTCTATCAGCTGACCCTGCACTCAGAGCTTCCTTCTGTTCCCAGAGATGCCCACGTTGCTCCCATCTCAGGGCCTTTGCACTTCCTGGTCCCTCTGTCTGCACTCTCTTTCCCCTGATTACCAGATGGCTGGCGCCCTCTTATCAGCCATGTCTCAGCTCCTTAGAGAGGGCACCCCTGAGCCCTCACTGAAAGCAGGCACTTCTTGCCATATAATCCTACTATTACTCTGCATGAATCGCTAGCTGATATTTTTCTTGCTTGTGCATTTGTTTCCTTGTGGAGTGCCTGGATCCCCACCAGAATGTAGTTGCTATGGGAATAGGTTTTCTCTATCATTTTCATTGCTTATCCCCATCTCCTAGAACAGTGCCTGACTTTTCAAAGGTGCTCCATAGATACTTGTTGATTGGGTGAGTTAGGTGAAAAGTGAATGAATGAATGAATGAATGAATGAAGTTATTGAAGCTCCCTCAGGGTCTGACCTGTGCTGGACCCTGGATAAGGTATGGTTCATGACCCTGGAATCTCACAGTCTACTACACAGAGGTTTATACTAAGCCTGGTGAATAGAATAGAGTGGTTAAGAGCATGAGCCATGGAGTCAGACTGCCCAGTTCAAATCCTGGCTCTGGGTCCTGAGCTGTGGAGGGAAAACACGCAGAAAAGTTCCTCGAGCTTATTACATGCTCAGTAAATGCCAGTTTGCATCCCTATCATGCAGGCCACATAAGGAACCACAGAACAGCACACCTCTGGCACCAGAGTTCAAACAAACTAGGAAATCACTTTAATTTTTTGCTGGATCACTCGTTGCAGCCCTATGGAACTGAGCATGGAAAGATGCAGGGCATTCTGGGGGAAACTCAATTTAAAACCATGAGAAATGGATACTGACTGTGCTAGGAAGTTTGATATGCATGATGTCATTTCCTCCTCACACAACTCTGTGGGGCTGGTCCTGTTAGGGCTACTTCACGGGGAATGAGCCGAGATTCAGGGGGTAAAGTGATATGTACTATGTGACATAACCAAGCAAAGACTCACACCCACACTGAACTGAAGTCAGTTGCACTGTCCCCTCACCATGGCTGCTCTGGAAAGCACAGACATGGCCCTTGAGCCTGGGCACTTGGTGAGTGACAGGAAACACAGTTGATAGGAGTGGGGTCGTTGGTGTAGACTGACTTGATTTCAAATCTTACCCGGGTGAGAACATGGACAAGCCTCCATCAGGGAAAAATGAGGGTCACGGCAGTGTCTGCCCTGTAGGTGGGCCTCTGTGACAACAGGTCCCCTGTTCTCAGGACAGCGCCTGCAAAGGGTGGGCTCCTGGCAAACACTCAGTGATTGTACACAGTGAAGAGCTGTTATGAGAGTTGAGATGAGATGAGACGAGACAAGGTGAGATGAGATGAGGCCAGGTGGTCGGATACACGACAGGTAGTTCCCAAAATTCCTTAAGGAAGGGCTCCGGCTGGGGATCCTATGACACAGCACTGGTGTGGATAGTTCTGAGGAAGGCACTGGGAGTTGGGAGGAGTAACATCGACCATCTTGACACATGGGGTACCTAGGCTCAGAGAACGGTGTGATCTGTTCAGAACACCCAGCAGGGTGGTGAGAGCTGGCTGGAAGCATGACTGTCCATCCTCATATGGTGGACAGGGGGAAAAGAAGCAGAGAAAGGGAGCTCCAAGCCCCGGTCCCCTTCTGCAGCCCTGGCTAGGGCCTCCCATTCTGTTCTCATGGGGGTGTGGTTGTGAGGGAACTGTGCTGCTCACTGGTGCTCGCCAGCTTCCCTCTGGGGGTTCTTCAAACCAGGCACCTTCAGGCTTGGCTGGCTCCAGGAGCAGCTCCCTGGAGAGGTCACAGTGCCAGAGGCCTCAGGATCCTGCCCCTCTTCTCCACCCCCAGTGCCCCTGCCCAGACAGGTCACCCTCTTGCTCTCTGGCTGGACTCAAGTACTGGCTCTGCCACTTTCTACACTGGGGCTGGTGGCTTCTTTCAGCCTTGGTTCCTTCAAGTTCAGAGTAGAGAAAAATCACATTACCTTTGCAGAGCTGTGAAGATTCAATGTGCATATGTATGTATAGTGCTAGCACAGCACAGAGCTTGGACACCAACAACAAGGGACAGTCTCCTTCCTTTTATTTTTTTATTTTTTATTTTTTTTTTAGACAGGGTCTTGCTATGTAGTTCAGGCTCCCTTGAGCTCTTGGTGATCCTCCTGCCTCAGCCTCCTGAGCACTGGGATTACAGGAATGTGCCACCGTGCCCAGCTTCTTCCTTCCTTCCTTAGATCATCGCCCTGCTGGCATTGGAGGCAGACTCAGCCGTCAGCCCCTTGATGATACCATCCTGTTTGACAACCTTTTACTCTTCCAGCATTCTCTCAGATGAAGTCAGAATTCCTCAGCTGGACATCTAGGACCTACTTCCTCTGCCTCAAGCCATTCCACCTTCCTGCTTTTCTGCCATCTCTTTATAACAAACGTGTGGTCAAGTTAATAAACCATTTCGAAAATGTTGCTCATAAATCTCTGTCTTGTGGACCCAAGACACTTTCACATATGAAGAGTTCAGAGAAACCCTTCAGGAAAACGTCTGGTTAACTAACCTTGCTCAATCCAGAATTACCCAAATGAATTTGATGGTGGAACCTGATTCATGTTCTACAGAACCACTCTTGTTCCTTTTCCCTCCCTTGTGCTCTGCCTACGCCAGTGCTTCCGCCCACGGAGCCTTCCCTCCCAGGAAGAAGCGACCCACGCCATGGGCAGTGATGGCAGAAGAGATGCTGGGGATGCATTGGAGTCATGCTCTGCACAACTGCAGATGAACAGGAGATGCGCTGCTCAGAGCAGGGACACGAGGACTTCAGTTAGGGACACGCTGAGTTCGAGGTTGCAGATGGGGTTAATCTTTTAAGGGGAGTAAAGATAGTACATTCAGGCACGTCGTGCTATATTAAGAATACAAAAGTAGGTGAAGTAATCATAGGTTGAACAGAGACTTTGGGTTGGGAAGAGAGAGATCACTTGTGTGTTATATCAAAAAGCGCTGGATTCGTCTTTTAATGTTTTTTTTTTTTTTTTTAATGGAAAAGATGTTACAAATGAAGACTGGTTTTAGTACAAA
Source organism: Erethizon dorsatum (assembly GCA_028451465.1). NCBI lineage: Eukaryota > Metazoa > Chordata > Mammalia > Rodentia > Erethizontidae > Erethizon > Erethizon dorsatum. The sequence continues at coordinate 102,620,220 of CM051827.1, read as the reverse complement.
GGAGCTGCGGGTGGGGAGTTTTAGTGGGGTGGAGGCCACGGTAGACCCAGCCGGTGATGGCTTTCATCGTCCTGGTGGTGGGTAAAGCATCTTGACAGAAATCACGGTAGGGACACTCTGGTGTCACTTAGGAGATTCATTCATTCATTCATTCATTCATTCATTCATTCATTCATTCAGTAAATGGTATTTATTTATTTGTCTGTCAATGTCCCAGGGATTGGAGACATAACAGGGATCTACAATTCCTTAGCTTCTACTGGAAGACACCAGCAGCAGTCATGTCATCATTTGACATTGTGGCAAGTGCCATAAAGGGAAAGACAGTAGACTCAAGATTGGAAAGTAATGAGGTGTTGTATGATTCGAGGGGCCCAGGCCTCCCTGAAGGAGAAATATTTGAGTTTAAATAAGACAATTGAGAAATTAACAGATTTCTGATTTGAAAATATGTTACCTTCATATTTTTGTCATCTTTAAATTTGTGTTAAATAACTGACATAAAATATTAAAACTTTCATAGAATATGAAATAAAAGCTATAATAAAAATGAACAATGAAACCAGTTGAAATCAATAGAAAATCAATAGAAGAAAATGGTAACTAAGACATTTTTGATCTTTCCAGAAGCAGTAACTTAAGAAAAATTTGAGAAGCAGGTAGGAAGCATCTCGTGGAGTTTTTGGTAATCTTAAAAATGAGTAGATCACATCCACACATTGGGAAAAATATTTAAATGTTTTGCTGATATGACACAAATTATTGAACTGACTAAGAAAGCATAAGACATATAATGTACCACTTCAAAAGGACATTAATGACAAACTGGATAATGAGTACCAATTAAAAGAGGATTTAGGATTAGTCATTGCACAAGAAAATTTAAAGTGTTTTGAAAGAAATTTAACAGAGGTTTTCACACGTTTGACAACAATCCTAAAAATGTACACAACATGACCAATACCATGTTTGAAACTAGAATAAACTTTAAAAAATTATCCGTGGTTTGTTTTCAATACACTGTGCTGGAGGGAAGTCTGAATCATCTCTCTTTTCTCTCTCTAGAAACGCAGAATTACAAAATTGTTATCATATGTAAAGAGGCAACCAAAGAAAATGTAGCCCAAAATGTAGGAAATTATACAGGCATATCAGACAGGCGATTAATAAGAATGTAATGTGCTTTTCTGTATTCTATGACTTCCAAGCTATTTGTCAGCTGCTAAAATTTTATATTCAATCATGATGTATTCTTTTACCACAAATTGGCCTTCACATTTATACTCGAACTTGTTAGCTGTTGTACAATACTGCTGTGTAAAACACTGATCCCAAATTCAGGGGCTTTCAGCCATAATTCTTTACTTGCACAGATCTGCAGATCTACAGCTTTGGATCTGGCGCTCAGGTCGTTTGGGCTGGGCCAGTTGGATGGCTCTTGTCCGTGTGTCTCTCATTTTCCTACACTGACTGATATGCACACCAGGGAGTGTCCTCATGGTGATGGCAAAGTACAAGGAGACCAGACTCATACTCCTACTGTCACTTCCACCCAATTCTGTTGGCCAAAGCAAATCACATGGCTAAGCCTAGAGTCAAGGTGAAAATACACTCTGCTTCAGAACTGCCAGGTTGCTCGGCAAAGTTGTAGACACAGGAGGAGTGAAGAATTAGGCCCATTAATGTTATCTCCTATGACACTAATTTTACCGTTGTGTTTGGTAATCTTTTTCTTAAAGAGCCTCTCACACCCCGCCCCCTTCCTGAAATTGTATAAAACACAGCCTTCCACAGAACCCACATCTGTCCCTGGTGGCTATGTTCTTCCAGTGGCACCCAAGGTAGCTGCAGACTGATTGCTGTAACAGTGAGCTTTCTGCATGTAAGAGCTTCATTAGTATTTGGTAATACTTGATACAACAAAGTTCTATTGAATTCAAAGCCCACTTATATCATTTTGGGCAACCTCATTCATTTATGACCAAAAAAAAAAGGAAGCACTGTTAGATTCTTTGAGTAAAATTTCAGTTGTGGTAAATGCTTAAACGGCTGTAATTTATAGAGGTAGTTATTTTAAAACTTTTTTTTTTTTTTTTTTGTGGGTACCGGGGGTCGACCTCAGGACCTCGCGTGCCAGCAGGCGCCCGTGCCGCTGAGCGATATCACCGGCCCCTTTTTTGTATGTGGGTTCCGGGAGTCGAACTCAGGCCCTCGCGCTTGCTGGGCAGGAGCTTAAGCCGCTGAGCCATCTCACCGGCCCTATTTTAAAACTTTTGACCAGGAATTTTATGTAGCTGCTGGAAACACAACATCTTATCTAAAAATTCATGTTCACAGAAGCAGACTCAAATCTCTAAGTGAAAATTTTGACAAGATTTTATTTGGGAGCATTTACAAAGTCATTCAGTGGTTTTGCTGATTGCTTTTCAGGGGGGTTAAGCACACAAAATTAGAGTATCATAATTTTTGGTGTTTGGCACACTCTTTCCATTGGTTCGTGTATATTATACTTGCGGTTTAGTTTTTTATAATACTGCTGTCTAAAACAAAAGCCAGTGCTGTGGCCAGAACCTATAAATAGCCATAAGCTCCCCGTGCTATGCCCTGGTTCCCCTCAACGCTGCATTTTTATTTTCACAAATCCTGGACACTTTTACCTTTGTGAGCCTCTCCCTACACATGCAACCCCCCCAACATACACATGCATACGTATATACATATATGTGTACACACACGTGTATTTTATGATTGTATTGGTACTGTATAAAATATGCATTTAATATGTTAAAAGGTTTTCTTTGGTTTAAAAGCCAATCATTTTCCTCTGATTTTAAATAAATTATTTTTGTGGGCCCCTTAAGTATGAGGGGCTTAAGCATGCTGTCCACCATGCTGCTGGATGAATGGGCCCTCCCCACTCTGCTCATGAAGAACCATCACCTCGTGTCCTGTGTTCATCATCCCTTATTTTCTTTTGCTTTTGAGACAGGGTCTTGATATCTAGCCCAGGCCAGACTTGAACTTGCAATCCTCCTGTCTCAGCCTCCTGAGTGCTGGAATTACAGGCCTACACTGGCATGCCAAGCTGTTTCTTCTTTATATCATAATTTGTTATAATTATGTGTATTCTTTAAAGCATACTTTTATTTTGTACTTTATGTATGTATTTTTTGTGTGTGTGTGGTACCAGTGATTGAACTCAGGACCTTGGCACTGAGCTACATCCTCATCTTTTTATTTATTTATTTCATTTATTTATTTATTTATTTTTTTGAGACAGGAGTTAAGTCACTAAGTTGCCCAGGCTGGTCTCAAACTTGTAATCTTCCTGCCTCAGCCTCCCACATTGCTGGGATTACAGGACAAAAGCATACTTCTAATGTTAGTCATTTTTAACTCTGCAAAAGGATAGTGCATGGTATATAATCTTTTGAGATCTACTTGTCTTGATTACTATTAGAGCGACAAGATGAAGTCATATTTGAGGCACATCTCTGTAGTCTATTTATCCTGATTTCTGTCTATTGTATGCTGTATGGGAGCTTATCACGGTCTATTCACAACTCTCCTATCAGGGATGGATATTTTTCATCCTCTCCTAAGGGACAAACCTCTATATTTCAATGGCTTATAGCAACAAACATTTATTTCCAGTTCTCACTCTGTGAGCTGAGAACTGGCTTTGCTAGGGAAGAGTCTTTGCCAACACAGCCTGGCAAGGGTGCAGAGGGAATGAATAATTATGAACAAATAATGCAATCAATCCCAGATGGTTTCTGGTTTTACCACGTGAACGGCGCTGTAAGGCTTCTGGGTCATAAGCTGTGTGAATGTTCAGCTTTAGAAGATAACGCCAGACTTTGCCATAATGGTTTCTCTGATTTACATTCCCACTGGCAGTGTGCAGAATGTCACGGGGTCCATATCTTTCCAGGGCTTAGTATTACCAGACTTTTAACACTGCAGATTGAATGGATGTTAAATGGTGCTTTACTGAGACCTCGATTTGTATTTTCTGGGTCACCCCCAACCTTGACCATCTCTTCACACTTTCATGGCTGGATGTGCTTCCTTTTGTCCATTTTCATTTCATTTCTTTCTTTCTTTCTTTCTTTCTTTCTTTCTTTCTTTCTTTCTTTCTTTCTTTCTTTCTTTCTTTCTTTCTTTCTTCCTTCCTTCCTTCCTTCCTTCCTTCCTTCCTTCCTTCCTTTCTTTCTTTCTTTCTTTCTTTTTTTAAGTTTTCTTTCTTACTGAATTTAGTTCTTAATAAATTCTCAGCTGGGCGTAGTGGCGCGTACCTGTAATCCCAGCACTCAAGAGGCTGAGGCAGGAGGACAGCTGCAAGTTCGAGGCCAGCCTTGGCTACATAGGGAGACCCAGTCTCAAAAAAATAAAAAATAAAAAATATCCATACTAGACTTTCGTTGTTTATATTACTGAGATTTTCCCCTCTCATTTTACTCCTCTCATAACTTATCATTTCACTTTCTTTAAGGTGTCTTGTTGAACCTATGTTCTTAACTCTAATATAGTAAGTTTATCAATCTTGCATTTTGTAGTAAATGCCTTCTAGGCTTGTTTAAGAAATCTTTACCTCTGGCTCTAAATATAGGTAAATACCTATATTGTCTCCTCTGAGTTTTAAAGTTTTATTTTTGAAATCTAAGTCCCTAAACCACCTAGACTAGATCTTTGCGTGTGTTGGGAAGTCATTTTTCCCAGCTCCGTTTATTGGTCCCTCCTTCCATTGTCAGGCACCACCCTGCCCCCATATGGCTCATCCTCATGTGGATTGATTCTGATCTCTCTGGTCCGTCTCACGGTCAGTTTGTCCTGGGATAGATAACCCACTGCCTTAACTGGCCTGGCTCCATAGAGGGTCCTGATTTCTGCCCTTTGTCAGACTACAGCGAGGGCCCTGACCTGGTGTGGGGGAGTTGGACCATCTCCAACACACAGCAACGCCGGTGGAAAAGCAACAGGGTGAGGGATTCAGAAGCAAATTCAGATTCAGCCTGAGCTCTGCTCCCTCTCGCTGAACGGCCTCAGTTCTATCAATTTTCCCTTAGAAACTCGGTGTTCTTGTGTCAACCAGGAGGAATGACACCACCTGCAAGAGCCTTCTGAGGATCAAGTAAGGCTGTGTACAAGAAAAGCTCCCAGCACGGCGCCTGTTTGTCCAGGCTGTGTTTGTGAAATGGAGCCCAGAGGACACGGGTGACATGCTCCAGGTCACAAGAACAGATTGACCCCATCCTGCCTCTTCACGGCTAGAACCCAGAGACTTTCCAGACGTTAGTCTTTTCAGTTTTTGTTTTCTTACCTTTCCTCCTCTTCAAAAACGAAAAACTCCATTTCTGAAAGCTTACAGGACTTCATAGTTCCCAGCCCTCCCCCGTTTGGCTCTTTCTTATCTGATGGGAACAGACTGAACCAGATAAGGATCTAATGATGTTGGAAAGGAAGTTGGGTTTATTTAAAATTCACCTTCTTTTGGCTCTGTTGCCATTGGCTGTGGCTCAGCCATGGCTCAGGGGCATCTGAAAGACTCAGGACGTGGGCACAGCTTCCTGAAGAGCCCCCGACAGTAATGTGCCCCTGGAACTTGGGAATCATGGCCTTGAGGGTTAACTGCTGAAATCTCTGCTGATCTCACGGAGTGCTTGGCACAGAGTAAGTGCTAAGTACGCATGGAATGAATCAATGAACATGACAGAGAGATGCAGGGTCACCTTGAGGAGACAGTTTGACCTTGTTGTTTTTTTCTTAGCGTGGTCCCATGCATGGGTCGTGTGCATGCTAAGCACACACTTTACTGCTGAGCTACATCCCCACACCCAGTTGGGCTTGTTCGAAAGGCAATAACGTATCCAGACAAGGGGTATGCAGCTCACCACATTTGGTGGTTTTACAAGAAGAAAGGTTTAGAAAACAATATGAGCATAGTAAGAGTTGCAATGATCAAAATATGTAATTAGGGGCTGGTGAGATGGCTCAGTGGCATAAGCACCTGCCTGGCAAGCGCAAGGTCCTGAGTTCGACTCCTGGTACCCACACACAAAAAAAATGTAACTGTCTCAGAAAGTAACCATGGGGAGGTAAGTGGAATGGAACAGAATGTACAAATAGACCCAAACATATAAGAAAATCTGGTATATGATAAGATGACATTTCAGAAATTCGAGGGAAAAATACAGGATAGGATAATTGATGAGCTATTTAGGGGGAAAAATCAAACTATCTCTAACTCACTGCGACCACAAAAATAAATTCCACATAGATTAAATGTGCACAGATACAAAACAAAACCATAAAAATACTAGAAGAAATTATCAGAAAAGATTTTCATAATTACAGTATGAAGTGGAGAAAATCTTCAAAATGAGACACAAGGGCCGGTGAGATGGCTCAGCGGCGTAAGCGCCTGCCTTGCAAGCGCGAGGGCCCGAGTTCGACTCCCGGATCCCACATATGAAAAAGGGGGCCGGTGATATTGCTCAGCGGCCTGGGCGCCTGCTGGCGCGCGAGGTCCTGAGGTCGAACCCCTGGTACCCACAAAAAAAAAAAAAAAAAAAAAAAAGAGACACAAATCTCAGAAATTATTAAGAGCAAGATGGACAGATCTTGTGTTGTGGGGAAAATGTACACAAAGCAAATGACAAACACTAAATAGGAACATTTAATACATGTGTATTAGCAAAAAATTGATTTGGTTTCCATACAACAGACGAGGGCTAAAATCCTGATATGTAAAATATTCTTACAAATTAAATTTTTAAAAATTTACATAGGAGGAAAAATAACAATAAAAACTATGAGTAAGAAAAAAGGGTAAGGTAACTCCACAGAAAAACAAATCCAAAGTTTAAACAGCAATGTTTATTTTTCAGGTATCAGCTTTGTAAAAATTAAAAAACATTAAGTGTTGGGTGGAGTGCCAATAGGGTTCTATTGACAGGCCAGTACAAGTATGAATTACTTTTGGAGAGAAGTTAATTACTTTCTATCAAAAATTTATAGGCTGGGCATGGTGGCGCATACCTATAATCCCAGCACTCAGGAGGCTGATGCAGGAGGATTGCTGGGAGTTCATGGCCCTCTGAGCTACATAGTAAGTTCAAGACTAGCCTGAACTACATAGTGAGACCCTGTCTCCAAAAAAAAAAAAAAAATTATACTTATGTCCCCTTTTATTAAATCAGTTCCACCTTTGGCATTTATTTATAGAAATATTGTCAAATGTGAGCACATATCAATATAGAGGAAGTTCTTTGCAGTATAATTAGAATAATAAAAGATTGGAAATACATGTGTATTAGCAAAAGATTGAGCAATTCATGATACAATATGTTCATATTATAGAGCTGAGAAAAAGAATGAGAGAGCTAACCATAGATGCCAACATGGAAAGATGTCCACAACTTAGTACTCCAACTTGAAAAAAAGAGCAAGTTGAATAACACTTATTTTAAATACACATATAACATATTATTACATAGGTAACATAAGCTATAACTTACTTATATTTTAGTATTTCATTATATTTTAATGTGTACTTTAAAAATGGTTTTTCTGGGGCTGGTGAGATGGCTCAGTGGCGCAAGTGCCTGCTGGCAAGCGCGAGGTCCTGAGTTTGACTCCCAGTACCCACACACACACACAAAAAGTGGTTTTTCTCCCATTTATATTCATATATTTAAAAACACACATTTATACATCCATTTGATTATATGCGATTATACATACGTGGAAATTTACCCACCAAAATGTTAACAGTTATTTAGATTGAATGTAAAGGTTGCAATTAACATCTAGGTTCTCTATTACTTGAATTTTTTCCAATGAGCATATACTATTTTTGTAACCGTATTAAAAATCATTTCTGTTAAAAATATTATAGGGCCGGTGAGATGGCTCAGCGGCGTAAGCGCCTTCCTTGCAAGCGCGAGGGCCCGAGTTCGACTCCCGGATCCCACATACGAAAAAGGGGCCGGTGATATCGCTCAGCGGCACGGGTGCCTGTTGGCACGTGAGGTCCTGAGGTCGACCCCCCGGTACCCACAAAAAAAAAAAAAAAAAAAAAAATATTATAACGTTTGGTTAAGAAATTTTGATGCTTTGGTTTACATATCGGTTGGTTACTAAATCGTCTCGAAGGACAGAAGGCTCCGATACTGGAAGCAAATCAGATTTTCTGCTGGAACATGTTCCCCTCCGCTGGCTGCTAGAGACTTCTCACCAAGACTCCTGGCTTCCTTTTAGAGCCAAGAGAGCCAGAGAGGCTGTGTGCATTTGCCCGGGACTCTTTGGGACATAACAAGTATGACCGAAGTGCAGCCAGGCTCACCCTGAACAGGTAAGCCACCTTGGTCACTGAGTCATAGCCAGGGTGTCACAAGCATGACATGAACTTTCTACCACGCCGGTGGCGAAGCCTGGCTGTACAACTGGCGCAAGGTAGAAAAATGATTTGCAACCAGTCTTGAATGGGAAGAGAGGAGAAAGGGGGCCAGCGCCCCCTACAGGGCTAATGGAGCACGGAGTCTGCCATTTTAGGAAGGGAGGACAGAGAAGTGGGTGGAGACGGAGGGTGTGGTGGGGTGGGGAGCAGGCAATACCACATTCTATCCTGCGCGCCAGTGGGTGAGGCTCCAGTTGGTGCAGCTGGTGACATCTGCTGGAAATGGCCTTTGTGGTGGAGATAGCTTCATAATATCGCAAAAACTACTTCATATAGCAGCAACATTCTCTAGCCTAAGAGAAATTGAACTAATAGCATGAAACTGTATGTGTTCCTGTGTCCTCAGTGCCAGGGGTCTGGCACAGAGCAGGGGCTCAGTAGATGCTTGAGAAGGACAGAAGTAAGGGAGATTGGGAAGGGAGAAAGAAGGGGGGAAAAATGGGGATAATGATCCAAGGACCATGGAGCTCTTTTCTGGCTTCAAGAGCTTAGGAGATCCTTTGAAGGGGTCCCTGGAAGGCTATTTCCACTGCACCGCCCACCTCCAAGGCTTCCACACACTGCTCTGTAGAGCGGTGTTGGGGAGGCATTATGGGAGGAGGAGAGAGAAGGTTGGACTAGCTCAAGGATTCTGACCTAGAGTTCCAGAACCCCAGGGAACTCCCAAGATAGAAATGGGCACCATGAGCTATTCTGGTACTTCTAAATGCAAAGCAAGAATTAAGCAATTGCTCAGGATAAGACTGTATGTGCTGACAGGCCAGGTATCTGTCTTTGTAGGGGGAACTCCATCACTCCCAAGATGAAGGGAAGAATTTGGGTCAAGTTTGTCCTGCAGGAGGACCAGCCTAGGGTAGCCCATATCCAGTTGTGTGCTTTGGGATAAGGGACTAAACCTCTCCTAGTGTCAGTTTCTTCCTCAGTACAATGGGGGTCATAAGAGTACCCCACTTTATGTGGAGATTGAAGGAGATGGTACACATAAAGCGCTTGGCAGCCAGCCTGGCCCAGAGTCAGCCCTAGGCAAGTGGTAGTTACTATCATTATTAATTCAGAATAGGAAGTCTGGACATCTCTTGCTAATTAGAAACTCTGATTTGAGCTATATATATATTGATTAATAAGTAGTAGGAAATGAATGAATTATTAATTACACAGAGCAACTTGTGTGGAAGATGTCTTTCAAAACCTTGAGACCTGTCCTAGAGAGAAGTCCTAAGAGTGTACTCGGTGGCACCAAGGTGGAGGCCCTGTATTAGGCCCCTTGGAGCCGGGGTGTAACAGGAGACAGAGTTGCCCCTCTTCTGGGCTGTGCCACAGTTGTTCCCTCCATGTGGAAGCCCTTCCTCTCGCTTCTCTCTGGCTGACTCCTACTACATCAGGAAACCTCTGGGGCCCTTCTCTCTGAGTCTCGACCCGGGACTGCAGGACACGGGCCTCTGTGACACTCCGCCGTGCAGTGCCTCTTGGGCCTGACTGCATCCGGTCACCATACAGGCCTGGCAGCGCGGGGTCTGAGGAGCAGGTTGCAGTGGGTCCTAAGAGTCTGTGGTTCTCCCATGTTCACAGGAGCTACCCGTGCTGCTCATCAGGGGAACACACTTCCGGAACCGCTGTTGTAGAGCATGTGCTCTAAGACAGCGAGGAACTTTCCTGTTTGTTCCCCACTCCACTCCCCATCTTCCCACAAGCACCCCACAGTCTTAGCCATTCTTAATTCCCGAAAGAGAAAGTCATATAAAAGACAGACAGTGGACGTGACCCGCCGGAAGGGTGAATTTTCAGAAGCCAGAGCTCCAGGTGCGGCGCCTGTGAAGGCGGCAGGGACGGCAGGAGGCCCATGCCCTAGGTCGTAGCGCCCTCTGGTGCCAACAGCTCAGCTCTGCGACCGGCGCTGCAGGCTGACGGCTGACTGCAAGGGAGCCCGCAGCGGATCCCCCAGCCCTCGGGTTCCCCCTCTGGACCGCACCTGCGTCACCACCAGGGGTAACTTGCGAAGGACTCAGCTCTGACTGTACTCCCTCTTGTCCCACCCTCAGCATAACTCCGCCACCTGCTCTCCACTGCCTCCTGGACAAACTGTGTTCAAGTCTTGCACTGTTCGCCCCAGACTTCCTAGCTTCCTGGCCCTCGGGGTCCTGCCCCTCTCCTTAGCATTTTCTGTTTTACCCACGTGACAGGCCGTGGACTTCGTGACTTCGCCCGTGCTATCCTTCTTAATAGCATTGCCACCTACCTTCTCCCCGGAGAAATTCTTCAGTGTCAAATGTGGCCTCTTCCATGAAGCCTTCCTGGACCCTCCCAGGTTGAAGTGACGGTTTCTCCCTCAGTCTCGGGGTCTGGATCTTCCCTGAAACCGTGACCCCCTTGATGGTCCCAATTCAACTTAGTTGTCTCAACACAAGTTTATCATATTTATGGAATCAAAAAACCTTTTCTTCCTCTAAAACAACAAGAAACCTCTAAGGCAGGGGTATCCTGGCTATTCGGGAGGCTAAGACAGGAACTGTGAGTTCAAGGTCAGCCTGAGCAACTTACTGAGACCCTTTCTCAAAATAAAACTTAAAAAAGGACTGGGAATGCTGCTTAGTGGTAGAGTGCTTGCCTAGCATGCACAAGGCCCTGGGTTCAATCCCCAGTACCACAAAAACAAAAAACCCTGCACATCAGAACTAGGTTAGTTCCCCTAGTGGGCCACACTTCGCCTGTGTTTACACTGTTGGCAGATTTAGGTGGCACCATTGGAGAACAATGAAAAATTTGAGCCTGGTTTCTCCTGGAGTTCACCCAGGCACTGTTTGCCTTTACTGACTTTAATCTGTGTTCATTCACTATAAAAACAAAACAAAAAAACAACTCTAACTAACCATGAATGTGATGCTAGTTCTGTGTTCTGTGAGACCCAGCAAATCACTGGGCCTCAGGGTGGTCTTGGGAACGCCTAACTCAATATTGCTATGTGCTTGCAACATTTATGGATTTAAAGAAAAAATTTACCTTTGCAGAAGTGAAATTACAAAAGGTTTACCAGTGAACCAAGTTAGCATTATTATTTAAAACCTATATAAAATTACTAAGACTACTAAGGGCAATGTCTGCGTATGTCTGAAGAAAATTTCATCATAATTTAAAAAACTGACATGATATGATAAAAGTATTATTCCATTCTAATGCCCTTTATAGTATTTCAACATTACATATTGTCAGTGAAAGAAAAGGCAGAAATGTTAGACTTGGAGGACAATTGCATTATTAAAGGAAAAATAAAGGGATCTAAATTCCGTTAAAGACAAAAAAGGCATTTCTGACATCTGGAGGAAAATGATAGATATTGCTGCCATTCACAGCATCTTGTGCAGAATTTCATGTCGATGGTGATGATCATGAATTTGAAGAAAGCATAATTAGAAAAACATAATCAGGCCGGTGAGATGGCTCAGTGGCGTAAGCGCCTGCCTGGCAAGCGCGAGGGCCCGAGTTCGACTCCTGGAACCCACATACGAAAAAGGGGCCGGTGATATCGCTCAGCGGCATGGGTGCCTGCTGGCACGCGAGGTCCTGAGGTCGACTCCCAGTACCCACAAAAAAAAAAAAAGAAAAACATAACCAGGGATTTTGTAACCATTTCAAGCATAAAATCTAATGTAGTGGCACATGCTTGTAATCCCAGTACTCAGGAGGCTGAGGCAGGAGGATTGCTGCCAGTTCGAGGCCAGCCTGGGCTACATAGTGAGTCCAGGCTAGTCTGAAGTACACAGCAAGATCCTGTCTCAAAAAAAAAAAAGAATCTAATGTAAAAAGCACGTTCAGGGCCAGTGAGATGGCTCAGCGGCATACATGCCTGCCTGGCAAGCGCGAGGGCCTGAGTTCAACTCCCAGAACCCACATACGAAAAAAGGGCCGGTGATATCGCTCAACGGCACTGGTGCCTACTGGCGCGCGAGGTTCTGAGGTCGACCCTGGTACCCACACACACACACAAAAAAGCACGCTCATAGAAATAAGCTGATTTTTCATTAAAATTTTTGAAAAAATGTTATTTATGTTTTATTCTAATCAAATATTTACTATCTTCCTAAATGCTTTGTATTTTATTTCTTTTCATAACCATGTACTGAAAGAAAACTGTCACTGTTTTCACCAATTCTTATTTAAACTTTCCCAAATCTTGAGTTTGCCCTTATGTGCCACATAAATGCTCCTGTTTTCCATATGTCCCATCTATGAAGTAAAAAACGTTAGGAAGCACTGAATTAAAATAGTCTTATTGCTGTAAAAGATCCAAAATAATAATGGTTTAAAAAGAGACTTTTACATGAGCAATCCAGGGATAGTGTGAGGACTCCTTAGTTCAATATCAAATGCATTCCGGCCGGCAAGAAGACAAACTAGTAAACGAAAACCTCATAGTCTACCTATTTTGCTTACTTTTATTGTGGTGCTCTATATGTCGTTCTTCAGATGCTTCCATAGTTTGTGGCCTCTCGGGGCAGGGCGTGTCTCTCATTAGTTGAAAAGGGCAGCAGTCTTGGAGCCAGACTAATATGGGTTTGAACCCCGTCTCTGTTGATTACAAGCCAGGGGATTTATGAAGGTGTTTATTTTTCCTAAGACTCAGTTCCACATCTGTAAAATGGAACCAACCTCAAAGGGCTGTTGTGAGAATGAAGAGGAATGTGGTTAAAGCACTCAGTACCGCACCCGTAGTGAGCGTGAGCTGAAAGGTGCACAGGTTTCCCTGCGCCCCGGAGTCTAGCACACTGTCTGGGAAAGGGAACTGCATTAGTGTTGGTTGTGACGGACTGAACCGAATTTGGCTCAGAGGAGGGATGGTAGTCCCCAGCTAGGCAGGCCTGCCTTGTGGGCATAGCAGGCTCCAGCATCCACAGAAAGCCCTGGGTGAGGATTTCAGGGTTTAGACAGAGTCATGTGCCCTAGAAGATGAAGGACCTGGACAGGGAGACAACAGCACTTGCTACCTAGCAAACAAAGGCCATTTATATGTTTTTAGAGAAAAATCTCTGGGTAGACCCTACCTGGAGCCTGGGATGGAGAAGGGATCTCAGCAGAAGTGGGCTGTGGCAAGCACAGGGGAGAGCTTGTTCTCTGGGCCTGAGGTGGCAGCCAGGCTGTGGTGGCCTTCTGCTTGTCCCTCTAACTGTTCTCCACTTCTTCCTTAGGAAGGGAGTTCACTGGGAGAGATGATCGCCCTGCCAAGAACTACATTTCCCAGTCTCCCTGCAGCTCAGATGCAGCCTTCTAGCTAAATTCTGTCCGGTAGATGTGACTGGGCTGTGGAGAACTTCTACATTACTCATTTGATAGGCAATTACTCTTCTTTTGCTTCCTTTCTTTCCCTGTTCCTGCTAGGATGTGACACAGACATGGCAGGAACCCAGAGTCAACCATGTTAATCAGGACAGTGCCCTGTGGGAAGGCGTACTAAGAAGATGGAAGGAACCTCGGCCCACAATGGTCATCCTGTCAGCCAGGACCATTAGCCTAAGGTAAATATTTACCTTAGTTAAGCCTTCATTGTGGAAGCTGAGCCTGGTACGGCTAGGCATAAGTAGCCTTTGAATGGGCAGAGAGCACAGCCCGGCTCATGGCTGCTGCCTGAGCATTCAAAGCCCTTCCCACAGCTGACTGTGAAGGAGGCCTCTGAAAAAATGCGCAAGTCCACGCTGAAGAGAGGGAGCGGCGCCGGGGGAAGGCAGGCTGCTGAGCAAGCGTGGACCTGAGGCCAGTTCAGGGAGAAGGAAAGCAGAGACTCAGCCTGGGAGAAAACAGGAGCAGCTGGAATGGGTTGGAGTTAGGGTTCGGGCTAGGGTTAGAGTTAGTGGTGCAGAGGTTCTCTTCTGCCTGGAGGGAGGACCTGGGTGGGGACTTGTTGCTACCTAGCATTGTGCAGTGAGCGGCTGCAGGTGCAGGACTGCCAACCAGAGTGGGAAGCTCAGGATCTGACAAAGTAACAAATGGCCAGTGGCACCTCTGCAATGTGGAGGGCCCGGGAAATTAAAATGAAAATAACAAGTGGAAAAGTAGAGTGTTTTTTTTTTTTTTTTTTGTGGGTACAGGGGGTCAACCTCAGGACCTCGCGCACCAGCAGGTGCCCATGCTGCTGAGCGATATCACCGGCCCTTTTTTCATATGTGGGTTCCGGGAGTCGAACTCGCGCTTGCTGGGGCAGGTGCTTATGCCGCTGAGCCATCTCACTGGCCCAGTAGAGTGTTTTATTGGAATATGCATTCTGCTGAAGGAACGGAGATGCAAGTTGCTTTCTCTCTTATCCAATTGTCCAAGCATGAGCACTTGGGGCTGGGTTTTGCTCTTTGGCAGCAGGGCCCGTGTTCCTTCCATCTCGTTGCTCCCGTGCTTTGCGTTGGTCCAAGTTTCATTTTCCATTTAGTTAAGCTGGAATGATGAGCTTATTCTCCATATAGTGAGGTTTAGCCAAAAGAGGACTGGATATGAGGATCGGGAGATGGAAGTGAAGCAGCGGTCATTGTTCTCTGAAGGGGAGACATGTTGACAGACTTGGAGACAGACATGGTGACAGACAGACGCAGAGGTACTCAGCGGGTCCAACTTTTCCTTTCTTTGCTCCACACATCGCCCCTCTGACCGTATTTTGGCTATGCTGACCCTTGGGGCCCCAGGCCCAACTCTGGAGGCTCGGACAAATGATGATGTAGCTACACTAAGACACAGCTCCACGGGCCTCACCACGAGTCCTTCTTCCCCGCAGCTGGATGTGCCTGGCTTGTCAGATTTCCCAGCCAGCTCTGCCCTGACAGCTGCCCGCCATGCTAACTCCTCAGGAAGGCGGTGTCTGGCTCCATCTTCACCCTCAGCTCCTCCTTCGCTTGTGCAAAGTCTGATTTATGTAATCAATCATCCTGCCACTGAACGGGGTCTAGAAGTTTCCCCGAAGAGGAGATGGGGACCTCAAGTCCCCCCACCCATGTGGTAGATTATAGGTTTGCTGACTTCTGTCATGGAAAAAGAATTTTCAAGATGCATCAGTGAGAGGAATAAAGAGGTTTATTAAGCAGAAAGAAATACACCCAGAGGGGTGTGTGAGAGCTCATAGTGTGAGACGTGTTATGATCTGGGGTTGGGGTATTTTTACATGATCTTGGGGGCTGTCCTCAAGGTAGATGATCTGGGATGTGTATTTCTACCCTGTCAGGCTAAACATTTGGTGGGCTGGGGTAGACCATAAACTATTTGCATGTGTTTGAAGTTTAGAGATACTCTGCCCACTTAATAATGTCTCTTCTTTGAGGATGGAGGTCTGAGGCAAGAAGAATAAGTAACAGGTGAAAAGTGTGGGATAATTGTATCTTTAAGACTCTTAGGAATTTTTTTTTTTTGGAGTTTCCTCGAAAGGAAAAAAGGCATTGTAACCTTGAGGAACTTTTGTGTCCTGAAGCTTCAGCTTTTCTTAAAAGTAATAATTTAATACAAAAAAATGTGCAACATCACTAGTCATTCGAGAGATGCAAATTAAAACAACACTGAGATACCATCTCACCCCAGAAAGAATGGCTACTATTAAGAAATCAACTAATAACAAATGCTGGAGGGGCTGTGGGGAAAAAGGAACCCTTCTTCACTGTTGGTGGGAGTGTCGACTGGTACAGCCACTGTGGAAGTCAGTGTGGAGATTCCTCAGAAAACTAGGGTTGGAGGTCCCATTTGACCCAGCTACTCCCCTTCTGGGCATCTTCCCAGAAGAATTAAAAACATCGTACCACAGCGATATATGTGCACCCATGTTTATAGCAGCACAATTTGTAATAGCCAGATCTTGGAAACAACCCAAATGCCCATCAACTGAGGAATGGATAAGAAAGATGTGGTATTTTTATACAATGGAGTACTATTCAGCCATAAAGAAGGATAAACTGGAGACTTTTATAGGTAAATGGATGCAACTCGAGAAAATACTCATAAGTGAAATAAACCAGAAGCACATGTGTAAGCATCGTATTATCTCTCTAGTATGAGAAACTGAAAGAGTAAATAAGATATAAAATGTACAATAGATATGGTGAATCAAAAAGAAACTGGTCAAAAGGAAAGAGAGACTGGAATAGGGAAAAGAAAGAAGGGAAAGGGAAAAAAGCAATTGTATATATATATATATATATATATATATATATATATATATATATATATAAGATGGTTAAGATAGATACACTACCATTTTTACTTAGTTCATTGAAGAGTAAGGTTTGTGCCAATAATGTTTGGACAATTGAATGCTAATGTCTGGTGTCCTGAATAACTAACTTAAAGATAGTAATACGTAGTGTATTAACCATTGTTACCCTCCTATTATGTTGGTTTGAAAATTTGTTCTTCTTTTGATTTGTTTTGTTTTTTTTCTTCTCTTTAAAAAAAAAAAAGTAATAATTTAAAAATTATAATTTTTCTTGTCTCCTTTTTACCTATCTTTATTTCTTCTAGCCTACGTCATCCCCTCTCCACCCTAACTTTGATCCCTTATTCTTAAGGGATGCTGGGACCAAAGGTCCATCTTCTTATGGCTGCTTCAGGCTGAGCAGGAGCATTGGCTCTGCCTAGCCAGGGATGGAAAGCCATTAATGTGAATCAAATTGGTCTCAGTTTTCCCCACTGCTTACTTCAGTTTTGGCTTTTAAAAAAAATCTGCTCAGTTTGTATTCATTCATCTAATGTCTTGCTTCTAGAACTTTTACTTTTGCTATCTCTCATTCTCCCTACATGCATGGATTTGTGGATTTTTCAGTCATTGCTTTACTACAGTGTTAATGAGTTTTCAATGAGGAGAGAAATTTAATATTAGTTCAGTCTACCATCTTTTTTTTTTTTTTTTTTTTTTTTTTGTGGGTACCGGGGGGTCGACCTCAGGACCTCGCGCGCCAGCAGGCGCCCGTGCCGCTGAGCGATATCACCGGCCCCTTTTTCGTATGTGGGATCCGGGAGTCGAACTCGGGCCCTCGCGCTTGCCGGGCAGGCGCTTAAGCCGCTGAGCCATCTCACCGGCCCGAGTCTACCATCTTAACCCAGAAGTCTTCTCAACACCGCCTTTCTTTACATAGAATAGACTGTAAACTGCACAGAATAAACTGCAGTTTCCTAAGTGTGCCGAGCTTCCTGCTTCTGAGCCTCAACATGAGATCTCCCCACCTCCATTGTACCCCTACCCCCTCAACCTGGCCAGCCTGACCTTCCTTTTGTGCTGTGTTGATGTTTGCCCATCCTTAGAGATTGCTCTGGGAGTTTTGTTTTGTTTTTGCCACATGTCTGGGTGAAATGTCCCTCCTATGGATTCCAAGGTACCCCAACACCTTCCACAGCCATGATGGCTGCGGCATTGCAACTGTCTTTGTAACCGTAGTACTGGCAGCAGTGCCTGGGACACTAGGGGTACAATAAATGCTTATTAAATGAATGGATGAAATAGATACCCATTTTACTATATGTGCTGCGGATACTCATTTTACTGACTTTTGTTTGCATAATAAAAATCAGAGGAAGATATTTGTTTATCTAAAAAGGAAGAGGATCTGGCACATAAGAGAGAGAGAGAGGGAGAGAGAGAAAGAGAGAGAGAGAGAGAGAGAGAGAGAGAGAGAGAGAGAGAGAGAGGACAGGTACAACTTATAAGAACCAAATAAAATGTAGTGATTCTTACTATCCATAGAAATATTTTCAGAGATTTAATAGATGACTACATTATTCTAATGTTTGCTTTTAAAAGTGTCTTAAGAAAATGAATCTATGGTATTAGAGGACAAAGTTGTGGTTATTCTTGGTTATGCTTGACTGGCAACTCTAAGCAGAACTAGGGAGCATTTTGGGGTCTGATAAAGTTCAGTATCTTGGTCTGGTGCTAGTTACATAAGCATGGGCTAATGTGTGTGTCTTGGTTACTTTTCTCATTGCTGAGACAAAATACCTGATGCCCAAAATTAAGGGAGGAGAGGTTTATTTAGCTCACAGTTTCAGTCCATACTCAGCTGGCTCTAAGGCAGGGTGACACATGGCAGAGGAACAACCATTCATGGTGGCAGAAGATACCAAAAGCAACAAGAGCAAAAGGGGAGGAGCAAGCCTCTTTTCCTCCCTTAGATTGTATGCAGGCTACCCGCCCTAGGGTGGGTGTAGCACTCACACCCCCAATCCCAGCACTAGACAATGAACCAATCACAAACTCTAGATTCAGCTGCCTCCTAAAAGTCTGACCCTGTGACCACATGAGGCTTTGGGGGGACATCCAGACACAAACCATAACAGTGTGAAAAGTCATCAAGCGATATACTTAAGACCGTCACACTGTTTTGTATGTCTGTCATACTTTCAAAAAGTTTACAAAAATGTCCATTTTGGGGCTGGTGAGATAGCTCAGCGGCATAAGCGCCTGCCTGGCAAGCGTGAGGTCCTGAGTTCGACTCCCGGAACCCACATGTGAAAAAAGGGCCGGTGATATCGCTCAGCGTGCACGGGCGCCTGCTGGCACGCAAGGTCCTGAGGTCGACCCCCGGTACCCACACACACACACAAAAAAAGTCCATTTTTTTGTGCTACTGGTGATTGAACTCAAGGGTGCTCTATCACTGAGCTATACCCCCAGTCTCTTTCTTTTTTGAATTTCTTTTTTTTTTAATTTAAAAATATTTTTCTTTATTTTTTAAATAGTACATGTAATGTTTTCATTCAAGTTTCTTATTTTGAGACAGGGTCCCACTAAGTTGCCCAGGCTAGCCTTGAACTTGCCAGCTTTCTGCTTCAGCCACTCGAGTAGCTGGAATTAGACATGTGCCACCATGTCTATACAAAATATAAGTAAAACTTTAAAATTGCAAAACAACAACAAAAAACCAGCCCAACACTGACCACATCATGACTATCAATCTTTCCAGTCATTTAAACCCACAAACAGATGGGAGATTTTCCATATCCTTTTGAGCTCAGATGAGGTAAATATATGTTGAATGCAGCTATTTTAAAAGGTTGAATCATAAAAAAAACTTCTCATCATGTGATTTTTCTCCATCTCCCCACATCCAGACTCCCAATTGCTGTTTGCCTTTGAGTGGGAAAATCCCATTTCAAGAGAAAAGCAGCAATATACTTGGACAGTTCTCCCACAAGGGTTTAGAGACAGTCCTCAGTTTTTCTTGGGTACTAGAAAAAGATTTAAGGAACTTAAAGCTTAAACAGGAAGCCATCCTACAGTATATAGATGATATTCTAGTTTGTAGCCCAACTCAGAAATTATCTAACTATGACACTGCACAGACTCTCAACTTTCTAAGAAGGGATATAAAGTCTCCAAACAAAAGGCTCAGATATCCTTCCAAAAAGTTTAATATCTGGGATACATTCTTCATCCTTCTAGAACAAAGCTAGTCCCACCTGAACTGTCTCAAGAACAAGATCACCCAAAAGGAGAGAGCTACTCCTGCGAACCTCTGGAACACTTGAGATTTCTCTTCAAAAAGCAAGACTCCAGTGCCACTACAGGAAGTGTGGAAATCTGACCTGCTCCTCCTATTTGGGCTAATAGTGAAGCTCAGTGCTCATTCACTCTTTTCTCATTGTTTCCTGACAGGGTTTCCTTTCCTCAACCCAGCCACTGAGCCACAGCACCCCAAGGTGGTTGGATAGCACCTAATCCTCAGTAGGTAGGGTCTACAGCCCCTTCCAGCTTGAAGAAGCTATAGAAGATAGAGACTTCCACTCCTTCAGCACCCCATGAAGAATTCTGGGGATTTGTGTTTCTCAGGGGGAAATGAGATAGGAGATTAGGGTGTGGCAAAGCTGGCTGGGGTAGTAGGTGGGACATGTTAGCTACAAGATCCCAGACACGTGTGCAGAACAGTTCCCAAAGCCCTGCACGTAGACTTCTCTAGAGAACTTGAGCAGGCTTTCACTGAGATAGCCTCAACCTGATGTCAGCATGAGGTGTGGAATCCCAGTGCCACCTGTCAGGACCCATACGTAGAAGTTTTCATGGGTTTCCTTGAGACTTGGACAATATAAAGGACACAGCACGCTGTGAAGAGCATAACTTTCCACGATAGCCCACACTGTGTTTCCTACACACAGTGTGTACTTTTATTTTTGCTTTTACCCTTTTTCTCTTTACTCAGTCCAAGCTTGCTCTGCAGAGCCAGTTTCTCCCTTACTCATCACTTTTACTTTCTTGAATAAACTTTGGCACTGCTTTTTGCTCATTTTGTTCAATTCTTTGTTCGTGACAAGAAGAACCTGGAATCTAACTCCAGAGAGAGAGGCAAACAACCCAGAACCCAGTAACATTCAGTTGGTGAGCCACTTTTAGAAGCAGGCCTGCCCCCCCCAAAGAAAACAGGAAAGCAAAGCATATGTGCTGTCACTGTAAGCAACACTTCTGTAAGGAACATGCTGTTTTCATGTGTGAAGACTGCCTTAGGTGTGATTATTGAGGTAAAGATTATTTCCATGGTAAAGTTTTATTTGTATTTTCATTGTATTTCACATAGTTCAAATTTATTTCTGTTGTTATTGTTTAGATTTTATAAGCAAGTAAACAGTTGATGTTGACAATGTTGGTGTTTATTCTAAACACTCAGTACATATTAAAAATTTAATGTTTTATTTTATTGATATTTTATTTTCCTGTTAAGTACACATTGTGTAATATAATAAAACTCATAAAATTAAAATAAATAATTCATCAATAGAAATACTAAAAAATAAATTGGGCATTTGTAATGCTTTGTAATGCTCCTTTTAAAAAATTTACAGTGACGCCCTAATTCATTTCCTTGTCTCCCACTGGCCTGAAATTCTGTGAGGTCAGAGGTCAGAGGCCCACTATCCTATTTATTATTATATACCCACTGTATAGCTGGTCCCAGCTGGTATTATTATATACCCAGTGTATAGCACACAGTAGGCTTTCGGTAAATTTTGTTTGACAAATAAGTCCAGAAATTAAATTAGATCACAAACCCTTTCTGAAGGTGAATCACAAATTTAATTTTTAACTCCTAGCAGCCAGAGTGAAAGAGTATCAACATGATTAAGTAGAAAAACGTAAAAACAATTGCTCAGGAGAAACATCACATCCTCAACCCTTCACTGACCCATAGGTCCCCTTACTGACACCCCTAAGTCACTCCTATTTTTTTTCACTCCTATTTATAACAATTTATCAAAATTGTTATAAATGATGGGATAATTGGTTAGTTGATGTTTGTCTTCTTCCCCACTAGATTGTATTTCATTTGTTCATTTAGCCCCAGCACCTGCGTGTAGTAGATTATTATTATTTTTTTTTATGTGGGTACCGGGAGTTGACCTCAGGACCTCACACTTACAGGCAGGTGCTTGTGCCACTGAGCAATATCACCGGCCCTTTTTTTCCTTTATGTGGGTACCAGGAGTCAAACTCAGGACCTCGTGCTTGCCAGGCAGGCGCACATGCCGCTGAGCTATCTCACCGGCCCAGATGCTGTTTTATTCAATAAATTAAAAGGCATTTTCCTGCCATTAAGTTCAGAAATCAATCCTCCAGCAAGTCTTCCAGACAAGATACAGGATTGTAATGTAAGGATGAATGATTTCAACAACATCCATACAACAGACATACAGGTGAGAGTCACAGGCCTGTTCCTTAAAATGATGTGCAACAGAGGCTAATGGAAGTGCCATGAAGTGCAGTGCAGACAAAATGACTCCATGGAGAGCCAAAGAGATGCAGTGCAAGGGAGAAGCCGTATGAAGACATGGCTTGTGTGGAGGTAAATTGTAAGTCACCTGCTGGTGTTCCTGTATAAGCTACTCTAACATGGGTGCTGGGTAGATTTTTGAGGGGTATTGAATTCAGTATTAACACTGAGATCCATGGAAACTATTCTGAATGTCAAAATACATTGAGGCTTTCAACAGCAGTTGAACTTGAGAGGTAAAATTCATATCCACCACAGAATTAATTGAAGGCCTTCATGGAAACATGATGTGATGTAAGAATAATCTGGTAGAGACATCTGTCTCATGTAGAGCCCATAATAATGTACACTGCTATTATATATGACCTTATGGTATAATCATACACTAGTACCTCAACATATTTTGAGGGGAAATGTAGTAAAAGAGAATGAAAAATTCACTTTGTAAAAATGTGCTCTCAAGCCTAATAATAAACTCTTAGTTGACAAGTATACCATAGCTACCATCATCACATATCCCAGATTTAGGGAGACAGTTATGATTTTTTGTTCGTTTTTTTGAAACAGGGTCTCACTTTGTAGTTCAGGCTGGCCCTGAGCTCACTATGTAGCCCAGCCTGGCTTCAAACCCATGGTGATCCTCTTGCCTCAGCCTCCCTAGTGCTGGGATTACAGGCATGCGCCACCATGCCCAGCTAGTTGTGATTTCTTGGAATTTTATTTTAGTAGAATTTTATTATTTTTAATTAATGCATTATATGGCAAACTTAAAGACTTAGTTTAAAAAAAATAAGAGACCTAATGAAAATAAGTAGATGAAAAAATAAATACCTTTCAGATCATATGTTTTGAGTTTGGGGTTCAAAAAATATGGCAAACGTTTCGAGTATCCCCATCCATGGGAACCCCTCTAGGCCTCTCAGGCTAGTTAGGTACTCATTTCTGAGTCTACCCCAGCACCTCCCACAGTGTCTGCCTGTGGTAGATGCGGTAGGTACCCCTCCCCTGATCCACAGAACCTCTTCTGATTCCTCTGTCCCAGCATTTACTACATTCCATTAAGATTATTTGGATTTGCTACTTGCTACACTCAGAGAAAGGACTGTCTCCTTTCAGCTCTAGTAGCTGCAAGATGGGCTGGTAAGGCCTTCACAAAACTTCCACAAGCCCTGCAGAACCACCTCAAACACATGATCTATGTGTAACTCACATGCCACAGAGCTTCAAGATGAACTCCATCTGTTGCTTCCAAAGAAGCTGCACCCCCAATACCCTCCCAGTGTCATAGCTTGAGAGAAAGAGACTTCTGTCCACAGTTCCTAGCACAGAGCTGGGCACATAGCAGGCCCTCAATAAATATTTGATGAACTGAATTAAGACTATGAAATGACCTCGTGACTTCAAACTTCCTTGTGGTCTGGATTTTTTCCACCTATCTGAGCTTTCTACAAGAAAACCAATTATTGTACTTCAGTTGGTGGGAAGACATCACAAAAGATTCCTTACATCAGCCCAACTCAAAAACCCAAGGGCCTTGGATGTTTCCAGGCAACACTTCCCAGGGGTGATCTGTAGACAAGGATCACTAAGGGGTCAGTATGTCAACATCCTCTGGGTACCCACTGTGCACCTTGCTGCCTCTGAGTCAAGTGACCTAATCTAATGATGCAAAATAGATGAGCAGTGAGGAGATTGAGAGATTTAGAAAAAAATTTCATCTAGCAAGCACTCAGTGGAGTCACTATATGTGTATAAAACTCAATAATTATCGCTTCAAATTCTGGGCAGGCTCCAGACATTCGTATCCAAGGTCTATCTAAGAGATACGCTTCTGTCTCTGAGCATGGTTCATGCACCTGTCATTAGCGCAGTGCTCACTGGAAAGGCCCCTTTTAACCTGGAGGAAAATGGCATCCAACAAAACCCAAGTTTACATAATGAGCACCTGGATTTTTGTTTCACATGATGAGAGTTTTTTTGTTTTTTTGTTTGTTTTTTGTTTTTTTGTGATTCAACCTTTTAAAATAGCTGCAGTCAACATCTATTTACCTAATCTGAGTTCAAAGGGGTATGGAAAAACTCCCATGTTTTTGTGGGTTTAAATGACTGAAGACTGGGAGTTCAGGCTTGCACTATCATGCCCGGCTTCACTATCAATCTTATCATCATGGTGTAACATTGACAATATCAATACTACTTCATTTTTCTTCACCACAATGTAGTCCAGGCTAGCTTGGAACTCACCGTATAACACAGACTGACCTTACACTCACAGGATCCTCCTGCCTCAGCTTCCTGAGTGCTGGGATTTTTTTTTTTTTTTTTTTTTTTTTTGTGGGTACCAGGGGGTCGACCTCAGGACCTCGCGCGCCAACAGGCACCCGTGCCACTGAGCGATATCACCGGCCCCTTTTTCGTATGTGGGATCCGGGAGTCGAACTCGGGCCCTCGCGCTTGCAAGGCAGGCGCTTACGCCGCTGAGCCATCTCACCGGCAAGGGATTTTTTTTTAATCAAGAGAAAATTTTAATGGTCTACTCCTATCATGTTGGCAAGCAACTAGCCTTTATTTTTCAGAATTAACACCCACCTCTTGAAGTGATTATGTATCAATCAGTGGTCCCTAAGCACTTTTTGTTTTGTTTTGTTTTCCTGAGACAAGTTCTCACTACGTAGTTCAGCCTGGCCTTGAACTCATTATGTAGTCTAGGCTGGCCTCGAAATCGCAGCAATCCTCCTGCCTCAGCCTCTGGAGTGCTGGGATTATAGGTATGTGCCACCATGCCCGGCCCCTGAACACTTTTTTTTTTTTTTTTTTTTGTGGGTACCGGGGGGTCGACCTCAGGACCTCGCGCGCCAGCAGGCGCCCGTGCCGCTGAGCGATATCACTGGCCCCCTTTTTTGTATGTGGGTTCCGGGAGTCGAACTCGGGCCCTCGCGCTTGCAAGGCAGGCGCTTAAACCGCTGAGCCATCTCACCGGCCCCCTGAACACTTTTTGAGTAAATAAATTTCTCACATAATTTATAACAATATATTGCCCTGTGCAAAGTAATTATTTTTTCCTGATTGATAATGTTGTTAAAGTAGGTAGTGGATCAAAAACAGGATACATGGTACATGCCTGTAATCCCAGCACTCCAGAGGCTGAGGCAGGAGGATCACTGTGACTACATAATGAGATCAAGGCCAGCCTGAACTACACAGCGAGACTTTGTCTCAAAAAAAAAAACAAGAACAAAATGACAACAACAATAACAACAACAACAACAAAAGAACAAAAACTGAACACAAAACATGAATAAATTCTACTATGGGATCTTCCAGGGATCAGATTTTCTAAATAATAAATTGATGCAAATATATTAATAAGAAGGTGAATGAATTCAAATTTCATCATGATAAAAAAACCACTGTTATGTTCAAAGACATAATGCATCATCTCATAAGAATTTCTTTTTATGTGTAATACTTGCAAATAGTTCCTGTGCTGGTCAACTGATGCTCTTTTAGCAAATGTAACATCGGTGGGTAACTAGTGAACAAATTGTCAAAGGTGACATTTCAGTTTCTTTTTGAAATAGGTGCAATAAGTCTGTTCACAGTGTCATATGATTTATTACTGCATGAATAAAAACCTGGTGGCTGAGTTCCAGGATAAGTTTCTAAATTCAAGGTGTAAAATGTCTTTGCATCTACCAGGGCATATATTTTTATGCCACATTTGGAAGGTTTATTTGGCTGAAGGTTTGTTTGCCATCTTTGGAAGGGTTATTACTGCTGAAAGCTACAACAAGCACAGAATGATGCAAGTTGTTTGTCAATTGTCATGTATTTGGATAGTGTATAAATTGCTTAACAGTTCAAACCGAAACAAAGCTTTCAAAAAATAAGCCAATAGCAGCTACATTTTTGGGATTTTTTTCTTTCTTGGCAGGTCTTTTTGTTGTCAAAACGTAGGCAATTTTGAAGGAAACCAAATCTCTTGAGTGTCATTATTGTTCTACAAATCTCAATACCACATTTGTCACTTCTCCATAAGTCCTCTAGATTCTGACAATTAGAATGATAAAGTCCTGTTATGAAGATTTTTAGTTCAGATAGTGAGCAGTCATGATAAATATATTTTTGAACATTACTATTGGTGCATATAGAATGTTTTACTTGTATTTCATTATTGGTATATTTCACAACATCTTGTAGCATATCATCCATTACAAACAATTTTCGACACTGAATCACAGTGCTGGCATTCTGTCCAAAACATTTCACCCCTGCCAAGAACCTAATAACAGCTATGGTGGCTTTCCTCATGACAGCCCACACTGCTTTCTCCAGGGTGTTTTTTTTATCTTGCTTTTTTCTCTTTTACTCAGCCCAAGCTTACTCTGCAGAGCCAGTTTCTCCCCCACTCTTCACTTTTACTTTCTCAAATAAACGTGGCCACTGATTTTTTGCTCATTTTGTTCAATTCTTTGTTTGAGATGAGAAGAACCTGGGATCTAATTCCAGAAGGAGAGGTGAGCAACCCAGAACCCGGGAACGTTTAGTTGACGAGCCCCTTTTAGAAGCAGGCACCCGATAACAGGTAAACATGTTTCAAATCGTTCAAGAACAATAAAAAGGAAAGAAAAAAAAACCCCTGATAACATTTTTGATCTAGTTCTAATGTTGGATCATTCAGGTATACATGACCATTTTGTAGCATTTTAGCTAGTCAAATATTTATTTACATTACTGCTTTCTTGCTCATCTGAATCAAGGTCTTCATTCTGTACTTCTCTGTCATATCTTGCTAACTTCTTTGGCTTAAAAATAAACCAAGTCATCACTGGTAGCCGAGTCACCTGATGATTCCCTTTCAACCTCCTTCCAAAGTTGTAAAAGCAGATTTCGTGTGACGTTGTACTGAATTGGGCTAATTCTACAAGAAAAATAAAAAGAAAACATTTAATATACTATAAATACACGGAAATGTACTAGCACATAAAGTGGGTAAAACTCATCTGTTGACGCTTTGATACATGTGCATACACCTTGCCATTCAGTCTACCAAGTGGGTGAACACAAAGATGGCTTCCTGTGTTCCTCCAGCACAGCTACGGAGACACACAGCCAGCTACCATTACACTAAAGTAAATATTTTCATTAAAAAAGTATGGTATGGGCATCTGCTACCTTAAGTGAGGAACCAATTAAAAGACAACTTGGGGGCTGGTGATATAGCTCAGCGGCATAAGCGCCTGCCTGGCAAGTGCGAGGTCCTCAGTTCGACTCCTGGTACCTGCATTAAAAAAAAAAAAAAAAAAAAGACAACTTGGTAAGTGCTATGGTTGGGAAAGTCCAGGAAGCAACCAAAGAATGAGAGAGATGTTCTAACACCAACTTAGAGAGAAACACTCCAGATTACCTTGGGGAAGTGAAGACCAAGCCAAACTGTGATACTTAAAGGGGAAAGGGGATGTGCCAGCAGAGGTCTGTGCAAAGATACAGATAATGGAAAGAGAATGAATGGCATGTTTGGGGAACTGAGTGTTCAGTGTGGCCAGAGCGTGCAGTGGGTGATGGGGCAAGAGAGGTAATCTGATGCCAGTTTGTGGGTAGCTGCATAAATCATGGTGGGGTTTTCACTTTGTCTTGAAGGTAGAATGGTTCCTACCTTTTAGTTGGTTTCATTTTCCTCTCAATTTTACACACATAGAGCTTTAAATACTTTCTTGAACAAAAGAAGAGTATAATCAACTAATTTACTAAATAGAGAAAGTCAGCTCACTGCGGGGGGGTGTGCACACCTGTAATCCCATCACTTGCAAGGAGGAGCATCGTGAGTTTGAGGCCAGCCTGGGCAACCTAGTGAGTTCAAGGCCAGCCTGAACTACATGTTTGAGACAGTAGCAAGACTCTGTCTCAAAAAAAACAAAGAACAGGGGCCGGTGAGATGGCTCAGCGGCGTAAGCGCCTGCCTTGCAAGCGCGAGGGCCCGAGTTCGACTCCCGGAACCCACATACGAAAAAAGGGGCCGGTGATATCGCCCAGGCACAGGCACCTGCTGGCGCGCGAGGTCCTGAGGTCGACCCCCCGGTACCCACAAAAAAAAAAACAAAAAACAAAAAAACAAAGAACAAATGAACAAAAAAAGAAAGTTAGCTCAAGTGAGGGAAACTCAATATAACAATCATATTAGGATAAAATACAAGCAATAAGAAAGAATATATGTGCATTGATAGTGTCTGCCTCTGGGAGAAAAAGTAGGTGCAGAACAGGGGTGAGAGGGAGGGTTTTATTATGTATTCCTTTTTCCCCTTCAAATTTTGTACCATTTACATATTTATTAAAAACTAAATAAACTATAACGTCAGAATACCCCAATCTATAAAAAATACCATTAATTTGTAAATAGTTAATAATAAATGGGGCAGTCTTTTGCCCCATTTCTCACCCAGATAAGCTATGAGAATGCCACATGGCGGTGACAACATATTGATGTGGAAGTGAAAAAAATCAAGGAAGCCTTAGTGAGGAAACAACAAGATTTGGTGATGGGTAGAATGGAGGAAGCAAAACAGAAAGAAGATTCCAAATGAACCTTCACGTTTGCCCTCAGGAGGGACATTGCATTTGATCCATCTTGGCTTCATCATCTGTAATCTAGTAATAAGGATGCCATGTGCATTACAGGGTAGGAGTGGGAATTAAGTGTGGTAGCTCCTGGTTATTAAAAGGTGAACAACACTGTTATCTGATAAGGAAGTTAAGGCATAGGAAGGTTAAGAAACCTCAAGGAGATTCCAATCTGGTGTGGAGGAGACATACAAGTAAATAGGCAGTTTCAGCACACTATGATAAGTTCTCAGGGTGGGCATCTGGTATGCTAAGGAACATGTAGGCGGGACGCTGTCTTCATCTGATTCCACAGAAATAAAGCCTGAGATGGGGAACCAGTGTAAATGTCTGATTGAGGAATACTCTCAAAAGAGCCCTGTGAGAGTGAAAGAAGCAGCACAGGGCAGGGAAGAAGCTAGACAACATATACGTCTAGCTGAGAGAGACTATGCTGGAGAAGAGCCAGGTGGTCCCCCAGAACAGAGGCCAGGGAAATGGCTCATTTTTGTATCTCCTATAGCAGTGGTGGTGAATGTATGGCACGTGTGCCACAGCGAGCTGTTTGTTACCACTGAAAGCTCTAAAAGGTTCGCCATCACTGTCCTATAGCATCTTCACATCGTCAGTAGGCACCCTGTCATCGTCTACTATGTTCTACTTTCATGAATATCAAATGCTTCTCAGAAGAATTTGTGGCTGTAGGCCATCTGCAGACATGTCCTCGCATTTCTGACTTGGAGCTCAGTGTAGCTTGCACAGACTACAAGGAGCAGTGATGGTCCAGGTTGGGAAGGAGCCAGAAGGCTCCAGAGGCCCTTTCAGGAGCTAACTAGTTTTTTGGAATCTATCCATTTAGTCATTTTCCTGAGACACAAACCAGAATATGTCACATCTTTAACTCCTTCAAAGGAGATAGGTAAGAAGTGGAAAATTACTTCTAGGAAAGAAAACAGGAACACTGGGGTTTGGGTGAGAGACTGACTTTTCATGGATACTCTTGTGTAGTGTTGGTGGTGGGGGGTAACAATGTGCATGGATTTATTCACCATTCAAAAAAACAAAACCCTCTCCTCAAAAGTTCCCACTGCTTTCCACTATCCTCAGAAGAAAGCCCATTTCTTGACTTGCCTTACAACTTCTCCACTCCATGGCCCTGGCAACCTCTCCAGCTCACTCTGACTCAGCTGCCCTAGTTCACCAGTGTCACCCTTGTCCTTCTGCCTCACCTTTTCTTCCCCTCTCTCCCTTCTCCATCTTTGCCAGGAAACTTCAGTCTCAGCTTCAGAGTCACTTTTTCATGACAGACTTCTCAGCCTGAATCCCGACCCACCAGCTCGATCGGCCCCCGCTGGGCACCCCCGCATTTCAGCAGCATGCACTTATGAAAATCTCGATGCAGTGTAAGGAGCCAATCAGTTTGCCTAAGAGGTCAGGGTCCTTTGGGGGCCAGCGCGGCGCACAGCACAGATGGGTGCTCGAAAAATGTCAGCTGGATGAAACTAGTCTCAACCCTTGTCCATCCCAAGAGGCTGCCGTGAGGACCCGTGTGGGGAAGGTGAGGCGACGAGGAGTGGCATCAAGCGGCCCTCTTGGGCTGCTTTCTTGCAGGCGAAGGCGACAGTGTCACAGCCCCACGGCTGACAGCTCCAAGGGAAGGAGGATGACGAGGAAGCCCGAAGCTGCTGCAGGAGGAGGGAAGGTCAGGCGGCTAATCTGCCTTGCATTAATCATAACACGGCCTTTCCCCGAAGGAAATGAAGCCGGGACCACCCGCTAGGCCCGAAAACACCGAAGATGAATCTCCGCGACCTGGGGCGGAGGGCGTCCCGCGCCTGCGCACTTGGGTCCGCCCACGCGCCCGGGACCCGCCCCGCCCCGGCCCTCTGCGTGCGCACCGCCTAAAGCCCGCCCCCCAGAAAGACTGCCGGCGCATGCGGCCGGAGCGGAGCAGTGGCTGCTGGCGGCTCAACGCGCCGGTAGCTGGCCTCAGTCTGCAGCTGACGGGAGGATCTGAAGCCGGCCTCGGGTAAGCTGAGTCCAGAGATCCCGGAGGAAGCGCTCTCCAGTGCGGGAGTCAGCGGCACCCTCCGATCGCGGCACGGACGGCCCCGCCACCAGTGATGGATGCCGCTCCCCACCAATCAGGGGCGAGGTGGCCCGGCGTCCTGCCCAATGGGCTGTGCGTCTAAGGAGAGTGGGGCGGGAGGCCCAGGGCTGCGGAGTGCCGGCTCCCGCGCGCGGGCCGCGTGGCCGGGCGCCGCCAGAGAGGGGCCCATCCGTCCGGGGTTGCCGCGGAGCGCTATAGTGCCCCGCGGCGACCGTCAGCCCGGCCGAGCCTGTGGGTCTAAGAGGACTGTAGAGGCGCGGAGTGCCCAGAGCTCAGCCATCCCCGGGAAAGTAGCTCCCATCCCCGCTATCCGGCTGCGGCTCCGGGGCTCGGTCCACTGCGAGGGAGCGCGCAGGTCCGACGTGCCCGCCGCCGTGGGGTGGGCCGGGCGGCGTTGGCCCCCAGCGGCCGCGGCCAGGGCGAAGCAAGGGGCTTGTGTCCCCGCCGGCCAGGCGCTGTCCCCGTGGCGCCGCCGCAGTCCCCTCCTGTCCGCGGCCGCGTGTGAGGATGGGGCGTTCTAGGGAAGTTCGCTGCGTGTGCGTGGCGCGCTTACGTCCACACTTATTCTAATTTTGTATCCTCAGCAGCCCCGTGACGCGGGCACTACGTAGAGACTCACCCCATTTTACTGCGGTGTGAACGCGGGCTCACTGGGTACTTAAATAGGTGTCAGCGCACCGGCGATGGAGCTGAAACTTGATCTCACAACTTTGGTTAACTGCCCCTCTCCCCGTCTGTGGTGGATTTTCTCTGATGCATCTTGATTTATGTTGCTTCTGTGCTTGAAAACCTTTCTATGTCTTCCCATCACTTGAAGAATAAAGTTCAGCTGGGCATTTAAGTTTGCATGAGTTGACCCCTTCCCTACCCTATACCTTCCTCCTTAGTGTTTTCTTGGCGTTTGTCTCTGTTCTCATCTGCCTGTTCACTCTCCTGTGCTTTAGACCTAGGTTAGATCATGCAGTCGGTCCTTTAAGGCCAAGGAAAGTCTGGCCTAGAAAACAGCGATAGGGATCTTCGCTGACCCCAGGACGTCCCTCACCGCCCTCTGGTGTGACATGGTACAGCACTTAACTGTGGTCCCGGCACTGAAGACTTTTTATTCTTTCTGATTTTACTTTTGTGGTCTTTCTGTCATGTCCTTCTGTTTCCCACTATCACTAGATGGCTCTTTTATTTTTAAATGTTTTTCTATCTCAAAATGGTGTGTCAGCGACATGAGGTATGGGCCCAAATCTGATTAATTTTTGTGATCCCTTGGAAATGTAAGTGGGTCTCACTTGGAGGGTATTCCATAAATGTGGGGGAGAGTCCTCTCAGCCTCTCACAGAATCTCTGTGGCTGTTGGAATATTTATGGCCAGCCACTGTGGGAGATGCTAGTAAAACTAGAGCCAGTCAAATGCAAAGAGTTGAAATAAGTCTTTTGTAGAAGTAATCCGTTATGTAATCCACTCAAGGGTGGCTGAGAAATTTCTGAGAACATACAAAATTTAGTCAGTGTGAGACCAGGGTATATAGTCTCACCAAGGGGTGCCTGGTCAGGATTTAACTAAAATGTAGCCATGTCTGATATCCATGTATCAATACGGAACCATTCAACTTTAAGGTGACACAGTAGTGTTTCCCCCAGTTATAGGGACTTAGGGCCAATAAATTTGAGGAAACTGGATGCTGTATACTCCTAGGAGATCACAGTTAATATTAACCTGCTGAACATTCCTAGTGGTCTTTAAAGAAAACAGATGACTGTTTAGTCAGCATTTCTGTGATTTATCTGTCCATAAAATGCTTTTGGGAAGCCCATATACATTTTGTGGAAACCAAAGAGCATGCTTTTGAAGCAGCTGCAGCAGAGAATCGAGCAGGACAGTGTCTTTCTTGTAGTCCTAGAGGGAAGACATTCTGAGCATTCTTATTTCTTGCCTAGTGTGTTCATTCGTGCTCTGGGGAGGAGCCGGGTGGGGAGGAGCCGGGCCAGGGAATGCCTCAAACCAAATTCCTGTTTCCTTGCACCTTTCTTAACTTATTTTGGTTATAATTTGTCTTGACACGGAATGTTCCTAGAGGAGGAAAATGTCTTCCCCATGCCAAAGCAAATATTCTCTGTGACTTGGTGATCTCGTTTCTCTTTTTGATCACATTTGGGCCTGCCAAAAAAATGGTATTTCTGGGCCTCAGAAGTTGAACAGTGATGAATTCTCTCTAGGGAGCCCGTCACCATCTCCTTACTGATTATTGATGCTGTTTTCAGCTGCCTGTTGACTCTCCTGTCTTTGAGTCCACCTCATTATCTCTCAGATCCATTTCTTTTTTTTTTAATCGGGTACTGGGAGTTGAACTCAGGACCTCGCGCTTGCCAGGCAGGCAGTTGTGCTGCTGAGCTGTATCACCGGCCCTCAGATCCATTTCTTACACTCTTTGCATGACTGTACTATTCTTTGGATTTAATCTCCCCCTTCCGCCTGCTCTGCTCATTGTGTGCTTCAGACTGGCTTATTTATTATCTGAAGTCCTCCCCCAATATATACAGTCTACTCATGCCATACCTGGGGGAGATGGCTAACAAGGAGCAAGTTGTTATTAAATTACAGAAGAGAACTATCTGTACTTGAAAGAATTTTAGGTTTGGCTATAATTCCTTTTATATGGTCAAGTCCTTTCCTTTTGGCCTGTCTTCCAGAACTTAGGGAAGCTGTGTTTTCTCAGTAATACATTGTAGCTTAGCCAAACACATTATTGCTTTCATGGAGAATTGGTGTGCTGATCCAAGACTGCAAATTTTTTTCCCATATAGGGGAAATAATGAGACACGTGCCTGGTATCCCAGTGTTTGGCAATGATGTCAGCCAATATTTAAGGCAGAGTGTTCTGTCAAACCTTATAGAACTGTTTTTTTGATTCTCAGGGTTGTCAGAGGTTTAAACAAAATCTTCATTATTGTATAGGAGTTGTTTTTCTACTCATGTTTGACTAATGCCATTCAAAATCCTAAGAAAAACATCTGTTATGAACTGATTTAAACCTAACAGGGACATTCTGAACTCATGGGACATGGTCAAGAATTCATGTTCATAGCCAGTAATTGGCAAAACCAGTATATGAACACAGATTGGTTTGTTGAGATATATTTTAATCTGTAATTTTTCTTTCTTCCAGGTCAAAAAGGAAAATGAAGTACATTCTAGTTACTGGCGGTGTTATATCAGGAATTGGAAAAGGAGTCATCGCCAGTAGTGTGGGCACCATACTGAAGTCGTGTGGCTTACATGTAACTTCAATTAAAGTTGACCCCTACATTAACATTGATGCAGGCACATTCTCTCCTTATGAGCATGGTAAGCAATATTCATTTCTTCCTTTCTCTCTCTAATTGTGTATGAAAGAACATGTTAGCTCTTGGGAATTATATGAGAATTTTGTAATAACTTCCATTTCCTGCTTTCTAAAATGGTTCTTAGTGTAGCAGAATGAAGTTTTTTTCTTATCTGGACAGGCAGAAGCAGAAATCTTTTTAGGCAACTTAATGATTAGAGTCTAAAAGTTTCTATAATATAAATGATCTTTTTGGTGGTAGCTAAATGAAAATTTGTCATTTCTCTTAAAAAACCTACATGGTGACATAATAACTTTCTTCAGATATTTGAGGAG
This sequence comes from Erethizon dorsatum, assembly GCA_028451465.1. Classification (NCBI taxonomy): domain Eukaryota; kingdom Metazoa; phylum Chordata; class Mammalia; order Rodentia; family Erethizontidae; genus Erethizon; species Erethizon dorsatum. The sequence goes on along the minus strand of CM051827.1, from coordinate 102,585,693 downwards.
TATACTTTTTTTTTTAAAGGCATGAGAAGAATTTATTAAAAGTAGTTATAGAGCACACTCAAGAGTGGTGTACGGGTGCTCAAAGAAATGAGGCACAATACAGTTGGGAACTGGGGATCTTTTAAGTGTTTCGGGAGGTGGAAATCTGTGGAGTTCAATAATCTATAGTCTTAGTCTTAGAGGGTGAGAGAGGATGGCCCACCCTTAGTGAGGCTGTTACTATGGGAAATGGCAAAAGGATCATCCCTTCATGGGTGAAATAGGATCATTTGGGATAAAAGAGAATGGGCAGACTTTTTTGCAGCTGAAAGGGAGTTGCCCAGGTTTGCTGTTTTAGGGGAAGGAAAAAAGTAAATAAACTGGGCTTGTGTTCTGAAGCTGCAGTTTTTCTTTAACATGCAATTATTAAAATTTTGATTTCCTTGTCTCCTTCCTACCTAACTTTATTTCTTCTATCCTACTTCTTTTCCTCCCTGAGACTTCGGTCCCTTATTCTTAAGGGGTTGCGGAAGGTCGATGTTCTGTCTTCAGTAACTGCCTCAGGCTGAGGAGGGCGATTGATCCTGCCTAGCCAGGGACGGAAAGTCTCGCCCTGACTGAGCTAAAGGAGACAGGAATATCAGGTTCCATCTTTTGAAGAATCATCATCTTTTGATAATCTGAAAAAGAGGGCAAGGACATATAAGACATTAGTCCACAACAGTAATGAATCAAGTAACAGACAAGAATTCCAGTGCCCAGTATTGTAACCAGAAAAATGAGGACTTTTCCCCACCAGGTTATTCCAGAGAACCAGGACACCTGCCAGTCATTAAAGTTTATGGCAGAGTCTGACACTGCACTGATTTGTGAATGTAGATCACGTAATGCAGAGGACACATTTGCAGAGTTGTCAGAAATTCCGTCTTGATAATAGTACATGTTCTACCTTGTGCTGCTGTTGGCTTGTGGGCCATTTGGTTTTGTAGAATGGCTTTTCTCATCATTTTTGCCTCTGAATGTAATAATGAGATACCCTCTGCAGTATCAGTTAGAGTATCAGTTTGTGTTTAGTTAGTAAGAGTTTCAGTGTGCCCCATTACATCTCAAGTCCTATTTGGAGAATAAAGATACCACCCAGGGGCTGGTGAGATGGCTCAGCGGCGTAAGCACCTGCCTGGCAAGCGCGAGGGCCCGAGTTTGACTCCCGCAACCCACACACGAAAAAAGGGCCGGTGATATCGCTCAGCGGCATGGGCATCTCCTGGCTTGCGAGGTCCTGAGGTCGACCCCCGGTACCCACAAAAAAAAAAAAGTGGAAAACTGATCTGGTCCACTGATGCCTAAAGACTGGGAGGTTAGCTGGTTGATCTATGGTTTTAACCCAGTGCCCTTGGACCCATGGATACCATAAGGTATATCTTCCTATCCACCCTGGAGGCAACCAAGGCCATAGGTTCCTACCACAGAGCCACTGGGTACTGTTTGGGGCTGGCCATCTTATTCCAGCTCTTGTCCTCCAGTCAGTAGCACACAGTAGTGTGATTACAGCTGTGGGTAGGAATCCACCCCATATTGATATAGAGGAAAAAATGTAACTCCCAACCTGCTAGAGATCAGACACGTCAAGTTCATGTTCCTCAAAGTCAAAGAATGAATTCTAAGGAACGATGGAGGTTAAGAGTAAGAAAATTTATTGAGGAATAGAAATACCTCCTCAGAGACAGGAGGGGTCCTGAATGGGTTGCCGATGAGTCCACTTCTCTGAGAAAGTTTTATAGAGCAAAATCACAAGGCGGGAACAACGCGGGTCAAAACTAATCAACCAGTAAGATGGCAAGTGTAGCCGCTTGGCTAATATTGATCCAATCTGCAGGTTGGGGCATTGTAAAGTGTTTGGCCCTAGGGATACCATCAACTCCAGTCACAATACAGGTCTTAGTAGAAAGGGATCCAGGGATTTAAGTAAGGCAGATTTATAAGCCCTAGTATCCAAAAAACTAATATTTTTACCTACCACATCAAGAATTACCTGAGGGTCGTCCAGGATGATGTCCACTTTGTTGAGAGGGGCTTTGAGAGACTTTGGGCACCTTTAATCTTCTAAGGCAGCCAACAGGGGAGCAGGTGGCCTCTCCTCTCTGTGGAGGAGAGGGCAGTCTCTTTTCCATTGTCTTCCCACTTTGCAGTGGGGGCACAGCCCAGGTGGAGAAGGGCCCAGCTTACTTTAGTTCTTTTGCAAGTGTCCAGGCTCTGCACAGCAGTAGCAGCCAGCTCGTCTCTTATTCTCCCTCTTTGTAAGTGGAGTCTTACAAAGTCTTATGAGAAGGCAGAGTTCTGTTTTCTAATGTTGAAGCAGTAAATTGGGCCTGTTCCTGTGCCTGTTGTCATCTCCCCTGGACCTTGGCATTTGCTATTACTTTGTCCCTGTTGTTGAAGACACCAGAGGCCAAGTGTAAAAGTTCATTAATAAGGGCCTGCTTTTGAAGTTTTCTGTAATATCTGCGGCAGACTGCTTGAGCACTAGAGAGTTCAACTTCCACCACTTTGGCTCTGTTTTAGCTCGCCCTATTGGCACAGGGGCATAGGAGGTTGTAGAAGGTCCATGTGATGCTGGGGCTTGATATGGGGCCATAAAAAACTGGATGTATGGGATTTCTGTCCACTTTTCTGCTTTCTTACAAAATAGATCAAGCTGGCTGGTGAGGTAGCTCAGTAGCATAAGTGCCTGCCTGGCAAGCGCAAGGTCCTGAATTCAACCCCTGGTACCCACAAAAAAAATAGATCAAGCTGGAATATTGTGTTAAAATTTAAGGTACCATTCAGAGGCCATGTCTCTCCACTTTCTAACTTATATTGACCCCATATTGAGTTGTGAAAAAAAATTATCTTTTTCTTTTTTAAATCCTCCCCTTTAAAAAGGTTCCAATTACTCATAATACAACCTAAAAGTGATGTTTTAGGGATAGAAACTGAGTTACTCATGCTCCAGAAAGGTGGACTGCCTGCTTCCAACACTTCTTCTGTGTACTTCTGGAAAGAGATAAAGACAAGAAAAGATGGGAACCAAGGTCATGCCACGAGCACTCTTCAAAACTGGGGTCACTCTGCAGCCTGGCCCATTTCCCAGTTAGAACTACCCAGGATGGCAGCTCTGCTGTTTCTTTCATGTCCGGTATGAGTGTCCATGTTCCTGGAACATGGCTACTCTAACACAGATCAAGGAAGCAGGGAAGTTGTACACAATAGCTGGGCTTCACTCAGAAATCTACCCCAAAGATCTTTATATCTAGAGACTTGTAACATACACGAGGAACTCAGGTCTTAGAAATCTGGAGCTTTTACCTAACAAGAGATCACATATCAAGGAAAGCAGAGCCACTCTCTTCCCCTCCCCACTCCCACGTGGTGGGAGGCACTAAGCTCCTCTACCCTCCAGCTCCCTACCTTTTTGATAACCAACAGAAAAAAAGTTAAAGGGTTTGCATTTTCTGACAAATGAAATCCTGAGTGAGAGAGAGAGGGAAAAAAAGCAAACCACTGAGAAACTATGCTTCAGAGGCAAAGGGCTTGGGAGAAAGTGGGGACAAAGAAAGAAAATAAATAACTTTTTAAAAAAGCCATTTGACTGGACTTACCAAAGGATGCCTCATTTTTTTTTTTTTTAACCTCCTGCCACTGGCTCACCAAAAAGAATGTCATGCGCTAGGTCTGAGGGATCCCGAGGCTGAAATAAGGAACTTAACCCATCCCCTTAACAGAAGTATGCAAGTTCACTGACTACCATCAGGGAAGAAGAATTTCCAGGATGCGTCAGTAAAAGAGGCACGAGAATGGTTTATTAGAAGTAGATACAGGACACATTCAGCAGCAGAGCGCTGGTACTCAAAGAAATGAGGCTTATTCTTTGTAGTCCCAATCTTCAGAAATTGCATGGGTGGATAGAATTTGTAAGGACATAGATTTGGGCCAGTACAAGAAAGACTTATGTAATAGCAAGCACCCTCTGAGAGCAGGGTGACCAGACTCTGACAGCTTCGAGTTGCCTTTGGTGGAAGTGTTTGTTTGTTTGTTTCTTTGTTTTAAAAAGGAAAAAAAGATAAAACAAAATTTCAAAACAAGATAATAGGATAACAATGGTTAATACACTGCATATTGTTATCTTTAAATTAGTTACTCAGAGTACAAGATATCGGCATTTAATTGTCCAAACAATATTAGCACAAACCTTTCTTTTCAATGAACTAAGATAGATTAGTAGTAAAACTGTTTTGACTATCTTTAATATATATGTGTATATATGTATATATATATATTTTTTTTTTCTTGCTTTTCCCTTCCTTCTTTTCTCTATTTCCCCATTCCAGTTTCTCTTTCCTTTTGAAGTTTCTTCCCATTTTACAATATCTATTGTACATTTTGGATCTTATTTACTGTTTCACCTTCTAACTCTAGGAAGACAATACAATGTTTACACATGTGCATCTGGTTTATTTCACTTGTAAGTATGGTCTCGAGTTGCACCCATTTACCTATGAAAGTCTCCGGTTTATCCTTCTTTATTGCTGAGTAGTACTCCATTGTACAAAAAGACCACATCTTTTTTATCTATTCCTCAGCTAATGGGCATTTGGATTGTTTCCAAGATCTAGCTATTACAAATTGTGCTGCTATAAACATGGGTGCACATATATTGCTGTGATATGATTTTTTTAATTCTGGGAAGATACCCAGAAAGGGAATAGCTGGGTCAAATGGGACCTCCAATCCTAGTTTTTTGAGGAATCTCCACACTGATTTCCATAGTGGTTGCCCCAGTCTGCACTCCCACCAAGAGTGGAGAAGGGTTCTTTTTTCCCCACAGCCCCTCCAGCATTTGTTATTGGTTGATTTCTTGATAAGAGCCATTCTTTCCAGGGTGAGATGGAATCTCAATGCTGTTTTTTTTTTTTTTTTGTGGGTACCGGGGGTCGACCTCAGGACCTCGTGTGCCAGCTGGCGCCCGTGCTGCTGAGCGATATCACCGGCCCTTTTTTCATATGTGGGTTCTGGGAGTCAAACTCAGGACCTCGCGCTTGCCAGGCAGGCGCTTACGCTGCTGAGCCATCTCACCAGCCCTAGAATCATACTTTCATCATAGTTTAAACCCTTGTCTGCACAGGTAGGAGACTTTTCTGCATGTTCTTTTTCTCTAGGGAAAAGTAGTTGCCCTGTTACTTATATAAGTGCCCTTTTCTGACAGCCTCCGGGGTGGCGCTGCCTTTCATTCCATGCTACTTTCTCTCTTCCCATAGGCAGCATTTTTGTTGACAGACTGGAAGTACGAAGTTACCTTTTAGACAGTGGTCGGGAATTTTTCTTTGTTGTGTCATATCTTTGTTTTGTCATATTTAGTTGTCTAGAAATAGATCTCTTTGCATCTGTCAGGCTAATGCAGACCTTATTTTGTTGCAAGTGTTTGTATTTGAGGAGTCAAGTTGTGCTACGGTAAATGTCGTCTTCACTTAGCTAAACATGCTCACTCTTCACTTCAGGTGAAGTGTTTGTTCTGGATGATGGTGGGGAAGTCGACCTGGACCTGGGGAACTATGAGCGGTTCCTTGACATCCGCCTCACCAAGGACAACAATCTGACCACTGGGAAGATCTACCAGCACGTCATTAACAAGGAACGCAAAGGAGATTACTTGGGGAAAACTGTCCAAGGTACTGGATTTATTGGATTTACCTTTAAGGTTCTTAACTTCTTTTGGGTTATAAATTTACTTTGTATGTGATTTCATCATTTTGTCAAGGTATTACTGAAATATGGCTTCAGTTGAAAATTCAGAATTGTTTGGCCTTTAACTCGAAAAATCATTTGAAGAAGCCACTGTTACTCCATGAATGGCATTACCGCTTGTCATTCCAGGCAAGGCAGCATGGTTTGAGTCCAGAGAGCTTCTGGGTTTTTTTTTTTTTTTTTTTTTTGTGGGTACCAGGGGTCGACCTCAGGACCTTGTGCGCCAGCAGGCGCCCGTGCCGCTGAGTGATATCACCGGCCCTTTTTTCGTATGTGGGATCCGGGAGTCGAACTCGGGCCCTCGCGCTTGCCAGGCAGGCGCTTATGCCGCTGAGCCATCTCACTGGCCCCAAGCTTCTGGTTTTGCACGGTAATGAGTGTGAAGTGGGAGAGGCAGCTGGAGTAGGGCGTTGGGCCAAGGTGGTGTGGATGCTGCGCATCTGGGACTTACTGTGTATAGACAGAGATAAGGAAGCAAATGTATGTTGGTTTTCAGGCTTTTCATCAGTGTGACGTGCACCAGGGTGGATGTGAAGAGGGTTCCTGGGTCCTCCCAAGCCTTTCCGGCACAGCTTCACTTTTAGCTGTTTGCTGTTTTGGGGTTTTGTAGAACAACTTATTTGCAGTCCGTGTTCTGTTACTTTAAAAAGGTGGGGTTGGATAAACGATGGCTTGATGGAATGGTGGCAGCCCAGAGAGCTTTCCTCTGAGTTACGAGAGTAGCTGTGCTTTTGGCCGAGAGCTGAGTGTCACACTGACAGGTGGGTCTGGCCTGGGACTGGCTTTTTTTTTTTTTTTTTTTTATGTCAGTACCGGGAGTCAACCTCAGGACCTTGCGCTTGCCAGCAAGGGCTTGTGCCGCTGAGCGATATCACTGGCCCTTTTTTTCCTGTATGTGGGTTCCGGGAGTTGAACTCAGGACCTCACGCTTGCTAGGCAGGTGCTTATGCTGCTGAGCTATCTCACTGGCCCCCAGGACTGGTGTTTTTATCAGGTAGCTCCTTCTAAAATTGGCTCACCAATTAAATGTTACCAGATTTGGGATTGTTTGCCTCTCCTTCTGGAGTTGGATTCCAGGTTCTTCTCGTCTCTAACACAATTGAACTAAACGAGCAAAAAGCAGTGCCACAGTTTATTCAAAAGAGTAAAAGTGAAGAATAGGAGAGAAACTGGCTCTGCAGAGCAAGCTTGGACTGAGTAAAGAGAAAAAGAGGGTGAGAGCAAAGAAAAGTACATGCTGCATGTGGGAAACACAGCATGGGCTATCGTGGAAAGTTACGCTCTTCACGGCATGCTGTGTCCTTTATATTGTCCAAGTCTCAAGGAAACCCATGAAAACTTCTATGTACGGGTCCTGACAGGTGGCACTGGGATCCCAAGCCTCAGGCTGACATCAGGTTGAGGCTATCTCAGTGAAAGCCTGCTCAAGTTCTCGAGAGAAGTCTACGTGCAGGGCTTTGGGAACTGTTCTGCACACGTGTCTGGGATCTTATAGCTAACAGGTCCCACCTACTACCCCAGCCAGCTTTGCCACACCCTAATCTCCTATCTCATTTCCCCCTGAGAAACACAAATCCCCAGAATTCTTCATGGGGTGCTGAAGGAGTGGAAGTCTTTATCTTCTATAGCTTCTTCAAGCTGGAAGGGGCTGTAGACCCCACCTACTGAGGATTAGGTGCTGTCCAACCACCTTGGGGTGCTGTGGCTCAGTGGCTGGGTTGAGGAAAGGAAACCTTGTCAGGAAACAATGAGAAAAGAGTGAATGAGCACTGAGCTTCACTATTAGCCCAAATAGGAGGAGCAGGTCAGATTTCCACACTTCCTGTAGTGGCACTGGAGTCTTGCTTTTTGAAGAGAAATCTCAAGTGTTCCAGAGGTTCGCAGGAGTAGCTCTCTCCTTTTGGGTGATCTTGTTCTTGAGACAGTTCAGGTGGGACTGGCTTTATTCTAGAAAGATGAATCCAATTATCCATCTGCCACCTTTACTCCAGTGGGTGTGGCAAGGATCACTGAGAAGGGGCCTTTCCATTTTGGGTTTAACTGGTCAGCAGGTATTCCCTCTCTCCAAGTTTTTAGCAGAGGTTCCTGAAGAAAGAAGTCTGCTTCAGTAACCTGCTGTGAGCTGACAACTGTATAACTTGCCTTTTGATGTTCTTAAACAAAGCTACTTTCGTCAGTAAATGACACCTCTTCAGGGTCTTGGAGGGGCAGATCACTAATGTCCTGCTTACTTGCATATGTCTGGGAGATGAGTTGTTCACAAGAGTGGCTAACTCATGGGGCTGTAGGCATCAAAGAAGCAGGGTTAATAGTAGTACAAGTTTTTGTAATAACCTAGGGGTATCTAAGAGGATGCCCTGATACTTAGTGACCTGTTCTGTTAACTGCAAGTAGCCTTTTATCTCCAGAGTCTCTCTTACCTGATGGGTGTCAGGAGGTGGAATCTCTGTCCCAAAGTTAACTTTGTAGCTTCTTCTGTTAGTACAGCTGTAGCTGCTGTTGCTGTCAGGCAGGGTGGCCATCCAGCAGCCACTCCATCTAATTTCTTTGAAAAGTGTGCCCCTGGGCAGGGTTCTTGCCCTAGCCTTTGGGTCAAGACCCCCCTGAAGCCATTCTTCCCGTTTTTCTTTTTATTTATTTCTTTCTTTATTTATTTTTTTTTTTTTTTTTTTTTTTTTTTTGAGACAGGGTCTCACTGTGTAATTCAGGCTGGCTTTGAACTCATTATGTAGCCCAGGCTGGTCTTGAACTCAAAGCGATCCTCCTGCCTTTGCCTCCTGAGTGCTGGGATTATAGGCATGCACCACCATGTCCAGCCCTTGCTTTTCTGATACACAGAGAAAGAAAAGTTTTCTTAAGTCAGGTATTCCCCGTGCTGGGGACTGAATAAGGACATGCTTTGTTTTCCTAAAGGCATTGTCAGTCACTTTTGTCCATTCTAGGGGCATAGACTCGGGGCCTTTGACAGCGTAATACAAAAGCTTTGCCATTAGTTCAAAATTAGGCGGCCAGATCCTACAAAAGCCAGCCATCCCCAGGAAAGAATGAAGCTGTTGTTTGGTGGCAGGAGGCCCAAGATCACAGATAGCCTGGATCTGGTCCCTAGACAACCCTACTGCCCCAGGTGTAAGAATATATCCCAGATATTAAAGTGTTTGAAGGGATATCTGAGCCTTTTGTTTGGAGACTTTATATATCTCTTTTTAGCTAGAAGGTTGAGAGTCTGTGTAGTTAAATAATTTCTGATTTGGGCTACAAACTAGAATATCATCTCTATGCTGTAGGATGGCTTCCTGTTTAAACTTTAAGTTCCTCAAGTCTTTCTCTAGTGCCTGAGCAAAAAGGTGAGAATTGTCTCTAAACCCTTGTGGGAGAACTGTCCAAACATATCGCTGCTTTTCTCTTGAAATGGGATTTTCCCATTGAAAGGCAAACAGAAATTGGGAGTCTGGATGTAGGGCGATGGAGAAAAATGCATCTTTTACGTCTAAAACTGAGAACCAATTAGTGTCCCCTGGAGAGAATAGTGTATGGATCTGCCGCTAGAGGCTGGATTGGAACGACAGCCTCATTAATGAGGTGGAGGTCTTATACCACCTAATATTCTCCCGAGGGTTTTACTACAGGGAGAATGGGAGTATTGCAAGGGGACTGGCAAGGCTTCGGAAGGCCAGATTTGAGGAACTTCTCTGTGAGAGGCTGGAGGCCATTAGTGCCTCTTCCTTGATCGGATACTGCTTTCAGTTAGGAAACTGGCTGGGGTCTTTTAGTATTATAATTACTGGCCTAGCAGAATTTGCCCTACCAGGTATTCCATTGTACCATGCAGCAGGATCCACTTGTTGGCTAATTTGGTCAAAGAGACCTGGTATAGTCCTAACAAGTAAAGTCCGTTTTGGCCTTAGCCAGAATTTGAGAATTGCCCCCAGTTTAACTAGTAAATCTCTTCCTAGCAAGGGAGCAGGACACTGTGAGAGAATTAGAAACTCATGGTTCGAGTATTTGGGCCTGATTGCTAGCTGGGTGCAGTGATGTCCCATTAGTGCCTCTCCCTCCCTGGAAGATGCATATTAGTATACTTGAGGAAGGCTCTGCTAATCAGTTACAAAACAGAGCTGGGTTCTCTTCTGTACCCTGCAAGATCCCACTCACTTTATCATAATTAACAGACTTTTTAATGCACCTTTTCGTCCCCATGGTAAGAGCAGCTACCATACTAGACATCATTGTTAGTCTCTGCTGAATATTATAGTCCCAGTTTGGCTCTGTTTGAGGGAGAATACCCTCTCCAGAGTGGTTTCCTTCCCTTTTCAAGGCATATTGCTCATCTGGGGTACAGCAAGTGGCCAAGATATATTGGACATCTTGCTATGACAATTGAAATGAAGGGCCAATTCCAAATCCATCTGCAAACTTAACTAGGATCTTCTGATAGTTGGCCTAATCACTCCTTGCACTGTTGGACAGCTGAAAAGGGGACTTGCACTCGAGTATTCCCTCTCAGCCCTGAGACTTCTCTTAGGGGCAGGGTAGGTTGTGAATTAGGGTAGTTAGAAGCACCACTTCGGGCTGTACCTGTGAGGCTTACAGCTGTCTGAAAAGCGTGACAAAGGGGGCTGAGGAATACTGGGTTCTCCTGCGACACTGGGCTCTAGTGGAGTTCCAGAGTCACTCGGAGGGGTGATTTATTGGACTAGGGGCTATAAGGAGGAGGTCAAGGAGACCTCCCAGTGGCAGATGGATCAGAGAGACCCCTATCCCCCTGAGACAATTGGGGGTCTCAGGATGGGGTCATCCAGAATAGCTTCCTCCTTGGGGGCCACTCCAAACACCATAGCTCCTGAGCATTTCTTTCAATAAACAGTCACAAAAGTGTGAACAAAAGTGAACATGAGGCATTTTATTCCACTTTCCATGTTTTAAGCAAAAATGCTGTAACTGGAGAATAGTCTCATAATTTAAAGTACCATCCCGTACCCATCTCTCGCCACCTCCCAGTTCATGTTGGACCTAAACCATATCACAATAATAGATAAGCTGCTCCTGTTTTAGATTGTCAGGATCAAACCTTTCTCTCTCATTGAGAATAGGCCTAGTGGCGATGTCAGTGAAATCTATGTGGGTGTGAGATCCAATAAATTTCCCATCTGCTTGTCTGGGGACCTACAGAGAGAAGGAGACAACTAGGCCTGTGCTCCTTAAGGAGGCAGCCCACACGTAAGGAGGAAGCCTGAAGTCCACAAGGTACCCCTTGTGAGACTTTACAAAACCTAGACAGACATCTCTATCTGAGAACCTCAGAGTGATGCCGGCATCATTAGGCACAGAAGAAAGCCCCCTGGGGGCTTTGGTCTCCACATTTGGACCCATTAATTCAGTAGGAGCTGGGCCATCTGTGGGCCTTGCCTGGTCCACACTCCCATGAAGCAAGGGCAGACCTCCTTAAAGTTCCCTTAGCCACCTAGCTGAACCCCTTGATGGTTCAACTTGCATTTATTCTAAGCCCCTCGATGGCTCAGCTGGTATTTCAAGTCCCTTGATGACTACTAAATCAGGATGACTCTGCTTAACCAGAAACAATGTGGTGCTGGGATCCCACGCCTCAGGCTGGTGTCAAGTCTAGGCCCTCCTATTGAAAACCTGCTGGAGTTCTCCGAGAAGTCCATGCACAGGGTTTTGGGAACTGTTCTGCACACGTGTCCGGGGTCTTGTAGTTAATAGGTCACGCCCACTTCCCCAGCCAGCTGTGCCACGTCCTAATCTCCTGTCTCTGTGACCATATTCTGGGCTAATTGGGTCACGTTTGGATCTTAGCCTGCCACTTAGCAGCTTTATACATGGGCAGATTGTATAACCTCTTGAGATGTAGGTTCCCTTTCTATAAAATTGAGATAGTAACAGCACCTGCCTCTCTGGCTGTTAGGAAGTCTGAGGAGCTACATCAATGAAGTGTTTCCCTGACACATAGAAAGGATCAATTAGGAATTAAAATGTTGTCCATCAGAGTCTGTTGTTCTAGGCCTCCAGTGTATTCATTCATCTGTTTGTTGTTTATCAAATATTTATTGAATGCTCACCGTGGTCAGACCCTTATTGGTGTTGAGGATACATGAAAACAAGACCAACAGGGTCACTATCCTCCTAACAAGATGACTGATGGGAGCTGCAAAGGAGAGATAAATTGAATGAGGCAAGAAAGTGTGACTTGGGAAAAGCCACTTTGGTCAGGTGGTCCTAGGAAGCCTCTGAGGAGACGGTTTTTGAGCTGAGGAGCACAGCAAGTACAGAGACCCAAGGCCACAGAGGGCTAAGATAGAGAGCGGAGAGGAGGCTTCGTGACTGAGGCTAGCGACCAGTGGGTCTGTCAGAGGTCGGCCAGGTGGGCCCTCTGAGCCAGAGCAAGGAGTTTGATTTGGCTCAGAGCTGGGAAGCACTGAAGAGTTTAAACATGGGAGTGATGAGTTCTTACTTGCATTTTTAAAAGATTGCTTTGTCAGCTGCGTGTGTAATAGGTAACAAACATCCTTGTGCACGAGGCACTGCTGTTTAACCGGAGTGTTAGAGTTAAATAGTAATCTTGCTCCTTGGGAACTTGCAGTCTGAGCCCAACAGCTATGAATTTTAAAAAGTGTTCAGCTCTAGCTGGCATTTATTGAACTCTGGCATGCTAGGTTATCTCATAAAATTTCCACAACTTTTTGAAATAGAAGTATTACCTCCGCTTAATAGGTGGGGAAACCAAGCTTAAGAACAGTTAAGTAATTTGCCCAATGCACCACACCTAATGAGTGGTGAACTGAGATTTGAACCTAGACTCCACGTGCTGTGCCCCAACCATTCTGTGGTGTCTCTACCCTTTGGTAACTGGAAACAAAGTGGGACAGGGTCCTGGTGGTCTCTTGTTCCTGGAAAAGCACTCAGGAAGGTGTATGGTGTCCTCCTTCAGCCTTGGCTATTGAAAATAGGGGTGGCCATCTGGTCCTTTGTATCTGTGTGCAGCCAGAAGAGCGGACTCTGCACTGGGGGGGCTTCAGAATGCCACTGTTGGCCTCCTCCTCTTGCAGTGCTTCCTGTGGCAACCTGGAACTTTGGAGAGGAGACTGTGGGGAGTGTGAGCCTAAAGATTTCATGAGGCTTTTTTTTTTTTTTTTTTTTTTTTTGGCCCCACCACTGTTCTGTTCAGGCAAAGAGTGCAGCAATTTAATCATAAATATATTTGCCTCAGTGATGGACAGGTGTAAGTGACAGGTCTCTTTTCTCTTTCCCAGTTGTCCCTCACATCACAGATGCAATCCAGGATTGGGTGATGAAACAGGCGTTAATACCTGTAGATGAAGACGGCCTGGAACCTCAAGTGTGTGTTATTGAGGTTTGTATTATTCCTGCATCTGTGGATGCTCCACTCACTCGTCTCCTTAGTCAGCCAGGCAAGACATTCCCCAGGGAACCCCTTGTCGTGTCGTCGTGGGCCCGGCACACCCCCCATCAGTGCAGTAGGCCAGGTGAGGGCACAGTAATGGTCATGTGGAGTGGCCATGCGGGGGAGAGCAATTCTTATCTAAATAATACTCCTTTTCAGTATTTATGCGTTTACGTAGTGCCAGCCATACCAGAAAGAGCGGCAAGACACGTTTTCATCTGTCTCTCTCTCTCTCTTTTTTTTTTTTTTTTGTGGGTACCGGGGGTCGACCTCAGGACCTCGTGCACCAGCAGGCACCCGTGCCGCTGAGTGATATCACCGGCCCCTTTTTTCGTATGTGGGTTCCGGGAGTCGAACTCGGGCCCTCGTGCTTGCCAGGCAGGCGCGTACGCCGCTGAGCCATCTCAACAGCCCTCATCTGTCTCTTGAAGGAGTCCGCAGTCTTTTGCTTTCCTCTGGCAAGAACATCCCCCTCACTAAATGAGGTTTTTGGTTTTGGTTTCTGTACTATCTGCTGATCTCAGCTATTTGATCTCAGTGTTCCTTCAAAATCAGGAGACTCAAAAGTTATTGTAGTTTGCTTATAACCTATGCTTTTTGTCTGTTTGCCTTTTTTTTTTTTTTTTTGGGTAGTGGGAATCAAACTCAGGACCTTGCGCTTGCCAGTCAGGCGCTGTGTGGCTGAGCTATATCCCCGGCCTTAACCTATGCTTTTTGATATACAAGTTATTTATGGTGAAAGAAATAAGATCGGGTTTTTTGCTATGTGGCTTTCATGCAAATAAAATTCCTGGTCCTTCTCTCACCTGACCTTTTTCTTGAAATGCTGTGTAAAGTTTTGTAATAGCCTTGGGGAATTGTGAACCTATCCAGAACAGTCACCTTGCAGCACAAAGAAATGTCTGTGACTGACATTTTGTAGGGCTGGAGAATCCACGTCACAGTTACTGGCCACTGAATCAAGGGGACAGAACAGATGCTAGAAGGGAAAGCACCAGAGAGAAAGGTTGGGCGCTCTCCCTCAAAAATAGTGTTGCTTTTCCAGCTCGGTGGGACAGTGGGAGATATTGAAAGCATGCCCTTCATTGAGGCCTTCCGGCAGTTCCAGTTCAAGGTCAAAAAGGAGAACTTTTGTAATATCCACGTCAGTCTAGTTCCTCAGGTAAGGCATTTACAGTTAGGTTTTGGGGGAGAGAAGGTTTTCACTTGTTAATCTAATAGTTTTCAATACTTGAGGTACACAAAACAGGGAATAAAGAATTTCTTTGTGAGTTTAAGCTTGTGATCATTATGTGTTGTGAGAAGATCAAATGGAAAACATTTGGAAAATGGATCGGGGAGCTGCTGTTGATGCTGGTGGGTTGACCATGTGCGCTTGGCTTACTGAATGGCAAAAATTAAAGCTTTTGTTTTCTTAAGGCAAAATTTCACAAAGATAAATACTGTGGAGAGAAGTCAATAGTAATACCAATGAGAAAGCAGATAGACATGTAGAAACTGACCAAGCTGACCTGGGAACACCGAACCCTCAGCCTGTAGCAGGTAGAGCAGAAAAGCAGCTCTGTTTGTCCCGTACAGCACCTGGGGTGTCAAGGTGGGCATTACCAGGTCCTCTGGGCAGGAGGAGGTAGACCCCAACACCCCTTCCCTACTGTGTACAGTTGGGCACCAGCCTCTCTCCACCATGACAGAGGACTGGGCCCAGGGAGAGTTTCCTGTCAGGCAGGCACCAGGGACAGTTGAGGGCAGCAATGCTGAACCACACACAGGTGGTCGAGTGCGACATTGTGCTGCTTGCGATGCTGTGGAGATACCTTGCTTTCTTCTACCTCTTGGTTCCCAGAAGCTTCACAGCCTTCTACATGCTGTACAGTAAGAGCTTTCTTGGGTATGAGTAGCCTGGAAGAAAACACTACTCCCAGGGCTCCCCAGGGAAATAAGCTGGCCAGAGACCTGCAGTGACCAGCCTGCCACTCACATGGGCTTCCAGCTAGCTGTTAAGTGTGAGCTGACAGCCAGTGATTAAAAGGAGCTAAACTGCATGCGTCAGATAAAAACTGTGCATGCCATAAGAAGGGAACATGTGGAGACAAAGAATACATAGAAATAAGAATCGGCTGGTGCATGCCTGTAATACCAGTACGTGGTTGGCTGAGGCAGGAGGATTGTTGTGAGTTTGAGGCCGGCTTAGGCTACATAGTGAGTTCAAGGCCAGCCTGAACTACATAGCAATACCCTGTCTCAAAAAAATAAAAAAATACATAGGAATAAATAAAATAAAGAAATTGACATAATGTGGTGGTATATGCCTGTAATCCTCGTAGTCTGGGAGGCTGAGACAGGAGGTTCACAAGTTTAAGCTCAAATTACTGACTGGACAAGTTAGTAACATAGCAAGACCCTGTCTTTAAAAAAATTTTTTTAAAAGGACTAGAGAAGTAGCTCAGTGCGAAGGCCTTGGATTCAATCTCTAGTACCAAAAAAACCCAAAAACAAAAACAAAAAAACAATAAAACCCTACAGTTGGATAGCAGAGATGATAAGAGAAAGTTGATGAAATAATTCATGAAATAGGGTAGAAACCAAGAGACAGAGAATAAGGGAGGAAAGATAAGAAATTAGAGGATTGGTTCAAGAAGTTCTGACATCTATTGGTAGGATTTCTAGAAAATAAAAACAGAGAAATGGAGAGGGAAGTATAATTTGACTCAGCAAACTATGGCCCCAGTGCCAGAACTCCTGTTACTCTTGAGAATAAAGTTTATCGAATTAGAATCACATCCTTTTGTTGATTGCTGTCTACGGTTGCTTTTGTACTAAAATAGCAAAGTTTAGTAGCTATGACAGACACCGTATAGTCCACAAAA
Source organism: Erethizon dorsatum (assembly GCA_028451465.1). NCBI lineage: Eukaryota > Metazoa > Chordata > Mammalia > Rodentia > Erethizontidae > Erethizon > Erethizon dorsatum. The sequence goes on along the minus strand of CM051827.1, from coordinate 102,569,646 downwards.
CCTAAAATTTATTATCTGTCCCTTTACAGAGAAAGTTTTCTGATCCTTGATCTAAACAAGGAAATTTCTAGATGAGAGTTTGTAGATTGAAAAGGCCCACTGAACATGCAGCATATTGGATGAAAAATGACCTCACTGAGGCATGTCATTATGAAGGGTCAGAACAATGGGGCAGAAATCTAAAAGACCCTGAAGAGCAAAATCCAAGAATCAATATGGCAGTACTAGAAGCTAAAAGATAGTGAAGCCATTGTGTTAAAATATTCTAAGAGGAAATCATTTCCAACCTAGAATTCTGAACACAGCAAATCTGTCTCTTACGTGTGAGAGGAGAATAAAGATAATTTAGTACAGAAAGGAAGAGTGTGGCCTGTGGTTGAACTGAAGGTATTTTTATCCTTGAAGAGAGCTACAGGCACTGGAAGGGTGTGGTGTAGGGAATGGGAATGAGAGGGCAGATCGTCATTTAGCAGTGAAATCCACAGAAAATGCGTCAAGCTAAATGTCAAGTAGCAATAAAACCTAGGAGAAGAATCAATTAAAAGAGCTCAAGTGGTAGGGTGTGGCTGGGGGGGTGGGTAAAGTAATTTACTAGCATGCACAAGATCCTGTATGATCCCCAGCATCAAAAAAGTAGTGGAAGGGCCATTGTTTGTAGGTTTGGAGAGCAGGAGAGGGTAGAAGAGCCCAGGCACCACTGTTCCTTAGTAGAACTATTTGACTCTAAAATACGTCCATGTGTAGGGGCCGGTGAGATAGCTCAGTGGCATAAGCACCTGCCTGGCAAGTGCGAGGTCCTGAGTTCGACCCCCGGTACCCACAAAAAAAAAAAAAAAAAAAGTCCATGTGTAATTTCAACAAAAATACAAGCTAAATTGTGTAAATGATCAGATTCTCTATGAAAAGGTATTCAGGAAAAAGTCATACCTGAAAATTTTTTTATCATAGAGAAACTAACCCTCTTTTTTTCTTTTGTAAAATAGCCAAGTTCAACAGGGGAACAGAAGACGAAACCCACCCAAAACAGTGTTCGGGAACTTAGAGGGCTTGGGCTTTCCCCAGACTTGGTGAGATTTCCTGGGTTTTGGGTAACCTTGCATCTAATGAAAACACACCTCCATGACAGACGAGACCTTCTACTTGACTCATAATAATTGATAGTAAAGAAAGTAGGTTTAGTGCTTTGGATGAGGTATAGTTCGTGAGATTTTCTTACTGGCATGTGTGAAGTCTTACGTGCGTTATGCCTTATTTCTTCTTTGAGTCCTTTTAAATATTCTCTTTTTCTCTCGTGCCCCAGAACATTCATTGGAGAGGAAAGCCCCAGTTAATAGTGCCTCTGGTTTTATTCATCTGCCTTTCATTGGTATTACCATCTTTCTGATGGTTCTCTAATTTGGGATTTAGGAATTTCATTTTTTAAAACAGGCAGTAATATTTTTGTGGTTTATGTGCATTGTGCCGAGAGCTGACACTCATCTTAACATCTTAACAATGAGATGTCTACTTTGAATGTGATGTCTATTTAGAGTTCAGTCGGGGGACACCCAGCTTTGGAACCCTTTCTTCCTTCCAAGCCATCCTGTTTTATTTATTGCCAGGTTGTGTGCAGGTGCTCAAATCCTCTGGACACATCTGTAAAAGAGAAAATATCAATGTTCTGCCACGTGGAACCTGAACAAGTAAGTACAAATTCCATCTCTCTGGAATTCGCCTCTAATTGCCTGAAACTTCTTGACTGTGATCAGCTTTAGGAGGCTTGTTGTTATTTAGTAATTAGAGATGGTAGATTGTCCTTTAGAAGAACTGACACTTGCTGGCTCTGTGCTTCACCATTGCCACATCTGTGGCTCCGCAAACATACCTGTCCCTCTCCTGCCTCTTCCTTCTCTCCCCACCGCTTGTTTTTATCTCCATCCAAGCTGAATGTCTTTCTCTTCGCCTAATGCTGCACACTCTTCTCTCCTCCCATGTCCCTGATTTCTGCAGCTGCTAATTTCTGTCAGGAATCAGGGTTTCCCTCTCCCTGCTGGCTTGGCTACTTCTTCCTCATTTGCATCTTTCAGGGTCCAGCTGACACATACTTTCTGAGAAGCTTTACCTGCCACGCCTCAACCCTCAGGGCTAATCACTTCCACCTCTGGGCAGCCCTTGTATGTCACACATGCCTGCCTGTGCACACCCATGTGTCCATAACATGCTGCAGGCTCCCAGAGAGCCACCTACCTCATTCAGCTTGATGTTTCTGGTGCCTGGGGTCTGGGTGTTGTTGTCTTGTTCCTGTGCTTAATGGAGGGGCTTATGGTACAGGAAATCCAAACTTTGGAACCTTTGCTGTATCTAACTGTGGTGCTTAATGTGGAATTTGTATCTGTCATTAGTTGAGATTGTGACATTGGTCAGCATTAGTCAGCTTTTCATCACTACCAGAAAACACCTGAGGCAGCTAACTTGGTAAAGAAAAGAGATGTATTTAGCTTACAACTTTGGAGGCACACTCCAGACACCACAGTGCAGGCTCTGGGAAGGTCCTGTGGCCACTGGTGGTGTGCATGGAGAGTAAGGTCAAGTCTTGAGCCAGAGACAGACGGAGGGGCCGGGTTTGCTCCTTTTGTAGCCATCCTCTCTCTAGAAATCTAGGTCTAGGGAGAAATGTCTTAATTCCGTCTGAGGGCAGGAGCTCCCACTAGGCCCAGCCTCTAGTAAGTTCCACAGTATCTCCCAATACCAAAGCCTCCCTGGGCCCAAGGTTTCAGTCACGTGTCCCCTGGGGGACACCAAACCAAACTACAGCAGTCAGGTTTGGCTGATGGAGACTAGAAGGGAAGTTGAGGTCAAGGGATTTAAAGACAAAGTTATGGAGAGTTTGTTTTACTACTTGATGGTCTGAGGATCAGGAGGCTGAGAAGGACTGGCAGCCTGGAGAGGGGACGGGGAAGCAGTAGAGTTAAAATAAAAGTAGTCCACTTAATAAGATTTTGAGGGACACTGAGGTGACTAAAGTCATTGGCCTGACGTTGTGAGTAGAGCAGGAGGAAAGCCCTCGACCCGTGAGGTAGAAGTCGGGGTGTGGAGGGAGGGCCACTGGGCAGGGTCAGTGCTCCATTGGAGGGGTTCTGTTCCTGCCAGCATGGAGGGCAGAGTAATTTCCGTGTTCTCATCAGCCCTTTATCCTGCCTAATTATTTTAGATATTTCTGTCCTAGCAAGCTGACTGTTTACCTTGTATGTTCTGTAGCAGAACTGGTTTTCATTACAATTATTCACTATTGAAAATGTGACATGTATTTCCATATTTAAATTTCAGGTCTTTTCCTGTTTTTAAAATTGAGTTGTTCATCTTACTGAGTTGTAAGAGTTCTTTATATAGTCTGAATACAAGTCTTTCATATATATGATTTTCAGTATTTCCCCAGCCTTTTCATTTTCTTAATAGCGTCTTTTGGAGTACGAAAGCTTTTAAAATTTCAGTTTATCCTTTTTTTTTTTTTTCTGTTATGCTTTTATGTAATATCTAAGAACTCTTTGCTTAACCAAGGTCATGAAGATTTTCTTCTATGTTTTTCTCTAACAGTTTTACGTCTTATGTGACCTACTTTAAATTAATTTTTGTGTATAGTGAGGGTAAAGGATTGAGATTCATCTTTTTGGATAGCCAGTTGTCCCAAACTCATTTGTTAAAAGGACCATCCTGGGCCGGTGAGATGGCTCAGCGGCTTAAGCGCCTGCCCGGCAAGCGCGAGGGCCCGAGTTCGACTCCCGGAACCCACATACAAAAAAGGGGGCCGGTGATATCGCTCAGCGGCACGGGCGCCTGCTGGCGCACGAGGTCCTGAGGTCGACCCCCCGGTACCCACCAAAAAAAAAAAAAAAAAAAAAAAGGACCATCCTTTGATAATATCCTATAATGTTCTTTATAAAGGTGCCTTTTAGCTTTACTTGTCTTTGTAAAGTTGTTTAAATTTACTTACAGCTATTCCTAAGTTTTATTATTATGGTGACATTTTAAAAAACTGAATTTCCTATATGGATATGGCCACACACAGGACACCCTGGCAGCTTTTGTCCTTTGATCTGTAGCCTAAAACCTTACTAGAATTCTGTTAAATCTCATTGTTTACCTATAAATTTTCTTGGCTTTTATGGATGAGTAAAAATGATGTATGTGTTTAGTGGTACTTGTTTCTTTTCAGTTTATATTTTGTTTCTTAGCTAGTTGCAATGGCAGATATCTCCACATCACTTAATAGTGATAGCCATTCTTCCTAGTTCTAGACTTTAAATAATAAACACTAATATTAAATATTAAACCTTATGATGTATTATGAATTGGTCTGGGTTTTTATCAAGTCTGTGTCTACAGAGCTGCCTTTATTTTTCTCTTTTATTTTTCCCTGTGGTGAGTTCCACTTTTAAATTCCCTAATGCAGTGGTTTTCAAAGTTGGCTGCATGTTGGACTCACTTAAGGAGCTTTAAGCAGTACTGAGGCCTGCCTCCAGCACCTAGAGATTCTAGTTTAGGTGGTGTGGGCATTTGGATTTTTACGAACTCCCCCTAATGATTTCGTTGTGCAGCGAGCTGAGTTTGAGAACCACAGTGCTGAGTGAAGCCATTCAGGGATTCCTGGGACAAGTCCTCCTTGAACGTGTTTTTCTTTTCTTAAGGAATTTTGACATTCATTTTCAAAATAGATTAGTCACTAATTTTCTACTCTGGTCTTGAGTCAGTTTTGGTGATTTATCTTTTTCTACAAAATTGCCCTTTTTTTGGTTTTCAAGTTGAGAATTTTTCCCGGAGGTCACACAGTAGGAGGCTGTTAAGCTCCATTATTTTTTTATTTTATTAAGTCATTTGCTTTTTTTCAAACAGGTGATCTGTGTCCATGATGTCTCGACTATCTACCGAGTTCCCTTGTTGTTAGAAGAGCAAGGGGTTGTAGATTATTTTCTTCGAAGACTTGACCTTCCTGTTGAGAGGCAGCCACGAAAAATGCTGATGAAGTGGAAAGAGATGGCAGACAGGTTTGCCTCCCATAAGGAGCTGGGAGTGCCAGCCTTTTCTCTCTCTCTCTTTTTTTTTTTTTTTTTGTTGTTGTTGTGAGTTTTTTTTTTTGTTGTTGTTTCTGTTTATTTGAGACAGGGTCTTGCAGTGTAGTTCAGGCTCTCCTTAAACTTACTATGTAGCCCAGGCTGGCCTTGAAAGCATGGCAATCCTCCTGCCTCAGCCTCCCAAGTGCTGGGATTACAGGTGTGCACCACCATGTCCGGCTCTAAAAAGCACATATTACAAAGCATATAGCTAAGCCTCAGTATCTGTGAAAGGCTGGTTCCAGGATCCTCCTCAGATACAAAAATCCATAGGTGCTCAAGCCCCTTACATAAAATGGTGCTGTATTTCCGTATGACTTGTAATGTTAAATCATCTCTAGATTACTTATAATATCTACTTAAAACATTTACTTATAATACCTATTTACCTTGTATAAATGCTACACAAGCAGTACCCTATATTTTTAAGAAATAGTGACAAGAAAAAGTACACATGTTTAGTACAGACACAGTATTTTTAAAAATATTTTTTATCTGTATTTGAATCCATAGCCCATGGATACAGAGAGCTGACTGTAATTTAATAATATTTTCAAGCACATAGATGAAAGAAAAATGAGTCAGCAGTGCTCCTAGAGCTCTCTGTGTGGATTAAACACCTAGGGTGCTGGGGCTCTTGGGGACCTGTCTTGACTGTGGCTCTGCTCTTTTTTTGTGTGTGTGTGGGTACCGGGGGTCGACCTCAGGACCTCGCGCGCCAGTAGGTGCCCGTGCCGCTGAGCGATATCACCGGCCCTTTTTTTGTATGTGGGTTCCGGGAGTCGAACTCGGGCCCTCGCGCTTGCCAGGCAGGCGCTTACACCACTGAGCCATCTCACCAGCCCCCTGTGGCTCTGCTCTTTCTGAGAAGCACCCTCTTCTCACTTTATTCATGGGGTCCCAGCTGTGCCAGGTGACCTATCTTTTCCAGCATAGCTCCCTGTGCCATAGCTGATCACACCAAGGTGGATGCCAGGCTCAAGCTGGGCTAGATTCTCCTTCCCAGGAATTCGGAATTAGGACTGAGAGACAGCAGCCAGAGTGAATGAGGCGGGAACAGTCAAGCATAAAGCTGGGAGTATGGAGGGCAGCCATTGGTAGCAGCTAAATGGAAGAAGCCTGTCTGCAGGGATAGGAGAATGAAGTAAGCAACTGGAAGAAAGCGATGAGAGGAGGGACAGAGAGGAAGTCTTGTCCAGACTCCTGATGGTTTTATAGGTGAAATCCAGACCTGCCGTGGTCCTCCGGCCTGGGGTCCAGGATGTCCTGGTCTTCTGATATAGTTGTGGTGTACTTTAGTTGGCTTGAGAAGCACAGGAAGCATTGCTAAGGTGGAGAGTTGTATTCCTATTCTACGGGCGATGAGAAGCTGCTCAGGAAGGGCAACTCATGAACTTTTGGCAGCAGCCAGAACCTGGTGGAGTTGGAATTTGCAGAGGGACCAGGTCAGTGCGAGATCAGGGTCCTTCCACTGCCCCCTGCCTCCCTAATGCTCAGGCCTGCCACTGGGAACAGGCGAGCATCCTAGCCTTGGACTGGCAGAAATTACTGCCTTGGGCCCAGGAATCCCCAAGCTTCTTTAGAAGACTGCAGCCATGTCACCTCCTCCGGGAAGCTGCTACTCCTAACCTGGCATGCAGATGTCCTATGAGCGACGCCCATGCCCAGCTTTGTAGACAGGCTCGCAGGTGGCTCAGGAGCCCTTGACTCTCCATGATAGTGACCTTGACCTCTGACTACTGTGTAACTGGGGCTCAGAGACCTTGCCCAGCTGTGGGAAGGGGAGTTTGCTGTGAACTGCATTTTCTCACCGGCATCATCCACACCTGAAGAATCAGGCTGATAAATGTGCCAGTGCTGAGCCCAGACCAGGCAGGATTCATCATTTCCTCCTCCACACTGCTGCTACTTCATCCCCTGTCTGAATCATTTCCTTATCCCTTGCACCTACCTCTGCCCAGCACAAAGTAGGTGCGGAGAACATTTACAGAGGGAGCATCATTGAATTACACACTGTTGGGTGTTGTGTCCATTCAGTCCCTGTAACAACACCTTAAGCAGAATGAGGTGGAGTCTCTATGTGTGAAGATCCAGGATGGGACAGTGGAAGAGTACAGGCTCTGCAGACACTTGGGAGTCTTGGGCTTGAATTCTGCCTTTGGTCTTGACATCTCAGGCGACTCATTCCTCCTTTTTGAGTCTCAATGTCCTCATCTGTACAATGGGAGTGATAATAATACCAACTCTCTGACTAGGTAATTAAGAGAATTAAGTAAGATAATACACCTAAAATTTCCATCTCTGGCTGGCCCAACAATTGCAGGAGCTCAGTAAAATTTAATAGTCTCCATTCTGGTATTTCTCACAGTACGTGGCACATGGTAGGCATTTAATAAATGCTAGGTCACCTTAAGGCCATCGTGGGCCATCCAACCTTGGTTAAGCCCCAGCTGACTGTACCTACATGAATGAGCCCAAGAGATACCAGCAGAAGAATCACTGTGCTGTCCAGCCACACTGCCGCATGTAGAATCATGAACTAATAAATGGTTCCCAATTTAAGCCCTAAGTTTTGAGGCGTGTGTTACTCGGCAAAAGTTAATAAAGAATGGACTTATAAGAAGGGCTGGGATGCTGCTGGGCTTTAGGAGCAGCTGCAACCAGGACACTCTTCCTCTGTCTTTTGTATTTGCTTTTTCCCTGTACATTAGCTTCCTTTTCTTTCACAGCACATGGAATGTCTTCATGGTGCAGAAAACCTGGCTGGCTTTTATACCTTGCAACTTAAGCTAATGGGGAAAAAGTGACTCCTTTCTTTCCACCCCAGGTCTAAAATTCCCTAGTAAGAGTCCTGTCATAGTTAAAACTTAAGGGAGGAAAGGTTTATTCAGCTCATAGTTTGCAGAGTTTTCAGTCCAAGGCAGATTGACATGCCAAAGGGGCATTGTACAGGAGAAACAGTTCATAGTGGCCAGAAGACAGCAAAAGCAAGCAAAGGACAAGACAAACCTCTTTCTGTCCTTTATATTGTATCCAAGCTACTGGGATTAGGGTGGTGCCAAACTAATCAGTGGACTGATTTAGGGTGATTACCTTTAGGTGATTATGCACCCTTAATTCTAGCACCCTTAAGCTTAGCATTGTGCCATGAATCAGTTATGCACTCTAGATTCAGCCACCCCTGAAAAAGCCCCACTTATAATGAGGCTTTGGGGGGACATCTAGATACAAGCCATAACAGTCCAGTTGGCCTTCCTTGAGTCAAGAATCCCCTTGGACCAATCAGCTGGCGATGGAATGGGGAGGACAGGATTGCAAGACACCTGCTAGGTGACACATCCTGGCAAAACTATATACAGGCACTGCTCTAAGGTTTAGCACAGTCTTATCAAAGCCATTATTATCCGTGCTTTGGAGTGAGGCACCTGAAAATAGAGGCACAGAGAGCTGAGGAGACTTGGCCATGGTCACACAGCTAGAAGAGGTACAGCTAGGATTCATACCCAGGCTGCCCGACTCCAGAACCCACACTTAGTGATCACACGTATCGGCCTCTCTCTCATACTGAGTTTCTGGGAAAATCCAATGGATGGAGGGGTGGGCAGGATGGAGCCCCTCCATGCTAACCTGGAAGTGGGGAGCCTCTAGGAGCCCATAATCCCACCACCTTCCAAATATCTGTCACTAGGCAAAGGCGGTGGAAGGGCCTGGGTGACCTCTGATAATGAATCTGAAAACAGTGGGTGGGTATTACCGGGAAGTAGGTTTCAATTCAGTGAAAGGAATTTCTTCAGAGTGAAGGAAGGAGGTGAATACCTTTCGTTACAGAGCAAGCAGTGCTGAGCTGGGGTTGATGTTTAGACCTGAAGAAGTGCTCAGGCTTTGCTGTTAGCCACGGGGCCCCGTCTTCATTTCTTCCTCAAAATGTGCAAGAGACCTGCTGTTCCCTAGCCGATGGGGTCTGTGCGATCGTGTCTAGTCGTTTTATGGTTGTGCCTGCTTCCTTGGCTGGTGTGTAAATTCCCTGTGTTGGGGGAGGAGTCGTGTGCTCCCTGAATGTCCAGTTTAGTGCTGTCCAGGCTGCGTCCATAGAACGTGGGGTGGGGATTCCCCGTGGCCTCTTGATCCCTCCCCTCCCCACCAACCTGGGTCAGGCAGTAAGGGACCACTGTGAACTTCCTTTCGATGAGACTGCATGGCTTTTCCTTTGGGTGAGACTGCATGGCTTTTGCTTGGCGGGAAGCCAGCCTGGGAGGAACTTGCAGGCCATGTCTGGATTCTGTCTTTCTATGGACAGCCTTTCTCTTTTGGAGGGGTCAGGGGATTCCGATGTGCCACCACGCATTAGCAGTTGGGCTCTTAGCTCATGTTAGAAAGGGTCTTCGTGGGCCGGTGAGATGGCTCAGCGGCTTAAGAGCCTGCCCGGCAAGCGCGAGGGCCCGAGTTTGACTCCCGGAACCCACGTACGAAAAAGGGGCCAGTGATATCGCTCAGCGGCACGGGCGCCTGATGGCGCGCGAGGTCCTGAGGTCGTCCCCCCGGTACCCACAAAAAAAAAAAAAAAAGAAAGAAAGGGTCTTCGTGGTAAGAGATGTCGGAGTGCTTACAGCAGTCATGCGGTTATAACACAGGTGAAAGTCCAGGCAAGGCTGGGTCAGTTCCCAGGCCTCCAGACAGAGAGTTCAGGATGCACATTCTGTCTCACTTGTCGTTTACCAGCTAGATGGTCAGCACACAGGTGCCTAGCAGGCATGGGTTATCGTGCATTCCCAACACCCTGGTCAGTGGCTGGCCTTGGCACAGCCTCCTGGGTAGCATGCCCACTCTCTGAGCTGTTTTTGGGAACATGCCACGCACCCCACACCAGAAAGTGCTCAGTGGAAGGTGTTGCTACCATCTGCTCCTAAACCTCTGATATTTGCGCACTGTTTCCGAGATCTCCCCTCCGTGCCTTGGCGCAGTAGTTGCTAGGGCACTGTGAGGATGAGCAAGCACCAAGGGAGCACTCACTCCCTTGCTCTGTGATAGGTATTTTCATTTTGACATCTTCTCTTTCGGTCTTCAGTCCTTTACATTGCTCTTAAATGCCACCCATCCCTATTTTTGGAGACAAGGTCTCACTTTGTAGCTCATGCTAGCTTTGGACTTGCTAGATAGCCCAGGCTGGCCTCACACACACGATCTTCCTGGATTTGCCTCCCAACTGCTGGAATTATAGGTGTGCGCAACCACTCCTGGCTTACCTGTCCATTTACATGTAGCTATCACAGTAGCCCAATTTTATGGTCCTTTTTTCATAAAATATTGTAAACATTTTGCTCTGTTACTAACTACAATGAAAATTTTTAGCAAGTGTGGACTTTCTGTTGTATGAATGTTCCATAACTTATTTGACCCTTCCCTTTATCTTGCAAATTACCTGTTTATGTCAAAAAATTTTCCCCTTTGGGATTGAAATTTTTAAAAAACAAATTTGTGTGAGATTTTGGAACTGTCTCTTTGAAACAGCTTCTAAAATCCTACTTTTTCGGGGCCGGTGAGATAGCTCAGTGGCATAAGCGCCTGCCCGGCAAGCGTGAGATCCTGAGTTCGACTCCTGGAACCCACATAAAGGAAGAAAAAGGGCCGGTGATATCGCTCAGCGGCACAAGCACTTTCTGGCAAGTGCGAGGTCCTGAGGTCTACTCCCGGTACCCACATTAAAAAAAAAAAATCCTACTTTCCCTCCCAAGTGTATCAGGTTAATCTGAAATTTGCTTCTTTACTGGTTTATACCTAACACTCAGGTGTAACATTCACTCCCGTTACTACATTTTCACAGTTTTTTTTCTTCTCTTCTTGGTCTTGGGATGGTGTGTACATTCCAATTGATCGGGTATTTCTTGACCTTCGTTTGATAGATATGATCGATTGCTAGAGACCTGCTCTATTGCTCTTGTGGGCAAATACACCAAGTTCTCAGACTCATATGCCTCAGTCATTAAAGCACTAGAACATTCTGCGTTGGCGATCAACCACAAATTGGAAATTAAGGTAAGGAGGGATAATGCAGGTACAGCCAAGGGGTTAATAGGGAAGTGGTTTGTGTTCTTGTAGATGTTGTGTGCATGTCTGCTTTGTTTTTGGAGCTCTGAATTTCTTTTTAAGGAATTTCTTTTTAAGGAGATTTAGCTCCTGGCTCTGAGAAAACAGTGGAGTATTATCCAGAAATAACGAAGGGGAAAGGTAATCAGAGTAGAGGTAGAGAGAGACTGAGTGTCTGGATCTGAGGATCAGATGACCCCATACAACTGCCCTGCGAAATGGGAGGGCCTGGTGGACAGACGTGGTGCACGGCGCACTGTCTGGCTAACTGTCCTAGTCTGGGCTGTGGCAAACAGAAGCTGAGCTGGTGGAATGTCTGAATATGGCCCTGCCTGCTTCTGTCAGTGGCAAGAGTGTAGACAGACCGACCTTTACTTGTCAGGGGAATAAATGGAAATTGATCACAGTGAGAAAACCTCTAGGGCGGTGAAGTGTTGATGAGGATGTGGAACTCACATACCTTGATGTGAGCACTTTAGAAAACAGTCCGGCGGTTTCATATAAAAGTAGGTAGGGGGCGGGTGAGATGGCTCAGCGGCATAAGCACCTGCCCAGCAAGTGCGAGGTCCCGAGTTCGGCTCCCGGAACTCACATAAAGGAAAAAAAGGGCTGGTGATATCGTTCAGCTGCACAAGTGCTTGCTGGCAAGCGCGAGGTCCTGAGGTCGACCCCTGGTACCCACATTAAAAAAAAAAAAAAAAAAAAGGTAGGACCAAAGAATTTCAGTCCCAGATATTTATTTGCTCAAAAACAAGTGTTCATACAAAAAGCATTTTTATATAAATAGGTATATTATTCCTAGTAGCTCACAGCTGGAAACAACCCAAATGCCCAAAACAGGTCAATATATAGGTGTATTGTGGGTTATTTATACAATGAAAACTACTCAGTGAAAAAAAGAACAAAATTCTGATACACACAGCAACAGGAATGAACCTCAAAAACACTGAGCAAAAGAAGCCAGCCATGAGAGAAAACTAACCTGTGCTGACAGAAGTCGAATCCAGGGCTCTCTGCAGTAGGGGGAGGGAGGAAACCTTTAGTGGCCATGGTACTTTCTGTATCTTGATTAGGGTGGTGGTTCCCCCTTCAGGTCTGTGTTTGACCAAATTCATCAAAGTGTGTCTAAAATGTTTGCATTTTACTGTATGTAAATTATACATCAGTATTGTTCAGAAACGAGACAAAACAAAAACACAAAACTGGGGGAAAGGTGGCCCGGGAGAGTGTCATTTAAACACACCAGTGAACACGCTTTATAGTCTCCTTTAGTGGCTTACCTGGGCCAGTGTTCTAAACGGACCGCATCTGGAGTAGATGAAGCCAGATTTGGAGTTAAACAGTTTTTTTTTTTTTTTTTTTTTTTTTTTTTTTGAGACAGAGTCTCACTGTTTAGTTCAGGCTGGCCTTGACCCTCACTCTTTACCCCAAGCTGGCCTCAGTCTCATGGCTATCCCCCTGCCTCAGCCTCCTGAGTGCTAGGATTACAGGTGTGCGCCATCACACCCAGCTTTGGAATTAAACAATTTTGAAGGAAAACTCTCATATTTTAAGATCTTATATTTAAAACGTTAAATTATTGAATTTAAATATTACTTTAAAACCAAAATTATCAGAAATGCAACATTGATATTATTTAAAGTCATGGAAGTTCACTGGGAATCACTAGCTGCCTCTTCTCCGCCCCGGTGCCCAGTACATAGATTCCACGGACCTGGAGCTGAGCACCATGCAGGAGGAGCCCGTGCGCTACCACGAGGCGTGGCAGAAGCTCTGTAGCGCCCAGTAAGTAGTGCGCTCTGCCTGCGGCTGGGGGTTTTGCTTGCGTTAGTGAGCCTGGTCTACGCTTGCAGTGCAGACAGCAGTTCATCTACTTGTTAAAATATTTTTCAGTTAGTGAAGAGACTACCTATTATGTGATTTAAGCGTCTCGAAAAATTCTGCTTGCCAATATAGTTGGGTCTAAAGAAAACCAGTTCTAATTTTAATACTGTGTACAACTCTTCATTAGGTTTATTTAAAGTTTTCATCGAGGACATTTGATAAGTAGCCATCGGTCGTGTCTCACATTTGTTTGACAGCTTCCCCCCCCCCTCCTGCCCACCGTTCTTTCTTTCTTCTCTTTTCTTTCTGTTCCTTTCATAGTGCCGAGGATTGAACCCAGGGCTGCAGGTACGCTAGGCACTGCTGCTACTGAGCCACACGTCCAGTCCTAGTCCTAGCAGCTATTATTTTTAATAGTAAAAACTTAGCAAAAACTCAGTTCACTAGAGCAGTTGAATGTTTCAGGCTGGACACCTGCTGTTGAGATGCTTGGTCAGTGTGGCGCTCTGCCGAGGAGGAAGGCCCTTCCTGACTTGGGAGCACTGTAAGCAAAGAGGAAAGGCAAAGTAAACTGCCTTCATATTAACATGTATTAAAAATTCTACCAAAGTAGTTGAGATGAATGCAGCGGCAGCATCACAGTGATGTGCCCCATCTCTTTTTCCACTCACACAAGCATTTTCTTACGTGGCTAAGTCCACAGTTTAGTCTGCAGTTTCTAAGTTCAAATATACGATACCTTTAAATAGCACAGTCTTAGTCCCAGTAGCAAAACGGATGGGGTAACTGTGCTTTCAGAGTGTTGGCAGTGGCTTGTTGGGTGGTGACTGCAAGCTGGGCCGATAGACAGGGGCACTGCTTGTGCTTTGTTCTCCTGTGCAGTGGTGTGCTGGTTCCGGGAGGGTTTGGTGTTCGAGGAACTGAAGGAAAAATCCAAGCAATTTCCTGGGCTCGGAAACAGAAAAAGCCTTTTTTGGGTAAGGAGTTATGCTGTGTAATCTCTTCATTCTGACTAGGAAAGAGTAAGGAAATGGGCCGGGGTGGGATGGGGGCTGTAAATAAGGCAGGGTTATTTTGAAACAGGACATGCATATTGTCTGTATAGAGTGCAGCTCAAATAGAAGCCTTTGTGGCTCTCTTCGGTGACATTCAATTTCTTTTTCCTTACGGAAGTTTATAAGCTACGTATAGATGTCATGGGATTTTTTTAAAACATTTTTTAATGGGTACCGGGAGTCGAACTCAGGACCTCACGCTTGCCGAGCAGGCGCTTGTGCTGCTGAGCTATCTCACCGGCCCAATGCCATGGGATTTTAAGAGTGGACTATCCACTAGGAAATTCTGTTTGTATGTATGTGAGATTTTTATGTCCTCCTCACTTGGCACACCAGCCTACTTTAATTGGGCAAAGTGATTTTGGATGCTTTCTGGTGCTGTAAACTTTAGTAATTTTTAACTTGATCAGTTGTAAATGAGAACTTAATGAGAGATGATGGTAAGGAAACTTGAATTTTAAAGTACCAAGTAGAATATTGCTTATTTCTCAAATTGTTAACTTTGCAGAACCTGGAAATCTTCATGTACACTTAGATGCTGTTTTTTTTTTTTTTTTTAATTGAATGAAGAGTAATAGCAAAGGGTGGTTGCTTATAGCAGAAAATTAAGAATTTGTGACTATGACTCTGACCATACAAGACAGGCCCTAGGCGGGTGGGGACGGGGATGTTGGAGCTGTGGTCTCAACGGAGCTTCACTTCCTTTTCCCTCCCCCTGCAAGGTGTGTGCTTAGGGATGCAGTTGGCGGTGGTTGAATTTTCAAGAAACGTGCTGGGATGGCAAGGTAAGTGCATCTTGAGACTCTCAGGTTCCTACGGGGCCATTGTCTGGAGGGATGCTGGCCTTGTTACGTGGTGAGCGATGGGGAGCTGTGAAGAGGATGCCTGGTGCTGGTGCCTGGTATGGGGGGGTGGTGCAGCTCTGGCCTCCACCCTGCATATCCTGTTCCTGAGATTATCCCTTTGACCACCAGGGTCACTGTCCAGTCTGTGCCCAGCAAGAAGATGCCAGCCTAAGTGAGACCAGTGCATTGTTATAAACCTGGGCTCTAGAATTGCCTGTTCTAACTTACCACTTATTATGGGTGATTTTAGGTAACTTACTTAGACTCTCTGGGGCTCTGTTTCTTCTGTAAAATGGTAATCAAAATGGTGCCCACTTCATGTAGTTGTAAAAATTGGGTGAACTAGCTGGGTGTGGTGGTGCACACCTATAATTTTAGCTACTCGGGAGAAGCAGGAAGATTACAAGTTCAAGGCCAGCTGAGACCCTGCTTCAAAATAAAAGTGCTGGGGTTGTAGCTCACTGCCTGGGTTCCATCTCCAAAACTTAAAAAAAAAAAAAAAAAAAAAAAGTAAAATAATGCATACAAATAGTCCCTAGCAGTGCCTGGCAAGTAGGAAATACTCAAATAATATCAGATTTGTCTGTTAACTGTATTAACAAATACCCCCAAACCCCAATGGCTTTAACATCCTTGACTCGTCACTCTCAGTATCCTGTGGGTGACTCAGCTGGGTGATTTTCTGCTCCTTATAGTGTATTTAGAGTCATTCAGTCCTGCCTGGCTTTCAGCGGTTCACTCAGCCCAGCAGGGACATTGAGATGGTGGCTTCAGTAATGGTGCCCAGGCTTCTTCCCATATGGCGGCAGCTGACTTCCCAAACTGTAGTCAAGTGCACAAGCACTTGTCAAACTTAGCAATATCCTGTTGGCCAAAGCGAGTCACAAGGTGAAGCCCACTGTGGGAGGGGACCACAGGGCATAGATACTGGGAATGTGGTTCATGGGACCACCACTGAATAATCTGCCACAGCCATTTGTTCCCTTAGCCCAGCTGACAGATACTAGATTTTCAGAAAGTCCTATAAGCAGCAATCTAAAGGAGTGAAAAGCAGTCTTGCTTAGCACTCAGTACAAGTGATTCTTTCATGGCCAGCTTGTGGCTAGGGCTGGGTTTCAGTTCACCTTTCTTCTGAGAGACAGTGGCTCAGCTGGGTGGGCAGCATGCCCCTAGTCCTGGCACAGACTGGCTCTCCCCCCGCCACCACCAAACTGACTTTCAGGGCCCCCTAAACCCTTGGGCCCCCTGACCCTACTCTCACATAGGTTCCCAGATGGGTGGTGACCTGGTGGTGAGCTAACCCTGTAGTTGAGGCCTGGGTCGGGTCCAGGAGGGGCGTAGTACCTAACATTTAACACAGAAAGAACCAACACGCAGTACCAGGAACTTGGTCCTTTTCCTTTAGTCTACAGTGGTGTTGCTTATGGTTGGGCATTAAGTTCAGTAAAGGATGGGAAGGTTATTTGTGTTGAAATCTATTACTTTCTGGTGTGGCGTTTGAGTGTGGCAGTTGAGTAAGGCAGCATAGTAGATGCTGATGAAAGAAAAGTAGAAGATACAGTTCCACTGATCTCAGAGAGAGTCTGCAACAAGATGTGAGAAAATGAGGATAACAATGTAAGAACTATCTGTCATGAAGACATTACCTAAATAAAGATTTTTAGGTTATGCCATTGGTTTTGACTTCCCCATTTCGTACAGCTTAACTTCCCAGAAAGTTAAAAAATTGGATAGAACATACTCGCCCTTGTTCATGTATTGAGTGTCCCTAGTTTTTGTTCCCATCATTGATTTTTAAACTGAAGGAGGCTATGGTGATTTAGTTTAGTGCTTAGCAATTAAACTATTAAGTAATTGGTTTTGTTTTTAGCTTTTTTTTTTTGTGGGTACTGGGGGTCGACCTCAGGACCTCACGCACCAGTAGGCGCCTGTGCTGCTGAACGATATCACTGGCTCTTTTTTCCTATATGGGTTCCGGGAGTTGGACACGGGCCCTCGCGCTTGCCAGGCAGGCGCTTACGCCGTTGAGCCATCTCACCGGCCCCTTTTAGCTATTTTTATAACTCAACTATTTTAACTTTTCAGATGCCAATTCTACAGAGTTTGACCCTAAGACCAGTCATCCTGTGGTGAGTCAAGTGCTTGGATCTCTGTGGGGCTTAGAAAGAGCTGGAAGGGGCTCAGGATGCAGTAGACGGTAGAAACAGGCAGTGAGAGCCTGTGACCCCTCCCAAAGAACCTCGAGGTCTTGTGCTCACAGATCTAATAGACAGGAAGAACTTTGCACTGTGTAATTCACCACAGAGTCTTGAAGACAGGAATCAGCCCAGCCACCTTGAGGGGATTCCTGATTAAAGTAATTCTCCATGCCTGCTCCCCTTGGCTCCCAGTGCACAGTTTATAAATAATACAGTACTGATGGGAAGCACTGACATAGGCATTTGTTGCTCACCAGCGACTGTTGTCACCATGTTGTTAATTCATGTTTTACCTTGCAGCTGTCCTGGGAGAGGCATGTGCTTAAAGAACTGCCATGGTGTGGTGCTGGTTTTTTTTTTTTTTTTTTTTTTTGTGGGTACCGGGGGGACGACCTCAGGACCTCGCACGCCAGCAGGCGCCCGTGCCTCTGTGCGATATCACCGGCCCCTTTTTCGTATGTGGGATCCGGGAGTCGAACTCGGGCCCTCGCGCTTGCCAGGCAGGCGCTTAAGCCGCTGAGCCGTCTCACCGGCCCTGTGCTGCTGGTTTGTCTCAGTAACCAAAGCCTTTCCGGGTTGGCATACCTGGTGGTATATCTAATAGCAGCAGTGTATGGCACCATCAGCCTGCTCTGTTATTAAGGCTCATTGGGAAGGGCAATGCCTTTGTTCATCTTTGAACCTGCACCCTAGGAGTGACAGGCATGTTAAAAGGCATTTTTCCCCCCAGCATTCAACAAATGTTGAGTGCATATGCTAGATACTGTTTCTGTCGCTAAGGACACTGATAAGTTAGACAGGAAAGGTTCTTGATTCCTTGGCAGTTGGACAGCATCAGTATATACTTGTTCACCTGCAGTTGAACTTTGCTAATGTGAAGGCCTCAGGAGGGGAGGCACAAAGATTTTGAAGTGTGGGCCTTGAGGTGGGAGAGTGGGCACAGGGAATGCTCTGGGGGTCAGGTGTTCAGGGGCACTGGACCGAGAGGTGAGCTGGGCTGTCCCCTCTGAGTGCCACAGCCCACTCATTCACAGGCACTTGCTAAGCCCCTGATGAGTGCTGGCCCTGCACCCCTCCCTGTGAGCAGTGCCTCAGGCCTGCAGATGGGGAGACTCATGTCACACAAGCTGCTGTTGTATCCATGCTGCTGCACTAGTCGTTCTTGGATTGTGCAAAAGCCTGGTGGCCCTTGTGATCTACAGTGCGGGAAGCAGGAATAGCATCACAAGGGCAGACTGAAGGATTGAACCTCTGGCCTGGAGGTTAAAAACGATTAACTGGGAGACAGTTTCCCAGTGGCGGCATCTCTTCCCGGGCAAAGCTGGAGCAGTGGAGCCTACTCACAGGCAGGCACCCTTTGGTGATGGGGGTCTTGCTTCTAACAGAAGCAGCGTTTGGTAGACCGTGTTTGTTTTCTGAACATCTCTAGGTCATAGAAATGCCAGAACACAACCCAGGGCAGATGGGCGGAACTATGAGGCTGGGCAAGCGGAGAACCCTGTTCCAGACCAAGAACTCCGTCATGAGTAAGAGCTGCCTCGGGCTCGGCTGTCCAGGACACATGTCTTTGGGTGGTGCTGTGGCTCCAAAGAGCCAGGCTGGCTTCTTTTATCTTGTCTTGCTTTATTTTGTTCTTGCTTTTGAGGTTCTTTTTTCCCCCACCTATTCACATTCCTTTTGGGTGCACCTTAATAGCTAGAGCAGCAGTGTGGGTCTTAGGGAGGTTGCTGGTGACGCAGCCAGAACCCTGGGCTGTGGACTGCTCCCAGGCCAAGGCAGTTACATTAGATCCATTGCAGTCTCTTACTTCGCTAATACTGTTACACTGAAACAGTATGAAATCTCATGATTTTTATTGCACAAAAATGGCAGGTTCATAGGGTTCAACCTAAATAGAATTTTGTTCTAAGAATTACTCATAGATGCTAAAGATTCAGGAAAATTATGGGAGAAAAACATTTAAGAAAATTATTTTATTAGAGAGTTTTTTGTTTGTTTGTTTTTTTCCTTGCCCATTGGGAGCATTCCAACTTTAATTGGCAGAAATACCCTTGTATCTGTCTGTGGGTTCCGTGGCAGCCTAGTTTGAATACTGACCTTCATATCCTTCCAATGCTGCGATGTTTTGTGGATTTGGGGGTTTTATTAGGCATCTGAAAGAGAATGGGTGAGGCAACCCCTTTGCACATCAGCTCTTGTTCACCCGCAGCCACCAGGCGCTGACAGCTTTGATGGCTGTAACGTGACTTGCACATCTGCGGGGGTCATCTGGGTAACTCTGAGCCGCCTCCTTCCCCATGTGTTCTCAGGGTTTGGTAGGTGCTAGTCTGTTTTCCCAGGCCCGCGCCCAGCTTCAGAGTGAGAGCAGTCATGCATCCCATGGAGATAGTGAAAGCCTGTTTCCATTATAGTTCTCCTTAGCTCAGTCAGAAGCCCAAGAATTGGTCTAGATTGTGGGAAGAACAGGTGACCATGGTTGGCAGAATTGTAATAGCCCGGCTACGTAGACAATAAAAAGCTAACCGTTGGAAGCAGGATGCCATTGTGAACGAGTTATTTGTGAAATCGGAAGTCTAACACCCAGCCTGGTTTTGTTTTTGTTTTTGTTTTTCACAGGGAAACTCTATGGAGACTTAGACTACTTGGAAGAGAGGCACCGCCATCGATTTGAGGTGAGGACTCGAGCGTGGTCTCTTCTATCCCTGACAGACAGTAGTGGAGAGCCCAGCACAGTTGTTTTTCGTGCTTTGACAGGTGAATCCAGTCTTGAAAAAGTGCCTGGAAGAGCAAGGCCTGAAATTTGTTGGCCAAGATGTTGAAGGCGAGAGGATGGAGATTGTGGAGTTGGAAGGTGATTGCTTGGGTTGCTGTGTTTAATGGAAAACTTCACAAGGCTTTCTTGTCACGTGGGGAAATGTAATAGTGTGCATCTGACTCCCAACCTGGTGGGACTGGGCAGCAGCACTCTCCCCTGAGGGAAAGGGTGTTGGTGATGAGAGGTCTGGCCCTGGGAAATTCATTCCGGTGTATGGCCCTCCATGAACAGCCCCTTACCCTCAGCTCCTCCTGCAGAACGAAAGGCTGGACTTGGTACCAAGTGAGCCACATGACTTGGGCTGTGCGAGTCACGGGAGCTGGCAACTGGGATGGGGACCCTGAGCGTAGGCCCCTTAGCCTTGAGGGAACAGCAGCGTGAGTGAAAGGGTGCCAAGTTGCTCATGCTTTGGAGTTACCATTATTTAGATTCAAATGGTGATGTTACTTTCAAGTAATTTTAGGGCCTGTTTAACAAATTTTTTTCCTCCTCTTTTACACTGCATGTACAGTATACATAGTGGATCCTTTGAATTTCTCTTTCAGATCATCCTTTCTTTGTTGGGGTTCAGTTTCACCCTGAGTTCCTGTCCAGGCCTATCAAGCCCTCCCCACCCTACCTTGGCCTCCTCCTGGCCTCTGTGGGGCAGCTTCCGCATTACCTCCAGAAAGGCTGCAGGCTCTCGCCCAGGTGGGGACATTGCTTCAGGAGCCAGCTCCTTGTCTTCTCTAGTCCTGTGGGGTCACTGACTCACCACAGTGAGGTGTCACACTGCTATTAGGAAAGAGCCGCAGGTGCCGGGGATGGGTGTCTTGGGTGGGGTGCCGCACACTCCTCACATTTTATGCAAGTTCCCACTCCGTCCCTAAAGTTTTCTTTGGCTGCTCCCCCTCTCTGCTGCATCTGTGTTCTGGTGATGCTGAGCAGAGACCCCTGTGGTCTGTGTTAAGGTGACTGGTTTTCCACGGGAAGTGAGCCACACTGCTGGGGGATTTCTGCCCCACTGCTACTTTCATCTGAGTGAGTTACTCGGAGGTGGTGGGTAGCATATGAAGAGTGGAGTATAAATAGGTGTATATCTCTGGGAACTAGAGGGAAGAAATTCCTCTGCAGCCTCATGCTAAATACAGTATGTAGTAGAGTTAGATTTCTGCTGTGTGGACACATGTCCCTGTAGTAATGGTGCCTACAAAAACAGAGAAGTGAAGTTTTGGTGGGAGATGATGAATTGGCCTTCTGAATCTTACAGGGACACCTACAGTGACAGAAGTGGGAGCAGCTCTCCTGACTCTGAAATCACTGAACTGAAGTTTCCATCAATAAATCACAACTGATCTGGTAATGTCAAGTGATTTTTTTTTCCCCCACAGTACTGGGAATTGAATCCAGGACCTCATGCAAGCTAAGCAAGCATGCTACCTCTGTGCTACCTCCCAGCCCAAGTGATAGATGTAGGCTTCGCTATTATTTTTTTAAGTGGTGATATACATGAGGGTTACAAGTGTATCGTGAAAGTTTAGTGCTAAAGTTGTTTATGTGCCAGAGAATGGAAGTGAGGTCGGTGTGGGCATGGGCGGGCTGCCCTGGTGGGGGGCAGTGGGGGACACCAGTCACTGTGCAGGTGTCTTGTAGTCCTCTTGCTGCATGCAGGTGCCAATCTGGCCAACTAGGCGGGCTGGGTGCTTAGGCCCTGCTGTTTCATGAAGCTGTGAACCTGGAGATCATGAAGGAAGTGACAGGCATGACAGTATGGTGGGTCCTTACACAGCACCTTGTGTCTTCATCAGGAAGTGCTTCAGAAAGATACTGCTTGCAGATAGCTTGGTGTTGATTGCTGCTTATTTCAGAAACCCTGCAAAAGCTGAGCATTTATTAAGCAGGATTTTGGATGTCTGTGTTTATAGTGACAAGGTTTATAAGTTTATCAAGTGCAGTAATTATGGACACTGTTGTTGAATGTAAAAGTCAAGTGCACCCTGTAATCCCAGCACTCAGAGGCTGAGGCAGGAGAATTGCTGCAGTTTGAGGCCAGCCTGAACTGCATAGTGAGACTCTGTTTCAGAAACGAACAAGCAAAAAAGAAAATAAAAAGTCAGAATTACAGATTGTGCCAGTGAGAGCGTCGGAGTGTGAAGGGTGTCAGGAATCTGGGGTCTGAAACGAGACCAGGGGATCTTACTTAGTAGGTCCTGGCCGGCCTGGTGCTGGGGGCAGGTGCTTGTATCAGGTCAAGGCAGAGGTGGCTGTGAGGTCTTGAAATGTGCGATTCTGTAGGAATTACAATTTTAGCTTTAATTATTCATTGTATGCTCCTAGGGACTCTTCTCTCATGAAAAACAGGCATCGTTCCCCATGACAGCTGACTGAAAATTCTAACTTTCCTACTTAATAAGCATCATGTAATTGCCTTTTTTTTTTTTTTTTTTTTTTTTTTTTAACAGGGATGATTCAAGAGAACCTTTGAGTTTGATGGAGTTTACAGCTATGATTTTACACTTGGCTTTTGACACTTTTTTTTACTGGTACATTTTAGATATAGTGATCACATTCATCATAGGGAATTTGTACCTGTACATGATACGTCTTGAGTCTTCTGTTTTCCCCAATTCCCTCCCCTCCCTTGACACTTCTTTTAAATTATGTTTTTATTAAGATTATTTTATTATGGGGAAAAGGCATTTGGAAAACTGCCACTTGCGTGTCCCATCATGTATACTGGCTCCTTGACAGGACGCACTGCCTGACAGCTCCTTCGTAGTTCGTCAGCTTCTGAGATGAGAAGCCAGGCATCAGGTCAGGAACTGATGGCTGGGGCTGGCAGAAGGCCCATCAACCTTGTTTTTCCAACTACCTCGTGTCATCATGGATTCGAGTGTATTGCTTGTTGCTTTCCTGTGGGTGCCTGGGCCATTACAGTGTGCTCCATGGACTCGCCAAAGCCAGAAGGTCCTTGCAGCTCGTACCTCTGACCACGTTTGGTGCTGGTAACCTGTGTGTGTAGCTTGCCTCTAAGAGCCATGAAACCAGAGCAGAAACCTCCGTGCTGCTCCGAGTTGACGGGGACTCTTGGTGCCAACTGTGGCTGATCCTCATCATCCAAGGGGACAGTTTAATTTCGTATGTAGCCATGAGAAGCCTGTGTCTCTGAAGTGCGGTTTTAAACCCCTGTGCTGCTTCTTGTTCCTGGGACTGGGGACACTCCTTGCATCAAGGGGTCACTTAATAACACCTTTGGGGAAACTACCCCCAAAACCCTCTCATCCACAGACAGCTTTGACTTGAGGGTACTTTCTTCTTCCAGAATGGTGTTACTATAGGTGAGATGCAATATGGAGAGCTATTTTCTTACTGTGATGAAATAAATGGCACAGCCATGCGCTCACTTTATTCTGGCTGAGCTTGATGTATACTCTAACTTAAGAAATAAACAATGCAGAATACGAGATCTGCTTGGCTTTTCACTCTTGTTGTCACTGGCCAGGTGGGAAAGTGGGAGCGCACTGCCAGGGACACTGGGCATTCCTCCAGGGAAGCAGCTTCCAGGTTGCTGTCTGAGTATTCAAAACTAAAAGAGGAGCCTTTCTTGTTAATAGGAATTGGAATTCTCCAACAGGCTCTCCATCTTGGTTCTCAGGTATTGAGGAAGATGAAAAGCAGCATGGGCACTGAGTGTGCTGTGTGACCGGGAGCAAGGGGAGGGAGGAAGTGCAGATTGCCTTGTGCCAGGGCCCCTTCTCTACTGGTCACTGGACATGGGCACCTCACAAACAGCTGGGAGCAGCTGACCAAGGACTGTCTTAGCCAGCAGGACTGCTTTCTCCCCACTTAGCTTCCAGAGCACAGGCCCAGCAGCTCAAGTTCTCCATGCCAAAGTGAAGTCGGGCAACTTTGGTGGCAGTGGCGCCCAGCCACCCTCTGGAAACATCTGCATTCTGTTGAGGCTTAGGCCTCAGGCCCAGCTGCTTACCAGTAGTAAAGCATTCGCCTGCTGAAATTTGAGATACAGGGTGGAAGAGGAAAATCTTTCTGTCCCACCAGTTGGCCCAGCTTCTACCTCAAAGACCCAGAGAACTGGGCTGCCTTTTGTCCTTCCACTCACTGTCCAAGGGCACCATCGCCCTTGAAGCCAGGAAGCCCATCTTCTTGCCTCGGGACCCAGAGCAAGCTGCCTTTGTACACTTCTCACAGACTGACCTGAAGCATCCTTGCTTTCACAGAGCTCTGCAAACTCGTCTTGGGGCTTTGAGTACACTGATGGAGCTCAACTCTAACCTCTCTCCTACCCATGGTCCCAGCATTCCTCATGCTGAGGGAGGGGGGCACCTCTGGGCTGCACATGCACGGTTTGGCAGAGCCTTCCGTGGTCAAATTCCTGCCCTGAGTGCCAGCCACCTTCATAACCGTTGTGAGGAAAGGGACCCCATGTGGCTCTGCAGGGCTTTGCAGAGTCCAGCCAACTCCACAATGCTGGCCGTGCAGACAGGACTGTAGCAGGAACAAGGGCTAAACCAGATGGCACAGAGTAGTCTTGGGACTTACTGGTGGGAGGAAACCCAGAGCATCCCTCCTGGATCCCCCCTTGGATTGAGGAGATAGTGGTTCTGAGCAGTCTGGAGCAACTAAGCTCACTCTGACTTCACCCTGCCTTAGAAACCAGCTGTATCCCAGGAAGAGCATTTCTGAGGATTGTGAGGCCTGGACCAACATCTAGCATAGTGCCTGGCATGTGGGAAGTGTCCAGAAACACTGAACACAATTCTTAAGTAATATTTTGTTTTGTTTTTTTTGAGACAGGGTCTCACTATGCAGTTTAGGCTGGCCATGAACTTACTGTGTAGCCCAGGCTAGCCTTGAATTCGCGGCAGTCCTGCCTCTGCCTCCCAAGTGCTGGGATTACAGGTGTGCTCCACCATGCCAAGCAAGTAATGATTTTTTAAATATGTTTTTTATGGTGCTGGGGATGAACCCAGGGCTTTGAATGCTACGCAAATACTCTATTACTAAGCTACACCCCCAGCCCAAGGTTTTTTTTGTTTTGTTTTGTGGGTATTGAACCCAGGGCCTTCGCACTGAGCTACATCCCCAGCCCTTTTAAAATTTTTTATTTTGAGACAGGGCCTCACTAAGCTGGGCTCGAATTTGCAATTAGCTTCCCGGAGTGCTGGGATTATAGGTGTGCACCACTGTGCCCAGCTAGAGTAATGCATTCTTTATTCATATAGCTTTCAAGCAGCTTTGGTGACTGTGCAGCAGGATTTTGGTAATGTGCATGCTTCTATGATCACATTTGGTCCCTGTAACCAGTGTGAGTGGTGGTCAAGGCTGAGGTTGAATCCTATTTGATACGTGGGAAAACCAGGTCTCAGAGCAGTAGTGATCGGTCCAGATGTCCCCTGCCTGGCGAATGGGGTAAAGGCTTGGTTTCAGAGCTGTTCTTTTCTGTGTCTACTCTGTAGGATGTGGCCAAGGGCCTCCAGACCAAGGAAGTGATTTGATCAACTAAAGTGGCTCCATGGAGCCCCAGTTCTGTGAAATGCCCTGTTGGACAAAGGTTCATAATTTTCTGTTAGTCCAGACCACAAATTTAGGAGTATCCTGATTGTTTCACCGGCAGATATCAGGTATCTACCACATACCAACTATGTGTTAGGTTCTGAACATAGACCAGAATCCCTGTCCCCTGAAATGTATATGTGAGTGGAGGAAATACCAGTATGACAGTGCTATAGAGAAAGGATGGAAGCAGAAGAGGGGAAAGGAAGCCGGGGAGGGGTATAATTTAAAAAGGGTGAACAGCAAGCTTGAACACGGACTTGAAGGTAAAGAAGAAATGGGAGTCATGCAACTATGTTGGGGAAGAGGATTCCAGTCAGGGAAGCAGCTAGTGCAAAGGCCCTGAGTTGGTGTGGCTGGCACAAGAACAGTGGGAGGAGCTGAGGCCACAGGGACCTTTGCTCCAGATGAAGCAGAGGCATGCATGGGCATGGCGGAATGGGACTCTGGTTTTAGTCTTTCAGCTAGTGGGGATGGCAGGGGGAATGGCCACAGCGGGAATCCTTCCTGGGGCCACAGAGGGCCTTAGAATGGAAGTCAGACCCTTCCTGGGCAGATGCTGCTCTGTGCCAGAGCCAACATAGACGCAGGGCACCGCCTGATGATGACAAAATGCCCCTGCCCACCATCACTGTCGTGCAGGTGAACAAACTGAAGAGGCAGGTGATTTGTCCCAGGCACCTGATCTTTTAAGACAGCGGAGCCAGAGACTATTCTGTCCTCCACGGCTCTGTGGCAGGAGCCGTGGTTGGGCTCTGCCTCCTGGGCAAAGGTGGCCTGAGCAAGGGACTCATGACCCAGCAGCATCTGGCTGGCTGACCAAGTGTCCTAGGAATAACCATTTGCATTTCAGGAGCATGTAATTTATTAGGGAGCTTCGACAATTACAAGTTCCAGCAAGTCAGGGTGGGGCTGCAGGGTGTCCTGTTTACCCCATAACCACAACTACCAAATACACTTTGCTGGCTGTGAGGGGTCTTAAGATGGCAGACTTTTTCTGGCCATCTAGTGGACTGGAGTCAGACTCCAGCTTGGGCAAAAGGAGCATTTAGGGAGGACAGTCCCTTAGAGCTCAGCTGTAGGGTAACTGGCCAAGTTCGTTCTGAAAGTGAGGTGCGTTGGGGATGTGCCAAGCGCAGTTCTCTGCTCTGCAGACTGGGTCTGCTCAGGCAAAGCCACATATAGGGCAGCTGTGTGTGCAGTGAAGGAGAGAAGGTTGGGGCTCCTGCCCACCTTGCCCAGCGGAGCGGTACCATGCTGCCTGCCACCTGCTGTGGGGCCTCACAGGATGCAGCAGGTGCAGGATACAGGCCGGTGCTGCTGTAGCTGCTGCTGAAGCTGCTCCTTCTCCTGTGTCAGTACCTTCACCTTCTCCTCCAGCTTGCCCAGCTCTGCTGTCCACTTCTGAGGGGACAGTGTGGCAGCAGATGGCCAAACTGACATTGTCCCAGAATGGGTCACCCTCCCTCTGGGGTAAACCAGAGCCTGGGAGGCCTTCTCAACTAGGTAAGAACCCAGGTCCCTTGGCCATGCTGCCCTGGGTCTTGACAAGCTACCAGCATGCTGGATGCTGGGATGGAGCACTGCCCTGTAGCCTCCCCAGGGCTGGGGCAGTTGCAGGCTGGCCACCTAGCCACATCCTTCCCTCACTCTGTCAGCTCCCTGCCACCTGCCCTTTTGAAAAGGTGCCTCCTTGGAACTGTGTCCAGCACTCTTGTCCCTTCTCTTCAGGGCTCCCCCAGATGCAGTGCACAGTCCTTGGTGTTTCCCTGTAATTTAAAACTCCACCTTGGGCCGGTGAGATGGCTCAGCGGTGTACGCGCCTGCCTGGCAAGCGTGAGGGCCTGAGTTCGACTCCCGGAACCCACATACGAAAAAAGGGCTGGTGATATCGCTCAGCAGCACGGGTGCCTGCTGGCACATGAGGTCCCGAGGTTGACCCCCGGTACCCACAAAACAAAAACAAAAACAAAAAACTCCGCCTTGTTCCCTGGCCACTCAACAGTGGAATTCTTAAGTGGCCACTCTGGGGTGGTGGACACCATGGAAACTAGGACACAGACTTAAAAAGAGACTGTTTCCAGCATTCTGGGAAACTGAAGCAGGAGGCCCACATGTTCTAGTCCAGCCTGCAACTTAGACTCTGTTAAAAATAAAAAATGGCTGCGGATATAGGTCATTGTAAAGGCACTGGGTTCAATCCTCAGTACCAGAGAGCGAGAGAGAGACAGACAGAGATGGAGACAGAGAGAGACAGAGACAGACAGACAGACACAGAGAGACAGAGATGGAGACAGAGACAGACAGACACAGACAGAGAGACAGAGATGGAGACAGAGACAGACAGACACAGAGAGACAGAGATGGAGACAGAGAGACAGAGACAGACAGACACAGAGAGACAGAGACATGCTTGGGCCTCTTCCTCAGCTCCCAAACAGTGAAGATGGGCTTTAATCCAAGCCCTTGAGTCTGCTCATGGGTGATGCAGGACCCAGACTGCTGAGTGTCTGGAGGGGCCTTGTTCAGCTTGGCCCAGCCTACCCTGGCGTAAGCCCCCTTACCTGTCTGCACCACTCCTGGATGGCGCTGACGGACAGCGGGCCCTGGATGCTCCCCTCGCGCCGCAGGAACACCTCTCCCTGGTCAGTCTCATACAGCTGTGGCTCACTCTGGGCCTTGGGGGTGTGCACAGTCAGGCGGAGGACCTTGGCAGGGGCAATGGCAGCTCTGGCAGGGACTGCAACTGTCCGTGGCAGCCCTAGTCCACCCTGCTTGCTCCTCACTGTGCCCTGGCTCCTTAAGGCAGCCTGGCAGGGCTCCTTTCCCCAATCTCCTGCTCCCCTATTGACCATTCCAGACAGCATGGGCCACCATCCTGTTCGTGATGATAGAAAACAGGCCTGCCTGTCCTGCAGGCTCACCTTGAGGGGCACGCTGGTGGCGGAGGTACTAATGACAGGGATGAAGGTGAGCGTGTAGGCGTCAGGGAAGACCTGAGGCTTGAAGCCCTGCAGGAGAGAATCCACCAGTAGACGTGCACGGTCCTCATCACGGTGGCTGCAGCAGATGCCCTGTACCAGGCCACTGTCCTCGACACCCACGAGCAGGCTGCCACCCTCACTGTTGAGGAAGGCACATACATAGCGCCGCACATGTTGTTTGAAGGCCAGGTTCAGGTACTCCCTGCTGCCCCGCTTGAACTCCATGTTCCTTGTCTCGCTGCCCAGGAAGGCTCCCTGGAAGAGCTGCTCCTGGCCCAGGATCTCCTGGTGTGCGATGGCGCTGTCTGAGCACACGCCCCTTGGCCGGTTTTGGGAAATCTGCCGCCACCAGGCCCAGGGCCTATTAAGTGAAGAATTTGCAGGCCAAGCTGGCAGTGGGACTCTGGAGCCTGGGCTGGGGCTGGGGCTGGGGCCCGGGCTTGGGCCACTGTCTTCCTGCTGGGGTAGGGATCAAGAATAGGGCGTATGTGTCCAGGAAGAAGTCAGGAGCCCCTGCCCTGAGACAGACTGCCACACCTCTAGCCGCATCCTTGCCTAGGGTCTAGACCCGCGGGCATCTGACCTCCTCCCAGGCTGAGAGGTCCCATTCTGCCCACCGTTCTGTGGCCAGTGTGGGGCCACCCTGCTGGATCAAGGGCCTAAACCAGCTTCTGGGCAGGGCTCTTCCTTGGTACCCAGGCTGTGAGATTTCCGTGTGGGTAAGAAGAGATGGCTCTTTCTGCGGGCTGGGAGCTGGCACACCTGTGGGCAAGTTTTTTCCCACTTGAACTGTAGATAGGCCTGAGGCCAAGGCCCAAGTGATTCCAGAAGGTACCTCAGCTCCCTGAGGTTGCCTATGCAGAGCTGCAGGTCCCTAAACTGAGATTCACCCCTTTCCCGATCTCCCTGGAACCTCTGCCTGCCGCTTCCAGGGCCGCTGGCACATCCTCCTGAATCTCAGCTTTCCTCTCCCCTCCTTTTGCTTCTGCTGTGTTCCAGGGCACTGGGCACTACAAGTCCTCATGACCACTTCACTAGTCTGGGCCTCATCAGTCTGTCTCTCACCAGATCCCTCTCCACATCCATCCTCCTCACCCACTCTAATGCAAGTGAGATAGTCATTCCCACCTAAAAGCCTTTCCCTGGTTCTGGGCTGTGACTGCCTCCCTGGGGCTGAGAGCTGAGTGTGGGCTGATGCACGGAGATGAGGGGCACTGCCTTGCTAGCCCTGCAGCTCCCCAGGGAAGATAAGCTCTCAGTCTCAGAAACAGGATCAGTCATGCAAACAGGAAAGCAGGCATACCTGTGTTGAAAGGTGTCATAGAGCTGTTTAGTTCTGCAATGGTTTGCAGCCCAAGGAGAAGGAAGAACGAGATCATCTGTGTGGTGACCTCCAGCACCCAGCAAAGCCAGCCCTGCCCTGCCTTGATCAAAACCGTGGGGCCTGGGCTCTGCATGACAGCCCTGCTTCCTTCCTCAGCATCCCTGCAGCCTCCAGCCTGGGCTCTAGGGACAACAAGCAGCCTGCCCTGAAAATACGACATCCTCTCCTCCCTATCCTTTTGCATGCACTGGTCTTTCTTCCTGCAATATCCTTTCCCCTGAGTGCCTATTCAGGTTCCTAAGTCCCAGTCTAGATTTCATATTCCCTGTGAATTTGTCCCCAGTGAGCAGTAAAAACCCACCCATGTCCTCCAGAGCCACCTCAGCTTTGTGACAGATGGTGTGTGGCTCTGCACAGGGGTGGAGGGCAGGGACCAGGCCTCTAGTTTCTGCCTTACCCTCCCCAGCACAGAGTGGGTGTTGGCTTTTGTCCACCAAACAAATAGAGTGGGTGGAAGAGAAGAGGACTCCTGTGTGCCTGGGCTGCCCTGCCCTGGAGTGGGATGCAGAAGAGCCAGGGAGGAGCCCACACTTGGCCTTTCTTCACCAGGCTCTGCTGGAGGTACCCCTAAGGGCCAGAGTCCCTCTGGAGAAAGCAGCAGTACCAGCTTCAGGCCAGTGAAGCAGCAGCAGCCCCCTAGTCTGCAGATTTGTCCCCAAGCTCTTGAGCCATTTACACACTGGCTCTTCTTCCCCAAGGCAACTGTGGGGCTCACCTGGGGGAGTCTCACCTCTCTGTGGCTTAGGGGCCCCCGCCCCTCACTCAATACCAGCTCCTTCCCACGAGCTGTCAGCTCTTTGAGGATCAGCTGCTCCTCCAAGGCCATCTGCAGGCGGCAGTGGAGGGAGGCCAGGGTGGCCTTGTGGGTAGCCACCTGCACCAGCGCATAGGCGTTCCGTGGATGCCTCACCACCTGGATGTGCTCCCGTGCCACCGGCAGCTCCAGCCGCTCCAAGGTGTCTCGCAGCAGGCAGGCAAGCACAGGCACTGAGAACTGGGGGTTCAGGTGGCCCACATACAGAGTGTATGTGCCAGTGACCACCTCGAAATCCAAGTCCTCAAGTGGGGACTCTCCTGGGGGGAGCTCTGGTGGGGGCTGCTTGTCCTGTGACTCCATAGCAGACTCCCAAAATTGTGTTTGTGCTGATCCCTTCCTGGTGGCCATGGGGTTCTTCCTCAGAAGGGATTCTGAGATTCCGCACTGCTGGTGGCTCCTCCCAGAGCCCAGGGTCCTCCAGAGGATCCAGTGGTGCTGAAGCTCCTGGGAGGCTCACAGACTGGCAGAGGTTGGGCGGGTCCTGAGAGGAGGATGGGAGAGGACCAGCAGGAATGGGCCTGCCACCCACCGGGAGCCTAGGGCAAGAAAGAATTCGATAGAACTGAGCCAGACTACAGAGCCTGTGGGCAGACCAAAAGGATTTGCCCAAAGGGGCAGGAAGGACCAGAACTCAGTCTCTGAGGGTTCCACCTACCATATCCTCTCAATCCTCCAGGGGTCCTGTCTTCCCTCCCCAATCCACAGAAAAGGGGGACTCCTAGGTCCCCTTGGGATTTCCTGCCAACTAGAAGACTTTTGCTGCCCCCAGATACCAGCACCAGAGGGGCTTTTGGAAAAGAGGCCTTAGCCCAGGACTCTGAGGGCTGGCCAGCAGCCCGTCTGCTTCTTCCACCTGGTCTGAAACCTGCTGTGAGATGGGAAGGGCTTTGCACTTGGTCAAGGATGGGTCTGAGGGTTCTTATGCTTTTTGGCACACTGACAAAAGCTATGTCCCCTCTCTGGAAAGATGGCTTTTGCATACATACATAGAGGAGGCTCACAACTCGGTTAGAGCTGGGCCATTGCACCCTGCCCCAGGCCTAGGAACCTCGCTCCTGAGCAGTGCACACAGGCACACACATCAGCCCTCCACTCACCCCACACCCTCAGCCTCCAGCTTGTGTATTACGTACCACTAGCCTGCATCTTTTCAGATTGGATTCTTGAGGGCCTGGGAGCCACCATGGTTGGGGAGGGGGCATTCAGGGCAAACAGTAATGGGAGGCCCAAGACCTTCATGTCCTGTTGGCTTCTGGGGGAGCAAGGGAGGTGGTAGCCCTGAGCTGTCAGAGCCCCCTGGCCCCTAGCCAGCTGCTCTCAAGGTTCTTGAAGCTTGGCCTGGAGGCAGCAAGAACCAGGGTCCTAGGAAGCGGGCGGGGCCTGCACAGCTGCCTCTGTGATCTCATGAGGGCCAATAATGCTTTCCCTTCATGGCCTGCCACAAGCCCAGGGTCAGGGAAGTCAAACAGGGATCCTCCTCCCTCACCCCTACTGGCTTAGCCACACGCTGTATGTAGATGCAGCTGCCCACCTGCTATACAGTGTGGGCAGCTTCCAGAATCCATTATATCGTCCAGGCCCCAGTGCCCTTGCAGGATAGCAGTTGCTACCTCTTTTGGCCTTGTTGCCTACAGCCTTCACCTCCCTCTTTGGTCACCAATCCCAGGGTTCACTGAGCACTGAGCAGGTCTTGCTGCTCCCAGGATGGACTAAAATGCACAGGCTGGGGTCTAGCACTCCCCAACGCCAGGCTCTTCTCTACTCCAGACAGTGGTCGAGTTCTGTAAGACTCCTGGAAAGTTGGTTAAGCACTGCCACCTCTTTTTGAAGGACAAGGCTATCTTTGTTCTTTGACTGGAAACAAGACTTGGTGATGCACCTGTTCCTCAGGGGTGGGGACTTTGGTAAATGCAGTTCACACACTTTCCCACACTGCTTCTGCAAGCCCTGACTATGGGGATTGAGGGTGGAGGCCACTGGCGATACTACAGCTGATGAAGTGTGGTGACAGCTGCTTTCCTCATAGGCAGCTGTGCTGAAGATGTTCCTGGAGTTTGTTCCCCTTAGGTATGAAGGTAGAAGCGTGGGTGTGGGGAGCTAAAGAAAAGAGACTATGGGGCCGGTGAGATGTCTCAGTGGCGTAAGCGCCTGCCTGGCAAGCGCGAGGGCCTGAGTTTGACTCCCAGAAGCCACATATGAAAAAGGGCCGGTGATATCGCTCAGCAGCATGGGCGCCTGCTGGCGCGCGAGGTCCTGAGGTCGACCCCTGGTACCCACAAAAAAAAAAAAAAAAAAAAAAAAAAAGACTATGGTGGCAAAGAAGAGCCCTGACCCATGTGGTGGCAATGTGAGGTTCTGGGGAGAGCAGGCAGGTGCCCTGTGCTTGCCCAGCCCTGCCGCCAGGTCTGCCTCCATTCTCCACAGCTGCTTGAGTCACAGAGGGAGAGCCTGAAACTCTCCATGCTTCTCTGCCCTCCTTCAAGTCTTCCTTGACTCTGCCATCCATGAGCTGCTCTCATGACAACTGGCCAACGAGCTGTTTAGAGATGTTAACTCAAGTTGTGTTGGGTAGTGTGGAAAGAGACGGTTGACCATGAGAAGCATGCTGGGGGATGACACACACACGAACACAATCAGAGCCATTCTCCTCATCTCATAGCCTTGCCAGTGGGTGGCTGTCCTGCATGAGCTGTCCCTTGCTGACCTCAGCGTCATTGCTTTCCTGTTCTTACTGACAAATCTTTAAGCCATACCATTATCTATCTCTCGAACTCTCTTAACAGCCTTATGCGAGCTGAGCATCAGTTCCCCTTTTCGGAAGTGGGGGTAAAAGTTGTCTTTTACTGTGAGCACTAAATACATTTAAAAAATAAACTTTTAAATACAGAAATGTACTTCATGAGAACCAGGCTATTTATAGCATCCTAGGCTTCGTATGGCACTTTTCAGGCAGCTCAGTGTGGTGTAGAATGTGGGACATGGAGTCCCTTCTAATCCTCTCACTTGATGTCTGTGACCTGATTGACAAAGCCCCTTTGGCACTGCAGGAAACAAAACAAACCCCCAAATTTAAGGCTATCTAGGAATGTGATTTGGGGGTGTCAAAGATGGAGGACACAGACATGTGGTGGAATGCCTCTTCTCACATTATCTGGAGTGTCCACTGGGGTCCATATGGCCACTGTGGCTCAACCCACATCAAGGATGTCTGCTTTCCCTTGCCTTCCAGCTCCCAAATCAGAGTCCATACTAATTGCCCAGGGAAGCGGCAGAGGACAGGGGAGGGGCATGAACTCAGCCATTTGTGAGAGGACAGGTATGTTAAAGAGCAGACTCGGGTGCAGTATCGTGGATGCAGCCTTTTGGATCCTAGGGCCTATGTCATTTCAGCCTTAGTCTTGAGTGCCCCGGAAGCATAACACCAAATTCCTGTAGAGCAGGTCCATCTCTAGCCACTCACAGGCTATCTCTGAGACTTGAAGAGCTTCAGCCCACTCTGTACGATTTGCTGTTGGCTGCTGGCCTCCAGGAGCATCTGTAGTGGCTTTGGTATCGAGGACACAGGTACAGAGCTCTGGTTCACGACTGTGATTGTCCTGGGCTGGGGCTTAAAGCCTCATGGAGTGTGGTGGGAGACCAGCTGCAATGACCTGGGGTAATAGGGTAAGCAGGTTGCAAAATGTTGAGGGCCAGATGGGTAGTGCTTTACCTGTCTCTTCTTAAGTTTCATACTTTCAGCTGTGATCAAAAGTAAGAGCAAGTCATTTTCAGGCTCTTCCCAAAGAGGGGTTGGGGCATCCAACAGGGACATTGTGCTCTCTTGGCCCATCAGTGCCTGTCCCAGAGAAAGATCTTGAAGTTCCACAAAGACCAGTGAGGGCTACTGTGGACATTCTTGCTTAGGACTAACAATCTGGACAATGGAGCAGTGGAGAGGACATGTGTCATCTAGCTAGGAGGAAGGAGGTACCAAAGATGGGGAGGAGACAGAAGATTCCAGAAATGGGTCTGACAAGTCCTTCCTTGACCAGCCTTAAGCAGAGCCTAGGTTCTTCTGTCACTTTTTTATTTCTGGTGGTGCTAGGGCTGGAACCCAGGGCCTGGCACATGCTAGTTAAGTGCTGTACCCCTGGGGTACATCCCCCAGCCCTGATGCTTCTGTTATCCCCTGAAGTACTTGGTGTTTTCCTCCTGGTCTGCTCAGCACTGTAACTGTGTGTGTGTGATACACTGAGGTCATGAGGGGTCTGCCTCTGACTTGCACTCTCCCACATTTCCTCTGCCTTTGCAGGCTGCTGGAGTGGTGGGGTGCATGGAATGGCCTCTTGTGCACTGAAGTGACTGTGTACAGGGTCTGCGTAAGGCTAGCCCCACTGCTTCAGAGACTTCTGGTTATCACTGGAAGGCCTTGCTTTGTGAAACAATTTCATAATCTGAGGTTTTTGGTTTTATTTTTCTTAAATAGTATTCGATTCTGATCTCAGAGATTAGAGGTTAACAAGTCCTTTTCTTCCTGTATACTTAAACTTTGGTTACCTTTCTATTTCTATGCCCTGGGAAACAAATGCTTTAAGGCACTATTACTTATGGTGAAGATGATCCATGGTTGTAAATTATTCACTCAATTATTCATACACT
The DNA here is from genome assembly GCA_028451465.1 of Erethizon dorsatum. Taxonomy (NCBI): domain Eukaryota; kingdom Metazoa; phylum Chordata; class Mammalia; order Rodentia; family Erethizontidae; genus Erethizon; species Erethizon dorsatum. The sequence continues at coordinate 102,534,362 of CM051827.1, read as the reverse complement.
TGGAGTCCTATGGACACACCAGTTTTCTGTGTGCAGTGACTTAGGAGGCAAGTTCCTCACAGGGGGTTCAAAGAGATTTAGCTCCCTTCGGACGCAATGCTTGTAAGCCGATGGCTTGTACCCTTATACTACAGTGTTACCTGGGCAGCCATGGAGAACAGTTCTTGAGGACTGTGACCTTCACAAGGACTGACCCCAGCCGTAGGGGCCCACCTGCGCTGTCCTGATGGAAGGCTGTTTCCTGTTGCAGTGAATGCCATGCCAAACCTGGGCCATGAGAGTCCTGAGTCTGAATGGTTCCCTAGTTCTGAAGTGTGGACACCGGTGGGAGCAATGTGAGGGATTGCACCTGTTTTTAGCTATAGGGTTTGAGGAAAGTAACTTCACTTCTCTAAGCTTCGACTGCACCTTAACATGGGGGAAACATGGTAGTTATCCTATATGGTTGGTGCAAGGTTTACAAAAGATAATGCACACAAACAACTCGGCACTTAATAAGCCCTCCAAAAACCATTTGCCAGCAAGCTGTATACTCTTGGTGACAAGAGGGAAGATGGGGTGTAGCTGTTCTTTCCCTGACACCTGGCCTTGCAGCACTTCTGGCCTGCTGCATACACTGGTATACGTACCCTGGGTCTCTTGGATGAAAAGTTCACTGGCAGGGTTTGGATGGACTCTCTGCGGGAGAACCCTGAATGAATAACACAGCTCCCACGTCCAGGAGTCTGTGGAAAATGGGCTAGTCTGGCAGGCTTGATGCTGACTGCTTCAGTGTGACTGGTTAGAACCTCATAGTGGCCAAGTGGAGAGGATATTAACCCTTAGTTATGTTGTCAGAACCAGTCACTGGTGAGAGCCAGCCAGGCCCACAGATCCTCATCCAAACCCTCATAGCCAGGTTGGCCCAAAGAAGGGGAAGAACCCACCCAAAGCCTCATAGCAAACAGGTGGGCTGGCTAGCACTCTCCTTTGGGGTCAGATTCCTTGTCACTTCCTGCCTGTGTAATTGGAGCTTGTTTCTTCCTCTATAAAATGAGTTTGTTGTGAAGATGAAGATAATTGTAATTCCTGTAGAGCAGTCTGTGTTAGTGTTATGACTAAGCTGGACTGTGCCGAGCAGCTGCTCCCTTCACCTTCTCCATCTTCTGCGAAGCACACACCCTGTAGTGAGCAGAGTGTGTAGCCCTGGGCTGAGCGAGTGCTGGCCTCTGCTCAGTGTAGTGGGTACAGTGCACACTGCCTCGCACTGTCCTCACCACAGGAAGGTGAGGGTGCGCCCAGCAATGGAAGCTCCTTGGAACGGCTGACCCTGACACTGCTTCCCACCCTCCTTGGCACAACTGTGTGCTTATCACTGTCTAGCACACCAGAGCGGGGCCCTTTGAGGGCAGAGGCTGGATTCATACATGATCTTTCAGGGGCCCTGTGGTACTGGGGCCGGAGAGCATTTGAAAGACAGCCAGTTCTTTATGACTGTTGAAATTAGAAGAGCTCTGAGGCATCATGTGGTCCAAGTTCCTCATTTTAGGTATGAGAACACCAAGATCAAGAGAAGGACAGTGACTTGCTCAGTGAATGCACAGCAATCTAGCTGTCAACTGATTAAAAAGACATTGGCATCTGCATTGGTTTTTATTTATAAACAAATCGACATAAAATAAGTCCAGATGGCAACAGGAGCAGCTGTGCTGCTGACTTGCTTGCAAGAAAGCACATGGCCAGTGGAGGAATAGAACCACTCCAGCTGGAGACTATTCCCTCCCCAACCTTAGAGTCTGCTTAGCCTAAAATCATTAGGCCCAATTTTCTGCAGCACCTCTGGCCAGGGCAAGAAGCAGAAGTGGGGACAGTGAAGAACTGCTACCATCCCACAGATGGGCCTTGGGCTGCAAAAAGCCCAGCGGGGGAAGAGGGGAAGATGACATTTCCTCCCCAGGCAGAGCACGTAGGTCTGTCCATTCCAAAAAGAAAGCACCCTAGGGCAGTATCCACTAAAGAGAGGCCACATCTACCTAGAGAGCTTCTTTGGGACCAGGGCAGTGTGGTCTCCTTCCTCCCAAAACTCAAGCATCTGGTGCAAGAGGAGCAGTAACCAGAGGGCTTTGCCCAGGTGCCAGAAACAATAAATTAGCAGTAAGAAAAGATATAATTTTTTTTAAAAGGTACAGGTTGGCACCATGAGTCTGGAGTCTTGGGATCTGCTGAGAAGGCAGGGACTGGGAGGCGCTGGGACATCACACCAAGCCCAGGAAATGGTGAGGGGCCTGGGTATGAGTGTCTTCTGAGGCCCCACGGCTGGCCTCTTCTTCCTTAACTTAGAAGGTGCTCAGTCTAAACTCCTGGTGAGAGCCAGCCAGGCCTGAGAAATAAATAGAGGGGACCTCAGCCACTCAGGGTTGAGGGGAAAAGCAGTGCCAGCCATGGGCCCACATTCCCCCCTCCTTGGTCCTTCATGGAAGGAGATACCATGGTAGGAGGGGGGCAGCAGTGGTGGCTCCACACAACCTCCTGGAGCCCTGAGGTGGCCCAGAGCCCCACTGAGGCACCTGGGAATAGGCTGGTGGCCCTCCTTTCCAGAAGAAGAACACCCCATCTGCCTAACCGCTGGGTTGTCTAGGCTGTGCCTTCCGTTTAGAACTTGCCCTGCTTCAGCCGGTCAATGTGGAAGGAGAGCTTGAGTGCTGGCCCCAGCTTCAGCCCCATGTACTTCATCATCATGTCACTGCGCAGCAGAAGCAGGGCCTTGCCATCGATCTCCTGGGGGACAGAGGAGATAGAAGGGAGAGTGCCATCAGAGGTTGGTTGGTCTGACTTCCCCAGGTTCTGACTAAGGGTCCCCTGAGAAAATGCCAACTACATGGAGTGCAGTCACTCTGCTGGGACACTGCAGCCTGCCTGTTCTCCTTTTCACCTAGGGACTAACACCCAGCAGGTTAGGCTCCTCCCATAGCTGGCACCAGGTTACTTTTTCTGCTGCCTGGGAGTTCTGCCCTCCATGTCTCTCAGAGCCTGCTCACCTCTCCCTCTCCTAGGAAACCTCCACGTCGTGTACCTGCGTCAACCATTTATACCGGTGATGGCGAACCTTTTAGAGCTTTCGTTGATAACAAACAGCCAGCTGTGACATGTGTGCCATAGGTTCACCACCACTGACCCTTAACTGATATTCTGTGATGTATCATCTGTCCTGAGGAGCAGAGGCCTCTCTCAGCTGGGTCAAAGAAGGACTCATGGAAGACCTGTGAGATTTTCAGGCCTGCTTGAGAGCCCACTACAAACCCACATGGCTTAAAAGATTTAAAGGTTCATTAACAGGTGCGTGGCCTGCTCTGAGTGCCTGTAGGGAAGAACAATACCAAGCAAGAGCAGCTATAGAGACATAGGTCTGAGCCCCAAATCAGGGGTATGTTCAGAGCATGGGGATTGGGAGCAATGCCTAGCCATGGAGCCAACTGGTCCCTTGATGAGAGAGTGCAGGCTCATAGAGGGACAATCAGATGATGAAGGACTGATAAAGCTGGGACTAGGGGGCAAGGGATTCTTTGACTTGGGCCGAGGCCCCCGATTTTCATGCCAAGGTAGATGGGAAAGCAAGCATTCCTGGAAAAAAAGACTCAGGTCCCTGTGCCCGGAACTGAACCTCAGGCCATAAACCCAGTAGGAATGTGGTTGAATCAGGTCCTACACTGAAAGAATGAGGTGAACACAGTGCCCAGTGAGGTCTGAGATCCCAGATCTTATTTCTAAGTTTTTATGGCATCTCTCATGTTCTGTTTCAAGGAACCTGGAACAAACAGACTATGCCCTTTAAGTGTCTATGTGTCACAGCAGCAAAACTCCCAGTGAACACGAGAGAGGTCAGGCAGGGGTACCTACATGTTTGCGGAAGAGGTCAGCGTGGGGTCCAAGCTGAGGATCGGCCTCCCGGACAAACTGCATCACATCCTCGACTGTCCACAAGGAAGGGTCTCGGCCATTCAGTTGAGAGGGATCCCGGCTTTTCAGGTATCGGTCTGACCCTGCAGAACAAGGGGCATCCATCATAATGCACAGGGGCTGGCCAGTACATCTCCACCACTCCCCATACTCATTTAGTGGACTTGCAGGTGGTGATGCTCAGAGCAGTGCTAGAGCTGAGCAGAGGAACAGAAGCAGCCTAGGAAGCAAAGAGTTTTTCCACACAGGTAAAGTCAAGTCTTTGTTCTGCAGGGTAGAGCTGATGGTTGCAAATGATCAAGAGGAATTTTGTACCTGAGACATGGATGACAATGATGTAAAGGGACCACTTGGGTTGGATGAAGGAGAAGGGGGTACACTACTTTTGCCTTCATTCTGGGGACCATTTCTAGAGAGACCTTAGCAACTATAAAAGATTAGAGCCAAATCCTTGGGAACCTGGTAGAAAAACCATAGTACATAATACTCTGGGCCCTCTTTAATGCCTGGAGAATAAGTGACCTCACTACAACTTTATACACTAAGGCAGAAAACACAGTTTGCCTTGGTTGCAGGAATCTCAATTTTTTTTTTTTTTTGGTGGGTATTGGGGGTCGACCTCAGGACCTCGCGCGCCAGCAGGCACCTGTGCCGCTGAGCGATATCACCGGCCCTTTTTTTGTATGTGGGTTCCGGGAGTCGAACTCAGGACCTCACGTTTGCCAGGCAGGAGCTTAAGCCGCTGAGCCATCTCACCGGCCCAGGAATCTCAGTGTTAATTTTGTGCTCTGCTTATAGCTTTCATCTCAATCTTGACTCAAACAGAGCTCTTCCCACTTTCCCTATGGGATATATATAGGATCTCTGTATTTTGATCATCCCTTGCCTAAAATGTGCCCCCTTCTCTCTCTTCAATTCTTCCTTTTCTTCAGGCAAACTCCAACTTAGCTAATAAGGTCTTGGCTTCAAGGATGAGATCCTTTATGAAACTTTTCTATTCTAATCCTGAAACAAATGACCTCCCAAAGCATTTACTATATCTCATGCTTATTCATCCCACCACCATAGTAATCTATTCTCTGTAAAGCAACCAAAGAAAAATTTAAAAAGCAGTAATTAAATCATATCAATCATAACAAACTCATGGCAATGGCCTCTCAGTGCACATAAAATGAAATCTGAATTTCCTGCAGATGAGAGGCACTGTGTCATCTGGACTTTCCTTCTTATGGCCTGGTTTCTCCTGTCCCCACAATTGAATGAGATGCACTAGGCTTCTTTCTACTTCCTGCATGGACCAAATTTTTATCCTCTTATTTATCTGGAATATCATTGTTCAGACCTTTTCATGCCTGACTCCTCAACATTTTTGTTTTATCTAACACTGATTCCTCAGAGAAGCCTTCCTTGATCTAGTAAAAGTACTCATTTTCCCACACAGTCACTCTCAACCAGTTACACTTAGTTTTTCTTCCTACAGCACATATCACCATCCTGAATAATTGTATATACTCATTTATTTTTATTATCTTGTCCTCTATAGAATATAAGCTGTATTATGTTCCATGCTCTGTCCCTCACATAGAGTGCCTGGCCTGCTACAGGAGGTATTTAAGCACAGTAATTCAATGTATCAATGATCACCTGACAGTTGTCTATTTTTTCTGACTCTCCCATCAGACAATGTCTCTACTCAGGCAGGAAACTTGCTTTGCTTACATCTGTATCCCCAGCACCTGGAGATGCCCTGTCCTATAAATATTAAGTGGCAGAGCGAAAATGGGCCCATGAACGTAGAATCTACTCTTGTTTCCCTTTATTCTGGTTGGATCTAAAAGTCATGGCACACTTAACTGGCCTAGCCCAGCCCCTTCTTTCTGTGGAAGAGATTCTGGGAAATTTTCTTTCAAATTTGAGGTTAGGCACTGACCAGACCATAGAAGTGAGCTATAGCAAGCAGGGCTGAGTAAAGCCACAGAAATCCCAATGTTTTTTCAGAGGTGTTAGAGGGCAGGAAGTTGGAGGAGGCTCTGTAAACTAGTCACTTTGCCCTGCTTTACAGGTATGCTGTGATGCTATGCGAGAAACCAAGTGCAGAGACTCTGGAAAGCACAGAGGAGACATGGGGAGGCCATCTATATGCAAGAATGTGTCCTCCTTAGCCCACCTAGTAATTTTTCTAATCAGGGCCTAGGAATCACACACACAGACTACAATATTATACGTACATACACACAGAGGGTTACACAGACACACAGACACCCACACCCCCCCCATTGACTGAATCTGTGTTCCCCCCAAATTCGTATCCTGAAATCTAACCCCAAACTGATATTATTAGGTGAGATTTTTGGGTAGAGCCCTCATGAATATTAGTGTTCTTTTTATGAAAGAGGTCTGGGAGAGGTCTACCCTTCAGCTATGTGAGGTTACACTGAGAAGATGGCCTTTTTGAACGAGGTCTAAAATCAGACTCTGAATCTGCTGAGAACTTGATGTTGGACTTCCAGCCTCTGAAACTGGGAGAAATATATATCTGTTGTTTATAAGCCACCTGGTTTAGGATACCTTCTTACAGCAGCCCAAATGGGCTAAGTTGATTCACATATACAATATTATATATTTATGTGTTTGTCAGTCAGCCTGCTCCCATTAGGACATAAACTCCATGAGAGCAGTGGTAGGAAGCTGTAACTCAGGAAGCTGTGACAGTCAGGAGGGTGTCCTTGAAGTGATGACATCTGAGTGAAGACCTGAGGCACGAGAGGGATTGGGATGTTTAAAATTACCAGGAAGGTCAGTGTGCCAGAGGGATAGGAAGGAGGGAGAAAGTATGGCAGGAAATAATACCTAAGAAGCATGTTTGTGTCCTGAAGGGAGGAGGGACACAGAGGCACAGATAATAGTGAACTTTGTTATGCCAATGAAAACCACTGGCTTTTTTTAGAGACGGGATATTATGAGAAGGCAATGGCGTGTACTAGTTTACAAAAGGGGATCACTCTTACAGTCTGTGTTAGTTATAGACTTTAGGAGGGCAAGGACAGAACAAGAGAGACCAGTTATAAAGGAAGCTACAAAATAATCCAGGCAAGAGACAATGGTGGCATGCACCAGAGTGGTAGTGGATAAAAGCTGTCTCATGTGAATAGTCCTCTATAAATTATAAAGAACTCCACCATTATCAGCTCATGTGGCCTTTAAAACAGCCTCTGAAGAATGTATCATCACTATCTTTAGTTTAGAGAGGAGAAAATTGAGGCCCAGAGAAGTGAAGTGACTTGTCCAAGACCACACAGCTAGAAAGGAGGTAAGTTAGTGCTCTGTCTCTATCTTTCCCTATTGTCATTTCTGCAGACAACCTATCTCAGGGTCACCACCCCTACCAAGGTGCACATGTGGCAGCTGCCCTCTGAAGAAGGCCAAATGTCTTAGTTTGAGAATGACTAAGACAGGTGAGACACATCCACAAGAGGCCAGACTAACAAATTTATGCCTAATCTCCTCGATTACTGAAATAAGAAAAGGGATAGATTTAACATCTAAATTCTTTGAAACAACTGTAGGGCCAAACAAATAGTCTTCTAGCCTTGTGAGGTTCTTCAGGGTAAAAAGAGGTTTAGTCTGTGACCTGGCAGACAGACTCACAAAGTGTTCCAAAGGAAGAGTGGGGACCATCAGTGGCCACCAATCCATGGAAGTTGGCCATCATGATGGAACCTACCAGAAGCAGGCCTGGGGAAGATGACAGTCACAGTAACTCCTCACGTACCTGGGGAATGATTTAGTTTCCAAATTGATTCCATATCCCTTCTTTCATTTGATCCTTTTAACACTCCTGTGGGAAGATCAAGTTGGTATCAGCATCTCCATTTTCCATATAAGGAACACTTTGCATATGGGAAAAGCTGAGAAGTGAAAGAACTTACTCAAGTCTCAAGGCAGAGGAGCAAAGGCTGTCATTAGCTCTTAAAGCCACTGCACTTGAAAGCTCTTTCTACTCCTCTGTGCCACCTGGCTGGGTTGGGGGTGCACCACAAGCTTCTCCCCTTGCCTCAGTCCTCATGAAAGCTCTCCTTCCTGAGCCACCTTTTATTGCAGACCTCGCTAATTTAGCCTTTTTATTTTGTCACACTTCATACTATGCTGGGCTGGGGGTCTGGAGGTGGCATCATCCTGGTTTCTCATTGCTGCTTCTATACCATCCTTCTATGAAAGCTCATGCTTATTGGAGACCAAACATGTTCCCAACCATCTGCTATTCCTGGTCACCGTTATCTACAGATCTTTGGGTTATTACCCCCTATCATGTGAAAACTTTTTGGTACTTAGTTCACGTCCTTCTGTTCCACTCAAATTCCTGCCATTATCCCTGGAGATATCCATTCAACGACCATGCCTCCAGTGACTTTCATTGTTCTCTTCTTCAAATATCTACTGCCAAGGCCACTGCCGGGTTCTTGCTATCACTTGGAACAAATCTACTTCAAAATCTTAAAATTCCATTTTCTGACCCTAACTTCTCCTCTTTCCAACTCTCTGGAGACTTCTGTCCACTACAGTCATTACATCATAATTTTCTTTAGATTGCCCAGAGCTGGTGTGGTCAATCATCTGAACTGCTCTCTCTAGGCTCCACTGATTTCCTTGCATTCTCTCCCATTCCCTGCCAAGTCTTGCTGTAGCAGCTTGGCATAAAACCTTAATTCTCAAACTGTCTTCTCATCTCATATCTAGGTTGCTAAGAACCACCAAAAAAAAAAAAAATCATAGCTCTTGCAAATGACAAACTAGTCTCCCAAGATGTTTTCTGTAAGCCATTCTCTCTTGATTCATTTTCTCCTATCTTCTCTGACTGGTCCGATCCTTCAGCACTCCTAAACCCTTCCTTAAACACCTCTCTCTCTCTCTCTCTCACTGATGGACACAACTTTACCCCGACTTCAGAGAAGATTATGTCTGATCCATCTGCCTATACCCTTGATCTCTCTTCCTTCCCACCACTCCCAAGACTATGCTTTGCTTTCCCCTTTTTCTTATATTCTTGACTTCTTCATAGAAAGCTCAAGTTGGCTGCTGACAAATATGTCTGAGTGTTCTAACTTTCAACTCTAAAAAGTCCTTCTTTTGAGTTATAGGTCCTCTCACCAGCATCTCTTTCTTTTTTTTTTTTTTTTTTTTTTTTTGTGGGTACCGGGGGGACGACCTCAGGACCTCGCGCGCCAGCAGGCGCCCGTGCCACTGAGCAATATCACCGGCCCCTTTTTCGTATGTGGGTTCCGGGAGTCGAACTCGGGCCTTCGCGCTTGCAAGGCAGGCGCTTAAGCCGCTGAGCCGTCTCACCGGCCCCAGCATCTCTTTCTGTTTCTCTTTCCCTCTTATCTTTTCTCTCTCTCCCTCTCCTTCCCCTTTTTTTTTTTTTTTTTTGGTTTGGTATTGGGACTAAACTCAGGGGTGCTTTACCACTCAGTTACATTCTGGGGCTCTTTTTATTTATTGAGACAGGGTCTTGCTCAGGCTGGCCTTGAACTTGTGGTTCTGCTGCCTTAGCCTCCTGAGTACCTGGAATTACAGGTGTGTACCTTCATACCTGGCTTCATCACTATCTTTACCATCTTTTTTTAATTCTCAACTCCCCCTGATATATCCCCACCCGCTGTAATTTGCCCTCACCATCCTCTACCACCACTGAAGCAACTCTTGCTAAGATCACCAATTATCCACTAATTACCAAATCTAACAGATGTCTTGGTTTCTGCATAACTGGAACATGTCCAGCTGTGCTCTTTGCAATCTTGTTAACCTTGGCTATCACACTATCAATTTCTTCTATTTTCCTTCACACTGAACACTTCTTTACCTCCTTGGTGAGCCCTTCTTTCCGTTCCCATTTCCTGAACTTTGTTGATTCCCAGGGTTTGTTCTTTCGTCAACTGTTCTTTTTATTCTCATGTATTTACATGAGAATGTAATTATACTTCTATTTACTGTCTATATGTTGATGACCTCCAAATACTTAGCTTCACTCAGCTCAGTATTCTTTCTGAGAATCAGATCCATTAGCCACTGCCCTAAGTGACCCACAGGCTCTTTCTCTTCCTTCTCTTCCATGGTTGGTTCTCTCTCAGTGAGTGGCACCACCATCCATCTAGCCACCACATGTTGACATCTAAGCCCAGGAGACATTCTCTTCTCACTTGCCTCATGATCCTAAAATCTGATAAAATTATCCTCATGAATAGTTTTCAAATCCATTCTCTCTTCTCTAAATCTTCTACCACTGTTCTAATTCAGTCCTTTATCATTTCTAGTCTGACTTACCCTTGTAACCTGCTAACTGGCTTTCTAATCTTTCATCTTGTTCCTTCTCAAGTTCACATTCAACCCAGTGATCAGTGATCTACTCAAAACACAAATGTGAGCTAGTGTGGTGGCCCCACATATAATCCTAGCACTCTGGGAGGCTAAGATAGGAGGATCACAAATTTGAGGTCAGATTAAGCAATTTAGTGAGACCCTGTCTCAAAATAAAGAACAGGGAACAGAAATGTAGCTCAGGTGCAGGTCCTGGGTTCAGTTCCTGGCAGTAACAACAATGCTAACAACAACAAAAACAAAACAAAAATACCCCCACAAATTTATGCCTTGCCTCTAAATAAAAGCCCCTGGGCAGCTTTGCACTGCCTACAAGATCAAGTCTGAATTCTTTAGTATGGCATTTAAGGTCTTCAGTGATCCAAGCACTGACCTTTCTAGGCTTTTCTCTATGAAGTTCCAGGATGACATTTTAGTTTCACTAATACCAAACTGCATGCAGTCTTCATACCATCTGTCCTACTTCCTTTCCCTCTCCCCTTGCTTATGTTGTCCCTCTCTCTAAAAAGGTCTCCCTTCTCACCCACTCTAACAACCATTTGTACAGCCTCAGACAAGGAGTTACTTCCTCTTGGAAGTTCCCTTGAATGCTAAGATTGGGTTCAGGGTCCCTTCTTGCAGTTTTCAGACTATCCACAGCATATCTCTCAGTGTGCTCAGCATACTGTTTAAAGTACAATTATCTTTTTAAGTGTTTGTCTCCTCCATAAGACCTTAATGATAAGTGATTTTTATATCTCTGTCCAAAACACAGATGGTATTCAAATAATTAGCTAATGAATAAAAGAATGACTCCTTCTCTGTCCCTGTTAGCTCTAGGTGTTTGGCTCTGTTATTTGCAAGCCAATCTCTGAGTTCTGATTTCCTCCCAGGTGCCTGGTCAGACACAATAGTAAGCCTAATCCCAATCCCACCAACATGTAGAGCTAGGTTACCTCTGGCCTCCCAGAGCATGTTGAAGGAAGAAAGGAAGGAAGGAAGGGAAGAAAGAAGTAGAGAAGGAGGAAGGGCAGAAAGAAACCTGGCTGGCTTACCTCTGGAACACAGCCTGCGCACAGCTGAGGCAGTGCTTGGTGGGAGACCACAGGAAGGAAGCAAGGGCCGGTAACCAGGAGCTCGAAGATTTGGGGAGGAGCTGACAAGTTTGGTGGGATTCAAGGCAGAGTCCATTGAGTCTGAGTGTGGTGCCAAGGACCGAGGCAGACTATTCCCAAGGACAAAGGTTTCACCTAGAAAACAGTAAAACCAGGCTTATGTAGCAGAAAATGTCCTCCCCACCAGCCAGTATACTTCAGTTTCTGTTTGTTGCCCAGGAACCTCTGGTTTACTTCAGTTCCTGTTACAGTTCCTGTTACTTCTGTTTCCCAGAAATGGCTGGTCACTAGGATGCATGGCTGGTCACTAGGATGCACATTGATTATTCCAAATCAAAAACTGCCAAATACTCTGCTTCTCACTTGCAAGCCCTATATAAGCCTTAGAGTAACAGAGATCCAGACCTGACATTTTTTTTAGGACAGAGCACGTTGATGTTAAATAAATCTGCCTCCAAATCCTGGGTGAGGTTTGGTGTTTCTGTTTGCTACTGCATTTAGAGTAGGGATGAGCTTGGATAGATTGTTACAGTGCTAGTTCCCAGCTACCTGCTTGAGTGGACAAGAGGCAGTAAGACAGAAAGCTGTGGATGGAACTCAGGAGGCCTGTGTATCAGTCATGGCTCTGGTTCTCACTGGGTGACCTTAGCTGCATTCAATGCCAGTCTCGACTTCAGTTTCTTTAGTGACTTTCTCTTAAACGATAGGCGTTTTTCTGTTTTGGATGCCCTAGACCAGTGATGGCAAACCTTTTAGAGCCTTCAATGATGCAAATAGCTCGCTGCGGCACGTGTATCATAGGTTCGCCACCACTGCCCTGGGCTTCTTCTGGAAAGGTGACTTAAAAAAAAAAAATGAAGCTATTCTAGAAAAGACTATTTAGACACAAGATGCTAGAGCAGGGAATAGGGGTAGTGAAGAAGGGATACATATGCTCAGATGAAGGTCCTTGGAAGCTGACGCTCTGCTCAATCAGAAGGACATCTCAGAAATCCTTTCTGATGCCCAGTTAAAGGCCTGTCTGCAAAGGATCTGTTCCCACATTCCATCCCTCTGATCACACAGAAGTTTCTAAGGAAGCTGGGATTGTATGTTGGGGAGAGCTTGGACATGGAGACCAGGGTCAGGGTTAGAACTTGGCTTTGCCACTCAGAGTGCTCTTCTGAAAACCCAGTATCCTTACCTATACCATGGGAGGCTTATCTATACCATGGAATGCCTTCCAAGAGACTTGTGAGAATCACAAGTGAACAGCATGAAAGCCTTTGGAAAAAGAATCTCACCCTGATATTCCTACATCCATCCCATAGCCTGACACCAGGCAGAAGTGCCGTCAGGGTAGTGCAGAATTCAAAGCTGAATCCCTCTCATGATTGAGCTCTACACAGACCAAATCAGTTTCTCAGCTCTGGCACAACATTCCCTGAGTGTGTGGGTCATGGGTACCAGACCATATTACTGTTCTTCATACTTTTCTTAGAGATCAGATGTTTAGATAATGGTTGGGATTCACTCAAGGGGCTCTGATGAATTCTGAATTAATTATTTAGCCCATAAAAAGACCTCAGTCCCAAGTTGGTTTAGGATTTTTAGGACTACTTTTTAGTACTCAGCTAAAATTTCTCAGTAACCATTGACTGAAAGTCAAATCTAGCATTAGATAGTTGTACACCTTTTGTTGAAGTCCCTTCCTAGAAGTAGTTCTGAAAAGAGAAGTCTCTGAGGCTTCAAGATACTTAAAGCATGTCCTACCCTCATTCTGCATACGAGGTTTCTGGTTCCTGTTTTCCAGGAGAGATGGTGGAAGCATGTCCCACTCTGACATGAATGAAAACTCAATCTGAAAAGCAGGAGACCTGGCTTCTAACCTGGTTTTTGCCTTTTTCTAGGCATGTGATCCTAGGCAAGTAGCTTTTCTTCTCTGAGCACATTTCCTCGTGTGTAAAATGGGGAAACCACCCTGTCATACAGAGAACATCAAATGAGAAAATGGAATCAGGTAAACTGTATGAATGTGAGAAATTTTGTTTTTATTCAGAATTCGAGTAGCAGACCTCAGCTCTCTGCCATTCTTTAAAAAAGAGAAAAAGATTTGATCTAGTTTCCACACTTATCAGCAGAGTCCTGACCTTTCCAGCCCTCATGTTGTTCAGCTATGATAAGAGGATAGTGCTGCCTGCCTCATAGGAGCTTATAGACAATGTAATGTATAATGATGACAACAGTACCAGAATTCAGCAGATGCAGATACAGATCAGTGGGAGTCTTCCCTTCAGTAATGCAAAGGACACTAACAGATCTGGATTCTAAGTTGAGGGGCCTGAAAATCTGGATTGGTGGCATATGGACTAGGCAAGGTCATCAAATCTTGTCCTAATGAGACGTACTGGAAAAGTGAAGCATTATAACCTCTGGGAGGCCCTAATCCTCTTAAGCCTGGTCAGATGAGATCCTGGCTGCCTTCAGTATGACAACAGGGTTGAAAACCACTGTTATGGGCTGTGTCTAGATATCCCCCCAAAGCCTCATGCAGTCATAGGTGGGGCTTTTTCAGAGGTGGCTGAATCTAGAGTGTGTGATGCTGGGATTGATTTATGGTGCAATGTTAGGCTCAAGGGCACCAGGATTAAGGGTGTGAGTGCTACCCACCCTAAGTAGCCTGGATAAGATATAAGGGATAGAAAGAGCTGTGGTCATCCCTTGCTTGCTTTGCTACCTTCTGCCCACCATGAACTGTTTCTCCTTTGCAATGCCTGTCTGCCAGGCCGCCCTGCCTTGGAGCCAGCCGATTATGGACTGGAACCTCTACAAACTGTGAGCTAAATAAACCTTTCCTCCTTTAACTTAGGGTGTCTGGTTATTCTGGTTGAGCAACGAGACAGTAACTAAGAGAACCACATTACTTTCCAACTGTGTTCCACAGAGCCCTGAGGCCCCCCTACAGGGAGGCTCTAGGCCTGGTCCCAGCTTCTATCAAAATAGCTCTGGTTTTAGTTATGTGTGATAACATACACCTGTAATCCTAGTGACTCAGAGGCTGAGGCAGAAGGATCACAAGTTCAAGGCCAGCCTGGGCAACTTAGTGAGACCTTGTCTCAAGGTAAAATTTAAAAAAGGGCTAGTAATGTAGCTCACCATGTACAAGGCCCTGGGTTCAATCCCCAGTACTGCAAAACCAAAAAATGAAACAGCTCTGGTTTTAACTGTTACATACCGGAAATTCATTATAATCTTACCTTTAAAAAAAACAGAGTTCTGTTAAAACAAAACAAATTTCACTGGCTCAGGTGTTAAGAGGTTGGAGATGGAAGACAAGTTTTATTTCTGGCATAATCATTCATCAGTGATCTGTGCCTTTTTTTTAGGATTCAGTTTGCCTGTCTATAAGATAGAGATGAAAAAAATCTTTAACTGACTTCCGGGAAGATGGCAGAATGGTGAGCAGCAGAGAAAGAGCCTCTCTGAGATCTGGTGTCCAAACACTGGCATATAGCAATGTGAGGAAGAAAAGAAGGAGGGAAGTGGGTCCCCAGGACCCAGGAAGGATCTGAAGTGAGAACTGAAGTCCATGGGGAGAGTGAAGAGAGAAACTTCAACGAAGGAGAAGGAGGCAGGCGGCGCTTTCTCCCTGAGCCCAGACTCACTGCATGGGAGGGGCGGCTTGAAACTGCAGATACATGGTGACTGCTGGAGATCCCAGAGGTCTCCACAGAGAAGCACATCAGTGGAGCGGAGCAGTGGATGCACCAGACTGCAGGTGACACAGTGGACTGTGGTGGCTGGTGAGTAGTCCTGTTTGGACCTCCTGCAAGAGGGCGAATGGCTAGGGGCCATCTTGGAGAAAGGCCAACTGAGTTTGGGACTACCCACCCACCTAGTGGCTCTAGCCGAGTTCAAGCCTGCAGCAGGCGTGGAAACTGCAGCAGGCTGGGTGGGTCTGGTTCCAACCTCGCAGCCTAAGGCCAGCCTGAACTTCAGTGGAAATAGGGGTGCAGGCTGGCTGGGATCATCCTCTACCCTGTGGCGGAGCTGCTGCTGGCTTGCTGCGATTGACTGACGTGGATCTGGACTCTGTCTGCCCAAGCTGTCTACCAGCTGGCAGCAGAGACACACCTTGAAGTGGACATTTAAAATTTTCTTTTCTACCTTTCTTTTTTTTAAATTTTCTTTCTCTTGTTCTTGTTTTTATATGAATATGAACATAGTTTCTAGTTTTGTTGTTGTTCTGCTCTGTTCTTGTTTTTATGTCTTCCTTCTCTCTTTCCCTCTTGTCTTCTGCACCAGTTTGGCAAAGTTTGTGTGATCCTCCTCTGTCCCCCAGCCTTGCTTCTAATCTCTTCCTTTTCTTCCATTTCTCTATTTTTCCCCCAAATCCCTTTTAAATTTCCTACCCTGAGGGTAAAATGGCCATATTGAGGGGTTATTTATTGTATACAATTTTCTGGTACGTTTTAGATTTTTTTATATAACCATAAATCTAGTTCATATAATTAAAGGTGGCAAATTAATAGTTACCACAGTTTGTCATTTTCTAGGCTGTGTTTGATGTGTTTGAGATTGCCTAAGGGTCATAAAAAATACTATAGGCCAGTGCCAAAGAACTAGGGGCTGGACCAAGTAGGTAGCAACTTCTCATTCCCAATAAATTGAAGAAGTGGGATCTGGCAAGAGACTCAAAACCAAAAAGCCAGTTACACCTAGAAGTTACCCCTGAGAAGTAGTCATTCCATAAATGTTCTAAATACTAGCAATAAATCTATTCAACATAGGCAATTTACAAGCATCAACCCAGGAATTAAACTAAAAAAAATACAAAATAGGAAGACATTTAAACAAGATGCAATCCCAGATGTTCAGCTCACCAAAGGCAAACCCAGGGGGGCAATGAAGTGGAACAATCTGAAAGCCATCCACCTGGACTCTCTGAAGTGGTAACAGTGAAAGTAACTAAGCAGATGAAAGAGGCTCCAGAAAGAATCAAATGAGAAATAATTTCTCACATAACTATAGAGATGGTGACCATAATGAAAGACATGTTTAATGATTCTAGAGCAGATACAGATAAAAAACTAGAGGAGTTTAGGAAAATGATGGAAACTATGAATGCCCAATGTAGGAAACAAATAGAATCCATAAAACATATTCAAACAGATAACCAGGATATTAAAAATTCCATTGAAAGTATATGCAGCAGAATAAGCCAATGTGAGGACAGAATCTCAGATATAGAAGACAGGGTTGCACTTAGTGATCATGAAAAGAAAGATTTTTTTAAAAATAGCAAGGGACCACAAGAAATCAATCCAGCAGCTGCTAGATGACGCAAAGAAGAATAACATAAGGTTGATTGGAGTCAATGAAAAAGCAGGAGATAGCACAAATGACATAAGAAACCTGCTCACAGATGTCATGTTAGAAAACTTCCCTGGGAGGGAAAAAGAATTCAAATACAGACAAATGAACTCCAGAACTCCAATTAACCATGATCAAAAAGAATCTACAGCAAGGCATATAATAGTCAAGATTCCAGAAATTCACAAAAACAGAATATTAAAAGCTGTTAGAGGGGCCGGTGAGATGGCTCAGCGGCATAAGCGCCTGCCTGGCAAGTGCAAGGTCCTGAGTTCGACTCCCGGTACCCACATATGAAAAAAGGGCTGGTGATATCTCTCAACAGCACAGGTGCCTGCTGGCGCGTGAGGTCATGAGTTCGACCCCCGGTACCCACAAAAAATAAAAAAATAAAATAAAAAAAAAGCTGTTAGAGGAAAGAAACAATTCACCTATAAAGGAAAGCCCATCAGAATCATGGTAGACTTCTCAACATAAACTCTAAAGTCAAGGAGAGCTTGGGGTGAAGTATTTCAAGCCCTAAAAGAAAACAACCTCCAACCCAGATTGATGTAACCCACAAAACTATCTTTCAAAAATGATGGAGAAATAAGATATTTTCATGACAAAGAACACCTGAGGAAATTCATGAGCACCAAACCAGCACTCCAAAAATATTCTGAAGGACATTCTAGAAAGACACAACAAGGATTACCATTCCATGAACCCCAACAGAAGGAATCCATCAGGCAAGGCGAACAAATGGCGGGGGGGGGGCAACAACAGGAAAATAACATGACAAGGACATGTCAATACATATCAGTTATAACCATCAACATTAATGGTCTCAATTCACCAATTAAAAAAAAAACAGACTGGCAGAATGGATCAAGAAGCAAGACCCAACAATATGCTGCATACAAGAAACACATTTAATTAAAAAATATACTCACAGACTGAAAGTCAAAGAATGGAAAACAATACTCCATGTGACAAGAACCCAGAAAAAAGCAAGGTTAGCTACTCTATTTGCAGACAAAGTGGATTTCAAGCCAAGACTGATTAGAGAGAGAAAGAAGGTCACTGCATCCTTGTAAAGGGAACAATCCAAGAGGAAGAGATAACAATCATAAGTATATATGCACCATATACCAGTGTACCTGACTATATAAAACAAATACAGACATGAAAAATCAAATAAGCACTAATACAATGGTTGTGGGGGACCTCAATACCCCACTGCCACAAACAGATCAAGTAGACAAAAAATCAACAATGAAATATTAGACTGAACTAAACTTTTGAACAAATGGACTTAGTAGATGTCTACAGAGTGCTCCACCCCTCGACATCAGAATACACATTCTTCTCAGCTGCACTTGGGATGTTCTCCAAAATAGACCACATACTAGCTCACAGAACATGCTTAAGTAAACGCAAGGGAAATGAAACCACAAGAACTTCATAAACACATGGAAATTATATAACACCCTCCTAAACAACCAATGGGTCACAGATGAAATTAAAGAAGAAATGAGACACTTTCTATAATTAAATGATAATGCCAATACAACATAACAGAACTTATGGGACACAATAAAAGTCCTATGAGGGAAATTTATAGTGGTGAATACCAATATCAGGAAAACAGAGTGAGCTCAAATAAACAACTTATGTCGAACCTCAAGCTTCTAGAAAAAGAAGAGCAAGTCAAGCCCAAAGTTTGCAACGGGGAGGAAATTATTAAGATCAGAGCAGAAATCAATGCAATGGAGACTAAGAAAAGAATACAAAGAATCAATGAATCCAAGAGTTGGTTCTTTGAAATATTCAATAAAATCGACAGTCAACCTTATCAAAAAAAAAAAAAAAAAAGGAAAGAAAAGACCCAAATCCATGCAATTAGGAATGAAAAGGGTGAAATCAAAAACAGATCCTGCAAAAATCCAGAAGATCATCTATACCTACTTTGAAAACTTATATTCTAATAAGATGGAAAATGCAGAAGAAATGGACAGATTCCTAGATACATATGAATTACCGAAGCTGAATCAAGAAGATATAAAAATTCTAAATAAACCAATATCAGTCAATTAAATCAAAAATGTAATTAAAAACTTACCAAAACAGAAAAGCCCAGGCCCTGGTGGGTTCACTTCTGAGTTCTACAAGAAATTTGGAGAAGACCTAAACCACTATTTCTCGAACTCTGAAATTGAAAGGGAAGCAATACTCCCTAACTCATTCCTGGATGTAAGTATTACCCTGATACCAAAACCAGAGAAAGACCCAACCAAGAAAGAAAACTACAGGCCAATCTCCCTAATGAACATAGATGCAAAAATCCTCAATAAGATACTGGCAAACAGACTGCAGCAAATCTTCAAGAAGATTATACACCATGACCAAGTAGGGTTCATCTCAGGGATGCAGGGATGGTTCAACATACACAAATCAATAAATGTAATACACCATATTAACAGAGCCAAGAACAAAAACCATATGATCATCTCAAAAGATGCAGGAAAAGCATTTGACAAAATTCAACACCCATTCATGATAAAAACCCTACAGAAAATTGGAATAGGTGGTCTGTATCTCAATCTGCTAAAAGCCATCTATGACAAACCAACAGCCAACATCATACCAACGGATAAAAACTGAAAGCTTTCACTCTAAAATCAGGAACAGGACAAAGATGTCCAATGTCACCACTCTTTCAATATAGTTCTGGAAACATTAGCCAGAGCAATTAGACAAGAGAGAGAAATAAAAGGAATAAGGATAGGAAAGGAAGAAGTTAAATTATCATTATTTGCAGATGATATGTATGATACTCTACATAGAAGACCCCAAAAACTCCACCAAAAGACTTCTAGATTTAATAACCAAATTCAGTAGTGTAGCTGGATACAAAGTTGGCACTCAAAAATCAATAGCTTTCCTGTACAAGAATAACAAACTCACTGAGAGAGAAATTAGGGAAACAACACCTTTCACAATAGCATCCAAAAAAAAAAAAATGAAATACCTACGAATCAATCTAATGAAGTAAGTAAAAGGCCTCTACACTGAAAACTACAGTACTCTGAAAAAGGAGATTGAAGAGGATATCAGAAAATGGAAAGATATCCCTTGCTCTTGGGTAGGAAGAACCAATACAGTGAAAATGGTCATACTTCCAAAACTGTTATACTGATTTAATGCAATTCCAATCAAAATTCTAATAGCATAATTCACAGAATTAGAGAAAACAATCCTAAACTTCATTTGGAACCAGAAGAGACCTAGAATAGCAAAGGCAATTCTGGGCAACAAAGGCAAGGCAGGGGGCATCAAAATCCCTGACTTGAAATTATACTATAAAGCTACTGTGATAAAAAACAGTGTGGTACTGGCAAAAAAAATAGACCTGATGATCAGTGGAACAGATTACAAGATGCAGAAACGACTCCAGACATACTCAGCCACCTTATCTTTGATAAAGGTGCCTCACTGGAAGAAAGGTAGCCTCTTTAATAAAAGATGCTGGAAAAACTGGCTTTCCATATGCCGAAGATTAAAATTGGACCCCTATCTTTCACCATGCACTAAACTGAATTCAAAATGGATCAAATATCTAAATATTAAAACAGAAATCCTAAATCTGCTGGAAGATAGACTAGGTAGAACTCTTGAAGGCATTAGTGTAGGCAAAGATTTTATGAACCAAATCCCAATCGTATAGAAACTTATCACAAAGAATCAACAACTGGGATCTCATCTTATTAAAAAGCTTTTGCATAGCAAGAGAAACCACCAACAGAGTGAAGAGACAACCCACAGTGTGGGGATCAAATTTTTGCCAGCTGTTCCTCAGACAAAGGACTACTATCTAGAATATATAAAGAGCTAAAAAAAAAAAAAATCAGACCTCTTAAATTTAAAGACCCAATCCAAAAATGGGCATCTGAAATGAATAGATACTTCTCAGATGAAGAAGTAGAAACATCAAAAAAGTACATGAAAAAATGTTCAACATCATTGGTCATTCAAGAAATGCAAATTAAAGCAACAGTGAGATTCCATCTCACCCTGGAAAGAATGGCTATTATCAAGAAATCAACCAATAACAAATGCTGGCAGGGCTATGGGGAAAAAGGAACCCTTCTCTACTGTCGGCGGGAGTATAGACTGGTGCAACCACTGTGGAAATCAGTGTGGAGATTCCTCAAAAAACTAGGACTAGAGGTTCCATTCGACTCAGCTATTCTTCTTCTTGGTATTTTCCTGAAAGAATTAAAAGCATCATACCACAGTGAAACATGTGTACCCATGTTTATAGTGGCACAGTTTGTAATGGCTAAATCTTAGAAACAGCCTAAATGCCCATCAACTGATGAATCGCTAAAGAAGGTGTGGTTTTTTAATATAATAGAGTACTACTCTGTCATAAGGAAGGACAAGCTTGAGACATTTCTAGCTAAATAGATGTGCTTTGAAGATACACTCTTAAGTGAATTAACTGGACATACGTGTAAATACCTCATTGTTTCTCTGGTGTGAGAAACTGAAAGTGTAAATAAGGACCACAATGAATAATAGATATTGTGTAACAGGAAGAAAATGTTCAAATGGGAAGGGAAGGGATGGGGGAGGGGGAAAGGAAGGAAGGAAAAAAAAAAGATGAGAAAAGAAGGAAAAAATGGAAACAAAGCCTTTTTTAAATAAGGAGGGGAGGGAGGTGGAAGGGAGGGTAGAGGAATGGGGAAAAAAAAAGAATCAAGTTATGTCATGTACAGGTACAAATTCCCTATTACGAATGTGATCATTATGTATACATAAAATATACCAATAAACATAATTAATTAAAAAAAGAAAAATCTTTAACCTTCTAGGGTTGATTAAATTAAATTTACTGCAGAGATGAAGATCTTGTCCTGTGTACTTATTTTCAGCAAAAAGCAGCTCTTCTCAGTGTGTCCCAGTGCAAAGCTGACCTGAGACCAGCATTCCCAGTGAAGGGTGACAGCATAGTGGTGAGAAGCCACAGGATTAAGGCAAAGTAGAAGGGACCTGTGGAGGTAGAGTCTGGAGCAAACTCTGGGAGACAAATACCCTAAGGGCAGGCTGGGAAGAAAGAGAGGTGGAGGTGGGTTTGTTCTTCTTCTTTTTTTTTTTTTTGTGGGTACCGGGGGTCAAACTCAGGACCTCGCGCAATAGCAGGCGCCCGTGCCTCCGAGCGGTATCACCAGCCCTTTTTTCATATGTGGGTACCGGGAGTCGAACTCAGGACCTCACGCTTGCCAGGCAGGTGCTTATGCTGCTGGGCTATCTCACCGGCCCGGTTTGTTCTTTTAGAATGCAGAGTAGAACCAGAGGCAGAAGTTCTAAGCTCTAAGGAGGAGGGAATTCATGTTAACAGTGGTGTAGCTTTGGGGGGATGAGCCCCAGAAGGCACATCAAAAGGAAAATTATATTGTAACAATTTACTCTATTCAGATATGTTAGAGGGCAGCAAATTGAAGTACTGCTCTGAGTGGCACAGACTCTAGCTATGCCACTGCATGTTAGCCAACAATAAAATCAATTGCTAAAAACCAAGAGTGCAACCTGTTGTTGGGAGTGAGATAAGCAGAAGTCAGATAATCACTAGATTGCCTTGAGAGCACCTTCTACTTTGGCTCAAGGATTTCATGCTCACTGCCACACTTTCCCCTGCAGGGTAAACTAAACAGGCATGGAACTAGGGCTCTGGATTAAAAAAAAAAAAAAAATTCCCACATCAGCACAGAACCTGTACACATTGGCATAGTCCTTGTGTGCTGAAGGCCTCCCATGTTAAAAATATCCCTCTCTGAACTATCATGCCCCATATTCTCTGCTGCTCTTTCATCCAGAAAACACTATTAAATACTTACCTTGTGACAGTTAGGGTTATGGATACTGAGAATGGTAAAAAAGAGATTTTCCTTCCCCTCGTGATTGATTTAGTCTAGTGGGGAGGATGACAAAATACAGGTAGATTAAAAATTAGGATATTCTAGGTATTATAAATGAAAGGATGGGGTGCTCAGACAGATAACAACAGGAGGTCTCTCAGATGAGGAGAACCTGGGAGGTCTCTCTGACAATGTGATATTTAAGCAGGTCTACAAAAGAGTCCAGATATCTGGAAAGTTGATGTGTGCCAGATAACGTGTTGCAATTAACTATGAACACATTGAGTCACCTGAAAACCCTGTGAGGAGGTTTATTTGGTGATGAAGGCACCCTAAGAAATTTCAAAGTTTTTATTTGGCTTTAATCTCTGAGTCTTGGGATTTTAGCAGGAGAATCACTTTATAAATAATTTTGAATCCCTGGATGGCAACTAGAAAGAAAGGTACAAGGAACTCATTTGTCCTGGGACAGGTAAACCATTTCTTCTAGCAGAGGCGAGCCTGGAAAATCTAAAACAGCAGCCCCAGAGATGAATGCTGCGTGGATTTCACTTACAGCCAAAATTAATAGTCGGTGTGATAAGCATAAGCTACAAGAAGCAGTGGCTTGCCTGTATTATCAATTGTTTAGGGGACCAGAAGGGGTCCCTCTCATTTAGTCTCCACAAGCCTAGTACTTGATCTAGCACATGTGTGGTTCCGAAGGGACTCTGCTCTAACACTGTCTGCCTCTTCACAGGGGTCCATCTTCCCCTCTTTTCATCCTATTCATTGCTCATGAGAGTAGCTGGGCCACAGTACCTCTGCTCTGCACTCTTAATCACATACATGTGCACACATTCCTCCCTCTTTCAGCTCTTTTGAGTCCAGGGGTTGAGGCTGGTTCATCTCTGTCACCACAGAGTCCAGCACAGAATCTGGCACAGAGTATTTAATAAATATTTGATGACCTAAACAAAAATGACTGGACTGGATCCTTCAAAATGCCAATGTTATATCATAGAAGATAGAAAGAAACTGGTAGACTGTTCCATATAAAGGAAGCAAAAGAGACAGGACAATAAAATACAGTGGGTCCTTCTTTATTTGATCCCAGATTATGAAAAAAAATAAAACATCTATAAAGGACATTATTGGATCAACTGGGGGAAATTCTACTATGGATTGTATATCTTATTTATGTTAGTATTTTATTCATGTTAAATTTCTTGGGTATTTTTTAATGTTAAATTTCTTGAGCACAATAATATTGTGTTCCTTATTCTTAAAAGATATATACAAAAGTATTTAAGGATAAAGTCTCTCATTTGAAGTTAACTCTCAAGATGGATTAATAAAAAAGTATATACTCATATCTATCTATACGTATATGTATATGTATATGTATATGTATATGTATATGCATATGCATATGTATATGTATATCCCTCCTGCCCCCTAAGATTGAACTCAGGGCCTTGCACACGCTAGGCAAGTGCTCTACCACTACATCCCCAACCCTTGTAGTGATTTTTAAAATTCTGAGACAGGATCTCCTAAGTTGCCCAGACTGATCTTGAATTTGTAATCCTCCTGCCTCCTTTTCCAGAGTAGGTAGAATTACAAGTGTGTGCTGCCACACTTGCCATATACTATGTACAGTGCTGCTTTGGTTCATGAACTTAATTTGTTTTACGATTTTGGAAAAGATGGCCATGTTTGGGCTTGTGTTGGAAAGATGGCTGCAGTCTTGTTTGTCACCTGATGCAGTTTGCAAACAAAAACAAAATTTGGCAAATGCTTCTGTTCGCAAACCAAATTGCTTGTAAACAAAAGTGTCTGTGAACTGAGGTACCACTGGATGACAGATACAAATGTATGTATATACACTTAAAGAGACAAAGTAAATATTTCAAAAAATTAAGTGGAAAATCAAGGTGGACAGTATATGATTGAATACTATACCTTTGCAAACTTTCTGCAGGTCTGAAAGTTTTCAAAGTAAAACAGTAAAAAATATAATTTTCAATTTAGGTAAGAAAGCTTAATGGGATATAAAATCTACCTGAGCCTTTGGTAGTTATCTGACATATTGGAAGTACATGTTCAGTTGGGCTAAGACCACAAGGGGTAGGGTAGTGTCTCTTACCACAGGGTTGGGGTAGCAGGAGGGAAGAGAGGCTCCAGTGAACTTTATCCAGTTCAGAGAACAGAAGTGGTATCTACAGATGTCCAACTAGTAGAAGTGTATAGCCAGGAGGATAGGCAGGAGTAATAAGTAACAAATCCAAGGGGTAACCCAAAAGACAGCTCTTGAACAGATGAAGCTCTCTGGCAAATGTTTAGGCAAG
Source organism: Erethizon dorsatum (assembly GCA_028451465.1). Classification (NCBI taxonomy): domain Eukaryota; kingdom Metazoa; phylum Chordata; class Mammalia; order Rodentia; family Erethizontidae; genus Erethizon; species Erethizon dorsatum. The sequence continues at coordinate 102,509,375 of CM051827.1, read as the reverse complement.
TAATCAGAAAAATGCATGTACTGATAAAAGATCAAAGGCAAAATACATGTTCAGTATGGCAGGCAGGTAGGAGAGAGGCTATGAAGCACAGAAGAATCAGAAGTACAGGGAAGGCCCTGGCTTGCCTGGAAAATGCTCATTCAGGAAAGCAAACAGAAACCAGGGTGGGAGTAAACAATGTGGTGAGAACTCAATATGCGAAAACGAGCTTAGAGAGCTCGGTCTCTTAAATTGGCTCAGTCTGCCTGAAGATGGGGGTAGGGAAAGGTGGCAGCCAATGGCAGATAGTAATACCCAGTTTCTCTGTGAAGAGTCTGGCTGAAGCTTGCTCCTCTAATCTGGTAGCTGCATCAGAGAAATATGAACTGCAAAAGAATTCCCAGGAAAGGTCGTGCCCCAATCTCAAACTACCTTCATGACTGCAGGCCCACAACATATATATCCCAAACAGTCTGAGTGCTGCTGCCAGTGTATCTTTTGCAGTTCTTAATTTAGTGATAGTATTCCAGTTAAGAATTCTGGGTTCCTAGTTCTTTGAGAAATTTCTCTTTAGACCAGCAGCTACATTGATGGATATGGCACCCCTTTGCAGGCAACCTTGCTTTCAGAATCCCAGGTAGGCCAACTTTCACTATTGATAAACAGCTCAGAGTTCTTGAATGCCAAAAGCTGGGGATATCTAATAACTCGCCTTTGTCTGTACCAACTCCATCATGCCATTGCAACATTCTAACTACAGCTGCAAATGCCATTTTCTATTCTCAGATTTTTTTTTTTTATATGTGGGTACCAGGAGTTGAACTCAGGACCTATTCTCAGATTCTAATGCTGAAAGAAAGCAATCTAGAGCAGGCTGGGTAAAAAGTTCCCTCTAAAGGAAAGAACCAGCCGGGGGCATGGATACAGCTGTAGTGACCAGGTAGTCTGGTCCCCACAGGAGTATCTGGAATTCAGGTATCTTTTTGGCCCTCTTGCAAATAACATAAGCAACGCTCATTTGGATGCAAAAGTATAGACGGGGTATGGGGGAAGGGGACTGGGAGAGTAGTCATTTCCCCAAGCACATTCTTCAGAAGTAGCAGTTAAATTGGAAGTGCATCCTTTAAGACTATGATGAAAAAAGAATAGGGAATGCAGCATGGAACATGACTCATGTAAGGAAAAGGGCCAAGAGGCACCTTTCAAACTATGCTCTCCCATGGGCACACAGCATAGCCCCACACTTACAGCGGCTTTTCTCTGCTCCTCTGCTCAGGTCACAGTCCACAGACCTCTTTTAAGGGCCTTTCCTCCCTGTCAACAGAGACCTACCTCGCTATGGTTAGGGCCGAGCTTTCTTTTTCTCCCTCTGCTCTGTGTCCTGCACTCCAGATTAAAGATGCTGAGTTCCCTCCACTCTTCAATCTCTCTCGGAAGTGCTTAGTCATTGATTGGCCACGTGGCATTCACTTTCCTACTGTGGGTCTGGTATGTTAACTAAGAAAGTTATTTTCCAGCCTAGTTGGAAACAGCAAGAACTTGAATTGACTTGCTAGACTGGCAGTGCTAGAAGAGTTAGGGCCATGTGCCAAAGCAAAGAATGGATGGCCATTCACTGGGGGGCAGATTTCTCAATCTCTAGCCTGAGACTAAACCTTCCTGCTGGCAAAGGAGAGCAATGTTAGGCCTTTGCTGCCAGATTCACACTAGAAGACGTACTGTGACTTCAGGGTGGCTCCATAGGCTGTTTCACCCTTAAAAGGAGAATCATAAGCCAACTTTTTCTAGGGATAAGAATCCAGAAGAAAGAAGAATAATTCTAGAGCAAGAAGGGAAAAAAATCCAGAAGACGGTGAAGATGATGGCGACCAAAAAGTCCCACATGATGCAAAGGTAAGGGACAGAAAGAAAATGAGATTTCTAGACAGTAGACACCAGGCTAGCAGGTGTGGGCCCTTGCAGGTATTGCTGCCAGCCCTGCCCCCCTCTGAGCCCATGCCCCATCCCAGCTCCTACCTGGTAGGTACCTGTCGTGGCTGTGGCCGTATTCTGTGGCAGTGAGTGATAAGTGAGTCTGTGTAAAGGGCTGGTTGCCAAACAGATTGTCACTATGAAGGTTGTGGCAGAGCTTTTCCAGGAAGCGGAGGACGTAGGTGATGCTGTTGACTGCTGGGAGGTTGAGAGTGTGCTGTTCCCGGTCAAACACGGCTGTGGAGTTAGGTAAACAGAGCCATGCACGTCAGCTGGGCAGTGCAGGGCAGCATAGCGCAAGGCCAGAGGAGCCCAGCCCACTGCTTGTCTCAGGCTTACTAGGTTACACAAAGGCAGTTAGTGCCCAGGCTGCTTCCCTCCCTCCCTCCTTTTCCTCCCTCCCTCTTCCCCTCCCTTCCTCCCTTGAGGGCTTTGATTTTTGCCTCCTACCAGAAAGGGCATGCAATAATGGGAGTGGCTAGGCCAAGTCTTTTGCAGCTGCAGGGCTCAGAATGATTTCACTCAACTTGTGAAAACAACTGTGAACATAATTCTATCTGCTCCATCATTGGAAGGGCCTCCTCCAGGAAACTTGTTCATTTAGGGTGCCGTTTTCACATGAACTTCCCAAGAACAGAGAAGCTGAGCAGAAGAGGATAATACAGCTATTGCTAGCAATGGTTTGGGTACACAATTTCCAAACTACATAAGGACACCAGATTTTGGCAACATTTGGAAGTGTTTCATGTTTGGTTTTATTGTACTCCTTATTTCTATTAAAACATCAGCATGATTTTTTTAGAAGCAAAAGGCCTGTGCTCTTTGTCTCTGAGGGAGTGAGGAAATGGAGATTTAGGGAGATAGGTTACTCTTAGGAACCAGTTTGGGGGCAGAAGAGGAACTTTAGTGGGTCAAAAGTGAAAGCAGCTAAAGAGGAGGTAAAGAAGGCCTGTTCCTGCAAAATGCTTCACAGAAGCAAAAGACAGCCAGAGAGTAGCCTGGGCTTCAAAGGATACATGAATTTAACTTGCCAGCAGTTCCTAGCCTTCTAGTATAATTCCCTCCGTGTCTGCCCCTATCCTCCACACAGCCAATTGTGGGCTCCAAGTCTGGGCTCCCATACATTCCTCTATTCTAACAGTTGTTACCCCGAGCTGTTTATATTTTTGTTTTTTCACCAGTGTAGACCTGAGCCTGTCATCTTCTCTTCTTCTCCTTTCCTACCAGTGACTGGCAATAACCTCTGACATACGGTAAGGGCTCAATAAATGTTCATTAAAAGAATCATTTGGTGATTTATGGGGTGTTCCATGTCAGCTAGGTTTCTTGAAGTTGGTGATGGCACTTGTTAGGGAGGAGGGCAGGGAAATATGGAATAGCATTACTGTTAAGAATGGAAGGCTGTAGGTTAAGCCTTCATAGGTTTGGTGGGTAAAGAAAAGAATTTTGGACTTAGGAAAATAGAAATAGAAGAAGGGCATAGTAGAAAAAGTGACTATTCTCAGTGAGAGCCAAAAACAATGTACTGTTGAATTAAACTCTCAGCAGGAAAGAAAGAGGGAAATCATACTTTCCCTTCTACCCTGAGATTCAGAGCCCTTGTAGAGGGTCTGGCTTAGGCCCAGAGAAGCTATAGCATAAAAAAGTAGGGGAAGAGGTTAGGGGTTTCCTGAAACCAGTGGCGAGGGCATGGCAGTCTGAAGAAATTCTCTTGTACAACACAGTCTCTCACAATTCCTCCTTCTAGAATGCCTTAAAACCATATACATTTTCTGAATGGGAGAGTTAAGCAAGGAGATAGGAGAGAAATCTGTTTAGAGGCTCACTTAGGCAGAGTCTGCTTGGGTATTCTTGGCAGTGATATGTGCAAGGCTCAGGCGTGCTTGGGAATTGGAAATGAGCGCTCCTTTGAGGAACAGGATACTTTCATATTTCTCCAGAGCCTGTAAGTGTGAATTCTGACAGGATGCCTTGTCAGAAATCAGTCAACTGAGAAGGCCTGCCCCTCTGGGTAGGAGGTCATACTTGCCCAACGGTGCTCACCTGAGATGACCTCACCGCCATGGCCCTGTTTGAGGAAGCTGAAGACGGTTTTCTGGTGGTAAGCACAGTCAATGCAAGCCTGGACTGCTTGCTGCAACACCACAGAGGCACGGGCTGGCCCAAAGTGGTCAGGGAGCTGCTGGATCTCCTTTTTATCCAAGTGGGGGCCTGCGCTGCCACTCTTGTTCAAGTAGATACAGACTATAGGAGACAAAGAATCCAAGATACTTACAGAATATCTGGTGCAGAGAAGTCAGAAAACAGTATCCTATCTATCACACCCTGAGGTCTGGTCCCCACCAGGACTCCCAGTAGCTAAGCTGCTGAAACACTGGGGGCTAAAAGGTGGAGGGCCCAGAAAAGGCTGTGCCCAGCTGCTACCAGCCCAAACTACATGACCAAGGGCTCCGGAAACACAGTCTACTTGTAAAATAGCCCAGACCAAAAGCTAAGTATGTAATTGGCACTTTATCTTTTGTGCCCTGAAAAGAAAATCTAAATCACTTTTCAGGTAGATACACTTTCACTTTCTGTACTTGGTTGCCTCTTATATTCTTTGTGCCTCACATTTTATATATGTAAGGAGTTATAGGGCTATGGGAATATTAGCTTTTGTATACGTTGGCACTGGATATAGAATTGTCACACCACTTATCACTTGCCTGGGTTTCTGTTCTTGGCCTTAGAGTTCCTTTGTTATCTTCTACATAATACTCAGTCCCAAAGAAAGTAGTAAAAAGGAAAGAAAAATGAAACAAGATCAAAAAGGCCCTGCAGGTCCTACAAATACATATTTGCTTATTTCATCAGTCCTCCTGTCAAGGCAGCTGGGCACTCTCCTGGTTGCTGCCCTGCACCTGGCACTGAAGTGGAGGATAAAGGAAACTGAGGCTGCTCTAAATGAGGCTGCTTCCTTGGGCTCTGGCGAGAAGCCACAGCAGCCTGATCAGCGGTGGCATTTTCTCCTCTGATCACTTTCCAGGCTCCTATTGAGCAGACAGTACTGTTCTCACAGTAACTGAATGTGCAGGAAGGCAAAAGTCAACTTTGTTACTAAAGACAGAAAGGAGACTGCATCCTTCTTGTGTCTCAGGTCCACCACCTGTGAGAGGAGGAGGTTGGGCTAGATAGATGCTCTCTGAGAAATTGCCATCTTCAGAGTTCTAATCTCAGGAGAAGTGATATGGAGAGAAGAACACGGAAAATGCAAAGCAAGCAGGCTGGATGGGGAAGGTAACGAGAAAAAGAAAAGAATAAAAGCAAATGAGATGAACTCAATGTATACATTTAACTGTATTCTCTCTTGAAACTTTCTAAGATTAGCCAGATAATAAAAGAAGAGACAACAATGAAATTTTGGAAGCTGGAAAGCAAACTGGAAAAGTAGTAACTGACTTAGCAGACTCAAGAAAGCTGAGTGGGGAATGATGAGAACCAAGCTGTTTCATCTCCTAATTCTTAAGCAGCCTGAGCATCAGCAGAACAGGTGTTTCTGGAGGCAAGTGTGAAGGTTAATCTAATAAAAGGACTGGTTGAAATCTGTTAAGATAGGATTTCCATGTCTGTTAATATGACTCTTCTATTTTTTTTTTCCTTGACACAGGGTCTTGCTTTGTAGTGCGAACGCCCTATGTAGCCCAGGTGGCCTTGAATTTGTGGCAATTCTCCTGCCTCAGCCTCCTGAGTGCTGGGATTAGTGACTCTTCTACTGAAACCACTAAAAACACAGGAACTCAGAAAGTCATAAAAATGAGTTAACAAATGTCTAGGAAAAGACACTTCTAACATATACAGCAGTACATTGATAACCCCAAATTAGAACTAGCCCAAATAACAACTGTCAACAAGAATATAGATACACAGATTATGGTGTATTTAATGGAATACCACTTGACAACTAAAAAAATGAACAACTAACATATACAATAACATAGGTGCTTCTCAGGACATTATTTTGAGTGGAAGAAACCGTACACAAGAGTACATATAGCACAATTCATTTGTATTAAGTTTAAGAACAGGAAAATCTAATCTCTGGTGGCAGAAATCAGAATCAAGGCAGAGGCAGAGATTATGAGGAGGTTTGCAGGGGTAGCAGAAATGTCTTACATCTTAGTTGGGGTTATAATTATGCAGGTGCTGACATTTATTAAAATTCATAAAATTTTACACTTAAGATTTGTATTTTTTTTTGTGGGTACTGGGAATCGAACTTGGGACCTTGCACTTGCCAGGCAGTTGCTGCACCGTGGAGTTATATCCCGAGCCCAAGATTTCTATGTTTTGAGCTGGGCATGGTGGCACACACTTATAATCCCAGCAACCAGGAGGCTGAGATAGGAGGATCACTGTGAGTTTGAGGCCAGCCTTGGCTATAATGTAAGTTCGAGACCAGCTCAAAATATATAGTGAGACCCTGTCTCAAAACAACAACAAAAACAAAAACAAAAACAAAACAAAAAGACAAAGACTCGTATGTTTTACAATGTAAACTTTACCTCAATTAAAACATGTAGAAAAGAAAAAATATAAGTAGTCTGGTGATGACTAAAAAAATTCTACATAGATTAAATGGTGAAATATAAAAGGCAAAACTACGTAACATTTAGAAGATTGTCAGTTTTAAAACATGGCCCCCAAACTCTTTGACATCCCTTCTTCTCATCTCTGTTACACTTGACCAATAGTGTAAAGGTCACCATCCCAGTTTCTTGTCCCAGGGATTAAGAAACTGGCAGCTTCCATTTCCTGTTTCTGGGGACATTTGCTCCTGGACCCTAAATACTATGTGTCAGGAAGCAATATGCTACAGTTAGAGATCTCTACGGAGAAAAGCTAACAGCAGAACTGACGTGTCAGTCACGTGGTAAAAGTGGGTCTTCCAGTCCTTGTCAAGCAGACACTGCATGCCACAGAGATAAACTTCTCCACCAAGCCCTGTCTTAGTGTTGTTCTAAACCATGAAGTTTTGTGGTGGTTTGTTACACAGCAGAAGATCATCAGAACAGATTCTGCACATAGCATTGGCTTTAAAACTGAGCAACAGAAAGCAAATTGAAAGAGCTTTGAGGAGTTTTGTTTGTTTGATTTTATTTTTTTGTACTAAGGATTAAATCCAATGCCTTCACACTGAACTGTATCCCAATTACTCATTCATTATTATTTTTTTTTTTTTGTGGGTACCGGGGGGTCGACCTCAGGACCTTGAGCGCCAGCAGGCGCCTGTGCCGCTGAGCAATATCACCGGCCCTTTTTTCGTATGTGGGTTCCGGGAGTCGAACTCGGGCCCTCGCGCTTGCCGGGCAGGCGCTTAAGCCGCTGAGCCATCTCACCGGCACCTCATTCATTATTTTGAGACAGGGTCTTGCTAAGTTGTCCAGTCTAGGTTTTTCCTGCCTCAGCCTCCCTGAGTGCTGGGATTACTAGTGAATGCCATCATGCTTGGCTGAGGAGAGCTCTAACGGAAGCCTAAAGGTTCCCCAGGAGGCCATCAGTGAGGGTTTAAAGAAAGTGAGGAAGATCTTATTGGAAGATGGAAGACAGGGGATGTTTGCTAGGAAGTTATTGAAAGTATGACAAGACTGTTGTCTAAAGTGACATGAAAATAGGAAAGGTACCAAATAGCTAAGCTTTCCAAAGTAAGAAAAGTGCCACTCACCTTCTCATTACTTATGATAAAATGTAAGATGAGAGATGAGCTTAAAAAATGTACACAGACACACATATCCAGGATTTGCAGTGTTTACAAACCAAATCATTTCTCATTTCTAGGCCCTCCAGAAGGCAAATGACTATCAATTAAGGAAGGGCCAAAGATCAGTTCTAGAATGAGATAATACTATCCTTTATTAAGATGACAAAAAGATCTAAGAATATGCTTCATGATCTCTTTTAGACCAAAAAGCTAAGAATATTAAGGGTGAGGCTTGCAGATTCTTTCCTTTAAACAAAAGAATTTTTAACAATCTTAAGGATATTGTCCTACAGCTGCAGGTGAACAGGAGGCCCAGAGCAGCAATGGGCTTATCTTTAGAGATCTGTGGTTGTAGCTTTTGTGTTCACAAAGACAATTGGTATTCAGAGAAAACTCAAATTTCTGAGACTCCTTCTGATGAAAGCATTGCCAGTATGGATTAGAAAGTTTAATATAGATGGTTATGGGGCTGTTCCTCTCCACTCGCTGCTAGACTATGCTCCTTCACTCACTTGAACCTGAGTAATCCCCAGGGCTAACCCTTGTCCTAAGGCTTACTACATAGAGGCAGAGGTAAGAAAAGCAAAGACCCCCAAGCCTGCCCTGGAAAATTCCAAACAGGACACATGTGCACCAGACCTGCCACCACGACCTGCAGCTGGAGCTCATTTAAGGTTCATGCACATGGACTGCATCTCAAACACCCATTTATAACAGGATGAATTATGGGAAAGGACATATGCAGTAGATGCAGCTGACATGACTCAGTGCCCTGTTGATCATGTCAATCATGCTCTGGAAGACCGCAATGGAAGGCGCCACAGAATTGGCACAAACATTTTAAACCCCTACATCTTATGCCCTCAGCGCTTGTGCTATTTTCTTCTTGCAGGTGTTAGCTCGTTCACTCTGAGTGTGCTATCGTCTTCATAAACTGTGCTGCTTTTTCTTTACTATCATACACCACGTCCAATTCTTTGTTCATCGTGCACAAGAACCAAGGAGCCTGTCCTGGACCCCATCACCCATGGTAACACGATTAGAGATGATACAAAACAGAAAGAATCCTTTGGACCCCCAGCCATTTATAGGCAAGAAGACTGAGAAGGCAATCTGTTTGCTCACAGTGAAAGAAGTCTGACTCAGAAGACAAAACAAAGAACCATGAAAACAACTTCCAGGAAGTGATACTGGACCTAATTAAGGAGCTGGTAACACGTACCCAGCTGGATTTCAGAATTTCTACAGATTAGAAATGTAGTGACTGATGCATGCATTCAGTCTTTCTCACTTTTGATGAAAGCGTCTACAATCTTTTGTGTCTGTTCAATCATTGTAGTTTGTGTATGTTTCTTTAGTTCACAGTTCTTCAGATGGAGAGAAACCACACCCAAGGCAGTATACCTAAGCAATTTCACTTAAGTGTTTCATGTGCAGCTGCACCTGAGTTAGAGGATGGATGAGATCCTGCATCTTGAGCCTGAAGCTGGAAAGGCATGAGACTTCTGATGAACAATGTTGGGGGAAGAATGAATTTTTCAAGTAGGAAAAACATAAATAATTTATGTTCAGAGAGTGCACTGATGTGGTTTTAGGATATGGTCCATAACTCTTTGATTTTCCTCCCATTGAAAGGTGGGGTCTATTCCTATTATAATTTATATCTACATGTCCCCCAAACTCTCACGCCCTTGTAGATGGGGCTTTTGGGTGGTGACTGGATCATGCGGCGTGATACTCCTAAGTGAATTAGTCCACTGATAAGTATATAGTTGACTTGCTGTTAGGAGGTGGAATGTGGTCAGAGAAGGTGGGTCACTGAAGGTGTGGCCTGGAAGGGTATATCTCTCCCCCATCTCTCTCTGCTTCATGACTGCCATGCCATAAACAAGCCTCCTCTGTCATGCTGCCCTGCTTTGGAGCCAGCCAACAGTGGACTGAAATCTCTACAAACTGAGTCAAAATAAACCTTTCTTTCTTTAAATTGTGGGTGTCAGGTATGGTGTCTCAACAGCAAGAAAAGTAACTAAGATGATTCCCTTCTTCTTGAATCTGGGCTCTGTGACTGGCTAATCAACAGAATATAGAGAAAATGATGCTATGCCGTTAGGGACTCAGGCATTAAGAAGATGGTAGCCTTCACTTTCTGTCTCTTGAGAGACTTGTTCTTAGAACATAGTCATCATATGAATTAGCCCAACCTAACCTTTAGAGAGGTCTGTGTGGAGAGGACCAGCTTTACTAGCTACACGACTAAACAATCCTCAGACCCAACTAACCCACTCCAACTGATATCATGTAGAACAGAGGTAGATATCTTAATTTGAGTACAGTTAATATATGCTCATCTTTTATAGTTTATTGTCTTGTTTTATAAATCTTCTCAATATTGAGGCCATAAGGATATTTTGTATACTGTCATCCAGACACAAAGAATCGGGTGAACAGGTGTCAGATGAACGCAAAGAATCACACCTTGTATAAGAGACCAGAAACCCATGGGCAGAAATGTTTGTGGGAACCAGTGCCAGAAAAGGGAAACCCATGTATTTGACAGAAAGGAAGAGCACAGCAGAAAGAATAAGTTAAAAAGTTTTATTTTTCTTATTCCTAATTGACAAAAACTGACAGAAATGCATAGGGAAATAGATGAATCCACAATTACAATTGGAAATTTCAACTTTCTTCTATCTGAAATGGATAAAAGTTGGCTTGAAATAATAATAGTACCAGCAATAAATATATTTGATTATGTGTGTGTATACATACATAGGTATATGCTTAGGTAAAGTGAAAGGATTAATAGCAGTAATTCAAGGTATAAAAAAGGATTTAGGATTATACCGTACTCACATTATGTGTTGAGCAATACAGTGCTACTTGAAAGCGGACATGGATTATCTGTAAATATATACTGTAAACTAGAGGATAATTGCTAAAAAAGTAAAAAAGATATATAACTGGCACACTAAGAAATAATAGAAAATGAATCATATAAATTGCTCAATTAAAATCACAAAAGGCAAAAAAACAGGAAGACAAAATAGAAACAAAGAAGAGAAACAAATAGAAAATTGATACAAATGATGCTAGGTATTAATCAAATTTTATCAATAATCACTTTAAACATCAATGATTTATAAATATCAACTGAAAGAGAAAGATTCTCAGACTGGAACAGAAAACAAAATCCAAATATGTTAATCTATAAGAAATGTACTTTAAATACATACATGTAGATTAAAAATAAAATGGGTAGGAAAAGATATACCACACTAATACTAATCAAAATACAAAGAGTAGCCAATTCAGATACAGCAGACTTCAAGGCAAGGAAAATTATCAGGGAAAGAGAGGCATTACATAATGATAAAGACATTAATTCTCCAAGAAGACATACTGATCCTTCATGATACACATATGCATCTAACAACAGAGTCTAACAATATGTGAGCCAAAAACTGACAGAATTGCATAGGGAAATAGATGAACCCACAATTACAATTGGATATTTCAACTTTCTTCTATCAGAAATGGACATATCCAACAGGCAGGTCAATAAGGACATAACTAAACTCAATGGCACCATCAACCAGCTGGATATAAATGACATGTCTCAGGTACTTCACCCAACAACAGCAGAATAAACATTCTTTGTAAGCGAATACGGAATATTACCAGATTACATTTTGGGTCATAAAACATAAACAAATTTAGAGGGACTGAAACCACTACAGTGGAATTAAACTAGATATTAATAACAGAGAGATAGGTGGGAAATCTAAAAATACGTGAATAAGCAACATGCTTCTAAATAACACATGAGTCAAAGAAATATCATAAGAAATTAGAAAATATTTTGTACTAAATAAAAATAAAATACAAATTAGAAGTTGTGGGATATAATAGAAGCACAGCTTACAGGGAAATATTGCTATACAACATTACATAGCAACATATATTTAAAAAGAAGGAAGATCTTAAACCAGTAACACAAGCTTCTACCTTAGGAAATTAGAAAAAGACAAATTAAACAGAAGTAATACACAAGAAATATTAAAAATCAGAGCATAAATCAATTAAATTGAAAAAGGTAATCAATTAAAAAATGATGAAACCAAGAGTTGGTCCTTTGAAAAGATAGATTAAAATCACTAAGACTCTAGCCAGCTTAAAAGAGAGAGATGATATAAATTACTAAAACCAGAAGTGATAATGGAGACAACACTATAGATCCCATGATCATTAAAAGGATAATAAGGGATTACAGTGACCAACATTCTACACCCACAGATTTATAACCTAGGTGACATGGATGAATTCCTTGACAGATAACTTGCCAAAACTCAACCAAGAAGAAAAATACAAAGCTGGGTGCAGTGGTACATGCCTGTAATCTTATTTATGCAAGAGGCTGAGTCAGGAGGATGGCTTGAGCCAAGAAGTTAAGGATCAGCTTGGGTAACATACTGAGACCCCATGACAAAGAAGGAAAAAGAATAAAGAAGAGAGAAGAAAAAAGAGAAAAGAGAGAAGAAAGAAGGAAGAGAAAAAAACCTCTACAATCTGAATAGGCATGCACAGTATATATTAAACACACTGAATCAATAATCTTCCCAAACAGAAAGTATGAGGCCCAAAAAGGTTCACTGGCAAATTCTACCAAGCATTTAAGGAAAAAAATCATACTAATTCTCCACAATATCTGTTAGAAGAAAGAAACAGAAGGAATACTTTTTAACTCATTCTATGAGGACAGCATTACCTTAATACCCAAACCAGATGAAGACATACCAAGAAAATTACAGACCACTATCCCTCAAGAACATAAATGCAAAAATCCTCAACAAAATATTAGAAAATCTACTCTAAGTTGTATGGCTCAGCATTCAAATATCAACTAATGTCATCCGCCATATCAATCACATAATCATATCGATAAATTCAGAAAAAGTATTTGACAATCTGTAACATTCATTCCCAATAAAAACCTCCCAGAAAACTATGAATACAGGGGAACTTCCTCAATCTGGTAAATAACATCTACAAAATTACAATTAATATCATATTTAATGGTGAGAAACTAGAAGCTTTCCCACAGAGGTCAGGAGCAAGACAAGAATGCCCCCTCTTGACATCATTTTTTCAACATCATATTGAGCCCTAGCTAATGCATTTAGGACCCCTCCCTCTCTAAAAGGGAAATGAAAGGTAAAAGGTATTGGGAAGTAAAAAAGAAACTCTCTTGTTCACAGATGACATGATTATGTAGTGAGTCTGAATTGACCAAAAAACTCCTGGAACTAATAAGCAATTATAATAAGGTTACAAAATACAAGGCTAGTATTAAAAAAGTTAATCGTTTTCCTCAGTAGCAGCAAAGAACAAATAGAATTTAAAATTAAAAACACAGTATTATTTGCAATAGTGCAAAAAATAACAAATGTATAAATATTTATTGAGGAACACTACAAAACTCTGATAAGAGAAATCAAAGAACTAAATGGAGAATTATTCTATGTTCATGGATAAGAAGACTCAATATTGTTAAGATATCAGTTCTTTCCAACTTGATCTTGAGGTTCAATGTAATCCCAATCAAAATCCAAGAGATTTACTTTATGGATATCAACAAACTGAATCTAAACTTTACATGGATAGGCAAAGACCCAGAATAACTAATACAGTACTGAAGGAGAAGAACAAAGTTGGAGGACCAAAACTACCTGACCTCAAGATTCCCTCTAAAGGTGCTATAACCAAGACTGTGTGGTATTGGCAAAAGAATAAACAAATAGATCAATGGAACAGAATAGAAAGCCCAGAAAAAAACCCACATGAATACCATCACCTGATATTTGACAAAGAAAAAAAAAGCAACACAATGATGAGAAGGCTGTCTTTTCAATAAATCGTGCTAGAACAACTGCACATTCAGCACAAGTCAAAACAAACAAAAAACACAACAAAAAAACCTACAACAATCCTCCGCCTAGGCACAGATTATACACTCTGTTTTAAAAAACTGACTCAAATAGAGGAGGTGAATGGTAATATTAACTGTGGTACATCCAGACAATTGAATATTATTCAGTGTTAAGAAGAACGAGCTATCAAGCCGTGATGCATATTACTATGTGAAAGAAGCCAATCTGAGAGGCTACATATTGTATGATTCCAACTACATAAAATTCTGGAAAAGGAAAAACTATGGAGATAGAAAAAAATATCTGCTTTGCCAGGGGTTAGAAAATAGGAAAGGATGAGTAGGAAGAACACAGGATTTTTAGGGTAGTAAACCTATTTTATATGGCACTACAACGATTGATACATGTCATCGTACATTTGTCAAAACCCACAAAACATAAATCACCAATAGAGAATCCTAATGTAAACTATGGAATTTGGGTGACAGTGATATATCAAGTTCATCAACTATGACAAATGTAGTACTCTGGTGGGGGATGTTGTAGAGGAAGGAATATGAGGGACAGGCAGTATACGGAAATCTTTGTACTTTCCACTCAATTCTGCTGTGAACCTAAAATTGCTCTAAAGAAATAAAATCTATTAAAAAATTCAGAGAACAAAATAGAGCTCTGATAGTAGACACAAATGTGCTAGCATGGAAAAGTATGTAAGCACTTCCTAAAAGTATATTAATAAATTCTCTAAATATATGTAAAATACTTTTATGCAGAACACTTTGCAGAACTGGTGTTTCCACCAAACATGCTTTGGAAAATGCTACTGGAAGAATATATAATTAAAATTGAAAAAGATGGTAGAAATAAACTCAATACAAAGTTTGGAAGATACAATTGAGGAAAGCTTGAAGAGAGTTGAACAAAAAGACAAACAGAAAAGGAATAAGAATAAAGAGGGATGTGAATATTAGGGGACCAGTTCAAGAGGTCCAATAATTGAATAGTCAGTATGTGGGACAAAAGAACAGAAAAAGGAGGTAGAGAAAAACCATTAATGAAAGAATTTAAGAAAATTTCATAAAATGAGTGTCCTGCATGTTAAGTGAAAATACATCTAAGCTGAAATCTCAGATTACTGTGGATGAAGAGGGGCTTCAAAGACAACAAAGAAACATATAAAACTAAGGGTGTAAATCTAAGAAAGACTTATATAAGAAAAAGACACAGGGAAGAAGAATCTAACCAAAAAAAGGGATTGAAACCAAGCATTAAGGGTATTTGTTTAATTACTGTGAGTTTGGTAATCAACAAGAGGGCTTTAAGGCAGTTACCCCCTCCCGCATGTCCAATGGGTTTTATGTCAGAAACTGCATGTAGGCAAATTAATCAGTCTCAAGAATAGCCTGAGGAAATAATGATCTCTGTTTTTGAGATATGCAGAACTGAAAAGCTATGACTAGGTATTTAGGATCAGCTGTGCGTCATCTGGCTCACCATTGCAAGGAAGTGCCCATTATTCTGTGATTACCCAGCACCTGCTGTGAAAGGTACTTACTGCTCTGGAAACACCCATCAGCCACTATATAGACATTCCTAAATCAGCTTCCCATAAGATGGGCTTTGTGATGAGTCTCCTGTTTTCTCATCTAGCTGGCTTTTCAAATAAAGTCATCTTCTTTGTTTCAACATTTTGCCTTACAACTTAACTGGCCTGTGTGGGACAAGCAGCTAGACTTGGGTCTGATAGCCAGATGGAGAGACACTAATGGAACTCTGAAGGCTCCAGAGAGATTTCTTCTAGAGTTTGACAGGCTAGACTATATACTCTGCTTGAACAGAAAGATGAACACAGTAGGAAGAGATTTTAAGGTTGAATTAATAAGTACACAGAAAAATAAATATGCAACAAAGAAATCAGTAATATACTGTATTTCCCTTGAAAACAAAATGTGTGCAACAAAGGAAAAGTAATTATAGTATACTACATAGCTCAATTGAGAATAGCAATTAACTAGTTATAAAAATAAAACATCGAGTCAAAATTATAATACTAGGGAACTGGGAGGTATGTGTGGATAAGTAAGGAGTAAGGAGATTAAGAGTTAAATTCTCATCCTCTGATGTGTGTAGTCAATAGAAAAATGCCTAAAGCTAAAAAAAAAAATAGCAGTGTAAATATGCTGTTTAGATATATGGGGATAAATAAAAGAAACAGTTGAACTGGGTGCAGTGGTGCACAGGTATAACCCCAGCTACTAGGGAGGCTGAGGTGGGAGGATCACAAGATGTAGCTCAGTGGAAGAGCACTTGGCCCTGAGTTCAATACCCAGTACTGTAAAACAAAAAACAAAAAACAAAAAAACTAAAAACAAACAAACAAACAACCCCCGAAAAACAGTTGAATTAAAAATGATTGCTTCTGGGAAGAAGTAACTGATAGGAGGCTGGGGGCGGTTCTGTTTTGTTTTTGTAATAAGTCTTATAGCCTGTTTTTCCTTAAACTGTATTTACTGTATAACTAATAAAACATTTTAAAAAATTTCAAAAGTGTTCTATAGTTTAAAAAATGAAAGATAGGTAACAAAGGCTATGGTGTGGTAAACAGCATTCAATCTACGATACCTTTCACTGTCACCACTGAAGGGACTAGAAAGGTAACATGGACTAATCCTGTGTATAGATGTGTAAAATGAGGTTTACACAGGGAAGTGATGTCAAGATCACAAGGTCCAATCAAAAGATGGTGACACAATAATCAGTATAGAATGCTATAGCCTGACATGAACAGGAGACAGGGATATACACAGTAAGTTCCTGTTTTCTCTAGGCTATGAGATTAAGGGAAAAGGAGAAACACCAGTCCAATGATTACAAGCGAAGATGATCTGCATCATTTAATAGGAATAATGAGGCATAGGCATGAGGCTTCTGCTGCTGCTGTGGTTCTTCTATGTACTACTGAAAAGGATCCTCGCCATTGAGGTGGTACCTAGAACGCTGTGGGCTAAACCAAGCAGGTATAAAGGCATCTAGGGGGCATATGATGAAGTTGGAAGATATAATCAGTATTTTCATAGAAGTGCCTATCTGTTCTTCCTTATGCATAGACAGGGACAAAGGCTACTGTTCATTAATTTAATGATATTCTCAGACTAAGCACATACATGCAGTGACTGGCTAGAGCTAAAAGCAGATTGCATATTTGGAAAAATGATGTGAGAAGATCCTCACAAGAGAAGTACATACATGCCACAGGCAGGCTCTGTCATCTTCTATTGGTTATTTAGAGAGGAAACTATGGCTAGGTCTTCCCTTCTAGCTCTTAACATTTTAGGATCTGAACAATGACATACTCAATTCCTTCTAAAAGAAAGACCACCCTAACTTCCACAGGGACCATTCCAATTGTTTAGTCATCCCTGAACAAGATGGAGTGCCTGTAGAGTAACTGAGCAAGGTTTTACACATCTCTTATTCTGTACATAAAATGAGTATTATTTTCATAGTTACCCAATTGGGAAGTTCCAATTGTGTGTCTATTTCAAAGACATAATTCTTTTAGAGTTATTTTTACAAACAGTTTATAAAGTGTGGATATCTATCTATCTATCTATCTATCTATCTATCTATCTATCTATCTATCTAGCATCGCTCTCTCCTAGTTTACAAAATGGGAACAGATATTTATAACTCCTAGTTTATGAAAGAGATATATGTCTATATCTATGGGAGACAGATATCTGGTGTCCAGAATCAAGTTCACTCTCACTGGACCAAGATTTACCACCATCAATGATTGTTTTTAAAAAGCCAGAACAGTTTCACACAAAATTGAGTGGTGGTAGCATTACTGGGATGGTAGAAGGGTTCTAGAAAGTGGAAGGATCATTAATAAGGAAGCACTCCTAAATTGGCAGGATTAATATTATTCCGAACTGAGCCACGGAGCTCTGGGTCCTCTCCCTATCCCCTAAGTGGGCTGCAGTTCCCCAACACTGAGTTCACTGAACACTTACCCAAGTTTTCTTTGACTATTCTGACAAAACAAAAGTTTCTCTGAGACTATTTGAAATGCCAAAAATAAAACATTTAAAAAATATTCTACCTAGGTTTACTAATGGACAGGAGGCTAGTTATTACGGTAAGACAAGAGGAAGTGCAGACACTGGGGCCTGGGGCTTGTTGCAGCTGGTCCCGTCCTCTGCGCTTACCTGTGGGGGCCTGCATGGCTGAGCTGGGGATGGTGGCAGCATCTTGGGGAACAGTGCTGGTGTCCGGTTCAGGGGTGCTGGTTGTTGGTGAGGTGGGTGGTAGGCTCAGCAAAGTCCGAGGTTTCCTCTGTCAAAATGGATGAGGAAAAGTTTGCTACCCATGATAGGTAACTTGTCTACTTGTTCCTCTATTCCTAGAACTTAATTCATCCATGAAACAAAAATATTTTTGTGGATGCTACTCCATTTTATCTTTGTTTTCCACTGAGCATCGGCCCAAAGCTGTACAGATGGCAGATGCTTAGTAAACGTTTTCTAAATCTATGTACAAGATTTTGGTCTTCTGAAGAGCTAACGCTTAATGCATTTTACACTAGTTTCAATGTTATGTGGAATTCCAAACTCTTTATAAATTGGGCAGATAAAAAGCAAAAAGGGAAAAGAGTATGCTATGGTTTAAGTCTATCGACCTTACTTTATACTTTCTCTCTTTAAAGATGGAAATGACCCTTCTTACTCTACTTTCCCCAACTATATCATTCCTTCCCTTAAACCTCCTACTCTAGTAATCCCTTACTATACTAAGAACCCTGCAGTTAGTTGTACCTGGCCCATACCTTTACAATGTTAAGCTATTTCTTCTGACTGAAATGCCCTTTCTTCTTTTATTTACTTTACAAATTTCTGTTAATCTAGGAAGCTTTTTTAGTTTCCCTCCAACTACTATCTTCTTTTTGCTACCTCTGTTATTTTGTGTTTTTCATTCGTCAATGTATTACCATTATACGTTTACATAAAGCACCCCCTACTAGCCTGGAACTCCTTGAAGGTCTGATTCTGAGTACCATTCCTTGCAAGGCACTTAGTATATACGTAATAAGTATTAATGTAATAAATACAACATGGGGGATTAATAAAGAGGATTTGAGAGAAATCTATTATCTCCTCTATGCTGTTGAGAGTAGTCTCTGGGGGAGAAAGATCTCAGAAGATTCCAAGAAATTGTTTTCTAAAAGCCTTCCTAATGCAAGGAAAACAGCCTCAAGGAGATCCAGAAATTCCCTTTTACTAACTGCCTCATAAGGACCAACTGCTGCAAACTGTAAAAACCTGTCTGCTTCTAGGAGTATATCATTTAAAGAGATGACACTGGTGGCAGCAGGCATACATAAGATGGCCTTGCCTGGGCAAGTTATGCAAACGCTAGTCAGAAGTGGACATCTGCTTATTTTCTGATATTGCTAAAAAGTGAAAATTCAAGTAACTAATGAGCCGGGATTAAAGGGAAAGACTAGTCCAACTTTAACGAGTTGGTGACAGGATTTCCTGATGTCCCTGAAAAAGCAAGCCTGGTAATTAGATGCCACAAGAAAGCCAAAAGATAGAAAGCATTATTACTGAGATAGGTGCATTTTCATGTACTATATCTATTTGTATGTTCCCTCATCTCCATTGTATAGGAAATTGAGGCTCAGAGCCTTCCCCAAAGAAGTTTTTCCAGAGTCATACAAGTGGCCCTCCATACAAGTGGAGATGAGATCTAACCCTGTCTGTCTGGCTTCAAAGCTTTCCTTTTTGCTTCAAAAAAGGATTGTAAGGCTCATGGATAAATGGAAGACAAATAACTCTTGTAAGAGTAGGCAAAAATACAGGAAGGAGAGTTAGGGAGTCAAATGCCAGGACATAAAACACAGGACAGGATGAGAATGATTGCTTTCAAGAATGGAAAGAAAGAAGACTTCGGTTACTATGTTCAAGACCTCCTGTGGGAGCAAAGCAGAGACAATCTGTTCTTGGGTTTTGAAGGATCTTAAAGGTTATTTAATCCAACCAACCATCTAAAATTTCTACCTCCTCTGCCTGCAAACATCCCTTTCATAGAGTCATCCAGTGTCTGATAAAATACCTTTAGTGACAGAAGCTTGCTACTTTCATTTTGGGATACATTTAACTGTTCCTTTTATGCTGAGACAAAGGCCTTCTGTCTGAGTATCTCTTTCTGGTTCTGTTTCCATCTTTGGGTCCCCCACATATGTTTTCTACTTTTTTGACCATCTTCAAGATGTGTCTACATAATCAAAACCATGATTTCTCTGACCTTGGCACACTAGGGCCTTTAGCCTTTCCTCCACAACATCAGGAAGAAAGTAATGTAAGAGATAAAAATGAATTAGGTCCCAGGTTAGGGGTTAGTTATAACAGATCAGAAACAGCCTTATATGTTATACAGGATGATTAGGACATGACGTTGAGAATTCAAAGGCAGTAAGAGACAACTAAGATTAGTAACATCATTGCTAAAGTCATCCATCCATCCATCCATCCATCCAACTGAACATCTCCCAAGAGACTGAGATATAAGGCACTGCAGGAGAAAAAGAGATTAGGTTACTGACCTTTAGAAACTTACATTCTATAGGAATGTAAGAATGTAAGTCAGCTGGAGCTACTGAATCGAAGTGAAGAATCATACAGACCAACCAACCAACCAACCATCTCCCAGGAAGAATATGAGACTGGAATGGACAACGCAGGGAGAACTGGGGACCATTTCTGTACTGGAACTCAGGTATTCTAGTTCAAGAATGAGATTCTGAGAAATCCCCTGATAGTTAAGAGGTGCATGGAGGAGGTGACGCTAGAAGGGAACTTGGGAAGCTGCTGAGGATTTTCATACCAATGCTTTCCCTGGGAAAGATATCCATGAAAAACTGGCATGGCTAAGAGGGAATACTTTCAGTAACACTGCTCAAAAAAGCTTGGCTCAACAGTCTTCCAAAACTAGAAGCTGAGTGTTATGTCCCTCAAGAAATGTAGAGTGAAAATGTGGTAGGGAAGCAGTGACATTAGAACTAGAAGATCTGGGGACTAATCAATGCAGCCTTTGCCATTTATTAGCTATGTGACCTTAGAAAATCGTTTCACCTGTCTAAATCTCAATTTACTTAATAATACATAATGTTAACACTATCTTCCAGACTTCTGTGAAGATCATACAATATTAAGCAATGGTGTCTAATACAGGGTCTATACATACAAGGACAGAGTTAGCAAAAGAAATATATTTACAGAGTCAATTTGTTTTTTCTGTTCACATGCCCAGAAAAGTGGGACAGTTAATGAGAAGCAAGGGCCTTCCATTTATGGAAGACATTAGACAAGAATCCCCTCAAATATGAGTAATTTCAAAGTCAAAATTTGTTTCCTATCCCCATGATCTTATCTCTAATATCACTAACTCCAAAGTAAGCAGGTAAGTAGGAATGATAATCTAGTACACTGCTCTTGAAATCATACACTAGGTAAGGAAAAGGGCCAAGATACGTCCTTTTCTGAGGTAGATGGGTATGGATGAATTACCCCTTTCATTATACCTTTCCCCTTTCTAGGAAACCCACGTTTTTTACCTACCTTACTGCCAGGTTTGGGACCCCTCTTCTTTGGGAATTTCAAAGGTTCAGCTGACTTGGATGGGGTAGAGATGGGATGGGGAATAGGGGTCTTGGGTGTTCGGCCTCGCTTCTTTCCTGGTTTACGCCCCCTCTGCCCTGGTTGATGCTCCAAGACAGTTTTGGTGTTGCTGTGGATGCTGGGCTTCTCAATGTTCACATCAGATGCAGGGTAGGGATTCTTTGGAATCACAACTGCAAGAAAAAGACTCATTCTATCACCCCTCCTTCCCTTGCATTCCCATCCCAGACAGAAGGAAAAAGGACTTGCACTTCTGCTTGGAGAGTTTTGTTCTAGGAAGCTACTTTCCTGGTATTTGACCTAAATGATGAGAAAATAACAGAAGAAACTTGAATTTAGAGTGACTAGAATTGAAAGTTTTAAATTATTTCTACCAAATAAAGAACAAATTATTAAAGATTTATCCCCAAGGTATGTAAGAGAGTACTGTGACCTAAGTCCAAGTTGAAGCACATGAACAGAACCACAACTCAGCATTGGAATGGCTCTCAGGAGCCTACATTCCTCTCCTATTTCAGGCTCAGAAAAGGAAATGATGCTCCCCCAGGTTACTCAGTGAGTTGAGATAAGAACTTCTGTTTTGAAACTTAGCCAGGACTCCACTGACAACCAGATCTACTTACAGTAGATTTTTAATCTACTTTCAGTGTGATTACTGCAGTGAAGATCAGTGAAACACATGGAAATATACATCTTCTAGCATTTTCCTTACCTTAAAAACCTTTACTCCTTATTACCTTTAAAGTCTCAATTCTTTATCCTGTTATCCAAGGACTTTTGTGCCTTTCTCCCTGCCTTGCTCTCCAGTTATGCCTGATGTCATTTATTGTCACCTACCCTCTTGTTCTACTAGCCCCATATATTGAGATCTCTATTATTCTCAGTTAAACACACTTTCAACATTCAACCTATAGACACCTCTTTATTGAGGTCTTATCTGACTATGCCCCAACTCAGTCAGCGCCTTCCCCCATTCCAATTATCCTGTATGCATCTATATTAGTGTGCTTCTTAATTTTACTCCAATCATCATCATCATCTTAAAATGAGAACTTTCTGAGACAAAGGTATCTCATTCATCCCATAAACAGTTATTGAGCACTTGCTATAGGTTGTACACTGTTCTAAGCCCTGGAGAGAGAACAGTGATAAAAGCAGACACAATTTCCACTCTCATGGAGTTTACCTCCTAGTGGGAGAGAGAGAGAAAATAAACAAATATACAGTATAACGTCAGATGGTGATAAGTACTATGATTCAAGTCAGTCCAGAGAAGGAGACTGAGGTGTACAGGAAGTACCTTTGAGGAGATGACATTTATGCAGAGCTTCCCAATGAGACAAAGGCACAAGCCTGTGAAGACTTGAGGGAAAAATCTTCCAAGAAGAGGGTGTAACAAGTACAAAGATTCTGAAATGGGGACATGCTAGTGTGTTTGAGGAAGGGGAAGGAGGTTAGCATGGCTGGAACTGAGTGAGCAAAGGGGAGATTGGAGAAATATTATGTTGGAGAAGGAGTAACAGTAAGACTATGTAGGACTTTGTAGACTATGAACATGAACTGAACTTATTCTAGGTTCAAAGAGAAGTCACTGAACAGGGGAGTGACAAGATGTACTCAGAAACATGGGCAAATGGCCACAAAAAATGCACTAGAATATTCACCACAGCATTTTTCTTAAGAGACAAAACTGGAAAAATACTAAATGCCCAACAAAAGAATAGCTTTTGAAAAACATGGTATATTCATATAGCAGACTACTACACAGAAATAAAAAAAAGTTGTGACATGAATGAATCTCACAGAAATAATGTTAGACAAAAGAATTCAAAGTATATATTATGATTCCTTTATACAAAACTTGAAAACAGAAAAGCTAATCTAGAGTGATAAACAGTGGTTATTTTTGAGGGGGTTGGGTAGGTAGGGTTTTTACTAAGAGGCAGCCCCAGTGAGTCTTCTAAGAGTTAGAAACAAACTATCAGTATAAAAGAGGGAAAAAGACAAAAGATAATAGTGAGCTAGCCTCTTAGAATGAGGTGGTAATCACTGGAGAAGATGGGTAGTTGGATTCAGAATATACTCTGAAGGAGGAGCTGACAGGGTTGGATATCAGTGAACAGAAAATCAATGAACAAAAAACACAAAATTATATGAAATAGATTCAATTAAAATCATATTTAATAAAAGGGAAGAGCCATAGATGATCCAATGCTATTGGCTTGAGCAGCTGGGAGAATAATGATGTCATGTACACAAACACTGGGGAAGGAAGTCCAGAATTCAGTTTTCAAACACATATCTTTTTTTTTTTTTTTTTTTTTTTTTTTGGGTACTGGGGGTTGACCTCGGGACCTTGCGCGCCAGCAGGTGCCCGTGCCACTGAGCGATATCACCGGCCCTTTTTCCGTATGTGGGTTCCAGGAGTCGAACTCGGGCCCTTGCGCTTGCCAGGCAGGCGCTTATGCCGCTGAGCCATCTCACCGACCCCAAACACATATCTTTTGAGATACCTATTACATATCAAAATATGGAGATGTTAAGTAGGTAGTTGTATATATGAATCTGGAATTCCAAGGAGAAGCTAGAATTGGAGATAAAAATTTGAGAACCATCAGTATGTAACTGATATGTAAAACCACTGTATTAGATGATATCTCCTAGGGTGTGAGTACAAACTCAAGAAAGGGGCCGGGTGTGGTGGTGCACACCTGTAATTCCAGCCCTCTAGGAGGCTGAGGCAGGAGGATTCCAAGTTCAAGCACAGCCTGGGTAACTGAATGAGACCCTGTCTCAAAATAAAATATAAAGGGCTAGGGATGTAGCTCAGTGCAAAGCCCTATGTCCAATCCCCAGTACTTAAAAAAGACAATAGGGAGAGAGAAAAGAACAGTTCTGAGATACTCCAATATTCGGAAGTTGGAAAGTAGAGGAAGATTCAGCAAAGGAGACTAAAGAGTGCCTCTGAATCCTGATGAATATGAGAAAAACATGAAGTCCTAGAGGTTAAGTGTTCTAAGAAAGGGGGAAAGGCAGCACCTCACCCAAAATGGACACACTGACATCATGTGTCTCTTGATGTGATACACCGAAGATACCGTATCATGTATGTGTTATCTCTGTCCAAAATCAATAATCCTGAATCTGACAAGACGAAACTTTGTTGAGGCACACGCAACAAAATGCCAGCCTGACACTATCATGAGAAAAAAAAAAAGGCAGAGGAGCAATTCCAAATTTAGGAGATTAAAGTGATGCACAGCTAATGCAATGTATGATCCTCTAATGGAGCCTGGATTAAAAAAAAAAAAAAAACTTTTGGAAAAGGATAGAACAATTGACAAAATCTACACAACTGACTGACTGTTTGGTAATATTTGATGCCAAGTGTGGCCTACTGAGTTTAATGTTGAGTTCAGAAAGATCCCCTGGGGCATCAATACCTACATTATCTAATAAATCTGAAGATGTACATATATTACATGATTCAGCAGTTCAAATCTTAGGTACAAACTCCACAGAAATTCTTGCACATGTACACCAGGCATATGTATAAAATAATACTCACACAAATACTCTTTGTAATAACTGAAAACTTGAAATAATCCAAATGTCTACTATTGATAAAATGGATTTAGGCTGGGGAGGTAGCTCGGTGGTAGAGTATGTGCTTAGCACGTGTGAGGTTCTGGGTTCAATACCCAACGCACACATGAAAAAGTAGTTCTCAGAGTGTGGTCTGGGAGCCTGGGGATCCTCAAAATCCTTTAGAGGCTCTGTAAGTTCAAAACTATATTCATGATGATGCAACACATTATTTGCCTCTTCCACATTCGTCCTCCACAGAGAAGCTTTCCAGAAGCTACACGTGTGATGTCATTACTCTGACAGCGAATGTAATGTGTGCTTGTATATTCTTTTTTTTACTTGAAATACATTTATTTGTTACTAATGTTTCACAAGAAATCATTACCTATATACATTTTTTGGTACATAAACATTAATGTATACATGTATATAGCCACGATTCCACAATCAAGGTAATTAACATATTCATTACCTCAAAAAGTTTCCTTTTGTCTCACTGTGGGTTTTTGTGTGTGTTGTAAGAACATTTAACATGACATTTACCCTCTTGAGAAATTCTGAAATTCATAATACATATTGTTAACTACAGGCATGATGTTGTACAGAAGATCTCCAGAACATATTCTTTTTGCATGGCTCAAACTTCATACTTACTGAGTAACAACTCTGCACCCCTCCCCCTACTCCCGTAATGAAGAACCTTTTAGATCTTTCGATAATACAAACAGCCTGCTGTGGCACGCCTGCCATAGGTTCGCCACCACTGCTCCCTGAGGACCATATTATATTCTTTGCTTTTATGTATTTTATTATTTTAGATACTTCATACAAGTGGAATTATACAGCATTTGCCCTTTTGTGACTGGTGTCTGTCTGTCTGTCTCTCCTTTAAGACTGCATTCCATTGTATGTATACACCACAATTTCTTTATCTGCATCTCTGCTGACACACACATTGTTCCTATGGAAAATGTGCTTGTATGTTCCTATTTTTAAAAGGTTCTAAATTTTAATTTCTATTATGGTGAAATGGAGAGATATAATTCATATATATATATATATATATAAGTTCTTTGAGGTATTTAAGGATATAAAAGCTCCCTGAGACCAAAGAGTTTGAGAACCACTGATACATATAATTTTCTTGTCTTTTTGGTGGTGGGGGGGGGCTCAATAAATTCAGCTACCTATTCCACACTTGACCCTGAATAACTGAACAAGCAAAATGATTTCTCTTTAAATTGCTATAAAACTCAAGACTAGTCCTTATTTTTCCAGTAACAGACTATGGAATCTAATCTGGGTAGGGAGATAAGTGATTTATTTTGGGATTCCTGCCATCACATGGTAAGGTCTGAGGTCTTAACTGGTACCTAGCGTGTGTTTGCAGGATAAAAATGGAAACAGAGAAGAACAGAACAGAGCCTTACTTAGCTCTTCTAATAGAAAATAGTTTTGCTTCCATGATGTCAACTGGCAAAGAGGTTGCTTTCTCTGGCCTGAAAGACTAGACAGAAACAATTCAAACTTATCTTGAACAGTTCTGAAAAATCAGGTTATACAGGTCTTGTGTGAGTAGCTGGCACTGAGATTAGGCTTCATGCTAATTTAAAAACTTCTTAATAAATGGGTTTTCTTAAGCTATCCTGAGGGATTCTAAGATTGAAAAGTTCTTCCTATCAGGAAGTCGTGACCTGCCTTGCCACACTAACTTAATTATCCTACTTGGAAAAAGAAATTGGATTGATATCAGGGGACCAGTGATATAATTCTAGTTCTGTCCCTTATGGGATGACCTTGAGTTTGTCATTTAAACATAACCTTATCTTATTTTTCCTAATGTAAATAATTTAATAACTGTTCTACTTTATAGGAAGACAAAGAATAGTTCATTTTATTTTAACGCTACTAAGGTTGACAGAATTTGACCCTTAATCAATAATACTTTGATAGGGGCCGGTGAGATAGCTCAGTGGCATAAGCGCCTGCCTGGTAAACGCGAGGTCCTGAGTTCGACTCCCGATACTCACATAAAGGAAAAAAAGGGCCGTTGATATCGCTCAGCAGCACAGGCACCTGCTGGCAAGAGCGAGGTCCTGAGGTCGACTCCTGGTACCCACATTAAAAAAAAAAAACTGATAAAGTTCTCGTATATTGGGGTTTTTCCTGGGCTTCATGACAATCGTGGGAAGGCTGACATTTACCATCTCCTTTGACAAATGAGAAAAGTGAACCTCAGATATGTGAAAGTGGCAGAGCCAGGCATGATGCAACCTTTGGAGTTTTCACTGTGCGCACACTGCCAAATAGCCTATGAAGGAGGAGATCAGTCTGGATTGGCAGGAGCACAGTGGCAATTTATGTGTTAATTTGACCCCATTACTTGAAGATTTGGTAAATCTTAAGTATCAAGGTTTGCCAAATATCTACTTTGGAAAGAACCCAGAGCGATTCTTGCTCTAAAGTAGCGTGATCTTGAGAAGACTGGATGTAGATCTTTGCACAATCAATCATAACTCAAAGGGTATGTTAAATACAAGATAAGGCCAAACATCTTGGTAGAAAAGTAATGGGGTGCTCAAAGAAAGATAGGACCAGGTGAAAAGGATACATGAACCAATTTCCAAGGGCTTCCACTGGCCAAATCTAGGAAAATATGAACATCAAAGCAAATAATGACAGTAATAAATTATAGTTCATTGAATAAAAAAAGAATCCATGCATTCAAACGGCTATAACTAAACAAACTAAACGGGAGAAGGCAAAGCTCTGGTTTATTGTGGAATCCAAGTTAATAAATGTGTATGAAATGAGGAAATTAGGAAATAATTCAAATTTTGGTTCAAGCAAGACTTGTCAATAGATGCTAAAACTACAGGATGAAAGTCTGATGGAAAACAGGGCATTTATAGTCTCAAAGTATTTTTCCACAAGATAACTAATTTCAAGAGAAAAAACAGTCCACAGTGAAGAAATTTGGTTTCTAATACAGCTAGAGTCAAATAATTAAAGTTACTATCTATCGTAACAGGATAGATGTCATTTATCTTCAAATACGATGCTTTGGGAATAATGTCATATCTTGACTCTAATCATGAGCTCACATCAGAAAAATCCAGATTTGGGAGCCAATCTGCAGAATAACTTGAATAGTATTTATGAAAAAAAAAATTTTTTTTTGTGGGTACCGGGGGTCAACCTCAGGACCTTGCGCACCAGCAGGCGCCCGTGCCGCTGAGCGATATCACCAGCCCTTTTTTCGTATGTGGCTTCCGGGAGTTGAACTCGGGCCCTCGCGCTTGCCAGGCAGGCGCTTACGCCGCTGAGCCATCTCACCGGCCCTGAAAATTTATTAAAGTCATGAAACACAAAGAAGAAGAAGAGATTGTTGTAGATTAAAAGAAACTAAAGCCAGGTGTTGCGGTGCAGGCCTGTAACCCTAGCATTCTGAGAGGGCGAGGCACAAGAATTGCAAGTTTTGAGTCCAGCTGGGGCAACTTATTCATATCAGAATAAGAAAATATAAAAAAGAGCTAGGGATGTAGCTCAATGTGAAGGACCTGGGTTCAATCCCCAGAACTCCCCTCATACACACATGAGAAAGAGAGAGAGAGAGGCACTAAACAGGTATGATGCTTAAGCATAATTCATTATCCAGAATTTTCTTTCCCTAAAAGACATTACAGAATTGAGACAGTTGACAAAATAACAATAGGGTTTATAGATTAGCCACTGGTACTATATCAATGTTAATTTTTTGGTCTTATAATAATTGTGTATGATCTACAGGTTAGCTCTTAGCATTATATACTGTATTAATTTCAAATTTTGAAAATAATACGTCTACACAAGAGAAAGCCCTTGTTTCTAGAAAATATGTACTGAAGTATTTAGTAGTAAAGAGATATTGTGTGTGCAAGTTATTGTCAAATGGTTCAGAAAAAAATGTATCATTGGGGCTGGTGAGATGGCTCAGCGGCGTAAGCGCCTGCCTGGCAAGTGCGAGGTCCTGAGTTTGACTTCTGGTACCCACATAAAGGAAAAAAAGGGCCGGTGATATGGCTCAGTGGCACAAGCGCCTGCTGGCAAGTGCTAGGTCCTGAGTTCGACTCCCGATACCCACATAAAAAAAATGTATCATGACACATAATGGAATAAATACAAATAGGATAAACAGTGTAAGTGGAATAGTATAAGTTAACATCTGGGGGAGTCCCCGTGAAAGGCATAGGGGAATTCTTTGTATTACTACTGCAACTTTGGTGACAGTCACTATAAAGGCAGAAGCTCATCTAAAGCAGGACAGCAGCATACAAGAAAGAACAGGTCTGTGTTCCTTGACAAATTTCTTCTCATCTGTGCCTGTATATGTATATCTTATCCTTATTCCCTTGGTCATGACAATGACCAATAACGGTGCCAAAGGCAGATATAAACTGTTAAGACCATGAATGGATGGAAGAAACAGTTTGCACATGGGTTTCTCCAAATGATAAGAGTTCAGTTTGCTGAAAAGGAACTGACATTTATAAAGCACCTACTATGAAAGAGGCAGTACACTATGTGCAATGGCAGAATGGACAACTCTCACTGTCATTAAAATTTACTAAGGTGCATAAGAAGAAGTATTACTGGGAGTTAAAACAATGGGCTTTTTGGTTGTGCCTATGAAGCATAAATTAAAGTGATTAATTTGAGAGGTAGAATTTGAATTTAGGATGACTTCAAACTCTGTTTCTATCATACTATACACCTTTCCTCTTACTTAAGTTTCATTCATTCACTCATCTGTTCACACAATCATCCAACAAACACTCAGTATTGAGAATATAGTATGTAGTAGGTTATACTGTATGAAACTTCATTTAGTGGCAAATGAAGTTTCTGCTAGTTGTGGACTGGCATGACAAGCGGGAATCAGGTATGTGAGGATCTAGGGCAGAGTTCCAGGCAGAGGAGATAGCAGGTGCAAAGGCCTTAGGGAAATAGTAAGCTTGACTTGTTTAAAAAACAAACAGAAATAGAGACTGCAACAGAGTGAGTAACAGAAATAATGGTACAAGATGGATTCAGAAAAACAGATGTAGTCAGGTCATGTAGGTCCTTCTGGGTCATTGTAAGGACATGATCTAACTTATTTCTGAAGAAGATCACTTTGGATACTCTGTGGAGAATGGATTTACAGGTAGGTAAGAATAGAAGCAGAGAAATCTTTAGGAGACTGTCTGTAGAAGTCCATAAGAGTGGTGGCTGAGATGAAAGTGATAGCCATGAGGATAAAAAAAGTGGATAAATACAAGGTATCTTTTAAAAGCAGAGCTAACAGTGCTTCTTAACTAAATAGAGTAGGGGAAGGAAAGGAACAATTTAGGATGAATTTTAGGTTTTTGGTCATTTACCAAGATAGGGCAAACTAAAAAAACAAGTAGGTTTTGGAGGAGGGAGGTTAGAGATCAAGAATCTCTGTGGCTATTTTATTTTTATTTATTTATTTATTTTTTTTATTTTTTTGGTGGATACCGGGGGTCAAACTCAGGACCTTGCACATCAGCAGGTGCCCGTGCTACTGAGTGTATCACCGGCCCTTTTTTCATATGTGGGTACTGGGAGTCAAACTCAGGACCTCGCGCTTGCCAGGCAGGCACTTATGCCGCTGAGCCATTTCACTGGCCCCATCTGTGGCTATTTTATGTTCTAAGTGACTTCTAGATCTTTGGTGTAACCTAAAAGTCAAATTTTGTGAAAAGTTTATGGGCTTTGGAATCAGAAAGATCTGGTTTCTATCTTGGGTCTACCACCTGCAAGTGGGTATGCTCTTGTACAAGTGTTATGCTCTTGGTGGAAAGGAAGCAGGGAAAGTACGAGTAATAAATAGCAGGTTATTCAGCCTCTCAACAATGGGACAATGTGTACAGTTATTGTGTGAAATCAGCCTAATGCTGATTTGAAAATGGAAGCTAATAATAAACATTTTCTTAAGAAATAATACACAAGGAATGAAAACTTGTGGTTATTTCCATGAAAACATAGGACAGGTATCTCTGGCATCATATCACTAACAACAAATTAAATAAAACCAAATGTATTTGAGGAAAAGACCAAGAGAGTAACCTGGGGTCTTAGGAAAACTAATATGTAAGACCGGTGTTCTGGAATATCTCAAACTAAAAGGTGAGAAGAAACCAGGAAAGGAAAGAATACATTTCTAGCATTCATATCCCAGTGAACCACACGTTGCACAGTAAAAAGAATAGGGACCTAGGACAGAACAAATAGTGCTGGCTCTAAAACTATACTGTTATACTACTTTGGCAAATTTCTCCTTGCTCCACTTCTGTGGTCTGTTGCTCCTTCAACATGCATTTCTTTAGAGTAAGAACAGTCTTCTATATAAACATAGTAAATTTATCATGCTTAGTTATAAATATTTCTATAAAACTAGATGTGCATTTTGGGTGGATGCTATTCCTTTTTTTTTTTTTTTTTGTGGGTACCGGGGGGTCGACCTCAGGACCTCGCGCGCCAGCAGGCGCCCGTGCCACTGAGCGATATCACCGGCCCCTTTTTTTTTCGTATGTGGGTTCCGGGAGTCGAACTCGGGCCCTCGTGCTTGCCGGGCAGGCGCTTAAGCTGCTGAGCCATCTCACCGGCCCCCGGGTGGATGCTATTCCACAAAGTATACTCGCCAATTCCCTACTCTGATCCTTCTATACCTACACTTTGGGAGTTTGGTTCACTTGGAGGGGTGTGTTTGTCTTGAACAGGCTAATTCTGGCAGTAATAAAAGTTCACATATAATTAAAAACAATCAACAACATAGATGAACTGTTAGTTAATTTAATCAAGCATGAAAGGGAGAAAGAAAAAGTATCAAAACAAGAAGCAACAATGGGCAAAATGATTGAATCAAAGTCAACTAAAAACCCAAAGGAGACCACTTTACTCTTTTTATCCAATTAAATTTGAAATCCTAGATGGAATGGGTAACTTCCTAGGGAAACAGTTTATTGGAATTCATCTCAATAAAAAAAAGAAAGCTTGAGCAGATCAATTTTGATGGAAAAAGTAGTGAAAGTTATGACATAACTACCCTATAACAAAGCAGCAGGCCCACACAACTTCACAGGAGGAATTTTAAGCATAGGAGACCAATCATAATGGAATACACAGAAAGTTATCAATGAACTCTCCCGCAACCAAGTAGCAGGCCAAGATGGTTTCACAGGAGAATTTTACCCGGACTTTATAGAGATCACATGGCGTCAGTGTTATTTACATTCTTTCAGAGGACAGAAAATGAAGGAAACCTTCTAAATCCTTTTTATGAAGTAAAGATAATATTGAAGTAACACTGATACCATATCTGAAAAAGATAGCACAAACTAAGAAAATTACAAGTATTACTTATGAATACTGGTGAAAAAATGGTAAATAAAACATTAGTAATCAGATTCTAACATCAAATTAAGAAAACAGTGCACATTATTGAGTAAACTGAAAAAATATGAATGACAGGTTAAACTACTGTATCAATGTTAAAATTGTAGCTATAGTAGAGAAAGCACATGATAAAGCAAATAGGGCAAAACGTTGATAACTGGTGAATTTGGGTAGAGTCTTTGTACTATTCTTGTAACTTTCTATGAGTTTTAAATTATTTCTAAAAATGTTTAAGGAAGAGGCTCCTGACCAAGCTGGGTTTCTACTAGGAATGCAAAGATACTGCAATACTTGGAAATCAATCAGTAGGCCATATTAATAGAGCTAAGGAGAAAAATTATATGATGACTCTCTCTATAAATACTGAACACACTTCTGACAAAATTTAATACTTAAGAAAATATGAATAGTCAGCCACTTCCTTAACATGATAAAATATGTATACATAAATTCTAAAGGCAGCTGGGTGTGATGGTGCACACCTGCAATCCCAGCACTTGGGAGGCTGAGACAGGAGGATCACTGAGGGGTTCGAGGCCAGGCTGGGTTACATAGTGAGTTCAAAGCTA
Source organism: Erethizon dorsatum (assembly GCA_028451465.1). Lineage (NCBI taxonomy): Eukaryota > Metazoa > Chordata > Mammalia > Rodentia > Erethizontidae > Erethizon > Erethizon dorsatum. The sequence goes on along the minus strand of CM051827.1, from coordinate 102,476,482 downwards.
GCCTGAACTACACAGTGAGACCCTGTCTGGAAAAAAAAAAAAAAAACAAAAAAAAACAAAAAATCTAATGGCAACATCTTTTTTTTTTTTCTTTTCAAAAAAGAAGTTTCATTCATGAAAGTACAATTTCAGAAAGTAACAGTAGTGGAAGACTAACTTTATGCAGGGATATTTTAGTGGACTGGTCTTCTTCCTGGTTAAGGAGTTTCTGTGACTGATGACTGATATTTTACAGATGCTTTTAACATCTCCCAAGAGTTTCTGCTTTAAACAGAGCTGGAAGGCTGGGTAAATCATGTATTTCCTTTATGTTTGTTTCTTATTCTTGAAGATCTGAATAATCTTGATAAAGCTGTTTCAAATTAGGAAAGAATATGCTACATTCCTGAGGGAAGACTTTCCTTAATTTCATCTTTATTTGTTTGTAGTTGTTTCAGCCATCATTCTAACAGAAGCAGTTCATTCTGGATTTCAATAGAATGCTGCCTTTTCTTTTTGATACTTGAAATCATCTCAGTATTCTTTCTTCAGATTTTTCAACATATGGGCTTCTTTTAGCATTTGGATGATTTCTTCTTTAATATTAAAATAAAAGTTGATGGCTTTCTTACAAATTTTAGATTCTTTGTTTACATTGTAGAATGGTTTTCTAAAATGCAGGAAAACAATAAACAAATCCATGATGTCACTAATTTTCCTTCCTTCTAGATAGCAAATACTCGTACTATCAGGAATATCTGAGGCTACAACTTTACTTCTTGATTTCTTCCTTTTGCCATAATGCATCTTCATTTTTTCCTGAGTTTTGTACACATGAGAGTCTAAACAAAAATGAGATGCTAGAAGAAACATTTTATTAGAGAAACAGAAGGGGCATTCCCACAAAGGTCAGGAATAAGCCAAGGATACCTACTATCTTTACTAATTTTTAACACTGTATTGGAGGTATTAGCCAATGTATTTTGATAAAAGAAAACAAGAAGAAGTCTAAGAATTAAATAAAAGTAAGACAATTTCTATTTGCAGATGACATGGTAGATACCTGGAAAACTCCAGGTATGTACTATACAATACAAAAAGCACTAGGCATATATGGCGACTGAGAAACACAGAGTGTGACTAGTTCTGATTGAGATGTGCCTCAAGTATGAAATACACACTGGAATTTGAAGACTTAGTAAAAAAATGTAAAATGTTTCATTAATAATGATTTATATCAATTACATATTAAAATGGTAATATTTTGGATATTATGAATTAAATGTACTATTGAATTAATTTTGCCTGTTTCTTTTTTAAATGTGTCAAGAAAATTTTTAATTGCATGTGGGGCTTGAACTATATTTCTATAAAATCAGTGATAAAATTGTAGAATCAGTGATAAAATTAACTGAAATACTAAAAGAATTCAACAAGGAAACAACCATGCAAAACTCAATGGCCTTCATATACCCAAAAATGGCATGGAAGGGAAACCTCTGTTTAGAATAGTATCAAGACAGATGAAATACCAAGGAATAAAGTTAACAACAAATATATAAACTCCATGCGAGGATAATTACAAAACACTCCCTGTTCAAGTAGACTTGAACAAATAAAAAGATAGCTCTTGTCCTTATTCTTATATACTTCAATATCATCAAATTGTTGCTCTAAGATAATTTACAAATTTAGTATAATCTCAATAAAAATACCAAGAAGACTTCCTCCTACTGCTGCCAGACAAGTTGACATCAAAGTTCATTTAAAAAACTGCATGGGTTCAATCCCTAGTACTGAAACAAAAAGTTCATTTAAAAAATAAACCCATGAGAACTGTTTAGAAAACAACAAAAAATAAGAGCTGAAAGGGGTTAGCATTAGCAGATATTATAGCAAACTACAAAGCCTCTACAATTAAAACTATGGTACTGGTGCATAAATGGATAGCCATGCCAATGAAATAGAAAAACAGACCCAACTATATACATATATCTGGTATGATACAGTTGGTATCTCAAATTACCAGGGCAAAGATGGACATTTTAATAAATAATGGTGGAACAATGGATAGACACGGGAAAAAGACAATTAGATCTATTTCTCATATCATATACAAGAAAAAACTCTAAATGGATCAGCAATCTAAATATATACATATAAAAACTATCCAAGTAATACAAGAAAATGTAAGTGAATCCCTATTATAAAAAGTTGAAGGGCTGGGGATACAGCTCAGCAGCATGGCGCCTGCCTGGCAAGTGCGAGGCCCTGAGTTTGATTTCCAGTTCCAAAAAAAAAAAAAGTTGATAAATTCAACTAGAGAATAAAATTAAAATGTTTGCATGGCAAATAGGCAAATATACTAAAAACATCATAAGCAAAGTACATAGTGGGAGAAAATAATTATAATATAGACTGCAATAAAAAGGTTAATATACCTAAACAAAGGACTTTTTTAAATTGAGGAGGGAAAAGATCTAGAGGTAAATGGGCAAAACACAGAAAAAGACAATTCACATATGCACACAAAAAGGTAAGATGGCCCTTACACATATGAAATGATGTTAAAATTCACTCATAAAAAGAGAAATAAAAATTAGAACTGAGAAACCATTTCTCAGTTATCATATTGACAAAAAAGTCAAAAGCTTGATAGTACATAGTTGGCAAGTTCACAGGAAAACAGGCACTGCTACATTGCTGGTGAGAATAAAAACTAGTATCATCTTTATGGAGAGGAATTTGGCAATATCCAATAAAATTATTATTTCTGGGCCCAACAATACCTTCTAGAAATTTATTCTCATGATGTATTTCCAAATACGAAAAATATATGTATACAAATTTATTAACCACAACATTATTTGTAATTATAAAATACCAGAAATTACCTGATGCCCAAACATAGAAGATGAGTTGGCTAAACTATGATTATGTAAAAAATATACAATAGCGTATTCTATAGCTTAGAATGATGGAGATTTTTATATGGGTTCACATTAGAGTGACCCCCCCACAGTATATTGTTAAGTAAGAAAAGAAAGCAAAGTGCAAAAGAGAATAGTGTAAGAAAGAAAGGAAGATACACATGTATCAGCTTCCTTTTGTAAAATGAAACACTGGAAGGATAAACCAGAAAACCACAAAAGTGATTACTTATAAAGAGTGGTAAAGGGAATAAGGTAGAAAGGGGGAAGAAGGATACTTTGCTCAGTAAACCTTTTTTTTGACTCTTGAAGCAAGTTAATATTCTATATAATTAGATAATAAAATTAAATCAAGAAAGCAAAAACTAAAACAATGCAAATACAAACACAGGAATCCAACTCTATTTTACAGGAATAACATAACACTGAGGAAAAAGCAATTCAATTAACTTTTGAACACAGTACTTCATACACCCTCTATCTAGGGAGGGTAAAATGCAAACAAATCTTGAATTCTTCCTAGTAGGTATTTTTTTTCCACAGTGGTATGAGTCTAGCAAAAACTATCTTATATGTATTATAGGACTGATGTTAGTGGGAACCAAGGTTCTTACTGCAGAAAAAGAAAGATCCCAAAACATCCTAACAACCTATAAATGTTAAGAGTGTCCCGAGATAGTCTTGGAAAGCTTTTCTTGTCTATCCATACAGAGACTCCTTAGATCAGTGGTTCTCAGACTTCTGCCAGCATCAACATCATCTACAGGGCTCATTAAACTTCAGGTTTCTGGGCCTCAGGTTCTGAGTTTCTGACCCTGTAGGTTTGGGAATACACTTTTCTAACAAGATCAGGGATGATGCTGATGGTACTGGTCTAAGGACTGCACTTCTGAAAACAAATCCATGTCTTCCCACATGCCATGTCCTATCAGCAGTCCATCAACTAACTATAACTGCAAAATACATCCAGAATCAGACTATTTCCCATCACTCCCTCTCTTACTTCCTTGATGATGTTCTAAGCCATCATTATCTCTAACCTGACTTAGTGCAGTAGTCTTTTAAATGCTATGTCCCTGCTCCTCTAGTCTAATTTCAATGTAGCCACCACAGTGAGTCTTTTAAACATGCCTCAGATCTCATTTTTCTTCTCCTCAAAAGCTCTGATACCCTCCCATCTCACCCATAGTTAAAGCCAAGATCCTTACGCAGACCTACTGAATTCTACATATCTGATCCCTCATTACTCTTCTTGACCTAACTTCCTGCCACTCTCCCTAGACTACTTTTAACAACAGTGTCCTTTTTGCTGTATACACTAAGCTAGTGATTTTGGTCTCAGGAGCACTTTCCACTCTAAAAATTTATTGAGGACCATAAAGAGCCTTTGTTTGTGTGGGTTACATCTATATCAGAAATTAAAATTGAGAAATAAAAAAATTAATTTTAAATTAGCAAAACATTTTAATATATCTTTATTAAAATTACTGCATTTCCCCAAACAAACAAAAAAAAATTAGTGACAAGAATGTCATTACTTTAAATTTTTGCAAATCTCTTTAATGCCTGACCTAAGAGAAGATAGCTAGATTCTCCTATCTACTTTTACATACAATCTGTTACCATATATCATTTTGGTTGAAGTGTGTATCTCCACATTCCTGGAGATATTTGGAAAAGAGGAAGTATATGAAAAGATTTCAAGTTGTACAGCTTGTTTCCCTGAGTTATACAGATTCTCCAAAAACGTGGTCAGTTCACCTGCTTGCTTTACTCTACAAAGGCTTTTTTTTTTTTTTTTTTTGGTGGGTACCGGGGGGTCGACCTCAGGACCTCGCGTGCTGGCAGGCACCCGTGCCACTGAGCGATATCACCGGCCCCTTTTTCGTATGTGGGTTCCGGGAGTCGAACTCGGGCCCTTGCGCTTGCCGGGCAGGCGCTTATGCCGCTGAGCCATCTCACCGGCCCTACAAAGGCTTTTTCTTGAGTCAAACACAAAACTTCAAGAGCAGCAGAATTGCTCTCATCACATAGAATGTTAAAAAGTTATGTATGTAAAGGTGGTGGTGTGTGGTGGTGCATGCCTGTAATCCCAGCACTCGGAGGCTGAGGCAGGAGGATTGCCAAGAGTTTGAGGCCAACTTGGGCTATATATGAGTTCAAGGCCACCCTGAGCTATATAGTGAAAACCTGAATCAAAAAAAAAGATATGGGGGCTGGGGATGTAGCTCAGTGGCACAGCGCCTGCCTGGCAAACGTGAGGTTGTGAGTTCGATCCCCAGTACCAAAAAAAAAAAAAAAAAAAAAAAAAAGATAGGTATGTAAAGGTTGAAATTTAATAAAAATTAATACATTTTGCTGCTTTGCTGCTTTATCAAGTCTCCTTTTGCTCCCCCTTCTCATTCTTTTTTTGTTTTGGTTCCTTGGCAACATGTAGTGGAGAAACATATTATCACAATTACAATTTGATGTTACCGCCTTGATTCATGCCAAAGTGCTAGGAGTTTTACTCATCATTCCTTGCGCACCATCAGTGCAAATATCAACCCAACAAAAAAGGCAAATGTAGTTAATGTTATTTTTAAAGTAGCTTTGACCTTGAAGTTCCTTGGAAAGGTTCTTAGGATCACAAGGACCCAAGGAGCACTGTTTCAGAATTGTCACACAGAGTACCCTATTGCTTTGTGCACTTAAACTTGCAACTCCCTTTGCCTGGAAAGAATTTATTTTTCTAAGATACCTGTATGTCTACTCAAATAGTACTTTTGGTGATGCTTTCCTTGATCATCCTATATAACACAATACCTTCCCACCCTACTCCCATTCTTTATTACCCACTTCCATTATACCCTGCTTTATTTTTCTCCAGAGAAATTAACAGTATTTGTTTGCTTGTGTATTCTGTATCCTCCAATTAGAATATGACTTCCTAAGGACAGATATAACTTCCTACCTCCACCTCCTCGAATTATACTCTACTTATAGTAAGTATTGAATAAAGGTTAGTTGCATGAATGAATGTAACCCATCATCTAGCATTTGATCTCAGGATTCTGCTTTGCTTTCACTGCTTTTTAAATGCTTTATGTCTTATTTCCCCAGTAGATTTACAGACTCTCAGAACACAGGCTAATCTACATTCCATGTAGTTCCCACAGCTTCAAGTACAGGCCTTGGACATACTACGTGCCTCTGGCTAAAGTGGAGCAACTAACTTGAGACTTCAGAGTGCAAACAGGTCAGTATCCTGCTTTCCTTGCCCCCTTTTCACTACCTTTTTGCTTAGACTTTTCATGGTAATAATTGGTATGAAAACCCTAATGATTTTACTTCACAGTGGATAATTTGGGCATTATCTGGGACCAGTTACTACAGGGATTACACACATTACCAGCAATTTCTAGCTTTTCAAAGTGGTTCAAAGAAATGCCATTTATTCACATGCTATTTTTAATTACTCTGGGAACTTTCAATTCTGCTCCAATACTGGTAGTACATAATATGATTAGGTATCAAAAAGTCCAAGTATATCTTATCTAAAATAGTGAATGGGGTATATGGTAATTATTTTAGTGTCTCTGTAATAAAAGGTATTATCTAGAAATCAAGTTAGCCTGTCAGAAGTTGGTTCCATGTATTTTGGCTTTAAGGTTAGGAGAAATTCTGTATTTCACTACAAATTCATTTGGACAACTGGTTTTGATTTGAAACGATGCTGGCTGATTTCAAACTTAGCTTCCTGGTTTTTATACAGTCCATGTTTAGATGTGGCACACTTTGTTGATAACATGGTCTATCTCCAACTCAGTATTTACTCTATTTGCTTAGTTTGGCATCAAGTCCATGGTTTCCCTAAACTTGATTTTCACATGCTTCCAGTTCTAGGAGTCTCTAACACTGAAAGCTTAATGGAATGTGGCTAAACAAAACAAAACAAAACAAAACAAAACAAAACAAAACAGGCTTTTCCAGAGAAATTGTCTCCTGAATGTTTCAAAGTTATTTATCTCATTCCAATTCCACTGTGACTGTCTTAATTCAGATCCTCATCATCTCTTGCCTTAAACACTGAACTGGTGAACTGATGTCTCCCTGCCTCTAACTTATTCCCACCTATCATTACCTCTGTGTTTTATCTAATAGGTCATAAAAGTCTGTCCGAATAACAAGGATGACTGTGTCACTCCTTTGGTTAAAATCTTCCATGTCTCTTATTTTTTCCTGGGAAAAATCCCTCTGCTCAAGCTCTGTTTATTTCGCCATCTCCTCTGATTCCAGTTTCCTGACATACGCCCTTGTGTTTCAGCTTTCAGAGTCATTCTTTTTCTTAGCATTTTCTTAGCTTGTGCCTTCACAGATTAGTCTCCCAGGAATTTCTTCTCCATCTGGCTACCAACTTTAGGCGTCCTTCAGCAAACGACAAAAATCCAAGAAGTCTTATCCAACCTCCCCCTTTCCTCTCTTGCTAGGGGTGGTGGTGGTGCCAGGACTGAACCCAGAGCATTCACACTGAGCTATATCCATAGTCCTTTTTCATTTTCTAAATTTTGAGATAGGGTCTTCACTCAACCTGGCTTGAACTTGCAATCTTCCTGCCTTAGCTTCCCAGAGTGGTGGGATTACAGGCATATACTTGGCTTCCCTCTTTTCACCTATTCAGTTCATGTAACAGCAAGCTATATTATTTCGAACTTTATACATTTATATATTTCTGGGTAACTGTTAAATATTTTGACATCATATTTTGACATATTCATATTTTGACAATCACTTTGTTAAAGCACCTGCTTTTATAATATAAACTTTTAATACTAACCATGAAAGATTTACTTACTACTGTACAAACAACATACATCATCTGACAATTAAGACAAATAAAATCTAAGGAAGTGACTTACTGGGCGTCAACTTCCTATTTATAAAATAATGGCATTAGATTAGAAAATGATACTTTTTAAGAGTTTATGAGTAGGTGCTATTATTGTCCCTATTTAACAGATGAAGAAACTAAGATTAAGGGAGATTAAATAATTTGCTAAGTCACAAAGTTAGTATAATTCTAAAATGTTCTTTCCATTTGAATGTTTTATGAAGATTCTATGGTTCTAAAAATATATCAAATCTACATAGGATACAGAAAAAGTCAAATCAACAACAATTCTTTCTCCCTCCTATTATATTTATTTATATCTCATCTCCCCTAATAAAACTAAATATCCTATTGTACCTTACACACAGCCAATACACATGAAAAACAAAATAAGTATTTTTGACTGAATTTACTGAATTTTCAACATTATGTATTACACTGAGAGCCAGGTGTCAGTCACAGATGTTACTTCGGAAATGCAAAAGTAAAAACTCCTTGATGTTCATGTGGAAAACATATACACATTTTTTGGGATGGGATTGAGGCCTACCTCCTACCAGGTTAGTCAAGATGAGAACATTATTTTACTTGATGTATGTTAATATAATTCTCAACACACACACACACACACACAAGCATGGTAGTACTTTGTGAACTAGCTGTCACTAAAATGTGTAAGAAACCAGAGGAGCACCATAAACCTTGATCCAAAAAGGCTTCCAGGTAATACAAAGCACAGGGAGACTACTAGTAGCTGTACCAGGAGGGTGGGAAGCAAGAGGATGTGCTCAAAATACCCCTAGGGTGTCCTTCCTCACGCTCCTAGATGGCTCTTCCAATCCTTTATAATTCCAAGAAAGTTAAAATCCCTAGCTATTGTCTCCACTGACATGGCTGGTTGCATAATCATGTATACTGGTAGCTCTACTCAGTCATAAATGATTTCACCTGTGAAGACAAACTGAATTTCATTTTGTGCAGCTGAACAGCATGCGCCTGGCCTGAGAAGCTGACTTCTCTTGTGCATATGTACAGTAAATAGTTACTGGTGCTTTGAAGGATCTCTTTCCACTCCTGGTCTTTCTCATTCTACTCCCAACACACGTTTCAAATGCTTCCCAATCACCAGATGCTGGTTTAAGGGCTCTGAAGTTTCTGGTAGGTCTCACGAATGCATTTCTAAAATAATTGATAGAAACCTCTTATATGAGAATCACACTTCACAATCCTCAAAATACTTTTAACACTAACTCCACATCCATAATTTTATCAGCTTTATCTTCCTAGGGTTATCCCTAAAGCTCTTCTAAGGAATAGAGGAGTGCAGTGTAGTAGAAAGAACACAGATTGTGAAGTCAGAAACCAGGACCTAAGTTCAAATCCTTGCAAATAACCTGTTTCAGTTATGGGTTATTACGAAGTTTAAGATAAAGTTTGGGGATGTGTTTAAGTACTGTGTGACATTACCTAGGGAATCAACAAATTTTAGTTTGTATTCCTCCCTCTAACCTTTCTGAGCCCCAGCTTCCTCATATATAAAACAAGGACAATTATAATTAATTCCAGGAGGGAGGAGTAGTTTGTGAAGTTTATTGAGATAATGCATCAATGTATATTTGGAACCTTGCATGAGCTTGGTAAATGTAAATTTTCTTTCTTATTAAGATAGTGCTCATTAAACATTCTTCTAAACATTCAAAAAAATGATTAATAGCTGTCATGGTGGCACACGCCTACGATCCCAGCACTTGGGAGGCTGAGGCAGGAGGATCGCCAAGAGTTCGAGGTCAGCCTGGGCTACAAAGTGAGTTCAAGGCCAGCCTGAACTGCACAGTGAAACTCTGTCTCAAAAAGACAAAAAAAAAAAAAAAAGATTAGTAGCTGGGCATGGTGGTACATGCTGTAATCCCAGAACTCTGAGGAGGATTGCTTAGCCTGGGCAATTTAGCAACTTAGACTCTATCTCAAAGTGAAAAAATTTTTAAAAGGGCTGTGGATGTAGCTAGTGTGAAGGCCCTGGGTTCAATCCCAGTTCCACAGATAAATTTTAAAAAATGATTAGTTTGACTAAGAACTAAATAGAAGATAAATCAAAACTTAAACATATTGTTATGGCCTAGCCTGGTGACCTGCATTCTTTTCTAGGACGTATACAGTGACTATTGACCATACATGTGTGAGTGAAGATAGTATTAAGGTGGGCTTCCATATTTCTAAGGGCAAATACTCTATATCTTTACTGATCTGGAAGAAGAGAAGTTATCACAGGAAAAAGAGGAATTCTCTTGTCTGATGAAAATTTTACTTTCATCACAACTTGGATACTGTGATAAAAGAGAATTATAAAAGCATTCTTCAAATCTTATAAATTACCATATCTACTTACTAATGGGGGAAAAAAATGAATCATCAGAAAACCCTCTTATCTAACATGGCCATCATGTTCCAAAGTTTGGTTCAACATTAAGGGCTGGAGAAAAATAATACTGGAAGAACAAGATAATCAAGAACAATGTGAAAAGGATTTGGGTGAAATGAGACAAATTTGAACCAGGGGACAGATACCGGAGGAAGGCATATTTCACTTCCAAATAAAGAATATTTTTACCCATTTGGACTAACATGCATAAAAGGTGCTCCTTTGGAAGGTTAAAATCTCTGATTGTGGAAGAGTTTAGGTGCAGGCATATGAGCATTTAAAGGGGATGCTATCAAGGTGAGTCCTGAATGTGTGGGAAGTTGAATTTGATGACCTTTGAGATTCCTTCTAAACTTGAGATTCTAGGATATCACATTTTACCTTCCTGATAACCCACATTTAATATTACAGCAACTAACTGAATCTTAACCAAAGTAATTTCTAGATGGGAGAGAATACAACAGTTTTTATGTATTGGGAAGATGTTAAGCTCATCTTGTTGGATGCATGTTCTCAAAATTCTGTTTTTTCACCTGAAAGCTTAAATTTATCATTGAAAGCAGATTGCTCATAGGCTGTCTTCTTTGAAGTGACAACATCATTTAATTTTGGAGAAAGTATCTTCTGAATATCCAAGTCAGTTACTCTTTCAAGAAAATGTTTGAAGTCAGTGTGGTGGCTCATGCCTATAGTCCTAGCACTCTGGGAGGCCGAGGCTTGAGCCCAGACTAGGCAATTTAGTGACTTAGCAATACCCTGTCTCAAAATAAAAATCTGGGATGTAGCTCAATGTGAAGGCTCTAGGTTCAATCCCCAGTACCAGGGAGAGGGGAGAGAAGATAATGTTTGCTGAAAAAAAGTGGCTAGTTCCTTGCATTTCTCAAGAATCACAACTTGCAACAATCACATAGATGCTTTTTCCTGAACACCATTGTTGGGTATTTCAAAGATGGAGAAAGTGAACTTGGAGAGGTTAAAAGACTTGCCAGAGGCCACACAGCTAATGCTAAATTTTGAACCTACATTTTTCAGTTTCCAAAGTCTGTGCTCTTTCCGTTATGTTACCCTGAAACTGATAAATTTGGGAGTGTAGTTCCAAGCAAAAGAAAGATGATAAAGAACCATGCCTCATTAAAATAGTGAAGGACATTAGGACTCTGCTGTCTTCTAGATTTCTCTAAATAGTCCTTAGCAATTTTAGCTGCCCAAGGAACTTATTATCAGATTTATCCTCTCCGTAGCAACAAAAGAGTGCATGGAATTGGTAACAGATTCATAGAATGTAAGACAGTCCAGCTTGTGTGTTTGTGTCTATATGACAAGGAGAACATGGACAATGGAAAAAAAAAAAAAACAAAAAAACAAAAAAACAGGGGGAACCCAGTTAATTGACAGCTTCCTGGATTTGAAATTTATTTTCATTCACAGCAGTCTCTCACTGGCCTTGGCAGAGTTATTTAGAGGATGTGTTCTTTATTAGCTTTGCTCAACTTGGCTGGGTTCAGCTATGTGCTGCCAGCTGGGCTGATGCCAAGGCTGAAACTCCATTCCTCTACATTCCAGTTGCTTAATAAAGCACAGGCTACCTCCCCTGCTCCTACCTAACACCTGTGGTGCTCCATATCCAGCACCTTTCTTCCCTCTGGATTCTTACCTTACAGGCTGGGGAAAGAACTTCTATAACTTTAAAGACATGGCACATTTTCCCTGGCACTTCAAGGCTGATGAATTTGTACAGAATGAAAAAAACAAAAAGGTAACTAAAATCATTCATCATGGGGTTACAAGACAACTTCAAAAACCTCATATTACTGAAACTCAAAGACATGACTGAACTAGTTGTCTAAGGCTTTAGGTAAGAGGAGCAATCTAGCAAGTAGAAGGCACTCTCTTTTCAGAAGATGGTGCACTCATTTGTCTGGTGAAATCCAGGCCACTCAGACAGGTGGCATCTAAGCACAATATGAGGTAGCACCTGCAAGTCAGTTGTATAGTCAAATGAACATATTCCAGCCTCCCTCAGCATAAGACAGTGAACTTCAAAAGCTTACAATCAAGCTCTGGGCTTCTTGTCATATCCTCATAACTTCCTGTTTGTCTTTGCTTTATTTGAGTCTGTCAAGTTTCTCTTATCTTCTTAATGTACATGAATGTTTGTGTTTTGATTTTCTTCTAGTCAGTCATTATTGAGACTCAAAAATTTTCATTTCTGATTGAAATAAACCCTCAAAATCATCTTGGGAATTAATAGAAAAATTTAGTAACAGAATTTATACTACTGGTTTCCAACATGATTTCCCTAAAAATCACCCACACTTATTTAAAATAGGAAATTTTACAGTGTGATAGATATTAATGTTGGCATACAATAGGTGTTACAATAAAAGCTTGCCAAATAAACCTACATGGGTTCTATGTATTCCTAACAAAACAGGAGGTGTGGTCAAATTTATGAACTGCCTAGGTGACATCTCACTATTTCCAGGAATTCGAAAAATGCCAATTGTTTCAATACACATACTCAAATCCACCACCATTCTCAGGCATGTGGAGTTGGTGAAGGAGGAGAGACAATGGGCAGAGCCAAGGACAGTTTAAGATACCTGAAAGAGGGGAATGGGACAAGGTTCTTCTGTCCCTTGGGCACATATAGTTAAAACCAGTGGGAGAATCCAGATTCTCTGCTTCATATAATAGTGCTATTCATTTTACTTTTCCATATTCCTACTTGTGTACCATAAGCATGCCATCAAGAGAAGACCGGTTACGGGAGTACTGGCTCACTGCACAAATGTCATCTTGAAAATATATTTTTTCTGACCAAAACAGAATACTTCCATGGCTCTGTGTGCAGTTCCATTTTTCTTGAAGATACCTGGGAACCTTAATTTAGATAAAACTAATATATAGTAGGCATCTATTATGTGTTACATGGTACTATGCATTTGCACACCCTGGTAGCTAGACATTCTAACCTCTACTGAGCCCAGTACTGCAAACACGCTCTACACCTGTTGGAGAATGGGTGCACAAAGGCCAGAGTTACCAGGTGTCATTAGATTACAAGGCCAAAGCTGGAATAAAGGCAGACTGTGTGTGTGTTGTTCTTGCACATGCATGTGTGTGTGTGTGTGTGTGTTTGCGTGAATGGAAGGAGGAAATGATAAATAAAGGCAAGACTGGAGAAGAGCATATATCTGAGAGGGTAAATGGGGAAAATTACCAGGGGCTTTTCTCATTCAGGACACCAAAGAATTTGCTTCACTTATTAACCAACATGCCCCTATCATTTCTGGCATGGCTAGTGAACACTTTCTCAGGAGACAAGAGAGGGATCTTGGCCTCAGAAGCTTCCTATAGAGGCCATATCTTCCTGATTGTGGTTTACAGAAAAAGAAAATGCGTAGAAAGGCAAGGGGGTGGTCCAGATGTGGAGGCATACATGTGTTTAGAGACTGAGGTGGGTGCATGTAGGCTGTGGAGAACAGTCTTAGTGCCCTTTATCATTCTCAATTTTGGCCCTGAGGTTTCCAAAATTTAAAAAACAGAACACTAACAGAAATAGCTTTTAATCTTCTATTAAAATTGTAGTAGATCTGAGCAACAGTCTCATTTTTGTAATGAAGTGAATAATGTCTGAATAATAGTTTCAGACGAAGAAAAATAGAAATGGAATCAGAAAACCTATCTGACTCAACAAATATTACTAGGGGCTGGGGATGTAGCTCAGTGGTAGTGTTTGCCTAGCATGTGCAAGGTCCTGAGCTCAAGCACAAAAACAAACAAACAAAAATACTACTGAATAACTACTATGTGCCAAGTGCTGGGGATAACCGTACCACCTAAAACCCCATGTCCTCATTAGTCAGAGTTTAAAGATCCACCTCCTTCAAAAGGCCTCTAAGGGACGTGGTGCTTTTCTTTCCAGCTTCATCTTTTTCGGCTCCTCTCCTTATACCTTATAATCTAGCCATTTAAATATCTTTTTGGCCCTTGACAACACTTCTTTTTCAAATTTTAAAAGTTCTGGGCTTCCACCCATGTTTCCACTGCTACCTAGAATTCTGTCCCCACCTCTCCATTCCACAGTTTTCAGCTTGGATGCTGCTTTGTCTGGAAGCACTCCCTGCATCCTCCAGTTCCCCTGCCCAGGTTAATTGTTCTTCTGCACTTCGTCCCTCCAAAGTCCTAATTCTCTACTGGTCTACACACTCACAAACCTGTAAACACCAAAGGCAGAGTCTCCTCAAACAATCCAATGGCTGGTACTTTGTTATGACTCTACAGTTAGAACATGAGTGACCTATAAGAGGGCCTTACTTGTATCATTTTTGTCTCTACCCTAGTTTTGCCCTGGGTAGTCTAGGATTTACAATTTAACCAACTCTGTTTCTGTGCTAGGATCCAAAAGTTCTTATAGAATAGTTTGCTATGTAGTTTTATAACAAAAAGAGAAAATCCTTAAAATTATGGAAAACATTTTTTTTTTCATGGAAAAAAGGAAGAAATAGTCTGAAAGTTTGGTTTTAAAACATCAAATTCAAGCTAGGTCCGGTGGCACACACCTGTAATCCCAGTACTGGGGGTGTTGCGGTAGGAAGATCACACTTGGAGTCCAGCCTGGGCAACTCAGCCAGACCCTGTCCCAACGTAAGAAAAAGGGATGAGGACACAGCTCAGGGTGAGAGCCCTACGTTCACACTCCAGTACCCCTCTCCCCACAAGAGTCAAATTCTTACTCTCCAGGACAAGGGTAATATTCCTGCACATTAGCCACAGTACTGAGTCAGAGTTTGAAGTTTTCTCTCTGCAATGAAACCTGTCACAAGTGGAAAAAGTAGACTGAGAGGGTAAGAGAAGCCTGGTTGACCATTTATTCTAACACATATGCTCAAGGGCAGCCTCTCTCTCTATTGGACTCTCATATTTAACCACTTACTGGTCCAATTATTTAAATACAGGATGACCAAAAATTGTGTATTTTTTTTCATTAATTTTATTTTTTGTACTGGGAATTGAACTCAGGGTCTCATGCTTGCCAGGCAGGCGCTGTGCCGCTGAGCTACATCCCCGATAATATAACAGAAAATATAAAAATGACAATTTTATCAAATTTATTCAATATAAGATTTGACTGGTTGAAATGACACCTGCTTGAGTGACAGTCCAGATAGTCAGTATGTAAACAACTGCACTGCCCAAATGATGCTAGAGAGAAACTGTTAAGTGGTTAAATTACCATGTAGAGAGCAGAAAGACCCAACCAATACTATGTGAAGTCATAAGAGATATACGTATAATCCAGAATATCAATATCTTAATTTTTAATAAAAATATAAATGCGAAGCACATTTTATCTTATGTTATCTTACTATATTGTAAAAATGCATAGGAAGCTAAGCTACAACCTGAAACTGGCTTGCCCAGCCTGAAATCGTATCAGCGGGATGATGGCACAAAGTCTGATTAGCATCATAGTCATGCCATATGGAGTGAATTCTTTATTTTGCTTTTTAAATTTAAAAACTAAAGGATGTATCTGTTTCAGTTTTAAGAAAAAAAATTGGCTTACAAAAAGGAAAGAGCTTTCTTTATAACCAAGTATCCTGAATTAATTGGAAGCTTGGTAGTTGCTGCCCATCAATTTAAGAGCGAAAAGGGATACTACGGGATTAGAAAGCGAGAAAGGGAGAGGCTGGCAGCAGCTGGACTGTAGGAGTCTTCATACAGGCAGAGGAAGGAGGCAGGTGAACAGATCGATCAGGAATCAAGCAGGAGACAGTCACAGGAGTTGTTTGCTAGCTATTCCCACAACCATTAAACTACATGGTATTACAGAAATGGAAATCCTTTCAAATACCCATTTCAGGCTCTCCAGTGTGGCATAACTTGCTCAAAGAAAAAAACTACACACAAACTACACACAAACTACAAGTCTGTGGCCCTGTTGAGATTAGAAACTAGTTCAGTATCCTGGTATTACGTAATACTGCCTCTTTCCTCTTCCTGACCAGGATTTGGAAGCCAAATCCAGGATCTCAAATGAAGCTTTGAAGAGAAGCCAGTGGAGAATGCAGAAATTATGGGGGTGACATGAATAAAGACAATACAGCTCAATGTATATTGGCCCTGACAGCTGGCTTCATGTCCAGCTGTGAGTCTATGGTCTCATCCTCTAGACTCAGATATCACCAGAGCCAAGTTACGTATTTGTCTGAGTTTCAGTTTTATCATACATAAATGTATCTGAAATGAAACCAGGAAGATAAAATAAAGCAATGTGTAAAGGAATATTAAATGAACACTGGTATTCTTTCCCACTTAGCACAATCAAGAAACATTCTCATCTTACTCTGAATTTTTGAACATTTGCACACTAATGACCAGAAGGTAGAAAGGACAGATGAGATAGTATGATAGAAAGAAAACAGACTTAGGCACAGAGAACATCTTGTTTTGTGAAATGAACTGTGTAATCACATTCTTTCCACATTGTATCACTTGCTCCTTAGCCAGGGCACAGAGATGGCCAAACCTCTGCTATTATGAAAAGCTCTACTGTTGGACCTACTAAAGTATGAGGTTGGGGAGGAGTTATTGGAGAGAATGATGCTGGAATAATGACCAAAGGAGCTTGGCCCTTCAGGCCATCTTCTGTTAAAATCTGATGTCTCCAGAGAGACATAGAAGAGAAGGAAACACCAAACTTGTCTAGAAGCATCAACCACACAATAAGCCATACTTCTTATCAGCCTGGGGTGCAGTCAGAAAGGAATGCATGCCCTACAGTTCCTGGACACAAAGACTCTCAGCCCTGCTGGCTCTGCAGAACAGCCTAACGGCTGTAGATGTCCTAACAAAATAATAGAATTTTCTAGGGAAGAAAGTGGAAGGGAAAAAAAAAAAAAAAAGCCAACTTACTGAATAAAGTCCAAAGCACCACACCAGAGCTTATCCTATTTTAGCTTCAGGTAAACAAAAATGAGCCCACTACCAGTCCCAAGATGCCTCTGTTGTTGTTGCTTTCCATAGATGCCCCTGCCCTCTGCAAGGCATGCCAGAGGGATGGCAACAGATGTTTCGTACTGATCTCAGGGCACATGTTTCATGCAGCATACAATGGAATAGGACTTTTCTATACCGAGAAGTGTGTCTTCCCATCATGCTGCCCCTAGCTGCCTCCACCTCAGCATAACTATCCTAATCCGAGCCACCCTCATCTCCTCATCTACAACCTTATCTCCTCATCTGCAACTATCACCATAAGCCCATTCTCCAAAGAGCTGTCCAAGTGACCTTTTAGGTAACAGCTTTATTGACATATAATTCACACGTCATAAAATTCTCATCTACAATTCAGAGTTTTTTCATATTTTCATAGAGTTGTGCAAATATCAACCCAATCTAATTTTAGAACATTTTCATTATCCCAAAAAGAAACCCCATGCCCATTACCAGTTATTTCCCATTTATCTTCCTGCCTAGCACCTGGGAAACATTAAGCTATTTCTATCTTCAAGTAATTTTCCAGTTCTGGACACTCTAGGTAAATGAAATCATACAATACATGATCTTTCTTTCACTTACCATCCTCTTATGGTATGTCTATGCTATTAGTAATTCATTCCTTTTTTATTGCCAAATGGTATTTTATTATATGGCTATGCCACATTTTATTTATCCATTCATCAGCTGAGGAACATTTGGGTTGTTTTAACTTTTGAACTATTATGAATAAGGCTGCCAAGAACACTGATGGTGATTTTGTGTGGATATATGTTTTCTCTTTTCTTGGGTATACACCTATGAATGGAACTGCTGGGTCACACAGTAACTACATTCAACATTTTGACTTTTGAACTGGTTTTTAATGTGACTGAAGCATTTTACAACCTCAAAAACAATGTGTGAGGGTTCTGGTTTCTGTACACTCTCCACAATACTTGTTATTGTCCATATTTTGATTATAGCCATACCCATGGGTAGGAAGTACTATCCCACTGTGATTTTAATTTACATTTTATTAATGATTAATAATACTGAGCACCTTTTCAAGTGCTTGTTGGACACCTGTATATATACTATGGAGAAATATGTAAATCTTTTGCCTATTTTTAAATTGGATTGTTTATTCTTTTTACTGCTGAGTTATAAATTCCTTATATAGTCCACATACAAGTTCAAGTGATTTTCTTTTCTTTTCTTTTCTTTTTTTCGGTGGGTACTGGGGGTCAAACTCAGGACCTCGCATGTCAGCAGGTGCCCCTGTGCCGCTGAGCGATATCACCAGCCCTTTTTTCGTATGTGGGTACCAGGAGTTGAACTCAGTACCTCGCGCTTGCCAGGCAGATGCTTATGCCGCTGAGCTATCTCACCAGCCCTCAAGTGATTTTCACAAAGCATATCAAGTGTTGTTACTCCATTCCTTACGCTCCTGTAACAGTTCCCTAATAAGTTTAGAATAAAGCTCAAAATTTTCACTCTGGCTTACACATAGAGCCCCATATGATTTGGCCCTTGCCAGGTTCCCCAGAGCTAAGTTGTACCACCTTCTCACTCAGGCTGAGCACTGTAGTTACAGCAGTTTTCTTTCTGCCCTTGAAATCTAGGAAGTGCATGTCTCATGTCTCAGCACCACAGTATTAGCTGTCCCATCTACATACTTGGGATTCTCTTTCCTTGGATGATGGTTTCTTCTCATAATTCAGATCTCAATCTCAACTTTTCAGACAAATTTTCCTGAAAAAAATTCTACCTAAAGAAGTTTCCCCTCTACAAAAAACTGTTGGGGTATGACAGAAATGTTTATTATTTTGATTGTATAATGGTTTCATGAATACATATTTATGCCAAAAATTTTCAAGTTCTTTACTTTAAATATATGCCATTTATTTTATGTCAATTATACTTCAGTAAAGCTATTAAACAAGAAATTCCCCTTATAACCCTACATTCACTATCACTATCTTATCATACTTCATTTCCTTAGGAAAAATTACCTATTTTTCTCTAGAAATTATCAATCCTAAATGCCGGTCGGCCTGCTGTCCTTCCCTTCCCCTCTCTTCTCCTATCCCCTCCCCTCTTTCCTTCCCTTCTTTTCTTCCTCCTCCTCTTGTCTCCCTCCCTTCCTTCTACTCTTCCCTCCCTCATCCTTCCTTCTCTCTTTGTACTAGGCATTGAACCTAGGGCCTTTCTTATGCTAAGCACACACTAAGACTAAACTATATCCCCAGCCCCTGAAATGATCTTAGTTTTTGATTTAAATGTTTATTTTCTGTCTCACCCCACTAGAAGTGCAATGGGGCAGGAACATTGTTCTTCTTTGTCACTGTTATATCCTATAAGCAATGAGGTCTTCAATAAATATTTGGCTACTTGAATGAATTCAACAGAGGTTTAGAAAAGAAACTCAGACAAGAGAAGGGATGACTTTCCCTTTCCTCCAATTCAGTAGTACTTTTTAGACCGAAGAGGATGGAATTATTATTATTATTATTATTTTTTTTTTTGTGGGTACCGGGGGGTCGACCTCAGGACCTCGTGCGCCAACAGGCACCCATGCCGCTGAGCGATATCACCGGCCCCTTTTTTTTTTTCGTATGTGGGATCCGGGAGTCGAACTCGGGCCCTCGCGCTTGCAAGGCAGGCGCTTACGCCGCTGAGCCATCTCACCGGCCCTGGAATTATTATTATTTTCCTAAAAGCAGTTACCTCAAAATCCATCCTGGATGATCTTCATTATTATCCTCAAAAGTATTGTTTATGGTTCATTTAGTCTATGGCGCTATTGTAGTATTTTATATATACTTTCCCATTGGTTGTGGTTAATTTATAATAGTATAATGATAACGTAGTATATTATGCTATAATAATATAATATACTATAGTAATGTATAATATACTATAATAATATAATATACTATAATACTATAATTATAATGAATATAATTCATTATATATAGCATATAACTAAGAGTGGCAGTAATATAATAAAAATTGTTTTAGTACTTGTTATTTGACAGATGTAAGCATTTTGTCCATGTAACTCATTCATTCCTTATAATAACTTTATGAAGTAGGTATTCTTTCACAGATGTGGAATTAGAGATTTAATGAGGTAAATTAACTCCTTGAAGACACACAGGTAAAAAATACAGGTGGATCTCAAACCTACAACAGTGTTACTTCAAAGCCCAGCGATTTTTTATCCAGCTACAGTCTTCTCAATTGTACTTACAATGTCACTATAGCTCATTACACAACCGGTAGGGCCTGAGGAAGATGTTTACTTTGAGATGATACTATTCAAACTTTGAAATGGTTGGGGCAAAATTAAGACAGGTAAGAAGCTAGTTGCCTGAGAATAAATCAGGATGTTTTGACAAGGAATTCATACTTTCTCCAAAATTTCATGTTGGCATCATTTGACATTTAATTCTTGACTGCTAAACCCTTGGTTCATACCTAAGTTTCTGGCCCTTGACCCTCCCCTATTAGTGAAGTGTGTTAGTAAAGACAGGTTGACCAGTGACAGAGCTGGGTGATCTCTTCATTATCTCAGCAGATGGGCCTTTACCTTTGGTGCCAGGTGGCTGCAGGTTGTCTCCAGTCAAGGAACACCAGCCCACAGGAAAGATGTCACGGGAGTCGAAGCGGCACCAGTAGTCAAAGGCCCCTCGCCACCCATCAAAAGTGACAAGCACCTCTGAGCCCCGAACCTCCCCAATAGTGGCTGGGCAAATAAAATGAGGGTTCTTCCTGTCCACCGCTTCTAGCTTCATTCCCATTTTGAAGAAGTTGTGGGAAGGTGATGGTGGCTCCTAGATAAGAAACAGATACACAGACCTAGACACAAGAAATAGGCTGGGTATGCCAACAGACTGTATGCTAAACATATGGATGATTAGACAGTGACTCCTAAGCAAGATTTATATTGGAGAGTTAGTCTTTCTTTTAAATGGATTTCAAAATATACCAAAGTATTACCTTATTAATCCTAACATTTTGACACCTTTGTTTCAATTATTTTTTAAATAAAAGGTTACAGATAAAGTTGAACCTCTCTTTGTGCTCTTCCTTATCCCATTTCCTTCCACCTACCACAGAGGCAATGATTATACCTCTTTTTATACTTTATTATTATACATGCACATATCCACTTATACGCTTTTAAATTGTATATAAATGGCACTGTGCTGTACATATCATTCTACACTTGCTATATTTGTTCAACATTCATGACTGTGCCAACGGGTGGCTTGAACCACTGGTGGCAGAAGTGGTACAGTCATGTGTGGGACAGATATATGTATACAACTGTTGGTTCAAGCTGCCCAGCAGTGAGATATATGAATTATGACCCTTACGTGAATGTGTTAAACTTCATGGGATAGTGCAGATCTATAATTTTAGCATTTTGGGAAGCTGAGTCAGGAGGACCAAAAATTTGAACTGGGCCAACAGTAATGTGATACCGCCCCCCAATTGAAACAAAACAAAACCAAACCTCAACAACAACAAACTTCATCTTTGTTTTTAGTCCCAAATAATACAAGAATGTCAAAATATTTTAACTACTCCTAGGTTATATAGGTGTAGATAATTTAGTTCTACACTGTTACACTACTAATTAATCACCTTTGTTGTTATAATTGTTTTATACTGTATAGTTTTATTTATTTATTTATTTATTTATAGACAGAGTCTTGCTATGTAGTTCAGGCTAGCTTTGAATTCACCATGTAGCCCAGGCTGGCCTCGAACTTCTGGCAATCCTCCTGCCTCAGCCTCCCAAGTGCTGGGATTACAGTCGTGCACCACCACACCCGGCTTATACTGTATAGTTTATGCACATGTTAACAAACCAATTTCCCTACCATTAGTTTTAGATATATATAATAAATGGAATAGTACAACATCTGTTGTTTAGATTTAAAAATTACTAATCATATGCTATTTTTGTTTTGTTTAACACTTCAACCTATATCCTAGTCTCTCAATTTTTTAAAATATGGAATGTTTCATGAATTTGTGTGTTATCTTTGTACACGGACCATGCTAATCTCTGTATTATTCCAATTTTAGAATATGTGCTGTTGAAGCAAGCATGCATCATTACTTCTTGCATCTCATTCTTACTTTATGGTTCAATTACCTCCTTACTAAAATATATTCTTTTTTTTTTTTTTTTTTTTTTGTGGGTACTGGGGGTCGACCTCAGGACCTCACATGCCAGCAGGCGCCCATGCTGCTGAGCAATATCACCGGCCCTTTTTTCGTATGTGGGTTCCGGGAGTCGAACTCGGGCCCTCACACTTGCCGGGCAGGTGCTTACGCCGCTGAGCCATCTCACCGGCCCCCTAAAATATATTCTTCAGTTGCTCAATCAGTGCATATGTTAGTATCCACTTATACTACGTTAGCATGTTTGACAAGTCTGATTTTTACTTTCATTCTGAAATAATAGTATAACTATAGAATTCTAGGTAGATAACTATATTTTTATAAGTACTTTAAAATATTATTCTATTATATTCTTGCTTGTACTGCTGCTCTCAAGAAATGTGCTGTCAGCTAACTGTGATCTCTTGAAAGATATTCTGTTTACTTCCCAGATCTCTTTCACCTTTAGTTTCCTATAGTTATGAGATGATATTGTTTTATCGCACACTCTGGAAAACTCAGGTTTTTTTTTTTGTTTTTTAATGTGGGTACCGGGAGTCGACCCCAGGACCTCGCTCTTGCCAGCAGGCGCTTGTGCCACTGAGCGATATCACCAGCCCTTTTTTTCCTTTATGTGGGTTCTGGGAGTTGAACTCAGAATGTCGCGCTTGCCAGGCAGGTGCTTATGCCACTGAGCTATCTCACCAGCCCAAAACTCAGGATTTTTAAAAAATTAATTTTATTGGTACATTTTTGACATACATAACAATGACATTCACCACAGGGAATTTGTACCTGTATATAATATATCTTAATTCTTTTTTTTTCTCCATTCCTGTCCCTTCCCTTCAATTCTTCTTCCCCTCTCCATTTACAAAACTTTGAAAACTCAGTTTTTATTTTTTCAAATATTATCTCTTTTTTATTCTAATTAATTTTTTAAAATTTAATATTCAGCATCTATTGGGCCTTTGAATAGTTCCCCCTAATAGTTCCAAGTCTTTATTTATGCACTGCAATTTGGTGAAATCCTTTACATATGTCTTTCACTTAATTTATCAGGCATATATGTTTAAATTATTATTGATTTTTAATTTCAATGGTTTGAAATTTCTAGACATTTCATTTCCATATGTTCAATTTGGTCTTTTTTCTAATCTAACTGCTAAAAAGTAGCTTTGTACTTTTCTCATTTTTATTCCTTCTTTTAGTCCTTTAGCCATTTTCAAATAATTCATAATCTCTAGCTGATATTTCTATTACCAGAAAGTCCTTGGGAATTATGTTGCTGTTTGTTGTGTCTAGTGACTTCCCAATAAGGCAGATATGTTTTGAAAGTTTTTGAGGACTTTCTAATTTGGAACTAAGTGCTCATCTTCAGAGGCACTTCATTTTGGGGCTTTCTGTGACATTAAACCCTCTAGAAAGATTCTGGGTTTACTTCTATCAGGCACTCAGAGATATCACCACCCATACAAGTTTGGAGTTCTTAAGACAACACAGGGAGAATATGTGAACACTGGAGTACAAAGGGGTAATTGTTTAATCAGAGGAGGTGACTCCACTGCCACCCCTGCCCAGAGCCCAGGAGAGACTCTTCCTCATTAATGTAACCATCTTTTCATTAGGGGTCTGATTTCATTTTTAATGTGGCACTTTAAGGTTCATTTGCTTGCCTTGCATGGGCTCAAGGCCTCATTTTATGTCTTACTATGGATGTAAAAAGACAAAATTCTTGGAAAAAAAGATTGGCAAAGTCCCTTAAGGCAGTTACAGGTTCAGTACACACAGTTGACACTTGCTTTTCTTTCCTCATGTTTGGTCTGTGAAGAATTTTGTTACTTTTTGGTAAGTTCAGCAAAGCACTTTAAAAAATATTTGTTGGGTTCCCCCCCCCCATAGTACTCTGGGGTATTTTATAGAGAAAGTTTTCAAATTGTCTTGTACATTATTTTGGGAATCAGAATGCTTTCAGGGTTTAGATTTAACTAGCAGCCCAGGCAAATCTAATTTGGTCTTTTTTAAAAAAATTAAGTTTATTAGTATATTTTAGGTATACACAATGATCACATTCATCATAGAGAACTTGACCTGCACATGATATATCTTGATTCCTTTTTTTTCCCTCTTCCCCCACCTTCCCTTTGGTCTTTTTTTTAAAAAAAATTCGGTCTTATTTACAGTAATTCTCACCCCATTAGACAACTCAGTATGTCCCACTTCAATTCAGGCTGCCTCTCCCTTTGAGAAACAAGGAAGAACAGACACAGGTTTGGGATATCTGTTCCACCACTTACTAGTCAGGTCATCTTGAGTAAGTTCCTTATTCAAAAGTATGTCACCTTAACTATTAAATGAAACTAATTCTCAGTCCATAAAGTTAGCTGGGGTATTAAATGAGTTAGAATATATAAAGCCCCAAACATTTTGTTGGCACTCAAAAAATAATTCCTTTCTCTCTGACATACATTCTACAGAAGTCTCTAAGAATTGTCCCTTTAGGTTTACATTATATTTTATAGTTCTACTAATAAACACATTTTAACTTAACAACTCTATAAAGTAAAATGGAATTCCACTTATAAGTAAGATGAAAAAGGATATTATTAGCTTAGCTGATTATTGACAGATGGGACCCAAAACCCAGGAGTCCTATCTTATTATAGCCTAATGTATTTTTCCAACAATAACTGCTGCTTTGTATGTACTAAAAATCCTACTGAGTAAGTTTCTGAGAAGGCATCTTCAAGTCATAAATACAGATACCAGTGACTCAGTAACTAAAAGCAGGTATTTGAACTTAAGCAGCTTGGAGTTGGTGATGTCCGAGGAACAGTGTACCTTGTGGAAAATCCTGATGGGAGCCATCTCTGCTCCATTTAGTGTCTTCAAAAGGAACATAGGCCAGGAGGAGGCATTCAGCCGAAATCCTGGAGCAAACATAACAGAGAGTAGGTTAGAAAAAAAATGTTTTAAAAGGGCATGGTTCTGTCAAGTTTTCTCTTTGGAATTCTGATATCCCAGCTACAACCTATGCTGTGATAGTTACAGAATCAAAGGCTGCTAGGAAAGGATTTAAAAGCTAAGTAAAAGAAATGCCTCAGATGAAAAGGAGGCACACAGTAGGGAATGTAATTTGTGCAGGGCAATGCTGTAAAGTATTGGGAGAGGGTCCCAAACCAAATTTGCTGACTCCAGGATAAATATTACAAATATATATCATAATGCCTAGAATAGTTTCCTTGAGAAAATCAAAGCAAATACTTAGAAATGATCTGGAGGTAGAGTTGAAAAGGAGCCCTAATAGTCTCCTAAGAAGAAATCAAACATATCAACTCATAAGCTTAATTTACAATTTAGTTTATCTCAATATAAACTATTTTTCTGTCTCTTTCTCAATCACATGTGCTTACACACACGAAGTACAAAGTACATTTTGATATTCCTTACTTAAACAACTAAGGATTAGGGAATGATGACTGCCTCATCCTATATCAAAACCTTCATTTTCTGAAAGACTAACAAGAAGCCTGGAGAAGTTACTTGTTCACTGTCATCCACAAAATAAAATCAGTAAGAACATACCATTTAATTAATGAATTATAAAACTAAGATCATTGTTATAATTAGGTCTTCCAATTCCATCTCCAAGCATTTCTTTCAATTTGGCCTTTATTCTCCATCCTAAGATACCAAAATATAATGCTTTTTGAGTCTCCCACCTACCTCAACCTTCTCATTCCATTCAAAATAACAGATAAGGTACACCAAAGCTTCAGAGCTGGAAATAACAGTCCCTGCTATTGTTGAGTAGTTTACTGTGTACTAGGCACAATTCCAATCACTTTCCATTACTGTGATTTAAGCCTCAAGATACCCCTGGGAGATATATATTGTTATCTTCATTTTATAAAGGAAGAAACAGGCAAAAATTAATTAAGATTTTTAAGATTTCAAGATGTGCAAATGACACAGATAGGCTTAAAACCCAAGAAATCTGAATCCTGAGTCCACATTCTTATCCTCTTCTTAAACTGTCAATATGCAGGTAAAATGAAAAATGAAGAATCAGCTTTTAGGATTAAGTATTAATAACTATAGTTAGAATCAGGGAGAGAAGATGAGGAGAGAATATAAAATGGGACTTACAAAAGAGTTACACCTCTGTATGACAACCCCCCACCTCTTTTTTGTCTCAAAGTTAGCTAGACTAAGCAAACTGTCCCAAGTTCAAGACAGATCTTGGGATAGCTCATCCATATCAACAACTGCAATAGCAAGGCTAACATTTAATCTAAAATAAATACTGTACTTAGAAATGATCTAGACAATAAAGTTAAAAAGGGAACTACTGGTCTCTTAAGAAGACACTAAGATGTCAACTGATAAGCCTAATGTATAAGTAAGTCACTTTGGTTTCTCTCAATGTACATAAATTCTGTTACTTTTCTTTCTTTCTTTTCTTTCTTTCTTTTTCTTTCTTTCTTTTTTTATTTCTTTTCTTTCTTTCTTTCCTTTCTTTCTCTTTCTTTCTTTCTTTCTTTCTTTCTTTCTTTCTTTCTTTCTTTCTTTCTTTCTTTCTTTCCTTCCTTCCTTCCTTCCTTCCTTCCTTCCCTTCCTTTCCTTCCTTTCCTTCCTTTCCTTTCTTTTTCTTTCTTTTCCTTAACTTACTTTTGCTTGCCTAGATTTTTTCCCTTTTGGAAAAAAACAAAAATAAAAACACCACCATAATTCTACATGATTTGGTACAGATGTCAATCAAATGGTCCCATCTACCTAGCTGGGGAGGGGGGACAGATAATGTCATTTAAGGGCATCAGATTGCCCAAGACCAGTGGTGGTGAACCTTTTAGCGCTTTCAACGATAACAAACAGCTGGCTGCAGTATGTGTGCCATAGGTGTGCCACCACCGTCCTAGACCAAGAATGTATATATTTGTGCCCCAAGTTAGGCCAATTATTTTCTGACATTATATGGATGTTGGAGGAGAGAGTATTTTTCTGACATCATGGTTGTAAGCATGTGTGCAGATCTGACACTTCCACAAGGAGAACATACCAGAGGTCAAAGTAGGGGCAGAAATGGAGAGAAATAGTAGTTTAAAACTCTCTGTTTAGACACATTCAATACCAGATAACTCCTTGGACTTCTTGGTGATGGGTCAATAACTCCTAATTTCTGCCTCCTTCCTTTTCTTCTGTCTAAACGGCTTTGAGTTGAGTTTTTTATCACTACTCTTCCTTAGACCATGGTTTAAAAACAATACCACCACCACTACCACCACCACCAAAGCCCTCCAGAAATTCAGGCTTGTGTGTATGTGTGTGTGAGAGAGAGAGAGAGAGACAGAGACAGAGAGACAGAGAGACTCAAAGAGAGAGAGAGAGAAACAACTCTCTTTAGATGATGGAAGGGCTGAAGCAAGCCAGACCTACAGCAGATTTACCATGAAGGGTTTAGTACACTATGGATAAGGTACAGAAAGGCAGACCTGTTCCAGTAAAGTACTCTCTACACTTGGTAAAAGAGAGAGCAAGGATGCACAACTGCACAATTAGAAGATTCAGATTTCATGCCTTCAGTTCCTAATGACTGGAGTGCCCAGCCATGTAATTTCCAATTCCATATTAAGGAATGGATTTCTGAGGGTCTTCTACCTTACCTGGAGCTTGAGGTGCTAAAAAATCCTCTTAGCTCTGGGAATCTTTATAATAGTATTATTGTAATAGCTAATATGCACTGAATGCATACCATGTATAAACATTTTACATGATCCATCTTGGTCAATATTTGAAATAATACAAGGCAGGCACATTTATCCCTAGTCTACCAATGAAACAGAAACAGAGAAGTAGCTTATCCAAAGTCATGCTAGTAAGTAGTACGAACAGATTTCAATATATGATAGTCTTACCCCACACTTCACAGTTCTTTACTATGTTTCACTATCTTCTAGCAAGCTTCTTCAAGAGTAGAAGGGCAAAGTACAAATGTTACCAAGGAATGCTAAGTTGCCTTATTCCCCAACCCTTGCGGTGATGGGGAACCCTGTCCATCCAAATTCAGGTGTACCTGCCATTTGTTTCAATATTCTTAGTCATACACAGCACAGAATTAACATTGAAAGAGACCTCAGAGGCCAACTAGTCCTAAGATTTTATATTGCAGATGACAAAACTAAAGTTCAAAAAGGCTAAGAAACTTGTTTGTGGTCACCCAAGTTACTCTTGTAGAGTTCAGAATGGAATCCTAAGATTTCCTATCCCAAAGTCAGCATTTATTATGCACATATTATGTGTCAGGCTCCACTGAGATAACTTTGAGTTATCTCATTTAATCACTCCTACGACTCTAAATTAGACACTAGAAAAGTAGCACTGTTTCTGCAGCCAGATTGCTTAGACTCAAAGCCAGCTCTGCCTTTTCCCAGGTATGTAAATTTTGACAAACTATAAAACCTCTCTTTTGCTTCAGTTTCCCCAACAATAAAGTGTGATATAAAAATAGAAATTGCCTCAATAGCTTGTTCTAATGATCAAGTAAGTTAATATACAAGGACATAAAATGATGCCTGCCATAGAGTGGTATTAAGTGTTTGTTATTATTATTAAAAAGATAAACACTTAGAAAAATTAAATATCCAAGATTAGTAAGCTTGTAACAAAGCCAGTATTTGAGCCCAGTTCCTGTTTCCAGAGACTTCACTGCTTCTCATCACATCAATATCTTCAGTAACTTCAACAGTACTCCATACCAAATCTTGGTAAGAAAATTGGGGCCACAAAGTTGTAGGAGAAAAGCAAAGGGGGAATAAAAACCATTTGAGGCTCTCTTCAAGTTAAACAATGGCCTGGGATTCCTTGCAAGGAAAAGGACTCCTAATCTCCAAACATGGGAGTAGCTCAGGGCTCAGTCACTGGTTCTCTCTTCTTGGTCCCCATTCTTTTTCATCAAACCATCACTGCCAGTTTGTATCTCTAGCCCAAACTTCTGAGCTGAATGTCATGCTCATGTATCCAACTGATTCTACAGTGCTCCTCAGATATATGTACAAAAGATCTCAAAATGAGTAAGTCTAACACATAACTTTGATTTTACTATGTACTCCAATATGTTCTTTCCTCCAGTCATTCTCTCAGTTAATGGTACCACTTACTAAACTTAAGTGCTTACACCAAAAAGCTCATGGGTCACCCTTGAGTCCTGCCTTCCCATAACCACCGGATCCAATTACTAAGCAAGTCTTGATGCCTTTTGAACTTAGTATATCCTAAAATGAGCCACGTATCACTATCTCCACTGCTGTATCACTCTAAGCCACAGTCAAACTGCCTACTAGCCATCTCAATACACTCCCTCTTTATGATTGGGCCTCCTTATTGTCTGGTCTCCACACAGAAGTCAGAATTATATGTATGGTTTTAAAAATATAAACCAGATCACATCACTCTTTTGCTTACATCATACAACTCAAAATAAATTAAATTTACTCCCATTTTGTCTCTGCTCCTCAAACACACTAACCTATTTCCCTCTCCATCAGACAGCCTTTCCTCAAATCTTCAATTAGTTCTTTGCTTAAACATCATTTCCTCAGAGAGGCATACCTAGATTACCTGAAATAGTCTACTGAATGTATCCTGCTCCCTTTATTCCTAGCCCATTTAATGTCTGAATATATACATGTGTATATCTTCTTCAACTAGAATACTATACCCATAGGAGTTTTAAATGAAGGAAAACAATTTATAATTATTAAATGGGTACTAGAAATTGATGGATGATTTATCATGTTATTCCACTTAATCCTCAAAAGGTCATGTGTAATGAAATTTATTAATGATCTTGCATGTGAGGCAACTGAAACTCAAGGTTTAAGGACAAGGTAAAGTAACTTACTATGGCCACACAACTAAAGTAGTCAGTGGCTAGGCTTATGTTACAAAGTCAGATCTCTTTTAATTCCAAACAGTGTGCAAGTGCTCTGTGCTTACTCACCTATGATTCAGTTTGAGAATCTTCATAAATATACAGTTCTAAAGAGCTTCCGGATAATCTCAAGACTGTGGACCTCAGAGTAAGTTAGGCCCTGACAAAATTTTGGATTTAAAAGTAGATCAGCAAGCCAGGAGTGGTGGCGCATGCTTGTAACCCCAGCACCAAGGAGTCTGAGGCAGGAGGGTTGCCATGAGTTTGAGGCCAGCCTGGGCTACATAAGCAAGTTCAAGGTCAGTCTGTGCTACATAGCAAGACTCTGTCTCAAAAAAAAAAAAAAAAAAAAAAAAAAAGGCAGATCAGCAGGTCTGTAATCTAATCATGGTTTCTACCCTCTAGTGGTAAGTAACAGAAGAGCATTCACTCTAGGCACCATACATGGCTCCAACTCACTCTGCTACTGTCCTACCTATGATTCCAAGCTTTGTGTAGTTATTAGACTCTGTCATGATTCCATAACACTCCCAACTCATTAGGTACTCCCTGAGGAGCTCTACATGTAAATACATATAGAGAAGTATGACACTCACTCACTGTACAAATCTTGGACAACTTACCTGAAGACAATGAGCTAAAGCAGTGTTTTTCAACCTGCTTTGATGGACTACTGAAATTTCACCCAACATTAGAGGAAGGAGGTTTAGAATTAGAAGAGAGGTGCTGAGGAGGAGAATATTTATCTGCTGGTATTTGGGAAGGACTACCAGGACTCCTTTTAGTCCTGGCATGACTCTATCACAACTTCCCCACAACACCCTCAAAAACAGGTTTATTCAGACTAATTATGGGATGGGAGTTGTGCCTAATCAAAGGTACAGATAGTTCTGTCGTTGCCCAATACCAAGAGCCTTGCTGCACAGAAGAGAGTTCAATGAATATTTTTAAAAATTACCTTTATAAAATAAACATTGAAGCCATTGTGGTCAAAGTCTCTTCTCTTTGAAATTCTGTTTTGTTTTTCTCCCTACAAATTTCAGTAAAGTTCAGATGAGACAAGTATCCTTTATAACTCATCTTTCCACTGACCTTGGAGGTTACTTAGTAAATAAAAATTTACCAGTGACAGGAACATACACAGAATTTCTTTCAAGTCAATGTACCGTATATATTTCAGAGCATGTGATCAATTCTGCTCCATTTAAGCAGTCTATACTGGGATCCTGATGCACCTGAGTAGGTGCCCAGCTAGAGGCTAGCTTTTGCTTTAGACAAACCTGGATGCTGGAATTCCCTGGAGAATCTTACAAAATATACATTAGTTTCACTCTCAACAATTCTGTTTCTTTTTTACAAAAATGAAAAAATACATGGATAAATAATTTCATTATATGCAGATATTACATACAAACAGATTTCCCCTTCTCTTTCTCATAAGGTAGCATTCTTTTTCCGCATTAACAATCTAGGTTGGAAATCACTCTGTGTCAGTTTAAAGAGATATTCATGCTAGTTTATGGTTGAATGCTACTTCATTGTGTGAATGTACTATATTACATTCAATAAATCTCTTAATAATGTTGCAAAAAATAGCCATGTACATTTTGCTTCAGTTTTGTGGACATGTAGCTTCATAATCCAATTCACAAAAGTGAGATTGTTGTGTGAAATGATAAATGCATATATAATTCTTCTCAGATGCTACCAAATTGTATGACCCCTACCCTCAACAAGGATTCTGTGTGTCCCCAGCAACCATGAGTATTTGTTTCTCCACAGCCTGATCGTATCCTTAAACACTTGAATTTCTGCCAATCTGGTGAGGAAAAATATTCCGGTGTGCTTTTAATCTGATTTTATTATAAGTGAAGCATATTTTCTTATGTTTAAGGACATTTACACCTTCTACGAACTGTCTATGTCTTAGGTCTATTTTTATAATGGTTTTAGTCTTCAATGATTCTTAGCAATCAGGGAGATTTTTAGATTTTTATCTGTGATACATGTTGTAATTTTTTCCAACCTATCATTTGTCTTTAACTTTGTGTAGAGTATTTTGTTTCCTAAAAAAGTTTTTGTTTTTAATACTTATAGAGTCAAATTTATCAGTCTATTTGGATTTTGAGTCATACTTAGGTTTTCCCATCTCAAGTTTACAAGAGAATTTGTTTTTTCCTAGTACTTCTAAGGTTATAATTTTTACATTGTGATTTTTAACCCAGCTGCAGCTTATTTTGGTGTATGTTGTGATATTTGGATTCTACTTGTCTCTTCCCAAATGGCTATCTACTTATACAATGTCATTTATGAAAAACTCCATTTTACCTTGATTTAATATGATACCTACTATGGACTGTACATGTTCCCCCTAAACTCATATGCTGAAGACCTAATCCCTACTATATCTATATCTAGAGATAGAGTCTTCAGGAGATAATTAAAGATAAATGAAGTAATAGGGGAGGGACTCTAACCTGTTAGGACTATGATCTTATAAGAAGAGAGGGAGATCTCTCTCTCTCTCTCTCCCTTCCCTCACTCTTCCTCTACATTTCACTTTCCAGGTGAGGAGACAATAAGAAAAACAGCAAGAAAGAGAGCCCCTACTAGAAATGGAACTCTGCCAAAACCTTGATCTTGGACTTTCTGGTCTCTAGAGCTGTGAGTAAATAAATATTTGTTGTTTAGCCATGTAGTCTGTGTTATTTTTCATTTGAGAACCTGAGAAGACTAAGGCATTATCTTCATTACATCAAATTTCATATACAGTCAAATCTATTTCTTCAGCCTATTTATGTACTCCTTACATATGGTCTTAATGATAATAAACAAACTTTACAGTATGTTTTCAATTTACCTACAAATGTTCTTCAATCCTTTGCTGCGAATCATTTTTTTTCCCATATGGTATTTTTCTTCTCCATAAAGAAATTCATGAACATTTCTCACAATGCTAATATATGCTGCTGGTGTTTAATTCTTTCAGTGTTGTATGTCTACAAATGTCTTTTTTATCATCCTTATTTTTTAAAAATTATTAGTACATGTTAGTGACACATAGCGACTACTTTCATTGTGGGTATTCTGGTACACATACATGACACATCTTAATTATTTTTTACATCCCCTTCCCTTTCCCCTCCTTCTCCTGGTACCCTTCCCATTTGCAAAAGATCTCTCTGCTTCCTTTTATCTCTTTTACTTTGCTCTTTATTTACACTTTGGATTTTTCATATGAGAGAAACCATACAGTATTTAAGCTTGTGTGTCTGATTTATTTCATTTAACACTGTTTTTCAAGGTACATCCATCTTCCTACAAATGGCTCAAATTTATTCTTCTTTATAGCAAAGTAGTATGTACAAATACCACATTATCCATTCATCTGTTGACTGATATATAGGCTGCTTCCAAAATTTAGCATTGTGAATTGTGCTGCTATAAACACTGGTATGTATGTATCACTGTAATATTGTCTTTCTTTTGGAAAGATATCTAGTAAAGGGAATAACTAAATTTAATGGAATTTTTATTTTTAGTTTTTTGAGGATTATCCACACTGATTTCCATGTTTGCATTGGTTTACATTTCCACTAACAATGTAGGATGGTTCCTTTTGTACCACAGCCTTGCAAGCATTTGTTATTTGATTTCTTCATGATTGCCATTCTTTCTGGAATAACACGAAACCTCAGTGTTGTTTAAATTTGCATTTCTCTCATGGCCAGTGAGGCTGAACATTTTTTCAAGTATTTATGGACCTTTCGTACCTCTATTTCTTCCTAAGAAGTGTCTATATGTTTCACTTGCCCATTTTTAAATTAGGTCTTTTATTTTGGAGGGGCTCTAATTTTTTTGAGTTCTTTATATATTCTAGATATCAGTCCTCTGCCCAAGGTATAGTTGCCAAAAATTTTTTTCCATCCTGTAGGTTGTCTCTTCACTCTATTGCTTGGTTGCTCTGTTATGCGGAAGCTTTTTAATTTGATTATATTCCCTTTTATTGACTTGTATTATTTCTTGAGCAACTGGAATTCCATTCAGAAAGTCCTTGCCTATGCCTATAACCTTAAGAGTTTTACCTATTTTATCTTCTAGCAGGTTAAGTGTTTCTGTTTTAATATTTAGAACTTTGATCCATTTGATTTTAGTTTAGTACACAGTGAAAGATAGGGGGACTAGCTTCAGTCTTGTGCATGTGGGTAGTCAGTTTTCCCAGCACTATTTGCTAAAGAGGCTGTCTTTCTTCTAGTGTATGTTTTTGGCCCCTTTGTCAAAGATCAGGTGGCTGAATGTGTCTGTGGTTGTTTCTGCATCCTCTATTCTCTTCTGCTGATCCACATGTCTATTTTTGTGCCAGTACCATACTGTTTCTATCACTGTAGCTTTGTAATATTACTTGAAATATGGGATTGTGATGCTTCCTGCTTTGCTCTTGGTACCCAGAGCAAAGCTTCCTTCCTGCTTTGCTCTTGGCACCCATTGCTTTTGCCACTATTCTGGGTCTCTTCTGATTCCATGTGAATTTTAGAGTTGTTTTTTCTAGTTCTGTGAGGGATGCTGTTGATATTTTGATTGGGATTGTATTAAATCTGAATATCAGTTTCGGGAATATGGCTATTTTGATAATATTGGTTCTATCTATCCAGGAACAGGGGATCTCTCATTCCATTTTCTGATATCCTCTTCAATCTCCTTTTTTAGAGTTCTATAGTTTTCACTGTAGAGGCCTTTCGCTTCCTTGGTTAGGTTAATTCCCAAGTATTTAATTTTTCTTGATGCTACTGAGAATAGCATTATTTTCCTAATTTCTTTCTCAGTGAGTTCATTATTGATATACAGAAATGCCACTGATTTTTGAGTTGATTTTGTATCCTGCTACATTGCTGAATTTGGTTATTAACTCTAGAAGTCTTTTGGTGAATTTTTTTTTGGGGGTCTTCTATGTAAAGGGTTGTGTCATTTGCAAATAATGATATTCTGATTTCTTCTTTTCCTATACATATCTCTTTTATTTCTTTATCTTACCTAATTGCTCTGGCTAATATTTGGGAGAACTATAGTGAACAGAAGTGGTGACAGTGGATAGCCTGTCTTGCTCCTGATTTTAGAAAGAAAGCTTTCAGCTTCTCCACATTTAATACAACGTTGGTGTTTGGTTTGTCATAAATGGCTATTATCAGATTGAGATAAGGTCCATTTATACCTATTTTATTCAGGGATTCTATCAGGATTTTGTTAAAAGTTTTTTCTGCATCTACTGATATGCTCATGTGATATTTTGTCCTTGTTTCTGTTTATATGGTGTTATATATATTGATTTGCATATGTTGAACCATCCTTGCATCAAAGGGATGAAAGCTATTTGGTCATGAAGTATGATCCTTTTGATGATTTGTTGCATTCTGTTTGCCAATATTTTATTGAGTATTTTTGTGTCTATGCTCATTAAGAAGCCTGGCCTGTAGTTTTCTTTTTTTTTGCTGGGTCCTTGTTTGGCTTCCTGGAATGAGTTAGGAAGCCCTCTTTTCCTTTCAATTCCATTAAAGAGTCTGAGGAGTATTGGTGTTATAACCTCCCTGAAGTTCTGTAGAATTCAGCAGTGAATCCACCAGGCCCCGGGTTTTCTTAGCTGGTTGGTTTTTTATTATTGCCTTAAGTTCATTGCTTGCTATTGGATTGTTCAAAACTTTTATGTCTTCTTGGCTCAGTTTTGATAATTTGTATGTGTGTAGGAATATGTCTATTTCTTCAAGATTCTCCAATTTGGAGTACAAGTTTTCAACTAATGATCTTCCAAATTTCAGTGGTGTCTGTTGTAATTTTGCCTTTTTCATCTCTAACTGCATTCATGTGAGTCTTTTCTCTCCTTGTTTTGGTAAGTTTGGCTAAGGGTTTATCTATTTGGTTTATTCTTTCAAAGGATCAGCTCTTCAATTCATTGATTCTTTGTACTGTTTTTTTAGTCTCGATTTCATTAATTTCTGCTCTGACGTTTATGATTTCTCTCCTTAAACTAGGTTTATGTTTGGACTGTTGTTTTCTGAGTATCTTGAGGTTCACCACGAGGTTATTTACTTATGCTCGCTCTGTTTTTCTAATATAAGCACTGACTGCAATAAACTTCCCTCTAAGGACTGCTTTCATTGTGTCCCATAGATTCTGATCTGCTGTACGATTTCAGGAATTGTTTAATTTATTCCTTGATTTCTTCTGTGACCCACTGAATGTTTGGGAGTATGTTATTAAGTTACTAGGTGTTTATATTTTTGTGGATTCTTTTGTGATTGATTTCTAGTTTCAGTGCACAATGACTTGATAGTATACAGGGGGTAATTTTGATTGTTTTGGATTTATTTAAGCAGGTTTTATGAACTAGTATGTAGTTAATTTTGGAGAAAGTTCTGCGAGCTGCTGAAAGGAATGTGTACTGTTGTAGTAGGGTAGAATACTCTTTAGATATCTATTAAGCTCATTTGTTCGAAGGTGTGGTTCAGCTCTGACGTTTGTTGATTTTTTGTTTAGTTGATCTGTCTTTTTATGGACGTGGTATATTGAGGTAACCCATGACTGTGTTGGTATTTATTTGATCTTTTATGTCAGTGTCTGTTTAATGAAGTTAAGTGCTCCAATATTTGGTGCATACGTATTTACAATTGTTACTTCCTCCTGTTAAAGGATTGTTTCTTTAACTAGTATGTAGTGACCTTTGCCTCTTCTGGTCAGTTTTAGCTTGAAGTTTACTTTGATTGTAAAATTGCTACCTCTGCTTGCTTTCAGGGTCCTGGCGCATAGAATACTGTTTTCCATCCTTTAATTTTTAGTCTGTGAATTTCTTTTTGGATTAGATGAATTTCTTGAATGCATCAGATTGTTGGATTCTCTTTTTTGATCCAGTCCGCCAATCTGTGTCTTTTAATTGAGAAGTTGAGGCCATCTACCTTGAGAGTTATTACTAAAAGGTACTGACTTATTCTTGTCACTCCTATTCTTTTTCTGTTGATGACTCATTTATTTTTCCTTTTATTGTTTAACTACTTGCCTTCCTTGATGTATTCATTCCACTGGTTATTTTTGGCTTTCTTGGCCTCTTTGTCTATGACACGTTTCAGTATTTTTTAGAGTGTTTGCTCTCTTAAGGCATTCTTTGTCAAGGAATGTCGTTATTTCTCCATCAATTGTGAAAGACAGTTTTGCAGGACATATTAGCCTGGGTTGAAAGTGGTTTACTTTTAGTGTGTGAAACACTTCACTGCAAGCTCTCCTGCCCTATGCATTTTGTGTTGCTTTTAAAATTCTGTCTTTTGGGGCTGGTGAGATGGCTCAGTGGCATAAGTGCCTGCCTAGCAAGTGCGAGGTCCTGAGTTCGACTCCTGGTAACCCACATATGAAAAAAAGGCTGGTGATATTGCTCAGCGGCATGGGCGCCTGCTGGCGCGTGAGGTTCTGAGGTCGATCCCCGGTACCCACAAAAAAAAAAAAAAAAAAAAAAAAATTCTGTCTTTGCACGATGTGTTGGGAGGAGTTTCTTTTTTCACTGTAGTTAGTTAGGGTTCTATAAGACTCACCTGACTTACCTATATTTTGAACTCTTTCCTCATACTTGGAAAGTTTTCTATTATAGTTTCTCTAAACAGATTTTTTAAATCCATGTGAGATGTTTTCTAATTTCTCTCTAACTACAATTAGCTTCAGGTTATTAAACTTTTGTATTATTGTGTTGTTTTTCTCATTATTGGATCCACACTTGTTTCTGTCTTAGACAGATCTTGGGGTAGGATGAAGCTCTTTCTCTAATTAACTCCTCAGAAAAGGGTTAGGGTTACAGAATTCCCTGAGTTCTTGCATGCTAAAAACTGTTTTCTTCGGCCGGTGAGATGGCTCAGCGGCTTAAGCGCCTGCCCGGCAAGCGCGAGGGCCCGAGTTCGACTCCCGGAACCCACATACGAAAAAGGGGCCGGTGATATCGCTCAGCGGCACGGGCGCCTGCTGGCGTGCGAGGTCCTGAGGTCGACCCCCCGGTACCCACAAAAAAAAAAAAAAAAAAAAAAAAAAAAACTGTTTTCTTACAATCTCAGTACTGTGTCTGAAGAACAGCTTAACTAAATATAAAATCATTGCTCCCATTTTCTTCTTTTGAATTTCTTGAAAATGTTTCATTTTGTCTTCTTGTGTAGTTTGCTCTTAAGCAATCCAATACAACCTTGACTTTCTTTTCCTCTGTAAAAGGACTGGCTTCTTTTTTTCCAGATGCTTACAGGAATTTTTCTTAGATTTTACATTTTACTAGAATATTTTTTGGAGTTGAGCAATGAATTGATTTTTCCAGAGGAAGTGGTCCCTATAAAT
Source organism: Erethizon dorsatum (assembly GCA_028451465.1). Lineage (NCBI taxonomy): Eukaryota > Metazoa > Chordata > Mammalia > Rodentia > Erethizontidae > Erethizon > Erethizon dorsatum. The sequence goes on along the minus strand of CM051827.1, from coordinate 102,437,837 downwards.
ATAGGTTCAGGTCTTTAATTTTTGCAAAGATTTCTGCTAAGTGTTAATTCTATTCCATTGTTTTATCTTCTTCAGGAACTCTAATTGTACATACATAACATATACATGTTGGATCTTTGTTGGGTATGTTCTGTATCCAACATTTCCTTTTTGATACTTTTCTAATATTGATTTTTTATTCTCTTGGTCATTTTAATTTCTCTTCTCAATGTCTATTATATTTCCAGGTGAATCTATTGTCCCATTGGTCATCATGGAATTGAGTCTTCAACTGAGATGACTTCATTTCTTCAATTTTCTCTTGAGTTTGGACAATTCTATTTCACATCTTCTTGTCTACTGTGAATTTCTAGTCTTATTTTCACAATTCACAATCTATGATTCAAGGGATTTTTTTTCCCTGTCTGCCAGTACTTGTTTAGTTCAAATTTGATTTTTGTTGAACAGTTTCCTTCTGATTAAGTACTGGTCTTGGCAGTGAATTTTTAGTGGTTGAAACTTTTATCTTCATCTGTTTTTCTTCATATAGAGACTTTTTATGGATGTTGACTGTTATTTCCTGATCATTTTAAAGTGTGTTATATTTTCCTGGACCAGCAAAAACAAGTTTTATTTTGGCAGGAAACTTTGGTCATAGTTGGTATAGTGAAATGTGGTTTCTTGAACAGATGGGCCTCTCTGGAATGGGATGAAAAGATGAGAATAACTTTTTTTAAATGTTATAATCCTTTTCAGTTTTGCATAGCCTTAAATTCCAGTCCTTGCTTCCTTTCTCCCCCTCTTCATAAAGGTCATTTTCTTCCCAGGACTGCTATCTCTAGGCCTTTTCACTATCAACTTGGACTCTCCTTTCTGATTCTCCAGTAGCATATATTCTAATCTACTAGGTCTTAACTTTGTTTCATTATTTGCTATTCTGGGTCAGACATGCTTTCTAGGGACAATTTTAGCTATGTTAGACTTCCACTGCTCTCTCCCTTTTTAATACAGTTTTTTTTTTTTTTGTGTGGGTACCGGGGGGTTGACCTTAGGACCTCGTGCACCAGCAGGCGCCCATGCCGCTCAGCGATATCACTGGCCCCTTTTTCGTATGTGGGTTCCGGGAGTCAAACTCGGGCCCTCGCGCTTGCCGGGCAGGCGCTTAAGCCGCTGAGCCATCTCACCGGCCCTTTAATACAGTTTTTTTACCTACATAAATTCTTCATTCTAGTATGGGGCTGGTACTGGTTTTGCTGGCTTCAAATCTTCATATTCCTACTAAGATATAATTGAAATTTTTGGTATTTTTAACTCTTAGTTATATTTAGACATGAGTTATGAATGAGTTGATTGGATTTCCTTTTTGATCTGAAGGTTTCTAAAGAGTTTTTAGAAAGTTTTTTTTTTTAGATGGTCCTTATTAACCCTGGAAACTCATGTGTTTTAAAAGACTCTTAAGAAGCTTCTAAATAGTAATTTATAAAGTAGCATGAGAATAATACAGTACTATGTAGTTGTAAAAATGAGGAATATCTCCATTCTGTGAGATAATGTTTAGGACATATCAATAAGTGAAAAAAACAAGGCTGAGAAAACCATGTAAAGTATACCACTTTTACATAAGCATTATAGGCAAATCTATGTGTATACACATATAAATGATAAACTCTCAATATATATGTATAGTTCCGTCTGTATTTTTAGAAAGTGGAAAGATAAACAATTAAAAGAAAGTGGTTACCCATGGAAGAAGGAAAGAACAGAATGAACAGTATTTCTCTAAATATACTATACTTTGTTTTATAAACCATCTTTTTTTTTTTTTGCAATAATTTGGGATTGAATCCAGGGCTTTGTGCATGCTAGACAAGTGCTCTACCATTGAGCAACTTTCCAGGCCCTATTTTACATATTTATATGAACAAACTAATTTTGAAAAAGCAATCTTCCAAAATAAAAAACAAACTTAATCTTAAAGGTTTAAGATTAAGTACCAATGTGGTGGCAGTTACCCAGAAAGAAACTAATCCATATGATCTTATAATACATTATTTGTCTGTATTTCCCTTGAGGATAAGAAAAAAATGCAAATAACTCAAATACTAACTGTATTCATAACGGTGGTAGTGTTGGTCAATAGTCTAAAATGCTGTACGTGTATTGTGGAATAAAGCAAATAAGTTATTTTGTTGATATGGAAAATTACAGTTCTGTTGTAGTATAAAGAAGATACAGATTTAAGATGGTAGAGAAGTAAGTAAAAACATCATTGTTCTGAATTTTAGTGGGAAGTATTAATATGAACCAACCAAACAAAAAAGTTAGGTGCCTCTCTATACCAAAAAGACTGAACACTCCAGTACTCAGATTATGGTCTCTAAATACCACTTCCCACTAAAAGGAGCCTAGGCTCCTAGAAAAAGATAGGTGATTCCATATTGGAACAGAAAATGTTTAAGAAGAGCTTGGAACATTTTGGCACTTCAAAAGTCCAAGACAGCTACCAAATAATACTAATGTATATAAAGGTGTCAGGACACATATATGTAAATATCGCAAAGTCAATAGCCGAGTGTGGTGGTGCCTACCTGTAATCCCAGGTTGAGCTGAGGCAGGGGATTGCCAAGTTTGAGCACAGCCTTGGACAACTTAGTGATTTAGGGAGACCCTATCTCCAAATAAAATTTTAAAAGGGCTAGAGATATAACTCAGTGCAAAAGCTCTGAGTTCAATCACCAGCACTGTAAAAATCAATCAGTTAACCTATCCATCTATCCATCAATCAATCAGGGGTCAGCAGACTTGGTTGTCAGTTGTTGTTTTTTTTTTTTTTTTTTGGTGGGTACCGGGGGGTCGACCTCAGGACCTCGCGCGCCAACAGGCACCCGTGCCGCTGAGCGATATCACTGGCCCCTTTTTCATATGTGGGATCCGGGAGTCGAACTCGGGCCCTCGCACTTGCAAGGCAGGCGCTTATGCCGCTGAGCCATCTCACCGGCCCTGTCAGTTGTTTTTGTAAATAAAGTTTTACTGGAATATAGTCCTGCTCATTCACTGATTATTACCTATGGCTACTTTCACATTATAAAGACAAAGTTGAGTGAATAGTTGTACAAAGAATATATGGTCTGAAATATATACTATCTGAACCATTAAGAAAATATGTTGGCCCCCGAATGAGATCATGAACATCAATGGCTACTACAGTATAAAACAAGATACAAATACAGTCTGTATCTGAGCAAATCTCTAGATCTAGTTACCAATTTCTGGGAAGCACAGGATAGAAAAACATGTTAAATAATACATTTAAATGAAACAATGAGCAAAATATAATTGTGAGAAATTTTAAAGACAAAGGACTTGGGGTTTTCAACAAATAAACTAAAACAGGAAACAACAGAGAAGGAAGGAGATCCTATAGATTAAAAGGGACTTAAGGGACATATCAGCAAACTGTGGATCTTAGATCCTGGATCAAAGAAACTGTTGAGGGGTGTAGGTGGAGTGGGTAGGGAGAAAAAAGGAAGAGAAGATTAGGGAGGCAGGGAGGGAGAAAGGGAGAAAGAAAATTAAATGGGGGAAAATTTAAACAAAGATCAAATATGTATTAAGAAATTGTAGGGCCGGTGAGATGGCTCAGTGGCGTAAGCGCCTGCCTTGCAAGCGCGAGGGCCCGAGTTCGACTCCCGGATCCCACATACGGAAAAGGGGCCGGTGATATCGCTCAGTGGCACGGGCGCCTGTTGGCGCGCGAGGTCCTGAGGTTGACCCCCCGGTACCCACAAAAAAAAAAAAAAAAAAAGAAATTGTAGTTAATTTACATGTGATAAACCAGGTGTGGTGGCACACTCCTGTAATCCCAGCACGTGGAAGGCTGAGGCAGGAGGACTGCTGTGAGTTCAGGGCCAACCTGGGCTACATAGTGAGTTCAAGGCCAGCCTGAACTGCATAGTGAGACCCTGTCTCAAAAAAAAATAAAAAAAACTACATGTGATAATGACATTACAGTTATTTTTAAAATATCCTTACCTATGGGAGAGACATACTAAATAGTATCATGATAATATGATATTGTCTTTGGGCAAGTGGGCAGGAAGAAGCAGGACAGGAAGTATATACAAGTATACAGATAAAACAAAATTGACTATATGTTGATGATTATCAACAATGAAGGTACATGGACATTCATTGTGTTCTTTGTATATAGTTGGAATTCTATATTACAAATAATTTTTTAAGTGGGGGAACATATTAAACAAGTGTCTAGGGTACACTTTCAAATGATACATATTCCCTAACCTCAATCTAGCTCAGCTTCCTGAGGGGACCATGGCCCAAAGTCCATGACCCATCCCTTTCTATCTGTATCTCATTAAGACCCACTCCAATAATGACTGGCAATAACTGATTAGATGGGATGAATCGCTCAGGTATTTTGAGGCCAAGAAGAATAAACGGTGAATCTAATTTGAAAGAGAAAAATCTAGTGGGTTTAGTAGTTTAAGTAAAATAACAGATTCAAAATGAGAAAATTCCAAGGACAAAGTGAGAATCTAGGGGGAGGGGGAGGAGATAAAAGACCCTTATACCCTTATAACAGTCATCCTTTTTACTGGGAGAGTTTTCTCTCACTTCTTGTCATCATTACCGGATTTAGTAGAAGCTCTGTGGTGTGTGTGTGCGCCTGTGCGTGTGCATGTGTGTGTCTATGTTTGTATATGTATTTTTAGCTTTATGTTTTTTTGAAGTACACTAAATGGAAAGACCACCTTCAATTTTCTTTCTTAGTGTAAATGGGTACTGACAAAAAAAGAAGGAAAGGTGTACTTTCTTGCTGGGAAAGGCAGAGTTTGAGAGACACTTAGACATCATAGGCTAAAATGTAGAGATGGAAATATGAAGATTTTGCAGCTCATTACATTTTGGATAGGTCTTTTTTAGGGATGAAGTGAAAGCGAAGGGATAGGCAGGGACTCTATACTTTCCATAACAGAATGTACAAGGGGACCTAAATGATTTGCTGAGAAGAGTATGGGTCTAGTAACTCACCCAGAGGGGGCTGCAGCATCCCCCCATTCTTCTCACAGTTCCCAACAGGCTGGATTTCAGTTGAGTCAACCAGCCGCCAGAAGTCATTCTTGTTGTCGCTGCCATCAAGGCGCAGGCGGAGGCGGGCACCTGTCAGTCCAACTACTGTGGCAATACAGGTGGATGTGGTATTCCTGGGGTCTTGTGCTTCCAATTTCATGCTGATCTTGAACTCGTTGCTTGGAGGTGTACAGGACTGAGAAGAATAAGCCATAGGGATTAGGCAGAACAGGAAAACAGCAAACTGCATTTTCACTAAGAATGTTAAAAGGAAAAAAAAAAATGAACAACACAAAAATGTATGCTTTGGACTCAAATTGGTTACACCTGGACCAGGGATGACCATTTTGAATTATGCCCTAACATTTAAGAAAAGTTTCATACTAAAGAAACAGTACAAGGTAAGATGAAGGGAAAATTTACTTTCCCCTGAAGCACCAAATATTGCCTCACACCAGTTAAAAAAAAGGGCCACAGTAGTCTACTTGCTCTAATGCTTTCTCATTCTATCTTCTCCAACTTCTTATCCCTTCAGGTCTAACATTTTCTTTTCAGAACCTCTACATTCTATTCAGCTACCATATCATTAATGTCTCTTCATGGAACATAGTGATCTGTATATCTATCACATAGACTACAGTACTACTGGGAGTTGATTTTTTCTTATTTTGACATTAACTTTTAAATCAACTCATATAATTGATATATAATAAACTATATACACATTGGTGAGTCTTGACATACGTATTCACCTGTGAAAGCATTACTAGGATCAAGGTAATGAGTGTGACCATCACCCCAAACTCATGAATGTTCCTTTGTAATCCTTTTTCTGGCCCCTCCCAAATCCCTATGCCCAGGCAACCAATGATGTACTTTCTACATTGTAGACTGGTTTTCATCTTCTAGTCTTATATGTAATCACAGAGGATGTACTTTTTTTGTATAGCGTTCACTGAGCAAAACTATTCTGATATTCACCAACATTGTTGAATGTATCAATATAGGTTGAGTATTTCTAATCTGAAAGTCTGAAATCCAAAATGCTCCAAAATCTGAAACTTTTTGAGCACTGATATTAATAGTACAAGGAGAATATTCCACACCGGGGCTCATGTGATGAGTTGCAGTCAAAACACAGGCATACTAAGAATGTGTAAAATTACCATCAGGCTATGTGTATGAAGTATATTTGAAATTCATGAACTTCATATTTAGACTTGGGTCATATCTATAAGATATTTCATTACATGTATGTGAATATTCTAAAATTGAAAAAATGTGAAATCCAAAACACTACACTTCTGGTCTTAAAAAGTCTGGATAAGAGATACTCAACCTGTAATTAATTTCTTTTTGTTGCTGAGTAGTACATAAGTTAATGTTCATTGGTTACTTTCCACTTTTTTACTATTACAAATAAAATTGCTATGAATGTTCCTGTGTAAATCTTCACAAAGAAATACACAGTTGTCTATCAGTGTCTGGAGAGTATTAATTCTAGGACGCCCCTAAAGTACCAAAATCCATGGATGCTCAAGTCCCTTATATAAAATGGCACAGCATTTGCACATAACCTACAACATCTTCCTGTATCATCTACATACACCTTCCATAGTCATCTCTGGTTTACTTAGAATACCTAATATAATATAAATGCTATGTAAACAGTTGTTATACCATGTTGTTTAGGGAATAATGACAAGAAAAAACCTATATATGTTTAGTATAGACACAATTTTCCCTCAAATATTTTTGATCTGCAATCAGTTGAATTCACAAATGTGAAATCCATACATGGAAGGCCAACTGACTTTCTTTTCTCTTTCTAAATATCTAAGATTGGAATGGCTGGATCATATAGTAGGTATATGTTTAACTTACACATAAGAAAGTTAACTCTTGTAAAGTATATAATTCAATGTTGTTGTTGCTATTGTTTGGTGGGCCTGGAGAGTGAATCCAGGGCCTCATGCATGCTATGCAAGCCCTCTGTCACTAAGCTACACCCCCATCCTAATTCAATGTTTTTCAGTATATTTACAGAATTGTGCAAACACCACACCTACCGTTATAAAATTTTCATCATCTCCCCAACAGAAGTCCCATTTCATTAGTTGTCACTCACCATTCCCCCTCTCATTCCAGTCCCTGGAAATTATTAATCTACTTTTTGTTTACATGGATTTGCCTATTTTGGATATTCCATATATTTGGGATTATGTAATACGTGGCTAATACGCGAATGGTTTCTTTCACTTAGCATGTTTTCATAGTTCATCCACATTGCAGCCTGTATTATTAGTACTTCATTCCTTTTCATTGCGGAGTAATATTCTATTGCATGGATACACTACACTTTGCTTATTTATCACTGGATGAATGTTTGGATTGTCTCCTCTTCACAACTACAGCAAGTCCCCGACTTACAAACATTTTCACTTTGTTGGTGTATGGACGAATCTGACTTATGAACAATTCTCCTGGAATGGAACTTGTTTGTAAGTCAGGGACTTACTGTATTATGAATAATGATGTGATGGACATTTATGAGATATCTTTGTGTGGACGTATGTTTTCTGTTCTCTTGCATATATACTGAATGGGACTGCTAGGCCATATGGTAACTCTATGTTTAACATTTTGAGTAACTGAACTGTTTTCTAAGGTGGCTACAGGATTTTATAATCTCAGCACCAGTATATGAGAGTTCTAATTTCTTCACATCCTCACAAATGCTTGCTACTGTCTGCCTTTTTAAATTTAGTCATCTAAAGGATGTGTAGTATGTAATTGCAATTGCAACTTCTGTTTTTCTAAAGATAATGATGCTGAGTTTCTTTTACGTGCTTATTGGTCATTTGTATCCATAGGGAGAAATATGCATTCAAATTCTTTGCCCATTTTAAAATTGAGATTTTCTTCCCCATGAGGAATGTGATCATTATGTACTACCAATGTATACTAATAAAAATAAAAATCTGTGATTTAAAAAAAATTGTTGAGTTGTAAGAGTTCTTTATATACTGTATTTGGGGTACAAGTCTCTTATTAAATATATGATTTATGGATATTTTCTCCCATTTTGTGATTTACCTTTTCATTTTTTCTTTTTTTTTTAATGTGGTACCGGGGGTTGAACTCAGGACCTTGCGCTTGCCAGCAGGCGCTTGTGCCACTGAGCGATATCACTGGCCCTTTTTTTCCTTTTTATGTGGGTACCAGGAGTTGAACTCAGGACCTCACGCTTGCCAGGCAGGCGCTTATGCCTCTGAGCCATCTCACTGGCCCCCTTTTCATTTTCTTGATGGTGTCCTTGGAAACACTTTTGGTTTGGACGAAGTTCAATATATTTATTTTCTCTTTTGTTGTTATACCATGTTGTTTAGGGAATAATGACAAGAAAAAACCTATATATGTTTAGTATAGACACAATTTTCCCTCAAATATTTTTGATCTGCAATCAGCACTTTTGGAGCTGTATCTAAGAAACTATTACCGAAGCCAAAATAATAAAGATTTAGTCATGTATTTTCTTCTAAGAGTTTTATCGTTTTAACTTTTTTTTTTTTTTTTTTTGGTGGGTACCAGGGGGTTGACCTCAGGACCTCGCGCGCCAGCAGGTGCCCGTGCCGCTGAGCGATATCACCGGCCCCTTTTTCGCATGTGGGTTCCGGGAGTTGAACTTGGGCTCTTGCGCTTGCCGGGCAGGCGCTTAAGCCGCTGAGCCATCTCACCGGCCCTATTGTTTTAACTTTTACATTTAGGTCTATAATCCACTTGGAGTTAATCTTTGTATATGATACAGAGGTAGGATCTGATTTTGTTCTTTTGCCTGTGGATATCCAGTTGTTCCCATACCTGTTGTTGAAAATCCCATAGAACTGTCTTGGCATCCTCACTGAAAATCAATTGACTGTAAATTAATGGGTCAATAATCTACATGTTTACCCTTATGCCAGAACCTCAGTGTCTTGAGTACTACAGTTTTGTAGTAAATTTTGAAATCGGGAAATACTGAGTCTTCCACCTTTGTTTTCCCTTCTCAAGACTGCTTTGGCTATTCTGGGTCTCTTGTATTTCTATATGTTGTTTTTCAGTTTTTGTTTTTTGAGACAGGGTCTCACTATGTAGTTCAGGCTGGCCTTGAACTCACCATATAGCCCAGACTGGCCTTGAACTGACAGTGATCCTCCTGCTTCAGTCTCCTGAGTGCTGGGATTACAGGCATGTACCACCACGCCCAGCATCTTGTATTTCTATATGAATTGTAGGATCTACTTGTCAATTTCTGCAAAAAAAGCACCTAGAATTTGATAGGGATTGCACTGAATCTACAGATCAATTTGGGGAGTGTTGTTGTCAGCTATGTGATTTACAAATATTCTCTCCTAGTCTGCATCTTGTGTCTTTTGAAGAGCAGAATTTTTTAATTTTGACAAAGTCCTGTCTGTCTCTCTGTCTATCTCAGAGCCTTCACATTGAGCTATATCCCCAGCCCTACCTCAGTAAGTGCGGCTGGGCTTGAACTTTCGATCCTCCTGCTTCAGCCTCCCAGTGTGTTATTGGAATTACGAGTGTGTGCCACCACAACTCATTTTTAACATTTTTTGTGGCTCATGTTCCTGGTCAAGTGTTTTTTAATGTTTTCTTTACATAAGCTTTATATATCTGTTAGTTAATTTCCTCCCCCTTTTAGCTGTTATTGTAAATGGGAGTTTCTCTTCCACTGTATCTTCTATTGGATTATTTTAAAACATTGAGTAAAATGTTAAGTTTAGTACTGAGGTATAACATTTTTTTAAATATTAAAGATGCATTACTCATTTCCTAGTTTACTTAGTACCTTTTTTTGACTCAGCAGTATTTTTTTTTTTTCTGCTCAGCAGTATAGTAATGTTTTCTGACCAACTATTTTTCCAAGTAGATGAGCCACTTTGCATTTTCACTAGCAGTGTACGAAGTTCCATTTGCTCAGCATCCTTGTCACTGTTTGACCATGGTCAATTTAAAAAAAAAATCAGATATTTAAATAAATGTATAGTGACATCTCATTAAATCACCTTTAATTTGTATTTCCCTAATGAAATAATAATCCTGTGCATTTCTATTTATGTGCTTATTTGCCTTATATTTTCTTTGGTTTTGTTCTTTCAATTCCTTTCTTTTCCTGGCCTGTTTGCTTTGGTAATACAATACTGAGTGGGAGTTAAATGAGCAGACATCCTTGTCTTGTTCCTCATTTTAAAAGGAAAATATTTAGTTTTTACCATTAAGTATGATGTTATCTGTAAATTGTTCATAAATGTCCTTTTTGCTGAGAGCTTTTATTAGTAATGGATGTTGGATTTCATTAAATGCTTTATTTGCATATATTGAGATGATCATGTTTTTTCTACTCTTTTTTTTTTCTTCCTGATAAGATGGTCTCCTTGGCCCCCTCTCATTTTTGAAGCTAGGGTCTTATGTTGGCCAGGCTGGTCTTGAACTAGTGGGCTCAAATGACTTTCCTGCCTCTGCCTCCCAAATAGCTGGAACTATAAGGCATGTGCCACTATACGCAGCTATACGTTTTCTTTTTTAGTGTGTTTGTATGGTAAATTATATTGATTGATTTTTGAAATTTAAATCAACCCTGCATTCCTAGAATTAATGCCACTTGGTCATGATGAATTGTTTCTATATGCTGTTATTTTTTTTCCTTAGAAATTGTTTTGGGGCCGGTGACATGGCTCAGCGGCGTAAGCGCCTGCCTTGCAAGCGCGAGGGCCCAAGTTCGACTCCCGGAACCCACATACGAAAAAGGGGCCGGTGATATCGCTCAGTGGCACGGGTTGCCTGTTGGTGCGCGAGGTCCTGAGGTCGACACCCCGGTACCCACAAAAAAAAAAAAAAAAAAGAAATTGTTTTGAATTTTTACAAGGATACTGCCGTGTAGTTATTGTTAGTACTGTTTTTCAATGTCTGCCTGGCTTTGGCAACAGAAATGTTTTTGTAGGATGAGGTACTTCCTTCTCTTAAATCTTCTGTAAGTCTGTTCAGAATTTGTAACATTTTTTCCTTAAATGTTTGAAAAAAATTATCAGCAAAGCCACTGAGGCTAGGAATTTTTTGTAGGAAAACTTTTTACTACAAATTTAATTTTTGTAAAAGAAACAGCACTATTCAGATTTTCTATCTTCTTAACTACACTTTGGTAATTGTGTCATTCATGGAAGTTATCCATTTCGCCTCAGTTGTCAAATTTAAAGATATAATTATATATAATACTTAATTATTTTAATATTTGTAGAATCTATAGTAATAGTTCTCTCATTTCAGATATTGGCTAGTTACATCTCTTTATTCTTGGTCAATCTGGTTAGAGGTTTATCAATTTTATTAATCTTTGGAAAGAACTAGCTTTTGGCTTCAATAGTGTCTATAGTTTTTCTGTCTTTTGTTTAATGATATATGCTCTGTATCTTATTCTCTACTTCAGAGTTAACTTTTTCTTTTCCCTCATTTTCTGAAGTTAATCAAAACTTTCATTTCTAATACAAATGTTCAGTGCTGTAAATTTCCCCCTAAGTACTGCTTTAGCAGCATCCCGGAAATTCTGAAAGGTTCTGTTTTCATTGTCATTCAACTGAAAATACTTCCTTATGTCCCTTTTTGGTTTCTTAGCACTCATGGGGTACTTAGAAATGTGTCATTTAGTTTACAAATATCTGGAGATTTCCTAGGTAACTTTTTGCTTTTTTTTTTTAATAAAAAAATTCCACTGTAATCAGAGAACATACTTTGCACTGTTTAAATGCTTTTACATTTCTTGAGCTTTTTTTTTAAGGCTCAGAATATGGCTTATCTTAAATGTTCAGCAAGGACTCAAAAAGAATGTGTACTCTACAGATCTTGGACAGTATTCAGTACGTGTCAGCTGGGTAAAGTTAGTTGATAGTATTGTTCAAGTGTATGGTATGCCTGCTTAATTTCTATCAACTCTGACTACAGCTACATTTTGGATTTCTTGAATTAATTCCATCAGGCTTTGCTCCATGTAAGGACAGTCTGACTCCTTTATCATTATGAGATTATCTTCTGTGTCCCAATAATATTCTTTACTCTGAAATATACTTTGATATTAATAGTTATTTCAGGTATATTAATGGCTAATGTCAGCATGGTATATCATTTCTCATCATTTTACCTTTAACCCATTCCTGTATTTATATTTAAAGTGCAATTTCTTACAGGCACTATACAAACTGAATATTGCTTTTTATCCAATGTGCCAATCCCAGGCTTTCAATTGGGATGGTTAGGCCATTCATATTTAACTTGACTTTTGATATGGCTGAGTTTAAATGTACTATCTTGCTACTAGTTTTCCATTATTTTAATGGTTGCTCTGGGTTTCTAGTAAATATCTTTATTATAGTTTATCTTTAAGTAATATACAAATTTACGTATAAAAACTTCACGGTAATAAACTTAGATTTCTCCCTTCCTGCCTTATTATTATGCATTTAACTTATATACTATCCCCACAATACATAATTATTGTTTATATAGTCAACTACATTTTATAGAGATTTAAATAATAAGAAAAAAAACATTTTATGTATGTATTACTAGAATTAAAAATTTCAGTCATGTTCAGTGCTTTGTGCAGATCTGTTATTCCATCTGGTATCATTTTCCTTCTGCTTGTTATAACTCCCTTTAAATTTTCCAATAGTCCAACTGCTAGTGATAAATTCCTTCAGCTTTTGTGTGTCTGAAAATATCTTTATTTCACCTTCATTATTGAAAGATGGTTTTGTTAGGTATTATATTTTAGGTTAAATGTTTTCTTTCAGTAAAGATGTTACACAACTTTGTTCTTCCTTGCATTGTTTCTAACAAGAAATACAGTGACAGTGTAGTGCTTATCTTAGTTATCTTACATATAAAGTATCTTTTCTCTGGCTGCTTTAAGGTTTTCTCTTTATGGCTTTGTGTAATATAATTATGATATACCTTAGTGTAGTTTTCTTCTTGTTACTTTTGGGATTCACTGAGCTTCTTGAACTTGTGGGTTTGTAGTATTCCTCATTTTTGGAAAATTTTACCTATTATTTCTTCAAATTTTTTTCTTTCCCCCTTTCTTTTATCTTTCTTGGGTACTCCATTTCATGTGTATTTGGCCACCTGAAGCTATTTCATGGTTCACTGATGCTCTTTTCATTTTTTTCTTTTTTCTTTATGCTTAATTTTGGGCACTTTCTATTGTTATATCTTCAAGTTCATTAATCTTTTATTCTGCCATTAATTTCATCCAGTATATTTTCCATTTCACATATAATATTTCAACCTCTTTTTTTATATCTTCAATTTCTCTGTTTAACACATCAAACGATTAAAATAATCAATGTGTTTGCTTGCTGTTCTATGACCTATGTAGGTCTTGAGTCAGTTTCAACCAACTGATTATTCTGTTACTGATTGTACTTTTCTGCCTCTTTTTATGCCTGGTTATCTTTGACTGGATGCCACACACTGTGAATTTTATCTGCTGGGTCCTGGATATTTTTGCATTCCTATAAATTTTCATGTGCTTTGTTCCCAGATGCAGTTACTTGCATTCAGTTTTATCCTCTTTATTCTTATGATTTGTTAGGCAGGTCTGGAACACTGCTCAGGCTATGGCTAATACATTATTTCTTGCCATTGAGCAAAACTTTCCTGAACAGTCTACTCAATGCCCAATGAATTATGAGACATTCCAGTTGAGGTGGTGGGATCAAGAACTATTCCCAGTCCTGTGTGTCAGGCTCTATTCCTTCTAATACTTTCCCAAGGAGTTACCTTGGCCTTAAGTATTTCCTCACGTGCTTTCAATGAACAGCAGTGCTTTCCTGAATACCTTAAAAGGACCCTCTGCAGATCTTTGTGGGGTTTTTTCCTATGTAGTTATCTCTTCTCTGGTACTGCATCCTATACATTCTAGCCACTAATGTGTCCCTGGACTCTCATTTCTTTAAATTAGGGAATCTGCTGGCTCAACCTACATTTCCCTTCCCTGAACGATGATCAGAAAACTCTTGAGGCAGGAAGCTGGAAAATCACACAGGGCTCAATTTATTAGTTTCCCCTGTCTCAGAGATCATTGTTTAGCTGCTTGGTCATTGGTGATTTGAAAACTACTGTTTACTATATTTTGACTTTAAAAAACATGTTTCAGGTGAAAATATGGATTCAGTCCCTGTTATTTGAAATGAAAAGATGTTCTGAATTTGTATTTTTACCTAGAAAATAGAACTCAAAATGAAATGTTGACAGAGGTAATAATCATTGAGTAATAAAGGAAGAGAGATGTAAGTAACTTCCTGATGTTTAGCTCTGTTTAGCAGTACACTTCTTTGCCTACAAGCCTTATCACTTACTGACACAATCAACATCACTTATGAATTGTCTGGAACATTTGATCCTATGTGGGAAGCTCTGGATGACCACTGATGAGCTCCTAAAACTTTTACCAAAGGGATTCAGTGTCATAAGTCTTAGAGAAAAGTAAGATTATAGCAGGGGAGTTAAGTACAAGGAAAGAAACACTGCTTCACTTTTAAGTACTATCTAAGGGCTAGAAGTCTCTTAACTGTCTGAATTAAGAGCTACAATTAAAATTGACACATTTCCCCTAGTAACACAATGTGCTCAAAAAGGTGAAGACGATGAAAAGAGCATTACTTGGGATGAAGCTGGGAAGAATGTCTTGTGCTAAAACTCACAGTGACCAAATTTTTCCGCTGAGTTTCTATTCTTCCCATCCAAGTTTGTTCTGGGGTCCTTAGGTGAGAAGCCAAAGGGCTCCCACCTCATATGCTGATTAAGAACCAAAACAAAAAACAAAAAAACCAACAACAACAACAATAACGACAACAACAACAAAAGAAAGCTACTTGTCTCCCATATACTAATGATGTTGAGAATCAATTACCTGCTTGAAGCAATGGACAGGCGCTGGGACTGAGCATGTTTCTTTTAGGTATTTGTCCCAGGTAAAATGACCTGTAAAGGAAACAGAAATCTCTATCACAGTCAACTTCCTAAAAAAATACTTTTGGGATATGATGTACCTAAACATTAAGACATTTGCAGACTGGTTTTAAGTGTAAGAAAACATCTTTTTTTTTTCTCTCTTTGGGCCCAAAGGAGTATTGGGGAAAGAATTAGGTGACCCGAATGGCTCTTTTCATGTTTTAAAATCATGGTCTCAAGATAACCTAAGACAGTGGTGGTGAACCTACAGCACGTGTGCCAGAGCGGGCTGTTTGTATTACTGAAGGCTCTAAAAGGTTTGCCATCACTGACCTAAGGTGTTTTTTTTGTTGTTGTTCAGTTTTTTGAGACAGGGTCTTGCTATGCAGTTCAGGCTGGCCTTGAACTCATTATGTAGCCCAGGCTGGCCTCAAACTCACTGCAACCCTCCTGCCTCAGCCTCTCAAGTGATGGGACTACAGGTGTGCACCACATGCCCGGCTTGACCTAAGGTGTTTTTCATGTTAGCCCCTAACATGATGCAAAATGCCAGAGAAAGATACACTAGTATCTCCAAGAAATGGCCAGGAAGCTCACAGAGAACAGATGAGAAGAGGCAAAAACTGAGTGGGGACATTCCTTTTGAATAACCTGTCTCCTAAAGAGGCCCCTACTGCTGTCAAGTGACAGCTTTTAACACCCAATGTGGTTAGATCCCACCACCTCACCTTAGGAAGAACGAAGGAAAGACTACCTGGAAACATGAGGTAAGAAGAGAGATTTGAGGGAAGGGGAAGCCAGATGAGTGAGATTATACTTGAGTTCTCACTTAAAACTGGCTTTCTTTTACCTACCCCAATCCTATTCCCCTCCCAGGCATAGCTGTACTGCTTTGATGTACAAAATGACACAGATGTAATCTAGAGAAAAGTAGGACATGAGAAGGATTTCTGATGACAGTAAATAAGAACAAGTTAAGCAGTCTACAAAATCTTTTAGTCTCTTGGTTTAAAAAACACTGCTAGAAAAATAATCTTTAAGGTGACACTATACAGGAGCCAGGAAAACATGTTAAGATACTGGCTGTTAAATATAAATTTCACGGACCACAAAAGATTATCATGTTCTTTATTAAAAACTTAAATTAATTACAAATTTCCCCCTAATACCCACCTAGAGGTGACCCCATGATGGAGCAGGGAAGGTCCCAGAGACTCTCACAAGCTAAAACACTGTAGCAAACCAGCATTTCTTGAAGTTTCCTCGGTAGTGGAGCAGCACAGGGCCCCTTTGGGCCATGCAAAAAGCACTAGATGCTGGGAATAAAAATGAGTCACTGCATGATGAAATCTAAATCATTTAAAAGATGATGCCAAGACTTTACACTCTACTGGCTTTATAGCTTCTGTTTTAAAACTGGTCCCTTTCCCACCATCCTTAGCTAAGCCAAATAGATTTGGCAACATATCAAAGTTCTGAAATATTTCACAAACCAGCCAATGATTAATCATCATGACCAGACAGTTCATGGGGCAAATGAGATAGATATTTCCTGGAATCAAGATTTTTTTTTTGGTGGGTACCGGGGGTCGACCTCAGGACCTCGTGCGCCAGGAGGCGCCCGTGCCGCTGAGCGATATCACCGGCCCTTTTTTCGTATGTGGGTTCCGGGAGTTGAACTTGGGCCCTCGCGCTTGCCAGGCAGGTGCTTAAGCCGCTGAGCCATCTCACCGGCCCTGGAGTCAAGATTTAAAGAGGTTAACAGAATTTAATAAAAAATTTGCTCTTAGCTGAGAGACCCTACATCAAGGGCTGAAAACATTTCATTATTGTTTGCTGTTAGAAAAAGAAAATACAAATTATTATTTCATCTTTACAAAGGAAAGATTAAATCAAATAGACTTGGATTTCATTGAACTGAGACTCTTAAACTCTAGCATCTAGAGCAGCATGTCCAGTAGAACTTTCTGTGCTAAAACAAATATTCTGTATCTGTGCTGTCCAATAAGATAGCCACTAGCCATAAGTAACTACCGGACATCTGAAATGAGGCTAGAGTAAGAAATTAAATTTTAAATTTTATTTTATTTTAAATAATTTAAGTATCTATATATGGCTAAAAGCTAATATTTTAGGCAGCACAGGTCTAGAGGTCTGGTCATCCCTGGGTAATTGCTTGTATTAGCTTGAGTTCTGACCAAAAGCACTCAAGAGATCTTGGTTTTAAGAATCAGAGCAGCATTAGGGATACCAGAATAATTAATAAGAGTATTAATTACAGTTTTCTATTATACATATAATCATGGTAATCAATTCCTGTGCTGTAAGGTACACAGATGAGACACCTTGGACCTTATGCCACTTAGGAAACCCCCTATTACAAACTCAATGAAAAATAATCACTGGTTTTTTTTTTTGTGTGTGTGTGTGTACCAGGGGGTCGACCTCAGGACCTCGTGCGCCAGCAGGCGCCCATGCTGCTGAGCGATATCACCGGCCCCTTTTTCGTATGTGGGTTCTGGGAGTCGAACTCGGGCCCTCGCGCTTGCCGGGCAGGCGCTTAAGCCACTGAGCCATCTCACCGGCCCAATCACTGTTAAAAGTAGTCCACCCACCATGATGGCTGACTGGCTTGAACCATATCTATATTAGTATTTTTCTTATACTTGATCACTTGGGCCATCTAAATCTTTTTATATTAGGTAAATTGCGAAAATAAGGTACTTTTTTTTTTGACTTAATAAGGATACCCAACGACTACTATCATGCTCATCAAGAAGTCAGACATTATATGTCGTCTGTATCTGCATGCACTAAAATAATCACAAAAGAAATTATAGGCAAAGCAAAGTATAGATTAGGAATTGGCAAGGGGAGAGGGTAAGGGGAAAGAGAACTTTAAAGATTTAAGATATTCCATGTATGGGTACCACAATGAATATAAACCTTATATGTCATAAACATGAGCTAAGAATAATAAAGCAAGAATGAAAATGGGGAAAAGGGATTTAGAGACAGAGGAAGGGGAAGAAGATTAAAAAAAGAAATAAGCTGTGTTATGTACATGTATCTTACTTCCCAAGCTGAAGTAAACTTCATGCACTGCAAACACGTACTAATAAAGTAAAAGCTTTTTTAGTGAAAAAAAAAAAAAAGGAACAGTCAAAATAACGTAGTAAAAATTTTTGCTTTGAATGCCACAGTCTATGTCACAGTGATTAAACTCTGCCATTGGAGTGTGATGGCTGCTATAGACAATATGTAAATGAATGAGCATGATTGTGTTTATTAACACTTTATTGACAAAAATAAGCAGCAGGCTGGATTCGGCCCTCAAACAGTCATTTGCCAACCTACTGTCTAAATCATTGATTCTCAAACCATACTCATAGATTTCCTCAATTTCTTTAAACAAAGTTTAGGGCCTTACCTTCATAAGTTCTCACTCAGTGCCTCCAAGTGGGGCCCGAGGACATGTATTTTTGAAGACTCCTTTGGCAATTCTGCTTAAATTTGAGTCTAGAAACTATTAGTGAGGATGAAAAAAATGTGATATTTGGAAGACAGATGTTGGTTAAATTCTTGTTTCTATATCTAACTATCTTGAGTAAAATTACTTAATGCTTCCAAACCTTAGTTTACTCATCTGAAAAATGGAGATATCTATCTCATACAATTGTACATAATCCTTCATTCAATAAATATTTACATACCTTCCAAGTGCAAAGAACAGTGTTAAATGTTAGGAGAACAAGATAGACATAATTCTTAAATTCACAGAGATTTCAGTCTAGACACAAGCAGAGATTATTAGATAAGTATTAACATAAATAATCTGTTACAATTTTATAAATTAAGATAATGAGGTGGTACAGATGTCTTGAGAACGTAGTACAGGGAAATTGTTCCATAGTTGGTCAGGGATTACTGTCAAGATTAATATTATTAACTAACACAGGTATAATTTATCATTTAAACCATATATACTTTGAGTATTTTCAATTATTTAAATATAATTTAAAACATCCAAACTATAACTTTTATGTTTTTATTTATTTATTCAACAGATGTTTAATGAATGTCCTCTACATGTTAAGCAATAAAACAAGGGATTCCTGGCCTCGTGGAATTTACATTCTGTCTCATATATGATGAGACACAACACATAAACGAACAAATAAGGTAATAAAAAGAATTTGAAGTGAATAAAATGAGGTGATGTGGTAGAGACTGGAAGCTATCTTAATGAAGTCATAGACAAAATATTTGAAACTTGCAGATGAGAAAAAGCTAATCATCTCATTTATATTACTGAATCATGCTTATGAAAGTGTTTTATAAATTTATAAGCACATTTATTATTAGGAAAATAAGATCCTTACCATAAAGGTACTTGCAAATGACATAAAACTATCTTTGTAATATTAAAAGATTCATAAAATGTACAGCATAAGAAGTCATCTAATTGAATGCATGAATTCTCTTTTTCACTATTTAGTCATTCAGCAAATATTTATTGAAGATCTACTATATGCCAAGCCTACTTTTTAGCCCTGAGGATATATAGCAAAGAGCAATAAAGCCAGTTTCTGGCCACATGGAGCTTACATTCTAAAGGTGAAGGCAGATACTATGTAAATAAACATATATGTTTACGTGCTGACTACTATTCTGGCTACATTCCTCTATAAGAACTCCACTTTGTTCCACCTAAATGTAGAACTCAAATTCCCAAAAGCAATACAGATAATCAATCTGTAGGTTAATCAGAAGTCCTACTCCAAGAATGGGCTAACAGTGCTCTCCACTGATCATAGGCATCATAAATTATACAATGTAACAACCATATGGCCATTTAAGTGTTTTCTCATTTTTTGAGTATATCTGTACAGACATCTTTGAAAAGATTATCTCCTTAGGGCAAATTCCAAAGAATGTGATTAATAGACAAAGAGTATGCCTACTTTAGATTCTGATATATATTGCCGACATATCCTCTAGAAAGAGTACACCAATTTGTATTTCTATCAAAAGTATATGAGAGCGTTTCCCATGCTTTTGCTAAAACTATGTTTTAAAATCTATAATTTTGGTAAACCTTATTGGTGAAAAATCAAATACTATTATACTCCCCAGTGATCTGAAGTACCATTTTGATCTATTATTTGCAGTTCTAATGAAGTTAAAAATCTTTTGAGGCTTATTAGGCAGTTAATTTATTTTTGTGCTGAGGTAATTTTTTATTTTCTCACAGAGTTCAAGAGGTCTTTGTAAATTAAGAATATTAGTCTCCTGTCTGTCAAACATGGTAAAGACATTTGTCTCTGTTTGGTAGGGTTTGCCCTTAGGTTTCTCAGTCTTTTATGGTTTCTTTGGTTTCCACACCATACTTTCTTCATTTTGATATTAAAAAAATTAACTCAGGCTTTCTTTTAGGACTTCTCTGGTTTCTTTTTTTTTTTTTTTAATATTTAAATGTTTGATTTATTTGAAATTTGTAATTTATTTTATGAAACAAATCAGGCACAGATCTAGCTTTCCCTTTTCATCTTTATTCAATAAATGTGCTCAAAGCTCATCTACCGAATGGGGCATCTTCTCCCCACTGATCTGAAATATCATTTTGATCTCATATTAATTTCTTATATATTCTTAGATCTATTTTTGGACTCTATTCTGTTCCTCTCATTAGTCTGTCTATTCCAGAACTAAGAGCACTCTGTTTCACACAATTTCATAATTTAAAAATCTGCTACAGCAAGTCCTTTCCAGAAATCCTACCTTCAATACTATGCTCTCTTGGCACTTTTCAGATTATTAATAACTTGTGGCATACCCAATACTAATAAAAACTATCATTCTAAAATGACTAAGCTAAGGGGGCCGGTGAGATGGCTCAGCGGCCTATGCGCCTGCCTGGCAAGCACGAGGGCCCAAGTTCGACTCCCGGAACCCACATACAAAAAAAGGGCTGGTGATATCGCTCAGCGGCACGTGTGCCTGCTGGCGCGCGAGGTCCTGAGGTCGACCCCCAGTACCCACAAAAAAAAAAAAAAAAAAAAAGACTAAGCTAAGATTAAGTTATAGGATATACAATAGTTCATTCTCAAAACATTGTCCATAGTCCTTTAAAATCGTTGCTTGCTATTTTTTAATGGCTCATCTAAAAATAAAACATCAAACCAAAATAAAATTTCTGAAAATAAATAACACTAATTTATACCATTAGTGCCCTTTTAAATAGAGTGGTACCTTGGTTCATGGACTTAATTCTGGTCCAAATCAAACTGGATGAGAACCAAGTCAAATTTCCCTATAAGGTCAACACTGAACCTAACCACTGAATTTGATTTGGTTCTCATCCAAATCTGGTCGGTTTGTGACCAGAATCATGGAAAGAATTAAGTTTGTGAATCAAGGTACCACTGTATACCATGATATAACCTCCCAGATAAAAGTAAAGAGCTCATCAAATGCTCTGGCTAAAAAGGGAGGTTTCAAGTAGAAGCTCAGTGCCTGGTATACATGCAATGGTTTCATTAGCATACATTTCTACCATCTGGAGTTTGGTTTTAGAAAATGCATACACAGAAGAGTACAAGTGACTTACTACGTTCAGCCCGTCATCAAATGCCTCAAGGTTGGAGAAGAAGGTTGGGATAAAAAGTTTCTTTTCTTTCCTTTTTTTTTTTTTTTTTTGGTACTGGGACTTGAACTCAGGACCTTGCGCCAGGCACTGTGCTGCTCGGTTATCTCCCGGGCCCAAAAGTTTCAACTATGATACTGCTTAGTAACATTTCCATGTAGTTTTCTCTTTGAAAAAGATGAAAAAGTCACTTGAGATATTTTTATTTATTAAAAATAAAGCATCTTAGAGGAAGTTTAGTGTTCTTTACAGGCAAAAGAAAGGAGAGAGGATTGAACAAGGAGAAGAAATCAAAGGCTTTCTGAAAGGACAGGCAGGTATCCTGAAATGAGAAAGATCTGGACTTGGGAGGCTTCACAGAAACAGAATCGCAATATTTAAGCTAGACAGACTCTTAAGAGTTTCTTAAAATAAACTTTTGGCTTTCTTGGCCTCATATCTTTGCCTATGTCACTTCTACCCACTGACTTGACACTCAGCAAAAATGCTGCATAGCCTTATGACATTTTTGTCTCCCAAGAACAAATCCTACCATTTATCTCTCTCCCATAATATACATAAGGCATAGCCTGTTCATACCTTTATTTTTATCCTCATCACATCATCACTGCAATTTCTTACATAAACTCTTTACGGTTAGGGGCTATCTGTTACTTTTTTCTTTTTTTAAATCTTCACTGCTTAACACAGGGCCTGCAACTTAACAGAAGCTCAATAAAGGTTTCTGAGTAGTCAGGAGTGGTGGTGCATACCTGCAAACCCATGGTAGGTGGAGGCAGAAGGATCTCATGAGTTCAAGGCCAGCCTAGGCTACATAGTTAGTCTCAGGCAAGGGTGGACTACAGACAGAGACCCTGTCTCCAAAAAAAAGTTTCAGAGTGAATGAAAAGAAAAGCAGTAAACAGGTAACAGTTTTACTCTTTCCTATACTAGTAACATCCATGTGGGATATTAAGTTTAGTCTGGGAACTATACTTTGAGAAATATAAAGCAAACCAGAGTTTAAATAGTGATCTTATGGTAAAGAGACTCAAAACTATGCCACCTGAGGATCAACTGAAGCAGTAGTTCATGAACTTTTAGGATAAATAAGAAAACAAAGACTCAGAGCCATTTCCTTATCCATCCAACAAATATTTACAGTATTATTCTGGGTGCTAGAGATACAACCATGCTCAAAAAATCATCCTTGTCCAAACAGAGCTTCAGTTTAGTGAGGGGCAGAGGTTAAATGTAGTATCTTGTAGTAAGGGCTATGCTTGGAGAAGCAGAGGGTGCTTTAGGGGTACCTGAAGGTTTGTGGAAGGCTTTCCAGAGGAAGTAACCTTTAGCCTCTAAGAAAAGGATAAAAGGATAAGCAGGACTCAAAAAGAAAGGTAACTTTTTTTGTTTATTTCACACAGAAAAAAGCATATATAAGGTGAGGAAAAAGTGGTTCTAAATACTGGATATTTTGGAGTGGGTGCTGATTGGAGTTTAAAAGACAAATAGTTTCAAAAAGATGTTGCAGATGGAGGCAATATTGAAGTATGAGAGCATCTCGTACACCAGGTTACACTATGTTAATGAGAAGCAGTACAGGGCCGGTGAGATGGCTCAGCGGCATAAGCGCCTGCCTGGCAAGTGCGAGGGCCCGAGTTCGAGTCCCGGAACCCACAAACGAAAAAAGGGGCCGGTGATATCGCTCAGCGGCACGGGCGCCTGCTGGCGCACGAGGTCCTGAGGTCGACCCCCGGTACCCACAAAAAAAAAAAAAGAGAAGCAGTATAGACAGGTTTGGGGTGTAGTCATCTTGACCACAGAGTGAAGAATGGACAGGAGGGAAGTAAGGCAGGAGGCTGGAAGACTAGGAAGCTATGCCCATAATCTAGGTATGAGACAATGGTGACTTCAACTAGGAAAATGTCAGAATGACAACGAGAAGGTAATCCTTAGAGCTATTTTCTAATAACCAGAGGCCAGTGAGTAAAAACAGGATAAACATGTTCGTATGGTCCTGAAAGTTAAAATGCAGCTAATAAAAAGAAACATATTTTGGCCCAATTAAGTATCTGTCCAATATGAAGCAATTTATCTAAGGAGGTTGCACATCCTTAAGAACTTGTGGAGTTCAAAACATTTTATAAGAAATTCAGAAAGTTAAAATTTGAAAAGCTAGACCAGGGGAGATTAAAGTTTTTTTTCCAACACTGAGGTTTTTTTTTTTTTGTGGGTACCGGGGGGTTGACCTCAGGACCTCGCGCGCCAGGAGGCGCCCGTGCCGCTGAGCGATATCACCAGCCCCTTTTTCATATGTGGGTTCCAGGAGTCGAACTCGGGCCCTCACGCTTGCCGGGCAGGCGCTTAAGCCACTGAGCCATCTCACCGGCCCAACACTGAGGTTTTAAGAGGCTACTGAATTTTATATCAGTTTGATATCTGGGGTTGCCCTCTATGCTCAAGGGGGAAAATAAAATATGCAGGACTCTTAAGTTACATCAGAGAATATGCCTGTGCTACCAACTGTCTCATAAGGAAAACTAAACTTTCAAAGTTTAACATCACTTGCTAACATATACTTCATGTAAATTTAGTATCCATGTTTCACAACTCCTTGTCAGCAAACAGGTTTATGGCATGCCTAAAGCTGTGACTAAACTGCAACTGTTATTATCATTCATACCAGCAACAAAAACAGCGGCCTCTATCACAATGAATATTTTCCATGTGCCTTCCTGACACTAGACTAGCTCAGTATCTCCCATATTTAAGTAGGTTTTATGCTTATTTTAAAGATGAGGAAATGGGTTCAGAAAGATTAAGTAATTTGCATGAAGTTATAAAACTGATGATTGGGGAATATAGGTTTGACAGACTCCAAATTCTGACAGACTCCTATGTCAATACTTTTTCCACTACATGTTGCCACCTTACACTTCAGGAAAGTTTTAAGGAATAATGAAAGTAACTACCATTTTTTTTCTTTTTTGTGGGTACTAGGGGTGGACCTCAGGACCTAGCGCGCCAGCAGGCGCCCGTGCTGCTGAGCGATATCACCGGCCCTTTTTTTTGTATGTGGGTTCTGGGAGTGGAACTCAGAACCTCGCGCTTGCCAGGCAGGTGCTTATGCCGCTGAGCCATCTCACCGGCCCTAACTACCATTTGTTTACAAAGGCCAGGCACTTTTTTTTTTTTTTTTTTTTTTGTGGGTACCGGGGGTCAACCTTAGGACCTCGCGCGCCAGCAGGCGCCTGTGCCGCTGAGCGATATCACCGGCCCTTTTTTTCGTATGTGGGTTCCGGGAGTGGAACTCAGAACCTCGCGCTTGCCAGGCAGGCGCTTATGCCGCTGAGCTATCTCACCGGCCCAAGGCCAGGCACTTTTACCTGCATTATTTCATTTCATTCCTTTCTTCAGCTCACATTCATAATGCTTCATTTCAAAGAATGTCACAAGATTTTACTTAAAGTCAAGTCTGAGTATACAGTTGCTGAACAGAATGAAAATCATAATATTCCTCCACAATTGAAAACTATTTGAGAGACTTGAAGATGTTTTCAGAATCTGTTAGCATATAAAATCTTCTTTACAGTCCTATGAAGTAGGCAGAATGAGATTATCCCCATTTTACAAATCAGAAAACTAAGGATCAGAGTTACAGA
Source organism: Erethizon dorsatum (assembly GCA_028451465.1). NCBI lineage: Eukaryota > Metazoa > Chordata > Mammalia > Rodentia > Erethizontidae > Erethizon > Erethizon dorsatum. Next base: position 102,412,478 of record CM051827.1, on the reverse strand, counting down.
GTGACTAAGCGGCAAGTGTTGGTTCTCAACAAAACCAAGAGTGTTGGCTCCTCATGTCGTGTTCTACTACTTTATATCTTCGTATGTACCACTAGGCAGTGGAAAGTACTATGTCATAGGAAGAAAAAGCAAGAGGAAGCAAGTAGATAGTGACAGTAATGGAGCTGAACACAGGAAATTGCAATAACAAAATATATCAAAGTACTGAACAAAAACTGATAAAGGTATCAGGACGTCAACATTTATGTAACATGTAGAAGGATTCTAAAGACTATATGACATTAAAAATGATGTTTATATAGAAACCCTGAAAGTTGACTGGGAAATATTAATTTTATTCTTCAAATCTTAGTCCTGAAGTACACTAAGCAGGGGTGAAAACCAAATGCAATATTACTCTGACTTGCTACTTGATAATGCTTTAATATTTCAGTTTTTATTTTGCTCATAAATTAAGAAAACTTGTTCTTTCAGTTGTGAATAACTTTATTGTTCCTTTCAAGAACTTCCACAAATCCATTTGAATCTGGTCAGTTTTCAGTATACAAATTCAAATACTGCATTATTTAAATCATGCACTCAAAATTTTTTTTACCTTGCTGTGTCCACTAATGCATATTAATAATATGAACCTTACCCAATCTGAACAAAACCCTCATACTGAAGAACCTCTAAAACCTAATGAATATTTTGATATTGTCCTCACCATTCCAGACACTAGAAAACTTTTAGGTTTAATTTCAATTAAATTTATCTTATGAGTAATATCTTCTGGGAAAATTCCACCAAACTCTTGATTTATACATTGAGACTTTGTTTTAGTTCTGGATTCAGTGAATTAAGAGTTAGCTTCAGTTTGGTTCATTTTCCTTTCTTGGCTGTTAATCCTGATGTGTCAACTTTATTGGGTTAAGAAATGCCTTGCAAGTTAGTACAGGATGCTCCTGGATGTGTCCAGGTAGGGTATAGAGAGATGGCCTTGGACACTGTATATGGTCCTTCACCTATTCCTCTCTGGAACTGTCCCACTGTTCTGCTTCCTGGCTGCCATGAACTAAGCAGCTTTGCTCTGCCATGCCTCTCCCCATAAGGTTTCTGGCTTGGAGCCTGCCAACAATATACTGAATTTCCTGAAACCATGAGTTAAATTAAATCTTTCTTCCTTTAAATTGTGGGTGTTGGGTATTTTTTCTCAGTGATAGGAAGGCTGACTGATACACTTGGTCTGTGGCTGTCTGACAAATAGGCTTGACATGATGGCTGAGACAAATTATTGGGCTAATTAGGCAGATAAGAGCACAAGCTTCACTGGTTTGTGAGCGGAGATACATGGAATTCTTTTCCTCTTGGATTAAAACCAGTTACAATCTAATTCCTGGTCGAGTAATTCCCCTTATTCAACAGAAATGAGAAAAATATCTTACCTAGCTCCAGGATGTCAGTAGTTTCTATTAAAGAAAAAAATGTCATAGGTCATCATGACAAGCATACCAAAATGATAGAAATGTGAAATTCCGGGTTAAAATACGGGTTTGAAATTTTGTGTAGTTCGATTATTTTATTTAAAAACATACTGAGTTTTATTAGTAGTTGTGGAAATACACCACCCAATTTTGCCTTCCTTCGGAGCTTAAACTAGTAAAAACTATGGAAATCCAGGGAGACTAAGCAATTATGCCTAAAGCTATAAAGCTAAATTGGGATTATTTATGCTCAGAATTTAGGTTTCCTGATTTTCAGCTCAAAATAAAGTGTATTGCATTTGACAGACATCTCTATAAATGACAATATTTGCTTTTGCTTTAATCAGTGAATTATCTGTAAAATCAGATCTTTAAGAACAAATGCTTTATAGGGAAAACATCAAATAAAAACTTTTTCACACTAAATTGCTTTTTTCTTACCTTGATACTGGGGTGCACACTCTGATCGGGGACAATTGTATTTCCTAACGTCATTCCAGTCTGTAGCTACAGGAAGAGAGAAAATAGTTGCTTGGAAAGAAAATACAAAATTCAATACTTTTCCAATTTGGCAGTATGCATTAATATTTTTCATAAAATAGACTACTTCTGAGATTCTACTCTAAGGAAATAACCCAAATACAGAACAGGTTTTGTTATTGATTGACTGACTGTCTGATTAATTGATTGACACAGGTTCTTACTATGTAGTTCAGGCTGGCCTAGAACTCACTATGTAGTGTTCCTCCTGCCTCAGCTTCCTGAGTGCTGGGATTGCAGGTGTGTGCCACCATGCCCAGCTTGAAAGGTTTTATTTTTTCTAATTAATTAAGTTTATTGGTACATTTTAAGTATACATAATGATCACATTCATCATAGGGAATTTGTACCTGTACATGATATAACCTGATTCTCTTTTTTTCCTCATTCCCCTGCCCTCCCTTCAACTCCCTTCAATTCTCTATGACGAATGTGATCATTATGTATACTTAAAACAATGCTGAGATTCCATTTCACCCCAGAAAGAATGGCTGTTATCAGGAAATCAACCAATAACAAATGCTGGTGGGGCAGTGGGGAGAAAGGAACCCTTCTTCACTGTTGGTGCGAGTGTGGACTGGTGCAACCACTGTGGAAATCAGTGTGGATTCCTCAAAAAGCTAGGACTAGAGGTTTCATTGCATCTCTTGAATGACCAATGATGTTGAATATTTTTTCATATATTTATTTGCCATTTCTACTTCTTCATCTAAGAAGTCTCTATTCATTTCAGATGTCCATTTTTGGATTGGGTCTTTAAATTTTGAGGGGGGTCTGATTTTTTTGAGTTCTTTATATATTCTAGATAGTAGTTCGAAAAGGTTTTATTTTAAAAGCTTTAGCATTACTTATAATAGCAGAAAAAGAAGAGAAGGAACACCTAAATGTTCAAAACAGAACACTGATTAAGATTTGGCCATGTAATCACTTGGAAAAGTACTTTGCAGGTGTTAAATTCTTACAAAGGCTAAAGAGCAAATGGGAAAATGGTGAATTTATAATGTTATCAGGTAAAACATGGCAACAAAAATTGCATTCATGGAATAATCACAATTATGTAAAAAAGAAAAGAAAAGAAAACAAAAATTAAAAAAATGAGCACCGCTGTGGGTGAACTGTGCTTTCTGAAACTTTACTTAAGTCCCTCCTTCCCAGTATTTCAGAATGTGGCTGTATTTGGAGACAGAATCTTTACAGAGGTAATGAAGTTAAAATGAGGTCATTAGGGTGGGCTCTAATCCAATATGACTGGTGTCCTTACAAGAAGAGAAAATTTGGACACAGGGCTAGAGAAAAGATCATACAAAAACAGAAGACAGCCATCTGTTTACCAAGGACAAGAGGCCTCACAGGAAAACAATACTGAAGACATCATGGCCTTGGACATTTACTCTCCAGAATTATGAGGAAATAAATTCTGTTGTTTAAATCACCAAGTTTGTGGTCATTGTTATTACATCCCTAACAAACTAAAGCAATCCCTGAAAATGATCACAGAAAAAAAAGAAGTAAACATAGCATATATAAACAACTAGTTATATTTCTGTGGTAGTACTAGGTTCCTCCTTTCTGGGTTTTTTTTTTTTTTTGTGTGTGTGGGTACCGGGGGGTCGACCTCAGGACCTCGCTCGCCAGGAGGTGCCCGTGCTGCTGAGCGATATCACAGGCCCCTTTTTCGTATGTGGGTTCCGGGAGTTGAACTCGGGCCCTCGCGCTTGCCGGGCAGGCGCTTAAGCCACATCTCACCGGCCCTCCTTTCTGTTTTTTAACCTTATATAAATTCAAATATATATTCCATAGAAGAAATGTTATTCATATAACAGGAATATGTTTTCCTTGTTTGTATATTTAGATTCATTCACTGACTTCCACTTTCTTACCATCAATCACTCATCAGGTCTTCAGTTCTCTTCTTATCCTGCTCAGATTCCATGGTCTCTCATTAAAATCACTCCATGGCAAACACTTTTAACTCCATCACATATTTTTTTGGTCAAACTGGCCTAGTAAAGTCTTAATCCAAACTCTGGTTGAAGCCACTACCAATCTATACTGTGTCTATCCCAGCAGCTCACTAGTGCTAAAGAAAAAAAAAGCTTACTGGTCTCACCTTTAAATTCACAGTTCGAGGGCCGGTGAGATGGCTCAGCAGCGTAAGCGCCTGCCTGGCAGGCGCGAGGGCCCGAGTTTGATTCCCGGAACCCACATACGAAAAAAGGGCCGGTGATATCGCTCAGCGGCACGGGCGCCTGCTGGCGCACAAGGTCCTGAGGTCGACCCCCGGTACCCACAAAAAAAAAAAATAAATAAATTCACGGTTCGATTATCAAATGTCACTTTATACTGTCCAGAAATCACATCATATTTCTCCACTGTTTTGCTTTTCCACTCTCCAAAAAAATATTTTTCTACACTTTTTCTCTCTCCTCAAATTCCAAATATCCCCACCTCCAATGTTTCTTAAAGGAAGACCTTTAATTCAGGGTTCAATCAGAAACAGAAATAAGGGTAGGAATGCTTCCACTTCATTTCACAAAGGTAGAGACTTGATCTGGTTTAGTGGTACATTGTCAGTGTATAGTGTAGCAGCAGGAACTCAATGTTGGGTGAATGAATTAATCTGCTCACATATCATTCTTCCTGACTTCTGTTACTGTGGATGAAGTATCTGATCGTATAAAAAGACAGCTCTCCATTTTGCTCAAATCCCATCATCTTTATCCTTTAAAGGGCTTTGCATATATCCCTTCTAGTAGGTCATCTACACTAGCATTCTTACTGTTCATTATTTCCTACCAAAAATATAATCTTCTAAACACTTCTTCTAGCCTTTGCTGACTCCCACACATATCCCTCCTTTTATATTCTTCCATTTCTCTGCTCTCCTTCACAGGAAAACTTAAAGGGTTGTCTATAGTTATTGCCTTCTAACTTCCTCACATTATTTCCTCATTCAAATAGTTTTCCTGCTCACTATTCCATTGAGATTACTCCAAAATTCACTTTTCCAGGACTGGCCTCTTCTTGGAATTCCCTAATCACATATACAACTACTTAGGCCATCTCTCCATGGTTATCAGATATTTCAAACTTAACACAGCTAAAACAGAATGCTGCCCTTAGCCAACCTGTTCTTACTTTTGTCTTCTCCAATTCAGTAAATGGTACTTCCATCACCTAGTGGCATGCAAGCTACTGAAGGTTGGCAACATGGTCTTCCACTCACCAAGGCTGAGCCGGCCATAGCCACTGTTAAGCATCAATCTGCCAGCAGCAGAGACAAACACTGAGCACCCAATATGACATCATTCCCCAGGGTGATCAGCCAGCTACTTGGTGGCAAATTGATTACACTGAACTACTTCCAGAATGAAATAGCAGGGTTTTATCCTTTCTGGATTGAACACAACTCTGGATATAGATTCCATGCTTATCCTTTTGCCAAAACTACCATCCACAGACTAGAGAATGCCTTATTTACCATCATAGTATCCCATACAGCACTGCTTCCGAACAAGGAACTCACTTCATAGTCAAAGAACTACAGCAATGGGTTCTTGTTCATAGAATTCATTGATCTTACTATGTTCCCTACCATCCTAGGGCATCTGGCTTGATAGAACAGTTGAATGGCCTTTTGAAGATTCAATTACAGAACTAGCTAGGTAGCAATACCTTATAAATTTGGAGTTAGGTTGTCCAGAGGCTGTCCATACTCTGAATAAATGTTTAATACATGGTACTATTTTTCTGACAGCCAGGATTCACAGGTCCAGGAATCAAAGAATAGAAATGGGAGTAATATCATTCTCCATTATTCCTAGTGGCCCACTAGTAAAACCTCTATTTTCTGTTCCCATGAGTTCATTCTCTGCTGACCCAGAGGTTTAAGTTCTAGAGGAAGGAATGTTTCTACTAGGAAACACAATAATGATTCTCCTGAACTGAAAGTTAAGATTGCCACCCACTCACTTTGGGCTCCCCATGCCTCTGAGTCAACAGGCCAAGAAGAGCATTTCAGTATCACCTGAGGTGACTGATCTTGACAATCAAGGGGTAAATAGGACTACTCATCCACAATGGAGATAAGAGAGAATATGCCTGGAACACAGGTGATTGCTTAGCGTATCTTAATATTACCATGCACTGCTACTTAGGTCAACAAAAAACTACAACAACCCAATCCAGGCAGGACTATAAATAGCCCAGAACCTTCAAGAATGAAGGTCTATGTCGCCCAGTGAGGTAAGGAACCACAACCAGATAAGGTTCATGATAAAAGTAAAGGGAGGGGGCCGGTGAGATGGCTCAGCGGCTTAAGCGCCTGCCCGGCAAGCGCAAGGGCCCGAGTTCGACTCCCGGAACCCACATACGAAAAAGGGGCCGGTGATATCGCTCAGCGGCACAGGCGCCTGCTGGCGCGCGAGGTCCTGAGGTCGACCCCCCGGTACCCACCCAAAAAAAAAAAAAAAGGAACTAATTTTTCAAAGCATTCTATGAATAATGACCATGTTTCAAAGTATATTATAATATGTAGATACTACTTAATAATCAGTTCTATCTCTTTTAGCCAGGCAGTATCTTTCTTCTCTGGTAGCTCCTTTCCCAGTTAATGTAACCACTTAGAAACTAGGAGTCCTCCAACTGATTTGGAGGACAAAGGAGAGCAGAGAATTACGGAGAACTCCCACTTCATCCTACAAATTAATTATCCAATTCCGTCAGTTCTACTTCTAAAATGACCAGCTCCTCTTTCCCATCTCTCTGCTCCTATTCTGTGTTTAGGATGTCATTATTTTGTACCTTCCTTGATCAATAAAACAGTTACTTAATACTTGTGTCTAATCTTAACTTTTCCAGTTCATACAGCAACACTGTTTTTCTAAAATACATATCAAATATGTCACTACCCAATTTCAAGGATCAAGCCTGAATTGTATCCAAACCTGTCCAAACACATCAGACTTTCCCTTATCTATGGACCTTGCCTACTTCTCCCTTTGGAGGATTCCTACTTAGGTCTCAAGGTCCAGGACAATTGTCACTTTGTAATAGCTTTCTGGTAACACCTATAAGCAAAGTCCTAGCAAAACAGTTATGCAATAAGAGAACAGTTATACCTGTGAAGAATATTTCAATGCATGATCTCATCAAAACAGCTGTAACATAGAGAATGATACCTAGATATAAAAAACCACTATGGTGGGCCGGTGATATAGCTCAGCAGCATCAGTGCCTGCCTGGCAAGCAAGAGGTCCTGAGTTTGACTCCTGGTACCCACATATTAAAAAAAAAAAAAAAAACACTATGGTTAATAAAGAATAATTGAACATAGATAATCTAAAACACAGATAATATATGTCATTTATATTTAGCTTTATCTTATTTTTCTTTTCTTTTTTTTTCTTCTTTTTATATGCGGGTACCAGGAGTTGAACTCAGGACCTCGTGCTTGCCAGGCAGGCGCTTATGCCACTGAGCTATCTCACTGGCTCTATCTTATTTTTCTACTATATATTTACTATTTCAATCATACTTTACCTACACTAATATTAAAATGAACTGGCTATTGCTTAATGGGTACAGAGTTTCAGTTTTATGAGGTAAATATTCTAGAGGTAGATGGTGGTGCTGGTTGCGCAGCAATGTGAATGTCATTCTGAAACACCACTGAGCCATACACTTCACAACTGTTAAAATGGAGGGCTGGGGGTACACCTGAATGGTGAAGTGCTTGTCTTGCATGTGTGAGACCCTGGTTTTGATCCCCAACACTGAAGAAAAATGGAAAATTTTTCCATTATTAAATGGAAAATTTGTTAGGTACATTTTGCTACAATTTAAGCAATTAATTAAAAATCATCCTTCATTCCTGGAATGTCAGGGTGAGTGGAGGCTCAGAGGTTGCTGTATTGATTCCAGAGCAGGTTCATACAACATCTACCATCACCAAATACTGTACCAGGCCAGTGCCAAGCATTTTCATAGATATCATCTCAGGTATTATTAGTATCTTTTTAAAGATAAGGAATCTAAGGATCAGTAAGTTTAACAGTATCATGGAGGAGACGGATTGGTCAGGCAACAGCAACGTAAGATATATAGTAACAATCTACAAAAAGAGCAAATCTATAAATAAAAAAATTGAATTGCAGTCACACCTGAATCCTTTTACTATAGATGAATTCACTCAACAAATACTTACCCTCTGCTATTTGTCCATTACTATTCTAGACACTGGAGATGGATCACTGAATAAAACAGATAAAGACTTCTGTGCTAGCTTAGCTTATATTCTGTTGGGATGGTTATCAAGGACTTCACAAAATCTTTTGATTGGAGGCATTTGTAAAAGCATTTATTGCAAGGAAACTGATGTCAGAGATTTCCTGGCAATGAGAATTATCCTGTAGAGGATGGGTTATTTAGCCTCGAAAATGTCCAAGCAGAAAGAAAGGCTGGATGACCACTTATCAACAAAGATATGAAAACTTCTCCAAGCTGAAAGGGCTCTCATGGGTTGGAAAGGGAGTTAACTAGGTAAACTTTCAAGATCCTATTAAACCTTAGAATTCTGTTTCACTAAGCAGCAAACAATATCATGGGGGCTAAGAGAGTAGTAATGTATCTTGTGTGCCTATATTTGTGTTTGAACATATGTGTCTACCCTGATTATGAACTATTTATCAGCATGGATTATGTAATAATCTCCTTTGTATCTCACATATCTGGGTCAATGAAATGAATGAATGAAGGGATGCAAGAGCAGTGGATCACTTGCTGTGCCAAGTTGTTCAATTTGACCTTTATATTCCATTTCCAACATACTGTTTTCAAAACAACTCTCTAAAGTCTTTATTTCCTTATTGAAATTACAATCATTCAAGCTTTAAACAAAAATTCATTGACTATATATACACATACACTGCAGACCTGTGTTAGGTCATGAGAATTCAAGAAATAACAAAGCATACTCTTCAGTCTAGAAGGAGAAAGACATACATAAAAGTAATACAGTATTACAGGTGTTATGTTAAAAGTAAGGAGGCTCAGAAGGAAGAAGTGAGGGGAAGAGCCAGTTCCACCTGGGAAGAGGGTAGGAAGACAAGAGTTTAAAAGAAAAGATAACATTTCAAATTGAGTATTGGGGACTTTGGGATGATGTAATAGAAAGCTATAGTGTGAAGAAGGCATAAAGAAAAAAATGATGAAGCTCTCATGTTAGAGTTGCTCAGTCCAATGGTAGCCACTAGCCATATGAAACTACTGAGCACTTGAAATGTGGCTAATGTGACTAAGGAAGTGAATATTTAATTCTGCTTAATTTTCATTAATTTAAATTTTTAAAAACTGACTGGAGTTACTGGGGAAACTTTTAAGTGTGCTTGGAACAATACTAGGTCTGTGAATCTATTTTTTCAACTGTAAATTTTTTTTTTTTTTGTGGGTACCGGGGGGTCGACCTCAGGACCTCGCGCGCCAGCAGGCGCCCGTGCCGCTGAGCGATATCACCGGCCCCTTTTTCGTATGTGGGTTCCGGGAGTCGAACTCGGGCCCTCGCGCTTGCAGGGCAGGCGCTTAAGCCGCTGAGCCATCTCACCGGCCCGTAAATTTTTTAAAATCTAAATATAGATCAAGTATTTCTGACAAAACCTGGTATCTGAATTAAGATGTGCTGTAAGCATAAAACACACACCAAATTTCAAATCTTTTTTTCATCATAAAAATTTTACTGGTCACTTACAAAAATAATATTGTAGATAAAGTAAATAAACATAAATATATTACTAAATTAATTTCTCTTTTCTAATGTGGCTATTATAAAATTTAAAATTAAATATTGTATGTGGTTTGCACTGATTTTTATTGGACAGTTTCATGTTGGACAAATGCAATTCAGTATGGCTTGGGAATAAGGCATAGGGCAGAGCATGGAAAGAGAAAAAGTGGTTAATATCAGCAGCCCTAGTTTTTACTGTAATGCAGCAAGAAGAAGTGAAAGGGTAGAGAGAAAAAGAGGTAAGAGACAGGTGAGAGAATATATTAATATAAAGGCCTATTATACCCTTTTATTTCATGTAGTTAGGTTGTTCAGCTTCCCTAGAAATTAAAAGAATCCTAGCTATTCAGATATATAGACAGAAGAATACAGTACCCTTCTGAGAAAATATCCTGACTTTAGTGTGAAGCAGAAGAACAAGCTTGACTTAATACCAAACTAGAAAAATTATCCCATATCAGTTAAGTCCTGAGCAGAGGACAAAAAAAGGCAAGACATAATAACCTAGAAAAAGATAAAGACATTGTATTACAGCAATACATGCATACCAATATTTATAGCAGCATAATTAATAGCTAAATCTTAGAAGCAGTCTATATATACACCAACAGATGAACAGACAAAGAAAATGTGGTATCTATACTTCAAGATAAACTTGCGACATTTGTAGGAAAATGGATATACCCTGAAAACATGTTAAGTGAAATACATCAGACACATAAGCTTAAATACCTTACAGTTTCTCTGCTTGAGTTATCCATAGTACAAATAAAAAGCAAAATAGAAGACTGATAAAAGGAAACGGAGATCTTTTGCAAACAGGAAGGGAACCAAGAGACTGACGGTTGGGCGAGGGGGAAAGGGAAGGTGACATAAAAAGATTTAAGACGTATCATGTATATGTACCAACTACCCACAATGAATGTAATCATTATATGTCACAAAAATGAATTAAAAAAATAGCAATAATATTGAAAATAGGGAAAGGAGACACTGAGGGAGGGAGAAATGTGCAGAGAGGAAGTGGATAAAAAGTACTCCCAAAGAGGAATGTAAACATCATGTACTGCAAACACATAGTAATAAATAAAATAAAATAACCCAGAAAAATATGCTTGAATGCAAAGATTTTCTCCCTGAAGATTTTTGATAGGTTGTTAGCATTCACAAAATTCAAATTTGATTTAGAATCTAAGTCCTATAATTTTTGTTTCTAATAAATCCAATTAATACTATTGAAAAGTCACTATAAAAATGGCAACAATGAGTAACTTCCAGAAATGATTATAAATTTTAGTGACACTTAAGTAAGATGATATAAAGTATCCAGCACACTGATTAACACAGAGAACAAGCGTATTAAATAATAGCTTTTTCTTATTTTCCTTTATTAATAACCTCAAATGTGGCCAAACTATTAGAGAAATATTTGTAGGTATTTAAAAAGTAAAACTTTAAACTTCCTTTCTAACTTAGAAAATTTATGCCAATGACAAAAATGAGATCATGACTATAAAGAAAAGAAAAAGTCTATTAGTAATGAGGAACTCCTTAAACGTCCTTGTTAGGTCTCTTAATCCCTTACTCCTAGGCTAGCATAAAAGAATACTTACCACTAGGCTGCATAGTTAGTGGACTAAAAAGCTGGTCAAAGAATTAAGACGTTTGGGCTTTATCCTTTGATCCACCAATACTTTGCTCTGACTTCTGACCAGTCAGTTTCTCTGTATGCTAATTTCTCCATCTGTAAAGTAGAGGAGGGGAGAGGGAGGGGGATAATTATTAACCTATACTACAAACTATATTATAAGAAAAATAGTACATTTCAATATACATTTTTTGCTATAAGAATACCTCAGAGTTGGGTAGTACTTTATAGCAAGCACCACAGGTATAATTTAAGCCTCTATAGTCACAGAAATTTACATGATTGATACATTTGGTTTCATGCAAGTACTGAATATAGTTTCCACCTAACCAGGTTAAGCCAGAAAATCCAAAAATACTAAAAATCCATTAACATAGTGTTGAAGCTCTAACCCCAATCTGACTGTATTTGGAGACAGGGCTTTTAAGGAGGTAATTAATGTTAAATGAAGTCATAAAGGTAGGGCCCTAATCTGATAGAAGTGACATGAGAGCTCTCCTTCCCTCAGAGAAAAAGACCATGTAAAGACACATTGAGAAGAGGCCATCTATATCGAGGAGAGAGACCTCACCAGAAACCAATCCTGCTGACACCTTGATCTCTCATGACAGAAATGTTCTACAACCATGTTGTTGAGTGGATAGCCAGCCACTAGCTATATGTGGCTATTCAGTACTTGAAATGTGGCTGGTGGAATAGCTGTGGAATTGCATTATTGATTGTTATTTTTTATTAAATGTAAATAGGCACATGTAACTACTGACTACTGTATTAGACAGTACAAATCTAGAGACTGTAAAGATTCTGTTACTTTTGGAAATTCTTGAAGGAAAGATAAAAAGTGGCAAAAAGCTGACAAAGTTATGGAAGAATTCTCTTGAAATGTGATAAAATAACCACAACTGGCCCCTCTTTGAAACAAGGAAAAATTGAAATAATTGTTCATATATTAAGAGAGAGTTGAGTTTTAAGTCGTCACTTACATATTAGTAATTATTATTAACATTACATAGCTATCATTTCTAAGTGTTTACCATGTGCCAGACAGTACGCTAGGTACTTCAATGACATAATCTTGTTGAACCTTCACCATATAGCATGGCGTTATTGCCTCTTTTTATGAATGAGGAAATGATACTCAGAAGATTGAGTAACTTGCTAAAAGGTTATGGTCAGTATAAAAGTCAAGATATGAATCTGAGCTATACTCCTAACTACACTGGTCTCCTGTATCTACATGGTGCTCCACCCTCTAAAAGTCACAAAAAGAAATCTTACAAATGCTTCTAACATGAAATAGCTCAGCTTGGGGAGAAATGACCAAGTGAGTGTAGATATTCTGTTCATTTTACTACAGTAAAAACTGAAGCTCTAGGGCCAGTGAGATGGCTCAGCAGCATAAGCGCCTGCTTGGCAAGTGTGGGGGCCCGAGTTCGACCCCTGGAACCCACATATGAAAAAAGGGCCGGTGATATCGCTCGGCGGCACGGGCGCCTGCTGGTGCGTGAGGTCCTGAGGTTGACTCCCGGTACCCACAAAAACAAAACAAAACAAAACAAAGCAAAAAACAAACTGAAGCTCTAATAGCTGAAGGACTTATTAGCTTGATCTAGACATTGAGTAAGACTAGGCATAATGTGGAATTTTAAAAGGTAAAGCTAGATTAAATGTAGGACTCGATAACATGCAGTAAATATTCATAGAGCATGAAAAATAGAAAAGAAATACTGTAGCCTTGCATGACATACAAATGGGGGATAGGGTAGAAAGGAAGAAGGAGGGAGGATGTTTCCTCCTGAAATGGAAACCGGAAAAGAGAGAGAGAGAGAGAAAAAAGATGCATCAAATGTATTTCTGAATTCTAAGAAAAGACAGAACTCTTTCAGTATTAGATAAACCACAAACCTATTCCAACATGCAAAGAGCTCAATATGGAAGAGCTGGAAACAGAATACCTGCTCACAGAAAACAAGCTACAGGGAAGCCAGAGATAGACGGGACTGGTCTGGGATATGCCGCTGATCACCCACTCTTTTATTAGCAAGCATTCCTAGTGCCTCTCAGCTGATCCTCTGTCCCCAGCACTCCTTAATTTACTTTTACTTCATTTGGGGATAAACGTGATGAGATGTAATATTCCTCTGGGATAATCTGCCAGAAGAGAAGGGAGGGGAAGCAAACTAGGCAATCCCTTTCTCTAAGAGAGCAATAAATCCTGTCTCTTCCACACAGCAGATGTGAACAAAGAAGATGAAGCAGATTTCCCCTTGGCAGTTGTCCCTCCCCCCACTTGCTTTGTAGCAATTACACGTCTTGGTGTGTGCATACAGAGAGAAGAATCTCAGAGAAATCAATATTTCCTTTAGCAAGCAAGGCAGCTAGCAATGAATGGCTAATCAAAATGCAGAGAGGCCATAATGTCCTTTGTCTTACAGGCAGTTCAAAACAGATTTCAACTATGCATGTTTACCCTTCACAGAGGTTTACATAGGTCTGATCCAGAGTACAGGAGAAGCTGATGCTTTTTAGAATGTCTCTGGTTCATGTTCTTTAATCACAGTAGTTTAGTGGCTCCAACAGTGCCCTATCGTACTTCTAGGCTTTCTGATATCATGAAATAAGTAATATTAGATCATCATTGTTATCATTATCATCATTTTAGCTAGTATTTGGGGTTTTTTTCTTTTTAATTTTTAGACAGGTTCTCATTATGTTGCAGAGGCTGGCCTTGAACTTGCAATCTTTCTGCCTTAGCTTCCTAAATAACTGGGATTACAGGTGAGTGCAACTGTACCTGGCCAAGTTAGTATTTGGAATAAAGGAGAAGACAGTCCTAGATGCTCTACTCTCTGACAGTAAAAACACATTGGAAATAGTTTTATGTTCAAACCTAGGCCCTACACTGAATGAGACACAGCATAAAACCTTAACAAAATCAATAAGAAAAATGAGGGATTAAAAAACTAAGGAGATTTAATCATAAGAAGAGAAGACTCATAGGAAACACAAGAGTTGCTTGCAGTTATCTGGAAGGTGCTTACACAGGAGTGATGAGATATGCTCTGCTTGATCAGTATTACCCCAAAGGAGGGAACGGGACTAGTGGGTAGAAGCTACACGTATATACACATTTCAGTGTGTCACTTACAAAAACTTTCCAGCAGTCAAAAATATACAAAAGTGGTAAGTTCTCTGTGAAGGAAAAGTAAGGATTTGCCATCATTGAAAGTATGGTAACAGAGGTAAAATAACCTCTTGGTGAAGATATTAAGTCATTAGGAGGAAGAGGGAGCCTGGATTAGGTAACCTTTGAAGCCCTTTGCAAATCTGAGATTCCAAATCTGAGCCTGGGTTTCACTGCTACAAACACTGTACAACTTCAGGTTCTGTAGCAGGGATTATTTGCGTACATATATAGATGTCTGTGATTCACAATGGTTCAATTTAAGATTTTTCAACTTTATAATGGTATAGAAGGTACCCATACAACCATTCTGTTTTTTATTTTCAGTATTCAATAAATTACTTGATATAATCAGCACTTACAAAATAGGCTTTTTATTAGGTGATTTTGTCTAACTGTAGGCTAATATTATGTATTCTGAGCACATTTAATTAAGACAGACCAGGTTACACTATAATGTTTGGTAGGTTAGATATATTTAAACGCATTTTCAACTTGGGAAATTTTCAACTTATATTTGGTTCATTGGGATGTAATGTAACCCCATCATAAACCAAGAAGCATCTCTGTGTGTGGGTGTATGTGCATATGTGTATATACACACATACAATACCAATCTTCTTTCTAAAGGGTTAGAGAAGTATGATATGGGGGAGAAAAGCAGCAGTAACACTACCAGTGGCAGCAGCAGTGGCAATGACAATGGCAGTGGCAGCAACGGCAGTATCTTTGTTTTCTGCTTCTTCACCTATCACTTACTGGCACTGTGGTGGGTACTTACATACCTTATCTCAATTTCCTTTTAAGTTTTATCATATTGTGAGTTTATGGTGCAGTGGCAGCAGGAGCCATCTCACTTACTTCCTCCATGTTTTCCACAACATAATTTAGCAGGTAGTATTTTTTGAAATAATGAACAATATGTGCCCATTTTATTTTATAAAATATATTCCTAAAAACTTAAATGTAAATAGAATTTTTATAAAAAAGAAGTATATTTTCAGTATATGAAGATGGTTAGTAAATTAAAAGGAATCGTTATAAAAATAAGTTCAAAGTTTGCTGCAAAGTAATCTATTCTATAAAGTTGGATTTTATATATTATATTTTCTCATATTATTTTGTCCTCCACTCAAGTCAACCACATCAAAGTCACACTGGAGACCCTTCGTGTTTAGTAATCAGTCTGCTGGTATAAACATACGGCACTAAGTTTGAAGGAATGTTAAAAGTCTGAATAACATACACTTGCCTAGCATCTAAGAGGGTCTGAGTTTTATCCCTAGTACGCCCAAAAAAGTTTAATTAAAGTTAAGAAACTTATTTTAATGAATCCTCCTTCCAGTCTACAATCCCATCAATTTTAGACAATGCTTGAATTTTCCTTCTAACATCCCTAAAATGTCTTTGCTTACATTTCCAGTGATAAAGATCCCATACCTTTCCAGGAAGTTCCTTCCATTTCTGGCAGTGGATCTGGGACTTAGGGGAATGACTCTCAAAGTTTTTTTATCTTGATAAACCTAAGTCTAACATAGCCCAGCACATTTCCATTAGTAACAGTAACATCATATACTGTACAACCAAACTTTTAATACAGGTTCTTTTTAGAGAGCATGAACTATGGTTTAAATCTAAAATGACCCCCCCAAAGTCTCATTGTGTTCAGAGGTAGGGCTTTTGGAAGGTGGTGGGATTATGAAGGCACTATACTCATCAGTGGATTCATCCATCGATGAGTTCAGTAGCTGAATGTGCTGTTAGGAGGTAGAGCCTGGTTAGAGATGGATCGCTGGTGGCATGACCTGGAAGGATGTGTTCTTGTCTCTGCCTCCTCTTCTTTCTCTCTGCTTCCTGGTCATAATGTAATTTTTTATTATAACACGTTTGCTATACAGTGTGTTCTGGAAAAGCAGGATGGAATAATCAGCTTTGCCTGGAGAGCCAGGGAAAGCTTAGCAGAGATGAAGGTGAGCTATAAATGTGAGAAGACAAATAGGCATTTTACCAGAATATAGTACAAAGGTACTAAGACATGGAAACTGACAATGTATTTGGAGAAGGGTTAACCATGCATTATAGATGGAAAGGGATATAGCAAGTTTTGGAGATGAGTGACAAGAACTGAGAGAGGTCAAACTAGAAAAGTAGGTAGGAGCTAATTCACGAAAAACCTTGTTTGCCTTACAAAAAATGATAAACTATTATACATAGTAGACTTTGGTATCATCCCAAAGATTATGTTAGGCATTCAATGTCAAGATCTGATTTACTGATATTTACATCCATAAAGGGATTTTAATGTTTTTTTCCATAAACTTTTGCATATGTTTTTTCCAACATCCATGTATTTTTGCATAATTCCATGTCTAATAAATTCTGCTACTCATCATATACTTATGATATAATTGAGAATGGTAAGATTTAGAGGAAAAAAAGTTTGGGACTAAGCCTTTTTTTTTTTTTTTGTAATGTATTTTGATTCCTCTTTTTTTCCCAATCCCCTCTCCTCCCTTCAACTCCTCTTCCCCTCCTTATTTACAAAGCTTTGTTTCCATTTTATCCTGGGACTAAGCTTTATAACTCAGCAAGTTACAAGATTTTGAAAGTCTCTTATCTTGTCATCATTTTCATAAAACAGAATAACAACAGTGCCTGCTTTACAAGATTATTGTGAAGACTATATGAGATAATTATGTACAGAGTACTTTGTAAACTATAAAGAGCTATAGAAATGACACACATGATTTCTTAAAACTGCAGGATAAGTTGGAAAAAAAAGATGAGATTTTTTATTCAGTTTTTTTATGACACATACATTCATACCCAGAATAACTATTTCTACTATGTAAAAAGTACAGGTTCTGACCTTCTCAAGGATCTTGTTTTTGCATACTACCACCAGCTATACCGAATAAGAAATTGTTCTTCCTTAGCAGGATGGAGAAATCTAGAAAGAGAAGATAGAAAAAATAGAAATGTGAACTATTATAAATCAAAAGAGATATTCAGTGAAATTAAGTTTTTACCTGAGAAAGTCATCAGGTTGGACACCCAGACGAAACTTTCCAAGAGTGGCAATTTGGTTAGTTTCTAGTTTCTGGGATTCTTCCCTCAGCCTTGGGGGTTCTGAACCCTAATTCTGTTAAAAATAGAAGATACTCTTGAGGGTGGATCTACAGGTCATTAAACAATGAAGGATAAACCAGAATGCTAATTTATTAATTTACTGTGAAAAATACAATTGCCATGTAATCTAAAATATTCAATTGTGCATAACCAGGGCCACTGATCTTTAAAGATGCATCTACCCAGAAATCCAAATGCGAACTGGAAGAGTTCCTGAGCAGTGTGGAGACACAGCAAGAAGGGCTATTTGTCTAATTCAGAAGATTGTTAAAACTGTCCTATAAAATGCCAGATAGTAAATATTTTCAGTTGGATGGGCCATGTAGTCTCTGTTGCAACTCTTCAACTCTTCTGCTGTAGTGTGAAAGGAGCCACAAGCAGTACTGAAATAAATAGGTATGGCTGTGTTGCAAAAAAATTTTAATTTCAAAACCAGGCAATAGCCCTTATGAATATTGATGCAAAAATTTTCAACAAAATATTAGCAAGCCAAATTCAGCAGCATAGTAAAGAGGAATATTATATGCAAATATTAAAATAGGAATTATTTCTGGAATGCAAGGACAGGTAAATATTTTCTACATGTGAAAATAAATCAATGTAATATATAAACAGAAAGAAGCAAAAAAAAAATAAAAAAGAATCACGATAATCTCAACTGCATTTGACAAAATTTAACATACCCTTACATACTCTTCAGTACCCATGACCACTGGTTGCAGAACCTAGATACCCCATGGACACTAAATCCATGGATACTCAAGTCCCTTATGTAAAATGGCACATATATGCATACAACCTATGCAATCCTCCCATATATTGTACTTTAAATCATCTCTATATCATATCTCTAAATCATCTCTATATTAAATCATAATACCTACTACAATGAAAAGACTATATAGTTATTATACTAAATTGTTTAGAGAATAATGACAAGGAAAAAAAGTTGGTTCAAGTTCAGTACAGACATGTTTTTAAAAAAATACATTTTCAACCTACAACTGGTTGAACACACAGACACAGAGCCTTTGGATATGACCCACACAGATATGGAGGGCTGACTGTACTGAAATTCTAGTCAGAGCAAATGGACAAGAAATTAAAGTTATTCAGATTTACAGAGAAGTAAAATGATCTTTCTTTGCAGATGATATAATTGCATGTCAAAGTCTCTAGTCCACAAAACAAGCTATTAGAGCTAATTAATAAATTCAGTGAAGTTGCAGGATACAAAGTTAATACACAAAACCCAGTTGTGTTGCTTTTTTTTTTTTTTAGCTGTATTTCTATACAGTAATGAAGGGTAATCTGTAAAGAAATAAATAAAATTTCATTTAAAATAGTATAAAAACAATAATAATACACAGAAATAAATTTAACCAAGGAGGTGAAAGACTTGTCCACTAAAAGGTATAATACACTGCCAAAAGAAATTAAAGACATGAATAAATAAAAAAACAATCTGTGTTCATAACCTGGAAGACTATATTGTTAAGATTTTGATACTACCCAAAGCACTCTACAGATTCAATATAATCACTATCAAAATCCCAATAAATTTTTTGCACAATAAAAAAAGTGATCCTAAAATTCACATGGAATTGTAAAGAATTCGAAATACTCAAATAATCTTGAAAGAAGTAGTTGGAAAACTCACACTTTGATTCCAAAACTTGCTACAAAGACACAGTCATCAAAACAGTGTAATAGTGGCACAAGGACAGACATATAGACAAATGAAACAGAACAGAGAGCACAGAAATAAACCCTCACATACGTGGTGAACTGATTTTTGACAAAGGTCCCAAAACCATTTAATGGGAAAAGGACACTCTTCCTAATAAATGGTGCTTGGAAAACTGGATGTCCACATCAAAAGAACAAAATGGAACCCTTACCTTATACCACACACACACACGCACGCGCTTGCACACACACATACAAAACAAACTCAAAATTCACCAAATACCTAAACATAAGAGCTAAAACTATAAAACTCTTACAAGAAAACACAGGGAGCCATCTTTATCACACTGGATTTGTTAATGATTCTTGAGTATGATGACACTGAAGTACAGACAACAAAAGAGAGAAGAGATAAATTAGACCTCAATATGAAAAACTTGTACATCAAAGACACTATGAGGAGGGTAAAAAGACAACATATAGAATGGAAGAAAATATTTGTAAATTATATATTTGGTAAAAGATCAATAACCAAAATATATAAAGAACATGTAAGGTTCAACAACAACAATAAAGAAACAACTCAACAACTCAATTCAAAAATGGGTAAAGGACTTGAGCAGAGATTTTTCTAAAAAAGATAAACACATGACCACACGCATGTGAAAAGATGCTCAACATCACTAATCATTCGAGAAGTGGAAATCAAAACCATATAGAGATACCACTTCACATCCACTAGGATAGTAGTTTAAAAAAATTGTTGGCAAGGATGTGGGTAAATTGACATCTTGTGCATTACTGGTTGGAATGTAAAATGGTACATCTGCTATGGAAAAGTTTGGTGGGCATTCAGAAAATTAAACATAGAACTATTATAGGATCCAGCAACTCCATTCCTACATGCATACCCCAAAAATTTAAAAGAAGGGATTCAGACACCTATACAAGGTATTCACAAGGCTAAAGTGTAGAAACAATCCAAGTATCCATCAACAGACAAATGGATAAACTATAGTAATATATATGTGTATATATATATATATATATATATATATATATATATATATACAATGAAATGTTACTAAGCTCTAAAAAGGAATGAAATTCTGATACATGGATGAAATTGAAAACATGAAAAGTGAAATAAAGGAAAAATGTTCTATGATTCCACTTATACTAGGTACGCTGGGTAGTCATATTTACAAAGGCAGAAAGTAGAATAAAGGTGACCAAGGGCTTGGTGGAGATAGGTGAGTTATTATTTAATGTGTACAAAGTTCCTATTCATGAGGATGAAACTTTTCTGGAGATGGGTAATGGTAAAGGATATACAGAGCTGTATAATGCCTTAAATTTTAAGTTATTTATATTTTACCATACTTAAAAAAAGAACAGGAACACAAAAAAAAACTTCATAGGGACTCATAAGAAATTCAGTCCTTGACTAATATTCTCTTTCCTGGTTAGTCCTAGATGTAACCATCTATCAATTTGTTTTATGCATGTGGATACCCAATTTTTCCAGCATCATTTATTGAAAAGACTGTCCTTTCTATAATGTGTTATTAGCATCCTTGTCAAAAATCAGTTAGCTATACATGGATTTACTTCTAGGTTTTCTATTTTGTTCCACTGGTCTGCATGTCTGTTTTTACGCTAATACCATGCTGCTTTGTAGTACTGTTTGAAGTCAGGTAGTGTAATGACTATTCTTTTTGCTCAACATTGCTTTGGCAATTGGGGTTTTCATTTTGTTTTGTTTTGTTTTTGTTTGATTCCATGCAAATTTTAGAACTGTTTTGTCTAGAAAAATATATAGGCATTTTGACAGGAATTATACTGAATCTGTAGATTGCTTTGGATAGAATGGACATTTAAACCATACTGTCCTTCTACTCTGTAAATATGAGATATCTTTCCTTTTTTTGTGTGTCCTGTTCAATTTCTTTCACCAATGTTTTATAGTTTTCATTGTAGATATCTTTCACCTCTGTGGTTAACATTTAGGTTTTTGTAATCCTCCAAATTTAGCTTTTGGAATACAAGATGCCTTCCTTGACATCCTCAGCTTTTAACCCAGCAACTCATTGCTTAATTAAAATCTACTTTAATCCTTTTATTGCTAGTGTTCCATTTTTAGAATGTCCATAACAACAGAACATAATAAACCTTTTCTCTTCAAATTCTTGTTCCTTGAATTTTTCTAGGTAACATATATGAACTTCATGCAAAAATTCAAAACACTGCAATCTTCAGCAAAAATGGGTTAATTCTGCCTCACTTTAAGACTGGGGTGAGGAAGAGAAGATGGTCAAGTGGTGAGTGGCAGAGAGAGAGCCTCTCTCAGAGTCGCTGTCCGGACGCTGGAATATAGCGGCTGGGGGAGGACAAGAAAGAGGGAAGTGGTTCCCCTGGACCCAGGAAGGATGTGAAGCGCAGTTTGGGGCCCACGGAGAGAGTAAAGAGAGAAACTACAACAAAGAAGGAGGATGTGGCTGCCCACGCCTCCTCCCTGGGATGGGACTCGCTGTGCGCGACAGGAGCTGTTCAAACCTGTGGATACAGTGACTGCTGGCAGCCCCCGGGGCCTCGCTAGAGAGACGCTATGGCGGTGCAGGAGAGCAGCGGACATGAAGGACTGCACTGTGAGTGCTGAGGCTCAGCCATCCCACGCGAGAGAGTGATTGGCCAGGTGGCAGTGTGGGGGGAGCAGCAGAACTTGGAACTCAGGGCAGCCACCGCTCCATCCACGGCTCCCAGCTGGGCTCAGGCCCATGGAAGGTGCACTGACAGCGGCAGGCCAAGAGTCTGGTCTCGGCCAGAAAGTGCGGGCTCACTGAGATTATCTATTACCCCGCCAAAAAGCTACCACTGGCTTGCTGGGACAGATCCGCATTGAACGGGACTCTGTCTCCACACATTGTCTACAGCAGAGACAAACCTGGAAGTGAACTTTTGGGTTTTTTCCCCCTCTCGTTTGTTTTTTGTTCTGGTGGTGATGGTGTTTTTTTTTTTTTTTTTTCCTTCATTGTTTGATCTTGTTTTTATATGAGTGTAAACAGAGTTTCTAACCTCTTTGTGGTTGTGGTTCTGTTCTATTCTTCCTTTTATCCCTTCCTTCTCTTTTTCCCGCCAGTCTTCTGCACCAGTTTCCCAATGTTAGCGGGATCCCTCTTTGTCCTCCAGCCTTACTTCTAATTCCTTCCTCTTCTTCCAATTCTCTATTTTCTCCTTAACTCATTTTAAATTTAAACTCCTGAGGGCAAAATGGACATATTAAGGACTTGTATACTGCATATGATTTTCTGATTTTAGACTTTGTTATAGAACCACAAATCTAGTTTATATGGTTAAAACTGGCAAATAACTGCTTAGCTCAGTCTGTCATTTTCTAGGCTGTTTGATGCTTTTGGTACCACTATAGCCAAAAGTGACATAATTGTTCTAAACAGCTGTTCTTCCTGGTATTCCATGACTGAGATTGACTAAGGGTCACAGAAAGTACTGTGGCACAGTGCCAAGGAACCAAGGACTGGGCCAAACAGGCAGCAACTTCTCATGTCCAACAAATTGAAGAGGTAGGATCTTGCATCAGACTCAAAACCCAAAAATAAGCTACACCTGGAAGATACCTCAGAGAAGTAGTCATCTCCTACGGGTTTTAAATACTAGCAATAAAGCAACCTACTATAGGCAATTTACAAACATCACCCCAGAAATTAAACTAAAAAAGAAAAGAAAATGAGAAGACACTTAAACAAGATGCAAACCCAGACATACAGTTCACCAAAGGCAAACCCAGAGGGCAATGAGGTGGGACAATCTGAAAGCCACCCACCTGGCATTTCTGAAGTGGTAACAACAAAGCAATTGAATGAGGCTCTGGAAAAAAATCAAATCAGAAATAATTTCTCAGATAACTGCAGAGATGATGTCCACAATGAAGACCATGCTTAGGGACTCTAGAGCAGATACGGACAAAAAAATAGATGAGCTTAAGAAAATTATGGGGGCTGGTGAGATGGCTCAGTGGCGTAAGCGCCTGCCTGGCAAGCGCGAGGGCCTGAGTTCGTCTCCCAGAACCCATATACGAAAAAAGGGCCGGTGATATCACTTAGCAGCATGGGCGCCTGCTGGTGCGTGAGGTCCTGAGGTTGACCCCCGGTACCCACAAAAAAAAAAAAAAAAAAAACTATGGAAGCCATGCATAGTCAGCATAGGAAAGAAATGGAATCCATAAGGCAGATTCAAGCAGATATCCAGGAGAACAAAAATTCCATTGGAAGTATTTGTAGCAGATTAAGCCAACGTGAGGACAGGATCTCAGATATAGAAGACAGGCTTGCGATTAGTGATCGTGAAAAGAAAGAATTCTTACTAACAGCAAGGGACAATGAGAAAGCAATCCAGCAGCTGCTAGATGATGCAAAGAAGAATAACTTAAGATTGATTGGAGTCGATGAAAAAGCAGGAGATAGCATAAAGGACATTAGACAACTTCACAGACATCATGGCAGAAAATTTCCCTGGTAGAGAAAAAGAATTTTGATGTGCAGATAAGTGAAGCATATAGAACTCCAATTAGCCACGATCAAAAAATATCTTCAGCCAGGAGTATCATAGTCAAGGTTTAAGAAATTCAACACAAAAGTAGAATCTTAAAAGCTGTTAGGGAAAAGAAACAAATTACCTATAAAGGAAAGCCCATCAGAATCACAGCTGACTTTTAAGCACAAACCCTCAAGGCAAGAAGAGCTTGGAGTGATGTATTTCAAGTTCTAAAGGAAAATAATCTTCAACCCAGATTGATGTACCCCACAAAACTATCTTTCAAAATTGATGGAGCAACAAAATACTTCCATGACAAAGAACATCTGAGAAAATTTATGACCACCAAACCAGCACTCCAAAATATTTTGAAGGACATTCTAGAAAGGGATAACAAGGACTACAACTCCAGGAACTCCAACAGAAGGAATCCACCAGGCAAGGCAAACAATTAAACAGAGGGAGGAAAAAAAAAAAAAAAAAAGAGGTGGAGCCAACAACAGGAAAATAACATGACAAGGATAAGTCAATACTTATCAGTAATAACCATCAATGTTAATGGTCTCAATTCACCAATCAAAAGGCACAGACTGGCAGAATGGATCAAGAAGCAAGATCCAACAATATGCTGCATACAAGAAACATTTAATTCAAAAAGAAATTCATAGACTGAAAGTCAAAGGATGGAAAACAATATTCCATGTGACAGGAACCCAGAAAAAAGCAGGGGTAGGTATTCTTTTTGCAGACAAAGTGAATTTCAAGCCAAGACTGATTCAGAGAGATAAAGAAGGTCACTACATCCTTGTAAAGGGAACAATCCAAGAGGAAGAGATAACGATCATAAATATATATGCAACAAATACCAGTGCACCCAACTATATAAAACAAATATTAACAGGCATGAAAAATCAAATAAGCACTAATACAACTGTATTGGGGGATCTCAATACCCCACTGTCACAAGACTGGGGTTCACTGGATGAGGATGTGTGGTAGAATATATTTTAGAGAACACTTTTGTATGGTAGTACTAGTCCAGAGAACTCCAAAATTTTACTTCATCAAAATCATTGATAGGTATTGAACCTGTGCAATTTTCCTTAAATACAGCAGTGATTGATAACCTGTTTTTCATTCTGTCACAAGACTACAAAACACTTTCATTGATGAGGGCAGGCTCACCAAAGGCACTGGGCCAGGGATATAACTCAATGGTGCAGCGCCTGCCTGGCAAGTGCGGGGTTATGAGTTTGATTTCCGGTACCCACCAAAAAAAAAAAAAAGCCACTGATTTTCAGCATGGGGGTAAGAGGTACAAGTAATTTGATAGAGAGGGAGGTTCCACTGAGTTAAGGTGTTTCAAGATCTCCAGGTTATTTGTCTAATTAGAAGATTACCTGTCCTGGACCTTAAGCTTTTCCCACTACTCTCCCTTGACCCAGGGTCTAGAGCAGTGCCATCCAACAGAAATACAATTCAAGCCACCTATCTAATTTTAAGTTTTCTAGTAATTACATTTTAGAAAGTTTAAAAAAGTGAAATAATTTTAATAATTCATTGTATTTAACCCAATATTTCAAAATATTTTTTCAAGTAATCATTCTAGAAATCATTAATAAAAATATATTCCTTTTATAGCAAGACTTCAAAATCTGGATGTATTTAGATGTACAGCTTATTTTAATTTAAATGCTAAGATATACTTGATTTGTACTTCATAAATTTACAGTTGAAAAAAGATTCAATTTAATATTAAATTCAATTTAATATTAAAATTTAATATTTTTCCATGTCTATTTATTTGTCTTCACCACTGGCACCTTGTCTTTATTATTTCTTCAGCAATAGATCCCGATATTCAAGTTGTTCCAAACATAAAATTTTTCTTGCAATTTAATTGAGGATAAGATATTAATTTTAAATTTAACTAAATTAAAATTTAAAATACAGTAGTTCCAGTCGTACTAATCACATAGCTACTGTACAACAATTCTAAAGGAAATAAATAAAAAAATTAAGGATCTATTAAATCCTTACTATGTGCCAAGAACTGTTTTAAGTATTATTCGTGAATTAAGTTTTTAAATTCTCACAACTATTCTATTAGTTGAGTACTACTTTGTTATCTTCATTTTAATGGTGAGGAAACCAGTGCAGAAAGGGGTCTAATAATTTCTCAAGGTAGAGAATGAGATTCAATAAATGGTAGAGGTGAGATTCAAAGCAACAGATTTTGGAAAAATTTCTTTCTTTCTTTTTTTTTTTTGTGGGTACCGGGGGTCAAACTCAGGACCTCGCGCACCAGCAGGTGCCCATGCCACTGAGCAATATCACTGGCCCTTTTTTCATATGTGGGTTCCGGGAATCGAACTCGGGCCCTCGCGCTTGCCAGGCAGGCGCTCATGCCACTGAGCCATCTCACTGGCTCTGGAAAAATTTCTTATCACTCTGAAACTTAGGGTTTTTCAAGCAGAATTGTACTATTTGGTATCTGGTAAATGTACTCTTTTGCCTGTGTTTGGGTTAGAAGTTCTCAGTACTGTACACACTATGCTCCTGTCTCGATTATATGTAATGTAAATTAGACCATATCACTCTCTTGCTTAAAATTTTCCAAAGGTTTCCCATTGCACTTACAAGTAAATCCAAGTACAGGATGTTCTTGTGGCCTACATAGTCCTACATAATCTGACCCCTTGCTACCTCTTCCATGTCCTACAGTTCTCACCATGTACTTGGCTTCAGTTACAGGAGTTTTCTCACCCCTGTTGAAGGCTAACTTCCTCAGGGTCTTTAAATTACCTGTAATGTTCCACCCCAATATTCATCCTGCTGACTCACCTTCCAAGTCTCAGTTTAAATGTCACCCACTCAGAGAACCTTTTCCTGACTGCTCAATCTAAAGTAGTCACACAGACCTTCTCTATCACACTACTGTACTTTAAAAATTATCCACACAGCAGTTAGCACAATTTAATATTTTTCCATGTCTATTTACTTGTCTTTACCATTAGCACCTTGTCTTTGATATTTCTTTGGTACTAGATCCCAATACCTGGAACAATGTACACTACAGAGGAAACAATAAGTATTTATACTGAAATGAATTTATACTGGTCACTAAGAAAAAAAGGCACAAAATTTACTAATTATAGGATTAGAACACAGTGATTACATCTTAATTTTAAAAACATTTTACTTAGAAGGCTTGTAATTAGAACCCATAAGTTGATTTCTGAGAGAAAAATAGTTAAGGAAAACCTCTTAAACAAAATAAGGTACTTTAATACCTACAAGTTACTTTGAAATTTGACAGGATCATTACATTGAGAGAATAGAAGTTGAGCAACATAATCATAAATATAATTTGCTTTTT
Organism: Erethizon dorsatum; assembly: GCA_028451465.1. NCBI lineage: Eukaryota > Metazoa > Chordata > Mammalia > Rodentia > Erethizontidae > Erethizon > Erethizon dorsatum. Next base: position 102,385,115 of record CM051827.1, on the reverse strand, counting down.
CAAAGGCTTTTCTGAATATGGTCCTCAAAACTTATTAAGGAGGGCCGGTGAGATGGCTCAGCGGCGTAAGCGCCTGCCTTGCAAGCGCGAGGGCCCGAGTTCGACTCCCGGAACCCACATACGAAAAAGGGGCCGGTGATATCGCTCAGTGGCACGGGTGCCTGTTGGCGCGCGAGGTCCTGAGGTCGTCCCCCTGGTACCAAAAAAAAAAAAAAAAAAAAAAAACAAACAAACAAAAAAAAAAACTTATTAAGGAAATGCAGGTACCATAAAGACAAATTCTAGCTGATTAAAAGCCATTAAAATACATGCACTGAGATAGACAAAAGATTTTAAAAATATGAGTACATAACTACTTGGCAGCACTGGAAAACAGGGAAAAGTATCACCAAAAGAAGAAGAAACTTGCAAGAATTTCTGTAACATAAAACCTAGATAAGAGTTTTTCGGATAAAATCAATCAAACCTGAAAGCCTTTAATCAAACACAGACAAAAAACTGTATTTACTCCATCAGCATACTACATAGTACAGTTTTACTGGAAAGTAAAGTGATCCTTGAGATTTTACAACCTGTGGTAGTATCTCATTCTAGGCACCTAAACTTCTAACTGCAATATTGGTCACTGGGCCATTAGGCCCAAAATACGTAGTTTTATTTTTATTACTAAAAAAATGCTTTAAAAGGAGAAAGACAAGGATTACTTATTATAAAGAATCTGTTGTAAATGTGACATTTTAAAATAGATTAACCAAAAATATTCTCCAGAAAACATAATGTGGTTTCCTCATGTGAAAGGCTCCCTATCCTCAGAGAAAAGGAGACAAAAGACATAAAGATGCCACGAAGAATCTGGTCAGGCCTTATTAAGTTCCCTCCAGTTTATTACCATTAGGTCTTATCCCCTTTGCCCAATTTTATTTCTCCATGGCTATCCACTTCATCATTAAATCTAGCATAAAAATACAAATGTCTAACCACTTCTTTGGGGTTTCATTTCCTTATAAAGGCTACTATGACATGTAAAATTTATATTAAATAGACTGGCTATGTTTTTCCCTTGTTAATGTGTTCTTTATTAAAGGGGTCTCAGCTGTGAAACGAGAATGAGTAGGGAAAAGATAGTTTCCTCATTTACAGTATATAAGTTTAAAAAAGTTATTTCAATGAAGCTCCTATCTTAAAGCTCAAAAATGGCTAATGCTGAAAAGATGGGTAGGCTATAGCAAAGAGAATAAGGAAAGAATGAACACATTTGTTAGCACTTTTATAATTTATAACCATTTCATCCCAATAAACCTAAAAGTTAGGTGATATTACCTCAACTACAGATACATGTACGTACATGCACGAACACATAAATGCACACGGGCTCAGAGGATAATTTAACCAAGTTACTTGGATATCAGTGACTATTATGCCCAATTAAGTCAGATCAAAATATACATATAAGTTTAAAAATACACCTAAAATCTAAATAATTGGTCATTTATTTTCAAAAGGTATCCAAGAAAGTTACTCTATCTCAACATTATTTGGAGAAGCACTTAAAAGAATAAGAATAATGTGAAATACAACTTGTAAAACATAACAGTATATATTATGTGAAATATAAATAACTTCCAGTTTCAAAGTCCTTTATACTTTTCAAAGTTATCTCACTCATATATTATCTTATTTGTATTTAGTTATTTGTATACATCTTTTACAGTACTTTTAGCATCATAATTCACTTGAAATTAGGATTGACATAGCATTCATTTCTACAATCTTGAAAACAGGGCCTTGGATAGTAGGATGTGTGTGTGTGTGTGTGTGTGTGTGTGTGTGTGTGTGCGCGCGCGCGCGCGCGTGTGCGTGTGTGAGTGTCTTTTTTTTTCCCCCCAGCACTTGGAGTTGAATTCAGGGCTACATCCCCAGCCTTTTTAAAAAATTTTTTGAGACAAGGTCTTGTTTAAGTTGCTAAATTGTCCAGGCCGAGCTCAAACTCACGATCCTTCTGTCTCAGCCTGCCAGAGGGCTGGGATTACAGGCATGGAAAAACACACCCAGCTAATAAATATTTATTTAAGGAAAAAAATGTGATAACAATGGATATGCAAGGTGGAAAACAGCTATTCACATTCTTATTAAACGGTTAAAGAAACATAGGGAGAGCATACTCTGATGCTATTTCTCAACTGAACAATTCATTTGCTGAAGTAGGCAGTGGTGGCAAAGCTATGGCACATGTTTGTTTTTAAGAAAAAGATGTTAGTGTATGAAATGTTTTTTCTAAACTAACACCTCAGTATTCAAGTTTAATTGCAGTGCTGGCACTTTGCAATAAATAAATGGGCTGTAGGTTGCAGTTTGGGCACTTGTCTCTAAGAGATTTGGCATCACTGATTAAGGCTATCATCTTTCCTACTGCCTCACTGACTCAAAAAACAAAGACACTAATCTTTATTCTCCGATAAGGGTCTGACATGGTGTCCAAGGAAAATGCATTGGTTATGTTATTTTTAAAATATTAGGAAAATGCTGAAAAAAATATATATCCTAATGTGAATATAAAATATTTGTAAACTTCCTGATCTCCTTCTTCTTTATTGGTATAGAATGGCAGAGGAAAATGAAAGTAGTTCTTAAAAAGTCTAAAATTATCAAAAACTCAACAAAAATAGAATTTGAAATACAACATTTTACATTTATATTCAACACTTTGGAGCAATTCAATGCATGTTATTTCACACCATTTTTATAATATCCACCAGTGATATTACTATTATTCCCATTTCACTGAGAAAGAAGCTGCAGAGAGGGTTTGAGTTAGTAGGTAATAAAGTGGGTTTTAGAAACAATCTAGGTCATGCTGTTCCCTCCTTACACAGAAGTTTTTAGCCAATGGTTTTGTTACTGGTCTCTCTACTTCCATCCCAAGGTGTATGTGGTAACCAGAATAACCCCTTGAAAATAAAAATTGGATCATGTTGCTTCTCTGCTTAAAGCCCTTTTTATTTTTATTTATTTTTATTTTTTATTTATTTTTTTTTTTTTGTGGGTACCGGGGTTCGACCTCAGGACCTCGCGCGCCAACAGGCACCCGTGCCGCTGAGCGATATCACCGGCCCCTTTTTCGTATGTGGGATCCGGGAGTCGAACTCGGGCCCTCGCGCTTGCAAGGCAGGCGCTTATGCCGCTGAGCCATCTCACCGGCCCAAGCCCTTTTTAATGGGTTTATGTAGCCTAAAGGATGAAATCCACCAATGTCATAGGCAAGCACTTCAAAACCTAAATCCTTTAAGATTTGAACCCTGACTTCTTTTTCAGCCTCATTTACTGCTCATCTTCTCCTTTTCTTTACCTTCTTAGCCTAAATTATTCTAAATAATTTGCAGTTCCTCAACTCATCTGTAATAAGGCACATTTCCCATAATATACCTAATTCAACTTGTTAACTTACAACTCATCCTTTGCATTTTAACTTGGAAAACAATAAATCCTCTCTTCCTCTGCCTTTCTAGCTCTTTTTTGTAGATAACTATTTCCTCTTCTATGCTACATTTATAACTGGTTCATACTTCTACCATTTAAATACCATATTAAAATTATTTGTTTACACCTCTCTCCTCTCCACTTGATGTGAACTGTGGGATGTCCTATTCATCTTTATATCCTTAGGATCTAATAGACTGCCTGATAGTAACAGGCATCAAATACATGTTTGTTGAGTTGAATTTAAATATATTCACTTAGAAAGTAACAAATGTTAAAATACCACTTAGATTTTAAAACATAGATATTTCAAACAGGAAAAAAAAAAAGCCTGAAACTCTTTAACTGAACTGTGTACAACAACAGCAGTTGCCCTGAAGGTCCTGAAGTGCCTTGACGCACTCTGCCCCAACTGGGCCTCTAGAAAGTTCATTAGTTTTATATCACCATTGTGACAATTTCTTCATGAGCTCAGTACAAGCAAAACAAATTGAAATGACAGCACTGGCAACTAACATCTGTTAATTATCACTACAGCTAGTTTCTCAATGGCAGTGCCATGGATAAGTCTTTTTCAATGCAAAACACTTTTTTAGAGTATCTTCTAAGACACAAATACTGATATTGGCACTAAGGAGAACGCAAAAATGTATAGGTGCTCGTTTAGACAGGGAAAAGATGTATTCTGGAAAAAAATCTCAAAACTAAAATATATAGACTTCCATCAGAAGTAGTGGTAAATAACTCATTATGTAATTCATTTACCAGTCAGTTAGATATCCTAGGCCAACTGAAGTGCCACTGGGATTCATCTAGCTTTACTATGATGGATTCAGGTATTACCAGAGTATGCATGAAGAGAAAAACCCAAGAGCTGGTACTAGGCAGAAAGGAAGTCTATAAAACAAAAGCCCCATCCTTCTAAAAGCTTGAAGGCTTCTTCCTACCAGAGTATCTCTACTGTATCTCTGCTGAAGGCTGATCTCCTCAGATAAAACAAAGCCAAATCAGAAGCTCTTAATATAACAAAAGTAAACTTTACAGTACAATTAGATTCAATACAATCTAAAAGAGAAATAAATAACAGGAAACTCAGTAGGTAGAAGGAGATAATAGGTGCTCAATGCCTTTCATCAATGACTACAGTACTCTAGGTACTATCACTGTTTTAGCTTCCCAGGATTGCTGTAACAAAGTTCTACATACTGGGTGGCTTAAAATGACAGAGATGTATCTTCTCAGCCCGGTGTGGTGGCACATGTCTGTAATGACAGCACTCTGGTAGGCTGAGGCAAGAAGATCACTGGACCAGCCTGGGCAACTTATCAAGACCCTGTCTTAAAACAAAAGATAAAAAAAAGAGCAGAGGATGTAGCTCAGTGCAAAAATCCTAGGTTCAAGTCCCAGTACTGAAAAGAAAAAAAAAAAAAAAAAAAAAGTATTCTCTTATAGTTCTGGAGGCTGGAAGCCTGAAATCAAGGTGCTGGCAAGGCGACAAGCTCTGAGGCCTGTACCCCAAAATCCTTCCTTGCCTCTTCCAGCTTTTGGCAGTTCCAGGAAACTAGGTTGGAATCAGTTCATGAAAAATCTTAAGTGCCTTCTGGAGGAGACAGGATTTATTCCTGCATACTAGAAGTTTTTAGTCAAAGAACTATCTTAAAATTATTATTATTATTTTTTTTGCAAATACAACAGCTATAGAACTTATCTGGTTAAAGGGTACCAAGGAAGCAGTCCACTCAGTCTCACCTTGACACCTCCTCTCTGATGCCCCTGTGTAGAGACAAAAACAGTGCCACTAATCAATGTGCGGTCTTCATCAGCAAGCCACTTAACTGTTCATAATAAATACAGAAACACTGAGAAATTTTCTATAGCAATATACAGAATAACTTCGTATCATTAGATCTAATAAAACTTTGAGGTTTATATTTTATTTTTTAAAAAATTTTATCTTCCTAATAATTTATTTGTAGCATTTACAAAATTAAAGGTGAACAGAAAAAAAAAACTGCACCTTATCATATACCTAAGAAGCATCACCCTAGAGATTCCACAACTGATTAGATCTGTAAATTAGAAAGTTAGCAAAATTACCCTAGTGACTGTGTAGGAGGAAAAGACCAACACAGAAATATGAAACGAAAGGAATATGAAAAACTAGAAAATTTCAGGTAACACAGGATGACTGAAGTATCTGGCAAATAATGAATAGGAACTTTTAAATTCACAGAAAAAAAGATCAGTATAAACTAAAGTAGTCAAGGAAGGGTCAGATGTAGAAGTAGATTTTGAGAAGGACATTAAGTCATCAATTATCAGACCTGAATTTAGTCAGCAAATTTAAATATTATTTATTATATACAGTATGTAATATTATTTACTGAAACACCTACTTTCTTACTAGGTGCTGGGGATGCAACCTAAAATATGTCCTTGCTATCATGACAGATATTAACTGGCTAAAAAATACAAATAGATGGCTTCATTTAATACTATGATAAGTACTACAAAGAAAAGTCACATAGTACTATGAAATTGTGCAGCATAGAGATTAAATAGATTCTGAGATATCAAAGAAGCACTCCCTAAAGAAGTTATATTTCAGCTAAAATTCAAAGGATGACTAGGATTAACCAGGTAAGTGAGGAGAAAGAACATCTGTATTAGTCTGTTTTCTACTATTACAATAAAATACCTGACATTAGGTAAGTATAAAAAAAGAGTTTAGCTCACAGCTCTAGAGGTTCAGGAGCATGGTGATGATATCAGCTGGGCTCTGGTGAAGGTCTCATTGTGGGTGGCATAATAATGGTAGGAACATGTACAGGAAAGAGGTCGCATGGCAAGACAGGAGGCCAGAGGGCAACTGAGGTCTCAGAGGACCTACATCAATCCCCTTCCAAGAGCATCCCCTGATGACCTAATGACCTCCCACTAGGTCTCATCAGCTCTTAACATCACTACACTAGGAACCAAGCTTCCAATACACAGCCCTTTGGGAAAACCATATTGAAACCATATCAACATTCATGACAGAGAATACAGGAATGAGGATAGGTGGGATATGGCATGAACAGCCCATAGAACAGAAAAAAGATAGTACAGCTGATGTACAGAAAGCAAACAGGAAAGTGTTAAGTAAAAAAAAACCAAAACATGAGTTAAGATACAGTTTATAGTTCTGTAGACTACAGATGAGTGAACCTTGAAGTCATTATGCTAAATGAAATGTCAGACACAAAATCATATGAATATGAATATGATTCTATCTATATGAAGTAGATTGTCAATTCATAAATACAGAAAGTAGAATGACAGTTGCTATGTGCCAGGGATAGCTGAGAAAACAGAGTTATTGAATGCATATACAGTTTCAGTTTTACAAGAAGAAAAAGGTTCTGGAGATGGATAGTGGTGACAAGTACACAACAGTGTGACTACTCAATGCCACTGAACTGTATACTTAGAAATAATTAAAACAGTAAATTGTGCTATGGATATATTACCAAAAATTTTAAAACAGTGATAAAAATAGTTCTATAAGCTACATTAAGATAAACAGAAAGTATACGAAGTATGTAAGGAAAATTATATAATTACCAGATTTCAAAAAATTTTAAAGTTAACCCTTAAAATCAATATAAAAGACTGATGAAAGGAGAACCAGAGCAGTTGTAGATAGAAATGCAAATACAGTAATTTAGGGAAGAGATGTTAGAAGCTTGGGTTAGGATGGTAGCAGTGAAGATTCATTCATTCAACTATTTACTGAACGCTATTATATGCCAAGCACTGTAATAGGAATTAGAAATAATAAGATTAGCAAGACTCTCACTTCTATGGTACTTGCAAATAAATAACTATATTTTGTTATTAAGTGCTGAAACAGAAATAGACTATGGAAGGACATCCAGGGGGGGCTTTTATAAAGAGGTGATGTTCCAGCTGAGAGAAAACTGACCAAGAGTCAGGGAAAGACCTTCCCAGTCAGAACAAACAGCATCTACAAAATCTCAGAGATAGAAAAGTGATTCAAGGGGCCAGTGAGATGGCTCAGCAGCATAAGCGCCTGCCTGGCAAGCGTGAGGTCCTGAGTTCGACTCCCAGTACCCACAGACGAAAAAAGGGCCGGTGATATCGCTCAGCGGCACTGGTGCCTGCTGGCGCACGAGGTCCTGAGATTGACCCCCGGTACCCACAAAAAAAAAAAAAAAAAATTGAATTGAATGGTTTCTCACACAATTTTGGGCCGGTGAGATGGCTCAGCGGCTTAAGCGCCTGCCCGGCAAGCACAAGGGCCCGAGTTCGACTCCCGGAACCCACATACAAAAAAGGGGCCGGTGATATCGCTCAGCGGCACGGGCGCCTGCTGGCGCGCGAGGTCCTGAGGTCGACCCCCTGGTAACCACAAAAAAAAAAAAAAAAAAAAAAAAAAGTGATTCAAGAGACAAAAAGGAAGTTAATGTGCCTGGATCTTGGCTAGGGGATGGTGACCACATGAGAGACTCTTTTCCCTATGCAAGAGAAAAATGTCACTTGTACATTCAGTGCAATGGGAAGCCACTGGGGGATTTTAGGAAAAGAGCTGACATATTTGTACCAATACCACTAGTGGGTGATGAGATACAGAAGCAGAAATACATTTGGGAAGCTGATATAATGGTCCAAAAGAACTATCATGGCCTAGATAAAGGAAGTGATGTGGTAGAGGGATGGAAAGATCCACTGGATATTTAGTCCTCACAGGCCCCAGCCAATGAACTGAAAATAAGAAAAAGTAATCTTAGAAATCACTCCCAGTTTTTAGACCTGAGCAAATAAACAAGTAATTAGGAAGTCATTCACTGAAATAGGTAACAAGGGAAAGTATTAGAATAATCTAGAGTGGTGTGTGGGTTTTTGTTGTTGTTGTTTTGCTGAGGATTAAACCCAGGGGCTTCTGAATGCTACTCACTGTTAAACCATTGAGTTACACTGCCAGCTCACATAGAGAACTTTAAAAACTTATGAATTCCTATTGTCTATCACCTTGTTGATCCTAATTCAATGGTTTTTTAAATTTTTGTTTTGGGGTTTTCTTGGTACAGAGATTTTCAATTTAAAAAATTTTCTCCAGTTGATTCTGACAGTCAACAAGGTTTGGGAATTACTGATGCAGACTAAGTTAACCAGAGCAGGTTTGTACTGCTGGTAACCAAAAGAACTCCAAATAACACCAAAATCAGTATATGGAAGAAGAGTGGTACAAATGACAGTCCCTAAAATGTAGAATTAACCTGGTCGAAGTTGCAAACAGAACAGTATAGACTCCTCTATACCACACTGAGAGGATAGCCATCCTTATAAAGAGGTATGAGACAGCTGCTCAAATTGGTCCGTTTTGTACTGAGAGTCATAGTTATGGAAGTACACTGCAAAAAGAGATTTGACAGGAAAAACACAGGATGTGATGTGTATTGACCATACGTATGAACTTTAATCAGGTTCTATCAAAAATGAAACTGTAAGCCAGGCACAGTGGTATAACCAGTAGTCCTAGTATTTTGGAAACAGTGGCAGGAGAATCGCTTCAACCCAGGAGTTCAAGACCAGCCTGGGGAAGGAAAGAAGGGAGGGAGTGAAGGAGGGAAGAAGGAAAGAAGGGAAGGAGGGAGGGAGGGAAGAAGGAAAGAAGGGAAGGAGGGAGGGAGGGAGGGAGGGAAGAAGGGCAAGCTTAATATAAAACAGGGGAGATACAAAATATTTGACAAACAGTATAGTCCAGACATCATCCAATCAGACAGATTATATTAATCAATTCAAATAAAAGGTACTTATAAATAATCTGGTCATATCAATGTGTATTGGAGAACATCAGCTCTGAGGTAAACTAGTTAATGTGAAAGCCCTGGAAAAAAATATGGCTTGTCTAAAAATGGTTTCCATTCTGTCTATAGCCTGTACTGGAGTCTTGCTAAGGTGAAAAAGTCTACCCAGGGCTAAAAACAGTATGAATAATGGCAAGGAAGGCAGAACCTACAACTAGGGGTGAGACTGAGTTTGTAGGTTTCTCCCAAACACCTGAGTTATATATTCCTTGGCTGATAAAGATGAGATACATCTCAAGTACCTAGAAAAGCAAGACCAAACCAAACGCAAAATTAGTAGAAGGAAAGAAATAACAAAGCTTAGAGCAGAAATACATGAAATAGGTTTAAAAAGCACAAAAGAGCAATAAAACAAAGTTGATTTTCTAAAAAAAGATAAACAAAATCAACAAATTTTTTATTTTAAAAAGAAAAAACAAAAACGATACAAAATTTCAAGACAAGATAGTAGGAGAGTAACAATGGTTAGTATATTGTGTATTGTTTTTTTTGTTTTTTTTTTTTTTTTTTGTGGGTACCGGGGGGTCGACCTCAGGACCTCGCGCGCCAACAGGCACCCGTGCCTCTGAGCGATATCACCGGCCCCTTTTTCGTATGTGGGTTCCAGGAGTCGAACTCAGGCCCTCGCGCTTGCAAGGCAGGCGCTTACGCCGCTGAGCCATCTCACCGGCCCTATATTGTGTATTGTTATCATCAAAGTAGTTGCTCAGATTACAAGATACAGGCATGAAAAATTGATCAAACGATATAAGCACAAACCTTTCTTTTCAATGAAGTAAGAGAAATTAGTAGTTTAGCTATCTTAACAATCTTGTATGTGTGTATATATATATATATATATATATATATATATATATACACACACACACATACATACTTATATACATTTTTCCTTTTTCCTCCCTTCTTTTCTCCTTTCCTCATCTCAGTTTCTCTTTTCTTTTGAACAGTTTCTTCCCATTTCACAATATCTAATGTACATTTTGGATCTTATTTACTCTTTCAGCTTCTTACACTAGGGAGACAATATGATGTTTACACATGAGAGTCTGATTTATTTCACTTTTGAGTATGGTCTCAGGTTGCATCCATTTCCTATAAATGTCTCAAGTTTATCCTTATTTATAGCTGAGTAGTACTCTATTGTATAAAAATACCACATCTTTTTTATCCATTCCTCGGTTGATGGGCGTTTGGGTAGTTTCCAAGATTTAGATATTACAAATTGTGCTGCTATAAACATGGGTGCACATATATCGCTGTGGTATGATGTTTTTAATTCTTATGGTAAGATACCCAGAAGGGAATACCTAGGTAGAATGGCATCTCTAATCCTAGTTTTTTGAGGAATCTCCACACTGATTTCCACAGTGGTTGTACCAGTCTACACTCCCACCAATAGTGGAGAAGTGTTCCTTTTTCCCCACAGCCCCTCCAACATTTTTATTGGTTGATTTCTTGATGACAGCCATTCTTTCTGGGGTGAGATGGAATCTCACTGTTGTTTTAATTTGCATTTCTCAAATGGCCAATGATGTTGAACATTTTTTCATATATTTATTTGCTATCTGTATTTCTTCATCTGAGAAGTGCATATTCATCTCAGATGCTCATCACTGGACTGAGTCTTTGAATTTGGGGGTCTGATTGCTTTCGCTTCTCTATATATTCTGGATAGAAATCCTTTGTCTGAGGGACTGTTGGTAAAATTTTTTCCCACTCTGTGGGTTGTCTTTTCACTCTGTTGGTGATTTTTTTTTTTTTTTGATGTGCAAAAGCTTTTTAATAAGATGAGATCCCAGTTGTTGATTCTTTGGAGTAGTTCCCGTGCAGTTTGGGTTTTGTTCATAAAGTCTGTCTGTACCCATGTCTTCACCATTTCTACCTACTTTCTCCTCCAGCAGACTCAGTGTTTTTCCTTTAATATCTACATCTTTGATCCATTTCAAATTTAGTTTAGTGCATGGTGAAAGATATGGGTCCAATTTTAATCTTTGGCATATGCAGAGCCAGTTTTTCCAGCACCATTTTTAATAAGGCTCTCTTTCTTCCAGTGAATGTGTTTGGCCCCTTTGTCAAAGATAAGGTGGATGAGTGTGTTTCTAGTTGTGTCTGCATCTTCTAATGTATTCCACTGATGCTCACGTCTGGTTTTTTTTTTTTTTTTTGCCAGTACCATGCTGATTTCATCACAGTAGCTTTGTAGTATAATTTCAAGTCAGGGATTGTGATGCCTCCTGCCTTGCCTTTGTTGCCCAGAATTGCTTTTGCTATTCTAGGTCTCTTTTGCTTCCAGATGAATTTTAGGAATGTTTTCTGTAGTTCTGTGAGGTATGCTAATGGTGTTTTGATTGGGATTGCATTAAATATGTACAACAGTTTTGGGAGTATGGCCATTTTCACTGTGTTGGTTCTTCTTATCCAAAAGCAAGGGATATCTTTCCATTTTCTGATATCTTCTTCGATCTCCTTTTAGAAAGTACTTTAATTTTCAATGTATAGATCTTTTACTTCCTTTATTAGATTGATTCCTAAGTGTTTCATTTTTTTGGATGCTATTGTGAAGGGTGTGGTTTCCCTAATTTCTCTCTCAGTGATTTTGTTGTTTGTGTACAGGAACGCTATTGATTTTTGAGAGCTGAATTTGTATCCAGCTACACTACTGAATTTGGTTATTAAATCTAGAAGTCTTTTGGTGGAGTTTTTGGGGTCTTCTACGTAGTGTATCATGTCATCTGCAAATAATGATAGTTTAACTTCTTCCTTTCCTATCCTTATTCCTTTTATTTCCTCTCTCTTGTCTAATTGCTCTGGCTCACTTTTCCAGAACTATACTGAATAGGAGTGGTGATAGTGGACATCCTTGTCTTGTTCCTGATTTTAGAGTGAAAGCTTTCAGTTTTTGTCCATTTAGTAGGATGTTGGCTGTTGGTTTGTCATAGATGGCTTTTATCATGTTGAGGTAGAGACCATCTATTCGGATTTTCTGTAGGGTTTTTATCACGAATGAGTGTTGGATTTTGTCAAAAGCTTTTTCTGCATCTATTGAGATGATGATGTGATTTTTGTCTTTGGTTCTGTTCATACGGTGTATTGCATTTATTGATCTGTGTATGTTGAACCATCCCTGCACTCCTGGGATGAATCCCACTTGGTCATGGTGTATAATCTTCTTGATGATTTGCTACATTCCATTTGCTAGTATCTTGTTGATGATTTTTGCATCTATGTTCATTAGGGAGATTGGCCTGAAGTTCTCTTTCGTGGTTGGGTCTTTCTCTGGTTTTGGTATCAGGGTAATACTTGCCTCCAGGAATGAGTTAGGGAGTATTGCTTCCCTTTCAATTTCATTGAAGAGTTTGAGGAGTATTGGCATTAAATCTTCTCTAAATTTCTTGTAGAATTCAGCAGTGAATCCATCAGGACCTGGGCTTTTCTTTGTTGGTAAGTTTTAAATTACATTTTCAATCTCATTAACTAATATTGTGTTATTCAGAATTTTTATATCTTCTTGTTTCAGCTTCAGTAATTCATATGTATCCAGGGATCTGTCCATTTGTTCTGTGTTTTCCATCTTATTAAAGTTTCTTGAAGGAGGTATTGATGATCTTCTGAATTTTCACAGGATCTGTAGTGATTTCACCCTTTTCATTCCTCAATGCATGAATTTGAGTCTTTTCTTTCCTTTTTTTGATAAGGTTGGCTAAAGGTTTATCAATATTGTTTATTCTTTAAAGAACCAACTCTTCCATTCATTAGATCTTTGTATTGTTTTCTTAGTCTTCTTTGCATTAATTTCTCCTCTGATCTTTATAATTTCCTCCCTTGTGTGGACTTTGGGCTTGTCTTGCTCTTCTTTTCTAGAAGCTTGAGGTGCAACATTAGGTTATTTGTGCTCCTTCTGTTTTCCTGATGTGAGAATTCACCTCTATGAATTTCCCTCTTAGGACTGCTTTCATTGCGTCCCATAAGTTTCGGCATGTTGTTTCTGCATTCTCATTTAGTTGTAGAGATATTGTTTAATTTCTTCCTTTATTTCATCTATGACCCATTGGTTGTTTAGGAGGGTGTTATTTAATTTCCATGTGTTTATGTAGTGTTTGTGGCTTCTTTTGCCATTAATTTCCAATTTCATTGCCCTATGGTCAGATAATATGCACGGGATAATTTCAATTCCTTTGCATTTACTTAAGCACGTTCTGTGGGCTAGTATATGGTCTATTTTAGAGAACATCCGATGTGCAGCATAGAAGAATGTATATTCTGATGATATTGGGTGGAACACTCTGAAAACATATACTAAGTCCATTTGTTCACAGGTTGGGTTCAGTTCTGATATTTCTTTGCTGATTTTTTGTCTAGTTAATCTATCTCTTTGTGACAGTGTGTATTAAGGTCTCCCATCACAACTGCATTATTGCTTATTTGATTTTTCATGTCTATTAATAATTGTCATATATAGTTGGGTGCTCCCATATTTGGTGCATACATATTTACGATTGTTATCTCTTCCTCTTGAAGTTTTCCCCTGACAAGTATGTAGTGATCTTCTTTATCTCTTTTGATTATTCTTGGTTTGAAGTTCACATTGTAGTCAAACACAATAGCTACCCCTGTTTTTTTCTGGGTTCCTGTTGCATGGAAGATTGTTTTCCATACTTTGACTTTCAATCTATGAATTTCTTTTCGAGTTAAATGTGTTTCTTGTATACAGCATGTTGTTGGATCTTGTTTCCTGATCCATTCTGCCAGTCTGTTTCTTTTGATTGGTGAACTGAGGCCATTTACATTGATGGTCATAACTGATATACACTGGCTTATCTTTGTCATGGTATTTTCCCGCTGTTGGTTCCCTGCTTTTCCCCTCTGTTTAATTGCTTGCCTTGCCTGCTGGTTTCTTTCTGTTGTTGTTCTTGGAACTGTGGTCACTTTTATCTCTGTCTAGAATATCTTTCAGTACTCTTTGTAGGGTTGGTTTGGTGGTCATGTATTTCTTCAGTCGTTCTTTGTCATGGAAGTATCTTATTTCTCCATTAATATTAAAATAGTTTTGCAGGGTACATCAATCTGAGTTGGAAGTTGTTTTCTTTCAGGACTTGAAACACTTCACTCCAAGCTCTTCTTGACTTGAAGGTTTGTGTTGAGAAGTCTGCCGTGATTCTGATGGGCTTTCCTTTATAGGTGATCTGTTTCTTTTCTTTAACAGGTTCTACTATTCTGTTCTTGTGCTGAATTTCTGGAATCTTGATTATTATATGTCTGGGTGTAGTTTTATTTTGGTCATGGTTGTTTGGAATTCTATATGCTTCATGTATTTGTATGTCAAATTCTTTATCCACACTTGGGAAGTTTTCTGCCATTATTTCTGTGAAGAGTTTTTTAAGGGCATCTGTGCTGTCTCCAGCTTTCTCACTGACCCCAATCAATCTTATGTTGTTCTTCTTTGCTTCATCGTATAGCTTTTGGATTGATTTTTCATGGTCTCTTGCTATTTTTAAGATATCTGCCTTTTCATGATCACTAGCTGCAATTCTGTCTTCAAGATCTGAAATTCTATCCTCTCCTTCATTCAGTCTGTTGCATATACTTTCAATGGAGGTTTTAATCTCTTGGATTTCTGTTTGGATCCGTTTCATGGATTCCATTTCTTTCCTATGTTGGGCATTTTTTGTTTCCATCATTTTTCTAAGCTCATCTTTTCTTTTATCTGTGTCTTCTCTAATATCTTTGATTTTAAGCATCATTTCTTTTTGTACCTGAGAGATTATTTTCTCTGTAGCCTTTTCCACTTGTTTTTTCACTTCTGTTGCTATCATTTCAGAAAGTTCCAGTGTTCGACTTCCAATTTTGTCTATCTCATTATGTTCTGGGCTTGTCCTGTGTGGGCTGGGTGTCTGGGGTTGCATTTTGCTTCTGTGTCTTGTCATCTTCTATTTTCTCTTTGTTATTTTATTTTGTTTTCTATGTTGATGCTTGCCAATTTCTTATGATAGATAGCCTTATCACTAGCATTGAGGCTTCCCTAGGAGATGCCTGTTCTTTGGGGATGTCCTCTAATGTAGGTGGTTCTTTATAGCTATCTCAAGAACCTACCTTCCCAATTTGTAAAGGATGCAAAGTTACTGTTTGGTTCAGCACCCAATCCTTTGGTACTGGGTTATGGAGGTGATTATGACCCCATACAATCACAGTGTTATCATACAGGGGAGAAAAACTGATTATAACATGTATGATATCCTGGTTAAAGTAATACAGTTAGTAATAACAACAGTTTCAACTACAGCTTAAGTACAAACTATGGTAACCATTATTAACTTGCTACCTCCAACCACAGGATCAAACTCTAAAGTAATATAACAAAATCAAACACATACCATGTACTTGTATGCAGTGATTTTCTCCCTAGTGGAGTGATTTTACCCTTCTGCAGGGGCAGATTTGTTAAGATGGGTAGGGGACAGGCTAAAGTGATGAATGTGGTCAAATATAGTAAGAGTCAAGGCTGGAGATCAAAGGATGATCACTCAAGTTTTGGGAAACTGGAGGACACAGGAGGGAAAGAATGAAATAGAATGTGAAGGAGTAACCAGAAAGGGCAACAATGTTTACTCACTTGAAATTTTAAATGCAAAAAGTAGTTGAGGAAAGAGAGAAAGAGGATTAATAGAAGAAAACAAAAAAGAAAGGTAAGAAACCTAAACAGTGAAAAACAGAAGGAAGAAAGAGAAAGAGAATGGAAAAGAAACAAAAAAGAAAAAAGAAAAAAGAAAAAAAAATGTAGACCTGAGAAAGAGAGGAGAGAGGAAAAAAAAAAAATCAAAGATCAAAAATAACCACAAAATAAAAGACAAAATAAGACAACTTCCAACTAGACAGGAAAGGGATAGCCAATCAGGCAAACAAGGGAGAATAAAAGTAGTAAAATACCTCTGGTGTTTATGGTTCTGTGATAGTATCCATGTCAGATCCCAGAAATGTGCTGTGTACTCCAGCCACGTTTGCCATGGGAGTTGTGCTGGGTACGGATCTGGTCTTGGGCTCCGGATGTGGGGGCTGGGACTGGACTTCTGTTGGTGGAGCTCTCCAGAGCCCAAATACTCGCTCCTCGCTGCTGCTTCAGACACTTCCACGTTGTTGGTCTCGCTGATTATTCCGTGCGCCAGGGACCTGCTGTGCTGGTTCTCTGGGGTTCCGTTAGGTCTGCCCACCAAAGGCGTGTGTGTGCCTGCACGTCCTGGGTTGGCCTGTCCTGGGTGTCAGGGTTCTGGTCGGTCCGCCTGCCAAAGGCATGTGTCACAAAATCAATAAATCTTTAGCTAAATCAACCAAGAAATAAAGAGAAGACCCAAATAAATAAAATTAAAGATGAAAAAGAAGACATTATAACTTATACCACAGAAATACAAAGGATCATTAGAGACTATTATGGACAAGTATATATATGCCAACAAATTGGAAAACCTAGAAGAAATGGATAAATTTCTGGACACAGACCTAAAAACATATATAACTCACTAAAAGTGAACTATGAAAACATAGAAAACCTGACTAGACCAATAATGAATAGTGACATTGAACCAGTGATAAAAAGTCCTCTCAATAAAGGAAAATCCAAGACCAGATGGCTTCACTGCTCAACTTTATCAAACTTTCAAAGTACTAATGTAAATTCTTCTCTAACTATCCCAAAGAACTGAAAGGGAGTGAATTCATAAATTCACTTTATGGGGCCATCATTATCTTGATACTAAAACTAGAAAAAATACACACCACCACCAAAACAAAAACAAAAACAACTACAGATGAATGTACCTGATGAACATAAATGCAAAAATTCTCAAGAATTTTGCACATCAAAAAGATCATTCACCATAATCAAGTTGTATTTATCCCAGGGATTCAGGGATGAGTCAAAATATGCAAATCAATACATGTAATACACAGAATCAAAGAATGAAAGATAAAAATGATATGGTCATCTCAACAGATCAGAAAAAGCATTTCATAAAATTCAATATCCTTTCATGATAAAAACCCTGAATAAATTAGGTATAGAAGGATCATACCTCAAAATAAAGGTTATACAGACAAACCCACAGCCAATATCATACTGAAGTTTTCATTTTCTCCCCATTTGTCTGTCAAATGTGGAACAAGATAAGGATGTCCACTATCCCTGTTTTAAAGAATGTTTAGCCAGAGCAACTGGGCATGTCTACAAAAAGGAAGGGGGAATTCAAACTAGCCCTGTTTATAGATTATATTATTCTATATATAGAAAACCCTAAAGACTCAACCAAAAGACTACTTGAACTGATAAATGATATAGTCAGAAGCCTCATGATTCAGTCACCTTCCAAAAGCCCCACTGCTGAACACATGAAACTTTAGGGGACATTTTAGATCTAAACCATAGCAGATATATAGACTAATGAAACAGAATAGAGAGCCCAGAAATATATCCACATATCTACTGCCACCTGCTTCTTGACAAAAGTGTCAAAAACATATATTGGAGAAAGAACAGCCTCTTCAAAAAATGCTGCAGGGAAAACTGGACATCCACATACAGAAGACTGAAACTTGACCCTTATCTATTATCTTGTACAAAAATCAAGTCAAAAGCGGAGACCTGAATATAAGATCTGAAACTCTGAACATACTAAAACACAGAGGAAACATTTTAAGATAATGGTATAGGTGAGTATTTTTTTTATATGATCCCAAAAGCACAGAAAACAAAAGCAAGAACAGACAAATGGGATCACAGCAAAATAAAGAATTTATGCACAACAAAGGAAACAATAGAACAAAGAGAAAAACCTATAAAATAGGAAACAATATTTGCCAACTATCTATTTTTTCTGTAAGTGCTTTATAAGATTAGTATGACTTTGGTCATATATTTATAAGGAGTGACATAAATTTAGAGGCCCTGGATTTAGTTTTAAGAACTATCCCAGCACCCCCCCCCAAAAAATCCCAACTATATAATGAAATAGTTCAGATGGATAAAAAAGTATAAAGAACAATGGCCACCTAAATGCTCACAAGTCAACTGAAATACAATTTAAGCTTTATATAACTGTGTCCTGAAATGTGCCTAATTCATACTCAACCTTCCATTTATGAAATTTACTCAAGTTACTTACGGATCTTGTTCACTCATCTTCATTATTACATAGAATTTTGTTAGGTAAATATACCACACTATAGTAAGTCCTGGACTTATGAACATTCCAGTTGCAAACTTTCACAGATATGAATGGACCTCGCATTACCAATATTTGTAGATGCGAACAATTGCAGAAGTAGCCCAGGTGTTTGCAGGACATTGTCACAGTTGTGCTGCTGTGTGCTTACTGTAGAGCGTAATACTGTAGAGTAGAACAGTGCTCAATCAGAGCCCAGGGTATATGGAAGCAAGATGAAAAGCAGTGGCAATGTGGAGGGGAATGCTAGGAAGCACAAAGTAATATATATCATATATTTGTGTCAAAGGTGTATGAGAAACCAAGGAATGTTCTCTGAAAGCAGAACTCATTTCTCCGGAACTTAACTGTACTTTCATTCTTTTACTGATGTACATTTGAACTAGTTTGAATTTTTGCTGTAACAATGTTGCACAAATTTTTTGTACATTCCTTTATGCACACATTGGAGAGTTTCTAAGGGGTATATAAGTGGGAGTGGAACTGATGAACTGGAAGTATATTTTAGTTTTACCATATATCACCAAATTGTTTTTCACTATGGTCGTGTAATTTCTATTCCTATCAATAGTGTCCAAGAGTGCCTATACTCTATGTTTAGTATTATCAGACTTCTTAATTTTTGCCACTCTGATACCTATCAAATAAGTTACAAAACTGTATCTCATTAGAAATTTAATTTGTCTTTACCTCATTGTTGGTGAATGGCTAATAAGCAATTAGGGTGCCCTACTTATGTCTTGTCATTTTTCTATCAATTTATCTTTTTCCAATCCATTTGTAGGAATTTTTATAATTACATATAGTAATATTTGTATGTTAAATGCACCACAAATATATTCTTTAACTCTATGGCTTATTGTTATTTAAAATATGGCATTCATCTCTGTCAAGGTACATGGTGCTGTCTGGTAGTTACCAGACATTAATATATATTTATTGAATAAATGAACAAATATAACCCTGGACAAACACAAAAAATTAAAAGTTTCTAAACTCATATATTCCATTAATTTGGAATTATGACCCTCTATGCCTATGAGACTTAATAACTTTTTTTTTTTGGTAATGGGAATCGAACTCATGACCTTGCACTTGCCAGGCAGGCACTGTGCCACTGAGCTATATTCCCAGGCCTTAATAACTTTTTATACTCCCAAATTAATTTATACTTAAATAAATAAATATAATATGATTTGGAGACTTCCTAGCTATCCCTTGAGGCAACCAGAAACATGGCAGGGCACCACAAAAATCAAAATTAGAAGTCTAAAACTCTAAATCATCTGCTCTCTTTTTAAATACCTTCAAGAACAAGTATGCTGGCTCTGATGTTTTTTATTATACTTAACAGGACATAATGGCTAAAATAGCCTTGTTTTCATCATGTTTGAGTGCCCCAGAGAAAAAGTCTATGTAAGCATGAGTATAAAGCAATTATAATAAATAATGAAACACTTGGGAATGTGCCCATTATAAGCCAATGAGCAACAGACAGAGGTTAAAACAAATATACATATATATACTTTAATTTTAAAAGTGAACAATTATAATACTTATAATAAATACAGAGGAGAAAAATAATGCATAAGCTTTTATATGTTTCAAATTTTATGAAAATTAATTCATGATGACTTGCAAGAGAACCACCAAGAGGCTCAAACAGCACAGTGTTTTAAAAAGGAGGTCAAAGGAGGCAATGAGTCATTCTGGACAAAGCACAAAATCTGTAGTAAGAAGACCTGGTCTTGAGGAGTTGTTCTGATGCTTAGTAGCTGTTTGCAATTAGGTACATCATTTTCTCCCTCAGTTCCCTATCAGAAAACAGGGTTTTAAATGATCTGACATCCTATCAAGATATTTACACATTTCAAATTAAGAAGGAAAAAGTATGTGACAACATTCTTTGACATTCTGCTATTGTAATTATATATCCTTTCCCACCTTCTGTCTTTCCACTGCTACCTACACCATCCCTGCACTCTCAGGCAGAACTGGATACTAACTTCTCTAAGATGCATCTTACTGTATTAGTTTCCAGCTGCTGTAACAAATACCATAGACCGGTGGTTTAAACAACAGAAGTGTATTTCCTTGCAGTTCTGAAGGTTGGAATTCCAAGATCAGACTGTCAGCAGGGATGATTTCTTCCTAGACTTCCCTCTTTGGCTTACAGATAGTCATATTCTCCCTCTGTCTTCATATGATCTTTCCTCTGGATATGTCTGTGTTCTAATCTATTACAAGAACACCAGACATACTGAGTTAGGGTCCATACATATGACTTCATTTTACCTTAATTACTTCTTTTAAGGCCCTATTTCCAAATATAGTCACACTCTATCTAATACACTGGGGATTAGAATTTCTACATAACCATTTGGTATATCTGCTGCAAAAGTGAGCATTCTACATAACCATTTGGGAGAGATCAATTAAGCCTATCACATATATAGATATCCTACCACAGCACACCTAACATTACTATAGTACTTACTACACTGCAATATAATTATCATTTTTGTTTCCCTCAGAAAGCTATGAATGCTTGCACAGCACAGAATATTTTCTTTCTTTGCCCTCTAAGGTGTCTGGTGCACAGTATATGCTCAATAGAATGTTCCAATAAACTGTTAATAACTAAATCTATAACACTTTCTACCAAGAAACCATTAGAATTGATCTATCCTATGAAAACTTATCTAAACAGCATTTTTAATAGTCTAAGGATTTAAGAGAAAGGACAGATTTTCACTCTTACCATACCCAAAGCAGCTCTATTTCCAAATTTCCATACTGTCCATCTTAGCCTCTATTCTTAATTATTTATGCTGCAGTTTCCTTAAGCAATGAATTTGGAGGCTTTACATAATCATCCCAGAAGTCGGTAACTTTTCCCTCCACTTGTGAATTTCTACAGTGTCTATCCAGTTATTAGCACTTAACTTGTTTGTCTAAGAGTTAAGTATGTGTCTTACCTTCACTTCCTGGACTAGATCATGAGCTTCTTGAAAAAAAGGACTAGGTCTTATTCCTCTATCTCTGAATGACCAATGATATCTACAGAATGAATTCCTGAAATTTCTCTAAACCATAAGAACACCTCAGGAAGAGAAATTTTCTTGAAACAAACATTGGAGTAAACAAGAAAAATGCCAAAGGTGTTGAGTACGGTTTAGGGCACAGTGACTTTGAGGTAGGTGTGATACATAGCTGTTTGTGAAGCTGTCTACAGGTATCTAAATGTATAAGGTTTAATATTCTTATAAAAATTTGAGTCATGGGGACATAGATGTTATTGGAAGCCAAGTGCGTGCATGAGATTATTAAGAGAATGTAGAGAAGAGGGCCGACAACCAAAGACAGGCAAGAGAAGTTTCCATCTGAGGACACTTGCACTGAAATAGCCAGAGAGGAGCAACAGCATTAAAATGCACTAGAGACCCAGGAGAAGGGAGGGGGATGTTTCAAGGAAGAGGGAATAATAATGAACACGAAATGCTACTGCTCAGGCCTGGCAACTGTGGGCTCCTCCCTCTCTTTGTCCACATTAGCACCAAAGAGAAGACTGATAACCCAGATCAGAGTAATTCCAGGGACTCTGTGTGATTTGGGCAAATTTCTAAATATTTAAGTTTCAGTTTTCTTTATTTGTATAGTAAGATGTCTCCTCACGAGTATTTTGAAAATTAAGTGAGATTAGTAGTAATAATAGGAATAGTAACATACAGGTATATGAATATAATGTGCACAGCATTCCTACAGTGTGGTAGACAATGTCCTCAACAACTTCATACAACATTTCAGTTCCTAACAAGCGACCAATATTATGTCAAGAACTTTACACATACTTAAACCTTACATCTTCCCTTGTTTCACAAATGAGGGAACAGAGGATTCAAGAGTCAAAGTGAAGCTGCCCAGGGTTGTACAGTTACACTGAGAAGCTGAAGTTTCTTTTCCAATCTAAATCAGTACACGAAAATGAAAAAGAATTTGAAATCAGAGCATTTTGGTCACTTTCTACTGATGAGATCTTATATGTTCCTTAACACCACTAAACACATCTGTCAAATAAGGTAACTGCAAAGAACAGACTACAACTTCAAAACAAACCCTAGCAGTTTCACTTTTTAAAACATAAAATTGGCCTACATAGGAACTTATTTTCAAATATGTAATTTCTTATTTTGTTTTCTTCAAACAAAATGTGGACTTCTAAATTAATGCCTATAAATTTTACACAATTTAAACTGAGGTAAAGAGTAGATATACAATCAATGGTTGCCTAGTATGTCTAGAATGAACTCCAAATGGAACAGTTTCAGGTCTTTCATATAAAATAGCCCCAGCCAATCTCTCTAACCACATATCCCACTACTGACACATGAAAACACCAAACATAAACTTGTGGCAGCGATTATCTTAACAAACATAATCTATATTTGACCTTTTTATCTATACCTAAACTACTACTTATTCTATTGAACTTTGTTCTCCAAGGCCCAAACAAAATTTATCTTGAATGTGAAGCCTAACATTGTTTCCGAATATTGAGAAATAATGGCTCCCTTCTCTGAACTGTTACATCACTCTGTTTTTACCTCCCTTAGAGTAATCACTATATTCTGCCTTAGAATATAGTAAGCATGAAAAGGTTTCATTTCTGTTAGCAGAATATAAGCCTCTTAAAGATAGGTGGATGGAACTAACACTGACTTTGCATCTATCAAGTGACAATTGCTTTTCTAGTGATTGTGTGTGTGTGTGTAATATAACCTGTGTCACCCTATGAAATAGAAATTTGTTTTTTAATAGATAAGGACAATGAATTTCACAACTTTCCTTATAGTCAGTCATAAACCTAGTAAAACACAGAGTCTAGATCTGAATCTGGTCTTTTCCACTCCAAAACTTAGAATCTTTCCACTGTACTCTGCCCCAAAACCATGGATATAGCCTCACTGTTTTATCTGACTGTTTCTTGTCTAGCCAATAATAATCTTTTAAGTCTTTACATATTAGCAAAAAAGGATTTGAAATCAGGCATTTGCCCTCCTACTTTTCAAGACAGAGAACAAGCAATAACTAATATGAGTCTTGAATAAAGATGAAGAGGTCAGAACTCTGTATGCAGGAAGGAAAAGGAAAAAAGAAATTGACTTTCCACTCTTTGTTTAAAAATTCCTTCTTTGGGATGTTAGAAAATGGAGAGATATCCCTTGCTCACGGATAGGAAGAACCAACATAGTGAAAATGGCCATACTCCCAAAACTGTTGTACATATTTAATGCAATCCCAATCAAAATACCATTAGCATACCTCACAGAACTACAGAAAACATTCCTAAAATCCATTTGGAACCAGAAGAGACCTAGAATAGCAAAAGCAATTCTGGGCAACAAAGGCAAGGCAGGAGGCATCACAATCCCTGACTTGAAATTATACTACAAAGCTACTGTGATGAAATCAGCATGGTACTGGCAAAAAAAAAAGACCTGAGGACCAGTGGAACAGATTAGAAGATGCAGACACAACTACAAACACACTAATCCACCTTATCTTTGACAAAGGGACCAAACACATTCACTAGAAGAAAGACAGCCTCTTTAATAAATGGTGCTGGAAAAACTGGCTCTCTACATGCTGAAGACTAAAACTAGACCCATGTCTATCACCATGCACTAAACTAAAGTCAAAGTGGATCAAAGATCTAAATATTAAAACAGAAACACTAAGTCTACTGGAAGAGAAAATAGGTAGAAATCTTGAAGATAGGTGTAGGCAGAGACTTCATGAACAAAACCCAGATCACATAGGAAATTCTACAAAGAATCAATGACTGGGATCTCCTCTTATTAAAAAGCTTTTGCACAACAACAGAAATCACCAACAGTGAAACAACAACCCACAGATTGAGAAAAAATTTTAACCAGTTGTCCCTCAGACAAAGGACTTATATCTAGAACATACAAAGAATTGAAAAAAATCAGATCCCCAAAATCAAAGACCCAGTCCAGTAATGGGAATCTGAGATGAATACACACTTCTCAGATGAAGAAATACAAATGGCAAATAAATATATGAAAAAATATTCAACATCATTGGTTATTCGAGAGATGCAAATTAAAACAACACTGAGATTCCATCTCACCCCAGAAAGAATGGCTACCACCAAGAAATTAACCCATAACAAATGCTGGAGGGGCTGTTGGGAAAAAGGAACCCTTCTCCACTGTTGGTGGGAGTGCAGGCTGGTGCAACCACTGTGGAAATCAGTGTGGAGATTCCTCAAAAAGCTAGGATTAGAGATCCCATTTGACCTAGCTATTCTCCTTCTGGGTATCTTCCCAGAATTAAAAACATCATACCACAGCAATATATGTGTACCCATGTTTACAGCAGCCTAATTTGTGATAGCTAAATCTTGGAAACAACCCAAATGCCCATCAACTGAGGAATGGATAAAAAAGATGTGGTATTTTTACACAATGGAGTACTACTCAGCTATAAATAAGGATAAACTTGAGACATTTATAGGGAAATGGATGCACCTTGAGACCACACTCATAAGTGACATAAATCATACTCACATGTGTAAACATCATATTGTTTCCCTGGTGTGAGAAACAAAGAGTAAATAAGGACCAAAATGTACAATAGATATTGCAAAATGGGAAGAAACTGGTCAAAAGGAAAGAGGAACTAGGGTGGGGGAAAGGGGAAAGGAAGGAAGGGAAAAGGAAAAAATATACAAGATAGTTATACTACTAGTTTCTCTTAATTCATTGAAAAGAAAGGTTTGTGCTAATATTGTTTGGAGAATTTTTTTATGCTCATATCTTGTACTCTGAGTAACTACTTTGAACATAACAATACACAATGTATTAACTACTGTTATTCTATTTTGTTATGAATTTTGTTTTATTTTTTCCATAAATAAAAAAATTCCTCCTTTGAAGTTTATACCATCTGAGTATATCACTCTCCACTCTGCCTCCTCATCTGTCATCTATCACCCTCCCTATTAGTTAGCTATCTTGACTATACCTAGGTCACAATCTTCCTCTCTTCCCCACATCCCACCATTCTAAATCACTTCACTATCCAAATAATGATGCACTCAATATATAATGGCCTCACAGCTCCTTATATTCAGTTTCACTGACCTTAATTTCTGCTATATTTCACCTGACACAGAGATCTAGCTATCAGCTAGAACAGCTCCAAATCAGGAAACTTAACTTCATATTAAGAAAAATATACTAACATAACACTTTATGACACAACCTTTTCCCCCAGCTTACTTCTACTAGATTTTCTCATTGATCTGAAGGGGGGGGGTATAGAAAAATCAAGATGTATTATGTACATGTACCAACTCCCCATGTCGAATGTAATCATTATCAGACTTGTACTAATAAAAGTGTAAAAAACATACTAATAAAAATCTAAAAAAATAGAAAGTTCCTGAATGTCCCAAGAAAGAAAAGAAATCACAAAATCTTCAAGTCTACAACAACTCATCACCCAGTTCCCTGTTTCAGTTAATGTTACCACCATCATCCTAGTAACCCACACCAAAACCTAAGCATCACACTAGATTTCTCATTGTCTTACCTACACACCCAACCTCATGGATTTTTCTCAAATTCATCTTTTTCTCTTCATTTCTATGACCACTTAAAAAATGTCACTTCAATTATGTCTGATAATTATTTTTTAGTGACTGAAACAAAAAACCCTAATTGAATTAATTTCAAAATATTTATCCATACAAACTCCACCATGATATGCCTTCCGTTATTTGCAGCCCCACAATTTACCACACATAGCTTTATTGTCACATTCTTAGCAGTCTCAATTGCTGTGGTACTTTATGGGAGCCATTCCTTTTCTTACACTGATTCTTTTGTTCAAGCTGTTTTCTGTTTGAAGCATACTTTCTACTCATCTTTGCCTAGTTTTCTCTTACTGACCAGTTAAGTATCTGGGTCAGGTGTCATCTCTTCCCAAAGCCTTCCCCCAACTCCTAGGCTAGTCTAGGAGCCCTCACTTTTGGGCAACTACAGTATCATATGGACAGTTCCTACCTTTTATTCTGAGATGATCTATTTAAACATCTAATTTGACAGCTTCATGAGGAATGGAAATGTCCTTTACTCATCTGTGTATACTCAGCTAAGCACAGTACATAGCATAGTGCCTGACACATAGCAAGTATGTAAGTGTAAAGATTAGAATATGCTAAATTTAAATTTTCAGTGGAACGTCCACACCAGTGCTCTTTCATAGTTTAGTAGCTCCGACCTGTAACTCTAAGTTCTTTGAAGCATTCAGAGCCTTTTCTGGATCTGTACAGTTCTGTAGAGAATGGTGCTATACAAAAATTTTACACAACTTACATAAAAGGGAAACACCATTGCACAAACATACCAGACATCAAAACTTGGCATATGTGCTACAAACTTCAAAAACTGACTAATTTTTACAAATGAAGGCATAAGAACAAAGATAACCAATTCTGACTGCTGGTATGTGCTTGCCTAAGTTATAAAAATGGTAAAACTTTGCCTAGAATTTAAACAGGGTCCCAGATATAAGAGTTCATCATTTTATCTACGAGACCATCACATCTCTACAGGCTTAAGAAATACTAATCTAAAGGGTTGCTTAGGCAGGGGTTCGTAAAGTTGGAAAAGATCCTTTTAAAATTTTTTATCCTATGTACCACTAAGGCTGAGTTAAAAAAAAAAAAAAAAGCAAGCAAAAACTAATGCTGTTAAATGAACAACCAAAAGTGTTCTTTTTCATAGTAGTCTGGGGCCTTCTGCTGGCAGTTAGCAATAGAGCAAAGAGTTCAGTGTAATAAAGCATTTCCCTCTCCAACCAAATATTAAATTGCAGTTTGGCACCAAAGTAGGTCTCAATCCTTTCCAGAGTAAAAAATAATAAGCTCTTTTATTTGCATGGCACATTACATTTAAAAACCCTTTGCTATACATTAGTTCATTTAATAAATTGTTTATAGGCATTTTTAAAAGGAGAGAAGACCTGAAAAATTTCCACAAAATAAGATCTCTTTTAGTTCATATAAACAAACACTACTTTGAAAGGTTTTTTTCTTTCAAGTTCAAAACAGCATAGAAATGAGGAAGGGAGAGTACTTTTTATTTAAGCAGATTAATCCTTGAGGCCAAGGAGCTTCCTTCCTGGAGAAACAAAGTTTTGTCTCCATGTTAATGAAGAATCTCTTCTTTACAGGCGAAATGGGGAAACTAAAGCTCATTCCGAGAGGCAATCAGAGGCCACAGCATATCAGAAAAGATGGAAGGGAGTGGAATTAGTGAAGACAAGACTCAGATATCTTTAACAGCTGGCCAAGAACTAGGAAAGTTGGGAGGCAGATGTTTCTTTCAACCTATAAGCAAATTTGTTCAGGAGAATGCGTTTCCCTGGGAGCAGATTAGCTTCCCATCACTAGAAGAGCTGTCCAAACACATTCATCAAATTATTAGGGTATTATTTGGGATTCTCAAAATCACTTTGACATGGAAGGCTCTGGATGAGTTCAAATTCCCTCCATGTCTGGACATGTCCTGGGGTTCAACCAGCTCCTAGGAACCCCTTTCACAGCTGTGACCACGTGTCCAGTTCTCCTGGGCTACTCCTCACGTCGGTGCCTGCTACTCCCGCCCCAGTCTGAGGTTTGGAACCTACTCTCCCCTCCCGTTTCCGCTGGGGCTCCGGGCAGGGGCAGGTGGCACGCAGGAGTTCTCCCAGTCCCCAGGACGGCTGCTGACAGCTCCAGGCCACGACGCCCGCGACCCTCGTCCTCGCCGGCATTCTGTCACCTTTCCCGTCCCATCGGACCAACTAACCTCCACCTCGCCCCTGCCCGCCTGGACAGTGCGACCGCGCGCACCTCCCCGCGACGCCGACCCTCTCGGGGCCCCAGGGCTGGGGTTGGCGCGCTGGCGTCCCCGGCCGTCCCCGCCGCGGCAGGGCGGTCAGCCGGACCCCGGGCCGGGACGCAGCGCAGGCCGCCGGGGCTCGGGGCCGGGCTGACACGGCCGCGCGCGGGCCACAGACACGCAGGTCGCCCCGAGCGCCGGCGCGGAGGGCTTCTCGCCGCGGGCCACCCCTCCGGACGCGGGCTGGGCGGGCGGCCACGGCCGCGAGGCGCTTACCTGCGGGCCCGGGCGGCTCACTCCCTTCCCGCCGCCATGTTTCTGCTGCGCAGGGAGCGAGAGAAGACGCGGGCAGGGGGCGGGCGGCGGCTCCCGAGAGCGGCAGGCGGCGGGCGACTGGGGGCTCCACAGAGGAGGCGGCGGCTGTGGCGGCGGCGGTGGCGGCCGAAGGGGGCGGGGGCTCCCGGCCCCGCCCGGCCCGCGCCTCCCGCCGCGAGGTGGCGCGCGCCAGGGCCGTTAGGCTCGCGCGGGCGGAGGGCGCAGGGCGGGGCGCGGGGAGGTGCCGCGGAAGGAGGGAGGGAGGGACTCCGCCTTCCGCCTGCGGTCGGGTTAGCTCCCCTCGCTTAGGTAAATTGACTTCTGAGGAGGACTCAGGTTCGAATCCCGCCGCCACGCGTAGTAGGCTCCGCGTCCCCTTCTTGCCAGAGGCTGACTCTGCGGTGAATTTGAGCGAGTTACTTGGCACCTCCTCGCCAGGGCCGACTTCTCTAACGATAGTACTTAGCCCGGAGGGTTGGTGTGAGGAGAATAGAAATCAGTGCGAGTAAAAACACCGCGGCAGCGCTGCCGGGGACCTAGAGCGGGAGGCGGGTGCTGCGCGGGTTCATCCTTTCCAGTCTGCCTTGAGCCGGGGTGAGCCAGGCAAGGTGCATGCCCGAGCTCTGCGCTAGGAAACTAAATCCCGGGAGGCGAAGCCGCTCGTCCGAGGTTGCGCAGCTGGGAAATTACCGAGTGGAGATTGGAGCCTGTGCTTTGCCTGCAGGAGTGGTCAGCTCTGTGCTGGACGCTCTAAGGAGGAGCATCCCGAGCCAAGCACATTAAAGTTGTCTCTTGAAGGAGTCTGCAGGGGAAGCTTGCTTCAGGCGGAGGGCAGGATGAGTGCAAAGGCATGGAGGCAAGGCGTGGCAGGGGCGGGTGGCTGGAGGGACTGGTGTGGCGGGAGTACGTGGAGAAAGAGTGGTGGTGTTGCAGAAGTTAGAAAGGATAAGGAAGCCAGAACGTGGAAGGAAGTCCTTGCACGCCTAGAGTTCCAGGTTTATTTTGTAGGTCAGTGGCTTGCAAAGTGTGGTCCTGGGACCCCTGGGGGTCTCTGAGATCCTTTGAAAGTGTCAGTGTACTCAAAATTTTGATCCTAACAATGGCAAACGTTATTTGCTTCTTCCACTCTTGTTCAGAGTGTACAGTGAAGTTTTCCACAGATCGTGTGATATCACAGCAGAGTAAATGCAGAAACAGCATTTAGAATCCCGCTGTCTTCATTTAAACCAGGTGTTAAGAGACTTTCACAAATGTCAAAACATCGCTCTTCTCATTAATTTTTTGTTTAAGAAAATATAATTATTTTTATTTAATGGGTCTTATTATTGTAACTTTCAATGAATAAATATTTTTAAGTTTCTCAGCTTTAATTTTATATGAAAATAGTGATAGAAGTGACAAACTGCAGGATTGACAATGATCCTTGGGCCAAATCTGACCCCTCTTTTATTTGTGTTCCGCCCAGGAGCTAAGAATGTTTTTTACATTTTTAAATGGTTGAGAGAAAAACCAAAAGAAGAGTAATAGTTCATGGCATAGGAAAATTATATGGCAAAGTTTTATAGTAACTCATCCAGGCTTTCTATAGCTGCCTTTGTATTGTACTACAATGGGCCATATGACCTACAAAGCCTAAAATACTTCTATCTGGTCTTCAACACCCCCAAAAAAAGGCCAACCCCTAATCTTGAGCTATATGTAATAACATGAAAATATCTCAGAAGCAGTACTGAACAAAAGAGGATAAACAGCATGATGCCACTTACGAAGTTTTAAAATAAAACAGTGCCAGTTTTGTTGAGGGACACACACAGGTGGTAAAAATACAAAGATACACATGAAACACTGGGGATGTAGCTCTGTGGTAGATCATTTGCCTAGCATGTGCAAGGCCCTAGGTTCAATCCCTAGCACTGTAAAAAAAAAAAAAAAAAAAGGGCCGGTGAGACGGCTCAGCGGCTTAAGCGCCTGCCTTGCAAGCGCGAAGGCCCGAGTTCGACTCCCGGAACCCACATACGAAAAAGGGGCCGGTGATATCGCTCAGCGGCACGGGTGCCTGTTGGCGCGTGAGGTCCTGAGGTCGTCCCCCCCGGTACCCACAAAAAAAAAAAAAAAAAAGAAGCATGAAAACAAACACCAAATTTAGGGTAGTGGCTATCTCTAGGGGGTGGGAATGTCATCAGGGATGAATACACAGAGGATTTAAACTATTAGTAACTTGTGTTCATGAAGTTATCCTTTTTTGATTCATATTAAAAACAACACAAAATGTTAATGAATAAATGATGCCAGGTGTTGTAGGGCATGCCTGTAATCGTATCTACTCCAGAGGCTGAGACAGGAGGATTACAAATTCAAGGCCAGCCAGGGCACTTTAGCAAGAACCTTTCTCAAATAAAATTTTTAAAAAGGGCTGGGGTGTAGCTCAGTGGCAAAGCAGTTGCCTAGATGTAAGAGGCTCCGGGTTCAATAATGAAAATTTAAAAAGAAAAAGAAGGGAGGAAAAAATGAATAAAAGACATTCAAAGACTTTTTGGCTTCTATTTTGGCTGCTCAAAAATACTTGACTTTCATGTATAGTTAATGTTGAACAGTGAATTATGAATTCTGAGACCCCTGCTGTGCTGGGTGTAGAGTTAGTGTAAATGTCATTCAGAACATGATGACTCCCAGGTTGTGCAGGGGTGTCCTGATTGAAGGTCTGTGAGCTTCTTGGAAGGAAATCCACCTAAACCAAGGATGGAACACTGAGGCTGGTCTACTTGCTTGTCTCTGGAATAGGCCTTGGAGCATTCGGCTGAAAGGGAGCCTCCTCCTCCTGTCTAGGTGCTGATCTTCGTGTCCATATACCCATCTTTGGGAAAAGGAAATAAACAGAATGTGTCTGGATCCTGATCTACATCCCCTTGTCTCATTTACACTTTGATTCAGTGGAATTTTAGTTAGTACCTAGATTACAGGGATAGTTGGAGACAGCCTGGATCCAAGGATTAGGGGAAATGAATACATTAACAGCTGTGAGGGCACAGTGTTATATGCTCATATTAGTCTCTGTGGCTGAATAACAAATTACCAGAATTTAGCAGCTTAAAACAACACCCACTGAATAGCTCACAGTCTTGGAGGTCAGAAATCTGGCCGAGTGTGGAGGGTTTCTCTGAGTGTTCAGAGGTTCAGTGAGGGAAAAGTCTGCCCCAAGATCCTTCAGGTTGTTGGCAGAACTCATTCCCCCGTGGTTGTAGGATTAAGATACCCACTGTCTTGCTCAGTATCAACTGCAGACTGCTTTCAGGTCCTCGCCACAAGGTCCCTTTGGTTCATCCACAGAGACCCTCCCTCACGGGGAATCCCTTTCATCTTGTGAATCTTTCTGATTTCTTCAACCAATCAGAGGATATGTCGAGCTTTTAAAATACATGTAACTAGGTCAGGCTCACCCAGATAATCTTGCATCTTTAAAGTCAACTGTGCTATATCACATAACCATAAGGAGTAAAATTCATCAAAGTCACTGTCCCAGGAATTGTATAGGAGGTGTACACCAGGTGCCAAGAATTTGGGGAGTGATCTTAGCATTCTTCCTACTACACCTAGTGAGAAATGGTCTCTTAAATATTTCTCTGGAACTCCTGTGGCAGTTTAAACAACATGCACGTATTGCCATTATTTAGGTGCATTTATAAATGCCTTGTCTGCAGCTCCAGTGCTGCAGATCTGCAGCTCCAATGCCTGAGACAAAGCTTGGCATGAAGGAGATATTCATACATGTTTGCTAAAAAAAAAAAAAAAAGTGTATATATTGTCTTATGGATCTGTGCTTCTCTTTTTTAAAATTAAATTTTAATTTTTATTGGTGTGTTTGCAGTACATAGTGATTACATTCTTCGTAGGGAGTTGGTACATGTACGTAACACATCCTAATTCTTTTTTCATCCCCTTTCCCCCTGCTCTGCTTTTCTCCTCCCTTCTTCTCTTGGTCCCCTTCCCTTTTTCAAAAGATCTATCTCCCCATTTCCTATTATCTATCTTCTATTTTGCTCTGTGTTTATATTTTAGGTTTCTCATATAAGAGAAACCATACAATATTTAAGCCTGAGTGTCTGTTTTATTTCACTTAACATTATGGTCTCAAGGTGCATCCATTTTCCTACATATAATTTAAGTTCATCCTTAATGGCACAGTAGTACTCCATTGTGTGTAAATACATTTTCTTTATTCACTCATCTGTTGATGGATGTATAGGCCACTCTCAAGATTTAGATATTAGATATTATGAGTTGTACTGCTGTAAACATGGATTTGCAAGTATCACTCTGCTTCTCTTTTAAGTCCAGCTCAAAACTCCTCTGACACTTCTCAGGAAGAGTTAATTGATCCCTCCCTCCCCTGTCCTATCAGTTGATAAATATCTTTGTATGAAATGTATCATACTGTAGTCTTTTAAGTAAGACTAATTTCATTTGTATGCCACTTAGTATCCCAGGGCACAGCACATCATAGATGCTATTAATTGTTTAATGTTTGCACTTAAAAAAAATGGGATGGATAGGCTTTAGAAAACAAGAGGCACATAGCAGAATTAGGCTATGACAGATTTTGTTGCCCGTTGGTTCACAGGTAGAGGGAAGACCAAGAAGTAGAGGCAATGGAGAAGGATGAGAAGGGCCAAGTTAATCAGGATGTAATTTTATTTTTTTAAAAAGGGATGCTAGAAAGCCTATGTCTGCTGTTTTATGTATTCATTAAGGAACTAAACCTTGCAAAGCCCCCCACATAAGGGACAGCAGAAAGGAATTATCATTCTGTCACTGACAATTGAAGAAATAATATTTTACTTTTATCGTGTTGTTTATGACCCAGGGGAAGAGTTGGTGAAGGAAATTAAAGAGGTGGCTTCTGGTGCTTAGAGAAAGTTGGGGGGTGGAGGGATTGAAATACATACATAAATTCTCAGTGTTCTTGATTTTAATGTCTCCCTTTCATGCCTTTTTTTGACTTTTCTGTTTCAAGGCTGCCTAAGGTCAATAAGTGGGCAATTTAAGCAGATTTCATTTGCTTACTAAATTTTGGACCAGAAGAAGGGCTGGAAATTTTGTGACTGACTTACTAGGAACTCTGAAGCTCCTGTCTCCTCACAGACAGCTGTGACGTTGTGGCAGTCGTGATACACTGTGTTAGACCTGACTCCATACGGAAGCTGTGCTATGTACCACATGACCCTGGACAAGCATCTTAACCTCTCTGTGCCCTGGACCCTCTGAGTTTGTTCATCATAAAGCAAGAATAATATACCCACATCTCAGAGTGGTAAATTCTGACTAAAAACAGTAGCTCTCTAACATTCTTCATAGGCTCATTAAGATTTTTTTTTTTTTGGTACCAGGAATCGAACTCACAACCTTGCTTTTGCCAGGCAGGCACTGTGCCACTGAGCTATATCCCCAGACTTCACTAAGATTTTTAAGTTATCCTGTTAGACTTATACGTGCTCCACACACTCTGTCTTCACATTTGATAGATTCATCTTCAGATTCCCATTCCTGAAACCATTAGGACAGTGAGGTAATCAGAGCCCACTGCTGGAACTGAAGCGAGCTCAGTACAACTGAAACACTTGCCTGAGTTTAGGGGGATGATTGCAGAAATAATCAAATGATGCTAGAATAATGACTCCATTTGTCTCTAAATGAAGGTCAAACAGCAAGTTCATTTAGGCTATTTGTGACCATGTCCTCAGAGCCCATGTGTTTTTGTGAAGTTGGTCCTCTAGTCAGTAATTGAGTGCTACCATGTGCAAGACCCTTGGGAGAGACACCCACATGTCATAGTGTTTTCCCCTGAGGAGCTTACAGTCTAGTAAGGCCAGATATTGTAATGCAAGGCAGGAAGTTATAAATGCCACAAGGAAAAGGCAATCAAAATGATGTGGTATTTGGAAGAGGCTCAGGAAGAGTTGCAAAGAGAAGGTGGCATTTTATTTTATTTTATTTTATTATTTTGAGATATTCTTGCTATGTTTCAAATTCCTGACCTTAAGCAATCCACCTCAGCCTCCCAAATACTGAAATATAGGCATACATCACTGTGCCTAGCTGAAAAGGTGGTATTGTAGATGGGCCTTGAATAATGGGTAGAAAAAGTTGATTGGAAGAAGAGGAGAGAGTACTAAGGGAATGGAGCATTATATGTAGAGGTAAAATGAAGGATAGAAAACTGAGGGAGAGGTTTAAGAAATAAGTAGATAGGGGAGACATGAGACCATAAACTTAGCTATGGTATATTTATGGAGAGTCTCAAAGGTCAGCTGAGAAGTCTCAGGGGAGGGAGGGTGAGCAGAGGATGTGCAGATGGATGGGGAAAAGTATAGTGACTGGCTAACTTTGTCAGGCTCTTGCTACTTCTGTTGCCTGGCACACCCCTGCTTAGTCTTTCCTTCAGCACTAGCATCCTGTAGCCCATCACACATGCTCCACCCTCCACCTCTCTCCCAACTCTGAGCTCCTCACAGCTCACATCTGACCCTTGCCAGGGCATTTATCACAGCCCACCCTGCCAGACAGTGATTTTAATCCAGCACACATTATATGGTTACTAGATGTTTTTAAGTATTGTAGAATCCTCTTGAATATTCTGCTTGTAAATTGGAGATGAAAGGCCATGACATTCAATCAACCTCACTGGTGTTCCTGCAAAAATGGTAGACAGATGTAGATTTGAATGCCTTTCCACTCATTTTTGTGAGTCTGAGATTAAGCAGGACCTTAGAATTCACTAGTCCTCATCTTCCAATAAGGCCCCCAAATGTGCAGTAACTTACTCAAAATCACAGAGTGAGTGATCTGAAACAATGGATGTGAAGAGTTTGCCACAGTGCCTAACATACAAGAGGTAACTAATAATCCTGTCTGCTCCCTAGACTCTTGAACTTTAAACACTGAACTGCTTGTGATTCTTCTCACACTTTATGAGAACATGCTGTTCTTGTATTTGAGGTTCTGCTCATACCTAAAACTTTCTCTTCTTTCATATTTCTCCTCCTCCACTTTCACTGGGTTCACTCCTACTCATCAATTAAGAGTACCTTCTTGGCAACTTCCTCTGATACCTGCTTTTCCACCCTCACCCCAGGTGGAGTAAGAGCCCCTCCTTTTGCTCTTCTAGTAGCTGGGTACATACTTTCTTCACTGCATTTGCTAGGATACATGCATGTCATTTGCTGCTGTCTTACTGTAAGGCCCAGAGTGTGGTAACTTTCTCTGTGTTCTCTACCACATCTCCAGCACCTCATACATGGAACATAGCTGTTACTAAGTCAACATTTGTGGAACGAGTGTGTGCAGCGGATCCCTTTCAAATCCATGCCACAGGACGGAGAGGCAGCCTCTTTATTGTCTACCCTGTAACATGGGGCCCCACTGGCTACCCGTATTCTGATGGTATGAGTGCTTTGCAAGATGTGCCAACCTCTAAGGCTCATTGTTTATCCAAGACACTTCTGCTCTTTCTCCTCTTATACCAAATAAAAATAGTTCCAGGAAGCTATGTGGTTGAAAAACTCCAGGCTCTGTGTAAGCTCCTAGACCTAGATAAAGACTGTTATTGTTGGGAAATTGGTCATTAATCGAACATGCCTTTTCTTGTGCTTTGGTTTCACACCCTTCTAAAGGCACTGATTCTTTCTGTCCTCAATTGCCCTTAAATCTGTCACTAGCTGGTAACTGGAAAAAATAATATTAACCTGCCAGCAATTGATGTAAAAATGATCTAAAGGTATTAGTTGACCACAAGCTCACTTTGTGCTCTGGGCATGTGACTTTAAATTAATCCCCTCTTACAGTGCCTTACAAGATACCTAGTATGCTTGTCTATAAAATGACAAAAAAGGGCCGGTGATATAGCTCAGCAGCATTAGTGCCTGCCTGGCAAGCGCGAGGTCCTGAGTTCGACTCCTGGTACCGACATTAAAAAAAAAAAAAAAAAAGACAAAAAATAACACTTACCTTACCAGAGTATTGAAGAATGAAAGATAATAAGGCAGGCAGAGAGTTCTGGTATGTGGTAATGTTAAAGGAAATGTTCTTTCCGAAACATAAATTGGAATCCTCTCACTTTGTTCTGCTGCAGTCAGACTTTCTCTGGGCCATTAAATTTTGTCCTGGGTATCATATTTTAAAAGAGAGATGTTAGTCAGTTAGCACCCAGAAGCAAATGACCAGATAAGGAATCTGGAAATCAGACTTTACCAGAAACAGATGAAAGAGTGGGAAATATTTACCCTAGAGAAGAAATAACTAGGAATAGGGTGGGGTAGGAAAGGCCTTAGAGGGATTTTCAAATAACTGAAGGGCTAATGTGGGAAAAGATTAAGCCTTTTCTATTCCACAAATATCAGTGGGACACCTCTTAGGTGCTAGGAACTGGGAATGCAAAGAAAAGTTAAACATAATCTCTGTCCTTGAGGATCTTAGGCCACAAAGGATCATGACAATGCAAAAGAAGCTCCTATAGAGACGTGGAGAATGTGCTAGAGAAAACATGTTGCCCAGAGAGACTGGGGAAGGCTCCAATAAGGAGATGACATTTGAGTGGATCTTAAAGGAAGACCAGGGTTTCTTAAGGCAGAGAAAGAGGAGAAGTGTGTGCAGGCAGCAAGTATGCCATGTGCAAAGACAGAAAAGTATCCTCCCTGAAAGCCCAGGGTCCTCTGGAAGAACAGGAGAGTGAGCCTGCAGAGTTTGCTTGGAGCCAGATTGTCAAGGGTCTTGATTATTCAGCTAAAGAGTTTGGACTACTTACTTTGAGTGGGTATTGAAGGACCATCAGAGGCATTTAAGCAGGAGATTTTTTTAAAAGGAGAGCCCAGGAGCAAAGTGCTGATGGGGCTGTACTGAAGAGACATAGGAGGCAGAGAAGGCAAGACAACTCAGCATACTAGAGAGTTCCCTCCACTTGTCACAGATGAACATTTTATTTTTCAGCCTGTAAATTGAGATATAGGTTGAACATCCTTAATCTTAAAACCAGAAATCAAAATGTTCTGAAATTCAAAACTTTTTGAGCACCAATGTGATATTCAAAAAGTTTCATGGTGGTGCATGCCTATAATCCCAGCGTTCAGGAGGCTGAGGCAGGAGGATTGCTGTGAGTTCAAGGCCAGCCTGGGCTACATAAGTGAGTTCAAGGCCAGGTTGAACTACATAGTGAGATCCTGTCTCCAAAAAAAAAAAAAAAAAAGTTTAAGATTTTGGAATGTATTGTTTCAGATTTCAGATTTTTGGATTAGGGATGCTCACCTGGTAAAGTCTATGCAAATATTAAAAAACCAGAAAATCTCTGAAATCAGAAACCTTTCTATTCCCAAGCATTTTGGATAAAGATATGCAACCTGTAATGACATCTGCTTCATAGAGGTGTCTTAAAAGTCAAGTGAGGTAATTTATCCAAGGTCCTCACATGTGTCTGATACCCAACTGTGTTCAATAAGTGAGCACCATTTCCTTTCTTCTCTTTCTCTTAATAGACAGATTAGACAGAGAAACAGAGTTATGCCTTGTGCAGTTTGGAGTTATGGCCAAACAGTGGCATAAATTCCCTTAGGAGAAATGAAAACACCACTAGATAGGTTATCAGAGGATACTTCTTTGGTAAAAATGGAGTTGAACCAGATAACCCTCTAAAATCTCTTTCTTACTCTAAGATTCCATCATTCTATCATCTTTAAGGTCTTGGTACTGGGCAGATAGTTAAGAACCTGGAATACTTTAGTACTGACCTTGTTAAAGTCAACCAGTTGAACCCAAAGGGAATGAATCTTCTTCAAAATGAATACCCATTACTGAAGTAAACAATTTGAAAAGAGCCTACCCTAAACCTATAGCAGCTGCCCAGGAATAACTATAGTGCAAGAGAAACAACACTAGAGTGGAAACTTAGGAGTCTAAGTTCCAGTGTCAGAAATTAAGGATTTAGCTATATGGTCTTGGATAGGTCATTTTCTGTGTCTCGGTCTCAGTGTCTCCATCAGGGAGATGTGGAGGTTGGACCTCTGAGGGGTTTTCTATAGTACCAACATTCTAGGATTCTGGGAGTCTAAGTTCTTAAGATCATGAAATTATGGATGTAATAATGTTAGGAGATTCCAAATGGTCCTACAGCAGCTATATCACTTCCAGGTTATTTATATGTCTCAAATTAACACATCAAGCTCCATCTAAAATATATTCCAAAGTGTGTCACATGTGTTGGGGACAAGACTCACTTGACATTCTTCTTAGGATCAGAACTTTGTAATTCAATGCATTTCAATAGTCAGCATTAA
The DNA here is from genome assembly GCA_028451465.1 of Erethizon dorsatum. Classification (NCBI taxonomy): domain Eukaryota; kingdom Metazoa; phylum Chordata; class Mammalia; order Rodentia; family Erethizontidae; genus Erethizon; species Erethizon dorsatum. The sequence goes on along the minus strand of CM051827.1, from coordinate 102,346,008 downwards.
TTTAGCTGCAAATTGGATTATTCTCATATTTCTGGTTTGAGAGAAAAAGGCACGTTCTCTAGAATGGCACAGAAATAAAAACATCAGTCGTCTGTCATGGAAGGAGAAGATTGTTTTTTATCTGTGTTAACTTCAGGGCGTAGACGCTGCCTCATCTGGGAGCAGACAGAATGCCGACTAGGTGTAGGACAGTGCTGCTTTTTCACACTCTTTCCTGTACTGACTGTCCTCTTGGTCAGCTCCTGCTCATCCTCTGTTGGAAGCTCTCCTTTTCCCTATCTCTATTGAATAGAACAATTCCCTCTTTTTGCTACGCTTTCTCAGAATTATGTATCTGTTATAGCATTAATAGGCTATAATAGGCTATAGCACCATAGGCTATAATAATTATTGCCTGAGATACTGGTTTCTACAAAGGGGAAAGGACAGGGCACTCACATTTGATGCACACCTGCAAGATGCCAGACATGTACATCATCTTATGTCACACACAGAGCACCCCTTGTGGAGTAGGCATTGTTATTCCCTGTTTAACTGAAGAAAGCGGGTTCAGAGAAGTTAAATAACTTGCTCAAGATCTTATGGCTAGTTAGGAACCAAATCTGGCTTTGAACCAGGCTTTTATTTGTTCCAAAATGTGCTTCTAATTATTCATGCCCTTTTCTTGTCTTCTTTATCTCTGTAAGCTGAACTCTTAGTGTGAATGACAATCCAATTCTGCTCGATCAGTAAGATTTCCTGAACTGAGTAAAGTGCTGGGAGAGCTGCAAAGGAGAACATGATTGGTGGGGATCGAGCTAGCCTTTCCTTGACTTGCAATGAGCTTCTAGAGGCATCTGCTTTGAAATAAATACTCTCATTAGCCTTGCTGGTGTCTCAGCTCAGCGGGAGGCTGTGGTAGTCTTTTGACAGGGCCAGCTGGCACGATAGACTTGTTTAGACCAAATTAGTTTCATGTCTTTCTAACAGCTCTGCTTTAAGGTCCATGTGTCATTGGAGAAACAGAACTTGAAAACAACTGTCACACATGAGAAGGGCTTAATAGAGACTGTATGAGATTCTACGAGCAGAGTGGAGGGAATGATTAATTCTGTCAAGAGAATTAAGTATTTTTTTAGAGAAAGAATTAAGGAAGTTTTCATAGAGAAGGTGGCATTTGAGCTGGGACTTACAGGACATGCAGTTTTATTTATTTTCAGTTTGTTTATTTCCTAGGGATAGAAAATGAAGGGCATTTCTGGTACAAAATATGTGGAAGGAGGGAGGTGCCACCAGGAAACACCAAATGGTTCCCTGTGTGGGGACACCGACTACCAGGGGCAAACAGCAAAAGGTGAGATGAAAAAGCTTGATTAGACTAGAGAGTCCAAGAGCCTTGGGTATTATGCTAGGATTTGGATTTATTCTGTAGATTTTTTCAAGATATTCCAATGTTTTCTGAGCTACCCTTTCAAAGTACTACTTAAATTTGACTTTTGTTCCCAAAGTCTTGCTAATAAGCAGAAGACAGAAGCAGCAAAGTATGATATGTGATTGAAAAATACAAAGAATGTTTAAATTTTAAAAATTTATTATAGTAAAAGACACATTGCCACCAGTCTCCCTCAAAATACCCACCTTGCTTTGAGCACACTTATCCCATTGTTCTTGGCAATGTGTCTTTTATTGTAAAAACAAAAAAATTTTTTTGTATTTAGACATTCACTATAATTTTGAATCACGCTTGTCAGTGGGAAATTGGAAATCTGAGGCTCTGGATTCTAGTCTAACACTGCTACATACTCACTGGTGACTCAGTCTTTCTGGGCTTTTGTTTTCTCCTAAGTAAAGTAAAATAGATATGACTTCTCAGAACTCTACTATGCCACAAGTTTGTGTCTACCAGCTTCACCAGGGAAATTCTCTATATGATAGATCTTAGTTCTTGTGGGGACAGATTTCAAGGTTGTTGTCCTTCATCCCACCTTCTGCTTACACAGGGGTGTGTAATTCCTACCACTCAAATGTGGCAGAGCCTGTGACTTGCTCCTAACTGATAAAATCCAGCCCAGGGGATGGGATGTGCATTATTATTTTTATTTTATTTATTTATTTTATTTTTATTTTTATTTTTTTATGTGGATACCAGGAGTTGAACTCAGGACCTCACGCTTGCCAGGCAGGTGCTTATGCCACTGAGCTATCTCACCGGCCCCTATTTTTTTATTTTTTATTTTTATTTTTAATTTAATTTAATTTTTTGTGGGTACCTATTTTTTTATTTTAAAGGGAAAAAGACCAATAAAAACAGTAGTATGAAATTTCAAAACAATATTATAGGAGAGTAACAATGGTTAGTACATTGCGTATTGTTATGTTCAAAGTAGTTGATCATTTTACAAGATATAGGCATGAAAAGTTGATCAACCAATATAGGTGCAAACCTTTCTTTTCAATGAACTAATAGCAATTAGTAGTATGACTATCTTAACTATCTTGTGTGTGTATATATTTATTTATTTATTTATTTAATTTATTTTTCCTTTTCCCTTCCTTCTTTTCTCCTTTCCCCCATCTCAGTTTCTTTCCTTTTGAACAGTTTCTTCCCATTTCACAATATCTAATGTACATTTTGGATCTTATTTACTCTTTCAGCTTCTTACACTAGGGAGACAATATGATGTTTACACATGCGAGTCTGATTTATTTCACTTATGAGTATGGTCTCAAGGTGCATCCATTTCCTATAAATGTCTCAAATTTATCCTTCTTTATAGCTGAGTAGTACTCCATTGTATAAAAATACCACATCTTTTTTATCTTTTCCTTGGTTGATGGGCGTTTGAGTTGTTTCCAAGATTTAGCTATTACAAATTGTGCTGCTATAAACATGGGTGCCCATATATCGCTGTGGTATGATGTTTTTAATTCTTCTGGGAAGATACACAGAAGGGGAATAGCGGGGTCGAATGGCATCTCTAATCCTAGTTTTTTGAGGAATCTCCACTCTGATTTCCACAGTGGTTGTACCAGCCTGCACTCCCACCAACAGTGGAGAAGGGTTCCTTTTTCCCCATGGTCCCTCCAGCATTTGTTATTGGTTGATTTCTTGATGATAGCCATTCTTTCTGGGGTGAGATGGAATCTCAGTGTTGTTTTAATTTGCATTTCTCAAATGGCCAATGATGTTGAACATTTTTTCATATATTTATTTGCTATCTGTATTTCTTCACCTGAGAAGTGCCTATTCATCTCAGATGCCCATTTTTGGACTGGGTCTTTGCATTTGGAGGTCTGATTTTTTTCAGTTCTTTATATATTATAGACAGAAGTCCTTTGTCTAATGCCCATCAACCGAGGAATGGATAAAAAAGATGTGGTATTTTTGTACAATGGAGTACTACTCAGCCATAAAGAAAGATAAACTTGAGACTTTTATAGGTTAATGGATGCAACTTGAGACCACACTTGTAAGTGAAATAAACCTGACGCACATGTGTAAACATCATATTGTCTCCCTAGTGTGAGAAACTGAAAGAGTAAATAAGATCCAAAATGTACAAAGATATGGTAAAACAGGAAGAAACTGTTCAAAAGGAAAGAGAAACTGGGATGGGGGAATGGGGAAAAGAAGGAAGGGAAAAGAAAAGAAAAAAATATATATATACAAGATAGTTAAGATAGATACACTACTAATTTCGCTTAATTCATTAAAAAGAAAGGTTTGCGCTAATACTGTTTGGACAATTGAATGCTGATATCTTATAACCTGAGTAACTAATTTAAAGATAATAATATGTAATGTATTAACCATTGTTACCCTCCTACTATGTTGTTTTGAAAATTTGTTCTATTTTTTTTTTCTCTTTAAAATTTAAAAAAAAAAAGTCCTTTGTCTGAGGGACTGTGGGCTAAAATTTTTTCTCATTGTGTGGGTTGTCTTTTCACTCTGTTGGTGATTTCAGTTGATTGCAAAAGCTTTTTAATAAGATGAGATCTCAGTTGTAGAGTCTTTGAAGCATTTCCCATGCAGTTTGGGTTTTGTTCATGAAGTCTGTGCCCACCTCTATGTCTTCCAGATTTCTACCTACTTTCTCTTCCAGTAGGTGTTTCTGTTTTAATATTTAGATCTTTGATCCATTTCAAATTTAATTTAATGGATGGTGAAAGATATAGGTCCAGTTTTAGTCTTCGGCATGTGCAGAGCCAGTTCAGCACCATTTATTAAAGAGGCTATCTTTCTTTTCTTTCTTTTTTTTTTTTATAATATGGGTACCAGGAGTCGAACTCAGGGCCTCGTGCTTGCCAGCAGGTGCTTGTGCGGCTGAGCAATATCACCGGCCCTTTTTTTCCTTTTTATGTGGGTACCGGGAGTCGAACTCAGGACCTCGTGCTTGCCAGGCAGGCGCTTATGTTGCTGAGCTATCTCACCAGCCCAAGGCTATCTTTCTAACAGTGAACATGTTTGGCCTCTTTGTCAAAGATAAGGTGGCTGAGTGTGTTTGTAGTTGTGTCTGCATGTTCTAATCTGTTCCACTGGTCCTCAGGTCTGTTTTTTTTTTTTTTGCCAGTACCATGCTGATTTTATCACAGTAGCTTTATAGTATAATTTCAAGTCAGGGATTGTGATGCCTCTGGCCTTGCCTTTGCTGTCTAGAATTGCTTTTGCTATTCTAGGTCTCTTCTGCTTCCAGATGAATTTTAGGAAGGTTTTCTCTAGTTCTGTCAAGTATGCTCATGGTATTGTGATTGGGATTGCATTAAATCTGTACAACAATCTTGGGAATATGGCCATTTTCACTGTGTTGGTTCTTCCTGTCCATGAGCAAGGCATCTCTTTCCATTTTCTGATATCCTCTTCAATCTCCTTTTTGAAAGTAGTATAATTTTCAGTGTATAGATCTTTTACTTCCTTTGTTAGATTGATTTGTAAGTGTTTCATTTTTTGGATGCTATTGTGAAGGGTGTGGTTTCCTTAATTTCTCTCTCAGTGATTTTGTTGTTTGTGTACAGGAATGCCATTGATATTTGAGTGTTAACTTTGTATCCAGCTATGCTACTGAATTTGGTTTTTAAATCTAGAAGTCTTTTGGTGGAGTTTTTGGGGTCTTCTGTGTAGAGTATCATGTCATCTGCAGATAATGATAGTTTAACTTCTTCCTTTCCTACCCTTATTCCTTTTATTTCTCTCTCTTGCCTAATTGCTCTGGCTCACTTTTCCAGAACTATATTGAATAGGAGTGGTGATAGTGGACATCCTTGTCTTGTTCCTGATTTTAGAGTGAAAGCTTTCAGTTTTTGTCCATTTAGTAGGATGTTGGCTGTTGGTTTGTCATAGATGGCTTTTATCACGTTGAGGTAGAGACCATCTATTCAGATTTTCTGTAGGGTTTTTATCACGAATGAGTGTTGGATTTTGTCGAAAGCTTTTTCTGCATCTATTGAGATGATGATGTGATTTTTGTCTTTGGTTCTGTTGATATGGTGTACTGTATTTATTGATCTGTGTATGTTGAACCATTCCTGCACTCCTGGGATGAATCCCACTTGGTCATGGTATATAATCTTCTTGATGATTTGCTACATTCCATTTGCTAGTATCTTGTTGATGATTTTTGCATCTATGTTCATTAGGGAGATTGGCCTGAAGTTCTCTTTCGTGGTTGGGTCTTTCTCTGGTTTTGGTATCATGGTAATTCTTGCCTCCAGGAATGAGTTAGGGAGTATTGCTTCCCTTTCAATTTCATTAAAGAGTTTGAGGAGTATTGGCATTAAATCTTCTCTAAATTTCTTGTAGAATTCAGCAGTGAATCCATCAGGACCTGGGCTTTTTTGTTGTTAGGTTTTAAATTACATTTTCAATCTCATTAACTGATATTGAGTTATTCAGAATTTTTATGTCTTCTTGTTTCAGCTTCAGTAATTCATACATATCCAGGAATCTGTCCATTTGTTCTGTGTTTTCCATCTTATTCAAGTTTCTTGGAGGAGGTATTGATGATCTTCCGAATTTTCATAGGATCTATGGTGATTTCACCCTTTTCATTCTTCAGTGCATGAATTTGAGTCTTTTCTTTCCTTTTTTGATAAGGTTGGCTAAGGGTTTATCAATTTTATTTATTCTCTCAAAGAACCAACTCTTTGATTCATTAATTCTATGTATTGTTTTCTTAGTCTTCTTTGCATTAATTTCTCCTCTGATCTTTATAATTTCCTCCCTTGTGTGGACTTTGGGCTTGTCTTGCTCTTCTTTTCTAGAAGCTTGAGGTGTAACATTAGGTTGTTTATTTGTGCTCCTTCTGTTTTTCTGATGTGAGAATGCACCTCTATGAATTTCCCTCTTAGGACTGCTTTCATTGTATCCCATAAGTTCCGGTATGTTGTATCTGCATTCTCGTTTAGTCGTAGATATTGTTTAACTTCTTCCTTTATTTCATCTGTGACCCATTGGTTGTTTAGGGAGGTGTTATTTAATTTCCATGTGTTTATGGAGTTTTTGTGGTTTCTTTTGCCATTAATTTCCAATTTCATTGCACTATGATCAGATAATATGTGTGGGATAATTTCAATTCCTTTGCATTTACTTAAGCACGTTCTGTGGGCTAGTATATGGTCTATTTTAGAGAATGTGCAGCTTAGAAGAATGTATATTCTGATGATGTGGGTGGAACACTCTGAAAACATCTACTAAGTCCATTTGTTCATAGGTTTGGGTCAGTTCTGATATTTCTTTGCTGATTTTTTGTCCAGTTGATCTATCTCTTTGTGACAATGGGTGTTAAGGTCCCCCATTATAATTGTGTCATTGCTTATTTGATTTTTCATGTCTATTAATAATTGTCATATATAGTTGGGTGCTCCCATATTTGGTGCATACATATGTACGATTGTTATCTCTCCCTCTTGAAGTTTTCCCCTGACAAGTATGTAGTGACCTTCTTTATCTCTTTTGATCATTCTTGATTTGAAGTTCACATTATCTGCAAAGAAGATAGCTATTCCTGCTTTTTTCTGGGTTCCTGTTGCATGGAAGATTGTTTTCCATACTTTGACTTTCAATCTATGAATTTCTTTTTGAGTTAAATGTGTTTCTTGTATAGAGCATGTTGTTGGATCTTGTTTCCTGATCCATTCTGTCAGTCTGTTTCTTTTGATTGGTGAATTGAGGCCATTAACATTGATGGTCATAACTGATGTACACTGGCTTATCTTTGTCATGGTATTTTCCCGCTGTTGGTTCCCTGCTTTTCCCCTCTGTTTAATTGCTTGCCCTGCCTGCTGGTTTCTTTCTGTTGTTGTTCTTGGAACTGTGGTCACTTTTATCTCTGTCTAGAATATCTTTCAGTACTCTTTGTAGGGTTGGTTTGGTGGTCATGTATTTCTTCAGTCGTTCTTTGTCGTGGAAGTATCTTATTTCTCCATTAATATTAAAATAGTTTTGCAGGGTACATCAATCTGAGTTGGAAGTTGTTTTCTTTCAGGACTTGAAATACTTCACTCCAAGCTCTTCTTGACTTGAGGGTTTGTGTTGAGAAGTCTGCCGTGATTCTGATGGGCTTTCCTTTATAGGTGATCTGTTTCTTTTCTTTAACAGGTTTTACTATTCTGTTCTTGTGCTGAATTTCCGGAAACTTGATTATTATATGTCTGGGTGTAGTTTTATTTTGGTCATGGTTGTTTGGAGTTCTATATGCTTCATGTATTTGTATGTCAAATTCTTTATCCACACTTGGGAAGTTTTCTGCCATTATTTCTGTGAAGAGTTTTTTTTAGGATATCTGCTCTGTCTCCAGCTTTCTCATTGACCCCAATCAATCTTATGTTGTTCTTCTTTGCTTCATCTTATAGCTGTTGCATTGATTTTTCATGGTCTCTTGCTATTTTTAAGATATATGTCTTTTCATGATCACTAGCTTCAAATCTGTCTTCAAGATCTGAAATTCTATCCTCTCCTTTCAGTCTGTTGCATATACTTTCAATGGAGGTTTTAATCTCTTGGATTTCTGTTTGGATCTGTTTTATGGATTCCATTTCTTTCCTATGTTGGGCATTTTTTGTTTCCATCATTTTTCTAAGCTCACCTTTTCTTTTATCTGTGTCTTCTCTAATATCTTTGATTTTAAGCATCATTTCTTTTTGTACCTGAGAGATTATTTTCTCTGTCGCCTTTTCTACTTGTTTTTTCACTTCTGTTGCTATAATTTCAGAAAGTTCCAGTGTTCGACTTCCAATTTTGTCTGTCTCATTGTGTTCTGAGCTTGTCCTCCGTGGGCTGGGGTCTGGGGTTGTATTTTGCTTCTGTGTCTTGTCATTTTCTATTTTTTCTTTGTTATTTTATTTTGTTTTCTATGTTGATGCTTGCCAATTTCTTATGATAGATAGCTTTATCACTAGTATTGAGGCTTCCCTAGGAGATGTCTGTTCTTTGGGGATGTCCTCTAAATGTAGGTGGCTCTTTATAGCTATCCCAAGAACCTACCTTCCCAATTTGTAAAGGATGCAAAATTCCTATTTGGTTCAGCACCCAATCCTTTGGTACTGGGTTATAGTGGTGATTATGACCCCATACAATCACAGTGTTATACAGAGGAGAAAAACTGATTATAACATGTATGATATCCTGGTTAAAGTAGTATAGTTAGTAATAACAATAGTTTCAAGTACAGCTTAAGTACTGACAAACTATGGTAACCATTATTAACTTGCTACCTCCAACCACAGGAGCAAACTCTAAAGTAATATGACAAAATCAAACATATACTGTGTACCTGTATGCAGTGATTTTCTCCCTCGTGGAGTGATTTTACCCTTCTGCGGGGGCAGATTTGTTAAGATGAGTAGGGGACAGGCTAAAGTGATGAATGTGGTCAAATATAGTAAGAGTCAAGACTGGAGATCAAAGGATGATCATCTGAGTTTGGGAAACTGGAGGACACAGGAGGGAAAGAATGAAATCAATGTGAAGGAGTAACCAGAAAGGGCAACAATGTTTACTCACTTGAAAGAAGTAGTTGAGGAAAGAAAGAGGATCAATAGAAGAAAACAATAAAGAAAGGTAAGAAACATAATGGTAAGAAACCTAAACAGTGAAAAAAAGGAAGGAAGAAAGAAAGAGAACCAAAAAGAAAAGAAAAGAAAAAGAAAAAGGAGACCAGAGAAGGAGAGGAGGAAAAAAACCCCTAAATATAAAAATGACCACACAGTACAAAACAAAACAAGATGACATCCAACCAGACAGGAAAGGATAGCAATCAGACAAAGAAGGGAGAATAAAAGTAGTAAAATACCACCGGTGTTCACAGTTCTGTGAAATAGTGTCCATGCTTAATCCCAGAAATATGCTGGGTACGGAGCTGATCTTGGCCTCTGGATGTGGGGGCTGGAAATGGTCTTCTGTTGGTGGAGTTCTCCAGAGTCCAACTGCTGGCTCCTAGCTGCTGCTTCAGAGGCTTCCATGTTGCCAGTCTTACTCCACCCTCCAAAGGCATGTATGGTCCCGTGCTTCCAGCCAGGCTGTTGTCCTGGGTCTTGGGGTTCCGGTCAGTCCACCCACCAAAGGTGTGTGTCTTTACACTCCTCTTGCAAGCACCACCTTCCCAGGGCAATGGAGGAAGCACAGAGTGCTGATTTACTTTCTTCCCAAAGGCACCTCCGTGGGTGGGTGGGGGGGATGGAGGAAGCCGGGATGTGCATTGTTATATAAATGATTATATGGTTAAATTATGGAAAGTGTGGCATCCATCTCACAAAGTTTCCCTCTTACTCCCTCACTGACTTTGAAGAAGCAGGCTGCCATGGGGTGGGCCACCTAAGTTGGGAGGCCTCCAGGCAAGAAACTGAGCTTATGGTGCTCTCCAATCAACAGCCATCGAGTAGCTGAAACTCTCAGTCCTGCAATTGCAAGGAACTGAATTCTGCAAACACCCTGAGTGAGCGTGTAAATACGTATTTCTAAGCCAAGCTCCAGATGAGACTTCAACCTGGAAAAACATCCTTTGAGACCCAAGGTAGAAGACTTGGCTGGGCTCAGATTCCTGACCTGTAGAATCTGTAAGACAATAAACATGTAGTTTTAAGCCTTTAAGTTTGTGGTAATTTGTTATGCAGTAGAAGACACAATTCCTAACTCTGAAATTCTGATCTCAACCTCTATGCTCTGCTTATAACTTATTGACCTCTCTGGGAGTAATCCTCAAATGGTATACATATTATGTATGGGTAGATGATATTATCTGTCTAAATCTACATGTAGATCATACATACTTGTCCTTGCTAATTTTATGTGTTACCTTGACTGAGCCACGGGTTAAACTTTATGTCTTGGTGTGTCTAGGAAGATATTTCCAGAAGAGGTTCTGATTTGAATTAGTAGACTGAGTGAAGCAGATATGATCCCCAGTGTGGGTGGGAATCATCTAATCTGTGGAGAGTTTGCATAGAATAAAGAGATTGAGGAAGGTTGAATTTGCTTTCTAGCCAACTGCTTGATCTGAAATGTTGATGTTCTCCTGCCCTTGGCACTCCTGGTTCTCAGGTCTTCAGACTTGGACTGAAATTGTCACCATCAGCTCTTTGCTCTTAGTCCTTTGGGATATACTTCTTGCTTTCCTTGCTTTCCAGCTAGCAGACAGTAGACTGTGGAACTTTGCAGCCTCCAAAAATTTGTGATCCATACCTTATAATAATTCTATTATCTCTATCTATCTATCTATCTATCTATCTATCTATCTATCTATCTATCTATCTATGTACCTATCTCCTATTGGTTTTGTTTCTCTGGAGAACTCTGACTACTACAATTCATATTCAATCACAGATCTTTAGAAAATACTTAGTACAAGACTTTAGGGGGACATTTTAGATCTAAACCATAACAAGCCTCTATTTCCTGAATGCCTGCCCTATGCCAGCTGAGGGTGGGTGAGGACAGCCCCAGGTCTCCTTCTGTATTCTTTCTCTTATCTCTAAGGTAACATAGACAGCTCACTAGTTATAGACATTGAAGTCAGACAGAATTCCACCCACGCTCCCCGTCACAGTTTCCTAGGGGAATTTGCCTGGTTTATCTTCCTGTGGAATCTATTAACACATGGAACTGTATAGTTGATTCTTAATTATCCAAACAATTTGAAGTCAGAAGAATTCAGTCAGAGACCTGGATTAGATTCATGCTAAGTGTGTGATGTAAGACAAGTCCCTTAAACTCTCTGGAGCTCAGCTGCCTCTTCTACAAAACTGGCAGCCACCCCAGAGGTTAGTGAGAATCAAGTGAGACAACACTGGGAGGGTACACTCATCTAAGCAGTAGCAGGTCCCCAGCCATTTCCTTAGCTATCCTGCCCTTGCAGGGAGGCCCTCCTCAACTCTGGCATTATGAAATTATTCCCCTCACTGGGCTATGAGCATTTTGGTGAGGTCCTTGGGCAAGGAGACCTGGGGCTGTCCTCGTCCACCCTCAACTGGCACAGGACAGGTATTTGGGAAATACAGGCTTGTTATGGGTTAGACCTAAAATGTTTCTCTAAAGGCTCACGTGTTCAGAGGTGGGGTTTTTGGAAAGTGATTGAATTATGGAGTCAGTATACTCATCAGTGGATTAATTCATTAATAAATTCATAGCTGCTGACTGTGCTGTTAGCAGGTGGGGCTTGGTAGAAGAAGAGGGTCACTAGGGGTGTGAACTGGAAGGGTATGTTCTTGTCCCGAACTCCTCCCTGGCAGCCATGGATTGAGTGGCTTTCCTCCATCAGGCCCTTCCCATGCTGTTTCTGCCCTGGTGCCAGCTGACCATGGACTAAACCCTCTAAAACCTGGGCCAAAATAAACTTTCTTCCTTTAGGTTGTGGTGTTGGTTGTTTTGTTCCAGCAACAGGAATGTGACTAATATGAGATGGAGTTGTATTTTCTTTGAGGGTCTAAGCTTTGTCCTCTGTATCTAAGGCATCATTTGATACAATAGTGAGGATATAGAGCCATGATTCTCAAACTCAGGAGGAAAAAAAAATCTGAGGAGACCTGATAAAATGGATTCTAGGGTACTACCTCCAGATATTCTGATTTAGTGAGGTCCAGGAAACATTTTCAACAAGATCCACAGATTACTCTGACACAAATAATCACAGACCACATGAATATTAATGATAAAATCACAATTGGCCTCTACTCTGAGAGGAGTTGTTCCCAAACATCCCCACTAATGTTTATTATTCCTTTTCCTCATGGGAGAGAGGAAGCCAGTGGTGTGCTGGGAAATGTTGAACAATTGGATCTCTTTAATAAGGCAAAATTTTAAAAAACCCCAAATCTCTGATCTTTATTATCTACCAATATCTATGTTATAAGCAATTGCACCAAACTACTACTAGCAAACTACTAGCGAACTATTGATGGGACGTCACTCAATACTAAGCTGGGAAGAGATGCACATCCTCGGCGCCTGCATGCTGGAAGCAGCCAGCTCCAGCAACAGCTACAAGAAGCCTGATGGAAGGGACTTATGTCCCTGGGCCTTAGTTTCCCTGCTTATAAAATGAGAATTCTAATCTCTGGTGAATAATGCTTTACTCAAAACTAATTGTTAGGCCTTAGCCCAGAGGCTGCTATGCTAGAGGAGGCTGCATGGAAGTAGCCAGGTTGCCATGGAACTCAGGAATAAGGACACAGAGCAGGCCCAGCTCTGCTCACGCCTTTCTCGGGAGGATGGAGGTGCTTGCAGATAAATCTCTCTCCTTGTCACCACTTCTTCCTCTGCCCATGACAGTCATTATGGTTTGAATCAGGAATGCCCCACAAAGGCTCATGTGTTAAAGGCTTGGTCCCAGCTGAAGGCAGGTGGTAGACCCTTAGGAGCTGGGGCCTACTTGGAGGAAGTAGGTCTCTGTGCCTTTGAAGGGTGTATTTTGTGCCAAGTCTCTCTCTCTCTCTCTCTTTCATTCTGCTTCCTGGCTGCAACGAGGTGAGCAGCTTTCCTTTGCTAGGCCCTTCCACACCTCACTACAGGCCTGGAAACACACAGGCAAGTGACCATGCATTGAAACCTTTTTAACTGTGAGGCAAAATAAACTTTTGTTCCTTTAAGTTGATCTATTTCAGGCATTCTGTCAGAGGTACAGAAAGCTGATTAATACAACAGTTATTTCCCAAATTTTACCACAGACTAGTTAGACCGGGGGGCAAATTTCTCTCATAAACATCACAGGAAGTAATGCATACTATGTGATTTCAAAGAAAGATCCTTTGGACAAAATTATATACAAGTATGTATATACATACACATCTGCGTGCATACTCATGTGTGAGGATGCCTTTCCACCATCCTATCATGGGTGTAGAACTTCCACCATTCAAATCTTTGTCGATGCCCTGCAGCAAAAGAGCACCAGGAACACACCTGTATGCAAAGTTGGGATTGCCCATGATACACAAAGGATATGGAACACCTTGGGGAACTATGGGTTCCCTCAGAAAAAGTGTGAGGAGGGGCTTGTTATAAGTAAGTTCTTATAACAAGAGCAGGGGCACTTTGTAATCTTAATTTTTGTCCAAGAGAAGGAAGACTGGAGTAAGGCTGAGGCTGTAACTGGTCAAGAAATCACCAAAACTTATGTTGTTCAGGAGAGGACATATATAGTATTTTTATGATTTTGCACAGCATTCTTGGTACCTGGTTGTAGGTAATTTTTTTGTTTTTGTTTCTGTTGTTTTGGTGTCACTGTCACACACTGACAGTGGTCTCGCCTGGTGTTGGCATTCCGTAAGCTTGTTTATGTTCAGCAGGAGAATGCCATGACCTGGCTGCGAGTGTCAGGCTGGCAGACTGCCGACAGGGCTGCTGCTTCCATTCTCTTCACAACACATTTACCGATGTCGGTAGGCATGGCCACACATATGATCTCATTGACCCCCACAACAACTCTGTGAGGGAGGGTTATCTCCATTTTATAGACAAGGAGACTGACTCTGAAAGATTAAATTTCCCAGTTTACCCAGTGAGCAAGAAGGTAGTGTCAAGCAACGGGTCCTAAGGAGGCCAGGAACATTTTAAATCTCCTTTTGCTCTGTGGAAGGAATTGCTGTTCTTGGCAGAACTGTTCTTGGCAGAACTGTTCTGCCCCGTCCAGGGCCTTGACAGCTGGAAGGTGAGTCCTGGGCTAGGCATGTGGCTAGCTTCCTGTCAGAACTGTAGTGTAGTTTAGTATATGAAAAGGTGGACACCTATGTAGCCTCTTAGTCCCAGGCTTGCCAATAACTCCCCACCTAACCTGGAAAAGCCATTCCCTTGCCGTAGGCCTCAGTTTCTTTTTCTAATAATCAAAGAGCCCCTGAACTAAGAAAATCTGTGTATCAACATTTGTTGAATGAATGAGTGAAATGCATGAATGAATGGAAGTCTAACAAGTGGCAAGTCAGGATTTTGTTGCCTTTTTCTGTTTTCCTCCTCTCTTTGCTTCCTCCCTCTGCAGCTTCCCAGCCTTCCCTCCACCAAGCCTCAAGTTCCCCATACTCTCCTGGCCAAGTGGTCCAGCAGCAGCTTCTGACCCAGCTGCATATCCCAGCAACACTGAGTGCAGCAACCTTGGCCTCATCCAGACAGAATCTGATGACCACTCCCCCACCACTCCCAGCAGCCTCCTCCAGAGGCTCCATGGGGTGGGGGGCACCCAAGTTGCCAAGACAAGTGTCCCTTGGAGTCCCTGATGGGGCCTGTGGCTTACCTTAGAAATAATCCATTTCAACCCCCCAGGTCTGACAAGGGGACACAACTTACCCATAGTCACACAGCAACTCGTCATGAGTCACAAACAGAAATCAGGCAACCTGATTGCCAGTTATATCTCCCTTACCTTCTGTGCAAGGTTTGTTTTACTTGTATGTAGAGCCTGCAAATTGTAGTACATTTAGTAAGTTGACTCCACATACATTTGTTGACCAGTGTTTGTGCTGTGTTCTGAAGATAAGAAGAATAAATCTTTGTCTTTGGGGAATTAGACAAGTGGAAGAGGCAAACAAATATGTAAAAATGATACCGTAAGTAGACAAAATGGATATAGGAGAATGGAGAGGGAGCAAGGAACCAACAAGGTTGGGGAGAAGGTCATGATGTATGAGTTGGGTCTTGAAGTATGTGGAGCAGTTTGCCATGCATAGTTTACCATGGTAGGTGTGGGTCAGAAAAGCATTGCAGTCAGGAACTACTGAACTGTAGGAAGGCATGGAGCGTCGTCAAGCATGGCAGAAGTCTCCACGCATGTAGTGGTGGTACTAGGATAGAGGACTGTGGTGGAATAAGAAGGACCCAGGTTCTGCTTTCAGTTCTGTCAAGGAGTCATTGAATGCCTTCAAGCAAATCACAGAGTCTCACTGTGTCCCCATTACCTCCTAATTTCTCCAAAAATATGCCTTTATGTCCTGTATGAGTTCCAGAGCTGCTGTATCCAGTATAGTAACCGCCAGCCACAAGAGCCTATTTAAATTCAAATTTTAAAGTGATTACATTTAAAATAATGATCTTGAGTTACATTACCCACATTTCAGGTGCTCAAAAGCTACTGGTGGCTAGTTGTGGAGGACCACATGGACAGCGCTCCTTGAAAGAAGAACATTTGCCCCTACCTCTGTGTATTGATATGTACAGAGCTGGCTAGGATATTTCCTTATCCCCTCAATTGGCTTTAAGCAATGTAAATGGTTCTGATGTGTTGTCTTTAAAGGAATGTGACAGGTCAGTGATGTCCCGACTATAGCTCCCAAGTAGTATGTGTGAGCTAGGCCGAGAGACACCAGGCTGTCAGCTGAGATTGAGCCTCAAGAAGCTATGACGTCTCAGGGCATGAAGATAACACATCAAAGATGAAGATCTGACCTCAAAACATTAGATACTCCCTCAAACTATGTTATGCTGATTACTCTTTCTGCATATCTTTCTCTCTGCATATTGCAGAGGTGATTTCAGGCCTCCTACCTGGCCCAGCTCACAGCACTCACGTACTTCCTGACTTTCTCTCAGTCACTCATCCCTGAGCCACTCCCCTCTTCACAAATTAATAAAACCTGGGTTTGGCCCTGGATGGGGGCCTTTCTTCTGGTTAGCCATCGTTCTCACTGGACTTAGGACCCCCTTGGCTCCCAGAACTACAAATATGCCTTAGTGTCTTTATTCGCTCCATGGGTTGCACTGAAAGTGGTAGGTTAACTCACTAAAATTCCAATAACTTTGGAAGTTTATTACAAACATAAACTTCACCAGACCGCAATGAGGTCCAGGAAGGGCTTTCTATAGCCAGTGGCCACCAAACTGGACAGCATAGATAATGAATACCTTTACCATCTCCAAAATTGGACTGGGCTGCTCTTGAGGCCTGCGATTCTGAAAGGGAAGGGCTTTGTCCTGACACATAGCAAAGTCTCCAGCCTTCCCATGTGTATGTTTGCAAGGAGACCAAAAAAGGATAGGATGGAGAGGATGCATCATTCCATTGCCCAGCCTTGGTTCATGTCATACAATAACCCAAACGTGAGGGCAGGGACTCCATGTCCCTTTGTCACTGTTCTCAGAGACAGAGAACCCACACTGTTCTCTGAGGTAGCTATGTGAAAACTACCACATTGTGTGGACCACAGTAAGAGTCTTTATAAATATTCTGCTAGTCCCATCCCTACTTTTGCAAACGGAGGTCCAGAGTAGCTTGGTTTAAGATTTAGGTCTCTGGATTTCTAAGCAATCTTGAATGATGAAATTTAGGACACAGTCATGCCTTTCGGCCTCACTTTGTCTTAGGAATTTCATTTTATTTAAGTTGTAATCTAGGTAATTCAAGAAGGAATTTCTGTGTCACTCCTATGACCTCTGGTATTTCTTTATCTATGGCTTTCTGCATGACTATGTCCTGGACCTTACAGCCATTGATCAATGGATAGCACTGTTTGTAATACACAAGACTTTCATGTGATCTGGCCCAAAGGAATTAGGTAACAAGTAGAACCAGTATTCTTTTTTTAAAAATATAGATCTATCACCTATTATGTACCAAAAACAATTTTAAGAGTATTTAATAGATGACAACTTTATGAGATAGGGTGGTAGATATTCTCATTAGCCTTGTTTCGCAGACAAGGAAATGGAGGCTAAGATAAATAACTTGCCCCATTCTCACAGCTATTGAATAGCAAAGCTGAGCTCACCCTGGCAGTGGTTTCAGAGCCCACAATCTTTTTTATTTATTTATTTATTTATTTTATTTTATTTTAAAGAGAAGAAAAAAACAAATCAAAAAAAGAACAAAATTTCAAAACACCATAATATGAAGGTAACAATGGTTAATGCATTATGTATTATTATTTTTAAGTTAGTTATTCAGGATACCAGACATTACCATTCAATTGTCCAAACATTATTGGCACAAACCTTACTCTTCAATGAACTAAGTAAAATTGGTAGTATATCTATCTTAACCATCTTATATATATATACAATTTTTTTCCCTCTCCCTTCTTTCTTTTCCCTATTCCAGTCTCTCTTTCCTTTTGACCAGTTTCTTTTTGATTCACCGTGTCTATTGTACATTTTGGATCTTATTTACTCTTTCAGTTTCTCATACTAGAGAGACAATACGATGCTTACACATGTGCGTCCAGTTTATTTCACTTATGAGTATTTTCTCAAGTTGCATCCATTTACCTATAAAAGTCTCCAGTTTATCCTTCTTTATGGCTGAATAGTACTCCATTGTATAAAAATACCACATCTTTCTTATCCATTCCTCAGTTGATGGGCATTTGGGTTGTTTCCAAGATCTGGCTATTACAAATTGTGCTGCTGTAAACATGGGTAGAGCCCACAATCTTAACCCCATCTACAGCTCTCCCAACTTTACAACTGTTGAATGCTAGAGCTCGAGGGAGCCTTTGGAACCATTTAGTTCAATCATGGGGATACTGATGGCCACAGAGGGACATTGATCCATGTAAGATTACTTAGTAAGTTCTTATGACAGACCTTGAACTGAATGTGGGTCTCCTGGCTCTTGTTCATTGTTCCATTTGCTTCACTACTTTAAAAGAGCCTAACAAATAGAATGACCCACTGAGGTCTTCCAAGTGCTGGATGTGTTTGTGAACAAAGCCTTAGGCCTGCCAAGAGAAGCCTTGGAATCCAATCTTTTTAAAGTTTATTACCCAGTGACCTTAAATGTGTCACTTTCTATCTTTTGGCCTCGGTTTCTCTAGATAAAGAATAAGGGTGTAATTGCCATGAAGATTAAGTCCCAATGCCTGGCCCAAAGTAATTGATCAAGGAGTAGATGCTGAAGACACAGGTTCTGCTCTTTATGGTCTGGCTGCCAAGCCAAGACTGACATGCAGGAGAGACTGGGGGCAGCAGAGAGCAATTTTGGTTGGCAGGTCAGACAATGAACATTAGGAGAGTTCATGTGCTGTTGGTTCCATCTGGCTGTGGAGTCTTCAACCTTGAGGTGATTTCAGGATCAAGAAATCATCCGGGGAAAGGCTGGCCTGCAAAACCCATGCTGGACACTAGGTGGCACTGGTGACCTACCTGGTAACTGAGATGCCTGCAGCCAGCCCAGGGAATCCCATGGCCAGCAGTTTTACTCTTGCGGCTTCTAGGACATGGAATTACAGAGGGAGCGGCGCCTGGGGAACTGAGAAGGTGCTCTGTCCCAAGAAAGGGATAAGCAGAAATTGCATATTCCTTGCCTCATTTAGTATTCATAACCACCCTTTCAGGTATGTTTTACATACAAGTGACTCAGAGAAGTTAACTAATATCCTCAAGGGATAGTATTAAGAAGTAGCCAGGCATGGTGGTGCAAGCCTGTAACCCCAGGGACTTAGCAAGACTCTGTTGCAAAATAAAAATGCAAAAAGTGGCTGAGGATGTAGCTCCATGTAAAGCCCCTGGGTTCCATCTCCACAATGGGGAAAAAAATTGTGGATTCCACTGATTTCAAATCTCATAGTCTTTCCAGGAGAATGTGCTCTTCCTGCCAGTGGACTCACTCAGTCAACTGAGGCTAGCAGGACATAAGTGAGGTAAGAGGAGAAAACAGGACACAAAATTCAGGCTGCCCCTCCTTCCCACCCAGTTCACCTGGTCCACGGCCACAGCCTCCTAATCTTATCTCCCTGCTCCTGTTCTTGTACTCTGGGGGTCTGTTCTCTGCAGCGGTCCTGTAAGAATGGGGCCATGTTACACCATCCTCCCGTTCATAGCTCCATGACAGCTTTCTATTCCAATGAGAACAAAGTCGGGATTTCTCATCACCCTTGAAAATGGTGTGCTGGTAAATGCTTACAACCCGCTCTCAGGTGCAGGGAGCCCTGATTTGTAGCATTTGCTAAGAATGCTGTACTGTTTCCCTTTTGGCCCATTTCAAGCTTCCTGGGGGACACCACTGAGCTCAGAATTGGGAAGAGATGTGAATAACCAGCACTCAGAGTCTGAGTTGGCGCTGGCACGTTGCTATACTGAAGCCCCACATGTAAAATCTGGCCCCAGACTACTTCAGGCAAGGTGTGGATTTACTTTTATTTGTCCTGTTCAGCAAGTATGCACTTCAAATCCTTCTTTAATCCTGGAAAAGTCTCAGCCCTTATTTCTTTAATCTTGCGTCTTTGGCATTCCTTCTGTTCTGGAACTCCTACATAACCGTCTGTCAATCTATACTCCCTGTCTTTTAACTGCTTGGGGCATAGAATGCTGGTCATCTTCCAGTATCTGTCTCCTCTTTTCCTTAATAATAAGATCTCTGACTTTTAATTAGGCACATGGCCTCTTGGGATAAAGACTACACTTTTGAGTCTTCCACTGAGCTACACATAGACATTTAACTGAATTCTGGACAATGAGTGTAAAAGTAGGAGTCGTGTGACACTTCCTGAAAATGTCTTTAAAGCAAGGAGTATGCATGCAGTTCTTTGATCTGTCTTTCTTCTGTCCGTCTGGAAGATGCATAGGATGGCTATAGCTTAGGTAGCCATTATGAACCACAAGGTAGAAGCCAGATAGGAGGAACCTGGGTATTAATATCTTTACGAGGTCACCAGGCCACTCCATGAAAGAGAATAGACTTGCATAAGCCATAACTATTTTTCCTAACTCTCTTAGTTTCCCAAAGCAGACTCTATGACAAAGATTTACATAAAAGTAGTTTATCTGGGGGATGATCCCAGGAAGCACAGTGCAGAAGTGGGAAAGTGAGACAGGGAAGGTGGAAAAGCTAATAAGGAATTTGATTGTGAGCAAGTTACTACTGAACACAACTGAGGCTCGGTCCTGCTGTGAGACCTATGCAAAACAGGCTGCATCAGTGATACGCCATTTGAAAGGACGCTGGAACATTTATCCAGGAGCTGGTTGAGGGTCTTCTCCGGGGTCAATTCCCCCAGTACTCTTACTGCTCCTGTACAATCTGAGCATGCTGCTGTGGCCAGAGAATGCCCTCAGGTGGGGTCATGAAAAGCTGTCACCTTGGACAGAGCTGTCTTCAGGAGACTGCTGGCGTCAGCCAGGAGACGGTCGGCTGGGCACTAGCGGTGTCTACCACCTGTCTATTGTCTTAGACCATTCTCTGACTTCTGCATTGCTCTTTCCCATAATTTATCTCTTCATCTCTTGCTGCAACAGGGTAAAATCTCCAGTTGTCTCTTCCAAATAATTATCCTATCTTCTAGCATATCCAAATATATATGTAATGCTTATTACCACTCTGTCTAAATGGTTCTGTGTAGAGTCCACCCGTCTAAAACTTAGTATTCTTTTTCTATGGATTGGTGTTATTCTTGACTTTATTTGAAGAGCTTAAACACTTATTTTGAAGTTAGTTTTACATACTTCCATTATTTTCCTTTTGCCTGTAGTGGACTGCTCCCTGTCACTGATTTTGCTGGCTATGTATGGCAGCATTTGTTTTCCCCATGTGTTCTGGAATTTTAGTTTGCAGCCTTTTCTGAAGGATTAATTTTTCTGTGCAGCCTCATGCTGCCTAGTGGTTGGATGGTTTTTCCCTGGGCTCCTGGGACCTTGTCCCCAGCCAGGTTTCCTGACAATGACTCAAGGCTCTCATCCTGTGGTGAGGTAAGGATTTCATGTGTTGTGTCATGAACTAACCTGCCCACAGCCTCACATGAGGCTCATATTGCCCCTCACACCCGGAGGAAGTCAAATTCCTGGCTATTCTCCCTGCTACTAGAGCCACACCCCTGGCTGAACATTCTGCAACTCCCCTGTGTGTTTCTGGTCCACAGAGATTTTTATCTTGATTCTAAGCATGGGCTATGTTTTTTGTTTTTGTTTTGTTTTGTGGTACTGGGATTGAACCCAGGGCCTTCACACTGAGCTACGTCACCAGCCTCTTTTTTTATTTTTTATTTCAAGACAAGTTCTTTCTAAGTAGTTGAGTTTCCAAGGCTGGTGTAACACCTATGATTCTCCTGCCTTATAGCTTCCCAGAGCGCTGGGATTACAGGTGTGTACCACCATACATGGCCACATGGCTGTGTTTTGAATCTATCTCCTGTTAAGTCATTGCTATAGGTTTAGTGCCTGGGTGTGGGACTGAAAACATGAATCTGTGGAGCCATCTCCTCCAGAAGTTTCTGGATCCCTGAATCTCTTGGCTATGGATAGGGTTCTTTTTAGTAGTAAGCATGCAGATGCAGGGATGGAAGAAACCTTCCTTCTGGAGGCTTCTGTTCTATTTCCTGCAGACCCAGAGTGTATGTGACCACTGGGGCTCCCAGCCTGTATGTTCACTGTGCACCTACTCCCCAGTCAGCCCATCAAGGGGCTTCCTGCCAACATTCTATCTCAAAGGTCTCCACTGACTGGGGCCTTCGGTGTTCACCGGCATATTTGCATTTCAACGAGGGACTCGTAAAGATGTTTTCATCTTTCAAATGTACAGGAATGGAATTCAAGTGGCAGAATGACAGGCTGTGTGTGGGGTTGATTGGCTGGGTCAGAGACATTGCACCTGGCTGGCGGTGAGCTTTCTGACGACAGGAGCTATCCAACAATGAGTGGGCTGCTGTCACCAGAGGAGCTCAAGCGGGGACAGCTGACCTTCCCTAGGCGCCAGGTGGGACCCTGGATGGAGGGAGGCTCCCAGCAAGAGAGAGAGAGAGAGGCAAAGGGAGCAGGCTCTGCAAAAGTGCCATGCTCACAGCACAGAGTCGGGTTGCTGAAATGCTGTTCTTGTTTTGAGAGGCTGCGCGGCTACCTAGCCAGCCTCTTTTCCCAGGCTGATGTGTTTCCAAAAGCGCCTTTCCTTCTGCCACTTGCTGGCCATGAGAACTCAGGGCACAGGTTCCCTTTTTCTGAGTCTCATCTGTGAGTGAAAGCATGGACTTGTGCCTGGTGATTCTGCATCTCTCCCAGGGGAACTCAGAGGCCAGGCAGCGTGGGGCTACCTCACCACTCTTGGTGACTCGGTTGCCTCCGGCCATCCACCCCCAGCTCTGGGAGTCTCTCCAAGCCACTAATCCTAGCCCTAACCCTAACCCTAACCCTAACCTGCCAGTATCCCCGCCCTCCAGAGCCTGCCTGATCTTCAGGGTCTCAGTTACCAGAGCAGAAAGATTTACCTTTACAATTTAAAAATACTAATGGAATTACTGCTTTTGTCTGTTTCTGTTTTAAAGCCATAGCATTTTTCTCCAAATTCTACCACATCTGTGAAACCCTCAAAAATCACTCTTAAAGATGACATAATTTTAGAAAGATATTCTGAGGGTACAGTGGGTATTTTTTTTTCCCTAGCTGAAGTGAGCTCAAAAACTTTTACAGCATGCTTGATGGCATATAGGGTATTCTCCTTAGGACCCTTTTGACACTAACTTTTATTCCCAGCCCCAGCAGGTAAAGGTACAGTCCTCCTGGGCCAGAATACTTGTCAGAGCTGGCAGCTGCTTGAGGAAGGAAGGCCTTCCTATCTGTTGAGCATTATGTGGTTCACAAGTGCTGTCTTTTTTTTTTTTTTTTTTTTTTTTTTTTGGGTACTGGGGGGACGACCTCAGGACCTCACGCGCCAACAGGCACCCGTGCCGCTGAGCGATATCACCGGCCCCTTTTTCGTATGTGGGTTCCGGGAGTCAAACTCGGGCCTTTGCGCTTGCAAGGCAGGCGCTTAAGCCGCTGAGCTGTCTCACCGGCCCAAGTGCTGTCTTTTTTAATCTGTATGGCAACCCATTTTACAGATGAAGCACCTGGGCCCAAAGAGGTGGAGTGACCTACCCAGGGTCACACAGCCAAAAAGAGGCAGAACACACCTCTTTCTCAGCTACTCTCTCTCCAAGTTCTCCAGTTGGTCTCTGTTCAGCCATTTATTCTTGGGGTGGATTTTTTACTTACATAAGAATTTCTCTGTGGATTATAACCCTCGAGTTATGACATTTTGGGGGAAGGTTAATTCAGGCTACCCTCAAACTCACTAGGTAGCCCAGGCTGGCCTCAAACTCTCCAGAATTCTCTTGCCTCAGCCTCCCCAGTGCTGGGATTGCAGGCATGTGCCACCATACCTGGCCATTATGACATTTTGTTATGACTACTTTAGTTTTCATTTGTGCATACTTAGCAGTTTGGGATAACTTTTCCGACTATAAGACATGTCTATTTTTGGTAACTTTTTGAGTGAGAGTGACGTTTTAGTTTAAAATCATTACAGATTTGTAGGAAGTTACAAAAATAGTACAAGAGGACCCATGACTTCTTCACCTAGTTTCCCCCATGAGACCATAATCAAAACCAGGAAATCGGGCCGGTGAGATGGCTCAGCGGCATAAGCGCCTGCCTGGCAAGCATGAGGTTCTGAGTTCTACTCCTGGTACCCAGATAAAGGAAAAAAAAGTGCCGGTGATATCGCTCAGTGGTACAAGTGCCTGCTGGCAAGCGTGAGGTCCTGAGCTCGATTCCCGGTACCCACATATTAAAAAAAAAAAAAAAAAAACAAAACAACAGGAAATCAACATTGATAAAATGTGTGTGCATGTCCCATATCATTTTATCATAGATCCAGGTAAGCACCACTGCCATCAAGATAAAGAACTGCTCTGTCACCACAAAGGTCTCCCTTGTGCTCCCCTTAGTCATGGCCAACCCTTCCTTCCCACTATCCTTAACCCTGACAAGCACTAGTTTGCTCCCCCTTTCTACGGTTTTGTCATTTTTAGGGTGTCATGTAGATGGACTCATACCATGTGTAACCTTTGACACTGACTTTCGCCACTCAGCACAATGCTGTTGTCATGCAGCCGAGTCGTCGCATCATAGTTTGTCCCTTTTTATTGTAAGTAGTATTCCATGAGTGGCCAGTTTTTTAAAAAATTTAGAAACACAGAAAACATATAGAAAATATAGAACAATGATCCCAAGCCCCAAGATTGGAGGGTGGGAGTCTCCTGGGCTCCCATCTTGCCCAGGTCAGGTCAAGTTTAGATCTGGACTTGCAGACTGGGTACAAAGACAGGAGAGGAAGCAGCAGAAGACCAAGTCACTCGCCCCAGCCTGCTGTTCTCAGTCCTGTCCTTGCCGGGACTCCATCTGGCTGCTGCTGCCTCTCTCTTTGCATCTGTCTCCTTCCTTTCCTCCCCTTTCTTTTCCTCACCCTGTGTGTCTCCGTCTGTCTCTCTGAGTCAGTCTCTCTTTTTCTCAAACCACAAAACATGGCTAAATGCAATTTCCATTGAGTGCAAAATCTTGTGTCTGTGCTTCATTATTCTGTCTGGATTGGTACATGTTTTCAATTGCATAATTCCCCTCCTTCCTCATTTTCTCCCCAAGACTTTCTCCCACATAATATGAGCATTTGGGGGCCTGCTTTTGACAGTTCTGCTTTTGAATGCTGTGAAAAGTAGAGCGAGTGCCTCTTTCAGCCCTGCACCACCAGGGAAGCTTGGTTGGCAAGTTCCCACAGGTTCCTGCTGAGTTTTGTCCCTGAGGCCAGACCTGGGGAGGGAGCGCCCCTTCTTCACCAGCGCACCCAAAGCCAGGGCTTTGGCTGTGGCACCTGCCTTGCCAAGTTCGAGAACATTCTGATAGGCAGCTCAAGGCCTTCCACCCTCAAGGGGGCCTAACTGCCCTTTCTGGCTATTCAGATCCTTAAACATCTGGACCAACAGTATTGGCTCATTTAGTCTTTTATTCCTATATTACTGGGCAGTGTTTCTTCCTGCTCCAACAGTCATTGCAGATTTGAATCGGGGTTCATATAAAATAATATGAATATTCAAGAAGAGAATGGTTAAAAATATTGTGAGATGTTGTATAAGGTCAAATTTTACAAAGTCATTAAAAATCATGGTTTGGAGAGTTTTCAGAATGGGAAAATTCCCACGATATGCTGCTAGAATCCTGAGAATGTAAAGACACATAAGCATGGAAAAATGACTCACAGAAAAGGCAGCAAAGTGTTAACAGTTCTTTCTTTTCTGGATTGTGGGATTATAGTTGACTTTAAAATTTTTTCTTAATGTTCACAATAAGCATGTTTTATCTTTATAATCAGAAACTAATATGCATTATTAAAATTAAATGAAGTCTGCTGGATAAGTCATCTCCACATCCCTCCACTGAAGTGCTGCTACAGGGTTTCAGCACCTCCCCTCTGGCAGTAATACCACGGGAAGCAGACTACTTGCCAGGCACTTTTCCTTGTGCTCAGGCTCTGGCCACTGTCCTGATGGATGGAAAGCCATGCTCTGCATTGCAACTAAGTGGCAAGCCTGTCCCTGTCCTGTGGACATGTCTTCAAATGGAGTTGGTAAAGTGGGCAGGTCCTACTGGTGTCTCTGCACTGCATTGTCCTTGATTTTCCTCTCCAGTCTCCAAGTACATTGAAAAGTTGGGTGTCCCTGTGGACCCAGCACAGGCAGCACACAGGAGAGCCATGTGGTTTGACCTGGGCCCTGCTAGAATTAGCACCAACCCTGACCTTCTGTGCATGGAACCCAGAACTCCCTGATTCCAGGCCTATAAGAGTTTCCAAAGCTTGAAGTCTGCCATCCACTTCTGCCCAAGTAAAGGGGACTAATAATCCCGTTTCTTGTATGGGAAGTTATATACGGTGTTGGGGGGGGGGCTTTTTTTTTTTTTTTTTTTTTACTTTTTTCCTCCTGTGCTAGGGATCAAACCCAGGGCCTGTGCATGATCCTAGGCAAGTGCTGTACCACTGAGTTACAACCCCGGCCCAGGGGCACTGACCTTGACTGAGGGACTTTTGAGCCCGTTCTGAGTGCAGGCCACAGTGGTTGGACAGCTTCAGCAAAAGTTTAGGGCAAGGCTCTGGGGCCAGTCTGCCTTGATTGTAATCCCATCAGCACCACCTTGAGCATGTGTCTTCCCTTCTTAGTGCCTTAGTTTCCTCATCTGAAAACAGTAGTAATAATATTACCTACTTCATAGGATCATTGTGAGGATTTAGCAAGGCAATTCACGTAGTCTTGAGAACAGTGTCTCTCTTGGAGTAGCACAGAGCGAATGTTAGCCATTATTCTTATTATTCTGAAATGCATTCATGGGAATGAGAAGGCAGGATACTTGACATTGGGGCTCTCCCAGAAAAGCCCAGATGTGATGAATACCAAATGAGGATTGCCAATTAAAAGCCCTGCCTCAAGTTTGTTCTCTAGTGAGATGAGGTATAAAGAAATGCAGTCTGTTGAGTGAGGGGCCCTGGGGAGAGGCGGGAGTTGGGGAGATTGCTCAGGAGGGGCTCCCTGTGCTTGGCCTTGAAGGAGGGCAGGAAGCAGATAAAGGGGCTTGGTAGGAAGGACAGAAACAAGTGTTGTGAGGAGAGGGGTATGTAGCAGGCTTCCTCAGAAACTGAAGAATCCTAGCTGGGGTAGAGAGTGGATTGGGACAAGAGGTAGTTTTAAATGTGTACCTTAAATGCCAATCCTTCTATGGATGCTTATGTCTTATGTCTACCTGCAGGGCAAACTTCTATATAAATGAAGCAGTGGAGGCTCAGATTGGGTGATGGCTGCTCAGGAGCCGTGCACCTGGGGCTAGGATTTGAATGTAAGAATTGAATGTATGTAAGATCTCTACTTCGGCCTTCTCCAGGGCCATGAAAGCCTCCACTCCAGAAGCCTTGAGGCAACACCTGGCCATAGGGAGGGGGGTGAAGCTGAGGGAGCCATAGCCCCAGGTGTGTGAGAGACCTAGGCTGCTGGGCAGCCACATGGGGAAAGAGCAGAAAGTAGGTCAGTCATGCAGGAGACAGAGTGTGAAATTAACGAGCATGCAGGAGTCACCTTCCAGGAGGGCAGAGACGCAGGCATGCAGGCCCTCTGGGTTAGGCGGTGGGGCCCAAGGAGGGGCTGGTGCAGGAGGGCAGTCAGCTTGGGTTGGTGTTTTCTCTCCTAGTTCCCAGCACTGGGGGCTCATCAGCAGGGCAGGATGGGGAAATGATGGGAGGTATAAAAGGCAGACACTGGCAGGAGGGGCCGCCAAATAGGAGTTCTCTGAGTGCAGGGGTCTTGTTTATTCTTTTTTTTTTTTTTTTTTTTTTTTTGGTGGGTACCGGGGGGTCGACCTCAGGACCTCGCGCGCCAACAGGCGCCCGTGCCGCTGAGCGATATCACCGGCCCCTTTTTCGTATGTGGGATCCGGGAGTCGAACTCGGGCCCTCGCGCTTGCAAGGCAGGCGCTTATGCCACTGAGCCATCTCACCGGCCCTTGTTTATTCTTTTAATGTTGACTGATTCTTGGTTGCCTAGGACAATGCCTAGCTCCTAACAGGCTTATGTGAATGAATACATGTGGAGAAGTAGCTCTGCTCATGTACAATGTTGTGTGACTGGGGGAAGTAAGGCATTTGTTCCTTATGTGAATTGAGGGCATCAGCTGAATTCAGTAATATTTGCTGATACCCACCATGTGCTACCTCCGAGCACAGGGCTGGGAACACGAATGTATAAGACAGAGCCCCTTTCCTGCAAAACTTGCCATCGAATGGAAAGATAAGTTTGCAAATGAACATAATACATGCTAATCATGGAAATAGATGGCTAGTGGGGACACAGAGAATGGGCTGTTCTGTGTGCTCAGGGTAACAGTGCTTTGAGGAAGTTTGAAGGACAGTGCTTTGAGAGGGTTTGAAGCTTGAGAACAGGGCTGCCTTAGGACTTTCTTGGGCCCTAGGCATTTTTGCTTCTGTGGATCATTTCCTACACACTTAAAAAGTATATTTAGGACCTCTGCTATAGTTTGGATCTTGACTGTTCCCCAAAGGTCCATATCTTAAAGGCTTGGTTCCCCAGGTGATGCTATTAGGAGGTTCTATAGACCTTTAGGAGGAGTGGCCCAGAAGGTCCTTAGGTAATTGAGTGTGTGCCCCTCAAGGGGTTGTGGGACCCTGGCTCCTTCCTCTCCTTTTGCTTCCTAGGTGATGAGGTGAGTGTTTTTTCTCTGCCTCATGCTCCCCCCATAGTGTTCTGTCTAACCACAGGCCTAAACCAATGGGGCCAATTATTCATGGGCTGAAACTTCCAAAACCGTGAGCCAAAGGAAACCTTTTCTCTTTCCATTAATTATCTCAGGTATTTCATCATAGTGGCAGAAAGCTGACTGACACAACCTTCCTGATACAAAGAAAACTATAGTAAGATTATAGATTAAAACATCTTCTTTGACCTAAAATTTCATTTTTCACCTTTCATTTTAAAAGAAATGAAAATGTTTTCATGAAAGCATGTGAGCTCAAGGGACTGACCTGCGGAGTTTAGTGGATAAGTCGGCCATAGAGATAGTAGCATGTGCAGATACACAGGCATGAGGTACCCATGGTGGGAAGAGCAAATCATCCTTGCGAAGCAGAGCAGTAGGTATTTGAAGATACCAGTAGGAGATGTAAGAGGAATGTCAATGGACACATGGTTTTTTGAATGCATTGTTATCTGAATTCTAGAAAGTAAGCTAAGAGCTTTGAACCAAGTCAGAAGCTCTGGAATAGGGGTTAGAAAGTGCTGGTGAGGACAGATTCCTGAGTCTCATTTCCAGAAACTCTGGCAGGAAGGGTGACGGGTGCTGGCTAATGTCTCTCCCAGCTCTGAGACTCCCAGCTGGCTAGGACAAGGCTGGGTGGGCTGGGGGTGTGTGGAGAAGTGAGAATCTTAGTTGGCTCCCTTCTTCTCTCTACAATGGAACATGGAGTTTCTTTGGCCTGGAGGGGCCTTCTTCTAGAATGCTTCTCAGAAGAGCTTCTGTAGAGAGTTGAGCAGAAGGGATGCACAGTGATATTGTGCAAAAGCTATGGGTTTTGATAAGAGAATGATCTGGGCTCAAATCCCAAGATACTAACTACTATGCTTCACCTTTGCAGGTGTCAGTTCCTTTGCTAGTGTGGCTCTTACAGGGGTTAAGGGAACTATGAAAACACTCAGATAGTGCACAGACACTATGGGTTCCATCTGATATGTCCCACTCACAGTCACCAAAGACATGAGGAGTGTAGTCCTGCTCTTGAAGGGCTGCCTTGTACTCCAAACACCCTCCCAGATTGCCACAATAGGGCTTCCTGTTGCTGATTCAGGCTAGATCCTGCTCTTGAGGGCCTCAGTTGACCATGGCTTGACCAGGGCCATAGTGAGCAGAGGTTCTGCAGGAAGCTGTCCTCTCAGTCAGGCCCTTGAAATCAGGACTTTCCAACTGGGAGCAGCCAAATTATTCACCTTCATTCCAGATTCAGCATTTCACACATGTCCTCAAAGTCCCTGGGGCAGGTCAGGGATGATGCCCCTGGTTTATAGAGAGGAAGTGACTCAGCAAGGGAACACAGAGGGTGCGCATGTGGACAGCTAAGACTTGAACTTAGGTTGGTTCAATCTTAAGGCCCAGGCTACCCCTGAGAACAGGTGTAAGTGAAGGCAGAGCAGGGATGGGAGCCTAAAAGCAGGGAATGGGAACCTGACTCAAGTCCCACTCTCCTGGGACCACTTGTGATCTCCAACCCCAGGTTCACCAGTCCTGTTGCAATGGCAAGCAGAAACACTGAAATGACACCCAGGATTTGGAGGCAAATTTATTTATGTCAACGAGCACTGATTGGGATCATTCCCAGAATATCAGGCCCTGATCTCTGGTGGTCTAGGGCTTATATGGGATAAGCAAGCAGGAAGTACAGAGGCAGAACGGCTTGTCAGTTGGGGATTGGTTTATACAATGTGCATCATAATAACCAGCTACGCATCACAGTGAGCAGCTGTTTCTAAGAGACCAGAAGCAGCTGGAACAGGAACAGGAAATATTACCTGGGCAACTAACA
This sequence comes from Erethizon dorsatum, assembly GCA_028451465.1. NCBI lineage: Eukaryota > Metazoa > Chordata > Mammalia > Rodentia > Erethizontidae > Erethizon > Erethizon dorsatum. Next base: position 102,315,748 of record CM051827.1, on the reverse strand, counting down.
AACTGAAGTATACTTGCTGGGGGGGGCGCATTTTCTGCTACACTGTCAATGAGAGGGTATGTGTGGTCTGCAGGGAAAAGTCAGGGGGTTTAAATCACAGACTTTCAGAGCCAGGACAGACTCAGAGGTTTTCTAGTCTGGTCCATATCCATCAGCATTCACTTATGAATGTCGGGGTCCACACTTGGCCCTGGGTGTGCAGAGAATACTTTGGCACTTCCTACCCCTCCAGGGACTCAGGTCTAAAGCAGGTTCCTCCGCTTTAACACAGTGGACACATTGGGTCAGATAATTCTTGGGACTGTCCTCTTCCATCTCCTACTGGTATCTTCAAATACCAACTGCCCTGCTTCACAAGGATGATTTTCTCTTCCCACCATGCCTGTGTGTCTGCACATGTTTCTCTATCTGGAGTGACTTTCCCCATTCTGACAGCATAGGATGTGTAGCAGCATTTCTAGTGTCTAGCCTCTACGTGCCAGTAACATTGCCCCCCTCTCCCCTACTGTGACAATCAAAGACGTCTTCAGACAATGCCATATGTCCCTTAGTGGTTGAATGCCTTCCTGCTGAGAACCACTGCCTAGAGAGAAGGAGGGGAAGACCTGTCCATCCGTACTGGGTGCTAAGTGCTGTGCCAGAGGTGAGCCCTGGGGAATCAGGCTGCTGGTGGGAGGGCCAGTGTCCAGTGGAAATCCCAGGGCCTCACTCAGTGCTTCCCTGCCAGACACCTCACTGCTTCTCCCCAATCCCCTTGGCTCCCCTGAGTGAGCAGCTCCTGCTCTAGGAAGCTGACCACACTCTTTAAGCAATCTGGCTTTCCCTCCCTCAGCTCGGCTCATGGCCTTGCCATGGAGTTGGTGACCGCTAAGCTTTCATGGATGTTATAAAAGGCTTTTCTTGTCCCCTGTGATAGGCCTCTGAAAGCTGCCTGGGTGGCCACTTAAGTACTGTGCTTATGTGACGAACAATACTTCAACCAAGTGCTTCAGCATAAGTACTTCCAGGTCCCCCACTCCATGGAAGCTGCAGTGTGGGAAGGAGAAGCCTGGAGCCCTGACTCTCAGCTCAGCTCAACAAAACGGTGGCTCCAGACACAGGCCTTGTGATCTGCAGGGCTTCGGTGTCCTATCTACAAAGTGGACTCAGCCGTCCCCTTCCTGTCCCTCACAGTGCCCTGGGGTAGCATTTTATTACTGCAGAGGAAAGGATTTCATAAATAGGAAAGCATGACACATGCTAAAATTGTTCTGAGTTTCCAAGAGGCATGAGGAAGGGGGGTTGGTGTTCTAGTTTTGCTTTCTTTTTAAAACTATTTGAATAGTCATCTACACATTTAACAAATGTTTGCTGAGCCCCTTCTATATGCCAAGAACTCAGCAGTGATCACAGTGAATGGGAGACAGAAAGTAAGCAGAAGTACGTTAGGAGGTAACAAAGGCTAAGGGAGAAAAAGCAGGGCAGGTGTTGCAATTTTAGGTGGGGACGATCCCTCAGCCATGTAAGTGAAACCGGAAGGCAGTGAGGGAGCAGGTTATGCAGACATTATTCCAGGCAGAGGGAACAGTAAATTCTACACTGAAGGAACAATGAGGACAAAGGGGAGAGGAGGGAGGGGAAGTGGAGAAGGAGAAAGGTCAGGGAGGTGAGGGCAGGCGCCTCACCTCAAGGCCACAGTGAGCCATTGGCTTTCACCCTTGGCTGCTGGAGGAGAGGCAGGGTGGCTCCGGTGCTGCCTGATTTCCTGAGACCAGCCAGGTGTCCGGAGCTTCTCATGCTTTGTTGCTGATCTTCCCAAGAACCCAGTAAGAAAGTCAATTCTGCTTTGTGGTTAATTCAGAGATTTCCTTCTGGAAGGGGGTTAGATAGAGCCCAAAGCTGAGTCCTTGATGGAGCCAGGATTTGGCCTCAGACCATTGGGCACCTAAGCCCCGGTGTTGCCACTGAGCCACTCCTCACCACAGCCAGCCCTGACCCTCTCTAAATCCTGACTAAAACAAGCAAAAAGGGTTTCCAATGATTAAAGTGATCTCTGCCCCACTGCTTCACCCAGGGGTGCCTTGGAATAGGGGGGAAACAAGAAAACCTTGCTAGAATCAGGAGGCCTACGCTCTGCCATGGACTCTGTCACACTACTGTGCTTGACCTTCATAGTTTCCTAGTCTTCAAAACCCTGACCTGCCCTTCTCCAGGTTTCGTGAGGACCCAGGAGGCAGATAAGGATCAGGAGCCAGCTCTGAGAGACCAATCCCTAGATGCAACCTCCCTCCTCTACCACGATGCAGTGGGGGCCGATTCCCCCTAGGTGGCACAGTTTTCCTAGGCTCAGCTCCTTGGCTGCTACCAAAGGGGGTTGGAAGATTTTGGGGAGATAGAGGGGCAAAGATGATACTGGAAATGAATGAAAGGAGAGTTTGAGGTAAAAACTGGCAGCCAGCGATCCCTGACATTCCCTCAATGGGCACCATGGGAGTTGGTGGCACAGGGCACCTCTGCACTCTAGCCATCAGATCCTGCTAGGGGACCCTGAAGGTGCAGCCTTGCTGAGGAGTGAAGGGCCAGGGGTGTATACAGTACAGCATCCGGTCTCTTTCACAGATGAGGAAGCTGAAGGCTGAAGAGGAGGGTCCTGTGGGAGTCGGGGACACAGCTGCTATCTAGCTCACCTCTCTACTGACCAAATATTCCCTAGGACCCTTTTGCTGAAGGCATGTGGTGCTGACCTCTTGATTTGGACCATTTCTCCTACCCCTCTCCTAGCTTTTCATCTTGGGCTTTCCCTCATTCCTCACCTCCATGATGGTTCTCAGGAAAGCCCAGGAGGGCTGTTACTTGCTCCTTATATAGACAGCTGTCCCTGGACAGAGGTAGAACATGAGGTGAGGGTCAGGATGAGCTCTGTCACCTCTGTGCTTTTCTCTCCCTAGCCTCCCTTTTCTGTATCTATAAGGTAGGGTGGGCAAGAAAGGGGGGATTGGGCTAGGTACCAACCACCAAGGTCATTTCTTGTGTGAAACTTCTGAGTTGCACTTGAAGCTTTCCTGTCGTCCATCAGGGAACAGATGGGGGAGGGCAGGGCTTCTCTTCGCTCATGGAAAAGTCCCAGGGGAGTGGACTGGATGATGTGTCATTCGGGCTCTGACATTCAGCTTGGCAAGGATGAAGGGCAGTCATCAAGGCCAGAGCCATCCCCTCTGAGCTGCCAGCACATGATGACTGTCCCTGTCCTGGGAGGTACAGACCTGCTTCCCTCAATGGCCTCTGAAGAGACTATGTGGCATGGAAAAGCTGACCCCCCAGGAGGACTGTGCTCCTGGGCTGGCTCCTGAACCACTGAAGGAGAAGTCCATCCTCCCTATCATGGGGCCGGGGCCTCTGTCCATCAAAAGGGTGTTCCTTCCTGGGCTCCATTACTAGGCTTCTGCCTCCTGGGCCTCTTGATGACCTTGGGCTCTTTCCAAAATCAAATCCTCCCTCACAGGAAGCAAGAGATTGGTCACCACCGAAGGAACTTGGAGAATGACAGCTGGAGGAAAGGATCTGAGGGCAAAGGGAGAAAGTACTCACTTATTGTCAGCCAGTCATGCACCAGGCACTGTGCGGTCCTCTTCCCTGTTTATTAACTCGTGGAATCTCAGCCACAGCAACTATTATAGTTCCCCTTTGTCAGGTGGAGGACATGAACTATTCTTCCTGCAGTTGCACAGCTAGTGAATGGTGGAGCTCGGGTTTGAGTCAGGCCTGTCTTTACAGCCCTGCCTTGCACAAGGGAACACAGGAAGGCAGGGAGGAGTAACAGGACATCAGCCCGGAAGCCTGGCTTCTGGCTCCAGCTGTACCGCTGAAGGATAATGACAACTAACTCTCCACAGCATTTTATAGTTTCAAAGTGATAAGCAAGCACCATCTTATTTCATTCTCAGATCAGTCCTGGGACAAATGAATAAACTGAGGCTTACACAGGTCTCGTGACTGGTCACACAGTAGCCGGGCTGGCTTTGAACCAGGTCTTTGACCCCAGAATCTGTGCAACTCACAATTAAAGCTGATTCTTTGACAAGTTAAGCTCTCTCTCGAATTCATTTTTCCAGTCTGTGAAAATAAGGGGTTAGATGAGATTCACAGGCAGCCACTAATTCCCAGAACCTTCCACCGGAAGGAAAAAAAAAAGGGTTAACCCAGAGAGTCAGGCAACTTAAAATTTTGTCAAGTCAGGACATTTACTTAAAATTTTTTTTACCTTTAAAAAGCTAGCAGTATATAATCTCAGTATAGCAGGAAGAAAAAAGAAAAGAAAACAAACAAACAAACAAACAAAAAACCCAGAATTCCTCTTAGGAATTAACTAAGCTGTGTTTCGCATAACACCTTGATGAACCATTGTGTTTGTACCAAATAGCTCTCTAGGCCCGGCTGGAGTGAGCCAGAAGGGAAATAGAGCTAGGGTCTTTCTCTGTGGAAGATCTGATTTGCAGCTGGGGACTTGGAAGGCTGAGAAAGCTAGTGGCATGAATAGGAGTGGCCCAAGGGCAGAGCAGGGGGTTAGAGTTATAGAGACCACCTGTGAAAGTTCCCCAAGTGGGAGGCAGAGAATTACCCCAAACCCTAGCGAGAGAGATGATGGCCAAAGTTCGGTTTCAACTAGAAGCTTCCTGCTTTCCTGGTGTCCATCAACCTGCTGAGTCCCTGAACTCCCTGTCAGAGTGCCCTCGCACAGTGCTCAGTGAAATAGATATAATATTTCCTAGCTGGGAGGTCGATATTAGGAATAAGTGGGACTGTGGACTTAGTATAGCACTCCATGCTCAAACCCTCAGTAAATAGCTACTTAGATGTCTACTGTTATTAACCATAGTTATTTGAATATTCACAATTTTACATCCTGTGGCAAGCTTATAGGAGGTTTTGTTTTGTTTGGGGAGTAGGATAGCTTTTTCTGGTGTTAAATCTAGCACAGGATACAGCAGGAGTATCATCTGCAAGGAGAGGGAGGTGGGTGGAGGATCAAACTCGACCCTGCCAACCCCAACTTTAGCCTTTCCTACATTTTCAGGCCTTGCACTATGTGTGTCTGAGAACCTGCCCCCTTTGAAATGACAGTGTCTCCTTTCAAGGAGAGGCCCAGAGAGCATGTGTCCCAGCAGGGGCAGGCTGAAGGCTAAGGGGAGAGACACAGAGAAGGCGAGAGAGCAAGTAGGAGGAGATAGGAAGAGGAAGGAGAGGCAGTTTCAGGGACTGACAATCACTCACAAAGCAGAGAGGTGTGCGTGTGCCCGTTTGCGTGTGAGCATGACTATGTAATCATACGTGTGCTTCAGGTGCAGTGTGCATATGTGAGTATGACACACGTGAACATATGCAAACCTGTCAGTGTTCAGATATATCAGTGCATGTGAGTGGTCAGCTCTGTGTGTGTGTGCGTGTGTGTGTGTGTGTGTGTGTGTAAGAAGTTCACATGCACGTATGCCTTAGGTAAGCTTGGGCCTGCTGTGCTCCGGTGTGGGGTTGACTGTGTCACTCTAAGTGACACTGAAAGGAGGCCTGTCTTGTGACGGTATCTGGGCCGTGGTTGGGGGCTGTGTGCCACTGATGCATGGGAGGTCTGAAGGGAAGAACCTTCTGCAGCTTCCTCGGGGAGCCCCCAACTTTCCACCCCACCCCCCTGTCTGTGTCTCCTTTCCTGGCCCCTTCAGCACCACCCCTGAGACCTGCTGGCTGCTGGCCTCAAGAGTGGGGTAAGGGGGAGAAGAGGGAAGTGGGAGGAGGGGAGGAGTGACCAGCCTCCTTAGCCCCAGCCCTTGGTGCTGCTAGGGAAACATCTTCCTCCCACCCCCACCCCCCAATCACCGTGATTCCTGCTGTGAGGGAGAGAGGAACCCTCTGTTTCCATGGCAACATAGCAGCCCTGCTTCTCAGCCTGAGCCCAGGCTCCTCTGAGCCATGGAAGGAGTGGGAAGAAAGCCCCTCTTCAAGCTTTTGAGGCCCCACCAAGTGCCCTCACCTCTAGACTCCCTGCCCCCACCCCAAACAGCCCCCAGGCTCCTCTGGTGCTCACGACCCCACTGGCACTCCGCAGCGCAACCCTCCCTGCCCCTGCTCCTGGGGCCTGGGGACTTCACTTGTCCATGAAGTAAGGCTGAAATCTGAGGTTGAGCCCTGAGGATGGCAGGATGGGGCTGCATTCATCTTCACTTGTAAGAGGGTGCCAGTGTCACCACTTCTCGGAGGTTTGTGAGGAGCAAAGAAAATAGTGCTTGTAGAAGTGCTTTGCAAATTTGGAGGACGGGATCAGTGAGTGTGTCCTGCCACTGGCAGGTTGTAAAATGGCCCAGACTCTTTGAAGGGGAAACTTTCCCCCTGTAACTGCACCTTTTTTTTTTTTTTTTTTTTTTGGTGCTGGTGTTAAACTCAGGCCGTGCACATGCTAGGGAAGTGCTCTTATCACTGAGCCTCATGCCCAGGCCCCTGTGACACCACTTCTAGTTCTGTCTCCGGTAGAAACACATGTGTGCTCGGTGAAGTACACATGGGGCTGACTGCTGCTTGTAGGGTGCTTTCTGATAAGAGAAAAACTGGAAACCACTGCAACATCCTCCAACAGAGAAGTGACCGGAGGAATAACAGTGCATCCATAGTCTTACAGCACTTAAAAAGGGAGTCTAAGCCAGATGTGGAGGTGCATTCCCACCACTCTGGGAGGCTGAAGCAGGAAGATCACAAATTCAAGCCCAGCCTGGACAACTTAGTGAGACCCTGTCTCAAAATAAAAAAACTTTTTAAAAAGGGCTGGGGATGTAGCTCAGTGTGAAGACCCTGGGTTCAATCCTCAGTACCACAAAAAAGAGTGTCCCATGTGTGCTGATGGGGCACAATCTCCAAAACATATTGCTAAGTGTAAAGAAACCAAATGGAAGAGTAGGTACCGTATGACTCCCTCTGTGAAGCATTGCTTTGGGATCTGAGCGCACGCGGCATTCCAAGGTATGAAGGCGCCTCCAGCAGTCGGGCCAGGCTGTTGGCAGTGGTGACTCTGAGTGGGATTGGGGCTACAGAGAGGGTCACTGAAGGGGAGCTTTGACCCTTTCCTCTATATATCTCCAATTTGTTTCTCTATATAGCAAATACAATTTAAGAATTAGACATCACTATTTTTCTAGTTGATGAGCGAAAATATGGAAGAGGCAATCAGAGAACAGGGCAAGAGAGTCCAGAGTCCAGGAGTGGAGCAGCTCAGAGGAGAGTCAGGAGGGCTTCCAGGAGGAGGAGCGGGGGAGTGGGAGGAGGAGCAGGTGGAGCAGAGAGGCTGGGAGCCCAGGGAAGGCAATCCCAGCTAGGCCAGGCCAAGGTTCACGTGCAAGGGAGTAGGACATGTGGAATCAGCATAAATTCCCAAACAAAGGAAGGAAGAAAAGATCAAAAAATGACAAAAACCTTTATTTAGAATCCGTATTATGCCAATCATGAGCTAGGTTCTTCAACATATTTATTCAATCTTCACAGGTACTTTAGTATGTCTATTTTTACCGGCGGAGAAACAAGTTCAGAGAAACTCATCCATCATGAAATGCATTCATTCATTCATTCATTCATTCATTCATTCATTCATTCATCAAATACTGACTGAGTGGCTTCCATGGCAGACACCATTGTAGTTGCTGAGTAATTGGAAAGTCCCTGCCCCCATGGAGTATACAGCCAGGAAGGGGAGACAGACAAAAACTAGTAAACCTATGATGTAACATAAGGTGCCAATGAGTACTAAGTAGAAAACTAACTGAGTAAAGAAGTAGAAAGTGTAAGAAGGTTGTAGGACAGGTTACTTTGACTTTTAGGCAGAAAACTAAATGAGATGAGTGTGTGACCATTCTGAGCAGAGGCATTAGCCTGTGCAAAGGCCCTGGGGTGGCAGCATGTTTGCTGTGATCAAGGTACAGCAAGAAGGCAGGTGTGGCTGTGGTGTATTGAGCAAGTGGGGTGAAAGAGTAGATGATGCTGGAGAGGAGGACATAAAGTGTACATTGTGTGGGGCTTTACAGATCAAAGCAAAGAGTATAGATTTAATGCTACATGTGTTGGGAAGCTACTGGAGGGCTTTGACCGGGACATGATCTCAGCTTTAGGTTTTGAAAAGTTCACTTTGGCCACAGGGTGTAGATAAGACAATAGGGAGCAAGAGTGGGAGCTGAGGGGTTAATTAGGAAGCTACTGCACATGTCCAGGTGAGAAGAGAAAAACGGCTCAGAGCACAGTGGCAGCCAGGGAGGTGGTAAACAGCAGTCATCTCTGAAACATGTTTCAAAAATAGAAGCAACAGAGTTTCCCCTTGAATTAAATGTGGGCTACAAGATAAAGAGAGGAATAAAAGATGACTCCACAACTTTGGGTCTGAGCAAGTAGGTGAATGTTGATGCTGTTTACTAAAATGGGGAAGACAGGGGAGGTGCAGGTTTGGGGACAATGAGGGTTCACTTTCATTCTGAGATGGCTTGAGACATCTAAGTGGAGATGTCAGCTAGGTAGCGGGATGTATGAGCTAAGAGTTCAGGGGAGATGTCGGGACTGAAGATATAAATTAGGAAGCTGTCAGCATATAAATGTTGTTGAAAGCCACAGGATAGGATGATATCACTCAGCAGGAGGATGGAGACAGAGGGAGGAGAGGTCCCCGGGAGCTTTGGCATTTGCAGGTCTGGCAGAGGAGGAGGACTCGGAGGACTTGCCTGCCACACCCTAGATGGAGGGAAGCCCCAGGTAGAGTAGTGGGTCTCAAAATCATCCAGGTCTGTTAAAACACAGACAGCTGGGCCCACCCCCAATAGTCTAGGGTAGGGCATAATAACTGCCCACCCTTTCTTTAGTACTGGGGATTGAACCCAGAACCTTTGCACTGACCAACACCCCCAGCCCTTTAATTTTTTTTTTTAATTTAAGATAGGGTCTCACTAAGTTGCTAAGTTGCCCAGGCTGGTCTCAAATTTGTGATCTTCCTGCCTCAGCCTTCCAGAGAGCTGGGTTTACAGGCATGCATCACTGTGCCTGGCTAAGAACTGCCTTTCTAACTAGTTGCCAGATGATGTGATGGATGCTGCTGGTGGTCTGGAGACCATACTTGGAGGACCACTGCTCTGGGAAAGGCAGAGTTCTAGCAAGAATCTAGATTTTGGAGCCACATAGAATTGTTTTCCAATCCAGGCTCTCTCATTCATTTTCTGTGTGATCTTGGGCATGACAGTGTTTGGTCCCTAGCCTCAGTGTCCTTATCTGTAAAAGGGGAACAATATCACTAATTACCCAGGGTAACTATGAGGGACAAACAAGTTATCACATTTTCAGCCTCTAGCAATGTGCTTCAACAGGTAGGGAGTGAGACATCGATAGCTGTGCACCCTGCAGGAGTATAGGGCAGGCAGGGGTAGACAGGGCCTCTGCTGCCCAGACAGCTCTAGGAAGGCAGCTGGAACTTTGGGACAGGCAGCGGGTAGGTGACAGCTCCATATTGGTGCCTTACCTGAGGATGCCCTGACAGCTGGTGCCCAGAAGAGACAGTGCACTGCAAGGCCAGTCAGCCCCAGGCCCCTGCTGCCCTCCAAGCACTTCATCCATCTATTCTTTCTCTGCCTCCATGTTACCACCAAACGGCCTCCCACCCAGGTTCTTGGAGAGCTCCTCCTGTCCCTTCGTCTCAGGTGACCAGCTTTCCCTGGAAGAGAGTGAGTGAGGCCTGCCCAGGGCTGAGTGAGCACAGGTGTGAGTGTGAAAAGGCACTAGGTTTGCCATAGGTGTGCATTGCATGGTCCTTTCTCCTCTACTCCGCACTGGCAATGCCTCACACTAAGAGCCTTCCTCTCCTTCGGTGGCTGCAGCACCAGCCCAGACCTGGATGCGCTGAGAGGAGAGAGGAGGCCGCCTCCCCTTCCCCCCTGTTGCTATTTAATGCTGTTAACAATGGATTCATTAACTGGGATTAATCTCATATACCAGCACTCTATCCCCCTGGCTATTAATCACTCACTTCATTAACAGGACAGCATTAGCCAACCTGGGAGGTGGGACATGGCACCCATACCAAGTACCCGTGTCTGCACCTTCTACCTTCCCTCTTTGCTGGCCCATCTTCTCCACACCTTTCTGTGTCTGCCTGTTCCTGTCGTCTCCAGGCAGACATGCGTGTCTCTCTCCCCCTGCTTCCTGTGGTGGCCTTGTCTCTGCCCCATGCCTTCTAGTTGTCTGTTTTTCTCTTTGTCCTCCCACTCTGGGGCCTAACGCATAGTAGGTTTGCATTCCGGGCTGGCTGAACAAAGCATTGAGAGATTCGAGCAGGGAGATGGCAATTCCAGGAGGCTCATTTATTTTTAAAATTGCCTTTTCTGTTTACAAAGATAATATATGCTCACCGTACAAAATCCAAACAACACAGAAAAGGAAGAAAGGAGAAAATAAAAATTCCCTGAAATCCCCACCATCTCAAGATAATAACCTTTAGCATTTTGGTGAGCATCGGCTCAGATCTTGAGTGATTTATATATAATTTTACCTAAATGGGATCGTACTAGGCATGCTGTTTTGCAACCTGCTTTCCCACTCAACAATATGTTGTCGAAATCTTTCCATATCAGCGAATATAAATATACATCATATTTTTTAATGGCTGCATAGCATTCTGTCTATGGAAGTAATATACTTTAGTCAATGGATCTCCTATTGATAAACATTTAATAGTCCCCATTTTTTTATTGACATATTTGACATAGAAAGCAACATTATTATGTATCTATCCCTGTGAATTTGCCTAACTAACTCCTTAAGATTAATTCCCAGGAGGGAAATTTCTAGGACAAAAGGTTTGTACAATTAACACTTTGTTGTAGAGTGGCATAGTAAAGCTAAGCTCCTGGGATTCTGTTCTGGTTTTGCCATTTCCCAGCAAAGGTGCCTTAAACTCTCTGAGCATCAGTGTTCTCATCTGTAAAATGGGGATAATAATAGGATTTACTTCATGAAATTACTGTTTGGATGAAATAACCTCATGTGCAAAGCACTTAGAACAATGTCTGGCGAGTTGCAAGAGCTGTCTATATTTGATACTGCCATGGGAACAGTGGCCTGCTAGCTTTCAGAAATATTGGACCAGTATACATGTCTTCTACTAACAGTGTGGGAGAACGTGCCTTTCTTTACACCATTGCCAACAATAAATACCACTTACTACTTGGATCTGAATGACCTCCAATACTCTTGTGTTAAAAGCTTGGTTCCTAATGCAGCAATGTTCAGAGGTGGGGCTTTTGGGAAGTGACTAGATCCTGAGGGCTCTGACTTCATCAGTGGGTTAATCCAGCGATGGGTTCATAGTTGATGACATTATTGGGAGGTGGTGCAACTTCAGGAAGTGGGGTCTAACTGGAGGAAATGGGTCACTAGGGATGTGCCACGAAAGGGTGTATCTTGTCCTTGGCCCCTTCCTCGCTTTCTCTGCTTCCTGGCCGCCGTGAAGTGAGTAGCCTCTTCCTCCATACACTCCTGTTGCCATGATGTTCTATCTCAGTTCAGGCCCAAAGTCATGGAGTCAGCTGATGATGGACAGAAACTTCTGACACCATGAGCCAAAAGAAGTCTTTCCTCCTTTAAACTGCCTTTTGTCACAGCGATAGAAAGCTGACTGATACAATACCTGTCTTAGTTTTCTTGTTGCAGAAACAAAATATCTGATACCCACAAAGGAGGAAAGGTTTATTTTGGCTCATAATTTGTAGCAGTTTCAGTCCATAGTTGGCTGGCTCCAAGGCAGGGTGGCATGGCAGAGGGGCATCGCAAAGGAGAAACAGTCCATGGCAGAGAGAGCAAGCAGCAAACCAACAGCAGCAAGCCTCCCTTTCCTTTTTATCCCATCAGGCTATAAGCCTTTTGGGTGGTGCCACCCATACCTAGGGTGGGGCTTCCCATGATCCCCACCCAGAACTATAAGCCAATTAGTGGACTAATCCAGTACCACACACTCTTAATCCCAGTACCACACCTTTAATCCACATTCACACATCCTTGATCCAGCCGCATCCAAAAAGCCCTACCTATGACCACATGAGGCTTTGGAGGATATCTAGATACAAGCCATAACAATACCTTGTCCACTTAAGAAAAACTTCTGCCCATTTGATAAGTGACAATTCATACCCCTTTTCTATCTGCATTTCTTTGATTAGTATTGAACTTGTGCGTATACTTAGGTCTTAATAGATATTCCTGTTTCATCAGTGAGCTTTCTGGTCATGTTTTTTGTCTACTAGTCTATTGGAGTATTTGTCCTTCTTATTTGTGGGAACTGTTTTGCATATTAGAGGTAGTATCCTTAATATTTTTTTACTTCATACTGACTTTCAACCTTTTTTTTTTTTTTTTGTGGGTACCGGGGGGGATCGACCTCAGGACCTCGCGCGCCAACAGGCACCCGTGCCGCTGAGTGATATCACCGGCCCCTTTTCTGTATGTGGGATCCGGGAGTCGAACTCGGGCCCTCGCACTTGCAAGGCAGGCACTTATGCCGCTGAGCCATCTCACCGGCCCTCAACCTTATTTTTTGTCCTTCATACTTGATTGTTATGTGATTAAGTCTTCTCATCTTTTTACTTTATAACTTGTACATTTCATGTCATGCTTAGAGAGAGCTCTTTTCCTTTAAACAATATAAATACTTACACTTTAATCCTTGTCCACACATGCACTTCACTTTTTACACTTTATGTTTTTATCTTTTGAATTTGTTTTGGTGTATATGGTGAAGCATGATTCCAGCTTTATTGTTTTCCAAATGCTTCATCAGTTGTCCTACAACATTTGACTATTCTGTCTTCACCCCAGTGAAGAACAGAGAGGAAACAAGGGTAAATAAATTCTGGTCTAAGGGTAAAAGGTGGCCAGTAGGTCACAAGAGCACAGAGTCTGACTGGGATCTGCCAGGGTTTGCTTGCAGCTAGACCCTGGGAAATGTTTCCTCACTGTAGTCCTGCTTGCTTTGTGTGGGCAGAAGCAGGATATTAGGGGGACTGAGCCAGACCCAGCATCACTATCAAAGCCCCTTCCAGCAGCCTCTACATATTTATTGGAGAGCCTCGTTTCCAGTGCTCAGCAATTAAGAAGAAAAGCTGTCCTCTTTTTTAGAGTTGAGAACGAGTTGCTTAGAAACTTTGGATTTTTGGCCTACAACCTCACCCCCATAATTACTTTAGCCATGCACCCAGACCCTCTCTCCTACCACACTAACATGGAAATCACCCCTTCTGCCTTTCTTATCAGTGAGCATCAGCCCTGGGGTTGGCTTATGAACTGCTCTTCCTCAGGAAAGCAGCCACTGAGACATACAGCATAGGTATGTTGTGTACGTAGGAGATAGGGAAAGGGAAGGTGGGGTGATGGCAGCAGTAGCTTCCAGGTTGTCTGTGCAGAAAGAATCCTGGATTCTCACTGTGGTGCTGTAGAAACCTTTTTGCCAATTTGTTTAAGGCAGCTTGGGTTTGACTGTAGTTTAGGCATAGAGTGGGTTTGTCCTGGAGTTCTCTGGCCAAGTGCTCAGCAGTGGGGAGATAAGGGGTGACAGAAGCGTGTCTGCTCTATAATCTTGGATGTGGGCAGGGCTTACATGACCTCCAATCCCCACTGCTGCCCCCAGTTCATGGAAACAGCTTGGCTCTGGGGCCAGGAGGCCAGACCCAGGCAGGCCCAGAGTCTGAGTCAGGCACAGTGCCAGACTGGGCAGTCATCCTGTGGTGAATTATGGCACCAAGGCCCACAGAGCAGGCACAAATCATGGGCCCATCAGGAGAAGGGGAAAGGCAACACTCACCCTTCTTCCCCAGCAAGAGTGATGGGCTCAGGTCCTGGATCTGGGTTCAAGATGATTGGATTTTAAGATATTTCATTTCCCAGAATGCTCCTGGTGCAAATCTTGTTACCCAAGACAGTGTGTGTGTGTGTGTGTGTGTGTGTGTGTGTGTATTTATCATCCTATATGACTTACTGAAACTGTGTGGGAGGTTGGGCTTCTGTATGCCTCTCTGTGTGGTTCGATTTTATTTCTGTGTGACTGACCAGGCCTCTGAATTGTGCATGGGTTTCATGGGACTTCATGTCCTGTGTCTGGTATGGCTATACACAGGGTGAGGATCTTTCGGGGCTGTGAGGCCTGAGTTTTGTGTGTGGTGGCACAGCGGTTTGATGTGTCTGCTGGGGAATGGCTTTGAGGTCTTGAGTCAGTGTGTCTAGATCCCTAGATCCCTAGTGTAGCTATAACCCTTAATGGAGAAAGAGAGGGAGAAGCAGGTGGGGAAGGATGGTTTCAGGTGTGATGAATGTGAGGCCTGGGCAGAACATCATGGGGAGAGCCTAGAGCAGGAGGGCCTTGGCTCAGGCTGCTTTTCACATGCATAGAGGTGACAAGGCTTTGAGGGAGGTGCTGTTTGATTGGAATGAGGCAAACACACACACACACACACACACACACACACACACATACACCCAACACTCATCTCTGAAGGCTGAAAGATACATGCTGTGTTAATCCCGGTTGGGTGGAGTTCAACAGGAAATTTCCGAGGGTTGCTGGAATGGCATAAAGTGCACCCAGTGGTGAGACTCAGGGAAAAGTCCCCTGAAGAAGTGATGATGCAGGGAAATCATAAGGATTGGAGAATGTGGAAGGAAGCAGAGAAGGCTCTGGTTTTAGGGATGGAAGATAGGGACAGAGTTTGCCAGACTTGGAGCAGGGGCAGCAACCATTTTGATGGCAAGAACTCTCAGAAGACAAGGGCTGGGGCCGGGTGTATAGTTCAGCGGCACAGTGCCTGCCTGGCAAGTGCAAGTCCTGAGTTCGACTCCCAGTACCCACATAAAGGAAAAAAAAGAGCCGGTGATATCACTCAGTGGCACAAGCACTTGCTGGCAAGCGTGAGGTCCTGAGGTTGACTCCTGGTACCCACATTAAAAAAAAAAGAAGACAAGGGCTGTTTATTCATCCAGGCATTCTGGGTCCCTGGTGCAGGAGTAGGTGATGTGTATATTGAACTGATTGAACTGAGTTGACTTGGAGTTAAAGTCCAAACACAGGTCCCTAACTTTGGGACCACAATACCAGTCCATGGCTTGTTAGAAACCAGGCCACACAGCAGGAGGTAAGCGGTGGGTGAGCCAGTGAAACCTCATCTGTACATTTAGCCCCTTCCCATCTCTCGCATTACTGTCTGAGCTCTGGCTCCTGTTGGATCAGCTGGGCATTAGATTCTCATAGGAGCGTGACGCCTACTGTGAACTGCACATGTAAAGGATCTGGGCTGCATAAGAATCTAATCCTTAAACCATCATCATCCTCAGCCCAGCCCAGCCCATGGAAAAGTCATCTTCCCTTGTGCCAAAAGGGTCTAAACCACTATCACAGGGAGAATTAGGTTGTTTAGGAAGGAGAAATTTGAAATCTACACACAAGGCCCTGGATGAAGACTGGCAGGAGGGGGCAGGAGAGTCAGGTGTTTGAGGGGCCCCAACCCTGTCCAAATCCTCCCACTCAGCAGGCATGCCCCACACCCTGCACTGTTTTTCATCCAGTCTTCTGCATGCTCGCTTCCTCCCTGACCTGTGGTTCCTAAGTCACCCTCTTGAACCCCCTTTCTTATTGCTTCTTCCCAGCCCTGACCTTCACTTGGTTTCCTGATTACAGCTTTGCTAGGCTCAATATGTAGAAGATCTTCATTCTGAGCTTTTGCTAAACAAGCTGGGGACCAGACAAAGTAGTCCAGCTGGAGAGCACTGGGACTTGGGCAAAGCCTGTTTATCCCCAGTTGTAAAGAAATGAATGCAATTCACAAAGGGTTCAGGTTATGTCTGAGGGGCCTGAGGGCCATGACATGGTAGAAGATCTAAACCTAGATTGCTGGGGAAAAGGGAAAGAGGGCTTTGGTGCCATAATACAGCAAGGTTCTGGCAGGTGAGAGGGGTGTGGCAAGAGGAAATCTCAGTCTGTGATCTGATCTACACAGATGCACATGGACAAGGTCAGCCTCAGAGGCCAAGCAGTGAGCAGCAGGCACCTAAGACCAGATAAACAGCATGTCTTTGGATGCCAGTAACAGAATCTCTTCAATTCAACAGCCTTAAATGATAAGAAAATGAATTATCTCACATGACAGGAACTCCCTCAAGAGGGAGGAAGAGCCTCTACACAAGTTCAGCAATGTCATTAAGGACCTATGTATTGCTGCCTTTTGCTGCTACCGTGTATGTGTTGACATTATTGTCAGGCTGGTTCCCCTCAGGGTCACAAAAAGGCTGCTTCAGATCTAGGCATCCCATCCAGATTCCACAATGTCCAGTAAAAGAAAAGACACTCTCCTTTTGGGTGTCTCTAAGTAAGGAGTCTTTCTCAGAACGCACCCCTCCCCATCAGGGTCTTCCCCACATGCCTGTGCCTAAATCAATCACTGACAAAGGGAGTGGGGCTGCCAGTACTGCCTCATACCAGTGAGAATCTTCCCCTGGGGCTGGAGCTGTGGTGGATCCTATGGCTATATGCTCTTAGCACAGGACCTGTATGGGAAGGAGAAACGCTAAATACAACCAGGCTCCAGTAAGGAACAGGGGAGCAGACACTGGTAGATAGTGAGTTATCTCCACTCCATCAGACTTCCAGTAATGCCAAAGAGTAAAGCGTGCAAGACAGAATGGCAGACAACTTATCAAGGCGAGAGCTCCAAGTTGGAAGACCAAATATAGGATCTAGTCATTTCAGATGAAGCCTTGTGCCCAAATGGAATCAGTAGGCAGGTCAAGCTTCTAACAAAAAACTCCTTATCACCATCTCTGACCAATTACCCCATGCCCACTTTAAAACCAAAAACCTTCATAAGGTCTCCAAAGCCCTCCACAGTCTGGTGTCTGCTTTCTAAGCCTCATCTGGAGTTCTTCCGTTCTCCTTATGCATACAGGTCTTCCTGCCTCAAGGCCTTTGAAACTTTCCCCTGTCATTCCCTTACCTTATTCATCTCATTCTGCGGTACATTTCTGTAGCTCTCTATAATCCTTTTAATGGCTTTAGGGAAATTATAATTACTTGTTTTCTGTATACCCTGCTAGATTACAGGCTCCTTGAGGTCAAGGAAAGTGTTTATCATACTGTGCACTCTGCTGTCTGCTCTAAATGGTATTGACACACAGTAGGCATTTACTTGATAAGTATCTTGACAGGCTGGGTCCTAAGCTTTGGGCAGAGCTGATGGGTAGGGGATTGATGAGGAGTGTGCCCTGTTGAAGCTGCTGATGGTTTCTGAGCACAGAAATGGTGTAACCACAATTGGCTCAAGGACAGTATGATGAATATCAGTGTGCACAAGAGGGTAAAGAGGTCAGCCAGGACCCTGTGCTCATCTTCAGGCTCTGAATTCCAGCCACAGAAGCAGTTTCCAGAGAATCAGTAGTGACATTCTGGAGACAGGTGCATTAGTGTGGTGAGTCTTGGGGCCAGAGAACTGCTGCAAAGCGAGGCTGGCAATAGTGTCTGCCTTACAGGGTCATAGGAAGAGTAAATAGGAAAGAACTTTGTTTACTGTCAGGTGCTGCCAGTAAATAATTAAGCCTTGGCTTTGCTGTTACCAGCTTTTTACACTACTACACTGAGCAGTTTATTGCCTGGACCCCATCCTATGCGAAGTCTGAATTAGTCCTGGGTCTCTCTCTCTCTCCTTCCATAATGCCGTGAACTAGGGCTGTGCTCTCCGTAACCCTTGACCTTCCTGTTTTTCTTTCTAGTAAATTCAGAGTAGTCTTGCCCTCCTCAGCCGCCTGATATGAGGGTCAAATAAGAGAACACATTTTGGGTGCTTTAGAGACTGCAAAGGACTGTGAACGTGTAAGGAATTACTGTTCTTATTATTTCGTTGGAGTTGGGCTCGTTCCTGGGCCTGGCATCTGCTTTGACTTTCCCAGTTCCTGTTTCTTGCCAGTCTCCATTTTCTTGTAGCCACCCACGACTCTGGCACTGATAGTGCGAGGATGGGGAGTTTGAATGTAGAAGAAAAAGAACGTAACAACAACCAGCAGCCCTCTGTCTTGTTCCCAGTCTCAAGGATGACTCTGCCACCTTTCCAAGTCAGCAGACCCCAAACCTGGGCATCGCCCACGTTCCAGTTACTGCTGCATAACAAGCCCCTGTGAAACTTAATGATTAGGTGAAATGTATTTTTATCTATCTGGTCCTGAAGTTAACTCCGATGGGCAGTTCTACTTTATGGACTCTGGTAGGGCTATAGTTAGAGGGTGGCTGGAGCTGAAATCATCCCAAGGCTTGGCAGAACAGAGCATTCAAGATGACTTCCTTCACTCCCATGTTTGGACCCCTTCCCCCCCCCATGGCCAAGACAGCTGCAGCTGGCTCTCCATGCAGCCTCTAATAACATAATGGTCTTGGTATAGTTAGACTTTTTACATGGCAGGTGACTTCTACCAGATTGAGCCTGCTAAGGGACCAAGGTGAAAGCTTTCTGAAGTCCCAAGGTGTCACTTCTATTGCACTTTCTTGGTTACCCAGAGTCACCCTAGATTCTGCATGGGAGGAGACGTCACAAGGACATGGGCACTGGCTTGATGGGGAGCTGCTGTTGGAGACTGGCTGTCAGGATCCTATCCTGATGCTTAAACACTGCCCTTGCTATGGTTTGGATATATTTGGGTGAGTGTGTCCCCCAAAGGTTCATATGTAAGAGGCTTGGTCCCCAAGGTGGTGGTATTGGGAGATGGTATAGGACCTTTAAGAGGTGGGGCCTAGTCAGAGCTTCTTAGGTCAATGGAAGGAGTGTCCTCAGAAGGGATTAAGATATTCCTTATGTAACTCTGAGGAGATAGAGGAAAGGAAGAGAAAGAGAGGGACGGGGAAAGGGAGTGAGGAAAGGTGTAGGCAGAGAGAGAGAGAGAGAGAGAGAGAGAGAGAGAGAAGCCACTCAGCCTCTCTTGCTTTCTGCTTTGAGCAGTGATTTCTTCCTCTTGCTTGTGCTCCTGCAGTTGCGATGCCAAAGGCCGTGAGGTTCTCCTTGGAGCCAAGCAGATGCGGGCATGCTGCCTTTGAACTTCCAAACTGTGAGCTAAAGAAGGCTCTTTTTTATATGAAGTTAGCCTGCCTCACATATTTTGTTATAGTAACAAAAAATGGACTGATACATCTCTCAAAGCTCAGCACTTGGGAGAACGGCAGCAGTGAAGAGCACCGAACACCCAGGACTCCTAGCTCTCAACTTTTTAAATGTTCATTAATTATTATTTAATATTTTGGAGACTTACAAATAATTTAATGTCATTACAAGTTCTGAGGTGCACTCTGTTACGGAAGAGATATGGATGGTAAATAAACATGGAAATATGCTCAAAAACATTATTAGAGAAATGCAAAATAAAACCTCGGTGAGGTATGAAGACATACCTATTAGAATGGATAATAATAAATTTTAAAAAACTGATATATCCAGTGCTGGTGAGAATGAGAACAACAGGAATTCACACACATTGCTAATATGGGATGTAATAGGGGACAACAGAGGACAGCCACTTTGTAAAAACAGTTGAGCACTTTCTTATGAAGTTAAATATACATTTTGCATGGGATCCGGCAATTCCACTCCCTGTGTTCATTTACTCTAGAGAAATGCAATGATATATCCACACGAGGACCTGTGTATATATGCCCCCACGGCTTTCATCATACTCCCAAACCAGAACAAACCGAAATGTCCACTGAGTAATGGTGGTGCGTCCATACAGTGGGACACTTCTCAGCAATAAGATAGCAATAGATACATCTGCATGGATGACCCTCAGAAGCATTATGCTGAGTCACAGCAACCAATCCCAGAGAGTGCGTACTGCACAATCCATTAGGACAATCTCCAGAAGAGTTAAAACCAGCCATAGGAGCAGTTCTGGGGCTGCAGGGCTGGCGGAAGGGGAAATGGCTTGAGGATGAAGGGGCAAAGGGGGACTTTCTGGGATAATGAAAGTGTTCTATGCTTTGACAGTGGTGGTGGTGGTGTCTCTTGGCTACATACATTTACCAAAATTCATCAAATTTTCTACCTAAAAAAGGTGATTTTTTCCTCCTGAATATGAGTCGTACAGTCTTGAGGCTACCAAGACTGTATTTTTTCCTACACATCTCCTTCAGTCTAATTGGTCTCTGCACCCTTCCCAGGAGCTGTTCTAGCTTCCAGAGCATCTGCACCCTGCCCGCCGGTCCTCCAGCAACCTCCAGCCTTCGCACACGGACTCTAAATTCATCGCCCAGGTAACCCTCACTGTCCTTCAGGCTTCAGCTAACTCTCACTTGGCCAAAGAAGGCTTCCTCCATCCAGTCGAAATTAGGTGTCCCTTTTCACTTGCAGGTAACACACTCGCTTTTCCTTTTCGAGCTCGCATAGACAGGGACAAAATTTTTCTTTCGTTGTTGTTTTTGTTTTCATCTTTGGCATACAATTAACATTTAGCTTGTTTCATGAATTAATAAATGTGAGAAAGATGTTTGCCTCTTCCTCTGTAGTACAAGAATTTGTTTATCCATAAGCATGCACTACTTTTTTCATTTTCATGTATTTTTAAACTACTTGTTAGGAATTGAAATAATTCAAAAGGACATAGAGTAAAAGGTGAAAATCTTTGCTACACACAGAGTTTTTAAAAAATAAAAACAGGGCTCTGTCTTTCCCTGGGGGTGTATAGAAATCTCATTTACTCTTTTTAATAGACATGTAATGTTCCCAGAGTATACTTATGCCATTTTAAACATTATTTAATTATTAATGGGAATTTTGGGTTCCCCCACCACCAGTGTTTCAATGTTTTCTTTTCAGTTGCGTTGGCAATCATGTGAATATCACTGGAGGATGGATTCCTGGAGAATCGAGCTGTTAGGAAGGAGGGTGTGTTTTCGATGCAGTGTATCTACTCTGTTCCAAAAAGACACGTGCAAACGCGTATTGCCATTGCAGTGTGTGAGAGAGCCCGTGGGTTCACGCCCTCACCAACCTGGGGGTGCAGCAGCCTCATCAAGTTTTACCGCTCGGGTTAAGGTAATTAATAATTTTGACTTACATTCCCTGCATTATCGCTGAGGTCGCACACACTTTCAAATGATTATTAGCTGCTGGTGCATCTTGAACTGTTAGTCCCTGTTTATATCCTTTGCCCATGTTCATGATTTTGCCTTATTGATTTGCAGGAGCTCCTTATGTATGTATGATATGGAAATAGTTTGCAAGTTATAAATAACTTTTAGGGGTGATGGATATGTTCATTCTTGATTGTGGTGATGGTTTCACAGGTGTATACTGTCAAAACTCATCAAACTTTATACTTTAAATATGTGCAGTTTATTGTATGTCAATCATACCTCAATAAAGCTGTTTAAAAAAGAAAGTTATATAATTTATAATATGACTATGCTCTCACTTGTTCTTTTTCTTTTCTTTTTTTTTTTTTGTGGGTACCAGGGGTCGACCTCAGGACCTCGCACGCCAGTAGGCGCCCGTGCCATTGAACGATATTCACCGGCCCTTTTTTTTGTACGTGGGTTCCTGGAGTTGAACTCAGGACCTCGCGCTTGCCAGGCAGGCACTTATGCCGCTGAGCCATCTCACGGGCCCTGTTCTTTTTCTTTAAACTTTATTTGGTGTGTAGAAGTTATATATTCATGTGTCATTTATTTATATTCTGTCTGGAGTTACCCGTTTGTCTTAGACAAATTATCTAGCCTCTGTGCCTTGGTTTTCTTATGTAGAATGAGGGTAAGAGTATGTACTAATAGGATTAAGTGAATTAATGCCCATTAAAGTTCTTAGGATGGTAACCACCATGGGACACTATGCAAAAAGTATTAACTACTACCATTGTCTGTGATCCTATATCTTAGAAAAATTTTCCCATCCCAGTATTATGAGAATATTCTATTTTGTTTTCTTTTAGTAACTATGTAGCTTTTAATGTTTATATCTTTTAGCCCATTTAAAAGTTAATCTTGTGGATGCTATAAGGCAGAGGTAGAACTTTATTATTTCCCACTGTTGTTCCAAAAGTATTTATGCATAGACATTCTTTCTACCTTAGTTTGAAATAGCACCTTATTTAAATAGTTCCCATGTATAGATGGGTGAATTTCTCAGCTGTGACTGGGTTCTTTGCTCTATGCTTACCCCTCTGCTAAAAGTTTCTTCTGGTAAATTAAAATAGCTTCTCTTCAACTCTACTCCAGTCATAATTCTTGGGTATTTCAATATTTAGATAGATCACCTTTCTGGTACCTTGGTGCCATGGTGTTATCCTCTCCAAAAATTCATGGGTTGAAACTTAAAACTCCAATGTGACGGTGTGGAGAGGTGGAGCCTTTAAGAGATAATTAATAGGTTAGTGCTGTATTAAAAAAAAGCTTGTGAAAGTGGGTTTGCTTTCTCTTGCCTTCTCACCTTCTGCCATGTAATGAGCAGCAGGAAGGTCCTCACCAGACACCAGCACTTTGATCTTGTACTTCCAAGCCTTGTGAGCTGATAAATTTGTTTTTTGTTTTTTTTTTTGGTGGGTACTGGGGGTCAAACTCAGGACCTTGCGTGCCAGCAGGGGCCCGTGTCACTGAGCAATATCACCGGCCCTTTTTTTGTATGTGGGATCCAGGAGTCGAACTTGGGTCCTTGCTCTTGCCAGGCAGGCGCTTATGCCACTGAGCCATCTCACCGGCCCAAATTTATACATTATCTAATCTCGGGTATTCTGTTATAGCAGCACAAAATGGACTATGACATTCGATCGCTTGGTCCCTTGACTTCTTGCACTACAACCTGGGCTTCCACTCACCTCATCCATTCTGAACAGTTGTCCCACCATGGGCCTAATCATGATCAATAGTTCTGATACCTCTGTAACCTCAGTTTAGGCAATTCATTTCTTAGATTACCACCTCTGATTTTGTTCTCTCTCTCTCTTTTTTTTTTTTTTTTTCTTTTTTCAAACCATGAGCCTCACACATGCTAAGCAAGCACTCTACCACAGAGCTACATGCCTAGCCCTTTTCTGCTCTGCTGGGGAATTAAACCCAGGACCTCATATGTGCTAGGTGAGTGCTCTGCTGCTGAGCTATGGCCCCAGCCCCTCTAGCCCTTTCCCAAATTTTATTTTTGAAACAGGATCTTCCAAAGTTGTCCGGGCTGGCCTCGAATTAGGGATCTTCCTGTCCCAGCCTCCCGGATTGCTAGGATTATGCACCACCATGCCTGGTACCACCTTTAGTCTTCCTAGCTAATTTCTCTTGTTCTTCTACTCTGACGATTCTTCAATTCACCTGAGCCTAAAGTCCAGTAACCTTTCTACAATTTCGCTGTCCTTATTTTCCACCTTTCCCAGTTTAGATTCCATGGTTCATCATCATAACTCCCTTGCATGCTACCTCAGCTCCTGTACTCCTCCCCCACTTCATCATACTTACTTGAGCAACTCTCAGCCTTGGTTAGTTCTGGTTGTCCACATGCTCCTTGTTTTTCCTGTACAACCGAAGAGTCTGGAGAAAAACACATGATGGGCTGACCAGTCTCATCTCAAATTCGTGCTCACTATGCTCAAATGGTCTCTTGGTATTACAGGTTGAGATAAATGTCTGTGATCCACTCAAGATCCTACTTTCCCATTCAACACCTTCTCATCTCTTTTCATAAAGACTTGAACAATCACTTCATGATAGAAAATATCCAAATGGCTGATAAATGTATGAAAAGGTGCTCAGCCTTGGTAGTCATCAAAAGAATGAAAATTAAAAGCATGGCAGGGCACAATGACACACATCAGAATGGCTAAAATTCAAAAGGCCTGTGATAGTACCAAGTGGATATGGAAGAACTGGATTATTTTGCTGGTGAGAGACTAAATTGGTACAATAATTTTAAAAGTTATTTGGCAATATTCACTAAATCTGAATGTATACTTACCCTATGAACCAGCAATTCCTTGCCTAGGTATATGCCAAATAGAAATGCATATATTTGTGTATTAAAAGACATCTTCAAGCATGTTCATAACAGCATTAAATGTTATAGAACAAACAGCAAACAATGGCAATGTCCATCACCGAGAATAGAATTGATACATACATTGTAGAATAGTCATAAAAAGATATGGCATATGACAATGAAAATGAACAGACTGTGGCTACCTTCATCTTACAATGTTGAGTGAAACAAATTAGACTCTATGTTTCTATTGTGTAAGTTTCCAAAACAGACAAAGCTAATTTATGGTTTGACTACTGGTTACCTTTTGGCAGGAAGGAGTAAACAATGACTGGGAAGGAGCATGAAGGGGCTGTCAGGTGCTGGTAATGTTCTTTCCTAGTTAGGTAGTGGTTACCTTTATATGTGAACTTGAGACAGCTTAGTGAGTTATACACTTGTATGTTATATTTTAACAAAAAGTTATACATGTGTATGCAAGTGTGTGTATGTGTGGGTATGTATTTCCCTCTTGATTCTACTTTCATTTTGAGTTGTTATACTATTTTTCTCCTTCACTTTACAACCAAACTCCAAAAAATTATTTATATGCATAGTCGCCAAGATTTAAACCCCAACATTCTCCTGAAATTGCTGTTGTCAGATCAACAATGACCTCAGTATTGCAAAACCCAATAGTCATTCAGAGATTTTTAGTGTACTTGACCTGTCAGAAGAATTTGATGCATATGACCCTTCTCTTGGGCATAGCTTCTTTGCTTGACTTCCAGGCCCCAACTCTTCTAGTCCCCCTCTACCTCTCCAGACACTCTTCTCAGACTCCTGTGCCAGTCTGTCCTCATCTCCTAGACCTCTAAACATCTGTTGCTCTAGGGTTCAGTTCACGGACATCTATCTATATATATATTCACCCCATTGATGTCCATCAATGTTCTTAGGGTTTCTATCCATACACTGAAAATTCCAAAATTTATATCTGCAAATCAAACCTCCATTCTGAGAGGTATCATGTATCCAAATGCCAACATTAGATGTTTAATAGGCATCTCAAACTGAACATGTCCCAAACCACTGCTTAGATTAGAAAAGAGAATAGTGCCAGCACCTCATCTCCTCCTGTCCCCTAAAAACTGCATCTCTTCACTGAGTGGTAACTGTTCTTCAGGTGGCAGGTCAAATATCTTGCAGTAACTTTTGACTCCTCTCTTTTTCTTACTTCCCATATCCAATCTACAGGCAAATCATTTATCTCTAGCACTTCTCATCCCCTTCAAAGCTATTACTTTGGAGTATGCCACTTTCATTTTTCACCTTGATCACATTAGTCCCATAACACATCTCTGTTTCTGTCCTTACCTCCTACTTTCAGTAAGGATCCACCAGGAAAACAGACACCATCCCATGAAAGAATGTAAGACAGCACAATTGCTGGATTATGCAGGTGGTAGGAGAGTGAAAGGCCACATAGGATGGGGAAGAGGCCTGCTGATCACCAACAGCAGGAAGTTACAACTACCCTTAGGCTCTGGAGGTGACAGCCAAAGGTGGCATTATCCATACTGCAGTCCAGAGTTGCTCTGAAAGAAGCTGGAACAAAAGCTGACCTAGAGCAAAGGCCAGTGAGGCCTCCCATGCTGTAGAGAAGAGTGAGGAAGAGCAGCTACTCCTTCCCTCTGGCCCTCCAGTCTCACACCTGGCCTCTCCTTGGCCAGGTCCGGTAAGAAGGTGGTAGACACAGGGTCCTTGGAAACAGGTGCAGAGTCCCTTTCCTGCTGAGACCAGAGCAGGGGAAGGTTAGAATTGATCTGAACGAGGATATCTAGGACTGGCATATGACTCTAGTCCTAGAGAGATTCAGGTGTGGTGGGGTCTAAAGCATATGCAATTTTGAGGGCCGTCATTAAGAAAAAAGGAAAGGTGAAAAAGCTCGAAATTAGGTATACAAGTATTTACCCAGGATGAAAAAATCAGAGAAAATTACAAAAATTTAAAATCAGGTAAGACCATAAACACCTGACATAATCCAGAAAAATGTCTTTTTAATAAATACCTTGACATGTTGCTATATTACTCTTTGTCTTAGTTACTTTTCTCTCATTGCTGAGACAAAATACCTGACACCCAAAGTTAAAGGGGGAAAGGTTTATTTTGCTCACAGTTTGTAGAGGTTTCAGTCCATAATTGGCTGGCTCCAAGGGAAGGTGGCATGGCAGAGAGGCATTGCAGAGGAGAAACAGTTCATGGTGGACAGAAGGTAGCAAAGCAAGCAAGGGGCCTTAGCAGCTTCTTTCTGCCCCTTTTATACTCTATCTAGGCTACCAGGATTAGGGTGGTGCCAAACCAATCAGTGTACTGATTTAGTAATCACACACCCTTAATCCCAGCATCACACACTCTAGATTCAGCCACCTCTGGAAAAAGCCCCACCTAT
Organism: Erethizon dorsatum; assembly: GCA_028451465.1. Classification (NCBI taxonomy): domain Eukaryota; kingdom Metazoa; phylum Chordata; class Mammalia; order Rodentia; family Erethizontidae; genus Erethizon; species Erethizon dorsatum. The sequence goes on along the minus strand of CM051827.1, from coordinate 102,289,309 downwards.
GAACGAATGAAGCTTTGGGGAGACATCTAGATACAAATTACAACACACACACATATATATATATACCAGCATATATATATGTATATATATATATATATATATATATATATATATATATATATATATATTTGGCTTCATATTCTTTGATCACTGGTTCTTGTATGTCCTGATTTGTACTAAATTTTTCAATAGAAATAATATAAGGTCTTTTCTACTATGGTTGATTAAAGGTTTTTAATTATTGTTAATGGTTTAATTATGGTTAATAGTTAATGGTTAATGATTAAAGTTTCCTCCACCCTCACAACTTGTTATTGGTAACAGTGTACAAATTAGGCTAGGTGTGGTGGCACATGTCTGTAATCCCAGCCCTCTGGGAGGCTGAGGCAGAATCTCAAGTTTGAGAACAGCCTGGGCAAGTTAGTGACTTGGTGAGACCCTGCCTCAAAAAAAAAAAAAAGAAAAAAACAATGGCAGTGGGGTGGGGGGTGGGGGGCCATATTCCTCAGTGTGAAGGGCCTAGGTTCAATCTCTATTACCTGCTCCTCCCAAAAAAAAGGTGAGTAAATTTTTAGAATTGTCAAACTTAGAAAAGCTTTATCAGGTTTCTTTGATATATGACTACAAGATGTCTGGGCTTTTCAAGTTTTCTTGTGCAGTGAGTAATTTTAAAAACCTCTGTGAGCTGACAACACTCAATTAAATCTCTCATGTCAAGATCCTGGGGATGGCAGCGGAGTGGGTGGGAGGAGGATTCCTGGAAGCCATCCTTGGTCCAGGACAGCCGGTAATAACTTCCAATTACATGGAAAAAGACTGTGAATTGCATAAATATATCCCACTAAACTTCAACTAAAGGTAACTGGATCTCAAAATGCCTGTGGCCGGTTCAGCTCTGAGAGAAGGTATGCAGAATAGGCAAGAAAGAGAGCAAAGGGTCTTTCCTAATTGAGGCTAAAATGTCTTAAACTTTTGCAAATTTTACCAAACGTGACCATGTGAATGCATTGCTGGGTCTTTAAAGGAATTCATGCCTGTTTAGAGTTCTGAGTTTTGAGCTTCTGTAGCTTTAGAATAAATTTGCCCTTGGTTAACAGCAGAAAGACAGAGTGATCCTTCTAAAAGGAAAGTTGAATTGGGCACCTCTCTGTTCTCAGCTCTGCATCTCCTTTAGAACAAAGGATAAACCCCTTACAATCACTTACAAGGCTCTCCCCCCAAGCCTTCACCCCACCATGGGTTGGATACATTCCCGTCACTCCTGGATGTCCCACCTCCCTGTTCCTTCCCTCTGGCTCCTGGTACTCAGCACTGCCTGCTTTTTTGTATTCCTCTAGCATTTCCCCCACAGGGCATTTGCTCTTGCTCTTCCTTCCATCTGAAACTTTGTTCTCCCAGATACCTGCTTGTTTGGCACCTTTTCTTCCTTCAGGTCTTTCTTCAAATAGTGTCTTCTGTATTAGTCTTTTTTTTGTTTTGTTTTGTTTTGTGGGTTCTGGGAGTCGAACTCGGGCCCTCGCGCTTGCCAGGCAGGTGCTTACACCGCTGAGCCATCTCACCGGCCCCTGTATTAGTCTTTTATTGGGGCTATAACCAATTACCACAAGCTTAGTGGCTTAAAATAACATGAATATATTATCATGTCATTCTGGACATCAGAAGTCCAAAATGTGTTAGCAAAGTTGCCTCATTCTGGAGGCACTAAGGGAGAATCTATTTTACTGCTTTTTCCAGTTTCCAGAGGCTACCAGCATACTTTGGCTTATGGCCACACCATTCATCTCCTTTGACTCTGACTCTCCTGCTTCTTCCTTTTTCCTTATAAGGACCCTTGGGATCACATTGGGACCACCTGGATAATCCAGTATCCTTTCTCCCATCAAGATTCTTAACTTAATCATACGAGCAATCTCTTTTGCCATGTAAGAAAAATATTCATATGTTCTGGGATTAAGACATGGGCATCTTTGAGGGGAAGGGCATTATTCAGCATGTTCCCAGTAAGACCTACCCTGACCATCCCTTTAAAATGTGTTCATAGCGGGTATCTTGTACCTGGCTGAGAAGGAATATTTTTAGGGGTTCCTAGGTAAATATGATGTTTGCTGCAGTTAGAGACTTGTATTAGTCATGGGTCTATCAGAGAGACAGAACAATGAGGAGAAAGGACATTCACTGCAAAGAAATTGGTTTATGCGACTGTGGGGGCTAGCTAAGCATGCCCAAAACCCATAGGATGGGCTTCTAGGAGGAGCCTGGGCTGGAGCATTGGTCCAGGAGTGAAATTTCTTTTGGACAGCCCCAGGTCTGCTCAGAAAGCATTTTAACCAACTGAATCAGACCCACCCAGTTTATGGAGCCTAATCTCCCTTAATTAAAGTCACCTGATAATGGATTTCATTCAAAATTACCAAATACTCCTATAACCATACCAACATTTGTGTTTGATTAAATAACTGGGACTACTGCCTAGTCAAGCAGACACACAACACTGACCATCCCAAGACCTGTATTTGGTTAAGGATGCTTTTCACAAATTTTTAAAAATTATCTATAGAGACAATTTATTTTTCTTTCTTTAACATGTCACTATAGTCAATTTAAAAAATAAAGTTTAGTTTTTCATGATGCTTGAAAAATTGATGCTTGATTCTTGTGATAAAAGCTGTTTGCTAATGACTTATTAGTTTTATAATGTATAGCTAGATTAAGTTGGCTGCTTAATTATGGGTGACCGAGCTAGGTATTTGTGATTGGGCTATATGTCCTTGTGTGTGTTATCTTTGTTCAGCTTTGCTGTGTCAGGGTTAGTAGCTTCAGTAGAAAATGACAACCTGAGTTGATTTAAACATTGGTTTAGTGAGATGGAGGGTATAAGGGAGGGCATATTTTAGGGGCTCAAATGCTCTTCTATCTTATGGCTCTGTTTTCCCCTAGTGTCAGAATTGGTCTCAGACTCCCCATGGCAGGCAAATGGCTGCTCCAGTATCTATAACCTTAGTTTCAAGAGCAGTTCCTTCCCAAAAGTCATTCAAAAATTTCTTGTTTCATTGTCCTTGTCTGTATCATATATCCATCCCTGAATTATCGCCAGTGGTTGGGGAAAAGCAAAGCTTGATGAGGCTTGTGGGCTCAGCCTTGAAGCTAAGATGGTATCAGCTTCCCTGGAAGTACAAAACCACAGAGTAGATGGAGATGGTGCCCTCGGAGGAAAATCAGGGTGTGGTTACTAGAGGGATGAATGGGCACTGAAGAGCAAAAACAACAGATGCTTGCAGTAGCTGAGCTAACCCAGCAGAAAGCATTGGGAAGTTTCCCATCATTGTTTTATGCTGTATAACAATTTAAATAGCAGAAGTTTAGTTCCTTGAAAGTTTGATATAACTCACCCTTACATCCATTCTGGGCCTGATGCCATTTTTAGAAGCAGATTTTTGATGATTTGATTTCTTCTATTGATATTAGCCTTTTTACTTCTTTTTGAACCACTAAAGGAATGAATAAATGGAAGGACCACCATTTGGTTTCATTTACCAAGTGTACATTTGCTTCCCATTTAATTAATTTCTGTTTTTATCTCTTTTAATTCCTTCTTTCTACATAGGTTCTTTATCCCCCTTGTAATTTTCTCTTTCCTAGCTGCTTGTATTCATTTCTCTTTCCTCTTTTCTAATAAATGTGTTCAAGACTATGCATTTTTCTATAAGTGCTGCATTGGCCTTGACAATTGGTTTCATTCTATGATGCACTCAGTGCCATTAATTTATAACGTATTTTATCATTTCAACTTTGAGTTTCTCTTTAACCTCAGAGTTATATAGAAATTTTTTTAAATTACCAAGTTGTGTTTCTGTCCTATTGTTTTGCTACTTTTTTGTCATTCATTCCATGTTTTTTTTTTCTTTTACATTGTACTTAAGAGATGTAATCTATATGGTTTCCACTTTTAGGAAACCTAAATTTATTTTTTACTTGTAAATGATTTGTATGAATAGTTCACTTCGTAAATGTACTATAGATATTAAAAAAAGAATGAGTAAATAATTTTGTGCTACTGTAACAAAGGACCACAGTCTAGGTGATTAATAATAAACTGGCTTATGGTTCTGGAGAATGTGAGGTCCAAGGTCGAGGGGCTGCCTTTGTGCTGGACCATAATGTAGTAGATGGCATCACATTGTGGAAAGGAAGGGGATCAAACTCATCTTTTTTTCTTTCTTTCTGTACTGGGGATTGAAATGAGGGCCTTTGCACTGCACTACCTGCCCAGCTCTTTTTTTTTTTAATGGAAAAAGGTAAAACAAATTTTCATAACAAAATAATAGGAGAATAACAATAGTTAATACATTACATGTTGTTATCTTTTTTTTTAACTTCTACAATTTTATTTGGTGGTTCTTTTTTTATTTTAAAGAGAAGAAAAAACAAAACAAATCAAAAAAAGAACAAATTTTCAAAACAACATAATATGAGGGTAACAATGGTTAATGCATTACGTATTATTATCTTTAAGTTAGTTATCTTTAAAGTAGTTGCTCAGGGTACAAGATATGGCCATAAAATTTCTCCAATTGATATTGTCACAAACCTTCCTTTTTAATGATCTAAGAGATACTAATAGTATAACTGACTTGCAGTTTTTCCCTTTTCCCTACTTCCTTTCCCATTTCACCCATCCTAGTTCCTTTTTCCTTTTGAACAATTTCTTCCCATTTCACAATATCTATTGTACAATTTACACCTTATTTACTCTTTCAATTTCTCACACCAGGGAGACAATACGATGTTTACACATGTGAGTCTGATTTATTTCACTTATGAATATAGTCTCAAGTTGCATCCATTTACCTATGAAAGTCTCAAGTTTATCCTTCTTTATGGCTGAGTAGTACTTCACTGTATAAAAATACCACATCTTTTTAATCCATTCCTCAGTTGATGGTCATTTGGGTTGTTTCTAAGATCTAGCTATTACAAATTGTGCTGCTATAAACATGGGTGCACATATATTGCTGTAGTATGATGTTTTCAATTCTTCTGGGAAGATACCCAGAAGGGGAATAGCTGATGCCCAGCTCTTTAAAAAAAAATTTTTTTTTTTAGATTTTGAGACAGGTACTTACTAAGTTACTTAGTATTCAAACTTGTGATCCTCCTACCTCCACCCTCCAAAGTGCTGGGGTTACAGGTGTGGGCCATCATGCCCAATTTGAACTCGCCTTTTTATCAGGAACTCACTGCTGAGACAACTAAACCAATTCCAAGATAATAGCATTAATGCATTAATGCTCTGCCTTCTTCACCTAATCATTCTTTCTTTCTTTCTTTCTTTCTTTCTTTCTTTCTTTCTTTCTTTCTTTCTTTCTTTCTTTCTTTCTTTCTTTCCTTTTTTTTTTTTTTTTATATGCGGGTACTGGGAGTCTAACTCAGGACCTCAAGCTTGCCAGGCAGGCGCTTATGCCACTGAGCTATATCACTGGCCCCACCTAATCATTTCTTAAAGGTCTCATTACTCAAACTTTTACAATGGGGATTCAGTTCCCAACACATGAACTTAGGGAGACACAAACCACAGAAATAGGTATCCTCATTTCAGTAAATTTTCTTTTATACATCTCAAATAAAACTTCTAAATTATATTCAAATTCTTTTATAGCTTGACTTAGTTTTGTTTACTTGATTTATCAATTTCTGAACAGGTATGTAAAAATCAAGTATCGTTACAAGTTTAACATTTTACCTTTGTAATTCTAAAGCTATTTCTTTCTACATGTTGATACTTTGTTGTTTAATACAGAACCCACTTCATCATTATTTTGACAGATTGTAGCTTTTATAAAATATCTCCCTTTGTTCCATGTAGTGCTTTTATTTTGAATTCTATTTAATCTGATACTAATCTTTCTATGGTTTCTTTTTATTTTGTTAGCATATATTCATTTTCTTTTCTTTTGTCTTTAATCTTTTTTGTGTTATATTGTTTCACTGGAGACTCTATAAAATAATTGTATTGCACATGAACATGAGGACACACACATATGCTTGTGTAGGTTACTGAGAGTTCTCTCATCCATTCTGAGAGTCTCTGTAACTTAACAGGTGTATTTAACCAATTCATATTTATTCTGATTTTTGGTATGTTTGGATTTCCTCCTGCTTTTTATATGACCCAGTCAAATAAATTTTGATAGATTTGACTAGAATCAAATACTTGATTGATGAAGTTTTCTGTATTCTATTTTTCTCTATTTATTAGCAAGTTACATGTACTATTTTTATTTTTCTGGTGGTTTACAGTTTAGATAGAGTTATTGAGGCAGTTTTTCTTCCAGTAGTATCTTAAACTTCCTCCTACGTCTCATATTTTGTTAAAACCTAAGTTCCAAATGTTATTTTACATTACTTCTATACTTTGAAAAGGAATAATTTCTTTAAAACTGTATGAAGTCTTATAGATTCATTTTTTATTATTATTTAGACTCTAAGCTAGGTACTTGTTTCTTTAAAAAATTGTAATCCTGTGACATTCTCTTTCTTATACTCCCTTTTTGTTTTTCTGAAGTACATAATTACTTTTTCAGAAGAAGTGATAGGGTAGTCAATTTTCTTTGTCCTTTATTATCTGAAAGTATCTTGGATTTGTTTTCATACTTGAGAATTTGGCTGATACAGAATTGCAGATTCAAAAAAATCCAGAAGCATTGAAAACTTTGTTTTTATTTTGTAGTTTAGAAATGTCACAGGATGCATGTTTTTTAGTATTTTTTGCTTAGCATTTGGTTGGTCTTTTTATAATTTGAGAATCCAGATCTTTTTCTAGCTTTGGAAAATAATTTAAAATTATATTTAAAAGTTTTAATCACCTCTAGTCACTCTGCTATCTCAGTCTAGAAATTTTATAAGGTAAATATTAAGTCTTATTTTTTTTTATGTTTTCATTATACCTGCTAGGGGATTTTCTTGACTTTGTCTTCTTGCTCTTAATTTTCAAGGATGATTTCTTCTTTGGTTGTTTCTTCTCCATAGCGATCTATTCTTCTTTTGTAAAAGCAAGTATCTTCTGGATCTCTAACTACACAACCTAAAATCTTTTAAAGTCCTTCCTCTGTCACCTACATTATTTCATTTGCTCTAGGATGAAACACATTGATTTTTTTTCATCCCATTCTTTCTCATACTGTGGATTTGCCCCTGATGATCCATGATGGTCATTTCAGGCTTATAAATTCAAAGTTAGGTTGATTATTATATCCAGGAGATTGGTATGAGTTTCACACAGTCACGTGACCTTATTTCCAGGATGGGTCTCTTCCTTGAAAGGAACTTGTGTGCAGCTCTGTGTGCATGAGCCAGTAGGAGTTTGTCACTGGAGGCAAAAGAAGTCCTTTGGGAAGCTTAAGAAGACCCCACAGAAGGTGGGGACACTTACAATTGCCCAAGTAAGGGAGACCTTATTTTGTGTGTGAAGTACTGAATAGAATTGTCTCACTGTTTTTGCTTTCTTGCCTTCCCTCCCACATTCACTGCAGAAATTTAGATCTTTTCTACTTCTTTGGCTTCAAAACCCACAGTCATTCCTCCTGTATCAGTTATCTAGTGTCACATAAAACACTTCATAATTTAGTGCCTTAAAACAACAATGATTTATTATCCCTGATGATCTATGAACTTCTTAGGTTTATTCTGTCCCATATGGCATCACGCTAGACTCACTTACCTTGTGTATTCGGTTGGCAGAAGGCCCCAGAAGACTTCACTTACCTGTGTGGGGCCTTGATGCTGGCAGTCTGCTGAGGCACCTCATTTCTCCACCAGGTGGCCTCTTTCTCCACATGGTTGGTTTTTTTTTTTTTCCCCCCCTCAGGGCCTCTCTTCTCCAGGAAGCTAGGGTGGATTTCCTTCTAGAATGGTGACAAAGTTTCACAGGGACAAGCCCAAATGTGTAGGGCTCATCTGACCTCTGACTGCATTACACTTACTCATGTCCATTTGGTCAGAGTGGGTTATATTGCTGATTGCCAAGTCAACATGAGGGGACTCCACTAGGATGTGAATACTGGGAGATTTGGCTCATTGCCTCGGTATAACAGCTTACCACACCTCCTAAGGTAGTCTTTCATTTTGGTAGAAAGTAGTCATCAGGTTTCAATATCAGGGACAAAAGCCACAGCCATTCTACATGTGTTGAAAGAGGAAAGACCAGCTGGCCCACTTGTTTATCAAGCAATTCTTTACCTGATGGTGGTGCTATGGCCTGCTCCTTGCTCCTGGTACTGGGAGGTTCTCCAAGGTTCTTTTGGAAAGAACAGTTTACATCTCTTTAGCCAATTTCTTCTGTGCTGATGTCACTGCTCTGATTTTCTCTGTAAGTCTAATTCTGTCTGTTCCTTATCTTCTAGAAAGCCTTCAAATTTGTCTGATCTACTGATGCCATGTTTCCTAGTTTTCCTGGGCTAATATGGATGTGTTCTTTTTAGATCTCTTTCCACTATTACAATGAAATTTATTTTGTCAAAAGGAAAAGCAAGCAATGAGATCCCTCCCGCTATAGTTCTGCATTCATGTGACAGGAATATTGAAGAGAGGTGGTGCTTAGACTAGATGACATTCTTACTTTTTGCCAGTTCTGAGATGCTGGAGGTGCCATGGCTCCAGCCCCTTCTTCCCCTTGAGTCCCAGTTGATGGAGTTAAATGGTCATTTAACTGGTGACTCAAACATTTGCTGGGACAAGATGGAACCTGTGGAGCTGGCTCTTTAGGTCACCTAGACTTCTCTGTTTGCAGTTAAGAGACAAGGCTCAGAGATGGGAACAAAATCACCCAGCACATCAGCCGCAGAACTGGGGTTTGAACATGGCCCCCTGCCTCCTCACCCTGTGATCTTTCCGCCCCACACTTCCCTGTGTCTTGCCCCAATTTGTACCTCTCTGCACCCTGCAGAGAAGCCCAGGGCCTACTGTTCCGAATGAGCCCAGACAATTCCTCCACCCCGGGATACCCAGAATGAAGGATTTGAGGCTAGAATTGCCCCAAATGAGAGAGATGTCTGTCTTGCTCCTCCTGAAAGGCGATTATTTGAGCTGGAGATGGCAACAGTGTTTGAATCGCAGATTCTCTCTCTCCCTCCAGCGCCCCTCTCTCCTACTCAGTTATCTATTTACCTATCTATTTACGTGTGCTCACCAACCCGCCCCCCCCCCGCGATGAATTACGTCTGCAAGGCAGTAAAATGTTATGTATTTGCAAGGCCCATAATCTTTAAAAGCCCAGTGATGCCGGCTCCAGACAGCAGTGAGCTCCCTCCAGTATGTTAATAGATAGTATTAGGGCAATAATGAAAACACTTGAGACAAGTAAGCTCCTATCAAAAGCTGAGTAATAGGGCTTCGCGGAGTGAATCACAATGCAGAAGAGATTAAGACGTCTGCCGTTGTGCAGTGTCTATTCAGACTAACAGCTGCTCTGTTTCTGATTAAAATGGGGTTGGGGAGACCTTTCCAAGTGAGTCCCCTTTTCATCCTGCACTGTCCTCACCCTTCCCACCTCCACCTTCACACACAGGCACCTTCATCTGTACTTAGCCACGGACATTTGTGCACACACACACACACACACACAAGTGGAGTAACAAACATGCATTGCATCATCACACATGTACCGAGACACCATCGCACAAACAGCCTTCGGCACCCACTGACACCAGCACATCTGAGTCTGCGTGCACACACAGCCACGTCTGCACACACAGGAACACAGTCACATGTAGAACCACATAGTCTTTCACACACTCGATACCTCAGTCAGTCTCACACACACACACATTAGATTACAATCTGTCAGGAACACAGTCTCACATATGCATTAAATTGCAATCTGTCACATACACGTTCTTCACACACAATCACAATCACCGTAGTCAGAGTCAGAAACCCTGTGTGTTATCTGGCTGGTCATACTCGCTACAGCCCTAGCAAGTCCTTTTTGTGTAGAGTGACATTGCACACTCACACTTGTGGCCCTAGTTTGTCATGTACACACAGCACTTCATTCACAGACTGTCGCAAGCTCACCTGCCCACATCTAGCCTCAGTCACAAATACTCATGCATTCACACAAAGCCACAGCCCAGCCATGCGTGAAGACATGCTCTTCCTTACACACAGAGCTTGTGTGCATACCTGCAGACCTCCAGCCACAAGTGTGCATGTGGTACAAGTCACAGATATATCTGGCACACACACAAGCATAGACATCGCTCTGCAACACCCCCAGGTGGTGACCCAAGATGCAAGAGTAAACTACAAGCTCAAAAGATGGCCCCAAGCTGGTCCAGCAGCTTTGAAATTCTCAGGGCAAGTTTTTTTTTTTTTTTTTTTTTTTTTTGTGGGTACCGGGGGGGTCGACCTCAGGACCTCGTGTGCCAGCAGGCGCCCGTGCCGCTGAGCGATATCACCGGCCCCTTTTTTGTATGTGGGATCCGGGAGTCGAATTTGGGCCCTCGCGCTTGCCGGGCAGGCGCTTAAGCCGCTGAGCCATCTCACCGGCCCTCAGGGCAAGTATTGAGCTTCCCACGCTCCAATCTCTGCAAGGCTGTAGCCTGTTGAGGGCAATGGAAAATTCCTGTAGAGCCTAAGAGCATAGAGCTCCGACCTTGAACAGAATGTAAATGTAGACTTAGAACTTGGAGCTGTCCAAGGATAAAATGACCCTCTTCAGGAAGTAGTGAGTGTGGGTGTGTACTTGGAGGCCAGATAGCCACTTAGCAAGGATGACAAAGAAAATGGACTCCTGAATTGCACAGGGATGACCAAATGCCCTGGAATCCATCGCAGTCCCGATCCTGTGCCATGAGGTTCTCTGTGTCCTGCCTCCCAACCACTGTCCCATCTGTAACTACCTTCTGCCAGCCCAACTCTCTAGAAAAGAGAAACCAGGAGTCCTGACCTTCTGCTCCTCTCCCTTTCATGATTTCACTTCCAAGATCATTTTTAAGCTGCTGATTCCAATCTCTTTTTATTTGCATCCCAGACCCTGGCTCTAGGCACAGGGGGAGATGCAGGCTGCAGGAAACTAAGGAAGTGCTCAGACACTCAACCTCCATCCTAATCTGAAGGACCTGGCAAGGGCCTTCAGAGACCAATTTAAGTGTCTTTGATGGAAGGTGTCTCAACCACCAGAGCAGGAACACCAGACCTGGGCATCTGAACAAATCTTTACTAGGCAGCTGGTTGGTCATTGAGCTATCTGTGGAAGTGGGAGGAAATAGGGACTTCCGTCTCGCTGCTATACTTGGCAGTCTTCAGGCTGTAGCTGGTGGCTGTTGCTCACCACCAGCTCCAGCCTATTCTTCCTGGGCCCCATCTCTACCCCAGGGGCATCTCACTACTGCTTTTCCCAAAGAGAACACTCCCCACACCTCATGCTTTTGCCCATGTTCACTCTTCCTCCGGGATGCCTGTCCCTGGCCCCCACACTAGTATGTGCATTTGTCCAATCCTCTTCCCAGCTGGACTGAATCATGTTCAGGAAGCAACCCCAGAGCCCCTGGGCTGGAATCAATTCTTCCCCCTTCTGTGCTCCTGCAGCCATTGTTTTTCCCTTGCTAAAGCGTAGACCATCTGTCTTCCTCAGAGAGGCTGGGTCTGGCTGGGTGGGTTTGGTGCTCAAGGGGATAAGGTAGGCGGGGCCCAGAGCTGAGTGCAGAGGCCAAGTGGCCAGAAAGGAGAACCAGCTCCTGTAGAGCAGACCCAAGGGCAGGCTTGGTAAAAATGATCCTCAGATTCAAATATGCGGCAAATTTGATGGTTGGGGAGTCAGCCTGAAGGGGCTGACTAGAGTGGGTTCCATGGGCTAAGTTTTCCTGGAGTGGAAGAACTTGTTCTGTACCCTGAAATTAAGGACCCTGAGGCAAAAGAAGTGAAGTCAGAAACCAGAGACTCAAAACTTAGATGGGCCAAAGAGGCCCTCAAAGGCAAGGGGGTGCTCTTTCCATAGTACCTGTGGGATCTGGGCTCCACAACCTGGTCTGGGCACTTAAGGGAGCTGCAGGAGGTTGGCACTCATGGCTATCTGTCAGTTGCTGGGTCTCTCCCCATTAAACAGGGATCTCTGCAGGGAAGACCATCTAATGCCTTTGGGTTCTGCACAGTGTCTGGCATATAGCATGGCTCAGAAGGTTTTTGTAGCATTCAGTTCTGTCTTTGACTGTGAATCTGTGGTTGAGACTCAACCTTCAGGCCCTGCCTGGCCTCTGATGCCCACCTCCCCCTACAGCTGTCCTCACAGATCACCTACAGTGAGTCTCTTCCTCAATTCCCACAACCTGTCCTGTCTGACTCCAGGCTGGAGGACATTAAGGGCTCCAACCTGGCCTTTGGATGCTTGGCCTCAAGGATGCTTGGCTGTCGCCGAATTGGAATCACCCTGTTCTTTATCCATGAAGATAGGTCCCATTCCAGATCCCACTGGACAACCTAAGCCTGGTTGGAATTTTAATGCACCCCTTGTTTATTCATTCAGCAAATATTTACTCCACATCATCATCAGTCAGTTTTCAATCTTCACCTTACCTGAGCTGTTATTACCCTTAATGAAAAATCACTTCTTCCTTGAAACACTCTTTTCTTTCAACAAGGTACGACAGCAACCTAGCTTTTTTTCTCCCTTACCAACCTCCCTTCTCAGCCTCTGTTGGTTCCTTCTCATCTCCTGTTGTACTCAGGGTTTGCAAGGGAAAAGATTTAATACAGGATGCATAATTTATAGGATTATTTTATAATATTCACCCAAAGAGTCAAATGCAAAAGAGTGATGGAAATCTGTCCACACACTAGAGACCCAAAAAATCCAGCTGAGGGCCTGGATCCCACGGCAATGTCCTGCATGAGTCAAGCTGAAGACCCAGAGCCCATGGCAATGTCTCATGCAAGTCTGTATCAATGATCTACGCTGGGAAGGCCCAAAGGATGAAAGCTAGAAAGTCTGCGTCAGCAGGATGAAGGATCTGTGCCAGCAGGCTGAGGGATCTGCACTGGAGTGAGGAAGCAACGCTCAAGGTAAGGACCAAAACTCTCCCGAAAAGATGCAGCCATCCTCAGCGACAGTGAGGACATGAGCTCTTCCAACAATGAGAGCAGCTGAGTGTATATCAGGAAAACCAGTGTGACAAGCTTCTCCAAGAGAATCAACAGCACATCATTTCCTCCCCTGCCCCCAGTTCTCTTTTTATGCTGTTGGCAACAATCCTCAGGTGGGCTTTCCACGCCCAGATCCACGCTGATTCAGTTCAGCTCGATGTTACAAGTTGACCATTAGTTAATCCACCATATCTCCTCAACCTCTTAATGTTGCAGTCAGTACTCTAGGTTTCATCCTTGCCCCTGCTCTCTTTGCCCACCTTGCTTCCTGAGTTATCTCCTCCAAGCTCATGGCTTTTGATACCGTCTACCTGCTGATGACTTTCAACTCTCAAGTGCATTTCTTCAGCACACGCCTCTGCCCTGAACTCCAGATTTCTGTGTCCCCACTGTTTGCTCAACTTGATGTTGATCAAGCCTCTCAAACGTTAACTCTTGATTACTATTGTAATCAGCCTTCTCACCCCCCAGTCTACTGAAACTTGATCTCAGTGATATTATCATACACACTAATTTTTCCAGTTTCTCTGACCCAAGACATTGGAGTTATCCCTCAACTCCTCCTGAAATTTCATACAAACCAGTATCCTATTGTTTTTTGGTTGGGTTACTGCAGTGGCCTCAGACTGGTCTCCTTGCTTCTGCCTTTGCCTCTGTCTTTCACCAGCTTCAGACTGGAGATTCTTGCTGCCTCCCAATTCTTATCCTCTCTCCTGGTACACCAGTCATACACTGATGGCCTTGACCCATCAGTGCTTCTCTTTCTCTCCTGCATCATCCCTGATTCCTTGTTCCCATGAGCCTGGAGTCTGTTCTCACTATATTGGACCTCTAGGTGGTGACATCATCTGACAACAGACATAAGAAACTCTTCTGTCCCTGCTTGCTCCATCTCTTTTGTCAGCCTCTCACTGCAGACCCAGCTGTTCTGGACAAGAGAAACCAGGTCTAAATCCAGGCCCCTGATGAATACCTTAGGCCTAAGAGCCTGCCAGGAGCCTGTGGGCCCAGGGATTAAGACATTCCTTTGTGTTGGCTCTTACCTTCCTTTAATTTTTATGGGAGTCCTGTAAGACATCCATCATTGCCCCTTCCTGTAGGAGAGGGGAGGAAGAAAAGAGAACCCCTGTGACCACAGCTGCACGAATCTGGATGGAACTCAAGTCATCTGTCTCCATATTTCTGAGTCTGAGTCCTCCACCTCCACAGTCCTCAGAAATCAAGTCGCCTTTCCCCCAGCCACTTAGAGAAGAAGGCACTGAACCCCAGGGCTAGGGAGGAGGATCCTTCCCAAAGGTCACAGAATGACTCAGTGACTGAGCTGGTAAGAGTGCCCAGACATTTGGCTCTGCTGACCCTAGGTAAACCCAGACGTAGAAGGGGCACACACCCCAGGCTTACCCTCCCCCAGCCCAGACTGGGCCCTGGAGCCCCAAATAGAACAGGCAATTCCATTTCCTTTCCTGGGGAAGGAAAGGCAGCTGTGGTGGTTATGGCAGGCAGAGAGAAATTTCCCCTTTCTGTAGATTGAATCAGTCACTTTCAGAATTGATGGCAACGGCTTCATCACGAAGATCTAATGCTTTAATTATGTTGTGACATGACCTGACATGGGGGTGGCATTTGATGGATTCTCTGGTGTCATCAGCATGGCCCTGACATAGGAAAGTGGCAGAAAGCAGGGGGAGGGGGAAGAGGAAGGGTTCCCGGTGGGAGATGTGTCCTCCCTTTTCCCTGCTCCCCATCTAGTTTTCCAGGGCAGTTCTAGCAGCCATGGAGACCCTGGAGAGGAGGGGCAGCAGCTCCTGCGCAGGAGAGGGTGGATGTGCCCTTCCTGGATGACTGCATGTGTGTGTGTGAATGGGTACATATGCTTAGATACAAAGGGACGTATCCGAGCCCATGAAGTTCAGATTCAGTGATAGAAACAACAGCTGCATTGCTGTTGACCCACACAGGAGGACCGGGAGGTGAGGGTAGGGTCAGGGCACCCGCTTGATCTGTGTATCCTGAGCAGAAGAAGCAGAAGCACTAAGCCTGGAGGGCAGACCTGGGACCAACACAGGATCTCCAGGGAGGCAGGGTTTGCTCAGCAGGGTGAGAAGCTATGCCAGGAGAGGGCTGCTGGGGCTGCCACAGAGGGGCTCCCTTCCCTGGTCTCTGGAGCAAGGCTCCTGTGTATCTGTGGGTGAAAGTGTTGATCTCCTTCTCTTCTCCCACTCCCCCAGTCCAGCTGTCTGCTCAGAGTCTTGGCATGTCCTCTACGTGACAAGAGAAAAGCAAGCTGCTTCCATCAGCTGAGCTCCTTGCAGGGATGCTGGCATGCACAGCCCTCCTCTGTCCATTCTCCCCAGCCCGTTCCTGGGCAAACTCATCCTCCCCAAGCCCACAGGCTCTAGGGAGCCTGGCTCCAGAGCCAGCTGTGTGAGTGTGCAGGCTTGATGGGGAAGGGTGTGGACGTGCTTATTGCTGGGCCCATCTGGGCTAGGTTCTGGCTGATGCTTTCTCATGCAGTATTTCACAGGATCCTCATGACCACATGTAGCCAGGGGCAAGCTGTTATCTCTGTTTTGCAGTGGTGGACAGTGAGGCTCAGAGGCACGAGGTTGCCTGCCCAAGGCTACAGGGCTAGGGAAGAATGAATTAGACTCAACTTAGCAATGTTTATGAAGTGACTCCTGTTTGTCAGGTCCTGTAGGAGAAGTTGCAGATCTGGACAGTGTGATCTGTGACTTCCAGATGGACTGTGTGTGCCCACAGTTCTCTGATTTGGATATTGTTGCTCTTTGCACTGCTCTATTCTGTGTTGGCCAGTGGTGCTGGGTCCGCAGCCCAGAGCTGGGGAAGAGCACTAGAGCAGGTGTCCAGAGATTCTGGTTCTGGATGCTTCCCTCCTCAGGGTAAGCACAGCCTGAGAAATCTTCCTCATTCCATTCCGCCCCCACCTCCATGGTGGGGAAGGAGAAACTGAGATCCAGAGAGAATAGATGAGCCCAGACTCACCCAGCAAATTAGAACAGGAGCCAGGATTATGACTCTGGGTTCCTAATTCTTGGGTCGAGGCTTGACCATGACTGTACCCAGAGACAGTGTTGCTAGGGACAACCATGAAAGGCTTCTGGGAAGCCTCGAGCTTCTTCTGGAAAGATGAGTTAAGGAAAGGCCAGCCAGAGAGGAAACTCCCAGAACCTAGGAGGATTTTTACAGCCTGAAGAAAGCTCTGCAACCCTTCCCAAACGTAAAGCCACCCAAGCCCAGCCTGAGTGAAGGATGAGAATGAGGATTGGCCGGGCCTGAAATTGCTAATGGCCTGGCTTGTGTCTCAGAGTTGTCAGGGTGGGGAGGAGGCAGGGGTTTCCCCTGCATGACTGGATGCTTCAAAATGCTGCCTGAGCAAGACAGGGGAAGAGAACGGCCTGGCAGACAGGTATAACACAGCATGCCTCTGGCCATGAACAGAAGCGAGTTATTGCATGTGCAGCCTGGGCACCTACTGCCCCGGGGAGTGGTGGCCAGGCTTTTCAGTAGCCCTGTGATTGTGGAGGTGAGGGTCTGCACAGCTGAGGGGTTGTGGACAAAGGCTGGGTTAGGGGGAGCACCTGTTTTCTCAGTGAGGTCTGTGCCGGTATAACCCAGTGTTCTTGTGTGACTGCGATATGTCCTGTGGGACACCTACCACCCAAGGCTTCATTGTAGCCAGGTGTTGGGTGTCCCTGTGTCACTTTCCAACTGTAAACAGAGGAGTGGTGTGTTTGCTCTTCAAGCCCCCCTTCCTGCATGGGCCTTCTAGCTCCCAGAGGTCAGAGATCAGTGCAATCTGGGAACAATGGAATCGTGTACCCCTCCCCAGTGATTGTTACCCATGACCTAATGATGCTGACCATTAAACAAAACCTGTGTTACTAGGTATGGCCATATCTAGACAGGCTGGTGTGGGCAGCTGTTCCTATCTGACTCTCCCATGGGAGTAGTTGTGTGTACCAGCCAGAGCGTGTCCAGATGTGGTTGGGTTTTTAGTGACTGTAGCTGCAGGCGTAGCCATGGCCCTCAACATAGTCCATGTCCCAGTGTGGCACACTGGTGTGGAGCTGTGTGGCCCTGTTTGATTGTGTCTCTGGGATATCCTTGACTTTCAGTTTTGGCCCTGGGCTACTGGGGCTCTGTAGCAAGTGGCCCCCATCACAATGGGGCTTGGTATATCATCCTCTACCTCCACCATTGGCTGGATTCCAGAGTGTGGGTGGGGTAGAGTGGGAACAGGCACCAAGACCCCCTTGGCTAGGCCTAGCCACCTGTATCTACTTCTAACTCCTTGGGTCCAAGTCTCCTCTCAGAGTTTTTGCCCTGCAGGAAAGGGAAAGGATGTCATTAAAATCCTACCTAGTAAGTAAGTCTCGTGGTAGGAGAGATAGATCTCCCAGCTGCCTCATTTGACAAATGGAGACATGAGGTTTAGATAGGAAGTAACCTGCCCCAGACCCACACCCAGGATCACATCCCAACCTTGAGGTAAAACTTACCTTACCTGATGTGCAAACTGTACTTTCCAGTTTCTAGCACAGGCCTTAAAGTGCCCCATTTGACAATGGGCATCACTGTGTGTGTGGGAGCTGCCTTGACCTGGGATTCTGGTTCTGACTCCTTCAGTTAATTGTTGTGTGACTCAGAGTTACCCCCACCCTCTCTGGGCTCCTTTTCCATCCGTAAACAGAGGAGTGGTGTGTTTGTTCTTCAAGCCCCCTTCCTGCATGGGCCTTCTAGCTCCCAGAGGTCAGAGATCAGTGCAATCTGGGAACAATGGAATTGTGTACCCGTCCTCAGTGATTGTTACCCAGGACCTAATGATGCTGAACATTAAACAAACCTGGAGGGGACAAGCAGTGAATGTGGGGTCACACCACGGAATGATGGCAGAGCCAGGATGAGAAGCAACCTCTCAGCCCCTCATCAGTGCCCTCTGCCATACCCCAGCAGCTGTCTCCACCCTCTTTCTGGACCTGTAGGTGTCGGTGCTTCCTGATCCACCTGCAGTCCTCCCGAGAGCTGTCTGGCCATTTTCTGAGGTCACCTACCCCCATGTCTATGGCAGACAGATGCTGTGCTAGATACTGTCCTCTCCATTCCCTTATTCAGTCCTTGTAGAAGCCCTGTTTTACAGATGAGAAAACTGAGGCCAGGGAGAGGGCAGAAGGCAGGAGGAGGGGAAAAGGAAGTGAAGACATCATAATGGCTACTACTTGTGAACCTTCCCTGGCTGAATGCAAGACCCTATGCTGGACACTCACAGAAGTAAGTCCAGCCTCAAAAATATGCCCCTAAATAGTTCTGAGACCTGCTTGGGATCTGCCAGCCTGATTTAGACAGCAATTTGCATACAATTTATCCAGAAAGCTGCACTGTGAAAAATATAATTACTTTTTTAATATTCTCGCTCTGATGTGAATGCTTACCGCCTGTAATGAATTACTTGCTTAATGAAGATAAACCTGAATTGGAGATGCACTTCAGAGGGCTGCTGGGGCAGCTGGTTTGATGCCATCATTTGCAGCTGTTAATCTCTGAAATTGATGCCCTTGTTGGTGGGATCATAAATCTAGGGGAAAATCTATGAGCTCTAGTACTTCCAGCAGAGAAACTACTCTGCCTCTCTGTGCCTCAGTTTCCTCATCTGTAGCAAAGGTATTGGCGTAAGTTAGAACCACGGTAATGCAAGGGTGGAACTGATGTTTATTCAAGAATGATTGAGTGTGTACATTATGCTAGGCAAGATCCTGAGAGGGGAAGTGATTATTCAAAGACGCAGGTGGACTGGGGGCGCTTCTGAACCAGAACTAGTAGCCACAGCTTTGCTACCAAGAGCTACTTGAGGTCCCTTTCTTCAATGGCCTCAGAGTTGCCTCTCATCTGCTGACAATGAGAGAGGGAGCCAGGGGTGAGTTTGGCCCTGGTAGGGCAAAAAAAACCTGTGGAAGGTGTGGCCACTGGAAACTGGCCCATTCTTTGACCTGATGCTGGCCATTTTGGGGGGACCAATCAAGGAAGAGTACAATCAGGTCAGGGTTGAAGGTATCCAGGGCAGCAAGTCAATAATTCAGTGAATATATATTTACCACCTTCTACGAGCTTGTGTTTTAGGGTTCAGAGATACAACCATGGAGAAGATCAAAAAGGTCCCTGCTTACGTGGACCTGAAATTCTAGGAAAATCTGGTGAGATGAGTGACTTAACTAAGAACAAGGTAGAGAAGTGATAAATGGTGTAAAAATTTAAATGGGTAATATGATATAGACCAATTGACAAGAAGGATATTTTGACTTATTGGTCAAAAACACTTCCCTAAGGAGGTTACACCTGAGTTGAAATCTAAGCGCTGCGAAGGAGTCAGCCAGTAACATCAAGAGTTAGATTCCAGGTGAGTTAAGAAAGGCAGGCAGGAGCTATATCATAAGAGGCTTTGTAGGTTGTGGAGGGGAGTCTCAGTGCAAGTCTTAGTGGAACTTATTGGGTGTTTTTATAAGGGAAATGATGTGATTGATTAACATTTTAAAAGATCATCCTGTAAGAACAGATAACTCTACACTGTACCTATTAAATTTATAAAATGAAAATTTCCCACCCAGATGGTTTCACTGGTAAATTTGATAAAAAATTTCAACAGTAAATAATACTAATCTTAGACAAGATCTTAGAAAATAGAGAAGTAATATATCACAAAATATTTTATGAGTCCAGCATAATCCTACTGCTGGTTATTTCCTCACAACTATCCCTAAAAGTAGTGGCTTAAAACATAAGTTGAAATTACTATATCTCCGAATTCTGGGCCAGAAAGTTGGACAGAACACAGTGGGGATGGCTTATCTGTGCTCCACAGTGTCTGAAGCCTTGGCTGGTGTGAAATGCTGGGGTATGTAAAAACTGGAGGCAGCTGGGCATCTTTTTCTGCTCTCCACCTATCCTCTTGGTTAGCTCAGGTTCCCTCACTGCAAGGTAGCCTCAGAGTAGTTGGCCCTCTAAGTAGGGCTTAACAAGAGGCCTGGGAAGAAGTGTAAAGCTTCGTATCATGCAGTTTTGGAAATGTACTTTTATTGGCCAAGCAAGTCATTAAGGCAGCTCAGATTTGAAGGGAAGGGAATTAGTCTCAACTTCTCAATAGGACAATAGCAAAGAATTTGCAGTAATCTTCAACACATCTCTGATGCAAAGGTATTACAGGAAAAGAAATCTATAGATCAATATTACTCATGAACAAAGATGAAAAAATCTTTAACAAAACATCATTGAATGAAGTCTATCAATATAAAAAAAAGACAATACATTATTATTAAGTGGGGTTTACTCCAGGAATGCAATGTTTAACACTTAAGAAACCAACCAATTAAATTCATCCTATTAACAGAGTAAAGAGGAAAAATCATAGGATCACCTCAAAAGATGCAGAGAAAGAGCATTTAACAAAATTCAATACCCATTCATAGTTTGAAATAGTTTTTAAAATAACTCTCAGTGAGCTAGGAATAGAAGCAAACTGAAAATCTGTAGTTAATGCTGTCCGATGTGAGGAAAGAATGAATGATTTTCTCCTCGTCAGCACAAGGCAAGTTGCTTGCTCTCATCACTTCTATTTAACACTGTACTGGAAGCCCTAGAAGGTGAAATAAGGCAAGAAAAGGAAATAAAAGGTATAAAGTCTGAAAAGGAAGAAGTAAAATGACTTTTATTGGTAGGCAACATAATTGTTTATGTAGAAAATCCTAAGGGATCCCCCAAAACTACCAGAACTAGTAAGGAAACAATATATTTTTGGAATACAAAGCCAATATATAAAAATCAGTTATATCTCTCTATATATTACCAATAAAAATTGGAAAATTGAAATTTAAAAAAAAATATATATATATATATTTTTTTTGTGGGTACCGGGGGGTCGACCTCAGGACCTCGCGCGCCAACAGGCACCCGTGCCACTGAGCGATATCACCGGCCCCTTTTTCGTATGTGGGATCCGGGAGTCGAACTCGGGCCCTCGCGCTTGCAAGGCAGGCGCTTACGCCGCTGAGCCATCTCACCGGCCCTAAAAAATATTTTTAATAGCATAAAAACATTAGGTACTTAGAAATAGATTTAGCCAAAGGTACAAGACTTCTATACTGAAAATTTCAACAAACCACTGTTGAAATAAAGAAGACCTAAAGAAATGGACCAGAACTACATTCATGGATTGGAAGTCTCAATGTGTTAATATAGCCATTGGAGCTAAATTGATCTATAAATTCAAAGCAATCTCAATCAGTATCCCAGAAAGTTTTTCTGTTGTTAAAATGACAAGTTCATTCTAAAGTTTATACAAATACACAAAAGAATTAGAATAGCCAAGATAATTTTGAAAAAGAATAAAGCTGAAAACCTCCTACCACCCGATCTGAAAATGTATTTTAAACATAGTCATCTAAAAGAGTAAAAGCAGGTATAGAGACAGCAAGGATGTTTGTGGCATGAGCTAGAGGAGATATGATGGAAGCTCAGCCTCCTGTGACAATAGTGGACATGGAGAGAAATGAAGGGTGTGTGTTGTATTGTGTTGTATTTTGGAGGCCGAGACAGTGAGATTTGCTGATGGTAGGTGAGAGGTGAAAGAGAGGAAATCAAATGTTATTTGGGCTTGACAGCTGGGCAATGATGGTGTGACTTATTGAGATGGGAAAACTGGTGGAGGAATGGATTGGAGTGAGAGGAATCAAGTCTCTATTTTAGATGCATTACGTCTGGGAGACCCGTGAGGCCATGAGGGGAGGTGTCCAGTAGGCAGTCTAATGTGTAGGTTTGGATTCTAGGAAGAAATCGGGACTGGAGAGTTCTTTTTGGGGTCATTGATGACTGGATGAGCTCACCTAGTGAGGGAGACTACATAGAAGAGAGAGGAGTACCAGCGATTGTTCCCTGGATCACTCCCACTTCGGGAGGGGAGAACAGAAATAGGACTTAGAGCAGAAGCCGGGGAAGAACAGGTAGGAAGACAATCAGGAGAATGAGGTATAGGGAGAGCCACTAACTCACATTGTCCAGTGTCTCCTATGTGTCACACACTCTCTTGGGAGATTTATATACACTCCCTCAGAACAACATCGAGAAGCAGGTATTATCATTCTTATTTCATGGGTAATAAAACTGAGACTCAGGTTGGTGAAGTGTCCCGCTCAAATCCTGCAGCTTGGAAAGGGCAAGCCTAGATCGGCAGCTAGATCCATCTTTGCTGTTCTTTCTACCAGCTCCTTTGTCAGTGCCTACAGGAAGGCAAAGGCTTGGGGAATCCACTTAATGATCTCTCATCTATAAATGCTCACCTTTCAGGGTTATGAGGATAAAATGGAGTATCTGTGTTAAGCACCTGGCAGTGCTTAATTGGGTGTGCCCCTCGAGAAATAATAAGCATCGTGATTGTACCTGCAGTGTACAGCATGGTCTTGTGGCCACAGGGACCAGTGCTGGGGAAGTGTGTAGATGAGAAAAAGAGGGTATTGGGCAGGCTTCGTGGAGGAGGTGCAATGTGAGCTGAGGGCGCAGTGGTTCTAATCTGTGACAGAGTTTCCAGTGGCTCATGGGAGGAAATGAGAAAAAGGACAATACAATGGTTTTTGCATAAAGCTTAATGTGTTCAACGTAAAGGATTACTCTTTATCCTGAGATTAAGTCCTCCCTACTTTGTTGGTATTAAAGCATCCTTTTTATAAAATGGTCATGGATAGAGGGTGGTTGCTATATTTTAAATATCCTTACTAACAAAATGAAAATTTGGCAACCTTCTAACATTCCCCAAACTTTTCTCTCCAAGTTTTTAACGGGTCTGTGAAATTCAAGACTCTGAGAACCACTGACAGCTCAAGCAGGAGGGCATGGTGTGCAGCAAGAGCTGTGTGTGCAAAGACAGCGTTGCGGGGGACAGCATAAGCATAGTGTGTTCTGGAACTGCAGCTAAGTAGCAAGGGCATGTGGGGTGGGGTTTTAGTGGGGCTAAACAAGGAACCCAGAAGCCATGTACTGGGGTGGGGTGGTTACCCTGCTGAGGTCTCTACCCTCTGCCCTCTGGCAGCCCACCCGGGCAGGAGAACTTCTTGTGGTCTCAGACCCCAGGGGTTCCCATGACCATATGCACTGTGTGTGCATGTGTGTGTGAGATGTAAGCGCACACATAAAAGCCTGAAGAAAGAAGGGTCAGTGAGATGGCTCAGCAGCATAAGCCAATGCCTGGCAAGCATGAGGTCCTGAGTTCAACTTCCAGTACCCACATAAAAAAAAAAGGATGCACAAAGAGACCAGGAAAAGCAGTGGGGAGGAAAGGAAAAAAACCTGGGACTATCTGAGGAGGGGTCCAGTGTCAGCATGTCTGGGCACATGTATGTTTGTTTGCACACATGTGCCCTTGAAAGCACATGGGTGCTTCTGTGTACATTTGTATCCCATGTGTACTTGATTATCTGGGAGGGTGGGGAGAGTCTCTGCTGGCTGTACTGGGCTTTGGCTTGAGGATGTCAGTGTATACTGGCTTCTTTGTATGCTAATGTTACAAGTGTGGCACTGTTGTGTGTATTGTATACACACAGGTATGTGAGAGAGGTGAGAGGTGTCTATACCATGTGGCTCAGTGTACGCCTGTGTGCCTTAGGCTGTGTCTGTCGAGTCTGGGTATATCTGAGCTGTGCGTATCTCCACATCTGTGCAGGTTGTCCATGTTGAGTTGTGTTGATGGTATTGAGTGTAAATTGTGTGTCAGGGGAGGCTGTCCAAATTGGAAGTGTGCTGGTGGACTCGGCTCTGTGCCGTGCCTGAGGTCTGGGGAGGGCTCCACATTGGGTGTGTGCTGATGACATTGAGTGTGGATTGGAGCCCAGGGGATCTTCTCCCCTCCCCAGCTCTTCTGAGGACCAGGCCACGATGCCTGTCTATTTTCATGGGATGCTTTTCTGTTTTGTGTCTTTCTGTATGTGACCCTGACCAAGGACCCTTGGGATAGGAGATGGGGTGGTAAAATACTGGTGCCCTCCTCTCTCACCCTCCTGGGCTCTCATCAGTTTTAAGCCACTCAGGCTCATGCCCCTGGTTCTTGTGTGTCGGAAATGGCCCCACCAACCCCTATCACCACTGGTTTGGTTCCTCAGTCCCAGAATGGCTCTCAACACCTGGCCCACAGCCTCTTTCAAGGCCTGGTCTCAGGTGGCAGACTTCTCACTGGCCCGGTGAGCAGCTGGTGCCAGCCAAACCCCCTTCCTCACATCCTGCCTCCTCGGCCATCCATCCTGCAGCCTCAGGTCCCTTCCTCAGGCTTCTCCAGATTCAGGCCTTGGTGACAGGCTGTTTTACCAGGAGCAAGCTTTTCCCAGTGCCCTTGCCACCTGGCTTTCTGTCCTTTGCCTGAGAGTCTTCCAGGGGGAGTTTTGCAGGGGAAAAATAGGGTCATGGTGAGAGGGTGTGTGTGTGGTAGGAATGAGGGTACCTGGGAGAGTGTGTTTGTGAGTCCCTACAAGCCAGCACATGACAGGTGTGTCCAGGAGTGTCTGCAGGTGTCACCTCTGCTGCCAGTGCTGATGTACAGACAGACCGTGTGTGGATATTGGGGAGGGGGGGTACAAGTTCACATTTATCAAGCACTCAGTGGCAGCCAGGCAGGATGCTAGGTGCTTTACTCAAATTATCTCATTTAATAAGCGTGACTGGGGCCGGTGAGATGGCTCAGCCGCGTAAGCGCCTGCCCGGCAAGCGCGAGGGCCCGAGTTCGACTCCCGGAACCCACATACGAAAAAGGGGCCGGTGATATCGCTCAGCGGCACGGGCACCTGCTGGCGTGCGAGGTCCTGAGGTCGACCCCCCGGTACCCACACACACACACACAAAAAAAAGCGTGACTGTGTGAGACCAGAGAGAAGGGGCAGTGAAGGGCAGGTGGTCACGGGGCTGCAGCTGGACATCCCCGGCAGAGTACTCCTTCACTCCTCCCCTGACCGTGCTGCCCTAGTGGGTCTGAATCAGGCCTCAAGTTGGGGGACAGCCTCACAGCCCCTCCCCATGTGGATTTGGCAGGAGCAAAGAGTAGGCTCTGCCTGGTTTCTGGCCTATCCTCCTGCCTGCCCTCTGCCCCCAGGAGAGTCTGGCTGTCCCCCTCCCAGGGCAGAGGGCTGCCCATTTCTTCTTTCTTCCTGGGTGTGCTCAGTGTGAGGCCCAGCCCTGAGGAGGTGCTTCATCAGTCCTATTCCTCAGCAGAGGCGGGCAGACTCCAGAGGGCGCTTGTGCGTTGGATCAGCACACTTCACATGGAGGGAGTCAGAACCTCCAGGCTCTAAGGCCAGCCACAGAAAGGAGGGATCAGTGGGTCTGAGCCAAACTGACTCTCTCTCTCTTTGGCTTGCACGCAGTTGCCTCTCACTGTGCTCTCACGTGGCTGCTCCTCTGTGCACACACACTGCTGGTGTCTCTGGTTTCCTCTTCTTAGAGGGACTCCAGTCAGATTAGATGAGGGCCACTCTGAGGGCCTCGTGTTAACTTAATCATCTCTTTAAAGGTAGCCACATTCTGAGGTACTGGGAGTTTGGGCCTCAACATATGAATTTTGAGGGGATGTAATTCGGCTCGTAACACTCCTTCCTTCTCTGGGACTTTACCCACACTGTGGTTCTTGCCTCTGGCAGCACTGTCAGCTCCTCCCTTGCAGATCTCCTACTCATCACCTAAAACCCAGCCAGAGCCTCACCACCTCCAAGAAGCGCCCCTGGAGGGACAGCTGCCTCCTCTGGGTTCTCAAAGGCAGCACACTGCACTGACCATATCATCGCAGGCACCACGCTCAAGAATTGTCGTCTTAATGCCACCTTCCCCACTGGGGTGGGTGCCTGTTGTTTTGATCTGTACAGCATCCCTTCTTTCTCCTAATAACAACCTCTTCCTCCCTTTGAAGAAGCACCGCCCCCTGCCCCTGTGGTTCTGCTAGAGTGTTAAATTACAGCTGCTGCTTCTCATCGCAGGGCTGGCATGTGAGGAACACAGCCAATTGGAGTCCTCCCACGAGATTTTCATCTGTGAACACTGGGTGAGAAGATGCCTTTCTTTCCTCTGGGATCTAGGATGATGTAAGCCTGGAACTGTGCGTGGCCATGACATCTATCTGCAGGGGACAGAATGATCTTGGGCGAGTCACTTAACCCCTGTGGAATCCAGTTTTCTCTGCTGCACCAAGTGGATCATAGCAGCACGTATGGGACTGTCGCGAGAACTCAACAAGCTAATGTGTATGAGGTGTACTTGGAGGAAGCACCTACCAAGGGCCAGCCCTGTTACCTAACTGGAAGCTTTTTATATTTAACTTTTTGTATTTTGGGTGAGAAACAGATTGAAATAGTATAAAAATCAAAATAATGCAAAAAGCCATACAATAAAATTCCTAGTTTTACTCCTGTTCCTGTCAGTCCTCCCATCAGTTGGGTAATCACTTTTTTTTAATTTATTTATTTATTTTTGTGTGTGGTGCTGGGGCTCAAACCCAGGGCCTTGTGCATGCAAGGCAAGAACTCTACCACCGAGCCACATCCCCAGCCCTAAATTTTCATGTAGATCCTCCAATTTTTTTTAATAAAAATATAAGCAAACAGTAAGTATTTTTTTCTCTGAAAAATAGGCATTCTTTTATGAAAAAGGAAGAATAACATATCTACTGCTCTATACTTTGCTTATTTTCATTTAGCACTGTATCTTGGGATATTTTCTATAAAGTTCTCTGTGACCTTGCTCTTTCTTACAGCTGTGTAATATTCCATTTTGTGGATGAACAGCACAGCCTGTAATAATGAACACCAGGGTTATTTTCAATCCTTTTGATGCTATAAACAATATTGCAATGAAAAGGCTTTGCATGTGTCATTTCATAGGTGTACAAAAGTATCTGTAACCTTAATAATAAAAAATATAACCTAGCTGAAAAAATGGACCAAGTATTTGAACAGGCTTTTCTCCAAAGAAGATAAACAAGTGGCTGATAAGCCTACACAAAGATACTCACTGTGATTACTTGTTAGGGAAATGCAAATCAAAACCACAATGAGATATCACTTCACATCCACTAAAATGAATATAATAAAAAAGACAGACAATAGGAAGTGTGGATGTCTTAGTCTGCTTAGGCTTCTATAACAAAATACCACAGCCTGGGTGTCTTAAACAACAGACATTTGTGGCTCACAGTTTTGGAGGCTGGAAATTCCACAATTCAGGTGCAGCTGAAAGTGGTTTCTTCATGGTGAGGGTTGTCTTCCTGTCTTGTAGATATCTGCATCTCACCAAGTACTTATGTGGCTTCTTTGTGCACTTGGAGAGAACTTGTGTTTCTTTTTCTTTTTCTTTTATCAACTTGATTTAACTTTATGAAATATTTCAAGGATACAGAAAATGCAGAAAAATGCAGTTGACCTCCATGTATCCTATTCATTTGATTTAACAAGGGTGTAACATTTTGCCTTATTTACTTCACAATATTCTCCTTTTGTAGGAAATAAGATTTTAAAAGCACAGCTAAAGCCCAGTATACTCATGTCCTCCCACTCCCTCTCCTAGGGTTAACCACTAGCTTGAAGTTGTATGTTTTTATACTTTATTACATATATAAGGATAGCCATAAAATATAGTGTTTTTTCCAATTTTGATTATATTTTTGCAATTTTTATTGTAGTAAAATACATACAACATAAATTTCACCATCTTAACCATTTCTAGTCATATAGTTCACTGGTATTTAATACATTCATAATGTTGTGCAACCATCACCACCATTCATCTCTACAATTCTTTTCATCTTATAAAACTAAAATTCTGTATCCATTAACCAATAACTTCCCATTTCTTTCTTTCCCCAGCTCCAGAAAAACCACGATTCCACTTTCTGTCTCTATGATTTGGACTACTCTAAATACCTCAATGAGTGGAATGGCACAGTATTTGCCTTTTTGTGACTGGCTTATTTCAGTTTGCACAGTGTCCTCAAGTTTCATTCATGTAGCATGTGACAAGATCTCCTTCCTTTTTACGGTCGAGTAGTATCCCATTATATGTACATACCATATTTTATTTATTCATCTGTCTGTGGACACTTGGGTTGCCTCCATGCTTTAGCTATTGTGAATAATGTGGCCATGAACATGAGTTCACAAATATCTTGTTATTCTTACAAGGACACCATCCCTATCACCTTAGAGCCCCAGCCTTATGACCTCACGGAACATTCATCAACTTCTCACAGGCTCTACATCAAGATGCAGTTCCATAGAGCTTCAACATATGAATTTTGAAGGTACACAACAGTCCATAACATTGGTGAGAATGTGGAGAGTAGAGTTCTAGCACTTTGCTCACGGGAAAATAAGATGATGCAGCCAATTTGGAAAATAGTTTGAAAATTCCTCAAAATTTTAAATATAAGTTATCATTCGATCCAGAAATTCTTCTCCAAGGTGCACACACAGAAGAAATGAAAATAGGTCCATACAAAAACTTGCATGTGAATGTCCATGGTGGTGTTAATCATAATAACAAAGAAATAGAATAATCCAAATGTCATCAACTGATGAATGGGTGAAAATGTAGTATAGTTATACAATAGACAATTATTCAGCAATAAAAGGCAATGGAGTACTGGTACATGCTGCAGTGTGAATGAACCTTGAAACCATTTTGCTAAGTGAAAGAAGTCAGTTGCAAAGGACCACATATTATGCGATTCTATTAATATGAAATGACTAAAATAAGCAAATGCATATAGAAAGAAAGTAGATCGGTGGTTATTTAGGGCTGGGAAAATCAGTAGAAAATGGGAGTGACTGCCAATAAGTATGAAATTGGGGGAAGGGAGGTAAATATACTTAAAAATAGGTTATGGTAAAGGTTGCACAACTTTGAGAATAAGCTAAAAGTCATTGAATTGTACACATTAAATGGGTGAATTGTGTGGTATAGGAATTATATTTCAAAATAGCTATTAAGTTATTAAATAGTTATTAAGGCATCTTGTAGGTAGCATTAATTTCCAGAACTGGAACTACTGGGTCAAAGGGAAAATGCATTTAAAATTTTGATAAATTTTGACAAATTGGGATCCATGAGAGGGTTTACATTTTAATTCTCATGAGAAATTCATGAAAGTGCCAGTCAGGTATTATTATCTTCATTTTATACATGAGGAAACAGAGGCATGGACAATCCAAGATCATGCAATGTATAATGTCTACACTATAACAAACCAGGACAGGTAGACTCTGAAACTCATGTTCTGCTGCACCCGTCTCTGGTATTTTTCTAACAGTCACTTGATTTTTTTTTTATTAGTACATGTTTGCAGTACATAATGTTTACATTCCTTGTGTGGAGTTGGTACATGCACATAACACATCTTAATTCCTTTTTTCATCCCCTTCCCCTCCTCTTCCTACCCTCTCCGTCCATCTCTTGATCCCCTTCCCATTTGAGAAAGTTGTATCTCCCTGCTTCCTATTGTGTATCTTTTTTTTTTTTGTGGGTACTGAGGGTCGAACTCAGGACCTCGCACTTGCCAGGCAGGCCCTTATGCTGCTGAGTCATCTCACCGGCCCCTGTATATCTTTTATTTTGCTCTTTTTTTATAATTTGGATTTCTCATGTAACAGAGTCCTTCCAATATTTAAGCTTGTGTGTCTGATTTATTTCACTTAACATTATGATCTCAAGGTGCATCCATTTTCCCACAAATGACTCAAATCTATCCTTCTTTATGGCAGAATAACACTCCATTGTGAGCAAAAACCACATTTTAAAAAACCATTCATCTATTGCTGGATGTATAAGCTGCTCCTAAGACTTAGCTATTATGAATTATACTGCTATAAACATGAGTATGTAATATAATGTTTTAACTCCTTTGGAAAAATATGTATGGGGGAATACCTAGGTCAAATGGAATTTCTAGTTTTCTTTTTTTGACGAATCTCCATACTGACTTCTGTAGTGGTTATACTAGTTTACATTCCCACCAATAATGTAAAAGGGCTCCTTTTACAGCCACACCAGCATTTGTTCTTTGATTTCTTGATGATGGACATTCTTTCTGGGTAAGATGGAATCTCAGTGTTGTTTTAATTTGCCTTTCTCCAATGGCCAGCAATGATAAACATTTCTTCAAATACTTACTAGCCATTATACTTCTTCTGTGAAATATCTTTTAATTTTACTTGCCCATTCTTTGATTAGGTCTTTCATATTGGGGACGGTCTAATTTTTTTAGTTCTTTGTATATTCAAGGTATTAGTCCTCTGTTTGAGGAATAGCTGGCAAATTTTTCCCCATTCTGTAGGCTTTATTTTCACTCTGTTGGTTTTTCTTTTGCTGTGCAGAAGCTTTTTAATTTGATGTGGTCCCATTTATTGCTTCCCAGTACTATTCCTGTGCAATTGGGGTTCTGTTCAGAAGGTCCTTCCCTATGCCTATGACTTCAATAGTTTTACATATTTATCTCCCAGAAGGTTAAGTGTTTCTGTTTTAATATTTAGTTCTTTGATCCATTTTGATTTTAGTTCAGTGCTTGGTGAGAGATAAGGGCCTAGCTTCAATTTTCTGCATTTGGATAGCCGATTTTTCCAGCACCATTTATTAAAGAGGCTATCTTCCTTCCAGGGTATGTTTTTGTCCCCTTTGTCAAAGACCAAATAGTTGATTGTGGTTGGGATTGTTTCTGCATCCTCTATTCTCTTCCACTGATCTTCATGTTTATTTTTGGGCCAGTATCATGCTGTTTTTATCACAGCAGCTTTATAGTATGACTTCAAGTCTGGGATTGTGATACCTCCTGTTTTGTTCTTGTTACCCAGGATTGCTTTCACTCTTCTGGGTCTCTTCTAGTTCCATATGAATTTTAGGATTGTTTTCTCCAGTCCTGTGAAGAATGCTGTTGGTATTGCTATTGGGATTGTATTAAATCTGTTCCCAAATTAAGTGGTACCTTGGCTTATAAACTTAATTTGTTTTACAATTTGGGGGAAGATGGCTGCGTTTGTGGTTGTGTGGGGAAGATGGCTGCGATCGTGTTTGTTACCTGATGTGGAGTTTGTGAATGAAAGCGAAATTTTGTTGAATGCTTTTGTGTGCAAACGGAAGTGTTTGTGAACTGAGGCATCACTGTATATTAGTTTTGGAATTGTGGTCATCTTGACTATATTGGCTCTGCTTATCCAGGAACAGGAGATAACTTTGCATTTTCTGATGTCCTCTTTGATCTCCTTTTTCAGAGTGCTATAGTTTTTGTTGTAGAGGTCTTTCATTTCCTACATGTTTAATTTTTCTTGGTATTTTTTTCCTAATTTCTTTCTCAGTGGGTTATTAGCGTACAGAAACACTACTGATTTTTGTGTGTTGATTTTGTATCCTGCTACATTGCTGAATTTGGTTATTAATTCTAAGTCTTTTGGTGGATTTTTTTGGGTCTTCTGTGTACAGGATCATGCCATCTTTACTTCTTCCTTTCCTATTCATATCCCCTTTATTTCTTTCTCTTGTCTAATTGCTCTTGCTAATGTTTCAAGTACTATGTTGAGCAGGAGTGGGGATAGTGGACATAAATTATTTCTAATTTGAGAGGAAAATCTTTCAATTTTTCTCCATTTAAAGTGATGTTGGCAGTAGATTCATCATAAATGGCTTTTATCACATTGAGATAAGTTCTTTCTATACCTATTTCCTTTAGTATTTTTATCATGAAAAGATGTGGCTTTTTTCAAAGGTTTTTCTGTGTCTGTTGAGATGATCATATGATTTCTGTGCTTGCTTCTGTTTATGTGTTGTACTACATTTACTGATTTGTATATGGCAAAGCATCCTTGCATCCCTGGGTTGAAGCCTACATGGTCATGATATATGATCTTTTTGATGATTCATTATATTCTGTTTGCATATTGTTGAGGATTTTTGCATCTATATTCATTATAGTGATTGATCTATAGCTCTCTGTTTTGGTTGGATCTTTGTCTAGTTTTGGAGTCAGGGTAATTGTTGCTTCAAGGAATGAATTTTGGGGCCGGTGAGATGGCTCAGCGGCGTAAGCGCCTGCCTGGCAAGTGCGAGGGCCCGAGTTTGACTCCCAGAACCCACATATGAAAAAAGGGCCGCTGATATCGCTCAGCGGCAAGGGTGCCTGCTGGCACGTGAGGTCCTGAGGTCGACACCTGGCACCCACAAAAAAAAAAAAAAAATAAATAAATAAAAAGGATGAATTTGGGAGTATCCCTTCCCTTTCAATTCCATCAAAAAGCTTGAGGAGTATTGGTGTTAGAACTTCCCTGAAGTTTTTGTACAATTCATCAGTGAATGCATCTGAAACTGAGCTTTTCTTGGTAGATTTTTTTTATTACTGCTTCAATTTCATTATCTGTTATTGAGATATTTATGGTTTTTAAATCTTGGTTCATTGTTGGTAATTCATATGTATCTAGGAATCTATCCATTTCTTCTGAATTCTCCAATTTATTGGCATACAGGTTTGTGAAGTAATTGTTAATCATCTTTTTTATTTTGGCAGTATCCACTGTGATTTCACCTTTTTCATTTCTAGTTGCATGATTTAGGTCTTTTCTCTCCTTTTTTGGTTAGATTGGGTAAGGGTTTGTCTATTTTATTTATTCTTTGGAAGAACAAATTATTTGATTCATTAATTCTTTTTATTCTTTTTGGGTCTCAATTTCATTAATTTCTGCTCTGATCTTTGTAATTTCCTTCTTTGTGCTAGCTTTGTGTTTCGATTATTCTTATTTTTCTAGGAACTTGAGGTGCGTTTTTAGGTTATTTATTTGGGTTCACTCTGTTTTTGTGATGTGGGCATTCACAGCCCACATCAAGTTTATGTGGGCATAAACTTCCCTCTTAGGACTGCTTTCATTGTGTCCCATAAGTTCAGGTATGTTGCATTACGGTTTAGTTCTAGAAACAGTCTTATTTCTTCCTTGATCTCTTCTGGAATCCTTGTTCATTTGAGACTGTAATGTTTAGTTTCCATGCATTTGCATAATTTCTGTGCTTTCTCATCGATTTCTAATTTCATTGTTCTATAATCTGATAATAGGCATGGTACAATTTCAACTCTTTTTACATTTACTTAAGCTTGCTCTGTTGGATGGTATGTAGTCTATTTTGGAGACGGTCCCATGTGCTTTTGAAAAGAATATGTATTCTTTTGTCATTGCATGGAACGCTGTAGACATCTATTAAGTCCATTTGTTCAAAGGTTTTGTTCAACCCTGATATTTCTTTGTTGATTCTTTGTCCTAGTTGATCTATCTATTTGTGATAGTGGGGTAATGTGTCCCCCACTATAATAGTGTTTATGTTTATCTGGTATTTTATGGCAATAGCACTTGTTTTATAAAGTTGGGTATGCCACTGTTTGGTGAATATGTTAATAATTGTTATCTCTTGCTGTTGGATTGTTCCCTTGACCAATATGTAGTGACCTGCTTTGCCTCTTTTGATCAGTTTTGGGTGGAAGTCCACTTTGTCTGAATATAGGATAGGTACAACTGCTCTTTTCTGGGTTCCTACTGCATGGAATATTGTTTTCCATCCTTTAATTTTTAGTCTATGAGTTTCGTTTTGTGTTCAGTGTGTTTCTTGTATATAGCATATCATTAGATTTTGTTTCTTGATCCATGCTGCCAGTCTGTGTCTCTTGATTGGGGAACTGAGACCATTCACATTGAGAGTTATTCCTGAGAGGTATTGACTTATTTCTGTAATTGACTTATTTTCCTGCTGCTGATTCTCTATCTTTTCCTTTTCCTTAATTGCTCACCTTACCTGGTGTATTCATTCTATTAGATCTTTTGTCATTGTTAGCTTCATTGTCTTTTCTAGGGTATCCTTGAGAAATATTTGGAGTGCTGGTTTGGTGGCCATGAATTTCTTTAGGTGGTCTTTATCATGAAAATATCCTATTTCTTCATCAATTTTGAAAGATAGTTTTGCAGGACATATCTGCCTGGATTGGAGATTGTTTTCTCTTAGGGCTTGAAACATTTTATTCCAAACTCCTGGTCTTTAAGGTTTCTCTTGAGAAGTCTGCTATTTTTCTAATGGGTTTCCTTTATAAATGATTTATTGCTTTTTTCTGCTTTTAAGATTCTGTTCTTGGGCTGGGGATGTAGCTCAGCAGTACAGCACCTGCCTGGCAAGCTCGAGGCCCTGGGTTAGATTCCCGGTACCTAAAAAAAAAAAAAAAAATTCCATTCTTGTGTTGGACTTCCAAGATTTTGACTATGATGATGCATCATGGAGAAGTTCTTTTCTGATCATGGCTATTTGGGGTTCTATATGCCTCCCTTATCTGTACATTAAATTCTTTTCCCTTATTTGGAATGTTGTCTGCTATTATTTCAGTAAACAGGTTTTTAAATGCCATTTGTGCTGTCTTCTGATTTTTTTGCTAATTCCAATTCATCTTAGATTAGTCTTGTTTGTATCACCTAGGAGCTGGATCCATTTTCCATGTTCTCTTGTTTTCATTAATTGGTCACTGAAAACAGTCCTGTCTTTCTAGTCCTGACACTCTGTCCTCCCATTGGTCACTTCTGCTGCCCATACTTTCAACAGAATTTTTAATCTCCTGAATTTTTATTTGGAGACTTATTATGGGCTTTGTTTTCTA
The DNA here is from genome assembly GCA_028451465.1 of Erethizon dorsatum. Classification (NCBI taxonomy): domain Eukaryota; kingdom Metazoa; phylum Chordata; class Mammalia; order Rodentia; family Erethizontidae; genus Erethizon; species Erethizon dorsatum. Next base: position 102,254,478 of record CM051827.1, on the reverse strand, counting down.
TGCTGATCATTCATGTTTTACATTGTTTTGTTTACTTCAGCTAGCTTTTCATTGGTGTTTTCTGTTGACTCAGCGATCATTTTGTTTATTTGGTCCAATATTTTATACTTATATCTTCTGTGAGCTTGCCAAATGCCTTATTGATCTGTTTTGTTATCTCCCCTGATATTTCAAATAATTTGGGTGTGCAGCTTTTGGTTTCCTCCCTTAATGACCCCAAGGGAATCCAGATATCGGCATCTCATGAAAACTGCTTAATAGTAACTGCTATGTCACCTTGGCTATAGTTGTAAAATCAGCATCTACTACAGCATCAAATACAAACTGAATATTGACAAATACTAATGACCAATAATGTACCACCCTTCACCATAGAAAAGTAATCTATAATTATAGTATGAAAACTAAGGTAGATAATAATATGTAATGCATTAACCATTGTTACCCTCATATTATGTTGTTTTGAAAATTTGTTCTTTTTGATTTGTTTTGTTTTTTCTTCTCTTTAAAATAAAAATAAAAGAAAACTAAGGTAAACCAAATATTGGCCTACTATTGACCTAGAGTAAATATCTACTAAATGGAACAACTTTACCTCTAGTAATAATAGAAGAGTGTTCAATAGCAATAGTGTAAAATTAACTAGCTCTCTAGAGATTAATAAAGCTAAGAAGTTATACTAGTAAAGGTAGAGGGGGTGGGGAACTGAAGAATGAAAAAAGCAAAATTTGAAAAATTAATCAATGGGATATGAAAAGGAGGAGAGGAAATTGAGATAGTGGGTCCTATTGAAGAGTAAGAGAAAATTAATAGTTTTAGAGAATAGTCACAGGAAAGAATAAACAAGAAAAAGATGGAAAAAATAAATAGAGAGCAAAAGCAGGAAATAAAAGAACAAAAAGAAAAATGTTGAAAGGGAAAAAAGAAAAGAAACTAAAACTGGAAAAAAAAAAAAACCCAACCTCCCAAAAAATCCAATGAAGGAAGATAAAAATAATACAAAATAGAAAGAATGAGTAAAAAAACTCCCGTGTTTTTGAATGAGTGGTTTCTTTCCAAGATCTGTAGTCTTGGGATCCAGCCAGTCATGAATTTCTATGCCCAGCTTTAGGGCCCATGGGTTTTTGAGCTGCCCTCCCAGTACCAGAGGCCCCTCTGTTCATTCCTCTCAGGCCATGGGTACTGTCCAAGTTAAAGTGTGTCCTTGCTCCCATTGGTAGATGGGGAACATGATCAGCCTCCAGGACTCTGCTGGATTCAGGCCATAGCACAGGGTTCCAAGTGGGCTATTGGACTTAACATCCACAGTCATGGGGTCTGTTTGCTCCCTTCGCTCCCTGGAGTATTGTCATCATCTAGTATAAGCTCAGCTGGTCAGTCCTCGTCTCTGTTGCCCAGTGCTGTAGGGAAGCAAAAATGTAGAGCTGGCTTGGAGTTGGTGGATAGTTGCACCCCTGTGTCAGGGGGCACTGCTTGTGTGGTGGGGGTCTGCTTGCTCCCGTGGGGGAGGCGCTGCTCCTTGTGTTTTTAAAACTATATAGCTTTATGGTCAGGCATGAAAGTGTACATCTGTAATGCCCACACTTGGGAGGCTGAGGCAAGAGGATCATGAGTTCAAGGCAAGCCTGGGGAGCATAGCAAGGCTCTACCTCAAAAAAAATGAACACAAACAAGTAAACAACAACAGAAAAGCACACAGCTTTTAGTTGCATTAATTTACTCTGTTATTTTTCTGCTTTCTATTTCATTTATTTCTGCTTTAATCTTTATTACTTTCTTTTTCTGCTGATAGGGGTTTTAATTTATCATCTTTTTTCTATTTCTTTTTTTTTTGCTGTTTTTAAAAACCTTTATATTAATGGTACATGTTTGCAGTACGTGTAGTTTACAGTTATCTTGGAGATGGTTACTTGCACATATTACAACTCATTTCTTTTTTTTTTAATCTCCTCTCCTTCCCACCCCCTCCCTTCCTCCTCCTCTATTTCCCCTATCCCACTTTTCATTCTTGTTGGTATTATTAATTTTAGCTCATGTTATGGCCTATAATGTTTACACGAATTGAGGTTATTAGATACACGGCACATCTTTATTCTTATTTCCCTTTTCCCTCCTCCTCACCCGCCCCCTTGTTCCCTTGGTCCTCTTCTCTGCTGCAGAGATCTTTCCCCTTGTCCCCTTCTATCCATCCTTTCTTTATTGTTCTTTTTATTTGTACTTTGCCTCTCTCAAATAAGAGACGCCATACGGTATTTAAGCTTGTGTGTCTGGTTTATTTCACTCAACATTATATTTTTGAGGTACATCCATTTGCCTACAAATGTCTCAAATTTGTCATTCTTTATAGCCAAGTAGTATTTCATTGTATATAGACACATTTTCTTTATTCGATCATCTGTTGATGGGTATACAGGCTGCTTCCAGGATTTATTTTTCTATTTCTTAAGGTAGAAGCTGATGGTACTATCAGAGAACATTCTTTTCTACTATAGATATTTAGCCCTATAAGTTTTCTCCTAAGTACTGTGATATTCTTCAAATTCTTTTTTTTTTTTTTTTTTTTTTTTGTGGGTACCGGGGGTCGACCTCAAGACCTCGCGCGCCAGCAGGCGCCCGTGCCACTGAGCGATATCACTGGCCCTTTTTTCGTATGTGGGTTCTGGGAGTTGAACTCGGGCCCTTGTGCTTGCCAGGCAGGTGCTTACGCCGCTGAGCCATCTCACCAGCCCCTACAAATTCTAATGTGTTGCATTTTTATTTTCATTCATTTCCATATACTTTCTAATGATCCTTTTGTTTTCTCTTTTATCCCATGGGTTATTTTGAAGTATCTCATTTAGTTTCTAAATATTTAGAGAATTTCTCATATACCTTTTTGTTATTGACTTATAACTTAATTACATTTTGATCAGAGAACATTCTTTGACTAATTTATTGGAACTTGTTTTATGGTTGAAATATGGTCTTAGTAAATTTCATGTACACTTGAAATATGTATATTTTACTGTTGTAAATGTCAATTAGGTAAAATAAGTTGATAGTGGTGCTTAAGTTCATTATGTATCCTTGCAGATTTTCTGCCTTTTTGTTCTACAAATTATTGAGAGAAAGATATTAAAATATCTCCAACTATAATGGGAATTTTTCCATTTATCTTGTCATTTCTATCAGTGTTTGCTTAACATATTTCAAAGCTCTGCCACTAAGTCTATAAATATTTGGGATTATTGTACCGTCTTGATGAACTGACCCCTTTATCATTATGAAATAACTCTATATCTATGGTAATATTCTTTACCTGAAATCTGTTTTGTCCTATTTTAATACAGTCATTTCAGCTTTCTATTGGTTATTGTTAGCATGGTGTATATATATATATTTTTTTGTGGGTACTGGGGGTCGACCTCAGGACCTCGCGCGCCCGTAGGCGCCCGTGCCACTGAGCGATATCACCGGTCCTTTTTTCGTATGTGGGTTCCGGGAGTCCAACTCGAGGCGTCGCGCTTGCCAGGCAGGCACTTACGCCACTGAGCCATCTCACCGGCCCAGCATGGTATATTTTTATTCATCATTTTAATTTAAGTTATTACAATTAAAGTGGGTTTTTTGCAGGCACCTGAGAGTTGCATCTTGCTCTGTATAAACAACCTGACAAACGGCCTTTTAATTGTGCTATTTATATCATTATATTTAATGTGGTTATTGAGATGAGTTTAAGTCTACCTCCCTGTTATTCATTTCCTGTTTGCCTCCTGTGTTGTTTACTCTCTTTTTTCCTTTTCTGCATTTTTGAATTGAGTATTTTTGTGACATTATCTCTTTTATTGGCTTAAGTAGGTACAACCTTTTTTTAGTAGTTACTTAGGGGTTGATAATGTACATCTTCAATTTATTCCACTCTACCTTCAAGTAATATTATACCATTTCACATATAGAATAAGAACATTACAAAGGAGTGTGCTTCCATTTTCTTCTCCCAATATTAATGCTAGTGCTATCTTATTTTACTTCTATAAATGTGAAAACCCAGAATATTATTTTTTGCTTTAAGCAATATGTTATCTTTTAAATATAGTTTTCAAGATAAAAATGTATTTGACATTTCCCCACATAGTTACATTTCAGAAGTCTTCATTCCTTCACGTAGATCCAGATTTCTATCAGGTATCATTTTTCCTTGTGTCTCAAGGACTTCCTTCAACCTTTCTTCTAGAGCAAGTCTTTTAGTCATCAAATCTTCCAGCTTTCTTATTTTGTAAAAAAAAAAAAAATCCTTATTTCACCTCTGTTTTGAAATATAAGAAGTGTGATCAAATGGTGAATGTTTAAATTTTTAAAAACTTATTACAGCAAAAGACACATTGTCATTAATCTACCCCCCCAAAATACTCCCCCTTCCCTCAAACACACATATTTCTATTGTTTTTGCCACTTGTGGAAGTTGTTCTGCAAGTCAAGTTTTATGAATGTTTTCAGTTGTGCTGTCATGGCTGCCTTTATGGCCTGAATTGATTCAAAATGCTTACCTTTTGTCTTAGTTACTTTTCTCCTTACTGAGGCAAAATACCCAATGCCTAAAGTTAAGGGAGGAAAGGTATATTTAGCTCTCAGTTTGTAGAGGTTTCAGTCCATTCTCAGCTTGTTTTAAGCCAGGGTGGCAAGGCAGACAAGCATTGCAGAGGAGAAACAGTTCATAGAAGGCAGAAGGTAGCAAAGCAAGCAAGGGGCAACCACACTTTTTTCTATCTCTTATATCTTATCCAGGTTATTTATAGGAGTTAGCACTCACACCCTTAATCCTAGTGCTGTTGATCCTAGCATTGAACCATGAAGCAATTCCAGCATCACACACTCTAGATCCAGCTACCTCTGAAAAAGCCCCACCTACAACCACCTGAGGCTCTGAGGGGCCATCTAGACAAAACCCATAACATTTGGTCCTTGGCCTCCAAAAGATTCATGTACATTTCTTTATGAAAAAGGCATTTAGTCCATCACTAAGAGTTGCCAAACTCCTAACAGTTTCAGCACTGCTGAAAAGTCCAAGTCCTAAGTCTTCTCTGAGATTTAAGGTAAGCTCTTAGCTGCAAGTCCCTGTGCAAATGAAAAGAAAGTTAAACACTTCCAACATTCAGTGGCACAAGATAGACATTTCCATTCCAAAAGTTACAAAAAGGGGGATAGCAAGGAATGGGAAAAAAGCAAGACCAAAATCCAGTAGGGCAAACATTAAGTCCCACAGTTCCACTTCCAGCATCCCTGGCAATCTGTGGCAAGTTGTGAACTCCAAAGGGCTTGAGTGGCTCTGCCCCTATAGCACTGCCAGTGGTTGTAGCTCCCATGGCATCTCTCTGGGGCTGGCTCTGCTCCCTCCTTGCAGTTTTCCTCAGATGATCCATGTTCCTGGCTTCTCCAAACTTTGGGGGTCTCCACTGCACCTTTGGCTTTACACTCAGCTTCACATGTTGCGCTCTCAGGGGCACACTGCCTGGACTCTCAGGCCTTCTTCTGAACTCTAGGTGGAAACCTTCCTGACCCCACAACTCTTGCATGCTGCATGCACCTAGAACCAGCACCATGTGGATGATGTCACGGTCTGCCACCAGCTAGAGCAGTAGCCAGGCTTCCTTCTCTCTTGGCTGTAGGGGTCCAGTGCCTGTGAACCAATTCCCAAGGAACAACTTCCCTAGGCTCCCACTATTCTGGAACATGGTGCTCTGGGGTTCTCTTCTCTAAGCAAAGTCTTTCACCTGTTCGTTCTTGTGATGTCCTCAGGCCATCTTTTGTGTTGTCTTCTTCTGAAATACTTGGCTTTTTCTTGCTAATCTTTTCAGCAACCAATTTCTCCTCTGTTCCATCTTTGCAGACCTGCAACTTTTTTGGAGCTTCCTTTCTGGCCAAACTCAAAACATTTTAAATCATTTTGCTGGGCTCTTTGCTCTTGATTCTCACATAAATCTGGCTAAAAGCCCCCAACAGTAGTCATGCAACCACCTCAACATTAGACTGTCTTGAAATTTCTTCTGCCAGATTAATTAGTCTGCCACTCAGTCTCAGGCAAAGCCTCTGGACACAAGCAAAATGAAGACATACTTTCTGCCAAGGCATAACACACATCATCTGTAGCCCAACAACTAATGCAGTCCTTCCCAGCAGAAACCTCCCAAGCCTAGTCTTTACCAGCAGGATTTCTATCAGCCTTCTGGTCTTCTGAGCTCTGACCAGAATCTCCCATCAAGTACAGCATAAGGCATTCCAGCTCTACTTTTTCAGCTAGCATCTCTGAACCTTTCTAAACTCTTCCCACAAGCCAATCCCAAAAGCTCTTGAACCACATGGTCATGTATAATCACAGTATGACCCCACTCCAGGTACCAAATTCTGTCTTAGTTACTTTTCTTGTTGCTGAGACAAAATACCCAATGCCCAAAATTAAGGAAGGAAAGGTTTATTTGGCTCACAGTTTGTAAAGGTTTCAGCCCATAGTTGGCTGGCTCCAAGGCAGGGTGGCATGGCAGACAAGCATCGCAGAGGAGAAATAGTCATAGCAGGCAGAAGGTAGCAAAGCAAGAAGGGGGTGACCACAGTTCTTTTTATCCCTTATATTTTACTCAGGCTATTTTGGGTGGGATCATACCCTTAATCCTAGTGCCCTTGATCCTAGCATTGAACCACAAATCAATTCCAGAATCACACACTCTAGATCAAGCAACCTCAGAAAAAGTCCTACCTATGAGGCTTCAGGGGTCATCTAGACACAAACCATAACACCTTTCATGGTCATTTTGACTTTTAGGAAGAGCCAGAAGTCACACTGTGCCAGATCCAGTAAATAAGGTTGTTAAGGATACACCATAATGTTTTTATGAGACTGCCTTTCTGTTGGGTGTCACTCAGCAGCACCATTCACCATAGTTTTGATCATGCCTCATCAAAGCATGAAAGAGAATTTCCAGAATTGCTTCAGAAAGTGGCAAGAATGATGGCATAGTTGTGTTCAAAGCAAGGGAAGGGGCATATTTTGAGGGGGATTAGTGGCAATGTGTTTTTTACTGTAATTTTTTTATTTAAACATATCATAGGTTTTGATGAGCCCTTTATTTTCACTATTCTATTTTCAAAATAGAATTCTACTTTTTGTTTGTTTTTTTGTTTGTTCATTTGTTTGAGACAGGGTCTCACTATGTAGTTTGGGCTCAGCTTGAACTCACTAGATAGCCCAGGCTGACCTCAAACTCATGGTGATCTTCCTGCATCAGCCTTCTAAATGCTGGGATTACAGGTGTGTGCCATAATGTCCAGCTTACTGGGTATAGAATTCTAAGTTGACAGGTTTCTTTGCTTTTGCTTTGTTTTCATCCCTGTACTTTAAAGTTATATTCCACGGTCTTCTACTTTGAAATATTTCCAACCAAAAGTCTGGGGTCATTCTTCTTTCCTTTCTATGCAGTGCGTCTCTTTTCTCTTCTACTCTTCATATTTTCTTTTTATCACTGGCTTAATCAATTTTGTTTTTATGTGCCTTGGTGAAGTTTTAATCAGGTATTTTCTGCTTGATGTCCACGGAGATATTTTGAACAGAATTTGGGACATTTCTTTCTTTCTTTCTTTTTTTTTTTTTAATCATTTTCGCTCCCCTCCTTTTTCAGGGACTCTACTTACACATATGTTAGACTGCTTGAAGTTTTCCCACAGCTCACTGATAATCATTTTTTTAAAAAATATTTTCCTCTAACATTTGGATAGACATAGACATTGCTATGTTTTTAAATTTACTAATCTTTTCTTCTGCATTGTCAAACCTGCTGTTAATCCCATTCAGCATGTCATTTTCCATCCCAGACTTTGCATTTTTCATAACTATAAGTTTGGTTTGGGTCTTTTTTCCCTTCCTCTCTACTTAACACAATCAAACATATGCTTCCTGAACATATGGAATATCATTATTATAATTGTTTTAATGTTTTGTATACTAATTCTATCTTCTGTGCTGTTTTGTGGTCTGTGATTAATTTTTCTACTTTTTAAAAACATTTTTCTACTCTTTATGGATTGCATTTTCCCATTTCTTTGCGTGCCTGATAGTTCTTGGTTAGATGTGAGGCATCATGAATTTTACCGTTTTGTGTGCTGATCCTTTTAGTATTCCTTTTTTGTTTTGGGATGCAGTTAAGGTACTTGAAAAGAGATTTCTTCTTCTGAGGCTCGGTTTGCAGCTTTGTTAGGTGGGACCCATACTCCCCCCCATTCCCCACTACCAAAGCAATAGCCTTTTAAGGACTCTACTTGATATGCTGTGATTTCTGAGGTTTCCCACTCTGGTTGATAGAAACACAAACCATTCCTGTTTGTGTGAACTTTGGGAATTGTTTCCTCTGCTCCTTTGGGATAGTCTTTCCTTAGACTTGGGCAGTTTCCTCATATCCTATTGCTGTTAGATATTCAGCTCAAAGCCTGAAGGGAGCTCTGCAGGTCTTTGAAGTTCCCTCTCTCACTAAGAAGCTCTCTTCTCTCCAGTTCTCTGCCCTGTGAACTCCAATTTCTTTGGCTTCTCAGACTCCCTGCTTGTCCTACTCAGGGAGATAGCTGGGATCCCACTCTTTGAGCTGAAGCCTAGAAACTCCCCCAATGAAGCTGGCAGCCATGGGGCTCACATCATTAGTTTCTCTACTCTCAGGGATTGCTGTTTTGTGCTGCCTGATATCCAATATCTGAAAGATGTTGCTTCATATATTTTATCCAGGTTTTCAGTTGCTTTAGGACAGAGGGTAATTTGACTCCCTGTTTCATCTTCCCAGAAGCCCTGTTACTATGCTTTTGCATTTAATTCCACAATAATCTTGTATATTGTGTATGATTATGTCCATTTTACAGGTAAGGAAAATCATGACTCAGAGATTTAATTTTAGTATAGTAAAGAGGAAAAAGAATGTAACAGGTAAAAAGATGGACAGTATAGCCAAACAATATGGGTTTTGACTTTCAGATTCCCTATATATTAGTTATGTGACCTTGGACAAATTACCCTCTCTATACCTCTGTTTCCTCACCTGTAAGATGAGATGATAATAATAGAAATGAACTTACAGGGTTGTTGGGGCAATTGAGTTAACATACAACTGCTACATGGCTACTATATAACTATTAGCTATTACTATCAGAGTAGAGTAGTTAAAATTCTGGAGCTGAGTGACAGGCAGCCTCTTTCTGAATTCTAGCTTCATCATAACTTACTGTGCACACTGTGCCATGTGTATCAGGCAGAGTTCAGTAACAGAGGCAGAATCACCAGGAGATTCTAACATGAAACATGTAGGAAAAGGAGTTCTGGGAAATGTAGTTCCACAGAGCCCAGTTGACACATTACAAAGCCACTGCCCTATGCTATTCAACTGCTTGATTTCCTTGCGTCTGAGATGGAATAATAATGCCCCTTGTTAGATGAACTGGCAGAGAGCACACGAAGCTTGGTGCGATGTCTGGTACAGGGTAGGGTCTCATAAATGGTTCTTACCATAGCTGCACGGGAGCCCACAGATAATAACAGCCAGAGGAGAGATCTGAACCTTCAGCTGCTGTCCCCAAAGCTTGTTGCTCTTCCTACTGCCTGCATTGTTTTTCTGTGCTGGGCCTGGGAATATGAAAATGAGCAAGACAGTCCCTGTTATAGGATCCCACAGTTTGGTAGGAGTAAGCCAGGGGCACACATACATGTATGTAATATAGGCCATGAAAAAGAAGTCAATCGCCATTATCAGGAGCCTTCTAGAGATTGGCTCTGAGCTGGATTCCCCATATGGGAAAGAAGGTGAAAGAATCTTGGTTTGCTGCATGCATACTCTGTGCTGGCCACTGTGGTGGGCAGTTTATGTAGTGATCACAGTTAGTCTTCCCAATTAATGAGCTACATTTTTTACCATGCCCACAATCCAGACAAGGGAACTAAGACCCAGAGAGATTAAGTCACTTGAGCTAGGTCACGAAGTAGCTAAATGAGAGTGCCCAGTTCCTAGGACATGGCTAGAATGCCTGTGAACACTGCAGCCTGGGGTCCATTCTGGGGTTACCTCTGGAGATGGGGACTCCCCTGAGCCTGATCAGAAGCCAGGGCTAGCTCAGGAGCACCCTTGTGGGTCTGCTCTGTGCCTGGGTCTGGCCGTGGGCAGTGGGCTTGGTGGTGGCCACAGTGCCTCTGTAGTGGTGGTGGTGGTGGTAGTGGCAGCCGCAGCAGCAGGGAGACAGTCACACCTCGCTGTTTTGTAAACTGTTTCTCACAGCTTGTTTGTTCCGGGTTAGGGCTGGAGCGGCACCGTATGGAAGTGTGACTCATTGTTTAATGTGGCAGCTCATTAGCAGAGCTTGTTGCTGCCTCTGATTTCTCTGCTCTTGCTAATTGGAGAGGGGGGGGGGCTGGATTCCCAGGAAGAGCCAATCCAGCTTCCCCAGGGTTCCAGCTGGCCCTTGCCCCTGGTGACCCCCTGAGGAGGCCACCCTATGCTTGTGGACACTGGTGTCAGCTGGACCATGTTTAAATCTCAGCTCATTCTGGTTTTGTAGCCTTGGACAATACTGCTCTCCCCTCTGAGCCTCAATGTCCTTAGCCACATAGTATGGGAAATAGTATCTACCTTTTCAGGGTGGATGAAAGGCACAGTAACAACAAGTATAATTCCCTTGGCATATGGTAGATGCTCAATAAGTGGTTTTATTATGTTATTATTAAGCTAAAGGTTCAGAAAGCTCTTTGTCCTAAGCTGCTTGGGCCAGCAATAGCTTCAAGGTGCTGCAGAGGGTCAAAGGATGAGGACAGTTTCCGCTTCAGGTAATCTGATACCATGTCTTCCATGCTTAGCCCCTCCTAAGGCAAATCCCCCAGAGGTCTCAGATTCTCCTAGCTCCCTGTGCTCCTATGGAAGCAGCACAGCCCAGTTTTGGGTGGTCCTGGACCTTCCTAGAGTAGAAGCCTGCTCCCTGCTGCTCCTCCTCCATCCCAGCTCTCCTCCCTGAGGCAAAAAAACAAAAACAAAAACAAAAAAACTGCTCCCATTGCCTCATGACTGTCCTTTGCTATTTGAAGGCAGTGATCACATCTCTCCTAATCTCTCCAAGTGGGTCACGTCATTTCTTCAACTGTGCCTTCCATGACCTGGTTCCTGGGGTCACTGAAGACAGCCATAGGACAGGGATGTCAGTGCTGTAGCCTTGCTCTGAGTGCCTGCCCACCCTCCTCCTCTTTCTGGACTTGCTGCTCTTTGCCAAGATGTCTCCTGAAATGTACAGTGCAGAATCCCACTCAATCCCCTGCAGACTGGGCAGCCTTTTCCTCCTGGACCCTCCAATGGCAATCTCCTGTGAGCCATGTGTGTAATTTCCATTTTCTAATAGCCACCTTAATAATATCATTTCAGTTTGTAATCATTATCAAAAGTTACTAATGAGATGCTTTAAGCTTCTTTTTTCATACAAGATTTCAAAATCGTGTTTTATTCTTATAGCGTATCCCATTGTGGACCAGCGACTAGTGGCTGTGGTGAGACATTCAGCAGTTCTGGACTCAGCCGTGTGGACACATCTGAGCTGGCCATGGCTCTGTGACACATCACTGTCACTCAGGAGGGAAGGACATGGCTGAGTGTTGGGTCTCTGGCTGTTAGGAGGTCTGGGTACCAGTCTTGTTTCTACCACTAGTGCACTATGCTTGTGACAAGTCACTGCCTCTTTTTGAGGCTCAGTTTCCTTATCTGTCAAACCCAAAGTGACAGGAAGAGAGAAGCACCTGCTTTTGCCAGTGACTCTCTGTGGTCTCACTGTGCCTTCTCGTGTGTTCCGAGGGAAAGCCTGTGTTGTATCCTCAGTTTCAGACTTGACCCTGAGACTCACTCCTGGGCTTACAGATTCCCATAGCTGGTGGGTTAGTGGCTTCTGCCTTCCTGGACACCACAGAATGCAGTGGGGCTCTATTTCAAGCATGTATCCCCAATCCCATCCCTTTCCTGGTGGCTCCTTCCCTAAGTAGCAGACAAAGCACAGGGGATGGCAGTGTGTTTAAGTGTTTACAGGTGGTGGCCAGCTAGATGGAAACGCTCCATCTGTCCAGGCATCTGGTCTTGTCCCTCCAGAGCTGCACCACATCAGGGGTGGTTGTGAAACCACATCTATGCTCCTCCCTGTGAGTGTCTAGCATATAGTAGAACTACTACACTATAGTAGAGAAAACCCCAGATACCGTACTACCCAAGCCTCCCTCCCTTCACCTGCATCCTCCCAACTCCTCAAATCCAGCTGACTCCTTGTTCCAATCCCAGCCACCTGTGTGGCTTTGAGCAAAACATATCACTGGACAGAATCTCAGTATCTATGTCTGAGATGGGAAGAATTCCACCTCCTTCAAGGCTGGGAAAAGTGACCACAGGGATGGTGTTGCACGTGAACATATCTCGCCTGGTACACTTTGAACAAATGATAATTGTGATGGAATCTTCACGAGTCATTTTAAGAACAATATATCCCTGCTCCCCTACACTGGGCCCTCTGCATGGACTGAATGGCTTGTTTCCCAATCCCCCGCCATCGGGGTTCTCTTAGCCTGCCAGGCAGCTTCCACACTGACTCCCGTGGAGCTCATCCATGGGTGAAAATAAGACAGACATGACTTGTGTTGTGAATCTAAAGTATTCTACTCTGCCCTGTGTCCCTGAAGAGAGGAGAGTTGACATGGCATTAACTTCTGGAAGTTTCAGGGTCACTGTTCGGGACCCACATGCCCATGTTACAATGAAGAGTAGAGAGGGCTAACATTTGCGAAGTGCCCGCTCCAAGATGGGTGTTTTGTCAAATGAGGTTGCCCAAGTCTTACACAATCTTGGTACAAAGTTTGAATAGTGGCCTCTTTTCACAGATGATGAAAGTTAGGCTCTGAGCTGTTTGGAGACTTGCCAGGGTCTCATGCATAAGGATTCAGCCTCTTGTCACCTCCACATTGCCCACGCCCGGGGGCCTCTGGGCTCCTTTCTGAGGGCTCTTGGCTAACAGGAGTTGTTTGCAAGCTCTCTGGGCTAGCCTTTGCTTGTTGGGGCTGGTGGGATGTACTGTGGGCAGCTGCTGCCTCTGTTTTTGGCCTGCACTGGTCTGAGGAAGCATTTACTGCAACATGTGCTTTTAAGCCTTGCTTTCCTGACCAGTCTGTGACACTTACACTTTTACTAGTTCCTTCTTCTTTAACCACTGTCTCCTTGTAGCATTCATGAGTCCTCCCTAGCTCACTGACTGCTCCTCCCAGCATCCTTTGCAAACTACTAGCATTGCTCTGTTCCCCTGAACACAGTGCTGTCCTTCAACGTCCCCATTTGCCTGTCTGTTCTTTTCCTATCTTGTTTTGGCATCACACTCATGGTGATTTCACCGTCTGTGCCAAAGATTGCCAACCCACATCTCCTGTCCAGACCTCTTCCCAGAGCCCCAAACTGTATGTTATCTGCCTGCTGAATGGATGTCTTCCCTGCCTATCCCACCAGCATCACAAACTCAACTCCCCTAACCACATCCATATCTTCTGAAGCTCCTGGCTCTGTGCGTGGTCTCTGTCTCAGTGGACATCTCTCCCCACCACTCCAAGAGCCAATAAAGCACAGCCTCCATGGCAGGTGACATCATGGCTCTCATTTGATCCCTAATCAACCTGGTGAGTGTGGTATGGTTTTAGTGTCGTTCTTGTTTCACAGATGAAAATATGGTGACAGAAGTTCCTGGTGCATAAGGAACAAGGGATGGTTCTTTCTTTGGGTTTTTTTTTTTTTTCCACACTCTAAGTCTGTAAATTAAATCAGCTCTGCTCAAGCTGAGCAGGGTAGACAGCAGCTGTTCATACCTGGGACATCTGCAGGTGTCCTTGTACTCTGTGAGCCGAGCTTGGCAAACTGATTCCCCAACTTGGTTCCTTGTTCTGAGATATCTCGCCCTCAGCTCTCTCCCCACCACACCCCAGGCCCTGCCTCAGGGAGCCTGTCTGTGAAGAGGTCACGCTGAGAATTGCACATGACCCTGACCTGGGACATCCCGCCCCCAGGGCTGCCTCTTCCTCACTGTGACTCTTCCCTGAGAAACAAATTAAGGATAGTTGACAGGGGTGTTTTGAGGAGTGGGAGCAGGTGGCAGTGTGGTGGATGGAAACACCTCCATCTGTCCAGGCATGTGGCCTGTCATTCTGTGGTGGTTGGTTGTGAGGCCAAATCTTGGGTCCTCCCTCCCCCATTAATTTTTACCATTATTGCCATTATCATCCTAACAATCCTATGAAGTAGGTATTATCAATGCCACCATAAAGCTAAGAAAATTTGGCCTCTTTCCGTGTTAAAATTCAGGGTGATCCATTGGTTTAGGAGGATAAAGTTGTTTTTAAAATGATTTATAAAGTATAGGCATCAGAAAATAAAAGACTCATAGAGAGTCAGCCACAACACATGTTACTCAGAGATTTGTATCCTGCAGACCCCGGGTGACCCATGTATTCACACCGTCTCGCTTGTTCCTCCCACCGAATGGTGCAGAGAGGGATTCTCCTCTGTCCTAGACATGGAAATAGGGATCTCTCAAGTGCAGTGATTTTTCTCCAAGTCCCCCAGGTGACAGGTGATACCGTAGGGTTGGAAGGTGAGTCTTTGAGACTCCGAGCCCAGTGCTTCATCCTCCTGTGGAATGTGGTGAGATAGGCGAGGGTCATAGGTGAAGGGAGGGACACTTGGGTGCTGTGATGTGTGGAGTTTCACTGTAATATATTCTGCAGGACAGGGACAAAAATCTATTTATTTATTTACTTAGGATAAGAGCACTGAGGTTTTGAGAAGTGTAACAACATGTCTGAAGTTACACAGCTGGAAATTGGTGATGTGACATTCAGCTTGAATCTATCTGGCTCAGGCCTTTGCCCTCTGGACCACTCCACACTGGGTGTATAGGTTTGGAAACCTATACACCCTCTCCTTCTGATAGTCTCTTCTCCAAGCCTGAGGCCCGTTGGGAACTCTGGATCATTTGCTCTCAGGTGGAAAGGTCTTGAGGCCCTCTGCCTTATAACCCCTAAGAGTGTCAGGCCCTATACTAGGTAATAACTTAGCATTACTTCATTTAATCCTCACTACAAGGCTGCATGGTAGGAACTACCATTATCCCTATTTTTATGATGAACAATATGAGGCCCTGAGAGGTCCCATGATTACAACTAAGGGAACCGAAATCTGCACCAGAGACAGACTCTAGACATGGTTCTTAACTGCTGCACTCTTTCGCTCTTTCTTGTCTGGACTAGGTGTAGATTTAATTCTCTGCCATAAGCACTAAATTCTTATGCTGTAAGCACTGACAACAAGAGTCCAAATTTCCAGCTACCCTGTTCCTATCCATAAGTCACACCCTTCTTAAAGGCACCACTCACACTCATCTAACACCATGAATGAAGTTGTACTGTCAGCTGGAGAATTCCTTGACCATTTTTGTACCTCATCTCCACTTCTCACAATTACCTTTATGATAGGCATTATTGTCTCCATTTTTCTGGGGAGAAATTAGGGGTTCTAGAGGTTCCACTGGGTGGGCATCAAGCTCCCAAACTAAATCTGTCTCCAAGACTCATGCCCTCTCTATTCTATATTCCTCCCTGCTGGGAGGACATGAGGGAGCCCAGATAATTTGCCACTTTGAACCACGATGTTTGAACTGTGGCTATCCCTGCCCCTGTCCATGTGCCTTATGCAAGCTCAGGAGTCAGCTTCCATCTGCACAGTGGGAGGAGAGGCCACATAGCTCAGTTATGTCTAAGGCTCCCTCCTGATCTAAGAGCAATGGGCCCAGTCTTCATGACTCATCCCAAGGGCCCTGGAGAGAAGAGGGCCAAGCTCCAGGACAGGACCAGACACCTGAGCTTGGGGCTTATAATGCTTTGGATAAAAAATGTCTCCCAAAAGTATCATATGTTCAGGGGCAGGGATTTTTGGAAGGTAATTAGATCACGGGGTACTGAGTGGGCTTAGTTGGATAAAGCAGATCACTGGGAGCATGTCTTAGAAGATTATATGTTGTCCCTGGTCCCTTTCTTTTTGGCACTTCCCCTACTCTATGCTTCCCCAGATGCCGTGAGGTAAGCAGCTTTTCTCCTTTATGCCCTTCTGACATATTTCTGCCTTGGAGCCAACCATCCATGGACTGAAACCTCTGGAACCATTAGGCCAAAATAAATTGGTCCTCCTTCAAGTTTTGTGTATCAATTATTTTGTCCCAGCAATGAAAAACTGATTAACACAGGACTGATACCCAGGCTTCTCTGTCCCCCGTGAGGCTCCAGGTGGTCACCGATCACATCATTCCCCAGTGAGGGCCAATTCATCTAATTCTAATTTCCCTGGGCCCCTGGAGCCTCCCCTGGGGCCCTCCCTATGAAGCTCAGTGAATCCTGCCCCTCTGTGCTCACTTATCAGGCTGACCTGGGGCGGTGGAAGCAAAGAAATCAGGTTATTGGCCTGTACGCCACCAAGCCACCATGCTCTTCAGCTGGACTCTTCTTGGGGCCCTCATTCATTCTTATTTACTTCAAGGACCTGTATTCTAGCAACTTTCTTCTTTTGTCCTTTATTATTTTAATTTTTATAAAGCAATATTCAACAATAAAACTTATAAAGTAAAAAGTGAAGCTCTCCTTAACCCCAATATCTTTTTTTTTTTTTTTTTTTTTTGAGACAGGGTCTCACTATACAGTTCAGGCTGGCCTTGAACTCACTATGTAGCCCAGGCTGGCCTCGAACTCACGGCGATCCTCCTGCCTCAGCCTCCTGAGTACTGGGATTACAGGCATGTGTCACCAAGCCCGGCTCCTAGTATCATTCTTGATTAGTACTAATTACTCTTAATGGTTAGGGGGACCCCTTCTGGAAATGTTTATATATATATATATATATATATATATATATATATATATACATACAAACATTATTCACCTATGTAGTATTTACAGAAATGACACACAGTACCTGGCATGTAGTAGGCACTACTATTTTTCTGTCACTTCCTTTCTCATTTAATGTTGTACTATGGCCATTTGTCCATGTTAGAACATATTACTTTTGAGATTCACATAGTTTTCCCCTGTGTATTGGGGCCATAAAACAATCTTCTTCAGATGACCTTCACTGTTTTCCTATTATAACAAGAGTCACTTCTTGAGTGCCTATCATGTGCTTGTCACTGTAGGAGGCCCTCCGTGTACACATTATTATGGATATATCATTCTTATTCTTGGATAACTAACACTTAGTATACAATAGGTGCTCAAAAAATTATTGGAGGACTAGGCACAAATATTTTACCTTTACAAAGTCTTTACCTTTTCCTCACCCCTTCCTAGTCTCCATTCAGGTCTTGAGCTGAGCTTGAGAGAAAAATGAGTAAGATAAAGACCCTGTGCTAGAGGAACTCATGGACTAGTAAACAGGTGTGGAAACAGATAATTACAGTAGAGAACATGGAAAACATGGGCACCATCCAATTCATTGAATACCAAAACTAAACACAAAATGGAGGAAGGGAGGATTTGTCCTCTTCCTGACTGCCTGTTTGAGACAGGACCTTGGTCTTCTTCTGTCATTAATTGGTATTTACACCATTGGCTCCCCTGGTTCTCAGGTCATCTGCCATGGACTGGACTACACTACTGGCTCTCCTGGTTCTCTGGATTGTGGGACTTCTCAGCCTCCATATTTGCATGTGCCATCTTCATTACCTATCTGTTTGTCATACGTACGTATCTATCTATCCATCTATCCATCCATCCTATCTCTATTGGCTTATTTCTTTGGAGAACCTACACTAATACAATATTCACAGGAGCCTAGGGAGGCCTCCCAGAGGAGGAACCAGATTAAGTTGAATTTCAAAATATACTAGGAGTTTGTCAGGAATGTGAGGTAGATGCTTTGGTGTTTCCTTTATCCAACATGTGACCAACTTCTTGCACCTCAGCTTTTCTCCCTCATTCATTATTCCTACCACAAAAAAGGAACTTGGGATAGATTTTGATTTTTATAATGTGATATGTACAATAACAATTGGGCCATTAAGTGAAGAAAAGGAGTAAGAGTTTGTAATAAAATGGGAAAAGAGAATGAGCCATAAATCTAAACTGAAGATAGTTAATGCATTTGAATATGAGATTTAGCTCTACACTTCCTAGCAGGCATAAATGTAGCATTGTTGTACCTATGGCAAGGTAAGCACAAAGGCCCAACCAGTGTTACCAGTAAGCCCATAACTGACCAACCAACCCCTCTCTATTGACTCTTGGTTTAGTGATGTGTTTATGGCTGCCTTGTATATTTGACTGGTGCTATAGTTTGGGTCTTAAGTGTCCCCTAAAGGCCTATGTGTTGAAGGCTGCGTCCCCATCCCATGGTGCCATTTGAAGGTCCAATTTCCAGACCTGCTTATAAGCAGTTAGGTCATTGGGGGCATGATCTTGAAGGTGATATTAGAGCATCAGCTCCTTCTCTTCCTCTCTTTCACTTCTTGGTGACCACAAGGCGAGAAGCCCCCTCCATCATGCATTTCTTGCTATGTTATACTGCTTTGTCACAGGCCAAAAGGCAGTGAAGCTAAGTGACCATAGATAGAAAGCTCTGAAACCATAAGTCAAAATAAACCTTTTGGGCCGGTGATATGGCTCAGCGGCATAAGCGCCTGCCTGGCAAGCACAAGGTCCTGAGTTTGACTCCCGGTACCCACATAAAGGAAAAAAAGGGCCGGTGATACCACTCAGTGGCACAAGTGCCTATTAGCAAGCGCGAGGTCCTGAGTTTGACTCCCAGTACCCACAATAAATAAATAAATAAATAAATAAACCTTTCATCCTTGTAAGTTGATTATTTCAGGTATTTTGTCACAGTAATGGAAAGCTAACACAGTTGGGTAGTGCTTTAAATTGATGCTGAATTATGTCTCATTCCTATAACTAAACTGCATAGAGAGGTTGCAAAGCAAACAGTTTTAGAGTACCTACGGTACGTCATTCCTTCACAACTACCCTGTTTTGTCACATGAACACAGAGGAAACTGAGCCTCAGACAAATGCAGTAAAACATGAGCCAGGTTGGACCAGCAGCCCACATCTCCTGATCCCAGCACAGCCCCTTGGACAGTTTGGTGGGGAAAGATCTGAGGGTAGAATACCTCAGAACAAGGGACCAGCTTAGGTTTGCAGACTGATATCTTAGAGTAAGCCTGACACCTGCAGATTTCCCAGCTTGAACATAGCTATTTTAATTTATGGATTTATGATGTAAAAAAACAAAAAGCCACAGAATGGGCCATCCCCTGTCAAGTGCCCACCATATCTTGCTCTAGGAAGTGGAAATGCCACAAAATCATACCAAGTTTGCCAGGTTGATTGGGATCAAGTGAGCCATGGGGCCACTCAGCATAGAGGCTGCACTTTATCAGCTCTTGAGAAATGTTCACGTTATTATCTTTGTCATTGTTATCATCATCATCATGATCATCATCATCCTTTCAACAGCCCTGTAAAGTATCATTGCCAGTGCTACCTTGCAGCTAAGGATGATGGTTCAGGGAGATGCCGTGCCCACGGGCCCTGAATTAGAGCTGAAGGCAGCCAGGCTAGGGATAATTGTGTATGGCTTTGGGTCCCTATGTTGGGAGGGATGCTTTGGATGGCAGCTGCAGAGAAAACCTAGACAAACATTCAAGACTGGACACTGCACCAAAGGCTGTGGTCCTTGTGGTCAGGCTGGACTCAGGCCATGCTTATTACCTCACAGAACAATGGAAAAGTGGCTACAAAGCAGGTGGAGCTGGACCCACATCTCAGAGACCCAGGGTTAGGTCCCCTGAGAGGCTATCTCTTGGGCCTTGGGTTATTAGAGTCTAGAAGGGGTAGGATGATAGCACTGGCGTGGACCACACTATGACTTGTCCTCACTCAGTCTAACTCAAGTATTGAATTGCAATGATTAAAAAGTAGAAGTTAAGGGTATGGGCTGAGTGTGTTTCACTAAACACTCAGGGAACAAGATGACATGTCCCATCCCTGCTACCCCCAGTATATGCTACTCTTTTCTGGAATTAGCTGCGTGTGCAGGCAGAAGCCAGGTGGGAGAAAGCAGTTGCAGTGGTGAAAGCACAGCTTTTGGAGTTGGAAAGCCCTGGTTTAGAACCTGGCTCTAAGACCCAGGGAAAATTATTTTACAACTCTGGGCCTCTGCTGCCCCATCTAAAATAATACCAAATTCCAAAGGTTAATTAAGGATTAAGTGAGCACGGTAGAATCACTTAACATAGACACGACACTAAGTGCTTGGTAAACATTATTGTCTTTGTCATTGTCTTAGTCCGTTTGGGCTGGCACAACAAAACACTATCGACTGGATGGCATACAAGCAGTTCTAGAGGCTGGGGAGCCCAGGATCAAGGCGATGGCAGACTCGGTGTCTGGTGAGACCTGATTTCTGTTTCACAGACTTTGACTTCTCACTGCAACCTTGAATGGCAGAAGGGAAGAGGGCTCTCTCAGGCCCCTTTCATAAGGGCACTAATCCTATGCGTGAGGGTTTCATTCCCATGACTTCATCACCTCCCACAGGCCCCACCTCCTGATCCTACCCATCAGAGTGGGGGTGAGGACTTTGACGTAGGAATGTGGGGGGCGGGGATATTCAGGCCATAGACAGTATGATCATTATTATCATTTTCACAATAGCACTGTGAAGTTTCCGCAGCAGAAACCCTCAGTTTCCCTACCTACAAAATGGGAATGGTGCTGACTGCTCCAGAGAATGGATATCAGGATTAAGTGAGAGAAGACCTTTTCCTCCCTCCTCTTATCAGCCACTCTGTTGGGCTGGTTGCTCCAACCATCTAATTTACCAGAATCCACAGCCTTTCTGCCAGGGTTCCTCAAGCTGTAGGATCCTGAGACCCAGAGTTGGCTGACCAAATGGGGATGTCTGTCATGTGCCTTGGGGACACAGGGCAAAGCTAAACTGTCAGCTAGAGAGAAATAGAATTCCTCAGAGCTTGCACAGTTCTTTTCCCACCACATTCTGTCCTTTTGTTTCATGTATCCACTCTAGGAGGTAAATATTTTGATCACCACTTTGCAGATGGGGAAACTGAGTTACTAGTCCCAGGTCACATGGCAGATCCTTGATAGCTGGCACTTGCCACCTCCTTCCACAGCCACCTAGAGTCCAAGTGCTGGGGGTAGTGGCTCTTTGGGGGGAAGCAGCTGACTGCACACTGTGGGCAGGCCTACGGGGGCCCCTCACAAACAGAGGCTTGCTGGCCGAAAGTCTGCTACATCCATAG
The DNA here is from genome assembly GCA_028451465.1 of Erethizon dorsatum. Taxonomy (NCBI): domain Eukaryota; kingdom Metazoa; phylum Chordata; class Mammalia; order Rodentia; family Erethizontidae; genus Erethizon; species Erethizon dorsatum. Next base: position 102,233,115 of record CM051827.1, on the reverse strand, counting down.
CCAGGCAGGCTGGGCACCCGGCGGGAGGAGGGCAGTGCGAAGAGGAAACACTCTCCTGGAAACCTTGCTCTCCTCCTTATCCTTGTGATGGGCTCTGGAGATCTCCAAAGGACTTTAGTATTTTGAGGGAGGTCTCAGGGCTCTGAGGACATCAGCTTCAGATGGGAGCACAGATGACCTGTTTCAGGCCCCACCCATCTGACTGAGCCCCAGAGAAGAAGTGCCTCTGGCAAGAACATTGCAGCCCAGTGTTCTGATAAAAACATTTGATCCTGGAGAAGAGGCCCAGAGGTCAGGACCAGGCAGGGGAGAGGTCACACAGGCAGGAAAGGGAAGGGCGGTGAAGCCTTGGGGGTGTGCTAGTTCTTACTGTGCTGGCCAGTCTGGCAAGCCCTCTTGTTATCTTTTCCCTGCCACCACCTTGAGGCCGTCAGTAAGACACAAGACCCAGAGGTTCAAAGTCAAGCAGTTTCTTCATGAAAGAGGCAAAACTCAAACCCAGACCTACCTGTCTCCTATTCTTAAACTTCTCTGTTACACCTCTCCCCCGGGTTCAGTAGCATTTCCTCACAATCTGCACCTCACAATGTGATCCTTATCTGGAAATGAAGTCTTTGCAGTAATTAGCTAAGATAAGATGAGGACATACTGGAATAGGATGGGCCCCAAATCTAGTCTGGCTGGTGTTGTTATAGGAAGAGGAGAGCACAGACTCAGACCCAGGAGATGGCCATAGGGAAACATAGAAAGGGAGGAAGACCATACTAACGAAGATGGAGGCAGAGACCGGAGCGATGTGTCTACAAAGCAAGGTTGCCAAGCATTACCAGCAACCACCAGAAGCTGGAAGAGGCTCGGAAGTATTCTCCTGTGCAGCCTTCAGAGAAAGCCTGGCCCTGTTGACAGCTCGATTTCAGACTCCCAGCCTCCAGAGCTGTGGGATAACACTAGCCTGTTGTTTAAGCCACGCAGTTCGTGATACTTAGCAAATGAATATACCTCCTTCCTATGGTACAGAAAGAGCGGCAGTGTGGATTCCAGGTGGAGTCCTGCTAAAGCAGACTCAGGGTGAATTCAAGGCAGAGAAGAATGGAGAGAACATCTGTTTACCCTGCCAGGGCTCTACGCACCTCACATATAGGATCCTGATTGTTCCCCCAGTTAAGTGTAAGATTTCCATTTTACAAATAAGGAAACTGAGGTACAGAAAAGAGAAGCTATTTCCTTCTAAGCTCATTTTTTCCCTTCCCATAGGTATTACACAAGGAGTAAACCCACACCCCAGTTTGAGTCTCAGGAGGCTGGTTACTTACTTCCCTTCTCTGAGCCGTATTTCCCTCAACCAGAAAATGGGAATAATAGTATGTGCCTGTCAGGTGGTTGCGAGAATGGAATTAGTTCATTTTTTCATTCAACATGTTTTATGGAAGGTCTCCTCTGTGCCAGCCCCTCCACTTGGCCCTGGAGACACGGCAGTGACAGGTCCCCCACAGGGCGGGCACTTTGGAAGTGCTTAGTAGAACTCTTAGTAGAACTCAGAGGGACAAGAAGGTAGGATAGAACGGGTTGGTGTGTGGAGCTGAGTTGGCTTGTAAGAAGGCTTACCTTGGTACTAATTCTTTTCTCCTTGTTGGTGCTGGTACAGCACCTGACCAAGGAAGACAAATTCCTTGAGGGCCTGGGCCTGTGTTCCTGGGCACCTAGCAGTGGCTTCTCCCAGCAGCCTCTCCAAAGCCAGCAGAACTGTGGAGGCATCTGAAGGGGGCCTTGGTTTTCTCCTGGGGGCCTTCCTTGCAGCACTGTCCCCTCAGCCTTGCCTTCCCAGCTCAGCCCCACCCACTTCCTGACAATGTCCCTGCCTGGGCCAGGCCTGAGCCTGCCCTGGAGATGCTCCCAGCTGTCCTGATATCCCCTCTGGCTTCTGCAGACATTCCCCCTTCTGCCCCGAAGGCGTCCTCTGGGCAGGAGCCATTCCCTCCCTTCCAGAGGTGTCCCCAGACACCACCCTCATGCTATTCTTTTTCCTTGACAACTGTGGCATCCAATATCAAATGGGCTGTGCTGGGCGCAGGCAGGGTGGGATTCCTGATAACTAAGTGGCTTAGGAAAGGGTCCTCTGAAGCTCCTCGGGGGGGCTAGGAATGGTCGGGCTGGTTGGGTCTGGTTGGGCCCCAGCAAACCTCTTCCTCCCAGACCTCTGCTTCTCTGAGCTTAGGGTGAGAAGCCACCCTCTCTGCTTCCATGGGGGTGGGCGTAGGGGGATGAGGACCAGGGATAACAATAAAGCCTGAGCACATGGCAGCAATCAATCCTAAAAGCTGACTGTCTACCAGGTGGGCTCTGGAAGTGGGATGGTGTGGGTACAGAGCAGCTATGCCTGTCAGACCTCCTGTCCTCACTTGCCCCGGGTGAGCTGGGAGAGCTGGCACCAAGCACTGGGGACACAGGCTCTGGCGGGCCCAGACAGCTCAGCAGTGGCAGCGGCAGTGGCAGCAGGGGCTATTCTGAGAGCTGGGAGGGGCCAGGAGCTGAGCCCTAGGAGGGAAAGCAGCAGGGAGGAGACAGTCCCTGGAGCGGGGGGGGGGGGGGGGGGGTCCGGTGGTCTGGGTGGTGTGTGTACTGGGAGAGGTGTGTGATTATCATTGGGGGGTGGGCCACTTGAAGTCCCAAGGAGTTTGCTGGGATTGTTTGGGCGTATGCGTAGCAGTGTTGTGATCTAAGTATGAGTCAAGTGAGTGAAACAAAGTAAATGTGAGAGCGAGTGAGCTCAGGAAGGGATGGAAGCAAGCATGCCTGTGTGTGGAAGGAGCAGAAATGAAAGTGTCAACAGCGGGGGACTGTTGGTGAGCAGGAATGAATGTGGGAGTGAGTCACAGTGAGGGCACACAGGAGCTGGGAGCTTGTGTGAGGAAGGGAGGGGGGCACTGGTAGGAAAACCAGGGGAAGATGTGGGGCTGTGTAACAGGCAGAAGAGTATAGGATGCATGGCAAGTGTGCTTGTGAAAGAGCCAGTGTGTGTGTGCGTGCACGCGTGTGTGTGTGTAGCAAGAGCAGGTGGGAGTGTGTGAGTTGGAAAAAGTGGGAGGGGAAGATACAAATAATCAACAGAAATATAAAAACGAGTGTTCACAGAGCACTTATTCAGAGCCCAGTGCTGACATTCAGAATCTTATTTCATTCTTCAAATGTCCTGTGGAGGTAGTGCTACACAATCCTGCTGATAGAGTAGGAAACCGTGGCTTGGAGCAGCCGAGGAACTTGCCCGTACTACTAATCACTGTTAGACTGCCTCGTGATGAATGCGTGAGCAGGGCCAAGTTGTGAGTGAAAACGAATGTCAATGTGCACCAGTGGGTGTGTTCAGTGTGTGTGTGGCCTGAGTGTGCCATGTCAGTGTGCACCAGTGGGTGTGTTGAGTGTGTGTGTGTGGCCTGAGTGTGCCAGACGTGGACCCTGGAGGAGAGAGCGGGCAGCAGCTGTGGACACTGGGCAGGGCAGGGACTGAGCAGAGCCTGAGTCAGCATCTGGGGCATCTCTGCCAACCTGGCTTCCTGGCCCTGCAGAGGCAGCCTGTGCCAGGGACCCCAGCTACAGATCCTCCCAGCCCTGGTATGGCCCCCAGCAAACTCCCATCTGACACTTAGAACTGGGCCAAGGGGTGGAGACTGGCAGGAGGCTTGCCTGGCCTCCAGGGTACCTACAGAGGCAGCTTCCAGTGTGGGCTCCCCAGGCAGAAAGGGCATATGAGAGCTGTGGGAGGGGGTCCAGCAGTGATTTCAGCCCCTTGTGGCTCTAAACAGAACCACCTGGAGAGTGTATGTGTGTGGGGGTAACAGTTCCCATGCCTACCCCTGCCTCTGGGATGTGACTCAGGCAGATGCCATGCCAGGCATCTGCAAGCAGGGCCTGCTCCCACCCTGGGGGGTGAGGAGGAGCCCCTCCAGCCCACCCTACCCTCACTCTTGGCCCTATTCCCCAGGTCCTAAGCAAGAAGGAAGGAATTTTTGAGAAAGGAGGGCTGTCCCCTGTGGCTGAGGAACGGTACTCCCACAGTGCAGAGAACGCTGCCTCTGCAGCCCCTCAGGACACAGTGTAATGGCTGAGGAGGGTTAGGAACCTGCAATTCTAGTGCTGGCCTTGCCGTTTGGGCAAGTTACCTCCCCACTCTGGCTTCAGTTTCCTGATTGTCAAAACAGAAATATTGTGCTAAAGGGACACGAATGTTGCTGGCAGGACAGTAAGCTGTCTGGACAAGCAGGGAATGGAGATATGTATGTGTAGGAGGTGGGGTTAGGGAAGTGTCAGGGTTAAATTGACACAGGAGCTGAGTTTTACAGAAGGGCGACATTTGCATGAAGACCTTGAGGAGGGGAAAGGATGTTCTAGGCAGAGGGCATACCCTGAACGAAGGCTGGCGGCACACAGAGGTGTGGCTGGAAATCGATCCTGGCACCCTGTGGGATGAAGTCCTGGACTGCCCAACCTCTCAGCCACCCTCACCCGCTGCAGTCATGTGATGATCTGGTTACCATCTGACTCTCCCACTAGTCTATGCAGGAGGAACCTCACTTGTCTCAGTCTCTGCTCTTCCCATAGTGCCCTGAACAACTTCAGGTGTATCAGAGGTGCTCAATAAATATCAGTTAAATGAATGAGAAGCTTTTCCTCAAGCACTGTGAACTTTGGGGTAGGCACTTGTCCCAACAGCCTCTGTAAGAACCTCCTCAGACTCAAACAGTGGTTTGCAGACTGTGGCCCCTAGGGCATCAAGTGGGAATTAGCTAGAAATGCAAAATTTTGGCCCCAACATAGATCTGCCAAATCAGAAACTCGGGGGCCAGGGCACATCGATCTGTTTTAACAAGCTGCCCAGGATAATTCTATTATATGTTGAATTAACTTTGAGAACCAGAGCTCCAAAACTGTGCCCACAGGTATCATAAAAGCACATGAAGACCCCATTTGCAAATGAAGAAACTAGGATTGTGGCAAAGCCTGGCCTAGAACTCAAGTATTCTCGAATTATTCCTTTCCACAGCCCAGGCCAGGGCACGAAGAAGAGTTAGATCCTCCATCAGGTCAGGCTCCTGGAACGAAGACTTGGAACTTCAGGGTCTAGAAACAGAGGGCGGGGCATTCCTCTGGGGGATAGAAGGCGGGGCCAGTGCTCTGAGCCCCGCCCCATTAGCGTTGCCCCGGGAAACCCCGGGTTGTAACAATAACCCGCTGACGCGCTTCTGGGAGGGATCCTGTGAGTCCGTGGGCGGGACGGTCGTGCCGCGAACCAATGGGAATCCTTGAGCTCCGCCCCTGCGTCCCTCTCCCCGGGCGCCGAGCAGGGGGCGGGGTCGCGCCTGCCTCTTCTGCCCTACTCCGTAGGCGGCGCTGCAGCGTGGAGGGGTGCGGCGGGGTCGCCCAGAGCTGGCAGCTCCACGCCCCCGCCCCAGCCCTCGGCGGGCCATCCGGGCGGACCGAGGATTTCGCGGCCCCGGGCGAGCACGCTCCGCCCCTCCCCACGGGGCCCGCCCCTCCCGCCCCCCACCCATCCTGAGGTGCAGCCGGTACTGAGCGCGGCAGGCGCGGGAGCTGGCGCTGGAGCCGGAACGGCGGCGGCTACGTTCACCGGGCGGCGGCGGCGGCGGCGGCGGCGCGGGCCCGGGTACGGGCTTGGGCTCGGGCTCCGGCATGGTGCAACCCGGCCTAGTCCCGGGAGAGCAGGACCAGCGCGCAGAGCCGGCGCCCGGGGAGCGGCGGCGGTGGCGGCGGCTGCAGGCGCAGACAGGCGGCAGGTGCTAGAAGCCGGGCTGGGCGAGGTGTGCACACGCCGGGCTCCTGGGCCGCCGCCCCCTTGCCGCCCGGGTCTTTTCCTGTCCTCGTGCTCCCCAGAGCGTCCAGCCCCCTGCCTCCGCGCCCCGGCCCATGGCGACCGGCAGCTGAACCGCGCCACCAGGGACCCCTCCCGCGGGCCTCCCGGGGCGCGCAGCTCCCGGAGCCGCCCGCCCACCCTCCGCGGAGCCTCCCTCCCGTCCTCGCCCGAGTCGGGCGGGACCATGGCCGCGAAGCTACGAGCGCATCAGGTGGACGTGGACCCAGACTTCGCGCCGCAGAGCCGGCCGCGCTCCTGTACCTGGCCTCTGCCGCAGCCCGACTTGGCCGGCGACGAGGACGGAGCGCTGGGCGCGGGGGTGGCGGAGGGCGCCGAGGACTGCGGGCCGGAGCGCCGGGTTACGGCCCCGGCGATGGCCCCCGCGCCGCCGTTGGGCTCGGAGATCGGACCTCTGCGGAAAGCGAAGAGCTCCCGGCGGAACGCGTGGGGGAACCTGTCCTACGCCGACCTCATCACCAAAGCCATCGAGAGCGCCCCGGACAAGCGGCTCACGCTCTCGCAGATCTACGACTGGATGGTCCGCTACGTGCCCTACTTCAAGGATAAAGGCGACAGCAACAGCTCGGCCGGCTGGAAGGTGGGGGCGTCCGGCTGGGGACAGGGGCTAGGATGCCGACTGCGGCTTCCTGGGCGGGCAGTCGGGAGGGGCTGTGGGGCACTCCAGGGGTCGCGGAGTGTGCACCCAGGGCGTGGGGCCGGTCGGTGGACAGGTGGGGGCGTGCTGGGAGCAGCTGTGTGCGTGATCCCTGGCCGGGAGGGATGCGGGGTGGGAGGTCTGGTAGGGTGACAAGGGACTGCCGCTTTGAGGCGTCCCTGAGCAACATCTCCACCCTGTCCTTGGGGGCATCTCGAGGAGCTTATTCCCAGGTCACGAACATTGGGGAGCCCCCTGTTTCCCCGAGTTTGCTTCTTATTACACTTGTTTCACCCTCTCCACCAACGCATCCTTTAAAGCGTTGGAGCCAGGGGCTGTTTTCCCTCCCAGATCTCCACTGCCTTTTCTCCAGCTGGCCCCAGGGTGAGAAGTGCCAACCACGGGCCCACAGTTCTTTCTGTGTTGCCCGGAGTTCAACCTAGAGCACCAATCAACCCGGGGTGGGGAGCTTGGCAGGTGACCTGAGCTGTGAGTTCATGGGGCAAATGGTGCTGGCCTCTTACCTGGCTCAGCGTGGGGTGGGGTGTTAACCCCTGCTGGTGCTATGGTATGGTGTTGAGAGCTAGGGAATCTGTCCCTACTCATCCCAGGGGGCTTGTCTTTCACCTCCTTGGCTTTCTGGGCCCAGATGCATTTAGGGGTTGGGGGAGGGGTGGGGTACCCATTGGAGGCCTCAGTGCCAGCAGTGGAAAGGGGGGAGCCATTTTGGGAAAGGACAGGGACAGGGGCTTGATTGGACTGTGGCTTCCAGACTTAGTTCATCCTCTGGCCACCTTATTGGAGAATGGGGTAGTCTGTGCCATTGGGGGTGGGGAGTGGAAGGGGCTTGTGCCTAGGAGGTGAGCTGTCAGGCTCCCTATGGGAGGGGGGCCCTTGTGAGGGAGGCACCCCTGTATCTAGGGAGGGGACTGCACCCTGTGGTGGCTGCACCCTGTGGTGGCCGCCAGCAGGGTCCCGGGAAGGAAATGTGCTATGATGGAGAGGAGGCTATGGACAAGGATTGCTCCAGATGCCCATGGCAACATTGTAGGGATCACAATGTCCAGACCTGGGAGCCCATGGCTCTCAGGCTTTGTGCTGGCAGCTTCTCTGTCTCTTGCAGGCCACTATGGGACAGGGATACAGGCCAGAGAAGTAGACATGAATCTCTTTCCCCACTCCCTCAGGCTCGGCCCCCACACTGTGTCCAGCCCTTGGTCTTTGCTCCCACCTCCCTCACTACTCCACGTGTCCTGGTCCACCTTCTGCTCCTCCCTAGGGTTGTATTCACTGCCCTGAAGGACACAGAATTCAGATGCCTCCTCCAGGAAGCCCTCTCTAACCCTTTCTAGCCACTTTAGGACTCCCCCTTCTCCAGCCCACTCCAAGCCTGCAGTGGGTATTAGTCATTTGTGTCCTGTCTTATTTCCCCTTCCTACCTCACCTTTGGAAGACAGTGGCAGTATCAGAGCCATTCTGTGCCACAGCACCCAGCATAGAGCCTGGCAGCAAGAAGCATGTGTAGTGAAAGAGAGGAGATAAGTTGATGCTGCAGAGGATTCAGCGTCAGGAGAGTACAGTGGGCCAGAAGGCCAAGAGGGCTTCCCGCAGGTGGTGGAGTTCCAGCTGGCCTTGATGGATGACAGAGGATGGGGAAGACAGGGAGAGGGACTTGAGACTGGAAGCCAGGAGACAGCTGCAGTTCGTTGAGCATGTCAGGGCCAAGCTTTCTGCCAGGTACCCCTGCATCTTTAATGCTCTCTCAGCAGTCCTTGAGGTGGGTTTTACTATGCCCATTCACAGAGGAGGGCACTGAGGCCCAAGGTGGAGGGGTGAGCTGTCTGTGGTCCTACACTTAGAAGATGGGAAAGCTGGATTCCAACCCAGACAGGTCTCCTTCCAGGGCCCCACAGAGCCTTTGGAACAGGGCCCTGCTGACAGCTGGGGAGGGAGGGGGACAGGAAAGGCTTTTGAGCAGGAGCAGGTATAAATCCTAGAATGGGGTGGGAGTGTGCTTGAAGATAATTCGGTGCTATAAGTTCATTGCTCAGACTGTGAGACTGAGGCCTTGGAAGGTGATAGGACTCTCCTGAGGGCATCAGTGAGCAGCAGGCCCTGGAGAAGGGCCCAGGGCTCCTGCCTGCCTGCTGGATGCAGTTTCCACTGCACCACACTGATGGGGACACACTGGTTCTCCCTTGTGCCTGGCTTCCAGTCCTGGGCTGGGGCACTAGAGAAGCCTCAGGCTTGAGCTCTTGCCCTAGGATCTTGCCAGGATTACCTAGGCACTGGAGGGGAACTGCCCATGTTGTCCCTTCAGGGGCTGTCCTCTTTACTCCACCCCCAGCTCTCTAGGTGGGGTGAGGAGACTTCCTTTTCTCACCTTCCTGGAGCTTTTTGCCCCTCCACCCCTTCCCCCATTCCCAGTCAGTTCCTCCAGAGGCCTGATGGAGGAGCCATCCCTAACTCTTAAGCATCTCTGGTTAACAGAGGCTGCAGTACACCTCAGGTGCCATGTGGGGCCAGGGCCCATTATTCCTTCCTCCCTCTCCTCCCCAACAAAAGTGTTGCACTTGAATCCCTGAGGTGTACCACACCCTGTCCATAGATGGGAGCACAGGGGAAGACCTTGGTCCTGCTTTCAGGGTACACCAGGATTCAGCCAGTTCCCTCCCCAAGCTCTCTGCTTTGCAGACAGGAAAGGCTGGGTTGGCAGAAGTAGGAGAAGGTAGTACCCTGGGGAGCCCGGCAGGTCCACACAGAGGAGGTGGCACTTAATCTGCCTTGACTGAAGAGGAGAGAATTTGGGTGATAGTCTTCCAGGAGGTGTTGACTGCATACCCAAACACAAGGAGGTAGGATTGTGATGTATTTTTGGCACTCTTGGGCTGTGCCAGGCCGGAACCCAAGGCTCCCAGGCATGGTCAGAAGGTGGCTTGGGAAGTGGAATGGGCCAACACTGGGCCTTCACCCGGTGGTCCCATATGTGATGTGGAGAGGTGTCCAGTGGTACTGAGGATGACAACTGAAGGAGGCAAGACTAGCCCAGAAAAAGGCTGGGCTTGGTGTTCAGAGCCACACCAGAGGCCCTGGTCCTGTTCCCCTTGGGACAGAGCATCTCAGGCCTGGCCTGGGAGGTCATCTCCCTCTAACTTGCCCTGAGAATGTGGCTGTCTAGGTAGGGCCTCCCACTCCCTCTCAGATGCTCCAGCCCCACTTTCCCTTAGCCCTGACTCTTCCGGGAAGCCTTCCTGGCTTCTCTGAGCCATGGTGTGCCTTCCTCTGAGTTGCTCAGCCCCCTTTTGTGTTTCCTGGCTGCCAGCTCCTTTGGGAGCTCCCAGACAAGGCCTGGGCGCCTCCCATTCCTGTCCCCAGGCCTGGTGGGGAGGAACACAGTGGATGGGGATTTACCTTCTCCCTCTGGGGCTAGAGCAGCCTGGTTGCTGAGGGCTGGGATCAGAAAGGCTGGTGCTTCCCCCATCTGGCCCAGGCCTTGGCCTGTAAGTTCCAGGTGGGGTGGGGGTGGAAGGGAAGGACTGATCTGAGAGGCCGGGAGCAGCGCCCTGCTACACTACAGGGAGTGGCTGTGAGTGCAGGGCCCCCTTTCCTCTCCACCCTCAGCCTGCTCCCAAGGGCTCCCTCCTCCTCCTTTGTCCTCTGGGGATCCCCAGCCCCCAGGGCTGGCGGGGGTGCAGGAGGAGGCGGTGTGAGCCTGGATTGGGGGGGTGTCCTCACCCCCCTCACTGCACGAGCGAGAGGCTGGCAGCTGCCCGCCTCCTGGGCACAAGCCCGTGCCAGCCGCTCCTGGCACAGTTGCTGGCACGCCCGGCAGACTCCCACGGCCACCTGCTCACACCCACCCACGAGCGCTGGCGCGCTGCGGGCCCTTCCGGCTTCCCGGGCCTCCTGGCGCCCCTCCCCTGCCGTCTTGCCTGAGCCCCCACCCCACCCTTCAGCTCCTCCACTTGGACCCCTACTTTGCTCACCCCACGGCCCCGCCCTGTGCAACTAGGGGAGAGCACAGGCAAGTCGGGCCTTGGCGGCCTCGGGGCAGCCGCGCCTTGGGGGGAGGGGGACCGCAAGGCAAGCAGACAGACCGACAGACAGGGTGAGGGCCCCGCCTGCCACCTGGCGCCGCTCCAGCGGGACGATGGCGGGCAGCGCCGTGCCAGGCGGTAATTGCAGACAGACTAATTTAAAGAGATGAGACGGTTATTTTTAACTCGCGTTAAGGTAATGAACGGCGCGGGGGTGGGGGGGAGAGTTGCGGGTTCGAAAGTTCAGCGCCCCTCAGCCCCCACTTTCTGTGGGTCGGAGCACCCTCTCCGCGTGCCCTGCGGGCTTCAGCCTCAGGACTGACAGGAGTGAGGTGAGGAAGGAGGCTGAGAGCGGGAGAGGCCCCGCCAGAGGTGGGGAGCTGAGAGGGCCCGGCAGGGTGCTTCCTTGCCAAGTGCTTGTCTCACCAGGTCCTCACTGCCACCCCCAGGAGGGCTAGTGTCCCTCTCTCCAGGTGGAGAGACACTTGCCCTAGGAAATGGCAGTCCTGGGAATTGAACCCTGCTCTAACCCTGAAACTCCAGTCTTTTCTGTGGCATTGGGTATGACTGGGATGGGTTGGTGCTGGAGGGAAAGGCTTGAGTTTCGACTGTGAAAGGGTTGGGGGCTTGTTCCTTGCAGCCCACTTCTGCTGTCTGAATGGCACCTAGTGATGGCCTCCACCTAGGGTGGAGTCTGTGTTTGGGAAGGCTGATGGGATGGTTGTGGGCTCTGTGCGTGGCTCTGAGCCTCAGGGGGGGTGCTTGGGTTGTAGTCTGGGAGCCCCTCCCCACCTTCCTGCTTCCCTGACCTCCAGGTGACTTGCCAGGCTCATCCCTATGCCAGCTAGGGGCCTGCCTCCCACTCCGGGCTGTGTACCTGGGAACCTGGGAAAGAGGGGAGCATGGGTCTGGAACCCCCTCCACCTTGGGGCTCACTCTTCACCTCCAGATGGGACTTTGGGTCTCTGAAGAGAAGGGCAAGGAGCCCAAGCCCTGCTGCTGTGTGTCTCTCTCCAGCTCAGCCCCTTCTGACACAGTCCCAGGGACTAGGAGCTCACCCCCTCCGAGTCTGTCCCTTCTGTGCCTAGATGCTCCTTAAAGCTTGTAAAGATACGTTTCTTCTTTCTACCAGTCATCTGTCTCTCTGGAGTGTCACTCAGTGTGTCCTGGTGCAGCCCTTTGGGGTCCTGTGGAGTCAGCTGTGGGGTCAGGGCTGGGTGAGGGTGGATGGAGCCTCTGGGGGGGACCCTGGTCCATTGTGTGTGTGAGTGATAGCCAAGCACTCTTGAGTTCTAGTCCTTGGTGTCCTTCCTCATCTGTACCCAGAGGGCCTTAGGTCCATCTCTAGTGCCTTCCAGTGCTGTGACTTAGAAATCATGGAGCCATGAGAGCTTTCACTGGACAGAGGACTTCTCCCTGGTGGATGATGCATGGGAGTATAGGTCTTGAACTTGGGGACTCCTGCTTAGAGATGCCTGTGACAGTACCCAGGTAGCAAACATTCTCCCAGCACAGTGGAGGGAGTGTTTGTGGCCATTCTTGCTGCCCCCAGAGCAGGCAGACGGGTGAGGGGTTCAGGATGTTGGGTGGGCATTAGCTTGGGCTCTGGGGCCTGGGTAGGGTACTTGGTGGGACAGCTGGATCTGGAGCGCCCCCCTTCTCCTGGCACCCTCATTACCATGGAAACCAACTCCTGTTTGGGAGGGTTTGGCTGTTTGCTGCCTCTCCCCACCCCCCAACCCATATGTGGAGGTGGGAGGGGGGCCAGGTGGTGTGTGGGGGAGGGGCCTCCCACACTCTCCCCCCCAGGGCCTCCCTCTGCAGAGAGAAACCTTTCTGGTCTCTAAGGGGGGTGCCTCTTGTGAGAAGGGGAATGAGAATTAAGAGAGGTAATGTCTGGGAGCCAAGCAGTCACTTGGGCACATCACACACATTCTCATCTTCCCTGAGTCCTGCCACGTAGACATTAATAGCCCCATTTTGCAGTTGAGGAAGTCGAGGCATAGCTGGGATGAGGCAGGACCTGGATTTAGTTGCTGACAAACTGGTGATCAGAGTTACCTAGAAGCTTATCAATAACACAGTTTTCCAGTCCCCATCTCAGCCCCTGTATGTCAGACTCTCAGCAGGTGGGTTCTGTATTTTAACAGGTATGTCTGATGATGGGTCATTCGGAAGTGATGCCTTAGATGGTGGCTGTCTGGCTGCCTGCTTGTCCTCCTTTCCCATTGTGGGCCAGCTTCTCTAAGCAGGCTGCCCAGGTTGAGCCCATTTCTCTCCTCCTCTTTTTGAGTCTCCAGAGATTTAAACCTCATGCAGTCAATTTCAAGGGACTGAGCCTCCATCCCAGCATCTGTGCCCACCCCTGTGTCTTAGTAGTTGTGCTGTGCAGGATAGGGATGGAGAGAATGGAGCCACAGCCCAGCTGGGGCTGCTGTGCACCACTACTGAGGGCCTTTGCCAAGGAGAGGAGGGAGGAGACATGTGGGGCAGAGGTTCAGCAGGCCTCTTGGGGACTGCAATGCTGAAGAAAATGACAGCCAGAGACCTTACCCTGCAGGCTTCACACCTGGTAGAGGAGAGAAGATGACCCTGTGCACAGCCCAGTGCTGCTTGATCCAGACTTGGGGCCTTATTGTGACACCGCAGGTCTCGTCTCCAGCCCTGTCAACCTTTCTAGCCACTTTCCTGCCTTCTAACTCCTTACTAAACTGTTCCTGCTTGGGATTCAGCCTGCCTTGTACCAACATATGTTCTTTCATTTCATTTTTATAGCCACTCTGTGATGCTGGTATCGTTACTTTGTCCATTTTGCAGATAAGGAAACTAACAATGAGAGAAATAAAGAGGCTTTATAACCATATCCCATTGTGAGTGGTAAAAATGGAACTCTCAGGACTACCTCTACCCTATCCCAGTGCTCTGGCCAGGCTGTTACCAGCTGGCCTTCTCCCCTTTGCTCCCCTAACCCCAGGCACCATCTCTGTTCTCCCTTGGAGTTTAGCCCCAAGGCTTCTAGCCTAGGGAATGGCCCTGAATCCCCAGCCAGAGAACTCCCTGGAGACAGGGGCAGGCCAGCCTGCTGTTCCCCTGATCTGCAGTCTCAGGGCTGACATCAGTTCTTCCGTTTGTGGTAACCCAGGCTGTACCAGGTAGGCATGCATGGTGCCATGCTACTCAGAGGGGAGCCAGACCCTGACCTGGAGGGGTCTGTGGGTCAAGTTGGGGAGAGATGAGAACACTCCATTCTGATTCAGGGTAGAGACTTCTCAGGGTCAGTCATCAGCAGTGGGTGTTTTTGACGACTGTGGGGAGGCCAGCAGGAGTCAGGGCTGGGGAAGCAAGTGAGTGGCCTTGAAGGGCAAGACTAGAAGCTGGCACTCCAGGCTGCAGGGGGTGGGGATGACATGAGCAGGAAGGTCACTGGAGGTTGATGCAGAGAGAAGACAGCAGAGAGAGACAGGTGCCCAGTGTGGGCCTTGGAGCTGGGGTGCAGAGTCAAAAATGAAGCTGAGATAGGGTGGAGGCCCAGAGTCCCCAGTGCCAGTCTGAGATCGCTGCAGCCTCCCTTGGTGCCTTGGGAACCTCCAGTGAGACAGAGCTGTGTAGCTGAGAGCCTGGAGTTATGGCACTGGCAGAGCTGAATCTACTTATCCTCTGTGTAGCCTTGGACAGCTGAGCCTCATTCTCCTCCTTTACAAAATGGGACCATAATAGGACTACATTCAAGCTTTGTTGGGATTGCAGGAAATGTACCTGTGAGTCCCAAAGGAGTTGTCATCACTATTAGTCTTTATTCCAGGAAAGGAACCACCTCCCCAAGTAACCTGTCATGTAGGGCTTCCTGGGCCCTGGCCCTGAGAAACACTGCATTCTATGTGTTTGGGGTGTATTGGACCCCTTCTAGGGCCTCCCTGAGGCCGAGGTGTCAGATATTCTGGATGTCCAAGCTCGCTCCTGCCCTTAGTTTGACACCCTGCTTTCAGCCTCCAGAACCTTCTCCCTGGCCTTGGGAGGCAAGCAGAATGGGTTTAGGCCGCTCATTTTGCAGATGAAGGAAAGAAATGACTTGTTTAAGTCACCCTTGAACCCAGGGCTGCCTGCCCCTGGGATAGCGGCTCCTCTTTGTCCCACTGGCTGGCTGTGTGATCCTGGGCATGGCCCTTCCCACTCTGACTCCTAGTTCCCCGCCGGTAACACTCTGGGAAGCTGGGAGGCCTCCTCCTATCCCCTCCCCTGTCCTCAGCTGGCCTTGCCACCACCTCCTCCTGTAACCCGAGCTGGGCTGTGGGGGAAGGGGCTCACCCTCTGCCAGAGGCACCTGCCAGCTGAGCAGATGTGCTGGGGGGGAGGCCCCAGGAGGGGTACAAGGTGGGGGCTGGGCAGACAAGGCTCAGCACACCCAGCCCTGGCCTCTGGCCTGTGTCCCTAGAGCTCACCCTGAGCGCTCGTCATTTTTCAGCTGACATGTATGGTGTTTCAGTGTGTTCTGAAGGACCTCTGAGTTTCCAGGAGAAGATAGATGGCAGATGAGGCTGGTGCCCCAGGCTGGGTGGGCTGCCCTGTGCTCCTGGAGCTCCTTGGCATGGGGACTGAGAGCCAAGGGTGGCCCCTGAGGGCAAGGCCAGTGTCTGTGCGGGTGGCCGTGCCCCTGGGAGAACAGATGGTTCTCTTGGCACAGTGCCCACCCCCCAACCCCCACCCGCCAGCCTGCAGGGCTGGGGCACAGCTGCTGGGTCCTCCCTAGAGCCAGGCCCAGGGCAGGGCTGGGTGAGGTCACTGCAGCTGCTCCCAGGGCCAGGGCAGGGGAGTGGGGAGGTGCTGCCTGTGGATAAGGGAGGGGCTCAGCCTGGGCCCAGTGTGGGGAGGGGTCTGAGTGGTTTTGCATTCAGGGTGTCTCTTTAATCCTAGGTGAGGGAGGAAAGAGTCCATGGAGGCAGTGCTAAACCTGTGTGGACAACATCTCTTCCTGCCCTAGGGCCACCCTGGAGCCTTCTCCTGGCCTTGGCTCCTCCCTAGAGGCATCTCAGGGCAGGAGGCAGAGCAAGGGCCCCAGGTGCAAATTCCTAGACCATTCCTTACATTGTGTGACCACAGTTTCTCATCCATAAAGTGGGGATAATAAGCCAACTCAGAGTTGTTACAAAGACTCCATAGGGAGATCATTGTTGGTATTAGCACAGTTTACTACATGTGGTCACTGTTCAATAAATGAGAGGAGGAGCCTTGAGGACACAAAGGGAGGTAGCAGCAGCAGGAGCATCAAGGGAGGTAGAAGCATCAAGCCAGAGGCTCAGGCAGAACGCTGGTAGAATGTAGGCAGGGCCTGGAGCACTGATCTGAGGTTTTGCTAAACGGAGTGAACTTGTACAGAAAGTCCAGGCCTGAGCTGTTTGAAAGACTGCTGAGGGCTCCACCCTAAATACTGACTCCGGAGAGCCAAGCCTGCCCTCTGAAGTTCCAGTGGGGAGGCACTTAGACTCTGGTTTGCAGTTAGGTCTCTGCAGCAGCACTGAGGGGCAGCAGCTGTCTTTGGGCCTTTAAGAGGGGTTCAGGAAAGTTCCACAGAGCTAGCCTGGTTGGCAGATGGATGAACAGGACCTGGTTGAGCTGAAAGGGCAAGGACAAAGGGAACAGTGCAAAGGCACAGAGAAGTAGCTATCCCAAGTGCCTAGAGACCCAGAAGGGCGTGGGGGTTTGGGATGATGGGGCTGGAAGGCACCAGAGGGCTCTTGAGTATCTGTCTGGAGTAGAACCCCAGCCCATGGATAATAGGCTTTTTGCAGGGGTGAGTTTGGACTTCTGCCTGGGCTGGGTGTGTGGGCTTTGCTCTCTTTGGGGTGGGGGGTTGCCACCACCTGACCTTGGACTCCTGCCTTGCTTCAATACTTGCTTCCTCCTGGAACCTGGCTGCCCACTTCTGTTCTGCTACAGATCCTGAGGCTACTCACTTATAGGCATCCATGCCCCTGTGCCTCCCTAGTGGCAAGGATTTGTACTTGGGCTCCAGACCCCAAGGTCATCTGTGTTACCCCTTCTCCTGAGAGTCCTGCTTGGGTGAGCATACCATCTCCACCGCAGGTGGCAGGCCAAGGGACCCCAGGAAATCTATGGCTCTGTCTGGTCCTGGACCAGGATAAGGCTCCAGAGTGGGGTGAGGGGCAAGGGTGGGGTGGGAGCTGCTGCTGGGGCTCTGAGACAGGGAAGGGATGAGGTTCTTGATCTGTGAGATTCCTGTGGATTTTGGAGTTACTGCCTTTACAGGGGATGCCCAAGGTCACATGGAAGAAGTCGAGATTCCAACCCCTGCCCTTTCTTCATGCAGGAAGGGAAGGAAAGAGAGAAAAAGGACATGGGAGTCCTGGATGGGATCGGAGCTTTTGCCACAGCCACACAGGTGGTCTCTGTTCTGGGGAGTCACAAAAGAGAGGAGCTGGGTCTTCATCCCCATCGGGCAGCAGGGTTAGTATCCTGAGAGGTACTGGGTGGAGACGGTCTATGATGGAACCTGGAGTCCTGTCCATACCTCACCTTGGGTTTGGGCTTGGACGAGTGGACACAAGTCCCAGGACTGAACTCAGAGGATCCTAGAAACCCCCAGATATCAGGAAAGCAAGGAGGTAATACAGGGTTGGGGCAGGGGTACAAAACTTACATCTCTTGTTTCTGATGGAGGTGAGGAGAGCTTGGATTCAAGAGCCAAGGAAAGGATGCCCATTAGGGTAGGCAGCAGAGCACAGTGTCCCCTGCCACATTGGGGGTGGGGGTGGGGGTGGGGAGAATCCTGGCTTTGGAATCTAACATTCCTGAGATGCAAACTTGGCTCCATTACTTCCCAGGCTTGGGGTCTCAGGAGTCATTTGACTCACCTTGCTTCCCTCTGTAAATTAGTGCTCTCTACTGGCAGGATGGTTATTGGGAGAAAAGAGGTTTGCCTAGGCCTGGCATGCAGCAGGTGATGATGCCTTTTTCCTGCCTCAGTACTGGAAGCACATACTGGTGGCTTGCTGGAGCTGGCTCGCTCTGGCTCGTGAGAGCTGAGTGTGCACACTTCTTCCCAGTTCTGTACTTGGTGACATCACGCTGGCAGCTCCAAATGGGCAACGATGGTAGTATCCACACCACAGAAATCAACAAAAGCTGCAAATTGATTCAGGTGGGATTTTATTCATCCCAGAGAGCTGGGATGAATAACATTTACTAGCACACCACTGAATGTGCCCCCAGAAAGGGTAGCCTTCCCCATACCCTCTGCCCAGAGTCAGAAGATGGCACAGAGATCGTGGGAATCCACATCCCAGAATCTACCCTGGGCCCTCTTTAGCTCTAGTGGGGACAGGAAGTAAGGCAAAGTCCATGAGTCCTTCTGGGCCTGCAAAGGGGAGACAGATGTAGTACCAAGCACCTCCCTGTAAGCAGGCAACAGCAAACGGTGGGACCTCTCTTCTTTCCATGCTCCTTTCCTCATCCCCAGAGATCTGGTTTTCCCTGGCTGGAGAAGTAAGATTGGATGAGGCTGAGCTGTCAGGGAATGAAGCTGTGCTGGGAGGAGAAATGAGGTTGTACTGGAAGATGAACGAGGCTGTACTGTCAGGGAATAAGGTGGTACTTGGAGGCAAGGTGAGGCTGCATTATTAGATAAATGAGGTTGTACCGTCAGGGGATGAAGTATACTTGTTGGAGAGAGGATATCCTGCTGGATCAGTCTGGTTACACCATCAGAGGACACAGCCACACCACAGGAGGAAGGAGCATGTCCGACTTGGAGGATAAATGAGGGTGTCCTGCTGGATAAATGAGGGGGCCTGACAGGTGAATGGAGTGCTGTTAGCAAATGAGGTTGTACTTGCTGGATAAATGGGACTGGTGTGCTGGATAAATGAGGTTGTGCTGTCAGATGAATGCATTACTGCTTGTGGGCGAAGGGTGTCCTGGGAACAGATGAGGGTGCCCTGCTGGATAGATGAGCTGCCGCCACCGAATGGATCACATCCTGTCCGAGCGGGAGGCAAGGTCGAGGTTATTCTGTTCCCGCTGGGGCTCCTGGAGTGTCTTCTGGCCCAGGAGATTGGGGCTTCGGGAGGCCTTTGTGTGATGGAGCTGGGTCAGTCTGGGGAG
The DNA here is from genome assembly GCA_028451465.1 of Erethizon dorsatum. Classification (NCBI taxonomy): domain Eukaryota; kingdom Metazoa; phylum Chordata; class Mammalia; order Rodentia; family Erethizontidae; genus Erethizon; species Erethizon dorsatum. The sequence goes on along the minus strand of CM051827.1, from coordinate 102,214,439 downwards.
CAGTGGCGGGGGGGGGGGGGCAGAGCAGTTGCCTCGTGCACCTGCAAGCCCTTCCTCAGATGTCTCAGAAGACCTTCCTTCTGCCTGTAGTTCCTTCCATGCCTCATGTTGTTCCTGACTTTCTCCAGCATCCTGCCGGGTTCTCATTCTGTCCTATGGTCTCTCCTCAGCCTACTTTGGAAAAGCTCCTAATCTGTGCCAGCCCATGCATTCTTATTCAACTCCCTACATAGCATGGTATTATGCTTTCTGTTTTCATTCATTCATTAATTCTGAACACATTTAAGTGCCCACTATGGGCCAAACATGTGAGATACAGAAAAAAAAAAAAAATGAGGACAAAAATTATCACCCTTGTTAAAGTTATGTTCTACTAGAAGGACAATAATTAAAACAGAAATATAAATATATATAAATATATAAATATATAAATATAAATATATAAATTATATATAGGTTGAGTATCCCTTCCAAAATGCTTGGGACCAGAAGTGTTTCAAATTTTAGAGTTTTTTGGATTTTGAAATATTTGCATACACTTTACAGGTTTAATACTCCTGATCCAAAAATCTGAAAGCTAAAATGCTGCAAAATCGGAAACATTTTGAACACTACAGTGCTCAAAAAGTTTCAGACTTTGGAACACTTCAAATTTAGGATTTTGGAGTTAGGAATGTCTAACCTGTATTCATTTAGAAAGTGACAGTTCCTTTAGAAAAATCCAGAGCAGGATAAGGACATCAAGAGATGGCAGGGAAGAGGAGCGGTTTTTAAGACTGTTCAGGATGGGCCATATTGCAGATGGAGCCTCCTAACCCTGATGAGAGACTGGAAAGAGATGCAAGGTCTGTGGGGCATCTGGGGAAAGGGGGATCCAGGAACAGAAGGATCCAGATTCCAGGAATAGATATGAGGGATGGAGCAGGACACTGCGAGGTCATGGAGGGGCTTGTGGGCCGTGGCACAGTATGAGTGAGATGGAGGACATGGCAGGGACCCTGTTACTTAAAGGATCACTCTGGCTGCTGTGTGGAGCGCTACAGGGAAGTGAAGCTTGAAGCAGGTAGCTGCTTGAGCTTCAAAGCATCTTGCCGTGGGGTTGCACTTTTCATGGTGTTTGGACCTGAAGCTGGCATCTAGATCCAACACCAGAACCTGTGCACTTCGTCCTGTGCCAGCCTCACCAGTCTCCTCTCCCTGATGGGTGAGGCCTGGGGTGCTGTTCTTCCTGGCCCAGGTTCTGAGGGAGAATGGGATGGGCATAGGGTGTAACCCACTGTTCTTTCCCTAGACCCTCAGATGATCTCCCTGGGGCCTCAAATCAGGGAGGTCCTGTCTCCCCTAGGAACATGGACCAGGCCTGGATGTAGGAGTAGGAGGTGGGAGGCTTCAGAAGCCAGGCCCAGCTCTGGGCACCAGGGGAGCCCAGGCTTGCTGGGGCTGTGGCTGTGGTGGTGGGTTGCTAGGCGACTCTAAGAGGGAGCCCTGGTTACTGCTGCCTGGCAGAGGCGTCTCCCTCCTCTACCTCCCTTACCTTCTCCATGGCCTCTGGCCTCCCAGGAGGCTTTGCATGCAAGCTAGACTTATGATCAGCGCTTGCCACTGGATCTTGGTGGGGAGCTCTGGTTGGTACCAGGTAGCTGGGCCTAGAGGAGCCATACTGGGCTGAAGGACCTGGGCTTCTCTCGTTGGGCACAGCCCTGGTGCATGCCTGGTACAGAGCCCAGCTCAGCAATCAAAGGCCTAGGTCCTTATACAGCTCTGAGCCACCTCCCTGCATGACCCTGGTTAAGGCATGATACCCCGCCCCCCGCCTTAGCTGTCCCATCCATTTGGCCTGCAGAGTACTTCCCCAAGGCTGTTTTCTTTTCAGAGGTGGGAGGGTGCTGAGTATACAGGGCTCAGATAATCCTACCCCCTGCCCTGATGGTTCGAGTGCCTAGCACTTCGGTTTTTGCATTAGATTGCATTTACCAAAAGAGTTCCAATGCTTTAAAAAAAAAAAAAAAAAAAATGAGAACTCTAGACGGTATAATTCCAAGAATTTTCAGTGTCAAACCAGAAAGGTTCCCAGAATACAACTGGCCCATGTCATTAGTGTGTAGGGAGGGAAACTGAGTCCTAGGTCAGGCTTGGTAGATTGAGAAGAGAACCAGGTTGGGGGTCAGGAGGTCTGCACTCACACACCTACTCTGACACCAGCCATCGTGTGAGGCTGGGGCTGGAGCTCCCATGTCCCTGGCTGGCGGTGATCGTAGAAGGATGCAAACCTTTGTAGGCCTGGAGCATGTCTTAGCTTAGAGCATGTAATTGAAAATATTTTTATTATGTTTATAAAGAAAGGAAGAAAGTGTGGGGCTTCAGGGTATAGCTCAGTGGGCCTGGGTTCAATTCCCAGCACTGCAAAAAAAAAAAAGGAAAATGTATTATTAAGTACATGTAAAATTCCCTTGAATTCTAAAATGGAAGCACGAGTCTTTGTAGGAAATTCTGACCTTGCAACATGCCCTTAGCCTTCCTGTGTCACAGGCTCTAGGGATACTTTATGTGGCAAGTTTGAGGATCACTGGAGTACTAGCTTCCTAAGATTCTTTGAGAATTCTCTGACCAGCTTTTCTGTCCCGTGGCAGAATATAATGTCCTTTAGACTCAGAGTAAGAACAACCTGAAATTAATACCTGGCTCTGTGGTTAACAAGCTGTGTGACCTTGGCAATTCAGTCTCTGAGCCTCTGTCTCCCCTCATCTTGAGATGGGGATCTCAAATCTTGACTCCATGGAGTCTGACATGATTGTGTGAGATAAGCTCTTTGAGCGCCCAGGTCTGAACGGGCTGGTACTGACTAGGTGTGGTACTTAGTAGTGTCCTCCCCTCTCCCCCAGCACTCTGAGCCAGGCTAGCACAAAATGACATTGATAAAGAGGTGTTGCCTGACCCACCTCCAGCTGGAGAAGGGAGGAGGCAGGAGGGTGGAGCCTTTGGCAAGTCCTATGGGGGATGAGAATGGAGGCCTCCTAGGCCCCTGAACACAGGTGTGGGGGAGGGGCCAGGGAGCCAGGTGCAGGGGCCGGATGGGGAAGGGGTATCCACTTGAGGGAACACCACTCCCTGGGGATTGAGCTCCCCTCCTCTCAAGGCCCCAGGAGAGCCAGGCAGGGCAAGGCTGGCAAGCCCCAGCTGTTGCTCCCAAGGCCAGAAAGTGCCAGACATAGGGAGCCTGAGGCCCCAGAGAGTCAAGACCAGGAGCTGGGATGAGGTTAGAGGGTACCCTGGGCAGCAGGAGGGCCCTCCTGAAGACTTGTAGTCTCCATGGCCCTCACAACACAGTGGCTGGTTACAAGTGTGGCTCAGCGGATTAATGGTGTAAGAGCAGGTCCATGACCTGGGGAGAGCTGGGGCAGTCCCTGGCATTGCTGCCTAGCTGTGCACCTGTGGGCAAGTTACATCATGCCTCTGGGTCTCTGTCACCTGGTAGATAAAATGGGGTAATGCCAACTTCCCCAAGAGACTGGTGCACAGCACAGCTGTGCTCAGGGCAGGACGTGAAGGAGTTAGAGACAGCAGGTCTGTTGAACAACCTAACAGGTGAGGTTTTCTAGCCAGAGTGAGTAGTTTACCCTACATTTATGAGCACTTACGTTCACCAATACTTAACCACACGTGTTAGCTCATAGAATGACCTAACAGCTTTATCAGGTGGTTATGACTAGCCATTTTTTCAGAGTAGCTCGGAGACTGATACACAGCCACGGGTACCCAGCTAGGGCCCAGAGAGCCTGGCACTCTGCCTAGGCCTCTGACAGCCAAGCCCAGGCTGTTTCCACAGCAATACCTAAGCAGGGAGGTCAAGGCCACCACTGGGAGGCTCAGCAGAAGTTCTACTCTAGGTACCTGTGGATTCTCTTGCCTTCCTGTGTCTCCAGGACAGGCCTGGCCCGAGCAGGCCAGGGAGCACTACAGATGGGCACTGCAGACTGGCAGAAATTAAGATATGGACAGGGTTGGCAACGATGAAGCCAGGGAGGTACCAAGGGACATCAGAAAACTATGGAGACTTGGGCCTCTTCACCTCTCTGAGCCTAGATCTTCTTGTCTGTAAGTGGGAAGTATGCGGGGATTGTGTAAAGAGCCCACTAGGAGGGAGCTGAGGACAGCGCCATGGCAGGTGAGTCATTCGGGGCTGGCACACTGCAGAGCTGACTCTCCTTAAGGCAGGTGAGGAGTCTGAGGTCTGTGTGGCCAAAGGTGATTGCTGAGGGGTTTAGTGGGATCCAAGGTTTCTTGGAAGTTTTCAGGAGCTTAGAGTAGTTGGGGAGAGATTTCTCAAAAGTCTCCTGCCTATACCCACCATAGGGAACCCCCAGCCTATTCTGCTTTCCCGGCCAGGCCCTCCCAGGAAAGGGTTAACAGTCTTCTCTACCTGCAGTTGCATTTTAAAGACACGAAATTAAAGCAGGTAATTTATTCTCCCCACACACGAAAGAGCAATTAGTTCTAAACAGGGCTTAATCAGTCACCGCGAGATTGATTTCTGGAGCCCTGGGTTTTCGGGCTTCTGGCGCCACGCCAGGCTGGGGAGGGAGGGGGGCGGACAAATGAGCCGCAGCGGCATGAGCCCTTACATAATCTGCTGGGGGGCCTTGGCAGCCTGGCTAGCCCCTTGAGGTGCCACTGGCTGAGCTGGGGAGAGGGGATCCGCTTCTCTGCTGCCCAGCCCCAGCTGGCTCAGAGTAGCCCTGGGCTTGGCCACGCCTCCAGGAAAGGGCGAGGCCAAAACTCTAGCCCCACCCTCTGGGCTGTGTTTCCTTTTTGGTGGGGTTGGGGGATGCGCGGGTGCGGGTCGGGGGTACGTACTGGCTGGGTATTATGGGCTTGTCCAACCTGATACTTACACTTGCACCCCCTCTTCTCCCAACTTCCCTATTTCCTCTCCTCCCCACCCTGCCTGTTCTCTATTCTCATCCTCTCACTTCTCTACCTTCTTCCCGCCTCTGGCTATCACTAACTCCTTTCTCACGGCCTCCTCGCTCCTTCCCTCCCCCACCCACGCCCTTGTCTCCGTCCACAGAACTCCATCCGGCACAACCTGTCGCTGCACACCCGCTTCATCCGCGTGCAGAACGAGGGCACTGGCAAGAGTTCCTGGTGGATGCTGAACCCCGAGGGCGGAAAGACAGGCAAGACCCCGCGGCGCAGGGCTGTGTCCATGGACAATGGGGCCAAGTTCCTGCGCATTAAGGGCAAGGCAAGCAAGAAGAAGCAGCTGCAGGCACCGGAGCGAAGCCCCGACGATAGCCCTCCGGGCGGGCCAGCCCCAGGATCCCTGCCTGCCGCGGCCAAGTGGACCGCCAGCCCAGCCTCGCACGCCAGTGACGACTACGAGGCCTGGGCCGACTTCCGTGGCGGCGGGAGACCCCTGCTCGGGGAGGCGGCCGAGTTGGAGGACGACGAGGCCCTGGAGGCTTTGGCGCCGTCTTCACCACTCATGTACCCAAGTCCCGCGAGCGCGCTGTCTCCCGCGCTGGGCGCGCGCTGCCCCGGGGAGCTGCCCCGCCTAGCCGAGCTGGGAAGCGCGCTAGGCCTGCACGGCGGCGGCGCGGGACTCCCCGAGGCGCTGCTGGACGGCGCCCAGGACGCTTACGGGCCACGGGCCCGCGCCGGGACGCCGGCCTACTTCGGGAGCTGCAAGGGTGGCCCCTACGGCGGAGGCGGGGGCTTCGGGCCGCCGGCGTTGGGCGCGCTGCGCCGCCTGCCCATGCAGACCATCCAGGAAAACAAGCAGGCCAGCTTTGCATCGGCCGCCGCGCCCTTCCGCCCCGGGGCGCTGCCCGCGCTGCTGCCGCCGCCTCCGCCCGCGCCAAGGCCCGGCCCAGCCCTGGGTGCGCCGGGGGAGCTGGCGCTGGCGGGTGCGGCCGTCGCCTACCCCGGCAAGGGAGCGGCTCCGTATGCGCCGCCCGTGCCCTCGCGCAGTGCCTTAGCCCACCCCATCAGCCTTATGACGCTGCCCGGCGAGGCGGGAGCCACGGGCCTGGTCCCGCCCGGCCACGCCGCAGCCTTCGGGGGCCCTCCTGGCGGCCTCCTGCTGGACGCGCTGCCCGGGCCCTACGCCGCCGCCGGGCCGCTGGGTGCTGCGCCCGACCGCTTCCCCGCGGACCTGGACCTTGACATGTTCAGCGGGAGCCTCGAATGCGACGTCGAGTCCATCATCCTCAACGACTTCATGGACAGCGACGAAATGGACTTCAACTTCGACTCAGCCCTGCCTCCGCCGCCTCCCGGCTTGGCCGGGGCCCCGCCCCCTAACCAGAGCTGGGTGCCAGGCTGAGGGCTGCCACCTGCGGCCCGGGTGCCTGGGTCCCGTCCCCAAGGGGCCTCTGTCTTCTCCTGATCCCCGGGTCCCCATCCCCGATCCAGTCCGCGGGAGGATCCCGGAGGCAGCCCCAGCCGTTCTAGAGACGCCCCTCAGAAGTTGACCACAGCGGCGCATGGGAGGGCGGGGCTGGGCGCCCCACCGTTCCAGCCCGACTCCTGAGCCTTGCATCTCTTCTCCCTGGGCGGGAAACCTGGGAGAGGAGACTGAAATCCGGGCCGGGTCAGAGTGGGGAAGAGCGAGGGGGCCTTCTGGTTGTGGATGTTGATCACGGAGCCAACTAGAAAATGGGGCAGGGGGCGTTTCTGAATCGTCACTTTCATTTGCTCAGCCCTTGTGGTGATGGGGACGCGTAGCCAATCCCAAACTTTGATCCCCCACAGACAACTTTCCCCACCGATCTTAGTCTCACTACCTGAAGCCCGCAACCCTCATCTATTGGCCATCCACCCTGAGCTGTCTAACTCCAGCCTTGCGCCGCCCTCTGGCGACCCTCATCCCCGTGGTTCAGCCTCCCTCCCATCCTAGCCGGCCCTATAGTCAGTCCCCTGCCCCTGTCAAGCAGTCCCATCACAGCCCCAGTACTGATCTCAGCCTCTCCAGTGGGCCTCAGCTGCGGATCCCCCCAGTTCAACACCCCTTTCTCCGTGCCAGTGCCGGTCCCCCCTCCCATATTTATAAGTGTCCGGTCGGGGCGGGCGGTGGGCGTGGCGCCCCTGGCGCGTATTGTAGGCAGTGTACCGTGGCCGTGCCGTCAGCGTGTGCGTGTGTGCCGTGTCGAGGCCGTGTAGAGTGCATTGTACAGCATATTTTCATGAATAAAATTGTTTTAAATATTTCCCGCGCGTTGGGCTGGCTGGGGGGGGCAGCTGCAGAGGAGGATAATTGGCAGGGATTGGGGGCAGGGTCCCTGTGACTGCCCTCGTGGCTGTGCACTTCAGCATTCGCTGGGGTCAGTCTGCTCAGCTTACGGCCTACTGAGCTCCTGGCATGGCTGAAGACGGTGCCTGTTGGAGCTCTGTCCCTTTTTCTCTGAACATGTGCATGCAGGAAGTTTTGGGCCCGGGGAAGCTATCTTGAATTAAGCCGTAGAGGTTGGAAGAGGGAGGCACCGGTGTTTACAAAAACGCTCTTTGTGCCAGATCCTGATTTGGGCATATTTTTGTGCCCATTGTACAGATGAGAAAACAAGAGCAGAGAGGAAAAATAACTTGGGAAGGTGGAGTGGCCGATGGGGGAAAGAAAAGCCCCCAGTGGTGCAGACTTTTCTTGGAATCCATTCCCTCCTGTTTACCAGTGTTGTCACCTTGGGCACATCTTCAGTCTCAGTGGCCTGTTTTCTTGGCGAATGCTATAGCATGCTGTATAAGCACCCATCTCAAGTAAAAATGAAAAAAGGTACGCAGAGTACTCAGCCCAAGTCCCGCACTCCTCAATTTCTTCAAGGAAGATTGAGTGAACACCTGTTAAGTGCCACTTCTTATACTCAGCACAGGGACTGCTGTGCAGAGCAGAGTAAGCACAGTTTCTGCCCTTGAGAAACTTAGAGGCTTGTGGGGGGCACCGATTGTTAAGTAGGCGATTATGGATTAGAACAGTGATGAACCAGTAGTCTGCTGAGGGACTGAAGGAGGAGGCAGCCTTGGAGGAGTGTTGTATCAGCTAAACCTTGAGGGATGAGTTGGCATTGGAAAGGGAAGGATTCATACAGAGGGAATGGCATATTCAAAGGTCCGTAGTGGAGAAAGCATGTGGATTCCAGAACAAAGCAGTGAAGTGTGTGGCTGAAGCTCAGAGGTGGAAAGATTGCTGGTGGCAAGGAGGCAAGTGGGCCAGAGGGGGCAACAGTGGGAGACAGGGCCAGGCCAGAGGTGCTGATGGTGATGGTGACACAAATCAGGGCATAGAGGAGAACAGTGGGGCTGGAAGGATGAGTTCACATGCATTTTGGATATTGAGTCACATGGATTGGACATGAGGAGTAAAGGGAGTCGGGATAGTTGAGCAAACAGGGAACACAGGCAGGGAAATGGTCTGCCCAGCGTTGGACAGGCTCGATTTCAGTTGCATCCTATGGGAATCCTTGGGGTTTGGGAGCAGGGAGGGAAGTTCTGGAGACTTTCTACTGTGTGAATGGCATTCTCTGGCATTGGGCAATGTAGTGGCTGGGAGCTGTCCATCTGGAGAGGGCCTAAGAAGGTGTCCGGGCTGGAGAGGGAGATCAGAGGATCAGGAGCACAAAGGTTGTAACAGACTGCTGGGAATGGCCTGGGGTGGGGTTGTGTGACAGGCATGAGTCAAGAAACCAGGTCTGGGATGTGACGGCAATCTGGCTGCGACATCTGTCACCCCATTGATCGCAGGGGTTGATTCAGCTGATCTGGCTGGCTAGGCAGGTGTCCCCCTTTCCTCCCTTGCCACTCCTTGTGTGTCCCTCCTGAGGCTGCTGCTGGGTGGAGTAGGGCCACTGCCCTGTTAGAGGAGGACTGGTTCCTTGGTTCCTCGGTCAGGGGTATGTGAGTAGCTGCACTCCCCTGCTAGAACCTCCAGACAAGCTCTCAAGAACCCTGGTCTGGGGCCAGTGATATATCTCAGTGGCATAAGCGCCTGCCTGGCAAGCACGAGGTCCTGAGTTCAGTTCCCGGTACCCACATAAAGAAAAAGAAAAAAAAAAAAAAAAAAAGAACCCTGGTCTGCCCTGATGAACACCTTAGAACCCTTCAGCATAGGAACAAGGATGCATCCGCTGAGAAGGAACAACTGGGGAACCAGGACTCAGAGGAACCAGGATTCCCCTAGAGTTTGGGGAAAGAATGTAGTAGGTCCTAGAAAGGAATGCCCAAAGCTCTTGTCTCAGAGCCTCACTTTCTTGATCTGGAAGATGGGGCAGTAGCACCTGTCTTGTAGATTTGTTTGAGAAACAAGATGAAGCCGGGTATGCCAGAACACACCTATAATCTCAGCACTCAGGAGGCCAAAGCAGGAGGATTGCTGCAAGTTAGAGGCCAGCCTGGAATACAGAGTGAGACCCTGCTCAAAACAAACCAAAAACTAAGACTGGAGTCATTGTCTGAGGTTACACTACTAGCAAAAGGTCTGAGCCAGGGTCTCTGGCCCTGACTGCCCTCAAAACTCAGGCTTGGGCTGGTGAGATGGCTCAGCGGCATAAGCGCCTGCCTGGCAAGCGCGAGGTCCTGAGTTCGACTCCTGGTACACACATAAAGGAAAAAAAAGGGCCGGTGATATCGCTCAGTGGCACAAGTGCCTGCTGGCAAGCACAAGGTCCTGACTTAGACTCCCAGTACCTGCATAAAAAAACAAAACAAAAAACACCAACTCAGGCTCTCCTTCAGCACTCCTGCCTCTGAGGAGGGGCCTGTGAGGGGGAAGCAAAGGATCCCTGAGCCAGCAGGATCTGCATAGGCTCAAGCTCAGAGTTGGGGGCTGAGACCTCTCTGCTGTGGAGTGGGGGTGTCCCTGCTGAATGGGGAGCACATAGAGACTGACAGGCCTTCCCCTGGGACAGATGCTCCAGCCCCAGCTACAACCAGACTCTTTTTGAGCTGGTCCAGCTGCTTCTGGGCTCCATATGGGCTGCGGAGCTGACCCCAGTCTGGGCTGCCTGAGGGTGGGCTGCTGGTGTGCATGTGCAGGTCGGTGTGTGTCCATGTAGCCCATATGTGTCTGTGTGTGGGCATGTGTGTGTGTGTGTGTGTGTGTTGGGTGTTAGCGTGCTGGGATGGTGTGGGGAGCAGGTTGGGTGGTGGTTGAGGTTTCCATGTCGGGTATGCACACGGGTGAGTATGTGTGTGAATGCCATGTATCTGTCTCTGAGTGTGCGCCCACGTGTGTGTGCGGGGCTGTGGAGGCCTGCCTGTGAGTTGCTCTCCGAGCCCCACACGCGCACCGCACGCCTCCCTCTCTGGGCGTGCCTGCCTGTCTTGGCACGTCCCTCTCTCTCGGGAGCACCAGGCTGGTGTTCCCCTGCCAGGAGCGTCTACTGGCTGCTCTGCTGTCTGTTGGAGGGGAGGGGAGCAGAGGGACGCTCCAGCCCCTGGGATCCAGCCCAGCTCCTGGGTAAGGAGCACAAGACCACCTCAGAGTAATCACTGAACTCAGCCCAGCTCAGGCCAGTGACAATTCCTGAGACAGCTTCGGGCCTGCTGGGCCCCATCAGGAGAAAGAGGGCAACACCCCTACCACCGGGGTCTGGTTCTGGCCCTTCCCCACCAGCCTTGGAGCCCAGCAGACCTGCCCCCCTCCATGCCCGCTCCCTGGGAGGCGTCCGACACATGATTTATTCATAAAAAGCCATTATTTGTGCCAAAGAAAAAACTGAGCTGCTCGCTTTTTAAGTGCTGATAATGCTTTCAGCCTCCCTCCCCTCCCCACCTCGCTTCTCTCTCACCTCCTTCAGACTTCCTATCCTTTCTCCTCCTCTTCCACCATCCCCTCCCTTTCCCCTCTCTACTTCTTTATTGTTCTCATCTTCTCTTCTCCCTCCCTGCATCATTCCCTCTCACCCCCTCAGCTCCTTCCAGCTTCCTCCCTACAGTTAGGCAGGGTTCAGGAGGCTCAGAACCAGTTGTACCCAGGCCAACACCAGGCCTGGAACCCTGAGGGTCCCTTCCCCCAACCTCAGCCTTCCCCTGCTCAGGTTCCTGGGAGGGTTGGAAAGAGTGAGGACAGACAGAAAGGTGTGTTGGGGGTGGTCTTGAGCGACTGTCCTAAACTGCTTCCCCTGTGCTAGTGTGTAACTTTAGTCCCTCATTATTAGTGTTAGTCTCCCAAAATCCCAAATAAATATTCAATCTGAGTAAAAATAGTGCACTTGCTTTGCAAATGCAGGTCCAAAGCAAGCTCCCTAGGACCCCTTTCCCAGCCAAGAGTGCTCCCAAGTTCCCCCATATAGACATTCTGGAGCCACCATTATTTAGGTGGTGCCAAGAGAGGCTGGCATTGAGGGAGGCACCTGGGTTCCATCACAGAAACAGGAGGCAGCAGAATATGCTCACAGATGGCAGCTTGGACATAGGCACACACACCGTTCTTAGAAGACAACATCCCCGATCCACGTGTGTGTGCCCTCATGCTCGCACGTGCATGTGTGCTCACACAGAGAGGCATGTGCTCAGCCGCCCACCTATTAATGCACGTGGGGAGCCCTTCCTCACCCCTTTCCAGAGCATCCCTCCCTTGAGCACCTGCATCAGGGGCTCTTTCCCCATTCAGACACCTGTTCATTCATTCATGCATTCATTCATTCCATAAACTGCTTTGGTACTCTTTGTGCCAACTCTGCGCTAGGTGCTGGGTTGGCAGAAATGAATGTGATTGGCTCTAGAGAGGGGGCCTGAGCAGCATGGGTACTCCTAGCTCTCCCATGCAGTCTTGGGCTGGGGGTTGCAGGCCCAGCAGGCGAGGGGTTAAGTCATTTGGCATCCAGAGCTACAGCCATTAGGCCTCCTAATTATGAAATTATCGAGGTCCTCAGGTGACTGCTAATTTCACACACACTGTTCCTCTCACGGTTAATGAACGCCCGCAGAACCCACGCCTTGTCTTTCCTGCTGAACGGTGAGCTGCAGTTAATGAGCTCAGGAAGGCAGACAGGCTGCTGGCTGGGTGGGTGGGGCGCTAGGCCTGAGGAGGGGGCCACTCACTCTCCTGCCCCTCTGACTCCCCTTGCTGGCTGCTGCTCCAGTGAGGAAGGCAGGGCCCAAGGCCAGCCTACAATTTCTGTAGGGCTGTCCCTTCTCCAGGTGGGAGAGTGGAGGGGTACCTTAGGGGAGGGCTTTGGGTCACATGATCCTGGAATAAGCATGGAGCAGTCTGAGGATGGGGGACAGAAATGACATGTAGATGGCACTGACCACCTCTGCTTGATTCTGGGGCCATGTCACATTTACAAAGGGCTGCAGGTGTCACAGTAGTTGAAGGGCTAGGAATTGGCGGGGAATGGGTGCAGTCATGTCCAGATGTTGGAGACAGTGATGACTTTGGGGGTTGATTGTACTAGCGATCGTGGGAATGTCAACCATGGGATTGTGATGCTGCTTATGATTTTTTTTTTTTTTCTGCTTGTGATTTTTAAAGTCTTAATTTTTTAAATTAAAATTGTAACAAAAATTACCTTGGGGGCTGGTGAGATGGCTCGGCGGCACAGGCGCCAGCTGGCACGCGGGGTCCTAAGGTCGACCCCCGGTACCCACGAAAAAAAAAATTACCTTGCAATATATACAGAAAAAGTGACACTGGTTGCAATCTTAGGTGAGGGCAAGGCAGCCCAGGCCTAGGGGCCTCATGTTCCCAAATTTCCCTGTGGTGATCATCAGGTGGCCTTGAGGCCCTGTAACCTGACTAAGGGAGAACCCTGCCCTCACCATGACTCACCAATGCCAATGGGCCAATGCCAATTCAGGGGCGGTGTAGTGAGTAAGGGGGCAAGAGCATGGGATCATGTTCTGGAGCTTAAGAGATCTATGTTTTAGCTCTTTCTTGCCTTGTAGCCATGAGCAGCCCCTTCCCTTCTCTGGGGCTATTTCTTGAGGGGACACATTATAGGGTTGGGCTGGACTCCTGGAGGGGTTGCCTGCACAGCCTGAGGCAGGGCTCAGGGGGAGGAGCCCTTTGCTCCAGGCTTGTGTATTTGTGCTTGGGGTGAATGACGGTATGTATAGCTTCATCCTCTGGAAGGAATGGCAGGGATAACCTGGCCCCCACCAGCCCAGTTGCAGGCTACATCCTCTGACAGCAGGTTCCCGCTCTGTCACCAGCTCTTATCCACTTCTTTTTTCTTTTTTTTTGTGTGTGTACCTGGAGTCGACCTCAGGACCTCGCGCGCCAGCAGGCGCCCATGCCGCTGAGCGATATCACCGGCCCTTTTTTCGTAAGTGGGATCCGGGAGTCGAACTCTGGCCCTTGCACTTGCCAGGCAGGCGCTTACGCCGCTGAGCTATCTCACCGGCCCGTCCACTTCTGTACCTCAGTTTCCCACCTGTCAAAGGTAGAAAATAAAAGTGCAAATTCAATTTGAATGTGACAAAGATCTCCGGGGTCATAGCTGTTATGTGTGACCCAGGCCTGGCCAGGCCTTTGTCATGATTCTTCTAGTTCTTTCCTCAGGTGCCCACAGAGTCTCTTCTAGGCAGCCAGTTCTGGGATGAAGCCAGGGAAAGGTGTCTACACCTGGGTGTTCCCAGGGAGGAGGGAGGGATGGAGGAAAGTCTGCCCCATGTGTCCCTAAGCATGCCCTGCATCCTGAACAGTCCTGCTAGCCCTTTGTGTATGTCATCCCATCTAATCTGCCTGACAATATGAGGTAGATGCTTTATTAGCTCCACTTTACAGATGAGAAAACTGCAGATTAGAGAGGTTATGTGATTAACCCAGTTACAGAAGTAGAAAATGACAGAGCCAGAATTCAAATCCAAAGCCCAAGAATCCTTGACTGCGATGTCACATCTGTCTTCTGTGTTTCATCCATAAATGCCCATGCACATGCATGCCTATGTGTATGTACACACCAAGATACACATAGAAACACAGCCCCACTCGTCTCCACATGTGATCTGCACACACCCTGGTAAGCACCCACACCCTCCCTGCACTAAGCATACAAGCTGGCATACCCACAGATGTAGTCAGACATGAACGTGCACCTCATCAGCAGACCTGCAAACACTGTCACACACGAGCCCACGGGCAGACATTCGAAGCATATTTGTACATGCATAAACACAAGCACTGCTGCACAGGCACACAAATACACCTACCCAGGAAAGTATGCACATATACAAGTTCGCACCCCATGTGCACAGACAGGTGTTAGTATTTGGCCATGCACATTCACTGACATAAAAAATACAGAGGTGCATAAGAGTTACGCTCCAAGGAGCACCTATACACACATGTGCACATGTGCCTGTACAGATCACTACTGCATGTAGAGCAGAAGGCGTGTGAGTGTTCTCAGATGGGCACCCATCTATGCACAACTCACGTGCATGCGCAAGGGCACACAAGTCTATGGACCCTGGTGCAGCAAGGTGAGCAGCTTCCCTGTACTGTGGATGTGATAGATGGACCCACAGCCTAAGTGACTATCAAAGTGTCGTGGCGTGTGAGGCGCAAACACCAATTAGTGGGGCCTTTGAAAGCATCGGCTTGTTAGAAGGGAAGCAGAAGAGGCTGAAATTGGCATAAAACATGGAGCTATTTAACACTCATGGGGTGGGGGTGTGTGGATGGTAGAAAGGCATTTGGGCACAACCCCCCCATTCTGCACTTGTTACTGGAGAAGGCCCCTCACGAGGGGCCTTGGCAGGCAACTTTGATGCTCCTTGAAAGTGGGGGCTGGGGGATAGCCTCCTGCCAGCGCTAGGCTGGCACTGAGCGAGCGGGGGCTGCGCCAACTGGCGATCAATTTCGTGCACATCGTAAACCTAAGTGCTTTCTGGAGAGTCAGGCAGATTGCACATAAAGTCCCCCTTCTGTCCCTAGCACACGGGTGGGCGGGTGAGGCAGAGGCTCGTCCTGGCAGACAGACCTCCACTGGGCTGCAGGAGCCCTGGGTAACCTGGTATGCAGGAGGTATCCTTGGGGACATGGGGTGTTCGCTCAGGAAGACTGACACTCCAGGAGGGATTTGGAGATGTGACCCATGCATGAACTTAGGGTCTCCCAGACTCTACTATTGATTTGGAAGAATGACCTTGGCAATCAGATTCTCTGACCCTTGGTTTCTTCATCTGTAAAGTAGGTGGAAATGGGAATTATTTGGGACCTTGTCTTCGGCTTGATGTATCATGGAGCTAAGGAACCTATGTGCAAAATCGAGGTCATATTTACACTTATTATTATGCTCAAATGTCCCAGGCTCAGCGGCCATGTGCTCACTGCCAAGCTTTGGACTCATCCCTACCCATTCCTGGTAGGTTCCTGGTGGTGGTGGTGGTGGTGGTGGTTTCTCACAGGTGCACACAAACTTATCTCTCATTGCAGCAGCCCACCTTCTACCATCCTGTTCCTCCCAAGCTCCTGTATCCAGATCTGCTCTCTTTGAGCATCTCTGCAGAACCTTCCTCACCATCTCCCACCAGAGACACCATGCCAGGACAGAGGCATGGCCTCTAGGTGTCTCCAAGTCCTCTGCTGTTGGATGCCAGAGTAGTTCTTGGGTCTGCATCAAGCCGAGAGGGCAAGGGGTGGAATGGGCTCTGTGCTTGTGTCACCTGGGTCCCAAAAAGTCATGTTTTTGTATCATCTCTCACAAACTTGGTTTCTTCCATTTCTGCTCTCACCCTGACCCGAGGAGGTCAAATCAACCCAAATCCTGGGCTGGGGGCAGGACCACACTGCCCTGACCCCAGGAACCCATACAGTGGAGGGGTTCAGAGCAGTTCTGAAGCCAGTCAGCATCAATTCAAATTCTGGCTTTGCTATTTATAAACCACATGATGTTGGGCAACTTACTTACATTATCTGTGCCTTAACTTCCTCATCCATAGAATGGGTGGAGATGATCGTGTCTATCTCATAGGACTGTTATGGTGAGAAGTAAATGAGTAAATTTAAGGCACGTGTTTGGAGCAGTAATTGGCACATAGCAGCACTATGTGAATGTCTCCGATGTTATGATTCTGATATTATTACTATGCTATAACTATTGTTCTTATTTCCCCTGTGCCCTTCTTAGATCCCCAATTCTTCCTTGTCCTTGGGACCAAACCAAAGTCTCCATATTTATTATCCAATAGGATAGGATTACTCCATTTCACAACTCCAGGAGAGAGACTTCCACGCTACCCTCCTTGTCAGTGCCCAGAATCTTGCAGTGCCAAACCTGAGCAGTCAAGCGAAGCTATCTCCTTTTTTCTCTGATATGCATGGCCCTGCCTAGCTAGAACACAGGTGCTTCCCAGTGGATCTGGTATGCAGTGGGTGCTCAGAAATGGATTGCTGGATCTTTGTGCAAGTAAACGTCACCACCATCCCACGAACAGCCAATGCTTATCCTCAGACCACAAAAGGGAAAAACAATGCTCACAGAGGGCTGTATTAGTCAGGACAGGAGAAGCTATGCTGTGGTAACAAATGACTCCTAGTTCTCCGAGGATGAACACAACAAACGTGTGTGGTTTGTTTCTGCCAAGTCTGCTGCAGATCCAGGCTTCTCTCCAGGGCTGCTGTCCTTTGCAGGGTGACTTAGCTCTCTCTATGCTGCTTGGATTTTGAGGATCCACCATCTCAAAAGAGGCTTTCTTGTTGGCCCAGTGGCTGGAAGGCTATGCAGCAGCTCTTCCGTGGTTTGGCTAGGAAGAGACCATGTCCTCTCTGTCCTCAGCTCACTGGCCAGGAGCAGTCACATGTCCACTTACAAAGAAGCAGCCTGGGACATGGAGGAGTCCAAGATGCAGGAGGAGGCTGGAGGTGACTGTGCTGAGTGCCCAGCAGGGACCAGTTAAGAAGGGACCAGAAACTTAGGGTGTGCGGAAGTCCTGCTGGCAGGGGCAGGGAAGGGGAGCTTCTGGGGCAGGGCTGGAGCTTGGCTTTGAAGAAGTGCGCAGAATGGATTGGGCAGGGAAAGAGGAAGAAGAGGGCATTCCATATGGGAACAAAGGGGACTGCCTAAGCCTCTGGAGGTGGACAGCATAAGAAACCTCTAAGGTATGGTGCAGCACCCTGGCTTGCGCAGGTCTGTCCAGGAAAGATGGAGATGAGCAGGGACTTTCACAGCTAGGGAGAGAGAAACATATCCAGAGGCAGACTGGTGAGCTCAGCATCTCTGCATCCTTTCATGGAGGAGATGGCAGAAGAGCTCTGGTTTTGACTTCTAGGCCTCTAGCTTGGGAAACTGGGAGATGGAAATCCAATCATTAAACTGGGGAGCCCAGGAAGAGAGTCAGTGTGGAGTACCAGGGAGGGCAGGCTTAGTGTGGGCCATGCTGGGTTTGAGATCACCATAAACATGCAGGAGTGGTGGACAGTCACGTCCCAAACTCAGAAGACAGCGCTGGGCTGGGGCTGGAGATCCGAGGCTGTAGGCACACAGATGGGCTCTGAAGCCTCGGGCAGGAATTGTATCACCCGGTGGTCCTCTAAAGAGTGAGTGGAGTCAGAGCCTGGGACAGAGCTCTGGAGCAGCCCAGTGAGGCAAGAGCAAGGGAGGAGCTGGGGAAGGTACCAGCCAGAGGGGCAGAGACAAAGCCGAGAAGCATCATGGAAGCTGTAGGGAGCCAAGAGGAAAGGCAAGTTCAGCTGTGCCCAGTGTTGTCCTGACATCCAGATGAGACTTGCCCAGCCATGGAGCCACAAGAAAGTTGCTGGTGACCTTGGCAATGATGGCTCCTAGGGCCATGATGGCTACAGAGACCAGATGAATGGGCCAAGGAGCAGGGGAAGGCAGCAAAGTATATCCAGCCAGGGCACAAACCGTTCTCCAGAAACTTCTTCTAGGGGGCAAGGAGGGGCCAGCACTGGGCAGAAGAGGCTGGGGTATCAAGGGAGAGTATTTTTAAAATGTTTTTACTATTATTATTATTATTATTATTATTATTAGGGAGACATTAAATGTGCTGAGAGCTCACTGGGAGGACCCAGGAGAGAGAGAGATAGTGGAGATTTAGGTGGGAAGAATGGGCTGATGGAGGGTCTTTGAGAGCAGGGGTAGTGGGGAGGAGTCCAGGGAGTGGGGCCTTTGGAGCAGGTCAATCATTTGAAACCATGAAGGAAGAGATGGGGAATCATAGTCAAACAGCTGAGGCCGGAGTGGGCCTGGGAGACAGAGAGATGAGCTAGAAAGGCAAACAGAAAGAGAGGTTGGGTAGGAGAGACGGGAGGGTGGAGAGAGGCAAAGAGGCAAGAGATGCACACAGAGCTAACCAGAAATGAAGAGACACAGAGTGAGGCAGAGGGACAGAGGAGGGTTAAAAGGCTGGGCTGATGCTTTGGTGGGGACCCTGGGGAGCTGGCATGGGAAGGGCCAGGGAGTGGCTGTAAGAAGAATGTGTGGTTTTCTCAGAGGGCCCTGACCCAATCCAGAGCTTGCCAGCAAAGACCCAGCCCAAGGTTGAGCTGACTATAGCCGTGCAGGTGCCCAGCCCCTGCTTTCTGTGGCCTTGGTAGGGGGAAGGGGGGGTCTCTCAAGTCTTTCCTCCACTGCAGAGGCACCAGCCCCTCTCCCTCAAAGCAGGCACAGCACCACCAAGCATGGACAGGCCCAGTAGGTCAGGATTGCAGCCAGGCCCCTGACCCCCACTCTTTACAACCCCAGCTCCAGGCTCTGGTCACCCCGTGGGGCCCAGGCCACCCTGTCATTCACCTAATTGTCTTCCCACTTTGATGAGTGGCTCCACAGAGGCGCTGCCGCTGATCAAATTAAATGTGAGCCAGGCAGGCAGCCCGATGATGAGAAGGAAATACCACATTTACATAGCCCAGTCCTGGTGGTGCAGGGAGGCTCAGCCCAGAGGGACAGAGACCTAGGGACCTAGGGAGAGACAGACAGAGAGATGGGCTGGGGAAGGAAGCAAGAGACACCATCGAGGGTGGGGGAGGGGGAGGAGCACCATCTGCAGGTCCTCGTCACTGTCAGGTGAAGGGCAGCTGGCAGTGGAATCGATACAGGTAGAGGTTCTTCTCACCTCTGGGCAGGCAGCCTCATCCCTGCCCAGCTCGGTGCCTGGCTCAGAGGTAAGAAGGTGGTCTGAAAGGAGCTCCCCTCCTGACTGATGTCAGCTGGGGCTCTGGAAGGCTCCCCTCACTCCATCCAGACCCACAGCTGGCCTGCAGCTGCCTCCCTCAGCACAGCCCTGGCGGGTGGGGCTGAGACCTTCCCCTGGGTTCACTTGGGGATACCCTGGCTGCCCCTCCTGGGGTGCAGAGGGGGCTGGCCCTGGGAAGGATGCGTGTGAGTGCATGCACAACTGTGACAGTGAGTGATCACTGGTGACATCTATAGAGACCCTCTATGCACTAGGCCTGGGTAGTTAAAGGACACTAGTGAGCTAGGCCTTCCCCTTCAATGTGGAGTCAGGCCTGAAGGTGTTTGGGGTGGCCTGGTGCTCCCATCTGTACATCCCAAGACTGAATGTAGGATGAGTAGGGTGCTGGTGTCCACGTCAGAGTGCCACATCTCTTCCACCCCAACAGCATGTTACCAGGAACAAATCATTGTCAAAACTGCAAAACAACTCCAGAAAGAGTCACTGCTCTTCTCCCCAATTTACAGAGGGGAAACCTGAGGTCTGGAGAGGGGAAGTGGAAGGGACATGATAGGCTAGAAAAGACACAGCCCATACATGAACCCAGGGCTGTCCCACTCAAGCCCGTGGGTCCTTCTTTTGCTGTCTCTGTGTGTCTGAGTGTCTGGGCCCCCTGACAAAGGCTGTGCTCTGTGGTGGTTGATAAATTCTTACTCATCCCTCCCTTCAGCTTCCTCAATTCCTCTCCTCCAGCAATGTCCCTGCCTTCCCTCTACTCTCAAAGACCTGGGCTGGGCACCTTTCATAGTATTTTAACCAGAAACAGCTAGTGTTTTGCTGAATGTATGTGGCAGGCCAGGCACTCCAGAGGAGTCATGGAACCCTCACTTCAACCCTGTGTAGTGGGCACCAACAATAGGCTCCTTGGACAGATGTGGAAACTGAGGCTTACACGGCTGAGGGAGAGGCATTTCGGTAAGTCAGGCTCTGCACCCAAACTGTTTGGGTCCAGCCCTGCTTTCTCTGAGAGTTCTCTCCCTCTGTGACAGAGAGAGACCTAGGTGTCCAGGGAGGCAGGGGGTGTGAAGAGGCTTCCCCTGTGGGAGTGTTCCGTGGACTTGCACATCCATGTGGGCATGTGTGAGTGTGCACACTATGGTGTGAGGTTGGGGCCAGGGACCCAGGGGCCAGGGCACCCAGCTCTCTGCCTGTCTCTGTGAGTTACTTTACCACTTCCTTCATTGACCCCTCACAATTCTACAACCTGTGCCTTATCCACCCCCTCCCCATTTTTGGGATGAATAAACTGGGTTAGAAATGGGAAGTGACAACAAATAGTGTTGAAGCCGAAACTGGGACCCAAGGCTCTTTCCAGAACTCCAAAGATCAGCAAGGTTGGCCTTTCCTTCCTCCCTTTCTGGTGGTGTTGAGGGCTGGGCTGGGGTGCCTGCCTCTGTCTCTACCACCTCCTGTGTGGAGCTCACTTGCCTGAGCTCCCAGGGGAGCTTGGCCAGTATGGGGGGAGTGCCTGTTAGTGCCACTAAGAAGCCCTTCCCCCTCACCCACGGGGTCCAGGGCAGCTTTTACTGGGAAAATAATTAGAAATCTAATTCTTATTTCTCCCACTCCGCTAATTGTCTGTGGACAATTTGATTGTAACAGTCGTCACTGAAGCAGAAAAACCACCTTATTTCTGCCAGATATCCTCCCTGCAATTAACACCAGCAACTGCCGCTCTCTCCTCTCACCTGCAGACACCCAGGGCCTGAGGTGCCCTCACCTCTCTGCCTTCCACCTCTGGCGAGGGCACATCTGGGGACCAGGCCCAGCCATGGACAGATGGGGGAGGGGCAGGGATGGAGGCCCAGGGATCCAGAGGGCAAGCTGGCAGAGATAGAGAACTAATGAATATAAATATTTGAGCATTTGGGTAAAAGAAAGAGGGAGAGACGAAGACCCAAGCTCAGGGAGAGACAGAGGAGCACGGCCAGACCCAGGGCAGAGAGAGGTAGGGAGAAAAGAGGCAAAGGAAGGAAGGAAGTGCTGTGTGGGGCCAGGCTGAGGAGGGAGGGGCAGGCAGGGACACACCTCTGAGACAAAACCAGACAGTGTGTTAGTAGCGGCTGTGAGGGCTCCCTAGAGAGCCCAGCCTCCTATAAGATGTGGCTGGTTGAGGAAAGGAAAGGGGGAGAAAGGGGCAGAGCTCAGGGCCGCTGGGGGGTGGGGAGGGCGCTGGGTCCAGGGAGGGGCAAGAATGCGAGGGTGAGAGGCCTGAGAATGAAACACCGGGAGCCTCAGAAGCTGGGCTGGGACCAACCTGTTGATCTGAGTGGCCAGGCTCCACTTTTCCCGCAGGCTACTAGCCTTCCCTACCCGGGAGCACAGAAGGGGGGTGCCCTCCATGGTTACCCCAGCCTCCCCATGCATTAGAGTCTTCCGAGCCGACCCCTTGGTCTCCTTCTTGCCCAGCTTTGCCCCTGCTGGCAGCACTGTGGTAGTGGTGGGTGGACAGGGAGCCCCAAGCCACATGGGCTGAGTTGCAGCTGCAGTTGCAGCCTGGCCCAGGGGCAGGACAGGGCCTCTGGTTGTGTGGGCACCACTGGGCACACTGCTTTCAGATGCCATCTCAGGGTGTGGGGTGGTTTGCAGGGTGCTTCATGGAGGGAGTGGGGTGGGTAGCCTGGCTCAGGCTCTCATCTGCCTTCTCTCCCTTAGCCCAGAGTCTGGGAGGGAGAGCAGAGGGCCATAATGTCAGAGAGAGAGGGGAATGTCCTCCCTGAGGCCTGCTGCCTCTCCCAGCCAACCTCGGCCCTCCGCTCCCCTCCCTGGCTGGTCGGAGAGAATGGGGGCCAGGGGCTCCTGTCAGTCTGGAGCTGGAGAGCTCCCTGTGCTGCATTAACATGCAAATTAGCAAGTTCTGATTGGCTGTGGCGGCCACAGGCAGCCACCCGTCCCAGCCCCGCGCGCACGCGCGCGCGCGCGCGCGCGTGTGTGTGTGTGTGTGTGTGTGTGTGTGTGTGTGTGTGTGTGTGTGGCACAGAGGAAGTAGCTCCCCTTGCCCTGTCTTACACACACACCTACAGAAAGACACACACGTGTGATACGCAGCCACACACAGCCACCTCTAACACAGTCTTAGTGACCCTCACGGACCCACACACACTTCGCCCACCATGGACACACCCTGAGCCATCTCATACGGGCATCCCCAGCCCATCCTTTTCCAAACTCACACTGTCTCACACCCTCACACACAACCCTACACCGTCCCCACACATAGACCCACAACCTTGGTCACACGCTGCCCAGTGAGAGCAGGAGTGGAGGCTTCACACTGGGCTCCAGAATGCAGCAGCCACCCCATGGATGCCCCCCATTCCCACGTTCCATCCACCAGAACCACCGATGGAGAACAGCCTGTGCCCCACCCCACCACGCTGGCTCTGAAGGTAAAGTTTCTGGTCTGGTCTGGTCGCTCTGCTTGGACCCCACCTTGAACTACCTTCACCAAGCCACTTGCGCTGTCCCCCAGTAGTCACCCCTCTGTGGAGCTGGGCCCTCCTCTGGGTGCACAGCCCCTGGCTTCCCTTGAGATTGGCCCTGGTCATGCCGCATTGCAATTGCCTGGTGATGCGTCTCCTCCACTGGAATGGGAGCTCAAGGAGGACAGGGATGGCATCAGTCAGTCTCGTTTACTGCTCTGTGCCTGCACTCAGCTCACTCTTGCTATCCCTGCTATTTCCTCAACAGGATGGATCAGGAGCCAGGGTTAATAATGTGAATGGCTAATACTTACATGGCCCTTACCGTATGCTGGGCCATGCATACAACAGCCCTATGAGGGAGTTTCTATTACTGATCCCATTGTTAGGGATGAGGAAACTGAGGCACAGAGGGTTTAAGGTGCCTGAGCAAGATCACTCCGCCAGAATTGAGATGTGAACTCTGGCCACCTGCTCTGGACAGCCATATGTGTGTTCTTCCCGGGACAGTGGGCAGAGCCTGGGAGAGTGGGGGCAGTTTGGGTGGGGCAGAGCAGGGGTTCACCAGTGCTAGATCTGAGAGGAAGCTCTTTGCTCACTCACCATCTGCTTTGGAGGCTCTGGGCTGGGGTTCTGTAGCATCCAAGCTGGGGGGATCCACCAGGACAACCCCATGTTAGAGATTTCCTAAGTCAAACTTCTTTAATACCCACTACACTCTGATCTTTATAATTTCCTCCCTCGTACTAGCTTTTGGCTAAGCCTCCTGTTCTTTTTCTAGAAGTTTGAGGTTCACCAATAAGTTGTTTATTTGTGCTTGCTCTGTTTTCCTGACATGGGTATTTACTGCTATAAATTTCCCTCCTAGGACTGCTTTCATTGTATCCCATAAGTTCTGGTATGTTGTACTGTCGTTATCATTCAGTTGTAGAAACTGTCTAATTTCTTCTTTAATTTCATCTGTGACCCATTGAATACCCACCACAGTGTGCTAAATACTCTCATTTGAGTTATTTAATCCTCACGGCAGCCCAGTAACATTGGTACCATTATTAGCTCCATTTTACAGTTCAGAAAAGTGAGGCTCAGGGTGTCTCCACATGCCCAAGGTTGGCCTGGTGGTCATCTGTGTTTTTATCTTCAGGGACCATTTCCTCCCTGCTTTTGGAATAGGAGCTGCCATCTTTTACAGATCCTACCCACTCCTAGGCAATGTTGATTGGCTCAGTGATGAACACAAGATTCAAATTGGGCTAATCAGAGCCCTGGCAGGAGACTCTTGAATGTGGAGTCATGGGGAGGCTCTGGGGTTTTTAGCAGCCCAGATTTCTTGTTGGTGGGGGGTGGCAAACATGCTGAAGAGACTCCAACAAGGTCCAGCCATAGCCTGCCTGGAGCTGGGCAGCCTGGGGGCTTCAGCACACCTTCCACTTACTGGCTGACTGGGCTCCCAGCGATCTCTACCGTGCCTGGGTCTCTCCTCCACCCTTCTTTCTCATCATCCCTCTGCTTGCCTAGGGCTCCACCCTCCACAAGTGGCCTGGGGTATAGAGAGGGGCAAGAGGGGCTGTGGCCATGGGAAGATCCAGATGGGCCTGAGTCAAAACTGATGGCATAGATCACCCTCTCCTGCTGGACCCCTAGAGAATGACTGCAATCCCCAGCAATCGCCAAGGCCAGGCACTTGTCTCTGTTCACTGCGCCCAGAATGGTGCAGTCCAGAATGGTGTGGCGCACAGTAGGTGTTGCTGTCCGCTTGTGAAGTGGAGGAAGGAGTGGAGGGTGGGTGAACCGATACACTCTCAGGCCTGGCAGGGCTGCAGAGCTGGCTTTCCTGGGTGGAGTGAGCATGGTGTTTGGGCACAGTTGGTTCCCATGTGGCTCCTGGCTCTGGAAACCATTGGAGCTTGTGGGTGGGGCTCACGGGTGGTCCTCCCTGCTGACCTGTCCTCTCTCATCCCCCTTGTCATCTCTGTCTTTGGAGCCCTTTTGTATGGGGGCGGGTGGCTATCTCGACCCAAGCTGGATCCAATTTTTACGTTTTTTTCTTAACTTAGAAGAATATCTTTTGAACACAAAAGGCCAAGAATAAGCTGGGCATGGTGGCACACAACTGTTATCCCAGCACTTGGGGAGGCTGAGGCAGGAGAATCACAAATTTGACCCTAGCCTGGGCAACTTAGTAACATAGTGAGACCCTATTTCAAATGAAAAAGGGCTGGGGATGCAGCTCAGTGCAAAAGTGCAAAGGTCCTGGGTTCCATCCCAAGTACCACAAAAGCAAAAAACAAAACAAAACAAAGCAAAACTAAGGATATATGCCTTTATTTCTCTAGTCAGTGGCTGGGGTGATCCCAGTGTCAGCTCACCTGGTGGAACAGGAACCTGTGTAAAGCAGAGGGCTGAAGACTGAAGCCCAACTGCCAAGACCAGGGAAAGACTCTGCGACGACCAATGAAAATGTTTGGTGACAGTGAGGGAAGAAAGAGTGGCCTGTATGAACTCATGGTGTCATCAGGCCACATGTCATCTTTGAGCTGGGACTTGAACCCAGGCCCCTCTGGGTGCCTTCCTGAATTTCCCAGAGAGGATTCTTAGTTAGTACTGATTGTTTCAAAGTGAGTGTTGGGGCCGGTGAGATGGCTCAGCGGCATAAGCGCCTGCCTTGCAAGCGTGAGGGCCCGAGTTCGACTCCCAGATCCCACATACGAAAAAAAAGGGGCCGGTGATATCGCTCAGCGGCATGGGTGCCTGTTGGCACACAAGGTCCTGAGGTCGACCCCCCGGTACCCACAAAAAAAAAAAAAAAGTGAGTGTTGTCAGGGCTTACTCAACATGGCCTGGTGCTCCCACTCTGTCCCTGAGCCCCACCTTTCCCAGCCTCAGTGTGGGCCACAGATGGGGCTTGGCGGAGACTCACTCTGCCAGGCTGAGGGCCACTGTTAGGTCTGTCCCTTCTGTTCAGGGGTTTTTGAGCCAGGACGGGGTCCCAGGTTTGTGGAGAGGAAAGAAAGGGCCAAATCTGCCCCATGGGGCCGAATCCCTGAGTATTCTTC
Organism: Erethizon dorsatum; assembly: GCA_028451465.1. Lineage (NCBI taxonomy): Eukaryota > Metazoa > Chordata > Mammalia > Rodentia > Erethizontidae > Erethizon > Erethizon dorsatum. The sequence continues at coordinate 102,188,827 of CM051827.1, read as the reverse complement.
AAGACTGACCCCAAATTCTGTTGAAGTGGAATGAAGGTGCTTGCTTTTACCCTGGCTCCTTAGCTTGGCAGCTGCCACTGGCATCTGGCACAGACAAGGCAGGAGCATGGCACCAGGCTTGGCGCTCCAGGGGCTGGTCTGCTCAGCTAGCCTGGAAGCGAAGGGTTAACAGGCTGGGGAGGAGGGAGCAGCAGTCTTTGGCTAAAGAGCCTTGTTAATTGATTCCCTCATTCCCATTTGTTCCTGCTAAAGAGAGACAGATGAGAGGGAGCCCGCCAGGCCCGTCTTGGCACCCGACAGCTTGGCTGGGCACAGCTGTGCTCGTGGCTCTGGTGTTTCTCTGGGGGATGGGCCAGTGGCAGCAGAGATGAGGAGGTAGGGCAGTCACACGGCAGGCCCAGTGCCCTCTGCTCACCCTCAGGATAGCCACAGGCCATCTGAGTGCCCTTCTGAGAGGACAGATCTTTCATTTCACCTCGTGACACCTCTTTGATCATTTGGCCTGCCCTGTCACCACGTGGGCTGGCAGCTCCCTCAGCCTGAGGCCCCTGCCAGGCAGAGGCCTGGATGAGGTTTCTGCCTAGAAGAGGGACAGCTCCGGCCTGTCCGGGAGAGTTCCGTGCCTTTGTAGGCAGGCTGGAGCCCACGTCACAAGATGGGCATCTTTGCCATGGGCATAGCTCTGCCTGAATCCTCTGGGACTCACTCGCTTCAGACTAAACTTTTTGTCATCATCCTTTCTCATCTTCGTCTCAGCCAAGCTCAGTGGTGATGGTCAGATTATGCCACACAGGGCCCTGGCAGTCTCCCCTGAGAGAATGGAGTTCGAATGCCTCAATGCAGTCAAGCACATGACCCCAGAGTTCAAATCCTGGCTCAGCCATTTGCCAGCTGTATACATCACTACCTCTTTGGTTCTCAATTTTTTCATGTTTAAAATGGTGGCGATACAAGTACCTATCTGTAGTAGATTGCAGAAGCGGCTACAGCTCTCCTCCCCCCACTCTGAGTGTGCCCCACAGCAACACACCTTTGTAAGTTCTCTCATTAGCTTCATTCTGGGATGGCCTCGTGACTTACTGTGGCTGACAGGATGCGGAGGAAGTGACAGGGCCAGCTCTGAGCCCAAGCCTCAAGAGGCCTTGCAGGCTTTCGCTTGTTCTCTTGGAACCCTGCCCAGCAGCAGTGTGAACAAGCTGGGGCTGCCCTGCTGGATGAAGAGAGACACATGGCCCAGTCACTCCCGTCACTCTAGTGACAGCCAGCCAACCTCAGAAGCAGAGCCACGTAACTGACTTGAAGCTGACTGCTGATGCATCAAGTGTACCAGCCAAGAACAGAATAGCCCAGCTGAATTTCCAAGCCGTAGAATCATGAGCTTAACAAGTAAGTGGTGGTTGTTTTAAACCATAAACATTGGGACAACTTATTATGCAGCAAAAGCTAACTGATACACTATCTCAAATCACTGCTTTGTGGATTAGATGTTACAATGTGAGTAAAGTGCCCCAGAGTGTCACATAGAGCAAGATATCAGAAAGTAGAGCTCCTATGATTGTTGCCCAGGGTGAAGTCATTGACCACAAATTAAAGTCTCCTGCATTCACAACTGTTAACTAACTCATTAGTGCTCAAAAGTTAAAGAAAACTCTCTTTGACCTACCTTCTCCACACAACTCCTCCGCAGCAGTAACGAAAAGGATAGATGACATTATTGAGGGCTTGCTGTGTGCTGGCTCTGTAGCAGATATTTTATGTACTTGATCTCATCCAATCTTCATTCAATCTTATGTGAGAAGTGCTCTCATTTATATATTATTTCATTTCCACATTCATCATTTTAAATCCAAGCAAACCAAGGCTTGGAGATTCAAAGTCTATCTTGTCCAACATTACGTATTTAGGGAGTACAGAGAGACTGTCCAACTCTTGAGAAAGCAACTGACCACCCTCCACTTTTGTCTGCTTTTCCAATTCAGCCCTGATCCACAGACCCTTGCCTGGTAATCCCATCTCTGGGGACAGTCTTCCTCCAGCTTTTACTAGATGTTATAGTTAGTCTCACCCAACCACCCTGAGCCGGGGCACTGCTCTTTTGGCCTCTCACATGCGCAGCCAGACTATTCTTCCCTTCGTTAGCACAATGTTTTCTATCCTCTGCTCTCTTAAGGCCATGGATTTTTCCTTGGCCCGCCCCTTCTGGGCCTCTGAATGACAACTGCTCAGTTTTCCAAGATTTTGCAAATTTGTCCTCTTTCTATCTCTCTAGTCACTGACTCTCATGCTGTGTAAGGGACATTGAGGGCATTATCTACTTTGCACTCTTCCCTTATTCCCAGCCCCCAGCCCTGCAGCCATGTGTGAGCTGCCACTTTCTTACAGGAGCTGCACACCGCCCATCTGTGACTGCCCCAGGGTGGCACATGATTCAGGTCTACCCTATTCAAGTTCTTCTCCAAGGTTTTGGACTGGAAATGCAACAGTCTTCCTAGGCAGTTATAGAATATAAAAAATTGAGAAGGTGTGATTATGAACTTTTTCATACTTCTTCTTTTCAAATTACTTTCCTTGTTTTTGTGTGTGAGTAGTTCTTAGTAAATCTTCAGTAATTTAAAAAAAATTCTGTGCCTCTGGGATAGTTTTTTCCCACTTCACAAATGATACATTATCATCTGTCTCTATAGTTTTAGACCCAATGTGGCCAAGCCAGATCTATTGAGAAGAAAAAATTCTAAAAATAAAAATTGATCTCTGTTTAAAAAAAAAAGACTGGTGAGCTCAGTGCCGGGGTAGAGGCAGGTCTGCAGGTGTACAGCTGAGTGGCAAGGGGAGGACTCAAGGGAGCTGCTCTCCTGGTGATTCTTGTGGGTCAGTGCTTGGGAATCTGTAAGCCAGTGAGTCCCTGTCCATGCCCTTGATGTCCCAGTTGTGTCTCTGTCATTTACAAACCAGAGTTCTAAACAAGGGCCCCTGTCCTGCAGCCGCTCCATATACTTCTTCCTGAGCTACAGGGAGGCCTCCTAAGGACAGGGGGACAGGGGAGGGGAAACGTAGATAATGTAAGTCCCAGTCTTGGATTTCCTGGTCTTAGAAAAAAGCACCTCCAATCGCCAGCATACTCAAGCCACAGACCTAAAGTTAATTTCTGTCTCTCCCCTTTCCCTCACCCCTATGTTGAGACCATGAGGGAGGCCTAACAATTCCACCTCCTGAATAATCTTGCCTCTGACCACTCCCCTCCATCTCTGTTGCACCATTCTCTTCTCTACCCTGCATCTCACAACTGTCTTCTTCCTGGACTGGCTCCAGATGGGGTTCCCCAGTGCCAGCCTGTGCCCTTTGCCTGGGCATGCCGATGGAGAGCAAATCGCATTGCTTCTTTTAAGGCACCAAGACTTTCCCCTCCCATTGTGCTGGGAGCAAACCTACCAGCTCACACATGCTTGTTGGCCGGTTCTGGTCAGTGGTCTTCCTCTTGCATGCTGAAGGCATCACCTTTTTCTCTCCTCAGGACACCTGCCCTACTGTCCCGGGGCCTGGAGTTCTCCTGCCCTTGCTGCAGAATCCAGCTCCTTCTCCTTCCTGAAGTGGCAGTGGAGATGCTACCTCTTACTTTCTAGTCATTCTTGAAAAATCAGCCCTTGCCCCAGTTACTCGGTGTCCCAGGCCTCATTCATATTCATCAGTGACGTCGCAACCTGACTTACTTTGGTTGTCTGTGTGCTTGCTTTGAGTCCGCCCTTCTCACTCAAATATCAGGTCAGTGAGGGCATAAGTAGGTCGACCTTCACTGTGTCCCTTGCACCCAGCACAGGTGTGGTACATGAAAGGGTTTTTAGGACATGACTGAGTGGCAATTTAAGTCCAATGAGGGTGATGCTGTCCTCCCCATTCTACAGAAAAGAAAGTTAGGGCTGTCGCATGCAGAGCCAGCAGGTGGCAGAAGGAGGCTGACTCCTAAGTCTGGGTGAGGACAGAGCCTTTGGGTTTTCCACAAGGGCCACATTTGTGTCATGTTTCAATTCACAAAGCAAACCCGTGCCTGCTGTTCTATGTCCCGTTTCCACCCAGTCCATCCTCCCAATTTTATAGATGAGAAAATGGGAGCTGGCAGGTCCAAGGGGTGGGGTCTCTAGGGTCTCACAGGTGTTGTGGGCCCCTACACCTGTCACAGCTGCAGGGACTCAGTGAGAGCTTGCCCTGCCCAGCCAGGATCCCTGCGTGCAAGGGCACCACCTCTCTCCACCCCCTGTGCAGGCCATGCGCCTGTGCCTGTCACATCAAGTTCAAGTGACTCATGTGGCAGCGGCTCCTGGTCTGCCTGTCAGCACGTCAGCTAGTCCTGGTTACCATGACAACAGGATGCAAGGCACTAGGGCATCAGTGGGCTGTGGCTCTCTGAGGGGCAGTGCCATAGACTGAAGAGGGGGCTTGTTTCTTCCTCCTGTGGGAAGCTTGGCAAGGGCTGGAGCTGCTGGGGGCTAGGCAGCCCCTCCCTGCCTCCGTGCCTTGGCATTTCCTTCCTGCCATCTGTGCCGGAGCTGGGGGAAGGGCGGGAGCGCCTCCCTGGTGGGAGGGGCTTGGGCGCAGCCGGTTGGGAAGAACAGCCCTCCCAGCTGGGCTTAGTCCCCATCCCAGTTCTAAAGACCCTTCCAGGGGCCATGTTACACCACAGCCTTCCTCTCCTTAGGACAAAGAGGAAGTTCAAGACCCAGTTCAGCCAGAAAATTGGTCTCTAGCTTGGGGTAGCCCACTGAGGGAGTGTGCCTTCAAAGAAGGGGTCCTGAGGGAACTAGCCGGCTTTGTGCCAGCACCTGGCTAGGACTTCATCCCAGTTGCTTTTCCCAGCACTGTGTGTGCTCAGGATTATCATACCCATTCTGCAGCGGGAGAAACTGAGGTCCAGAAGTGACAGCTGCAAAGTGGTAGCACCAGGATTCAAATGCAGGCTCATTGGCTCCCAACCTTGTTCTTGCCAGACCCTTGCTATTGCCTCTGAGGGGAAGGGGTTCTCTCTGCCTCAGCCCCTTCGTTAGATCAGCTCATCTCTGCCAGAGAGAGGAAGGAGCACTGATCTGTTAGTCAGGTGACTGGCTTTGTTCCTGGCTCAGCAGACAGCTGTGAGACGCTCAGGTCTCCACCCCGCCCCAGGCCAAAGCCACTTTGTCCAGGAACTTTGGGAGGCCAGAGTGAAGGTACCCGCGGTGGACATGAGGCCACTGTGTCCTGCCCCAGGGAGAGGTTAAGACTGCACCCTGGATAGGTGACGGACAGGAGTGTGGCCAGCAGAGTCCGAGTTGTCAGGAGGAGCAGGGGCTTGCTTCCTTAACTGGGTGTCCAATGCGACACTGCTCCTTGGGAATTGCTTCTTGTGCCAGGAACCCTTACATTCTCCCTGGAGACACAGAGCTCTTCAGGCCTTGCAAAATGGTGACCACAAGTTGGTTCTGTGGCTCTTGTCACCCACTTCCATGCCACAGTAAGGAAGTGAGAGTGATCAGGGTGGGCAGGGGATGTGGGCAGTGAGAATTCCTTCCTTTATGTGGGGTGCAGTTGGGGTCCCTTAATTTCGGTGAGGAGGAAAAGCACTTTGCTCCAAGAGAAACACTTGGAGAATCTGACATGCGTCCCCCTGAATGTGACCCTGTCTTGAGCAGAGTCTAGAAGGGGTGGTGATACAGGGCTATCTGTGGTGGTGGAGCAAGCCCACGTTCTGTGGGTTAGAGCAGCCATCATGAAAGGGGACCCCTGCCAAGCAAGGTAATTTCTTGGAGTCTTAGGGGATGAACCTCCAGAAGCAGGAGATGAGAGATAGCAGCGGCAGGCAGACACCATTGCTCAGGCAGGAAAATCCTGGCTGTGGGATCCCAGCAAGGGCATCCGTAGAAGTTCCACTAGTAGTGCCCCAGAGGGGAGCTCTATGCCTGGGCTTCCCAGTGGACCAGCACTCCCCCATCTCAGGCCTTTCAGCCTGACCAGCCCCAGCAGAAGAGGGAAGGATGGTAAGACTGATGAGAAATTGGACTTCTGATACTAGATTGGAATTTTGATTCATAAAAATGAGACTTATAGTGCCTGAGAGTCCAGAAAAATTATGGGATTGGCCCCACATGTAGTCCAGGAGCAGGGGACCATACAGCAAGAATCCCAGCAGAGCTGAGAAAGAGTCCAGGCTGTTCTGCATTTGGCCCTAGCAGCACTAGCCATTCTGGACCCTTGGATGGTCCCAGGGGTGGGGATTTAACCCTGTGTCAGACCTTCTTCTTCCTAGGGGTGGCTGTCCCTCCACTGTCCCCACACAGCTCCTTTCTGTCCCTTTCAGTCCAGCTCCCAAGGCAGGAACCTGTAGCTCTGCTCCAGTGCTCTGGGAGTCCCCTGTCCCTCTTCTCCCCCTGCTCACTCTTGAACTGATTTTGTTTCTTGGGACTGAATTCAGTGTGGGAGTTGTGACAAGCTGTGTTCAGTACCCTCAAATGGACCGATAGATATATCCTCTGTTGCAGAAAGGGAAACTGAGGCCCAGGAACACCAAGGAACTTCCTAAGGCCATTTAGCAACCCCTGGCAGAGCCAGGCTAGGGTCTTGGTCTTCAGGTTGCTAGTCCTGGGTCTCCAGTCTCTGAGGATCGCAGGGAGAGATGGTTGGACCAGGTCCTTGGCAGGACCCACTTGCCAGCCCTTCCTGGGCTAAATAGCACATGCAGAGGGATAACAGAGGACAGAGGGCTAGAAAGACCCTTTCCCAGGGGACTTCTAGCCCGCTTCAGATCAGCAAAGACATCAGCACCTGACAGACCCATCCCGCACAGCCAGCCTTGAGAGGTAGTAGCCACTGAGACCCTCAGGAAGCGGGCATCTGCAGTGGCTACTGGGGCAAAGTCCAGCCAGGGAGGGTTGAAAAAGTACAGATTCTGGAGTTATACCTGAGGTCAAGCCCCGTCTCTACTAGTTAGTAGCTGTGTAGCCTTGGGCAAGTTATGTTGCCTCTCTGAGCCTGTTCTCTCCTATCTAAAAAGGGAAGGAGGCTCAGATTCAGTGTGAGGAGAATGAGCTCAGCACCCAAGGCACGTATCTCAGTGTCTGGCCTTCCAGGCAGCTTCCAGCCCCCCATGGAGAGCTCTGCTATCTCATCTTTCCTTTGGAACAATATGACCGAGGCCGAGGGTGGTGCCCTCATCCACCCTTCCCCTGCTCAGCCTGCGTGGACCCCCAAGGTCACCCCATCTATTTTTAAACTTTTTTTCTCCCTCCATCCCACCATTTCCGTCCTCTTTATCCCTCTCCCCCTTTTTTAGAAATGACATAATTAAAGGGGCTTAATGTTCTGCTGCTGAAATCTTCATTTTCTTGGGTAATTTCCACTATTTCATCAAAGAATAATTAATTGCATTGTCTTTAATCAATTGTTTTACAAATCCAGCAGTGGGAGGAATTCTCCCACCGTCTCCGCAGCTGCTCTCCCCTCCTGGGTGAGGCGCCAGCTCATGCCAAGGAGAGAGCTGGCTGCCAGAGCTGGGTGGGTGGGGGACACAGGGGCGGAATACAGTTTCCCCAGCACTGGGGAAGGAGAGCAGGGGGCTGGGAATCCACCTGGCAGCCGCACAGGGAGTGCCACCTGCAGAGTGGCAGGCCCTGGGAAGGGGCTGTGCGCCCTGTGAGCTTGGGCCTCCTGGCCTGGGCAGGTGGGGAGGGTTGGTCCCATTTAGCAGATGCAGAAAATGAGGCCCAGAGAGGAACTCAAGAGGGAAGATAAGACCACCATCAACATCTTGGAGAGGGGGGCTGGTGACCAGGAGAAGGGAAGGATGGGACTTTCCCAAAGAAGAGTGGCTGCAACATTCGTGGATGCTTCTCTAGTGCTCCTAAGGCTGCTCCTGATCTTCCCTACCATGCTCCTCTGCCCATCCCCTCGTCCTTCCCACCACGCATTTTGCCCCAGGCAGAGGGTTGTGTGGGAATGTAGAACCTGTGGTTCCGGTCTTCCTTTTTCTCCTTCTCTGTGGAGTTACCTGTGTGTTACGGTGTAGATCTACATTGGCCCCTAAAGCCTCATGTGTTGGCAAGGTGACTGGATTATGGGGGCATTACAGCTGCTTTGCTGTTAGGAGGCAGGGTCTGGACAGAACAGGCAGGCCACTGGGTGTGATTTAGAAGGGTTTATCTCCCTTCCCAGCTCCTCTCTTGGCTGTCTCTGCTTCCTGGTTCCCATGAAGTGAGCAGCTTTCCTCCACCAGCCCTTTCCACCATACCTTCCTGCCTTTGAGCTGGCCAACTATGGACTAAACATAGCCAAAAAAAAATAAGCCTCTCCTCCCTTAAGTTGCAGGTGTTAGATGTTTTGTCCCAGCAATAGGAAAGTGACCCTGCAGGGCCAGCCTGTCTGCAGACATCCCACTCAGCTGTAACCAACCACCCCAGCCCTTCACTCACCAGTCTCCATGACTGTCCGGAGGAGGGCAGAAGGGCCCTGCAGAGGGCAGGAGGCACCGCAAAGCTCCTGCACTGGAGCATCTGTGCTGCCCCGGGCACTCTGTATCAGTCTGGACCCTGAATCTTCCTTTCCATGCAGCTCCCTTAGGCTTGGTCTTTGGTTTACCTTCCTCCTGTGGATCAGGAGCAACACACAGGAAGGTGAGGTGGGGTGCAGAACACTGGCGTAGCAATACATGGAGACAGGATGATTGTAAAACATGCAAAAACTCAAAGCACGCAGACTTTGGGGCCACAGAGCAGGACTAAAGCAAGGGCTCCAAACCCTTTGGGAAAGCAGTGACACTGCCCAGATGTGAAAGTTCATCACACAGGCTGCTTGATATGGGCAAGTTACTTCGTCTCTCCAGATCCAAGATCCTCAGTCTACTGAGTGAGCTCCAAGAAAAACTCTGCATCTGCATGGACACAAGCCTACGGGTAAGCAAGGTTAATTCGTGCCGCATATAGCGTTTCTCATAGCTTTTCGTGATGTATACATCCAAAGAGGGGTTAAAGGCATTGACTTCAAAGGGCTACCGTTGTAAGAAGCTGCATGGACTCTGTGCCATCTGCTCAGCACAGTGCTGAGGATACAGAGAGGAGAAAGACACATTCTGTTTTCCAGCTTGTCAGTCTAACATGGGACAAAATAGGTTAACAATCATTGCAGTGCAACAAAATACAGTGACAAGAGGGGTGCATGGCAGATCAAGGTGGCTGGGTCTTGACAGGTTAGTAGGAGTTTTCCAGGCAAAGAAGGGGAAGGGAATCAAGGTAGAGAGAACAGTGTGGGTAAAGGCATGGAGGCATGACATACTCGTGTCCAGAGAATTGGGGGCAGCTCCATCTCAGTGGAACATTAAGGCTGAGACAAAGAAAGCTAAAGACAAGGCTGGAGAGACAACTGGAGGACAATTTTAAAAGTCCTTAAACATTAGCCCAAGGGATTTGGGCCTTATCCTCTGGACAACTGGGGAGCTATGGAATGTTAAGGAGCAGGAGCAATATGATCAGATCTATGTATTGGAAAGTGCTTTTCTTCAGTGGTGGCTAGGGTCGGGATGGGTTGAGGTGGGGATTGAAGGGATGGAGAGAAGGGAAGGGCTGCTGCAACAGGTGAGGGTGTGGCCTGTGTTGGGCAGAGCCAAGAGAGGGAGGGGTTCAGAGATGTGCAGGAAGGGGGATCAAGCAGTCAGTGACTGGATGCTGAGGATAAGGAAGGGGCTGAGGGGCAGATGGGGGAGTAGGTGACCACGGTCAAGGGTGGACATGGAGGCACAGGAGGGTGGTCTGTGGTAGGGTGTCTCAGTCTGTTTTTGCTGCTGTAACAGAACACCTCAGACAGGGTAACACTTGCACAATAGAAGTTTATGTGGCATCCAGTTCTGGAGGCTGGGAAGTCCAAGGTCAAAGGGCTGCAACTGGTGAGGGCCTTCTTGCTGCATCCTAACATGGTGGATGCTGTCACACTGTAAAAGAGCACATGTGCTGCAGAGGGCAAGGGAGGAAGGGGGCTGAGCTCATCCTGTGGTCAGGGGCCACATCTGAACTAATCAACCTGCTCCTGCCATAATGACACTCGCCTATTTATGAAGGCTCGACCTCAGCTCTTAAAGCTCCTGCCTGCTGTTACTTTGGGGGTTATGCTTCCTGACCAAGGTGTTGTTCAGTACAGAGGCTAGATTGCTTCCCCAGGGCCCTGGGTTAGATTCTCAGTGCCGCCAAGAAAAACTTTCCAACATGAGAACTTTGGGTGACACATTCAAACTGCAGCACAGGAGGGGTTGAGTTTGACACTGGTGTCACTGACATAGTTTCTCTGGAAGGCCAGTGGGTCAGACTGTGGGGGAAGGCAGCAAGGGGTAAATGAGGAGCGGTGTATTTTCTGTGTACAAAGTCACCCTAAAACCTTGTGGCTTAGAACAATGAACACTGTCTCAGCCACTTGCTTTCTGGAGTAGTAACCTGGGATGGACTTGGTTGGGGGCTCTGGCATTGGGTCCTTCTTGCAGCTAAGACACACCAGGCCGGTTGCAGGAACCCCTCTTTGATCATTCACCCCCATGACTGTGATGGGTGCTGGTTTTGATGGGAAGTCCTTTTCCTCTTCCTCGGGCTGCTTGTGTGTCCTCACAACATGGCAGCCTTCACCCCAATCCCAGAAGGCAATTCAAGACTGAGCAAGGCTCAGCCTCAGTGGCCATTCTGATGAGCTCTCAGAAGCTCCTGCTGTCATAGTCCTAATATCCCATTGTTTGCACAGATTGCCCCTGATATGGTTTACATCTAGAAGTTTCCCAAAGCGCATGAGTACTCATGCGCTCAAAGGCAGAGCATTTGGAAGGTGATTAGATTATTGGGCTCATAGCTGACTTGCTGTTAAGAGGTAGGGTCCAGTCAGAAGAGGCAGGTCACTGGGGGCCTGGCCTGGAAGGGTTTATCGCCCTGTTCCAGCTCCTCTCTTTGCTCTCCACTTCCCGAGCACCATGAAGTGAGTAGCTTTCTCTCTGCCATGCCCCTCTGCCCTGCTGTTCTGTTGTGCAGCCCACTGACTTTTGAAGCATAAGTCAAAATAAACCTCTCCTCCTCTAAGTCTTGGGTGTCGGATATTGTGTCTCAGCGACAAGAAAGTGACTAAGATAGCTTGATTCTATGACTGCATAAGTGTGACACCCCCAGGAGATGACAAGCATGGGGAATCCTTTGGAACTCAGCGATCACAAGGACTTCCCTCTTCAACTCTCATTTTTGATGAGGAAACCAAGACCTAGAGATGGGCAGGGACTTGACCAGTGCCACTCAGCAAATTTGGGCCAGTCCAGGGCTCACAGTGGATACTACACAGGACTAAAAGACAGCACCCTTAAGGCTCAGGACCAGTAGGAACTTGGAGTGGGGGCTGAGGGACTGGCCAGGCCTCTGAGAGCCTACTGGGGAGTGGACCTCCCTCTCTCTGCATGATCCACTGCCCCTGGATACCGGCACTAAGACATGGCTGCTTTTGTCAGTTGTCAGTGGCCTCCGCCCTTGTCCCCCACAGCTCCTCATTCTCGCAGAACTATGGGAGGTACATCCCCCTTGCTCATTGCTCCTCTTCATTCACTCACTGCTCAACAAAGGTTCACCAAAACTCTACTGTGTGCCTGGGCTCCCTAAGGCCCACTTGGACATATCTGTCCCCTGACTTCATCCCTGAAATGTAGCCTCCTGTGGGGGCAGACCCATGCGAAGCAGACAAAGACAGAGACATAGTTACACAAATTGTAAACTGTGCCTTGGAGGCTTTCTGAGGCAGTGGAATTTAGTTCTAGGACCAAAGGGATCAGGTAGGTAGTGTTTGGGGTGACGGCACGGGCGGGGTGGTCTAGGCAGAGGGGCCAGAGTGTCGGATTGTCAGGAGGGGACCACGGTGTTGGAAGTGGGGTTGGCACCGGAAATTCAGCAGGAAACCTTGTGTGGTCCAAGCTGCACGGCAAGTGAGGAGCTGATGGAAAGGGTGCGACACAAAGGGTGTTGACAGACAGGGTGTGGCAGAGTGGGCAGAGGCAGCCAGGCGGGCTCGGTCTGACTGCTGCATAACCAATAAGCCCGTCTGGCCGGGAGTGGCAAAATGCGGCATACTGGCATGCAGGACGACTGCCACCAAGGCTGCCCTGAGCAGGACCCTTGGCCTGAAGGATAGGTAGGCAGTCCGTGAAGGACTAAAAGAAAGCAGAGGCTGCTGCTAGGACCCTGGGACAGTGAGAGAGAGGCAGCAGGCAGGGAAAGGAGATGCTGTAAGAGTTTGGGGCCCCAGAGCCAAGCAGAGATTTGGCAGAGAGGAGACCCCAAGGAGGCAGAGTCTTAGGATTCAGAGCCTCTCCAGAGAACATCCGGTGGACTTCCTGTTCACTTTGACCCGGGGTGTGGGGGAAGCCTGAGCTGAGCTAGCTCTGCTGCTGATCCGCTTTGTGGCCTTGAGGAGGCCCCTGTCTCTGTCTGAGCCAGTGCCCTTGACTGTCAAATATGCATTAAGAGCCTCACCTCCAAGGAAATTGTCAGGATCAAAGGGAAAATGGAAAAGAAAGGGCCACATTGAGGGGGATCCTCCCAACCCCCACGAGGGTTTGGGGTTTGCTGCTACTAATGAGTGTGTGTGGGGACTAGCTTGGGATTCTATTAGCCCTGGGCTGTGGTGCGCCAGGCTAGCTAACAGCAGGCAGGGGCTGCTTCCATCAAGGGTGGTGGGGTTAAGTGGGTGCTAAGAGGATTAGCGGGTCCTCGTGAGGGCCCAGGCCCAACATGATCTGCTCCCACTGCCCCTGCCTCCAGCCCAGGCTGTCTGGATACCCAGCTGCATGCCCTGGGGAGGGTGGGGGGAGAGTAGCACAGGCTGGGGGAGAGGGGTGGAAGGAGATGGAGGGAAGGAGGTAGGGAGGAGGGGCTCAGAGGAGCCACGAAAATCTGTTGCATCCCCTACATCTATACGCATGCACACATTTGTGTGCACACAAACACTCTCGACCCTACAAAAAAATGTGTACAGTATGTGCTTGCACACACGAGCACACACACATGCACATCACATAAACATGTGGTACAGAGAGACACACATGTACACACATGCATACTCACATGCACACACAGGTACACACAGCCAGCCCAATGATGCCCTCCCATAGTTTCCAGCCTCTCGCACAGTCTGAGACTCGGGCTCTCTCATGTCCCCAGGCTGAACTGATGTTCCTTCAGTCTTATGACAGTCACACACAGCCTGGTGGCTTTCACAGTGTCCCCTGAGGCTAGAAAGGGCCTGGACCAGGACTTGAACTCATTTTGGAGGGTGTGCCTATCTATGTGTGTCAGGGTGAATCTGGGAGCTCCCAAGGAGTCCCACCCCAGGGAAAGGAAGGGGGCTGAGGCTGGTAGAAACATCCCACATATGGCATGGAATTGCCCAAACACATGGCTGTCGTGTATACACACACACACACACACACACACACACACACACACACACACACACACAGAGCTGCTTTCCCTACCCCTGCCCTCTGGTTCTCTCAGGTCCATGGACTGGGTTGAGGGCTTCTGGCCAAGGGCCAGGAGGCCCAGGAAAAGAGTGCAGACCAGCTCGATTTCGTGCCTAGGTCCAGGGGCAGAAGATGAGAGGAAGGATGTGCACTGGGATCTACAAGGGCTGCTTCTGAGTGCTCGGTGTTATGCTGGCAACTTTCCTCTCATTAAACTTTAAAGCGAAAGGTTGGGGGAGGTTCTCAGAGCCAGGGTGGAAAGGGCTGGCCCTGACCTCAGGCATCTGTCTCCACACCTCAGTGGCCTGGCTTGGAAGGCGCAGAAGCTGGAGTGGCCCTGGCAAAGCTGCCAATAGCAGCTCCCACCCCATACACTATCTCTGATGTCCCTACTGGGGTTCGGGGTGAAGAGAAGGTGGACACAAAGGCAGAGTGGGCTGGGGTCAAGGGCATGGATCCCTGCATGTATCCATGGTACCTTGAGCCCCAGAGGATCCAGAGACACTGAGCCTGACCTGGGCCAGTTCTTAAATCTCCCCCAAGGGGCAGCTCCAGGCAGGCGAGAGAGAAGCCACACTCTGTGGCTTCCCAGAGCGGCCCCTGCAGCCTGCCAGGGGTCTGGCCAGTGCTGCAGCCAGAGATTTACGGCCCTCAGAGAACACCCAGCCCGAAGGTGGCACAGACAGTAAATCAAGCTCCAGCTTGGCCTCGGGCTGGCCCTGCTGCCTCCGAGGCCTCTCACGGTCCTGCCAAGCCAGACCAGGAGCTGGTGGGCATCAGGGCGGAGGCCTAGCCAGCCCTCATCCTTCACTTTCCTGCCCTGTGGTGACTCTCTGGGGGCTGCCAGGCCTGGGGGCTAGAGGTTAAGGGCAGAGGATGTCAGAGCTGCCTGCTGGGTCCAAGAGCAGCTCTCCCACCTTAAGGTGTGAGGGACTAGTGGCACTTGCGGGGCACCCATTTCTTCATCTATAAGTGGGGACAGTGGTCCTACCAACACTGTGGCCCTCATGAGGGCTTAGTGGGTTTGCTGAGGTGCTTAAAATGGCCTGGGAGGGAAGCTACTCTTCCCAGAGGCCCCAAGGCAACATGCAGAGATTGGAGCATGGGTGGGTTTCCCTGTCCTGGTGTCTGTCTGGGTGCTAGGGGAGGGGTCAGGGCAGCCCCTCTCCAGAAGCTGCTGTGAGATGGTGGTCTCAAAATGGGAGGGCCATGCCAGGGCCACTGGGTGACTAGGGAGGGGCCAGGAGGTGTTGCCACTGCAGCCTGTGCGGGCTGAGAGACAAGGACAGAGGCTGCAACCAGCCCCCACTGTCCAGCCCACATCCTCACGGCCCTCCCTCTTCTGGACAAGCCTAAGGAAACAGATGCTATCCTTGTTCAAGATGAGTTTGCTGAGTCTCAGCGGGGAAAGTGACTTGCCCAAGGGCACATGTCCTGTAAAGCGCAGGCTGAAATCTGAATGGGCCTCTGTCCCCAGGCCTGGGAGCTCAGTGTTTCTCAGAATACACCAGGACCCTGGGTCAGGTCAGGACGCCAGGAGCCGGAGGCCTGGCAGACAGCGGGTGCGTCCCAAGGTGCCTTCCTTCTGCCTCCACCACCTCCTTCCAGCACAGAGCCACAGGATACCAGGCAGAGCCTTGCTGGGGCTGAGGAGGGGGAGCAGGGGGGCCCAGGGCTCAAGGAAGTCCCAAGCTCCACCCTGGGGAGGCTCAGGAGGCAGGCTGGGGCCCTGGGGCCATGTCACCTAGCAACTCGGCCCTGGAGACCCCACCTGTCTGCCTCAGGTGCCCCTGGGGGCTGTCTCAACAGCTGTGCCTGGGAGCAGGTGTCTGGCCACAGCTCTGCTGGGCTTGGGTGTAGCAGAGAGATGAGGGCTGAGCTCCCAGGGGGTGGTGGGGGTCTCCTCCTCCAGGCCGAAGCTGCTGGAGTGGCCTGGGAACTGGCCTCTCCGTTAAGTCCTGGCTTCTTTCTTTCTGAGTTGGTCTCCACCTCCCTTCTGGATCTGTCTCCCTCCTCTGTCTCTCACTTCCTGCCTCTGCCTCCAGAGGCTCTTTCCCCTCTCAGTTCTCCTCCAGGGTTCTGTCTGTCTGTCCGTCTCTTTTCCCATCTCATCGTCTTAAGTTTTTTCAAATCTCTCCTACTTCTCTCTCTCCCATGTCCCTCCATTTCCCTGTCTCTTTGTCTCTATCTCTCTCTGTCCACCCGACATTCTTCTCTCCACCCTTGTCCTTGGTCTCCACCATCAGACTTGCTGGTTTCCCTGCCTCCCCCAGCCAAGGAGCAGTGGGGGCGGCATAGGTTCTGGCCCCCACGAGGTCAAGTGGGAAGTGCAGGGAAGCCAGTCTGAGCACAGAGACCAAAATCCACCTCACAGCCTAGAACCGGCCTCTCCTTTTGGGCCTCAGTTTCCTCATCTGTTAAATAGGTCTAGCAGCCCTCATGGGAAGGTCTAAGTGCCCTCTGGCTACTGTTGGTTATGAACTATGATAGAAACGGACAGAAGGTCAGACCAAGGTGGTGTCCTGTCTTATTGCTGGAGAAAAGGTGCCTTGGTGGCCAGCCTCTGCCCTCACTGTCCGGCCAGCAGCCTTGGCAGGCATCACCCTGTGGCAGATGTATTCTGAGCACGCTGAGTCAGGGAGGCCCTGCACACCTGGGTGGCTTCGGCTGCATCCTTGCGCCCTCTGCTGGCTTAATGTAGACACTGTTGCCCTGCTCGGGTCATGGGCACTGACCCCAGGGTTTTGCAGAGGGGCAGTGGGCATCAGTGAATGCCAACAGGAGCTAAACAATAGCACACTTGGCCTGCACCACGCACTCTTTCAGGTGTGTCTGTGCGCACTTACCTTTGTCCTCACCCAGCCCTACTGTGGTCTCTGTCTCAGCCGGAGACTCTGCTCCACAGTCAGCCCTCCAACCCACTTCCGCCTCTGAGCATCGCCAGCAGGCTCCTGTGGCCCAGCGCTAGTGACACCTCACACTCTGGGGCTGGGTGTTTGTCTGATGAATACTTATTTACACCTGTGGGAGACGGCAGAGCTAAAGGAGCCCAAAGACTCTATCCGGCCTGATTGTGTCATTTTAAGACCGGGGAAACTGAGGCCCAGAAGGGGAGCATGACTGTCCCAAGGTCATGCCTTTGAATAAGTGGGTGGATGGCAGAGTTGATCTTCTGGGTCCTTGCTCAGCTCAGGGTGGCGCCTCCGGGTCACTGTCCAGGAGCCCAAGGCAGCGTGGGGTCAGGGACAAGAGACAGAGCCCTGCGTGCAGCCTTCTGGGTGAGGTGCCGTGGCAGGCACCCCATCCTCAGTGTGTGTGAGTCTGGAATTCTGGGGGGCAACAAGAAGCTCGGAGGACATGTATGGGTAACGGGGTGCTATCGTAGGGCACAGCAGGAAAGGGGGTGTGGGCTCAGATGTGAGCATGGATAGGACAGGTGAGTGTGTGGAGCAATCGTGAGTGCTGTCTTTGCAACCTGGTTGGGGGGGTCCCTGGAAGGGGGTGGTAGGTATTAGAGGGGTCCCAGATTGCCAGGCCAAGGAGAGTTAGGGTTAGGGTTTAGGTTCCAGTCTTCTTGCCCCTTCACCAGGCTTCCCAGCATCTGCTCTGTGCCAGGCAGAACCAGAGAATGGGAAGGCCACAGCTGCCATCTGCATGGAGCCTGAGGTCCAGGGGCCCGATGAGCACAAACTGTCATTCCAGAAACAGGCCTTTCAAATCCACCCCAGGGTGACAGAAGTCAGAGCAGCAGCATCCCCAGGAAACACTCTGGGATAGAGGAACTGTTCTGGTGCCTGTCTTGGGTGGGAGACCCATGGGGACTGCACGGGCTGACACACGAGAGCTGTTCGGTTCCAATTAGCGTGCTTCGCAATGGGCAAGTTCTGTGTTGATCAAGAAGATGGGAGCTAGAGCCTGGTGGAGCACACCTGTAATCCCAGCATCCAGGGGGCTGAGGCCAGAGGACTGCAAGTTCAATCCTTGCCTGGTCAATTTAATAACTTAATGAAACCCTGTCTCAGAATAAAACATTTAAAAAGGGGTGGGGATGTAGCACAACGTGAAGGCCCCGAGTTAATCCTCAGTCTTAAAAAATCAAAAAAGGAGAAAGAGCCAGGCACCTGTGGGGAATACTGGGATGGGCAGGAGCCATTGCCTCTCCAGGGTGGAGGACTTAGAAGCCAGCAGAGAATTTAGTGCAGGATTTGCTGATGGGGCTGAATGCTGCTGGAGGAGGCCTGGGAGATGGAGCCACAAAGATTTGAGGAGGTTCAGAGGTCCCTGGACATCTATCTCTGGACAGCAGGAGCAGCGGGAAGCACTCCCAAGTCATGTGCCCTCACACTTACTTGCTGTCTCTGCGGGTGCCCAGGCGTCTGCTTTATAGGGTTTCAGGGTACACCCACATCTTCACGTGTTTCTCTGGGGCCACCCTGACATGCCTGCTGCAGACTAGTATTAGGAAACTAGAGCCTGAGCTTCTTGCCAAGCTTTGGCCTCTGTGAATCCAGATCCCGAGAGTCTCTGGGTTGGAAAGTCTCTCCAGCTTGCCACCCACTGCCTCCCCTGGCAGGGAGAAACTGATGTGCCCAAGGCGGCACAGGCGGCTTGCTGTCATAGTGTAACCAGACATGGATCTACATTGCCAGGCCAGGTTCCCAGCCCCTTTGTCATGCCCAAGGAATTCCCAGCTGCTGTGCTTTGGGAGGGGTGGGCGGGGCTTGCAGTGGTTCAGGGGGGCCTGGCAGCTGCCGGTGACCCCACCCTGCAAGTGCCTATGTCTCCCGGGTTGGTGGGAGGCCATCTAGGGCTGTTGGCTGCTCAGGGCTCATGCTCACCTCCTATCCCTGTGACCCAAAACAGAGACTCTGGCGGGCACTGCTGGCCACCAGGGGAGAGATGTAGAATCCTGACTCTGGCTCCAATAGCAGGAGGCTCTGCTGAGTGCTGTCACGTGGGAGCGCTGCCCAAACCCTGCCTGCAGCACCTCATTAGGATGTCAGTGGCCGCGCCAGCTGAGAGGCAAGGTTACTGTGAACACAGGGAAGGTGAGGGCGCTCACCGCCAGCCCATACTGCTCCACTGCCCCGTGGGCCCTGGCTCTCTACCCGAGGTGGCTGACTGTCTCCGGTCTCACCTCTGCCTACAGCAACCATCTCCTCCCTTTCCTCTCCTCCTTCCCTTCTCTTCCTTCCCTCTTCCTTTCCTTGGTCTTGGGGCTCTGGCCTGACTTACTTCCCTCCCACCCTGACCCCTTTGGAGCCTCGCAGATCTGGTCTGTGCCCCAGTTCCTGCTCCTGCTGTTCCCTAGTTCTGTGACCTTGGACAAGTTGCTAAACCTCTGAGCTGCAATTTATTTATTGCAAAATGGGGCTGATAGATCCTATCTCATGAATAGATTATGAGGATCCAAATTATCTGGACTTGGTTGAGGGCTTGCTCTAGTGCCAGCACTGTGCCTGTGTTTGACATGAATTATCTTCTTTAGCTATCAGGGGCAGCTACCATCCTCACCACCCCCATTTTATAGACAGGTAAACTGAGGCCTGGAGAGAGGCTTGCTCCTTGTAGTATAGCTATAAGTGTAGAGCTGGGCTTGTTGGCTTCAACAGTTTTGTTCTCTGCCAGGTGGCAGGGCACTGAGGGAGCAGGTAAGGCCATGGGCGGGAGTGTGGTCTCACCAAGCAGGGAGGTGGGCAAGGCCAGTCCTGGGTCACATGTGTAGGAGTTAAGATCGGGAGAATGGAGAAAGTGCTAACCATCCCTGGAGATTGGGACAAGTCAGTGCAGCAATACCAGAGACACAATCCAGGCTCCACCTTCTCCTCTGTCCACGCAAAGAGTACTTGAACTGCCTCAGTGGAGGTGGAGTGTGACAGTTACACCCAGCCAGTGCTGGAGGATTTTCCCTTCTCCTTCTGCAATCAGTGTTACAAATCCTGGGCTCTCTGCCCAAGGGAAGACAATCTTTAGTCCCTACCCAAGTACCCGAGTTTACCTGTGAATAATATATGTCTTCAGCTGAAGAGAGCACAGCTCAGAGTGGGGCCTGGGCCTGCCCAAATCACACAGCCAGGGGAGCCGAGGCCCTGTCCCTCCTTCCTCAGCAGGCACGTGCCCTCCTCAAGGCCACGGAGGGGTGAGGCCGGCTCTCCCCTCAGCTGACACTTCCTAGCATTCCGAAGGCCTTGCCGGCTTGAGGTAGATCTTAATCACTAGGTGCTGGCCCTGCGGGGATCTTCCATACTCTCGGGTCTTTAGATCTTGGAGTTTCATTTTGGGTTTTGAAAATTAACACATTTATGCCAGGCAGGGAGGATTGTAAATCAATACTGCTGTGATTGGTAAGGTGCAGAAGGGCCAGCACACTGAATGGCCGAGCCACAGCACCTCCTGAGCCTGGACCTCCTCCTCCGCTCTGTCTTAGAGACGTGGCTCAGGAAGGGTGAATGCAGCAAGTGGAAGCTGAGCACTTCACACCGAACTCCCTGCTAAGCACTTTCTGGGCAGCAGTAGACCTTCTCAAGGTCCAGCCCCTATGCATCAGTTAACCCCGGATGGCCTGGCCAGGAATAAATTCTGGGAAGATCCAGGGAGCCCATTTTGGTGGTGGCAAGTTTGAGGTTAAAGTGGGATGTACAGGAGAGGGGACTTGGCTGTAAGGTTTACCTTTCTGAGCAAATCAATCAACCTCTCTATGTGTCACTATTCCATCTGCAAAATGGGAATAACAGCAGCACAACCTCACGGGGTACTGTCGGGGGCCCGTGACTTGGTTGGGGTGAGACTAGGAAAGGGCTCATGGGATTTAGCAAGGGTGTCCTGATGGCTCAGTCACTCCTGCAGTGGGCCGGGGAAGCAATGGCCAATGAGGAAGTGAGATGGGACTCAAGAATGACACTTGGAGAGCCTCTGGGAAGGAGGAGGATGGCGCTGAGAAGCTGGGGGAGGGAGTTTCAAAGTTGTCCCAAGAGGTGGGTGTGTTTATTAGTGAGACGGCTGGGGAGGAGGGGAGAGAGGAAGGGGTGGGGTCCAGGTCTGGTGGGGGCCTGCAGGCCCTTCCAAGGACTGGCTGGTGTGTCCCATGGTTGGGTCTTTGGCAAACGGGGTGGGAGACTTTGGGGGCCTGGGTGGGTGCCTAAAATCATGGCTGTAGAAAGGCCACTTAGGGGCAGCCTGGGCAGGGAGGGAAGTGGCTCCTAGAGGAGGAGGAATGTGGGTGACAAGGTCCCAGGGAGGCCAGGCCTGAGTAGGCAGGATGAGGACAGTGAATAGAGAGGCTGAGGCTGGGAAGAGGGCACAGGAGGAGTCCCAGGTGGGGACAACATCCACATGTGGCATGGTGGGTGTGCCTGGGTAGTGTGCAGGAGGAGGGAGTACGGTTGGGGATAAGAGAACCCAGAACCACAATGCAGGGGGGCTGTGCAGTCAGGGGTAAGGAAGGATTGGGTGAAGTCTGGGCTGGGCCTCCAGCTTAAGGGGTAAGCAGGGGTGAAGAGGGTGAGGGAGAGGAAGTGGGGGATGGCTAAATGGTGGGGAGGGGAATGGAGGGGCATGCTGAGGACCAGGGGTTCTTGCCCCACTTGGGGAGGCAGGTCCTGGTTCACAGACTGATGGGCCATCCTAGTTTGGACATCAGGATCAGAATCTGGCATGGTGATGGGGATGGGCACTGGTCAGGACTGTACCCACAGAGCCCTTGATGGCCACTCCTTCCCTGAACAGTCTTCTGTGCCTTGACTGTCTCCCCTTGAGGGTGAGGTCCTTACACTGGGCATGAGGCTAAGTCACCTAAGTCACCAGTGCTTCCCCAGCCAAACAGGTGGGAGCCGCTGCTGGGAGCAGTGGGAAGAGGCGGCTGGGGTGCTTCATGGAGAGCGGGTTCCCAGAGACTTGGCCCCGGGAGAGCCTGGAGGCTGGAGGGGTCTGGCTGGATGCTCTGCGGCCTCTGGCAAATTCCTGATATCTCCTCCACCTTCTTCTTTCTTCACAAG
Source organism: Erethizon dorsatum (assembly GCA_028451465.1). Lineage (NCBI taxonomy): Eukaryota > Metazoa > Chordata > Mammalia > Rodentia > Erethizontidae > Erethizon > Erethizon dorsatum. Next base: position 102,167,350 of record CM051827.1, on the reverse strand, counting down.
TCTGGGGGCAATGGAGCTTCATAGGTGTGGAGAGAGCCCACACAGTGCCTGGCACATCCGGCACATACCAAGAGCCTGGGGGAGCCTGTTGTTTTGTATTGGGGATTGAACCCTGGGCCTGTGTGCTGACCTATGTCTTCAGCCCTTTCTTTTACTTTTTATTTTGAGATGGGGTCTCACTAAGTTGCTAAATTGCCCAGGCTGGGCTCCAACTTGGGATCCTCCTGCCTCAGCCTCTCAGAGGGCTGGGATTACAGGCATGTGCTACCATACCTGGTTTATGATTCCTTCTAATCGATTATTACTATTACGTGGTGCTTCCCAGAGTAGGGCCTGTTGTCTGAGGCATCTGGGTCCTGGGAGGGGCCAGGATCAGGGTTTTGTCCCTGCTCTGAGTGCCCGAGTCCCGGAAATCCTCATGGGTTGGTTCTGGTGCCTTTTCTGAAGCTGGCTGGAAGCCAGAAGTGGGGGAGTAATCTACCCCATGCTTGCCAGCTGGGTGACCCGGCAAATCCCTGACTCTTTCTGGGTGACTTTCCTTCCCTGTAAAATACCTAATGATGCTATTACCTCATCCCGTTCACTCATTCACATGTTTATTGGGTAGGCGTTTAGTGAAGCCAGGCAATGCTGCCACCAGATGAAGAGAGGTGAAGTATGGCTATGGGCCTTGCCTGGAGCTAGGCTTAGGTGCTCTGTGCCCACTCCCAAGGTTCAGCTCTGGCCAGCTCCCCTCATACCCCCAGCCCCAAGCCTCAAGCCTCCCCCAGTGGCCTGGCTCCCTGCAAGGTGAAACTCGGGCGCCCTCTTGTGGCCATAGCCCTCCACTCCCTGCCCCTCTTGGGTGGGGGTTGGCTGGGCTCCCCAGTGCTTGGTGTCAGCACAGAGGGGTTGGCTCCTGCCCCTGGGTTATGCAGAAAAAACAGTGAAAGGCCTGCAACTTGTCCCAGACCACACTGCCGGGTTGGTCCTGCCTCCAGCCACATGTCCTCACCTGGGGGATCGAGGAGGAGGCTGGCCCTGCTGTTTCCCACCTTTTCCAGGCCTCCCTCCCCAGGCTGCTTCTTGCTGGCAGGACAGCCCAGGACTGCCTGGGCCTAGCATGCCCGCTAGCTCGTGGGCAGGCCCTGGAAACAAATGGCTGGTGCAAGTGGGTGTTTGGCGGCACTGCCAGGCCCAGGCACTCCCTAGCTGCCAGCTGGCAGCCAGACTCCCCGCCCCTGCAGGCCACCCTGCTGGCTTGCCGGCCTCAGGGCCTCCCAGCTGCCCCTTGCAGGCCTGCACTGCTGTGCTCTGGACAGGACCCATGACTCCCAAAGCCTCAGAAACCTGGCTCTGGTCCTGCCCTTTCTGCTTAGGCTCAGGCTGGTGGGGGATGGGACCACTCCTACATGAAGATGGACCTGCTCTGGGCTCCCTCCCGACTCAGCCTGCTGGGGCCACAGGTGGCCAAGAGGGTGCTCCATGTGCATGCAAAGTGTGGCTGTGTGCGTGGTGCTTGTGCATCTGTGTGCATGGAATGTGTTGGTGTGTACTTCTTTATGCAACCACCTGTCCATCAGCAGGGATTCACATGTCATTCATTCACTCATCAAACACAACTAGTGTGTGTCCCAAGCCCTAATCATGAGTTCTCCCAGGCAGATGGAGGACAGGGGAGGGGCCTAGCAGTTTGTGGCCCCTGGTGAGGGCAGAGAGGCAGGTGGGAGTGGCCTGGCACCAAGCCACCTGTGACCTTGTGAAGTTCTCAATGCCACAGGCCTAGCAGCTTGATTCCCAGGTCAGGAAAAGGCTCAGAGAGGCACAGTCACAGACGGCCCACCCCGGACTCACACCCAGATCCAGCTGGCTCCTGAACCTCTGCTTGTTGTTGCTGTTGTTTTGCAGTACTAGGGATCAAACCCAGGGCCTTCCCCAGCCCTTTCTGTTTTTTATTTTGTGACAGAATCTCACTAAGGTGCTACATTGTCCAAGCTGGGCTAGAACTTGCAACTGACCTGCCTCGGCCTCCCAGAGCGCTGAGATTTTAGGTGCCAAACCCGTGTTCTTAGTTGCTTAGTGCCTGGGGTTCCCATGAAAGTGAGCAGAGGGGCAGGGTGGTGGTGGCAAGTTGGTGTAGGGGTACGGGCAGCCTGGTCAGATTTAAATTCTGGAAAGACCCCTTGACAGCTGGTGGTGTGTGTGCGTTTAGGTGTACGCATATGTGTGTATGTATATATGCATGTATTATGTATTTGTGTGCATGCATGTACCTATGTGTATTTGTGGGTGTGTACACATACATGTATGGATATATGTGTTCATGAGTTTGTACGTATATGTGCATGGTTGTGTATATGTATGTATATATACATGTGAGTGCATATATGGGTGTGTATGTGTGTGTGTTTGTGTGTGTGGTGGCAGGGGGGTACAGAGCAGTGGCAAGGACTTGGCAGCAGTCCTCAGGAGTGCTACTGGTGGCCTGGGTTCAGGTAGGCTGAGGTGAGGGGTGGAAGGACTCTTCCTCTGGATGGAGAGGGGGAGGGGCTTGGGCAGGACGGTATGAGGTGAGCGGCAGGAGGTAGCAGTGCCTGGAGGGGGAACAGTGTGCTGGGGGCTCAGGATGTTTTCTGCAGTGGAGAGAAGAGGAGCCTGACAGGCAGTGAGTTCAGGCTTGGGCCTGATGCATAGGGCAGGGCTCCTGCTCTCTGGGTGTTCTGTGTCCCTCTGAGTGACGCACACACACATAAGCACACACACCCATCTTCCCCCAGGTCCTGGCCGGCAGCCAGCTTGGCAGCTGATGGAGAAGAGTCAGAAAGGGCCTGGTGAGCAGTGGCTGCATCCTGCTCTGCCTGAGCCCCACCCTGACCACCAGGTCCCAACCCTGGGCTACCTCCAGGCCTGAGCTCACAGCATCCCTGGGGTGGTAGAAAGAGTTGTCCTGGACCCCATCCTTTTGGTGGCCTGGCTGTGGTCAGGCCCCCTGAAGGGCAGGGGCACTGGGCACTGGGCACTGGGCATGTGGTCTGAGACTCCCCAGGTAGACAGATGTTCACCTCAGAATGTGTCCTCATGGCTCAATCTCCTTCTTTCAAGGGCTGGGGTTGCAGCTGGCCCACAGCGGAGGTCCTCCAGAGGTCCACCTGTAGCCCCTCTGGCAGTTTTGTAAGTGGCTGCCACTTCAACCTCTCCCCTGGGAAGAAAGCCAACTGGACTCTCTCTAAGCATCTCGGAGGGCTGAGCTCTCCACCCCAGCTGGTACCCCACTTCCTCTTTCAAGTCTGTGAATCTGATCCCATCTGATTTATTGGATCCTCTTGTCCTCTTGGAGCCTCAGTTTTCTCATCTGTCCAAGGGTCCCAACTCGGCAGACCCATGGTGGGACAGGTTGCTGGGATGAGGGAGGGCCGCATTCCTCGGAGGGGAGGGTCTCCTGTCCTACCAGGGTCCTCCCCACAGTGTGGGGGGTCGCCTGTCAGGAGACTCTGTAAGCCCCTCCCCGTCCCTTCCTGGCAGCCTGCCAGCAGCTCTTCCAGGCTAATTAAGTTATTCAGAAGCAGATGTGGAGGGTGGATTAGTGAGCAATTGGCTGTGGAGCTGTGATTGGTGCCAGCCCCCAGCCCCCACCCTGGCGCCCAGCAGCTCTGGAAATGCCACTGAGCTTGAGCCTCCCTCCCCAGGGCTGAGGAGCGAGTGTAGACTGGGGGCTGTCCTGGACTGGGTGTCTGCTGCATGCTGCGAGCCTCCTGTCCTGTCACTTGTCTTGTGTCCCGGAGCCCATTCCATCACCCTCCTGGACAGGTCAAAGATGAGAGGCCAGTCTGGAGAACCCCAAGTGGAGACCCAAAGCTCCTCTAGGGTTTCTAGAATTCTGTGCATTTTTAGCAGCAGTCAAAGCTCGGGGCCTTGCTTGCGGCAGCCAGCTGCAATCTGCAAGGGATATGCAGCTGGAGTTTTTGTTCTCATTTGACGGATGTGGAGCTGGGTAGCCAGAGTTACACAGGGAGGTGGGATGGAGACATCTAGGAACCCATGTCCATGCTGCCTCTGTGAGCTGGCCTGTGCCAATGGTCATGGTTAGGTCCTCTGTGTGCCACGTCCTGGTCTGCAGATGGGACTGGAGGGCCAGAATGAGCTTGGAAGGAAAGATTCTCTTCCCTCCCAGGCCTTAGTTTCCTCTGCCACAAAATGGAGATGATGGTGCATTATACCCTGGAAAGTTCTCATGAGACAGGGAATAAAGCAGCTGCCAGCAGGAGGTACCCAGAGGAATGCAGCCTAGAAACTTGGCCTTGGTGTTGCACAGCTTCTTGCATATCTGCCTGGTTGGACCCATGTGGTCTCCCTGTGCCCCTGGCTGTGGAGTGGGGCACTTACCTGGCCACACCTGCAGGGCCTTGCCTGGTCTGGTGAGCTGGGGCAGGACTTAGGAGGCAGGACAGCCTGTGTTCCTGAGCAAGCTTGATGCCAACTCAGAGGGAAGCCACGTTGGCAGTGGCTGCAGCAATGGCAGCACTGTGCCACTTGGTCTCCAGTTTCTACCAGGACCTGGGCCAAAGTGGTATTAGGGGCTGTGCATCATGGCTAAGCGTCCAGTTGGGGAGTGGGCTTCTCCAGGCCCCAGGAAAGCACACCTACTCTGATCCCCTAGCCCAGTGCACCAGCTGTGCGCAGCCCTGTCAGTCCCGCACAGCTACTCCTGCCTGCGCACAGCCCTCCACCACGCGGGCATTGGAGATGCTCAGAGAGGTGGTCCCTCATGCCAAGTCACACAGCTGGTACGTTTGCTGGCTCTGGAGGCCACAGGGACCCTCCTCATGCTGCCTTGGGAAAAGTAGAGCACCAGGTGCCTTGAAGGTGCCCCACTGTGCCGCTGTGACACCGGGATGAGGTTGGTTGTGAGGGTCAAGGGCAGTGCTGGTCTGGGCAGGCTTGGGGGTCCAGGGCAAGGGGGGATCCTTGGGAGGCCAGTGTCTGACAGTTTGCCAGTGATCCCAGGTCATGCCACTCCTGGGGCACTGCCCTCACCCTTCCTGCCAGCCTCCAGATGGGCAGGTGCGGGTACCTGGTGGTGTTGATCTACTCGTGCCAAGCCTATTCTGCCTCTACAGCGGACCCCACACTCCTGCCTCCACCATCAGTCCCTCCAAGCACCCCTCCTCCTTGGCCCAGAAGGGGGCTTGACCTTCAGTGTGTTGTGTGGCCTTCAGGAGCAAGTGCCAGGTAACCCAGGCCAGCTCCCCATCATCCCTTCTTCCTTTAACCCAGTTTCCAGACTCCAGAGCCTCTAGACCGGTGTGGCCCAATATGGTAGCTGTTTATGTCTAATTCAAGCGCATTATAGTGAAGAACCCCACTTCCCAGTCATGCTGACCACCTGTCAAGGTGTTGGCTGTGCTGTATTAAGCAGTGCAGATAGGGAATGACCATCGTCGCAGAAAGCTCTGCACAGGCCGACACTCGGCACAGGAGGCCTGGCTCCTGCCTTTCTTTCTGCCCGAGTGCTCTTCCTGCCGTCTCCTAACATCCAACTCCTCCTCATCCTTCCAGCCACCGTGAGGCCTCCCCTCCAGCCAGAAACAGTCCCTGCCTGCCTCGGTCCCACAGTCTCCCTTTTCTTCCTTCTATTCTGCTTCCTTGAGTGCTTTCTCATCCCTCTGCATGGCCCAGGATCCTCTTCGCCCTGTTCCCAGGGTTTCTCCTCCTTTAGGGTCATGATGAAGCTGTACAGCGGTGCCCACAGCAGACTTGTCTCAGCCACCCCAGTACCCAGCACAGAACTGGACACAGGGGCATCAATAACTGTCCACTGTCTGCTGAATGAGCAACCAAATAAATGCACACGGCCCAGTGCAAGACAGAACTCTCCTTCAGACAATCTATTCCCCCCGCTTGCACGCCTCTGGCTACGGGGGACTCACTCCCTTATGAAGACTCCATTTCCGCTTCAGATGTCTCTGTCTGTCCAGAAGTTTGGCCTTTCTGTGGGTTTGAAACTGCCTCTCTGGAGCTGCCATCCTGAGCCACAGGAACAGACTGCTCTCCCACCCTACAACATCGAAACCATCATTGCTCTGTGCCCCTGCTGAGCAATGTAGGTCTGGCTCCTGCCCAACTCCTAGGAGCAGCTCATCCCAGACCCCGGCTTTGCTGTACCCTGTGCACATCATGCTGCCACGGAGCGAAGAATCAATCACTTTTAGGAGTATCTCAGCAGTGCCGCCTTCTAGACTCTTCTCTGATCTGACCTGCCAGCCCCCTGCTTCTTAAAAGTTAACCCGAGGGAGTATTTTTGTGCAGGGAAAAGTTGTTTGGCACAAAGGTATTCAAGGTAGGTTGGTTTGGAATAGCAGAAAATGGTCACATGCTTGTGAGCCTCAGGGCAGCCTTCCAGTGGATGGGTCTTAGAACATTAAGGACACAAAGTCAGAAATACGTACAGACCAGGAGACCACGGAGCACGTTCTCAAGCACAGGGCTGCTCTGGAACGGAAGTCGTCTCCAGAATGCTGACAGTGCATGTGGTGAGGCAGGCTGGGAACCTTTTCTTTTTTATGTTTTGTGGGTTGTTGTTGTGTTTTCCAAATTTATTTAAACAAATACTAATTTTACAGTATGGGAGGTGATGGAGCGTGGGTCGAGAGAAACTTCCTTTAATGCAACAGAGGGTTCACCCCAGAGAAGGAGCAGATTTTCTGCTGGATCCTGAGAGGCAGAGAGGGGTTCTGTTGCCTGAGGCTGCCCTTCTCCAAGGAACACTGGACATCTTGGTTAAAAATGACGTGCCGGCTTGCCAGAAACTCTTTCCAAAGCACTTGCAGTCCTTCCTCCCTCCGGTTTGGCCGCGGGGATCTTGGCAGTTTTCCCTGCCTGTGAGTCTTCGCTGTTCCCTCCAAAGCACAGAATCCTTTCATAGCGCTGTTGGCCCTGCGGGGTCCTGGTGTGGGCTGGGAGGGTGGGCTGTAGCTGTGGCATTTGAGCTAAAGCCCAGGCTCACATGAAGGTAATTCGGCTGCCCAAAGACTTGAGCAGGTCATTTAGGGGCTCATCCGGGTCAGGCTGGGGCTCTGGCATTCTTTGTGGCCAGAAGTTTAGCAGACGAAAGAAAGAACCGGAGCAGGCCAGGGCAGCACACCACTGCTTCTGCCTCCACTGGGCCTGCTTCTGGGTCCCTGTGGCCCGAGTTTGTTCCTCCACATCTGGGGTCAGCTTCCCTGGGAGCCCTGCAGGAGGTCTAAGGGGGACCCAGCACATCTGGGGGGCACTCAGATATGCTCCTGCAGCCCCCACCCTGGAAGGATACTGCCTCTAAGAGGTTGGAGGGGTCCCAGCATGCTGCCTCCTGCCCCATTTAAGGGTGCTGATCTTGGGGTACACTGGAGTGGAAAGCCCGGGTGTGGGCCTTTGGAGTGGAACAGGTAGGGGCGAGGAACAAAGAAGGGCAGGGAATGCCCTATGTCCTGTGCCTAATAATTAGCTCCTACCCTCATTTGAAGAAGGGGTAAACTGAGGTTTGCTATAAGAGACTTTTCCAAAATCATGTAATCTACAGCAGAGTCAGGCTTATTGCCCAGGACATTAGGCTTCCCAGAGAGGGGTCAAGACCCCCTGGGGAAGGCCCCTCACCATTGAGAGTTCCCTGTGGAAGTGTTTTTCCAGAGGTCCCAGATGCGCCCATTGTAGAGAAGGAACAATCAATCCACCCTGACTTACTGTGTGTGTATGAAGTGTGCAGGTTCTGGAGTCAGATGGACCTGGTTTTACTGTGAGCTCTTGGGCAGGTCACTCAGCCTCTGAGCCTTTTCTGTACCTAGGTTCCAAAACCAACCTCACAGGGTCCTTTGGAAGCAGAAAAAAAGAGAAATCATATAATAACTCTCCAAAGCTGTCCTTTGTGTCTCAGAGGCCTGAGGGGCCTACTTCACAAGTGGGGAACCTGAGTGGGGTGGGAACAACGTAGCCACAATCCCCAGACCAAGTAGCAAAGCCTGGATGTGAACCCCTCCTGCTAGCGCCAGAGGCCCCAGTGGCGAACAGTGGCCTTTGCAAAGGAGAAAGCAGGGTAGTGGGAGCCAGCCTGGCCCTGGCCCTGGCCCTGGCCCTGCCTGCACCAGACCATGGCTGGTCACCTTGCTGAGCTTCTCTGTTAACCTTGTTGGGGGCAGTAATAGGCCTTGTGTGGTCAAGAGCGGGACCTGCACCAGGAGGTGCTCAGCCAGTGCTGACCTAAATGGGTGCAGCCAGCCCTGCCAGGCCATGTGGGCTGTAGGAGGTGCCTTGGCCGGGTCAGGAGGACAGGGCTAGTGTGCCTTCTCCGTGCCTGACACAGAGCCTGGCCCAAGACAGGGCCTCGGGAAGTGTTTGCTGAGCACACACAGCCAACCCAGCTAGTGGCCTAGGTCCCAGTCCATCCTGGGAATGGACCCTCCTTCCCATGGCTGGCAGCCCCCTCCTGTGCTGAAGGCTTGGCTCTGCCATCAGCTGGGCACCTGCCCTAACCTGTGTGGCAAGGTAAGGGACCCTGGCCAGTGGCTGGGGGGAAGGACTTCAGCCACCTCTAGCAGATGTTCTGACATGCTAGGTGCCCTTCATTGTAGCCCCCCAACATGGACCTCACACCCTTCCCCTGCAATGGGACAGTGCTGTGAACATGGTCATCTTCCAGAGGCAGAAGCTGGAAGCTGCAGCCCAGATTGAAAAGACTTGCCTGTCATGTGCTGAATTGTCCCTCAGCCCCCAAAGTCGTATGTTGAGGCCCTAACCCCTAACAGGACTACCTTGGTGCGTGGAGGATTTTAGGAGGTAATTGAGGTTCAGTGAAGTCATAAAGTCAGGGCCCTAAGCCTACAGGGCTGTGACCTTACAGGAAGAGAAAGTAGGTATCTCTTTTTCTTTGCCATGTGAAGGCACAGCAAAAAGGTGGCTGTCTTGAAAGCCATGAAGAAGGTCCTTACCAGACACTGAACCCAGCAGCCTGAACTGGGAGCAGATGAACTTGCGCTGTTTAAACCACCCAGTCTATGGCATTTGTTATGGCAACCCCGAGCTGACTAGGCTTGCCCAGGGCCACGCAGAGAGTAGCAACCACGGCTCAAACTCAAGTGGGTCTCTAGTGCTTTGCTCATTGCCTGCTTCAGAGTGGTTTCCATGCCTGCAGCAGGGCCAGGCAGACTCCCTGCTGGCCTCCCGACTGGATTTCTGCTGCACCAGCACCCCCTGCTGGCCTGGAACACTTCTGCCATGTCCCGGGCCCTTGCAGGCTCCCTCCCTCCAGATTTGGCCTGCCAAGACTTATGCAGCCGTGCCATACTTTGGGGTCTGCAGGGCACCAGCTGCTTCTGCATAGCTGGACCTTCCCTCCTCACCTGGAAAAGGCCCATCTTCTCCCAGGCTTGGCTCCTCACACCATGAACCAAGCCATGAACCACGTAATTCTGATTCCCTGCCCACCCAACAGGGCCTCCACCTGCTGGGTCTCAGGCCTCTGTCCAGGTCTCTTCTGCACTGGCCAGAAGGCCCTAAATGAAGCTTGACAGAGGAGAACTGGGCACAACCACTCAGGGGGCTAGGAGGCTTATGGGTATGGTGTGCTGCCATGGGCCCTGGGTGGATAGGCAGAAGAGGAAAGACAAGCTAATGTGGACCCTGAGGTGGCAATGTAGGTGCTTAGAATCTTCCTCCCTTGCCATTTTCCCTCCTGTCCTCTCGCCCCGCCCCTTAGCTTCTTGTTGCTGCCTCTACCCCTGTTCTTGGACCCCTCCAGCTCTTGAAGAAGGAGCTGATAGTCAGGAGCTAGCGACACCTGGGTCCCATTCTGCACTGTGCTACTGAGTCACCTGGTTACTGTCTGCTCTCTGGCCTCAGCGAAAGGATATAAAGTAGACACTGCTGCCCCTTCTTAGGCATGAGGGCCGAGCACACAGCTGGAGTCAGTGCACTCGTGTGTGATAGGCAGAAGGGTAGGAGGTCAGTGGCCTCCATGGCGGGGCCGGGACCCTGCTGGCCTTCGGAATGCTCGCCTTTGCTCCTCGCATGCAGGGAGGTCCCCCCACTGCTCACCCCGATGCCGCTGTGATAGCTGCAGCACCTCTGCATAGTGAGGTCCTGGCTCTGAGCCAGGCTCAGTTGTCTGGAAAGCAGCTCCAGGTGGGAAAAGATGGGCAGCGTGAGGGGCAGATGGGGTTCCTATCTTGGTTCCACCACGCCCTTCCCTTAGAGCTCCAGACAAACTGCTTTCCATTGTCGAGCCTCAGTTTCCTCTTCCAGAAATGGACCAATGAGCCTAGGCTGTTAAAGGGCTCATGGCAAAGGTGCAGCTCAGTAAGAGCCTTGTTCCTGCCTCACCACACAGATCTGGGCTGTGTCTCCCTGCCCCACCACCTCTGGGTCCAGCTTCTCTGATCCGTAGTATCTCAAAAGCAGCTCAAGCTCAGCCCATCCCCCCACCCCACCAAGCCCCTCCCCACAGAGCCCCCATCTTAGTAGATGCCCACCCTCCCCTCACTGCAGAGACAGAGGCCCATGAGCTTCCCTGATCTCTCCCTCCCCCTCCCCCGGACCTCTTCCCAGCACCAGAGGACCCCACCCCCAGGCGCTCCAGGTGTTTTCTTCCTTGCCTGCTCCCTGGCTGTGCCACACACACACGGCCCCCTTCCAACCTGTCCCCCCATGGCAGCCAGAGATCTTTGCTGGATACATGTGCTGTTCCCCCACCCAATGTCCCACAGCACCTTCCCCATTCCTATAGGCTAAGGAGCTACTGTCCTGCTCAGAGGACCTGTGTCATCGGGGCCCCGTGACCTCCCTATGCAATTTCAGACCCCTTCCCACCACTCTGAGCTCCAGCCTTCCTGGACTTCAGTGACAAGCCTTTCTCTCTGTCTGGAATGCTTTCCCCACCTCTCATCACCCACCGCTGCCCACCTGCTCTCCAGACCTTGGCTGAGGCACAATGCTAAGTGCCCCAAGGGATAATGTATTAAAGTCTTGGTCACCAGCCTATGGCACTTGTTAGGAAGTGGTGGAACCATTAGAAAATGGCACCTAGTGGAGGGAAGTTAGGTCATTGGAGGTGCATCTTTGAAGAGGATGTTGGGGGTCTCTCTCTCTGTCTCTCTCTTTCTTTGGTTTCCCAGCTATCATAATGTGAACAGCCCTCCTCTGCCACACACTCCCACCATGATGTCCTGGGACCTACAGGACCAAAGATAACAGGGCCAGGCAGCCATGGACTGAAACTTTTGAAACCACGAGCTCAAGTAAACCTTTCTTTCTTTAAATCAACTGTCTCAGTTATTTTGTCACAGTGATGGGAACCTGACTAATACACATAGTGTCTCCAGAGAGGTATACCCTGGGGTCCCAGGCTGGGGCAAATGCTTTCACTACAAACTCCCACCAGCGTGGGGCCTCTTCTTTGAACTCTTTCTTGGTTTATGGTTGAATCAGCCTCCAGGCAACCCCAGGGGTTCTCTGCCCTGTAGGCTACTGTAAGCTCCCTGAGAACAGGGATTGTACCTGTGCTTGCCATGGTGTGCCAATCCCTACCTCAGAATCTGGAGCAAAGTACATATTCCATAAGCACTATCATGCCCTCTTTATACCCTTGGTGGCCCTTAGTCTGGGTCCTGGCTTTTGCACAGGTTGACTGTGGTTCATAAACCCTTGTTGTGGTAGAAAGACCTTAGTCTGAGAGAGTCGGGAGTGTTGAATTCTAGTCCTAGTTCTGCTCTGTGACCCTGGGCAGATCGCTGGGCCACTCTTGTCTGTTCCCTCACCGTAACACGAAGCAGCTGTGATGTGAGGGTCCAGGAGGTTCATCCCCATAGTGCTGGTCCAGAAAGACTCCTTGGATAAGACCAGGCCTTGCAGGGTCTTGGTGGAAGGGCAGGATTGGGTGACGTAAGTCAGCATGGGAAAGGCTCTCCAAGTGGGGGGCAAGGGATGAGCCAAGGTGGGAAACAGCATGGCCTGTGAACTGTGTGTGGGGTGGGACAGAGGATGGGCAAAGGGGCCAATGGAGAAGGAAGGGTGGGGAGCAGGGATGGACGCACCCCCCGTCAGGCTTCTGGGAGTCCACCTGACTAGGATCTTAGTTCCTTCCCTGAGAAAAGCTGGCCTAACCTTAAGGTGCCTAAATTGCAGGGCCCCTTAATTACCCACCAGCCCCACCCCTCCTGCCCCTGGCTGGTGGGTTAATTTCTGGTTCCCTGGAGCTGTCCTGTTAACAGTCTTCCTGCAACCTACAGCTCCCTCATCAGCTATCAGGGAAGCTGAGTCCTCTGGGGGATCAGAGGCTCCTGCCTACCGCCCTCTATGGCTGGGAGATGGCCTCACCGCCCAGGAACGCCGCACCCGGGCCCCCTCCTGTTTCCAGCAGCTTATCTAGTCTGGCATCTAGTGTCTGGCTCTGCCATCTTCTGCCCTGTGCCATTCTCTGCCACCTGCAGCCCCACACTGTCCCCCAGACCTGGCTTTTTGGGTGGCTTAGGATTGAAAGGCCATCAAGATTGTTGTCTGGGGCCCATTTGGACCTCGGCTGGCCCCTGGCCCCTGGAGGTTAGGTTGGGGTGGAGGCCAGGCTGTGGCCAGGGTGACTGAGAGGCCGGGTGCAGAGTGCTGCAGGCTGCATTTGCAGAGCTGAGGTCAGGATGGGTAGAAACTTGCTGCTGGAAAGAATCAAGGGCCCTGAAACAGTTGGGCTGGGGAGCAGGGAGCGGAGGTCTCACCCTGCACGCAGCCTGCCCAGGAGCCTAGCATCTGAGCAAAGGGGAGAAACTGGGGCCGACAGGAGAAGCCAAGTGTGTGTGGGGTGCCCTGAGCTGTGGGAGAGGGTTGGCCTCACCATCAAACTCACCCTGTACCCCCTCCCCTTCCTCCTGTGTTTCAGTGAGCCTGGCCTCCTTTTTTTTTCCTCCACAAGTCCAAGTTTGTTCCCTGTTACCCTATTCTCCTTGATCTCCACATAGCTGGTATCTTTCATCTCTTGGGTTCTGGCTCACATGTCACTTCCTCAGAGCCTTTCCCTGACCATCCCAGCAGTCACCCCACTGAATCGCATGGTCTTCTTTTCTTTGTAGCATGTGCATCTGTGTGAAATGACTGTGTTCACTGGGCTGAGTTCTTACCTGTGTCTCCTACTAGATTGTAAGTCCTGCAAGAGCAGTGCTATGTGTGCCTCATTTGCAGGTCTCCCCAGGCCCTGGCACATAGTCTGTGCTCAATAATATTGGGGACCCATGTTCTGGCATTAAAAGTCAAGACAATTTGTCTTTGTTGATTTCAGAGATGTCAAGATGTTTCCCAACTTATTGCCTTTGCATGTGCTGTTGCTTCTGCCTGAAATGCTCTTCCCTTAGCTACTACCCTATCTGGGAAAAGGGGTTCAACACCAAATTCAGACAAGCAGGGAAAGGTTCACTAAGAGTCTGAGAAACCCCAAGGATCTGAACTGGAAAACACCTCACGGATCACTGGCATCCCTCACTGCCCAGAGAAGAGAGGACAAAGCTGCGGCTAGAAGCCAGGCCTCCTGGCTGCTGGCCACACTTACTCTGTGCCTGGGCCAGGGCTGGAGCCTTCACACACCCACTCTGACCACAGCTTTTGAAGAGATAGTGGCTCTGTTTCACAGATGCAGAAACCAAGGCCCAGACTGAGGTTGCTCAGCTAGACATTGGTCTGCAAGAAGGTGGGAACTGAGCTAAGATCTCTCTAACTTGAAAACACCAGCACTTCTCTGTGCACAACCCTTTAGAGTTTGCAAGTCTCCTCTCAATCCCTTAGCTTATTAATTGTAGTGCATTTCACGCACTGGGGAAACAGCAGTGAGCAGGTAGATGAAGTCCTTGGCCTTGCAGAGCCGCTGGCCTACTGAAGGAACAGACAGTATTGATGCTCTACTGTGTCTCCTGACACATGGAGCTCAGTGCTGTCTGCAAAAGAAAGGGTAGTTTGGAGCACAGCTGCAGAGTGGAGAGTGCTCCATTTTCCAGGTGCTGAAACTGAGGCCCAGAGAATCTCAGCAATTTGCTCAAGGTCACACATCTGGGGCAAGAAGAAAGGTAGAGCTGGGACTCCAGCTGGGGTCTTTCAATTCTAATTTAGTGTTAGTTCCATTACCCCACAAAGCTTGTAATGATGAAGATCACATGCACACACGAACACACACACACACACACACACACACACACACACACATAGATACAGACCATATGACAGAAAGGGTAACCTAGGGATTGGGGTCGGTGGAGGCCCAGGAGTGGTAGAAAAGGGAGGCCAGAGGGGATGGACCAGAGGAAGGCCCTGAGTCTATCTCTCCTGAGCCAGAGTCCTTGTCTGGATCTCTGCACTCACCTGAGCCCACAGGTTCCACAGGTTCCATGACCTTCCTGACACCTGTGTAATGCTTTTACTTTCAACACAAGTCAACCAGCTTCTTTCTGTTGTTCGAAAATAAGAACTCTGACCAGGACAGATCTTAGTGGCATAATTAGGGTGTGGGCGAAGACTCCCAGGGGATCATGGGCCTGGGGTGTGAGAGTTATTGCTCTAGTGAGGGCTGAAGGCAGGGACATGACAGCCAATGTTAAGGGACAGGACTTGGCAGCTCAAGGCACCCTGGTGGTGAAACAGCCACTTAATGTGTCCTGTGTGGTCACCAAACATGCAGTACCCATAGAAGGTAAAAGACTTTAGCAGCCTGAACCACAGGTGCCATAGGTCAGAATAAAGGGCAGGGGAAATTCATGGACAGAGGGCTGGAATATCTGTATTTAATGGCACCCAGCAGCTTAAAGAGAAAATAATGAACAAAACTTTCTACAGCCTTAGGTCAAAGCATGGACCAAAATGCAGGGACTTTCAAATAATCTTATCTCTTATCAAGTCAGGGCTGAAATGACCAAAACTCAGATCCTTGCTTTGATCTGGTGGGTTGCCAAATACAATATTAGTTGAATTCACACCTTGGCAGAATTTTTTTTTTTTTATATGCGGGTACTGGGAGTCGAACTCAGGACCTCACGCTTGCCAGGCAGGCACTTATGCTGCTGAGCTACATCACCGGCCCTGCAGAATTTTTAAAAATAAAATTTCAGGAATTAATCCAGAAAGAGTGAGAACTGAGAATCCTAACAAGGGCAGGCAGGAGGCTGGCAGAAGTAGGGATCCAGACTGCCACAGGCTATGTGGTCTCCCCTGCTGGCCAAACTGCCCCTCCTCTGCATTTGGGTGTCTGTTCCTGCCTTTCTTGAAGACTCTGCCTGAGGGTGTCATTTGCAAGGAAATCAGGCACTCCTTTTGTCCCTCCATGCTCATGTAGGGATCAGATTTCATCATATTCCTGGGAACCATTTATGAAGTCAAACTGTGGAGGAGACGCTTAGCTCACTGACAGAATTATAAGACTTTGCTAATTTATCTTGGCAAAATTCTGGATCACGCATGTGGGGATGACTTCTCAGAAGGAATAGCCCTTTAGAAGTGGTCTGTTTGAGCTTTGGAGTCAACACTCTGGCATGAGGAGCCAGAGAGATTTCCTGACATAGTAAATTTGGCAGAATAATAAATTTTGGAAGAATCTGGAAGCCATTACAATAGAAGTGGCTTTCATGCTCACTTAATCAGTATGTATAACCACAGTTCCTTGAATGAAAGTGAAATACGAATGCTTGAAGAAACACTGTGTAACGATATTACAGTGTAATTCCTTGAAGCTCCTCCTACCCATTCCGAAAGGGATCTGTAGCCACATTTCAGGGTTACAGTGCCCTAGAGAGATCCTAGCTCTTTACTAGACACTAGGACTGAACTGTTATTAATTCCTAAAGACCCAGATTACCCCAGAGGTTTACCAAGTAGAGTGGAGGTTGATGTGAATTGCTCCATGGCGGACAGTACTATCTGCGGTTACTCCCAAGGATCTCCGTGTAGAGCTAGAATTCTGAGACACCCTGAGGAGTGGCAGATTTACTCCAATGGCTCCCTGACCATGGAGCAGGAGTAGACGAAGGGAAAGCCACTGCAGGTTTCCAAATCACATCAAAATTTTAAGTCACGAGCAATAACACATCTTAGGCAGACCAAAAAAAGATCATAGCTACTGTCAAAAAGAGATGCAGGGGTGGTAATTCCATTTAACTTTTAAACTTTGCCAGTGCATAAAATGGATGAGTCTTGAAAAATGAAATGGATTATAATTAATCAGATGGTGGTTCCAATTATAATTCCACAATTTTTCAATTTCAGTCTGTCTCATGTTGGGAACAAATTAATGCAGATATGACACCTAGATAGTATTTTCCCTCTATTTTGATCTTCAGGAAACATCAGAAGTACTTTGATATCTTGCGGCAGGGACAACAGCACACTTCCCATCTTGTCTCAGGGCTGGCAGCTCTCCAGTTGTATGCCGCAAGTTAGCTCGTGGGGACCCTGATCACTTCCTCACCCACCAGGCATCACACAAGTCCAGTACTGTACTAATATCTTGCCAATCGGTCCTAGAAGTCATAGAACAACAGGTACCTCGACATACAGTTGTGTTTCAGAAGAAGGGAGGCCTATGCAGTTAAGTTTCTGGTGAAACGGTGGTCTGGAAAATTCACCACACCCCCCTCTGAAATAAAGAACAGGTGGTTAAACTTTCCATTCTTGACCACTAAGAAAGAGGCACATTGCTTGGTGGGCTACTCTAGATTTTTTTTTTTTTTTTTGTGGGTAGTGGGGGTCGAACTCAGGACCTCGCACTTGCCAGGCAGGCACTTATGCTGCTGAGCTATCTCACCATCCCGCTACTCTAGATTTTAAAAACAACACACGCCACTTTTGCGTACTACTTCAAACTATTTTCTGAGTAATCAAAAAAGCTACTGGCTTCCATGGGGTCCGAAATGGCTAAGACTTCCAGCCAAGTTCTCATGATACATTAGATTCAGTGGTGCTTGAAGTGCCTGTGGCAGATTGCAATGCTGCATGGAGCCCTTGGCAGGACTGGGTAAGAGGATCCCAGCAGAGGCTCTTCAGTTTGGGAGCAAGTCCAAGCCTTCTTTGGCAAATAACTTACCTTTTGAGAAATAGTACCTAGTTTGCCCCTTGGCATTGTCAAAGACTAAACACCTGACCACGGCCTATGAGGTAATTGTTTAATCCAAGATACCCACCATGTTGTCTGATGCACCTAGCCATTAAACTGAGCATGCCCAGCAACACTCTTTCATCAGGTGGAGATGGTGTAAATAGGTCTGGACCTAGGCAAGTCCTGAAAGCCCAAGCTTATTGCACAAGCAGGTGGCTCGCACTGCCAGCCTGCTATATCTTTTTCAGTCTAT
The DNA here is from genome assembly GCA_028451465.1 of Erethizon dorsatum. Taxonomy (NCBI): domain Eukaryota; kingdom Metazoa; phylum Chordata; class Mammalia; order Rodentia; family Erethizontidae; genus Erethizon; species Erethizon dorsatum. The sequence goes on along the minus strand of CM051827.1, from coordinate 102,150,035 downwards.
GTTTATGCTCTTATAGGAACTCCCCATAGCCAGCTCATTGAAGAGGAAAATTCTGAGCCTGGTTTACAAATGGCTCTGCGTGGTGTGCTGGCACCAGCTGGAAGTGGGCTGCTGTGATAGTATATAGAATATAGAGTGATAGAGTATCCCTGAAGGACAGAAGAGGAAAGTCTTTGCCTGGGCAGTGCTTTGAGTGGTGCATCCCATTGTTGTGGTCTGGAAGAACAGAAGGCCTAAGTTCTACAATGATTCATGGTCCATGGCCAGTGATTTGGCCAGGTGGATGGGCACTTGGAAGAGACAAGACTGAGGGACTGGTGAAAAAGAAGCATGAGGAAGAGGCATGTGATCAGACTCTTAGAATGGACCTGGCATCATAGACATATTTGTGTCATGTGAGAGTACTCTCTCAAAGTGCTTGAAGACCCTGAAAGGATCTCAATAAACAGATAAGACGACTTGATCTCTGAATGCCAGTTAGTTTCTTTTCAGCCACCCTGGTGCTTCGTTAATTGGCTCAGTAAACAAAGTGGCTATGTATGTCATCTGGTGGTGGATGAGTGACATCAGGCTCTTTTCTTCGTGGAATGGGACGGTGATTTTGGTAGGTAGCCCTTTATTCTGGGCTTGGAGATTTACTTTTCCTGCCTGCCACAACCCAGAGCGGCAGCACCTTCTAGATAGCAGCACCATGTACAGACTCACTGCAGCCTTCTCATGTCGTGGTGTCCCACGCAGTATTGCCATAGACAAGAAGTTGTCTATGGCAACTTCAGAGAAAAATGAGTCAGTAAACTGAAGCCAGTTAGACACATTGGTTCTGCCAGTCCCCCACTGCCCCAAAGCAGCCAGACCTATAGGCTTATGGAATGACCTACTGAAACATTAATTCCAGAAGCAGGTGGAAGGAAAAATAACCGTGAGGTTGTGGCATCATGCTAGCGAATATCACATACACTCTCAACAAAGCTGGATTACATGGCCAGGGACATTGGGAAGCAGAAGCAGTGGTGGTGCCCCTCACAATCCTACCCAATGTCCTGCTCCTGAAACTTGGGATTTAGAAGTGTTGATTTTCAAGGAAAGAGTGCTCCTACCAGGGAATGCAAGCGTGTTGAGATTGAATTGGAAGTTTAGAATACCAGCTGACCTTCTAAACTTCTCTCACTGGGTGAACAGGCAGAGAAGGAGAATGGGGACTTGGCTGGGGCTATTGATTCTGACCAGCAAGAGGACCTCAGCCTTCTGACACTCCAAGGGAGCAGGGGGCCGCAGGAAGTGGTCTTATACTAAAAATAGGTGAAGACCACCATAGCCTCAGCAGGATAGGCCCTTCCTGATCATAGATCCATAGTGATGACGGTGTGCATGGCATTACTGGGTAAAGGATCCTGCCTGGGGGAATGGAAATGAACCAATACCGACTTCTACTCCATGGCCAGGAGCAGCAGCATATCTGTGGCATTTATCCCATTTCCTTTCCTTCCAGTCATGCATATATGAATGTATTTTAACCTAGTGCTTCCGTTTCTGATGCACATTTGAATCCTCTGGTGGGGGTTTCTGTTCAAATGCAGCTGTTAAATATTTTTTTAAAATGCAGCTGCTGAGTCAGAGGGTCTGGATTGAAGCTTATAACTGAATTTCCAAGTAGTCTTTCCTGGCTTTCTATAAACAGCCATCATTTGCTAGTTCCTCTCTTTCTAACGCCCTGTTCTCTTTCACTTCACAGCACTGACCCCTATCTGGGAGCATTTGTTCATTCATTTATTCACCCATTTACTACCTGTACCTTACACTAGATGTAAATTACACAAAGAAAGGGACTTTGACTTTCTTACTTATCTTTGTATTTCCACATGGGCAATAGCAGGCACTCTATAAATATTTGTGGACAGACTGAACGTCTCGTACAATCATTTGTACTTCCATGTATACTCAGAAACACACATACATGTACTCAAGGGCACATGCAAAGGCCCAGGCACATAGGACATGTCCTTCAATCTAATTAGAAACACACACACATAGGTGAGTGTAGAGATTCACAAGCACAAACTTTACACAGCTATGTGATGCACATGTGCACATATACACACTGACACATAAACCCACAAAAGCACACACTTCCTCCAAGAAACTCAGGCATCAGAGCTCTAGGTGTCACTAACATCCAGGCAGTGACCCAGGCTAGCCCCGCCCCCCCAGCTATATTCTGATCCCCCTTAGAGTGTCAGGGCAGAGAAAGGACTCGAAACATGAACCCCTCCTCTGCACTCCCTGGAAGCAGCCCTGCTGAGCTGCCTCTGTTCTGGCCCTGTGCTGGTTACTGCTCCTGGTGCACAGCGTGCCCTCCCTCCCAGCTGTCCAAAGCAGCCTCAGGGGTCCCGTCCCTCCAGTGCTGGGCCAGCACAGCTCAGAAGCACAGCAGGTTCTCAAGCTGCAGACAGAACCTCCTCTGAGTCTCAGCCGCAACTGGCTCCTTCTGTGACTCAGGGGCCTGGTGCCTGCTCCTACGTGCCCCACCCTGGGCCCCCTTGTTATACAAAGGGCTTGTAGCCTCTGCTGCCCAGGCCCTTGTCTATTTTGTTTGCAATTATCTGGCCAGGAAGCCAGGAAACTGCTCTGAGCAAGTTTTGGCAGACAGACCTAAGTCTCTGCCTAAAGATCCCTGGTCTTGATAATCCCCCAGGAAACCCCGCAGCCTCATTCTCATTGGAACCCTTCCCTCCTCTGCTTGGAGCTCCTGAGCAGCCTTGACCCAGGCCTGACAGGTGTCCTGGCCACTGCTGAAGACTGCTCTGAACAGGCCTGGGGGTGTTCAGGGAATGCACCACCTCCCAAAGAGGCCAGTCCTGCTGAACGTGGACAGTCCTGCTTTCAGGAAGCAACTCTTCTTTTGGCTCTTGATGCTCTAGGAAAAGCCTTACGAATCCAGAGACAAGGCTTTGTGTCTTCTCTGAATCTTGTAATCCTCCTGTGATCATCTCCATATCTTTCCCTCTACCCAAGAAGAACATTTTATTAAAGTTTCCATTTTCATTTACTCAATCATTCATTCGCAAGTATGTACTGGCTTCCCACAGTGTGCTGAGCCTGGGCCATGTAGGTGAACAGAAAGGTTATGAACCTGCCTTCCTGGGGCACCCATTCTCCTGACAGAGGCAGACCCAGGGGAGTTTTAGTAATAGGGATGCAGATTGTGATTGGTTCTAGGAGGAGAGAAATATTGTCTTGAGCATAGAAAATACTGGCGTGGAACCCACTGTAGACCGTGGCTCAGCGACCTCTTGGAAGAATGGATATTTGAGCTGCAACCTGAAGTATGAGGAAGACGTACTGTGAGAAAAGCAGGAACAAGTGTCTCTGGCAGAGGGAACAGCACTCGTAAGAGCTCTGATGCAGGAAATGATCTGGGCACATCTCCCCTCTGTTTCCTCCCCCTGGCCCCCAAGTAACCCTGTTCCTTTTCTCTCCTTTCTGCCGTAGTTAGAAGGCCACCCTGCCCATCCATGGCTGAGGCCCTCCACACAGAGCTGCACAGGGCAGGCAGGGCCCAGGAGGTCAGCACCAAGCAAAGCCCAGCCTTGCCTGGGTTCAGGCCGCTGCTCTGACCTTGTGGCACCCTGGACAGAGAATATTCCTCCCAGGCCCAACACTGACCTGCTGTGTGGTATTGCGCATGTCTCGGTTTCCTCCCATGTGTAATGGGCATAATCACGTCAATTGCAGGGCTGTTCAGTGGGGCCCATGAGAGAGTCGAGTTCTTCACAAAGGTCACCAGAGTCACCTGTCACTAGCTTGGCAGCACCGGTCACAAATCTCTTAATTTTCCAATAAATTGACAAATGCCCACCTCTATGCTTAACGGGGAGCCAATATCTCCCGATGGAAGCCATTGCCTGCCATTGTCCAAATAGCCAGGAGGATTTTCTGCCCAGAGGGGAGAATCCTGCTTCCCATGACAAGAGGAGAGAAACTGAAGTTCTCCTTAGCCCATTAGTGCCTCTGCTGTTGAGGCTGCTATTGAAGACGTGCCCTGCAGGGTCTCGTGGACGCTTATCCTCTGTCACGGTGGACCCTGTACTTCCGTGATCCCACACGTTGGCTCTGAGGTCATAGCTTCCTTAGAAGAACATCCACACATTACATGGTTGAACCCAGGCCAAGAAGAGCTTCTAGCCTCAGCCACATGGGAACCAGAACCAGCCTTCCTACCAACACCCCACCCTCATAGGGAGGGGTACAGGCACTTGGTGTTTTTCTGTGTGATGGACTATCCCAAGCAATAAGAAGACGCTTAGGTCTTTAGTTTGTTTTCTTTTTTGCAGTACGTAGTTCAAACCCAGGGGCCCCTGCTGGGCAAGTGCTCTACCACTGAGCTACATCTCCAGCCTGTTTTAATTTTTTTTTGAGACAGTTTCTCCCTCAGTTGGCCTTGAACTCATGATCTTCCTGCCTCAGCTTCCACAGTAGCCACCATACCTGGCTATAGTTTGGATCTTAAATGTCACCCAAAGGCCCATGTGTTAAAGGCTTGGCTCTCTCTCCTCACCCTGTCTCTCCCTCTTTCTCTCTGCTTGCCAGTTGCCATGAAGTGAGCAGCTTCCTCTGCCATGTGATTCTGCCATAGCCATGTTGTCCAAAAACAATGGAAGCATCTTACTATGTACTGAACCCTCCAAAACTCTGAGGCAACAATAAACCTTTCCTCTTTATAAGTTGATCATTCTGAGGTATTTTGCCGTAGTAATGCAAAACTGACTAACACAAGAGGTAACACAGAACGCAGAGGATTCTTGGTGCCTATGCACATTTGGTCAGTGATCCTCAGAGACTGGCTTCACAAACCCAGGGGAGAGAAGCCTGTTGCATCCTTCCCAGGACCACAGGTGCTCCCTGGCTTTGTGTGTGCAGAGCCTAGAGGGACATGGCTCCCCAATTCTGGCCAACTGATACTTCCCTGAACAGGAAGTTCTCTTTCAAGGAACATCCCTGTCTGTGCCTTAGCAGGGAAATGGCCAATAGCCTCTCCCACCGCCTGCCCACCCTGAGCTCACACCTCCTTTCCAGGTGCTCTGGTGCTGACGCCTCCCCCACTCCCTCCTCACAAGCCATCTTCTGAAGGCAAAGCTGCTTCAAGGAGTGCCTGCCTGCAAGAGGCATGACTGGTGCTGAGAAGACAGTGGCAGCAGTATGGCGGCAGGTCCTCTGGTGTTTCTCCTAGCAGAGCTCAGATTCTCCTTCCTTACTGAAAACTCATCTTGAGCCCCTTGCTTAAAGTTTGTCTGGGTCTTGTTTTCTTGCTCAGTGCAGCCTCTGCCTGGGGTGAGGAAAGAGCAGACTTTCTGGGGCCTTTTTGAGCCGTGGCTAAGAGGCCCTGCCCCTCTCCTTCAGCCCTGGACTCCAGTGCTCATCCCAAGCTCTTCAGATGGAGCAGCCACATCTCTCCTGGCACTAGGGAGAGGAAAGGCAGTGGGCAAGATGCATCTGGGCTAGTGAGGAGGGACGAGCAGAAGCTAGCATTCCATCTGGAAGGCGGTTGGGCAGGTGAAGTCCTTGGCCAGGCGAAGGAGAGGCCAGAGAGCTGAGCCCAGCTGGAGAAGAGGCAGCAGGCCATATCCTGCCTCCCTGGCACAAAGTCCACATCCTTGCAAGGCCCAAGCTGCTTGCACATTGGCCCTAGCCAGTCTCTGCCTCCCTGGTGGCCTGCACACAGACACCATGGTCCACCCTGCAGCCTTGGCATCGAGGATGGGCAGTGCCACCCTTAGCTGGAGAGGGCCCACTCATGAACAAGTGGCCTTCTGGAAGCAGGCTCCACTTTGGAATGGACACAAGGATGCTCAAAAGTGAGCTCTTCAAATCTAGGTGGGTGACCTTCTCTGCGTCTAGGGAGTAAGTAACCAAACTCCATCAGTTCCCTGAAGAATGTCCTTAGTCACAAGGGATAAGAAAACAAAGGCACCAGTTTTGCCTTACTGGCTTAACCAAGTCAGGCCACCTCTGCAGCTGTAGTGTCCTTGCTCTGAAAGGACCCTGGGGACTCCTTCTGGCTCTGACATTCAGTGGGATAATGGTGATAACAGCCCGCCTTTTGTGCACTCATGGAATTCAGTCCTTCTGAGCTATACCACTGACATTCCTGCTTCATAGCAAAGGAAACTGTAGCTTGAAAGGGCAGTCGCCCCAGGTCGCCAGCTTGTTGATGGCAAAGGCTAGATTCAAACCCAAGACTGTCTTTGGGCAGCGTCCCCCACATTTGACTTTTCCGCTATGCCATCCATGTCCACATCTGACACCGCTCCCCCAAGGCAGGCCTTCTGCTGATGAGGCCCACACATCCCTAGTTCTGCTTAGGACTCTGTGGCTTTAAGAAAACTCTTCTTTTTCTGCTGTAGTTTCTGAAGAAACTGGCCAAGCTGGCTGAGTTCCGCCAGCCAAGAGAACTCTGTGCGAGAGCATGTCAAGCAGGCTCTTGCCTAAGAAAGCAGATGTGTGTGGAGGGAGGGAGAGGAGAAATTAGGGCAATGTCTCGCAGGGGGACTGGCCTCCTCGGTGAAGATGGTGGGCCATCTGTCAGCAAGTCCTTCTTGACTCCTTCCCTGAGTGGGGCCCCGTGGGGATGGCGGGGCACAGAGATCCCTCCCCGGTCTAAATGCCCTGGCATGAAGATGCCTCCTGCTCTCTTCCACCTGACCCCCACCTCATACCCTGGAGCTCAGGTCTTGCTAGGAGAAATAAGATTTACACATGCGAAAGTGAAGGAACAATAGGCTGATTCGTGCCAAGTGTGTGGTCTATTAACTCATTAATAAGCATTTTTGAGCCTTCTTGGGCCAGGCACCAGGTTAGGCAAGAGGATACAGATGAAAGGAACCAAAATGCCCCTCTTAACACAAGGCCAGTGGGAGGATGGCTCCATAACCAATCAGGACCACAAAGGGGAAAGATGCTCAGAGGCCTCGGGTAGCACAAAGTAGCACCCAAGCAAAGGGCCAAATGTTTCTTGTGGATTCCCTTAATTAATCATCACAAAATTCCACAAAGTGGGGGCTGTTACTGCTTCTATATTATGTGTGAAGGAACTGAGGCTTTGTAAAGGTATGTAGCTTTTCAAACTAACCTGCTATTTGTGAGAGATTCAGGAAGGATGTGGCTTTAAAGAAACTATCCAGAAACCATGAATTTAAAGGCCAAGTCTGTGTGTGCTGGACTCAGGAAAGAACAGACTCAGCCTGAGGCCAAAGAAGGCTTTGGAGAAGAGCTCAGGCCAGCTGGTCTTGAGGAGAAGCAGAAGTGTGCCCAGGAGGGAGGGAGCCAAAGGCAACCCTGCAGAACATGAGTGGAGCAGAAAGGCAGCGGCCGGTGTGGGGGATGGACACTGTCAGAGGGGGCAGGGTGTGGGTAGTGGGGGCACACCCCTGGGAAGGTGCAGGGAGAAGGTCAAAGCCAGCTGCTTTGGAAAGGTGGGCAGGGCCCAGTCATGGGGGTCTTTGGATTCCAGACTGCCAAGTGTGACCTGGGGCAGTAGCTCTGTGTGAGGACAGGGTGATGTCTGGTCAGCCTGGCCCTTGGGCTCTTGGATGCTGCATGTCAGGCCCGGGGTGGCTGTAGGGAGAGAAGACGGAAAGGCCCCTGGCTCTTATGAAATTGGAGTCTGGGAGCTGAGACAGACATGAATCAGGCAACCACAGGCTTCGTGGGTACTGGCAAACAACCTGGCAACTGATGGAAAACCCAGGTGCTGGGGGTGGGGGTGGGGTGAGTGCTGGTAGCAGCACTTGACCTGATCTCAAGGGGATGGATTAGGGGCAGAAGGAAAAGCATTCCAGGCAAAGGAACCAGGAAGAGGACACCTCAGAAGCTATAAGAAATTGGTGAGTTGAAAGCAAAGCCACAAGACTAGAGAACAAGGAAAGTGTGGCATAAGATATCCAAGATTTGGGAATTTTTGGAGAAAAATTGGGAGACAGTGAAGTTTTAGGCAGGGAGGTGACATAAAAGGATCTGTGTTCTAGAAAGATCCCTCTGGCTGTAAGAAAAATGGAACGGGGGGTAAACATGATTTGGAGAGATTGGTCAGGAGGCTGCTGCAGAGGCCCTGGGTGGTGAAAACAGAATCGGGAGGCACTGATGGGTCATACAGAGTTGGACTTGGTGACTTACTGGGTATGGGATTGGGAAAGGGGGCTTCAGATGGAGCTACAAGATAGATGGCAGGGCTGTTTACAGAGATGGGGGTCAGGGAAGGGCATGCGCTTAGAGGATTAGGAGCTGATTCTAGGCATGCTCAGTTTGAGGTGCCCAAGCAACACCCAAGTGGAGGTAGAGGTGGAAATTCAACCCAGGGGTGCCTAGGAAAGGACACAGGGTGATGAGAAAGCTCAAGGCAGAGGCCAGGAGCACCCTTAATTGGTGGCTTGGAGGGAGGAGCCCACTAAGGAGGCTGGGGAGCTTTTTTGGGGGAATAAGGACTGTTGGGAAACTCCCTGCAGGGGTGACCAGTGGGGGAGATGGTGAAAAAGGACGAGGCAGGTTGGAGACTCTAGAGTGCCCAAGGGTTTAGAGAAATGGAGGTCACAGGTGTCTTGCACAGGAGCAGCTTGTGTGGAGGGTGGAGGTGAAGAGGAAAGAGAGACAGCATAGAGGCTAGTGCAGGCAACCCGGAAATAATCCGTCACACCAGGAAGCAGAGCTAAAGGAAGAGAAGAGGGTAGAAGAATGTTCGATTTGCTTGCTTGTTGGCTCAGGATGGGAGGACCTGGGCCTGTTGAAGGGAGGAGGAGAGGGTGCACCCTTAGGGAGAGGTTCTGGTTTTCTTTCACAGACCAGACCCTGAAGGTTAAGAACAGAAAAATCCAGTAGGGGCCGAAAGGAAAAGAATTCGGCTTTTTAGCTGAGTAGGGAAAAGATGAGCCAGCAATTGCCCTTTGGTTCTGCCAGGGAAGGTCAGAGCAAGGCCTACAGGGACAGAGGGGGAAGGAATCTGGGGAGAAAAAATACCTCAGAAAATGAGCTTTGAGGAATGGGAGGGGAGGGCTCTCTGAAGGTCCTCAGTTAGGAGTAGTAAAAGGGGATGTTAAATGTGAGAAGTGTTGTGGCTTCCTGTCTAGTTCTGTCCTTAGCCGACTTTGGAGACCTTGGCCTCTGTGTGTCATACAGAAGTTGGGCTGTAGGACACATACAGTGTCATTGTATTTTGTGGGAAGCTGTTGTTTGGCAACCTTGTTCCCTGCTGGTGGCTCAGTGCTTGCTGCAAGGACCTCACTAAGCAGTACCAGCGCTGGTGAGGACCCTAATGGCTAAGATGCATGGAGAATTATCTCTGCCACCGGCACTGGGCCAAGAGCTTGGACTCCCGGGGAGAGAGAGACTGTCATCCACATTTTATAGGTGAGAAACTAAGGCTCACTTCCCCAAAGTCACAAGGCCAGGAAGTGGCAGGGTTGGGATTTCCTCTATGCTAAGGCCCCAAAACATATGTCATCCGTCCCTCAGAGACGAGCATGTCCACTGGCCAGGCCCTCACCTTTAACCACAGGGCCATATATATGTAGGGCCACACTGTACCTGCCAGGCCAAATCCAAGTTGGGTTGAGCAGGCCAGATGGGGAGGGTGTCCCAAGACAGAGGTTCAGCTCTGGAGCAGGGCAGGTCAAGGGCAGAGGCAACTGAAGTCAGGCAGAGACTAGAGCACAGGGATACCAAATGCCAAATCAAAGGGTCTGGCCTGGACTATGGACATGAGGAGCTCCCAAAGGTTTGGGAGAAAGGGTCAGCACACTGATGGCGGCATCCACATGAGACAGGTGGGATGAGGCTGGAGTCCAGCAAAGAAGGAAGGCAAGCAATGAACACAGAGAGAATTTGTTGATGAGTTTGCATGGGGAAAGGGACGGAAGGACTGGCCTAAGGGAGCTTCTGGCCTCTCCAAATCCAAGGCTAAGGTGGGAATGGGTGGGAAATCTGCACAGACTCAGCTCTGAGCCCATCAGAAAGATGGGTTGGGACCTGTCTGGGGTGTTTGTCTCTGTGGGATTTTGTTGTCTATTTACTAACTGATCTCCTGCCTTAGGCTGCAGCTGGGAGCTTGCGAAAGCCCTAACCTGCAGCTGCTGGGCCTCACTGTGTTTCTGTGTCACCACCACCGAGGCAGCTCAGTGGGGCACGTGCTTCCCTCCCTCTGCTGGCTTCGGCTCCAAGGACCCTGCCCGCATCCCTACCACCTGCCTTTCAGGACCTGGAGCCACTCAGACACCAGTGGAGCCTTGTCCTGGCCTCACCCTTCCTAGAGAGCCCTGATGTCCCACCTGTGTGTTCCCTGCCGCATTTGTGTGTTACTGTGGCTCCTTCACTCCATATCTCCAATGGGTTCCTTTCCAAGTACAGCACCTTCATGGCTCTGACCCAATTTAATATTCTTCTAACCTTGTGAGATCTGTACCTGAGCACGAGCCCCTGAATCCAGGTCTCACAACTGGCTGTGGAGCCAGGCCAGGTGCAGGTGGGTAAGTGCCTAAGAGATAGGACAGTGGGTTCCATTTTGGTTCTGACATCATTCACTATGTGACCCTGAACAAGTCTTTTCTCCCCTCCTGAGAGAGGTTGGTAGACACTAGATGGTTATTTGCATGCTTTTCAACTCAGAGAACTGTTAAAAGATTGAATCAAATATTAGCAAATATCTTTGACTCTTCCTATATGGCCAGCCTGTGCTGTGGGCTGGGACCACTGTGGTAGATCTGACCTTGGGGTAGGTGTAACCTGAATGACAGGCCTGCTCTATGGGGTCCAGTTGCTGGACATAGTCAGAGGCAGCATACAAATGGCCAGAGAGGTTAGCCAAGGGGACGCACCTGCCAGTCTGTGCCCTGAAGCCTGCCCAGCCCCTTGCTGGGCTCTTTTTCTCTCCTTCCAGTTCTCTCACACCCAACCCTCTCCTAAGTCTCTTTTTCACCTCCACCCCCACCATCACACAAAATCACTCTTCCCCCACCACCTGGGTGTTTTTCTGCTTACATGGTGACATTGGTTATTATCTTAGTCTGTTTTCTGTTGCTGTAACAGAATGTCTGAGACTGGGTCATGTGGAAAGGTTACAGTTCTGGAAGTTGAAAGCCTAAGAGGACGGTGCTGGGCTTCATAGTACATCACTCCATGGTGGGAAGCAGAAGGGCAAGTAGGGGAGTGTGGAAGAGAGAAAAGGGGGCCAGAATTCTAGAATAACTAAATAACTAGCCCATTTCTTTTGTGAAAAGCATTATCCATCTATTTCTGAGGGCTCCACCCCCATGTCCCAAACACCTCCCATCCCTGTCACAGTGGGTCCCCATGCCTGGATCCTGAGATGCACACTCCAACCACAGCAGCCAGGCGCTCACTCGCTACTCCACCCTACAACCAGCACATGCCATAGACAGCATTATCCCCACTTCACAGATGAGAAACCGAGGTTTAGAGAGGGTGCGTGACTCACCCAAAGTGTCCCACTCAGTGGGAGAGTAGTTTCAGTCTGTAGAGCCTGAGGTCACACCCCAGTTTTCCTGCTTGTCAACTACGCAGCCTCGAGGTGGGTGTCACTTGCTCTCTGGAAGCTGGCTATGAAGAAGCCTACCCCTGTCAGTAGCTGTGTAACTCCAGCAGCTCACGAAACCTCTCTGAACTTGAGGACTTGTTTAGAAATTGGGGAAGCAGGGCTGGTGAGATGGCTCAGCGGCATAAGCGCCAGCCTGGCAAGCGCAAGGTCCTGAGGTCGACCCCGGTACCCACAAAAAAAAAAAAAAAAAAAAAGAAATTGGGGAAGCAATTCTCACTTCACAGCATCAGTGTGGGAATTACAAGAGAATACTAGCAAAGCGGATGCTCAGTGCACCACAATTTTTTGAAGCTACTTAACTTTTAAAACAAACAGGGCCCCTGTGTTGGGCACACGAGTGGCTTCTAATTATCCACCATGTAAGCTTGGCTTTCTTAGATTATTTCCTACAGATAAAGTCCCTGGGAGTGATTTCTGCACAGGTCAAAGGGCACAGACACTTACGCAAGTCAGCAGCTTCTTGTGAGCAGAGCCCTGGGTGTGGATCCCCACTGGGTCATTTGTTAGTGTGTGGCCTTGGGCAAGTGACTCCACCTTTCCAAGCCTCTGCATTCTTATCCGCGAATCAAGGATAAGGATATTATCTGTCTCAAGGGATTGTTGCCTTACCTGAAGAAAGCACTCAAAAACCCTCTCTTGTGTTGTGGGATTGATTTTCTCTGATCATCGCGTGTCTTCAGTTAATCAATAAGGAAACTGAGGCTGAGTGTGGGGAGTGGCTGCCTGCCAATGTCACACAGCCTGTGTACAGTTGGTGGTCCAGAGAGATTTGGAGCATGATTTGGGCCTCTGGGAAGCCCTCCTAATGCCCACCCAGAGCTGGAATTGGAACGGGGCCACAGGTAAGTTGGCCTGGACATCACCCAGGCAGCAGAGGCTGGAATTACGGGGAGGGGTGTGGAATCATTGGACACAAGCTCCAAATGGCTCTCCCCATCCTCAGTGGTGCCTGGCTGACCTCGTGGTGACTCTTCTTTCCCCATGCTGATTGCTTCTAGAATATTCTCTCCAGCCACTCAGCCTCAAATTGCATGATCTTCTACCCACTGGCCAGTGATAAGGCAGAGCCTCCTTAAGGACTGTCCAGAGCACAGCACTCCTTAAGGAATGCTCCCTGAATACAACCGATAGAAAATCTGAGAGCCAGTCTGGATCAATTTCATACTTTCTAATAAAAAAAAGGAAGTCCTAAGGAGATTGGCCTTGCCCATGGACATGTGGTCTACCATGAATCCACTTCTTACATACCTACCAGGTGCTCAGTATGGACTAAGGACTGGGCTAGGAAGGCACAAGCTGTGGCAGAAATCATATAGGTTTGTGGATAAAAAGATGCTTGTTCAAGTCCACTTTCTATCACTCCTTCCTTGAGACCTTGGACTTATTATGGTTTCCTTCTGGGTCTCAGTTCTCCCACCTGAGAAATGGACATAATCAGACCATCTACATCTTGAGGTTCCTGTGAGTAGGAATCAGAGACAATGCGCCAATGTCACAAATATACTGATGGAAGTATACAAGTAAGTGATATTGTGCCAATGGCCCAGGTATTACAGGTCCTGGCATGGGGGGATCTCGCAAGATACAGAGAGTTGGGTCATGTATGGAGTGAGGCAGGCTTGGGATTAATGCCCAGCTCCTTCAACTACCAGCTGGTGACCTTGGACAAGTCACTTCCCAGCCCAGAACCTCAGTTCCTCCTCTATGAATGCCACCTCCTCAGACTGGCTGTCCCTAGCCACTTTCTCCAAAGTCAGTCATTCCAATCTCCCAAGGCCTTTGAGAGATGAAAGGAGAGATGTGCGCTGTGCCCCGCCCTGCACACAGTAGGTTCCATCAGTCAGGGCAGAACTTCTGTGACCATCTGGAAGACAGACTTTGCAGCTGCTGCCAGGAGGAAGCAGGGCCCGGTGTGGAGGCAGGAGCTCAGCAGCTCTTGTGGTGTTGCTTCTACTTCCTGCTTGGGCTGGACCCTCTAATTGCTCCTGTCTTCTTGGCAGCCTCAACCGCCATCTAATGAGTTTGCACCTGGCTGGCCCTTGGACTTGGCCATGAAGCCCAGGTCTGCCTGCCCATCTGCAGGCAGACAAAGGCCCTCTGTCCCTGGGAGCTGCCTCCTGCCCGCCCACCACATCCCTGACAGACTGAGATCTCTGGCCGCCAAGCGCCTCTTTGCAATGAAAGAGCCCAAGATCCCTGCATGGGCCAAGAGCACAGAGCAGAGTAAAAAATAGTACTTGCCCTGGAGGGTAGAGTCCAAGATCCAAGTTTCAAGTCTGCCGCAACTACCAGGCTGTGAGGTAAGGCATGAAATGTCATGACCAAGAGCTTGGCTCTGAAGCCCAACTGCCTGGGTTGGAATTGTGTCTCATCACCCCCACCCCAGCTGTGTGACCTCGGGCAAGTCACATACAGCAGGGGTGGATGTTAGGAGCTGATGGGTATAAAGCACTCAGCCCAGCTCCTGACACAAAGGAAGAGCTACTGTAACTCTTTTGCTCCTGAGTTGGGAATCCTCTTTTGCTCCTGAGTCCTCAGCAAGTTCATCTGTTGAATTAGGGTTACTCAATCCAACATCACCATCATTTGGGACTGGCTGATGCTTTGGGTGGGGGGCGCTGTGCAGCCTCCCTGGCATTGACCTTTCCAATTTTGAGGTTTCCTGTCAAACTCCGAATTCTCTGATTTGTCTTGGGAACTCCAGATGCCCCATCACGGTCAGAATCATTGCCAAGTAACCTCTGATTGCTCCATCTATAAGTGTTGCCCCCAAAAAATATAACCACCCCAGTCTGGGGACCCCAAATATCTCAGGCTGCTGGCAGTGAACATTAAGGCTAGGGGGATGATGGCAGCTTCTTCATGGGAAGAAGCCAGAAGCAGAATCATGCAGGAGTGGTGGCAGGATCCAGCTCTGGGCAGCCAGGCAACTCCTTGGAATTTTGCTTATGACATTTCCTTGGCACTTTCATCTTCCTTCTGGAACACACAGGGTCTGTTATCCTTGTGCCCACTCTGCCTAAATTTGCTATGGTGCTCATTCCAAGACCCACTCCTGTGCCCGCCATTCACTGCCAGTCCCCTTCTCCCACCACACCTTCCCCCTGCAGAGCTCCCACTGCGCACTCTGCCTCCTCCAGCTGTGCTTCGTGGATGCTATCCCTGCTGCCCCACTGCCCTCTAGCTACCCTCCCCCTCCTTCCAGGCCCCATCAGAGGTTGCCCTCTGCTGAAATTCTCCTGGCTTCCTCTACTAGAACAACTCTGCTTTGCCCTGGGCTCCAGAGCCAACCCTGAGCTCACCACCGTGCTGGAACACATGTCTGCCCAGCATGGGATCAGTTTATTTATGAGGCTGACTGTCTGCCCCCAGTCCTAGGAGCCCCAGGGCAGGGCCCTGTCTGATTCTTTGCCTGGTTCAGGGTCCGGCCAGCATCAAGGAGCATGGACTGAGCAGTGCCGATGGGAGCTGGTGCTGGGAGGAGGTAGGGTGAGGCTGGCTGGCACAGAACATAGGCATAGGGCTGCGGGTGGCAGGACTTACTGGTGCCAGGGCTGCTGGAAGCCTCCTTCACTCATCACTCCCTCCCTACTGCCTGTTCTCCCCGACACTGACTGACTCACTCATTCATGTGTCTGCTTGCTGCTTCACATACCCATTCACTAACAGGGGAGCTCATTCAGTCATTCAGTCCTTTGTTCATTCACTCATTTCTTCAACATTTCCCAAGCTCTGATGTTATGCCTCGTCCTGCCCTTTGTAGAAACTCTGGAGACCCAGAGAGAAACTGGCCTGGCCCCCAGCCCACCTCTAAAGATATTTTCTTTAGGAGTGTGTGTGTATGTGTGTGTGTGTGCACGTGTGCATGTGTGTGTGCGTGTATATGTAGAGGAGGGGCAGGGGACCCACAGACATATAAACAATTGTAGCCAGAGTGACAGAGGCTGTGATGGAGAACCCTAGAGCAGAACCCTAGAGCTGTTAAATAACCAGCAGGACAGTTGCTTGCTTGTTGAGGACAGGCACTGACGCAGTTCAATATCACATCCGCAGCCAGCATTCAGCATCACACACAGCCACGGTGCCACGCGTGGCAGCCACTGGCTCCACCCTCATCTGTGTCTCTGTCTGTCTGCTCTGCCAGCCTAGTAGGACCAAGGACAAGGTTTCCATCTCTGAACTCCAGTGGTCAGCACAGAGGTGGCACCTGTGGCCTCCCTGGGGACCATAAGCAACTCAGAGGTCAAGGTGGGACTGTAGACTGGGCAGTTACTGCCCATCCAGGCAGATGTCAAGGTTGGGCACAGGGCCCAGGAAGGACAGCATAGCTCCCACAGAAGTACTGGAAGTGGAAGCCAGGAGTTCGTGAGGATGATGCTCAGATTCCAGCAGGTGTGGGCACCTTCGGCCCTGAGATTCAAAGTAGGGAATGCAAGGTAGGGAGGAGCCAGGCCCTGGACCTAAGAGCCACAGCCCCTCTCCTGACACCCAGGAGATGCCAAAGTCCTGTAAATGGCTACTTGGAAAAGCCTTGGCTGATGTTTCCCTGTGGCAGGGAACACTCACTGTTTTGGACCACCAAGGATCAGGCCATTATTAGTTGTTGAAAATTTGTATCCAAGTTTTAAAGAAACAGTGTTCCTTTTTGAGTTATTTCTTTGTCTGAAGGATTAACTTCCTGTAGAACAAGCACCCAGGGAACCCTATTTGTCTTGGATTATTTTTTAATCCTCAGGATTTTATATTACAAATTAATTTATGCTAGCTCTAAACATTCAAACGTTACTGTAATAAACAACTTAGAGAGATCATTTCCTCCAGATTCTCTTCCTCAGAGAGGACCACTATTAATGGTTTAAAATTTCTTCTCCCAGATTAGTGAACAAATGTTAGTGTAATGTAGACAATTTCTTTAACATATAGCAATGAGCATTTCATCTTTTTTTTTTTTTTTTAATGTGGGTACCAGGAGTTGACCTCAGGACCTCACGCTTGCCAGCAGGCGCTTTGTGCCACTGAGCGATATCACCGGCCCTTTTTTTTCCTTTATGTGGGTATCGGGAGTCGAACTCAGGACCTCGCGCCTGCCAGGCAGGCACTTATGCCACTGAGCTATCTCACCAGCCCAGCATTTGCTCTTATATTCCTTGTATGGGATTTTCCTCCTATTCAGCCATTCGCCTCAGGGAGGATTAAAATAAATAGGACAATGATAGAAAGAGGAATAAAGAACAACAGTTAGTTAAGTAGGATCCAAAATAAGATCTCAAAGCCCATAACAAGACAGTAGTTTTAAAAGCTGGCTTTGTTGAGTAACTTATTTGTTAGGATACTTTGGGCTGCAAGGAATACTTAGTCTAACACAAACTGGCTTAAACAAGGAAATATATTGATCTGGGTAACCAGAATGTAGAGAGAGGGTGGGCTTCAGGGTTGGTTTCATCCAGGAGCTCTGGTCCATCTCTCTATGGCTCCCTTGGTTGTACCTTCTCCAGTCTGATGGCTTCATCCCTGAGCTGGCTTCTCTCCAAAATGCCACATGCTGGTCAACACGGTGAGAACCATGACACATGCAGGAAGGAGAGCTTGTCTCTATTTAAGAGCAAGAAAACACCTTTCCCCAGGCTCCTGCAAATGTCGCCTCTCACCTTGCATCTTGACTGGGGACACAGGCCCATTCCTGTGGCCCAGGGTGTGCCCTGCCCTAGACCTGGATTTCAGGATCAAACACCATGGTGGAGTGGGGGATGGGACTCCATGACACCAGTTAGAGCTCTCCTCTGGATTTGAAGTTGGTGTCACCTCATCTGAAATACATTGGTGAGGGTGAAATGGATTCCAGATTGAAAACTGAAGAAGTTTTAAGAAGAGGACCTGGGAAATAGATGTTAGAGAATCAACACCATCTACCATAAGATAAAGAAACCTGATCTCTCTGGTTCCAAAGCTTTCCTGTAGATATCAAAAGAAAACTTGGAAGACTGAACATGGAGTTTTACCCTAAGCCACAGATTGACAGAATTTAGGGTGTGAGTTCGGGAAAGTCCTTATCTAGCTTGGGAAGAAATGGGAAGTCCTTTCACTTCTCAGAGGAGCACCAAGGAGTTGGAGGAACAAATACATATGTGGAAAAACTGGGGTGAAGCAGCTGCCTGAGGGACCCAGTGCCCCACTTTATCTTGCTTCTTCTAGGTGGCTTTTGGCATTCCTTTGGCCACATCACTCCAATTTCTGCCTCTATCATCTTCTTGTGTCCAATCTCCCTCTGACTTTCTCAGAAAGGAGCACTTGTCATTGGACTTAGGACCTACTCAAATAATCTGAGATGATTTCATCTCAAGATCTTTAATTTAATTATATCCACAAAGACCCTCTTTCCAGATCATATTCACAGGTCCCAGGAGTTAAGATGTGGGCATAATGTTCAATGTCCTACGGGGAGTTTAGGCAGAGCGAGGACACGGAGTAGGTCTCTCGACATGCTTATCTCCTGTCTGGCATGGAAAAGATGCCCCCGTGTTCCAGCGTCTGGACAACATGAGGATATTGCCAGTCAGGACCCTGGACAGTGACAAGATGATTTCCCAAAGTCCCAAGTGGACCTCAGGGAATTCCTCATTATAGATATTCCCGGGCCCAGTTCCTCTGGAGTTTCTAGTGGTCCTTGCCCAAATCTGAACAGATGCCAGCTTCCACCTATGGCACAGGTGATGGCATCTAGGACAGAATCCGAGGCTTGGAGACCAACAGAATGAGACACTTGAACAGTAAGGTAACCTACTATGGTTTGTTTTGTTTTGTTTTGTTTTGAGACAGGGTCTCATTATGTAGCCCAGGCTGACCTCAAACTCACGATGATCCTCCTGCCTCAGCCTCCCAAGTGCTGGGATTACAGGCATGCACCACCACGTCCAGCTGCCTGCTTTGGTCTGAATGCCCCTCCACCCCCCAAAAAGCCTCACATTGAAATTTAATTGCCACAGAAATGGCATTGAGAAATAGGACTTTTTTTTTTTTTTTTGTGGGTACCGGGGGGTCGACCTCAGGAGAAATAGGACTTTTAAGGAGTGATTAAATCATGAGGGCTCCACCCTCATGAATGGATTGATGCCATTATTATGGGATATGGGTTTATTATAAAGTGTGCTCTCTGTGGTGCACTCTTCTCTTGCCCCTCCCCTGTCATGTGATCTCATAATGTGATAGCCCCACCACATTACATCACAGCAAGGCCTTCACCAGATGTGGCTCTTCTATCTTGGTTTTCCCACACTCCAGAACCGAGAAATATATTTCTTTTCTTTATAAATGTCCAGTCTGTGTTATTCTATTAAAGCAGCAGAAAATAGGCTAAGACAAAGTTGGTACTGGGAAGTGAGACAATTGCTACAACATGCACCCAAAATGTGGAGGTGGCTTTGGGACTGAGCAATGGGTAGAGGCTGGAAGAATCTGGAGGAACAAGGTAGAAAAACCCAAGATTGCCATGAATGGAGCATTAAGGGTGATTCTGGTGAAGGCTCAGAGATGAGGGAAAGTCTGAAACTTCTTAGAGATTCTGGTCATGGCCAGAATACTGATAGGACTACAGAAAGGAAAGACAATTCTGATGAGGTCTCACGTGGAGATGAAGAGCAGATACTGGAAACTGGAATAGAGGCCACGCTTGTTCTACAGTAGCAAAGACCTTGCGTCAATGCCTGAGGCTTTGTGGGAGGCAGACTTTTAGAGCAATGAACTACAGTATCTGGGAGAAGACATTTCTAAGCAAAATACTGAAGAATCTGTATATGGCTACCTTTTACTGTTTACAGTGAAATGAGAGAGAAAAGAGATTATCTAAAGACAGAATTTATAATTAAAAGAAAAGATTTAGAAACTTTGCAGCCCAACCACATAAGGATTGAAAAAGCATATTAGGGAAAGAATGTGGCCAAGCATCCTTTTGTTAAAAATTCATCTGATTTATCTGGGTGTAATGGTGCATGTTTGTAGTCCCGGCACTCGGGAGGCTGAGGCAGGAGAACTGCCATCAGTTCAAGGCCAGCCTGGGCTACATAATGAGTTCAAGGCCAGCCTGACCTACATATGGAGATCCTGTCTCAAAAAAAAATTCACCTAACTCAAAGGCATATGGGTGCTATTTCTCAAGACAGTGGGAGAAAGACCTTAAATGCATTTCGGTGATCTACAAGGCTACCCCTTCCATCACAGGCTCCCTGCCCAGGACAACCCTGGGACTCTGTCCCCTGCTCCAGAGGGCACAAGCAGTGATTGTTGGCTGTGTCCATACAATGCCGTCTCTGCAGGTGTGCAGAACTCATGAGCTGTGGGGCATGGAGGCTTCTACCTAGATTGCAAAGGGTGTTGCAAACTCCTCGGAGGCCCAGGCAGAAACCTTCCACAGGAGTAGAGCCACTGGCAGAGAATCCCTACTAGGGCAGTGTCTAGTGGAGCTGCGGGAATGAGGTTATGCTCAAGACCCCAGAACTACGGAGCTACCCATATGCAGAGCCAGCCTCGGAAAACAGAAGTCACGAGTGTAATCCATGAGAGCTGCCGCCTAGGCACAGCCCAGCAAAACCATCAAGGTACAACCCTTGGGCGAGGGGCAGTCTCTGCCCCAGTATGTCCAGGAAGCCACGTAGAGAATAAAAGTTATTCTTAAGCCTTAAGGTTTAATGTTACTTTTCTGGTTGTTTTGGACTTGCCTGAGACCAGTTACCCTTCTTTTCTTGCGTATTTCTCTTTTTTGGAATATTTATCCTATACCTCTCCCATCATTCTATTCTGGAAGTAAAGAACTTGTTTGATTTCACAGGCTCACAGCTGGAAGGAATCTGCCTCGGGATGAATCATGCCTTGAGTCCCACTCCTCTCTGATTTAGAGGAGACTCAGGACTTTGGAGTTTGAGTTGATGCTGGCATGAGTTAAGAGTTTTGGGAGTATTATAATGACACGCATATGTTTTGTATATGAACGAGACATGAGCGTGTTGGGGGGGATGTCATGGGAAGAATGCTGTAATTTGAATGTCCTCTCCAAAAACTTCTGTTGAAATTTAATTGCCACTGCGATGTATTGGGAGGTGATTGTGTCAGGATTAGATGAATGCCATCAGTTGTTGTGGGAGTGCTTTCATGATAAAAGTGAGCCTTTTCTGGCGTATGTTCTCTTGTTGCTTGCTCTCTCTCTCTCTCTCATTCTCTCTCTCACTCACACACACACACACACACGCTCTCTCACTGTGTGATACCCTCTGCCATGTTATGAGGCATAAGAGTCCTTATCAGATGTAGCCCTTTGACCTTGGACTATCCAATTCCAGAACTGAAAAAAACTAAGCTTCTTTTGTTTATAAATTATCCAGTCTGATATTCTGTTATAGCAATGTAAAATAGACTAAGAGAACACTTACCTTCCAGCTCATAGAACTCACATCAAACACCTCGGACACAGAACTCAAGGTAACATCAACTGAATCTTTCTCCCAGAGAGAACAAATTAACTTCAATTGTTATTATCCCCTGCTGCCACGCATCTAAGTATATAAATGATGTCTCCTGCAAATGGTAAGGCTTTTGGGTTTTATTTATTTGAAATGAGCATATGTTATACATGTTATTCTGTGGACTCCAGGATACATCTCATGTATTAGAGACATATTTTTTATTACCCAGGGTTCTCTAGAGTAACAGAACCAATGGAATGTACTCAGTGTAATAGAAAAATGTGATGAATGTTTAAATGAAAAAAATTACATTAAAACACATATTACCATGAATATCTCCCAAAATATTCTCCCTCTCTTCAAACACACTTGTTCCATTGTTCTTGCCACTTTCTGAAGCAGTTCTGGAAGTCCTCTTTTGTGAGTGTCTTTAGTTGTGCTGTTGTGGCTACTTTGATGTCCTGAATTAATTCAAAACACTTTTCATGGTCATTTTGATTTTGGGGAAGAGCCAGAAGTTACATAGTTCCAGAATGTGGGTGAGGTCACACCATAATTTTTTCTTTTTTTTTTTATGTGGGTACCGGGAGTTGACCTCAGGAT
The DNA here is from genome assembly GCA_028451465.1 of Erethizon dorsatum. Classification (NCBI taxonomy): domain Eukaryota; kingdom Metazoa; phylum Chordata; class Mammalia; order Rodentia; family Erethizontidae; genus Erethizon; species Erethizon dorsatum. The sequence goes on along the minus strand of CM051827.1, from coordinate 102,128,381 downwards.
CTCGCGCTTGCCAGGCAGGCGCTTATGCTGCTGAGCTATCTCACCAGCCCAATACCATAATATTTTTATTTGACAGAAATCACCAGAAGCCATATGTGACATAGAGAATTGTCATGATAGAGGATGATACTATTGCCCATTTCTCAGGTCATTTTTATGCACGTAATTTCTTAAATGTTCTAGTAAGCCCTTATAATATTCAGAGTTCACTGTGGTGTTCCTGAGTACACAGTCAGCATGCACAATTCCATCCAAGTAAAAAAAACACAATCCACATCACCTTGATGTTGGATCTTGATTGATGCACTTTTTTCACATGAGGTGAACTATGTGATTTTCATTGAGAACTCTCAATCTTGGTCTCAGGATCATAGCCGAAGACCAAGTTTCATCTCCTATGATGACACTTCTTAAGATGCTGGAATCTGAAGCAGCATGATCAAGCAACTCCAGTTAAACTGACAAAATTTTATGTTAATTCACTATGATCCATGATTTACTGCACACTTTCTTTCTTTCTTTCTTTCCTTCTTTCTTTCTTTTGGTACTGGGAATAGAACTCAGGACCTCGTGCTTGCCACTGAGCTATATCCCCATCTTACTGCACACTTTAAAACATACCTTCTCTCAACCATAGCTTACAACCAACTGCTGCACCAGCCAAGTTGCAACTTGTCACACATTGTTACCAAGTTTTGATGTACAGCTTCTCAAACTGAAGATCCCCACCCTTCCATTGGAGGGTGCTTGGCAGCAAGTACTATATTTTTTGATCACACCTGGTTAGATTAGCTTACATGATCAGAGGCCAGATAGTTCTGCAGTGGCCATCTGCAGGCTGGACACCTGGCAAAACCAGCAGCTGCTCAGCCCAAGAAGCTGGAAGCCTCAGAACAAGAGGCACCAAAGTTGTAGCTCCAGGACGAGGCTGAAGGCCTAGAAGTTCCCTGGAAGTGGTTGGTGTGAATTCACACTCAAAGGCTGAAGAATCTGGAGTCTGGTGTCCATGTCAGAAGAATTATCATTTCAAGAAGATTTGAGCTTGCGTGTATGTGAATTTCCCCCTCTGCTTTTTAATTCTATCCTGGCCTTAGCCTATTGAGTAAGAGCCTTCCTCCCCAGATCACTGACCCACATGTTGATCATCTCTGGAAACACCCTCAAAAACACATCCAGGATGGTGAGATAGCTCAGCGGCATAAGTGCCTGCCTGGCAAGCGCAAGGTCCTGAGTTCAACTCCCAGTACCCGCATATAAAAATCAACCAACAAACAAACAAAAACAACACATCCAGAAGTGTGCTTTACCAGTTTTCTAGGTGACTCGAAATTCAAACTGACAGCTGATATTAACCATCAAATATTTCTATGAAAGTATATCTTAGCCCTACCTTACTTTAAGAAACTTCATGTACTATATTAGACTCTTTGTTATGGTTTGGATTTGAAATGCTTCCTAAAAGACTTGCGCTAAAGGCTTGTCTGATAGCCGATGAGATCTTTGGGAAGTGAAGGGATTACAAGTGGGTTAATCCACTGATGATATCATAATTTGATGGTGTTATTGGGAGGCAATGGAAATGGGAAGTGGAAGCTAGTTGCAGGGAGTGGATCTTTGGGTACTATATCTTGTCATCCCTGGCCCCTTCCTCTCTGGCTGCCTTGCCATTTCTGCTTCCTGGCTGCTATGAGGTAAGCAGCTTTCCTCTACAATGCTCTTCTGCCATGATGCCTTGCCACAGGTCTAAAAGCAATGGAGCCAGTTAACCAGGGGCTAAAGCCTCTGAAACGATGAGACAAAATAAATCTTTTCTCCTTTAAATTGTTTTATCTCAGGTAGTTTGTTACAGGAATAAAAAGCTGACTAAAACACCCTTATTTTAAAATTCAGTTTAATTTTTTTTTTTTTTTTTTTTTTTTTTGCAGTACTGGGAATAGAACTTATGGCTTTTGTACTGAGCTACATCTCCAGAGCTTTAAAAAAAAATTTTTTTTTTTTTAAATTTCGAAACAGAATTCTCATTAAGTTGCTAAATTCCTCAGGTTGAGCTTGAAATTTTGATCCTCTTGCCTCAGCCTTTCAGATTGCTGGGTTTGTAGGTGTGCACTACCTCACCCATCTCTAGCACACCCTTACTGATGAATGTTAAGGTTGTTTGTTGAATTTAATTAATTATTGAATAATGCCTGTTTGTACTGGGGATGCAAAAGTGCCCCATCTAGTTAGAACCATATAGCTCTGACCCCTCATTTCAGCAATTGAAAAAGTGATTAAACAGTCTCAGAATTGTTGGTCAGAAAATGCTTCCTCACTCCTCACCTTCTAGATCCCTTTGGGAAGTGAGACAGAGGGCAGCTTGCCATGACTCAGCCCTTCAAATGCAAGTAACTTTGTGATCTCCTGAGCACAAACTGCTGACAGCGTTAGCTCCACCTTACATTCCTCAGTGGTCACTTCTCGGCAGAAGGGCAGTGGGACCTGATCTTTGCCTTGACACAGCATTCCTGTTGCAATGGCCTTAAAGAGAAACGCCCTTCAGTCTCTGCGTATCCCTGGAATGTGAAGGTGCAGAAAGGGCTTGACGGTATTTTCGCTTGCTATTTTAATCAAAACTCTTTAGGTTGCACGTGACAGAAACTGACCAAACATAAATGGAACAGGCTATCCACTGGCTCACGTGAACAGGAAGTTCCAGGAGTTTCAGACATGGCTGCATTGGGTGTTCAAAGCATGTCATTAACACTACGTCCCTTTCCATCTCTTGGCTATGTTTGTCTGCTCTTTTTTTCTTTTTTTTCTTGGTAGATTTTCTTCACTTGATACAAGATGCCCCCAGCTGCTATGATCTTATCCTTTCAGCTCATGATCTCGGAAGAGTTTCCAGACAGCTCTAGCAAAATTCTCAAGGAAGACTCCTATTGGCCTGGATGGGGCGTGTGTTTATCCTTGACCCAGGGGCCGGGCCCAGGGCATGGGTGCTCTAGGTGGCTGGCCAGGGTTTGTTCATGGGGTCTCCTGCTTGGGTGTACGGGAGGTGCCCCACCTGAGCCATACAGATAGAGCAGGGGAAGATGTGGCCTGTCAAGGAAAGCCGGGACCGACACCCAGGTGTCCACTGTGCCTGCCCCTGCCAGGTCATGTCTGGTTGTCTCTGTGGAGAGAAAGTGCTTGCTATTGGACTACAGAATTGGATGTGACTTGGCTCCAAACAGGTAGCTATGCAGAGTGTCAGACCCTGCCCAGACCTGTCTTCAGCTCTCAGTCCCCCACAGACTGAAACATGATTGTAGAGGGATGGGGGCTGCCTATCCAGGCCCACAAGCTGAAGCCCAGCCTTCCCCTGACCCTCAGCCTGCATGATACAGGCCAGTGCAGATGGATACATTTTCTAACCTGAGAACTGGCCCCAGAGGAGAGGCACTGTGCGACTCCAGGTGAATGCAGTTATACACGAAGTGGCTCCTTCCCAGCATTTTAGGGTACGCTCTAAGCTTGACGTTCTTTGTTCAGGGGTCAGCTCTGACCCACTCCCTGTCTTCTACATGGTGGCCTCACCTCCGAGGGAGAGAGGAACACCTGACTTCCTGGGAATCCTGGCCACTTTGCCCTTGCTGTTCACCAGGGAGCCTCTCTGCTGTGGAGTATCCCAGTTTCCTGGCTGCAGGAAGTATTCTTGGATTTTGGGGTGCTTAAAGTACCAGGATCTGGAAAGGGGACAGTCAAAGAACTGGAGGCAGGGGACCAGAAAATACATGCTAAGATGGCCTTAGGGTCAGAGCCCAGCTTGAGTTTCTGAGCAGCTAAGCACATAGTTGGAAGGCCCTCTCTGGGGCCTCCCAAAAGGCAATCTTCCCATTGACGTTCACCTTGGGCCCCATTCCAATCTCACTCCCCTCCCTGGCTTCCGTAGCTCCAGGCTAGACACTGTGCCTCCTCCCCTGGGTCTTTATCCACATCTGGCCCCTTCTGGAATGCCCTTGCCTGCCTGGTCAGTACCTGATTACCTTCAAACCCTGGCACCCCTTGAGCAGCCAGAATCCATTGGTGAATGGCATGAAGATGGGCAGAGCTGCTCTGTGTGCTGAGGGTACCCGCAGACCTGGGAAGGCTGCACTGACGCAGAGCCAGGAGGTTAACCTGACCCCCCAACACACACGCGCACATGCCCTGAAAAACCCTCAACTCGTGACTAACAGAAGTTGGTGTATCAGAAACCAGCTCTTTTGCTCCATGATGGTATGGTTTACATGACTTCCCAGTCTCCCCGAGATTGTACTCCAGAGCCTCATGGGGGCAGCTTGCTTGCTTGTGTGCTGGGCTCCTCCTTCCTCCATCTCCCTTCCTCACCCTTGTCCGGGTTTTCCTAGGATAGCTCGCTGCTCTAGGCTGATTTGTACACCCCCCTCCCCATTCTTATGTTGAAGCACTAACTTCCAGTGTGACCATATTTGGAGATTATTACCTCTATATAGGGAGGTAATTAAGGTTTGCTGGAGTCATAGGATTTGTGTCCTTATAAGAAAGGGACACAGATCTCTCTCTTTCTCTCTTTCTCTCTCTCTCTCTACACACACACACACACACACACACACACAAGGCCATGTGAAGACACAGAGAGAAGGGGTGTGCACAAACCAAGCAGAGGCCCACCAGGCCAACAGAGCCCTGCTGGTACTTGATCTTGGACTTTCAGCCTCCAGAACTGTGAAAGAATAAATTTCTGTCACTTTAGCTGCCCCTTCTGAGGTGTTTTGTTATGACAACACAGGCAGAATAGCACACTTGCCAAGTAAACTACTTATTCTTGATTTGTATCTCAAGGTCTGCTCCTTGGCAATTCCAAGGAGGACAGGTGCTCTACTTCATTAGGAATCGGGGAGATGAGACTTAATACCACAGTGCAACACCATTCATGCTTGCTAGGATGGCCAGAAGGAAACTTGACCATACTAGGATACAAAGTTGCCATATACAGTTAATGGAAGTGTGAATTGGCAGAACATTCTGGAAAACTAGTTTTCAGTATCAATAAAGCTGTAGATACGTTGACCCTATTATCCAGTAACTTCACTCCCTGACATACACCCAGCAGAAATGCATGTGTACGTTCACCAAAAGACAGTTGCAAAATGTCCAAAGCAGCACTATTTCTAACAGCTCCAAATTGGAAACAGTCCAAATCCATCAACAGTAGAATGAACAAATTGTGGGATATTTACACAATGGAATACTATACAGCAATGAAATGAACACTGCATTGTGTTTTTGGATGAATCTCAATAAAAATGTTGTGCAAAAGAAGCCAGACACAAAAGAGTACATGGCTTAAGATTCGACTTGTATAGAGTTCAAAAGTATAATATTCACACAAAAGAATATAAATCATAAATGCATACAGCTCAATGAATTTTCACAAATTGAAAACACCCATATAGCTTGCATGTAGAGCAAGGAACAGAACATGACTAATATAGATAGTACAACTGCGGCTATGGGTCCACTCCCCTCCATTCACCTAAACCTGCCCAATGCCCCAGGGCCACCCTCCGAACACCCTTGTCCTAAGGCTTACTGCATGGAAGCAAAGATAAGAAAAGCAAAGACCCTCAAGCCTACCCTAGAAAATTCCTAAACTTCAAGCCAGGACCCGTGTGCACCAGACCTGCCGCCGTGACCTGCAGTACATTTTTCACCTGGAGCTCATTGAAGGTTCATGCACATGGACTGCATCTCATACACCCAATTATAACAGGATGAATCATGGGAAAGGACATGCGCAGTAGATGCAGCTGACATGACTCAGCATCCTGCCAATCATGTCAATCATGCTCTAGAAGATCCCAATGAGAGGCACCCTAGAACTGGCACATTTTAAATCCCTACACCTCATGCCCTCATGCTTGTGCTATTTTCCTTTTGCAAGCACAAGCCATGTACTCTGAGCTTTCCATCACCTTCGTAAACTCTGACGCTTTTTTCTTACTACCCTGTACCATGTCCAATTCTTTGTCTCACACAAGCACCTAGGAACCTGTCCCAAATCCTGTCACCCATGGTATCATGACCATGACCTCAAGAGCCTCCCCACCCCATCTCAGTCACTGCCCCACCCAGGATAAAGCACCATCCTAACTTCTAATACCGTAGATTAGTTTTGCCTGTATTAAAACTATACAAATGGAATACAATGGTAAGTACTACTCCACTTTGTACCTTTGGTTTGTTAGATCATCTATGTGGTTTTAGGCAGTTCTGGTTCAATTTATATAGTCTTTCTGCTACTGCTGAGTTTCTGGGTAATTTCTGGCTGGAGCTATCATAAATAGTGTGACTATGAACATTCTAGTATACATTTTTAGAAAATGAACATATGTAGGCATGTGTTTTGGATATGTACCTAGAAGTAGAACTGTTGTTTCATTGTTTGCTTTGGTTTAATTTTTCTGTCTCCCTATGGAGGCCTGTGATTCTCCTTCCAAGCCAAAGTCAGCAGGCCTCAGTTTCCCCTTATAGCTGGAAAAGCCTGCTTACCCCAGGCCCTGTGAGGCTCTGAGAGCGTCTTGAGGGAGTAGGAACAGAGCGTACATAGTTTGGTCCCTTTGATCTCCTGGCTCAGGTCCTGGCATACCTGAGGCCAAAGGTGTCCCAGGCAGGGCTGACACTGCAGGCCCAACCCAGCTGCCTCCAGCCAGGCACAGGAAAAGGGCCAGCGGGTGAGCCTCAGGTCAGGCCTGAGCCAGGCAGGGGAGAGGCTGCCCTGGGTGGGGGGTGCCTGAGGCTAGGCGGTGGCTGAGTTGAGGGATCCAACACTCCCTGGACAAGGTCTAAGTGGGCCATACTCTACCCAACTGAGAGCAGCCTGCTTCCTTAGTGTCACTGGTTCTTCCTGAGCCTCCACTGCCTCCTCAGTTAATGGAAACCAGAGCTACTTCTTTGCCTGATTAAGGACTAAAGGAGATTGCAGATGCTTGCTAGGTCCATGGGGCATTGTCAGCCCATTTCACAGCCAAGGAAACTGAGGCTCAGAGAGTTTAAGGGACTTCCCTGAGTTTAAGGGACTTCCCTGAATGAATTTGAATTCAAGTCCATCTGGCTCTGAAAACTGCTCTTCTCACTTCCTGATGCTGCCTGCCTTAGGCCTGATCTGGTAAGATTTGAGAGGTAGAGGGAAGGCCACCCCAAAGTCAACATATATCTTTTCCAGCACTTGAATTTCTACCATCAGAACTTGTTCTTCTAGGTCAAAGAACACTCCTTTCTCAAAGTGTGCAGGGACAAAGAGCAAGATCCCACTTCAGAAGTTTCGTATGCTGGTGACCGTCTGGCAGGAGTGGAGAGCAGGAGTCATGGACAGGCCCTGAGAGTCATCCCTTCCTCACCACCCCCAGGCCCTGAACCACTTTATGAGCAGGAAACTGAGGTCCAGGGAAGGGTCCTGAGCTGCTCAGACCCACATTGGGGTCTACTGCCACAGCCTCCCCACTCCCCTGGGAGGCCGTGGCCCTGGGCTGTTTCAGGTATGCTCACATCCCGCCTCTCTCCCTCTGCACACACAACCCCATGCTCCACCTGACACCGCCACACACAGCCAGGTGGGGCTGCTGCGGAGCTTTTCCTGGAGCTGGGGCTCCTCATCTTGCCCCTGGCTCCACATTGCTGCTTCTGACTCTAACAAAGTCCCTTGTCCTCCGAGACAAGGGCCCTTTTGGAACAAGGGTTTTTTGGCTGCTGAAGGCATACATAGCTTCCTGTCTTGCGTGAGGTGCCCCAGAAGGAGACTATAATGGGACTTGAGAGTAAAGTGTGTTTGTTGTGTATTTTGAGGTGATCCAGGAAGCCACAGAGATGTGGGAAGTGAGACCTGGGAAGAAGCCAACATAGGTGAGCTACTGAGCAACAGGTAGGGAACTGGGGCCCCACCCACCTGGGACCATCCCCTCGGCCCAGCCTCAGGAGTGAGGAAGGAGTGAAGAAGCTGGGGCCTTTGTCCACCAACCTAAATGTCCCATCCACCAACGAGGGCTGCTCCTCAGGCATGAACTCTGAACTTTGGCACTTTTAGCAGCCCCTGGGGCTGAGTCCCAGAGACCTGCTTAGTGCCAAGCAGTATGGGAGGTGCTCTCCAAAGAAGATAAAAAGCCTGGGGCCCAGAGAGCCTGAGGATGGCCCTGGAGCCCAGCACTTGAGTCCTGGCTTTCTTGCTTTCTTATCTGGGGGGAGGGGAGCAGGTTCTATAAAATGGCACAAAAATGTTACTTACCTGCAGGTGCCCGGTGAAAATCAAAGGCAGTAAGCCTGGGGTGGAGACTGATAAATGGTGCTTTCCCTTCCCTTCTCCGGGCAAGGATCAGGCTGACTCACAGGTCTAGAGGTGCCCGGCGACCAGCTGTTTGGACCAAACATTGCTATGCATGGAGTCTCCACCCTCTCTCACCTTCCCACTTTATCTCAAATCTTCAAATACTAACTGATGTTAAACCAGGCCAGGTTGGGGTGGGATGTGGGGCCCCTGGAATGCTGTGAGCCTGACATTGCTCTAAGGCGTCCAAAGTTCAGTTAGGAAAACAGGCAGATGAATGGCCAGGCATGGGCTTTGAGAGGTGGGTAGAAGTTTGTGAGAGGTGAGGGGCAGTGCAGGAAGAGGGGACATGGGTAGAAGTTGTCCTGGGACAGGGGTGAGGTGAGCAGAGAAACAGGGCAGGGGTCAGAGCTTGCATTTAGAGCTTTCTTCCAACAGGAGCTTGGGATGCTACAGAAGAGGCAATTGTGCCAAGGGAGCAGGAGCCTGCCCACTGCCATTGGAGTGGGGACTGCTCTGGGCCTGCCTGATTTCCACCCCTCATCCACCCCACCTGCGCCACGGAGAGAGAAGGTAGAGTCCAGGCCAGGGCAGCCTCAGAAACTGAGGCAGGCACTGGGCTCTAGCTCCTTGCGGACCCCTGTGTGTCCTTATGCAGCCCTGTTATCCCACACCCCCTGGAGGCGGGAGGTGGGAAACCCTCCACTCTCAGGCTTTCTGTTCACATTCCATTTGAATTTTGCATCTGTGATATAATCATGTTTGTTTTTAAAATAAATAAGGATTATAATGACTGGCTAATTGCCAAAATAATTAATCTGCACATAAATAAATGTGATTTTCAGAGTTTTTACAGTAATACAGTGGACAGAGGTGGGGATGAGGCCAGGTGGGGATGAGAATGGAGGAAATGTCCTGTCTCCCAGAGGCTCAGGTGGCAGTTTGGAGGGTGGCCCCACTTCCCCTGTGCAAATGTACGTTTCTGTGTATTTACATCTGCAGGGTCACAATGCAGTAGTTCCATGCAGTTGTGTCCCCCCCAACACCTCTAGATCCACATGCACGTGGACACACAGTACATGGTTAAATTTACTTCATACACATGCTCTTACACACACTCGGACACACACACTATCTACACACCCCTGCACGTGTGTTCTTGCCACTCCCATGCACCCACAGGCACAATCATAGATTCTCATGCACCTGCATCCTCAAATGTGGGCACACATCCATGCAGCCTCAACCTGGCAAAGACACACACACGGGACACGCAGAGTCACACATACACAGGTCAACAGGCACACGCACATGTATTGTGCATGTAAGAAACAAACCTGAATGCTTGTAGGAGAGACATACAGGAGTCTCCCCAGTTGCATGTACAGGAGTGCATTTCACATACAGGTGTACCCTATGCACACATGTGCTTATACATGGGTGCCTCTTAGGTGCCCACGTGCAATCTCATCTCAGCCAGGTGGGACCCCACTGTTCCAAGGTCAATGCACTGAGGAGAGGTCATAAGGAAGGAGCCTCAGATTCCTGCACTGAGGGACGTCGGTGTGCTCCCTTCCTCTGCCCCCTCTGCCAGGCTCCACCCACCCCAGGAGGAGCTCTCCTCCCACCCCAGGGTTAAAGAATGTGGTGCATGTGAAGCCTCTAGAGGGGGCCAATTCTGCATGTGGGAGGGACATCCTAAGGGTAGCAGCTGAGGCAGGACCCTAGAACCTGTCCCCAGAAGAGATAGCGATCTGCTTGGGTCTACAGAGCAAAGCCTGGGCGAAGGCAAAACCAGGATCTAGCCTTATGTAAAAAAGCAGTTTGGGCCATAGATCAAAAGGCTACCAGGACACCCCAGAACACTCCAGGACACTCACAGGTCTGGGTGCTTAAAGTTCTCCATTGCACGTGCTTTGAGATGAAGATGAGAAGTCCCATAAGGTGACTGCTAAGAGGCATGTTTATCATGGAAGCTAGGGTCAGCTGACAGCCAGCCAGTCCCTCCTCTACACCCAAACTCCCAGGGACAGTGAGAGGTGAAGGGCAAGGCCAGCCCCAAAGGGTCATACCTCAGCCCAACAGCACCAGCACTGGAAAAGACTAGGGGGACCCTCTGTCCAACCTGGGGAGGAAGTGGATCATGAGGGGCAGATCCACGCTCCTCACCCTCTTTGAGAAGAAGCCAAGCAGGTTCATCTCTTTTACACTTCAGAATTCATGTATAAAAAGTGCTTTCCTGGGACTGGTGAGATAGCTCAGCGGCATAAGAGCTTGCCTGGCAAGCGCGAGGTTCTGAGTTCGACTCCTGGTACCCAAGTAAAGAAAAAAAAGGGCCGGTGATATCGCTCAGCGGCACAAGGGCCTGCTGGCAAGTGCAAGGTCCTGAGTTTGACTCCTGGTACCCACATAAAAAAAAAAAAGTGCTTTCCCTATTAGATCAGCAAGAAATGAGAGATCATAAAATCCCAGGTCAGTGCTGGATGGAATGCAAGAATGCGGATATTTGCTCCCAGAGGTGATAGGAGAGCGCATCGGAGCCCTGTTTTTGATTGGACACTTTATTTGTTTATTGAATTGAATTGATTGATTAATTGATTGTAGTACTAGGGATTGAACCCAGGGCCTTTTCACTGATATTTGTTACAGGGTCTTGCTAAATTGCTAAATTGCCCAGGCTTGGCTCAAACTTGTGATCTTCATGCCTCAGCCTCCCAGAGTACCAGGATTACAGTCATATACCATCAGGCCTTCCAGGCTTGGCAGGATATTTTCAAGGTGCTTGCCCTTTGACCCAGTGATTTCCCTTCTAACCCTCTGTCCTTTGTGGACAGCAATGTGTAAATTAGGTCTTTACTGAAGCTCAGCTATGCAAACTGTAGATTGGGCTTGTGCAAATGGGACCCTTGGCAAGGGCTAAGTAAACAAATTTTGTTCATGCTATGGCCCTCAGTGGAGCTGTTGAAACAAAGGCTGAGTTAGATCTGTGTGCATTGGTCTGGGATGAGTTCTATGGCGTGAGGAAAGCGGATCACAGAAGAGCAAGATATATGTTTCTATTTGTTATTTTAAGACACCTCTAAAAAGCTGGAAATGCATCTGAATCCATAGGAAAAGTCCATGTGCTCACTTTTGGAATGAGGAGGCAGGGGAAACTTATTCTTAATATTCCTATAGCCTTTATATTTTGTTAGCCACAGCTTTTCTCCATGTATCACAGTACGTTTATAATTAAATAGAACACTTTAATATTTCCTGACTCATTATTTAACCAACGGAGGCCCACCGGAGGCAGAGTCCTGCCCAAGACCACATGTCCAACAGTGCCAGCCAGGACTGCCGCGCTTACCTTCACCCCACCCAAGGATCCTTCTTCTTCTGCCCAGGGTCAGGGTGTTGCCCAAGAAAGGAGCAGCGACGACGCTTCCCAGGTGGGGAATCCAGCTCTGAGTTGCAGGCTGCTGATGCTCTGCAGAGGGCGCAGGCCCACCTGGGTGTGAGGGGACGTCCCCTTCCTGGGAACTGTCCTGTGTGCTGAGATGGCGGTGCTTCTTCATGAGGATTCCAAGATCCCCACCTTGCTTGGGGTCCTGCCTGGCAGCACTGACTCTGCCACCTTCAGAAACGCTGCCAAGAAAGGCAACCCTTTAGTAAGTGCCCTTGGTACCTCCTCTAGGGCAGTTTCCTGCATGTGCTGACCTGAACCAGCTTAGATGACAGAGGAGGCAGTGTGGGGCAGTGGTTAGGGCCATCATCTCCAGAGCCATCTTGGGGCAAAGCCCACCAGGGCTGTTCACTAGCTAGGTGAGCTTGGGTGGGCTTCCTAACCTCTCTGGACCTTGGTCTTTTTGTCCATATGGATGATACTAATAACATTGTCCCACAGAGTCACTGAGGATTTACACCAGAGAGTGGGAAAAACCCAAATGTCTATCAGTGGATGAATGGATAAACAAAATATGATCTATCCCCGAAGGGAGATCATTCAACCACAAGAAGCAAATTAAGATTATCTAGAGATATGTGCCATAGGTGAAACTTGGAAACATTAGGCTACTTGAAAGAAGACAGAAACCAAAGATCACATATTGCATGATTCCATTTATAAGGTGTGATCAAATTATATGGTAAATGTTTAAATTATAAATTTATTGCAGTAAAAGACACACTGTCATTAATTCCCCTTAAAATACTCCTCCTAGCTTCAAACTTATTTATCCCATCATTCTTGCTACTTTCTGAAGCAGTTTTGGAAGTACCATTTTGTGTCTTTTTGAAGTGTGATCACAAATATGGTAAGTATTGTCAAGTGTCATCCAACCGAAAGGTAGGCTCATAAAAACATGGTGTGTCCTCATCTACCTTATTCACTGGATCTGGCACTGTGCAACTTCTGAGTCTTTCCCTAAGTCAGAACGACCACAAAATGTACATTTGGAATAAATTCAGGACATCGAAGCAGCCATGACATTGCAACTAAAGACACACACAAAGCAGAACTTCAGAATGCCTTCAGAAAGTGGCAAAAGTGATAGGCTAAGTGTGTTTGAAGTCACAGGGTTATTTGGAGAGCGTCTTAGGTACTTTTCTTGTTGCTGAGACAATACCCGACACCCGAAGTTACAGGAGGAAAGGTTTATTGTAGCTCACAGTTTGTAGATGTTTCAGTCCATAGTTGGCTGGCTCCAAGGCAGGAGGCATGGCAGAAGGGCATCCCAGATGAGAAACAGTTTGCAGCAGGCAAAAGGCAGCAAAGCATTGAAGTAGCAAAGAAGCAGCAACAGCAGCCTGCCTCTCCTTTTTATGCCTTCCAGGTTACCTGCCTTTTCAGTGGTGCCACCCATACCCAGGGAGGGCCTTCCATTATACACACCCAGAACTATGCCAAAACAATCAGTGGACTAATTTAATAATCACACACTCTTAACCCAGCATCACACACTCTACATCCAGCCACCTCTGAAAAGCCCCATCTATGACCAAATGAGGCTTTGGGGGGACACCTAGATACAAGCCACAACAGAGGGGAATTAATGGCAATGTCTTTTCCTGTAATAACTTTAAAAAAAAATAAAAACATTCACCTTATTTTTTAATCACACTGCATAAGAAATATTCAAAATAGGCAAATTTATAGAGACAGAAATAGATTAGTGGTTGCCCAGGGCTTGGGGTGGGTGTGACTGCTAATGGGTAAGAGATTTCCTTGTGGGGTGGTGAAATGTTCTGGAATTACAGTGCTGATGATTGTACAATTTTGCAGATATAGTAACGACCTCTGAATCATGCATGTTAAAGGGGTGAATTTTATAGTGTATTTATATCTCAATAAAAACAAATAGCAAAAATGAATTAGGGGCCAGTGGGATGGCTCAGTGGCACAAGCGCCTGCTGGCAAGTGCGAGGTCCTGAGATCGTCTCCCGGTACCCACATTAAAAAAAAAAGAAGAATTAGGAATAAATACAAAAATTTATTTACAAATGTACCACACAGTATTATTTTACTGGTGGTATAGAGGAGAAAGAGTCCTTTCCTCTACCTTCGTATTTCTCTAACTTGGGCCTGTAACTTAAACTGAAAATGGCCCGTTTACAGAAGAAAAGCCACACACAGTTTGTTTACTTTAATTTTCACATGGAGGCCTTCATAGAAAAGAAGCGAAGACTCAGAGAGGCAGTTAGACACAAGGGCTTATGTATCATTTTAACAAAGGACTATGGAGTTGGGGAGACATGGCAAGAGGAAGGAGAAGGGGCTGGGGCTTCTAAGGGTGGCACATTGTAGAGGCACATTCTCCATGGGGGAGAATGAAGGATGATAAGGTGATTTCAGCACTGTGTGCCCGGGTCCCTCCTGCTGACCCATCTGGTGCTGTGTTTGGGCTCAGTGCTAAAGGTTGTTCCCTGCCTGGTCCAGAGGTGGGGAGGGGAAGCCCCTTCACGAAGGAACATTTCTGCACTGCTTTTAGGCAGATAGGGAGGGCAAAGAACTCTTCCTGCCTGGGCGCCTTCTTAATTTGCCTTTAGCTCAAGGTAATCCTGATGTGAAAGGGGTGTATTTTGGGGTGGCACGTTGGTGGGAAACCAGACAAACTTAAATATGCATCTATGGGGCATCGAATACATTATGAAACACTTTTATAATAATGTACTATGTAATCATGAATAAGACCTTGTTTAGAAAAACAGTTTTTTAATCAAATAAAGTACTCAGGACAGTGTCCAGCACATATTAAATCCCATTTTTAGGGGTCAGTTGCTATTACTAAACTCCAGAATAACTCTGTAAGGTCAGGCTTTTCATCCCCACTATGGCAGACAAGGAAACTGAGACACAGAGGGGACGTGACACGGATGCACTGCCCTCCTGGCCTGCTGTCTGACAAGGGCAGAGTCTGGCCTTCTGGTCCCTCGGGCGGCCTTCCTGACTCTACTGCTTCCTGCTTGTGAGGTTGTGCTATAGCCCAGCGCCGCATCTCTCTGAGCCTCTGTTGGCTGGGCTCTGCCTATGGAGGGGAGGCGGAAGCTCTGAGAGTGCAGCCACCATGAGATGCAGCTGGTTCTGCTGATACTGTGTTTCTGGGACCAGGCTCAGGTGGTAGAACTGGGACCAAATGGGTGGAGACCCCAGAGAGATAGTGCTATACTTTGGATAAGTGTTCTCCAAAGCCTGTGGCGCTTATTGGGAGATGGTGAAAGCTTTAGGAGGTGGGACCTACTGGAAGGAAGTTAGGTCACTGGGTGCATGGCCCTGAGGGTGACTGTGGGACCCCAGCCCCTCCTCTTCCCTCTCATTTTGCTTCTCAGCCTCCGTGAGGTGCTTCCTCCACAGGTGCTTCCACCGCAGTGTGCTGCCTCAGCACAGGCCCAAAGCAATGGCCCAACTGACCATGGACAGAAAACACCAAAACTGAGCCAGAATAAACCTTCCTTTTTTTTTTTTTTTTTTGAGACAGGGTCTCATTATGTAGTCCAGGCTGGCCTCGAACTTGTGGTGATCCTCCCTCCTGTCTCAGCCTCCCGAGTGCTGGGATGAGCTTCCCTCTTATTTAAGTTGATAATCTCAAGATTTTGTTACAGTAACAGAAAGATAACTGACACAGACAGGATCACTTCTTACAGTCCTACCTGCCCAGAAGTAGTGAGCCATTGAGGAGGGCAAGAACAGTCCCCAGGCCACCAGTAGGAGGAGACAATGCAAGCCGAGGCCAGGAACTCGGCCTTCCTTCTGGAAGTCCTTACTCCATTCACTGTCCCCAGACCCCTTTTAAACAGACTGTCCTTAGGAAAGGCATCCCACCTCCTCAGGCCTCAGTTTCCCTCACTGATCCAGTCCAGCATTGTAGTTATGATGAATACGTTTTGGACAGAGCTCGCCTGGGTCCAACATCAGCTTCCCTGCTGTTTCTTTCTGATTGCCTGACCCAGTGTAGGGAAGTTTACTTCCCCAAGCCTCAGTTTCTCCTTTGCAAAGCAGAGATAGTCACATACTCATCTCACTGCTCCTTGTAAGGATGAGGGCCTCAGTGCGTGGGCAGGGCCATGAGGCCTGTTGGCTGTCGCTCTTCCCACTATTACTGTATTAGCCTTGACGGGCCTTGGGGGCACGTGTGTGCCTGGAGGCAAGGGGCTGGTCCCCAAGTCTGCCCTCAGCTTCCAGCCTGCAGTACTCCTGGCTTCAGCAGCAAGTGATCGACAGGCTGGGCCGGTGGCGTCCTGGCAGGCCTGTCCTGGCAGCTGCTCCCACAAGGCGAGGCCCTGGGAGCTTCAGAGAATTAATTAGGCTGCATTCCTCTTGCTGAGCTCCCGGCGGCGGGCCCGCACATGGCCCCTTCTGAGCTGCCGAGGGCTCTTGGCTCCGATCCCTGGCAGGCCAAGGCGAGGCCCACACTCTGCTCTCTGCTGAGAGGGGCTGGGGGCCCCCTCTGAGCCAGAAGCACTGGCCTGGGGAGGGCCAATGATCAGCCAGCAGCTCGAGGCCAGCTCCTGTCCTGGCCCTCCCTTGCTCAGCAACCTTCACTAGCTCCCATGGCTCAGGATCAGATTCCTGGCCCTGTGTGCTATTCCCAGGCTGGCCCTGGCTGCTCGAGCCAGCTGCCTCTCCCCGGACTCTGCTGGCCAGTCACGCTGGCACGGCTCCCTCAGCTGGGATGCTCTGTCCCTCATCCAGGAACAAGCAAACCCCACCCACCCTTAACTGCCAGCTCACAGCCTACTCCACCTGTGGTCCTTTCTCTGTCTGTTTTCCCTGCCAGCCTGGGGGACTCCAAGAGCAGTGGTGTGAGGACAAAGGGGCAAAGCACTGATGGTAAGGGGCATTTCCAGCACAGTGGGAGGACAGTTGCTGTAGGTGTCTCCTGCCTAGAGCACCACCCCAGGGCAGGAGCCTGGGGCTCACACTGCCCATTCCTCCCTGACCCATCTGGCCTTTCCCGGCTCCCCTCCCCTTTTATTGTCGAAGGGTCTGAGGGTAGCTCCCTTCTCGGAAGGCAGCCTTCAGTTCCCCTATGCTCTTCCTTCCTCCTGGAACCCTCTTATTCATCTTCTTCCTTCACTTGACCAACTCCCTTGAAGCTTGGCTTACCTGCCACTTCCTCCAGGAAACAACCTTGGTTGTTCGCTCCCCAGGGGCTCCTTCTCAGTGTGATTGTCCCCTAGAAGTTAAAAGCCTGGGTTTTAAATTCCAGTTTAGATGTAATCAAGCTGTGTGATTTTGAACAAGACACTGAACCTCTCTGAGTCTCAGTTATCTTGTCTACCAGCATTTTTTTGTTTCTTAAGAGACAGGTCTTGCTATGCTGCCCTGGCTGGTATTGATCTCCTGGACTGAAGTGATTCTTTTGCCTTAGCCTCCCAGTATTGGGGACTACAGGTGTGTACCACCACACCCAGCTTACCACTTATTCATCTATGGGATGGGAATAATAATAATATTATTATTGCTTGCTATACAAGGTTGCTGTAAGGAACCAAGAAAGTAATAGGTGGAAAGCTTGGTAAGCCCTCAATAAACAGGAGCTCTTAGAGTTATCTTCCTATTCAGCTGTTTTCTTGAATGGCCCTTCTCTTAACCTGCAATGCCATCGGAAGCAATTATTTATCACTGTTGAATGAATGAATGGCCGTGTTCCAGGAATTTATGGCTTTAATAGGCAAATGATATCAGCACTGACCCTGGACTCTATTAGGAGAAAGACAGAGACAGAGAAAGAGACAGTGGGGGGTGATATTCTTGGGGCTTGTTCTCTGGTGAGGGGCACGCAGAGGTGGCCAATGGCCCAGCCCAACTCCAGGGCTGGATGTGCTCCAGGCTGCTGGGCCTGGGACCCAGCTTCTTCTGCACATGTAACCTGGGTAAATCAGAGTCACACCCTTTGGTTCTGTCGCTGCCCAGGACTCCAACGGAAGGAACAAGAACTTGACGCAGAGAGCCTTGGAAGGAACTTAAGTACTGACTGAGAAGCCAGGGAAAGGGGAGATTTTTGTTCCACACAACCCAAACTTTCTTCCCAGGGCTGCACTGCACCTGGCAATGGCTCCTTACACTGCTTTCTCTGCTTGGTCCTGAACTCTGGTTCCCCAGCCCCACCGTCGCTTGCTGCCAGGTCCCCGCTGCCTGGAATGTGGTCTAGAAGCAGCCACAGGCTCTGGACACCCATGACCCTTGGCCCTGCGAATTGTTTGTCCTGTGAACATAGGTGGGGCTGGAGGAGGCCAGAGCAGGGACCCTGCAGTGCGGGTCCCATTTCCCAGGAGTGCAGACCTAAGGCCCTGGGTGTCACCCATGCCTGGACCTGCCTCCTCTCTTCCCTCTAATCATGACCACTGCTCGGTTACTTAGGTCACTGACCTCTGAACCCTGAACAGGCCCTGGAGCCTGTGCCAAGATCCGTGAGTGCCTGCTTTCCAGGGCCTCCTGCACACTTTCACCAGGACCCTCACAACTGGGCCAAGCCTCCTGCCAGCTGTGGCCCTGGGGCTGCCATGTCGGGCCATGGGCTGGTTGCTTTTGGGCTTCCAAGGAGAAAGGACCACTTTGAATGGGATGCTTTGATGCCAGGGGGTGACACCTCCTCCCACCATCAGACTCAGCTGGAATGTGAGGGTGTGTTTTGGCCCTGGGCTGGGGGGGGCAGGAAAGGGCTGGCTCAGCCGCGTTGCACCAGACCACGGTGGGCTGTGACTTTGTTTCCCTGCTGCCTGACTCCTCATTCACGCTTAGCCCACTCTTAGCTCTCAGAGCAAATTTCCAAAGCCCAGCTTTGACAGGTCCGCAGCCGCTCACAGACCTTTCATGGCTCCCTGTGGCCTACAAGAGAAAGTCCAGCTCCTTAACCTTCGAGCCCTCTCTGGCTTCATCTCCCACTACACTTCTGGCTTCTGCTGTGGCCATGTGGGTCTCCTCCAGAGAAAGCTCCTCTGTCGTTCCTACATTTATACCCTCACTGTCCCTTGCCTCGCCTGGTATCCCTCCCTATTTTCTCTCTACTTATTTGAGCCTTGCTCATGTTCTGAGGTGACAAGAGCGCCACCTTTGTATAAGGTCCTTTCTCCACCACAGCAAACCCCAGCCTCTCCCTTACTGCAGGTCCCTTGGCTCTGTCCCTGTCCCATGTATTACATAATCACCACTGGCAGCCTGGCAGGCAGCTTCTGCTTCTTTTCAGGCTCAGCTTGGCACTATAATTTACCAGCTTGGTGATTGCACCAGCCCTGTGAGTTGCTTCCCATTTTCTAGATAAAAAAACTGAAGCTCAGAAAAGAAAGAGATTTGCTCAAGGGCAAGATGTAGTGATGATCTATGAATTCAATCAACAAACATTTATTATGCACAAACATACTGCAGATTTTGGAGCCAGAAGAGCTGGGTTCCAATGCTGACACCATCACTTACTTGCTGGGTAGCCTGAGGAAAATCATTTGCCTCCTCTGTGAATCATTTTCCTCATCTGTAGAATGAGGATAATAAAAGTACCTGTGGCACAGGATTATTGTGAGGATAAAATGAGTTAATCTGATAAAGTACACAGCATGCCAGTGTACAGTAGGAGCTTGACACATGTTAACATGTTATTCTTCCAGGACTGGTTTTATGGAAAAAGCAGGGTGAGAGGAGTATGTAAATAATTGTTGGTTAGTCCATAAATATTTCTCAAGTGCTGGCTCAAGTCATGGCTTGCCACTTCAGGACAGGCCAGCCATGGGAAAACGTTGGTTAGGAAGGGGAGCTATGGATCCAGGGACCTGCCCTCAGGAATGGTCCTGGTTGCAAGTTGTCCCTGGGACACAAATGAGCTATGTCTTAGGTTCTAGCAGGACTCGTGACCCCAGTGCTAGAGCCCTGGGCTTCTGCAGTCTGAGAAGTGTCAAACTCCAGCAGGGCCCAGCCCAGTGCCCAAGGTGAAGGGCAGTGCCAGACCACACACAGCCTTGGAACCCACGTGCTGCCCTTCCTCACCAGATAGATTTGCTCTTGGCCTCTCAGTCAGCCCTGGTAAGAGACAGGGCAGCTGAACAGAAGTGGTTCTCCATACTCTCAGTCTCAACTTTTTCCAGTGTGCTCTTGGGGTAGGACTGACCTCTAGTTTCTAGCCTGGTGGGAACATTGATCCCAGAGATAGCTGCAGATGGCTGTGTAAGCACATGGTGGGCAAAAGCCCAGAGAGGGCAGGTTGGCAGCCAAAGAAGCCCAGCAAGGTAGAAAGTGGAATGTGGGGCTCCAGCCACCAACCCTGGGCCCTTTCCTCCCCTTCCTGTGTCCTTCTAAGTGCCCAGCGGCCCTTTCCTGAGAGGAGCCTCCCACCTCTGTTTAGCCCAGGCAAAATACCAGAATAGCACTTCTTTGTTTATTACAAACACATGCTCAGGTAAGTAATTGAGGATGTAAAAAAGTACACTAAAATAAATACTTGAGATTCTCAAAGTCCTTAGAACAAGTAAGTTATACACAGAAGTGTGAAGCAGAACAGGCTCTTCTCACCAGCAAGGTCCCAAGGGCAGGAGGGCACAAGGAAGGGAAGGGGCAGTTAGAGCGGGCAGATGGGGACCAGCCAAGATGCCTGGGGCTATCCAGCCTCCAGGACTGGCTTAGAAGTGAGTGTGTCCTGCTATGAGGTGGCTCTTGATTTGTAGGCCAACAGGCAGGACAGTCCTCAGGACAGGGCCTCCAAGTTCACCATTGCTCCATGCAGTTCCTTCTAGCAGGGCTGTGGCCAGTAGCCAGCACCAGGGGCTGCCCCGCCACCTGGGAACTGACAGCTCTCCCTGGCAGTGTGACGGCACGGACCTGCCTTGAGCAAGGCTCCCTCCACCAGGATTGGAGGCCAGAGCTTGTGCCAACCCCATCAAACGGGTCTAGGTGGCGAGGCCAGGAGACAGGCGGAGGGTCTCCCATGAGCTGCCCATCTCCTCCCGTCGCAAGGTAGGTGGGTTTCTTTCTCAATACTCCTGCGGCTCGCGGCGCTATCTTTTCCTCCGCCTGGAGTGTGCAGGCCTGGGCTCCCTTGTCGCTTCCTGCTGTCGCCTGGCAAAGTGGACCTTGGTAGCAGAAATGTTCCTGGAGATGGAGAAGGGTCAACTGTGCATCTCAGGAGATACAGATGGTCCAAGAGCTCCCATGGGAGGAAGGGGTGATGGGGACTAGGGCTGTCCTGGGTCAGAGGGTGGCCACATCCAGAAAGCAAGGTCTGCATGTCAAGGGCAGACCAAGCCAGGCTAGAAGCTGCCCAGGGGGACTTTGAGAAAGCTGATGTTTAAGGCCAAAAGCTGCCAGAATGACTGGACAGCCAAGACAGCCCAGGTGGCACCCATCACCTGCCCGTCCTCTTCACACTCCGCACACACGTTCACTTCCCCATCGCCAGACTACACCTGCTCACGTTCTGCCCAGTCTTCAAGTGGCTCAGCCCAGACACACTGAACCCAGCTGAGCTCCTGGCCATGACCCTGGCAGTATCCAAGCACCCCTTTCCTGGGTAGAAGGGTACAGGCATGGGAGCTAAAAGGCTGTCTTTTGACCCCAGCTATTGGAACATGAGCAAGGGACACAACCTCTCTGAGACCCTTTTTCAGCCTTTGAAATACAAAACAGGCCTAAACTGCAGTGCAGACAAGCACACAGTGGGCAAAGCGAGCTCTCCGCACACTCTGAAGTGCTGTGCATCTGCAAAGTCTTAGCCTGGCTTCTTGTATCCTCAGACAGCTCTTGGTATATGCCTGGGATGGGTCCTGCCCATCCCACTATCCTGCCTTTTCTTCCCTTGTTATGCTGCCTCCCAAAGATGGGAACCCCTGAGGAGTCACACTGGGTGCCGGCACTGTCCAGCCCTAAGGAGCCCTAGTGGCAGAGGCAGGATGACCTCTGGAGCCTCAGGGAGTCAGGCCCTGCTTCACACGCTTCATAAACTTCAACATATCTCACCTCACGACAACCTTGTGGGACCAGTGCTGCTATTTCCCTGTTTCAAAATAGGGACCTGAAGCACAGCCAGAAGTCACAAAGCATGTTTGCAGCAAGACTGGGTTCAAATCAGTCTGTCCCTACTCCCAAAGCTGCACCTTGGGCCACTCTGCTGCATGGTCAGGCTGGGGCTTCTGTTCTTAAGACTGGTTGGACAAACATCTATAGACATTTCTGTTGCCGAGCCTTGAGATGAGCCACACCAAGGCCACCAGGGAGGATTTCCAGTCTGGGCAGTGAGGAGGGAGCAGGCTGGGTAGTTGGCCCCTGTGAGCCCCAGCTCATGGGAGATGCTTGATTCAATAGAGCCTGAGTGAACGAACAACTGTGGTCCTTTGCTCAAGCCCTCTAAAACAGTGCACAAACAAGCCCAGAGCTAAGTAAGAGTATAGTGATTAAAAACATAGACTCTGGAGTCAGTCAGATGCCGTTCACGTTGTATGACTTTGGGTGAGTGGCTTTGCCTCTCTGAGCCTCAGTTCTCTTGGAAGAACAATGAAGGCCCAGTCCGGTCTTACATGGAGAATAAGGAAAAAGTGCAAGGTATATCGGAAGTGCTCAATCAGTGCCGGGGCCTCTCACCTCAACCTCTGGAGGAGTGTACCGTCTCTGGCCCAGGTCTTGCCAATCTGTAACACGACTGAAGAGGGCTGGTTTCTTGGGACTGCCACAGCTTCTGCCCTGAATAAATGGCAATAGGGCCCACATAAGGGGTTGTCCAGGTCCCTGAAGCCACCTGGCTGCCGGCCCAGCCCAGCACCTCCCCTACCCCACCCGCCCTTGGGAGCAGATCCACTTTCGCCCCGTGCACCTGGCATCCTTCCTTTCCCAGGCAGGGTGGGGACTGAGGAAAACTGAGCTACCGGGAATGTGTTCTTAGGCTCCAAAAGAGGCAGCTGGGTGGCTGGTCTTCCCAGAATCCAGCCAGCTGCAGCTGCAGGGGAAACTGAGGCAAGAGTAGAGCCAGGCTTGAGGCCTGGAGGGGGAGTTTCTCATAAATGAGCTTGGGAACTGGAGCTTGGGATTTGGGAAGCCAGCTCCAGCTTTCACACTGAGTGAAGGAGGGAAAAAACAAAATCACCCCTTTCACAGATGAGAAATCAGAGGCCCAGGAAGGTGAGGAGACTTGGCGAAGCTTTGCTCCCCTCACGCCAGGATGGTGTCATGGCTTTCCAACTCCACAAGTGATTTTTACTTTGAGTGAGCTCTGAAGTTCCCAAGTGTCAGATTGGAATCCAAAGCCCAGTGGGAGCCAGACCTAGTCCTGTCCCCTCCCTGGACCTGAGCTGCCTCAGCTTTCACCTAGGGAGCTCCCATCCTGTCCAGGAATGAGGCCATGAGTGCTCTCGGAGGTCCCAGAGCTGGCAGAGGGAGGCACTCGGGGGTGACAAGTTCCTTAGGCAGGAGCACTGCCCATGTTCCAGAGCCACCTATGTGCCTCAGGACCCTGCTTGCTCCCAACGAGCTCCTCTGCTGGCCTCCCAGACACACCACTCCCAGGATGGGCTCAGCCTAGCAGCCTCTCCTACCCTTGCAAGCTGGGTGTCCACCTACCAGGGTCTTCGATGGCAGAAGGTGGCACAGACAGAATCCCTGGAGTTGGAGCACTCGCAGCGCTTTGGCAGGGAGCGGCGCCGGCGTTTTGGCGGGTTTCCCAGGCCGTAAGGAGCTGTCTGTCTGTGGGCGGGCAGCCAGCAAGGTAGTGGTGTGGGGCAGGGAAAGAAAGAGAGAGAGAAAGAGACAGAGAGAGAGACAGACACAGACAGAGACAGAGAGAAACAGAGACACAGAAAGAGACAGAGATAGAGACACAAACATAGAGAGACACAGAGATGCAGAGAGGCAGAGAGAGAGACAGAGACAGAGAGACAGAGTGTGAGAGGAAGGAAGAGAGAAAGAGAGGGAGAGGATTAGATAAACCATGGCCGTTGTGAGCAGGGACTGCCCATACTGCATACTGAGACAGCCAATCATGCCACCAGGATGTCAGTAAATGGTGACCAGCCTCTGACCTCAAGAAGTCCCACCACCAAAGTCAAAAGTCTTGCCACAAGTGCCTAGGTCACAGAAGTGACCACACAGGCTCACAGCAGAGCTGCCCTACCTGGGCACCACTTGCTTGGAGGAGTGACCAATGTGCCTTAGAGCTCTAACTTAAAAATGGTGAAATGGTGTGTGCACGCACGTGTGTGTGCATGTGAGGGACTGATTTCAGATTTAATCTGACCAAGATGGCCAGGGACAAGGCAAGGTCCCCAAGGCAAGTCAGACCAGCACCTTTGAGTGACAGAGCTAATTTTAGATGGTACAGTGGAGTTGTGGTGACTTCAGGTAGACCCAGCACGCAGGGACTGGCAGGGTTCCCGCCCTCAGAGTGTTTGGATGCAGATTAGCTCCACACAGGCTTACGTGCTGGCTTTCTCTTGCCTTATGCAATTTGGGGAAGGAAACACACACACACACACACACACACACACACACACACTCTCTCTCTCTCTCTCTCTCTCTCTCTCTCTCAGTTTGAGGTATGCAGAGGCCTGGAGGCAGCACGGGTGCAGGCAGAGCAGACAGCACCTGGCTCCTGCCAAGGCTCGGTCGGGTAACCCAGGGCAGGCTTCTCATCAGTCACTTGGGGACGACCTGCTTCATGGAGAGGCTGGGGGCACAGTGAATGATACCGCACATACAGCACTTGGCACAGAGCCTGGCACAGTCAAGACATGGGTGCGCTCATTAATCATATTAGCCTTTCCAGAGGCACCTTGGCCCAGCTGGCGCGTGCCCTGACATCCACAGACCTGGGATGGAGCTGACCACTTTCCTGTGTGATCCATCTTGGGGAAGCCCCCTAATCACTCTGAGCCTCAGCACCCTGATCTGGAAAGTGGAGCCAACACTTTCTTACCAGGCCATTGTGAGTACTGTTTTCATAGGAGGCAGCCCTCTAACTGGCTCTGGGAGTTCCCAT
Source organism: Erethizon dorsatum (assembly GCA_028451465.1). Classification (NCBI taxonomy): domain Eukaryota; kingdom Metazoa; phylum Chordata; class Mammalia; order Rodentia; family Erethizontidae; genus Erethizon; species Erethizon dorsatum. The sequence continues at coordinate 102,103,655 of CM051827.1, read as the reverse complement.
GAGAGTTGAAGCAATAACTGGTCACTATTGCTGGATTGGGCCAGAGGTTCCCCAGCAAACCAGTAGCCTTTACACTGCCCCTACCCTTGTAGCTCCCGTCTGGGTCCCCATGGATGCTCACCCAGGAGTGTTCACCCAGATGATATCCAGGTGGCAGAAATAGACGCATTCCTTGTCGAGCCAGGAGCTGCAGGAGCAACGGCGAAACCTCAGCTGGCTGCCTTGGGCCCTGGGTGAGAGCCCCGGCTGCTTCAGGGTGGAGGTAGTCTGGCCCTTCCCTGCATGCACAGGAAGGAGAGAGAGGCGGAGAGGTGGTTAGGGCCCCAAGCTGGTCAGGGGTAGGGGACCTGCCAGGCTCCTCCTCCTGCAGGATCAAGGAAGTTGGCACTCTCACTGCTCAGGAGCTCTGGGCCAGCCTTGGGAAGCCCTGCAGCCCAATGGGAAGGGCCAGCGGTCGCCCTGAGCCTGTGGCGCCTGTGCATTTGCAGAGCACCCACCGCAGCCACACCAGCTCCCACTGGTCCTCCTCAGTGGACCTTAGGGGAGATACTGCCAGAAGGACCCAGAGGCTGCAGCAGCAGCTGAGGCCAGGGCAGCTCACCTTCATGCAGGACCACAAGCAGAGCTAGAGTAACAGAGCACCAGGCTGCGAGCATGGAGACCATAGTGGCGGTAGAGTGCGGTGCTGGACCAGAGCAGGGAGCCCTTGTTGCCAGCGTCCTGCTGCAAAGCCGAGCTGGTAGCTCATTGCCTCTGTGCCCTGGCTGCCTCTTATAACACCAGGCACTGTGCCCCGCCCCTGCTGGTCCACCCCACCCGCCTGGCTGCACCTTGGGCCCAGAGCCAGGGACACCGCCTCCTCCCTGGTGCCTGGCCCGCCCTAGACTCTGTGGGGAGGGGGAAGGGGGAAGGTTTTGCTCCTCCCTCTGTGCCTGAAGCACCTCTGGGAGTCCTGAGGCTCTTCTGCAGCCTCCAGGAAACCCTCCCATCCCTGCTGGACTTCCCTAAATCACCCCCAAAGTATCCCAGACCCTCTCTCCTACTCTCCTGGTGCTGTTCCATAGGCCTTGCCAAGAACTGAGTTTGAGGGGGAGGTCTCATGAGCAAAGCCTTCCCCTCTCATTCACAGAGATCCCTACTGCCTGCTCAATGCCAGCAGGCTGAGGATGCCCCTCTGCTATGTGGGTGGTGAGAGGCCCATTCAAGGCTGTGTGGCCTTGGGCGAGTCAGAGCCCTCTCTGGGCCTGCTTTCATCAGTGAAGGACACAGCTCACACCTAAACTCTGACCAGTCTGGGACGGTCTCATCCCCAACTCTCCCTCCCCCTCCCCTCCCACCACCTCAGGGCCCGGAGCAGGGCTTCTGGTCTCTTCTGGAAGCTATTTCAGCTGTGCAGCTACGGCCAAGGATATCCATCCTGGACCTCAGTTTCCTTATCTGCAAAACAGGACCAAAGAGAATGTTTCCTGCGCTGTGTGGCTCACAGCCTCCCTTGAGACCAAGGAAGCTCCAAAGTCCTTTCCAGAAAGATGTCCCTGTGAGTCTCCCATTTGGGACAGGACAGGACACCTTGGCTCACTGCAGTGGCTACTTCATGCAAAAGAGGGAGGGGGCAACCAAAGGCAAGGCAGGCAGAGGGCATTTGCTGGGGATTGGCATTCCGGTCCTGGTCATTGTGTTGGTTCAGAAGCCTTGCTGGAGACAAGAACAGGGATGCACTGGCACTGAGCTGAGCATACTGGGGCACTGGCAGCCACTCTGTGCCTGCAAGGCCTGGCTCAGGGTCCATCTCCCAGGTGTCTTCTTGGGGATTTCATCTCTAGGCTAACAGGAAAGACCTTCTCTTTTCTCGGAATTCCCAGGGCTGCCTGACTCCTGGCATTGGGCCTATCTCCTGGCACTCTTGAGGCCCACTGTGGACCCGCACACAGTAGGAGGCTTTCAGTGCTCCCTGCGGGAGGGAGGAAGAATCACAACAGGTCTGCTTTTAATGGTGGGGCCAGGCACCTAGTTTTTCCTTCCTATATTCAGCATTTTTAGTTTCCATGGTAGATATTCATGAAGGAAAACAGGTGACTACAAAGGATGGGCAATTATGCTTCTTCCCTGGGTGCATCCAAGAGCACACGTGTGTGTGGGAGCCTGGTAAAGCGGGGCCAAACCCATAGAGGACTGGGTTCGTCCCCATCCTCCTCCTTCCCTCAGGATGAGGCCAGACACAGTGGAAATGAGAATCAATGCTTGCTGAGCACCTACTGTGTGCTCAGAACACCTTCGACTCCTCCTCATGGCCATCCTGAAGGCAGCCCTTACCATCTGGTGTCAGTCACACCCGCCCTGGAGAAGGCTCAGATAGGAGCAGAGCTGCATAAGCATGCAGCTGGCACATGGCTGAGCCACCTCAAGAGCCCGATCTTGGTCTCTCAAGCAAACCACAAGTGACTCCCCATGTGGGGCACACTGCCCTCTCCCATGTTGCGCCTCTCTAAGAATTCAGAAGAACATTTCTGGAATGAGGTGAGCAATGCTCCCAGTCATTCCTATTAGCCTGGGAGGGTATGAATACAGACAAGCAGGGCTGGGGGCGGGCAGGGAGAGTGTAAACTACTGAGGCGGAAAGAGAAGAAAGAAGCAAAAGCAGGGCCTGGGGAGAAGGAAGGGGTCAGGGTGGAGAGGAAAACAAACAGGGAGGTAGATAAAGACAAGTAGGGAGCTGGAGAACAAGGAAGCAGAGTGTAGCTAGCGAGAAAGACCTCGGATTTGAGAAAGTAAAAGAGAAAGACCATAGGGAGTCAGAGGCACGGTTCTAACGTGTCTAATCTTTACACAAATGCAAAACGCCTGCCTGGGACAATAGGGAACCAGAGGCTGTAAGTCTGGGGAACATAATAGGAGAATTAAACGGGCCAGAGACAGGATCCCTCCCTGGCATGAAAGGAGGATGACGACAGGGCAGAGGCTGCTGCCCAGGCCTCGCAGTGTCAGAACAGGAGCTGCACACAGGGCCCAGCTCCGGTTTCCATCCTTCCTCACGCTGGGCTCCAGCTGGGTGAGGAGGGCTCCTGTGAAATGGAGAGACTTGCCCCAGGAACCTGAGCGACCAGGGTCTCAGGGGTGAAGCCTTTCCCGGAGCAGCGATACCCCACTGTTGGTTTCCAGGTAGAGAAAATTAAGCTGAGTTAAAAATAGCCAGCCCTGACCCCCTGGATCTCTTAGCTTGGGCTCTGACACTCATCCCTGCCCCTTCAGTACCTTGGGCTGGTACGCTTTCCTTGTGCCTTCTAGGTGGCCTGGCTGCATGTCCCTGCCATTGCTATCTGGCCTGTCCCTCTGACCCCACTGCTCCAGCCCCCACTAACTGGTCCAGCTGCCTGCCCCGCTGCACCCCTAGCCCAGCAGGTGGCCCTGCTACCTGCCTGTGTTTCTAAAGGCTGCAGGGAAGGCACAGAATCACCAAAGGTCATCCTGTCAGAATTTGTCAGAATTAGGAGGGAAATGTTTTGCACAAAAATGAGGACTCCTGTGTTTGGCACCAGCCCAGTTTGAGAAAGAAAGACTGATGGGGAGGAAAGGCTGGCAGAAGAGGGCAGATGAGGTGTGTTTCTGGGTAAGACACTAGGAATTGCCCTGTAGAAGTCCCCTCTGGTCTTCACTCCTGTGTGGTAGATAAGATAGCTGGGGTCCTAGAGGAGGCACAACTTGCTCAAGACAGAAATGGGGCTGGGCATGTTCTCTCAGTTCCTAATTTAACTCCACCCTTTCTACACACTGGTGGAACTCTCCGGTTCCAGTGCTTGGGATCCTGGATTCCTTTGGGAAAAGATATCAGAGGGACCCTACTGGCAGAAAGGCCAGGGCATTGGGATGAGCCTGGGCTGTCTCTCTGTGCACCCCAAAGCTCCCTTTGTGATCTTTGCACTAAGGAGAAAGATGGTACCATCAAATAGCCGTCCACTAGCCATGAACACCATGCAGGTGCCCGCTGCCGCCGGTGAGGCCCTAGACCAGGATGCATAGTCCCAGCTCTTCTGCTGACACTGTGTGGCCCTGGGGTAGTCCTGTGCTTTCCCTGGACTCAGTCATCCTGCCTTCCCACTCATGGAAAGAGGTGCTTTCAGCTCTGCCTGTGGTATTTGAACCCAGCTGACCTGTTTGGAGCTCTGCAGATGGAGGCCCTGCAGACTGGCTGCATGGCCCTTACTCTCAGTTTGGGGTCTTCTGCTCTCTCACCTCTGAAAACTAGTCATTTCCCCATTGGCTCCCAGCCCCACCAGCTTTCAGGAAGTTCTGGTTGTAGCCCTGATGGAAGGGACACAGTGTCTTGGGTGTAGGCACAGCACATACCATGCCTACGATTTAGCAGAGGGAGGAGCTGGGAAGAGATGTCAGGAGCCCATGGGCAACGATAGACTAGGAAGGCGCTGACCCTGGAGCCAGCCTGGGCTGGGAGCTTAGAGACTTGGGGTGGGGGTCAGATGTTCCATCACTACTTGTCCCCACTGCTACAGGTTGGGCTGCTCCTCCTTGTGCCGAGGGGCCACTCATCCTCTTTCTGGTGGGTGGTCTGAGCCTCCTGTCATCAGCCACAGCTCACCCTGCGCCCACGAGGCCTGCCACCTCCCACGCTATCATCCTTGTGCTGAGCCTCTACAAGGGCAGCCTCAGCCCTGTGGGACTGGCTCCCCTGATCCCCATGGCCTCTTTGAAGGACACCCCATGTTGGTTCTCCCCCTCCCTCCACCTTGGTCCATTTGGGAAGATTTATATTTCCCACATAAATTGTACTTTAAAGGAATAATTCATGTGCTTTGTTTGTGATTAATCTAAGAATAATCAGAACAGGGTCATCGAGGCCCATGGAAATGTTGGAATTTTAGCTGAAAACAGATGTTGTTAAGTCAAAGCACTCAGGGCAAGTGACCATGTGAGTCTTGGACATTTTGAAATAGGAAAATCAACTTAGGGACTCAGCATTTTGGATGGAAATCTCTGGACTCCAAGTTTTTGAGGTCTGTCTTGGTGCTAAGGGCCTGGATCCCCACTTAGACTTTTAGGAGTATAGGGTATGTGAGCATTTATTGAGATCTTAATATATCCCAAGCCCTGTGCTAGGTGATTTACATGCATTATTAGCTCTATTAAATGTCACAACATATCCACTGCATGGGTACTGTAATTAGTACCTGTTTTATAAATGAGGAAACAGAGGCTCAGAGAGGATAAGTGACTTGCCCAATGTCAGACAGCTAGGTAGTGGCGGGGCCAGGATTAGAAAGCAAGCCTGAACCCTGTGTGTCCCCAGTGAGCTTTCCTGACTCCCCAGCCTTTAGTGAGCCCTCCACAGCAGCTCTTCTCCAAGGACACCTCCCTGCTTGAACCAGGCAGACTTCCATAGACCTTTGGAAAGTTCGGGAGCCCAGAAGCAGAGGCAGGTCTTCTATCTGTGTTGCTGAACACAAAACACAGAGTGTGGCCCATGCCCAAGAGGCTATTGGCTGAGGTTTGGCCATAGCCCATACATAGGCACTGACAGTCTATTCTCATTTCACTGGATCCCCAAACTAACCTGGAGGCTGGGCTCATGATTCTCATTATAGATTAAGCCCCAAAGGATGCGACTTACACAATGATGCAGGAGGAAGGACTAGGACTTTTCCTGTTATATTCATGTACGACAGGACCAACAGCTTTACACCTTGTCTATCCAATCATTATCCATCTGTCTACTACTCAGCCATCCATCCTCTATCTACCTGTTCTCTAACCTTTTATGCATCCTCCTATCCATGTGGCTACCCAACCAGCCTCTGACCCACCCATGCTTCTTCATGAGAGATGAGATGAGAGAGATCAGAAGGGTCAAAGCTTGAAGAGCTTTGCCTGGCAAGTTATGCTTGAGACATATCTGGAGATATTATCTGGCTATTTCCTAGGGAGTGGTCTACCGCCCCACCAGATGATGAGCCCGTTGGTGCACGGTCTTCTCTGGAATCTCCAGTCCAGGGCCTGGGCACATGGTCCACGTCCAAGGCAGGGGAGAAGTTGAGTACAAGACGGCTTCTTCTCACCAGACGAAGCCTGTGTTTTCGCATAGGTACTCCTTCTAATGAGGGTGCCTAGGCCCTTTTTCCTGTCTGATATCATCTTTAAAAGTAGTGAAGATTTGAGGTACTCTTTAAGAAAAATATCAGATGGGAACCCAGAAATGGAAAGCCCTTGGCCCTATACCGAGGCGAGGAACCGAGGTTCGAGGAGGAGGAGGAGGACTAGCCACCAGAGGTCCCCTGCTAGACCTGGATCTTAGAGACCCAGGTTTCTGGAGAACTCTCTGAGGCCTCAGCCCCTGTACTTGGAGGGGCTGGAACCCTAGTCATCCCCTCCATCCCATCACCACCACCAGCCAAGACATGTAGTAGTTTTCAGCCACACCTACTCTGTTGCCTAGAACCCATGTTTTCCAAGGCGCACCCAGGGCCCCACTAGCAGGCCGCCTTTCCCCTCTGGGAAGGAGTGAGGCACTAGGAGGCCGGGCCACACAGAAGTACAGCGCTTCATTCTAGAATTCCGTGTCAGCTAAAAATAAGTGCTTAGTGCATCATCAGGAGAACTTGATGTCCATCTGGCAGGCAAAGCTGGAGTTCCCATTATGATTTTAGGCATTCCTGAGAAGAGGAGTGCCTGGGATACCTCCTTGCCTAAGGGCCTTGGCCTTCCCACCCAGCTCTCGGGAATCCTGAGCCATAAGTGACCCAGGAGAGACACAGCTGGACTCTGGCATGTGGGGCGGTAGGAGCTGAAGCCACTGCCTGGGGCAGGCTCAGGGTGTGGGGGTGAGTCAGCCACCAGCCCACCTGTGGAACCTCTGAGGCTGTTGGTTCAAAGCTCTGTGACTCAGGCTCGAATCCCCCCACATCCCTCAACCTGGTACGGATGAGGGCCTAGCACCAGGCCAGGCCAGAGGTAGAGCAGAGTAGGGTAGGCCAGTCTGAGTCTATTGCCCACTGGCCATGTGACCAAGGGCACACCATAGTTGAATCTTCCTAAGTGTCAGAAGCCACATCTGTCAAAGGCATCTAAGGAGAAAAAATCCCACCTGACAGCTGCTGGGAAGCTTTGGGGCAGAGCCAGCGGAAAATTTGGTGCGGGAAGACTCTTTTTGCCAGCCCGAGTCCTCCCTCCCTTGCTGTGGGTTGTGGTGGACTGCATGTGGCCTCCTGGTGTGGATGCACTCCTGGAAGGAGTAATATGTTTCTGAGTGTGTGTGTGCATGTGCGCGTGCGCGTGTTTGTATTAGGTATTACTAGAGTTGTGCCTCTTTATATCATGGACCAGAGCCCCAGGAGTAGTTTCTCCCCTGTTCTGGGTTACCCAGTTCTTCCAAGACAAGCAGTCACCCTGGCTGGCTTTGGTCACCCACATTTGCTTTGGCAGACTATACAGTGTCACACTAGACAAGAAGCATGTTGAAATTTGTGAGCTGTTTTCCTATAAAAACCAGCCCTCAGCTGGAACTCTGTGGTCAGGACCCAGCCTGGTGTCCGGGGAGGTGTCTCACCAAGGCCAAATGCCCACGCTAACATCGGGCCTGCTTGGGATCCGATGCTGAGCTATCTTTCCTGTCTCATCCCCTCAGTCAGTGCTGATCTGGGTGCCCAAGGTTTTAGCCCCACCAGACCATGGGGCCGGCCATCCCTGAATACAGAGCTGTCTTCTTTTCTCCGTGCCTCTGTGTATGTGACACTTCCCATGCTTTCTGGTCCTACTTGATTTATTCTGTTTGTCCTTCAGTCACCAATAGTACCTCCCCCAGGAAGCATCCCAACTCCAGGCAAGACCTGAGGTGTACCCTCTTCTGAGCACCTTCACGGGTCTCATTCACAGCCACCACTGCCAGGCCTTATCTTGTGGCTTGTTGAGGACAAGCTGGTGGCTGAGGGCTCTCATTTTGGTATCAGGCTGAACTGGGCTTGGATCTAAGGCCCCCTTCTCATGGCACATGCCTTTTGCTCTTTCAGGTCCCAATTTCCCCCTCTATAAAGTGCCTACAGTCGTGGCAACATGTCCCTGGTGAGGACTGCACGTGAAAGAGCTTGATCAGTGGTAGCCATGGTCATTACTGAATCTTTACAGCAGTAACCTCAGAAGTATAGCAGTTCATCCCTGTGCAGATTCTGAGAGGCCGAGGAGCTTGTCCCAGAATGTTGGGGGTTTAACCAAGCCTGTATGGCTCCAGAATTGGTTCCACTCCAGTCTTCCTGCTCTTCATCACCCACATGACCTCCCCTAACCGCTCTTTCCTCTTCTGAACCATACGCTCAATACGTATGAATGGGGAGGTCACTGAAGTCCATCTCCTGGGGCCTCTCTTCCTCAGCTGTCCCTGTGCAGTCCACTGGGTGTCTCAGTTTGGGGAGCTACCTCTTGAGCATCGTGGGGCAATGCAGAAAAAGGATTCATGGTGGAAGGCCAGGCAGCTCTGCATTCCTGGTCTATGTTCCAAGGAAAACACTGGTAGCAGGTGCAACTCTGTTGCCAGTGAGTTTGGGAAACCAGGTGTCCGGGGTTTCCTTGAACCTTTAGTGGGCAGACAAGTGCTGTGAGTTGCCCAGAGAGCCGCTCTCTCTGACACTGGGGAGTGAGAGTATCCCAGGCCCTGGGAGGCGTGGAGCCACAGAAGTGAGTTCAGCTTGCCACTGAGCCGCAGGCAAGTCCCTTCTTCCTGAGCATCTGCTTTGCCCTCCATGGTGCGAGGGGCTCTGTGGGTGCCTTGTAAAGTGTAGGGCTGGAGGAGGCCCAGAAAAACCTCCACAGAGAGACTTCTGCTTCCACCTGGGGAAGTTCAGTGCTTGGCCTGCAGAGGGTGCTCCAGGGCTTCTGACCTAAGGAGCCCTTCTCTGATGGGGTGCCATCATAGACCACTAATGGAGGAACCAGACGGACCACCTACTCTCCATCTCCCCATCTCCACTGAAACCAACCTGGGCCCACCATGTGCCCAGTACCTTAAGGTTTAATCATGGCTCCTGTTCACTGAGCACTTCCTACGTGCCCGACACCGTACAGCACCCTTCGTATATTATCACATTTATTCATCACAGCACAAGTCACTCATTATTATTCCCACTTTACAGATGAGAGCCTGAGGTTCAGAGAGATGAAGCGGCTCGTTCATTTGAATCCAGGTCTGCCTGCTTCACGGCCTGCCCTCTTAGCCACTCTCCTCACACCTGTGATCCCACGTGGAATCCTCATGGGGTGCAGCTTATTCTTTAATCCTTGTTATCCAGATGAGGAAACAGTATCTTATTCTAGGTCACCCATCTGGCAAGGGAGAATCTGGGATTTGAATCCAGATCAGCCAGAGCGCTTGGCTTGAGCTCTCAAGCTCAATTTGGATTTTCCTGTCAAGGCCAGAGAGTCCCCAAAAGCAGGTCCAGGGGATTGGCCTTGGGGTCTGCTTCTGGGGTCAGCAGGGGAGCCCCCCTCCCTCAGCCTGGCCTTGGGCCATTAGCAGTGGGAACCCCAGGAGCCTGGGGTAGAGGAGGAGGCTGTTTACGCACCATGCTGGGTGGGGAGTTGCATGTGACTCAGGGAGGGAGGCCCTAAGTGGCAGGCTGGAGGGCAGCAGGGCAGCCCAGGCCATTGTCGGGGTCCCCCAGGAAAGGGAGGTTCGGCAAGGCAGGGCTGAGTCACGGTGGCAAGTCACGGCGGCAAGATCAAATAGGGAGCTGACTTCGTCCAGTGACCTCACACTTTCATCTGCGCCTGGCAAGGAGCTGCGGGCCCAGGCCGGCCTGGTGGGCCCAGGCAGGATACGTGCACTCCTTGATCACCAGAGCCAGGGGTCTGTGAGGCCAGAGGGCCTCCCTTTGGGCTCCCCGAGGCCTGGCCTCTGTAATCCCAAAACTCTGCCCAACAGGGGAGGCAGCTGGGTGGGATAGGAGACAGAGCAGAGATGTGGGGACAAAATCTCACTCTACTCCTGTTGTGTGACCTGGGGCAGACAAGCCAGCTCTCTGAGTGTTGCTTCCTTCCTGCCCCAGGAATCTATGTGAAGATCTCATAGCTGATGATTCTCATGTAAGCCTGGCACCCAGCTGGTGCTGGGCAGAGATAAGTGGAGGAGGGGGACAGCCTCCAGTCATCACCAGCCAGAGGCCCCCTGGAGAATGGAGGGCTTATTACTCTGGCTGCGGCTGCATGGGCCACAGTCTTCGCTATTAGCTGTGCAGCCTTGGATGAGAACCTTCTGATTTCTGGCCCTCAGTTGCCCAGCATATCAAATAAAAATAATAATGCCAGGCTCTTGGGGAGTAAGGCGGTGTCCTACAGGGCCACTCGGTGCTGCTTGGCTCCCACCACACTGTGGGCCAGTTACTGGGGAGAAAGAGTGGGGCTCAAAGGCATGGGTGCCCCCACCCCACACTCCTGCCTGGAAGATGAGCCAGGGATCCTTGTAAGGCCAGTGCCCACCCCTGCCCAGCACACCCAGGCTGGTTCAGAGAGGGTAGGGGTTGCCAAGGTCATGAAGCAGCCAGCTGAGTAGACCCCCCAAGGGAGGGTCCTTTATCTCATCTGATTAGAGACTCTGAGTGGGCTGGGAAGGCCTGGTGGCCTCGGTTTTGAATGAACTTGGGGGTGGGAAGGAGAAAGCAGAGCCTTGCTGCCTCAGGCTCACCATAAAGCAACCACTTTTCCTGCCATCTCCTCAGCCTGAGTCAGCCAGGGGCTGTGGCTGCTTCTGAGTTCATCACCCGCTGCCCGCCTGCCGCCCAGCCTTGGGGTCCAAGCCTCAGGCACGAGAGAGGTCTGTAATAATGACCCAGTGGTAATGACAGCTGTGTGGGGAGCTGTGCTCACGTGCCAAGCACTCTCCCTGCCTTCTTCATTCATTTGATCCTCCAAACAGCCCTGGCAAATGGATAGGCCAAGGCCTGGGAGTAAGGTTCAGAGAGGGTGAATCAGCTTCCCAAGGTCACAGAGCCAGGAACAGAACACATGGGTCTTAGGCCCAAGGCTATGCTACTGCCATGATGCAGCAAACATAGAGATCCCACCCTGTGTCAGACCTGGGGCTGGAGCTGGGGTTTCTGGCCCAGCTGGGATGTGGGGAAAGGGACCCCAGGAGGCATCAGTACTTGCCTGGGATAGGGAGCCAGGAGTTAGGGCCTGGGGAAGAAGGTGCTGAGCCTCAGGACCAGGGGCTTTCCATCTACAGTGGAGGCCCAGCCCAAGTGGCCTTGATCTGCTTCCAGCTGGGCCAGGGCACTTCCTTCCAGGGCCCTGTAGGTGACAGTGCAGCTGGGTGAAAAGCTGCTCACCCCATGGCTGCGCCTGAGAAGAAGGCCATCCACCAGCCACCCCGTTCTTGCCAGCTCATGGTAAGAGGGTGAAGCTGCTCCCCTCACTGCTCTGAAGAGCTCCACATTCTCTGAAATTAGGCTGCAATGGGAAAGAGTCCTGGCTGGCAGAGGGATCTGGGTAGGGACCTTCCCTCTGCCTCATTTTCCAGCTCTGACAAGGGCAGACCCAATGTCCCCTGAGGCTGCCCTTGAGGCCCATCTCAGGATGGCCCTACCAGGCAGGAGATGCTGAGCCTAGCTCAGCCCCTCTCTGTACTTCGGCGCTGCCCGTTCCAACCGTGGGGCACTGGGGACCAATGTCTGTTGAACCAAATAATTTTTCTTTTCCTTCCAACCAGACAGCAGGATTTGGGCCTCACGTGTCATTTCCCCGACAGCCTCCGGAGGGCCCCCTTCTGCTGGGACTACCTACTGGGTGAAGGAATGAGGGTTAGCGACGGAGAAGTGACAGACTAGGGCCGTATTAAGGGGTTCACCCGGTCTCAACCCCCGGAGGGCAGCCAACCTGGAGGACCCCCGCTGCGTGCCACGTCCATATGCACTGTAGCAGGTACCGGCGGATTCTGAAAATTTACAGTCCAGCTCAGGTCCTGCCTCTGCGGCCTAACAGTGACCTAGAGCAAGTCTGTGTCCCTGTCTCAGTTTCCTGATCTTGAACTTCCTTGTGGCTCGGTTTCCTCATCTTTGAGCTGGGAATGATAGCATCTTTCTAATAGCATAGATGTGAGGATTTGGGTGTGATATCTCACACTGCGTTCTTACAGATCTGTCTGGCACATCCCCACTTGGCGGATGGGGTAAATGAGACCGGCAGGTGGCGCAGAATCCACCCCCAGCCCACCCTGCTCCCTAAGCTGAAGTCGCTCACAGTCCCTATGCCCCCGCCCCCGGGCCTGTTTTGAGAAACCTCGGCTTGGCGGAGCGCCAGGCTACCCGGCGATAGTGAAGCCTGCAGAGGGCGACAGACCCGCTGCTGCAGCGCTTGGCCCGCCCTCGCCTCTCAACCAATTTTGGGCAAAGCTGCACAGCGGCGGCGCGGTACGTGACGGCCATGAGTCAGAGCGCAGGAATGCGGAGGACGCTTTGTTCCCCGCGTGGCGAACGAACGTGCCGGGCCCCGGGCGCGGCGGGCCTGACATCACCGCGCGGCGGCTTCGAGACCACGTGCGCCCCTCCCTCTGGGCCAGGAGCCCCCCGCGGGGCCCCGCCGGCCCGGGCCATCCCTGCCCTCGGGAGGTCCGGCCCTGCCCAGGCGCAGCGGGGCTTGATGCGAACGGTCCAGGCCGGCCGAATCCCTGGATGGATCCAGGGAATGAACCGCGGGCAAGAACGGGCTGCCCAGGAAGAGGAACCGGAGTGCCAGGCGGAGGGGCCGGGATCTGGAGTGTCCCCAGCGTGACCGGAGGCTGCCCTGGAGAGGCTGTTTGGGGCTGTGGGAGGCTGATGTGGGAGAAGGAAAGCAGGGCATAAGCGGACCCCCAAGCCCTTCCTCCAGCTTGCTGTGTATTTCCTCCTAGTGACTCCCCTGCCTGGGTCTAGACTGATCCAACTGACAAATAGGGTGACACTGGCTGTCGTGCTCTTCCTCAGAGTCCAGTTATGGGTATGAGATCTCCAGGCTAGGTCAGGAGCACAGGAGCCTTGAGAGGTCCTTGCAGGCTTCGCAGATGGCCACACTGAAGCCCTTTGGTGTGCCTGGCTGTGTCTGATTTGTGGAAGCTGAGGCTCAGAGAGCCAAAGCCATCTGCCCTGGGTCATATTGGTACTGGCAGAGCAGTTAGGAACCCAGGGCAGTTGGACTGGTGCCTTCCTCCTGTTAGAGGTGGACCCTTCTCTGGGCTGGAACATCGCAGTGCTCACCGTGCTGCCAGCTACTTCTGATATTGTTTGCATCCAGTTCCGAGCCGCCACTGTGAGACAGAGCAGCAGCCACGGCAGTCAGAATCCTGCCAGCCCTCTGTGGGCTCAAGTCCTCCTATGACTGTACCATCTTTACTCTGGGAATTCTGTTTTAGCTTCCCCATCCCTGGGGCAGGAACTAAATGGCTAACTAAATGCCCCCTGCAGGGGGCAGGCAGTATGGCCAGGGTGGGCAGCAGGGAAGGTTCTGTGGTTGGGACTTTTTCATGCGTAGTCTCACCCTTCTTTCATCCACAAGGTCCCTGAAGCCATGGCAGGGTGTAAACACCCCACAGTCCCACTCAGCAGACAGGGCAGCTGCATGGGGGTTCCAATCAGCCTGGGGGCCTTTTGCAGGAGGCCACCTTTGTTAGCCTTGGCCTAGGAACTCTGTAATTGAGCAGGTCCTCATTCAGGTCCTGGCTAGCCCCACCTGTGTATTCAGTGTTTCCTGAAACTCTTTACCTTAGGGTGTAGGTTCTATATGGAGATGAGGATGACCTCTCCTTACCCAGGGCTGACCTTGCAGTGGCCTTGTGCTGACCTTAGTGCCCATCTTCTCTTGGTTTGCTGTCATGGGCCCCCTTGGCCTCAGCTGGTCCCTGCTGATGGGTACAGACCAAAGAGACTGAAGCCCTGGTTGGCTCTCAGCCTAGCCCCTCCCTGAGTGGAGCTCTTATCCACAGGCAGCACAGTTGCCCCTGGGGAAGGTTGATGCTGCCGGGGTTCAGGGAGGCCCCTCTTCTGTTTGGAGCCACAGGCACTGGCATTTGGGATACTGCTTTTCCTTCTGTCAGCAGTGCTTAGGGCTCACTTGCAAACCTCTTTACCAGGGAGTAAAATGTACATAGGGGCACAGTGGTTAGACACTAGGCTCTGGAGTCAGCTAGCTATGGGGGTTTGTCTCTCTGCATTTTGATTCCACATCTACAAATGGGGAGCAGGGCCCCTTCATGAGCATTCAGGGAGTTTGCAGGTACAAACATCTGAGCACGCAGTGCCTATTAGGTCATCCTTATCCCCCATCCCGCCTTGCACCTGCAGGGTTTCAGTAACTTCCACATGGTTGTCCTTTGACTTACAATGATGTGACAATGACGACAGTCCTGCAGATCTCTGTGGGTACAGATTCTTCTGATTCCCCAATGATTCCCCCCTTTGGTATGGCCCCTTACAGCTCAGATTCTACCACTGCACCCCAGAGAGCCAGGGCCCTGCCACAGGTGCAACCTGCAGAACGCCTTGGGTGTGGCTAGTGGTCTCTGAGCCCCTTTGACTGCCAGGACCAGGGGGATCTGAGGGCACGGGGTAAAGGGAGAGACTGGAGCAAAGCACGCATCTGCACGTGCCCCCCCCCCCCCCGCAAAGTTCCTGGCACTTGTGCCCTGCCTCATCCTGGCATGCTTGCCTGGATTCCTGCCCATGTGGTTTCCCCTTGGCCTCTCCCTCACGTCCGCTGGCAGAGCATCCTCAGCTGTCTGCATTCCTGTGCTGTGAAGACGGCCACCTTGGGGCTAGGCCTGGCTAGGACATCCGTGTATGCTGGCGAGGATGTTCGGGACACACCTGCCCGCACCTGTCTCCCTGTGCCCATGTATGGCTGTGCCCCCATGTCCGTGTGTGTGGATGTGTGTACACTGACAGGTATGCAAACAGGACATGGACACCCATGCGAACGTGTATGGATGCAACTCAGGGTGACTGTTGTGCAGGAGGGGACATACAGATCCCATAGATGTGTGGGCAGGATCCGTGCTCCTTCCAGATGTCAGGGGCATGCACACTACCTGTCACTGTCATCCGAGGGCCCTTGCACGAGAGCATCATATAACCAGGTGTGACCTCTCTCAGGCTGAGCTCACAATCACTGGGGGAAGCTGGCGGACTTGAGAGAGAGGGGTCAGGATGAGGTCAAATGTGGACAGCCCACTTGCCCAGCTGGGCTGGATGCTTCCCTCATGTTCTCCCATTGAACCCTCATACCAATCCCAGGACAGAGAAAGATAGGAGGGGTATCCTCTCCATTTGAGTCTCAGAGAGGGCCTGTCACTTGCCCAGTGTCGCACAGTCTGTAAGTGGTGGAGCTGGTGCTCAGTCTTTGTTTGCCTGATTCTGGAAGCAGTCAGGGCAAGGAGGCTGGGGACTGCAAGGGCCATCAGCCAGTAGCACCCTGTGCACTGTGCAGTCCAGGGCCAGGCAGTTCTCTTGGAACATAAGACCTCTGAGCCACCTGCCCAGCCACCTGGGCTGCAGGCCTCACCTGCCTCAGCTGCATAGTAATAGGCACGCAGGTAGCAGTTTATTTTTGCCAGGCCCTGGTGTCAGTGCTTTTTGCATGTAGTAACTCATCTACTCCTCTCTCATATCCCAGGAGGTTATATTATTATTAAGCTATTATTATTATATATAATATATAATGACATGTAATAATTATAATTAGTATTAATAGGCTGCTATTATTCTCATTTTATTTTTATTTATTTATTTTGGTTTTTTGCAGACAGGGTCTTGCTATGTAGTTCAGGCTGGCCTTAAACTAACTACGTAGCCTAGGCTGACCTTGAACTCACAACAATCCTCCTCCCTCAGCCTCCTGGGTACATGTGCGACCACGCCCGCCTCTATTATTCTCATTTTAAAGATGAGAAAACCAAGGCGCAGATAGGTTAAGGAACTCTCCTGAAGCTAAAATACAGCACAGGTGGGATTTCAGCACCAGCAGAGGGTCTGGGTTCATCCTCACCCCCCCACAGTTCTGGCTTCTTGTGTGTGAGATCCTGGCCTCACTCTCTCGGCTGTGTGTTCTCCAACCCCATCCTATGTGCAGTTTCAAGGAAGTTGAAGGTTGGATGCACAGATGAGAAACTGAGTCTGTACTGTATCTGAAAAGGTGTCTCCTATTACCCAGCCCGGCTCCAGGTTTTGCCTGCTTCTAACTTGCAAATGCCTCCTCTCTCTGGGCTATACTTTCTGCTTATCCCCAGAGACAGGAGAAAGGAAGGGCTGTCCCTAAGTTTCCAGGTGGGGAGCCCTGAAAGGAGGCGGGACAGGCCTGGCAGCAGGCTCAGTGTAGGCAGGCGGGTGAAGTCGAGGCCTAGGAGCCGGTTTTCCCAGACTGTGTCTGAGTAATCCTGTGTCTATATTTATCTCATCTTTTCTTGGGTGAGCAAACAGAGTCTGATGCCAGACAGGCCACCACCCCTCGTGCCGGCACGTTTCCTTCACCTGTTGGTGGCCCTGCAGAGTACCGCAGAGTTGGCCTTGAGCTCAGCTTGGCCCACGTAGGACACACAAGGATGCTTTTGTGACCTGTCTAATTGCTAGTGGTGGCCAGGGAAGCTCCAAACTGGGTGACTGTACACATGGGTAGCTGGGGGCTGGGCAACGTTGGTGCATGGGGGGGGGCTGGAAAACATCTGCCCCACTCAGGAACCAAGGGTCCTCTTGTCTCGGAGGAGCCTTTCATTCTGACATTCACACTTTGGTCTAAATAACCAGACCCCTTTTCCTCCAGGATCTAAAACTCAGGAGGGCGGAAGTTGGTCTGGCGCAGAGATCTTGAGTGCACATTCTGAGTGGACTCCTGGTCCCCTGACCTTAGGTAAAGAACTGTGGCTCAGTGTTCCTGCTTGTCAGTGGACCCCAGAGGTCCTGTGAGCATTATGTTAGAGGCACTGTGAGCTGATGGATGGGATGGTTTTGCAGAGCAAGGGCTGCTGGCCCCACCTGCTTCTACCCTCCCAGGCCCACAGCAGTGATGATGGGCACACACTGGTGCACAAGGGGGTGTACACCTGGCTCTCATGACAGGCACATTCTAGTCAGCACCCCTTTTCCTGAGAGATGCGTGCAGCCCTAGACCCAGGATGAATTACATAGTTGGGGCTTGGGCCCTGGGAAGACCCAGAAGATGTGGGGATGACACATTAACTTTGCTGAGTCCTCTCTTAAAGATGGAGGGGACAGGACAGGTGGTCACTTGGGCCAAAGGGATGATGGGAACCCAACAATCTTACCCAGAGATGGTGTAGCCTGGACCAGGCCTGAGCTCCATCACCTTTACCCCAGCTGGGATCCCCATGGCTGACTAGGTCCCTGCCCTGACTCTGGCCTCTGCCCTGGTAGTGCTACCTCCCTGACCTTGGAGAACCCTGCACCTGGTGCACGTGTATGGCAGCCTTGCCTGCTTGCAGGCTGGATTAGGCAGAGTACGAGGACGTGCCGGGAGGGCAGGCTCAGGGGCGGGACAGGTGCCGGCACTGGAGCTGCCCTATGCTGGCTCGGGACTGGGCTGTGCCGAAGCCTTGTATGGCTCTGGCAGAGTAGGTTGGCGGAAGCACCCATTAGCTGGGCTGGCACTCCCTGCTGGCCTGCCTGGGCCCCAAACCACTGGTAACCAGAGCCGCAGGAGCTGGTAGATTAGCATGCCCTCCCACCTGCCTGCCTGCCTGCCACCAGGGCTGCTCTTTTCCTTTCCTAAAAAGGCAGAGCTGGGCAGGAGAGACAGGATGTAGCACTCAGGCCTAGGGTAGTGGTGGGGTGGGTAGGGTGGTGCAGGTGGCTCGGGGGGAGACTCGGGAACCCTAGCCCTGGCCTTGGTCCAAGCTCTTCCTGGCTCTGGACATCAGTTTTCTCAGCTGAAAAGGGGGCATTTGCAGATGAATCTCTCTACAGTGGATGAGGCCAGGAGGGGATTGGTGGATATGTACAGTGGGGTCCTCCAGCCCCAGCCCAGGTTCCAGGGCTTCACAGTAGCATAGAGGCCTAGACTTCCTTTCCATAGGAAGCTGCCATTTCCTCAGTGTGGGGACCCGGCCACCTACCATGATAACCTTGGGGAGTAGGGTCATCTCTCTGGGCCCAGGCTCCCTGCTCTGTAAAAAGGATGAGATGGGAGGTCCCTTTGTCCCCGGGTCTCTTGAGCAACACCTGTGCCCCACTGAGCCCTATGCAGAGCAGTCCTCAGTGGCAGCCTTCTCAGGGCTCTGCACCCTCTGAGCTTCCTTTCTTTGCTTCTCACCACTCACTCCCACCTTGGGCTGGCCTGGCCTTCGGAGGCTGTCCTGCTTCAGTTACCTGTCTCCAAGACAGAGCATGGTCTCCAGGTTCAGAGACCAGGGGTGAGGGCAGGCTTCCTAGTCCAAATGGGGACCCAGCAAAACTTGGCCAAGGCCTCAGCAGCAGCAGACCATGCATGGCTAATGCCTTTCTGAGACTCTGTCAGATCTGTTGGGCTTCTGGCCAACAGATGTGTGATCTGGTGTGATTGTGGTTCTATCCTTTATCTGCAAAATGGGGGCTGTGCATTCTGTCCTGTTCCATTCCCAAAGGGAAAGGTTTTCATGACCTCTAGAGAACCACTGCAGGAGGCCTGGTGGCCAGCAACATGTAGCTGACTGGTAGGCTTTGAGCCAGCAGCAGATAGTGGTGAATAGGTGGCCGATCTTTTAAAGAATTCACACAGTCTCTTCATGATCTCAAATCATACAATCCCAGCTTTGGTGTCTGCTGTCCAGGGTTCATGCTTGCAGCCTCAGGCATAGCGACCCAACATGGCCCCAAGGTGGCACTGCTGACAGCCTGGCAGCTGCTGGAGAGAACCCCAGCTGTATCCTGGGCAGTAAGGCATCTAAGACCCAGCACTTTCCCTGGAGCCAGAAATGGTTGGATGCATGAGGGAAGAATGCAGTTCCCTGAAGGCCTGCACTGGGGACAACTAGGTTCTAGTCTTCTTACTGCCACTAACTAGCTATGCACCTTCGGCTGTCTTCTTCTAAAGTGGGAACAATGTTATGGTTTGGATTTAAAATGTCCCCCAAAAGTCTCATGCGTTCAGAGTTGGGGTTTTTGGAAGGTGATCAGGTCATAGGACATTAACCTCATCAATGGATTCATCCATTGAGGAGTTCATAGCTGAATGTGCTGTTAGGAGGTGGGGACTTGTTGGAGGAGGTGGGTCACCCAGGGTGTGCCTTTGGAACGTTTAGCTTTCCATCTGGCGCTTCCTCTGCCCTCTGCTTCCTAGCTGCCGTGAGTTGGACAGCCTTCCCCTGCCACGCCATTGCTGCCTTGGAGCCAGCCAACCATAGATGGGGCCCTCTGAAATCATAAGCAAAACAAACCTCTCCTCCTTTAAATTGCAGGTGCCAGGTATTTTGTCCCAGCAATGAAAAAGTGCCAAATTCAACAGTAGCTGACCTTGTATGATGGTTGTACTGAGTACAAGTGGGCTTTGTAAAATGTTGGGAGGCAGGGCCTGAGTGGATACGTGCTTTTGTTCCTCTTCTGGGGCTGTTAAGTTTACCACTTCCCCACTGGCCTGAACTGAGATTTGGACATGCTCCCTGGCATCTGCTGCTTAATGGCTCCTCATTCTTCCATATCCTGTGGTTCTAACACTGGATTATTGCCTCCCATGGCCTCCTCTGGATTATTCATTCCCCCACCCTGTTCACTCCCTATAAAAATCCAGCCTCTCTGAGGATGACACCATCAGGCTCTACCCTCTTCCCATCCCATTGCTGACATCTGCTCAACCCTGGACCAATTCTCAGAAGTCCTAACGTTGTAGGATCATCATTCAGACTGTTTCCAAATATTGCCAGTCTCTGCTATTAGGCCTGACTTGCTTCAGATTCTGAAGTATGGATGGCAGTGCTGTCTGTTGCCAGTGCAAGGTGCTGAGCAAGCTCCTTTCCCTGCCCCTGAGCTCATGGGGGCCCAGGGACAGAGCTGCTATCACCTGGATCGCTGAGTGAGTAGGACAAGCACAATGCCCCTGCTGATGCACACTGAACAGGAACTGGGGAAAAGAAACACCCTTGACGGCCAGAGTGTTGTCTGCAGCACAGCAGAGCCTATCCTGACTGATACTCCCTGGCTCACAGCCCAGATCGCCTCCTAAGCCCTGCCATTGTCACAGATAAC
Organism: Erethizon dorsatum; assembly: GCA_028451465.1. Lineage (NCBI taxonomy): Eukaryota > Metazoa > Chordata > Mammalia > Rodentia > Erethizontidae > Erethizon > Erethizon dorsatum. The sequence goes on along the minus strand of CM051827.1, from coordinate 102,083,466 downwards.
CTGACATGCCACCTACGTGACTTGCTCAGTGCCCTGGATGCTCATTTCCAAGCCTCTGCCCCTCCAGCAGTCTTCTCCCTGATGAGTCTACCTCAGCCTCTTGCCTGTGGTCAGCAGCCTTCATCCACGATGGTCTCATGGGCTATGCCATCTCATAGCCCTGTCTCCTCTGCTCTCCCAACCCGTAACCATCGCAGGAGCACAGGCCTTCCTGCTTACCCGCCATGCCTGTCTGCCTCCTCGCTGGCCTGTGGAGGCAGCACCCATAACCTTCCCTCCTCCTTTGCCAATATCCTCACCTCCAACCCCACTGCCCCCTCTGGATGAATCTACCACAGTGGAGCGGGGGTGGCCAGGTCCCTTGGTGTCACATGGGGCACCTGTCTTGCTCCCCGTTGGGGTTTCTCTTGCTGTCCTCAACACTTGCTCACACCTTCCCAACCTCTTCGGTCTTCACTCTGTGACTCCCTCAGGTGACTTCACTCTTTGAAGTCACCCTCAGGCGCACCTGGGCTTCCTGTTGCCAGAGAGGTGCTGACTTCTCTGCTCTTCATTCCTCTGCAGCCCTGGCTGATGGTGGGGGAGGGTTGGCCTCTCCCTTTTTGACTCATTGCTTCCTCCTGATTAGCCTGATCCCTGGACCCTATGCTTCTCCAGCTACAGCCCAGTGCCCCTGCCTGTGCCCTTGGCCCCTGGGAATGTGTCCCCTTTCCCACCTGATGCTCACTTCTTAGCCACCATCCTCTGCCTCTGCCATTCATCCCACAGTAATCAGCATCTGTGAGAGGCCCCAGGATCTTCCACCAAGACTTGTGCAACGCCAGCTTTCCCCAAGTCAGCATGGGTCCCCTCATTGCCCAAACAGAACCTCTTGGGCCCTTAGCGATGAGCTTCTGGCAGCTCTCCACCCTGAGGGCCTTTGGACTGTCCCTTGTGCTCCTTCTCATGGCTTCTTTTCCCCAGCCAGCCCGTGGGGCTTTTCCAGGCGAGGTCTCCGGTGGCGCAGACTCCCTCTGGTCTAGAGCGCTTGCCTCTTCCAAGCTGCTGCAGTGATGCCCTGGGATGGAGCAACTGCCGACAGCCTGCACTAGAACTGGCTGTCTCAGAGGTTGGGCTGCGTCTGTCTTGCTCACTGCTGCAGCTGCTGATGGCACTCACTGCTGCTCAGCAAAGCAGAGTCGAATACAAAAGGCAGAGCCCGCATCCGGTGGGCCTTTTTCTCCTGGTGACCTGCTCAGAATCCATGTTAGCCTTGCTGGATATACCATCTCATTTAATCCTCACATCCATCCTTAGAGACGTGCTCTTCACAGCACAGATTAGGAAACACACACTGAACAGTGAGAGGACTCACCCAAGGTCATATAGGCAGTAAGTGGCCATGCCAGGATCCAAATTCGTGTCTCATCCTGTAGTCAGTTGAATGGTGGCCTCCAAAAGTCATATCCTAATGCCCAGAATCTGTGGATGTGACCTAGTTTGGAACCAAGGCCTCTGAAGATGTAACAGGATCTTGAGATGAGGGCCCCCTGGGTTAGGATCAGCCCTCAATTCAGTGACTAGTGTGCCGAGAGGAGAAGCGGGGAGAGACACAGAGTTGGAAGATGGAGGCAGATATGGGAGTGGTAATTCTAAAACCCAGGAAGGCCAAGGCTTGCGGCAGCCTCCAGAAGCTAGGACAGAGGCAGGGAATGGGTCCTCCAGAGCCTCCAAGGCAAAGGATGAAAGCCACTGCAGTTGTGGCAATTTGATTCAGCCACCGTAGGCAATGGATACAGGCCCTGGCACATGGTAGTGTATCTAGTTTCCTGGATGAACCTGGAAGTGAGGGCCACAAGAGTCCTGGGCTGTGTGACTGAGAGTTAGTCACTTCCCTTCTCTGGGCTCAATTGCTCTGTAATAAAATGCACAACTAAGTGTACCCCCAATTCTGATATTCTACAACCCTCAAGAAAGACCATGATCCAGGCAAACAGGGCTATGTTGGGACTTTCAAATTTATTCCAACATGCTATTTTTTTTTAAAAAATATCCTCAGGCTGAACACTCAGCCAGAGCTGTAATAAAGGCAATTATTATACTTGTAAAAACTTCATTCACAGTACAGATGTAATTTACAACAAGGATCACACACATCAATACTGAGCGATTTTTTCCTTTTGTACGTCAAACTCTGTGCTTTAGACCTGCATGGATTTTTTGTTGAATTTTCTTTTCTTTTTTTTTTTTTTTTGCACTGATATATACCAACATTTCAAGATGCAAGTATAGAAACTGGAGTTTAAATAAAATTACAAGCAAAACTACCCCATCCCAGTGCGGTTGCTGTACATATCTACAGTACAATTTTTGGAATGTATTGCCATTTAAGAACATAGAAACTTTCTACAGACAATTTCACATACGGAATACATACATCTTTTAGGAAAGAAAGGCAAATATTTATCTTACAGACAGCGTATCTTACATTTGCCTACATACACATTTTCATTTTCTCTGTCTTTTAACACTAGATTTAGTAAAGTGATCATAAGTGCCGATGTGGTTTTCTAATGGGAAGCAGACTGGAGTCACAACATGGAAGCAGAATTTGTGGCACGGGCCTCTGGGAACTTTCTCCCCCTGGGTCACATGGAAGATTGGTCTCCTAGGATGGCTGCTCAGTCAGGACTTTTGCTTTAAGAAAGATTCATTTGGAGTAAGGACTAGAGAGGAACTCAGCTGGGATATATTGCTTATTCCTATTTCAAAGGACTGGGTGGGAATGGAACAGTGCCTAGAGACACCTGCAGGCCAATTCGTTCATACTGTTTTGGATAGACCTCTGAGAGGGCGAGCAGCTTGCTGCTGTCAGGAAGGGCTCAGTGGTTGGGACCAGAGTGTAAGCTACGGGTGGATGCAGGAGGGCACTGGCCTACTCTCTGAGGGGAAGGGGGTTGGTAACCCCAGAATGGCTGTGGGATTGCCCAGGGTAAAGAGCACTGTGGAGGACAGGCCTGGGGGACAAGAGGCTTGGAACCCAGCAGAAGTCAGGGTTTGGCTTGAAACTCTGGCAAACTGCTTCCTCCCTACTGCCAATACCCAAGGAGAAGAGCTAGTCTGAACCAACGGTGGCCATCCACACGTCTCAACAGCTCGGCACAGGTGTCTGCACCAGCCAATCATCACTGCTTCCCCCTTCTGGGGCAGAGACCATGGCCTCACAGCAGACTGCAAATTCAGAGTAGCTGGGGCCAGCTTGGGGGCCCAGGGTAGGGCACACATAGGGTGAGAATATTTTTTCCAAATCAGGAGGTGTGCATGTGGGCAGGGGGCCCTATACACTGGGGAGTGAGCCCAGAGTCTGGCAGAGGGGATTAGAGCTGGGCCTGACAGTCCCTTTGGGCACCTGTGTGGGGTAGCAGCCCTTTGGCCCCCAGGGACTGTGGGGACTCTCCCCTGCTGGCTGTACTATTCACGGCAAAGCTGCTCAGAAAGGGGACCTTAGTGAGTGGGCTGTTTGAGTGATGGCCTAGAGAGCTGGAAGTGCGGGGTGGGTGGAGGAGCATGGCAACCCCCAAGGTCAGGAGATCGTCCAGCAGTCTGGGGCTGGAAGATCTTGCCCAGGAAGGCTGGAAGCCCAAGGGGGGGCTGAGGCAATGCTCTTTATGCAGCTCCCAGGCCTCAGCCCTCAAAGTCTCCAACTGGAGAGCCCATAGGTTAGGGCTGAGAAGCAAGGGGAAGAGAACCCTGGCTTCTGGCCTGAGCTGAGACTGGGGGCTGGGCGCCTACCCACTTCCTGCCAAGCCCAAACAGTGCCAGTATGGTGCAGGCTGGGCTGGCTGCCTTCTCCTAGTACAGGCAAGAGTCCTATACTGAGTCAAGCAGCCAGAAGCTACTGGTTAGTCCCACTCCCCAGTATTTTGAGTTCAGTGGACCTCGAGGGAGGTCCTGCCCTACTGTCCCCTTTTGTCTTAGCTCTGAGCAAGCAAAGGAGAACAAACAAGGTGGTCTGGCTGGAGGATGGACCTGTGGCTGATTGGTTCCTACAGCAGGGGCCATGCAGGGAATGGCCCTGAACTGGAGGGAGGGGAAAGGACCATCAAGCACAAGCTGCTCACAGAAGTGACTCATCCTCCCTGCCTCACTGTGTCAACAGCCTGGGAGCTGAGGATGAGCCCTCCACTCGCATAGCCTAGCCAGGGCCTGGGGACCAAGCAGATCGGTGCCTCTTCTGTGTAAGGCAGCATCAGCACCCAGCTTGTTACTTCCTCCTCCTTTTGGAAAGTAAATCATTCTGGAAGGTTGGGAAAAATCCATCTCTCCCAGGTGGAAATGAGAACCATAGGCATCTGTACAAAGGCATGCTTGCTTTTCCATTTAATTACATGGGGTAAACGTGCTAGAGGTCCAGTTCCATATTGGGATTTAAATTTCTGGTCACATTTTTTTCCTTATGAAGCAGGTTTCTGCCCTAGAAGGGGAGAGAAATTCAAATAACTTGGGACAATTCACAGATCCTTTAGGTGGACAGAAGAGAATCTGAGGAGGCTAGGGAAAGTACCAAACACCGTCCTCTCATTCCAGATTTAGGTATATAATTTGTTGTTTTTGCTAAAGAGATGTAAGCCAACAAACAGGCCCAGGCAGGTTCCACCAGTCATGATTAGGGATGTTTTGTGGGACAATGGAGACCTGACTTTGGGGTGCAGGGATGGGGAAACTAGTCTCTGGAGATGGGTCCCCTGAGCCTCCAGTGCTGAGCACTGAAAAAGCCCAGTCATGAAAGAAGGAAGGCTCCTTGGACCACAGGGACCACGATGAAGTAGATCCCAAGGCCAGGCACAGGAATAGCTCTAGGCTGGAGCTTGGCCCCATCACCCTTGTGGGTAGTTCTCAGAATAGTGGAGACTGCCAGGAAAGCCAGGCCAGGAGAACACAGCTGAGGTCAGGAGCAGGAGATGGACACTCAGGTCTCCTTTCCTGGTGCAGGAGGGTGTTAAGGGGCAGAAGGGAGGTTAGGGCCAGGGTGGTTTATCCACCCATGCAGTGCAACAATGGGCCCAAAACTCAGACTGCCTGGGTGTGTGGGAGTCCTGGAGACCAATCCCCCACTTCTGCCTTCTACTTGCTCCTATTATTTTGTGTTGAAATCCTACCAAAGTTGCTTTAAAATTTTTTTTTTTTCTTGCAAAGAATAAAAGAAAAAAGGAGACGATTTTGAGGGCCTCCTTGCCTGCATTGGTGTCCCTCTGCCTCAGGCCATGGGCCCTTCTGCTGGCAGAGAGGAGTGGCCACTCACTGGGGCGGGGTAAAGCAGTAATAAACTGGAACCATTAACATCTGTACATAGGAATGCTTGCTTCTACATTTAATGACGTTTTTTGACGTTTCTGTTGTTCTTCTCCCTCAGTGCATCTCCTTTTCCTTAGCAAACGACTGGTTGGCCTTGGGGCTGGTGTAGCTGCCAACTGCCTGCTGCGGTAGAGGTTAGGAGACCCCCATTCTACAGCCTTTCCCCCAAAACACAAGCTATTCACAGCCTCAAGCTCCTCGTGGGTTTTGTTTTTATGTATGTGTGTGATTATTTCTTTTCTTTTCAAGCAATGAAAGGTATAGAAAAAGGCACAAGTACTGCATACATGGGAAGCTAGAACAGATGGGGCTGAGCAGAAGCTGCGTGGAGAGATGGACGACGGGAAAGGGAGCCCGTGGGAGCAAGGTGACTCGAGGAGGTTGGCTGGAAACGTCTGTTGCTGAACACTGGAAGCCAGATGCTGAGTCGGTTGGAGAGAGGCTAAGTGCTCAGGGGGTCCCTGTCCTTGGGCTGGGGTGGAGGTGCCCTGGGCTCCCCACTACCTGAGGGCTCAGGGGAGCCCTGCCTGGTCCTGGGTTCCCCAGAGAGGTTCCTCCTCCGGGCTGGGAAGCGAGCAGAGGCCTCAGCCAGGCAGCCCACGGAGCTGCTGCGGTCCAGTGCAGGGGTGGCAGAGGTCTCGGTGTTGGCCGGTGTGCACGGTGACTCCAGGCGGGGGCTCCAGGACTGTGTGGCCTGGTGGCCCTGGGGTGGCCTTGGAGAGCAGGGGCCATGTGAGGGTGCAGGCTCTGTGGGCTCCCAGTCGGGAGGTCTGCCCAGGCCTCCACCTGTCCTTTCCCTCTCCTTGGGGTAGTCCCTGCCCTCCAGCTCCGAGGAGAGTGTGAACTTGGAGACCTTAGCCACAGGGGACACAGAGGCTGATGAGCTTTCAGTAGGACTCCAGCGGCCTCGCTCCTGGGCCTCTCTAGCTCCTGTCAGGTCACTGCCACCCCCTGAGAAGCCACTGACCCAGGCCGCAGAGGGCCCTGGCAGCAGGGTGGGGTGGGCCCCTGGCCGGGCCTGCACCATCTGGATCCCACCGATGGGAATCAGGGGGCATGGGGTGCGGGCCAGGTGCTGGGAGTGCAGAGGCAGGTGGCTGAAGACGTTCTCCTCCGTCCGTGCCAGGATGTGGCCATGGAAGTCGTAAGGGGTGGAGAAGGGTCGGGAGGAGCGAGGATGAGCAGGGCCAGGTGAGCAGGACGGACTTCGGGGCTCAGCCTTCTGCAGGATGAGAAACAAGACAGGGGAAGGTGAGGGTCATGTGCTGGGCTCATCGAGTACCAAGGGCTAGAGGCTGGGGGGGTGACTGGGTGCTCTGCATGCCGCACTGCCTAGCAGGCCAGCCCTGGCCCTTGATGACCATGAACACACACTGGCCCCAATGTCTTCACATCTTCAGCCACAGCCAGCATACCTGGAGGAGGGGTTCTCAGGTAGGGAGGCCCTCGAGTCACCCTGGCTTGGGCCTCTGTCTTGGTTCTGCTGTTCCTCCTGGTCCTAAAATGGTCTTGACCCAACTTTACTCTTAGATGTGAGTTTCCCACCCAAGGATCTTGACCTTCTCCCACCACCAGGAACTTTAATGTGACCCCAAAATTAAAAATCAAGGACAGATTCCTCAACCAGTACTGCTTTAGGAGTGCCAGTGTTGGGTCATAACACGGTGACAGAAAAGGTACTGGAAGGTGAAGTTGACAAGGATAGTGTTGTCAGTGGTGAGGTTGTGGCAGCCATGGTGACAGCATGGTGTGGTGCAGAGATGGCATGACAACAAGATGGGGCTGTGTGGGTGATGGGACAACACCCATCAGGCTGACGGGTGGCAGTAGTGAGGCGTTTGGTGTACTGGTGACGGAGGGGTGTTGGCCATGAGAACCATGCTCATGGCTGGCAGGGATGCTGCTGGTCACAGTACGTCTGCAGGAGTTGTGACAGTGATGTTGGAGACACAGATGATTTTGGTTAAGCTCTTCCATTTGCTCAAAGAATACAAGAGGAACAGGGATGGGGCAGGTGAGTGATTGCTTAAATGTTTATGCCCACATCCAAGGTCACACCACCTGCTAGGGGTAGAACCTGAATCCAGAAGCCTACTGCTTCTGAGGTGCAAAAAGTGCAACAAACCAGTTGGCCTAAGGTGTCTAAGAACTATGTGCTGAATTATCTGTAACTACTGGGTTGGTCGAGTTGCTTAGCTCCAGGTGCGATGCTCAGAAAGGGAGGTCCTGCAACCTCCCAGCCCCCGGGAGGGATGTGGCAGGAACTCACCCACATGGAGGTGCAGGGCTCAGGGCTTCTGCTGAGAAGCTTGTGAGGTAGAGGCGCAGATGGGAAGAGAACCCGCGGAGCTGGCCCCAAGCCTGGGCCATGCTCGCCTGCGGAGGGGCTGCCTGGCCCAGCCAGGGCCCACTTCCCTGGCAGCACTGACCGTGGTGGTGACTCGGCCTGACCCAGAGACCATCTCCTGGTGGGTGAGTATTTGGAGGGGCCTGGGTCTGTGGTGCCCTCAAGTTTGGGGGGCAGATGCCCCCAAGGGGGTAGTTCTCTTCCCAGGGGGTGGGGAGTGAGAGGAGACAACTCAAGTCTTGGAGACCCACAAGGAGGAGGGCCCATGTCCCTTCCTGGGCCCCTCTGGGGGCCAGGCGTGCTTGCGACTGAGGCCTGTGGTTCTCGGGCCGGGGAACATCGCTGGAGAGACGAGTCGTTTTTGGTTATTGAGTGTTTGCGGGTGAGTGGTGGGCAGCTTCCTGCTTCTTTGCTTGGTGACCATGGTCTTCTAGGGGACACGGTCATGGAGCTCAGGGCTGAAACTGTGTCCTTCTCCACAGGGCCCGATGGGGCCAGTCCCAGCTGGGGAAGGCCCAGGATGTTCTGGCTGGATGTGGAGCAGCTGCTGGCTGTCAAATGCTCAGCTTCTGAGGCCGCACTGCCCTTTGCGGTCTCATGGTCAGAGGTGGCATCTAGGGGCTGAGGGCTCTGAACAGGTGAGGAGTCTGTCCGCAGAGTAGCCCGTGGGTCGGGCGGGGGTGCCTCTGAGGATGGCCGGGACAGCTCATCCTGGCTGTCCTCCTCGTCCTCATCCTCATCTTCGTCCAGGTCTGAGTCTGAGTCCGAGTCCTCCAGGTCTGAAAACTGGTGCTCCTCCACAGCCTCGGAGCCCTCTCGCCCTTCTGAGTCCTGGAACAGGTCATCACTGGTTCCTGGGGGGAGACGCAGGAGACCAAAGGTCACATTCGGGCCCTGAGGCCATACTGGCCCCAAAGCTGCTCCTTCCTAGGCCCAGTTTCCTTATCTGCTAACCAGGCATGGTCGCCATGGAAATGGTACAAGATTGTGGGGATGGCCAAGCCACATACGTTTGGGAACACTTTGCAAATAATAGCAAACAACAACTACCTCATATCTACAATGTGCAGGTTCAGTTCTAAGGATTTTAAGTATATTAATTCATGCAGTTCTTAAAGAATCCTGGGAAGCTGGTACTATTTTTATCCTCATGTTACAATGAGGAAACTGAGGAAAGAAAGATTAAGTAACTTGCTCAAGTAAAGGAGTAGTGGGACTGGGCTGAGCTAGGGCAAGCCTGCTTTTCCTGTGAGCGTCTCAGTGCCGGACTCACTGCCAGCAAGTTACGCTGCTGTGCTGTGCTGCAGTCTCCCCTATCAGATGTGAGTTGCATCGTGCAGGGTTGGCTAGGAGGAGAAACAGCGCAGAGCAAGAGCCTAAATAATTATAGTCACTATGAATCCATTAATGGTGAATCTATTATTATGGGACAGAGAGCATGGTGGCTGGTACAGCAGACAGAGCTGTGACCATTCTAAACATACATTTGCCACTGTGACCAGGCTGCTGGCTGGCACAACAGCATCTGCCAAGTGGCAGGGTCTGGCCTCTGTGGTTGGCTTGGCTAAGCTGGCCTTGAGCTATAGGGCTGGACGCATCCCTGCCATGGTTTTGCCCCCGAGGAGCTGCTGCCCTTTTGAAGCTCATGCAGCTCCCAGCCAGAGAGAGCAGCTCTCAAATGCCAGTTTCCTGGTCTGGCTTCTTATGGGGCACCTTTGACCAGCTGGGTCACCTCCAAGAGTCTACTTTAAGATCCTTCTGAAATGGGCAGCGTTCTGGATACTGGGGAGAGCTTTGCTGATGTGTGGTCTACCTGCCAGGCTCCTGAGAGTTAGGGGCCTGCAGGCCCATGGCTAAACTCTTGTGGCCTCATGTTTCTGGCCTGCAGAGCGAGGGCTAGTGACAGGTAGGCCGTGATCAGCCAGCCCCCTTGCTTGCTCATGCCAGAAGTACGCCCACTGCTGACCAGGAAAGCCTGGCACAGCAGCTATCTCAGGACCCCAGAGCACCTAGACTTTGGATCTCCACCACGCCCAGCTGCCCTGGGGCCACAAAGCTCACCATTACTGCTTCCCAGTAACTCAACATGCAGCAGTAAGGTGCCCAGCATAGACCAAAGTGGACATTCAGTAGGATGTAGGTGAATAACCATGGGGTAGAGCCGGGGCTGGGAAGGCCACAAAGCCAAGGACAGGTTTCCTGGCTGGTGAGAGCACAATGATGACAGACTTAAGGGAATGGGGGATTGGGATGGGAGGAGGAATGGGGACACGTGGCAACATTTTGCACTCTGACCCCAGGCATTTACTCCCCTTTTTAGGACAGTGGTAGGCATCTACTGCAGCCCCAGGAGTTTACATAGCCCCGCCTCTCATTCACATAGGCACAGAGAAGGCAAAGGCATACCCAACATCATCCAGCAAGCTCCTGGCTGAGTCAGAACTAAGGTTTGCAACTCTTGCATTATTACAATGACAGTTTAGAAATAATTTTTGAAAAAGCAGTAAATGGTCTGGTTCTAAATACTAGCTGCACCCCCACGTTGCTGTGTGACATTGGCTAACTTTCTCCCTCTGTGTTTCCTCATCTATAAAATGGGGATGGTAGTAAGAAAAGGCACTTCATGGAGCTTTGCGAGGGTTGTAAGTGCCTAGTAAGCCTGAGCTATTATCAGCTCCAGCTGCGCCTCTCCATCTCACAGGCAGGTCCCAGATGAAGGTCAGAGGGTTGTGTTACTGGTCGGGGAAAGCAGGGCCAGCATCTGCTGAACCGCTCTCCAGGCCCTCCACATGGAGGTTCCTGCGGGCCTCTAAGGGATGCCCATAGCTGGTCAGCCTTTCCCGACGCCCTCATGGGGCTACGCAGCTACCGCTGGGAGCAAGACCAGTGCTCGATAAGCCCCACCCGCTGCCAGCTCAGAGGTCTGGGACCTGGCAGAGCAAGGACCACACATCCACAAAAGCGCAGGGCGCTGCTAGGTGCCGTTGCTGAGATGCGCCACATGGTGGCGCTAGCGCTCAATGTCATCTCCGCGGGGCGGGGCTGTGGCTTGGCCACGGGAGTCACGGTGCCACCTCCCCACTTGCGTCCTGCACACACGAACTCCTGAGGCTCCGCCCTGAGTCTGCCTCGTCGCGGGAAGTGGTAACTCCTCCTTCCAGTGTCGGGCTACAGACCTCGGCGTCATCTCAGCTCATTTCTCATCCCTCTCCTTTCCTTTCTGCGTGACAAGAACTGTGGGTCCTACCACGCAGGTCCTACCTGCGTGACAAGAATGCACCTGGAATCTGATCGCTTCGTTTTTTAATGTTTTTAGTACATGTTTGCAGCTCATAATGTTTACATTCCTCGTGTGGAGTTGGTACATGTGCATAACACATCTTAATTCCTTTTTTCATCTCCTTCCCCTCCCCTCTCTCTCCTCTCCATCCCTTGATCTCCTTTTCATGGGAAAGATCTATTCCCTACTTCCTATTATCGATCTTTTATTTGGTTCTTTATTTATAATTTAGATTTCTCATATAAGAGAAGTCACGTGATATTTAAGCTCGGTGTCTGATTTGTTTTACTTAACGTTATGGTCTCTACACGCAGCCTGAGTCTGGCGGTTGCCTCTCCTCACACTCCAGCACAGCAAAGCCTGCCCCTTGACGTTGCCGGCCCCAGCTCCCTCTGACCCCAGGTATCAGCGGGCTCCAGCCCTGTGAGCCAGGTGCTGTGACCCTCAGGGATAGGCAGCTGTTGGACCCCTGGGGAAGAGCACTTCGCAGGCCCCACCTGGCCCGAGGACCCTTGGCTTCCTCCAAGTCTTCTGCTCACTCTACCCTAAGAGTAGATGGCTCTTTTCCCTCACATGTCCCAGCTCCTCACTTGTCTTTTAGCGTTTGCTTCCTAGAGTGGTCTCTGCTCTCTTCCTGCTTGTCCATTGTCTGTCTCCCCCTCTAGAAGGAAGGCTTTCCTGAGTCACTGGTGTCCATGCGGGTACCCGGCTTCCACCCCAGAGCAGAGCTGTGCTATAGATTTCATCCTCACAAGAGTGGGTGTGGGCATCCTTGTTCAGCCTGCTGAGAAAGTGAGGCTGGAGGGAGGCAGGCAGGAACCACTGGAGGTGGAAGTTCTGGCTGGGCTCAGCCTCTCAGCTCCTCCCGTTCCCTGGCTAGCTGGCAGTGGGGTGGTATGGACTGGTGTTTTTGTGTGACCGTGGGCCACTATCTTTACCTGTCTGAGCTTTTCTTTCCTCAACTTGAAATGGGGTAACTCACGTTTCTACCACCTGTTTTGGGGACCTATGAGACAAGCTCTGTAAATGCCCTGGCACACATTCTTGACAAGCATGGGAACCCTGCATTTAATGTGGGGAGGCACAATCCCAAGTTACCACTGCCTTCTGTTCCTTGAAAGTGATTTATTCCATGTAAACGGAAACACGATTTAATTCCTTTGTAAGACTGCACATTCCATAAGTCTTGATCTGATTTCAGGGAATCCGAGCTCAAGGGTTTGTCCCTGCAGGAGAGACTGTCCATGTCCATCTCCGTCCCCCTGCCAAAGCCACTCTGGCCTCCTGCTTGGGTGCTGCCAGCCAGGCCCACTACCTTTGCCTCCTCCCCTGTCTGCCAAAAGATCCGCTCTAATATGCCTCTTGATGCTGGAGGACCAGGGCAGGGGTGTGGGGCTGGGCTGGGCTGGGAGGCCACAGGCTGTTGGATCTGGCTTTGGCTTTCTTGAAACGCTCCCGGTTCCAGGGGGCCCATGGGTTAGGCCCACAGGAGAGCAGGCATGAGTGTGGGAGTGGAGTTTTTAGTAAGTACCCTCAGAGTCAAGGAAGGGTCTGCTGGTAGCCAGGGCATGGACTGAGAACGCGCCTCACACTTTCTGGGAGCTCAGTGTTGTCTGTAATTACTCATATGCTCATTTGTTCAGTAAACATTCACTGAGTACCCACAGGTGCCAGCGCTCCCCCTGCACAGGCAGAGCTGTCCCCGGCAGAGCTGTTCTACAGACAGTGGCGGGGAGTGGGGTGGTCATTCTGTGACTTCAAACTTTGTCTCCAGTGGTTGGAGAAACTGGAGGGGAGGGCAAGGGAAGGAGGGAGAGGAGCAGAGCCAGGAGAAGCAGAGAGAAGGGCAGAAGGAAAGGGGGATGGTTAGAGAAAAGGGGGAGGAGGGGCGAAGGAGGAAGGAGGTAGCTGACAATTCCTTACCTTCTTCGGCTTCCAGCTCCTCCAGCACCCCTGTCTCTTGGCACTTTTTGCTGTGGGCTTTCGACTTCATGTGCTTAGTCAGATTCCCTGGAAAGGAATGAGAACAGACTCAGGCTCTGCTGTCGGGCGGGGTCCAGGGAGGGCCTGGGGCTCTCAGAGGCAGCACCTGGCTGGTAGTCCGTGGCTTCTCAGAGCTGCTGAAGCTCTGCCAGATGCAGGGGCTGGGCAGGCACCAGGGCACCCCTCTGTCCCAGCACTCAGGCCAAGATGTGCAGCGGAGCTAGGGTGGGGAGGTGTGGGGCTGTGAGGGGCAGGGAGTACAATGAAGAAGTGAGATGCTGGTTAAAAAACAAACAAAACAGAAATTAAAAGATTACTCAAGTACAATTGGTTCTTCCTGTTTGTGATTTAAGTCAGGCCTGGAGCTGATGACATGCCTCAGACAGGGTTATTGGCTATCTCAAAGGTGGGATGACACGGGGGCTCCCCTGACTGACATGGCAGTGGGGACTGAGGGTACCCCTCCGGCTGAAAACACCCCTAGGGTGCCCATAGGGCAGAGCCTTAGAGTCTGGGAAGAAGAACCAGGGCAAATCTTCTCTTGGGAATGGATAAAGGACAGAGGTGAGAGTAGGGAAGTCAACTGGCCAGGGCCCCTGGAGTTGCAAGACTGAGGTTCAAGCCTAGTTTCCTTTGAGAAATCCTCTTCCTTGGCCTCAGTTTCCCCAGGCTAACAGGAAGTGCAGACACAAGACCACGTGGTTTAGGGAAGGCTGGGGCAAGGCTCTACCCTGTCCTATGCCTATGAAGCCCTCAGGGGAGGCTGGCTGTCCCAAATTAGGTCCAACCCACAGGCTGGGAAGCAGGGACTATAGCTCTTTGGGATTAGGGCCATGGGGACAACTGCTTCAATTTCCCTACATGCACAGCATTTTACAAGCCACAGAGCTCTGTGGACAGCAGTGTTGCAAGAAGAGAGGCCAAGTGCCCCCAGCCTGCCCAGGGAAAAGAAGCCAGATGCCTTGGGATGTTCCTTTGTGCTCAGCATCCACTCCCAAACTGTGTTCTGAGGGTTGCTATGTTTCCATACGGTTGATCACACAGAAAATCATAAGTTCCCTGAGTTAGGTGCTCTGTCTCACGAATTTCATTAATCAGTAAGTTTGAATGAATGGAAAGAGGTTAGGCTCTGGAATAGAAGTACAGGGAGAATGGTGGACAGATGGATGGATAAGTGGAGAGACAAAATATGGAGAGAAAGAATGGGAAGAGAAGAGACTGATAGATGGGACACTGAATGAGTGGATAAGCAGATGAACATGAGTAAATGAAGAAAACAAATGGAAGGATGCGTGGAAAAATGGGTCAGTAAAGAGATGGGAAGATAGTGAGATGGATGAATGTGAGCATGGCCAGTTTTGTGGATGAATGGTCACATACACATATGACTACATGGGAGACCAGAGCGGAGGATAAAAGAATGGGAAGCTGGGTGAAGGATGGATGAAAGGGAGGACAAATGGAGGAGGAGAAAACCAGTGGGGAGAGAAATGAATAGGAAGGCTATTAGTGCATAATGGGAGGAGAGATGGGTAGATGAGTGAACAGGAGGAGTACCTGGGGATGAACCAAAGCATGCTTCTTTGTCATTCTGAGAATCTGGGGGTCTTGTGGAGAGGTTGAAGGGGACCATTAAGCTGGGATTTCCTGGGGTGTGTGAATTAAGGGCAGCAGTGAAGGAGAGGAGCCATTTCCTTTCCTCTTCCCCCTGCTTCTGGTCCATGACTCTGTCCTTCCCAGCTTGGGTTCTCCTATAACTGGACAAAAACCTCGCTGTCCTCACCCTAGCCATAGAGGGAGCAAAGGTAGAGTCAACTCGTGCCTAGATGGTCCCCAAAGGTCCCTACCCAGCATTGTAGACCTCCACTGTTGTGAGTAGGCAGAGCCTGAGTAGGACAGCCAGGAGGTGGGAAGCGGCAGCGAGGGTCTTCCATGGATCAGAGATACCAACCACCCTGAGGTTCTGCAGCCAACCCTCCTTCCCTGCCAACCCGAGGCCACCGAGACCAAGGACACTGTTCATTCTGGTGCTCACATCCTTTGTCACATATGCTTTCCCTGCTAGGTGTAGGCTGTTAGACACCACGCACACAGCGAGTGCACAGCAGCCCTGTGGGGACATGCCGTCACAGAAGCAGAGTGCTGGGAGGAGCCTTGCAGACCACGTAACTCAGTTCCCACCAGGCCGAGACTCGTCCCACTGCTGTTGATCTAACTCCGGGCCCAAGTGCTGATAAGATCACTGGCTGTCCGGGGTGCTGGCTGGGCTCCCAGTAACCAATACAGCGAGCCAAGTGGCCCAGAGTCACAGTGCTAGCTGTGCAGAGCCCCATCCAGACCCTGGTCTCAGGACTCTGGGGTCTTGTCTGCTCCACACAGTGGGAGAGTGGAACCAGGATGGTTTGGGAGCTTGGTAGGCTTGGACTCTGCACTGCTAGCTGTGTTATCTCCTGCAGATGCTGGGAGAATTAAAGTCATAGTGCATGGGGCAGCAGTATGCGCCAGAGCAGATCCCTAGCCCTGCCTGTGACAATCAGTGTACTGAGCACCTGGGGACTCTGCCACATACCATTCTGGGTATGGAAGAGAGACACGCTCACGATGAAATGTTTTCATCTTTCAGTCTGGGTCTTGGGGACTCTCAGAAGAAGGCCAGGGAGCCCCAACCCCAAAGGCTTGCCTCTCCTCTGCCCCCACACCCAGGGGTTGCAGGGAGACGGCGTGAGTCTGAGGTGATTTTGTAGGTTACAGGAGCAGATGCTGGATGAGCAGCCCTGAGTGTCCTCCCACCTCCCTCTGTGACTGCCCTCTCTGTGCCTGGCTGTGCACCAAGAGAGGGTTCAAGCTGCTGCAGGCACACCCTGGATGTCATTTCTCCATCAAGGGGCAGGCCCTCACCTTGGAGGACTCTGTCAAGAAGCAGAGTCCACAGCTTCTCACTATCAACCCAGCCCACCCAAAGCCTGGCAGCCCGGAAGTGGAGAAAAGGCCAGTGGATGGGAAGTGGGAGGTATCTGACAAAGGGATGAGATGCCGCTAGGATCAACAACCAGTGACTCTGTGTGCCTCCTGCAGCTTTGACCCACTGCCCTGGCTCAACCAGTTGGCCTAATGGACGTGAGGCCGGCCCATAGCTGCCATCTCTGTCCCCTGAAGCAATCGGCGCAAGGGCCTGTATATGGCACAGCCACCCCGCAGACCTCTGGGAATCATCTGAGAAGAGGAAACAAGACCCCAACCTCCACAGGGTCAGCCCACAGGCCTCTCCTGGCCCCACCCACCGAAACACTCCTCAGGTGGCACCCAGAGGCCCGAGCTGCCACCTTGACGTCTGACACGGAGACGAGACACAGACAGGCAGACAGAGACAGACAGGAAGGGCTCGTAGGCACAGGCACAGCCAAGCAGTGGTGGCAGGGGCCCCGAGGACCACCAGGCCCAGCTCATCCTTCATGCTGCCTGATGTGGGCTGGAACTCAGAGGTGAGGGGGAAGAGAGGTAAGGTGGTCAGACAGCCCTGGAGAGGGGGTGGCCTGTGTTGTCAGAGAGGTGGCCCCAGGGAGAGCCAAGAGCTCCAGCACTCTTCCCCTCTCTTCCCTAGGGGGCACTGCTTTCTGCATCCACTTGCCACCTCACATCCCCAAGGGGCCTCCTCTGTGCCACGCACAGAGTTGAGATTCTACCAGCTCAGTTTCACTCTAGTTTTGGCCAGGAAGCAAAGAGGAGGAAGAGCTCCAAATATTCCTAACCACTGACAGAGCAGAGGCCGGCCTGGGGGCAGCACGTACCACCCTCTCAGGGGATACTCCACATCCTTGCAAATACCACAGGTCTGCAGGTCCTCTGCTCAGATTCTGCACTCTGGACTCTCCCAGGCTCTGTGGTAGCTCAGAGAGACCCAGAAGGGACTACAGCCAGGCCGGTGTGGCTTCTGATGAAGGCATCTTCTGGGAACTGGGGGTCCCAAGAGGGCCCCAGGCATCTTTCAGATTTGGCAGAATTTGCAGGGCACAGGAACTGAGTGAGGCCTGTGGGGCCTCAATGGGAATGGGTCTCTCCTGTCTCGGTGGCAGAGGTGGTAGCTCCCTGGGGACGGTGTGCTTGACGCAGGATGCTGTGCATGTCCCTGGGTCCACAAGGTTCTCTCAGGGTCCCTCACCCTGAGGATGTGACGGTGTCCCCTGGACACATGCTGGGAAAAGGGGCGGCACCTGTGACTCACTCCAGGGGCACCTGATTACAGTTCTTGCCACCTCCTCCAGAGGAGGAAAGATCTGCTCACAGCGAGGAGGATGAGGGGGTGGTGCCCTGGTGGCAGGGGCTCTAGGAGGCACAGTCGCTTCTGGTTTCTAAGACACATTTTATTCACCTTCAAGGGGGTCTGGACAAGAAGTTTCCACTTCAGAGTTGAAGACTGTTATTGAAATTATCAGCCAGTTATTACCATCTCTGTCTTCCACAGAACCCCCATCAGCAGCCTAAGGCCAGAGGAAGTGGGACTGGAGGGGACATGTGGGGGACAGAGCCAATGTTGCTGAGCTGAGCTGCCCTGGGCACAGCAGGTCTCCAGGGATGGATGCCTTTGATGTAATATGTAGCAGTGTGGGGGCTTCAAGTCTCTCTGTCCAATCTGGGCACCCTTTGGGACACTGCCTGTGAGACCCTAAGAGAGCAGAAGAACAGGGAAAGAAAAGGAGGGGGTGGGCATCTCCCTCCAACTTGAAACCCTGGTGGAAAAATTGGAGCTTGGCTCAAAGATGATGGAGAGAAGGCTGAAGAGGAGGGCAGGAGTCAGCTAATAGGGTCAGGAGACCAGAAACAGGAACATAGCCAGAGAGGAGGCCACTGAGCCAGGGGATGAGATAAACTAGCCCCTGACCTACCCCAGAAAGAACAGAAGGTCCAAGGCAAGAGGAATCAGGAAGGAAGGGGGCTGGAGCTCCTCTTCATGGTGGCTGCTCTGCCTCTTTTGCTGGGAGGAGCTTTACCAACAGAAGAAATGACAAATGCAAAGCCAAAGTCTCCCCTCAAGTTCTGTCCCCAAAGAAATCATGTGGCTCCTTTAGGCCCTCAACTTACTCAAAAAAGGCAGGATCCTGGTGTCAAACCTTGACCCAGGAATCTGCGAAGTACAAGAGGCTGATGCCGCCAGGGGTTTGGAGAGCCTTGGCCTTCTTCCAAGGCACCCTACTCTGCTCAGCTCCCACACATGGTAAGCAAGCTGTGGGGTGCCCCTGCAGGGGAACAGCTCCATCCGAGGAGCCCATGGGCCTGGCTCAGTTGACCAGCCCCATCCTGCTAGGGGCTGCAGCAGGCCACCCCACTGCCCATCACAGCTCTCTGGGACTCATGCCATCAACAGCCAGTCTTTTCTCTCGCAGGTGAATGCCGGCGCCTGCCCTGACCCTGATGTGGGGCATGGCCGGGGGCAGGAGTGACCCGCAGCTGCTGCAGAGGCTTGGTGCAGTGGTGAGGAAGGGTGGAGCACGAGTGAACTCTGGCATGGGACAGGAGCATGCGAGTGTGTTGAGTGGCTCAGAGTGGAATGGATTTCCAAATGTGAGAGTGGCAGTGACCAGTGTGGATGCTTGGAGGTTGTCAGATCAGTGGATAAAAGGCTAAGCAGACATGCAAAAGGAAGGGTGATGAGATAGATAGAAACCAGGAACTGTGGGCAAGATGCAGCCTGGCAGGATGGGGAGGGGCTGTGTGCAGGCTCCAAGAACACCAGCTGGGGCAGCCATGTGTGACTCCACCCAGCCTGGAACTGGCTGCTCTGCCATGGCACCAAGTGGGGTGGGAACCCAGGAAGTGGGGTGCTCCAGGCTCAGACAGAGAGGTCTGTGCTGGGTTCCCAGTGGGGCGCTCCCTGCAGTGGACAGGACAGTGCTGTGCCCCAGCTGACTGTCTCTTACCTTTGGTTTTAAAAGCAAAGTGACAGTGCTTGCACACATAGGGCCGGACGTCAGTGTGGGTGCGGATGTGTTTCTTCAGCATGCTGGGCTTCTTGCAGCGAATTCCACACTCCTCACAAACATATTTCCCTCGGCCGCGGCCTCGCACATATACATACTCTTCGTTTGATTTGTACCTATGAGCAACAGGTGTCATGTAAAGGAAAAAAAAAGGAGGAGAAGAGGTAGGTTCCCACCTCAGAAGATGCACGTGCTTCCTAGCTGCTTCAAGCCAGGGTGGACGCGGAACCAGAGGACCCTGGGGCTGGCAGGGAGCTAGTTGTCTTGGGGATCCATTGTAGACCCCTGCACTCCTGCCTCTCATATGAACAGGTGAGGCTGCACCTTCCTTTCTCCCCTAAGTCCCAGGCACTGGCACTCCCTGCGAGGGGAAGCGAGGCCGCAGGTTCCCAGACCGCCTTTCCTCAACCAGCCTCAGGAAAGGTTCTGCCACGAGGAACAGCCACTGCAGGCCTCCAGAGTCACAGACAATTTAGAAAAACCCTATAAAACAACAGTAACAGTAACAGTGACTCTCACAGCTGCCAGTTACCAAGCACTCGCTGTGTGCTGGGCACATCACTTGATAAATCACAGTCACCTCACAAGGAAGACCCTGAGGCCCCGAGGCTCACAGAGGGGAGACACTCACCCAAGATTGCACAGCCAGGAAGGTACAGGACCTGATCTGAACCCGTCTCCTCCAGCCCATCCAGCTCTTATGGGGGCCAACGACAGTCAGCCAGGAAGCCACCCAACCCTGATGTGAGGAAGGCGCTGGGGACCACAGTTGTTTCCCTGACCTCCAGTCTGGAATCCAGGAGCCCCGCAATCTCCCTCACCCCATCTCAGTCACGCTGAAGCTCTGCAGGACCCAGATTCCCAGTTAGATCAGGAAGCTCACCGGCTGTCAGGAGTCTCCTGGGTGGCCAGCCCCCTGCAGGGCTCAGGCTACCAACACCAGGCCCCCAAATCAGAACATTCTTATCTCTATAGAGAAGGAAACCCTGAGCCCCTCAGTGCACCTGGAGGGTCAGCGGCCGCCGCCTTACTGGTCTGACGCTATGGTGTGGGAGTCCACAGCAGGGCGGGTGAGAATGGTGGGCCATGGGGGGTAGGGCGCACGGCAGACGCTGTGAGAAAGCTTTCTGACCCTAAAGTCCTGGGGCTGCAGGGTGCTCTGGAGAGGGAGCGGGCCTTTCCACAGCCACCCGCACAGCAGGAACTGCCCATTGCCCAGTGTCCTGGAGAGGGGCAGGCGGTGGCCTGGAGGAGCAGACAGCCATGAGGACAACATTCCGCTCCATGAGGCCTTCCTGTCAGGGCTGTAGGTTGTCATAAGGACAGGCTTGAAAGAGGGGTTGGGGGACACAGGCAGCACCGGAAGGATCACCTCACATCCCTGCTCTCACTCACTCCACAATCACACACCCCTCACACTCACAGACCTATACACACACTTACTCTTGTGCCATCATGCCCTCACGCCCCACAGTCCCAGACTGTGCACCCTCATGCACACTCAACACTATATCCTACACTCTTGCTCATGTCGTCTCTCTCCTGCGTCACACCCATCACACTCTCACATACTCACACCCCTGCTCACACCCATGCACTCTCTTATAGCCTTCCCCACACACCCACCTCACATGATCTCAAACACTCCCATGTGTGAATCGCTGTCCACTAGCACGCATAGATCCTGCTTTTGTGCACCTCAGCATCGGCCAACTGATATCTCAAAGAGGCAAAACTGCCCTTTCTACCCCTCCGCAGACGCTGACCACCCATTCAGCCAGTTCTTAGGTTGGGAGGCCAACTTTTCACCTGCTTTTGGGCAAGCACCATCTTGTTCAACAGGGGAAACTGTGGGCCTTGGGAGGTCTGTGGGGAGAGGTGATTCCCTTTTGATCCTAGGAAGAGCATCCTATGGCCAAACACCAGGTGCCCACCTCCTAACCGACAGAGGTTCACTTTCATGCAGGAGGCCTCTTGGGCACAAAGCAGCTGCCTACACCTGATTTTAACTCCCACTGTCCTCTGTGTCCTGGGACCCAGTATTCAAGGGAAGCAGATTGAGATGGGGCTCCTTTTCCCAGCTAGGGGAAGACAGAGTGAGCTTGGCTTGCCCTGGAGGCTCCACATGGCACCAATCTCCACTTGGCCTTGCTCAGTGGGTCCATGACACTTGCCCCTCCAACCACCAGGCACAAGGGTATCCTTCAGCATCAGCTTCCCCTTCCCCCTGCTGCTCCCCCCAGTTCCACAGCCACTCTGACCTCCATGGTATTTGGGCTTCACTCTCACTAAGGCCAACAAAGCAGTAATACCAGTGCCGGCCATCTTGGCTGCTCTCAGGCCCCTTCATGTCTTCCTCCACATCAAGCTTAAAGGAGACACCATCTTAGAGAGAGAGGAGAGGGCTCAAATACAGCACCTTGCAGTGCCTTGATTGGGCCACCCAAGCAGAGCTGTGTATGGCCCCATGTCACATACCACAGAAGGTGTGCAGACTCTGTTGGGGAGCACCAGGGACCACCTGGAGTGACAGTGGTTAGGGAGGATGGAGAGAGGGAGAAGGGAGGACTCCTAGTAGGCACCTCAGGAGCAAGGGCAGAGGCGTTAAAAGGCCTGGAGTGTGGTAGGTAAGAGGAGATTAGGTCAGACTGGCAGGGCAGGCTGGATCACCATCAGCCTTGAACACCATGTTAAGAGTGTAGACCACAGGCCGGTGAGATAGCTCAGTGGCATAAGCGCCTGCCTGGCAAGCGCGAGGTCCTGAGTTCGACTCCCAGAACCCACATAAAGGAAAAAAGGGGCCGGTGATATTGCTCAGTGGCACAAGTGCTTGCTGGCAAGCGTGAGGTCCTGAGGTCGACTCCCGGTACCCACGTAAAAAAAAAAAAGAGTGTAGACCTGCTCAGAGTCACCTAACACATACAGTCTCAAAGAGACTGCACTTACTTGGTGCTGCGGGAACGGTTTGGAGGAGTCTAAGCGTGTGTTCTGGGGAAGCAACTCGAGAGGTCTTTTGGACATGGCTCCCCAGGCCTTGGTGACCATCTAGATGCAGGGATCACCGTGAGGCAGAGACAAAGACCCAAAGTTTTCAACTTGGAGCGCTCAAGTGGAACCATTCACAGGATGGGAGGGAAGTGGTGCGGACCCTAGTTTTTAACTGCTGAGTGTGAGGGGCTGGGGAAGTGGACATGAAGTGATGTCTGGCACATGGCTGGAAAGCTGAGATGTGTGAGAGTTTGTGAGGAGGAAGGCAACCATACAAGAGAATGAGAAGCTGGAGGAGAAGGGTGCCAAGGGCAGGGCCCTGGGAGGCTCTGAAGGTATGAGAGGGCAGAAAAAATGGTGCCCCAAACTGGCCTCAGACACAGAAAGGTCAGGGCAGCAGGGCACCAGGAGAGAAGTGTGGTTCAGAAGTCCAGAGGAGAGTTTAGAGAAGGGCAGGCCAGCAGAGTCAAAGGTCATAGCCTGAGGATAGCCACTGAGGGGCCTGGGACTTTAAAGAGGCTTCCCTGGTTGAACACTGGGACTTCGTGACTTCCCTGTTTCTCCAAGGATAGGGCCATGGCTTGGCCAGCTTCGTGGTCCCCGAAGGGCCCAGCCTGGGTCAGCTGTCTATCTGTGCATGTTGGATCCTCCTCCTGCCTGAGAATGAGTCCCCTTCCTGCTCAGGATCCTGCCCCTCCTGCCAGCAAAGAGGCCCCGCCCCATTAGCTGTCATCTCCTGACCCCTTCCACCCTCCCAGTCAGAGCTCTTGGTCACAACAAACAATCCTGAAGCTTCCCCGGGTCCCCAACCATGCTCCTGCTCTGGCCCCCTGTGCTTACCTCCCTGCACAACCCATGTCCCTCCTCACCACTCCACACTGGACTCTAGACACTGCTCTTGACTGTCCTTGCTGAGGTCACAAGGTGCCAAACCCAAAGGACATTTTTCTTATCCTGTCTGCCTTCTCACCACCTTCTGGAGTCACCTGTTTGGCTGGGGTGACCCTGCTCTCTCCTGATTATGTCTCCTTTGCAGCTCCTTCTTTGCTCACTTTTCCCATGCTGGTGTCCCCTCTTCTTGCTCACACCCCACCAGGTGGCTTCCCTCCTCATCTCTGGGGTGCTGATGGTTCCCACTCCTCTCTCCAGCACTGACTGCTGAAAGTCCACTGCCCCTCACAATCTGCCTGGGGGGTTTCAGTTGGGTCACTGGAGGTGTGTTCTCGAAGGGGTTATTGGGAATCCTTTTTGTTTTTGCTTCCTGGATGCCATGAGGCCAACAGCTTCCTCCACCATGATGTGCTGCTTCGCTGCAGGTCCAACGTTCCTCTACCTGCAGCTGGGTCTGCATCTTATGCACATGGTTGGCCATGCCAGCAGCGTGGGCATCATCCTGGAGGCTCTGTTTCCCTCCCTCTCCATATCCAGTCCATCCTAGCCATCAGTGCTTCATCCAGTATACACTCCAGGATGTCCACCTCTGTCCCCAAGCCCAGGACACCACCTCCTCTCCACACCATCTACTTTATAAAACAGTCATCAAGAGACTTCCTCAAATGCCCTGATCCTGCCACTGCCCCACTGCAGGCCCCACTCAGTGCTTCTCCTACAGCAAGCTCCACTCCTCCACTAAGAAGGCCCAGGCCCAGCCTGGCCCTGGCTGCCTCTCCAGCTCACCCTTCACCCACCCTCACTGTCTCCCATGCTCTGCTGCACTCTCTTGTGGTCACACTAGCTGTCACTCAGGCCCTCTGTGTCCCTGCCCACTGGCCTAACATGGCTGCACCCCCAACCCTCCTCTGGTCTGACCAGCTCTTCTGCTCCTCAGGGCTCTGCCCAAAAATACCTTCCTTGGGGATGCCTCTCCCACTCCCTCCTCTGCATCCGGGGGTCTTACCCACTCCTCACTCAGAGCCTTTGTCAAGTTGTGTGGACTGTAATGGCCTTTCCACAAGTGTGGTCCCTATGCTTCCTGCAAGGGTGAAACCACATCTACTGCATTTGCAGATGCAACTCCAGAGACCAGCATGGTGCTAGGTATCCTACAGATGCTCAATAACTACTCATTAACTGCACATCAGAAAGACAAGCCAAGGAGATTCAGGTCTGCTAGCATCAGACAAACTGTCAGTCCTGGCTTTCCCACTCCACCAGCCCCTGAGCACAAGTTGAACCTGATGCTGTGGACTCCCCTGGGAGGTGCACACAGCTGACCGAACACCTCCTGCTTTCTGATAAGCACACTGCTTGCAGATGAGAGATCAGCAGATCTGGGTCTGAGTTCTGGGTCCTGCTGGAACTTGTTAGGTGACCCCGGGCAAGTCACCTCCCCTTCCTGGGAGGTCATCAATCCACGTCACCCTTAACATCGCTAACACTACACATACCTGACATCATTCTACTTTCATTAACCCTTCAGCCCTTGCCCCCATTTTACAAGAAATGACACTGCTACAGTTGGGTCTTGAATGTCCCCCAAAGGCCTGGGTGTTGAAGGCTTGGTCACCAACCTGTGGCACTGTTGGGAAGTGATGGAGCCTCTAGGAAGTGGGGCCTCAAGGGTGAGAGGAAGTTAGGCCACAGGCACATGTTCCTAAAGGGGACACTGGAACCTCATCTCTTCCTATCTCTTTGCTTCCTGGCTGCCACGAGGTAAGCAGCTTCCTCCACCATATGGTTCTGCCATGATGTGCTGCCTCACCACAGGCAACAGGGCTATGTGGCCACGGACTGAAACCTCTGAAACTGTGAGCCAAAATAAACCCTTCTTCCATAAGTCAATTACCTTAAGGTATTTTGTCATGGTAACAGAAAGCTGATTAACATAGCATAGATGCCAAGGCCCAAAAGGTACAAGTGAAATGGTGGTTTCGCCCAGCAGCAATCATTCCACTTAGTACCCTGACCCCGTGTGGGCGGGCTGCACAAATGTTTTCTGACAGTGCTGACCAAGACCTTCCCTCTCGGAGATTCCCAGACAAGCAAGAATGGCATAGGTCTAAAGGCAGCCATTCCTGAAAGGCCAGCTGAGGCTGGCTGGAAGCCCTAGGTGTTGACGGTGGCAGAGAAATGCTTTAGAAAGGTCCAAGGCAGGAAAACAGACATGTACAGTGGGGCCTCGGGGACACAGCCTGCCTCCCAGGTTTGTTGGCTGTTCCCTGACGCTCCACCCAAGGCTACTCCTTAGAGGTCTGAGTCACAGGCTGGCTGCCCTTTTCTCCCAGGAGACAAGTCACTGACCCCTGCCTGTTCCATGGCTCTAAGACAGTCCACCATTGACAGGCCTGGTGGGGCTGTCTTGTGGATCCCAGGACAAGGAGCAGCTTCCCCTCCCGCCTGTCTTCTGTGGGCCTGACAAGCCAGCAATGTTTGCCAGTCTGGCTTTGTTCTTAAAGGGCTAATTCTGTGATTGTTGAATGTCTTTGCTGGGGCAACCCTGAGATGGGAGGTTCAGAGCTAGGGATTATCCAGGGTCATGTAGCAGGGGCTCCCATTGCAGGGCTGGAGCTTGGGCCTCCCACCCCAGGACTGCAGCACTGGGAGTCCCAGGACCCCACTTGGAAGCAGCTCTCTGTCCTGGTGCCTGGGATCAGAAGGGCATGGGATTGTTGGGAGGGGTGCGGAGCTGTCAGCTCTTCCTGGATGGCTCTGTGTCTACCCTCCTGAGGCAGCTCCAAGACTTGTGGACTCAAACGAAAGAAAAAGCTCCTCTAACAGCCTTGTGAACAGGAAGTTCTATCATCTGCATGTAATCAAGACGGAGAGAGAAGCAGAGAGCTAGTGTCTTGCCTAAAGCTGCCAGGTAGTGAGGAAGTGTGAAGCAGGCAAGAGAAAGGTGCTAACGTGTGACTGAGTCGAGGTCATCTCCTGCTCGAGGCTGGTGACATTGAGTTGTCTGCCTGAACAATAAACACGCAACACCGCAGGTTGTGGCTCTAGTCTCTTCAGAGGCATTTCTGAGATCCACAGCTTCCAGGAGTGGACAGAAGCTTGGCACAGAGTCCCCAGAGGAGATGGCATGTCCTTCTGCTCCAGCTTCCAGGAGAGGCGCTGTGGTGGGACTGAAAGAGCATTTCAGGGAACGTGATGGGTGCAGCTGCTGTTGCTGGGCTCTGAAGAGGACAAAGACTCAGCAACAAAGCTGCTCTGTAAGGTAGTGTAGTCCATTAGATATTCTATGTTATGCCTAAGACCAAGTGGAGGCTCAGGGCACTGGAGAGGGCTGGGCTGGTGATGTGATTGGGTAAAGCAGAGGAGGGCCATGAGGGGAGAGCATGGACTGTGGTGAGCCAGAAGGCAGGCATGTCCCCGCGCTGAGGGTTCAGGGCTCACTCCCGGTGTACTCCAGGTATAGCATGAGGTTGTCACATCTTTCAGGTTTTTTAAGAAAACCACAAGTCCAGATTTTTAAAAAAAAACTCAAGATACAAGTACTATATTAGAAAATTCTTTTATAGCTCTTATTGGGTGCCAAGCACTATTTTCAATGCTTGCGTGCATTACTGCATTTAAATCACACGACAACCCTATGAGATAGGGGTCTACTCATTTCCTTACACAGGAGAAAAGAGTCACAGAGAGGTTAAGTAACCTCCCTGAAGTCACACAGCCATTTAATTAATGGTACCAGACCCCGAGCCCAGACTACCCTGCTACAAAGTTCAAGTGCTTAACTGCTGTGCAATTCTATTTTATTTATTTTATTTTATTTTTATTTTTTTGTGGGTACTGGAGGTTGAACTCAGGACCTCATGCGCCAGCAGGTGCCTGTGTCGCTGAGCGATATCACCTGCCCTTTTTTTGTATGTGGGTACCAGGAGTCAAACTCAGGACCTCGCGCTTGCCAGGCAGGCGCTTATGCCACTGAGCTATCTCACTGGCCCTGCAATTCTATTTCAATAAAACAGTTAAAAATACAAAGAGAGGTAGAGTCAGTCTAAAGCTAAGCTTCTGGCTCAAAGTAATTTCCCCAAGGTCATATAGCTGGTAGATAAAGGTATGTGTGACCTTCAAGCCCATGACTTTTCTCTCCATTAAGCTACATTTCCTCTTAAATGAGGGGATGAACTCAATGGCCTCTAAGTTACCTTCCTATTCTGAGAGTCTATGAAGCTATTCTGCATTCCTATTGACTTTTCCATTTATTATTAATATTTAATCATAAAACACTCATGTCTCCTCCAAATTTGTATATTTTAAAGACTGCCAATTTCTGATTTTATTATGATCTTATTGTTAAATATGCCCCCCCATTAGGGGTGTGGAACTTGGGTATAATCATGCAAAGTGAGAGAAAGACAGGATTAGAAATGAATACACTGTGTTTTGAGACCCACTTCCAGGGGCAGCTGTGTCCCAGGGGCCACTGTTCCCTGAGAGGTCCAGCCACAGCAACCTGGTCGGCTGGTCTGCAGTGACAGGCTGATCCCCAGTGACGCTTCAAAAGGAAGGGATGTCCGTGGGGAGAGGAACAGGTGCCAGGTGGCACAGCCCGCTGAGCTGAGTATTTGCTAAAAATATTCAACTGCCAAAAGTAGCAAACGCACTCCTGTGTGAAAAATGAACCAGGGAGGCCGAACTGTGGGGCACAGGGGAAGTTCACACTGGGCTCTGGGCATATCTCACATTCTCGTTTTGTCCGGGTGCTGCAGAATTTATATCACATCACAAAAAGCTGGGAAGGGAGACATTTAATGTGGCATTTGAGCCAGGCCTGCTGTGCTGCGCAGGAGTTCCATGGCCACAAGTCAGGCAAGCACAGGCGCAGAGCCTACGGGTGGAGTCTGCTCTACGCAGCCACTTGAGCTTGGAGCTGGGGTCTGTGCATTCCCTCAACAACTCTTATGCAGGCCTGCTCTCAGCCAGAGGCTGGGCCAGGGCCTGAAATCTAAAGCTACTTAAGACACTGACCTTGGTCTCAAGGATGACTAAAGGCACCTAAAAGGTCATAAAACAAAGAGAAATGGTACAAGGACTCCATGGGTGGGGCCTCGGGTGGCTTTCGTGAGAGAAAGGCCTTTATACTGGGCTGTGTGGACAAGCAGGGGCCGACCCTCGAGGCTCCCTGCGGGGAGCCCCTGTCTGGGTGCAGCGTGAATAACATGTGTGGGAAGCTTGGAGGCTAAGGGGCAGGCTGAGGGCAGGAGGAAAGAACAGATTCCATAGTCCAGCAGTGGCCAACAGAGACAAGAGGGGAGAACAGGCCCAGGATGTGCTTCTCTACACCTTCCAAAAGACCTGCCATCAGGCCAGTGAGATGGCTCAGCGGCATAAGTACCTGCCTGGCAAGTGCAAGGTCCTGAGTTCGACTCCCCGAACCCACATAAAGGAAAAAAAAAAGGGCCGGTGATATTGCTCAGCGGCACAAGCGCTTGCTGGCAAGCGCAAGGTCCTAAAGTAGACTCCTGGGACCAACATAAAAAAAAAAAAAAAAAAAGACCTGCCATCAAGCCAAGCCTTGTCCATTCTGCAGGTTTGCTACCCAAAAGTGCCATTTGCACCATTTTTTTTTTTACAACTTTTCATACCTATTGTTATGATTTGGGATCTAAGGTGTTCCCCCAAAGGCTCATATATTCAGAGGTAGGGCTTTTGGAAGGTGACTGGATCACGAGGGCTCTAACTTCACCAGTGGACTCAACCATGGATGCATTCATAATTCAGTGGCATTGCTGGGAGGTGGTGAAGATGAAGGAGGTGGGGCCTAGCTGGGAGGTGGGGAGTGGGTTATGAGGCTGTGGCCTTGGGGACCACATCTTATCCCTGGCTCTTCCTTTCTCTCTCTGCTCTCCAGCTGCTGTGAGGTGAGGAACTTCGCCCTGCCACACCCCTCTGCTGTGACATTGTCTCACTTCAAGCCTGAAGCAATGGAACCAGCTGACCATGGACCAGAACCTCCGGAAATGAGCAGAAATAAACCTTTCCTCCTCTAGGCTGACTTGCCCAGGTATTTTGCCACAATGTCACAAAGCTGACTGACACACTAAGAAAACACCCACTCCCAGCACCAGCTGCTGGGAAGAGAGAGGCAGCTTAGGGCTCTGACAACCAGCCCTGCTGGAAGCACAGAAAGCGCTCTGACACAGACCTGGGTACCCCAGGAGGCCACGCCACAGAGTGGCTTCCCAGTGATCATGGGCAAATGTCCAGGAACCACCAAGCCCATACTGAGCATGGGCCGAAGGCAGCTTGGGTCAGCAGCTGATACTCTGTGTGCTGCCACTGTGAGGCTGAAGAGGCAGGCAGCAGGCAGAAGCTGGGCCCCCAGTGCTCAGAGAAGGGAGACACTGCCAAAGAGAAGCAGACTCCCCGCCCTGTCATGGTGGATATAGTGTGGAGTTGCAACAGCTTCCAGTGGCCTGGGCCTTCAGGGTTCTAGAACAGTAACTTCCAATGGTTCAGATCTGGAGGGCTGAGGGGTGGCTGAGCAGGGGAAGGGTTTCTCCTCAACCACAGGAGCTCTGGTTTTCAGAGTAGGTGCCTGTGCAAACTGAACTTCGTGAGAGAGAGAGAGAGAGAGAGAGAGAGAGAGGGAGAGAGAGAAGGAGAGGGAGTTCTATGAACCTAAAAACAATTTGAAAATGACTGCAAGAGGACACTTCTGCTTGGAAGATCCCTTGCACCTCTGAATCAAGCAAGAAACCTCAGGCATCTCTGGTCCAGCCATTTACAGGTGGATCCTGCCCATGGCACATACATCTCCAGCACCTGGGGACCCACAGTTTCCTAGGTGGCTCCTGTCACCTCTGGCAGCCCTCTTGCTATGAAGTTATTGTCATCTTCTGCTCTGGCTCAGTCTGGCTCTGGCTAGTTCAGTGCTTCTTTCACATGAGTCTCCAAAATGTGTGACTGTATCTGAGACTCCTTCCCCCCAGCCCTGGCATTTTCACACCCTCAAACAATTCCACGAGAGACGAGTTCTTCCCCAGATTGTTCCCCTTCTCCTGGACCCTCCAGGCTGTCCTTAAAGTAGATGCCCATAACAGATGGAAGCCCCCAAGTGGGACTGGATGCAGCCCAGCCTGAAGCAGGCTCATGGTCTTCACTCTCCAGTGTTCTTCTGGCTTCACTCTCTGGATCCCAGACAGAACACAGAACCAGGGTCAGAAGTGACCAGACCCTGCCTCCTGCCAGGCTAGAAGTCAGCAGCCAGCATCAGGTAACACACAGAGGTCAGAGCGTGGAGGGCTGATGCCTCCCCCACACCTGACCTCACAGTCACGGGCACCTGCCACCTGCTTCATGTCGAGACCTTTCCATATGATATCGCTTTTCCTCTTTGTTCACACTGACAAAAACACATCTTATTCAGTACAAAGCCATAGGAAACACAACAGGGTCAGAAGCGCCATTTTCTATCACAGAAAAAGAAACAGTCCTGATTTGTAGAGTGCTTACTCTGTGGTGGGCACCTTTTGTAGGAATTATATTGTAGATGCGTCGGCACAATCCTATAGGGCAGCCCTGGGTTGTTATAAACCATGGGGATTGAGGCTGGCAGGTCACCTGAGCCTGGCCTAGAGGAGCCACAGGGACCCAGTGGGCTCCGCAGCTCTCCTGTCTGGCAGGCAGTAGGGGACAGGGAGGTGTGCAGACAGGGTTGGAAGGTGTGCGGTCAGAGAAGGAAGCCATGGAGCTGTGATGGGAAACTCCTTGTGGGGCTGGGTAGAGCAGCAGCCAGAGGGAAAGCTGACGGATGGAAGAAGGCCATCTACAGCAGCGGCTAGTAAAGTGTGTGTATACACTAGGTGCTTAATAAATGCCCATGGGCCGATGGCTATGAAGATGCTGAGTCATCACTGCTGAGACCAGTGCCCCCGAGATGCACATACACTGAGATGCAATATGCTGAGAAAAGGCTGCGAACAGTCTTTGAACGCCCCACTGGATGCAAGGTAGTGGCTCTGAAGCGTGAGGACAGCTGCGATCAAGCCCCCACTAGCACGGGTAACCGACCGTGGCAGATCAAACCCTGAAGCAGGGAGCTCACAGAGTTGGCAGCTGCTGGGATCCTCAACTCGAGCTTCAGGGACACACAAGGGACTGTGTTCAGGCTCTGCACAGTGAGGCCATTCTATTGCCCTGCCCCACCGTGCAATTCCCTTCTAGCTCTGTGCTCTGAGATCTGCTCCATACCAGCTGGCAGCAGAGGAGGAACCTGGCTCATGGAAAACCTGCCTTTGGACACCTCCAGTCATCTGCGTTACTACTGTCAGCCTCCTGCAGGTAGATCAGCTGGCAGCACCAGGACAGGGTGGAAGACTGGACTGAAGAAAGAACTTGCTGAACCCCAACTTGGAACAAGCCAAGCTCGTGTGGTAGTGAGATCCCTGGCACAGATTGCGTCAAAGTACATGTTAAATGATCTCACAAGTCTGGGGCAAAACAGACTCCTATGGTGGGAGGGAGGCTGGACTCCAGGTCTGAGGGTCTGGTTGGAATCTAAGTAGGCATAGTGTCTACACTGGTGCTCCATCTATGGGCAGCTGTAGGCGAGGGAGTGGGTGGGAGAATAGGATGGAGGGAAGGAACAATGTGGCCATGGCTCAGAGGGGTGAGGCAACCTGGCAATTGGGCAGCACAGCGGGGATGCGGATGGGGGCGGCTGAAGAGTCAGCCTGCAGAGCCCAAATCCTGCCTTGTCCTGACAAGCTGTGCAGCAGGGGCAAGCGTCAGCCCATGCGGGGCACTGCTGGCAACCCAGAGCCACAAGCAGGCGGTGGGCTGTGGCCGTGGTCTGGCTTCATCATCACACACCTTGATTATCAGTCTGGGCTGAGCCACCGCTGCCAACCAAAGCCCTGTTCTTTTCAGCTTGCATGGAAACGTGGGTGTCCTACTTCGAGGCAACTTTCCACTGTGGCGAGCCATTCAGGGTCATTCCTGTGGGGAGAGGGGTCCTTCGAGAGCCCTGGGCCGGGAGCTGCAGTAAGTCTCTGCGTTGTGCCCTGACAGGTGTTTGCCCACAGCTCCATCCTGAATTCTTCCTGTTTTAGACATAAGGCCTCTGAGCAGATCACCCTGCCTGGGATCTCCCCTCCTGCTTTAAGTCTCGATCCTTTCCCAGAGCTCTGATCCAACCCCAGGTCCTCAGAAGCTTTCCCTGACTCCAACATGGGTCACACCTCCAGGTACAGCTTTCCTAGGGCAGCAGGGACAGTAGGAAAGAGAGTCAGGCTCAGGAGCCTGGATCCTAAGGCTGAACCCAGACCCAGTCTCTTATTAGCTGTGTGTCTTAGGGCAGGTTAATTAACCTCTCTGTGCCTCAGTTTCTTCACCATACAATGGGGCTAATGTCTTACTTCTTGGCCTAGAGGCCACAGTTACATGGATATAGTCATTCTATGATAGTTCATCACTTGGTATGGTGTCTTTTGGTTAAACTGCTCAATAATTAATGGCATATCCACAAAGTGTTCTTGTGAGTTTAACTTAGTTAATATGGGTCGTGTGCTTAGAAGAAGACTCAGAACTTACTAGGGGCTCAATCAACATTTGCTCTATCTATGCTGTGTTTTGATCATCATGTCACAGTCAGATTTAGTGTCCAACAATGGAAGGAAAACGAAGCACCCCAGTTATCGAGTCCCAGAGACATCCTCCTTGCCCAACTCAAAGGGAAGCCATGGCTTGGTGCTATGAGGTGGGTGCAAGTACCTAGTCCTAGAGCCACGGGGACCAGTTGGTGGAGTACAAAGCCATGACGGGAGCCCTACCATCTCCTCCTCCTCCATACTCAAGAGACAAGGAGACCAAAAAGGCTGGTGAGGACAGAGAAGCACTTGGAAGTCCTCCAAAGGCACAGCCAGAGGGGTCAGGACTCCTCAGCATCCCTCCTGCATATGACTGTGCGGTGCCAGTGATCAGTCCAGGGAGGAGGAAGTGCATCACAGAGCAGATTCTTTGTGCCATCTCTCCTGACAGGACCCTGTCCCAGGCAGGGCTGTATTCTGATGAAGAAATAAAAGGAAGAAGGGAGAGGTGACAAAGACGCCATGGGTACAAAGGAGGGAGAGGACAAAGCTGAGGACCTGGACTGGCAGCCGTACCCCTGGAGGCAGAGGCTGGGGTAGGGGCTGGGGGTAATAGTGAGGAACAGATTCTAGATGACAAAGGCATTGCCAGTTCAGAAGGTGGAATACATTAGCATCCAAACCTTGGCTCTGAATATAGTCTTGAAGATTTTGCTTCAGGTCTCCATAGGACCTCTGACCCATGGGATAAAAGCTTGTGCCACTGTCACACTTGTGAAATAGAAATCAGTGGGATAAAAGGATCAAGCCCTGGACAGAAATATGAAGGGGCCATAAGAACGTCCATGACGTTACCCTAACTGCTAGATTTGTATCAGGATGGCAGAGGTGCAACATGGGTAAAAGGTTCAGAAGAAATTCCGGGTGAAAGAATAAAAAGGCTTGGTTATCCACATTTGAAAAACATGAAACGAGACTTCTCTGTTGAGCTGGACATTGCACTAGGCAACCTTTAAACTTACAAGTAGCCCTGCACCAACCCTTTGTGTTGAATGTCTAACCACTCAACGTTGGGGCCGACCTAGCATCTCCAGTAGCCGAACGTGCAGGTCTCCAGTCACAGCGCAGTTCCACACTGCAGCTATCAGTGGACAACTTGAGCTCCTGCTCACTGCCCTTCCATTAATAGTGCTCCATGGTTTGGACAGTCCTTAACAGGCCAGAAAGGATGAGCAGGGTGAGAAGTGTAACTATTGGAAGCTTCTAGAGCTCACACATTAGGATCATCCCATTGCTGCTGGCTCGACTGCCCTTCAACAGTGCCATTTCTATGACATCTTGTCAGAAACTAAAAGATGTAGTGATCAGTGAGCACAGAAGTTTATCTGTTCCCAGTCACAGTGCAGGACGCAAAAAGGAGGTGGAGGCTGCTGCGGATGGGTCCTCATGCTAAGTGGACATGCTTCTTAACTGCACGGGAAGGTTTTTACTGGCTGAGAATAGCACCTCCAGGGCTGTCTTTGTCAGGCTCTGTCCCCTCATTCACCTTCCAGGTCTTTATCTGGGGAGCTGTGTGCCACACAAGACTTCCAAGTGTTGGACACAGAGCCATGGGGCTCCCTGTCTGTTGGGATCTGAAGCCACTCCTTAGCTGAGCTCTGCTCCATGTCACATATATGACCAAGATGGAGAGGAAGGCTCTCCAGCCTAAGGGTTGCTGATGACTCCTTTGCCTGGTGGCTGACTGGACTCCATAGAGCTGCCCTGGCTGGACAAGAGCAGCAGCATGAATGCAAACTGCACCCTGTGATCCTAAGCGTGCAAAATGCATCTTGCTAAGTATACAGCCTTGCAGACTCCTTCCCAGAATCCAGCGAGGGGGATGAGCCACACCCCTTGTCCAGATGAGGAAATGGAAGCTCCCAGAGGTAAAGGCATTGCCTGTGAGCAGCAGAGGAAGGGCACCCCACCACCACCACTGCTCTTTACGTCAAACGCTCTCTGGCTCTCATGTTCAGAGGAGAGCTGCCGTGGGCGGAATGTTTTCTGGAGCGGGGGGGGTAAAGGAGAATGCAGAAGATGCCTCCCCTCTGCACATCTCACCCCTCACCATGGGACCCGAGGAGGCATCACTGCCACTGCCATCTTCATTTCCATCCCCTGCATCTGCTGGGCCACTCGGCCTGGCTGTGGGTGCAGGTGGGACAGGAACAGCGTCTCACCAAAGGCTTCATGCAGGTGGCTGAGAGTCCCAGAATGCACAAAGTAGGGACTCCAGGTGGTGCAG
This sequence comes from Erethizon dorsatum, assembly GCA_028451465.1. NCBI lineage: Eukaryota > Metazoa > Chordata > Mammalia > Rodentia > Erethizontidae > Erethizon > Erethizon dorsatum. The sequence goes on along the minus strand of CM051827.1, from coordinate 102,048,800 downwards.
GAAAAAGCACAGGCTTGGGGGCCAATGGGGCTGAGCAAGTGTCAGCTCAGTCCTCACTGCCCCAGTGGCCACAGACATGCCCCTGAGTTTACGCTCTTTAGCTTCCTGATATCTTCCCATAGCCCTGTGAGGTTGACATTGTTGTCCCTACTCCATAGATGGGGAATGGAGCCCAGAGAGGCACAGTGACTTGCCCTGGGCCACACAGCTAGTAAGTGGCACTGTACCGCAGCAGAGATCACTCTGGCCAGACAGGAGATGGGGCTGCGTGGGAGGTGGAAAGGGGCAGGAAGTAGGTGTGAGCTGCTTCCCCCAGTGTTGGAGGCTGGTGGGTTCCTCCCTGTCACCAGAGGCTGAGGTCAAGTGCGGTGCAGGGAGGAGGGAGGCGGAGGAGGGACAGGGAGGAGCGGAAGAGAGGCTGACAGAAAGGAAAAGTCAAGTCCTCCCTATGGCGAGCAAGGCTCTCCACGAGCCAGGTCACCTTTCCCATCACACCTGGCCCCCCCTTCACTCGCTGCTGCAGGCACAAGGACGCATTGTCCTTCACAGGTGCCAAGCACACCCTTGGCACGGCCCTTCTTTCCCTGCCCGTGACATCTTCCCCTTGCTCCTTCCCCATGCCAGGTGTATGGCTCACTCCTCTCCCCGTTGGGCTTTCCACAAGTGCCACAGGGTGACTTTTCTTGCCCCAAATTCCGTATCTCCCTTCCTTGCCTTATTTTTTCCTTAGCACGTATCACCAAACATACTGCATGTTTATTTATTTACTTTGCTTTTTGTCTTTTTACTCAAGGGAATTTATTTTCATGAAGGCAAAACTTTCCATCTTTTTAAAAACTCTTCAAAATTGTGATAAAATATACAGAACCTAAAATTGAACACTTGGGCCATTTTTAATGTACAGTGCTGTGGCATTAAGTACATTATTACACTGTTGTGCAACCAACCCCACCATCCACCTCCAGAACTCTTCCTCTTCCCAAACTGAAACTCTGTGTATCCATGAAACACTAACTCCGCGTTCCCTTCTTCCCTGAGCCCTGGGAGCCACTATTCTGCTTTCTGACCCTATGAACGTGACTGCTCCAGGACCTCATGTAAGTGGCATCACAGTATTTGCCCTTTTGTGACTGGCCTGTTTCCCTAGCATATGCCTTCATGGTCCATCCATGTTGTAGCATGGGTCAGAAGTTCCTTCCCTTTTTTTTTTTTTGTGGGTACCGGGGGGTCGACCTCAGGACCTCGTGCGCCAGCAGGCGCCCGTGCCGCTGAGCGATATCACCGGCCCCTTTTTCGTATGTGGGATCCGGGAGTCGAACTCGGGCCCTCGCGCTTGCAAGGCAGGCGCTTAAGCCGCTGAGCCATCTCACCGGCCCAGTTCCTTCCCTTTTTAAGAGCAAGTAATATTCCACAGTGTGACTAGAGTTCTGATTTATATCTCCCTAGTAATTAGTAACACTGCACATATTTTCTTTCATGTGGCCATTTGTGTATCTTGCTTGGAAAAACATCTGACATCTTTTGACAATATTTTGAGATTTTGCTGTTGTTGAATTGTAGGAGATCATCATATGTACTGGAGAGCGATCCCTTACCAAAGATACAATTTGCAAATATTTTCTCCTATTCTTTGGGTTGCCTTTTCATTCAGTTGATAGTGTCCTCTGATGAATGAAAGTTTTACATTTCAATGAAATCCAAATTAATTTCCTTTTTTCTTCTTTATTTTTGGTGTTAATGGGAACTGAACCCAGGAACTCACACATGCTAGGCAAGTGTTCTACCACTGCTACATCTGCAGACTTCTTCATTTTTTACTTTGAGAAAAGATCTTGCTAAGTTGCCCAGGTTGGCCTTGAACTTGGAATCCTCCTGTCTCTGAAGTAGCTGGGATTACAGGAGTCCACCATCATGCCCAGTTCAAATTTATTTATATTCTTTTGTTGTCTGTGCTTTAATGTTATATCTAAGAAAACACTTCTAAATCCAATGTCATGAAGTTTTTCTTCTATATTTTCTTCTAAGAGTTTTGTAGTTTTAGATTTTTGATTGATTTTGAGTCGATTTTTTTTTTTTTTTTTTTGGTACCGGGAATCAAACTCAGGACCTTGAGCTTGCCAGGCAGGTGCTTGTGCCACTGAGCTACATCCCTGGCCCTTGAGTCAACTTTTGTATGTGGAAATAAGGGTCTTTTTTATGTGGATATTCACAAACATCATTTGTGAAAAGACTTCCTTTTCCCATTGAATGGTCTTGGTACCCTCATCGCCAATCATTTGATCAGAGATGTGAAGGTTTATTTCTGGGCTGTGTGTTCTATTCCATTTATCTCTATGTTTTTTCTTTTTGCTAGGACCACAGTGTTTTGTTTTGTTTTGTTTTTGTGGGTACCAAGGGTCGAACTCAGGACCTCGTGCGCCAGAAGGCGCCCATGCCGCTGAGCGATATCACCGGCCCCTTTTTCGTATGTGGGTTCTGGGAGTCGAACTCGGGCCCTCGCGCTTGCCAAGCAGGCGCTTCCGCTGCTGAGCCATCTCACCGGCCCAACCACAATGTTTTGATTACTGCGTCTTTGTCGTAAGTTTTGAAATTGGAAAACGTGAGACCTGCAAACTTGTTCTTTTGCAAGATTGTTCTGGTTATTCAGGGTCCCTTCCTTTTCATCTGTTCGTTCTTATACCCTTGGCACCTACAACAGTTGGCACCCCATAAATATTTGCTGAATGAAAAGCTATCTGTTATGCGCTAAATGTTTGTGATCAAAACCAATCAGTGTAGGCCCTTGCGTTTGAGAGACAGCCTGAGACAGAGTGATTGCTTGGCGGTGCAAGGTCAGATTGGGCACAGAAGTGGGCAAGTGGGCTGTGGCAGAGCAGTTTCACAGGGTCTGAAGGTCCAGGTAGAAAATGGGATAGAGCACCCCCACACAGAGGACAAGGCACACAACTGGGCTAGGACTGGAAGGCAGGCAGTGCAAATGATGGGCCTGGAGCCCTTGCGTGGGGAGTGGTCAGAGTGACTCCAAGGCGTGGCTCGAGCCTCCCCTTCTCCTGGGGCCCGGGGCAGCTCAGAGAGCCTGCTGCCTCCCTCGATTGCAGAGGTGTGCTGGGTATCCAGGTCAGCTAACTCTGGAGTTTGGGACAGGCAGAAAATGAAGAGCAAAAAATAAACCTCTTGTTTAAGTGGGAACCCCAGGGTTTGCTGAGGCACAAGGGGAAGATCTGGAGCAAGAGCTTGGTGAGGTGAGGTGACAGCTAGCCCCAGTGAGGGAGTACCATGCGCCATGAGAGGACATGGTCCCACAGTCCTCACAGTAACCAGTACTGCGGTCTCACAGTAACAGGTAGGTCCTCTTCACTGTTCCCCAATTTACTGAAGAAGAAATGAGGTATACCACGGTGGAGAAACTTGCCCCGGAATCACCAGCAGCAGAGCTGAATCCGGCACTGAATCCGGCAGTCTGGCTGTTGAGGCCACAGATATGTTTTCTAGGCCTCCTTGGCCTCTGGAAGGAGGGAGGGAGCCCCCCACCTCCAGTCCATGATTCCTCAGGAGAAAAGGGACAGTGGCCCCAGGCCCAGGCAGCAGCAAGGTGCTGTGAGCATGTCTGGGCCTTACGCTGGGTGCCAGTCCTGTCTGCAGAGCTGCTGGAAACTGATACCCACTCCTTCCTGCAGGGGCAGAGAGCTTGGCTCTCATCTGGGAGTCTCACTGTTCTACTAGGGAGAAGTGGGGAGGCTGGGTCGGACTTTTTTTTTTTGTGGGTACCGGGGGTCGACCTCAGGACCTCATGCGCCAGCAGGCGCCCGTGCCGCTGAGTGATATCACCGGCCCTTTTTTCGTATGTGGGTACCAGGAGTCAAACTCAGGACCTCGCGCTTGCCAGGCAGGCGCTTATGCCGCAGAGCCATCTCACCGGCCCGCTGGGTTGGACTTTTCCTGACAGCTTGGCTCACTCCCTGGGAACTTAGGAAGTCCTGCTTGCTGCTTTCAGTGCAGTGTCCATGGCTAAGGGTCCCTCTGGGGAGGACTTGGTCCTTTGTGGACCCAGATAAGACCCCAGTATATTCACAACAGTGTTCTGCCTCTCACCCCAGGTAGGGCCCCCATGCTCAGGAGTTCATCAAGAGAGACTTTAGAAGTGGAAGGAGGAGAGCCTGGGCCAGAGCAGGGTGTGGGGTGCAGGGATCCACACATCACTGCTGTTCTTTCCTGCAGAGACCAGACCCTATGGAGACCCTGCCAGTGTTGGCTAGGAGAGGGGAGGATGGCTGCCCAAGTCCTGGCTGCCGCTGCCTCCTCCCAGCCCTGGGGCTATTTCTCAGGCTGTGGCTGGCTCCCCAGAGGAAATTCTGTCCTGGTCGAGACCTCTTAAGCAGCCGTCTCTTCCTTTGCCCTATGGAGCCCCTCCTTCTCCAGCACTGACATGGAGGAGGACACAAGAGTCCAGCTTCCTCTTTGGGGCCGTCCCCCTCTTTGGAAAGGTTTCACCACTTGGTGCATCAGGTGGACAAGCCATAGTCCACACAGTGCCACCGCCCATGAGTTGTAAGCCCAAAAAGTAACAGGTCTTAAGAGTCTGGTCCTGCGCTCACCAGTAGCTTCAGTAAATAGTCCCAGAAACTTCTTAGAGGAACCCCAGGGAGATGAAGATTTGGGGGGACCCTGCTGCTGGATGTGCTGGCATCCTGAAGTCTACAAGAACCTGTCTCCTCCTTGTTGCCAGGGGATGGCTGACTCCCCAGCCCTCAAGCTGGCTGGTGCCCACCCTGGCCTCCACTGGGGAACACACAGCAACACTGCAGGCGTGCCTTTGCCCTCCAGGCCCCTGCCTCCCCTCCTCACTGCCTTCCCCTGGGAAGTGTGTGCCTGCCCTTGGCTCAGGCTCTGGAAAGCCTGCCCAGTCCCCTGGCTGGCCGCCTGCTGGCCCCAATCTGCCAGCCACACTAGCCAGCGGGTCATAAGGCCTCGCTCGCAGCTTGGCTTCTCCCTGGCTCCCCTCGGCTCCTTTTGGCTCTTGGGTCCATCCTTGTCAACATACTCCTGGGCACCTGCTGGCCTGGCACACCTGTCTAAGCCAAGCCTGTCTTCTGTCAGCTGCTATGCCCTGATATACCTCCCCCAGCTGGCAAGGCCTGTCTGTTCTCAGGCTGCGTGCCACCCATGGTGACAGATAAAACCTGTCCACAGCACAGATTCAAAATTCTGTGTGGAGAGCAGGTCCCATGTCCTCCTTTGGTCTGATTCTTTTGACTCCCTCTCTTGGCCTTGGCTGACTCCACTTGCTCAGGAATCTGCCTGAAAGCTCTGACAGCTTCTGTCCCTTTTAAATCCTTTTCTTGATTCCTGGTCTTTCTTTTGAGCCATACTGTTATCTCTCTTTTACATTTTATTTTGAAACAATCAAACATACAGAAATGCTGAAAGTAGAATGAAAATAGATCCTTTTCCTCTGAATTGTTCAAGAGTAAGTCATTCCTGAATTCTTCAGTGTGTTTTTTCCATAGCCCAAACCACACCAGCTCCCTCAAGGACACCTTCCACACTGCCTCAGGCTCTGGTTCCCTGTGTGGTCTCCTTCTCATAGAGGGGCCATCTTCAACCTGTGTGGGTTGTGACCCCCAACCAGGCCACCCTATTTTGTCTCTTAGACAAAGGAACCCTCTAGGCCAGTCATCCCTTCCTTCCTTCTACCCATAGGGAAGTTGAGGGGGTGCGCAGAAAGGCTGACTTCCATCATTCATGGACTACGTTAATGCCTCCTTGGAACAGACTTTCATTATTGGCAAAATGGGGAATCTAGATCAAATGATTTCTAGGGACAATTTCAAAATAATAGCTACAGCAGCATTTTATCGGGTGGTTACTATGTGCCAAGCACTATAAGTACTTTCAGAAGGCAGTTTGGTTAATCCTCTCACAAACCCTTCATTACAGTCACCATCTCTATTTTACAGATGGGGAAACTGAGGCACAGAGCAGCTGCATCACTTACTCAACATCAGCTGGCCACTCTGAGAGATCCAGGATACCCATGAGTTCTGGTTCAGAGTTTCTCACTCTGCTACAAAGCCCTTAGAGAGGGGTGTAGATCTCAGGGGTTTGCTCTGCACTTGAAGAGGCAATCATATAAATAAATATTGGTAACTCACACAGAATGACAGATCAACTTCCTGCATGCCAGGCACTGTGCCAGGGACATACAGACATCATTCCATTTAATCCTTTACAACTTGGAGAAGCAGATGCTATCATTTTTGTTTTCCAGATGAAAGACTGCACTATCAGGAGGTGAGAGGATTTTCTAAGCAATGGCAGATGCAGTATTTGAACCCAGGTCAGATGCCAAAGCTGTGTTCTCATCACCTATTGCTAAGCTGACAAATGTACTGTATACCTGCAGGCAGGCAGACAGATGCCGCTGATAAGCTCTGATGATGGGCGCCGGGTCTGGGTGGACGCACAGGCTCCAGGAGAGGGTTCTATGGATCTGATTCTATTTGATGTTCATAACATCTCTGAGAGATGCTTCCGCCCCCAGAGTGGAGCGAGGTCACCCGGAACACCAAGGAAATGTTGGCTGAAGCCAGTGGCAAGTAAGTATAGGGCTGCAGGGCACAGCCAGAGCCTCCTGCCCCTGTAGGATAGAGCTGCAGACAGGCCGGAAAGCTGAGTGGAGGGCATCGGCGCCCTCTGGGGCTGCGTGTGGGTCCCCATTTACCACAACCCGTGCTGGGCTGGGTACCCCCTTTCCTCTAGGCCCACACCATGGCCAGACAGTGTGGCCATGCTGTCTTCTCTCTCATTTTTCTGCTCATTTTCTGTGCCGGTGGGGTCTGGAACCTCCTGAGGACTGGTATCCCTTTGACCTCTTGTCCTGTGGCTGGGGTGAGGTCAGGTAAACTAAATCCAACTCTGGGCTCCCTGACGATGCCTTATTCTAGGTGAGGCGCTCGACCCAAGAGCCCTGGAACTTCACCCTTCACAGAAGGCCAGCTATTTCTCAGGGAGGGACGAGGGCTTGAAGCAGTAGTGTGGGCCCTGATCTTCCTCTCACCCCAGCTACACCTCCCAATACTTAGGGTGGAATTCTGCCATTCCCACAGCTGAGGCCGCTCATCAACAGACAGGAGCTGGGAAGGTCCCACACATCACACTGAGGTCAGCAGAGGTGGTCCAGCCACACCGCATGGTGATCGCTCAAGAGAGCCGAGCTGTTGAGAAGCCCAGAGGCTGTAATGGCAGAGCTAGGATTTAAACCCCAGTCCCCAGACTCCAAAGCCCAAACCTTCCCCCACACCCTCTAATTAAAAAGGAGGAAACTGTACCCTTCCGGGGGAAAATGAGGTGCAGCCTCCAGCTCCAGGGCCGATAGCACACAATCTCCCTCTCTAGGAGACCACACTTCAAACAATGCCCAAGGCTGGAAAAGCAATCGCTTCCTATGATTTGGTAAGAGATTTAGGGGGACCCATGCTTCACCCTGTTGCCAGGCGCTCTATCTTTGGGAATGTCCAACAATCCATATTTTCACTTTTCCTTTTTGTTTTTTTTTTTTTACCGCCTATGGATCAACACAGTTCCAGGGCTGGAGAATTTTCCCTCCCTTCTGATGCACTGTCTACCCAGAACCACCAAACAAATATTCTGGCTTACAGCCTCAAGCAGCTCTGTACTGCTTGGGGAGGAAGGCTACTCTTGCCTGGAGAAAGGCAGAGTCATGCTGATGGATGGAAGGAGGGAAGGAGGCAGAAAGAGAGAGGGAAGGAGGCAGAAAGAGAAAGGGAAGGAAGAAACAGAAAGGAGGAAGAAAGTGCCACTTTTGCTGAGCACTTCCTGCCTGTCAGTAAGTGCTGAGGTGGGCTAGAAGTGATGTTGGCTCCATCCAAGCCTAAAGCTTTCTAGGTTTCCTAGACCACTGGCGCTTTCCCCATTTTCCCCCACTCGGAGACCTGACCTAGGAGCTCCGGGTAGTGGCGCAGCCTCTGAACCCATGGGGAAGGTGGAGAGGGGGATCTCCCTGTAGAGTTCTTCAGAAGAAAGTCCCATGACCAAGAATTTGACAACCAGTCTACTAGTGGTCTTTCACTAAGGATGGTAGGAGAAAATTTCTCTCTTTCTGTCTCTCTATATAATAAACCCACCAGGAAGCAAAGTGTGAGAGAGCAGACTAGCAATGAAATTTGGGGAGCTGGAAAGAGATGAATGGATGGAAAAGTCTTGGCAGACCTGAGGAATGAAACCCTCAGTCAGCAGCAGGAAAACTGAGAATGAACCCGACTTACATCACAGGATCCCTCACCGAGCCTGGAGGTGGGATGAAAGGGAACCAAGACTCTTGGTGGCAGGACTCCATCCCCTCCTCAACTCCGGCAGCCCAGGAGCTTGCCCTCCCCAACCCGAGAAAGCCCTGACTGAGGTCTGTTCTCTGCAAACTGTGAAAGTCTGAGGGCCTTGGGTGGGGGATCAGGCAGCTGAGGGAAGGGCAAATTACCATAAATAGGTGACCGGAGGTAAAGGCAACCAGATTTAAGCTTGAGGCCTCTTCCTTCTCCCCTCCTATCTTTTTCCTTTCTGTGGGGGAACTTGAGAGAAACAGAAGCCTTGGAGAAGAAAAAACTAGAAAGAAACAACAACAACAAAACAGCTAACAGTAACAACTCACATTACTCGCCTTGGAGAGATAAGATACTGGATTCTATCAAATAAGGATGAGAAACTTTTGAAGGAAATATTCAGAAACCAAAGAGGTCTTGAAGACTAAAATGTGAGAGCAAAAATGCAAAACCCAATAGAATGACTAGAAGACAAAGAGGAGGGCAGTACCGAGGGAGAATGACAAGACTACAAAGCTACGGAAAAAGCCGACAGAAAGGAGTAGAACTTAGAGAAACGAGCCAGGAGATGCAACCTCTGAGTAACAGGAGAGAGAAAGAGGGAGACTGCTCTGGTAACCACACCTTCTTCCCAAAGCTTGCATCATAGTCCCTAGAAGAGAGGAAGCGACAGGCTTTGGAGGCATCAAGAGAAAAAAGGACAAAAATCCAGTATGGCCCACAGACTGGACAAATCAATTCATGTCTCAGCTTCCTGGCACCACACCCAGAGCTGCGCGTCCACACTGCAGGGAAAAGCAGAGAGTGATCAGAGAGCGAGGCACGGGGGCTCAAGAAGAAGACAGGGTGCTGATGCCCTGGCTCACCAGGGAGAAAAGCAGCCCCCTCCCCAGCCGGACACCCAGGACCAGTGCCCTCTCCAGCCCCGAGAACACACGGGGCTCTGCTCGGAGCAGGCCCGGGAGCCGGAACAGGAGCAGCCCCTTTGCGTATTACCTTTTCTTTTTCACCTCTAACACCCACAGGGCAGAATGGTCGGCAAGCGAGCGACCTTGGCTCCCGAACCCAGGTGCCTGCTCCATGGCAGAACCCACCTGACTCCCCCTCCCCAGGCCATGTCTGACCTCCGCTGAAGGATGGGTCCTGGCCTCCCTGGCTTGACCCTGACTGTCCTCGCTCCTCCCTGAGACTCAGAGCCTCAGTCCTGCTCTCAGCTCCCAGGAGCTCCCGGCCCTCCTGACCGCATTGGAGGAAGTGTCCTTCCTGTGACAAGCACTGCCCAGCACTGTCTGAGGGCCTGGCACTGTGGACACAGCTGTGAGCACAGCGTGGTTCCTGCCCTCTCACAGTGCTTACATCCTAGGGAAGGAGATGGAAGCGTGCTAATAAATACTTGGAGAAAAAGCAGGGAAGGGGCTAAGCAATGCTAGAAGAAGGTAAAAATTCACAGTGGGTAGTCTGGGAAGAGGTTGATAAGGGTGACTGATGGAAATGAAGGGAGCTTTGGCATGCTCTAGAAAAAGTGCTCCAGGCAGAGGGCACAGCACGTGCAAAGGCCCGAGGCAGAACATGTCTAAGAGCAGAAAGGCACTGGCTAGAGCACAGACAGAGAAGAAGGCAAAGGTCAGGGAGGTGCTGAGGCCACACGTACAGGAGTGACAGATCTGGTGACATTTGACAGGATTGCTGGTTGTTGTGCAGTGGGAAGTGTGGAAGCAGATTATACAAGGACATTCTGATCATCCAGACGAGGGCTGGCTGAGGGAAGACAATGGGCAGATTCTGGATATGGTTCCAAGGTCAAGTTGATGGGATTTGCTAATGGACATGAGACAGAGGGGTTTTGAGGCTGAGCACCTGGGAAAATGACACTACCTTTGCAGAATACTCATCTTGCTTCCCTCCTTCAAAAGATGCCTCTTTTGCCCTCTTCCCACTTTGATGTTATTCAGAGGCATTGAGCAAGCATGTGGTGATGCAGTCTGTGATATTTCATATTTATATATTTTATATATGCAGTCTGTCTTAGATAGTTTATATTTCTACACCACCACCCCTCAGGTAAGCAGGTTGAGTTCTGGTTTGGGCTTAAGTGTGAGTCACCTGAAGTGTTTATTCTTCATGCCTACCAAAAAGCTTTAACTTATTGCTATTTATTAAATTAAAAGCTTAATCATTTTGCTCCCCAGTGATGACATAGCAGCAATAAGTATTTCCAAAGGCATAATTCAACATCCTTTTAACTCTGGAGTTCACAGTGAGAGGGGGGTGAGGCAGAGCAGGTCTTTAGGCTGAAAAATGTGCTATATTTCTGGCATCCAAAGGCCAAGAAGGAATGGATTTGTGAGAAAGTATTAGGGAAGAAAATAATCTTTAAATTTTTAAAGATTAAAACTGTTCTCTCCAAGCTACTATTTCATGACACACACACATAAACACATACACACACACACGTGCATTCACACACACTTAAAAATAAAAATGCACCATGAAGTAATCTGTCTTAGGTTACATAGCAGGCCTCCTAGGATTTGAACAGATATATTCAGCTATTAGAAAAAAACACATGAGATAGAAAAGTACAACTGCTAAAATACAATCTCTGCAAGTCGAGCAATACAGGGTTAAGTAAACTTCTAAAATAATTTCTGTGATGAATGTCAGAAACCCGAGTCACAACTGTTCTTGAGCATGGACTGTGCTGGGGACCAAGGATGAGTCCATTGGGTGTTCGGGTGGGCTGTCGTGCAAATAGCTGGACTCATGGCACAGTGCTCAGGGGAGCGGTCTGTGGAGACGCGAGTGTGGGAGTCCTCAGCTCGTCAGTGGTGGTGGGAAGATCCCCTGGGAGGGAGCTGGAGGAGAAGGGATCGCAGGGCTGAGGAACGAAAGCTCTACATACCATGAGCCAAAATCAACCTCTCCTCCTCTAACTTGTTGGTGCTGGGTATTGTGTCCTAGCCAAATATGAGGAAAGTAACTAAGATACATGTGGATGGTGCTTGAAGCCAAGGAGGAGGATGATGCCAGCAAGAGAGAACACTCAGAGCAAGAAGAAGTGAGTCCCTTGTCAGGCAAAGGGGCTGCCATCATGCCAAGCCTGCTGACCCTCCCGCCTCAGCTCAGCAGTTGTCTGAGCCGTCTAGGCTTGGCCCCATAACCCTGGGAAGCTCTGCAGCTACTCCAGCCTCAGACATCCACCTCCGTGGTGCTGCTCAGCCCCAACTGTCCCTACCTCAGCACTAGGCCTTCTGTTGTTATCTTGGTGGGGGGCCCAAAGGGCAGGACAGCAGTTTGCCCCATTTGGGTCCTTGCATCTTCTGGTTCAGAGCACTCACAGGCACTAATTAAATAGATCTGCTGTGATGGATTGACTTATTGATCTATTGCTGGGATGTAGGTCAAGGAAATGAGGACAGAGGTTGGCCAGAGATATGATGTGTGTCTATGAGGATGTTGGACCGTGGTCTCAACATGGACACCTCTGGAAAACACTGGTGAGTAAAACTAGCAAGTCACAGATGCAAATGAAACAGACTAGAGTTGTCATCGGCACCACCCACGGAATGTTTCAGGTTCTCCCAAGCAAAGGTAGGATCGTACCTCTGGAAAAGACTTAGGCGAGGCGCTATGACTGGCTCCAGTGGTGGACAGGAGCAGAAGCCCCCAGGCAGGAGCTTTAGGAGCCAGCACACAATACACCATTCTTCCTTTCTTTCTTTCTTGACCCACACTGGCCTGGAACCCTCAGTGCACGCAGTGAAGACCCTTCTCCAATGTGTACAGGAGTGAAAAATACACGTTCACTGTGTTACCAAAGAAGAGAGGAGCTGAGCCTGAGGCAAAGCCTGGCGTGACTGCAGATGGCGGGCCTGCGGGGTGTATTCCGTGTTTTAGGGTGGGGGACACTGGGTCACCTGAGTGGGACAGGTGGTTGCACGGTTGGCTGAATGGATGGTCACTATCCTGGCTCCATCCATGAGATGCCAGAAATGTCTCCAATGTGTGACAACTGAACACAGCTTCCTTTCTCCCTGACATTTGCATATACTTCTAGGGGTGAAACCAGCCCCAAGAGAGCCCAGAAGGAAGAGGGACCACCAGAAGTGAGGGTGGGAGGCACAGCAGGCGCCTGAGTGGGACAGCTGCCTGGAGGACAGAGGTCCTCATGGGCAACACCACATACACCTCTATGTGCCTGAGTCGGGCATGACAAGCAAGAAGAGAGGATCACAGTTCCCACAGCCGACGGAGCAGAGTGAGGGTCCCCAGTCAGAGACAAGGGCACCAACGTCTCCTGGCTGAGTTGCTGTGAATTTCCACAGGCCTCACGGGGCCCTCTGACCATCCTACAGGCATTGCACTGTCCCCTTCACAGACGAAGACACTGAGCGCTAAGGGCTAAGGCTGGACAGAGGCAGGTAGGACCTTCAAAAGAGAGGGCGATTCTGAAACAGCAGGTGGGACTAAGTGACAGCTGCATGGGGCACGGAGGATGGGGACCACTGCCCAGGCTGCATGAAGAGCAGGGACTCAGGTGTGAAAGCAGAGATGTCCAGCAGGCATCTGGGCAGGGAGAGGCTCCTGCCAGCTGCCTGTTCAGAGCCTCAGCCTTCCCCAGTGACACGGGCAGCAGGAGGAGCTCTCTGGGAACCAGGCTTCCAGGCTGGAGGTGCCTGTCTCCTCATGTAGTCACAGAATGCCTCGAGAGGCCAGGTCTGGGTCACCAACCAATACCATGCAGCCCCTCAGAGTCCCAGAGACAGTCCCTGACGCAAGAGGGAAGCGGGCACATTACTGTGACCGGACACATCAATCCTAGGATCCAGCCTCCATGGCCTTTGAGGACCCAATGGCATGAGAACACAGAGACACACGAGGGCGCTCTAACCAAACAACAGGAGTAGAAAACAGCCGTCCCCATCGGAGACAGGGTTAGCATGCTGAAACACCTTCGTTCCAGTGTTCCTCCATGGAGCCACTCCTGGTACTTAGGACAGCACGTTTCAGGGATATTTGCTTTCCCTCATTCCATCCCCATCACTGATAACTGACCCCCAGCCCCAGCCCCTTTGCTCAGTGCCACCAGACAATGCCAATTGGTGGCCTTGAGAGGTACAGCAGTCTCTGTTCTCCTCTCTCCCAACCTTGCAGAGGACTCCGGTGCCTCCTCCTTTGACCTCCTGAGTTAGACACCTGCAGGTGCTGGAGAACCAGAGTGACAGAGCTCCCACATGACAACCCGGGTTGGCTTGAGGCTCACGGTGTTTGTGGTCCTCAGGAGGCCAGTTTTCCTCCACATCATTATTCCTCAGGACTGGGTGGGACCAGGAGCCACCCTGATCACACCAGGGACACAGACAGAGAACCCCAAGACAGACAGCATGGTACCTGCCACAGACACCCAGATCCTAGGAGCAAACACAGAACACAGCGGGCACAGAACATTCCCACAAAACAAGTCTGAAGCGAGGCACTCTTCTACAGCCCCGGGGGTTCCCAAAGTGGTGAGTTCCAAGATGTGCAGACCGTGGTTTCCAAAGACAAGCACCAAAGGCAAATGACCAGGGATAATTTTCAAAATGCTCTGCAGCTGTGAGCCATGGGCCCAGCCAGTCAGCACAGGGAGTTGTGTAAACAGGTGGTATGTGCCACATGCTTTCGGCCCCACCAGTGTCTCAGGGGCAGAGCCTGAGCCCCTGTGGGAAACTGGGCACAGTAGGGGACTGTCTGGACGGGGGAGAGGTGATGCCTATGGAACACACGCCAAAGGAAGTGGTAGTGTAGACAGAGCCGGAAGGCAGGGGCAAAGAACCTGGCCCAGGGGCTAAGCAAGTGCGGTGCTGGGGAAAGACCAGAGCCCTCCAGGTCTTCCACAAACACCCAGCATCATGCATCCCCATCAGGCATTCTCAAACAGAGGCAGCCTTCAAGTCTTGAGAGGGTGGCACACCAGGGCACCTGTGGGCACATCCCTGCCATGAGATGCTCACAGCCTCTGCCCACAGGCACCACGAACTCTCATCCACAGGAAGTGGACTGGAAACCAAGTGCGAGTCTTACCCTCCTTCGAAGATTTTGATCCTCGTCGGCTCCGCTCTCTTGGAGGCTGGAGCATCTTCCTCCGGCTTCCCTTGCTTCTCTTCTTCCTTCTCCACTCTAGCTACCTCTTTCTGGCCTTCTGGGGAAACCAGTGACGGGAGGTGCACCTGGCCCACCACAGGGATGACAAAATCATTGCTGGTTAAATTTGCATTCTCAGCTGGGAGGGTCCTAATGGTGATTGCCTTTTGCAGCCCTGCTCCCCGAATCCCTCCCCTTGAGAAAGTGCTATCAGCCCCACTTGACAGATCAAGGAACAGAACCCAAAGAGGTGCTGTTTCCTCCATGCTGGGATTCTGACCCAATCTTTCAGGATCACCTTCCCTCAGGGGCTGGGTTTGGTGTTGGTTTTTTGCACTAGTCTGGGAACTCCTGGGAATAGGTCCTTATCTTGCTTTCCTTGGTCAGCTAGGTACCCAAAACAGAGCCTGAGTTAGCAAAGATGCTTAAAGATGTTGAACAAATAACCCGCACATGGTGGCACACACCTGTAATCCCAGCACTCTAAGAGGCTGAGGCAGGAGGACCACAAGTTTGAGCCCAGCCTGGGCAACTCACTGATTTAGTGAGACTCCATCTTGAAAATAAAAAATTAAGAAAAGGGCTGGGAATGCAGATGCAATGGAAAAACCTTAGATTCAATCCCCAGTACAAAAAAAAATTTTTTTTGAACAAATAAATTCTCTACTATGTCTTTGGAGATGACCTGGTCCAATTCTCATTGATAGATCAAAATGCCAAGGTCACCCAGCAAGTAAAGGGCAGAGCTGGGAGCAGAGCACAGGTCTCCTGTTTCCAGGACCCTAGTCTTCCCATGCTAGTGCCAATGGCCTACAGCCCACAAGACGCTCCACTCCCACCTGAGCCAGGCCCAGAGAGGCTATGAAGGCTCTGGGCTGTTGCTCTCAGGGTTCATTCTATTTGCAGGGCTATGAACTTCAAAGAGACCTGGCTCCATGCAGAGGGCTGGCATTGGCCTTGTGCTTCCCGATAACTTCCACTATCCCAAGAACATGTCCTCTACTGCTTCCAGGGATGACAAGGGGTGGGCACACCTTGTGGAAGGAGCAGTGATACTATGCTAGGGGCTGGGGCCAGTGGGGCTGAGGAAAAAGGCACCTGGCTGGGAACCAAGAGGTCTCAATTCCAGCACCAGATAGGCCACTGCATGCTGAGCAACCCTTGGGTGGATTACTTCACCTCTTCAGGCTTTGGAGTGTGATGGTTTAGACTATCTTAAAGGTTCATTCTAGGGCCAACCTCTGTGACCACGTTACCTCCATGTAATTTCTTCAGAATGGGAGGTGGAAAATGAAAACCAAATAAGAATCTAGATGGCTGCTTTGGCAAAAGACAGTGGGCAAAAGCCTGGGTTTCTGGAGCATGTTGTTTCCACTCCCATCCTAGCCTGCAACCTAGTCCATGGAGTGATGGGGGCTGTCACAGGCCAGAGGATAGCTTCTCCCTCATGACTTGCTGTGACATCTGGACCAAGCTGAGGAGGTCCCACTTGGCTGGTCCAGCTTGGTCCATTGCTTGGCTGGCAATATACCCTTCTATCAGGAAACTGTTGGAATTGATTGGGGGACCTAAGATCCATTTTGGCTTTTAATAATAATAGTGTGAATGATTAGAGCTAAAAATGATTATTGAGTGTTGAAGTGCCAACCACTGTTCTATGTGCACTATGCATATTTTAAGTCATTTAATTTTCTCCAGTCTTATGAACTAAGCATTATTACTTTCCCTACTTTACAGATGAAGAAAGCAAGGCACAGAGAAGTTGAGTAACTGACCCAATATTATACAGCTAGTAGGCAGGGTAGTGGGATTCAGATGTGGGCAATTTGGACCTGGATTCTTGTCCTAAATCTTTTTTGACAGTGATATGATTGTCAAAATGATCCCCAAGGAAAAGAGGAAGGAGAAACTGAAGGAAAAGAATGTGGCTGTGAAGTGGAATCTTACACAGGCTTGGGTTTCTCCACAGCTTATACACAGAAAAAATACTTAGGACCAAATTCAGACATGATATGGTCATCTAGACCTGCACAAAGATGACCAGAAAAAGCTTCAAAATGCTAAGATAAACCAAAGGACATTTTCAGAACTGACAGCAAATGGAAGCCACAGATGACAACTGTCAGCTTAGTGGAATAAAGAACTTCTTAAAGCATGATCTAAAGACAGATTGTGTTGTATAGAAAGTGCTGAGCTCCCCTTGCTCCCTGCTGGAGATATGCAAGCAGAGGCCAGAGAAAGAGGTGCAACTGTACAAATGCCTCAACTTGTAGACCATGCAGTTACATTAATGCACTAGTGTGGTGCACTTTTGGCAGGAAACAGGCCTTTAAACAAAACTGAATATTCTAAGAGCTCATTTTAAGAAATCAGCATTATAAACAAATGTTAGCCAAATCTAATGAAGCCAAATAACACTTCCTTTTCCTTTAATGTCCCACACAATTTTCATTAGGGAATAGAGGAAGTCTAGATCATGTGAAAGGGCTTTGGAGTGAGATGTAGTTTTGAATCCAATCTCTGCCATTGACTGTGTGGCCTTGTGCAAGTTACATAACATCTCTGCACTTTGGTTTCTTTATCTACAAAATGGTGATACTGCATCCTAACTTCTAAGATGATTGTGAGGATGAAAGTAAGGTTTTGCATCACACATTGCACACAGTAGGTGCCCCAAAAGTTTTAAATAGGAATATAATTACAACAGCATCTTAGCAGTAGCCACTGCTAGGAAGAGACAAGGGAGAGAAAGCAAATCAGTTTGATGTTTATTGCACAAATAGAAATCTTGCTCAGAGATGTCTGTTGATTGACAAAGACATCTAGAAAATAAATTTGGAGAACAGTTCATGAAGAATATCCAGCTGAGCTAAGGATAAATCCAATGTACAACATTCGCTCAGTGATGACAGAGGAAAGAGATGCAGGAAGTTACAGATCACAGTCTTGCTCACTGACCTACAACGTGAGTTTAGCTTAGGGAATTTATGCTTGATTTGGTCAAAGCATCTGGTTAGGAGGCACACTAGTGAACATCTTTAAATTTGCGACCATCTTTCAAGGTTTTCTTTCTTCAAATAATTAGAAGAAGGAAAATACACACTTTGGAGTGAGGTAGGTCTGGGTTCAAATTCCAGGTTTGTAAACATTTGCTATTGTCCTTGACCTCTCTCAGCCTCTGGACCTTAGTTCCTCATCTACAGAATGCAAAATGTAATGCTGCCTCACAGGTGGAAGTGAGCATGGATTGGATTTGAGGTCCAGCGCAGTGCCTGGCACAGGGAGGCTGCTAACAAACAAGACCCATTGCTATTCCACAAATGCCAGGTCAGCATAACACATCATGGCCTGAAGCCTCAGGGTATGGAGGTGTCTTCTGTCTAATATAAATCTAAAATAATCGAATTTCAAGCTTACTGAACTTAAAGGGACCAGTTCATTTAATAACTCCTGATATAGTCAGGAATAAATACGAGCCTTTAATGAGGGCCTACCACTACTGCAGAGCACAGATGGGTTCAACAGGGAGTGATATTGGCCCCTACAGGTAAAGAAAGACACTGAAGCTTAAACTCTATTTGCCATCCTACTCACAGAAAAGAAAGGAGGAGTATTTCTAGAGTGGATGTGTTAAATGCTAGGATGTCTGGAAATAAGAAGATATTAAATGGCACTAGAGAATGGAAATAGCATATATAGTGGATTAAAAAAAGCAGGAAAAGATTAATAAGACAAGGGAGAGCCATATGATAAAAGATGGGTAGAAAGTTCTACAGTTGCTATAGGCAGTCCCATCAACCAAGTTTTCCAACTCTGTCTTTTAGAGAATCATTTTTTTTTCTTGCTGAGATTGTATCTTTGATTTGATATGGAAGCTCATGAGAAAGCAGGATCACTTCATAGCTAACTTTATAGAGATGTATCTATTCCAATAATGTGAGGGACACACTGATAAAGAAACTCAATAAATATATTTCCTTGTAAGGTGACCAGTCACAGCTGCAAGAGAGAAACTCTGCCCCTTCCCTTGAAGACAGTGTGGCTTTAAAAGCTCATCAAGAACTTTTGACAACTGGTAGTGAGAAGACAGACAAGGTTGAACTTACCTCTGTCATGCGGGGCTTGCGGGAGCTTGATGGCACAAGCCTTCCTGTCTCAGGATACGGAGCTGTAGCCATGGTGTATGTCTCTTTGCTCACCTTCTGCTTAGACCTCAGGAGGGACAAAGCAGCTTTAGTGGAAACCCCTGGAAGGTTGGGGTTGTACAAACTTATGCACCAACCAGCGTAAACAGAGGACCTCCTATCTGCATGCTGGATGTGATTTGGCTTAATGTAGTTTAAATAGCACCAACTGACATTAGTGGTCGTGTGGAGGCTGGGGAACTGCAGTACCTTCTTTGAGTCCGTACCTTCTTGCAACTTGGCTGGTCTAGGGGACAGAGGCAGAGAGCTGGAAGGTGCCAGGAGAGGGAGGTCCAGTTGTTCCTTAGAATCTTCTTTCGTCACACTCAGTGGGGACAACCCTCTTCGATGAGGTTTGCCAGATGGCTGGGCATATTCCTTCAAAGCTTCTGAGCTTGGGGCTGTCCCATGGGGCAATGTGGGGTGAGGGAGGGAAGGAATCTCCTTTGGGTCAGTTGGATCCAAGGACAGGCTGGACAGTGCTTCCAGGTCCCTCCTGCCTTGGCCCTGGCTTCCCAGCTGGGATTTCTCTGTCCTCTTCCCATCCTCTGTGCTGGTCAGCACTACACTGCAAGGTTTCACCAGCTCAAGTTTGTCATCTGCCTGGGAGGCCTCCTCCTCCTTCACCCTTTTTTGCTGCTGGGTTTCCATGGTAAGTTCAAGGCTGCCAGCTGGTGAAAGGACTCGCTTGCTTCCTCCTGCTGTTGATGAACTTCCCTCCAGGCTTGAGACACCCTCTGACGACAGGGACATACCTTTCCTTTCAGGCAATGTCACAGGCACTCTCAGGTATGGAGTCTGGAAACCTCTGCTTTGCTCTTCACTTAACCCAGATGGTCCAGGCCCAGCCTCATACATATCTGCCCCACACACAGTCAACCCCTTGGATGGGAGCTCCTCACCCTTGGGAAGACGCGCACTGGCTGAACTACCTTGGGACTGTGTGACCAAGATCTGAGAAAGGGTGGTGTACATTGCACTCCCATAGGATGGCATGTTGGTCTGAATGCGGACGGGCACAACCAGGGACTCCATGGTGTCTGGACAGGTGGGCAGGGCCAGTGGAGGGGCTGATGTGGGTGCTGAGGAGCTGGCTGGAGGAGCTGTGGGGGGCGGCTGCATGTCGCTGCTGTGCCCTGTGCTGCAGGAGGGGCCGGGAGATCCTGTTGCTAGTGGGGCCAGGCTGGTTTTGACCGGGGGCAGATGGCTTTCCACATCACTAGGGAGCTGCAGTGCAAACTGGGATTGTAGAGGCAGGAAGAAGCCAGAAGAGAGTGCCGAGGAGGTAGGGTATGGCACAGGGAGAAAGGAAGGGGGTTGCCGGAAGGGGATGTTGGCTGGGTGAGGCAGCAGCTGGGGGAGATGAAGCTGGCCTGGGTGCAGAACAGTGGGTTGGAGAGGAAGTGGTGGGGCTTGGAATAAGGAGGGAGGGAGTGGGGGCATGGAGTACGGGGAGGAGAGGAGGCCAGACATGGCCTGTGTGGAGAAGAATTCTGAAGACTGTCCTGGCTCGTGCTGCAAGAGGTGCTGGAAAGAAAAGAGGGAAACAGGCGGGGGCAGGTATGGTTTGTCCTGCATGGGCAGCTGGGCAACAGGGTGGTGGAGCACCTGCAGAGCTTCTGTGTAGGGTGGAGTGGACCCCAGTGGGGGCCTGTCTTGCACCTGGCTCTTGCCTCCTAGGTGCCCGCTGTGCAAGGTGGCTGCTGAAGAGATCCTGGGCAACAAGCTTTTGGTGGAAGGTTTGCTGGATGAGGGCTGTAGTTCCTCGGTGTCCTGTCTTCCCTTGGGGGTGGCCTCTGGCTCGGTTTCTGGAGGCCTGCTCAGAGAGGCCTGTCTCACCAGAAAGCATTTTCTTCTCTCTGGTGGAGCCACTGGGGCTGGGGCAGAAGGGCCTGTCAAGGACAAGCTGCCATAGTCGAAGGATTTGCTGCGTGTCTCAGTCATGTGGGCAGAATGGGAAATGTTGGGGCTTTGCTCTGATGCTGACCTCCGCATCTCCCGAGTGTGCGGGTGGTGGCTGGGGACAGTCAGCATGTGGGTGCCCAAGGGTTTGGGGCGTATGTCTGATGAGGGCCCAGTGGCCTCCACTTTTCCATGCTCATCCCTGTCGAATGAGGCTGAGCGGCTGGACCCACTTAGAGAGACACTGCTTTCCTGGCTTGGGCTGCGAGACAGAGGCACAGATGACTCAAAGCTGGACTCCCCCGAGGACTGGGCCATCTCTGCCAGGCGCAGCCTCTTCTTCTTGGGTGGTAGCTTCTCAGCAGGGAGTTGGGCAAGTGTCTGGCTGCGCTGGGGCCATTGGAACTCCTCTGTCTTCTCCGGTTCCTTTGGGGGTGGTTCAGGCTCTGTGTCAGGACGATCGGGCTCCTCAGTCACCAGGATCTCAGGGACCTGGATGTTGGGCTGGCGGACCAACCTGGGCTGCAGGGAGTGAGCTGAGCGTCCTTGAGGGGCAGATGGCGGGGATGCAAACTGGGCCAGAGTCTTGTCTTCCCCTTCCAGGCCACTGGGCTGCTCGAGAGGGTCAGATTTCTCAAAGGAGCTGGTGTGCTGGATGACAGAAATTTCTTTGGATGTTGTTCTCCTCTCCTTCCCTGATTCTGCCCCGGACCCTGGCTTAGGAGTCCTTGGCTGGAAGCCCGTGGTTCCCTCCAAGGAGGGCACTGATTTACCTGGTTCTGCTGGTGACTTGGTGGACTCTAGGGGAAGGTTCCGAGCAGTGTCAGACGGCCCAGGGCTGCCAAACTGACTTTTTGTTGACTCAAAAGCAGGCGGCTCCTCCTCATCGCCGAGGCTCTTCTCTTTCCTTCTCTTCCTCAGTGGAGTGAGCTCCAAGGTGGTCCCCAGTTTATAATGCATCATCTGGGACCACGGCTCATGCTCTGCCTGACTTTTATCAGCTTCAGGAGTTGCATGGGCACCTGCAGAGAGAGGCTTTGCAACCTGGAGCTCTGAGCAGTAGTACTTTTTATGCGCTTCGTAATTATCCCTTTTCTTGTACCGAGCACCACAGATGGTACATTCATAGATCACCCCTTTTGTTTTCAGCCCTTTCTTAGTCTTTTTAGTGAGTTCGCTTTCCTTGGGCTCCGGATCATCAGAGGGCTTGGTGGCTGTGTCTTTGCTACTTGGTCCAGGTTCCTCAGCGCTGTACTCACCTCCCAAAGGCAGTTCGATGGCTGGCTGGCGCTTCAGCATCCGGGGGTGGGAGGAAAACACTGGACTGCTGCGGCTGGGGGCCTCGGAGTCAGGGATGTGGTCATCGAAAGAGTAGCTACCGCGGAAGGTGTGATGCGGGGTGCTGATAGTACAGGTGGCAGAAGGCATTGAGTGGCTTCTCAGGAGAGGCACAGGGGGGGTGGTGCTGGGTGGGTGCTGGAGGCTCAGGAGTGGTTGTTCTGGCTTTGTCTTCTCACCATGGGATGACAAGGGCTCCCGGTAAAGGCTGGATTTGGGGGACTCCATGCTGCTGCGCCTGGTCAGGGAGCTCCTCCTTGGCTTCACACTGTCAATCTCACTGGTGTCCACCACGGCCTCATTGATGGTGATGAGCTTTGTGATGTGCTCGATCACCTGTGTCCGGGGTACAGACAAAGGCACCAGGCTGGGCTTGTCTTCAGTGGACAGGGGCAGGAGTGGCTGGGTGGAGGTGGCTGTCAGCATGGTGGTCCGCTGCCCGATCCGCCCGCACTTGCCAAAGATGATCTCTGCATAGGACTTAGCATTGGTGTTTGGGGGGCTGACCTGCTGCTCGGCGCTCTCAGAGCGTGAAAAATACCCAGACTCGGTGCTGCCTTTGCTGCCTGGGCTCAGAAATGCCTGCTCATCGATCACCTTCTTTCGCTCACTCAGGCGGAGGGCCAGCTTCTGCTTAATTGTGTGGGTGTCTTCAGGTTTATGGCTCAGGGGATGCTCGGATGAGGGTTCTGCAAATGGAGTGGGGTCCTCAAGTGATGGCGCTGTGCTGGATTGGGACAGGGAACAGCGTTCGTGGCTGGAACCGTGGCTCCCCGAGCTGTATAAACCACTGGAAAGGAGGGGGTGCTTAGGTCTTGGGGAGAGCTCTGCAGCAGGACCAGATGTGGTGCTGGTTTCCTCTTCAGAGTCTGTGCTTTCTCCCTCGGTGGGCTCTTCAAACTCCTCCCCAGGGATCCTCTCCATTTCCAGCCCTGGGGGATACATCTCACCGCCCACTCCAGAGGCCAGGCCAGCTTTGATACGGTGGGCATGGGACTTCCTGTGCTTGTAGAGGTTGCTCTTGGTCTTGAAGGAGAAGCCACAGGGGCCGCAGGGGTAGGGCCTCTCGCCAGTGTGTGAGCGGATGTGCTTCTGGAGCACACTGGGCTTAGCACAGGGCCGGCTGCAGTACTGGCAGATGTACTTGCCCGGCTTCTGGGGTTTCCGCTCCTTCTTGTGTGCCTCTTCTGTAGGCTTCAGGGAGACCTGGGAGGGACGGGGCACAAAGACCTTGGGGATGCCAGGCAGGTCCTCAGGAGGAAGGATGGAGGTGTGGGAAGGGAGAAGCTGGCTCTGTGGGTGGAGCCCTGGGGCCACAAAGGAGCCTGAAGGTCCAGGTCTCATGGGGTCAACCAGCTGCCACGTGGACCCCTCCAGGAGATGCTCAGGTTTGCCGGGTGACATGAATGCTGGTGTCAGAGGGTGCTGTGGAAGCTGCGAGATGTGGACGGAGGCTTCGATGGGAGGCCTCTTGGGGGGCTTCTGGTGCTGGCCCATTTTCTCCTGAGCACCTTCCCTAAGAACTGATGAGGGGCTGGGGAAGGGCTGAGGGGCTAGGAGCTCCTGGGGGGTACTCTCCTGGGTGGCAGCTGTGCTGCTGCCTGCGTATGGGACGTTGGAAGAAACACTGGTCTGAATGGCCTCGCCTTTGGTCAGCCGCTTCCGGGGACTTCCCTCTGCCTTCTTGATGCCCTTGATGCTTTGTTCAGGATCCATGACCTTCACAGAGACTTCAGATGCTACTCAGGGAGGTTTGGGGCAGGCTGCATTTACAAATAATCCTCGCGTCCCAGGGTGGTGTCTGGCTTTGGCCACATTGGTCAAGAGCTGTGAAAGCCAAGGCCAAGACAGCTTTGGGAGTTTTTTTGCAAGTGTCACTGGCTGCAAGTAGACTCAGAGCAGTCATCAGAGCCTGAGCTATTCATATTGGTGAGGCATTGCCCTCTACTCTGCAGACAGAAGGCACACCAGCATTTCCTGCTGGGATGTCTGCTGTGAAAATGTCATGGAGGATGTCAGTATTGCCATTGTACTGTTTCAGTTGGCAGTGGCAAGTGGCCCCCACAAGTCTGCTGTGTGCTATGCAAAAGGCTGAAAGTTGGAGACCTCTGTGTCCATGGCCCGGTCATCCCTAGTCCTTGCCCAAGAGATATTACACTGTATCCGGAGGTGCTCAGTCCAGGCCTCTTCTTCCCTTTAGTCCTGTGTTGGAGATCAATGGCCTCAGTGGAGGAATCACGATCTTCTATGGGGCAAAAGTGCACACACAGAAATACACACAGAGGAGAAGAGAGAGTTACTGTGACACATCCAGAGCCCAGGCAGCTCATACTCAATGTTAAAGCCAGCTGAGACCTCTAAAAGGTTAACCAGAAAAACTCAGCCAGATCCACTTTCCCTAGCTCCATTTACCAAGTGCTGCCCACCGTTCCCTCACTGCCTCTGCATCAAAAGTCCATGTGTTTCTGACACTTGGCTGTGTGGGGTGTTGGTGGTAGCAGGCAGGGCAGGCTCTGGGAACTGCAGGGCTGTCAGGTAGAGGCTTGGGTTCCCACCCCTGCTGTGTGGTCCATCCAAGTGAGCCTGAGCACTACAAGCCCCTGCTGCCTAATCTATAAACCTGGTAACAGCAATTCAGCCTCAGCTGCAGCTTGTGGGTATGATGGGATCCAACGAGAAAACACTGCTGGATGGACTGCGGATGACGCTGGGCTGATGCAAGGCAGTGCTCATGGGTTAGTGGAGGCAGTTTTCCCAAGTGTAGAATCTTTCTTTCTGGCCCTGGATCTGAAAGTGTCCATGGGGGACCTCATTCATCACTTTTTACTCTTTCCCAAGCTCACTCCCCACCCCACCCTTCAGCCTGCTTTCAAGGTAAAGTTGTAAGCTCCTGCCACAGCCCATGGGCACTCACAGTAACACAGGCATGGCTACCCGACTGATTCTAACAAGCTTCAGGAAGATCATCTGGAAGGTTCCTCCAGCTTCACAGCCTTTTTTTTTTTTTTTTTTTTTGTCTAGCCAGTGCCCCAAGGAAGCCCTGGAAGTAGCTTAGAATGGGGTCCGTGCCAAATGGAGGGATATAAGGACAATGCTGTTCTGAGTGGAGCCCCGAGTATGTACACTCTCCCAGGGCCAGCCTGAAGTCGGGCAGTCTAGCCTTCCTGGGTTTTAAGTGCATCCTCAGGGGCTTTACACCAGGGGTATGATTGGAATTTCAAAGCTGGAGGCCACTGTGACTCCATCTCTTCCAACCATCTCACTTGCCAGGTAAGAACACTGAGGACAAAGAAGGACAGTGGCCTACCTAAGACCCCAGGTCTTAAGAAGGCAGTGCCAGCATCTGAACCCAGGCCTCCACAGCAGGGTTTGTCCTGCACCCCATACTCTGGTGTCTGTTTCCTGGGCAAAGCTCTGGGTGAGTGGCCGGTGCTTCTGTTCTTTCTCCTGTGCTTATGTCCTGCCTGTCACCCTGACCCCAGGCTCCCTTGGTGCCCTCACCTTGCTTTCCATCAGGAGCTTGCTGACACAGACTTGACAAGTTTGCCCACTGCACTTTCAGAGCACGCTCAGAAGACTAATGAGTCTGCAAGACTCAAATCACTGTCTCAAATGGAGGACCTTGGACCCTGTGACACGCAATGGAGGAGCAGAGGATTCAATCTAGCTAAAAATTATATACGTTGACTCCTTCTGTGTCTTTTTGTTTCTATCTTGTTTCTACAAAGAGTTAAAACTCTAACAAAATCATATTTATGGAAGAATGACGACCTATAAATATCAGAAAATTATAAATAAAAGTAAAATATCACAACAAAGCAAATGTATATTTGACAGGAAGTTAAGATCCAAAAAGAACACTACAATACCAATTAGCCTACAGCATTTCTGTAGTTCAGTCACACATTTATATAGGAGCTTCCTAGTAGCCAAGAGGAAAAAGGAGATGCGGTCTATTTTAGTGGAATAGAGCCAGAGAGGAATAAAGTTCCTTGCAGGGGCGGGAATGATGCAGGAGAGAATCTATGTCTTCAATGGAATTCCATTAGCAAATGCACTGATTGATTTTTGTCAACAGAAGACCATGACTCAGCAAAAGCTATTCTTTAAGCAGTCAACTCCCTCTTTTTGACTTAGGCAGGGGCTGGGGCTCAGGGCAATTTCCAGGGCCAGGCAGGAGGGGTGGGTTGCAAGAGCGAGATAGTCAGGTGACTGTTGTGTCATTAGGTGACTCACTGATCCCGAACTACCTGCCTGGAGTCAGTGTCTAACCTATACCTCTGAGCTGGGCCTGGCATTTCTCCAGGGAGGAGCCACACGGACCCATCAGCACTGTCAGCCACCAAAGCGTAGAGGCCTGTGAGCCTGAGGCCAGTGCTTTGTTTTGCAGACAGGGGGTGGGGATGACCAGCTGACCCCTGGGCCAGTGCTTTGTGCCACCCTGCTCTGCCATGGTAGCATGACAGGTGGGAGGTGCTTGATACAAAGGGCCCCACGAGGGGACAGCTGGTAATGTGGATGTGGATGCTGAAGACGCAGTAGAACCTAAGACCTCGGTCTTGGACAACATTAGGATTTAGGTGCAGCTCAAATAGGTGTTGACTAGTGTCAACTCCTTCAGGAGGACTACACTAGCTAGTGGGACCGAGCCACTAAGAACACGACTCTTTCCTACTTTCCGTGGTTCTGAGGGTATGTGTGAAATTTTAATATAAGACCAAAGTGACAGGAAAATCTCCCCTCCAGGGAATTAGTGAGGGAACCTATAAAAATCACCAGAGAAATGGAATCAGAGCTTCAGGATTTCCCTTTTAGGTCACAGGGACCTGAAACTCAAACCTTTAGAGAAAGAACAGACGTCCTCTGCTGGTGGTTACAGAATGGCCACAGGGACCCTACTACCTGTCACTGAGGTCACAGTCCCCAGACAACTCTAGTTAGCAACCAGCTTACAACAAGGAGAATTTGAGCTTCACCACCCACTGGTTAATATATCAGACTATTTAGCTTTCCTTTCTAGAAGCTTCCATAGGTCTGGTTATTGGAACAACCCAACAGGGAAGAGAGCAGGGCTTGCTGGGGCTGGAGCCACAAAAGCCTTGGGGCAGTGGCGAGTGATGGAGGAGCCAACAGGCTCAAGGCGAGGTGGCCAGAAGCCAAAGGACTGAAGCACCTTCGCATCCACGGGTTGAAGCACATGGCCAGTGTCCACAGTGGATACCCTTTACCTGGGGAGATGGGAGTTGGGCCCTATTAGGTGGGCAGTGCCACCAGTCCTGACAGGAGGAATGTGCTTCAGGTTCTGGCTGAAGCTTGGGCCATGAGCCAAGTGAGTCAAGGCTGAGGCAAGATGGGAACAAAGGCTGTTGGGTGAGAGGTACAACACGTGCAAAGCACAGAAGGCTGGATTGAGATAACAGGCTCTGGCACCCAGAGGGTCCAGGTGGGAGCCCCATGCCGTGTTGGTGGTTCTGGGCACTGAGAGGTGCTTCCACACATTTCTTCCTGTGCCCCAAATTGCAAAGGCTCAACTGTGTCAAGCAGACCCTCTAACAGAGCTATGGTCATGACTAACCCTCAGGAAGTAGGGAAAAGCACAACTCTGTCCCCATGGGTTGGTCAGGGGCAGGTTGCTGGGTTGAGCCAGGCTTTTGGGGCTACTGGCCTTGCCCATCTTTGGCATGGATTTATTCATGGAAAACAGACTCAACCCAGGCTCCCAGGATCTAGGCTGGAAGGAAAAAGTTCTTTTAATACAGTAAGCTAAATAGCACTGCTTCCCTGAGAAGCTTGGATGTCTTATTTAGGTTGAGCCTGGCCTGTACCATAGGGAGTTCATCAGCATCTTCCTGGTGAACTTCTCTTCCATGCACAGCAGCGACCAGAGCTTATTCATCTTTGCATTCCCAGAGCCTGATACAGTAAAATATAAAAATATTTTTAAAATCTTAAACTAAGAACCTACCGTATGCCCATGTTAGCATATTGATTCTCACATTTGCCCTTGTTTTATAAACATGGGCCTAAAGCTTATGGCTGCAGATCAGACAGGAAAGGCAAAGGAGGATTTGAACCCAAGTGCAGGCCATGTCTATGAAACCCAGTGGGCGCTGCTCTTGGTCAGGGTGGTCCAGGTAGATTCTGTCTTCCTCCCTGGTCTCCCAGGTCCTCCAGGAAATCTTCCCTGGTTATGGCCACCTGCACTTGCACTCAACATGCTCCCCGTGTGAGATTTATCACCCTGTAGGATCATGTTAACTGCCGTCATTTGGATCTTGAATGCTCCCCAAAGGCCCATGTGTTAAAGGCTTGGTCTTTGCTTGGTGCCATTGGAAGGTAGTGGAAACTTTCCGAGGTGGACTAGTGGGAGCTCTTGATCTTTGGGTGTTCCCTCAAAGAGTACTGCAGGGCTTTGGTCTCTTCTACTGTCCACTTTCTTTGCTTCCTGGCCACCATGAGCTGCGTGGTTTGCTCCGTTACCCACTCTTTTTTTTTTTTTGTGGGTACCGGGGGTCGACCTCAGGACTTCGCGCGCCAGCAGGCGCCCATGCCGCTGAGCGATATCACCGGCCCTTTTTTCGTATGTGGGTTCTGGGAGTCGAACTCGGGCCCTCGCGCTTGCCAGGCAGGCCCTTACGCCGCTGAGCCATCTCACCTGCCCCCGTTACCCACTCTTGCTACAATGTACTATCTTGCTACAGACCCAAAAGCAAAGAGGCCAACTTATGGACTACTTCCATAAACTGTAAGCCAAAAGAAGAAACTCTTCCTCTTTTCAAAATTTATTATCTCAGATATTTTATTGCAGTGATGCAAATCTGACTTATATGTTAACCTTAGGGCTGAGGTTTGTGAAAGACAATTAATAGCGGATTATATGCTGTCTGGGGGCGGGGTCACCTTAAATAATTTCCCTTGGATGGCTGATTTCTGTGTTCCTACCTCTCCTTTTTACTTCCTACCCAACCCTAAGACCAAGGCAGGGTTTAGGATTTCTACACATTGGTTAAAAAGCACCTTCTTTTCATAAAAGAGCACCCTGGGCAATCCTAGGTAAGTTACACCTGGCTGGTGTTTGTCTTCCATTAGAGCACCCAAGGATCAATGAGAAATTTACATCACTAGAGAGGACAATATCTCTGGTGACACCCCTGTGGAAAGCAGGGACACATTTCACAGTGGAGACCAAGGAATGGCACTTCTGGAATTCCACTCTGCCAGACTTGTAAAGGCCCAGACTTACCCCTGTTTACTTTAGCTGTGATAACTCAGGTGAGGATGGTGTCAGCCAAGGTGCCACATCTGGACTGAACAACTGAACTCTTACTTAAGAGATTGCATAAACTCTTAAGGGTTTGCATAAACCAGATCATGTATTCCTCACAATAATCCTACCAGGCAGGACCATAATCATTCCCATCTTATAGATGAGGAAATGGAGGCACAAAATCACAGAGATGCTAGTAGCAGAGCCAGAACCTGAACCTGGGCCATCAGGTGATGTATGCAGGGGAGACCTTCAAGGCAGCTGGGGCCATGCAAGGCTCGCAGGCAGAACTCAGATCTGAAGCAAAGCCCTAACCTGGTGGGTAACTGAATTCTGTTCTTAGCAAGCTTGCCTTTCCATCATCAGGTTGGCCTCTCTGAGAACATTTTCTTCCTTTCACCTGGAAAAGTATCCACAGTGTTTAAGTGATGCTCCCATCAAGACTGGAAATGGACTGAGGTCAGCAATGGTCATCTCACCTCTGCCGGGGCCTGGTGTGAAGCCCAGATGCTTGTGACCAACTTGTCTACTAAGTTACCTACTGCTATATATCTGGTTATCTATCCATTTACATGGCTTGTCGTTTATTTATATCTATTTTCCCCCATAAGGATTAAAAGAGGCTTCTGACACTGTGAGGACTCAGCGGGCATCTGTGCACTCAACTCGACCTATTTATCTTTAGTGGTCCAGGAAGTTCTTATGGGTGAAAGAGCTTGAGGAAGAACAAAGCCTGAAATGAGAGTTGGGCAGGTCAGGCACCTGGCTTCTGGTCATTTGTGTTCTGCCTGTGTCTCATCAATGCTGCCCAAGAAAGACTCAGATTCCACAGTGGACCCCTTGCTTGTCAGTTTCCTGCAGGCTGCTAGCTGTTCCTTTGATGCTATTTTGTTTCTATACAAGAGATAGTGGTACAAAAGGCCCACCGGCCTACAGCCTTCGTAGGTAGCAAAGGCTCTCCTGTCTACTATGAAGGGCAATTTAAGAACACACTGTAACACTTCCTCTCCTCTGCTTTCCTCTGCTCTCCTCATGCACATTAGGATGGCTACTATCAAAGAAGAAAAGAGGGGCTGGTGAGATGGCTCAGCAGCATAAGCGCCTGCCTGACAAGTGCGAGGGCCCAAGTTCGACTCCCGGAACCCATATACGAAAAAAGGGCCGGTGATATCGCTCAGCGGCACGGGTGCCTGCTGGCGCGCAAGGTCCTGAGGTCGACCCCCGGTACCCACAAAAAAAAAAAGAAAAGAAACTGAAGAAACTGACAAGGATGGGAGAAATTTTGAAAACCTTCTGCACTGCTAGTAGGAATATAAACTGGCTCAGCCTCTGTGGGAAACTCAAAATATTAAAAATAGAATCACTATATGATCTGGAAATTCCGCTTCTGGGTACGTACTCAAAATAATTGCAAGCACGGTCTCAAAGAGATATCTGTACACCCATGTTCACATTCACAGCAGCCAAAAGGCAGAAGGAACAAAGATGTCCATCAAGGGGTGAATAAATACAAGGCAGCCTATTTATACAATGGAATATTATTCAGCCTTACAAAAGAAGCAAAGTCAGATGCACACTACAACGTTGGTGAATTTTGAGGATATTATGCTAAGTGAAACATCAGTCGCAAGAGGACAAATACTACATGAGTCCACTTACACAAGATGCCTCGACCTGTCAAATTCATGGAGACAGGAGGGAGACTGGTGGTTTGCAGGCACCGTGGAGAGGGAGGAATGAGGTGCTTAATGGGTACAGAGTTTCAGTTTTGCAAAATGAAGAGTTCCAGAAACTCTGTAGTTGTACAACAGGGTGAATGCATTTAACGCTACTGGACTTAAAATGGTTAGGATGGTAAATTTTATGTGTATTTTACCAGAATTTTTTAAAAAATGGCAAAAGTTTAATAGGCACTTCAAGAAAGAGTTATCTGGGGCCGGTGAGATGGCTCAGCGGCATAAGCGCCTGCCTTGCAAGCGCGAGGGCCCGAGTTCGACTCCCGGATCCCACATACGAAAAAGGGGCCGGTGATATTGCTCAGCGGCACGGGCGCCTGCTGGCGCGCGAGGTCCTGAGGTCGACCCCCCGGTACCCACAAAAAAAAAAAAAAAAAAAAAAGAAAGAGTTATCTAAATGGTCAATAAGCATATGTCAAGAAGTTTTTCTCCCTGCTTTCTTGTAGGAAATTTAGTTTTAGGTTTTACATTTAATCCATTTTGAGTTGATATTTTATGTATGGTGTAAGAA
The DNA here is from genome assembly GCA_028451465.1 of Erethizon dorsatum. Taxonomy (NCBI): domain Eukaryota; kingdom Metazoa; phylum Chordata; class Mammalia; order Rodentia; family Erethizontidae; genus Erethizon; species Erethizon dorsatum. The sequence goes on along the minus strand of CM051827.1, from coordinate 102,017,403 downwards.
TGGTGTATGAATAAAAATTTCATTCTTTGGCATGTGGATATCCAGTTTTCCAGAACCATCTGTAGAAGAGACTGTCCTTTCTCCATTGCATCTTCTTCGCATGCTTGTTAAAGATGAGTGGATGATAAACAAAATGAATTCATTTCTGGGCTCTCTGTTCTGCTTCATTGGCCCATATGTCTGTCTTTAGGCCATAACCATACGGTTTTGATTACTGCAGCTTTGTCATGTAATTTGAAATTAGGAAATGTGATACTCCCAGCCTTGTTCTTTCTTAGGATTGATTTGGTTATCCACATTTTTTGTGGTTCTATGTGAATTATAAAATTGGTTTTCTTTCCATTTTATAGTGACTGCATGGAACCTGTAGATTGCTTTAGGTACTATGGACATTTTAACCATTATTAATTCTTCGAACCTCTGAGTACCTCATATCTTTATATTTGACTCTTAATTTCTTTTATCAGTGTTCTATAGTTTTCAGCACAGTTTTTCACTTCTTTAGTTTATTCCTAAGTATTTTATTGTTTTTAGTACTATTATATATGGCATTATTTTCATTTCCTTTTCAGACAATTCATTATTATGTGTGTAGAAATGTAAATGATTTTTGTATATTGATTTTGTGGGCTGCAGTTTTACTAAATTTGTTCTAACAGTTTTTAAAATGACGTCTTTATTGTTTTCTATATATAGTATCATATTGTTTACAAATGGGCACACTTTTGCTGCTTCCTTTCCAATTTGGATGCCTTTAATTTTTTATTCTTGCCTAACTGCTCTCGTTAAGATGTCAGGCACTATATTTAATAGAAGTGGTAAGAGTGGACAGCCTTGTCTTTTCCTGATCTTAGAGAGAAACCTTCAAGTGTTCACCACTGAGTATGACACAGGGAGCACGATACATGGAAAAATCTTATTTGCTCATGGTTTGTATTCTTTTTAATCTACCACTGAATTTGGTGTGGTAGTCTTCTATTGAGGATCTCTGCACCTATATTCATCGAGAATATCAGCTTGTAGGTTTTCTGTGTGTGTGTGTGTGCGTGTGTGGTATTTTTGTTAGGCTTTGGTATCAGAGAAATGCTGGCCTCACAAAATGAATTTGGAAGTATTCCTTCTTATTCGATTTTTTGGAATCTGTCCAGAAGGATGGATATTAATTCTTCTTTATGTGTTTGATCAGATTCAACAGTGAAGTCATCCACTCCTGGGCTTTTCTTGACTGGAAGGCTTTTGATTACTCCATACTAGTTATAGGTCTGTCCGGACTTTTATTCCTTCATGATTTGGTTAAGGTAGGGTGTATTTTTCTAGGAATTTGTTGTTTTCCTTTAGGTTATCCAGCTTGTTGGCATATAGTTGTTCACAGTAATATCTTACAATTTTTAAATTTCTGTTGCAATTAAAGAAGGATGTCTCTTCTTTAATTTCTGATTTTATTTATTTGAGTCATCTTATTTTAGTGGATCTTGCTAAGGTTTATCAATTTTACTCTTTAAAAAACTAACTCTTAGTTTCATTGTTCTTTCCAATTATTTTTCTATTTTCTCTAATCCTTGTTATTTCCTTCCTTCTGCTAACTGTGGGCTTAGTTTGTCATTCTTTTCCTAGCTCCCAAGGGTATAAAGTTAGGTTATTTGAAGTGTGATTTTTTTTTCCTTTGTCTCACTATGTAGCCCAAGTTGGCCATGAACTTGTAGCAATCTCCCTGCTTCTGCCTCCCAAGTGCTGGAATTATAGGCATGTGCCATCATGCCTAGCTTTCTTCTTTTTTAATGTAAGGATTTGTCACCATGAATTTCCCTCTTAGTACAGCTTTTGCTGAATCCATTAAGCTTTGGTAAATTGTATTTTTATTTGTTTTGAGTAATTTTTATTTTATTTTATTTTTTTTATTATTATTTTTTTTTGTGGGTACCGGGGGGTCGACCTCAGGACCTCGCGCGCCAACAGGCGCCCGTGCCACTGAGCGATATCACCAGCCCCTTTTTCATATGTGGGATCCGGGAGTCGAACTCGGGCCCTCGCGCTTGCAAGGCAGGCGCTTATGCCGCTGAGCCATCTCACCGGCCCTGTTTTGAGTAATTTTTAAATTTCCTTTTTGATTTTTTTTTCCTTTGACCAATGGTTGAATGTATTCTTTAATTTGTGAATTTTCCAATTTTCCTTCTGCTATTGAGTACTACTTTCTTCCTGCTATGGTAAAAAAAAAAAATACTTGGTATGATTTCAATCTTCTCAAATTTGTTAAGACTTATTTTATAATCTAACATGTGATCTATCCTGGAGGAAGACTCATGTGCATTTGAAAAGAATGAATATTTTGCTGCTATTGGGTGGAATGCTTTATATAAGCCTGTAAGGCCAATTTGGTCTATATCGTTAAGTCATTTATTTCTTTAGTGATCTCCTGCCTGGATATTATATCCACCATTGAAAGTGAAGTATTGTAACATCCAGCAATGTTCAACATGATTATTCATTAGGGAAATATAAATGAAATCCACCACCCAGTCACCAAAACAGCTAACGTGAAACAGAGAAAATCATACCAAGGATCACAAGGAACAACTGGAACTCCTTTTGTGTATGGTCAATACAAAGGTAAATATACACAATCATTTGGAAAATGATCCAAAGTAGGGTAACATTTAATGCCAAATACATACCCACCCCTTCACCCAGAAATTCTGCTCCTAAGAATGTATCCTACAGAAATACACGTGTTTGTCTGCCAAAAAACATTTAATAAGAATGTTCGTGGCAGCTTTATTCATAATAGCAAAAAAGTGGAACCAACCCAAGTGCCAATAAAAAATATGATGGGTAAACAAATCGCAGTATGAGCATTTAAGAATTATTACACAGTAATAAAAATCAAAGTGCTGCTATAGACAAAAAGTATGAGTGTTAGGATAATATGGAAGGAATTCAGACACAACAGACTCCATGTTGCATGATGCCATTTAGTTTAAGCATAGACAAAATCTATTTTATGATCTTAGAAACCAGAATAGTGGTTAACTCGGGTGGGGCAGATGGGTGTTTACTAGGAAGCAGCTTTCTGAGGTGATAGAAATGTCCTACATCTACATATAGTTACATATATATTACATGTGTGTGTATATATATGTACAGTAATACCCCAGTTCACAAATGCTTCTGTTCACAAACAATTTGGTTCTCAAACAAAAGCCTTTGACAAAATTTTGCTTCCATTCACAAACTCCACACTGGGGGACAAACACAACCGAGGCCATCTTCTCCACACCAACACAAATGCAAACATCTTCCTCAAAATCTTAAAACTAAGCAAACTGAGACACCACTGTATATATGTATATGTACGCACACCCATGCATATATATCTATACATACATATGTAAAAACACTACTAGCTATACACTTCTGCTTTGTTACATCACTGTAGGTATGTTATACCTCAGTTTTCAAAAGTCATGGGCTTTGCTTCTGAAAACTACAAAACTTGGCATGAGAAAGACAAAAACAAAACAGACATTAAATTGTGGTAGATGCCATGATAGAAATAGGTTCCAAGTACAGGCTGAAAGGGGCTGTCTGCTGGGGGCCGATAGCAGCCTCTCCAGGGAAGCTTTCAGAACAGGTACCCTGGGCTCTGAAGGACAAATGGGATTGTACCAAGCAGAGAACGGGACCAGCGCAAGGAAAGCAGGAAGATGTTGGAGGCACCCAGAGTGTGAGAGAAGGCAAGTGTTCGGTATGGTTAGAGTGTCAGGCTCAGGAGAGGGAGGTGAGGTTGAAGGCATGAATCAAATTAGCCTTCAGATCTCTTTACTTAAATGAGCTCCCCACAAGTGTTTGCTGAGTGAATGAACAAGTCTTCTCCTTGTCAGGATACATCCACTTTCCAGATGTGATTGATTGGATGACAGCAAGTAACTGATGAGATACTGTGTTTCCCTGAAAATAAGACCTAGCTGGAAAATAATCAGGCTTGAATACTAGAGATCAAAAATGCCAGCCCCAATCAACTTGCCTTGGTCTCACCTGCCTTAGAGAGTAGGCGCTGAGCAGGAGAATAGTAATGGCAGGTAAGGCAAGGACAGGCTATTTGGGGCTGGCATTTTTAATCTCTAGTTTTCAAGCCTGATTATTTTCCAGCTAGGTCTTATTTTTGGGAAAAGAAGTGTATGGTACTCATGTGGTCATGAAGTCTGTTTCTTCTAAAATTGTTAATTTTCCAAAGGCCTGATGTCTTCCAAGGCCCTGAATTCCAAAACATCCTTAGTGGGTACCGAGTCTCTGCTATGCTCAGGGAGTTTTTCCATTTTCCTTTTCCCCCAACTTGCATTCACTCCATCCCACAAATATATATATATACATACATATTTGGTGGTTCTGGAAATTGCAGAATCATCTTCAAGTAAATATGTAACTTGCTATTTTCTGGTCTATAAGTTTGAGATATTGTCTATTCACATCCTGCAATAAACGATGAAACATGTACTTTGCCTTCTTTCCACCCGTGTCTCTTGTTCACCCTTCAGATTTTTGTTAGCTATATATCACTACTTCCCTACTGTCCAGTATTATAACATTCACATTTCCTTGCTGCATTATAATTCAGTATATAGGTTAATTCTAAAAAACATGAAGCCAATAAACATTGTATTAGTCAACTTTTTGTTGCTGAGACAAAATGCCTGTCTGTCATATACAACGTAAAGGGGACAATGGTTTTTTTTGGCTCATGGTCTCAGAGGTTTTCAGTTCATGGTCAGCTGACTCCACAAAACTTCATGGCGGAGAGACATAATGGAGGAAAGCTGCTTGACTCATGGCACCCAGGAAGCAGACAGCAGGGGAAGAGACCGGATAGTAAGGGATGAGTAAGATCATAGCCCTGGGGCCCACCCAGACACACCCCAAAGTGTGCTTTACTAACCTCCTCCGTGTCTCTCAAGCCAATCAAGTTAACAATTAAGATTAACCATCATGAACAGTATGATTGTGACTCTGACAGGAGAAGACCCTTGGCTCAAAATCAGTATCCTCCACTGTACTGGAGCACCCTGTGTTACTGATGAGAAATTCTGGCTTAAATTTAACTCTCTTGAATTTTTTTAGCTTTCATTTTCTTAAATTTCACCAAGATGTGTCTAAATGTTCATTTTACTAAGTTTTGTCCTAAATTCAGTGTGCTCTTTCTACTCTAAATCTGCATTTCTTGTACTTATGGAGAATTTCTTTGTTTATATCTTTGACTATTTCTACCTATCTTCCCCCTGGCCATTGTCTGTGGTTTCTACTTCTGGCTCTCCTGTTTGATGGATACTGAACCTAAATGGATCTTAATTTTTTTCTCCTTCACATTTTGCTCTACTTTGTGGGAGATTTTCTTGATTTTAACTTCTAGATCACCAAGCTGTTCTTCATTCATATCCATTATGTATTTCAGTGTAGCCACTAAATTTTTCTCAGAAATCATATTTTAAATTTTCTATAATTATTTTCTGTTCTCTGATTGTTCCATCTTCCTAGCAACCTGTTCCTTTCTATGAAATGGAGTAACCTATCCATTATTAATGATAATCTATTTCAGAGTTCTCTAATATTTGAACTCTGTTTCCATTGGAATGAGCTCTTTCTTTTCTTCCATTTTTGACTTCCTCTTTCCTGCTGTTGGCTTTCTTCCACTGTTGCTGATTCCGGTTGTCTGCACCTATCTATGACTGAGGGATTATGCTATGAGTTAGTATTTGTATGAAGCTATGGGTTTGAGCTCCTATAAAAAATGAGCTTAGACAAGTCAGAAGTTTATTATCATCTCATGTAATGGTCTGGGTGTAAGTGGCCGAGGCTGATATGGTAACTTCCCAATGTGGGCATCTTTGATCTTGCTCTTGTCATCCACAGTGCATGACTCCCATTTTCCACCATCATGTCCACAAAGAAAGGGTAGGGCAAGTTTAGGAGTCATACCTGTCATTTCAGTTCACACCAGTACATAACTATACCTAGCTGCTAGGAAGGCTAAGAAATGTGGTCTTTAGCTGGGTGGCCATGAACCCCACTAACACTTCCATCACTATGGAAGAACAGAAAAAGGACACTGGTGAAGCAGACAACTCCATAAGGAGTCCTGTGCAAGATGCTTGTTCTGTTTCCCTGACAGGTTCTTCCTAGAATGGGGTGGGGTTCTTTGTAAGAGGTGAAACACGGGACAGAAAGTCTCGCAGTATGCATGAGAAGTCAGCACAGGAGCTCCTGCCGTCGCCAAAAGATGTTGTCCATAGGGGGCATAATGGTGTTCCTCACATGAGACAGAGCTGCCAACATTCCCCTGCACACTCCCTGCCCCACACTGAGTCCGCACTCAGCCTCTCTCAGACCTGGCCCTGTGACATTGGTTAGAAACACTTTCTGGGTTTGGGCTGTCCCTGGCTGTTTGCCTCTTCCTGTAGAAAGCAAGGAGGGGTCAGACAGTACTTGGTCCTCTGAAGAAGTCTCTAGGGAGGAACCTTGGCAGCTGGTCCTGCTCTTCACTTTGCTACTCTCAGTGTGAACTATGCGTGGATTTTCTGGGATAAAAATCCCTCAGACTTCTGGGGTCTGGCTGCAGTGTTTTCTGATCTGATTCTCTGTCTACACAATCTCATGGGCTTCCTAGCTTCCTAAGATTTATGAGCATTTCTGGTCCATGGATGGCTTCCTATCTTGTTTTTCAGAGCTATTATAATGTCATTTTTCTAAACAAGCCTTTGTCTGTCATCATAATGACTCCTAGGGATGAGATGGAGGCAGATACTTGTGCTCCAGCAGTGCAGAAATCACAACTCTCTGACTGAGAGGCTGACACCCTTTCCAGAATTCTGACACCAGAAGGGAGGATAGATAGGTCCTTCCAACTGAGGGGCAGAATCTCTGGCCTCCATAGTGTCTGCCCCATGGAGAGTGCTTTTGATACCCTAAATCAGGGCCCAATGGAGGCTGATCAGCCAACTCCCAGTATCCCGCCAGCCACAGAAGCTGAGAGCCAGCACACTGTGTACACTACGTGTGCTGGGAGAAAGGGGTCCCTACCCTACTAGAGCTGCCCAAGAAATGAATCTAACCCATAGTGACTCCCCTTCTTAAGACCTTTTGCTCCCCACTAGTTAAGGCCTCACAAGCATGGCTCCCAAGATCTCTTTCACAGATCCCTGCTATATCACTCACCAACCCCGCCCATCCTCTCTCCCAGTCTGTGTGAGCTGCGGAATTCTCAGAACACGAGCCCTTCCCATTGCCTAAAATGCCCTTTTCCTCCTGAATGTGTGGCAGTTAATCTTGTGTATCAATTTGGTTAAGCTATGGGCCCAGATATTTGATCAAACATTATTCTAGAAGTTTCTGTGAAGGTGCATTTTAGATGAGATTAACATTTAAATCCATAGACTTCTCATAAAACCAAATACCTTCTGTAGTAGGAGTGGGTCATGTGCAATTAGTGGACAACCCTAATAGAGAAAACTAGTTTTCCCAGAGAAGAAACCAAGTCTGCCAGCAGTCTGTCTTTGGAGTCTGCAGTTCCCCCTGGTTCTCCACCCTACTGGCCCACTCTGAAGATTGAGGACTTGTCTGCTTCCACAATAGTTTGAGCCAATTCCTTAAACCCAGCCCCCTACACCCTGGGATTGTTTTGAGATTCTGTGTGTTTTAAGTACTTAGCACAATGCTAGGCACACAGTTAGTGCTCCATGATTTCAGCACTACAGGTTATCACCCCAGTTGCTCTACAGTTTTGTCTCTTTGGCATAAGAAACAATTTCCCTTTCTTAAACCACCAATCCCTTTGCCAATATCCATAAGAGAGAGAGAGAGAGAGAGAGAGAGAGAGAGAGAGAGAGAGAGAGAGAGAGACAGAGAGAGAGAGAGAGAGAGAGAGAGGAGAGAGAGAGAGAGAGAGAGAGAGGAGAGAGAGAAAGACAGAGAGAGAGAGAGAGAGAGAGAGAGAGAGAGAGAGAGAGAATCTTTTTGGTTCTCTTTCCCTGGAGAACCCTAACCCCCCCCAACACACACACACCCCAAGTACTCCAGCAGGCTGGCCCTGGCCCCTCTGCCCTACCCCTGGGCACACTACTCCCTCTGCAGGCCTCATACGGTGTTGTAACTTATTTGTTCACAGGCTTTTCTCCCCCTAAGGGGACAGAATTTTTTAATGACAAGGTGCCTGTCTCTTTTACCTCACAGTAGCCATCACACCAGTAGTGCTTAGTAATTAGTGTCTGTCAAGGGCGGGTGATTCTGTGACAACCAGAGAATTGAGCTGGTGGCCTAGGGGAGTCATTCTGGGTGGAGGGAGGAGGGTTCCAGCCAACCTTCTTGAAAGGGATCTCGTAAGAGAGGCCAGAGGGAGACAGAATACCCAGGTCCTGTAAACCAGGCTTGAGTGCCACCCTACACAGAGGTCACTGATGACAATGCAACAGCTGCCTCAAGCCTCACACCCAGCACTCTCACGGGCATCACTCAGGGCACTTGAGGAGAGAACCCCAGGCCAGGGCACAGCCAGTCTAGTTCTTCAAGCCCCTCTCGGGAACTGGGTGACATTCGATAAATTCCAACCCCATTTTCTGGTCAGTAATTCTCACTTCAGGTTCTGACCTACGTCTTCCTTTTGTGACAGCCTCTGAGCTCTCAAAGCCCTTGGGGAACCCACTGTCCGCATCCTCCAGAGGAGCAGTTCCCAGGCTGCTTAAACTCACCCTGAGCCCCCATGCACCTTCTGTCCTCGCTTAGCAAGAAGAAATTATCCATTAGGATTTCCCAAGGCTGTGTTACAAAAAAATATGCTCTTGCACTTCACACATTATTTTTCCACTCAAACCAGGTGATTTTGAAAATTCTGTCCTGACAGAAGGCCATGGGTGGGGGCCATGGAGCAGAGAGAGACCCTGTGAGAATTACTTTTTGGTGTTTCCCTAAGTTCCAAGCACAGCTTGCTGATTGCCCACTGCATTATGAACAAGTGAATGAGCCATGGGTGAAGAGACAAATGCTAAACTGGATTGATCACAGCATAACCCCAGTTCTTCTTCTAGAACAAACTCAGATGAAGTGCATTTAATTCAGGAAAAAGGCAAAAAACAAGAAGAAAAGATAAGCAGCACACTGGCAAAAGGACTGGTGATGCAAAAATGAGGGGTCATGTCTTGTGACAAGACACAAACTGCAGAGCAACTGGGATAATAACGAAAGGCTCTGACATTACAGAGCAATGACAAGGTGCCAGGACTCTGCTAAGACTCAGGGCCCATGAATCCTCAAAACAATCCTAGGACGTAGGTAATGGTTTTTTTTTTGTTTGTTTTTGTTTTTTTTCCGACCCCTCAGGACCTCGCATGCCAGCAGGTTCCCGTGCTGCTGAGCGATGTCACCGGCCCTTTTTCTGTATGTGGGTTCTGGGAGTTGAACTCGGGCCCTCACGCTTGCCGGGCAGGTGCTTACACCACTGAGCCATCTCACCGGCCCCATAGGTAATGTTTTTATGCCTGTTTTATAGTCAACAAAATTGAGGCACACGAGCTCACGTGACTTGCCCCGGAGCACATGTGCACTTCTGGGGGGTGGGAGTCCAGGTAGGCAGGTGGCTCCAAGTCTGCGCTGTAACTACCTCCCACGTAGTCCCAAGCAAACAAAACCTGAGTTTTGTTCAGGCCTAGGGACCCAAAGACCTGGTTTTGTCCCCACCTCACTGGGCATCCTGGTAAGTCCTCCCCTAGTCTGTGCTGGAAAATAGGCTATTAACTGAAGTTAGGTTCTGGGGCCTTCCCCACCCCAACATTCTGGATGCTTCTTCACAGCTTGGGTTCACCAGCTACCTGAGGCCTGCTCACCCCAGCATGCCTGACTCTGGCTCTGAAGGAGCTTCCTGACTAGGTCTGTGGACATGGACACCCCTTCTTGGTATTCCGGGCTGACTACAGGGTGAGCCCTCACCTCACCTTCCTGCTGGGTTGTCTAGATGCTTCACCCTGTGCCCTACCCCCACCTTGCCAGCCTCCAACCTCCCTCCTTCCACTCCCCTCACTGTGCCCTGTTCCCTCGTACACTTTCTGACTCCTGGCCTTGGTTCAAGCCCAACACTCCATCCTGCTGCTCAGCTTCCATTTTTCCCTTCTTTGTCCAGTCAAATCCTGCTGTCACTACTGCCAGTATCTCCCTGGGACCTCTGTTGTCCCACACAGAAGCAATTCCCCTTCCTCTGGCATGGGCTTCCCCCTCCATCCCAGATAGTATTAATGATACCAAGAATGATGCCACCTTATACTCGTGCAGCAGCTACAGCTCATCCAATGTTTTCATAGTTCTTATCTCCTTTCATGCCACCCAGGGTCATCCTGCAGACAGCCTGTTATTTACGGCTCCATCTGCTCCGCTGAGTATAAGCATTGTCTGGGCAGCACTTCCCGACTGAGGAGTTCCTCAAACACTCTCTAGGAAGGGCCTTATCATCTTATCATGCAGATAAGGGGACAGAGGTGAAGCATGGTGGATAAGGCTGGCTGAACTGACAGCCAGGCCCTTCTTCTCAGTCTTGACTTCCCAAGGACATCCTGTGCTCCCTGGGTCCTGCTCAGGATCTGACTCAGCTCTGAATTTTTGATCCATCCTCAGCCTGGACAAATATGGTGTCCTGAACTCAGGGACCAGGAGGCTCGTCAATCCTCATTCACTAAGACTTAGAGCCATCGGCTGCTGAGGGCCCCCTCCAGACCACCCCTCAGCTTCCTCAGAGCCAGGCCCTTCCACCCTCACCTTCCACTGGGTGAGCAGAGCTTGGCCCATGAAAGGTGAAATCCTGGTGATTTTCTCCTCCACCCAGAACCTCAGGAGAGCCTAGACACTTGCTTCTGGCTTGTGTGCTGGTGGCTGTCCCAGCCAGGCAGCAGGTTAACACCTCCTGCCAGGAAGCAGCCCAGGGAGGCTCCAGGAACCTGGAGAGAGGACTCTCAGGGATGCACTGGGGATGGGCGGTGGAGGGCAGCCAGGAGGGCTGGGTTCTGAGTCAGCCGCCCACACAGCAAGTGCCCAGGGCTCCATCTCCTCTGGGCCACGTGGAGCCAACCCTGCTCACCACCACCTGCAGGGACTCCCCACTCCTTTCCCCAGAATTCCAGCTCTTCCTTTCATGCCACCTTCCCCTCTAGGCAGGGGTTTCCCCACAGCATTGGCCCAAGTGTGGGATTTCTGTTTCCTAAACAACATCACACTCCTATCTTCCCGCCTGGGTCATGCACAGTGTCCCTCCTGTTGTGGCAATGACAGCTGCCACTTTTTTTTTTTTTTTACCTAAGTGTTATTTTATTTCAATTAACACATAATTCTGTGCACCAGAATACCAGAGCTTATTCTTCTCTAATTGTAACTTGGTACCAGTTTTCTAATTTCTTCCTATTGTCCCTTCCCCCGGCTCTGCTAACTCTGATTCTACTCTCTACTCCTATGAGATCGACTACCTAAATATGTGGAAGCTGCCAACTCCTGGCTGTTTCTGATGTGATTTGTGGGGGCTGAGCCATTTGTTTTGCACCCCACCCCCGTGCTTTCTCACATGCCATCTCCTAGCTACAGGTGTCAGAATGCAGGTCTGTGCTCCACGAGGGTCATGTTCCCTGTGCCTGCCAGGGCTCAAGGGTGTGAGTGAACAAATGAAGGAATGAGTGAACAAATGAAGTTATAATTGTGGAAAACCTCAGTGAAGGACAATTTTCAGAAATCACCTTTATCCCTTTCTGCAAAAGGGGGGTAGCATTACTTTCTGAAGCCAGAGAGTAGGTTAATCTGTTAATGAATAACATTTTCTAAATTTTGAGTGTCTCTCTCATAAACATAACTCCCTAGATGGCATCTAGTCATTTGCTTTTGAAAAAAGCACTCTTTTAAAGTATAAATGTAAGTGATTTTTAATATATTCATAAGGTTGCACAATCATTATTACTGTAATTCCAGAACATTCTTTATTACTCCATAAAAGAAATTCCTACCTATTAGCAGTAATTCCATGTTCCCCTCCCCCCAGCCCCTGGCAGCCATTAATTTATCTACTTTCTGTCGCTATGAATTTGCCGTTTCTAGACATTTCACATAAAGGGAATCATCCAATATGTGGCCTTTTGTGTCTGGCTTCTTTCACTTAGCATAATGGTATTAGTCATTTGATTTAAAAACATCAGTGTTGCATGTGTTTCTCAGAGTGCTCTGATCCCCCCTGGTTTTGAGGTCACAAAGCGTGTGAAATCATGCAGGTTGGAGCTGGCCACTGTCGGCCATTGGAAGAGAGGTTATGGGATGGGGCCAGCAGCAGGACAAGAGAGGTTAGGGACTCATGTTGCACTCATTATGTTCTATATCGGCTGGGACCCCAAGAAATGGCTGCCTCCAAACCCTGTTCTTTGGAGGGGAGACTTGGGTGCCAAAAGCCACTAGCTCTGGTCCTGCTTTTCTCCTGAGAGTCCCATTTATCAGATGATCTCACAGCTCAAGAGGAGGTACAGGCGCCAGGGGTTTGGTTGGTTCCAATCCCCGGGTACATACAGGCAGAGGCTACTCCGACTCAACACCCTGCCTGTCTGACCCAGGCATCCTTTCAGCAGGGCAGTGGCTCCCATCAGGAATCCCCAACAGGCAGAGCAGGGCCGAGAACTCTTTGGTCACGTGCTCTTTGTGCATGCATTAATTAATTACTTAGTTAATTCTCTTTCTGCCTTTTTGCAATTTTAATTGGCTTTATTCCACAGAGGATCTGTCTACCCAGGGGAAGCAGAAAACCTAAGCTCCACCAGAAGGGACTGGAGGTGACTAAGTTGGCAAGAAAGGCCCATGTGGTGGTTCCACTTGGACCTCAGATTCGGTGTGCAACTTCCTGGAAGCCAAAGAAGGGCAGCACGATGAGTTGTACATTCCCAGTGTCCTGATGATAAACAGGCCAATTCCTCAATAAAAGCAAAGCTGTTCTTGGCACTAAGAGCTGAAGGAAATTTCTCTGTTGCTGTTTTAAGCAGGGAGCCATTCACGAAGTCACACCCACCCTGTATTTCCCTAGGCTCTGATGTGCCAGTTCTGAGCCAGGCACAGGCTCTCTTAGGGCCGAAGAATGCCTAGTGGGCCCATCCCTTAGGTCATTAGCTGCTGTTTGGGACACTGCCATTTGGGGGCATCATTATAAGTTTTGTCAAAATTTATATCATCATGTTGTACTGTTATATAATTAATATTTAAATTTCTACTGACTTGAATTAAGTATAGCTCTGTCCTAACTGATAAGGACACCCGGTGTATCTGCCAAAGCTGTGTTTTCATTCAGTTAAATAAATTACTATTAAAGAATTTCATCCATGTTCCCCTAAAATCACCTGATATACTACCAGTGGTCTATGTCTTACACATGAGAAATAAGCCCCCCCATCCCAGATGCATCGAGATACTCAATACTTTGTGAATGGCCTACCCTGCCCATGGATTCCCTTAGAGGAATCACCCCATTTTTGACCGATGATGCTGGGACCCAGGGAGGGGAAGGCACTAGCCCAAGATCACAAGGCTAGTGATAGGGCAGGCATGGGGACCCCAGCCTTGCTGTCCTCACTGACCCATAAGGTACAAGTAGACAGATGTCATCAAAGAAGGGAAGTCACTAAAGGTAAGAACCATGGGCAGGGTGGGATGGGGTCTCACACCACTCCCCAGCAAGCCTTGCGATAAGCCCAGAGCCCTGCACTCCGCCTGGCACTTGGTAAGTGCCAGAAAACATTTGCAGATGGTAATACAGGTGCAGGATGCTGGCCAGTTTGGGAAAATAGAAGGAACCTGAGCTTGTGGGGGTAGGGCAGGAGTTTCTACCATATTTGTCAAGTCTTTTTTAAAGCAGGGTGGTGAGTTCATGGGTGTTCATTATATTATTGTCTATTTCATTGCCGTATGGCTAACATACTGTATAATTTTTATATGTGTGTTAAATACAAGAAAACAAAGGGGTTTTCTTCTGCTATCATATCACTCTGGACCCCATCTCAAGTAGCTTTAGCCAAAGTGGATGAAGTGGCTCTGATTTCCAAGGCAGCTACACCCCAGCAGGGGTCTTTTCAGCCTGTCACTTGTCCCTCCATTCCCAGAGCCTGTGTCACTCAGGGGTGGATCAGAGTATGGTGTGGCTGACTGAGGGGAAGTTCATCTCCAGTGGGGCGACAGCATCACTGTTGACGTGAGTCATCTAAATCAAGCCAGGCCTGGGAGGATGCTTGGAGATCCCCATCTGGAACGTGTGGTCCCACTGATGGATGCCATGAAGACAGGACAATGAGCATTCCTGTAGAACTAAGCCACCAACCAACACCTTTGTTCCCCACAGGCAGAAAGGGCAAGTTGATAAATAAATCTCACATGCAGTAGACAATTTCATTCAGTCAAATACAGGAGAAGGCATAGTTGGAGACTGCCAAGATGGATCCATAAAGTTGCAGAGTCTTGGGGTTTGAAGGGACCTTCAGAGCACTGGGCTGAGTCCCCTACAAGACTCGAGCCTTCCTTACGGGCTGTGCTCAGGTGGCCATGAACTATCTGGGGCAGCAGCAATTACGCTTTTTCTTTTTCTTGTTCCTCTCCTCTCCTCTCCTCTCCTCTCCTCTCCTTGCTTCTCCTCCCCTCCCCTCCCCTTTCTTCCCTTCCCCTCTTCTCCCCTCACCATCTCACTATCATTGACAGTAGGCTAAGTTTGAGGAGGCATTTTATTTTTACAAAATTTTACAAAAATTGTATCACCCTATGTACATTTCTCTGCACCTGGCTTTTCTCATAGATAATCTTTCTGGTGAAAGACCATTTGTTTCTAGCAGTTAGCATGTACCAGACACATTTATAAGCATATCACATGCATCAACTCAGTTTCACCCCCTAACAAGGTGTAGGGCAGATACTATTATAATCCCTTCTTTAGTGAAGAGAAGAGCGATCGTCAGAGAAGTCATGCATAATAGTTGGTAAGTGGTGGGATCTAGGGGCTTTTTTTTTTTTTCCGGTACCGGGAATGGAACTCAGGACCTCACGCTTGCCAGGCAGGTGTTGTGCCACTGAGCAATATCCCCAGCGATGGGATCGAGAACCGATCTGGCAGTCTGGCTCCAGATCCTGTGCCTGGCCAGTGTACCATATTGCCTTTCTGAACAGACACAAGATCTGTCTCATCCTTGCTAATAACTGAACAGGCATGGTTTAGATATAACACCTTTGCATTTTCCTACTGTCGGGTCTAATTTTTGACACTAGGATTTTGCAATAAATATCCTGTGTACACACAATTTTACAGACTGTTTCTATTGTTCCTAAGGCAGATTCCCAGAAATGGGATCATGGGTCAAAGAATCTGGGTTTTGGGTTAAAATAGCTATGGGGCCTATTGTTTGAGGCATCTTTCTACTAATGACCCATGTGATTTTTCACTCACTGGTTTTGATTCTGTCCCAAGGACCACACCTATGACCCTTTTTCTCTACGACAACCCCTGGCGGGTTGAGGACAAGGACTCTGCCTCCTTAGAGATGCTTCTCTGACTGTGTGTGGCTGGGTGTTCCCTGGTGTGGATATGTCTCAGGATGCAGCACCCCCAAGAGTGAGCTGGCCTATGCCCCTTCCGCTCACTGAAAGACATACTCAGGGAGGGATGGTATATTTCCTAACACAACCAATGTAGAAAGAAGCCCTGTAGCAGATACCAGTGACCAGCCAAACTCTGCCCCTAGATGATAAAACAGCATGCAGTCTTCTATTGAGGAGACACCAATGATTTGGAGCTGGGCAGGCTTTCCAGCACCTTCTAGTTCAATGTCTTTACAATAGCACCCTGGTGGGCAATGACTAAGCAAGGCTCACCCACTGGGTGTGTGGCAGCACTCCTGCAGCTGGGAACATGGGCACAGGGGGTGGGGGGTGCATTTCTCCAGCTCCCTCTGCCTGCTGGCTCCTAGGAACTGTCTTACTAGAAAGGCATAGTGTAAATATTTTGCTAAGCAGCCAAGAGAGGAAACTTACCCAGGCTGAGCTGCCCGTTGCTGGGCGCTGGCCATGGACACAATGCTCAATGAGGGCCATTATCTGGGAAGGGAGGGCTGTTTGTTCCGCTGCGGGATGGTGCCAGAGCCCAGAGCCACCAGGCTTGCCACTCAGGCTGCCACACAGAAGAGTCTCCTTGCACTCAGCAGACTTTGTGGTTATGCAATGCTGGGCCAGGAGGTTAACTCTCCCCGGCCAGGAGCCAGGCCTTGTTCCTTCCTGCCTGAGCATGTCCATCTGAAAATGCTCAAAATCGAGGGCTTCAGTATTTGCAAAATATGCTTAGACCCTGAACCTGCTGGTCTGTTCCAAAGGGTGCAGTGCTGGGGAGCCGCTGTGCCCATCGCTGCAGCCTCTGGCTCCCACCCACCCACCCAGGCTAGGGCTCCAGCTACAGTGTTGCCCACGGCTCTTTCCACTCTCTGTCTGGATGCTCATTTCCCCTTCTCCCTCTGTCACTGGTACTGGGCTAAGTCCTCTCCTAAGGACAACCCCATGTCTTCAAAGTCTTCGCTGATCACCCCAGCCCTCCTGACCTGAGCTGAAATAGTTTTCAACCCATGAACATTCTTGGGGGTATCTATCAAATGATCTGCTGTCCAGATGAGGCGCGGGGAGCTGACTGGCCTGAGAAGAGTCCGTGGGAGCCCCGGGTTTCCTTTCAAAACTGCTTCTCTCAGGCCTCATGCCCCATCTGACAGTGAACCATGCTGGCTACACCCGAGACTACAGTCGGCATCCAACCGCTCCCCATGGCCTCTGCAGCTGCCACCTGGTCTGCAACTCTGTTGCCTCCTGATGATGGCCTCAGCCTCCTGGCTGGCTCCGGGCTGCTGTCCTCCCTTCCTGCAGGTGGTCTCCACGCAAAAGGCAGGGCTAGCCAGAGGACAGTCAGGCCACACCTCCGCCTAGCCTCCTCTCGCTGCTCAGCCTCATCACCCTGGCCTCCTGGCTGTTCCCACCAGACAGGACCCTGCTTCAGTCCAAGTGCCCTGCCCAGACACCCACAGGGCAAGCTCTGCCCCCCCCCGCAGCTTTCTGCCCAATACCAGCCTCCAGGTCCCCTCAGTTCCTGACCTAAACGTCACCGCATCCCACCAGCCCAGCACCCCCATTCCTTTCCCAGATGTCGCCTTGTCACTTACTATACATTTTACTTAAGAAAAAGATAACGTGTTTGTATTTATTTTATATACACTTACAACTTAAATAGCTCATAAATATGTGTGTGTGTGTGTGTTCATCTACTTTCCCCACTAGAACATAATCCCAATGTGTTTTGCGTTTTGTCACCTGAAATGATGCTTGGCATCTTGTGTCCAAGTGGGGCTGAACTGAGAATGATCCACCTCTCTGAGGGTGGATGATGGTGGTGGCAGAATCACTGAGACTGGTTGGGTCAGGAGTTGGGGAGGAGACAGTTTGGCACACACCTGAGATCAACCTCTGCAGGAGGCTGCACAGATGCCATATTTTTAGGGCCTGATGGGTAAACACCCAGACACCTGGGCCTCAGTGTCCTCTCAGCCCAAGCCCACCTGCTGCAGAATAGCAAAGTCACACAGGTGGCCAAAAGACGCCACCGAGACAATGCTTTGACAACCCAGGCATGCCAGCCACTCCTCTTAGGCACTTAATTTGCAAGTTCAGGAATCTCTGTAAGTTCAAAGCCCTCCAGTGGGTGACTTGTAGGCCCTGCTGGACTTGGCCTCAGGGCTGAGTGCCTTAGAATGAGCTTCGTTCCTGGCTATAAATGTCTCTTGCATAAATAGAGGGGTGACAGGGCAAGGGGGAAGGTGCTAGGGCAGACACAGGAGAGGAGGATGAAGGCTTGGCTGCCAGATGATCCGAAAGATGGGCGCCAATGGCGCACAGGCATAGGCAAGATGGCAGGGCCTGTCCTGACAGGTGGGTCGGGCAGTTCCAGCCTGCGCTCGTATTCCCACACCTGCCCCTGTGCTGGCCAGGAGCGTGAGTCCAAGCAAACAGAAAATGGTGCTTTCAGTGTTGTGATGATTAACATTTTTATTTACCCATGGCAGGATTTCTTTTAGGTTGGCCAGCTTCATTCTAAAGAGGGGCCTGAAGTCAGTTCCCTATGTGACCTACAGCTCAAATCTCCCTTTTCTTGGTCTGCCCACCCCTCCCTTCTCTGCTCTGGCCTCTCTGATTTGCACTGGAGATAGTGTGCACGTGTGCGCCTTCCTTCCTCAGTCTTTGCTCCTTAATCCCCTATTCTCCTGTCTTTCCCTCTGTCCCTGCCTCTCTCTTTCCATTGCTTGCCTGGAGTTCTTCATGGCTCCCGCAGCTACACACATCACCTGTCTGCTCAGCACACCCCAGGCCTGCACTCCCTGTTCTGGGCACCCTGGCTTGGCTGTCCCGTTGTCTTCTAAAGTTCAGTCTGCTTAGCATCAGATTTACCTTCCCCCTGCCTCTGCCTTAAGCGACCACTGTGCTCCTAGACCTCCAGACTTGGGATCCCAGAGTTACTTCCCAATGCCACTCTCCTGTGTCCCATGCACGCTCCATGCCCTTGCGCCATACCCCACCCCACCCCTTCCCTCCTTTGTTCAATAGTTACCACCCAACCACCTGTGCAACAAGCAGGTTGACTGGGCCGAGGGACCACTCACCATGGCCTGTCTCTTGTCCATCTGTGGCACCAGCGGGACCATCCCTGCCCTGATTTAGAGAGGAAGCCTGTTCCAGAACTAGTCAATCCCACATCTGTAAGTAGCCAGGATGGCCCTGGGGCAAGTCACTTGCCATGTCTGAGCTTGGGCATCCTCTTCATTCCTATCCCACCTCTCCCCAGTCTGGCTGGAAAGGACCATCCACCGGCTTGCTACAGGTGACATCAAACTGAACAATACTTATGATCTTTATCCGTGATCATGTCTTCTCCCACAGAATGTAACCTCAACCTTCTTGGGCCTCCTAACCTCCAGTCTGGGACAGGGTCCTAAAGCTGCACATTAAAGAAGAACTCCAGGCTAATTCTGTTGTGGGGATTGTGGATCATGCTTGGAAGTCCAAACTCCCTCACCATTGCCAACACTGAGAGTCCTCTACCCTGCTTGCTAGACAAAGACCCTGTCTGTCACCCGGAGAGGCCTCAGCTGTAGCCAGACTGGCCTGGCCATTCACCATGCTGAGCCTAGAACAGGTCTGTCTTTCTCTGGCCAGTGCCCCAGCATGGAAAGCATGCCTGGTCCCATTTCCCTGAAAGTCTCTTTCAGAACCTGCAATGTCCACTTCAAATGCCTTCTCTTCTTGCCATGAAGCTCAAAAACGCCACTTGTCATGGGTACCCCAACAAACCCACAGTCTGTTTCTCCTGCCCAGGCTGCTGGTTGGACTGTCACCAACTCCCATGCCAGCTTCCTAACCACTGTGAGCTCCCTGAGGGCAGCTGTCCATCTTGCAGACCTTGGCATTCAGTAACAGATGCTCACTGTGCACCCATAGCAACCCCCACAGCACACTCTAGGGCTGCAGAGAAGGCAGGCAGAATGCCTACCTGAAGGGAAGCTACCCAAGCTAGAGACAAAGACATGGTCACACAGATCCTGGAGCAAGGGTGCCTGATGCCACAGAGGGAAAATCCAGAGAGGGAACAGCAAGTGAAGAGGATGCCCATGGAGGTGGGACATTCCACATAGAAGCAGGCAGGGGGAGGAAGAGGCTGGACTGGGAATGTAGAGGTGAGGTTCTGGTTCCATCCTGCAGATTGGAGGTTAGGAAATCCAGCCACATTTTGTACATAAAGTATTTTTCTGGAATGTAGCCATGTGTATCTTTATACATTGTCTATGGCTGCTTTCATATTGGGGAAGCAAAAGTTGCAAGAGAGGCTGTAAGACCTGCAAAGTTTAAAGTACATACTTTGTGTTTATCTAGAGGATAAATCTGTGACCCTTGCCACAGGTGTTGGAAGTGATGGGTGGATTTTCAGCAGGTGACAGCAGGGTCTGGTTTGTGTCTTATCTTCTTGTCTCTCAGGGATGATGTAGGGATGGGCTGGAGCAGACGAGCGACTAGAAGGAGTGGTTTGAGTGCTAGTACAGTTTTCCATGTAGGGGACAGATATCAACAGAACATTACTGCCTTTATGAAAAGATAATATTATGAGTTGCTATTGCCCATAGCCAGCTTAACCCTTTACATATATTTCTTCATTTGACCAGCAGGGGAATGGCTTGATGTAATTAGCGTTGTTACTCCCAGCTTACTGATATGGCATGGACAGGTGAAATAGCTTATGCAGGGTCACACAGCTAGTATGCCACAGAGCCAGGGCGCAAATCCAGTGATCCAAACTGAGTTGGGGCCCTTTATGCCACACACAAAGTCTTCAGGGCGAAGGATGTCTGCTTGTCACCAGATGCCTTGGAGTCTCCCTGAGAAGTCACAGAATACAAGTCTTCTGGTGGAGAAAATCTGCCATGCATGGAGCCAGCAGGAAGTAGGAGGCAGGAGTGAGGCTATTTTGGAGAAGCGACATGAAAAACCACGAAACTTCCTACCTGTCCTGTTTTGCTCCCATCTGTCCTGGGAAACAAGGCTGCCCCTTCCTTAGATAAAAAGGCATTTCTCCCCACACAGTGGCTCTGCCATTGGTGCTCAGAGAGCAAGCACTAAGCTTAGCACACGTCGGCTATTTTTAAAGAACTACACAAACAAACAGGGCTATGTAAATAAGAAAAAAATGAGATCATCCTTTAAAACCTAAAAATGTCTCTTTTCTATGGGGTGAGCAGCAAAACCTCAGAAAGGCCTGGGGCGTTTTTAGCCCCTCAAGACCTTTTCAGCTCAAAGCCTCCCAAAACCACCAGGCCTGGCTTTCCCTTCCTTGCACCCGCTGAGGGGAGGCCAGGTGGCCTGGGAGCTGCGACTCCTGGGTTTTATTCCTGGCTCTCTGGGCTTTGCCTGGAATGCCTAAAGCCACTGCCCAGTCCCAGCACAACTTTCTCAGGTCTCCATCCAGTGGGAGCCCTGGCTGGACGTGCAGACCAGCCTGTCCCCTCTGTCACAAAGGCCCTCAGCGCAGCTGTCGGAAGACACCTCTGTGCTCCCCTCACCATCTCTGTGCACATTTTAATCTTTCCCCATGCTCCTCTGCACCTTTTCCTCCATGTGGACAGATGCAGTCATTCAAACAGCCGAACAGCTGAGTTTAGGTCCTCGCCAACGCCGAGGAGATATCACAGGTCTCAAGAGGAGCTCGGGGCCTCTCTGTGCTACCTAAGGACTTCTTCTACCATTGACCCTGCTCCTGCCTGGACCCCACTGCCCACCCAGTGATTCTCGCCTTTGTCAACAGCATCACTGCTCTTCTTCCTTCTGCCACCTCTCACCCAATCCTTCTCTCCAGCCTCCTTTGTTATCCTTAAACACCAATGTTTGCTAAAGGATGGTTTTCAAATTGTGTTCCATGGAAATGCTTAAGAGCTCCTTCAATCATTACATGAGCATTTTATTCTAAAAATATAGCATGACCCCTATTATCACTAAACCGGAAAAATGAAGCTGCACCTTCAGATATGTTCCATAGCACACTGTGACCCACGGAACACTGTCAACGGGTACTGCCAGTTTAACTTGGTTTGTGTGGGCCTTGGAATAAGGTTTGGGTGGACCTTGAACTTCAGATCTTGAACTTCAGGGTTGAAATATATCTTCCACCAGAAATACTGGGTTTGAGCCCTCTACTGGGCATCTTTGTGTAGTTGTTGTTGTTAAGTTCAGGACCCTAAACACATATATCAAACCACACAAGCAAGCACACTCTGAAGCTTTCGTGACAGAGGATGTATTATGAGGATGATCACACAAGCATCATAAACGATTGTGGGGTTCTCCGTCTCGCTTTTGTGATAAGAAGGAATTCAAGCAGTTGTTGGGTATTAGACCAGAGCTCCCTTCTATTCCTCCCTGAATGCTCAGGTGGTGTGGAACTGAGACTCACTCCATGGCTGCAAGGCGTGCTGTTGAAAATCTGTTATCATTCACTGTGCAGCTGGGCCAGGCAAAGCAAGAAAGAGAAAGAGATACTGGATGGCTGCAGCTGGCAGAGCAATACAATGGCCATCCAGGGCAGAGATCAGCAAAGTTTATCTGGTTTCAAGGGACAGATGGTTTTAAGTAGCTGTACATAATGTGTAAGCGAATGGTGTGGCCGTGTTCCAGTAAAACTTTATTTACAAAATCAGGTGGCAGCTTGGATTAGACCCACAAGCCATAGTTTGTAGGTCCTTGATCTAAAACCTTATATTTCAGTGTTTTTATGCATCAAAGCACAGAGTTATTACTCTATTAATGGACTTTCATAAGTAAATATTAAAGACTTGAACTTATAAAATTAAATGTATATTAATAAACTGCCACTTTAATCTGATTTAAATATTAGCATTCTGTGTAAGATTTGACTTTTAAAAATGGCTTCTAGCAGGGCATGGTGGTGCACATCTGTAATTCCAGTCTTGGGAAGCTGAGACAGGAGAATCAAAAGTTTGAGGTCAGCCTGGGCTACACAGTGAGTTCAAGCCTGGCCTGGACTACATAGCAAGACTCTGTCCCAAACAAACAAGCAAACAAACAATCCCCAACCCCAAAAAACAAAAAACAAAAACAACAACAACAAAACCAAAAAGGTTTCTGACCAAATAATTTGAAAATTACTAGTACAAGAAGTCCCATGCTGACAAAATGCTTCCGTGCCCATTTTCAAATTGGCTTTGTCTCTGATCACTCACTCAGATGCTACATTTGTTCTACAGAGAGCCCCAGTTCAGGCCCATCCTGAAGAGGGGCTATGACCCCATGTTTCTCTGCCCTTAAATGACTCCAATAATTCCCCTGGGAACATAGATGTTCCCAAACCTCAGGTGGCACTAACAGGCCTTGTCTCTCTCTCCCTGGCATAGGGGAGTCTGCCAGCCTTGCACCTGCTGGCTTGGACCATGCCTTCTGCCCCCACAGATGCCACACATTTCCACCCTGGTGGGCCAGCTGTGCCACAATCACCTGGGCCCTCTAACAGCATCCATTAATCATGGATGTGCTGTTCCCCAGGGAGAGCACAGGAGGGGGGAGGGGTAGGTTTCTGGCTGGAACTGGCAGCTCATTTCCTGCTGGCAAGTCTCCTTCTCTACAGATTTCCCCTTGCAGCTGGCAGAGCCCACGTGGACAAAAGAGATTTGGGACATCAAATGGGGGAGGAAGAATTCCAGATCTAGGGAGGCTCACTGGGGCAGTCCCCTCACAGCTCTGCCTGCATCCCTCAGAGGGTGAGTTCTGTTTCCAGACTAGTTCAAACACCTATTGCATCCCTCGAGTAGTAAATCCAAATACTGCCCTGTGACTGCTAGCAGAGGAGACTCACACACAGAAGCAAACAGATGCAAAATCGAGGTACTAGGTACCGTCCCAGGGTGCCAAGGAAGGGGACCTATTCATTATAAGGCACCACTGATTCCTATTAAAATGCAGATATTCTTAGGGAAGGGTCATCTCTGAAGTTATAACTGCCTTTCTTCAGGATGCACCTTAATAGGAAAAAAAACTGGAAGGTCTTTTGCAGCTAGAGGTTCTGTCCCTTGTAGCTGTTTAACTGTATTTAAATTACTGAACCTCTTTGTGCTCATTTCCTTATCTGTACAAAAGGAGCCATAGGACCATCTTACTTGTAGCACTCAGACCAGACTGCAAGGTGCCCGGCCCTGTGTGCAGCAAGGCTGGTCCCTTGACTTCACCCTGACTCCAGGGCCCTGGAGCAGGTGGCAGAGCATAGCAGGTGGCAGGGCACAGCAGATGTATCACAGGAAGGGTGGTGGCTGAGCTGCCTGCATCAGTGGCAGAGGGTGGTGGGAAGGTGCTCACGTGTGGGAAGCCCTTGCTAGGTGTCTGGCTGTGTTCTAGGGGCCTCATCTGCATGTTCACCATGCCCTGTGAGGCAGGAGCCCCTGCTATCTCATTTCGTGAGTGAGAAAGCTAAGGCCAAGGGACAGAGCAACTTACCTCTGAAACCAGTAAGTAGTGCACAAGACCAGTACCTGTGGGAGCTTGGATTTGAACTCAGGGAGGTTCTACACAGCAAACACCCCTGCAAATGTCCCCCCTCAAAATGAGGCCCAAATACGCAGTTCTTCCTAGGGATCAGGAAATGCCACTTCACCTCCGCGGGAGAGCCCTGTCCAGGCTCGGGTCTGTGGGGCACAGGTGTGCTGCCAAGCTGTGGGCAGAAGCCCAGTCCTTCAGCACCCCACAGCCCATGCAGCTACAGCGATGCCTTCTCTGAGGTGGTTTGTGGCCTCAGGCCCTGCTCTGCACTGTGAGAAAACTTCTGCTCTCAAGAAAGGAGATGAGTCACTGCTCACGGCCAGCCAGGCTGGGAAACGCCCCTTGGACGTCACAGTTGAGACCACAGAGCCAAACACAGGATGGGGTGAGCATCTCTGGGGCTCCCAGAAGCCCTGAGTACCTGATCTCTGGATTCATCAGAACCCAAATACAGATTCCAGCGTCCTCCATCCCCAACCACCTGATGGAGGGGAAATGGGTATGCCAAGAAATCCACTTTCCTTCTTGCTTTCTTCTTTTTAACAGCCAGTCTTCTTCCACTCCCACCCCCAGATTCCAGGTGATCCTGATGCGCTCTGTAACAGACAAAACTTCTAAGACTCTATTACTGACCTAAAGAGCTTCTAACACTGCACATCTAAGATGAACGCCAGCCTGAACATCTATCCTGAAACCACAGCATGTATCTAAGAAGCCAGAAATATGTAAACATATACTGGGGTTGGGCCCTTCCAAAGCCAGTCCAATCAGTATCTCTGGAGCAGAGCTCTGGTACTGGAATTTTGGGAACTTCCCAGATGATTCTAACTTGTGGCCTGCCATGGGAACCACTGCCCCCAACCTGGCATTCTTCCAACTCTTCCACCAGGGGGCCCTGTGGAGCTGCTGCTCTGCCCCAAGGTCTGCTGCCTAGCTCCCCTGACCTGGCAGTGTTGCATTTCTGGGAGACAGCACGCAGACTGGTGGCAGTCAGGGCACCTGGGCCTACTCTTGACCAACTGGTAGTGAGGACTGACAGATCAGCTTTCCCAGAGACTCAAGGAAGGCAGTGATAATCATAATAACAACACCTTTTCAGTGGAAGAACAGAAACAAACTCATGCTTGATCAAAATTCCGCTCTAGTGAGCCAGCGCAGCCACAGCTTCTTCTTACCTGTGCTCAAGGCACCACTTCCGGTGACCAAAACTAAAACGCTCTTCTCTCTGGAAACCAGTGTTCATGTCCACTCCTGTTGAAGCTGCCTCCTCTCACGCACGGCTCCTCCCTCTGGAGGGGAGAGCTTTCCTGGCCAGTGTCTTTTGAGGCTCTTCCATGAACTACTTCAAGGACTGCTGAGTTTATATCTCAAATCCTGCAGAGGTGGTGGAAAGTCATGGTCAAAGAGTTTTCTTGATCAACTTCTTCAGACACAGAATAATTTCTGCCTGGTTCCAGTAGGCCAAGGCCCCAACTCCTCCCAAGGTGTTTTGCTTGTAACAGGATCTGATTCCCATATCCCTCAAGGAGATGGTGTGGTGACACTGGAATCCACCCTACTACCTTGTGCCAACCCTGAAGTTCCTGAGCCTCTGATTTTTCACCAGTGTGGTCAGCAGGATTTTAAGAAGGCCCTCAAAACTCTCCCCACCCCATCCTTGGTGCACAGTCCTGCACAATCTCCAGGACTAGGGATATGCTGGATGATAAGGTTCTGTTATAGGGCACAATTGATCTTCAAATAGGGAGGTTATCAAGGAATGAGCTAATCAGGAAAGCTCGAAAAAGAAAAGTTTTGTCTGGCTAGTTACAGATGAAAAGTCAGAAGGATTAGAATTAGGATTCAACATGCCTTGCTGGTTTGAAGATGGAGGGGCCATTTGGGAAGGACCTGGAAGCAGCTACTAGAAGCTTGAGAGCAACAGCCTAGCTGACAACCAGCAAGGAAACAGAACCTCAGTCCTACAACCACAAGGACTTGGGTTTTGTCAATACCCGGAATGAGACTGGAAAAGCAGAATGTTCCCCAGAGTCTCCAGATACAAACTTGGCTTCCAACACCCTCATGTCAGCCTGAGTGAGTCCAGCCACTTCATACAGACTTCTGACCTACAGAACTAAGCTAACAAAGGCATGTGGTGTTCAGCCACTAAGTGTGAGGTTGTTAAACAGCAAGAGAAAACTAATGCACCTGTGCAAGTGACTGGAATTGGGGCCCGGGTGAGGATTAAATACAGTAATAGACATAAGAGCACACTGTATTCCCCAAATCACTAAACAAAACAAAATGTTCAGAGCCAAGGGAAGCCTGGGTCAGGGCAGGAGCTCAACAATGATTACTGAATGGATGGATGGATGAGTGAACATTGGTTTTTAACAATTGACTTAGCAGGCTGTTGTAAGGCTCAAATAAGAAAACTCAGAGGAGAGTGCTTCCTAAACCAGAACACATGAGTTGATTTTGTCGTTTATAGCATGGCATGTCACATCCACACTGTACCCTTTGACTGTGCTCTATTTATCTGCTCCAGACAGTGTGGTGGGATGGCTGAGAATGTGGTTTTCAGGGTTGGGGCACCTGAGTTCAAGCCCTGGCTCTTCTTTTTATGACCTCAGTAGCTTTGGATAGTTGCTGTGCCTGCAAAGGGGCTGAG
The DNA here is from genome assembly GCA_028451465.1 of Erethizon dorsatum. Lineage (NCBI taxonomy): Eukaryota > Metazoa > Chordata > Mammalia > Rodentia > Erethizontidae > Erethizon > Erethizon dorsatum. The sequence goes on along the minus strand of CM051827.1, from coordinate 101,990,612 downwards.
AATGGCGAGTACCTCTCAGGTTTTTCATGAATCAGTTCTCATAAAGGGCCTAGAACAATGCTTCACATGTGATACGCCTCACATAATTGCTAGGGATTTTGTCCCAGAGTGAAGCTTGACAGTCTAGGACTGGAGTCTCCGATACACAGGCCTGGGGCATTGTCCCCTTGCTCCTCTTGGGCACCATGCTTTGCATTAACCCAACATTGGAATGTCTAGTGCTGGGCACCCACATTATACTGCTGATTCCTATAAAACACACAGGGCACCCAACCCCCTCTGCTATACCTTGCCTGCCATACCTGCCACTATGAAATCCAGCCAGCCCTGCTCCACACCCCAGGACACCATCCCATCACCATACTGCAGTGAAACTGGACTTGCACCATGGCAGTCATCTACCATTTCCTGATTCTGTCATCTGAACCATTCAAAGGTTTTACAATTGCACAGTTCTCCATTATTCCCAAATATGACCTTATACCTTCCAATAGATTGCATTTACTAATTTAAAAAATGGTGACATACTGTTCTTCCCTCTGATGTCTCAGAATATATTGAGTCCACAATTTCCTACCTCCAAGCCTTTGCTTGGGCAGTTTCTTCTTGTTGGCATACCCTCCCCTCCCCCACAGCCATGTCTACTTGGCCCAATCCTGCTCATCCTCCCTCAGCTGGTTTAGTCACCTCCTACAAGGCTGGGCATGAGTTCTCCCTCCTGGAACATCCAAAGCACATTTGCTGTGCCTCTCCTAAGTCTAAGGAGGGGGAGGGGAAGATGATGAAAAAAGAATTAAGATGTGTTATGTACATGTACCAACTCCCCGTGATGAATGTAATTATTATGTAGTTACTGCAAACATGTACTAATAAAAAAAGACTAACAACAAACAGTGCCCACTGTGCATAAAGACACCATGAGCTGCAAGTCCTTCCACATTGCACAAAGCCCAAGTGGGGCCAGCATGACTCATTGTCAGCCATAGTAGGTGTCTCACACACAGTCAGTGCACAAAAGCCCTTTTAGAACACAATTTTGCAGTTCATTCATTTCACAGATGTGTATTCAGTGCCTATTTGGGTTGGACCAGATAGTAGTTTGCAAGGATAAAAGATGACCAAGATGTAGCCCTGCCTTCAAGGGGACTGCAGTGGAGTAGTCCATTTTGATGGCATCCAAGTGTGCATATGAGAGAAAGGGGTGGGGAGATAGGATATTTCACATAATCAGAGAACCCCCAAATGGCTAGAATGTTCAAGAAATAGCATGTTGTCCCAATGACTGGAGCAGAGGGGCACTAATGGCTATGAGGGAGGAGAAGGGCAGGGAAGGAGCAGGAAGCTTTGCTTGAGGAAGAAGCCTGGACTGGCCAGGAAGTAAAATCACAGAACTGCTCTGATGCATGAGGTGATGCAGTCAGGACAAGGGGCATGGCTCAGGGTAGATGGGACTGGGTGGAAGCAGGGAGATTTCTGTGGGAGCCATAGCAGTGAGACAGTCACTGATGCTGCATGTCAGAGAGCTGCCCCACCACATCTGTGTCCACAGTTCCCTGAAAATGTCACATGCAACTGAGGTTCTACATGTCAAACTGAACCCTATTCTCCCCAAAACATGACTGAAATAAAAGAGGAATGCATAAAGAAGGACAGATCCATAGTAGCTTGCCAGGAAGCCTGAGGAGACAGACAAGAAGGAGGAACAAAAGCCTTGCTTGGGGCCACATTGACCTCACCTGGCCTGGCAGGGATGGCCCACCTGACAGAGCAGGAGACCTGCTCAGAGGCAGAGGACCACAATGTAAGCAGAAGAGAATCCTCTGGGTTTAAGTGGAGAGGAGGGAAGCTATTAAGAACAGAGAACATCCACCTTATATGGACTTTGGGTGCATGGTTTTTCTGTCCCAGAGGCCCCTGGCCTGGCACAACTTGACGGTTTATTACAGAAGCTTCCTGAAGAATCCATCCACTCTGAAGCAACAGTTTGCGCCCTAAGGTTTTCTGCATCTCTCGCCTTGCCTTAAAACTCCTTCCCTCACTGTTTCCTCCTATCCCGGACTACTACGTCATATGCCTTGCACAGTCCTGAGCAAGCTACCGCACTCCCATCCCCACCTGGAGGAAACACCTCATCCTCAGTGAGGCCAACCTTGCCTCCCCATCCCAGACATGCCAGGGCTCTGTGGAGCTGCTGCTTCCCCTTCCCCACCTGAGTGATGATCTAAGGTTGGTCTCACCAACACATTATCTTGATATTTGGAGACCTGGCATTTAAAAGTCTCTACAAAAATGCTGAGAATCTGATTGACATTGGACTTGATAGCTCCATTATTAACTGCTAGAGGGCAACAAGGCAAAGACCTGAGAGCTTTGAGGAAAAAGAGTTAAAATAAAGAGATCAATTACTCACCCAAGTCTCAAAGTGAAAGAGAGAAGCACTAAAATAGGATGCCACCCACTTATCTATTCTTAAAAAATTACTCAAGGAATTATCCAACAAAATAAAAACTGTATCAGAATAAGTAATCCAAGAAAGGGCAAGATAGGATACACAAGGGACAGTGAAGATAACAGACTGAAAAAAGCACAGTCACGCCTAAACAAATAACCACAATCATGAGCTCATGTTGCTGGGGACTAGATGCCATTTAATTCTTGACATGAATACAGAAATATCTTTTATTGAAGGGTAACTTTTTTTTAAAAGAAAAGGAAGATGAAGACATTTTAAGCCACCGTGTGTGGGGGGAGAAGATAAGAACAAAGAAAATTCAATTAATTTAGCGAAAGTTAAGAAAGGAAAAATTAAAAAGAAAGGAAAAATGTAATAAACAAAAGACACAAAATAAAATTACAAAAGTAAGACCAAACATATTAATGAATACAGTTAACATGAATACATTAAATTACCTTATTCTAACTTAAGAGACCAGGATGGGTAAAAGAAAAAAAAATCAGGCTATTTGCCATTTTGAAATAATACACTTAAATTGGCAAAGAAAGGTTGAAATTTTTTAAAAAATGTAAAAAGAGTTGTAATAGGCTAAGTGATAACAAAAAGAATGCAAGAAAGTCAATATTAATCTCAGACAAACTACAAAGATGTTAGATAAAGTGGGACATTTTATATTTCTAAAGGGCCTAATTCTACAAAAAGATACACAAATCATGAGGCTCTACTCTCACCAGAGCAAGAGGACCATAAAATATATGAAACAATACATTCTTACAACCACAGGAAGAGCAGGTAGAACGACGAATGCATTGACACAATGGTATTAATCAGTAACTTGATAAACAAGTCATCTCCAAAGAAGGACAGGGAAGATTTGAAGACGTAGTTAGTAACTTCATTCACTCTCAAGATATGGATAAATACCTTTTCCTCAAATGCCCCTGTGCTGGACTGCAAAAAGACCTCAAGTTCCAAAGGCTCAAGCTGAATAGAAGGTGGACTCAGTTCTCAACAAAAAAATTAGAAATGAACAAATATCAAAAAATAAAAGTAAACACATAAACGGTGCACCTGATAGTTTCAAAATGCTTTGATTTAAAGAAGCCAGGAAAACTGCAATTGGAGGATAATTATAAATTGAGATCCCTACTTTTCAAAATTTCTGGCATGTGGCTAAAGCTGCAAGGGAAAATATGAACTTTAAATCCATTCATAATAAAAGAAGGGCTGAAACTAAAGAGCAAAATCACAAATATAAGTGCTAAGAAAGGTGATGTAAATAGAGACGAAAAACTTTTAAGAGAACTTGAATATAAATTTGTGAGAATGAATTTACAAACATGATTTTCTAGAAATTATAAATCATAAAACTGAAGGAAAGGAAGGAAAAAAGGAAAAGAAGAAAAAGTCAATAGACCAATAACTACAGAAAAGACAGAGAGGGCTGTTGAAGAGGGAATTCCAAATTAGCAGGGAAAGAATGGATTATTTAAGTAAAAGATCTGGGACAACTGGCTGGCTGTCTATTCATTCAGCAAATGTTTACTAAATGCCTGCTATGTGTCAGGCGCTGTCCTGGGCACTAGGAATGCAGCAGTGAACAGAACAGAAAGGACCCTTGTCCTTATGGGGCTGGGCGGCTAGCCCGGGGGGTACACAATAAAACAGGTAAATTAAGTGGTGTGGCAAATGGTGCCACAAAGAAAATTGAACAGCAAAATGGAGAACAGAGTAAAGGAGGGAGGAGAATGCTATTTTAAATAGGGTCCATGTCACACACACACACACACACACACACACACACACACACACACACACGCTTATACAGACTAAAGATGGGAACAGCACACAAGCAAACCCATCAAAAAAATGCTGTACCTATTTGAATATTTGTATAATGTAGTGTTGGGAAATACCTTTAAAAGGCTGAACTGGACCTCAGTGCTCTTAAAAGAAAAGATTAACACATTTCACTACACAAAAATATTAAGTGCTCCATATAACAAAAGACCCCTTCAATAGTTCAAAAGCAAATGACAGACTGGATAAAAATATTTGGAAATTTTTGAATTCTTAAGAGCAGGTTCAATTCTTAGAATTCTAAAAATAAGAGGACTTAAATATTATTTACTCTATCAAGGTAATTATTTTGTCAGACATGTTGTTTGTGGTGGAATATTCAATAATAAAATAGGTATTGGGATGTATTACAACACATATAAGAAGAGTCAATATCCATAATATGTAATAAATACCTACAAAACAATAAGAAAAGATGTATAACCAATAAAATGGAGAGAAGAAATAAATAAATATTGAAGTAATAAAATGTCTAATAAAGGTATGTAAATATGCTGACATGATTAACTATTACAGGCATATGGTAAAAGTCAGTATTATTCTTCCCCAATTGGTTAGCAAAGAGGAAAATGATTGCCACCACGAAGTGTTGGAGAGGCATGGCAAAAGAATACATCTCAAACACTACCAGCAGGTGTAGATTAGGAAACAATTTTGACATATCTACCAAAATTTATTTTGACCTGAAGCTTCACAGGTGCACACACATCAACATACACAAACATGCAAAGGCCCAAGTATGGATGATTGCTTCAGCACTGTTTTTAACAGTGAAAATGGAAACAGCCTTAAAATCCATCGGCAGGGAACTAGGTGAATGAGTAAAAGACAGTAAGTCCACCCCGTGGAGTAGTAACAGGATAATAACTTTTCTAAATGAGAGATAAACATATACTCCTGCCAATAATAGAGATTCATTTGACTTTTTCTATGCATCAAGTATAAGCATAAGCTCACCTCACAGGTGGCCCCTGAACTTCTCCCAGCCTGCAGAATGGAAGGCACTATGCTGGCTTCCTTTTCTACCCGAGACTTGGAGAGGTACAGAGGGCTGGCCACGTGGCAAGCCTTGATCTGACTCAGATGCCCAAATAATGAGCTAATGCACACAGTTCTTCTGGGGTGGGAAAAGCAAAACACACACACACACACACACACACACACACACACACACACACACACACACACACACACACACACTCGTCGGTGGGGCTAGGAATGCTAGAAAGGTCCCGGAGGACAAAACCCACACTGTCAGCTTGTCCTAGGTGGGACTGCAACATGGTGGGCTTTGGAACATGCATTTTCTTCTGTATGCACTTCCTTACTGTTCTTCTTTTACAACAATAAGCATGTTTCATTTTAACAATTTAAAAACCATAGAACAGTACAGATACAAAGTAGAATGGGGGTTGTCAGGAGCTAGGGACACCAGGAATGGGAAGTTACTGTTTGTGGGCACAGAGCTTCGGTTTACAGGATGAAAGTGTTCTGGGGGTGGATGGTGGTGACACAGGCACACTTGTATAAACGCATTTAATACCACTGAACTGCACACTTAAAAATGGTTAAGACGGGAAGGGTAACGTTATGTAGATTCTACCACGATGAGAAATGAGGAAGTGTCTTCTTTTTTCAGACAGTCAAACAGGGAAGGGCCACTGGGGGCAGAGGGGCCTATCTGCAAGGTGGCACCCACCCAGGGCCAGAAGGACCAGGACCAGCTCCTCTGCACGCCCCACCTAAAGCCACAAGGGGAGCAGCCCAAGAGCTCACTTCCTGCTCTCCTGGGGAGCCAGAGCATCACAGCACGGCCTCTGTGGCAGGTAGAGGGAGCCCCACAGCCCACCTGGGCCCTGAGGTTGGCATCACTGTGGCTCGTAAAGGGTTAGGAAAACCCCAGATGCCTGGCATGGGCCAGCCTCAGTGGATCTCAGGCTCCAGGCTGGGCTTCCTACCCTGATCCCAGAGAAGGTGGAGGAGGATGGCTCTGGGTCCCTGCCACCCTCCTGACACGCGGCCACACCTTCCCGCCCCGGCTCTGACATGTACGGATGGAGCCAACACAGGAAAGCTGAATTTGATCTGCTGGGGGCAGGGAATTGTGGGACGAATCTATTTTCATTTTTATTTCTACTGTTGTGGTCTGTGGATCAATAAGAAAATCCAACAATCAAAGACACCGGAATAATCCTGGTGGATCATGCCAGGATACTGGCAATTGAGAGGGGAAACAGAGAATTACTGGCGTGCCTCATTTACCTGATGTCAAGGAAGTAGCAGGGGATGGCCTGGGGAGTCAGCCCTGACATCATCAAAAGGACTGCGGCTCAGACTCTGGTTTATCCGCTAATAGCTGTGCGGCCTCGGGTGAATTACTGAAGCTCTCTGCACCTGCGCCTCACTTTCCTCATCAGTCAGAAATGAAGAGTCTCACCTCTCCCCAGGTTGGGAGGGGATCACATGAAACAAAGCATGTACAAGATTAGCATGGACCCAGCATACAAGAGGCACTCAGCAAATGCCTGTGTCCGTTCCTCTTCTTCTGGCTCCCGTTTTGGGGTCAGGTCCAGCTCTGCAAGGTCCCCACCTTCCTCCCTATATGCAGGCATCAAGCTGTCCCTTTCTTGAACTCTCACCTCTGCACAAAAGCCTGCACTGCAGCCTGAGAACACTGTTGCTGCCTGGGATCCTTCCTGTCCCCGACTGTGTCCTCCAGGCAAAAGGCTCCCCACTCACATGGTAGCTGACTCAGGAATGAGTGAGGTTTCCCCACAACAGGAGTGAGCAGAGATAGAGGCAGCAGGGCTCTGAGGTTTGGCTACAGACAGACAGACATGCTTGGAAAATACCCAGGAACAGGAAGGCTTCCAAGGAAAGGCAGGGGTGATAGACAGTACAATACCATGCCACCAACTCTGCACTGAGACAGGCAGAAGAAAGACTCATGGTCTCCAGGCACTGCAGAGACGCAGAAGGGGTGCTGGTGTGTTGGAGGGCACAGCCCAGGGACTAGCGAAGGAAGGAGGGCCAGGAAGAGCAGCTGAGTCCTTGGTGCTACGGCTGCAGGTTCATGTGCTAAGAGAGGCCAGTGCTCACACTACAGCTGGGGGAGTGATTTCCTGCCATATTCGGCCATCACATGGTGGCCCCCTCTCACTGAAAGTCCCCCCAGGACACTCATCCCAGAGGTGCAGAGAGGACACCTCTCCCCTCCCTGGGTACAAATGCAAGCCCACGGATGCCCCACATTGTAGGTCCAACTGATTTGACTGCAACAAGACGCTTGCCTTCATTGGGCAGGACCCCAGGGTGCAGAGATCTGGCCTCTGTCTCAGGGTGTCACTGATCTCAAGGTGAAGGCGGACAAGAAAACCAGGAACCCCCACCCACGCTGCTTCCCCAAAGAAGGAAAACAGCATCTTCCTAGTTTATAGAGACAGAAGCCAGGAATAGTACAGGAATCCAGCATTTACTGAGTGCCTATCATCTGCCAATACTGTCCTTATGTCATTATCACACTAAGGCTATAGGCAGGATCCATCATCGCTCTCTGAAAGCTGAGGAAACCAAGGCTTAGAACATGGGGAGATGGGACAGGCCTGCACGACAAGGAGAGCTGAGGCTTTGGCATTAAATAAAACTGGATGCCACCAGTCCTTGTCACTGTGTGGCCTCTAGCAGGTCACTTAACACCTGAGGGTCTCTGTTTCCTCACCTCTAAAATGGGAGCAACAGCACACTCCCCCCGCCAGTGTAAGAACTGAATAGTGCAGGGTAGACTTTCCAAAACATGAGACCATCTCCCTCTTCCTCTTTTGGTTATTTCTGATCTTTTAGATTTACTCATACCTACGATGAACTTGTCTTTGAAAATAAGATATTGTACTAGATTCCATAACAAGATCACTGCAAACTATTCCCAGGGAGGACACAGCAAAAGAAAAGCAAGTCAAGAGAGACCCTGAGAGACCCCGGGGACTGAGAACCACACTCACACTGCAGGGTGGGGCGACTAATGCCCATTGAGAAGGTTGCACAATTCGCTGCGTGTCTGCAGGGAGACTTGCTTTCTGCCCCCACACAGCTGCCTCCTCAGCTCAGAGGGGAAGCCTGGTGACCAGGGTCCTCCAGAGACCCAGCCAAGGTACTGGTCTAGTGTCCAACGTGCCCCATTCCTGCCTCTGCTGCTCCTACCCCGCCCCCACCACTTAGAGTTTCCCCAAACAGAAAAGCCATGCCAAAGGAAGCTGCCTGCCACAGAGCCCACTTGGCCTGCGGTGGTGCTCTTCTTTGCTGGGGATATGTGGCCACCTTTTTCCATAGAAGTTTCCATTGCATCAGTTGTTTACGTTGTCACCACCTATAGGCAGGCTCTGGTTTCAAATCAGTGAACCATAGCAGGCCTCATGGGGCCAGCCATAACTTACAGGGAGAGAAGGGAGGCTGTCACTATCGTCAAGGGACCTGCAGCTCTGGGGCAGTCTCCAGAGCCAGCCCTGACCCTGGACTACTCTTCATCTAGGAGTATTTAGGTGCATGGGGTCCTGGGTTCAAATTCTACCTCCTCCACTTCTCAGCTTTGCCACCATGGGCAGGTTATTTAGCTGACATCTCGGCAGGGAACTAATCTATAAAGTAGGAGGAACGTGACCAGCTGCCTGGCTGGATTTGAGGGAGGTACTCAGAATGGCACCCGACCCAGGCACTAAACACATGTCAAGAAGTGTGGACAGAATCTTCTTTTCCACCAGCCTGGCTCAGACTTCCATGCCCATCCACTCCTCTGGACTCCTGCCTGCTCACTCTCCCTACAGCCAGGCAGACCCTCGGTATACCTGTCTCGCACCATGACCCTCCCATCCCAGTCCTCCAGAGGGTCCCTGTAGGGACAGTCTCCACTTAGGATCCCCTTTACCGGCCTTCCAGGCTGCCCCTGGCCTCAGCATGCCCCTGGGAAATCCCATCTCTTGCCAAACTCCCAGGCTCAGCATTTCCACGCCTCTGTGGTTCTCTCTGTGGAATGTTTTTCTCCATTTCACTGTGAGCAAATCCAGCCCCCATCAGCCTGAGGGACCAAGCGCACACGCTGCCTCCTCCATACAGCCCTCCACGGCCCACCCCTTCTGGCCAGTAGTGAGCTCTCAGTGTCTCACTAATGCCTTCCTTTACTGGGGTGCTTACCTCCTCTCCCCTGCGTGTGGAATATTATCCGTGCACACACTTGTCGGCATCACAGACAAAACACACAATCCTCGAGGACGGGTAGGGGTGTGTGTGATTCATTTCTGTATCACTCAAGGAGCCTTGAACACAACTGGTGACAATAAGTGAGTGAATAAACACTGAGTTCTCTCAATTTACTACCCCTGGGCGACAAGGGAAAAATATCTGTGGGTTTGCGGGTGAGGCTGAATCAACAGCCCAATGGCAGCTGTACGCTCTTTTTGGCCCTGTTGAGGGACCCCGCAGACTCACCCCCACTCGGCTCCCTACTGAGTGCACAGCCCAGGGCCCGGTGGCCTGTCCAGGGACAGACTCTGCGCCTCTGCACGGGTGCTCCAGAAGTCCTCAGAGGTAGCCACCGGGAGTCCAGGAGCCATGGCTGACTTCCAACAGTTCCTTGTCAGCCCCCACTCCACGTGCCCCAGGCTCTGGGGGAGCTGGCTCCCAAAGTCTCTGGAGCCTACCAGCTTCTGTGCACTTACTTCCTGCCTTGTCCCCCATCTCCCCACATGACTCCCGTCTGCACTGCCCAGAGGGGACTCGTGTCACAGCTCTGGCTAGGCTGAGGCTGGATGACACCCTGGGAGGCGAGGAGCTTCTCCCTTCTCCAGCACCCGCTCAGGACGGACCATGTTTATTCTCCTGCAGACTGTGAGCACCTTCAGGGCAAGAACACAGCGTACCATCTGCGCCTCCCGTGCTGAGCACAGTGCTTGGCATGTGGGTGGCTCCATGAAGGCTGAATGAATGAGTGGTTGGAGAACAATGAACATACTCCACAGTGCCAGCCTGCCAGGTTGCTGCCCTACATCACCACACTCAGGACCTCCCTTTCCAAGAACAAGTGGCAGGGGGATTTGCCAACCTGGCAGGTGTACCACCCATTTAGACCAAAGGGTGTATGGGGTGCCTGCCACCCTGCTGTGCTGCAGCTCCCAGGACCCAGGATGGCCTGAAGTCACAGGACAGTTGGTACCTTTGTGTTGGCCATGAGGCCTGGGAACCTGGAGATGGGCCGAGACTCTGGGGCAGGTCCAGAAGCAGGAGAGGAATCTGAAGGGTGCTCCCTCTCTGGTCACTCCGTACAATACCTTCCCTGTTTTTGGCCCCATCTGTGTGCCCGTCCCAGATTGTACCCGACACCTTCCCATCTTCTTCCTTGTCTCTGGGTTCACCCCTGCCTGGTCCCCTCCCAGGCCATCTCTACCTCTAAACAGCTGAATGTACAGAACTAAGATGCACCATATGGGCTGGAGTGGGGTGGTAGGACCTGGATCTGACTGACTGCACACTGCCATGAACTGACCAAGTGACCAAGAACAACTCATGTCCACCTGTAGACCTCGGTTTCTCCCTCTGTCAACCCAAAGACCTGAACAAGGCCATCTCTACCTGACCCCTTCTGTTCCAACTCCCTGTCAAGTGACTGATCTCTTTACTGGCCAGAATAATTCTTTCCAATTAAAGACAAACAGAAAGAACCATGTGTCTTTGTCTCCTTCCCTGAAAAACTTTGGGAATACAAGTTATATCCCCTTGGAGAAATCCTTGAAGAAATGTCCCCATTGAGTAGCAATTTCTATGCCCATATACCACCATATACCACTTGCATATCTGCTCTGTCTTCTGACTTTAACAATTAGTGAAATAAGCATGGGTCACTCTCATTTTATAGAATGTGAGGCTCAGGGAGGTGAGGGGGTTGCCCAAAGGCCCTCAGCTAGTGGGAGGCCAAAGTGGGAACAGCCCCCAGGTACCACACCACATATGCCCAGGCAGGATACTTTAATAAAACTGCAGCATCATCCCCATGTGTCCCATGAGCTCTTGTCCTGAGGGGTGAGTGCACAGCCCTTGTGGTGAGTGCAGGAGCCTGATTCCTAGGAGCCAGGCTCCTTCCAGGCCCAGCGCTCCAGACGACAGGCTATGCTGACCACAAGGCCATGCCCCAGCAACAAAGCCTGCATTTCTGAAGACTCCAGCCCCTTCTGCCGTCACAGGCCTCCAAGCCTTTGAACCCAGCCCCGAACAATGGAAGCTCCACCCAGCAAGACAGGGTAATGCCTCCTTCCTCTGGTCTCCCGGGCCCCACTGGTAGCAGGCTCTATCTCTGAGACTTTTAGATGAGGCCCAATTGCATGTGATGTGACCACCAAACAGAGCAGGAGAGAAGGCTGGGCCCAGAGCCCTAGAAGAGGAGGGAAGACTGCAATTCTGAGCCCTTTTCCAGCCTTGCTGTGGTTTTGCACTGTTACTTTCAGGACGTACTGGTCCCGTCTTCACGTCATACTGTACACTCCCTAATGGATGCCACACACACTTGTGTAGTGTACAACTTGCACTGCCATTCACAAACTATGGCTTTGGACTATCCCCTGCACACCATTTATCCCCATTGCAATCAAAGAACTAATTATATAATTACTTCTTATCCCCTCATGGAATACAAATTCCCAGGAGAGGACCAGGACCTGTTTGTTGTGTCCCTAAATTCTAGCCCAGACCTTAGCATTATATAACACAAAATGGGCATATAAAATACACATTGGATTAATAAACTCATTTGGCCATTCACTTATGCATTAAATCTGAAGGACAGTGGGCCTCGCCTGGAGTTGAAGGAAAGACGCCTATGCTCTGGGCCAGCTTCCCCCTTTGTTTTGCCTGACCCTTAAGCAAGGTCTTCCTGCTCTCTGGGTCTCAAGTCTCATTTATAAAATGGAGACTTCCATGCTAAATTTGCACGACCCCAAGGTGAGTGCCTCGTGCAATCCTGTGCCTCACCCATCACCAGAGGCTGGTTTCCGTATTTCCAGGTCCTGCTCAGGCCCCAATCTATGAAAAGTGCTCAGCAAAGCCAGCAGAGAAAGGCCTCCTTGCAGCCCCGGTGACACAAAGCCACTGTTGGGGGAGGAGTTATTGCTCCTGGACTGTATCTCTGGGACAGAGAAGTAACACCGATGTTTCCTTGGGGAACAGCGTCTTCAGTGGGCTTGTAGGGCAGCTTTGGGTTCCTCTGGCTTCAAGGGACTTGCCGAGATCAGAGGGACAAAACATCAGAGCCAGGACAAACCCAGGCATCCTGTGTGGAAGTTTGGGCCTCTTCAGCATGCACTGTAAAGTGTGGCTCCCACGCACATGGGCATAGCCGCTATGGACCAGCAAGGCACATACAAAATGTCAGAAGAAGGAGAATTGACTTACAAAGAGTGAGACAGGAGCTTTGAGGGGCTGGAGGGCTCCTGGAGGGCTCCTGGAGGGAGAGAGGGCAGCATCTGGCTGGGGGACGGCATCTGCACAGCGTGCCTGCAGATGAGCCTGATCAAGACTCTACAGGGCCCCATGCTCAAATGAGGGGCAGCTGCTTTCCTACCTGTAGAGCTGTCTGGATAACAGGACCTGTCTCCCAGAGCGAGGCAGCAGACAGCGTGTGCACCACCTCCCTCTGAGGCTGCGCCCTGGGAGGACTCTCCCCATGACAGCCCCAGCTTCCCGGTCGCATCGCATCGTCTAGGTGGATTCTGTGAGGCTGCTGTAAAGAATCGCCACAAACCCAATGCACCAAGATCACACACATTTGTTATTGGAGGGCTCTGGAAGCAGGAAGTCCAAAATGGATCTCACTGGACTAAAATCAAGGTGTTGGCAGGGCTGCTAGGGGAAAATCTCTCCTTTCGCCTTTTCTAGCTTTCAGAAGCTGCCCTGTGCCTTGGCTCCGAGTCCCCCTCAAAGCTATCAATGCCCAGTCCTGTCTTACTCACCTAACCCCGATGCTCTCTTCTGCCTCCACCTGCCACATTTGAATTATCATGACACTCCATAAATTTGTACAATTAAAATAAATATATATATATATATATATATATATATATATATATATATATTACTTTTTACAGGTCATTATGATTACTTTCGCTCACATAGATAATCAAGGAAATCACCATGTCAAGCCAGCTGATTTGCAACTTTAATTCATTGCTACTTTAATTCCCCTTTGTCACGTAACCTAACATCATCACAGGTTCTGGGAATTAGGATGTGGACGTCTTTGCAGTGGGGTGTGTGGAGGGGTGGCATCCTCTGCTTCCACCCTGCGTGAAACAGCTCCAGGAGGAGGCAACCTGGAAGATGAGGCAGAGCAATGGTGGGAGAGACAGTGGGTGGCTGCGTGGGGAGAGGGTGGCAGCAAACACACTCACACCTGTGTACAGCAGCAGCAGTGGCTTCCTGGTCACCTGCTTAGCGCATATCACCCTTGAAAACTGTCATGCTTCCACACTGAGCAGACACAGGCAGCTTCCACAGTGCCTGCAGGAGCACAGCCAGGAATAACGCCACTGAAATGGAAAACAGCCCCTGCCTGGGCTTCACTTGGTCTCACTCTACTCTCCCACCACCACATGGAGGGAGGTTCCTGTGGGTCTAAGTTGGAGGCCCTTCCAGGGGACTTGGGAAGGACTTGGGGAGCAGTCCTCTTGCAGCCTGGCTCTGGAAAGGGGACACAGGTGGGTGGATTTGCCCCAGGGATCTAACTATGGGGCTGGGCCAGGTACACTCATCTCTGCTGTGGAGAGGTTGGAGTCTCCTTCTCCTGGTCTCGCCAGCCCTGAGTCACACTTCCCTACAGGGTCTCAACTGCACCTTTTCTAACCTCTTGCCACCAGACACTGGGATCTGCTAGATACTCTGCTCTTCCTCCTCCGAAACTCCTCTTCCTTAAGCCTCTCTGAGAGCAAGCTCTTGTCCACTTTGGAGCCTCATCAACCACACCACTCACTTACAGGACACTGCATCTCTTTGGCCCCAGAGAATCTCCCCAGTGACTGTGTATTTTCTCATGCCTTATGTCCCATTCCATCAGAGGGGAGCAAGAAACACACCTCCCTACTGGGCACCACACTAAGCATGCTTTATGCACTGGCTCCTTCAAAACCTCACCTTGACTTAACTGCTATCATTACCGTTTGCGAGAAAAAGCTGAGACCCAGAGAAGGGAAACAACCTGTCCAAGGTCACACAGCCCGAACACAGCAGAGCCAAGACTGCACCCCAGTGTGCCAGGCTCTGAAGCCTGGGGGCCAGGGAAGGAGGCAAACAGATGATCAATGCTAAATGCTAAATGGAAGTTTTCTAGTTTGCCTCCTACAAAGCCCTGAGCCACTCAAGGTGTCTCTATTTATGTTTCGTTGCTATTTATCTAGAATTCAATGTAAGATTTTATGTGCGTTAAAACAGGTGGAAGGTTGGTGGGATTAGGTTCCACTACTTAAAATATTTGGAGATCCATGACTGGTGCCAACCTCAGCCTTGTATCAGTGACAAGACCCAGGGCTCAGGAATAGAACAGATTTGCCCAAAGGCAAGGCCTCCCCTGCTGGAACCTGAGAGTTCCACTTGTGCCTCCTTGTTACTCCTAAGGGAAATCCATGGCAGGCTCCATTTAGCCCTTTGCACCACTTGGCACAGAATTTAGAATCCAATGTGGGGTGAGTCCTCTTCGCTACTCCTACAGTTCTGCATGCTTGATAGCTGGGCAGCTTGACCTCTCAGTCTCATGTCCTTGTCCACACAGGAAGGACACTGTGAGGGGTAGCAGGTGCATCTGTGTGGATGAACTTGAGAAGGTGCAGACCTGCTCTGATCACAGTCATGAGTAGTGACACTGGGATCATGGATCACAGCGCTGGCCCCTGAGCTGCTGTCCCAGGAAGATGGAAAGAGCCCTATATTTAGAATCAAAAGCCTCAGGCAGAGTCCCACTTCTGATGCTCACCTCTTTGTAGCCTTGAACCACCCACTTGGTTTCTTTGAGTCTTACTCTGCGGGATAAAAATGTCTCCCATGAGGAGCTGGTCTAAGTTGAAATGAGATAACAAATGTGGAAATTCAGGAAGCATAGGACTCCTCTGGGTTGCAGAATCCTGGGCTCTACCCCTTTCCACTATCTGATCCTATAGCTTATGGGCCAGGGTCCAGGGATTTGTATCCCTCCACCTCCCTCACATAATTCTACTGCAGGTCATCAATGGACCACACTTTGAGAAATCCCTCTAGAAAGTGCTCAGCATGTGTTTGCTAAATTGATGAATCCATGAACATCTGCTGAGCTGCAAATGGCTGCAGGAAGACACAGGCCAGAGGAAATAAGTAATTTTCTCCAAACACATTTCCTGTGAAGTCCAGTGAATGGGGTTGGGGCTTCTAGGACAGGAGGGAAGAGGATGAAGTGACAGTTCTTTTCTCCAAGGAGCTCTTTCCTTAGACTGAGAGAGACCTGGCTGGAGGGCCACGCCCAGCTGCCAGGATGCACCTGGGAGCAAGTCCCCTGGGAATGAGTTCCAGGGCCTGTTCTCTTCAGCATCTTCATGAAGACAGGAAAGAAAAAACTGAAAATATGCTCATTAAATCTGCATCTGGCACCCGATTTGGCAGGGTTGCCAAAATTCTGTAAGACTAGAATTAAATTAGCAAATTGGAAGTAAAATGATTTTAAACAGGCATGATGGAATTCATTGGAGCCAGGTGGAAGCTGGTGGGGGAAGGGAACCAGGAAAGCCCACATCCCCGGGGCGGGAATGCCTCACTGAGATTGGAAACAGACAAGGAACCAAACAGTGAACAGAACGGCCTACCTGGTTAAGATTCCCACTGGGGATGTGACAGTGACCAAGACAACCTCAGTTCTCTTGCAAGTTACTGAGCAGCTCTTGTAGGAGACAGGAAGCAGGGCTGGGCAACACCCAGCAAAGGATGTCAGGCCTTTTTCTACAAAAGTGCCAAGAAGAAAGAACCCAGGGCTCTGCCTGAGAATGAGATTGGGTGGGCTCTGCAGACTGGTAGCCCCTCAGCCATGGACTTGGGTGACCATGCATCTGCATGGTTAGCACTGCTGTAATCCCCACTATATCCCCACCATGTAATCTCCACCATGGAGGTGGACCTGCCAGCAGCAGGGGTGCCACAGACTCTGGCAAGGAAGGAAGAGGCAAGTATTATCTCATTTAATTGTCACAATATTCTTGTACCTTAGAGATTTTTCTTTTCTCTTCATTTTTTTGAGCTTTCTTTTCTGTTTCCTTTCTTTAAAAATAGGTATTTTTAAAACACAGAAATATTTCATGTAAAAAAGTGGACAAGCCCACCAGCCTCCTAAATTCTGTTTCTATTCATGTTTTACTGGGTTTACTCTGAGACCCTTTTCATGAGCAGAAAAGCATATGAAATGTGATCCAAAAATACAGTAAAAAGGGCTGGTGAGATGGCTCAGCGGCATAAGCACCTGCCTGGCAAGCGCGAGGGCCTGAGTTCAACTTCCAGAACCCACACACGAAAAAAGGGCCGGTGATATCGCTCAGCGGCACGGGCGCCTGCTGGTGCACAAGGTCCTGAGGTCGACCCCCGGTACCCACAAAAAAAAAAAAAAAGAAAGAAAGAAAGAAAGAAAAGAAAAATACAGTAAATGTTTAAATTTTTAAAATATTTATTACAGTAAAAGGCACATTGCCATTAATCCTCCTCCAAATACTCCTCCTTCAAACACCATTACCCGTGGTTCTTGCCACTTTCTGAAACAGTTCTAGAAATCCTCTTCCTGAGTCGCTTTAGTTGAGTTGTTGTGGCTGTCTTAATGTCCTAAATTGATTCAAAATGTTTACTTTTCATGGTCATTTTGCTTTTGGGGGAGAGACAGAGTCATGCGGTGTCGAATCCGGTGAATAAAGTGGATGATGACAAACCATAATGTTTTCAGGAGCCTGCCTTCCCATTGAATGGCACTTGGCAGCAGCATTCACTGTATTTTTGATCACACCTTGTAAAGACACTCATGAAAGAGGATTTCCAGAACTGCTTCAGAAAGTGGCAGGAACAATGGGTTAAGTGTGTTTGAAGCAAGAGGGAGTATTTGTGGGGGGATGTTAATGCAATGTGCCTTTTCCTATAATGAATTTTTATGTTAACATTCATGTATATTTCAATCATATCTCATATCTACATATGCATACACCTTTAACTTTGTCTGTGTGAAGACGGGATCGTACTAAACATATCACATAGAAACTGTCTTCCAGTTAAGACTAGGTTGTGAGTATCAGGCCCTGCCGATTCATTTCTTCCTTTTTAATTGGTCACAAAGTATTCCACACTATCCATGCACTGTAAATTGTGTAAGTGTTGCCACTGATGGACATGGAGGATATTTCCAATTTTTCTCTACTCTAAGCAATGCTGCAAGAGAATGTCCTTGTACCTTTACATCTTGCGTGCGTATGTTTTTCTATAGCTGGGCATTGCCAGATCAAAGTAGGTATGTGTACTTCTAATTTTCGCTGATACCAATTTAGTCTCCCTACTCCGCTTGGCCCTTACCAGCACTAGATCTTCTCTATTTAAAAAAAAAAAAATTTGCCATTTATAGTCAAAATCATCTCATTTTAATTTATAATCCTTTGTGTTTTAGTAGTTTAAGCATTTGTCATATGTTTATGAGTCATTTTTACCTTGTAAACTACCTGTTTATATTTTTGCATGTTTAAAAACATGCCCGACTTTTTTGTTTGGTTTGGTTTTTCTACTAGTTGATGGCATCTTTTTCATGAATAACAATGAACACATCACTTTCTCTGCACAGGTTTTAGGCTCCCCACAAACATCACAGCACTGAACCAAAGCGCTGAGAGGCGATAAGCAGCAGCCTATGTTGTAGCCAAAGAAACAGACTGAGACTGTGGGTCACCTGTGTGAAGTCACACATGGTCAGATGAAGGGCAGGCCAAAGTGTGAGGGACAGGCTGAGCTAGCCCATCCTTTCTCAAATTAGTTGTCTCTGAAGCCTTCCCACTCCCCACCCCACTCTAACCTGTAGTGAAAGAACATCCCCCCTTCAAGTTCCCCTCTGTATTATTCATCATTTCTTTTATTTGCACAATCCTCACTTGCCAGGTGAGGGGAGCAAAGTTTAGTTTCTGAGAAGAAGCAAGCATGACATGGAATGGGCACCCATGTGCTTGGGGACAGGACACACCTGACCCTGTCAAATAAGGAGCAGGCTTTGGAAGAGGCAAAATTTGCACATGGGGTCAGAGCCAGGGAAAGGGAAGCTGAGGCAGGGCCCAGGCTGGGAGGGCTGGGAGGGCTCTGAGGACCAGCAGGCAGCTGGCAGGACCAGGGAGTGGGGTGAGGATGGGCCTAGCGGGACATCATCACTAGTGGGTGGTGCTCCGGCCTCACCCGGCTTGCCCGCTGACCTGCACGTGGCGGGGCATGGAGGACTGTGTGCAGAGCCACACTCCACAAAGGGGTTTTTAGTCTTTAGTGGCATTTTTTTAATGTGGTTCTTTTTGAGCTTCTAAAACACCAATGTCACAGATGGATTTCTGGGTTGCAGTGCCTCCACTGATTTGTCACATGGGCCTGGTGACCCTCACTGCAACAAAAGCATGCAATATGGTGCTTCTGCCTCCCATGAGCACAGCCTACAAGGAAGGGGGAAGGATCATTTGCATGCCGGTTGCCACTTTCCTTCTGAGAAAAAAGAAATTAAGTTAACAAAACAGGAAAAATGTGAGAAACTGACAAGCTGAAACTAACAGGCACAAACAAGTTTTAGAGCTACTGTGTATTCACTTTCTTTTTAAAGCTTTGACCTCAGATAACTTTAGTGATTTCCAAAATGCTTCTCTACAAAACTGTAGTCCAGCTACTTATGTTTATTTACATGTGCGTATACGTGTGTGTGTATTTAATAAATCTTGAAAAGATGCCCATGATACCTACTTCATATACACTCACATTCATACCACTCACACACACTTTTTTGCTGATTTCCAAAGCACTTTTGCATATTAAAGGCCCTGAGAAGTCCTGCCTCCAAACTTGCCCAAAGGTACTTGGCTATAGGACTTTTATTTTCTTCCCATAACACATCTTCATATCTGGTGTCATTTATGTTCTACAAATGCACCATAAGAAATACTGGACTTCTATATTTCACAAGATCAAAGCTTGCTTAAAATAAGAGTCCTTTTTGGAATGGACATCCTAACCTTTGAACTCTAACTGCATTCTAATAGGCCATGCAAAAGATTCTCTGCATGCCTAAGCATCTTTTACCTCTACTGTAGTTCAGCTAGACACCAAATGCCCACACGCTAGGCAAGGATGTGTGGAGTGGCCACCGGCCCTCCAGAAGCTGTTGGGAAAGCTGTTGCCTGCAGAGACAGGCTAAGCACTGTGGCTCAGGGTTTGCAGGGAAGCCTGAACCAACCCCTTGCTCTGGGCTCGGTGGGTTGCATCAGGAGGGTCCCCAGAGATTCTCCTAAGCCAAGTTACTTGTTTTGTGAATGGAGAATTAGGGCCCAAGCCTAGGAATGCCTTGGCTCCCAGTCTCTCTCCTTCATTCCACGAGACATCCTCCCTGGATCTAAATGTGTTCTACTGCCATGGAAAATCAGATCACTTTTAAAGGCCCCGTCAGTTCTCCAATTCTGTTCTCAGTGCCCTGTGCCTCCTTCCTAGCCATTAGCTGCCACAGTTCATGCAGTCACAGGACAGAGGTCCACAAACAGAACTGTGCTTCCATCTGCCTCTTACAGCAGCAAGTGAAAATGTGTCAGTGGCCTTCAGCAAATGTACAGAGCATACTTAGGATAGCCTAAAGTATCAGTTACATGGTACACTTGACATTCACTTGGAGAAGTTCCTGGGGGGAGACGCCTCAGCCCCCTCCACCACTGGGATTATGGCACTGGTTTATAATCTTGCTCTTTTGCACACAGGCTACTCCAGGTGGCATGCCTCAGGTGACCAGCAGGAGCAGAGATTCACTCACTGAGTGAACATTACAGCTTTCTTAAGTAAGCAACCCTGAGGAGGCCAGATAGTATGATTCCATGCAGCTCCATCCATTCATTTTTAAATAAACTTGTCATTTCAGAATAATTTTAGATAGGCAGAAAAGTTATACAGACAAAACAGAGGCTTCGTATACTATCCACCTGGTTCCCTTAAGCTAACATCTTACCTAATGATGTGTATTTGTCAAAATGAAGAAATTAACATTGGTGTATAATTAGTGACTGAACTGCAGATTTTATTTATATGAGGTATGGTCAAAATATATGATGAATATTTCAATAACATATTATTACAGTAAAAGATACATTGCTATTAATCCCCTTCAAAATACTATCCCATTGCTCTTGCCACTTTCTGAAGCAGTTCTGGAAGTCGTCTTTCATGAGTGTCTTTATAAGGTATGATCAAAAATGTAATGTATGCTGTTGTCAAGTGCCATTCAATGGAAAAACAGGCTCCTAAAAACATTACGGTGTGTCGTCATCCGCCTTACTCACTGACTCTGGCACCATGTGACTTCTAGCTCCCCAGAGTCAAAATGACCAAGAAAGGTAAACATTTTGAATCAATTCAGGACACTGAGGCAGCCATGAAAACCCAACTCAAGATTTCTATAACTGCTTCAGAAAGTGGCAAGAATGATGGAATAAGTGTGTTTGAAGGGAGTGCAATATTCTGAGGGGGATTAATAGCAATGTGCCTTTTACTATAATAAATATTTTTAAAGCTTGAACATTCACTATTTTTTTATCACATATTATATTTCAGTTTTTCTGTCCTAGGGTCCAATTCAGGACTCTCATAATATTCAGTCATCACGACTCCTGAGTCTCTAGGTTCACCGTTGTTTTCAAGAAACAGGCACCTTTCTCTGCTGTTTGCCGGGTGGGATGCAGGGGACTGCAGTAGGTCCGAGCTTCCCTGCAGGGAGAAATTAAAGGGCTGCAAGTCTGGGCTGGGGGGTCCACTCTGCCCTCACTCATGGGACAGTCCTGGGCTTGTCACTTCATGTACACAGTTCTCAGATTCCTCATCCACGATGCGGCAATGATACCTTCTACCTTAGTAGAGAGCTGAATAAGATAGTTGATGTGGACAGTCATTTGCAGACTTAAAGTTCTATCCAGTTGCTGCTGGCTGCTGCTATTATTACTAATGTTACCATTAAGTAGACTCCCCGTTCTGTTTCTAAAGTGGGGCAGCCCAGAGTCTGAGCGGTCTGGCTGAGCTGACCATGCAGCTCTAAATGAGACACTGCCATAGACTTTCATGGACCCCACAGAGAGAGAAAATCCTCCTTGAATTAGTCGAGTAGGTTCCACATTCCTTCACATTGTGCCCATGGGCCACCTTAGCTATGCTGCCTTCCCTGACTACCAGACACAGAAAAGGCCAGGGAACACCTTACCTCAGCATCTTCCAGCTTCACACTGCCTTATTTTTTCTCCACGGCATTTACTCTGACAGGTCACCCCTTCCCCCATTCCTTGGTCCATGGCTGCCTTCCTCCCTCCGCTGCTTTAGAAGGCCCAGGAGAACACTGAGTATAGCCTGTTTGGGACACTGTTGCACCCCAGGGCCTAGAGCAGCGCCTGGCACTTCATGAGTGCTCAGCAGATGTTTGGTAACCAAGTGGCTAGCTGCTCAGGGTCACTCTGCAGCCTCTTGCCTCCATCCTGCACCCAACTCTCCTCCCAAGCATGCTGCTAACTTCAAATGAGAGACACGCTATTTGGGAAGCAGCTGGCTCAGAGCCTTTTAGGTTTTCTTTAAGGAAAAAAGAAAAGGTAATATCTTTCCTTTAATTTAATGCCCTTCATGTCTCTTTTCCTGCCTAATCTCTCATGATTGGGTCTCCCAGTTAGAAACCACAGTCTCTGCCCTGTCCACTGCCTGTCCGCTGGCTTCTCCACAAGATCAATTCCAATACAATCCAGGCTGGGAAAGGCTGGCAAGCTCCCTACACCCTGCCAGCCTGCTCTGCCACTGCATCCACTCAGCACGTGCACACAAAAGGCCCAGCAACTTCTCACAGCAGGAAGAAGGCCAGGGACTTGCATGAGCCAGCCTGCAGATGAGGACATGAGGTTCAGAGAGGGGAGGGGGTAGGCAAATGATACACAGCAACTTCGTGGCAGGTCCATAAAGACTCCTGGACTCGGGACTCTGTGCCCTGACCCTGATTCCTCCATGGCCAGAACCCTGCCCCAGGCCCGTCTCTCACCAAGGGGCAATGCTTATGACCCTGTGCTCCACTCTATCTGCCTACACCTGACCACCGCTGGATCTCTTGAACTTGGGCACTGATGGGTCAAAACAATTCTCCAAAACAGCAACATTCAAGAAAGCAGAGCCAAGGGCCAGACAGAAGTAACATGGGGGTAGAATTGGTGGAGAGCCAGCATTTTATATCAGCATCTCACCTAACACTCCCAGTGCCCTGCAACAAAGGTGCTGTAACCGCACTCTAAGTAAGGGAAAGGAAACAGTTTAGAAATGCAGCAAATCCCACAGCAAGTAAGTGGCAGAGGCAGCATGAGGGTGGAGTTCCTCTTGGTAAGGAAGTCCTTGTTCTCTCTGCAGGCCACTCTATCAGAGCCCCTGAAACCTAGACAGCCCTCCAGAAAGGGTGGGGTCCTTAAAACAACAAAATCTACCTCTGGCAAAGCAACCTGAAAGATTCTACTGGAGAGATGAGCAAACCAAGACTGGAGAGGAAATGCAACTTGCCCATAGCTCTGGGGCTCCTGGGCAGATGAATATGCTGGACCTGGAGCTTCTTGAAGATCTAGGCTCTCTCCTAGCACTTAGCCCAGGGCTGAGCCCATTGAAGGATTCAACCCACTGTGGAATAAATTAAGGAATGACGAGAGGTGAGAAGCGCCACCCCCCGAGACTCTTGCAGCCAGGTTTTCACCCCCACTGCCCCACCGCTGGCCTCAGGAGCAGGACAGTAGGCTGAGCGAGGTGAGCATGAGCCTGAACTCAGCACTGACCTCCAAGCTTGCAGGCCCCCTCAGCCCATGGATGGTCAGAGGCGTGGGAAGTGCGGCTGGCCCTGTTCCCCTTCAGCCCTCAGCTCTCCACCAGAACTGGAGCTTTGCAAAGAGGAGGCTGAGAAGGACGGCAGCACTGGGAAGTCTCTGGCCTCAGGCCTGGTGATTAGGACGTGAAATGGACCCTTCTCCCGAAAGGCTGGCATTTAGGGCAAATGAGTACATTTTAATGACTCTGTTGATAGCAGCCAACTGACAAATATTATAGTTTT
Organism: Erethizon dorsatum; assembly: GCA_028451465.1. Lineage (NCBI taxonomy): Eukaryota > Metazoa > Chordata > Mammalia > Rodentia > Erethizontidae > Erethizon > Erethizon dorsatum. Next base: position 101,966,949 of record CM051827.1, on the reverse strand, counting down.
TAGTATTAGCGATAATTATCTGGTTATTATTTACCTACTCCTGCCAGCATGAGACATCTGACAGTGGTAGTCTCTTGCAGTCCACGTGCCACCTTGCAGGTCAGGGTGAGCATTCCCATCTTACAGACAGAGAAGCTGAGGTTCAGGACAGGGAAAATCTCTTGGTCAAGGGCCCTGGATGGAAGTCAGAAGATGCAAATATAGGTCTGAGGGACTCCATAGCTCATGCACATGCCATGTGGCTGCTGTGGGGATGGGACGAGGATGTTTGAGCCACAGCTAAAGGCAGGTGGAAAGGGAAAGCCAAAAGAGGGCCTTCCTGCCCTCTTGGGCACCCACTCTCCACGTGCCCTGATGCCACCTCCAGGAGCTCTGAATCAGACGATGGGGATAGAACTTGGGACACTGTGGTTCAAAGGCCTCAAATGGCAGCGATAGGCACCTGGATGAAGAGCCACTGTTCCCAATGATCAGGAGGCCATTTTCTCACCTCAACACCCTCTTCTAGAAGATTTGCAAATGTTTTTTATAAAATGTATTTATTAATTTGCAAAGAATATCATACATCAGAAGCGCAGAGCCCTTATGCTTCTAGAATCCTCAACAAAACAACAATACTTCTGATCATCCTCAAAGGCAGTGTGAAGGTTTGTCTTTATATTTCACTCTGTCCTGTGCGACCTCAGGCAAGTCAGCCGAATGCAGTAGTTATTAAAAGCCTGCTCTGTACACTGAATCCTGGGCTGGGAAGTCCGGGGACATTGAAATGGATGAGAAAGTCAAATCTCACTTAGCCCTGAGTTCCTTGCCTATAAGATGGGTACCAACAATTACTAAGTACCTACTCCACACCAAGCCTTGACATGTGGCTTCTCACTTGGCTTCACCCCCAAGAGCCTCGGGAGGTCAGTTGCCCTGCAACCCCACTTTTCAGTGGAGAAAGCAGAGAAACAGGATGGTGAGGTGGCCTGTGTGAGCCTGCAGCCACGTGTGGCAGTATGTGAGCTCTCCACACCCCCCCGGCAGATCAGTACACAGAGGAGCATAGGGGATAACAGGAGCAAGTGCTCTGCAGCGGATCAAGAACTGCACAGATGTATGACATCATGGTTATTAATAATGGAAGCACACAACCAATTCACAAACCGTCCAGATGGGCCACCTGAACTGTCTCGAACCTCCTACAAACAGCATGGAATCCTATAACAGCACAGCAGGGTGCAGCCCTGGGAACCCAACCCTCTCCTTCTTATGTGCAGGGTGGACCCAGTGAAGCTGGCAGCCCCCTGAGAAGCAGAGGCAGTCAGGCCACTCAAGCCCAGGATGCCCAGAGTTTGTCCCCAGTAATTAAACCTGAAAGATAATTAGGGCCCAGATCAACACCTACAGTTCCTCCTCTAAAAGGTGTTGGTAGGGGAACCAGCAAGGGACCCGCTGCCAGTGTGGCCTCAGTGTGGTCCCTAAGCCTGGCCCCTTTCTGTTGCAGGGTCTTTGTACCTGCTGCTCCTTGGCCTGCAGTATGCTTTACCCAAAGCTTTGCATGGCTGCCACTTTTTCATTATTAAGTTCAGGGACAAATATCAACTGCTCCAAGAACGAGAATGCACAGAGCCTCAGGTCTGCTTCCCCTGCTTCTCGTGACACTGCTGCTGACAGACTTCATCCCTCTGGCTGCTGACAGACTTCATCCCTCTGGCTGCTGATTGGGTTTCTCCACAGACCATATCACTATGTAACTTTCTCTGGGCCTTTACTATTCACTCTTTCTCTTCCCACTAGAATGCAGCTTCCTTGAACAAAGGGATTAGATCATTTTCACTGCTGATGTTCCTAGAAGGCTGCCTAGGGCCCAGCAGGCACTCAGCAAACATGTTCAGTGCACTCCTGGGATGCTGGCCTGGGTCAGGGCCATTGGTCTCTCTCTCTCGCTCTCTCTCTCCCTCTAGGTGCTAACGGTCTCTTCTGTATAGGGCATGAGGTCAGGGCCATTGGTCTCTCTCTCTCGCTCTCTCTCTCCCTCTAGGTGCTAACGGTCTCTTCTGTATAGGGCATGCTGGGCGCGGGGGTCTGGGTCCTCATAGTACTTTGACAGTTGATTAAAACAAACAGGATAGTAGACCCAGAGCTCTGGTTGTCCCTTCATATGCAACCAAATGACAGTTGACCAATATGGGCAAATATGGCAGAAAAATGGGGAGAACCTGGAGACACCAAGGAAATGCAGTATTAGACTGGCCCCAAAGGGCTTCCCACATATTCAGTACTCTTAGGGAGCTAGTGCAGGCTTCCTGCCAACCCTGGGGACACAGGGACAAGGGAGTTCTCTGCTGAGTGACTCTTGGCCACAGTCTGGAACATAACAGGATGGATGTGTGTGTGTGTGTGTATGGGACAGAGTGGGTGTAGGAGCAGCCATGTGTGTAAATAGGGTGCATGGGATGGAGTGGGAGTGTGTGTAGAAGTGGGTGTGTGTGTGTGGAGGGGTGGGTGTGTGTATAGGAATGGGGTGTGTGTGAATGAGTGTGCAGGATCGAATGTGTAGGCGCCTCTGTGAGCTGGTGCACGCATGTATAGGAAGGAGCAGGTATGTGTGCAGGAGTGGGTGCTTGAGTGTGTAGCAGCGTGTGTGTGTGTGAGAGAGAAGAATGCTGTGGCACATCACTGATCTCTTTATACCACAGGTTCTGCATCTGGTCGAACATTGCACACTAAAGACCCAGAGATGAATGGCACACAGTAGGTACCTGATCTTCCTTAGTTCATTCAACAGAAAGTCATTTAAATCTTTATGTTTTCCAAATACTCTGCAGAGTATTTACATAAAGCAGCAAGACTGGCTCCAGGGGAGAATTTTCTCAGCTTCTGGATGTCATTCAATAGGTGAGAGCCTGGGATGGGAAGTCTGGTTCTGGTCTCTCTTTTACCACTAACTACTGGGTGATCTCGGGCCACAGTTTAGCTGTGTGATCTCAGATGAGCCACTTAACTGCTCTAGGCTTCTCCATTAGAAGAGGGCAATTAGAATTTAGCTATCCAAATTTGGTTGCAACTGTACAACACACCATCTCTCCAGGTAGCTCCTGAGGCACTGTTTCCCCGTGGAACTTGAAAAGGGTCTCAAGCCAGAGAGAAATGCTGGGTTTGAAAAGGTCAAACAGGTTCTTTTGCTGCAGGACTTCTCAGAGCCTCTAATTTTCTAATGTAGATTATGATTGGCCAGATGAGTGATAAAGCGCTTGGAGAAACTGCCAAACTCACTCAACAGGGAAACCTTTACTTGTGGAATAGCCTTCAGAACTAATGTTCCAAGGAACACACTTTGGGAAATTTGCTAGCAGGCACAAAAGAACACTTATTACGTCCCCTTTTCTGCAGATAATGGAACAGAAAAGATGTTCTAAGTCACAAAGCAGAGCCATGACAAATACTAGACCAGAAATCATCCAAACCACAGTAACTGGCACGTGCACGGGGCTTGACATTTACAAACCATTTTCACTTTCATGGTCTCAATTTTCCCTGGCAACACACCTCAAAGGACGTTCATCCCCCCATTTTTCAGACGATAAAACACAGCCCGAATGGGATGGAGATCATTCAGATCTGCCCAGAGCCACTAAGCAATGGATTCAGAACTTGGCTCCACAGATTTCTCCTAGGTCCTTGATCAAACTGTCTGTGAATACATTACATTTTTATACATAAGCAATTGTAGCTTCCAGGCAGAGACCCCCGCAAGAGGTCAAGGCTGACAACACCTGCACCTATTTTGCAGCCACCACCAGTCCTGTCCAGAGCCCAAGCACCCTGCACTGCACAAGGGGGCAGGGAAGATGCGCCCAGAAATGCAGACAGGGAGCCCTCTGGAAACACCCAGGCTGTGAGGCCAGTAGCAGATGCCTGCCAGTGGCCAAACTCCCTATCATGCCAGGCAGGCACCCTAGGCTGCACACCTCACCCCCTCCCCCCATGCTGCAGGGGGGAGGGGAGAGCCAGAGCCCTGCTAGTTTAACTCACTCCCAGTGAGTGGTGCCCAAGGCTGTTGGCGCTGATAGTCTGAAACTGACAAGGCCTCCTGGGGGAAGGCGGCCAGGGCTGCCAAATCCATTCAGCAGTTCCCAGCGGGTGTGGGTGTGCCGTGTCCCCCGGGGATGAGCGTGCTCCAGGGGCCAGGGTCTTCGAAGGACACAGAGGCTGGGCATGTCAACGGCGAAAGGGGATGTCTGTGCCCGGAGCGAGTGTGCGCGAGAGAAGTGTGTGAACGCGGGAACGCTTCTGTCACCCTAGGATGGTGACAGAAGTAGTGTTCGTGAAACGCTAGCGCAGGACGATCCCAAGCTGATGAGGAGCCTCGCCCACCCTCACCAAGGGTACGGGGAGTTGGACCCGACGTGCCCACTCTTTCCCACCAGCCCGCCTCCCGCCAATCCTTGGCCACTCGCCGCCGACACGGCGCTGCCAAGCGCCAGGGCTGCCAGGCCGCGGAGGGCGCGCGGCGCGGGGCGCTCCTTGCTTACCTGCGACTGCGAGGCTCGGGCTCCGGGCTGGGCTGCGCCGCGCCGGGCTGGGCTGCGCTGGGCTGCGCTGGGCTGCGCGCCCAGCCTCCTCGCGGCTCGGCAGCGCCCGCGCGCTCGGCTCCGCCCGGCTCGGCTCCGCCCGGCGGTGCCCAGGGCGTTCGCTGGCGGCCCACGCGGCTCGGGGTGGGCGCGGGGCGGGCGCCGGCGGCGGGCGCGGCTCTGAGCCGCCCCACGGCCGCTTGGAAGCTCCTTATTTGGGCAGTGATGTCAGGGGAAGTCGCAGGGGCCGGACCACCCACTTCTTTCCATTCACTCCCCAGAGTTTCCTGTCGCCAAGCCCGGGGACCCCGCGGTCCGCCCGAGCGCCTCCCCGGCCGGCGGGGCATGGGCGTGCCCGGCTCGCGGCGGGAGGCCGGAGAGGCCCGGGCCGCCGGGGTCACGGTGGGGCGGGCGCGGCGAGCTGCGGCGGGGCGGGGGCTCCTTGGCTGGGGAATCCCCAGCTTGGCGGCCTCGGGGAGGGTCTGCGCGGCGGCCTCCTCGGTGACAGCCCGTGGCACTCCGGGCGCCGCCCCGTCCCCCGCGCCCGCCCCCCGCGCCCGCCCCGGCGCCCGCGCGGTCATTTCCTTTGGAGCCCGGGGGAGGGGGGCAGCCGGGGAAGCCCCGGTGGCCGCCGTGGGGCCCTGCCGCTCAGCGCCACGCCTTGACAGCACCGGGTCCGGCGGGCGTCCATCTTCGTATCCAAAGGGCTTGGTTTCTGCAGCCTTGCTCCCAGGTTGCAGCCCCGCTTCTGGAAACCCGCGCCTCCCCAGTCGGGAATCCGCTTTAATGAATGCTGAGCGGAGCTGAGCTGGCCTGCCCGGGGCCTCCCAGGGATCCTGCCCGGTTTGGGGGTGGGGGGCACCCCGGGGCTTCCCAACACCCGGCTTTACGGGAAGCTGCTGGATCCCTGGGCTTGCACCTGAGTCACCCATGTCCATCCTCTAGGCCCCACCAGCCAGCAGTGACCAAGACCTCCAGCCCGCACCATGATCTACAGTTTACAGATGCCTACGCGAGAGGTTCAGACACATCAGGTTGTTTGCCATGGTCAACCCTTTGCCTCAGGTGAACCGGGACTGACTCTGGGCTTGACCCCCAGAACAGCTCAGGAGGAGGTTGCAGGGGATTAGGTGAACAGGTTGCAGAATTTAAGACACTCTCTCTCTGGCTCTCTCCCTTCTCTCTCTCTCTTTCTCTCTCTCTCTCTCCCTCTCTCTCTCCTCGCTCTCTGGGTCGAGACGGTCTAAGGGCCCACAGGGTACTACTGTCCAGTACGCTGACCGTGGCTTCCAGGAAGGATCCTTGGAGCCTCCTGGCTTCCTCTGGCTCCAAAGTGATGGCCTCAAACTCATGTGGGCACAAGGGACAGGGTTAGTGGTCCTGGTTATTTCTGTGCTTTCCTATAAGAGCCTCCAGAGGAGCCATTCTCTTCTCTTCAAAGCCAGGCCAGAGCAAACAGATCACCAGCTCCAATGAAAGAACCCCCACCTTCTAAGGGGCACCACACTCCTAGGTACTGGAGGAGGAAACCATGGCTCCAGGGCTTGCAGGGAGTGAAGGTGGATGTGACAACAGCTGGACATGAGCCTACACACTCACATAACTGTGCACCCCTCGACAGTTGCCAAGCCTCCAGCTGTTCTGTGGGCCCCCACACATTTCCTCCATCAGCTCCTAGTACCACACCTGGAATCAAACCTTCCCTTAAGACAAGTCCTTCCTTGAGTAGGGCAACTGTTCCCCCACAGATCCCTGCCCTACTCCACTCCTGCCCTGCTCCCCACCACACACACTGTTCTGGTGGAAGAGGAGGTGGGTCTCTTATTATAGTTCACATCCCCCAAAAGGGTGATGTTTTGTCGCTCACACAAAGGCTCAGATGACAACCTTGCTCCCGCTCAGGGCTGAGTGAGTGTCCTCCACACTTTGAGCAGTGGCCCTGCCCCACAAGACTCTCCTGTGTCACCACAGGCAAGTGGATGGTTCCTACCTCTACTGCACACCCATCACCCAAAGTGTGATCAGTTGTGAGGGTCCAGCCCACCCTCCAGGAAGGACTATGGGAGACTTCCCATCTTGATTTTTCTCACCAATCAGGACTGATTTCCCAGATGTTTGATAAGTATGGATGCTCTTGTGGGCAAATCCAAAGACAGGAGAAGCAGACTTAATTAACTCAGAACCATGGCTGAGGTTACAGGGATCCTTGTTAGGGACTGGAGTGGAAAGTTTCTCAGCAAAGGTTTCTCACTGACCTGGATACTCAGGAGTGTGGGCCATGGGCCTGCTCTGAAAAGGCTGCCCTGGAAGCTCCTTTCTTTGGACTTCTCCTTTGTCCTACCTTTCCATGACTTGTTTTTTCGTGATATGTCTCCCTCCTTTCCCTGGGAATACTCCTCTGCAGCCTCCAGGCATCCCAAGAAATCCCCATGCCAACCTCCAAACACACATAATCCTGAACTGGCCACAGCAAGGTATCAGGGAGGGAAGTCGTCGAGCACCTTCACTGTACCAGACACAGCTGTCCTTGATTCCCTTGGAACCGCACAGGGTTCCCCCTGCGGTGACTGTCCTCCAGCCAGGAAGAGCTCGCCAACTCCTCCCACAGCTGAAGCCACCCGATCCCACCCCAATTCTGGGGCTGCTTCTCACTGGATGCCAGAAGGTCTTCAGGACTCTGGCTTGAGAGCTCAGGGACACGGGCTGGGCTAGCAGCCTGGGGCACCATTCCCACCCAGTAGCTGGATGGGACACAATTTAGAAGGCAGATGGTGCCAGGTGCCATTTCCTTCCTATCAGCCCCAGCCCTTGCATGTAACTGGGCCAGGTCTTGAGAAAGTCCCAGCATTTGACCCTGGGGACCTTCCCACATTCCTTTATTCCTCACACATGAATCAGGCAACTTCCTTGTGCTGGAAACATGCAATACCCAAGTCTGTGTCCTGGGAGTGCCATCGACGGATGGAGACTGACAGGTAACTAGATGTCCTGAAGTAACTTGCTAAATACTACTCTGCTCTTTGCCAAGCTTGAGGGAGGTGAGGGGACAGCGTGAGGGATGGCATAGTAAGATTGCTTCTACTCCGAGGGTTACCATTCAATATCATGGTCCAGGTGTCCCAGGCAAGAATACTGAATGCTTGTTTCCATGTAAATGTTACACACACACACACACACACGCACCCACCCACACACACACACACAGCCTGGTTCTGTTGTAGAGCCCACATCAAGCTGTAGAGACTTCAGAGGCTAAAAGACTTTGGAGCAGAGGGCAGGGTTGGCAACTGATTTGCCATCTAGAAGGCTGTCTCCATGTGCAATTTTGTTTGCAGCACCTAACAACCAAATTACAGATACACTTTTGGAACACACTGTCATTCCTAAGGAGCCAGAGATTGCCACCGTGTTCTTGGGAGCATTTTCAAGGTGGGGATGAGCAGAGGGCCCTCCAGGTTATTTAAGTTTAGGTGTCAACCCTAGCAACCATCCCCTTCACCTCTCATGCCCCATGGTTATCATTTTTTGGACTCAAATGCTCTATGTTGCTTTTATCATTTGTGTGTGTGTGTGTGTGTGCGCACGTGCGCGTGCAGGCGTGTGTGCGTATATGTTTGGCATTATCTCCTCTCTCTTGGGGCAGAGACCTAACCTCCCCCTCACTCCCAGGACTGTGTTTCTAGTTTCCTGACTCAGTCCTCAATCTGATGACAGCAGAGGCCCTGTGGCCACATAGACCTGGGTTCATACCCCAGCTCTGCACTTATTATGTGGCCTTGGGCATAGAACTTAATTTTGGTGGTCTTGACTTCCTCATCCTAAAGACTGTTATGATGTTTTAACAAGACACTGCAATAGAGCCCTTAATAAAGTACTCGGTGCCTAGCAGGGATTCGATAAATGCTAGCATTATTAATTTGTGCCCATAGAGTCATTCTCCTCTCCTCTGGTTTTCTTCATTATTGGGGGCACCCATCATGCCAAGCCAGAAACCAAAATCCCTCATGCATCCCTGCTGCCCAGTTTAGGCCACCACCATCAAGTTGCAATGGCCTGCTCTCTGGTGTTTGGTCCAGCCACTTCAATCCACCCAGCACAAAGGAGAAACTAAGACAAATTCAGTAGGGGCCCTGTCCTGATAAACTGCCCTACCTATTAGTGTACTTAATAGAAGAGCCTCAGTTTACCTGTCTAAGCTGCCCTCTCTCTCTGCACCATTCTCATCTACTCTACACTCCCACTGTGTGGAATCGCTCACTGCCAAGTACACTGTGCACATGTTGTTGTCTGCACTGGTCCCCTGGCCCCTAGCTGCTTGGTTGGCTCTTATTCAGGCTTCCAGGCTGGCTAAGAGGACAATTCCCTCATGAACGCTCCTTTGATCTCCCAGGTATCATTGGGTGCCTCCTTTCCTGTGACCATCCAGCATGTGACACAGACTGTCCAGGCTTGTGCTCTGTGGGTAGTCACTTCTTAATGGACCTGTTGTCCCTTCAGACTCTGTTTCTGTGTGCACAACCACACCTCAGCTCCAGAATGTCACAGGTGTTCAGAGCATGCTGGCAGATACCTTTCTGCCTTTCTAACCATCCTGTCCAGTAAAAATCAACCTCAAGAGGGCTGCTGGCCTCAAGCTCATTCACTAGTTTTCCCTAAATGACAAATGTATCCTCTTTTCCCACACTTTGGGCTGAGTTTCTGTCCCAGCCTGAGCCCTGGGACAACCTCATTCTGGTTTCTCATGAGTCTCACAGGCCTGTGGGCTGCAGGTGGGGAAGCCAAGGCTTTTGGTTCCAGGAAATTAGCAGATTGGTCAGGCCACACTCCCCTGGCAGCTGTGAGCACAGGTTTACCCCAGATCTGGGGACTTGCAAGATCACCAATAACAAACATTTACTCTGCATGTGGCTTTGTGCTCACTGGTGGCGGAGCATCAATATCTGAGGTTTGGATTCAGATAGGCATGGGTGCTGACCCTGTTCTGACAACGCTGCTTAGTGCCTCAGTGCCTCAGTTTTCATAGCTATAAAATGGGGAAGATAGCAAGTCTCAGGGAAGGATTATGAGGATTAAATGAGAGCTGATGAAATGAAAGGATAAAATGTATTTAGGTATAAGAACAGAGGTGCACAATAAAGGCAGTTTGTGTATTCACAGCTAGATCCCCAGTGCAGCAATGTTCAGAGGCAGGGCCTAGAGAAATGATTGTATCATGAGGGCAGTAACCTGAATAGAGTAATCCACAGCAATTGAATCCACAATTCAATTGATGAATTCACAGTAGAATGGCTTGTAGGAGATGAGGCACAGGTAGAGGAAGCAGATCACTGGGGACATGACTTTGAAAGGTATATCTTGTCCCCAGCCCCTTCCTCTCCCTATCTCTCTCTGTCCCTGTCTCTTTCTTTCTCTGCTTCCTGGCTGCCACAAGATAAGCAGATTTCCTCCACCATGCCCTTCTGCCATAATATTTCTGCCTCACCACAGGCTAAAACCAATGGACCCAGCTGACCATGGACTAAAATCCCTGAAACCATGAGCCAAAATAAAGATTTCCTCCTTTAAGTTGTTATTCTCAGATCACAGCTATAGAAAGCTGATTTACACCCCTCCCCCCACCATACCTCAAGCACTTTGGGGGACACTGATGCATAAGGCTTTTCAGTTGCTCCTAAAGTGAAGCGGGGGGGTGATGAGAAATCAGACCCCATAAACATTCACACAAGGAAAATAGTAACAGGCATGAGAAGAAAGAGTTCTGGAAGCAGCAAGGGGAGAAATTTGAGGATGGATTTACAACCCACCCCTTGTGTGACCTTCATCCAACAGTAATTGATACTGTGCATGTGGCCAGCCCAGGATGATGGGTCAGGGTGGCATATGGGCAAGGGGTGGGCAGGAAGAAATCTGAAGGTCAGACAAATCCTGTGCTCAGACAGTTAACAGTCCAGTTCCAGAGAGGCCTTGCACACTATGGAAAATAACTATGACAACGGTGAATGGAAGCAGAGAATGATGCAGAAGACACAGGAGGGAGAGCAGAGTATGGGAGGGGTGGGACTGGTTGCAAGGCTACTTTCAGGATTCTGCATCCAATAATAACAAAGGGATGTAGAAGTCTGGCTCCACCCCTGCTCAGGCTCCACCCTCACCAAGGCAGGAGGAAAACTCCAATCCTCCATCCTTCAGCCTGGGAGTCTTTCCACCTGGAGCCACACCCAGGGAAGAGCCTGCCTCAGCAGGACCGCTCATTGGTCCCTAAACACAACGTGACTTTGCGCACTCTAAGCCTTTGCTTGTACTGTTCCTTTTCTCTGGAGCACTTCCTTCTGCTCCTATTCCTCCACCCAACTTCCCAGTCAGCGCCTCTATTAAACCTCCTGAGCATTTAGCAAACTCCTTTTATAAGATCTCTTTCCAATGTCCCATTTTTCTTATTTTTTTCCTGACTGATTCTCAGCCTCAGCAGAATTTAAAGCCCCTTCCTCAATGTTCCTGTAACTTGATTGGCATACACCAGCAAGATATTGATCATATTATAGTCAAATATTTGGTGCTGCTGCTCCTGCTAGGTTGGGAGAGCTCTGAGGATCTATGCTTGCTTAGTGCCTACAAGGTGCTTAATAGACAGGGTACCCAAAAGCCTTCTCATGCTTCCCACAGCAAGGTGGGACCTGGCAGCATTGCCACACAGCCTGAGTGTGAGGTGAAGCCTCCATTCATCCCTAGGAACTCTGGACTCGGCCTGATAAAGATACCTCTTGAGGCTGTCTTCTTTAGGTCTTCTGTATTATTTTCTGCAAATTGCTCCTAAACCCACCCTGTGCTCTGACGAGAAGGATGAGAATCTCAGCGAATGTTCTGAGGCACCCAGCTGTGCACTATTGAGTAAGCACTGAATCAGGTGAACTTGAGAGCAAAGGCAGTGTCCCCAAGAGTGGCAGGCTGGAAGAGGCGAGGGAGATCTGGGAAGGGGAAGGCAGACTGGCATATGGATTTGGTGTCGGGGTCTGTTTGGAGGGGAAGGATCAATAGCAGTTGGGATGGTTAATTTTATGTGCCATCTTGATTGGCCAATGGGTGACCAAATATTTGGCCAAATATTATTCTGGGGGTACATGTGAGGGCATCCCTGGATGAGATTAACATTTGAATCAGCAGACTGAGTAAAGCAGATTGCTCCCCTAAAATCAGAGGGCTTCATCGAGTCAGCTGAGGACCTGCAGAGAACAAAATGGCTGAGTCAGAGGGGACCCCTCCTGCCTGACTGTAGAGCTGAATTTTGGGTCATTCTAGTCTTAAGACTCAGAACGAGACACTGGCTCTTCTTGGGTCTAACTGGGACTTAGACCTTTGGCTCTCCTGGCTGTCAGACTGCAGACTTAGACACATCAGCACCCGGTCTCTAGCTTACTGGCTGCAGATCTTGGAACACCTCAGCCTCCATAATTGCAATATGTGTGTGTGTGTGTGTGTACATACATATGCACATATCTATATATCTCCAAACCCTAACACAGATGGCTGAGGTCTGAATTCCCCTGGATGCTAGGAGACCCCTGTATTCCTTTTACAGAGTCCCACTTCTACAACTCCCTGAAATGAGTGGGCGTTCCCCTCTCCTGACTGGGTTCCGCTCACCTAGTGGTGCCTCTTTGTAGATAGACACAAGCTGTATTCCTCTGCAGGGCCCTCACACTCAATATGGGGCCTGCCATCTGAGTAAATACATACCTCACACTTTGTGTATGTCTTAGTTACTTTCTCATTGCTGGGACAAAATACCGGACACTCACACATTAAAGGAGGAAAGGTTTATTTTGGCTCACAGTTTGTAGAGGTTTCAGTCCATAGTCGGCTGGTTCTAAGGCAAGGCAGCATGGCAGAAGGGCGTGGCCGAGGAGGAACAGTTCATGGCATGACAGGCAGGAAGCAGCAAGTCATCAAGGGAGGAGGAGAGATATATAGATAATCTCCTTCCAGGCCACAGCCACAGTGACCCGTCTCTTCCTATCAGGCTTCACCTCCCAACATCACACCCAGCTATAAACCCATCAGTGGACTAACCCAGTATCACACGCCCATGAACCAGTCACCTCCCAAAAGCCCCACCTATGAGTGCATGAGGCTTTGGGGGCACAGTTAGATATGTCATAACAGTGTAGCTCTTGATAGTTCGTGGCACAGTCATACCCATACCTTCATGTCACCCTCCAGGCTCTGTGAAAGGCAGGACAGGGTCCATCAGCCCCATTTACCACATGAACAGAGGTCCAGAAAGGATCTGGAAGCAGTCCTGGGAATGGGACCCTGTGCCCAGAGCATGTAATTCCTGGGGGTGGGGCACATGACCAGGGTTTTACAAAGGTAGGAGATGTCTCTGTTCCCCAAATTCATGCATTCGGTAAAACATCCTCAGCTCCTATAGGTCAGGCTCTATTCTAGGGAGTTGGAGCACATCAGTGAACAAAGCAGACAAAGACTCCTGTGCCTGTGGAGGTAATATTCTAGAGGAAAGAGACAAGAAACAAGAAACAGAATAGATAAGTGAATTATATAGAGCAGTAGCAGGAGCTATGTTCCATGGAGATGAGATAGAACCAACACAGTAAGAGGATCAGGAATGTAGGGGTGGGTTGTGTCACATACTTAAATAGGGTAGCTAGAATAAGCCTCAGGAGCAGGTGGCATTTGAGCCATGACTTGAAGTCATGTGGATGTGAGGAAGGCTTTCAAGTGCAAAGGGAACTACTGGTGCAAAGGCCCTGAGATGTCAGGCATACTGCACGGGGCCTTGGGAGCCACTGTGAGAACAATGGCTTTTGGGCTAATAAAAGGGCTCTCAAAGAAGGGTCCTGTGCATTCCACTTGCCCCTGAGCATAGGGCACAGCATGGGCAGATAATAGGAGACTCAGAGGGGGTCTTTGTGGAGAGAGAGCAGTTAAAGACAGGTGGAAAGGAGTTTTCCTGATTGCTACCCCTTCCGCTATAGCCTACATCCCCAAGTTCCCACTGTATCACTCCTATGGGCCTGTTTATTGCTGCCAGAATTTGGGGTTGGGCTCCAAGCCTGCTCAGACTCTCCCTGGTGGGATGACATCAGACAAGGTATTTAATTTCCTAGGGGAAGCTTTCAATGTCAAAGTCAGACAAAAGCAGCTCCTGAGAATGGGCAGGCCCCTTCCCACCCTGACCTCATAAGCACCCTCTCAGGGGATTTGCAAGGTGTTCACAGGTCAAGGCCGGGAGAACGCCCCAGGGAGACAACGGAGTGCTTGCCCTGCTATTGGTTGGTTCTGATCGCTGCTCAGCCTCACCAGGGAGCAGGGCTCCACTTCTCCGCTCCACTCGACAGCTGTAAGGAGCAGATCTGCTCGTGAAGCCTCCATGAAGTCTCAGTCAGCAGCCTAATTTTAGACTGAGCATCTGCTCTCCCATCCCAGAGAGGCTACTCTGTCTGGGATTCACTCTTTCTGGAATCGCCAGAGGAATGAATCCTGGATAGACACAGACACTGGGGGTGTCCAGATCAGAGCCGGCCAACAGGCCCTGCTGTGGGGAACGCTCCCAGGAGCTGTGTTACACCCGGACATCCCGAGTCCTCCCACCCATTTCACAGCAAATGACCACAGTCCTGCGGGTGCCATCTTTGATTTCTATTTCCATCCTACTATCTCAGAAAGCTGGTTGGCCACATGGGAATCTGCCTCAAGTAGAAAAGGGGGCTTCCTGAACAGGGGTGACTTCTAATCATCCACACACCCCCAGCCATCCACTCCAGACCGGCATAGCCCAGCAGGTCAGAGACTGGAACAGCAGTGGGAAGGGCTCATTAGTGGCTGAGCTTCCCAGGAAGGTTCTCAGAGGGCACCTGAGAGTTGAGTTTTGAGGAACAGAGTAGGTACATATGAGAAGAAAAGCCAGAAAGTACCAATAAAGCAGGGCAAACACATGGAGAAACTTAAAAAAGTAATGAATGTTTGGGAATGGCTCAGGGGAGGGGGGAGGAGAAAGTGGGGAGAATGGGTGGGGTGGCAGGCAGTTGAGCGCAGTTGGGATGGGCCACACCCCAGGCCAAGGAGTGGGGTTTGTATCTGCAAGTGGGGGACTCTGGGGGAGGTGCCTAGCGTATGTTTGGACAGATGGGTGGCAAATCCAAATCCCTCTCATCTGGACAGCCATCTTCCTTGTGTCTTTCCCCCATGGTCTGTCGTCCTTTAGGGCCTTCCTCCATGCCCCCAGCACACACAGAGCAGACCCCAAGTGCAAAGCATGATGGTGTGCCCACTCCCTGTGCATCTCCTGGCGTTGCCTCCTGCCTCCTAGCCACCAGGACCAGTGCTCAGTCCTCAACTCAACCCACAGGTCCCATGGGCAGCATTCCCTTTTGCTCCTCTGCACTTGGCTCCTCCACATGGGTGCCATTATCTTCTTCAAAAATGACCCCGCAGTCCAATAGACCTCTGACTACCTCATCACTGCTCCCAGGGTACATGGGGAAGGCTCTAAGTCTATGGGGGAAACCCTGTTCTCCAGCCAAGGGCTTACTATGTGTCACCTCATTTCATTCCCCTAACAACACTTTAAGGGCTTGTTATTTGTCCTTTTATCGGTGAAGAAAAGCATTGATGAGCTTAACTCAGAGTTGGCCACATAGCCAGGAAGTGGTAGAGATGAGGTCTGCATGCTATCTATCCTCCCTCCCCACCCGGCTCTCCCAGAGTCTGAGCAGCTGGTGCCTAGAGCAGAGGTGGTAGGGACGCCTGGCCAGTGTGGGCAGGGAGGCTGGAGTGAGGAAGAGGAGGAGGCCTTGCCCAGGGTTCTTGCCTTGATACCTTTGAGAAAGAATGAGTTAAAAGCTTATGTAAAGAGATTTGCAAATAGATTCTACAAAACAACATTTGGATGATTTAAGTGTTAAGGAATCAGAACCATATGGATTAAATGTCCCTGACGTTATGTATGGTTTTAAAAATTAGAAGGAAATGTACTGGGAACACGCACACATACACGCACACACACACACACACACACACACACACAATATGTAAGGCAAGACCACATTTTTAGCTTTGTGGACATGAAGTTATTTGAAAAATACGAACCAGCAGTCATCCAACTTCTCCCAGGCTGGCCCTCTTCTTCTCCCCCTTGTCTTCTCTCCCACCCAGGAACTCAGCTCCCTCCCTCAGGGCCCAGCCTGAGAAAGAGGCTTCTTAGAATGACAGGCTAGATGCTCTAACCACAGGACAGTTAGAGCCAAACAGCTGGGCCAGGAACAGCTGGGATCGTCCAGTGGCCAGATGGGTGGTCTCAGGTGCAGGGAGAGTGGGAGAATGTAATTTCCCAGGGGTGGGGGTTGTAGGTACTTCATAAAGGGGACGCTGAGCAGCCTGGGGAGCAAACACTTGCGTGGCCAGCACAACCTCATCATTAGAGCTTCCCCCAGCATTGCCCCCATTTCACAAGAAGGGCAGTTGAGGCTGGGGACAGCACAGGCTATGCTCAGCTGGCAGGCAGTGAAACAGACCACAGCGTAAGCTTCCTGGTCACACACCCAGCACTTGTCCCCACCACGCCTTACAACTTGATGTAACTGAAACCATGAGCCTGCATCTCGTTTCTTTTCACTTTAGGCAGTTTTTAAAAATGATGGTATAGCCGGGCATGGTGGCACATGCCTGTAATGCCACCACTCAGGAGGCTGAGGCAGGACCACTGTGAGTTTAAAGCCAGCCTGGGCCACATAGTAAGTTCAAGTACAGCCTGCATTACAAAGTGAGACCTGCCTCTAAAAATAATAATAATAAATAAATAAATAAATAAATAAATAAATACACAATGAGACCCTGCCTCAAAAAAAAAAAAAAAAAAAAAAAAAGGTGGTGTTAGCTCCTCATAGTTGAAGGTTTATCTGGCTGGATGTTTTTGTGGACTCCCCACACATGAATAAATCAGATTTGGCTGTGAGTGCAAGTGCCCACGGCCCTGAAAGCAAAAAGAAGGGACATCACGCTCCGTTTGGAAAAGCCAGAATGGCAGAAATGTCTTGATCAAGTCCTGGTGGAGAAGAGAGAGGACGAGAAGCAAAGCCGCAGTGTGCCAGGCATTGGTCCCTATGCCAGGAATGGGGGCCCTGAAACGCAACTGGCCCATGCCCAAAGTGGAGCTGTCTTTCTTCCACAGCGGAGGAAACAGCCCCAGAGACTGCATTTTCCACCCGGTGCCTGTCCCCAAACTCAGTTGTCTGGGACCAACCCTCCCCAGAGGTGGCAGAGGCATAGGCAGAAGCAAGCTTGTCAGGAGAATTAAATGCCATACAGGGACAGGTCCAGCCTGGCACCAGGAGGGCTGGTATTGAGTCTGTCTCCTGCCCAGCTGGGCCTCCGGGCACCAGGCCAGGGCCTGACACTTGTTCAGCGATCATGAAACAAATCAGTGGAGGAAGTGGAAAGAGGCACAGAGGCGCCATTACTTCCTCCCCTCTCTTGCCTGCATCCTTCACTTCTGCCACTAGCATAGACACAAGGCAAGGCCTTCTCTGGTGACACCTCGGCCTGGTCAGAGGATCCATGCTGCCAGCCTGCCTGGATCACTCAGGGCGCTGAGCTGAGCCTGGGCTATTTCAAGGACATGGCATTCTCAGGGCAGGAACCAGGGTGCAGGGCCAGTGGCAGCAGGCCAGTCTCCAGCTTTGGGACATCCTCTCTGTCCTAGACCGGGACCTGTCCACAGAGTCTGCAGAAGATCTGACCTTGACCTCAGAAAGGCCTACTGAAAGGTATCCTTATGGCCAGGCTTATCCCAGCCAAGCTGGTCACAGGCCACTAGGGTGGAATCTTCCCACTGGGATCAACAAGAAGGGGCCCCTTGGTTCACAGCTGTCCCACAGTCAAACATGCAGGGCACACTGCCTGTCACAAGGTTCTCTGGGGGTCCCTATGCACCATGCAGCTGGCGGAAAGCTGAGAGGGGCAGACAAGGAAATCAACTTGTCTTTAACTCACACTTACTGAGGCAAGCTCATGGGATTCTCACAATGCTGGGAGGCCCTGTAAGTTCTTCTGCTAGCTTCTCATGTACAGAACCATCCTTCCCTGGGTATCTCTGTCCAAACATCTTCTACTCCAGGATTAATCCATCTCCCTGTGGACCCCAGGCCCATCTTGCTTAAATCCTCTCAATAGGTTCTTTCTGCTGTTGAGACAAAGACCAAATTCTTGCACATGGTCACCAAGGCCTGCTTCAGTGACCCACTCTACCTCACATCCCCCTCATTCCACCCAAGGCACAGGGACTTCTTTCAGTCCTTTGCCTCAGGGCCTTTGCACACACAGTGTCCTTTGCCTAGAACACTCTGCCTGTACATCCCTTCCTTGCCCAATGGATCTTCTCCAACCTTTCCATTTCCCCTCGTGTGTTACTCCTCAGGGAGGCCCTCCCTGACCTCCAATTAAACCAGGCCTCTTGTGATACCCTCCTCAGCACCATGTCCTTCCTCATTTGAGACCAGCAATTATCAACACTCGTAGCTTCTTTCTCTGTGTAATTTCCTGTGTGAGGACTAGTTCCCCACACGGGAGTTTAAGCTCCATGATTATGGTGACGTGCATGCTGTGCTCACCACTGACCCCCATGAGCTCCCCCAGTGCCTGCTGGCCCACGTGGATTTTTGCCAGACTCCAAGTTTTGGGGTCAGAGACCTAGTCACACTGCCACATCACTGCTGAGGGCAGTACCTAGATGGCACCCCTCCCTGTCCCTCCACTCTGCCAACAGGCTGTTCTCTGTGCTCCCTAAGTGCCCAGGGTGAACCCAGATGAAGTTGGGAGGGGTCCTCCCAAGCAGGGGCGTGGGAAGAATGCGGATCCACACTCTGCCCCAGGGGTCTCAGATATTCATTGTGAGGGTACCACGTGATCACATCACGCTTCTGAGGCTCAGTTTTCTTATCTGTAAAATTAAAAGGATGAGACAATACTCGGTAACTTACATTTTCTATAATGTTATTAACTCAGCTCTTTCATCCAATCCCAGGGTAATGGGAGCTGTTTTTTCCCTCCCAATGTCTTCTTCTTCCTTTCTTCTGGCAAGAAGTCCTCAGGACCCTGTCCGCTTCTTCTCATGGGTCTGGCAGGGCTTCCCTGCACAGAGCCCACCCACTGTCCTGGCCACAGCAAAGAGAAAATTACCTGTTGGTCAAACTCTATGGCTCACTGGTCCAAGAGTAGTCATGTGACCCAAGCTGGGCCAATCACAGTGCCTTCCTGGGATTCTCCACACTAACAGCTGGGAGGAAGAGCAGTTTTTCTATCTGGAGTCACAGGGTGAGATGGCAGAGGTCAGGAGCCACCAGGGGTCCATGGCCCTTCTCTGCCCCTACAGCCACTGTGTCATGAACACAGAGAATGAAGCCAAAGGTAGCAGATGTGACTGAGGTCCAGACAAAAAGGAGCAAAAGTAAGAAGGGCAAGGAAAATCAGAATCTAATGACTTGATGGCATCACATCAGTTCCTGGATCTGGTCACACCTGAGATCCACCTACCTATCCATCCCGAGGAAATGGGACAGTGAGACAAAATTCGGTCTCCTTAGATGCCTCTGGGAGGCTGCTAGTAATGACAATGAACACGCATCGAGAGCAATGCGTGACTAACACACCTCGTGTACACCCTTCCAAATCTCATGACGAGTCTGTGTGGCAATAGACGAACAGGGTGATATAAAAGCAGACAAGTGGGACTAGGATAGGTCATTAAAATCATCACCACTAATCTTGGCTCTCGCACACACTAGCTGTGTGATGTTGAGCTGTTTTCTTAACTTCTCTGGGCTTATTTTCCCTTCGGTATAAAATGGGGTAGCACTGCCTACAGCAAAGGTTGCAATATGGAATAATAAGACAAAACTAATGAGAGAACCTAGCATGGTTTTTGGCTAGAAGAGCTTTAATAAGTATTGGTTGAGCCTGTTAAATCCAGAAATCCTTTCTAGATAGTTCTATATGTCTTATTTCTAAGAATAAGTGCTGGCTATGGGTAAAAGGAAAGGGGAATATATGAGATCTCCCAGCTAAAATTCACAATCTAGTTAACATCCATCATAAGGCAGAGACTGCTAA
Organism: Erethizon dorsatum; assembly: GCA_028451465.1. Taxonomy (NCBI): domain Eukaryota; kingdom Metazoa; phylum Chordata; class Mammalia; order Rodentia; family Erethizontidae; genus Erethizon; species Erethizon dorsatum. Next base: position 101,947,270 of record CM051827.1, on the reverse strand, counting down.
GCCTCCAGTGATATAAAGTTAGCTGATGGGTCAGCTTCCTGCCATGCTGGGCTGTCCTGAGAATCCACAGGGGTGACTGTTCCAGTGAGTGGTGACAGGCCACCTAAGCAAGGAGCCTGTTAATTGTTTCCGGATGTCCTAAGCTGCTTCCAGTCTGCCCTGGTCAGTGTGGAAAGGCTGGGCTAGGACTCCAAAAGGCTGAACTTGACCCTGAATCCCCATCTAATGGGTTGCTGGCTTTCCTGGGGTAGAGTCATCAGGGCATGCCCTCTGTGCCAGGCTATCTGAGAGGTTGGACATTTTGTGTTGCCTTCCAAAGAGCTATTCTGAAATCTGCTGCTCTGAATAAATATTTTGATTCTGTTTTTCAATGTGGCTGCGGGGGAGATTTCCACTCAGCGTGGCTTGCAAGGCGATTCTCCTCTGCTGTTTACTCTCGGCGATCCCTGCAGCCAGTTCCTGGCAGGCATCTGCGTCTGCTGCACTCCTGGGCCTCTGGGACCTGGATGCTCTGCTCCAGAGAGAGGCTGAGCTGGCTGGCCCCTTCCTCAGGAGCCTGATGGAGACAGTGCATTAGGCAGCTGGCCACAAGACCTGCAGAGCCTCCGCTCCCAGCTCTGCCCTGCCTTCCTTAGCTGGGCCTACCTAAGACTGTGCTCTCTCAGGAGCTGCATTCCCACTAACTGGGGAGAGTGTAACCAGCTTGCCTCCCCAGGCCTGGGCTCAGGATTCCTGTGAGACTTGAGAAGCAGCTCTGTCAGTTTCCTCTTCCCGGGGTTGGCCTCATGCTCCCTGTCCCTCCCACTAGCCTCTTCCTAGAACTGCAACCACCTAGCAGCAGGCAGTAACAGGCTTGAGCAGGGCCACTGTCTGCCTCAGCCATCCCAGCAACCTCCAGAGAAATCCCATGGCCATGACACTGCCTCTTGGTGACGGTGACTGTGATGACTGCCTTCTCTCTCGAGGCCTGATTCCCAGAGCTGGAAAGGCCCCACAGGCACAGCTTTGTGTCCACTCAGACTATGACAGCTTTCCAGCCCAGAGATCCAACATGATCTCAAAAGAGCAGGGGCTGGAGATGTCAGACAGCCAGGAGCACATGGATTCTAAGCCAGTTTATCCCAAAGGCCCTTCTCTACCAGCACTGTCAGATTTCCAGGGAGTGAAGGGGTCATGGTATCAGTGCCACGCAAGCCAGCCAGAGAATCAGCCAAAGCAGGAGGGTGGTGCTTCCCGGCCTGGGGTTGGCTACTGCAGCAAGGAACCACGGCCCAGGGGAAGCCGCTCTGTCAGGGCTGCTCTCGAGGGTTCAGGCTAAGAGGAGCTCACATCCTGGCTTGCCATTTGCAATGTGAGCAACTCTGGAGTAGAGGCAGAGCCTGGGTAGGAGTTGTTCTTTTCCCCATTTTCCCCCCTTCTCAAAAGCTCTCCCCAACTTCTTTAGATGTGCATCCAGTTCTGGTGGGTCCTCGAGTTTCCAAGAACGGGCCTTTTGGGACTCCATTTGTGGGTGAAGGAGTTGAAGCTCTCAGATACCAAGGGTCACAGAACAGGGTAAGAAAGAGCCTGGATTTACACTCACTCGTCTCAACCCAAGTCCACCCAGAGGCACTGTAGCTGCCTCTGAACACAGAAATGACAGAATCCATGTGCCACTATGGGTGCATGGGACTCTTGCCTGTACCTGCAATGCAAGCTGCACCCCCTAAGTGGTCTGGGGACCAGCTGCATGCTTTTGGGGCTCGAAGGTCTGCCTTGGGGTGTAGGGGAGCTGATAGCTATAAGGCAGTGGTGTCTAGCTGTGGCTCATCTGCCCTCGTGCAGACCAGTGGAGTCACTGCTTCCTCCAAGTTCCACACAGCTCTAGGCTCTTGGGGCAGTACTTGCAGGTTCATCCCTACACATTGCTGATTTCCTCCTGCCCAGGCCTGAGAGGATGGGGGAAGCTGAGTTCCATTCAGGGCTGGAATGACTTCTCTCACTATAAGCCCCATGCCCTGTGTATGCCCTGGGCTTGCTTCTGCTCATCTGCCTGGTCTTCTGGTGCCCTCAGGAGTAGGGCAGCTTCCTGAAGGTCTGACTTGAAGTGGGTCTGATCCCTAACCAGAACTTTAAGCCCAGCTCACTTTGCTAAGGGTCTGAAGCCTTGGCTATGTCCTAAGGGCTGCACTCCTGCTTCCTACTCACAGCAACCAAGACTAGGTCTTGCCTTGAAGCGGAGATAGGCCAGGGCTGCTGAGCCTCCTCCAGTTCCTACTCAAAGCACACGCTGGTTCCTGGGACACTCACACAAGCTCAGGCAGCCAGAGGTGCAACACAACCATTCCTCAGCTGGCCAGTTGGGGACCAGGCAGTCGAGCTGCTCAGATCACTAGGCTAGTGTCTACCTGAGCATGTACAAGGTGACACAGGGTCCCCCAGCCTTGGCCTCAAATCCCAATTCTCTTCCTGGGGGAAGGGGTGGTGGGGAACACAGGGCACACTTCTCCCCAGAAACTGCTCAGTGTCTCTGATTCTTACGCTGGTCACTTGTCCCCACCGGAGAGCACCCAGATCTTTAAAACATTGTATGGAGTTGCTAATCAATGGGCATAAAGTTTCAGTTAGGTAAGATGAACAAATCAGAGATATGCTTTACAGTGTTGTACCTGTAGTCCACAAAAAATGTGTTAAAAATTTGTAGCCAGGTGTGGTGGTACACACCTGTAATCCCAGCACTCTGGGAGGCTGAGGCAGGAAGATTAGAAGTTCCAGCCCAGCTTTGGCAACTCAGCAATTTAGTGAGATCCTGCTTCAAAATAAAAAAATGAAAAAGAGGCCATGGGTGTAGTTTAATGCCAAAGCCCTGGGTTCAATCCCCAGTACTGCATGCGCGTGTGTGTGCACAAACACACACACACACACACACACACACAAACACACAATTGTTAGGAAGGTAAATCTTGAGTGTTCCTGCTACAATAAAATAAACTAGAAAAGTATGTGGAGCATATATGACAAATGACAAAGCCCTTGCAGAAGCTTGCCTTTTATGGAAATCATCTCAGCCCCTGTACTGAACATGTACCATGTGCCAAGCTCTGGGCTGAACAGTTCATGTCTATTTAATCCTCACAGTCATAACCCTAAAAGGCAACACTAACATTATCCCCACTTTACAGATGAGGGAGCTGAAGCTCAAGGTCTGTCTTACTCCAAAGCCCTAATCATTCCCCAGAAGCTGAGCGCTGCCCGTGCACTGCATCAGTAGGCCTCAGATGTCTCTTTGGGGGCCAGGGGTAACTCACAGTGGAATGAGAAGGAGATATGCTCTCCTCCTAGCTGCAGGACTCAGGGCTCAGCCAGTGCTCCCCTGGCTCTGGCCTCCTGCCCACCTGACCCCAGGGTTAATGTTAGTCACAGAAGACGAGGTGCCCAGGTGCTGCCTTCTTTCACAGACAGACTGCACAGCACACATCCTCTGGGTCAGCACGGTGTGGAGCCAGCATGTCCCTTCCCCGTCTTCCCCAGAGGCCATCCTAATGGGATGGGCAGGAAGGAGCTTGGAGAGCGATCCTATGTCCTGCTGCATGTGGACTCTACTGCCACAACCTCGGACCTGATGTGTGCACTCCTCCTCTTGGGGACAGGCTGGCCCAGCTTGGGTGCTCTTTCTGACCACCTAAATCCAATACATTAACAAATCTGCTCCCAGTTCAGCTCTGGGATTGGTGCAGCCCTGCTCAGACACATCCCCCTTCCTCTAATGGCCTCCCAGGTGGCACTTCTCAGGGTATTGCATAATCCAGGGTGCATGGCATCCACTGTCGAGACTTTAATTGGAAAACTCTTCCCCAGGATTTTGGGGATATATCTAGGACCAGTGCAGCCCTCTTGCCTATCAGCCACTGTGATCTCTCTCCCACTCCCTCTCCCTCCGTCTCTCATATACACATATGGACACCTGCGCTGACATCCCCTAGTACTCTGGAGCAGCTGTCAACGCCAGTAGACACATCCAGTGGCTCTCAGGCTTTGTGCTCACTGTGAATTCTCTCAGGCCCACACCCCCAGGAAGTCTGCCCTGATTGCTGCCATTGGCTGGCCACCACCAGGCTCCCACGGTACTCTGAGGTCACCAGGCCACTGTGGATCTGTCTGTCCCTCACTAAGACGCCATTCCTCAAGGCTGGCACAAAGTGTGATTCCTCCCTATGCCCCCCGCACCTGAATAGGCCCAGTCTCGAGTGGGCACTGGGGGGTAGATGATGATGCAGGGAGTCGGGGAAAGGCAGGATCCACTGAATGCCCTGTGCCTGGCAGCTCAGGGACTCTACAGAAGCAGCTTACAGACTTTCCAGAAACATAAACTGTCAGCTTTACAAAGACTTGATAAACAAATCCTATTTTCTGAGGGGAAATTGAAGGCCACCTTGGGACAGGTGGCACCCGCAGATGCACGATCTCTTAGTGGCAGAGCTCCCCAGGGAGAATAGCCTGGGAAGCTGCCCAGAACCCCAGCAACTAGCCAAGGAAGCTAATGCAGGTTGCTCCCAGGAATTCATTTCCTTCCTTCCAGGGATACCCATGGAGCAGCCACCACCTTCCACCTTGGGCTTAACCTAGGATGCAGCCCTGGTGCTCTAGGAGCAGAGCCATACATGTGTGCACCCAAATTGCGATCAAGCGGGATGAAAATGAAATAAAAGAAATGTGTACAGACGTGCCACCCGCTGAAAAAGAAGAAAGAGTATCTGGGACAACATCTTGGAACAAGCGATGTACAAACTGGGCCTTGAGTGAGAGTCTATCAGGAGGACTGAGTTAGAGATGGGGGGGTGCTGGTGTGATCCAGTGAAAGAGAAATGTGCAAAGATGCAGAACCATGACGTGGGTACAGCAAGATGAAGGACTACCTAAGCCAAGTGGGGAGGATGCAGCCCCTGGAACAAGAGGGTGCTGTGCTCTGGGGTGGAAATGGCGCACAAGGCTACAGCAGGAAGGTCTTGAAAGCCACACAAAGCCAACAGTACCTCAGCTTGTAGGGAGAGCCTTAAATTTGGAGTACATGTGTCCTTTAGCTTCCTGTTCAGTGCCACCACCCTGAGTGGTAGGAGGCACAAGTGGGTGCCACAACCTGGCTCTAGCATCCATCAGCCAACACCAAGGCCTGGAACAATCTCTCCTCAATGTGCAGGACTTTACAGAGATCCTCCTGTGTGGGCTGAGAAATGTAAAAAACTGCAGAGATGAGTTTGTGTTGACTTCAGAACTTGGAGTCCCTCGGAGAGCGGTTCTCTAAACCGGTTTGGAACTCAGTGTAGCTAAAACAGCTTCCCTTGAGTCTGGGTGAATGAAAGGATTATTGAGTGGCCCAGAGGTGGCCATGATACTGCTGGGCCCTGGAGAAGGCCCACGGGGGCTGTGTTTCCTCTAAGCCTGATATGTACTGGGAATCTGGAGCAACTAGTCAGGCCCAGGACTTAGCAAAAATTCATGAGCACCATCAAAGGAGGTGGTAGGGACAGAGCTTAGTAGAAGAGGCTTAGGACCTGCAGGTGGAACCTATTTGGCAGCCACCCAGCATGGTTGTCACCATGCCAGCATATGGAGGAGCTGCCCTCCTCTGCCTTCCTGGTCCCACCACTGCAGGTGACAATTCAGACCCATGGAAGACCTCGGCAAATGACAGGGAGCCTAGGGATGTTTACATGGGGCCTATGATGATTATTAAGTCCCTAACTGGTGGCCAGCCGAGTGGCTCTTTGTCCTACAGTGTCTTCTAGAAGGGACTGTCCCTTGAAAATCACTCTGCTGACCTCCTGGAGATGCCAGCACGCTGCCTGCCTGACATGTAGAAACTGAAGCCTGGCAAGGGGGAAGTGGTCGGCCTATGGTTACAAGATGAGGTGGGGACTGAGTACCCAGGTCTCCCCACTCTGCCTTACTGCCCTGACTTCCTGCAGGTGACTCAGCAAGATGGTCGGCACAGGAAGGAAGTGGGAAAGGGAAGCCCAGCTTGCTGGATTCCAGGTCACTGCTCTTTTAGTCCAGAGCCACCAACCACCTTGGCCATGCAGCTCAGCTGGGTGTCTATGACCTTCCGGCTGTTCATTCCCAAGGCCGCAGCTGCTGACCATTTCCTCCAGGGTCAGGCTCACTTGGCCTCTCTAGGGGCTCTCTGCTATACAGCACTCCCCTCCTGCAGGGGCCAGGGGTCACCTGCCTGGACTTGGAGAGTGGCTGACCCTATGGCAGACCAAGGGTCATAGATGAAATAAAATGAGATGTGATTATAGCTTCATGTTTAATAATTGGGGCTCTAGAGCCAGTGTTCATCATTTTCTGGCCATAGGTGCTCTGATTTCCTCCCAGGACTCAAGTTCTTTTCACCTGTATGATAAGATAAAAGTATCTACATTGCAGGTTGCTTGGAGGATTAATGAGATAATAGCCTGCTTCAAACTGTGCACTCGATACAAGTTGACTCCTGTCCTCAGTCACTCTGTTGGCTATCCTCACATCATCTCATTCTTACAACCCTACAAAGCTGGTATCATCATTCTCATGTCACTGGAGACAAACTCGAAGCTCAAGGAGGGGAGGATGGACACACACACACACACAAACCCCAACACACACAACTCCTGGCTGAGGGAGGCAGGATTCAGGATTTGAACCTGGCTTAGTCTGGCTCCAGGGCCCACATGTTCTCCCATCAGTCACAGAACCTTCTCTTGGTATTTTGCGACCGTGTCCCCACATATGTCTCACCAGTTATAAGCTTGTGCAAGCAGGGCTTCTGTCTTCTCTCCTTGGATCCCACCCTGCCTCTGTCACTTCTCGGGATGGGGCTTGGAGTCTCTGTCCCAATCAGGGAGCCCTCTCCCAGCCTTCCTCATGGAGCCACAAATGAGAGGACACATTTATGACAGTGCTGTGCAACTATATCTCACTGCTTGCACGCAAGCTGTCCCTCCTGTGAGCAGAAGCACTGCGGGGACAGTTATACGAGTAGCCTGAAGTCAGGGATGCAGGAACACCAAGGCCTGCAGGCACATCTGCCACCACAGGAAATGCTGCGGGTCCCTTTCATCTGGGGCTTTCCATGTGCTGAGAGCAGGTCTCCGAGAGTGAGGCAGGAGGGAGGGCGGCAGATACAGGACAAGCCTTTGCTTGCTCGCTTGCCTGTTTGTCCCAATGTACCCTAAGTTCCTGGGGGAAAGACCAGTTCCCAACACACAGTTGGATGGGCATCTATCCACACTGTAGTCACGCAAGCCTCCTGACCCTTCACCATGTGGGTGGCCACGCTGTCTCACTCCCATGCCCAGCTCAACTCCCAGGGAAGGACGCCAGACCCCCCCACCCTTTTTGAGCCCAGGTCCCCACCTCAACTGTGGCACTTGCTGTATCATAATCCCAATTTTTTACCTTGGGTTCTTGTCCTTTGGGGAACAAAGTAAGGGTTGGATAAATAAATGCATTTGGAATACTGTTTTCTATCTCTTTCGCTGGCATGTAACAGAGGCCCATTCTTTGTGATTCTCCAGAACCAGCACCGGACACCTCTGGGGGTTGTAGTACGGTTCTCTCTCCTTCCCACACTGCAGACGAGGCGTGTGTTAAAACTGTGTGTGACGGAGATAATGTGCACCGGCGAGGTCCCTACAAGCAAATGCACTCGGTGGCTCCTGCAGGTGGGGGCTGCCTGATGTCACAGCTATCCTGAGGGATTCTGGGCTCACTTCTGTGTTGTGAATTATATTTTCAAAGTCTGAAGACAACATTGAAGTAACCTCTTCCAGGAAAACGAGCAGGAACTGCAGTTGTAGCTCAGTGGTAGAACATTTGTGTGAGGTCCTGCACTCCATTCCCACCACCAAAAGAAAACCTAGTTCACATGGAAAAATGAGCAAGCTACATCATGCAGCGGAAGTGAGAAGTAAGAACCCATCAAAAGCCCCATAGAATTGTCTTCTTTTTACTCTACTGGCTTCCGGTGAGTTTATACACCTGACCACTTCCCGGACACGTCCAACCTGGACGTAACTGGGCTGCCAGAGTCTGCTGGGTACTCTCCCAATCGGACCCCTGTGTTCAGGTTCAGGAGCCCCATATAGAAGTCTCAAAGCCTTCCTGGTGGGGGGGGGCAAAGTCAAAGAGGGAACAAAGTTTCCGAGCCCCTAGGACCCAGGATGCGGTTCCAGCTGCTGAGAGTCTCTGGTCCTCGGCTACGAAAAGGGAGAATAAACTCACCCTGCAGTTTTTAGAGGATCAACTTGAGATTATGGTGTAGAAAAGCAGTACGTGAAAACAGGTACAGGGTAAGAATCAGCTCAGTCATTGCACAGATATTCAGTTAGCATCTACTGTGAGCTGGTCACCGTCTAGGCGCTGGGCACAGTCTAAGGACAGAGGTCAGAGCTATCCGGAAAAGCAAAGCAGCAGAGGAGGTCAGTGAATGGGGGTGGCGGCAGTAGGACGTATTGCCATGTTAAATAGGGATCAGAAAATAGGCTTCATTGAGAAGAGGACATTTAAATAAAGACCTGGAGGGAGTGAGAGATTGTTCCCTAGCACAGGGAACAGCAAAGGCAAAGGCCCTGAGATCAGAGTCTGAGAAACTCCATGGAGGCCAGAGCATACAGGGTGCATGAGGTCATTTGTGGCTGCATCCCTGGGGCCATGAAAGCATTTGTAAGGCTTCTGGATTTTACTTAGAGACACAAATGAGGCTTTCCAGCCATGGGTTGGCACTCTGACTTTTACAGCTGATCAATAAACTTTAGCTTCCCTTTTCTTCCAAGCCTCATTCAATACACACACCTCTGCAATTCCAGCCTGTATGCTGTCTCCTTCCTCAGGTTTCTTGCGGAATCTATGAAACCAGGAAGGCTTCTCCGCTTTCCACCAGGTGCCGGATGGGTAGGGGCCTCACAGAGACACCTGTGGCTGAGAAGAGAGGAACAGGGCAGAGTCTCCATCCCTTCCTCAGTGCTCAGAGGGCCTCTGGCCTGGCTCAGGGCAGCATCTGCACACACTAGGTGTTCAGTGGTGCCAGGGCTCTGGCAGAGCCCCTGGTGCTATTTTATCAGCTGAGATAGCTTGGCACAGAACCAGGACTTCCACCTGGAGCTCCCTGCTTCTGTACCAGTGGTGAAATCATTTGTTTTAAAATAAACCACTCCCCTCTCTTTCAGTGGTTTTTAACCTTTTTTGGGTCACCTGCCCCTTTGAGAATCTGCTGAGAGCTCTGAGCTATCTCTCCAGAAAATGAGCAAGGGAAATGCACTCATTTTCTCAGAATTTCAGGGTTTTCACGGATCCCTGAAAATTCAGGAAATAAACCATTTTGTGTACTAACAATATCGCAGCAGTGTCTCTAGCTTGATGGATAGGTGAATGAATAAATGAATGAATAAATCAACAAATGTAGAATAAAATGTCTGTGTGCACTAAGAAGAATGAGAGGAGAAAAACGCAGCTGCCTCTGGGCACTGGGATTCTTGCTGGGGATCCTGAAGCCTTCAAAGAAGCCACCAGGGAAGATGCGCGTGGCCAGGCCTTGCTAGGCAGACGGCCCGCAGATGGCCAGAGCATCTCTGCCCCTGCACTGTCCCCCTCCTCCCACCCCTCACAGCGACCAACTCTCTCCAAGGTATCAAAGCACACTTTGCTGCCTTTTTCAGGGTGCCCTGAGCAAAACTCTTTCTGAGTGACCATGGGTCAAAAAAAAAAAAAAAAAGAGGAATCAAAATTCTTATAGAAGCAAGGAGTCGTTTTTTCTGGTCTCACGGATGAGCCTGCTGAGGTCCAGGACCCGAATGGCAGTCCTTCCCTCCTTCCCTGTCCTTCTGCTGGCGCCCTGGTTTCTGGCCTCTCTGTTCACTTGACTTCTTCTTGAGGCAACCTGGGGTCAGCCTGTCCCTACATGCCTTTCCCTAGAGAGCTCTTCTGACTGCACGGGCATCAAAGGCCCCAGAGATGTGGCTCTGTGCACGGCTCACCTCCCCTCTGGTCCTTCTGTCTCCTTCTTGGTTCTGCCACCCTGAGCTGTTATGTCCCTTTGCATGTGTTGTGCCTGCCACCTGGAACGGAGGCCACCACATGCTTTGTCTCACAAGAAAGCTCATCCATCTCTGCTCAGGCCTCACCTCCCAGCTCCCTGGACACCATTTCCTTCCTCTGGGAATCCTGCGTTCTCACCTTAACCCCAGCATTTATGTTTCCAGCTTCTTTATTTTGGTGGTGGTGGGGGGGACACAAAGTTAGAGGTTAGGTAAATACACTTACAAGTATTTATTTACCTGCTCATTTCATGAATGGAGTCTTATTCATCTTTGTTTCCTGGCAGACAACACGGGGCACATACTGCTGTTTCAGGACGTGTGTGTTAATGTTTGCCTTGTAGAGTCTTTTCCTAGCCCGATGGCTGGGCTGTCCATGCAGCCTCTGCCCCCTACCATTAGGCTGCATCTTTCCCTGCCCTCCCGGCCTGCGGCCTTGGCTCTGCTGGGACCTGTTAGGCCTATGTGTTACCAGGAGGAAATGGGCACTGAGGGACATAAGAGCAAACTAACACAGGACAGGGATGGAGGCTGTGTATCAAGCTCTGCCCTGGTGCGTTTGTGCTTTCTGGGATCGGGTGGGTAAGGTCACTGGATGGGAAATCTCTTCCAGCAGGTTGTCATAGTAACCACAACTTTCAATTTCATGTACAAGAGTCCCTGAGAGGAAACACAGCCAAGGGGAGGGGGAGGAGAGGTGGGAAGCCACCAAAAGCTCCCAGTGTTGTCCTCCTGTACCCTTTTCTTTGCTTCTTGCTGGTTTACATGTTCAAGGTAGATGCCATTATGTGTGGGCATCTCCGCAGAAGCTGCTTAAAATAGCCGCCCAACTATTTCAGGGAGCAGCTGAATATGTATGAAGCTATTTTAGAAAAGATATCCCTGGCCTGGCCAATCTTAGCCCCATCCTTTCCCCTGGAAGCTCTGGGAGAAGCTGAACAGGGCCTTTCTTAGTCTCTCCCATTGGGTGGGGGACTTTAGAAGCCACAGGAATAACACTCTGGCTAATGTTGGCCTTGCAACCCTGTCAGCTCTACCTCCTGATCCTGTGATCACGGAGGCTCCTAGCCAGACAGCTCAGCCCTCCAGGTTCCCCCGGAGCCTTGGAGGTTCACCAACTACCTTGATATGATCCAGTTTTTCTAGGGCTCTGGGGATCTCAGAATCTTAGACATTTCCACTTGTCTGGTTGCTTATTTATTCAACACACTTTTGCTGATAGATGATATGAGTGAGGAATATGCTGGGTAGTGGGGTTACATGGATTTCTGACACAAGTTCACAAGAGCAGGAGACAGGTGAGAAGTGAGATAATGGTCATAAAGTTCCAAAATGGAGCAATGGTGCTGGGGAGTCCAGGGAAGGGTCCCTGTCTTCTTCTGATGGCTGAGAAGAAGAGGATCTTGGGGCTGAGCCTCGAGGGAGAAGCCTCCAGTCCTCAAGGGGAGAAAACATGGTGGGCTCAGAGGAGGAGTGTTGAGTGTGGTAGAGCCTGAGGCAGGGTGTGCTGTCAGGAGGTCAGAAAGGAAAGGGAGCCAGCCTGAGACAGCATCCTCAGGGGGCTGGAAAAGAATCCCCTTCCATGGACCTGAAAGGTCTGGTGGACCTGTGCTGCCCTCACTCCAGACAGGAAGTGCCTCGGAGGAGGGGCTGTCAGGCCCTCTGGGCATCTCCAGAGCCCAGTGCCAGGCTGGGTACTGAGCAGACTCACAGGATGCTGGTTGAAAGCCTGGATTCTGGAGCCAGGCAGCCTGGGCTCAAATCTCGTTTCTGTCTCTTACTGGCTTTGATATTGGGAAAGTTGCCTGACTTTTCTTTGCCTTTCTCACCCAGATAATGAACATTTGGTTTGGATCTAAAATGTCCCTTCGAAAGCTCATGTGTTGAGGGCTTGGACCTCAGTGCTGCAGTGATCAGAGGTGGGGCCTTTGGGAAGTGATTGGATCCTGAGGGCACTGGTCTTGCCACTGGATTAATCCATTGATGGGCTCATAAATGAACAAACTATTGGGAGGGAGTAGAAAATCCAAGTGGCAGGAACTACTTGGAGGAAGTAGATCACTGGGGGCATGGTCTGGAAGGGTATATTCTCTGCCTCCATCTCCGTCTCTGCCTCTCTCCATCTCCCCCTCCCCCTATCCCTCTCCCTCTCTCTCCCTGCCTCCTTCCTGGCTGCCATGAGGTGCACAGGTGAGCAGCTTTCCTCTGCCATTCCTTTCTGCCATGATGCTCTGCCTCCACACAGGCCCAGAAATATGGGGCCAAGTGACCACGGACTAAAACCTCTGAAACCATGGGCCAGGATATATCTTTCCTTCTTTAAGTTGATTATCTCAAGGTATTTTGTCACAGAGGCAAAAAATGACTGACACAATGGGGATAACAGTAGCACCTATCTCATGAAGCTTTTTGGTGAGAAGTACATAAATCAAGATATGTAAAGAGGGCTGAGTACAATGGTGTAGCACTTGTTGTCCTAGTTACTCAGGAGATTGAGGCAGAAGCATTACAAGCCCAGGAGTTCAAGGCCAGCCTGGGCAACACAGTGAAACATTTAAACACACACACACACACACACACACACACTCACCTATAAGGCTTAGAAATCTGTGTGGCACATAGTAATAAGCAATAGATAAAAATGTTTATTTTTTATTATTCTGTTTTGGTTTTTATCTTGAGACTGGAGTGCCCTCAATGACAAACTTTATTTCCAGAATAAAACCAGCTCTGTTACTTTGATTATATCACATATGTCCACTATAAAAAGTTCAAGTGTTTGAAGTATAAATATAAAAAAATCATCTTAAGCCCTGACTCTCAGATAACTACCATGAACATGACCACCAGCCTTGGGCTGCATTTTTATGTCTCTCCAAAATTCTTATGGTGATATTTTAACCCTCAAAGTGACAGTTTTCAGAAGTGGGGCCTTTGCGAGGTGAGTAGCTCCTGGAGCCAGAGCCCCCATGAGCAAGATTAGTCTCCTTATGAAGTCCAAGAGAGACCGCTCCCCTTGCCATCCATGAGTGAGAAGATAGACCCTCAGACACTGAATCTGCCTTGCTCTCAGACTTCCAACGCCAAGAACTGTGAGAAATAAATTTCTGTTGCTTATGAGTTATGTTAAACTTGAATTCCTCAAAACTGTGAGCCAAAGTTTTGTCAGTCTATCAGTATATAACCTTAATTTATCTGCTTCTTTTTAAAGATACATTAACCAACACTGAAGCCAGGGTGCTTAAGCGGAACTCTATCCTTCCCAGAGTGACACAAAACCTAAATTCCTCAAAACTGTGAGCCAAATTAAGCTCTCCTCCTTCAAGTTGTAAGTGTCATGTATTGTGTCTCAGCCACAAGAAAGCTGACTCATACAGCCTCATTCCATGTTCACAAATACAAATTATGCACATTTCTTCAATAATTAGTAGTTTTCCCCTTATGCACAATGTTATTTCCCTTTATTTACTATTATAAACAATACCATGATGAATATCATTATTGGTAATAAAATAGTGGCAATTATTTGGCATTTATTATGGGCCCAGCCCTCTGCTAAGGATTTGGTAAATATTATCTCATTAAAGCCTCACAACAAGCTTCATAAGAGGGAGGTATAATAATCATGCCCACTTTACAAATGAGGACTCAGGCGCTTAGAAATGTTAATAATTTTTCCAAGTCACCTAGCCTATAAGTCAAATTTTGCTGACCTCAGATTCCACAATTTGACCAATGCATTCTGCTGCCTACTTACACATGCCCAGTCCTGGGCGCTGTTGGACTTCTTCCCACGGCTACCTGTGCAGAATGGATACTGAGTTGAAGACTGGCACCCGCGCAAGCATTGGTGGATATTGTTACACATCCCCTCCAGAAAATGTGCCTTAATTTACAACCCACTAATAGTGCTCGAGTGCTCCTGTATCCCACTTCTGATCTCCCTAAGTGCTCTCATTCTGTGAAATAGACCCCCAGAAGTACGTCTCGATTCTTAACGTGTGTCCTTTGGTTGCTGGTGACTCATCTTCTTGCATGCTTCCTAGCCTAGTGGCTTCCTCTTTTGTGAATCGCTTGTTCACATTCTCTACACATCTTCCTACTGGCAATGTCTTCACTTCATCTCTAAGAGCTCTCTAAATGTACGTGCTGTCAACCCTTTAGTCTTCATACACTTGTTGAAATACTTTGCTATCTTCTTTTAACCTTGATTATTGTGGCTTTTAATTCTTTTCTTTCACAGTTTCTGGATTTGGTTTTATACTCAAGGAGGCAGTCTCCATCCTAATATGACACAAATATTCTCTCAGCTTTTTGGGTTTTTTTAGTACCTTTATAATTTTTTGCTTTTTGGTCACCTTGGAATTTATTTCATTGTGAGGACTAAGGTACAGAGGCAGTTTTATTCCTCCCTTACTACAAAACTTGCAGGTTGTCTTTACAACACGTTAGGAATCATCTGTTTTGTCATCGCTAATGTCCAGTGCCACTCTCTACCATACTAAACTCTCGTGCACATGGGTATTTACTCCTAGGCCCCAGTTCCAGTCCACTGGTCCACAGGCCTATTTCTTTATGAATAGTGATTTTTTTAGGCTGTTCAACCATGTTCATTTTTCCAGATGCACTTTGTAATCATGAAAAAAATTTGTTGGGATTTTGATTGAGATTCCATTTATAGACCTTACATTTATAGACCTTATACCTCTTTAGAGTCTATTATTGGCTATTTAATGTTTTTTATTTCTTTGGGGACTGAGACTTTCCTCCTCTATGCCTCTGACCTGGAGTCTTGGGTACCACCTTCTCCATGGGAACTTTCAGCATCAGCCTTGCAGGCAGTGATCGCTCCCTTCCCCAGCACTCTGCCTTTCCCACGTTACTTCTGGCTTATTCACCCTGTATTACAATTATTACTTAAAGGGTGAACTCCTTGATAAAGGGTTCCTACATGGCCTTCAAGTTTGTACATCTCTTACCATACCTGGCAGGTGGTCCAGGCTCTGGAATCATTTGTAGGATAAATAAATGAATGAGCAAATGAATGAAAGACATCCTCCTGGAAAGGTGATTGTGCAGGGAAATGAACTGAACACAAAAGTCCTCTTTTCCATGGGCTTGCATTAGAAAACAATAGATTGTCCTTGGCTAACCCCTAAGAACAAACCAGAATCAGAGAATTGGTTCATGGCTAGACCAGTGTGCTGTGCACAAGATACCCCAGTACCGCTCCCTAGAAACTACCACCCTGTCAAGCATGCAGGGTGTTTTTTGGGGGAAGGGAGGCTCTCATGGTGGTCTTGAGAGGCCTCAGAAGAGAGAGGACAGACAGCATTCCCTGTGAGCCCGCATTTCAAAAGTACTTTTCCGTGAGATACAATAACCTTGAAAGCTGGAATTATTAGCTGTATTTTGCAGATGAGGAAACTGAAGCCCAGAGAGATGGAGACCTAGATCGTAATAGATAGTAAGTGCTCAGACTGGATGGGGCTATGGAACCCTAAGCCCTCACTTCTCCCATGATAACACCCAGAGCATCAAGTCTGGGATGCTGAGGGGCTGGAGCCCAGAGGGGTCCCATATGGAGCAAAGGTCCCACCCTCAGTAAGTCAAGATTGTCCAGAAAACTCCTTTTCCCCCAGAGCAGCTGTGATGCTGCTGCTATGAATTTTCCTGAAGAGCATCAGACTTAGGTCAAAGAGCCTCTGTCCTTGCAGGGGACACAGCACACAGGCTGCATTGTCACCCTGGGGCTGGGGAGGGAAGGGATAGGGGAGGTGGACAATTCGCCATGGGGATATAGATTGGTGCTGGGCACACATCTGGTGAGCTTCTCTGTATTCCCCCCTCCCAGCCTGCCCAGGCTCCAGGGTGGGGGTGTTCTGACTTGGCCTTGCAGCCCCGTCCTGGGAGTGTGGCCAAGCAGCCACTTCCTCACTGAGCTGACAGCTGTTGGGCAAGCCCCCGCTTATTTCTAAGCCTGGATTAAAGCTCGGGTTTCTCAGGAAGGACCATGAGTTGGGAACCAATATATTTATGGGGTTTGACTGTGCCCAGCCCAGTATAGGCCCCAGTGACACGAAGGTGAGAAGCCCACTGGTTTCTTGACTTGTGGAGCTCTAAATGTGGATCATAAGGAAAATTCCCAGCCCTACCCATGTGTCCTGATGGAGAAGCTAAGTTCTGGGGGACTTCAGGTTTGGGGCATCTGCAGCAACAGTAGTGGTTGGATGTCAGGCTAAGGTACTGGGCTTCATCTTGTAGGCAAAAGGGAGTTTCTAGTTTGAAGCAAAAATCTGCCATGACGAAATTTGTGCTTTTGAAACAGATCAACTGGGTATATTTATTTGCAATAAACATGTATTCTTTTTAAAGTGGAAATCAAAGTATCTCCATTTTGGATAAACAATACCAAACATAAGGGGCCAATGGACATGAACCTGGCTGAGCTGCTCACCTGTAGGGTGCAGGTGAGGGGAGAGACTTGAAGCGAGAGAGACCCTGGTTCACGTGTAAGTCCCTGCCACTGACTTCGAGTGTGATCTCCAGCAAATTACTCTCCCATCTCAGCCTGTCTCCTCCCTTGTAAAATGGAAATGCTGTTACCAAACACCCAGGGCTATCATAGTACAAAGTGGCATGTCAAATGACATTGTCCCTTTGTATATCCCCAACAAATGTGCAGCATTAAGGGGAGGCTCCAGCAGGCTCAGGGCACATACCCCAGAACCTTCCAGATATCCACAGCCCTGGCAAGTCCTCCGGAAGTCTCTCTCAGCTGTTCCAGCTCAAACCAAAGCCATCCTGTGGAAACACAGTGCTGTCCAGAGACGCAGACCCCCTTGCATGTTGGGTGGGCCACCTGCCCCGGGTGCAGCCTGCTGGACCGTGAAGGTCAACAAGGGCACCTTCCTGGTGGGAGGAGGAACAGGGAGCTGGCTTGTTCTCCGAGAGTGGAGCACGGGCGGGCAATGAGGAACATTCTAAGGTGGGACGCTTCTTCCTGCACCGTTGGCAGCTGTCTACATAAGGCGTCCATTCTGTGCGGGCCCCAACGCCGAGGAGACTGAGAGGCTGAGCTAAAATTAGTGTCAAATGTGCACCCGCCAGAGACACAGAACATCTGAAGGTCAGATGTCTCTAGGCAGTCGCCCAGGCAAGAGTGGGGGAGCCTGGCATCTGGCATCCCAGGTCCCTCTTGGGCACAGGGACAGGCATCTCTGCCTAGTTTAGGTTAAAAAATAGGATGTAGACTGTAACCCATATATATATATATACACACACATATATTCCTCATTTAATAACTGAGTTCTGTTCCTGTGACTAGGTCATTAATTGAATTGTTTGCTAACTGAGGAATTGTATATAGTATGTAATTACAATACTCAGAACAAAGAAATGGTCAGAGGAAACTCCAACTTCATGATTTTGCTTTTATTTGCATAACTCTTACATGCAATACAACAGAAAATAAAGCTACAGTACTGTACAGTACAATCAGCAAAAATTAGAGTGCTGTATAAATAAGGTGCACTGCAGAAAAAAAGACACTGAGGCTCTATAAACAAGAGGTACAGAACTGTACCAAAAAAAAAAAAAAAAAAAAAAAAAAAAAAAAAAAAAAAAAAGATGGGAGGTAAATCCAAGCCACAGGTTGTAAGTCTGAACAGTTGTTAAATAGGTAGGTCCGTTAAAGGAGGAATATCTATATATATATATATTCAAATGTGTGTATGTACATACAGAGAAAAAGGATGGGAGAAGATTCACTAAATAGTTTAGTCATGGATGTGAAACAGTGGGTGAATTTTTTCCTTTTCCTGTACTTTCCAAAATTTTCTCAATAAATATGCATTACTTTTGTAATCAGAAAAGAACACAATAGCCGGGTATGGTGGCACACGCCTGTAATCAAAGCACTTGGGAGGCTGAGGCAGGAGAATTGCTGTGAGTTCAAGGCCAGCCTGGGCTACAAAGTGAGTTCAAGACCAGTCTGAACTGCATAATAAAATCCTGTCTCAAAAAAGACCAAAAAAAAAACAACAAAAAAAAACCCACAATAAAAGAAGATGTAAATTGTATATTTATATTAAATACACAAAGCAAGTAAATTGTGTATGCTTTTTGGCATGTAGTGTATATGTGGTGTAAACACACTTACATGGCTGGCTGGTGTTAAAGAGCAACATTCTCCAACCCCTCATTTTATGGAGAAAATTGAGGCCCACAAGCAAATCAGCCCAGAAACTTCTTTTCACTGGGCTTGGTGCTGAACTGGAGTTTCCCTAGCCCTGCCTCATTTATTCCTGCAGTTGTTTTATACCCACTTTATGGAAATGGAAATCAAGATAGACATATGAATTGATTTACCCACTGACACCTGGCTGGGAAGCCACAGAGCTACATCCCAATTCTAGTTTCCCATCTGCAGCCCATTGAGTTTGAAAAAGAAAGGGTCTTTTTAAAAGCAAAGCAAAACAAAACCAAACCTACACCGTGCTCCTAAAGCCTGGAGCATTCAGACAGCAGCCCCTTACAGCCTCTTAGTGCAGTCAGTTTTGGACTGGCTTCCTGGAGCCACTTTGGCCACATTTTCCCCACCTGGGGCTTGTGGTCCTGAGGCCAGATCTGGCCATGGGGACCTTTGAGGGAACAGGTGAGAAGTTAGGATGTGGGGGCACAAAGGGCAGGGCCCACTCCCTTTCCCGAGGTGGGACAGGCTGGCTGGGGAAAGCCAGAAGGTGCCAGGCTTTTAAAGGGAGGGGATGAACCTCTCTCCCTTCGCCCCCTCAGCTCACCAGCATCCAGACCTGGTAGCGTGTCATGGCAACTCCAGGTACTCTGACCTGAGCCTTTTGTTCCAGCTGTCCCCACCCCCAGTTTCTCCCTAAAACTCTTCAGGACCCAATTTGTCATGCATCTGTGCACTCTCATTACTGAATTCAATTTTACTGAGTGTCTCCTATGTGCTAAAGCAAGGCAGACTTAGCCCCAGTCCTGCAGGTACCTGTAGTGCTTACAGAGAGAGGCTCAGGGTCATTTGAGCATGAACTCTGGGCAACTGCCTGGTTAAGCCACTCCTTAGCTGTGTGTACTGGGGCCAGTTACGTAGCCTCTCTGTGCATTGGTTCTCAGCAGTGAAAGAGGGTGATAATAGCACCTGGCTCATTGGAGTTGTGCAGACAGATTGTAAATACCTATAAAGCTCTTATAAAAGTACCTGGTACGCCGTAAATGCACAATGATCATTAGCCATGATTATCTTTATATGACCATCTGGCCCAGATTCCCTCCTTATGGTGTCCACCCTGCCCTCCTGACTGGCTGCTGTCTTCTCTGCGGTCCCATAGCCCTTCGAGCACCTCTCAGTTAGAGCACTGGTGGCCATGCAGTGCAGGTACTGGGGCCTGCTTAGTCCTGACTTTTATGCATTTCTCTCCAACTTCCAGCACAAATGCCATCTCCATGCTCCTTCAGAGTTTGGAGCTGGCCTATGTCCTCAGCCACAGTCCAGACAGACAGGCAGCCTCCTGACTGACCTCCCTCTGCTCCCTTCCTGCAGCCCTGCCGGTCTCAGGCTCCCCTGATCCCTGGGCCCTCAGTAAGGTTTCCCCAGTCACAGCCTCTGCAAAGCGGTTCTCACAGTACCTCGGCTGCTTCTCTCATGCTGCTTCTCTGTGCCTTTACTTATGTGGGGAAGGGACCATCCTATTGCTGTCTGGCCCCCAGAGTTCCCCAGTGCCTGGAATGGAGTTCCAGCTGAATGAGCTTTTTCAAGGTAAGTCAAGGCCACTGGCCTTACTTCCTGTTAAGGCACATGTAGTAACTGCATATGCTACCTTTTAAACCCAAAGCCTCATAGGTCTTTCCAGTGCCTGCTGCATGGCTGGGACAGGAGTTGGCAGAGGAGCACAGAACCTAAATGCTGACTGCAGGACGCCCAGGCCTGGGTGGTCTTGCACACAATCTCTTGTGTTTGATTCTGGAACTGTCTAAGGAGGCAAGTGTTTAACAATGAGACCCTGAAGCTCGCATGTCCCTTGCTCTCTACCAGAAAGGTCAGGCAGGGCTTCAGGGCAACTCTTGCTGGCTCCAGAGCCTACTTTTTCTACACTCCATGGCATGATGATGTGACAGTGTTTTGAGTCCTACCTGGAGAAGAAACTGTAAATCTCTACCACTGCAAAGTATTTCAGCATACAGAAACTGCTCTGGGGCAGGAGCCACTATAGGTTGGAGGAGAGGAGAGGCTAAGAGGGGCGTGACATCAGCGCTGAATCCTTAGAAGGTCGCTGTCCTGGGGGAAGCAGCCCATTGTTTTCCAGGGACCAAGGACAGCAGAGCTGGAGGGGTGGTAAAAGGAAGGATAAGCCACAGGGTCATGTGGCCAGACCAGCCATCCACAATGTGGCCCTGAGCATGGAAGTCCAGCCACAGACACATCAGCAAGGGTCTGCTGCCCGCGCCCCTTGCTGCGCTTCAACCCCACAACAAAACGCCAGACAGAAAGGACCCCCTCCTTGCCTCACGGGTTTTGCTGTACTGTGGCTATCTGCACATACATCTGCTCCACTGGAATGGACACTTATGGAGGGCTGCATGTCAGAGTTTGGCTTCAAGCAGAGACTGCTAGAAGTTTCTCCCTCCCGCCCACAAATGCACACACAAACGCATATACACTGGGCCCAGTGCTGCCTGTTAAGGTGAGGCCCGGGAGTAATTGAACAGGAGCCTTAATCCTGGGAAAGAGGCCTGCAACAGCAGTGCCATCCTCACCACTGCTGCGCCCATGGCAGGGGCTGCTCTGCTCACTTTAGTGCAGTCCCACTGCCTTACTTTATAGACAAGGAAACAAAGCCCCAGAAAGGTGTTTGTTTGAGACTTTCCAAAGAGGTAGAGGCAGAGATATGGGGTCAGTGCCAGATCCCTTGCCTCCTTCCAGGGCTCTCCCACCAGTACATGCTGGACACCAGGCATTGGTGCCAGCTACAGGACACTGGACACAGGGTGGCTTCTTCCCGGAGTCTCAGTGGCATATGGGGCTCCATTCTCCTGCCTGAGCTGAGGCCATGTCCACCTACCTCCTGGTGACCGGGCATGGCCAGCAGCCTTTGGGCTGTGCCTGTGGGGTGGGCGACTGGGGAGAGCTTACCTGTCAGACATCAGCTGTAACACCATGGGGGAGATGTGTCAGAGAGCTTAAGTGCTCCAAGGACTGTGTTGGAGGGGGACCTGTGAGAAGGAGAGGAATGAGAATATTATCCACCACCATCTGTCAACTTGCATTTGAGTTTGGAAAATGCGTCCCCAAATGGAGTGCACAGCCCCTTCCCCAGCACAGTGACTGCAGGGTGGGGGCCAGGCCCCCAGCATGCAGCCACAGCCTTGGCACTCCACGCACAGAGTGGAAGTCACAGTTGCTCACCCCTGCAGACTGCAGGCACTCAGCCTGCTTGGCCTGGGAGTCCCCCTTTCCTGTACTACTTGGGGAAAGGCCTTCACAGGCTCCCCGAGCACTGATCAGAGCTATTCACTCCTTATTTCCTCCATCTCTCATTCATTCACAAGCACATCCAGTAGCCATTTGGGAAGTTGGTATCTCAAAGAGTTAAGTCACTTTGTCTAGTAAGAAAGGCATGGTAGCCCCAGGACCAAGGCCCTGGTTCCCATCCCCAGCCTGGAGGCTGGCTTCCCTCTTCCACAGGATCCCTCTGCAGACAGCAGGCAAAGCACTTGGAGTGTGAGTGTGGGCCGGGGATGCTGCCAGCATTGGAACCACGCGGACCCCTTTTGTGTGCAAATGTTTCTCAAAACTCCTCCTGATGGTAACTACACACTTAAAGTGCCTTCACACTAAGAAAATAAACAATATAAAACTACAAGGAACATAATGCTTTGCAATCAACTTATATTTTAGTAATCACAGCACCACCACATAGATTTAAATCATGGATACACATATACTCATTCAAAACATAATTTTTGTCTCCTGGGATTAAGGTTTCAAGCCCCACAGGATCCATCTATTCAATATTCATTCAACAGATACATATGAAGCATCTCTGGGATGCTCCTGGTCCACAGGACTGGGGTGGGGAGGGGGCAGGGCAGGGGCTCTTCAGAGAGGGGAGTGTGCCCTCAGGCAGGTCCTCACTTGTCTGAAGCTCTGAGTCCTCAGGGGAACAACGGAGAGGATAATCCTGATATTGGAAAGTTATTATGAGAATTAAATGAGATAGTAGGAAGCACCCAGGTCAGGGCCTGGCACGGGGCAGAAGTTCAACAAACAGACAGCATGGTTCCCATCCTCCTCCCCATCAGTGCCATCACTGTCCCTACAAACCACAGTGCCATCATCACCACCCTTTCCTTCCCTAACCAAGAGATGCCTGTCCTGCCCCTTTGTGAAAGGACACAGTCTTTCCTACCTTACAACAGAATTATGTATGTCCACAGGCTTTTCTCAGGTTCATGTCCAGCTCTATTACTTCAGAGTTGTGTGAACTTGGGGGAAGTTATTCAACCTGTCTTTTTCTCCGACATAAAATGGGGACAGTAGTTTTTGTAATTCACAGAATTGTAGTGATTAAACGAAGTAATGTATACAAAATCTCAACATTATTTCTGACATATGGTAAATGCTCAATAATTAGTGGTCATTATTATTATTATTATTATTTTTGTGTGTGGGTACTGGGGGGTCGACCTCAGGACCTCATGCGCCAGCAGGCGCCCGTGCCGCTGAGCGATATCACCGGCCCCTTTTTCGTATGTGGGTTCCAGGAGTCGAACTCGGGCCCTCGCGCTTGCCGGGCAGGCACTTAAGCCGCTGAGCCATCTCACCGGCCCAGTGGTCATTATTTTTTATGCCATTATTATTACCATTTCTACGATTTCTTTTCCTAGCCCATGAGCCCCTTAGGGCAGAGACCATTCCAAATTTATCTCTGTCTTCCCACAGAGTTGAGTAGAAGGCCTGTCTCCAAAAGACATTAATAAATGATTACTAAATCAGTCTTGGAGGTTCACACAAAATCAGATGCAAAATAATTAAAGGGGCATGGGGTATAGTCAAAGATACAAAGTCTTATTGGAACCTTGAAAACACCAACAGATTGCCTGAAGGGAGCCATTTGTCACTCACAGAGTCAAACTGCAGGTCTGGTAAAATCATTTGTTCATTCATTGAACTGACCCCAAATTTTCTCCCTCTCTCCCTCTCCCCCTCCCTCCCTCTCCCCCTCTCTCCATCTCTCCTCTCTTCCTCCCTCCCTCTCTCTCCCTCCCTTTCTTCCCATCTTCCTTTCTTCTTTCCTCTCTTCCTGCCTTCCTCCCTTCTCTCTCTCTCTCTCTCTCTCTCTCTCTCTTCCTTTGGAGTTGGGAACAGAACCCAGGACATTGTGCATGCTAGGCAATCCCCATACCAAATTTTTCACTTTGGTCCAATAACAAACTCCTGTCCAGTGATTTTTTTCCCCATTTTGAAATCTTATTTCTACCTGCTATGTCGTTTAGCCTCCACAAAAATATCTGGAGGTAGATACAATAAATGCTGATGATCCATTTTGTAAATAAAGAAGTGGAAGCTCAAGAGGTGACAAGTCTTGCCAGAGGGCACACGGTGGTTTGACACCACGATGCACCATGGTCCAAGATCCCATCTATGACCTTGATTCTTTCCTGCTGCCTGGGTGATGTCAAGTACGTTATAAACATCCTTACTGTCCCGTTGCTTCTCAGCAAATACAATGGACTTAAAATTACTGTTGTTGTTACTTTAACCTGCCTATTTTAAAAGACAAAATCTTGGAAGAGGGGATGAAGGGGAGAGTGGAGAAAAGAGAGAAGGGGGTAAAAGAATTGAAAAATGGGGCCGGTGAGATGGCTCAGTGGCGTAAGCGCCTGCCTTGCAAGCGCGAGGGCCCGAGTTCGACTCCCGGATCCCACATACGGAAAAGGGGCCGGTGATATCGCTCAGCGGCACGGGCGCCTCTTGGCGCGCGAGGTCCTGAGGTCGTCCCCCCGGTACCCACAAAAAAAAAAAAAAAAAAAAAAAAAAAAGAATTGAAAAATGATCAATATATGTCATATGCTTGTACCAACCCCCCAAAATGGACGTCATTATTCTGTATTACAAATATGCACTAATAAAAAAAAAGGAAAGAAAAAGAGAAGAAAAGAAAGACTTTAAGGTCCACGAGGGCAGGGACTAGAGAGACATAACAGGACAAGGGCAGCTGAACATATGAACTCTGATCTCAAACTGCTGGAATTCAAATCCTGGCACTGATACTTACTAGCTGTGGGACTTTGAGAAAATTGCTTAACCTCTCCATACCTTAATTTCTTCATCTATAAAGATAATAATAGTTACTATGGGGTTGTTGTGAGAATTAAATGAGCTAATCTATGAACAATGCCTAGAATAGTACCGACATGCAGTAAGGTTTAGGCGTACTTATTATTCTCCATGAATGGCATCTAGCTAGGTAATTCCCAGTAGCTAGCGTAAGGCCCAACAAAAGCAAGATCCCTGATAAACAGGTGGCTGAGAGGATGCAATACTTCCTGAGAGGATGTAAGCACCTGGGCGTTAAGTACTGATGAACAGGCAGAAGGGTAGCTGGAGGTCTGGCCCCAAGAAATCCCAGGTTCCTGATTCCAGTGAGAAGAGAAAGTCATTCCAGGCCTCAAGGCCCTTTCTACCTTCTCCAGGCAGCTTTATGTCCATGGCCTGGTAGGTCATGTGACTAGTGGTTAGGCTCCTAGGCTCCAGAGTCAGATACTTAAATTCAAGTCCTCACTTGTCATCCTGTTACGTACTAGTTGTACACAGCCTCAGCTTCCTCATCTGTAAAATGGGGTTGCTCACACATACCCTGCAAGGAAGTTGGGTAGAAGAAACATTGTGCAGAGGAGGTAAAGTCTCCTGTTCCTGGCCCCTATCCATGGTGATGGTGACAGTGAACTTACTAAGGTCAACAGCAGTTCACCCAGATGGAGCTCATCTGATGGCCAGCTCATCTGTGCTGAGTGTTGCTTCTTATGGGATTTAGGTCCTTCTACTAGGGACATGGCTTATTGGATAGCCCAGGCTCCACTCTTGAAGCCAAAAGGCTGTATGAAAAGGCAAATTCTCGATTTGGCCCCAACATGGACTGGGCTCCATGGAGGCAACACAGCTGCTTGAGCAATGGACCTCAGAAAATCTGCTTGGAGAGTTCCTCCCCAGTGCCAGTGCCAGCAACCAACAGCTGGCATGCAGCTGCTTTGAAATCAGCCCTGGGCCCAGTTTACCCTACCAAGACCCTAAAGCCAACAGACTGTTCCTGCTTATTCCTCATCTCATCTAATTCTTGTAATGAATCTGCAGGTGGGCAGCCTAATATCACATCCATGCTACAGTTTCCTCATCTTTGAGCACCTGTTGATGTCTCTATTCACTTAATATTTTTTCAGAGAAAGAAGGTGCTATGACTTAAACCTAAAATGTCCCCCGAGTCTCATTGTTCTCAGGTAGGGCCTGACTGGAAGAGGTGGGTTCCTAGGGGCATGACCTGGAAGTGTATATTCTTGTCCCTGGCTGTCCCTACTCTCTATGTCTGTCTGCTTCCTGGCTGCCATGAGGTGAGCAGTTTTCCTCTGCCAGGCCCTCTATCATGCAGATTCTGCTTCGGAGCCTGCCAACCATGGACTGAACCTACTGAAACTATGAGCCAAAATAAACCTCTCTTCCTTCAAATTGCAGGTGTCAGGTATTTTGTCCCAGGGATGGGAAAGTGACTAATACAGAAGGTGAATTATAGAAGAGAAGTGCATTGTCTAAGATCAATCACATAACTAACAAATGACAAAACTGGACCTGTTTGACTTCAAAGTCCTGTTCATTCATTCATCCGTCAACTACTTTTTAGGGCTTACCACATAGTGGGCCCTGGATCATATTCTCTGTCTCTCTTAAACATGTTATCTATTCTCAAGTACTCCTAAGACCCTAGTATCCAGGGCAATTTAACAGATATATTACGTCTTTCCATCGGCCAGGCACTGTGCAAGGGTCTGGAACAAGGGATCACACTGAACCCTCCTGACAGTCCTGTGCAGTTAATCTTTTCATCCCCTCTGTAGATAACAAAGCAGGCGATTCAAAGAGGAACTCGTCCAGGCTCACGCACTTGTGTCCTGGATGGAAGCCTACATCCATCTTACCCTAAACTTACTGCCCCAGAATATAGTCAAAGGAAAAATGTGAAGCAAATTCCGTGCAGCATTATTTATAGTCATGAAACACTGAACACTACAAGCAACTCTAAGTGCTAAGATTGGAAAGGGCTAGAACAGCCCTGAAAATGGGGACACATCTATGTCAGGGGTTGGCAAATGACAGCCTGTGGGCCACATCCAACTGATGGCCTGATTTTTGTAAATAAAGTTTTATTGGAATGAAGCCATGCCCATCATTTACAAAATATCTGTGACTGTTTTGTGCTTTAGCAGCAGAGCTGAGTAGTTGGTATAAAAGGAGCATGGCCTGAAACACTAAAATATTTACTATTTGGCCCTTCACAGAGCACGTTTGCTGGCCCTTGAGCTACTTGATGGAATATTATGTATCTTTTAAGAATGCTCTGATAACGTGAACATATTCTAACTATCAGGTTGGGAAAAGGAAGCTACAAATTTATGAATACAGGATTACATCTATGTAAAAAGAAAAATCCCTATAAACAAAATCACATGAAAACTGTAAAGAAACAAAAGAGAAATAAAAATATAACAATTGTGGTAGAGGCATGGGGTAGTTTTTTTCTTCCTTCTACTTCTCTATTTTCTAATTCTTAAGAAATACAGAAGTATTGCATAATAATAAAAAAAAAAACATGTTTTAAAAAGAGCCATGCTGGGCTGGTGAGATAGCTCAGTGGCATAAGCACCTGCCTGGCAAGCGTGAGGTCCTGAGTTCGACTCCCGGTACCCACATATGAAAAAAGGGCCGGTGATATTGCTCGGCGGCACAGGCACCTGCTGGCACGTGAGGTCCTGAGTTCGACCCATGGTACCCACAAAAAAAAAAAGAGCCATGCTATCTGAATGTCTTAGCTATAGCTATGCTATGTATAGCTATATCTGTATAGCTTATATATACATATATATATATGTATATATGTATAGCTTAGCTATGTCTTAGCTATATCTGAATGTATTGCTATCCTAGCAATCAAGGCAAAGAGCAAACAAAACAAGATAGGCTCCACTGTCTGACAAAGGAAGAAACCAGAGAATTAGGAAAGTCAAATTCCTAGATTGAATTTCTTTCTTTTTCTTCTTTTTAAAAATTTTAATTGACACTTAATAACTGTACATATTTATAGGATACAGTGTGATAATTAGATTTATGTACATAACATACACTATCAAATTAGGGTAATTACCCTTTTTTGTGCTGGGAACCTTTGAACTCTCCTAGTTAATTTGATATATATAATAAATTGCTGTAAATGAAATGTACTTAGATCTTTGCCTTCCTGGGTATCAGGCAACACCATGAGCTGAAGTGAGCCCACTTATGTGGCTTTTCCACGTTACTGGCCCACCAAAAATGTCCAAGAGAGAGGAACATTAAGCAGTGGTTCCGCAAAGGCAAATTCTCCCACTGGCCAGGGCCTCGAAGGAGTTTAGTTCAGGGATTACTTTGCAGAATTTTGTGGGAAACAGCACCAATGCATCCAGTGCCCACAGAATCTTTTCTTAGAAAATAACTGGCGCACATCTGTAATCCCAGCACCCTGGGAGGTTGAAGCAGGAGGAGTATAAATTCAAGCCTAGCCTGGACAATTTGGCAATTTAGAGAGACCCTGTCTCAGAATAAAAAAAAAAAAAATTTAAAAGGCTAGGGATGAATCTCAATGTGAAGGCCCTGGGTTCAGTCCCCAGTACCATAAAAACAACCCCCCCCCCAAAAAAAACCCCAAAGAGACAAAGAAAAAAAACTTTACACAGAGACTAGTATGTAAGTCAAAGGAAGGTGCGGTGCTCTGGTGGCAGTTGAGTGGGGCACATTTTATGTCACTCTCCATAGCTCACCCAGAGGCTGCCCCTTGCAGGGGTTTTGCAGGACCTCTGGGGCTTCTTGGAGCCCAGCTGTGTCATGGCACCCCCAGGATGCCCCAGAGTCCGTGGTCTTCCACTAGGCTGAGAGCCCTGCAGAGCAGAGAGAACACTGCTGCCCACACCTGGCAGAGTCATGCCCTCTAGAAGCCAGGGCTGAGCGCAAGGACAAGGCTTCATGATGAAAATGAAAAAGTGCAACTCGTGCGTGTGCTCTCCTGGAGGGTCTTGGGTGCAGAGAAGAAATGACTCAAAGTCTCTGCACACAGCCTGTTCTCTAGTGCTGGTCCACAGCCCTACCCCAAACCCAGGCCTGGCTCTCCAGACCCTAGGACTGCTGGCAGCTGGTATGAGCTTACTAAGACCTGCTTCCTGCCAGGGGCTCTGCTGAGAATCTGACATGAATCACTTCACTGAATTCCCAAGACAGCTGTATCAGGCACTGTGTCTGTTCCCATTTCACAGATCAGGAAACTGAAGTCAAGAAATTGTGTCCCTGACAGCCTAGTCAGTCCCTTTCTCTGGACTCTCTGATCTGCTACCCCCCCTCAGGCTGGCTTCCCAGTGCCCTGCCCATGGCACAGTTGGTCTCAAACTTCTGGCTTCTCTGACTCTGTAGCAGCCAGGCTTCCATCCTGATGAGGTTGCCATGTCCTCCAGAGAGGATGTGAGATTTGACAAGACTGGCAGGACAGCAGGGGGTGAGGGGAGGCCTACCAGAGGCCAGAAGTCAAGCACGGTGATGGTGGTATGCAAATGTAGACCCCATGACAGCATCCAGGGCTGGGTCGCCCTCATTCCACAGTGGCACTTTCAGGACTACAGTTTTGTGGGCTGATGGTGGCCGACCATCTCCACTGTGTGGGGGACACTGAATGGGATAGTGGGAACCTTGGGCTTTGGGACCAGACAGTCCTGTGCTCAGATCTCTGCTCTGTCCCTCAGAGCCTCTGTAAACCTGCGGTGGTTCCATAGGCAAGTGACCTCTTTGAGCCTCAGTCTCCCCAGCTGTAAAATAGGGCCAATGACAGTTATCTGTAAGGGCCTTTGTGGGGACATAGAAAATTCATTTGCAAATGCATTTGCTTTTGGCGAAGGCTGGTTCCTTTTGCACCTGTTTGTCAGTCCCTGTGGCACTTGGGGCTGGCTCCTCCTGAGGCCAGAGATACTGCTTTTCAGAGCCCAGTGGCCTGAGCAGCTCCAACGATGCCCACCACATGGCTGGCAAGGACTTGAGCACATGCAGCACACTGGAGATAAACACAGGGTCCAGGCACCTGATTCTAAACAATGGGCTATTCTGGGGCTTTAATTGCTCATCAAGGGGAAGGCAGGTTCTGGGCAGTGCCAACCTTGGAAGTTGGTACAAGCACTGGGCAGTAGCAGTGGAGCAGACACACCAAGAGCAGGTGCAGAAATGCCAGCCCACAGCTGTGAATCCCAGAATGCCAGCAAGGGAAGGTGTGTTGAGCTGCTCGGGGGACCACCCTGTCAGTGTACAAATGGGAAAACTGAGGCACCACAAGGAGAGAGCTGTGATCACTGTTTCAAAAAAACAAAAAAAAAAATCCACCAAGCACCTCCTCCAGGCTGAGCTCTTTGCTGTGCCACAGGGACCTCCCAGTGAATGAGGACAGAATCCACACATGCCCAGTGACTGGTGTCAAGAAGGGGCACAGACAAGGCCTGGGAAGATGAAGGAGGCACCCCCCCATCAAATAGTCATTCATCCAGTAACTATGTGCTCCGTCCCTTCAGGTGCCAGGGACACAGCTCGGAGGAGCCTAACCCCTGCCTTCCTGGGGCTTGCAGTCTCATGGCTCAGAAAGGCAATAATAGGTTAATGGCGAGGCACAGAGTATAATTGCAGAGTGTGTAACTGCTATAAAGAAAAGTAAAGCAGAAAAGGGGACAGTGGGTGCCTGCGGCTGGTTGATGTTTTCAGGCAGATGGTCATGGTCATTGCTACGATGGCAGATGAGCACATGAGACAGGCAGGGCAAGGGATGCTCTGCCCTCCTGAGTGAAGAGGGGGAACCAGTGTCCTTGGCCGACCTGCCTCAGGGGCCACAGAGAAACAGGAACAGAGGCAGGACCCGCCCCACATCTCCGGTTTCACAGCCAGAGCCAATCATCACATGGCGAGAATCCCTTTCCCCCACAGCCACCGCCCCCTCCACAGCCCCCAGGGAGAGAAGCACCAAGGAGCTCTGCCGAGCTGGGGGACAGAGCCAGGCCTGTCCACCATCACTTCCTAGCTGGATGGTTGCCCAGGAAACTGGGATGGGCAGCCAGACCCTCCACCATCCAGACACTGCTGGCAGGCTTGTCCCTCTACCCAGGTGGTGGGTGTTAGACACACAAGGTCCCTCCACTGCTGAGCTGTGTGACCTGGACCAGTTCAGCAGAGCACCTGTCAAAACTGGATGCTGTGCTGTTCTTGAAGAGCCGCTGGGAGGACTAAATAAAGGAAGGCATAAAATGTCCTTGGGAGTCAGTGCCCTGCAATGGGCTGGGCAGGCTCAGGCACCAGGCCCCTCTTGCATCAATTCCTCCCACCGCCCCCCCTGCCTGTAGGCCAGAGCATCTTTCCCTCCTTAGGACTCCTGCACCCCTGAGAGTGCATTTTCTCTTTCTGTGTCCACCATTGGCCCCTGAACAAGACATCAGCTCCCAGCCTCTGAGCCACCTGCCTGGGGCTCAGCGGAAAGCCCACTCAGTTACTACTCAATAAATCTTTCATGCAGCTTCCAGGAAAGTTGAACTTGAAGACTAGGGTATGTAGATTCCTGGATCCAGAGTCAGCTTTTTCATTAGTGAAATGATCCTGGGCAAGTTAACTTTTTTTCTTTTCTGTAAATGAGGATAATAATCGGTGCCCAAACTTCTGCAAAATTATATGGTGATATTATTATTTCCGTTATAGACTCATAGGTTGAGACAAGATTTTATTCAGTTTATAACCTAATACTATGATCCATTCCACAACTTCCTGTCCCCTGGATGTTCCATCTTTAGTTTAACTCACCAGTGACAGGGAATTCACAACCTCCCAGGCAGCCCATGCCATGCTTTGACTGCTTCTGAGCATTAGAAACTTTGCTGAGCTCTGGGATGCACAGAAATGAGAGGGTGGTGAGTAAGCCTGGGAGAGGGGCTGGGGAGATGTGCAGGGTGATGGGAGGAGGGTGCCGAGGAACAGAGAGCCCCTGAAATGATGCCTCCAGCCACCGGATCAAGGAGTACTTCCTGATGGGGCTCACCGCAGGCTGACAGCAGCCCTTTCCAGACAAGCTGGCACTGAGGGTGCCTACTCTGCTCATGGTTCCAGAGCCAGACAGCCCATCCAGAAGACACCCAGCCCAGGCAGCTCCTGCCCGGGCTGCTCAGAGGCTGGACCGCAGGGCCCTGGGTTCTCAAGCCTGGATGTATGATTTATGACTCCGATGAGCTCACCGGCTGGGGTGGGGGTGATCTGAGGGGAGACAGGAGGGAGGCTGCTTATGGATTTTAACCCTCTGATGTTACTGGCTGGGAATTTAACATCAATAATTCAAGGCAGTGGGGAGAATGGGACAAGAAAAAGGCAAAAGAGACAGGGAGGTGAGGAGGGAAGGGAGAGAAGGCATGGGGGAGGGGAAGCAGAAAGGAAAGGAGGCAAAGATGCATTCATTGAGTGTTTCCCATGGGTACCATACCTCCTTCTGCTTGATTAAGCATCACTGGAATCTGTGAGGCAGATCCTGTTATCCCCAATGACTAGATGAACGTACTCAAGTTCGAAGAGGAAAAGTGAAGCTTTTGGGTGGTGGGGATTTGAACTCAGGTCTGCTGACTCCAGAACCCAGTTCTTTCTACTACGCTCTGGCTCCGGAGGGTGGCTAGGTCCTTGGCAGCCTCCAGACACCCAGCTCCAGCTCACATTCTGGGTCTGACTATGGGAAAAGAAGCATGGAGAGCTTTGCCCCCAGAGAGAAACCAGCCATTGGCCTTCTGGACAGCACCAGAACTTTGTTGCTGAAGCAGAAAAAATTAACTGCTATATTTAAAAAGCTTTGTTCAGTTGCTATGGCAACAAAGGGGCTAAGAATAATATAAAAAGATGATTTGCCAGGTTGTCACTGGCAACCCAATTTTAAGGGTGTGTGTGTGTATGTGTGTTAAAAGGAGTTGGGTGGGGGAGGTGGCCAGGTTCAGACCATCTTCTCTGCTCCTTCTGGCATCATCTGCCCTGGTGACATGTCCAAAAAGTGGCAAGATGTCTGGCATCTTACCCATCTGGCAGAGTTGCAGAAGAGCTGGCACACCTGGCCCTGAACCTGAAGATAAAGGTGGCTCACAGCCCCCTAACTGACGTTCCCTTCCGGCAGCCCCTCACCACCTGGGCTGCTTCCCTCTGCTGTGGAACCTCAGCCGGAGGCACCTCGCAACAGATGGCTCCCAAATAGCTTCTTCTCTCCGACCTGGGAGCTTTCAGCCTGCCTGGCAGACTCCCCGGGGACCACCCGGGAAAACAGATGGCCAAGAGAGGAGAGTGGGAGATGGATTTATCGATCTGCAGCCTGGATGTCAGGGATGGGAGGTGGTTTGGCAGACCTAGGCATGGGCAGCCTGCTCCCTAAAGGTCCTGCGGAGAAGCACAGAGGAGGTCCGGCCCAGATCTGGAGTGTGGGCAGGGGACCTGGAGGGGACCCACAGCAAGCCTGGGGAGGGTGGGAAGGTATGCAGGGAACTATGGGCCCTCAACCACTGAACTACTGCTCTCTGGGGCTGAGATGGCAGCACCCATGGGAAGTGCTGGGGAGAAAAACAGACAAACAAACAAAACATCCACGGCAGATTACTGACAGTTGAGTTTTAGAAAGAGGTCTGCTATTTTTGCCTCTGTCATAGTCATGCAATTGAAGGAAAGTTTTGAGATCAGCCAGACCAAGGTCCCCAGCCCAGATTTGTCACACACTGCCATGTGAATCTGAACAAGCCCCTTAGCATCTCTGGGCCTTGGCTCTACAATAAGGAAAATGATGCTCTTGGGACTGTGGCTGGACCTCGACAAACTGAGGTTTAACAAGGTGCCGGGCCAACTGCATAGAATATCCCCAGCACTCAGCACATCACGGAGAGGAACCTGTCCTTCAGCCCCTATTGCTGTCAAGCCCAAATCGAAAGCCACAGGGGCCCTCCGCAAATAAGCAAGGAATGACATACAGATGCCAGTACATGGGGACAGACAGTGAGGGGCTCCAAGAGGCCAGTCATGCCTAGAGGGCTCATGGAATCCCAAAGAAAGCAGGGATGATGGTGCAGTTCTCAGAGGATGAGGAGGAGAGGGGAGGGAAACATAGTCCAACAGCGGTAGTGGCCCAAGCGAAGGCAGGGAGGCGGGAGCAGGCCACAGCCTTACCAGGCTGGACCCTATCAGCAAGGGGTGGGAGGGCCCCCGAGAAGGAAGCTGTCACATCCATGTGAGGCTTAGCAGCAAGGGTGGATGTGCAGGGTAAGCCAGAGTCAGGGGCCCCTAGGGAGGCAGGTCCAAGAGCCCAGGCCAGAGATAAAGGTGCCCTGGCTAAGGCAGGATGGCATTTTATAGTTTGCCAGATATATCCATGCTCATTTGGTCACCCCAGGGTAGACAGAGGGACACTGTTTAAGTTCTGTCCCTACCTCTGCATGTCAGGGCTCCCCACATGCACAGGTAGCAGCTACACATTGATGCCCAAGCATTCCCAAGAAGTGGGAGAGTCCAGGACAGCCAGAGGGCACAGATCAGGGGGTGGTCTCAAGGGTGGGTGTGGTCACTGAGGGCTTTCGGGAGGGGGAACTTTGGGCAGCCTTTTGAGCAGATAGCAGGGCACAGGGAAACTGTGCCTGTACCTGCCGGGAGGAAGGAGGTGAAGGGGTGGGGTGGTGCTGGGGCAGGGGTCATGAATGTCAGACTGAGGGGCTGCAGAGCTGTGGAGAGCTGGGGCCATTGAGCAGGATGGGGATATGTGAGTACAGCAGCTTTAGGAAGCCAGGGTGGGTCACACAGACCATACTCCCCTCCCCTCCCCATTGCAGGCAAAATCCTCCTCGCCCAGCTGTCTGAGGGCCAGCAATACACCCTGGGCCTCAAGCAGCCTGCCATGGAAAATGGGTACATTTGCTCAGCAGCAGGTCTTTTGTCAACAGAACACAGCCAGCCTTGGCTCTGCTGCCCACCTTCAGCACCCACAAGCTACTCTGTGTGGTGCTCCCAGGTCACCCTGTTCTGGGCTGGTTTCCCACAGTGGAGGCACTCAGTGAGGTGCCCCGGGGAGTACTCTGGGCCTTGGGGGAGTTCAGACTGAGTCCGCTGTGAGCTCCCTCAGCTGGCTCAGCACCTGGAGACCAGAACTTAGGCAGGGACGGCTCCATGAAGATTGAGTTTTGCCCTGTCTTCCCCACCCCCTTCCTCCCTCCTTCAACCAATGTTTGTTGAGTACTTCCTAGGGGTTAGGCATCAAATCAGACAAGCAACACCTCTGCCCTCTTGGAACTTAAATTTAAGCTGGGGAAATGAAATATGTCAGGTAGTAGACCAGGGGAAGAAAATAGAAACTGAGGAAGGGAAGAGAAAGCAGCAGAGGAGGTGAGGGGGAAGGATTCTCTTGGGGTGGGGGTGGGGGCTTCTGGGGCAGCATTAGAGCTCAGGCCTGGAGGAAGTGGGGAACAGTGGCAAGAGCCTTTCAGACAGAAGGAGTGGCCAGTGCAAAGGCTCTGAGGCAGGAGTGGGCTGGGTGTGTTTCTCAGACCCTATGTCTAGTGCTCTTGGGGAACAGAGGGGCTCAGATGAGGTGAGAGACTTTCAGGGGTCATACTGCCAATTAGGAGCCAAGCACGCTCACAGGGGAGGATGTCTGGTCCGGGCTCATTAAATAACCCTGCATGGGTGACAGGACATATTTTAGGGCAGGGGCTCTGGCCAGAGGATGAGTACGAACTGTAGAGGCAGGCAGAACAGATGTCGGATCTGTTGTCCAGCCAGTAGTCACTGACTAAGCACCTGTCCCGTGGCAGGCACCAGCTGTGCATGGCCCTGGCACATAGCCAAGCCCGTGTGACAGAGGTGGACATCCTCATGGAACCTGCATTCAAGGGGGTCCACAGAGATGGGCTCCTAGGATCCCAGGCTCCCAGAATCTGTGATCCTAGAATCAAAATGAGTACGTCCTGGAACTAGAGAATCCAGATCACCAAGCACAGCTTCTCAGCACAGGACAGTGGCTCTGAAGCCAGTCTGAAGCACAAGAAACTGAGGCCCTATGCCCTGAATGTCCCCTACATGGCAGCCAGTGGTGGGGCCAGGACCTCCTACCCAGGAGTCCAGGCTCCTAGGCCAGAGAGGATTATAGGCTTCAGGTAGAGATAGGTGTAGCCTGAGGGGCAGGCAGGCTGGCCGCAGGTCAGTACCCCTTGCTTGCTAGGTCATGGGATCTTTCTGAACCTCAGTTATTTCATCCACAAAATGGGGCTAATATTGCATCTACCTCAAATGGCAGTTGTGACTTAAGATCACATATGTGAAGGGGCATGGTAAATGCTCCAAATGCTTGCTGCTTTTGTGATTATCAGTGGGACTTCAAGGATGCTGGTAGGTAACAGAGATGGGACATACTGAGATCTGAACAACTGGAAGCCCCAGCTACACAGCAGGCTGAGCATCCTGTGAGGTTCACACAGGAGCATCAGTGACAGGAACATGGGCTGCTTCACTCTCACCTGGAGATCCTGACATGGTGGGTATGGCCTGACATGAGCCTCCTCCCTCCCCTTCTCCTCCCCCCTCTTTCTTTGTTACTCTTTTAGGCACACACACACACACACACACACATGTACATGCTGCAATTATAGCTCTCGGATCTTGACCCAGCCCAGTGCACTAAGAGCAAAGAGTGAAGGAAAGCAGAGAAGCTACGCCAGAGGCGAGGTGCCTCCTGTAACCCCACCCCGAGGCTGGGCTGAAACTGGCCTCGGTGGACCGGCTGACTAGGAGGCTGGGAAGGCAGAGCCCATGTCAAGCTGGGGTGATAAAACTGCATGCTCACAGTGACGGGAGACCAGGGCCAGCAGTGGGGGCTGAGCTCAGAGTGTGTTGCTGTGGCCACAGCTGAGGGGTGCACAAAGGGTGACCACACATGATGGGACCTCCAGGAGAAGTTGTGAAGGGTGGGGGATTTCATCCAGCAAAGTTTGTTGCTCAGTAAGACAACAGCATTACACACACCAAAAAAAAAGCTCAGTGGGAAGGTGTAGAGGTGAGCTTTTCAGGGTGTGGGACCCCCAGGGTGGCTCCCTTTGCTGGTGAGGCCTTCTCTGCGGGAGGAAGACGGGGTAGCGGGTGGAGCAGACGCTCTTTTGC
The DNA here is from genome assembly GCA_028451465.1 of Erethizon dorsatum. NCBI lineage: Eukaryota > Metazoa > Chordata > Mammalia > Rodentia > Erethizontidae > Erethizon > Erethizon dorsatum. Next base: position 101,910,733 of record CM051827.1, on the reverse strand, counting down.
ACCCATGTTTCAGCAGCACCTCCAACCAACAGTCATTACTGCATTCACGGGAATAATTCACCTGTCTATAAAAAGCTGAGCCACCTAAGCACATCATTTTTTCTTCCTGTGGCTCAGTTTTTCCATCTCATGATGGGCGTGTCCCTGACACGGGATGGGGGCTGCTCAGAAGTAGATGTTCCTGACCAGTATTAGCTATTGACTGAGCCTTCATGCCCAGGGTGTCCTTGTCCCTGCCAGGAGGGCTTAGGCACACTGGAAAGCCTCGGGGTTCTTGGGACCCCAAACCATAATAACAGAGAGGGACAAGAGGGTGACCAGGCTTAGGAGACAGACCCTGGGCCCTTCCTCAGCATCACCTCAGTCCCACAGCAGCCCCAGTAGGGTGCACAACTTGTGTCAGGCACCAACATGACATGGTGAGGCAGACATCAAGAGACTTGGGGGCTTGCCTGGGTCCTGCACTTAGTTAAGCAGCACAGCCAGGATTTGAACCCCAGACTTTACTTCAGATACCCATGACCTTTCCTGCAGTCAGGGCAGTCTCTTGTCTTAAGCTGCACAGGGTAAGGAAAAAGCTAAGATGGAAATGATTCATCTCCAGTCACCCAAGGACTTGGGCTTTGGAGGGTGGCCTGGGCATGGACACATGGCCTGCTCCTTCGATGGACTCTGGCTCCAACTCTAGCCCAGTGGCCCTTCCAACCCACTTGGCCCTTCTTGCACCTCCTGTGTCTACCCTCAGCACTCCTGCCAGACCTCCATCTACACCGCAGGGGCTGAAAAGTACTCAGAGCAGCCAGGGATTTTCTGAGCCATCACTGAGACCACAGCAGTGCCTCTCAAAGGGACTAACAAAGGGGGAGGGCTGTCATTTTTCTCCATTAAGACACCCCGTGCACAGGATGGTCCAGGCACAGGCTGACACAGCAGGAGCAGCTCTGCGTCTTTCTGAAAAGACCTGACTTGCCCACTCCTGGCAGTGACCGGCCTCGCTGGCCTTCCACCTTCCCAGAGTGCTTTACACGCAGTGCTCGTGTGAGGAGTCAGGGGATGACAGGTGGAACCCGAGCCAGGGGCTGACGGCAAGGTCACTGGCGGAGAAATCGGCACCCTGTGCACTGCCGGTGGAAATGTAAAATGGTGCAGCCTCTGCGGAAAACAGTATGGAGATTCATCCGAAACAACTACCGAATGATCTAGCAATCTTACTTCTGGGTATTTATCCAAAAGAACTGAAAACAGGATCTCAAGAGATGTCTGCACTCCTATGTTCATCGCAACACTGTTCACAATAGCCAAGATGTGGAGACAACCAGACGCCCATCGACAGATGAATTGACATAAAAAAGCAATATGTGTGTGTGTATGTGTGTGTGTATAATCAAATATTATTCAGCCTTAAAAAAGAAGGGAAATCCTGCAATATGTGACAACATAGATGAGCTCGGAGGACATTATGCTAAGTAAAATGAGCCAATCACAGAAGGATAGATACTTGCATGACTCTAATTGTATGAGGTGTCTAAAATAGTTAAACTCAGAGAAGCAGAGGGTGGGAGGGTGGTTGTCAGGAGCAGCGGGAGGGGGAAACGAGGAGCTGCTATTCAAAAAGCCTAAGTTTTCAGTGAAGCAAGTCGAATAAGTTCTAGAAATCTGTACAACACCGTGCCCACAGTTAACAATGCTGCATTGTACATTTGAAATTTTGTTTAAAGGATAGCTCTCATGTTAAATGCGCTTAAGTATAGTTTTATAAAGCTCATAATGTGGAACAAGTGATGTAGGTAGGTGCACCAGTTAATTACCAGGGCTAATGGCAAATGTTTATATAATAATGTGTATCCTGTGCCAGGCCAGACCCTGAGTTTTTACCTATATAAATTCATCTAACATAGCATAAAGGAAGCACCATTATCACCCCTACACAGGGAAGGAAACTGAGGCACGAGGAGGCTGAGTAACTTAACCCATGAGCATTCTGCTGCTCACAGGAACAGAGCAGAAACTGGAACCCAAGCAGGCAGCTCCAGAGTCTGTGCTCTTAACACGACTTTTGCTGCCTCTTGGGATACAGAACTCTATTCCCTAAGAGAGATGTGCATCCGGAAGCAGAGGACACGATGGCGCTCATTCTAAGGAGGGAGCATGGACATTTTCCTAAGGGAAGGATACCTGCACCGAGACTTTTAAAGACAAAGAAACCCCATCCTCTCTGAGGCCTAAGGAAGCCAGCAGCAGGGGTGCTACAGGAGGAGCTGAGAGAGCTCTGCCCAGGGAGCCCTCTCTCCACCCTGACCCACCGGCTCCACTTCTCCCTCCTGCAAGCTCCAAGGGCTCTGGGTGGGGATCTCCTTTGCAGCCTTTCCCTGGCTGTGGCTTTCCTGCTCGCCTCCCTTCAGGGAGAGTTCTTGTCCCATGTCCTTTGACCTCTCTGACCTCTCCAGGAGCCTGACATAGCAGGGGCCTGGGATGGAACTGGTGCTTATGAAATATTTATTGAATTGACATGAATTTTCTCTAGATGCCAGAGCTGGCCCTGACCTAACTGTAAGATCAGCAAAATAAACTTGACCTACTCTGTCTCCTTCCTTCCTTCTCTCCCTCCATTCAACAGGTATTATTGAGTAATCACTGTACGTAGCAACTGGAGACAGCAGGGCAGTCTCTAATCTCCAGGTACTCAAGCCTAGTGGGGAGACAGACAGCAAAAAGCTACTGCAGTGTGACAGAGACCCTGGCGTGAGTCCAGGTAGCGTGGGAACATGTTAGATGGATAGGCTTATGTGTGGGGGTCTGTTTCCTGGAAGTGGCTTCTAAAGTAGACCTCAATTTTGTGTGGGATTGGTGGGGGAGGGGGAAGCAGAGAATAGAGACTTGTGTATGAGCTAGGAGGAGGGAGGTTAGACAGAGCTTTCAAGGCAGAGGGAACCACATTTGCAAGGCTGGGGGCTCAGCAACTGCACCATGCTGGGGAATGGGTGCTATAACTTGGGGTGGGAGAGGAAGAGAGCAGCAGGTAGGTGGAAGCCCTTGCAAGTCACTCTAAAAGAACTCAGCATTTAATTACCCTAGAGGCAACAGGGAGGCTCTAGGATGGGGAGACATGCAGGGCATACTGGGACCAGATTTGTATTGTAGGAGGATGCCCCTGGTTCACCATGGGAACCAGATTGGAGGGGTCATGGTGGAGGCAGTCAGAAGCAGCTGTAGACATCCAGGTCAGACACAGTCATCAGAAGTGGGAGTGCAAGGAAGGACACACCTGATGGACCTCGAGCTCCCAGGACCCAAGGACCTTGCATTGGGGTGGTGGGGGCTGGCGGGGGTGGGCATCAGGGATGAGGCCTCAGTCTGTGGCATGTCATCCCTTCCAGGGAACCCCTCTTTCTTCTGCCGCACCCCCATCCTCATTCCACTGCCATAACAGGAAGCCATGGAATTCTTGGGGGAACTCCATGAAATACTAAACTTCTGGCTCCATCACAGGAACTGGGAACAATTTCACTAGCAGAAAATGTACCAGCACCATAGTATAATAACCGCACACACAGTACAAAAATATACCGCAAAACTATGCAGAATTGCCTGATTCTGATGTGTCTCATTAATCTTTTTTTTTTTTAATATGTGAGTACCGGGAGTCGAACTCAGGACCTGTCACTTGCCAGGCAGGCGCTTATGCCACTGAGCTATATCACCGGCCCTGTCCCATTAATCTTTGTTTGCTACTTGTACATTTCATTTCATTGCTTGTGAGTACTCATTAGCAGTCAAGCAGTAGCAGGTGCCAAGCACTTAAGAAGAGCCAATGGGAGGAAAATATCAAATTGAGATAATTATAAGTAATAATTTTGTTCTTTGCTGCCAAATGGGAAGAGATAGATATGAATTTAGTTTAGCAGGGGAACCTCTCCAGAGAGCTTTCAGAGCCCAGAGCTAGGGTGAAGGTTAGGGTTAGCTCTCTGGAGGTTTCTATGGTTAGGGCTGGAAGGCCATCTGATTAACTAGATCAGGCTAAAGAATGAATGATCAACAGAGTACCTTGGCCTCTCCTGCAGGTACTAAGCTGCTTGCCTTCAGGCAGGGAGAGTAAGCAGGTTTCCCAGCTTCCTTCAAGAGTCATCACCTGCCTGTGTAGCCAGAGGCACCGTGTGAGCTAAACACAGCCTTTAGTTTCTCTTCGGAGCAAAGCAGCCTCAGGGGCGGCCTAACCAGGAATCGTCTCTCCAGGTCTGCAGGCATAGCACAAGGTAATGTCCTGGCCGTGGGCTGCAACATGCCCTTCCACCACCACCTACTATCACCTTCCAAAGCACTCCAAATAAACAAGCATAAAATCTAGGTGACAAATATGTTTTGCAAATGCAGCTGCAAGAGAAGTCTTCTACCTGCTGGCACACCTGGGGAATGCTGCCCACGATCCCCCTCTGAGAATAGCAGGTAAGGCTACTTCCTAGGAGAAGGGGAGGAGGTGCTTGACTGCACGGACTGCCTAGGACTGAATGAGCAGTTGGATGTTTTACTACGTGCTACGGCTGCCTACTGAAGTGAGTAGAAGTGTCCACCACAGAACACCACTCTGCAGTTGGGACAACAGGCAGCCAGAGAACAGACTTGCTCCAGATAATGCATTGAACATCTGGCCACATTTACCCACTGTGGCCCTTTCAAACATATGATGGAGATCGAAGGCTTCCTGTTTGAGCTGATGTCACGGTCTGAGAGCAGGTAATGGGCAAGGAAGCCAGACCCAGGGTGGGCCATAATGCGCTAGGCACCTGTTGCCAGATCAAGGATGAGAGGTCTGAGCTGCAGGCCCAGCTCAAGCCAGGTTTTACATCTGGTCTGCACTGATGCCAGATCCTGCTGGATCTTTCTTGTCTGAAGCCATGAGCTTCAGCCCAGATGGGCAACTCTGCTCCTTTGCCAGGATGGCCCCCAGGCCTCGATCAGGCAGGAAAGGGAGTCAGGCTGGGCTCAGCAGAAGCCTGTCAATGACTCCAAGAGGAAACTGAGGTTCAGAGTGGTCATGTGACTTGCCCAAAGACCCACAGCAAGTGAATAAAAATGTAGAACTGAAACCCAGGATTCAACAATTTTTATCATCTTTGTATGAAACAGCCAATACCAAGCAGGATGGGCACATACAAAAGCACCTGCCAGGCTCTAACTAATATCCCCAGATCAAGAAGGCTTCAGGACAGGCAGAAATGCAGCCGGGTCTCTAACCCTGTGCCATTCTTGAGTCTGTCTTCACACCCCTGCTGTAGCCTCCTCCAGTTACAGAGACAGGGATGCTGGTTCTTCTCAAGGGAAAGCTGTCATGAGGTGGGAGAGCTGGGATGTCCTTTCCTCCTAACTGCCCTATGGCCCAGAGGGACAGTAAGCCTTCATGGGCAAGAGAGGACCTGCCCAATCCCAGCAGCAAAGGGATAGTGAAGAATCTTCCAAAGCCCAGTACCGTCTGCTGCTGATAGCGCCTGGTCCTTCCAAGAAGGACAAGCAGCAGCCTGGGTGGAAGAGCCCGCATGGAACCTGCATGGGAAGTGAGGGCGCAGTCCCAGGCCCTCCCCAAGGACAAAGGAGCACTAGCAGAGCTCCAGGCTAGGCTCAACAACCCTGAAAAACAGGTTACTGTCCCTACCTTGCAGATAAGGACAAAGAGTTGAGGTGACCCGTTTCAGGGCCCAGGAACTGGGCTTGCAGAGGACTTGTCACATTGTACCCCTCATATCCCTTTTTAAAACGTATTCCTTTGTTGAAAAATCAATACATCTTAAAATAATTTTGTTTTTGAAATCATTTGCAGTAAGTAACCTGTAGGATTAAGGATGGCTTAGCAAGCACATCTGTAATCAGGAACCTTGACCGATCTGACCCCAGAAATAGGGCAAACCAAACCAAGTGGTCAGTCAGATTTCAGTGTGTTAATCAAACCTTAATTTGGATCAACAGTTTCTATATTTGAAATCAAGCTTTTTCTTTGCATGTCTCAGACATTTTTGTAAGCCCAAGAGCCCATGCAGACTTGTGGGTAAATCAGACCTAGAGTGGAGTCAAGGCACTTACTGCCAGTTGGCACAGGGAATCACCAGATAAATCCAGCCAACAGCTTGGTTTGGAAGGGCTCTGGAGAGGATGCCCTTGAGTAGCTGGTAAAGAACTCATGGGTATTCACTCTTAAACTCCAGGGGTAGAGGGTGCCATTTATTGGTGCCGTTTATCAAGTACTAGCACTTTCCACAGCTGCCCAAGTAAGAATAACAATTGTCCCAATTTGGGAACATGGGGGTTAGGAAACTCCTCATGTCACAAAGGTAGCAAGTAGCTATGCCAGGATTTGAACAGTAGGGCTCTGGAGTTCAAGATCCTAATCACTGTGTTCCATAGCCTCCCAGGCTGGAGCAGAGAGATGTGGGGCAAGTCTGGAGAAGCCGGATGCGATATTCAGGCATCTGGAACAACAAGGGAGGGAGAGCAGTCCCCTTGGGGATGGCCGCAGGTGGAGATAGATGTGAAGGCGGGCAGGTCTCAGCTGGCTGGCAGGGGGAACTTTCTAGCCAGCAGAGCTCTGACAGTCCTGAGCTCCTGGTCACCTGCAGTGTAGAGGAAAAAGTGGATGTCTCCATGTAGGGCCTGCTGAGGGCCCCTGCTCAGGTAGAGGCCTATATTGACCCACCCCAGAGGCAGAACTGAGAACCCTCACTGCCTTTCTCAGAGCCACCTCCTGTAGCCCTGGTGGCTCTGTACAGGACACAATGTCTGGCTCTAGCCAGTTGTGGGACCCAGTGAAGGCGGCCTGGGAGAGACTGCAGTGCAGGAGGCTGACTCAGAGGCCTGCTGGAGGCCCTGGACATACATTTATTGGGTTTTTCTAAGTATGGGCTATTGGTGCTGTGCATGTGTCATTTCCTTTTCTCCTCACATTCTCTGAGGTCGGGCTTCCTTCTTTCTACCTCATAGACTAAAGAGAAGCCTCAGGCCCTGCAGGCTGAGCAGATGCCTGGGGGCTGGCTGGGCTCTGAGGGTTTCTGGGAGCCACCTCAGTCTTCCTACTGCTAGGGAAGAGGCAGAGTGTAGCCCCTTCCTGTCGTCCTGACCCCAACCCCAGCCAGGAAACAGGCCAGGCAGGCTGGGCCACCAGGGATCCCAAGGTGGAGGGAGGGACAAGGGCACCAAGCAGAGAGTGTGGGTAAGATGGGGGAGACACTGACAGACGGAAATGAAAGTGGCCTTGAGAAAAAGGAACGAGGGAAGAAAAGCAGAAACTAAACAAGTAACAAAGAAAATGAGAATGTCCAGAGGAAGTGGCCCAGGGGTGCGGCGCTGCTGGAGGAATCCCCTGCAGGCCGGTGTTTCCTCTCCTCTAGAGGACTGGGTGGAGGACCAGCTGACCAACTGCTCCTGTCGCCTCAGGCCAGAGGCAGCCCTGAGACCTTGGCAAAGAAGGCTGCATGTCACCAGCCCAGGAAAGAGCACCAGATGCAGAGCCCAACCCTGGGCTGGAGTCCTGTCAGCCTCTCCTGCTGGGTGATGCTGGGACATTTATTAGACCTTGTTGGGCTTCAGTTTCCTATCTATAAAATGGGTGTCATTTCCTTGAACCTGTAGCAATGCTGGGAGTTTCCTAAGCCAAACCCCTCTCCCAGGCCTGACGGTGTGTGCTGGGGTGAAGAGTTGTGCTCAGGGCTGCAGGGTGTGCCCTCAATCCTGGGAGAGGTGGGGGTGCCTCCACTGTCTTATTGCTTGGTAAACATGTATCCAACACATACTGGTCCTTAACCACCCTATGCTCTGCTGGCTCTAGAATAAAGGGCTGAGTGAGGGCTGGCCTTATTCTCAATTACAGACTCTGCACACAGACTCCAGCTCCTTGTCCCAGCCCTCCCACTTGATGCTGTGTGACCTCAGGCAAGTGACTTGGAGCATCCCTGCCTCCAGGGTGTGAAGATTAGAGGAGCCCCAGCGTCTCTCTGCCTGGGAGCACCTGGCCTGGCAGGGACCTGGGCCCTGTGGGAGGGCACGAGCAAGGCTCTAGGACAGATGCCAGGGCTGGGGGCTCTCAGTGCTGGGCGGGCACTCTGGGGCTGGGCCTGGCAGGCGTCAGAACAGGAACACCGGAAGGGGTGAAAGAACAGCAGGAGCAAAGTGCCTGGAACATTTGTCCTTCATCTCAGGTCTGGCCGACAGTGCTCAGACGGCCCCAGCAGGGGAAATCTGCTGTCAGACTTCTGCTTGGGCCCAACTGTCTGCAGATGGGCAAGGGGAACTCCCCCAGGGCGGGCAGGGTTCCTGTGAATTGTCCTGGCCTGGGACTGGGGCTGCGGAGTCAGGGCAGCTGCTGCGGTGAAGGTGTCACAAGGCCCAGGCTGGGCCCCAGGGAGGCCCCAGAGGGGGTTTCTCCATGTCACATTTGCTCAGTGCTGAGGGCCTCTTTTGCATACAGGGCAACCGTTGCTTGGAAGCCTTGTTGCCACCCTTGCTTAGCCTTCACATAGCTGCAGTCTCGTTCTCAGTCATAGCCCCCAAACAGGCAGTGGGTATCCAGTATCTTAGTCAGGTGCCTCTCACCACCCAGCCATCCAGGAACAAGCAGAAGTCAGAGCCCTGGCTCCACCAGCCTCAGGGCTTCCACTCACCTGTCTAAGCATCAGTGTCCCCCTCTATAAAGTGAAGACAACGACCACACCTCCCTGGCAGGGTGGCTATGGGAATGAAATGAGATGGGAGGTGGTGGCACCCACTGCATGTAGATCAATACTTGGCAGCCCCTTTCCCTTCCTGTCCCATCTACTTCTGCACAGCATATAAAAGAGAGCAGAGACATTTCACCCCCGCCCCGGTGCTGTCACTTGAGGCAATGCACTCCAACTGTGCATGGACTGCTCATGTGCAAAACAGTGAAGACAAAGAGCAAGCTCTCTCCGTTGGTGGGCAAAGCTCATTCTTGATATCCCCTGGCCCTCATTCTGCCTCCACAGGCCAAGGTGCTTCCCAGGACTCTGAACCACTCTTCCAAACTTGTTAGGGAAAGATCTGATATCAGTCGTTGACCTTTGAGTCTTAAAGAGCCTCCAATGACTCTAAAGCTGGAAGAGTCTTCTTTCCACCCCCTCCAACTCATTTTACAGAAGGAAAAAGTGAGAAGAAGAGAGAGACAAAAAGGGCCCTGACTGAAGCCATGAGCTTCTAAGTAGCAGAACTGGGTTTGGAACCAGACTGTCCTGAATATTACAGTCCTCGGGGGCCTCCCAGGCCCTGTCCCTATCCTCCAGCAGCCAGCCCAAGCCAATTCTGCATTGAAAGGTGCAGGGTACTGTCGACCTCAAAAGAGAAGGGGTGTTCTTGTTGTCAGCCTGAAACGTGACATGAGTTTCCCATCCCCCTCATCTGCTATTATTCTTGAGCCTCCCCTAGCCCAGGGAGGCAGAGGGCAGAACAGGGACCCCATGCCCATTCTCCTTAGGAGACGCACCTGTAGAAGAAGCTTCTGCTTCCTGTTGAAATTCACCTCTACCTCCAGGGCCCCTCAGACCCAAGCAGGACCCCACCCTGGGCCCCACTGCCCTCTATCTGTCTGGGAGGACTCAACTGAGGCTTTGGGAACTGACCTGGCACAGCTCAAGGAGGACTGGAGGTGGGGAAGCACCAGGAGCTTGACCTTGAATGGGCTGCTCCTCCCCTGCACCTCAGTCTCCTTCCCTGCAAAGGTGAAGAGCATCTACCACCCCCCAGCCTAGATGTGCCAGCCCTGCACAGTTCAGCATCCCTAGTGTGGGGCTTCTGGCCCCACCTTTCTCCGTGTGTCCAGTGCCCAGAGAGCCACTGCCCCGGAGGACTCAGTCCTGGGGCAGAGCCAGGAGGGGGGCATCATCAAGTCACCAGGGGCATGCTACAAATGCTGCAAACAAATGCCTGGGGGAGGGCGGGGCGGAACACATCTATAAGGGGCGCTCATGATCTCCGCATGTTAATAATGCATGGGCAGCCGGCACGGGGGCCATCATAGGCCGAGGTCAGGTGGCATTAGGAGGCCTCTAATGGTCCTAATTACTCAGGGAGGGCTCCCATGTGGGATGTGGGCAGCATGGGCGGGAAGCCAGGATTCCGGGCTCTTAGACCCCACAGGTGGGAGGTTGGGGGTAGGGCAAGAGGACAGCTTCCATGGAGCAGAGCCCCATTATGCAGTCCAGGGGGTGAGCAAGGCTTCTTGCAGGGGGCTGAGCACACTTCTAAAGAGGAGTGAGGGCCAACTCCTGCAGGCAGGTCACAAATACAAATTTAGGGCTTCCCAAGTCTCCCCTCTGTGATATCCCTGCCCAGCGGCTCTGCTTTGGTTGTCTGAACATTTCTAAGGATGGAATGATATCCATCCCTTCTTTAAATAGGTGTGACTTTTGAGAGACAGGTGACAGCAGATTCAGTGGTCATAAAAGCAAGTGACATCAAATGTTGGTAAAGGGGTAAATCTGGTAAAATGCTGACATGAGATACAGGTGCCGGGTTCCAGGACCGGGGATTCCCTTTGTCCTCCAGCAGCTGCAGGCTGCCAATACGGCCAGCTTCCCCAGCACCTAAGAACCCCTACGCCAACCCATAGCTCCACTGGGCTCAGTGGGCTCCTTCGTGTCTCCATGTTTAACAGTGCAGAAAAATCAGCCCCTACATGGCAGCCAAACTCCAAGACACTTCCTGGTGATTCTCAACTCCAAGTGTCCACAGTGAGCAGGGCTGCCCTGAGTACTCACAGGACGCAGGTGTCAGGGTGGTCTGTCTTCTAAGGCTGGCGCATTAGAGGTATCATGGCTCTACCCTGGCCTTCTCTCGGACCACTCTTGCTGGGGGAAGCCAGTGGTCATGTCGTGAGGACAATCCACAGCCTGTAGCCATGCCCCTATCTGGAGGAACTGAGGTCCCCTGCAACAACCAGCTTTGACATGCCAGGCATGTGAAGATGCCATCTCAGAAAAGGCCTCCTGGCTCCAGTGCAGCCCCTGGGTGCCCACCACCCTGGCCACTCCTTGACGGTAGCCTCTCAAGAGCCCTTGTTGAGAGCTGCCCCCAGCTCAGCTTCTTCTGGATTCTTGACACTCAGAAATGTTTCACGTTGAAGCCACCAAGTTTGGGGTCACTTACTATGAGCAATAAATAACAAGACCATGCTCAAAAAATTCTAGTCAGAAACATGAACCATCATAGTGGTCCGGAGTATTTCTCTACAGAAGGGTTTGGCGTGAAACTAGGCATTCCGGGGTCTAAAGGGGCTGCAGAAGAAACAGAAGATGTGGTCCCAGTTGTCCCGGACATGAGATATGTGGCAGAGGCTGACAGCCACAGGCAGCAGGAGCAAGGGGAGGATTATGGGCAGGGAGGATATCAGGAAGGAGTTCCAGGAGGGGCCGGTGGGCCGGGCAGGGCTTGAACCAGGCTGCAGAGGACTAGGAGAAGTGGTATCTCTCTGAGGGCTTCTACATTAATTGCTGTCCCTGGCACTATTATCCCTACTTTGTGGATGTGGAAACTGAGGATTAGCCATTTGCCCTGGGTCACAATGCAGGAACTGAAGGATCCAGGAGACGATGCTCCCAGCCCCCTAGCTGTGGGACAGAGAGGGCAGAAGTGCCAGGGAAGGCAGTCAAGAAATGCACAGGGGCTGGTGCTCTAGGCCCATGGAAAGGCAGAGGGAAAGCAGTCCAGGGGCAAAGGGGTTGGGGTGGGCCTCAGGCTCAGGTGTGTTCCTGGGGGGTGCAGGAGGGCTGAGACTCAAATTGAGGACCACATGCTGTGTACCCAGCCTGCCCTCTACCAGGACGCTCAACATTGCTTTTGTGGGAATCCCGTCAGGCTGACCAATCCCTGCACTCAGCGCCACCTACTCCTTGGCCTCCTCCCGTACCAGGCCCCTCCTGCCAGGCCTGCCTCCCCTAACAGAGCCTCCAGACACCCCGAGTTACACTGACCAAGACCTCACAGGGAGGAATAACATGGCAATAGACCTCTGCATCAGTGCTGGCAATCCAGGTCTTCTCTGTCACTGTCCCCAGGGTCAGTGGTATCTTCCTGGCTGCACTGGGCAGCTGGCCATGTGGAGCTGTGCCAAGACCAAGTGATGTGACAGGGAGGGGTAGAAAGAGCATGAGTGGAGGGAGAACCAAGGGGTGGGTGTCCTTGGACGCTGAATCCCAGTGCTGACAGCCAGCAGCCTAATGCCAGGTCCTCAGTGGTGATGACTACAGAGCCCAGAGCCAGATGTCGAGGCTGGAGATACCCACAAGGCCTCACCCTGCCCCTAGCCCATGCACACCTAGGCCCCAGTGCCGGGAGAAGCGCCCACAGGGGTCCTCCCTATACCCAAGAGGAAACCGAGGCCCAGGTGGGAACAGACTCCCAAAGGTTTCTGAGAGGCGGTAGCTAAGCTCCAGCTCCTGTTCAGTGACTCACCAGGCACAGAGGACCCTGCCCTGCGGGACAGGCCTGTGTCCATGGACAGCAGGGATGAGAGACTTGGGAGGGTTTATTCTGGTTGCAGAAAGGACTCGAGAGGGTCTCCCCAGAGGTGACCCCAAGGTGCTCGTGAAAGGAGCAACAAAACATGAGTAGGCAGGGAAGCAGCAACTGAGGACCGTAACAGAGGACAGAGACAGGGCAAAGGGGTCAGGAAGGGCCTCAGGCTCAGGTGTGCTCCTGGTGTGGGACAACTGTCTCCACAAGTGCTGTGGACAGAGCCTTTGGCCTGAGACCACCACATCAGAAGTGAGGCCCCACTGTGTGTACAAGTTGTGTGGCCTTGGCCAGCCAGTTAACCTCTCTGGGCTTTAGTTTTCTCATCTGCAAACTGGACCGGTGGCACGCCCCTTCCAGAAGAATGAAGGAGCCAGCTGGCATGGCCACGGCACAGTGTACGGAGAAGGACAGAGAGAAACATTCATTCAGCGAATGTGCAGAGAAGGGGTGCCAGGCAAGTGTGTCCAGCCAGCCTCTCCTGAGCTCAGGGCCCAGACTGGTGTGGGACACAGTTGATGGCCATTAAGCTGGTCACTTGTAGCTGTGGGTCGCTTGTAGGTGCTGAAGGGTGTGCAGCAGGGAAGCTATGGGCCAGGGTAGAGGGCAGCCTGGGAGGAAGGAGGTAGAAGCCAAGAGACCAGGGCGGAGGTGGCTGCCATTCTCCAAGGGAAAGAAGGGGCGGACTTGGCACAGCTGGGCAGGTGGCCATGGCAGGGAGCCTAACCAGAGACTCGGGGGCAGAGCCCATGGCAGCTGGGCCCCTGGATGGGGAGGGAGCTGAGGGTGGACAAAGAACATAGGAAAATATCCACTGACAGGTGGCTGCTACCACCACTGTGTGTACTGTGGAATGGAGAAGAAAAGCGAATTTAGGACTGTGGCCAGTGACAGTAAAAATGACAGTGGTGTGTTTTGTCTTTGGAATATTGAGAAGGTGCTTAAAGGGTGTTCAGGATGAGTTGGTATCTGTGGGGTATCATGTTTATAACCCCAAATGCACAACTTCTCCAGTACCAAGATGTTGCCCCGACATACTCCAACAATAACAAACTTCTAGTCAATTGTTTGCCAAGACTGACCTCTTCCAAGCATTCTGGGTGCACCAACACATCTAACTCTCCAATGGCCCTTTGCAGAAGTTACTATTAGTATCACCCCCACTTTACAGATGAGAAACCTGAGGCTCCGAAGGGAAGTCCATCAAGTTACTGACAAAGCAGAAACTAGAGTTAGTTGCAGATCATTTCCATCAAGCATCTGCTAGTTGGGAGATCTTCCCACATGTGTGAGCCCTCAGAACGGGGTCTGGCACACAGAAATGCCATGTCAGCACTTGCTATGGCAGTGATGATGGTGGTGATGGTGATGGATGCAGGCGAAAAAGATGACTATGATGTTCACAGTGATGGGGACTTTTCTAGTTTGATTTAACCCATTTAGCAATGTTAGGAGAAAGGGGTTACTGTCCCTTACTTATGGGGAAACTGAGTCACACTGGTGTGGGGTTTTGTGGAGATGTAAAGAGCTAAGCCTCAACTCAAAGGCCAGCCTCATCCAGCACTCACTCCCTGCTCTCAGAAGCATCCAAGCCCTACTCGTTCCCCTCCCACAAATTGCCAATCTCCTGTCACTCTGCTTTCCTCCCCCACGGGGCTGGCACGCTGGGGCTCTCTTCAGCCCCATAATTTGGGACTGAAGCCTTGCAGGAGAATCAAAACCATCTCTCCTTCTTTGCCAACACAAGGCGGGCTTGGTGACAGGCGATGGAGGAAGTCTGCACTGCTCCCCTGCCACCCACATGCCATCTAAATTCACCGACAGACAAAGCCGGCTCTTTGTCTTGGCGCTTCCCTCCCTCCCTGCCATTCATGCGCCCAGAGAGATTTCGTTTCCAGTAAGTGGAGGCTGGAGAGAGAAGAAAGCAAGCAAGAGAGGAGAAGAGGAAAGAGAGAGAGGGGGAAAGCAGCAACACTGAATCAGACTCGACTTAGCCCCAATTGGCAAAGTGACAACTCATTAAAAAAATGATTTGTAGGCTGCATGGGGGAGACATCCACCTCTGAAGAGCCACCTTTCTGTGTTCAACGAGGTAGCAGCAGCAGCCAGGCTGCCCAGGGTGTTTGGGAGCCTGTGGTGATCACAGCAGCCCCTCAGGCTTGGGCTGAGCAGGCCATCAGCAAAGTTCCAAACTTTGGATTCCTCCCTGCTTGGAAGCAAGGAGAGCCCAGTTTCTACATCTCCATGGCTGTGCTGGGAGAATGGAAGAGGGCAAGGTCCCAGTTACGGCTGGGCCCGCTGGTGTTCAGACCTCTGGCTTCTGCAGCACTTGGCAGGAGCATCCTGTTTGGGAGCAGCAAATCGTGTTCTCTAGACACACCATGGATGCTCAGCTGGCGCTGGGGCATGGATTAGCTAAAAAGTGAGGTCCTGGAGATTGAGGCTCCCAGACTTCAGGAAGAGGGAGGGTGATCCACAGTTTACCCAGCTCCTTCTGCTGCAAGCAAATGGGTCGTATCTCTCCTCCAGGTGACACCATGCTACTCAAGCAGGCTTCTTGGGAACACAAGCTTCTCTGGGGCCTGGTTTTGTTACCTGTGTCCTAAGAGGGTGGAACCCATGTCCCAAGTCCACTGAGCATTTAAATTCAGTGAGCGTTTACTACGGGCAGAGCCCACACAAGGCACCAGGGCGTGTATTTATGGCTTCCTTCTGCAAACATGCTTCCACTCCCAGACTTGGTATCGGTCACCTCAGGGAGTCGGGACACAGAGAAGAGTAAAGTTGCATTCTAGGGCAGCATAGAGCCAAAGCAAGAAGCAGATGGAAAGCAGAGGCCTGGATGTGGTTAGAGCATTAGGACACCAAAAAACTGCGGGGAGGGCTGAAGAACCAGAGGAGTTTCAGATCTTTCTTCACATGGAGAGGCTGATGTGGTGGGCTGAGGCCCTCTGCCCACCCCAGAGAGACCACTCCAGCTCCTGGCTACCCTCCCCTTCTTATATCCTGTTGCCTATTCCCACCCTCCCTCCAGGCATCAGCCACAAAGAGAGACCTTCTACACCCATTTACTGCAGAAAACTGAGGCCCTCAAGCCTGGCTCCTCAGTGGGGCCGTCCACTTAGAAACATAGACCTTGGGATCTCCCTAGTTTGGGTTCTAAGCCCAGCTGAGCCCCTTACCAGCTTTGTGACCTTGAGCAGGCAGCTCAGCATAGCTCTGTCTCCCCACCTGCCAGTTCAGGTGAGCTGTATCTACCATCAGGGTGGTCCGAGGGGTTTTTGAGGTGCTGTCTGTGGGGAGGTGCTCAGGCTGGCAGCTAGGCCTGCATCCTGCTCTCCCCGCTGCCTGAAATGCCTCCCCAGCCCCTGCAGGTGCATATGTTTGTGGCTGACTCCAGCCATCCTTTATATTTCAGATGAGTCCCCTAAGACCCACCATGAAGGACCCTCAATTCTCCAAGACTGGATGAGATGCATCTATGTGTCCCCAAAAGGCATAAGACACACCCCTGTCATTGGACCTAGAGTTCTGGGCTAAATGGCCCATTGAGTCATCTGTTGTCCCACTAACCTCTAAATGCCTTAGGAAGAGTCTTATTCATAGCAACTCACGTGCTTCTCAGCAACCTCCACTACAGATGAAGACACAGAGGCTCAGAAAAGAAAGGTGATCTGCCAAGGTGGCAGTTAAAGAGAAGGTGGGGTGTGGCATGCAGCCCAACACTTTCGTGCGACAACTGCATTTTAATACTGTACTGGTTATCAATGCCTCTACCCAAGGCCTTGGTGGCCATGAGGACCTCAGGCTTGTGACAAAACTGGGAAGGGAGACGTTTTTGGAAAAGGGGCTCTTTATGGGGAAATGGCTAACAAAATTCTGGGGCTCTGTGGTCCTAAAATATATAGCAGGCATCATTTACCTGTCTTTCACATGTTCCACATGACGACCCAATGCTGGAAACTCTTTCTCTGCTCTCTTCTGTGTCCCCACAATTCTGTGAAGAAGTAGCCAGATCCATATCTGTGTGCAGAGGATCCTGTGTGTTAATTGGGTGACTTGCTCAAGGCCACGCTGCTAATTCTGTGCTCAGATTTAGCACCTCTTCGGCCCTGCTCTGGCCAGGCCTGCACTGCAGTAAAGGGATACCCCATTGGAACAGGGCCATACTCGGCCTTGGCCCCCAGGGAGGACAGGCCAGGAAGACCAGCATCAGGAGAAGGTGGGACCAGGGAAGGCCTTCCAGCATGGCTATAATGCCCCTGGTCACACTATGTCCTCGCTGACTCTGGCCAAGCCCTCAGAAGTCACAGTGGTTCTTGCTGGGCCAGCCCACAGGACCTCTAAAGCCTCAGGTTGAAAAGCCCAGGTGGTGCCCTCAGCATTGTGCCAGGTGTACACAGCACATCTCGGAGGACCAATTCTACTTGGAGATGTAAGGGAGATTAAAAAAAATTTAAAACAAACCCTGATACATGATGGGAAAGAATACAAAATGCATGAAAGTGTTTAAGGAAAGACACCAAAGTCCAAAGAAATTCATTTGCTCTTTTCTGTGCAAAAGTTTAAGAAGTCCTGAGCTTGTCCAAATTTCTCAGAAAAGAGAGAAAGAAATTGAACCCGAAGGAGTGTCAGGTGGCTTTCCCCAGGTCACGCGGCCAGTCCACTCATAGGACCTGGACTAGGGCCCAGAGCAGAAGCATCGACACAGCCAGGCTAACATGCAGTAGTCAGGTGGCTATGGGCTCTAGCTCTGATGCAGCCATGTACTACCTGTACTGGTGCCTGTTTCCTCATCAGTAAAATGGGGCAACGGTCTTGGCAGAGTAAGATTGAATGCTATAAGGGTGCACAGGCACATCATAGTGTTAACCTCCCTGCTCTCCTCTGTCCCCATAAACAGGATAAAGAAATCCGTAGGCAGAAAATGCCCACATCAGACCTCTGACCCCAAGGGAGGGTGGATTCTAGCATCCCTTCACCCTTTGCAATGTACCACACCACCGTTAGACCACAGCATTTCTTTTTTTTTTTTTTTTTTTTTTTTTTTTTTTAATTTTATTTTAAAGAGAAGAAAAAACAAAACAAATCAAAAGAAGAACAAATATTCAAAACAACATAATAGGAGGGTAAGAATGGTTAATACATTGCGTATTACTATCTTTAAGTTAGTTATTCAGGACACCAGACATTAGCATTTAATTATCCAAACATTATTGGCACAAACCTTACTCTTCAATGAACTAAGTAAAAATCGTAGTGTATCTATCTTAACCATCTTATATATATATATACAATTTTTTTTCCCTTTCCCTTCTTTCTTTTCCTTATTCCAGTCTCTCTTTCCTTTTGACCAGTTTCTTTTTGATTCACCATGTCTATTGTACATTTTGGATCTTATATACTCTTTCAGTTTCTCATACTAGAGAGACAATACGATGCTTACACATGTGCTTCTGGTTTATTTCACTTATGAGTATTTTCTCGAGTTGCATCCATTTACCTATAAAAGTCTCCAGTTTATCCTTCTTAATGGCTGAATAGTACTCCATTGTATAAAAATACCACATCTTTCTTATCCATTCCTCAGTTGATGGGCATTTGGGTTGTTTCCAAGATCTGGCTATTACAAATTGTGCTGCTATAAACATGGGTGCACATATATCGCTGTGGTATGATGTTTTTAATTCTTCTGGGAAGATGCCCAGAAGGGGAATAGCTGGGTCAAATGGGACCTCCAACCCTAGCTTTTTGAGGAATCTCCACACTGACTTCCACAGTGGCTGTACCAGTCGACACTCCCACCAACAGTGGAGAAGGGTTCCTTTTTCCCCACAGCCCCTCCAGCATTTGTTATTAGTTGATTTCTTTATAGTAGCCATTCTTTCTGGGGTGAGATGGTATCTCAGTGTTGTTTTAATTTGCATCTCTCGAATGACTAGTGATGTTGCACATTTTTTTGTATGTTTATTTGCCATTAGTATTTCTTCATCTGAGAAATGTGTATTCATCTCAGATGCCCATTTTTGGAGTGGGTCTTTAAATTTGGGAGGTCTGATTTTTTTGAGTTCTTTATATGTTCTCGATAGTAATCCTTTGTCTGAGGAACAGCTGGCAAACATTTTTTCCCACATTGTGGGTTGTCTCTTCACTCTGTTGGTGGTTTCTCTTGCTGTGCAAAAGCTTTTTAATAAGATGAGATCCCAGTTATTGATTCTTTGGGATAGTTCCCGTGCGGTTGAGTTTTTATTCATAAAGTCTTTGCCTACACCAATGTCTCCAAGGGTTTTACCTATCCTACCTTCCAGCAGATTTAATGTTTCTGTTTTAATATTTAGATCTCTGATCCATTTTGAATTTAGTTTAGTGCATGGTGAAAGATATGGGTCTAGTTTTAATCTTCGGCATGTGTAGAGCCAGTTTTTCCAGCACCATTTATTAAAGAGGCTATCTTTCTTCCAGCGAATGTGTTTGGCACCTTTGTCAAAGATAAGGTGGCTTAGTATTAGACCACAGCATTTCTTGCAGTTCCTCAAATACATCATCCATATGATGATATTGTGCTTGGAATAATCCCACAGCCACCGGAAGGCTGAATTCCCTCAGCCACCCACTGCTTCTTGTAGAGGAAACAGAAACATCCAAAAATAGAAGCCCAATCGATGCTCCCGACTCAAGGCCACAAAGTGTGGCAATGCCCAAGGAGCCCGCGCCACCCCTGCCCTGCACAGCCTCAGCTGCTCGGGGGTTTCCAGACAGCTTCTTTGACTCGATTGTGACACCTCGGGCTGGAGGTCATGTGTGTGCACAGAGCAGCCAGTGGCAAATGGGGAACTCCAGGAAGCCAGGCTACTGCAGAGAAGTTCTAACTGGGGACACTTGGCAGGAGCAGATGAGGTCAGCGAGGCTCTGTGATCGTGGACTTGGTGACAGCCTGTGGTGGGCCTGACTTGCCCAGAGAGGCAGGCCCAATCCCAGCAGGCCATTCCTTCCAAAGGCAGAGGCAGTGGCATGATGGCACCGTCCTAATGGCTGCCCAGAGTGCTGGGCACATGAAACTCTTCAGACGAGAACACCAAGGCTCAGAGAGGGTGAGTGACAGGTCCTCAGCAATTGCCCCACTCATCAGAGGAGTCAGGGTGGCCCTCAGGCCCTCTGCCTCTCCTGGAAGGAAGTCTAGGCATCTTCAGGCATGCTAACCCACCCAGTCTTTACCAAAGATCTCAACTCAGATTCCCACTGTTATCTTGCAACGGTTGCAGACAACTCTGGAAGGCAGATAGGGAAACCACATCCACTTTACAGATGAGAAAAACTGAGGCTCTCAGAGACCTTCTACTTGCTTACAGCCAAGGCCCCAGTCTAGGCTGTCTGGCCCACTTCCCCAGCACCAGTGCAGTGGGGATGCATTCCCACGTGACAGCAACTCAGTGTTTCCAAAGTGTTTCCACAGCCACCCACCTTGCAGCCTTGGACAGCCCTTTCCTATTCACAACCACAGTGTAAGCAGGAAGTTGTCTATTCCTGTTTTAGAGATGCGAGAGTACGCCCAGAGAGTTGAAGTAACTTGCCCCAAAGTCACACAGCTAAGAGGTGGCTGAAGCAGGATACAAATAGTTCCTCCCATCCTTCCATTCATCTATCCTTCTACCTTTCCATCCATCAATCCATCTGTCTGTCCATCCATCTATCCATCTATCCCTCTGTCCATCTGTCCATCCACCTACTCAACCTGTGACCACCTACCTCCTTTCTCTGTTGAAGGTTCTGCCTCCAAAGCCACCCCAAAAGCAGCTTGTCACATGGCAAACTGAAGGCGGACAACCACGGATGAGATGAGGACATTCAGGAAGAGCAAGGACCCCAGGACGCCTCTGCAGAAAACCACACATAGATGCACCTTGTGGGCCTGGAGCAGCTGGGAGAGGAGGGGACAGCCCCAGAGAGACTCAACATATTCTAGAGCAGCACTGTCTGCTTCTCTCTCCAGACTTAGCAAGGTGAGCCCACGATGGCACTTTGGACACAAAGAGAAGGACAGGATGCAAAACTGGCATGCACAAAGAGGCTGGCTCTGGCAAGGTGCCCTTTGGATCCACTGTGCACCCCTTGCTGTCTGGGCCCCGGCTAGGAGCTCTACGTCTCTTCCTTCACTGATTCGGATTCCAACACCATGGCAGATGATGAGAAGGCAAAGAGGTGGGCACACTGGGCCTGGAGCACTGTGCGAGGAGTGCATAGCCTGGGGTGCTAGCCCTGGACTATTTATTTATCTCTAGCAGTGTGACTCAGGCAAAGCCCTTACCCTCCCTGGGCCTTCGTCTCCTCGTCTCTGAGGCTTCCGGCAGATCTGTTCTCAGGGTCTGTGACGCATGGTCCCTGCCCTGGAGTGGACACAGGCATAACTGATGAGGGACCAGACCCCCAAGAAGGCAGGAAGCAGCTTGAGTGGCTAGCAGGAGGGAGGGAGGGCTCAGTGCCCCTGTGCCCAGCCATAAGCTGGCAATTTTCTGTCCCCTCCTCTGAGAGGGCAGTGGAGGAGGAAAGCAACTGTTTCCTAGGCACCTCCCATGTGCTGAGCCTAGCCAAGCACACCATGTATAGTGGTGTCATCTAATTTCTAAGACAATCTAAAAACTAAGGCTCAGAGAAGGAGAGTGATTTGCTCCCGATCACACAGATAGGACAGGGAGGAACTGCAGTAGGAAGACAGGTCGGTTGGCATTCAAAAAAGGAAAGCATGCCCCTGTCTCTGCCCTTCTCCTGTGTCCCCCAGCATTCTCCCCTCCTTGCCTTCTCCCCATCCCCGCTACACCAGCCAGACAGAAGTGAAGGGAACAGAAAAAGTGGCAGGAAAGAGGAACCCACTGTCCCCACCCCTGCATTCTCTCAATGGGGTCTGACCCCCAATTGTCTTTCCATGGGGGTGGGAGTTGGTTCTTCTCACAATCTGACCCCTCCCTGAGCTCCCACCCACCCAAGTGTCTGTGACTAATGGCCCTGTGCTGACTAAGCTGCCCTCACTGGGCTCCTTAGTGGAAACAGACCCCAGTTCCTTCCTCTTAATCCTCAGCCCCTTCTCCTTGGCCTGAGTCCTCTCACCAGGCTCTGCACTGTGCAGAAACAACCCACGATCCAGGTGAGTCACACAGGCTGCAGCCACAAGGATCTTCCCAATAAAGGAATGTTACCCTATTTCTCTGCCTTCCTGTGGGGTATTGGGGCTGAGTTGGGACTGTAAAAATAAATAGTCCCGGTTTTGATTTCTAGTTCAACCATGACAGTGCCACCTTGTGCACACTGTTTTCTTTCTGAGCAGTGTAAACTCCCTAATTCGTCCAATACAGGGCTGTTTTGGTAACTGAAAGTCATAATGTCTATAGAATGCCACATAGCAGGTGGTCAAAAAACCTTATCTTTTCCCTTCAACTGTCTAAAATGCACTAAGAAGACTGGGAGCCAAGGCACTTATTTATACTGGCTGGCTAAGAAAAATGATAGAAAATATTTTCCTGTTCTTGATTTGTGGGGAGAAAACCAATGCTTTTCAGAATTAAACTTGACTTGTGATTTACCCATTAATTCTATACCATTGTGAACTGGATCCTAAATACATCCGACTTCTGTAACCGGAAGTTCCCTGTGGGACTGATGCCAAATCTTATCTGTCAATCCACTTCTCTATTTTCCCATCCATCCATCCATCCACCCATCCATCTGTCTTTCCATCTGTCCATCCTGTGACTACCTGCCGCATACCAGCCACTGGGATGCTCCAAACAGAAAAAGAACCTCAGAAACTCCCAAGTATTCCCCTGTTTTTGGCTCAGATGCACACCACGGGTGGCTGATAATTTCTTTTCTAGTGGTTGGATACGGAGAGAGAAAGAAGGTGGCCTTCCTCCTCCCGCATCTGCCTTGCTGGACATCGCTCTCCCTCTGTTCCACGCAGTCTCCTGGGGAGTGAGCTTCACAGACACAGTGATCCCTCGGTGAGCAGGGTGCTTCCTGTGAGGGCAGAGGTTTTCACCTATGTGTATATCACTTAGTGCACACACATATTACACACACACACACACACACACACACAGGTGAATGCATGTCCAGAGTGGGTGTGTGTGTGCAGATTACAACTGCTTGTACCTTTCTTTTCGGCCCACTTTACACGGAGGAATGTTTCTCCCTTCAGCCTGCCTCCCTCTATCACGTCCTGCCTGACATAAGCAGTGCAGCATTCTCATTGCCTGGACTTTCCAGTTGCTGGGTGTTTTGGAGGCGCTGCATAAGAGAGAATGGAAGAGTGTGGTCTCTGAAGCCAAACTCTGGGCTCCAGATGCATCACCCCAACTCTGTGACATCCAAAAAGTTGCTGAGTGTCTCTTTACTTCAGTTTCACTACCTGTAAAATGTGGATCGAAGGCAGAACCTAACTCATTGAGCTGTGGTGAGGATTAGACGAGATCACATCATGTTCCTAATGCGGACACTACCACAGCCTGAAGGGGCAGCTGTAACTGTGAGTGTCTGGGGATGTTGCACTGACTGGGGTGGGGCATGGGAAAGGGTTTCACTGACAATAGGGAGCAGGAACCAGAGATGGTGAATCTTGCCCATTGCTACCACAACAAAATCTACCCGTCAAGATGCCACCACATCGGGCCGGTGAGATGGCTCAGCGGCTTAAGCACCTGCCCGGCAAGCGCGAGGGCCTGAGTTCGACTCCCGGAACCCACATACAAAAAAGGGGCCGGTGATATCGCTCAGCGGCACGGGAGCCTGCTGGCGCACGAGGTCCTGAGGTCGACCCCCCGGTACCCAAAAAAAAAAAAAAAAAAAAAAAAAAGATGCCACCACATCCCTATGAGGAATTCCATGACAAGGGCTGGCACATGGTAAATGCTCACCCACTGTGAGCTGTGACTTGTTTACTGTCCCCAGACCATGTAAACTCCAGAAGAGCAGGAAAGGACTTCATGTGTCTGGTTCAGAACTATCAAATCCCCAGGAACAGGGCCGGACACATGGCAGGCACTGGATGAGTGAATGAATGAATGAGTGAACAAATGAATGTGCTGAATCAACACTTGGTGAGTGGCTGCTCCGTGAAATATGTCAATTCCAATCACAATTAGTGTTTGCCGAGCAGGCCCAAAGTACAGATCAGGGAGATATCGAGGCAACAGCTGCTCTCTTCTGAATGTCCAGCACCACCCTTCCTTCAAGGCCTGGGCCAGCTGAGAAAACATCGGGCTGGCCATTTATCCTTCACTGGTGAATAGCATCAGACTCTAGCTTCTCCCCTGTCACTGACCAGAAGCATATAGGGTGGGATCCATCCCGCTTCCCTCTTTCTGTTCCTTGGCACAGGGGACATGG
Organism: Erethizon dorsatum; assembly: GCA_028451465.1. Taxonomy (NCBI): domain Eukaryota; kingdom Metazoa; phylum Chordata; class Mammalia; order Rodentia; family Erethizontidae; genus Erethizon; species Erethizon dorsatum. The sequence goes on along the minus strand of CM051827.1, from coordinate 101,886,853 downwards.
CCCTGACTAGAGCTTTGCAGATATCTGAGTGGCTGTGTTTTCCTCCTTTTCCCTGAGTACATGCAGTCAGGTACCTTCAATCCTGATTAAGCAGAGTATGTGAGGACAGGAACCCCCTGAATGCTCTCATGAGAAGAGGATTAACCAGACCCCATATTTCAACCCTGGCCAAACATTCTCCATCCTTATTCATCTCCTCTCCTTGGCAACACACAGAATGCTTCCTTCTGGATTAGAGTTCAGAGGGTGGCCAGTCTTCTGAATTTTTTTTCTTGAGGCTTTGTACCTACTGTGTGGAGGGGAAGACCTGAATCAACCTAGTTCCCTGATGCTGAAGTCTCCAGTCTTTGGGGAGACAGCCATGATCAGGGATGCTGGCCAAATGAGCAGCATGTGGAAGCTTCAGGAGATTATGTTAAATGGGACCGAGTTCTGATACTTTTTGGAAGCTATATTCAGGGGGGTTGAATGTCCAATTGGAGTTTTGTTCTCAAATTCAGCTGTTTTTTTTTGTTTTTTGTTTTTTGTTTTTTGTTTTTGTTTGTCTGAAAATTCTGCTATTAGATGCGTTGGTCAGTAAGACTGGTCAAGCATGGTTTTCTAGGATGTGCTTGTTCAGGAAGGGAGCAGGAGCCAGCCAATGCTGTCATGGAGGTTACATCCCAACACACAGCTACGGGACCTGTTGGGGTAGTCTGATGCTGGGAAGCGATCATCCTCGTTTGAAGTTGGCAGGGGTGGGAGGCAGGTTGGAGGGGGGAAAAGGTGACCACGGAAGGTCTCTCTGGTCAGGTGCCATGTGAGTGGAATCCTGAGGAAGCAATAGAGCCAGTAGATGGATCTCAGCAGTGCTTGAACATCAGAGTCAAAAATCATGGTTCTGGAACGTGCTGAGCTCCAGCCAAAATGTGGAGTCGCAGCACCATCAGGGGAAAGAGATGATTCCTTTCTCTCAGTTCCTCCTCTCTGCAAACCTGGAGCCCAAAGACACTCTGGGGTGGTAATTTTCTCTTCACTACCTCTCACAACCCTCACAGACAGGAAATTCTTCCCTAAGTCTAACTTAAGTACAGCCAACTCAGCTCCCTTCTTCTAACTCAGGCCACCAAGGAGGTGGAGCACAGGAGGTATCCAGCCCCTGGAACTCACCCTCTTGAAGTCTCAAACTTTTCCACCAGAGCAGCCCTAGGGGGAAGGTACATCCCTCAGGGAAGCCTAGGGACATGGCCTGAAAGAATGCCTGCCAACCCATATTTTATCTTCAAGATCTATGCATGTATAAAATTCTACTCTATAACCAATGCAGGTCCCTACCCATGTGCTAAAATAAACAAGTATTCAGTTCTTCAACTGAAAGATGGGCTGAGTCAATTCCATGGTTCTGCTGGGCCTCTGGCACACTGCCACATGCCTCAGGGGACACAGGCACTCACATTTGACAAGTACAAGGTAGAGAGACCCTTTGACTGGGGTTCTAAACAAGACTTGTTATGGAAACACTTGCTGTCTTTCCTTGAATAAATGGAGGGGTGGCTGTGGGTCCTGGCTCCACCTCTCTAGGCCACTCGTCCCTCTGATGCCCCAGAAGAGGGTGGACCTGTGTGGATAGACAAAAGCCTAAACTGAGCAGGGGTGCAGCGTGAGGACATGGAAGAATGTTCTGGTTAGAGCCTCAGCCTTTCACACTGGAGGGCACACAGCAGAGCCCCTGAGCGGGAGTGGGCAATGCCCACAGGCCTCCCAGCCAAGGCTGCAGGAGCAGCCAGCAGGTGCCAGGACACACAGGACCTAGAATGCTGTGTAGCACATGGTAACTCTCCACTGACACTTGTTGAATGAATAAGCAAATGAATGACAAATGAATGAATGAGTAAGTCACAAAGAACTATTGGATGTCCACCCTGGCCCAGATGATTCTAAACACCCCTTATGGTCCTAACTAGCACATTCAAGGTGGCTGCACCACCCTTCTGTTCTTACTCTAAATAAATAACTTGATTGCTGCCTGGCAAGCCTATGGTTTCTCTCTGTGGCTAATGCAGTGAAAAGAGCCATAGATTATAAACCACTAATTGCATTTAGACCAGAAAAAAAAATCTTGCATAAAAATAACAATAATAATGGGTATGAAATGCTTGGGCCTCTACTAATCACCTCAAAGTCATTATTCCTTTACTTCTCATGCCAACTTTCTACCAACCCTGTTTTCAAATTAGACACTTGGGGTTTTGCAAGGTAATATATTGGCTGAGGAAATGGGTCCTAGTACTGGTGTTGAAATTCTCACTCTTTCTCCTCTGTGTGGCCTTAGGAAGAAAAGCCAATGGGATTTGCATGAGACTTGCTTGCTTCCTGGGCCACCCTCCCTCCCAGTCATGTGCCTTCCAAAAATAAGAGTCGTAGGCACTTAGTGTTCCTCATGCCCATGAGTGTGGGGACCAGTTTTGTCCAGGGAAGCCACATATGGGGGTGGCAGTGGCTCCTGACTCAGGGCACCCATCCCCAGCCTGCTATGACCCATCTGTGGTCCAGTGTGGGGCTTCATGCCAGGAGGTGGTAGCACTTAGTTAATCCAATCCGGCCAGGTCTAAAGCAGACACTGTAGATGCCCAGCCCCACCTCCAAGGCCCTTGGCATCTCCTTGCCCTCCAGCCTGACCTCCCTGGCCAACACTGGTCTTAGCTGCTGACCTCACTTTGCCTAAGGGAACAGAGGGCTGGAAGTGCCTAGGAAATGATGTCTTTATTCCCCCATCCCAGAGCCAGCTCTCACCTCTTGGCTGATGGATACAGATGTGGGCATGGGCACCCAGGCTCCCTCACAGGCATCTGCGGCAGGGAATGTGGAACCGGGCAGCCTGGTGCAATGGCATAACCCCCCCAAATCACCCTTGACCCTACAAAGTGGCCACTATGCTTTCGTTTTTGCAGATGGGGACTGAGGACTCCAGCCTGTGGCAGGCAGCAACAGGATAGGAGCTCAGGTCTGTCTAATTTAAGGCCAAACACCTGCCACAGAAAAGGGGCAGGAAAGGGGGAAGAAGCAAAACTGCAGCAGGCAGACCCCAGGGATAAGAGGAGGGGAAGAGAGCAAAGGGCAGAGGCAAGAGGACAAAATGATGGGGGAAGCTCCTCCAAGGCTCCTGGGGCTGCCAATAAGATCCTGCTTCATAAGAACCTGGGGAGGGATTGCTGGACCAGCACAGGCCTTTGATCCTGAGAACAGTCAGGACCCAGGGGGGGGCTGCTGCAGGGTGCCTGGCTCCCGGACCCAATCCTGCCAGTCCTCACCATGCACCCATGTCCGCTCCAGTCACCCAGGCCCTGGCTGGCAGCCGCCCACCCCCAAGGCTACTGGGAACTCCCACCCACATTTCCAGCTGGGGGATGGGGAAAGGTGAAGGAATCCTTTCTCTTTTTTCTGATTGTAAACATAGTACAAATTATGAAAATTTCAAAAATGTTAAAAGAAAATCAAAATGATTTACAACCCCATTCTAGAGATCTCCACTATTCACAGTCGTGTGGCCTTCCTGGCAAACTCGTTTCAAGGCACACATGCAGTCTGGTCTAATTTTTTACATCTTCTGGATGTACTACTTTTACAAGCGGCCTTTCAAGTCATTAATTGTGCACCTGTCACCATCTTTAATAACTCCATAGTACTGTGTGTGTCAGTGGATCACATTTCATGTAAATCACCACTTACTGATAGACCACGGCTGGTCTGACAACAAGCACTGCTAGAGTGGACTTGTTAAAATAATGTCTTTCTTGAGGCTGATTAACAGCATGGATACGAGGCTTAAAAAGGTATCATTTTCTCTGACCCTGTAATTCCACATAGAATAATTTGCTGACCATAAGGAAGTAATCAGATGGAGAAAGGCCACTGGCATAAAGAGCCCAGTGAGCCAGGCATGCTATTTACACTGGGACCAAGGTTGCAGTAGAGGAACCCTTTCTTCCTTCAGCCGGGGTAGGTACATGGTTTATACATAAATATGGTTTGTCTTTTAGACCTGAGAGCCTGGCATGGACCAGGCACCTGAATGCTGAAGGAAGGGTGTGATTGGTCACAGAGTGGGCCCAGGTGGGGGCCCAAGGTGGGGGCCCAGTGAGAGGTTAGAGTGGGGCCTTTGCCAAGGTTAGATTGATGCTCAGATCCCTAAGTACTGGCTTGAGGTTCATCTGGGTAAGGCCAAGGAGTTGTTGGCTTCAGGGAGGGATAATGAAGGGGCTGCATCCCCATACGACAAGAGGTCTCTAGTTTCATGGAAAGATGACACACCAAAGCCAGATGCACCTTTGCTCTGTCCCTTACCAATGGAGAAGCCATTCCCTCTCTCTCTCTCTCTCTCTGCCTCACTTCCTTCAACTATGAAATGGGAAACAGGCTCACTCACCAGTAGGAACCAATCAGGGAGGCACTATTTTGAATATAAACTTCATCACCATCATCTCAGCAAATAGTAAGGCAGGTGACATTGATTGTGCATTTGTTAACTGCCAGGTACAATTCTAAGGGCTGTGGTCATGTTATTGTTATGATCATCCTGCGGAGTCCATGCTGTCCCAATCACAATTATACGATGGAGCTATGAGGTTCAAAGAGGCTACACACCTGCCTGTTTGTGGCAGTGGGGGGAGGGGGGTGTCTGAGGACAGTGGCCCTGTTGGGAGCCAGGGCTACTAACTGGAGTGCCACGTACCTTCTGCACACACCAGCTGGGTCCTCTGGGCTAAAATGAGGGTTCCACTGCCAATCTGGGCTCTGAGGAATATGACTAGGCCCAATGTGTGCAGGAGGACCTGGCACATGCTCAGTGCTCAGCTGGGCTCAGAGCATGATGTTCTCTCTGGAGAGGATCCAAGACAGGAGCAATACATGAAGGCTACCTGATTGCAACAAAACCTGCCACTCACGCAAAGATGACATGCCCCGGGCACACCTGTCCCTCTCTTCTCCAGAAAGTGGGTCAGCAGAGGCAAAAAATACAGATGACTCCTGACCCAAGGGATTTTGCTGGAGTTCAGGAGCTCTCTGGAATCTCTGAAACCTAGTGACAAGGAGCGTGTGTGTGTGTGTGTGTGTGTGTGTGTGTGTGTGTGACAGAGAGAGAGAGAGGGAGGGAGAGAGACTGATTGATTCTGGGGAGAGGGCTTGTAGTTGGCAAGCTGTCAACATAATCTCAGTGGAGATCCTTCATTCCTAAGGACAATTTCAAAATTCACTACAAAGTGCTTTTCCCTGTGGAGTGCCATTAAAGAAACTGGCCTGGTACTCTCTGGGATGGGATTCCATTCCCAGCCGTGTGGAGCCTCAACCCTCAGAGCCCTAAGTAATTTTGTCTTCATCAGTCAGGGGATTGGATAAAACACCTTGTCTCTCCCACCCCCACCCCCTCACTGCAAAATTGAACTTGGGAGATGTTGAACTTGGGAGTGGCCTTCAGCCTGTGCTGTGCAGTGGTCCCAGAGGACACGGGGAGCATGGTAATGTTCAGGTAGGATGGTCCTCATAGAACCTGCTTAAAATTTTCCCTGAATAAGGTCCCTGTTGCTTAAAGCCCAAATTAACAAAAAACTTTGGCACCTCTGATCACTTGGGTCCTTCCTGGCTTGTGAGGGCTGACCCTGGACCAGGGCCGAGCTATTGGGGATCATCTCTGGTCCATGAAGGCAGCAGCAGAGCTGGGATCCTGGCTCTACTTGGTGACACACTGAGACCTTAAGCATGACACCAACTATCTAGCCTGCTCCTCTTCTGTGAACTGCACATGCTAGCCTCATAGGGTCTTTGTGATGATTAAACAAATGAATACACCTATGACCTCTCAAGATAAACAGCAAATGCTTAGGAATGTTAGCAGCTATTTTCTTTCTCAGGCTGTAGCAGGAGGCTGCAAATGTGGAAGTTAATCAATCAATGGCAGTTGAATAAATGAACAGCAGTTGAGGGAGTAAAGGAACGAATTTCTAGTCTAAGATTCCATTAACTGCTCTGTGAGCGAGCCTGCTCAGAGCATTACACCAGGGCTTCTGCAGACTACATGTGGACATGGATCGCCCAGAACCTTATCAAAATGCAGGACTGAAATTGGCAGGACTGGGTGCACTGGGCCTCTGCAGTTCTGTGCTTCTGAATAGGCTGGTGGTGCTGGGCTGAGCAGTGCTGCTTTGGTCCATCACAATTCATATTCTTCAGCTTGCAGACTTTCCACTGTAGTTAGCAAACCTCTCCGGACCCTTGAAAACATCACAGTGGCCTCTCTTCCAGTCACTGGGCTCCCATGCCCGTAGCACTCCTGTGCTGGATTCTTAAGAATGACCATAGGTATCAGTGTGAAATCCTGAGTGTGTTTATGTCCACCTTGTGCCTGGGCAAGTCCCTCAGGTTCACCAGGGCTCAGTGCCTTATTTTGTAAAGGGAGGTCAGTAACTCCCTCCACACCCAGCTCACAGAGCTGCCAGCAGAGGGGACCACGTAGGACCCGGGCCGTGATGAACAGGTAAGCTTCATTTCCAAGTTCTCTCCACCTTTTGAATTCTTCCCCAGAGGGAAACTGACAAGCATTGTTTTTTGCATAATGGCACAGAGGGGAGAGGAAAAGAAGTCAGGCCTGCTAAATTTAGCAGGCGCTCACGCCCCCTCAGCCAGGGCCCAGCCCACGCATTTCACCCTGAGTAGGTGCCTTTCTATATTTAACTTCAGCCTGCACCTTCCGCTGAGCTCTGACACTGAAAACCCCAGGAGGATGTGGTGAAGAGAGAAGGGAAGTTCACCAACTATCAGCAGGGGCTGACATCACATGAGGACCACCTGCTCCTTCAGGTGTATGCTCTTCCTGGAAGAAACCAGAAGGAGTTTTTAACTTTTTCCCCTTTCTCCTCTTGAAGCTGGAAACTCACCAGGCCAAAATGGTGGTCCTGCAAGGACACTGAGTCTATGGAGAAGCCATGATGAGGCAGGAGTCTCCACTGCCATCCATGTATCCTGGTTCTGGCTCATTCACAAACATGGCCAGTTTCAACCCACCCAAAAGATTCCATGGCTAGTGTCATGCTCAGGCTGCAGATGGGCAGGTGGGGGCCCAACAGGGTGTTATCTAGCACCCATAAAGGACCAAGCCAGTTCCCCGTGCCTTTGCTCCTGTCCATACCGCACTGCTTTTCCACTCAGCCTCCTCTACAGAAGGCTGCCAGGACCCATGGATTCATCTCAACTGTGTAATCTTTCAAGGGCATGACCCTTCTCTGGGTCTCGATTTCTTATCTCCACAGCAAACCCACTGAGCAAGTTTTCTGTTTCATTCCCAATGTCTTCTGGATGACATGAGAATGGGATGGTCCAAGGAGGAAGGGATGAATCCTGCGGATGACTCTCCCACCTTCAGACCATAGCAATAATAACAGTTGCGTGCTGTGTTCATCTGCTGCCAACACTGGTGGAGACTGCACGGTTGTTCCTTATCCCCCAAAGGAGCTTCTATTAAAGTCCTCTTCGCTAACCAGTTCAGCAGGCTGCAGAGGAACTGGGATGAACTGTGGGGCCATGTACCAGGGTCTGTCTCCACAAAGAGAGTGACCCAGGAAGAGATGGCATCTCTACGATGAACTTGGTGCCATGGGGCACAGAGGCTAAGCCTGACCAACCCAAAGTAATTGAAGAAAGTGATATCCATGCTGGCAGGTCTTGAAGTCCAGTTCCTGGGACTGCAGCCTCAGCATCATGTGTTAAAAATGCCCTATCTCACCTAGAACCACAGACCTTAGGAAGACAATGAAACCTTAAGCTGTCGGCTCTCCAGGTCCTGGTTCGAAGCTTGGCTGGGAAAAGAAACAGTTGAGGAAAGTGGTCCAAATTAGATGATCTTCATTCTCACAGCTGGACACCTTGTGCACTCTCTTTTCAACCCGTCAGGCTCTTGGAAAGTCCCACATCTGGACATTTGGCCACAGCTCTGCAGGCCACATCTCTGGGCTCTGGCCACAGGTCTCCTGGAACATGGCCACGGCCACAGGAAATCCATCTCTGTCTTGCTGTAAAATGAGTGTTTTCTGTACGGTTATACAAAGCTCCTTCTGTGCAAACACATGGGTGCACGCTGGCAGGTAACCTGGCGGAGACTTTCTCAAAATGACAGGCCCTGTTGGCAGGGGGAAGAGGCATACTCCAACATTTCTGGTAAGCATGGAAATCGACTGCTTTTCTGGAGACCACCTATGAAAACTCTTAAGAGCTGTACCTCCCCTTGACCTAGAAATTCCATTTAGAAATTAATCCTAAGGAAATTCTCATGACTGTGCTCACATTAGCATTGTTTGCTACAAAAATTGGAGATAATCTAAATGTCTGAAAGAAGAGGCTGATTGCTAGGTGGGCATTCATCGATTCCTTCACAGGATATTCATTCACTGAGTAGCCATCATGTGTCATGCAGGATATTAGACGCCAGTGGTACAGCGGTAGGCAAGTTAGTGAACAAACTCTCTGTCCATTGGGTGGAGAGATAGCCAGGTCACAAATAAACAAGTACAATATACGTGGTCTGTGGTCTGGTGATGGAGCCACGGGAGCCAGCTGCAACGGAAGTACCACAGTGTGGGTTCCAATTTACAACCCAGAGGCAGTAAGGATGTGAGCTACATGGGTACCTGGGGAAGACATTCCAGGCAGAGGGAACCGCCTTCCAGACAAACCAGCAAGACAGAATGCTCAGCATTCTAGGTGTGTTTGAGGAAGAAATCCTGTGGGGACATGGGCACAAATCATGCAGGCCAGCGAGAATTTCAACTTTTATTCTGGGGAGAAGGAAGGATTGTGAGTACGGGACAGACCCTGATTTTTGTTTTAGATGCAACCTTCTGGCTTTCAAACAGGTCCTAGAGGACAAGTGCTGAAGTTAGACCAGGTAGGGGGCTTTTTTGATAGTAACAGTGGCCTGCTAGAGGTGACAGCAACACCAGTCAGGTAGCAATGAGGAAAGGAAGAAGTGGTCAACTTTTTAACGTACTTCAAAGGAACATTTGGGGTTTTCTTCAGTGATGATTATAGCACAAAGTGTAAAGCCATAAAGCATTTAGAGTTAATATAGGGGTAAATCTTCACAACTTAGGGCCCAATAAAGGGTTCTCAGACATGATATCCAAAGAATGAGCCATAAAAGCAAACAAATCAACAAATTGGACTTTATTAAAATTTAAAATGTCTGCCTAGGACACATGTGGCTGCCCGAGCAGGTTATTTCAACTCCAGAAGTTGACATAAGCAAGAATAAGCAATGAAAATGCTGTGCGAAGCCTTCAGAGAGTGGTGGGTGCCGAAAAAACCTGAGTGCTTTTTCTGTCGGACATTTCTGAACCTTAAACATGAAGCACTGAATCACTAAGGTGCCATACTTTTGTGCTCCAGGGCTGGGGGCACTGGTGTCTGCTCAGGTTCAAAGGCAACCAAAGAAATGCAATCTGAACTAAAGATGTGACATAATTTTTCAGTTATCAGATAGGCAAAGATTCTTTAAAAAGAATGTTAACAGCCAGGGTGGGTATGGGTGTATGGAAACAGCCCCTGCCTCTGGCCCCCAACCAGCGGAAGTTTAAATCAGTACAAACTTTAGGAGCAGTTTGGTAATATGTTTGTTGCAAGCTTTTAAAAAAGCACACACCAAAGGAACTGGTGCAGCTGAAACTATTTTAAAAAAGAAAAACAGGGCCGGTGAGATGGCTCAGCGGCGTAAGCGCCTGCCTTGCAAGCGTGATGGCCCGAGTTCGACTCCCGGAACCCACATACAAAAAAGGGGCCGGTGATATCACTCAGCGGCACGGGTGCCTGTTGGCGCGCGAGGTCCTGAGGTTGACCCCCCGGTACCCACAAAAAAAAAAAAAAGAAAAACAAGCTGAAAGGAATCATTCTACCTGATTTTAAGATTTATGACACAGAATAATCAAAACTGCACTTTTGGTGGGATAGACACCCAGGTCACTAGGCAGAAGAGCAACTCAGGAAAAGTTTCACACAACTGCGGGCAACTGAGTTTTGATAAACGGTGCAACAGCAATTCATTGAGGGTAGTCTTTTCAAAAAACAGCGCTGGAACAGTGGCCATCCGTAAGCAAAACAATGGAACGGAATGCAAACCTTCACTTTATATAACATTAAACCTCAAACAGGTCGTAGATTATAGCACAAAGTGTAAAGCCATAAAGCATTTAGAGTTAATATAGGGGCAAATCTTCATAACCTAGGGCCCAATAAAGGGTTCTCAGACATGATATCCAAAGAACGAGCCACAAAAGCAAACAAATCAACAAATTGGACTTTATTAAAATTTAAAATGTCTGCTCGAGAGATTACTCTTGAGAGGATGCAAAGAAAAGCTACAGACCAGGAGAAAACAGGAAATAGGAGAAAAGAGCAAACCACAAGTCTGACAATGAACTCAGATCTGGGACATATGAAGGACTCTTGAAACACAATAGTTAAAACAATAACAAACAATCTAATTAGAAAATGGGCAAAAGACATGAACAAACATTTCACTGAAGAGGATAGACATCTAGAAAGTATGCACATAAAAAGATATTCATTAGCCATCAGGGAAATGCAAATTAAAACCACGATGATATATCACTACATAGCTATTAACACAGTTAAAATTAAAAATAGTGACAATACCAAATGCTGGCAAGCATGCAGAAAAACTGGGTCTCTCACACATTGCTGGAGGGAATGTGAAATGTTACAGCCACACTCACTCTGAAAGATAATCTGAACGTTTTTTTTAAAAACTTGGAGCTGGTGAGATAGCTCAGCAGCATAAACGCCTGCCTGGCAAGCACAAGGTCCTGAGTGCGACTCCTGGAACCCACATAAAGGTGGGTTCCACATAAAGGAAAAAAAAGGGGCTGGTGATATTGCTCAGCGGCACAAGCACTTGCTGGCAAGCACAAGGTCCTAAGGTTGACTCCCGGTACTCACAGGAAAAAAAACAAAACTAAACTAAACATTTACTTAGCATATAACCCAACAGTAACATTCCCGAGCATTTCTCTCAGACAAATGGGAACTTTTACCTGCATAACCTACACACAAATGTTCACACAGCCTTATTTATAAAAGCCAATAACTGTCCTACAACAGGTAACTAAACAAACTGGTACTCATACCATGGGACACCATCCAGTAACAAAAAGGAACAGACCGATGCTTCATACACAACTTGGATGAATATTAAGGTAATTATGCTGAGTAAACAATCTCAAAAGGTCATATGAGATTATATTATGGTCTCGGAACAACTGAATTACAGAGATGTAGAACAAATCAGTAGTTCCTGGTAGTTAAGTGTGTGGTTGAGGGATGAAGGGAGATTCTGATTCTGAAGGGGTAGCAGGTGGGAGACATATTAGGTAATGGACCAGTTCTGTGTCTTGATTTTGGGGGTGGGTGACTGAACCCACACAGGTAAGAAAATGAAACAGAATTATATGCACACAAATTATATGCTGTACAAATGTCAGCATCTAGTTTTGATATTGCACTATAGTTACATAAAACACAGCCATTCGGGGAAATTGGATGAAGGTACACAGTACCTCTCTGTACTACCTTTGCAACTTGAATTTCCTATGAATCTATAACGATTTCAAAATTAAAAGTCATTTAAAGAAAATGAAGTATCAAGAAAACAGAAAAAGGAATATGTGCCCTTCGACTCCAAAATTCCACATTTGCACATTCACCCTAAGGTAAGAATACCAGTAAGGCATCAAAAATCACTAGATAAAGCTATCTTCTCAGAGTTGTTTATATCAGTGAAAAATTAGAAGAAACCTCTCCACACTCATGATTGGTTAAATGCATATAATAAATATATTCAACGGGATCCACACAATCATTAAAATGGTGCTGTAGGTCTACATTTGTTAAGAAAAGACATCCACTGTTAAGGGGAGAAGAACAGGGTGGGAGATCATTAACTCTGGGCCAGATCTCCTCTAGAAGGAGGACACTGAATGGAAATCTACAGCCCCATCCACTCGCCAGGGTCTTTCTTATGCATGGCCTTCCCCACTTCCAAATGAGCCGTCCTCAGTGACAACACATCACAATTTCCAGGTAGCTTTGTTATGTACAGAGTCCTGCCCTGGACCTCACTGACCAGAAGTCTCTGGGGCCGAGCTCCAGGAATCTGCTGTTTTACAAAACTTTCTTTGTGATTGTGATACACAGAGGGGTTTGGGAACCTCCAGGTTGGGGCCAAAAATTCAAAATAGTATCATGTTGGACAGACAGATTGGTACTGTTATGCCATTTGTGATGGAGTGGTGGGGAACTAACAAAGACTGATTTGTAAGAAGATTTCTCTCTGCAGAGTTCAGAACATTTTAAGGACATTGCTAGAATCGTAGACATCTCCCCTTTAAAAGAACCATTACTCCCTTTTAATGCAGTGTGACTGTTTTCTCAGAAAGAGTTCTTGATGAGTTCCAAGGACTCCCTTATTTCCTCCTTTTTTATTGTGATAAAGTACACATAACATCAAATTTACCATTTTGACTGTACAATTCCAGTGGCATTAAGTACTCTTGCTGTGTTGACAACCACCACCGCCACCTAGTTCCAGAACATTTTGATCCCTCCAAATGGAAACTCGAGAACCACTACCAGCCACTCCCATTTCCCCTACCTCTGGCAACCAGCAATATGCTTTCTCTTTCTATGGATTTGCTCATTATGGCTATTTCATATAAACGGAATCACACAATATGTGACTTTGTGTGCCTGGCTTCTTTCATTTAGCATCAGTTTCAAGGTTTATCGCTATTGTAGCAGATATCAGAATTTCATCCCTTTTCATGGCTGAATAATAAGCCATTGTATGAATATACCAGTTTGTTTATCCACTCATTTGTTAATGGATATTTGTTTTGTTTCCACCTCTTAGCTATTGTGAGTAGTACTACTATGAATATTTACGTAAATTTTTTGTTTGAACACCTGTTTTCAAATAGACCTCAGAGAAGAATTGCTGGGTCACACGACAACTTACATTTTCCTTACTCAAGAATTGTAAACTGTTTTCCACACTCACTCACTCTTACAGACTCCCAACATCCCCACTGGTGCCCTGGCATCTGGGGAGATTGTGGCAGAATAAAGAGGTCTGGAGGGCTAGGACACCTGGGTTTAGATTGTCACTCAAAGAGCTAGGGGACATGGGCTGGTCATTTCCGTTCTCTGTACCGTGGCTCCCCTGGGAACCTCACAGAGTGTATTGAATATCAGATGAGATAACAGGGATGTTATGCATGAGGTGAGAGGAGCTGTGTAGAGTGAAGGGTGCAGCTCTGGCCCTATTGCTCAGCATCTTACCCAGGACGACCAGCTTCCCTGTGCTTCAGTCTCATCATCTATACAACGGAGGCTATTAAGGTTTCCAGCCTCATGGGACTCTTGTATGAAGTGGGACAATTTGTATAAAGCATTATTCACTGTAAAGCCACACCAGGTGGCTACTGCTATAAAATGCTGCCACCTTTCCAGCAATAGTGGTGGCAAAGGACATGTGTTCACTTTCCCAGCTCCCACCCAAGTTTTGCCCTCCCTACCTCATCTTTTCTTCCTTTTTTTCTCTATGGGCTTCTCTGCTCCTACGCTTCTCTCTCACATGGACAAATCAAAGCACAACCTGACCCTGGATTACTCCTTCCTCTGTGCTCCATCCTCTTTCATGAAAACTTTGCTACGTTCAACTTGAGTGTAGACCCTGGCTTGGTCTTTTGGTACATCTGCCCCAGGACCTATTATAGAGTCGGTGCTCAGTCAGTCCTTCTTGATGGAATAATCAAAAGGATGGGTTTCCTTTCACTTGGAGTATTGGTGCATGCATGTGTGTATATGTGCCTTTGTGTGTGTGTGTGCATGGTGTATAACCATATGCCTGTGTGTACATGCATGCATGCACGCATGTGCGCATATATCCCTATGTGGGTGAGTGCATGTTGTTTATAAGTGTGTGTGTGTACATGTATGTTCCTCCATGTGTATGCTGGGGACTGGGGATATAAGTGCAAGCTGCCATTCCTTCTTGGATCCCTGGCAGCTCCATTACACATGTGCAGCATGGTCTGCCGTTAGAGTATGAACACTAACACAAAAGCCACACGCCAAGTGAAGGGAGGAGTCACACAGCAGATAGTGTCATGGTCATCTTGGGCAAGTCTCCTCCCTGGGGCTTTAGTTTCCTATCTGTCAAATAACACAGGAGTCAGAGACCCACTCTTTTACATTGCATTAGTGTCTCTGCTAAAAGCTGCCACTGTTGGTGGAATTGCATGCTCAAGGGGACATAATGCTGACAGCCTGTCCCATGCCCCCAAGGCTCTGGCCTGTGGACATAGCCTCGCATCTGAGGACCGCAAGGGATCTTAGGGCAGCCTCCATACTTAGCTACTATCTACTTCCAGAGACCCTCTGAACTTTGCTCCCACTGCTATGCTTGCTCTGGCCTGAGGGCCTGCTCCTGGAGCCAGTGGGCAGGAGAGGCTACCCAAGGAGTTCCTTCTCTCCCAGCCAGCCCGGTTTTTATGCTTGCTTCCATTTCCAGCTGGATGCCCCACCCCTATGGTAGCACCAACTTCACATCCCCACAGTCTGAACTCCTTTCACTCACGAGGCCCTGAGTCTCCAAGGTGTGCCCCTCAGTTCTGTGGATGTGGGGGAAAAAATACCAGGGTTTCTAGTTCTACTCATTTTTATCACAATCGTCTGTAAATGTCATGTGTGTATGCTTTAGTATGTATGAAATATCTGAATACAATAATCCAATTGATAAATACATAAAATATGTGTACATGGTGGAGTGTGTTCTCAAAAATACTTTTACTAGAGGAATATCCAATTAATAAAGTTTGGAGAGCACTTTGGGGAAGTAGATACATTTAATGGCAACTATAATTTAGTGTTTTGTACAAATGTGACTGCAGAAGTGAAGGTGAAATGCTGGAAGATCAGGAAAGGGTGTGACTGCTACCAGAAGTGGAGGAAGGACTCAGAGAAGCCTTCATAGAAGGGGTGGCTTTGGGGCTGAGTCTTACTAGAGAGGATATGACCATGTGGCCATGGGAAGGAAGGGTCTCCCAGGGACTGGAAAGCACGGAGCAGACAATGGGGGCAGGAGCCCGATTGTGTGAGTCATACGTGGGACAAGCAGGAGATGAGATGGAAAGGGTGGGAGATAAATGATAGAGAAGGAAACCTGAATGTGAGGGATGTGTGAGGAATGTGCACAAAATAAGGAAACATAGGGGAGACAACGGAATGTTCTCAAGAAGGAAGTGGCAGGGCCCAGGTCTGTTTGCAAATTTTCATCCCATGGGGAAGAATGTAAGGTTGGTTGGAGGAGACCAGATAGCCAATTGGAAGATGGAAGGTGGTCATGCTAGCCCAGGCCAGAGGGCCTCAACTCCATCAGCAAGAGAAGGGAAAGAAGGAGGCAGGTGGAAGGAATCCTGCAGAAACTGATTCAACTAAGCGCTGTCACTGATTGGACAACATGCAGGATAAGGGGAGCAAGAGTAGCAGAAGATAACTCAGTCTTCAATGCTGAGTGACCCCAGGGTGACAGCAGATGGGACCCTTGAAGGAAATTTCAGGTGGAGAAATTTTGCTTCTGTTGTCTAGGAGCAACAATTAGATGACTGGAGGGTCTGGGTGGCTGCATGGTTGTTCACCAAAGTTTAACTCTGTAAAGACTAAACCTGTTTGAACTTTTTGGAGGAAGAGAGGTCTTCATATTTATTCTGCACATATTTTGAGATCCCTCCCAAAATATGGGAAAGGCATCATGCCAGGCACTAGGAATGCAGACAGCAGAGAAAACTGCCATCCCTGATCTCAGGGCCCCTGAGTCTAGAGGGGAGATGAACAACAAAGAAGTGCTTGACAGTCTCTCAGCTGAGGACTCTCATGGGAGGCCAGTGGAGGGTTCAGAGAGCTGGCGCCCATGCCAGGCAGACAGCGTCTCCCTAGGATATGCCCAACCTTTCTCCATGACTCAAGTCATCATGACCAGCTTTTAGGCTATTATCACATGCACAGGTGGCATGTGACAGTGCCTGGATCTGCACAGGTGATGGAGACACCCATGGCATCAACTGTGTCACCCTCTGTCAAGGAAGCCAACCTCAGTGTACTGGACACCATGCCTTTGGATATTGCTATCCCCTCCATTCTGGCTTCTGGAGCTTCTTTGGTGTCCCTTAGCTTATTTCTGGATTTAGGGAACTCCCAAGAAATTTGGAGAGGAAGAACATTCCCAGCTTCTTTAAAAACATGACTGAGCTGGGTGTGGTGGTACACACCTGTAATCCAAGCACTCAGGAGGCTGAGGCAGGAGGATCGCCATGAGTTCGAGCCCAGCTTGGGCTACATAGTGAACTCAAGGCCAGCCTGAAATACATAGTAAGACCCTGTCTCAAAAACAAAACAAAGGGCCGGTGAGATGGCTCAGCGGCATAAGCACCTGCCTGGCAAGCGCAAGGGCCCAAGTTCGACTCCTGGATCCCACATACGAAAAAGGGGCCGGTGATATCGCTCAGCGGCACGGGCGCCTGCGGGCGCGCGAGGTCCTGAGGTCGACCCCCCGGTACCCACAAAAAAAAAAAAAAAAAAAACCATGACTGATTAGTTCAGCTATTTTAATTAATACTTTCCCTCCTTAGTCCCACCTTGTCTTCATCCCTCCAGTTATTTATAAAGTCCTGTTTCCTCAGTCTACCATTTGGTCCTTTCTCACTCTTAAATCTGCCTGCTGGAAAGTCTCCCCGGAAAGGGATGCCCCGGTTACCTATCAGGCTGCAGCAAAGTGGGAACAGCATGAGCTTCTGATTCACTCAGATGTCAGTCACCACCTGCTTCTCCTCCTATCAGCTGAGTTCTCTGGGAAGGTCTCAGAGCCTTAGAGTCCTCAAGAACAACGTGGTTCACAGCATGTTCTTTGTTTGGAAGTTAGCCTGTATGGCAGATTCACTTTGTATGGGGGTCTCGGATGCTCTACTGGTACCTATAAGACAAGAAGCAAACTGCAAGGAGACCTACAGCCTTGGGCCTTCTCAGCAGTCTACTCTCATACAGCGGCACCCTGGTCCTCCCTTGTTACCTTTCCCTGCTTTGCAATGTGCCCATCGCCAGGTGACAGCCTGCACGCCATACTCATTTTCTTCTGTGCGTTGCCACTAGTAACAGACATTCACTAAACATACACTGGCGACTGGATAAGTGAATGAGTGTCACGGCCCTTTTGAAAATTCAATGAGAATTGAAGAGCCCCTGGTACTATGCCTGGCACACAGTGGATGCTCATTACTGTCACCCCTCCCCTTTCCCCAGTCCATTACCACCCCCCATTCTCCCCCAACCTAATAGTTTTCATGGGGTCCAAATGTCCCAGAATGTGACATCGGGACAATAGAGACTTTCTTCTGTGGCCTGTGTTTGGAGCAATGCCTTGTCTTGAGGCGCATGCCCCTCTCCCTCCACAGTCTCTCGGACCAGCCTTGCACACACTCGTTGACATACATCTCGTTCTCTGATGAGAACACGCTGCTGTCCTTACCCTAGCTGGGTTCCTGCCCAGCATCAGCCTCAGCCTCACCTTCTCTGATGTGTCCACTGGCCAGGGCCAGGTGGGCCCAGGGCCTGAGAAATACTGACCCAAACAGGCATAGTCTCTCCTCGCAGACTACAGCCAAACACTGAAGAAGAACACTCACTGGAAGGTCGCAAGTGCATGCAGTGGTCCCCACCCAGGGCCTCAACCTTCCATTAGACCTTAGTGCAGCCGAAGCTCTGGCAACTGGCTTAGATCCAGCCTGGCTCCCATTTGGTTCCAGGTCCCATCTTCTCTGCCCTAGCTGGGTCCTCTGAGGTCCAGAATGACTTTCACTCAAACCCCTGACTACTGACCTTTCTCCACCCACACTGCACTCAGTGTTTGAACATCCTCAGCTCCCCAGTTCCACGTCTTAGTTGTGCTCCTAGACCCCAAATTTCCTTCTTTACAATCAGCTCCACCCACATTCCACCAAGCCTTCAGCAAGAAAGAGGTTCTGTGCTGGGGCTTGAAGAGGACACAGAATCAAAGTGGACGCCTTCCCACTCCCACAGAGCTCTGGTCTCATGACGGGAGTAGATTTCCCACAGAGTAAAGGTGGATTCCTCTCCGCTCAGTGCACAGCATGGCGAGCAAGGAGGTGTGCCCGCCGGGGTGCAGCCGAGGCTTCCCAGAAGAGGTGACACGTGACATCTGTCACTGGACCTGTGATGAAGAAAGGTGTGGGCTGTACCAGCTCTGACAGTCAATAATTCCACGGTCCTCCTGTCATCCTGCAAATGGCTCTCTGCCTCCTTGCCCAGCATCCTGTGGGCCCTGCTGTCTCTTGGCTCTGTCTCAGGATTCATGAACTCTTTATCTGCATTTCTGCAGTGCTTCCCAGAGCCCACATAGCCTCCCTTCCAAACACCCAGGGCCAGCATGCTGCCCGGTCTCTCCTGCTCCACTTGGCTCATCTCATCGGCATTTCTACATTGCATGTCTGCTGAGAGTCAGGGACTAGCAGCAGCTCAAGCCCCAGATTCCCCAGCCGGCCAGACTGGCTCATCCAGCCCAACCTGTCCCTCCTTGAGGCCATCTCTTGCCACTAGATGCTGTTGGTCAGGAGATGAGCAGGAAGCCTCAAGATTCCTTATTGCTGTATCTCATTCTTAGCTCAGTGTATGTTCCCTAGAATACTTCATCCTTCTGAAGGTATTGGAAGCAGAAGTGAGACAACATCATTCATTCTCACTCTGTGGATGGAGAAACAGGTCAAAATCTGAACAAACTGCCTCCCAGGCCCAGCGCAGAGCCCTGTTGCTTTCTTTTTTTTTTCAAGCTAAGCTCATCCAAATATAAGCCTACCTTGAAGACCAGCTGGGCAGTCTACCACTCTGTACATTTGCAGAATTAAATGTGGGTTCTGGAATGGATCTTGCAGCCAAAGTATTTGGCTCCTTCAATGTAAAGACCCTTGTCGACCACCTTCTCTCTTCAAAGTGTGAAAGCCCCCTTTTAGGGTAGGAGAGGAACTCTTTTGGGGGCCAGGAGGAAACCCATCAGTACAGAACTGTCCTTGCCTCTCTAAGCTGAGGAGTTGCTGTCTTTGGAAATTCACATGCAGGAAGCTGAGGGGTTTCCGCCTGTGCTATTCCAAATTTTATTTAAATACTTCACTAATGTCTAAAGCCTGCCCTTTTGGTGATGCTGGGCCTAAACAGAAATATTCCACTGCAATCAGGTCCCTGAGCTCAGGGCTCATCCTCAGAACCTTGGGCCAGGAATGGTCAGGGATCCCACAGGTCTGCCCCAGGCTGTGGTCCCAGCACTTACAGAAAATAGCAGCCTCGTGATATTATGCTGCAGAGGCTCTCACCAGGGCCTTATAATGCAAGTCTTTTCTTACCAGTAGCTCTCAGCATCCTGGCCCCAAGGTGCTGGAAATAACACACCAAACAGTTTCTCTTTTCCACATTAATTTCACCCATTTTTTAACTTTTAGGGATCTTAGGCCCTGAAACAAGAGTATCAAAAGCTGGCCACAGAAATCAGTCTTTCCCTTGGAAAGTATTGCTCACTTTCCAAAGCACGTGCCCATCTCTTAGCCATTTGGTCAGCAAGTGATCAGGGTTACTGTTAAGTGAGCAAGGGGTCATGCAGAGTACAATCAAAAGGGAACTTTGTTTTTATCTCAGACGGTCCCATTAAACGCGTTCTGAACAGCTGGTTATTCTCTGCCCTTTAGAAGGCATCTAGGGCACATTCATGACTTTTGTGGTCACTCGAGTAACCGAAAGTCCTCTAGAAAACAGGATTCCTTGTAGAAAGGGGCTGATTCTAGGACTGGGGCACACACACAAAAAGAACAAGCTGAGCCTAGGCCCTCTTGTAGTTCCAGAAAGTAAGACAGTGCAGGGAAAGGAAGGAGGGAGGAAGGGAGAGAAGGAAGGAAGTAAGCAAGCAAAGGGGGAGCCGACCTGAAAAAGCTTCTGATCACCAAAGGTGGAACAATTAGAGTAACAGAATAAATAACATTAGTGTTACATTATAACTTGGACAATAAAATTAAAATCTGTGAGTCCATACTAAAATAAATAACTTATTGAAAAATAAATAAATAAATAAGAGAAGAGATACTCAGTTCTCACAGAAGAATTCCAGATAACAAATGAGGAAAATAGATAATCACTATTAGAATACCACAGTAATTATAATCACTGCCGGCGCAATTCACTGACGATCGTCAAAATCAGTGAGTGAAACATTAAGAAGAATGTTATCTGCAGCGCCTCACTATCTCTCTCCCCAAATATTTCTAATTGCTATGGTGGTTTTTCACATAACAAATTACTCGTCCAGGAGGTGGAAGGAGCTTAGTTCCTCTGCTCTTGAGCGGGGGAATGGATGAATTAACCAGCCTCGTATTAATAGATTGTAGAAAGGGAAAAACAGTAACTTCACAATGAACCTGACCTTCAGACACTACTTTAATTAAGTGATTAAGATAAACACAGCAGGGGCCAGTGAGATAGCTCAGCGGCATAAGCGCCTGCCTGGCAAGCGCGAGGTCCTGATTTCGACTCCCAGTACCCACATAAAGGAAAAAATGGGGCCGGTGATATTGCTCAGTGGCACAAGTGCTTGCTGGCAAGTGTGAAGTCCTGAGGTTGACCCCCGGTACCCACATAAAAAAAGAAAAGATAAACACAGCAGGTAAGATGTTCTATTGATATCATATGCCCCCATGCGATGCAATAAGAAGGGTACACTGCCTCTATGGTGCTTTCCCACAAAGTCTATACCTTTGGTCTAATCATGAGAAACAGGAGACACACCCAGCCTGGTGTAGAACATTCTACAATACACCAGATCAGTGGGTTTCAAAGAGTCAAGGTCATGAAAGACACAAGAGCCTGAGACACAGTCACTGAACACAGGAGGACGACACGCAATATGGGATCCTGGAACGGCAAAAAGGTATTAGTGGAAAAACTGGAGAAATCAAGATAAAGGCTGTAGTTTCGTTCATGGTATTTTGCCAGTGTTAATTTCTTAGCTTTGACAAATATGTCGCAGTAGTTCTATAAGCTGCTAACATTAGAGCAGGCTGGGCCAAGGGTATACGGAATTCTGTTGAGCACACATTGTTACTGAGAGAGAGATCATCCCCACGGAGCAAACTATGATTGCTGGAAAAAAAATGTACATATTGCAGCACTCGTAGCCCTCTAAAGTGCCACAGCACATAAGTAGATGTACCGTGTATCCTTGAGGTTAACATTGCATGGGGGAAATAAGATAGGATGAAATAAACATCTAAATAAACATCTAAAGCCTCCTGGGGTGGGGATGGGGCAATAGTGCAAAAAAAAGTAGAGAAATAGTGCCCAGGAAGTACAATCATTGCAACTCTTCAGTAAGTACTTTAAAAAACAACCTAAATAATGTTCCTAAAATTTAGTCCATGAACCCTTATCAAAAACTATAAATTAGTTACTTAAAAGAATCCTCTGGTCATGCGTATCTGTAAGACAGTTTCTATTAAGTAATTAAGAAGGCTCACCTGGAGGGATACTAACAGAAGGACAAAGTTAAATGCAACCAAATTGCACTACTGCTTCTTCTTTCCCCAGCTCAGGCTGGCTGAGAGCTGGCCCCTGGCAGTGGGACAGGACTGTCCCCTCTCTCTCCCAGCCCAGGGAGTCTACCCCTCCCTACTGAGCTGCCTCTGTCTTCTTTTGGGGAGGCGTGGGAGGAGTTACGGAGGAGGAAAAGGTTGCGTTTGACGGATGCTCTCTAGGGCTGACAGCGACTCTCCCGGCTGTGAAGCAGTGTTTGAAGGTCCCTCTCTCCCCTTGGAGCCCAGTTTGGAGTCTTCAGAGACTCCCATGAGTCACTAAAGGCCTCTTCCCACACCCTCTTTCTGTAAGTGATGGCCCGTCAGGCAGGCCACATGTCTCCCTCCTCCTCGTTCTCGGAGATCATTCCTCTAGGCGACACTTGAGGAAGCCACTGAAAAAGGACTCAGGGTCTGCGCTCTCTTTACTCATCCCTGCGCAGCAGGAAACCCACACTTGAGCACAAACAAGGAAACATTTGGCCCAAGTCGCCATTGGTGTCTTCTAATGATGAGGGGCGTCCTGCTCTCAGGAGGACAAGGTGGATAAACTGGTGTTGTAGGCTTGTTGGGCCCCGAAGCTTGCCCGCCTTCGTGTCCTGAGTTGTGCATTTATTTCTACACTGCCCAGACAACTCGAGGTGAGTTTTCTGCTCCTTGAAGCCAAATACATCACAACTTTCAAAGCCAACTCCACAATGTACAGGAAAAGTAGAAAGGAAAATAACACATGAGGAACAACAACAATAAAAAGAATAAAGAGAGAAAGTGGTAGCCATCCAAAGTGAAATCCATCAAAAATGACGGGACAGGGAGGGTAGAAGGATGGGATGGATGGGATGTTTGAGCAGACAATACAGAGATCAGAGACAATGGAGGATCCCGCAGGGTTTACTTGTGTATTTACTGTATACAGGCACTGTCCTTAATGCTTTATTTGCATTATTTATTTGTCCCATAGATGGCCCCATTCTATAGAATTTATAGAGGTTCATGACATTAGTAAGTGACAGATTTGGGGCCACAATATGATCAGGTTTAGATGTACAGTCAGTAGACATCCGTCGGTGAGCTAGATGCTGTGGTGGGTGCTTTATTTACACCCCAATTTGTAAGGTGGGGACTCGTTCTATATTCCACCAGTAGAGAAGCTGGGGTATTCCAAGCTAAAGCAACTCGCTATGTGGCCGGTGGAGCTAAACCTAGAACTCAAATCTGTTATTCCTAGATTATTATTCTAGTTGGCAATCCTGTCATTCCTCACCTGCAGGAGTGTGAAGAAAGTTGTCACGAGAGGGGGGCATCATCCAGCTGGGGTGCACTGAAATGACCGTACTTGTCCCGAAAGTGCTGAAATGCTTGGAACCAATTGGTTACCAGCCCCTGCTTCGAGCATCTTCGAATGTTGCCCTGGTTCCTTCTGCCTAGACACCTCCTGACACCCAGCATCTAAAGAGTTAACCAGGGCCTCCAGAATGCCATGGCCCCACACTAACTTTGGCCAATTGCTAATTGTTGAGTACTGGGTGTTGAACCCAGAGCTTCCAGCAGGCCCTATCACTGAGTGACACCCCTGTCCCCAGTTGGTAAATATTTCAAAAGAGTCTCCAACAGCCATATATATCTTTGGCGCTTCATTCTTTCCTAAACACCTAGGGTCACCACCCCCTCTGGCTTGTACAGAGAAGAACACTGAGCTGAGAGATTCCACACTGCCCGAGACTGCGTCGCCAGTTCAGAATTGAGCCGGGGTTCAGCCTGAGCCCTTGACATCCAGGCAAGTACTTTCTCCATGATGTGGCCTCCAGTTGCCTAAATAGATAATTTACATGAGGTAGAGTTAAGAACTTCAAAACAGATTAAGTTAAAAAATATCACAATTCAGGGATGGATTTTGACGAAACAGATTTGCTCATTAAAGACAAAATCAATGCTTTTAGCAAAGATTCTATAGATTCTGGATTTAAGCAAAAGACCAAGAGCTCATGACATAAAAAGGTGGGTATGGTGGATGGATCGATAGTTCCAACTCTGCGTTTGCTTCTTGTGCCTGTATTGTACATTTCTGCCCATTGTCACGTCCCCTGCCTGAGCATCCTGGCACATCTGTTTCTGCTTCGCTGGCTTTGGGTTTGGCCATGTGACATTTCTCCATGAGATGAGAGGAGATGTGGTGTTCGTGAGGTCTGAGCAGAAGCTTTCTGAATGACTGTGAGGTTCGTCTTAGTCATTCTGCTTCCTGCCCTCTCCAACAAGAGAACAGCATGTCTTGGGTTCAGCTGCTCTTTCAGGTTAGGTTCCAGGAGAGAAAGACAGGTGAAGCCTACATAACCCAGGGATGCTACAATCCTCATGTAAAGTGGGCAAGAAATAACTGTTTATTTTCATAAACACATTAATGTATTGGGTGGTCACTAGTATAAACTGACTGATACATTGTGAGAAAAGAATACTTTGAAAATTTGCAGAGTAAAAATTAATTGAGTTTTAAGTTTTAAAGTACTTTAACTCCTAATTAAGCATCATTTTTGTGAGAGAATTCAGGCACCCAATAGGCAAATACTAAATAGATATTTTGATTTTTCAGAAATATAGCTATACATAAAATTTTCAGAAAGGCTTGTAATCTATAAACCATAGTCACATGTATTGTGGAACTCCTTAGGGGGGGCTCTGGGTTGATTATTTATAAATAGTAAACAATCACCTCTCACCCAATAAAAAGAATTACTGAAGTCAGACAGTGATAAAATAATATATTTTGGATCACTGTATCAAATTCATATGCAGATTTTCACTTAAATTCTTATAAGTATCTTTGTGCACTATTTTTAATAAACAGAATAATCACATTGCATTCTATTTTCTCTTGGGGAAGCATCAATACTTTGAAACAAACTACTTCTCCCCATTCCTCCCATCCACCATGTTCTTGACACAAGTCATACATGGGAAGTCACTCCTCTTAGCAGTCATTCCATGGAACACATAAACCTGAATCAAAACAGATTCCTTTCACAGGAGCTCTGACATCACACTCTTCTTTCCAGCAGAGTTGTTGGCTTCAGAACCTAAACGAAACTCTCCAGTTACCAGAAACAACCTTGCATCCTTTCAGATCACCTCAAAACTCTTAAGAGAATGGAAGGAGCGGCCATAGCCATCAAACCATCAGAAAGGCCATCATCTTATGCTGCAGATGCCCTGACGTCCCAGGTCCTGTCCCCTGAGCTGTGGACAACTCCTTCTCAGAGTCAAGTGGACACATTTCAGTGGGTTCACTGTCAAGGGGACACATTTCAGAGTCAAGTGGACATACTTCAGTGGGTTCACTGTCAGTGATGAACTGATCATAGAAGATCCAGTGCAAGGGAGAAATCTACAAGGGTCTGGGTTCCCCGGGGTTGGAATAACAGTGGCAATAGAAAGAGGAGCCACTTGGTGCTTAAACACAGCCCTTGCTCAGTCGCCATGTGGACCAAAAGAAAGAGGCTTCCACCAGGCCCTGCCAATGTGGTCCACAACCAGAAAATCTAACGGACCCAGAGTTTCACAAAGATAAGAACGCTGCTGGGCCCAGAACCTAAACACCTGCCATGTGTCCATGAAGAAAAATGTCCTCTCTTGGGACAGGCTGTGAATTCAGCTGCACGATGCTTCTTCAGCAGGCCTCTGTGCAGGCACGTGTGCCTGTCCACACTGAGCCTGCGCTGTGTGCATGGGTACAAGTACGTGCTCTGGGGGACAGGTTTGGCTGGCTGAGCCTAGGAAACAATTTCCTTCCATTGCTGCCTTGGGTGACCTGGGTCCATCTTTGGGTCTGTCTGGCTGCCTGTGTATGACAGATGGCCTTGACCTTAAGCAGCTGGAGTCTGCAACATCCATTTAGGTGGGCATTGGCTTTTGTCCCCTGCCCCTTCACTTCACCCAGATTCTATGGTTTAATGCCAGCTTTCAGGGTTAGGAACACAGGGTTGGGGCTGTTGACTTCTTTCAATAAAGGCATTTCCTATCTAGTTCTGACTTGTGCATTTGGGAGACTGTCCGAGCTGGTCTCACTCTGCCATCTTCTTTGAAAGACTCTCAGCTGCTTCAAAATACTTAGGAGATACCTGCCATCCCCTTCTCCCTCCCTTCTCTCTCACAGCAGGTCTCTACTATGTATGTACCAGTGATGGTGAACCTTTTAGAGCTTTAAATGATACAAACAACCCCCTGCGACACGTGTGCCATATGTTCACCACCACTGTGGGTTTCCCTATCGCAAATGTGAGGGATGGAGGGGAGGACATCAGTGACCTATACAGAGCTGCAAAGACTCAGAGCAGGTACAATGGACTCCACTCTAAGCCTCAGACCTGTGTCACTCCCCAGGTGGGAATGAGGGCTGTGGAGCAAAGAGGTCCTGGCTCAGGCTAAGCAGCTATGGATGCTGGTCGCCTGCCAGTCTCCATGCAGAAGCTGATCTGGGGCTCTCCCGGCGGCTCTCCTCCCTGGCAAGCAGGAAGCTCCAAATCCTGGGCTGTGGCCCAGAGGGAGAGGAAAGGGGCTTCTCTATGCCTCTAGTTGTCCTCATGACTGCCCAGGAACAAAGCGGGGACTCACGTTGCCTCCTGCCACCAGCCTCCACCCAGCTGTTCTGGCTGCGCAGCCCCATCTCCCCAGCCTGTCTACATAAACACTGAGTGTTTGTCAGCTTTCAGAGTCACGCTGTGTGCCCAGGACTCTCTGGCTCCAGGCCTTGTGGGGCACCCAACAGACCCTCTTTCAAATCCTAAACCCATCACCCAGCGAAGCCCAGTCCTGGTCCTTGATATGTAACTATGGCAGAGCCTAACGCTCCAGGGAGGGCAGCGCTCACACCCTCCTTGACTTGATCAAGCAAGTTCCAAGGACAGATAGTTTACAAGCCTCACTTTCTATGCATGCAAAAGAAAAAAGCTTTGGGCTAAAGGTTAGGGCAAATGCATTTGCTAAACCTCAGCAAGCCTCAGTGTCATTGTCTACCAAATGGGAACAGGAGCAGTTGACTCTAAAAGCTAATGTCTGCCATGGGCCTCTCCATGTCAGGGACCCCTACACCCCCTATGCATTGCTCATAGCATCTGCACTGCACCCCCGTGGCCCACCTTCCAGCTCTCTGTGAAGACACGGAAGGGTGCTCATGGGATTGAAGTAGAGTGTCTACTGTGGCCCCAACCTGCTGTGTTCATGAAGCAGAGCTCAGGGCACAAGGGGGCCTGCTGGGTCCAAGTCCACAGATCCATTCACTAAACTGGGGCTTTGGGGCAGCTACTATGTACCAGTCATGGTGCACAGAAAATCAATCCCTGTCCTCCAGAGCCAACATGCTGGTGCACACAGCAGAGGCTCCAAGATGGCAGGTGATGCATTAGCTGAACTCACATCATTGACAGGAAAGCT
The DNA here is from genome assembly GCA_028451465.1 of Erethizon dorsatum. Taxonomy (NCBI): domain Eukaryota; kingdom Metazoa; phylum Chordata; class Mammalia; order Rodentia; family Erethizontidae; genus Erethizon; species Erethizon dorsatum. The sequence goes on along the minus strand of CM051827.1, from coordinate 101,859,713 downwards.
GTTTTGTCCCTCACCTTCCATAAGGAGAGCAGAAAAAGGGGACAAGCCAAAGGGGTGCTTGTCATTCCTCAGAGTTTGAGTAGATGAGATCTGCTCTGCTCTCAAGGATCGGAGTACCTCCCAAGTGGCTCCATTAGCCCCATAACAGAGGGAACTTCTGTCTCTTGCAAAGGTGCAGGTCACCAGTATGGTGCAGGGGACCCTACAGGCCCTACGAGCAGCATTCCTGACACCTACCAGCCAGCCCTATGAGCATATCCTGCCTGAAACAGTCCCCCGGCTGGTCCCCAGCTACAGACAGCCTTGTCCCAGGTTCAGGAGTCCTGTCACACGGGGTGGGGGGCAGGTCCACTCACAGCTGGTCCTGCCCAGACACGGGATCTCAGCTATAGGGATAAGATCACTCATCATTCATTTATTTCCTCATATAAGAAATGTTGATAGATCAGGGCTAGAAACCAGGAACAGAGAAGGCTGAATCCCTGTCCTTGCAGAGCTTATGCTTCTGTAGGGAAGACAGATCAATACATAATATGTCAACTGGGGTGAGCAGTAAGATGACAAACACAGCACAGAGGCCACACTGTTGGGTGCTGTGTTGCTGAGGGTGGTCAGGAAGACCTCTGGGAAAGAGAAGCATCTACACAGAGGCAGGAGGGTGGGAGGGAGCAGTGGATGTATATCTAAGGGAAGAGCATTACAGACAGAGGAAACAGCACATGCATATGGCCCTGAGGAGGTGTGTGCTTGGTAAGTTCTAGGCGCTGTGAGGAGGCCGTGTAGTTGGAATAGCACGCTCCACATGCGTGCCCTCATACCAGCAGCTGAGCCCATCAGCTCTCTCCTGCATCTCTGTCTCTGGGCTTCTGCCCCTGTGTCACATCTGCAACCTCAGATGGTGCCCACCTGATTGGATCACTCTGATCGGAGCCCAGACCCCCTTCCTCACTTGCCTTCCTCCCACCACACTGCTGGCTGCCTGGGTGCCAGTCTGTTCTCCATGGCCATATTCTCTCCCTGACAATGGCAGGCACTGCCGCCTTGTGGTTGGAGCACTGTTTTTGGAGTCAGACTAGGTTTGAATCCCAGCTCTGTCATTCCCTGCTTAGGGAAGCCTGGGCAATCTGCTTCTGCTGACTCCATTTCTTCAAATGGAAATGAGAATATGACAGAGCCTACAACTGGGGCTGTGAGGCTAAATGAACTGCAGGTGCACAATGTGTATGGAAAGGTGCTCAGCAATGACTGGTCAAAGCATGAAGGTGACAGAAGCCCTCTGCCCTTCTTTCTAGGTAAAGGCAGCCACAAGTGGGTGCCTGCTTCATAGGAAGGAAGTGAAAAGGGTTATGTTTTGGGGACAGACAAATGCAGATTTGAGTACCTCTTGGGCAAGAGGTTAAATCTCTGTATGCCTCCTTTTATTCATTTTAACATGCAGATAGCACTCCATCCTTTACAGGGCTTGGAAAAGAGTAAATAAAATAACATCAGAGGCCCAGAGGTCAGCCCAGGACAAGCAGTTTCCCTGATGGGTAGAAGCAGCCTCACCATGGAGCTGGGGGCAAGGTTTTGGATGGCCGATCAGGCTGGACAGAACCAGACAGAGAGACAGAAGGACTCAGAAGCACAGGCCCAGAGTCAAAGGAGAGGCCACCAGGTAGAGGGGTACAACCAGGTCACAGTGTGCTGTGGCCCGCTGTGCTGGGGAGAGGCAGGCAGCCAGGGACTTGGCAAGGCATGTGGGTGAGTCTGCCAAGGGCAGACAGATGCTGAGAGCTAGTGCTAGGGCCAGCGGTGGTCACTAGAAGTGCCAGGCAGGAGAAGTGGGCACGCACGGTGGAATCTGGACAAATGGAGCTGAGCCAGGTGAAGCAGGGGCTGGGCTAAGGCTGGGTTGGTTGTTCTGGCTTATTCTGGTGACTTTCTGTGTCTGTCTTAAAGTGGCCATGGTCAGGGGCCACCTGAACCATCTAGATCAGCAGCAGGTTCTGGGGGACGGCCAGGGAGGACCTTCGTTCTGCTTAGCATTCCAACCGGAACAGGGAGGAGAAGCAGGAGAGGGCCGACCTCATTCCATCTGGGGCTGTTTCTGAGAATGAGCAGCCCATATCCCATCCAGATCCAACCCGTGAACACCGGCCAGGGTACGGTGCTAAGGAGGGGTGCTAGCAGGCTGGGGGAGGAAGGCAGCCGGGACTGATTCCTGAGCCTTGAGCAGAGAAGCTCTCCCCGGAGACCACCAAGACAAGCATCTGAGAAAGGAAAAAAAAAAAAAAAAAAAAAAAGCTGGCTGATTTAGCACCAGCCACTGATATTTAAATGAAAAGCAGGAATAACAAAAAGAGAATTTTAATTACAAGTTCTTTCTTTGCAATTGTTCACAACTGTTAACAACCCAGTGGTGATTGGCCATAACAGCTCTTAAAACAGAAAGAGTCATGTAGAGGGTGCAGACATTTCATTTGGCTTCAAGCTGCCCTGAGGGAGGAGGGGAGGTGGCGGTGTGCATTGGGCAAGTGGGGTGAACATGTCCTCCCTTTCATTAGAATCAGAGCTTGGCGCCAACCATTCCTAAAGGGGCCCTGATACCGTGAGTCCATACAACCCAGTAGGGAAAGTTATCCTAAGGATGGTCCCACTCACATGAGGGGTCTAGGGAAGTCAAGTTCACAGACAGGAAGTAGAACGTTAGTTGCCAAGGACTCGTAGTTGCCAGGGAGGGGGAGGTGATGTTTAATGGGTACAGAGTTTCAATCTGAAGAGAAGAAAAGTTCTGAAGATGGTGGTGATGGTTGCAAAACAATGCGAATGTTCTTAAGGTCGTTGATTTGTACACTTAAAATGATACTTTTTAATGTATATTTTGCCACACTTAAAAAAAAAAAAAAAAAAAACCTGAGATCTCAGAAAGAAGTTTAAGGTCACCTATTGAATGAATGAATGAATGAGGAGTTGATCAAAGGATATCTCTAGAGCTCCTGAAGGAATTTAGGAGATGTGTAACCAGGTCAGAGCAGACAGCTGGGGTGGCCCTGGACACCCCTTGCTTCTTCCCTTCCACAAGTGAGAGGTCTCGACAATGCAGGTGGCCCCTGCATGGTTCTCAGACCCAGCTCTCCCACACCAAACCCATTTCGGGTTGCAGCCATTGCTGAGTGTGTGTTTGTCCTTAGGGACCCTTGCTACATTTTCTGGGAACCGGGTGAAGAATCACTCACAGGGGGAAAACGTTCAGCCTCTTGGCTGCGGCTGGAAAGGGCTGGATCTTGGCTGGGTGTGAGGTTGGGGTCAGCACAAGTGGCTAGAGGCCAGAGGAGCAAGGCTGGCAGGAAGGGTTCCTTCCACGCTCATCCCCGTGAGCCACGCGCTTCGGAAGTACCACATTAGAGAGATGAATCACACACTGACTCAAAGAGAGGGGGTGGCGGGGTTGTAAATCAGAGGAATGGCTTTTATTTGTCAGAATGCTACAATAAATAACTTCTCTGTGTGCCACTCAACAAAAGGAGAGTGGGAGGGAGGGAAGCGAGGCCATACTGGCCAGAGGGCCCACAGAGCGGTAAGGGAGGGGGTGGGCAATCTTGCAACTACCTGGGCCCTTTCGGGACACTCTCCAGTCACTGAAATACACACTCCATGTTCCTGTACACACACACACGCGTGCACACGTGCACACGCAGATCATCTTTCCCCAATTTCCTGAGAGCACTGAGCCACAAGAAAATTAATTGCATGAGGCAACTCCAGAAGGAGAAATTCAAGGTCATTACCTCACCCATGTTTTATGAGCATAGTAGGTATCTTACTAGAGGAGACATTGTGGGGGTTTCTTCTTCAGAATGAAGGGGTGGGAAAATCACTCACTGTCCACTGAGGGCAGAGCTGCCCTTAGAAAGTGGGAAAGGTGAGCCCTCCTGTGGGTGAAGGTCACTGTCCCTGCCAGCAGTCAGCCAAGCCAAGTGGCCCTTGTCCAGAGTCACAGAAGGAACCTCATCTGGAAGGGGTGCACAGCAGGGCACAATCCATTGTCCATTGTATGGGGACAGAATTAGAATCAGAGTCTTTTCATGTCCCGGGCTTAAAAGTAAAGAGCTGCCTGGCTCTGCAGGGAGCAGGCAGAGACAGGATGGGGATTCTGGGGCTGCCAGGGGCTGGCAGCACGTGACCCAGGCAGGCCGTTGCTTAGGCAACCTGCAGCCTGCTGAGGTCGTGGCCGAGGAGCTGAGCTTCTGGGAGAGCTGAGCTCCTTGGAGACACCAGGATTCCCCTTCCTGCCCTCAGCTGGGGCTGCCCCAGGAGAAAACCACCAGCCACCTGTGGCTGTTAGAATGTGGCTAAGCCAAACTAGGAGCTGCCGTAAGGGTAAAGTACTCACTGGATTCTGAAGACGTAGAATGGGAGGAAAAAAAAAGATGTAAAATCTGTGAATTTTTTGTGTTGATTGTATGTTGAAATGATGACATTTTAGATATGTTGTGTAGTGTTGAAGTATTAAAATTAGTTATGTTTTATTCTTTTTAATGCAGCTACCAGAATATTAAAAATCATACATATGGTTCAGGTTTGTGGCTCACCCTGTATTTCTAGTGGGAAGCACGGCTCTGGAGGAGTCCTGGGGCCCAGCACCATGACAGCAACTGCTCCTGACTCATGGCTCTGATGTCTGTATAGTTGGGGAGCTCACTCAGACACTCGGTATATTCTGGGGTACAGCAGAAAACAATCTAAACTGTGAGGGTCTGGGACAGGCAAGCTGATTACCAAGCCATGGGGTAAGAGTCCGAGATTTAACAACTTGCTCAAGCACATTAATAACAAGAGTTTGGCCTAGAATCAAGCCTCACACATTCTGGCAGAATCATCTAAGTTTATATAGAAAATGCTCTTTTGCAATTATTATCCACAAGAATAATATCTCCTGGTTACAGGGTAAGTTTTTACAGTTTCGTGTGTGTGTGTGTGTGTGTGTGTGTGTGTGTTTTGCAGTACTGGGGATTAAACCCAGGGGTACTCTACCACTGAACGACCCCTGCTTAAAACTTTTTTGTTTTAAGAGAGTCTCAGCCATCCAGGTAGACTCAAACTTGTGATCCTCCTGTTTCAGCTTCCCTCAGTGCTGAGATTACGAGCCTATCCCACCACCTTTTCTTTTACAATTCTTTCACTCACAGGTAATTTAATAATCTTTATCAAAACCCTGGAGCCTAAATGAAACTGGACCTAAATGTCTTGGCATCAAGATATACCCAGAGAAACATAAATCTAGTTCTCTAGAGTTTTGAAAAACATTATTTCTTGACTGAATTTTGAAAAGGCAGCAAAGGGAAAGTGCCTTGGACAGCAGAGCTTCCTAAGAACTCTTTAGACATCATCGTCCCTTTTACAAGCACCACTCCGCAGGACAGCTGCTTGGGTCCCTGCCTCTCTCCTCTTCCTCCTGTGGGCCCTCCTCCCTCTGCAATCTGGCCTCCCCTTTCCATCCCTGCAGACCCCCTGTACAAGGCCCAGCTCAGCTTCTCCCCGACTTCCGCTCTTCAGGGCCTGTCATCTGATCAGCCCCAGAGGCCCGAAAGCCCATCAAGTAGTGGAGCCTATTTTTGGATATTCTGAGCATGAAATGCACTTCTAGGAATTTAGGATAGATCAGTAGGGCAATGGATCAAAAATTTATGTTCAGGGCCGGTGAGATGGCTCAGCGGCGTAAGCGCCTGCCTTGCAAGCGCGAGGGCCCGAGTTCGACTCCCAGATCCCACATACGAAAAAGGGGCTGGTGATATCGCTCAGTGGCACGGGTGCCTGTTGGCGCGTGAGGTCCTGAGGTCGACCCCCCGGTACCCACAAAAAAAAAAAAAAAAAATTTATGTTCAGAGGTGTTTACCACAGCACGATTTATAACAGTCAAATGCTGGAAACAACCTAAACATCCAACAAGGAACAGTGGTTAAACAAATTCTAAAATTCTACCAAATACAACATTGAGGAGATATTAAAACTTCTGGTTTTGAAAATAGTTATTAGTGTGGGAAATTACCCATGATAACATTAAATGAGATAAAAACAAGATATAAATCTGTATACAAACCGTGATGCCAACTCTCTTTCAATATATGCAAAGCAAATGCATCTCTGGTGTTCTCTCTTCCCCGCTCTGGATGGTTCAGGGCCTAGGAGGAGGCAATTGAAAGGGGCACAGTGCTTTTCACATGAGGTATCCAAGTACAGCATCCCTTTCTGTGACCTTGGTTGAGGATAGGAGGTGACACGGAGGGCAGGTGCGCCAAACTTTCCAAGGGCTCCCAAGAACCAAGGAGGAGCAGGTAGGGCACCTGGCCCTGTGCTGAAGGACATCACCTTGGCCACAAGTGCAGGGATTCATTGCCCATAGCAGGGCAGGTGTCAAGACCCAGCTCTGCAGACCTGGGAAGGGTAACTTGATGTGGAAGCAGGTGACCCAGGACTGAGGGCAGGCTCAGGTAGCAGCTGTGGGACATGGGCAAGTTCTTGTCCCCCAAGCCCCTGGTCGGTAACACCTGCCTCCTCAGAGTACCAGGAGATGCAGTGAGGAAAGGAGACAGCCTGTGGGAGGCAGCACAGCTCAAGGCTCCTCGGTGCAACTCCTGGCTCACTCTCACCCCGTGAGCTCTGGCAGGGGCCTGGCCTCAAGGAGATAGGGGCAGAATTGGGACCCAACAGATTTGTTGGGAGGATTAAAAGAGTCAGTGCAAGTCACTGTGTGACAGGGGCTTGGCCCACACTTGGCACTCCGTAACAGTGAGTCTCCTCCCCTTTTTCCCCTCCTCTAAGAGCAAGAGCAACACAATCTCTGCCAAAGAGATGGGACAATCCACAGGCAGGAAACCCTTTGTCTATCCTGGAATTCACCTATCACGCTCCGGCTACAGAACTTTCAGTGGCTCCCTGTCACTGCTAAAAGTCTCCAGGCCCCAAGAATGTGACCCCTTCCCACCAAGCCAGCTTTATTTCTCTGATCCACAACAACCAGCCCCGTCCATCTCACGCTCCCTGTTGGTGCCATGAACAGGATGCACCTATTCTGACTCTTGATCCCCATTCTGTCTCGAACACCAGTGTTGAGGCCGATCTCCCAAAAACTCAGCTCTGATCAACATTGCACCAAAAGCCTCTGCTTGATACAGCCTGTCTTCAGAATAAAATCTAAACTCTGACCCCAGCCATCATGGTCCCTCACAGTGTAGCCACATTCTCTGTCTCATAGCACACTCATATAAACACAAACACACACACACATACCCCTAACCCAGTGACTCAAGCCAGTTGAGTCCCTCACGCTGATCCTCTAAGAACCTGTGCTCCTTTGCACTATGCACCTGCTGCTGTTTCCCCCCTGAGCTCCCTATCCCATTCTTTGCAGGACAAATTTCTTCAACCCTCTTGTACCTTGCTGAAATGGAGTGTTTGTTCTGCAAACTCCTACCTCCCCTCATTTCTTGCAGCTAGATGTCTAAATAAATCTTGGACATAAATGTAAGTGCAAGTGATTGGGTGGAACTGAGAAGGCTAACTGAGAGGAGCACATATGACTGCAGGGCCTTTCCACTTTTCTCAGTTCCCTCGGTGGATGCGATGACTGGTGCGCTGGTAGCCACCTTAGAGTGTGTGGTGATTTTCAGGATGGAAACAATGCTCTGCAGGCGGAAAGACCGAAAGAGAAAAGGAGCTCGAGATATTGCTGATATCATGGACTCACCTCACACCAAGGCTGAGTTGGTTCCCTTCAGTTACTTTATGAGAATAGAAAATAAACCCTATGTGGTTAAGCTACTGTTGTTTTAGTTAGTTGCCATATGTAGAAATGTAATCCTATCCAATATAGGACCTTCCTTAGACCACTGGGGAACACTCAGTCAGCCTTTTACACCCAACCCAAGGACACCTCCTCTGTGAAGCCCTTCCAGATACATTCTCCTCACCTCCACCAGGCAGAATTGACCACTCCTCCTGCTCTGTACACCCCCAAATATCTATCATGGCACCTCTAAAATGTCATCATTTATTTGTCTGTCTGCATCTCCCAGGCCTGGGACGCTCAAGGCAGGAGCTGTATGTCCAGCAACTAGCCCAAGACTCAGTAACACTAAGCACAGGCAAAGTTGTTTTGGGAACGTTCCTCTGACAAAGGGCTTCATCTTCTTGGGCCTGGAGCCTGGCCCAGGGGCATGGTTGTGACCTTGGGAGAGGACAAGGCACTTGCAGGGCAAGTGGGCTATTCTTGAGCATAGTGCACCCTGGGAGCCCCAGGAAAGGTCTGAGTGCATGAATGAATATATAACTCACCCTCCCTTCCTGCTTCTCTCTCTAGGACTCTGACTTCTGCCAACCGTGGCTTGCCTGTCGCCATCTGTCCCTCTCCAGTCCCTTTTCCCTGCCATACTGAGCAGGCGCTCATGGCCAGAGGCAAGAGGCTCCTGAAGTGAAGGGAAAAACACCCAGCTGTCGCTCTCCTGAGACCTTCCCTCCCGGCAGCCACACGCTGCCAAGGAGCATGGAGACAGCTGCTCCAAAGAGACCAGTGAGCATGAGACACAGTGGCCTTGCAGATGCCCTGGCTGGGGCCTTTCCTTTAGCAATGACCTTGACTTAGAGAAAGGTCACGTTCCATGATGATTCAAATCTACACACAGCAGCTTCCCTCAGGCTTCATCACATACGTTGAAGGTAAGAGATCTGGACAGAAAGTGCAGAAGAGTGGGGGAACTACCAGAACCAAGGCAGGAAAGCAGAGTAACTTAAAGAAGCTTTGTTGTAATGTATCACTCGCCTCCCTGAGAGCAGTTTCCCTGCATCCTTGAAGGACAGAGAACTGGACAGCAGGGAATAAAGGCTCAGGAGAACTTGGATTCTGCTCTTTCAGATGTGCATTGCCACTGTCAGACAGAAAATCAGTGGAATTATAGGGAGGAGAGTTTCAGTGCAATCTAAGGAAGAGCTTCCTGTGTAGCAGAATTGGCCCACAAAGGAGAGGGCTGCTCTGGGAGGCTCTCACCTCCTGTGCACGAAGCCGTGGACACGCACAGTCACATGCCACCACGGAAGCCTCAGGTTCTGGGAACTTGGGCCCTGCTACTTTCCAGGGCTTCTTGGGGCATCTGTGCAGTCCAGACAAGAAATGCCGATTGCCCTTGGCACCTTGGCAGCTTCCTGGGCTTCCTCTGCTTCATCAAGGAGGATCCCAGTCTGCAGAGGAGCCCTTACTAGTTTCTTGAGCTGGGTACCTTAACTGCTCTAAAGCAGTCTCTTTAGGTTAGACTCTCTTAATCTAGTTCACCTCACTCCTTCCTCTGCCCACTTCTTGGATCTCAGTGTCTGTGTCAGGTGCCACAAAAGTTCCTGTGGGTCACATGTGGAGGGGACGAGAAGCTGACCTGCTAGACAGCCTATTAGAGTAGGTGGCGGATGCTGCACTGTGGAACAAGGTCCAGGGTTACGCATTCCTCACCAAGTCACCTTCATTCATTTATTCATTCACTCATTCATTCACAGCACACATATTGAGTACCTGTTATGTGGTAGGTCCATTTCTAGGAATACAGCAAAACAAAACAAAGTGATTAAACAAATCCAGGAAAACTGAGTTTACTCAGTTCAAAGCCTGCAAGACTGGAAACTTTCAATCTATTAGCAATGGATATTGTGACTCTCCCAGAAAAGGTTTATTTAGCATATAGGCCCTTAAAACAAGAAATGACAGCATAGAAAATGTGTAAAATGTAGAAAATACAAAGAGGAAAATAAAAATCACAAGGAAGCCTACCACTCAGAAAGCACTTATAAACATTTTGGTGTTCACCATTTATTTATTTGTTTGTTCGTTTTGTTTATTTTTGCAGTACTGGGTATTGAACACAGGGCCTTCACAATGAGCTACATCCCTAGTGCTTTTTTGTTTTTTTTTATTTTGATACAGGGTCTTAGTAAGTTGCTATGTTGCCCAGGCTGGACTTGAACTTTCAGTCCTCTCGCCTTGGCTTCCCAGAGTGCTGGGATTACAAGCATGTGACATGTGCCCAGCTTGGCCTTTAATTATTATATACCCTTAAATTTAGATCATTCTATGTATATCTTCTCCTCTAATTTACTATGTCATAAATATCATTTCATTTGGTAAGCAATATTTTATGATGCCACTTTTATTTGCAACATGTACTATAATTTATAGAATCGATTCCTACATACTTGTATATGTGGATTGTTTCTAGTCTTTCACTATTGTAAACGATGTTATAAAATGTGCCCCTGTAGGTAGTCCTCATCCACATCAGTGATTATTTTATTAGCGTAAATCTCTGAAAGGGAAACTTAGGGTGAAAATGAACAATTTGATCCAGACTGCCAAGCTGTCCCCTAGATATCAGAAGTAACTTGTAATCTTAATAATGGCTCTTTAAAGTGCCTCAGTCCTGGGCCGGTGAGATGGCTCAGCGGCTTAAGCGCCTGCCCGGCAAGCGCGAGGGCCCGAGTTCGACTCCCGGATCCCACATACGAAAAAAGGGCCGGTGATATCGCTCAGCGGCACGGGCGCCTGTTGGCGCGCGAGGTCCTGAGGTCGACCCCCCGGTACCCACAAAAAAAAAAAAAAAAAAAAAAAAGTGCCTCAGTCCTTACACCCTCCATAATACTGTAAGTATTAGGTTTTAAAATAAAAAGTTTACTAATTTGATAGATAAATATGGTATCTTCTTGCTGTAACTTGCCTTTTAAAAATTATTGGATATTTGTATCTTTATATTTCTTTTGAGCATTTCTAGGAAAGAATATTTTAAAACTTTATTTTGGAATAATTTTAGAATTACAGGAATATTACAAAGATAATACAGACGGTTCTGATAGACTCATCAACCAGCTTCCTCTAATGTGACTCCAGACTTTATTTGCATTTCAACAGTTTTTCTATGAATGTCCTTTTTTCTAGTCCAGCACCAAATCTAGTATCCTACATTGCATTGACTTGTTATGTCTCCTAACTTTCCTCTGATGGGTGAGGTTATTTTTATCTCTCCTTTGTTTTTTCTATCTTTCCTTTGTTTTTTCATGACTATGACATTTTTGAAGAATAGTAGCACAGTATGTTGTAGAATAACCCTCAGTTTGGGTTTGTCTGATGTTTTCTTATGATTATACTGTAGTTATGAGTTTGTCAGGGAAATGCCATTCTCACATTTCTGGGGTCACTTAATATCAAAACAACTTGGATCTGATGATATTAACCTTGATCATTTGGTTAAGGTAGAGTCTTCCAGGCTTATCAGCTGTGAAGTTAGTATTTTTCCCTTTCCATACTCTGTTCTCTGGAAGTGAACCATTAAATCCAGCCTACACTCAAGAGCAGGAGAATTGGGCTCCATCTACTGGAAGGGGAAAAATATACATATTATTTGGAAGTCTGTAAAGATTTACACCTTCTTCCTTATTTATTTATAAATAATAAGCATGGCTTCTTTGAGTTATAATTCCAACATATTATTATTTATTTTGTTGCTCAAATTGTCCCAGCTTTAGCAACCGAAAGTTCTTTCTTTCTTTTTTATTTTAAAGAGAAAAAAAAAATAAAAACAATGATACAGAATTTCAAAACAAGGTAATAGGAGATTAATAATGGTTGATATACTGTGTATTGTTATCTTCAAAGTGGTTTCTCAGATTACAAGATACAGGCATGTAAAATTTATCAAACAATATAAGCACAAACCATTCTTTTCAATGAACTAAAATAAATTAGTAGTATAATTATCTTAGCTGTCTTGCATATATATATATACTTTTTTTTCTTTTCCCTTCCTTCTTTTCTCCTTTCCCCCTTCCCAGTTGTTCTTTCCTTTTGAGCAGTTTCTTCCCCTTTCACAATATCTCTTGTACATTTTGAATCTTACTTACTTTTTCAGTTTTTTACACTAGGGAGACAAAACGATGTTTACACATGCTAGTCTGATTTATTTCACTTATGAGTATGGTCTCTAGTTGCATCCATTTACCTATAAAAGCCTCTAGTTTATCCTTCTTTATAGCTGAGTAGTACTCCATTGTATACCACATCTTTTTTATCCATTCCTCAGTTGACGGGCATTTGGGTTTTTTCCAAGATTTAGCTGTTATAAATTGTGCTGCTATAAACATGAGTGCACATATATCACTGTGGTATGATGTTTTTAATTATTCTGGGAAAACACCTAGAAGAGGAATAGCTAGGTTGAATGGGACCTCTAATCCTAGTTTTTTGAGGACCCTCCACACTGATTTCCACAGTGGTTGTACCAGTCTACACTCCCACCAACAGTGGAGAAGGGTTCTTTTTCCCCCACAGCCCCATCAGCATTTGTTATTGGTTGATTTCTTGATGATAGCCATTCTTTCTGGGGTGAGATGGAATCTCAGTGTTCTTTTAATTTGCATTTCTCAAATGACCAACGATGTTGAACATTTTTTCATATATTTATTTGCCATTTGTATCTCTTCATCTCAGAAGTGCATATTCATCTCAGATGCCCATTTTGGATTGGGTCTTTGATTTTGGGGGGGGTCTGATTTTTTCAGTTCTTATTTTTTTTTTTTTGTGGGTACCGGGGGGTCGACCTCAGGACCTTGCGCGCCAGCAGGCGCCCGTGCCGCTGAGCGATATCACCGGCCCCTTTTTCATATGTGGGTTCCGGGAGTCGAACTCAGGCCCTCGCGCTTGCCGGGCAGGCGCTTAAGCCGCTGAGCCATCTCACTGGCCCTTTTTCAGTTCTTTATATATTCTAGATAGAAGGGACAGTTGGATAAAATTTTTTTCCCACTCTGTGGGTTTTCTTTTCACTCTGTTGGTGGTTTCTTTTGATGTGCAAAGCTTTTTAATAAGATGAGGTCCCAGTTGTTGATTCTTTGAAGTACTTCCAGTGCAGTTTGGATTTTGTTCATGAACTCTCTGCCTACCTCTATGTCTTCAAGGTTTCTACCCAGTTTCTCTTCCAGTAGATTTAGTGTTTCTGTTTTAATATTTAGATCTTTGATCCATTTTGACTTTAGTTTAGTGTATGGTGATAGACATGGGTCTAGTTTTAGTCTTTGGCATGTGGAAAGCCAGTTTTTCCACCACCACTTATTAAAGAAGCTATCTTTCTTCCAGTGAACATGTTTGGCCTCTTTGTCAAAGATAAGGTGGCTGAGTGTGTTTGTAGTTGTGTCTGCATCTTCTAATCTGTTCCACTGGTCCTCAGGTCTGTTTTTTTGCCAGTACCATGCTGATTTTATCACAGTAGCTTTGAATATAATTTCAAGTCAGGGATTGTGATGCCTCCTGCCTTGCCTTTGTTGCCCAGGATTACCTTTGCTCTTCTAGGTCTCTTCTGGTTCCAAATGAATTTTAGGAATGGTTTCTCTAGATCTGTGAGGTATGCTAATGGTATTTTGATTGGGATTGCATTAAATCCATATAACAGTTTTGCGAGTATGGCCCTTTTTACAATGTTGGTTCTTCCTATCCATGAGCAAGGGATATCTTTCAATTTTCTGATATCCTCTTCGATCTCCTTTTTCAGAGTACTGTAATTTTCAATTTATAGATCTTTTACTTCCTTTGTTAGATTGATTCCTAAGTATTTCATTTTTTTGGATGTTATTGTGAAGGGTGTGGTTTCCCTAATTTCTCTCTCAGTGAGTTTGTTGTCTGTGTACAGAAATGCTATTGATTTTTGAGTGTTAACTTTGTATCCAGCTACACTGCTAAATTTGCTTATTGTCTTTTGGTGGAGTTTTTGGGGTCTTCTATGTAGAGTATCATGTCATCTGTGAATAATGATAATTTAACTTCTTCCTTTCCTATCCTTATTTCTTGTATTTCTCTCTCTTGTCTAATTGCTCTGGCTAATGTTTCCAGAACTATATTGAATCGGAGTAGTGATAGTGGACATCCTTGTCTTGTTCCTGATTTTAGAGTGAAAGCTTTCAGTTTTTGTCCATTTAGTATGATGTTGGCTGTTGGTTTGTCATAGATGACTTTTATCAGATTGAGGTAAAGACCATCTATTCCAATTTTCTGTAGGGTTTTTTATCATGAATGAGTGTTGGACTTTATCACAAGGTTTTTCTGCATCTATTGTGATGATCATCTGGTTTATATCTTTGGCTCTGTTGATATGGTATATTACATTTATTGATTTGCATATATTGAACCATCCCTGCTTTCCCACGATGAATCCCACTTTGTCATGGTGTATAATCTTCTTGATGATTTACTGCATTCTGTTTGCTAGTATCTTACTGAGGATTTTTGCATCTATGTTCATTAGGCAGATTGGCCTGTAGTTCTCTTTTTTGGTTGGGTCTTTCTCCGGTTTTGGTATCAGGGTAATACTTGCCTCCAGGAATGAGTTAGGGAGTATTGCTTCCCTTTCAATTTCATTAAAGAGTTTGAAGAGAAATGGCATTATATCTTCCCTAAATTTCTTTTAGAATTGAGCCATGAATCCATCAGTACATGGGCTTTTCTTTGTTGGTAATTTTTAAATTACATTTTCACTTTCATTGACTGATATTGGGTTATTCAGAATTTTTATATCTTTTTGGTTCAGCTTTGGTAATTCATGCTTTTCTAGGAATCTGTCCATTCTGTGTTTTCCAATCTACATGAGTAAATATTTTCGGAGTAGGTATCGATGAACTGAATTTCCACAGGATATGTAGTGATTTCACCTTTTTCATTCCTCATTGCATGAATTTGTGGGGTTTTTTTTTTTTTGTTTTTTTGTACTGGGAGTCGAACTCATGACCTCCGCACTTGCCAGGCAGGTGCTGTACCACTGAACGATACTCCCAGCAAATTTGTATTCTTTGTTTCCTTTTTTTGATAAGCTTGGCTAGGGGTTTATCAATTTTATTTATTCTTTCAAAGAACAAACTTTTTGATTCATTAATTCTTTTTATTGTTTTCTTAGTCTCCATTGCATTAATTTCTGCTCTGATCTTTATAATTTCCTCCCTTGTATGAGCTTTGGACTTGACTTGCTCTTCTTTTTCTAGAAGTTTGAGGTGCAGCATTAGGTTGTTTATTTGTGCTCATTCTGTTTTCCTGATATGAGAATTCACAGCTGTAAATTTCCCTCTTTGGACTGCTTTCATTGCATCCCACAGGTTCTGGTATGTTGTATCTGCATTTTCATTTGATATTCGTAGATATTGTTTAATTTCTTCTTTAATTTTGTCTGTGACCCCTTGGTTGTATGGAGGTGTTATTTAATTTTCATTTAAGGTGTTTAAGGAGTTTTTGCAATTTCCTTTGCCATTAATTTCCAATTTCATTGCACTATGGTCAGATAATATGCATGGGATAATTTCAGTTCCTTTGCATTTACTTAGGCATGTTCTATGGGCTAGTATATGGTCTATTTCAGAGAACATCCCATATGCAGCTGAGAAGAATGTGTATTCTGATGTTATTGGGTGGAATACTCTGTAAACATCTACTAAGTCCATTTGTTCACAGGTTTGGTTCAATTCTGTTATTTCTTTGCTGAGTTTTGGTATAGTTGATCTCTTTGTGACAACAGGGTATTAAGGTCCCCCATTACAATGGTGCTATTGCTTATTTGATTTTTCATGTCTATTAATATTTGTCCTATATAATTGGGTGCTCCCATATTTGGTGCATATATATTTATGATTGTTATGTCTTCTTCTTGAAGTTTTCCCCTAATGAGTATATAGTGACCTTCTTTATCTCTTTTGATCACTCTTGGTTTGAAATTCACATTGTCTGCAAACAGAATAGATATCCCTGCTTTTTTCTGGGTTCCTGTTGCATGGAGTATTGTTTTCCATTCTTTGACTTTCAGTCTATGAGTTTCTTTTTGAGTTAAATGTGTTTCTTGTATACAGCATATTGTTGGATCTTTTTCTTGATCCATTTTACCAGTCCTTTTCTTTTGATTGGTGAATTGAGGCCATTTAAATTGATGGTTATAACTGATATGTATTGGCTTATCTTTGTCATGTTTTTTTCCTTCTGTTGGTTCCCTGCTTTTTCCCTCTGTTTAGTTGCTTGCCCTGCCTGGTGATTTCTTTCTGTTGTTGTTCTTGAAATTGTGGTCATTTTTATCTCTGTCTAGAATATCTTTCAGTACTCTTTGTAGGGTTGGTTTGGTGGTCATGAATTTCTTCAGTTGTTCTTTGTCATGGAAGTATCTTATTTCTCCATTAATTTTGAAAGATAGTTTTGCAGGGTACATCAATCTGGGTTGGAAGTTGTTTTCTCTCAGGACTTGAAATACTTCACTCCAAGCTCTTCTTCACTTGAGGGTTTGTGTTGAGAAATCTGCTGTGATTCTGATGGGCTTTCCTTTATAGGTGATCTGTTTCTTTTCTCTAACAGCTTTTAATATTCTGTTCCCATGCTGAATTTCTGGGATCTTGATTATTATATGTCTGGGTGTAGATTTATTTTGGCTATGGCTAAGTGAAGTTCTATATGCCTCACTTATCTGTATGTCAGATTCTTTTCCCATGCTTGGGAAATTCTCTGCTATTACATCTACGAATGGTTTTTTTTTTTTTTTTTATGTCATTTATGTTGACTCCTGCTTTTTCATTGACACCAATTATTCTTATATTATTTTTCTTTGTTTCATCTTGCAGCTGTTAAATTGTTATTTCCTGATCTTTTGTTATATTCAAGAGATCTTTCCTTTCATGATCGCTAGCCACAATCCTGTCTTCAAGGTCTGAAAGTCTGTCTTCAGTTTCCTTCAAGCAGTTTTGGCAGCTTGCAATGGAATTTCTAATTTCCTGCATATCTGTTTGAATCTGTTTCATGCATTCTATTTCTTTCTTATATTGACTGTGCAGTTTCCGTCCTTTTCCTATCATCATCTATTTTTTATCTATCTGTACTCTAGAGTTGCTAAGCAATTCCTTTATGAATATTGACATTTCTTTTTTTACCTGGAAGATTATTTCTGATCTGATTTCCTCTATAGCCTCATGGGTTTGTTTCCTTACTTTTGTTGCTATCATTTCAGAAATTTCAGTTCTGTGTCTTCCATTTTCCTTTATCTTGTTGTCTCCTGGACTTGTTCTGGGTGGGCTAGAAGTCTGAGATTGCATTTTGCTTCTGTGTCTTGTCATTTTCTATTTCAAAAATTTTTATTTTGTTTTCTTGTTGATTCTTGTTGATTCTTGTAAGTTTTTGCAGTAGGTAGCTATATCACTAGTGTTGAGATCTCTCTAGGAGAAGTCTGCTCCTCAGTGATGTCTTCTGTGTGTAGGAGGTTCTTGGCTTGTGTCTGTTCTAAGATTTTACCTTCCCAGTTAATGAAGAGTGAGATATTGATATCTATTTGGTTCAGTCCCCAGTTCTTTGGTGCTGAGCTGTGGTGAGGTTATTACCCCAGAGCTTCCCAGTATTGTTACAGAAGGGAGAACAACTGATTACAACAGATATGACATTCTGGCTAGAGCAGTATAAGTAGCAATAACAATAGCATCAAGCACAGTTTAGAAACTGACATACTGTGGTAGCTACTAATTTTATACCTTAAACCATAGGAGCAAAATCTACAATTATAAAACAGAACCGATTGTAAAGTGGGAGCTTGTATTCAAAGTGTTTCCCCTTGGTAGAGTGGTTTTAACGTGTGGTGGGGATATTTAAGAAGAATAGTGGATAAAACATAGATAACTGAAAAGAAAGTAGAAGCAAGGCTGGAAGACAAAGGATGATTATGCAAACTTTGGGAAACTAGAGGAGAGGGCAGAAGAGAAAGAATAACGGAGTAAGCAACGGATTATCTGAACTTGGTCTCTGGGTTTGGGGGATGGGATTAGTTTTCTGTGGCTGTAGTTCTTAGCCATTTAGAAAAGAGAAAAAAAAAGGAGAAAATAAAAAGAGAAAGAAGAAAAGAAAAAGAAAAAAGAAACTAAAACAAAAACAACAAAAAAGAACAGTGGCGGCTCCACTCGCCTGCTTCTATTCCGTGTGGCTTTGTCCCCAATGCTGGTTCACCTAATTTACCATCTGTTGGCTTGTATTGTTATTGTTGCTTCAGATTTCTCACACCACTAGTCTCTCCTATACATTCTGTGTGCCTTAGTTGGGACCCTACTGTGTCGCTGGCGTTCCCTCTGGTCTCTGGGCCTTCACGAGCTGTTCACCTCAGCCATGGCAGTAGCGAGGGGAGGGGCCCTTCTTTGGGCCTTCCTGGGCGGTTCACCTGGGTCAAGGCAGTGGAGATGGCGATGGGAGGGGCTTGCGCTGTTCACCTGGGTTCCCACGGGGGCAGAGAGGTGATCCAAAAGTTCTTTCTGATTGACCTCCATGTCCTTTAGACATTTCACCATCTTTTTTATGTGTGCATTTATTTTTAAACACCTCCTTATTTTCTAGAACTAAAAGATGTTTAAGGTTTATGTTGTAGTTTCCCTGCTCAGGCCTGAAATCAGCCATTTCTCTATGGAGCTCTTATTCCTCTGTTTGAAAATGATATTTGGAAATTAAGAACTGGGTGGTAGATGTGCTTAATTCTGCTGGAGTGTTAGTGGTTCCAGCCCCTCTCAGGGGACAGAGCTGGGAAATATGTGTGTATGTTAACCCATGTAGAAATACATCTATCCATATTTCTGTATATACCTGTCTATAAAATATCTTTGGCTCTAATGGAACACCACAGGATTCATCAAGCCTTCCTGTGAAAGAAAATATTAATTCCCTCTGAACAGTGTCTGCAACCTCCATTCCCCACCCGTTCTTCTCTATGAGCAAAAACCAAAGCTATTAGAGGACTGGTCAGCTATGCTCACCCCACTGTCATCTGGGCCACCCAGCAACCCACACAGCACCAGCCCTGTACCTTAAGGCCTGGAAAAGGCAGCAGAGAACCATCCGAGGACAAAGCACACACGGTGCAGCCTGGGATCAAATCCCCGCCCTGCCACGGTGTTTGCCCCAGGACAAAAGCTTTTTCTGTAGAGGTTAAATGAGATGATACTCAGATAGCTCTTGTTCGGTGTTAGCTCTGAGTGAGCAGGTGAAGAGAAGCACCGACTGTGACCTCTCCCATGTGCAAATCCACACTCTGTTACTGTGATTTTCCCTCACCAGGCCTCAACATTTCTTATTGTCTTCTTGGCAGTTTTCTGTATTTCCTGTTTTCTACAACAAACATGGTACTTTGTAATTAATAAAATTAATAAAAGAAAATTCAAAAAAGAAACAACACGTATCATACTCATTTAGGAAAACTGGTGTGATCCAAATGTGAATTAATGTTAAGCACCCATAGGCTTCCCGAGGACCAGTGTGCTTGGGTGGCTTTGAGTTCTCGGTATCAGACAGGTGCTCAACAAGTCCTCGTTTCTGTCTTCTTTCTTTTGTCTCTCCTGCTGATCCTTCCAGAAGCTCTACTGTAAACTGACGAGAAAAGCTTCCTCTCCTTTTTCTTTCCTATTGTGAGCAGAAATGGCCATGACCCAAAAAGTCACTGTCAAATGAGGTTCTGTCCTCTGGTTCTGTCACGCAGTCTTCCTCCCTAAAGTTGAAAGGTGAAGGCCTCTTTGTAGAAATACCTACCTGGAGTGTCCACACAAGGCACGAACCTGGGTGAACCCATCTCTCAGACCTGAGGCTCTGGGCAACTTGAGCTGATTTTTAACCAGGGCCCAGCTACCGCCTCTCCCCTGAGCCCTCATTATCTGCGCCGAAAACCTCAGGTCGCGCAGCCCGGAGACTCATGGCCTGCAAAGCAAAGCAGCTGGGCTCCGAGCTGCACAGCTACACCCTGGTGGCCCGGCTTCAGTTCTGTTTCTCTTCCCTTCCCTTCTTCGGAGGGAGGACAGAATACTTTAAAATTATATGCTCCTTCTCATTTAAAAAGATTAAAGAGAAATTTCAATAGATGGAGGGGGAAATGCTTTGGACTTCTAGAACCAAGAACTGAGAGATGTTCAATTGTGGAAGCCAAATTCACAAGGCTGGGGAAATCCAGTGTTTTCAGCAAAAGCTGGAGTGAACCGAGGGCTTGTTATGAATACAAATCTAGAAATATTTGAATGAGTTTAAAAAAATTAGCTTTTTTATCAGAGACCTCACTTTTCACATGAGCTACATTCCTTCCTAGTGGATTTACAACCGAGCTCCCTTCTTCTGCCTATGCATTTTTGAAAAGAACAAAAGCACTTTCTTCTTGTGATGTCCTTTGGGCTGAGTTATACCTTTTCTGATGTTAGTATGTAGAGCTTCCTCCTTTTCTATTTCTGTAGACAGACGCACTTAGCATCTTCTACCTGGAGTACCGGTTCAGCTTTCCAGCTGCCTCCGCACCCCCACCATTTTTTTCTGCAGGACTTCTCAGAGCCTTTAATATCCCATTGATTTTCTAAGAGGAAAATCATAACAACATGCACATTTCCCAAACTTACTTGGCCATGGAATCTTTTACTTAGAAGATATCTATTAACAATTTCTCAGGCCCCTAGTGTTCTGGGAAAACAATTTAGAACACTCTGCCTCCCTATCCAAGATCATTTTTGCCTCTCTCCTATCTTTCTCCTGACACTTACACATGAACTCTCTGCAGGTCCCTAAATGTGCTATCTTATTTTAAGCTTCAGGGCCTTTGCATATGTTATTCCATCAATCTGGAAAACTGTCCCCTTTGGCCTCTGAAATGGACACTGCCACCTCTCTGAGGCTGACAAGGACACACTAGCCTCCATTTTCCTCTACCACCTCACCCATGTCTTGTTAGCATTTCCCGCGACTGTAACTGTGTTTCTGCCCTATGAGTTCTTAGTCTTGACTCTTCCTCTTTCAAGGTTTAATTCTTCAGCCTCCCATCAATTCCATGAGACACGCATTTTTCCTTAAAACATTTTTTAAACTTAGCAAGAATTAGTTTCTATTGCTTGCAATAAAGATAAAATCCTAACTTCCACATCTAGGAAGAAGAACTCTAAAATACCTTTAGCCTAAGAAACGCATGTTGAAAATGACAAAAACCACTTAGATCTATTTTCATAGGGGGATTAATGCTCAGAGGGCCCAGGAAAAGCTCAGCCTGCTCTGAGTGGTGGACGCAGTCATGACTCAGCTCCTGGGTGTGCCCTTTTCGGAGGGCAGGGTTGCAAGTATTAATCCAGAAGGGGTGGTGCCCACATTCCTTTATAGCAGCCAGCTCCAGCTCCACTGGCAAACAGCCTCTCCTTGAGGGCAGGGACCAAAGCATTTGCAGTTTTTGACCATGCCAAGTTCAGAATGCATCCTCAGAAGCCATAGCGCAAAACTTCTCAAAGGAGGGCTTGATCTCCCAAAGCAAATGAAGGACATAATAAAGGAATGCTAAAGCGGGCCCAGGACCTTTGCAAGATCACTTGGCCACTCCTTTCAGAGAGGAGTGGGCCTATTTACCCTTGCCTTGGATCTGGCTGATCTCGAGGTTTCCTTTAGCCTAAAGCACATGGTAGAAGCAATGCCGTGCTGGTTCTGACCTTGGTGCTCACACCTACAATCTCGAGTCCTCAGTGCTTTGGAGAAACCAGGTCTGTCCAACAGGAGGATAAGAGGTGTCATGGAGAACCAGGAGCTTCCAGCCAAGAGCCAGCACCCATACCCTGGGCATGTGAGGGGTTCTCTGGTGTCACCAGCTGCATGCAGCTGGAGGAGCGAGCCCAGTGAAGACCAGCAGAGAGCCATCTGCCAGCACCAGGAGGAATAATACATTGCTGCTTTAAGCTGCTATGTTTGTGAGTAGTTTGCTACCCAGTGCTAGATCTTAAAACAGAAAGAAAGCTTCCGAACCCACCCAGGGTGGAAAGGGCTGAGCTTTAGGAGACTGGGTAGGGGAAGGTGCTCCTCTCACTAAATCTGCACAGTACTCTGGGTATCAGGAATGAGAACGACGAGATGCTTCCTATACAGAGCAAGAGATGGCAGGCACAGACGGGAGAAGGTCGGCTGGAGCTAAGCTGTGCTCTCCCTGCCTCTGCCATAACATTCCAGGCGTGGCTTACCCTGAGACAGAGGAAGAATTAGTTCCCTCCCTCCTTGCCCTCCCCTCCTCCCTTTCATCTACATTATCTGCCCCTGAACCATGACTGTTCAGAACAGACCATAATTAATGCTATCTGCACACTCTGGGAGCTACAATTACTAAGTGGAGTTAAGTAAAGTCACAGAGAACTCAAAAGCAGGTACGATGAGGGCAGGCCAGAGGAGAGGCTACACGGTGAAGGCTTCCTGGGGCAGGAGGAAGGTAGGATGCCAGGCTTTCAGGGCACCTGTGCTTGGCCTCCCAGGGAGGGAGAGCCTCAGCAGGGAGAAGGGGGTAGGAAGACTTCTAAGGCAGAGAGGGGAAGGAGCAGCCAAGAGGGACCTGCCAGAGGCACCAGCCCATGCCCCAGGCCATTCTGCCCCTTCCCCAGCCATAGTCCCCCTCCTTCCCTCCCCAAGGTCTCCTCCCGATGTCCCTCCAGGTGATGCTGATAAAGTTTCTTATTCCTCTGCCCTCTCCTGTGTCCAACCTTGGTTGGAATAATCTGGAACACTAATGATATTAGAAGAGCTACTAAGACCTGAGAATGCCCACAGGTAGTGGTTCTAGTGTTGAGATTTTAAGGACTCCTTCAAGAAATTAGTGATACTCTTAGCACCAATCAATTGAGAAAACACATGTGCAAAAATAGATTTTGGTTCTCTCTACAAAAATGCCCTCCAGGCCTAGGAGCAGGTAGAAAACCACCAGAACCTACTGACGGAAGGGAAGAACCATGCAATCACACAGACTACACTTCTAGCAGAGCCTTCACTGTTTTAACCTCCAAAAGACAAGATTGCAGGCTCTGGAAGGGGCATGCGGTAGAGGAAAGACAGATCCCCAAGGTCCAGAGGTCCCACTGGGACATCATCCTCCAGCTTCTCTGAAAGAGAGGCGATATTTGCAAATGTAAATCTCATGGCTGGGCTGGGCATGCCTCAAAATGGGCTGAACTCTGTTCAGTGCCACACTGGCATCACCTTAAGAGTGTCTAAGGCAGTTTGAAAGTGCAGTAGGCTAGAAACCACTAATTAACTAACTTCTGGTTCTTCTACTAACTAGCTGTGAGTTTTTGCAAATTTTCTGCCTCTCTAAGCTTCAATTAAAGGTGGGGGGGACTGGTGAGATGGCTCAGTGGCATAAGCACCTGCCTGGCAAGCGCAAGGGCCCGAGTTCGACTCCCAGATCCCACATACGAAAAAAAGGGGCCGGTGATATTGCTCAGTGGCACAGGTGCCTGCTGGCGCGCGAGGTCCTGAGGTCGACCCCCGGTACCCACACACACACAAAAAAAAAGGTGAGGGAGGGTGGGGATGGGAGAGGAATTTTGAACTTGCCCTCCAAAACACTGTCAAAGGGCCAACACCCTGAGCCAATGGTTCCAGAAGGCTCTGCACTTCTGAGCTTCAGGCTCCTTATCTGTAAGATGGGAATGAGATGTAACAGTCAAAGGAGAAGCCAAGTTGTGAAAATGACTGCCACATAGCAAGTACCAATTAACGCTCACTTCCTCCCTCCCATCCTGCCAGGGCTTGAGGGCTCCTTCTCCAAGTCTCATCCTCATCTTCTTACTGAGTCTCTAATTTAACCATTCAGAATGAAATGTCCCCTCTCTGTAACATGGGAAGGACGCTGAGAAGGGGAGTGTCATGACTTCAGACACACTTGGGTATCCTGGGAGGCAGCTGGCAGGCTGCCTACTCCTGTCCCTGGCAAGGCTGGGTTCCTGGCACAGAACAGAACTGGCCTACGGCAGAACCATGGGACTCGCGACTGGTGATGCCAACTCCCTT
Organism: Erethizon dorsatum; assembly: GCA_028451465.1. Classification (NCBI taxonomy): domain Eukaryota; kingdom Metazoa; phylum Chordata; class Mammalia; order Rodentia; family Erethizontidae; genus Erethizon; species Erethizon dorsatum. The sequence goes on along the minus strand of CM051827.1, from coordinate 101,835,886 downwards.
CAGGCCAGGCCAGAGTCAGGGCAGGCACAGACAGTGACAACCACCCATTTTGCAACAAACAGGAAACCAGTTCACCAGCCTCAAAAATAGAACAGACAAAGCCCCCGAAATAGGAGGCTCTGACAGTGGGGCAGCTCAGGTTTCGAACAGTGCTTCCTGGCGGGCCACAGAGCATGTGCTGTTGTTTTTGTCATTTCATACGAGAAAAGACCTGGCCCCTCCTTTATAAAGATGACTGGCGTCTGGGGCCAAGACCAGGAGGCAGGTGGCCAATCAGGCTTCCTGTCTTGCCTCAGCCCCACCTTCCCAGTCTCTGATCCAGCCACCAATGGTCCCAACCACAAGGGCCACAGAAGCCCTGACCCCTGTCTTGTCCCAACTCTAAACGGGGCTGGTCCTGGGACGTCTGCAGAGTGAGTCTCCCACACTCAGCACTGCGTTTCCTGTCGCCCCTCTTCTTGTGCAATGCTGTTCACTCCCAAACTGCTTCCACAGGCATCCAGAGGCCTCCCAGATCACAGCATCCAAGGCCATTCTAGCAACAGGCCCCAGCAGACCCTCCACGGGACCCCTGAACAAGGCATGGAGCTGGGCTCATGCTGTTCCCTCAGCCGAGGACACCGTTCCCTGACACATGTTGGGGGAGCGTAATCACTTCAGTGGTGTTGTCAAGGACAATATCACACAGTTCCCCGCTGAGGGGATATGGGGGAAATGTGTCAGGTCTTAGCCCTAGGGAAGACTGCACATCCAGGGCCCTTGATGCCTTTTTATCCTGTGGACTCCATGACTAAGAACTGCCAATTGATTATGTTCCCTTTTTGTTTTCCTTGCTAAGACAAATTGACAGCCAAATTTATTAATCACCTCCCATGGGTTTAGGTTCTAACCTGCTCATGGCTTTATTTTAGTTTTTTCCCTTACTTTCTATGTGCCTGATTTCCTCATTAACTTTCTTTTACCTTCATGTAGAATATCTGTGCACTTTTGCAAATCTTTCTTTGGAATAACATGAGGTTTACATAAACAATTGACCAAACAACTCCCGTTACTCTGTAAAGCCCACTGCAAATGTTCCCACCTGTGATTTCTCTACAAAGGTGAGTTCGCTCCCCAGGGGTCCCACAGCCCTTGTCTATACCTTGCGGGATTACTTTATCTGTTTCTTCAAATCTCTACATCACACAGAAGGTTCTGGGGTGAAAACTGAGAGCCCCATCTGGTCACCTCTGCCATATACCCACAGTCCCTCACACATCAGCTTGTCTAATCCAGATGACCTTCTGGACCAGGATAACAAGACAGGCTCAGCAATGTTAGGTGCGCATACAAGGTCACTCACTATGGAGGGGCAGACCCGGCACAGAACCCTGGTCTCCTAACTTGGCTTGGGCTCATCTTGTGGTCATGCAACATGTGAAAAAGAGCTTCTATGTAAAAGAGAGAAAAGGAGAAAAAAGGAGAAAAATTAGGTTTTCTTAGATCACGAAATAATTCACTATGAATGTCAAATTCATCTTTACCACTTATGGCATTTAAAACATGGCTTAATTCACAAAAATCCATTCTCTACAACTGTCCAGAGAAATGCATATGAATTTAACTGTGGCACCCTCACAGTTACCCTCCAATAGGCTGGGTAAACAGATCTGAGAATTTAAATCACATTGTTTTTAGAGGGGATGCTGGGAATTGAGCCCAGGACCTCACCATGCTAAAGACAAGCTCCATCACTGAGCCACATTCTACTCCCAAATCACATGCTGGACTGTCTTAGAGCATCCAATCCCCACCCCTACCACACATGAACACACACACACACACACACACACACGCACATTTTTAAACTCTGGGAAGTGGTTACAGCATAAAATATAACCAGAAGACAAGAGCTAATTTTGCAAGAAGCTTCCAGAAGAAAACAAAGTTTCCTAGTGAGCAAGTGCATATGGACTGTGAGGCCAATCTTTCCCCCAGCCCTAGAGTGTCTAGATAATTAAACCACATGAAAGGATTTTAAATATTTAATGTCCCACTTGGGAACCTAATTGGCCTGATGTGTTTAACTTAAATGCCCACTGAATATATACCAGTTACATCCAGGGAATGAGGAAGGCGGAAACAACTGACAGGGTTGTCTAGGTCTGTGTCCACACGACCCTGGGCAAGCTTTGGACTTTCCCTCTCAAGCTCGGTTTTCTACTGTAACTGAAGGGTAACAACAGCGCCACCTCCTAGGGGCATAGTGAGGCTGGAGCTGGCACAAGGCGCATGTTGGATAAATCACCATGCCCCAGGCAAAAGTCAGAGCTGAGGGGCACAGGGAGCATCTCCTGCCTCTGTTCCCTTTGTCCTTATCCCTCCCTGATAAGATCCCCTGTCCTGAAGGTTGTAGGGGCACAGGCTGACCCCTTCTCTGAGTGAGCGTCCTAGGGGTTGACTCCCTTGGGGACCACAGACTTGGGACTAAAGCCCTCTGTGCCATTCACACTCTTTGGGACCTTGGGCAAATCACTTCTCCACGAGCTTCAGTTTCCCTGTATATGAACGGGGGTGGGGGTACTGAGTCATTCCATCTGCCTCTGGAAGTGTGACGAGAGTAGGAAGCAGGTGTCCCCACCTGGTGCAGGCCTGGGGCCAGTGAGAGTGGCTTCTGTCGGAGCACCACTATGACTAAGAGCAGGGCAGGAGGGACAGCTCTGTGCTCCCTCTACAGTGTTTCAGTGGGATGAAGCCAGCAGGACCACCTGCAAGGACTCTGTGGAGTAGGAGCTCCCAGCTCAACACTTTTGCTTCCCCCACAAAGGCCAACCCTATGAGACCCAAAGTGTGATGTGCTCATCCCCTGAACCCTCACTGACACCCCACACCCCCACATGCCCTTGCGTCCCTCAGGATGACAGGGAGAGTCACTGGTCACTGGTCAACGTGTGAGTGGCTGGGGTGGCTGGGCTTTATTTCCTCTCTTCTTCCACCCCACTCCACCCCAACTCACTTCCCCCTCTTAATCTCCACCACTCTCTCATGCTCTGGTGTGTGTGGGGGCACAGGAGACACCCTATGCACAGGATATGCTCAAAGATCCCCAGGGGATGCCTGAAGCTGTAAAGTCCTAAGCCCTGTATGTACTCTGTTTTGTCCTAGCATCACCACCTGTCCCTCCAAGTCTCATGTCCTGGTGCTTCCTCTCCCGCATGACTTGTGCATCTGGGACCATTATCAACTAAAATAAGAATTAACCCAAACACCAGTGCTGCGACAAAACAACAGTTGGTCTGTAATCCAGATGGCTGCTAGGTGACAGGGAGGTGGTGGACAAAGGGATGAGCTGTCTCCCAGGCATGACAGAGCAGGATGGTGAGAGATTTCATCACCCTACTCTGAATGGTGGGCCATTTAAGACTCAGGAGTTATTTCTGGAATTTTCCACTTAAAATTTCAAACCACAGTTGAAACCTGGGTAACAGAAATGGAAATTGGAATAAGGGGGACAGCTGTAGTGCCCACTGGCATGTTTCACAATCAGAAGAGCAGCACATTTAGCGAAGAGCATGGCTCCCAGCTTCTGGAACCTTCCACCCTACCAGTGGGCTGGCCTCATCTTAGTAGCTGGGCACTGCAGCTGGGCCACCTGGGCAAGATCATGGCGCTGAGAGAGGAGGGACAGAGGAATGCAGACACATTGATTCCATTGTGTGTTAGGCCTTGTGGTACGTGTAAGGGACCCAAAGGATGGAATAAAGGAAAAGCCATCAGGAACCAGCATGTTTAACCTCTGTAGTGCCACGCCTTGGGCCAGGTACTGGGAGAAAAGGAAGGAGAGATGGAGTGAGGGAAGAAAGTGGCCTTCATGGAGACACACAGTGCCTGCAGAATCCTAGCAGGTGGCTGCTCCTAGGTGCAAAGGTGAGGGCAGAAAGGGGAGGCCATGTTCTTGATGTCTCACCTGGGGCAAGTTGTGTACCAGAATGCACACCTGGGTATACCTGGCTCCAGCACTGCTGACGATAGAACCAAACAAGAAAGCAAATGAAGGTGGCACAGCACGGAATTGGCTGATACTGTCAGGCAAAAGGCGCTCGAGAAGGGCAGAAGGGCCGACATAATCTGTCTGGGGAAGGAGGTGGGCAGGAAGGACTACATGCTGGGTGTGATGTTTGGTCCGAGTCTGAATGGGGAATGTGTGGGACTAAGTCAGGAGGTCAGGGGGACAGTGAGCAGGAGCAAAAGCACCAAGGTGCTGGCAGTGGGGGCAGGGAAGGGGGCAGTATCAGGAAGTTTCCACCAAGAGTGAATGAGGCACCTTGAGGTCCCTGCTGTCTTCCTTGTAACTCCCGCCCCAGCATTGCTGCTGTTTCCAGATAATTAGTCATAGCCTAAGCGTGTCACCAAACACTTAAGGGCATTTATTGTGTGCTGGAAATTCTCCTAAGCACTTGAAAACATTACTTCATTGAATCCTCACAGCAGCCCCATGAGGTGGAAAGAGTCCTCCCTCAGTATACACAGGAAGTTGGTTCTAGGACCTCCAGGGATACCAAAATTCACGGATGCTCAAGTCCCTTATACAAAATGGTATAATATTTATATATAACCTATGCACATCACTTATATACTTTAAATTATCTCCAGACTTCTCATATACCAGGTATGATGTACCTCTGTGTAAATAATAGCTATTATACAGTATTGTTTAGGGAATGCAAGAAAAAAAGTCGGCACACGTTCTGTACGCATGTAGTTCCCCCCCAAATATTGTCAATCTGTGTTTGACTGAATCTGTGGATGCAGAACATTCAGATGCAGAGGGTCATCTGTACTGTTTATTCTTGCTTTAGTGATGGAGAACTAGGGAAAAAAAGAAGTCAGTTAACCTGTGCAAGGCGGGGCTGGACTTGAACCTTGGCAGGCAGGCAACAGGGGGCCTCTGACCACACTGCCTGCTGCCTCCCAGATCGCAGACTGCTTTCGCTCTTCCCTAACAAGTCCAGCTTCCCCAGTCTCCTCCTCTCCCGGGCTGCAGGCACCTCCCAGGCCAGGCCATGTGTCCTCCTTCTGTGTGTCCTCCCAGCCTGGGCTTTGTCAAGGAATTTGACAGGCACATCATGACTGACTGGCAGACTCCAGTGGGGTGCAAGCCCTGTCACAGTCTGGTCTGGGCTGGGAACCAACAATTTGTTGACTTAATCAGGCAGATGTGGAAAGGTGTTGTCATGGTGGCCAGGTTTCTATTCCAGGCAGCCAGGGTGTAATTAAATGTCCTGACCTGCACACCTCCAATTATTGCACAAGAGCTGGTTTCCCGGGGCTGTTAACTAGCAATTATGGAACCTTCCACTGAAATTCCAAATCACTTAGTAAAGATCACTTCCTTTATTTATTTTTCAGATTTGGGGACAGAAGTGGTATGGAATTATTGCCCAAATTACAAGCGACATCCATTATTTAAAACAGTTTTATTCAAGTAGGTAATCTGGAGCAAGTGCTGAAGCCACAGGCCTGTTTGTTGTGTTATAGGCTCCTGTTTAAGGCGCACCTACTGTGTGCCAAGTACCCCAACAGGTGCTTTAAATGCATTGTGTGACTTAATTCTTATAATAAACCTGAGAGGTGTGTGTTACACTTCCATTTTGTAGACAAATAAACTGAAGATCAGAAAAGATAGTTGACCCTCCCAGGGTCACTCAGCTGTACCTGGAGGGTTCAGATGTTTTAGCTGGACCCATCTACCTCCAAACACTGGGCTCTTCCCATTAAACTAGGTGGTTTCAAGTGAAGAAACCCAGTTTGGGGTTCAGCAGAGAGCTGGAGGTATGTTGTGCAGAAAGTCCAGAGAAGTTTCAAGTATTCCCTTCTCCTGCCTACGCCTGAAGGCTGAGGGGAGGTAGGGTTCTCTTCCAGCCTCCAGGAAGGTCACCACATGGGTAATACCCTTCACCATTGAAGGTTCAGACGTATTTCTATACTAACAAGAGAAATTTGAGGAAGCTTGAGAATAGAAGAGCCTGGAAAGAAAAGTGGCTGGTGCCAAAGACACAGTCCACACACACCACTATGGTGCTCATGGCAGATATCACTAATCAATAGTGATGGCCCCCAGGCTCCCCATCTCAGTACACACAATTCCTCCAGTGAGCTGAATTGCCCTTGAAGATGCAAATTATCTGTTCTCTCTGTCTTAGATATGTGGCGGCCATCCTTCCTACATATAAAAGTCTAACATGTGGTTTGACTGATAGCTATCTTCCTGATTTATGAATTTTTGTTTTATAAAAGCATAAAATCAAATCATATTTAATCATACATTTAACCAATCACTTTTAATGAACAGGATAAATGTCCTTAATGAACAGGATAAAAAATATCCCTGAAAATCTATAGCATATCATTGTTACTGTTGACCATGGATGTATAACCTGGGCCTACACAAAAAAAAGAAGAAGAAGAAAAAAAGATGCTAAATAAACACATGAGGAGGGCTGGGGCTGAAAGTGGTAGCTCGGTGGTAGACTGCTTGTCTACCATGGTGAGGTCCTGGGTTCAATCACTGAAAAACACACACACACACACACACACACACACACACACACATGGAATAAATAAGTGGGAGGCAGCCTGAGATGGAAGACAAAGAGGAAGTGGAGGGACCCTGAGGATAAACTATGCTGACATCACCATCTCACCAGAGTCCGCACCTGGCTGGGGACTTTCCTGAACCCATAAATTATTTTTAAATGCCTTATTTCAGAAGAGAAATATCCAAACAATATGCTCATCTGATGAAAAAGAACAGTGCACATGCACACACCAGATGCGTGTGGGTGAATCTCCCCAAGTTGCAGCCAGCCAGGTTTTACATTTAACTTAATCAGGCTCCAGTGTTCAGGACCGAAAGCTAACTGCAAACGTTCTGAAGCCTGACCTCACCCTAGGGTTCACAGACAGCGTGCCAGCCATGCGCAAGGCCTACAACTAAGGCCCCAACTAAGTAGCCTCTTCCAGAAATGAGATGCTACCAGTCATGCATAAGAAAGCAAAAGTCCACAAGCACCTTAGCAACAGGGCCTGTAGGTGACTTCAGGATTGAGACAATGATTTCTCTTATGTACAGGGAAGACCCATCCAGAGAAAGGGCAGATACCAAATGTCCATCCTGGGCCCCTTGTTACCTATCTGCCACCGCCCTCCCCAGGGCCTCCGCTCAACAGGAGAAGCAGCAGCCTTTACAACTCTTGGCCACCAGGGTGGTACTGGCAGCAGCAGGTTCTGCCTCATGCTGAGCGGCCTCAGCAATCTGGAACCCCCATGGAGCTCTCCAAGGTACTGACCCTTGTTCCTGGCTGGGCCCCTAAAAACAGTGCCATGGTGAACAGGAGCTGTTCTGAGTTTATATATGTCTACACAGCTACAGTCTTTAAAAATGAATCAATTCAAAATAAATTTAGCTTCATTGTTATACTATTTGTATCACGGATAAAATAGAAACATTCTTGATACTTTTCATCCTCAATGGTAGTGTGGATCTTTTGAGAGGACAGCTGGCTGATGCAGCATGTGGGTCACGAATTGGCTTACAGTAGCCCTGAATCCTCACACCCTTGAATCTTGCCTGTCCTATATTCTGACCTTGTGCTCTTCCCAGTCCCTTTCTATCAACTCCAAACATCTAGATTGACCTTTTTAGCCCTTACAGGGCACTGTGGTTGTTTACAGACTTGCTTGTCTTTCCTACTTGTCTGAGTTTTCCTGTGCTGCAGGCTCTGGCTCACCGGGGTCTTCCTTTAGTGGGCACTGTGTGGTGGACAGATCATGACTAACCTCCTGCTGTGACTCCTTCTCTTAAGCCCTTAGCTTTTCCTACTCTCTGTTCCACCGGCCAGTCATCTGGGCTGTCCCCCTGATGGTGGGCACAGTGGCCTGCATGGATCTTCTACTGGGCTGGGCCCATATCTTCTGTTTACTTGTTTGTCTGCAGTATTTTCTAGAGGAAAAGAGTTTGTGACTCGGTTATATTTGTCATCTTACCCCATAGAAATACAAGAACAATGAAGGTTCTTTTGAATGCTGCTTTGCACTATTCTAAACACTTTACATGCATTTGTTTTCTTATTAATCATCAAGACCGTAAGGCAAATGCTGACATTATCCTCTTTCCTGTGACACCCCAGGTGGGCCCTCTGGGGTAGGGATGAACTTACAGCATACACAGGGACCGAACCCCTCTAGAGGAACAGCCTTTCACTGTTGTGCTAAGCTGGGGAGAGGGCAGCAAAATGCCAGGAGGTGAGAAATAGGAACTGGGAGGTAAAAAGTTAGGCAACGGCTAAGTTTTTGTTTTTTTGTTTGTTTGTACTATGGTAACTCCTTAGGGGGCAAACTCACAAAAATAGTAGCTATTGTAGATGTAAAGATGAATTGTTATCTAACTTCCAAAAGAGTCATATAATTTAGAACTGGAAATATTGGCTTATTTTAACGATGCACATGTAGAGGTGCAGGGAAGACTCCAAGTGTCTGAATTGCAAAGTACTGTGTCCCACAGGCACAGGCTTAAGAAGACAGGTGGGCACCTCGTCAAACTGCTTTTACAAAGGCATAGAGAACCTCCAGGTCATATTTCAATCAATAAAACAACAGAGATCATTAAATTATCTGCTACCTTAGTACCCGCACAGCTACTCTCAGGCCTGAGAGAGACGCTACGAGATCTGTCCTGCAGGGGGCGCCAGAGGCGGTCCTTCCTGTCAGATGGGGCCTTTGTCACCAGACACACAAACACAAGACCCTCGGTGGCAACGGACAGATGTTTATTAAGCAGCCATGAATCTGAAATAAGTCAAAGATGGGGCCAGCTAAAGAGATGTCTGAATCTAGAAGAACCTCAGCAGCTCTCTTGCATGATTCTCTAACAGTTGGTCCACGTCTGCACTGTGTTTCCACCTGGAGACCTCCTTTTCAAAATGAAAGTGACTAGTTTGTTCGGGAAGGGAAATTAACAAATACCAAGACTAGTGAGGGAATCTGAGGTTGCTCTGGCCCAGAGAAGACTGGCCAGTGGGCTGAGACCTGCTGCACAAACAGTTCTCCATCTGCAGAACAAGAACAGCCACTCCCGTAAAGTCACACTCTGTGGATAGATAAGTGGGAGCCTCATCCCAGATGCAGCCTTGTGGGATAAGCCCAGGGGGTGGGGGGCGGACAGTCCTCCTCACAGGGCTCAGAGCCAAGCAGCTTTCTGGTCCTGGGTACCTGTGCTCTGGGGCCTCTGAGACTTTTAGATCAAGAAGGGTTTCAACTGTCTCTGGCCCTGGTCCAACGCCTTCATTTTGGCGATAAGTACAGTATTGTACTCAGGTTCCAGGTTCCATAGCCTGTAAGAAATTGAAGGATCCTTGAATCTAGTTATCCAGCCCCAATCCAGCATTCTCTCCATTTGGCCAGTAGGGGGCGCCACTATTCATCAAACGCCTGTTGCACTTCGGTGATACAGAAGCAGTAGCATCATGATAGCTGCAAAACAGTCTCATACACCTTCCAGGCAATCTCTGCCAGGTGGCCCTCTTCCCAGACACACTAAGCAAGACCAAAGGCATGTAGGGAGCCCGAGAGCCATGAGCCCAAGTGTTCTCTTTCTATTATCAGGGGTGTGACTTCTCTCCCCAGGACCACGGCAAATAGACTGGCAGTGGAAATCTCTGGCTGCCAGCTATAGGGAATATAGTCATCCCTTGGTGTCATCAGGGGATTGGTTCTAGGACTCTCCTCCCCAACACCAAAATCTGAGACTGCTCAAGTCCGTTACATAAAATGGTATATAACATTTGTATGAAACATGCATAGCCTTCCCTATACTGTAAATAACCTCTAGATTATGAATGGTACCTAATTCAGTATAAATGCTATGCAGTAGTTAACTGTGTTGTTTAAGGAGTAATGATGAGGAAAAACAGTTTGTACACTTTCAGTACAGTTGCAACTGTTTTCCTAAACATCGTCAACCCACAGTTGGTTGAATATGCAGACGCAGAGCCCTCAGATATGGAGGACCAAATATGCATATACCTTTTAGACAAAAGTAGAAGCCTTAGAGTCACAAAGCCATCAAATAGGAAGAGGCAGTGCTCTGTTATGCCCAGTAAATAAGCATAATGCCTGAGAGACCATTAAGGTAGCAAAGATGAGGAGCCCCCCACTTACTTCATGCACAAAACTTTTGCTTTTTAATTTCAGAGCAAAGATGCAGTTCCTAAACATGGGGTCTTCCCAGCCAGGAGGCACATGCATGAAGGACCCATGACAGTGGCTGCCCCACAGAACCACATGGCATTTGTCACAGAGCAGCATTTTCCTCTCTGGCCTTTCAGCATGATCCTCTCACCTGTGGACCCAGTGCCCTCCTGCAGTTACCCAGAGCTGCCCACATCATGCCCTTTCTAAAACCTTGGCTCTTCCCCACCCCACACACTCCATCCTCCAGTCGTGGGGGCTCCCTTTCTTGAAGTTCTTGACCTTGAGCACCATGAATTCTGCTGTCTGAGGGAAATCCCTAGAAGATGCTGAATAATGAGAGCCAAAGAGATGGGACTTTTTTTTCTTTTCTCTGGCCACGGATGAAATTCGAGCCCCAGTCCGTCATGTCTGTGAGGCTTGTGGAAAGCTGGCTTTGACCACAGAGGCTGGAGAAGAATGAGTGTCCTTTGCCAGCACTCAGCAGACATTTATCTGACATGACCTCTGTGCTCACACTGCCAGGGCTGGAGCTCAGAGTTGCACAAACACATGATTATATGTGATGGTTCCTGTACTGTGCATACTGTACTGATCACCTCAGTTCATCCTCACAGCCACTGGGGTAGGTAGTGTGCTCTCATTTCACAGATGAGGAAATGTGAATCCAAGAAGGTTGAGGAAACTGCCCAAAGTCACAGGGCTGAGAAAATACAGAGCCAGAACTTGAACTCAGGTCTCACTTCTCCAAGGCCAGTGGCTCCCATCAGATGACAGCCAGGAAGCTTACAGAACATGGGTGAAACACTTTTTCAAACTCTATTTAGAAAAAAGAGTTGGCCCAAAATATGCTCGGCTCAATCCTTAGCATGCGCATTACCCCTTCCTCACCGCTCCCATGTGCTCTCCCCACAAATCTTTATTGTGCATATTAACAGGTTCCAAAGAAGTTATTTCCAATTTTCAAACAAAGAGTTGCTTCGTCTTCCTAAAATCATTTCTTTAAATAAATCCACTAATATAATTATCCTTTTTTTTTTTTTCCTTAAAGGCATTTATTGAGTGTCTAACGCATACATAGCACTGTTCTGGGTTTGGGGACTCAGCAGTAAGCCGGAGAGATAAGGTACCTGCTAAGATGGAAATAATGTTATAGCAGAGCAGACAGACAATAAACAAAGTACAAAGGTAAATAAGATGATTCCAGGTAAAAAGTTATATGGAGAAAATAAGATGACTTGGGAGGTAACAGGAAGTGAAATTTGAACTGATACTTAGTACTGGTTAACTGAGAAGAAGGCAGCTATGTACAGATCAGGGAGAAGAAAGTTCTAAGCAGAGAACAAGTACAAAGCCCTGGGAATGGAAATGGCAGTGGTCATGGCCAGTGTTGATGGGACTTAGAGAGTTCAGAGGAGGGCAGAGGAGATGAGGGGGCCCCGTGTGTTCTGGGAAGGGGTTTAGGTTTTGTTCTATCACACGTGCAACATGCCCGCCATGCTTAGAAATATGATTGCCTTCAGAACTAAGCCACTAAACCTCACACTATGCATGTAGTCAGTCACCTGTTGGCTCCTGGAATGACTGCCCGGTTGAAAAGTGTCTTCAGTGAACCAAGGATTAGCGAGCAGACAGTGGCAGAGCAGGCTTTTGAACCCAAGTCAGCCTGGCTCTGCATGCCAGCCTCTGAGCAGCTCTGACAGGAAGCTCAGAGGCACAGCACATATAAAGAGAGAAGTAACAGCAACACCCAACAGAAAGCAGAGTCTTAGGTGGCCCCTTGCTCCTGGCACAATTGAGGTGGGTCGGGGAACAGCCACAGACCAGGCTGCCCAACTGGTGAGACAAGAAGCTTGAAGGTTTTGCCTACTTCGAGTCAAACACAGAAAGCAAGTTTTTATCAAATTAACAACTAATAGCATCCCTCCTACAACACTTGTTAGCAATTCACGATACGTGTTTTCAAGCATGGTTCTCTTCAGAGGCCAAAGAGAAAGCTGGGCAGAAATGGCATTCCCGACTCCTTCCTTTTGCCACACTTTTGCCTCCACTCGCACTGTCCACCAGGAAGATGCAGCCCACCGTTCCAGACTTGGCTCAAGCACCAGCTCCTATGAGAAGCCCTCCTGGCATCTCTATCCTCGTTTAGGTCAAGTCAGTCACCTCTAAACTCATCTCTTTCTTTTATAACACTCACTGCACCATGTGCATCTGATGGATCATGTGTCCACCCCCGCTCCACTGTGAGCCAGCAGGGGGCAGGCAGTGTCATTCGACAGAGAATTGTACCCATCACAGCATGTAACACAGAGCCAATAGTTACTGAGTGCTTGTCGCTGACCCACTGCTGGTAGAGAGAGGTTTTCCACCACACTGATGACTGGCAAAGCTGAGACCCACATCCAAGCCTCAGATCATGTTTTCAGCCATGAGGAATGGTTATGTAACAGTTGCTAGGTCAGGACAAAGGTTATAAAGACATGAGAGGGACGATCATTTAGGGTGGAAGAAAGTTTTGTTCTGGCAGAGGGCAAGCTGGATCAGAGAAACTGCACAGCAGCCTAGAACAGCAGGGAGGGAAGGATGGGTCAGGGATGGAGCAGGACTTGGCAGACCCAGGCTGGAAGTGAGTCAGAGGTGAATTACCTGAGGCTCCTTACATGGGATGCTGTGGAAATGAGGACACTGCCTGCTGGATGTTGAGGCTGAGCAGCAGAACCAGACAGGCTGGGAGAGCTTCGCATACTCAGCTAGGGTTGTCAGTGGGATCCCGGGTCACAGAGAGGACCTGTGGTTCGATGCTCCAGTTAAACCTCTGCTTAGTGCCTGGTAATTGTAACAAGGAAAGTGATGGCTACCCCATGCTAAGATGGGCAAGGCAAAGCAAGAGCTTCCATCCGTTCCAGAAAAGGCCTGTTAAAGCTTGCGAATTCTCATCCTATGAACATCAACATGGTTTCTGTGGCACCAGCAGGTGACCACCTCATACAGTTACTAGAGAGGCGCTACTATCTTCCTTCCCCCAACCCAAATGCTGCCTCGACAGAGGGTGAGAGCTGCTGTCTTTGGAGAAACCTTTGGAGCAGTGGGAATCATTGTAGAAAAAGCATAAACTTGGAAGGAGACTGACCTGGGTCCCAGGTCCTGATTCTGTGCTCCTAAGCTGAGTAACCATTAGGCCAGATTTACTGTCCAATGAAGGGACACACAGCAATGTCACAGACACACCAAGATGGGGAGAAGGTTTGAACACCACAAGGTCAAGTCTAGAATGTAGAAGGAAGTCCTGGGAACTAAGCAGAAAAGAACCATAAAATGGTAGAAAAATGGTCAAACATATGAATTGGCAATGTGTGGAAGGGGAAAGGCAAACAGGCAACAGTGTATTATGAGATCTCCAAATTTACTAGTAAGTAGAAAAAATGTCAAAGTAAAAAAATGAGCACTATTAAAGTCTCACATGGTAAATATTATCATGCCTACGTTGGTGAGGAAACAGGGAAACAGGAATCATCACACCCTGTTGGCGCAGCCCTTCTGCAAAACAATCTGGAAGTACACAGTTTAAGTAAGCTTTTTATGTGTGTGGGTGACCCACAGAATTCACTCCCAGGTATAAGTCCCAGAGAAATGTCCACAGGGCTCTGAAGAGGACATTTATGAAGAAATGTGCATTGTTTCTCATCACTGAGAATTGGAGGCCACCTAAGGGCTAGAGAGTGGAGGAAAGATAAGAGAGTTTATGGTGGGGTTTGGCATGCCAATGGAACACTGCTGTCGTTATAAAGCGATGAACTGGATGTGCAAGGCTTGGAGACATTTGACACGTAATACTGAGTGGAAATAAACACAGTCAGTGGCAAAGAACATTATTATTACTTCCCACTGGAGGAAATAGGTTTCACATCTAGTGCATCAGCTGATGCACCAGGGAATTAATAAGTCCTGGTTCCATGCTTTGTTTTCTCAGCTCTGTCCCTTCCCCAACACCCTCCCTGAGAACCCCTCCACTTCCTCACAGATGGAGTCTTAAGGTCTCCCAGACAGCTTACATATTCCTGCAGAAAGGTGACGGAGACCTATTAAGCAATTCTGGGGCCAGCCTAACTCTAAAGAAAGCCTTAAAAATCAGATGAAATAAAACTTGTCCTGGATTCCCAGTACCTGGTAAAGGACTAGGTGTGGGGCTGACGGCCAGAAGCTCCTGTCATCTCCATTTTACAAAAGAAACAGAAGCAGGGAGAGAATTTAAATAACAGACCCCAAGGCACTCAGTAATAAACTGTAGAGCTGGTACTAACACTCAGGCAGTTTGAACTCAGGGCCCATATTCTTTGTTTGTTTGCAGATTTTACTCTGTGTGGTGTTGTGTTGAAATCTTTCAAACATACAGAAATGGTCAGAGACTAATAGGGTGCATCGTGCCCACCCCCCAGCTTCGTCCAGTCCATTGCTAATTAACCACAAAGTAGTCTCGTTCTCAGCAGTGTTCGTGTGTCCCTCTTGTCTTTCTTTTTCCCCCTTCATCTATCTTGCTAAAGAATTATCTTTTGTTTTCTGATTTAGTTGCTCTTTTCCATTGTCTCTTTATCTTCTCTTTTGTTAAGTTGATCTTCAGTATTTCCTTCTAATCTTTGCATTTACTCTTTTGTTCTTTTTTCATACTTCTTGACCATGGTCTCTTCTTTTTAAATACTACAAATATTTACAGCTATACATTTTCCTCTCAGAATTATTATCATCATTTCCCACTTGTTTTGAAATGGAGCATTTTCCTTACCAGTCATTTCAAATATATAATTTCCATTAAGATTTCTTCTTTGATTCATTAATTATTTATGATTTTTTTAAAGTTTCTAATTACAGTTAGTTGGATTTTAATTATTTATTTTTGAGTTAATTGCTTTGTTGTGATCAAAGAGAGAGAGAAAGAAAGGGAGAGAGAGGGAGAGAGAGAGAGAGAATTTTTGTACCTAGGGACATATACTATATTTGGGAGTTTTCAAAATTGTTGATATTTGCCACATGATCAATTTCTGCAAATGCTCCTGGGCATCTGAAAAGAATACATACTCTTTAACATTACACGCAGGGTGTTGTAAAAATGCTTTAATTCAAAGGGAAGCAAATATCCTAGAAAGAGCCAGATAGTAAATGTTTCCAGTTTTGCAGCCATACAACCTCTGTCACAGGTACTCAATGCTGCCATTGTAGAGCAAAAGCAGCCATAATCAATACTTAAATAAATCAGCATGGCTGTGTTCTGATAAAACTTTATTAACAAAAATAGGTGGAAGGTTGAACCTGGTCATAATTTGCCCCTCTCTGCTTTAGATCTAGCTTGTTAATGGTGTTGTCAAAATATTCTGTATCCATAATAAATTTTTGTCTGTTTACTCTATCAGTTGTAGAGTTATGTTTCAGTCCCCTTTATGATATTAGATCTGTCCATTTCTCCTTGTCATTCAGCCAGTTTACTTTACATATTTTGAAGTTATATTATTAGGTATACACAAGTGCAGAATTGTTATAGCTGCATGAACTCAGTTATCACTACATAGTACCCTTCGTACCCCCAAGATGACTGTAGGTCATCTCGCCTGAACCAGTCCTAGTTACTATATGTTGTTCTCTGACCTTTTTTTTTTATGTGGGTCCCGGGAGTCGAACTCAGGACCTCGTGCTTGCCAGGCAGGCGCTTATGCCGCTGAGCCATCTCACTGACCCTGTTCTCCGATCTTATTAATAGCACTTCTTATACTGATACAGGCTGTCTTCTTAGATTTTATTAACAGTAGCTTTTTTAACTCTGAAAAGAGTCTCCATTTGAACAATAGAATACATGGTCACTTTTTCTATCCCTAATGCTCTTTGTTAGGCCATTCTCTGATGACAATAAAGTTAGTTAACACCAGCTTCCTTTTTGGTAATGTGTGGCTGGTAAACAAACTCATTAAATTCAAATATTTTAACTAATCATGTTATATTTACTTGAGTCTCAAATTTTTTTGCTCTCTTTTAGGTAATAGTCTTGTGGTCACTTTAAGTCACAACAGAAGTTATCAATTTAAAAATGCCTAGTACTTGACATTAGTCCATTAAAATGTTAGCTCCATGAAGGAAGCCCTCCTTATGTATTTTGTTCATTGCTAAAGGCATAGCGTCCACCAATACCTAGCCCAGGGTAGGCACACAGTAAGTATTTCCTGCATGGATGAGCAGTTAAACCTGATTTCAAGGTAAGACATTTCCTATCACTGACCAGACAGGTTGCAGGCCTGTGACAGGTAGGGACTTGTGGGTCAGGGAAAGAAGCCATGGTGAGCTGTTTCTTTCTCTTTTACCCTCTTGCTCTCAGTTTAGTAAGCAGAGCTCAGTCCCTTGAGAGAGAGGGGAAGCTAGGACAGTAGCCTGGCAGATCCTTGACACCAGCATTAGAGACCTAGAAAAGCTCTGGCTGCTGAGAGATCCCCAACATGGAGGCTGCATTCCATCCCTCAGACGTCCCATCCCTCGGCCCCGGAGATCCTCATGCTTCACTCTGTGCCTTCAGGCAGGTCTTAAATACTGTCACATGTTGCTTAATGAAAGAGACATATTCTGAGAATTGCATCCCTAGGCCACTTCATGGTCGTGCGAACATCCCACGTAGAGTTACCCAAACCTCAGCGGCAGCACCTACTCACACCTAGGCTAATGGTATAGTCCATTCCTCTAGGCCACAAACCTTTCAGCAGGGTAATCTCTGAATAATGCAGATGGTCCTAATGCACTGATACTTGAGTCTCTAAACATATCAAAATAGAGAAAAGATACAGTAAAAATGCCACATGATAGGAATTTTCCAGCTCCATCATAACCTTAATGGCCACAGTGGTCTACATGATCCACTGTTAGGAGGTGCACGGCTATATGAAGGCTCCATCTGATTCTGTCTGCATGTTCTTCATCCTCTCCCTGGAAGACAGTCAGGCATCCTTTGCCCTGCTCTAGTGGGAATGTAGGTGCTTTCCGAATGCAATGCTCTACTCTGTTTGCCCCGCACAAGGCCACTTCAGTGCCTTGGGCCTATGACGAACATCAGAGCAGAGGTCTCCACTGCAGGAGACTAGTGGAGAAACAAATCGGTCTCTCCGAGCAGCCTGGCTGAAGTTTCCCTATTCCACACGCACTCCACACCCACTGCATTGAATGCAGGTATCCACCACCTTCCCACATCTCTCTTTAGGGACTGGATTTCGGTGCCTCTCTAAAACTCCTCCTCACAGGATCCACTTTTCAAAATATTCACCCAGATCCCTCTTACATACTAGACTTGGTAGAGTCATGGAGCTGGGTGTCAAATATTTTCTTTGTAAATTTGGCCTTTGGATCCAGCATCCCATTTTGAAAGTAGTGTATCAGGACATCCTGGTGTTTCCATCAAATCTTTAGCATCCTATTTTTAATTGTACATTGTAATGTTTCTCTTTATGTTTAACTAATTTTTAGATGCCCACAGTCTGAAGCTGTATCTATTCTTCTGCTTAATATTACTAAAACTTGAAAATGTGTAAGTGCCAAAAGTCCTCTTTTCACTATAAAGCTATTATTGTTCAATATTATAGTTCTACCTGGTTTCACGGCCTCAAATTTATGACTACTATTGTTTTAAAAATGAATACTTATTTATATTTATTCACATGTTTGCCAATTGCTTCGCCTAATGTTATTCTTTCTTTTTCCCTTCTTGTTTCAACTTCTTCCTAAAGTTTATTCTATAGTATGTCCAATTTTTCCCTTATTCTTGAATGATAGATTAGCTGGGTATAATATTATATGTTGATAGCTATTTTTTCTCAGCAAATGAGATACAATTCCACAGGAATGGTAGAAGTTGGGCTACTATTATTGTGATATTTGTGTCAATCCAATTATGTTCCCCTTCTGTTATTTTGACACATTTCTTTGTCTTTAATATTCTGCAACTATGTCTTCAATTACTAAAATTTCTCAGCCATTGTTTATTACTATGCTGTTTCTTCTCCATTCCCTCAAATCTTTCCTTTTGAAATTGCTCTAGACACATTCTAGATATTTTTCATCTGTCTGTGCTATACTTTTGCTGATTTGGTAATTTCCTCAATTCTCCCCTCTGGTTTAGTAACGCATTTTTCTTCTGTGACTTAACCAATGCTTAACCCATCCATTGGTTTTTCGCACCAGTTACTACACCCAGATATAATAGTAATGACTTTGCTTCTGGCATAGCTGAATAAATTCCTATTGGATTAATTCTCCTTCAAATAACAATCATATATTCAAAAAAACAAACAAAATATACAAAAACAAGAACTTAAAGCCATTAGGGAGTGAAAACCCAAAGCAGATAGATTCTAGAGGGCAGCTGACCCTTGGGAAAAGTGAGTTCTCCATTTTTTGCAGCTTTTATACTAGTGGAAGGCTATGGCACCTTAAGTGTGGCTAAAACTCCAATAGTGGTGATAACAGGAAGTGAGGGGTAAATACAAAAAAAGTAAGATCCAGCGACATAGCCCTAAATGTTGTGTAAAAATTCTACCCAAATCTCTGGACCCTGAACTATGTACATGCAGATCAGACTTCAAGAAGTCTTTCTAAGAGCAAAGAAATAGATTGATAATTAAACTGCTACCCCAGAGCCTGAGTTTTCAGAATCTGACCAAGTTAACTGCCTGTTAAAACAAGAAAGCAAGTAAGCAAGCAAACACACACACAAAACCAACACATTGTTGAAAGAATATAAAAGAATCCAAGTTTCTACCACAAAACGTTAGCAATGTCCAGGATTCTCGACATGTTTGTTCAAAACTTATTTGATAAGACAAAGAAAGAAAAATGTGATCCAAGAGAAAGACAATTAACAGAGACCAACATGAAGATAACCCAGGCACTGGAATTAACAGACAAGAACCTAACACAATCTTGTAATTATATTGAATGATATATGACTCAAGCAAAGAAAACTCAACAGTGAATACAAATATAGGAAACATCATCTCACTTGTTCTCTTATTTCATAAGGTCTATTTCCTCATGATTTCCTTTAATGCCATAAAAATAGTTGACTAAAATAATTATTTTCTATATGTTGCAACAAATGTTTTTCTGAAATGGGCTCTTTTTCTGTCTTTGGGGGTTTCATCTGTCTGTTTGTTTTGGGCCATGTTCTTTTCCTTCTTTTGGGAGGAAGCAAAAGAGGGGAATCACAGTTTTAGCCTAGATCTCTGCCTTAGTATATTTGTGCTGCAGTAACAAAATACCTGATGCTGGATAATTTATTTTTTTTATTTTTATTTTTTTTTTGTGGGTACCGGGGGTCCACCTCAGGACCTCGCACGCCACCAGGCACCTGTGCTACTGAGCGATATCACCGGCCCTTTTTTCGTATGTGGGTTCCAGGAGTCGAACTCAGGCCCTCGCGCCTGCCAGGCAGGCACTTACGCCGCTGAGCCATCTCACCGGCCCTGGATAATTTATAAAGAATAGAAATTTATTTCTTACAGTTCTGGAGCCTGGGAGGCCCAAGATCAAGGTGCCAGGAGATCTGATGCTTGGTCAGGGCCTGTTCCTCATGGATGGCATCTTCTGTCCTCACATGGTGGCAGAGGCATACAAACCACCTTAGGCCTCCTTAATAAGGACACTAACCCCATTCATGAGGGTTCTGGCCTCACAATCTAATTACATCTTAAAGGCCACACATCTTAATACTATTATATTGGAGACAGGTTTCAACAACCCCAATCTCTGGGGTAGCAGTTTAATTTATCAGGGAGATAGAAACATTCAGAAATATTCAGATCTCTCTCTCTCTCTCACACACACACACACACACACACACACACATTCAGATCACTTCTATCTGGGCTTAATATTTCCCAAATAATATGAATAGGTTTTCCTTAGGCCTCACCCTTACTGTTTTCTGGGCCATGTTCCAATCCTGTCCTTAGAACAGGAACTAGAAGGATGGAGACAGTTTGTTGGCTCCCTGGGAAAGATGAGAAGGAGGCTGGGAGTGGGCCATGGGTAGCCTCCATCCACATCCTAGTCTCTAGGCAGCTGCTCTGTTTAATTTTATCATTCTGCACTGGGATGTTCCCTTGGGCCAGCTGTCCCTCCAGCTTATGAGACATGCTAGCTTCAGGATGCAGGCCCATTTGGATGTGAAAACATCCCTGGGGGCAGGATGGTCTCCCCAGCAGGTTGGTGACTGAGAGCACATCATCACCATCTGGTCTCCACCCTCCAGCCCTCTCTCTCTCTCTCTGGCTCTCTTGTGCTCTCTCTCTCTCCTCCCTCTTTCCAGAGGGGTGATCAAGATTTCTTTACACTGCAGTTGAATTCTGATAAAACAAAAGTAGAAGTTGCCAGGTCTTAAAAGGTCTAGGCCTAGAGCTGGAAATGCCACTTCCACCCCATCCTATGGACAAAGCAAGTCACAAGGCCAGCCCAGGTTCAAGGAGACCTAGGTGGGATGGGCAGTGTATGCAGAAAGGGGCAGGAGCAGGTGTTGACGGCCATTCTGAAGGACCACTGTTGTCCTTTCTGTTGCTGTTCATAGCCCTGGCTAGTTCCTTAGAGATAATTTCCCATCATTTTCACAGAGTCAGGTTCTTCCAGTCTAGGCTTTGGGATGCTAGTATTTGCCATGGGGGAGAAGACCCATAAGGCTGCTCTGCATTTTCCTCCCTCCAGCCACGCTGCTAGCGTCCCTAAACTGGGGGACACCAGAACAGGTTCTCAAAACTTCCTCCACGTACTGTGCATCACATAAACTGGCTTTGCTCAGAAATGGGAGTTCTGTATCAACTCCAAGCATGGTCCCACGTGCTCTAAATTGCTCTGGACTTAGAAAGTGACTGGTAATGTTTGTGGAGGGCCCCACGTTAGTTTAAGCATTCATGTCCTATCCTTTGCTAGTCTTATTTCCTTTGGATGATTTTGTCCAATTCCACTTTCCCTGATGTTATGGACTGTACTATTTCTCTCCCAAAATTTATACATTGAAGCCTTAACACCACCCCCTTGTGACTGTATAGAGAGACAAGGTTTCTAGGAGGTAAATAAGGTTCAGTGAGGTCCTAAGGCTGGAGCCCTAATCTGATAGCACCACAACCTTAAAGAAGAGGGAGGGAGGCAGGAAGGGAAGAAAGAGAGAGAGAGGGAGAGAGAGAGAGAGAATCTCACTACTTTTTTACCATGTGAGGACACAGCAAGGAGGCAGCCACCTGCAAGCCATGAAGAGAGCCCTCACCAGAAC
This sequence comes from Erethizon dorsatum, assembly GCA_028451465.1. Taxonomy (NCBI): domain Eukaryota; kingdom Metazoa; phylum Chordata; class Mammalia; order Rodentia; family Erethizontidae; genus Erethizon; species Erethizon dorsatum. The sequence continues at coordinate 101,814,375 of CM051827.1, read as the reverse complement.
CCAGCCATTCTGGCACCTTGCTATCAGAATATCTGCTGTTTAGGCCACCTCAGGCCACCGTATTTACTTACAGAAGCCCAAGCTGATGAATATACTTGCGGAGTGCATAACCTACACCAGTGATGGTGAACCTTTTAGAGCTTTCAATGATGCAAACGCGTGTGCCATAATCTCACCACCACTGATCTATACTAACGCCCTCCTAAGAACTCTGAGACACAAATATCAAAATCCCCATTTCACAGATGAAGAAAATGAGAGTCAGTCTTAGAATAACTTGACCAAGATCACACAATGAAAGACAGATTGGGACCCAGTCACCTGGCTCTAAAGCCCTCACCCTGTCCTCCATGCTAAGAGGCCAACTGTGCATCTCCTTGTAATGTGCAGCTGGGAAGGAGACAGAATCTCCGACTTCAGCCCTCCTGGTGGCTGGCTGCTCCTAGCCCTGCCATCTACCTCACTGTACCCTCTCCTTAGGCAGGGCCACTCGGAGGGATGACCTCAGGAGCACAGAGGAATTTGCCTGGGCTGCACATTCCTCCCAGCCCTGGGGAGGGCAACAAGGAGGCCAATGAGTGCGGGGCGTGTAGGTGGCGGGAGACAGTGGCTTTTGTCCTTCCTCTAGTGTTGCTGGGAGGACACACAGCTTCATTTCTAGGCTGGGGTCATTCCAGGAGGGTGCTGGGACACCAGCAAACTCATGTCAGTAACACTAAAGCACTGAAACCAAATACTTGAAAACTCCAACTATTTCTGTCTTGGCACATGGTCTGGTTCCTTACTATTTCAAAGCAGGCAGCAGAAACAAAGAAGCTGGTTGGCTGACTGAAGTGTAGCGGAACTACCATTGGACAGCGCTCAGCCACCTTTCATTAACCCTGCCTTACACTCATGTCAGAAGTCAGTGTGTGTGTGGGGGGGTTGTTTGGGTTTTGTTAACCCATTTCATAGGTGAAGAAATGAAGACACAGAGACTATAAGAAATTAGCCCATGGAAACACCAAGAATCCTATTCTGAGTGTTATACTCTTTTCATCTCCAATGGATCCCTAACACTAAAGATATATATCATCTTTTCCTAATAGTTTCGAATATACATCTCCACGTTCACTTTTCATTAACCCTTCTCTGGCTTTATCAAAACTGTCACCACCTGTAATTTATTAGTACTCTGGTTTAGTAAGAGTGGTAATGCTTGCATGGCTAGTTACACATGGTCTAGACCCCGGTGGGGGCTTTTTTCCTTGTGATCCACACAACCCACCCACTAACTGACAGACTCAACAGCCCCCATTTAAAAACCCTCCACTCCCTAAGCTACTTGGACAACTTACTGAAGGGTATTGTCATGTCTGGTCTTTGTTGTTTGTTTCCTAAGAACATTAACTCACATGAATAGGAATCAGCGTTAGCGTGCATCAGTGATCGCCAGGCACCAGGTCCTATTCTGAGTGCTTTGTACGCCATAATTCATTAGTCCTCACCACTTCTGACCTGGTCGCTGGAGACCCTTTCGTCCCATGAGCTGCTCTATCTCCCTGCAGCCACTCACAGGCTGTGATGGGCAGATGTACCCCACGCGGAGTGGGGCAGGACCTGTGCAATAGGACACGGCCACCCTGCTGCGCTGTACTGTTGTTGTACCTTACTTGGGGACAGCACTGATCTAAGGCCTTCTCCGCCACACATGGAGAGAATCTGTGAGCCATCTGCATGTCTGCGCTTGTTAACCAACATTTTGTAAAAGGTCGATTTCTGTTTTGTACAGTTGCTTCATTAAGTCACTATCCCAGAGGTGAGGGACTGAGAACTGTTTCCCACTGGGAGAGGCTGAGTGAGGAATTTAGGGACTCTGAGAAATGGGGGATTCTAATTAAGAGTATTTGGTCTTAGACTGGCAGCCACATTTACTCAGGGTTTCAAGTGTGCCTGCAGGGCGAGTGCCCTGGCCCTTTATGGGATGCGTGATCACAGTGTGGTTCTCCCAGGAGACAATTAGGATGCACTGTAGAGAAGACAAAGGGAGAAGGGCACCAGGCACCGGGCCAGGGACTTGATGGCTCATGTATGCAAACCATTCGGTACTGAGGAAACTGTCAAGGTCATACTATTATCTGCCTTTTACAGAGGAGGAAATGTAACCTCAGAAATTGCTCTTCTTTCAAAGCCCAGTTCAGGGATGTAAACTGATACAACCTTGTGGTTTGGCATAAATATCAGGGGCCTTATAGTCCCTCTGACCTAGAAATATACACCTAGGAATTTATTCAAGTGAAATAATCAGAGATGGGCCTAAAGAATATATTGTTTATTATTATTATTATTATTTTGTGTGTGTGGGTACCGGGGGTCGACCTCAGGACCTCGCGCGCCAGCAAGTGCCTGTGCCGCTGAGCGATATCACTGGCCCTTTTTTTGTATGTGGGTTGCGGGAGTCGAACTCGGGCCCTCATGCTTGCCAGGCAGGCGCGTATGCCGCTGAGCCATCTCACCAGCCCTGTTTATTATTAATGATCATTGATAAGAGCAAAATAAATAAGGAGCATCTTAAATAACCAGTTGGGGAAATGGCTAAGTTAATTATGATAAACCCAAATAATATAATATCATATGGCCACTAATAATCATGTTTTTTTCCAAAAAAATTATAGCTGACATGGAAAAATGTTCACGACAAGAGAAAAAGTAAGAGAATCTAGAATTACAAATATAGTAAAAATCATTTATCAGAAAAAAGACTGCAAGTAAATAATACATCAAAACATTAATAGTGGCTGTCGTTAGGTAGCAAGATAATGGGTGATTTTTTCTTCTTTATATAAGCATATGTTTTTCAAATATTATATAATGTATTAGTTTAGTAAAACCAGGGAGAAAAGCTACTGACTTCAAATCTGCTCAGGCAATTGTAGTCTGGACAGCCTGAACTACGTAGTGAGACCCTGCCTCACACACACACACACAAAGACAGATGTCCTCATTTCCTGCAGTGGGAGAGTCCTGTCAGAAACAGTTTTGGGGACCCAGGTGAGGGTTGTAGAGGAGGCAGGTGCTGACAGAGCCCCTCTCCTTGTGTCCCAGTGGTGGGGTATGGCCTGCCCAAAACTCACAGTTGAGTTCCTCCCCCAAGAAGTTCCTTCATCGAAGGGAAGGACATTAGCCAAGACCACCTGCCTTTCCCAAGATCAGTCTATATCCAGAGAATGATCAGTGCCATGAGGACAAAGACCTGGCCCTTTTGCCTTGATGCCACTGAAGAGCCATTTCAGCTCGAAACACCACACAGCTGACTCAGACCTCGTGCAGTTGCATCACAGCCCACCTTGCCTCCGCTCAACCCCACTTCCTCTATGCTCCAGAAATCCTCCTGCACACAGCTGGTGCAACATCTCAGACTCTGTGTCTGAGGAAGCCACCCCATGACAGTTGTACCAGGAGGAAGAGCTGGGAGGTGGGAGCAGGCTGACTCTTGCTGGAAGCTTCTACCCCCAGACCTGCACGACTCACTCCCATCCTTCATTCACCACTTGTCGCTAACACACTGTCTCAGGAAGGACTGTCCTGACCACGGATCCCCAGCCCGCGTCAATTCCTAGCACCTTCCCCTGCATTCTGTGTCCTTTTCTGCAGTTGTTAGCATCCAAAATCATTTTGCTCTGTGTTCTCTTTCATGCTCATTTTTTCCTGCTCTTTAGCAGGATGGAAGCTTCGAAAGACAGATACCTTCCTATGGTCCTCATTATCATATCCCCAGCACAGTGTAAGTTTTTAAGAAATATTTGTTGAATGAACGAATGAGAAGACACATGCACATCTATAGAGGGAAGCGCTGGGCTGAGAATGGGCCCTCACTTTCACATCTGTTTCTGCCATTAACCAAGTGGGTGACCTTAAGCCAGCCACTTGACCTCTCTGAACCTGTTTTCTTATCTCCAGAATGTTGGTGAATATAGTGATCACTAGGAATTTTGACAGCTCTAGAATCATTTTATATGGTTACTCAGCTTAGAATTACTGTCTATAGCTACACGAGAATCACAGAGCTGTTTAGCTGAAAAAAATCTTCCCAGAACATTTTGCAATATCTGATGAGTATGGACTTCCAGGTGCCAACTTCAAGATTAAACCAAAGCCTGCGAATCTTTCATGGGAAACCTTTAAGGGTATGCTCAACACAGGGGTTGCTGAGGCCTTAGAGCATTATGAACTAACTTCTTCACATCGGTATGTAAAAAGTGCCATGCCTCTTTCTAGAGTCCCATGAGGTAAGGAAAAAGCAATACCGATCTGACATGGAAGCATAAGGCATGAGTCTAAGCTCACAGGAATTTTGAGAGTATCACCTGACTCAGCAAGGTTCGCAGGACATTGGCTTTGAATACCTATTTCATTTAACCCAGGCAGCAGTCAATCTGTGGGGTGGTCCTCTTGTGAGGCATACTGGAGTTAAGGACACTGAAGCACAGAAAAATGACCTAACCTGTCCCATGTCATAGAGCTGATAAGCAATGAAACCAGGGTTTGAACTTGGACAGTGGAGGCCTTGCACTTTGCCATTTAGCCCAACACTGTGCTGACACCCAATGGAGATGGGAATTCTCGCTTAGGAACAAGTCACCATTTTACCCTCAACCAGAGGGAGCGTGCATGGCCAAACTCCTCCAGTTTTAATGTGCATAAGAATCACGCAAGCCATCTTTTTTTTTTTTTTCTAATGTGGGTACCAGGAGTTGAACTCAGGACCTCACACTTGCCAGCAGGCACTTGTGCCACTGAGCGATATCACCAGCCCTTTTTTCCTTTATGTGGGTACCAGGAGTTGAACTCAGGACCTCATGCTTGCCAGGCAGGCGCTTATGCTGCTGAGCCATATCACCGGCCCCCAAGCCATCTTTTTAAAATTCATATTCTGCATCAGATGATCTGGGCTTAGGCCTCTTAAGCCTTACATTTAGATCAGTGGTGGTGAACCTCTTAGAGCTTGCCATGATACAAACAGCCTGCTGCAGCCATGTGCCATGGGTTCACCACTGGTTTAGATGTTCCCCAAAGCCTCATGTACTACTAGGTGGGGCTTCTGGGAGGTGACTGGATGATGGGTGTGTGAGATTGGTTTAGTCTACTGATTGGTTTAGCATAGTTCTGGGTGTGGATAATGGGCTTACTGAAGAGGGAAGACCCACCCTGGGGGTGGGTGGCACAAAGTAATAGGCTTGTACTCTACTGCTTGAGGGGGAATAAAAAGGGATAAAGGGAGGAAGGCGCGCTGCTTCCTGCCCGCCATGCTGTGAACCGTTTCTCGCCTGTGATGCCTCTCTGCCATGTCGCCCTGCTTTGAAGTCAGCTGATTATGGACTGAAACCTCTACAAACTGTGAGCTAAAATACATCTTTCCTACTTTAACTTGTGGATGTCAGGTATGTTGTCTTAGCAATGAGAAAGTAACTAAGATAAGGCCTGAGAGCTGCATTTCTGTTTCCAGGTGATGATGATGCTGTGGGTCAGGCTTCTGTAGCACAGGTACAGAAGAAGGACTTCCAGAGAGAGCCTCCGGGCCAGCTCTGACAAACACAGCAACGGGACCATGGCTAAGGTATCTCTCTTCTGTGAGATTTAACATCCTTAGAAACAATGCAGAGATGATCCAGCCTAGCCTGTCCATCAACTAGGATGCTTCTGGTGATCGAATCACAGGGTGTGTGTATAAAAGCACAGTATAGGCCAGAAAATTCCAAAACAAGGGGCAGGAATTTGCTTGTCCTCTGGGCTATTTCCCTATAGGACGTGAGGCTCTGGGAAGTCTCTAGCATGGTACCTGGCCTGTGGTAGAAAATTAGTAAGTGTTCAAAGTACCCAGCACTTTAAGCACTGTAGAATTTAATCTTCAAAGCAACCTTTGATCCCATTTTACAGATAAGGGAACTAAGGCATTACACCCCAAACCACCCAAGCAGTGAATACTGGAGCCTGGATTTTAAGTGAGATCTGTCTGGTTCCAAAACCACTGCTGCTTTTACCCCCCACCTCTGTTATCCCTCCAGCCTAAGATCTGACTGAATTCTGCAAATGGAACAAGGCTTTGCTGCCGTACTGTCACTTAAGCTCTGGAAGTCCAATCTTTTCTTAGAACAAATGACAGCCCTGAACTATAAGCTCTGGTTAACATTCAACAAAGGCTCTCCACTTTTGGGGTCGAAGACACAGAAACAACAATCTAGCAAAACTAAACCCTTTGGATATTGTTCAATGACAAACAAAGTGAAGGGCTTCCTACTCTCAGGGTTCCCAAAGCCAATGACCACAATGTATGGGTTCAAGAAGTTGAAAGGAGCAAATGCTTGAGCAGTAGTTCTCAAAATGGGGTCCCTTGAGATCTCCACATGGCCCTCCTGACTGCAATATTTTGTTCCTGACACTGATTTATGGCTCTCACATTGTCAGGATGTTTAAAGGTCATTAATTCCAGTTTTCCACACACTGCAAAGCTTCATGGAAAGGTGGCTTTTTGAGGTCTTGTGTCCACTGACCAACTATATGTAAGGCCAAGAGGGTTAGAAAAGGAAAAAACTCAAGGGACAGGATGGCATTGTTTCTATCTTATAGGCAAGGAAATAGCACTCTGAGAGGTCAAGGAATTTAGCCCAAAGCACAAAGGAATGAAGAGACAGGGTAAGACTTGAATCTAGGACCAGCCAACTCCAAAGCTGTGCGCTTTGCTCTGCCTCCCGCTCTGTCACTAGCATTCGCAGAAAGGGCAGAGGACCCTAGGCTTGGGAAGGGGCTGTGTGTGGCTCCAGAGCCTTCCTGGTTCTGCTGACTTCAAGCTTCAAGGTGAAGATGGGTACCTCATCCGGGGCCACAGTGATAAAACATACGCATGGTGGCCTCCCTTTCCCCAGGCCCTCTGCTGGTGGCACTCAGCTCATCCGGACAGTGACTAAACACAAGCTGGCCCTAGTGGGGAATCCAAGATCTGATGAACACCTGAAGGGAAGTCCTCTGCAGAAGATGCCACTGGGCCTGCTGAACAGGCCCTCCAGCCTCTGCAAAGGTAGGTGTGGGTGGTGCTGGGACTCACACTTGACCACTACCAAGCAGCAGGTACAGCCTGGCAAGAACCGTGCAGCCAGAGCCCTTCTCCTGTCTGTCAGAGGTGTGGCCAGGAAGCCCCAGCAAGGTCACAGAATAAGAAAGGTCAAGAAGCTAAAGAGAGCCACATGAGACCAGCCGGCCAAGTCCCCTCATAGCATGCCCTCATTTAATCTTCCTCACAAGTGGGTCATGGAAGCAGGAGGCCCTGGAGGACAGGAGGGTGGCAGCCATATGGGATTCCCATAGCTTCAGTTCTCTGCAGAGATGGGGACATCTTCATGGATCTCCCACTGTCTGTCCTGAGTAGTGACCCCTGGGAGACGGGGACATACACAAGCTTTCCCCCAGGGGACCTGGTCCCTGCTGCTGTTCTGTGGGCTCTGTCTAGCTGCCCCTCAGCCTACAAGATACAGAGAACTCAGTTCTTGTCAACACCTAGAGCATTCTCTGCATGTCACTTGTTCAGTAAATGCTGGCAGTGACTGATACGAACAGTGTAAAGAGTCTGACTCACAACATTAAGGTGAAAACAGCTTCCCTGTGTTCTTACCAGACAAGAAAACAATGTGGGTGGGGGCTTCTTCACAAAGGACCAACTAAAATTCCAGTGGTACATTATTATCCATTGATCCAGTCAATATTTACTGACCATCCACTATGACCAATACATTTTACTAGGATTTAGCAATTGACACATCCCTGCCTTGGTGGAAGACACATCCCTGCCTTGGCAGAAGCATTCTAGTGGAGGACACAGACAAACAAACAAATGAGCTTGTTAATGTCACATGTAATATAGTATGAGTAGTGATTAATGTTATGAAAAATAATAGAGAATAGAAAGTGTTAGGGACAGCTATCTGAAATGACATGGTATGAAAAGGTGTTCCAAGCAGAAGGAATAGCAAGTACAAAGGCCCTGGAGTGGAAACATGCTAGGGGTAAGGACAGCAGTAACCAGGGATGAGGAGTTGGGTAGGGTCACATGGGTCATGTTATGGTCTCTGGTTTTATTACAAACTGCTTGTGAAGCCATTAGGGCTCTGAGCACAGAAGTGACGCTATCTAACTTACCTGGCTTGGTGACCAAAATAACTGAACACCAAGGAAATCTTGACCCATTAAAGAACTCTCAGAACATAGAAAACAACAAATTTGAAAGTATCATGGTCTTCGTCTGCTCACCCTTTTATAACAAAATACAAACGACTGGCTCACTGAAGCAACAGAACTCTAATTTCACGAGGCTGGGGAGTCCAAGATCAAGCTCTGATGATTAGCTTTCTAGTGAGGACTCTTCCTGGCTCGCAGACATTGACCTTCTCTCTCTGTCCTCACATGGACTTTCCTCTGTGCATTCAGGGGAGGAAGCAACCTCTAGTGTCTTACCTCCTAAGAACACCAGGGCTCCCACGACCCTTTACCTCCTAAAGGCCCCATATGCAAATACACTCACAGTGGGGGCTGGGGCTCAACCCAGGACTTCAGGGGAAACACAAGTCGCTCTGTTCCACCTGTACTCCTACAGAGTCAGACAAAATCAAAATGCCTTTCTGTCCCCCCATGGCTCACTCTGAGGGATTGAAGGAGAAAAGGAAAGGAAAGGTGAGTTAGCCAAGACAGACAGAAAGCAAGCAGGTGACAGCCACGGGCCATGGTTCTGCGCTTGGGGCGAGCACCAATGGAAGTGCATTTTCATAAGCCACTTGGATGGACTGAAGGGAGTGGAGAAATGCATCCTGGGCCACCAAAGATGCAGCACCAAAGATAAAGTTAATCCCACATCACAAGAGATACTATTACACAAATCTAAGGTTATTTTCTGCATTCCTCCCACTTCTCCCAACAGAAGCTGTCAACCTAACTGCCATGTTAGCTTCTTCTCGTCCGCCAAACACCGTTCTTCCTAGATTGCATAGATTTTGTGCTCAGGTCAGCCCATCCCGATGCCTGATACATCTTTGGAGGTCACACCCAGCCCTTGGCGCTTGAGCTGCTATGCAGTTTTTCTGTTCCATGATCCTTGGGCCGCAACTAGGCCCAGAACAAGTCAAAGACAATGTCTTTTGGGGGAGACATCAAGGACTCCAGCTGCCTCAGCACTGGCCTGGCCCAAGCGCTCTGCCCTGCAGACGTGGCCTGGGTGGACCAGCAAAGCCCAGCAGACCCTCTTGGAGTGTGAAGCCCAGAGACTGAAGCAGGAGGCAGCGTATTTGCAGGAGGCTCAGAACCATAGCTGGGTCACAACATGGAGACATGGACAGTGTGTGGAGATATCTGTGGGGGCAGATTGTGCCCCAGTTCTCCTTGGGTGTCACAGGACCAAGATGGCTGCTGAACCTCCTCCACCTCACCACCATCTTACAATCAGCTCCATCAACAAGAAAAGCAGAGCAAGTCTGTTCCCTGCAGCAAGAAAGAGCCTAAGAACCAGACTGGTGAAACTGGCGAGGGGGTTACCCCTCCAGTCGACACTTGCTGGGACTCAGCCCAATCCTTGTTTATTTTTAGTGCTATTCTCTGAAGGACATTCTAAAAGACTATGACCAGTCCTTTGGAGTTAGCTGGGATAGAATGAAACAGCAGACCTGGAAATCATCCTGGATTTTTTTCTTGCCATCCCACCCATGTGTAAACCACCAGCAAATTTCTGATGGCTCACCTTTCAAAGCGAACCAAATCTAACAAGGCTTCCATGCCAATGCCAAAGCCCTACTCACAACACCACCATCTTGCATGGGCCATTGCAGTAGTACTATGCACTACTTTCCACTCCTGCCCTTTCCCTATTTCAAACCTGCCAAAGATGACTAATACCAACTCCTTACCAATTTCTGCAAGCACCTGCCTACAGGATCTGGGCTTTGCCCATCTCTTTAGCTTCATTTCTCTCCAGCCCCCAATGCCAGTGCATCCCTTCCTATGGCCTTCACCTTGCTCCTCATGCACAAGCTTATTCCTGTCTCAGAGCTCCTGCTCCTATACCTGCTCTTATTCCTGCTTAGAATGCTCTTCCTCACGTGTCCACATGGCTGCCTCCTTCTTATTTAGATCTTCCTCAAGTGCCACCTCCTCGAAGAAGCCTTCCCTGACTGCTCCAGCAAAAGCAGTCCCCCAGCCAGTCTGCCACACTTTGCTCCTTCATCTTGATAGCACCTGTCAGCACCTGGGATTGCCCTGTTCCTGGTTTACACCTCTCTCCCACTGTAAAATGCAAACTTGCAGGCTGCTGCACTAGCTTTCCTAACCTCAGCCCTGGAACAGCACCTGGCACCTAGTAGGTGCTCCATGAGTGTCCCCACCTCTGGGGATTCTGGCCATCTCTGTCTCTCTCATTTCCATCTGCCTAGTTCTCAGGCATGGGCTCCTCTTGGTCCATCCGGGACAGACACCTGAAGACACCATGCTGCAGAAGACACCATGCAAGCTCCTCCTACAGTGAACGCAAGGGGTGAAGGGGTGGGAATCCATGAACTCCTGTCTGTCTGTCTGTCTGTCTGTCTGTCTCTCCCTCTCCTTTATATATACAGAGTCTGCCAAAAAAAATGTAGGCATGCTTCAAGAAAAGAAAAGCTTGGGGGCCGGGGATATAGCTCAGTGGTACAGTGCCTGCCTGGCAACCACAAAGTCCTGAGTTTGAGTCCTGGTACCCCCCAAAAAAGCAAATCTTGTATAAATATTTCAATAATAAATTTATTGACACATCATGAGGTTAACACAAGTTAACTTTGGCCTCTACAATTACAAGAGGTGCTCAAAGTGGTGGCCATTGGCTTCCAGACATTAGTATGGCAAACTGCTGCTGGGATAACCTTGGTCACTGAGATTGTTGCACATGCATTTTCAGTTTCTTCTCTAAGAGCTGGCAGTGTAGTGGGTTTTCTGCAATATACAACATCCTCTAGGGTCCTCCACACAAGGGTAACACTGTCTATTGAAAAAACACCATACTGTTTTTCTTTTCCTTAAGTGTGTATACATTTTTTGGCAGACTCTGTATATACTTTTAAAACTAAACTTGCATAGATTCACATAGAATTCTCATGTACCTTTCACCCAGTTTACCCCAATGCTGACGTCTTGCAAAACTACATTATACCACAGTATCATGGCCCACATGATGTCATGGGTGCAGGCAAGAGACAGAGCATTTCCATCACACAAGGATCCCTCCTGTTGCCCTCTACAGCTACACTCATCTGCTCCCATCCTCCCGCACATCCCAGGCGGTTTTCACTTTCCACGATGCTGTCCTTCCACTCCTTGCTTTCTTACCACAGCACTGCCACTGGGATGCCTGCTGCCTTGTACCTGCTCGGGATCAGCTTCAGGACTGGCTTCTCCTTCCGTCATGAGCCACACTGTCTGGCCTTTGCCTTTAAATGGCATCCTGAACTTTTAGGACACTCTTCATAATTCATGACAGATATTTTATATTTATTACCATCACTCTAAGGAGGTAGCATCTCCCTGAGCAAAAAGCATGGATTTGGAACCCTGCCTCCCACTTCCCCGAGCCTCAGTTTCCCCAAATGGAGTCAATAATACCAACATTGGGCCGGTGAGATGGCTCAGCGGCATAAGCACCTTCCTGGCAAGCGCGAGGTCCTGAGTTTGACTCCCGGAACCCACATAAAGGAAAAAAAGGGCCGGTGATATCGCTCAGTGGCACAAGCGCCTGCTGGCAAGTGCGGGGCCCTGAGTTTGACTCCCGGTACCCACGTAAAAAAAAAAAAATAACAATAATAATAATAATACCAACATTACCAAGCTATGGAGAGTTAACGACACAGTGAGACGAAGGATTCTACTCAGGCTGCACCTGGCGTACAGTGTGTATTTGATGAGTGGTACCTGGAAAGGGTGCCCATGCATAGCACTGTCATATACAGATCTCAGCCAGTTCACAAAACCAAAACAGCAAGTGAATAAACACTATTTCCAATGTGATTAAAGCCAGAAGTGGCATCTGATCCTACAGTAGAAATCCCACAGTTTTTTCACAGTAGCTGACTATTAGACTGAGTTATCTTCTCTCAGGGTGGACCTTTAGGAGGACCCAGGAATGGATCCTCAGAAATCCAAGGATAATAATAGTCATCAAACCACTTGCTATGTGACCTTGTTACCTCTCTGAACCTCCATTTCTTGTTCTCCCACAGCAGTGCCAGGCTCAACCTGTAGTTTCCTCAGTTTGCAGTTCAGGGTTCAAGAGAAGGCAAAGTAGAACCCTACGAGGGTCTCTGGTCTCCTCTCCTTAACACCAACCCATGCCAGCCCCTCCTCCAATTAATGGTCCTAGGTCAAAAGTATAACTGACTTCCCTTAGAAGAGGTGCTGGTGCTGTAAGAACTCCTGAGATCACTGTCCTGTGGTGCTGAGGTCCCTTGTGACGTCCTTCTCCTAGCTGAAGATGGAAGAAGACCTCTGCAGGCTTCGCTCAGCTTCATAAACAGCTGATGGCCATCCTGGATGCAAATGGCCCATTCCAGACTTTCACAGCATTCCCACCTCCTTCTCCTATTCCACACTCAGGAGGGTTTAGGGTAGTGGTGGAGAACCTATGGCATGCGTGTTATTTGATTTTCTTTTAAGACAAAAGATGTTAATGTATGAGTTGTTTTTTCTAAACTAAAACCTCAGTATTTGGGTTTAATTGCAGTGTTGGCACTTTGCAATAAATAGGTGAGTTCTGGGTTGCACTTCAGGCACTTGTCTTTAAAAGGACCGCCATCACTGGTTTAGGGCTTTGCTGTCTCCAACAGTAGCCACTGGTCACACAACTTCACCGTTTAACTTAATTCAAATCATGCCCAATGTTAAATTCAGTTCCTCTGTCACACTAGCCACATTTTTAGTAGTGCAGCTACAGGACCTCCCCATCACTGGACAACGTTTTACCAGAAAGTGGTGCCTGGAACCAGCTCTCTCCAATTGTGTGAATGGCTCGACACGGGCCTACCTCTTTTCACTTGTTTCTGAAGGGCCTGGACATTCAGGTCCACTCAGAACCTCAGAATCTTAAGTTACTTGTAAACAGGACCTTTAAAGCTGTAACTAGTTAAGATGAGGGCATCCCGGAGTTGGGTGAGCCCCAAATCCAATATGGCTTGTGTCCTTATAAGAGGAGAGACACACGGATGCACACTGGGAAAAGAGAGACAGAGATGGAGTGATCTGTCTACGAGCTAAGGGACAGTAAGGATCCCTGGTAACCACCAGAAGCCAATAAGAGAATGCAAGCATCCTTCTCTAGGGCCTTTGGAGGGAGCACAGCCTCACCGATACTTTGAGTTCAAATTTCTGGCTTTTACAACTGCGATAGAATATATTTGTTGTTTAAGTCATCTGGTTTGTGATAATTTGTTATAGTAGCCCTAGGAAATCAACACAGGGCCCCATCCGGGTACCCCACATTCTCATCTGACTCTTCCTGAAAGACATCTAACCGCCAGGTTCCTGGGAAATTAACCTCTAGGCAGATCTCTTCTGTGTCTGCACTGGCAAGAGGACGGACATGTGGCACTGGAGAGGACCAAGCAGTGGGCTGGCAGGGCTCCCCAGCAAGGAGTTCTTGAGGAGAGCCTGCAAATTCCACAACTTCCTCTCCTTTCAATGCTAAGACTGTACCAGAGGGCCCAGAGGGCAGCAGGCCCGGGGCCATCCAGCTGGTGTTAAACACCAGAGCTTGAGAGGTTACTTTATTAACCTGCTAAATCAAAGGGCTGTTAAAGTCTCTGTCGGGTAATAAAACGCAGGAAGGAGCTGAATCACCCACCTATTAGTAGTGGTGTTGGTACAGTTAATGGATGTGGTCCTGCAGGGCCCATGCCAGACAACAACAAAGCCAGCCTCATTTTGCCACCTACAAACCCACCACTTCCTCTGCTCGCCCTGGCGCCTGCACCGTGCATCTGCCCACACACACCTGCCCGCACACCCCAAATTTTCCTCCTCAAATACATTCCCATTAGCTCCTCCAAGAGCCCACTGCCACCCCAAATAGAAACAAGGAAACCAAATGTCCAGAAATGTAGGGTTTATTGAATGGGTTCTTTAAGAAAGCAGCTAACACTGAGTTTTTACAAGACATTACAACAGGTGCAAAGCCCCCAGATCATAAGGCCAGCTTTGTACCAGCACTGACCTGGAGCTACACAGACTCCTGTCCCCTTCCACTGCCCCACTTCCTTGCTATTCCTCAGCACTTTCTCCTGGTTTTGCTGTTGTTGTTTTGTTTTGTTTTTGTGGTGCAAGGGATCAAACCCAGAGCCTTATACATGCTAGGCAAGTGCTCTACCACTGAGCTACAGCCCCAGTCCTCTCCTGCTGTTTCGCAAAGGGAAAAGGGGGCGAGCCTCTGTGCTCTGCATCCTGAAACAGGGGAGAGACTGACCTAAAGCTGCTGATTTCCTTTGTGTTCCTGCTAAGTTACCTAATACCTCGAGCCTCAGTTTCTCTACATGTTAGTGATGGCTCCAGTGGGAACTTCCTTCTAAGATATCTAAAGTGCTTAAGAATTTGGTACATCACAAATACTCCATCAATGCTACTTGTTACTGATTATGATGAACCATGTGCCTAGCATACGGTAAGTGCTCAATAAATAATAAGTAGTTATTATTTCTAAAGTAATATCCAACAAAACCAGGCTCCAAGTGCCATAAAAACTCATTATTAAAAGCTCATTATAACAGATGCAACTTTACATCCTTCCAAATAATATCCATCGGTATATACCTGAGTCTGAATCCTCCACTTGGGTTAAAAGCAAGAGCTTCAAAAGATCCGCAGAGTCATGCTGAGCAAGATGTGGTCAGTCATTTCCCTCTGTCCCATTCCTGGCCCCACCTAAAGGCTGCTTGATTTATTCCTGCAGTAGGACTGCGTTCAGACCAGGAGCTATGCTCCATTAGGCTCCATTACTCTGCCCTCATCTGTAGGCAGCCTCTGGCGCTTCATCCATGTCCGTCAGGAAGTCTCAGAGGGAAGCATTCCATGTGCCCTGGCAAAAATATGATTCTAGCCTCCCAAATCCCAGGCTGGCTGAGAATCCTGGAGAAGGAACCCAGGGTGATTTCATTTTCCTTCCCCTGAGAAAAGAGAGCAGGAAGAAAGAAAAGACGAGGCATTCTTTCCTTCCTCATCCTGACAGGCTGAGGTCACTCTTCATTTGCTTCTGACATCTGCCAATCAGGTTGTGACAATTTTAGCCCCACTCTTCTTCCCAGCGTGCCAGGAAGGCACCAAGACCAGCAGCGTCTTCGTCTGTGATTAGATCTGTGACTAAGATCCACGTACCTGGCACTGACCTGGGCTGACCGCAGTTTTCCAGAATGGGGCTGCAGAGTAGGGAAGGGTTTTTGTTTCACATTAAGGCTTTTTTTACACTCAAAAGCAAGTCACCCTGGAAACTGTTGCTATGAGGACAGGAATGCAGGATGCAGGCCTCCATCCTCTCTCACAAAGCACCTCTACCTCCTCCCCGAGCAAAGATCTGATGAAACACTGAGACTGGGCACCCACAGCACACAGCAAGTCCCCAAATTTCATGGCATATGTGCTTTTCCAGATGACTGCATGGATACACTCCATAACACATTGTTAAAGTGATAATTAGCGATAGACTTGTTATGAATATTCCAAATAAAATTTCTCTCCACAACAGTTGATGGAGACAAAGGGCATTGCACGAAATGTAAGAAGTAATAGAGCGATTTCCATACGCGTGTAAAGAAAAGGCATTGGGAAAGTAACACAAATCAGAAGTTGATTTTAACAATTACATATCTCAGGCTCCTTTTTGAGTGGAAAGTGCATGCTCATGTATATTTCCTCCCAGTGCTAGGGAATACGATGCCCATGAACTCCAACAGTGGAAGAGAAGCCCTATTCTGCAAGCCACTCTTCAGCTGACCTGTGTAAAAGCAACTAAGAATGCCAAAGACGGGTAGGCGGGGTGGGGTGAGGGGGCGGAGATAACAAAAGAAACAGTAAGGAATAAGCAAGAGAGTAACTACAACCAAGGTGACTCACCCTTTGAGAGTGAAAGAAAAGGCTTCTGTTCATGTTTAACATCTCTGCCTCTAAATGAAATTTCCAAAGGCCCCACTCTGCCCCCACAACCTCTTACACACACCGAGTTTTAAATTCACAGTGACTTTGCTGGAACGAGGGTGGTGTCAATGACATGCTTCACTCCTCCTCACTGTCTAATTCCCCAGGTGGATGAAGACTCCCAGCATCTGACTGAAGACACTAAAGAGGGAGGGGACCTCTGCAGCTCCAAGGAACAAAACAGGGAGTCCTGGCCCCAGCATGCCACCCCCACTGCAGATGGAGAATGAGCTCTGCCAAGGGGCAGGGGGAAATCAGCCCTTCTGGGCTTAAAGGGAACTGCACTGCTAACAGCAGCAAGAAGAGCAAAGCAATTAACTGTGTCCCCATGTCTCCTCTGTTCACTTGGGTGATTCTGGGCTTACTCGGATGAAATATTTTACTTTAAGGATGGTCTGGGCTCCTCCAGGCTAGCAGGAAATGAGGTGGCGGCACATATCATGCACACAGAATCCTCTGCAGGCAGAAGCCCCCTCTGTGTCCCCTGTGCTACTAGATGTCATCTGATGCCACTTCCTACCTGGACTGCTCACATGGTCACAGAACTTGAAAACCAGTGTCAGGGTCAGCCCTAAAGCCAAGTGAACACACTCTCTTCGTTTCCTAAGAGACGAACCTAAGGACCAGAAAGGTTGAATAATGTGTCTGATGAAAGGCTTGAAAACAGGATTGGTTTAAACGCCAGGACACCTCAGTCTCCATCTTGTCTACCTACTACAATAGTACTGCCCCTCCCCTCTCCTTATTCAGACTAAAGTGACACCTAAACCACAGAAATATCTTGGAAGGAGTCAAATTAAGCCTCAGAATCAAAATTTAGAGAGAGGACAAACTGACATCCAGTAGAGAGTAACCTTAGCACTATGGGCAGAACGCATCAGCCTGACCTGAGCTCGGAGGGAGGCCAGCTGCAAGCACCTCCCACCGGGAGCAGGCAGAGCTGCAGGAAGGGGGCTGTGGGAACCTCCAGGCCTGGACTTCCGCCATGAGGCCTCTGCACTGCTTCTTCCCTCCTCCACGCCCTGTCCCTGAATATCCACAGGGCCAACCTTCTCGCCTCCTTCAGTACTCCTCAGGGAAGCCCTCCCTGACCACTCGTGTTAACCTGTCTCTTGATGTTCCTCATCTCCTGCACCTACTTGAGTTTTTCCATAACACTTATCACACTCTGATAGACTTTCTAATTTGCTTTTGATTATGTTTATTGTTTACCACCTTCCATTTTTTTTTTTTTTTTTTTTTTTTTTTTTGTGGGTACCGGGGGGACGACCTCAGGACCTCACGCGCCAACAGGCACCCGTGCCTCTGAGCGATATCACCGGCCCCTTTTTCGTATGTGGGTTCCGGGAGTCGAACTCGGGCCTTCGCGCTTGCAAGGCAGGCGCTTAAGCCGCTGAGCCGTCTCACCGGCCCCCACCTTCCATTTTTAAAATAATCCCCATGAAGGGAATTTTTTCACTCCTGTATCACCTGGGCATAGAATAATAGCTGAAATGTAGCATTTTCTCAATAAATACTAATTGGATAAATGAAAGATTGCTCTTTCACTCTCTCCCTCAGTAACAATCACCTACTCCTCTCTCTCTCTCCTCCCTCTCTGTCCTTTTCTCCATCTGTACCTTGGGCCTGCCATTAGAATTAATGAAGATAGTTTAGCTAAATTTAGAACACTTGGTAACAGTTTTGCCAAAGCTCTCTTTTAAAAATTCATGTATGATTTTATATGCACAAAAAAATTTGAAGGGTACACGAGACACTGAGACCCCATATATCTCCAGGTAATAGATGGCTGGCCTCATGGACTTTTCAGTATATGCTTTTTGTGTTTTTGAATTTTGAACTACATGAATGTGATTCACTGTCAAACATATTTAATTAACAATAAAATTGGGGGTGAAAAATTTTGAAAAATGCACATATTCCTTAGCTCTTGTCTTCAACACCATCTTAATAAAAAATTTTCAGGGCGAAGGTCACTAGAATGCTACTTGCCCTGGGTTAGGATGGTGAGATGGGGTGATAATGTTCTGTTTCTCTAGTTCCCACATTTTCTGGAATGTGATTGTTTCTTCTGTAATGAAATATCTGAGAAAGTTTCTATCAGGCAGAAGGATATGAATTAATTCAAATTTTCTTACATACATAAAACATTGAGACTTCATTTCAACTCA
Organism: Erethizon dorsatum; assembly: GCA_028451465.1. Classification (NCBI taxonomy): domain Eukaryota; kingdom Metazoa; phylum Chordata; class Mammalia; order Rodentia; family Erethizontidae; genus Erethizon; species Erethizon dorsatum. The sequence continues at coordinate 101,795,992 of CM051827.1, read as the reverse complement.
TGAATCTCTTTACCTTTAATTTTGTTTACTCCAATTTGGATTTTACATTGAACAGATTTCAGAAGGCATGGTATAAGACGGTACCAGTTTGCTATAGGTGCAAAGGAAGGACACAGGCAATGCCTTCAGGAAGGCTGTGTCCAGCAAGGATGACCACAAATGAGCAACTCTCACCACCAAAGGACACACTCAAAGGTATTAGCTGAGACGAATGGGCCAGGAGATTACAAGAACCTCATATTTTCCCCATGGGACTTTCAGATGGTTCCAAATTTTCTGCCCTGAGATATATTACTGATCTTATATTTTTCCTCTTACTTTACCATGGAGTAAAAATGTGTGCTATCTAGGCTTTCCCTAGGCTGTGCTATTCCCATCAGAAGAGTCCCTGTTTAATCCATCTCTGTCTTCTCAGCCTCTCACCTGGCATCTGAAAGCAATGGCTGCTCCATAAATGGGTCATGAATGAACAATCATTTCTCAGCATCCAATGAGGAACTGTGAGGTTTACCCAAAAACCAAACCCAAACTGATACACCACTCCCTCATTCACTATCTGTCCCTCAGCCTTTATTCAGGGCTATTCTCTGTTCTGGGCAAGGTGGAGGAAGTCAGGGCTGCCCAGGTGTAAATATGGAAAGGCATCTAGGAAAGGGCATGTATATGGCCTTCCCAGGGCACTTACTTCTAACGCATTTGGGTCTGAGCAGTTAGTCCTGGCTCCAGATTTGGAAATCTTTGTAACCTTTACTACTCATCCTTTGATCCCCTTCTAAGAATTTACCTTAAGGAAATAATTATGGGAAGACGTTCATGTTCATTAATGACAATATAGAAAAGTAGGAAACAATCTAAACATTAAACTATGTGAGAGGAAATAAATGATGGCATATCTATATAGTGGAGTACTCTTATAATTTCAGTAGCACTGAGCTGGTTGCTATAGAAATGTATTCATAAGACATTAAAGGACAACACGTGTTATCAAAGAATATAAATGGCATTGTGACATTATAGTTACATTTAAATATATAAGTAATATATATGTATATGATACTCTATAACTATATGAATCAGTGGTTGTCTTGTCTTTGGGACAAGATTTGGAGGTAGTTTTGTCTTCTCTTTGTCTATATTTCTGATGTTTTTATAATAAGTATGCACTGTTTTTCAATAATGAAAACAGCCATAATTATATTTAATTGAAAAAAGAAAAGCATGATTCTCCTGGATTAGGACAGACACAAAAGGCAAGAATAAGGGTTGTGAGAGTAGAATGAGGCAGAACCTGGGACAAGGACAGTCTCCTTCAGAGTCATTTTCCTCCCTGGATGTAGCCATGCTCCAGTTGCCTCCAAATTGACAAAGATGGCAGGTCCATCAAGCCACACTTTCTCTCCACATCTAAAGTACCAGGAGAGAACAATTTGCCACTGGGCAATCTCCCCTGAGTTAGGCAGGGGAGGGGACAAAGACACTAAAGAGCTCACCATGAAAAACACTGACCAGGCCAGGTCTGCCAGAAGTGGACCCCTGGTCACCAATGAAACAGGGGTGATGTGAACTTGACAACTTCTGAGAAACAGGAATGCCTAGAGGTGCATTTAGCCTAACGTGACCTGGTTCCAGGTAAGAGAGTCTAGTCCAGAACTCCAAAAGATGAAAAAGTGAAAGTTTTCTCATAGGGAAAGTGAACAAGAACTCCCACAGCTGAAACAGGAACTGATACTCAAGGTGCATAGAAGATGATCCAGATCCCAAGAGCAATGGTATCCAGGTGTGATGGAAGCCAATAGGAAGGAGTGCTCTTCTCAATGTCTGTTGGCACAACTGGTCACAATTCGGTAGACGATTCTCTCAGGGTTACTCAGACAGCTTTGGGACTGGACTCATGTGGCTTCTTTGGTTTCTCGGGCCCTTGTTCCAGCTTCTACAGTTGCAAAGTGAGAGAGCAGCCACCATGTTGTCTTCCACTCAGTGGGTCCTGCATGGGCTGCCTGGGCACTGATGCAGATGGCTTTTAGAATTGCTGGTATCTGCAAAAGGGAGAGTGCTTATCACAATTTGACTCTGCTGCCCTGTGTATATCATGTCAATCATGGGTAGCGATGAGACAAGGAGCATGAGTGAGGAATGGGAGGGCTATGTCAGGAGCTGGGAGAGGAGCAAGAGCACACACAGGTTGACATGGGTGGGAGGGTAGATAGAATGGTGGGAGGAAGGAGGGATGCAAGGAGGGAGCAGCAGTATCAGAGATGAGAGAATACAGAAGGATGGGCAGAAGGTGTGAGCAGAGAGGCAAGGCCAGCCTGGGCTGGAACACTCAGATTCCTCACCACGCCCTTGTCACCTCCTGCTTTGCCCAGATATCTGCCTCCCAGTTTCTACCTTCTGGCCAGAAGAGGCCCTCCCAGCCCTGCCTCCCATACTCTATCTCCTACTATCCCTAAAACCCACCAGAGAAATAAACTTACTTCCACCTTTGTTGGGCCCGTATTCCTCCTGTTCAGCTCTCCTTGGCTCCTGGTGGTGTGTGAGTGGCCCCTCCAGGCATTGGTGTCCCCGGCCTCTGATGGTCTTGGATCTGTGCTTTCAGAACCTCCTTTCTTCCCATGCTTCAGGAAGGTGCCAAGACCTTTCATTCCTCGACTGGGTAAGATGCAGCAGGAGTGGGCAACGCTGGGCCAAATCCGAGTCACCAGACTGAGAGGGATAGGAAGGGGAAACACGGGGCAGTGCTGGGTGATCTGGACCTCCCCGTCACCTCATTCTAGTTATGAGTGGACGGCTAGATGAGGGAAGCCAAACTGGACCAGAACTGCAAAGTCAGTGTACAGCAGGGTCCCCAGGCTACTTTTTGTAAGGAACCCAAGGCCTTTCATCACACTGATCTTCACAACACAAGTGCAAGCAGATTTATCTACCCAGGCCAGTTTCATACTTTAAGAAGACACAAAAACTAACCATAAGCAACAAACTTCTTGTTGTGGTTTAAATATGAAATGTCCCCCAAAGACTCGTGTATTGAAGGCTTGATCCCCAATGTTCAGAGGTGGGGCCTAGAGAGTTGACTGGACCATGATGGCATTCACCTCATTAATCAATTAATTCATTGATGAGTTCATAGCTGAATGGGTTATTAAGAAGTGTGGCCCAGAGGAAGAAAGTAGGTCACTCAGGGTATGCCTTTGAAGGACATACTTTATCCTGAGACCCCAATCTCAATCTCTCTCTCTCTCTCCCTCCTTCCCTTCCCCCTTCCAAGCTGCCATTAGGTGAGCAACTTTCCTCTGCCATGCCCTTCCACATGAAGCTCTGCCTCACCACAGCCCAGAAACAAAGGAACAAAGTAATCATGAACTGAACCCTCTTAAACCATGAGCAAAACACAACTGTCTTCCCCTAATTTTTTTTTCAGGTATTTGGTCCCAGCAACATAAAGCTAACACACTATTCTACTTCAATCAGTCTCCATGGAAGCAAATCCTGCAGCACTTTCAGTGAAGCTTCTGGGATGAGCCTGCCCCTTGTTAAGATGCCCCTCCCCTCCAAGAAAGTGCCTGCTCTACTGGAACATGTATCCATGTGTGTGGGACATAACATCAGGCAAGAGTACTAGGGCCCAACCCCAATGTGAGCCAGGAGCTTTCCTCTTGCATTACAGCCATAGGACAGTGTGCCAAGCTGGGTTAGATAAACATCATACAAATGCAACCACATGCTGCAGCCATGACAAGAACTGGAAGGTAAGAATCTATCTCTCATAGCTCCAAATCTTGAGGCCCACACTCTACATGAGTGGCCCTCTGACTTTAGCATGCATCAGAATCATCTGGAAGCCTTATTAAAACACAGATATTTGGTTACACTCCTAGGATTCCTGATTCAGCAGCTCTGGGGTGAAAGCTGACAATCTGTGTTTCTGACAAGTTTCCAGGTGCTGCTGCTGCTGCGGTCTGGAAACTTCAAGAACAACTGGTTTACATCAAGCACCTGTCTTACATTAAAGGATCTACCAGTGACTCACTTTCACCAAGCACTCTAAGGTCACCCAAAGCAAAGGCAGAAAAGCTGTGACACAGTGAAAACTGTTGATCCGTTCTTTTATTTTAAGATTAAGAACCCTGGCAATTATCTAATCTGTCTATTTCACTTAAAACAGTATTAACTAAACAAAGTTTATGGAAAGTAAGCAATTTGATCAAGGAAACAACGAGTCAATAGCAGAACATAAACTAGAAACTACAGCACTGTTCTCAAAATCATAAATACGAAAATAAAAATAATTAAGATGTGCAATGTACTACACGTACCAACTCCCCATGGTGAATGTAATCATTATTTACTGCAAACACAAACTAATAAAAATAAATTAAAAAAAATCATAAATATGGAGTCTTAGAAAAACCTCCTAATTTTTGCCATTACTGGAATCACAAGGGTAAAGAGTTTCTGTGATCAGTGAATTGAGGCTTCTCCTTCCTGACCTCTGTGCCAAGGCACTTACTGCATGCCATGGTCATTTCTCAGCAAGGCTGGAATAGAAGCAGTTCCTGGTTCCCTCCAACTTCGGCTGTGAGTCTCCTCAGTGGTATGCCTAGACCTCTGCATGGTTTCCTCAGGACGCCCACAATACTTGCAGAGGGTCCCCAGATAACTCCTCCCACCAGGCACAGTGTGGCAGGACTGCAGTGACAACAGCACACAGACTGTACCACACAGAATCTTGTCCCCTAATGTTGCATGATGAGCTTTACCTTAACCTTAGCCTTTGCTCGTCCCTCTTCCCAGGAGCCTTCTAGTTTTCTCACATTGGGCTCGAATTTTCTCTTATTTGCCACTGAGCTGTAGCTTGTATGTCTCCCCCTGAAGACTCCCCTGACCGCGTGGTTCCCACCTCCACCTTCTGCACTCACATTCCTCCCATCCATCAGCCTTCTCCTCTTTCTGTGTAGCCCCTTTCTCTACCCAAGACATTCTGCTCATCATTGACTTGCTTAGTGCCACTAAACACTAGGGTATGAGTTCTAAAAAGTGAGGGCCTTTATCTTTCTCATTCATCATGATAACCCCAGCACTCAGAACAGTGCCTGGCACACAGCAGGCTCTACACAAATCTGCTGAGTAACAAATGAATGCACAGAAGAATTTAAAAAGCTAAGTATCTTCTCCCAATGTGGTTGGAATTTCTTCACATTTCTCTTATTTTTAATAGTGGGAGAGGGGCTCTGAGCTTTAGCAGAGTGCGAAAGAAGGAAAATGCAACCTCAGGCTGGTGTTCTCAATGACGGAGAGTTCCGGGGTAGGGGTGGTGTGGAGTCCCTTCTTGGTTCTGGTGCTGTTTCATGTAGAAAGGGTGCTCGTGAGGCAGATTTATCTAGATATACAAGGTCTGGGAGGCAACAAAGGGTAGGGAATGATGAGATGCTTCAGGGTCAAAAGATTTGGGTTGGAACCCTAGGCTAGTCATTTAAATCTCTCTGAGCCTCAGTTTCCTTATACATAATGGAGATGTCTGGGGACAGCCAAGACCTAGGGCATTTGTGGGAATCAAATAATTTAACATATGTGGAAACCCCACAGACAGTAGAAGACTATCACTGGTTACTGAATGGTTATTTATAACAAGACCATGCAGGCTCTGGAGGTCTCCAAATAGGTGACATTTTTCAGGGCACACAATGCCACTCAGTTCTGCTCTGCCACCTCTATTAGTCCTACTGGTACCCGCAGCCAAACTGCAGCAACCCTGGGGTGCTAGAACTGGATATTTAGAGCCCTGGGGTGGCCATAGGTAGTACTGCCAGCAGGGAGCCCAGGAAGAGGTCACTGTGGGGAGCTACAGAGGAGCACAGGACACCATAGTTGGAACTGAACCACAAAAAGTGGTAGAATACAAGCAGGGCACCCTCCACTTCTGGCCGAAGTTCTCTGGATAGTTGAGTCCCAGAGATAGGAGCTTGAGAGAGGCCAGGTGCCCTCTGATCATTAGCTCCTGACATCTTTAGGTTCTTAGGGATGGTGTCTACACTCCCCTCTAGGCACCATCTACACTCTTTCCTTTTCCCAGGGCTCCCTTACCAGCCTTAGCAAGCTGCATTGCCAATTTCCTGCTGCCCCAATTTTAACGCCAGGCAAATTTTAACGCCATAATATGCCCTCATGCTACAGATGTTCCCCCCTCTGACTCACTCCCAAGCTACTGCCACTCTTCCTTCAGTGCTAACCTTACTGACAAGTTTCATGCAAAGAGTCACCTATCCTTTCTACCAAGAGATGAATTCAGTCCAGCAAGTGGCCACTACCCCGAAACAGCTGAGCCAGTTGTATGCGGGACAGGGATATGACATGGACAGGACATAGTGTAGCAGCCAGTTTCTGCCATGGAGGAGCCCACAGTGTGGCTGGGGGCAGAGAATTCATCACCACAACAGGAACCGCTGTGTGCCAGAGTTCACTGCCAGACAAGACACAGGAGGAGGGCACCTGGGGAGCACAGTGAGAGGCTGGATGAGGCCATCTTCAGTGGTTGAGTTCTCTTTCGGCTCTAAAATGCTGTATTTACTGGAACATCTGGATCATGGATGCGTTGTCTGGTTTCAGACAATGTTGCTATGATATAACAGGTGCTGGGGACTGCTTGAATCAGGAAGTTTTAAGGAAGCTATCACACATCAAGGGCCTAAATGATCAAAGAATTTCATCATTCAGAAAGAAGAGGAAAGGCCTTGCAGGGTGTGGAGAGTGAGTGAGGAAAAGGATGCATGAAGGGTGTCCCTGGGGGGAGCAGACCAGCCACAACTTTACCAGTGAGTTTGCAGCACCTGTGAACTGGTCAAGGTGAATCCTCTGGAAACTACCCAGAGTCTCCACTGCCACCTTCCAGAGCCAGCTTTGGGTTGATGCCAACTGCGGAGGCACCTGCCTACAGACCATAGTAAACATGTGCGTGTGATGGTGCTAAACAGCTCTGGAGGAGCCCACATGTCAAGGGCTGCTGGCTTTCAGGAATGAATGAGAAGGGGGCCAGAGAGCCAGAGGGAGGACCAAAAACCCATGAAGCCTGTTCTGCCTGTCCATGCACACAGGTACTGTACCTAGGGCCACCTGTCATCTTCTGAGGGTGGAGACAGACCTGCCTTTATCTCTTTCTTTCCCTTTCTCTCTCCCTCCCTCCCTCTCCCTCTCTCTTGCTCCCTCTTTCTCCTCCACTTCCAGACAAATCTTGGCAGATGGGGCCAGGATCTACCCACAGGGCACCCAGAAGGTGCATGGGAGTGGTGCCCACTAAGGACTGTGGAGCCAGGCACAGATCTGAAGGGCCTGGGTCTCTAGTTTCAGTGTAGGCAGGGTTGGCCATGAACATCCCGCAGAAGTGAGAAAGCCCCACTCCTGCCTCTGCTGAGGTGTACCTTGCCCTGTCCTGTGAGCTTCTCTGCTCATAGGCCCCTCAGAGCTCCTATCTGTCTCTGTCACTTTGTCTGGAGTGCCTCTCACAGTGTCCCCTTGGCTGTACTCACACTGCTGTCAAAACCTGTCTCGGGCTTGTTTATGGGAGGGGCACTGGTGACTGTCTTGATGCTGGCCAGACAACAGGGGATCACAATGCTGTGAGAACTCAGAAGAGCTGGCCTTATTCAAAGCGGGCAGCTGCCCACGTGGAGAGTGCTGTCAATGAGGATGTGGCCCACACAGCCAGAACTCCGGATGTACTGGGAAAAGCAGGTATCCGCATTCACATGGGAGATCAGGCAATCTTGATGTGTCAGCAGAAAACTCAAATTTAAGACACCATGTTGAGAGCCAGATAAAGTACAGCCAGAACAGCTTAGATGGCACCAGTGTGCAGCCCCTGGATTTTACTCTTTCTTTCTGTATCCCCAAGACCTGGCATATCACAGACACTTAATAAAAATTTGCTGATTGAAAATCAAATGAATGAATGAATAGATGGATGGAAAAAAAGGAGCAGATGGGTGGGAGAGGGGAAGCAGGCCAGATGCCCAAGTGTCAAGATGCCAAGTGGCAGGCTGGGCAAGCTCAAGGTGACCCTACTGCCAAGCTATCTGTGTGAACACTGGCGTGGTCCTGCTTGTTGGCTAAGGGCAGAAAGAAAGACTGCAGTCCTCTCAACTCGCCACCTTCTCCAAAGGCATTTCAACCAGAAGTGCTCGCTGCAGCCAAGGCACAGACGCCAACAACAAGCCGGTGTGCACATACTCCCAGGCGTGAGGTGTGTGGAAGCCAGCACTCTGGATGCCATGGATTCCACACTCCCTCCAAGGTCCACCTTCTGCCTCATGTTAGGGACATGTCAAGCAGGAAAGGAGGGACAACTTAGCTACTTGTGCAGGGGGTGCGTAGAGAAAAAAAGGAGTCATCTAGCCAGGATAGTCCTCGTCTTAGCCAGAAACTCCCTCTCTGTTGCCCTGTTGAGGGCTCTGAAGCTTAGGAGGGCTTGAGTGAGCCTAGTGTGGGCCCGCCCCTCAGCCTCCAGGAGCACTCCTGGGAGGGAGCGTTGTACGAGTAGCCCGTGCGGAATGCCTGGGGTTGCAAAAGCAAAGTTATTTCAGGTTCAACTGAGTTATAATTTATTTTTTCTAACTGATCATTATTGCTGCCGGCTCTATAAATAACCACCTAGGGAGTCTGCTTTTCTGCTCCCAAATCTTCCAAAAGCCTGGCCAGGTTCTCTGTGGTTTCTGGCCTGCCAAGCACACAGCACATTTCTTCTCTGTGCAGCCCTTCAGGGAATCCTTCTGCAGCACATGCCAAAGAATCTGCTGAGTTCTGCCCAACTCAGTCCTCCCTTCCCGATCTGATTCCTCTCCTCCCAACAGGCCATCCAGCCCTCCTCCTCTCTCCACCAGAAGACCTGCTCCCAGGACACAGGTGGTTCCTAAGCCAAGGTCCTGGCTTCTCTCTGTTTACTCTGTTTCCATCCAACTTCAGCCCTCCAGGCTCAGAAGACAAGAGTCATTTGTACTGCAGAATTTCAGCTGCAGCACCTTTTGAGGTCAAGCCTGGGAAGAAAAGAGGGTTAGCATGATGGTATTGCTGGTAAAATCAAGGTTCCATAAGGCCCCAGCAAGGATGGCTACAGTTTACATGAATTCAATTTAAATGATTTAAAGAAGATATTTAAATAGACTCAGTTTTATCAAGTACAAAAAAGGAAAGAAGGAAGGAAGGAAAGAAAAAGAAAGAAAGAAAGAAAGAAAGAAAGAAAGAAAGAAAGAAAGAAAGAAAGAAAGAAAAGAAAGAAAGAAAGAATCAATCCTTGATGTTGTTCTGATTATTTAGGTCCTTTCTTAATGACATGGAGTTTTCTGTTTAAGCAGAGGTCCTAGGAAGGAGCTGATATTCAGAAAGGTCTACTGTGCACCAAACATTGTTTTGTTGTGGCTTCACAACTCAATGTCCACGATGTAGGCATCCTTATGCCCATTTTGCAGATGACAGACCTGAGAAAAGGCACTTGCTTAAAGTTACACAGAAAGAAAGAGGCAAGAGTAAGATTCAAACCCAAATCTTCCCACTGCTATTCCCTCCTACCTCTCTAGCTGGGATAGTGATGGGGAACCTTTTAGAGCTTTCAAAGATATGAACAGCCCAATGCCACAGGTTTGCCACCACTGAGCCAGGAGATCAGACCTTAAAGCTAGGTTTAGTTTTATGTTTCAGATTAATTTTGCATCTCAGAAATCAAAGACAGTGTGCTGGGTATTTAACCACAGCTCAGAAACAGCCATATTTGAACTTTTTGAAGTTAACCTGTCCAACTAGTTAACTACGAAATTTTAATTACTCTTCTATCACTTATGAGGGCAATGATCATAAGAGTTGTAGTCACTTAGCTTACTTTAATAGACTACAAGCAACAGCTTGTATATTTTTAGATAATTTGTAAAACAGTAATCACTAATAGTAAAAAAATAATGAAAAGCTTGGTTTTGAGTGTGTATGTGTGTATGTGTGTCTGTGTGTGCGTGTGTGTGACTAGGAACTAAATTCAGGGTCCTTACAATGAGCTATATCCCCAGCACCTTTAATTTTTTTCTTTTTTTTAATTTTGAGACAGAGTCTTGTTAAGTTTCTCAAACTGGGCTCGAACTTGTAATTCTCCTGCCTCAGCCTCCCAGAGTCATGGGATTAAAGGTGTGCACCACACACACAGCTGTTGTTAGTTGTAACAAGTACACATTTGTTTATTCATAACTTATATTTATAACCTATTGTTACAGTTTAGGCCTAGAGGTCCCGCAAAGTCCTATATATTGAAAGTTTGGCTGCTAGTGCATGGCAGTATTGGGAGGTAGTGGAATTTTAGGAGGTGGATCTAGTGCAAAGTTAGGTCATTGAGTACATGATCTCAAAAGGGATTGTGGGACACCAGTTTCTTCCTGGCATCCATGAGGTGAATAGATTTGCCCTACCGTGCTCCCCACCATGACATGCTGCTTCATCCTAGGCCCCAAACCAACTAACCATGGACCGAAACCTCTGTAACCCTGAGCCAAAATAAATTTTCCCCCTTATCAATTGGTTCTCTTGGGCATTTTGTCACACTGAGACAAAAATGATTAACACACCTATTATCCACCCACATGTGATACACATGTGTGTCTACCTGTGTATCTATCCATCTACTTATCCATCTACTTATCCATCGCATTTTATTTCTGCTCCACAATGGGATATCTCACTTCCCGTGGCCTCCTACATGCACATACCACTTTGGAGACCATTGCTCCAGAGGTGTTTGTCTCGCTTCATTTACTCATTTTTCCCATCTCCAGGAGCACCTACTTCGTGCTGGTACTATGCTAGGTGTTGGGATACCAAGTGAACAAGATGAACATGTAGCAGGTCTTCTGTGGCACTTTCAATCCAGCGGGTGAAACAATGTCAGATCATGTTTAGTGACACTGGCCACAAAGAAAATAAAACAAGGTGATGTGGTAGAAAGTGATGGAGAGAGGAAGGGGAAGAGAGAAGTCATACAGGACCAGGAGTGCAGTGAAGGCCTTTGTGAGCTGCATGAGGAGGAGGCTGTCACACAGAGGTCTTGTGGGAGGAGGCATGTTTCAGCAGAGAGCACGTCAAGTGCAAAGGCCCAGAGGTTGGAGAGACAGCCAGTGTGACCGGACTTTAGTAGGAGAAGATATCAGAGAGGTTAAGAGGGTAGAGTTCAGGCTGGGGAGTCCCTGCTGGAGATGAGGCTTGGCTGCACTGCTACTGGCTGGGTAACTTTGGGATTAATGCTACCTGCTGCCCAGGCTTATTAAATGAGTTAGAAAAATGACTAGAAGAGTAAATGTTGGGCCGGTGAGATAGCTCAGCGGCGTAAGTGCCTGCCTGGCAAGCGTGAGGTCCTGAGTTTGACTCCCAGTACCCCCATATAAAAAAAAAAAGAGTAAATGTATGAAACATCAACATCAGCTAGAATACCCAGCATGCAGTTGGCATCAATAATGGCAGCCTTCAGAGTCTATTTGCTTGTTTACCATTGGTCTCTCTCAAGGCTCAGAAGCTAACGCAAGCCAGGCCTGGCCAGTTTTCTATCCTGCTGAACCAGAGGGGCTGGGACCATGCCTGGCCTACAGGAAGAGCTCAGTGAGTATCTGCTTAGTGAATGGGTTGAAAAATAGTCAGTGGCTACAGAAAATCAGGATTTGGGTAAATATAAAAGATAGATCTTTTAAACCAATTTTTTTTTTAAAGTGTATCATGTCTATTTGGGGAGTCCTTGATATTTTAAATAAAAGTGGGACTGTTTTTTGTATATTGCTTAGTATGTATTTTCCACTTCTCATAACTGCCATAAGAGGCTGTGGTGCAGAGAGATGAAGGCCTGGGGTCTGGAGAGAGACCACCCCAGTCCTGTCCACCTCCGCCAACAGCCACCGGTGGTGGCATCTTGCTGGGGTCACTCACCTCTCATGGCGCAGTTGTTCTAGATGTAAAATTGCCGAACTAATAAGGCTACCCTGTAGCAGTACCTGCAGATGAAGTAAGTTCACTAATATAAAATGCCCAACTAATGCTTAGGTTGCAGTCTCATTGACTCAATCCCTATTGGTAGAAGCTTGGCTACTCCTTGTGCTTCATTATAAACACTACAACTAGGAATGCCTTCATGGGTTCCCACACAAACACAGTTCTCTCTTTAAAATAAAGCACTAAAGATCTTTTCCTTATAAAGCACTAAAGCTGGGTGTGGTAGCACACATCTGTAATCCCAGCTTCTGGAGAAGCTGAGGCAGGAGGATCACCAGTATAAGCAATTAAGTAAGCCCCTGTCTCAAAATGAAAAAATGAAAAGGGCTGGGGATGTAGCTCAGTACTCCCTGAGTTCAATCTCCAGTAAAACAATCGAACAATTAAAAAGCACTAGACATGCCATTGCCAACTCAAAAGGGACAGGGAGTTTTAAGGATTTGAACGCACAATGCAAACACTCCTCCAAAACTAGGTGTGGGCCCATTTCTCCAGACTCCTGTCTACGCTGGGGTATAAACCTGTTAACAATCCATGGCAGTCTGAAGGGAAAAGAACAGCATCTCACTGTTTCAATTTGCCTTTCTTGTATTACCAAGGATGTGGAACTGTTTTTCATCACTTCTCTCATGTCCATGTTTTAAAAAGAAGTCCATTTGCATAATCACAGGCACAGAATCATGGCCTTGAAGGGAACTCCTCCTCTCTGGGAAGGGTCAGCCAGGGTGTACGGCCACACATCAGAAAACTGGGCATCCCTTTACCTTCTGGAAAGGGGAACTGGAAGAACTGCAGTCCTCATCTGGGATGACCGAACTCTGGCTCAGACCAGCCAGGTAGGTCATAAGCAAACTTCATAGAGAAGAAGCCCGGCAGACAGATCTGACGACCGCTCCTCCCCATGTCAGCAGCTCCCACGTTTCCGCCAGGTGGATTGGATCCTAGACCTGTCTCAGGAGCTTCTGCATAAGGACACGTGAATTATACCAGAAAGAAAAGTGGGGTTGCCATGGCTGTGCCTCTGGCGGACAGAACACGCCCCTGTGGGGAATTCCTAAAATTTCCCTCTTGACAAGACAGAAAGTCTTTGAGGACCACAGATCAAAACCTGCTTCCACCAATACCCTCACAGTCAAAGTCAGTGCAGCACACAGACTTACAAGGTGCGGTCAGTGGCCTGTTCACCTCAAGCCATATTTGCATTACTTCTTTCTTACTTTGCATTTGGCTTTGGTACAATAGTTTGGCACATAACAGCCTCCTTACCCTGACTACTATTGACACAGTGATTTTGTTCTGAGCTAGCCAGAGCCCTGCGGGACCTGCAGACTGCTGCTGCTGTGTGTGGCAAGAGACACCTGGGTTCGGACTTGCTCACTGTCTGCTCTTAGGAAAATGATCTTGGAAGAGAAAGCAATGTCTAACTTCTTCCTTCAGCAAGAATCTTACAGTGTTTTCAGAGGACTTTCTAGATTTTCATGAAGAGGATTTCCCCCTAAAATGTCCCTGCTTTCAGTGTATTCCTACTTGGTTTGGCCTCCACAGTCATAAGGCCAGTAAGAAATGGAGCGTGCACATCTCTCAGATTCCTCCTCCAAGGAAGGAGTCACATGTGGACTGAGATGCTGGCTGACTGTCCTGTGGGCACACCTTAGGCACATGAACCTGAAAGCAGCTGAGCAGGAAAACCGGCAGCCAACATAAAGCAAAAAGAACATCTTCCAGCAGGCACACAGGATCAGACTGCAGTAGAGCCAGGTCTAGGTTCCTGGCAAACAGAGCGAAACCCCCCACCAAGAGGGTGAGAGGCCCTGTTGCTGGCCCCTAGCACACCGGGATATGGAAGGGGATAGGAAGAGCTGTGTGCAGTGCAGAGCCAATCACAAGCAGACTGGCTAAGGACTCCGAAGGAAACCTGTAGGCCATCCTCAGTATGGAGACTACACTATAGCAAATCTACAAAGCCACTCTAACTTGTCTGAGCGGTTCACTTCAATCCCTGCCGAAAGATTTAGGAAGACCTGTGAGCACATTACACCAGGCCTGGCACTGGGGTTGATGAAAAAAGAAGCCTAAGACCTCACTGCAGTTTTCTAAGAGCACATGATGGAACTAAAGAGATGATATTCATGCCATGCAGTAAGTCAGGAGTCAAAAGAGATTCTGGCCAGTGAGTGCCACCAGGGGCCCAGGTGCATAGTTGGTCTGTTTAGGAAAAGGCAAGGTAGGCTTTATGGGGAAATAGACTGATGTTAACCTTGAAGAGTGAGGGGAACTTAGGCAGTGAACAAGACCTGAACTGGCATCTGGGGAGCCATGAGAGCAGGTCTGGAAGGGTTAGAGTCCCACCTGTGCCGCCTGCATTGCTGCTCACAGGGAGAGATTATGTGAGGAGCACTGGATGGGAGGAAGGAGGCCAGATTTCAGAGAAGTCTGAATCCCACACACAAAAGTCTGGGCTTGATCCAATAAGCAGCTTGTGAACAGCAGATTAACGTAATTACAGGAAAATCTTAAAGACTTCAGCTTTTGGTGGAGATGCAGAGTAAAAGGGAGGTGCCGAGAACACCAGAAGATTTACAAGAAGACCCAGCTGGCAGCCAAAGAAACAGATCTGGAGGCTACCCCAAAGCAAATGTCCACAGGTCTCAGAGACACATTCCATACAGAGGTATGGATGACTGGGAGGATGCAATTCTGAATTTTGAAACTCAGTGGCTGCGAGGTAGAAGTGCATCGTCAGACTTAATGACACAGGTTGGTGCCATGGAAAAAAGTGATGAGTTCAGAGTCAGACGGTTAGAACAGTTTTAGAAGAACTTCAAAAGGCCAAAACATCCAGAAAATGAGGCATCAGCTGGAAACAGAAGCACACAGGTGATGTTTCCTAATTTTTGTTCAAAGAGGCATTAACAGTCAAACAGTCAAAATTTTATCCAATATCAATGAAAGACACAACTGTTTGTCCAAATGAATAACCAATTAGTGTGGACTGCGCTCTCCCTCCTGCCTTGCTTGCTATCAATGCTCCCCAAGAGTTTATCAGACCACAGGTTCAGAGCAGCCATGGAGAAAGGATACAAATACTCAGAAATCCAAAATTCTAATCCTTTCTTCTGCTGAAATACTGCAGGAATTAATTATTTTCACACTTCAGCACATGCTTCAATACATATGTTCCGAGTATAAGAACTAAGTCATTTCTTTCTTTCCCCTTCCCCTCTCCCCTTGCTTGCCCTCCTCTCTACCAACTCCTCCTCCTCCAATGCCCAATCCACTGCAAACCTCCTGGCATGCATGCTTCTCCATCACTTGGTTCTCAACATTTCCCATTCCCTCCTAGCTTGTTCCTGTAGAAAAACTGAATCCAGGAGATAAACTACTGGTTGATCAGGGCAGAAAATGTAGATTTCAACAAAGACAGGCAGCTTGTTGTGAAAAGAGCTTTGAAGGGCAATCCAGGAGACTCTGGTTTTAGCAGTCAGGCAAGGGAATCAGATAAAGATCTTTGGAGACAAGAGAGCTCACCATTGCCCAGCTTTGCTGATGCAGAGACAAGTTTTCTCGATTCCCAGATCCAGATGGAGGATAAGCAGGTTCCCTTTCAGAGCAGTAACCCCAAGTACAGTGCTTACAGCTGAAGTTACTCTGAACCACAGTGGGAAGGAAGGAAACAGAGACAGAAAGAGAGACAGAGAGAGAGAGAGAGAGAGAGAGAGAAGCTTAAGGTAGAATGGACATGAACAGTCTGAAATGCACATCTCCTCCAGGTCCTAGAAGTCAAATAGAAGAGGAATTTCACAGGCGTCCCCCATCGGCTTTCCATACACTTGTCCAGACACAGAATCACCTGCGTACATGTCACCCAGCATCTATAGTTACCAGGTACTGCCGCTTTGGATGCTGTGCTGAAGTGGCAGATCTGCTACTTCTGGGAAGCTGAGAGTAAGCCAGACAAGGCAGGAACAATGGCAGTGACTTGTGGGCAAATGAGTATAGTGAGAAAGCGGAGACAGCAGTAAAAGATAGCAGCAGCAAGCATGGCTTTGAAGAGAGGAGTTGGGGATCACCCAGTCTGTACAGCCTGGAGTCTGCATTTACTTCTAGTTTCCTAGACAAGCCTGCCTGAACTAGGTAGAGATCTGAACTCCATCTCAAAGAATAAAACACGTGCTGGGAATGGGACAAAAAGGAAGGAAAGGCAAGGAGAAGTGATACCATGTACCATTTTGGGAAACTGGAGGCAAGCTGGGAAATGAAGGTCTTCCCAAGTGGAAGCTAAAATCCCATTTATATTCTGTACTTTCAGTAACTTTGCACTTGTAGCCAAAGAATGATTCTAAATCCGGTTTTCCAATGGAGGTGTAGGTCTTACAGTTGTGGGTGTATGTCAAAAGTGATCTAAGGGTATACTTAAGATCTTTGCATTTCACTGTATGTAAATTTACCCCAGTAATTCTAGCTCTTGCAATTAATTGGTGGTGTGACCTTGGGCAGATCACTTTGTGTGGTCCAGGGTTCCTCATCTGTCAAATTGAAAGTAAGAAGCTATATCTTAAATTTATCACATTTGTAAGAACTGAGTGTGGCCGGAAATGGATGGATATATCCAGATGAAGAAAGGCAATGGTCTTTGATACAGACCAAAAATTTCTGAGTGGGCTTAGTCATCTGCAGAAAATTACCACTAAATCATCTACTCTGAACCAAGAAATAGTAATTCCCCCCTTTTATAAATGAGGAAGCTACGTTCAGGATGTCAAATAAATTGCCTGAAGTCAGACAGCTTATTCTCCAGCTAAGTTGGGCTCAAAGCCAATAGTTTTGATGGGTACACTCTTCCCCAGCATCCAGTCCCCCTTCTGCTGAAGTTCCACAGCCTATCACTGCCCATGTCAGAAGAATGGAAGTGAGTGTCGGCGGTCCCAACAACCTGCTTGCTGAGGATTCTGGGACAATGTTCATTCCTAAAGGTGACCCCCCCCCACCTCACAACACAGAGAAATCTGAGTGGTGCAATCAAGGGGTCCAAAAGCTAAGAGAATTCACCTGCTCTGGTTGCTAATTATCCCTAAGAGATACTAACTGACGTGACTGCCACAGAGACCTAGAGCCTACTGAAGCCACACCTGAGATCAGATGTTCAAGGACTAATGAATCCCTTTATCACAAAGACTGATGAATTCCCACCTGACACCAAAGTAGAGACCCCCAACCAATCAGAATGCTGCCTGTATAATGGAGTGCTCTCTCCATACACAAGCGTTTTTCTTTATGGAACATATAAATTCAACAATCTTTTCCAGAAAGAAAATTTTTGAAAAAATAACAAAAAACAAAGAGACACTGGGAAACTCCTGGAGGTGGTGCCTATGTTTATTACCTTGATTGTCAAGACAGTTATCATGCATATGTCCAAACTCATTAAACTGTACGCTTACATAAGAGCAGTTTTTTCATGCCACTTACACTTCAAAAAGGTCGGAAAAATACATTGTTGTACAGTGAAAGTACTTCTTCTGTTAGCTTTCATCAGGAAATTGGAACTGTGTTCCTCCTGGAGGAAAAAAATTGGCCCAAGCCATTATAAAAACATACATTACTAAGGAACACACCTTTTTAGGTACCACATTCAGA
The DNA here is from genome assembly GCA_028451465.1 of Erethizon dorsatum. NCBI lineage: Eukaryota > Metazoa > Chordata > Mammalia > Rodentia > Erethizontidae > Erethizon > Erethizon dorsatum. Next base: position 101,778,355 of record CM051827.1, on the reverse strand, counting down.
GGACAATGAGGAGACAAACTAAACAATGTCTAAACACGTCTGAAATAAGCAGAATGTGTGTGTGACTTCAAGAGGAGGAGGTTTTTCTCAGGGAGAATCCTGAGACCAGGGCCTTGAGGTATCCCTGCGACTCTAGGAAGGAGGGTGCCGTGGTCATGGTGATCACTCTGGGTTCACCTCGCTGACCCCTGATCACTCACTTAACCTCAGCCGAAATGTCGCTTCTCCGAAGAATCCTAGGTTGGGTGATTCGTCCATCAGCCCATTCATTCAACCAATGATTACTGAGCCCCTCAGGAACTTTATAATTAAATAATTATATGCACAAAATTCTAACTCACCGCCCATCTCCTCATCAGAGATTGCATCCGATTAGTCATTTTATTTCTAGCACCCGACACTGCCCACAACACAGGGGGCATTCCATAAATATTTGTTGAATGAATATATATACAAATAAGCAAAATGTTCAAAATTCCTATTCATATTTTAAAATTCCAAATGCACCCTGCTGTCTACCTTAAAAAGTTATAATTGATGTCACAATTAATAGGATGTTTAAATTTAATAAAAGAAATTAATTTGTTTAATTATTAGTAAAGTAATAAGATGTAAGGCAGTAGGTGGAAAGTTACTTTCCTTGAGGGACAGCTTCGCGGTACAGACTTAGGTATTATCCTGTGCTGGACACAGCTAGTATAGTATAGGGCAGTAGTTAAGGGAAAGGTGGATGAAGCCAGACTGGCTGGGTTAGTTAGGGTCTTGACCTCCAGACTACCACCACCATCAGCAGCTGTGTGACTGTGGGAAAGCTACTTAACCTCTCTGTTTCTTGATTTCCAAGCCTGTACATTAGGAACAATATCAACTTCAGATGATTCAACCGATAGTTAAATGAGTTAGTACACATGACTAACTTAGAGCCGCATGCTCCTGGGACATAGGAAAAACTCACTAAGTACTATCTGTTTTATAGTCCAGAAGAATGAGAACAAGGTTAGTTAAAACCACTCTGACCACATCTTCCAGATTTCCTATTACTGAAATAAGTAATAAGGTGGACCTATTGGTTCTCTACCTTTCCAGGCCCTGGCTTTACCTGTACAGGTGACGATTATTCCCCATCTGAAACAAAGAGATTTGCCAGAAGATCACTACAGCATTTTCCAGGTCTAGAGTTTAGGATTTAATTGCATACCACACTCCTCGCCCAGCACAATGATTAATGCACTTAAAGCTCAGAAAATGCCCACTCAATTAGCTTATGATGAATATTATTTAAAGCTGAGAAAACTGCACATTCCAAAGGGTACCCCTCTTATTGTCCATGTATGTACTAACAACCAGAAGAGGGGGCAGTAGTGAGGAGTTTCATGATGAAAATTAATTGCACACAGCTATCTCTGAGCTTTTTAAATATGACACAGACTGTGGAAAATGGATGCAGAATTCTCCCACTATGGTGAACGTGTGACAGAGGCCAGGGTCAGGCCAATCACAGAAACATCCAGAGAGTGGGATATTGTCACCATGTACATGAAATGCTGTTCTGTCTCCTCATTATGTGACTGTACAATACAAATAACAGTCTTATCTATGATTTCATAAAACAGCCTTTGACGAGCTACCAGAAGGAGGCTACTGGAAAGAAACAAGGAAGGTGCACCCTGAGCGTCTCCAACACTTTAACTTCTGGTGACGCAAAGCCTTGGCCAAATGGATGTGCCCAACACTGTCAACACTGAGAAATTCTTAAAAGGAAACCTCTCTATTTCTTACTGCTTATTTATTTTTATAAAATCAACCTTACACAGGCGTAATTTATATCCAGTAGAATGCCCACACGACAAAGAACAGTTGGTTGTTTTTTGACAATAGAATGCCCACACGACAAAGAACAGTTGGTTGTTTTTTGACAAATGTACACAGCCAGGTATCCACCACCTCAGTCAAGATATAAACATTTCCATAACCTCAGAAAATTAGTTGTACCCCTTTTCGGTTAATCCCTGCTCTCACCTTTCCTTACCCCACGCAAAAAGCCACTGTTCTGATTTTTACTTCATAAGATGAGCTCTGCTAGAATGTCATATAAATGGAAATACACTCTATGTACTCTTATATCTTGCTTCTTTCAGCAAAATCCATGCATGTTGCGCATGTGTCCATAGTTTGTTCCCTTTCATCACTGAGGAGTATTCCATTATTTGGATATACTGCAAGCTGCTTACCATTCCCTGGCTGATGGATATTTGGACTGTTTCCAGCTTGGGACTATTATGAATAAAGCTGTTATGAACATCTACGTACAAACCTTTTGGTCAACATATGCGCTCATTTCTCTTGGGTAAATACCTAGAGGTACAAATGCTGGGTCATATGTTGTGTATGCTTATAAGAAAATGCCAGATTTTCCTGAGTAATAGAAATCAGCCACTGATTCACTTGTAGACTACTTACTACATTTTTAAAATAAATGCAAAAATCTCAAGTGGGGAAGGAAACGAACCACACCCCAAAGCACACTGGAGCCACTCCCCTGAAGTGCTGGTGGGAGCTCCCTCACAGGGCCTCACTGGACAGCACTAGCTGGGCACCTCCACTGGAAAACTGCTACTATTGGTGGCCTTATCCTCCCTCTTGCCTTCGGGGACAGTCAGGACTTGGAGGGCCCAGCTCACACAGGAACCAATACCCTGCAATGCCCCTTAGAACATGGGGAATCCCAGTATCCAGTGTCCTTAGCCAAGGCCAGAAGACATCTTTAATGCCGTGTCACCTAAATAGTATCAAAACTACAAAACCTGTGTGTTTTCAAAATAGCCCACCTACCTACCCTATTTCAGAGGAGTCCCTTGGGTTTTTTTATATAAGGTAATTTCTGAAGACACTAACTTGGAGTTGAATTCAAATTTTCTGCATTCTCACTGACTTGTATTTTTCACATGGGCTTTACCTCGACTTCTTATCATTCTCCTTAAAATCCTCCCAGGAATCCCCACCATCTTCAGAAAGGAAGGAGACAAAGGAATAAGAGGAAGTGATTCTAAATCCCTAAAGACAGGGAATATCTGAGTGTGGAGGCTTTAGGAGTTTAGGAGTCAGGATGCTAAGAAAGGGAAAAAAAGGTCAAAGGAGATAAGGGACCCCTGAGGGGAGAGCTGCTGGCCCAAGCAGCCCTGTGCCTGCCTCATCCTGGGTCAGGAACCAAATGTGGGACCTCCTTCCCATGCCCCCTTTCCTTATCCCACACTGGTCCCCAGCTCTGCTCCAGAAAATGTTGTTAGAGATGATCCAGGAAGGGCCAGTGGCCCAGTGTCTACCCAGCCAGTGCCAGCTAAGCCAGCACAGCCATCTGCCACCACCAGCGCTTACAAGGCCTCCTGCGTATGGCAGGATTTCCTTGGCTTCATGGAAACCATCCTTGAAAAGCAGCTAGAAATACTATACAGTTAATGTGTCTTCAAGTCCCCTTGTCATAGAAACAAACGGATCACAGGCATGCCTGTAGGCATATTTTATTCTCACTCACTGGGTTTTGAAAGAAGTCAAGAGAGAGGAGAGGGAATGCATTTTCTTGCTGGGATTTCACTGGCCTTTTCCTGTTCATCTGGAAAGCAAAATAAAGGCATGGAGATTGTTCATCACTTTCCTTTTATTTGGAGACCTCTGCTTGAGTCAGGCTTGGCTGGCAAAAAGAGAAGTCTCTCCCCAGGCCTGGTGCACCCACCACCTGGGCCCCCAGAGTCGCTGTGTGCTAGGAGGGAGGCAGATGCTCATGGCGACACAGGCTGTGTGCCAACCCAAACCCACCATGCCCTGGTCAAGGGCCTCTGTCCCATGTCTGGGTGGCTGGCGAGGAGGGCTGGGTTCTAGAGGAGTCAGAGGACCCCGACATGAGGAATACTCAGAGGGCTTGCAGTAAGATCACAGTGGAAACAGCTGGAAGGAACCACTAAGGTCACTTAGTCTGATTTTACAGATGAAAACACAGAAGGCCTAAGGGATTCAGTCAGAAGTCCCCAGACGCTGTCCACAGGGAAAAGGAAACCTCCCTTCCCTCCCCCAGGCATTCTCCTCAGGAAAGGGGCCTGCCTCTACCTTTTCCCCGCTGCTCAGGCCCAAGGCTGCAAACTAACCTGTCCCCTCCCCTGGTTTCTTACAGGTGTGTCTGCACCCTCTCCACCTGCCCTCTGCCCAGCAGACCTGGAAGGACACAGCAATGGGCAGTCTCGGCCTGGTTCACGGTCAGGGGGCACAGGCAGCAGACCACAGGTGTGGTGGAAGGGAGAGAGACTGGCAAACTCCTTTCCAGCTCTGGCCCTGCAAAGGAGGTCACAGCAGGATGCTGGTGTGATCAGCCTGCTTTGAGGCTGCTGCTCCAGCGAGGGAGCCCATCCTCCAGGACCCTGTGACTGTAACCCCTGTCCTTCAAGACCCTCAGGGCTCTGCTGACCTCAGCTCTAGCCTCGCTTTTGCAGTGGTTCCCTCCTCTCCTCCCCTGCTTTGGTAGATGCTGCCTCCTGAACTGTCCTGATTGGTTTCCTGGGATAGACACTGATTCCTCCTACCACTTCCCCTCCGAGTTCCATTTACCCTGATCCTAACAGTGGCTTCCCAGGTCTTTCTGGCCTCAAGAGCCTCCAGGTCAGCCTCCCTTCCAGCCTATCCCATAAAATGTAAGTAAGATCACAGTCTGGCTTCAAATCTCTCTGTGGTTTCCTCCAGCAGAAGCCAAGCTTCCACCAGCCCTGGGCTGCTTTCTGCAGGCTCCTCTTGACCCTGAACTTTGCAACATCCTGGCACCAGCCTCCTTCCCCTCCTCCTGCCTCAGGGCTCCTCCTTGTCTCAGAATTGCGCACATGCTGGGCCTGTGCCTGGCCTTTGCCCACCCCTCCACAGGCTGACTCCTCTCCTGGGAGAGCTGTCCTGGGCAGCGCACAACCTCCCCTGTTTTCACTCTCTGACCTGGGGCTGTGCTCATTTCCTTCCAAGCACTTAACAAATGTGTAATTATATAGTTTTTTTGGTTTACTTTTTAAATGACTGTCTGGCCCACTGGAATGCAAGTTCTCCATGGTAGGAACTAGGTCTGTCTTGTTCTGCACTGGACACTCACTGGGCACTCGAGGCCCATTTGCCAAATGAATGGCTAGGAATATGTTCCATTTCAGGGGGTGACTTTCCTTTCCTGGGAAAGATTGTTCTTCAATGTGAGATTGTGGCCCTCCTGCTTTGTTGAGAGGGGGATTTGTTAAGACGGTCCTTTCTTTTAAGAAATGATCATAAGAGTAAATGGTAGCTTTCACAAATGTTTAATGAAAACCTTACATCATTCTCCTAAAATATTTTTGAAATTTTCTGAATCTATGATATTCTCAATTAAAGAATGTTTTGAGGGTTCCAGGATCGGGCTTCCAGTATCAGGAGAGGTAGATTTTGCTGTTAGAACCCAGGGCTTGGGTTCAAGCCCCATCTCTGTTGTTTGGTAGCTGTCAAACTCTGAACAGGTCACTTCACCTCTGTGTTTTGGTTTCCTCATCTGTGAAACGGAATAACAATAGGACCTGCTTCAGAGGATTTCTGGAAGAACTGAGGTGCACTAATACTTGCAAAGTTCATAGATTAATGCCTGCCATGCATACATTGCTTAAAAAGCGTGAGTGCTATCATTACTGAGTATTATTGTTATTACTAAACTCAGGTCTCCTAAATCCACAACAGAAATCTTTTCTCTTTAAAATATTATCTCCCAACATTATCTCTTTAAATATTATCTGGACACAACTAAATGTCAGGCCAAAATGTAGTGTGTAGAAAACTATCCCACTCCATCCACCCACATTGTCTGGAAAGCTAAACACCAATCCTCATAAAACGTGTCCACTTTGGATAGAGATGTTTCTAAATTGTGCTGTGTCCTTCCTATGTCTTAACTGGTTCTGCTGAGATGAGCATTATCTCCAAAGTATATGGAGGGAAAACAGCAGGCTGAGACTCCACAGAGCTGGGTCCCAACCTCCCTGTACTTCATACCCTCCACACACACACACACACACACACACACACACACACACACACACACACGGCACCGGGGCCCTCTTAGCTTCACTTTCCTTATTCTTAAAGTGGGAAGGTCATGTGCACTGGGAGGTCCTGATGATCCTAATGAGCCAGATGAACACAGGCTGCTAGCTTCTAAAATTGCTTGCTTGCCTGCTTGCTCTCTCTCTCTCTCTCTCTCTCTTCTTTCTTGGTGAGTAACATTATCATTCACCCAGGGGAAGGCTTTAATTTAGGTCTCCAGGCAGAATTCTCCCCCAAACTCTGCCAAACCCCTCCTCAAAGAGTCAGATGAACGCATCAGGAACAAACCCTTGTCCATTCTGCACAGAGGGGATTCTTTCCTGGGAGGGCTCATGGGGCCAATGCGCAAGTCACCCTAGGGCTGTTCCTGCTGCCCTCTGCACAGCCAGGAGGTAGGTCAGCCTTTGAAGCTGTGATATTTCTGAATTTGGGCTTAGACAAAGACACTATTCTTCCTCACAGCCTTTCACGCCCTCAGTCAAGCAATTTTAGCTGAATTCTATTTCCCTTTAACAGAAGGCTACTGGAAGATGCAAAACCATATTTATGAATGAATCCTAACATTCTATTTTCAGAGGTAATTCTGTTGTATTTCAGGCTCAATAGCAGGTATATTTCATCACTGTGGGACTCAGAATCATTTTCCCCACTCCCAACAATAAGAAATGAAAATTCTTTTTCTTTTTTTCTTTTTTTTTTTTTTTGTGGGTACCAGGGGGACGACCTCAGGACCTCACGCGCCAACAGGCACCCGTGCCACTGAGCGATATCACCGGCCCCTTTTTCGTATGTGGGTTCCGGGAGTCGAACTCGGGCCCTCGCGCTTGCAAGGCAGGCGCTTACGCCGCTGAGCCATCTCACCGGCCCTGAAAATTCTTTTTTAATTAAATTTATTTTTATTTGATTCATAAAAACAAAATTTACACACATTAGTGGGGTACCACATGATGTTTCAAAACATGTTTATATTGAGTTATCAAGTTAAACATATCTCTCTCAAACACTTACTACTTCTTTATGATGAAAACATTCAAAATCCTTTCAAGTTCTTTGAGATATATAGATCTAAATTATCCCCCAAAAGTCTCATGTGTTCAAAAGTGGGGCTTCTGGAAAGTGATTAGATCATGGGGAGGTCACTATACTCATCAGTAGACTAATCTATTGATTAGTTTATAGTTGAATGTGGTATTAGGAGGTAGAGCTTGGTTGGAAGAGATGGGTCACTGTGGGTGTGACCTGGAAGGTGTATTTTATGTAACTGGGGTCTCTCTCTCTCTCTCTCTCTCTCTCTTTCCTTCCTGGCTACTACGGTTAAGTAGTTTTCCACCACCAGGGCCTTCCACAATTCCACTTCTGCCTTGGATCCATCCAGCCATGGACTGAGCCCTCTGAAAATGTAGGCCAAAATAAACCACTTCTCCTTAAGTTGTATATGTCAAGTATTTGGTTCTAGTGATGGGAAAGTGGCTAAAACATTACACGATCCCCATCTATAGTAACCCTACTATGCAATAGCACACTAGAACTTCTTACTCCTTTCTAACTGCAACTTAGTACCAGTTAATCAACCTTTTTCCAACTCTCCCTCTCAATATTCTCCCCAGCCTCTGGTAACCATCTCTAGTCTCAGTTTCTATGAGATTAATTTCCTTATTCCACCTAAAAGATATAATAAGTGTATATATTCCGTAATGAATGAGATCATGCAGCATTTTTCTTTCTGTACCTGGCTTACTTCACTTAACATAATGATCACCAGTTCCATCCATGTTTCACAAATGATAGGATTTCATTCTTTTTATGGCTCAATAGCACTCTATTGTGTATGTGTACCACATATTCTATATCTATTCATCAGTCACTGGACATACAGGCTGTTTCCATTCCTTGGCCATTATGAATATTATGAATAATATTGCAATAAATATGAAAGCATAGATGTCTCTTCAACATACTGATTTTATTTCCCCTGGATATATATACAGCAGTGGGGTTGCTGAACTATATCATGGTTCTATTTTTATTTTCTGAGGAATCTCCACACTGTTTTCCACAATGGCTGCACTAACTTACATTCCCACCAATTGCATGTTAGGTGTTCCCTTTCCTCCACATCCTCACCAGCACTTATTATGTAAATTCTTGATCAGCTATGAAAAATTAATGTAAAATTTATATAGGCTTTATAGTCAATGGTTCATATTAAAGAAGGCCCACATTAAATAATATTATTAAATGGACATTAATAAGGTTAAGAATAAAGGAAACGATTGCAATTCTTTTTATCTTTCTAATATTGTTCGTTATCTAGAAACTGGAATCCAGATCAAAGCATTTTCTGACTATAAAGTCAGTAAAATTACCTGATTTTTAAACTAGTCCTGGACAATACTTACAAATAACTACTATAGAGAAAGGACAGAAGTGTAAATTAAAGACAGAAAGCCAAAATGGATTCAGAAATATTATTCTTGCATTGGAGATTTAAAGCAATATACATACATATATAATTTTACAACTCCACAAGGCCTAGTTTCATTTGTAAAATACACCAGAGTATCCTAGCAAGTTTCTGTGGAACCATGCAACTAATAGTGTTTTTTAATTAATTGCACATCTAGCAATCCACAAATATGAATTAAGCACCATGAGTTAGCACTGTAGAGAATTTAGATCTCTGCCCCCACAGAGCAAGCAATTTGCAAAACTTTGCTCTAAGACACATGAAAACCATGGCCCTTGCTACCAATTTTAAGGATGTTCTCTTCTGCAGGGGTTCATCTTTATTCTCTCCAAAAGTATATCAGAGTCCTGCTGTGTTTCAATGGAACCAAACCCCTAAGGCGCAGAAGGAAATAATTTCACAAGAAAAAAAGGGAAAGATTATCTCTGAACAATCATTTCATTAGCATAAATCTGAATGTGAGATATTTGGTCATTTTGTCTTGGTTTACAACTGGTTCTACAAGTGATAAAATATTGATTGCTGGTGGGGAAAGGGTAAGAAAAGAAAACACTATACACACAGACACACACGCCCTCACACACATGCACACACACATGCCTGCATATCACAGGATCTAACTGAACAAGCAGAGGTGAAAGCTGAACTAGCCTAACTTTAATATATGCACAAAAGTCCCCTTCTTCATTCATTCTTTCTTTCTTTTCCTTTTCCCTCCTTCTTCCCTCTTTATCTTCCTCCCTCCCTGCCCTACTTTTCCTATTCCATCAACAAGGCCAGGTGGTAAGAAGAACACCTCACATTCTGCTTGCTCCAAAGCATAAGGGCCAGCTGGTGAGGGAATGCAACTGACACACCCTTCCCAAGGTTGGGAATGTCCCCATGAGCACTTGCTTTGCCTTAAAGTTTTATTTCCGAGGTTATCCTAGATTTGACCAGTATAGGCACACAGCATTTCTAAGCCTCTCTTGGAAATCTAGAGATGAATAAGGCCTAGTGCCTGCCTGTCCTCAAGCCCCCAAAAATTTCCTAGTAAGAGGTAGTGCACTCTGGGATTAATATGGGATTGCACTCTACTTGCTCTGTTCCACGTGTGCTGTACAAGACTCACTTTGTTGGATTACGAACGGATCTGACTTACAAACATTTTCCCGAAACAGAACTCATTCTTAAATTGGGGACTTATAGTATTATTCTCACTCCCATTTTACAGGTCATGAGCAGAAGGCCCAAAGAGGTTAATTTACCTACCCAGGGCCATCCAATAAATAAGGGTAGAGCTGAATGAACTGTAGCCATTCGGCTTGAGGGTATTCTACCTGGGGAGGGACACTGTCGACATGGCCCCACAGGGACTCTGTCCCTCAGATACAGCACTGAGCCTGGGCACATGGCGAGCACTCTGCCTACTGTACATCTGCACATTTTCCCCAAGTCCATGTCGTCGTGTCCCCAGGAGAAAGAGCACGGGTGCTGAGGGGACACAAGAGAAGAGGGAAGGACACTCCTGTCTTGGAGAGATTCTATTTTAATCTTTATAAAAACACTGAACAGACCAGGCGCTGATTTCAACATCAGTTTTTCAAGTGTCCAGACAAGAGGCACTGTCTGAAAAAGGCAGCGTGATGGAGCAGTCAGATGCCTGTGTGGCCTCACGCTCTCCCTGGGCGGCTCAGACCCCGCGACCAGTGCGAAAGCAGAGACAGAGGCGCTGGAGTGGCCAGCGGCTCTGCTCCCAGTGCTCAGATCAGGGATGAGCACCTCAGCAGATTGCAGAAGCGGAGGACACCACATTCTCTGGTGCTAAGGGGGTGACGTGAAGTTTGACTTCTTGACAAGCTAAGGCGTGAAGGCTAGCTATTTCGAGAAGTCCTAGTATCAAACTCAGAAACTTCCTGTTCTTCTAGCCTACCTTCCTGGAAACACTAAAACATAACATCCCACAGTACAAATTCCTCAAGTTAAAAGGCCCCTGAGAAGGAGAGATGGCTGAAGCAATAGCCTGGGTCCCTGGAGGACGATCATCTTGGTGGTGATGACAGTGAAGAAGAGGGAGAAGATGAGGACCACAGTGATTGCGACAGCAGATACGTGTGTCACATCCAATAGCAATCCATCAGGGACGAATACGTTTTTTGCTGAGCAGTTCTGTGCACATGATTATATTTAATCTTTACAGCAACCATGATGAGGAGGAGTCATTGTAACACCTATCTTACAGATGAGGAGTCAGATGAGAGAGGCCAAGTTTCTGGGGCAAGTTGCTATGGATGAGGTTTTAGAGCTTACATTAGATCCCAGCCCAATCTGATTCCATGATTTCACATTCTTACCCAATGCCTACTATCTCTTCTTATTAAAAAACAAAAACAAAAACAAAAACAAAAAAACACTCTGCAAACAGACTTTGCTGATTACCCAAATTTTCTGGTAAATACAAATGCAATCAATTCCAAATTCTCATTTGAAAAAGTTTCCAAAATGTTCATGGTTCCTTCCTGCCATAATAAGTATAGTATACTAAATATAAACCTAGTTCTGCTTTATGAATAAACTCACCTGGGACTATCGGTTAGCTACAGGCCATAAGTACCAGTTCTGATTATAGAGTATGTAGATGTACGTGAATTGAAGATGGCCGTACGCTAAGCCCAGGGCATACTCTGAAACTAAAAGTGCTAAAAATTAAGATAAAAATTAAGATCTAAGAAATTTTGTTTTATTATTTGCCTTTTTCTTGTAAAACTTTAGTTGAAATGATTCAGATGGATAAGTAGAAGGGTCATTGCAGGAAATGGTACCAATGATTGCCCCTGACACATGTAGAGCAAAACAGGGTTGAAGAGAAACAGGAAAAGAAGCAAACAAAAAGCTGAAAACATAACAAAGCTCAGCATAAAAATGAAAACAGCCAGCCCCCTAATCCTCAGGAAGGTCCAGCTCCTCACAAGGGGCAGTCAATGTATTTTTATCTTGTGGCTTTATGTTTTTGCAGACACATTAAATCATAAAAATCCAAGAAACTCTCTCACCCCCAAACCACACAGTGTATTTTAAGGAATGTGTCCCTTTTCTAAGAAACTGCTTGATTTTCAGGAAGTGGCAAAGTGGCAGGTGTGTTCCCATGATCAGCCAAAGAAACCAAATAAACGTTCCCCTGGCCAAATCTGTTTCTCACAGATAAACAGCTGCTTGCCGCCTGGAGGAGGATAAGGAATCAGAAAACCGTCCCTGTGTTACTTGGCACTTCTGTTTTTCTGTTTAAGTTGGAAAAGGAAGGAAGATGGAAGCCTACAAGCATGCAGACCCTACTCTGGCCAGGTCAATCTTGAGCCTGAATGGGGTGGGGGGTTGCAGAATCCCAGCCCTAGCCAGAGGCCCCAGGTCTTCTCTAGATAGCCACAGAAACACACGACTGAACTAGGAGTTGCAGGAAACAGATTTGACCTGAAAAAGACATCATTACACAATTACTAGCTAGGTCAAAGGAGGACAGGGGAGTGGAGAATGTCCCCTTTACTTGTTCCCAAGGCAGCCTCTACCTTCCCTTTCATACCTCTGCCTGTACCCAAAACAGATGGGGTGCACTCCTGCAAGTCCACCGTGGGCACATAATAAGCACCCAGTGAAAGATAATTATGGAAAGTGTGTGCTTCTCAAATATTTGTTGAGCTGGGCATGGTGGCACACATCTTCAGTCCCAGCTAATTGGCTGGGAGGCTGAAGCAGGAAGATTGCAAGTTGGGGGCCAGCCTGGGCAACACAGCAATAAATCACCATGGAAGAAGGGGGGAGAGAGAGAGAGAGAGAGAGAGAGAGAGAAAGGCAGACAGAGAAAAAGGAATAGGGAGAAAGACAGACAGACGGACAGACAGAAGAAAGAAAGAAAGAAAGAAAGAAAGAAAGAAAGAAAGAAAGAAAGAAAGAAAGAAAGAAAGAAAAAGAAAGGGAGAGAGAGAGAGAAAGGGAGAAAGGGAGAAAGAAGAAAGGGAAGGGGCAGGGAGGGAGGAAGGAAGGAGGGAATGAAGGAAAAGAAAGAAAATCTGTTGCATGTAAGGAACAGAGAAAGGAACGAAACAGCAGGACCTTCCATCGGAAAGTGTCTTGCTAAATGCTTCGCCTTGGAGCTCAGTAGCTGGGATAGGACTGGCTATATGGCAACTCTGGTTCGTTACGTTGTAAGCAGGGTTAAAGGTAAATTTTTAAAAATATCCAGACAGGGCAGAGCTGAACTGGCTTGCTGGTAATTCCAGGTAAAAATAAGGAGCTGGCAGGGAGAGGGAAGCTGGCTGTTCAGGAGGCTTGGAGGTTAAAGAAAAGAGAGGAGCCTGAGGGACACCATTCCAAGGGACGTCCTGGCCACACAGACAAAGGTAGGGACAACATTTAAACTACCACAGACCTCTGCACACTCCGAGAGAAGCACTGGCTGTGATGGGCCAGAAGGGAGCTGCAGGGTCAGGCTGGGCAGCCTCAGTTGTCCCGCCAGGACATAGCCTCCAGGAAAACCATGCGTTGCAGTGAAGGAGCTGTAGTGAAAAGGACCCAGGCAGGCCAGCAGGTGCAGCACATAAGGAAGCTTGCCCTTCTGCGCATCCCCTGCCACACCCTGCTCTTCTCCAAGCAGCCAAAGCACAAAAAGAGACAAGCAGCTGACACTCGTGCTATGGACCACTTACATCCCCTCAAAAAATGCCTGACAGATTGGCGACAGCATCAGTGACACACAAATGACAAGACAGAGGCTGAGAACTGTAACTCACCTACAGTCATACAACTGGTAAGTGGCAGGACCAGAACTTAATCATTTTGAGCCGATGCTCCAGGGCCAAAAGAGAAGTTGCGCCCCCTCGGCCTGAGCCTGCCTCCCGTGCCTGTTGGAAGCAGTCTTTCTCCTTGCCTGTCCTGACCCCGCCTGAGCCACCAAAACCCGGAGACACAGTCTTGGGCGAGTCTTAATTTGACCAGCTGGATGGTCAGCTCAGCGCTGCGCTCCTACCAGCTCTCCCCTGATGCTTCTGTTAGCCCTGTGCCAAATGAGGAAGTTCCCTGGCCAAGAGTCCCCAAAGTGCAGTCCCTGGAATGTCTGCTTAAGGAGCAGATCCCGGGCCCCACCCAGTTCTGGGGTCAGACTCTCTGGGAGATCTGAGGCCCAGAAATCTCCGATTTTAATAAGTCCCCTGTGTCATTCTTAGTCCAGCTAATATGTGACTTCCTTAGGGTCTCCCAGGAAGACAGGGGCTCCTGAATCTCTTCCTATGAACACCTTCCACTCACCCTCCAACTCCAAATTATAAGCATACTTAAGATAGAAAAATGGGGGACTGAAAAGAATTTTTTAAATTGAGTGACATTATTTTACCATGTACAAAGAAATGCTAGTAACATTTTGGCTGAATTCTTTCCAGTATTTTTCGATGCATACTGACATAGACATGATTTGCCTGTTTTAAAAAATGGCACTATGCCAAACTAACTGGCTTCTTTTCTTTTCTTTTTTTTTTTTTCTTTTCTTTTCTTTTCTGGTACTGGGGATGGAACAGAGGGCCTCGCATGTGCTAGGCAAGCACTCTCCCACTGAGCCACCTGCCCCTCTGGCTTACCAAGCCCTCGCACAGCTGTACCCCTGGGAGGAGGTGTGGCATCTCCACACCACACTCTGTGGCCGCCACAGGACTACAAGCAACAGTGGCTGAGGCACAGGGAAGGTGGGGATTGGAATCAGGATGTCTTGAAAGTTTGTGTTCCTGCTGACACTGCCCATCTCACCAATCTCAGACGGTTACCTCTGTGGAGCTGGGTCAATCCCCAAATACTCAAATTTGAAAGATCTTACAAGGGTAGCACTGGAAAGAATTTCTGAGATTGGGGGCCAGCCCCCTCACTTGCAAATGAAAACAGAGTGGAGACAGATTTCACAGCTGCTAGAGTCTCATGGTTTCTCCACACCAAGTCCAAACTCCTCCCGGGACTCTGTCACCAGCCCCCTACCCCAGCCAGCTGCCATGCTGGGCAGAAAAGGCAGCCAGAAAAGGCAGCCCCAGGTGGGGGATCAGGGTCTCAGTCTTGGAACCCACTTGTCACATTTAAAGAATCTCTCCTTACCATCACCATAACTCTTGGCCCAACTTTTAATTCTCAGATCCAAGGGTATGGAAATCCGGTTGTAGAATTTTGTTGGGTGGGGGTGCCGTAGACACACCTGTTGGATTCCAAGAACATCAGGTACCCACATTCTGGGCAGAGTAGCCCCTTAGTGTACATGCTCTGAACCAGCTAAGAAACATGCTCTAGTCTCCTGTTGCTTAAGGATCTTCTCTGGTCTTAGCATAACTCCGCATAATCTCCCCATACCGTATCACATGGGAAACTCATGTGCAGCAACACTTGGCTTGAGAATAATTACCAAGTCCTGCCCGCTCAGAAATTCCCTTGGGCAGGCTCATTCGTGTGAGCTTGGTTTCAGTTTCAAGCTCTCCACCCCCTTTTCTGGTTTGGTTTGGGGCTCCCCTGGGATTGCTCAGTGTCTGAGGGAAACTGAACTTAAAGCAGAACACCATACTTGAAGCAGATGGCTTGCAAACCCTTCCTTCCCTTCCTTCTCTCCCTCCCTTCTTTCTTTCCTTCCTTCCTTCTTTCCTTCCTTCCTTCTCTCCCTCCCTTCTTTCCTTCCTTCCTTCCTTCCTTCTCTTCCTCCCTTCTTTCCTTCCTTCCTTCCTTCCTTTTCTTCCTCCCATCTTTCCTTCCCTCCTTCCTTTTTTCTTTCCTTTCTTCCACTTTCGGGCCATCTCTTCCTCAGGCACAAAGGTTAATACAGCTCGCTGAATATGCATCATAACTCCATGGGCTTTACTCTTCCCATTTTAAAGATGAAAAGTCGAGGCTCAGAGTAGTGAGCAGACGCAGATATGCTGTGCCACTAAGGAAGAACGCTTCAGGGCTCTGCTTGCCTGGGTCCCTTTCAAGGCTCTAGCTATGTATCCTCAGAATTGCGCGATATTTTCACAGTTGCAGTGTAAGTTATTTTCACTGTGGCCAGTGAAGGGCAGGCTTCTTTTCCATCCTGATGTCTCCTCCTGTTCATCTCTCTTCATGTTCATGTAGAGATGGTACAACAGCCATAGGCATTTCAGGATCTAGCTAAGTGGAAGCTGGTTTGGAGATAAATTCAGTTTCAGTGTAGTGGGATTTATGTCTATGGCTTACAGTCACTCTAATGCAAAGCCAAGTTACTGATGACTGTCAGCATGGTTTCTACCAACTCAGTGATATTCAGACTCAAAGGTCCAACACCAGGTACCTCAGGAATGAGAGTAGCAGAAGAAAAACAAGGACTGAAATAGAGCCGGAAGATAGTCTGTGGGAACTTCTCTCAGTCATTAGACACGTGAAACTGTGGGAGAAGAATTTAGTTTTTGCTGGTGCCTACTCGAAGAGAGAAGTTTTCTCCTATTGGAAAGATATTAGACTTTACAATGAATACAGTTATAAATATATCAGATTTTTTTCTCTCTTTTTGTGAATTATGCACAAAGATTTTATCAAAATTCCTTCGTATAGTGGTAAAACAAAAAGTAGATGTCTGTATCTGAAGTCATGTTTTAGGCACTGTGACTATCAATCATAAAGAACAAATTTTGTCAACCACACTAGAAGAAAAATGAAATTGTCTTTTCAGTCTCCATTTAGAAAAATTGCAAAATCAGTATCCTATGAAGAGGTGATGAAAGAGTATTCAGCCAAAAGGTATTAAGGGGAAAATGTATTATAGAGGTCAGAAAGGCCAATAATTAATAATATTTTGTTATTTTTCTGGATTTTGCAAAGTTTTTGATACATATCAGGTTTTAAGGATTTACAGTGGATATGATTGCTTGTTCTAAATAAATATTCACTCTGGTGGCTCATTTCATACTTGCATTTTATATTCTTTTTCTCTAAAAAGTCTCTCAAGTTGCATACATTTCAGGCCCTACACAATCTCAGCCCATCTGTATCAGTGAAACAACTTCCCTAGCCAGGAAGTGGCAATCCAGGACTGAGGACTTGGTCCCCTGCATTTGGGAATCCTGTGAAACTCACACATCTGCACCTGTCATCCATCAAGCACCCTGGGCTACAAAGGGCAGTGTATTCATGCCGAAGGGTGAAATGGAATTAAATTTGGTTCCCGTAACTACACCCAATACATTGGTTTCCATCTGAGTATGCAACCTGATTAAACTTGCCTCTTAGAATGAGGCACCCAAATTAAGGACAAAGAATCCCAGGTCCTCACACAACATAACTGAACTTGATTTATTTCTTTCCATGTGGCACATTTCTTAGACTGACTTACAATGTTTGAAAGGTAGCCACCAGCCACATGTGGCTACTTAAATTTAAATTAAGGTGAAATAAAATTAAAGTTCCAGTCCCTCTGCTGCACTAGTGCATTTTAAATGCTGATTACCCACATAAGGCTAGTGGTTCCTGCGTTGGGCAATACAGATATAAAAGATTTCTATCACAACCCAAGTTTTTTTTTATTTGTTTGTTTTTTGAGACAAGGTCTCACTACGTAGTTAAGGCTGGACTTGAGCTCACTATGTAGCCCAGGCTGGCCTCAAACTCACCATCATCCTCCTGCCTCAGCCTCCTGAGTGCTGGGACTATAGACGTGTGCCACCACGCCCGGCTTTCCCCCAACAAGTTCTACTGTTCAGCTCAACAGAGATTAAATATTCATCACCAAGACAGATCACAGCCCTTCGTCTCCAGCAGGGGGTATTTTCAGGCTAGTACAGCAGATGTGAGGAGAGGGGGAGCAGTAGGAGGAAGAAGCCTATCCAAGAGAAGCACAGAGCACAGCAGCCCAGCTGAGCAAAGGGCCAAGGGGGAGCAAGGAGGAATCAGAGCCCAAGCTGACTGAGGTGAGTAAAAGAAGCATCAGTCAGATACAGGAGCCAAGGAAATGGCTCCAGTCACACCCAAGAACTCTTGAGTCATGAGTGAAGGAGTGGAAAATATTAGCTCCAGAATCAAGGTTGTCTTTTTACACACATATGCACACACACACACACACACACACACAAAGTCCACCTTGCATTCTGAGTCCTTGCTGAGGAATCTTAGTCTAGCTTTGCACGGCTGGAATGTCAAAAGTGAAGAAGTGGAAAGTTACTGCCAACAACTTTCATCGAAGACCTCAGGGCTCCCCTCCATGCCACCTCACTTCCCAAAGAACACAGCCATTCCAGACCTAAGACTCAAGCACAGCTCAGGGCTGCCACCCTTCTCATGGCCTTACAAGATCAGACATTCAATATGCTCTTGAGTAAGCAAGGCTGGCAAAAAGAAGGACCCACATTTCTCCCAACATCAGCGTTCATGGAAGGAGAAGCTGAGTAGCCTTGGGGAGAATGAGGGTAATGAACTGTCCCCTCCAGA
Source organism: Erethizon dorsatum (assembly GCA_028451465.1). Classification (NCBI taxonomy): domain Eukaryota; kingdom Metazoa; phylum Chordata; class Mammalia; order Rodentia; family Erethizontidae; genus Erethizon; species Erethizon dorsatum. The sequence goes on along the minus strand of CM051827.1, from coordinate 101,760,372 downwards.
GCGGCTACAGAATGCAGCCCCCAGTAGGAACAATGGATTCTGATTTCGATGGTGATTGTGCAGGCACTGGCTCCCCACACTTGGGACAGGGCCTTAGAATTTACTTCACTCCTTACTCCCATTTACTCCTCACAAAAGCCCCATCCCCACTGCACTGACAAAGAAACCACCCTAGGGAAGGTGAGTAGCTTGCTCAGAGTTAACAGCTAAAAATAATTCACCAATAATAACACCATCCCATCCACTCACCCTCTCGTGAACAACTAACTCCTAAGAAACAACCTGATTAATGGGCAACGGTATGAATTCTGGAGCAGACTTCCTGGGTTCAAATCCTGGTTCTGCTAGTTTTTAGCTATGTGCCACTAGGCATGTGATCAATCGCTCTTTGCCTCAGTTTCCTTATCTGTAAAGCAAGGATAATGAGAGTAGTACCCATTTCTGGGCTGTGGTGTGGCTTACGTACTTTATTCACGCCAAGTCCTTAAACCTGAGCCTGGAATGTGAGCACTCCCTATGCGTTAGCTGCCAGGGCTGAGGTACAGGGTACACAAAGACAACCACACACAATCCCTGCCCTCAGGGTTGTTACAGCTGATGGGAGACGGACAAATGAATACAAGCTAGAGTAGAGAAGATGTTTGAGGGACCCCAAGAGAGGAAGGGCCTGATTCCTGGGCAAAATGACAACTTGGTTGAATTTCGAAGAACCACAGGCCCTTTCTACATAAATTCTCATTTAATCTTTCCATTTTACAAAAATGAAAAGGAGTCTGAGGGTCAGAAAAGTGAAGCAGCTTCCCCAGTGCCCCCAGCTGGTAAGTAGTGGAGCAGGGACACTAGTCCCCATCTGTCTGATTCGAGAATCCTCACTCCTTGTCTGAGCAGGGTATGGGCTGAGCAGACAGCCTGGAGGACAATTCCACGCAAGACTCAGCCAAGGGGGAGAGAAATGTGGGGCCAGGGAACTAAGGTCTCCGGGCAAGGTTCCTTACAGAACCTGCGAGTTGTCAACACTCGCTCAGGCACCTCTCCCAGTTCTGGAGAACACAGACGAGGAAGGTGTGAACAATCAGCCTGCTGGGAGGCCTCGCTGTTTTGGTCCTGCCCTCACTGTGTGGGAGCCCTGAAGACCAGGCCAGCTGGAAAGGTCAGTTTTCACCCAGTTCTTTACCAGAGGCTTTCGGCCCTCCACGGGCCATCACCATCTGACCCACAGAAGCACTTCTCAGGAAGGACTGCCTGCAAGGCCCAACCTGACCTTTTTCCAGAAAACCTGTCTGGTGTATGACTCATGGTTCCCCTGCAGCCCTATACTAAAGAGACAAGAATTACAGTCCCCATGCAGGAACATGGAGGAAACCCAGGAGACAACAGGCAGGCCTCCCACTGAAAGCCCCACACTAATCTCCTAACACCAGAATTCTCATTTATTTCTATTCACAGTTCGCTTCCAAGCAGGGAGAATTTAGAGTTTTGATTAAACTTTGTCAAAACGCAAAACTATTTCCCCTTAATTGTGCTTTCTAACCACAAAATGGTGTTGGGGTGGGAGTTGTGGAGAGAGGGTGTGTGTTACCACTCAAGAGCTTTGGGGCTTCCCCTCTGGCCCTGCCTGTCAATCCTCCTGGGGTCCACTGAACCAGGAGCTCCAGCAGGCTGTCATCAGCACGTCCCCAGCACAGTGCCTGCCTGGGACTCAGCTGGAGAAGTCAGCTGCAGCGGTGGGGCTCCCTGTAGGTTGGGAAGGAAAGCCCTGCTCACAGCACTCTCCAGGAGCCTCCGGTCCTGTGCTTTCTCAGTCCTGAGCATCCACTCGGCTTGGTGGAGAGCATGAGCTGGCTCAAGAGGTGGCCCTCCGGAGGAGACCAGGTTAATTGTGTTTGCTGATGCACTGTCATTTACAGTGCGCCCCGCTGTGATACCTTCCTGTCCTGATTTCACTGCTCATGTAAAGAGAAGGCCTTCAGATGGGAAAGCCGAGTCAAGCTCACAGAACAAAGTGTCCGTGAGGGATTTAAAGGTGATAGTAGCCATCTGGTCCCGTCAACACCAGAGAGCTGCCTGTTTCCCAACTGGATGTCAACACTGGGCAATTCAGCATGGGAGCAAATGTTGTCTTTCTGTTGAACAGGAACAGAGCATGTCGGGAAAACAGGAAAAACCCAGTATCTGAACCAAAGCTAAAAATTTTGGACATCGAACTGTGAATAATGATGTAAAACTATTAACATACAAAAACTAGAATCTGAGTAAAACTCAGCATAGCTCTGTTTAAATGGATCCAAATGCTACAGCTCTATCTTTTGAAAACATTGTATTTTCCCCAGCTCCTCATCCACTAAGAATACACAAGGCACTGACTCTGAATTGTCTAAGAATCTTGTCAGAGAGACCGAGTGGCTGGCCAACACATTTCTTACTAATGGGGCAGGAGAAAAGCTGAGTGCCAAAGATGGGGCAGCTCTGCCAACATCCCGAGCCTGCCTTGACGCTCTCAACCACAGCCCGTCACTGCCCCGTGTTCCAGTTCTGAAGCTGAAAGCAGGGGAGAGTGGGAGGTGGAGGAAAAGACGCAGATGTACACAGATGAGCGTAAGGGTCCGGACTGGTGCTGACCATACACGATGAGTCCCAGCTCTCTCTGCTCAGCTGACCCTCTGCTCTGGGACCCTTCTTATTCTAAGTCAAATTTCACCGACCAGCTGTGCTTCCCAGGCAGACGGGCCGGGTCAGTCCGGCTGCACAGACTCTGCTGCAGACGGCTGTGGAGAGAAACCCAAATGAGCCACACGGCTTCGCCTACTGTGTAAGCTGGTGAAAATGTAGACAACGTTTCACCCAGATGTCTTCCCAGCCAAAAGGAAGGGTAAAAAACCAACTCAAAACCGCAGCTGAGAAGCCTCTGGCCTGAGCCTGCGTGCCGAGACTTCTCGGTTGCAGTGTGCACAGACACTGGTCACAATGGGCCTGGCCTTCTCTGGTCTATCCAGGAAAAAGGTGGGAACTGGGAACTGGGCTATGACCTAGGAACTGAGACACCAGGCTGCTGGCCAGCGGTCTGAAGTACTGAGCCCTCTACCCAGGGGTCCTCAATGGAAGTGATTTTGTGCCTACCCCTCCTTCCTGGGGACACTTGACAATGTCTGCAAACATTCTTAATTATCACAAGTGGGGGTTGCTACTGGCATCCAGGAAGTGCATCCCATGGTGCACAAAACAGGAAATCACAACAAAGAACTATCTGGCCTCACTCAGTGTCACCAGTGCTGAAACTGAGAGGCTGGCTCTAGATTCCGAGAGCACTGACTGGTGCAGATCCTGACTCCACCGATAACCAGCTCAGGGGCTCTTGTACAAGTCACTTTGTCACTCAGAACTCCAGGTGCCTTTTATATACTTAACAAAACAGATGTTGGAGTTTCTAAGTGCCAAGCATGATTTAAAGCACTTTGCACATATTAACTCATCTAATATTCCTAACCACCCTGTGCCATAGTCCTATCCTTGTTCCCTGTTTCACAGATGAGGAAACTGAGGTTCTTGCTTTTTCTACTTTTCTCCAACCACCCAGCGAATGGCGAACTTCTAAGTACTTCCACTCCCAAAACATGAGAAAACCCCAAAACGTTTATTCAGAAATTCAAAACAAGCTCTTGCGAGGCTGGTGTGCATGTACTCAGACAACGTGTTTTGCAATGTCGTGGCTCAATGACAGTGACCACTGCCAGGGTTGCTGAGACCTGAAATTGTTCTCTGTAGTAAACCAGCACTAAAGACCACCCTGGTGCCCTGCATGTTGGCTTTGGAAGGTCCCAAGTGTTTCTATTTGGAAATAGACTGTGAAATGTTGTCTATGTTTAACAGACAGCCAGGTCTTATTGAGCAATCTGAGAAGCATGCTCTTAGAACATGCTGTGAGAGCCCCTTCACTGGCCACTTGTCAGAAGCAGAAAGTAACCTTGTAACAAGCTAGGACAAAAAGAAAAACGCAGAAGTTTGAGTATGGTCAGGTCTGGAAGCACAGGTATGAAAGTAGCCAAGCCAAACGCTGGGAAACTTGACACTTTCATGAAAGTCTCACTGATGCATGTGGAAAGAAGCCCAAGGCCTAACTGACAGCAGCTGCAGGAGCACAGGGGAGCCCCTGAACAGCCCCTCTGCCCAGGCCCATTCATCCTCTACCATTAAGTCAAAGGTGGGATGCTTGTAGGACCCTACCTTTTCTCCTCTGGACCCCTGTTTTCCCCCACCTGCTCCTCTGAGTTCCCCTACATATCACCTCCTTTCCCAGCATGTCCATGCTATCCAGTCCCAACCTTCATTCTACCTCTTTGTTAGAACATTTCCACCCTGGCTTATTCAGAGCCACTGGGTCCCATGGGCACACTGAGTATTTGAAATGGGCCAACAGTGAGCAGAAGTGAAGTGACTAGGTGAACCACAAAGCAGACCCAGACTGTAGACTTCCCAGAGAACCAACACAGGCCAGCCTAGGCCAGTCAGAAGTGCCAGGTGAAAGAAGGACCCATTTCTGAGTAAATAAAAAAAATAGTTTATCTAGAATATATAAAGAACTCAAAAAAATTAGATGCCCCAAAATAAAAGACCCAATAAAAAAATGGACAACCAAAATGAACAGACACTTCTCAGAAGAAGTACAAATGATTAATAAATACATGAAGAAATGTTCAACATCTCTGGCCATTCAAGAAATGTAAATTAAAACAACACTGAGATTCCATCTTACTCCAGAAACAATGACTATCATCAAGAAATGAAGTAATAACAAATGTTGGTGAGGCTGGGAGAAAAAAGAATGCTTCTACATTGTTGGTGGGAATGTAAACTAGTACAACCACTATGGAAATAATATGGAGATTCTTCAGAAAACTAAAAGTAGAAATTCCATTTGACACAGCTATTCCCCTTCTAGAGATCTTCCTAAAAGAGTTAAAGGCATCATATTACACCGACACATGCATACCCATGTTTATAGCAGCACAATTCAGAATAGCTAAATCTTAGAAGAGGCCTATATGACTGTTAGCAGATGAATGGATAAAGAAAATCTGGTATTTACCTGCAATGGAGTACTACTCTGCCATAAAGAAGAATAAACTTGAAGTCATTTGTAGGAAAATGGATGCACCCTGAGATTATAATGTTAATTAAAATAAATCAGACACACAAGCTTAAATATTGCATGGTTCCTCTTATATGAGAAACCCAAAATATAAACAAAGAGTAAAATAAAAGATAGATAATAGGAAGTAGGGAAATAGAGCATTTTCAAATGGAAAGGGGATCAAGAGATGGAGGGAGCAGGTAGGGAAGGTAAGGAAAGGGGACAAAGATAGAATTGAGATGTGTTATGTACATGTACTAACTCCTTACAAGCAGTGTAATCATTATGTACTGCAAACATGTACCAATAAAAAATAAAAAACAGTTTTAAATTACTTAAAGATTGCAAATTAACTAGATGAATAACTGCATGAGGAGCTTTCAATCCAGGGTACAGAAATGGAGAAATTCAAACATCCGGATTTCTCTCTAGAAGTGGAGGGAATAACAAAGCTGGTCCTTGATGATTTGCACATAAGGCCAGAAGCCGCTACCCTTTCCCACTGCAAGTGCTGACCAGCCTGGGGTGGCCGGGAGTGACCTCCCAGATCCTTCGCTGATCTGCTGGGCAGTGAGTGGCCCTGGGAGGAGTCCATCCTGGTGAAGGACAGGGAGGGAGGCTGAGGGGGCATCTGGGGTCAGAAGTTCCAAGGCAGGACAGGTATGACTACAATCACTCTCCAGGAACACACCTGGTAACTGATAAACATTTGCATCCTATATGGTGAAAGTAAGAACATGGCCTAGAAAAAAATGGAAATGCTGGGGTCAAGGAAAAGGCTTACATGTTGAGGGGCTGTGCTGGGGCAGAGTGGAAAAGAAACTCTCACTGCAGCAGGCCCTAAAAAATGGTCCCCAGCTATGGAGTGATTTTTTCAGAAGTCCAGCAGAGTAGCAGGCAAAATTTCAAAAGAAAGAACATTCAGTGGTCAGAATGATTGTCTATTATTAAAATAATATACAGCATCCTACTAATCACAATGCTCTCTCAATGAGAATCAGTTGGACATTATGTAGTTAGTATACAGTGAGCAGGCGACAGTTACTTCTGACGGATGTTGTGTTCTAACGTAGTTGACAACATGGCTGAGAGAAGGGGGCTTTTGTGCTGGAGCCAGGTTTCCTGGGTACAGAGCCCAGCTCTGCCCCTTTATTAGCACTGTGCCATTTGGCAAATCTACGAATCTTTCTAGGTAATAGTTTTCCTGTCTGTAAAATGGGGATAAAAACAATATCTACTTTAAAGGAAAACCCCAATAATTGCTAGCTTTTATTTTGTAAAAAGCCTCAGGATTAAAATAGATGAGTAAAAGACCTGAGGTGTCAACCTGTTTGTGCACAGTTCTTTTCTTGAGCAGTTAGTGCTGAACTGCTTTATTCTTCTTTGATCACTGAGCGCAGGTCATCTCCAAAGAGAGAGCCTTTCCTGGCTGTGTATGTGGAAGGCACTGCACTCGGCCCCTGTGCCGCTGCTTCTTGATCTCAGTGCCACTAGAGCTGAATCCCACTCCAGTCTGAGAGGTCTGTCTCACTGCAAGTCTCCTGGATCCCTGCTCATAAAGTCCTGCCTTTTAATTAGCTCAACTCTCCTATCCTAAAAGGACCCATCACATGGTCTCCAGGAAGAGGCGACCTCACTGTGACAGAGGATTCCCAACAACAGTCATGGAAGACCTGTTAAAGTAAAATCACTCAGTAGCACCTGTCTTAGCTATTTTCTTGTCACTGGAACAAAATGCCTGACACCCACAACTCAAAGGAGGAGAGGTTTATTTTGGCTCACGTTTCACCCCATGGTCATCTAACTCCAAGGCAGAAATGGCATAATGGCAGGGAATAGTGGAGGAAAGCTGTCCGATCCGTGACAGCCAGGAAGCAGAGAAAGAAAGGAGGACTTAAACACACGCTTCTAGGTCATGCCTTCCAGGTCCCACCTCCTAAGAGCAAACCAGCTAAATCGTCCCCGTGATCCCATCACCTTCCAGTACATGAGATATGCGGGGGACATTTTAGATCTAAACCCTAATGGCACCATCAGGCAGACTTCATTCCGGGGAATCTTCAGATAGGTGTAGAGATCACTGCAGTGGGGTTTTGCAGTGGGGGAGAGAGACTGAGCTCTACTCTGAAAACAAGGCAAAGTGGGAATTTATACAGAAGGAACAAGGTGAAGTCAGCGGGTGGGAAGCCTGGCCAAACCGAACCAAATGATTCTTGCTGAAAGCAGGCCAGGAGGATGAGTTGAGACAGTACCTGGGGGTGGTGGAGGCTGAGGCACCCGATAAGCTCTCCCATTCCTATGTGGAACCTAATATTCAATGTTGGTAGTACTAAAAGTTGGGGCCTTTAGGAGGTGATTAGATCACGTGGCTTCCACTGCCTTAGGATCAGTGCCCTTATAAAAGAGGTTGAAGGGAGCACCCTTCCCCCTTCCACTGCCAGGTAAGGATACACATAAGGCAGCACCTATGAGGAACAGGCCCACACCAGACACCACATCTGCTGTTTCACTTCCCAGACTCCAGAACTGTAGGCTGTAAGTTTCTACTGTTTATAAACACTCTTAAGATATTTTGTCATAGTCACAAAAATGGACTAAGACAGAAAAAGCATTTGATGAGATATCAAGGGTGATCAGATATTGAGAATGGGGAATTCTGGTTACATTAGATTCATGCTAAAATTGGACAGTGCAAAGATAAGCAATGAAGATCAAAAGCTGAGGCCTAACTAAAACAAAACTCAGGAGAGCCTGGCAAAAGTTTCATCACAGTGAGAATCTTTGTCAGGCCTGGTCTCTAGGGTAGTGTGCTATGGGTGAAATGCCCTCTTTGGGAGAGGTATTTCTTGAATGGGAGAAAGAGGGCCAAGGATAGCAGAAGAGAGCAGAGAAAGAAAGGGTGGACCAGGAGCAGGACTGGGATGAACTTGCCATCGCCACCGCCATCATTTTGCTCCCATATGGTCCCCGCACTCCTTATGATAAATCAGTTGTTTCATCTCCCAGCATCCTGAGGGCAAGAAACAATGGTTTCACCTGGACATTGTATTCTTGTTTCAGTCTTCATGCATCTCAGAATCAATGCTCTCTCCAAATGGACAAAAAACTAATTCAGGAGTTTTTATCCAACATAAGAGAACTTGGTTTCCATTAAGCCACTGCCAATGGATACCAAATCAGCAGGGCAGAAGGGAAGCTATTCTCTCCCTGGCAGTGTTTTTCAAAGGTGGGCAGGGTGAGAGAGAGCAAGCAGGAATGTAGAGTACAACCAGAAAAGCAGTGCTGGCAACTGTGACCAAAGGGTGCCACCTTGCACTCCTCTCTACTTGGTGCTCTCCCATAGCCCAAGAGAGCTTCCTAGCTCCTCTCCATGGAATTTGTGCCATTCTATTAATACCTGTTGGGGCTCAGGTGAGGACCCTGAAAATCAAGCAGGTCAGCGTGCCCACATGTCAACTGGTCATGCATGAACATGTGCAACATGCATACACACAGACACACACACACACACAAATGCTCTATGAAGTAAGTACTATCATTATCCACAGTTCGCAGATGAGGGGACTGAGGGCTGAGAAATTTCTGCCCAAGATCCTTAAGTGATAAGCCTGGAATCCAAACCGAGTTTGACCTTTCTGCAAATCTACCTTCTTATCTCTGTACCAAAATGCTTTCAGGACACAATCTTCTCCCCTATTGGCAGAGCCTGAGTGTTCCAGTGAGGCAAGGCCTTATTAGGAGTTTCTGGGCTCATTTGGAGTTACAAAGCCCATTATGGAAAGCTGGCAGATTTGGGGAGAGAACAAGACCAGAGAGCTCGCTGGGCCCCAGGTCAAGCACAGCATGTAGGCAGGGCTTCCCCATTAGCAGGTCCAGATATGCCTGCACCCACTTTATCTCTTTAGTTTCACTTTCCTCACCTGTAAGTAGACAGAACAATGCCTGTCTTATAGGACTGCTGTGAGGATTTAATGTGACAAGAATCCTAACACCTCTCACAAAGCACCTGGCATGCAGGTGGTCATGGCTCTTGCTATTACTATACTATTACTTGGAGGATTCCCAGGAGTTATTCCCAAATCCAAATGGGGAAGAGGAGGGGTACAGTCTCCCTTGTGGGAAGAGCATTTCATCATCAGTATGTTGTAGAATTTCTGGTGCATAGTGACAGTAAGAATCAAACAAACTTTTAGTTGGTGGTATTATTATTTTTAATCTTTTCTATAGACAATTTCTTATGGACATCACAACACTTCAGGAAAAAGAACTCAGCTCTTCTGCAATCATGGGTGGAAGAAAAGTGTTCCAAGGGAAAGTAAATTTGGGTGGAAAGTCCACAACTGGGAATAACCTCTGTTTAGGGAGGCCAAAGGGAAGAGAAGAGTGGCGAGAAATGAGGCTGGAGTTGAGGAGGGTGGGGTGGTATCTTCCAGGGCCAGGCAGGCCTTGGGAAGAATCTTCCTTTATCTTTAGTTCAGCAAGAATCATGGACACAATCAGGTCAGTGCAAAGAACAGCCAGGAAGAGTCCAGGCAAGATGTGGGGGACATGCTAGGACCCCTCTGCAGCAGGCAGGCAATGGGGGACTGCAGGAGGGGTGTGGAAGTCAGACAGACAAGAGCATGGTTTCAGACTCGTCCTGAGAGGAAAGATAGGTAAAGCTTGGTGACAGGTTAGGTGCAATGGGAGTGGGTACAAAGAGGAGAGAATGAAGTCCAGTTTCTGGCTCAAGCATAGGGTACTGGGGACAGTGGTGCCCCTTCCTGATTCAGGCTGTGGCTGGAGTGGAGACCCTCGAGGTTGCGGGCAGGGGTTAAGTGGGACTTGGGTCAGGCAATGGGTGTGAGAAGATGTGAGCAGAGCTGTGCACATGCTGAGTCACCTAAGTGGCAATGGTAAGAAGGCAGTCGAATGCACAGCCGGATGTTGCAGAGGGTGTCCATGCCAGACAGTGAAAACTGCAACCAAGGAAGTGACACCTTCACTGGGGGAGAAGGATGAAGTGAGGAGAGACATCCATGGGCCAGGCTCTGGGGGACTCCATTTCCACTCATCAGTGGCCAAGCAGAGAGGGCAGCAGAAGGCAAGAGAGGAAACCAGAAAGTGGAAGGCAGAGCAGGAGAGTGTGGTGCCCCAGAAGCCAAAAGAAAGGAGAGGACTCTGAGGGTTTTTGTTGTTGTTGTTGTTGTTGTTGTTGTTGTTGTTGTTGAGACAGGGTCTCGCTGTGTAGACCAGGTTGGCCTCAAACTCACGGCAATCCTCCTGCCTCAGCCTCCAAAGTGCTGGGATTATAGGTGTGTACCATCACACCCAGACTAAGGACTCTGAGTTTTAATTAACCTAATAAAATGTCACAAAAACTGGGCAATGTCATCAGCATGTATGGAGATGCCAGTCAGTGGTAGACAGGTGTGATGTGCAAAAGCTGAAGAGCAAGAGGGAGGTGAGAGACAGGCACACAGTTCCAGGCACTACCACCGTCACACTTCTCCTCCATCACAAGGCTTGGCTTCATTTGCCATTATCTCAGTGTATGATAAATTGCTTCTTCATCTGTTCATTCATTTGTTGTCTTCTTCCCTTGCTGGAAATGAAAGGATTGGGAGGGCAAGTTCCATGTCTGTTTATTCCCAGTGATAGCCCTAGCACCTAGAAGAGCACATGCTTGGCATAGAGAGGGAGTTGGAAAGCAGGTGGGCTGAACACAGATCCGCTGATGGGAGTGAGCCAGTGTGAGCAGAAGAGAGGTGGGTGAGTGCCCCTGACAAAGCGAGACCCCAGCGTAGGTGGAGTTTCAGGGCAGAATGCAGGGCACTAATATGCATGCCTAAAAGCATATTAGAGATATTTTCTGATCTAAAGGACATCAGCCCACATGCCCTTGTCTGAGCTCATGTCACCCGAAAGCAAACCTTAAGACAAGGACTCCTGGGCAATTCATGAAGGAAAATAGGGAAAGCAGGATGGAGAAGGAAGAAGCCAAGCCAGGGACCTCAGAGGAATCCCAGCCCCTTCCCAAGAAGACTTCTGGAATGGAAACTGTACCTCCTCTGAATTTGCCCCCCCAACACCAAGGCAAAATAGCTAGGGCTTCATATTCCCACCCTAGTTAATATTGGTTATCAACTAAGTGTGTGGGGGGACACCAAATCCCAGGCACTTTACCTGTGTTGGAAAGCAGGCAACCCTCTCAGAAGGTAACAGGAAATCTCCAGAAACAAAGGCCACAGAGGCTGCAGGACAGGTGTGTGGCAGGGGTCAAGGTGAGCCAAGTGTATCTGGCTCACCATGTGTGCTACTAAATCGAGACAGGGTATTGTCTGTCCTGGGTGGTGCAGGGACAGTTACTGCTCCAGAAAATAATCTTTCCAATGAAGATATCAAGTCACCCAAAGTGCAGGAGTGCACTTCCTGATCACTATAGAATGTCAATTTAGAACAACTACTAAAACTGCCTGTGAGAGGCGGCCTGTGAGATGCTGCTGGTAAGAGAGTATTTAGAGTATTTAGAAATATTTAGAAATCACAGGATAGAAAACTGGGCAGTGTGTATTATATTTCTAGGATGTGTTTATTACATTGCAGCATTGTGACATTACAGAAATAAGATCAAATGAAATCAATTAACTTAATATTTAGCAAAGCCCTGCTGTGAATCCATCCCTGACCAGAAATATGAAATGGAGAAGGGTCTTTCCTGCTGAATTCTATCCTCAGGCTGAGGACCAGATGACACTCCTGAAACAATTAGAGAACAAGGCAACATGGGTTGTCTGATGGCCAACAACTGAGCCTCAAGCCAGACTGCTTAGGATTACTCTCATTTCTGCCACAAACTCTCTATGCCTCAGTTTCCCCATTTGAAAAAAGGAGATGCTAACACTATTCCTGTCACAAGCTTCCTGTGGGGGTAAATGAGGTCATTTGTAGAAGACCCTTGGTGCAGTGTTGATGCATACAGTTGCCACTTGGTCCTTGTCATTGCTGCAGTTATTTTTAGAGGTGAGGCACAGAAAAGACCACTGTTTCCCTGACCTCTTCTGACCAACTTTCCTCAGGAAGGACCAAGACATTTATGCCTGGCTAGGGGATCGCCCTAGGAAAGAAAGCAAGAAACATCTGTCCTTGTTTTCTTGGACCTAGATGTGGCCAGGCTACCCCGGACCAGGAGCTGACGGGCCTGAGGGTGACGGCGTGCTTCTCTGCTGTGTGGGCTGCGAGCCAAGGCTGCAGCTGTCTGCCCTGGGAGCTTTATGGACTCAGAGCATGCACACATGCTCAGACTCTTAAAGAGGTCTAGGTCAGCAAAAATGGCCTGAAAAGCTGTCAGCATCTCTGTGTTCCTATTAGCCATCTCCTGCCAGCACTAAGAACCAGTGCGACGGTTTATCAACAATTGGCCCACAGAACGGGGTGTCCAGGCCCAAGCACTGCGGCTGCACTGGTCTGTGCTCCAGCTTCACCTCCACGTACAGCTGTGTAACCTTGGGCCTGTGACTTTGACCTCCGAAGCCTCAATTCCCTTGTCTGTAAAGCAGTTCCTGACCTTGGCTTCACATTAAAAACACTGGGGAGGGAGCGATACTTGAAAGTCCAAATGCCCATGTATCGCTCCAGACCCATGAGATCGGAAGCTCCGATGGGTCCCATTGCTGGTCACCTTCTACTCACAGGAGTGGAATGAAATGAGATTTCCACAAAGACATCAGATACCACGCTTTCTACAGAGTGCTCCGTAAAATGCGGCGATCATGCTGGGCCACTCAGAGTCCCTAGACCCCACAGGAGTGTACTTTAGAAGCTTTAGTCTGCCCGCCGAAACTTCTGCTCAGGTGCTTCACTTTTGGTAGATATCAAAGATCAATCCCACATTTAGATTTCTTTATTCTTTTGATCACTATGGTCCTGAAACATCTTTTTGGAGAGAGAAAAAGGTGAAGACCCAGAAGTATTTCTATCCCTGGATTAAGGGTTGTGAGGCCAAGTCCTTGTCTTCAATTATGTGCTCAATCAGCCAAATGTCCCCCATCCTAATGAGACAGCTTCCATCCAAAGGGAGCCTCAGTGCTGGGCCTGCAGAAGTGGCAGGGCCCAAGATGAACGTGCTCAGCGGGGGCTCCTCTAGAGGCTGCCCTGACAGTCTCGGCCTTGGCGGAGTTGTAGGACAAACATTCCTGGGCCTGTGCTCCCACTGCCAGGTCTCTAATCAACACAGGGCTTCAAGCCCTGTGCAACAGGAAGATTGATGAAAATCAGGGAATAAGGATTTAAGGGTGTGGGTGGGACCTTTCCAGGCCCCACTTCCTTGGTTGGTACGACTGGACCCAGGCTTGAGAGATGGAACTGGAACAAAGTCAAAGGTGGGATCCCGTGTATTGTATCATGATGTTTTTTCAAGGAAAAAGAAACAATGAGAAGAACAGAAACAAAACTTCAAGCAGTAAAGGGGGGCAGCTAACATCACAGCCGTGAGAAGAGCTGGTAACAGGGGAACAAAAGTACTGTCCATCCAGGATAAAGGCAGTGCTTGCTGCCCCATGAGAGATCAAATGCCAGGGTGTGAGGAAGGGGAGCAGTTGAGGGAGGCTGTTCCAGTCCCATTGTAAGTTGCTAAAAGGAGATCTGACATGTACATTTCAGACCCCAATACCCTTCTTGTCAAGTCCTTCAACAATACAGTGTTCAGTATGGGCCAAGCACATCTATCTATCTATCTATCTATCTATCTATCTATCTATCTATCTCTCTACCTACCTATCACCTATCATCTATCTGAATTTGCAAGCCCATGAGGCAGGTACTAGTATTATCCCCATTTTGCAGATGAGGAAACTGAGGCATGCAAAGGTTAAGTAACTTGTCCAAGGTCACAGAGAATATAACACAGTTGGGATGTGAACCCTGTAAGTCTGGCACCAGTGCCTGTGCTCTTAATTCCTCTGTAAATTGTTTCTTATCTAGTGGCGGTGTCAAGCAGGCCAGTGTTTAAGTGATTCCTGGGGACTAGTACAGGTGGCTAATAATATCCCATTATTACCTGATGTTCAGTCATAAGAAGGGAAACAGAACTTGGTGATGGGCTGATTGGCACAAAATGGACATTCTAAAGAGACTTTTTTAGGTATTTGCCCAGGAGAAATGAAAGATACGGACACACAAAGACCTGTATATAAATGTTCATGGCAGCTTTATTTGTAATAGCCAAAATTTGGAAACAACTCAAATTGCTAGCAACAGGTGGCTATATTTTTATATGTGGTACATATCAAATATACCTTATCCAAAGTGCTTGGGTATTTTGGATTTTAGACTTTCTAATTTTAGAATATTTGCATATACATAATGATATATCTTGGGGATAGGACCCAAGTCTAAACACAAAAGTCATTTGTTTCATATACACCTTACACACATAGCCTAACGGTAATTTTATGCAGTATTTTTAGCGCACCTACATTTGACTGTGACCTATCACATAAGGTCAGGGGCGAAATTTTCTACTTGTGGCGTCATGTCATTGCTCAAAAAGTTTTGGACTTCTGAGCATTTAGGATTTTAGATTTTTGGACCCATATGGTACTATATGCAAAGAATGCTATTCAAAGAATGAACCACCAATATACACGACATGTATGAATCTCAAAGTGTTATGCTAAGCAAAATAAGTCAGAAGCAAAAGAATATATACTTTATGACTCCATCTATAAGCAATTCTAGGAAAGCCAAAACTATAGCTTCAGAAAACAGATCAATGACTCCCAAGGGACAGGGGAAGGAGAAGTGAGTGCAATAGGGCATGAGGGGACTTTTAAAGGATGACAAATACATTCTGTATTTTAATTGTGTGTAGACATTTGTTAAAACTCATTGAACTGTACACTTAAACAGGTGAACTGTATTATGTATAAATTGTACTTAATTTTAAAACTTTATAAAAAGACACTCGATGCCATGCAGTCCCAACTAAGATGTGCTGGGCTCTGAAGCTAGGAGAGAGTTATCCATGTTCTATTCTTCGCTTCCCTCTTCTCTCCTTTTTCCTCCTCATTTGTTTCTTTCCCTCATTCCTTTCCATTTTCCTCCCTACTTTTTTCTTTCTTTCTTTCTTTCATCCCTCCTAACCTCCTCCATTCCTCCCTTCTTTCTATCCTTGCTTTCTTCCCTTTTTTTGTTCCCAAAGTCTGCCACCTCCTTTTCCAAGCCTCCTTTTCCAAGTGGCAGGTCCCTGAGCTCCAAGCATTTCCAGCACTGCCATTGTAAATTAGTGGATGCTCAGACTCCCAGGCAGACACTCTCGGTCCACTTCAGAGAGGCAGATGCTCTGCAAAACTGGCCAGCGACCCACAGAGAAGGCTGGCAAGCCTGCAAGGCTCTCATGGGGACCCTATGGCTTCTGCTTCCTGGGTACAAACTATGCACATAATAAACAGAAAAAGAGGAAGTGCCTTTCTAAGAATTACTGGGCTTTGGGAGGATAGGAGGGCCTTCATCTCCAGCCAAGAAAAAAATGTTCCTTCCTTGGGAGCTTTGAATTGTTCTCTCCATTAATTCAGGTGTGGGGATGGGACGAGGGGTCACAGCAGGGGAGAACAGAGGTGCAGAGAAGAGGGATGCACAAAGGTTCTTTGAACTCCTGCTCAAAGAATGCAGCAAGGTGAACTCTTCCCATCTTAAATGCTGGGAAGGATAAAGGGAAATAGTGAGCCCCTCACAGGGCCACCTAAGACAGTACCCACATCAGATGCATCCCTGCCGTTGCTGGGTGAGAAGTGAACAGAGAAGTTCACAGGGCAAAGAGGCAGTAGTCACATGCACAGAAATGAGACTGGCACGGTTTCCTCCTCTAGGCTGCAGGAGGCCCTGGCAGTCATGACGTCCATCTGTCATGCCCACCACTGGTAGGCTCACAGGAGGGCAAGGGGACAATAATGAACCAAATGCCCCTTGCGAAGAATTATACCAGGAAGCCAGCAGCAGGTCCCTGCCTGGGAGTGAACTACAGCAGAGTCAGCTGTCGGTCCTCCTTGGACAATGACAGGTATAAAGTCCCTTAGCCAGGAAGAAGGGAAGGTGAGCTCAGCCAAGCACAACCCAGACAGGTGGGCGATGGAGGGGTACTGAGGACACCAACCGCCCTTGTTTATGTCTGAGGACAGGATGCCAAAGACCAGAAGTCCCTCTTGAGGCAGGCTAGCTGAAAGTGGCCGGATGTAAGATGGTTGCCACAGTGACTGCCGGACAACTCGAGAATGACTGCCACTGGACTGATTTACATGTGAACTAAATAAAGTCCTCTTTTTTGTGTCTGTTGTAGCACTGGAGATTGGACCCGGGGCCTTGTTTGCTGGAAGTTGACAGAAGCAGTCTTGGAGCACTTGATGCTTTCACTTTCATTTCCCCAAGTGAGACAGAGGAGAAACACCTTACTTTTCACTTTCCTGAGCTGGCCAGAGTGGGACATGGTTTGGCCAATGGCTGTCACACACACACACACACACACACGCACGCACGCACCCCGCCCGCAGTAATAGACTCGAACAACTTGCTTTGGAGTCCTCCTTCAGTTAGTTGCTGCTCTCCTCCAGGCAGCCCAGACAGGAATACAGTTCAGCCATCAGCTGCAGTGACCCTTCCTGCTCTAAAAAAGGGGTGGGGCACCTTGGCATGGCTGGGATCAGGTAGGGAGGCATCCGGGCCCACTATTGATATCCCCAGCCTCCTCAGAACCTGATGGGCTATGATGGACACAGTGGGCCCTTCCGAGGATTCTTGATTTCAGCCCTGCCATTTTTCCCAGAAATGTGACATCTGTCAATCAAGCAGCTGGTGTCACCCCACCCCTTCACTGAATCCCCTCCATGACAGCTGCTGCTATCCTAGCAAGGCACCATGCCCTTGGACCAATCACAGGCCTGCAGCAGCCTGTAATTAGCACTTCCCTCATACTCCTCCCATTCCCTCTGGTGTATGACCCTCCAGTACAGGTCCTATTAAAAATAAAGGCTCGGGCAGGTGAGATGGCTCAGCGGCGTAAGCGCCTGCCTGGCAAGCGCAAGGGCCCAAGTTTGACACCCGGAACCCACATACGAAAAAAGGGCCGGTGATATCGCTCAGTGGCACAGGCGCCTGCTGGCATGCGAGGTCCTGAGGTCGACCCCCAGTACCCACAATAAATAAATAAATAAATAAATAAATAAATAAATAAATAAATAAAAATAAAGGCTCATTCTGGTGGTCCTGTTAATCTGCTCATGAATGATTTCTTGGGTAGTGTAGGCTTGAAGGTCCTATAAATCTACTCAGGATTCTTGTCCTGAGTAGTGTGGACAGAGTGATCTTCTCAAAAGAAAGATCAGTAAACACTAGAGGCCATTACCCTTGGAGAGCTCTAGATAACAGCAGTCAAGGAAGATCAGCAACAGACAGCAGCACCCAGCAGAACTGACTTACAGCGTCTGGCACAAGCCAACACTGGATGGTGGCAGCTGGCAACAGCAGAGACTAGCATCTGGCAGAACAACCTACAGTGTCTAGCACAAGCCAGTGCTGGCCAGCGGTGGCCAGCAGCAGCAGAGACCAATAGCCAGCTCTATCAACTTTTGGCATTCAACATTTTCCAGCATGGTCTGGTGGCATCAGGAGACTCTTGAATTTCATCTGAATAGAGCAAAAGAACTCTTAACTGATCGGCAACACAAGAAAAGTTGGTCCTTATCTTTCCATAACAGACTAAGGATGAAGAGACAAAGAGCAGCACGATGGCAGAACTTTAGCCCAAAATGGGAGGGGGGGATAGGCATCTATAAGAGAAAAAGGTGAGTAATTCTGGGCATTAATGAGTAGAGGAGTCAAAAGACCATCTCTGACCCTGACTCACTTTGCTCCAAGTTTGGGAAAAACAAACAGCAGCCAGCAGAAATACCCTGCCAAGCAAGACAGCCAATGAGTGGAACTGAAAATAGGCCCCAAATCCATCAGCTCTTCTAATTTACCCAGGAAGAAGAATTAACTTCCTAGAAGCTGACATATTTTGGCCACTTGTTATCACTCATTTCTAGTTTGCCAAGATTTTTATTAACAGGTTTAAAAACCACTAGCACCAACTAGTCTATTTTGGCCTGGGAGGAGCCTGGAACACTGTATTACTAAGAACATACCACTCTATCTACTGGATGAATCACGGAATAGACTGACCACGGCACTATACACCCTGTCAGGAGGCTCAGCACTTCTTTCACGATTAACAAGTGTTAATATTTATTGTGTTATTAAAGAAAACCATGCAGACTTACTGAAAACAACTAAGAAAACTGCATACATGGGAAAAACAATCTTCTTAAATGACTTAACAAGCTGGCAATTTTGTAAAAAATATTAGCAAGCAAAAACTAAATAAAACCTAGAGCCCAGAACAGAAGCCACATCTTGAAGCCAGCTTAAGAATATTTCCCAAGCAAAGTCACCTTGGACTTCATCTTTCGTGGCCTCATGGGACGAGAGGACAAGGTAAGACTGTCCCATAACTGGTAAAGGGTAGGATACTATCGCATAAGTCCAAGAACTCCAATGGACACCAAATATGAAATAATAAGAAACATACACCAATATGCTTTGTGAAACCACAGAATATTGAAGACAAACACCAAAAATTCAAAAGCAGCCAGAGAGAAAAAATAGATTATTCTCAAAGGAAAGCCAAGACTGACAACAGACTTAAAAGGCAACAAAGAGAAAAGAGAAAGCATTTGAATAATAGTTTAACTGTGATGGAGAAAAAGTAACTCTCAATCTAGAATTTTATCCCACAAAGTATCTCGCTCAAAACAATGAAAAAATTAGTGTGTTTTCAAACAAACAAAAGCAAAGAGGTTGCTACCAACAGATGCACACTAAAGAAAATTATTTTTAAAATGTACTTCAGGCTCTACCAGAAAATACTAAACAAACAAAATTGATTATGTCATCACTAATCAGGATAGGTTGTGAAACTAAAAGAATTACTGGGCTGGGGTTGTAGCTCAGTGGTAGAATGCTTGCCTAGCATGCACAAGGCTGAGTTTGATCCCCAGTACCACCAAAAAAAAAAAAAAAAAAACTACTGAAGAAAAAACTTCCACATCATTATAAATAGATTCAGTCCACCAGAAAGATAACAGGTAACAAAGGCTCAAAATATGTAAAACAGAAACTGAGAGATTGAAGAAGAAAAATCAAATCATGGTGGGAGATCAGTAACTGATTGATCAAGCACACAAAAATTAGTAAAGATGTAAAAGCTTTGAAGAAGCTTGATCTGATGGAGGTGCATAGAATGCTGCATCTGACAATGGTAGAATCAACACAATGTGATGAAAACAGACTATATACTAAACCTTATCATAAGCTTCCATGAATTTAAAAAGTTGGATCTCATGCACACATTTGCCACCCATGATACAACTAAGTTGTAAATCAACAGCAGAAAGGTAAAAACAAGAAAGACAAACAAGTACCTAGGGCTTTGAAAATTAAGAAATACGGCTATAAATAATTTATAAGTAAGAATAATTATAGTGGAAATGAGAAAATACTTAGAATAAAATTATATAAAAATACTATCAAAAATGTGTGAGGAATAAGAACAGAAATGTATAGCTTATAATACTCATAATAGAATAAAATGCCTAAATATTAAAAAGCCAAACATCCAACTTAGGAAATTAAGTGAGAACAACAGCTCAAGCCTAAGTAAGCTAGAAGGGAGAAAAATAATAAAAATTAATGTAGAAATTAATAAAATAGAAAACAACAAAGAGGTTCACAAAGTCAACAACCGGTTCTTTAAAAGACAAAATTCTGAAAGACTATGCAACAAAAAACTATAGAAGGCCTAGAGTTAATACAAATGAAAAGGGGACACAACCACAGAAGGTATGGAACTTGAAAATATAAAGCCACATTATAAATAACTTTATGGTAAAAATTTGAAAATGCAAAGACAATGGACAAGTTTCTGGAAAAATCTAACTTACCAAAATGGAGCCAAGAAAAAAAATTAGAACCTGAATACCCACTAATTACTGAAGAAATTGAATCAGAGGTTAAAAACCTTCAGGGAAGGAAGAATTGCAGCTTTACATAAGAACAGATGAAAAGTAGACATTCTACAGCCCACCCTACAGGTCTTGCATAAATTCAACACAAAAACTCAACGAAGAGAGTTTGAGTAATAAAAACTACAGTCCAATACTCTCAGGAGTGTAGACATAAACTTCTAAGCAAAATGTTAGCAAAACAAACATAGCAATGTCTTTAAAAAGACCCATTATGACCAAGTCAAGTTTATTCTAAGAAATATTTAACTAATTTAACATTGAAAATTACTTTACCAGACATTAACAAATTAAAGGAAAAAAAATCATTTAAATCCTCTCAATAAATGCAGAAAATGTCTTATATAAAGTTCCATTTATGATTAAAAGAAAAACTGCAAACTACAGAAGGGTAGTCCGTATCTTGATAAAGAATATCAAATCCCTAGAGAACATCATTCTTAGGGGACATAAAAGTCAAAAACTAAAATTTTCAGAAGACAATACAAAAGTCATATAATCTTTTAGGATGTCATTAAAAAGACATGACAGGGCCGGTGAGATGGCTCAGCGGCTTAAGCGCCTGCCCGGCAAGCGCAAGGGCCCGAGTTCGACTCCTGGAACCCACATACGAAAAAGGGGCGGGTGATATCGCTCAGCGGCACGGGCGCCTGCTGGCACGCGAGGTCCTGAGGTTGACCCCCGGTACCCACAAAAAAAAAAAAAAAAAAAAGACATGACATATTCGACAATAAAGGAAAGATTGATAATTATTATTATTTTAAATTGAAATTTTCTGCCACTTTAAAATATTAAAAAAGACCATGAAGAATATTACAAATTAAGAGAAGATATGTGCAACACTGAGCAGTAGTCTTCACTATATATAAAGAATTCCTACGGATAGGAAAAATGTAAATTGTCAAGTGTGTAGACAAAAGACTTGGGAGGTACTATGTATTCATAAAGAAAATCCAAAAGGCCAAGAACATATGAAAAAATTCTGAAACATTTAGCAATCAAATGTATATAAGTTAAGATACTGTCACACCCCCACAAGACTGATAAAAATCTCTGACCATATCCTACAAATATAAAATGTTAACAAGAATATATATGAAGCAACACAAACCATTATACATGGCAGCTAGATGTGGAAATTGATTCAACACATTGGAAATTCATTTTTTATTGAAGTGAAATTCACATAACCTAATGGAAATTAATTCTAACTACTCATAGCACTGAAAATGCTCTTAGCCTGTGACCAGTAATTCTACTTTTGTGTATATTCCCTAAGCAAACTCTATACATGCTCAGCAGGTGACTTGAGCAAAAATGTTTACAGCAGCACTATTTATAACAGAAAAAAAAAAAAAAACCTGAAAGTAAGTGATCATTAATAATAGGTAGATAAACTACGATATACTTATTCGATGGAATATTACAGTTCAGCAAAGTGAAAAAAAATTCAGCTATACTCAACCATGT
Organism: Erethizon dorsatum; assembly: GCA_028451465.1. Taxonomy (NCBI): domain Eukaryota; kingdom Metazoa; phylum Chordata; class Mammalia; order Rodentia; family Erethizontidae; genus Erethizon; species Erethizon dorsatum. The sequence continues at coordinate 101,738,682 of CM051827.1, read as the reverse complement.
CAATGAGTCCTATAGTGAACCATGTAACAAGCATTTGGTACCCACGATGTCACAAGCCTTCTGTGGCAGGCGTAATCCCCTTACAAAAGAGGGGAGGACTTGAAAGCATATCATGAAGCATTCTAGAAGGATCAGTCAGAAGCAATTTACTAAGTGCTATCAGATACTCAGTCATTTGTCAGCCTGTGCAACTTCCTACTGTAGTGTGCTCAAGCTAAACAGGAGCCCAAGAATGATGGAAAACACATAATTCCACATACGTGAAGTCACAAACACACGCACAACTAAACAAGATATTGTTTAGGGATGCACACATAAGGGAGTAAGACTAAAAGAAAAGTATAGAGAAAAGACATAAATGTCTGGAAAATGGTTTTCCCAAAGAAGGGGTGATGGGATGGGCTAGACAGCAGTACTTGGGGCCTTCAAATATAAGAGTAAGATTCTTTCTCTCAAGTTGACTGGTACATACAGGAGCGTTGGTAATATTATTTTTCTTTAGACCTTTCTATACAGTTTATAAATGTATATGCTCACACACTTTACAGTTTGTAGTATCTAGTGGCTATTTCATTAAAATTATTTTAAAAGAAGTTCAGAATAAAAAATTTAATAAGAAACTTTCATATCGAGCTGCTGTTTCCTGCCAAATCTTTTCTAATTGCCAGGCAAAGATGATCTCCTCAACTGTAATTGGTGGTGCTCTTAAACCTACTTAAAATTCTGACACACTCTCCCTAAATCACTCCAGAAACATTCTTGCAAGAATAAGGTACAGCAAAGCCCAACCTCCAGAGTATATTTATTATGGCTCCTTCATTTACCACAGTCAAAATCATGGTCATTCTCCTCCCTCTCTCTCTCTCTCTCCCCCCCCCACTCCCTCTCCTGGAAGCTTAAATTTTGAAATCTTCAAAATGAGGGCACGGATCAAATGATTATGTTCTGCGTCTCTCACACAGGTTCCAACAGCGATGCTCTAAGTTCTTTACCACATGCTTCAGCAGCGTATTAAGTGTGTACTGAGGGTCAGGAAATGGAGAGAGCTTGGGGGGCTGCACACGTGCAATTTTTGGCAACCCTACAGCTCCTTGGCATTCATGGCTTCAACACTCACTTTTTTTTTCTGAGTAACCTCTAATGGCTATGCCCATAGCAATCTATCCTTTTTCTGAAGCACGAGTGTGAATTGTGTGCTACAAAGCTGCAGTGCAAGAGTGAGTCACTTTGCTAGAGTGGGAGCCTTCTCTGAGGTCCCGCAGTCCCGTCCCAATATGCCACCAGGGACACAGAAACTCTCTGCATGTGAGAAAAACTTTACTTCCTTGCATTCAAGGTGAAAAGAGAAATAACTGGTGGCCTGCGAATAATCACAGAAACTGCTCCTCTCCATACTAAAACCAGATGCACGAGGAAGTCAAGGGCCTATGCAAATATTTCTGCATTTGCAAAGTGAGGATTGGCCAAGAGCTTGAGATACGTCACTGAGAATGTCAAGGGTCTACTGTAGTGCATCTTGATTGAGGAAGTTTTCCAAATTTCTTTCTATTAAATCCCTTTCCTCAGAGCTTCTCTGATCTTAAGATAGCTTCATCGCCTAATGTCAACCCTGAGAGTTCAATAAGTGACTAGAGAGATTCAAATTCTTAATAGAAATTTAGCAGAGCATATTGTGTATTTGTAATCTTCCTTTTATCTTTTCCATCTTTTTCTGTTATTTGTTTATGAACCTCAGTTAAGCATATATGCCTAATTTTTATAAAGCTCACCCTGAACTTTCACTCTAGAGTCCGTGGATACCTAGGGGAATCCCAAGATTCCTGAGATTAGCTTCCCTGTGCTGCTCCCTAGCTCTGCTTCTCAAGTCTGAGGGGCATCCTCGGATCACCTCAACATCTAGTGTACAGCTGCGCCTTTCTCCATTTTTCACAAGAATCCCCGCCCCACCCGGCACTCTGCAGTGCTTGGCACTGAGGGGAAGAGTCCTGTCACTCAGGGACTCATAGGTGCCATCCCGGGCAGAGCTGCCCTCACTGTCCTGCTCCCAAACAAGTGTTCCCAACCTTGACCCACCCAATAGGGCAGCTCTCAGGATAGTGGGGTTCACTTACTTTCTACCACCAACCCCCTATCCTATACCTTGCAAGTCCCCTGAGATTTCAGGGAGTTCTTTTTTTTTTTCCAACTTATTACAATACCTTCCTTTTTCTTATATATGTGGAATCTTTACACAGTTCCAAGTATTTCTGATTATATTCAATGACTTGATATCGACTATTTCTTTTAGCCAATTTTAGAATTCCTTCAACTATGTTATCAAAACAATAAACTTATGGGTATCCAGAAACTGAGCTATACTTTTCCCTTACTTTTTATTAGGTCTGCACATTTTCCACATATGCACTGAATTTTAAAATTCTCTCTTAAAAAATGTCAGCATTAAATTTCCTCTACTTTTGTTTCTCCTGTTGCCTTTGTTTTGGAGAAAATTGTAACTGAGCAAGTCGACATTGGGTCCAGCCAAGCTTAGCATTGCTCTCATAAGTCAGCCAGACTTCGAGTTTTGCGCACATTGTCTGAATTGAGTAAACACCTCCGCTATGCATGGGGCGTGGCCATAACATCTTGAACTCGTTTTTCTGCCAGAACAACACACTCCCTACACAGGCGCAAAAAACAGATGTCCCCAGGGAACACCTCTCCTCTCTGTTTCTATCACCAGCCCTCTTCCAACTGCAGCATTAAAAACACCTAAGTTGGAAGAGGTCTAAGTGTGTCTTTTGCTTACAAGACAAACTGATGGTTTTTTGGGGAGGGGTGGGTTTTTTTGGAGACAGGGTCTCACTGTGTAGCCCAGGCTGGCCTTGAACTCACAGTGATCCTCCTGCTTTAGTCTCCTGAGTGCTGGGACAACGGGCATGCACCACCATACCTGGCTCAGATTGAGGTTTGAATGTTATCTTCTTAGTATTTTCTATCAAATATTAAATATTAAAGCATCAAATATTAAAACATAACCACTACTAATAACAGCATAATACTTTCCTGCTAAATTTCAACAAAAGATCATAAAGTTCTCAACTAATTCCAAAAGCAGGGCTTTATAGTTGCAATATAATTTCATCAGCAAGCCCTTGGCTGTCCAGAAACCTCAGGAGGTTCTGTTATCTTGGATAGCTGCACTAAACATCATACTAAAAATCCATCTGGGTTGCACTTCAGATTCTCATGCCTAAACTGGACACACAAAATGCCATTTAAACTGCTTGTTCTTGATATACTTGGGTCATTATGGGCATTAGTTACTGTGCTACAAAACAGAGTCCTAAAGACCCAAGAAAATACATAAAATTTTATCAAATTGCTTACAATACTTATATTGGTCTCTGAATTCCATGTTTTAAATTCTTGTACCTTTTGTTTTAGTTTTTGTTTCCTATTATTTTATACTCTTTGATTAAAGAGCTTTAATAACTCATGTATAGTTATCAATCTCTTCCAATTTGCTAAGTACATTGGACAAAGTAATAATCAAGCCTCTTAGAACTTTAAATAAATGAACAGTCCTGAGAGAGGGTCTGAAATTTCCTCTAATGATCAAAATGCATGAACTGTAGCTCATGGATTTATGAGAACTTTCTTGGTTTACCATTTGTAAATTTGAGTTCTACTGGCAACAGAGCACACTACTTTTTAGCCTATCTTATTTTTTTCTCAGAACTTCTCAATGCACTTGAGAAGTCTATGCTGGTTCTACCAGTTTTATAGATGAACAAAACTGGTCAGAGGCTTTAGCCAAGTCTGGCTCCATAAGCCAGTGCCGCCTGTTCATATAGCCAGCATTTCCTGCCCTGCCTGCCCAGTACAGCTGGAGATCTGTAAATATGCTCTGACTTCTGAGGAAAGAGACGGAAAACCAGCCTGTCAGGTCCTCCTTGATGGGCAGCACAGAGCGCAGAAAAGAACCTGAAAGACACCAGAGAACTCACTGAGCAGGAAGTAAGAAACAAGCTAAAAGCTATCCAGTTGTCATACAGCTTTCTTAACATTATCTCCCATCAAGTCAGGTCCTGGAATCTGCCAGAGCTTCAGACTAAGGGCATCTCCTTCTTGCCTGTACCTTTCACAGAGTGAATGCCTCTGTGGCTCACTTGGCAACAGCCCAAAGGCAGCAGACACTTCTCCACGCTGAGGAGAGTGACCACCACTGAAACACAATGGAGGGGGACAGCACGACAAGAGCGCGGGTTGAGCACATCTTGATCAACTATCCCAGAGCACACCTTAGTAGTTGGCCCTTAAAGTAAATTCCTGGGGTGCCGAGGGCAAAAAAACAATCTTACCCTTCGCGGGCCAGACTTTGCCACTAAATTAACAAATCTGTCCAGCTGAGGCACTAAGGGGTGTGACAGGCAGGCCTGTGTTAACAATTCTGTGTCCTGTAGGGGCCTTGACAGACAGAATAGGCATGAAGAAAAGAGTCAAGGGTCACAAGCATAGGCCCCTCCCTCTGCCTGTTGATATCCCAGTGGGTCAACTGTTCTCCTACCTTACAAAAAACCCTCCTGATATTTTCATGCATAATAAGGACTTCTCAGGTTTAAGGAACAGATGTCACAGAGCTCAGCTAGCATCCGAGGTCCACTCTTCAGCCCCACAGGACAGGTCAGCCCAGAGCAGCATGGGCACTCCCCCCGCCACACACAAAACACAGTGGGACGGGTACTGTTCCCACACCGGCTGCTCAGTGGGAAGCCCAGGGAGCAGCTAACATCTGAGTGGGCACCCTGGATTCAGGACCCCGCTTTCTACATTGAGTTAGGATCCTGGGGGCCCTGCAGGAGTGCGTCCAATCTTCTCCAGGAACAGAGCGGGGAAGTGACCAACTGAAAGTTCAGACAAGCATTGGCTGGTCAAAGAGATGTGGGAGGGTCTCAGATCAACACAGACCCAAAAGGCCAATGTTATCCTGTACTCAGTGGGACACACATGACCTCTGCCCTGTGTTCTTCACACTGCAATTACTCAAACGATTCCTCCCAGTCTCCACATGCTCCCTGCCCCCATCGCACACATAATGACAGAAAGACACCATCAACAAGGCAGCACCTGACTTCTTTGGTGGGGGAGGGCAGGGAAATGGCTGATGGCTGGGGAGCTGGTTGGGCACAGGGTCTGATCATTAGTGGGGGTTACATAATCACACCAATGCAGCAGGAGAACATTTCCATGGAGATCAGTTCAGCAAGCGCCTCATTCTCCACCTTTCCTCACCCTCCTCACTTGCCCAATACCAGAAAGCACCAGGGTTAATAAAACCCAAGCTGGGGGGCACCTGTCTGCTGCCCTTAGAATGCCAAGGGCTGCCAGAACCTTCAGGATGCACAGTCAAAAGAGGGCCACTGTGACACTCGCCCAGCACTCAGTCCCACGGACCCTCTTCCTGCAACCACTGCCGGCAAAGTTCAAGGGCAGGCCAAGCCACAGAAGTAGTCCTGACTGGCAACGTAAACCAAACCCACCGGCTTAAAGGAAACCAAGGCCCAGCAGAGTTTCTCGGCACCACACCTCGGTCCAAGCTGTTCCGGCTCCTGAGTCCATTCCACAGCCCGGACAACCTCATCAGGGACCACGGACAGCCTTTAGTGTTTCCATTCCAAACGATGGTAAATGTGGGGCATAACTAGAAGGGTGCACCTGCTTTGCTAGCAGGAAGACAAGAATCCCCAACAGAACAGGAGTATTTGGTCTGGTGCAGTGAAGTCTGAGGGGAGAGGAAGTGTGCTCGCTTTAGGAACATTTTCAGGGGGCCACAATTAAGGAGGGAGGGAAAGCTCTCCCTTCTGTCTTGGATCCAGCATCCTACGAATCTCATTCTCAACCAGACAACAGAGATCACTCGAGTCGGCCTCAAGCATCCCAGCCGCCGCAGCGAGGGCAGCAGGAGAAAGAAGCGATGCCTCTTCGTGCAGCCCGGGCTCGGAGAGCGGGTCTCCAGCGCGTCGCCGCGGAGCGAGCGCAGGAGCGCGCCGCGCGCACAGGGTCGCCGCCGCCGCGGGTGATGGACGCGCGGGGTCACTGGAGGCTAATGCCGCTCCCCGGCCAGGGCCAGCGGCGAGCTCGGCCCACCCTGGGCGCCCACCCGGCCGCCCCTGCGCCTCTCGCCCGGACACCTAGCCTAAGAAAGGCAGAGACAAAATGGAATCGCGGCTTGTCAATGCACTTCCTCGTGGCGGCCGCAGGCAAAAACACAATCAGTAAAATAAAGCGCAAGGAATCCATCCGCCGAATACAAACCCAAAGTCCCCTACCTTCGGCCTTGGGATGGCAACTTGGTCCTGTGTTCTCTGACCCACGGATCCAGCCCTTTCTTCATGAATTATTCCGGCCAGTCAGGATTTTGTGCATTTTTTTCATGAACACCTGTTTCAAGTAAGGGGTAAAGACCTTATTGAAAGAATTGTCCTTAAAAAATAACCTCAGCATACGTATGTCCATCCAGGCATGCATGCGTGTTTGTACACACACATATGCACACGGAATAGCCATGTACACGGGAGCACCGAACTAGGCAGTGGGATAATGGGAGAGTCGGCCGGTTGTGAGCATGCTCGCTCCGGGAACAGATCCACCCTCTGTTATTCCTCTGAATAAATATAAATCACGACCAGAAACCCAAACAGAAGCATCCCTCTCGAATTCCTGCTGCTGAAAAACACGGAATAAATTCAGCTCTCAGACACAGAATCTAATCAGCAGCTGTTTTCTGAATCTAGAGCCAACCCCATGCCTCTTGTCTTTTCCACTAGGAGTTCAGACCTTTTTTGAAAGGGGTTTTAACCTTTTAAAGATACAGTACACCAATTACCACTTTTGAATTGCTATCACTCTTAGAACAGGAAGCTAGTCCCATGCCTACAGCCACGGAGGGCAGGCTTGCACGTAGTGCCAATTATTTCATTTATTGATGCCCTTTAAAACTATATATTATATATATATATATACATATATATATCTATTTCATATATATTACAGATATATGGAGAGAAAATATGCAAATGCAAGGCGTAATGTAGACATGCGTAGGACGAGCTTCTCGGGGATGAACTGGCATGTTATATAAACACTGTGAACCTTATCCTTCACGTCTGAACATGCATGTTCACTGGGTGAGATGATCAGGAGACTTGTCAACAGAGATGTCACCCAGTACCGGTCCCTTACTGTCTATAAAGGGACTGGAAGCTTACAGCAGGGTTAAGAAAGTACGGACCTCAGCTCCAGCCCCTCTCAACAAGGCGCTCTTTGCCCTGCCCAGCCACCTGAGGGGTCATGTCCTCAACCCCAAGGACAGTTCTGGCGCTATAACGTGATGCAGGACCACACCTTATTCCAACACGTATTTTCTTCCAACCAGAATCAAGAATCCAAACTCACCTGAAACTCCGAATCTTAAAGATTCAGACTTAGCCCCTTTTGCAAGATTTTGTTAATGAAGTGTTGTTTTGTTCTTTAATCTTTTTTTAAGGGCTAGGTTGAGCACAGAATGGAGGTAGAAAAATGGGGTAGAGGGATAAACCACCCCCAGCCTAAAAAAAAGACTCACCAAGTACTGCAGCCACCCAGGTGGTGTTTATTCTAGTTTCGCTTTAGCTTTTAAAGCGGTAGTTCTGAGGAGTAACAAAACTCTTAGGCTGACTTGTGTTTGAAAGGGCAACAAATACCTTTCTCAGTTTCTTCTTCACCCCCAGGACCCTAGAGCTTTGGAATGGCCAGCTTTTCCCTGGCTCAGGGCCATCGGCACTAGCAGCCACCAGGCTCCCCTTTACCAGGTTCCTAGGCCACCGGCAGCAGGTCCCTCCAGCACTAGTGTCAACACCCATTCCCCCCCTTGCCTAGTCCTGTCAGGATCCGCCGAGACCAGCACTGTCACTCTCTCACCTGGTCTCAAGCGCCGCCTGTGCTGCCCTCCCAGACACACACACACACACACACACACACTCACACACTCGGGTCCCTCCCCCTTTCCGGGGCTCTTTAGCAGAAAATTATCATATTTCATGTGTCATCATCCTAGCTAGCTGGGCCTGTCACTGATTGGCTGGGTGCTGGCAGCCGGAAACGTCACCAGCCACACAGCATGGAGCTGGCTCTCCCTGGCCACAGACCTGAGCTCAAGAGGCTCGGTGACAAGGCTAAGACCTACCACAGGGAGCCTGTCACTCCTCTCCTGACCTCTCTTCCGCCTGGAACTGGGGCTGGGGACAGCCAGGGAGGAGGAGGGAGTGCCTGTGAGTGACCACACTGAGGGCTGGAGCAGGCTGTTGATTAGGAATTTAGGAGCAGAAGGAAAGATGTCTCCATTTGCGTTGAAAGATCAAGAGAAAGTGCTTCTGACAAGAATATTCTCTCTTCACATTAAAAAATAATAATAATAAAGATCCAGAAGGCTGGGTAAAAACAAGATTTCATACCCATGGGAGTTTATCTGCTGCTGTTTATTCCCCATCTAAAATCACAGGCACCAAGGTAGAATCATAATATCTCAAGGCTGTTAGGAAGCCCAGAAGGTGGTGCCGATCCATTCTCTTATCTTTACAGAGAACAGCTCTGAACCCACCGGGAAAGGAGGTATCTTCACCTGGGCTGGCAATGCATTAATGTATTATGGAGCCCACAACTTTTTTTTTTCCTTCTGTACTGGAGATTGAACCTAGATCCTTGCACATGCTAGGCAAGCGCTCTACCACTGAGCTACATCCCAACCCTTTTTCTATTTTTATTTTTATTTTTTTTATTTATTTATTTTTTTGTGTGGGTACCGGGGGGTCGACCTCAGGACCTCGCGCGCCAGCAGGCGCCCGTGCCGCTGAGCGATATCACCGGCCCCCTTTTTTTTGTATGTGGGTTCCAGGAGTCAAACTCGGGCCCTCGCGCTTGCCGGGCAGGCGCTTAAGCCGCTGAGCCATCTCACTGGCCCATCTATTTTTATTTTAAAACAGCACCTCGATAAGTTGCTCTGGCTGGCCTGGAACTTGTGATCCTCCTGCCTCTGCTGGGATTACAGATGTGTGCCACCACGCCTGGAGTTTGTAATGACCAACAGGAATCACTTACATCTGCCTTGTCTACAACAGGCTTGATGGGACTGGGCATTTATCTCACTTCATTCTGTTGTTCTGACTAAACTAAGTCCTACCTCTCTGGCATTTTGTATAAAAGTTTTCTCAAGCCTTTCATCATCTTTAGGTTCTAAAGAGGATCCCCCCGAGTTAGAGGAGGCTGGAAAGTCATTTGGTCCAGCCCCGCATTTCATGCTTCAGTCCCCTCCACTCGTTCCACACCAGGGTTTTGGTTTGGGGAAAGGGTAAACAAGTGTCCTGCATTTACTCTCTTTCACCCCCTGCCCCCAAACATCTACATGACCAAAACATTAGTGGCCATGCAGAGCAGCAAGAAAAGACCATTCTCTTGAGCTGAAGAAAGATTTTAGGCTCAGTGAGCTGGGCAGCAGGATTACTGAAGGAACACACACTTCCAGATGCAGACTGCTACTCTAAGAATGAAGACAAATAACCACAAGCTTCCTCATAGGGGAATAAAAATATGGCTGCTTAAAAGGAAATTAAATCAGACTGACCTCCTACTTCTTGTCTGCAACACTGTGCTCAACGACACTGGCACAATCTGTATAGAATTCTAAGGAAATAGTACTGTGACTCAAGAATTCTGCCAGCTGCCAAACTACTTTCCCTCTGTGTGATGACAAAATAAAAGTATGCTTGAAGGCATATAAATTATATCACTCAAATACCCTTTATTTTAAAAAATTAAAGATTACTTGAAGAGCTCCTCTAGGCAAGGGAAAAAGTAACCCAGAATAATGAACTGCAGAGAAGATGTGCTATATAAGAAAATTTAATGAGAAATAAAGCCAGTGAAATATAGAATTAAGTAAATATCAGATATTTTTGGTATAAATCTTAATTTAATTGTTCAAAGTTTTGAAAGATATGATTTAACTAGATAGTAGCCTTCCCTTTATCTACAGTTTCATTTTCTACCATTTCAGTTACCTGTGGTCAACACAGAAAAAGAAATGTGAGTACAGTGAAGTAACAGAGGGAAAGAGAGAGATTACATTCACACAATTTTTATCACAATATTTCATTACAATTGCCCTATTTTATTATTAGCTATTGTTGTTAGTCTTTTACTGTGCCTAACTTATAAATCAAACTTTACCATAGGTTTGTGTTTTCAAGAAAAAACACAGTCTAGGTAGGATTCAGCATCATCTGTGATTTCAGGCATCCTATGGGAGTCTTGGAACATATCCCCTACGGATAAGGAGATATTGCTGTATATCTGTATCTATACATCTCTCAGCTATATATGTCTGGAATTAAATTTCCACATAATTTCAACAAGAAAATTACAAAATCTCAATGGACACCAGTAAAATCACCAGAAAAAAAGAAATAGGATGAGCAGACCATCATGGTGAGCAGACAATTCCATTATCTACTCTTTAGATACAGTAAAATAATAGTAAAGAATTTTTTTAAGTAGAAATACCCAAAGAAAACAGCAGAAGAGTCATTGGCCAGGAAAACTGAAAATGAAGAATAGAAGGGGACTTAATTCATCAGCTAGAAATATATATTTTCATTCTATAGTAAATAAAATAACATAACACATTGCAGAAGCCTACAAAATGGATAGCTGGAACTGAACAAAGTCAAAAAATAATTTGGCTACAATTTGTTATGTGAAAATAGTGTGGATATCTATTTGGAAATATTTTACCTCTAACTCATACATTATTTAAAATCTGTTCTATTTTCAGAAAATGATACTCCCAAAGAACAGATATTATGATTGATCACTAAGTCATAGGATACTATAAAATTTTTTTTCTAATAATGGAAAGAAAAACCTGTCTATGCTAAAATACCATTGTGATAGGCTAAATACTGACCCACCAGAGACAATTCCTTTGTAATACCTGGAAACTGAATATTACCCTATATGGCTAAAGATGTGATCAAGTTAATGATCTTGAGATGGGGAGATTATCCTGAATAATCTGGAGGGGCCCTAAATGTAAACACAAGTATCACTATAAGAGAGAGGAAGAGGGCATCGTAGAAAGCATGTGACCACAGAGGCCAAGACTGGAGTGATGCAGCCACAAGCCATGAAATGGTAGCAGCCCCAGAAGCTGGAAGAGGCAAGGAATGAGTTCTCTCCTAGAGCCTCCAGAGCAAGCCTGGCTCTGTGAACACCTTCATGTCAGCCCAGTGAAACTCATTTCATAGTTCTGGCCTCCAGAATTGGAAGCAGATAAATACGGTATGCTGTTTTAAGACACTAAGTTTATAGTATTTGTTACAGGAGCCATAGAAAACTAAAAAACCCACCACGATGAGAAACACAGTGCTTCCTAGAGATTATAATAATTATTATTATCAGCAACAATACTTGATATGTGCTTGGCACTGTTAGATTATTTACATCCTATCTCATTTAATTCACATACAAGGAGGCAGTAGAAAGTTGGCATTCTTATGGATCCACCACTCGGTAGCAAGCGTCACTGGTCAAGCCACGTGGGCTAGTGCTGCTTTTCCTCTGTAAAGCAGAGATAAGAGTGGCACCTACCTGCTGGAGCTGTTGAGGGTTAAGTGAGAGCCTGTGGAAAGTGCCTGGCAATAAGGGTCACGAATGATAAGTAATAATGAGCAAGTCCTTCCTTACACAGTACTGCGGTCTGTCTTCCAGAGCTTTCTCTCACTGATTCTCCTTCTTTCCCCTGCATGTGTACACAACAAGAGTCTCTCCTAGCCACTGGAGCATCCTTCAAATATCTGAAGACACTGACCATGTCATCAGGAGTCTGAGCTTCTCTAGGCTAAAATGCCTTCAATCATTCCTCTTAGGAATTCATCTGTAGTCTCTTCACCATCTTGTCACCTCCCTTGAACATATTATTCTGCACCTTAAGCCTCATCACCATGCTTATTCTAGAGCAGAAGTTCACAAACTGCAGTCTTGGTGCAGTGTAAGTTTTACAGCCCATGAGCTAAGGATGGATTAGACATCTTTGAAGAATTGTTAAAAAAGAAAAAGAATTTGTGACAGACACTATATGTGCCCTGTTGAGTCTAGAGTGTTTACTCCTTTACTTTTTTCAGAAAAAGCTTGCCGTGGGGCCGGTGAGATGGCTCAGCGGCATAAGCACCTGCCTGGCAAGCGCGAGGGCCCGAGTTCAACTCCCGGAACCCACATACGAAAAAGGGCCGGTGATATCGCTCAGCGGCACGGGCGCCTGCTGGCATGCGAGGTCCTGAAGTCGACCCCCGGTACCCACAAAAAAAAAAAAAAAAGCTTGCCAACTTATACTGCTATCAGTACTGCAGTATACAATATTGCTCAAGACTTTGGTAACCAAACTGCACTATTATACATAACGACTTAACTGTAAGGCTACTAATTGTTCCATCAGCATCCATTCTCCCATCCCATTCTTACTTAGTAACACATGTTTTAGCTAGGAACATGGCCACCCAACTAAAACTACATTTCCCACCTCCTTGTAGAAGAGTGTGGCCAGGAGATAAGGCTGTAAACTTGGGATGTTAGCAGATGTGAAATGTGTCCATTTCCCTGTCAGTATCTTGAAGGGAAAGATGACACTCTCCTCTTCCATCTCCCTTTCCCATTAGCTGGAGTGTGACCTGAGTGCTATATGGATGTGGGAGGGCTGAGCAACAAGACAGAAGGATCCTGGATCTCTGATGCTGCCATTACACCCTGTACTACTTAGCCTCACTCACCCTTGACAAAGAAATAAACTTTTAGCTTATTTAAGATATTGTTCTTTTAGGGTTTTGTGACAGTAATTGAATCTGTGCCCTAAGCAATTGCACCCATCACTTTCAACTCTTAAGTATTTTTTATAATTGCTGCTACCAACCCACATGCTTTCCTAGCCTCCTTCATGCAGCTCATTTCCTGGACCCCATGACAAGACTTTAGGTATAGCCCTACTACGTTTCATATTGTTACAATCAACCCATCATTTTGCCCTGACATCTGGGACCTAGTTCTGCCACCCAGTGTAACTTCTATCCTTTCTAATTTTCTATCATTCTTCAAAGGGTACTTTAGTTGTAGCTCTCAAACTAGGTACAGTACTTACCAAAACACCTGATCAATATGAAAGTGTAATGCAGTGGAGAGGACTACAGTGTCATTTTGCAGGGGAAGGAAATAACAGATTAAACCAAGGTCCAAATGGAGGAGAAGAAAGAAGAGGAGAGGCGAAGGAGAAGGAGGAGGACTAAGAGGCGGAGGAGGAGGAAGAGGGAAGAGGAGGGAGAACTTACTATTTTCAAGTCACTGTGCTGCAAACTTCCCCTTTGTTATCCCATTTATTAAATACTTTGTTCATTCATTTGCTTCAAAAAATTAGCCAAGGCAAACATCTATCACTTTTTGCTTCTGTTTACTTAAAAGTAAACAATGTGTGATATAAAGTCACACATACACCTGCAAACACACAAACTCATGCACAGCACACAACCTTAGAGCACTGTTCTAAACCTTTCTTCTATCCCCCATATACCTAGCTCTCAGCGGGTCCATCAGGGACCTCAGCTCTGATGGCAAGGGACGAATGTCACAGGAGGCACATTTGCTCTCCAGCAAGAGGTTTTTTTTTTAATGTGTAATTTCAAAAACCTCTGACCCTGTTTGGAATTTGTGCCTTAAGTAGTCATAAATTTATGAACAAAAGAGGACTATGAAAAGAACTTAAGAAAATATGTAAACTAATGTTTTTGCAGTCTGTGCATCCTGTTTGAGACTGCATATCAAAACCCCTGTGGAGCTTTGGAAAAAGTATATGCTTCCTAGTTTCTACAAGAGGGTCTTGGCATGGGTGCATTGTTAAAGCTGTACTGGTCATCCGATTATCCTGACGAAGAAGCAGAACAGATGTCAGCTTTAGAAAGCTACAGTCCTGTGACATTTTACCAGGTCCAGATACCAACCAAATAGATGTGATACAGATAATCTAGCAGAGGAAAGTGTCTAAAACATGTATCTGAGACAGACAAGAAGCACCTGACTCATTTCCCTTACCAGCTGGAGGTGGGGTGTGGCTTGCCCAGGAGCTTTCCAGCCCTCCCCTCACTTCCCTTTGCTCCCCTTTCACACCAATGAACTGGGACAGTTCACTTCAGTGTCTTACCTCAATATATAGCAGTCTCCTCCCTGGCTACAAAATCGCCATTCTCTACTCCAACATGAGTGTAGCCAGACAGGCAGTGTGGTGCCCCTCCCTCACTCCCATCACTTCAGAAAATACTGTTGCTTTTTTGAAGAAAGGAGAGGGCACCCTAGAGTGGCTAAGATCAGGAAGGGAGGAATTTGGCCACCTTATCTGCATACCCAATATGCACAGCAAGTTTTCAGCCCTGCCCCTCACTGCTCCTTCAGAACAGCATTCCCCAGCTACTTCTCAGGTTAGCCTAGGAGGACTTCCTCCTGGTACTGACCCACCCTGTGCTTCAACACAGACCCTGTTAAAATAAAGACTCACTGATGTTCCTGTAAATCTGCTCATGATCTATTTCTCAGGTAGCATGGGGTCCAAAAGTCCTATAAATTTATTTGGAATTTTTTATCCTGAGTAGTGTGAACAGAGCAGTTTTTTGTTTTTTGTTTTTTATCAATAAATACTCAGAGCTGTTAATACTGAAGAACTCAAGAGACCAGCAACCAACAAAGACCAGCAACAGAAACCAGCACCCAGTAGAGTCAGCCTACAGTGTCTGGCATAAGCTGGCATCAGATGGTGAAAGCTGGCAGCAGCAGTGACCAGCAGCTGGCCATGTCAACTATGGACACCCAGCATTACCTGGTGACATCAGAACTGCTAGCAGAGCTGCCCTCTGCTAATTTGTGATTTCCATCTGAATCAAGGAAAAGAACCCCAGGCAGATTGGCAATATATCCATGGGTTTAATCTACTAGAAGCAAAACATGAACAAAATTCACTGAACTCAGAAGTAGAGAAGTTGAAGGGCACAGAAAATTGGAGATAGACATTTTGATCAGCTACCAACTCCTGCAATCTGTCTCTGTTTTTTCCTTTCCGGTGAGAATTGTGCTGAGCTAAGGTTTGGGAACTAGAAGAGTCTGAAGTTGGTAAGAATTCTTTACTAAGAAAGCAAGAAGACCAGTGATTGGAAAAGCTCCTCCAGTGTCAAAAGCTTCCAGAGCAAGAGGAGTGTAGTGTAGCAAAAATGCACTCGACAGATCTGGTGAGATGCCATTTTGGATGGCCTGTGGCATGGCAGTCCCATGCCCCAGTGGGGACTCTTGGGATCCACCCTCTCCTGCACTGAGATAGGCCACCTGGTTTCTGTTCAGTTTGCATTTCCTGGCTAAGCAGTCTGTGTATATGTGTCAGAGTTGGTGGGGTTCTCTTGTGGCAACCACAGCCCACCCAAAAGTGCTGCAAAGACAAACACTAGAACATTATAAAGGCAAATCCCAGGCCACAACTCCAAAGAGGAATTTAAAGTGTTGCAGAACCCGGCACTGGACCAAAAGGAAGATGCTCCACACCAAGGAGTTGGAAGGCAACTTTTATTACGCTAGTGGGCTAGTGGGAACCGAGTCCAAATCACCATCCCTGACTCAGAGTAAAACAGAACCTTATATATGTTTGTAAGCAGGAAGTACATAGCTCATAGTGGGTTATTTTACAATTGGTTACATAGGCTGAGTCACATGTTGTCAGGCGAATTTGTTCTGGGCAGGTTTAGTCAGAGAGGGTTGTTTATCATAAGGTGGGAGAGTCCAGGGAGGGAGTCAGGGCCGATGAGGTGGGTACAGTCGAGCATGTCCTTGACTGGGCTAGTCTATCTAGGGCAAAAAGTCCTTGAAACAGGCTAGCAAGACAGGATATGTTATGAGTTTGGGAGAGCAGGCAGCGCAGCTGAGTGACAGGTCAGACTGTCTCTGAGTCGCCGCTGGTGTGACCAGTCAAGGCGAACTGAGTCTAACTACGTGGTGGGCTGGGTGAGCATATTCTGTCCCAATATGCTATTAAGCTATTTGTTAGTTTGCTAAAATTCTAAAATTTAAATTTTCTGTCACAAAAGAACTATTGGAACAGGATTAGAAATTTTGGTCCAACTGGAAAAACCTGACTAGAAAAGATCACAAGTAAACACCACAAATCATATGTAATTTATTACATTCACCAAGAGTCAAAACCTCACATGCATATAGGGGTCAATAACCTGTGTGTGTAAAGCACCATGGTAGAAGTGAAAGGCATGAAATGTAGACACGATCATGCCTCTGCACACACCGAAGTTTTTAAAAAGCTGCAAGCTGTGTGGCTAAGAACAGTTGGAATCATATGATAGACTTCTACCCTGCAACCCCTCTCCCTGATGATCACAGTTAAAAGAAAGGAGGAAAAAACTTCATCCCTTTCATAGAAGGATTAAGAGAACAAGCTTTTAAAAACAACTGGTGGTATAAGCATATATTATTTTTTAAAGCAATCTTTTAAAAAAGAGTTAAAGAACACCGCTAAAAACAGAAGTCTTCAAATGAGTTGGGTCAGATGACTCTATCACATAATTCCCAAACTACAGTCCCGAGAGCACAGTGGGTCACAGGCGCGCCCAGGCAGGGTACAAGATGCTCTTCCACAAGTCCCCTTTACCACCTACGAGTGCCCATCTTACTCCTGCGTGGCACCAAGGAGTCTTTGCTTCCCTCTTTCAGGGATACTTAATCAAAAGCTCTCCCTACTTTTAAAATTTTCATTTTGAAATAATTTTAAACTTACAGAAGAGGTGTGAGGATTTCACACAGAGTCCTCATATTTCTTTGCCAGCTTTCCCTATCATTATTATCTTACCTAATCATAGTGCGATGATCACAACCAAGAAAATGATACTGGTACAATACTGTTATGAAGATGACAGATTTTTTTTCTCTAATGTTACCAGTTTTACCATTAATGGCTTTTTTCATTCCAGGAGTCAATGCAGGACTTCAGATTATTTAGCTGTCATTTCTCCTTGGTCCTCTTTCATGCCCTTGACACTTTTAAATAGTACACTGGTCAGGTATTCTGTGGACTGGCCCTCAATTTGGATCTGTCTGATATTTTAGGCTTTGGGCAAGAATAGTACAGAAGTGAGGCATCCTTCCAGTGCATCAATAAGCCATCATGTCTTATTATTGGTGATGTTAACCTTGCTCCCTTGGGTAAATGGTATCTTCTAGTTTTCTTCAACAGTAAAGTGATTACTGTTTTCTTTGTAACTGAAAAATATTGGAGAGTTTCAAATACCTTGAGACTACACAAATGTGGTGTTTCTCAAGCTTTATTCACTAATTTTAACATCCATCAGGTGATCTGCCTGCTGCAATTCTGACTGTAGCATTCTAATAGTAACTTTCTCTTTCCCTCACTCCTCTGTATTTACTCAGTGGAATTCTGTAAGGAAGAGTTGTCCTTTCTCCCCATCAAACAAGGTTCTTCAGATTTTATTTTCACCAATACGGGTCCACGGATATTTATTATTCTTTGAGTTATAACTCAATATATCCTTATTCTGGACTGGGTGTGTGGTCCAGTGGTTCAGCACTTGCCTGGCATGTGTGAGGCCCTGGGTTCAATCCCCAGCACCACAAAAACAAAACAAAACAAAATGTCCTCACTCTGTATTAGCTATATCCCCACTGTTGTTTAACATTTCCTTACTCCAAGGTACCACAGAATGCTCAGGTTCATCTCATTTTCTGTACCTGACCCTGGAGTCTACTTTTCTAGTTTTTATCATACATATAATATATTATGTTGTTAGGTTTATTCCTAAGTATTTAACTTTGGAGTGTTACTGTAAAATCTATTGTTCTCTAAATTTTGAAGTCCAAATATTCATTGATAGGATATAGAAATATGATTGACTTCGTATTCTGCAACCTAGTAAACTCATTTATTAATCCTAGAAGCCTTTCAGTTGTGTGTTGTTGTAGATACCTTTTGTAAGATTACAAAAAGTTCCTTTTATCCTTAGTTTGTTGAGAGTTTTAATCATGAATGCAAGCTAAATTATTTCAGTGTTTTTTCTAAATCTATTGAGATAGTCATATGATTTTTCTTCCTTGGTTCTGTAAATGTTTTGATTTACACAGATTGATTTTCCAGTGTTGAACCTAACCCCACTAGTTGTGATGTATTATAATATACTTACACACACAATACTAACAGATTTGGTTTGCTAATTTTGGGAATTTTTTATGGTACTGGGGGTTGAACCCAGGGCCTTCACATTGAACTATATCCCCAGCATTTTTTTTTTTTTTTTTTTTGAGACAGGGGCTCACTAAGTTACTAAATTGCCCAGGCTGGGACTGAACTTGCAATCCTCCTGCCTCAGGCTCTCAGAGTGCTGGGATTACAGGTATGCACTACCATACCTCACCTGATTTATTAATAATTTACTGAGGATTTTTGTATGTATTATTGTGAAAGATATTAGACTATAATTTTATTTTCCCGTAATCTCTTTGACAAATTTTGGTACTAGGGAAATGCTGGCCTCATAAATAAGTTGAAAAGTATTCCATTCCTTTTTGAGGAGAAGATTTTATAGAGTTAGTAGTCTTTAAATATTTGGTAGAATTTGTCATGGAAACCATCTGATCCATGGGTTTTCCTTTGTAGGAAGGTTTTTAGCTATAAGTTAAATTTTCCTAGCATATAAGAGACTATTCAGTGTATCTATTTCTTCTTGAATGAGTTTTGGTTTTTTTCTTCCTTTCTTCTTTTTATTTTATTGAAAAAAAGGTAAAACAGAATTTCATAACAAAATAATAGCAGAATAACAATAGTTAATACATCACATATTGTCATCTTCAAAGTGAGTTTTGGTATCTTCATTCTTTGAGGAATTAGTTCATTTCACCTAAATTGTGAAATTTATAGGCTTTGAGTTGTTTGTAGTACTACTTTATTATTCTAATGTCTTTGGGAACTATAGTGATAGCCCTTTCTTTATTCCTGATAATTCTTCGTTAGTCTGGCCAAAGTTGCATTAATTCCATTGACTTTTTGAAAGGATCAGTTTTGGGGTTGATTGATATTTCTGAATTGCTTTTCTGTTTCCAATTCAATGATTTTTTTTTTTTTGGTCTTATCTTTATTATTTCCTTCTTTCACTTTCCTTTATAATTTTAATTTGTTCTTTTTTTCTAGGTTTTTTTTTTTTTTTTTTTTTTTTTTTTTTTTTTTTTTTTTTAGGGTGGATGCTTGTACTACTGATTGGAAGCCTTTCTTCTTTTCAGATAGAAGCTTTTAACACTATAAATTTTCATCATGTACTACTTTAGCTTCATCTCACAAGTTTTAATATGTTGTATTTCCTTTTCATTCATTCAAAATATATTTTTATTTCCTTAAGATTTCCTCTGACACATGGTTTATTTAGACATGTGTTGTTTCATTTCCATGTATTTGGGGATCCACCACATTTTTTTGTTATTGATTTCTAGTTTAATTCCATTATGGTTCATGAAAATATTTTCTATGATATATATCCTTTTGAAGTTATTAAGGTTTGTTTTAGAACATAGTCTTTTTTGGTAAATGTTCCAGGTACACCTCAGAAGGATGTATTGGTGGGCGAAGTATTCTATAAATGTCGACTAGATCAAATTGGTTGATAATGTAGTTCAGGTCATCTATATTCTTATCTGCTTTTGCATCTTGTATTTTGAAGCTCTTTTGTTATATCTCCTTGGAGAGCTGCATCTTTATAATTATTTAATGTCCTTCTTTGTCCCTAATAATAATCTTCAGTGTAAAAGTCTATGTTGTCTGATATTAATACAAGGACTTATGCTTTATTTTGATTAGTGTTTGTAGAATATATCATTTTCTATCCTATTATGTTTAAACTGTCTATTTTAAATGAGTTTCTAACAGACAGTACACAGTTGGGTCTTGCCTTCTTATCCAACCTGACAATCTGTATCTTTTAACTGGTGTGTTTAAACCATTACCACTTAATTTTATTATTGATATGGCTGAAATCAAATCTATTATCTTGATAGCTCTTTTTTCATTTGTTCCACTGTTCTACCTACACACACACACACACACACCACCTTCTCTTGTTATTCTGGCTTGGGGGTGGAGGAAGGAAATATTCTCTGTTGTTCTGATTAAGCTTTAGTCTTAGGCAAGCACTGCATCGCTGAGTGTTGAAGCTGTGGTCTTCTCAGTGATCCCACTTGTCCCCTAGGTTACATTTGAATGCAGAATGTACATCTGCCCTTTCCCCGAAGGGCAAGATTTTTTTCCTGTTACTTTACCTCAGAGGCAGTGGGATTTCAACAATAGCCTAAGATTGATAGTATTTATGTCCTTCTACATACACGCCACACAAATAAAGGTTTCTGTTCAAAGGGGAAATAGAAGAGAAAGGTCCAGCTAGAGTTTCACAGTAGCCCTCTTCCTCTCCTCCAAGAGTTCACACCTATAGACTTTCTATAGTCTCTCCCAAACATTTGTGTGAATTCATGGCAAGTTTCCTGGAAGAATGTCTGCAAGAGGGTGTAGATCCTTCATTTGTAGCTACTAGGGACTTCACCCTCTTGCCAGTATGAACTCAGTGAATTCCATGAAAAACTACCCTACCCAAATTCTTACAGGTATCTCCCTGCTTCCTGCCCAGGTATGTCAATGTTCTTGCCTTATATCTCGCTGCAGATACCTGTCTCTTCCTGTATTCTGGGAGTGCTGGTGGCTAATAACCTCAGTACTTCAACAGACTCAAGAAAGATGGTGAATTTGATATTTATCGAGCTTTTTTTTTAATGTGGGTACCAGGAGTCGACCTCAGGACTTCACGCTTGCCAGCAAGCGCTTGTGCCACTGAGCGATATCACCGGCCCTTTCGAGCTTTTTTTCATCATAAATTTGGGAAGAGTGTTCCTTCCAGCTTTCTACATCATTGGGTAGAAATCAGAACACTGCTCCTGTTAGATGCTTATACATCTTTTGCAACAGCAAACAGGAGAAGGTATGGCAGATAGATGGAGTAATTATTGTCTTCTTGCAAAGTTCCTAAAGAAGTTTTAGGAATGACAGATGTTCCAGAAATACTCTGTAGCTGGTGTTTTTAAGAAATATAAAATATGGGGTAGGTAGAGGTGTCCCATATGAGTTAAATTAAACACAAATAACACAGCAATTTTTCAAAAAGTGGAAGGCAGAACATGCACTGTGACTCTGCTGTATCCAAGACAACTGTCTCACTGAAAGCATTTACCAGTTCAAAACTCATTGGCAAAAGAATATGATGCTACACAGTAACACCATGGATAGAGAAAAATAAAATAACTACAGGATTTCTAGCATATTTAAGTCAACTTAGGAGTTTTTCATACATGCCAATGGTTATGAGAAATATGACAGATTACTACTTGCTTGAAATTAGGCCAATAAGAAAAATATCATACTATGCTGTATTATTTATTATACTTTCCCCAAAGGAAAGTCTTGCCACTAATCATTGGCTACTTCATATATTATTATTAATGATGATGATGATAAAACAACCACGAATAGTGATCATTTATTATAAGCTGGGGATAATGTTTAGCTAATTACAAACATTTCCTTATTTCATCCTCACCACAACCCAGTGAAAGAACTGGAGCTTAGAGAGATTAAGAAACCTGCCCAGTGTACAGAGTTGGTATATGCCAAAGCTAGAATTCAATCCCAAATTAGACTTGAAATTCCTTACTATAACTTCTGAATCAGTCTGCTCTAGAATGATGTTAAGACTTCATGTAGCCCATTGAGCATTTGCCATTGTCATTTACAATGTTGGAAAAGGCTGACCCCTGCATAAGAACACAAAAGCATCAGAAATGTCTTATTGGCCAAGACCAGTTGTCCAATCAGAAAGACACTGGGTTGCAGAATGGCAGCAAGGAATCATTTTTAGAGCTAGCATGACAACCAACCTTTATTGATTTGAAAAGAGCCCATAACTGTCCTTCATGTTTTCTGAAAATCTGTGTGTGTGTGTGTGTGTGTGTGTGTGTGTGTGTGTCTTTCTCCCCACCTCTATCTTCTCTCTGTTTCTCATATATGAATATATATATATATAATATATATATATAATATACCTTTCTTCCCTATAATACTACCTATACTGCTGTCATCTAGTAGTTCAATCTTTCTAAAATTATGTACATATGTATATTTTCCCAAATTGCAACTGTTTATTCTTTTTTTTTTTTGTGGGTACCAGGGGGTCGACCTCAGGACCTCGTGCGCCAACAGGCACCCGTGCCGCTGAGCAATATCACCGGCCCCTTTTTCGTATGTGGGTTCTGGGAGTCGAACTCGGGCCCTCGCGCTTCCAAGGCAGGCGCTTATGCTGCTGAGCCATCTCACCGGCCCGCAACTGTTTATTCTTAAGAACATTTATATCTACCATATCTAATGAGGAGGCACAACGTGATAGCCTAAGGTTATTTTAGATATCTAGATAATAGCAAGAACACAGAAATGAATTAAAAAGATACTGTAATCAACTGCTATCAAATCTTAAACTAGGAGAGGCAAGCTGTACTCACACATATTTTATCTAACCTAAACAAAACTGTATAAAGACAGATAAAAGATTATGTAGGAAATACAATGGCAAGCAATGACAATCACGAGCAAAGTAAAGAGGAAGAGTGCTACAAAGAGCAAAAGTAAGTAGTCATTGGGGAAATTCATTTTAAAGATAAAGGCAAATCCGCCCTATAACCCCATGATGGGGGATCACTTGCCATGTGACTCTGCCAAGCACCTCTAAATTATAGCACAAAACAATAACTGTGTTTCTTGATCTTTTACGGTCAAGATGCAAATAAAGAATGAATCCATTTAGGTGACACAGAGAAAAACTGTCAGTCAGAGACAACTGCTCCAGAGGCTTCTGTCACCCCACTTCCTGGCTGGCTGCCCTGAGAGGTGAAGGTGGAAGGGTTATATCTTAATACACCCACAACTCACCAGTGGACTTCTATCCACCAAGTGGCAAGCTCTGCAGTGACTACGCAGTGCAGTCACGTTTGTTCTCCTTCACTTAAAAAGTTAGGAAAATATAGAACAGGGTATATTTCCATTGAAAGTGATGAAATGTTTAAAACATTTGATGCTTAAAGGGCAAGCTTCAGTTAAAAAAATTAACCCTAAGGATGCAGCAAAATAAAGTGTGACTACCCTTTTACTGGATTTCAAGGTGTTTCTATCAAACCATTCTAAAAATCTCAGGATACTTTTAAAGTCTATAACCTTATCAGTGCTATCAAGGACATACAGTATTTTGCTGGATGATCATGTGCTCCAGTGCTAGGATACTTTGGAGGGAAAGAGGGTTCCATTAGTAATTATACTATAATGACAGGTATAAGCTAGGACCATCCAAAGCTTTTGATCACCCTAGAATTAGATCATTCCCCCATTTGGTCTTTACCTTTTTAGAACCAAGACATCTAAGTTTATCTTAGTAATTATAGGAAAAAAACTAATAGTACATGCTAGTAAAAAAGACTAAAAAGTAAAATATATAAAACAAAATAAAAGTGTTACCCATTATAACTCCTGAAATTGTACTTTCCAGAAATAATATCCATTAACAGGCTGCCTTCCATGTGGGGAGTATATAATCCATAAATACTGCTACCCATCATAAGATAAATGGACGTGGGGCAGTGAAAAGTAATAAATGTCTACCCCATACATACAGTGCAGGTGGAGCCTACTACGCCTTTCCTGCACTCCTGAGGTAGAGCATGTGATCTAGGTCTAAACCACTGAATATAACACTTCTTCCTGGTCACAACGTCAGTTCTAGGTGGTCATATGACTCTTTAAGGTATCTAGGAAAACAATTTTTCACATGTATTGAAATTAAGAGGATCTAAGGCCTTAACCTGCACAGTCTGAAATGTGACTACTAAGCCACATGTAGCTACTGAACACTTGAAATGTCACTAGTACAAACTGAGATGTGACATAGGTATAAAAGCATGATGGGCTTCAAAGACATACTGTGAAATATAAAATAGCTCATTCAAAAATTGTATATTGATTACGAGTTGAAGTGATGGGGCATATGGCCTATATTATATCTTCACTGGACAGTGTTAGTCTAAGACATTTGAATCCCTGATAAAGCCGGATCTGATGGTAGTCCTACTGCAGACTTTTCAAATAGGTGAAGTAATATCTACTTTTCTTTAAGCAAGTTCTGTTTGGCTTTCTAGTGCTTGCAGATAAGTCCTAACTGATATACATGTAAAATCATACTGCGCATTCAAGATACTGCTCTTGTCATTGAAGAGTGATCATGGGCATTTGTCCATGACAATACCTTAGTAGCAGTGTAATCAGATCTGCATGAAGCAGTCCATATGTGGATAAACCAACCATTGTTTTCTGTTAACACCATTGTATAAGTTCAAGGTGTGGCATCTGCTTTCTTTCAAGTTCTCCTTGCCAACACTTTTTCTTATCTGAGGATTTGCATATACCTCACCTTCTGCCTGGAACACATTTCCATCTTTTTTCACTTCCCTGGCTCCCTTTCATTACTCAAGTCACAATTTAAATGCTACATCTTCAGGGATGAGTTCCCTGACACTTGATTTAGAGTAGGCCACACCTGTTGTTTTCTCTTGTAGCACCTCATGTTGCCTATATGGCATGGAACAAAATATGCATTAATTCCTTTAGATGGATGGTTAATATCTACCTTCTCCTTCCCCACTATACTATACACTGAATTTTTGCAGGAGCCGTATATTATGAAGTTTACCCTTTCGGCCCCAGCACCTGAAGCAGTGCCTGACACAAAGGAGGTACACAATAAACATCTACTGAATGCCACTAGTGAATGCTCAAGACTGCAGGAAGAAGGAGAAAGGTCAAAGGAGGGTGATGTACTGTGGTAAGGAAATCCAGGTAATTCAGTGAAACCAAGCCACTGATGAGCATTAACTCTGTCCTGCAAAGTCAAAAAGAAAATAAGGATATGAACTGACAGATAAACAGCAGGTCTGAAATGCAAAGATTTGGATGGTTAGTGGCTCCCTGGATCTTTCTCTAGGTATAAAAGTAAATGATCAGACATGAGAATGGTAGCTCCTGTACTTCAAAAGCATTCCTGTTCTCCACACAGCAAAAATTCTAAGTTTTTGTTTTTTTCTGTTAGTGACAACCTGGTGCTCAGGCTCATTCTTATAACCTGAATGCAGAACCTGGGAGGGCTCAGGTCCACCTAGGAGTTCTCATCTGGCTCTGGTCAAAGGTGATATCACAGTCTTTGGCCTCAGCTTTGTGGAACTTCTCAAGAGCCTGGACGAAATCTGCCCTGGTTATATCCAAGCCAGCCACTCTGGGCTCCATAAAATATCTAGAATACCTTCAGTTTTCCTGGTCACATTCTTGTTCTTACATGAGATCTCTGCCACTACCCTGTTTGCATTATACTGAGTACTTTATGCCTCAAAGGGAGGAAGATGGGTTTTTACCAAAAGCCTTTAGGATTGATATATTATATTCACTTAATTATTCCTCTGGAGATGAAGCTTCATTTAAATGAGAATGTTTCTTCATTTTGTTTTAATGTGATATATTTTTAATTCAGTAATTTCATCATAGGAATTTTGATTGCTACAAAAGAATTTATGCAATGTATATTATAAAGCACAATAGAAAAATGACATCCTTGAAACAAGAGCCAATTTCACATCTAGAAGATTATCTTTGAAGTCCTCTGTGAGGACCTCCCTGATTTCATATCATTTTTAAAGAATGCAAACCACTTTATTAGTGGTTTCCAAAGACCTAGGCTTTGAGGGGCTGGAACCTCAAAGTTTAAAAGCGTGGTGCTGTCCGCCACACAGGTGCTGACGAGCCTCATGAGGTGAAAAGGCTGCCAGCTCTCAGAAGAAGGAAAGTGCTTGGCCCTTCTCCTCTGTGTCTCTTTCAGCTCTCCTCTTTACTCTTCTTTTTACAATTACCATACCTCCATTCTCTGCTGGAAACACCAGGAGAGTCTACCCAGTAGGAAGCAGGTACAGAGCTCTATGGTCCTGTCTCCTTCCTTTTCAACAGATGGTTTTCCTTAGAATTTACGAGGTGATTTTTCTTTAAAAGAATCAAACATGCACGTGAAAGGGAACTATCAGGATTGTAGAACTGGAAGCATTGATCCACTACAGAAAAACAGAAATTTTACAGCTGGAAAAGATCTTAAACATAATTAAATCCACTATTCTTGTTTAAGAGCTGAGAAAGGCATAGGACTTGCCTAAGACCATTTAACTAAATACACATCTTCACTCTCCAAATAATTATTTCCACCATTACTCAATTACCATTACTGACAGGTTTTCATTATCAATAATTTGATCAAAGTATTGATCGTTTTACTTCAGTCTGAGGCATTTGGCCTTGCCTAAAGTATCAGTATTTTTGTTTGACAATATTAATAAAAATTATTTTCAAGCCATATGTAAAAGAGGAAAATATGCTTACCTCAATGCAGAACACTTTATTTTACTCACAACAGCATTCTATCAGGTTTTTTTTGTCTCTTAAACTACGTTTACTTCTTATAAAACATGTAAATGAGTTGAATCTTTTAAAATATTTTTAAGTGGTGAGAGTAATAGTTATTAAGTTCTCTGTCATATTAGAAATCTATAGGTTCTTATTATTCAATTAGTTAATCAAAAACCTGAAACACCCATCAGGTGCCCAACACAGTCCCAGACATTCTTCATACTCTTTCATATCTTTCAAGGTAAAAATGCTTTAAATTTTGTATTTTCAAGAATCCTTATACATACACATTTACTTGCTTATTTTTTTCAATAAATTTTATTTCTATTACTCTCAAGGCATGATGTAGAAAAAATGTGGAACCAACTCTTGGAGGGGAACATGTTTACATAAATAATTACAACCTATGGCTTAAGAAAGTGCTCACAAATGCAAATGCCCACAGAGGCCACTGTAAATGCCCACAGAGACATCGTAAATGTATAAAATAAGTTGAGTATAAGGCAAGAAGAAATGGAAGAAAAAGGAGGAGCTGTAAAATGGATATTCCTTCTAAAGAAAGAATGAGGAAAGAAAGGAGAGAGGGTTTGAGAGAGAGAGAGAGAGAGGAAGACTGAGCCTCAAGGAACCCCAGATCTCCAGCCCGAGCAGTCAGGTAAAGGACAGCAGTGTGGTAGGAGGTAAAGCAGCAGAGCATGGTGTCCCAAAGACCACAAGGAATGACTGTTTCAGGATGGAGAAGATGGTCAGCTTGTCAAACTGCTCAAGCATCTACTGGATCTGAAAACACTGGGATCACTGGCAGCCTCAGTAAGAGCAGAAGCAGCAATATAAAGTGGAGTCGGAGGCCAGGCTGGAATATACTGAAAGTGGAAGGAAGGGGTAGACATGGCAGGCAGGCAACTCTTTCCAGAAGTTTTACAGTGAAAGGAAGCAAAGAAATGGACCAGTGGTCAGAGTGAGACAAGCAGTTAAGAAAGAGGCAGTTTTTAGAAAGATAGTTGATATCAGATGAGTTTCTGTACCAATGGGAATGATCCAAAAAGGAGGGAGCCATTCATTGATGGCACTGCAGGGCCGATGAAGGAGCCAGACCCCATGGTTTTTGACTCTTAAGAAGGAACGCTTTCTCCATCACGCTGTGGAGAAGGAAAGAGGTATGTATGCCAGTGTGGGGGAACTTTGGTGGTAGAAGTCTGAAGGAGTTCCTGTCTGATGGCTTCTACTTTTTACATAAAGTGGGGGAGAACACTGAGAATAAAAAGGGAGAGTGAGTGAGAGATTTGCAGAGAGGGAGAAGACGTGAAATTACCCCTTTGAGCCTGTAAAGCAACCCCACTAAAGATACGTGGTAGGAAGTGTGGAGTCCACTTATGATTTGGAATCATACATTGAAGATATAACTAGTGAACTATTTTTTAAAATCTTGGCCAGTAAAGTCCAGTTGTTCAAAAGGGTCAGAAGCTGTGGATGCTTATTGAACTTGAGAAAATGCAGCGTCTGAGTCTGGACTGGGGTACAGAGCAAGCTTCTGCATTTCTAACAAACTCAGAATATATTTTCTTGTCCTTCTCCTCATCTGCACTTCCAGATCGGAAGCTCATGCAGTCTCATGGCTTCAATCGCCATCTTTATGTGGATGTTACGAGCTCGTTCTTAGCTCCAAAGGCCTAACAAACACACAGGTGCATCCTATGAAGGATTCGAACAGTAAATTGCCACCTACATTTGCTTCTCCTTGGCCTTTTCAACCTTCCATTCTCACTCTCATTGGTCTCCACGTTTAATAAGTTGTTAGGCCCCACTGATTTACCCCTAAAATATCAGTAGCTCCTATGAATGCAAATTAGAACCACACCAGGGGAAACTACACTTCCCATTATCAATGGCAAGAGTATCAATGGCAAGTTTGACAACACACTCTATTGGCATGACTGAAGAAACAGACTCATATGTATGCCCTGGTAGTGAGAATGCAAGATGCTACAACCCCCATGGAGTGTTTTCTGCAACCTCTAGCAAAATTACCTATGTAACTTTATTACCTTTTGATTTACAAATCTACCCAAAGACACACTACAACTTATAAAATGACATGTGCACAAGGCTATTCACTGAAGAACAACTTGTACTAACAAATACATGAAAACATACCCCAAGTGCTCATTGGGAGAGGACAAATTAAATAAATATTGATACATTTGTATAGTGGAGTATTATGCAGGCATAAAAAAGACCAGAGAAAATCTCTACATACTGATGTGAAGGAATTTAAGTGAAAATGCAGTGGGCAACAGAATATACATAGTATGCTTCTTCTGAATAAAAAAAGAGGAAGATTATCACATATATGTATTTGCTTATATTTTCAAAAAGAATAAATGGAAAACAAATCAAAACTTAACAACAATGAGTTACCTATAGGAGAAAGGAAAGAAAAGTGGGGAGAGGATTTGGATGAAAACTAGGAATGTTTGAATGAACTATATTTTACAGTTTTAACTATAAATTGCAAATATGTTGCACAATTAAAAATAAAATTAGGGCCGGTGAGATGGCTCAGCAGCGTACGCACCTGCCTGGCAAGCGTGAGGGCCCGAGTTTGACTCCCGGAACCCACATACCGAAAAAAGGGCTGGTGATATTGCTCTGTGGCACAGGCGCCTGCCGGCGCACAAGGTCCTGAGGTCGACCCCCGGTACCCACACACACAAAAAAATAATAAATAATAAATAAATAAATAAATAAATAAAAATTAAATTAAATCGAAAAGAAACTAATCCACCTGGGAATTCAGGCTACTTGACTCCTACATGCCCCCCTCAACCACTCTCTCATCTATGAACCATTAACATTATTTGGTACCCAGTTTATTTCTCCAGCTAGATCATGCATCTTTGAGGAGGGAATCTACCTCTGATGCATTATGGAGTTACCATAACAAAAACTGGGTGATACTCTGGCATCTGAAAGTTAATGACTAGAAATTTCATATTTATTCTGGAAAATTCAAGGAAGTCATAGTTCCTTGATGACATAAAATATCTGGCTAAAGAGTAACTTTCTAGGTCCAAAACAATGATCAAAGTTGAAGCAATCAAGCATCCATTAGCACTTAAGTGGTCAGATAGAATATGGTCTCCACGTACAGTGGATTAGCCTCAAAAAGGGAGGAAATTGTGAGCTGGATGAATTCTGAAGGCCTTATATCAAGTGAAATAAGTCAGTCATAAATGGACAAATACCGTACGATTCTATTATACGAAGGGGCTTAGCGTTTTCAAATTCACAGACAGACGTTAGAACAGTGGCTGCCGGGTCTGGAGGCAATAGTGGAGAGTCACCGTTTAACATGTACAGAGTATTGCTTTTGCAAGAAAAAAACTGTTCTGAAAATGGATGGTGGTGGTGACACAATAGGAATGTACTTAATGTCACTGAAGCATACTTCAGTATGGTTAAAATGGTAAATTTTATATCATGTAAATTTACCTCAATTTTTAAAAAATTTAAACAAGGGAAATTGGCCATTAGGGAATATCTTCTGTGCTGATTTATTTTATTAATGTAGCACTATTTTAACTAAGGCGATCCAATCCAGGGCCATTAAGGATCACCTGGGCATAACCGAAGAAACAGGCTTGGCTTTTGTGCTCAGAGCACTGTGTCACACTCCCCAGCCACAAGTATTTCCAACAGAAAAACTCTCCCCTGGGACCACTTTGAGCCCCATACTTTGTATAACCAGGAGTTACACATAACTGATTAATTTAAAAGATGTCTGGGAGTTTCAGAGGCTTTGTTTGTAATCAAAGTTTCATATTGGCACTGATCTATGATATCTGCATTTGTGCTTCTGAGTAGAATTCTCTGTCCTGTCCACATCCACCCCTCCATTCGTACACTGTGAACTACTGCTGAGGCTGAGACGCCACTTGGGGGAAATTTACCTTTGACTCAGTTGGAACTGTATCTTGTACCACAATAATGTGAGATGTAAATAGCAGGGTAAGTTGTATGATGAGAGAAGGGGTGTGTGGGAGCTCTCTGCACTTTAAATCAAAATTTCTGTAAACCTAAAACTGCCTGAAAAATAAACTGAAATCTGATTAAAATTAATTAGCTTTAAATTTATTCAATTTATTAGAAAATAAAATTTTGGCCGGTGAGACGGCTCAGCGGCTTAAGCGCCTGCCTTGCAAGCGCGAAGGCCCGAGTTCAACTCCCGGAACCCACATACGAAAAAGGGGCCGGTGATATCGCTCAGCGGCACGGGCGCCTGTTGGCGCGTGAGGTCCTGAGGTCGTCCCCCCGGTACCCACAAAAAAAAAAAAAAAAAAAAAAAAGAAAATAAAATTTTGCACCTCAATTTGACTTATGTGTATAGCAAATGGTCTTACTGGTCCATGTATGTAAAAATGATGCTTCTTAACAAAGAGATGTGTTCTCGTTTAAACATTAATATATATGACCAGAAACTGAAGGAATACCTTGATAGCTAGTCGCCATTATAGCCATATTTGAACATTATAAGAGAAAAAGAGGAAAAATAATCAGATTCCAGTCCCTGAGTTTCTGCTCCTGATTGAAATGGAAACCCCCACATTTCTAAACATGGCTTTGCTTTTCTCTTGCCACTTAAGAGACTATAAAGACATACATTTAAATCCTTGACAGTAAAGGTGAGTAAACTGAAGAAGGAGGTTATTGAAATGCCCTTGTAAGAATTACTTAAAATAGGGCCGGTGAGATGGCTCAGCGGCTTAAGCGCCTGCCCGGCAAGCGTGAGGGCCCGAGTTCGACTCCCGGATCCCACATACGAAAAAGGGGGCAGTGATATCGCTCAGTGGCACGGGTGCCTACTGGCACGCGAGGTCCTGAGGTCGACCCCCCGGTACCCACAAAAAAAAAAAAAAAAAAAAGAATTACTTAAAATATGGATAAAATCTTATCCTTCCAGATATGATAGGGTAGCTGGCATCAGACTAACCCTCCTGCTAAGAGTACCTATAATAGGTAGACAAATTCCCACATAGAAACACACACACACACACACTCACACACGCCAGCTGGTGGAAGACATTGGCGAACCCAGCCAACATTTGAAGGTCTAAGATCCCACAGAGCAAAAATACTCACTGAAGGGAGAATTCTGTCCAGGGCCACAATTTTCCCTCAGTGAATTTGATAATATACAACACAAGCACAAAAGGTAAATAGAAATCAGTGGCCTAGAGTCTGCAACAGTCTCAGCGGGCTGGAGAGACAAAATCGGAATTCAAGAACCTGTGACGAGAAGGGATTTGTTAAACATTAGGCTTTTAATTGAAAATGGAAGAGCCATGACTTGTGAATAAGAACAAACCAGAAATAGACAAACCTCAAGCATGGATCAAGGTGATATTCCCATACTCTAACTGAGAAAATCAACTGTGAAGGAAGATAAACCATCCAGAAGTGTTCCAGTACTTCATGTGTAATGTCCAGCATTCTTGTGAAATACCAACCATTCAGGACACAGAACCAAACCACTAAAAGCCAAAGGAAAACAGCACAAACAGATCCACATATGATCCATATATTGGAGTTACCAGACATGGACATTCAACTAATTGTCAAGAGACTTAAACTAACCCTTCAAAAGAAAAAGAGAATAACTAACTGGCTACCAAGCATGACAAAATAAGAAAACTCAGAACTCAAAATAAGAAACTCGGTCTCATTAGTCATCATGAAATGCAATTGAAGGCACATGAGACATTACTACAAACCTTTCAGAACATTTAAAAATAAAAGTAAAAATGTTGATGAACCATGGAGCAATTTGAATTGCATAAACTGCCAGCATAAATGTAAATGGATGAAAATTATAAATTATCATGCAGCAGTTATGGAAGCTAAACATACATATCCCTATGTTGCAGTAATTCTACTGAAAATATACAGCACAACAAAATAATGACAGTAGTAATAATAATGATGATAATGATAATAAATGTTTAAGTTTACCAAGAGAGAATCAGAGAATTCCTAAGTTTTATAACACCAAATTATAAACAACCCAAATGTCCACCAGTATAGAAGAGTATATTCCACTATAGCATATTCATCCAATGCAATACTGAGGTGACAAAAAAGAACAAACTTCATTCATGAAACCCATGATGACAAAGTTCATCAATATAATGTTGGCGGGCAGACAAAAAGAACAGGCTATGTGATTCCATTTATATAAAGATTCAAATTAGGCAAGATTAGTCTATGGGGATACAAGACAGAATGGTATTAACATCTGATGGGTGCATAGATACTGACTGTGAGAGATCAAAAAATAAAGTAAGACTTTTGATGTGTGCTGAGGGGTAATGTTCTATTCTTATTCTGGGTGGAGAGTAATGTGCTCATTTTGTGAAAATTCTACAAACTATATATTTGTGCACTTGGTGTGCATTATATAATATCTTAAATAAGAAGTAACTAAAATACATGATTAGAATTAAGTTGTTTGCACAGTAGGGGACAACGTGGGGCAGGGAGGATGTGGACTGGAAGCTTCTAAAGACAGGTTCTAACTGCAGTTCACTCACCCTTCCATGGAGCAGCTCTCCTCCAAGGCCGTCTTCCCACAAGTTACACTCTCTCTAGTCTATCTGTCTTCCACACCCAACTTGGATCCTGCAGCAAGTGGTTAAATGTGCTATATCAATTTCACCCAAAGCCAACACGCTCAAAATCAGTCTTTATCATCCAATGACTTTTCCTTCCTGAATCTCTTCTCCTATTTTCTATGACAGGTAATAAGATAATCAACTTCCCTGCCACTGAAGGAGGGAACCTCATCCTCTTTGCACCATGATGTGGTCCTGGAGGTCATCTTGCAGAAACCTTCTGCAATCTCCATCCTTCTCCATCCACATGGCTTTCCTTTTTCCTCTTTTCCTTGTTCATTCATTGATCTGATACGTAGTGAGTATTGTGTATTGTCTAGTGTGCAGCGGGAGGAACCGAAGGTATGAAGAGACAAGTCAGACACAGTCCCTGTAAATCCAAGTCCTTTCATCTGCAGCTGGACTCTCTCAGATACTTTCTACATAGTTTCACCAACAAGTTCCCCTCTTCACTGTACTCCTTTGCAGTGCTTCCCACTCACACTTTTCCAACACACAGACCCTTTACAGGTGTCAATATGCACACGTACTGAGTACACACGTATTATTCAAATGAGCAAGATAGGCTCATTAAAGAAAGTTTGGGAATTATATAAAAAAATAAAAAGTGAAACTATCCTATCATTCATATTCCCAACATTCAAAGATATTTTTCATGGTGTGATTATTTTCTCTATTTTTAAATGATGACTACCTTTTTTAGTATACAAGTCTGTTTGTTTCCCTCTTTTTCTTGAAGATGCCAAATTATTCCACTGCCTATAGAACACAGCTCCATCTTGCGAGTCCTCAACCCAAAACCTTTTGCAGTCCAGACCCTGCTGTCTTACTGGGCTCCTCTCTAGTGGCCCTACCCATCCCCAATCTCATGGGCTGTGAGTGCCAAGGCTTTTGTGCCACTATCTCTGCTCTGCTTCTACTGCTCCTTATGCCTACAATTTTCTTCCCTCATTCCTCCAGCCTAAAACCTCCAGGCCAGATTCAAATATCACTTCTGCTAGACCCTTTGCTTGTCACATGTGCTGTAATTAAGTGGGAGGCAGCAGAGCTGGGAATAATGCTGACTCTGGATTCAGACTGCCTGGGCTCAATCAGATCTGTGACATGCTAGTGGTGTGACTTTGGGCCAATTATTTCATCTCTTTGCCTCAGCTTCATGTGTAAGAGAGGATAACATGCCAGAATCCCCCCTCAGAGTGTTTCTCTGATGATTAAAAGAGATGATCCAGTTGAAGGGTAACTCAGCACAATGAGTTACGTACGTAATAAGAGTTTGGAATATGTTGCTTATTATAATTGTCAGACATTTGCCTTTTCTCCCTTGTATTAGTCTGTTTTGTGTTACTATAACAAAATACTTAAGGCTAGATACCTTAGAGAGAAGTTTATTTAGTTCATAGTTCTGGAGATTCCAGGACATGGCAGCAAGCATCTGCTTGGCTCTGGTGAAAGTGTTTTGATGGAAGGCGTCACAATGGTGGGAGTGTGCAAGAGGGACAGAGACCACATCACAAGACAGGAAGCCAGAACCCAGACTGGGATCCCCTGAGAACTACATTAATCCCTCTTGAGGTCAAGCCCATGATGACCTAATGACCTCCTGCCAAATCTCACCACTTAAGGCTCCCATCAGCTTTTAACATCACCATACTGGGACCAAGCTTGCAACACCTAAAACTTTGAAGGACACACTTAAACCATATCCAACACATAGCACCCTCAAACTGTACACATTCCATAGGAGGAATTCTTATTCATCTTTTTTACCCCCACCCCATGCTCAATTTAAATTAAGTGCTTTATAAATGTTTGAGGAATGAATTAATGAGTGAATGAGTGCATAACCTGGCAAATTTTAACATATTCTCTTACTCTACATATTTTCATAGTAAAAGAAAGAAGGAAGAGGAAGATGGAGAGAAGGAGAGTAAGAAGAAAAGAGAGGCAAGAGGGAAAAAAAGGAGGAGAAGGAAGACAAGGAAGAAGACCAAAGAGAATAGCAATGAGTTCCCACTAATAATAATTGTCTTTGACTCTTGCCTACACATAAAAACAGGCATTGGTCCCAGTACCTCAGGCTGCTAAGGCTTAGAAATTCAGGTATATGTTGGCCCTTAAACATTCCTTTCTAACCTTTGGGGCAACTGAGTTGCACACCTGGGATCTGTCCAGAGAGGGGACCCTCAGAGGCAGAACACTCAGGGGACACATCTACAAGGACTGTGTGGGGCCTACTTAGAAAGTCCCAGGACATCTGGAGCAGAAGGGTGTGCACCAGGCATCGTATGCAGGACATCAGCTCATCCTCAAATTCCCCAGGACAGATGCAGTGCCGGATGTGCAGAATATTTACAGGTTTGCTTGCAGCTGAAGTATCTTGCCAAAATCTGTTTTTACTGACTCCAAATATACTGGTTTCTACTTCAATTCTAGAGTCAGTGATAAATCCCCAAGAACTCATTAGTAGTTGCTAGCACGCATAAAAGTACAGAAAGCCTTTGTTTTGCTGATTAGGGAGGCTACATAAATTTTTAAACTGGATTATTAAGAAATAAATGCCAACCTTTGCAGAAAAGTACATTTCTTTCTGTGTCTGATTGGATACCAAGGAGGCCTTCAGAGGTTTTGCTTCAGCATAGACCAGGTGGCCTCCCCCCAGCCCATAGGAGCCCCTCTTCCACGGCAGCTGTTTCCAAGAGCAGGTCACTTGTCATCAAGGGCCCTGCGTCTCTGAGCAGCCGGGTCATGGCCCAAATGAGTCAAAACCCATACAGAGAATATTTGCCTGCAGATTTCTACAGAGCCATTAAACCAAGGCTTAGAAACCAACTGGCCCCTGCTCCACCACACACTAACTCTGTGGCCCCAGCCAAGTTGCTTCAGCTCTCTGAGTCAAAATGGGGATAATAATAGCGTCTAGCCCTCGGGGCTGTGGTAAGGATTAGAGAGATGAATACACATAAAGGATTCGGCTCAGCACTTGGGACACAAGTATCACTCAAAAAATGATATTGTTCCTAATATTTAGGAGCCATTTTCTCTGCTTCTAGGATATTTTTCTCTAGTGCTTCCACTGAGAGAGAAAATCAAAATTGAGGCTGGGAGACTGAACTGAACGCTATTATAACTAGCTAACCTTTAGGAACATTTACAGTGTTCCAGGCAACGCGTGGGTGATGTTGACATCTTTGATCTCAGTGAATCTTTGTAAGAGCAGATCAGCCAGATACTACCATGAACCCCTTTCTTTCAAAGTGGTGTCCTGCCTGAGCTCAAAAGACATAACTTACCTTGGGGAAAGGCTGAGGGAGGAAAAACAGCTTGATGGGCTAGTTGGGGCTGGGGGAGGATGGTTTCGGAAAAATTGTGATGGGAAGAAAAGGAAAAAATTAAGAAGTGTCTCCGTGGGTTATGAATTGGTTCCCTTTAATTTTTTTTTAAGACACAAATTAAGATTGGCGTTCCTTTTTAATGTTTTGAGACCACCTAAGTTCAGAGGGCAGAGTTAGGTAAGAGGGGAGCACTTTCACCAGAATTATAAGCTGTTGTCCTACGACAGCAGAAACTCATATTAGACTCAACCTCAACCGATGACCTCAGCGCACTAAGGCTGGTACCCTGCAATGTGGACCACATCCTGCCCCCCAGATGCTCAGCTACGCTTAACCACAGTCATCCGCCCCCAAGTTTCTCCCAGGGCACAGATCTCCTTTTTGTTCTTTCATTTTTATACTCTCTATAATAATGAACGTGTGACTCAGAGGCTTAATGAGTTACCAGGAGAAGTTAACAGAAGGAAAGCCCATTGAGTCAAGTCATAATTAAAATTACGAATGAACAGAGGTGTACAATCACTGTGGGAGATGGGAGCACTGGAGAGTGACTCAGGGGTTAGGCTGCTTAGAAAAGGGCCTTAGGAGATTTAAAGTATTTATGGTGAATATCTGGAAACTAAAGAAAAATTCTGGAACCCTTCTACAGTCAAAAGAGATAGGCCAGCTGGGCCTCTTCCTCCCTCTCCCCCTACTCCTCCTACCCCACCTGCCCTGAATGATCTAGCCTGGTAGCCAGGAATCACTTTCAGCAGCAGCTGAATTACAAGAAGGCTAGATTCTTCAGGGGAGTCCTCACCCCTTTATTGCTACACCACCAGGCTCTAAGTTCAATTACTTCCTGGTTTAGACACAGGCCTTGCCAGAAACTGTAACAATGAGGAAAAGGTGAGAAGCAAAGGCAGCATCCCACTGGGTTCTTGTTCTTAAACCCAACCCCAGAAATATTTTGCATCTGTTGAGACCTGGCTGGGAGGGAGGTTGAGGAAGCCAAGTATGCACTGGTTTTAGGGAAGGGAGACTGTGCTGCAGTAGCTAACAAAGTCCTCAGGGTACCCACCTGCAGCCCATGGTCTGCTTTGTGTATGGTCAGGATCAGGAAGGAAACAGTCTAGGGTTTGTGGGTTTTTAGGAGAAACGCAAGTTCGTCCTAAAGAAGAAACATAATACCCTATGCTGAGATTTCTGAAAAGCTCTTCCAGGAGTTTCTATAACTAAGGCTTCCCCAGATCACGGACGCTGATAAAGCAGCCATACAAATTAATCCCAAATATCAGGTGATCTAAATATTGTGATTTGTGTGTTATTCCACACATGTGTGCTTGATGTTTGAAGCGTACCAATGCTGTCCTTTCCCTCCTCTTAGAACACAGAGGCAACCCCTTCAGCAAGGTGGAGAGGTACGCATGACTCAGAAGTATTTCCACTAAATGAAAATAAAAGGAAAAATAAATAGCCGAAAGTTACATGTGGAATTTGACATTCATCTTCAATATTTAGCTTATACAGGTTTTGACTAGCACTGAAAAAAGTTGTTGAAGCTGTAATATGAAACGAGGAGGACAAGGAACTGGAAGGTGTCCCCACTTTTGAATCTTGTTTATTTACATACATTCTCCAAACTCCTTCCCCTATGCTTAGGGCAGACAGGGAATGAATTGCTTGGGTGGTCTAAAAGGCCTTACTGAGGATGGGTGGGGAAGGAGCCTAAAGTTTTAAGTCAAAAGTGTGCATTATTTTGTACAAGAAATACATTTGTATATGGAAGTGAAATGAGTATATGAAATGAATTATATTAGCATGAAAGGAGTTGATTTATTTTTCATCACTACAATAACATCAGGGCAGTTATTTATATTTTTACCAGGCTTTCTAAAAAATCTCCCTCCCACTAGTGTGTAAGCCACTATAAACAAGAAGTTAAAAGAACTGTCCTGAGTCCCAAGAAAACAAAGTTTTGTCAGTCATTAAGAGTTCATTTTGTCAAATAAAGTAGAATAAAACACAAAATTACTATCTTAATCCTGACCCAATCCCCTAACAGTTGTTAATTCTTTGAGACACTGCAAAAGAAGTGTTAGTTTCTCATTAATCATCATCAATAAATATAAAACTTACTATTTAGCATGGTCCCAGACTGATGTAATGAAGCTGAACCACTCAGGGTC
Source organism: Erethizon dorsatum (assembly GCA_028451465.1). Classification (NCBI taxonomy): domain Eukaryota; kingdom Metazoa; phylum Chordata; class Mammalia; order Rodentia; family Erethizontidae; genus Erethizon; species Erethizon dorsatum. The sequence continues at coordinate 101,699,831 of CM051827.1, read as the reverse complement.
AAGTCCTGGCTCCCACATAAATAGCTTAAGCACATGAATTAGCCTCTCTGAGCCAGCAACCTCCTTAAGTTCCAGTCAATCCAAAAGCATCTGAAAAAACTCTTATCACCAAAGGACAAACTGGGCAGAAGAAAGAAAAAGCAAAGTTCAAAATGCAATAATCCCTATTGTCTAGATTTGGATGCAGCAAGAAAAAGAACTCTGGTGGAGGATGATTTCAGAAGGGTATATTCATGATCCATATCTATTCTTAGCTAAGGGATAAGATGAATTCCTAAAAGGTTACAATGCGATCCAAAAGTCCTCTCCAATTTAGCCAACTCTCAGTCTGAATCACTCACTGAGTCAGGGCAGGACACAGCACCAGCTCCTGCCCTTGAACAGTACAGGCACCTGAGTCAGAGCCTGTTTTGAAAAGCTGAAACCAATCTACATTAAGCCAATTCACCCACACGCAATCAACCACAGGTGAGTTTTTCTTCTAATCATAGATATCCTGGAAATAGGTCTGAAAGCATAGAAGAGGCAACGCCATGTAGCAGAAACGGCATATAGACACCTAAAACACCACTTAGCAGCCCTAAGAGCTTGAAGATTATTTAACCTTTCTGAATATAAAATCCCTCATCTATAAAATGGGTAGCATAGAAGACTTGAGTAGGGCTTGAAGAATGAAAGTCCCACACCAGCCCAGACTACAGTACAGGCAGCCCTGCTATCTGGGATCCATGTCCAGGCACAGCCCAAGGCATTAATGGCACTAATGGGACCAGTGATAGCTAAGAGTGCTGCATGGTGCCTTGGGTATACTCCAATAGCGGGCTTTCGGCAAAGGACTATATACCACGCTGAAAATAGATCCTGGTTGTTACTGGGCCTTGGTGGACACGGTCCATCTGACCATGAGACAGCAACTGACTGTATGGGCAGAGCTGCAAACCTGGAGCTAAGTACTATCAGACCCAGGTAGGCCTAAGGTCAGGAGGGTCCAGCAACAATCTGTCATAAAGTAGAAGTGGTACATTCCAGGCTTCCCACAAGCAGGGCAGGAAGCCACAAGTAAGCTACATAAGGTGGCAGCCAGACTACCCCCCCTCCACACACACACACATTCCACTACACGGCTTACCATGCAACAGGAACCCATCTCCTTCTGATCACATCTGTGACCTCATGGGAGGAAGTCCCCATGACCACATGACTGGCTGATAGAGAAGGAAAAGTCCTCCAGCTTAGTTCACAGACAGGTCAGCTTGCTGAGCTGGTGTGAGGTGAAGATGCACTGTGCTACCCTCCAGCCCTCGAGACTGGTGAGGTAGAGTCCTCCACATGGGCAATGCTTCAGGAGCATACCTGAGCATCTATGCTGCGCAAAGACAAAAGTGGTCTGTGGTACAAATATAGACTCCTAGGAAGTAGTGAAAGGCTTGGTTTGTGGATCAGGACTTTAGGTTTGGGCTGAACAAATCGGAAGACTGGGGGCAAGAGGTCTGTAAAAGGGCATGCAGGTGGACCTTCGGGAGTGGGCACAACGTGTGAGGAGCTCTGAATTGCATGTTAATGCCGACCAGTGAGCTGGACAGTAGATGTCATCCAGCTTCTGTCTTCAGCCATCTGTGCTTGTACAGTGGGCTCACAGATGGAGCAACCATGAGAGGGACAGAAGCTACTGTGGGCCAAGAGCACAGGATTACACCCTCTGAGGTTAAGTTGGCTCCTGCTGCTGCTGAGTGTTCGACCTGCTGCCCATAAAGGCCAGTATGAGCCCCTGATACAGCACCAGCCTTACAGGAGACCAACCAATCAACCAATCAACCTTGGTGCCAAGTTGATTTAATTCCACCCTGAGAAAGGCAATGTTTCATCCTTATTAGAATTGACAAAATATTCCAGGTATGGATTTATTTATTTCCTGCCTTTAAGCTGCAGCCACAGCTACCATCCAAGGACTCCAACTGACTGCTACAGCTGAAAGCCTGGTCCTGTACAGATTCACTTTGGACAAAGAAATTCATGTTACAGTAATGAAAGTATTCATGGGCACATGACTATGTGATCCACTCACACTACTATTTATTGCACTATTTTGATAAGACTAGCTTGGACAAGAATTGGGATAGCCTCTTAAAAGCAGCTAAGGTGAAAACTTGGACATAACACCCTGCAGAGGCACTGTCCTTTGGGAGGTACCATAAACTTTAAATCCAGGACTATTATATACGGGCGGTTCTCAGTAAATAGCACACATAGGCTTCCAAACCAAAGTTGACAGATGAAGTAAGAGTGGCCCCACTTACTACTAGCCCTGGTGTCATCTGGCAATTTGTGCACTCTACACACAATACTTCAGGCCCTGTAGGTCTAGAAATGCTTCCATCATGGAAGAGTTATTGCTAGAATTAAAGCTATAGCTGCTGTCTGCCTGATTCAAATAGCAAGTAAAGAAACTGAGTTGTCCTACTGGCAAGGGGGATTGACTATAGTCATCATGAAGACATAGGGATGCTGCAACATGACATATGGCATGCATATAACATGGCATACACATGACAGACAGGTGATCTCTCAGGTGTCTCCGGGTGCATTAGTACCCAGTTTTAGTGGTAAAATGGAAAGTACAATAACCACAGCCTGATGACAGCATGCAAACCAGGGGCTCAGACCCCTGGGATGAAGTCTGGCTTACTCCATTACACAATTACCTTGATCAGAAATGGGGGGATTCTAGAAGGATAACAGACAAGGAAGATGGTGAGTAGCCATTATGGCCTCAGGACCAACTGCAACATCTAGGACAGTATTTTGTCCCACTAGCCTGAAAATTCTGCCCTATAAGAATACTAAAGAAGCTGTGAGAAGATAAAAGTAAGCTTACCATGAAAAACTAGTGGCTCTGGTTGATTTATTTCCACACTGCTTTTACTTACAACTGTTTACTTACAACAGTTTATTTATAACTGCCTGAGAGTGGTACAAGGGGTGGGCTATAGCAGATGCATCTGGTTTCCTATGCAAATCCCCATTTTTCAGGCAGGTATACTGTATTAGTGGGCTTCCATCACTATAACAAAATACCCAACAAAGGTAACTCATGAAGTAAAGAGAGGTTTATCTTAGCTTATGATTTTGGAGGTTCAAGTCCAAGATTGGGCAGCCTCACTGGTCTGGGGCACTAGTAAAGGAAACACACATCGTGACAAGAGCATGTGTCAGAGTGAGTGGTCACATCACGAGCCCAGGAGCAAAGAGAGACAGACATCAGAGTTCCACAGTTTCTTTTCAGGGCATGTCCCCAATGACCTAAGGACCCCACTAAGTCCCATCTCTTAAACATCCACCTCCCAGTACCACCATATTGAGGACCAGGCCTTTACATATGGATCTCTGAGGGACACATATATTATACACAAACTTCCTCCTTTTCCCACTGCAGGTATTGGATGCCTATAGCTCACAGCTGCATCCTGTTCTGGAGGATTCTCCTTAGCTAACAGGAGCTCTCTCTAACTTAGAGATGCCTGCAAAGTATCACAGGTGCTTCTCCACCTCCCCCAAGTGACATCTGTGACTGATTCATACAGGGGAATAAAAATTCAGTGTCCTGTCCTTAAGGCAGGACAACCTTTGTGTAGTCCCCCAGAGATTAGACTGAAGCCAGACTTCTCCTAAAAGCACATTATTACCTAGTTTCTCCCCTGTCTTAGGCTGCTTCTCTTGCTCTGTTAGGGGGTTTTCACAAGAGCAATCCCTCAACAAACATCTTGCACAAGCTTCCATCTGGGCCACATTTTGGACACCCAACCTAATACAGTTATCCAGCACACATTTTTGCACATCCACCCTGTTTATAGCGCCATACAAAGTGCAAAAGACATGTGATGTTTTGAGTGAGCGTTTAGCTAGTGTCTACTCTCCTGCTCCACCGTGAGCAGGGATTACCCCCCGCCCCCCTGTTGAAGACTGTACTTCCCAAAAATGGCTGCAACACTATCTCTCATTTGTGATGTGCTTTTTATAATGTGACCTTCACAGCCATCCCATTGAGAGTTGGGATCTGTGTTTCTTTCCCTTGAAAAGTAGGCAGGCTTTTGTGACTGTTTCAACCAACAGAGCAGTAGAAGTGATGCCATGTGATTTCCAAGGCTCACTGGAAAAGACAGATCCCCCATTCAGTTCTCTGGAACAACCTGCCTTGTAAGCAGTCTGACAACCCTAAAGCCACCAAAACAATGAAGCTGTATGGAAGCTCAACCTAGCCCACTCAAAGACCACACGGAAAAGCCTGAGAAAACATGAAGAAAAAGAGAGGTCTGGAGAGTTCCCTGCTATATCAGCTCCCACTATCATCAGACTACAACTGCCTGAGAAATGCTGAGTCAGCATGACCTAGCGGATACTTTCTTTAATTCCTGACACACAGAAACCACAAGAGACAATAAAATGATTGTAAATGTTTTAAGCCACTAACTTTCAGGGGAATTGTTTTCCATAACAATAGTGACCAGGACTCCCACTGATGTTGAGCTTTTCAACACCACTAGCTTTGGGTTATTGGGATTTATACCTTGTACTTCTGCCATTACCATGAGAAAAGTATGTCTTAGGTATAGTCATGCCATAGATATAAGAAAGTTGAGAGATGTATGTAGCAGACCTGAACAAAATCTGCAGCCTGGGGGCAGGCCAGCCCAAACCAGCAAATTTTAACCAATCTCAATCTTAGCACAGGCATGAATGAGAAATAAAAATTTATAGTTGCATGCTACAGCAATCATGTAAGATGTTATTGTTATTATGTGACATCATGGTGATAACTGATACAAGGGAAAATACAAAAGCAAGAGAAAGCATAGGATTGTTTCCAAGTATAGTATACTACATAACTTATAATTCAGAGGCTTTCTAATTGCTATCAAAAAATAATGAAAATAGCAACATTTTCCAGCATCTCTATTCTGAAATATAATATCTCTCTCCTTTCTTTCCAGTGAAGCCCAATTAAAAATACTGCACAGTGAACATTTTGAGTTGGGAAGTGAAGACAGTTCTTCATTGTAGGGCCCTGTCTTGTGCATTGCAGGATGTTTATTTACTAGCATCCCTAGTGTTCACTAACTAAATGTCATTAACACCCATTTGCCACCCATAGTTACCACAGCCATAAATATCTCCAAAGATCGGCTTGACCTTGGTTTAAAGAGTCAGCTTCCCAAGGATAAAGGAAAAACAAAAAGTCTTTGGGGTTTAAGAGGAAAATCGATGAGACAAGCTTATATTACAACAGTGATCCTCGAACTTCTTTTTCTTTTTAAGATTCAAGTTCATAAGCAGACGCTCTGATGGACAAATTCAGATTCTGTCATAATCTGACTATAGATTATATGCAAACTCCACCACTTCATTCTGATCCATGTGTCTTAGTCATTTTTCATATCACTGAGACACAATACCTGACACCCACAGCTTAAAGAAGGAGAGGTTTATTTTGGCTCTCAGCTTCAGAAGTTTCAGTCCATGTCTGGCAGGCTCAGATGCAGACATCACATGGTGGAAGAGTCTGCCAAGGAGGAAAACTGCTTATGTCACAGCAATCAGGAAGCAGAGAAAGAAGGGAGGAACCAAGGAGGGATATATGTCCTTCCAAGTCATGCCCCCAGTGACCTGCCTCTTCCAAACAGACCCTACCTCCTACCAGCACATTTAGCTATGAATTAATACACTGATAGGTATAGTGCCCCTATGATGCAATCATCTTCCAAACATATGAGGTTTTTGTAAGACACCCCAGACCTAAATTATAACACCAAGAAAGAATAAAATGCAAGTGAGTGAAAACAATGCTGCTATAATTGAATTGTATCCCTTAATAGAGATATGTTGAAATCCTAACCCCTAGAACCTCATAATGTATTTTGTTTTTGTCTTTGTTTTTTTGAAATATGGTCTTTGCAGATGTAGTCAAGTCAAGATGAGGTCATTAGGCTGGGCCTCCAGCCAGTATAATCAATGTCTTTCTAAAAAGGAGAAACTTGGACACACAGAGATACACACAAAACACTGGAATACTGCTACAAATACTGGAGTGACGCTGCCACAAGCCAAGCATTCAGGCTTTCCAAAAGTTGGAAGAGCCAAGGAAGGATCCTGGCCCTACAGATCAGAGGGAACATGGCCCTGCTAACAACTTGATTTTGGACTTCTGGCCTCTACAATTGTGAGACAGTAAGTTTTTGTTGTTCTAAGCCACCCTGTTGGTAATTATTATGTTTGATCAAGGAAATATTATAAACTTCATTTTTAAAATTTAGTAATTTGAAGACATTAATGTTTTACTAGTTGTAGCAAACTACTTGCAATGCAATCACAATGGATCCAGGTCATCAATGTATCACACTTGCCTCGCTCCCTTTGGAGCTGATCTGGTGCCTCCCCATTTTGAGCCTATGCTGGGTAAAGAGACCAAGCTGTGTCTGAGAACAAGTGGCCTGGAGCCCCTGTCGCCACAGATCCCACCTGGCAGCCCAAGTCTAAACAGATCAACAAACTGATAAAACTGTACCTGGGAAACTGTATTCTAGTGATTTCATTTGGCTGCTATGGTTTGAATATTAGTGTTCTCTCCAAAATTCATGTTGAAGTTAAGCCTTAAGGCAACAAGATTAAGACTATGGCCTATGGAAGCTCCATTTCCTTCACCTTGTGAGGACACAGCACAACAAGGCACCACTTTGGAAGCAGAGAGCGACCCTGATCCAAACAAGATACCAAACTTGTCAGCACACTGATCTTGGATTTCCCAGCCTCCAGAACCGTAAGAAAAAAATTCGGCCCTCATAAATTACCCATTTCAGACATTTTGTTATAGCAACACAAATGGACTAAGACATTGTTTTTGTTCCTCTCAAGAAGCCATACCTCTCGCCAAGCTTACCACTCTTCCACCTTGCAAACTGCTATTTAGCCTTCAAAACCCAGTTTAACTGTCATTTCTTCTAGAATGTCTGACAACTTTCCATCTGCTACAATCCCATTGCACACAGTACAAAGACCTATGTCATGTCATTTGCCATGCTGGGCTGTCACTGCAGCTGTCCCTCCTTTGGATATGATCTTCTGGGGTCTAGGACTACAAAGAACAAACTGTCCACAATGATTTACCAGGCATTTATTGGCCTCCTATTAAAGATACCAGACCAGTCATAAGGACTCAAGGGTGAATAAGAAGGAAGGTCCCAGCTATCCTGAAGCTAGCTCAGTGTCCAATGGGAAAAATGGTCATTAAGCCACTATTCATACAATTAATTGAAGACAATGTGGGGCATGTTTCAAAAGAGTAGAACAGGCATTGATGAATGCGTATAAGTGAACCTGATCTACTATAGAGAGTAAAGGAAAGCTGACATGTAACAGATAAGCTCCAAAAGATAAATAGGAATTGTCCTAGTTATTTTCTCATTGCTGAGACAAAATACCTAACACCCACAAGTTAATGGAAGAAAGGTTTATTTAGCTCACAGTTTGTAAAGGTTTCAGTCCATAATCAGCTGGCTCCAAGGTAGGGTGGCACATGGCAGAGGGGCAACAGTTCACGGTGGTGGAAGACAGCAAAAGAAACAAGGGGCCTTAACAGCATCTTTCTGCCCCTTTTATCTTATCCAGAATACTGGGATTAGGGCAGTGCCAAACAAATCAGTGGACTGATTTAGTAATCACACACTCTTAGTCCCAGCATCACACACTCTAGTTTCAGCCAACCCCTGAAAAAGCCCTATGATCACATGAGGCTTTGGGGGGACATCTAGACACAAACCATAACATTCTGCCCCTGGCTCCCCCAAAGACTCATGCACATCCCTTTATGCAAAAGGCATTTAGTCCATCTCCAAGAGTTGCCAAAGTCCTAACAGTTTCAGCATTGCTAAAAAGTCCAAGTCCCAAGTCTCCTCCGAGATTTAAGGCAAACTCTTAGCTGTGAGCCCCTGTACAAATGAAAAGAAAGTTAAACATTTTCAGTGTTCAATAGCAAAAGATAGACATTTCCATTCCAAAAGTTAAAAACGGGGATACAAAGGAATGGGACCAAAGCAAATCCAAAATCCAGCAGGACAAACATTAAGTCCTGTAGTTTCTTGTCCAGCATCTGAGGCAATCTGTGGCAAGATGTAAACTCCATAGGGCTTGGGCAGCTCTGCCCCTATGGCACTGCCAGTGGTTGTAGCTCCCATGGCTTTCCCTTGGGCCTGCTCTGTTCCCTTCTTGCAGTTTTCCTCAGATGATCCATGTTCCTGGCTTCTCCAAACTTTCGGGGTCTCCACCACATCTTTGGCTTCACCCTCACAGCTTCACACACTGCCCTCTCAGAGTCACACTGCCTGGCCTCCCAGGACTTATTCTGAAATCTGGGAGGAAGCCTTCTTCAGCCCACAACTCTTCCATTCTGCAGGTAACTAAAACCAGCAACACATGGATGATGACAAGGTCTGCTGCAAGCAGAAGTAGTAGCCAGGCTTCCTCTCTCTTGGCTGTAGGGATCAAGTGCCTGGATCACTGAGCACTCTGAATCCAATTCCAAGGAACAAATTCTGTATGCTGCCATTATCATTAAACATGGTATAGCCACCGCTGTTCTGGAACATGGTGCTCTAGGGCTCTCTTCTCAAAGCAAAATCTTTCACTTTTGTAATTTTGAGGTTGCAAAGGGTGGAGTCCTGCTGCTTCTTGTGATGCCCTCAGGCCATCTTTTCTATTCTCCAGTTCCTTTTCAGCAATCAAGATCTCCTCTGCTCTATCTTTGTAGTCCACAGCTTTACTGGAGCTTCCTTTCTGGGCCAACTCACAACGTTTTAAATTGTTCTGCTGGGCTCTTTGCTCTTGAGTCTCAATATAGATCTGGTTAAAAGCCCCCAACAGTAGCCATGCTACTGCCTCAACATTCAACTGCCTTGAAATTTCTTCTGCAAGATTAATTAGTCCACTGCCCTTAATCTCAGTCTCAGGCAAGATCTCTGGACAGTAGCAAAATGCAAACAGACTTTCTGCCAAGCCATAACACACATCATCTAGAGTCCAGCAGCCAATGCCATCCTTCTTCCCAGCAGAAACCTTCTGAACTTGGTCTTTACCAGCATCATTTCTATCAGCATTCTGGTCTTCTGAACTCTGACAAGAATCTCCAGTTAAGTACAGCCTAAAGCTTTCCAGGGCTGCTTTTTCAGCCAGCATCTCTGAACCTTTCTGAAACTCTTCCCACAAGCTAGTTCCAAAAGCTCCTGAAGCACATGGTCAGGTACAATCACAGCAACAACCCCACTCTCAGTACCAAACTCTGTCTTAGTTCTCATTGCTGAGACAAAATACCCGACACCCAAAGTTAAAGGAGGAAAGGTTTATTTAGCTCAGTTTGTAGAAGTTTCATTTCATAGTCAGCTGGTTCCAAGTCAAGGTGGCATGGCAGAGGGGCATTGCAGAGGAGAAACAGTCCACGACAAACCAGCAGGCAAGAGCACACTAGCCCCCTTTCTGTCCCTTATATTTTGTGCAGGCTACCCGCCCTAGGGATGTTGTAGCATTCACACCCTTAATCCTAGCCAGAACTATGCCAAACCAATCAGTGGACTGATTTAGTAATCACACACCCTTGATCCCAGCACCACATACTCTAGATCCAGCCACCTCTGAAAAGCACCCCCATGACTGCATGAGGCTTTGGGGGGACATCTAGACACAAGCTATAACAGGAATTAACTAAGTGATAGGTAAATGTGAATGAAGGGAGCATATCATGTTACAAATCAAGAATTCCAGCTCTGATGTCATGTCCATGGGACTTGGGCCAGGCCAATCCTAAATAAAGACTTATTAAATTAAAATCTTAAAAGAGTTTTGTGTACTTTTAAGCACTTTGTCTCCAAGTGTGTTCTCCCAAATAATCATTATTATTTTGGAATCCTTTTTATGTGTGTTCAATTCTAGTATATACAAATATTTATTGAAAGGCAAAAAGATAAGCAAGGATTTTCTAGGCGAATAAGACAGAAGAAAATGTTCCAAAGTAGAGAACAATTTTTAGAGAAAACTCATGGAGCCTAAAGAGAAAATAGCATGGAATTTTTTCTAAAGAAGTCGGGGTCCTTGATAAGGAACAAAGAGATTAGGGTGTGTATAAATTATATATTGCCAAATAAGCAGTTATTCCCCAAACTCAGAGGCTTACAACAACACAGGTTTTATTATTTCAAGTCTTCGTGGACAAGAAGTCAGGTTCAGCTTAGCTTGGTCATCACTACCAGCTTCAGGGTCTCTCAAAAGGCCACCAGTAAGGCCTTGGCTCTGAGTCTCTCACAAGGCCTCAGCCAAGGTGTCTGCTTCAGTCACAGTCACCTCAAGGTTGAACTGGAGGAGGATGTGCTTCCAAGATCACTCAGTGGTTTTTGGCAATCACAGGATGTTGGCAGGATTCAAGTCCTTGTGGGTTGCTGAGCTGAGGGACTCAGTTCCTTGCTGGCTTTTGGGCAGAGGCCACCCTCAGTGCTTTGCCATGCGGACCTCTCTAACTTAGCAGCTGGCTTCATCTCAGGCATGGGGAGCAGTGACAGCTGACAAGACAGGAGTTATAGTCTTTTGTAGCCTAATCACAGAAGGGACATCTCACTACCACCACCAACACCCCTGCCCTACATCGGAAGCAGGTCACTAGGTCCAGCCCACACATCAGGAGCAATAGGAGGTGTGGGCCACTGTGGCCCAGTGGAAGAGTAGGAAGAAGAAAAAGCAGTGTAGGAGCCAAGGAGGCGAAAGTGGGAAAATCAGGAAGAAATCAAGAGGCCCCAGTGTCACGAAACCCTGAGCACATTCCAAGAGAAAAACGGGATCACCACACTGATGCTATAGGAAGACCTAGAAGACACCCGCAGAGAAGGCCACTGATACCATTTAAAGGGTGTGGAAACTGGAACCTGGGTACAGGAATGAGGGCATGGAAGGTATGGGAGCAGGCAGAAAACTAGCACCTTCAAAGAAAGAGACAGTAAAGGCAATAAAGGCAGGAAGTGGCCTAGGGCAGTAGCTTAAAGGAAGACAGATGGTCCCTTAGGCCAGAGCAGACCTCAATAGGTTCTCAGCAAGGAGAGTGGGGTGCAGGCGTAGAGAATTAAAAAACAGCCAAAGCTGCAGGAGAACTTAAGGATAATGTTTATGTGTTGTGTGAGATTCCCAAATGCCTGAGGCAGACAGGCCAAATCTATAATGACAGATTTGTACCTGGAAGAGCAAGCAAAAGTCATCTGGTTTTCCTCCTATTCTTGGACTCCTCAGTTACTGCTATTGGCTCTTCTCCTTTGCCCAGTAACACTGGGTTCTCTTCACTTCCTTTCCAATCCCTGCTCTTCTCATTCTAACACTCACTCTAGGCCAGCTTGTCCTCCCTTGGTTTCAGGATGCTCTTAAGCCTGGCTCCAGATCATCCCTACAGCCTCATGAATATACATAACCCTATCCTGCTCACCCCCAAATGAAGTCTCTGTTCCTTGGTATGTCCTGCTTGGAATAGTATTGCTATGACCCCCTTTTAAAATGACCATTCTTCAGCTCTCAGGTTAGATGTATCTTCTCCCAGGAGACGAACTGACTCCCCGACCATGAAATCCCACTCTGTAGTGTAATTGTCTATTAACTGGTTGGCCTTATACTTGGCAGAAAGCTATGCTCATCACCAGAGCCTCGGTATCTAGTAGAGTGGTTGGCTCAGCACCAATTTATCGAGAGGGGTAGTGGATGCCGTGATGCTTCACTTTATCTCCATGCAGCCTGCCCTTCAGGAATGAGGCTCACATCCCTCCCCCTGCAGGCAGTCTCAGCTGAGTCTATTTCTGGGAATTGTCCTGGACTGAAAAGAGCTGGCTACTCCATGGCCACACCTCTTTCCCAAGGGCAGCTCATGGGTCTGATGCCTGTTGGTGCAGAGAGCAGGGATATAAAGGCCTGGTCTACTTGTCTCATTCTGGGACAATTCTGAAGAGCCATCCTAGTTCCTGCGAATCCCATGAGAACAACCAAGACCCTCATTATGACTGCTTCTTGGTTCAGCTTTCCCCTCTGTCTATCCTGCTTTCCTCATTGCCCCACAGATGTTGACCCAGAGAACATTCCTCAGTAACCTTCCTACCTGCAAATCTCCATTTCAAAGTCTGTTTCCCAGGGAACCTGACCTGAGTCAAGTGGACAAAAATGAATGAATTTTGTCCATATCACTCCCCAAAGCAGGAATGTCCACTACAATGTTTCTAGGGGGGCCCTATGATAAGACACAGTGGACCTCCAATAGACACTGATTGAGAAAACTGATCTGGGTCATTTGGTCTTTGTACTCTTCTGGCCACTCTCACCACACATTTTGAGTGTCTGGTTCAAAGCACAGTACTTCTTTGCAGGTAAGAAAAATTGATTTATAAAATGGTTATAGTTCTTTCAGTTGGTCTCCGTCATGATCCCTCTATCTGAGCACTGTATGGTTGAATTCTGCTGCTTGCTATTGCCAGAAAAGAAAGTATAATGCCAAGTGCGTTCTTAAAGGACCTGTTTTTAGACCAAATGAAGATGGAAGGCAGAGGTTCCCTATGCAGTGACAACATGTACAGGAGCCTGGTGCCACTTGCCTTGCTCAGGAGCATGTAAGAAGACTCTGTGGTGGCCAGCGTCCATGGAGAAAAGCATTTCTGAAGTCAGTTCTGTCTGGGAGTGGATAAGCCTACCAGGCCATGCAGAGATCAAGGGCCCTACTGTGTGCTTTCGAGTGCAAGTGCACCAGTCACCATTCATGCCAGGGAAGAATGGGATGAGTGTGTGCCCAACTCAGAAATTTATTTCAAGACCAATGAGCTCATCCACCTGGCTGGTCTTCTCTTTGATCTGTCCTCTAGGTAAACCTTGCTAACCTCTGCATCTGTGGTCATAGCTCTGACACTGAGATAAATGGGAAGGAAGAAAGAAGATTATTTTTGTGTTCATTCCAAGTGGCAATCACAGCACCTTCCACCCGAGGACCTCCAGAACACACTTACAGTGTAACTCTTTAATTCCCATCACTCCTCTCTAAGGCACTATTATTCTCCCCCTGAGACGGAGTAAGCCAGGGCTGAGAGATGATGAACAACTGGCTCAGGTGGAGGCACTGCATGCCAGACCCCAACGCAGGGCTCCCACATAGTAGCCTAAGAGCTGGGCTAGCTTGTTCCAAATTGCTTCCCAAGAGCCAGCCGCTAAAGAAAGGTTCACTAAACACCAGTCTATTGTGATTCTGCCGCAGACAATTCACACCTGAAAACTGTTCCGACCCCTTTCTTTGCATCCTACTTTACATCATATGTCGTTTCCGTCTTTTCACTAACGTAAAAGTAAACATGTTATAAAAGTTTATGGTACAGTATTTATTCATGAGCATATTCTTAGAAACTCCAATTCAGACTACAACAAAAGTTATTTCTCCTAGAAATTCAAAACTACTATGATGGAAAATAGGGTCACTGCAGATGTAATTACTTAAACTGAGATTATGATAGCTATGGTAGAACCCAATCCAAAGTGATTTATTTCCTTACAAAAAGGAAAAATTGGAACACAGACCTGAGCACAGAGGAATGCCATGCTGCTGCAAGCCAGACTTACCAGAAGTGAGAAGAGCTGGAACAGACCCTTCCCTGGTGCCTGTAAAGGAAGTGCGCCTCTGCTGACAGCTTGATTTTGGACTTCTGGCCCCAGAATTGTGACACAATAAATTTCTGTTGCTCTAAGCCACCCAGTTTGTGGTACTGTACTTTGTAATGGCAGCCCTAGTAAACTAAAACTCAACATCTTCAAAGTTTACAACTTTAAAACCTTGACAATGCTCAGAGGCTTCCTGTTTACAACCAAAGGAGAGGGGAAGTAGGTGAACTGAGTAATGGGCAGGAGTTGGGCATACGGAGTTTGTTATTCTAGGGTGAGCAGACCAAGATGAAGCGGGGGGGGGGATAAAACTCAAACATGGAGCTCAGGAAGGACTTGGCAGGGGAGTACATGAAGGGACAGAATGAAAATCATTACCATCCATGACTCCTCCAACTCCACAACCCAGAGGCTCTCGGTGGTCTTTCCCTTGTGTGAGCTACCGAGTTGCTGCCAACTCCAAATGAGGGAACATAGCCATCAGGAAAGGGATGTGAATCCCGAGTACCCCCCAGCTCCCAACTGCTTGCCTTCCTGTTGGCCTCAGGAGGTTCACGCTTGCTGGTCTCCAGGGGAGGGAGCAGGTGCAGGTGAGGAGGTGAGCATCACCCAGTCCCTCCTGCAGCTCTCAGACTGACTCATGCTCCAGCGTGGGCACGAAAGGCGGAGGGGACCAGGCAGTTCAGGAAATGTCAGGCAGTCATGCTAGAGATATCAAACTCATTAATCAGAATGTCCACAAATAAAATAGACATCTCAGGTGTAATGTAGTCATTCAGAACCCTCAGTGTGCAAGGACTATGCTGTGGAAGGATGATGCCGTGCGACTCAAAGCATAAGTGGCAAATTCCGTATTTCCTGCTATCACCCAAAGGCTAAAGAGTGAGACTGGCCTGCTGTGCCTGTCCCGCTGTCGGACTCCTCCAGTGATCCCACTTTCCCCGGCCCTGTTCAGGGAGTGAAACTCTATGGAGGCTCTCACGCTAGAGTCAAACTTGAAAAGCATGGGAAGACTTAGGGGTCATAGAAAACATGTATCAGAGGATAATTCATTATGTATAGTCAAGCAAAAAAAGCAACCCTACTACCAACAGGCAATGGCTCTGGAATAAAAGAACTGTATAGTCAGTGCTCTTAGAAGCTGTGCCTTTTAACACTTTTTTTTCCTGTTCTATTTTTTTTCCATTAAAGCCTATGTCTTTAATTTCTGGTCTAAATTACAGGATTTATTAGTTTGCAACCGAAGTCGGTACTTCCTGTACTTGGCAGGTGCCTCAGCCTTTCAGTAAAGTACTGAGGTGTCTTTTTTATTTTGTTTTGCAGTGCTAGGGATGGAACCCAGGGCTGTGTGTACGCTAGGCAAGTGTTCTAATACTGATCTACAGCCCAAGCCATGGGGTATCTTTTAGATTGTGGGTTCTCAGTATTTATGAAGCTCCATGCTGAGAACTATGACCCCTCCTGTCAGTGGGTGTGGTTTACTACAGGGAAGTCATGGAATGAACCGTGTCTCCCCAAAATTCTCTTCTAAAAGGACTGACTCCCAGTGTGACTGTTTTGGGGTACAGTGCCTTTGAAGAGGTAGTTAGGGTTAAGTGAGAGTATAAGGGTGGATCCTGATCCAATATGACTGGTGTCCTTATGAAAAGGGGAAGAAAAAGCCAGGCATGGTGGCACATGCTTGTAATCCTAGCACTCTGGCAGGCTGGGCCAGGAGGATGGTAAGTTTGAGTCCAGCCTGGGCAACTTAGTGCCTTAGCAAGACCCTGTCTCAAAACTTGAAAAGGGCTGGGGATGTAGCTCAGTGTAAAGGCCCTGGGCTCAATCAATACAAGAGGGAGAAGGAGGAGGAGGAGGAAGAAAGGAAGAAGAAGAGGAAGAAACCAAAGTGGAGGGAAGAGATACCAGGGATGCACTCACATAAGTGAAAGAACATGTGAGGATGCCTTTGGCAAGCTAAGGAGCACAGCCTCAGGAGAAACCAAATTTGTGACACTTTGATCTTAGACTTCCAACTTCTGGACATGTAAGAAAATGAACTTCTGTTATTCTCCACCTTCATTCATTCACCCAGCAGATACTTACTGAGCACATAGTCAGTGCCAGGCAGTCTTCTGGTTATTAGGAATACAGAAATACACAAGAGACAAAGCCATGGGGAAGGAGAGCAAGGGGGCCTTCCTAAAATGCAGCATCGGGATCTTGTGCTGGAGACAGGCGGAGTGTGCAAAGGTCACTGTGCAATGTCTAATACAAACATCATGAGCTGCCCTTGCCTCCCCTCCTCATCCCAAGAACCACTGCGCCCCAGACTGACATGCTAGGACAGGATCCGTGTCTTTCTAATCTTTTGAACAGCATTGGTGCAGAAGGAGTCGAGGAGGATCCTCTTGGCCCCGTGTCAAGGACCAGGGTCCCAGCTATTCCAACCTTCTATACTTATGGTTCTCAAAGAGGGGTTCCTCCAGTGTCAGCAACAGCACCTGGGAACTTGTTTGAAATCTTTACGCCCCAACCTCAGCCCCTGGATCACAAATTCTCAGGGTGCAGCCCAAGTCTCCAGATGATTCCCATGTGGACAAAGTCTCTAGGGTTCACCCTGACCCCCCTGACTCTCACTGACTTCTCTAATCCTGGATCCTTCTCAGAATAGCCACAGTCCTGTCATTCCCACCCTCCATGTGCCAGCCAGGTCCTGTGCCAGGCACTCTGCACACTGCTTCAAGATGAGCAGCACTGATCAGATTGATAAAATCATCGCCAGTTTATTGAGGAGGAAACTGAAATTCAAAGAGGTTTGATCACTTGCCCAAAGGCTTATGGCCGGGAACAGGAACCACATCCAACTGGCCAAACTGCAAGCCTTTCCTCAGGCCTTCCACTAGTTCATAGTCCTGTTTTCTCTTCCTATTGCTGTCAGTCACTGTGTTTTATTTTCTTTCCTTTTTTTGTTTTGTTTTGTTTTTCACGCTAATTGAAAGAAGCCAGATGTAAAAGACCATGTATCATATGATTCCATGGATATGAAATAGCCATAAAGCTGTGGGGGCCGTAAATGGAACCAATGAGGTCCACAGGCTCAAGCTTTCTCATTCAGTACAACTAAGGCTTATTAACCCTAGCACAGGTCAGCCCCAAGGAGAAACAGCGAACTGTTTTCTTCCTTGGTAAACACTGTGAAGGACCACACAAGGGAAGAGGTCCCGGGGGGAGGTGGCTGCTGCTGGGCAAGTCTTCCTGGACGAGCGAAGGCAAGAAAGGGCAGGGCAGGGTAAGTGTGGCCAGAAGTGTCACAGTGGTACAGTCGATGGTGGGCAAGTCTGAGAGAAGCTTCGGGCAGACCTGCCCATCAGGACACACTTCCCCATGGGTGAGTGAGGGCAGAGGGATTTACCAGACTCGGGCAGGCTCCCTCCAGCAGGGCCCAGAGCCAGGAGAGAAGGAAAGCCCTTCCTCACAAGAACCACATGCTCCGAGGAAGGCCTCCATGGCCTTCACTCCTCAAAGAGCCTCACAGAAAACAGAGAAAGCCACCTCCACAGAGAATACCATATAGTACAACATTTCCTGAGGACTCCACCTCCATCCCTACTAAACTGCAAAGTAAAGGCACACTGCAAACCCCATGATAAGGTTAGATCTGTGGGAGATGAGGGCTTGCGGCTGGCCAGGGAGAAACAGGAAGAAATGTCACCTCAGTAGGGAGGCACAGTCCTGTCACATCCAGACTCTGCTGAGTGGAGGTTGGGGGAACAGGAAGCTGGACTCAGAAGTCCTGACATCTAATCCTACTCTACAACTTTCTAGTCATGTAACCACCCACAGACTCTGTAATTGCACCAAGAAACAAGAAATCATTCCTACTCCAAAAAGTTGTGTAAGGACTGATGAGAGAATAAGAATCAGTGAGGGACACAAAGCATGAAAGGTGTAGGAAAGTGTATTTTGTTGCATGTATAAATAGCTTCTCACTGGATTCATCATTCTGGACCTTCTCTTACATTCTCAAAAGTGAGGGAAGAGAAAGGAAAACGTGAGAAACAATTCCACGTCACATCACGCCAACATTACACTGAAGAATGGTACCCGGGCAATGCTGGAAAGGAAGCACGAATGTTGATGGCAGCTAGTGCAAGCAGCGATTGTCCACAACTATCGGGGAGAAACTACTCTTTGCCAGGATTTCACTTTAATGGCAATACTCCAGGTCAAGGAAAGCCCATTTTATGTGGCTGGATAACACGTCTAGCACTCTTTACTTCTTGTTCAGAGAGTATACCTGTCTCAGTTTCTTTACACAGAACCTAGCTATGTATATAGCCCATCCCTTACTGAATTATATTTTTAAAACTTAATCACCTTAATCTTGGAAGGTTCCCCAAATGTGCACATTCTGTCAGCCATGGCTTTGCCTCAGCACTGTGAAGCACATCCTCAGCATGTATCAAGCAGCAAGGTCAAGAGCTTCCCCTCACCTCTATGACCTGAACTCCTCTCTATCAACCCAGGGTGTAGGACAGAGGCACATCTTAAAGCACCTTCCAGTGTCCTCTGGATGTTTAGGGACTGTCACTTGCAAAAAGGATAGCTGCTGAAACATGTGGCGTGAAAGCTGCCCTTCCAGAAGGACTGCTGCAAAGGGATTATGCTACTTAAATGTTAAAAGGAGGGTGGGGTAGGTATTTCTGAGGTGAGTCTTTAAAAGAAATACTTTCTACTTGATAATGAGGCGATGGTAGTGGGGTCCAAAAGATGAGGGAATGGCAGTATATTTACTCCATTTGTAAGACATATTTCAAAGTATGTAATTTCAAAATCAATTTCTTTACTGCGGTACTTTGCAAGATTTCCTTATTTGCTTGTTTTTAATTAACAGCCAGCATACAGCACTGGAAGTGAAACCTTATTTGTCATTCATGTCAAAGAGGCTAGGAAGGTCAGAATCAACCTGAGTGATGACTATTACTAAGGTTTGGGAAATGGAAATACAAAAGGGTATTCAAAGATAATAAAATTCTTCTCCTTGCATTTTCTTTCTTTAAGAAAGAAAAAAAGCAGTTTAATAGCATTAGTGGAACTAAGTCCCTCTTTCATCTTCCCTTTGCCTACTGAAGCACTCAAAGTCTCTGAAAAACATGAAAGCCAGGCCTAGTTTATTTTAATAAACAGGTAGAGCCAGGGTAAAAATCAACAGGGTTTTGAGAATAAATCTGATGAATCTTGTCCTTCAAAGGGAGGAATTTAGTCAATGCTTTAGGTTTTATCCTATATGACCTACTCATCATGAAACTGGGAACCTGTAATTTATGAATCAAGTGAATATAAAATTGATTAACAGGTCAGTGAATATGTCAGCTTGGGAGAATTTAACAAATGTGGTTCCACAGGGTCAGTTCTTGCTCAGAACTATTTAACATTTTCATTAATTACTTGCTGACAGAATAGGTGGTGGAATTGGCGGTGCACCATTAAACCTGCCTTTTTTTTTTTTTTTTTTTTCTTTACAGAAGTTGAAATACACATAGTTCTTGACTATTGAAAAACAGAATCATTTGGTATCCTCAGGGTTCTGCCTTGTACAGAGTAGGTGCTCCATAAATGACTGAATTAGTGCCAACAAAACAAAAGTCCAGTGTGACTGATTCCCCAAAAGAGGAAACAGAAACTCATTAACAAGATTTAATTGATATTTATTATGAATTTAACACCCAATCTAAAATTACTTCTAACAATTCAGTCACCAAGATCTAGATATCCATAATATACACAAATCAAATTTAATCCACACAGGAGCAAACATCAAGTAGAAGATATACTCATACTTCAAACATGGTATACACTTCGCCATCCTTTTCCTTAAGTACAGACATATACACATGTATGCATGCACACATACTCATGCATGCATACATACTTTTTCTGGAATATAAATGATACAGTAGAAGAGGGATAGGAGAATAACCACCGGAAAACATCAACAGCAAACAAAGGTGCAGGTGGATAGGAAAAAATGAGAAACAGGCACACCTCAGTCAAACCCTTGGAGGTACAGTATAAGTGGTGTGTTTCCCGGTCTCTGGTCCCCATAAGCAGAGCACAACAAGGTGCCAAGGCAGAAAAGCCACTAAGGTGCCAGAGTCACCTTCCCCTTGGCCCAGGGACTCTCAGAAGATTTGTTTGGTTTGCTTGGTAGAAAACAGACTTTTTTAAAAAATAAAGAACATATTCAGCCCATTACCCACCTTCCACTGGAGCAGCCAGACTTACCCAAAAAAATAGACTCTCAAGTACTGTACAAACGGAAGATTTGAGCACTAGCCAGATATAGAATTAGAAGAAAGAAGAATTCATTTTTCATACTATTTTTTGACCAAGTAACAGACCTGCATAGAACTTGTCTTCACAAAATATGAGCAAGCAGGCATTATGCAAGGACTCTTCAACAACAGCAACAATAATGCTGGAAAGAATCTAAACAATGTTTTGTTCTTTTAAGGAAACTTCAGAAGAATATGACATGTATGGAAAGAGAGAGAGAGATCAAAGTTGTCACATCGCAGTTGACATGACAGAGCTAAGAAAAAAATGAGAAAAGCAGTATCAATTCACAACTTTAAAATGCATGAGAAAGATCCAGAAACAGGACTTACATTTCAGAAGACTAAATCTATGGTGAGCAGCACTGACTCAAGCAGAGGGGAAAAAACACCGAGAAGATGGAGAAGAGATAAAGAATTTTAAGAAGAAAGTATAGAAGACAGATAGCAGAGTTTTGGTTTTTGTAGAAAAGTGCATTTGCCTTTAATTAAAAGATTCTTCTATGGTTTGGATCTTGATTTTGGCCCCCACCAAAGGCCCATCTATAAAAGCAATGTTCCCAGGTTGGCACTACTGGGAAGCAGTAGAAGCTTTAGGAAGTAGGGAGATCTTTAGAAAATTGAGATCATGCTTTTGAAGGTGACTGTGGGACCCCCGGGCCCTTCCTTTACCCTCTTTTACTCCCTGGCCATTAGATGAGTGATTTTGCTCCACCACAAGTTTCTGCCATTATGTTCTACCACAGGCCCAAAGCAATGGGGCCAACCAATCATGAGGCGGAAACTTCAGAACAGCGAGGCAAAAGCAAACCTTCTCTCTTCATAAGTTTACTATTTCAAGTATTTTGTTAGAGTGATAGGAGGCTAACTAACAGATACAATTTTTGCTAATGTCCAAATAATAGGAAGAAAGCCCACCGATGCCACAGGATACAGAGTGTAGAGGTAACTCCAACTGAGAGGTTCTTTCACTACAAAATCATTCACTCAACAGATGGTTCTGAATTACCTTCTATTTGCCAGCTAGGCCTACAGAATAGATACACAGAGCAAAACAAATGCTTTTTCTGCCCTCTTCAGGCATCCAAACTAGGAATGCAGCAGAGAATAAACAAATAAATAAACATAATTTGCTACAGGTGTTATATAAGAAAGTGCTGAGAAAGAGAACCAAAAAAAGACCTGCTGCTGGCAGAACAGCAGAAAGGCCTTCTGAGATGACAACTTAAATTGAGATATGAAGGGTGAGAAGGACCAGCCATGGAAAGTGGGAAATTAGTTCCAGGCTGAGCGAATATGAACTATGGAAGGATTGTATGTTTGAGAAAAGGATGAATTATAGTGAACAAGATGATAGCAGCACAAAATGAATCCAAGGAGGCAGGAGCCATATCATGCAGACTCTTGCAGACTGTGAGATAACTAGTAAAGAATTTGAATAGTGTAGTGTTGTGCTTCAGGCTGCTATAACAAATTACCATAGACGGTGTGGCATAACCAACACAAATTTATTTCTTACGGTTCTGGAGAATGAGAAGTTCAAGATCAAGAAGTACGTCAGATCTGGTGTCTGGTGGGAGTCTGCCTCCTGGTTTGCAGGTGACTGTCTTCTTGCTGCATCCATATGCCAAAGAGAGAGAGAAGCAAGCTCTCCCATATTTCTTCTTATATGGGGCTATTCCCATCATAAGGGATCCATATTCATGGTCTTACTTCCCAAAGCCCCCACCTCCAAATACCACCCCACTGGGGTTAGGGTTTCAACATGTATATTTTGTGGAGACACAAACGTGCATTCTTAACATCTGCTAAGTATCTCCGCTAAGTCTAAGAAATGCTGGATCCTTTCTGTTTGTCAGATCTGGGAGAAGGAGAGCAGCAGTAGTTAGAAGGAAGGAATGCTCAGTGTCATCCCACTTAGTCACAAAGGAAGTAGCTCAAAGGAGGGTACTTGCCCATGTCTGTTCGGCTGTGAAGTAGATTTGCTTCCTACTGCATTAGCAAGACATTCAGTGCAGGAATTAGCAAGAACACTAATTCTCCTCTGGGATTAAAAAGTCAGTTTATAAGGCAATCTGCTGGTGTAAAATCTGTCACTGATTCATTTAGTTCAGACTTAAAATACTTATAAGAAAGGAGGTAGCCATAGCAGACAGGATGTCTACTGAGCCAAGACCTCGATCCTTTACCCAACGACATGACCTGGCTGAAGTCAGGCTATCCGTGTCTCAGTCTCCTCATATGTAAAATCTAGGGGAAAAAACAACCTGTTCTTCAAGGCCTTTTCAGAATCTAAAATGTGGGAAGGGCCGGTGAGATGGCTCAGCGGCTTAAGCGCCTGCCCAGCAAGCGCGAGGGCCCGAGTTCGACTCCCGGAACCCACATACGAAAAAGGGGCCGGTGATATCGCTCAGCGGCACGGGCGCCTGCTGGCGCACGAGGTCCTGAGGTCGATCCCCAGTACCCACAAAAAAAAAAAATAAATAAATAAATAAAAAATAAAATGTGGGAAATTTCTGAGAGAAGAAAGCCTGCTTATATAAGCAGTTAGTTGTTGAAATGCTCAGAAGTAAAGGAAATTTTGATGCCAACCTGAAGTGACCTGTTCAGATTTTGCTTGCACAAAATGAGGAATATCATTGTCATATTCATATAGCAATGCTTCCATGATTAATAAGGAAGTTCTATAAGTATTTGTTGAGTAAGTTACACAGCTTTGTTGACACTGACATAATTTTTCATGTTGACAGGAAATTTTCAGCACAAATGGTCTTATTAATCATTACCCATTTAACAAATTATTTATTAAGATATTACCCTTCTAGTAGAGTACTAAATGAATACTATTTATCAAATATATTAAAAGTGGTATTTTAAAAAATGAGTTAGTATTGTAGGAAGTTGTATTGCTTAATTAAATGCACCTCTGTGGAGTAATAGATGTAGAAGCTGCTTTGCACTACCTATAGCTCCAATCAACAAAAATCTGTCTACTATTCTCTACTGAGTCATTTCTAAAGGATTCTGAGTCTCTGAGGTAGTAGTCATTCATTCATACATTTATAAACTAGTATGAGTGCCTACAATGATAAGCCTATAAACATGGAAGAATTATTTTTGCTAAAATGTCCATATTACCCAAAGCGATCTGTAGATCCAATGCAGTCTCTCAAAATTCCCATGAAATTTTAATATAAAATTCATATGGAATCACAAAAGACCCCAAATACCCAAAGCAATCTTGAGCACAAAGAACAATGTTAGAGGCATCACAAAAATCTACTACAAAGCTATAGTAATCAAAACAACATGGCTTCCAGCACTCTGGAAAGTTGAGGCAGGAGGATCATAAGTTCCTCCTGTGCACTTTAACACTTAGAGAGACCCTCTCTCAAAATAAATAATAATAATAATAATTTTTAAAAGAGCAGGGAATATAGGATCTTGCTAAGTTGCTAAAGTGCCCAGGCTGCATTATTCTTTTGCTCAAAAAGGGCAATGGGATCTGAAAAGATATTTCTCAAAGAAGACATACAAATGGCCAACAGGAATACAGAAAGATGCCCAACATCACTAACCTTTAAACAAATGCAAATTAAAACCACAATGAGATAGTACCTCACACTGGTTAGGGTGACAATTATATTAAAAAAAAAAAAAGAAAGAGAGAGAGAGACAAGTGTTGGTGAGGCTGTAGAAAAATGGGAGCCCTGGTACACTGGTGTAAATTAGTACAGCCATTATGGAAATCACAATGGAGTTTCCTCAAAAAGTTAAAAATAGAATTCCTATATAACCCAACCATCCCGCTTCTGGGTATGTAAATGAAGGAAATGAAATTAATATGTTAAAGAGGTATATGCATTGTCATGTCCATCACAGCTTTCAGTTCACTGCAAATACAATAGCCAAGATCTAACAAAGAAAATATGGTATTATGGTTTGTGTCTGGATGCCCCCCAAAGCCTCATGCAGTCATGGAGGGTGGACTTTTCAGAGGCCACTGAATCTAGAGTTTGCAATTGATTCATGGTCCAATGCTGGAATTAAGGGTGCTGGGGTTAAGTGAGTGAGTGCTACACCCACCCTAGGGTGGGTAGCCTGTATACAATATAAAGGACAGAAAGAGCCTTGTCCTCTCTCTCTCTTCCTCTCTCTATCATTGCTTTTGCTGTCTTCTGCCACCATGAATTGCTGCCCCTCTGCCTTGTGCCACCTTGCCTTGGAGCCAGCCAACTATGGACTGAAACCTCTACAAACTGTGAGCTAAATAAACCTTTCCCCCTTTAACTTTGGGTGTCAGGTATTTTGTCCCAGCAACAAGAGAAAAGTAAGTAAGACATATGGTATATATGCACAAAGGAATACTCTTCAGTCTTCGAAAAAGAAGAAAATCCTGTCATTCACAATAATATGCTGGAACCTGGAAGACATTATGTGAGACAAAATAAGCCAGGCACACAAATATTGCATGATCCCACTTACATGTTTAATCTAGAAAAGCTAAACTCATAAAAACAGAGTAAAATGGTGTTACCAGAGCCTGGAGGGGTGAGAATAGGGGTACACAGGTCAAAGAACATAGAGACAAATTTCAGTTAGATAGAAGGACCAAGTTCAAGAGATCAAGTACAACACTGTAACTGTCATTAATAACAATGTTTATATACTTGAAAATGAAAATTGATAAGATAGTAGAGTTTAAATGTTTTCACTAAATAGATATTTATATCAATAGATACATTGGTTTAATTTAGTTTATTCCACAGGGTATGCATGTATCAAAATGTTGTAAGCCACTAATGCCTATTTTTTTGTTTCTAATTCAACAAAATTTATAAATATCCATTTTTTCAATTAAAAAATAAAAATGTATTCACATTTTAATCACAGAGCATTTCATATGGTAAAGTGCTATGAACAAAACAATGTGGGATAGGAAGGTCACACTGCCCAGGGATAACATCTTACATCCAACGCTCAAGGAAGCCTCCACTGACACGGGGGCATTAGATCAGTGATCTGAAGAGATAAGGAATAAGCAGGCAGATAGCTAGGGAAAGAAAAAAGGCACTCCCAGAAAGAACTTGCTGTCCACATCTATTTTACCTGCATAGGTGAAAAGAATAAGAAAACAAAACAAAACGCCAAGCCCCAAAATTACTTTAAAATTATACTGGGCCAGAATTGGCCGCAGGCACCTGGTAGAAGAAAAAAAAAATCCTCTCTGGAGAAGGCACTTTCATCTTAGAAATCAATCGGTTGCCATGACTTATTTTTTTAACAATGGTTTTTTGGCTTTTTGGGGTTTTTTTGTGGGTACCGGGGGTCGACCTCAGGACCTCGCGCGCCAGCAGGTGCCCGTGCCGCTGAGCGATATCACCGGCCCTTTTTTCGTATGTGGGTTCCGGGAGTCGAACTCGGGCCCTCGCGCTTGCCAGGCAGGCGCTTGAGCCGCTGAGCCATCTCACCGGCCCAACAATGTTTTTTTTAAAAGTCAAGATAAAATTAATTCAGATCAGAGTACATTACTTCAAGGGGGGGGTGAGTTTTCAAGAAAGGAATCCCACATTCAGAGTGAGAGCTTGGAATTTTTTTTAAGGGTTTGAGGACGTGGAAGAGGTTCTAGGCAGCAAACGTGACTATCTAAAGAATGTCTTTTCCTGGATAACTTAGCACATGTAGGTCTTCTAGGAGCACCTGCATTGTGTTTATAATTATATGTTTACAGTTGCCATTTGGCTTACAGGCCTTTTAGCTTTAGATAAGGAAGTGATGAGTAGGTTTAGACATATTATCCTTTAGAGGCATGGGTCAGGACTCATTGGGAGGAATGAATGGCCTTACATCATTCATGGTTTGTTTTTAACCAATGATTTTTTTTAACGGATGTGAAACTCACAACTCACAGAGAAAAAAATACCAAGCACCCTAGGAAAAACTATCTTAAGCAGAAACAATATCAGCAGATATAGATAAGCCAAGACTAGCAATACTGGAATTATGAAACACAAATTATAAAACAACCCATGCTTACTATATTTAAAGAAACAGAATACACACCTGAGGATATCTACAGAAAGCAAGAATCTAAGATTATATTAATGATTTGAAATATAGCCAATGAGAAGTTTCATAAATAATTTTTTAAAAATGCAAAAGATCAATGGCTTGGTTTAATAAAGATTAGATATTGTTGAAGAGAGAATTTGTGGAAGGGTCCAAAGAAATTATACAAAATATTGCAAAAAGGTACAGCAGAAAAAATAAAAACAGATTAAGATATAGAGTAGAAAAGGTCCAATGTATATTTATTCAGAATCCCCAAAAGGGAAGAGAATGAGTAGAAACAATATTTTAAGAAATAATCACGGATAATTTTCTGGAACAAATGAAAGACGTTGAGCACATGTGCCTCATAAAAGGCCCAAGCAAAATCCAATTATAGCAAATGTAAAGAAGCCCACTCCTAGACACATCACAGTGAAACTTAAAAAAACTATAGCAGGCAGAACATCTTAAAAGCAGTAAAGGGCCGGTGAGATGGCTCAGCAGCATAAGCACCTGCCTGGCAAGCATGAGGTCCTGAATTCGACTCCCGGTACCCACATACGAAAAAAGGGCTGGTGATATCACTCAGCGGCACGGGCACCTGCTAGCGTGTGAGGTCCTGAGGTCAACTCCCGGTACCCACAAAAAAAAAAAAAAAAAAGAGATTACCTTCTGTGATGGTTAAGGTGGACTGTCAATCTTGACTGGCTGGGGAGTCACCCAGGGGATTAGTAAAGCATATTCTGGGTGTATGTGGGTGGGTCATGGAGGGATGACCTTGGGAACTATATCTGGTCCCCTCCCCCTTCTTCTCTGGCACTGTTCTCCTGCTCTACTTCCCACCCACCAAGAATTAAGCATCCCTGTTCTGCCATATGCTTTAACCATAATGTTTCTGTTTTGGAGCCAGCCAACCACTGACTGAATCCCTTGAAATCATGAGCCAAGTTAAACTTCTCCTCCTTTAACTTGTGAGTGTCAGAGATTGTGTCCCAGTAATGGGAAAGCTGACTAATACATCTTAAAAGATTAGCAGTTGTCCCCCCAGTGGCAACTATGGAGGCCAAAGACAGTGGGATGACATCTTCAATGTATTAAAAGAAAAAATTTTCCATTTAGAATAATATTCTTAGTGAAAATATCCCTTAAAAATAAAAGCAAAATAAAGGGATGTACAGATAAAAACTGAGTTTAATGACAGCAGACAATTTGCTGGAAAAAAGTCTAAAGAACATTCCTTAGGAAGAAGAGAGGAGATCCCAGGTGCAAGATGAGCTAGAAGAAGGGAGAGCAGATAAAGTAACAAAGACAAATTTAAGGTGGCTGCATGTTTTTCTCTAGCTATCTCCTTTTGTATTTATTGCCACAAGAGGATAATATTTGGTACAAACTAAAATGCCAAGGATGGCAGAATGGAAGGATCTTGCTAAGCTGCTAAACCCACCTTGTCCTGGCTTCCCTCCATCCCTTGGCTTCTTGTATGTAAATGGTAAACATCTTTACATTTTTGCTGCTAGTATCCAGGGTTTCTGTGGCTTACATCCTACTGATGCAGTTATGAGCGAGCATTCCAAGCCCAGTGCTTTCAACGAAACATCTTCTGTGAATTTGTTATCTCTAGGACACAAGGTCAATTCCAAGCCACCTGAGGACTCAGATTTCTCAGGTCCATCACAGACTCAGCCCAAAATCAGCTTGTAACACCAACCCAGGACTGGAGGCCAAACCACACTGGCCTCTGGGAAATGAGTGATATATTCTGCCTCGTTCACAGTTTCATCACCTCCTTGGCTTCAACAGACCACCCCAAACTTACTGCTATCAATAACAGCCATTTTTTCAAGTTTGCCAATTCAGTGAGTTAGGAATTTTGGCATAGAAGAACAAAGATGGCTTGTCCGCGTCACTGTGCCTGGGGTCTCAGTATTCAAAACGCTAAGGATAAGTCCAATGGCTGGGGGCTGGACTCCTACAGAGATTTCTTAACTGACGTGTGTCTGACATCTAGGGCTGGGCTAGCTCAAAGCCTAGATTCCCATGGAGCAGCTGACCAGAGCACCCACTCATGGCTTGGGTTTCTCATAGCATGGTAGCTGGATTTCAAGAGTGGGGTCCCGGAGGAAGGACTGGGGACTGACCATCCAAGAAAACAGGACTTTCCTGACCTAACCTTGTGTATTAGTTTTCTTCTGCTGCTATAACAAATTACCACAAATGTGGCTCTTTTAAGCAATACAAATTTATTAACTTATACTGTAGTTTTAGAGATCAGAAGTCCCAAATGGACTTGACTGAGTTAAAATCAAGGTGTGAGTACAGCTACATTTCTTCTGGAGATCTAGGGAAGAACTTGTTTCCCTCCCTTTTCCAGCTTTTTGAGTCCTTGCCAGCAGTGCAGCATCTTCAGATCTCTCTCAGCTCTGACCCTTTTGGCTCCCTCTTATAAAGACTCTTGGGACTATACTGGGCCCACCTGGATAACCCAGAGTGACCTTCCCATCGTAGGATCCTTAAGTTATTGACATCTTCCAAGACTCTTTGCCATGAATGTGGTAACACAGCCACAGACTCTGAGGATTAGGATGTAGACATCTGTGGCAGGGGGAGGGAGCACTGTTCTGCCAACTACACCTTGGAAGTCCCATAGCACCACCTCTGCTATATGCTATTTTCAAAGCAATCAGAGCCAGCCCAGATTAAAGAGGAAACGGCAACAGACCATGGAAGAGGTGCAAATGAATTTGTGGTCTGGCTAAACATACACCACCACTCCTGTTGTGGCTGATCCACACTACATAGCCATGGCGGACAAGCTCCACTCCCATTCTTTTTTTTTTTTTTTTTTTTTTTTTTTTTTTTTTTGTGGGTACCGGGGGGACGACCTCAGGACCTCGCGCGCCAACAGGCACCCGTGCCACTGAGCGATATCACCGGCCCCTTTTTCGTATGTGGGATCCGGGAGTCGAACTCGGGCCTTCGCGCTTGCAAGGCAGGCGCTTAAGCCGCTGAGCCGTCTCACCGGCCCCTCCACTCCCATTCTTGACTCCAAGGCACGAGTGCAAAGTGAGTCAGACAGTTTGATAATTCCACAAGCCTGTGTAAGGAAGCAAATGATACGCAGTGCAGAAGCATTTTATGTAAATTTAGTGTCACAACATATTAATAAATGCTCTTTGCACAGTGGAAGTCAAGCAAACCCTGGTTTATATTTATTCCCAAGCAAAAATGAGACTTGAGTTGCATAAGCTTTGAATTATGTGAGTTTGTCAAGAATGCATCCCTTTTTTTTTTAAAGAGAAAAAATATAGAACAAAATTTCAAAACAATATAATAGGAGGGTAGCAATGGTTAATACATTCCATATTGTTATCTTTAAATTAGTTACTCAGGGTACAAGTTATCAGCAGAATGCATCCCTTGCATAAAATACAAATATTCTATGTATGTTCGATTTCTGTAAGGATCCAAAACCATATAGCAGAAGAAAGAAAACAGAGATGTGAAAATTACATCCAACTTTTAGCATAAGGACTAAAGAATCACTAAATGATTAACTTTTCTCAAAATACGTTATTTTCCATGCTGTTCGAATTGAAGGAATGTTTCTTCTGTTGAAATCAAGCATTATTAGTAAACAGCAGTTGTGAGAACTTGAAGTGGCTAAATTGTAGGCTTTGTTGGAAACAGGCCTGAATAGACCATATTAGCATAAATTGTATTTTTTATGGTTAAGCTGCAGTGTTAAATATCAAACTGTGCTAAACAGTTACTCTCCATGCAGCAGCTAAATTGAACTACCTGTTATATCAGTTTAGGAAATTGTAAAACTTAAAGAAGTCAGCAATTTAATGGATGTATTTATAAAATATCCCAAGGTACTCTGGCTTAACATCAAGGAACAAAACGCCCCTTAGAGTGTTAGAAAGCCTGTCTATTAAAAAAAAGAATTTGTAAAGGGATAAATGTAAGATTAATATTTTAAAAGGAATCTAATATACTGTGAAAATGAATATAACACATTCAGGTCACATTTCATGTAAAAAACCATCTCCTGTATTAATTTTCTCTGAATTAAGTATTATGCCAGGCATAGTGGCTCATGCCTGTAATCCCAGCACCTAGAAGCTGAGGCAGGAGGATCACTGAGAGTTTGAGGCCAGCCTGTGCTACACAGTGAACTCAAGGCCAGCCTCAACTACTTAGAGAGACCCTGTCTCAAAAAACAAACAAAAAAGTATTATACTCAATCCTTTTTGCCTAACCATTGTACTACAATTCAGGAGACTGGACATTACATTTTTCCCAGTAAACTGACAATCACTATTCCCTTCCATTTTGATTTTGGGATTTGGCACATTTTACTAAGTGGGGGAGAGAGATTAAGCAAATTATATATCTTGGGTCCTCATACATTTCGCTAAATTTTATATTTCTTTGAGAATTTGTACAGAGAATTTCACACAGGTTGCTGTCTTCCATCTTTAAAAGGAATGTTTATACACCACACAGAAGACACTTAATATCCTGAGAGTAAGTAGTTTGCGAGTGGCTTAGTTCTGTCAAAGGTAAAATTAAGCACGTATGTTAGTTAGCATTACGTGTCAATGCCAATTGTTGAAAATCAGATCATAAAACCCTTATGTGAGGTCTGACCATTTGAAATAATCAGAAATAAGTATAAGCTAGTAAATGATTTTGCTTATGTATCTATATAACAATAAGATTGTTAGACAAAGTGAGCTCTTGTTATCACTTCTTTTGTGTTATGTTGATGCTCTTATTATTTTTTCATTGTTTTTAATACTTTTTTCCTAATTACAAAAGAACACATGCTCATTGTAGAAAATTTAGAAAATGTATACCAGCTAAATAAAAAGTAAAAATCCTCCATAATAATTTATTTTAAAACCCTTGAATTAGGTCCCCATTCTTACTCCTTAAATCAAAAGAAATGAGGATTAGAGCAAAGAGAGAAGTGTAAAAACTAACCCACAATTTGCTAGAGAGATATATCAGTAATTTTAAATAAGTATCTGCCCTCAGGATCCTAATCAGAAGGCAGGTGTGCACTTCACATCAATGGGCATTAGAGCCGGTGCCATTCATATCTCGAAGCCAGCATGATTCTGGAGAAGAAATGGGTCAGGTGGACGATTAATCCTAAGACAGTACAGGTTCAGGTAAAGAGAAAAAAAACAAAGTGTCATAAGAACCCAGTGAAGGAAGAGTAAGAATATGACTAACAGGATCAAAGATGCTGCAAAAGAGAAATATCGAAGCAGAAGTTTGAATGGTGAATAAGCTATCAAGAATCTAAATCAGTGAGAACAGCATCCCAAAGAAAAAGAACACAAAGAAAGGCAGAGTTTCCAAGCCCAAGGATGGTTCCATGATCGAGTCATAGCAGAAGTGGCTCAGTAAACCATTCTTAAATCATCAAGAGAGTCAAAATGGGCAGCGAATTGATTTATTCTTTTCAGTTTTTCTTATGATACCATATCACAAAATTCTAGAAAATCTAGTACAGCAATGCCATATTTCTAGGCCCTTCTAGTCAGGATTGTTTAGCCATAGTGGACAGAAACTCAGTTCAAATCAGCAAAAGTAAAAGAAAAAGAAATGTATTAACTCACATAATTGAGAAACTTAGTATCTTTAGAAAGTTCAGGTGAAGCTGGGTCTAGGCGCTCGAATGATACATTCACGTTTCTCTCTTTGTATGCTTCATTCTCCGCTCTGCTTGTATCTACTTCCCTCTGCCTGTTAGCTTCATTCTTTCCTGCTGAGATAGACTTTTTATACACAGGAGAGAGTGCTCTGGGCAGCCCCAGGCCAATGTTCTCCCAGCTTACTAACGTACATGAAGAAAGTCATCTTCCTCCACAAGGGAGGTGCCCCCAAGAAGGGCACCAGGGAGGCATCTTTGTAGTCTAGATCAGGCAAATGGCCATCCCTAAACCAGTCATTGTGACAAGAGGGATGTGGTGCCAGGGTTGGCCTACTGTATGTCACATGTCCACTTATGAGGGCAGGAGGAAGTACAAGTCCCCTCAACAGACATCCTCAACAGGGCCACAAGGCAAGGACCATCTCTCCAAAGGAAGAAGATGATGGGAGAGTGTGCCCGGTACATGCCAGCTATAACTATTACAGTTTCTTTCCCAGCTATTTAGAAGATCCCTTCCATCTCAGCAGTGGGCTAGGTCACATGGTCCCCAGACACTCATCCAGGCAGGAATGCAGGTGGATGAGTTTCTTGCACTGGATGATGATGAAAAGACACACTGAAGCCAGCAAAAAGACCCTCCAGACAGCAAAGATTTGCACCAAATGTTCAAAGTGAAAAGTTCCACTGAATTCTAAAATACAGAACCAGAGGAGCCAATTGTCCCCAAACTCAGCCCCAAATATAAAAGTCACCTGGCTTAGTACTTGTGTCTTACATTAGCATATTTGAAATCTGGTTATTTAAAATTAGACAATAAGTGGAGCAAGCACCCATATGTCACTTACAATGTGCCAGGCACTGTCCTAAGTGTCTTCTGCAGAGTAATACCTGTGACAACCCCGTGAAGCAGGACCTAGTATTGTTTCCATTTGTGGTAGCAGAAGCCAGAGCTCAGAGAGGCCATGCCCACTCCAAGGTGGATGTGAACCCAGGCAGTCCAGCTCCAGAGCCTGCATTTATAACCCCAAGGTTAGACTCAGCGCTTCTTCTCAAGGTAGATCACACAGGAAAGACGGTCAGCAAAGGAACAGAAAAAACGTGATGTACTGAACCGAAACGGTTTGCAAGAGAATAAATAAGCAGATATAATAACATCATCTAGACACTGAACTGTCAGCTCAGAAGCACCAGCTCATCAGCGCAGCCCCAACACTGTCTAGAGGAGGTGTGAGGAGTCTGGCTTAACGAATCCAGGTTAAAGACTCATTGCACTTTCCTGGTACAAAAATATGCTCTCCTTTTCTACAGATATGGTGCCCACAGAGGCAGTCTGGTGTCCAGGAGTAACCTTTCCACCTGGTACCAGCGCAGTGTCTGGCACATGCTCATACTCAACAGTATTTCTTTAAGAGTGAGGCATCTGTGGCTGCCTATTCTTCGGATAGTCAGAAGAGCTGAAACACAAGGGTCAGCAATCAAGCATTTACTGAGGACCTACTATGTGCCAGGCACTGGGCTAGGCTCTAAGAATGCAGCAATGGCAAGGACACAGCCATAGGCCCACACAGTATTTTCCACCTTGCCCTAGTTTATCTCACACCTGAGCTGAAGTTAACTAGAATTTTTACTTTTACAAGTAGGTCTGATATCTGTACAGTACACACCTGGTTAGTAAAACACTGCAAGATTTTTGTTCTACTTGGTAAATATACTCTGCCTGAGCCACTTATCCCCCCACTGCCCACCCTGCCCTGGCTCCTCCCCCACGAACCCCAAAATACTTCCATGATCCATCCGCTGGTGGAGTAATCCCAGCAGGGGGTCCCCAGAACCCCACTACAGTGCATGACTGTGTCTGTCCTGCTTGGTGGGTACCTGAGCCCTTGCTCATCAGCACTGAAAGAAGCCAAAGTGCAAAACACGTCTTACCTCTTTAAACAAGCTTTAAACTTACACTTTTGGCTGCCAGTTCTCTTTAGAAACAGTAGATCTTCATTAAAAAAAAAAAAAAAAAAAAGCAAGAAAAGAAAAGAATCAGACACACAACACGACAGTAGCAGCTGTCAGAGCATAGCCTGTTGATGCAGAGGACATCTCGCCAAGAGGGGACCAAGTCACCTCCTCCTCCCCTGACGCCCACCACGGCATCTATCAACAGGCACCTTCAGAGCAGGTGGCTCCAGAGGCCTGGCAGCCAGTGTGGCCTTTCACAGGTGCACAGCAGTGGCAAACAATACCAGTGAGGCAGTCTCACCCATGCACCCACCCACTGACCCTCAGCCACTGGGAAATCCCTGTACTTGTCCAGGTGCCTGAAAAGATGAAGTCGGGCTCTGATTGACATCTGCAAAACCACACTCAACGCCAGAAGGGTTCTCCATTCTAACACTTTGTTCTTAGCTCTGGCTGCCTCTTAGCATCACTTAGTGGTGCTTTCGAAATACAGAGTTCAGGCCCATCTGGTTCCATCAGCTGATCCAAGGGGCTCAACGTGACTTAGAGGGCTCCAGTTCCACGGACCACCTTCATGGACCCCTACGGTTCCACTCTCCTACATGCAAGTCTGCAGCCCGGAAGGGGAATGTCCAGACCTCATTCTGGGTGCGTGTTCTCTGGCCCATCCTGCCCATGTGCTCATACAGCAGACTGAGCCAGGACATGTGTCCCCCTTCTGCCAGAGGACGGAGGAGCCTGGCACTTTACCCCTACACGGTGGATGGACAATGAGTGTAAGAAAGACATACACGATATTCAAACCTTAACCTGAAAGTGCAAGTTTTAAGAGCATCGTTCAGTATTGCCTTCCAGGGATTTCAGGAGGGGAAGGAGTCCTAACTACTAACTACAATTATAAAATATCCATGGCCTATGCAGAAATAAACATTAGAAGCTGACTTTTAAAGCTAGTACCATACAAAAGGAAAAACCCCATACTATAGATGAACTTTTGTTGTTTTCTGAGCCTTTGTGCAAAGCCCTCCATGCCTAATTCAGCAAAGGAGTCCTTGTCCGTACCCACTAATGCCAATCAAGGCAGCAGGGAGGGAGGTGGTGATGGAAGATAAATGGCTTTAGGAGGCAAGTCCTTCAGGCACTCCTTCCTAGCACAGATCGCGAAACCGTACCCCTCCCAGGAGGCTGCCAGATTGGCAGGGAATCAGGCCGCTGAGCCAAGAACTTCCAAAGGTCTCCTTTCTAAAGAAGGACCACATTCCTCATTACTGACAAGAAAACTAAGGTGCAAGGAGGTAAAGGGGCCAATTCAGTGGACAAATGTCTTTTTAGGGCAAAAAATGTCACTCCCAACACCTTGAGCATGTAGTAAAGAGAAAAAACCTCAGACATGCCTTTGAAGGAGACAGAAGCATGAGATTTTTAGTTTAAAAAATCTGCTATTAAATGTGTAGGGTTTTCTTTGTCTCACAAACCTGGCCACCAAAAAAAAGAACAAATCAAAGCATATGTCTCTGGTTAGGTCCTAAATCCCAGTGGAGGGACAAGACTTCTCATGTCGTAGGTCACCCTCCATACTGCCACTGCCAAGCACAGAGGACACAACCCTGCCACTACCTCTCCCAGCAATGCTTGCGACTTCGCAGCATACACGCAAAGCAGGTGCAGGACTGGGCCCCAGGCACAACCTAGAGGAAAAGGAAAACAAATCAGACAGCCAAGGAAGAAATCCCAAGCGCTCAAGTTCAAGTCTGGCGGAGCCTACACCCATCCATCCTAGGCCTGGTAAGCCTGAAAATGTGGCGAAGACATAGTAGACTCACAACTTCCGATTGTCTCCATTAAGACCAAAATGTGTCCTCCCTCCCCTAATTAAAAAGCAGGATTTTAAGGCCAGCATATCTGGTGGTTCCAGAAACAAGGAGAGGGGAACTTTAATTCCATGGCTTTAGCGTATCAGCACCTTTTCTAAAACTTAATAACTATGTGAGTTGGGCAGGCACAGCCTCTGGGTTTCAACTGTCTCATTAGTAAAACAGGACAAAAATGACTGCTCCAAAAGGCAATGGATTGGACTTGCTGACAATTTGAGCCCCACAACACATACCTGTAGAAACACTCAAGGCATAGAAGTTATTTAAGTAAAATATATGTCCCTAACAAGTTGTCAGTAAATTATACTTACAGTGTACCACAGCATTCACTAGTAGAGAAATCCCACTGCCAATAGATCAGGGTTCTCAGAGTATGGGGACCCAGGAGGCAGAATCAGAGCACCTGGGAAGATTACGGTAGAGAAGCAGTCCTTGAGCCCACCCCAGACCCACAGACTCAGAACACAGCCCCGGGGCATAGCCCAACAGACACATTTGAATGAGTCGTCCCTATGGTCCAAGGCGTGCTACAGCCACTCATGTAGTAAATTAAATGGCTTCTAATGCATTTGTTGTAAATACAAGATTTAGCTGAAAGCATGTCTGCCCCAAGTTCTAGAACCTTTATTTTAAATGGCCAGTGTCTGTTCAGGAAGGAAAGGAAAAAACCTTCACAGGGGCCACCTTTCTGAGCTGGACACTTCCACATGGAACCTTTGCCCTGGACATTCCCTTTGCCTGGGGCACTGGCTTTCTGCCCTATTCCAATCAGGACTTGGCTCTGATGTCACTTGTTCAATGAGGTCTATTCTGTACCCCTGCCTCCCCTTCCTGTGCCGTTCTGTTCCCCAAGTTCTTATCCCCTTCTGAAGAAGTGCGTTTATATACTAACATAGTATGACTGTACACTAGTACACTGTGTCTCCTTCGACTAGCAAGTGGGTTGCCTGCTGACGGTCTGTAGTGCCCACCTCATAGTTGGCTTTTTTTTTTTTATGTGGGTACCGGGAGTTGAACTCAGGACCTCGCGCTTGCCAGGCAGGCACTTATGTTGCTGACCTATCTCACCGGCTCATAGTTGGCTTTAATATATAATATAGTTGAATGAATAAGTGAATCAAGCAGATTCCAGAACCAACCTTTGGGTTCATAGCCTTTGTTCATTTTGTAAAAATTCAAGCAAGGGGGCTGCCTTCATAAATTGGAGTGAAGTTTCCATCTCCTAAGGAAGGTCCCAGAGGTGGTCCCCACACTGCATCTTGTAAAGATATCCAAATGGCTGATAACTTTGTTTTGCAACCAACATGCAGGAAAGATTTAGTTGCTAGAACCACACTATGGGTCCCTAGAGAAGGTATTGGGTATAGAATCTCCACCATCGAAAAGCCCACCACTCATCTGGCAATACTTCCTCTCAAATATTCCCCAGTGTTTAAAAGTTAAGATTATTAATTAAATTGCACAGTCATCAGAGGTAACAAAATTTCAAGAGATTTTCTTCTAGCTTAAAGTGGGAAATATAAAATTATGCCAAACACCAACATCTCTTCCATGAGGTAATTTGGAAGTAAAGTCTCCAATCTTTCATAAGTAATTTCTTCTTTATGATTTTTCCAGGAATTTCCAGTCGAGGTATTTTTCTATAAAACAGTTCCACACAGATAGCTGTAAGGTCACAAGAGGTTAAACATGAATGCTGGCTATTAAAGAAGTTCATTAAATCATTGTTAGATGTTTCCACAAAATCTTCCTATCCCCCATTTCCTCCAAATGATCAAACTACACAGAAACAAATTTCCCAAAATGTATTTTAGTTTGGAAATTGAGATCTGGTGGAAGATCAACCTAAAAACTATAGGGGGGTGTGTGTGTGTGTGTGTGTGTGTGTGCGCGCGCAAGCGCAGGTGTGCGGGTGTTGGGGTGGAGGGAGGTGTGGAAGAGGACAAGGAGGCAGAGGGAGAGGAAAGGGGCCAGTGAAATAATGTGTAGGAAAGTACCCTGCTAACTGCAAAGCACCAAATCAGCAACTCTGAAACTCTTTGTTCTCAAGACCTCTTTACAGTCTTAAAAATTATCAAGGACCCCAAAGAGACTCTGTCTATGTAGTCTATGTCTATCATTATTTGCCATATTAGAAAGAAAGACAAAATCATCAAAATATTTGTGCATTAAAATAACATTAATAACCCCCATTACGTGTTAACATAAGTAACATATCTTATGAAAAATACATTTTCCAAAGCAAAAACATTGTGAGAAGAGTGTGGTACTTCATACTTTTATAAGCTTCCTAATGTCAGGATTAATAGATGATAACTAGGTTGGAAAATCTGCTTCTGCATTAAATCTGTTGCAATATCCTGGTCCTGTGGCCTACCCAAAACTCCATAGCATACTTGTGAGATGAAAATGGAAAAGGTTTAAAAATATGTCTTAATATCAAAGGAAGATCCCACCTGCCTAGGTTCCAAACTAGGAAACACAAATTATACAGGTGACATTTCAGAATTTCTAAGTATGAAGATATTAGGAATTTTATTGTTGGCTTATTACAAATGAGAGCATTTTTAGTTGATCTACTTCTAAATTTTTTAATTTTTAACTGACTTTATGATCAATTTCTAATCATGATTTTGCCACAATTAGGTTGAGTTGATCTCAAAAGCACAAAATATGAATTCTACAAGAAAACTATTTTTTGTTGTAGTTTGAATGCGTTAGGAAAAGCCTCAATTTTTCACTCTCCTAAGTCCTTCAGTACATTTTTTCCTCTTATTTATGCACGATAAAGTTTTTGGTAACAGAATTCTTGCAACTACAAAATAAGACTGCACAGATATAAGAAGTCGTATAAACGGTTAATGAACTTACCAAGGTTAGCAAAAATTTCACTGTAAATCAGTCCGTACTCAGCAAATAAAAATCATTCTTAGTTGTATAGACACAGATTCCATTTTGACTTTCAGGATGTCACACTACTTCTGTACCTAGTATTTTGAGTTCTTCTACTATATTTTCAATGTTACACAAACTGTACTACTTTCTTTTATGTGCAGTTTGCACGAGTAAATCATCAGAGAATAAATTCTAGCTTTAAAAAGTCTTAATATAATTATGAAAGTAGTTTTAACCTCACAGATACTCTGAAAGGTTCAGAACCTCCTAGGTGCCCCAAGCTGACACTTTAAGAATGACTACATTCACCAAATGTTATGATTCTATCTCCAATTTAGAGAAATTGGGACGACTACAAGAGGGGAAGTTATGTGTACCAAAGGTCACATAGAAAGTAAAAGAAAGCAGTAGAACTTAGGTTTTCTAACTTGTAGCTGATGGCTTTTAGCATTAAACCTATCATAAACCTCTCTCTGTACCAGTTTCTGCCCTAAACTGAGTGGGGATTTTTTGAGTAATAAGCACAATTTTGAAACACAGGGGGCTTCAGTTGGTCAAGCATCCATCTCTCATGAACTCAAAATCCCCACTACAAAGCAGAGAGGAAGAGGAGAAGGAAAGTTCAAAGCCTGATCAACTCCATGTACCATTTCCCTACAAAAGTACTGCACACACCCAGCGGTGATCAGGAGAAGGGATGTAACTGTGCTGCATGGCCACCAGCCTGAGTCCCCGGTTCCCTCCAAGCATGAGCATTTTTCCCATTGAGTGGGACTCTGTAAATGAAGAGTTTTGTGTGTTTGGTTCAGTTTGGTAGAAAGTGACCTGCATACAATTAGCAAATATTTCATCTAGTGCCTAGACATCTGGATGGGGGAAACACCGGCTTTGTTGAGTTCATTGAAAGATACCAAGTTTCTAGCACTGCAGGTGGAGTATTTGTCAATTTAAGGCTGCTCAAGGTTAATACTGTCCTTTTTCTGTCTCTGAAATTTACCCTCATCTAGGAGTAAGTCTCCTTATGGAGAAAAGTTCTACCAAGAAGGCAAAATCTGAACAATGGGTATGTTTCTGATGAGAACAGGGGCCCAGCAGTGACAGGAGCAGGCAGCAACACAGGAGTGGATTGAACACAGCCTCCTAGAAACAAACGGCACTCCCACCAGGGCCTCTCAACTTGTCCAGTGCCAGTGCCTCGCACAAGTGTGATACTATCACAAAGGATTCTACTCCACAACAGGCCAATATCCACTTTCTTTCAAACAAACAAGCAAACAGAAATCTAGTGCAGAAGAGTAGAACGGTATCCCAATCATTCCATCCACATGATAACCCACACCCCTGAGCTAACAAATCTGCTTCTCTTTATTTCTTCGGATGGTTTTCTTCTTAATGCTAACGCACTTACATCTCCATTTCTTGATTTATCCATCTTATAAATATTTGCTCCCACTAAGGAAGATTCATCATATTTCTCTTCATTGCACTTCCCATGCTCCAATGTAGTTAATAAATTTACATTATATTCAGTATTATATTTTCAACGCTTTGTCTTTAAATTGATTCTAAAAAATAAAAACTACCAAACAGCATTGAAAATATGGTTAAAAATACAAGACTGACAATTGAGACTGGACCTAAAAGAACAAAATGTGCCCCTATGTCACAGAATCTCTGCCACTTGAAGAACAATATTCTGAGTATGAAGAGCAAGGGAAATTTCTGTCCCTCCCATCCATTAATGCTGACCGCCAAGGCAGTTTTGTGTCCTTCATATGTGGACTATGACTTCATATTTTCCCCAGAGTTCCTAGGAAGAAAAAAAAAAAAAGGAAAGAAATGGCATTTGCCAACATTATAAAACCCTTTATAGTTCTTAACTACACAGTTTCTGCAATCAAATCTACTTTTTCTTGAAAATATTCTTGACTTCTGATTGTTACTGGTTGCTTTCTAAATCTGTTCCAGAAGTTTTTATACTGGAATTCTTTTCATTGCCCTACTAGGTTATTATCATGGTTTCTTGGTCCAATATTTTCATCATTTCTTGTTCATTTATTGTTTGGCTGAAGAATTCCTTCAATAACTACTCTTCATTGGAAAGGTGACATGGGAAATAAGTTCGTACGTCCTTGCATGTTTGAAAGTATCACCTTCCTATTTAACTGTTCGTACAGTTGGTGGGACCAACACTACCAGATGTTACAGCACCCGTCTGCTCCCACCGCCATACTTCCCATAATGGAATCTTCTTCCGTGTAGGTCTCCTCCTCCACATGTCCACAGCAGGATGGTTTCTGACTGGCTTTCCTATTACCATTCCCATGATTGGTTTACGAATCAACATGTACCAAGTTTTTTGTCAATGTGACATGAAGAAAAGTCTGCTGCGATTTCTGAATAACAGACATTCCCCCCTTCATCTGGAGACTGTTATATCTGGATGTGGTACCTGGAACCACTGTGGTCATCTTGTCACCAGAGAGAAGTTAGCCTGCATACAATGCCAACAAGCTGAAGACTGCACCACAGAATAAGAAAAAAATCCTGAATCTTGATTTTTCTTGTCAGCATTAAGCTGATGAATTTACCAACCCTGGGGATGTCCTACAGCTGAATTTCATGTAATGTGACATAGCATAGCTCCTTCTTGCTTAAGCCACTGTGAGGACTTTCTGCTCCTGGCAGCCAAAAGAATCCTAATTAATGCAGCTGGGTATAGAATTCTTCATTTATCTTACCTTAAAATCTCAAAAGCATTATGCCATTGACTGCCATTCTCTACTGCTGTTGATGACTGGATTAGTGACTGACTATTTCTCATTTTTTGTGAATAATATGGTTTTTCTTCTGACAGTTTGCTGCTAACAGCTTTTATGTTTGCCTTTATTCTCAGAGTGTTGAAAACTATCAGACTGTGTCTTGATTTGTCTTTTTCAGATCTTCTGGCAGTAAGTGGGCTCCTTCCAACTGAAGAATTTGATTCTTTTTTTTTTTTTTTTTTCCTCAGAGAAAGTTTATTCCATTATTTATTTCCTTTGTATCTATTATACAGATACTGGGCCTTCTCAAACTCTACCTATTATCTTTTTATATATCTCTTTACCTATTACTTCTTGTGCTACATTTTGAAAGATTTTCCAAACTTCATATTCTTATTTACTCCTATGAAATTATCGATGACCTTCTTTCTGTTATCCTGATATTTTACTGCATTTTAAAAGTTTAAAAAATGACATTTTTAATTTCTGAGAATTCTTGTCTTCTAAATACATGTTTTTCATAGCAGCAAGTCACCGTTTTATCTATATGAGAATCTCTGAATTGTTTCACCGTCACCATGTCCTCTCAAGAGACTTCCTCTTTGTATATCTTGGTCTTTGTCTTTTTGATGTTGTTTTGCCTCAGATGTATGGTGCTCCTTAGGTGACCATTTATATTTATTGGTGAAGGGCTTTGTAGATTTGTGCAGGTAGTTAATGTGCATTCTGTCTCAGTTAGAAAGGACTATTGGCTCTGAATGTGAGGGCAGACTGTGCAGAAAGATCCTTCTTACTGGTGTACACAGGCAGAGAGCAGGCGGGTAGATTTGGAACTCCTACCATTACCAAAGCAAAGTATGGCACTTCACTATATTTCCCTACTTACCCCTGGCTCTTCCCCAGGATTTCCTTTTTATCTGCTGGGTCTACCCCCAGATAATTGCTCTACACTGTTCCTTGGCCCCAACTTCAACTGTTCCTGGGGTTGTTCCTTAGAAAATCTTTCATAAGGTCAGAAAACAATTCTTACAATTCAAATTGTGGTATACACATCTTAGAAAGGAAATAGCTTCTTAGCCAAAATTCTCTGAGGACGTCTTTCCAGTTAACCACCCACGCTGCTGTCTCAAAGCTTACTCCAGTCCTCTGTATGTATCCATGTGAAGTTTCACACCTCTCACAGACTCACCATTTGAGTTCTAGGCTGGTTTCCTTTGCATGCTGTACTCTTAAAATAATGAACAGAAAGCCCATCTAGTTTCCACCTTGCAGAAATTTCATCCATCTCTACACAGAGCATTGTCTCATATTTTCAGGGTTGTCATGGTTCATTTTTTCCCTATACATCTTTAACTGTCATTTCAGTGGGTTCTAGGAAGGCAAACGAATGCACATCGTAAGCAAATGAATACACTTCTTTCTTCTTGAACCACAAACTTTGCTACATTTCTAGTAATACAAATCAGTTTTTATTTCCTTTTCTTTAACAATGTAAGGAGTTTCAGAGTGCCTTGGAAGGCCTTATAATGTGGAGCTGGAGGTCATGGGTTACATGTGAAAATTAATGTATTAGTAAAAATCTAGACTCAAGTGTATAAGTGTATAGTTTTTCTCTATAAGAAGAATTAATTTCTGTATAGACCTCCAATTCCTTTCAAAGTCAGAAATTTAATCTATGTAATCTTCAGGTAAACCCAGTCAGTTATGGGTAAAATTAATCATTTCAAGCTTACCTTGGTCCACTCAAGATATCACTCCACTGTCATCTTTTTTGCCAGGGCTTCACCTAAAGCAGCCCAGACATTTGGGGACAGGGTGCCTTTTCTGGCCTGCATCGCCTGCTCTACTCCACCTGATCTTGGATCATTGGACCCTTCCACATCAAGTCCTTCACTGATGTTCATGGTCCCCACATTAGCCAAGTATCAAGACAGAGGGGTCATCAGCATCCTTTTCACCTAACCTACAGGTTCCACTGCCTTCACTGGCTCGCTCACTCTGTCTTTCCCTCCACCTACCTCTTTGCACCTCAAAATTATCTTTAGGACCAAAGTTTGGAATTCTGTCCTCTTCTATTGTCTTGTTTTAAACAGATGTACTCCCTGCCCTTTTGTACCTTTACTGGTGCCATGCCATGAGGGCACAGTGATTTCTCTACAGGCCTTTACCCTATGAGACAGTGGGAATGGGAAGTGAAGTAGGGATGTCCCTGCTTTTAGATTTGTCTCACCCCACTTCCAAAGCTCAGCTCACTGAAAAAAAGATGGCAACTGGGAATCTTTCCATGAATTCATGAAAATATAAGCCCTAGCAACTCTCCTCTGATTGTTCTCTGACCCTAGCATAGGCCATGTTTAGCTAGTTTACGGAACAAAGTACTTCTTCTCTTCATCTATACTGTCTATTTTATTGATTCTAAGATATATACATTTCTTACATTTGAGCATACCTTACAATGATATCTTAGATGTTATGGATTAAATTTGTGAGTCTCACCAAAATTTACATGTGGAAGCCCTAGCCTCCAATGTGATGGTATTAGGAAGAGGGACCTTCAGAAGATAAGTGGGTTTGCACGAGTCATGAAGGCAGAAGTGCTCTTGTAAGAAGAGAACAGAGCATGTGCCACCTCTCTCCCAACACTTCTCTAGGACACTATGAGAAGGTAGCTATCTGCAAGCCAGGAAAAGGGCCCTCACCTGAACCCAAATGTACCCTGATCCTATACCTCCAGCCTCCAGCTTGTGAGAAATAAATGTGTGTTGTTTTAACTGCACAGTCTATGGTATTTTGTTCCAGCAACCTGAACTAAGATATTAAATTTGATGAAACATGATGCCTTAGTCACTGTCTCATCACTGAGACAAAATACCCAACATCTACAACTTAAAGGAGGAGAGCTTTATTTTGGCTCATGGTTTTTAGAGGATTCAGTTCATAGTTGACTGGCTCCAAGGCAAAAAGGGTTTGGTGGGAGGGTCTGGTGAAGGAAAGTTGCTCCTGTCGTAGAGCCAGGAAGCAGAGAGAGGAGGAGGAGCCAGGGAGGCACAATCGCCTCTTCCAACTAGGCCCCACCTCCTAAGAGCACATTCAGCTGTGGAGTCATCAGTGGACTAATCGCATGAGAAGTGTAGCACCCCGTGAGCCAATCTCTTTCTAAGAGCCCCACTTCCGAACACATGAGTCTTTTGGGGGACACTCTAGACCCAAACAATAACACATTTTATTTCCAAATCTGATGTTTCTAGCGTAACATTGTATCTTGTGTATTGGTTTACTAGGGCTGAAATAAATTGGGTGGCTTCAGCAATAGAAATCTATAGTCTATAGTCTGTAGTTCTGAACGCTAAAGTCTTAGATAAAGGAGTTGGCGAGGTTGTTCCTTCTGAGGGCCAAGGAAAGGATCTGCTCCAAGTGACTCTCCTAGGTTAGCG
Source organism: Erethizon dorsatum (assembly GCA_028451465.1). Classification (NCBI taxonomy): domain Eukaryota; kingdom Metazoa; phylum Chordata; class Mammalia; order Rodentia; family Erethizontidae; genus Erethizon; species Erethizon dorsatum. Next base: position 101,655,176 of record CM051827.1, on the reverse strand, counting down.
GATGGCCATCTTCCTCTAGCCTGTTCACCCGGCCTTCCCTCTATGGAGTCTGAGTCAAAATCTCTACTTTTTCTAATAATACAAGTCATACTGTATCAGAGCCTACCATAGTGACTTTATTTTAATTTGATTACCACTGTAAAGACCCTGTCTCCCAATAAGGTCACATTCTAAGACAGTGGCAGTTAAGACATCAACATCTGAATTTTGAGGGACACAATTCAACCTGCACACCTTCATTCTGTCAAAGATTTGCTTTTGATATCCAAACGCAAACTTTTTTTTTTACAAGTGAAAAATCTTTTTTTACAAGTGTTTCTCTAATATAAATTTTAAAATGCAGTTATTTGAAATCTTGGTAAGAACCCTAATTTCTTCTTTTTCATTCCTGCTATAACAATCTAAATGTCCCTGGCAATAAATTGCTAACAGAATGAGGAAAGAGCCACAGGGAAATTTTAAAAGGTGGGGGAAAAGAACCCTCTACTAATATTTCAAAATTTGTTCAACTTCGTTAAATCAGACCAGATGCCAAATTTGCTGGGTCAAACCAGTAGTGGTCTCCCATTTATAGGGAACACTTTATGTGCTACTCAGCGTTCTCCACGGAAGTGCTGCATCGCAGAAGAGAGGTGGAGAGACACCAGGAATTTTGAGCACAACCCAAAGCAGCTTACCAGAAACAAGAAAGTTGTACATCTCGTGGTTAAACTTTAAACGCCATATGAATCTGATGCCACATTACTTGATGCATATGTGGCAAAAGGTTTTATGAGAAAGAAAAATTCAAAACAATCCCCTTCATTTCAAGAAACATCCAAGAAGATGCAGTTTGTCCCATGATTTCATATGCCCCTGGCATGATGCCCCATGTCTGAGGAGCATGGCTGTTAGGGGAGGATACAGGAAGTTCCACAGATAAAAAGATTTTGTTTGTTTTCAGCAGAGAAGGGTCTTCATTTTTGCACTGCCAGGAAGCCAGTCCTTTTCCACCCAAAGGACAGCATTTCCTGAAGAGCAGATCATTGCTCCTCCCCAGCTGGTAGAGATGCCACAAAATGAACAATGGAGCTTCACTTTGGTGAGGACGTGCATACTGCAAGGAAAGCATGGGACCAAGGACAAAGGGGCAGAGTTCATTAAGGAAGAGAAAAGCCCAGGGCAATGAAGAGCAAGGAAGTGAATGGGTGTGCTAGGCATACACAGGAAAGCAGAAGGGAAAAGGCAGACGAAAGGGATGTGCTGATTAGGATTTGGCCAAGGCCAGCACAGTCTAAAATGCAATAAGACAACTGAGCACGAATAAAGTAGGGCCAACCAAAAATGTCCACATCCTGTGCTTTGCAGAGGACCTGGAACTGCCACAAGAAATGACTTCCTCCATTGCAGGTCCTGTGACTCCATCCTACCCTCTCATTTCCATTGGCTTGTGGTATCTGGCATCAATTTAAATGGAGTTTCTAGACACTGATGGAGCTGAAGTTACCAGGTGATTTCCAAAATTCGCTCTAAATTCTATAAATAGATAATAAATTTAGGTCTGGAAATTACTTAACCAACTTGAATTAATGCAATTCAATGACAAGCATTTTCTGCCAAGTTTAATACATTAGAAAAAGGACCTCCTCGTTGGTTTTAATTTGCATCTCTTGGTTATTTAGCATCAACTCTGAGTGTGTCCCAGGCTCAGTCCCTGTAGATCCCAGTCCAGAAAGGCCCCATTCTGTTCCTTTCATCTCTGCCTATCTCTCTCACGTAAAGATGGTAAAGTGGGATGAAGTCACACATCTGCAACTTCCAGGCCCGCATTTGCAGGAGAGGTCTGTGCCGCTGGTAACGGGCAGCCCCACAAAGTAGTAAGGGGAAGAGAAAAGGAGCTGGCTTCTCCGGATCTAACCACCAGAAATCTCTGGAGCTCATGGCTGATCACATGGAAACACAGCCAGTACCACCATGGCAAAGAAGGAAAACTGAATCTCTTGTTTGGAATGGGGACAATGCTTACTTCTCAAACTCAAGTATGTTCAGAAGGTGACTTACTGCTCTCTAATTATCCAATTGAGCTTTAAATCCTCCATTTGATAGAGATTCAGTCTATGTAATTGAAGGTTTCTCCTCCAGGCCCATCTCCCTAGAGGTAAATCTAAATCCCAGGTTCCACACTCAGTGAGTGCCAAGGCCTCAGGGCTTTGCCTAGATCCAGATAAGGTGAGGTAGGATCGAAGAAATAAAGATAGGTAGAAGGAGACAAGGAAATTATAGTGTTCAGGCCTGATCAAAACTATCCAAGGTTATCTGTATCTATCCTACATATCTTTATTCCTGAGGCTTGTTTTTTACTTTCAGGCCCATCACATCCAAATCCTTTAACCTAGGTGATAACATGAGGGCAGCAACCTAACTTTAAGAGATTGATTCAGAGGGATCAAAGAATTTTGGAGGCAAAACATCTTAGACCCCCGTCTTAAAGGATACTTCCAAGACCACATAAGTCCCCAACTCCAGGCCACAGTGCACTCTACCCTGAGGCACCAGCACTCCTTTCTGAGTGTGTGCTTCTTTGATTCTGCTTAATAAATCTGCCTGTGCCTCTCACTGACTCAGCCTGAAATGTTTTTCAATGACAAGAGTTGATGAGACTGCTGCTGGTGGAGGGGGCAAGTTGAGGTCCTCATCTCCCCTTTGAGGACCTCCTTGGACCCCATTTGGTGACACAGTCAGTTGGGCTGGTTCTGCTCTTGAGCTCCCCAAATTGCTAGGGGTTTGCACAATCACTATCCTTCAGGTCCAGTCTAAACATCAAGCACAGACGGCCTCCCCAGGGCATAATGGCTGCTTCTCCTCCTTCCCCTTTTATTCTCCTTTCTTCTCATCAAGGGTACTGTCACCCCACTGGGAAGGGGGTGAAGAAGTGCTAGAGAAACCATCTCTTACTCATCAGGCATCCTTCTAAATCTTTTGAGTCCTTTGGTGCCCCCATGAGAACGAGACCTTGGGAAATCAAACACCAGGCACTGATTTCTGAATTGTGCCTGTCCCCCGAGGCCATAAATGTAAAAATTCACTAGCTGTCCAGGTAGAGGGATATGCTGTAACTAAAAGTAATGGAGGGCAGGGCACAGTGTGCATGCCCGTAATCCCAACACTCTGGGAGGCTGGCAGAAGGATCAGAAGTTCAAGCCCAGCCAGGGCAACTTAGTGACTTAGCAAGATCCAGTCTCAAAATTTAAAAATGGCTAGGAACGTAGCTTGGGCAAAGGCCCTGGGTTCAATTCCCAGTACTGAAGAAAGAAGGAAAGGGAAAGGAAAGGAAAAGATCCGTCTCAGTGAACTATTAGAAATAATATCTGACCATATTACCCATGGTCCCCATGTGGCCATTGGTATGCCTGTTTTCCTTTCATGTTTTGTTCTTTTTGAACTTTTCTCATGTAAAGTCCTTAATAAAAACATCACATAATTAGATGCTGTAAGGACTGGATGCACAGAGACTGACAGAAAGGGCAAATTGGGCTTTGGCTGGTAATGTTGGGGTGAAACAGCAAGTAACAGGATGTGGTTTAAATGCAAGGAATAAGTCATTTATGTTTTTTAAAAGACTGTTTGAATAGGAACACATACAGGTGAGTGAATGTACAAGAAAAGATTAGGGCTTTTACATTTTTTCTCTGTATGTTCTATGTTGTTTAAATTATTTCCAATGGGAAAATATCTGTGTTATGTATAAAAATGAAATGGGGGGGGGGCCGGTGAGATGGCTCAGCGGCGTAAGCGCCTGCCTGGCAAGCGCGAGGGCCCGAGTTCAACTCTCGGAACCCACATACAAAAAAAGGGCCAGTGATATCGCTCAGCAGCACGGGTGGCTGCTGGCACGCGAGGTCCTGAGGTTGACCCCCGGTACCCACAAAAAAAAAAAAAAATGAAATGGGGGACACACATGGAAAATGAGCAGAAGATAAATGCAAACAGGCAAGAAGAAGGAGAAAAATATGCCTTCATGTTAGGTCCTTATCATGAAGTCAGTAAAACAGACAAAAATCTAAGACTTCTGATTAGCATCTTCTTTTTTTTTTTTTTTTTTTTTTGGTACTGGGAATCAAACTCAGGACCTTGCACTTGCCAGGCAGGCGCTTATGCCACTGAGCTGTATCCCCAGCCCAGCATCTTCTGATTATTAGATCAATACATACATACTGTAAGGAATTTGAGAATATAAATATATATAAAAATAAATTTAAAATCCATAACCCCCCAAGAGATAGCCAGGGTGATATTTTGGCATAGCTTCTACTATATTAGTACATCTACATGAATATTTTAAATTATATGGGCCATTTTGTATGAATAATTTTATTTTGCTTTTGTGTAATTTTAATTGTTTTTCTGCTTTAAAAAGTAATAATATGTTCTTTATTGTAAAAAAATGTTAAGTAGATAACTGAGAAAGTGAAATTTTTCATAATCTACCATCATGATTAATAGTTTGGTATATATTTTTCCAGAATTTTCCAATGAAATATATATTTCTTTACACCACACTTCACAAATATTCATTCACTTACTCTCTTCATTTAGGATCAACATCTCCTGGCCATCTGATTCTATCAGTTGGAATAATAAACCTCAGTCTCTAACAGTGATAGTGTAAACAGGGTACTTAATGTAACCTGTTTTCTACTGATACACACTTGCAGTATTACCAATTTCAGTATTATACAAGTGTTTTAACAAATATATCCTGATATACATGCATATGCGTATGCACAAATATTTCCTGAGATAAAATTCCCATAAATATACTGCTAGCCAAATAGAAAGCACATTTTACATTTTAAAAGGTGTCACCAAATTCCTCAAAAAATGCTGTAGAAACAGGAAATTCCAACAATATTGCTATCGTTTGGATCTTGAATATCCACAAAAGGCCCATTTGTTAAAGGCTTGGTCCCTGGGATGGCAACTTTGGGATGTTAGAACCATTAGAGGTAGTGCCTACTGAAAGAACCTTAGGTCACTGGGGCTGTGTGATCTGGGATTGGCAGATATGGGGTTTTTTTCCCCCTTCTCTCTCTGTTTCCTGGCCCTGAGATGAGCAGTTTGCCTTGCCACACTCTCCAGCCATGATGAGATGCCTTGCTGTAGACCCAAAGCAACGGAGCCACTGATCATGGACTGAAATGGCCAAGCCTCTGAGCCAAAATAAGCCTTTTCTCTTACAAAGCGATTATTGCAGGTATTTATTATAGTGATAGAAAGCTAATTTAGAAGGATACCTGATGAGTAAGAGAAGGTTTCTTCAGCACTTCTTCACCCCTGTGTCCGATTTATTTCACTTTAAGAGTATGGTCTCAAGCTGCATCCATTTACCTAGAAACGTCTCCAGCTTATCCTTCTTTATAGCAGAGTAGTACTCCATTGGATAAAAACAGCACATCTTCTCTATCCATTCATTGTTGATGAGCATTTGGACTGTTTCCAAGATTTAGTTATTATAAATTGTGTTGCTGTAAACATGGGTATGAATATATTGCTTTTATATATACTTTTAATTTTTTCAGGAAGATACCAAGAAGGGAAATAGCTGGGTCAAATGGAACTGCTAGACCTAGTTTTTTGAGGAATCTCCACACTGATTTCCACTGTGTATGCACCAGTCTACACTCCCACCAACAATGAAGAAGAGCTCCTTTTTCTTCACACCCCCTCCAGCATTTGTTATTGGTTGATTTCTTGATGATAGCCATTCTTTCTGGAGTGAGATGGAATCTCAGTGTTGTTTTAATTTGCATGTCTTAAATGACCAGTGATGTCGAATATTTTTTTCATACATTTATTTGCCATTTGTACTTCTTTGTCTGAGAAATGTCTACTCATTTCAAATGCCCATTTTTGGATTGGGCCTTTAAATTTGGGAGGTCTGATATTTTTGAGTTCTTTATATATTCTAGATGTTAGCCCTTTATCTGAGGAACAACTAGCTAAGAGTTTTTCCCACTCTGTGGGTTGTTTTTTCACTCTGTTGGTGGTTTCTTTTGCTGTGCAAAAGCTCTTTAATGAGATGAGATTCCATTTCTCAATTCTTTGTATAATTCCCTCTGCAGTCAGGGTCTTTTTCATAAAGTCTTTGCCTACACCTATGTTTTCAAGAGTTCTACCTATTCTATCCTCCAGTAGATTTAGGGTTTCTGTTTTAATATTTAGGTCTTTGATCCACTTCAATTTTAATTTAGTGCATGGTGGGAGATGTGGATCTGGGTTTAATCTTCAGCATGTGGAAAGTAAGTTTTTCCAGCACCATTTATTAAAGAGGCTATCTTTCTTCCAATGAAGGTATTTGGCCCCTTTGTCACAGATAAGGTAGCTGAGTGTGTTTGGATTTGTTTCTGTACCTTCTAATCTGTTCCATTGATGCTTGGGTCTGGTTTTTTGCCAGTACCATGCTCTTTTTATTACAGTAGCTTTGTAGTATAATTTCAAATTAGGGATTGTGATGCCCCCTGCCTTGCCTTTGTTGCCCAGAATTGCTTTCACTATTCCAGGTCTCTTCTGGTTCCAAATGAATTTTAGGATTGTATTCTCTAATTCTGTGATGTATGCTATTGGTATTTTGATCAGGATTGCATTAAATCTGTAAAATAATTTTGGAAGTATGACCATTTTCACTATATGGGTTCCTCCTACCGAAGAACAAGGGGTATCTTTCCATTTTCTGATATCCTCTTTGTTCTCTTTTTTCAGAGTACTGTAGTTTTCAATGTAAAGGTCTTTTACTTCCTTCATTAACTTGATTCCTATGTATTTCATTTTTCTGATGCTATTATGAAGGATGTGGTTTCCTTAATTTCTCTCTCAGTGGGTTTGTTATTTGTGTACAGGAATGCTATTGATTTTTGAATGTTGACTTTGTGTCCAGATATGCTACTAAATTTGGTTATTAAATCTAGAAGTCTTTTGGTGGAGTTTTTCAGGTCTTCTATGTAGAGTTTCATGTCATCTGCAAATAATGATAATTTAACTTCTTGCTTTCCTATTCTTATTCTTTTAATTTCTTTCTCTTGTCTAATTGCTCTAGCTAATGTTCCCAGAACTATATTGAATAGGAGAGGTGACATATTGAGTCCATAGTGGACATATCCATAGTGGACATCCTTGTCTTGTTCCCGAGTTTGAAAGAAGGTTTTCATTTTTTGACCATTTAGTATGAGGTTGGTTGTCATAGATGGCTTTTATTAGATTGAGATAAAGACCATCTATTCCAATTTTCTGTAGGGTTTTTATCATGAATGAATGTTGGACTTTGTCAAATGCTTTTTCTGCATCTATTGAAATGATCATGTGGTTTTTGTTATTGGCTCTGTTGATTTGGTGTGTTACATTTATTGATTTGCATCTGTTGAAACATCCCTGCATTCCTTGGATGAATCCTACTTGGTCATGGTGTATAATCTTCTTGATGATTTGCTGCATTCTGTTTGCCAGTATCTTATTGAGGATTTCTGCATCTATGTTCAGTAGGGTGATTGGCCTGTAGTCCCCCATTATGATTGTGTTAGTGCTTATTTGATTTTTCACATCGGTTAAATTTGTTTTGTATAGTTGGGTGTGCTGGTATTTGGTGCATATATATTTATGATTGTTATCTCTTCATCTTGGAGTATTCCCTTAACAAGTATGTAGTGACCTTCTTTGTCTCTCTTGATCAGTCTTGGCTTGAAATCCACTTTGTCTGCAAATAGAATAGCTACCCCAGCTTTTGTCTGGGTTTCTGTCACATGAAGTATTATTTTCCATCCTTTGACTTTCAGTCTATGAATTTATTTTTGAGTTAAATATCTTTCTTGTACACAGCATATTGTTGGATCTTGTTTCTTGATCCATTATGCCACTCTGTTTTGAGTAGTGACTTGAGACCATTTACATTGACAGTTATAGCTGATCTGTATTGACTTATCCTTGTGTGGTGGACTGACAACGATGGTCAACTTGTAACACCCAGCTGAACTGAATCAGCATGGTGATGTGTGTGGAGGGCTCACCTGAGGACTGTTGCCAACAACACAAAAAGGAGAACTGGAGAGGAAGAGGTGGTGCTGTTGGTTCTCCTGGAGGAGCTTGTCACACTGGCTTTTCTGATAGGAACTTGGCTGTTCTCATCATTGGAGGAGCTCGGGACCTCGCTGTTGCTGAGGATGGCTGTAGTACTTTTTGGGGGAGGTCTGGTCCTTATTTTGAGCATCACTTTCTGGTTCCGGTGCAGATCCCTCAGCCTGCTGGCACACATCCTTCACCTCGCTGGCGCAGACTTTCTAGCTTCTGCCACTGACCTTTGGGCCTTCCCAGCGCAGATCTGTGAAACAGACTTGCATAAGACATTGTTGTGGGCTCTAGGCCTCCAGTTGAACTCATGGGGGGCATTGTCATGGGCTCTAGGTCTTCAGCTGGACTCATGCAGGACATTGCTGTGGAATCCAGGCCCTCAGCTGGATGCTTTGGGTCTTTAGTGTGTAGATAGATTTCCTGCACTCTTTTGTATATGACTCTTGGGTGACTACTATAAAATAATCCTATAAATTATGTGTCCTGTATTGTTTCCCTTGCAAACCCTGACTACAACACCTCATCATATTATTTTCCTGTTGTTGGTTCTCTTTCTTTCCCCTCCGTTTAATTACTTGCCTTCCCTGGTGGATTCTTTCTATTGGTGTTCATGGAATTGCAAGTCTTCATAATCTCTTTCTTGAATATTCTTTAGAACATTTTGGAGTGCTGGTTTGGTGGTGATGAATTTGTTCATGTATTCTTTGTCATGGAAGCATCTTATTTCTCCATTGATTGCAAAAGATAGTTTTGTAGGGTACATCAGTCTTGGTTGGAAGTTGTTTTCTTTTAGGACTTATAATACTTCACTCCAAGCTCTCCTTGACTTAAGGTTTGTGTTGAGAAATCTGCTGTGATTCTGATGGACTTTCCTTTGTAAGTGATTTGTTTCTTTTCTCTAACAGCTTTCAATATTCTGTTCTTTTGCTGAATTTCTGGAATCTTCACTATTATATACCTCAGCGTAGTTTTTTGTTTTGTTTTGTTTTGTTTTTTGGTCATGGCTAATTGGAGTTCTATATGGTTCACTTATCTGTATGTCATTCTTTTTCTATGCTTGGGAAATTTTCTGCCATTAATTCTGTGAACATGTTTTTTTATGTTGTTTGTGCTGTCTCCTGCTTTTTTCATTGACTCTGATCAATTTTACATTGTTCTTCTTTGCATCCATCTTACAGCTCTTGGGTTGATTTTTCATGGTTCCTTGCTATTTTTAAGAAATCTTCCTTTCTGTGATTGCTAACCACAATCTTGTCTTCTAGATCTTATATCCTCACATTGGTTAATTCGGCTGCTTCATGGATTCCATTTCTTTCCTATGTTGGGCATTCATAGTTTCTGTAATTTTCTTAAGCTCCTTAATTTTTTCTTTCTTAGTATCTAGTCAGATTCCCTAACCAAGTCCTTCACTGTGATCATAATCTGTTCTTGTTACCTGAGAAATTATTTCTGATCTGATTTTTTTCCATAGCCACATTTATCTGTTTTTTTACTTCCACTGATACCTTTCCAGAAAATTCAGGTGGGTAGCATCTGATTTCCTCCACGACGTTGTCTCCTAGACTTACCCTAGGTGGGCTGGAAGTATGGAGTTGCATCTTGCTTCCACATTTTGTCATTTTCTATTTTTCTTAAATTTGTTTTCTGTGTTGATGCTTGTAAATTGCTTATGGTAGGCAGCTTTATCACTAGTATCAAGGCCTCCCTAGGAAATGACTATTCTTCAGAGATGTCTTCTAGGCATAGCTGGCTCTTGGCCTTTGAGTCTTTCTCAAGATCCTACCTTCCCACTTCGTTACAGATGAGAAGTTGCTATCTATTTGGCCCAGCACCCAGTCCTTTGGTACTGGACTATGGCAATGATTATGACCCCAGTCAATCACAGTGTTGTCATACAAGAAGTACAACTGATCACAACAGGTATGACACCCTGACTGAAGTAGTACAATTAGCAATAACAATAGCATCAAGCACAAACTAAAAACTGACAAACTGTAGTAATTATTAATTTGGTACCATTAACCATACAAGCAAGATCTCTAGTTATATAACAAAATCCAACATGAACCAGGAATTTGTATTCCCCTTAGTAAAGTGATTTTACCCTGGGAGGGGATTAAGAGGGATAAGAGGAAAATAGAGAAATAAATGAAGAGAAAGATATTAGAAGCAAGGCTGAAGGACAAAGGAAGTCACCCAAGCTTTGGGACACTGGAGAAGAAGACAGGAGAGAAAGAATGAAGGACAAGGCAAAAGAAGATCAAAGTGAACCAGAAAAACTAAGGACAATGTTCACTCAGATGAGAAAATCCAAAAAATCAAAATACAATCAAGAAAAGAGAAAAAAAATGATTAACAAAACAAAACAAACAACAGTGATAAAAACCTAAACAATAAAAAAAAAAGAAATAGAGGAGAAAAAAAATAAAATTTCTCTGACCACAGGCCTGCAGCTATCTTCTGGTGTCTGCAGTACTGTGACAGTGTCTAAGCCACAGCCCAAATCTGTGTTGGGTGACCCCACCCAGTCTGCAGTAGGATTAGTGCTCAGTGCAGGCAAGTCCTGTCCAGACTATAGTAGGTTCAGTGTGCACAAAATCTGCTCTTTCAGCTCCAAAGACTTGCAGGCTGATCTTGGCCTCTGGCTGTGGGGGCTGAGGCCTGAGTCTTCAGTCAGCAACTTTCTGGGAGTTCCTTGGCAGCCTGCCCATGTAGTCTCCTTACCCTGTATGTCTCTGCTGCCCGTGGCTCACCTGGTTGCTGTTGGCTTTCAACACCAGGAGCCCTTAGACAAAGACAGCCAAAGGCTGGACCCATACCTGTGTTTAGCTGGCCCCTCCTGGCCTTTGCACAGCCTCCTCTGTTCCCCCTGCTGGCATGTCTCTCTCCTCTCTCTCCTGCTGCTGGGAGCAGTGTGATGTGGAAGTGCTGCTATTGGAATCACTACCACTGCCTCTGCTGCTGCTGCTGTCCCTCTCCTCACTGTCTGTAAAGGTTCCAATTAGCTGCTACACCACGCAGCCTTAACTGCTCTGCTCCACTGGCATGTTTCTCCCTGGAGGACTCAAGGCTCGCTCACACTCAGTGTTTCCCTGATATTTCCCAAATCAGTCAGAGGTTACTTTTTATCCTTTCATAGTCTGAGAACAAAATGGTGGACCATATGGGAGGGAGCAGCTTCCTGGTCACTCACCTGTGTGTGTGCTGGCAAAATATGCTGGCAGGCTGCAATGGCTTCTGTTTGGAGGAGAGCAAAAAAGGGTGAGGGGGCCTTTTACCCCAAGTTTATCAAGTGTGGTTTGATTCTGCCACGCTATTGGGGTTCCATTCACTTATTGGGAACTTCCCAGAATGGCAGTTCCTGAGCTGAGTGCAGGAAGAGCTTCCACAGGCAGACTTGTGGACTGCTTTGCCTTTTTTATATACTCCTGTGCCTATGCTTTATTTGGTCTATAATTCTCTTATTTCTGATTAATTTTGGCATCAGGTTGTATGTCCCTCCCTTTCTTCTAATTACCTGTTTTCGATTTTCTCTGACTACATCCAACATGGCTCACCCTCACTTCAGCCATGTTGAATTTCCCATATATGATTTTTTGTACATTCTACTATCTTTGGAAATGTAGGTTGGTTTCAGTTTAAGGCCAATATGAGTAATATGAGTAGCATATATATTCTTACCCATGTCTTTTGGTAAACATATAAACATAATGCTGTTGACTAGATACCAAGAAGAGAAATTTGAGGTATGAGGCATACATGTGGTCAGCTTCAGTAGATACTTCCAAACAGTTCTCCTTGGTAGCTGTGTTAGTTTATACCCTACCAACAAATTATAACAAACCACTGTTCCATGTTCTTGCCAACACTGAGTATTTGCTGACGTTTTAATTTTAGCCATTCTAGTGGATATATAGAGATAGATATTGTAGTTTTAATTTGCATTTCTCTGACAACGAGTGTGACTGAATAAATTTTAATATATTTATTGGTTATTGGCCATTTGAATATCTTCTGTATGAAGTGTTTGTTCAAGTTTTTCATCCATTTCCTATTGGTTACTTGTCTTTTATTGATTTGTAGGAGTTCTTTATAGTATCTTCTCCTACTCTCTGTCTTCCCCTTTCATTCTTTCAGTGGCATTTTCTGATGATCATAAGTTCTTGACTTTAGTTTATCAATATTTTCCTTTATAATTAGTACTTTTGTGTCTTAAGAAATGTTTGCCCGTTCTAAGATTACACAGATATTCTCTTATGTTTCCTCCTGAAATTGATTGTCATACCTATCATATGTAGATCTACAATGAAGCCGGAACTGATTTTTATGAATTGTTTGAGAAAGATGTAAGCATTCATTTCTTGCCATATAGATATTAAATTGAACCAGCCCTATTTACTGAAAAGAAATGTTCTCTCTTCCACATTTTAGTGTTACCTAGCTGTAAATTTAGTGATCATATGAGGATCTCTTTCTAAATCCTCTAACCTGTTCCACTAGGCTGAAGGAAACAAGGCTATGTCACTCCAAAATGTGTCTCTTTAACATAAAAATTACTTTTTAGCTAAGGGAAATTAAGCAATAAACAGAGGGAAAGATCTCCCTATTCACTTATTTTTCTATATTATAGGCAGGTTATAAATTCTTTACTTGAGACAGCTCTAGACTCATATCAGCCCAGAAACAGCACCAGAGGAGTCTACAAACTATCCTTACTTCATAGTTTCCTCCCATATATTTAGTTTCCCATTAGTGTTCTCCCCTTAGAAGCCTAAAACACTTCCTCTTGTCCTTTTGCTTCTCTACAAATTTATTGTTCTTTATTGAAGATTCTATATAAGCCATTGTTCTAAGCCACTGCTTTGAGTTACTTTTTATTGAGGTTTCTCCCATGTGATGTGTGCTGCTTACATTAATAAACTTGCTTGTTTTAGTCTTCTTAATCTGTATTTTGTTATAGGGGTCTACTGCAATAAGAATTCATGGGGGTTGAGGAAAAACTCTTATTTCCTCCTTGACAGCACCATTTGTCTATTCCAGCATAAATAATATACTGACTTAATTATAACTGTTTTACAATAAGTCCAAATATCTGATGTAACCAGGTCTCCCAGCTTTCTTTTTATTCTTCATGATTGGTTTTATAGTTTAGATCTAGAATGTCTCTCCAAAGCCTCATATGTTCAGAGATGGAGCTTCTGGAAGTGACTGGATCATAGGGGCACTATACCCATCAGTGGATTAATGTAGTGAATGTGCTGTTAGGAGGTGGGTTCTACTTGGAAGAGGCAGGTCACTGGCAGTGTGACTGGGAACGGTATATCTCCCTTCCCAGCTCCTCCCTTCTCTCTCTGCTTCCTGGCTGCCATGATGTAAGCAGCTTTTCTCCAATAGACCCTTCCACCATGCCCTTCCTGCCTTGGTGCCAGCCAACCATGGACTGAAAATGTAAGCCAAAATAACTTCTCTTCCCTTAAGGTGTGGGTGTCTGGTATTATGTCTCAGTGATAAGGAGAGTGACTAAGACAGATTATGGTACAAGAGAAGTGAGGTTGTTGCCATGGCTGTACCTGACCATGTGGTTCAGAAGCCTTTGGAGCTGGCTTTTGGGTGGAGTTTGAAAAGATTTTAGGAGGTTGGGTAGAGAAGCCCTAGAATGTTGCAAGCCAAGGTTGATGGGAGGAGATTCTGGTCAGGGCTTAGAAGGCCAGAATGCTGATAGGAATGCAGACAGTAAAGACCAGGCTCAGGAGGTTTCAGTTGGGAACAGTGACTCATCAGCATTTGGGCTACAGGGCATGTGTGTTATGCACTGCCAGAAAGTTTGTCTACATTCTGCCCATGTCCTGAGACTTTGTGGGAGACTGAGATTAAGGGTGGCAGACTAATTAATCTGGTGGTGGAAATTTTAAAGCCACTTGGCTGTGGCATGGGCACTGCTCACTGCATTTAGCCAGATTTATAATGAGAATCAGGAGCAAATATCAAAGCCAAAACCAAATGTAAAAAGTCCACAGTTTTATCAGAAAAGAAGCACCTAAAAAGTTGAGGCCATAAAAAGCATGGTAGATTAAAAGATTAGCATTAAAAAGAAACCAGTACTTTACATCAGGACAATAGGAAAGATAGTTTGAAGGTGTCTCAGTAATCAGCAAGACCTTACAGTTCACTGGCTCAAGGGTGTAAAGGGGTAAAAGTAAATTTCTTTGAATGACTTTGCTTAGAGAAGAGAGCCCAGGGTGCCCTACTTGAGAAGGGCCACCTAGGAGATTGGTTCCCTAGGATTCATTTCACAGTTCTCAGCCACTCAATCACTCAGAGACCTCTGCAACCATGGCCCAAGGGGGCCTGGTACTGCATGAAGTGCTAGCAGACTCTGGCATCATCCACATGGCAGTAGTTTTACAGGCATGAAGAATGTAAGAGTTGTGGGGTTCAGGGTGGCCTCTATCCAGATTTTAGAAGAAGGCCTGGGAGATAAGGCATTGCTCTTGAGAAGGTAGCATATGAAGCTTTGAGAGCGAAGCCCAAAGTGCAATGGAGACTCCAGGAAGTTGGAGAAACCAGAAATTAGGAATATCTGAGAAAGCCACAGGCAGTGAGCACAGCTAACCCCAGAGAGAGGCCATGAGGGCTGAACCAGCTCTTCTACAGTTGAAGAGCTGCCAGAGCCCTTTAGAACTCACATCTCATCACAAGATCCCAAGTGCTGGACACACAGCTTCAAGATTAAATGTTCACCTGGTTGGGTTATGCTGTTGCTTTGATCCAATTCCTTTATATCCTCCTGTTCCTCCCTTTTGGAGAGCACATATTTACTCTGTGCCATTGTATGTTGGAAGTATTTAACTTTCTTTTTGATTTTACACAGGCTCATAGCTAAGTGTTTGCCTTGAGTCTCAGAAGACACTTTGAATTTGGACTTTTCAGCAATCTCTTAAGACTTTGAATCTGTTAAGACTTTGGCAGCTCCCAGAGATGGACCGAGTGCATTTTGCATAATAGGATGAACATGAGTCTTTTGGGGGCAAGGAGTAGAATGCTATGGCTTAGACCTAGAATGTCCCCTAAAAGCCTCAAATGTTAAGAGGTAGGGCTTTTGGAAGTTAACTGGATCATGGGGATACTATACCCATCAGTGGATTAATCCACTGATGAATCCACAGCTAAACGTGCTATTAGGAGGTGAGGTCTGGTGGAAGAGACAAACCACTAGGGACATGACCTGGAATGGTATATCTCCACTCCCCCCAGCTTCTCCTTTCTCTCCCTGCTTTCTGGCCACCATGACATTAGCAATCCCTGCCACACCTTTCCACCATGACCTTTCTGCGTTGGAGCCAGACAACCATGGACTGAAAACATAAACCAAAATAAACTCTAAACTGTGGGTGTCTGGAACTTCTCATTGATGAGGAAAGTGACTAAGACAATAAATCTTAGCTAATTTCAACCATTTTCCTTTCCATACAGATCTTTTATTTTTTTTTTTTTTCATACAGATGTCAAATCAGTTTCTTGGTATCCATTTTAAAAGCCTGCTAGAGGGCCGGTGAGACAGCTCAGTGGCGTAAGCGCCTGCCTTGCAAGCGCGAGGGCTCGAGTTCGACTCCCGGAACCCACATACGAAAAAGGGGCCGGTGATATCGCTCAGCGGCACGGGTGCCTGTTGGCGCGCGAGGTCCTGAGGTCGACCCCCCGGTACCCACAAAAAAAAAAAAAAAAGCCTGCTAGAATTCTGAACTGTTTGCATAATTTCAAATTCATCTTTACAATATTGAGTCATTCAGTCTATGAATACAGTATATCTCTTCATTCACACAAGACTTCTTTAAATTCTCTCAATATGTCATATTGCTTTTAAAGATCTTGTCCCTATTTATCGCATTTATTCCTACAAATCTGATAGGTTTTTTGAAACTTTTATAAGTGGTATTGTTTTTTAATTTTTAATTTTCTGGTTTTTCTTGCTAATATAAAATTATAACTGATTTTTATTTTGTTTTGTTTTTATGGTCTTGCTATATTGCCCAGACTAGTCATGAACTCATAAGCTCAAGTGATCCTCCTCCTCAGCTTCTCAAGTAGCTGAGAATACAGGTGTCCATGCCCAACCCCACAAAGCACATATGATTTTTTAAACATATGAACCTTGTTTCCAGCAACGCTGGTAAATTTACTTACTAATTCTAATAGTTTGTGTATAGAGTCCTTGGGTTTTTCTATACATACAATCAGGTTGTCTCTCAGTAACAACAGTTTTCCAATTCATATGTTTTTTATTTCTTTTTCTGGCCTTGATGCAATGGCTAGGACTTCCAATGCAATGTTAAATAGATGTGGTGTTAGCAACCATCTCAGAGAGAAGACTTTCAATATTTCACCACCAACTGTGATCCTTTCCTCTTTGTAGATTTGACTTACTTTTAAATATTCTTTTAGGTACTTGTTAACAGATTAAGGAACCTTCTTTAGTAACACTTTAAAATCATGAATCAATGAGAATTTTACCAAATTTCTTTTTTTTTTTTTTTTTTTTGCATCTACTAAGATGACTATATATTTTTCTTTTTTGTACTGTTACTGCGGGGACTTATTTTAATTTGTTTTCAAATATTAAACCACTCTTGAATTCTTAAAACCTATCCTGCTGATTATACTAGCCCTTTTATGTATTGATAAATTCATATTGATTATATTTTGTTTAAGATTTCTATTATATATGTCCTTGAAAGTTTGGTCTTTAAGTTTATTTGTTCTGATGTCCTTGCCAAGTTGCTGCATGATGATTTTTCTTGTGAATGATCTAGGAAGTGTTACTTCTTTTTATACCCTTTGAAAGACTGAGAGTCATGTTATTACTTCTTGTAATGTTTAGAAGACTTTACTGGAGAGACTATCTGGGCCTAGAGTTTCTGTGTTTTCTGCTATTTGGTGAGATCTTTAATAATGATTTCAATTCTTTAGTAGATATAGTTCTATTATGTTTTCTAATTTTTCATGTGTCAGTTTTGGTTTATTTTATCTAAATTTTCAAATATGTTAGCATAAAACTATTCGTGACATCATCTAATTAAGGATATATATATATATTCTTAAATGTCTAACTAGTATCTTTAAAAGCATTTATTAATAATAAATGTCTTACATTATATAATACACTATCTCTATTATAAATGAATTTTATTTAATCAGTCATTCAAAAATATGCATTAGCTCAAACCATGATTCAGTCATTATTCCAGTGCTAGGAATATAAAATGAAATAAGATAACAGTCCTGCCTGATAAAGTTTTCATTTAGTGAAGAGAATGGACAATAAACAAGATAGTGATAAATGTTCTGAAGAATAGAGTAGGGTAAGGGCCTGAGGGAGGAAAGAGAAGAACTATTAGACATACAATAGTCAGAGAAGCCTACTTTGAGAAGGTCATATCTGATCAGAGACTTAAATAAGATGGGAGAATGAACCGAAAAAAGATAGGAAGGAAGAAATGTGAAGGCCCAAGGTACACTTGTCATGTTCTAGGAAGAACAAAGAGGCAAGTACGACTGTAGGAAAGGGATGAGAGGAAGAAAAGTAGATAATAAATTAGAAATCTAGGCAGTATTCAGATTATACAGGGTCCTATAAGTCATGATAATGATTTGAGGTATTCTAAATGTAATGGGAAAACATTGGTTTAAAAGAACGGTTTTGATCAGATGACGATCTGACTTATTTTTAAAATACTGCTCTAATTACTATATGTAGAAGAATAGACTACAAGATGGCAAAAAAAAAAAAAAGAATGAAAGTAAAAAGGTCAGTCAGGAAGCTACTGCAATGATACAAACAAGAGATAGTGCTGGCTTGGACCATGTTTAGAACAGTGGAGATAAGAAGTAGTCAGATCCAGACCCATGCTCTAAAGGCAAAGGCAAAGAACTTGCTAATGGCCAACCCTCAAGCATTTGGCCTGAGGAAATGGGTGGATGGCAGTGTCATTTTATAAGCCTGAGAGTACAGAGAAAGAAACAAGTTTGGAGAAGGGGAGATTAAATGTCAGAAGCGTGGCAGAGGACATGTAAAGTTTCAGATTCTCTTAGACACAGAAGTAGAAAATCTTAGTGGACAACTGAATATATGAGTCTGAAACTCAGAATAATGATGAAAGCTGAAGACATAAACTTAAGAGCCATATGCAAATAGATATTTCATACCATAAGACCAAACAAGTTCACCTAAGAATGAACAAGATAGCCAAGGCCTGAGTCTTGGGATGTCCCAATTTTAGAAGTTTGGACAAGATACTGAGCAAAGATCAAGGAGTGGTCCATGAAGTGAAATGCCCACATGTATGTCCAGTCTGCTTCTGGATTCTCCACTCCATTTTCCTCATCTCTCTGTCTATTCTCACCTCATTTTTGATTTTTCACTTCCAAATGATAATCTCAACTCAAACTGCCATACAAAATGAAGGAAAAACCAGGTGTGACCCAAATGATGTCATCTGGATGCAGGTTCTCTCCATTTCTCCGCAGTGCTCTCTTCTGTGGTGTGTTCTTCATCCTTGGTTCCAGGTAATAGGGCAACGCTGTGGTCCCATGACCAGGAGAAGAATGAATGCTGCTGGGCCCTAAAATCCACAAACGCCCCACCTCAATCTTCTGCCAGTACCCAATTGGTTTACCTACTTTCCTATGGATATATCATTCACGACCAATAAGGCTTTTGTTTATATCACTACTATTATTTTTCAGACATATTTATTCTTAAAGAATCTATCTTCTAATCTGTGTAATTTTATGCTGGGCAGATCGTCCTGTCCCCAAAGCACCTTAAACTCCTCTTGCCCACAAAGCAGGCTTCATTCTCATCCCTCCTCTGGAATGCTATCTTCCCTTCTCTCTTCCTATCCATAAGTTTACCTTCCTTCAACATACAGATGAAGTATTTTCCCCCGTGATAGTTTTCTGAATTTGAAAGTATTATCTCTGTCCTTGTATGTACTACTACAACATAAAATTGTATTTTTTAAAGATGGTCCAGATCTGTCAAATATATTTGCCTATTTGTTACAATCTCCTAAGTAGACTGGAAACTACTTTCTGAAGAGAACTTGTTTCATATTTCTACATATTCTTCTCAGAACATGCTTAATGCAAAACACATAGTTTCTACACCAAATAAGTATTTTATTTGTGTAAGGAATGAACAGCAACAAAAGAAAGACAAGAAATACTGTTTTTGGTTTATTATGTGGATTCCTCCCATAAGTAAGTAGTTATCATTTGAGAATGATTGTAAGTACTTAGTATATAGTACCTAGGTGCTGGGACACAGTGATGAACAAAATGGACATAGTCTCTGTCCTCATAAAGCTTTACAAATTTCTTTTTCAGTGTTGAACCTTATTATTCCACTTTTAAGATTTAAATCTCTTTGAAATTGATATTCTTATGTAAAGTGAATCAAATCACATTTTTCATATACGTATTAATGAACCCCAGTGCCATTTACTGGAAAGCGTACCTTTATCTTAGTGCCTCCTTTGTAATACAACAAGAGTTCACAAATACAAAGGAGGTCCCAGGATTTCCATTTGTTCTGTTAGACTATTTACTCACTCTTCAAGTAATGCCATGTTGTCACTATTACTATAGTTTTATAATAAGCTTTACAATAACAGCACCTACTTCTTTACACTATCATAGCAGTTCTCATTTAACATAGCTATGAGCATGGCCATTTCTATTCCTCTTTGTAGTTCTGTCATTTTTTTTTCTTTATGTAGTATGCTGTTGTTAGGCACATAGAAATTTTAAATTGTAATATTTTCCTAGTGAAAAGAATAATGTATCCCTAGTAATGCTTTTAACCATAAGGCCTACTTTATCTGATGTTTTGCTTTTATTTGACAGTATGAATTTTTCTATCTTTTACTTTCATTCTTTCTGCAGCCATATGTTACAGATGGGTCTTACCCAACTAACTGGGATGTTATATATCTTACTTCTGTTCTTCTTGTGGTTACTCTAGAAATTACAACATACATTGCCAACTTGGCTTAAGGATATCACTATCTTTACTCTCTTCCTAGGTAATATCGGGACCTTTTATCCCCTTACTTAACTTACATGCTATTTTTGTCTTAATTTCAATCCTACAGAATTTAGCCTATAAGACATTAAAATTTTGTTTTATGCTTTCTTTTTCGTCTACATTTACATTTACCCACATACTGTATTTACTATTTTTTAAAATCCTTCATTCCTTATATTGTCTTAACTTTTCCATATGGAATCACTTTCCTTATACCTACAATGTATCAATTAAGATTGCCTTTAGGAGGTAAAATCACAGAAGTGGCAGAAAACTCTACTTTCTTCTTCATGTGAAAATGTTTTTAAGTTTTCATTAGTCCTAAAGGGTATTTTCCTTGTGCACAGAATTCTAAATTGTCAGTTACATACTATTGCATTGTCTTCTGTCACACTAGTGTTCATAAGTATGTAAATACTCTTTCCAAGGTGATTTGTCTTTTTTTTCCTTTATTTCTTTCCAATTGCTTTTAAGATTTTCTCTTCGCCTTTGGTGTTGTTTAGCAAGGGTTTAATAAATTTTATCAATTCTGGGAAAATCTCAATCATTATCTCTTTGAATAGTTGCTTCTCCATTCTTTCTTTCCTCTCCTTTTTAAACTCCAATTAAGTGCACTTTGGATCTTCTCATTCAATTCTCCATGTCACTTAATCTTCCTTGCACACTTTCTTCTTGCTTCCTTGGTCAGCACCCTCTATCATTCTTTTTGCCTTGACATCCAATTTATTAATCTTTTTTTTATTTTATTAAATATGCTGTCTAATTTAGGCCATTGCATTTTTTAATTTTAGTGTTTGGTGGTTTAATTCTAGAAGTCTTGTTTGGGCTTTTCAAATTTGCCAAGCCACTTTTAATTGCTGTCCATTTATTGACATTTACCAGCTTACCTTTATTTCTATAAACATAATAAGCAAAACTTTTTATTTGAATCTATACTTAACAACACATAAAGAATTTGTGAGACTTTTTCTACCAGTCATTTCCACTACTTTATCATGTTTTACTTTCTTGTATGCCTTACTCTTTCTGATCATACTGCTCACTGACCCTGGAAAATTATGAAGAAAGCACCTTCTTTTTTTTTTTTTTTTTTTTAATGTGGGTACTGGGGGTCGAACTCAGGACCTCGCACTGGCCAGCAGGCATTTGTGCCGCTGAGCGATATCACCGGCCCCTTTTTTTCCTTTATGTGGGTTCCGGGAGTCAAACTCAGGACCTCGCACTTGCCAGGCAGGCGCTTATGCCACTGAGCCATATCACCAGCCCAGAAAGCACCTTCTTCCAGAAAAGATTCATATCTGATTCTCCCGGGTATCTAGGGTTAAACTGATATGATACACAACCATCCACAAAATCTGTGAAAAGGTTGGCCAATCACTACAAGTTATCTTTCCTTTTTCCTTTTTTCTTTGCTCAATACCAAAGCAACCTTCCCTGATGTTCCAGTGGAGTGAGGAAACATGGTTTTACTTTTGGTTCACCTTTGTACTGGGAAGTTCCACTTTATATAGAAATGGTCTCCTATCAGACTCTCCTCCTTGGGCATGCCAAGTACTTTGACTTCTAACCTTTCTGTTCTACAAGGCTGCAAAAATCAAAGTCTACGTTAGAATCAACAAATGTTCTCAAGGCAAAAGCAACTTAGATGTTCTAGTGTTTTATCTAGCTCTCTAGCTTCCCACTGGACTATAGATGTTGGCCTGAAGTTCCTTTATAACTTCTTAACTCTTTAGTGTTTTTACAGAAATCTAAAATTTTTTAAACATTAAAAATATACCCAGCTGGGCATGGTGGTGCACAACAGTAAACCCAGCACTTGGGAAGCTGAAGATTGTTGTGTGCTCAAGGCCAGCCCGGACCACATATTGAGACCCTGTCTCAAAAAACCAAACCAAACCAAAACCAAAAAAAACTTTACATTTTCAGAGGTCCAAGTAAACTTGGCCTACCACTACCAGAAATAGAAGTCTATCATTTCTTTTCTTAATTGTAATTGAATGAGCTAAATTTTCTTGGACAACTATAATATTTGCATGAGGTTTCTCTTGGGAGAGGATGGGGCATGCCAAGATATTTCTAGATGAGCTGTTTCCACAGCCTAAAAGGCTCTTTTCTTTCTGCTACCACAGAGATAGAACCATTTCTAGGAATACAGTGACTCACCTATGTGACTTTATGCAACCGCTCTTCTTTTGTTCTCTGAACCAAACTATATCCAGGCAGGCTTCTTCCACAAGCTATACATCCAATTCCTAAAACTGTTGCAAACAAGGGATATAGATTTTTTATGTCAGGATGTACTTTCCACCTTAAAAAATATGAGTTTTCTGGCACTTTCTAAAGTCTGCCACTGCCAGGCTCTCTCGCCATGTCTGTGCTGCTTCACCTCAACCCCTCCCACATGTCTTGAATCTGAATTCATCTATTTAGGACAGGCTTTACACATATGTTTAAATCTATACGTTAAAATTCTCTCTTCTGCTGTAAATAAAGTTTTCAATGTTTTAATTATTTTACCATTTTCTTTTTTTTTTTTTTTTTTTTTTTTTGTACTTTTGGATGTTTTCCAGGAAGAAGAGTGAAATGCCACCTAATGTAGCAATGTTTATGCCCAAGAGTTTAAGTCATCTTGACTAGTCCCTTTTCCCCTCAACTCAATACCCAACACATCAGAAAGTCCTGTCAACTCTACCTTCAAAACAGACTCAGAACTTAGCCACTTCTTGCCACCTCCATCTCTAGCCTAGACCAAGCCACCACTGTATTTTATCTGGACCATTACGTGCTCTCCTAATCAGTCTTCCTACATTTACCTTAGCTACTTTGGAGTCTACTCTTCATACATCACTTATAGTTTTCAAGACATAAGCTAGATCATGACACCTGTGCTCAGAATCTTTCATTAGCTTTACATCTCACTCAGAATAAAATCCAAAGTCTTTAATACAGCTGTGAAACCTTATAGACCCTTCACCTCCTCTCCCATCATTTGTTGCACTCCAGCCACAATATCCTCTTTACTGCTTTTCACACAGGTCAAGCATATTCCCACTGAGGGCCTTTGCACTTGCTGAACCATCTGTAGGGAATGCTCCACCATTAAATTTCCACATGGCTCACTCCTTTTCACTTCATTTATGTCTCTGCTCAAATATCACTTTATCCAAAGGCCTTTCTAGAACCTCTCTACCAACTATCACTGCCCGCTATACCCACTCTCTGTCTCCTTACCCAGTTTTATTTTTCTTCTTGGTAATTATTATTAACTTGCATGCTTTATAATTATTAGCACTTTTGTTTGGAGTTGGATGTTTTCCTTTACCAAATACAAGCATGGTCTTTGTCTGGATTCACTGATATACCACAGGCATCTAGAACAGTGTCAGGCTTATAGTAAGCACTCAATAAACATCACTCGGCAAACACTGTGGACAGAGGAGTTCCACTGCAGGAAGCACAGTGGAAGTGGAGACCATGCAGCTCCTTCTTCTCTGATGCCACGTGATCTTTCACCTCCTTGCCTTCTGCTTCTTTGCTCACAAATCCACCATCCCAAGGTCACCACTTTCAGCCTGAGTTTACGAATCCTTCCTGCCTGAGGCTCCTTAGTTCACTAATTTGGTGTCCAAATCCCAAATCTGATTGGTTTGCCATTGTCCAAAAATCCCTCCAGAGTCCAGTTAGATATACGGTAGTTGGGGATGTAGGGAGGGGAAAGTGGATGTGTCTGCTCACATACCAAGAGAGTTACCTATGCCAGGCTCTCTATAAAGGGAAAAAATGCTGGGGAGCTTTAATTCAAACAGAAAACAACCCTCCTCTAATATATTCTCAATATATTAGAGGATATAATATATCCTCAACCCTCCTCAATATACTGGCAGAGAGAATGTACATAACCTCCACTAGGATGCCTCTAACTCAAATGCCTTCCGAGTTCTGGCAGGTAATATAAATGAGTGAAGAGAGCAGAGTGGGAAATATGGCAAAATGGGGGACTCTGTGCTACATCCCAAAACAGCAGCCACTACACAGACAAGGAGGAATGTAGGCCCAGTGTTGCTGGGTCTCCTGATGGCTCAAGACAGACCAGAACCATCAGGAGGTACTGTATTTTAGTGTGAAATGTGTCTCTTTTTAAATGACAAATAATCTAATTTTTAAAAAATAAAACCATATGCAGACCAAATAAAATGTATCTGCTGACCAAATTTGGCTCAGGGGTATCAGTATATGACTTCTGTTTCATACAGCCAGCTCAAAAGCAGGACACAGGTTATTTATCACACTCAAAGGCAATGTTTCCCAGGGGGCTCAGGGTGAAGATTTCATTGGCTGGAGTAATCAGAACTCTCAGTCCCCTTTCACAGCAACTGCCCCATCTTCTCCACCAATCCTGGTGCTGTATAAATTGCCACCAACTTTAACCGTGAGACAGATGGCTTAGTGGAAAGCACCTAGGCTTGGAATCAAATGATGTGGTTAAAACCACTGCTACTTCCTAACATTCTTAAACTTCTCTAAACCTCAGTTTCCTCATCTGCAAAATGAGAATACTAATTCCTACGTAGAAGGGTTCTAAAAGATAGAACAAATGTAAGTAATGGGCCTGGAACACAGGGAGGCATAGAATTGATAATACCTACTATTAATAGACTAGGAACTACTGTCCCCAAAAAAGGCATGATACCAGAAAAATCTAACAATTGTGACACAGAATGTTCACAATAAGCTAATGCCACATATACATCTTTATGCAATAAAGAGAAGGTAAAAATACATTTAATGAATGGAATAAGGATGGGAAATATAGCCCTGCAGGGGCCCAGGTCTTCCCACCAAGGTAGCTGCTTGTGAACTTAGTCCAGAATGTCTAAATTGGTAGAAACCAGTACTAATTAAAATTCATAGACATCAATTATCTGATTATTCAAGACTCTCAACTCTTGAAGCCATTTCTAAATGCATATTACAACACAATACTGAATCAAGTAAAGACATGCCAATGCCCCAGTGGCCTAAAAAAACTAATCCTGTAGCTCAGGTAGACACAACTGGGAAAAGAAAGTCCTATTTGCAAAGTGCAAACTGCAAGGCTGTCTCTGCATGGTACAGGCTGCCAGTGGCTGGAAAAGGAGTTCTCTACCCTCCCATAGATGCAGGGAAGGAAGCAACTGCTACCAAGGTGTTTCTCAAGTCCTAGAAAGCCCACCTTTCTTGCACCCAGCCCAGCCTGTGTTTACCAGGAGTCAGTTCATGAAGACGCATCAGGAATGAGACAGAAGCTGCACAGGACACTGGACTTAATCCAAACAGTGCACCCCTAAAGGGTCATGAAACAGGGAAGGGGTCATCCCAAAGGAGCCATACAAGCTATACTTCCCCTAGAAATGAAAAGGACCCACTTCAAGTGAATCCTGAAACATGTCTTTGCCAGCAGAAAATTATAAGTAGGCTTTTCTCCCCAGGAGGTTTAAAAAGAAAGGAAATCTCTGATCACCTGTACTTTCTCAGAAAGAAGATCTGAGCCCCACACCCCATGCCAGATTTGCCTGGGCCTATTCCGGTTTCTCAGGCCCTCATGGATTCTATAATCATGCACGTCCACTATTGGTTTACCTCTGGGGCGACCCAAGCAGTGGAAAACCACTTACCTCCTTCACTGCCAAGCCTCTCCAAGTAGGCAGGTGATCAGTAATTATTTATGTCATTTCTGGGCTTAAGAAAAGGGAGGGTCAGGATTGGAGGAATGATAGATCTTGCCTGGCATGCATAGGCCCTTGTTTCAACCCCCAGCACCACAAAATAAGACAGACAGACAGACGGACAGACTGACAGAGAAAAGGAGGTTCAGAGATGGAGTACAGATAAAGAATGCCCAGAAGTTGACTTTTACTGAAAATGTACATTGTGTAAACAGAGGCTCAAATTTGTATGTATTTAAAATTTTCCCAAATAAAAAGTTGTTAAAGGAGGGAGGAGGACACACATACAACCTGAAAACAAACCTGTGTTGCTCACTCTCCGTTCTGCGTCTGGACACAGAACAATCTGGGAAGTGCTCAGGCTCTCAGACCCACAGCCTAGAAGGCCATGTGCTCTGGGAGCAGAGATTGTATCTTCTAAGCACCACACTCAATGTCCTCAACAAAGTAACCTCTGAAAATTTCCCTAGAACTTTTAAAAATTATTCTGGCAGCACTCAGCTTCCTCTCTCAGCCTATAAAATCTTCTGCCTCCACAAATTACCCCTCCAGCCTCCTCCCACTGCAAGGGCCTTTACTTCCTGTTCCAAACTACCGTGTTGAGCAATCCAACTATGGAAACAGCTCCTGGGTGGCAGACAAAGGCCTGCGTTTCGTCAGCGTGTTTAGTCGGGTCTTCCTCCTGGACATAAGATGCAAGGATACTGTTTTCACTTTGAAGAGGTCAAGGAAGACTTTATATTTTCTTCTCCTGCCTCTTCCTTTAACTTCAATTTGCTCCTAATCAGAATTTTTAAAAAATCACATAAAGTGAAGTTTTCCAACTTCAACACTATTACTGTGTTAGGCTACAGACTTCTTTGGGGCTGGGGAGAGCGCTGTTCTGTGTTTGTAGGATGGTCAGCAGAATCGCTGGTCTCTACGAGATGCCAGCTGCCACTAGATGCCAACAGCACATATGCCATCCCCAATTGTGACAACCAAACATGTCTCTAAGCATTGCCAAATGTTCCTTTGGAGGCAAAAACCTCCCTTGGTTGAGAAGCACCAGCCTAAAGTATATTGGAAAAACAAGGTCAATATTGTACTGACAAAAAAAAAGAGATTATATAGTTTATTTCCACATGTACTAATGGATAACATTATAACTTATAAATTTATAAATATGAATATTTGAGAAATGTTACATCCCAAGCCAGAAATACGTAAAGTAATGAGAAAAATGGACTTAATGTTTGTAACTATATCTTCTCTGGCTTTGTGGTTTCCAGTGTTAAATCTTATTTGCTTCCCCCAAATTATGTTTTCCCGTCAATGTGGTCATCAAAATATCTCAACCCCCACCCAGCCCTCCTGGAGCACCACACAATTTGAGTTTAAATTGGAAAGAAAAGCTTCCAACAGCTTCCTCAGCACTCACCACGATGTGCACTGGCTCTCCAGGACATATCTAATGGGGCTGGCTGGAGGACAGAATCTGTTAAAAGAACATTTCCCAACAAAATCAGAAAGAAAAGAGCATTACCAATGTGTCCTATTGGTCCACCTCCAAAACAGTCACACTGGGACCCCTCCCCTGCACACCCATGTGGAAATCACATCTTTTCTCAACTAAAACTCTCCAGACCTACCGCACCAACTTCCAGTTCCACCTCCAAGATGTGGAGCTGGAAGGATGCTCCAAAGCAGCCTCCACTGCTCTGTCCTCCAACCTTTGCACCTGTAAGGCCAGAAAATTATTCAGCTCCCAACTTGGCCAAGAAGAGAATTAAACCAGCCTGGGTCCCCTGGCAACACCCATGGAGAAATACTGCTATTTTTCTTCAGTGGGCAGAGGGAGTTTCCCGCTCTGTTTAATGGTACACTCCCTTCTTAAGAAGAAAGAAAATCTGTTTTCTGGTCTGCACAGGCCTACATTAATCACAGTCTACTACAAACCCCCTTTGGGGGGCTCTATACATATACAAAACTGCCTTCCCATCCTATTGGACTTCTCAGCTCTGTCAGTGGCTCTCCCGAACATCCACCCTCTCCTGTCCCCAGGCAATGTTGACTCTGATGCTGTGAGCAAGCAGTCACCGGGTGCAAGGAGTTCTGTCATCTGGGGTGCATTCTTTCCTCCACCCCTCCCATGCCACTTCCTGTCTTAACCTGGATCACCTCATCCTAGATTCTGGCCTTGGCCTCCTAACTGGTCTCCTGGCTTAGCCTTTCCCCTCTAATCCTCATTTCACAGTAACAATGGATAGCCTTTCAAGAGCATAAGCCAGAACAGCCCAGTATTCATCTGCAGTTTCCCATTCCCTACTACTAGGTAAAGTCCTATCATCTTTAATGAACAGATGTGTGAAGCAAACCAAATATTTGCCTGTGGAGGTGTCCAAGCAGGAGCAGAATGAGCACAAATGCTCACAAATGGGGGCATTCATCCACTGGACAGATGATGAAGGGAGAAGGAGAATGCTAAACTAAATGAATTTTAAAGCTTCTCTCCAGCCCTAACTTGCCATGATTCTGAGAACCCTTTGCCTGCAATTCAGGTCCTGCCATCATCTGATCCCAAGCATCCTGCAAAGTGATGTCAAATGATCCCCTGCAAGTGCCTCTTATATAATCCTGCACATGGTTACGCCACTTCTATAAGATGACTTTTCTTTCTGGTTGCCCTTTATCTTTTCAATTACAAAAGTAACAATGCTGGATGCAACAAAATAAAACAATTCTGAAGTGTTCAAGGTGAAGTCTCTCAATCATTGCAATCCCACGGGCAATCACCGGTAGCCTCAGAATGTATGGCCTCCTCGTCCTTTTCTTTGACACATAACATACACATACTCCACTCATTTGATAATCAATCTTGTAGCAGAGGACATTTAATTCTTACATGCACTGACTTATCTCTCCAGGTACCCAGAATGGTAAAGCTAGTTCATCTGCTTCAACAACTGTTACTCCACGAATGAAGAAATAGAAGATAAGGTTTCTTCATCAAAATCACAAATGAGCTGGTGGGAAAGTTAAGACCTAATCTAATGCTGGTTATGACCCTATAAAATACCCATGGTGCAGAATGTAAAATTGTATGAACAGCAGGTAGGAATAAATACCTGTTGTAAGAATAGCCTACAGAGGCAGAAATGCACATTGGTTAAGGACATGAACTCAGATCTCAGGATACTTAGGTTAGAATCTGGCTGTCATTTGCTTAATTGTGTGACCTGAGTTAAGCAACTGGTACTCTGAAACATGGGATTATAATAGCACTTTTCTTACAGGGCAGTTATGAAAATCCGATAACTTAATAACTGTAAAGTATTCAAAACAGTGCCTGGTACATGCTAATAAAAATTATCATCGCTCTAATACAAACCCCTCAAACATAAATAATATCTTTCCTTTTAAAATATAGACCAGCAAATCAAACTAAATCTTGTAACCGCAGAACCTTATCCAAGAAAAAAAAAAAATCAGTATGGAACATAAACTGACATGATATTAGTCAAAAAATACTTAAGTGACATAGTGACTGAAGCCATTACTACTGGGATGCCTGACCTCATAAAGACCTCATAAATCAAAACCACTGTAACACCTACTGCACCAAGGATTTAAAAAGAAAAAAAAACTTAGCCTGTAGCAGTAATTATCTAAGTAAAGTGGGCTGCAAATTTGTTAAAAAATTGTTTTTGCCATGATCATATTTCTCGTAAATTGCTGCTCCTGTACTAAAAGTACTAGTGTTGCAGAACTGGCATACTAATAGAAAGATTATTATAGAAACGTTATTAAAATGAATTAGATATTACTAAAGATTCAACACTACAACAGTGCCTGGTTACAAAGGATTTCAAACCATATTGCCTAATGGGCAGACGAAAGTGCTAATTAAACCCACTCTTACAGGATGTCCCTAGGCAGGTCTTAAACCACAGTCTTCAGCTTTAATGAGGACCCAGTAATGTCTACCCAGTTGGATACAGTCCTACTGGGAAGACGGGGCAGGAACAAGCAGAGTCGAGGTTTTCCGCACAGAAGGGTAATCCAGTAAAGCAGACAGCATCCAAACTTACTGAAACTCAGTTCTTTCCTTAACTGCTTCATCAGTAACATTTCAAATTCCACCTTTACTCGAGTGAAGAAAACCAAAGAATCTGCCTTAAATTGGAGACCCTCAATAAACAACACAGGGGCCGGTGAGATGGCTCAGCGGCTTAAGCACCTGCCCGGCAAGCGCGAGGGCCAGAGTTCGACTCCCGGAACCCACATACGAAAAAGGGGCCGGTGATATCGCTCAGCGGCACGGGCGCCTGCTGGCGCGCGAGGTCCTGAGGTCGACCCCCCGGTACCCACAAAAAAAAAATAAATAAAATAAAAAAATAAAAAAATAAACAACACAGTCAGGCAGCGGCAGAGAAAGCTTTGCCATTACTACCAAAGCTTTCTCAAGCAACCAAAAGACACTGAATAGCTCTCCTGGCAGCACCATGGCCAAAAGCATCTCTCACCGGAAACAGAGCCTAAAGCCCTCAGTGGCTCTTAAAGAGTTGCTAAAGACATTAGTCATGTGTTTCAGGATCTATTTTGCCTTGCCAAATTCAAAGTGTCAGGATAATGCTAAGTAAATTCGCCTACCTGGTCTAAATGTCAGTGCTAAATTTAAAAGGGCGGGGGAGCGAGAGGCTGAGCTGTCCCCAGATTGCTGCAATCCAGGGTTCGCTAACGTAGAAGTGGAGGGACCCGAGTGCCCTGCTGCAGCCTCCGGCCCCAGAATAGGGCTCTGGGCAGGACTTCTGGAAGCGAAACCTGGACCAGGGCCACCCCAGGTCAAACGCAACGCTGCTCGCGAAGCGCATCCTAGCCGCTCAGCCTCCATCTCCCCGCATCTACTGGATGTCAACAAACCCGCACCACAAAGTGAAACTTTCCCGGCCCCCGCGGTCGCGCGGGGTCTCTGCCCTCTGCCTGGGAGCACGACTCGGGGACAGGTGTGGGGCTGGGTGGGGTGAGGACCCCAGCCCCAGTCTCCGCGATTGTGTAATCGGCCCCGGAGGGGGCTCAGGACCAGCTCCCCAAGCTGGGGATGCGAGGCCAGCCGCGGCGCCGGAGAGGCAGGGGGATGGGGAAGGCTGTCGTCCCGCCCCCCGGGACCGCCCCCGGGCGGCGAGGGGAGCCGCGGCGCTGACACAGCCCGGAGGGGGCGCCCGCGCGGCGTACCGATCCCAAGGAGGGGCGCGATGGCTCCGCAGCCTCGGCCGGCCTTACCTGCGCGCCGGGCCGAGACGCGGGAGGCGGCTCGGGATGCCAGGCGGCGGCCGGCGGGCGGCGGCGCTGGCAGCCACCCGGGCCACGGCATGCGAGGAGCCGCGGCAGCGTTGGCGGGCGCGGACTGACAGCCCCAGGCCCCGCCTCCAAGGCGCGGGCCCCGCCCCCTCCGACCGCGCGGCTGGTCCCGCCTCCTCCGCCCACAGCCGGGGTCAAACTGGGTCCACCAGCGCGGAGGGCGGGGGTGCTCGCTTTCGATTGGCCCGGGCGACGCTTGCCACGCCCACTCCCCGCCCCCTCCTTGGCCCGGAACTGGCGCATGCGCTGTGGCTTAGCGAGTGGTGGTTAAGCTGAGTGCGGTTTTCGGTCCCCTCTCCCTGGTACCCAGGCGTGGTTTCTTATCCGCAAAGGCCGGGAACACTAGATGGCCGGAGAAGCAAGGAATCAGCCTCAGGCGCCTTATTTACCTGTGGGCGAATCTGCAGGAGGAAACCAAACCTAAATGGGCCAGGGTCTCAGCAGAGGGGACCCCAGAGCTATGAACTGCATCAGAAAAGGAGATGGCCAACAGCGACCTAGCTCTGAGGGGTCCAGGGGCGTGTTGTTCACGCATCTAGTAAATGCGAAGCGAGGTTGGTGTCTTTCTGCTATAGGGTTCTGCTAATCAGAGTGAATGACGACGCAGGAGGAAGTAGCTCTTCTCTTGTCCAGCACCTCCCTCTTCCTCCCCATCCCATCTTCCCCCCTCCACCCCTGCACTGGCTCCCTAGCTCAGCCTATAAACAAGGTCAAGTGACGCCCAACAAAAATCGATGGATACCCAGCAGTTCCACTCTTACGTATATATTCAGGAGAATTCGTCTACACATAAACTTGAACACAAATATTCACAACAGCATATACACAGGACAAAAAGTTGAAACAACTGCATAGTTCCATGGGGAATGGATAAGCAGATTATCTTTACCCATGCAATGGAATGGTATTTGTCATAAAAATTAATCCTGGTGCATACTGTAACATGGAGGAATCTTGAAAACATGCTAAATGAAAGAAGCCAGTCACAGAATACCACATAGTATACAATTCCATTTATATGAAATATCCAGAATGGACAAATTCATAGACACAGGAAATAAACTAGTGGTTTCTAGTGGTTGGGAGAGGGGGTATGAGGAGTGACTAATTAATAGGTACAGAGTTTTTTGGGGGCTACTTTGTGGTTTGGACCTTAAATGTCCTACAAAGCTCCTGTGTTGAAAGCTTGGACCCCAGTTGATGGTGCTCTTGGGAAGTGGTACAACTTCTAGGAGATGGGGCTTTGTTACGGTTTGTGTCTAGATGTCCCCCCAAAGCCTCATTCAATCATGGGGGTGGGCTTTTCAGAGGTGGTTGAATCTAGAGTTTGTGATTGATCCCAGTTGGTCCAATGCTGGGATTAAGGGTGTGAGTGCTACACCTGCCCTAGAGTGGGTAGCTGGCATCCAATATAAGGGACAGAAAGAGGCTGTCCTATCTCTCTCCTCCCTTGTTGCTTTTACTGTCTTCCACTGCCATGAACTGTTGCCCCTCTGCCACGTGCTACTGTGCGTTGGAGCCAGCCAATTATGGACTGAAACCTCTACAAATTGTGAGTGAAATAAACTTTTCCTACTTTAACTTTGGGTGTTGGGTATTTTGTCTCAGCAAGGAGAGAAAATTAATTAAGACAGAATTTGGTACTGGGAGTGGGGCTGTTCTTTGACATTACCTGGCCATGTGGCTCAAGAGACTTTGGAACTGGCTTGTTGGAAGGAGAAGAGTTAGGAAAGGTTCAGAGATGCCAGCTGAAAAAGTAGAGCTGGAACACCTTAGGCTGTATTGTGTGGGAGATTCTAGTCAGAGCTCAGAAGACCGGAAGACTGATAGAAATCCTGCCGTTAAAGACCAGGCTCAGGAGGTTTCTACTGTGAAAGACTGCACTGGCTGTTGGACTCCAGATAATGTGTGTTATACCTTAGCAGAAAGTTTGTCTGCATTTTGCTCATGTCCAGAGTCTTTGCATGAGACTGAGATTAAGGGCAGCAGACTAACTGATCTTGTAGAAGAAATTTTAAGGCAGTCAAATGTTAAGATGGTGGCATGGCTACCGTTGGGGGCTTTTAGCCAGATCTATGTTGAGAATCAGACTAACTGATCTTGTAGAAGAAATTTTAAGGCAGTCAAATGTTAAGGTGGTGGCGTGGCTACCGTTGGGGGCTTTTAGCCAGATCTATGTTGAGAATCAAGAGCAAAGAGTGCAGCAGAATGATTTAAAATGTTGTGAGTTTGGCCAGAAAGGAAGCTCCAATAGTGCTGGGAACTGCAAAGATAGAGCAGAGGAGATCTTGATTGCTGAGAAGGAACAGGAGAATAGAAAAGATGGCCTGAGGGCATCACAAAAAGCAGCAGGATTCCACCCTTTGTAGCCTCAAAATTTCAAAAGTGAAAGACTTTGCTTTGAGAAGAAAGCCTAAGAGCAACATGTTCCAGAATGATGGTGGCCTAGAGAATTTCTTCCTCAGAATTGGATTCAGAGTGCTCAGCAATCCAGGAACTCAGCCCCTACAGCCAAGAGAGAGGGAAGCCTGGCTACTGCTCCTGCTGGCAGCAGACCTTGGCATCATCCACGTGTTGCTGGTTTTAGTTGCCTGCAGAATGGAAGAGTTGTGGGGTCAGGAAGGCTTTCACCAAGATTTCAAAAGGCCTGGGAGGCCAAGCAGTGTGTCCCTGAGAAGGCAGTGTATGAAGCTGTGAGGGTGAAGCCAAAGGTGCTGTGGAGACCCCAGGAGTTTGGAGAAGCCAGGAACATGAATCATCTGAGGAAAACTGCAAGGAGGGAACACAGCAGGCCCAAGAGAAAAGCCATGGGAGCTATAACATCCGGAAGTACTGTAGGGGCAGAGCCACCCAAGCCCTTTGGAGTTCACATCTTGCCACAGATGCCTTCGATGTTGCACATGGAAATACAGGACTTAGTTTGCCCTGCTGGATTTTAGACTTGCTTTGGTCCCATTCCTTTGTATCCCCCTATTTGTACCTTTTGGAATGGAAATGTCTATTTCATGCCATTGAATGTTGGAAGTGTTTAACCTTCTGTTCATTTGTACAGGGGCTCACAGCTAAGAGTTTGCCTTAAATCTCAGACAAGACATGGAACTCGGACTTTTCAGCATTGCTGAAATTGTTGCAACTTTGGCAACTCTTGGAAATGGACTAAATGCCTTTTGCATAAAGGGACATGCATGAGTCTTTGGGGGGCCAGGGGCAGAATGTTATGGTTTGTGTCTAGGTGTCCCCCCAAAGCTTCATTGAGTCATGGGGGTGGGCTTCTCAGGGTTGAATCTAGAGTTTGTGATTGATCCCAGTTGATCCAATGCTGGGATTATGGGTGTGAGTGCTGCACCTGCCCTAGGGCAGGTAGCCTGCATACAATATAAGGGACAGAAAGCAGCTTGTCCTCTCTCTCCTCACTTGTTGCTTTTGCTGTCTTCCACCACCATGTCCCATGCCCCTGTGCCATATGCCACCCTACCTTTAAGCCAGCTGATTATGGACTGAAACCTCTACAAACTGTGAGCTAAATAAACCTTTCCTCCTTTAACTTTGAGTGTTGGGTATTTTGTCTCAGCAATGAGAGAAAAGCAACTAAGACAGGCCTAGTGGAAGGAAGTGAGGTCACTGGGGGAATGCTCTCCAACAGGATGTGAGCAGTTTACACCACCATGTGCTCACACCATAGGACCAAACTGACAGGGCCAAGTGACCATGGACTGGTATCTCTGAAACTGTCACCAAAATAAAGCTTTCCTCCTTTTAAATTGCTTATCTCAGGTATTTTGTTAGAAAGCTAACACAGGAAAGTGTTAACAAGAAGTGGGGGTGTTTCTGTGTGTATCTGACAATGTGGTTCTGAAGACCTAAAATTGATTCATGGAAGGAATTTGGAAATGTTTGGAGGAGCAGACTAGTAAAGGCCTAGAATGCTACCAGTGAGCAATTCTTACGGGAGCTCAGCAGGGCAGAATGCTGATAAGAATGTGGACAGTGAAGGTTGTACTGATGAGGTTTCAGATGGAAATGAAGACCCTTGAAAACTGAACTAGAGGCCATTCATGTTACATTCCAGTAAAGAACTCATCTATGTTTTGTCCACAGCTGGAGATTTTGTGGGTGGCTGAGTTTAAAAATGATGGACTAGTTTACTGGCAGAAACCAAGGCAGCTCAGCATTCAATCTGTGGCATAACTATTGCTGGTTGCTTTCAGCCAGGTTTACAGTGTGAGTCAGGAACAAAAAGTACAGCAAAAAGATTTGAAAACCATGCAGTATTGCATTTAAAGCTGTAATTTAGGACAGTGAAGTTGCTAACAAGATTAGTGCCATTAAAAGGAAGCCACTTACTTTGCACCAGGAGAATAGGAAAGGTGCCTTGCGGGTATCTCAGGAATCAGCAAGACCTCACCCATCGCAAACTAGAGACTTTTGCTTGTGACCCCTGGGCCAACCCACTCACACAGGGCTACCTAGGAAAGTTGTTTCCTGGAGAGCAATAGACCCTACATTCAGCCATCCAGGTACTCAGAGGTTGCTGCAGCCATGGCTCAAAGGGGTCCATCTACTACTTCCATTGGCAGCAGTCCATCGTATCATATATATGGTGCTGGTTTTCCAACATGCAGAATACAAGAGTTAAGGACTCAATGAGGCTTCCACTGAGATTTCCAAGGAAAGTTTAAGAGGTCAGTCAGTGTATAGCAGGGTCTGAGTTCCTAAAAGCTGCCCCTGAGAAGGTGATGGATGAAGCTCTGAGAGTGAACCCAATACTGCAGTAGAGACACCAGGAAGTCAGAGATGTCAGGTATATAGAACACCTGTTGAGGAGAGCCACAGTCAGAGTACAGACCTAGCTGGAGAGGAAAGCCATGTGGATTAAGGCCAACAGAGCCATAAAGGCAGGCCTGCCCAAGCCCTTTAGAGTTCCATCTTACCACCATATGGCTCAGGTACTGGAAATGGAGCTACCAGACTTAATATTTGTCCTGCTGGATTTAAATCTTGCTGTGTCCTGATCCTTCCTTTCTCTGGCCCTATTATTCCTTTTTGGAAAGTGAATGTTTACCTGGTGGCATTGTATCTTGGAAGTAATGTTACTATTAGTAGTAGTAGTAGTAATGTTGTTGTTGTTTCAGGTAGGGGTTTACCTTGTGTATCAGAGAGACTTTGGACTTAGACTTTTGAGCAATGCTGGAACTGTTAATATGATGAATGCATTTTATATTGTGAGATGCACATAGGCTTTTGGGGGCCAGAGGTGGAATGCTATGTATGATTTGGATCTTAAATATCCCCCAAAACATGTGTGTGGAAAGCTTGATTCCCAGCTGATGGCACTATTGGGAAGTGGTGGAAGTTTTAGGGGAAGGGTCTAGTGGGAGAAGGTAGATGATTGAGGATGTGACCTTGAAAGTTATACTGAGATCCAGCCTCCCCACCTCCTCTGCTGAGAGTCATGAGGTGAGAGGCTTTCCTCTACCATGAACTACCATGATGCATTGCCTCACCACAGGCCAAAGCAACAGGGCCAAGTGATGATGGACTGAAATCTCTGAAACCATGTGCCTAAACAAACATGTTTTCCTTTTAAGTTGTTTTTCTCAGGTATTTTTTCATAGCAACAGAAAATTAATACAGGAGTGATGAAAGTGTTCTACAATTAGATGGTGGTAATGATTGTACAACTTTGGGAACATGCTAAATACAACCGACTTGTACACTTTAAAAGAGTGAATTTTATGGTATGTGAATGGTATCTTCATTTAAACAAAAAATCAACCAAAAAGAGACTTAACGCCCCTGACGCTCTTCTTCCTCCAGTTATCATGCAGCTAACAAGCTGTTTTTATCCAAGATTCTTCCAATGGCTCCCATTCATTTTTACTCCCTCTTCCTCACCTCCCATTATACATTGCTCCCTAGAATGTGGCTTCTTCCAACACTGTGGCTCAAATCTACTCTCTTGAAACTATTCTGCAGCTATGACCCTGCACATTCCTGGTTCTCCTCCTCCTCTCCACTTTTTTCTGTCTTCTGGCCTTCCTTTTCTTGGCATGCCTATTTTAAATGTTGATGTCTCTGTAGCTCCTTCCAGAATCCTTCTTAGGTTATAGGACTCATATCCATGAGTTCCTTGCTGTGCTTTGAATTCTAACATCCACCTGATTCCCCAAAGTTTTTTCAAACTTGGCATGTTATAAAGAATTTGTCAGCTCACTTTCTCCTTCATGCTCTCCTCTCCAGGAGTGAAATCTGTTACCACATGCTAGGACATAGGAATCCTCCTTGATTCTGTCCTTCCTTCTGCTAGAGTCAGTAACCTATTTTTTTAAGACCACTTGGAAGTGCTCTTAAATCCCACAGTTCTCTACCCATATGAATACAACTTTAGTCTATGCTCCTTACAAGCAGTAACTGACATTGTTTTTACCAGTGTTACTGCACAGCTACAGGGCCCTTGCATTTCCTTGGTTGCATCGAACATTCATGGAATTTAAGCCATCTTCATACATTAAGGGAATGAAGTCCCAAACAAAGCTATTCATACTAGACAAGTTTTTGTAAAACCAAACTCCTTGGGAACCATTACATATCTATTAAAACTTCCAATACTCTTGTAAAAGATGCTCTAGGCCAATGATAGTGAACCTTTTAGAGCTTTCAATGATACAAATGGCCCCCTGTAGCACACATGCTGTAGGTTCACCACCACTGCTGTAGGTGAAAAGGAAACACAGGCCTATACCAATACCAGCCTGATAAAACTAACATGACTTTGGGTACATTAAGCTTTTGAAAAGTGTGGATTTTTGCTAAAAAGACAAAATGATGAAATTCATAGGATTTGTTCTGCTCTTCCTTTTTACTTAAACACAAGTTAAAATACCAAAATAAGTTAGATAATGAATTTCCCCAAAAGATCTGGTCACCTGTTGTACTTGAAATACTTTTTAATTTTATCTCCATAAAGTATTTGTACCAAACTACTCTCAACTGAAACACACGTTTATATGAAAAGGAGGCTTTCACTGAGAATTTAGTAAGGTATTTGGCAACAATAATGGGCCAAATAAGTAACTCCTCTGTGATATTTGAAATTCAGATAACTTTATTTAAGTTGAAAAATAATTCTTAAAACTGCATTTAGACTCGAAACATTTTTGTTATAAATATCACCAGGAGTATTTCTGAGTAAGGCAGAAATATTTCTAAGTTAAAAAGACCAGATTTGACTTTGTACTTCTTTAAACAATTATAGAGCATGGAGGGTGAAATAAAGTATTTACAGAGAAACAATATTTACATATATATTCAGAGGTACAAATTTGGTGACAGAAAAGACTTCAGGACATGCATCTCAGAAGCAGTTCTCAAAGAGCTTAGTTCTATTTTTTTTTAATTTTGGGGGTGTTATTTTTTAATTTGGCACATGGTTGTAGTACATTATGATTACATTCATCATGGGGGGTTGGTACATGTATATGATATTTCTCAATTCCTTTTTTTTAACCCGTCCCTCCCTCTCTCCCCCCTCTGCACCTCTTGGATAAGATAGATAGATGATAGATAGTGTAATATCTATCTATCTATCTATCTATCTATCTAACAAATGCATACATACGTCAGGAAAGAAAAACCTGTAGAAGTATTTTAATACTAAATTTATTGAGACATTACAAGATTAATGTAAGTTACCTATGGCCTCTAGAATTACAAGACCACCTCCAAGTGGTGGTCATCAGCTTCCAGACATTAGTACAGCAAACTGCAGCTGGGGTAACCTTAGTCACTGAGACTGCTGCTCATGCATTTTCAATTTCTTCTCTAAGGGCTGGCAGTGTAGTGGGTTTTCTGTGATGTGCAACATTCTCTAGGGTCCCCCATGTGAGGGTAACACCAACTGGTGAAAAAACATCATACTAATTTTCTTTTCCAGAAGTGTGTATACATTTTTTGGCAGACTCTGTGTGTGTGTGTGTGTGTGTGTGTGTTTGTGTGTGTGTGTTTGTAATATATAATGATCACATTCCTCATAGGGACTTGGTGCGTGTACACAGCACTTGACAATCTCCCTGTCTTTAAAATTAATCTCCTTTCCCTCCCTTCCCTCTCTTTTGGTTCCCTTTCCATATGTCAAAGATCCATCTCACAATTTCCTACTGTCTGTTCTTTATTTTGGACTTTATTTGTATATTGTAGTTCTCATATAAAAGAAAACGTGATATTTAAGTTTGTGTGTCTGATTTACTTCAATTAACATTATGATCTCAAGGTGCCTCCATTTTCAAGTTTGTCTTTATGGTAGGGTGTATAAATACCACATTTTCTTTATACATTCATCTACTGATGGACAGTTAGGCCATTTCCACGATTTAGCTATGATGAATTGTGCTGCTATAAACATGGGTATGCATTTCCATAGTGGTTGTACCGGTTTACACTCCCACTAACAGTGAAGAAGAGTTCCTTTTTCCCTGCAGCCTCCCCAGCATTTGTCATTATTTAATTTTTTGGATGTAGCCATTCTTTCTGGAGTGAGATGTAATCTCAGCATTAATTGAATTTGCATTTCTTGAACACCCAGCAATATTTAATATTTTTTTCATGTATGTTGTAGTCAGGGTTTGCAAGGGAAACAATACAATACAGGACACATAACTTATAGAGTTATTTTGTAATAGTCACCCAAAGAGTCATATACAGAAAGTGCAGGAAATCTGTCCACACACTAAAGACCCAAAGAATCCAGCTGAGGGCCTGGATCCTACAGCAGTGTCCTGCATGAGTCCAGCTGAAGACCTAGAGCCCATGGCAATGCCTCCACGAGTTCACTAGAGGCCCAGAGCCCACAACAATGTCTCATGCAAGGATATTTCATGTATCTACGCTGGGAAGGCCCAAAGGTCAGCAGTGGAAGCTAGAAAGTCTGCACCAGTAGGATGAAGGATCTGTGCCAGCAGGCTGAGGGATCTATCCCGGAGCCAGGAAGTGACGCTCAGAGTAAGAACTGGAGCTCCCCCGAAAGTCATCATAGCCATCCTCAGCAACAGTGAGGTCCCGAGCTCCTCCGACGATGAGAACAGCCAAGTTCCTATCAGGAAAGCCAGCGTGACAAGCTCCTCAAGGAGAACCGACAGCAGCAACTCTTCCTCTCCAGTTCTCCTTTTTATGTTGTTGGCAACAGTCCTCAGGTGGGCCCTCCACACCAGGCACCACGCTGATTCAATTCAGCTGGGTTTTACAAGTTGACCACCAATTGTCAATCCACCACAATGTATTTATTGGTCATTTGTACTTCTTCATCTGGGAAATGTGTATTCATTTCAGATACACATTTTTTGATCGGGTCTCTAAATTTGGGAGATCTATTTTTTTTTCTTCTATATATATTCTAGATTTTAGTCGTTTGTCTGATGAGTAGCTGGCAAAAATTTTTTCCCTTCTGTGGATTGTCTCTTCATTGCGTTGGTGGTTTTCCTGGCTGTGCAGAAGCTTTTTAACTAGATATGATCCCATTTGTTGATTCTTGGCATTATTTCTCGTGCAACTGGTGTCTTGTTCAGAAGTCTTTGCCTATGTCTTCAAGAGTCTTAACTATTTTGTCTTCTAGCAGAGTGTTTTTGTTTTAATATTTAGTTCTTTCCTCCGTTTTGATTTTAGTGTAGTTTATGGTGAGAGACAGGGGTCTAGGTTCGCTTTTCTGCATGTGTATAGCCAGTTTTCCCAGCATCATTTGTTAAAGAGGTTATCTTTCCTCTAGTGAAAGTATCTGGGCCCTTTGTCAAAGATAAGGTAGCTGAGTGTGCCTGGAGTTGTTTCTGCATCCTCTATCCTGTTTCATTGGTCCACAAGTCTGTTCTGTTTCATTTTGTTTTTTCCCCAATACCATGCAATTTTTATCATTGTAGCTTTGTAGTATAACTTGAAGTCTGGGATTGTAATGCCTCTTGCCTTTTCCTTGTCGCCCAAAATTGCTTTTGCTATTCTAGGTCTCTTCTGGTTCCATATGAATTTTAGGATTATTTTCTCTAGTTCTGCGAAGAGTGCTATTGGTATTTTGATTGGCATGGCCTATCCAGGAACAGGGAATATCTTTCCATTATCTGATATCCTCTTCAATCTCCTTTTTCAGAGTACTGTAGTTTTCATTGTAGAGGTCTTTCACTTCCTTGGTTATGTTGAATGCTGAGTATTTCACTTTACTTGATGCTATTGGGAAAAGTATTGTTTCCTTAATTTCTCTCTCAGTGAGTTTATTATTGGTGTACAGAAATACTGATTTTTTAGTGTTGACTTTGTATCCTACTATGCTACTGAATTTGGTTATTCTAGGAGTCTTATGGTGGAGTGTTTGGGGTCTTCCATGTAGAGGATCATGTCACCTGCAAATAATAATCTAACTTCTTCCCTTCCTATAAATTTCTCTTTATTTCTTTCTCATGCCTGATTGCTCTGGCTAAAATATTGAGAACTATATTAAACAGGAGTGGGAATAGCAGACACCTTTGTCTTGTTCCTGATTTTAAAGGGAAAGCTTTCAGCTTCTCTCCACTTAATATGATGTTGGAGGGCTGGTGAGATAGCTCAGCGGCATAAGTGCCTGCCCGGCAAGTGCGAGGTCCTGAGTTCGACTCCCGGAACCCACATAAAGGAAAAAAAAAAGGGCCGGTGATATCGCTCAGCGGCACAAGCGGTTGTCCGGCAAGCATGAGGTCCTGAGGTCGACTCCTGGTACCCACCTAAAAAAAAAAAAAAAATTATGTTGGCCATTGATTTATCATAGATGGTGTAATGGTTGATTGATTGTGTCAACTTGAGA
Organism: Erethizon dorsatum; assembly: GCA_028451465.1. Classification (NCBI taxonomy): domain Eukaryota; kingdom Metazoa; phylum Chordata; class Mammalia; order Rodentia; family Erethizontidae; genus Erethizon; species Erethizon dorsatum. The sequence goes on along the minus strand of CM051827.1, from coordinate 101,613,133 downwards.
AGTTTAGAAGCTTAACTAAGTCAGCTCAGCAATTCCACACCCTAGGGTGGAGAATACCCACCCTAGGGTGGCTCATCAGCTGGACAGTATAAAGGGGAAATGAGGAAGGACAGACTTGCTTCTGTTCTTCAGAGGAGCTCCAGTCTTTGCCTTCAGCTTGGACGTCATCTCCTGGCTTCTAGCGAGACTCTTCAGCTTCTGTCTTGGATCCTTCAGCCTTCTGGCATAAACTCTTCAGCCTTCCATCACAGACCCATCGGACTCTTGATACAGACTTGCATGGGACACTGCCATGAACTCCAGACCTTGGACTGAAAGCTTCCTTCCATCTCCTATGTGCAAACACCCTCTGCACTCTTCCTCATCCAACTCTATGGCTGACCATCATAAGCCAATCTTGTAATTTCTTATACACTTGTATATCTCATGCTATATCTGTTTCTCCAGTAAAACACTGACTGATACAGATGACTTTTAGTAGACTGAGATAAAGACTTTCTATACCTATTTTCCTCAGGGTTTTTATGATGAATAGATGGTAGATTTTGTCGAATGCTTTTTGTGCATCTATTGAGATGATTAAGTGATTTTTGTCCTTGCTTCTTTTTATGTGGTGTATTACATTTATTGATTTGTGTAGGTTAAACTATCCTTGTATCCCTGGGATGAAGGCTACTTGGTCATGGTATATGATCTTTTGGATAATCTGCTGTGTTCTGTTTGCCAGTATCTTGATGAGGATTTTTGCATCTATGTTCATCTAAAAGATACTGGCCTGTAGTTCTTTTTTGGTTGGGTCCTTCTCTGGTTTTGGAATTAGGGTAATGGTCACTTCTAGGAATGACTTTGAGAATACTGCTTCTCTTTCAATTTCATTAAAGAGTTTGAAGAGTGTTGGTGTTAGATCTTCTCTAAAGTTCTTGTAGAATTCAGCAATGAATCCATCACAATGTGGGATTTTCTTTGTTGGTAGTTTTTAAAAAATTACTTCTTGAATTTCATTGACTGATACTGGATTATTTGGAATGTTTATATCTTGGTTAGTTCATGTGTATCTAGGAATCTATCCATTTCTTCTGAATTTCCCCTTTTATTTGAGTATAGGTTCTCCAAGTAGTTATACATGATCTTCTGGATTTTGGCAGAACCCACTGTGATTTCACCTTTTTCTTTTCTTTTTTTACTCTTTTTCATTTCTAATTGCATGGATTCAGGTTTCCTTATTTTGCTAAGATTGGCTACAGGTTTGTCTATTTTGCTTAATCTTTCAAAGAACTATCTCTTTAATTCATTGATTCTTTATATTGTTTTTTAGTCTCAATTTTATTTATTTCACCTCTAATCTTTATAATTTCCTTCCTCATACTAGCTTTGGGTGTAGATTGTTCTTATTTTTCTAGGACTTTGAGGTCCATCAAAAGGCTATTTATTTGAGTTTGCTATGTTTTTTTGATGTGAGTATTCACAGTTGTAAACTTCCCTCTTAGGACTGCTTTCCTTGTGTCCTATAGATTTTGGTATTTTGTACTGAGATTTTTACTTGATTCTAGGTCCTGTCTAATTTTTTCTTTAATTTCTTCATAGATTAATTGATTATTCAAGAGGGTATTGTTTAATTTCCATGTGTTCACTTAATTACTGTGATTTCTTTTGCCATTGATTTCTAGTTTTTTGGTTTTGTTTTGTTTTGTTTTTAATTTTTTGGTACCGGGAATCAAACTCAGGACATTGTGCTTGCCAGGCAAGTGCTATGCCACTAAGCTATATCCCCGGCCCTGATTTCAGGTTTAATTGTACTATGATCTGAAAATATGCATGCAATAATTTTGATTTTTTGCATTTACTTAAGCATGTTTTATTGGCTAGTATGTGATCTATTTTGGAAAAAGTCCCATGTACTGCTGAGAAGAATGTGTATTCTGTTGTTGTTGGGTGGAACATTCTATAGATATCTATTAACTCCATTCATTCAAAGGTTTGGTTCAACTCTGCTATTTCTTAGTTGATCTATTTGTGACAGTGGGGTATTGAGGTCCCAGTACAATTGTATGTATTGATGTTTATCTGATATTTCATGTCCAATACTGTTTGTTTTATAAAGTTTTGTGTGCCAGTGTTTGGTACATAAATCTTTATAATTATCTCTTCCTGTTGAATTGTTTCTTTAACCAATATGTAGTGACCTTTGTCTCTTCTGATCAGTTTTGGTTTGAAATCCACTTTGTCTGAAATTAGGAAAACTACTCCTGCTTTATTTTGGGTTCCTGCTGCATGCATTATTGTCTTCCATCCTTTCCATTTTAATCTGTGAATTTCTTTTTGAATTAAATGTTCCTTGCATATTAAATATTGTGGGGTTTTGTTTTTTGACCCATCCTGCCAGTCTGTGTCTTTTGATTGGGTAATTGAGACCATTCATGTTGCGTTATTACTGATAGGTATTGACTTATTTCTGTCATTGCATTGTTTTCCTGTTGCTGATTTCCTTATTTTTTACTCTTCTTTAGCTGCTCCTCCTGCTAGGTGTATTCATTCATTTTGAGTTGTTATTGGCATTAATGTCTTCTTGTCTCTTTCCAGGATATCCTTGAGAATTTTTGTAATGCTGGTTTGGTAGTCATGAATTTCTTGAGATGGTTGTTGTTGTCATGGTAATACCTTATTTCTCCATCAATTTTGAAGGAAAGTTTTGCAGGATACATAAGCCAGGGTTGCAAGCCTTACTTTTAGGGCTTGAAACATTTCACCCCAAGCCACCTGGCCTTTAAGGTTTGTGTTGATAGGTCTGCTATAATTCTAATGGGTTTGCCTTTATATGTGATTCATTGCTTTTCTCTAACAGTTTCTATGATTTTGTCCTGGTGATGGACTTTTGTCATCTTCTTTGTCATAGCTACTTGGGTTTTTATATGCCTCACTCACCTATATGTTTATTTCTTTCCATATGTTTTGGAAATTTTCTGCCACTATTTCTGTGAACAGTGTTTTTATGCTATTTGTGGTATCTTCTAATTTTTCAGTTATTTCTATTATTCCTAGATTAGTCTTCTTTGTGTCATCTAGCAGATGTGCTTTTCATGTTCTCTTGTTGCCTTTAAGATATCTTTGAGTAGTTGGTCTTTGAAGACATCATTGTCTTCTAGTTCTGAAATTCTGTCCTCACACTGGTCATTTCTGCTGCCCATACTTTCAATGTAATTTTTAATCTCCTGGATTTCTGATTGGAACTTTTTCATGGACTCTAATTCTTTGCTAAACTGTTGTTCATGTTTTGTATCATTTTGTTTAGCTCATCTAGCTTCTAATTAATATCTTTTGAAAGCTCCTGGATCATTTTATTTACTACTTCCATTACCTGTTTAGTTATATTTTCTGTCATCCCACTGAGAACCTCTCTGGTCTGTTTTCTAAGCTCTTTCATTATCCTTTTGAATAATTTGTATGTATGGCTTATTCTATGCCCCCACACGCCCTCTGGATTGACTTCAGGGGAGTTGGGAGTTTGGGAGGCATTTTGTTGCCTTGTCTTCTCATGGTCCCTTCATTTGTTTTGTTTTGGCTGAGGTTCATGCATGCTTATTGTGTAAAGACGTAAATGCTAGTACAGAGGTCACTTTAGTTAGTTGCTTTTCAGTTATGTATTTTGGGCATGGCTAACTGTAGTCCTTGCCTCTGTTCTAAGATGCAACCACCTCAATTAATTTGGGAGGGGAAGATGCAGTGTAATTGGCCTAACACTGAGTTCTCAGGAAATGTACCCTAGTATTGTTAATTTCAGAAATGTAATATGGGTGTTAGCTTATGGAGAAAACTCATTAATAGCAAAAATTATGTGATCAATATGAAGCAAATCAGCTACAGTAGTTATCATTCAAGGCAACTTGGGTATTAGCAAACCAGAAGAACCAATTATGCACCACCCTTAACCCTGTAGAAGAAATCCACAATTATAGCATAAACATCAAGACAACCCAGGTATTGACCCATAACTATTATGCAGTAAATGTGACAGCTATAGCTCCTCTAATGTTTGAAAAGAATTCAACAGTAATTTTATAGAGTCAAACTAGCTGAAGACCAGTAAAGGTTTATTGTTATAGTATTAAAGATATAGGGCATTGGGAATAAGGGAATGCAAGAAGAAAATTTAAAACCTTAAACTAGGAAGAGAAGGAAGAGAAAGAAATGGGGCAAAGGATCCTAATGGGGTTACAGGGATGTTTATAGAATTAGGTAGGTGTAACAGAAAAAATTGATGAGAAATAGGTAATAAAAAGGGGAGAAAAGAAGAAATTACATGGTGAAAAAAATAAGAGAAAATTAAAAGGAGGAAAATTAAAAGGGCGAAGAGGAAAGAACAAATAAAGAAAGGGGAAAAACAGAAAACACAAGTACAAAAAAGAGGAAAAAAAAGAAACAAGGAAAAAAGACAGGGAAAATCTCCCTACCCTCTATAAACTAGTGAAGAAGAAAGAGGAAAAAAGAAAGAAAAACACACTCATAAAAGAAACAGAGAAAAAAGAAAAGAGAGAAAAAGACAAAAAAAAGAGAAAAAACTCTCTGTTATTTTGAATGTGTGGTTTTCTTCCAGAATCTACAATTTGGGGGGCAGTGTCCAAGTCAAGACATGTCCCTGGGGCCGGTGAGATGGCTCAGCGGCGTAAGCGCCTGCCTGGCAAGTGCGAGGGCTGGAGTTCGACTCCCGGAACCCACATACGAAAAAGGGGCCGGTGATATCGCTCAGCGGCACGGGCGCCTGCTGGCACGCGAGGTCCTGAGGTCGACCCCCAGTACCCACAAAAAAAAAAGACATGTCCCTGTTCATGCTGGTAGATAAAGAAAGCAGTCCGACCCCAGATCTGTGCTGAATGCAGGCATCGGCAGACAGTAGGACAAGTAAGCAAATGTTGCAACTTTCAAATCCTGTGCATTGCAGGCTGAGCCTGGCCTCTGGCTAAGGACACTGACTCCTCAGGGGGTTCTCTTTCCATCCTCCTCTCTGACCATTGGCTGTCTCCCACGGCTGTTCTTCACCCAGTTTCTTTGGGAATGTAACACTGGGATCCTGGAGTTTGAAGCCAAGTGGCTACTCTGTGTCCCAGGTACAAACAACCAACCCTTCCTCGGAATGGCATCTGACCAAACATTCTCTCCAGGGATATGGCAGGCGCTTTTATTAGAGTCACTCATTAGCAGTTGCCTGTAGAAGGACACCCTGGGAGCAGAGTCCTGCATTCTCCTTGCAGATTACAGCTGCCACCAGTCCAGTCTATTCTGCTGCAGCATTTATCTGGGAAGAGAAACGTTTCCTTTAACTTTGTCTTGCAAGCCACAGTGAGCTGCTTGCAGCCCACTGATCTGTGAGAAAGTGCAGAGGGTCCCTTCCCTTCTCCATGTTGTGTTCTGTTTCTTCAGTTTCTCTGTATCTTTCAATAATTTTTTTTGTCAGATCCCTCCTGACTCCTGGGGAACTGTTTTTCTCTGTGTTTTTTCTCCAAGTTGTTTTCACAAGTCTAGACATCAAATCTCAGAGAGGTTGAGTTGTTGTCATTCACTACTCTGCCATCTTCCTTGTATTTCAGTTCTATTTTCTTGCATTTTAGGAATACCTAAATCCTTCTTCATCCTCAATCTTAGGAACCAAGATTGAGTACATGAAATATCCCATGCCAGCAATTTTATACTTGATAACTGCAGACAGTTATCAAGGTACATCTGCAGACATACTCAGTGATACCATGAGAGAGAGTGGTGGGTTTGTTTTGTTTTGTTTTGTTTTTGTGTGGGTACCGGGGGGTCGACCTCAGGACCTCGCGCACCAACAGGCACCCGTGCCGCTGAGCGATATCACCGGCCCCTTTTTCGTATGTGGGTTCCGGGAGTCGAACTCGGGCCCTCGTGCTTGCCAGGCAGGCGCTTATGCCGCTGAGCCATCTCACCGGCCCTGAGTGGTGGGTTTTGTAAAGAAGTTCAGGTACTTCGATGCAAAAGTTAACTGAACTAGTTCTCTTCCTCCTTAACAACGTTACTTGTTTGTGACAACTTTGTGTTTGCATTTTCAAGTTCTCCACTTGCAGAAAATTTCACTCATATTTGAAAATATTTTGCGCAGGATATTAGAATAGCATCTCCAACACGACTGAGATCTACATCCAAGGAAATTCACCAGAAAGTATCTTTACAACTGTGCTCTTGTTCAGGAGTTCTAAGTTGTTCAATATCCAAATCTATAACTTCATTTTATTGTCTGAAAATTTCTCCTGATTTGGTGTTTCTAATACTAGCACCAAAGTTTGCATTATCTTTAGCCCTTAGTGTAATGATGTCTTCATTCCCTGCACATTTTAGTATTTTGGTCCCGCTGGTAGGGTTAACACCCACAGCCGGGTTGCAGTTTGCAGAGATACATGCTGAAGCCTCAGAGCACTGAGTGTGTTACACCAAGGAGACTCCAGAAGAAGTTTCTGCCACCCAAGCTGATGTCCCAGCAGGTCTGGCTGATGACATCCTGGAGCACCTCCAGCTCTTTGTTCAGTATGGATCCAAGGACAAAGTGTACCTGCAATGTGATGTCAGAGTAACAATGATGCGACCACATGCCAGTGGTAAGGAGTAAGGCCTCCGTAGTTTAGGCTTCAAGAGACTCAGAGGGAGCAGGCTAACATCACCGGCCCACCGCACTTGCAACAGTTCATGCCATTGTTTTATTTCATCCCCATCCTGGAGGACCACCTGGATGGCTGTCCTTGAAAGAAAAATAATTGATTAGGAAAAAGATGGCGGATGAGTAAGAAGCAGGCAGCGAAACTCTCTCTAAAAGTTACCGTTGGAACACGGGAATATAGCGACCGGGAAAGCGCAGGAGGGGGGGAGATGCCTCCCCGGAACCTAGAAAAGTTCTGAAGCGCAATCTGGGACCCCCGGCACCAGTGAAGGGTACTTTCCAACAAAGAAGAAGGAGCAGACCGCGCGCGCGCACCTTCTACCATCCCAGGAATCGCAGCGCGACAGAAGCTCAATTCTACGGACACATGGTGACAGCTGGCGCCCAGGGAGCCCCCACGGAGGATCCTGAGACAGCGGCGAGGCGGGGGAGCGGCGGAGAACTACGCTGGCCGACGGTGAGTGTCTCTCAGCCACAGCTGCCCCGCGCCAGAGAGCGACCGGCCGGGCGCCATTGTGGGGGATGCGGCGAAAATCAGAGTGGCGCGAAAGAAAAACAGCGCTGGACACTCGCGCTCCGGACAGGGCAGCGCAGGGCCTCTCAGGCCCACAAAAGTGTGCTGAGGTCAGCAGGCAAACGAGACTGGTCTCTCAGCCACACCTGTCCCGCGCCAGAGAGCGACCGGCCGGCGCCATTGTGGGGGGCGTGGTGAAAATCAGAGCGGCGGGAAACCAGTGCAGGGAACCTGCACTCTGGACAGCGCGCTGCTCCTCTCAGACCCAGGGATAGTGAAAGGGCACTGAGAGTGGCAGGCGAGCTAGACTGGTCTCTGCCTGAAAGTACGGGCCTCTGCTCACCGCCCGCCAGAGGGCTGCTCCTGGCTTACTGGGACCGACCTGCACGGAACAGGACTTTGTCACCACACGGTGCCTGCCTACAGCAGAGTCAACACCTGGAACTGATCCTTTTTATTTATTTTTTTATTTTTTTTATTTTTTTTTTTTCTCACTCATTTGTTTTTTGTTCTGGCAAAGGGTTTTTTTTTTTTTTTTTGATGGGGTTTTATTTTTGTTTTGTCTGTTTTATTGTTTTTATCTTTGTTTTTGTTTCTGTATGTGTATTTGCTCTTTCCTTCATTATTCTCTCTGGTTTTTTTATATGAGTGTAAACAGCGCCTCTAACTTCTTTGTGATTGTGGTTGTGATCTGTTCTTCCTTTTATCCCTTCCTTCTCTTTTTACCACCAGTCCTCTGCACCAGTATCCCAATTTTAGTGGGATCCCTCTTGGTCCTCTAACCTTACATCTAATTCCTTCCTATTCTCCCAACACTCTATTTCCTCCTTAACTCATTTTAAATTTAAACTCCTCAGGGAAAAATTGACATACATAGGACTTGTATACTGCATATAATTTTTCTGGTGTGTTTTAGACTTTGTTATATAACCGCAACTCTATACAGCTAAAAGTGGTAAATAACTGGTTAGCTCAGTCTGTCATTTTCTAGGCTGTGTTTGATGCTTTAGTTAACATTATAGCCAAATGTGAAATAATTGTTCTAAACATCTTTCCTTCCTGATATTTCGTGATTGAGATTGACTAAGGGACACAGAAAATACAGTAGCACAGTACCAAAGAATCAAGGACTGGGCCAAACAGGTAGCAACTTCGCATACCCAACGAATTGAAGAGGTAGGATCTGGCAGAAAGCTCAAAACCCAAAAGCAAGCTCCACTTGGAAGATACTGCAGAGAAGTAGTCATCTTCTAAAGATCTTAAACACTAGCAATAAAGTAACCTACCATAGGTAATTTGCAAACATCACCCCAGGAATTAAAGAAAGGAAAAAATGAGACGACACTTAAACAAGATGCAACCCCACACATCCAATTCACCAAAGGCAAACCTAGGGGGCAATGAGGTGGGACAATCCGAAAGCCACCCACCTGGCCTATCTGAAGTGGTAAGAACAAAGCAATTGAATGAGGCTCTGGAAAAAATTAAAACAGAAATAATCTCACAGATAACTGCAGAGATAATGTCCACAATGAAGACCATGCTTAAGGACACTATAGCTGATACAGAAAAAAAAATAGATGAGCTTAAGAAAACTATAGAAACCATGAATGCTCAGCATAGGAAAGAAATGGAATCCATAAGGCAGATTCAAGCAGATATCCAAGAGAACAAAAATTCCATTGAAAGTATTTGTAGCAGATTAAGCCAATGCGAGGACAGGATCTCAGATATAGAAGACAGGCTTGCAATTAGTGATCATGAAAAGGAAGAATTCTTAAAAACAGCAAGGGACCATGAAAAATCAATTCAGCAGCTGCTAGATGACTCAAAGATAAACAACTTAAGAATAATTGGAATAAATGAAAAAGCAGGAGATAGCATCAATGACATTAAACCTTGTTCAAAGACATAATCAGGGAGAACTTTCCTGGAAGAGAAAAGGAATTTGACGCCCCTATAAATGAAGCTTTTAGAACACCAACTAGACATGATCAAAAAACAACTTCAGCCAGACATATTATAGTCAAGATCCCAGAAATTCAACAGAAGGGCAGAATCTTAAAAGCTGTTAGGGAGAAGAGACAAATCACCTATAAAGGAAAACCCATCAGAATCACAGCTGACTTTTCAGCACAAACCCTCAATTCAAGAAGAGCTTGGAATGATGTATTTCAAGCTCTAAAGGAAAATAATTTTCAACCCAGATTGATGTACCCTGCAAAACTATCTTTCAAAATGGATGGAGAAATAAAATACTTTCATGACAAAGAACATCTGAGAAAATTTATGACCACCAAACCAGCACTCCAAAATGTTCTGAAGGACATTCTAGAAAGAGATAGGAACCCCAACAGAAGGAATCCACCAGGCAGGGCAGATAATTAAATAGCAGGAAAGGGGAAAAACAAAGAGTGGGAACCAACAACAGGAAAATATCATGACAAGTATAAGTCAATACATATCAGTTTTAACCATCAATGTTAACGGTCTCAATTCACCAATCAAAAGACACAGACTGGCGAAATGGATCAAGAAGCAAGATCCAACAATATGCTGTATACAAGAAACACATTTAATTCAGAAAGAAATTCATAGACTGAAAGTCAAAGGATGGAAAACAATACTCCATGCCACAGGAACCCAGAAAAAAGCAGGGATAGCTATTCTTTTTGCAGACAAAGTGAACTTCAAGCCAAGAAGGATTCAGAGAGATAAAGACGGTCATTACATCCTTGTAAAGGGAACAATCCAAGAGGAAGAGATAACGATCATAAATATATATGCATCAAATACCAATGCACCCAGCTATATAAAACAAGTACTAAAGGACATGAAAAATCAAATAAGCACTAATACAATTATATTGGGAGATCTCAATACTCCACTGTCACAAAAAGACAGATCAACTGGACAGAAAATCAATAATGAAATAGTAGAACTGAACCAAACTTTTGAACAAATGGACTTAGTAGATGTCTACAGAGTGTTCCATCCCACAACATCAGAATACACATTCTTCTCAGCTGCACATGGGACGTTCTCCAAAATAGACCACATACTAGCTCATAAAACCTGCTTAAGGAAATGCAAAGGAATTGAAATTATCCCATGCATATTCTCAGACCATAGTGCAATGAAATTGGAAATCAATGGCAAAAGATCTCACAAAAACACCCTAAACACATGGAAATTAAACAGCACCCTCCTGAACAACCAATGGGTCACAGATGAAATTAAAGAAGAAATTAGACACTTTCTACAACTGAATGATAATGACAGTACAACATACCGGAACTTATGGGATACAATGAAAGCAGTCCTAAGAGGGAAATTTATAGCATTAAATACTTATATCAGGAAAATAGAGCAAGTGCAAATAAACAACTTAAGGGTGAACCTCGAGCTTCTAGAAAAAGAAGAGCAGGTTAAGCCAAAAGCCCGTACAAGGGAGGAAATTATAAAGATCAGAGCAGAAATTAACGTATTGGAGAATAAAAAAACAATACAAAGAATCAATGAAGCAAAAAGTTGGTTCTATGAAAGAATAAATAAGATTGACAAACCCTTATCCAACCTTATTAAAAAAAGAAAAGAAAAGACTCAAATCCATGCAATTGAAAATGAAAAGGGTGATATCACAACGGACCCTGCAGAAATCCAGAAGATCATCTATACCTATTTTGAAAATTTATATTCTACTAAGATGGAAAATGCAGAAGAAATGGACAGATTCCTAGATTCGTATGAATTACCAAAGCTGAATCAAGAAGATTTAAAAATCCTAAATAAACCAATATCAACCAATGAAAGTGAAGATGTAATTAAAAACCTCCCAACAAAGAAAAGCCCAGGCCCTGATGGATTCACTGCCGAATTCTACAAGAAATTTAGAGAAGACCTAACGCCCCTACTTCTCAAACTTTTCAATGAAATTGAAAGGGAAGCAATACTCCCAAATTCATTCCTGGAAGCAAGTATTACCCTGATACCAAAACCAGAGAAGGGCCCAATTAAGAAAGAGAACTATAGGCCAATCTCCCTAATGAACATAGATGCAAAAATCCTTAATAAGATACTGGCAAACAGAATCCAACAAATCATCAAGAAGATTATACACCATGACCAAGTTGGATTCATCCCAGGGATGCAGGGATGGTTCAACATACGTAAATCAATAAATGTAATACACCATATTAACAGAATCAAAGACAAAAATCACATGATCATCTCAATAGATGCAGAAAAAGCTTTTGACAAAGTCCAGCACCTTTTCATGATAAAAACCCTACAGAAAATTGGAATAGAGGGTCTTTATCTCAATCTGGTAAAAGCTATCTATGACAAACCAACAGCCAATATTATACTAAATGGCCAAAAACTGAAAGCCTTCCCTCTAAAATCAGGAACAAGACAAGGATGTCCACTGTCCCCACTCTTATTCAACATAGTTCTGGAAACTTTAGCCAGAGCGATTAGACAAGAGAAAGAAATAAAAGGAATAATGATTGGAAAGGAAGAAGTTAAATTATCATTATTTGCAGATGACATGATACTCTACACAGAAGACCCCAAAAACTCCACTAAAAAACTGCTAGATTTAATAAGCAAATTCAGTAGTGTAGCTGGATACAAAGTCAATACTCAAAAGTCAATAGCCTTCCTGTACACAAATAACAAACTTAGTGAAAGAGAAATTAGGGAAACAATACCTTTCACAATAACATCCAAAAAAAATGAAATACCTAGGAATCAACCTCACAAAGGATGTAAAAGACCTCTATACTGAAAACTACAGTATTCTGAAAAAGGAGATTGAAGAGGATATCAGAAAATGGAAAGATATCCCTTGCTCCTGGATAGGAAGAACCAATATAGTGAAAATGGCCATACTTCCAAAATTGTTATACAGATTTAATGCAATTCCAATCAAAATTCAACAGCATATCTCACAGAATTAGAGAAAACAATCCTAAAATTCATTTGGAATCAGAAGAGACCTAGAATAGCAAAGGCAATTCTGGGCAACAAACGCAAGGCAGGGGGCATCACAATCCCTGACTTGAAATTATACTATAAAGCTACTGTGATAAAAACAGTGTGGTACTGGCAAGAAAACAGACCTGAAGATCAATGGAACAGATTAGAAGATGCTGAAACAACCCCAGACATACTAAGCCACCTTATCTTTGACAAAGGTGCCAAACACATTCACTGGAAGAAAGATAGCCTCTTTAATAAATGGTGCTGGAAAAACTGGCTCTACACATGCCAAAGATTAAAACTAGACCCATATCTTTCACCATGCACTAAACTAAATTCAAAATGGATCAGAGACCTAAATATTAAAACAGAAACATTAAATCTGCTGGAAGGTAGGATAGGTAAAACCCTTGGAGACATTGGTGTAGGCAAAGACTTTATGAATAAAAACTCAACCGCACGGGAACTATCCCAAAGAATCAATAACTGGGATCTCATCTTATTAAAAAGCTTTTGCACAGCAAGAGAAACCACCAACAGAGTGAAGAGACAACCCACAATGTGGGAAAAAATGTTTGCCAGCTGTTCCTCAGACAAAGGATTACTATCGAGAACATATAAAGAACTCAAAAAAATCAGACCTCCCAAATTTAAAGACCCACTCCAAAAATGGGCATCTGAGATGAATACACATTTCTCAGATGAAGAAATACTAATGGCAAATAAATATACAAAAAAATGTGCACCATCACTAGTCATTCGAGAGATGCAAATTAAAACAACACTGAGATACCATCTCACCCCAGAAAGAATGGCTACTATAAAGAAATCAACTAATAACAAATGCTGGAGGGGCTGTGGGGAAAAAGGAACCCTTCACTGTTGGTGGGAGTGTCGACTGGTACAGCCACTGTGGAAGTCAGTGTGGAGATCCCTCAAAAAACTAGGGTTGGAGGTCCCATTTGACCCAGCTATTCCCCTTCTGGGCATCTTCCCAGAAGAATTAAAAACATCGTACCACAGTGATATATGTGCACCCATGTTTATAGCAGCACAATTTGTAATAGCCAGATCTTGGAAACAACCCAAATGCCCATCAACTGAGGAATGGATAAGAAAGATGTGGTATTTTTATACAATGGAGTACTATTCAGCCATAAAGAAGGATAAACTGGAGACTTTTATAGGTAAATGGATGCAACTCGAGAAAATACTCATAAGTGAAATAAACCAGAAGCACATGTGTAAGCATCGTATTGTCTCTCTAGTATGAGAAACTGAAAGAGTAAATAAGATCCAAAATGTACAATAGACATGGTGAATCAAAAAGAAACTGGTCAAAAGGAAAGAGAGACTGGAATAGGGAAAAGAAAGAAGGGAAAGGGAAAAAAATTGTATATATATATATATAAGATGGTTAAGATAGATACACTACCAATTTTACTTAGTTCATTGAAGAGTAAGGTTTGTGCCAATAATGTTTGGACAATTGAATGCTAATGTCTGGTATCCTGAATAACTAACTTAAAGATAGTAATACCTAATGTATTAACCCTCCTATTATGTTGTTTTGAAAATTTGTTCTTCTTTTGATTTGTTTTGTTTCTTCTTCTCTTTAAAAAAAATACTGAAAGAAAAATAAATAAATTTATACTCAAATCTAAAAAAAAAAAAAAAAGAAAGAAAGAAAAATAATTATCTCCATTTTGACTAAACCTGGCCTTATTTCCATGTACTGATATGTACAGAGCTGGCTAGCACTTTTCCTTATCCCTTCAATTGGCTTTAAGCAATGCAATTCGGTCCAGCCAATGTGCTGATGTGTAGTCTTTGAAGCAAGGCAACAGGTCAGTGTGTCCCCACCCCTTTCACTCCCAAAACACATGTATGAGCTGGGTGGGATGGAGAGCCATGCTCCACGCTGTCCGCTGGGATCGAGCCTCGAGTAAGAGGCTATGACTTCCCAGGGCATAGAAGATTACACATCAGAGCTGAAGCACTGACCCCAAAACATTAGATACTACCTCGAATGCACATTACTCCTTCCATATATCTCTCTCTCTGCATATTGCAGAGGTGATTTCAGGCCACTTACCTAGCCCAGCTTACGGTACTCACAGACTTCCTACCACTCTCACAGTCACTCACCCCTGAGCCACTCCCCTCCTCAAGAATTAATAAAGGCCAGGTTCAGCCCTGGGTCATGGCCTTTGTTCTGGTAACCACCACCCTGGCTAGACTTAGGACCCCCTTGGCTCCCCACGACTATAGATCTGTCTTAATGTCTTTATTCTAACCGTGGATTGCATTGGAAGTGGTAGATTGGAATTAACTCGCTAGAATTCCAATAACTTTCCTTTGGAATTACAAATATAAACCTCCCAGACTGCAACGAGAACCCAGAAGGGCTTGCTATACCCCATAGCTGTCTGACTTAGTTCAAGGGCAGGCAGAAACCCCAGTCAGGGCAATGAGAGTTGAGATGACATTTGGAAAGTTTCTGACAAAGATCTCTCTACCTGCTTTTCCTCCTTTCTGAAATTATTGAAACCACACGTAACCACAGAATAAAGACCGGATTTCTAGGGCCGGTGAGATAGCTCAGCGGCATAAGTGCCTGCCTGGCAAGCACGAGGCCCTGAGTTCAACCCCCAGTACCCACAAAAACAAAAAGGCTAGATTTCTAGATGGTTAAGGAATACTTAAGAAGACAGAATGGGAAGGTTGAAAAGAACCAGAGCCTTGATGACATTACTGAGCAGCAAGGTCAAGCCATACTTGAAGCTGGTATACAGTAACGATAACTCTGGATCTCCATTTTCTCATAAATCAAAGGTAACATGGATAATCTCTAAGGATTCTGCCAGTTTTCCCATCCTATGAGACTCTGAAGGGTAAATACACTCATAAAAATGTAAGCGAATTATATTTTGTCAGTAAGCGCTAAGGAAAACAACACTGTCTATTTTAATGCCGCAAAAGATAATGGAAACAGAGAGATGCAAACAGAAATCCTTAACCTGTAGTGGGAATTGCCTTAATCTCTTCTCTCCCCTCTGTCCTTTAGCTCCTTTTCCTACCCTCTGGGAATTGTTGGGGGTGGAGGATGGTGGTCTGGAAAGGAAGCAGGTTAGGTGGTCCTGCTTTAGAAGCCATGAGATGCAAGTCCCATTATCATTGGTGCTCTCTGCCCTTGAACCAGTTGTTCAAATTTTACCCTCTTCTACCCAAACTCTTTGACTTTGGTACACCCTGAGCTCAGTCCTTCGCTTCATCCCTTTCCCCAGATCTGACCCCTGAATTCTAAATTTAACTTGCCATCATCCCCACAAGTATACAGTCCAGCACTGGCCACCTTCAGTCAATTGGAAGTGGTGATATATTAGCCAGGCAAGTCTAGAGCACAGATTAGTTTATCTGTAACAACAGGGCATTGAGGAACGAGACCCAGGATGGTTATTTAGTGGAGGAGAGTCACTTAATAAAAGGGATTAAGTACTGCAGAAGCCTGAAGGTTTGAACAAATTGTTTGAAACACTGCACTAGCAATTTTGTGCAAAAGGTTTCATGTACCTGCTTCCTGGATACACAGCCTTTTTAAAGTGATGTATTTGGACATGCAGTGGAAACCAACACCATAACTTGAAAAGGTATTATTTGGATCCCTGGTAGGCATTTCCCTGGGACTCAGGGACCATACTCTGAGACCCTGGGAACCTCAGGAAGAGGTTATATGGAGAGAAGTCCCAGTTGCTTTCCTGGAAATAGAAAATTAAGAGCACCGTGCTGGTGAGGTTCATTCTTTGTTTTGATTTTGCCAGATTCATGGAAAAGACAGACCCTCAGTCCAGTTTTGATTGACTCATTGAACACTATATGACCAGATAACCTTTGCATGCAGAGACAGTGTTCCTTTTCTGAAGGAGTTCAGGAGTTGGGGGAGGAAACTGACTCCACAGGGTCCCACCAGGGAACAGAGCTCACCCCATACAACTCAAATGAAGAGACTTCAAGGAAGGAAGACCTACAGAGGTCTGGGCGGGAGGGGCAAGGCATCCAGATAATCAACACCAGTAGAAAACAATTAGCATCCCTCAGGAGGAAGTGACAAGTAGAGAGAGCAGGGCCCATTGAGTAGGACTCCTACAGGGGCTGCAGCCTGCGGGAGATCCAGCTCCTGCCCTAAGGGTGGCTTCAAGACAGGAGCAGTTGGCGGTGGCAGTGGTGGAGTTCCTTGACCTCTCCTGCTTACCAGCCTCCTGCAAAGGCCCTTCACTACCTGATCCGAGCAGAAAACCCGCTGCAAGGAGTCTAGATGGTGCAGTGCGTAGAGATCAGCTGTTGAGGGAAAGAAAGGCCAGAAGGGTGGAAAATAGAATAATTAGTCCATTCCACCCCATTTGCCATCCAGCTTCCATTTTTGCCCATCATATGGTTTTATATGACAAAAACCTCATCCCAAGCACAAGGACACACAAGCGTAATCAACCATTGTATTATTGCTGGTGGCATCCTTTCAAGTGCCCCACCGGGAACCTAAATTTTAAGATTGGCCACCACCAGCACATTTCCTGTAACGTAGTAGGAAAGGAGAAAGGGGAAATGGCAACTTAGTATAAAATAAGTGTGCCCCTTCACGAGTCACTGCTAATAATCATAATTTCCTTCTTTCCTCACCCTCCCTGGGCTCACCTTATTCCCTACTAAGCATTTAATGGGCAGCATCACCCAAACTTGCATCTCCAAATGGCTGAGCCCTTACCAGTTCTTTCTACACCACATTGCCAGTTCTCCATTGGCCTTTGTCAATGCACATGGAAGTTCTCAGAAGTGGCCACAGGAATTCCCTGGGTTCCGAACAGTTCTCTGGCCGCATTGCATAGAGCAACTCCATTTCCCCTGGTCATCCAGTCCAGTGATCCCTCCTGTCCCCGTTGGTTCAGTGGCATGAAGAATCTCAAAACAGCCAGAGGGAGACTCACCCTCCAGCTCCTCAGAGCCATGGCCACGCCCCTCAGTGGGAATGTTCCTCCTTTAGGGACCAACGCCCCACACCTGTCACACCTGAGATCATGGCGCTGGAGAGCAAAGGTGCTATTAATTGGAGCATTAGCTGTAATTGCCAGAAGGGCAACTCGTATCTTTTCCCCTTGGTCCCTGGCCCAGGTGTCCCTGTCATGAAGAACACAACACCCAATCCTGAAAACAAGATTAGAGTATAAACAATATCCTACAGGTGAGCTCACCTCTTGTGGCGTCATCTCCCAGCCAGCCTGCTGGGTCCTCCCTGCAGACACCTGAAGCCCTATGCTGAGGAGGACAGAGACGTCGCCACTTTTGGTAACTGTATCTGTGTCTCTTTATCACACTATTTTAACCTTGCCCTACATAAGATGCAACCATGGCTTCTGGCACAGTCCTAACTTATGCTCCTTCTGGTTAAGCTACTGGAGGTGGTGACATAGACTCTCTAGCTCTGTAACCTAGGCTTAAATATGATAATTTGCTGCCCACTGCCCAACAGCCCTGTGCCTCAGAAGCCCACTCTGGCACTGCTTTTCCTCGGTGTTATCCTTCTAGGGTGGAGGGCAACAGGGAGATCCCCAGAACCCAGCTGAGTGGCCTGAATCTGCTCTGCATTGCTCCTGCTCCATCCAGATCCACTGCTGTCCAGATATAACTCGACTTAAAAGCTCTCTGCTCACTGGCCCCTGTCTCCCACCAACCTCTCCTGCTCTGTTCTGTTAATCATATGGTTATGCCCAGTTGCTTTTGGTCTCACCAGAGAATTCTCATAGTCTTCCTGGTGGCTATCCAGATCCAACAACCTCCTGCTTCCTTCTGTAGCATCCTCAGAGAAGGGGAGAATAACCAGATAGTTCACTGTCCTAGGCTGAGATGAGGGCACAGAGGGAGGGAGGGGACAGGTACAGAGAACCTGCAATATGGTGTGGCAGGGGGGGAGTGGGCATCACAGTAAGGCAGTTACATATGGCACGATTCCAATTTGTATGAAACTTCCAGAACAAGCAAATCCATAGAGACAGAATGCAGATTAGTGGTTTCCAGGGGCTGCAAAGAGGCAGGAATGTAGAGTGACTGCTTAATGGGTATGAGGTTCTTAATGGGTGTGGGGTAATGGAAATGTTCTAAAATGACATAGCGGTGATCGTTGCCCAACATTGTGATGCACGAAATGCCTCTGAATTGTAAACTCTGAAATGGCTAAGATGATTAATTTTATGCTGTGTGAAATTTATCACCATAAAATATAGGAGTTAGATGTTACTGTAATTGTGGTGAGAAGACACTCAGGGTTATGGGGTGACTCTGGCAGTGACAGAGGCAAGCAGAATGGTAACAGAATTATTTGACCCTGAAGCACTTGGTACAACTGTTCCCTCCTGCACAGGAGGTGATGGGGATGCAGGAGAGTGCAGGAGACTGGACAGAGTTGAGGATGCTGAATCCAGAAAGGGATGAAGGCTGGGCAGCTGGGCTATGCACCATTTATTAATTTTCCTAACTGCTGTGGATTTTGTTGTTGTTGTTCATTCATTTATTTTCAATTCCTGGCATTCTCACTTTCACATTTGGAGCAAATACAAATGGGGGAACTCTTCCCTTGTGGGTCTTAGGCATAGGTAGGGACCTTGTCTCCATGCCCTGCCCACATCCCCACCGGCCAATCATGCTGGCTCTCAGACATACAGCCTAGTTCAGCTACTGGGGCTCTGAACCATAAGGAGTGATGCGGATACCAAGGAGACCAGGTGAGAGGTCAAGTGCTCTGGCAGCAGCGGCAGACAGAGTCTGGAGCTATGTGGTTGCATGTTCTGGGATAGCCGTGCCTGGAAGCATCTTCACCAGACTGATCCTGGGTCAGTCACTGCCCAACCTCCTGTTCTGTTTCTTTTCTGAGCCTGGTTCACCAGTGTCTTTCACTTCTTAAGATACCTGATAGTCCAATAAATTCCTTGACTGCTTGCATTAGCCAGAGCTTGTTTTGGTTACCGGTCACCAGGAACCCCATTGCATTGATGTAGCTTTGCCACCTCCCATCAAAATGGAGAGCATGGTGCATTCTTTTTTTTTTTTTTTTTTTTTTTTTTTTTTTTTTGTGGGTACCAGGGGGACGACCTCAGGACCTCGTGCGCCAACAGGCACCCGTGCCACTGAGCGATATCACCGGCCCCTTTTTCGTATGTGGGTTCTGGGAGTCGAACTCGGGCCCTCGCGCTTGCAAGGCAGGCGCTTACGCCGCTGAGCCATCTCACCGGCCCAAGCATGGTGCATTCTAATCAAATGCCTTTGGGCCTCCTGCAAAATAGAATGCTGTGTGCACCTGATTCTTGTGCATGCGTGTGTGTGTGTGTGTGTGTTTCAATTTCAACATTACAGATGTGAAAACAAAAAGCATTTCCATGCACCAAATTATTATAACCATGGCGATGGGCAGAAAGAGCACAGCTCAAGCCATTAGAAGACCAGGCTCTGGCTGTTGTGCAACCTTGGACACATCAGTTCCTTCTCATTTCAGGCTGAGATGAATTGTGAGGCCTTTCCCAGTGCTTAAGACTCTGTGATTCAAGAAATGCAAAATAGAAAACAATTTATATTAGCACCATGCCTAGAAAAACAAACTGTCCTCTCACGAAGAGGCTCCATGTGACTTCATATGAGACAACTAAGAAAAATTCAGTTGTCAGTATTTACCTTATTAAATAATGTGCAGCCCTGTAGATAAACAACAAAATGTAACACCAGCCACATCTCCCCCTGGGCTATGTCACCTGTGATGTTGACACTAAGGAGAGCTATGCTTCCCTGGCACTTCCTGCATGCCATTGCTCTAAGAGTTTTGCATATATTACCTCATTTAACCTTACAACAAGCTCATGGAGTGTTATTATGAGCTCATTTCAAGATGAAGAAACAGAGGCACAGAGAGGTTACGTAAGCTGCCCAAAGTCACACAGCCAATAGGTCACAAAACCAGTATTTAAACTCAAATTATCTGGCTCCAGAATCCAATCACTTTCTGCGTGCATGAGTGTGTGCATGCGTGCATGCATGTGTGTGTAAATTCACACAACAAAATTCATCGTTTAGCTATCTTAAAGTATGCCACTTAGTAGTTTTTTACACGCACAGAATCCATGCTGTTAATGATACACTGTGCTGTCTAGCTATGTGTACCATCAAATAAATAAACTCGACTTACAGTCATATCTACAGACCGGAGGCGGTGGGAGAGCAATCATTGCTTTCATCTGTTCCGTTGTATCCAATGGTAGTGATGTAATTTCCAAATGAAGGTTATAGAGTCAAGGTGCCATCCCAGTTTGGAAAGCTTCTGGTTCTAGACCATTTTGGGCCCTCACAAAAGCTACATGTGAGGGCTGGTGAGATGGCTCAGCGGCGTAAGCGCCTGCCTTGCAAGCGCGAGGGCCCAAGTTCGACTCCCGGATCCCACATACGAAAAAGGGGCCGGTGATATCGCTCAGCGGCATGGGTGCCTGTTGACGCACGAGGTCCTGAGGTCGACCCCCCGGTACCCACAAAAAATAAAATAAAATAAATAAATAAAGCTACATGTGACACTCATTTGTCACATTTCAGTGCTCCCGTGGAGGATTAGTACCCGAGAATCCCACACTTGCTCCAAAGGCTGGTCTACTTTCTAATGACGTCCGGTCTACAAAGTCCTGACCTACATTCTCTTTCACAAACAAGGCTCGGGCAGAGGGGCAGGACCTGAGAAAACTGGTCACCATTTCCTCTAAGATGATCCTTCCTGGCCTGGCTGTGTGTTGCCTGTGGAAGTTATCACCTCTGCTTCTGCGAAGTCCCTGTGCCAGTCACTCCCCGGCAGTGATCAGGGCACCTGTTTTGTATGAGCTGAGTGGGTGGTATTGGGCAAGCAGTTCTCAGCCTACCTAGGGAGGAAGCTGCTCGATGCAGCTCTTCCAAATACAATCTTCCCTCTCACTGGTCCCGATATTCCATGTGACCTGTGGGGGCTGGAGTGGTGGGTGGATTTGGGGCACATGTATTTCAAGGCTTCTCTCCCAGATATATCTCACCTTCCACATCCTCCCCAAACCACCACTGCCCCGCCTCCCATGCCAGGTACTCATAGTCTTTCCAGAACCACTGAAATTGATTTTGAGAATACTGTGGACCCTAAAATTCTGTGGTTCACACATTAATGTATTTCTCGGCTAAGTATTGCTTGGATGTGTCTATCCTGTGCCACACGTGGAGACACACAGGAGACTGAGACCCATGCTGAGCCAGGCCCTGCCCCTGGTTTGCCCTGGATAGGGTTGAGACAGACAGAGGACAAGCCAACAGTGTCAACACGACAGCAGGGACCTCGGGTGCAGGGATCATTTTACACACTGGGCATCCCTCTGGGACGCTTCCACTTTCTCTTTTCTGGGATTAGTGATTCCTTTGCCTTCTTTTCAAGGCTTCTATTTCCTGAGGATCAAACAACCACGTAACAACCTCTGACAAGTTCTCGACTCGCCGTCTACCTGCCTTCTGGGTGCAGACGCAAAGCTCGCACTCTGCACAACCCCACACCCGCTCTAAATCCTGCACGAGAACATCACGCTGCCAAAACCATTTTAATGAGGGGCTTGGTTCAGGCCTCAGCTACAGAACATTAATATTCATGGTTAGTATTTGTAAAAACCTTTATTTCCATCTTTTGTTTCTGTTGAGGGAGGGGAGTCTTCAAATGGCCAGAAATTCCCAATTCCTGTTTATTCTATCCAGGCCTCTATTTTCAGAGTATTTTCTTTTTGGCTCCATTATTTCATCAGGGTTGGCAAGGAAACTTAGTTCTGTTCCTGTCCAAGTGTTAAATGGATACTCATGTGTCTCTTTGCCACATTGGTATAATTAATTTTATTGCAAATAGGATTTTTCTTTTTTTCCCCTCTGCATGCAAATGTGGTATCCTTTCAGTGTTTGCATAATAGCAGTAATTCTTTCATTTGTACAAAAGGACATGCATTATTTTGGCAGATAGAGGAGCTCTGATGGGGAGATTATTACATTTCCAAAAGCAGAGAGAATAAATCAGAATTTATCCAGACACTGACTAAACCTCTCCCTACCCCAAGTACCACTGATCATGAGCCAAGCATCTAACACACTACATTTTCCTCCCAGACAACAAACCTTGTGGGACAGTAGGACCATGCAGGCTCTCCTCCATCCTCTGCCCTTCTTGGCCCTGCCCTCTGGCTTCTGGGTTGGTCAAAGGGAGGCGCCAGTGTGAGACTAGAAGATGGGAGGAGAGAGGCTGCACTCTTCCCCTGCTCCAGCCCAGCAGTGCCACCGGCCAGACTATGGCCATGCTCCTCCCAAGCCACAGCTCTGCCCTGCAACCCCACTCCCACCAGCTCAGGTCTCAGTGGACTCTGGCAATTTCCTCCCTTTGCTGTCTCAAGCTAGGACCTGGAGCTTCAGCACTCCTCACCTAACTTTGTCCACATCTCTGTAAACAATCCTTGTGTCCAATCCCTTTGATTGTGCCATCTCTTTCCTTTCAGGACACTGGGTGAAAACACCATATTCCTAACACTCCACTTAGCTTACTATGTCCCCCACTCCACCAAAAAGAAAAACCATAGCACTGGGAAAGTAGTAAGGAAGCCCCAATCCATGGGGATGTAGATCCCTTTACCTGTCCCCATGCAGTTTTTAAAGATTCTGCACAGCTGGAGAGGCACTTTCCCTCAGCACATCTCACTTCCCTGAGGCCAAGTCAGTGACCGACATCTGTTGGTTTTGCACTTCTGATCACAGCCCCCCAATTTCCCTTGCAGAGCCACCTCTTCTGTGCCCATCCTCAGCTCAGGAATTGAAACTCCCTAGCCTGGCCCTCAGAGCCTCACCTCCCTCAGGCTGTAGTGACTGCTTCAGAGAAGAACTCATGATCCAAGCTGTGAATCAGATGAAATTCTGGGACTTTGGCTACAGCAGCTAGAAGAGGCAGTGCCCTGGGAACTGAATAATCATGGAAAAACTTAGAAATGAGAAGAGGAAAACAAGGGTCTGAACACATCATTTGAGTCCTGGACCAAGCCTGACCTTGCTTTCACAATTACATGAGTAAAACTTCTGGGTTTTTTAGGTTTGCTTCATCTGGGCTTCTGTCCCTGAAAGAACCCTGGCTCATACACTAAGGATAGAAGCTCTTTACTCACTATGACCATCACAACCTGGTTAAGAGGGAGGCAGAGAAGAGAACAGAATTTAATACTTCTGGACCATCTATTGTGTGCTCTAGAACAGAGCACAATGCAAATGTAGGTTAATTTATTTAATTCTCAAAATAACTTTACTCAGCTAAGTCGAAGATCTTGCCAAGTGCTACACAATTAGCACATGGCAGAGTTAAGTTCAGACCAAGGACAATCTGCTCACAAAGTTCTCAATTTGCTCCGCTGGGACGTGCTGCGTGATCATCGTCCTTTCTCCGGCTCTCTCCTACGTTAGCATCACCGTCATCTCTGGGAAGCTCACTGGTGATCTGAACCAACAGAGTAGAAAACTGAGTTTTGCAGTTACCAGAAAACACACACTTTACACAAGCGTATGAGTGTGCAAATAAGTAGAACAAGAAGCAGGGAGTGATCAGGAGCAATGAACAGGAGCAGTTACTGTGTTGAGAAAACCGACTCCCATTTGAAGTTCTAGAAGCATTGAGACTTAGAGAAGGGAATCCAGAGACAGGAAAGTGAACAAAATATCCAGGATAGGAATGCCAGGCCATAAAATGATCCAGTTTGTACATTTACAAACTCAAATGGAGTTCTCCTAATCCTCCAAAGTTCTGTCCTTGGCCCCCTTCTCAATTTTCTTCTGATGTCCCTGCTTGGCAATAACAAGGCCAGAAAGCTGCTAACCCCCAGGTTCCTGTTTACCACAGTGCTTGGCACTGTCCTAAACTTCCGGGCAGAGTGGGGCAAGCTAGCCAGGCTTTCAATGTCGTCACACCTACCCTGCAGTTCACCTGGAAGGCCCTGGGAACAGTGAACCGGTAACCATGCTGGCCAGTGTTAAAGATGAAACCAACAGCCTCACAGTGGGTCCTCAAAGTCCCGGCACATCTAGGCTCTTGGCCCGTTCTGAAGAAAGAGACATCATAGGTTCTAACACTGACGCTTGTTCCAAATATGGTGTGAATCCAGCCCTGGAGGCCCGATCCTTTTGCTTTCTTCTGCAGAAACCCTGCTCCTGCCTCCCCCTTCCCTTGTAGTTATCTCATTAGAGACAAGCTTTCCCACGTGCACGAGTGCCTCACCATAAGCAGCACACTTCCTCCCTTCATCCATTACCAACAGGTGTTGGTCGTGCCGATGCTAAAGCAGGCAGACAGACCAATCCTCCACCCCCACCCCCAGTCAGTGTGTCTGCCAAGTCAAACACACAGAAACGCAGCACACTATTTTTAAAAGCAAGTTAAATAAGGTGACTTCAAAGTGGAGTCCTCCGGGACTGTAGTGAGTCCCTAGGCTTTTGGTTTTATGAGCCCAAGGGACCAAGCGGGTTAACTTTAATTGTTTAACTAGGCCGCTGAGGCCACGGAACTCTTGTCTGACAGGACAGTATTTATAGGCCCTGCATCATCTCATATTTTAACTGTTCTTCTCAGGTTGAGATTATCCTCCGGTTTGTTGGGAAAAAATTGTTTTAACTCAGGGGAAAAAAATAAACTGTCTCTTAATTAGTAGAAACTACTGGTAAAAATGGAAGAGTAAAATAATGTTGAGATGGTAACTTTTCAGTGGTGTAAAGGGCAGGAATTTAATATTCTTTCCTGGTCAGATTTTTTATTCTTAGCTATGGAAAATTTGAAGATGATATTTTGTCCACTGGAGGCTGGTGCAAATTTGATTGAAATTACTAGTCTGGAAAACTCAATTGAATCAAATTTCCTTCCTAAATGTATTACTGTGTTTTGATATAATTTTATTGTTCACATGGCCAAGACCGATGTGGTTTTCAGCATTTGGACTACACATTATATGTTATAAAAGAGTGTGTTTATTTTGCTGTTATTTTTCCAGCTGTGTCATAACCTCATGATCTGGTTGTTTTATTTATCAATGCTAATTGACACATATACTCGTTATTTACTTGTAATGGTAGCAATAGGCACTTAATATGTGCCAGATGTTGTGTGTGAGAACTTTAGACAAATCATGTCTTCCAGTCCTCCAACAATCCCATCAGTCTCGGCTATTGCCATCACATTAAAGATGAGAATGAGGCTTAAAAGGCTGTGTACCCTGCCAAAGTTCATACAAGTAGTAATCAGGAAAACTGGACATGAAGCCAAGACACAGTGATTCCCAGGGTCGCCCAAACCTCTCAGCCCCTGTACAAGGCTGACTACCATTGACAAATGATTTGTGCACTTTCCTCATCGAATTCTGCATTTGAATCATAGAGTTTCTGAGATAAATTGGGGGCGGGTGCCGTACTCCCTGAAGGACACAGAAACGCTTGCCAAAAACAACAGGATTTTAAATTGCCTTGTTTTCATCAAACAATAAAGATGTTTCTATATTTTGGAAATTTCTTCTACAATAAATATGAGTAAAATCATTTTAGTAAAAATTATTATTTAACTAGTAGTTACATAGCTGTAACACACAGCTTTCAGGAACAAAAATTAAATGTGTTCACAAACAAAATGAAAAGCTTCAAATGTAGATCAGATACCAGGCGAGATAAAGCATCAAAGATGAATGCTTTGACCTATCCTCTTCACTCCAAAACATTGCAATGATCGATAAAATATAAGAGGGGGAGAAAATAAATTAACATTTCCACTGAGGAGAATTAGAATGAATCACAATATGGCTGAGTGGGTTTGAAGCCACAGGGCTGATATGTTTGAATCTTGGCTCCCACAAGGTAATGAGAACTAAAAGTGCTTTTGTGTGCAAGGGTGGATCAATACCAGGCTCACTGCTTAAAGCCAGGAGCGGGGAGGGGCCTCTCTGGTCTACAGAAAGAAAACTATTGAGATAAAGAAATTATCGGCTTACTTCCTGTGACTAGGTACCACTTCCTAGCCAGGAACTGAACCAGCCACCTGCTTCCCCATGACAAGGCTACACTAGCTCTATCATCACTGCAGAGCAAAACACATCTGGGTTGATACTAGGAGCCTTAGCAAATCCCCCAATCTACTAGACAAACCAGACGACGGCAACATGTGTCACACACACATACACACATGCGCACTCAAAATATAGCTGCCATAACAAATGAAGAAATCTATCACTAAAATAGATAGCCTAGAAAATCATCAAAATTATTCGCTGAAATATAAAATGCAGATAAAATTAATTTTGTGAAACATTCTTACAAATACTTTAAATAAATATATCTAAATGTTCACAGGTATAAATTAAGGCATTACTTCTATTAATAGTGACTAAGAAATCATGAAATACAAAGTAGTCATAAATGAAACAAAACCAGATGAGTATTAAGAAAGTAAATACTGAAACTAAAAGAAAAATCAGTTGCTAAAATTAAATCTCAAAAGACAAGACAAACTCCAGGTTAGTTCCAAAGAGGGTAGTAGTAATTTGAAATGTAACTGTGACATATACACACAGAAGTTAGTCCACACTGATGTAGATGATTTTATTAGAGTGGTTAGCAGACATGGAAGATAGGTGGAAAGGCTCTAATATATATCTGGTAGATATTCCAAAAGAAGAGGATGGACCAACTAAAAAAGAAAACTACAGTCTAAGCTCTTTATTGAACACAGATACAAAAATTCTCAACAAGATACTGGCAAACAGAATGCAACAAATCATCAAAAACATCATACATGATGACAAAGTAGGTTTCATCCCAGGGATGCAAGAATGGTTCAACATATAGAAATCAATAAATGTGATATGTCACACAAACAGAAGCAAGGACAAAAATTACATGATTATCTCAATAGACACAGAGAAAGCCTTTGACAAAATCCAACATCCATTCATGATTTAAAAAAAAAAACCTGAAGAAAATAGATATAAACGAACTTTATCTCAATCTGATAAAAGACATTTATGACAAACCTATTGCCAACATCATATTAAATGAGAAGCTGAAAGCTTCCCCTCTAAAATCAGGAACAAGACAAGGATGTCCACTGTCACCACTCATGTTCAGTACAGTATGCAAAACAATAGCCATGGCAATCAGGCAAGAGAAAGAAATAAAAGGGACACATATAGGAAGAGTTAAATTATTATTTGCAGATGACATGATCCTTTACATAGAAGAACCAAAAGAGTTCCACCCAAAGGCTCTTAGAATTAATAATCAAATTTAACAATGTCATAGGATACAAAATCAACATGCAAAAGTCAACAGTGTTTCTGTACACCGATAATGAACCCATAGGGAAAGAAATTAGGAAAGTCATATTATTCACAATAGCATCAAGAAAAATGATACGCTTAGGAATTAACCGAGCCAAGGAAGTAAAAGACCTCTACAAGGAAAATGATAGTACTCTGGAAAAGATTGAAGAGAACATCAGAAAGTGGAAAGACATTCACTGTTCCTGGATAGGCAGAACCAATATTGTCAAAATGACCATATTAACAAAACTGATATGTGTTTTTAATGCAATCCCAATCAAAACACCAATAACATTCCTCATAGAACTAGAGAAAACAATACTAAAATTCATATGGAACCAGAAGAGACCCAGAATTAGAAAAACAACCCTGGAGAACAAGAGCAAAGCGGGAAGCATCACAGTGCCAGATATCAAATTACATTACAAAGCTACAGTGATAAAAACAGCATGGTACTGGAACAAAAACAGACATGTGGATCAACTGAACAGACTAGAAAATGCAGAAGCAACCCCAGACAAATTCACCCATCTGATCTTTGACAAAGAGACCAAAATATGCTGGAAGAAAAATAGCCTCTTTATCAAATGGTGCTAGGAAAACTGGCTATACACATGCAGAAAATTGAATCTGGAGCCATGTACTAAACTAAAAATCAAAATGGATCAAATATCTAATTATTAAAACAGGAACACTTAACCTGTTGGAAGATAAAATAGGTAAAACTCTTGAAATCGTAGGTATAGGCAAGGACTTTCTGAACAGAATCCCAATTGCACAGGAAACATCAAGAATCAACAAATAGGTTCATATCAAATTAAAAAGCTTCTGTGTAGCAAAGAAAGCAAGCAATAGAGTAAGGAGACAACTTCCAGAATGGGAAAAAATCTTTTGCCAGGTACTCCTCAGACAGAAGGCTAATATCTAGAATATATAAAGAACACAAAAAAATTAGACTTCCCAAAATAAAAGACCCAATCAAAAAATGGGCAATTGAATGAATAGACATTTCTCAGGAGAAGAAGTACAAATGGCCAATAGTTACATGATAGAATGTTCATTATTGCTGGCCATTTGCCCACAGTGACAAAGCTCTTTTATTTAACCTACATTTGGCTTAACAACATCCATCTTTATAATATTACATAGCAAAAATAAAATTATTTATTTACACTGAATACTTCACATGTCCTTTGACAGTTTAAAACTACATAAACTGAAAATTTTAGATCTAGCTTACAAATCTATTTTGGATTTAGGTTTATTACCCTATATATAACAATTTTAGACTTTAGTTTCTTCACTAGTTTTAACCATCAAATCTTTCATAAAATTATCTCCCTACTCTATTTAATTTTTCTGTTGGCTACAGTAAATCATTCAGCAAACATTTCAGAGACTGTCGTTGGTTGATATGCTTTCTTAACCCCTTGGTATCTAAGAATGTCTTCCCTTTGCCTTCATACACAAATACTAACATGGCAGGCTGTATAATTCTTGGTTCAAAATTACTTTCCCTTAAAACTCTGTAGATGTTGTTCCATAGTTTTCTAACATTTAGAATTGTAAGAGAAAAACTTTAGGTCGGTCTAACTTTTGCCCTTTTATAGGTAACCTCCTTTCTCTGTCTGAATACTTGTGAAATTTTTTCTTTATCCTTGAAATTTAAAAAAGTCATGAGGATATGTCTAGGTGTTGCTTTCTTCTCATTAAATTTTGAAGGTACACTGTGAGCTTTCTTCATTTATAGGCTTTTGTTCTTCAACTCTGGAAAGTTTTCTTCAATTAATTCCATAATTATTGTTTCAGCTTCATTTGCTTTGTCCTCTGTTTCAGGTATTCCTACTACACATAGCTTCTATCTCCTGGATATGGCCTCTACATCTTTTTCTCTTCTTTTCTCATCTTAATTTCTTTGGTCTTTTCCTCTGCATTCTGTAAGAATTTCTCTTGTGGTCCATTTACTTCAGGAATTTTATTTTGTAACCAACTCTTCTTATGGTCTTCTTTTATTTTTTTTATTTTTTATTTTTTTGGTGGGTACCGGGGGGTCGACCTCAGGACCTCACGCGCCAGCAGGCGCCCGTGCCACTGAGCGATATCACCGGCCCCTTTTTCGTATGTGGGTTCCGGGAGTCGAACTCGGGCCCTCGCGCTTGCTGGGCAGGTACTTAAGCCGCTGAGCCATCTCACCGGCCCTGGTCTTCTTTTAAATGGAAGGCCACAATCTATTCCATGTGGTCATAAACCACGTGGGTAATAATTAAGCCCATGTGAGTAATGAACTCTCTTATAAGATGGTCAATACTTTTTAGAACACTGCTGTAAACCGGTACATCAGTATCAAGAGGAGGCATTTTCTCAATAACTTAGCTCTATTCTTTTCTTCTGAACTGCAGTCCTATGACCTTTTCAGTGGCTCTTTGCAATAGGGTCCAAAAACGTGGTCTTCCCAAGCACAAAAGTTGAAGAACCTTGCTGGAATATTTTTAACTTGAATAGGATATGTTAAAACTGTAAAATAACTATAAATGAATTGGTTAACAACAGTGAAAAAAATAAAATTTTAAAAATAATTTCCTGATGTAATAAAAGGCCAAAAATGGTCTGGGGAAAACAGAGGAAAAATATCAATAAAGAGAAAACACAAAAGAAAGTATAGTTTATCAGTAGTCACAATAAATGTAATTGGACTAAATATATCTACTACAAAACATAGATTAATATATTGGATTGAATTTCAGTATTCACATGCCGAATACTGAATACATATATGCTGAATACAGACTGAAAACAAATCCAAACAGGAAAACTGAGTATAAAAAGATAGAAAAGAGTTCTTCATACATGTACTAATTCAAATAAATCAAGTGAGGTGATGTTAATTTAATTTTTAAAAGCTGATAAGAATTAAGGCAGACATTACATAACAATGATGGAGGACTTCCGGGAAGATGGCAGAGCGGTGAGCAGCAGAGAAAGAGCCTCTCTGAGATTTGGTGTCCAGATGCTAGAACATAGCAATGTGAGAAGGAGGGAGGTGGGTCCCCAGGCTCCAGGAAGGATCTGAAGCAAGAATTAAAGCCCACAGAAAGAGCGAAGACAGAGACTTCAACAGAGAAGGAGGAGGTGGCAGGCAGCACTTTCTGCCCGAGCCTGGACTCATAGTGGGGGAGGGGTGGCTCAAAACTGCAGGTTCAGGGTGACTACTGGTGACCCCAGAGACCTCCACAAACACACGAGTGGAACAGAGCAGTGAATGCAGCAGACTGCAATGGCTGGTGAGTTATTTGGGTTCGAATGTCCCCCAGGAGAGGGCGATTGGCCATGAGTCATCTTGGAGAGGGGCTGACTGAGCTTGGAACCCAGAGTAACTGCTGGCTCCATCTAGAAGCTACCAGCGTCCAGGTCAGGGAGCTGAGTTCAAGACAGCAGGAAGTCAGGGAGCTGAGTTTGAGCTGGCAGGGAGCCAAGTTCAAGCCAGAGTGCGTACATGGACTGCTGCAGGCTGAGTAGGTCTGGTTCCAGCCTCATGGCCAGAAACCAGCCTGAACTTCAGTGAAACCAAAGGTGCAGCTTGCTAGGATTATCCAATACCCCACCATAAAGCTAGAGCTGGCTTGCTGGGATTTATTAACTTGGATCTGGACTCTGTCTGCCCATCTAGCAGCAGAGGCACAGCAGAGGCACACCTTGAAGTGGACTTCTTTTTTCTTTTTTCTTTCTTTCTCTCTTTTGTTTTTTGTTTTGTTTTGTTTTGTTTTTTCTTCATCTTGTTTTTATATGAGTGTGAAAATGGTTTCTAGTTTTTGTTGTTGTTGTTGTTGTTGTTCTGTTCTTTTCTTTTTTATTTCTTCCTTCTCTTTCCCTCCTGTCTTCTCCACCAGTTTCCCAAAGTTTGCGTGATCCTCCTTTGTCCTCCAGCATTGCTTCTAATCGATTCCTCTTCTATTTCTCTATTTTCCCCTCAACCCCTTTTAAATTTTCTCCCCTGAGGGTAAAATTGCCATATTGAGGGCTTATTTACTGCATACAATTTTCTGATTCATTTTAGATTTTGTTATATAACCACAAATCTAGTTCATATGGTTAAAGGTGGCAAATTCATAGTTACCTCAGTTTGTCATTTTCTAGGCTGTGTTTGACGCTATTGCTACTGCTGACTTTACCACTTTAGCCAAAGTGACATAATTGTTCTAATCAGTTGTTCCTCCTGGTATATCAAGACAGATATTGCCTAAGGGTCATAAAAAAATATTACAGGCCAGTGCCTAAGAACCAGGGGCTGGGCCAAGTAGGCAGCAACTTCTCATCCCCAAAAAATTGAAGAGGTAGGATCTTGCAACAGACTCAAAACCCAAAAACCGGCTATCCCTGGAAGACACCTCTGAGCAACAGTCATTTCCTAAGGGTTCTAAATACTAGCAATAAAGCTACTCATCATAGGCAATTTACAAGCATCAACCCAGGAACTAAACTAAAAAAAAAAAAAAAAAAAGAAAGAAAATGAGAAGACACTTAAGATGCCACCCCACACTTCTAGCTCACCAAAGGCAAACTCAGGGGGCCATGAGGTGAAACAATCCAAAAGCCACCCACCTGACTCTCTGAAGTGGTAACAGTGGAAGTAATAACAATGATGGAAATAATTTACCAGGAAGATATTAAAAACATGAATTTATATGCTTCTAAAAACATGGTCTCAAAATATACAAGCTAAAATAAGCAAAATTTCAAGGAAAATGAGTAAATCTATAAGTAGAGTCCAGGTTACTTTAAACTGTTCTACCAGAAATGGATAAGTCAAGCAGATAAACATATTAGTAAGGCTATAGTAAATCTGAAGAACAAAATTTAAAATCTTGATATAATACAGAATTTTTCAAAAAATTTTAGTGTGGTCCCTTTAAGAGACATATTTTATACTAAAATCAAGTATACAAATGCATGTGCACACACACACTTAGATGGATGGGTTGATAGCTAGATATATATATATAAGAATATTTAACAAATACTCACCTTTGAGTAGTGCTTTTTGATACTATTTGAGTATTATTTTATTCCAGTTTTTAAAAACCATGAGTTACAACAAACTAAATTGATTTCAGTTTACAAAACACTGATTTTACGAATATATACTGATGTGCATTCAACAAGTAAAAGTTGTACATTCTTTTCAATCTAAAATAAATAGCACACACAATGGTGAAACCACACACTCCTTCCCAATAAAGTTAGCAATAAGCAAGGATGCTTACTATCAATAATTCTATTTCACATTGTATTGGAGACCAAAGTCAATGTATAAGGGGACAAAAGGTTTTGAAAGACTGAATATAACAAACTTCAGCTGATTTACTACCTGCATAAATAAGAGACTTCACAGACAAAATTTAGGACTAATAAGAGAGGTCAACGAGGTTCTGAACATAAGAATAATAAATATTAATAGTTTCCCTAAAGACTAGTAACAATCAACTAGAAGATAGGATAGAGAAAAGTTATTCATTATGGCAATAAAAATGTAAAACACCAAGGAATGAATCTAACAGAAGATGTGCACAGCCTTTATTGAGACCATTACAAAACACTGCAGAAAGGTGTAGAGAAAGACTGGAATAACTGAAGAGGAATCACGTGTTCAAGGATGATGGAAAGTTGATATGATGAAGGTCTTGATTCTCCTCAAATGGTGTAAACTAGATGGAATTCCAATCAAAATCCCAACAGGAAAAGCTGATCCTGAAATTCATTTAGAAAAGCAGAAAGACTAGAACAAATGCAATAGTTTTGAAAAAGAAAGTTGGGAGACTTGCTTGCCAGATGCTAGGTTTATTTTGAGACAATGTGGAAACTTGCTTAGAGATGGGCAAACACATCACTGGTGCAGGTTAGTGTGTAGAAACAAACTGATATGAAAACCCAGTACATGACAGAGCAGCATTAAAATCGGCACAGAGAGGAAGAAGTTGTTTATTCATTTATGCTGTGACACCTCCAAAAAGAAAATTTAAAGTTCGATCCTTCACTCACATTATATAAAGTAAGTCACAGATAGATTAAACTTCAAAAGCAAATATAGGGCCCCTCCCATTAAGGCTATCAGGATCCAGTTATAAAGCACTGTGGGAAGGGTCAGAGACAGGTCCCTCCCATCGCCGCTGCTGGGATCCAGGTGAAAAGCAGCTCAGGAAGACACAGAGATGGGGGGAATGTAAGCCACACAGTAAGGCCCACAGCCAGGGCACACAGGATGGACAGTGGGATTGGTGGCATGAAACTGTCAGAAGCAACAGCAATAATATGAGCCAACAGGTGATAGGATCTTGGGACAGACACAAACCAAGAACCTCCTACACACAGAAGACATACCCAAAGTACAAACCTTACCTAGAGAAGCATTGATACTAGTGATAAAGCTACCTACTCCAAAAACTTACAAGGATCAACACAGAAAACAAA
Source organism: Erethizon dorsatum (assembly GCA_028451465.1). NCBI lineage: Eukaryota > Metazoa > Chordata > Mammalia > Rodentia > Erethizontidae > Erethizon > Erethizon dorsatum. Next base: position 101,579,103 of record CM051827.1, on the reverse strand, counting down.
ATTAAAATTTTTAAAATAGAAAATGACAATACACAGAAGCAAACTGCAACCTCAGACCTCCAGCCACCCAGAACAAGTCCAGGAGACAATGAGATAGAGGAAAATTGAAGACACATACCTGACATTTCTGAAATGATAGCAACCAAAGTAAAGAAACAAATCCATGAGGCTGTAGAGGAAATCAGATCAGAAATAATCTCTCAGGTAAAAAAAGAAATGTCAACATATATAAAGGAATTGCTCAGAAAATCTACAGTAGAGACAGATAAGAAAAATAGATGAATATAGGAAGAGAATGGAAACCGTGAATGATCAATATAGGTAAGAAATAGAATGCATGAAACGCATTCAAACAGATATCCAGGAAATCTAAAATTCCATTAAAAGCTGGCAAAACTGCTTGAATGAAACTGAAGACAGACTTTCAGACCTTGAAAACAGGATTGCAGCTAGTGATCATGAAAGGAAAGATCTCTTGAAAATAACAGAAGATCAGGAAATAACAATTCAACAGCTGCAAGATAATGCAAGGAAAAATAATATAAGAATAATTGGTGTCAATGAAAAAGCAGGAGTCAACACAAATGACATAAAAAAAAACTATTTGCAGAAGTAATAGCAGAGAATTTCCCAAGCATGGGAAAAGAATCTGACATACAGATAAGTGATGCGTATAGAACTCCAGTTAGCCATAACCAAAATAAATCTACTCCCGGACATATAATAATCAAGATCCCAGAAATTCAGCACAAGAACAGAATATTAAAAGCTGTTAGAGAAAAGAAACAGATCACCTATAAAGGAAAGCCCATCAGAATCAGGGCAGACTTCTCAACACAAACCCTCAAGTCAAGAAAACCTGGAGTGAAGTATTTCAAGTCCTGAAAGAAAACAACTTCCAACCCAGATTGATGTGCCCTGAAAAACTATCTTTCAAAATTAATGGAGAAATAAGATACTTCCATGACAAAGAACAACTAAAGAAATTCATGACCACCAAACCAACACTACAAAGGGTACTGAAAGATAATCTAGACAGAGAAAAAAATGACCACAATTCCAAGAACAGCAACAGAAAGAAACCACCAAGCAGGGCAAGCAACTAAACAGAGGAGAAAAGTAGGGAACCAACAGCAGGAAAATAACATGACAAAGATAAGCCAATTCATATCAGTTATAACCATCAATGTAAATGGCCTCAATTCACCAATCAAAAGGACTGGCAGAATGGATCAAGAAACAAGATCCAACAATATGCTGTATACAAGAAACACATTTAACTCAAAAAGAAATTCATAGACTGAAAGTCAAAGGATGGAAAACAGTATTCCATGCAACAAGAACCCAGAAAAAAGCAGGGGTAGCTATTCTGTTTGCAAATAATGTGAACTTCAAACCAAGAATAATCAAAAAAGATAAAGAAGGTCACTACATACTTGTTAAGGGAAAACTTCGAGAGGAGGCTATAACAATCATAATATGTATGCACCAAATATGGGAGCACCCAACTATGTAAGACAAATATTAATAGACATGAAAAATCAAATGAGCAATAACACAATTGTAATGGGGGACTTTATACCACACTGTCACAAATACATAGATCAACCAGACAAAGATTCAGCAAAGAAACATCAGAACTGAACTAAATCTGTGAACAAATGGACTTAGTAGATGTTTACAGAGTATTCTACCCAACAACATCAGAATACACATTCTTCTCAGCTGCACATGGGACATTCTCTCAAATAGACCATATAGTAGCCCACAGAACATGCTTAAGTAAATGCAAAGGAACTGAAATTATCCTATGCATATTATCTGACCATAGTGCAATGAAATTGGAAATTAATGGCAAACGAAACCGCAAAAACTCCACAAACACATGGAAATTAAATAACAACCTCCTGAACAACCAGTGGGTCATAGATGAAATCAAAGAAGAAATTAAACAATATCTACAATCAAACAAAAATGCAGATACAACATATCAGAACCTGTGGGACACAATGAAAGCAACCCTAAGAGGGAAATTTATACTGGTGAATTCTCACATCAGGAAAACAGAATGACCACAAATATACAGCCTAATGTTCGCTTCAAGCTTCCAGAAAAAGAAGAGTAAGTCAAGCCCAAAGCCCATAGGAGGGAGGAAATTATAAAGATCAGAGTAGAAATTGACACTAAGAAAACAATACAAAGAATTAATGAATCAAAGAGTTGGTTCTTTGAAAGAATAAATAAAATTGATAAACCCTTAGCCAACTAATGGAGACCACTATGAAGCAGCTCTGAGCAGGATTTAAAATTAATCAATTGGCTTTCTATGTTTACTTTTGATTCTGCCCCAGGCCTAGGCCCTTTGTCTGGAGATGGGCAGCAGATCTGTAGTAAATGAACCTCTATCAATCACTGGTCCCAGCTGAGGCATGTAGTGTCCTATGATGCTGTGATGCCACAAAGGACAAGATAAGGCCACAGCTAAGGACACCTGGCTCCAACCCCAATTACCTAAATAAAGACTGTAGCTGCAGGTGTCTCACTCCTGCGGTGAATGTCAACCTGGAGATAAGATATTTCTCCTAATTAGCATAATTTACTACTTGGGGAAGTCTTTGAACTGACTCCCAAGGTCCTGCTCAGTTCCTGTGCTTTCCTCTAACCTCTTCCTTTGTTTGAAAACCAATACATACAGGCGGGCCACCCGGAGAAGTTCTTTGTCTCAGCCCTCAGAGAATCTTGAATTCTGCTACAGCGTTTTGATCTTCCTGGAGCCTAAAATCATACCACTTGTCTCTTTTATTTCAACCTTTGCTTCCATTCCTTTGGGAGGTTGTGGGCTTGATCAGTCCACAATAGCCAACCTTAGGAAAGAAAAGGAAAGAAAAGACTCAAATTCATACAACAAGGAATGAAAAGGTGGAAATCACAACAGATCCTGTGGAAATTCAGAAGATCATCTATACATACTTTGAAAATCTTTACTTTCATAGGATGGAAAACACAGAAGAAATGGACAGATTCCTAGATATGTATGAATTACCAAAGCTGAATCAAGAAGATATAAAAATGCTGATTAACCCAATATCAGTTAATGAAATTAAAAATGTAATTAAAAACTCACCAACAAAGAAACCCCAGGTCCTGATGGATTCACTGCTGAATTCTACAAGAATTCAGAAAAGATTTAATACCAATATTCCTCAAACTCTTTAATGAAATTGAAAGTGAAGCAGTACTCCCTAACTCATTCCTGGAGGCAAGTATTACCCTGTTACCAAAACCAGAGAAAGACCCAACCAAAAAAGAGAACTACAGGCCAATCTCCCTAATTAATATAGATGCAAAAATCCTCAATAACATACTAGCAAACAAAATGCAGCAAATCAAGAAAATTATACACCATGACCAAGTGGGATTCATCCCAGGAATGCAGTGACAGTTCAACATATACAAATCAATAAATGTAATACACCACATCAACAGAATCAAAGACAAAAATCACATGATCATCTCAATAGACGCAGAAAAAGCTTTTGACAAAGTCCAACACTCATTCATGATAAAAACTCTACAGAATACCAGAATAGGTGGTCTTTATCTCAATCTGATAAAAGCTATCTATGACAAACCAACAACCAACATCATACTAAATGGACAAAAACTGAAAGCTTTCACTCTAAAATCAGGAACAAGACAAGGATGTCCACTATCACCACTCCTATTCAATATAGTTTTGGAAACACTAGCCAGAGTCATTAGACAAGAGAGAGAAATGAAAGAAATAAGGATAGGAAAGGAAGAAGTTAAATTATCATTATTTACAGATGACATGATACCCTATATAGAAGACCCCAAAAACTCCACCAAAAGACTTCTTGATTTAATAACCAAATTCAGTAGTATAGCTGGATACAAAGTTAACACTCAAAAATCAATAGCATTCCTGTACACAAACAACAAACTCACTGAGAGAGAAATTAGGGAAACCACACCCTTCACAATAGCATCCAAAAAGTGAAATACTTAATAATCAATCTAACAAAGGAAATAAAGGATCTATATATTGAAATTACAGTACTCTGAAAAAGGAGATCGAAAAGAATATCAGGAAATGAAAAGATATCCCTTGCTTATGGATAGGAAGTAACAACATAGTGAAAATGGCCATAGTCCCAAAATTTTTATACAGATTTAATGCAATCCTGATCAAAATACCATTAGCGGGCCGGTGAGATAGCTCAGCGGCATAAGCACCTGCCTGGCAAGTGCAAAGTCCTGAGTTCAACTCCCGGAATCCACATAAAGGAAAAAAGGGCCGGTGATATCGCTCAGTGGCACAAGTGCTTGCTGGCAAGCATAAGGTCCTGAGGTCGACTCCCAGTACCCACATTAAAAAAAAAAATACCATTAGCATACCTCACAGAACTAGAGAAAACATTCCTAAAATTTATCTGGAAGCAGAAGAGACCTAGAATAGCAAAGGCAATCCTGGCCAACAAGGGCAAGGCAAGAGGCATCACAATCCCTGACTTGAAATTATACTACAAAGCCACTGTGATAAAATCATCATGGTACTGGCAAAGAAACAGACCTGAGGATCAATGGAACAGATTAGAAGATGCAGACACAACTCCAAACACACTCAGCCACCTTATCTTTGACAAAGGGGCCAAACATATTCACTGGAAGAAAGAGAGCCTCTTTAATAGATGGTGCTGGAAAAACTGGCTCTCTACATGCCAAAGACTAAAACTAGACCCATGTCTATCACCATGTACTACACTAAAGTCAAAATGAATCAAGTATCTAAATATTAAAACAGAAACACTAAATCTACTGGAAGAGAAAGTAGGTAGAAATCTTGAAGACATAGGTGTAGGTAGAGAGTTCATAAACAAAACACAAACTGCACGGGAAGTACTTCAAAGAATCAACAAATGGGATCTCATCTTATTAAAAAGCTTTTGCACAGCAAAAGAAATCACCAACAATGTGAAAAGACTACCCATAGGTTGGGAAAATATTTTAGCCAATTGTCCCTCAGACAAAGGACTTCTATCTAGAACATATAAAGAATTGAAAAAATTCAGACCCCCCAAGTCAAAGACCCAATCCAAAAATGGGCATCTGAGATGAATACACACTTCTCAGATGAAGAAATATAAATGGCAAATAAATATATGAAAAAATGTTCAACATCATTGCTCATTCAAGTGATTCAAATTAAAACAACACCGAGATTCCATCTCACCCCAGAAAGAATGACTATCATCAAGAAATCAACCAATAACAAATCATGGCAGGGCTGTGGGGAAAAAGGAGCCCTTCTCCACTGTTGGTGGGAGTGTAGACTGGTACAACCACTGTGGAAATCAGTGTGGAGATTCCTCAAAAAACTAGGACTAGAGGTCCCATTCAACTCAGGTATTCCCCTTCTGAGAAGAATTAAAAACATCATATCACAGCAATATATGTGCAGCCACATTTATAGGAGCACAATTTGTAATAGCTAAATCTTAAAAACAACCCAAATGCCCATCAGCCAAGGAATGGATAAAAAAAAGATATGGTATTTTTATACAGTGGAGTACTACTCAGCCATAAAGAAGGATAAACTTGAGACTTTCATAGGTAAATGAATGCAACTTGAGACCGTACTCATAAGTAAAATAAATCAGACTCACATGTGTAAACATTATATTGTCTCCCAGATGTGAGAAATTGAAAGAGTAAATAGGTCTGAAATGCACAATATTGTAGATATTGTGAAATGGGAAGAAATTGTTCAAAAGGAGAAAAGAACTAGGATGTGTGGGAAGGGAAAGGACAGTAGGGAAAAAGGGAAAAATGCAAGTCAGTTATACTATTAGTGTCTCTTAGTTCACTAAAAAGGAAGGTTTGTGCTAATATCAATTGGAGAAATTCTTATGCCAATATCTTTTACCCTGAGCAACTCCTTTAAAGATAACAACGTGGAATGTGTTAACTATTGTTATTATCCTATTACTTTGTTATAAAATTTTATTTTACCTTTTTTCCATAAAATAAAAAAAGCAAATATATAAATAATATGTTTGTAGAAACTTGCTTTGTTGCTCAGTGTCTTAGTTACTTTTCTTGTTGTGAAGACAAAATACCCAACACACAAAGTTAAAGGAGGAAAGATTTATTTGGCTCACAGTTTGTAGAGGTTTCAGGCCGTAGTCTGCAGGCTCCCAGGCAGGGTGACATGGCAGAGGGGCATCATAGAGGAGAAACAGTCCATGGCAAGCATGCAAGCGAGAGCACATTAGCCCTCTTTCTGTCCCTTATATTTTATGCAGGCTACCCACCCTAGGGAAGGTGTAGCACCTGTACGCTTAATCCTAGCCAGAACAATGCCAAGCCAGTTGGTGGACTGACTTAATAATCACACACCCTTGACCCAGCACCACACACTCTAGATCCAGCCACTTCTGAAAAGTGCCCCCCATGACTGCATGAGGCTTTGGGGGAACATCTAGACACAACCCATAATACCCGGGCTGGCCTCGAATTCCTGGGCTTAAGCAATCTTATTCTCAGCTTCCCAAGTAGAGAAGTAAATATTTTTTTAAAAAATAGGGTTTCATAGGCTGTGCGTGGTGGCACATGCCTGTAATCCCAGCACTTGGGAGACTGAGGCAGCAAGATTGCTGCAAGTTCAAGGCCAGCCTGGGCTACAAAGTGAGTTCAAGGCCTGCCTGAACTGCAGAGTGAGACCCTGTCTCAAAAAAACAAAAATAAAAAATAAATAGGTTTTCATAAATGAGAAGAGGTATTAACTATGATATAAAAGATTGATATATTCATCATTATAATTAATCTATGTCCATTTAAATTATCACAAAGTTAAAGACAAGATGCAGAGAAGAAATATGTGTGATGCACATGTCTAATGTACACACAGAATTTCTACAATTTGATAAGAAAAAACCATAATACAATAAGAACATGAGCAAGCATACAATTCTGCTATTCCCCTTCTTTGTATATTACCAAAGGAAAGGAAATCAGCACGTCAAAATATGCTTAATCTCCATATTTATTACTGGCTATTCACAATAGCTAAAGTATTGAATCAACCTAGATGCCCATCAACAGATGAATTGAAAAGAAAGTAGACTGTACACACAGTGAAATATTATTCAGCCATAAAAAGGATGATAACTTATTATTTGCAGCAAAATGAATGGAATTGGAGGATATTATGCTAAGTGAAATACATCAGACACAGAAAGACAAATGTGGCGTGTTGGATGTTAAAAATGTCAATCTGAGTGTAAAACAGTATCTATTAGGGCTGGGAACAGTCAAGGAGAGAGTGAGAGAGGAAGGTTGGATAAGGTTACCAAAATAGTTGGAAGTTGTATTAGTCAGATCTGTCACTGTGACACGGCCTCAGATAAGCATTTTTTTTTTTTTTTTGGTCTTTTTGACACAGGGTCTCACTCTGCAGTTCAGGCTGGCCTTGAACTCACTTTGTAGCCCAGGCTGGCCTCGAACTCATAGCGATCCTCTTACCTCAGCCTCCTGAGTGCTGGGATTATAGGCATGTGCCACCACGCCCGGCTTCAGATAAGCAATTTAAAGGAGGAAAGACTTATTTTAGCTCACAGTCTTAGAGGTTTCAGTCATGGTCAGCTACCTCCCTTGCTTTTAGGCCTGTGGCATGATAGAAATATGGTAGAAAGGTCCGGCGGAGGAAAGCTGCTCACCTCATGATAGCCACAAAGCAGAGAAAGAGGGCTTGAAGAGCCTGAGAGAAAGGAGCCAGGGACAAGGTACAGTGCGCAAGATCCCACCCCCATGACATACTCCCTACAACTAGGCTCCACCTTCTAAATTACCATTACTTACCCAAAATGCCATCAAATTATGATCCTATCAATGGACGAGTCCACCGATGAAGTTAGAGCCCTCATAATTCAATCACCCTCCAAAAGCCCCACCTCTGACTACAGACTTTTGGGGGACACTTCAGATCTAAACCATAACAGAAGTAATAAATTCTAGTGTTCTGCAGTATCATGAGGTGATTACAGGTCAGTGAGAAAATATTTGAGCACCTTCAAAATTCTGTAAAGTACACAAATATTTTACACCATCAGATTGTCAGAATTTTGAAATTTTGATAACACCAAGAACTGGGGGCTGCTTACAGCTAGAAGGATGACCACCTGCTGTTTATGAAAATCCCAGTTGGTACAAACACTGCAGAGAATAATCCAACCTTATCTAAGAACGTTGAAGATGAGCTACTTTGTGACCCAGCAATCCTATTCCTAGATATTTATCATAGATAGGAAAATGTTCACACATATGCAGCCAGAACTAAATGTTCATTGCAGAATCATAGTGTGCACAAAAATGAGAACAACCTAACTACCCATAAATAGGAGGAAGGATAAACTGCGGCATGGTCATCCAGTTATACAATAGATAAACTAAAGCTACCTCTGTTCATGTGAATAAATCTTACACATGGTGCTAAGTGCAAAAGCAAACTGCATAATGATGTATAGAAGATGACATCATTGACAATAAGTTTGAAGCTCTACAAATTATGCTATTATTTATGAACACATAAACATGTAGTAAAAATATGCATGGGAATGATTAAAAACAAAATTAACAATATTGATTATTTATAGGCAAGGAAAAGGGGCAAAGTAGGATAAGAAGAGGCTGTCATTCAACTGTTAAAATTTTAACAAAAATGAGAAATCTTGGGTTTTGACAGAGTTTGAATCAGATGTGTGCTGTTACTCCCCATACTTCTCTGGATGTATTTCAGCATAATTTCATCACCACAGTTAACTCTGTCCTTGTTCTGCTTATTTATAGACTGCTATGGTTTTGGTTAAATAAATTCTGAAATAATACTTTGAAAAAGCTAAACAAACAAACTTACTCTTGTGTTATCTGTTCTCAAATATTCTTAGTCTTTTAAAGATACTGTTGGGGGCTGGTGAGATGGCTCAGCGGCATAAGCGCCTGCCTGGCAAGCGCAAGGTCCTGTGTTCGATTCCCAGTACCTGCATGAAAAAATAAAATAAAATAAAATAAAATAATAAAGATATTGTTGGTATGAAAACTCATATTGTCACCTCATTTATGTCACTTGAATCTAAATAACTCCCATTGGTTCACTAAGGCAAATTTCTTGATAATTTTCTCATCTCATCAGAAATATATTTTCTTAATTTGTTTTCTCTTTTTAAAAAAACTATAGAAGTGATATTTCACAATTATGGAAAATTTGAAAAATAGAATTTAATTGCTCAAAATCTTTCTTTTCCCCCAAAACAATAGAATTAAAGTATATGTCTCACTAGGCTTTCATCCTTGTGTGTATTTAACCAGTTCGAACATATGATTTTGTAAGCTACACTATTCGCCTAAGCCAATATTGCTGCAAAATTTCCTAGCTTTCTTTTATAGTAGGTACATAATAGTTAACAAATTTTTCTAAGATTATTTATTTAAACTTTCTGCTCTTTTGGAGCGTTTAGGTTACTTTCACTTTCTTGTTTATATGAATAAAAATCATGACAAAATTTTTCATTAAAATATATCTTATGTATTTTTAGTTATTTCTGAGCTGGGATTTTCAGTTTTCAGAGCACAAACCTTTGGATAAGTTGCTTCTTCAAGGTCACGCTTCTGTTTCCAATGCCATAGAGCAACATTTAAGAGCACTGGGTGACTTGCAGCCCTGGAACTCTGTAGCTATAACCACCATATGCCAGTGATTACTTTATTCTTACAAGGTTGACCTAAGTCACAATTGGTGACTGTTGCAAGAAGACCAGCTGAGAAATGCTAGTCTTGACTTATTTATAAAATCTTCTGAAAGATGATAGGAGACAGTGGTTATCTTAAATACTATTTCCATGCAGACATGCATCACTTAACTATAGAATAAGTTCTGAGAAATGTATCATGAAGCAGCTTTGTCATGGTGCTACCATCACACAACCTAGATGGTGTGGCTTACCACACACCTACCCATGTGGTGTGTTACTCGCATAATGTGGCCTTTCGATGCAATCAAGAGATGAGGTCAACACGAGGTGTAAGAGGCAGCTGCCGGTGTAACGTGATACACTATTTTACAGTAAGCATTTTTAAGTAGAAGGAGTACACCTAAAATAATGATTAAAATGTAGTACAGTAAATATATAAACCAGTGACATAATAGTTTATTGTCATTATCAAGTATTATGTACTGTACCTAATTGTACATGGTGTACTTTTATACAACCGGCAGCACAATAGATTCTTTATACCGTCATTCCCCAAAAACACAAGTAATGCATTCCGTCACAACTTTTTGGCAGCTATAACCAAACCAAGTAACTGGAATTTTTCATCTCTGTTATAACCTTACAGGCCCACCACTCTATATGCTATATTTAGTGCATGGCTATGATTAGAAATAACTCTTCACGATCATGTCTTTAACTTTGCAAATCTTAAAACTATGTTCAGAATTAAGGGATCAAGGCGAAATATTTTATTTTTAATCTAAATTATAAATAGACCTCTTAAAATTTGAGTATTTTTTAAAATGTGCTGGGAGCTCCTGTATCTTTCTTGAAATGTAAGAGGAACATATTGAGAAGCACCAAAATATGAGAAATGAAATATAAATAAAGACAATGAAAGCCCAATCTGTTCTCCCAGTGATCAAACAAAATTTTATAAAAATCAACACATTTTTTCCTCTCAAAATGGATTAATTGGAGCATACTTTGGAAGTAATTAGGCCATGGTAGAACTTACAGGGACATACACATAAGGATGTTCTTTGCAGCACTGTAGAGCCAGAAAAACTAGAAACAGAATGTAAGGCTTTTGCTGGAAATGGTTGAACAAATGTTGTCATGTGCTGGTATGGATACAATGCAGCAATTTAAAAATTGGCCTCATCACTGTCCTCTGTTGAAGAGATTTCCATGGGTACTGCTAAGTGGGGAAAGAAAACTATAGAGAAGATAATATGATAAAAACAGCAAAAAACATAACGTGAATGTTTATAATTATATCATTCACATGGGTTTCCTGTAGGTAGGAGGATGGGGGGGAGTTAGAAGGGAGAGGGTAGAAGGAACAAGAAAAGAAAACAATATCTTTAGAGAAAACTTGGACAAGTGTTTAAGTAAAACTCTATGAATAGGCAGCTAAAGAAGCAAGGAGACCTGCCTCCAGACATGAGGGGGAAAGCTCAGTTCAGAGCTACCCCTGAACAGTTGCCCTAGTCACATCATGTAAAGGTCACCAGTACAGCACTGACAACTGATACCAGAGTCCACTTTCTATTCTCTATATTTAGTTAGATCTAAGAAAGCACAGAGGACATCACAAAATTCTCACTTAAAATAGATACAAACAAAATTTTATAGGATGAAATTAGACTGATCAAACCATATTATTTTTAAAATATCAGGCCAATTTTACTTACCATTTTCAAATGAGACAAATGAAATGACCATTTTCCTTTAAATTACAGAGATTATAGAGAATAAACATGGCATTTAAGGTTCTCATAACATTGTCTTCATCTTAATTTCCTTCGCTGACCTAGCTAACCAGTTAGTGTGTGTGTCTTGGTTACTTGTCTTGTTGCTGAGACAAAATACCCAATACCCACAAGCCGTAGAGGTGTCAGTCCATAGTCAGCTGGCTCCAAAGCAGGGAGGCATGGCAGGGGGCATCATGTAGGAGAAACAGTTCATGGCAGAGAAGGCAAGAGGCAGTAGAGCAGCAAGCAGCAGCAGCAGTAGCAAGCCTCCTTCTCCCTTTTATCCTATACAGGTTACCAGCCTTTTGGGTGGTACCACCCACACCCAGGCTGAGCCTTCCATTATTCACACCCAGATCTATACTAAACCAGTTAGTGAACTAACTTAGTACCTCATACGCTAAATCCCAGTATCACATACCTTAGAGCCAGCCAGCTCCAAAAAAGCCTCACCTATGAGCGCACAAGGCTGAGAAAATTGAAGATCAACAAATTTCCTGAATATATTGTATGAATTTGCTTAAATTAAAAGCTATCTGGGGCCGGTGAGATGGCTCAGCGGTGTAAGCGCCTGCCTTGCAAGCGCAAGGGCCCAAGTTCGACTCCCGGATCCCACATACGAAAAAGGGGCCGGTGATATCGCTCAGTGGCACGGGTGCCTGTTGGCGCACGAGGTCCTGAGGTCGACCCCCCGGTACCCACAAAAAAAAAAAAAAAAAAAGCTATCTGGGGCCAGTGATATGGCTCAGCGTCATAAGCGCCTGCCTGGCAAGCGTGAGGTCCTGAGTTAGACTCCTGGAACCCACATAAAGGAAAAACAGGGCCGGTGATATCGCTCAGTGGCATAAGCGCCTGCTGGCAAGCATGAGGTCCTGAGTTTGACTCCCAGTACCCACGTAAAAATAAATAAATAAATAAATAAATAAATAAATAAATAAATAAATAAAAGCTATCTGAATTCCATGAGATTAGTCATATTTCTCATAGTCTTCCAGCCACTCTCTTCTCTCTCCTTGCTAGCTGAGAAATTCTTCCATGTAAGGCATGTTTCGTTGTTGAACAAAAAACACCAAAGTGTCCTGCAGAGTGACTGCACCATTATTGTGTTCATGCCAACAATGGATGAGAGTTCCTGTTGTTCCACATCCTCCCCTGTATTTGGTGATGTCAGTGTTCCAGACTTAGGTGTGTAGTGGTGTCTGTCATTTTAATTTGTAATTCTCTGATAACATATGATGTAGAAGATCTTTTCATATGTTTACATGCTATCTAGCTTGGCAAGGTGTCTTCTCTGGTGAGGTGTCTGTTCAGGTCTTTGTCCCATTTTTTAATTGAGTTGTTTTCTTATTGTTGAGTTTTAAAGGTACTTTGCATATTTTAGATAACAGAGCTTTACTGGATATGTAGTTTGCAAATATTTACTTCCAGTCTGTGACTTGCCTTCTCAATCTCTTGACATCATCTTTCACAGAATGAGTGTTCATCTTAATGAGAACCAGCCTATCAATTATTTCTTCCATAAATTGTCTCTTTGGTGTCGTATCTAAAAATGCATGGTTATACCCAAGATCGGGCAAATTTTCTCCAATGTTATCATCTAAGGACTCCGTAACTTTTCGCTTTATATTTAGCCCTATGATTCATTTTGATTTTGTTTTTGTGAAGAGTCCGAGGTCTGTGTGTAAATTCTGTGTGTGTGTGTGTGTGTGTGTGTGTGTGTATCCAGTTGTTCTATCATCATTTGTTGAGAAGACTATCTCTGTTTCAGTGTATTTTTTTTGCTCTTTTGTCAAAGGTCACTTGACTATATTTACATAAGTCTATTTCTGACCTTCTATTCTATTCCATTGATCTAGTTGTCTATTTTTCACCCATCCTACACTATCTTAATTAGCATAGCTTTATAATTAGCTCTTGAAGTTGGATAATGTCAAACTCACACCTTTGTTCTTCAATATTGAATTGGCTATGCTGGTTCTTTTGCTTCTCCATATAAACTTTAGAATCAGCTTGTTGATAGCCACAATATAACTTGGCAGGGTTTTTACTGGGATTGTACTGAACCAACACTCACTCAAACTGGGAGGAATGGACATCTTGACAATATTTATCTTTCTATTCTTGAATATGGAATATCTCTCCATCTATTAAACTTTTTTTATATCAGTCTTCAGAGTTTTGTAGTTTTCCTCATATAGTTCTTGTACATAGTTTGTTAGATTTATACATAAGTATTTAACTTTGGTAGGTGTTAATATATGTAGTAATGTGTTTTTAATTTCTAATTTCAACTGTTCTTTGCTGGTATGTAGCAAAATGATTGACCTTAAATTCTGAAAACTTGCTGTAATCATTTATTAGCTCTGGTTGTACCTCTTTATTTGCTATTTCAGATTTTGTAGATAGACAATCATGTCACCTGCAAACCAGGACAATCTTTTCTTTCTTGAGGTTTTTCTCCCCTTAAGTGTTGCGGGATGACTAGAGGGGTCTGGAGTTGGTATTTTCCTTCCCCAGTTTGATTATACTCTGATTTAAAAAAAAAAAAAAAAAAAACTTAGCATGTTAGTCTTTGATCAGATAGTTTCTCCTGGGAGTGGGCCTTATTAAGAATAGACTGCTCTGCCATATTTCAAAATAAGTACTTTTCCCCTTCATCTTGCCAGAAGCACATAAGCATTTTTTTTTCTCCGATAGTGTGAGAACCTGATGAGCCTCCTAGAGACAAAACTTAAAAAAACATGGGACTCACATACAACTGTGTCCCCCTAAAAATGTAAATAACTCCCAGACTTGTCCCAATTGACTCATAAGCAATTTTTCAATTGTGGTTCAGGACTTTTTTTTCCCTGACACTGGATCCTGTGGGAGTTTCTGCCCCGGTAAAGTTCTGATTCTCCGCATCTGCCTATTTGTCTTTCAGCTGTAGGGACAGTGGTGCATCCTATGACCTCAGTTCTTTCAAAGAACTAAGAAGAGTTGATTTTTTTGTTTATTCAGTTTTTTCGTTGTTAGAATAGAGGGACAACTTCTAAGTGCCTTACATGCTGGACCAGAACTCAGAAATCCTCTGCAGGGCTATTGTGATTAAAATTAAGACTAACGTCCCCAAAGCAGGCTTCAGCAAGGGCTTCAGTGCTCTCATAAGATTTCCAGCTGTAACATACCCTTTTGGGGTGATTGGCCCAGTTCCTGATTCTCTCCTTTGCTTTACTTGGAGGGGAAGGCAGGGTGGGCTGGCCCAGCCAAGGTGGGCTGCTGTGAGCCGTGTTCATACAGCGTGACTCCTGTGTATACAACTGGACCAGGGGTGGCCAACTGTCCTGGGACAATCAGATTACCTTTGATTGGTGCTGAGAAACCCCACTAATTAGACTCTGTGTGTAGCTGTGAGTTGGGACCTCTATGAATGGCAAAGGAAAAGGAAAAGGAGAAAGTCTGTCTCCAGTGATAAAGACTAAAACAGAATTGAAGGATGAAGTGGCCAAGAGAGCCTCAGCTCTTACCACATCTTAGTTTCAGTTTTTCCTAATGTGTCCACATTCACACCTTGGGCTTCCTTGAGACATCCCAATATTTATTATGATAATATTTCCCCTTTCCTAGCTATGCTTACTCAACTGATTTCTGTTCTCAACAACCAAGAGTCCTACTGATTTCACCAGTACAGTGAGAGCAGGAATTCTCCAGAAGTCCTGAGTTAACAAGACAAAGAACCTGGTTATACACCATTCTCAGGCTTTCCCCCCTCAGCAATTCAACAAGGAAAAGAGAACTGACAGCCAGGACCCTCCCTGATTTCTTAGCTTTACTGTTTAAATTTTACACATATTTCTGAAACCTCATTACACCGCAATTTTTTTCAACTGTGTTGCAAAGATAATGTTTACTGAACCTTTGTAAGTGATACGAGGCTTAAGTAATAATGTTTGCTATGCACGCTGAATTTCTTGGTTTAAAAAAATGACAAATAGCTGGGCATGGTGGTACACACCTGTAATCCTAGCACTCAGGAGGCTGAGGCAGGAGGATCACTGTGAGTTCAAGGTCAGCCTGGGCTACATGAGCAAGTTCAAGGCCAGCCTGTACTACATAGTGAGACCCTGCCTCAAAAAAAAGAAAAAAAAAAAAAAAAAAAAAAGACAAATAATTGTCAGTACTCCATGAAAATTTACCATTCAGGAAAATATATTCTCGACAGACATTCCTAAGAACTTGGAATGCTCAGCCACATATTTTACTAAATATAAACTAAAAACTGAGACTATCTGTGTGACCTATTGACCAACTATTTCCCCCCTTGCAAAATCAAGATTTGATACCTGCAATAACTTCTGGGTCACTCACAATAATATTGGCAAGGGAAAAATGAATTAATGAAATTTACATTTTTTCCAGAGACTGCTTCAGGCAGAACTATCGACCTCCTCTCTGGCAAATGCTAGCTTCAGTTTCCTTTGATCTTCCAGGGAACACAGGAAAGATGCCAAAACCTCCACTTTAAAAGAACAGAACAGCCGGGGTATGAGCAAACCTCAAGCAAGACAGACTGATAATAATTTATAGAAAAATTAATAATAATTAATAATAATTAATAATTTATAGAAAAACTGTCCTGTGGTTTCACAACCTAGGAGTCTAAGAAGTAACAAGGAGAAAGCTGGAAAGGACTTGATATGAGAAAAGTGATAAGTAGAAGCTGAGTTACCATGATGCTAGTAAGACTGGATTTCAGGGCCCTTGCTTGTGTAAATCCCTGTGAGAGCTGGGGGAGCAGAGGCTCCCACAGAGACAGGAAGCCAGATAGTGATCAGGAACCATTTACAGGTGTTTCCAGTGAGTTGCCTAAAGTATTCTAAAAGAAAGGACTGTACAGCTTCTTGACACAGTAATTTGTTGTGATTGCTTTTTCCTTCTAACCAAATACTTTAAAGTTTAATTTTATATAATTTTTCCTTAAATCTTAAATCTTAAATTTGAAATTATATAAACCTGAAACCCCACATTTCTGGGTGTGTGCTGATGATCAGGACTGGCCTTAAACAAAATTATAATGCCCTCCCTGCACCCTCCCACCTGCTCGCACTCTACTTCCTTGTCCTGTTGTCCGATTTTCAGACCCACCAGGGTGGAGTTCAGCCCTATCTCTACTGTCTGATTTTCCTTTCTATTTCTCCACGTCAAAACCAGCCTTTCGGGGCCGGTGAGATGGCTCAGCGGCTTAAGTGCTTGCCCGGCAAGCGCGAGGGCCCAAGTTCGACTCCCAGAACCCACATACGAAAAAAGGGGCCGGTGATATCGCTCAGCGGCACGGGCGCCTCCTGGCGCGCGAGGTCCTGAGGTCGACCCCCCCGGTACCCACAAAAAAAAAAAAAAAAAATCACCTTTTTATGGACTTAGTGCATTGGTTAGGATCTCTGGTATAGCGTGAGCAGGAATAGTGACAGTGATGGATGTTCTTTTTTTTTTTTTTTTTTTTGTGGGTACCGGGGGGTCGACCTCAGGACCTCGCGCGCCAACAGGCACCCGTGCCGCTGAGCGATATCACCAGCCCCTTTTTCGTATGTGGGATCCGGGAGTCGAACTCGGGCCCTCGCGCTTGCAAGGCAGGCGCTTATGCCGCTGAGCCATCTCACCGGCCCGGATGTTCTTGACTTGTTCTTCTTTTTAATTTTTTTTCAGCTTTTTTTATTTATTTTGTCTTTTTTTTTTTTTTTTGAGACAGAGTCTCACTATATAGTTCAGGCTGACCTTGAACTTACTATGTAGCCCAGGCCAGCCTCGAACTTGTGGCAATCCTCCTGCCTCAGCCTCCTGAGTGCTGGGATTACTATAGTAATATTTTAGAGCCTAATTTTTCACTTAATTAATTGTGAACATTTTCATCTATCATTAAATATTTGTTTCTAGGAACATTTTAAATGGCTGCATAATACTCCATAACATCAAAGGTTCAGTAAAAATTTTATAAAGGCAAGATTGGAAATGTTTTAACTTGCCAGCCATAATCTCTGTTAAAATTCTACAATTGTAACATGAAAGAAATCACAGATAACATGTAAATGAATGAACATGGCTATACTCCCAATAAACTTTATACACAGTATAATTTGAGTTTCATATAATTCTCATGTGTTATAAGCATTTATTTTCCTTTGTTTTTTTTCAAACCGTTTTAAAAATGTAAAAACCATTCTTAGCTCGTGAGTGGTACAAAACTGTGGGCTATGATTTGCCAACCCTTAAATTACATGGATATCTCATAATTTATCAATCTCATATTCTGGTAGGTTTAAATTATTCCCATTTTTCCTATTATGCATAATACAGTAATGAACAACTTCATAGAAAAAATATTTGGGCCGTCAGTGATCATGAAAGCTTGAATCACTACAGATAGATTTCCGTACGTGTACGTAGTAAGTTACTGCCTGAGACGCTCTCTGGTGTCCCTCATGTCTTTCAACACAGGCTACTACCTGCTTTGTCTGACTTAGGACTTGTGCCCTTTCATGTGGTATGTTATGCATCAATTGAAAAGCTCAAAAATAAACGTAGATGCACCTGACTACGATGGCATCTTTAGGGTAAGTCCATCTAGCTGTGTTGCCGATACGTGCACTCTCACACCTAGAGAAGCCCACTGAGCAACTCTTCAAAATCCATGGAAACTCAAATGTGTACATACCATGGGCTTTGGCTCCTAGTCCTGAGTTTGTGGCCATCCAGGATGCCCCACTCCCTACCTGGGAGACATGCAAAGAGCTCTGTATTTGATCTCTTCCACGCCCTTCTTTTCCTTGGCCCTGAAGCACTCTGAATGCATGGCCTCTTGCTTCTTAAATCCTGCCTTCTTTAATCCTAAAACCACCCATGATTTCCTCCAAACCATCTGAACTTTTGGCCCATGCTATGGTTTCGGATACTGAGTGTCCCCAAAGGCCCAAGTGTTGGAGGCTTGGTACCAGCTTAGCACTGTTAGGAGAGGTGGGAAGTATAAGAGATGGGCCCTGGTGAGGGGGCTTTGGGTTGCTGGGGGCACCTTCCAGGGCATTTGTTGGACCCCACTCTCTTTTTCTCATTCTTTCACTTCCTAGCCATGCCATGGATTTTACTCCACCACACTCCCACCATGATGGGCAGCCTCTCCACAGGCCCGAAGCAACAGGGCCAATCAAGGACTGAAACCTCCAAAACCAGAGCTAAATAAGTTTATTATCTCAGGAATTTGTTATAGTGATGGAAAGCCACTAACACAGCCTATATGCTTGAAAAAACTTCTCACCTTGTGAATAAGGAAAGTTTATTACATAATCTACTTCTCATCTCCTCAAATAAACAAAACCAGCAACAACAAAAGCAACCTTCATTCGAATTACATCTTGGTGACTTGCTAGCTCAACTAGTGGCCCTGGGAAAATTATTTAAGTTCTCTGAGGTTAAAGATTTAAAAAGTACTTACTTTTCAGATTTTTTTCAAGGAATAAGAGTGTAGAGAGCCATGAAGGACCCAGCTTCTGAGCATGCGCTATCCCTGCCCGCGCCAATCCCGCGCCAGTTAGCGGTCCCTCCCACTTCCCCCCAAAGATATATAAGCCATGGCACTTCCTCAATAAACTCTCTCTCTCACTCTCGCCTTCAAGCTGCGTGTGTGTCTTTCATCATCCCCATACTGTCTCTCGGGTTACGCGTTCCTGCCCCTGGGAGCTCTGCTGGTCGGAGCCTCCGCGGGTCACGACATTTTGGCGCCCAACGTGGGGCCTGAGAACAACAGGTTCTATGAGGGATCACCCTACAAAGGTTTAAAAGAGTGCCCGGCCGGCCTTTGACCTAGATGAAATTTTTCCAGAGGACTTTCCCTCAGTGATCCGCACGAAGACTTCTCTCTCGTCTCTCGTCTCTCGTCTGAATCACGGTAAGCATACTCATATTGTAGGGTGTAACATGGGTTAAAACCTCAGTGAACATGAGCTCTTTGTCTCAGGGCTCTCCAAATCTCTTAAAGCCCAGGGAGTCAAAATTAAAAAGACTGACTTAACCGATTACTTTAGCTTTATAAATAAAGTCTGCCCTTGGTTTCCACTGGAGGGCACGATCAATGTTAAGGTTTGGAGCCGTGTGGATGACACGCTCCAAGACTACTACCGGGTCTTCGGACCTGAAAAGGTTCCTGTAACTGCCTTTGCTTATTGGACTTTAATCTCAGAATTATTACAACAACACCCTTCTGATCCCCACATAGCACAGACTATAGCTCATGCAGAAGCTCCCATGCGCTCCAACACCCCCGACAACAGTCCCCCAGCCTCTGTTGTTCTTGACGTGCCTGAAGACAAACATGGCTGCCCTTCTCCCGCTCCATCCTTGTCTGCTTCCGCCTCCCCACATGATGACGGACCTCCATCTTGTGGGCACTCGCTCAATGAGCCGCCATCTTGTGCTAAGCCACCATTTTGTTCTGAACCCATACCTGCCCCCCCTTTATCCTACTCTCCCACCACCGCCATCTTCCTCATTGCCTTCTGCTCCTCTGCCCCATTTTACAGCACCAGCATTTCAAGTTCAGTTTCCCCCCTTTACCCCCCATTGCCCGCCACTCCTGCCTATGACTCTTTCTTGAGGAGTCTTCCATCTCGCATTGCTGCACTTGAACAAGAGGTCCACCACAAACAGCTATCCTTCAAACTTCAACAATCACACCCACCTGATCCCCCTCCCAACAAGCCCCGGCTTGCCTTCCCCATCACGGAAGTCCAACAGGCCCCCACTGTTGAGGGACAACCGGCCCCTCCCCCTCAACGAGCCAGAGTTCCCTTCCCCTTAAACTCTCTCAAAGAGCTCAAAATGGCGGTCACTCAATACGGCCCCACTGCTACCTTCACCCTTGCAGTACATGATAGCCTCTCCCAAGGATGGGTTACTCCAAATGAACATAAAGAATTAGCGAGAGCTGCCCTTTCTGGAGGCGATTTTTTGCTCTGGAAATCTAACTTTTTGGATAAATGCGAAACAATTGCCAAACAAAATCAGGAAAGACAATCCCCCAACCCGGTTACGTTCGCCATGTTGTCTGGAACGGGTGACTTTTGTACCGATGAACAACAAATTGGTCTTAACCCTCAAGCGTTTGCTCAAATCTCCCTGGCAGCAAGCAGAGCCTGGCGTAAACTCCCATCTAAGGGAGAGGGCCCCACCTCTCTAACCAAAATCTGACAGGGCCCAGACGAACCCTTTTCTGACTTCATTGGCAGACTCACCGAAGCAGCAGACAGAATTTTTGGGGAACATGAAAATAACAATACCCTCATATGACAACTTGCTTTTGAGAATGCTAACTCTGCATGCCAAGACATTATTAGGCCCCACAGACACACAGGTTCCATTGAACAACTTATCCGCCTATGCGCAGATTTTGGCCCCACCTATAATCAGGGCGTCATGCTTGCCTCAGCACTAGAAGACACTCTCAAAAAGGTTCTAGATCACAATAAGGACCCCAAACCAACTTACAAACATCCACTCTCATCACTTCGTTGTTTTAAATGTCATCAGGCGGGACACTTTTCTAAAAATTGCCCCACCAACACCTCATCCACACATACACAGCCCCAAATCCACCACCCCCCACCCAAAACCGTCTGTCCCAAATGCAGGAAGGGATTTCATTGGGCCAATGAATGTAAGTCTCGCTACACTCTTGAAGGTTCCCCCATTCAAAAAAACTTCCTGCGGGGCCCTCCCCTGGCCCCACTTCCAGGCCTACAACTGACTCAGGGGACAATGGAGTCAAATACCCCAACACAGCCCGATCTCAATCTGTCTCAGACCTCTTCAAGGCGACCCCCACTAGCCCAGGATTGGACCTCTGTGCCTCCTCCCCAACAGTATTAGACCACACTCTTCCAGTACATGTGATCCCAACCAACGTCCGAGGACCACTACCCCCCGGATGTTGGGGCCTCATGTTGGGCCGTGCATCCTCCACTATTCGGGGTATCCATGTTCACCCAGGAGTCATAGATCCCACTTTCCAAGGCCACATCCACCTCCTCGTCTCCGCTCCTGACGGCCCCACCCTAATACCCACGTCACCCCCCCATAGCCCAACTCCTACTTATTCCTCAGGTCCCAACACCCAATAACCCCTCCCTTTCCTCCCGTCATCACCCCTTGCCCCCCGGTGTTTCCCAATCATACTGGTCACAGACCATCTCTGCTCAAAAACCTATGCTCGACCTTTTCATCAATAACAAGCCCTTTCAAGGCCTTATTGATACGGGGACCGATGTTTCCATCATCTCCTCCCAACATTGGCCTAAACAATGTCCCCTACGTCCCTCAGCCACCCACCTCCAGGGCTTGGGATACCTCCAACAACCTCACCAGAGCGCCACCCCTCTCACGCGGCATGATTCTGAAAACAATTCAGGCACTTTCCAACCCTTTGTCGTTCAAGGTCTTCCTCTTAATCTATGGGGCAAAGATCTTCTCTCACAGATGCAACTCATCATGCATAGCCCTAACACCACGGTCACAAAACAGATGCTCAAACAAGGCTATCTCCCCAAACAGGGCCTTGGAAAACATTCCTTGGGCATTACCTCCCCCATTCATCCCCGGCCTCTTGTTCCCCGCCAAGGCCTTGGTTATACCGACAATCCTCCCCTCACATCACCCCCCGATCCTCAAAATTTTTAATAGGGACCACTGATCCTCCTGTAACCCATGCACAAAAAATCACCTGGCTTTCGGATGATCCTGTCTGGGTTGATCAGTGGCCCATCATAGGCCCCAAATACTCCACCCTTTTGCAGTTGGTACAGGAACAACTTACAGAGGGACATATTACCCCCAGCTCTTCCCCGTGGAACACTCCTGTTTTTGTTATTCCAAAAAAGGACAATAAAGGTTACAGGCTGCTACAAGACCTCAGGGCTATCAACAAAACTATGGTCATTATGGGCCCCTTACAATCAGGTACGCCAACGCCAAGTGCTGTCCCTTTAAACACTCATAAAATCATCATTGATCTCAAGGATTGTTTTTTCTCCATTCCTCTACATCCTCAAGACCAACAGAGGTTCGCCTTCACTGTCCCTATGCCCCGTCATTCTGGACCTGCCTCCCATTATCAATGGACTGTCCTCCCTCAGGGTACGGCCAATTCACCCACCCTATGTCAACAGTTTGTGGCCCAAGCGATACAACCTTTCAGACAACAATGGCCTGATGTTCACGTATTCCATTATATAGATGATATTCTTCTAGCACACCCTGATAAATGTACACTTCTTCAAAGTTATGCTCATTTACAAAGCCTTCTAAAAACTTGCGGCCTATGTATCGCCTCCAACAAAATTCAACTTACCGACCCTTATGTTTACTTAGGATTTCAGATGACACACACCCATATTCAAGCACCTAGACCTCAACTTAGACTTGACACTCTTCATTCCCTTCATGATTTCCAAAAACTCCTCGGTGATATCAATTGGCTCCTCCCTTATATAGGAATCCCAAAGTCTACACTTAAACCCTTATATGACAACCTTCGTGGTGATCCAGACCCCTCTTCACCTCGACACTTCACTCCTTCGGCCCATAAAGCTCTCCAATGTGTTCAAACTGCCATCAACAACCACATGCTTACCTTCATAGACTATACACAACCCCTCCTCTACATTGTCCTCCCTTCCCCAATACAACCTACCGCCCTCTTCTGGCAAGATGTCCCTCTCCTATGGGTCCACCTATCTATCTCCCCAAAAAGGGTCCTAAACCTTTATTATGACCTTGTGGCTCAATTAATCTTGCTGGGACGCAGACAAGCCAAAAGTTACTATCATAAAGAACCTGACACCATAATATTGCCATACTCTGATCAACAGATTACATGGCTTTTACAAACCTCAGATTTATGGTCCCTGGCACTTGCTGCCTTTCCTGGTCGATTGTTCACCAATACCCTCACGACAAGCTTCTAACCTTCTTTTCTCATCACCCCCATATCTTCCCAAAAATTACCTCCCATGTTCCCATTGCCCATGCAACAACAGTGTTCACAGATGGTTCCTCATCAGGTAATGCTGTCTATGTCTGCCAGGGTCATGATCTGGTTGTTGTCCCTACCCCCCGGACTTTCAGCTCAACACGCTGAGCTTCAGGCTATTGTCCAGGTCTTCCAAGATTTTCCCGAGGCCCCTCTCAACATATATACCGATAGTCGTTATCTAGCCACATCTGTCCCGCTTCTAGAAACTCTTTCCTGCTTTCACCACCAATCAACAACCATTCCCTTATTTACTCGCCTTCAAGCACTCATTCATGCTCGTACTCATCAGTTTTTTATTGGCCATATTCGTGCCCATTCGGGTCTTCCTGGACCCTTAGCTTCAGGCAACCCACTTGCGGACCAACTATCCCGTTTGGTCTCTGTTCATGCCACATTTTCCCCTCCCCTCACTTCCCCTTCCTCCAATATTCGCCGAGCACAGTCCGCACATGACCTACATCACCTTAATGCCCATACCTTGCGCCTCCTTTTTCAATTAACTAGAGAGCAAGCCAGAGCTATTGTCAAACAATTTCCAGCCTGTGTGACCCACCTTCCCTCTCCTAATCTTGGCGTTAACCCTAAGGGTCTCATTCCCAATGCCCTCTGGCAAATGGATATCACCCACATACATTCATTTGGTAAGCTCAAATTTGTTCACGTCTCCATAGATACATATAGTGGATATATCTTTGCCTCTCTTCAATCAGGGGAGGCCACTAAACATGTCATTGCTCATATGCTTACTGCCATCGCCCACCTGGGTTGCCCCACAAAACTTAAAACTGATAATGGCCCCGGCTATTCGAGCAAAGCCTTTAAACAGTTTTGTCACTGTCTCAACATTTGTCATGTTACTGGGATCCCTTATAATCCACAAGGCCAAGGCATCATTGAAAGAGCTAACCGCACTCTTAAGCTAACCATCTCTAAGCTCTCAGAAGTGTCTTGGTACCCCACCGTGGGGTCCCCCCGCAACACTCTCAATCATGCCCTTTTTATCCTTAACTTTCTCTCCTTGGATCAAAATGAACGATCTGCTGCCGACCGTTTTTGGCACCCCTCTACAGCCACCTCATTTGCCACAGCACTTTGGAGGGACCCCCTTACCAACCGCTGGAACGGTCCTGAACCCGTTCTCATATGGGGAAGAGGTTCAGTCTGCATCTACTCCCAGGCTGACCATAATGCACGCTGGCTGCCTGAGCGCCTTGTAAAACAATTTAACAAATCTACCCAGGGAGGCGCCCCTGAGGATTAATGTTTTTTCTTCACAGATGCATTCAACAATCATCTTGTATATTCTCATGATACTCCCATTGATCGGCGCCAATCATTGCCATGATGTATTCACATGGACAATCAGTCGTTGGGGAGACCATCAAAAATTAAGACAGTGGATGGGCCTTGGACAACCCACCTTATCCTGTAAGCTAAAGTCATACCGTCACCAGACAGGCCTATTCCTCCAAGACCATCTTGAATTTTGGCACCCTGTATATACATGCCCCCTCGGTACCCGAGGCCGCGCCTGGTGTGCCGACCCCTCTCATGCCTATTGCCCAAAATGGGGATGTGAATCAAACATTGAAGAAAATTGGTGGAAAGTTCCTTCTCCAGACCCAGATATCAAAATTATCCCTAGAAGTTGCACATGGTGTCTCCAAGGAGAACAAAAGGCCAAAGCTAAATGCCCAGGGTGCAATAAGTACAAGTGCACCCCAGACCCCTGCGATAATTTCACTGTTACCATTACCAACCCTGATGACCCTACATGGTTTCAGGGGAAAACATGGGGACTACGTTTGTATTCCCCAGGGATTGATCCCATGACCTTCTTCCACATAATAAAGACAGCCCCTAGCAAGACTCATGCCTCTAAGGCCCCATCCAAACCCCATACTCCCCCACCCAATATCACCTTATCCCCTCATACTCGTCCTATAACCACTATCACCCTTCCACCACCCTCCCTTCCTCGCTTCACCCCTTCCTCCAGCGACCTCATTAAAATGGTCCAATCTATGGCTCTTTGGCTTAACGCCTCCCAGCCTAATCTCACTGCCCCATCCTGCTGGCTTTGCCTTCAGGCTTCTCCTCTGTTCTATGATCCCTATGCCATCTCCAACATCTCTATTATCTCATCTACACAACCCACCACAGGACATTCCCAATCCAATCTCCCTTTTTGTACCCTCCTCTTCCGTCCACGGTAAAGGCATCTGTGTAAATGGTTTATCAACAAATCAAAAAAAAATGGACCCTGTCACACTTTCTATCCAATCAATACATCCAACATCTACCTATACACAGAGAGCTATCATTGGCTATGCCGTCACGCAGGACTAACCCGCATCCTCTCTACTAAAGTCCTCAGAGAACAACAGGACCTCTGTGTGCTCGTTGCGGTCCTCCCTCGTGTCTCCTATCACCCTTCCACATACCCCTTTACACTTGACCCTGACCCTAGGGATCCACCTCTAAGCCCGACTTTATTTCACTTCAAACGTGAACTCACCACCACTGTGTCTCTTCTCATCCTCGGTACCTCCTCAGGAATTGCCCTTGGCTCCACGGCCTTGGCCCTTGGACAAACCCAATATAACACCATACTCTCTGCTGTTGACCAGGACCTTAAAAATGTTGAAACCTCTATTCGCGCCCTACAAACATCACTAACCTCCCTCTCTGAAGTTGTTCTCCAAAACAGGCGTGGCTTAGATCTTCTTTTCCTCAAGGAAGGTGGCCTTTGTGCAGCCCTCAAAGAAGAATGTTGTTTCTATACCGACTCCTCTGGCGTGGTCTTACACGCTATGGATAAATTAAAAGATGCCATAAAAAAGAGAGAGATAGCCAGAACACAGGCCTTATTCCCCAACACTTGGTTCTCAACTATTCTCCCCTACCTTGCCCCCTTCTTGGGCCCCCTTATAATCTTGGTCCTCGCTTTGGCTCTTGGTCCTCTCCTATTTAGGAGACTTATCGTCTCCGTCAAAACGGCCCTTGCTCCTGTGTGGGAAAGACCTCTCCAAGTTCATTATCAGCGTCTAGCCATGGCAGACGCTAATGAATACAAACAAGCCGAACCCTATGATGATATCGAGGCCCCAGCACATAGAATGATGGCCAAGGACGGGTAAGATGAAGTCACAAGTCACTAGCACTCTCAGGACCACCTAAGACAGAGCCCCACTCTTCGCCGGGACGCTGGCGATGCTCAGCTCGATGACGGGTAAGGCCTGAAAAATCAAATGCGTAAAAACTAAAAAAGACTTGCAGTAACCTCCACAACCTAAGACAGGCCACATTCAGGGTCATACAAGCACTCATGGTCGGCAATATTTTCTTTTGGAGAAAAAGGAGCATATGTAGAGAGCCATGAAGGACCCAGCTTCTGAGCATGCGCTACCCCTGCCCGCGCCAATCCCGTGCCAGTTAGCGGTCCCTCCCACTTCCCCCCAAAGATATATAAGCCATGGCACTTCCTCAATAAACTCTCTCTCTCTCTCGCTCTCGCCTTCAAGCTGCGTGTGTGTCTTTCATCATCCCCATACTGTCTCTCAGGTTACGTGTTCCTGCCCCTGGGAGCTCTGCTGGTCGGAGCCTCCGCGGGTCATGACATAAGAGACAATATATGTAAACACTGAACAGATATTTTCACTTCGCTCAATAATTTCACGTTTGGTAAAAATCAAAATCAAAACCAAAAAGCTCATTTTTCCTAAACCCTGAATAGATCCTGGCTTTCCGTGTTGCCTCTTTATTGGTAAGGTAGGAAAATCATGTCAGATCTGAAAGCCAGGAGAATAGAAGGCAGGAAGGAAATGTAGGCACCATCTGACCAACCTTCCAAATGAAGCAGGACCCTTGGTACATCCACCTTGAGGACCCCATACTGCTTGTCTTCTCAAGACAATGAATTTATCTCTACACAGTGAAAGCCACCCGCCTTTATTAGTTTGGTGAAGCAAAAGTTGTAGACTCTATAGGATATGCCAGACTCTTACCATACCGTGTTAAAGGCACAATGATGCACGACATGATCAATGCTAACCCTGCCTCTTGCACTCAAGGGTAAAGAATTCTGATTATTAGGAAGTTCTCTGTGTAACAGCATGTGATACAAACAGAATTCATGTCCAAAGCAACTACGTTTTTGTCCCCCACTGTTCTTTCAGGTCATTTCTTGGACTTTTGCCCCTTTTGTGTGATAGAGGCCCTCCATTTAGTCATGAGGATATCCAATCTCATGTAGTTATTAACTCCTCCAAATTCCCTCAACAACAGCTACTCGCTCCCCCTTAGCTGAGCACAGCCCAGTTACAGATGGAAAACCCCAAGCAGGGTTCTTTCCTCTTCCTCCCTCTTCTACTGGCTTGCCACTAATACTGACTTCCCTACCCTAGGGTCTGAAGTGGGTGGAAAGGAAGAGGGTAAGAAGAGACAGGAAAGTTCTTATTGATGGTACTATGTTTGCCACCTTTGGCTTCTCTAGGTCAGGCAGATGTCAGAAGTTGACCCTTCCTTTCATGGTGCCTCTGCTGATGGCCACCCATGCCCCATCACTGAGCAACTCGCTTGTCAAACATCCCCAGTATGTGTTTGTCCCTCCAGGTGGCCTTCTCAGATGGGAATTATTTTGACCCTACCTCAGGTTTTTGTGCCTATGGCTCAAACATGGCCTATGCAGAACCCTTCAACATCCTTCTCCCAGACCACCTGGATCCACAGGGCTCTCCCAGTGCATCCCCCACCTTCTCTCCCCTCAGCAAGGGGCAGCTGGTCAGCCTGGCCCCCCTCCTTCAGATTTCTCAGATGGGAATTGGACCCCAATCTACTGTGCCTCCCCCTCAAAGCTCAAGCATAAAATGTTTCTTTTATAATAGAGAGTAGAAAGAGATGGGGCCGGTGAGATGGCTCAGCAGCATAAGCACCTGCCTGGCAAGCGCAAGGGCCCGAGTTCGACTTCCGGAACTCACATACAAAAAAAGGGCCAGTGATATCGCTCAGCGGTATGGGCACCTGCTGGCACACGAGGTCCTGAGGTCAACCCCCGGTACCCACAAAAAAAAAAAAAAAAAAAGAAAGAGAATACTGCTTCTCTCTTGATTTAAGGAAAATGGAGAATTACCCCTTACAGCAGCATCCTAAGGTGGAGGGGTGTAGGAGAATTCTGCCCTGGATGCAGGTAATAAGGAGGTGCACTGTTGTAGAGAACTTAAAAATCATAATACAACCAAATGAATGTTGGTCTGATTTTTATCAACACTCTCTGCAATGCTTAACAATGTGTGTGATAAAATCTCCCCCCAGGACACACCATGCCCAGCACCACCTTCACCCTCTCCCCTCAGTGTGGGGAGGGCTAGGTCCCCAGAACACATCACAGTTCTCCTTAAAAGTTTCTCCAGCAATGTACACAGTCTGGTCTTTCAGTACCCTTGGTGGGAGTGGGGCATTTGGAGTCAATGAGGCAGTTTTTAATATCACCTTTGAAGATAAACCCTCTGGTTGACCTCTCACTGTGAGCCATATCCCAGTGCATCACTTAAAATGTCCAGTTCAGTGGGCCATTACCCTTACATCAAGCTGGGAAACACTTTCCTGCACTTCCTACTCCCAGCCTGAGGAGCATTGTAGCTCTTGGAGGCAAGATCCCTTAGAGGATTCCAAGAGGTAAATCTCCTAGCTCAGGATTTGACGCACAGCGGGTACCCAAAAAATCCTCATCCCTTTCACACCCCCAGCCTCTGGGGGCGTGGGGAAATGATGGAGACACAGTGTCTTCTTGACCTCTGCTGGGGATGCATGCAAACAGTCTCCCCTGCACATCCATCTGCCTGCGCCACTGTGACATCTGTTCCTTCTTCCCTACCTGTATAAACAGCACCTATCCTTTAATTGTAATTTGTTTTTTTGCCTTAGAAAATAAAATGCAGAGCGATTGCACAGAACACTTGTAAATAACAACACAAAGCAAAAAAATTAAAACATATATGTCACAGAGAGAAACACTACTAACGTGTAGTGGGGCACACGTGTGTAGTGGGGCACACGTGTGTAGTGGGGCACACATGAGTAGTGGGGCATAGATTTCTATGCATCTATCTGTACAGACAGATATACGCTGGTTGATTACAAGTGTTCTGCCACTCACTCACTACACTTGAAGCATTCCCAGGGATGAACTTGGTCCCCAATTCTGTCCAACACCGCACCAAGACCAGAGAAAAAATAGAAATCTGTGCCCAAAATTTGCAGCATGGTTATCACAGTGCTCTATGCTGTCTAAAACATTCATGTAGAATTTATTTGAGTATGATTTAATAAAGCTAACGTTAGGGATTCAAGAGGCCATGAATATCAAAACAACTCTCTTCTTATCTAAATTTTGGACATTTGTAAGTTTTCTAAATGAGGCAGGTAGGGAGATGGGGTCCTGACAAAATAACAACCACATTTGTTAACATGTTAAGTAATTTGTGAGGTGATTCTCTTAAACTGTAAGTCAGCTCAGCTGTCAGACACACCAGCTGTGATAGAAGAATCCATGGAATCTGGAGAAAGTAGCTTGGAATCTTCTGACACCCAAACAGGTCCAAGTCACAGCTTTTGGTGGTAAATGGCCAGAAGGAGTTGAGCTAGAATTAGCATCAGGGTGAGTTGGAAAAGAAATTTTTACTAAAGTCTAAAAGGAAATTCAGAGATGGGTAAATAGTAGCTGTTACAAAGTGGGTACCGTTGTTGGGAGGTGGATGTCAGCTGTCTCAGATATTTTGTGATAATTTGTGGTTACCTTATAACGTGGTAGGTTTGCTGAAAATCTTTAGGGCACCACAGGGGCATCACCTTCAGGGAGACTGCAAAGAGGCTTGCCTCACATGCAAACACAGAAACTATGTGACTTGACCCTTTACAATTATAAATGTCCACGTCCCCATGCATTACCCTAGTGACATTTACTTTTGACCAAGGCATTATGGAGGTCATGAGAAAGAACTTTATGTGTCATTTGTATTCCTTTCTAAAATATCCTCAGGCCTCCTGGGGCTTCTATGCGCTGACACCCACTATTCAGAGGTACTTGGCTGCAGGAAAGAAGGTCTTTTAAAGATCATGTACGCGGAAAGAGGCCCAATTAAAAATATCAGTGATACTTCTTGGATTTCTATCCCTTAAGCACTTTAGAATCATCTTCCCTAAATGCATAAAGCCAAATGCTTGGCCTGCATTTCAGAATCTCCCATGACCACCAAGAGGCAGAGTCACATACTGTGTTGTTTTGAAGCTAATAGTGATAGTTTCAACTGGCGTCAGTATATCCCACATACAACCTAACGCAAAGGTAGACTCAGCAGGAAGGAAGGGCCTGATTGCATCAGCCGTGATAGCATGTGGGTGATAATGACAGCTGTGGAGTGAGCTGTTCTCCTCTAGAGCTAATGGTAGTAAGGTTTCGTTTAGCATCTCCTTCACCCTACCCGTGCCCTAAAACCTTTTCTCAAAGTAACACTTTAACGTAGAGCTTGAGTTTACTAAAACACCAGTAAGCCATAAAAAGCAAACCACACCCTGAAGACAGAGACAAGATACACTTCCCAGGGACAGAAAGTCAGTCGAGAAAAGCGGAAATGAGTAAATAGCATTACTAACCTGAGGTGCGACATCCCCAGTCCATCAGAGCCTCTCCTCCATTTGCTGGCCACCTGGTCAGCCTCATCCACGACTTCTCCAGGAGCCACAGTGAATCGGTAAACTCCACTCTCCCACTGCTCACTCGAGGAAACAGAACCAGAGAAGCCGGGCGATCCTGCAGAGGTACGTGATCTTTATGAGGTGGAAGGAGGCGCAAAGTGGAGAACTCTTATGCCCCTTTCCCTGACTCTCTGTACCACCATGCTGACGCCAAAGAAATTCATTTTCTCCAGGGCATCTGCAGTTTCTCCATAAACGGTAAAGACTGTCTTCTGCCTCCATGACTCCCGAAATCCTTACGCCTTCTAGTGAAATGATCGGTGGCAGGGTCCTTGGGTTCCACTGTGGCAGTTGTTTCAATATCGCACATTTCAATACCTGTTGATTTTACAGCACATGCCCCACAAAGAATAGAGCGTATGCTAATTAGAAGAGTTAGAAAATTCAACGAAGATCTGACCATAGACACGTTAAGATTGTATAACATTTCATCAAAAGTGTGGGAGTGGATATGCAGAGGGTAAGGAGAGAATCCTCTCAGAAGTTGATGTACCAGTGCTGACCTGGTAAGCTACCAGGTGGGGGACTGTCGTGTAATGTTTGCCCATTTTCACGATATATAAACATTGCCTGTGGCTTTTAAAAGCTCTTGTGCCATCACTGAGTACAGATGTGGAAGACGTACACAGTCTGTTCTCACAAGTAGTTCTGAACCAGTTCTGCTACAAGAATAGCCTTATCACCCAGCTATTCTTTCTTATACTGCGTGCACACTACGAGCCTCACGTTGTGCAGGATGCCGGGGATGAATAGGAAGGGAAAGGAGGCTTGGAGCTTACAGTCTGGTGGGAGGATCGACATTAAATCATAAAAGCCTGAAGAAAACATGAAATTGTAACCGTGATAAATATTGAGGATGGGAGTATGTTAAAAGTATGCCTGGTGGCACGTGTTTGTAATACCAGCACTCAGGAAGGCTGAAGCAGGAGGACCACAAGTTTAAGCACAGGCTGGGCAATTCAGCAACTTAGCAAGACCCTGTCTCAAAATAAAAATTGAAAAAGGGATCGGGATACAGTTCAATGAGAAGGGCCTGGGTTCAGTTCCCAATACCGAAAAAATAAAGTCATATAACTGGAGGACAGCTTTTCGGAAGGAGGGAGTGACCCTGGGCTGAGATCTGAGGGATACTTCGGAGTATTATCAGTGTAGAGGGGAAGGGAAATGATCGAGTCAGAAGCCAGAGAAGGTGCAAAGGTCCACTGGTAAGAGGAAAGTGTTGTCTATCACAAAATAATATCTAGACATGATCATTTTTGTCCTGTCTTTTCAGTATTTCCTTGCCAGAAGAGTTGGAAAAATCATTCAGAAGCATTGTAGTTGCTACAAAGATAGATTTTTTTATATTAAGAGTACAAAGACAGGAATAGTTAATACTCTATTTTTCAGCTCCTGAAATAAACTTTTGGGTTGAATCCCCACATCAGAAAGAATTGTGAAAGCCATAGTTTTGAATTTGCAAGAGCTGGGTTTTCTCAGGAGGAAAATAATATCTGTTGAGGCCTCGAAGAGAAAGGACATAGAAGTTAAGCCTCTGTCGTGTAACGTAGAGAGGGTAGAAAAGGCCACCTGCACCCTCCCTTGGTGCTAGATGGGGCCACCAGGGTTGGAGGCGAATTGGATGAGGAATGATGCCAAGCCAGTGCCCACAGACCATCGTCACAGGAGTCACAGGAGTGTTCCTTTTGGAGGGGCCATGGCAACAGTGTCATCACCACTCTTTGGAGAGGAAGTTTCATTGACAGTTGCCTGCAGGTCACCCGTGATGGAGCCAGAAAAGCAACACTCTTTGGACCAAAAAGCTGTGCTGAGTGTCACTCGAGCTGCCCCTTGGTCAACACCTAGGATGCTCACAAACTCTCAGAGTGGTGCTCCTGAAACCCAGAGGGACAGTAAGACAGACAGAAGAAAGAGCCCTGAGCTGGGATGGAGCCAGGACCTGGGAAAACTGCTCCAGGGCATGATCTGTGAAATAGAGAGGTGGACCCTGTGGCTGGCGTGGACCATGGTGCAAGTTAAGGATGGAAGCCACACCATTTAACCTGCTGACTCTGTTAAGCAATGTGTCTCTAGACAAAAGCAACAGGCCATTGGAGGGTTTTGAGCAGGGGAGAGATATGTCTTGCACTGTGAAAAGAATCTGGATTTGGAGAACTTTCTGCTCAGGCCAAGCTGGGGATGTCCATGGTCCCCCCACCTTCTGTCCATGATGTGCCAGTGTCCTCCTGAGTGGCACAGGTCCCTTGACTCTTTGAGCTCAGGCTGAGCAAATTTGAGAGGAAATGGTCCCTGCCTACATGTTGGTCAAAATAACAATCAGTGCCATATTTTGAGGGCAACTTATAGAAATGTGTCCTCAAGAAACAACCTAAAGGCCTGTTACTATGATATGGTACATGGTATATCCATATATGAAATATTATGCAACATATGATTTATTGACATGAAAAGATTCCCAAAAGAAGAGACTGTGAAGAGAAAGCAGCAGGTTCAGAAATATGTAATGCACGTGTGTGTTGTATAAAAAAAAAATCTGGAAGATTATTTCAAGCTGATGATGGTGGCTTTCTTTTCAGGGGAAATTATTGGGAACTTCACCTTTTACAGAATGTGTTTCTGTACCATAATGAGTTATGTTGTGAGCCGTGACAAGCAATAAACAATGAAGCCATTTTGGAAGTTGGATGAAAAGGCAGCTCTGATAATTGGCAGAGGCTGCCACAAAGGGTGACTGTAAGGATGAGACCACCAGTTTTCCTATTTCCTCAGACTCTGAACAAGTTGTTCCTCCTTTCTGGGCTTCAGTTGCTGTGTTTGCAAAAGGCCAGAGGCAACGCAAGTCTCCCAGAAAGAGCTTGGACCTGTGTGCAAGTCCCGATTCTCCAGTTAGTGAATGAATGACTTTGGATAAGTGACTCACTTTTTGACCCCCGGCTTTCCATATGTGAAACAGAACTACCACACCCACTTAAGGTGGCCATGAAGACCCACAGAGCCTTGACCCCCGGGGAGCAGGGTGCGTGCTGCCACACACTTGGATTCGTGGTCCCTGGTGACCTCCAGATTTTCTCCACCTCTAGGTTCAGTAACTTCAAACCCCTGAGTGGTCTTGCCTTAAAGTGGGGCCTCTGTTAAGCCACTGTCCTGCTGCAGGAAAGTGTTCACTTGTCACAATGTACTCAGGCTTCAGAAAATGTTTGTGCTGTTATGCATCCAGGTTCACACAAACAAAAAGTCAATCCCATCATTCTTCCCATGAAACAATGTGCAGTCTAATGCAGGACCTGCGAAAGGAGAAAAAGTTCTTATTTTGTCAACTAAAAATTAAAAAGATGTTTCTCTTCAGCCCTTTTTGTCTCACAGAAATCATACGTTGTCAGAAAAAGAAACATTAATTATCAAACACTAAAAATAGCTTTTGAACCCTGAATTTAGCAAACTAATTGAAAATATATTTCAAAGAATTCTTACATTTTATGAAAGCTAATCAAGCCCCATTACTTTCATTTATTCATTCATCTATTCAATGAGTAATTGAATTTGGGGTGCCTAAGTATTAGAGACCATTATTTTTTAAACATACAGGAATTTACAAATCTCGAGCCTCATAGAGCTTACCTTCTAACAGAGACAGGGAAATGGGGAAATGGACTATAAATAATTCAGGAAAGAAAAACTGAGAATCAGAAGAAGGGAGTTTTAATTTTAAACAAAGAGGTCACAACTAAAGACTCACTGAGATCAAAGCCTGGAAATGTCAAGTAAGTCATGTGAGAAAAGCAAGTGCAAAGGTCCTGAGGTGAATGAGCCAGGCAGAGTAAAGACATGCCCAAGCTACAGGTCAGAAGGGACAAGAGGACACCTGGTGCAGTGAGCCCCAGGACAGGGCATGCCTGGTCTGTTCAAGGGACAGCAGGAGGCTGGGATATTGGAGAAGAGCAGTGAGGGGACACAAGAGATGAGGTCAGAAAGTAACAGGAATGCCCTGTGCAGAGCTGTATAAGATGCCGTAGGACTCGGCTTTCACCCTGAGTGAGGCAGGAGCCCTGGAGTTTTGAATGATGTGAACTGAGGTCAGTTTTAACTCAGTGGCCCTGGCTTCTGTGCTAGGAAGCAAGGGTGGAACTGGGGGCCCAGGTAAGAGACCCCTGCAAGAACAGAGAAAAAGTGGAGGTTAGATCAGGGCGGGAGCTGCAGATGGCGAGATGTGTGCAGATTCTGGGTATGTTTTGCAGGTCAAAGCAACAGCTTTACAAAGGGATCAGATGGACGATGAGAGAGATGGTGTAGGAACAAGGGTGTCTCTAAGGCTTTGGCCTGGAGCAAGCCTTAGCTGAGATGAGAACAAGCAGGAAAGATCAAGGAAAGATCGAGAGTTTACCTGGGACATTTTATATTTGAGATGCTTAGCAGACATGTAAGTGGAAATTGTCTAGAAGGAAATCAAGCCCATGAGAGAGAGAGGTTCAGGTGAGAGAAGAGATCTACGAGTTGTTGGCACATGGATGGCACTAAAAACTCCACTGGGTGAGATCATCAAGAAAGAACATAGCTGGGTGTGGTGGCTCATGCCTGTAATCCCAGCACTTGGGAGGCTGAGGCAGGAGGATCACAGTGAGTTCAAGGCCAGCCTGGGCTACATAGTGAGTTCAAGCCAGGCTGAACTATATAACAAGACCCTATCTTGAAAGAAAAAAGCAAAGTAAAGCAAAGCAAAGCTCCAAGATTGTCTTCTGAGTTTAAGTACCTTAAACATCCTTCACAATATCACGATGTTTAACGTGCAACTTTTACTGTTATATTAAAACCACAGACAAAACTACTAACACCATTGACTTAACTTTATTTCTTAATTATCTCTATTCATCTTGACATATTTTTATTATGACTGATACATAGTAATTGTGCATACTTATGGGGTATGATACAGGTATATCATAGATAGTGATCAGATCAGGGTAATTAGCACACCTATCACCTCAAGACATTTATCAGACAACTATCTATTCTTATCCTTTTATTTACTGTTATTCTCATTTTTCCTTTTTCTGAGCTTGTATTTTACTAGATAGCAATATGTACCTACTTTGTCCAATATAGTAGCCAATAGCCACACATGGTCATCTAAATTTAAATTAACTAGATTTGATTTAAAATCCAGTCCCACCAGCCATGTTTCAAGTGCTCAATAGCTGCACATGGCAGGTGGCTGCCAGATGGGCAGCACAGGTATAGAACATCCCCACTGCAGATGGTTCCTGCAGACAAAAGTGGTCTCTGCCTTCACTGGGATGTAGTCATTTTACTCAACTCAAAAGAAGAAACCAATGCCACCTCAGACAACCTACGAGATCAAGGTGTCGACTGATGGCTCTCTTGAGACATGGAGCCTGCAGCAAAGTCCAAGGAGATTCAAACCTGAGCCCCTACTCACTGGCCTCAGCTTCTTTTAAAATGATCATTTCACTCATTACATCAATAGGACTTATTTCATATAAAAATCTAGATTTTTTGGGGGGGGGGGACCAGGAATCAAACTCATAACCTCTCACTTGCCAGGCAGAAGCTGTGCTGCTGAGCTGTATGCCCAGCCCCAAAAATCTAGATTTTCAACACTGAATATCTTTCCCAGTTCTGATGCATTCTTTAAGTTTCACAAACATAGAATTACCTAATTAGTTGACTGTCATTGTGATCTGTTAACTGACTCTGTTAGTAATATTGAAATTTTAAGTGAGCCTTGTCTTTGTCATTAGCAAGAACAGCTAGATGGGACAGAGCGTCTGTGCTGTTCTCTCTCCTCTTTGGCTAATTTCCCATCTTAGAATTCACCTCGGTCCTGCAGCAGACGGCCACTGTCGCAGAGTAATCACTAACCCCTCAGTTACCAGGTTATTTTGTTTGACCCATGGTTTCAAGTAGTCCTTATTTTTGGTACCACTCTTATTTTTTCCAGGATTCTTGGCTCATTTGCATATGTTTGTATTTGTTCTTTCTCTTTTTAAAAGCTTCAGTTTATTCATGATTGACATAATAATCGTTCATTCTTATAGGGTACAATCTGCAGCTTTGTTACATGTGGGCATTAGTGATGATTAAACCACGGTAATTAGCATATCTATCACCTTAAACATTTACCATTTTTTTCTTTGTCATGAGAACAAACTCTTCTGGCTATTGTGAAATAGACAATAGATTATTGGGGAGGGTAGGAAAGAGTGGGTATGAGAGGATTTGTGTTAAGATTTCTTGCTTATACTTGTTAAGCATTAAATGTATTTGTTTTATTATCTGTATTTTTAAAATATTCAAATATTTAAAAAATATTTAGAGTCTGTGACTCTAAATATTGAGGTTCTTCTTCTCTTTAATGAAAATTAGACATAGCCTATCATATCCACCTCTTCTTTTGTATTACAACTACCTTTTGCACATTTTCTATTAACTTTTATCTTCTGAGTATCAGTAAGATATGAATTTCCATATCTTATTCCAAATACAATTGTAATAATTATTTGCACTCTTTATGCTCAAATTGTCAACAGTTTGCAGGATGGGAGTTTCTTTAAGTCACTTCCACCTAAATATACATAAATTTATTGTTGATTCTGGAAAACAAGCATTTCTAGAATCATTCTGGTTTTTCTTAGTTCCTTAAGTGGAGAGTAAGACTGAGAAACAAACTTTGGCTGGCAGTTCAAGATTTTTTGATGACTAAAAGTGTTTCCACTCCTGTTGGGCCACATTTATTAATAGGGCCTGAAAAGATGTCCCTTCTTAAGGCCGTGAGTTCACACCTATTTTTTTTCAAATGAGCCTTCATTTGCTGTACTCTATTTTCCTAATAATATGGTGTTTCATTTACCACTTTAGCAAATGACTTTAGTGGTAATGAACAGAGCAAATTTCAATAGTCTCTCAAAAGGTCATTTTTTCCCATAGAGGCCAATTTGATGTAATTTTCAGAAGAAAATACAAATCTTTCTGCTTTTCATTGCAGCAGGCTAGATTATTCAGACTAGGTAATGAGTAAATTATTTCTAAAAAATGCTTTAATATATAGAAGAGCTACCAAGAAAAGTAAGAAATTATCAGGACAAAATTGCAGAAAAGGCAATACCCTGGGGCAGTAAGTGAAGTACTAAAACTATGGTTGCCCAAGGGCATTTTCACATCCTGGCAAATTTGAACTTTGCTTTGACAGCTTGGAGGGCCAGAGCTCTGAAATCAAAGCATGTGTAAGATGGGTGGCTGACAGGTGACCTTCCACATGCCTGGCAGGGCTCTCACAGGCTGCTTCTTCAAGGTAAATTGAACCAAAACAAACTATACTCGTGTAATGGAAGCCCTAATTCACATCACCTCAGTGGTCCAATAAAAATAAATAAATTAATTAAAATAGTTCTAGACTAAGAATGCCCCTAGACTCTAAAAAGAAACAAAATCTCTTTGGAGACAAATAACCTAAGCCAGAGGTCAACAAAGTATGGCCTTCAGGCCAAATCCAGCCCACATCCTGCTTTTGTAAGACCCACATGCTAAAAATAATTTTAATATGTGTAAAGTGTTGTTAGAAGAAGAAAAAGGAGGAGAAGCAGGAGGAGAAAAAGCCAGAGGAGAAACAATAAACGGTATATGGCCTATGTATCAGTTAGGGTTCACCAGATAACAGATCTAACACATATGATTAACAAGTAGGCTTACGGTGCCCGCCTGCAGAGTCAAGGGTGGAAGAGTGCAAAAGAGGTCATCTGCCCCGAGATCCAGCAGAGGATCCGGCAGAGGAGCGCACTGCAGAGTCCCTCCAGAGTGCACTTCAGGAAGCCAAAGGGTCTACACAGGAAAGCTGAAGAGTCTGCGCTGGAAGCCTGGAAATGGATGTCCAAAGGTGATGGTGAGGACTGCCGCTTCTCTGAAGAAGCTAAAGCAAGACTTCCCTCTTCTTTCCCTTTTTTTCCATCCAGGCTACAAGCCTATTGGCTGGTGCCACCCACACCCAGGCTGGGTCTTCCCTCTTCAGGAAGGCCATCATCCAGACACACCCAGATCTACTAGGCATTTCTCATTCAGGTTGACAGTACAATTAATCATCCCAGCCTACAAAGCCTAAAATATTTATTATATGGTCGCTTACAGAAAGTTTGCCAGTCTTTGTTGATGCCTTTACCTAAAGATATTAAGCCAGACATAATAACAAATAAACAAGAGCATAATTAATGTACCACAAGTCAAGTCAGAAGATTCCACAGAGAACAAGATCTACAAATATTTTGCAACTGGAATTATTAGAAAACTCTAAGGTAACATGTTTAATTTTTTTTAAATAAAAGAAAGTTTATAAGATATGTTAGAAAAAAGCTATAACATAACCTTAGAAGATATCAAAAAGAATTAAATACAATTTCAGAGAAATAAAATAACTAAAATTAACATCCCAATGACTGGGTTGAAGCCTATTAGGATTTGGCTTGCTAGAATGGGAATTAGTGAATTAGAAAATAAGTCTGAAGAAATTATCCAGATTGCGGTATAGGGAGACAGATATGTGGGAGGTGTGTAATGTTAAGAGATACGGAGTATAAAATGATAGATCCTATGATGTGGTTGATGTTTTCTTTTCCAGAAAGGGAATGAGCCAGAGAAATATTTCAGGAGGAAGTAGTTGGTAATTTTCCAGAACTAATAAGCTACACATTCGAGAAGGAAAAAAAAAAAAGTCAAGAAGGATAAATAACAATAAATATTGTGCACAAATAGATACACCATCATGAAACTGCTGAACAACAAAGACAAAGAAAAATCTTAAATTAAGAGGGAAAAACACTTATTGCTTATAAAAGATCCTCATATAGGATGAGAACTGACTTCTAAACAACAATATTGAAAACCAGAAGACAATACAATCATGTCATTAGTGACCTGAAAAGGAATTGCCAAGCCAGTATTACATAGTCATGGAATTTTTTTCAAAAATTAGGGTAAAATAAAGGTATCACCAACTAAACAAAAACTGACAGGATTTGCCAACAGTGAAATCACACTAAGAAATTACTTTTGTTTATACTTCAAACAGAAGGAAAGTGAGACCAGATAAATAATCTGAGATTTAAGAACTAATGATGAAAATGACAGTCCCAAGTGTTGACAAAGATGTGGAGCAACTGGAATTCTCATAGAGATAATGAATGGAAAGTCATACTTCCACTTCAGAAAATAATCTGTTACATTATATAAGGTAAATTATGCACTTACCACTTCTAGTTATTTACCCAAGATAAATACAGCATTTGGAACCAAGTGTTACAGTAGCTTTATTTGAATAGCCAGAAACTGAAAACAACACAATCCAGCTCAAACTTCTGTCTGGAGAATGAACAAACCAATGGTGTTCTCCTCGTACCATGGAACACAACTCATCAATAAGAAGAAATGACCTCCTGGAATATGTAACAAAAGGAATGAATTTCAAAATCATTGTACTGAATGAAAGAAGAAAGAGATAAAGGGTATAAACGGGGTTATTCCACTTAAATGAAGTTTTAGGAAAGGCAAAACTAACCCCTAGGAATAGAAGAGAAGGGGGGTACTAGAGGGCAGCAGCAGAAGACGGTCAACTGTAAAGGGCACAAAGGACATGTGGAGGTGATGGATGGGACTGTCCTTCGTCTTAATTCTGGTGGTTGTTCCATAAATGCAAGCATTTGTCAAAATCTATCAAACTGTACACTTAAAATAGGTGCGATTCACCATAAACTCTACCACAATAAAGTTGTTTGAAAAAGAAAAATGGTAACATAGTACCAAAAAACGTCAGGTGCCTAGAAATAAATCTAAAAAACATGTACTAGTGTCTGCAAGAGAAAAATTAAAGACTTAAAAGACCAGTGTGGGACATTAAATATTATGCAAATTCCTTAAATCTCCTCCCCTTAAAAGGTAGGCTTTCCCCACTCCTTGAATCCAGGTGGCTTGTGATTTTCTTTGACAGACATGACATGCTGGAAACGACGTTGTGTGAATTCTGCAGGCTAGGTCTCAAGGGGGCACTTTGATCTCCGGGAACAGCGCTCTGAGACTGCCATGTTTAAAACAGGAAGCTTCCAGGGCAAGGCCAGAGGGGGAGGGGAAGGGGAAGTAAGTAGTAGAGTAAAAATATGCAGAGTACAAAATCCTAATAACCTCAATGAATGTAAACAATATATGTCATGAACATGAGCTAAGATTAATAATATCGACAAGAATGAAAACGGGGAAAGGGGATTTAGATAAAGAGGCAGGGGGATGGCTAGGAAGGGAAGGGGGACTTAAAAAAAAGAAAGGAACTGTATTATGCACATGTACTTATTCTCCAAGATGAAGGTAAACTTCATGTACTAAAAATGTACTAATAAAAACAATGCTGTGCTTGCCTAGAGAGGATAAAAGGAGGACCAGGGCCAAGCCCTATGGCCTACACCACCTGCCACATGTGTGAATGAGGCCCCCCTGAGCCCCGCAGCCCAGCCAGATTCCAGCTGAGTGCAGCCACCAAGGGGAACTCAGGTGAGACCAGAGAGGAGCTGCCCAGCCAAAACAGAGAGCAGGAGAAATGATACAGGATTCTTCTCCTAAACACAAATAGATGATTAATAGATATAATATGGGGCTTGGAAAGTAGCTCAGGGGGAGAACATTTGGTCAGCATGCACGAGGCTCTGTGTTCCATCCCCAACAATGCAAAAAGATAGATGATAGATATAGATGATAGATGATAGATAGATAGATAGATAGATAGATAGATAGATAGATAGATGCATAGATCAAAGACTAGATGTTTTAGAGATATCCCCAATCACCAGATTTATCTATAGAGTCAATGTAATTCCAAGA
The DNA here is from genome assembly GCA_028451465.1 of Erethizon dorsatum. Lineage (NCBI taxonomy): Eukaryota > Metazoa > Chordata > Mammalia > Rodentia > Erethizontidae > Erethizon > Erethizon dorsatum. Next base: position 101,536,879 of record CM051827.1, on the reverse strand, counting down.
AAAAAATCTCACGGATTAATCGTGTGACAAGGAAGTTCTAAAAAAAATATGGAAATGTCAAGGGCCAAAAATAGCGATGTTACTCTTAAAGAAAAACAAAGGGGGGGCCGGTGAGATGGCTCAGCAGCATAAGCGCCTGCCCGGCAAGTGCAAGGGCCCAAGTTTGACTCCTGGATCCCACATATGAAAAAAGGGCCAGTGATATTGCTCAGTGGCACGGGCACCTGCTGGTGCACGAGGTCCTGAGGTCAACCCCCGGTACCCACAAAAAAAAAAAAAATATGGACAAAATAATTGACAAACAAGAGGAGAAAAAAATCAATGGACAAGAACATATAAAAGGATGTTTTACATCACTGGTGATCTGAAAATTACCAATTAAAACCACCAGATGCCACTAAATGACCTACAACCCAATAATTCTACTCTTCCTAGATCTATACCCAATGGAAAGTATGTTTAATTTTCCCAAGACAATAGGTGCAAAATGTTCCTGGCATCTTCACCTATAGTGACCAAAAACTGAAAATGACCTAAATGCCCATCAATGATAGAATGGGTGAATACATTGGGGTAGAGGTACATAATGGAATATTATACAATAGTGAAGAAAGAACAACATGGAACTCAAAGTTGAATTAAAGAAGTTATGCCCAAAAGATATATTCTTTCATATATTTAAATTTTTTGTAGGACTTAAGAAAATGAGGTTGGGAGGTAGAGTTAAAAATAAAAACAAAGGTTTGGTTACCATAAAAGTCAAGATAATTGTTACCTTTATTAAAAAAGGGAAGGAAGGGCCAGTGAGATGGCTCAGCAGCATAAGCACCTGCCTGGCAAGCACGAAGTCCTGAGTTCAACTCCCAGTACCCACATACAAGAAAAGGGCCGGTGATATTGCTCAGCGGCACGGGTGCCTGCTGGCGCGCGAGGTCCTAAAGTCGACCCCCGGTACCCACAAAAAAAAAAGGAGGGGGAAGAAAAATTAATTGGGAGGAAGGATAGTGGGAGCTTTTTTAGGGTTGAGAGAATAGAAATTTTCTCTTGTTTGATAAGCAGTTACACAAATGTTGGTTGTAGGCTAATTTATTACTTTTATACTTTCAGGCACTTTTCTGCATGTGTGTTATACTTCACAATAAATTACATTAAGGAAAATAAAACCAAGGTCATCAGACTTCATATAGCAATTCTGGATAACATAGTAGAGTAGTATCTTCTAATTCTGAGATATTCATTTTTAATGTACATTGTTAAAACCAGAGAAGTTATTTACTGAATATAAGAACAGTACAGAAAATTAGTACATTTTCAGTAAACAATGATCACATTCATCATGGGGAGTTGGTATAGGTTATACCACATCTTCATTCTCCCTTACTTCCTCTCTCTCCTCTCCCCCTACCTCCATCTCTTTGTACCCTTCTCATTTACAAAAGACTTATCTCCCTGTATCCTATCATATATCTTTCATTTTGTTCCTTAACATATTTTTCTTTCTTTTTTAAACATGCTCTAGATTTTTTTCAAATTTTTATTTTTATTGGTAGTACAGGACGATTACAGATTTGCAGTACAGAATGATTACATTCATTATGGGGAGTTAGCACATGTACGTAATGTATCTTAATTCTTTTTACACCCCATTCCCCTCTCTTTCCGCCCTCCCTCTATTTCTTGGTTCCCTTCTCATTTGCAAAAGATTTATTATCCAGTTTCCTATTATCTATCTTTTATTTGGCTCTTTAATTATTTATTCTTTGGGTGTCTCATATGAGAGAAACTATGCAATTTAAGCTTATGTGCCTGATTTACTTTATTTAACACTATGGTCTTAAGGTGTATCTGATTTCCTACAAATGACTCAAATTTATTCTTCTTTATGGCTGAGTAGTACTCCATTATGTATATATATGCCACATTTTCTTTATCCAAGCGTCTGTCGATAGGTATATAAGGCCCCTTCCAAGATTTATCTATTGCAAGTTGTGCTGCTATAAGCATGTGTATGCATGTATCACTGTAGTACGATGTCTTTAACTCTTTTGGGAAGATGCCTAGAAAAGGTATAGCTGGGTCAATTTTTCTTTTTTTTTTTAGGGTTCTCCATACTGGTTTCTATAGTAGTTGCACTAATTTACATTACCTCCAGAAATGTAGAAGTGTTCCTTTCCCCCACGACCTCACCTGCATTTGTTGTTGTTGTTCGTTTGTCTGTTCTGAGTTCTGGGTGATAGCCATTGTTTCTGGAGTAAGATGGAATCTCAGTGTTTTGAATTGCATTTTTCTAATGGCCAAGGATGCCGAGCACTTTTTCATATAACCAGTGGTCATTTATACTTCTTCTGAGAAGTGTCTATCATTTCAATAGCTCAGTTTTTTTTATTGGGTCTTTTATTTTGGGAGTATAACTTTTTTTTTAATCCTTTATATATTCTAGATATTAGTCCTCTGTCTGAAGAGTACATAGTGTAAAATTTTTTCCCATTATGTAGGTTGTCTCTTCACTATGTTGGTTGTTTCCTTTGTTATGCAAAAGCTTTTTAATTTGATTCTTGATGTTGACTCTTGATGTTATTTCTTGTGCGATTGGGTTCTGTTCAAAACAGTTTTGCCTACACCTATGTCTTCAAGAGTTTTACCTATTTTATCTTACAGTATGTTAAGCTTTCTATTTTAATATTTAGATCTTTGGTCCATTTTCATTTGGTTTTAGTACACAGTTGGAGACATAGTTCTAGATTCAATCATCTGCATGTGGATAGCCACTTTTCTCAGCATCACTTATTAAACAGGGTAGAATGGAAAGCAGCAGAGAAACAGCCTCTCCAATATTCGGAATCCAGATGCTTGAATATAGCAATGTAAGGAAGAGAAGGAGGAGGGAAATATGTCCCTGGAACCCAGCAAGGATCTGAAGCAAGAATTAGAGCCCATGGGGAAAGCAAAGAAAGAGACCACAACACAGAAGAGTGAGGTGGCAAGTGACACTTTCTCCTTGAGCCCTGGCTCATGGCATGGGCGGGGCAGCTCAAACCTGCAGAAGCACAGTGACTACTGATGACCCCAGAGGCCTCCATGGAGAAACACACCAGTGGAACGGAGCAGTGGACACTGTAGACTGCAGTAGCTGGTGAGTTATTTGGGTTCAGATGCCCCCAGGTAAGGGCAATTGGTTGGTTGCCATTTTGGAAAGGGGCTAGTAGAAGTCACAATTCAGAGCAGCTGTGAGCTGGCTCCACCTAGCAGCTCCAAGTGTCAGAGTGAGGCACAGCCAAGTTCAAGGCAGCAGGAGGTCAGAGAGTTGAGTTCACACCGGGAGGAGGCACTTGGAGTGTTGTGGGCTGAAAATCCCGGGTCCCCACCTCACAGTCTGAAACCAGAAGCGGCCTGAACTTCAGTGGAACTAAAAGCCCATTTTTGCTGAGATTAACCACCACTGCCATAATTCTACTGCTGGCTTGCTGGGATCAATCAACATGGATTTCGGCTCTGTCTGCCCCTTCTATAAACCAGTGGCAGCAGAGACACTCCTGAAGTGGACATTTTTTTTTTCCTGCTTTTCTTTGCTTTGCTTTATTTATTTATTTATTTATTTATTCTTGACTATTCGTTCTTGTTCTTATTCGAGTAAGAACATTGTTTCTAGCTTTTTTTGTTCTGTACTTGTTTCTGTTTCTTCCTTCTTTCCCTGCTGTCTTCTTCACCAGTTCCCAAAGCTTGTGTAATCTTCCTTTGTCCTCCAGCCTTTCTTCTAATCCCTTTCTCTTCTATTTCTATATTTTCCCCTACCTCTTTTAAATTTTCTCCCCTGAGGATAAAATCACAATACTGAGGAGATATTTACTGTACACAGTTGTCTAGTTTGGTTTTTTTGTTTGTTTGGTTTGGTTTTTGTTTTATTTTGAGACATGATCTCACTATGTAGTGCAGACTGGCCTTAAACTTGCTTATGTTACAAACTGGCCTTGAACTCCCAGCAATCCTCCTGCCTCAGCCTCCCAAGTGCTGGGATTACAGGCATGTGCCACCACGCCTGGCTCTAGTTTGTTTTAGATTTTGTCATACAACTACAAATCTTGTTCATATGATTAAAGGTAGCAAATAGTTTTCACAGTTTGTCATTTTCTAGGGTGTGTTTGATGCTACTGTTATTACTCACTGTACTACTTTAGCCAAGGTGGCATAATTGTTCTAATAAGTTGTTCTTAATTGTATACCAAGACTGAGATTGCCTGAGGGTCATAAACTATACTATGGGCCAGGGCCAAAGAACCAGAGGCTAGGCCAAATAGGCAGCAATTTATCATCACCAATAAATTGAAGAGGTAGGATCTTGCAACAAGCTCAAAACCCAAAAGCCAGCTACACCTGGCAGACATCTCTGAGAATTAGTCATTTCCTAAGGATTCTCAATACTGCAAAAATCTATAAGCACCAATGCAAGAATTAAACTAAAAAATAAAATAAAATAGAAAATGAGAAGACACAGAAGCAAGATGCAACCCCAAACTTTCAGCTCACCAAAGGCAAACCCAGGGGGCAATCAGGTGGAAAAGTTCAAAAGCTACCCATCTGGACTCTCTGAAGTGATAACAGCAGAAGTAACAAAGCAAATGAATGAGAGTCTAGAAAAAATAAAATCAGAAATAATTTCTCAGATAACTTCACAAATAATGACCACAATGAAGGGCATGATTAGTGAATCTAAAGAGGATACAGATAAAAAGTATAAGAACTGGGGCCAGTGAGATGGCTCAGCGGCGTAAGTGCCTGCCTGGCAAGCGTGAGGGCCCGAGTTCGACTCCCGGAACCCACATACGAAAAAAGGGCCGGTGATATCGCTCAGCGGCACAGGTGCCTGCTGGCACGTGAGGTCCTGAGGTTGACTCCCGGTACCCACAAAAAAAAAAAGAACTTAGGAAAATGATGAAAACCATGAATGCCCAACATGGGAAAGAAATGGAATCCATGAAATAAATTCAGTAAGATATCCAGGAGATTAAAAATTCTATTGAAAGTATACACAGTTGAATGAGCCAATGTGAAGACAGAATATCAGATCTAGAAGATAGGATTGTGATTAGCAATCCTGAAAAGAAAGTTTTCTTTAAAATGGCAAGGGACCACAAAAAATCAATCCAACAACTGCGAAGTGATGCGAAGAAGAATAAGATTCATCAAAGTCAGTGAAAAAGGAGGAGATAATGCAAATGACATTTAAAAAAGCTGTTCACAGAAGTAATAACAGAAAAAGCACAGAAAAAGACTTTGACATACAGATAAGTGAGGCATATAGAACTCCAATTAGCCATGATAAAAAAAAAAAAACTACACCAAGGAATATAAGTCAGGATTCCAGAAATTCAACACAAGAACAGAATATTAAAAGCTGTTAGAGAAAAGAAATAAATCACTTATGAAGGAAAGCCCATCAGAATCACAGCAGACTTCTGAGTACAAACCCTTCAGTCAAGGAGACTCAGATTGAAGTATTTCAAGCCCAAAATAAAACAACCTCTAATCCAGATCAACGTACCCCATAAAACTATCTTTCCAAATTAATGGAGAAATAAGATACTTCCACGACAAAGGACCTCTGAAGAAATTCATGACCACCAAACTAGCATTCCAAAATGTTCTGAAGAATACTCAAGAAAGAGATAACAAAGATTACACCTCCATGAACCCCAACAGAATGAATCCACCATGCAAGGCAAGTAATTAAACAGAGAGGAAAGAAAGGGAACCAGCAACGGGAAAACATGACAAGGATAAGTAAATACATATCAGTTACAACCATCATTGTAAATAGTCTCAATTCACCAATCAAAAGAAACACCTGGCAGAATGGATCAAGAAACAAGTTCCAACAGCATGCTGCATACAAGGAACACATTTAACTCAAAAAGAAACTCATAGACTGAAAGGCAAAGGATGGAAAACAATACTCCATGTGACAGGATGGAGAAAAAAACAGGTAGCTATTCTAATCGCAGACAAGGTGGATTTCAAGCCAAGACAGATCAAGAGAGACAAAGAAGGTCACTAATTCCTTGTTAAGGGAACAATCCAAGAGGAAAAGATAACAATCATAAATATATATAACCAAATACCAGCATTCCCAACTATATAAAACATATATTAACAGACATGAAAGATCAAATCAGCACTAATACAATTGTAAAGGGGGACATCCATACCCCACTGTCACAAATACATAGATCAATTAAACAAAAAAATCAACAAAGAAATATCAGAACTGAACTAAATTTTTGAACAAATGAACTTAGTAGATGTCTACAGAATGTTCCATACCACATCTTCTCAGCTGCACATGGGACATTCTCCAAAATAGCTCATAGAACATGCTTAAGTAAATGCAAAGAAATTGAAATTATCCCATGCACACTGTCAGACCATAGTGCAATGAAATTGAAAATCAATGGCAAAAGAAAGCACAAGAACTTCCTAAACACATGGAAATTAAATAGCACCCTCCTGAATAACCAATGGCTCACAGATGAAATTAAAGAAGAAATTAGACAGTTTCTACAATTAAAAGATAAGGCCAATACAACATACCAGAACTCATGAGATTCAGAGAAAGCAGTCCTACAAGGGAAACTTATAGCAGTAAATTCCCACATCAGGAAAACAGAATGAGCTCAAATAAATAACATAATGTTGAACCTAAAATTTCTAGAAAAAGAAGAGCAAGTTAAGCCCAAAGCTCATAGAGGAGAGGAAATTATAAAGGTTAGAGCAAAAATGAATGCAATTGAGACTAAGAAAACAATACAAAGAATCAATTAATTAAAGAGTTGGTGGGCCAGTGATATAGCTCAGTGGCATAAGCACCTGCCTGGCAAGTGCGAGGTCCTGAGTTCGACTCCCAGTACCCGCATTTAAAAAAAAAAAAAAAGAGTTGGTTCTTTGAAAGATTAAATAAAATTGACAAACCCTTAGCCAAATTTGTCAAAAAAAGGAAGGAAAAGACTCAAATCCATTCAATTAGGAATGAAAAGGGTGAAATCACAACGAATGTTCCAGACATCCAGAAGATCATTAATACCTACTTTGAGAAACTGTATTCAAATAAGATGGAAAACACAGAAGAAATGGATAGATTCCTAGATACATATGAATTACCAAAGCTGAATCAAGAAAATATAAAGATTCTAAATAACTCAATATCAGTCAATGAAATTGAAAATGTAATTTTATTTTTTTATTTTTTTTTTTTTTGTGGGTACCGGGGGGTCGACCTCAGGACCTTGCGCGCCAACAGGCACCCGGGCCGCTGAGCGATATCACCGGCCCCTTTTTCGTATGTGGGTTCCGGGAGTCGAACTCGGGCCCTCGCGCTTGCAAGGCAGGCGCTTACACCGCTGAGCCATCTCACCGGCCCGAAAATGTAATTTTAAAACCTACCAACAAATAAAAGCCCAGGTCCTGCTGGAGTCACTGCAGAATTCTACAAGAAATTTAGAGAAGATTTAATGCCATTACTTGTCAAACTCTTTAATGAAATTGAAAGGGAAGCAGTACTCCCAAACTCATTCCTTGAGTTTAGCATTGCCTTGACAACAAAACCAGAGAAGTATCCAACAAAAAAAGAGAGCTACAGGCCAAATTCCTTAAAGAACATAGATACAAAAATCCTCAATAAGATACTGGCAAACAGAATGCACCAAATCATCAAGAAGATTATACACCATGACCAAGTAGGATTTATGCCAGGGATGCAGAGATGTTTTAACATAAGTAAATCAATAAACATAATACATCATATTAACAGAGCCAAGGACAAAAACCACATGATCATCTCAATAGATGTGGAAAAAGTGTTTGACAAACTCCAACACTCATTCATGATAAAAACCCTACAGAAAATTGAAATAGATGGCCTTTAACTCAATCTAATAAAAGCCATCTATGACAAACCAACAATCAACATTGTACTAAATGGACCAAAACTGAAAGCTTTCACTCTAAAATTGGGAACAAGACAAGAATGTCCATTGTCACCACTATTATTCAATATAGTTCTGGAAACATTAGCCAGAGCAATTAGACAACAAGAGAAAAAGAAATAAAAGGAATAAGGATAGGGAAGGAAGAAGTTAAATTATTATTATTTTCAGATGACATGATACTCTACATAGAAGACCCCAAAAATTTCATCAAAAGACTTCTAAATTTAATAACCAAGTTTAAGCATAACTGGATACAAAGTCAACACTCAAAAATCAATAGCATTCCTGTACACAAATAAAAAACTCACTGAGAGAGAAATTAGGGAAACCACACCTTTCACAATAGCATCCAAAAAATGAGATACTTAGGAATTGGTCTAATGAAGGAAGTGAAAGACCTTTACATTGAAAACTACAATACTCTGAAAAAGGAGATGAAAGAAGATAGCAGAAAATGGAAAGATATCCTTTGTTCTTGAGTAGGAAGAACCAATATAGTAAAAATAGCCCTACTCCCAAAACTGTTATACGGATTTAATGCAATCCCAATCAAAATACCATTAGCATACCTGACAGAATTAGAAAAAACAATCCTAAAATTCATTTGGAACCAGAAGAGACCTAGAATAGTGAAAGCAATTCTGGGCAACAAAGACAAGGCAGGTGACATCACAATCTCTGGTTTGAAATTATACTACAAAGCTACCATGATAAAAACAGCATGGTACTGGCAAAAAGAAAACAAAAAAACAGACAGACCTGAGGATCAAGGAAACAGATTAGAAGATGTGGACACAACTCCAAACACACTCAGCCACCTTATCTTTGACAAAGGGGTCAAAATAAAAAGGGTTCCTTTTCATAAAAAAAAAAAACCTTATAAACCCTTTATAAGAAAGATGGCCTCTTTAATAAACGGTGCTGGAAAAACTGGCTTTACACATGCCAAAGACCAAAATTAGACCTATATCTCTCATTGTGCACTAAACTAAAATTGAAAGGGATCAAATGTCTAAATATTAAAACAGAAACAATCTACTGGAAGATAGAATAGGTAGAACTCTTGAAAACATAAGTATAGGCAAAGACTTTAGGAACAAAACCCCAGTAGCACATGAGATATCACAAAAAATCAGTAACTGAGATTTCATATTATTAAAAAGCTTTTTCACAGCAAAAGAAACCACTAACAGAGTGAAGAAACAACTCAGAGTGGGAAAAAATTTTGCCTACTGTTCCTCAAATAAAGAACTAATGTCTAGAACATAAAAAGAACTCAAAAAAATAAGACCTCTCAAATTTAAAAACTCAATCCAAAAATGGGCATCTGAAATGAATAGACACTTCTCAGATGATGAAGTAGAAACTGCAAATAAATATAGAAAAAGATGTTCAACATCACTGGTCATTCGAGAGATGCAAATTAAAACAAAACTGAGATTCCATCTCACCCCAGAAAGAATGGCTATTATCAAGAAATCAACCAGTAACAAATGCTGATGGGGCTGTGGGGAAAAAGGAACCTTTCTCCACTGTTGGTGGGAGTGTAGACTGGTGCAACCACTGTGGAAATCAGCATGGAGATTTCTCAAGAAAGTAAAACTAGAGGTTCCTTTCGACCCAGCTATTCCCCTTCTTGGTATCTTCCTGAAAGAATTAAAAGCATCATACTACAGCAATATATGCATACTCATGTTTATAGTGGCATAGTTTGTAATAGCTAAATCTTAGAAACAGCCCAAATGCCCAACAACAGATGAATGGATAAAGAAGTTGTGATCTTTTTATACAATGAAGTACTACTCTGCCATAAAGAAGGATAAACTTGACACATTTCTAGGTAAATGGATGCACCTTGTGACCACACTTTTAAGTGAAATTAATTGGACACACATGTTCAAATATCACATGGTTTCTCTGGTATGAGAAACTGCAAGTGTAAGGGCCAAAATGTATGATAGCTATTGTTAAATAGGAAGAAAATGTTCAAACAGGAAGGGGAACTAGGGAGGAAAGAGAGGGAAAGGAAGGAAGGGAAAAGGTAAAAAGGAGAATAGAAGGAAAAAATGGAAACACAGCTTTTGTAAATAAGGAGGGGAAGAGGTGTTGAAGGCAGGGGAGGGCAATGGGAAGAAAAGAAGACTCAAGTACAGGTACAAATTCCATATGATGAATGTTATCATTATATATATCTAACATATAGTAATAAAATTAATAAATGTTAAAAAAAGAAAAACCAGGCTATCTTTCCTCCAGCACATGTTTTTGGCCCCTGTGTCAAAGATCAGAATGCTGAATGTGGCTGGGGTTATTTCTGCATTCTCTATTCTGCTCAATTTATCCACACATCTGTTTTTGTGCCAGTACCACGTTTTTTTTGTTGTTGTTGTTTTGTTTTGTTTTGTTTTGTTTTAATCACTGTAGCTTTGTAATATAACTTGAAATCCGAGATTGTGCTGCTTCCTGCTTTGCTCGTTGCTATTCTTGGTCCCCCTGGTTCCCACACATCCTTTGTTAGGAAGCTTCGTGAAGATGTGGTTCAGGAAAACAAAAAGTAAAACAAGAAAGAAGAAACATCAATTTCTGGAAATAGGGCTGTAACCCATGAATATAGTGAAAAGAAATTTCAGGGTGACCTCAGAACATCCACTCTAGATCAAAGTAGGGAGGCAGAGGTCCTAGAAGAGAAATAGAGGTCCTAGAAGAAAATATTTTCCTCAATAAAATATTTGATCTTGCTAATAGTTTACAGATGGAATAAAAGAAGACATTTAAATCCAGGTGAGAAAAGGAAAATACCATTCAGCTATGCAGGAACAAGATCCTTACCATACTAATATAAACAACCTTAATAAGGTAAACTCAATAAGTCTGTTGATCTTTAATTCCTAGAATCAAGCAAAACCTAAAACATGGATACTGCTACATAATTTAACATAAACATCACTGACCTTGTGTTATGGTTGTGTCTAGATGTCCCCTCAAAGCCTCATGTGGTCATAGGACTTTTTCAGAGGTGGCTGAATCTGGAGTGTGTGATGCTGGGATCAAGGGTGTGCGATTGGTAAATCAGTCCACTGATTGGTTTGACATAGTTCTGGCTAGGATTAAGGGTGTGAGTGCTAAACCCGCCCTAGGGCAGGTAGCCTGTACACAATATAAGGGACAGAAAGAATCTTGTCTCTCTTCCCTTGCTTTTGCTGTCTTCTGCTGCCATGAATGGTTGCCCCTCTGCCAGGTGCCACCCTGCCTTGGAGCCAGCCAACTCTGGACTGAAACCTCTATAAACTGTGAGCTAAATAAACCTTTCCCCCTTTAACTTTGAATGGGTTAAATCTCCAGTACTGGAAAAAGAAAAGATATTTCTTATATTTAATAAAGCAAGAACTAAAATCATGGTCTTCCATGGTCTGTTCCCTTTCTGCCTTCTTAACCCCATCTCACACTCTCCTCATGTTCCCTCCTCCCAACTCCACTGAATTCCTTCTGCCCCTCAAGCCACACTGCTGACAGTGGTAGAGCACTTCCCTACTATGTGCAAGGCCCTGGGTTCCATCCCCACAATGAATGAATGAATGAATGAATGAATGAATGAATGAATGAAGTTCACACCACTTCCCTGCTCAAGGTCTTTGCACAGTCTGTTTTCTCTGTCTGGAGTGTTCCATTCTCTTTCTCATCATGAACATCAATTCCCACAGAAGCCTTCCCTTAATTCCCGGACCCATCAGATTCTCCTGGTAAACACTCAGAGCCCACTGCACCTTCTTGTTCATTGATCTGGTCAGGTACTTGTCTGTGTGTTTATTGGTCATCTTTGCACACTAATGCTGCATAACAATTACTACCAAGCCTAAATGATGTAACAATAAATATCTGTTCTCAGAGTCTCTGGGTCCATCGGGTAGTCCTGCTGATATGAGCAAGGCTTGGTGGGACTCACATGTATGCAGTCAGCTGCAGATCAGCTAGGTAGATTCGTGGATATTGGTTGGACTCTTTCAAGCCTGGAGCCTTGACCAGGACAATCTCCCTTTCTCCAGTAGGACACAGCCCAGAATTGCTCTCAGGACCAGAAGGCCTCTGGAAACCTGGGTTCAGAATCAGTCCCCGGGGCCGGTGAGATGGCTCAGCAGCATAAGCGCCTGCCTGGCAAGCGCGAGGTCCCGAGTTCGACTCCCAGAACCCATATACGAAAAAAGTGCCAGTGATATCGCTCGGTGGCACGAGCGCCTGCTGGCACGTGAGGTCCTGAGGTCGACCCCTGGTACCCACACACAAAAAAAAAGAATCGGTCCCCATCACTTTTGCCACATTCTGTTGGCCAAAGCAAGTGCAAGGCTGATCCACATTCAAGGAATGGGAATCTGGCTTCACCAGTTCTCAGAATAGCTGCGAAGTCACATTACAGATACAGAGGGTGAGAACCAGGCCTATGTTGCAATTGACCTGCCACAAGCTGATGCATTTGATTAATTCTGTCTCCCCTAGAAAACTGTAAAACTGTATGGGCAGGAATCATGCTTTGTTTGTTCACTATCATCCTCAATAACACAAGTGTCTGATATAAGATAGCTTCCCAGTAACTATAAATCTGCGTCTGATCATTCTAATATCTGAGAATCTCTATTTCTATTATCTGTTCTTTCTGATGGTTATTAACATTTTAACCTATTTATTCATATGTCCAGTGTGTTAGTCATTTTTCCATTACTGTGACAAACTACCTGAGATAAACATCTTAGAAGAAGGAAAAGTTTATTTTGGATAAAAATTTCAGAGGTTTCAGCCCATGGTTGGTTAGTTTCATTGCTTTGGGGCTAGGGCAAGCAGAAGAAGATCATGGCAGGGAGCACTTGGTAAAGCAAAGCACTCCATCTCATGGCTGGAGGAGGGGCCAGGGTCACAATGTCCCCTTGTCACAGACTGTCAGTGACCTAACCTCCTCCCACTAGGCCCCACCCCCTCAAGGCTCCATGGCCTCCCAAATAGCACCACAGGCTGGTGCCCAAGTCTTTAACACTCAGCCTCTGGTCTACTTCGATTTCATGCCAGATGTTATAATAGAAAAACTCTTTCTAGGCATAACTTGAGGCCTTGAATGATACATTCTGGGGAAGATTTACACTTGATTTTATCAGGTGTTCCAGTTGGGAAGGGGGGCAGACTTGCTATCCAGGACCATGTTAATCCAGTGGCAGAGAATGAAATTTTCTGGGCCACCAAGATGAGCTGCAGAGTAGATAAGAACTGATTGATATCTCTAATACAACGGAACTTTTTTTTAATATTCCGTGATTTTCTTGTCCCTACTGAATGAGTTGATCCTCTCATCCTCCCTCAATAAATATTTGTTTAATGAGACACGAGCTAAATCTAATGGTCTTTATTCTTGGTCTTTTTTGCAATATTTAATATTACAGGAGGAATGAAAACGTTGCAGTTTTCAAAGACACCTGCAGCTGTTTCTGCATTCTAGGGGTGGCAGCAAAATTCATCTTTGGGAGAAGACTGTTCTTTTGTTTGGGAAAATGCTTTAATGAGCCTCTTGAGTATGCAAAGGTGCAGCTGAGATTTTAGTCTAGAGGGAAAGGTGGACATGAAGAGAGAACGGCTTTGCCAGAAAGTGTGAAAAGGTTGCCTTCCTGAGAGCAGAGACTGTAATCATGCAAACTAATTTTTGCTTTCTCAAATGGGCACAGTTGGGAATTTGTGACCCCAAGACTTGAGGAAAGAGGATCTTGGCTTAGCAGCTCTGCAATAGGAAGGAGCTCCAGACCCCATGTGAGAGGCATGGCCACTCCAGTGCGGAGATTTCTCTGTGACATTCGAACCACTGTGCTTTTGTTATTGCTACAGCCTCGTGTCTGCAGCACTTGAGGGAATGAAAAGCTGTCAACCCTAGATCACCCTTGTCAGGAGAATGTAACCTTCTTCATGCAGTCTCTTCCTCTGGGGCCAGCAGGGGACCTAGCAGCATCTCAGTGGAAGGGGAGAGTCCCCACAGTCTAGCATCCCAGAGCAGCTATTCAGAGCTGGCAACCACAAACGGCACCCAAGCTACAAGAATCAGCCACTGATCACTTCCATGTTGCCCCTGTATTCAGTTGCTCCCATATTCCTGGACGCTTTAATCCAAAAATAGTTGTTAAACGTTTTCCCTCCTCTCCACCCATTGCCCTCAACCTTCAGGTGTCCCCAGGTCTGGCCCGGACAATTGCAGTACCCTTAACCAAACTGCAGGTTCCTCTGTTCCTACTTCATTATCATAGCTGCCAACATCATTTGTTGTTGTTGTTGTTCCAAAACACAGATCTGCTTACAGGTCCTCCTATTCAGAATTCTTCTCAGGCGGACGCAGACAAATCTCCTTACCGTCCAGCGCTGGCAGACATGTCGGATCTTACCCAGGACAACGTGTGCTCATGATACACGGTGGTAGAATGTGGCGGTAACACCTAACCCCAGAGCCAGCCTGCCAGGGTTTGAATCCAGCTCTGCCCTTAACCAATCAACACTCCTGATCGTGGGCAAGTGGTCCAATGCTATCGGCACTTAAGATTGTTTTAAGAATTAAGTGAGCCAATATATCTATAATCTAAGAGCAGTGCCTGACAGTGCTGCATGTTCGTTGGGATTATCATCGTTACTGCTGCTCCCCACACAGCTCGGGTTACTATCACTCTATTCTTTTCCCTCCCAGCTACCCCCACCCCAGTGACCTTCCCATCTTGAGTTCCTGAAAAATTCCCATTCATCTCTCAAGGTTTCCGCCACCTCTTCCATGAAGGTATTTCTGATCTTTCATTCACTCCTCCCGCGAGATCCCAGTTCTCTATTCATGGGTTCATCTCCCATCCAGCTACAGGCTACAAACAAACAGGGCACCTACTTCTCGTTTCTATTTCCCCACACCTGGCACGTAGTAGACATGCAATTAATAACTCTAGGATGAATGCCCATCTCCCATTCCAGGTGATAGGGTCCCCAAAATAGGACTGTGTCTCAGTGACCTTTGTGATCCTCAGTGTGTCACATTTCACCCTCTGCCCACTGCGACATGCTTCCCCCAGCCTGTGGAAGCCTCAGGTCTTCAGCCAGATTGAATAAATCTGATCTTAGACTCTGATTCTTGCCTGACAAAAGCCAGAATACATCAGTGTTTGACGTGCTGCCCATTTTTGCTCTGTGCCAGCCCTAATACTGCTTTGTCAATAGCTCATGGCCCAGGGCAGGTAATTAAGAGAGGGTTTTGAGGATTGACACAAGGAAAAGATGGGCAATTTTTCTTCTGACCCCAGTTCCCACACACAACCCCTATAGGGTCCTGAGAATTTGATGGGGGCACGGGAACAGAGCCAGATGGTCTTTAGCAGCAGAACATTTCATTGCAGAAGAAAACATCCACTTAAATAAATGGTAAAACAGTATGCCAACTTCATGACCTCAATGACCTCTTTCATTATGCATTAGAGTTAAAATGCTATGCATGATCTCAAAAGGATATCCAGTTCTAACACATATTCCTGTTCCTATTGGAGCTGGGGGAAGAGATGAGTACAGCAGACATTTTTTAAATATTCATTGCTTTGTCCTATCACATGGCCTAACTACAGGGCTAAATCAACCACATCAGCGAGCTCCTGCAACGTACAGTATCCCACCCACTCCTCCGAAAGGTGGCTTTTATAAACCAAATCACAATACCCAGAGCAGGACCTGGAACACCAGTGTACTTGTGTCTGGTGGGGACAGTTCTTTCCAGTTGCTGGTCTGGCTTTGAAGAGGTCCTGAAAGCAGAACATAGCTCAAATAGAAGCACCATCAACCTGAACTGGGAGACTGTCTCGGGCTCCCCTGCCACGCAGCAGCACAGGCCCAGAGTCTCAGGAGCCCAGGCGGAAGCTCCTCATCTTCCTTTGTCATTTTCTTTTGTCTGGTAAGCAGAGGTACCTGGGATTCCCAAGTCCCTTCCTCCTGGAATGTTTTCTACCTGCAGATCCAAAGGACCCCAGGAAGGGAAATGGAGGGCTGAAGAACAGGGAGAGAGGGGCATCTTTTTCCTCTCATTTTCTTTTAAATTTCATGAATTTTGTGCCATGTGGATAGATATATTGATTGATAGATCTCATATTTAAAGAATAAATAAAATTATACAAAAAGAATACTCCTTTGTGAGTGGTTCAGGGCGACGTACAATCCCAGACTGGAACCCAGTCCCAGTGTTTGCCAAGCCTGGGGGAGGAGTACACCAACCCCTCAGGGCCACATAAGACCAGTGCTAGGGCCATTGCAGAAGCACATAAGACCAACGCAGCCATGAGGGGTCCTGCCCGACACCAGGAAACAAGAGTACACAGGGGATCCTCATGATAAGTTGAAACTAATAAAAGTAGCTCTCCACTGGAAGCAAGCTGCACGAGACAGGGATTCACCCTGACTTGCTTACTGTCTGCATCTCAGAATCTGCAGGACACCTGGTGCAGGTAGACACTCGGGAAATTGTTTTTCAGTGGATGGTGTTATTGTCAGGATTAAACAAGAAAATGCATGTCAGGTGCTTAGCAGAGCACCTGGCTCTTATTGAACAGGAAATAAATGTTGCCTTTTATTGTAACAACAATTTGACTGGGGTAGAAATGTATGTCAAGACTTTTTTTGCTTTCCTTTTTTATTTTTTAACATGTTACTGAAGTATAATGTACATGCATAAAAGCACAAAATTATTTCAATCCCTTGGCCCCACCCTCATCCATGTCTTTGTCCAAGGACACTTCAACCACATCCTCCTTCTGCAGCATAAGGGTCCCGTCCATGCTTGCAGCTGTCATCAGCTAACTGGTCCAGTTAAATGGCGACCAAGTAGCTTCACTTCTCCAATTTAGAAACTGGTGTGGAAAAGTCTTTATTCCATGCAGATAACAGCAAAATCTACCGGGGAGGTAGGTAATGGATGAGTGGCAGTGTAGGCACTTCAGTGTCAAGCACCCAGAGCCTTCTGTGGTTTCTGATTGCTACCTGCAAACAGGGCCACAAAGGTTAATGGCTTTCGCGTTTCCCCTCTTAAATAGGGAGCCTGCCTTTATAAGCCCAGTGCAAGAGCTATTAGACAATGAAATACAGAAGATGGGTAAATTGGGGCGTAGCCTTTCTCTGACTCATTTGTTCCTCCATTGCACACTTGCTGAGTGTTATCTCTGAATTACACAAAATCCTAAATGCGTTATAGTCCTTGTCTCCTAGATTTAGCTCTCTGGTAAGCTAAGCAGATATTGGGTGAAGAATTATAGGTATAGTGAGTGTCTGGAAGGGAAGTCTGGAGGCCCTGGTAAGGTTAAAGTGGGGGTTAACTCGGTGGAGTGAGAGGGGCCAGGGCGGGCCTCTGGGAGTGTCAAAGTGGTCCAAGCAGAGACTGGAGCGTGGGGAACCAGCAGCGGCTGCTCTCAGGTCCCATGCAGGGCCGCCCTGTCTGGCCTGCTTCGGTCCTGGAGGGATTTTCCCCAACTCTGCACAGCAGAACCTTCCCCTGTGCTGTTTCCCTTCCTACTCTGAGGCGGCTCTTGCAAATGTTGGATTTTGACATGTAAGAATGCACTCAAATAGTTCAAGGAAGTGCCTCCTCTCTCCAAAGTCGGCCTTTCTACACTAGGAACAATGCATCTTTTTCTGTATAGGGCAGAGTAATAAATATTCTAGGCTTTGCAAGCCGTAAAGTCCCTACCACAGCCTCTCAACTATGCTGATAAAGTGCAAATCAGCACAGATGACACTTAAGCAAATAAATGTGGCTGGTCCCAGTGAAGGCTTGCAAGAACAACCACCATATTTGGCACACCTGGCAGTGTTGGCCAACCCCTGTTTCAGGCTATTATCTTTCTATAGAGTGAAGAAATCTGGTGTGAAGCTCGGCATGTGTGCTCTATTTTAGCAGGTCTTCTCTCCCTTCCCTGGGACACAGCATGGCACTGTCCAGCATCAAGGCCTGCAAGGAAGAAATAAGCAAATTGCTAAGAAGGAAAAATGTACCAGGAAGTTTTTCAAAATATTATCCTGCAACATGTCAAAACTAGGGTCTGGGGGGAGTATTTCTGCTGTACAAATGAAATCCTATCTGACCTGCTCAGAGTGATGAAAGCTCTCTGCTTCCATTCATGCATCCTCTCAACCCATTTTCTACTCTTTTGCCAGAGTGTCTTAGAAACGCAAATCTGGACGTGTCCCTACCTTGCTCAAAGCCCTACAGTGGCTCATCATTGCTTTTGAATAAAGTCTCTGCCAGACAATAAGGTTCCTACTGCACTTCCTCCTTGCCACCAACTCCCAAGGTGCCAGGAGATGAATCATGCCCGACTGAAGCCAATCACAACAACCCAATGCCAGCAATTGGTTGGATGGGTGGGCCCTGACACAGTTCTGGACCACAAGACACAACAGACGTCTTTTGGGGGCTTTTGGAAAAGTCCACTGGTGAAAGAGAACCTGCAAGGAGGCTTCTTCATAGCCTTTCCTTTCTAGGGATGAGATGCCAGGCGCTGTAACAGCACACAGGATCACACCACTCCTAAGCTCTTATTCAGAAAGGATGAAGTTGATCCACAGTCCCTTGGGACCCCTGCAGGTGCCCACAAGTCTATCGCAGAGAGAGCAAAGTTACTAAGAAATTCTGAATCAAACTCACATCTCGATCATGTGGGGAGCAGGAAGGTGAATGGATGAGCGCATCTCTCCCAATTCACAGCTGACAGGAGGCTTTCTTCCCTGCCCTGCTGGTGCCCACAGCATGAATATTGTCCTCCAGGAGACGAGTTTGATCGATGGCCACCTGAACCTGCCCTTTGATGGCAAGTCAGGCCCGTGAGCAAGCACTGTCATGAAACTTCTGGCTGTATTAATGTGGGTTTTATTTACCCAACTCAGCACCCAGATGGATTTTCAAGATGTTGAGCTCCTGTGTATACATGTTACACTGCCAACACTGCTGGAAGCTCTTGGGCAATTTTCAACATATCCCAGAGCAGCCTTGCCTCCTGGGAGTCACCTTCTGCGGAGGCACTGCTGGGTTCTTAGAATGTCTTCTGAGGACTTAATCAAG
This sequence comes from Erethizon dorsatum, assembly GCA_028451465.1. NCBI lineage: Eukaryota > Metazoa > Chordata > Mammalia > Rodentia > Erethizontidae > Erethizon > Erethizon dorsatum. The sequence continues at coordinate 101,517,808 of CM051827.1, read as the reverse complement.
GCCTTCTCCAAATATGTGCATAAAGTTGTGAAAGCCGTGCTTCCTCCTGCCCCGTCTTAGCAGTGTGGGGGCTCCACTGGCAGAAGCCAAGGGAAACTCATTTTTCACTATTTTCCTGCTAGGCTAGCGCCTCTTTATCCAGATTGCTTTACTCAGAAAGCAGCACTGGGAGAAACTGAGGAATCCAGCATTTGGAGAGAATTTGGAATCAAGGTCGTCTGCATGCAGTTCCCGGCTTGTCTCGCCTGACTGTCCCCAAGCTCCTTTCTCTAGGTCCTCTGGACCCTCACGGAAGAGAGGACAAGAGCTCTAACCGGGCTGGAGTACCAGGAAGAAATCTAGTGGAAAGAGAAACACATAAAAAAGCAAATCTTATCAGCTGGTATTTTATGTGCACCCAGAAAGAGGAAAGCCAGGGCTTCTCAGACAGAGAGGGCAGCTCAGTGACTGACGCTGACCCCTGAATGGTCACTATGTGGCCAGTCCTGTCCTACGCATTCACCTAGGAACTCATCCAGTCATCACAACAGCCCTGCAGGGGACATGCTGTTATTAGCATCCTCCCCATTTTACAGATGTGGAAACTGAGGCAGTGAGTATTTCAGTTCCTTGCCCCAGGCTACAGAGTTAGGGACAGAGCTCTGATTTGGCTCCAGCAGTCTGATTCCAGAGCCCTCTACCATGTATGGGCTCTCAGGAAGGGGGATAAAACATCAAGGACAGTGAGCGTTCTAGAAAGTGGGTCAGATCCTGTCACCTCCCTGTTTAAAATCCTTTCAGTGGCTTCCCACTGCTTTTGGGATGGAGACCAACTCCTTACCCAGACCTACAAAGCCCTGTGCAGTCCACGTCCTGCCAGCCTCCACCATCTCCCTGCACTCTGCCTGGGGCCTGCGTCTGTCTCAGACATGCATGCTCCTCTCACCACAGCTCTTTGGCATTAGCTGTTCCTCTGCACAAACCTCACTTCCCCTCCTCCCCTTCTGCTGTGGCTTAGGTAAGTATCCTCCAAGGGCCCATGCTGCTCTTGGGAAGTGGTGAAACCTTTAGAAGCAGGGAGCATAGGAAGAGGTTTTAGGTCACTTTAGTTCCTGCTGTGAGGTGAACAGGCTTCCTCCCTCACGTGCTCCCGCCATGATGTTCTGCCTCACCCCAGGCTCAGAGCAACACAGCTAATTGACCATGAACTGAAGTTTCCGAAACCGTAAGCCAAGTTTCCTCTTTTTAAACTGATTCTCACAGATATTTGTTATGATAACGAAGGCTACACCCCATCCCCACCCGCTGGAAGTCCTCAGTCCACCCTGCTCCCTCAGGCTCCCTCCCTGACCCCTGACCCTTGGCCACCAGGGTCTCAGGCTATGCCCCTTTTCTTGTTAGCATATTGCCATGTGGACTCAGTGATCACTGGACTAATGGTTTGTCCTGTCTCTACCCAACCACCATCCAATAGAAGTATAGTAAATTACATCAGCACTTTTACATTTCCCAGTAGACAGAGTTTAAAACAATAAAATGGAACAGGTGAAATTAATTTTAATAGTGTATTTTATTTAATACAATATATTCAAAATATTATCATTTCAACATATAATCAGTGAGAAAATTATTGAGCTCTTTTGCATTGTTTTTATCATACCAAGCTGGGAGAATCCAGTACGTGTTTTACCCACGCAGCACTGTCCGTGCAGACAGCTGGCTCCGAGTGGGGCTGTGGCTGCTGGATTACACAGTGCCAGTCTGGTCCCAGCTTTTGTCCTCAGAGATGTCAAGTGTGGCTGTTTTGCAGGTGACGCAACTGAGGTCCAAAGTGGTATAGGAGGTGGAGTCTCCTGCCCCACTTAGTTCTCACGTGGGGGTCTTTGGCTGAATCTAGGAACCCAATAAATACAAGAGCTGATTAAACAGAGAAAAGCATAAAAGTTCTTTTATTTTGCATGTACACAGGGATCTTCACAAAAGAGCAAAGTACAAAGAAATGACAAAAATATGCTGCCTATATACTTTTTTGTATGTGTGTGTGTGGGTACCGGGTGTCGAACTCAGGACCTCACGCTTGCCAGGCAGGTGCTTATGCCGCTGAGCTATCTCACCGGCCCTGCTTATATACTTTTTAGACAAAGAATAGTAAGTTTGTGAAAGAAGGACAGAACAAATGCTATCTGGACTAGGGTAGAGAATTCTAGAATGTCACTAAGACACATGGGGTACGGGACAGAAGCTAGTGGAAGATCAAGATTATTTGGGTGCACTGCAGCCCCACGGCCCAGCCTCTGTTGATGGTGGCTGTTTTCCCGCGTTGATGTGGGCAGAGCACCCCTCCATGGCCTGCTGCACTCGGAAAACAAGAGGCCAAACTGCCTCTCCTGCACTCGAGTTCCTCAAGTGATTTTGGCTTGAAACCATCGAAAAACCAGTTTGGCATATTTTGACATGGCGCATCTCTAATGTCCGCAGTGGTTCGTCTAGTAGCCTCCCCCAGAAGGCATTTGGCAGCATCTAAAGACAGTTTTGATGTCACGATCATGTATGTGGGTTCCGGGAGTCAAACTTGGATGTCACGATCATGAAGCTGGGGTATATGCTATTGGTATCTGCTGGGTAGAGCTCATGGATGCCGACAGACACCCTGCAGTGCCTACGTCTCTCACAGTGCAGGATCGGACTCAAGCATTCATTTGCCCACTCGCTCATCCTCTTCCTCTTGCTGGGGCCGGTCCTTGTGTTGTCTACACTGTCCGCTGTGTAGTGTCTGCTCAGCGCTGAGCCTCCCTGTATCCAGCAGTCTGGCAGCGGGTCCTCCCAGGTGGACTGTCAAGCCAGAAGCCGGGACTCTGTGTTGGCCTCCTGGAAGGGGCCGGGAGCCAGGCAGCAGTGCCTGGGTTCGTTTCCTCCCCATCTCCGCCCCACCCCACACAGATGCACCAAGAGCCTGGAGGGTGGGATGTGACAGTAATTTCCATTGCAAACCGTTTCTGAGCATCATTAAAAATCTTCCCTCGCATGTGTGCACCAGACCGTGAACGAGCCCACTGTCAGCCAGGCCAGCGTGCAGCTCCACCGCTACGGAAGGTGAGCTGGAATGTGCAGAGACGCCACGGATCTGCAAGAGGTTGCAGAGGAAACACTTCAGCTCTGCCCTCCACCACACACCCACCCTCCATTAAACTGACACAGCCAAAGGAGGGCCTCAGTGAAACCCATCTGTCCCTTAATGCCCTCCTTACGTGAGGAGATTTCAGGAACCCAGCACCCACTCTAAAAGGGCCAGAGCAATATATTCATAAAGCAGAACTCAGGACTGAGGTAAGACGGGATTTGCCTTCCGAGCAGCCACCCCTGACCCTGCACCCCTTCAAGGACATTTGCCTCCACAAGCTCTGCCCTCTTACATGGGATCCTGAGAAAACAAAGTGAAAGCACACAGTCCAGGGCCTGGCCTCCCCCGGAGATTTCATTTTTAAAAATAATTGTTTAATAGGCAGCAACCTAGAGGGAGGCTGAATTGAAGTTCCCGGGGGGACTGGTAGTGCCCAATCCCCTCACAGGTGACTTTTGATGTTTGCGGCAATATTGAGATACCATTTACAGACTCACACTAAAGATAGTTAGAGCTACAATGTGATCAGCTTTGACAAATGTACACACCTGTGAAACCATGGCCACAGTCAAGGTGATGAACATATCCACGGCTCCACAGGTTCCTCCCAGCCCCTGGGAATCCCTTCCTCTCGCCCCACACCACTGCCCATCTGCTTCTGTCAGTATCAAAGGGTCTGCAGTTTACATAATGTTGAATAAGCGGAGTCATAAAGATCTACTCATTTTTTGCCTGGCTTCTTTCACTCAGCGTAACTTTTCTGAGATTCATGCATATTATCAAGTGCTCATTTTTATTGCTGAGTAATATCCATTATACAGATTATGAATATTTGTTTATCTGTTTGCTTGATGGATAAGCAAATAAAATCGTTGTGGACATTCATGTACAAATCTTTGTGTGGACACGTGCTTCCATTTCTCTTGGACAGATACCTGGAAGTAGTGACATAGGGATCATAATGTAGGTATAAATGTAACTTTTCAAGAAATTGCCAAACTGTTTTCCAAAGTATGCCATTTTATGTTCTCATCAGCAGTGTGTAAGAATTCCACTTGCTCCACATCATGTTCAACACTTAATCAGTCTTTTTTATTTTAGCTATTCTAGTAGCTTTGTGTTTGAATTAAGACCATGATGATTACTAGGGTTTTTTAAGATAGGGTCTCAGTATGTAGTCCAACTGGCCTTGAATTCACCTACATCTGAGGCTGGCCTCAAACTCACAATCTTCCTGCCTCAGCCTCCTGAGGGCTGGGATTAAGGCTGTGTTTCCACACCTGGTCAATGTACTTTCAATGTGTTTATTTGCCATCCATCTTTCTTGTTGAAATGACTACTCAAAACTTTTGCTCATTTTTTAAAAGTATTACTACTGCCTTTTAAGAGTTATAGATGTACCCAGGACACATATCCTGTATTAGATATGTGATTAGCAACTGTTTTCCCAGTCTGTTGCTTGTGCTTTCATTCTATTTACAATATGTTTTGAAGGATCAGAGTTTCTAAGTTTTAATTAAAAAACAAAAACTCACTTTATTGTGAAGTGGTTTCTTACACATTAGGACTCTCTGCTAGATACTGAGTTTCTCTCATCCCAAACCAACACCTCCCCCAAGCAGCCTGCAGCCATCTGGAGCCTCCCAAGAGATTTCCAAAACAGACTTCTCTGTGCTTCAGTTTCTCCGTCTGTAGAACAAAGATGGTACTCATACTCCATACAGCTGAAGAAGGAAGGAATTGAGTTAGTTAATACATTTAAAGGTCTTACATGGTGTCTGGCACTTCGTGCTACATCGTGTTACCCTAGGATTATTATTTCTCACTGAGGATTCCCATGCAGAACAAACACACCACTTTGGGGCAAAATGCCTGGAGAGTTCTGATGGGTTCATTTCTGATAAACATTTCTTTCTCTTTTTTTTTATGTGGGTACCAGGAGTCGACCTCAGGACCTCGCGCTTGCCAGCAAGCACTTGTGCCACTAAGTGATATCACCGGCCCTTTTTTTCCTTTATGTGGGTTCCAGGAGTCGAACTCAGGACCTCGTGCTTGCCAGGCAGGCGCTTATGCCGCTGAGCTATCTCACCAGCCCCTGATAAACATTTCTTTATCTCCATGTCAGTCCTGGCTAAATTCTCTTTAAGCCAGTGAAACAACCCAAAGAAGAAGGCACCAGCATTGTCCTCACTTTATGTATGAGGAAACTGAGACCCAGCCTGGTCTCAGGCTGGAATTCAACTTGGGTCCATCTGGCCCCAAACCCACACCATTAGACCCCAGTCCACCAGGACTCCTCGCCAGCCAGGAGAGGTTTAGAGATTCCTAAAATCGTGTTGGTCTTCTGGCTCGAGGCCTGTCTCGTCCACGTGTCCAGGTCTGGACTGCGGATCTGTGCTGCGGAACACAAAGGCAGGGAGGAGAGACCCCACTTTCTAGGCTTTAAACAATCTTGGAGTTGTCCCTTTGGCAGCATGTGTGAATCTACAGGAGAAGTAATGTAGACATGAAAGGATCAGGTGCCGTTCAAGAAAAAAGAAATGCCCTACACATGTTACCTGGGCAGCCTCACAGAGTCCACGGGGCCCCTGGCATTGCTGTTAACAAACAGGTTAAGCATTTGAAGAGCCAAGACTGTTTCCTAAAATCTATGAAAGAAAATGACCAGAAAAAGAAGGGAGGTTCTACCCAGAGAAGTTCACTTAGTGAGACCCGATGGAAAGGAACCTGGGCTGCTGGGACTCCGGCCCTATGAATTCATAGCACAACAGAGAGAAAAAAATCTCTAAACTGTTCAAAAAAGATTAAAAAAGAAAAACTAAAGCACATACTGAGCACATTTTTTTCCAGCACTGGGATAGTTATTTGAAGGACACAAAAATGAATAAAATATAGCCCCTAGGCCAGGCGCAGTGGTATACACCTGTAATCCCAGCACTCAGGAGGCTGAGGCAGGAGAATCACCATGCGTTTGAGGCCAGCCCAGGCTACATAAGTAAGTTCAAGGCCAGCCTGCACTACATAGTGAGACCCTGCCTAAAAAAAAAAAAAAAAATACATATATATATATATATATATATATATATATATATATATATATATGTAGCTACTGATCTTGAATGATAATAGCTTATGCTTCTTTCTTCAGTACTGGGGACTGAACCCAGAGCTTATGCACTAAACTATATCCCCAGCTCTTTTTATTTTTTATTTGTCACTAAGTCACTAAGTTGCCCAGGCTGGGTTCAAACTTGCAATACTTCTGCCTCAGCCTCTCCAAGTGCTGGGATCACAGGTGTGCACCACCACACCTGGCTTTCATAGCTCTCACTATACAGTCATCCCTCAATGTCGGTGGGGGCCTGGGTCCAGGATACCATCCCCCAGGACCGCCTAGATGCTTAAGTCCCTTATATAAAATGTCCTAGAATTTGTATATAACACATATCCTCCCATATACTTTCAATCATCTCTAAGTTGCTTATCACACCTATTCAATATAAATGCTATGTAAATAGTTGTACTGTGTTGTTTAGAGAACAGTAACAAGGAAAAAAAATCCTATACATGTTCAGGAGAGATTCGATCTTTTCTCTGAATATTTTTGTATGCAATTGGTTGAATGTGTGAACACAGACGGCCATTTGTAGTAACACATTCATTCCTCAGAGCAACCCCAGGAAACAGAGACGCCATAAACTTCATTTGATTAAGGAAACTGAAGCAAAGAGCATTCAGAACCTTGTCCAATGTGCCACCATGAGGAGAGGAACCAGGATTTGGCTCCAGGCTGATTGGCTGCAATCACTCTGAGTACGAGCAGATAAGCAGGGCTTAGGGGACATGGAGGGAGTGAATGTGCGAGTGGCCAGGCAGGTGCCTGATGTGTTCTCACACACTCAGCGGTGTCCTGTTGCAAGGGCTGAGTAACCCCACTCCTGGTGACATCACTAACCCCAGCCCTTTATTTAACAAACTGCGGTTGAGCAGGTACTATGTGCCAGGCAGTGCGGGACAGCAGAGCCACGGTGGAGGAGACGTCCCTGGTTGGGGAACCCAAAGGCATGGAGCGTCATGTGGAAGTACAGAGGGACTTGGGGCCATGTTATATGGGGACTACCCTCCTCTGAGAGTTGGGGCAGGCTTGCTGGAGGGGAGGACATCACAGGAGAGAGGCAGCTGTGCTGTGTGGCCAGAGGGCAAAGTAGGATCATAACGTTGCAGGCTTCCCAGCACATTCAAGGACAGCAGAAAAATCCAGCACAACTCAGGTGCAGGAAGAAAGGGGCACAGGTGAGCTGGATGCAGCTAATGGCATTTAGGACTCAGATTTTTCTAGGTCTTTCATCCTGAAGTAATGAGGAGGCAGTAGAAGTAGTGGGGAACTATAACTGGGGTAAGTCAGACTGCTGTTACACGTCAACTCCAGAATGTGAAACTGTTCCATCACAACGAAGCACCACTCATCTAACAGTGCAAGGTGTAGATTCACTCCCAGTTGGTGGCTGCTGTATCAGTTATCTATTGTCCTGGTGCTGCGTAATAAACAGCATGAAATGTCAGTGGCATGAAGTGCGTGAGGCTCAGGCATCGGGGCCATGTGGGGCTCCACTGGATAGCACTCCCTGGGCTGCGAGGCTGGAGTAGCTTGGTTCTACCCGTGTGCCTTTGCTTCTCCAGCAGAGCTGTCTGGAATGTTCACACGGGGACGGCTGAGGTGCCACAGGCAGAGACGTGCAGGAGTGGTTGAGACAGCCTCGGAGCTGACAGACACACCATGGCTCCGGCCTCATTGTGTTCCAGTGGAGACAAACTATTGCGCTGGCCACTCCACCTTGATAGAAAGAGTTCAGAGGTCACATACCAAAGAAACAGCAACGAGGAGGCAGGAGAAGTGGGCCCGTTTAATGCACCCTGTCTATCGCATACCCCATCCCAAATACGTTGATCTGGGGACTCTGGCTCCTAGCATCTTGCAACTCTGCATCTCTCTGAGCCTTGTCACCACCCAAAACCAATCAGTAGAGAGGAAAATAAACCAATCAGTAGATGGCAGAGGCACACTGCCTCTTAAGAGCCTTCCGCTACAAGTAGCACCCGTCAGTTTCTCTCCTGTTCCCTTGATGAAACCTGAGCATAGGACCACCCCTAGCTGTCAGCCCCCAGCCAGCCCCACAGCTGCTCTCCACCCACGACTGTGCACATGGACAGGGAGTGTCGCTCTGAGGGACACTCAGCCATCTCTGCCACAGGAAGTGACTTGCCATTGTGCTTCCCTGAATTCCTAAGGGAGTGAGGATCTCAGGAAAGGGTTTTATATCACAGCAGTGTCCCAGGCAGCAGAATGGCCACGCCTCTCTAGTAACTCCAGTCTCCAGCTTGATAGTCGAAGAAGCAGCAGAGAACAGACACTCATCTTTGCAGAGTCTAACACAGCAGTGGAGACGTAGAGATTGGTTGTGCTATGTTGCCCCTGGGATCCAGCTGCCCTCTTGAAGCCACACCAAAGTACCTGGTGGGACCTATGGGAGGGATCCCCCTTCCTTCCCCACTGCGGAACCGCCTCTCCCAGCCCCCATGGAAGCTGCAGACAGCACTTGGCACACCCAGCCCACATCAAGCTGGAGAACCGGGCCAAGTGGGGAGGAGAGGGATCCCAGCATGCTCCGCCCAGCCTCTCGCCCAGCGCTGTGCTCCTGGGAGCAAGCGCCTTGTCAAGCCTCTCTCCAGAAAGCTGAAACATGAAATGAATACCAATGGTCCCTCACCCTGGGAGGAGGGGACGCAATTACCAAAAATTCTGCTTACAGCTCAGATTCAATATTTGGAAGGGATAATCCTGAAATAAGAGATTGCCTGATTTCTGTCCCAGGCCTATGAATGCTTCATTAGCTCCTATTTGACATCTGATGGTTGAGTCTGATTGGCTTCATTGTGGAGTTGGACTCTAAGAAGTCCCCAAGACAGAGCAATCAAGTTTCACAATGACCCCCAACTGCAAATTTTCAGGCACAAATGGCAGCTGTTCCTTGGACATCAATGCCATGAATGCTGCAGGAATTTGTATTTCATCTCTACTTAATGAAACTCAATCCTGCTTGGCGCATGGGGCCCCTGACTCAGCAGTTAGGGTTTCCTCCGCGGTTCAGCCCCGACGCAATAAACAAAGAACCCCCAGACTTCAGCATCAGCATCAGTGGAGACACAGTGTGTCCTGGTCTTGGGGAGAGCTGCCGGGGGGGGGCGGTCACCAGGACTGTGGAACTGAGGCTGTTCCCCATGTAGGACACAGCTCACTGTGAGGGGGTCCCCTGCTCCAGAAATAGACATGATAAAGGTAGTAAGTAGTCCAGCGCAGGCCAGTGTGGAGGACCCGTGTCCCATCCGCAGTGAGGTTCTCCTCCCCAGCAGCCCAAGGCCCGATTTCAGAGCCAGGCCCCATGTGGTCCTAACATCCCCCCCTACCCCGTCCTCCGCAATTCACCCTTCTCATTCACCCCAGCATCCACCACTGGGTAGCACAGGACTCCGATGTCAGTAGGGACTTTCCACAGCGACTCACACATTACCCTCCTGCTACCTCCGGAGCATCCGCTAACGAGGCTACCATGGTCATGTTCGCCGGATGCCCAAGCACACGCGTGGGGACAAAGAAGCTTTCCATCTCCCCTCAAATATAGATATCTGCTCATCCGGTTACCTATCAAGGCAGTGCTTCACAAAATGTCACTCTCTGTCTGCAATGTTCTGTAGCTACCACCAGGGGACAGCCTCGACACACTCACAGTATTTGTGTTTAGCAATTACCCAAGCCCAGTGAACAAAGGCATTAAAACTAGGGAGAACAGAAAACAAATATAAAAAGGTGTGCGTGTGTGTGTGTGTGTGTGTGTGTGTAATAAATCAATACAATATGGATAGATACCCTCGGAAAACGAGCCACAGGGAAGTCACAAATTGAGGTTCAGTTGCAATTATTAATTTGGGGGGCAAGAATTTTGTTCTGTTTCCTGGTGGCCATAGCAAAAATAGAACTATTCACCTATCTCTCCAGGGACAGGCCCAAATTTCATCTGAGGGACTGCTGCGAAGCCTGCCACATCTTGGTTTATACAACCCTATTGGATTTTCCAGATCCACTCTGTTCATGTATAGGAACCAATATGCTGATCCTCCTTAAAATTTGTCATCTCTATTTTGATTTTATTTGTGCTTTGATTTAAATCAAAGATAATAGGAGGACAGAAAGTGGAGCCAGAGCTCTTACCTTCTTCCTCCTCTTCTCCTCCTCCTCCCCCTTTTCCTCCTCCTCCTCTTCCTTTTCTTTCCTTCTTTTCTTTTTTTTACAGTGCTGGAGCCCCCACTCCACCTCTGAGCTGCATCCCCACACCCTACCTTTTCTTGAACATGTTCTACGCAGGCTTTCGTCCTCCCCAAACTTGGAACTGATCTTATCGTGATCTCCAGTGACATCCATATTGTTGAATCCGGGAACAATTCTCAGGCTTCATTTTGCTAGAGCCAACCAAGACACTGCCCCCAGGTGAGCACGCTCTTGTTCCTGAAATGCTTTCTTCCTTTGGCATCAGCAGCACTGGTCTCATGTTGGTCTCTAACTGCTGCTCCTTCTCTGCCTCCCCTCCAAATGAGCTTAGGCCTGGGCCTTCTCTTCTCCATCCATTCATGCCCTCAATCCAGTATCAGGACTCAGAGTAGCAGATCCACCCTGATGACCACAGTTACATCTGTGGCCTACATCTCTATTCAGACATCAGACAGGTATCTCAGACTTAACATGTCTGGGCCAAACTCCCGTTACCCCTGCCTGACTTCATTCCTGTTTCCCATCTCAGTAAATCAAAGCACAGTTTGACTCGGACAACCTTAGCATCATTCTGGGCTCCTTTCTTCCTCCAGCCTTTACATCCAAGGCACAGAAAACCCCGTGGGCTCTGCCTTCAGAGTGTCCCTAGAATCCAACCTCTTCTCCCCACCTCTGTTCTCCCCACTCCACCCCCACCCCTCTGCCCCCACCCCTGTCTAAGTCACCATGCTGTCCTGTGGGTGGTGACTTCATCTGTTTTGTTAGTTGCTGTATCCCTCTTGCTTAGACTAGTGTTTAGCACACAATAAGCCATCAGCGAATATCCGATTAAATTATCGAATGCCGCAGGGGCTTCTATGCACAAGAGATACACAGAGGATTAATTTCCAGAAATGATTTCCAACTATGAAAATAATGAGAACAAACACTTTCTGAACACGCACCACATGCCAGGAAGTTGCTGGATGAGGTGATTATAGCTCAGAAAAGTAGGAAATTGCCCAAGATTAAACACCTAATATTTGGTGGAATAAATATTTGAATCATACCCATTTATTCAATTCATCAAATATTTGTTAAGCACCATTTATATGTCAGATATTGTTTTGGATGAACAAAACAGGCAAAGTTCTAAGTCTGATAGAGCTTGCATCTAGTAAAAAGACACAAGAAATGGAATGTGTGTGTGTGTGTGTTATCTATCTGATGTGCAAAAAGAAAGCAAGTTAAGGAGATTAGGAGTAAAGGGGGAAGCTCTCTGATGTAGGCTGATCAGGAAAGATGTCTTTGAGGAAGTGGCATGAGGACTTGAGGGGTGACTCGTGCCAATATATGTACAAAAAGCGAAAACCCCAAGATAAGTAATCTTTGACATGTTTGAGGAGCATCAAGGGCAGTGGTGGCAAACCTATGGCACCCGTGCTGCAGCAGGCTGTTTGTATCATTGAAAGCTCTAAAAGGCTCGCGTCACTGAACTGGGGTGTTATCCAAGCAGGTTTCCCTCGGGGCATTTTAGTCAGTGGGTTTTAGTTGATGGTTTAGTTTTGGTTGTTTTTTTTTCTGTTCTGTTTTCATCTCTTTCCTTTTTGGGGATTGAACCCAAGGCTTTCATACTGAGTTTCATCCCCAGACCTTTTCTATTTTTTATTTGGAGAGCTCTGTTTAAATTATTAAATTGCAGGGGGCCGGTGAGATGGCTCAGCGGCGTAAGCGCCTGCCTTGCAAGCGCGAGGGCCAGAGTTCGACTCCCGGAACCCACATACGAAAAAGGGGCCGGTGATATCGCTCAGAGGCACGGGTGCCTGTTGGCGCGCGAGGTCCTGAGGTCGACCCCCCGGTACCCACAAAAAAAAAAAAAACATAAATTATTAAATTGCCCATACTGACCTTGAACTTATGATCCTCCTGTCTCAGCCTCCCAGAGTGCTAGGATTGAAAGCAAGCAGGCACGAGTTGCAGGTGGTCACGCTGCAGCTGAGAGGTGGCGCTGTGACGTATCTGCACAGTCCCCGTGGGCAGTGAAGGAGGACTACTCAGGCAGGCTGGGTCTAGCTGCCCCGTAGGGAAGCGATCACCAGGAAGGGAGCAAGTGTATAAGGTAGAAATCTGAATCAATCACCTTGAGGAATTGGTCAGGAGGGACAATAAAACTGGAAACTGTCAAGGGTGACCAAACCCTGCTTCTAGTGTGAGAAAGTTCAGCTTATATTTAAAACAAGTGCTGAGGCTTAAAAAAATTATAAGAATTCATGGCAAATCAATCTCAACTCTGACCTGAATTTCTAGCCTGCCAGCCTGCCCTACAGGTCTCAGACCTGCCAGCCCTGACAATCACATGAGGCAATTTCTTAAAATAAACCCAGATGGAAGACTGACAGGTAGGTAGATGGATGGATGAATAGAAGGATATGGGTGTGATCAAAATATACAGTGAACACTTAATTTTTTGAAATATATTACAGTAAAAAACATATTGCCATTAATTCCCCCTCAAAATCCCCCACCCTCTTCAAACACACTTATCCCATCTTTCTTGCCATTTTTCAAAGCAGTCTTTTTTTATAAGTGTCTTTACGAGGTATGATCAAAAATATGGTGAATGCTGCTGCTTAGTACCATCCAACAGAAAGGCAGCCTCGCAAAAGCATTGTAGTGTCTCCTCACCCACCTTGTTCACGGTGTCTGGCACTGTGTGACTTCTGGCTCTTCCCCAAAATCAAAAAGACCATAAAAGGTAAGCATTCTGAACTGATTCAGAACATGGAGGTAGCCATGACAGGGCAACTAAAGACACTCACGAAAGAGGACTTCCAGTTGCTTCAGCAAGTGCCAAAAGCAATGGGATAAGTATGTTTTAAGCATGGAGGAGGAGGATTTTGAGGGAGGTTCATGGCAATGTGTCTTTTACAGTAATAAACTTATAAAAATTCAAATATGGACTGTATTACTTGATCAAACCATGTAGATAAGTAAACAGCTCCTATTGATTCTGTTTCTCTGGAGAACTTTGCTATAACAAGATGTCTCAATAACCCATGAGACCAAGGGTCACGGTGTGAACCTTGGGGGAGAAGATGAAACACGGCCACAGAGCAAAGGAATGAGCCTGGGTGCCCCTGAGGTATCTAACATCTAGGGCACAAGAAGAGAAGGAAAAACCAAGTGAGAAACTGAGGAGACAGAGCCAGACAGAGGGACATTCAACCTGGAAAGTGTGTGTCCCAGAAAACAAATGGAGGAAGCAAGATGGAGTGGTGGGACAGCCGCTGGTGGGACAAGGTGTCACAGGCTCCCTTCCCACAGCCATGGAGAGGGAAGTACCCCGGGAACACACGTCATCGTGCGTGGGCTGTTGGGAGTGGCAGTAAAGTTTCGAGTCCGTGGCTGTGGTGGCATTGATGGATGTGGGGTCATTCACAACGAGATTAGGAGGAGATGGGTTTGAAGGAGGAATTGGAGTCCTGTCAAGCAGATAAGGAAGTTGTACCTTGTTCCCAGGGAAAGACTGACATGTGAGAGGCCCTGGAGGGAGGGGCCAGAGAGTGCAGAAGGGAGGGACCCACAGCTACGGGGCCTTCCGCACCTCACAGTCTTGTGTCTTGTCCCTCCATGTGCCAGGGTGGGGGTGGGACCCCCAGCACGCCTTGATGCTGATAGAAAGAGCACAGGTTTGGGCTTAAGTGGCCTGGTGATGACTTCCAATGCTGGAGACTGGCCACCATTTTTCAAATGAGAAACTGAGGTCACAGAGGTTGTATCACCTGCCAAGGTCATCACCATTGGTCCTACTCTGTGCTGGACAGGATAGCAACAAGTTCAGCCCGAGCTGACCAGAGGTCAGAACCACTCAGCTGCTGTCCCAGAGTTAGGGTTTGCCTGGGAGGTTCCACGGGGAAGGCAGGCAGGGAAAGCTGCAGGTCTCCCGGGCTGAGGCACATGCTGGGGAAATGGGCTGTCTAGGTACAGGGAGAGGCGTGCTCCCTGGAAAAAGAGGAATGTTCTTTTTTTTCCACAACAACCACTGTGAGGTTGTTCATTATGTTCTTCACTTTACTGGTGAAGAATCAGAAGATCAGAGAAGCTAAGTAATGTGTCCAAGGTCACCGAGCTTATGACTGTGGGAGTCTGGGTTAGAACACAGCTCTCCCCACTTCCAAGGCCTGTTGCTTTTTCTGAGAAAAAGTGAGAATCTTCTGAATAGAAAACCTGCTCATCCCACCTACTCCCACAATAACAACAGGCAGGGTACGTTATTGAGGCTCAGGGCACACATCTGTAAAATGGGGACAATCATTACACCTGTCCTGTAGGGCTAAATGGGATTATACCCACAGTATGGCAATGTGCCTAGCACATAGTATTCAAGAAACGAGAGCGACTGTTATCATCTTACAGATGAGAAAGCGTGAAAGCGTCTGCTAGTATCTTCATACTCAAAAGAGCAAGGGCTGATGTCTGGATTCAAAGCAAGACACAGTAAATTTCAAAGTTCACTGGAGCTTTTTTTTTTAATCCAAGATAAAAAAGAGATAGATGTACATTTCAGGCATCAGGGAAAACAGGAGATGGGATCAGGCACCTGTAGGTAGGGCTGGTATGATGGAGCATGCTGACTTCGGTTTTGGCCACCAAGTTAGAATGGCACCTTAGATGCCCAGATGCACCGTGGGGGCCTCCACTCAGTGTTATGCATGGGGTACCCACCATAGGCCAGAATGTGCCTGGCCGTGCACTGTTTATAGCTGCTTGGTCTGGCCATGGTGACATCGCCTGTAGAGACTTTGCCCTCGTCTCTCTGACCCACACTTCATCCGCAGTCAGTGTGATTATGCATGGCCTGAGGGGCAGCTGTGAGGTTAACGGACCTGCTACAGATGTTGCCCAGGAGGTGGCGGGGAGCTCTGGTGGGGTACAGCTACATCATCCCTACCATGACCACGCTCCTTGAGCACTGTGTGCCTATGCCGATGGAAGAGCAAACAGAGGCTCAGTCCGACTCAAGGCGATTTGCCTAAGATCACACACGCATGGCAGGACCGGGTGCTCTTTCCTCCACACTGACTTAAGCTATTGGCTCCTGGCAGGCGCAGACAGGGGACATGGGTCACACGCGGCGGAGGGCAGACAGGCCCAGTTGAGAGATGGCAGGCAGAGGCCCAGCAGGGCACTGGTCAGAAAGACAGCCCATCCGCAGGACTAGGGTGCGAGTGGAGATGGCCGTCTTAAGGAGGTCAGCCCTGGGGAGCCCTCACATCAGCCCTGTATCTGTCACCTTGCCCTCTCCTCTCTGTATTTGCACATCCTCAACCCAGGGAAATAATCAATGGCTGACCTGGGCCAATGGCACCTGGCTGGAGTCCCCGCTCTGCCACTGATGAGCTCTGTAACCTGGGCAGGTCACTCTACCTCATGGGCCTCACTTTTCCTGTCTGTAAAATGGTCTCCCTCTCCTTCCACACCCACGGGTATGAAAGGGCAAAGGAAAGTGGTGACCAAAGCCTTCACAGAAAGCCCCGCGCAGGGCGGGCACTTCTCACGTCCCCTGTACTGCAGGCTTCCTGTCCTCATCACCCCCAGGCCCCTTCCTGGGAACCAGCTCTGGGTTTGTCAGAGAGCCAAACTTCTGTCAACCCCGCCCGAGCTGGCCAGTTAATGAATGACCAGGCCTCTGAAGCCCGCTCTATAAGGAGCTGCCGGCCGGGAAGCAGGTGGGAGCCAAGCGGATGCAGTGGCAGGGACACAGAGGGAGCGAGATGGGCAGCGGGACCCCTTTGGGACGCCTGTCAGGGTCGGCTGCGGTCCTGCTGCTGCTGCTGCTGCAGGGCACACAGTCAGTCTACATCAAGGTGAGTCCCTTGGCCTCAGCCTGACACCCAGTCACAGTCCAGGATCCAGATAGCTGGTGCATGGGAGCAGGTGGAATGTTGATAGTGACCTCGATGGTGACAGGGAGAGAGATAAGAGCACACTGCTGTTTATCTAGCACTGCTTTCCTCAAAGGCTTATGCTGGTCCCAGGGCTCAGAACATGGAACATGACGTGGGCTAGAAGAGGAGCCCAAGAGGAAGGAGACCCCCTCCTTTTATGCTTCCACATCCAAGTTCATCCATACATAGGGGGAGGAGTGGCCACAAAACAGTCTCCCTGGCAGGTAACTCTTGAGGACAATGCAGGATAAGTCGAGGCGCCAAGCCCAGCAGACCTGCTGCAGGCAGAAGTGTGGCACATTCAAAGGCCCAGAGAGCAGGTGGCAGGGCGGCAGGGGTCCTTCCAGGGGCTGTGAGGTGGGAGGAAGCTACGGAAGCAGGGCCTGGATACTGTGCAGTGGGATGCCGCTGGCCTCCACCAAATGTGGGGAGCTCTAGCCCTGGCATCACTTGCCTGATCAGGGCAAAGTCTCCCCAGAAGGGCCGGTGAGATACCTCAGTGGCAAGCGCGAGGTCTCGAGTTCGACTCCCGATACCCACATACAAAGGAAAAAAGGGCCGGTGATATCGCTCAGCGCCTGCTCACAAGCGGGAGGTCCTGAGTTCAACCCCCGGTACCCACAAAAAAAAAAGTCTCCCCAAAAGAATGAAGAGGTCCTGGGAGGGGTTTGGGAGAGCCAGCCCAGCTGGCCTGGGGTCATCATGATGTCACTAGGTCAGCTCCAGAAGAGCACCAGGACATCAGTGTGTTGGGGTCTCAGGCCCCCACAGGGGGACATTGATGATGAAGGAGCTAAGGCTCAGATGCTAAGAGGAGCAGCTGGTCAGGGCAGAGGTGGGATTTGAACCACAGCCCACTCATCTCTAACGCCCAGGTCTTGGTCCACAGCATCGCACAGCTTGCATGGACTCCTCCCCAGCTCCCAATAGCCTGGGGCAGGGTGTGTGCAACGGGCTCAGGAGATCAGACACCACCGGCCTCCCCCAGGCTGCTCTTTCCAGCATGGCCTGGACTTTCCATGAGGACAGCGGGGGGTCCAGAGGATTTGCAGGGCCCGAGGACCCCCAGGTCTCGTGGCAGCCCTGCCCCGTCCCAAGATTGACCCCTTCTATCCTCCCTCCCACAGTACCAAGGCTACCAGGTCCAGCTGGAATCAGTGAAGAAGCTGAAGGTCCTGGAGGGACAGTGGGTGCCCAGCCCCCGTCTGCAGGCCCAGAGCCCCCAGCCCCCTGTGTGCCACCACCCAGCCCTGCCCCTGGACCTCCAACCTATCTGCGCTTCCCAGGACGCTGCCAGCATCCTGCGGGCCTTGAGTAAGTGCCCCACCCCACCCCCAGCCCAAAGATCCTCCTGCCCCTCCTGTCCTGCCCCCACTCAAGCTCCTCACCACCTGCTGCAGGAAGGGAGGACCCAGAATCCCAACCCCTGCCCTCCCCAGGAATGCCCTGGTTTGGACACAGAAAGTCGGACTTGCTCAGAACTCCCTTAACCCTCTAAAGTCCCTCCAAGACTCCACAGATGGAAGGGGAGGAAGCCCAGAGAGCAGCCCCTTCCCCCCCACCCCCCCAACAGTGAGTGTGGGAACCCACAGAGATGCTCACAGCCGGCATCTGATGGGATGAGGAGCTGAAAGGCTTCCAAGGGGTGGAGACAGCTAAGCTGAAATCAGAGGGTTCGGCAGGACTGGACAGCAGAACTCCATGGTTTGCTGACACCGCCCCTGCGCTGGGCTCTTTGCCTACGTTCCCTCTATGGTTCCTGGTCAGGATGATCTGTCCCTGTAGCAGACAAGAATCTGAACTTGGGCATTGCCAGAGCGGAAGTACCTTGCCCAAGCACAGTGGGACCAGAACCAATGCCCCTCACTGTGCAGCCAAAGCTTCCTGCTGGGAGGATGGTCCAGGACATCTCCTAGGTGGCCACTTTCTGCAGCCTGGCTGGTAGCTCCCAGGCAACCTCAGGCCTCCCAGGTTCAGGTTCAGGTTTAGCTGACTGACCTTCTCTCCACCCAGGGACCATGGACAATGATGAGTGTGAGCTGTGTGTGAACATCGCCTGTACCGGCTGCTGAGATGATCCTGGGCACCCCCCATCCCAGCCCATTGCCCATGCAGCCCCCCACTCCTACCCATGCTCAGCAGAGAAGCCTGGCCACCATGGCCATCGCCACCTTCCCAGGGGCCAAGCCGCTGGATCCAAGGAGAGTTTAGCCCCCTGCTTCTGAATAAAGATTCTGCCCACACAGGGCCAAGTGTCTGTTTGTCCCAAAGAGTGATGGGTGGAGGTACTGGGAAGCTGGATGGGCAGAGGAGAAAGATTGGGCAGAAGATAACAGGCAGGAATTTCCCTGAGGTTTCAAGGCCTGAGGAACTGACTCATGAAACCCCATTTCATAGATCAGGGAGCCCAAGCTTACAGAGCAAGCCAGACTCTGGGACCCTCAGGCTAAACCCACAGCCCCCCAGTTTTGCAGCCAGAGCTCCTGTGCTCGTGATGGGAGGGGCAGGAGTGGGAGGAGGTGTAGGGGAGGGAAGATCACCTCACTGGGCCCCTTCAGGCTGTCAGGGACAGACTCTGTCCCCACCCTTTGCCTTTGTTCTTTCTCTCTGAGCTCCAGTTGGGAGACCTCCTCTCCCTCTCTCAGCCTCGTGGCCCTGAGGGGCATGAACAATACCAAGATTTCCTGAGCACCTGCTTAATCCCAGGCGTGGTTCTAAACACTTGGCACAGGTAACTCTGAGTCCTCCGGACAGTCTGATGGAGTCAAAAATGGTTATTCCCATTTCCTTTCAAATAAGGAGTCAAGTGCACAGAAAAAATCCCTAGCCTGGGATCACACACTTGCAAAGTGTGCTGGTTCTTCCCAGCACATCCAGACCAGGATCCGTACTCTGACTCCCTTGTTCCTGTCTTTCCGCATCGCCAGCCCACAGCTGATGGCACTGAAGGCAGGGCCTGGGGCAGCCATCGCATCCTCACAGCAGCCTTCGTGGCCTGAACTCAAGGCAGGAGCTGTGTTAGCAATTCTGGGAAGAGGGCCTTTCCCCAGAGTGGGCCCCACCTCAGTCCTCATCCTGAGAGCCAGGGAGGAGGAAAGCTGCAGCAAAGGGTCTGGATCCTCCCAAAGTCTTCAAGACCACGGAGAATCCTGACTGCTGCCTGACCTGACTGCCCAGTCCTGCTGCCTCCTAGAGCCGCAGCCTCTTCCTCTCCTTCCCCTGTGGCCAGGGCCCTGTGCGAGGCCCACTGCAGCTCTCCAGGCCACTAGTCCCACCTCTGTCATCACTCAGGCCAGCCAGAGCTTCCTTCATGAACTTGCATCCTGTAGGCACCTCACCCAGAGAACAGCAGGCACTGCTCTGACCCTGCTGTGGCTCCCCAGGGCCACCTCTGTAGTCTAGCTTGTGCCCAGGCACCATCTGGACTCATCACTGCCCGTAGGGTTTGCTGTGTTCCCACCGGCCTGGTGGAGAGAGCAAAGGGACCTGGCACAGGCAGAGCACCTACCTCGTGCAGGCGAGGCTGCACTGCACACAGGAACGGTGCTCACAGCAGCTGCACAAAGCACAAAGCTGCACAAAGTTGCAGCCAGTGGAGCTCCTCTGCCTCCCCTCCTCCCTTCCTCCTCCTTTTCCCCTCTGCCTTCTCCCCACCCCTCTTCCTTTTTCTTTCGTAAATCAAATTTACTTGATTTAGGTTTTTTTTTTTTTTTTTTTTTTTGGTTAGTTCATTGTTAATGTATAGAAATACCACTGACTTTTGTATGTTAATTTTTTTTATCCTGCAACTTTATTGAATTTATTTGTTCCAACAAGTTATTTGGTAGACTCTCGAGGGTTTCTATATATAGGATCATGTCATCTGTGAAAAGAAGCAATTCAGATTCTTCTTTTTTGAGTTGGCTGCCTTTTTAAATTTACTTTCTTGTCTAATTATTCTGGGTAGGACTTCCAGAAATATGTTGAAGTAGCAAGAATGGGCATCCTTGTCTTGTTGCTGATCTAAAAAGAAAGTTTTTGATGCCTTGAATCTTCTCTTTTTTTCTTAGTCTAGAGATTTGTCACTTTTATCTTTAAAATACCTCAGTTTATGGCTCTACACATGCCGAAGATTAAAACTAGACCCATATCTTTCACCATGCACTAAACTAAATTCAAAATGGATCAGAGATCTAAATATTAAAACAGAAACATTAAATCTGCTGGAAGGTAGGATAGGTAAATCCCTTGAAGACATTGGTGTAGGCAAAGACTTTATGAATAAAAACTCAACCGCACGGGAACTATCCCAAAGAATCAATAACTGGGATCTCATCTTATTAAAAAGCTTTTGCACAGCAAGAGAAACCACCAACAGAGTGACAAGACAACCCACAACGTGGGAAAAAATGTTTGCCAGCTGTTCCTCAGACAAAGGATTACTATCGAGAACATATAAAGAACTCAAAAAAATCAGACCTCCCAAATTTAAAGACCCACTCCAAAAATGGGCATCTGAGATGAATAACACATTTCTCAGATGAAGAAATACAAATGGCAAATAAATATACAAAAAAATGTGCAACATCACTAGTCATTCGAGAGATGCAAATTAAAACAACACTGAGATACCATCTCACCCCAGAAAGAATGGCTACTATAAAGAAATCAACTAATAACAAATGCTGGAGGGGCTGTGGGGAAAAAGGAACCCTTCACTGTTGGTGGGAGTGTCGACTGGTACAGCCACTGTGGAAGTCAGTGTGGAGATTCCTCAAAAAACTAGGGTTGGAGGTCCCATTTGACCCAGCTATTCCCCTTCTGGGCATCTTCCCAGAAGAATTAAAAACATCGTACCACAGCGATATATGTGCACCCATGTTTATAGCAGCACAATTTCTAATAGCCAGATCTTGGAAACAACCCAAATGCCCATCAACTGAGGAATGGATAAGAAAGATGTGGTATTTTTATACAATGGAGTACTATTCAGCCATAAAGAAGGATAAACTGGAGACTTTTATAGGTAAATGGATGCAACTCGAGAAAATACTCATAAGTGAAATAAACCAGACGCACATGTGTAAGCATCGTATTGTCTCTCTAGCATGAGAAACTGAAAGAGTAAATAAGATCCAAAATGTACAATAGACACGGTGAATCAAAAAGAAACTGGTCAATAAGAAAGAGAGACTGGAATGGGGAAAAGAAAGAAGGGAAAGGGAAAAAAAATTGTATATGTATATAAGATGGTTAAGATAGATACACTACCAGTTTTACTTAGTTCATTGAAGAGTAAGGTTTGAGCCAATAATGTTTGGACAATTGAATGCTAATGTCTGGTATCCTGAATAACTAACTTAAAGATAATAATACATAATGCACTGACCATTGTTACCCTCATATTATGTTGTTTTGAAAATTTGTTCTTTTTTTTATTTGTTTTTTTTTTCTTCTCTTTAAAATAAAAAAAAAATACCTCAGTTTTTTTGATCTTCCCTATTGTTTTCTAGTCTCTATATCATGTATTTCTGCTCTGATCTTTATTACTTTCTTCCTTTGACTGACTCTGGGCTTCACCTATTCTTTTCCTAGTTCCTTAAGGTTTAATGTTAGGTTGTTTATTTGAGATCTTTCTTCTTTACCTGTGTACACATTTATTGCTACAAACTTACCTTTTTGAACTGCTTTTGCTGTGCCCCATAAATCTTGGGATGCCATTTTCATTTTCATATGTCTAAAGATATCTTTTAATTTTCCTTTTAATTTCTTTGACCCACTGGCAAAACTTTCCCGGCATCACCTCATTTAATCTTCACCCAAGTCAGCATTCTCATCACCCGCACTTTGCTCAACAGGAAACTAAGGAATTCCCCTCCAAAGTCACACAGCTGTACCAGGCAGAGGCAGGATTCACTGCTAGCATTGGCTCTAGAGTTCAAGCATTGAAAGATTCTACCCACCACTCGTCTCATCAAATCCCCCCCGCAGACTGGGGAGGTGGGATCTGTCATCACCCCATTTCCAGATGACAAAACCAAGACTCAGAGAGGGACACATTGCTTGTGAATGACATGTCAGCTTCAACCCTTTCCTTTTTGCCTTTCAGGCTCCACCCTGTCCACACTGAACTATCCCAGTTCCTCCATGCATGGCCCCACCCACCTTGCATTCTGGAACTTTCTCTTCTTACCTCCATATTGATTTGCAAATCCCAAGAGCTAATGAAAACATGGTCCTTCTCCCCCTTCACAAAGCCCTTCCTGATCTCAGCTGGAAGAGAATCACCCTCTGAATCAATCCCACAGTCCCTGGGAATCCTGCCTGGACCCCTTGTGGCGCTCCCCCTTCACAGCGCTCCCTCTGGGCCTCCGTTGTCTTCTCTTCCTTTGTCCCCTAGACCTTTTCTAACTGGCCTTACTTCCACACCTCCCCTCCCCATGCCTGTCTGAGCCATTCTCAGACTAACCTCAGTCTTTGATTTGTTTTTACCACTGAGTTCCTCTGATGTTGCTCTCAGGTCTGAATTAGGGGCTTTAAATGCATTATCTTGCCCAGCCTGGAGACAGGTGCTATCGGTGTCCAGTTTTACAGAGAAGGAGGCTGAGGCATAGGGAAGGAAAGTGATTTTCCTAACATCACACAGTATGTGGAAGACCTAGGGCTGAAGCCCAGGCCAGCCACCACACAGTCCCAGCTTTCTTCTGCCCTCTTGCATCCTCTTGCAAGCATCATGCGGATAGACCTCACTGCTCTGGGATAGGCACAGAAGCCATTACACAGCCAGGTGGGCAGAGCTGTGCAAGGATTGTGGGCGATCAAAATGCCCTGGCAGCACCAAGGACAGGGTGGGAACACAAAGATGTTTTCCTGTGGGGGGATCAGGATTGGTATCTTGAGGAAAGGCCATGGAGCCTGAGTAGTTTACCTAGCCAGGAGCGTGGGAAGAGTGTCACAGAAGTGAGGGGGATCAGAGGTACCGCTTGGATGGAATGGCGGAGGAGGGTGGGAGGCAACCTGGTGTGGTCAGAGGGAGCCAGACTCTGGGGGTGGGGGTGTGGGGAGGATACCAAGATTTGGACACTGATGTCATGGAGTGTAACCAGTTAAGACAGGCTCCTGTGCTCACTTTGGTAACCCTAGGAGATGTGAAGGAAAAGTGGAAATTCTGTCCTCTCCGGGTGTGGCCTAGAGGTTCCGGTGGCCTCCGCACCTGTGTGGGCCTCCCCACCCGGGGGTGGGGCGTGGGTAGCTCAGCTGGAAGCGTGCACACTAACCCCGAGTTGTCCAGGCCAGGATAGGCAGCCACGAAGCTGGATAGTAGCTAGTGATGGTTGAAGGAAGGAACAAAGGCAACACCAGGAGTACTCTGGAATCTGGTTTATTAGCTGAGGGTTGGCATAGATCTTGGAAAGCTCAGTCTCAGGCCTGGAGCCCCCAGTCCCGCAACCCGTCCCTGGGCTCCCTTCTGGGGCAGCGTAGGTTGAGCTGCTGGTAGTGGGAGGATCACAGGTGGCCCTTCCAGCAGAAGAAAGTGTTTCCCCGGGAGGAAGACAGCGAGCAAGGCCGCCCTAGCATCCGGCACACGCGGCATAGGCACAGATCTCACACGTGCTCGGGTCCTGAGCGATGACCTCTGGACGGGAGAGAGACCCTGGTGACGCCAGCTTCCCCTTCCCTGAAGCCCCTTGCTCCCCTTAAACCAGAGCTGGGCATCCTTTACCCCAGCCCCCAGGAACTGTCCTCTCTGACCGGCTGGCCTTTCCTCCAAACAAGGGTCTACGGACCACTCAAGCCAGCCATTCAGAAGGGAGCTCTACCCCATCTGAGAAAGGAGGTACAGCCAGGACCAGATGATGGCACGCAGAGCCACCTACCAACCATCCCCAACCACTTAGAACTCATCTAAGCCGTGCTCTACATATCCACGAATCAGAGCCAAGCCCCTCCGAACCCCACCAATCAGTGCTCATTTCTTCCCCAAGAGTCTCCAATCAGAGGATGCCCAGGCCCTCTCACCAAGCCGACGGAAGATGTCCTCGGCATTGGGCTCGATGCAGACAGGCCGGAGCTCTTCCGGAAACTCCGGGTGGCTGCAGAGCGGCGGAGCCGCAAACTTTCTGCGGCCCTGGACCTTAGGCTCCAGGACCTCCTGGAGGTCTTTAAGCTTCTTTACTGACTCCAGAGGAAAGGAGAAATCTCCATCCTGAGATAAAGAGCCGAGAGTGAGAACTGGCGCGTCCCAGCACTGCGGGCCCAGCTCGGGGAGGGGAGACCCCCCGAGGATGGTGTGGGGTCCAGAGCTGACGCCTGCCCTTCTGGCTTCTCCGTGTGACCCTGAGTGTGACCCTGGACACACTGGAGGCCTCAGGTTCTGCACGCTGTCATAGGAGGAATGGAGAAAATGGATGTTCATGGACACAGAAACCGGGACCAGAACACCTCCTTCCACATG
The DNA here is from genome assembly GCA_028451465.1 of Erethizon dorsatum. Taxonomy (NCBI): domain Eukaryota; kingdom Metazoa; phylum Chordata; class Mammalia; order Rodentia; family Erethizontidae; genus Erethizon; species Erethizon dorsatum. The sequence continues at coordinate 101,493,023 of CM051827.1, read as the reverse complement.
GCTGGCCATTTTCCCCTTCCTAAGAACACTGTGGCTGACCTTCTGCCTCTAGCATTTGTCTGGTTTCTGTTTGAGAAGCAATAAAATCCTCAGGGCAGGGCGTGGTGGTGCAGGCCTGTAATCCCAGCACTCAGGAGGCTGAGGCAGAGAATCCTGAGTTTGAGGCCAACCTGCGCTAGATACTGAGAACCTGTCTTTAAAAAAAGACAAAAAACAGCTTCCGTGAACCTCTCCTGGAGAGTGGAAGCCCTGCTGGGTGCCAGCAGGGCCTGTGGATGCTGTTGCCTGGTAGGCACAGGCATTCCTCAGGACCTCTAGGATGTCCACGCGATTCTGCAGCCCTAGACAGCACCTGTGGCTGATCCCAGGACTGAGGAAGAAGGCTTGGGTTTGAATCCAGCTCCTTCACTTCCCAGCAGGGTGTCTCTGGCCCTTACAGAGCCTCTCTGAGGGTCAGTTTCCCTCTGTAAAGTGGGGCTGAGAACCCCTCCTCCCAGGTGTCACAGTGAGGCGCTGGGGAGAAACCCTTCCTGTCAGGTGCATCTCTCACCTCTCTCCTGTCTCCCTGGGTTCTTTCTCCTCCAGTGCTGAAGGGGAAAGTGTGTGCCTGGCAGGACTGAGTCCCAGAGGAAGTGCACCTACACTCTGGCCCCAGAGACAAGGTCTCTTGGGGGACGAGTCCTGGCACCTCTGCACCGGTGAGTGGGGGCCTACCTGCACAGTGACCGCCCCCGCCAGGGCGGCAGAGGCACCAAGGCACAGTGCGGAGAGCAGGAAGGTGTTCATGGCAGAAGCCAGGAGAGAGGACGCTGGTTCTGGTGTCAGGGAAGAGCAGGCCTTTTAACGAGGTCAGGGTTACTGAGTAACCTCCAGCCCATGTCAGCATCCCATCTGCTGCCTGTCGGACCACATCAGATAAGGGTCAGGGCAGCCCTGCGAGATAAGAGATCAGCCCCAGCCTGGCAGAGCCCAGGCCCCTCCCTGGGCACCACTTTGACCCACAGTGGGGTTGGGTACTGTGTTCCCTCTGGGTCGCAGCCCCTGGGGAACCAGCCTTGCCCTTGAGGAGAGAGGACCAGACCCAGACAGCAACTATGCCACAGGGCAATTAGGGTGAGGGCCACAGGGCTGCACAGGCACGTGGAGCATGGTGGGGCCACCTCACAGCAGGGACGGGTCAGCTCAGGAAGGCTTCCCCAAGGAGGCTGTGCCAGCGCTGACGCCTAGAGAACAAGGAGGGCAGGATGGAAGGTCGTTTTGTGCAGAGGGTGTTGCATTTTGAGATAGCCGAGGGGTGAGATGGTCCTGGGATATTCAGAGAAATGTAAGTCAGCCTGGGGAGGAGGAGGTTGGGACACAGGATTTCGAATAACAGCTGAGGCTGCAAGCCAAGGTCATTCCTGGGCTGGGCAGCTATGGTTTTAGGGAGGGACTCGGCTCTGCCACTCCCAGCTTGCATTCAACTTCCACCTACTGCCCCATTTTGATGTGTGTGATGTGGGCAGGAGTCTTTCTCTCGCTGAGATTCAGTACTATCCCTGTATCCCCTGGGGGGACCAATACTAATACCTACCTGGTAGGGCACGTTACTCTTCTTCTTTTTTTTTTGTGGGTACCGGGGGGTCGACCTCAGGACCTCGCACGCCAGCAGGCGCCCGTGCCGCTGAGCGATATCACCAGCCCCTTTTTCATATGTGGGTTCCGGGAGTCGAACTCAGGCCCTCGCGCTTGCCGGGCAGGTGCTTAAGCCGCTGAGCCATCTCACCAGCCCCACGTTACTCTTCTGAGGGTTAAATGAGGTTTTAAGAGTGAGGCCCAGTGCCTGGCACACAGGAAGTGCTCAGCGAAGGGCCATTCAGTTATATTCTTAAAAGCAGCAGCTCCTGGTCTCCACCAGCCTCCTGGTATCTGACCCACAGTGCATCCTTATCCATGCTGGCCTCTCCATCCTGCCAGTCCTGCCCCCGCAGTGTCCTCCGGTGGGATCTCAGGCCCCTCTGCAGCTCCTGTTGCATAGGAGGACTCTGTGTCTTGCCCCCCTGTTCAGTCCTGCCGAGACTGGCTGTGCCCCACAGTATATGTCATTGTATAACCTATGGTGAGTGGGGCCCAGGAGGAAGGGTGGCCCTGGCTGCTCCATCTCTCTGCTCCACAAACCTGGCTGGATGCCTGGACAGCTGGGCAGTGGGGCAGGAATGCCTGCACACCAGAGTCAATATTGAAGAAGGGACTGAATGTAGTGGAGCTTGGTGAGGTGGGGGCAATAGAGGTCCTGCCCTGGCTGGTGTGTGTGCGGACACCAGGTGCATGCATAGCCACTGAGGTGTGTGTTGTGCACTTTCGTATATATGCTGAGGTGTGTGTGTGTGTGTGTGTCTGTGTGTTTGTGTGTATGTGTGCTGAGGTGTGTGTGTGTATGCTTCAGGGATGTGTGTCCAGACACCTAGGGAAGGATGATGGGGGCTGGGATGGGAGCTGGGATGGGGCCAGCACTGGACCACTCAGGAGTCAGCGGAGGTGGTGCTGGGATTGCACAGGGCTGGGTAGACTGAGCAGGGTGAACATGAATGTGATGGTCAGCATTAGGTGGGGGGTCAGGACTGTGGCCAAGTTTGTGACCGATGCAGCCGTTAGGGTAGGAGTTCAAGTTAGGGTTTGAATTGGGGTTTGGACTAGGGTCAGGGTTAGAAAGGAGCTGAGGTTGGGGAGAGGCTGTCAGGGGTATGTTTGGAATTGAGGAACAGTCAGGATTGGCCCGAGGTGGGGACTATAGCAGACATGGAAGTTGGTTTGGGGTTAGGTCAGTGCTCTCTGTAGGGTTGAGATTGGAATTGGGTATGCAGCTGAAGTTAGAGGTGTGGCTGGGGTTGGGTTTATGATTGGGGTTGGGTCTGGGATGACGTGTGAGGCTAAATCTGCATTGAGACTTGATTTAGCATTCAGGTCAGGGCTCGGCTGGGGATGTTGGGGGCTAGAGGAGCCCTTTTCTGTGACCCACTGAGGCTCTTCAGTCTTTCTCCTCCTAAGGGGTGGCAGCATTGGGGGTTTTGATTCCTGATGCCTCTTCCTCCCATTGCCTCCTGCCAGGGCTTGCCTGGTGTAAGGCAGGGGTGGAGGGGTGGGACCATGGGAGTGACAGCACTCCACCCTGTGAGAAAGAGGAAGTGGCTCCCAGGCCTTGGCCCTTTGGGACATGGCCCTTTGGGACATACCCTACCCAACCCCATTCTGACATCTGCCCTGGGAAATAGGAACCAGCCCTTCTTCCTTGGCCCCCAGCTCCTCTGCCCAGCCTGGTCATAGCTGAGTTCAAGCCCCCTCTTCCTCCACAGAAGACACTGTACCTCAGAAAGCTGTATAGAAACTGCTGGATCTTGGGGCCCTCTCAGAACCACAAACTTCCTAGGCCCCGGGCCCATACCCTGAGTTCTGAGGCTTGGTCCCCAGAACCTCACACAGTACATCTTTCCTGCATGGGCAGGAGGTAGATCTGAGATTGTTAGGTTCCCCACCCCAAAGACCACGTCTTCTGGCAAACTCTTGCCCCTCTCTGGCTTTCCAGGCTATGCCATCTCTACCACTTACCTCCCCGCCCAAAACCCATCAGGAGTTGCCCCAAACTGTGGAGAAAAACCACACTGCCTTGCTTGGCATTCAAGGTCATCCTGATGAGGCTTCTGCTGAGCTCGCCATTCAACCAGGATCCCAAAGGACTCTCTGGGAGGTGACCAGGAAGCAGGGACCAGACCTGGAGGCCAGAGCTGAGGCTCTGGGGCCAGGCAGTCCTGGACTAGAATCCAACACCACCATTTAAAAGCTGTCTGGCCTTACTGAGCCTCAGTTTCCACATCTGGTAATTGGAGACAAAGCTAGTCCCACCACAAATTTTAGATTTTCTAGAACTTTCCAACCAACTCTGGGAGCCTGGAGGTTGTAATGCTGATCGGTGTGACCTTGCAAAGGGTGTGGTTCGCATTTCATAGCCTCACCTTTAAAACTTGTAGATGTGTTTTAGAGGGTGTAAACAACCTCTAGTTCCTACCAGAACCCAGAACTGCCTGAGACAGACATTATAATGGATGTGAATCTCCTAACAGCTCTGGGAATACTTAAGAAATTACTGTATAACCCCATTTTATAGATGGGTAAGCTGAACCTCAGTGGTACAGAGAGAAACCACTGCTTTCCTAAAAGTACACATACGCCTGCTGGATACAACTAGTTGTACTGGTTGTGCACTACACAAAGGCACCTGGCCAAAAGTAAGTATAAACGCAGCACGGGGCTACCTCAAAAGAAAATACAACTTTTCAGGTTCATTGCCAGGTGGACTTGATGGCAGCTGCAGTCACACAGCTTTAAATTCTAGAACAGCATCCATTTGTCTCAAATGCCAAAGAAAAATCTAAACTTCTATTCGGTCCAATACAATAAATACCTCCTGTCCTGTCTTCCTGGTGCCAAACTCCCATTTCCTTCCACTTTCAGGGAAAGAAAAGAAAGGCCCCTGTCCATTTGACGGAGGAGGAAGCTGAGGCTCTCCAAGAGTGCTCAGTGCCACGCAGAAAGTGGATGTGGGGCAGGATTTGAAGCCTGTTGGCCCGAGCCAAGCCCAGCTTGTGTGGGGGGTCCCTCTCCTTCCTGCTGAACCCCAGATGGGGCGGCTCTTTCCCTTGATGCCCCAAGGGGCAGCTGGGGAGTGGACAGAGGGTGTGACTGGTTGTTTGCTCAGCAGTGTCATCCCCCAGTGGCCTAGACAGGGGGATGGGGCACTCTATTCACCATCTGTTCCCACTCATACCACAGGCAGCTGCCACCTCCTGTCCCACTTCTGAGGTATCAGCCATGAGGCCACCTCCCACACTGGAGGGTGACAGAAGGAAAGAGTGGGAGTGCCCACCATGTGCCCCACGGGGGACCCTCCCAGAGCCCACAGCTAGTCAGAGGGAGGCTAGGACGGGGCAGGTGCCCATGTGGCTCTGTGGGGAACACATTGGAGGCCATTAAAGGACAAGCCTGGGGCTACAAGTCCCTGGGGCCAGGTGAGAGAATACTTGCCAGCTGAGGCAGGGTTTGAGGAGGTCTTGGTCAGTGGAAGATCTAGAGCTGGGAGGCACAGAGGGCAGAGGCTAGCTTGGGCTGAAGAGAGAGAGGCTTTAAACCCTGCCTTTGATCCTAACCTGGTGACAGTGGGAAGGCACAGGGGGTTCACAGCAGAGTGAGACCATAACAGGGTCTGAGGCACAGAAAGACCACAGGGCAGTGGCAATGAGAGCAGACAGGTCTGGTGAGTCCAGGGGAGGGGCAAAGACCATGGGGCAGGAGAGTCAACTGGTCTTGGCAACCTGGCGGCAGACTCAAGAGAGGACGGGAGGGAGGGATTCTAGGTCTTTCTGACCCAAAGTCTGCATTCTTTGCATTGTCTCAAGTATTGCGCTGGCCTCGGCACACGCAGGGAACACGCTCAGGCTGAGTGGCGCAACAGCTTCTGTGCTGGTAAGGAAGCCTGGGTTGGGCCAGGGTAGGGGCTGCCTGGGGGCAGGAACAGGCATGGGTCTGCCATCCAGCTCAGAGGAGCAGCAGCAACAGGGACAAGCCAGGCACATGGTGAGAAAAAAGGAAGGCTCTGTGCCAGCCTGCAGTGCCTTAGTGCCTGGGAACCCAGCTTGATCCCAGGCAAATGTCTCGTAGGTAGGGGACCTTGGAAGAGGAAGAGGCTGATATGCCCCTAAATTTGAGTGAGAAGCCAGCTGTCTCCTGTCTGCAGCTTATGGGCAGATACTGACACACGAAGTGCCAGTCACAATTACACAGACTGCACTATCACAAAACAGCTCAGAAGCACGAGACCACACAAGCACGAGCACCCACAAGGTCTCCCTCAGTTTCACAGAGAGCCACACAGGCTCACGGAAGCACACGCTCTCGGGACCCAGAGGGTTACTCCTGCCTCTGCCCACTGACATCATAGAGAAGTGTCCTCTGACATCTTTACTGCCATGTCTGAGACAGGAAGTTGTCTCTCTGATCTTTTGGGGACTCCAATGAAGACAGGTGCCACTCATCCAGTGACGTCAGCTCAGCTGGCTCTGGGGTGGAGTTTGATGGGGTGCGGTGACCAGGGAAGTCAAGGGCACCTGGGGGAGTATTGTGGAGAGGCAATCTATCTGCCTCTGTGGGAAGAGCAGACCAGAGGAAGGCGGATCTGGGCTCCTAGCCTCTCCCTCCCCGGCAGTGACCTTGGGCAAAGTACCTCACCTCTCCGGGTGGCAATCCCTCACAGTAAAAGGCAGATAATGACCAACCTCACAAGGCAGTTGGGAGTGCTAACTTAGATAATGGCTGTCAAGTACCGGGTAGGGACCCAGCAAATGGTGGCAATAATCATAATGTCTGTGACGGCCACAGGAGCTGGTGTGTGTGTGGAGACACTAAGGCAGTGATGGCAAACCTTTTAGCGCTTTCAATGATACAGACAGCCCGCTGCGGCATGCATGCTGTAGGTTTGCCACCACTGCACTAAGGCCTACTACTTTGGCTCAGCAGCAGGGATGTGGGGGACAGGTGTGTGGCTGTGAGCCCGTGTCAGCTAGTGCCAGAAGAGGAGCAGAGCTTCGGGAGGCTCAGAGTTTGGGGTCGATGGTGGGGCGACCTCTGCTGACCTGAACCCTGGAGTCAGGGAGCAGTTAAGCATCAGGATGGCTGGGCCCTCCGTTCAGCACTGACAGCTAGAGGGCTCCTTGGCGTCCTCCAACTAGCAGAAACCCTGGAAAGGAGGAGGCACACACATGCTGATGGCTGGCTCCTGGGGTTCCAACCTTTCTTCAGGAGCACTCCACCCCGAGGGCTGCAGAGAAAGGGAGGACAACCCTGAGGCAAGAAAATCTTCCAGAAAAGGAAGGGCACACTGCTGGCAGACATGCCCTCTGGTGGCCACAGGCGCTCACAGCAGCCTCACTTTGCTTTGAGGCCCATTCTCTTTGCTGGTAGCACAGGGAGCAGGGCCAGGCACCTGATAGAGCATTATGCTGGTGAAGGGTGCAGATACTAGAGCTGCATGGCCTAGATTTGAAATTCCAGCTCCACTACTACTGCTACCCCTATCACTTACCAGCCAGATGACCCTGGATGAATGAGTTCATCACTCTGTGGCTCAGATTCATTTGTAAGACGGGGTCGGCAGTAACAGTATCAGCCATAGTACCAGTATGTAGTTATGAAGAGTAAGTATTATTTGCATCAAATACATGGAGTAAAAAATATCAAATAACACACATCCTACACATCTAGGGTCCATGTTGCTTAGAGCACCTCTTGAAAGGTGGGAGTTGGACACACCCCTCACTTGGGGTTGAATTCTAGTTTTGACAGTTTGTACTTTGTCACACTATGCTGGGGGAGCAGTATTCAAAATTACTCTTAGACATTCTCTAGGAAGGTATCAATGCAGAAATAAGCATCTTAGCCCCGCATGGCCAGTTTTTCTAGTTCTAGTCTATCTCTAAATGCCAGATGCAGCAGCTGGTTTGCACCCAAGGGCAATGTGTAAGGTGGGTATCTTCAGCCACTGGAATCATGCTCAGTGGTGACATGCTCACACAGGGAGCTGCACGGAAGCAGGTATTAGCTACAATCTCAGATGTAAATCTGCCATCTCACACGCAGGGTCACATATCTATCCTAAGAAGACACTCCACCATAACATTATTTAAAATACCTTTTCTTTTTTTGACGAAGCACCATGTGTAAAATTGAATCTGCATGCTTTAAATGTATTCATGATGCACCTCCACTGTGACTCACCTCCCAAAGCTATTTCTTCTTCTGTAAAATGGGGCAACAGTACTACATCATCAGCTTATTGTAAATGCAACTGTGTACAAGGATTTTAAATGGCTGCCAGGTAAATGACTTTCTCCATTCTTCCCCAAATTTTCCCCAACTAGCTGTGTGACTTTGAGGAAGTAAGTCACTGCGGTCTCTGGGTTTCAATGTTCTGAACAACAAAACAAGGGCTGTATTAGGTGATTTCTAAGGCCCCTTCAAGCTTGAAGCTTTCAGGATAGTTCTGTGATCCTCAGGCATTTACATGCAGGAAATCCTATGAATGCTAACTTCTGCTTATGTGATTATCTCCAGGGCTGCTTTATCCAACTGCTAAGGGTCGCATCTATAAAGAACAGTCCTTTGTGCAAGGTTACATGCTGACACCTCTGAAATTAAACATGCAGCTTAATGATCTTGTTTACTATTTCATTTGATCAGATGTGCTCTCCAGCCACATCTGAATCAGCCAAGATGACCAGATTTAACTGTGCCATCTACTATTGTCCTTCAATGACCAGACGTGTCTGTGATGGAAAGGAAGCACAGCGCAAACACACACATGAACACTGGGTGAATAGTCCCTATCCCTGGCTTTGGGAAAAGTAGTACTTTCAGGAAGCGGTGGAGGTATGCCAGACATGGTGCACACTTATAATCCCAGCACTCGGGAGGCTGAGGCAGGAGGACCACTACGCAAGGCCAGCCAGGGCTACAAAGTGAGTTCAAGGCCAGCCTGGACTGAATAGTGAAACCCTGTCTCAAACAAGAAAGAAAGGAAAGGAAAGGAAGGAAAATAAGGACAGGAAGGAAAGGAAAGGAAGGAAGGGGGAGGGAGGGAGGAAGGAAGGAAGGAAGGAAAAAGGAAAGAAGGAAGGAAAAGAGGAAGGAAGGCAGGCAGGCAGGCAGGCGGAGGGAGGGAGGAAGGGAAGCAAGCAAGCAGTGGAGGTAAAGGAAATGAGCTTTGGAGTAAGGCCTGGACTGAATGATTCTGGCTTTGCTACCACCTATGGAAACTTCAGAGTTAACCTTTCTGAGCCTCAGTTTTCTCATCTGTAAAAATGCACTACACCGGTATTTCTGAGTGTTGCATAGGTTTTATTAGTAGTAGCCAGAGTCCTTGCGTAGACTGTGGGATTGGAAAGAAGCTCCCTGCTTTTTATGTGAGACATACTGAGTTTCAATTCTGTCTCCTCCAGTGACTGGCCTGCCAATTACCTGACCTCTCTGAGCCTGCTTCCGTACCAATTAAGTCAGGACACCATCACCCTCATAGAATGGCTGTGCCTGGCAGCCTGATCCTCCTCCCAGCCCAGCCCACAGTCATCGCACTAATCCAGCTCATACAGTGCTCAAACCAGTGGCTGTCAACAGAAATATCTTCTCCCACTGTCTCAGAACGTTTGAAGTTACGCATTTGTTGTTTTGTTTTTTTTTTTTTGGTACCGGGAATTGAACTCATGACCTCAGGCTTGCTAGGCAGGTGCTGTGCTGCTGAACTGTATCCCTGGCCCTCAGAACCTTTGAAGATTCAATTTAAATAGCCCATCTCACCAGAAGGCTTTCCTCAACCAGTGCCCTGGCCCCATCCTCAGCATGATTTAACCCTCACCCCCAGAATCCTGCCTTGCCAGGGAACACTTCCAGAGTAGCCTCCCAAGCCAGTTTCCCGGGCTGGCATTTGCTCCATACCCTGGGTAAGTCAGTGCTCCCTCAAGACAGAACCGTGGCTTCCTCATCTCTGGGTTTGTCACAGGAAGGCTGCCAAGGAGTGTCTGCTCAGCCAAAAAAAAAAAAAAAAATGCTCCACAGATACCTTTTGGAAACAGCTTTCTGGGAAGGCAGTGCAGGGACAAAACAGGGAACAAAGGTTTGGGCAAGATGAGTTCACTTGCGATGATCGGACTCTGTAAAAGAACGTTACACTTGGTCAAATCTCAGCTCTGTCATTTGCCAACTAAAGAATCCAGACAAGTCACTATAGCTCAATCTGAGCTGTTCCTTTGCAACACAAACATCCCCAGCAGGTTCTGTGCTCCAGGTGCAGTTCTAAATGTTTAAATGTACAGTATGGTATAAACCACACCCCAACTCTAGAAGGCAGCTATTATCCTCATTTTCTAATGGCATTATACATGAGGAAAATGAGGCTCAGAGAGATTACGTAACTTCCTCAAGCTCACACAACTGGTGAGATGTTCAATGAATGGCAGCAAGCACTGTTCCGAGGCAGGAATGCATTGGGACACAATTTCAAACACCCCAAGGGCTCTGGGGGCCTGACCAAGGGGTTTCTGCATTTGGACCAGCTCCAGACTTACTCACTCAGCTGCACAAATGACAAAGAACAATCAGTGTTGTAAATAGAGTTAACATAATATATTTATTTTAAGTGCCATTCATGCATATCAGTTCTGGCAGCAACAATCCTAATGACACTTGGAATATTTCTTTACAGCACTAAACAGTTACAAAGAATGGGTGTCGTTCATCATAGAGGCAGAATATGAAATCGTGCAATAGCAAAACTGTAGAAACATTAAAACACTGACTGTCCAACATCAGTACAGAAAGCAGGTTGTGTTTGCACAAAAAGCCAATGCATTTCCATCACATATATACAATATAGATATGTACACATCGCCCTCTGAATGAACAATATCAAAATACTCTATTCCATTTGAAATTATCCCCAGATTGATTCCCTCCCACTTCAAAGGACATTTGAGAGACACATATTTATAAGAACACACGTGAATACATCTACATTTCAAAAACTGCCACAAATGCCAGTCGGATTATTCTCCTGGACAGAGTGTCCCTGTTTGATTACAGGCATTTATTGTTTCCCCCAAAAGTCTTTAATTTAAGCCCAAGACAGAATGTACTCTGCATTAGCAATTACCAACAGAAATGGCCACTGGAGGCACTCTGCACCTTGCCAGGCAGCCCTGCCAGGCCACAGCCCATAGGAAAGGCCTGTCCTGGGCCCCTGGGCCACCTGGATTACAGGAGAGTGGGACAGGTGTGGGTGGAGACTTTGCCTCCAGGGCCATTCTTGGTAAGTTTAAATACTCATAGAAATATTGACCAATGAAAATCAGTAAATGATTACCGAATGGGAAATTAGCTTCGCATAATTTGTAAAATCACAGTCAGTGGTTCTACCTTAATCATTCAGTTTAAGAGGCTGCATTCCAATACCCAAATTGTTTAAAGTGCACATTGCTATCCAAGCAATTCAGATGGTTTCAAAACAGCTATTTTGGTGTCTAGAAAACAGTGACTCAAGTAGACTATTGAAAATCATCCCCTTTTTTCAAGCTTTTACTCTGCAGGCTGCAATCTCCTTCTGCCTTGATCCTTCTAAGAGGGGCCTGTTGGTTGCCTTTCCAGAATCCTCAGATTTTCACTGATCCAAGGGCCTGGAACTGAGCTTCCTTTTTCATGCCAAGAAGGGTCCAAACAACAGAGAAACATAAAGCTCTTCCTTCTTCTCCAATCTCACCAGCCCTTAGTATGGCTGGCTTCCCAGTGATTCATTGAAGGCAACACTCCATTAAAAAAAAAAAATACATATGTTCACACACACATATACTCTCTCTCCCTCCCTCCTTCCCTCTCTCAAACATACATACACAGAGAAACAAAACTTTATTTCAAGTAGAGATTACTCAATCAAAGAATCACTAAGGCTAATTAAAGTGATTTAGCATGGCTGGTAGAGAGCAGAGATGCTAAAACAGCAACCAGTGAGCAATTATTCCTCAATTTGATGGAACCCTTTTCTCCATTAAAATTGAAAGGATGAGGGGGGGGTCCTAACGAATCAACTCAAAACCTATTCATTAGAGAAAAAATCTTACTTCTTCTAGCCCCATTATAAAACTCAGACAATCCATAACAAAGGAACTATGACAAGACATGAAACAGAACAGTTAAAAACCCCTAAAAGAAGAGCTTCCTTTCAAAGAATGTGATCAAATTTCAGGTACACACAGGATACAGCAACAGCAGGCCACTTTATAACTGCACTAAATACTGAGGCAAATAAATTCTATTTGTAGCCCTATCTCCTGTCAGTGCTTCCTAAATGGAAAGAAAACGAGTGGGGAAACTTGCTTTATAAACCTTGCCCCGCTGTTCTCTTGCCCAAATGGACTCTGATTCAAATTCCAGAAAAGTCCAATTTAGCTACTAAGTCTCAATCAGCAGGAATGCTAAGATAAAGAAATGTACTTACCTAGTAAAGGAGTGGTATGAGACAATGACAAATGTCCCTCTGATTGTCTCATCTGTAAACTCTTACCAAGAAAAATAATTCTGTGCTTTCAGACACATTTCACCTTAGCAAATCCAATAAAAGCTGAGCATTCACAAAAGTGGCAATAAATATTAAAAAAAACACTCTTGAATAAATACGTAAGTGAACGTAGAGGCACTGATTTGTTTAGAGCCAAGTAATGCCTACCTTCTAATCAAACAAATTTCAGAGCTGTTACAATACAGACTTAGGAAATAGACATCAACAAGGTACAACACATACTCTATACTCCCCCAACATCAAAACAATTTTGGTCAGTTCTTTGTGCTGCTCAAGAACAACATGCCCCTCTGGATTATCTGGAAAGCATCAAGCTCTTGGTTTCTTGATTTACTGAATAGAATTTGTTATTACCCATATTTCTGAAAAAGATTAAATAAGAGAAACTGGGCTTTGGAGAAATCTATTTCCTTTCAGTTCCCTATCTTAGTTAAAAGCATCCTGCAGAAAATAGCCTAACAAGGAATAAAAACAGACAGTAACTTTCCTCTCAATATAATAATCCAATTAGAAAAACTGAAGCCTTTAAGTAATTTTTGTACATATATTTACACATATGTATCTATAAACTGCTTGCAGCAAAATAGGCTCTGTCTGAAAAATCAGTCTGGCACTTGTGGTTAACATCAAACTGACACAAATATGCAAAAAGCCGTCCAAATCACACAACAGTTAGGAGCTACAGAGGGCAGTTGGCAGGGAGACAAACATGTAGTACTTGTTTGGGTCAGATAAAAGCAATTAAGTTATCCAGCTAAAATGGTTTTGATTGTCTTCAAAAGAATTTTTGATAACATTGGTAAGTGATCAGGAACCTTGTTGTCTCAACTGGATTCTCTTAAACCTTTCCCTTCACTGCAGAGAAGGTGACACTGGGGTCTGAGGCTTTACAGAAACAAACCCTACACAATTGAATCCCAATCAAAGTCATCCTGGATGTCATCTGGGGGCAGGGAGCGCCGCATCTGGAAGGCTTGGGAAGGCATCATGTGCTGCTGGTTCATGGTTCCGTGATGGCCTGGAAGGGAGAAGCCAAGGTCAGTAGAGGCTTGGGTAGAAAAGAAAGGAAGAAACAAGCAAACCCTTAGCGAACATCTCCTATGTGCCACATACACAGTACTCATCATGTCACTAGTCCACCTAGAAGATTTTAACAAAGCAACCGTTATGATCTTTGTTTTATAGGTAAAAGAGGGATATGGTTTAAGGGAATGAGCTTGTTACTCCAAGTCAGATAAAAGGGGCTGAGACAAGATGTGACATTAGTTCACTTAACTCCAAAACCCATGCTCTCTCCATTATACTAGGCTGTATCAGGGAAGCACAAGAAAGTGCTGATGCAGCCATTTCTCTTACAGTTTGTTCTGGTCTAACGTGTTCTGGTAACACAAATTGGTACACATAAGAATGATAAACAGGAGAATAATGTCAACATGCCACTGAAGTCAGATTAGGTCAGAATAAATTTTACCAGCAACTTAATTTTTGGGCCACCAAGTAAAGGAGCAAGTGAACAGAGAGAGTATCAACACACTGGAGTGCAGTACACGACAGAGAACAGCAGAGCCCATGACAGCCACTCGCTCCAGTTCTCGATCACTCTGGTCTGTTTCCTTTCCCCAATTTCACTGCCTGCTGCCCTTGTATCTGCATCTTGATAGACCCCCTTCTAAACCAATGTCCTTATTTTTAAAGTAGAGATGGATACTTACAGAATTCATTCTTTTATTAAAAATTAAGCCTTTTTAACTGTTGTGGAGTTTTTACTGGATTAGTATCATTTCTGTTAGTAGTCCAATTACAAAATTTCAAGCAATCTCAAGCTTACTTTTCTCAAGTCCTATATTTTTAATGTGCAATTTTACAAAACACTAAGGCTTTCAGTATATCAGAGTAACAGCAGAAATGTCTATGTCTTTCATTTATTTAACAAAAATTTGTAAATTCCTTACTGTGTTGTTAGGTACTAATTTACGTGATTCCCACATAACCATCATTTAATCCTAACAACCCCAGAAATTGGTGGTGCTCTTAGCACTTTTACGGACAAAAAAGCTTGGGTAGGAGAGTTAAGTAACTTGCCCAACCTCTCATAGCTCTTAAGTAGTGAACATCAGGATTCGAACCCTGGCAATCCAGCTCCAGAGCCTGAACTATCAGATCATCCCACTCACAAATTATTAGACTAGTGAGCGCTCACAACAGATAACATTCCTTCCTCCTCAAAGGACATGTCGCTTGGTTCCAACTCTTTCTTCACTACTTCCAGACGCACAATTATTTCAAGGTTTTAACACCCACCCCACCCCTACCCCCCACTCCAATTACCTTTGTCTTTTCCTCAGATAGCCCAGGTAAAGGGTAGTATGGTATATGAGAAAAATGACACTCTGAATCTAGACATCAGGTCTTTCTTTTTTCAGACAGGTGTTGGTATTTAGTTCAGGCTGGCCTTGAACTCACTGTGTAGCCCAGGCTGGCCTCAAACTTGCAGCGATCCTCCTGCCTCAGCCTCCCGAGAGCTAGGATTACAGGTGTGTGCCAAGACGCCTAGATATATATCAGGTCTTGAGTCTTGGTTTGGCCATTCACCAGACTGGGTGGCCTGGACAAGCACATTCCTTTTGAGACCCCATTTCATTTTTCTAGGTGATCCTTAAGACCCCTTCAAGCTCTAACAATATACCCCAGAGTCCTCTGTCTAAATATAGCTTAAAATGTAGCTTATCCTGCATTCAGGAGCCCTGGGGAAAAAAAAAGTTTATGAACTAGTACTGGTAACTCCTAAAACTTATCTCCTTTATAAGAAACTTCCCTGGAAACTACAGCTGGGGAAACTCCATTGGGATGAATGGAACAGAATCCACACGAGTTAATTAAACTGTGCTCTTTAAGCCTGCTAAAGTCCTGTCAAAGTCAAATATTCTCCAAGATACTCTGCACTTCAGCTTCTCCAAAGAGAGGTTGCTCCTTCCCAAATGAGTCTCATTCATTGTTGGGACAGCTCACAGTGTTCAATATCAAACTCTGGATACCAACCTCAACACATGCACCCCCCTCCCCCCACACACATTACCTGCCATCGTTGTTCCTGGAGTGCTAAGTGCCTGTGGGATATGAGGATAACCAGGGGGTGGCATCACTGAAGGAGGGAGATTTTGCCTGGAGTCTATGTACAAATTTCCTAATCAGATTAAAAAGCAGAAAGAGGGGAAATATGTTACAATAAAATAAATCAAGAATTAAAATCTTAAGGGAATTGTTACCTAAAACTAAATTACAAGAGTAAAGTGAGGAAGGAGAAGGAAAAATTACTCCTTTCAGATGCTACATCTCTCCCAAAAGGTAGAGCTGGCCTTTTGAACAGGGTGCCAGGTTGGGTGTGAATATACTGCTACTAATTCCAGTGCTGTCCTAACTGTAAATTATACCCACTGCTGCTGTCACATACCTCACTACCATACAGTTAAAAAGTATTTTCATATCCATTACTTCATCTGACCCTCCCATGAGGCCCAAAGGGACAAGACAGGAATTATTATCCCTATTCTACAGATGAGGCAACTGAAGCTCAGAATGGCTGACCTGAGTTGCCCAAAGATACATGAATTTGACAGGCTAGGGCTAGAATCCAGATCTCCTAATTCAGTGGTGGTGAACATATGACACATGTGCCGCAGCAGGCTGTTTGTATCACTGAAAGTTTTAAAAGGTTCACTATTACTGTCCTAACTGATGAGCTCTTTCTAGTGCTCTCTATTCCTCTACTGCTCTAATTTTCTTACCCCTAGAAGCAGCCCAAATGTGTGTGCTTTAGTTGATTAACAAAGTGAATGGCAGACACAAAGTGACAGTAAAGATTTGCATAAGGTAAAAGTGCTACACCAAGCAAAAGTGATTAATATTGTGTTATTTATGGAGTATGCAGATGGGAAAACAGATCTTATTCAAATGGTATTTCATAAAATTCTTAATGTATTTTCACTGACAGAAACCATCAAGTATAACAGCTCTAAAATATCGATTACATTACACCATAAAGCAAAATAGGGACGGGAACAAATCATGAGCCCTCCTCCAATAACCCATAGGAACAAGGACCATAAAACTGGTTCACATTATAAGAAACGTCTAGAATTTTGGAAGGCTCCTTCTCCAAGAGTTTCTATATTTCACACAAATATGTAAATGTGAATTATGGAATGCTGTAGTGAAACAAACAAAACAACACTTTCCTATAAAAAATTAAAAAGGGAAGAAAAATCTTCCTTTTTATTGTAAGGCACACTGAATTTCACTTCTCACTGGAAAGCTAGACCTGTCTCCAAGCTTAAGATGGATTCTGAGACAACCTAACCTAACCCTACATCTGTTCATGTAGCTGCAGAAACAGAGCAAGAGAGGGAGACGGAACTAGAAACAGAATCCCAAACTTCTGACCCGTCACTGCCTCCCAAGACAACATGCCTTTATAATATAGTTTAGAGTCAGAACTGAGTTCTTTGACCGACCATACTTGATGATTTAGGAGAAAAAGGAGAAAAGTTAAGCTACAGGTCTAATATTCTTGGGAAGGGGGGGGGTCCCTTTCCCCAAGTGCAGATCAGCCATCATATGCATGCCTAGTACACTTTCCAAACACTATACCAGGCTGGGAAGGCCATAGCACTTTGAATAATATGGTCACTCATTAACGATAGCAAGATACAATTTCTTTCAGCCATCAAAATTTCCATTGGCCCATGTCATATTATGGTAATGATTTAGCCATGTAACAAAAAATGACATTTTAAGATTACTTAAAGCCCAGAATAAGGTCAACTTCCTAGACTCTGTCTTTAAAAAAATCTTAGCTCTCTTTCTACATATCCTTAGAGTTCAAATCACAACCAAAAGACAAAACTGATTTTTAAAATATTTTTTTTCTTTTTTTTTTTTTTGTGGGTGCCAGGGGTCGACCTCAGGACCTCACGCACCAGCAGGCACCCGTGCCGCTGAGCGGTATCACCGGCCCTTTTTTCGTATGTGGGTTCCGGGAGTCGAACTCGGGCCCTCGCGCTTGCCAGGCAGGCGCTTAGCCGCTGAGCCATCTCACCGGCCCCCTCATTTCTCTTTTTATTGGCTTAGTAATTCTTACTTTAAAGATGGAGGGGTAGAAATTAGAGAAGAGTTATAGGAATAAAAGGACATCTACTTTAAAGATACTTAACTTTCTGAAATTCTGCCACATTCGTAACACTTTTATTTTCACATAAAACTGCCACAACTTCTCATTTTTTCCATGTTCTCATTATAGAGCCCAAACGATGAGAACCTGTCACTATATCTACTCTTCAAGTGAACTTTGAACTTTAATTTTAACATTCTTAGAAGACATAACACATTTTTATTTTCACCACAAATTGATATAACTTTAAATTGATATAACTTTATAACTATGTTCTTCTAAGTATGTTTAACACATTTGCTGATAACAATATAAGGTTAAAGATCACAAAGGAAAGTTAATTACAATAATAAATCACATAAATTGCAACAGAAAGTCTTTTTACCTCAATTTTTCTAAGATACATATAAATTTGCTACTATTCATTTCTTTCAGATCAAAAGTTGTAAATGGATCACTGTCAGTATTATCAACATACCAAACTGCATAAAACAATTAGTGAATTTCATATAAATGAGAAAGAAAAACAAGGTACCTAAAGCCTTACCTGTTCCAATGTGTTGGGAAGGTTTTGTTGGATGCATGGCACCATGACAAACATTCTGCTGAACATTACTCTGTGAGTGGATAAGGCCAGTTTGTGTAAAGAACTGATTAAGGGAAGAACAGAGATCAGCAAACTGAACCTGATCTAAAGACCAGTTCTTGAGATCTGCCTGTCTCATACTCTCCATCAGACCTATGAGGGAAGCATTTGAAACTCAATTAGTATAGTTCTGCAAACACTGCAGCAAGGTATGATTTTTTTCAGCCATCAAAATTCCCACTGGCCCATTTCATATTATGGTAATGATTTGTCCACACAACAAAAAATGACATTTTAAGATTATTCAAAGCCCAATATTTCTAAATATGGCCAAATTTGCTTTTTTTTTTTTTTTTTTGTGGGTACCGGGGGGTCGACCTCAGGACCTCGCGCGCCAGCAGGCGCCCGTGTCGCTGAGCGATATCACCGGCCCCTTTTTCGTATGTGGGTTCCGGGAGTTGAACTCGGGCCCTCGCGCTTGCCAGGCAGGCGCTTACGCCGCTGAGCCATCTCACCGGCCCAATATGGCCAAATTTGTTTCAGAACTCCTGTCTGTGATCCTCGGCTACACATACTGGCCAAAATATTTTATTATGTATTTTACAGTGTTCTTTTTAAAGCTTATTACCAATTGCAGAAGAAATACCTTTATATGAAGAAATGTTTGTTTTACTACAAAGAAACTTACAATCTTCTAAAGAAAACAGGATCATGTACTTGATTATAAGTCAAAAAGAACCAACACTCACCTTGGAACTGTGAAAGGTCTACATCTGACCAATTAACACTGCTGGCAATTCTACAGCTTTCTTTTAGCATATCAAGTGTGGCATACCAATCATTTGAAACACCTGTAACATAATATTAACAATACTTTAATTCTTAGACAGTAAAAGTTTAAGGAACTTGTTAAAGGCCGACAATAACTTGACCTTATTCCTTACACTGGCTGACCCGTCTTTTTTTTTTTTTTTTTTTTTGGGGGGGTGAGTACCGGGGGTCGACCTCAGGACCTTGCGTACCAGCAGGCGCCCACGCCGCTGAGCGATATCACCAGCCCTTTTTTCGTATCTGGGTACCTGGAGTTGAACTCAGGACCTCCTGCTTGCCAGGCAGGCGCTTATGCCACTGAGCTATCTCACCGCCCCCCCCCATCATCTTAGAAAGGAATTTGTACCCTTTACATCAAGTGTGGGGATAATCTGTTCTTTGAGACCAGCAGAATGGATATTATTTTTCTCCACTTGACAAATAAAAGAACTGAACCCAGAGGTGGCATAATTTAACAAGGACCTCAAGAAGAATGTAAGACTTGAACAGAGGTCTCCTAACCTCTAGTCTGCAGCTTGCAAACTGCCATATCACCTTATAATGTAAAACTTGGTGCCATTCTTTTCATTTGTACAATACAAATAAATGACCATGCAGGAAAATTCATGCGAATCAGTATTTTCCCCTGAAGTTTCATTTTTCTTTCTTATTATGACCTTAAAAGATATGCTCGTCATTACTTACAAAGGAAGGCTCCAATTTAGAAGCAATAGACAATAAAATGTAATACACTGACTTACAGGAGATAGATTAGACCTTATAGAAAGAGTGGATCCTTCTTATGAGGCAATCTTAGGAGAAATGCCTTAACGTAAGTCCTTTTGACAAGGTAGTGAAAGGACAGACTGAGAACTCTGAGAAATTGCTAGTGAATCTCGATCAGGACACTTCTAGACAGGAATGGTATCTCCTAATGTGATGTCATCAGGAGAATTTAAGACTCCATAGTCTGTATGTCAACCAAGTGGTCACCGGTCAGGGGCCATAAGGCAAGAGATGCCTTCACTGAGACAGTGCTGAATAGAGGAAGAAACTCATCCTTTCAGTGACTGTTGCCAAATTATTTTGCTAATGTTAGGATCACTCTTGGATGGATGAAAGTAAAAACTAATAAAAAGGACTTTTTTGCCACATCATAAGACAACTCTTATTTATATCCACTAACGCCTACTTGACTTACAAAATTTTTTTTTTTTTTTTTTTTTTTTTTTTTTTTTGTGGGTACCGGGGGGACGACCTCAGGACCTCACGCGCCAACAGGCACCCGTGCCGCTGAGCGATATCACCGGCCCCTTTTTCGTATGTGGGTTCCGGGAGTCAAACTCGGGCCTTCGCGCTTGCAAGGCAGGCGCTTAAGCCGCTGAGCCGTCTCACCGGCCCATGACTTACAAAATTTTGCCAATTATAGATTTTTAAAAATAAACAATGAACCAGAGCCCGAAATAATGTGATCCTGACCTCAAGAACTAGCAATTTAGGGAGAACTTTGTTGGGGGAAGAGACTAATGTCCCAAATGAGCCATAAACATTCAAATCTATGAGACTCAGATCCTCTAGTCCAGGAGAACTTCATAGATAAGGAAACCACGGTTCAAAGAAATTATATAATTAAAGTAACTCAGACAGTAAAATAGCCAAAGCATTACTAGAGTCCAGATCTCTTGAGGTAAACACAACACAGTCAAAGAGCCAGGGTAACATAAAGGCTCACTGAAAGCAAATTATGCCAAGGAACTAGGGCACTCTTGCTGTAACTAGTATTTTCCTCGGGGGTGGTGGGAGGAGGGCACTTTTAATACACGCTGACTTGGTAAGCCATAATAAAGCAACCTCTGCAGAGTGAGGTGGTGAGCAAACTCTACTCACTCAATAAACTTACCCACTTAGTCTGCTGATTAGTCTTTTAGAATAATTAGCATTACAGGCTTCAAAGTCAGATCAGAATATAAAACCCAGTTCTACCACTTACAAGCAGTGTGATCTTGAACAAACTGCTTGACTTCTTTGAGTTATGTTTTTCTTATCTATAAAATGTGGTAATTTATACTTGATTTTGGGAGGACAATATGAGATAATATATATAAATTGCCTAGTACGTAATGGACCCTCAACTTCCATACCTTCTTTGCTTTTAACTTGCTCAGTCCCATCTTACCAATGTGAAGTATATAATTCACAGGTATAAATGATTATCACAGCTGCAGACTCAATGAAAAGGAAGGTATAACCAGAGCACCATGAACTTCTACTGATACCCCACCTCTACTCACTAGTCTATCCCCCAAATCATACTAGTAATAGTCTTAAATTTCTGAAGAACATTTTAATGTTTAAAGGTAGACAATAGTAATTGACTCGAAAAGAGTTTAAACTGTCAACTAAGTTAAAGGTACACTGCTATGCATTTTTGTATCTTATTTAATTCTCCTCCAAAAATATATTAGTTTTCATTTTGTAAATATAGAAACAGCTTCAGAAAAATTTAAGCTTTATAGCAAAGTCACAGTACAAAAACACCAACCAGCTAAGCTCATTTCCTTGACAATAGTCAAAGTGCCCAAAACAATGATTAATTTTTAAACCACGAGTGAGATGTAGCACTGTCTAGTGTTTTGCAATCTTTCCTCCAGGATAAAAATCTCATGAGTGATATGGTTGATAAGTAGTCCTCCAGGCAAGCTAGGAAAGGACAGTACTCTAAATGACTCCACTCACCCTGCAGTCCATGTGCACACTACGAAGACTGCCTGGCCTGTGAGAAGTGCCAGAAACCATGAGAATATATCTTAAGAGTAATATGTATTTTTAAAAGCAGGATATAAAGAAATTTCTTCCTTTGCAATCTATTATTCTATTAGATACTTGGCCTTAAAAGAGAGGCAGAAAAGAGAGGCAACGTTCATGAATACTTAAATGAAAACACGTTGGTCTAGACAGTTCCTATTTGTATTCTCAGTATCATCTTCATAACAATACTGCATACCACTCCACTTTTATAAATGAGAAAATAGCAAGTCTAAAAGTAACTTGCCCAAGGTCACAAGAGCCACAGTGAGGTTTCAAATACAGGTCTTTCTGGCATAAACCTACTCTCTATAACCAGAAGGCATTACAAGACATTGCAGACAGACTGTGCATTCCATTCTCCTTCCCACTGTTCACTGGAATAGTAAAAGAGTTAAAATCAAAACCTGCAAGGGCTGCTGAGTTTGCCTGTGTTGCCACAATAAATTTAGTCAGGAAAATCTCTAGATGAACCTATGGATTAAGTGAGTTATAATTACGGATTATAGCAAGAAAACAAAAAAGACGACAGGTGAAAAGAGTATTGCTAGTAAATGTCACCTAAGGCCCAAGTAACAGAGGACAGATTTAGTTCACATTTAGCCAAACATAAGCCAGGAGATGGAAACTTACCAGAATTACAGGATACCTGTTGTGGAGGTGGGGGTGCCTGGTGTGTCAGCGTCTGATGCTGATGGTTCGGATGGTGCTGTATGTGTTGATGTGGAGAGGGGTGCTGGGGGGGAGGCGACTGGAGCTGGCTGTGTTGCTGTGGGTGTGGGGCTGGGTGCTGAGGACGCTGCGGATGTGGTGGTAAACCATGCGGTCGGTGGGGTGCGTGTGGAGACGGCTGTGTGTGCATCTGAGCATGGGACAGAGAGACTTGTGCGACCGAATTATTGCCTGTAGTGTTGAGGCCACTACCATGATTGTTGGACAGGCTACTTTGGTTGCTGTGTGGATGAGAGCTCACTGTGCTGCTAGGAGAGTGCTGGTAGGAACATGAAGTGTGGGACTGCTGGGAAGATTCCGAAGGGATGTTCATCAAACCTAAAAACAAAGAGAGCAAGATCATCTGTAGTCAAATTTCAGTTGTATTTTACAACAAATATTTGCAAAAATTATTTACAGAGCAGTGCATAGTCTAGTGGAAGAGACAGACACTTAACAAGATTATGTCCAAAAATCTAAGTACTAAAGAAAAAGTTTATAAAGGACTATAGGAATTTTGTTCCTTGCCTGTTTAGCTAGGAAGGGGGTGGAGGAGCACGAGATAGAGAAGCCTTTCTTGGAAGTATATCCGAGTTGAGTCTTGAAAGTTGAATAAACATTAGAAAAAAAGGGGGAAAGATGTTGGGTTATATTCGCAATGGTTCCCTATAGATATTAAGCCCAAGTTTTTGACTAAAGATAAAATCCAGTTATTCCTAATCTCTTACCTCTGACTATTCCAAAAACTTTAAGCCCAAAGTGGCTTAAATCCTTAAGACTAAGCAAAACAAAACAAAATGGCCATCTCCACTATTCCTCATTACTCTTATGGAACTTTTTTTCTTTTTTGATGCTGTACTGGGAATTGAATCCACAGCCTCCACATTCAGTTATAACCCCAGCCCCCTTTCAGTTTTTATCTTGACACAAGGTCTTGCTAAATCATTAAGTTGCCTAGGCTTGGCTTTAACTTGTTTTTCTCCTGCCCCAGCCTCCCAGAGTGCTAGGATTACAGACAGGCGCCACTACACCTAGTTTATGGAACATTCTTGAAATATGTAGAGTTTAGGGGTTAAAAATGCATACTTTATAGTATCACAAAGGGGATTAAAGCCTCTCACTGCCACTTACACATTCTAACTTTGCAAAGTTAATCTCTCTAAGCCACAACTGTCTCACTTGTAAATAGGCATGAGGACAGTACTCTGTTTCACAGAGTTGCTGTGAAGACTAAATGCCATAGGGCAAGCACAAGACGAACTCAGTAAAGGTTAGCTGTTTAGTCCAGAAGTGCCTAATGTTAAAAATAATGTATGTTTGGTTTGCAGGTAGTTTATAAAACTTAATACAATACCTGCTACATAACTACTTCCATATCCCAAAGAATGGTCCATACAGTATTTTGGTGTACCAAACATGAAAAATTTTATTAAATCAAAGAAAAATTCCACAAGATAGTGTCAAAGAATGAAACTTTTTAGCACAGACAAACCTGTCCTCATGTTTATCCTTAATAGTAAAACTGCACTTGAGTACACAGATAACCTAACAAGTTTTAGAGATAGAAGAGTTCGTAAGAGTGCCCGAGTTGAGGTACAACTCAGTGTAGAAGAGTAATATCCCAGCATGCATGAGACCACAGGTTGGATCCCTAGTGCTACACTACAAAAAAAAAAAAAAAAACAAAACATTTTTTTTTTAAAGTTCTTGCACTGGCCTTGGAAAACTCATTTATAGGAAATAGGGTTATTACAGTAAGATTTAAAAAGAGCAATATTTTCATTATCTGTTTCCTATAACATCCTAACACTCAGCCAGGCATCATAGCACACATCTTAGGTTGCCAAGGCAGAAGAACTACAAGCTCAATGCCAGCCTGGACTACATATGAGACCCTATCTCAAAAACCAAACCAAACCAAAACAAAACCCTATCATTTTATGAGGGAACTGAAATGATGGGTAATCTACACCAATATTTTCAATCTGAAATTGAAATCTGGGGCTAAATTATTTTTAAATAAACCAAACAAAGCAAAATATCTTTCTAGAAGCTTACTACATAAAGCGGATAAAGCTGCTGTTTTCAAATGAGGGAAGGAAGCTTGCTATATCTCCCTCCTCATCTGCACAGTCTTCCTCCTTTAGCCTCTGAGACCCTTACAAAAGCCAAGGACTCTGAAGGAGACAATTTGAAAACCAATGTGGTTCATTTTACAAATAGGGATACTGAGATCCAGAAAGGCAAAGTTATAGAACCTGGACCAGAACTGAATTCTTACCAATGTTTTTTTTTTTAATGTATAAATTATGAACACATACTTTATTTTTTTAAAATTAAGTTTACTGGTACATTTTCAATACACGTAATGATGATATTCATATGTGTGACAAAATGTAACTGTGGGCTTCAGAAATTGTCACCAATGTTTTTCAAAAGCCAGTATTTTTCATTATGGTCACAAAGTTTGGAGTTGCTAAGAAAAGTCTTAACTTTTTTTTTTTTTTTTTTAGTTTGGCAGTGCTGAGGATGTCAACCCAGGGGCCTGCTCACACTAAGCAAGCACTGTACCACTGATTACATCCCCACTCCCATTAATTCTTTTATACGTTCATAGGTAAAAAGTTTAAGATAGATAGAATCTTAGAAAATATGACTCCTACTTCAAAAATATTAACCAGAAAAAGCCACGTGATATATAAGCTATCAATATTCAAATATATATATATATATTTGAATATTGAATATATATATTTGAATATTGTATATATTTGAATATTGAATATATATATTTGAATATTGAATATATATATATATAAAACACTGGTACATAATGTTCACTTTCATTATGACAGGTATAGGCATTAAAATATAAATTGTATAATGACATGAATTTTTGTCTATACTGTTTACTGCTATGAACAGGCAAACTCTGAACTGTGGTGCTGTGGGCTGAATGCATGTTTCCCTCAAAATTCATATGTTAGAACTTAACCCCAAAGTGACAGATGGTAGTAAGAGGTGGGGCCTTGGCAGGCATGGCAGTACACACCTGTACTCCCAGCTACTCAGAAGCCTGAGGCATGAGGATTGCAAATGTGAGGCTAGCAGGGATAACTTAGCAAGATCTTGTTTCAAAATAAAACAAAAAGGGCTGGGGACATAGACCAATACTAAAGTGCTTGCCTAGAATAAATGAGGCCCCAGATTCAATCCCTAGTACTGTCAAAGAGGAGGGTGAGGGCATGCTTTAGGATATGATTAGGAGTTAATACCCTTATAAAAGGGCTCAAGGGAATTAGCTAGTTCTTTGTCTATCTCTACTACCTTATAAAGATGCAGTGTTCAGCTACTGCCTCAATCTTAGACTTCCCAGCCTCCAGAAATAAATTTCTGTTGTTTACAAATTACCCAGTCTCAGGTTATTTTGCTATAACAACAGGAAAGGAATGAGACATGGAGTATAAATAGTTAATTTGATAAACAATTAACTAGGAAATGCTTCAATGGTAGAATTTCCAATAATTTCTGCCTCTTGTTCTGTGGAAGAAAAGCAATGTGACATTTTGATCTTATCTGATGTCTAAAATTAAACTAGTAGCTCAAGACAAAAACACATTATAGCAATAATCTAGCATCTGGTTGAGAAATAATACTGCATTTCAATTAAACCCACTTGTAGGATTAAAATCTAATTCATGTGTGTTGTGTAAAATAACCAGAGCTTACCACTAGCCAGTGTGTTCACGTATATGTGCCATATACAAAATCACAAACTTGGTGCTACTGTATCTCTCTTTGCATAATACGAACCAACAAAAGCAGGACCATCTATTCTTATAGTGCAACATTCACTGCTCAACACTTTATGTGCCAAATATCACTAATTAATCATGGCAGTCTTTTTCATGTGGCACAGCAGTGTCAGAATTCCTCAACACAGTGCTCCTAGAATGCTAATAAACACATAAAGTAGGCACGCAAAAGGAAATCTGCCATTCCCGTGCTATGATATAAACATATACACAGCATAGTGAACCCATAAAACACATGATTATCCAATTGTGATCAGGATGATAATGTCCTAAAACTAAGGAAGTATAATAGCTTCTGTGTTAATTAAATGAATATTTTTCAGCAAAAATTTGTTATGAAAAAGATTTTTTAAAACTCACCTTGTTGACTAAGTGACTGCTCAAAAACTGACTTGTAAAGGCTCCGAAATGAGGCACTAAGATCTTCAAAATTATATTCTGAGAAAAGTAGTTGCTTGTCTCGTTCTGGAAGGTTGTACTGTGGCTGTTGCTGAGGAGTTAATGATTGAGAGACTGGTTCTGGATGGTTTGTCACCTAACAAAAGAAAATACAAGTCAGTAGCTCTGTACTACAATTGGTTTGTTACATGATGTATATAACTGAAATCATTAGTGCCAACACTGGAATCCAAAAGAACCTGTCTTTGGACATCTGCTAGATGGGTACACCTTTATAAGTACAGAAAGCAAAATTATTAACATGGATCTTGAGGAACCACAGAAATCTAATCCAACATATATATTCACAGAGGGGAATAAACAGTAACAACAAAACACCTAAAGAAGATGCTGAAGGAAAAAGGAGATCGGGGCCTTGAGGGGGAAAGGAAACACCATAAATGCCTAAAAAGTAAGAATTATCTTTGGAGGCAGTACAACTAGAAATAAAATTAGCAAAAAATGATCAGCTGTATTTCTTAAAGATTATGCCAAAAAGTGGTAAACTACCGTTTGTTTAGTATTTTGAAAATTAAAGCCTGAAAGATTAAGGTCTGAACATTCACTGAAAATTACATTATCTTTTAAAATGATACTCATAAGGAGTATGCAGTAACATGGAATATTAATTTTATGTAGAGGAATGGCTTTCTCTGGCACTCTGTGGACTTTACATGTCACCACACAGACCACGTATGCAGGGCGTGATGGCAGGGGGATGTAAACCTTAGTGGAAGACCTTGTGGTTATCCTGGAATATGAGATGACAAGTGGTCTTCTGAAGAACAAAGTCTCATCTGTCCTATCCTGTGTAAGGCATCTATGGGCACTTTTTATACACCTTTCTCATCTGCCTCCCTGGTTCAGTGAGGCATGGACCTTTCGATGCCTTGCTCCCAGAAAGGGTATAGCTGGTCACAGTACTACTTAACTGCAGAACGGAATCTGTTCCTCCACTGCTGAGTGACTCACCTCTTGTGTACTCTGTCATATGGATCCTGTGGTATGGTATTGTGTGGGACCCAGGGAACAGACACCATGTTAATCTGGCTTATCCTGCACCTGTGTATCACTTACACAGACTTATACATTTACAGCTTACGCATCTTACACCGTCTTTACATTTAGTCTAAGTACTAAAACTGTCTCAGTACATGTGGACTCACTGTCTTTGCAGGCTCAATCTATAGGACACATGACGAACAAACCAGCAGCACCTACTCCACTGCTGCTTAAGGACTATTTGACATCTTGCTGTTAAAATGAAATAGCAGTTTATAGTGTCTAGCTTTTAATTGGGAGGTGTGATCTACTTATGACTG
The DNA here is from genome assembly GCA_028451465.1 of Erethizon dorsatum. Classification (NCBI taxonomy): domain Eukaryota; kingdom Metazoa; phylum Chordata; class Mammalia; order Rodentia; family Erethizontidae; genus Erethizon; species Erethizon dorsatum. The sequence goes on along the minus strand of CM051827.1, from coordinate 101,465,221 downwards.
GCAAAGCAGGGATGGTAGTTTCTACTTAGTTTTAGAAAAGCTTCTTTAACTTTTCCTTTTATTATATTTGGTGATACCAGAACTCAAGATTTTTTTACACTTAAAATTATTTTAAAAAAACAATTTAAATCACTAAATCTTTGCTTAGTTTACTTCAATGCTCCAAGAATTTTTTTTTTATATCATGACTTGATCATTAATGAATATTTAACTCACCTCTCGATCAACTAAATATAGTAGGCCCTCTACATTCGTGGGTTCCACATCCATGAATTTAACCAACCACAAACAGAAAATATTGTGTGTGGGGGGCCTGCATCTGTCCTGAACAGATACCAACTTTTCCCCTTGTCATTATTCTCTATACAGTATTTTCAGTATAACAACTATCCCACCACATCTACACTGTCTTAGGTATTGTAAGTAATCCAGAGGTGATTGAAAGTATATGGAAGGATAGGAATAGGTTATATACAAATACGGTGCCATTTTGTATAAGAGACTTGAGTATCCTTTAATTTTCTTATCTACTAGGAGTCCTAAAACCCATCCCCGCACTGAGGAAGTACTGTAATTTTCAGGAAGGACACATGAAAACAAGGGCAGGATACTTCTGCATATCAAAGAACATCTTTCACTTTGCCTTCACCCATGAATGAAAATTTGCCTGGGTATAATATTTATTATTCTAAACCTAGTCCTTATATCTTCTGACTAAAGAGAAGCCTAATTTGTATTTTTTATATTTAACATTGCTTCTGCCAAGTATTATATGTGAGATTACTTCAGAAACTTTAAAATTTGCTATGTATCCAAATACAGATTTTTTTTCTCATTAATTTTTCCTAGGTCTCAACAATCCTGTTAACCTCTGTTTCTTCTGAAAGCTGCACGTCCACCAACTTTTCTACTTTCTTCTGCAGGGACACCTATAATTCTCAGTTCTCCATATTTACTGTGCTCTTTTACATAATTGTAATTCTGTTTCCTCTGCATTCTGAGAGTAATTTTTTTCCAGAGCACTGGTAGCAGTTTTGCCGAGTCAACATTGTTTCCTACATTCAATGTAAACTTTAATTCTGCTGTCTGAATTTTTGTTTCCCTTGTATTATTTTATCACATGTTCCTCCCTTTGTCTTTTTGTCCTGTGGGGTGTTTCTGGGTTTTTGTTTGTTTGTCTGATCTTCCTCCGTATTTACTCATCGCGGAACAGGAAGTGATCTGGTGAGATCAAGTTTGTACTGATGAACAACAGTGTATTGTGCAGCTCTTGGGCTCTGTTCTCTGCCCAATTGTAAGAGTAGCCAGATGGTCTGGAAAGAAATTATCAGATAACTCAAGGGTTGTGTTCTTGTAATAGGTAACAAATTAGCATAGAAACAAGAACACTTACAACAGGTCACTTTTTGCCTTGGCTTTGAATCCCTCTCTCAGATCTACAGTTGGAAGACAAATTAGTACACATATCTTCTAAGCTTTTTTCCCCAAGAACTGTAGCATACCATCAACTATGGCTCCACTACAATTAAGCTCATTTTTCCTGCTATAATTGATTTTATACAGATGCAGAATAAAGTATATCAAAATTTGTGACACACAGCACAAGTGTATATTTATACTAATGTAAAATACAAATATCAAATTAAAACACTGTCAAGGTAGAAGTCTGTGCTACTAAAAAACTGACTAGTGAGAAATACACATCTTCATTTTAAAATCTGGATTTCAGTTATATTTGCTTTAGTTTTAAGCAGTAATGAATACAAAAAGGCTAACTTCACTAGGACTTACCGGTGTATAACTATGCACACTTCCAACACTGTTCAAATTAACAGATGCCAAACTCTGGTCTGAGAGACTGTTGTTAAGGCTACTGCGTGGGCTATCACTACCATCCTGATCGGTATTGTACAACGTTACCTAGAATGAAAAAGAAATAGTAACTAAATATGTAGTTCCTCCAATAACAAGTACTTTAAAAACAACTATATGACTATTCAGCCATAAAGAAGGATAAACTTTAGACTTTTTTAAGTAAATGGATGCAACTTGAGACCATACTCATAAGTGAAATAAATCAGACTCACATGTGTAAACATTGTACTGTCTCCCTGGTGTGAGAAATTGAAAGAGTAAATAAGGTCTAGGATGTACACTAGATTTTGTGAAATGGGAAGTAATTGTTTAAAAGGAAAAAGGAACTAGGAGGGGGGGAGGGGAAAGGAAGGAAGGGAAAAGGGAGAAAAATGCAAAGTAGCTATACTATTAGGGTCTCTTAGTTCATTGAAAAGGAAAGTTTGTGCTAATACCAATTGGAGAATTTTTTTATGCCCATATCTTATACTCTGAGTAACTACTTTGAAGATGACAATATGCAATGTATCAATTATTGTTATTCTATTATTTTGTTATGAAATTGTTTAACCTTTCTTCAATAAAATTTAAAAGAAAACAAAACTGAGCATATAGCAGGAAGACAAAACATCAATGGCCTCATGCTTAAAAATGCAGAGAGTAATGCTGAACTTATGGGTTTAAATGTAGATTCTGTGGTCATTGAACATATCCAGGTGAACAACGCACCCGGGATGCGCCACCACTGTACTTACAGAGCTCATGGCCAGATTAACCCATATATGAGCTCCCCCTGCACTGAGATGATCCTTACTGAAAAGGAACAAACTGTTCCTAAAACCAGAGGAGGAAGCTACACAGAAGAAAAAGATATCCTAGAAGAAAATGAAGAAACAAAAATTTTTGGCACAGGAATAAATTAGGCATAAAAGAAATGCAGATAAAATTAATGTTCCTTGCCAAAACAAAACAAAACCCAAACCAAACCAAACCAAAACCAAAACCAAACCAAACTGAAAAACATCAGTGGTCTTTCCTTTGGCATTTACCCTAATTCCATGTCCTCAATGCCTACTCCATGTTCAACATGAAATAATTTTCTCAATACTCTCAAAACTAAAGGATATACCTGTATAGAATTACATAAATTCAATTTATCAGGTACAGTTAATAATTAGAGACTACAGATTTTTACTGTTAAATATTTCTACAATGCATATTTATTTTTGTTTAAGCTTTAAGCAAAACTATTTTATCAAAACCTTAGGCATCACAAAAGTATATAAAACAAAAAAAACAGATTAAAAATAGGCATGGGTATTGTATTTGTAAATGGAAATGTAATTGTCCGACATACTCACAAAACCATACATAAGTGATCTAATTTTTAGAAAAAATATGCTAAATGTACACAGGTGTGAAGGGCTATTATGTGAAACTGTTAAACATGGTTAACTGGCAGAGGCTTGGGACTCCTATAGATTTATACCATTGACAGAGTATATTTTTTACAGTGGTTTAGTTTGTCTATAATAAACATTATAAATTTTAATTAGAAACCAAAAAGGTATTTTTACTTTTTTTTTTTTTTTTTGGTACCAGAAATCAAACTCAGGACCTCACACTTGCCACGCAGGCACTGTGCCACTGAGCTATACCCCGGCTCCCAAAAAGGTGTTTTTAAAACAGAAGACTAATCTTAATTATCTTTCATGGTTCTGTCTAGATACTATTCCTAACTTTTCAATGTTTACACTTTCATGCGAACAATTAACCACTTAACAGATCACCCTAAGCATCACTTGGGCAGCGCTTTTGTTTGCGTGCTGACTATCCCGAGCATCAAGCATTGTTTGGGCAGGTGTCATTTCAACCAGGCAATACTTGTACTGAATAAATTTGATAAAATTGTCATTTTTATATTTCCTATTATCTTACAAAAATTAACAGAAAAAAATGCAATTTTTGGTCATCCTGTATTTAAATAATTGGACCAGTGATACATTTGACTTTATAGTCTAACTAATGTGCAGCAAATTTTTAACCACCACTAGACTGTTAACCTCCTTGAGTTCCCAGTAAATAATCACAAACAACATAGTTCTTTCTGTACAGTATATAGTTAATAAATATTTGCTGAATTTAGTAACCGAGTGATCATCATTCTGTCTGTGTTAAAAATAGGATAGTGACCAATGCTCACTAACATTTGCCAAGTGAGGCTGAATACATGGAAAATTAGGCATATATGTCTCAAACTAAGCTCATTAGCTAGAAATAACTGTTTAGGAAATACCTAAGGGAATAAAGTGTTACAAAAGAAAAGGAATGAAGAAAACTCTGGCAAATATTTTTCTGATGAATATTTACAGTGTAAATTTCATAAAGATCAATGGTATAGGTCAATGATGGCGAACCTTTTAGAGATTTCAGTGATAACAAACAGCCCGCTGCAAAACCCATACTGTAGGTTTGCCGCCAATGGTATAGGCCCCTAGGAATAATTTTAGAAACTACAGAACAATATCAACAAATGATAAGCATCCCAGGGTCACTTTCTTGGCCATTCATTCTTTCTTGTCCATGCTCAATTACCTATCACTAAAGCTGGAAATACTCTCCATCACTTTAGATAATTCCTCTTAACTTTCTTTACTTAGAGGAGGATAAACATTTTTATTGACGAGTAAAATGCACAAATTATTTTATTTATTGCAAAATAGGCATACCCATAATCACTACCCAGAGTAAAGTACAGAGGAACAATTCTTCAAATTTGAGGGCCGGGGATATAGCTCAGTAGCACGGCACCTGCCTGCCAAGTGCAAGGTCCTAAGTTCAATTTCTGGTACTGAAAAAATTGTTTTGATCTCAGACCCCTTTTCAGTTTTAAGAATTAAAGACTCCAGGAGCTTTTGTTCATGTTCAAATCTGGAGTGTTAGAAATTAAAACTCAAAAAATCTTCTATTAGTTCTTTTAAAAATAACAATTACAAGTTAATATAAAATTATTTTCTCCATAAAATAAATGGGAAGGGTGATACTGTTTTACATTTTTGTAAACCTCAGTGTTTGGCTTAATAGAGAACAGGCTCTTAGAGCTGCTTCCACATTCAATCTGTGGCATGTGTTGTTTAAGTGGTGGTCAGAAAGAAAAGCTGGTAAAGGGAGAAATGTTTAATAGACTTTTCAGGTAACTGTGGATAGTCTTCTTTGATAATGGGTCAAATCACAACAAATGGCAATTTTTAAAAAATAAGTTGTAATGTTGAATCTGAACCACGGCAATAAATTTTCATACTCTGTTCCATTAAAATCTACTGTTCTACCTTGTACTTTGAATGGATCATTTATCCATGCATAATTTTATAACATCATGCATTGGTCACCTAGAAAATAATGATAGTTACTAAGTTACACAAATCTTCTAAATGTTGATGTTCTAAATGTATGATTTCATCATACAACATCAAAAAATTTATGCTTGTTAACATTACCCCATTCTCTTTAGAGACATCTTTCTGAAGACTGGAAAGCTATCAGACACTCTGTAGTGGATATGTTTCCCAAAATTATATTTTTTTGCTTAACAGCTCAAATTTTACCACAGGAAAAAGATAATGTCAATGGTTTTCCTTGAAGTGACAGGCCCACTTGGTTCATTTTCGAGAAAAACTTGCCAAATTCCCAAATTAAATAATCACTGTCAGCTATTCTTTCACGTAAAAACAGTGGCCAGTAAACACAGGAGCTAGTTCAGCTTCCAACTCAATCATGCAAATCCTTTGCCTTGAAGTAACAACTGCAATTCAGTCTGTAGAAGTGTTTTATGCATCTTCCCTATATCCTCCCACAAAATACTAAAAAGATGTGTGCTCAAAGGTCACAATTAATAAAACTATTTTTCCTGCTTTACCAGAGATAAGTAAAACTATTTTTTAAATTAGGGTACGTGGCAGTGAAGAATAGAATGACTGTGAGTAGTTAGATGGTACTGCCTTGATTGGTGCTAAGATGCTAGCAGGTTTACACACCACTGTTCTTACCACAGCTGTGAAAATGCAAATATAGGGGCCGGTGAGATGGCTCAGCGGCATAAGCACCTGCCTGGCAAGTGTGAGGGCCCGAGTTTGACTCCTGGTACCCACATACGAAAAAAGGGCCGGTGATATCGCTCAGCGGCATGGGCGCCTGCTGGCGCGCGAGGTCCTGAGGTCGACCCCCGGTACCCACACACACAAAAAAAAGCAAATATAAAGAAAAAGACAAATAATATAGGTCTCAGTTACCCAGGTGTCTACAGATTGACCACGCTTTGCTCACTGCTGACACCTACATCACCAGCACTCCAAAAGCCCTGCGCATGCACTTCCCGGCCAGCACTCACAGATGGCTGCTGTCCACCCCCGTCTCCTGTCCCACGTGGTCACTGTGTGGACTTCTGTCATTGCTGGTCTCTCTACTACTGAGCTAATTATAAGTGGAATCACACACTATATGGTTTCCTTGTTTCCTAAATTAGTATCTGCTCTTAATATTATTTCCTTCTTTCCATTTTTAGAGTAATGTATTCTTTTGTCCCATTAAATTTTGCTGCTTTATCATTTATATTTAGGTCTCAGAACCATCATTTATTGAAAGGCAGCACGATTCTGTTCTGAGTCTGTCCACCCTTACGCCGATACTGCACTACACTTTCAGCTAGTCTTACTCTTAATATTTGGAAGCATAAATCCTCTAATTTTCATCTTTTTCTTCATTTTTGGACATTTGGACATTCACATTTTAGGATCAACTTGTCATTTTCTAGACCCCTCTCTTGCCCCAACAAACATCTTAGGATTTTATCGTATTAAATCTGCAAATCAATTTGGGAACTGCTGACTCCTTTATACTAGTCCTCTACATGAAAATGATATCTCTATATCTTTTTTGTTTTCTCTTAGTAATTTTTCATAGTTTTCAGTGCAAAGTTTATCTTTCATTTAATATTAGTATTTTTTGGATTACTTTTATTTTTATTTATTTACTGAGACAGGGTCTTGCTAAATATCACCCAGGCAGGGCTCAAACGAGATCCTTCTGCCTCAGCCTCCTAGAGTGCTGGGATTACATGCATGTGCTACCATGTCTGCCTGAGTATCTGATGTTTCTAAATGCTAATACAAATGTTCCTTTAGGATCACATGTAGATCAACATATGGTTAATCCTGTAACTGTTCAACGTATACTTTTAAAAATGTATACTTTGGAGCTGGGTGTGATGGTACACACCTATAATCCCAACACTCAGGAGGATGAGGCAGGAAAATCACTGTGAGTTTGAGGCTATCCTGGGCTACATAGCGAGTTCAATGCCAGCCTGAACTACATAGCAAGACCCTGTCTCCAAAAAAAAAAGTTTCTTTGGGGCTGAGAATAAAGCTCAGAGGCAGAGTGTCTGCCTAGCATGTCCAAGGTCCTGGCTTCAATTTCCAGTATATCAATAAAAAATTATATTGTGCAACTGTTGGATGCGATACTATATATAAGTCAGTTGGGTCGAATTTCCTTTTTGTGATTCTAATCTTCTTTACTTTTAATGGAAGTTTTTGTTTGTTGTCTTAAATTTGGCCTGCTTGTTCCATGAGTTTACAGAGAGAAATGTTCAATTCTACCACTGTGATATAGGACTTGTCCATTTCTCTTTTCAACCATGTCATCTTTTGCAATTAGATGTATAAATTAGATGTAATTAGATGTATAAATTTAGCATTATACTTTGTTACCTGCTTTTCTTAATAAAACATCTCCATTTTTAGTAATGTGTTTTCTTTTTTATTTAAGATCTCTTACAAGCAACACATGGCTTTTTTCAATCTGATAATCTCTTTTAAAATTGAGTATTTTATGTATTTACATTTAATGTAAATCCTAATGTAATTAGATTTAAATACTATTTGCTTTCTTTTAGCCACATCTCCTCTTTGTTCCTTTCCTTCTCCCTTCTTACTTACTTTTGAATTAGCCAAAGTTTTATTATTTTTCCTTACCATTTGTATATTCTTTTACTATTTTTTAGTAACCAAGAGCAGTAGTTCATGAGGTATGGAACTTTGATCAACAATTTATGAAAAATTTTAGAAGCTCTGGATGATATTACCTTCTTCCAAACAGCATTTAGTTTTCTTAGGAATCTTGGCCACTGAAGTCCTAATTGTCTCAATCTCCACTGTCTCCCTCCCTGTTTTAGGGAGAGGGATTTTATAGAAACACTGAGAAAAGATTTGTCTGATGGCTAGCTATCCCATTACATGTGAAAGAAGCTAGAAAACTTCAGCTCCTTTAACACCATGTTATCTGGTCAGAAAATCCTAGCATTACTTATACTGCAAAGAGCAGTATTAGAGATTTCTGAGTCTAACCCACGTACTTCACTAGACATTGTTCCGTCTAGCTGGTCATCATTAGAGATGACTTCTGGGAGTACAGATTTCTAGCCCCTATTCATAAGGGCAGAGAAACTAATTTGGCAGGACTGCATGGAATCCTAGGATTACCATTACCCACCAACAAACAAAGATAAACAGCCCCCTCTCCCTAAGCGATTGTGACATGATAATTCCATAGATAGCCTTGTGGGGAAAAAAGCATTACTCTATACACATTAGTTGCCAGTTCCCTTTCTAAATTGAGTATCTGTCACTAAGCAAAAAGATCCTTTGAGTACTATGTTAATATAATAATATATTTAAGTGTGTGTTTGTAATGTGTGCATAAGAACAATAAAAGATAAAAACAATGAAATAGCACTAGTGAGAGCCAGAGAGAAGAGATGAGGAAGAGAGGGTAAAAGCTAGAGGGAGAAGATGCAAACAAAACTGAAAGAGTATGAGCAGGATGAGAGGTATATGGTTTCAGGGTATTTAGGATCGAGAATAGGAGGAAACAGATACATAAAACTGAATTTATGAAACTCTCAGACCTTTTTAGAGTTCTGAGATATGAGATTAAGACATTACTTTGTAATGAAGAAACATCTGTATCTCTCTAGGTATCTAATCACTGAGCATAAAGTTTTGACTCATATCACAAAACATGCTCAACTACCAAATACTGCTTCTGGATATGTTCTTAGACCTAAATATCATAAAAACAGGTTGACTATCACTCCAATGAACTCTATTAGGTTGCCCAAATTATTTGTTTTACTAGATTATTCTGGCTCCCTGAAATCTGACAATCTTTTTTCAACCATACATGTGAAGAGGTAATAGAAGTTTTGAAACAAATTGATTAAATAAAATACTAGCTCAGAAATTCTATCAATGGGAATGGGCAGAATCAAGATTTTAAATTAATACAGTTTCCCAGTAAGCACCTTCGAATTTCTCCTGAGAAACATTTTCTTCTAATTTGTACATACCTCAAAACATTATGGATTTGACTTAAATTGCCATGAATAAACAAATTTATATCATCTTGAAGCTTGACCATATAGATCTGTCACTATAAAAGCAAATTAAATATATTAATCAAGGACATTTCAAAAATGTTCAAAAAATGGAATTACTTTGTTAGTCACAGTGTTGATTGCCAGAGTTGGAGAGGCACTTCCCGAAATAATACACTCCATTCCCAAAGAATCTGAATCTATGCTATATGGAGTTGAGGCCTAAAATACAAGAACAAAATACATAATTATTAGCTCATATATCCAGCAATTTTAACTCAGTTTCAAGGGATTTCATCAAATTCTCTAACATCCAGTTTTGTGCATTGTTTCTGAAAATACATAGCTACTGAAATATCTTTATCTTAGTATGCTATCGATCTGATATCACAAAAGTTCACTGGTACAGCTATTCCCTAACAACTCTTTTAATGTGCTACAGGATAGGCTGTGCAAACATCGTCAACAAACTTCTGTGGGGGAGAAGCTAGCACTCCTCTAACATCCATTCTTCTCTTCTCCCTTTTCGTAAGAGAACCCTAGATAGTTCTCTACAACTACAGACTACCTTTTCCAAACTCATTTGCTGTGGCCATGTCACTAAAGCTGGCTAATGAGATGTAAGCAGAAACGATGTGTACAACATCTCTCTCCCACCCCTCCATACTGGAGACTGAACTAAGGACCCATACACTAAACTACATCCCCAGCCCTACCCCTTTTAAAAAATTATTTGAGACAGGGTCTTTCTCTCAATTACCCAGGGTGGGCTTGAACTTGGGATCTTCTTGCCTCAGTCTCCCATGGTGCTGTAATACAGGCATGCACCACCACGCCCAACTATGTCTGCAAGTTTTGCAACATGTCTCTGAAAGGACTTGCCCTGAAATCTCCTTCCCTCTTACTGTGGGCTGGCACAGAGATACAGTGGCTGTTATGCTTAACCATAAAACTCACGTATTAATACTCTGAGAAATGCTGGACAAACAAGACTGGTAAGAACCTGAATGACCTTGAACAGAGTTTATCTCCTGACCCAATCTATCAGCTCAGACTTTTGCCTGAGAAAAAAAAGAAATTCCTCTGGTTTAAGCCTCTCAGTTATCATTTTTTTATTATTCTTTTGTGTTTAAGAGAATATTGTGAGCAATGTGCTAACTATATACATACAAGTTCATATGTGTTGTTCGTAGCTAACGTAGGTGTCAAAAAAAAATGCCGAAGGTTAGGGGGAGGGGAAGGGGATTAAAAAAATTAAGATGTGTCATGTACATGTACCAACTCCTCACGAGGAATGTGATTATTATACACTACAAACATGTACTAATTTTTAAAATATTGAAGGTTTTCTGCATTTAGCATTTTGAATACTCTTTCTCCCTTGCTTCCTTCCATGAGCCCCGGAGTTGGCCTCAGTGATGAAGTCAGGGAAGGTAAAGGTGAGCACCGAGTGGCCAGGATGTCAGTCCCATACTCATTCCTCTCTGGAAAAAAACACTGGTAACACACTTGACACCAACTGAATACACACTTTTAAAAGGTAATACTTGGGGCTGGGGTGTAGCTCAGTGGTAGAATACTTGCCTAGCATACACACAAGGCCCTGGGTTCCATCTCTGGCACCGTGAAATAAAAACAATGCAAAAGAGCAAAAAACCAAAAGAAAACAGGAGAGCAAAAGAACAATTTAATTGACACACATTTCAGAGGTCAATCTCTTATCACTAAATGCATTCGTATGAATTTGTTTCATCAAGTAATCTAAACCACCTGAGGGTAGGGAGCAGGAAACATGACTGCAATGAAGGAAATGCACAGAGCCAAACGTAAGAGTGTCGGGCACTGAGAATGAGGTGAAAATAGAAAAGGGGTTCAGAAAAAGAAGTTGGAAGAACCATAAAAATAATTCTGTCTATAGTTTGATTTTAGCGCCAGCCAACCTAGTTATATGTGAGTTAACATAGAGGATTACTTTAGAAAACTACAAATGTTATGTTTCTCTAACTCAACTCAGTCATCTCAGCCCAGACTTCTGGCTCATTAATTCTTGCTCTTTACTGGCATGAAAAGAGAAGCCTGTGCTATGATTTCAAGCAAATTATTCCAACTTTTTGCTTGTTTCCTCATCTATAAAAAGAGGATTGTGCCACTTCCTTTAGAGGTGTAAGACCATTAATCAATTAATTCATGTAAAATACTTAGCACTGTACCTGAAATACACAATAAATGCTAGCTATTGTGATAAACACTACAATATATCTGCTACTGATACCAGAATATGCAAGGAACACTCAATACTAATTAATGAGAAAGGAGAAAGCTTTAATATGAGGCACTGTATTTCCTTACAGTCAGATTTATGATTCAGCTATTATTCATTAGATAGTAAATTCTGAAAATCTTTTCATTAGTATTTCTTCATGGATACTTTCATTTTTCAATAAAGTCAGTAAAGGGCACTCTCTTTGCAAGCACAGATGTTCTCAATAGTATGGTATATATTTTTATTTGTAGGTGCATTGATTCTATATTATTAATAGGCAAGTACTTTGATTAGTAAAGCTAGTGGCTCTAGGCAAAATAATAACTGTTATTGCTACAACCATAAATCCAAATTGTGGACAAAGGCAGTATCGAATCTAATCTGGATAGTACCAGTCAGCCTGTGAAAGGTCCCTTCTAGAGTCCTTATTCATCCAAGTTCCACTTGGAGTAAGGCAGTGTGATACTGCTACAAACCAATCTTCTGTTATGAACAACTACGAACTATGGTAGCAGTGGGGCTCACCTACCCGAGGTTTCTGAAGGGTAAATAAAATAGATATATTGTGGCGAGGAGTCAAAACTTGGAGGGAGGGCCGGTGAGATGGCTCAGCAGCGTAAGCACCTGCCTAGCAAGCGCAAGGGCCCCAGTTCGACTCCCGGAACCCACATACGAAAAAAGGGCCAGTGATATCGCTCAGCGGCACGGGCGCCTGCTGGTGCGCGGGGTCCTGAGGTCGACCCCCAGTACCCACAAAAAAAAAAAAAACTTGGAGAGATCAGCAACTGGATGAATTTTCTATTGCCCCAAGGTTGGGCAGTAGCTGTGAGGTGTGAAGACCTAAAGCTATGTTTCTGTCAAGGGGAACAAGGGAAAGAGCTCAGGTAAAAATAGCCAGGACAGAGGGAAAAGAGAATTCCATACAGGGAGGAAAGTCAAAAGAGAGTCACAATCCTGTGTGTGAAACACCACAAAAGTCTTAAGCTGCCCCCTAAAATATGCACGTACAGATTAGTATCAAAGCTGAGGCAAAAAGGAATCCAATTCAAATTGGAGCCACTGCCTACAGAAGATGAGAGAATGAGTTTACAGTCTGAGTGTAACACAGTCAACTTCCAGCTAAAATAAAAATATCAAAATGCTACAGAAGATTTTAACAGAATCCAGAGTACACAAAACATAACATTCACAATGTCCAGACATTACCTAACATACAGTAACAGGAAAATGGAGCCCATTTTTAAGAGAAAAAGTAATCTACAGATGCCCTTGCCAAAAAGATGTTGGAATTACGAGACAAAGATGTTTTGTTTTGTTTTGTTTTTTGAGACAGGGTCTCACTATGTAGTTCAGGCTGGCCTTGAACTCACAGCGATCCTCCTGCCTCAGTCTCCCCACTGCTGGGATTACAGGTGTGCACCACCATGCCCAGATGAGACAAAGATTTTAAAGTAGCTATTATAATTATGCTCAATGAAATAAACACTTGAATGAAAACATAATGAAAGAAATCTTAGTGAAGAGATAAAGTCAAAAATTTAAACGGAAAACTACAATTTCTGAAAGAAAAAAAATCAGTGGATGGGCTTTATTTTAAAATTAGAATAAAAAGAGAGGAAAGACTCAGTAAACTCAAAGATCACTAAATAGTAATTACCTAAACTGATGAAAAAAAAAAAAAAAAAAAAAAAAAAAAAAAACCAGAAAAGAAGGAATGAAAAAGACAGGGGAAGAGAAAAGAACAAAGCCTCAGAAAGCTGTGGACAATCTCAAAAGGTCTGATGAGTATCTGCAATTTCCAGAACAGAAAAGGATAGAAAATAACATGGAAGAAATAATGACTAATAATTTTAGAAATTTAATGGAAGACAAATTTATAAATCTGAAAAGTTCGATGAACCACAATAAGAATAAAATCAAAGACAAATCACACTGAGATGCATCATAAAGACAAAAGCCAGCCAGAGAAAAACAATGCATCACATACAGAGAAACATCAACTGGGCAATCACCATGGATTTCTCATCACAAATGGTGGAAGTCCTTAAGACAAGTAAACAGCTTAAAAAGTGCTAACAGCAAAAATAAAAGTCAACCCAACTGTACATCTAATGAAAACATTCTCAAGAAAGAAAAAGATCAATTTAAAAAACAAGGAAAGAAAAAAGTCAAAATAAGGACATTTTCAGAGAAATGAAAACAAAGTGAAATCTATCTGTCTGTCTGTCTGTCTGTCTGTCTGTCTGTCTATATATCTATCTATCTATCTATCTATCTATCTATCTATCTATCTATCTAATCTATCTGGTCTTTTGAGACAGAGTCTCGCTATGTAGTTCAGGCTGGCCTTTAGCTCACTAGGTAGTCCAGGCTGACCTTGAACTGCGGACAATCCTCCTGCTTCAGCCTCCCGAGTGCTGGGATTACAGGGGTGCACCACCACACCCAGCCAAAGTGAATTTACTGGCAAGAACTGCACTATAAGAAAATTGTTTAGGCCAAAAGTAAATATAGCAGAGGCAAAAACCTGAATCTTACAGAATGCACTGAAGAACCAGAAAGAAAGGAGATACCCAGCTAAATATCAAAAATTGTCTTCTTAAATTTTAAAACTTACGTATTATTTTTTTGAGGAATCTCCACACTAATTTCCACAGTGGTTGCACCGGTCTACACTCCCACCAACAGTGGAGAAGAGTTCCTTTTTCCCCACAACCCCTCCAGCCTTTGTTATTGGTTGATTTCTTGATAATAGCCATTCTTTCTGGGATGAGATGGAATCTCAGTGTTGTTTTAATTTGCATCTCTCGAATGACCAGTGATGTTGAACATTTTTTCATATATTTATTTGCCGTTTGTATTTCTTTATCTGAGAAATGTGTATTTATTTCAGATGCCCATTTTTGGATTGGGTCTTTAAATTTGGAAAGTCTGATTTTTTTGAGTTCTTTGTATGTTCTCAATAGTAATCCTTTGTGTGAGGAACAGTTGGCAAACATCATATTGTCTCCCTAGTGTGAGAAGCTGAAAGAGTAAGATCCAAAATGCACAACAGATATTGTAAAACGGGAAGAAACTGTTCAAAAGGCAAGAGAATTGTATTGTCTCCCTAATGTGAGAAGCTGAAAGAGTAAATAAGATCCAAAATGTAAATAGATATTGTAAAACAGGAAGAAACTGTTCAAAAGCAAAGAAAAACTGGGATGGGGAAATGGAGAAAAGAAGGAAGGGAAAAGCAAAAAAAAAAAAAAAAAAAGGAGAAGAAAAAAATTATAAAAGATGGTTAAGATAGATATACTACTAATTCCTCTTAGTAAAAAGGTGTGTGCTAATATTGTTTGGACAATTGAATGCCGATATTTTGTACTCGGAGTAACTAATTTAAAGATAACAATACGCAATGTATTAACCATTGTTATACCCTCCTATTACGTTGTTTTGAAATTTTGTTCTGTTTTTTTCTCTTTAAAATAAAAAAAAATTTAAATTACGTATTATTAAAGACAAAAGTTATGGGCCAGTGAGATGGCTCAGCGGCACAAGTGCCTGTCTTGCAAACGCGAGGGCCCAAGTTCGACTCCTGGAACCCACATACGAAAAAAGGGCCGGTGATATCGCTCAGCGGCACAGGTGCCTGCTGGCACGTGAGGTCCTGAGGTCGACGCCCGGTACCCACAAAAAAAAAAAAAAAAGACAAAAGTTATAATACTATCTTGCAATTTTTATAATGTATGCAGATGTACTTCTTATTACGACTATGGGGAATAGTGAGGGAAAATACAAAGAGGACCTAAATAACTGGAAGATTTCTACACATATGAAGTGGCAGAATATTAACTGAGTATATGGCAAAATGTTAGGGATTCACTATATATTAAAAGCCTTATGATACCAGGCCTGGTGGTGCATGCCTGTAATCCCAGCAGCCTGGAGGCTGAGGTAGGAGAATCATTACCATAAATTCAAGGCTAGCCTAGATTACATAGTGAGACCCTGTCTAAAAAAACCCTTGGATATAAATATATAAACAGGTATAGCTAAAAAGCTAATAGATTAAATGGAATATGAAAATATATCCAAATAACCTAAAAGGTGGCAAGAAAGAGAAGACATGAATTAAAACATATGTCAAACAGAAAACATAATGTAAACCTATAATAAACCATATTAATTACATTAAATGTTAATGTAAGTGCTTCAATGAAAAACCCAATCACCAGAAAAGACTAAAAGAGCAAGACTCAAGGCTGTGTGTGTAATCAGCCTGTAATCCCAGCACTTGGGAGGCTGAGGCAGGAGGACTGCTGTGAATTCAACGCCAGCCTGAACTGCATAATGAAACCCTGTCTCAAACAAAACACAACAGAACAATACAAAACAAAACACAGCACGACTCAGCTAACTGTGGCCTACAAGCACAACTTCAAATATACAGTATAGCTAGAGGGGAGGAGAAAGACTGAGAAGGAAAGGAAAGGAACAAGAAACCGATCTCTAATTTCAGATGACATAATTATCTATCTAGACCAGTGGTGGCAAATTTATAGCACATGTACTGAGATGCAGCAGGCTGCTTCTGTCACTGAAAGCTTTAAAAGGTTCACCATCACTGTCCTAGACTCTTCCCAGGGCATCTGCAAACAACTATTACAACTAAGAAGATGACAGGATATAACATTAATATAAAAAATTAGTTAAACTTTTATATACTGGGGCAAGCAAATGGAAAATGTATTTTAAATTAATCTATAATAATATCAAACATCAAAATATTAAGGATTAAAGCCGCCAGACATGATGGTGCACACCTATAATCCCAGCACTCGGGAGGCTGAGGCAAAAGGATTGCTGTGAGTTCAAGGCCTGCCTGAGCTACATGAGACCTTGTCTCAAGAAAAAGTATTAAATCTAATTGGAAACATGTAAGTCTTCTATACTGAAAACCAAAAATCAGTCCCAAAGAAAACTAAGCAAGACCAAATGAATGGAGAGAGACCATTTTCATGAATTTGAGTACGTATTAAGATGTTTATTTTCCCCAGATCAGTGGTAGCCTAAGAACTAGAGTATAAGAAACTTTTTGGGAGTTATGAAAATGTTCATTTGGCACTGGTGATAATATACACAAATGTCAAAATTCCTCAGCTTGTAGACTTCAAATATGTAGTTACTTGTATATAAACTATATTTTTATGGTGTTATTAAAAAAACAAAATCCCCTTCATCAAAATGAGGCCTCATAAAACTTTTCTTATTTACATCTTTAACTGGATAGGATTTCTTCCCCTTTTAAAATCCCCAGGAAATTCTATTTACACACATATACTGGAGGTATCATGCAGTGTCTCTGACATAATGTACACTTCGATATGTTTATGCTCTGAAATATTTATTCAGTTCATAACTAAAAGTACTAATGCAGAGTGTATGCATTTCTCTGCTCACTTATACCCTTTCTTTTAACTGAATCCCCACTCTGACTCAGTTGAGAAACCGAGTCACAAATCACACAACAACCTCAGATACATATCCAGATGCACACTATCCTACCTAGAAGACTGTCTTTTTTTTTTTTTTTCTCCATTTCTTCTCTATTTCTTCAGTTATCATCTGGATTAAACTTATTAGAATCATCTTTGAAAAATTAATACAACTTAGCTCTTCACTTTAGGAAAAAGTAATGTCTTCCATCTGTGTATTCAGGAAAGCTGGATAATTGAGGATGATTTTTTATATCTATCTTGTTTTTATTCATGTTTGAACCTTCCTCAGCTCCGCCCTCCAAGCAGAATATAAACCTTATGAGAGCAGAGAATGTTTGTTTCATTCACTGCCGTTTCCCCAGGACTAGAATGGTCTGCATGTAGCAGGCACTTGTCATTTACTAAATACGCACTTAATGAATGCTGTCCTCTCTACCCTACCTATCTCTACCTGAAAGCCAAGTCACATAGCCCAGGAAGCCTTTCAACCCCATTAAGAAGTAATCTCTTGTTGCCGGGTAGAGTGGCACACACCTATAATCCCAGCACTCAGGAGGCTGAGGCAGGAGGATTGCCACGAATTTGAGGGCAGCCTGGGCTACATAGTAAGTTCAAGGCCAGCCTGAACTATATAGTGAGACCCTGTCTCAAAAAACCAAAATAATCTCTTTTTCCTCAACACACAATATTTTATACCTTTTCTTCTAATACCTACTGATACTCTTCTGCTAAAATTAATGTATCTTATGTTTCATTCTTCTATCAGGCATGTCCAACCCACTGCCTATCTTTTTTTATGTGCCCTCTTAAAATATTAAAGAGGTTTTGTTACTTATACACATTAACTACGTTATTACTGAACATGTGGTCCAATATAATTCCTCTTTGCTCAATGTGGCCCAGGCAAGCCAATAGGATGGACGACTACAACATCCTATCATAATGGCTAGCACATGTTATCTACAACAACAATGATCTGCCAGATTAAACTTGATAAAATAACATTTTATATCTACAATTATGGTATATATATATGGAAACCTGATTCCATGCTGATTTTTATGAGGTAGTATATATTTAGCCTATTACCATCACAATTCCATCTGTTCAATATCATCTTCTTGCAATGAGTATTCTGGGAAGAATATCTTTTGAAAACTATTTTTGATTTCTTTCTCAACACTACAGTCCATCAAAGCAAAGCAATGTTCTTGATCCTGTACTTTCAAGCTTTCTACCCAAATCTTTCTACTCTTAAGTAGCTGCAACCTAGCCTAAACTTTTCATTATAGTTACAAGCATTCTTGATTATGCCTGTCTGTATTTGTTATGTACAAGTCAATTATGCATGCTGTTTTCTCCACATGGAATATCCTCTATCGTTTTCTTTTTTATGTAAAAAATCATTACAATTCTACAACAAAATCTAAAGTCTCACATCTCTTCCTACAGGTGTAGGCAGGCAGCATAATTTATTTTGAGTCAGTTTAGTTTTATCACTACTTGGTGTAACAGTTATTTAGTACTTGATCTGTCATTTATAATCACGTTTCTGTTACTTGATTTGTTTACGTTATATTCAGGGAATTCTCGTTTACACAGGACATGCATATATAAAAGGAATTTGATTAACTGTAGTGGTTTTCAGGACAGCAAATATTAGTGACAATAGTATAGTTGTAAACAGCACAGACTCGGAAAGGCAAACTACCTGAGTTTTAATCCTGGCTTTGGTACTAAGTACTCTGAGACAACTTACTTAACATCCATGTCCATCAGCTTCATCAATGAGTTACATGAAAAATCATCAGTTAATATGCATTAAAAAACACCTGATACATAAACTCAATATAACTACTATTAAGCTGTTACAACTTTTATCCTCTAACTTCATCTGAGGATACTGAAGCTCAAAATCTTTAACAATTGCCAAAACAGAGCTACTGTTATAAAGCCAGAAGAGAAACACAAGCCTTCTAATAGAAGATTCCATCATCTGACCATTTCATTCAATATATATATGTTTTGTTTTGTGGGTACCGGGGGTCGAACTCAGGACCTCACACGCCAGCAGGCGCCCGTGCCGCTGAACAATATCACTGGCCCTTTTTTCGTATGTGGGTACTGGGAGTCGAACTCAGGACCTCGTGCTTGCCAGGCAGGCGTTTATGCCGCTGAGCTATCTCACCAGCCCTTATTCAATATTTTGAAAAATACTAAAATTTTATTTAGTTTTTAAAAGGTCTTCAGGGTCATTTATGATGATGGGGTAAGATGAATGAAAATTAGAGAAAGGAAGAGAGACACTGATATATTCAAGAATTAAGAAAAGAAGAATACTGTTAACAGATTAGAGTGCATGGATTTATGATCATACAAATGTGAGGAAGTCAGGGAAGCAGTCCAGAGGACTCTGTTAATATCAGACTGGCTAAGCATGTGATGCACACCTGTAAACTCAGCACTCTGGGGGGGCTAACACAGAAGGATCTCAAGTTTGAGTCCTGCCTAAGCAACTAGGTTAGACCAATCTCAAAATAAAAAGGGTCACTGTAGCTCAATGGTAGGTGCCCCTGGGTTTGAGCCCCAGTACCACGAACACGCCAACCAGAAGTGGGTATAATCATCAGGTGTTATAGGCTTTGTTTTCCATTTAGGACATGAAGATTTTCTTGCTTACATTTAAAAAAAATAATTTCTCTAGAAGTTCAGAAAGCCTTTTCTGTGCTTTATAAAGCTTATCTCCAAAATAAAAAATGTGTGAGATATTTGATTTTTTACATAGAATCCTAATTATACACAGATGAAGGAATCATAACTTACAGATATTTAGTAAAGAACTTTAAGGATGTCAATGTATTTACCATCTACATTTAAAAGTCCTTTTATCCTTTAAAAGTTCTCAACTTATAGGTCTTGTTTAGATTTGGAGAAAACTAAATGTTTAAAGATCATGTTCAGAACCATCACAATTTAACTGTAGTAGTTGTTTCCTTAGATAAAACCCAATAATCACTTAAAATATAAGATCTATCCTAATAAAAAATACTATATAACTTCTCCCCCCTCCCATCTCTAGATGAAAAAGACACACTAGTTTATCAGGATAGGAAATTAGTTATTGTAAGAACACTATTTTCCAGAATACTTGTTAAATATTATCTGTCTCATTGATAATAAGTAATTTGCTCACAGCTGATCTCTTTCTTCAGGTTCCTCTCCTATAGTAGCAACCAACAACACAGCTTGGGCCAATAAATATCATTATTACTGACTGAAAGTTTCAGGTATTGTATGTATATTTTGTGGAACTATGCCACAGAGTTAATTTTTTGAAACTTTTACATTTTAAATTTAAAGATTAAAAGGTAAGCAGCAGAAAAGGAATACATCAAGTATATTCCAAAACGTATATTCCAAAACACATATGTAACCTGAGTCCTATATTCCTGTAGACTTCTATAAAACTGACCATAGTATCAAAAAGAAAAAGAACTCTCAGAAATAAACAAAGATTGCTCTAAGGACTCTGAAACAAGTATAAGGGACTAAATACAGGCTTAATATTGAAAAGGAATACAGTTGTCAACCCAACTACCAATTCCAACTTCCAGAAATAATTTAAGTTCCAGAAACATCAGAAGAGATAAATAGTACAGGAGACCACAATTACCGAGGCCTTCTACCTATACATCCAAGTTGCTTGATAATGCTATGGGTTACCAATGTGGATTTTTCTCCCTTTCCTTCAAATTCTGGCAATAGGCTAAATGTTTTGTATTCCACATTTCCACACAAAGTCCAAGTGCTAAGTCTGTTCTAAAAGACAGAGGCAAGAGAACAGACACTGAGATGTACTCTCTTTCAAACCACTAGGTACTGAGCACGTCAACATCTCTGTCTTAAAAGTGTCTAGATCTATTACCAGAAGACTATACCATCAATACTACAATTTAACTTCTTAAACTTTGATTGTGTAAAGCCAAAAATTATTCTGGCCTAAGTTATCCTTTCATTCTATATACCCTGATAACTGGCTTACTGAATTCCCTCTGCTGGCTCTAATAAAGCTGCCTAACTAAGCCCCAGTGCTGATACACTGCACTGGCTCACATAATCCCCACTTATACCCAGGAGGTTCTTATCTTTGAGGCTCATAAGTTTTATCCCTTTACCAGCAACAAGCACAGATCAAATTTTTTGACTAAATGTTTATTCAGTTTCCTTCCTCTTATCCTGTTCTCTCTGCCCTGATTTATTCTGCAACCATTTTCTGGTATCTATTATAAACTGTGAAAAACACTAACAGTGGAGATAAAAATATATTTTTTCTGTCCTTAAGGAGAGATCAATCCAAATAGAGAAGACAAATATTTCTATCAAGTGTGAAAAATTCTATTTTTAAAAATTCCTAAGAATTCTACAAGAACACAATTAAAAAAGTGAGTAAAGACTTCACAAAGCAGTAAACACTTGAAATAGGTCTTGAAGAACATCAAGGCAGGGTGTATGTGTTTTAGCTGAAATGGAATTAAAGAAAAGGTGGAGAAAGCTGAAGAGTAAAGTTAATACCTGGTCAGAGCTGAAGCGGTGGTTTAAAATATTATAATATATAACTGAGAATATCAACAACAGATCCTTTTCTCTATTTTTTGTGGGGGGGACTGAGAATCAAACTCAGGACCTCACACTTGCCAGGCAGGTGCCGTGCCGCTGAGCTATATCCCCGGCCCTTTTCTTTCTTTCTTGCAAATTAATTTTAACCATGAATTTACGAGGAAGAATCATCTTAACCACCCCCCCCCATTCTGTACACAAAGTGACTATTACATGGCTAAAAGTAGGGAAAAGCATTTTGGGAACAATGAGGAGCATTCAAAGTAACCAAGAAAGATCATCTGCAGTGGTAGGAAACAGTTGTGTGACATAAAATCAGTCCTCGAAATTGTGAGTACAGAGAAAAGAGTATCAAATTAAAACTCAAGACAGCTAGATGCAAATCTCTGACAATAGCTGTGCTCTAGTTATGACAAAACCTTTTACTTAATTTCCATCTCAGCGTTAAGGTCAAATAAAAAATAGGTCTGAAAGGTCCTTGAAAATATGTAAAATGCTATCCAAATATTCTTTTACCCTTCTTGCGGTTATGTTTGCTAAACTGAAATGAACTTTTAAAATCCACATTCTGACATACTTGACCTGTTGCATTTAAATTTATGATAAAGAGTTTTTACCCGTTCTACAGATCGTGCCCTCTTCTTTGGCCGAGTAGGCAGCGCATCTTCCTTCGGATTGGTGTCTATTGCCCAATAGGACCCCTAAAGGTAAAGAAATAAATTATATTAACAGCATATTATAGTAACCCTATAACATTAAAAGTGTTTTCTTATTATCTCCTGCTCCAAAAGGGAACATTTTGCAAGCAGAACAATGGAAAAGCAGCAAACACTGTAAAGGCAGCATGAAAAGAAACGCTGGTTTTGAACTGAGAAAAGTAGTTTATGTAAGAAAAAAGGTCTATTTTATAACTAACTTATTAAAAAGAAAAAAACAGGAAATAATAGAATCAACAACTACGACTGCATCAAATTAAAAAGCTTCTGCACAGCAAAGGAAACAACAGAGTGAAGCAACATCCTGCTAAATGAAAGACCATTTTTGCTAGCTACTCATCCAACAAGAATTAATATAGACTACATAAACAACTGAAAAACGTAACACCATAACAACAAATAACCCAATCAATAAATGGGTAAATGAACAAGACATTCCTGAAAAGAAGTATACACAGGCAGTAAGTATATGAAAAAATGTCCAACATCTTTTGCCATCAAGGAAATACAAATCAAAACTATGTTGAGATTCTGTATTACCCCACTCAGAATGGAGTGATCATCAAGACTGGAAAAAGAAAACAAACAAACAAACAGCCAAGTGTAGTGTGCATGGCTATAATCCCAGCACAGTAGGAAGCTGAAGCAGGAGAATTTCAAGTTCAAGTCCAGCCTGAGCATCTTAGCAAGACCCTGTCTCAAAATAAAAAAGGGCTGGGAATGTAGCTCAATGCAAATGCCCTGAGCTCAATACCCAATCCTGCAATAAATGAATGAATGCTAGCAAGAATGCAAGAAAAAAAGGAACTGTCATATACTTGTTAGTGTGAATGTAAATTAGTATAGCCATTACGGAAATCAGTATGGAGTAAAAATAAAGCTACCATTTTATTCAGCTATATCACTCCTCTAAGTAAAATCAACATACCACAGAGCTACCTGCAAACCCATGTTTATTGTGGTAGAATTCATAATGGCTAAACTGTAGAAATACTCTAGTTGCCCATCAGCTGAAGAAAGGATAAAGAAAATGCGTTATATACACACTCAACAGAGTATTATTCCACCACAAAGAAGGACGAAATAATGCTTTTTGCAAGAAAATGAACAGAACTACTGATCATCATTTTAAGCGAAATAAACCAGACTCAAATATTTTGTGTTTTCTCTCCTATATGGAGTGTGTGTGTGTGTGTGTGTGTGCGTGTGTGTGTGTGTGCGCGTGTGTGAGAGACAGACAGACAGAGAGACAGACAGAGACAGAGAAGTAGGAGACAGAAAAGAGGAAGGGAATTAGAGAAGAGGAAGGGGAGAGGGAAGAAAAATGGGAGGCTGGGGTGTGGAAATGATTAAAGTATGTTATATACATATAAAATATGCCAAAATAGAACCTATTATTCTGTATAATATGTACTAATTTTAAAAAACATAAGCTGAAAACCTGAAGTCCAAGCATTTCTGCCATGGCCAGATTAAAAGAAATCAACCAAAAACATTTTAGTAAATACTAATTCTTAATTGAATACATATGATAATTATGTATTATTTTTTCTTTTTTTAATGTGGGTACTGGGAGTCAAACTCAGGACCTCGTGCTTGCCGGCAGGCGTTTGTGCCACTGAGTGATATCATCGGCCCTTTTTTCCTTTATGTGGGTACCGGGAGTTGAACTCAGGACCTCGTGCTTGCCAGGCAGGTGCTTATGCCACTGAGCCATCTCACCGGCCCCTGTATTCATTTTTTTTAAAGCAGGAAAAGTTTATTTCCATTTACAAGACATTCAAATGTAGAAGTATTTTAGGTAAAGCGTACACTGTAGTTTCTACACCATGAGACCTCACAAATCTAAATGCTAAGTGAAACAATTTATAAAGGGAAACTGCTTGCACACATTTTAAGTGAGAAGGACATCCTGAGAAGCAAGAATCTATACATAAATCTTTTACAGCTTAAACTCTGTCACAACTTATTTTAACTATATACTCTCTCTTTGATACCACTTAACTTTCTTTCAGAAGTATCTATTTTTTTTTTTTTTTTTTTTTTTTTTTGTGGGTACCGGGGGGTCGACCTCAGGACCTCGCGCGCCAGCAGGCGCCCGTGCCTCTGAGCGATATCACCGGTCCCTTTTTCTTATGTGGGATCCGGGAGTCGAACTCGGGCCCTCGCGCTTGCCGGGCAGGCGCTTAAGCCGCTGAGCCATCTCACCGGCCCCAGAAGTATCTATTGAGCACTTACTGCATTCCAGGTACTCAGGTACTATGACTCCCTCCGAAAAATATTTTGAAAAACATGGTTCACAGAGTTTGCATATAGTATACAGATAAGGAGACCAAAGCTCAGAATAATGAAGTACTTGGCCCAAGAAGAATGAAAGCGCCAGAAATAAGGTCTTGATTCTTAGCTCCTTTCTACTTCAATTATCTTGCCTCCATACATAACCATACACACAGGGTACGTATACATACACACACGCACACACACACGTACGCACACACGTGTGTAGTAAAGGAAGGAAAAGAGAAGGGGAAGAGATACACATTTCTGAAACAGGAATACAGTGTATGTCCTAAATTTACAATTAATTGCAGTGACAGTACTCAAATATATTTGCCTCTACTATTCCATTAATCTTCCTAGGCAACTTTTTCATACATTTAACAGTGAAGGGAAATACAGCTCTCATCTCTCAAGCCTCATATTTTAGCCTGACACAAATAGGCTTATAGTTTCTTGAATATACCATGTTTCATGCATCTGAGCCTGCTACATGCTAATCTCGCTATAATATCCACCCTCCCACTGATATTTGCATATTCCACTTAATAATTTACCTGTTGTTATCTAAAGGAATTTTTCTCTGATCTTCCTGCCATATTTAAGAATTGATCACTTTCCCTCTGCAACATTTCCATACTCTTCACACATTTAAACCACTGACTGCATTTAACAGTTTCATGGGTCTCATTCTCTCCTCCTGCAACATTTCCATACTTCTCACACGTCTAAATCACTGACTGTAGTTAACAATTTTGCTTATGGGTCTCCCTTTTTTGGACTACGAGTTCCTTAAGGGTAGGAACTGCTATATTCATTTCCGTGATCACACTGTCAGGCACAATGTAGGACACAAAACAAGTATTCAATAAACATGTTAAAATGGGAAGGAAAAAAGGTTCAACAAACAGCAAGAATATCCACATACAAAGCATAATGGAGGCCTTCTCAGGTCTTCTTTCATGCAGGTAGTGAGCTTAGCATTGATTTCATCTCTTGGCCACTGCTGGTATATTCCTATATGGTACTTTTCAAGTGGTCACTACTATTCAGCTACTGTATATGATAGGAATTTGCCGAGAACCATGTAAAATGTAGATGCTATAGAAAGCACTAAAACAGAAAACGCTTTAATACATACTACTTCTTAAATGAACACGTGATAATTACATTCATGACATTCAAGTCAAAGAATTTCAAGTATAAAGGAACTGCAGTTTCTACAACTTGTGACCTCACAAGTCTAAATGCTAAGTGAACCAATTTACCTATCTCACAGCAGATTCAGCTAGCAAGTTTCAAAATACAGTAAAGTAGGAAAATTTTTTAGACTCAATTGTTATAAAAATTGACAATATGAAAATACCAAAACTCATTGGACAAACACTCAAAATTGTTCATGGAAATGATAAATTTCGCAGTTTAGTTTTGGATTGGTGCTATGTGTAAATATGGGAAAACTATTCACTGTCCACACATTAGACTTACTTGTTATTAAACACTTCAATGAAACTACAAAAATAAACGTGTCTATTCTACACAAAATATGATTGGCTGGGGCTTGTCAGAAAGAGAGCAATGACAGGAAAAAAAGCTGTTCATAAGCCTATTACTATTTCTGATGTACTCATAAAACCCTGCAATGCACCTATTTTAAGCATATAACTGAAGAAGTCTTAACCAAAACCAAGATATGTAGCATTCCACATCACCCTAAAAAGCTCTTTATATGGCTCAGCAAATGCTTTCTCCTTTTTTGCCTCCTACCTTGATCTCATACAACTACTGATCTACTCTGCCTTTTTAAAATATAGGATTCAAGAGTATTTCCCGCTCTCATCAGCAATGTGTAAGAGTTCAACTGCCCCATCCTTGCCAGCACTATTTTGTCTTTTGAATTACAGCCATCCTAGTGATGTTTAGTTACGTCTCAGTGGCTTTCCCGTTATTTCCCTAATGAATGATGATACTGGACATCTTTGCATGTACTTATTTGCCATCCATATATCAACTTTTCAGAAATTATCTTTTGCCATGTTTTAAAAGGATTTTGGTTATTTGTGTTCTAAGAATTTTTTATATATTCTGAGTAAGTCCTTTGTCAGACACACGTATTGCACAAACAGAAAGGGGACCAAGAGATGGAGGTAGGGGGGACGAAGGCAAGGGCAAGGGGATGCAAAAAGAATTAAGGTGTGTGATGTACGTGTACCATCCCCATGATGAATGAAATCATTGTGTACTACAAACATGCACTAATTAAAACCTAGGGGAAAAAAGATAGATGTGTATTTTCTCTCAGTCTATGGTTATATGTTTGTTTACATGCATGATGGTACCTTCTAAAGAGCAAAAAGCTTTTAGTTCAATGAATTCCAACTTGTCAAGCTTTCTTTTGAGATGTTGTTTTACGTTTTACCTATTAAAAAAAAAAAAAAGGCTATTCCAAGATGTCACTTATGTTTTACAACATATTCTTTTAAAAGTTTTAAAGCCTCAACTTTTGGTTTAGGTCTTGGATTCACTTAGGGATGATTTTCTACATACATGTGAAGTAAGGGATCAATATTAGATTTTTTTCCCTACCTAATACATAGTACCAATCTTGAAAAGACTATCCTTTCCCTGTTGAATTACATTAGTATCTCTGTCACAAATCAGCTGAATATATGTGTGGGTCTATTTCTGACTGATCTACAGTACATATCTATCCTTATTCCAATGCCATTTTAGTGTGATTTTTGTAGTGGTATAAAAATTTGAAACCAGGCAATATATACCTTACAACCTTGTTTTTTTCAAAACTGTTTTGCCCTGGTCTTTTGCATGTCCATAAAAACATAAGAAATAGCTTGTCGATTTCCAAAAAAAGAAGCCTGCTATGATATATATTTTTTTATATGCGGGTACTGGAAGTCGAACTCAGGACCTCGCACTTGCCAAGCAGGCGCTTATGCCGCTGAGCTATATCACCGGCCCTATGATTTTTTTTAAATGTGATTAACATTAACTGTTTAAATCAATTTAGGGAGGACTGACATCTATCAACAATGAGTCCTTCGTGCTACAAACATGCCTTATCTCTCCATTTATTTAGGTCTTCCTTTATTTCCTTGGTGATATTTTATAGTTTTCAGTGAACAGGTCTAGACTTATTTTATTAGAATGTATCCCTGAGGTGTTCCATTATTTTGGATGCTTCCAAAGTAAGTGCTTTTGCTCATTTTCCAATTGTTCATTACTAACATGGAAAAAATTGTGTTGATCTTACGTCTTGTGACCTTGCTAAACTCACTTATTAGTAGCTTTTCCAAAGATTGTTTGGGATTTTCTACATATGCAATATTGTTATTTGCAAATAAGAATTTTACTTTTTTAAACTTGGATGCATTTTACTTCTTTTTCTTGCATTACTGCATTGGATAGGATTGTTAATAGAATGTTAATGAAAGTGCTTGATGTAAACATCCTTGCTTTGTTGTTAATCTCAGAGAGAAAACATTTACTATCATTAAATATGATATAAACTACATTTTTCAAAATTCCTTTTATTCTTAGTTCACTACACATTAAATTTTGTCTGGTATTTTTTTCTACAGCCGAGGTGACAGAACCATTTAGCTTTTTATTTACTCACATGGTGAGTTATACCAACTGGTTTTTAAATTTTAATCTGTACTGCATTCCTGAGACAAATCCCACTTGGTCATTAATTTTCTCCTCACTGTTTTCACAGTATTTATTTAATTGGCTAGGTTTTTTTGTTAAGGATTTAGGAGTCTGTGTTAATGAAGAATACTGGACTATGGTTTTGTCACTTCTTTACCTGACTTTAGTATTACAGATAATGCTAACTTTATGAAATAAGTGGAAACTGTTCCTTCTTCCACTGGTTTGTGTGTGTTTGTATACGTAGGACTGAGATTTTTTCCTTAAAAGTTTCAGCTTCTGATTTCACTTTTTTGTTGTTCATTTTCTACCTTACTGATAATCACTTAACTTTTATTATTTCCTTCTTTCTACTCACTGTGGACTCAATTTGTTCTTACTTTTTCTGATTTCTTATGGTATATGCTTAGGTAACTAACTTCAGATCCTTCTTATTGTTCTCATAAAAGTACATAAAGCTATATGCTTCCTTCTAAAACACTGCTTTAGCTGTGGCTCATACATTTCCATATGCTCTGCTCTCATCATTCAGTGCAAAATACTTTAGAGTAATCTTTTATAATTTCTTCTTAGGTCCAGATATATGGAGGTTTCTAAATTCTTTTTGTTACTGGTTTCTAATTTAATTCTGATGGAGAACTTTAGGGTTTCACTCTTCAGAAATCTACTAAAACTTGTGTGGTACATTGTCTACCTTGGTGAACATACTTTGTGCATTTAAAGAATGCAGTTGAGAGGTATAGTGCTCAGATCCTTCATTTTAATCTAACTATTCTATTACTTGCTAAGAGGTAGGTTAAAATCTCCAGTAATGACTGTCCATTTCTCTTTTTAGTTCTGAGAGTTTTTGAATGATACCCCTATCCACTTTTGAAGCTCTGCTCTGTTTTTGGACACACATACACTTTAAAATCTTAGACATTCCTGTTTTTTCCGCTATCTCCACTATGCCACTCAGTGAAATTTTCATTTAATTACTACACTTCTCAATTCTCTTTTTGCATCTCTCTACTGAAATTACCTGTCCATTAATTACTTGAATATTGATTTTAACATTGAATTTGGGAGGGAGTATTGGGGAATGAACCCAGGGCCTCACATATGGACTCCTGAACCACTGAAAACATTTATTATGCTGTTTTTAAATGTCTGTGTCCTAAATCAGGCCACTTATTCCACATGATTTAGGAGCTTGGATAATTTCAACTTTTACCTGAGTTATACTGACATCATTTCTTACCCTTCCTAAGGCAAGTGGTCCATAAAGTATCCCCTGAGTAATGCACTGTGTTGAATTCCAAAAACATTTCAACAGACAGTATCTTTTTAATTAAGGATAAAAGGAATCAAGGACCTCTAATCTAACACAGGTTACATACAATGCAAACAAAAGTCACCTTCACAAAGTCAGTGGTACCAAGAACAAATTAAAGTACCATTACTAGCTGACTCCTGGCTTTCCTCTGGACCCTGTTAGTCTTTGTAAGAGTTCTAAAATAGTCATTAATGACAGGGAAAGGCAAAATTCACTCACTTGAATAAGAACTCCAGAGGTCTTCCCAAAGTAAATGTGAACCAATGTCAAGATGTAAATAAGTGGTCCTGAAAGCTCTGAGTAAAAAGAAGCAAAGTGTATCTAAAGGACTGGCCTTAATTTACAATAACAAGAAAAGTAATGTATAGTTTAAAAAGTTCAAGAAATTTTAAAACTAGATATTCTATTAGGAAAAGATAAACATGCTATGATAAACATCGATTAAGCATGTATGTATGAGACTCTGCTGTGTACCAATGGAGGTATGAAAACACCAAAGACTCAGTCCTTGTCAACAAAAATCTCACAACTGAGTGAAATGCATCAACATACACAAACAACAGCATTCAGTGGCTATAATGGCAGAATGTTCAAAGAGCCATGAAAATAAAAAGAACCGAGCAATTTCTTTTGAAAAGGTGGAAGGAGGGGAAAGAAGAGGTTATCTCTTTTCAGAGTAACACTGCCATTTGAGCTGAGCATTAAAGAATTAGTAGGATAGAAAGGAAGACCATTTTAGATACAATGAAGAATAAGGGCCTGGCAAGCACAAGGCCCTGAGTTCAATTCCCGGTTTAAAAAAAAAAAGAATAAGGGCAAAATATGAAGATATAAAACTGCACACAAAAATAAGAAATCTAGTAGAGGATAGTATGAAGTTGAGGGGCATAAAGCTGGAAGATGGCACTGAAAATGTGCAAGACATAGATTTGTGTTTTTATTTGTAAGCCATACTTTAAGGCACAAATGTAGAAGATGAAGAAAAAATACACAGAGACTCAAGGAAGGGGACCAGTTGAAAGTGAGATAGTAACCTAAGATTATTTATCATTAATTTTTTTTAATATCATTTCTTCTAATTACTGTTTCCATATAAAAATCCAGGATGTCAAAATATTGATGATTTAAGGAATCAGATGAAAGACTGAATTAGGGTCATGAGATTCCTAAACACTGCATCAATGGTGGCAAACTTACAGCACACATGTTGCAGCAAGCTGTTGTATCATCAAAAGCTCTAAAAGGTTCGCCATCACTGCACTATATAGATCAGCACTGCATTAAACTTTCACGTTGCTGGACACAATACACAACATTCACAATTAAAGGAGGAGACGTTCAACTTGGCTGCTGAACTGGATTAAGTCCATGGCCTGCTGGCTCCAAGGCAGAAACATTATGGCAGAGTGGTACAGTACAGCAAAGATGCCTGGCTCATGGTGGCCAGGGAGCAAAGCAGGGAACAGTGCTAGAGAAAAAGAGATGAGGGACCAGACATGTGGACACCTAGGACACACTTCTATGACTCACTCAGACACACCCAGAAGTGTGCTCCACAAATCCCCCAGGTGGACTGCAAAGTCACTAAAGTTGACATGCCACCCTAACCATCACAAGGACAGTACTTAGTATCTCCTTATAATAAAACCTATAGGAAAGCTGCGTCTTCTGGGCCTGTCTTATGCCTAACCTAGTCAAGGACAACAGAGAAATTCTAATGCTATGGTATCAAAACAACTGGTTGAATACATTCCACTATTTATCTGTGAACATACACAAAGAAAGTACTAAATAGAAATTCTAGAATTAAAATATCTAATAACTGAAATTTAAAAGTTCACTAGATTTGCTTACCAATATATCGGATAAAATCAAAGTACCAGAAATCTTAAAAGACAGATCAACAGAAATTAGCTAATCTGAGGAATAAAAGAATGAAAAAAATGAAAGTAAAGTGTCAGGAACTTGTGAAACAATGTCAAACATGTCATCATATTGGACACCTTAAAAGGAAAGGAGAAAAAAAATACGACCAAATAAATTTTTAAAGAAATAACTAAAAATATCCCTGGGTAAAAACCTTTTCTTACCAATTCTAGGAGACTGGCAAATCCAAAGCAAAATAATTACAAAGAAAACTACATTAAAGCATGTCATAGTCAAACTTCTGAGATCCAAATATAAAGAGAAAAAATCCTGAAAACCACCAAATAAGCTGGTGGAGGACAGGCATTATATACAGAGGAAATATATAAATGGCAGCTGACTTTTCATCAGAAATATTGGCGACCAAGAACAATGGAATACCTTCAAAATTCTTAAAGGTAAGAGTATCATGCAATCCAGGTCCCATATCCAGAAAAACATTCTGAGGGTAAAATAAAGACCCTTTTGCATAAACAAAAGCCTACAAAATTTGTCGCCTCTAGATCTGCACTGAAAGAAATGCCAAAGGACATTGTTAGGTTAATGGAAAAAGATACCAGATGGAAATCTGGATTTACAGGAAAGAACATCAAAAAGGTTAATGAAAGTTTTTTTCAACATAACTTCCTTAAATTAAAACTCTTTAAGGCAAATAAAACAAATCCTAAGATAGGATTTATGATATAAGAAGCACAAGATAGGACAATATCAAAAAGAAAGAGAATGAATGGAATTATACTGTTGTAAGGTTACTACAATTTGTATAAATAGATGGCAAGAGAAAAATGGTAGATGTTGTAAAACAGAACGTAGTATATTATCTCCAAATAACTTTGATAAGTTAATGGTATCTACTGTTAAGCTCCAGAGTTACTTAAAAAAAAAAAAAAAAAGCTAAAAAGTCAATAAAAGAAATAAAGAGTATTATAAACTATTTGATTAATGCCAACGGTTTCAGAAATGAAACACAGGAACAAAAAAAATAAAACACCTATCATAACAATAATTATGTTAAACATAAATAAGCACTCTAGTAACTGAAGACAGAATATTAGGCAATTTAAAAAGCAAGAGCCAAAGGCTACTAACTGTTTATGAGATATACTTTAAATACAAAGACATTCACAGACCAAAAGCAAAATACGGGAAAGAGATAGCCACAAAGTGGCATAAGAAAGCTAGAGTAGATAAATTAGTATTAGAGAAAACAGGCTCCAAAACAAAGAGCATTTTAAGAAATTAATAAGTGGGTTGAGGGCCAGTGAGATGGCTCAGCGGCATAAGCGCCTGCCTGGCAAGCGCAAGTTCCTGAGTTCGACTCCCGGTACCCACATACGAAAAAAGGGCTGGTGACATCGCTCAGCGGCACGGGCGCCTACTGGCGCGCGAGGTCCTAAGGTCGACTCCCAGTACCCCCCACACACACACAAAAAAAAAAACAACTGATCTAGGGCTGGTGAGATAGCTCAGCGGCGTAAGCGCCTGCCTGGCAAGTGCGAGGGCCCGAGTTCGTCTCCCGGAACCCACATATGAAAAAAGGGCCGGTGATATCGCTCAGCGGCACGGGCACCTGCTGGCGCACGAGGTCCTGAGGTCAACCCCCAGAACCCACAAAAAAAAAAAAAAAAAAGAAGAGGGTTGAAGGAGTAGCTCAGTGGTAGAATGCCTGCCTAGTGTTGGGTCAGATCCCCAGAACCATGATGGGAGGGAGGGGGGCTGGGATTAAAAAAATAAAAAAAAGGGAGAGACCATTTCACAAAGATAAAAGACCAATTCAACAGGAAGATTAAATCATACACAAATATTAATTTGAAATGGATCACTGTTTTAAATATGAAATATAATATTACCAGAAGCAAACAAACAAACAAAAAACAGAGAAGAAAAGCTTTGGTTAATTTCCTAGACAACACACAAAAGTTACTAAGCAGAAAACTAAAAATTGATAAATGAGTCAAAATTTAAATTTTCTACTTTTTCTTTTTTTGAAATAGAGTCTCACAATGTACCTGAGGCTGTTCTAGAACTCGCTATATAGCCCAAGCTGGTTCTGAACTCATGATTCTCCTGCCTTACCCTCCTGAGTGCTAGGATTATAGGAAAATTTCTATCCTTTTAAGATATTATTATGAAAACAAAAAGGCAAACGACAGTGTGTTTATATATGTGCATGTATATACATATAAAAATTTTATAACTCAGTAATGAAACCAAATTTTTTAGAAAGTGAAAGATTTTTAAAAAAACCTTCATAAAAGATAGACAAATGGCCACTAAGTGTATGAAAAAAATACTCAAAAATCAATGGTCACTAGAAAAACACAAATTAAAACCATGATGAGGGCCGGTGAGATGGCTCAGCAGCTTAAGCGCCTGCCTGGCAAGCGCGAGGGCCCGAGTTCGACTCCTGCAACCCACATACGAAAAATGGGCCCGTGATATCGCTCAGCGGCACGGGCGCCTGCTGGCGCGCGAGGTCCTGAGGTCGACCCCCGGTACCCACAAAAAAAAAAAAAAAAACCATGATGAGATACTATTTCATATCCAGCAGAATGGCCAAAGTTAAAAAAAATAGGCAATAACCAAGTGCTGGCCAGAATGCACAGCATCTGGAACTTTGATGCACTGTTGGTAAGAATGTAAAATAGCACAACCACTTTGCAAAAAGGATATGTGGTTTCTTATAAACTTAATCTTCCACACACCTACTGACCCAGCAATTCTAGTATTCAAGAGCACTAAAAGCGTATGTCCACAGAAAATGTGTACAAGAATTTCCTACTAGTCTCTCCACGTCCCAAATGTCCAACAACAGATAAACAAAACTGAGGTATATTCATACAACAGAATACTATTTAACAATAGAAAAAACAACTGATATATGAAACAGCATCACAGACATTGTGCTGAGTGGAAAAAAAGCACACATACATAAGTATATTCTAGGAGATTCCATTTCTGGAAGTTCCATTACATCAAGTTTAGGTGAATTACGGAAAAATCTACCATGGAGACTCAAGGATTATGATTTAAAACCAGGGTTTGACCACAGACTTCACTTTAAGATCATAATAACATATGTAAAAGAACTCTGAATTCTATAAAGCAGCACATAAATGTATACATTATTAATTCTTAACAATTCTGGTACAGCAGTAAAGGCTTCCTGAGGGAGAAGAATACAATACCTTAACCTATAAAATCTCAAAGATTATACATTCAGAATTCTACAACTTTGACCATATTGTCCAAAAATGAATGAATTGCAAAACTAAAGATGTCCTAAAACAAGTTGGGCATGGTGGCAAATACCTGTAATCCCAGAAGTCTGGAAGCCTGAGGCAGGAGGACTACAAGTCCAAGTGCAGTCTGGGCAACTCAGCAAACATTATAATGAGACTCTGTCTCAAAAATAAAAAATAGGGCTGGTGAGATGGCTCAGCAGCGTAAGTGCCTGCTTGGCAAGCGCGAGGGCCCGAGTTCGACTCCCGGAACCCACATACGAAAAAAGGGCTGGTGATATCGCTCAGCAGCACGGGCGCCCGCTGGTGCACAAGGTCCTGAGGTCGACCCCCGGTACCCACAAAAATAAAATAAAATAAAATAAAAAAAGGATTTGGGATGTAGCCCAGTGTGAAGGTCCTGGGTTCAATCCCCAGTACTGAGGGGAAAAAAGTCCTAAAAGATTAATTCTAGAGGGAATAAAAGTGGCACAGAAAACTAGGCAACATTCTCGATCTAGAAGAAATCAAATGAATACAGATAATCCATAAAATTCAGGAAACCTAAAGTAATCAAAATATAAGAAATGTATTAGAAATGAAGATGGGACAAAAACCAACAACAAACTTATATGTCTTTATTCTTATTATAAAATATTTATTACTTCAAAAAAATGCATTATATTTTTCTAATACTTTATTTCTGGTTGAAATTTTATGTCCATACAAAGTACTCTAGCTTTATCACATAATCTAGGACTTCTTTTTCACAAACCTCGGATTGAAAGTAGCCTTAAAAAATGTACTTGCTTAAGTACAAATAAATCCAAGAGGCTAATACTAACTTCTGACTCCAGAGGAGAGCTGTCTCTGTCATAGGCAGCTAACCATTTTAAATGGCTAAATCTACGAATTTTATGCTTCAACTAATCCTACCCACTGGCAAAATTAAGCATCATAGAATATTCTCTGTTCTTCCTGAGCTCTCAATGCACACCTATTTCAAGGGCTTCAGACATGGTACCAGATTCTTTTTGTCCCTGACTTCCATGGCTTTATACTATATCTTAATCTTTTCTCTCCCTCTCCCAGTTTATATTTGGCAATCCCACTTCCAAGGTTTGTTTGCCTTGTTTCCCCCCAACATTTTAGGATGCTATTCTTATCTGCATGTACTATATATAAAGTAACTGTATTTCCCAGTTTCAATCTTCATTTACACCTATTATACCTGTTACCTATCTTTCATTCTGTCAAGTTTCTACTTTGGGAAGGCGATTAAACAGACACTATTCAGATCACAAAAACAGACTATTAATGATCAAACACAGTAGGTACTTTGTCAAAGACAGGCTACTCTGGCTGGCTGACTGGCTGTATGAATGTCTGAACAACTATTCCAGTGCCAACTCAGGTTCCTGGAAAATCGTTTTTGAACAAATCCAGATTTTAAATTATTTATAAATACAATGATTACCAAGTTAAGCTAAGTACTGCCTAAGAGAGATAGTTAAGGAATATACTCTTAATCAATGGATTTAAATATGTAACTAGCATAATGATTATAATGGTTTCTCTAAATGTTAAATATATCCTATTATGTGATTAATAACTAGCAATATTTTGCTTTTAAATCACAGTACCTTAACCCTTTCAGAATTTTTAAACTGGAGATAAGGTTTTACTGCACCACAATGAATTTTTAAGATACAGATCCTCACCTACCTTTAATGTAATCCACTCACAATCCCAATTTAATATGACATTACTTTGGTGGTGTACTTTAATATTTGTTAAATTGATTACCGAATCTTACCCTAAAAGAAAAGAACTTCATGGTCAAATGAACTTATGACTAGCAACAAACCATATGCCTTACAAATGGTGATTAAATTGTGGTAAATCATACCACGGAATATATGCAATAAAATGGAATGAACTGATGCCTACAACATGGATTTGAATCTCGAATGCATTATGCTAAAAGAAAGAAGGCAGACTCAAAAGAACACCTACTATGAGTGCCACTTACATGATATTCTAGAAAAGGTAAAATTATAGGATCAGAAAACATCACTAGTTGCCAGGGCCTAGGGAAAGGTAAAGGGTTGACTACCAAAGGACAATAAAGAATTCTATAGCTTGATCATAGTAATGGTTAAAGTGTGTGTTTCTCAAAACTGCTAAAATTATACACCAAAATTATACAGAGTGTTTTACTATATGTAGTTTTTTAAAAATTAATTTGAGTTAAATATTTTTTAAAAGTAGTTTAGATCTTAAAAAGGAAACTACAGGGGCCGGTGAGATAGCTCAGCGGCCTAAGTGCCTGCCTGGCAAGCACAAGGTCCTGAGTTCAACTCCAGTACCCACATAAAGGAGAAAAAAGGGCCGGTGATATCACTCAGTGGCACAAGCGCCTGCTGGCAAGTGCAAGGTCCTGAGTTCGACTCCCGGAACCCACATTAAAAAAAAAAAAAGGAAACTACAAAGGCCAACAAACAACAAAATGTTCTTTTGCAGCCTTAGAACAGAAAATACTGCATGTGTAAATAAAAAGCAGCTGCAACTAAACTTCTCTGACCAGCAGTATAACATCAAGGCTCTAGTATAGGTACAACACTTCTGCTTCTGCAAAGTTACCTCTTTGATCTGGCCCCCATTTCTACCTAATCCAATCTTTCAAACCTTTTGAATACCTATGCTCACCCTTGGCTTTTTAACCTTGGTATGTCTAATGAATTACCTCACTCTCATAATCCATCTTTGCCTTGATATTCATTCACTGGCCCAAATCCATTTCTTTACTCTTGGACCTCAAGTTACATTAATTCCTCTAACTCCTAAATCTATCCCAACTTTGTTCTGACTGGTCCCTCAGCCAAACTTGATCATGTCATCTTCCCAGCCTTCAAACTGGGTTTCTTACCATGAATTAAAACCACGAAGGCTAGCAATTTCATCAATTCAAATGTTTCAGAATTGGCAAAATAAAGCCCATGTTAGGGTTTTTTCACTCCAATAAATACGATGTGCTTATTTTGTCCAACCAAATTAATACTTAAGTCGTAATTCCTGTTTTGTTGTGTACACAGACACAGAGTCAACCTTTTTCTCACAGAAATCATGTATTTTAAAACTAGTACATATTAAAATCACATTCTTATCTCCCTTTAGAATAAATACCTATGATTCCTGCAACACTTTATCACTTAATGTTATATTTTATATTCTCTCAAATCTCTCCAGTTTCCCTACATCAAAATGATGCAAATGAGATACTAGTGAATTATCAATAATTCGTGAGTAAACACAGCACAAGATTAACATGGCCAAAAAAATAATCTCCTTTGAAAAGAAAGTAATGAGTCAACTGTTACTGTCTTTTATGGACCAGAGAATAGAAATAGAAAAGGTCACTATGCAGGAAATTTTGAAAGTTATTTCTCTAGCAATGTTTGTTTCCTCACAAACCAAGAGACCCCAATCTTTACAGCCACTGAAATTTTATAATCTCTCCTGTCCAGGTAATAAAGAGCTTTCCCCCAACACCAGCAAAACAAAAAGCTCTTCTTCCTTACTATGAATTAACTGTAGTTAACCCCCCAGGATATGCGTAGCTGGCCTTAAACTTCTTAGCTAATTTTCTCAGTTCTATTAGAAGTTCTATGTCGTTAACTGTTTATGCAATTGTTGAAATTACTTCCTGTGATCTTTTAGTTCCTTTCAGGTCAAAGTATCATTTTTGTTAACTGGAGAAAAGAGAACAGGATTGAGAAAAAAATTAAGCTAGAAAGCATAGAAAGAGAACTGCCTTTTCTTTAAGTTTAGCTGATGATTTCTTTTCCATAATGTGAGCAAAATATTTACCTTAAAGATAATTAAGAAGTATTATGCACTGCAGAATAAAAAGACAAAGAATGTTTAGATCAAAATGTCAGCAAAAATAAAGAAAACAGAAATAATGAGAAGAGAGGAGACAGAAGACTGGATTTAAAAAATGGAGACAGACTAGAAGACAGACAGGGAGAAAAGGGTTATAACTAAGGGAAAAGAAATCTGTACCCCCCCCAAAACAGCAAAATCATGGATGAAAAATAAAATTTCATTTTGTACTTTTTTTTCTTTTATGTATGTATGTACATATGTATTTTATTTTATTTTTGGTTTCTTGAGACAGGGTCTCGCTGTGTAGTCCAGGCTAGCCTTGAACTCACTATGTAGTCCACGCTGGCCTCGAACTCATGGCAATCCTCTTCTGCCTCCAAAGTGCTAGGATTACAGGTGGATGCCATCATGTCTGGCTGTATTTCTTTTTATTTTATTTTTTTTTTTTTTGTGGGTACCGGGGGGTCGACCTCAGGACCTCGCGCGCCAGCAGGCGCCCGTGCCGCTGAGCGATATCACCGGCCCCTTTTTCGTATGTGGGTTCCGGGAGTCGAACTCGGGCCCTCGCGCTTGCCGAGCAGGCGCTTAAGCCGCTGAGCCATCTCACGGGCCCATCTTTTTAAAGAAAACAATATTGTAGGTATTTGAAGTGAATTTCAAGAAACAGAGGTGAATGGATTTCAGACCATCAATGTACATGACGGGGTACCAAATATAAATGGCTTTTATGACACCGATTTCTTACATGAAGAACTGAGTAAGAAAAAAAGCAGTCATATAAAAACCTTTATAATTCAACAATACACTTCAAGTCTATGCTGGTTTTTGTGCCTCTCCAGTAATACAATGTACAGAAAGCTATGCCATGAAAATACAGAAGAAGATGCTACCTACATGAGTTACTTCTACTTCTTGGACCTACTGGGGTCAGGCCACAGCTAGCAAAATCCTAAGGGGTTAAAGTCCACCCCATACCCATGAACCATACCCAAAAATCTACTCCCACCCCACCTTGGCTCAATGGTTTTCTCCCACTGTGGTGAGGGTGGTTTTGGAAAAGCTCCTCAAATGCCAGGAAACACTGTAATACAAAAAGAAAAACAATTCATAAGTACCAAAACTTAACTAACATTTTGGCCTCTCTCTCAAGGAAGACTGGTATATTGGAAAAAGCATTAGTCTACAAACCAAGAAACCAAGATTTTTTCACTTACTCGGCATTTATTCTAAGACTTCTGCTGTAATTCCAAATGAGTTAGGGGGCACTGAGAGAGAACCAAAAGACATACCCTTTCTGCTGTTACTAAACTGATAGAACATAAGCCAGAAGCTGCTAATAGCCATCTCTGCCACTAACTAGACTAAAAAGAAAGCCATCAGAAAAGTTAGCGAAACTAAGGAACAGAAAGAGACATTTGTGATGATATAATTTAAGAACCTAACTCTAGTTTCTTCTGAAGTACTCCATAAATTAATCTATGTTGGGTTTCTGTGACTTGCAAGTAAGTCTGGCTATTACACTTGAGTTTTAATTCCACAATGAATCTGAGTAAGTCACTTCTTATCTTCTGGCCTTAGTTTCTTTACCCTTATAAAATGGGATAGAAGTGAGGCTTTCAAAGTATTTTAAAAGCAATGGAATTTTGCTTTCTTTTTGAACAAAATCTCATTGTGATATCAAAAATGATTTTACTCAGATCAATGTATTTTGTAAGATCAAATTCACATCTACTTCTCACCAAAATTCAATCAGAACAATAGCTTATTTAAACTTCATTTTGAGACCAAAAATAAAAGTGATTCCATTTCTATAAGTATACTTTATAAGATCAAATGATATTCACTTGTGACCAAAATAAATGAGAATAATGATGTGTTTTGATACATACAAAACTTTAAAATTAGACACTAATGGTAAAAGCTGAAGCTCTTACTCTCAGGAGTCAATTCATTTCTGTATTTTGTTTTAGTTGCACATTACTGATTCCATAAGAATCAGCTGCATAAGCATGATTCCAAAAGAAAACTGCAAAGAGTAACATGTTTTCCACATCTGCATTACTCCATCATACTATTTCATTAAAGAGAAAAGCTTTAACTTCCCACTAAAGAACATTAGTCTGACAGCACAAGTTTTTAAAATGGGTCTTCAATTGGGCAAAATTTAGTACGCAATACAGTTAAATATTCATGTGTGTTTATTTTCTTTTCCATTTTTTTTAAGTTCTTTAAAAATCAAATTGAGGGCCGGTGAGATAGCTCAGCAGCATAAGTGCCTGCCTGGCAAGCATGAGGTCCTGAGTTCGGCTCCCAGCACCCACATAAAGGAAAAAAAGGGCCAGTGATATCGCTGATCGGCACAAGTGGCTGCTGGCAAGTGTGAGGTCCTGAGTTCGACTCCCAGTACCCACATTAAAAAAAAAAAATCAAATTGAAACTAAATGTTTACAGAATCCAATTAGCCCTCATAGATTTCTAATAAAATATTTTTCAATCTAATTCACATATACTATGAAAAATTACAATGAAAGATACATAGAAAATTCTAGTTCTTTTTAATAATGAGCTTGCATTAAAGGGAAAAATTTTTTGTCATCAATTGCTATCACATCTTAGTGAGTTATAAATATAGATAAAAAAATAAGACTTTAATAATCTACTCAGTCTTACTGATAACCACTTGATTGGGCAGATCACAGAAAGTGCAATAAAGTATTACACAGGAGTCTGCTTTAATATAGAAATGAAAAACTTTCCATCTATAACCTCAAGAAGTTAACAGTCTGGTGGAGGACACAATATATTCATACAACAAGGATGTCTCAGTGCTACCAGCCACTGTGCAAGCAATTGGGGCTAAATAGTGATGTTATCCCTACAACCTCATACGTTTAGACTTTAACCCAAGAGCAAAGAAGAATGAAAAGGTGGAGAGCGCAGACAGACACACTATATGATTACTGTAGTTAACATTCTTAAAAGATTGACAATTACTGTGTGGAAGTAACTAAATTTGAGGGAGCAAGTCCAAAAACAGAGCAGTTAGGCGGTATTAGAACAATGATAAGGCTACAAAGTAACAGAGACACAAAAAAGGGAAGGACAAACTCAAGGGAAGTATGGAGAAGCAAAAAAGCTTCGGAGACCTAATGTTATAGCTCAATCTTGAAAGAAAAGGACTAGGCCAGATAAATACAGAAAAAGATGCAATAAGACCACGTGAAAGTTATGTTTCAGAAACTTCAAGATGGTCCTCACACTGAGCCTTGAATAAAGTAAACTGCAGCTGTAATAGTAACATTAGGAAAATGAAAGATGATATTTTATAACAAACAAAGTAAACACCTCCAGGTACTTTTAAGAGGTACTTTTAAGCAGGGTGCTTATGCTTATGTGACCACTTACATTTTAGAAACATCCTTCCAGGGACAATTACCCTAAGGAAAAAGCCCAATCACCCCAACAAGAAGGTATCTTGGCAATAGTTATCCTGTCTTGAAATCCTAATGTAGTAAATTATCACGGTAAATTATCAACCAAACATGGTCCAACCAAGTACTCTATGCTTTAGAAACTAAGCCACTATACAAACTTCAGGCCACACTATAGTTGACACGGCTACTGAAATGAACAAAAAAATAATAATGTCTCCACAGATAAAATGCTAAAACTGTGATGGTGACAGAAGATAAATGGAGTCAAGAAGAAAACACAGCAACTAAGAAAACAGAGTATTAACAGAGAAACAATTTTATTTCAAAGTTAGAATACTTTTCCTTTTGTAAATTACACACAGATCCATCCCTTATATGTAATAATTAATAGACTGTGGTTTCTGACAAGCAATTCAAACACCATATTAATTTAATGCACAACACTTAAGAAAGAAATCAAAGACCAGATTAGAAAGTGTAAACAACAACAAAGGATTAGCTCTAGCTAGTTTCCTATTGCTTAAAAAGAAAGCTCTCCCTAACTGGTTGGTCTCTGAAGCATACCAACTAAATGAGAAGTAGAAGAGGGTAGGGGACACCTTGCTATTCCACAAAAGCTCCTGATCAACTAGACAAGTTCTCGATTCAAACATGACAAGAGACAGAAAAATCCAACTGCTTTGTTTTAAGAAAATGAATCCTGTGCTGGGGATAAAGCTCAGCAGCACAAGCACTTGTCTGGCAAGCGCAAGGTCCTGAGTTCGATTCCCAGTACCAAAAAAAAAAGAAAATGAATCCTACCTTTCCGGGGTCATCCTTGGATCGAGGCACTTTAAGGAAACATTTGTTGAGTGACAGATTATGTCGTATGGAATTCTGAAATTAAAGGAGAAAAGCCACTGGGTAAATGGAATCCAAAAAACCCATCTTTAAAAACAGAATCACAAACAAATATTTCTACACATTGTGATATAATTATAAATGGAATAAGCTTTTTTAAAATAAGCTTTAAATTTAAATTTTTCTGACTTTCAAATTACAAATACTGCAAAGGTAAGTAAAGATAATTTCTAGTGGATTCCATAACAATGTAATATATGTAGTTTTTTAAAGTTTGAAACCATTTAGTAAGGCAGAGAGATGCCTGTGATGTAATGTTAAATATTAAATGCTAACTACAAAATTGTATACGCACCAAGGCTTTAATAGTTTTAAATTTATTTATTCTTGGAAACAAACCAGAATGCAAAATGTTAGAAGTTATTCTATGTGGGATTTTAGGTGATAACTACTGTTTGTTTGTTTTTTAACTTTCTTGCTAGGTCCAAATGGTCTACAAGGCGCAAATATTACCACCTTTTCAGTTTTTTAAAATGTTAACAGCTGGGGTGTAGCTCAGTGGATGAGTATCTATCTAGCATGCACAAGGCCCTGGGTTGACCTCCAGCACCACCAAAAAAAAAAAGGCCAATTAGGTTCTTATTATATTTGTAAGAAAATACACAGCAGTGGAGGGAGACAGAGACAGGTGAGGGGGTGGGGGCAGATAGACACTGGCAACAGAGGACTAGGACGAACGTCTAGTACCCGAAATGTAGCAGAAAAGAATAAACAACTTGGGTGGCAGGAAAATGTCTTTGGAAACCTGAAGAGTCTATGAACCAGAAAATCTATTCATGAAAAAGTGGGATTTCAATTCTTACAAAAAATACTCAAAGTCCTTATCTTCTCAATTGAATGTTCCCAAGTCTACTCCCAAATACTTCTGTTTGTTCCCAAAGGGCTAGGGATTTGGTGGCGAGGGGATCCAAGTGGATTTTGCTATTGCTTACAATGGCAGCTTTGGGGTCATTTTACTTTTTAATATAAAATTCAGAAGTCTAAGAATACCTGTATCAGCGGCATAAGCGCCTGCCTGGCAAGCACAAGGTTCTGAGTTCGACTTCCAGTACCCACATACAAAAAAAGGGCCGGTGATATCGCTCAGCGGCAGGGGCGCCTGCTGACACGCGAGGTCCTGAGTTCAACCCCCAGTATCCACAAAAATAAATAAATAAATAAATAAATAAATACCTGTAGTAAAACCTCCCTCCCACAAGGGCAATACTGGGATTTAAAAGCTTTGAAAAGGTATACAAGGAATATAAATGCAAGCCTCTCTTATTACCAAAGTAGAAATTTTAAACTTTTAAATGGGAATTCAACCTCTGCTTGGGATGTAAACAGCTACAAAAGATAATGCTCCCTCTTCAAACAATATGAAAATACCAGGTAAGCTTTGAAAAAATAAAGAAGAGTACCTATTTTTGAGCATACCAGAGAGCTCAGGTTGCAAGGGAAGCCAAGCAAACTACATTCCTAAGAGGGAAAAAGGCTATTCAAGGAGAAACTGGACACTCAAGCTATCTTACCTTTGGCAGAGCACAGAAAAAAGAACTGGCAACCATTAAGCAGGTAATAAAAAAATTAGCTAAAATTTTAAAGGCCAAGCATGGGCTAGTGAGTCAGTTTAGGTTAACAAGGGCT
This sequence comes from Erethizon dorsatum, assembly GCA_028451465.1. Classification (NCBI taxonomy): domain Eukaryota; kingdom Metazoa; phylum Chordata; class Mammalia; order Rodentia; family Erethizontidae; genus Erethizon; species Erethizon dorsatum. Next base: position 101,420,600 of record CM051827.1, on the reverse strand, counting down.
CCAGGGACAAGGGAAGAGCTACTGGTGTGAGAAAAAAAGACAAAACCAAAATTTTTTTTTAGCCTTGACAGAGGTACAGGAAACCACCTTCAGCCCAGGATCCCATACTTTCACCATGCAGAGGTCTGCTACAGACAGACATGGGACAGGAAACTCCCACCTAAAAGCAACTACAGACACAAGGCTAGTTTGGGCTAAGAGAAAGAAACTGAAAAAAAGCTGACCTCCAAGTTCAGAGGCCTGTGTAAGATTGAGACTGGACCAACAGAACAGAGAAACCACTTGCTCCTACCAAAAACCTAGCTCTGCATAGCAACAGCAGGTTACTGACAGAGGGACAAAAGCATTGAGAGACACTCCCATCTATCTACAGCAAGGTGGAAAGACACAATTAAATCTAAAGAGATGGAAAAATGAAAAAATTCTACAGCACTCAAGCTTCCCACCAAGCACAAAGTAACAGGAATCTATTACTGGAGGAATGCGAAGTCTGTAGTAAAGACAAAGACACCATCAACAAAACCCAAATTTAGCTCAAGTACTAACAGACTGACTCAACTCCCCACATGAATGGACTGAGAAAAAAAATGCTTGTCCTTTTTACAAGTACAAATGCTATTTGCTTCAATCTCTATCATTTTTCTACACATGTATCTGCTACTTGGTCAAAAAGTGTAAGACATGGCTGGGGATGTAGCTCAGTGGTAGAGTGCTTGCCTAGTACCCACAAAGCCCTGGTTTTGATCCCTAATAAAATAAAGTATTTAAAATAAAGTATAAGACACAGAAAAGCAAGGAAATTCCACTGTCCAGAGATAATCAACAAACCCAAACAAGAGACAGCTCAGGTGTTACAGAACCATCACACAAAAAACTTTAATATGATTAACATGTTAAGAGATTCAGCAGAAAAAAATAAAAGGGTAACTTGCACAAAGAGAAAGGGAATTTCAGCAGAAATGCAAAAACTGTAAGAAAGAAACAAATGTAAATAACAAATAAATACAATACAAGCAAAGATTATTAGTAATTCCCAGCTAGGGGTGTAGCTCAGTAGATTAGTGCTTGCCTAACATACACAAAGACCTGGGTTCAATTCCTAACACTGCCTCCAACCCAAAAAAAGATAAGGAATTCCTCAGATAGGCTCATCAGTAAACTGGACACAACTGAGAAAGGCTTGAAGAACTTGAAAACAGATCCACAGAAGATTTCCAAACAGATCAGTACATGCTGCATGCATGTGCATACAAAGACTTTTAAAAATTTTTCAGGAAAGACCATCTGGGAACTATGGGATAATTCATGTAATTTACATTTGAGAAGGAGAAAGCAAAGAGAATAAGACAGAATGAGGGCCGGTGATATAGCTCAGCAGCATATGCACCTGCCTGGCAAGCGCGAGGTCCTGAGTTCGACTCACGGTACCCGCATTTAAAAAAAAAAAGACGGAATGAAAATCTGAAAAAGTTAACAGCCAAAAGAATGCAAGACATCAACCCACATATGTAAGATTTTCAAAGAACACCAAGCACCAAGCAGAGTAAATTAAAAATACATACCCAAAGGCTGGATGTATAGCTCAGTGATACAGTGCTTGCCTACCATATGTGAGACCCTGAGTTTGATCCGCAGCATGACCTGCGCCCCCACCAAAAAAACTACACTCCTATATATTCATCATAATAAAATACTAAAAACCAAGATGAAGAAAACATCTCAAAGGCAGCTAGAGACAAAAAAAGATCATGTATAGAGGAATAAAGATAACAACAACAGTGAACTTCTCCAAAACTGTGCAAGCCAGAAAACAATGGAGTGATACCTTAAAATGCTCAAAGGAGGAAAAAATGTAAATTACATAGTGAAAATATCTCTCAAAAATGAAAGCAGATTAAGGACTTACACACACAGCCACATGCACGCACACAAAGCTGAAAGCATTTCCTCTAGTACCAGCTGGCTGATAATTTTATAAGGAAGTTCTTCAGGTGTTAGTATGAAACAAAACGGAAACTTAGATCTACAAAATGAAATAAAGTGTGCCAGAAATGGTAGACATGAAGGTAAATTAAAAAAAATTTTTTTTTCTTGCTTGTAATGGCTTTAAGAAATAAATTAAATACATAAAAATCTAGGTAAATATAGCCCAGCATGGTAGTAATCCCTGTATCTGTAATCCCAGCACTGGGAGGCTGAGACAGGAAGGACGATCACAAGTCTGAGCTCAGCCTGGGCAACTTAAGAGAGACCCTGTCTGAAAGGGAATGCAGCTCTGTGCAAAGGCCCTTGTTTCAACCCCCACTACCACCAAGAGAGAGAGAAAGAGAGAGACAGAGAGACAGAGAGAGAAAGAGAACAAATATTATAAATTATAGGATTACGATGTATATAAAAGTAAAATGTACCCCACAAAAGAAGGGTCAAAGCAATTGGAAAAACAGTTTATATAAAGTTCTTATACTGTATAAGAAATGGTTTATACTATTTGAAGGTAGAGGGCAGTAAGTTAAAGATGTTCCAATGGACTGAATGTCTGTGCAACCCTCAAAATTCTTAAGTTGAAACCAAATGCCCAATGTGATAATATTTGGAAGCAGGGGCTTTGGAAGGTGACTGGGTCATGGTGGCTGTCCTAATGAAAGGGATTAGCGCTTATAAAAGAAGCCCTAGGACCTCATTTGAATCTTCTAACAGGTGAGACTAAAACAAGATAACCATCTATGAACCAGGAAATGGGCCCTACCTACCTCACTACAACCAGAACATTAGCTTTCAGTCAGCAAATCTCCCACCCAGGTCCTTGATCTTGGACTTCCCACCCTCTAGGACTGTGAGCAAGAAATGTCTATTGTTTGTAAGCCACACACTCTATGGTTTTTGTTATAACAGCCTGAACAGAGTAAGACACTTATATACAGTAAATCTAAAGCAATCCCTAAAAAGTTTGAAAAGAAGTGTAACTATTAAAATAAACATGGAGGGGCCAGTGAGATGGCTCAGCGGCGTAAGTGCCTGCCTGGCAAGTGTGAGGTCCTGAGTTCGACTCCCGGAACCCACATAAAGGACAAAAAGGGCCGGTGATATCGCTCAGTGGCACAAGCGCCTGCTGGCAAGTGCGAGGTCCTGAGGTCGACCACCGGTACCCACAAAAAAATAAGTAAATAAACAAACAAATAAACATGGAGATAAAATGGAATCATAAATACTGAATTTAACTCTAAAAGATAGGTAAAAAGGAAAACCATCAGGTAAGCTGGAGTTAATCTACCCATCTCAAAAGTTCAAGATGGGAGATAAAAACAAATCAAGATGGTAAGACAAAAGAACTATTTTATAAATAGTTCAGCGTGGACTTATACCAGGAGAAGAACAACTTTTCACTTGGTCTTTCTCCTCTACAGAAAGTTTAAATGTTGGAAAATTTCAGGTTCCTGTCCTGTGTCCTTTTTCCATTTCTGTACTTGTTGTTGTCTAGCCAATCTCATCAACAGCCATGGCTTCAGTGACCAACTATGTCACTTAAATCTAATTAGATCACCAACCAACCCACACCTTTCTCCTGAGTTCCTAATAGGTATTTCCAACAATCAACTGCACATCTCCAGAAATCTTTCAAACATGTTTAAAACTAAACTCAATCTTTACACCCAATGTGATCTTCCAGTTTTCCCTTTTCATTTAAAGATACTCTTCACATTATTGCTCCAATCAGAAGCCTGAGACATCCTTTCCTAGTCCTTGTTCCTTGCCATCTGAAACACATCACAAAATCTTATAAATCCTACCTGAGATCTACCTATTTTATATTTGTGTTTACTATTTCAGTCCAGGAAACCAGTCTTACTATGATTAACACAATAGCTTCATTCTAAATAGTGTCCCCTCACATCTCTTTGTCCCCTTCCATCATTCTCTACTCTGTAGGTAGTTAGGTCTTCGCCATGCAAACTTGATACTACTCCCTCACTTAAAACCTTTCAATGGGCCAGTGAGATGGCTCAGCAGCATAAGGGCCTGCCTGGCAAGTGCGAGGGCCCAAGTTCAACTCCCAGAACCCACATACGAAAAAAGGGCCGGTGATATTACTCAGCGGCACAGGCACCTGCTGGCGCGTGAGGTCCTGAGGTCGACCCCCGGTACCCACCAAAAAAAAAAAAAAAAAAAAACTTTCAATATCTTCTCATTGCACTTCAGAATAAAAACCCAGAAGTCTAACTCTACCTCACTGTCTCATTTATCCCCTTTAATATTCTCTCTCACCTTCTAAGCTTTCCCTAAATTGCTACCTCTACAGAGATTACGGACCCCAGCTTTACTCTTCCCCTTCAACTACATGAATTCACTCAGCTTTGATATGTTATTAGTTTAAACATCAGTTATTCTGGAAAGACCGTTCTGATAGTCATAAGTTAGGTCAGGTTGTACTCTAAAATACTTCTTTATCATCCTGGATTTCTCATACACCTGCAATTATTTGCTCCCTCCTCCATATTATATTTTCTACCAAAATAGAAATAGGCTCCACTGGGGCAAGGACCTTACCTATCAATGTAGAACCTAAAATACAGTGTTTTTCATATGGTAATCACAAATCTATTGAAAACAACATCAAGAGCATATTTACAAAACAAAAACACCCACAGAGATACATATACACATACACACTACAAAGTTACTTCAGACCTCACAATTTGGATGATCTCTTATCCCCAATAACCCCAAGAAAAGAAGTCAGAACAAAGATCAGAATGATCCAGGTTAACCTGGAGAAAAATGGCTCAGGTTATTGGCCTTGAAAAATTCCCAAAAGCAGCTTCACAGAAGTAATTTAATGCAGACTCCTAGGATACAACCGAAGTGACTAATGAAAAGAAAGAATCACTGGATTTGTGAGCAAAGAATCTGAATTTTAAAAGCATTCTAATTGATTTTTATTTTAACTTGAGTTAATCTGGTACCTCCAATACAATTAACCACTACATACCTACCTGTATCTTTCTTCTCCCACTGTGTCATGGTTCACTCCCCAAATCTAATATATGTACTACTTTGTTCTACCCTATCAGGTACACAGCATAATTTTGGAATTGCTGCCAACTTCCTTCTTCCTAACTTCTTTTCTTAAGTATGAGAAGTAGAGAACGCCTCTAGTAAAGTAGTAACTGAGGTAAAATAGAAGAAATGGGTAGAAAAGAAAGAAAAATTGTAATTTTAAAATTGTATTCCTAACACATTCCTGCCAGCTTGAACCAGCAGTTGTATATGCGTGACTATCCCACTGGGCAGCATAGGACAGTCACACGTGCACTACCCACGGTTCAGAGCCGCCCAGCCACAAAGACATACAAATTACCGCCCCATTGTGAACGTGTTAAGAAAACTGCAACTTTAAGACACAAAGTTACCTAAGGTTACAGTGCTTTCTTTCTCCTTCCAGGAAACTTACTCCAAAAATTCCTAACGGTCTTAGAACTATAATAAGCCTGTAAATTAGGCCTGTGCTTTTTACCTGTTAAGTGAGCCTGTGTTTTCTTCCCATACTATAGATTCACAAATCCCAAAGACTGCCATCCTCAAGGAACCAGCACTATAGAGGTTAGCATGTCTCTAAACTTCAAACATATATGAATAGTCTGCATTCTGATCTAGCCCACTAAATAAGTAACCTGACAGACACTAGGACACACATTCCAGCCCCAGACCGTAAAGCACCTCACTCTGTGAGCATCTACACTCCCTCCTAAGCGTATACTTCTCTTTCTGCCTAATAAATCTTTCTATGCCTCTCACCAACACAACCTGCAATTCTGTTCTGTAAAAAGATCTGTCAGTGAACCTACAATGTACCCTATGGGCTGGGTGAGTTGAGGTTCCCATCTTCTTTGGGGGAACCTCCTCAGATCCCTTCTGATGATATCCTTTGGTGAGTCAGGTAAGAGGTAAACTGAGGCACTGATTTTGGTAAGTTCAACTGAATGTTTTACTTTCAACACTCTGCCCTCTCTATGGCTTTCTCTCTCTGCAATTCAGTTTCCCTTTTCAGTGGTCAAAGGCTCCCAAAAATGAGTGCTTACATATAAAAAAAAGTGCCTACCTAAAAAATGAGTACTCACATATAAAAGCACTTAAGATGAGTTAGTTTTGCTCCCCCTAAGCAGAAATGGAAAGAAGTGTCAGGGGTATGCCCCAAGACATGCAGTGATTTCATCAGAAATTCCTTTAGGTCAATCTAACCCATTCCTGGGTCAGACAGAATTTTAAAACTTGCTCTTCCAGGAAGACACATGGACTGCCCACCCAGTGTCTGGAGCAAACCTTTTGCACACAGAAAAGTGAAAGCTAATCCCAAAACACAGTATGAGGAAACCAACCTCAGGATGACACCTGAGGGAGAAACTTCCAAATATGCACATTTTTGGGCCCTAACCATATTAGATAAAAGGAAATCCTTCAAACTGGTATGTTTATCTTTAACCTCTCCCCCCTTTCTTTCTTTCACTCTCCAAACAGAATGAGACAAGTGTGGTCTGCCTAAATTGTCACATATCTACTTTTTAGGATGGCTGGAGGAATCTACAATATTATGCAAATTAAAGAGGCAACTGGGTGACAGCTGACACTGTTTTTTGATGCCAGATTGGGTCTCCTAAGAGCCTTAAACTAGTAGGAGCCCACTTTTTTTCCTTCAATAAAATTCTTTCACCTTCTGCACTATCCTTCATCCTTTTCTAGTCTGAGCCTGCCATCTGTTTCTAGCCCTTTAAAAGGAAAACATAAATCACTTAATTTTGTGTTCCTAAAGGGGTGGTAGAGTGAATGACCAAGCAGAAGTGACATAGGTGATAAGGGTGTGGCAAAGCTGGCTGGGGAAGTAGGCATGACCTGTTAATGACAAGATCCCAGAACACATGCGCAGAACAGTTCCCAAAGCCCTGCACATGGATTTCTCGAGAGAACTTGAGCAGATTTTCAATAGGATGGCCTAGACCTGACATCAGCCTGAGGCATGGCATCCCAGCACCCCCTCTCAGGACCCATATGTAGAAGTTCTTCCAGGTTTCCTTAAAATTTAGACAGTATAGAAGGACACAGATGCCAAGAAGAGCTGGCTGGCTATCATGGCTTTCCTCACAATAGCCCACCCTGCTTTCTCCAAGGTGTTCTTTAATCTTCCTTTTTCCTCTTTTACTTGGCCCAAGCTCACTTTGCAGAGCCAGTTTCTCTCTCACTCTCCATTTTTACTTTTTCAAATAAACTTTGCCACTGCTTTTTGCTTGTTTCATTCAATTTTTTGTTTGAGACAATAACCTGGAATCCAACTCCAGAAGGAGAAGCGAGCAACCCAAAACCAAGTAACATTTGATTGGTGAACCACTTTTAGAAGAAGCTGCCTGATAATAGAAGTATCTGAGATGAGGGCCAAAAGTTCCCACAATGCCAGCAATGATGGGGGGAGGGCACTTTCCCTGGGGGTGACTGACATGTCTATTGCTGGTGCTGTGGGGAGTAGTAATCACATCTGTCTCCTCCCCTCCACAGCAGCTGGGTGTCCACCCAGTAGCCACTCCTACCTAGCTTTCTGTACCACACCGTACAAGTAGGGCCCAAACCTCCCCCCACCAAGCTCTGCTGAGGTCAGATCCTGCCTAAGCCTAAGGAATACACGGGGCCATGCTCCAGGGATGCATGCCCTATTAGTGACCTGCAAGACACAAAGGCTTGGCACCGGGGTGGCACCATCGCAGAGGGGATGAAGGGGAAATGGAATGGTGTTGGAGGTGACATCACAGCACAGTGGATGCAGTGAGGACGCAGTATGTCCAGGACAAACTGCAGTGCTGCAAAAGCCAAGTACCTGCTGGTTTCCTGGGCCCTAGTACCCTTTCGTCTGCCACTTCCCACAGCCCTCTCTGGGCTCTAGTGTCAATTTTTCTTGTTTGATTTTTTATTTTCTTGCAATAATCTAAGCCTTGTGTTTATCTCCCTACTTTAAAAAAAAAAAAAGTCTGTGCTTTGTAGCTACTTTGTACAATGAGGCACCTCCAGACTTCTTTAACCCTGCAGACTTTCCATGAAGTCTTTACATAACTTACCATTCCCTAAAGATCTTGGAGGTGACTTTCTAAAAAAAACCTAACCCTTTTTTTTTTTTTTTTTTTTTGTGGGTACCGGGGGGACGACCTCAGGACCTCGCGCGCCAACAGGCACCCGTGCCACTGAGCGATATCACCGGCCCCTTTTTCGTATGTGGGTTCCGGGAGTCGAACTCCGGCCTTCGCGCTTGCAAGGCAGGCGCTTACGCCGCTGAGCCATCTCACCGGCCCAAAACCTAACCCTTTTGCATGACTTTTTTCCTCCCTTTCTCATTTATTAAAGACACAAGCAAGTTTGCATACTTGTAGAAGACCCAGAAATATGGAAACAGATTTCTGCATGATAGCAGGGACATCCAGACAGCAGTCATGACAGAAAAGTGGGGCAGTACTGTTGCCCATCTCTGGGTAAACTGGGATGGGCCCATTGCCTGACCCCAAGAAAACTAGAACTGACCCGTGTTGCCAGATCCCAGGGTAACTAGGTTGAGTTAAATTGCTCAATCCCAGGAAAATTGGGGTCAGTATGTTGCCTGACCCAGGGAAAACTGAGCCTAACCAGTGTTACCATATCCCAGAAAGTTGGGACAGGCGAAAGATATCTGATCAGGGGCAGAAGACCTAAAAGGATACTGTCTTTTCTCTTTTTTCTATTTTTTTTTTAGAAATATACAAGGGAGATCTTGGAGATGCACACATTTTATGAGATCATGCACCACTCAGTGTTTAGCCCCAAAACGTCCCCATAGGGTATACTTTATAAAATTGGGACCATTTCAAAACAGGACTTTTTTGTTAACATTGATTTTTCTAATTCAGCCTGTCCTCGATGTAAGTTGAAGAGCATAAAGACATGCCTTCAAATTTGATTTGTTTTGTAACAAGGAAAGAAAATGAACAAAGAACCTATCTGGCAATTTGCAACTCTTCTTTCTCCCTTCATCAGTTTAATTCTATGATGTTAGACTAACTAGAGTATTATAAAAAAAAATCTGTTATGATTTATGGATTGGTACAGCCTAGGAAGCATTCTGACTAGTCTATTTATAATTTAAACTTCAAAAAAGGGACTATTATATTCCAATTGACCAATGCATCTAAAACTGCACTCTGACTTAATGTAATTGTTTTATGTGTCACGTAAGTTTTTTTTGGTCTATCTTCCTTCTAAGTGGTTTTTGTAGTAACTGGCTGAAGTGTCTGCAACTGCTCCATTTACTACATTTTTTTAAGCTCATTTTATTTTGTTTCTTCCTTTTAAAAAATATTTATTTATTGTCTGCTTAGAAACTGCTGGCTCAATGTTTCAGTTTTTTACTAAAACAAAACAAAACAAAAACCAGTTATACAGATATTTGAGGACTAACAAACCCACTTGGGATTAAGAAAACAAGAAAATTCAACAGCGGTCTCTTTAAAATCCAGTCACTGCTATGGGAGCTACTGGATTCAACTTGCAAATAAAATCCATAAAATTTGGTAACATAAATGTTATACATATATGATCTTGGTTAATGTGCAGATGGTTCTATTTGCTACCCTTAAAAACAGATAAAAAGGAGAAAAAATGTGGCAAAAAAAATGAAAAAGTTTTTATAAATAGGGAAGGGAAGAGGTGTTGAAGTGGGGGGAGAGAAGCAAGATATATCATGTACAGGTACAAATTCCCTATGATGAATGTGATCATTACGTATCCCTAAAATGTACCAATAAACAATTAATTAAAAAATAAATAGATTAAGATAAAAATCTCCAAAAAATTTGAATTGGCTTGCACATAATTAATTAACCCAGATGTCTTCTAGTTACATGACCTACATAAATCTTTAGCAAACAAATTAATTTAAATTGGTTGATAAGAGAAAAAAGTATCTTTAAAACTGTTAACATTGCCAAGCGTTATGGTACATGCCTGTAATCCCAGCATTTGGGAAGCAGAAGCAGGAAGACTACCTCAAGTTTGAGGCTGGCCTGGGCTACACAGTGAGTTCAAGGCCAGCCTAAACTACATAGCAAAATACTGTCAAATAAATAAATTTGCTTACATTTTTGCCTAGATTGTTAGCTGTCAGAGTAATACTTAATCTTTGTTAGATATTTAAGATAAAATATCCATTGCTCTCTATGTTTCAAGTACTCCAATGGGTTTTCTTTGGCAAAGAAATAAAGAATTGTGTTTGTCTAATACCCTGATTGTCATGATTAATATAAATTAGTTAAGACAGGTAAATCAAAAAAAATGTATGTGTTTATAATAAAACATCTGAGTCATCAGTTGCTAAATGTAAATTCAAGCACTCTTAGAGCCGGACGTGGTGGTGCACACCTGAAATCCTAGCACTCAGGAGACCGAGGCAGAAGGATCACTGTGAGTTTGAGGCCAGCATGGGCTTCAGAGTGAGTTCAAGGCCAGTCTAAACTACACAGCGAGATCCTGTCTCAAAAAAAAAAAAATACTCTTAGCTTCTTGAGGTCTATAAAAAACACTAGACTTGGGCCGGTGAGATGGCTCAGCGGCGTAAGCACCTGCCTGCCAAGCACAAGGACCCGAGTTCAACTCCCGGAACCCACATACGGAAAAAGGGCCGGTGATATTGCTCAGTGGCACAGGCGCCTGCTGGTGCGCGAGGTCCTGAGGTCGACCCCCGGTACCCACAAAAAAAAAAAAAAAAAACTAGACTGTATCTGGGTTTTCACAATTATTAATATTTTAAAAAGGAAAGGCTTAAGATCGTATTCTTAAAAAAAAAAAAGGATTGTATTCTTCATAAGCTTACCAAGAGATAAATGTATAATACTATATAAAAAATTACTGCATATAACTAAGTTGGCTATAATTAAAAGTTTAAAGAGTTTTCTATGTTTAAGGCAATAAGATTTTTCTAAAAATATTGATCTGTTCATCAATGTGTTCTTGCTAAAAATTTACAACTATCCCAGGAAAGAAAGGTTTTATTTTTATCAAGATAATTTGTGTTTTCCGCTGCTAGGATTTTAATTTTTATTGAGTTTTAAGAGAGTCAAATATAAATATATGTCTCTTTGTTGTAAAGTCTTTAAGTGATCAATTTATAACTGGTCAAATAATTATTCTTTTAGGTTACAGTGTACTTGGTGCTCTCTCGCTCGCTCTACACACACACACACACACACACACAGAGGAAGAGATAATATACACATGCACACATATCTAAGGACTAAACAGACGGTGTATCTGAGCCTTGTCTAAATGTACAAAATTTATAGTTGAAGTACGTAAGTTTAATACATGCAAAGTAATCAATAAATATTTTCTTCTATATAATATGTGTTGTATCTAGACTTAAAACAGTCAAAACTTTTGACAATGCTTTTTATATTTGGTACAATAAAAAAAAAAAATCTTCCCAGTGGGACAGTCCTGCCATTTAAAACTTGATCTAGGGCCAGTGAGATGGCTCAGTGGCGTAAGCACCTGCCTGACAAGCGCGAGGGCCCGAGTTCGACTCCCAGAACCCACATATGAAAAAAGGGCCGGTGATATCGCTCAGCGGCACAGGCGCCTGTTGGCGCGCAAGGTCCTGAGGTCAACCCCCAGTACCCACAAAAAAAAAAGAAAAAAAAGAAAAAAAACAACTTGATCTACATCTACTGGGTTGAACTAAACAAATATTCTGTTAATGTATAAAAGAGATCCACTTGTATTGGATAAAGCCGTCTACAGTCATAAGCACCGTTTCTTGAATTTACAGGAGGTCTAAAGCTGTCCTTTGACTCCTGTCAGTGCTGTTACCCTACACAGAACTATTAAAGGATTCTAAATTTTGCCTCAAGAGTAAAATTTTGCCTAAGTTAGTGTGTGTGTGTGTGTGTGTGTATATATATATATATATATATATATATATATATATATATATATATATGTGTGTGTGTGTGTATATATATATGTATATGTATATATAAGACTTCTAGGTAGCTATGATGCTAATTATTGCTAACTTCTATGTATGTTAAACACATTTATGTTCCCCAAGCATAAAAGCCTTCTAAAATACGAAGTTTAGGTAAACACCTTACCATACTGTTGTATTTCAAACTAAAATTACTTGTAATGACAGAAACATAATTTTTGTAGCTCTGTCTTATGACCATGATTTTTGAGTAAAAATTTCTGAAAGCCCAACGGTCCTGTTATATATAATGTCAGTCACAACTGTTATTCTAAAGTGTTGTATATGATACATAGTAATAGATTGTTCTGTCAGCTGCAAAAGCATTTCTCAAAGCTTCAACAATACCTATTCTATGTCTTTTTTCATCTATATGTTTGGCTTTTCTTTAAAATATATGCAGCCTGATTCACAGAAAGAACTCTAACAAGTATCCAGGTCCCATTACCCCAACACTAAGTCTATCCCTAATATCACCCTGATGCCAGTGGTAGTTCCGAGAAGTGAAATAGGGGGACCTGGGCCCCAAAATCAGGTACCCCATACCCCAATACCTGGATCCCATAACCCCAGCATTAAGTCTAACCACATCCCACATCCCCAACGCCAGTTGGGTCGCTGAGAAGCAAAATCAGAGGACCTGGACTCCATAAATGTTTCTTAGTTCAGGGTACTAGATTTGCTTTTGCTGTTACAAAACTTCGTTAACTGTTTTCTGCTATCATTTTGCAGGAGTACAGTTTCTAACAAACAACTTACGTATTTTAAGATGATAGCCATCACCTGTTAGACAGATACAATATGATGCTAGTTCCCAATGTTAATGCTAACCCTCATTAAGTAAAAGAGGTTAACTGTCTTCCAGTTTCATTTTATATTTCAAAGTACCACACTATGGGGGGGGATTACAATGGTTAGGATTAAGACTTATTACTCCCATCTCGAGAGTGATGTAACTGGCCTTCTGGATGCTCAACAACTGAGAATTAGAGACCAAAACTACAAAACAAAAACAAAAACAAAACAATAAAAATGCTAAAAGGACACTCAATATTCTAGCCTTCACCTTCCAAAGTCAGCCAGTATCCAGGGAACGGTAGAACAAAAAAGATCCTGGAACTCTGGGGGGTCACCCAATCCCTCAAACAGGGAACCTGAGGACCCCAGAGACTAGGAGCCAGTCAATGTGATTTCTGCAAGAGGAGGGTCACTAGAGAAGAGAATATCCTGAATGCTTTCCAGAGAAGTGACCTGGCCAAGACTTTGTCCCATCCTGGCAGATGATACAACTGGTAGAGCCAAGAGGCTCCTCACAAGGCCCCAAAAGTAACACTCGAGGAGCCTTGATTGACCTTAACAGAAACAGAAAAAAAATATTTTGACTGACAAAGTCTTCTTTTGACTTGATCTTAAACATCCAGTAATTAAGTATAACTGAAAACAGAGTAAATACTGTAACAAAAATATGAAAACAGTGAGAGCTACACTGAACTAAAAAGGGATTCTAAATACCACACCAGTCAATATAAGATCTACTCAAGAAAAAACATCAAAATACAAAAATCCACCATGAGACGTCCAGATTCCCAGTCCCACTACCTCTTCCAATGTGTCCTTCAGTCTTTCTTAGGGTACTGTCATTATGTTATTTTGATGTACATTCAAGTATCCCTTGGGTAAAGATTTGGCTTCATGTACAGGTCTGCCTATAAGATAAAAATGCCAATATAAATATTCTAGTAACTAAGCATTATTACTTTAGTGGTATAAACTTTCCATAATCTACTCCACACTTTGCAGTTTGTGTTAGCTGGAGCCAACCACAATAAAGGTCTTCAGGTCTACAAACCAGGGGCCAGTTCCCAGATTCTGAGCCCTGTAATAATTTTAATGGCCCAATGGTCACACAAGAGCACAGATCCCTTTCACTTAATTTATTCCTTCATCATTGTAATTAGAAATAGGAGGATACTTTTATTGGCAAAACAGGATAAACACCTCAGGACAAATAGAGGTTAATATTAAAGATAAAAGGCTCATCCAAAAGCTGCCTAATTCTATCTGACTTCTGCCACTTTGGGGGGGCACTATTCACCATAACTCTACATTTAATTTTTTGCTCCTGCTTGTTTAACACGCTTATGAAGTCCTTATCTTCAGAATTCTACAGCGACAAGTCAAGCTGATGCTATTCTCAAAGCAAAACATTACGTATATATTCCTGACAACTCTAAGTTTCAATGACTTGCTAATGAGCTTGTCTTCTCTTCCAAACTACCAAGGATAATACTTCTGTACTTTTTCACACAACAAAACCTGATCCTCCTATGTCTCATGTAGATAAGTCAGGACAAGACTGCCAATCCTTAGCTATAAAGGGTTAACATCTCATATAGCTTGAAGCAGCCATAGAAGGATCTTTGGGCCTTAGGCCCCTCAGCATTCCTTAAAGGGGGGTGGGTGAGGAAGAGAACTAGGAAGGATACACATAAAGATAAGTAGAAAAGAAACAAGGAAAATCATTTTAACTACAATAGTTCTTTTAAGAAAACTGCAGCTGGGGCCGGTGAGATGGCTCAGCGGCATAAGCGCCTGCCTGACAAGCGCGAGGGCCCGAGTTCAACTCCCAGAACCCACATATGAAAAAAGGGCCGGTGATATCGCTCAGCGGCATGGGCACCTACTGGTGCGCGAGGTCCTGAGGTCAACCCCTGGTACCCACACACACACACAAAAAAAAAAAAAAACCCTGCAGCTTTAGGACACGAAGTTACCCAAGGTTACAATGCTTTCCTTCTCCTTTCAGGAAACTTACTCCAAAAATTCCTAAGGGTCTTAGAGAAATAATAAGCCTTTTCCCCCCATACTATAGATTCACAAATCCCAAAGACTGCCATCCTCAAGGAACCAGCACTATAGAGGTTAGCATGTCTCTAAACTTCAAATATATATATGAATAGTCTGCATTCTGATCTAGCCCACTAAACAAGTAAACTGACAGACACTAGGAACACATATCCTAGATGTTTTGAAGACACCCCCAAGGACACATAAAACAGTCCCAGCCCCAGGCCATAAAGCACCTCAATCTATGAGCACATGCTCTCCCATCTGAGTGTATCCTTCTTTCTGCCTAATAAATCTTTCTATGCCTCTCACTGACATGTCTTACAATTCTTTTTTTGTTTGGTTGGTTGGTTTTGTTTTGTTTTGTGTTTTTTTGAGACAGGGTCTATGCAGTTCAGGCTGGCCTTGCATTTCAGGCTGGCCTTGAACCATTACATAGCCTAGGCTGGTCTCAAAATCACAGTGATTCTCCTGCCTCAGCCTCCCAAGTGCTGGGATCACAGGCATGCGCCACCACACCCAGCTTACAATTCTTTCCTGTGATATAAATCAGCAAACCTACACTCTACCCCACAGGAGAGCCGAGTTGAGGTCACTGTCTCCTCTTTGGAGGGGACCTCTTCAGACACTGCTTGGTGGGACTATCAAATACTAATCTACTAGTAAACTTCGTGATTTCCCTGCAACTCTTTCACACTTTAAAATGTGTCCCATGAAGCTGCACAATCAGAGTGCTCTAGTCAAAAGTCTCTTCAATTTTTCTGTTTGATCATACTATTAATTTGATGTTAGGCTTGTTTCTATTTGCATTCAATTCTAGGGTTTCCTTTTTTCATCTCTTTGTTCCCCCCCTTGTTTTTTTTTTTTTTTTGGTTTTTTGTTTTGTACCAGGAGTTGACCTCAGGATCTCACGCTTGCCAGCAAGCGCTTGTGCCACTGAGCGACATCACCGGCCCTTTTTTTCCTTTATGTGGGTACCGGGAGTCGAACTCAGGACCTCGTACTTGCCAGCAGGCGCTTGTGCCACTGAGCAATATCACCGGCCCTTTTTTTCCTTTTTGTGGGTACCGGGAGTCGAACTCAGGACCTCACGCTTGCCAGGCAGGCGCTTATGCCGCTGAGCTATCTCACCGGACCCCCCCTTGGTTTTTTAAACATGTAAAACATGTAAAAAGTATACTCAAAGTCTTTTTTTCCTTCTATATTCCTTCCACCTCAGTTCCATCTACCATATCTCCTAAAGGTAATTATATTTGGTACATTTTAAATTTATACAGTACTCCTAAATTTCTTTACATAACAATAAGCAAATATATAATTATTTCTCCACACGAAAAGGAAGACTACATCCACACATGATACTTTTGTATTCTTCCTTGTTTAAATTAACTTAAACTCCTAAATTAACTTAATAGGTCAATTTCCCTAAGTAAGGCAAGTAGCATAAAATTTTAATTCCTTTTCTACTAGGTCAAATTTCAAAATTATTCCATTATAGAATATCCAAAGAGTTACTTTTAATAATATAAGCTCCCTCCTATGCCCTAACACAAAATGAAAGGGGATTTTGACTGAATATTAAAATTATATTTAGAGACCATGGCAACATTTTCTCCTCTACATGACTTTAGTTGACTCCATTTCTGAAAAAGTAGCAACACTTGCTTTTAGATCTTTCTCTGCTCTCTTCAACTAATATAAGCTACATTCAGAAGTTTTTTGTTTTTTGGTACCAGGAATCGAACTCACAACCTCGCGCTTGCCAGACAGGCACTGTGCCACTGAGCTATATCCCCAGCAACATTCACAAGTTTAAATGACCCTCCTTTTACCTAATCTATCTCCTTCACCCCTGAAGAAGAAACAGTAAACAGCAGATTCACATTCAGGAGGCTGAGGCAGGAGGATCAAAGTTTGAGACTAGCCTGTGCTACATAGTGAGTTCAAGGCCAGCCTGAACTACACAGCAACACCCTGTTTAAAAACAAACAAACAAGCAAGTGTGCTACAAATCTAAGAGAGTGAATTAAAATATGAAAACAAAGAGTTGGGCAAAAGAGAATAGAAACCAGTTTCTTTTTGTCTCCATTTAAAATATTCAAAATATTTTTAATTTTACAAAAATAAAAAATGAACACAGAAAGTTCTAGGCATCTAATATATTAAAACTTGGTGAAGGAATAAAAAAGAATATGAAATAGTAATCCCTGAAGATATTAAATGTTTGCCTAAAGCAAACAGTTCCAGATATGATCTTTGTGAGGATCTCCCATTCTAAAAGCAACATTATTTTATAACTACTCCTGTTTTACCCCTCTCCATGATTCTTTGTATCTAAACCATATTATCTTCCAGTTGAAACTGTATAACTACTTCTAAGCAATTTCAGACCATGACTTGGACTGGCTACTAATAAGAAATACTCTACCAGCACACTGGATTTGGCAATCTCAGGAAGACTTACACTTACTGGAAACTGAGGCTGGACAGGTTAATGAGGAACATAATCAAACTTTATATACTATTCTCAAAATCTGGACCAAGTTCTTCAGTTGGGCATTCATATATTCATAGGATCTATATATTCTGACTCATGCCAACTCTACTAGGAACTCTAGTAACCAAGTGTAAGAATTTGTAAGAATTCTTACAAGTATCCCCCTAAATCTTCCTTTCTTCAATATACAGCTCAATTTCCTCAACAGCTTTCTAATAATCCCCTCTTCCTTTTACTCTCATAGTATTACCAGCTGGGGCTTGGTCAGGCGTAAATTCACCCTGGCTCTCTGGACTTTTGGAGTTGTTCAACCACCCACAATCAAGAATAGCCCATAGAAGTGGGAAAATGACTTTACTTATAATTTTGATCAAGCTAAGAGGACAAGTTAGTCTGCCTCTCACCCTCAGCTCACAGACACACTCCAATTTTAAAAAGGGGGCAGAATAAAAGCCAGGAAATACTCATATGTAAATTTAGCCAAGCACTGGCCCAGAAGGCTGGAAGTACTGAATCCTCCTCGGCATCAAGGCTGGATGGAGGTGGCAGTTTATACTCTCAGCATGAGGAAGCTTGGAAAAAAGGCTTACTTAAAAAAAGAAAAAAAAAAAAAAAATCCTAATTTTTAAAGATCCAACTCAACCTCTCAATATGGTACTTATTCTTTGTACCATTCACTTTAGAACCTCATCATATTCCCCATAACCTCTCATTAACTGTACCCTCCAGTTAGCACATTTTACTAGATCACCTATATAACAGACATGTTGTTTATGACTTACACACAGTAGGTGTGCCCAATTAGTCTATTTATAGGATAGCACCCCACATTACTAAAGAGCTTTTGATATAGCATCATAATCAGTTTACATGTATCTTCTTCATCCAATAAAGATTATGAACTCCCTTAGGAGCTGTCATGGTTGATACACTGTGTCAATTTGAGAAGTTTAAAAGTTTAAGTGACTCAGAGTCTCACTTTGTACACATCCTCATCCTGTGCAAGAGGAGAGCAGGGAGAAGGTGTGAGTGCTACACATGCGGGGGGGGGGGGAGATACGCCTGTTTACAATATAAGGGAGGAAAAGAGGCTTGCTCTTCCTCCCTTTTGCTATCTGCCCCTCAGTCATGCCACCCTGCCTTGGAGCCAGCTGATTACGGACTGAAACCTCAACAAAAAGTGCGCTAAATAAACCTTCCTTCCTTAATTTTGGGTGTCAGGTATTTTGTCTCAGCAACGAGAGAAAAGTAACTAAGACAGGAGCCCTATGCTAAGCTTCTTAGCATAGCACAGTGCTTCACAAAAACAGATGGTAAATATTTTCAATCTAATAAGTGAAAAACTATAAATTTGCTGAAAAGAGGACATGATCTAGATCAGAGATTCCCAATTAGTAGTCCATAGGTTGAATACAGACAACAGACTTATGTTTTAAGTACCTGCAGAGTAAGTATTTAAGACAACCAGAACTGACAACATTGAAAAATCACACACAAAAATCCAGATATTTTGCTTCTGTTGGGGAGGAATATTGGAATATCTGCCATGTGCCCTAAAAGGTAAGAATTAATGAGAACAAAATTATTCCTTTCAAGTTAGATAAGCACTCTTTAATTTGGTTCTTTTTTACATTATTCATTTATGTCACCTGTCTGGCACTTACAAATATTAGGTTTACAACCACTGATAAAGAGTCATGAATTGGGGTGGGAATATGGCTCAGGGGTGGAGCGCTTTCCTAGCATTCTCAAGGTCCTGCGTTCTATTTCTAGCACTACAAATAAGTAAATGAAGGAAGGAAAGACCAATGAATCCCTGGTGAGCTTTCTTATTCAAATTCTGGCCATTTCTACTCCCTTGCCACCATATTCTTGCACTGCCAAACAAGGTTATCAAAATCTCTCTCATCCCAAATCTTGAACAAAGGGATCTGCAATGCTCAATAGTAAAGACAGAAAGCATAGCTTTGATAAATCACTACAAATTGCTTAGACTGGTGCTTTGATTAATGGGTCAAAAATTAATGCCGGGCATGGTGGCACATGCCTGTAATCCCAGCACTCAGGAGGCTGAAGCAGGAAGATTGCCACAAGTCCAAGGCCAGCCTGGGCTACATGGCAAGACCCTGTCTCAAAAAAAAAAAATTATTTCCTCCACTGAAACAGTGTGTAAAATAGACTTACTTAAAGTATACTGTTAACAATCACTTCTTATACTGAGAGCTAGTTAAAAGAGAGTTTATCTTGGCAAACTGAATTCAATAAATACTCATGCAGTTTTTACTACTGGTTAAGAACGTGGGCATTGAAATCTCCAAATCTATGAAGTCTGGTTCCAAATCTTGACTCTACCATTCTCTAGCTGAGAAATTCAACGAAGTTACTTCTCAAAGCTGCAGTTTCCTTATCTTTAAAATGTGGACAATAGTACCTACACACTACTGTGTGGTTTAAGACAATGATACAAAGCCCTCAGAATAGCTCCTGGCACACAGAAAACTGAAAATCCAACTACCATTTGAGTATTTATGTACAGAAACAAAAACTACTGAAACAAGATCTCTGAGGAAAAAAAATCCCTAATTTTTACAATACTGTTTTAATAAGGTATGTGGATATACAAACAGAGATATACAGTTAACATATGAGCTAAAGTAGTAGGGTAATGCCAACTGGACAAAGGGCAAAAGAATGTCCAAGGTGAAATAAGAGGACAACAAAAGCAAAATATCTAAGTATTTATTTACCAAGATAGCTAATAAGTTGGAATGGACAAAAGAAAAATGAGCATATATAAGAGGAAAGTAACAAAACACAGAAGTAGATAGGTCAGTTGAAACTAGTAATCATAATGTAATTCCAACCATATTACTGAAGCTTACTATAAAGAAAGCACTGGGTGCTAGGGCATGGAAAAGACAAAGAGATACATGAAAAGTTCAATGTGCTACAATCCCTTCCCTTAAGACACTTGATTAGCTATCACAGTGAATAGCACATCACAACTACATGATCAATCAGCAAATGTCTTTCATAAATCTAATCAAATGAAAAGACAAACGTATTAAAGTAGGAAGGCTTAAGAGAAAATAATATCATTTGGAATACGTACACCTAAAACCCTATATTCTCCACATGAATACACATGCACACATGTATGTCACAAAGCACACAACTGGGTAATTTCTACATAAAAAAATGAATACAACATGTGCTAAGACAAAACAAAGTAAGTTGTATTATTTGTTGTATAACATAAGTTAGCTAGTTAACTAATATAATGGCATATTAATTGGCTTCTTAAAGAAGTGGTTGATGCCAGAACTGGGACAAGGAAGGTACAAGGTGATCCTGGAACATCTCTTGGTGCCAAAAAAAGCAAGTACCAAATAAATAGAAGAATAGGACCAACCTGTACTAGTTCACAGTGGTCAAAGCTACCACACTTTGAATGACAGTGACAGCACAAAGATGAAATAAATATCCCAAGTACACACTATTACAAATAAATGAACAAAGAAGAGAACAACAATTCTTACTGAAGAATATTAATAAATATAGAAGGAATGGAAGAAAAAAATCATCACTGGAAAACAGTAAAAATTCCTGGAATTATTACCTACCAATGAATGCTAAAATAGGCAAAAGTTTAAGAAGAAACAGGATATCTGCAAGCACTCAAAGAAAGTATCTCCAAACTTTATTTACAAAGTGATACATTTTAACATTACAGTGAAGAAAACTGGCAAACATCACCTAACCAAAGAACCATGGTTAGCATTACCAATAAGACATACTGATACTATGTACCATCTGACGTGCAGAGGGCATATTACCTTCCCCCAAATGCAGTACCTCCACCTAATCATGAAAAACCATCAGACAAATCCACACTGAGGGAAACTGCAAAATATTCAACAATTGCTTATCAAAAGTGTCAAGGACATAAGAGCCCCCCCCCCAGCCAAAAAAGGCCACTGAGGAATCTTTACAAATGGGAAGAGTCTAAAGAGACATGACAAGTAAATGCAATATGGATTCTGGATTGGATGCTGGAACATAAAACATCAGTGGCAAAACTGATGAAATTTCAACAAAGGCTATGATTTACTCAGTAGTTAATATTACTGTCTGAGGGGGATGGATATGATAAAAATGTTACATGTGTATATTAAAAAGCCACAATGAAACCCATTATTTTGTAAAATATAGATACAGTAGTACCTCGGTTCACAAATGCTTTTGCTTGCAAACAATTTGGTTTGCAAACAGAAGCACTGGCAAAATTTTGTTTTTGTTTGCAAACTCTGCATCGGGTGACAAGCACTACCTCAGCCATCTTTCCCACACAAACAAACATGGCCATCTTTTCCAAAATCATAGAACAAATTAAGTTCATGAACCGAGGCACCCCTGTACTAATAAAATATATATGGAAAGGGAAAAATAGTAACATCTAACCAATAATATACCAATATTAATTTCTTTTTTAATTATTCTATGGTTATGCCAAATCTTAACATTAGAAGCTGATGAAGTGTACAGTTCAGGAGAATCTCCTGTACTACTTCTGTAACTGCTGTAATAAGTCTAAAATTCACTCAAAATAAAGTTTTTTTAAAAGATATGAATGATGAAACAGTATTAGTTACAATACCATATTGTTTTTTTCATCTTGACTCACTAACAACTTATCTGCACTGTAGGTATCATAAGCTACTAGGAACAATATTCTCACTGTTTTTATTGTCTGCTGTTAGTCCAATAATATAATAAAACTCTAACAGTTTACCAAATGTAAGTTAGTCAACTAAATTTAAAAATTCCATTCTGACATCCTAAAAATGAAGACAAATCTGAATTTCATCTTCCTCAAAGCTTTACTTTCAACAGCACTCAATACTATTATCACTGCTTACTGTACAAAAATAATAATTTAAATAATCCTTACCTTCCAACCACTGCCAGCCTCTCTATAATATGGGAAGTTATCACAAATCCACTGGTAAATCTCACTTAAAGTCATTTTCTTTTTGGGTGAGCTATTAATAGCAAATGTAATGAGGCTGGCATAACTATATGGAGGTTTCCCATCTTTGTGCTGTTGAACTTCTTCCTGGTCCAGAGTTGTATTTGGGTCAAGGAGCGCATTCTTCTTAGAAATTCCTGTTCCATGTGCATTTTGTGCCGCATCAGATTTTTGGATGGCTGCTCTCATGGTGAGCTGTGGTAACCAGTCCATAGATGTTAGGCTGCTCTCCAGTTCAGATGTCATCCTGAAGGTAAATAGACTCCTTAGTCAGTATCAAGGAAAGAACCCCTGCTTCTCAAAATAATCCAATATTCACAAATCTAGGTGTTCCAAAGTGAGGGAAAGTCTGAGTTAAATCTGGAGGAAAAAGATTGAGTATGTTAATGACCAAACCAAATACTTAAAGGATCAACATTTCCAATCTTTTTTCTTAATTTGCTTCTCTTCAAAACACAACAAACATATTTTGAAAGTGTTTATAATACATATACACAAAGTGGTGCTGATGGCAATCTTTCTACAAGAGAATGCCTGCCACTTTAATAAGGCAACAAGATCTTGGTACAAAAATTCCATCTGCAGCCCAGCTCTTTACTCACCAAACCACCACAAGCCCTTAAAAACTTAAGACTATCCATCTGTACCTCAATTTCTTTTATACAAATTTTAGTGAAGTCATACAAACAAAGGAATACCAAAAGTAAGCTGGAGGCAAAAAGTCAGAGAAATGGAATTTGCATGGAGCAAAGAAGGTACTGAGCAGGTGGGAGTAGGAAGAGTAAAGCAGCACAGACAAGAATAGCAGAAAGACAACCTAGCTGGGGGAGTTAACTGAAAAGAGGAATGCAAAGTCAAGGACACTGGTGAGCACGTGAAAAGGAGAATAGACAGTACCAGGCAGTAATTATGGAAAAAAAAAAAAAAAAAAAAAGCGAAGAAACAAGCTTATAAAAACTAATTAAAGATTTGGGAGTATATAAGAGATTAAATCATATTAATGGCCAGGAAGAAAAGAAGCATTACAAGCTCAAGGACAGGCTTGGGCAAATGTCCAGTAATCTACATTCACTAATGTATTTATTTTCAAGGCTAAAATATTCAGACCATTACCACTCAAAGAAAAGAACACAAAAATCTGCCAGGTTAACATATATTCTAGAAAAGGAAAAAAGCTATTTTAAGAATTGAAAATGAGGGCCAGTGAGATAGCTCAGTGGCATAAGCGCCTGCCTGGCAAGCGTGAGGTCCTGAGGTCGATTCCCGGCACCCACATAAGAAAAAAAAAAAAAAAAAGCTTGACAGTTCACACTGGAACTGTTAAATTTCAGCGGAGATGTAAGCCCTTCTATCCTGGGATCAAAGAAGCAGGAATCATAACCCTGGCAAATACAGCAGAGAAGAATGAAAAGATTTGTAAGTGATATCAAAATAAAGGGAAAAATAAAATAAAGTACCTCAGTCAAAAGAAAGCATTTGGGGCTGAGCACGTAGCTCAGTGAGGGTGGGCTTACCAAGTATGTGCAAGGCTCTGAGTTCAATCCCCAGGAATGCGCCTCACCAAAATTCTGGCTAAGAAAATTGTATATAGGCCCCTCTTCCCAAATGGCTCCTAGCAAAAAGCAGCCTGCAATACTCTAAGTAGAATATGAACTTCTAGGAGGCAATACAGAATTAATAAAACAGGCTTTGGAATCAGTGAGATCAGAATTCAAGTACAGCCTCCAGCAGTTAGTAGCTGTAGGACCGTGAAAATGTTCATTATCTCTTAACCCCAACTTTTTTATCTGTAAAATGAAACAGTAATACCACCTATGGTTAAAATATTACTTTGAGGGGGCCGGTGAGATGGCTCAGCGGCATAAGCGCCTGCCTGGCAAGCACGAGAGCCCGAGTTCGACTCCCGGAACCCACATACGAAAAAAGGGCCGGTGATATCGCTCAGCGGCACGGGCGCCTGCTGGCGTGCGAGGTCTGAGGTCGACCCCCGGTACCCACAAAAAAAAAAAAAAAAAATTACTTTGAGGGCCAGTGAGATAGCTCAGCAGCATAAGCGCCTGCCTGGCATGCGTGAGGTCCTGAGTTCGACTCCCGGTACCCACATACGAAACAAGGGCCGGTGATATTGCTCAGTGGCACAGGCGCCTGCTGGCGCACAAGATTCTGAGGTCGACCCCCGGTACCCACAAAAAAATATATATATATTACTTCAAAAATTAAATGTGTTGACATAAGCACAGAGAAAATATTCAATAAGTGTTAATAACATTGCTCTAGGAGTATCTTGGGCGGAAAACAAATGTACTATAAGGTAAACTACATTAAGCAACAGCAATTATAAATCAAGAGACAGCTATGAGGATTCTATCTACATTGTCAGTAAACAGAGTTCCATTATTATCTTGCTTTTCTGATATTCTGATTCAGTTTTGCCTTCCTAATATTCTCAAATTCTCTCCTTCTCTAGTGTATGCACTTCTTTGAAACCTGAACTTTATATTTCCCCAAATAGCACCTTCAGAAATTAAAAAAGAAAAGAAAAAACCTACCATCCTACAGTAATACCCAGAAATGACTGATCTAATCATGAAGAAAGTTATAAAGACTTGAGAATAAAGAGACAGGATATTTAGAGATCACACAGTATCAAATGAGTAGGAAAGTACCCTAGAGATTGTAACTAATTTCTTCAATTTAAAGATGAAAAATTAAGGTACACTCAAGTTAAAGGCTCCCCCAATTTCACAGACTACTTGGCAGAACTAAAACAGATCTTTTTTTTTTTTTTTTGTGGGTACCGGGGGGACGACCTCAGGACCTCACGCGCCAACAGGCGCCCGTGCCACTGAGCGATATCACCGGCCCCTTTTTCGTATGTGGGTTCCGGGAGTCGAACTCGGGCCTTCGCGCTTGCAAGGCAGGCGCTTAAGCCGCTGAGCTGTCTCACCGGCCCTAAAACAGATCTTAATCAGATCTCTTGGTTCCCAATCCTTTTCTACCATATCTCATCTGTAAAATGAGGAAGATAATTAGAACAGTACCTACAAGGTATAAAAATAAAGCACTCGGAACACTTCCAGACAATGTTTAATGACTGCTAGGTGCTGGGGTGGTGGTGATAATACTAGTTCTGCTATTATTATTCACATTTCATTCAGTGTGTACTGTGAATAAACATTCACAATAAACCCTGGCTATTATTATACCACGTTATCATCCTATGCCTCAATCAAATCTCCACTAGAGCTTTATGTTGTTCAAATTAGCAAAGCACCCAGTTACATGTACTTTCAAAGTTAACATAGGAGCATGTTCCAAACTGTAATATAATTCTTATTGCAGATACCCCCTACTGAAAACCACCTTTACCTTCTGTTCCCTTCCACCAGTGTAAGTAATGAGGCCTTATGAGAGTCCCGGTAAAATAAAATTTTTAAACGTGTTATAATACATTTAACAGGAGTTTATAATTGTATGTGTACAGAGGAAAAAAGAAAGTATCTATAGTCTAATCAGGAACTGTAAATACGAGGAAAAAATGAATCAAAGAACAAGACTGAGCTCTGTGTGCTGTAAAGTTCAAAAAAGGGAAGGAATAACATGGACTGCCATCTTGAAAGGAGAAAGGAAAGAACTTCATTCAACAAAGCCTTAAAGAAAGTTAAAACCTAAATAGAAAGAAAAGGGTCCCTAGCCTTCAAAGACATCTATGTAAGAATTATGTTACTGTGCTCACATTCATCTATTCTGCTAGAGCAAATTTTATATACACTATAAAATGTCTCAAACTAAAAACATGGGACTTCTGTTTTGTATGCAAATAATTAAATTTTATATATTCTTGGTTGTGAGGCAAAAAGTGCCTCCAATGTTGGTACTTACGCTGGTGACTAAGTAATTTCCCATTAAGCAAAACACAGAAGACAACCATTAGATTTGGCCAGATCACCAGTAACTTTAGAAGGAAACCTATTAGTGGAATGGTGATGACAGAAACCCACTTGTAGAAGAGAACAGATGGTGGTAAATTTAAAAACAGCATGGAAAGCTTTGAGGAATCTGGTTATGGAAATCTGGTTAAGAAATGTCAGGCCCTCATTACTCCACCTCATTCCACAAGCTTCCTAGCTGACCTCCTGGACTCTTGATTTCTCACCATCCCTCCCTGCTAATCACCTCAAGTCCATGCATATACTCCAAGAGAAATCTGTCAACACTGCTTTCATGTCATTATGCCCAAACATCTTCAATGTCTCCCTTTCTCCTATTTTACTAAATTTAAACTCATTTACAACTACTTTAGCGTATATTAATCTCTTATTAATGATTCTCTAACCTCAATTTGGCATTTTACATGCTGCTTCATATACATAATTGGATCACAGGCCCAAGCTTTCCAGTCTCACCTTTCCCTCTCAGTTACACCCTCCCCATAGAGGATAGAGACCATAAACCACTACTTCTAATGTTACCTAATACCACGCCAAGTACAAGTTACTTGAAAAATAACATAGTAATTAGCTAAGGAATAAAAGCCTTCTTTTCTGGAATATCCCTTTTCACTCTGCCTGGGTAACTTCTACTTGTCCTTCAAGACACCAACCAAACATCACCCCCTACAGAAGCCTAGTCAATATCCTCTGTCTTCCATCTTCTAAGCAGAATAAGATCCTGCTCCTATAGTAGTGTATCATGGTATTTCTACAGAAGTGTCATTATCTTTACTATCAATGAGACTCAGCTCCTTGAAAGAAGAACTTTCATAATTGAAACAGCAACTGCCCAATGAAGGTGTGGGTGTGCCTCTCCCCATATCAGTAAGACTATAACACCTGCTATAAGCCAAAAACACTTTTAAATGCCAAAAGGAAGAGGTGAAAGACAGGACTAACTTATGAGAAGGATACTCACAGTTATCAGTCTTTTCTAAGTTGGAAAAAAATATGACTCAGAGCACAGACTGACAGGTAGACTACCCTGAAATAGAAACAGTTCTACTGGAATAGCAGAGAAAACTGAGAAGATAGAAGCAAAGATAAAAGAACATGTTACTTGTGGGAGAAAGCAAAGCATGGAGAACTTACGTAAGTTTTCAATCTACGATGGTATCTGATTAAAAGAACTTCTGTAGAGAGTTTCTTTTACATAAAATTAAAGGGTAAGGAGCATCAAGATACAACAACTGAAAACCAAGTCATTTAGTCAAAACTAAGACTTAATAAAACACTACCACTGATATGATCTCAAATATACTTTTTTAAACTGCCTTACTACACTGCTTGAGCCTCCCTCTGTAACTCATAATTCTCAAGGAGTACCAAAGGCTTACTTGGAAAAATTTCCAAGTTCCAACAATATCAAAAAGGAGGGAAATGGTTGAGGTATTTTCTCCCTCAATGGAGTAAGAGGAAAAACACCAGGGAAATACAAGAAATAAGAATAATGAGGTAATGATAAAGATTATGATCTTGTGACCCAAATATTATTGAATCCTCCCACTCCATTCCTGACACCTGCCAGTTCACCTTAAGACTTGGCAGCATATGAAAAATTGAGCAACTGAGAACTCAGAAGAAATCCTTGTAATTACCACCACAGTGATTCTTACATGCTTCTGATCACATGAATCTCTGGGGACAATATGTACTGTCGCTCCTATTACAGTACAGTGTCTCAGTACCCAAGGCAACTAGAAGCAGAAGCTTTGGCATCAAATACTTGTTCTTACCTTCTTCCTTAAGAAATATACTGATTTTGGGCCAGTGATATAGCTCAGCGGCATAAGCACCTGCCCAGCAAGCGCAAGGTCCTGAGTTCAGTTCCCGGTACCCACATAAAGGAAAAAAAAAAAAAAAAGAATATATCCTGATTTTATCAGGATGGTACTGTGCCTTTTGCCTTTCTTTCTCTCTGGAATATGAATATAATACCTATTGTTCCACCAGTTATCTTCCATCACTAGTTAATCTTGAGAAAACAAGCCAAACACTGAGGACATGAATGCAAAGAGAAAGAATCTGGATCTCTGATTTTTGTGTGTGTGAGGTGTGTGAAGCTGTCATCCCAGGCCTAGATTGCTTACCTTCCAGATTTTGAATGTGTTTACTATAAAAGAGACTCCATCAGCAGATAAATGCAATTCCTACCACACACAGAATTTAGCATGTGGCAGTGAAGTGATACAACAGAACCTAAAACAAGACATTCTCTTAAAGAGTAAGTTAATTAATAATTTGATATTGCAGGTCAGAAAACTGGTGACAAAGGATTATCACTTGTAGAATTTGGAAGGCAAACCATACATCAAGACTACAACAAAAAGAGAAATGTAGGAAAAACTTAGAATGTGTTGGCTCTTCCTTGCCACATAAAGCCAAATTCTAAAAGAGAAATAAATTTTGATTGAAGTCATAAGCAGAGATAGGGAAAATACAGATTTTCTATGGAAGGCATTCCCGCCCAACCTATGGCTTGCAATTTTTTTTTTTTTTTTTTTTTTTTTTTTTTTTGTGGGTACCGGGGGGTCGACCTCAGGACCTCGCGCACCAGCAGGCGCCCGTGCCACTGAGCGATATCACCGGCCCCTTTTTCGTATGTGGGTTCCGGGAGTCGAACTCGGGCCCTCGCGCTTGCCGGGCAGGCGCCTAAGCCGCTGAGCCATCTCACCGGCCCTATGGCTTGCAATTTAAGATGAAAATCCTAGATTTGTAAATAAAGTCATAACTTCAGCTATTTAATAACAAAAACAGGGCCGGTGAGAAGGCTCAGTGGCGTAGACGCCTGCCTGGCAAGCGTGAGGGCCCGAATTCGACTGGCGGAACCCACATATGAAAAAAGGGCTGGTGATATCGCTCAGCGGCACGGGCGCTTGCTGGCGCGCGAGGTCCTGAGGTCGACCCCCGGTACCCACAAAAATAAAATAAAAACAAAAACAGATGGCAATACTTTTTTCTATATTAGTTATACACCACCAGTATCAGAGTTTCTATTCTTGGTTCAATTTAAGCAAACTATCAACCTGTGTCTTGTATCAGAAGAGACATGGCTTTCTGATTAAGAACAGACCCTGGGGGAAGAAGGTTGCTTAGACTGGAATCCAAATTCTTCCTACTTTAGCTACATGATTTTAAAAAAGTAAATTAGTCATTTAGTTGGGGGGATCTGTTTGCTTGCTTGTTTTTTGCCACTGAGAACTAAATCCAGGGCCAAGCAAGACAAGCACTCTACTACTGAGCAAGTGCTCAGCTCTTTTTTATTTTTATTTTAAGACAGAGTCTCACTAAATTGGCTATGCTGGCTTGAACATGCAATCCTGCTGCCTCACCCTCCCAAGTACCTGGGGTTACAGGTGTGCACCACTAAACCAGGCTGTCAATTAGTCTCTTTATATCTCAGATTCCTTATCTGTCAAATGAGGATAAAATAGTAACCACCCCAAAGTTAATACATACAAAGCACTAGGATCAGTTTCTAACACACAGCAAGCACTGAATAAATATCTGTTATTGGGCTGGTGATATGGCTCAGCGGCATAAGCGCCTGCCTGGCAAGCACAAGGTCTTGAGTTTGACTCCCGGAACCCACATAAAGGAAAAAAAGGGCCGGTGATATTGCTCAGTGGCACAAGTGCCTGCTGGCAAGGCACAAGGTCCTGAGTTCAACCCCCGGTACCCACATTAAAACAAACAAACAAAAAAATCTGCTATTAATATTATCAAATCCATACTCTTTCAGATTTTCTGAATTTTAAATGACTCTCAGTGGTTTTAGACTTACATACCCTAAATCACACAATCATTTAGCAACTTCAATTGAGAATAAGGCCATTATTTACACCCATTATTAAGCCCAAGTCAATTATTTACACCAAGATACCCAAAAACCACTGTTTTAAATTTTTATTTATGGTATAGAAAACTGAGAACATGCTTTTCCCACAGAAATATTATCTTATGATGATTCCTGAAACAACCCATAGAAACCCTATTTCTGCCACAAAGGACTTCCAAATCCACAGTTCCAAGAGTACAAAACTCGTACTTGGGTATCTTGTAGCAGAGAGACAAAGGTGTAACAAGGAAAAGAAAGAAGCGTGTCCATTTGCCTGGTCCAGGACCTGCTTGCTCCTGACAAATTTCAATAAAGCTTATACCTTGCATACTCTTGTACCTTTCTCCTTCCCTCTCACACTGCCCCAAGCTAACAATATTGGTCCCAAAATATGGTGTTTTAAACTCCAAAATGGCAAACGCCTGTAATCCCAGCACTCAGGAGGCTGAGGCATGAGCGATGCCACAAGTTTGAGGCCTGCCTGAGTCACATAGTGAGTTCAAGGCCAGCCTGAAATACACAGCAAGACTCTGTCTTAAAAAACAAACAAACAAACAAACTCCAAAATTAATTCCTTGCTCCCCAATAAAAACTCCACCTTTTCGGGGCCGGTGAGATGGCTCAGAGGCGTAAGCGCCTGCCTGGCAAGCGCAAGGACCCGAGTTCGACTCCCAGAACCCACATACGAAAAAAGGGCCGGTGATATCGCTCAGTGGCACAGGCACCTGCTGGCACGCAAGGTCCTGAGGTTGACCCGCGGTACCCACACAAAAAAAAAAAAAAAAAAAAAAAAAAAAACCTCCACCTTTTTGAAACAGTTGACTGGTGGTTCCACATAGACGAAAAACAAAGAGCATTAAACTACTTTCTACTAAGGCGTAAATAACTAAGCCTTTAAACTTGCTATGAGAACTAACCTTTTTGAAAGACAGCCCCTCCCAAAAAGAGAAAAAATAAAGCCTTCATTAATTTGAAGTGAAAATATAGGGTACAGGAATCATAATTTAGATTAAGGAACCCAACAATAATAGAAGGTGACTCATCAAAACTCCAGACTTTCACAACTTTCTTTTCAGCTCTTAAGGTCATAGAAATTTTACAATACAGTTTATACAAAAATTTTGGGGACTTGAGCAAGAACTGCCATCAGTAAACATGACTGTGATTTCAGGCTTATCACAAAATCGGATGAAAAAGAACCCCATGAGGTCATTTTGTTAAATCTTGGTAAACTATTTTGGAGACTAACAATATACCTTAATATTGTATCTTCAAAGAAAGAAAAGTTCACAATATAGACAATCTTTTCTAAGTTAGGTAATTCAAAAAAAAAGTTATAATAGGAAAATTCTATCATGTAAAATGAAAACTAGTTAGAGTTCCCTTCATAAAGACTTTTCACGTATTTTACAACAGTATCATCATTTGGATTCCTCCTTCTCCAAGTTAAAAGTTCAGAATTTCTCCAACTCTTCCCATAGGATCTGTTGTAAATACTACAATGTATTTATTGCTCTTTTCTAGATTCTCTCTAAATTACCCCACAAACATTTAATCTTAAAATTCATAAAACTGTATTCTGAATTCACACAAGGCATACTTTGTTAAAATTCCATTTAGAATACAAACTGAGGGATCCTATATATGATCAAAAGACATTTTTATGCAACATGTATAATTCCCATCTTAAAATATTTTACTTTAAAATTTAGAGAAAAAAACATTTTTGAAGCATTAGTAAGTCTATCAAGAAGTAAATGCTATAGTCTGCATTTAAATCTCACTCTGTCTGCTGGAATTTCTAAATCTGAGTAGTTAAGACTGATGAACACCACCAGCCCCTTTTACATGAGAACATTCAAAACCATCTTTACAGCTGTCTAAAAACAAACAGAATCTGCTATATTTCTTATACTTACTAGAACAACAACAAAATTCTTCAAGTAATTTGTGTCTACTGGTTCATTTTGTTTTATTAAAGGTTTAACCTGACCTCTGCAATCAGTACTGAAGAAAAAGAAGAAAGGAAACTGCTTCTGTTCATCATCCAGTATTTACTGGGTATTCTACTATTTGAGTTTTATCTCCATATTTCGCCTTTGTGATATTATATCAGTTAAGTTTGGCGTTAAAGTTAGCAAAGGACTAACACAGAAGGTGACGCTGGCGTATCTTTTAGTGTTAACATAGAAAATGTTAAGGAAACAGCTTACACTGCTACATGTGAATTCCGTGGTTCAGCAGCTGTCAAAGTGTGGTCTAGAGACCCTTCAGGGGGATCTGAAGGGTCAAAACTGTTTTTATACTCACAGCAAAGTTTTTCAGACGCTATGTGACATGCGGTAAATGACAAAATACACTTGTCTGTGGAACACTTAGTCCATAGACAATGTGTGGCACGTAATACGTATTCAATAGAGGACAACTATTATTGATTAAAATATTGTTAAATATTAGCCAGGCACAGTGTCACATGACTACAATCCCAGCAATTGAGGGAGGCTGAGGCAGGAGAAGTTTAAATCCCACCTAGGCAAATTAGCAAGACCCGTCTCAATAAACAAACAAACAGGACTGGGGATGTAGTTCAGTGGCAGAACATCCCTGGGCGCAATCCCCAGTGCTACAGAAAAGGAAGAAAGGAAAGGCAGGGAGGGAGCAAGGGCAGGAGGGAATATTTCTAGACATACTTGCTTGTTTGCACCTTTGTCAAAGTCACGAGAGTATATAATATGCAACAAATATAACTGAATTTAATTCTACATTGTGGGTTAAAAAAACAACAAAAATAAAACAACCACTGGCATCATACAAGCTCCCCTGACCACAAATAATAACACCAGGCTCTTCATAAGGTACACAGACCCTGAAAAGGCAAAAAAAAAAAAAAAATCTCTAAATTACCCAGAAGTCTTCTTAAATAAGCACACACAGCTGTTTAACAATATAGAATATCTACAATATTAACATATATAATATCTGTATGTTATTATTCATTGTTACAGACATTCCTACTGTGTGATTACTTAAGCAGGAGTTGTTCTCAGAGGATCATAAGCACATTCTAACACCTACTTTCAGATTCCTTGCTGAAATTTCAAGACTGGGTTAAAAAAATTAGATTAAGTTTGGTCTGTTACACGAAAGCACCTTAATTTTTGTAAGAAATGGACCAAAAATTTAAAGGGGTAGGCACAAGGACAGGGACCTGAATGGAGAAGACACAGTCAACTAAAAATAAAATTTTAGAAAATGATCCTTTGGGCCGGTGAGATGGCTCAGCGGCATAAGCGCCTGCCTTGCAAGCGCGAGGGCCCGAGTTCGACTCCCGGATCCCACATACAAAAAAGGGGCCGGTGATATCGCTCAGCGGCACGGGTGCCTGTTGGCGCGCGAGGTCCTGAGGTCGACCCCCCGGTACCCACCAAAAAAAAAAAAAGAAAATGATCCTTAGCTCACACCATAACAAAACCTGAAAAATGGATCAGAGCTAAATGTAAAAGCTAATGCTATAAAATTTATAGAAGAACACATGCCGAAGATTAAAACTAGACCCATATCTTTCACCATGCACTAAACTAAATTCAAAATGGATCAGAGATCTAAATATTAAAACAGAAGGGCCGGTGAGACGGCTCAGCGGCTTAAGCGCCTGCCTTGCAAGCGCGAAGGCCCGAGTTCGACTCCCGGAACCCACATACGAAAAAGGGGCCGGTGATATCGCTCAGAGGCACGGGTGCCTGTTGGTGCGCGAGGTCCTGAGGTCGTCCCCCCGGTACCCACAAAAAAAAAAAAAAAAAAAAAAAAAAAAACAGAAACATTAAATCTGCTGGAAGGTAGGATAGGTAAAACCCTTGGAGACATTGGTGTAGGCAAAGACTTTATGAATAAAAACTCAACCGCACGGGAACTATCCCAAAGAATCAATAACTGGGATCTCATCTTATTAAAAAGCTTTTGCACAGCAAGAGAAACCACCAACAGAGTGAAGAGACAACCCACAATGTGGGAAAAAATGTTTGCCAGCTGTTCCTCAGACAAAGGATTACTATCGAGAACATATAAAGAACTCAAAAAAATCAGACCTCCCAAATTTAAAGACCCACTCCAAAAATGGGCATCTGAGATGAATACACATTTCTCAGATGAAGAAATACTAATGGCAAATAAATATACAAAAAAATGTGCACCATCACTAGTCATTCGAGAGATGCAAATTAAAACAACACTGAGATACCATCTCACCCCAGAAAGAATGGCTACTATAAAGAAATCAACTAATAACAAATGCTGGAGGGGCTGTGGGGAAAAAGGAACCCTTCTCCACTGTTGGTGGGAGTGTCGACTGGTACAGCCACTGTGGAAGTCAGTGTGGAGATTCCTCAAAAAGCTAGGGTTGGAGGTCCCATTTGACCCAGCTATTCCCCTTCTGGGCATCTTCCCAGAAGAATTAAAAACATCGTACCACAGCGATATATGTGCACCCATGTTTATAGCAGCACAATTTGTAATAGCCAGATCTTGGAAACAACCCAAATGCCCATCAACTGAGGAATGGATAAGAAAGATGTGGTATTTTTATACAATGGAGTACTATTCAGCCATTAAGAAGGATAAACTGGAGACTTTTATAGGTAAATGGATGCAACTCGAGAAAATACTCATAAGTGAAATAAACCAGAAGCACATGTGTAAGCATCGTATTGTCTCTCTAGTATGAGAAACTGAAAGAGTAAATAAGATCCAAAATGTACAATAGACATGGTGAATCAAAAAGAAAATGGTCAAAAGGAAAGAGAGACTGGAATAGGGAAAAGAAAGAAGGGAAAGGGAAAAAAAAATTGTATATATATATAAGATGGTTAAGATAGATACACTACCAATTTTACTTAGTTCATTGAAGAGTAAGGTTTGTGCCAATAATGTTTGGACAATTGAATGTTAATGTCTGGTATCCTGAATAACTAACTTAAAGATAGTAATACGTAATGTATTAACCATTGTTACCCTCCTATTATGTTGTTTCGAAAATTTGTTCTTTTGATTTGTTTTGTTTTTTCTTCTCTTTAAAATAAAAAAAATAAAAAAATTAAAAATTTATAGAAGAAATCATAAGAGGAAATCTTTGTAACATTTGGTGAGGCAAATATTTCTTAGATATAACAAAAAAAATTCACGAAACTGATAAACTGGACTTTAATCAAAATTTAAAACTTCTGTTCTTCAAAGACATGTTAGGAAAATGAAGAACACAAGCTACAGATTAAAAGAAAATATCTGCAGAACAAACATCTTAAAAAGGACTTGTACCCAGAAAACGTAAAAAAAGAAAAACAAACAAACAAACAATTTTTAAACATGGGCAAAATATATGAACAAAGACTTCAATAAAGAAGATATGGAATGGCAAAGAATCAAGAAAAAAATGCAATGCAAATTAAAACCACAATGAGGTGTTACTATACACCTACTAGAATGGCTAAAATTAAAATGACTGACCATACCAAGTGTTAACAAGGATATGAATTTATAATACACTGCTGGTAGGAATATAAAATGATATAACTATTTTAGAAGCAGTTTAACAATTTCTTAAGAGGTTAAACATATACCTATCATATGATCTACTGATTTCACTCCTAGGAATCTACTCCAAATAAGCCATACATTTATAGAAAGATGTGCACACAAATGTTTATGGCATGCTTATTTGTAATAGCCAAAACTGGAAACAATTCAAATATCATCAGTGGGTGAATGCATAAACAAACCCAATGGAATAAAAAGAAATGAACTACTGATACATCCTACAACATGGGTAAATCATAAAATAATTATACTGAGTAAAAGAAGCCAGCTCCCCACCCCACGATTCCATTTATATAAAACTCTAGAAAATGTAAGCAAGCATAATAGACAGAAAAGCAGATCACTAGGATACCTTGCTAAGAGAGGAATGGGAAGGCAGAATTACACAGTAGTCCTAGGAAGATTTTGGACATGATGGATAAACTCACTACACTGGATGTGGTGATGATCAAGGTGTGTATATTCTGAAAGACATCAAATTATAATACTATACAAATTATAATACACAGTCTACTCTATCTTCTCTTTTGGTACTACAGATTGAACTTGGGCCTCATTCATGCTACCTCTACCCTGCCCCTTTTTATTTTTTGAGATAGGGTTTTGCTAGGTTGCCCAGGCTGGCCTTGAACTTGCAATCCTGCTTTGGACTCCCAAGTAGCTGGGATTATAGGCATATGTCACTGCACTTGGCTGCATCCATTTCTTTCACGAGACTTCTGCATCATAGTAAGCAAATAATATTCAATACATACAGTAATGTATTGCTTAACAATGAGGTTATGTTCTGAGACATGCACCATTAGGCAATTTTGTTGTGTGAACATCACGGAGTGCACTTACCTACACAAAGATGGCTAGATGTTATCAGGCAATATAATCTTATGGAAACACCATCATTAATGTGGTCCACAGTCAACAGAAATATTATATAATGCATGAATGTATCAGCTTGAGTAGAATTAAGACTGGAGTCCAATTTCAAACCTTCAACTACAAGGATACTCTGGATGTTCTGAGATAAAGGTAGAAACCAAGTATCCCATTCACTACTCAAAGGACTATTCAGAAAGAGTCTGAATCCCCAATATATCCTCTCTTGAAATCCTAATTCTTCTCACTCAATGTTGTACAAATGCTGTGTTGTATCGGACGTTTTCTGTAGTGTTTTATCTAGCTAACAACAATGTCGCTTTCTCAGAGCTGCCTCCATCCCCAGAGCCTACCTATACCATACCATCTGTGTATCAGTGAGGAAACAACAATGTAAAAGGGTATGAACCAGGGTCGATACATGATCCAAGTTGTTCACCTTATTTTCTTTGCTGGGAATCAAAGTTAGAACTGAAACAACTTGGACTGGTCTCCTCAGTGAATAATCCATGAATTTGAGAGATACAGGGGGATTATGTACCAGAAAGGCAAAGAAAGCTACCTGTAGAAGTGAAGAAATAAATTAGATTCAGAGAAAATTAACAGAGAAAAAAGTACATTGCCTAGGTTCCTAACAAGTTTTCATCAGTACCTATCTTCATCCTCAAAAGACTAAGCCATCCTAGGGGTCTATGAAATACACCAGGGTTGTCCAAATTATTTATTTTTTTTAGCCTGAAAATCCAGTACTGGTTTCCTTTACTTGTAATCAAGCAAAGCTTGACTAAAATAGCTTGCTAAAGCAAACATTTATTTTTTCTATTTTTCAGTATTAATGCTACTGCACTGTTAGTAGATAGAGACTTCATATTTAACTCCCCCTTCCCCCATCCATGTATTTAGTGATATTTTTATTCTCTATCACCTCTGATATGATTTTCCTCACATGTATGAATTCACAATAACTTATATTTCCCTATCACCTTCTCCCTCCAAAAGAATTACTGCTTTTTGTAACAAGATTTTTTTCAATCATATACAATATATTTTAAAATTAAGTCAGTGGTTTTCTATTACTTTCCCCCCACAATTTCCTGCATTAGTATTTTCCTTTTGTGCTTATTATTTTACACTATCCCCAATTAAATGGGATATCTCCTTGGCAAATATCCATTTTTTTTTTTAAAACCCTCAAAATACAATACATACTGATAGCTGAGAGGCAGTAGAGTTTAATGGTTAAGAGCATTGGGGGCACTGGAGCAAGACCTACCAGTACATATGAAACCCAGACCTGTCCCTGATCAGCTTGAGCTGCTTAACTTTGCTTCTGTTTCCTCACTTGTGAAAGGAAGAGAATAATGGTACTGACCTCACAGAGTTATTGGCAGAATTTTACTAACATATGTAAAGTACTCAAATAGGGTTGAAGGTATGTGGGGAGAGTGGGAATAATGCCTCCTGCGGTACAGTAATAAGTACAACATAAATGCCAGCTACCAAAGTCACCAGTCACAAAGCAACTTTTACAACATGTTCTTAAGTCATTAAACAGTCAATAGCACTCCCTTAGTAACTGTTTGGAAATGGAGGCCCCAGAGCATTAGATTCTTAATTCAAAGAGTAAATTATAATTAGGAGGATCTATATATCATCACTGTCCAACAGAACTTCCTGCAACAATGAAATGTTTGTGTGCTGTACAATTTAACAGCCACTAGCCAAATGTGGCTGGTGAGCACTTAAAATGTGGACAGTGTTAACTAAGTACTAAATTGTTATTTATCTATTTTGATTTTAATGTAAATAGGCACATGAGGCTAATGGCTACCATATCAGACAATAAAGCTTTAAAAGATAACCCAGAAAAATCCA
Organism: Erethizon dorsatum; assembly: GCA_028451465.1. Taxonomy (NCBI): domain Eukaryota; kingdom Metazoa; phylum Chordata; class Mammalia; order Rodentia; family Erethizontidae; genus Erethizon; species Erethizon dorsatum. Next base: position 101,382,035 of record CM051827.1, on the reverse strand, counting down.
AAATAGTTTTAGAATAGTCAAATTAAGTTTTCACATTACTCACCAATTAAATGGAACATGCCATCTTTAAACATGCAAATTAATAGGATTTTACAAATTCCAGAAATGTTTAACAAAGAAAAAAAAATATTACACGGTAATGCAAAGGTTACTTCTGCCACTGTGCAGAACAAACTTAAAAACATAAAATTTTAAGCTGGGCGTGGTAGCAAATGCCTGTAATGCCAGCACTCAGGTAGTCAAGGCATGAGGATCCCTCTGAGTTCAAGGCCATCCTGGGCTACATAATGATTTTAAGGACAGTCAGAACTACGAAGTGAGACCCTGCCTTAAAAAAAAAAAATTAAATTACAAATACAACACACATATAATATTAAATGATAGCAACATCCTTAGTTCAAAGGACAATGATAAATCTGAACACTTATGGATAGATATTCTATAATGTAAGAATTTTAGGATTAAGAGGAAATAGAAGAGAAAAAGAAATCCTCTATGATCCCATATTCTTGAGCTCATGATAGCAAAAGACACACATCTGTCTCATTCCCTCTTTCATTTTAAAAATGACAAACTCTCTTGTTTTCTACTACTGGAAAATGGAAGAGAGGAAAAAATATGCCAGATGCCTAATGTATATGTTTAATCTCATGAAGCCTAAAAGACAGAAAAGTAATTTGCCCAAGACTACGTGGCTAATATGCACCCAAGACAGAACTGAACCTGCACCTACCTGGTTTTAAGACTATATACCAGAACTGCCTGACAATACCAAGCCCGCTATTGGACAAGGCAGCGAGAAGCCTTAAAATAAATCTACCCTCTCTGGTCATTTTAAACATCAGGGTCATCAATATCAAGAGGAGGGAAATAAGCAGACGGATAGGAAATACATCTGTGCCACTAACATTTTTCTGGGAAAGCTCATGTTAAAATATCCCCATGTGTTTCCTAGTATATACCACCCATAAACAGAAAAATTAAATCAAGAATAAAAGGCATCGGGCCGGTGAGATGGCTCAGCGGCATAAGCGCCTGCCTGGCAAGCGCGAGGTCCTGAGTTTGACTCCTGATACCCACATACAAAAAAAAGGGCCGGTGATATCGCTCAGCGGCACGGGAGCCTGCTGGCGTGCGAGGTCCTGAGTTCGACCTCCGGTACCTACAAAAAAAAAAAAAAAAAAGAATAAAAGTCATCTTTAAGGGAGAAGCATAACAGAAAGGAAACAAGCAAGAAAAATACAGAAGAAGAGGAAGCAATCTCAGGAAAATAGTAACTGCTATCAGAAAGTACTTCAAGTGCTACTGTAAACCAGTATATCAAGCTACATACACATGTGAACCATAAAATCAATACTCCAAAATATTTTAGGTAATTGAGAAACACAGGGTCTCAACAAGCCCAAACAAATTTATTTTGCTTTGACAAAATCAAATTACAAAAAGTCTGTTGCTACATTATGTAAAAGAAGTCATGTGATGTATACATAGTACCTACTTGTCTGCATAAACTATTCAGTAAGCTTTTGATCTTTCTGAATCTACATTTAGAAATAAAATACAGATACACTTCCAGATTTGAATCCATCTTGTTAAAACTCAGGAACCAAATAGATTATGTTAAATTTTTAAGATTCTACTGTTTGACAGAAACTATATCCATCACAATCTGAACTCTTGTCCTTGCCATCCAAAACTCAGGAAATGACCAGACGTGGACGATCTGGAATCCCTCACTATCTACACTCTCACCATCCAAACTCAGGATATGAATGCAACAGATCAGACAGCAAGGAATACTTGCCAATCTTATGAAATTTTTAAATATAATTTCACATGATTTAAGGGTTTTTTTCCAGCAACATGCAGGTATTCTGGGTGCAAAACAGATCTTAGAAAACATCTTTTTATATTGTATTTCTCAGCACTCTGATGGAACAGCTGGAACAGTTAAGTTACTGTCCCTCAGCTCCAAAGGGCAACATTCCCCATATTATCCTGCTTTGTGATGCTAGAGCTAGAATTCTTTCTACAAGCCACACTTGTACTTTTCAGCTGGGTTCTTACAAAGCTCTGTCCAGCAAAACAAGGCACTAAAAACCGACGGCAAATCTGGAGGAGGAGGAAGACACTTGAGCCATTCTGTCTACTCTGGCATTCATAAAAGCGTTTCCCTAGCAAAGGCTTCTTCATCTCTTCACCAACAGACCTTTCCCATAGCAGCAAGTCAATCAGTTTGCAGTGCTTCCAGTACTTACTGAACTAGTTTCATAATATGCCACACGACACTGGCACCAGTCAGCATCCCTTCCGCAGAGGTCTGGCTCTCAATCTGACAGGTCCCATCTTCCAAGCTCAGACACCAGCACCAGTCCTGTAGCAGTTTCTCCTCATAGGTCTAAATCTCAGTTCAACAGAGTGTTTCTTCCTAAGTTTTTCCCTTGTCCTTGAATCTTATGGGTAGTACCTGGTGTCCTACTGTGTACTATCTTCATGATAACTTATGAGTTTTATTTTTATCTTTTCTATTACCTAGTTAACAACTTTGTATCTAGTTAACCATTCTCTCTATAAAGCATGCCTGTTTAAATTACTAGTATGGTTTCTGCCTAGGCAAAGAACACTAATGAAACAAAATTGTTTCATGCAGAATATAACATTGTTACTGCAACTTTCACTAAAATATAATTTTAGCTGGTGGGTGGTACATGCCTATAATCCCAGCACTTGGGAATATGAGGCAGGAGGATCGCCATGAGTTCAAGGCCAGCCTGGGCCACATTCTGTGTTCAAGGCCAGTCTGAACTACATAGCAAGACCTTGTCTCAAAAAACCAAAACTTAACGTTGGCTACACTATGGTAGCAAGCAAAGAGGAAGAAAGTGTTGGTAAGAGCAATTTGATACAAATTAAAAAGTATACTTAGCTATCACTATAAAATCTTCTGCAAATATTCTTTTAAAGAAAATCTGGGGTATTTTTTTCTAATTCATATATAACATCTATTGGTATAAAACTATATGATAAGCAGGGTGTGGTGATGCATACCTGTAATCCCAGCACTTGGGAGGCTGAGGCAGGAAGACTACTTTGAGTTTGAGGCCAGCCTGGGCTACAAAGTGGTTCAAGGCCAGCCTGAACTACATAGTGAAACCTTGTTTCAAAAAAGTTAAATAAATAAGTAAAATTATGCGATATGAAAATATTAAATGCTACCTCTGTATTTCCATACTTTCTACGAAGTATTTTTTTTTTTTTTTTTTTTTTTTTGTGGGTACCGGGGGGTCGACCTCAGGACCTCGCACGCCAACAGGCGCCCGTGCCGCTGAGCGATATCACCAGCCCCTTTTTTGTATGTGGGTTCCGGGAGTCGAACTCGGGCCCTCGCGCTTGCAAGGCAGGCGCTTAAACCGCTGAGCCATCTCACCGGCCCCGAAGTATTACTTTTTAATCATAAAAATACAGTAAGAATTTTTAAAACAATCCTAATACAAGCCAGGAGTGGTGGTGCAAGCCTGTAATCCCAGCACTTGGAAGGCTGAGGCATGAAGATTGCCGCAAGTTCGAGGACAGCCTGGGCTACATAGTAAGTTGAAGGCTAGCCTAAACTACACTGCGAGACCCTAATCCAAAACAGCCAAAACTAGAAACAAAAAATCCTAATACATTCATATTAAAGATTAAATATCATCTCTAAGAAAACAACATTTGCTTACCTTAAATATTTAAAATGACTGGGGGAACAACTATAATTCATTTACTATCTTATCCTGTCCAAAATTTTTTTGAACATTTCACACACTTCCATTCCACTCCCTACCTTCACTTACATATATAATGTCCACTCAGTCAATGGCCTTAATATGACTGTTTCATCATAACCCCACTACTAAAATATATTTAAGGAAAACTATTAACTGGAAAATCAAAGTGGCCAAAACATCCTGTTGAAACCATTCCCAAATTTTTAAATACAGTATTAAAAGAGAGGGTAAAATGACTGCTTCTATCACACTACGTGGAAATCACCAGTGAGTTAAATTAGTTCTAGAACAGTTTTGAAGATTAAAGAAAATATGAGTCTTTTAAAAGACAAGTTCTTGGGCCGGTGAGATGGCTCAGCGGCTTAAGTGCCTGCCCGGCAAGCGCGAGGGCCCGAGTTCGACTCCTGGAACCCACATACGAAAAAGGGGCCGGTGATATCGCTCAGCGGCACGGGCGCCTGCTGGCGCACAAGGTCCTGAGGTCGACCCCCCAGTACCCACAAAAAAAAAAATAAATAAAAAATAAATAAAATCTCACTTCTTTAAATAAAAATAAAAATAAAAATAAAAATAAAAGACAAGTTCTTTTCAGAGCTATTTAAATGTCTCTTATTTATAGAGGAAGGGAAAAAAGCTCAAGGTAAATAGAAAAGCAATCTTTTCATCTATTTCCACTCTCACGGAAAGAAATGCCGTAATAGCACAGTTTTTCTACTGAGGAAGAGGTAATGGCCCTGACCTGCTAGGAATTCAAGTACATAAAAATGAAAAAGGCAACTTCACTGTTCATTTTCCTTTCGTGGCATTCTAGAAAACTTGAATCTCTCTCAATCTTAAGGAATCCTTAGCTTCACATTCATGGCTCCAGCAACTCCGTACCCCTCTTCTCTCTCTTCCTGCCCTCTGTAATAGGACAATTCCAACTCTCTTCCAGCTCTGCTCCAGCCACACAGACCTCTTCAACATTCCTTAAACGTACAGAGCAACCTCCTGCCTGGGCACTTCCTGGATTCCTTCTGAGCGGAATGTTCATCTTCCACATACCCAATATATGGCTCATTCCATCACTGTTTCAGTTCTTTGTTCAAATGTCACTTTTTCAGTGACTTTCGCTGGCTATCCTGTCTAAAATAACACATACCCTCATTACTTTCTTTTTTGGTTTTTGTTTTTTTTTGTGGGTACCGGGGGCGACCTCAGGACCTCGCGCGCCAGCAGGCGCCCGTGTCACTAAGCGATATCACTGGCCCTTTTTTTCGTATGTGGGTTCCGGGAGTCGAACTCGGGCCCTCGTACTTGACAGGCAGGCGCTTATGCCGCTGAGCCATCTCACCAGCCCCCTCATTACTTTCTATTCTCCTCCATTTTAATTATCTTCTTAGCCCTGATCACTGTCACTAACAGATACTTCTACTTGTTTTGTTAATTATCCCTCCACCAGTAGGTATATTCCACAATTATGGGATTTTACCTGCTATGTTATAATAGTGCCTAACTATGCATCAGGTGCTCAATATGCTAAATGAATAAATGATACAACTGACTGCAACACCACATGTAACTAGTAGATGCTGTTATCAAAAGACTTTATATTCTAATCCAAAAGGTTACAATTTGAAAAATCAGGTTTAGGATATTTTTTAAATTGTGCTATTGGAACCACAAAAATCCCTCAGAAGCCACTGTGAAGGTAGCTATGGAAGTCTAAGCAAGCAGAAAGCATATTTATCTGTTTTATCCACTGGACTTCATGTAAAAGTTGACTTGTAGGAAAGATCTGATGACTTCAAAATTCTGAAACCACTGAAATGTATACAACAACTTTTTACTTTTTCACATTTCACTTATTTTATATATTGTAAATGAGAGTAATCTAAAATTAGTATCTTTAGTCTCATTTAATAATCTGCTACAAATTCAAAATTTATTATTTTCTGATTAAAACACATAGAAAGCTGATTAAGAAACAATAGAAGAAGTGTAAAATTATGTTATTTCATGTATATGACCATAACCTTACTAAGTTCACTCAGTTCACTAAATTTACTAATGGAAACTAAGAGCAGATCCAAATCTCATTACCACAAATATCTCTAAAAAATCTCTCTCCAGGGCCGGTGAGATGGCTCAGCGGCGTAAGCGCCTGCCTTGCAAGCGCGAGGGCCCGAGTTCGACTCCCGGAACCCACATACGAAAAAGGGGCCAGTGATATCGCTCAGTGGCACGGGTGCCTGTTGGCGCGCGAGGTCCTGAGGTCGTCCCCCTGGTACCCACAAAAAAAAAAAAAAAAAATCTCTCTCCACTACACTAAGCATGCTACTTGACAAAACAAGATGCAATGTTTTATTATGAACTTCACCTTGAAATTCAACATAAAATGATTTTACTTTTTAAGTGTCAGATATTCCAATAAAAAGAAAAAGAAATGAGTACTCACCTTAATGAAGTTACCGATGGACAAGCCTGTCCATACAAACCCATCTGGCCACAAAGAGAATCTAAAAAGTAAACAAGAGTTGGTTATTAGATACTCCAAAATAAATTAAACTATAAATCACACTACAATTCTAATTAAAACTGTGTGAAAAACAAAAGGCTAAAAGAATAACCATTATCAGAATGCAAACTCACATGAATGAAAAATGCTACTGAATAGTAAGAGGGATTATACTGAAGGAGAAACACAGCAGGAAGAATTAAAAAAAGGAAGCATACCATAACTGTGACACCCAAATGAGCCAAGATTTCATAAAATTTGACAAGTGGTTATGCTTATAGAGTGTGTGTCCAAATTATTTAGAAGAATCCCAGGCATTCCACAAAGGTGCCTAAGCTTCCATTGAGCTGGGCATGCAGGTCCCTATTCCAACATTAACTGCTCCCCCATTTATACATCTCTTCAACGACAACAGTGCTACCTTTATTGGTTTTATTTATTAAACTTCACTAAGACATCTGAAGAAACAGTTTCATTGCTTTAAAAAAAAAAAGTTAAGATTAACATTGGAACACAAGGAGCTCTGTCTAAATAAGTTCTAGGTTCAAATTCTAACTTGTAACACTGCTGAGACCTTGAAGAATTCACATAACCTTGATGAACCTCAGTTTCTTCATCTGAAACTTGGCAATGTAACACCTGTATAACACTTTTATAACTTTATCATTGCAGGTTTGCTGTTAGAATTAAATAATAAAGTGAACAAATACAAAAATTTCTATTAGCACTACTCTCCCTAGGATGTGGCAGTGTCTAATATTTTCACTAGGAACAAGGATGATTCACAAATATTAAAGTTAAGTGTTGTTATGGCTTGCATCTAGATGTCCCTCCAAAGCTCCATGTGCTCACAGGTGGGGAGTTTCAAAGGTGGCTGGATTAGGGTGTGTGAATGTGGATTAAGGGTGTGATACTGGGATTAAGAGGGTGGATATTGAAAGGCCCACCATGGGTATGGGTGGCACCAATCAGTAGACTTGTAGCCTGGATGGAATATATAGTAAGGGACAGAAAGAAGGCAGGCTTGCTGCTGCAGTTTGGAAATCTCCTGCCTGTTTGCCATGGACTATTTCTTCTCTGTGATGCCCTTCTCCCATGCCAATCTGCCTTGGAGTCAACTATGAACTGAAACCTCTACGAACTGTGAGCTGAAATAAACCCTTCCTCCTTTAACTTGAGGGTGCCAGGTATTTTGTCTCAGCAATGAGAAACATAATTAGGACATTAATATAACTGAAATAAGTTAGGATAGGCATAGGTGTATACACGTGAATACACTGCACAAGTGACGAGACTGTGAACAACTAAAGAGAGCATGTTCAGGCTGAAAGGAAGGGGTCACACGCTACTGCCAGCTCTAGCCAAAGGCTGCTAAAAAAGAGTATTTTAGGCCCATTATTGTTTTGTTTGTGGTGGGGTTTTTGGGGGGAGGTGGTTTGTACTAGGCATTGAACTCAGAGTCTTTGCACTGGACTACATCCCCAGCCCTTTTTGATTTTTTGAGACAGGGTCTTGCTCAGTTACCAACTTCCCCAGACAAGGCTCAAACTCGTGATCCTCCTCTCTCAGCCATCCAGAGGGTTGAGATTACAGGCATGTGCCACCACACCCAGCTCAGCCCATTACGGTAAGAACTTTTAGTTTTTCAAAAGAAGAAATCCAAAAATCTTACTTAAAATCTATTTTTTATTTTCTAAATATTATGTGTGCCAAAGAAAACATTGGATTTTGTTCTAAATTTATAACTGTTGATTCAGAAGTTGACTAAATTACCAACAACTAACTGTCCTGCATATGCTGGATAGACACGATTTTATTTCTGCCAGGATGACAAGATAGATGGCTTGATCACCATATTCAGTCAAAATAACTAGAACGTTAGGTAAAATATTTTCAAATCTTTATAAACAAATCAAAAACCTCACAAAAAATATGGTATGATAAGAAGTCAAAAACTAAGTATAAGTAGGGAATTAGGGAGATATGCAGAGTACTAAAACCAGCTTTCCTTCACCTTTAGGGCATCTATCAAACCATATGAATTCCAACTTTCAATTAATCCTAAAACCTCTTGAGGCCCAGGATAAGAGGCAAAGTTCAGGTCTTACCCAAAAGAATTACAAGGAAGACTGCTTTGGGAGGGGAGGGGTGCAGGGCAGGGGATTTGGAGACAAGAGATTTGCTATGTAGATCAGGCTGGCCTCAAACTTCAGATGCTCCTGCTTCGGCCTCCCGACTGCTGGAATTATAGGCTGGGATTACAGATGGGCACCATCACACCAGGCTGAAAACTGCTTTTTTAGCCTTGGCACCAAGTGTAGACAAGGAGATAAGGATAAGACAGCAGTGCAGTGGTGTCTCCTCTGATAGTTCACAACCACATAACGACCCGCCCTCACGATCATGGTTTTAAAAGCTCCATACCTAGAAGCTGTTTACAGAGACTGCGGGATGGCAGTGTCCCCACTCAACCTTGACACATGCAAATACAAATTCTCTCTGGGGTAATTCACCTTTGATCCAGGCCTTTGAAAAATTCCCACAAGTAGGGGTATAAAATTAATGATGTGAATAAATTAATTCACAGTCAAGTCAGAAAACTCAGAAAGAAACAAGCCACTCATAGTAATATACAGCAGAAACATCAGTTAGCATAATCAAAACCAAAGATACTGCTCTCTACTGTTTTTATTGTATGGGTGCTTTACTTAGTCCTGTATTTTAATCACCTGTATTACCAACGAATCTCAAATCTTTGTCTCCAGCAGGGATGAATCTCCTGATATCCAAATATAAATAATATCCCTTCCTTGAAAACCCAAATTTGCTATGTCTGAAGCTGAATTCATAATCTTTCCTTAATATACTTCCTATCTTGATAAAATGGCATGGCCTTTTCATCTAAGAATGGCCTGTGGGTTTCTAGCTTAATTTTTTCCCTTTGTTAGAGAAGAAAACTTCTTTCCAACTCATGGTTTTATGAGGTATGACTTCTCTAAACACTCCTAGTAGTTTAAACTACTCCTGTCCAAGGAAGTAGCTTGGTAGGTGGGTACAACTTACTTAACAAAAGACTTGAACATCAAGGAGTTAGCAGATGGGGACTGGCTCCTAAGAGGTTTCTTTAAGAACTGACGAAAATATTCTGATAGTAATTACTACACAATTTAGTGAATATACTAAAAACTGAATTGTACACTCTAAAATGGAGAACTATATGGTATGCTGAGTTTTACCGGGCTAAAAAAAAATTTTTAAAAAGGGTATTTAATGCATCTTGTTTCCTCACTTGTTGATTCCTGTTTTATTTCTCAGTCAGCTAAGAGTTCAGGCAGGGAAAATGATCTTGTATACTGAGTCCTCCAAACTACAACCTTAGAACTCTCAGTCAGTTACCATTTACTACCAACTCTAGCTTCCAGTTAGCTTCCTAACCTGCTGTAGCCTCCATGCCTTAGTTCAGATTTCTCCAATTTTCATCTAGATTACTGAATGGTGTCTTGAACCTCAAACTTGTAGACTGAAAAGAACATATATCAATCTTCTTACCAGGCAACTGATCAGCTGTGGGGAGCCATAAATGACCCAGCTTCACCTCTGAGCATGCGCCCCCCCCCCCCGCCCATCCTGATCCTACGTCATCCATTAGACCCTCCCACCGTTTCCCTCAAAGAGATATAAGCCCTGGCACTTCCGCAATAAACTCTCTCGCTCGACTTCCCTGATCTGTGTGTGTGTGTGTGTCTTCTTTCTCATCCCCATACCGTCGCCCGGGTTCGCGTTCCTGCCCCTGGGAGGCTCCGCTGGTCGGAGTCTTCTTGGGCCACAACACAACATTTGGCGCCCAACGTGGGGCCCGGGAAAGATGGATCCTATGAGGGATCACCCTGTAGGGCGATAAATGCCAACGATTGACCGGTCTTTAGTTTCATTTTCATGAGATTCCTTTCTCAGTGATCCGTACGCCAACTCCTTTCTTCGCGTCTGAATCACGGTAAGCATACAGGGTGCAAAATGGGACAAAACCTCTCCGAGCACGAACTTTTTACTAAAGGGGTCTCTGAAGCGCTCAGAGTGAGGGGAATAAAAGTCACCCCGCGGCAATTGGCTGATTACTTTTCCTTTATAAATAAGGTTTGTCCATGGTTCCCCTTGGAGGGCACCATTAACATCAGGGTCTGGGACCGCGTGGGTGACGCACTCCAAGATTATTATCGGGTTTTCGGGCCAGAAAAGGTTCCCGTCACAGCCTTCGCTTATTGGACCCTAATTTCAGAACTATTACGGACACAGCCCAATAACCTTCAACCATCACAGGCTCCGGCTCAGCCACTGGGTCAACCGGTTGCCCCCCCAATTACTGATACCCCTATCCCTAGCCCTCCACCCTCTGTAGCTCTCCAGATGCCAGAAGAAAAAGATGGCCGTTGCTCTCCTACTTCCCCCGTACCCACTTCCGCCTTCTTTAACGATAGTCACCCGCCATCTTATGAAACAGACCTCCGCCCGCCATCTTGTCCTGGGTCTCCACCGTTCGATGGCCTGTCATCATGTCCTAAGCCCACGCAGCCTCCTGCACTTTACCCCCCTCTTCCTGACCCCCCGCCTTTCTCCTTACCTCCACAAATACCGCTGCCCTCTGCCCCCCCACCTCCCCTTGTTGCACCCGCCTTTTCAGTTAACTTCCCCTCCCTTCACCCTGCACCTACTGCCACACCCATACAAGATCAATTTCTCAGTTCGCTTCTGGAGCGCATCTCCCTACTTGAACGTAAGGCTCAACAGGATCATCTTAATTATAAGTTATCTCTTTCTCAGCCCTCTCCCAAGTTACATGCATACCCCATCACAGAGGTACAACAGGCCCCCACGGCGGAGGGACAACCAGCCCCTCCGCCCCAGCACGCCAGGGTTCCCTTCCCTTTAAATTCCCTCAAAGAACTCAAAATGGCAGTCACCCAACATGGCCCCACCGCTACCTTCACCCTTGCGGTCCACGACAGCCTTTCCCAGGGATGGGTCACCCCAAATGAACATAAGGAGTTGGCAAGGGCCGCTCTCTCTGGGGGTGATTTTCTACTCTGGAAGTCTAATTTTCTAGATCAATGTGAAATAATCTCCAAACAAAACCAAGAGAGACAGCCCCCCAACCCAGTTACCTTTGCCATGTTATCCGGAACGGGTGATTTTTGCACTGATGAACAACAAATGGGCCTTAACCCTTAGGCGTTTGCCCAAATCTCCCTGGCCGCAAGTAGAGCCTGGCGCAAGCTTCCATCAAAGGGAGAGGGTCCTACCTCTCCTACCAAAATTCGGCAGGGTCCTACTGAACCCTTCTCCAACTTTATTGGCAGGCTCACTGAGGCTGCAGATCGCATTTTTGGAGAACACGAAAATAATAACACCCTCATAAGACAACTTGCTTTTGAAAATGCTAACCCCACATGCCAAGACATTATCAGACCCCACCGCCATACGGGTTCCATTGAACAGCTCATCCGTTTATGCGCAGATTTTGGTCCCTCCTACCAACAAGGAATAATGTTTGCCTCAGCACTCGAGGATACCCTGCACAAAGTCCTATCTATACAAACAACTGGTTCACACAACCAAAAACACCCCCCCTACATATTGGCTATGTCAAAAGACTGGATTATCTACACAAATATCTATTAAGGTAATCCGAGAAAAACAAGATCTATGTGTCACCGTTGCTATCCTCCCACACATCACCTTTCACCCAGCAAACTATCCCCTCACCCTCGATCCTGACCCCAGACATCCACCCCTAACTTTATCCCACCTTCACAAAAAACGTGAGGTCTTCACCACCACCACTCTTCTCGTCCTCGGAACCGCATCAGGAATCGCCCTTGGGTCCACGGCTTTGGCCCTTGGACAAACCCAATATAATAGCATCTTATAGGCCGTTGACCAAGACCTAAAAAATGTTGAAACCTCTATTCGCGCCCTACAAACATCACTAACCTCCCTGTCTGAAGTTGTTCTCCAAAACAGGCGCGGCTTGGATCTTCTTTTCCTCAACGAAGGTGGCCTTTGTGCGGCCCTCAAAGAAGAATGCTGTTTCTATACTGACTCCTCCGGCGTGCTCTTACACGCTATGGATAAATTAAATGATGCCCTAAAAAAGAGAGAAATAGCCAGAACACAAGCCTTATTCCCCAACACCGGGTTCTCCACTGTGCTCCCCTACCTTGCCCCCCTTTTTGGCCCCCTTATAGTTGTGGTCCTCGCCTTGACCTTTGGTCCCTGCCTATTCAAGAGACTCATTGCCACCGTAAAAACAGATGCAGATGAGTACAAACAAGCCGAACCATATGATGATATTCAGGCCCCAGCATATAAGAATATCGGCCAATGACGGGTAAGATGGAGTCACAAGTCACTAACACTCTCAGGACCACCTAAGACAGAGCGCCACTCTTCGCTGGGACGCTGGCGATGCTAGTGGTTAGCTCAATGACGGGTAAGGCCTGAAAAATCAAATGCGTAAAAACAAAAAGACTTGCAGTAACCTCCACAACCTAAGACAGGCCACATTCAGGGTCATACAAACATTCATGGTCGGCAATATTCTCATTTGGACAAAAAGGAGCATATGTGGGGAGCCATAAATGACCCAGCTTCACGTCTGAGCATGCGCCCCCCCCCGCCCATCCTGATCCTACGTCACCCATTAGACCCTCCCACCGTTTCCCTCAAAGAGATATAAGCCCTGGCACTTCCGCAATAAACTCTCTCGCTCGACTTCCCTGATCTGTGTGTGTGTGTGTGTGTCTTCTTTCTCATCCTCATACCGTCGCCCGGGTTCACGTTCCTGCCCCTGGGAGGCTCCGCTGGTCGGAGTCTTCTTGGGCCACAACACAACAATCAGCAACATGGAAATCTCATAAAAGGCTAATGTTCACACTCAAATTAGGAAATCTCACTGTTGATGTCCTCGAAGCTACAAACTTACATCTCTGTGGCACCTATTAGAGATGAATTGTGTTCACTCAATTACATTGATAATTTATATGGTTTCAATTTGGTTCCGAAACAGCAATCAGCAGCATTTTCTTCAAATCCCCTGAAAATCAATGTGTCACAAAAGTTTGTACAGAATGACACAGAATATGGATGGTAAAAGTCATTCACTAATTTGCATTCTCCAATGTGTGCTATTTACTGTATTATATTCCACTCTCAACAGAAGAATGTGGCATCCCTTTAAATACAAGCAATTAAACTGAGTTACAAACTATTTACATTTAGGAAGTAGCTGTTAAAACAAATACAGTTGTATATTAGTGCATTATTTGGGAACAGGAGGTGAAAGTGGAGTAAGTTACTTTCAAAAAGTTCCCAAGTAATTCTTATAAGCCCTCTCCTCTCCCACCCATACAGAAATATAATGCTTTATAATTTACAAAGAACTTAAAATGACGACTTTTGGGTCTGAAGACCCAGACTGGAATTCCAACTCTGACAATTACTATGCACCACTGAATGTTATTGGCAATTTCTCCGAGGTTTTTCTCTTAAATTAAAAAAAAAAAAAAGGAAAACCTCATGCCTCAGTTACTATGATAGTAGACTAAATGAAAGCATGAGCATAATGCAAGACAAAAAGAAGAATTGAATTTTTGAAAATAAATGTTACAGCACTAGAGGTCAAAAAGCTATTCCTTCTTTTATTACTTCTGAATTCAGAAAGTATAAAATTCATTAATTTCCATGAAGGAAAAACCTCTCTGTTTCAGGTCATCTGACTTAACATTGTGAATTGTTATACTATTAGTTACAAGTAATCATTAAAGTAGCCTTGGAAAAAACCTGTATTTTAATCAGCTAAGATAGGAGAAATCTGCCAGGTGAAGTGCAAGGAAAAGAATCTTGCTGAATGAGTAGTAATCAGTTGTCCACCCCAGCTCCACTAGCTAAACCTGAAGGCAGAGGTGCAGCTTGAGCTAAACGGTCATCTGCTTTCAGAGACTAAATTCATGAGGATCCTCAATGCACCAAGGGAGTATCAGAAGAAAGGTAAAACAGAGGAACACATTCGAAAAAATAAAAATAAAAACTTGAGAACATAGTATTACAGATAGCAACAAGTGATCTAAGGGAGAAAAAGGCAATAGTGTCAAATGTGTACGAAGACAGACATAAACAGAGGAATACTGGTTTTTAATACAAAATAATATAACTGGAGGGTTGATTTGTGGAATCGTGACAACAAAACTTAAGACTGCAATGAGGTTAAGAATCACAAGAGGGAAAAAAAGTTAACCAACAAATTGTATAAAGTGAAAGTAAATGGAAAGTGCAATAAAGTCAAGCAGAGTACAGAGGCGTAGATTAAGAATTCATTATAGGCGAGAAATACTTTGTAAACTTTTATTCTATCGCCATTATCCTGCTTTATTCTTCATAGCTTTTCTCATCATTTGATATAACTTTTATTTACTCTGTTTCTCCTCTATCAATGTAAGCTCCATGAGAACATGAAGTTTTGTCTGTTTTATTCTCTGTATATCCTCAAAACCTTGTGTACACTCAGCCCTCATTTGTTAAATGGATGAGTAAACCAAGTTCTTCCAGAGCTGGAAAAAAGAAACTTAAAATAAGATCTGACTGAAAACTCATCAAATCTTTAATTAATACAGTCTTTGTAATAATCACTTCTTTCTACCCTCAAGCAATTTAGGACTAACTCAGCAATTTAGGTATCCAGAATATATAAAGCACTCCTACAACCCAATAAAAGACAACCCAAGGATTTCAACAGCCATATTTACAAAGAAAATACACAAATGTCCAATGAACACATGAAAAGAGGTTGATCATCACTAATCACCTGGGAAATGCAAATCAAAAATACAATAATATACTATTTCATGCCCACTAGGATAGCTTTAAAAAATAATAATAATAATAGTGTTGCAAAGATACCAAGAAACTGAAACTGTCATGTATTGCTAGTGGAAATCCAAAATAGCTTAGCCCCTTTGGCAAACAGTTTGGTGGTTCATCAAAAAGTTAAACATAGATTTACCATATGAACCAGCAATTCTCCTTGGATATAATACCCAAAAATGTGAAAACATACATCCATAGAAAAACTTACACAAGAATGTTCACAGTAGCATTAAATCCTAACAGCAAAAAAAATAGAAACAACTGAAATGTTCACCAACTAATGAATGGATAAATAAAATGTGTTTTATCCATGCGATAGAATACTCTGACAGTAAAACATGTCACAACATGTACAACCTTTGAAAACATGCTAAGTGAAAGAAATTAGTCATAAAAACCGCATGTATGATTCCATTTACATTAAATCCACAATAAGCAAATTGATATTAGCAGTTAGGTTATACATGAGTAGTTGGGTTAAATTAGATTAGGACTAGCAGGGAGAGAAGAGGTAAAAGGAGAATAGAGATTGCTTGCAGGTATGGAGCTTCTCTTGGAGAGAATGTTCTAAAATCAGATTGTAGCAATGATTGCACAACCCTGTGAATATACACTAAAAAACAGTGAATTCCACACTTCAAATAGGTAAATTATATGGCGTATGATTATATCTCAACAAAGCTGTTGGCGGAAAAATGTTCAGAACCATCACACAAATGTTCTTATTTGGTCAAATTCTCTCATTAGTACAAGATCCATTCCCAAATCCCAATGCTGGAACAGGAAGGGGAGAGTAAAGTAATGACTTCACCAGAAAGCAACTCTACTAAAAGCAATTATCTTCAAATCAATAACCCTCTTAACTATGCAGTGGCTTTTGTTTTCTGGTGACCTCTACTATTTCCAAACATGCTGTGTATTCACTAAACATATTTAACAAAGATATATGTACAGTCCATAAAAAGTTCATATACCTGAAAACATTTTAAAGGAACCTACTCTACTATTACCTATGACTCAGCTACTTAGGCTATACCAGTGGTGGCGAACCTATAGCGCGCGTGCCGCAATCAGCTGTTTGTTATTATTGAAAGCTCTAAAAGGTTCACCATCACTAGGCTATAACCTCTCCTCCTAAATCAAGATCAAGGCCAGGAAAAAAACAAACAGAAGATAAGAAAAAAAAAATCATGCTAACAATCCACTTCAGCTTTTTAAGACTGAGTAGGAAGTGTAACTCTTAACTAGCCTCTTTTGCCTCCATATTTTAGGGCTAGCATCAATAAAACAGGTGCTAATGTGGGGGAGGGGAGCTTTCTGGCCAAACATCACAGGAGCTGTAACTTCTTCCAAACCCCAAACCTTACTTCCTGCAATTTATGTAAACAGATCACAGGCCACCCTCTTCAAACCAAATCATAACTCAGTAAATAATACATGGTTCTATTTCTGGGCCAGTCATGAACTCACTGGATAATCCTGACGCTTCAGTCTCTCTACTTTGCTCAATACCCACAACACCCAGATCTAAAATCAAATCATGTGGTCAAATAAAGAACTTTTTCGATGTAAAGATTTATTTTTATGGGAAATCTGATAAAAGTATATGAAGTTAAATCACACTGTATGTTTAAATCACCTGTTATGAACATACATGAAATATTAAAAATTCAAAAGCTTATCCAGTCCAAAAATGTTGAGCTCCATTTTAAACAACTTCTAAAGGTATCCACTAAACAAATAATCTTTCAGAGGACTGCAACATTTTGAGGCTTTAAATCTGAGCTCAGTTATATTTAGAAAATCAACATGTCACTTCTCTGGATCCTGTATCTTTATCTTGGGCCTTTGATTCATGTGCTTTCCCTGGTGTAATTCAAAGCAAGAGATCTACCATACTCCTGAATAGTAAATCAAACCTATCAGAATTTACTGATTGCCAGAGTAATTAAATGCTATACTGCAACTGAAGATAGGAAGCTAGTCTCCATTACTAAAATTTTCTAACAAAATAAAAATTACCTGTCCAGTTCCTCAAAGTCAGTCTTAAAAAAAAAAAAAACAAAAAACTACTGACTTCATATGAATCATTTCTATTCCATTCCTAGAAATCCTCATTTAGGAGTCTAGAATGAAACCCAGGAAATGTATTAATTAAAAGTTATCTCAGGGCCAGTGAGATAGCTCAGCAGCATAAGTACCTGCCTGGCAAGTGTGAGGTCCTGAGTTCGACTCCCAGTACCCACATAAAAAAAAAAGTTATCTCACGTGACTCTGATGTACCAGTTAATTCAGGAAATACTAATTTAGGACGAGGACAGCAAAAGGTTTCACTATCATTTGCCAATCAAGCTCAACTGACAGTGGCTGCCTGAAATGCTTGTGAAGGTCATGTCTAAACACAACCAGAAATTAGTAGATTGCCAGAACTATGGTGATGGGGAAGTGATAACATGCAAATCATGTACTGTATGCATATCTGTCATCCCTGATTCAGACTGTGGAATAAGATCTGGATTATTTCCTTTTTTTTTTTTTTTTTTTTTTTTGTGGGTACCAGGAGTCGACCTCAGGACCTCCTGCACCAGCAGGCGCCCATGCTGCTGAATGATATCACCGGCCCTTTTTTCGTATGTGGGTGCCGGGAGTCAAACTCAGGCCCTCGCGCTTGCCAGGCAGATGCTTAAGCCGCTGAGCCATCTCACTGGCCCTGGATTATTTCTTTTTAAATGGCAGAAACTCCTGATGACTCAGGGAAACTAGTAAGAGCAGGACTGTTGCATGAACCAGGTCTCTTCAAAGTTCCCAGAACTATACAGAAAAATAAGACATGATGTTTATAATCTTGTTGGAGAATTAAAATGCTACATGATAAATATAACATGAACTTTGTTTTAGTTCCCCTGAGGAAATAGTATAAGCACTGAGTGACAGGCCCAAAACAGGTGTACTTTGGACTGACTCAATAATCAACCATGGGTTCCTGATCAGTACATGATTAAAGTGATATGTTAAGAAGATTCTACTGGTAGCATTTTCCACGGGGGAAAAATTGGAGGCTATTATAAACAAGGCACAACCCATAGAGAGCGAACAATCCACTTTGTATTATTTCAGTAGGCAACTATCTCTACCATTATAATGCTGGCTTCTAGTGGGCCAACGTAGGCTAAATTAACCTTTATACTTACCACAATGCCTAGTACATGTTTTGGACATAATATTCCAAAACACTTGCTGAATTGATGTAAAAGAAGAACAATGTATTACATAGCTTAATCTTATACTGAGTAATGTTTTTCTCCAAAAGGTATTTGTACATTCTCTAATTCTTGAGTTTAATACATGAGAATGTTTACTTGTCTTTAAAAAAATAAATAAATTAAAAAAGAGAGATTCAGATTTTCTATTCTTCTTGAGGTAGTTGTTGGCCATTTGTGCTGTTCTAATAATTTTTCCATTTCAACTAAGTTATCTAATGTGTTGGCATACAATCATTCACAGTATTTCCTTAGAATCTTTTTATTTCTATAAACTCAGTAATAATGAATGTCCCATCTCTCATTACTGATTTTAATGACATGCATTCCTCTTTATCTTGCTCAGTGTATCCAGAGGATTATAAATTTTGTTAATCATTTCAATAACCAACTTTTGCTTTATTTTCTCTTTTATTTTTCTTTATTTCATTGATTTCTACTCTAGTCTTTATTTATTAAAAAAAGAAAAATGTAATACACTTTTCAAAATGAATAGTAACAGAATTTGGTACAGATAAAATCGTAAAGAACCAAAGGAGTCAAAAGAGTCAAATTATACCAAAAAGTAAGGAGGAGGAGCTGTTGTTAGGATAAAAGAGATCTGAGAAGCATAACCAATGCAATGTGTGTATGGACTTTGTCTATATCTTGATTCAATTAAAAATAAATTGTAAAAAGGCATCTTCAAACAATCAGGAATTTGATTTATCACTTCTCAGCCTTTTGGCTAAGATCAAGTGCAGGAACTTGATTTATGAACTGAATATGAGATGACATCAGAGAGTCAATTTTACTAGATATAATGATGACATATAGATGCAGGAAAATATCTCTTTTAGAGATACATACTAATAACGGAGGAAAAAAAATAGTGTCTACAATTTTCTTTCAAATACTTCAGCCAAAAAGAAAAGAATTGAGGCATATGTGGAAAATATCTTAATTGTTGAATCTCAGTGGCTGTTAAATGGCAATTCATCATTATTTTATATGCTTTTGAGTATACTCAACAAAGCACTTGTACCAAAGTCTTTCGAGCGTTACTCAACTCTGGCACTGTACAATTAAATTTTTTCTTTTCTCTCTGGTTTCAGGAAGTTAAGAATGACTAGTGCTTCTGAGAAAACAGCCTAGAGTCAATCAGAAGAAAATGGGTATTCATTTGTTAGCTATACTAATAGAAAATCTCTTTAGATCTACTCAAAGAACCTCTTGTAAATTAATATGAAAACTGAATATGAGCCAAAGTGGTGACTCAGCTGCTACTGTTAAAAAGAAACAAAATACAATCTTAGACGTTATTAGAAGAATAGTATCCAGATCAAGGAGGGTAACAGTGTTTAATGCACTCTTCACTGGTTAGAGTTCATACTAGTGTTTTGTATTCTGTTTTGAGCAGTACATGTTAAGAACACTTATAAGCTAGAATGCTTGCAGGGAGGGATACAGACTAGTGAAGTGTTTAGAAATCAAATGGCTAGTATAGAATAACTGAAGAAAGTGGGCATGTTTAGCTTGAAGTAGAAACATTGACCATCAGACTTCCATCTCATCTCTACACGTAGACCCAGCATAATATTTTTCAGACAATTTCAAGAATTGTTAATGGGCATTCAAAAAAGTGAGATAATCATTCTTTTTCTATCAAAGTGTTCAATACCTGAAACTGTTTTGTGAATGTCTAAAAAAAGAATGTTCAGTATTTCTAAAATGTGAAAATTTATTTATTCATTATTTACTGAGCCTCAATTATTTGACAAACACTCCTCTAGGTGCTGAGGATACAATAATGAGCATTTTTAATATCCTGGAGTATAGTTTGGCAAACAACCAAACTGATTCTCTTTCTACTCCTCTAACCTGCATCCCTTCTAAATCTTTGACTATGCCTTCAGATTAGAAGACTCAATCTCTAATATTAATGCAACCACTATCTCCTCCATGAAGCTTTCTTGATCATCATCAAGCAAAAGCACTCTCTTCTCAGCAAATCCATGGCTCTTCTTCCGTACCATTCCTTATAAACAAACTATACCTCTTAATTACTTCTGGAGTTCTCAAAACACCCAGAACAGTGTACTGAGTACACAGGTACTCAAAAAAAAAAAAAAAAATCTGCTGAAAGAATATTCACCTTTAAATATTTAAAGTGTTATCTTGTGAAAGGCAGACAAGGTCTCTACTGTTCCACAGGGAAGAACAGGGGAAAAGTTAAAAGCAAATTTTGCCTCTATTACAGCTAACTGGTCACCTTTCAACTATCAGCAACAATAGGTGTTCTAAGGAAAGCTGAGAGACTATATGGGAAGTGCTGAAGTAAGATAACTCACTATTCTGAATGAAGAACTACTATATACTATATCTCACTATACTAGACAAAGGCTAACTTTTGATACAAGCCATTTGTAATATTAAAATTCTTAAAATGAAGGTTAAACATGAAATATCCTTTCATTTATTAGCATAAGGAACACACAACAATGACTACTATGTTTCATGCAGTGTTAAGTACAGCCATATGCCACATAACAAGTAGCGCAGACAATGGTCCCATAAGAATGTATCACCCGACACTGTGACCATCTTAGTTTGTATAAGCACTGTACACCTGGATATTCCTACAATGTCAAAATCACCTCACAACACCTTTCTCAGAACGTGCCCCTATTGTTAAGTGAAGCACGACTATAGAGAGGATAAAAGCTAAAAAGAGTTTCCATCCCAGAAGAGCCAATACAACATTTCTTAATTAGGCTACCAAAGCAAACCTGACACAAATCAGAATGCCTACATCATCTACCTCGGTAAGCTGTTTCTTAGATGGGGAAATTCTTTAGATCAATGATCTTCAATATTCTGCAAAGAACCACGAAGCCATCAGCTGCTATTAAAACCACCTATACACACCCCTAAACGCATTAGATCCCTCAAATAAGTAAGCTAGTCATTCTACCTTTCTAATTAGTAAACTGAAGAAATGACAGGATACCTCTATATGCCAAAGACACCGCTGTAATGTCTCTCACCAACTAAAAACTGCGGTCTTTGTTGATAGCAGCCCTGGCTTTTACTTGTGTCCCCAGTATTTAGTACATGCCCAGCACATAATGGAGGGCAAATAAGTGAGCAAGTGAGTGAGAGAAATGAATGAATCCAATGTTCCTAAATTAAAAACAGCATTTTAAGCCAGGCATGGTGGTGCATACCTGTAATCCCAGCACTCAGAAGGTGAGGCAGGAGGATCACAAGTTCAAGACCAGCCTTGGCTACATAGTGAGTTCAAGGCCAGCCTGAACTACATAGTGAGACCCTGTCTCAAGAATACGAAACAAAACAAAATCCACAAAACTAAAATCTCAGTTGCTTCTGGGGGACTAAAATTAATTTATTGAAATGACCAAAATCTACTGCAAGAAAAACTTAAAGCACTTACTATATTTGAACCTTGACCCATAAGACTACAATCAAATAAGTTAACAAGCTGATTTATTTACAAAACTGCTTAGAAAGCAAAACACTTTGATAGTACCAAGTTTTTAAACAGCCCTTCAAATGTGCTAAGATTCATATTCTTCCAAACTGTCATTTTGAAAAATCACTTTTCTTTCAAACTATAAAAAATAAAATATGCTCACATAAGGACAGGTTTGAAGGTGAAAAATAAAATTACTCATTGCTATGCTTTTCTCCCAGTCTTATCTTTTCTATTCAGTTATAACTTCTTTATATACTCTCAGTCTTCTAAACCACCATGTGGCCAGGCGTGGTGGCACATGCCTGTAATCCCAGCACTTGGGAGGCTGAGGCAGGAGGATTGCCATGAGTTCAAGGCCAGCCTAGGCTACCTAACCAGCCCACCATGCAAGAGACAATACATCTCATGCTGTGGCAGTAATCCAGGCACCCTCAGTAGAACCACGTTCCAAGTAATTTCTCAATGTCAATGTTTTAGACATGTACTTCCACAAAATAAGACCTAATCTGTTTGGCAATCCTAAGAGTTTTCATTCTAAGTCCCTCCCATCCTCACCTCCAGAATTCTAAAGACACAGAATGCAGATTTAAGCAAAATGCTTCCAATGGATGAGAAATTGCCCTAAATTTAACAAGAGGAAGTTGCCCCACTAGTTTTACATCCCCTAAGTTTGACAGTACAAGACTAGAAAAGGAATGCAGGGTCTGGGCTCTAGTGTCTGCTCTACTATTAAGCGAGTGAGCGACATTAAGTAAATCTTAGCTTCAGTTTCTCCATTTGTCAACAGTGTTACTTGCCCTACCCACATCAAAGGGCTACTTACTGTGAGGCTCCAAAATTCAGTAAACCCAATAAAATGCTTTTAAAAAAAAAAATTCAACCAAATCTAAGGTGAAAATGTTTCAAAAACACAATGTCCTCTAATAAACAATATTAAATATGATTTCTTCTGATAGGCAAAGACAGCATTTCTGATGGTGACTGCTATCTACACATACATTATATAACAAAACCATTCATCTACAGCACACTTTACCTGTCTACTCCGTAAGTATGTCACAGACTCACAGACAACCACACCAGCAGAAACCAACGCCATGTATCTCATTCACCTCCTGCTAAAACACTGTGTTCTGTCTTCTTTCAGAAGGGCCAACCTACTCTCAACAGCTGCATATTTGGCTGCTGTCACTTTAATTAATTTCCCAAAGTTTACAGCAAGCCACAGAAACTTTTAAATTTATTTTTAATAATTTAACAACCATATACTCATCAACCAAAATCTAGCGTGTTAACCATAATCTATTTCCAATATTATACCATCCCAATCTCATCTCTTTCTAAGCAAACAAAATCTGAAACTGTTATTAGTTGAGTTCTAGCAGTCTACCCTCCTCATCCATTTCTCTCATAAATCTCAGTTACTAGAAAGTTGTCCTATTAATGTTATCAAAGTAAGGTTAGGTCTCAAACATGGGAAAAAACTGATTGCAAGTTTTGAGATTTTTAATACAGTTACACTGGCACTAAACTCATCCAATCAACTAGGTGATCAACCTGTATTTCTTGGTTAACACTATGTCACTGATCAGGACTCTATCTAGGCAAAATTCAGTTACGCTTTTAACTTTGTACTCCAGGTCAAAACTCTGGGTAAAAGTCAGCTGACTGGGTAGTTTCCTTCAGGGTCATCATGGAATAGTTGGCCAAGTTTTCAATAGAATCCATGACCTTCTCTCTCTACATATGACTTGAAAACAATGAAAAATAGACAATATGGGCAGTGTTTGGAGTCTCTAAAAATTCTCTAAGATTATGTTTTAACATTAGTTCTTCTAATTACACTCTGAAAATCTGAGTTCATTACAGACTTCACCCATTGATGATGGGAAATAAGTCAGGGCAGTGTTAATGTAGGTCTAACTGCACAAAAATGAAATCACTTTAGATTTATGGTAAAATTATTCAAGCAACCAAAGTAGCCTAGAAATTATTAGGGCCAGGCAAGGTGGCACATACCTGTAATCCTGGCTATTCAGGAAGCTGAGGCAGGAAGATCAAAAGTTTGAGGCCACCCCTGGTAATTTATCAAAACCCTGTCTCAAATTAAGTAAAAAAGAAAGTGGGGGAGGCTGGGATGTAGCTCAGTGGCAGAACACATGTCTCACATATACAAGGCTCTGGGTTCAATCCCTAGTATCAACAAAAAAAATTTAAAAAGAAAAGGAAAGAAATTATTTGAATCTAAGCCTATCAATGGTGTCAAAGTAAGAGTTCTTACTAAATCGGGTCTTACATAATTATGCCATAACATATATTCATATTTAGCCTATATTTTATCTCATTATAGTACTAGAGTTTCATACCACACGACTTATTTTGTTTTGTGCTTCATATATTTTATCCTGATTCTACAGAAGAGTAATAATCACTTTGAAAAACATTACATTCTCAGGTTATCAGTTAATATATATGTCAAGTGGAATAACAGCCGAAGGAACCTAACTACAAAATTTACTTAAAATACATAGAATGCCACTGTTACATAAGTTCAACATCTGGTTCCATGTAACAACGCTACTTCCATACCCCAACAGATGGCCCACAGTAATAATGCTTTGCTGATCTGGTTATAACAAATTCTATTAAATCAAAAATCCTGTACAGCAGATGCCTTTTCCAATTTCAGGGTAAGTCAATCTCTTTAACCAAAAGACTGTGTTTTGGTTATTATTTGTGGACTAAAATCCAGTTATGTCAATTAAGATCATCAAAATTTCTGACAGGCGTTATAAAATGCCACCGTAGTACAGTGTTTTCTGAGTTTTGGGGTGGAGAAGGTAAAGGCTAATTGTTCCAAGTGGGGGAAAAAAAAATTCACAGTTAAAGGAAGGCTAATGAAAGGTAAAAATGAGCATTAGCTGTCTCAAGCCTAGGTTTCCTATAGTGACTATATGGTAAGAGAAATGACTAACAAAGCCAACAGTGAAGAGCAGTGAAAACAATGTGATTTCTGAGCTCAGAGACTATTAGCAAGGACAAACAATAACAATGTACCCAAATGTCTACACGACATGTATCTTTGTATACTACAATGTTAGGTCCATTTTTAAAGAAAAAGTGGATGCCATGTCAAGTTAACTTTGCTAAAATCCTATCTTCATATTTCTGGTCATGCTCTTACTTGAAATAGTACCCTCTTTTAACTTATAAATAGTAAACAGAACAGTGCAGTGATTAAGAGCTACTGAGTTCCAAAAACAAACTGCAAGGGTTCAAATCCTGGCTCTTTCCATTCCTGACTATGTACCTTTGGGCAAGTGACTTAATCCTTCTGTGCCCATTTCCTCGTCTGTAACACTTTGATGATAATAAAATCTACCTCTTAGGTGTTGTGAGGATTATATAATAAAAGTATTTATATCATTTTTGTGCCAAGTGTGAGGCCTCAAATGTTAGCTGTTATTATTTATCACTACCACTATCATCACCATCTGAATTCCCATTTAAGTTTTGAAAGAAAAAACAAATATAAAGTGACTTGTCTGAAACATAGAACGAATAACAAAATCTGTAAGTCTTTAGTTCTAAAGATTAATCATTAAAATTCAGTGACTACTCAAGTAAATAATCCCTCTAAATTTTGTGGGGATCCTCTAAATTAGAACAGCAGCATACAGTACAAGAAATAGCACAAACACAAGCCAAGAATTATTTGCTCCATTACTGCTTCATTGACTGAAACGTGCAAACCACCCAACCCAAATTTCAAACTTCTCATCTTACATTATAGGGTTAATGTGAGGTCAAACGAGATTATGCATGAGAAAACATACCCAAACCATTAAAGCTCTATATAAACATTCAGGGCCCATGTCTTACTCACTTTTATACCCCTAATGCCTAGCAAAATGTACAGCAGAGGTTATAAGCTGCAAGGAAAGCTAAGAAAGACTGTAATGTGAACAACTGATGAAGATGGGGAAATAAGAAACCTAAATGTCCATCAACTGACAAATGGTCAAAAATGCAGTACATTAATATAGTGAAATATTATTTGACAATGAAAAGGAGCAAACTACTGATACATACAACATGGATGATCCTTGAAACACTAAGCGAAAGAAGCCAGACACAAAAGACACTATGAAATGAAAACAGCATGATTCCCTTTAAAGGAAACTTACAGAACAGACAAATCTATAGACACGTTAAGTATATTAATGACTTGCCTTGGACTGCACTCCTGTGGAGTGGGGGAGGTGACTGCTAATGGATACAGGGTTCCCGCTTTCATGACTCTGGGAAATGAGAACCCAGGGCCTTGCACTGAGCCAGGACATTTTTTTTGAGACAAGGCCTCATTAAGTTGCTAGGTTGCCCAGGCTGGGTTCGAACTTGATATCTTCCTGCCTCAGCCTCCTAGAGTGCTGGGATTATAGGCATGTACCACCATGTCCAGCCAAGTTTCTTTTTGAAATGATATTCTAAAAATTGCTGTGGTTATGGTTGTCCTCCTCTGTGAATGCACTAAAAACCACTGAACTATACACTTCGTATACTTTAAAAGGATAGATTCTATGGAATGTGAAATTTATCTCAATACATAAAGCTGTTCTTAAAAAGGTTAAGAAGAGAACTGCTAAACTATAATTGTCTCTGAAACACTTTTTTTTTTTTTTTTTTTTTTTTTTGTGGGTACCGGGGGGTCGACCTCAGGACCTCGCGCGCCAAGAGGCGCCTGTGCCGCTGAGCGATATCACCGGCCCCTTTTCCGTATGTGGGATCCGGGAGTCGAACTCGGGCCCTCGCGCTTGCAAGGCAGGCGCTTATGCCGCTGAGCCATCTCACCGGCCCTGAAACACTTTTTTTAAAGGAAAAACATAGTGAGCTCTGATGTGAACAAGACTGAGATTGAGGAAGGCACTAGGAGAAAATCATAAAAATTACCACACAAGGGGCCAGTGAGACGGCTCAGCGGCACAAGTGCCTGCCTGGCAAGCGCAAGGTCCTGAGTTCAACTCTCAGTATCCACATAAAGGAAAAAAAAGGGCCGGTGATTATCTCTCAGTAGCACAAGTGCCTGCTGGCAAGCGCGAGGTCCTGAGTTCGACCCCCGGTACCCACATTTAAAAAAAAAAAAAATTACCACACGAGTCCCTTACATCTCTACAGATCCTACGAAAAACAAATCCAGCATTTATTATCTTTCCTTTCAAAATTCTGCGGTTACAAATCAACCTCCTTCTGGTCTAGCTCAACCGTCTTCACTAAAAAACAATGACAACCGTCACTGTTTCTGAACATGAAGACTGAATTTGGTGCTATCAACAACCTTACTTTGTGGAAAAATCTTCCTGTCTTCGGTTTCTGTGCCACTGATGTACTTCCTGATTCTTCTCAGAATGTTTTACCTATTAGTCTATTATGTGACTCAAAATTCCAAACCTCAAAGCTTTCTCCACTATACTACTTCCCTCCCAATACGTATCTCACTTTTTACTACCATGTATAGTCGTCACTGCAAAATCTACATTTCATTTCTCTATTTATATAATGACTAAATGCATAAGGTTTAGTGACTTGCCTGAAGTCCTTTGTGATTAAACGACCTTATAATGATGCTTCAGTAAGATAACACACATATTTCAGAAAAATGTCTGGCATACCTAAGCATCCAATGTTACCTATTGTTTTATTCTCAACTAGTATCTTATGTCAGGCCATCTTACTCCCACTTTCTTTAGAGAATGAGAGTACCCTATCAAACTAACCCCTCTATCCTTGAAAGAGCCTCCACTAACACCCTTATCAATGCCAAATTCACTTATTATTCACCAATACAAATTCTCTGTGACAGTAAAGATACTTCATATTTTTTGTGCATTGCCATTTCTCTGCCTTTGCACATGTCCCTTCAATTTCCTGGAATACCGCTCTTCTACTTTGCAAATTTTTCTCACACATCACATATACCTTTGACCTTGGTTGCATTGTTACCCCTAACAGGAGCTGGATATTGTTTGCTGATTTTGTAGGTTGTCTGTTTGTTCATTTTTGTTTTTTTGAGACAGGGTCTCGCTCTGTCGTTCAGGCTAGCCTTAAACTCACTATGTAGCCCACTCTGGCCTTGAATTCACAGCAATCCTCCTGCCTCAGCCTCCAGAGTGCTGGGCTGACAGGCATGCACCATCACACCTGGCTGTTTGGTGATTTTGATGTACATGATGCTTCTCCTACAAAAGAAACTCCTGTTCCTCTTCCAACAAAAAAGATGGAGCTTTTGAAGAGACCCTTATTTTAGTCCCCATATTTTTTCACAAGACTACTCCACAAACAGGCAGCCTGGTACTTTGCAGTGGTACAGTACACAAATGTTGACTGACTTACTAAAAAATATGTTTCAGGCTGTATCAAAAGACATTCACTACTTTCCACCGCCCCACCCATACTCAGCACTGTGAAAGCAGACAGAATCTGTATTTAAATATTTTTATTCTATGTAGAAGAAAAAGGGAGACTATACTAACAATTATACTCGATAAAAGGAAATAAAACAATTATTAAAAATATACTCAAGGCTGACATAGGCTGGCATAATGGTGCACACCTGTAATCCCACACTCTGGGAGGCTGAGGCAGGATGATCCCAAGCTCAACACCGGCCTGGGCAACTTCGCAAAACTCCGTCTCAAAATTAAAAAATTTTCTGAAAGGGCTGAGATGTAATTCAATGTGAAGGCCTTGGGTTCAATTTCCAGTAACACAAACACACACATTTTAATTCATTCTCAAAACGACTACATAATGTGAAAAACAACAGAATGCTAGCCATTTAGGAACTGAAAGAGTGACTTTGAAACAGTAAAATTTTTTATTTAACCCAAACTAATGAACTAAAAAATCCAAAATAATTATATTCTGGCTTCATCCAAAAAACACCTCATAATGGAATGAAAAACTCTCCAGGATCTTCAGCAGCACAAAGCCAAGAACAAGGTTCTCGGTTAACTCCAACACAAAACCAAAAAGAGACAACTTCTCAGATTTATCTAAGAAACTAAAAATTCAACCACATCTATACACCCCACCCAATGGGGGGGAACCCAGGAGATTTACTGATTTTCTCCAAGTATGTGCTAAGGTCTAGAAGGAATGAAAGGTTTCTCTCACTGCTACAGTAGTCTCTTCCCTATAAAGAGAGCAATCTACGGTCTCAAAAAAAGCTAAACACGGGACGATGGAAACCTTAACCTGGAAAGGACATTAAGGGGGGGGGAACTATACAAAACACATTTTTCTAAACCGATGTCTACAGTCCAACGTACTAAATAGAAAAGTGAAATGAAAGGGCTTCCAGTAACTAAGTGAAACTACTGCTATCTTGCAAAAAAAATTTGTATACATAACACACCTATATGACATGCGCGCTTCTTCACGAGGTAACAAAATACAATAAGAAAAAAAAAAAAAAACAAGTAATTGTTAGGAAAAAAGACACAAAAGATACAATCCCTGGCTCTACTCATTCAGGAATCCAGCTAGGAACACCACAAACTGTAGTGCAGCAACCAAAATGGAAAACTTTTGCCAACCATACACACAAAAAGTAGAACAGAGAAATGAAAACTATACACGTCAAAGCACCAGTAACAAGAGCTTACTCTCTTTTTAAGATTGAGAAATAGAAAAGAAAAAAGAGCTAACAGGAGATGAGAAAAAAATGTCAAGGAAACTAAGCTCTGGTATGTCCCCTACTGATCTCAATTTCAGAGAGTACACAACTCTTGGTTCTTCCATCTAACCAACCGTGGGGTTCTGCGAAGCAAACTGACCTTAACACCTTCCACGCCACCCGTAGGAAATCACAGAGTAAAAACCATCCCGTTAACCTCCCTCTTCACCGGCTGCAAAAATGGAGAGGGTGGAGGGGACGGGACACCCTACCACGTGGGCAGGATGCAACACACACAGGACACTAACACGTCCGCATGGAACGGCTGCCTTTGCCCTAATGCCAGCAAAGGACACAGCGACAGAATGGGCGGGAACGCAGGCCCCTCGCGAGGGCCTCCTCGCCCGAAGGGCACCCCGAAGACGCAAGGTACTAGCCCCCTTCCTGACCGAAAAGCGCCCCCAAGCTTGAAGGGAAAAACTCGCATCGCGCCGGGGCCGGGGGCTAGCCCGGACGAGGGCGCGAGTCCCGGAGAGGAGGCGCCCGCTGCTGTCGGACTCAGCGCCCCAGGGATCTACGTCCGGTTCCCCGGGGCCCCACCTGGGGGAGGGGCGGGAGGCGCGGAGCCGCCGCTCCCCAGCTGAGGGGCAGCAGCAGCTGAGTAGCGCCGCGGGGGAGGGCGGTACCCAAGCCTCGCGGCCCGCCAGGCCCGGCCCGAACCCCCGCCCCGCCCGCCGCTCACCACGCAGCGCGCGCCAGCTGAAGAGAGAGAGGGTGTCTCGCGGTGGGCAGCCCCTGCCTCGGTCCCCGGAGATGCCCCAGCCCCGCCTCCTCGCCCGCTGCCCCGGCCCGGCCGAGCGGGCGGCGAACACTCACCTCAGGCTGCGCAGGCCGGGACGGCCCGGCCGAGCCCCCGGCCGCTGCGTGCGACTCCGCCCCCCGCGAAGGGTCCCAACGGCGCCCGTTGTGAGCCGCCAGGGCCCGAAGCAGCGCCGAGAGCGGCGGCGGCAGCGGGAGCAGCCAACATCCGGGGCCGCGCACCCGGAACTACTTACCGACCCACGCCCCCCCTCCCCCCCCGCCCACGCCTCCCGCGACGTCTCTGCGCCACCGTACTGGCGTCGGCGGCGTCAGGGCCGTCGGCGACGTCAGTGCTCTCGCGAATTTCGACTTACGCTGGATTCCTCCGCCGGGACAAATAGTGCCCTGGGACAAATAGTGCCCCCGCGGCTGTGCCTCGGTGTAGCCGGTGATAACGATTGCGGCCCGCAGTTCGGGGCGACTTGGGGTTCCTGTGCGTCAGAGTGACGTCTGAGGAGTGTGGATGGCAAAGCTGCCCCGCAGGTGATGATGGCAAGGACCGGCGGCCTCGGACCCTCTCCAAGGGGCCCATGCACCCATGTCGCCTCGTCACCCCCCCCCCCCCGCCCTCCAACCTCGGCCACCTCACCTTAGTAGCCGGCACCTTAGCTTCTCCAAGAAACCGGGCCACTTTTCGACCTGGCACACCGAGGAGGCTACGGGCCCCCGCAAAAGCAGACGCGGACCTGTCCTCGGGACATTTCTTTCAAAACCTCACGAGCTCTGGGTTCTAGGCCCACCTCTGCGGTGGTTTTTCTTTTGCGTAGTCATACTTTCCCTCTACTTTAAACAAAGGACTTGGAACTCTAAAGGCCTTTCTGACTCAGGTTCACTGTCAGGGTTATGGTCCTGCTATCAACAGGTGGAGCATTAAGAAAGGTAGTTCCAAAGCGTGTTGGACTTTGGAATTTACTTCTGCGTCAGTCTCCACTGATTCTCTAAACTGTTAGCACCGATAATCTTCCTTATAGTTTCACACTTAATTACATTGGGATATATTATTTGCTGTTGCTTCATTAACATATTCTCCGTACAGCATTAAGAATACTTGAACCCAGATGTTCAATATTTGGATACTAGGGCATTCTTAAGATGAATGCTAGGTTGATTGGACGAGAGGACTAAGAGAGGCCTGAGTGACTTGGCCTTGGAAACTTTTTTTTCTCTCAAAGTGATCAGTTAAAGACCTTCAGTATGTCAAGATCTGAGCACTCCATTCCTTCAGCAAATATTAAACACCTGCCCTTTGCCAAGCATCTCCATGCCCTGCGTCCTGGGGATACGAAGTCGTCACGTATTCCTTTTCTATATAGTACTCTAGCAAAATTCTGAAGACAGATTCACTCGTCCGTCCAACATATACTTGCCAATCGCTACTAAGTTTGCCTGATTCTACAGTACTTCAGTGCTCAAGATGTATCACTGAACAGAAGAGAGAGAAAAATACTCTCCCCCTTGGAGCTTTCATTCTAGTATGGGAACAAAGAGAATTACGAAGTATGTTAGGTGTTATGAGGGTAAGGGTTATGAGGAACACTGGAAAAAGAAACAATGAAATATTAAACAGAGCTATCAGGGTGAGCCCCATCTATAATACAACTTTAACCAGACTTGAAGGAGTTGAGGGAAGGAACCATGCAGATATGGCAAAAGCATTCCTGAAAATGTTAGAAATAGTGAAGAAGCCAGGACAGTTAGAAAATAAGATTGGAAGATCAAGACAGAAAGGAGAGTCTTGTAGGCCATTGTAAGGATCTTGACAAAATCATTCTGGCTTGCTTTGCTAAAAGCAGATAGTAGTGGGACAATGGTAGAAGCCAGAGGCTTCGTTATCCAGGTGCAGGATGATGGCTTGGGCCAGAATGGTAGCAGTGAATAGGATAAATAAGATACGGTTGTATACTTTAAGAACTCATAGTCTAGTGGGAAGCAAGTGGATTATATAATTACAATACACTGTGATAAGGCAAATAGTATCCCAAAGAGCAGGCCACCTTTCCCAGCTTTCGTAAGAGGATAGATGTTCCCAGAGCTCCAAGCTGCTAAAGAAATTGGAAATTCCTGGTTCTTTGTTGGTCTACTGGGTGGATCCTCAATAACAATGAACACTGGCCTTGTTCCCAGTCTTTCATGTCCAAAGCCCACCTTCATCTGAGTGGGCTATAGATAGGTAGAAGGACACTAAAGAACAGTCTGGGTCATATATTTAAGGAGATGGACAAAGCTGATGTTACCCTCACCTGAAGAAGAAGCTGAGGCTAGTAGTCAGCAGGGGGCTGTTTGTTTTTGAGACAGTCTTGTTATGTAGTCCAGGCTGGCCTTCTTGAACTCACTATGTGGCTCAGGCTGGCCTTGAACTCAAGGCAATCCTCCTGCCTCAGCCTTCCAAATGCTGAGATTACAGGTGTGCCCTGCCACACCCCATTTAACAGGTTTTCACCTGAGACTAGAATTGAGGTCATAAAAGTCCCATCCCAGGAATCTTTCTGAGCCACATGAGTACAGTCAGCCAGAGGATGGAGTGAAAGTGAAAAAAGAGTTGTTTTCAGACTTTAGTTCAAGTTTGGAGGTTTTGGCTTCCACTCACCACCACCTCTTCTGACAAGTCTTGGGTGGCTCTTTCCCGCTCAGTCTGAGATTCCAAAATCCTTCTTTAAAGTGCTTGTTCTGGGGGTAAAGGGGCATAGAACTGGGGAGAGAACAGAGCTGGATAGCTAGTTGCCAGAAAGGGGTGTGGGGGGATCAGCTTTTACAAAGTGTTAAAAGGTGAAGGAGCAGTTAACTTGTGCTGCACATGGGACTTGTGCTGAATGAATAGAGTTTAGCTGCTCTCATCACAGACACAATTGATAACTGTGAGATGCTGGGTATTAATTTGCTGTGCTATAGTAAGTAACCTGTTTACTATCTATATACATCTTACAACAGGTATGGCTGCAATCCACCAATAATCTATTATTTAAAATTTAAAGAAAAGGAAAAGAAGGACCATACCCTCCCTCAAAAAAAAGATTGTGATGGCTATAGCAGCAGAAGGGATTCTGGAACATTGTGAGAAGGAACAGTTGCCAGATGTGGTGGTGCATGCCTGTAATCCCAGCACTCGGGAGGCTGAGGCAGGAAGATTGGCATGAGTTCAAGGCTAGCCTAGGCTACATAGTGAGATGAAGGCCAGCACAAATTACAGAGCAAGACCCTGTCTCAAAAAAAGGGAGGTCTGGTGAGATAGCTCAGCAGCATAAGCACCTGCCTGGCAAGCGCGAGGTCCTGAGTTTGACCCCCGGTACCCACATTAAAAAAAAAAAAGGAAAAGTTTAAAACCCAAATTGGGGGCCAGTAAGATGGCTAAATGGCATAAGCGCCTGCCTGGCAAGCGCAAGGTCCTGAGTTCGACTCCCAGAACCCACATAAAGGAAAAAAGGGCCGGTGATATCGCTCAGTGGCACGGGCGCTTTTTGGCAAGCATGAGGTCCTGAGGTCAACTCCCGGTGCCCACATAAAAATAAAATAAAATAAAATAAAACCCAAATTGGAAAGGCAGACTAGAGATCAATTCTAACATTCTCTAACTTACTTCCTGCATGCCTATGTCAAGTTTAGTTTCCATTAGCCTCTGTTTCCATGCAATAATAATAGCTACCTAGCCATGGAGATCATACACCAGTTATCATAAAACAATAGCCCCCCAAAACAGCTGTTATGTACAAGGCTGAGTGTTAACACAGGAAAGATTAGTTCACTATCTTGGGAGATGAGAACAGATTGGAAGGGAGGCTGTGGAACAAGAGAACCCTCAAAGATGAATGGTATTTAATGCAGGGTGAAGTAAGATACTGGGGTGTGACCTGCCAATTGAAGAGACTTGTTAACTGTGAGCACAGGGCAGCAGCTACCAAGCCTGACATGAGATCAAGCTGAGCCCTGCACCCAGTACCAATCTGCTGACATGAGAAGACACGAAGCCTAGCACCTGATGCCAATCTTTTAGCGTAAGATCAAGTGGGACTACCTGGACCAACTATCATAAAAGATATAAAAAGACAGCAACAATCAACTTTGCAGCCACTGCCCTTCTTGTTCTTGCAGTGGTCCATTCTGCTTGCGGAAAGTATCTTTTTCCCTTCAAAACACTTTTCTCCTTGAGTGTTTCTTTTGCTCCTCTTTTTCTTCTTATTCCTGCCCTAAAATAAACAGTAATCTTTCGCATTTACCAATTGTCCTGACCAATTCATTGAAGGGGACAATAAGAACGTGGAAAACACTGCTGGTCCCTACTCCACCAATAACAAGGGGACAAATCCTTAAGAGACAAAGATTGCTCCAAGAGATAAAGGTTTTATTGTTTCGTATTGTTTGCAATCTTTTCCCAGCTTCATCTGTATTACACATTCCCTGAAAGGAACACAGCCCAGAGCTGGGCTGCAAGAGCCCTACAAAAACCTTGGCACTAGCAGTACTTCAACAGCTGGGTGTTCGACACTTCACGTGTCAAACCACTTAGGCAAATGACATTTTTCCTGATCCATTTCTCCCTTTGTATTTGTTGTAAGAGGAAAGCAAAACTGAGAAACGAAATTAAAATGAGCTGAAATCTGCAAAAGGGAGAGAGAAAAACATGAGGTACCCCCTCCTATCATTCCCAGCCCTGGAAGACCCTTCCAGATTCCCTGGGTATCTTTACATAATATTTAATGTATTTCATATCTTAAATGCAAAAAAAAAAAAACTGTAAGCAGGCCATTGGGGAGCTCTCTGCAGCACCACTTACCTACTTAATGACAACGCTTGGGTGTTAGTCACTATGCATACTTAAATAGCATTCAGTAATCATTTATCAAGTACCTACTCTATACCAGGTATTGTGCTAAATGCCAAGAGTCAAAGGGAATAAATAAAAGGAGACATGTAAACAACTTAAATGCAAATTGATAGAGATTTATATTTGTGCCATGTAAACAGCAGCAAAGAAGCAAGCCTTAAATGTTGGATAGTGTGGGTTTTGCAGGCATGGGGGTGGGGAGCTTTACCCTTAAAAGGTAAGGGAAATGCTGGTTCTGAATAAATGATACAAGTTTGATGTGCAGACAGAAGCAAGTTTGAGAGTAGAGAAAAAAATTGGTGGGATGGGGGGGTAATGGAGAGCAGCTTATGGGAAATTAAAAAGGATGGGCGTATAAATAGAGGACATAGAAATTATTGTCTGATAAATGAACATTAAATACTAGTGGCTGATGGGAATAACTAATTCATGGAGCTAGGCTACAACACTGTATATAAACTGTCCTAATATTGAGTTCTTGCCCTCTGGGAGTTTGGCATTAACTTCGGGCTAAATTGGTGAGGCAAAATGGGATCCTTCCCACCTGGCATGGTGGTGTATTCCAGTAATCCCAGCACTCAGGAGGCTGAGGCAGGAGGATCACTGAGAATTCGAGGCCAGCCTGGGCTACATAGTGACTTCAAGGCCGGCCTGAACTACATAGTGAGACCCTGTCTCAAAACAAAACAAAACAAAATGTGGTCCTTCCCAAACAGAAACTATACTGCTTAATTATTCTCCATAAAATGAAGTAGCTTAGGATATCACCCCCCAGTGGAAAGCTAAATTTATTTTTTTGCAAATCTGGCAATGGATTTGCACTCATGTACTTAAACTATCCACACCTCTGTGCTCATCCATCCCTATTCCTTAACAACCTGGCTCAAAGCCTCCTCTCCCAGAATCAGCCAAGCTAATTAAAAACGTAATGAAAGGCACCAAGATAGGTGAGCAAACATTAGCAAATGCGTAGATTAAATAAGTATTTACATTATGTGTAGGCAATGGCACGGATGAAACTTGAGCGGCACTAGGAAGTATGAGTCAGAGGATGTTCAAATAGAGTGGGATCAGGAGAAATTTCCTCTCTACTAGTTACACAGTTATTAATACCTTTTGGAATGACAGAATGAAAGGAACTTGGTTAGCAGGAAAAAAGCAGGCAAGGTTTGCAGCTCACAGGATCCTGAAACTCTGGGTACAAATTTGATAGTTGAGAAATGATGAATCTCAAATTGTGACATCACTGGTTTGTTTCATATCTAAGTAAATACATAAGAACCATTGAGAAACCCCTGGTGGCACATGGTGGCACATGCACATCACCCCAGGACTCTGGAAGGCTGAGGCAGGAGGATCACAAGTTTGAGTCCAGCCTGGGCAATTTAGGGACTTAGAGAAACCCATTTCCAAATAAAAAAGGGCTGGGAATGTAACTTAGTACCAAGGTCCTATGTTCAATGCCCAGTACCAAGCAAACAAACAAACAAAAACAATGATGAGGGAGTAGTTAACATTTATTGAGTGTTCCATGGCTGACAACATGATAGGCCCTTTGCTTACATTTTCATTTATCCTTACAGCAAATGTAGGAGATGGTCATCAGCATTTTAAAGAAGAGAAAACAGAGGCTGACTAGTTTGAGCATGGCAGAGCTAGAGTTTGAACCTAGAATTGTCTGATTTTAAAGCCTCTTGTTGTGCCCTCTAAGTTAGCAGAAGTTATTTTTAATTTTTTTAGCAGAAGTTATTTACACTGATATACAAATTGAAATGGATCTGAAACTCTGTCTAGATCTGTGGGCTCAAACAAGCCTTTGTAAGCTAGGTGCCATGGACCATGCTATGTCCCAGAACCTGAAGAAGATACAAAGAAGGTTATGATACAGTTCCTGTTCTTGAGACAAGGACCAAACTCATTCATTTCTAAACTTGACACTTATCACTGCACCTGGAACCCACTAGGAACTCAATACTTTAAATATTTTTTCAAACTAATGCTGTGGAATTATCTAGAACTCTAACTCAGGTCTCCTAACTCCCTTCTCAATAGCTCTTTCTGTGTCATGGTGTGTTGCCTGTGTCTTAGTTACTTTTCTCTCGTTGCTGAGACAAAATACCTGACACCCAAAGTTAAAGGGGGAAAGGTTTATTTAGCTCACAGTTTGTGGAGGTTTCAGTCCATAATTGGCTGGCTCCAAGGCAGGGTGGCACATGGCAGAGGGGCAACAGTTCATGGTGGTGCAAGACAGCAAAAGAAACAAGCAAGAGAGGGAAACAAGCCTCTTTCTGCCCCTTTTGTCTTTTACCTGCTGGGATTAAGGTAGTGCCAATCTAACGAGTGGACTGGACCAGCAATCACCCACCCTTAATTCGAGCACCCTTAATCCCAGCACTAGACTATGAATCAATTACAAACTCTAGATTCAGCTGCCTCCAAAAAGCACTCCCACCATGACTGCATGAGGCTTTGAGGGGGGAACATCCAGACACAAACCATAACAACCTACTTGAGTTAAAGGATTATTATTAATTAACTTTTATATAATACTTTATGGTTTATGGGCACCCTATTTATTTGCAGTGCCACATAAATGAATATCTAGAACATCAGCATCTGCAGGGTTGGAAGCATAGTAGGCATTCGGTAAGGGTACATGTTATGGTTTGTGTCTAGGTGTCCCCCCAAAGCCTCATGCAGTCATGGGGGTGGGCTTCTAGAATTTGTGACTGATTCATGGTCCAATGCTGGGATTATGGATGTGAGTGCTACACCCACCCAAGGGTGAGTAGCCTACATACAATATAATGGACAGAAAGAGTCTTCTCTGCTCTCTCACTCCTCCCTTTTTTGCACTTGTTCTTTTTGCTGTCTTCCGCCGCCATGAACTGTTGCCCTCTGCCATGTGCCACTCTGCCTTGGAACCAGCCAAGTATGGACTGAAACCTCCTCAATTTGTGAGCTAAATAAACCTTTCCTTCCTTAATTTTGGGCATCGGGTATTTTGTCTCAGCAACAAAAGAAAAGTAACCAACACAGTACACAAACCTCTTTGATGGAATCACAATGTATAGAAAGTGTAGAAGAATCCAGAGGACTTGGCAATGAGAAATCTAGCTTGAAGAGCACAGTGGGTCAAGTTTTTAATGGGACCAGATTAAGAGAACATGTAGTTAAATTTAAACGCAGACAAACATAGATGCAGGGCTCTGAGGCTTAATTTTTTCCAGTCATCTCCAAAGAGTACAGGCAGTAATTGAAAAACCTTTCATGATGGGCTTGGGACGTAGCCAGTGGTAGAGTACTTACCTACATGCATGAAGCCCTGGGTTCTATCTCCAGCATAGAGGCAGGTTGGTGTGTTGGGGTGGGAGGTTGTGCCTTGGCAGGGAACCTTGCATGGAAGCATTGAAGAAAGTCCTGTGAACTAATAAGTAAGAACTACCCAAATCTATGGTCAACCCTTTGAAAGCAGGAAGAGATTCAACCTGTTGTTACTACTATTCACTTAAAAAAATTTAAGATATGGGAGCTGGTGAGATGGCTCAGCTGCATAAGCGCCTGCCTGGCAAGCGCAAGGGCCCGAGTTTGACTCCCGGTACCCACATAAGAAAAAAAGGGCCGGTGATATCGCTCAGCGGCACGGGCGCCTGCTGGAGCACGAGGTCCTGAGGTCGACACCCGGTACCCACAAAAAAAAAAAAAAAATTTAAGATACTGCAAATATAACGGATATCTAATTCTGAAGTATAACAAGGTTGGGCATAATTAGGTTGGGCTAAGAGAAATTAAAAGCAGAGAAATTAAGAGTTATCCACTGAATTAAGAGTAACCCTAATAGCCTGTAACCCCAGCACTTGGGAGGCTGAGGCAGGATTGCTACAAGTTCAAGGCCAGCCTGGCTACAAAGTGAGTTCAAAGCCAGCCTGAACTGTATAGTGAAACCCCGTCTCAAAAAAAGAAAAAAAAAAAGAGTAACCCTAATAGTTGAACTGAATAATGTGTGTGGAAATATTCTTTATTTTTTGGTCAGGAAATTATATCGGAATTTCTTGTTGTAGAAAGAAAAAAGCCAGAAATCCAGCTAGATGCAGTGGGTGCACTGGAGTCCTAGCTGTGTTAGCAGGATTACTTGAGCCCTGGAGTTCAAGATCAGCCTGAGCAATGCAGTGAGAACTTGTCTCTTAAAAAAATGTATCCTTGCTACCGAAGTATTGAAGATAAATCAATAAGATGTCTTGAATTTCATTTAAAATACCCCAAGGGGGTGTGTGTGAGGTAGATGTGACAAGACTGATAAAGTGTTGATGTCTATAGAATTTCAGAGGTGGAAATAATGGCTTCTGTCAAGAACAGGGAGTGGGAAAAAAAATCGATATTTTACCTCTATAAGTCTTCATAATGTTCCTAAAAGTCAGAGGCCATCGTCCCTATTTTACAGGCAAACAGGTCACTTGCTAGTGAATGGCAATGTAAAGACTTGTGCCTCAATCCTATGACTGTGAAATCCTTCCTTTTACTAATATGACTGCTAAATACGTTTTCTCATATTTTGATATTTTAGCAGAAACGAAGAGTTGTTTTTCCTATATTGTGTAATGGAAAGTTATTTGTAATTCCTGTTTTTTACTTTTCTCTAAAAGTTCTCACTTCCTCCTTTTGGCAGTGATTTTGAATACTTACTGACTCATGAAATTGTTTTCATTTCATCCAAATTCATACCGACTATGGCTTGCGCCCACTCTTCATCATGATAGGATGAGTGTAGAATGCTCCTTTTTGCAATTGTCCTTGAAACAATAGATTCCAAAAGGCATGTACACACAAACCCAGTCCTTCTGTTTAAGTACCTAAATACGGTATTTCCCTTTCAACCATTTAGCAGTTAGTTAATGGTCTACTCTACCCATTCTTCCCATTCATCTTTTTTTTCTCCTGCTTTACTCTTCTAGTGAGGTTTCTTGTTCCTTGCTTCCACGAAATATGCCACCCTTGTGTCTATAAACAGAATGTGAACTTGATCTGTTTCTAAACTAAATTACTTTAGGAATGCTTGTGAAATGAATATCCACTTATTCAGCAAACATTTATTAAATGCTAACTACTGTGCTAAGGGGCTGAGAGTACAAATATAAAAGCAGTTGCTAGGGGGCAGTATAGCATAATAGTGATCAAACCTGCAGTTAAAAATCCACCCTGCCACTTACTAATATAATGAGGTTAGTTGAACAAATTGCTCGATTTCTCTGAGCCTCAGTTTTCTGATCTGTAAATAGGGATTATAATGGTAACTACTGCATAAATATGTTGTGAGTTACCTGAAAACATGCACAGGTAGAGTACTTAACACAGCAATTAACACAAAACAAGTGTTATAAATGATAACTCTTTCTATTCCCTTGTATGATTCATATAGGAAGCATAGTGGAGGAAGGAAGTTAAATTAGGTCCCATAAACCTGGTGGAACTTTTTTTTTTTTTTTTTTTTTTTTTTTTTTTTGAGACAAGGCCTTGCTATGTAGATCAGGCTAGGCTTGAACTCAACATGTAGTCCAGGCTGGCCTTGAACTCGAAGCGATCCTCCTACCTCAGCCTCTCAAATGCTGGGATTACAGGCTGGAGGAAGGAAGTTGATCACCAGTCATAGTGATGAGTGTTTTAAGGAAAATTTGTAGATGCAG
The DNA here is from genome assembly GCA_028451465.1 of Erethizon dorsatum. NCBI lineage: Eukaryota > Metazoa > Chordata > Mammalia > Rodentia > Erethizontidae > Erethizon > Erethizon dorsatum. The sequence continues at coordinate 101,341,084 of CM051827.1, read as the reverse complement.
AAATATTATAGCTCAGCCTTGAAAAGTGAGGGCAAGATTATTGAGGCCGGGTAAAGCAGGAGACTGATTCCAAGTATAAAGACCTGGATCTATTCTTCGAGGCTAAACATATTTGAAGGGCCCTGGAGATTGTGAAGGGGTCAGGTGAGACCTGTATGGCAATGGGGTCACAGTTCAACTCCTTCCTCTGCCCATTCCTATTTACTGCATTCCCCTACTAGCACTGATTATAAAATCCCCCCCACCTCCCCAAAACATACTTTTTCCCATAAACTTCCTCTCAGAGTCTATTTTTTCAAGGAATCTAGCCTAAGACATCACAAATGATACTAAGTATAATTTGAAATAGAAAGATCATTTATGTGTACAATATAAAAACTTACTATAGAGGACCAGCTAAGGGAAAAATATATTCATTCATTGAACTTTCACAATGTCCACCACTATACTAAGGAATATTCTGCATTTCCTTACAAGTAAATATTTACCTGCAGTCTTGGATAGATATACTTAATGTTTTAAATATATGATTATTTAACCTTTTTCAGTTTTTTATCTTGAAAATCCTCAAAGAGATATGCAAATGACAAGAAATACAATGAACCCCACATGTCCATTATCCAGCTTCAGCCATGATCAAGCAGTAGCCGTTTTGTTTTATCTATATCCCTCCCCTCACACTGGGCCTTCTGGGTTATTCTGAAGCAAACTCCAGTTTTCATGCTACATCAAAGCACACACACACACACACACACATATATATATATTTTTATGCAGGTACCGGGAGTCGAACTCAAGACCTCACACTTGCCAGGGAGGCACTTATGCCACTGAGCTATATCACCGGCCCAATGCACACATATTTTAAAATACATCTTCAGAAGATGTAAACTCTTACTTTAATAAAACATAATCATGATACCATTATCTTATCTAAAAAATTAAGGCAGATTTTTGAAGTCACTCATGTTGATATTTTTAATCCATCATATTAGTGTTTAAATTTCCAATCACTTTATAAATTTCCTAAAACTTTGTTTGAATCAAAATTCAGATAAAGCTGGGCATGGTGGCACTTGCCTGTAATCACAGCACTCAGGAGGCTGAGACAAGGGGATCACTACGAGTTCGAGACCAGCCTGGGCTACCTAGCAAACTCAATGCCAGCCTGAACTGCATAGTGAGACCCTGTCTCAAAAACAAACAAACAAACAAACAAACAAACAAAAACTTCAGATAAGATTAGTATAGTACTTCCACAATCTGGAAGTACCATCATATATATATATATGATATTATATATATCATAGCAATCCCACAGTACAAGTTTTATTATCCCCATAGTGTAGAAGAAAACTAAGTATCAGTAGGTTAAACGTCTTTCACAAGTCCACACAAATGGCAAATGACGAAGCAGAAGTGGGCTGGCTCCCAAGGATTATCCGCCAGCTCCCAGTCTTTTGAACACAACTAAATTGTAAGAATAATCCCAGCCTTCAAAGAGATTACATCTGTTTAAGAGAAAGATAAATTACTAAGACAACTAAAAAATATCAGGTAGGAAATACTATATAAAACACAAATAATGAAAATGTGTGCATTTTGCAGGTGGTGACTAGTGTAAATGAGCAATGAGGAAGAAGGGGACATCAATGTTGACTGAAGATCCTGGGAGAGGCTTTATCAAGCAATGCAGAAATTATTACAAATATAAAAGCTTTTCCAATGAGCAAAGGGTCCTTTGCACAAGCATCCTCTCCCTTGGGATCCATGTCACACTGACACAAAGATTTTGTCACCATGGCAACTGGTCATTGGACCAATGAAATAATCAGTTGTCATGGTAACATAATCTCCATCTTACTCCCACCAGGCACATGTTCTAAATCATCACATCCTCCAACAATCTTATAGCACCTACTGCTCCTTTCTTTTTTCCCTTAGTCACTGCGATCCCCCCAGCCATCTATGTTGGAGCCCCTAAATTTATGTTTGGATACATATATGAAACTGTTAAAGCCAGAGCAAATGAAAATGACTCTGACGTGTTGAGTTGCGTTACAGAGGGAAACCCCTCAAATGTAAGAGTTGAATGATCCTGAGGACTGAAAAAAAAGCATGTGATGCCTCCCTCCTCACATTGTCCTATGTAAGACTACTTTGGATTTTGAGACATTGCACTACCTTGGTTATCCTCCTCCCTCTGTCTATTCTCCCACTGGCTCCTTTTCCTCTTCTTGGCTTCTAAATGCAGGTGTCTCTTGAGGCTGCACCCTTTGTTTCTGCTGTTTCTCTAAATTGCGCTGCCAAATACAATAGCTACTAGTCACAGGAAGGCTATTGAGCCCTGGAAATTAATTACAGATGTGCTGGACTGAGATGTGTTATAAGATGTATACAGGATTTTAAAGACTTACAAAAATTATATGGACTATTTCCCTAGCAATTTTTATTGATTACATGCTGAAATGATAATAATTTGGACATTTTGAGTATAATAAACTATATTATTCATTTCACCTGTTTCTTTTCTGTACTTTTAATGTAGTTGATGTAAATTTAAATAGTATATGTGGGTTGCATTCATGGCTTGTGTTATATTTCTATAGGACAGTACTATTCCAAACTTATTTGCTAAAGCCATCTTATCTACACTCTTAGGTGTCAAGTCTTCCATCTATGGACTGATTCTAAGATCTCAAATTACCACCTCTTTTCTGAGATTCAAACCTACCTCTCTAATAGCCTGCCAGCCTTTTCACAGATAACCACAAGCCTATAAGATCACCAGGAGCAAAGCTATGAGCTTTCTCTAAAAACCCATCCTCTTTCCTGTTGGTCTTATTAACCATCACATTTGTTATTATTGCACCTGCAACAAAGTGCCACAAATTTTATGGCTTAAAATAACACAAATTTATTGCCTTACAATTCTGGAGGTCTGAAGTGTGACTTGGATCCCACTGGGCTAAAAACAAGGTGTCATGGGTCCACATTCCTCTGGAAGTTCTAAGACAGAATCCGTTTGCCTTTTCCACCTTTTAGGAGCTGCCAGCACTCTTTGGTTCATGGCCCCCCACTATGTTCAAAGCCAGCAATGGTCAATCCTTTATCATGCTGGTCCCTCTGACACTGACTCTTCTGCTGCCCTCTTTCACTTCTGAGGGTCACTGGGATTACACTGGGCCCCCTCAGACAATCCAGGATGATCTCCACATCTCAGGGTTAGCCGATTTGGAACCTTAATTCAACATTTGATCTTAATTTGTCTTTGCCATGTAACATCATACTCACAGAGGATCTGGGGATTACAGCATGGACATTTCATGGACTAGGCAGAAAGAGAGGTTTGTGTATTCAATGCAAACAAGAAAAGAAATGATAATCAGAGCAGATCCCACTAGGCTAAAAACATTGCTTTTAAAGCAATTGATGACATGGAGTGAGAAGTTAAAAGGCTAAGTCTCCACACTTCACTATAAAATTTAAAGATTTTTCCTGATAACTCCTTACACAGAGTTATACTTTCACTCTGGGGTCTGTGATAACTTTTGTATTTTTATATACATCTTACTATATTTTGTTTTATGATTAGATATTTAAGCATTTGGTTTTAACTTCTCTTGCTAGGTTGGAAAAATATTTTAAAGATAGAAACTGCATCACATTTGTGTTTGCCCACAATATCTAACATGGTTCTTAATGTCTAATAGTTTCTCAAGGCATGTTTCTTGAATTTAGACTGGAGGCAAGTCATGTTTTTGTTGTTGTTGTTGTTGTTTTATGGGGTGTTTGTTGTTTTTTGAGACAGGGTCTATGTAGTTCAGGCTGACCTTGACCTCACTATGTAGCCCAGCCTGGCCTTGAACTCACAGCAATCCTCCTGCCTCAGCCTCCCAAGTGCTGGGATTACAGGCATGGCCACCATGCCCAGCGACTCATGTTGACTTATAGAGGATGTGCTTGTCACTATAGCCACTGGTTTCCTTAAACAGAGGATACTTTCTCAATTGACCTCCACTTAACTGATATTCTCCATTCTATCTTCAGAGAACCATCAGTGTGAATCCTTGTTGGTAATGGACTCTTGTGCACTTGAGTTTATGGTTCATCCAGAGTTGGTTGTACTTCATTTCATAACATCGATGCCATGTGTAGTTGATATTGTAATTATATAATTTAATTTGTTTAAATCATTGTGATATCAATATCAAAAAAATGAGAATTGTTTCTACAAGCAGTAAGTTGTAGTTTCTACAAGGGACTAAGTTTCTTCCAAAACTAGAAGAAAACTAAGTGTTCTAAAATCTATCAATGTGATATACCACTTTAACAGATTAAAGGAGAAAAACGATAATGAATTCAAAAAATGCAAAAAAGGGATGAGCAAAATTACTCATTTGTGATTTCAAAAACATTTACAACTGGGATTAGAAGGTCTTTATATAGAAATAATATGATTGACTACATACAAAATCCGAAGACAATCAATAGAAGTTAATTTATTAAAGCTAATGAAAGAATTTAGAAAATTTGCCATAGTCAAGACTAGCATGAAGAAATCAGTAGCCTGTCAATATCAATAAGTAATTAGAACCTGAAATAGGAATGAAGATCCCATTCCCAATAATGACAAAAATAATAAGATTACTAGGAATCAATTGGAAAAAATGTGTAAGATTATTGTGAAGAAAATTATAAAATTGAAGAACACACACATATATACACACAGAGACCTGAATAAAAGGAGAAATCTACCAGATCCATGAGTTAGAAGATTCAATGTCATAAAGATATAAAATTTCCCTAAATTTGTCCATGAATTCAATATAATTCTAAATAAAGTCAAAATATGACTTTTTGTAGATTAAATAGCCTCATTTTAAAATTCAATTGGAAGTAGAAAAGCACAAGACAATTTTGAAGATGTAGAACAAACTAGAAAGACAATGTCATCAGTATAAACTAATTTTGAAGTTATACAATTTAAGATGGAATGACATTGACTCAGGAATAGGCAAATTAGTGAATGAACAGACCCCAGAAAGAGGTCTTTTGACTATATGCAGAATTGGTACATTCAAATGTGTCATTACAAATGTAGAGAGAAAGAATGAATTATTCAATGAATGAGAAAATTAGTTGTAATGGGTTCACATAATACACCTGGACCCACCTGTCTCCAAGGAGTTTCAGTGGCTACTGACTTTTTTCATCTCCCAAAAATTCTAGTTGCCTCTGTCTCCCCATAGAAAGCCATGGCTTCCATTACTCTTGATCCAGCAGAAGACACCATGACTCTGCCCCACGAGCAGACTCACACAGAACATGGCTCTTCCCGTCACTGTCAGGCTCACACAAGTCATCAAGCATTCTTGAAAACACTGGAGACTAGTTTGACAATGGGCTACACAACGAAGTCATATAACACAACCCAGACATGAACTGGCTCCCCGTGGAGCAAACTTTAATGAAGAAGAGAGAAGTGGAGACAGCAGGTAAATTATTCGCCTTTCCTCCTTTCTCTGATAGACCATCCTAACGTGTGGTGCTTCCACAAAACCTGCAGGAAGAAGTCTTGGGTGACCAAACCACAGGCTGGACTTCCTTTGGAAACCACAGGAAGCTTGGTAACACAGTGTCCTGTATTTCCTTTCTTTTCTTCCATGCCTCATGTCTCTTTTTCCCTCACTCTTGCTGCCCTGGAATTGCTCTGCTCAATATCTTAGCAGATAGGCAGTGCCTTAGGCTGTTTTCTAGAGACCCTGGTTAAGATAGTTGTACACATAAGAAGGAAGGAAGGTAAGGAAGGAGGGAGGAGGGAGAGGAAGTAAGGAGGAAGGAAGGTTGATTTCCATCTCACACCCTACCAAGACCCTATCTACACTGAATAAAAAATTAAATATGAAAAATAAAGCTATAAAACACTTTGAAGAGAATGTAGAAGAGCCTTCTTTCTGAATAAGGAAGTATTTCTTAAAACACAAAAACCATAAACCATAAAAGCAATGATTGGTACATGTGATTACCTATAATTTAAAAACATTTGTTCATGTATATTAGTACAGCCATTGTGGAGAATAGTATGGAGGTTCCTCAAGAAGCTAAAAATAGATCCACCAAATATACAACTCCACTTCTCAGTGTATATCAGTGAAACAGCACATCAAAGAGATACCTGCACTACCATGTTTATTACAGCACTTTCCACAATAGCCAAGATATGGTGTCAGCTGAAGAGTCCATTGACAGGTAAATAGGTGTAGAGCAGTGGTGCTGAATCTATGGCATGCATGCCACTGTGGGTGTTTGTATCATTGAAAGCTCTAAAATGTTCACTGTCACTGATATAGAATATGTGGTATATATGCACAATGGAGTGTTATTCAGTCATAAAAATAAATAAAATCTTGTCATTTGGGATAAAATGGATGGAACTGGAGAAGATTATAATAAGTAAAATAAGCCAGACACAGAAACACAAATATTGTATGTTTTCTCTTATATGTGGAAATTAAAAATTTAGATCTCAAAGTAGAGGAGAATAGAATAATGATTCCTAGAGGCTAGAAAAGTTAAGGAGAGGAAGGATAGTAGAAGACTAGATAGCAGGTACCAAAATACAATTAAATAGGAGTACTATAGCCAGTTCTAATGTTCTACAGTACAATAGAATGATTAAAGTTACAATAACCTATTATGTATTTGAGAAGAACTAGAAGACAAGAGTACAAAATCTCCAGAATATAAAAAAATAGTAAGGAAATGGAAATGCTTATTACCCTGATTGATCATTACCCACTATATATATGTATTGAATAGCACACTATACCCCCACAAATATGTACAATTAACATGTTAATTAAAAATTAAAATTAAAATATTCAACAAAAGATAAAATGAACAAATATAAATTACAAGCTGCAATTTGACAAGGATAGGTATGTGTAATTTATAATAAAATTCCTACAAATCATGAATACAAGATAAATAACAGAAATAGACAAAGGACAGAAACAGACAATTCCTGGAAGAAGATTTCTAGATGGCTAATAAATGTATGAAAAGATAATGATCCTCATTACTGGTTAGGTAAATTAAAATGAAACCACTTATGATACAATTTCACACCTATCTAAATGGAAGAAATTGTAAAAGAATGATAGTACAAGTGTTAGATGTGGAGCAATGAACTCCCATATTGCTGGTGGGAACATAAATTGTTACAATCATATTAGAAAATAATTTTCAGCTGGCCTGTAATCCCAGAACTCAGGAGGCTGAGGTAGGAGGATTGCCACAAGTTCCAGACTAGCCTGGGCTACATAGTGAGTTCAAGACCAGCCTGGACTATACAGTGAGACCCTGTGTCAAAAAAAAAAAAAAAAAGAAAAGAAAAGAAAAGAAAAAGAATTTTCAAAATATACTTGTAAAAGTGGAAATGTGCATGTCCTTGACTCACAAATTCCATTTCTTGTTGTATTTTCTGGGCTAGAGAAGCCCTCACACATATGTATACAGAGTCACATATCTGAATGGTTGGATTAGGGATCTAGTGCAGGGATAGAATACATGCTTAGTACACACGAGGCCTTGAGTTTGAACTCTGGTTCTGCACAACAACACAAAAACAAAAAGAATACTGCAATATTATTTGTAATGGGAAAAACAGAAACAGCACAGATGTCCAACAAGAAAGAAAGACGTTATGGTATTGTAATGGTTGGTTGATTGTGTCAACTTGAGAAGTTTAGAAGCTTAACTAAGTCGGCTCAGCAATTCTACACCCTAGGGTGTAAAGGACCCACCCTAGGGCAGGTAGTCACCTGGATGGTATAAAGGGGAGATGAGGAAGGATGGACTTGCTTCTGTTCTTTGGAAGAGCTTTAGTCTTCACCTTCAGTTGGGACGTCATCTCCTGCCTTCTAGAGCAAACTCTTCGGCTTCCTTCTCAGATCCTTTAGCCTTCCAGCATAGACTCTTCAGGCTTCCATCATAGACCCATTGGCCTCCTGATACAGACCTGCACCGGACCCTGCAGTGAACTCCAGACCTTGGGCTGAGCTTAGTCTCCAGTGTGCAGACACCCTCTGCACGCTTCCTCATCCAACTCTGGCTGGCCAGCATAAGCCAATCTTGTAATTTCATATACATTTGAATATCTTGTGTTATATCTGTTTCTCTAGTAAAACACTGACTGATACCAGGTATGTTCATAAAACAGAATACTATACAGTGGTTTAAATGAATTAATTCATCCTACATATACCAACAAGGGTAAATCTCAAACACATAATGATGAGAGGAAAACAATGCATACAGTATGATACCATTTACGTATAGATTATAAACATGTAAAATAAAGCCATATATTTATGGCACATATCTGCACATAAGTATAAAACACACCTGGGAACATTGGACACCAGATTCAGGATGGTTTTATGGATAGAAGAGAGGATAGAAATGAAGTCAGCGTAGAGTTAGCTGATTTCACCTGTACTTATAATGCTTATTCTGTTTTGAAAAACCTTATGTAAGTATGAATGCAAAATATTAGCATCCATGTAGCTGAATATGGGAACAGGTGTCCATTCTGTTTTTCTTTTTGTACATTTGCAACATTTTATTATTTTTAACTAAGAGGAGTGTTTTGGAAAGACTCAGTGAAGGGTGAGTTACTAAAAACAATGCAAAAGAAGCAAAGACCACTATCAAAATAAGTGTGGGCAAACAAGTGTAAAAAGATAAGTAAATGATTTTAAGTAATTTAAATTCCTACACACAGATATTTTTTTAACCAGATGTGTTTTAAATTCTTACTCCATTTTGAAAAACTCCAACTGGGGAATCATAAAAATGTACATTGTGAGTGTGTTTTGTTCAAGAAAGATGATGTAGAGTTCTAATCAGTGGACTCATTTTGAAAGAAATAACCTTGCATTACATCAAAAGATCAATGCATGGACGTATATCAGTATGTCTGAAGTTAAAATATTTAAAGTAACTTGAGATTATATTTTTACATTTTGATTTTCCATTTTGACAGAATTACTCCATTTCTGGTCCTGATTATACTGGATAAGAATGCTTCCACGTAGGATCTTTTAATGTACATTAAAGGCCTCCAACCTATGTATTGAGCCAGGTGCAGATGGTTCTCTGAAGGACCAAATGAACCAAAGAGCATTCTGGGAAGTGGACAAAATAGGAGCAAATTTAACAAGACATGAACAGAGAATAAAGCATCGATTTTTTTCTACTGGAGGGCATAGGAGGAAGGGAAAGTGAAGGTTGGGAAAATAGGTTAGGTTAAGACTGAAGAAAAAGGTACTTGAGTTTATTTTAATCTCAATTTTGATATATTAGCTCTCTCAGGTTTGGGAGGGAGTCAAGTAAAAAATTATCTCTGTTTTGGAGAAAAGTCCTCTTATTAAGTAATTCCACACTCTGGGATTGGCATATATTCAAAGCTGGCTATTTCTCACTTGGGGCACACTTATGGGTTCTGCAGAAGGTACACTGCATTGCACCTCTTACAGTGTAGGTCACTGGTTCCCAACGTTTTGGCATCAGGGACTGGCTTTGTAGAAGATAGTTTTTCCACAGGCCAGGGTGGGAATGGGAGAGTGGATGGTTTTAGAATGGTTCAACCATATTACATTTATTGTGTGGCCTTATTTCTATTATTAGCATATTGTAAGATGTAATGAAATAATTATACAACTCACCATAATACAGAATCAGTGGGAGCCCTGAGTTTTTTTTCCTGCAACTAGACATACTGTCTGGGGGTGATGGGAGATGGTAACACTCAAAGAGTTTTGCTTATGTCCAGTCTACTCTGTAATCTCATTTTGGTTGCTGTCACTGTAGAATATCCTGCTTCAACAAAGACAGGGTGTTAGAAATGGAAGTAGGCTTTCAGTGCTTTTGAGGCAATCTCAGATTTTCTGCCTTGACTTTAATCCAGAAGGTATGGAGATTTGAATTTGTCTCAAACATATTTTTAAGACCACCATCATTTGAGATCTTAAGCAGTTGATCCGCTTCCACCACAGACAAAATTGACTCAGCTGGCTTATTCACAAATGGGTCATAGATCCATTCCTTCCTAGTTTGAGGGTCTTTCGTGGTTGTACAAATAATACTCAAATTCTTTTGAAAGCTGAGATAAGTGATCATGCACTGACTGTGAGAAAGAAGGCTCTGACTTAGTTTCTTTCAAAATCTCTGCTAATGTTTGAAACATGTCAAAAATCCTAATGTTCACCCATCACTCCCATAATTCCAGTTTGGCTTTCAATGGATCCACTCTATCTGCTGACTTGAACACAGTTGTGTTTTCCTCTGACGTGACAGATTGAGTTTGTTGAGTAGATTGAATATGTCACACAAGTAAGCAAATTTCATAACCTATTCTGTGTCACCAAAATGTGCTGCCAGAGGTGACTGTTTTTCTAAAAGAAGTCTCTGGAGTGGTTCTTATAACTCCAAAACCCTAGCCAGTGATCTACTTTTAGATCACTTTCACTTCTGTGTATAAGAGAAAACTTTTAGTTTTTTGGGAAATCACCATACTGATTTCCATAATGGTTGTACTAGCTTACATTCTTACCATCAATGCAGGAGGGGTCCTTTTTCACCACAGCCACACCAACATTTGTTATTGTTTGATTTTTTTGATGATTGCCATTCTTTCTGGAATAAGATGGAATCTTAGCATTGTTTTAATTTGCATTTCTCTAATGTTCAGAAAAAATGCTGAACATTTTTTCTTATATTTGTTGACCATTTGTACTTCATCCTCTGTGAACTATCTGTTCATTTCTCTTGCCCATTTCTTGCCTGGGTCTTTAATTTTAGGTGTTCTTAAATTTTTTAGTTCTTCGTGTATTCTAGATATTAGTCCTCTGTCTGAAGAGTAGCTGGAAAAATTTTTTCCCATTCTGTAGATTGTCTCTCTTCCCCAAAGAGCTTAAGACATCATACTACAGTGATACATGCCTACCAATGTTTATAGCAGCACAAATTGTAATAGCTAAATCCTGGAAGCAGCCTGTATACCCATCAAAAGATTATTGGATAAAGAAAATGTAGTATCTACATATAATGGAATACTGCTTAGCTATAAAGAATGACAAATTTAAGACATTTGTAGGAAAATGGATGCACCTGGAAAATATAATGTTGAGTGAAATAAATCAGACACACAAGCTTAAATACCATATGTTATTTCTCATTTGAGTAAATCAAAGTACAACTGAAGAGAATAATAAAGGAAGGATAGAGGAGACAAGGGGATGATCTCTTGCAAATGGGAAGTAGTCCAAAGGGCCAAGGTTGAGGGGGAGGGGATGAGGAAATTAGTAGAATAAAGATAAGCCATGCACAGGATCCTAATAACCTCAGTGAATGAAAACATTATATGCCATAAACATGAACTAAGTTTAATAATATCAACAAAAACGAAAAGGGAGAAAGGGGAATTAGAGGAGGAGGGAGGGAAGGGGAACAAGCTGTATAAAGTACATGTACCCACTCCCCAAGATGATTGTAAAATGCATGTACTACAAACTTGTATTAATAAAAAAATTGAAAATATAAAAGAGAGAAAGCATGTGTACCCTGCATCCATCTCTTCACAGAGCTGTGTGAGCAGATGTGAGCTTAGGACAGGTCTGTTAATGCGGCTGATCATTTTACTCATATCCTACAAATCCTACAAAATGTTGCTAAGTTCAAGTGACACTTTTTGGCTAGTCAACATTTCTCTATGGATAACACATTGCATAGACTCACATTAAGAAATGACTTCTTTAACCCAAGTGATGAAACCAGTCATGGCAGTCACTCCATCCATGCATATACTGACACAAATCGACCAATTCGGTTTTTCTGATATGTAGTCGTTCAAAGACTTGAATAGTTCTCCAGCTATAGTGTTGCTTGGCAACAAAAGTGCACATAACATATCATTGCGCACATCTTCCTGAAAAATTTATCACAAAAAAACCAGCATTTTTGTCACTGTAGACTTGTCAACCTGGATTGCTTACCATGGTAATTCATTAATCCTCTCTAGCAATTGTGCCTCAATAGTCTCTTCTGTTTCATCAATCTGTCTAGATACGGTGCTAGTCAAAAGAGGAACACGTGCCACCTTTTGAAATGCAGCCTCTCCTCAACGTTCACAACAAATATCCTTAGCAGAAGATAGGAACAACGCTTCCCCAATAGTAAAGAGCTTCTTAGCTTTGGCAATCCAGTTAGCCACTAAGAATTATGCTTTCAGTGCAGACACACTTGAGGAAGTGGCAGCCTTCAATCATTGTTTCTGTTCTTTGCACTCACAATTTTTCCCTTGAAAAACTTCAAAGTCTTGTCTTTTAATTCAGGTCGATTGGTCTCCATGTAGCGAATTAGTTTTGAAGATTTCATGGCTTTGTTGGATAACTGGTTGCCACATATTACACAAAAAAGGCTTGGAGAATGTGAGTCACCTGTTGCTACAAACCTGTAATTTAAATAGGGTAGGATCATTTTGTTTTGTTTTGTCTTTGTCTTTTGGGGTTTTGTTTGTTTGTTTTTTGAGACAAGTTCTCGTTACATAGCTCAGGCTGGACTTGAATTTACCATGTAGTCCAGGCTGGCCTCAAACTCATGACAATCCTCCTGCCTCAGCCTCCCAAGTGCTGAGATTACAGACATGTGCCACCATGCCTGTCTTGGTATATTTTTTTATTTTTTTTTATTTTTTTTTCCAACTTGATGACTTTGCTTTTATTTGCATAACTCTTACATGTAGTACTGTAATGTATAACAACATAAAATACAGTACAGTAAAATCAAAAATTACAGTACTATATAAACAATATGTACTGTACAAGAAAAAAGACATTGAGACTCCATAAACAAGAGGTACAGAACTGTACCCCCCCAAAATGTAAGTCCAAGTGGTGGGTCATAAGACCAAATGACATGCCTTGGTCTTAAGTCTGAACAGTCATTAAATAGGTAAGTCATTAGACAAGGAATATCTGTATATAATTTTAGATTTGCGTGTATGTGTGTGGTTCTAGGGTTTGTTGTATATCTCATCTAAATCAGCTGTAGGTGTATACTACCTTAATTTCAGTGGTTTATTAAAAAAAATGTTACTTTGATATATCTATTTCCCTTGCCCTGTTTGGTGATCACACACACAGATACACATGTGCATGTGCACATACACACACACACACTTGGTATATATTTTTAAATGCAGCTTTCTTTTTGTTGGCAGTCTTAGAGTCTTCTGCTGTCTCTCATTGGGCTTTGTTCACCTTTTCAAAGAAGCTTTCCAGGAACATTTGTTTTTTACTTATTTTGGCTAGGGTTAGCTTGTGAGCTTACTAAAACTATGACTGATACAGTGTACAGTGTGGTAAAGAGGTATGTATAGAAATGATAAATAAAATAATGGGAGGGCCATGCATGTCCCAAAATAAGTGTCAGATTCTGACTTAAAGTATGATGCCAAATGCGGCTGTGCAGTTGAAGCACATCAACTCACTAGCCACTATAAAGCCTGCCACCAGATGCAAATTGTCACTTGACATTCACTGGTTTGACATGAGTTAGCAAACAAATGAATTTTTATAGTGTGTGTGTGTGCTGTCAAACCTTTCCACCAAGGTTAGTCTGTATTTGCAGCCACTTCCCAGTGCTGACATCACTGCCTTGGCTCCACCTCATATAATCAAGCATTAGATTCTCATAAGGAGAATGCAACCTAGATCTCTCACCTGCACAGTTCACAGCAGAGTTCTCACTCCTATGAGAATCTAACACCACCACTGATCTGACGTGGAGCTCAGGCAGTAAAGTGAGTAATGGGGAGTGGCTGTCAGTACAGATGGAAACTTCACTTGCTCACCTACCACTCACCTCCTGATATGTGGCCCTGTTCCAACAGGCTACAGACTGGTACTGGTCCATGACCTTGGGTTTGGGGAGCCCTGCTGTAGGTGATACTATTTTCCTTTCATTGACAGTTCCCATCTCAGCCTCTGTGTTTTGGTGATCTGCTCTGCACTGGGTTACTCTGTTGGGAGTCCCACGGTTCTTCCAGGCAATTCTCTCGGATGAGATTTAAAAGGGTTCAAAGCAGCTCTCCTTCTAAAGAAAGTGCACACTCTGACAAACTCTTGGACTGCAGGCCACTTGATGAAAAGAGGGTCATGATATAAAGAAGATCGTGTCACCTTCACCCCTCTGATTGGAACAGCTAGCCAACCCATCTCTGCCTTCCATGTATCCTCTTCACAAAGTCCTACACAAACTATCCTTTATAGTCATCCTTCAATATTCATGGTGGGGGCTGGTTCCAGGACCTTCTCAGCTATCAAAATCCATGGATACTCAAGACTCTTACAGAAAATGACATAGTGTTTTCATGTCACCTATTCACATTCCTCTATACACTTTAAATCATCTCTAGATGACTTGCATACTTAATATAATGTAAACACTATGTAAATAGATGTTATATTGGGAATGGTGACAAGAAAAATGTTGTGTATGTTTATATGGATAGAATTATTTTTCTGAATATTTTCAGTCAAGGTTGGTTGAATCTATGGGTGCAGAGCCCTTAGATACAGAGATAGCATTGTGTATTTGGTTTCTAGTCATCTTCTGTGACACTCTTTCAAGACAGTCTGTTAACTACTTTGTTATGTAACATTTACTTCCTTACAGTACCGGTTGAAACCTCCCATCTGAAATCCTTATACTTGCATCTGTAGGCTAAACACTACTTGGATGGGATATAATATTCTTTTACTTTTCTGATGGATTGAATTTGCCAAAGTTTTAAGATTTTGCAATCTAGAGTTATAAATAAAATTGACCTATACATGTCCTTTTGTACAAACTTTGTATATGTAGTGTAATAAGATAAAATTTGCATAAAGTAGAACATTTGGTACTTTCTGTAACTAATTCTATCTTAATTCCAGCCTATGGTTTCCTGCCAATAGCAGGGAGAATTATGATTAAATATGTTTATGTCTCTGTGAATTTAAATTGAATTTAATCAACTCAAAATTCATACATACTGATGGTTGTATTTAGTTCCTCATAAGAACAGGAGGAGAAAACTCATGCAGTCCTATAAGTCTTCCCCGAGAAGTCCCTTGTACCACTGTTGATGTCCATGGAGGGAAGGCTGGTTCCACCTTGTCTTTTGGGTATCATTTTCTTTAAAGCATCTTGCTATGTTGCCCAGGCTGGCCACCTGCCTCAGCCCCTGGAGTAGCTGGGACTAGAGGTACACCCCACTGTACCCAGCTTTGGGTATCATTCTGGTGCTTATTATTGAGATTTGTCATCCCTACATTCTTTACTCTTCTCATGCAACCCAAGGCTCTCTCCAGCGGGATGGTTTTCCTCAGCATCCATCTGTCCCCTGAGGAATACAAGGAACTCTTGACTGTTCTCTCCTCAACATGGAGTGGTGGTAGGATTCTGGGGCGCTACATTTGAAACTCTCTCTCAGCCATTGCTAACACACATATACTGAACTCGGTACCAAACCAAATGCAGAAAAATGACCTGCTTCCCCACCCCACCCCCAATCAGGAAGTGGGCACCAGCCATGTTTTAGGACTTTCCCAATCACTTGTTTACCTCCCGTTCTATCTTTCATGCACTCTGCTTATTCCACACTATCAGAAGAACTTTCTGCTCTCCCTTTCTGTCTCTCAGAAACTTCCTCTAGCAAATATTCTTTTCCTTCCTAGCTGGCATTTGTCCTCCCCTATTTTGAGTTATTACTAGTGCAGGGAAGAGAGTGCAGGGAAATCATGCAAATTATGGAGGTTTCTTTTTTCTAAAAACACTTTAGTATAGTTGTTACTGGACCCATATCCAATTTCTTGTTGCACAATTGGCCAATTAAATGAGAGACAAGGTGTTGAGGCAAGGGAGGTAGTTTTATCTGAAAAGCTGGCTCAACAGAAAGATGGAAGATGCTTGTCAAAAGTCCATCTTACTAGGAGGCTGATTTAGGAGTAGCATAATAGGTGGTAGCTGGGTGTTCTCAGACCAGTGGGTGCCTTCTCAGAGGCGTCAGCCAGATGATACACAGCTGATCCTGACTGCCCGGTCATAAGATGCTTTTCAGTTCTGTAAATCTCAAGAACAAAGATTATTATTTCCTGAGGCTATTCTTGTCCCTAATTAATTTGCCTATGTGCAGTTCCTGACATATTACACAACAGATAGCCCAGAGTGAGTAGCTGCCTCAAGGGCCTCTTGCTGATGGCCAAACTCACTGTAATAAAGAAAAACATAGCTTATCTCATTGTTGTGAAAGATAAGCGTCAGGTGAGATCCAATAGGGCTCTGGGCATGAGATCTGGTCTCAGTGGTTGGCTTTTTATTTAAATCCAAAATATTTATTGTTCTAATGCTTTTGCTAAGTTAAGGATCCATTATTCTGATGGGGAAACATGCTGCCTATCTCCTCCTGGTGCTTTAATCAGCTTCCTGAAAACTATACTAATAACTATCATATGTAATAGCCATGGACCAGATGCCTCATTTATTTCTAACTCTTCAAACTGCCCTGTGAAATATGTAATTCCATGGTCATTTCACAGAAAAGTAAATTAAGGCACAGAAATTGAGGTTGTAGTCAGATACAGACTAACTTGCTGTAACAAAGAGATACCAAAGTACAGCGACATCAACAGGTGTGAGTTTGTTTCTCACTCACAAGATACAACAGAAGCATGCAGGAGATCCAACATGGCAGGTGGTTCTACCTCACACAGCACTGAAAGACACAATGCCCCCTGTCTGGTTCCACCACCGACACTGAGGGTGTGGCCCTCATGCCTACTTAGCTGACTATTCACCGTCATGAACCTGTGCCCTAGCCTGTGGAAAGGAAGAAGAGGTGGAAATGAGGCAGGAAGGCAGGGCATGGCAAAGCTGGCTGAGAGAGTAAGCGTGGCCGGATTCCAAGACACATACACAAAATAAGTGTCAGGACCCCCTATGTGGACTTCTCATGAGAACCTGTGATGTCTGGAATAAATAAAAGGACACAGATGCCATGAGAGCTTGCTATTGTGTCTCTCCATGGTAGCCTGCCCTGTGCCTCAAGGGTTTATTTTTGTTTTATATTTATATATTTATTTTTTATTTATTTATTTTTTTGGAACCAGGACCTGAACTCAGGACCTTCCACTTGCCAGGCAGGTGTTTGTGCCACTGACCTATATCCCTGGCCCTGTTTTGGTTTTTCTTTTTTCTTCCTTTTACTCAGCTCAGGTTCACTCTACAGGGCCAGTTTCTCCCTTGCCCTTCACTTTTAATTTTTCCTACCTCCAATAAATGTGAAACTTTGCCACCATTTTTGCTTGTTTCATTTAATTCTTTGTTTGAGATAGAAAGAACATAGAAACCACCTCCAGAAGAGACCCCGGCATTCCAAAACCCAGTAATATTATTTAGCTTAGCCAGCCAGGAGACCAGGTAAGGCCTTTGGGCACATTTTTGTTTTGTATTGTTTTGTTTTGTTTTGTTTTGTTTTGTTTTGTCTCTCTAAAATGCCATGACTGTATTTTGGTAGGTTCTTTCTTTCTTTCTTTCTTTCTTTCTTTCTTTCTTTCTTTCTTTCTTTCTTTTTCTTTCTTTCTTTCTGTCTGTCTGTCTTCCTTTCTTTCTGTCTCTCTCTCTCTTTTTTTTTTTTTCCCTGAGACAGGGTCTCACTATGTAGTCCAGGCTGGTCTTGAACTCACTATGTGGCCCAGACTGGCCTCGAACTTGCGGTGATCCTCCTACCTCACGCTCCCAAGTCCTGGGATTACAGGCATGCATCACCATGCTTGGCCAGTTTTTTTTTTTTTTCTTCTTCTTCTTCTTCTTTCCCTGTCTCTCTCCCCTAAGCTGGGAATCTGGGAGACCTTTTTCTCATGGTGCCAGGAAGAGCTTCCTAGTGTGTCCTTCCATGTGGGATGGGGGAAGGGAATGTATGGCTTTTGTTTTTTTTTCCAGCTGCAATAGACTTTCTCTTTTTTTCTTGCTTGCACTCACTCTGTGGGTATGAGTTAAGTAGCTAGAGAGCTTGCTATTGAGTCATTTGGATGGTATGTGTGTGATCTAGAGTTCGGTATGCCCTGTTGTCTGTGTGTTTGTTTGCCATATTTTGCTACCCTTTTTGGAAATTAGCCTGGTCTCTACCTACCCCACTTTGTAAATGGCTTTTTCTTTCTTAGTTTGCTGTTTTGGTCCCATGTTACCTGGTCATGTGGCCAGGTGCCATGTTGTCTTGTCAGGCACTAGATGAGGTTTTGGGTCAACTGCTCCCATTTTTTTTTTTTTCCTGTGCCTTTTTTTTATCAACTGGCCTTACAAACTAAGCCTCTGATTTTAGAGAATATATGGGTTTCCTCCCTCTTTTCTTTTGAATTGTTTTAGCAGGCACAGTATCTTCCCATATGGGAAGAGAAAAATTAACCCATTTTAAAACTCCTGCAGCTTTTGCCCATAGTAGCCAGCAGCAAGTGGCAGCCAAGCCAGCTCTAGCTGACTTGACTCCCTCTGGGCCCTAGAGCCCATCTGGAGCTATCGCTTCCTGCTGGATCCCTTCCTTGTTTCTCTTAACCAAATGCAGGTAATTTAGAAATATATGCCTGATGGTCTAAGCAGAACAAGTGACCAGCATTTAAAATTTAATTAAAGCGACTATGAGTACACAAAAGCAGAGCCATCCTTGTTCTTAGGGGAAAAGGATGTTTCTACTCCATTAAAGTAAGTACCAAAGTTTTTACTATCAGGGTAAACGCAAGAGATTTTTTTTCCCAAATGGGTTCACTCCACTTAAGGATGAGCCATCAGGTAGCTCAACTGTGTGTCTAAGGGACTCCACGAGGGGGTGATTCCACCCTGATTTCACAGGCATCAAAGGACTAAGTAGGGCAGCTCCAATCCCTTCTCCCTAATGAGTTAATAGGACCCAAATATGAAAGTCTGTCATGTTTGCTTCCTTCCATGAATGACGCCAGTGTCACTCTAAGGTTTGGACAGAGACGTCTGTCCAGTAGGTGCCTGAGTCTCACAAGAGATGGTTTGTGGGACTCTCAGGTCTCCTTCTGCATGGGATGCCATCCTAAGGACCCAAGACCTAGTTTTCCCCCTACCCCCTGCCTCAGCCCCAAGACTAGCCCATGGGAATCCTCTTGGACCTAGCCGTGCAGATTTCACGAACTTCGCCACTAGGCCATATTTTAATGAGTGGGAAAGATTTGATCCTGACAGTTTAAAACAGGAGCAGCTTGTCTACTATTGCAATACAGTTTGGGTTTAGTGTGAACTAGGAAGTGGCAATAGATAGGTATGGGACAGTGTTTCTGCTTAAAACATAAAAAGTGAAGTAAAATGCCTTCTATTCAGGCTTTTGTGACCCTTTATCACAGGAAATGCTCAGAACCTGTGGTACTTAGCTGGGTGTTGTGGCACATGCCTGTAATCCCAGCACCCAGAAGGCTGAGGCAGGAGGATCACTATGAGTTCAAGACCAGCCTCCATTACATAGCTAGACCCTGTCTCAAAAGAGACAAAACAAAACAAAAAAGAAGCTATGGTACTCAGAGAGGCCCCCAAGGAAAAGGAAGATATCCTGGATAACCCTGTCCTGGAAACCCCACCTGTCTCTCGGGGAGATGTGGGTGTCACTGATCTGTCTGATTACACTGGGAGGTGTCTTTGACTTCCTCCTTATAGTCCCCAGGCCAAAAAATCAGTTCCCTTTTTCAGTTGCAGAAATCATCCCCCAGTTTGGACTACCCCAGTCCCTCCAGAGTGGCAGTGTGCCTTCTTTTACCTCTCAAATAACTCAGGGAGTTATAAAGGAATAAAGTACCAGTACCACCTCCATTCTACCTGGTGACCTCAATCTTCTGGAAAGGTGGAGAGATCCAACCACCCTAAAACAAGCTCTGGCAAAACTTTGCCGAGAGATGTCTTCTGAGTCCTGACTCTAATTTCTCCTAGCAGCACTCATGTGCTGGGGACCCAGCTGTGCAACTGTTAAGTTGCTGACCACAGTGCTCTCTCACTGTGTTAGGAAAGCTGATATTGACAGTCTCTGAAAAACAAGGTAAGGCTGCAGCTGTGGGCTGCTAACTCTCCCTCAAAGGATTCAAGGGCAGTAAGCTGCCAACCTCAGAGATCGAACAGTTCTCTTAATTAGTAAGATTTACTGCTTTGAATGTCTTTGTTCTAATTTCTCAAGGCCCTGCTTATTTCTGTGGGTTTTTGCCTCAGATGTGCCCTCCACTTCCTGTACCCCCCTGAATTGTTAAGGACCTAATAAATGTGGACAGTCCAGAGAAGTCTTTGTCTTAGCTCCAAGAGAGTTCTGAGCTTCCTGGACCCTGCAATCATATCACACTGTCTCTTTTGTTTAAGTCTTTACCAACACTCATCGTAGGAGATCAGGAGTCTGGCCAAGACCCCAGTACTCATGAGGGCTGTAATTTGCCCAAAACTGGACTAAATATTACCCATTTGAGATGGTATATGGGAGGCCATTTCTATAATTTATCTGACATACCTCTCTGACAAACATTCTGCTCTACAGGAAACATTGGAATCTGACGTGCTCCTCATATTTGGGCCAATAGTACAGTTTCTTTCTCAAACAGGCAGCTCAGTGGTCACTAACTCTTTCTCATTGTCTTCTGCCAGTTTTTTTTTTTTTCTTCAACCCAGTCAGTGAGCCACAACAGCCCAAGGTAGTTGGAGAGCACCTAATCCTCGGTAGGGAGGGTCTACAGCACCTTTCAGTCAGAAGAAGCTATAGAAGACAGAGACCCTCACTCCCTCAGCTACCCAAAAATAATTATGGGAATTTGTGTCTCAGGGGAAAAGGAGGCAGAAAGGCTGGTTGGGGGAGTAAATATGGCCAGATCCCAGGACACATGCATCAAATAATTCTCAGGACCCTGTATGTGTACTCCTTGTGAGAACCTGTGATGTGTGGGATAAGTAAAAGGACACAGATGCCCTGAAGAGCTTGCTATTGTGTCTCTTCATGGAAGCCCACCCTGTGCCCCCAGGATGTACTTTTGATTTATATTTATATTTTTATTTTGGCTTTTATTTTTCCTCTCTTTTACTCAGTCTAAGTTTGCTCTGCAGAGCCAGTTTCTCCTTTGCCCTTCACTTTTAATTTTTTCTACCTCAAATAAATGTGAAACTTTGCTACCATTTTTGCTTGTTTCATTAAATTCTTTGTGTGAGATGCAAATAACCTGGAAACTACCTCCAGAAGAGACCCAAGTACTCCAAAATACAGTGTCTCAGTCCCTTTCCTCATTGCTGAGACAAAAATACCTGACACCCAAAGCTAAAGGAGGAAAGGTTTATCTCAGCTCACAGTTTATAGAGGTTGCAGTCCATAGGCAGGGTGGCACAGCAGAGGGGGATCACAGAGGAGAAACAGTTCATGGTAGGCAGAAGGCAGCAAGCAGCAAGTGAAGCAGCCGCAGCCCTCTTTCTGTCCCTTATATTCTATCCAGGTTCCCTGCCCTTAGGGTGGGTGGGTAGCACTCACACTCATTGGGGGGCACCCTTAATCCTAGCATTGTGCCATGAATTAATCTCAGCATCACATCCTTAATCCCAGCATCACACGTCGAGATCCAGCAACCTCTGAAAGTTCCACACATGAAGCTTGGAGGGAACATCAAGCCATAACACCTTGTGACAGACAGACAGGCAGTTTCTCTTCTAAGAAAATCACATCCTATTTTCCAGATGATCACAACTAACTGCAAGGTGGGCTGAAAAAAGTAATGTCTATTTGCATGGCCAAGGTTAGATTAGTGCTGGATAGGTATGGTGGTGATTCGATTACTAAAAGAAGACGATCATGGGTATGTGGGGTCACTTAGGCATCTCTGCTACCAAATCCAGTGTGATGCTGTCTTTTCTCATTCTGAGCAATGTCCCAGATGAAAAACTATGGTTTGTATTCCTCTTGTAGACAGAAGTGGTCAGTTAGATGTATGTAGAAGTCACTGGAGAGGGCTTCCTGGAAAGCTTTAATTGCCCTTTACCCCTTCATTCTTTTTGTTTCTTGGTAGGCAGGTGAGGCAGCTAGAGCTTCAAAAATGATGTCAGGTCATGAATAGCAGAGAACATGGGGGCTGTATGCTAAAGACAGTGAAGCACACCGGAAGGGGAAACCTGGAAGCATTAGGATCAAGGAGCCATCACAGCAATCCTGAACTGTCTAACACTGCACTTCTTTACTTTGAAGGAGAAATAGGCCTCTTTTCATATTTATGTTGCTTTAATTATGCTCTTCTACGAAAGACCAAATGTAACTTCTAACTAATGCAAATTATTCAGTTAAGTGATATATTCAAAGCAATACAACTCCTAAGATGTTCATATTTGGATTTACCTAGCTCCAAACCCATATTCCTGCCTTTCCAGGAGTAAAATTTTCTTTTGCAAGATGGAAATAGTACCCTTTCATAAAGTATCTCTAGTTTGATGAAGAAACTGTGTATAATTGAGTCTGAGGCAGGGTTGGGGGGCTTGACAGGACTTTGGTGTAGCAGCCTAAGAAAAACAAGCAGGTAGTTGCAACTGCGGTCAATAAGAGGGAGGAAATAAACCAGGATGTCAATTAAAGGAGCAGGCCTCTGTAGTCCTTGAGATAAGAGGGTGGGATAAATAAGAAACTGGATGAGACTGGTGCAAGCAAAGATGCTGATGGGTCTGACCAGAATTGACCGTAAGCTTCATTATACTTTCATTATAATTCATTTCCCTAATAAAATCTCCACCCAGGGGGGAGATAACACATTTTAAAGCACATTTTGGGCCATGTGCAAACCCACACATGTACAGTAACTAAACTCCATCCAGTCTGGAGACCCCTGCCCCTTTTGGAAAAAACTATGAACAACTAATGACATTTCTTTGGGATGCCATAAAAGTGGAATGTATCTTTTGTTAAGTCCTCCTTCATCTACGGAGAAGCCAGCTCTCTGTGGAAGAGCCCACATTTTTGTCTCTTTTCTAGGGCTTCCTGTGGGACAGCGAACTTCATTTCTTTTCTATAGTAAACCTTCTAGTTAAAGCTTTTGCCTGTAAATTTGTGCCGTTGCCTCAGTTTTAATTTCCAGTATCACTAAGCAAGGAGCCACACTCACCAGTAACAGCTCCACCATATTTAGGTGAAAAAAATCTTTGATGTCTAGATTTCCAGAGTGATAATAGCTTTTCAGCCAGTAAAATATTTTTCTACTAGCTGCATGCAATTACAGAGAAGCACCATGAGCTTCTCACCATGAATTGTTATTGCCCTTCTCTGACCTTTTCTATTAATATTAATATTAATTAGCTTCTTGTTTATTTCCTTTGTTGTCACCTTGCATGTGCAGACAAGCAGTATTGTAAAGGAGATTGTGAATGTAAAGGAAATCTTAAAACTTTTAAAACTTATAAGTCTGCCACTGTATTCAAGGATGGAAAAGATAGACACAGACTGCTCCCATAATTAGAAAGTGGCAAAAGTCAGCTAGCCTTGGCATTCCAACACCAGCTGCAGCATATAAGATAAATGTAGCTGAAACAACGTGCATCTTATTGTATTAACCCGTTCCAAGGTTTCAAGGAATTATCACTCCGAGACAGCTTGGCTCAGTCTAAGACAGTGACTGACTCTTCCTGCTCACCGTAACCTTGACCTCCCTGTTAATAGGATAGAAAGCCCCCAATTAACTTACCTGAACCAACCCTGCCTAGCAACATATGACAAGACAATATGTAGCCAACTATAGAACATCCTGTTATCAGCCTTTTGTATTTACTGCTAACAACCTATACAAGTGACTGTTTAACCCCAAGATGGGCTTGGTGATTTGGACCTCAGTGTCCCCCAGCCCACTGGTGTAAATAAAGCTTGCCTTCTAAGTTCCTTGGTGCTAAGTGTCTTCCATCTGGCTCGGTCCCGCTTTTTCCACAACAGTACGAGGTACCACACTTAAGGACAATTAATGGGGAACATTTTTTAAATTTTTTTTTGTGGGTACTGGGGGGTCAACCTCAGGACCTCGGGCGCCAACAGACACCAGTGCCGCTGAGCGATATCACCGGCCCCTTTTTCGTATGTGGGTTCCGGGAGTCGAACTCGGGCCCTCGCGCTTGCAGGGCAGGCGCTTAAGCCACTGAGCCATCTCACCGGCCCCACATTTTTTAAATTTATAAAATTCCATTCATTAACTTTTTTCCACTTCAAAAGAATCCACAATTACTTAATTTTAGGTCTAATACATTGGCTCCACCTTATGGCACAAATAGCTTGAGTATCTCTGACCTGTCTATGACTGCTTGATGAGATCTTATATGACCTGAATGATAAACAGAAGACAGAATAGGCTTTGAGACTATCACAAAACTAGGAGCCTGGATAAAGGCTTTGGCCTTTCAAATTTACAGGTCATTTGTGCAGAGTAGGAAAATAACCACATGAAGTATGTAACCTACATGTTCCATATTGCTACTGGAGGAAATACCCCTAGAATAAGTGAGGAAAATTGTGATACATTTTTTTGGCAAAATATCAAAAAACAACAGAAGTTTTTAAGAGGGGTTTATTAAATAATATTCTTATTATTATCTCCCTTTGGAAAAAGGAGTACTGATTGGGTGAGACTATTGAAAATGTTTAGATTTATAATGTCCTGTGTGATATAAAAGGAATATTCTAGGCTATGATTTATTGTTATATGACAATTACTGGTTTTAGGATTTTGTGGTAGATAGAATGATGACCCTCATTCCTCAAAAAAGTCTACATCCTAATCTCCCGAACATGTAAATATGCTGTTACTTGCAAAAGGGACTTTGCAAGTGTGATTAAGTCAGAGTTCTTTTTTTTTTTTTTTTTCTTTTTTAATGTGGGTACCAGGAGTCGACCTCAGGATCTCGCACTTGCCAGCAAGCGCTCGTGTTGCTGAGCAATATCACCGGCCCTTTTTTTCCTTTATGTGGGTTCCGGGAGTCAAACTCAGGACCTCACACTTGCCAGACAGGCACTTATGCCGCTGAGCTATCTCACTGGCCTTAAGTCAAAATTCTTACAGCAAGAGTTATTCTGGATGATCCACATGGTCCCGATGTAAAAACAAAGGTCCTTAAAAGACGGAAAAAGAAAGCAGAAGAGAAAAAGGAGCTATGACTATAAAAACAGAGATCAGAAGGATGCCATTACTGGAAGGGGCCATAAACCAAGAAATGCAGAGTCTTTATAAATTGAAAAATACAAAAATTGGATTCTCCAACCCTGCCAGCACCAGAAAAACCATTTCCAGATTTCTGACCTCCAGAGTTATTATTTCATTTTAAGCTACAATGTGGTAATTTGTTATAGGAGAAATCACAAACTAGTACATATTACAGCAACAATAGGGAACCAATACAAGTTTTATTTGGTAAGCAAGATAAAACAGTTGAATTGATACCTACCAGGGCTGGACATGGTGATGCCTGCCTACAATCCTAGCTACTAGGGAGGCTGAGGCAGAAGGATTGTGAATTTGATGCCAGACTGGGTAACGTAGCAAGACCCCATCCCAAAATAACAACAACAAAACTATCAAGGTCACCAAAAACAAAGCAAGTCTGAGAAAGCGTCATAGCCAAGAAGATCACAAGGAAATAGGAGGAGTATATGTAGTGTGATATCATGGATAATCCTGGAACAAGAACATCTAGTAAGGGCCGGTGAGATGGCTCAGCAGCGTAAGCGCCTGCCTGGCAAGCGCTAGGGCCTGAGTTCGACTCCCGGAACCCACATACTAAAAAAGGGCCGGTGATATCGCTCAGCAGCACGGGCGCCTGCTGGCGCGCGAGGTCCTGAGGTCGACCCCCGGTACCCACAAAAAAAAAAAAAAAAAAAGAACATCTAGTAAAAACTAAGAAATCTGAATAATATATAGACTTCGGTTAATAGTGTGTAATAGTAATAATAGTGAACTAATATTAGTGTTAGTTCATTAGTTATAACAAATAAACCTTACCCAAATAAGGTGTTAATAGGGGAAACAGGATGTGAGGTTTTTATGAAAGCTCTCTTCACTGTCTTTGCAAAACATAATTTTTTTTTTTTTGGCAAATCTAAAATCTGTACAGCTAATTTTAAAAAATGAGTCTTAGTTTCTGATGTAGCATCCAGACTTGCAAAAATAAGCAAGCCCTTAATTTTCTATCAGTTGGCATGTTGAATTCCATATTCCTGGATGGTGTCCTAAGATGTCACCCTACTCTTTGGTTTTCCTTAAAACGAAATTCCTAGGATACAAATCCAGCAGCAGTCAACTAATTATTAAGTAAGAGTTACCATCACCACACTATTTGCCAGCCATGTTCATCCTAAAGAAAGAAGGGCACAGAGTTGGAAGGCAGCAAGATAAAGATTTCCTCTGTCCACTGGACCGCCAACAGGCAGCTTTTTGCCTGGTAGGAGAAGTGCTCCATTTGTTTTGTCCCAGGGGTGGTTTAAAAAGGGGCAAAATGTGCTGCTTCAGTGCTAAAATTGTAGGCCTCCCTCAGAGCCTAGAAAAAGATCTAAGACAATGTTCATAAGAAAGGCTGGGTGTATAGGGCAGTGCTTCCTCTCCTGTACAAATGCTCCTTTCTGTGTTTTAAAACCATATTAGCATGATAGCAGGAAGTAGAATAACTTACCTGATTGGTATATTTGGAGAGAGGCACTGGCCATAGGTACAGCAGGATCCCTTCTCTCTCCTCCTTTGTGGAAGTGGTTCTACTACAAACAATAGGCTGTCTGATCTTGCGTGTTCTGTAAGGGTCCTTCTTGCACGGAAGAGCCACACAGAAATTCAGTGCTTTCACTGAGCAGATGGCAAATGCATCTAACTTTGAGAGTCAGCATTAAGAAAATAATTGGGCTCTCACATCTAAGCCACATTCTCTAATATAATGGAAATAAATGTTATTTCAGTTTCCCTTTGATAGATCTGGTCTTGCTTATCAAATGACTACATACTTAGGAAAAATAATGTTATCAATCACTCCCTGGAGGCTTAAACTATGAGGTACTTTTCCCCCAAGGAAAATATGATATATTGAGCTCAACTGAAAGTAGGAGATTGTTGTAGGGTACCTTAGCTCCCAGACTCTTGCAATGAGACATAGTCTTGGTACTCAAACAGTGACTGTCCCTGGGAGACAGTGACTTCTCGAAAGACTTCCTAAATGTCTCTGATAGTTTCTCTGTAGTTTCTGGAGTTATGACATATATGGCTCAGTCCTAGACCGAGCCTTATCTCCTGCAAGCCAGGGCCCTTCTCCCGTGCTTACAGACAACTAAGCAGCATCAGGAATCTAAGCTGTGTGTCATCAACAGAGCATAGATCATATTTTATGAACAGGAGGAACACCATAATAGATCAAGCAAGGCCAAGAGGTAGCCAGTAACTTTTAGGCTACATTTTGATACTATCCAGAATGGCTACAACAACATAATTTTCAACTAGGGGTATAGCTCAGTGGATTAGCACTGTGTGAGGCCCTGGTTTGATCTTCAGTACCACAAACAAACAAAACCCAGGATTCTTTCTGCTAGTGTTACACTGTTTGATGTAACATAGCCTCTGTCCACGACTTTACTGTATAAGATATACATTCCCTGTGGATATAAAAGACCACTCCTTCCCCCAAGAAAAGCAAGTCATAGGGAACATTTAGATGTACCCCAAAACTAAGTTGAAAGGAACATTTAGCGAGCCCGTGACTAACTTGTTTTCCCAGCAATATCTTTCATTGTCCCTGTGCTTAGTCACCATGAACCTCCCCAGAAAGCAGGTGCACAGTTGACAGCTGCACCTCTGGCTTTCACCATCTTGGTCTTGTTCCTTCTTGGTATTTGGCTCAGTTCAGCTATTTTGCTCTTGGCCCCAGGTGTGTGTATGAGTTTCCTATAAGACTATAGCCTTTTAGAGCTCCCCTAGAGGATATCTAGTTTAAAATCCTGCATTTTGTAGATGAGGCCAGTGAAGTTAAGTGATTTTCCTAATGTCATATGCTAGTTAGTTAGCAGTGCTAGACAGGGCGAAAACTTCAGTATTGTAGTTCAGTGTTTTTTTTCCCATTGAATGAATATATATATATATATATATATATATATGTATGAATATATATGTATATATATATATTCTTTCAATATAGATACAGTATAAATTATATATTACACGTATATTCTGCCTAATCTATATAATCTATATTATATTAATCTGTATACAATAAAATCTCTTCTACTGAACATAACTAAATTATCTGATGCAGCCAACTAACAACTATTCCAAGGATCCCTCAGCTGGCTTCAGGATTAAAAAATAAATAAAATGAAGACTTCAGCAGGACAGGACAAAATAAATACCAGACACTGATGCTATGTTGTCAGCTTCCCAGGCAAGAAGGAACAGAGCCAGTTTCCTATTAGTTTTTCCAAGTAATGAGTATGATGCAGCTAACTTGCTTTTCATCAAGGATTTAGTTCAGTAGGTTCAGGACTGACTCTCAGTTGGCTGATCACTTTAAAATCAAGTTATTGAAAGTGGTTTACCCCCCTCTTTTTTTTTTATCTTTTTGAGATAGGTTTTCACTATGCAGTTCAGGCTGGCCTTGAACTCACTTTGTAGCCCAGGCTGGCCTCAAACTTGCAGCGATCCTCCTACTTCAGCCTCCTGAGTACTAGGATTATAGGCATGCACCACCAACATCCAGCTCCCATTGTTGAAATTACTATCTTAAAAAATTCCTTGCACACTTATGTTTATAGCAGCACAGTTTGTAATAGCCAAATCTTGGAAACAACCCAAGCACCCATCAACTGGTGAATGGGTAAAGAAGATGTGTTTTTTTTTTATACAGTGGAGTACTACTCTGCCATAAAAAAGGATAAACTTGAGACTTTTATAGGTAAATGGTTGCAACATACTCATTAGTGAAATAAATCAGACTCATATGTGTAAACACCATATTGTCTCCCTGGTGCGAGAAACTGAAAGAGTAAATAAGGTCTAAAATGTACAATAGGTATTGTGAAATAGTTAGAAAATGTTGAAATGGGGAAGGGAACAAGGGAGAATAGGGGAGGGGAAAGGAAAGAAGGGAAAAGTAAAAAAATGAGAAAAGGAGGAAAACATGGAAACAAAGCTTTTGTAAATGGGGAGGGGAGGAGGGATTGAAGGGAGGGTAGGGGAAAAAAATAAGCTATACCATGTACAGGTACAAATTCTCTATGATGAATATGATCATTGTGTATATCTAAAATGTACCAATAAAATCTGATTTAAAAAATAATAAAATGGTTACTGTTGACCTTACACTTTTTAAATTAATGTAAGTTTACATGCAAATAATGTAATACTGCTTCTCATGTAGTATAAGGACTTTTCAACAGTGTATTGAAAATTACTCTCTTATATCTGTGTTCTGTTATCATGTATTTTGCTTTTACATATGCTGTAAATGCTAACAGTTTAAAAAAATTCCTGTTTCCTTTCACTTGAGTGGTCTGATCTATGCTCCTGAGTTTAAGCTATGTACTGCACTATCCTCACACCATCTCTAGATTAGATTCTTCTAATCCTCTTTGATGTATTCAGTTACTACCTCAGGACTCATCCCTTCCATACCTTTCTCTTACTCTGTTCAAATCCTTGGCTAGAGCCCTATCTGCTCCAATTTTATTGAAGATAATACAAGAAGAAAACAAAAGGGTGTCTGTAGCTGTCAGCCTATGAAACAGTCCTGCTTCTTCAATTCTGTGCCCCTCTGCAGAAAAACAAAGCCATAGGGCAGCAGAATGAGAGACATCAATTGAGAAATGTGCACACCTGTTCTACCACCTTTGACCTCACTGAACCACCACTCTAGAAGACATATCACGTGAGGACAGTGGCTACATTCTCACCTATTCTTATAGGAGGGAATTCCCACTGGGATGAAACTGGGATTTAGAAATTGCTGGAGAATAGTGAGACGGCACCCTTCTCATCTTTCTTTTGCATTCTCTGTTTTAACTTAACTGTTAAGCAAACTCCTAAGAAAAGAACTCAAGCCATATCCACAATTTGTGTATGAGCATTCTGAGCTGGATATGAGCTGTGTGTGAGCTTGAGTAAGTATGGAGTTGGAGGGCTAAGAAGGCAAATTTAAGAGCAGACTCCTAAGAGCAAAGGAAGGGGTGTGGTTTGAGCAGCCAAACCCAGCATCAGGGCTGGAGGACTTGTTAGCCGGATGGTTCTGAGACCCAAACCTCTCCAGATCTAGCTGCTTCCCATGGTCATGTTGCACATTATATAGGGATAAGGGAGAGGCACAGCTTTAGGCTGCATGTAATACTGAAAGACTTGACTTTGATACATCTGAGAGCCATCACCACTCAGCTATAAAATTACAGGTGACCATGGGTTACTTGGATGTAGTAATGGCCCACATCCCCGTGAGGTGGTCCTCATAGTTTTTCTTAGCTTTTATTTTCTATCTGGATGAAC
Organism: Erethizon dorsatum; assembly: GCA_028451465.1. NCBI lineage: Eukaryota > Metazoa > Chordata > Mammalia > Rodentia > Erethizontidae > Erethizon > Erethizon dorsatum. Next base: position 101,310,488 of record CM051827.1, on the reverse strand, counting down.
AATGTGGCAATTCCAGAAAACAGAACCCAACGTGCTTTGTGACTCACACAGCTAATTTTTGTGTGCTTTTGACAGTTCCGTCAAATTGGTGAGAATTCTATTATTTTTTCCTCTGACATACTAAGTTGTTACAGTTGGATAATGGGGTGGTACTACAGTCTGAAAGTTTGTGTCTCCTGTAAATTCATATATTGAAACCTAATCACCAATGTGATGGTATTGGGAAACAGCACTTTTGAGATATGACGAGGTCATGGGGACAGAGTCCTGATGAATGAAACAAGTGCCTCTATAAAAGATGCACCAATGTGCATACTATGTATGGCAAATATGTACTAATAAAAATGTTAAAGGTTAATAAATAAAATGCTTTAAATAAATAAATAAATAATAAATAAAGCACTAGATCTGCCTTGCTGTTTCTGGTACATGAGGACACAGAAAGAAGTTACCATCAATAAGCCAGGATATGAGTCCTTATCAGACACTGAATATGCCAATGCCTTGATCTTGGACTTCCCAGACTCTAGAACTATGAGAAATAAATCTCTGTGGTTTATAAGCTACCCAGTTTATAGTAAAATTTGTAAGAGTAGCTGGAACAAAGTAAAACAAGTGGAGTAGCTTTGTGCACCTGGCTATCTTTCCAACAATGTTTATCGTAGTGGGATCCATCTGATACAATGGCAAACAGAAGAAAAGGAGCTGTTCCTGTCTTTTCAAAGGAAAAAGCAAGAGTTGTGTTACTGTTAGCCCCTAGGAAATGTTTATTCTGAGTTTTAGTCATCTCTTGGAGGCAGTCACAGGTCCCCCGTGGATGGTGTGGACACGTGCAAATACAAGCTTGTCTTCCTCCTGGAGAACACATGAGAGCAGGTGCACAGCTTCGTGAGCTGCATCTCATGCTAGAATTTAGTTCCCGTGTGTGCCCTCCTGGGGAGCCCTTATAATTCATGATTACACAATTATATTCACTATTCCATACCAAAGCACCTCAAAAATGCCCAGGCACTTCTCCAAATAGACCACAGAGAGGAAGTCAGGAAGGAAAATTATCACAAGTAGTGGCCTGAGCAGCAGAGTGGCCAACAATAGTCCAGTTAAATGGTATCAGGTTTAAGTGGCAGTCCAAGGAAACCATGGAGCGAGGATTCCCACAGAAGGCAAGCAGTGGTCACTGTAGAATATCAAGAACAGAAATGAGCAGAAACATGAAGTAAAGCCCAAACTGTTTGATGGCAATATATGAAATATTTACTGGGGACTCACAGCATTAGAAAGGAGAATGTGGTAGATATTTCCTGGAGAACACACTTCCTAGATGCACAGATTTCTGAGATTTGGTAAGGCTGCAAATTATACCGCCCTCATGTCTCAGTCCCAGGGTCTAGCCCATTAAGCTACTTTGTACTCTTGTACAATGCCTGGTCCAGGGGTAGGCATATGACTTGAGCCAGGCCAGTCAAAAAGGTCCACCTAAGGATAGGATTGTAACTCCGTGGTAGAGGGCTTGATTAGCATCAAACCCTGGGTTCAAGCCCCAGCATTGTTGGGAAAAAGGAAGAATGTAAGCCGGGTATGGTGGCACACACCTGTAATCTCAGTACTCGGGAGGCTGAGGCAGGAGCATTGCTGCAAGTTTGATGCCAGCCTGAGCTACAAAGTGAGTTCAAGGCTAGCCTGAACTGCATAGTGAAACCCTGTATCAAAAAGACGAAAAAAAAAAAAAAAAGTAGAACGTAAATGGGGCCATCTTGCCTGCCATATGGAGGAAGGTAGCTCCTATTGAAGAGGATGGGATCAATGAAGAACAAGGGGTGGGGGAATTAAGAAAGTGGGAAGATCAACTTCAAGAGTGTCTTTTAGTCCTAGATTTAGTTGTGACTGATGTCGTAGTCTTCCAAGAATTACAAGTCAGTACTTTTTTTTTTTTTTTTTTTTGTACTTTAGTTTAAATTGTATTTCTGTCATTTGTAAATGAATGACCTCTAACCAGTACAGGCAAGGAAACTTGGAAGAGTTCTGGGCACTCGAGATACCCAGGTGGGTGCTAACAGCAATTCTACTGCGACTGGTGTTGAGACTCTTTGGTTTGTTACAAACAGCCAAGAGGTAGAGCGAGAAGAAGAAAGGGAAGAAGAAAGGAAGAAAGGAAGAGAGAGAAGGAGGGAGGGAGGAAAGGGAAGGGAAGGAAGGAAAAGAGACAGGAAAAAGAACAAACCATTCCAAGGAACCTGGCATTTTTCCTCCCTCCTGCTCGGTACCCATCTTTGCTGTCTCCTTTTGCCTGTCATGTTCAACAGCTTAGGGCTCCTGTCCTGGCAACTGAAGAGAGGACTAAACCCATCGCTGCAGACCGGTTTGAGGTCTTGATTTATATAAGAACCTTGCAGAGCACTGCTAATATAAATTTTGGTTTTCTCACTTAGCAAAACACACTAATATAATACACTAATATTTTTTAATCAGGTGAAGAGCTTGTCCTGTGACTTCTACCCATTTCCTAAGGCTTGTGGAAAAAACCTTTATGTAGTTAAACAGAAAATAGAATAAAGTTAATATATGAAGAAGAAGGAGGAGGAGAAGGAGAAGAAGAGGAGGAACAGGAAGAAGAGGAGGGGAAATTACTTGTTAAGATCTTATTAGTAGGGCCGGTGAGATGGCTCAGCGGTGTAAGCGCCTGCCTTGCAAGCGCGAGGGCCCGAGTTCAACTCCCGGATCCCACATACAAAAAAGGGGCCGGTGATATCGCTCAGCGGCACGGGTGCCTGTTGGCGCGCGAGGTCCTGAGGTCGACCCCCCCGGTACCCACAAAAAAAAAAAAAAAAAAAGATCTTATTAGTAAATCCTTGTGTAAAATAAAGAATATTTGCAGTATGAATAACCCTTTCTATTATTCTAGTTTGCATGCCCGAATATCCTTATTTTAAGCACATCATTTATACATATATTCCTATTCTAAAGAATTCTATACAAATTGCATTTTGTGCCAGTGGTATGCCAAAAAGCTGAGAATCCATTGCCGTCATGGACCAATTATCTTCAAACAGAAGGTACCAACAGTAATTTTAATCCTAAAATGGGCAAATTCATTCATTGGTCAGGCATGATAGTCTTAGCAATGATGAGCATGCAAAATGGCCAAAGCCCCCTATAAGCAGAACTGTGAGGAAATGACCTGCTAAGGGGTCATATAGACAATGCACATTTGGCAGGGACTTTTGTGCTCACCTTCCTAATGAACTGAGGGAACAAAAGTGAGAATCTGGGACATAGCAAGGGCCTGCTGCCCAATGTGCCAATTGGGCCAATACTATGGCACTGGGTTCTTGTAAAAAGAAATAGTTTTGCAAAGTCAACCAATAAGGAGGCTGGGAGCTGAAAGAAGGAAAAAAGACCTCAGCTCTACCAATTGGTTGTGAGGGAATTTATAGGAAGGAAGGGGGAGAGGCTGCTTGCTGGTTGGATGGTTAAGAAGGGGAGAGTTAAGGTTCTTTTGCTCAGGCATGTACAGTCATCATATCTCCTCACAGGTTGCATATTTCTTTTCAGGGGCAGTTAATATGTTCTGCATGGGAGATTTTGAGCTCGCCCCATCCAAATGTCATTGACCGGATGAGCTCAATTCTCCTGTGCATGCCCATTCTTGAAAAGCTGGCTTCAAACCTCCCTTGAGTGTATTTTAGAGGCTTTTCCTAAGTCCAGGTGCGCCCAGGTCTTAGCCTCCTCTGTCCTGTCCTCTCATTAGCTACTTTCAGAAGAGAGAAGGACTTCTTGTTTTTATATGGGGGGGGGGCTTTCCAGTGCTGGGGATCAAACCCTAGGCCTTGTGTATGGTAGGCAAGTGCTCTACCACTGAGCTATACCCACAGCCAGGACAGGGAGTTATTAATCCGATTAGTCAGAGCCCAAACAAAAGGGGATAATCGCTTTCTGTACTCCTACAACACTTCTGACACCAAATGTGTGGGTCTCCTCTATCAAATTCTCTGTAGAGATTAACTGGAGACAGCATCAGAGCTCAGCCCCATGAGACTGCTGCCATTAAGATACCAATCACAAATCCGGGCTCCCTCTACTGCTGACTCACTGGTTGTAAATTGGGGATTTCCACAATCCCCTCCTAGGGTTCGATAATTTGCTAGAATGGATCAGGGAACTCAGGGAATCACTTTAATTATGTTTACTGGGTTTGTTTGTTTGTTTGTTTTTGAGACAGGGTCTCACCATGCAGTTCAGGCTGGACTTGAACTCACTTTGTAGCCCAGGCTGGCCTCAAACTCGCAGCGATCCTCCTACGTCAGCCTCCGGAGTGCTGGGATTACAGGTGTGCGCCATCATGCCTGGCTTGTTTACTGTTTTGTTTGTTTGTTTTTACAAAAGATCCAGGTCAGGAAAGAAGAGATGCATAGGACAAGGTATGGGTGAGCCACGTGGAACTTCCAGGCCCCTGCAAGCGTACCACCCTCCCAGCTCCTGAGTGTATTCCCCAGCCCAGAAACTCTCTGAACGCTGTCCATTAGGGGTTTTAAGGAGGCCTCATTAAACAGGCATGCTTGACTGCGTCACTGGCTATTGGTGACCAGCTCAACCTTCAGCCTTTTCGTGTCCCAGCAGTGGAGTTGGACTGAAAGTTCAGACCCTCTCATCCTGTGGTTTGTTCCTCTGGTAACTAGTGCTTCATAAGAGCTTTCCAAAAGTCACTTCATTAACACAAACTCAGGTGTGGTTGAAGGGGTCTTCTTATGAATAACAAAAGATGCTCCTTTCACCTCTCATACTCCTGAGCTATTTCCAGAACTGGGGACAAAATCCAAATATTATAACTAAAAGTGTTCCTATCACTTAGGAAATTACAAGGATTTTAGGAAATATAGCCAGGACCTGGGGATGAAGATAGATAGATAGTTCGATTTCTTGTTATACACCAGTCATACCAGAACATTAACTAGTTCACATGTTATGAGTGATTGGGGTCACCATGTTACAGGTCATTCCCTTGTTCCTGCTGTATAGGTCCACCGCAGTCTCCACTAGACACACACTCAGATGAGTGAAGCAGGTTTACTGAAGCAGGTGTGGTGGTGCACACCTGTAGTCCCAGCTACTAAGGGGGCGGAGATGGGAGGATTGCTTTGAGCCCAGGAGCTCAAGGCCATCGTGAGCAACATCTTGAAAACTACCAAAAACCTGCTCTATTTTGAAATTCTGATCACCTCTGTCTTTCTGTGGGCCTACCTAAATATACCGGTCCTAAATTTGCTTGGGGCAGAGGTGGTGCTAGAAAGTTTCATTGCAGCCTTAAACCTAGGCCATGTGATTCAGTTCAGTCTTGTGGCAGAACTCTGTTTTAGAGATTATTGTGTGTGCTAGCTCAGCTGTGATTAAAATCAGCTTTTGGTTCCTCTCCCAATTTCTTTCTTGTTTATAGTTCCCTTGGGAATCCCAAGGAGTGGAGAGATGATTAACAAAGCAACATTGGCAATTTCTGGTCTTCAGTTGCAGCAAATTGTACTATCGGACACAATTACTCACAAATTTTTGCTGTCCCTATCAGGGAAGGATTATACTTCTTCACTCCATTAACAGAGGCCTTGGCCAGGTGTACTTGTTCTAGTGAAGAAATATGAGCAGATTAATATGTATCCGTTCCAGGCCCAGTATGTGGTTTACCAGGATCACTTTTTTCTCCCAGAAGAGGTCAACATTGTTATGAATAGAGATTACTCATCAGCCTGGGACCTGGCAGGAAGACAACCTAAGGATAGATAGCCACGCTGTCCTGCCATTGACATGTATGCTATTTTGAGAAAGAAAATTTCCTGGCTGTAAGCCACCTTGGGAACCTCTTGCTACCATAGCTGAACCTAGCTTATCTTGACTGATATATTCACCATGCTGTCACCTGTATCAAACACCATTGTTTATTTTCCTAATGTTTAGTCCGTCTTCATTCTTTCCAGTGTTATGCTGGTATTCACCCACCTCTTCATGCTTAGGGAGGGAAGTCCAATTTCTGCCCACAAAGGTGTATTTTAATAAAGTTAAGCCATTCATGATAGTTTCTCACTCTTGCTCGTACGAAGCTGAAGTTCTCTGAAGAAGCCGAGACTGTATAAAGATTCTGCAGACTGATCTCAGCACAGTAGAATATCGTGATTGTGGAGAAATGGAATGTTGCACATTGAGAACCAAAATTATCTTGGGCTACCTTAAGCCTTTTAGAAAAATAGCCATTTACTTTGAACCTTTGTATCTGACCTAAAATTCTTGTGATTATTAGGCAAATCTGTAGGGATACATTACTAAGCTTAGTAGACTTTTAGCTTCCATTAACCCTATAGCTATGAATGCTATAAAATAACAGCTGAAACGTGTAAAAATGATTTCCCCATTTTGCTGTAGCCCACCTACCTAATGCCCCCACCAACTTTTTTGTTAAATGCATTGATTTACGATCTTCTTTGTAACTATAAAAGTTCACGTAGCCTCTTGCATACAGAACGTGTCTTTTAAGCTAACTTGAGCCCAAGTTCTTGGGCCATGGACCACTCATATTTGGCTCAGAATAAATGATTTTCCTATTTGCTTCAAAGCAGAGTTGTTATATTACGTCGGCACTAGTGACAGTGAGTGTGTGAGACTGTCGGAAGCTCACTTCAGGGCTTCTGAGAAAGGTTTCCATGCTGATAGAAAGAGACACACAGGAATGCTGGGTGTGGGGGTGCACGACTGTAATCCCAGCACTCAGGAGGCTGAGGCAGGAGGATCGCTGTGAGTTTGAGGCCAGCCTGGGCTACATAAGTGAGTTCAAGTCTAGCCTGCACAAAAAACCAAGAAAGAAAGAAAGAAAGAAAGAAAGAAAGAAAGAAAGAAAGAAAGAAAGAAAGAAAGAAAGAAAGAAAGAAAGAAAGAAAGGGAGAGAGAGAGAAAGAGAGAGAGAAAGAAAGGAAGAAAGAAAAGGGAGACACATGGGGAGAAGAAAGAAAGTCTCTACTTCTACTGGATGTTGTATATGTCAGCAGGCACTCTGGCAGCCATTTTGTATTATGAGGGCACTATCCTAAAGATGTTAGAATGAAAAGATAGCAAAATTTGTTTTTGTTTGTCTGCTTATGGTACTGGGGATTGAACAAGGGTCCTAGGCAAGTGCTCTACCACTGAGCTACATCCCCAGCCCTATTTATTTATTTATTTATTTATTTATTTATTTATTTTCAGACAGGATACCAAGTTGCCCAGGTTGGCCTCAAATTGTGATTCTCCTGCCTCAGCCTCCCAAGTAGCTGGTACTACAGGCATGCAGTACCTTCCCTGGTGAAAAGTGTAGGTTCTTGATAATGTTACTGAGGTCTTAAATGAACTAACTCTAGAGATGATCAGTCCCCAATATTCTTGTTACATGGAATAACACATTTTCCTAACTGTTTAAGACAGTTGAATCTGGAACGGAAGAGAAAAGAATGAATTTAGCTTTGGGGACACTGAAGTGATGGTAGAATGGCACCCTTTCCTATTGCTCAGGAGACATCAGGGTTGAACTTGAATTTGGGAGTCATCTGTGCAGAAATTACATAAAGTAATGTTGGTCTACTCTGCCTTAGAATAACAAAATACCTGAGATAATCAACTTGTAAGTAGAAAAGTTTACTTGGCTGATTTGAAGGTTTCAGTCCATGGTTGGCTGGCCTGTTGTTTTTGAGCCTATGGCAAAGATGTACATCATTGTGGAAGCGCGTGGCAGAGGAAGCAAAGGAAAAGAGGACAAAGCTGGGGTCCTAACATCCCCACAGCCAGTGATCCAATGTCTGCCCACTAAGTTTCACATCTTAAAGGTTCCCCCACCTCTCAACAGTGCCACAGATTAGCAACCTAGCCCTTAACCCATGGCCCTTTGCAGGACACTTACCCAAACCATAGCATAATTTATCTTAGAAAATACCTGGAAAAGATACCTCTATCCTTGAAGAATTTCGATGATATAAGAAAACATTATATGCACACAAGAGTGGTCATTCCCTAAGTGGATATGCTTCCGTCTCAGGTCCTTACCTATGGACAGATCCTAGAAAAGGGGGTCAGAGAGGTGACAGAAACTGCCTAGTGGGAGAAGCAAAGATAGTGAAGAAGGCAGTGGTTACAACGTCTGCATCCTCAGACACTCCTCTCCTCAAACCTGGGCCTTGAGGAAGTTGGCAGCTATTTGCACATGACTTAAACATTCTAGTCTAGTGGGGATGGCTTTGGAAGTGAACTATAAGCAACTTCTTAATCTACTGACTCATGTACATCTTTTAGCAAACTGTCATTTCAGTAAACTATGGTTCTCATCACCTTCCATTAGATGGAGCGTGCTTGCTTCAGCAGCACACATACCTTACATTAGATGGACAAAAGGGGCATGTAAACTGAAGTTCTCTGAAGTCACACCTATACGAAAGATCCTAGACTGCTTAATCTTGGCTGAGTAAAGTCCTTTTAATAGCCATTTATTTGCAACCTCTGTATCAGGCAAAACTCTTGGAATATATTGCTAAGCTTAGGACCTGTATCCTCCATCAACCCTAAAGTTAAGAATGTTATAAGATAGCATCTGAAATTTATAGAAAAGACTTTCCTGCTCTGCTGTAGCCTGCCTACATAATGCCCTACCAGAGTACTGATTGAATATATTGATTTATGACTTTTTTTATTCTGTGGCTATAAAAGTTCATGTAACCTGTTTCACAGTGGAACATGTCATTCGAGGTAATTTAAATCCAGGTACTGGGACCATGGTCACTCCTATTTGGTCCAGAATAAACAATTTTCTTATTTCCCTTAAAGCACAGTATTTTATGTTGATTCTTCTTGGACCCTATGTGTGTAGCATTCCTTTCAAACAGGTATGGGACAGGACCTCTTCTGGAATTAGGGTCGTAAGAGCTGTTATCAAAAGGTAGGTCAGAGAAATTCTTCAGGACACTTTCCCACACAGGAAGGAGTAAGAAGGTTAGAGTAGTATTTCTAGGCTTTAAAACTGGCTTTAGGAAAGAGGAGTTCTAATTTCTATACCTGACTTGGGGAAGATGTAGTCTGGTTTCTACAGCATATCTAGGGGAACAACAGGGGACAGGATAAAGAATGGTAGCAGAATGTCCGAAAGAGACTGCTTCTGAGGGCTGCTTTTGAAGCACTCAGTATGTCAAAACATCCTATTTTGGAGTATTTTTTCTGAGCTTCAACAACATCCTATGGTGATTCTGTGGAAGCCTTGTAGGAACATCAGAGTAAACAAAATAGATCCCATGGAACATGAAGGAAAAAGTCAAAATCCAAGTGGATTTGGGGTTAAAATGCTGAAAATTACTAACCTGTAAGGCACTAGGTTACTGTTACTTTGAGAAAATACATGCAGGGGTTGCAAGGAGGAGCGTTTTGTAAGACAAAGATCGCTCCAAAAAATTGTTTTTTGAAATGTCATTTACAGAGAACTTTTCTAAAGGAGCATCTTTAATGGGCAAATGCATATACCTACATGTTTACCATGAAGCTTACACCTTCCCCGACACATCTTATCTCATTTGCAGGTCTCATTGCTGGGCCTGCCTTGAAATTATGAAATTACTCATGCTTTCCTATGCAAAGGAAAAAAAAGAAAAGAAAAGAAGTAAAAAAAAAAGAAAGAAAAGAAAGAGAAAGAAAAAAAAGAGACATATTTTAATGAGTTGGAAGAGCAAATGCAATCTTTAAAGGTGGCCAACTTCAGTCCTACAATTATTTAGAAAGGAAAAGCTGGCTTTAAACACTGTCGTTTGCAGGCAGGATTTGCAACTGGCTAGGACCAAGGATGATGCCTGAAGATGACTCAGTTGTATGGCTTGGAGAAATGAGACAGGGGAGTGAGAGGAGAGAAGACAGTGGTCCTGCTAACCAAAAGGGGTCTTAAATGTTTTTATGGCACGGAGGTTGTGAAGGCCCAGAGCTGGTATAAACCAGGAGGGGGTGTCCAGTGTAAGAAGATCTGAGACCTCCCAAAATGCATCTTTTGAACTGGAAGCTGATAAAACTCAACTTCCCTTACTTCCCACCCCCCCCCCCACGCCTTTAGGCCAGAATTCGGGCGCGAAATCTCTCTTTTCTAAGGGTCCAACTGGGGACCCAGCCGGATGACCTTCGCCAGGCCTCGGAGTCTCCTCTGGGAAGTCCCCGCGGCCCTCTCCCGGGGTCTGCAGGCAGCTGCCAGCGCCCCCCGCCCCGAGAGCTCGAGACGCCTTTGGGGCGCCCCCGCCTCCCACTGCGCCTCTCCAGCGGGGCCCTGACACCATCGCCGCCCACTGCGCCTCGCCAGCGGAGCCCTGACACCCTCGCCGCCGTCCTGGGCCGCCGCCCAGGCCCCTTCCGCTCCCCCGCGCCAGCTGCGGGTCCAGCCCGGGCCAGGGACACGACCCCCGGGCTCACCCAGGCGGCCGAGGGCTCCGCCCGACCCCACCGCTGGCCATTGCAGGCCCGGCCCCCCGCCCTCCCGGGCGCCTCTGCAGCGGGCCGCGCTGCCGGCCCGCGCCCACCGCCGCCGCTGATTGGCTGCGCGGCCGGCGGCGGCGCGGAGCGGCCCTGCCGCGCGCTGGGTCAGGGCTGCAGAGGCGCCTGGCGCACTGGCGGGAGCGGAGCTGCGGCGCGTCCTGCCCGACGCCGGCCCTGCGGAGAGAGCGGCCCGGGGCGCCGAGGGTCCGCGCCGCGCGGGGCGCCGCCGTCGTGGCCGCCATGTGCTCCCAGGTCTGGCTCCTAACGGACCGGCGCCTCAGCGAGGACTACCCGCAGGTGCAGATTCTGCGCGCCCTCCGGCAGCGCTGCTCCGAGCAGGACGTGCGCTTCCGGGCGGTGTTCATGGACCAGCTCGCCGTCACCGTCATCGGCGGCCACCTCGGTGAGCGAGGCGTTCCCCGGGAGGGCGGGGAGGCGCGCCGGGGTCCCCCAGGCCTCCCCAAACGAGTCTCCTTCGGGCCCCGCGAGCCAGCCGGCCAGCCGCTCTTCACTGGGGTTGGAGAAAGCCCCTCACCTTGATAGCCTCTGTTAATCTCCACCGTCTGTCCTGAGGCCAGGGTTTGAGGACGTGATTTATTAATTTACTTAGGGGACTTCGTGTTGTGAGAGACCCCGTTCACCTGAAGCCTCCCTGGTGTCCAAGGAAAATGAAGCTGCAGGCACCAGATTTGCAAATTCTACTTGCATGGATACCTCGTCAGTTTAGACTGTGAAATTTAAGAAACCCACAGTAACTGTACAAAATTGCTATTATGTTGGCTGTTTTGAAAACTTTTCCAGCACCGTGTATGCATCAGTGGTGTTCTGCAATGAATATTATTTCCAAACTCGAAACCTACGTATGGGGGAAATGTGAAAAAGATGGGAACTACCTCTGGAGTGCAAAGTGCGAGAGGCCTTTAATAGATTTTCTTTAACTCATTCTCCTTCTTAAAAGTGTTGAATTTTGATTCCAGAAAAGCCAAGGTTTCAGGTACACATTGTTCTGACCTTACTGATCACTCTACTGCTGTATCCAGGAGGTTTTCAGGGGGTAAGACATGTTTATCATCTGTGACCCTGATCTCAAAAGGTGAAGTATGTTTTCAGATATTCTGTGTTATCCTTAGTGTTGAAGCTTTCTCTGATTTACGAATCCGTGATTTAGGAACCTCCCACTCAGTGGCTTGCTAGTTGTCTCCAGTGCTCTGCTAGAGGCTTCAGGGAGTCCAGGACTCAAGGGGAGTCCCAGTTGGTCCCAGTTCAGGGTGGTGATTTGGATATTGTCCACATTATCTCAGCCACGTCTGTTTAAATAGCCACATACAGTACTTTTCTTTGACAAGGAAAGGAATTCCAAATTCTGAACAGGCTACTTGCAAGGGAGCTTGTGAATATGACCTATCTCTAAGTGGAACATATGTGTCGTAGATTTTTTATCCATACATTTATCTAAACCATATGTAATGTCAGATTGTATATCCTGTTGGAGAAATGTATTGCAAATATCAGGTGCCTTATGTTTAATCCAAAGTAGTGTCTTTCAAATGTAGGGAGTATGTACCTTCTGTCTTTCCTTGATTTGCTGAAACTCTCACAATTCGAATGCAGAACTAGATTCCTGAACAAGGAATTTGCAGACCTGGATCCTTATGACAGTTTTGCTGTTACCAAGTATCTTGGCTTTGCTTTGGGCAAGTCACTTTGTCTTTGAATTTCAAGTTTCTCATTTAGGAAACTAAGGGTTGAGGTTACTCCAGCCTGAAAATTCTGTTTCAGTACCGTATTTAAATAGGATAATTTTAAGAGTTGGCTGATCTAGGTTATATCTTTACACCCCCAAGGAAGAGTTTGCTTGTTTATTTTTATTTTACAACTTGTAAATATGTCTTTTTTTGAGGTATAGTAACCAGAATTTCACATCATGTTTATTTTGTAGACTCATCACAAATTCCATAAAAGCAGCAAGGTGCTCTCTGTATTTAAAACTTCATTTTGAAGAATCAGCCTTAGAAAAAGTGAAAATTAAAATGTAGTGCTGCAGAAAACATTTAAACCCTTTTGTTTAGTGTCTTAAAATTGAGTGAAATTAATGTGTGAAAGTATTTAAACCTATCCACAAACTGGGAATTCCTTCTTTTTAACAAGAAAGTCTACACAGCTATTTGCTTGGTCAGTGGAGAAAATGAAGATAGATATTTTTGATGCAGTTTTAATTGTTTGTTAATTCTGAGGTACCAATGCACAAATCACAGCACATAAGACAAACCTATGTGATTACCATTTCCAACTCAATAAATATTTTTGAATAAATAAAGAGATGAGCTCCTTTTCCCTGTTTCTTCTGTAATCAGTATAGAATACTCTAGACAATGTGTTGAGCCATTATTCCCCTGAAAAAATTCACAGGTTTTCTAATACAGGAATGTATATTTATACTGAAATTGATACTGTTTCCCACTTGAGAATTATAGAACATGAGCCCTGGGAAGGACTTTGAGATAATCCATTCTAATTCATTTATTTTATGAAGAACTTCAGGCTCAAATGGATGAAGTAACTTCCCCAAAGTCATCCAACTGGTTAATAGTTATATTGTCAGCTTTGCATTGCTGGGACAAAATATCCAACAACACATATCCTTAAAGGAGGAAATGTTTATTCTGGCTCATAATTTCTGAGGTTTCAATCCGTGGTTGGCTGGTTCCAAGGTAAAAGCATCACGGAGGAAGGGCATGACAGAGCAAAGCTGCTTAGCTCAAGGCAGCAAGGGAGCAGAGAACAGGGGAAGAGCCAGAGAATGAGTCCTCAAAGTCGTGCCCCCATGATCCACGCAGGCACACTCAGAAATGTGCTTTATTAATCTAGGTGTCTCTCAAGCCAGTTGAGTTGACAATCAAGATTAACCGTCCCAGTAGTTTAAAAACCTGATCTTGTGCTGGGGGTATATATAGCCCTGGGATCAGTCCTCAGCGCTGCAAAACAAAGCACCCCAAACACTGATTGGTGAATTCCCAGTCCATTGATACGGAATGAGTATGACTTAGATATCTGCAATCTGTAGTGTCTTTTTCAGTATATGTGGAATTGAACTGAATTAAATTGAAGTAAGACATTGACTTTGCAAAGGAATTTTATAGTTTAGGAAATTAAGGTACCATCTTTATAAAGCCTTTGTGCCTTTGGTCCTTTCCCTTGCTTCTTTAGATTAATGTAGGGGTATAATGAAGAAGTTGGTTTGGGGAAGGTACAGGTGGGCAGTAACCTCAGCCAGTTGCTTAAATTCATTCATCCAAAGATTTGAATTTCAGGTTGTATCTGGATATCTGGCAATAGGATTCTTCCAATAAAAGGTTAAAAGTTTTAATTATAAAGATTGCAAGATTTTAACAAGACTATGTTTAAACTGAAAATGCTGTCCACATACAAGATCTCATGATTATTTTTATTCTAGTAACCTGCTCTCCCCAACATAAATTTGGGTGGGGAGAAGGAATGACTTTAAGGGGACTGAAGCAGTTCTATAGAACACATCCTCTCTTTGCTTCCTACTGTGTATAGTGTAATGAAAATCATATCCATCTCTATTTCCTTTTTAGAAATTGCAAATTCTTCATTCATTCTCCAACAAATAGGTATTAATTATTCTCAACCCTGGAGATAAGGTAGTGAATGCACGTAATAATATAACAAAATCCATATGGTACTCGGTGTCAGTCATAGGTCTAGGTTCTTTACATATTAACTCTTACAGTAAAACACCAATAAGGGTCACTGGGTACATAGTACTGGATGGGAGTTAGACCCGGCACTCAGTGACTCTGGCCTAAACACTCTGTCTCTTCCCTTCCATTCTATCTCATTCATCAGCCTATACTCACTTCACCATGTTGCTCTTCAACTCCGAGCCTTGCACTAAAATCCCTCTGGTTGAGATGCCCATTTTCTCTCACATGCTGAAGTTTTTATTCATCCTTCAAATCTGGCACAAGTCACTCATCTATATAAAGTCTTTCTTGAACTCCCTGTCCCTAAATAGTCACTCTCTTCCAAATGCTGCCAAATAGCATTGTCTGTACCTTTTAAAATAGCACATCATATTTTTTTGTAATTTATCTATTTACAAGGTTTATATATGTTTTACCCTTGAATGAATAACTGGGAATTCCTCAAATGTATGCTTCATAACTGCTATACAGACCTTCATTTAATGTTTGTTGAATGACTGAGTGAAGTGCCCTAAGGCTAATTTAAAGTCTTTTATTGTAATTAGCCTCTGTGTTTGGGAGATCTTGATTGAATATGTAAATATTTTTGTGATGAGCCATTAAATGAGGACAGATTTAGAAGAAAGAACTAAATTCTTTGACTACCCCAGGTCTGAATCATTATCTGGTTCCAGAGACTAGTCACAAACTCAGGGACAGATACCAAGACAAATGAAATGAGTCTGAGCTGGGAAATAAGGTTGTTGTAGTTTGTCTCTTAGGAGCAGAATGATTCAGCATTCTTTCTCTTTTAAGAGCAAAAACCTTGGCGACCATATGGCAATTTCTATCATTATTGTTATTATTAATTATTATTACTATTTCAGTGCTGAGGGTCAAACCTAGAGCCTTAGTTATGGTAGGTAAGCACTCTACCACTGAGCTACATCTTCAGCCACATATAGAAATGTCTAAGTCAGCCTCTTTAAATCAATGTTCTAGGATCCTTTTGCTTGGTTCCTTGTAGCAATTAGGTAAGATTTAAGAGGGTTGGGAGAGAGGAATCCTAAGTAAATTTGTATGAGGCGATATCTTATGTCTGCCTCCCAGAAGACAATGGAAGGCCTTTGAAACAGAAGATGGACACCAATATTGATGCAAGAAGACACTAGCAAGAAAGGGTACCATGCTGTGTTAATCAGCTTTCTGTTGTTGTGACAAAATACCTGAGAAAATCAACATAAAGGAAGACAGATTTTATTTGGGTTTGGTGGAGGAAAGATGTCAACTTCATGATGGCCAGAAAGCAGAGAAAGAGGGGGAGAGAAGTCCAATGGCAAAATACGCCCTCCAAAAACATGCCCGCAGTGGCCTCTTCCAACTAGACCCTGTCTCCTAAAGTTCTCACCACCTCCCAGTAGTACCACCAGCTGGGGACCAACCTTTCAACACATGAGCCTCTGGAGGCATTGCAGATCCAACTGTAACACATGATAACTTTTGTGCATAGAGCTGGCCAGCGGTGGCAAACCTATAGCACACATGCCACAGCGGCCTGTTTGTTATCACTGGAAGCTCTAAAGGCTTGCCATCACTGAGCCAGGCTTCTGGCCTCGGTTTCTGCTAAAGCCCTGTGCCTAACACTTGGTAATCCTGGTGACACTACTGTGCAGCATCCGTGGAGACAGAAGCTGGAAAATGGACAGAAGCATCTACTGTACAATATTTCATGAGTGCTGCAGGGATACAGTTTAACTCACAGGTCCACATTTATATCTGTAGGCTGACGTCAAGGACCGAGGAGTGTTGAGTATTTAGTTTATGTGTTTATCGATAGTTTTTAGGGCTACCTCATAAACTGTGTTGGGTAGAGTTCTAAACCTGAATTGGAATCCTTTGTAGACATCAAAGCTGCAGTCACAGATTTCCAAACCACCTGTTGCCACTACCATAACACTTCCACCAAATTTGTTAGCTTTGCCTGCTACCAAGGGGTACAACCATCCCTCGGAGGGGTCCTTGTGATCCTCACCTAGCCATGGGTCCTCCTCACTAGCATGTAGTCCACTGACATACAGGTGCATTCTTGCCACCCTTGGCCACTGCAGCCGCTTCCCCGGGCACCTCGCACACTGCTCTGAGAAAATTCATTTCATCTGGGGTTTATATTGTTTTCATACAACCTACAACATGGTCTGAAGTTACTGGTCTATTTCTATTTGAACTTTCACTATTAAAAAGTAACCTAACACTCCACTATATGAAAAGAATAAATTTATATTCATCTTGATTCTTTATTCCTTTATTTCTATTATTAAATGCTTTAATATGTGTCTAATCTTCACAAAAATCCATTCATTCCACCCATTTCTTTCATTTAACAGATACTTATGGAGCATCTGCTCTGTGCAGGGCACTGAGATAGGCATTGGAGATGTAATGGAGAGGGAGCGTGGGTGTGGCCTTACCCTCATTATGACTATGTCATTCATTCATTCCTTTACTCCATTCATTCATTCATTTGTTCTGTCAAAAAGTATCTGTTGCCTGCCTACTGTGTGGAAGGTACATTCTAGTGCCAGAATGAAAGAGCCAGAGATGTCTGTCTCTCAAGGAGGTGAGATTCTAGATGGGTAAGGTAGAATATAAATAAGGTGAGTAAAATGTATAGTACAGTATATTTATTTGGAAAAAAAACAAAGGAGGAAGAGCAGGGAAGTGGTTTGTAATGTAAGGTTGGCTGGGTGGGGTGGTCTTCGCCCAAGGTGGTATTCTGTGGAGATCTGAGGGAGGTGGGCATGCGGGCCACTTAGACATCTGACGGTAGATTGGGTCAGGTGCAAGGGAATAGCAAGGAGGCCAGTGGGGCAACCAGAGCGAATGAAGGGACAAATATTAGGAGGCTGAGAGGTAAGTGGGAGGTGAGCAGATACATAGGGCCTTGAGGGTCATCAAAAGCCTTTGGCTTTTATTCTGGATGAGCAGGGGCTCCACTGAAGGGTTTTCTGCAGAGAAGAGAAGTGATATGATCTGCGTTGTGGCACTTGGTCATACTGGCAACTACTTGGAGAATGGATCAGTGGGAATAAGGGCAGAGCAAGGAGGCCCCGGAGAAGGTTGCTGTGATAATTCAGGGGAGATGATCACTGGACTAAAATGATTTCGGGGAAGGAGGTGAAGAGCGACTGGATTTAAACAGTGTTGTCAGAATTTGCCTCCTGGATAAGATACTGAATGTTCAGGAAAGACCAGTCAAGGAGTTTTGGCCTAGGCAGCTGGAAGAATAAAATGTGCCATTTATTCATATGGAAAGGATGAGAAAGGAGTAGGTTTGGGCAGGCAGTGAGTGTCAGAACTCAGTCTGAGATGCCCAGTGACCGTCCAAGTAGAAATGTTAGGTAGACAGTTTTGGTAGAGATTGGGATTTGGGGGAAAGGCTTGGCTTGGAGATAGCAAAGTAGGAGTCTCTTTGCATACCTTTAAGGGAGGGATGTATCCACGAATAGAATAAAGAAGGGTCCCAGGATGGCTGGGTACAAACAGTGAAGAGAACTGAGAGAAAGGAGAGTGTGGTGTCCTGGAAGCCAAGTGGAAAAAGTAGATCAGGAAGGAAGATGTACTCAGGTAATGTCAAGTGTTGCTGACATCTGAGGATTGAGAGCTGATTTAGCAATGTGGATTTTTAGCATTAGTGACTGTAATGAGGACAGTTTTACTGAAGTGATAAAAAATAGTGAATAGACACAGTCTTAGAAACTTTATTGTAACAGAAAGGCCAAAAAGATGAAAGCTGGAAGGGAAGATGGGGTGAGAGGCTTTTCTTAAAGAAGGGAAAAATAACGACATGTTTGCATGCTGATGTCAATGACCCAGTAGAGAGGGAGAAACTGATGGTGCCACAGAGAGATAAATGGCCAGAGCTGGGCCGCTGAGATAGCTCAGCGGCATAAGCACCTGCCTGGCAAGCACGAGGTCCTGAGTTCGACTCCCGGTACCCACATAAAAAGGAAAAAGTGCCGGCGATATTGCTCAGTGGCACAAGCGACTGCTGGCAAGCATGAAGTCCTGAGTTCGACCCCAGGTACCCACATTAAAAAATAAATAAATAAAAATGGCCAGAGCTGTATCTTAAGGGGATGAGAGGAGCTGGGATTGGTGTAAGCTAGGAGTAAGGACAGGCATTGTGACAGTTCAGCCAGGGTGAGTAGAGAGAAGATGAAACCTCTAAGTCTCAAGTAGTCAGTACATAGACATCGTGATGAGAACTTACAGAGTTAGTTCTTCTCTGATTGCTTGACTTTTTTTTTGCATATAAAAGTGAGCATGAAAAGAGAGAAAGAAGTAGTGAAGGTTTGAGGCAAGAAGAGCAAGTATGAAGTAGGGTTGAGGTTGAATGAATAGGTCAGGAAAATACAATGATTGCCAGGTACTGTTAAGGGTGCCCTTGAGACAAGCAGGCTTGTGCACTTTTCTCCAGGTGCGTCCCATGGCAGAGGAGTCACAGGAAGGCAACGGAGCATTGGATCATTCTGACCAGAGTAGTGGTTTAGTCAAGCAGGTGATGGTTTGAAGGATTTGAGGGCAAGTGCAAGAGAGCGATGGTGACGCTGGACAGTGGAGTTTAAATAAGATGAGAAGGGTTGTGAGGGTAGGAAGGGAGGGGGTATTATGAGAAGATGGGGGAATCCATGCCTGATAGTTCCCAATGGGACAAGGGAAGGTTGGAGTTGGGATACTAGAGAAGTAAGCTGGAAAGATAGATGGTGGTTGGAAATTCCAGTTACGACAGTTGCACACTCTGCAGTATATTTGGGAGTGTTTTCTTCTTAAAGTCCAGGGATATTGTTTGTTTCATGCACATTCTCCCAGCCCCATTTCCTTAAGATGGTGCCTGTGCCTTATCTATCGTGACCCTCATGCATCCCTTTGGCCCTTAGCACTTGAATCCCCTGGGGCCACTTATGACCGCCAGCACCTGCACGTCTGTGTGGTGGCTTTCCCTGGTCACAGGAGCCCTCTCTGCCCATACATGCATGGCACATCAGAAGGGCCAGTGAATTAAAGCCATGCCCCTGTGCGGGTTTTAGTCAAATGCTCAGCTTGGTTATGAATTTACTAAATCACTAACTCCTTGGCACGCAGGTGAGGTCAGTGAGGGGTATGTATGTACTAATCCTCAGCAGGAGTCGGCCCCAGAAGGTGGTAGCTCATTCGAAAACATACCCTTCATTTGTCACATTCCAGTGTTTCCTGAAATCATCACCCAGGTAGGCAACTTGCACTTAAATGGTGGTCTGAAGGTGTGCTTCTGGAGAAACCCAAACTAGCACTGGGAATGACCCAAAGTAGGTGCTAACTAAATATTTGCTGAATTAATACATAAAACAATAAATGTGTTGAGTGAATGAGTGACTGATTTAAGTCATGTCTGTCTACCTCCACGAGGAGGCTCTAAGCTCCCGGGGGATGGGCAGAGATGCCTACTGCATCTTTGTGTTCCTGTATAATAGTGTGTCCGACTCACACCAACCGATCAACAAGGCTGAATTGAGTTAAATAACTTCAGAATAGCAGTAGGTGGAAAGAGAAAATGGCTGCATAAATAACTGGATTTTAGTGAGATGGAAGAGAGATTTCTTTGGGCATCTTCCCAGAGAACTATAGAGCGAAAGAAGCAGTGGCAACAGGCTCTACCCAAGAATAAAAATAACTTCCTTATGGATTGTGGGTTTGAGTGCTGCCTGGGAAATGTGGAGAGACCATGTCTCAAAATAAATATAAAGGGCTGGGGGTGTAGCTTAATGCAAAGCCCCTGGGTTCAATCTCTAGTATTGCAACAAACAAACCAAAATAAAAAAAAATTTCTTGGGCCAGTGAGATGGCTCAGCGGCATAAGCACCTGCCTGGCAAGCATGAGGGCCTGAGTTCGACTCCCAGTACCCACATACGAAAAAAGGGCCGGTGATATCGCTCAGCGGCACAAGCGCCTGCTGGCACACGAGGTCCTGAGGTCGACCCCCGGTACCCACGAAAAAAAAAAATTTCTTGTGGGCAGTGCTGGGGAGAAAGCAGAAAGAAATGAGGGAAAAGCTGAAGAGTGAGATTAGCCAAGTTGTGTTTGGATCACGCAACTGCCTCATTGCACAGCAAGATATTCCAAAACACTACCTGGACCATCCACTTTATTTATGTTGTTGCTTTCTGATCCCTGTCAGAGCTTCATTTCCAGCCATGAATGATCCTGCTAAAATATAATGGCCCCACAAGGTGCCCGAAGCGAAGTCCTTGTTTGCTCACTTGCTGCAGTGCCCTGCTACTTCCTTATTTCTGCTGCCTAGGACATGGGAGAGACCCTGACTCAAAATAAAAAATATAAAGGGCTTGCTTTACACATGAAGGCATTTTTTTTCCTAGCATACAAGAAACCAGTTTAGTGATGCCAAGCATGTTTATGTGTGTATACACAAATATGTAATGTGTTTGCACAGGTTGGAAGCATGGTGACCCATTACACAAGTTTTACGTAAATGCCAAGACATTTACAATCAAATCGGTTCCAGTGATCCAGATTATAAGATGCTTTTAAATGAGATAATATAGGTGAAAGTTTTTAGCAGAGAACCTAAAGATGCTCAATAAAAATGCTAGCCAAATTCAAATCTGAATTTATAGCTTCTTTTATTATCCCTGCTTCTGCTTCCCTCTATTGGTATGAATGATCGAGAATGTTTTTTAAGTTTTAGAACTCTACTTTCAAATAATGATTTGCATATTTCACACTAAGCTATTTCTCTTTATTACAAAATGCAATTCTTTGCTATTGCACATATAAAAGCAAAAGTCTAATTTTGTAGAGTTTATTTTATCCTGATATATGGGTTATAAAAAACACATTTAATCATTGGGAAAAGTTACTGTACTTTGCTATTTGTATTTTTGGGGATTGTTTTGTTTTGTTTTGTTTTGAGACAGGGTCTCACTGTGCAGTTCAGGCCAGGCTTGAACTCACTATGTAGCCCAGGCTGTCCTCGAACTCATGGTGATCCTCCTGCCTCAGCCTCCCAAAAGCTAGGATTACAGGCATATGCCACCATGCCCAGCTTTGCTATATTGTTTTTAATATTTTAAAATATTTTCAAATACAGAAAGTTCAAAAAAATCAGAACACAATTACCTATGAAAGTAGATTATTCTTCTTAGAAGCAGGATGGAACCCAGGCATGGTGACACACACCTGTAATCTCAGCATTCTAGTAAGCTAAGGCAGGAAGATCACAAGTTCAAGCCCACCCTGGACAACTCAGCACGACCCTTTCTCAAAAAGGAAATAAAAAGTACTAAGGATATAGCTTAGTGTGAATACTCTGGCTTCAATCCCCTGTTCCCCCTCCCCAAAGTAAGATGGAGAAAATACTGTTTTGGTTTCAAACAGTTTAGACTGTGTTGGTTGTTGGTCATTGTACTAATCAGTTTGGAGCCTGATGATCTTTCTTCTGCTAGTATCTTATTGATCTATCTGGGACAGAGTGATCATTTTAGGTTTTTTAAAAAAAATGGTTTGAGGCTAAACATAGTAAACTCTGAGCCCAGTTCAGGAGGCCCCCAAATATCTCAGAAGCAGCTCAGCTTCTTCCCCTCCTCCCTAAGTAAAAGTGATGCCCAATCACATGCAGTCCCTTGTTACCTGAGGGTGAGAGCCACTCATGCATTGCTGAGGGCTTTCCTTCCTCTCACTGCAGCCAAGTGGGGCTTTGTCCTCCTGTCTTGTTACAGCTCTTCATTCCCTTGGTATGAAACCTGTAGGTCACAGTGGGAATGTGAAGGATTCTGGGCATCTTAGTTACTTTTCAAGTCACTGGGACAAAATACCCAGCACCCACAACTTAAAGGAGGAAACATTTGTTTTTGGCTCATGGTAACCATCAGTGATCCATTAGCTCCAACGCAGAAATGGGATGGTGGAGGAAAGCCGCTCACATCATGGTGACCAGGAAACAGAGAAGGGAGGAACTGGGGAGGGAGATGCACCCTTCCAGATGATGCCCTCACTGACCTGCCTCTTCTGACCTGGTCCCATCTCCCAACAGCAAGTGAGCTGTGAATTCATCAGTAGACCAATTCACCGGTGAGCACAGTGCCAGATCTGAGCCATAGCACTGGGAAAGGTGACATGTTAAGTAAACTCTATCATGTATTAAGCTTATTAGATCCCTTCCTGAGAGGAGTTGTCAATGGGGATAGAGAGAGAAAGAGAGTTCAAGATTGCTTAAGTGACTAAATGGCTCAGAATTCATAGACAGGTTTACCAATGGCCAATCTTACACCCAAATTATTCTTGCTCTCTTGGTCATGTATGCTGCACTGCAGCTACCACTGAGGCCACAATGAGGGACAACCTCTTATCTACCAGAAGTTACATTCCAGAAATATGATGGCAAAGGCAAGGGAAATGAGCAGGGGCAAGTGAAGTTGCTCAGAGCAAGAATGTCAAAAAGGATGTTCTGGGCCGGTGAGATAGCTCAGCGGCATAAGCGCCTGCCTGGCAAGTGCAAGGTCCTGAGTTCGACTCCCGGAACCCACATATGAGAAAAGGGCTGGTGATATCGCTCAGCGGCACGGGCATCTGCTGGCACGCAAGGTCCTGAGGTCGACCCCCGCTACCCACAAAAAAAAAAAAAAGGATGTTCTTCAGAGGGTGTTCCAGGACCTCCCTCCATACCAAAATCCAAGGGTGCTCAGTCCCTTGTGTAAAATGATGTAGTGTTCGCATATAACCTATGCATATCCACCTGTATACTTCAGATTCTCTCCAAATTACTTACGATAGCAATACAATGTAAATGCTTTGTATTTGTTGTCTTTTTTTTTTTTTTTTTTTTAAAGTTCTGGGGATTGAACCCAGGGTTTTGCCCATGCTTGGCAAGTGCCCTACCATCGAACTATACCCTCAGCTCCATAAACAGTTGTTATACTGTATTGTTTATGGAGTAGGGGTAAAAAAATCTGTGCATGTTTAGTATAGACGGAAATTTATTTTTTGAGTACTCCCTATCTGCAGTTCATTGGATCCACAGATGTTGAGCCCACGGATATATAGGGCTGGCTATAATTAGTTTTGCAGATGTACATAAAGCCATCGTGTCCTCTGCACAGAGCTGGACCAAACCTGTCTAACTGCTTGGTTGAGCCTTTTTGGCTCTGCTTTAACCCATTCCATTCTTCATTTATTAAGGGCTTCAGTTGGAATGAGCCAGGCCCAAAGATTTACCTTTGGAGAAGAGAAGTGAAGTCCTGGTAAGACTTCTTAGGTGTATGTGAATCTGCTTGTTGAGGCTGAGCTGTCTCTGTGCACTTGTGGTTGGTATTTCCAGAAATGGATTGAATTCTTTCCTTCCCGTTTAGAAGTCTGTTTGTCTGTGGTCTCGTGTTGGGATTTGAAAGCCAGATGTTTTTGCTGCTTCTTGCTTCTCTAGGTCACTTTTCTGTTGCAAAGCTGTTTTTCTCATTAGGTAGTAAAAATCTCCATAAATTGTCTACCTTGCTTAGTAGAATGTCTGCATAATAATAATGCAAGTGCCTTGCGTGTGTATAGCATTTTATGGTTTTCAGAACATTTTTGCCTATATTATCTCACTGTGCAATGCTGTCCTGCTGTTCTGTATTTACTCACCATATTTATCAACCTAGATACTTTTCTTTCTTCCTTCTACTAACTTTGAGGATACTATACAGCACTTACTCCCCACCTCCTTCATTTTATTTTCCCCAAGGGCCAAAGGTGGCAAAGAAATTTTTCAAAGAACAATAAAAGCATATATAAATGATCCTGTTTTCTGATGGAAAAGCGAAGATAACCTGGATGCTGTTTACATATTATCTCTGAGAGTTATGTTCTACTTCCTTGGGTTCTCTTCTTAGCAGGAGTACTGAAAACGATTTATTATAGTAATTGCACCTACACATCCTCCTCTCACCTTCTTTAATCAGTGAAACACTGAGAATGGGGGAAATGTCTAAGTTAGAGCCATGTAATCATTTTGTAACTGCGGTTTGTTTTTGTACTTAGAGTTTATTTTTCTCCTTTCTCAATTTTAAAGCATTGTTACTGATATTACTCATCCCTGGTGGAGAAATTATAGCTTCCTTGGCACCTTAGTTTTCTTGGAATTACACGGTTGCACAGTGTATCACTTGTGAAATAGAAGGTGCTTTAAGTTAAAGTCTATAATGTGGACAAGTTATGTTTTAAAAGTTTTCTTCAGAGTGTTTTGGAAACTCCTTTAAGGTTCATTGAGGCAGCCCCAGGAATCCCTTGAATGCACTTCTTATTGTCCCACCATTCCCATATCTTGTCTCTGTTATCTCCACCACTTCACCCCCAGATGCTGGGGTACCATTAATGACCAGGTGACTGTTGAGAGTCAGACAAACCACATGGTTTCAGGACTGAGGAGCACCAGCCACGTTGCATGGGCCCTTCTGGTCTTTACATTCCCTCTGTGCCATCCTTGAGTGATCAGTAAGCCTCAGTCCATTCCATCTAAGGGAGTGGAAGAGTATCCATATTTTGAGCCCAAAACTATCTCCCTGTAGTTTCTGTTCAGTTCCACAAACATCAAGTGTCTGCCATACATGAGGCACTGTTTGAGGGGCTAGAAAAGGCACAGACAAAATAATGTTCGTACAGCTAGCTCCATCTCTTGGAGACGTCAAAGATAAGCCATGGAATTCTTCTGCACAGAAGTTCTTCAGTAACTTCAAGGCTATGCTCTGGGTCCTCTTGAGTCCTCATATCAAGCTAATACTCCAGTTAACCCAGTGTAACATAGCTCCAGGTCTTTTCACTGTATGTATTACTCTATCTTTCAGTGAATTTTATATTGACTATCCAGTTCAATATTTGCTATGCATTGAATTAAATTGATTTTAATAGACTTATTCTTTTTTTTTTTTTTTTTGTGGGTACCAGCAGTTGAACTCAGGATCTCACGCACCAGCAGGCGCCCATGCCGCTGCACAATATCACTGGCCCTTTTTTCGTATGTGGGTACCGGGAGTCGAACTCGGGCCCTCGTGCTTGCCGGGCAGGCGCTTAAGCCGCTGAGCCATCTCACCGGCCCTAGACTTATTCTTATAAAGGCAATATGTACTTGAAGAAATTCTGAAAAATACAGACAACTATAAATTATAAAATATAAAGAAGAAATTACCTGTAATCCCATTGCCCACTGTTAAAATGCTGGTGTATTTCTCTTTAGCATTTTCTAACTTGTATGTACTTACATAGTTGAGATTATAACTTTATATCCTGTTGTCCATTTTTGTTGCTTTTTTATACATTTGATATAAAACAGTATATTCATAAAAATCATTTACGTGGCTACATAATGTGCCAGTTAGACTTTCTTAAGGTTAAATCATAAAATAGTGGTAGAGCTTCCATAAGTGGGCTACACTGTTGGAAGTCTTTGGCCTCCTAAGCCACTATACTTCTGAGTAATACTAGTACTTTGTGGAAGGAAGGTGTTGGAATACTTTTCTCCTGGGGATTTTTCTAGTTTAGGTTAATCCTGATCTATTGCTTTTCACCCTTTCTGTCTGCTCCTCTGTGTTTCCTCATAATCATGCTCTGCCCATTTGCTTGGAGAACAGGGTTGACAATAGTGTTCTCTTGTAACATGCACTACATTATCCAGGTGGCTGCTTTTGAGGCTCCATTTCTCCCAGGTTCGGGTTTGAGGGGTGTCTTAGAAGCTGTTACTTGGGACTAAACAATGGCAAGTGCAGCACTCACTCTGGTCCTTGGGTTGCAGGCCTCCAGCTGAACCAAAAGGCCCTTACCACCTTCCCAGACGTGGTGGTTGTGCGGGTGTCCACGCCCTCCGTGCAGTCGGATAGTGACATCACTGTCCTGAGGCACCTGGAGAAGCTGGGCTGCCGCTTGGTCAACAGCTCACAGAGCATCTTAAACTGCATCAACAAATTCTGGACATTCCAAGAGCTGGCTGGGCATGGGGTCCCCATGCCAGACACCTTCTCGTATGGTAAGTCCTTGAAAGGCAATCAGAATTTATCTTTCCAACCACTTGCCTGTGTATGTTTTCTCTCCCTGGACAGAAACGTTCTAGTCTTTCTTGTTGCCTTTCAATATGAGTCTTCATCTTAGATGATAGAACATCTTGAGTCTGTATCGTGGCCATTCTCTCTGAAATAACTTTGCTTCTTTCTGTATGTAAGTCACTCGCTAAATATACATCTGTACACACTCTGTGTTAGCCAGCGACCATAGGAGGCATTGGGCTATAGCAGAAAGGGGCCTAACCCCATGGCATTCCCAGTTCATCCAAGACAGAAAACAAGAAACAGGGAGCCTCAGTGAAGTGTAGTTGGTTTGTGGTAAGAGCTAGCACCCCTGGGCGGTATAGGAATATGTAGGAGAGCTCCCAGTACAGTTTAGAAGACACTGAGGGACACTTCCTAAAAGAGATAGCATCCAAGAGAGTGAAGTTATCCTGCTAAAATAAGGAGTACAGGGGAGTTACTTAAGCAGAAAGCATAATATGGAAAAACCTAGGGGTAAGAGAGAGCATGACCTGTTGGTGGTATTGTGAGTAGTTTGTAGAATGTTAAGAGAAATCAAGTTGAGATGTAAGATTGGGAAGACAAACCAGGTGTGGTGGTGCATGCCTGTAATCCCAGCCCTTGGAAAGGTGAGGCAGAAAGGTCACCGTGAGTTGGAGCCAGCCTAGACTACATAGCGAGTTGAAGGCCAGTCTGAACTACCTAGTGAGACCCTGTCTCAAAAACAAACAAAGAGGGCCGGTGAGATGGCTCAGCAGCACAAGCACCTGCTGGCAAGCGCAATGTCCTGAGTTCAACTCCTGGTACCCATATAAAAAACAAACAAACAAATTTTAAAAACCCCAAAGATTAGGAATTCAGGAAGGTGCCACATATAGCATGTGAAGGAGATACAGGAGGTTACTGGAGGGCTTTAGTCAGGAAGTTGGCCTAACCAGGGTCACAGTATAGAAGATCACTTTGGCCACACCATGGAGAAGGAATTAGGTGTGGCAAAGTAGAGACAGGATAGGTAGTTGTAGGCTTTTTAAATAACCTGAGTGCTCAACAGTGGTCTAAAACTTATAGTGAAAATGAAGGTAAGTGAGCTGATGCAGGGATTATGAAGGGCCTAGAAATAATAGGATATGGCGATTGATTGGGTATGTGGAGTGCAGGGAGGAATCAGGTGACTGGTTTCTGGTTTGAGCAACCAGAGGTGAAGGCAGGCGTTCGCTGAGACTAGAAGAATGGGAGAGGAGGAACAGATTGGTGGGTAGGTTAGGAGGGGAGTGGTTTTGAGGGGGAGATGCTTTCAGTTTGAGACATTTCATGTAGACATGGTGGAGATGTCTACCGTATATGCAAGTAAAAGTACTTAGTAGGTAATGGTAAATGGATTGGGAGCCTGAAGGAAGTGCAGACTAGGCAGGGGGAGTTGGAAACCTGTATTATATTAAGCAGAGTCACAGGAATGGATGATGCTACTCAGTGAGAATGTATAGAATGAAAAGAAAAGTGGGCTAAACCATATGCTTACAGGGATTGAAGCGATATAATATATGTTTTATATACTTTACCACAATAAAAAATTAAGTAAAGAAGAGGGAATCCTTTGGGGAATGAATGGGTAAAGGAAGGGGAACCTCTAAAATAAACTAGCCACAATTTGAGAGGTGAGAAGAGAAAGAAGAGAGGCCATAGAAACCAGTGGGAAGACTTTTCCGAGAAGGGTGGCATAATTAGGTGTTGTGTGACTCCTAAAGGACAAATTGTGTAAGCACTGAGATGTTAGCAGGGAGTTTAATGAATACAGCATCAGCCTTGCGATGAGCAGAGAAGCCAAATTGTCAAGGGGCTGAGGGGAAGTGAGGAAATGGAAATAGTTGGTTTCTATAACTCCTTCAAGTGACTTGAGGGTGGGTGTTTGACATGGTAGTGAAGGGATGATGCAGGGCCAAGAACTAGAGACTTTAACATAGGAGAGAACTGAGCATGTTCAAAATGTTGATGAAATTAGAACTGAGGTTGAAGATACAGCAAAAGGGGACACTTTAATAGTGTAAGATCCCTGAGGAGGTGACATGGAAAGCAGTCCAAAGCACGGGGCAGCGATGGCATTTGATTAGGAGGACCTCACTCTCACTGCATCATTAGAGAAAGACAAAAGGAAGACTAGAAAGAAATTATATTTATGAGTGGGACATTAGTAAGTTGGGATTTTCCTTCTTACAAAATATCCTCTTGGGCCGGTGAGATGGCTCAGCGGCATAAGCGCCTGCCTGGCAAGTGCGAGGTCCTGAGGTCGACTCCCAGTACCCACATATGAAAAAAGGGCCGGTGATATCACTCAGTGGCACGGGCACCTGCTGGTGCACGAGGTCCTGAGTTCAACCCCCCGGTACCCACAAAAAAAAAATCCTCTTCATGAAGATGCCCACAATTAACTACCTGCCCCCACATTTTAAAAGCAATCATTTATACTTTAGTGAACAAGGCAGATCTTGTTATTATTCCAAAGTATTTTGCTTTGCAGAAGTTGATACACCAAAAAAAAAAAAAGTTGATATGCTACAATACCATCTGTGCTAGGCAGAATACTGAATCCACAAAGATACCCATGACTTAAAGATGCCCTGGAGCCTGTATGCTGGGTTATATGGCAAAAGGGAATGAAGGTTGCAGATGGTGTGAAGGTTGCTAATCAGATGACCTTAAGTAGGAAGATTATCCTAAATTACCTAGGTAGGTTCAAGGTAAAAGTATCCTTAAAATGAGAAGGAGGAGGCATGCTGTGGAAGGAGAGTGATGAGATGTGAGGACTCCAACACTGTTGGCTTTGAAGATAGAAGAGGTCCCAGAGCCAAGCAATGGGAGTTTCTTCTAGCAGCTGGGAAGGGCACAGAAACAGATTCTGTCTTAGGAATGCAGCCTGCTGGCACTTCGATGTTAGCCTAGAGAGACCCATTTCAGACTTGTAACTGCAGAACTGTAAGACAATATATTTGAATTTAAACTGTTTACTTTTGCAATAGAAAAATATTATATCAACTAATGTACTTATAAAACACATCTCTCCAGCACATTTTTGAGAGCTAGGAAGTAAACCAAAAGGACAAACATCAAACTTCACCTAAGAGGCAGGAAAGCCCTTCAAGACTCATTTGAAGGCCATTTTTCCCTCTGTAGGAAAAGTCATCCCACAGATTGTTTTGTCCTTTCTAAGCCCTTGGGGAGAAGAAGCAGGCAGAGAAGCTCCGGCCCTGTGCTGACAGCAGTGAGAAATACTGGCTGGTATTCCAGTAAGGGAGGTGACAACTTTTAAAAAGTAGGTCCACCAAGCAGAAAGGGTGCTAGTTGGGTGCCATTAAATAGAGACCAAACATTGTCCCTAAGTGCATTCGATACAGTCATTAATGTTCATCATATTGACCCTAGGTGACCCTAGGAGGCCAAGGAAGCTTAGTACAGACTTTAGAAACATTTCATATTTTTTAAAATTAAAAGCTTAAAGGGTGTAGTGGAACCAGGTGAGGCTTTAGAGGTGTGCCTTAACTTGGTGAGACAAATCTCCAGATGTAGTTCCTTCGGGGATTGGTTTTCTACTGCTGCATAACAAACTATGAAAATCTTAGCAGCTAACAAAACACTAATGGATTATTTCTCAGTTTCTGTGGGTCGGAAATGCAGCCACAGAGGAGTCTCGCCAGGCTGGAACCAGGCTGGGGCTGTAGTCTGTGCTGAGGTTTGGGTTCCCCCACCCAAGATGACAGTGTTGGTATTCAGTTCCTTGCAGTTGTAGGTCCAAGGTTCCCACATCTTTATTGGCTTTCAACTGTGGGCCAATTTAAGTTCCTACGAGCTGCCCACTCTTCCCTGCCACATGGCCCTCTCTGCAGCATGACGGTTTGCTTCCACAAGGACGGCAGAAGAGTCTCTGGTGCTTTACCTTCTTTTAAGGGCTTACCTGATTAGGTCAGGCCCACCAGGGATCATCTCCTATTTGACAACTTGAAGTCAGTCAGTTATTAATGTAATTACAGGAATGACATCCCTTCATATTCATCGGTTCCTCCCATATTCAAGAGGAATTCTACAAGGAATATTCACCAGAGTGTGGGATCTTGGGAGCCATCCTAGCATTCTGCCTATCATGGCCATTGTGAAGGGAACGCTACCTATTGTGTGATTATTGTGAGGATTCCTTGAACTATAGCACATGCACCCTTCACCATGTAGAAGGTGCTTGATAGATGTTGGTCTCCTTACCTCTCTGCTCCCACTTTTTACATTACGGGTGTATCACACCTGTCTGTTGCATGGAATGGGTTGGAATTGCTTTAATCAGAGAGATGTGAGGCCTTCTGAGATTTCCAGAGGGGCCAGGCCCGGGCGGACCACCGCCCATCAGCAGCCTTACTTTCACTGACTCTCGCCTTTTTTTGCCAGGTGGACATGACGACTTTTCAAAAATGATTGATGAGGCTGAGCCCCTGGGATACCCGGTCGTGGTGAAGAGCACGCGAGGCAACCAGGGTCAGTGCTGCTCCTGGGCTTCCTGGGTCACGAGTCCACCAGGGCCGAGGTTCTGCTGCACAAGAACCAACCCTGGGGGAGCGTTGCTTGCAGAGCGCAGTGTGGTTCTCTGTTCCCTCCTCTTGGTTCCCCGCCCCACACGTTCTTTCTTTTATCAGACCCTTCTATCTACTGCAAAAGACTCCTGCCTTGACTAGTTGGTTCATTAACTTACCTGCCAGGGCTTCCTCTCTTCCTTTTTTGAGTAGTTTCTCTGAGGCATGAGATCTAGTCTTGTTACTCCCTTGCTGAGCAACCCTTCCAAGCTCCTGTGTGGTCCATTTGACAAAGTCCTCATTCCCTGTCACAACCCCAAGGCCCCGTGCAGACAGACACAGCCTTCCTCTGCAGCCTTCCTTGCCCATGTGAGCCCTCCATCCCCACTTTTGGACTACTCTCTTTTGCCAAATAGACTATGCATTGTCCTCTCTTTAAACACCCACTCTCTTGCCTGGGCTGGCAGTGCCATCTTCCTTTGTCTCCCTGGTGAACTTGTCCTCATCCTTTAAGCCAGCTCCCCTAGTCTCTTTTTTTTCTACCCACACCCCTGGTCTCCCTTCCTCTCTTTCAGACAGAAGTAATTGCTCTTCCCTTTTGTTTTTGTAGCCTTTGCACATGCGTCTAACGTAGTGCCACACTCCATGGCAGTTTGAAGTGCCTGTTCCCTTTATAGACTGTGAGCTGCTCAGCAGCGGGGACCAGGTCCTGAGCACCTGTCTCTGTAAGACCTGCTATAGCGGGGTGCGTGGTGGGGACTCCTAGGGACATCAGCAGAGGAAGCAGCCCTCCTTCAGTGTGAGTGGGTCCCTCATTGTGAAACCCAGATGGTAGAGTGTACTTATGCCTAGGGCCCTGGAGTGAGGAGATACATAGCCCCAAATGGATGTATAATAGCAGTCACTGCTAAGTAGGGCCTGTGCCATAGCACTGGACAACCCATAATCACTGCTCTGAAGGAGCTCAAAGGTGCAGGCAGTAGAGACAGCACCATCGCTGGATGTTGAGCCCTGCAGCAGACATCAGGGGCCCATTTGAGCCTGAGGGAGGGACGGGCCGACCGTGCCCCAAACGCTTCCTTGGAAGAAAAGGAGACTTAAGGTACCACATAGAATTGGAACTGAAGGAGAAGAGTGAGCAGTATGTGGAAGCAGGAGGGAGCGAATGACCTGTGGGAGGAGAGGGGCCTGCTGAGCAGCGAGACACGTGAGCCTGGGTAGCCAAGTAGAGCTCCTCGTCCGAGTTGCACATATGCTGCTGTGCTAACGTTCAGTCTCTCTGCTTGTTAAAAATTGTAAAATGTGTGTAACATAACACGCAGCCAACACTTGTTGAGTACTTACCGAGTGCCAGGTATTATTTATTCTAGACTCTGAGGATATAGATAAGAACCAAACAAAAATTCTTCCCCTCAAGGAGCTTACATTGTAGAAAGTAGACTAAAAGTAGACATTAAACATAATACATAATGCTTTTAAGTTTTCAAAATTGAGATATAATCCACATAAAAATTACCATCATGAAGTATAAAATTCAGTGGATGTTAGCATATACACTATGTTTTACAGCAATTACCAGGTTAATTTCAGAACATTTCTATCACCTCAGAAAGAAACCTTGTACTAATTAGAAGTTAGAGCTAACTGCCTCTTCCCTGGTCCCCGGCCCCCACTGGTCTGCCTTGTGTCTTTCTGGATTTGCCTGTTTTGGACATTTTATATAAATGGATTCATATAATATACAAACTTTTGTGTCTGGCTTCTGAGCTGGTTTTCAGGGTTTATCTGTGTTGTATCACGTAACACTCTTCTGTCCCTTTTCGGGACTCAGTGATATTCTGTTATGTAGATACACCACGTTTTATTTATGTGTTTATCATTTGGTAGACATGTGGGTTGTTTTCACTTTGTGACCATTATGAATAGTGTTGTTATAAATATCTGTGTAGAGCTTTTTGTCTGACCATGCGTGTTCATTTCTCTTGGGTAGGTACCTGGGAATGGAATCTCTGGGTCCTGTGTTTAACTTTCAGAGAACCGTTAATTATTTTCTACAGTGTTTATGCCGTTATACATACCACCAACAATGTATGAAGATTTCATTTTCTCCGCATCCTTGCCAATGCTTATTTTTTGTTTATGTATGTTTATTATATCCATCCTAGTTGGTGTGAACTGACTATATATATAAATTTGTGTGTGTGTGTGTGTGTGTGTGGCGGTGGTACTGGGGATTAAACCCATTTAATATATTGTAGATGCTAGGCAAATACTCTACTACAGCTACATCCCCAGCCATTTTCTTATTTTGAGACAAGATCTTGCTAAAGTGAATAGGCTAGACTCAAATTTGGAATTCTTCTGCCTCAGCCTTTCAAGCAGCTAGAATTACAGGCAAGCACCACCACCCTAGCTTCATTATTGTTTTGATTTGCATTTCCTTAATGACTAGTGATGTCAAGCATCTTTTCATATGCTTATGAGCTCTTTTTATATCTTTGGAGGAATGTTTATTTAAATTCTTTGCCCATTTTAAAACTAGATCTTTTTTTTTATTATTGAGTTTAAATATTCTTTAAATAATGTGAATACTAAGCTTTTATTAGATATATATTTTGAAGATTTTTCTCCCCATTCTGTAGGTTGTTTTTCATTTCTTGATAATGTCTTTGATCCACAAAGATGTTTTATTTTGGTGAAATCTGGTTTATCTCTTTATTTTCTTTGATTCTGGTGTTTTTGTTTGTATTTTGTGGTGCCGGGGGTTGAACCCAGGGTGTCTGCACCAACCTATATCTCCACTCCTTTTTATTTTTTTAACTTGAGACAAGGTCTCACTAAGTCACTAAGTTGTCCAGGCTGGGCTCGAACTTGTGATCCTCCTGCTTTAGCTTCTGAGAGTGCTGGGACTATGGATATGTGCCACCACGCCTAACTCTGTGTGTTTTGTTTCATTTCATTTTGTTTTGTTTGAGACAGGTTCTTGCTATGTAGTTCAGGCTGGCCTTGAACTCGCTGTGTAACCCAGGCTGGCCTCGAACTCCTGGCAGTCCTCCTGCCTCAGCCTCCTGAGTACTGGGATTACAGGGGTGCACCACCACACCCAGCTAGATCAATTTGAAGAGTAACAATTCATGAACATGGGATGTTTTCCCATTCATTTAAATCTTTATTTTCTTTCAACAATGTTTTATAGTTTTTAGTATATAAATCTTACATATCTTTACTTAAACTTACTCCTAAATACTTTAATCTTTTTGATGCTGTTTTAAATGGAACTGTGTTCTTAATTTTATTTTTAAATTATTCTTTGCTAGTGTAACTCATAGAATCTTAGCAGGGAAAATGACTCGGGAGTAAACAGAATTTCAGCAGTTAAGTTAAACTCTCGTGTAGCTGTCCTTTGGGATTTAGAAGATTGGTTCTAGGATCCCCCAAGGATACTGAAGTCTATAGATGTTCAAATTTTTTTTTTTTTTTTTTTTTTTTTGGAAAGTGGCATAGTATTTGCAAATAACTAACACACATTTCCTGTATACTTTAAATTATCTCGATTTTCTTATAAAATGTAATACAATGTAGATGTTTTATAAATAATTATTAAACTGTATTGTTTCAGGAATAATGGCAAGGCTTGCAGCTGGTTGAGTACTCGGATGGGGAGCCCTCAGACAGAGAGGACTAAATGTGTAAGGAAGTGAATCTAAAGAAGGCAGGGAGTGAATGCTATGCCCGTGAAAAGTCACCAACCTTATGGACACTCTTTTCCGTAAGGAATAACCATCCTCGGCATAATGACTTTGTAGAGCCAGTGTGAAGTATAAGTGAAATAGTAAAACAAAAAGTGCTTAGTAGGTGATAGATGATTAATCTTGGTGTCTTTCATATCTTTTTCTTCCTGCCCTTAAAACTGTAGTTGTTGGGGCCGGTGAGATGGCTCAGCGGCATAAGCGCCTGCCCGGCAAGCACAAGGGCCCGAGTTCGACTCCCGGTACCCATGTACGAAAAAAGGGCCGGTGATATCGCTCAGCGGCACGGGCGCCTGCTGGTGCATGAGGTCCTGAGGTCGACCCCCGGTACCCATAAAAAAAACAAAAAACTGTAGTTGCTTTATTAACTGCAGACTGGGCCCCATGTTAGGAACCAAACCCTAGCCCCCACCTCTGCTGAAGATCCTACCTAAGGTCCAGAGAACTGTGGTGCCCCTGACTGAATCCCAGCCACCTCTTGCCAGATGCCAGATCACCTGGTGCCAAATGTCCAGCTGCTTCCACCTCCACTCATTGATCAAGAGTTCGAATAAGTTGGATGCCGTGTCACGCCCACTTTCTGAGGCCTCTCCAGTTTCCTGTTGTGCCCAGTCTCTGGAGCCTTTCCAGTTTCTTCTTCCTGTGCCCACTTGTGGGGCGCTCTCCAGCAGACACTGACTGCCCACTTAACTGTACACCCTCCGACCACTGGTCACCTGCCATCCTCAGATCACTTGCCCCAACTCCTCCAGTTCTCTTGGGCATCTGGGGTCTGGTATTTCAGGAATGACTGAAAACTGGTTATGACATGTTTTAGACTTTACTTTTCAGTCTTACATGCCCGTAGGGATTAATGTATATTGCTGTTTTTATGAAGACTTCAGAAGTCTACTCCTTTTGTGATGGTGACGTGAAACTTGGGAAAACCATCTCTTTGTTTAATTTTTGAAGGAAAAAATACTCAGGCTGGGCATGCTTGTGTCAGATCCACAGGGCAAATCTATTAGGAGCACCCCTACTCAGAACCGTTGACTAGCGTGCGGATGAAAAACAGAGGCTGAAGAATTTCAAAAGCAAAATAAAGAATTTAGAATCTAGAAGGAATGCTTTTCTAGAGACCAGTAGATACATGATCTCTTCCCTTCAGAGGATAGCCAAATAATGAAAACTTCTCCTTCTTAAAAGGAAGGAGGGTATCTGTCAGTGGCTCCCTCCTCTGAGTGCCCACAGCATTTTGCATAGACCTCTTTTAATGCACATTATGCTGGGCTGTAGTTTCTTTTTGGGATCTCTCCATCCACACTTGGGATTCCTTTAAAGTATGCTCAATTAATTATGTTCTGTAAACACCGATGGACATGTGCCCTGTGCACTGAGCCCAGTATGAGGTCTGGGGAATGAAAGCAAAGTTAGCCATGAACCCTGCCTACCCAGTGTCCTCAGGGTGACAGGAGATGCTAATTAACTGTTTTAGAAACTGAACTGATTAGCTCCTTAGGATTTTATTTTGGCTCCTTCTCTGTGTTTGTGGAATACATTATTACTTCATTTCAAAAAAAGAATGGCGGTGAGGGAAGAGAGTGAACAGTATTAAGACTTGAGGAAAATCAAGAGAAAGTAAGTTTCAGTGGGCTTATTTTGATAAAAAGCAAGCGTCTCATCAGAGAAATAGAAGGGAGCAGAGCAAGATAGGTGCAGAGAGCATTGATGCCTGTTTGGGACAGGAAGACAGGAAAGAAGGACAGGGGCCCGAGGCTTCTCTAACCACTTTTCTTGTTCATCTTTCTTCTTACAGGAAAAGCTGTTTTTCTGGCAAGAGACAAACATCACCTCTCAGACATCTGCCACCTGATCCGCCACGATGTGCCCTACCTGTTCCAGAAATACGTGAAGGAGTCCCATGGAAAAGATATCCGGGTGGTGGTGGTTGGGGGCCAGGTGATAGGCTCTATGCTTCGCTGCTCCACAGACGGACGGATGCAGAGCAACTGCTCTCTTGGTAAGAACTGAAAGCACGGAGTGAAGCTCTTGGTCACGGAAGCCACCAGGATATTTCGTTAGTCTGTTCGGACCTGCTCAGTAAGTGTGTATTGATCCCTGCCATCTTGTCAGACCCTTGGCCAGACACCAGGCTCTCTCAGAGAAGAATAAAACATGAGCCTTTCCCAGGGCACGAGCAGCTGGGAGGAGGATATGTAAGTGCTGGGACAGAGGTCAGGGCTGGGGTGTCGGGACGCGGAGGTTTGAACCCTGTCCTTCAGGTATCGAGACTTAGCATCAGGATTAAACAAGGGAGTGACTTGGGGACCCACATTTGAGAAAAAGTCTCATTTTATTTTATTTATTTTTTTAAACTCTCATGTTAGTAAAGCACAGATGGAAGGAGTAAGATGGCAGGAAGATGAGTTTGGAAGATGTTCCAACAGCTCTGGCTGGGAACATTTAAGGGTCTCACTTCAAGCAGTAGCTGGAGGAATCTCGTATTTTGCTTTTACATTTCAATTGGAAGGCTGTTTCCTCTTATGTATGATGCTATTAGAAAGCTACAGTTTATATTTTGGCTGAATGCATAACCCTTTAACCTATCGATAAAGCTTGCTTTCTGTGACAGTGAGTAGAACTACTCCAGGAGGTGTGTAGATTCTTGTCTCCATCACACGAAGCTACTGTCAACCACACTGAGCAAATCTGTATGCTGGTAACTTTAAAAAATACCTGTGGTCACTATTTCCTAGCTCATCAGATGTGCACACCACGCCCAGTGACTAATAGAGAGGCTTAGACAGTAATTGGGTCCTTCTTTTACTAACATGTATTGAGCGGCCCACAGCAGAACCTGCAGCAGTTGTTGAGAGGATAGAGATTATGAGGGGCCCAGATGTGCAAACAGGTAATTGTAAAATATTGTGGCAAGTAGTATAATGGTCAGGTGCTAAGATTCAGTTGGACACAGTACTTGGTCCTTTTTCGTTGTTGTTTTGTTTTGTTTTTGTTTTTGTTTTTGTGGGTACTGGGGGTCGACCTCAGGACCTCGCACGCCAGCAGGTGCCCGTGCCGCTGAGCGATATCACCGGCCCTTTTTTTGTATGTGGGATCCGGGAGTCGAACTCGGGCCCTTGCACTTGCCAGGCAAGCGCTTAACGCCGCTGAGCCATCTCACCGGCCCTTGTTTTTGTTTTTGAGACAGGATCTTGCTGTATAGCCCAAGCTGGTCTTGAACTCACAGCGATCTTCCTACCTTAGCCTGCCGAGTTCTGGGATTACAGGCATGCACCACCACGCCCGGCAGTACTCAGTACTTTAGAAGTTATCTTACTCCATTTTCACAGTAGAACTGCAGTAGTGACCGCTGTGAATTATCGTTTTGTCTTTTTAAGTTACCTTACAAAATTCATT
Source organism: Erethizon dorsatum (assembly GCA_028451465.1). Classification (NCBI taxonomy): domain Eukaryota; kingdom Metazoa; phylum Chordata; class Mammalia; order Rodentia; family Erethizontidae; genus Erethizon; species Erethizon dorsatum. Next base: position 101,272,502 of record CM051827.1, on the reverse strand, counting down.
CTTTAACTAGTAACCAGATGGCTTTATTATATAGCCATGTTGCTTTTCTTGGTAGGCTGTTTTAAAATTGTTTTATAGCCTTTTCCCTATCCAGTGGCATAGGTGGAGAAGGGACAGTGTTAAGGTACAGACATTACTTATGGGACCTGAGAATATAAATCCTAAGTGTTTCCAGGAAGAATAAATGGAGAAAATTAAATCTGAGGTCCTAGCTTTTTAACAAGTCTGGGCAATCAGATTCTTCTTGTTCTTGGTACAGGATTTTGTCTCATAATCCTCTATAGTTTTCTTTTCTTAAAAATTAACTTCTTTTTTTTTTTTTTTGAGACAGGGTCTTGCTATGTAGTTCAGGCTGGCCTTGAACTCACTGTGGAGCCCAGGCTGGCCTCGAACTCATGGTGATCCTCCTGCCTCAGCCTCCAAAGTACTAAGATTACAGGCATGCACCACCACATCCGGCTAATTTTATTTTTTTCTAATCATAAAAGGAATACATTCTCAGTGTAAAAAATTTAGAAAATAAGTACAGTCAAATTTTAAAAAATTTATCATTATCCCCATTTAGAAACAACCACTGTTAACATTTTGGTGTCATTCTTTCCAGTCTTTTTCTGACAAATATCCATTTGCACAGTCCCTTCTAAGTGTTTTCCCATGGAATTACAAACACTATGAGCAATATTAATGGTTGTAAGATACGCTGTTTTCTTCTGTTGTAGGATATTTAGATTATAATTTTTTATCTCTTCATTTGACAAATATGTATTGAAAGCCCACTATGTACCAGGACCATGATTTTCCAGTATTTTAAATAATACTGTATAATAATAATACAACATCTTTGCATAAAGTTTTTTTGCATAAAATTTTTTTTTAGTGATGGGATGGTTACGTCAGAGAATATCAGCATTTTTAAGACTCTAGATAAGAAATGACCGTATTGTTTTCCCAGAGGGTGTCTGGATTTCCATCCAGACTTATTGTGGAAAATGACACTGCCTGTCTCGCTGCCCCTCGTCAGCAGTCCTCATCTCTTCTTTGAAGTGTCATTTGACTCCTCAGCCAGTATCCATTGCCACCTTGACATCGCTATGCTTTCCTCACAGGTGGCGTGGGCGTCATGTGCCCCCTGACAGAACAAGGCAAGCAGCTGGCTATTCAGGTGTCCAACATCCTGGGCATGGACTTCTGTGGCATTGATCTTCTCATCATGGACGATGGCTCCTTTGTGGTGTGTGAAGCAAATGCTAACGTCGGCTTCCTAGCCTTCGACCAGGCATGCAACTTAGATGTGGGAGGGATCATTGCAGACTATTCCATGTCCTTGCTGCCAAACAGGCAGACTGGGAAGATGGCTGTCCTCCCCGGACTGTCGAGCCCCAGGGAGAAGAATGAGCCAGATGGTTGTGCTTCAGCTCAGGGAGTCGCAGAGAGTGTCTACACCATCAACAATGGGTCTACCTCTAGTGAGAGTGAGCCTGAACTGGGAGAGGTCCGGGATTCCTCAGCAAGTACAAAGGGGGGCCCATCCCCGGTGCTGCCCGAGCCCGGCTACAACATTAACAACAGGATTGTTTCAGAATTAAAACTTAAGTGAACTCCTGCTTTTTGGCAGCATTTAAACCAAATCCTACTGCTTCCCTAGTAGTTTCATGTGAATAAAATCTGGACTAATGTGATTTCATTTGCACAGGAACTAGAAATCCCATCTGGGCACTCAGCATTCTTTCTAACGACAATTTGAGCAAATGGCCTAGCTTTGTGGTTTTTACAGACGCTAATATGAAAACACTCGCCGCCACCACTATCTCCGCTGATCAGTTTGAGACGAATGCCTGCCGTGAGCACTTGGACAGAGTGGTAGACTTTAAAGCACTGACTCTGTGCTGCTGTTTCTGGCTGTTAGCAGCAGAGAACTTGAACTTGGAACGGCTCCTGGACAGAGCTGGAAGCCTGTGCAGACAAGGTGGACGTGACTGCAGTAGTATGTTCTTCACTCAGCATGTGTGTGATGCTCGGAAAATACATAGCTGAAATACTATCAGAGACCAGTCTCTGCTCCCTTTCAGTCACATCTTGACCATATTTCTTTCCTTTTTTTTTTTTTTTTTTTTTTTTGTAAGTGATAGAGATTTATTTCTCAGTGTTCTGGAGGCTAGGAAGTCCACAAGGTACAAGCAGGTTTGGTGCCTGGCCTGTTCCAGATCGAGTAGTTGCCAGGTGAGTAAAAATCAGGATCCCAGGCATCAGCCTCACTAGCTTCCCAACCTCTCCCTGTCTTTTTTTCGTTGAATTCTAATCTGAGAAACCAGTCATTATTCCGACGTCAAGATGGGAAAACTGGGATTGGGGAAAGTGACAGGAGATGGAGAAAGGGACAGGCCGAAGGGTGGATGGTTCTCCAGCCCTCGGTGGTGCTGCACAGCAACAAGCTGCTTTGTGCACAGGTCACAGCTGCAAGGCCAGATGGCTGGGGAGGGAGGACAAGGCAGCGGGCAGTCCTTCTGCTGAGCCAAGGTACGTGTCAATTCTCTGCTTAGTCCCTTTCAGGCACCTTCATCTCCTTAGGGGCTGAAGGAAACAGTGGAGCAAGTCCCAGCATATCACTGAAGCTGCCTCAGTTTCCCCATCTGTAATCTGGCCTGGTTGCCCACTGTTGTCCAATGCTGCGGTTTCCAGGGACCTGTTCTCCGGTGCTTACCCTACACCTCCGAGATGGCTCCAGGAAAATTCAGGGCCCCCAGAGGCAAGTTGAGGGGGTCACCTCGGTCCCTTCCACCACCAACCCCATACCCACCCTGACTCCCCTTCCCTGGAGGGCATCCCTAGAAAAGCAAAAGTCGTCGTAGCAGCCCACTCAGGTCACTTGCTTCCTTGAAGCCATAGTCCTCATCCTCCGTGTCCACCTCCACCCGCATGCCCAGGTCCCGGCTGGGGCCCGACGTTGCGTGACTGAGCGCCACCGGGGCAGGACGCAGCGTCCCATATTTCTTGGCCATATTCAACACTCAGGATATGGTGTTTTAGGGAGCTGCTTCATTAGCGTTCACAATGAAACACTTTGTAGAAAGTGGGATTTAATGTCCTTTGACCTTACCGGTTGGCATATGTCTTTCCTTGTAACTGGGACTTTCTACAAATTGCTTTGCCACTCTGAATTCATACACCCTGCTTCAACTAATGCCAGCTCCAGCGGCTTCTTGCACCTTTGCTGCCTTTGGCCTCAGCGGGAAATGGACTTCAATGGGCTGGTGGCCACACACTTTGTTTCTTAAGCGTGCACTAGAATCTAACACCATGGACTTGCTTTTCAACAGACTCTGTTCACTTGTCATCCAGAAGGCAGTGGGTTTTTACCACAGAAACTTACCAGAAGATAATCACTGTTCTCCTTCCTCTGCTGAAACTTTATGTACTGCATAGCTGTAGAAGGTTTTCCATATGAGTTGATGTCATGGACCTTTTGGGTAGAGCCAGCCATTGGAAACTCACTGCAATGCCCCCTGGACGTTCTACCTTTATCCAGGCTCCAGAAACCTGTCCTTACCCACTGTTCCAAACTGAGGAGACTCAGGTGTCCAGAATTACTCCTTGTACACTGTGGGAGGGGAGCTAATGTAGACATGACACCAAGTACTTTTCATTTTAACTCTTCAAGCAGTAGATCAGATCTGTCCCTTGTGAGAAATCATGGTGAAGGAGTTTTCCATTTCTGCTTATATGAAGTGTAACTGAAAATGAGTAATGACCAAATACACTAGAACATACACTCAAGAATTACCATTATTGCAGTTATTTCCTCGGGAGACCATATGCTTGAGCTATGATGTTGCATGTGCCAAGAACACTTAAAATTCCTCTTTGGGGTTATCTTTGAAGCCATGAGAGGAAAGAGGCCTCACAGCTTTATAATTGGACCTCGTTTTTCATTTTACTCTCTCTTCTGCCAAGGTAGTGCCAAGTTCCACACCCATTTTATTTATCAGATTTATTTCCTAATGCCCTTTGTCTGTTAAAAAAAAATTCCTCAAAAAATAGATCTGCCCTTGAAAGAAAAAGATTGACCAACCTGAGGAAGCTTACAAGTTACAGTTTCCAAAGAGGGTTCTAGAAATGTTCTGCTTAATGTGAGCTTCATGAAATAAACATGTATCTTTCCACTGTAAGCACCACCCATTTGAGTGCATAATTCCTGTACTTCCTCTGCTGTAAATGGAAAATGTATGTAAAGTTAAACTATTACATTTTTCAAAACACATTTGAGTAGAAATTGGCTCTTAAAATATTGTAGTTAAAACCAGATCTCACCAAGTAATAGTTGTACAATTGAAAAATATTTGGTGCCATGTAATGGAGATGTCACGCAACACAGTTGTAGTTTAAATGCAGTCCGTGGGGTGCGTGCCACTGACCTGCAACCCAAGTAACGTGTCTTGTGCAGTTGAGAACTGACAATACTTCACCCTTACATAGATTAAGACATGTACCTTATGTTTACTACTCAGGGTGGCTTTAGAGGAAGGGAAGTTTTTGGTTCTTGCTGGAGTTGATCAGATTCTTTCTGCATAAACATCTGAAACAATTGTTTTCCTCTTGGAAGCTGCATTCATTCATTTTCACTGTTTGGTGTAAGACTCGTCTCCCTAATTTGTCTGAAAGGATGTTAGCCAGGCCCCATCCTGAGCAGAGCAGCTAGAGTGTCCCCAGATGCCTTTGCCAAAGGAGTCTCATTTTCCAGCTGGTAGTGACATCTGTTGTCATTGGCGTCATTGCCTGGAATTAATCCTGTATAGAAGCAGAGAAATGTGGATCACAGCTGGATCCTAACGCCCTCTTCCAGGATTTTCCATACCACAGCTGGCTGTGGGCTCTGTGAGCCTCAGCCAGGTGGCCCGGTTACATGTGTCACAGCTGCCCATGCCTGCTAGGAAAACCATAAGGTACAGACTGTCCTCAAACAGCTGACCACCCTTGTGCACTCTCGTGAACTCTGAGTATACATTTTCCCTCTCTTCAGCCAGGGAAGGCCTAGTGTGTTTACCTCTCAAGACTGAGGTTGCAGTGAGTCAATAGGTGAGGCTGTACGTTATGTGCAAGGTGGTAACAGAACACCTCCCACACCTGGTTTTTTTTTTGTTTTTTTTTTTTTTTGTGGGTACCAGGGGTCGACCTCAGGACCTCGCGCGCCAGCAGGTGCCCGTGCCGCTGAGCGATATCACTGGCCCCTTTTTTTGTATGTGGGTTCCGGGAGTCGAACTCGGGCCCTTGCGCTTGCCAGGCAGGCGCTTACACCGCTGAGCCATCTCACCGGCCCCACACCTGGTTTTAACATAATTTATCCTCACCACTCCTCTGAAGAAGTTCAAGGAGGAGACATGAATTCCTAGCATCAACAAACCAAACAGTGGAGGCCCTGGGAAAGGAATGCAGCTTCTCGGAGTCCTTCCAGCCAGGGAAACTTACAACCTGAAAGGGATAAGGCTCTTGGGATAGTCCAGGAGCCTTCTGCATGTGTTGTTTATAACCTGAAACCCTTGATTCTTGTATACGAACTAACGAAGTCTTCCTTATGTAACATAGATTTAGTGTCTGTCTATGGTCTTCCCTTTATCTACTAGTAGCATCTTGAAACTGGTCAAAACTTGAATGCCAATCAATAGCTCTGTCACTCAGAATATATATGATTCTGCACTTGGGAGAAATGTCTTCATGCTGTCTGTCTTTTTGAATATGGAGTGAACAGAGTATGGATTGGGGGCTTTAAGTCTTTAGGATCTGAAAAACAATATAAGTGGATTATAAGCCATTACTGTCACAGTTGTAGACTCAATGCTCCCGGCTAAGGGAGTCCGTGATGATTGGAATACAGCAAGAAGGAAAGAGAAGAGGAAAGGTCTGGGATAGTTTTGTGGGAGAAAAACAAAATTGGGATGACTTGGGGTTCTAGTGGGAAGGAGGAAAAAATGACCCTTTTGTGGGTTATTTTAATGAAAGAATCATGAATATGTTGAATACTGGTGTCTTTGAAGCCAGCTGCCCTGTATAAAAATACTGGGATGCATGGACTTGGGTCCAACCTGGAGAGACTTCTCTAAGTCTCGAGGAATGCTGGTTTTGAGAACACTGTAAATCTGAAGAAGATGGAAGCAGCTAATGGGGACATGGTGTTCCAGGACCACTCAAGTAACAGCTGACCCTCCCAGAAGTGAATGGATCAGGATACCACGGGTGGCAAAGCCAAGAGCCGCAACTTAGTGAGGGAAGTGAAGGGAGTCAGGCCGGAAAATGAATCCAACATCAAACAAGCCACTTCAGTTTAATGCTTCCCTTTGCCCTGGAAGTGAGGCTTTTGTTTGCAGTTAGTCTGTCCAGCTGTCTTGGGAAGGACCCTGATAACAGCTATATGTCATTGTCCCTGAAGTTAATGTTCTTAGATCTGGGGCTAGCCTAATAGAAAACTTGGTGCTGCTTTTGGCTTTGCCTCTGAGATTCAAGATCAGTTCAGATGATCACTTTAAAATGTTTTTATCTGGAGACCATCCTTCTCAGGGATATATTATTTTAATCCTTCCCTAAAACTAGATAACGCCCCTTTCCAAATCTGTGGCTCCGCTCCGCAGCCTTCCCTCCTAAAAGGCACACAGCTGAGTGTGAGCTTTCTCCCTTCGTGCCTTCTGAGTCCCTTCTGCAGGTTCAGTTCCTGCCCACATGCAGCATCATCCCAAGCCCTGGGCTGACATCTCAACCCTGTTTGGTGACCCCATTCCGTGAAGTTCATGTTCTCTGGGACTCCAGGAGGCTGATTGGAGGCCACAGGAATAGCAGCACTTGGAAGGCAGTCTTGTCCCCATTTTATAAACTGGGCATCTGGCTCCAGATACCAGTCACTTAGCCAGTCAGCAGCAAGGCTGAATCCAGGCAGTGTGACTTCCCATCCAGGTTAGTACAGAGATGGTTCTGTTCCTCTACACGTCTAGCCCTTCCTGCGATCCTGGGCCCACCCTCTGCTCGTTCCCCTTCTGATGAGCCTCTTCTCTGGAGTGTGGTGGTGATGGGCAGCTGTCAGTGCTTCAACACTTGCATGGATCTAGGTGAGAGCCCCAAAGGTACGTGAGATTTCCAGGGTGCAAGCTGGCTCCTGCCCAGTACCCTCTTCAGGATCAGCCAAGACCATTTAGCTCCTCCATACACTCAGTGATAGGATGTGAAGGAGAAGGGCCCTGACAAGCTGACTGAGGGCTTCCTCAGCCCTGTTTTGGCTGGTGTCCTCTCAGTGCAAAGGGGCTTGAAGGCCAAGGATTGCGTGTTCCTGAACTCCCATCAGGTGCACCTAAAGGGAAGTCCTTGCTCCACATGCTCCAGTTGCAATCAGCAACAAGGTCAGAGTTTCCTCCCACTTCATTCCATGGTGTGTCCCCCTTACAGTGAGCCACTAGGCACAGATTCATCTCTGTCAAAGCCCAAATGTCAGCTGAGAACCCCTTATCCCTTCAAATCCAATGGTTCTAACTGCTCCCATTCTGATCCCTTGGATTTCTGTGATTTCTAAGGGATTTATTTTTTGTAGCTACTATTGATTCCAAACTTCTGCTACCTCATTGTAAGCAACAGCGTTGTCTCACCCCTGCACTGCATCAGTGAAGACCCGAAGCTCAGTTGCCTCCCCCATTTCCTCACATGGCAGAATTCAAATGAATGTATGTGCACGTGCACACATCTGGATGTGAGAGGGAATGGCAGATGCTGCAGCAATGCAGACTTAGCAACACACTCAGAATCTTCCTATACTACGAAGGAATCTCCACTCACCTGCCACTCCACATGGTCCCCATCTCTTCTTTGGGACATGCCAAATCTGTTTACATTCTTTTTTTTTTTTTTTTTTTTTTTTGTGGGTACCGGGGGGTCGACCTCAGGACCTCGCGCACCAGCAGGCGCCCGTGCCGCTGAGCGATATCACCGGCCCCTTTTTGGTATGTGGGTTCCGGGAGTCGAACTCGGGCCCTCGCGCTTGCCGGGCAGGCGCCTAAGCCGCTGAGCCATCTCACCGGCCCTCTGTTTACATTCTTATGTATAATCATTCCTCTTTTTTGATTCCTAACATTTACCTTAATGATTTCACCCTTTACCATTGGTGGCTTACAGAAAGAATTTCCCAGACAAAGCCAGCTCCCTCAAGGGGAGCTCAAAAGCCATCCCTGAAGGTGACACATATTTCATTCTCATTATGATAACCCAGCATCCTAATGACCACACTCACCACTAGCATGCCAGGGGCATACCCACGGAAGGCAAAAGGAACTACTGTGAATGGCACCAGTTTGAGTCAAGTGGGGTTCAAAACTTGACTCAGATAAGCTAGAGCTTGTGTGACCTTAGGGACAGTCACCTCAACTTGTTAAATCTTAGTTTTGACACGTCTGATGCAATCGGTAAACATCTTGAAAATGAAACACTCGAATACATACTTACTTCAGTTTCCTCTCCTTTGGCTGCCCCCACTGTGAGCGACCACAAGCCTTCCTGTGCTGGTGGCTCAGTGCCAAGGGATAAAAGCTGACAGCCAGCAGCTTTGCAGCTGGGAATAGGGATGCTGGGGGTAGGGCTGGAGGCTGCTCAAGCAGGCTGTCTCCATCCTTGAGATTCTACGATGTTATATGCAAGATACAGGGGATGTATTTGGCTTAGAAAAATCCTGAAGAAAAGGCTGCCTGAGACAACTGGGAGGCCAGAAAGCTGATGAGCAGCCTGACCTTGAGTGATTTAGCACTTGGTTTTTAGTATATGTGCTGCCGAAGCGAGCACATAGCACTTGGTTTTTTGGGGGGTTTTGTTTTTTGTTTTTTTGGCTCTTTCTGAATTAGGTTTACTGGCTTTGCATCAAATGGAAGGAGGAGATGCCAGGGACTTGAATTAACCCTTATCAAACAGAGGGTGAGGGGAGTGCGGGAAGCCCGGGGCTGTGCAGGGAACTGACAGTCAGACAGCACCATCTGCACTTGGCAGGGATGACAGTCCTGACATAGATGGAACTAGCCAATAAAATAGCTAAATTTCTGCTGTCCTGGCCCTGGCCTGAGTGGGACTCCTGGAATCTCCTATTTAGGATACTGATTTCCTATAAGAGGAGGGCTGGTGGCCCTTAATCACTCTGTGGAGCTAACAGGGGTCTTTGTGAAGGCAGGACTAGGCAGTGCCTGGTGGGTTTAGATCTACCTGGAGGTCCCCCAAGCTCCAGAAATATACCGACGCAGGTTTGTACCAGCCAAGAGAGCAGATTGGTAAATTTTCAGGAATGTTGTGAGCTGGTTATTAAACACAGCCATTATTAAACATTAAATTATATAAACTTAGAATTAAAACATAGGTAAGAAAAACTCAAAACGCATGAACTTCCTCATTATTTTACTATTTATCTTTTTGAAGTTATCGACACCTATTGTATTTGTGTGGTGGAAATACTATATAATTAATTGTGTGCCACTGCCCCTCTCTTCCCAACTCCACCATTCAAAGACACCACACTGGTAGCTTAGAATCAGCCACAGTGGGAATTGCTACATCAGAGATGGGCAAACACCACATAGCATGTTTGTCACCCCTGTGAGCTGGTTGTTAAACATTTGTGAGTGCACCACCACTCCTGGGTGACACAGAAACTGAGATGCCTAAGCGCTGAAACATTTTCGTTCCAAGGAGGTAGGATGTGTGAAGATGTTCTCAGAAGCAAGGGTCCTGGTAAATTGTGCACCGCCTACTCATTGAAAACACTACTTCATGTGTGTGCGTGTGTGTGTGTGTAAAACAGCTTCTGTGTTTTTCATGTATGAAAAAATCTTTTTCCCTTTGCTCTGGTTCACAAGGTCAGTCTCACCTTGGGGGAGGAGGTATTCCAGCTAAGTTCCCTTCAGGAAAGTGCATGGTTAGCAAATCGAAAGCGTGCTAATTGGCAAAATGAAAATGTGCTTTAAAGAATAGATCTTAACTAGGCACCAAAATAGTTCATTTCCAAGTGGTTTATACAGCAATACCAATGTTAACTCTTCCAACATAGAAGAAATCATTTATAAATGATTGTTTTGCTATTTTTGCTTCTTATTAAAATTATTACTGTGGAACAGGATGCTTTGTTTGCCTTTGTTCCTCAAAAACTCTGTGCCTTTTGGTTCTTTTAAAGGAAGAATCACATGCTGAATCTACATGTTATTATTTTTATATTGTAAAATGAGGGAAATTCTTCATAGTAACTTCGTCCTATTCACTTGCACACCAGCTGCATTCTGAAAAACCATAATTTTCCTTTCAAACAGAGAGTGCTGTCTGAATTGTAATATTGCCAGCTCTCAACTGTCAAGTTGATGGGGGAAAATGTTACTGCAGATGGTAGGAGCTTGTCAGGGTCGGCTCAGCATGCTCTCCTGGACACTTGAATTAAGATTCAAATGGCAAGTGAGAGCTGAAAGCTGTGAAAAATGGCTGTGCAGTGCAGGCAGAGGTCCCGGGGGACTGGAAGAGCCTGTGCCCACCCAAAGAACTCTTGGCAGATCAGGGGCATCAGGCCTGTGCTCGCCTGACATTTCCAGAGGCTTCCTGGGAGGAAGTGGTAAGAACTTTGGGAACAAATTTATGGTCAGCACCAGGCCCAAGACCCTTGAACTGCTGCTTCTCTACCACCTTGGCTGCGGTTCTAGCAGAAACTGCAAAAGGGGCACCAGTAGAGAGACCTGTAGGCTGGCTACAGACACCTCCCCAAGTTGGTAGATCGGGATTGCCTCCCCTTGAGGAACAAGCCTGTGAAATTTCCCTCTCTGTTCCCAGTGTCCTGTGTCTCTCCTCTGTGATTCCTGGCTTCTTGCTGCTGGACCCACCTGTCTGTCACACTGGTACCCACTGCTTTTCTTTCTTTTTTTTTTTTTTTTTTGTGGGTACCGGGGGTCGACCTCAGGACCTCGCGCGCTAGCAGGCGCCCGTGCCGCTTAGCGATATCACCGGCCCTTTTTTCGTATGTGGCTTCCGGGAGTTGAACTCGGGCCCTTGCGCTTCCCAGACAGGCGCGTACGCCGCTGAGCCATCTCACCGGCCCCCCACTGCTTTTCTACTGGCTGTTGCTTGCATTACAGCTTTCCTAGATCTGGAACGAGGCTTCTCCCAAGGGTTGCAGCTCTTCTGCCAGCCTTAGGTCTGTGTACTTTCAGTGACTCACAGCTCTTTATATCTCCCTAGGGCATTTGTATCCTCATTTATTAAAAAAATTGGCTGCAATTCCCATGAGACAAATGAGAGCATATTTGAGTAGCAGCACTTGTGTCACATCTAAACACACTCCTAACTAAAGAGACATGGCAACTGAAGGGGCTGCCAGCTCGGGGATTTTCTCTTGCTATATAGGGCATTATTAGGACAAGTGAATTAGTGAAACTTGAATATGGTCTGTATTGCATTGTCTGAGAGTATCATACCTGTGTAATTTCCTGACTTCGGTGACTGGATGGATGAGAATGTGTAAGAGAGTATCCTTATTGTTTAAACAAACACGTCAAACATTAAAGGCTAAAAAGATGTCATGTCTGCAACTTACTTTCACATGGTTCAGAAGACAATTAGTATTTATAAAGAGAAAATGATAAAGCAAATATGGTAAGAGTTGTTAACCTTTGGGGAATCTGGGTAAAAGATATGATAGGAATCTTTGTATGAGTATTTTGAATAAGTCTGAAATTATGTCAGTCTCCTTGCTGGGTTCACCTCTCCCCAATAAGTGTCCAGTTTCCTCACACATTGCCTTTGGCTCTCTTCTCTTCCTTATCTATATTTCATCCCTAGGTGATCTCCATTGTATTAATGACCATTTACATGATATTCTCAAATTTCTCTTTTGAACACAAGCTTCTTCTCCTCATGTCAGATTGCATATCCAGTTGCCCACCTTTCATCTCTCCTCAGATGTCTCCTAAGTATCTCAAAGTCACCATGCCCCAAGCAGATTTCAACCCCCGGTGCACACACAGCTGTGCTCTGCAGCATTTGCTCACCTGTATGCACAATGCCAACCATTTGCTCAGACCAAAAAAACAAAACAAAAGAAAATAAAAACTCCAGGAGTCATTTTTGGCTGTTATTTTCTTCAACCTCTATATCCAATTTTGTTTCTTGTAAAACTTCATTTTCAAACTATGAACCATCTTCTTTCATCGAAAACTAATTTTTTCATTTTTGGCCATGTTTGTTAAGATATTCTGGCAGATCTAAAATCCTGACAAAAATTTACACGCAAGGAATAGTGTTTATAGTCCTGCTTCTATTTCCTGGTCCCAATAATAAACCTGTTGTATGCTTGCGAAATATGCTACTGCTTATTTATGTATTAGCTATTAAACTATGTGCTTTTGTACACATATATATGAAATAAAATATTTATCTCATCACATTGCCATTTATCTGATGAATATAAGGAAAGACATACTTTTTCTGATGAAAAGATGGAATATTTCTGTCATTCACAGAATAACTTTGCCAAATGTTTGTTCTGTGTGACCTACTGCACTTCAGAGATGTCATACCTTATAGTCATTTGAATACAGAAGACCTCATTTGCATGTGTAGCTGAAGTGGGACATAGGTCTACTTGTGGTGGGGAAATCTGGTTCTAATCTTAGTCATCTGAGGACCTATGGTAAAGCACACGTCTGTAGCTGTGCAATTATAAAATGTTAGACTAAGAGTGCAGAGCAGCTACTCCAAGTGAATTTTTGTTAATTAGAGTTTTATAGACAACATGATATAATTTATAACAATGCATATGCCCTTGCAGTAGAAAAAAATTTAAGCAGGTCTTTCAAGGTAAAGCCTCAGCTCCAACCCTGCAAATGCTGCCGAGGATACTTAGGAAACGCGGCATCACTTGATCCGAAGACAAGATACTCGATGATGGGCCCTCAGTAGTACAAGAGCTCCCAGTTCTCTTCAACCTGTTCATACTTTTGGGGTCAAGAAAACAATATTACACAGAGCTCTTTGGAATTGAAATTATTTCATGCATTAATGTATCATGTATGAAAATGAAATACATTTTCATACATGAAATCAAAAAATGAGGGCTAAATAAAAATATTTTCAGATTAATAAAGGAAAATCTAAGAACTTACTATCAGTAGACCCTCAGCATAAGAAGTACTAAAAGATTTATCAGTAACAAGAGCCTAGATGGAAGACACTGTAAAGCGAGAACAAATACAATATTGTAAAGCAAGAACAATAATAATTATTACTTATGGGCTTAAGATTTTTGAAATAACAGTAATGACATATAACTTGGAAGGAGGCAAATGTAATGAGGTTCTAAAGGTTGTATTTAGTAAAATTAAGGGTTTTTTTTAATAAATTTAATTAAAGTTAGGAATGAATGAATCCTTAAATTTTTGAGGTAATCACTAAAAGAACCAAAACACAAGATATAACTAATGAATTAACAGAGGTTGGGAGAAAATTGGATGAGATAAAATATATAAACAATCCAGAGAGAGAGAGAGAGAAACAGAGAGAGAGACAAAGAGAGACAGAGACACAGAACATGCAGGACAAATAGAATACATAAGATCATAGATTTAAACCCAAATAATTTAGCATGCAAACAAAATATAAATAGATTAAATGAGTCTTTAAGAAAAACAGATGTAAAAACCCTAATTATGCTTTTTTTTTTACAAGGGATGCTTCTAAAGGGTAAGGGAAGAGATTGAAAGCAAAAGGATGGAAGAAAAAAATATCAAGTATTTCAGTTGGGTTATTCAGAAAAATAGAAGCCTCTTTAGGCATTTTGAATAGAGATCTATTTAATAAAGGGAATTAGAAGCTTACACAATCTTTTAAATAGCTGGTGATAAAGATCAGGAAGCGAAGATCAGCAAGCTGCTTTCATAGGAAATCTGCTTTCAGGAAAACAACAGTGGAAATTCTCAGGAAGATTAATGATTGTTTTTTATGCAGCTTCCGAATCTTGGGAGTTGGCCCTCATTAGCAGAATTTTATCCAGACTCAAAAAAAAAAAAAAAAAAAAAAGGAAGGGAACATTACAAATTATAGTTCTAAATCTCTCCTTTGAAGCAGAAATAAATGATAAAGGCAATAGTTATGCTGCCTGATTGACAAGAAGTCATCCAGCCCCAAAGGAAATGTGCATAGCTATAGTAACACTAACATAAACTCTAATGTCAAAGGCATTACTTGACATAACAAAATCATTTCATAATACCAAAACATTCTCCAGGAAAGTATAATAAGAGTAAAATGTGTACATGCCTAATAACAAAGTTTTAAATCATATGAAGCAAAAATTGACAGAACTATGAAGAGAAATAGATTTTAAATACCTCTCTCAGAATAAACAAATTCAGGGCCGGTGAGATGACTCAGCGGCGTACGCGCCTGCCTGGCAAGCGCAAGGGCCCGAGTTCGACTCCCAGATCCCACATACGAAAAAAGGGGCCGGTGATATCGCTCAGTGAAACGGGCGCCTGCTGGCGTGCGAGGTCCTGAGGTCGACCCCCGGTACCCACAAAAAAAAAAAAAAAAAAAAAGAATAAACAAATTCAGCAGAGATATGCAAGATTTGAAAATATGAATGAGTTTGACTTAAAGGGCTCATATAGGACACTGCTCCCAGGAAATCCATTCTTTTCTAGTACACACAGAACATTTACAAATATTGACAATATCCTGTGCTGTAATCTCATCTCAACCAATTTCTAAAACTCAAAATCGTAAACAGCATGTTCGAGAGCCTTATAGAAACTAAGCTAGAAATCAACACCAGATAAAATTACTGTCTTTTAGAAAACAAGAAATCATACCTTTGTGGTTTGGGTCTTAAATGTCCCTCAAAGGGTGATATGTTAAAGGCTTGGTTGCCAGCCTATGGCACTACGGGGGGGTGGTAGAATCTTTAGGAGCTGGGACCTAGTGGAAGGAAGTTAGTTCACTGGTGTGTGTCCTTGAAGGGAACACTGAGATCCTAGCCCCTTCCTTCACTCCTCTCTTTTTGCTTCCTGGCTGCCATGAGGTGACCAACTTTATTCCACTGCATGCTCTCCATCATGTTCTGCTGACCACAGGCCCCAAAACAATGGAGCCAAGTGATTGTGGACTGAAATCTCCGAAAAGCTTCAGCCAAAATAAATCAACCCAAATAAACCTTTCCTCCTTGTAAGTTGATTATCTTGGGTATTTTGTCATAGTGGTATCTTACTAAGACACACACTTCTAAATGATCAAGAGCCAAAAAAAGAATTTTAAAATATGTAGAATATTTAAAATTGCATTTCAAAATAGGTAGAATCAGCCAAAGCAGTGTTTTGAGGAAAATTTATGGCCTTAAAATGCAAGTGTTAGAAAAGAAGAAATACTGAAAATTAAATTACTAGATGTGAAAAAGCAGAAAATAATGACCCATGATCAAGAAGAAAATCAGTCAATAGAGATAATAAACTTGAATAATTTAAACAATAATTTTATAAAAATAGTGCAAAAGGATTAATGAATAAGAATTCAGAATTGGAGAGAACAGAGAATAGATAAGGACAGGAAGAAAAACAACAAGGGGCCAATGAATATGGTAGACAGCGTTTAATGACATGAACTTTGAAGGATGTTTTTAGAATGGGAAAGTTCTAATATTTTCTTTTAAGTTATCTGCTGTAGAATTGTTGATCCTTTTCCAATCTTCATCAAGAGTCTTTTTGAAAGAGCTCACTCATATTTGGGATTGGAGAGTGAGAAACCAGAAGGGGCTGGGTCCTGAAGGTAAGGAGGAACAGCTATATGATGCAGATTGGAGAGTGGGAATTAGATTGAAGCTGAAAGCTGGATGGCGAGATGGCTGGCAGACAAGTAAGCCCCTGGGACTTCACAGCCATATTGGAGAAGGGTAAGAATGCCCAAAGGTATGGAATGGAGGTTCCAGCTGATTTTACATGAAGGAGCAGAGTGACTCACCTGCCATATTATTATATGTATCTGAGTGAATTATTTATAGCGAAGAACATAAAGCTATCTGAAAGGTTCTGGACCTGTATATCTTGGGTGCAGACCTACCCAGTAAGCAGAGTGCTCCTTGGTAAATCTGGAGAGAAGCTGAGAGGGAAAAAAATGATGTGTTAGTCTAAAGTCATCAAGGTATGACAAACCGATACAGGCAAGGCCAACATCTTGTCCATTCTACAATAATGAATGAAGCTATGGGGAAATCAAGCTCACAAAGGCCTGCACGCCATCCTGTGCATGACAGGGCTTGTTGCAGAGGGCCTGTCCCCTAGACAGGACAGATGGCTCACATCTGCTTCACGTTATTGTCTGGGTTGAGAAAAACACCAGCCTACAATGCTGCCTCAGCCAGTGCTCACTGGGGCTCCCTTGACACATGAAGACTATGTCTGATTTATGCCTGCACTTTGCTATTTCTTTTTTATGTTTCATGTCTTTTTGTTCCTCTATTTCTCTTTTACTGCCTTGCTTTAAGCGGATATGTTCTGGTGTACAATGTTTATCCTCTTGTTATTTTTAAGCTATTTTAAAGAGTTATTTTCTTAGTGATTGCTCTATGAACTATAATGGATATTTTATCACACTCTACCGCAGATTAACGTTAGCTTAATTCCAGAAGAATAGAGAAACTCTGCTCCAATATAGCTTTATTTCTTATCTCCTCACTTGGCACAGGTGTATTAAATATGCATCACTAGGAGATGGCTAGGAAATACAACAAATTATTTACAGTTTAATTACAAACACCATATTAGTAATCTGACTACATGTTACTCAAGGCCATATGAAATTGTGATAAACTAAGCACAAGGTCACGATAAACAAGTTTTACTGATTTCCACACTTAAAGCTCTATATTCCCTCACGTGTGCTGATAGAATCACAACTATGTGTACAGTCCCAAGGGAAGAGTGTGTGAACTGCAGCTGAAAGGTGCTAGGTATTCAGTAGCCCCTGATGCAGAGCCAGTGGGTCACTAGGAGATGGAACCATTTTCTTCAGCTGAGATGAGACTGAGTAACTCTTGAATATCGTTTTGCTCTTGTACATCGAGCTGTTGGTCTTTGGCTAGGGTGAAGGCTCTCATGGCATATTCCTGTGCCTGAAATAGAATTGCAATGACAAAAAGACATTATTACAAGAAAGTATAGGGCCGGTGAGATGGCTCAGCAGCATAAGCACCTGCCTGGCAAGCGCAAGGGCCCAAGTTCAACTCCTGGAACCCACATACGAAAAAAGGGCCGGTGATATCACTCAGCGGCATGGGTGCCTGCTGGCACGTGAGGTCCTGAGGTCGACCCCCGGTACCCACAAAAAAAAAAAAAAAAAAGAAAGAAAAGAAAGTATAACACTGGGAAGCCCTACCTGTGGTTAACTCCAGAAACATGGGTGAGAACTCATTACCTTCTCACACCAGCCACTGAGCTTTTGTTGATAAACCTGTGAACACACACTGGGCCCTTGTGGCTGGCCACACATGTGCTGTGTGGGAAAATCCACATGACTTGAAAAACTAAGTATAAATAAGTACACTTTCTTAGCAAAGTGAAATCTTCGTAGGATTTTAATTAGAGCCCTACGGACCAACACTGGGAGGCATAGCGGTGCTAGATCCCTATCATGGTTTAGATCTAAATGTTCCCCAAAAGTCTCCTGTTCAGAGGTGGGGCATTTGAAAGGTTATTGGGTCATGGGGGTGCTGTACTCATCAGTGGATTAATCTGATGAGTTGGTAGCTGAATATGCTGTTAGGAGGTGGGGTCTGACTGGAGGAGGCGGGTCACTGTGGGTGTGACCTAGAAGGGTGTATTTGCTAGTCTTCAGCTGCTCCCTTCTCCTTCTGCTTCCTGGCTGCCATGAGGTAAGCAGGTTTCCTCTCCCATGCCTTTCTCCCATGCCATATCTGCCTTGGAACAAGCTAACAATGGACTGAAAGTTTTGAAACTGTGAGCCAAGTGTCAGGTATTTTACCCTGTGACAGGGAAGTGATTAATGCATTGCCACAAATAAATTACCATGCTGGGGGATAAATTACCATCCCAGAGTTTTTGACTTAGATAAAAGTCCCGCAAGACAACTTGGGAATTTCTATTCCTCCTTGCCTTTCTTCTTCCCTTTTGTTATGGCTTGTATCTAGATGTCCCCCCAAAGCCTCATGTGCTCATAGGGGCTTTTCAGAGGGGATTGGATCTAGAGTGTGTGATGCTGGGATTAAGGATGTGATGCTAGGATTGATTCATGGTGCAATACTAGGATTAAGAGTGCCCCACCATGGGTAGCACGGATAGAATATAAGGGACAGAAAGAGGGCTGCTGTGGTCCCTTGCTACTTCCTGCTTTTGTTGCCTTCTGCTTGCCATTAACTATTTCTCCTCTGCGATGCCCCTCTGCCATGCTACCCTGCATTGGAAACAGCCAACTATGAACTGAAACCTGTACAAAGTGAACTAAATAAACCTTTCCTCTAACTTTGGGTGTCAGGTATTTTTGTCTCAGCAACAAGTAACTAAGATATCTTTTTATTTATTCATTTGAGACAGGTTCTCACTAAGTTACCCAGGCTGACCTCATACTAGCTTAGTCCTCCTGCTTGTCTTTTTAAGTAGCTGGAATTATACCCTCCTTCATTCTTTCTAATAAATATTTATCAACTAGTTACTATGTTCCAGATACTATGACTATAGGCAGAAATTCTTTTCTTAGAGTTTATAATATAGTAAGGGAGAAAGACAATAAAACATAATAGTATTTTAAATAGTAAAAAGTGGTAAAGAATAAGTAAAGCAAAAAAGTGGATTTGGAAGCATTGGAGGTGACAGTGGGTTGTTTTTTTTTTGTGTGTGGGTACCGGGGGGACGACCTCAGGACCTCGCGTGCGAACAGGCACCCGTGCCGCTGAGCGATATCACCGGCCCCTTTTTCGTATGTGGGATCCGGGAGTCGAACTCGGGCCCTCGCGCTTGCAAGGCAGGTGCTTTACGCCGCTGAGCCATCTCACCGGCCCGACAGTGGGTTTTTGTAATTTTAGACAGACAGACTAGGGAAAGCTGCACTAAAAAGGAGAGGGCTGAGTAAAGACTCATCGCCAATCTTGATGTGTAGATGTGTCCCTTTTGTCTAAAGACCTCTTGTATACCTAACCCTCTGAAAATGCCTTGGGGTAGTGACTTCCCCAAAATTAGGCCTTACACCATAGAAAAGAGGTTTGTCCAATGTAAATTGGAAAATGTGGTTGAAAGAGCTCCCTATTCCCTGACAATTCCGCCCCTATTCCAGTCAGAGTGGGTGCACCTCTTTTGTGTTCTCACAATGCCCTGGGCTGCTCTGTCACACTCTACTATAACCCCTGACTGTGAGCTCCTCCAGGCCATGCTGTGCAGTAGGTGGTTGGTAAATGTCTGCTGAAGAAAGGGAAGAAGGAAGAAAGGAAAGGAGGGAAGGAGGAAGGGAATCTTAAAATTTCCCATGTTACCCACACAAGAAAGGTTCCCTTCCAAACAGCACCCCCACCCTCTCTCTTCCTAGCCTGCTTTATTTTTCTTTATCACACTTTTCACTATCTGAAACTATATTACACATTTATATGTTTACTTGTTTATTGTGGCTTCCCCTCTCCCAAAATCCTAAATCCCCTGGAGAGAGGGAACTTCTCTGGTTGTTCACCACTGTATCCCTAGTCCATAGACTAGTGCCTTGAATGGAAGACCCTCAATAAATACGTGAATAAAGGAGTAAATCAGTCAATTGATAAATTAATAAACCTGAGATATCCCACTACTATCTGTAAGACACTGGGCAAATAACTGACCCTCTCTGTGCTTCAGTTTCCTTTACTTCTGTAAAGCAGGGATAATAAAATACCAACCTCATAAAGTTGTTATGAGAACCATCATATTAAGTATGATAATTATGTAAAGGGCTTAAGCCACTGACTGATATATAATAATCATAACCTTAACCCTAACCTTCTTACCTTTTTCACTGGTTCACAGCAATTCATTCCTACCTGAACCCCTGCAGGAATAGAGACCTGGGTAAATGAGTGTCGTGGGAGTGGCCACTTCACTCTCCACTGCCCTGCAGGCTTTTTGGCACTGCCCCAAACTCAGTTCACCTTTGTGAGCCCGGAAAGTTTCCCTTGAGGGAAGAAGGCAAGCCAGGTTCTATCTTGGAGGCTGGACTCAACAGGTAAGAACTGTCATGAGCATCTGGACTTTTATAGAGGGAGGGCTTGTCTTAGGCCAACACCTAGTGGGACCTGGCAAAACACAGCTGAATCCATATACTAGGTGAATTCCTATCTCCATTTTTGATATGCTGATTTTCTAGGGAAACTTGCCTTTGAAGAATTCATCATCTGGTAGTAAAGCATGATCAGAGTTTTCAGAACAAGGACAGTCTTTTGAGGAGCTTTGTCAGAAGCTGATTCTCGAAAGTTCAAGATGGAAGTCAGGATCTGAATAGCTTCTGCTTCCTGGGCTTCATCTGCATTAGAAGGGGAGGAAAGAAACACAGGTCCTGAGCAGCTGAGCCCGCCCTCATCATAAGCACTCAGCTGTAGGGCGCCTGGCCCTCTGAAGCCTCCCTCAAGGAGCTCTGGTAGAAACAGCACAAATACCAGCATGCTCCTTGCTGAGACGAGGACTGCCTCCACTCGCAGAGCAGGAACCAGGACAGTGGTGGGCAGCTCTCTGGCTTTGCCTAGCACCTCATTATCACAGCAACCTTAAAAATGCTCTTCCACAAGTCCCAAAGTCCTAAGCACTCTCTTTCTCTCAGACTCCAAGTCCTAAATCTCTAGGACTCCCAAATACAGGGAATTTGTCATAGCTGGATTCCTTGGGTCCAATTCCTTGAGTGCCACTTCTACTCCATAACTGAGAGAAGGAGCCAGGGGCACTTCTGGCAGCCACAGCAGTTAATTCCTCTCCCAAACTCCAAAGATGCTTAGGCAATAGTCTTTCTGCTCCCTCACATGAGACTATTTAGTATTTTCCCCAGTGGTGTTTGGTCACACATTAGTCACTATTTTTTTTTTTTTTTTTTGTGGGTACCGGGGGTCGACCTCAGGACCTCGCGCGCCAGCAGGCGCCCGTGCCGCTGAGCGATATCACCGGCCCTTTTCTCGTATGTGGGTTCCGGGAGTCGAACTCGGGGCCTTGAGCTTGCTAGGCAGGCACTTACGACACTGAGCCATCTCACCGGCCCACATTAGTCACTATTTATTGAGCAGTTATTATGGACCGGGTACTTACAAGTACATCTTTAAGTAATAAGCTTAATGATAACAAAAAGGGCAGACACCATGATATTAAGGTTGGAGACTTCTATGATTTCCAAGCTTTCTGCTGCAAGAGGAACCACTTTTATAATGAGAAAAAACTCAATAGATTTATTAATTTTTTAAACTTTCGCTCAAAATCTTTCCTCCAAAGTCTCACTTCTTCAACACCTTTATTAATTTTTTAAACTTTCGCTCAAAATCTTTCCTCCAAAGTCTCACTTCTTCAACACCACCCAACTTTATTCACTTCATTCTGGGACTCATCTTGTAATTTCATTTGTACTTGTGGAAATGTTCTTTCATTATAGTGCATACGTCCTGTGTCACTGGCTGCATGGGATCGTTCTTCTGAGTGGAAATGAGATCCCCTGGCTTTCCCTTGTCTCAGAGGGCATGGTGCCGTCTAGTACTACTCAGCCCTCGGCCTCTGCTGAGCATGGGGGTAGAGATAAACAAATTTTGTTCTGCTACTGAGAACCTCATTGTTCTGTAAAGGAAGAGGATAAGCCATCAGAACAAACCAGCAGTGAGCCTTCTTTGGCTCGAGTGCCCTGGAGGAATAACACACAAGAGAAAGCTGTTCTGAAGAAGCCATGGGGGCACTCGTTGGGTCTTTGTTCCTCCAGATCTGCCCCTTATGATCCCCTGAGCGCTATGTGTCATGATAGGGATCTGAATTATTCCCAGCACTGGTAAAAGCTCTGACCCTCATCTCTAGTTTTCCTCATTAGTAAAATAGGGAAGGTGGCACTAATGTGCCCCATGATGGGAAAAACTGCTCTCCCCGTCAGGGGCAAGTCCTGTGTATTAGGTAGGAAAAAGTCACTGCTCTCTTAGGGGGAATTGCTACTTACCCAACCCGGTGTCATTCACAAATCGTTTCCCTAGTAAATCTATTTGTTGGATGCGAGCCTGTGAGAGGACTTGATAGTGATCGTACAAATATTTATGCCAGATCTCTGACACCTATTGGGGAAGGAGATGGCAATCAGACAAACAAGCCAGACCTCAGCTGTTGGACCTGCCAGGTGAAAGCACAGATTCCGGGGCCAGCTTTCCTGAGTCTGAAGCCCCCTCTCTCATTGTGTCTGGGGACAGAGGAATCCTTGAGAGCCTAAACAAACCTTGCCAAAGTGAGTGTGGCAAGGAGTGGGCAGCAGAGGGCACGCAGCACACTCATCTGGGGGTGGAGTCTAAAACACTTGTGGGGCACATACCATACTAAACACTTATGGCCTTACAACATGCAGTGTGCTACTGTTCTCATTTTACTTGTAAATAAACTGATGTTTAGAGAGGTTATGATCACACTTGACTTTTGGGAAGATCTGTCAAGAGGTATAGCCTGGATCTAAACCTAGATCTGACTGACTCCAAAGCTCATTGCTTTTCAGTGTCTTTCTAAGAAATGGGCCTAAAATATGAATCAACCGTCACAGCGTGAAAGCCTGTCTCGCACACAGCGATGGCTGCTGGCTAAGTGAGGTGGTGCCAAATGAAGACAGTGCATTTCAGCACATGGAAACAGCTTTAATTTGTTACATATAAAGATAGAATTTTTTTTTTTTTTTTTTTTTGTGGGTACCAGGGGTTCGACCTCAGGACCTCGCGCGCCAGCAGGCGCCCGGGCCGCTCAGCGATATCACCGGCCCCTTTTTCGTATGTGGGATCCGGGAGTCGAACTCGGGCCCTCGCGCTTGCAAGGCAGGCGCTTACGCCGCTGAGCCATCTCACCGGCCCTAAAGATAGAATTTTATAACTATCATTCTCATGTTCTTTGATCCCTTGACAGGACCTTGCACCAATAAATTTCTCTTAAAAAGCTGTTCTCTTCTGTCACATGCTATAATAGGCCCAGTTAGCTTGCCCCTATGGGTGTGACAGAGCCAAAGAAGCATCCTATGGACACTAGAGATTAAGTTATTTTGGTAGTGGAAAAACAGAAAGAAAAGTAGAGTATGTATGTCATATATCAGGCTATGTAACCTTGGGCAAGTCACTTTATATCTCTAAGCCTTATTCTTTTCTTTCTTTCTTGTTTGCTTGCTTGCTTGCTTCTTCTGCCTTTTTTTTTTTTTTTTTCCCCAGTACTGGGAATTGAACCCAGCTCTTTTTTATTTTTTGAGATAGAGTCTTGCTGAATTGCTAAGTTGCCCAGGATGGGCTCAAACTTGCAATGTTCTTGCCTGACACAGTACTGGGATTAGAGGCATGCACCACCATGCCTGGCTGGTATGATTCTTCCTTTTTTTTTTTTTTTTGTGGGTACCGGGGGTCGACCTCAGAACCTCACGCACCAGCAGGCACCCGTGCCGCTGAGCGATATCACCGGCCCTTTTTCTCGTATGTGGGTTCCGGGAGTCAAACTCAGGACCTCGGGCTTGCCAGGCAGGCGCTTATGCCGCTGAGCCATCTCACCAGCCCATGTTTCTTATAAATGGTCTGACATTAGTTATAAGATACCAGACCTAAATGTTAAGGCTCAGTTCCCACATTCCCCAGCTCACCTTAGTGTACAATGTATCTGCCAGGTCCAATTTTTTAAGTCTACAGAAGATATCAGCCAGGTGGAAGTAGCCTCCAGAGGTCCTGATATCCTCTGCTCCAAATGCACAACTGGCAAAATAAATCTATTGCAAGAGAAAGGACAGTGCTTAAGTTCCCTTTGCAAAGCATATGTATCCAGAATACATACACAGAAAGAAACTTTTACAACACCCCAATGTAAAAATGGGCTAAGGGGGGCCGGTGAGATAGCTCAGCGGCATAAGCGCCTGCCTGGCAAGTGCGAAGTCCTGAGTTCGACTCCCGGTACACACATATGAAAAAAAGGGCCAGTGATATTGCTCAGCGGCATGGGCACCTGCTGGCACGCGAGGTCCTGAGTTCGACCCCTGGTACCCACAAAAAAAAAGGGCTAAGGATCTGAATAGACATTTTTCCAAAAAATATGTACATGAATAATAAGCATATGAAAATTACTTAACACTAATAGTCATTAGAGAAATGCAAAATAAAACCATAATGAGACACCACTTCATACCCAATAGAATGGCTATAATATAGAAGAAAGACAGAAAATAAAAAGTATTGGTGAGGATCAGGGGAAAATGAAACCCTTATACTTTGCTGTTAGGAATGTAAAATGGTACGGCCTCTGTGGAAACAGTTTGGCAGCTCCTCAATACGTTAAACATAGAGTTACTATATGACCCAGCAATTCCTCTTCTACTACCTACTGAAGAGGAATAAGAATGTGCATCCACACCAAGACGTGTACACAAATTTTTGTGCAGTATTATTCATAAGAGCCAAAAAGTAGAAACTACTAAAATGCCCATCACCTGATGAATGGATAACCAATTAGTGTCTATCCAGAATATGGACTGCTATTTAGCAATAAAAGGAATGAATTATTGATACATGCAACTAATGCAAGATGAAAGAAGTCAGATGTCAATTCCACATATGATTCTGTTTATATACAGTGTCTAAAACAGATAAATATATAGAGACAGAAAGTGATTGCCTGGGACTAGGGTGGGAATGTAAAATGACTGCAAATGGAAATGAGGGACTTCTTTGGGGTGATAGAAATGTTCCAAAACTTGATTGTGCTTATGACTGCACAGCTCTGTAAATGTGCTAAAATTTATTGACTTGTACACTTAAAATGAATTTTATGGGATATACCAGTAAAGTTTTGTGATAAAAGAAAAATAAGCTAGGCTGAGGAATCTGTGCTTTATCCAATTCTTAACTGCATGGCCCAGGTCAAGATAGCATGTGCCTCTGCTTAACTTGTTGGAGGATATGGTTTGGAAAATAGAGAAGAAACACAAATGACTTGGATTGCTCAGGGGCCAGGAGGAAGCAGATGGTATTCTCAAAAGTATTACCTGAAGATAGTTTAGTGGAAATATTATTTGAGATATGGAAGGGTTAAAGAACCAGTAAGGGCTAGTGAAGCACTAGGGACAACCAATAGCAAGAAGCTATTACTATCTCTAGCCCCAGAAAGCAAGGGTAGATAGCAGGAGTGACAGGCCCCAGCCAGTGCGAAGAATGCCACTTGACAGGAGCCATGGCCACTAAGGAACAGCGAGTGTCCCTGCCATAGCTGGGCTGGGGCAAGAAGAAGAAATCCCCCAACCTCTCTCTCCCCCACCTTCTACTTCCCTCCTCTGTCTCCCTCTCTCCAAAGCCAGACAGCAACAGATCCACATAGTTCAGCCTCCCAGGTCAGAGAGAAGGAAAGAGAATGAATTTGGGGTTTGGGGGTGGGGGGAGTAAGTATCATGAGAATGAATTTATGGGCAACCCTAAATGCAGTGGCAGCCAAGCAGAGGGAGTGTCGTCCATGGACAGGCTAGTGGAGAGGCTAAAGAAACACCTAACATCTGTGGAGATTGCAATCTGACTCAGCCTAACCAGATTTCTCTCTGGCAATACTTTCCAATACCGAAAACCTAAGCGGAATCTCATAATTTTGAAAGAACAGCCCAATTATTATTCCCATCATCTTATCTAACATTTGTATAGAGTTTTAGAGTTTGTAAGTGCTTTCTCATAGATCTAGCTCATTTAAATTTAATAACCACACTCTGAAGGAGATATTAATGTTATTTTAAAAAGTAACCAAAGCAGTGTACATATACTGTTCTATTATTAATCTCTGCAATAACCCAATGTGTCCAGAGGTTTTTTTATGATTTCTATCTCTGAAAGAGGTTAAATAATTTACCCCAAACTATGTAGCTGATGAAACAACAGAGCTGGAACTAGAAGCAAAGCCCTTCCCTTAACCAGTATGAAGTTGTCTCTCCTTATTATCCTCAGAGCTACTGAGGCCTGGCCATGGCTGCATAGCCAGGGAATGGAAAGGTCTGAAGTCAGGACATAGGCTTGTGTTCTGCTGATACTTGACCAAATGGCCAGTTGAAAACAGGAAATTTCAGGGAAATGTTCATTTAAAAAACAAAACAACTAAACTACCAGGTGTTTTATAACTTAGCTTGCTTACATCATTGGCCAGATGATAACGGGCTTCCTCATAGTTTTCCTTAGCCATGTAGAGGAGTCCCAGATTCCGATGCAGTAAAGAGTAGGTGGCATTGCTACAGTCAGTTGACTTGAGGACTGTCCACTGGGCTTGTGAGAGATATTCTTCGGCTTGAACGATCCGGCCCAGACCTGCCCAAAAGCAATTAAGAAGGTTATAATTCATATTTTGACTAAAGATCACATGATGAAATGGGAGTCATCATCCATTCAATTATTTATTCATTGACTGAAATATTTATTGACACACAAAAACTTGTACATGAATGTTCATAGCAGCCTATTCATAGTAGCCAAACATAGAAACAACTAAAATGTCTATCACCTGATGAGTGGATAAGCAAAATGTCATATGTCCATATCCATGAGTGGAATATTATACAGTTACAAAAATGATGAGGCACTGATAAATGCTACAACATGAATGAAACCTT
The DNA here is from genome assembly GCA_028451465.1 of Erethizon dorsatum. Classification (NCBI taxonomy): domain Eukaryota; kingdom Metazoa; phylum Chordata; class Mammalia; order Rodentia; family Erethizontidae; genus Erethizon; species Erethizon dorsatum. The sequence continues at coordinate 101,245,685 of CM051827.1, read as the reverse complement.
GAAAACATTTTATACTAAATGACAGAAGCCAGATACCAAAGCAACATAGTATATGATTCCATTTATATGAAATGCTAAAAACAGGCAAATTTACAGAAACAGAAAGTAGATTAGTGGTGGCTAGGAGCCCGAGAAGGTATGGAAATGACTAACCGGAAGTAATTGCCAACAGTTACATGGTTTCTTTCAGGGTTAATAAAATGTTCTGGGATTAGATAGTGGTGCTGGCTGCATAACCTTGTGAATATACTAAAACCACAGGATGTACTTTACAGGGTGCGTTTTATGGTATGTGAATTATATCTCAATTTATGAACATATATATGCCAATTTAATATCTTTTATGTACCAGGCCTAGCATAGAGTGATAAGGATTCAAAGATGAATCAAAGCCTTTACCCTAGAAAAACTCACAGATGGGTTGGGGGAAGGCATGTGCGATATGTAAACGTACATATTCATTATGGAATATAAACACAGGGATGGCAACATGAGGTTTGGAAGTGGCAGTGGATAGAAAATGTTTAATTCTATGAAAGGGGTGGAGAGAGACAGTGCAGTGGGAAGAGGCACGGTCAGCTGAGTTCGCACTTGGTCGTAAAGAACACAGCTTTCCAGTTAGATAAGAGGAGAATGAGATCCCTGGCAGAGGTAACTGGTCACGCAAAGTCACAGAGATACAAAACAGTGTGCTGTGTGTGGAACTCAACAGGTCTGTGAGGACGGAGCAGAGCATGGCGGACAGAAAGGCAGAAAATGAAACTAAAGAGGTAGATGAGGGGGAGATCGTGGAGGGCTTAGTGAGTCATGCCAAGGAGCTGGATGCATGTAGACAAAATGAGCGGATTTTCAGAAAGGGGAAGCAAATTGGATTTAGATTTAGAGAGGTCCTCTGGAACCAATGTGGAGGAGAGAACAGAAGAAACAAAGGTAGAAGACTCACTAGAAGATGAAATAATTCAGCCAAGTGCTGAAAAGAGCCTGAGACAAATCAGTGAATGGAGATTGTGTAGATATGAGAGAGAGATTGAGGGGATAGAATGGACAACACACAGGCACTAAGTGAGGTAGAAGGTAAGAAAAAACAAAGTTACCTTTATTTCTAATATTAATATAATTTTGACCCTTAAAACTTTTTGTTTAGCTGTAAAGATATGTAATAGCTGCCTACCTACTTGCCTCCCAGGGAGGCTGTCAGAACTGAATAAAAAATATTCTGCGGAGCAGGAGGCGTGCGTGCTCCGGGTGTGAAGCATTCTGTGTGATGAATGCTGCAGCAATGATGGCATCAGTAACGGGTCAGGAGATGAGAACACAAACTCCATCAGTCAGCCTTCTGCTCCTTTGTCTTTTCTCACAGACCTAGTGCTTGTGTGCCGTAGTTTGGATCTGGGCTGCTCCCCAAAGGCCCAGTCTCCACCTCGGTGCTGTTGGGAAGTGGTGGGAGCTTAAGAGGTGGGGCCTGATGGGAGGCCTTGAGTTACTGGAGTTGTCTCCTCAAAGACGATAGTGGGACCCAGCACCTTCCTCTTGCTTTTTCATGTCCTGGCTATGAGGTAAAAAGTTTTTCTAGGCCACCCACTCACTCCTATACAGATGAGCTCCTCACCCGCGCGCCCCCACCAGAGGCCTAAAAGTAACGGGTGCACTTGATCACAGGCTGAAACCACCACAACGGTGAGCCAAAATAAACTTTTCTCTTCATAAGTCAATTATCACAGGTATTTGTTATGGTGATGGAAGGTGGGCTAACATACTATGTAACCATCCTTTTAGTCTACTTATAATTTTATATCACTGAATTAGAGGAGGAGAGGTGAAGAGGAAGACAAACAAGTAATCTTGCTGTACTAAAGGCCAAAGCGCAAATGAAAATGGGAAAATACTAGGTCAGAAGCAAGAGGCCTTAGTCTGTGAGCTTGCCTCATGTGAACATGGCAAGTCACACTTCCATATGGGCTTTATCTATAAAATAAGAACCTTAAAGTCCTCCAAAAGTTGAAGAAGGAAATGACTCTTAGCTAAGACTAAATGGGAAAAATGGTAGAAGACATTGAGAAATACTGTAAATTTCATTTTTCACTATTAAGTTCTCATTCAAGGAGGAAATGCCAAAGACAGATGAGAAGCACCTGACTCTCCCCTTTTTTTCTGTGATGGCCAGATGGGGGTGTGGTTTGGCCAAGAGCTATCATGCCCCTCCCCTTCACTTCCCTTCCTCCCTGGCAGGGACTGGGACAGTTTGCCTCTGTCCTCCCACCACTTCTCAGGTTACTTCCTGCTGTTCCCTGGCCACCCTGACAGGAGGTGTAGTCAGCTGTCAGCTGTGGTGCACCTCCCTGCCTCCGGCCATTCCAGATGCTGCCGGCTTTTTGGAGAAGTGGTGGGTAAACCACCCTTAACATGGCACTGATCAGGGAAGTATCTCAGCTTATTATTAATATCCCCAGCCTCCCCTAAACTCCCCAAAGCTATGATTAGCACAGCCAGCCCTCCTGAAGATCCCCCAGTTTGGGCCCCGCCAATTTTCACAGAGACATAACCACTGTCAATCAAACAGTCTATGTCTTCCTGTTCCCCCTAAACCATCACTATGACATCTGTGGTTGTCCTGGATACCTCCCGCCTCCTTTGGAGGATGTCTGCTCTGACTGCAGCAGGCTCAAATTTAAACTAAGCAGAACTGAATTTGGATCAATCAGTAGGCTTGGATCAGAAGCCTTGAGTTTAGACCAGTTTGGACCAATCAGCAGGCTCAAGTTTGGACCAACCAGAGGCTTGCAGCATTCCCTCACTCTTCTGGGGTTGGTCTAGGAGTGTTGTCTCTGGTATGCCGAACCCCCTGTGCTGCAGTGTAAGTCCTGTTCAAGTGAACTCTCACTTGAGTGGTCCTGTAAATCTTCTCATGATTTACTTCTTAGTGTGACCTTGGGAGGTCCTATAAATCTACCCGGGATTCTTGTCCATGTGGACAGAGTGATCAATTTAAAATAAATCACTGTAAATCCTGGGGCCTGCAGAGCTCCAGAGACAGGCATTGAATGAAGATCAGTAACAATAGCAAACCAATTGGCAGAGTCAATTGACAGTGTCTGGCATAAAATTGCATCGGCTGGTGGCAGCCAGCAGGGCAGAGAACAGCAACTGGCAGTGGTGACCAATGAACTAGTGTCAGCCAGTGGCATCGGGGACCAGAGCTGAAATGAGAAGGGCTGAGTGCTGTTGGCACCCAAAGCCCAGGGCCACTAGCAGAGCTTCACTTTGTTAAGTCATGCTTTCTATCTGAATGGAGCAAAAGAACCATCAACTGATTGGTAACAGAAGGAAAGCCTTAAAGCCAAGCTGCACCAACGTCTAAACAAGCATCAGATCTACAGGAATAGGGCAGAGTAAGGTAAGAGAATGGGCTGCTGATAGCTCACTAGTGCTTAGTAAGAAATAAGACTGTGCTCAGTGAGTAGTGGGTAGTTCAAGCATGGCTCTTCTATAGAGTGCCTGCCTGGAGGGCAGAGGGATTAAGTGGATGTAGTGGAGACAAAGTTGCTGAAGGAAGCGATGCTCTCCTGAAGGGTGATTTTAATAATATATATATATAGACTAAAAGCCACTTAAGGACCAGTGGCAGTTGTTTGGAAGATGAGGCAACAGGTTTATACTGGGTTAGTGGCAGGTCTGAGACATTATGGGGAAAGATTTCTCAGGACTTGGTGCTGAAAGTCAAGGAACATTGAATGCAGTAGAAACAAACGAGTTGAAGCTCGTAGCTATAAGGTGCTCAGGGGAAGAAAAAAAAAAAACCCAGCATTTACTGGGAGCCTGATGTTTGCCCCACTCTGTGCAAGTTCATTCACACCTGTGATTCAAGTGAGCTAACACCCCTATGAAGCAATTATCAGAAGAATAATTCACAGAAATTTCACTCTTTCAACCATGTAAGTCATTGGGTCTCCATCACTGCGCTAGATGTTCAGTACGCACTGAGACACAACCTCTGACCACAAGTCAGGTAGTAGATTCACAATCAACAAGTAAACAAGAAGTGCTATGGAGGAAGTGAACAGAATAGTGACCAAGAAATAGCAGGGAGGGACCTACTCTGGACATCAGGGAACCAACCTCTGTAAAGGTGATATTCAAGCACACACCGCAGAGTTGACTAGAAGCCAGCCATGCGTGATGCAGAAAGACTTCTAGCCTTGAGGTCAGAAATAGCTTGGTGACTAGGATCACCCAACCAGCAAAGAAAGAGCAGAGATCTTAACCTGGCTTCTCTAATTTGATAATAGCAGTGGATGATGAATAGCCTGGCTTCTCCTTGGAGTGTTACTGAAAATGCCATTTCTATTTGATTAAAGTTCCAAAGTTTTATAAGAAAAAGAGGAGAAGGAGGAAGAGGAAAGACTAAGTATCTGTTATTTTTCCTCTCTAGTCTGGAGGAATCTCTACGATAGGAAAGAAGTATATGCACATGGAATGTGTTTTATGTAGACTTTGAAACATGTTGGCAAAGTTTTAAATCAATGACTTGTCATTGTAGTAAAAACCTTTCATTTCAACATAACTTTCCAGCTTTCAAAGCACTTTTATGTTATTATGCATGAGGTCATTTAACCCTCAAAGCAATCCTATGAACAGGATTCAGATTCAACAGATGCTTACATAATGCTACCTAGGGGGTCAGGCACTGAGAGTATATTTCGAGTAACTTCTCTGCTGGGTGTGAAGACATTGTGCTGAGAAGTACAAGCACAGAGCCAGTTCTCCCTGAGCTTACAGGATGGTGGGGGACAGAGACACGACTTAAGACAATCTCATCAACGAATCTATAACTATTAATGGAGGGAGTGTGCAGAATGAGAGTATTAAAAAAAGACATCCGACCTGGACCAGGGAAGGTTTCTGGACAAGAGAATAATAACCCTTGAGACCTGAGCTCAGGGCCACTAGGAGTTAATTAAGTGGGAAGAAGTGGAGGGACCGGTTGGAGAAGAGCCTTTCAGAACAAAAAAACATCACCATGTCTCTGAGAAATTGAGAGAAGGCCAGAGAGAGAAAAGAGCAATAGAGAGGGAGGGGGAGGGGGAGGGAGAGGGTGAGAGAGAGAGAAAGAGAGAGAGAGAGAGAGTATGAGAGACATAAAATAACAGAATTGAGGTAAGAGGTAAGAGGATTTGCTTGGGGCTAGAACAAGCAGGACCTGATAGGCTGCTTTAGAAATCTGGTTGTCACTTGTGGGGGCGGGGGGGGGGATCCCATTTTTGTGTAGAGGCCAGGTTGGAGAGAGGCCAGAGAAGACGTGGGAGACCAGCGAATGAGCAGTGGTCTGGATGGGAGGTGATGGACTTGGGCCAGGTTGACTTTTCCAAAATCCCATATTTGGTCAGTGTCAGAGATACCCAGAACCTGGCTATATGTTCTTGTCCACTGCTCTTCCCACAAGTCTGAAGGAAGACAATCCAGAATGGATTGTCAGACTTAAGTGGGGTGCGAGAGCGTTTCTGTAGTGAACAGCCTGGTGTGGAGAGTCAGAGCCCAAACGCACGAGGAGTAGATACATACAGAAGAGGCAACCCAGAGGGAGGAGTCAGAGCTCGGCATCTGCAAGGGTGAAAGGATAGGGTTGGAGACGGAGGACTGGTTCATGCTGCGAAACTGATTAAGTATATGAATATATTAATGAAAAGGGAAGCCTGCTTTCTTACTGTCAGAGAAGGGAGCTATAAATATAAAATGGGAGAAAATTAATTGAAGCCTTGGGAGGTGGTGTACTGGACTTGGAAGTAACTCATATAGACTCATGGTCATACAGCTATTAATGTATCTGGACTTTGAAATGAATATAGGTGTGATATGTGTGCATACACCCACATTATTGTATTTACACGTGTTACTTTGTCCACTGAGAAGGCCTGGGAGCAGCGCTTAGTAACAATGAATAAAGCCTAGTGTACAGCACTTGGCTTCCAAATTTCATTTTCCATGGAAAGAAATGAGGATTCCTTGGAGGTATGTTCCAGAAAGCAGGAAAGTGATCAAAGAACAAGGATATGTCAAGGAGAAGCAGAAGCCAGCTTGACTATGAGCTACTACTGGCCAAATCAGAGACAGTTTGAACATCAAACTAATAGTAAAAGATAATAATCCACTGAATAAAATAGGAACCCAAGTCTATATAAATAAATCAGTGACATTGGAAGTTTGATGAGGAATGGGATATTTCTACTGTTCAAAGTACTGCCCCATAAAACTAACACTAAAATTATAATTACTAATTGCAAAGAGGAGAAGGAGTAACACGACAGTGAAGAAGCCTGGCAAACATCATCTTAATAAAGTAATTAAAATGAACATTGGGAATACTTATTCTACTTTATGGAATGAAGTGTTGCCTGATTCTAGAATTGCAAAGAAAGCTAATTGAGATCTTGAAACTAAATTATTGTAATTTGTCCTCTGTCATGTGATTAGAAAGGTTTAGGAAGAGTGGAATGACCGCAGAATAATTTGATATAAATTGGCCTAAAACTTTGCAGGCCTAGTATTCTGGTTATCTATTTCTATCCAAAATTAAATAATTTAAAACAATCACCATTTTATCATAGCAGTTCCCTTTCCCTGTGAAGGATATATTCTAAGACCTCCAGTGAATGTCTGAAACCTCTGACAGTATCAAATCTTATCTGTACTATGTTTCACCATGTATACATACTTATAATAAAGTTCAATTTATAAATTAAGCACAGGGAGAAATTAACAATAATAGCTACTAATAAAACAGAACAATTATAACTATATATTGTAACAAAAGTTATTTAAAACTTATAAATATTTATTTCTGGAATTTTTCATCTAATATTTTCCAGGTGCTATTCACTGTCAGTAGAAATAAAATAATATGAACATCACCTGTAATGGAAAAATTGAAAACACTTGCCAACTTAGAGAACCGAATGAGAAGAACAGAGTATCGCTCTGTGATATTCCTGCCAAGACTTCATACCCTAAGTCCAGTGATGAGGAAATAGCAGACAAACTCAAACTGAGAGATGCCTTATAAAATAATTGGCCTATGATCTTTAAAAGTGACAAGGTCATAAAAGGCAAGGAAAGACTGATCAATTATTCCAGAATGAAGACTAAAGATACATAGCAACGAAATTAAAACTAATTCTGAACCTGAACATTCTGAACATTTTCTGATTCTGTAACTTTTTTTTGCTATAGAGATGTTACTGGGAAAATTGGAGAAACTTGAGTGGGGTCTTCTTAGTAGACAACAGTAGATAAAGTTATATTATAGCTATGCAAAAGAACTTCTTTATAGGAAAAAAACACTGAAGAATTCTAAAGATGGCATCAAATAAGCAACTTCCTCTCAGATGGCTCAGGGGTGGGGAAGGGGGGTGTACACTGTACTCCCAACAATCTTACTTAAAAATTTTTTTGAAGTGTTAGGGATTGAATCTAGAGCCTTACATATGCTAGGCAAGGGCTCTATCACTGAATTTTATTCTCAGCACTTAAAAATCTAAAATGATGGTTATTAAGAAGCATTAAGTAGTATTTCAGTGCCTAAAACACTGTTGATGTTCAAGAATGTCAAATTCTATCAAAATTCCACTTCTCCTCTTGCAGTAGCCACAACACGAGCACCTGCTAAGCCTGTGCTCCCCACCATCAGTATTGCCCCTCCTACCTACAGTGGTGGGTTACTTTATCTCTGAACCATGTCACCCTGACCCCATCTGACCCACAGAGAGAAGAAACAAAGCAGATACTCAGGAAGGAGCAGAGATCAGAAATAAGGCCCAAGAGAGATACTGAGAGCATCAGCGTTGGTTTCTTACAGTATTCCAATCCTAGTGCCTCATGAAGCTTCAACTCCCTTACTATACTCCAGCATCCTAATAAATTTCCTCCTTTTACACAGGCTAGCTTGAGTGGATTTCTGTCAGTTGTAATGAGAAGAGTTACATCTCCTTCCCCACCTTGTGCCAAATTTCACAACTCTGCTCTTACATGAAAAGTGCCTTGATGCCCCAAAGAATAGACACTTTGGTTGTTGGTAAGGCCCAGTACAGCGCTTCTTAAGGGCTCTAGAGTATCTTAAGTAAGTTCCACTCACCAAGGCTGGCCTCCGCCAACAGCAGGTAAGAAGGCACGAGCTCTACTGAGCTCAGGCCACACATGGCCATGCGGAAGCGAAGGGAATGCAAAGCTGCTGGGACAGCATCTTCGTGTTTTCCTTCAAAAATATATTTCTGGGCAACCGTGTAGCAGAATTCAATCAAGTGCTTCTATAGTAGAGAGAAATAGAGCATCAGAAACAATCTAAATGTAAAGGCAAAGGTGGGCATAGATACACCTGGAGATAAGGCCAACATCCTTATCTGGAGATAAAGTCAAACTATTGAAGGCTCACAGTGAGCTTGCAGAACAGATGACATAAAAAGGGCAGCTCTGCACTCTGAGTTCTTCAATATCCAGGAACATGTATCTTTTCATCTTAGTTCAGTCCTTGGAATGAACTTAGTTCTTGAACTAAGTCTTTGAACTGTTATAAGTGCACAATATAAAGCTGTTAGATGAATAAATATATATTTTAATTATAGTTCCAATAAAATGTATGTTTAGCGAAGTTATAGATATATCAGGATGTTCTAAAAATTTTCTGTCTATTTGAGCTAATTTTGAGAGAAATATTTCATTTTTCCTCCTGGAATTATCCTCCTTAGCTAATATCAGAAATAACTTTATATTGTTCTAAGGCTGCTATCAAAGTATCATAACACCAAAATCGATAAACATAGTGCTTACAGTTTAGGGCTCATAAAGTGCTAATTTTTATAGTAATTAAGATGCTATCTATAGCATAATAATGGGAGTCACTTTTGTGAAATCTCCTCCGTTTATGTACTAGTTATATTCTCCATGTTCGTGCCCAAGCTCTTATCACAGTACTTGACACAGGTGGATGCTATGGGCTGAATTGTGCTCTCTCCCAAATTGATGTGCTGAAGCTATAACTCTGTCCTTCAGGATGCGGCTGTATTTGCAGATAGTGCCTTTAAAGAGGTGATATAGTTAAAATGAATCCACAAGGCGGACCCTACCCTAATCTGACCAGTGCCTTTATTTTTTTTTAATTAATTTTTTTTTTTTTTGTGGGTACCGGGGGTCAACCTCAGGACCTCGCACGCCAGCAGGCGCCTGTGCCGCTGAGCGATATCACCGGCCTTTTTTTTGTATGTGGGTTCTGGGAGTCGAACTCGGGCCCTCACGCTTGCCAGGCAGGCGCTTATGCTGCTGAGCCATCTCACCGGCCCTGACCAGTGCCTTTATAAGAAGAGGAAATTGGACACACAGAGACACTTAGGGATGCACGCTCACAGCGAACCACACAAGGACACAGCAAAGAGGAAGCCAGCTGAAAGCCAGGAGGAGAGGCCTCAGAAGAAACCACACCAGCCGACACCTTGATCATGGACATCTATCCTCCAGAACCACGAGAAAATAAATTGCTATGGCTTGGGCCACCCAGTCTGTGGCATCTTGTTATAGTTCTAGCAAACTAAAATAATGAGTATTCAGAGTATGTAGAAACAACTGACTGAATGAGATTGAGGACAAAAAGACATAAAGCAAAGCCTCTGCCCTCACTGAGGTTACAATTTAGTGATCACAACACAGTTCAGTCCTTATCTGGGGTAGTTTCACTGCACCCATGAGCTAACCCCATCGCAGTCCCTACAGGTCCTACCTGCCGCTGCTGCAGCTGCTGCAAGCCATGCTGTCGTTCTTCCTCTGAATTATAGAAGGGCATGGAAGTGCGCAGTGGAATCAGGAGCTGACATATGTTCTTGTGGATGCTGTGCCAGTCAGCATTTTGATGCACCACACCACTGACAAGAAAGACACAGACTTCACTATCTTTATCTTTGGTCCTCCCACTGGCCTAGCCCTACACACCAGAGAAGTAAGTCCAATACAAGCCAGGCAGGAGCTCAAAGCCATTTCTGAGACAGAAATCTCTTTTCTTACATGCAGTTATTTGGTGGTATGTTGGGGTTGGGGAGAGGTAATGGGAGGAGCTCTTTTCTACAGCCAGATGTTCACATTCCACAGTCACACCTGGATGTTGTGGCTATTCTCTTTAGTAACAACAAAGACAGCTTTAACTCTACATTGTTCTAAGGTTACTTCCAAAATGTCTAAATATCAAAGTTGATGAGTTTGAGGATCTTCTTCTTGGGGAAGGAAAAATAATTTATATTTGATGAAGCTCCAGGAAATACTTTACAAACATACACCTCTGTAACTATGCCACCAAGAGTACCATTCACATAGCCTTCTGTCCTCAGAAGCACATATTCCAGGCACACAGAATGCACTGGGAATGAGCCCCCAGCCCCAGAGGTGCAGCAGGTTGTCTCGCATGTAACGATCTGGCTCTTCTAAAACAAAATAAAATCCATTGTTACCATTTTAAAGGTAAGGAGGCATAAGTGTGGCAAGATTAAGGAATTATTCTAAGCCGGTATACCACAGTCACTGTTTCTTAGCCCCCTAGAAAGAAGCACCTTGACAATTTGGTCAAGCTTTTCTGACTGTTATACACACATACTTAGTATTTTTAAACACTCAGTTGGACAGTATAGATATAGAACATTTACATCATTGCAAAAAATTCTGTTGGGCAGCATTACTATACAGCAGTGATGGCGAACCTTTCAGAGCTTTCAGTGATACAAACAGCCTGCTATGGCACATGTGCCATAGGTTCGCCACAATCGCTATAGAGTATCTACTCCCATCCCTCAAATAATTGCCTGTATGCATCACGCCCTGGTCTATTACACAATTCTGACCCTTCCTCTAATCATGGGTTTTTTTTTTTACATTGTAAGGCATAATATAATTCAAATACCATAAAATTTGCCACTTTAAAGCATAAGATTTATTGTTTTTAGTGTGTTCACAAGGTTGTATAACCATCACCCTTTCTAATTGGAGGACATCCTCCTCCTCAAAAATCAAAACAAAAATCCTCTGTACTTGTTAACAGTCATTCCAGTTCTTCTGACATTGATGCCCAGCAATCTACTTTCCGTCTCTCTCAATTTGCCTATACTAGATATTGCACATAAATAGACACAGACAATATGTAGCCTGTAGTATCTGTTCTTTCACTTAGAATAATGCTTTTAAGACATATCCGTATTGCAGTACTGTACACATAAATATTCCATTACTTTTTATAACTGAATAATATTCCACTGCATGCAGATAACACATTTTGTCAATCCATTCATCAGTTAGTAAACATTTGGGTTGCTTCCACTTTTTTTTTTATTTTAGAGAAAAAAAAAATCAATAAAAACAATGGTACAGGGCCGGTGAGATAGCTCAGCAGCAGAAGTGCCTGCCTGGCAAATGTGAGGTCCTGAGTTTGACTCCTGGTACCCACATACGAAAAAAGGGCGGGTGATATCGCTTAGTGGCATGGGCGCTTGCTGGCGCACGAGGTCCTGAGGTCGACCCCCAGTACCCACAAAAAAAAAAAAAACAATGGTACAAAATTTCAAAACAAGATTGTAGGAGACAGACAATGGTTAGTACATTGCATACTGTTATCTTCAAAGCATTTGCTCATATTACAAGATATAGGCATGAAAAATTGATCAAACAATATAGGCACAAACCTTTCTTTTCAATGAATGAATAGCAGTTAGTAGTATAACTATATTAACTATCTTGTGTGTATGTGTGTGTATATATATATTTTTTTCCTTTTCCCTTGCTTATCTCCTTTTCCCCATCCCAGTTTCTCTTTCCTTTTGAACAGTTTCTTCCCATTTCACAATATCTATTGTACATTTTCGATCTTATTTGCTCTTTCAGTATCTTACATTAGGGAGACAATACGATGTTTACACATGTGAGTCTGATTTATTTCACTTATGAGTATGGTCTCTAGTTGCATCCATTTACCTATAAATGTCTCATTTATCCTTCTTTATAGCTGAGTAGTACTCCACTGTATAAAAAGACCACATTTTTCTTATCCATTCCTCAGTTGATGGGCATTTGGGTTGTTTCCAAGATTTAGCTATTACAAATTGTGCTGCTATAAACATGGGTGCACATATAACACTGTGGTATGATGTTTTTAATTCTTCTGGGAAAATACCCAGAAGAGGAATAGCTGTGTCAAATGGGACCTCTAATCCTAGTTTTTTGAGGAATCTCCACACTGATTTCCACAGTGGTTGCACCAGTCTACATTTCCACCAACAGTGGAGAAGGGTTCCTTTTTCCCACAGCCCCTCCAGCATTGGTTATTGGTTGATTTCTTGATGACAGCCATTCTTACTGGGGTGAGATGGAATCTCAGTGTTGTTTTAATTCACATCTCTCGAATGACCAATGATGTTGAACATTTTTTCATATATTTATTTGCTATTTGTATTTCTTCATCTAAGAAGTGTGTGTTCATCTCAGATGCCCATTTTTGGATTGGGTCTTTGAAGTTGGGGGGTCTGATTTTTTTCAATTCTTTTTATGTTCTAGATAGAAGTCCTTAGTCTGAGGGACTGTTGGCTAAAATTATTTCCCTCTGTGGGTTTTCTTTTCACTCTGTTGGTGATTTCTTTTGATGTGCAAAGCTTTTTAATAAGATGAGATCACAGTTATTGATTCTTTGAATCCACTTTTTTTGTTATTATGGCAAATGCAGCTATAAACATCTGTGTACACTCTTGTATGAACGTATGTTTTTAATCTCAGGTATATAGCTAAGAATGGAATTGCTGGGTTATCTGATAACTTTTTAAGGAATTGCCAAATTGCCACCTGTGTATATGTACTTGTGCCACCTGTATGAGAGTCTAAGTTCTCTCTTAAAGTCTAAGTTTCTTTTTAGGAGAAATATTTATTCATATCTCCCCCTTTAAAAACCAAGTCTTTTTTCTTTTTATTGTTGAGTTTTAGGAGTTCTTTATAGATTGGAGGTACCAGAGCCTTATCAGATATATGAGTCACAAATATTTTCTCTCATTCTATGGTTTGTCATTATCTTCATAGTGTTCTCTGTTCCGTAAATGTTTTTATTTTGATAGTATTCAACCAATCTATTTTTTCTTTACTTCCTTGTGCCTTTTGATGTCATATCTAAGAAAATGTTGCCTAATTCAAGATCACACATTTGCAACTATGTTCCTCCTGAGTTTTATATTTTTAGCTCTTAGGACTTTTTGTATATGATTAATTTTTGTATATGGTTTTCTTACTGCATTTTCTTGTTGCTGAGACAAAATACCCAATACACACAAGTTAAAGGAGGAAAGGTTTATTTCTGCTCACAGTTTGTAGAGGTTTCAGTTCATAGTCAGCTGGCTCCAAAGCAGGGTGGCATGGCAGAGGGGCACTGCAGAGGAGAAACAGTCCATGGCAAAGCAGGCAGGAGGCAGCAAAGCAGCAAGCAGCAGCAGCAAGCCTGTCTTCCATCTCTCCCTTTATATTCCATCCAGGCTATAAGCCTTTTGATTGGTGCCACTCACAGCCAGGGTGGGGCTTCCATTATCCACACCCAGAACTAGGAGAATTAATCTGGGTTGGAGGTTGTTTTCTTTTAGGGCTTAAAATACTTCACTCCCAGCTCTCCTTGATTTGAGGGCTTGTGTTGAGAAGTCTGCTGTGATTCTGATGGCCTTTCCTTTATTGGTGATTTGTTTATTTTCTCTAACAGCTTTATATATATATATGTATATATATATATATATATATTTTTTTTTTTTTTTTTTTTTGTGGGTACCGGGGGTCAAACTCAGGACCTTGCGCACCAGCAGGTGCCCGTGCCGCTGAGCGATATCACTGGCCCTTTTATCATATGTGGGTTCTGGGAGTCGAACTCAGGACCTCATGCTTGCCAGGCAGGCACTTAAGCCGCTGAGCTATCTCACCGGCCCATCTAACAGCTTTTAATATTCTGTGCTTGTGCTGAATTTCTGGAATCTTCACTAATATATGCCTTGGTGTAGTTTTTTACCATGGCTAATTGGAGTTCTATATGTCTCACTTATCTGTATGTCAAATTATTTTTCCCTGCTTGGGAAGTTTTTAGCTATAATGCCTGTGAACAAGTTTTTGTTTTTGTTTTTTAATGCCATTTGCCTTATCTTCTGCTTTTTCACTGACTCCAGTCAATCTTATGCTATCCTTCTTTGCATCATCTAGCAGTTGCTGGGGTGATTTCTCATGGTCACTTGCTATTTTTAAGAAATTTTTTTTTCATGATTGCTAACTGCAGTCCTGTCCTCTATATCTGATATTCTGTCTTCACATTGGCTTATTCTTCTGTGTATACTTTCAATGGAATTTTTAATCTCCTGGACATCTGTCTGAATCTGTTTCATGGATTCCACTCTTTCCTATATTGGGTTTCCATCATTTTCCTAATTTTTTTTATCTGTATCTGTTCTAGAGTCACTAAGCATGTCTTTCATTATGGTCACCTTTTCTGTGGTTATCTGAGAAATTATTTCTAATTTGATTGTAAATTGCTTATGGTGAGTAGTTTTATTGCTAGTATTTAGAACCCTTAGGAAATGACTGCTTCTCAGAGGTGTCTTCCAGGTATAGCTGGCTTCTAGGTTTTGAGTTTGTTTGCAAGATCCTACCTCTTCAATTTATTGGGGATGAGAAGTTGCTGTCTCTTTGGCCCAGCCCCTTGTTCTTTGGCACTGGCCTATAGTATTTTTTGTGACCCTTAGCAAATCTCAGTCTTGTCATACCAGGAAGAACAACTGATTAGAACAATTATGTCATCTTGGCTAAAGTAGTACAACCAGCAATAACAATAGCATCAAACACAGCCTAAAAAATGGAAAACTGAGGTATTTGCCACCTTTACCGGTATGAACAAGATTTGTGGTTATATAACAAAATCTAAAACAAACCAGAACATTGTATGCAGTAAATAAGCCCTCAATGTGGTGATTTTACTCTCAAGAGAGAAAATTTAAAAGGGGTTAGGGGGAAAAATAGAGAAATAGAAGGAGAAAGAGGAGGAGGAGGAGAAGGAGGAGGAGGAAGAAGAGGAAGAAGAGGAGAAGGGAGAGGAGAAAGAGAGAAGAAGGGATTAGAAGCAAGGCTGGAGGACAAAGGAAGATCATACAAACTTTGGGAAACTGGTGAAGAAGACAGGAGGGAAAGAGAGAAGAAAGAAATAAAAACAAGAACAGAATAGAACAACAACAAAACTAGAAACTGTTCATACTTAAAAATAAGAACAATCAAGAAAAAACAAAACAACAAAGAGAGAGAAGAGGAGGAGGAGCAGGAAGAAAATAAGGAAAAAAATGTCCATTTCAATGTGTGTCTCTGCTGTCACTGGTAGACAATGTGGGCAAAGTCCAGATCTGAGGTGATCAATCCCAGCAAGGCAGCAATAGCTTTATGGCAGGGTTGTGTATAACCCCAGAAAGCCTGCACCTTTAGCTCCACTGAAGTTCAGGCTGGTTTCTGGTTGTGAGGCTGGAACCTGATTTGTTCAGCCTCACAGCCAGAGTTCATGAGCCTCCTGCCGGCTTGAACTTGGCTCCTATCTGTTTGAACTTGGCTCCCTGACCTCCTGCCAACTTGAACTTGGCAGCCTGACCCACAGCTGTTCTGAGTTCTGAGCTCAGTTGGCCTCTCTCCAAGATGGCTACCAGCCAATCGCCCTCTCCTGGGACACATATGAACCCAGTTAACTCACCAGCCAGTGCAGTCCACTGTGTCCACTGCTCTGCTCCTCTCTCTGTAGAGGCCTCTGGGGTCACTAGTAGTCACTGTGCATCTGCAGGATCGAGCTGCCCCTCCCACATAGTGAGTCAGGGCTCAGGGAGAAAGCGCCACCTGCCACCTCTTTCTTCACTGAAGTCTTTCTCTTTGCTCTCCCCATGGGCCTCAATTCTTGCTTCAGATCCTTGCTGGATCCCAGAGACCCACCTTCCTCCTTCTTCTTTTTCTCATATTGCTATATTCCAGTGTCTTTCCTTACTGGTTTTTAATGTTTGTTTCCATATATTTATAAATATACCAAATTTCCTTCCATAATTGATCATTGATTTCATTCTACTGTCGTTGGGGAATATACTTTGTATGATTTCTATCCCTATATATTTATTGAGATTTGCTTTATGACCTAACATATGGTCTACCCTGAAGAATGCTTTATATCCACTTAGAAGAATGAATATTCTGCTATTAGCAAGGGTGTTCTATAGATGTCTGTTAGTTCTAGTTTGTTTATAGCGTTGTTTAAGTCTTATTTTTCCTTGTTGATCTTCTGGCTAGTTGTTCTATTCATTACTGAAGGTAGGGTATTAAAATCTCTATTACTGTTGAATTGTCTATGTTTTCCTTCAATTTGGTCAGTTCTTGTTTCATGTATTTTGAATCTCTGTTGTTAGATACATATAATCATGTGTTTTTGCATTCTTCTGCTTATTACACATTTTTTTAATTTTTATATCTGGTTTATTTTACTTAGTGGGATATCTTCTAGATTTATGCATGTTGCTGCAAATAGCAGGCTTGTATTTTTTAAAGGCCTGAATAATAGAATAATGTTCTGTTTTCCATATATGACAAATACAATGGAATATCATACTGCACATTTGCTTTACCCATTCATCTAGTGACAGGTACATAGTTTGTTTCCATTTCTTGGCCATTGTGAATAGCACTGCAAAGAACATGGGAGTGCACATCTCTCTTCAACATACTGTTTTCATTTCCTTCGGATATATACTTAGAACACACATTTTCACCGAAGTGTGAGATAATTAAATTTGATTCCATTCTACATTAAACATATTTCAAGACAGGCAACAATAATCTAGAGGAAAAGTCACCAAAGTTTTTCCGTGAAGTGCCAGAGAATAATTATTTTAGACTTTGAGAGCTCCATGGTCTCTCTTGCAACTACTCAACTCTACTACTGTAGCACAAAAGCAGCCATAGAAAATACAAGGCTTTATGCAAGCACCCTCTCGCCTTCCTTCCTCCTGTGAAAATAGAAATATAGTCAAGTATTTTCTTCTTAAACTGTGACTGCTACTATTGAAATGACCGAAATCATTTAAAAGGGTTTTTTTTTTTCGGGGGGAGGTAGTGAATTGCTGTAAACAAATCAATAAAGTTCCATGGGGTATTTATTAAGTAGGGATTTGCTGAGTAATTGCGTGAGCAATGGAAATGGTAACTTATTTAACTGCCTGAACTTTTGTTCCACTGAGAACAACTGACATATCTTGCCTTTCAAATAAAGTGAGCTTTCTTTATATATCTGCGGCTCTGTCTGTAGTCATCTGTCTCACCCTAATACCCAAGGCTGGGCCATATATAAAGAAGTTGATAAGTATGTTTTCAATCATAACTCACAATTAAGTAGCTTGTGAGCCAGACATGTTTCATTTGGGCATTATTATGCTTTTAAAACTGAATTTTATTGTCTTTAGAGAGGGCATTCATTCTACAATGTACCACAGATCTCACTCAAAAGAGTAGAAGGAAATTTATAAAAATGTCAGGCTATTAAATCTCAAATCTTAACTATGAAAAATTCATGAAATCCCTGGGACACAAGAGCATAGGAACAAGATGGTAAAAAAGAAGAGGTGAAGACCTTAAAGCAAATTAAAAGCAGGTAAAGGGACTAGGAACAGTCTCAGTGGTAGACTGCTTGCCTGGCACGCATGAGGCCCTGGGTTCCATCCTCAACCCCTGGGGCTGGGGCAGTGGGGGGTAAGGGCACAGGAAATGAAAATTTATTCATGTCATCTAATACTAGTGCCAACTATTTCAACAGTCTTTGCTGGAGACTATGAGCATACACAGGTGGTTGTGACACAAAAGACAGCACACACATGACAGTCCTATAAATGTTCAAAACAATATCCTGCATTAATGGAACGCAGAGGATTGAGATAATGGAAATTTAATTTCCAGAAATGGAAATGAGGAAACACAGTAAGAGTTGTCTGGGAGGTAAAGAATGACTGTACAGTGAGTTGAGAGGAAGGAGGAATTCCTTCTGGCTGCAGGGATGAAGAGGACAGGGGTGTTTTAAGGAAGAAACGTGTACTCACGCCAGGCAACCAGGTCAAATCTCTCCGAGTGCCATGAAGCCTATTGGCACAAAGATAACATGAAGGCTCCTCAAACTATGTGTCTGCAACTGAATCTGTCATTCATCATCTCCCGCTCCTGTAGTTCTTGCCTAAGTTAAGAGATTCATTACCTATTCAGGAGTTTATTTATCCAACAAATGTTCATTGTTGGGTGTCTGGTAAGTGGGGGCACAGGCCTAGTAAAAGACACAGACATTGGAGAAGTAAACAAAAAAGTAGATAAAAAGAAAAACAGTACTTGTTAGAAAAACACAGGAAGAGTATGTAGATCAGGTTTAGATCTCTTTGAGGTGAAGAAGGAAAAGGAGCCAGAAAGGTTTATGATGGGAAGGGAGGTTCTCGGTGGAGGGAACGGTCTGGGTTAAGACACTGAGGAGCAAATCAGAAGTTCAGTTTTCTGTAAGCACAGCAAGGAAAAGACAGAGCAAGTGTACTGGGAAATGTGGAGAGGTGATCACAGCTTTGCACTTTCTGTTACAAATTCTGTATGATGTTTTAAATGTGGTGAAGCTACCAAAGAGAAAAGAGCAATGAAAACACAGATACCTTCTCATGGGGCAGCGTGGTGAGGGATACAGACAGTTCAAGAACTGACTTCACTCTGTGTCCTAAGTGGTAAGAGAGGGGGAATATCACATGCTTTGAGAACCCTGAAGAAGGATATCTGGACTGGTCTGAGAAAGGTGTGTTCACACTCTCTACTTAGCCCACTGCAACAGCCTCTAAGTCAGTTATGCAGCCTTCAGGGTCCATCTTCCACACTGCCCATCATCTCCCTTAGCACAAACAGCAGCATGTCAGCTCAAAACAATCTACAGCTCGTAAATGGATGAATTCCAAACTCCTTGTACTTGTATCACTGGCCCTTTTAGCTTCTTTCTTTAAACTCCTACTAACTACCAAAATGATTTTAATTTACTCAACTCATAGTAAGAAATGTATTTTATGCATAAAAGAAACAATTCCAAGTAGAATTGCTGTGATACTTTCTATTCTACACTGTTTTTCTTTTCTATAAATGCAGGTTGTAGCTAGTCATGGGGACATATACCTGTAATCCCAGCACTTGAGAGGCTGAGGCTGGAGGATCATGAATTTGAGGCCAGCCCAGGCTACGTAGTACTACATAGTAGGTTGTTGTTTTGTTCTGTTCTGTTTTGTTTTATTTTGGACAAGCTCTCACTATGCAGTTCAGACTGGCCTTGAATTATGTAGCGCAGACTGGCCTCAAACTTGCACAATCCTCCTGCTTCAGCCTCCTGAATGCTGGGATTACAGGTGTGTCTCACCACACCTGAGTACATAGTAGGTTTGAGGCCAGTCTAGGGTACCTAAAAGTGTCTAAAAAAATATGCTGGTTGTGACTTATCCATGTCCTGCTAAGTCCTGACCTGCAGTTTGAAAACCACTGACTGCTCCCTCCACCGCTCTCTTTCCCACTTATCTCTGTTCTTTTACACTTCAACCAAGTAGTCCTAAATGCCAGAAATGCCTTACTTTCTTCACTTCTCCTTCACACAGCAAGTTCCTATTGACCTCTCAAGACTCAGCTCAAATGTTAGTTCCTCGGAGAAACCTTTCTAGATACTGCCCTAGTCACGCTTCCAATTGCACAGGTCACAGGGTTCAGTACACCCTGAGTGACAGCATTTTGTCATGTACAATGTATTATGATTTCTTTAAAAAAACAAATCAGTCTGCTTTGAACTATGTTTCTGGATGTCAGTAATCTAGCTGTTCTATGCCAGGTCCAAAATAGGGCCTAAACTGAAGCAAAAGCAAGGGGATATAAGGTTGAATACATGAGAAGTGACTTCATCTTGCACTAGCCTCCCTCAAACCTCACCGGTGTACCAACTAACTGGCCCTTTCTCTATTCCTCAAACACACCAGTTATTCCCACCTCAGAGCCCACCTATCTCACTTTTCTCACAGCTATTTCCATGGCAAGATGTTGTTACTGTATCTTCAGATCAATAGTCTATTCTCAAGGAAAGATATTACATTTCCTTTACTTGCCTTACAACGCTTCTCTTAAATTATCACTTTTTCTTGGACAGGGTCTTGCTATGTAGTTCAGGCTGGCCTTGAACTTACTATGTAGCCCAGCCAGCCTCCCCAGGGCTGGGATCACAGGTATGTGCCACCATCCCTGGCCCTTGAAATTACAGTGCTTACTCTGTGCCTGTTAGTTTACTGTCTCCCACACTAGAATGTTAGATTTTACAGGGAACAAATCTACCCATTGGCCCCACTAACTTTAGCACCTAGAATAATGCACAACACATAGTATGACCTCCAAAAAAATCTGCTGATGAATCAGCAAGCAAGCAAGGAAGCACATAGGCCATAGTATTGCTAATAGCTAAGTCAGGTAGTGATTGATAGAAGGGACTGGGCCCAAGACAGAGTCAGCACAGAGATGAGGCAAACCAGGCCTGTGGTTGGTGGGGACGAGTTGATAGAAACTAGGCCCTAAGATGGAGACACTATGGCTAGGCCTGCAAACCTCCCCAGAGACAAACAAAGCTATACTGTACCTAGCACCATCTGGTGCAACACGCCTAAACAAAACAACATGTAGAACATGTAGAAATAAGGTAAGGAACACGTAGATAGATGACCAGAACACTCTGACCCTCATCACTACCCCTCCCAGAAATGTCTGTTCTCCTTGCTGTGCTGTCTTGTTTTTCTATTACATTAGTATAAGCTGAATGACTGTACTTGTAAGCCTACGGATTACAGTTTGACCAAAGGCAACCTGTGATGTGATTTTACTGTATATAAATCTCCTAGACAAAGAGCCTCAGTGGCAACCCTCTTTCGGGACCCCTCCTGTCTCTCAGGAGGTTTCTCTTACTAAAACTTTGATACGCTTCACCTTGTCCTGGAGTCCATTCTTCAGCATTGGCACCGTGAGACGCGAACTCTAATAGGTTGGGAGTTACTTCACTTAACAATAGGCATCTTAAGAGACCTGCTTTGAAGACGCTTTGAGAGGTCCCTGGCAGAACGGGGGCTAGGGCTTAAGCACACAAGCCTAGACCCGGTACTGGGACAGAAAGGAAGCTGAAGCGCCGGGTGCCACGCTCCAGAGCCTACCAGTAATAAGTGACTGTGCAAGCCGTGCACACACGCTCAGCCGGGGCTTCGCACACCTCACAGCACAGCCGGCGCCCCTTGGGAACCGCCAGCGG
The DNA here is from genome assembly GCA_028451465.1 of Erethizon dorsatum. Classification (NCBI taxonomy): domain Eukaryota; kingdom Metazoa; phylum Chordata; class Mammalia; order Rodentia; family Erethizontidae; genus Erethizon; species Erethizon dorsatum. Next base: position 101,224,309 of record CM051827.1, on the reverse strand, counting down.
GTAGATGACATTCATGTTACAGCCGGCGGTGTCCGTCTCTAGGACTGTTGCCTGGCGAGGACGCGCAGTACACTGGCGTCACGTGACACCACGGGACCGTCGCGTTCCCAGGGTTTCAAGGGCACGGGGGAAGGGTGTGGAACGACTGCCATCGGGAGTCTATTTCGCAAGACAAAAAACACAGAAAAGAAAGGAAAGGAAAAGAGAAGAGAGAAGACAAACTCCACGGAACCAAAGGTTAAAACCTGTCATAATTGAACATCAATGGGCTCTAAGGCCAGGAAGTCTGTACGGTAGCCGGTAAGGGTCAAATGCAGCCAGTTCTTTACTCAGACTAAGACATTAACAAGACAAAATGTGACTTTCCCAAATGTCCACCTGACAGAGAATAAGGTGCTCTGTCACTCTCCCTAGACTCTGCGGCAGAACACCACGCACTTCCGCACTTGGCGCAATGGGGTGCCTAAGGGCCCACGTACAGTGGCAAACGGCCCACTCACTATTGCGGCTGCGCACGCCCCAGGTACGGGAGAGAGGCGTGGCGCCGGCGTCCGGGGCGTGCGCAGGCACAGGGCCGCTGCGGCACTGATGGCGGAAATGGACCTGGGCGCCGAATTTCCCCGGCCTTCTGGTGTTGCGCGCTGGGCCGAGGTTATGGCTCGCTTTGCCGCCCGTCTGGGCGCGCAGGGACGGAGGGTGGTGCTGGTCACGTCAGGTGGCACCAAGGTCCCTTTGGAAGCGCGGCCCGTGCGCTTTCTAGACAACTTCAGCAGCGGGCGGCGCGGTGCAGCCTCGGCGGAGGCCTTTCTGGCTGCGGGTTATGGGGTCCTATTCTTGTACCGTGCTCGCTCCGCCTTCCCCTATGCCCGGCGCTTCCCGCCTCAGGCCTGGCTGTCGGCCCTGCGACCTTCTGGGCCAGCCCAATCAGGCATGCTGAGCCTGGAAGCCGAGGAGAATGCGCTGCCGGGCTTTGCTGAGGCTTTGCGGAGCTATCAGGAGGCAGCGGCTGCCGGCACCTTCTTGGCCGTAGAGTTCACCACTTTGGCGGACTATTTGCATCTGCTTCAGGCTGCTGCTCAAGCACTCAACCCTCTAGGTGGGTGCCTTAGGAATCCATCGGTGGCCTAAAGGCAGAGGCCTTCACCCCAGCCATTTCCCCCCATACACTGTACCTTCTGCTTAGCCAGCGGACTCACAGCCAAGGCTTCCGAGTTGAACTGACCCCGTACCCTCCCCGATGTGTTACACCATCTGCTTCTCTTTGCAGGCCCTTCTGCGATGTTTTACCTGGCTGCGGCCGTGTCAGATTTCTATGTTCCTGTCTCTGAAATGCCTGAACACAAGATCCAGTCATCTGGGGGCCCCCTGCAGGTGATGGGCGCTTCTCTTGCAGAGATCTGATCCCCTATAACCAATCTTGGGTTAATTTGCTCTTGATCTGGAGATGGCCTTTCTGCATTCTGTATGCGGTAGGCACTGGGGATACAGAGATGAATAAAGACACCGCCCTCCCTCAAGGACCTCACAGTCTAGCGAGGGAGCTGGACACAGACATAATTACAAAACCGAGTGATAAATGCTCTAGTGGAGGTATGTACAAAGTGCAGTCAGATCATGAGGGAGTGAACTGGGGGAGTGGAGGAAGTCTTCCTGGAGATGACTTGACCGAGGTTTTAAACGATGAGCGCAGGGTATAACAAAAGTGGGGAAGGCCATTGTAAGTGGAGTTATGCAGTTGTCGTTTGGAACTGAAGCACTTTGATGAGGCTGGAGAGCCGAATAAAGAAGCAGCTTGCTTCGTAGAAAACTTACTCCTTCTTGGACTTTATCTTGTCCAGGGAGTACGTAAGTATAAAAATGAGATAAAGTTTTCTTTTGAAAAGCACATTCTATATCATTTTGAAAGGTAAAACAGGGAGAGAGTGGAGGAAGAACACTAGTTGGGGGCTATTGTAGATGAAGAGGGATGGGGAGGGGAGTGCTATGGTCGTGATTACCTGGTGTCTTGGAATATGAGGAAGTTCTTAGTCCGTTATTGGGTGATACAAATAGAGTTTATATAGGAGAACTTTATCTGTGGGGTTCTTACAGGGTTAGTTCACTTGTTCTTTCAGTAAGTATTCACTGTGTACCTACTATATGCCGTGTACTATCGTAGGACCTGGAGGTGTAAACTGTGAAAAGAAACATATCTAGCAAGGGAAGTCAAATGCATACTGTACTTGGTAATAAGCACTAAGGCAAAAAAAGTGGGGAACTGGTCTGTGATCCCTTTTATATTTGCTAACAGCTCTTTTAGGGGGCATCCTGATAATTAGCTTAGAATTTCACACTTAAAATTTCTAGGATCCTTAGTTTATCCCACATTTTTTAAGTTCTACGGTATCTTGAAAGTACACAAAATGATAAGATTCCCCTTTGAAGATATTAGGAAATAGATGGTAGAAGTTGAGATAAAGTGAAAATAAAGTCAGTTGCTTGATCAGGACTAAGTTGTGTAATTTCTTCTTACAATTCCAGTTGTAAGTAAATACAGTCCTCTAGCCATTCTGCTAATGTATGAAATATTTTAGACTGAGAGATTTAAGAGCCCAGTCTTACTGGGTTTCTGCCAAAGTAAAATTTGCGTGAACAGATTATTTGAGAATTTGCCTTTTAAAAATAAAGGGAAATGTTTAAGAGAATATATTGAGGTACAGAGCAGGGATGACTCCAGAAAACATGAATATATATGAAGCCTTGAATTTAGGCATTGTTATGAACCCCACAGAAGCAGGGCTTTAAAACTAAGTATTTAATATGCTTTGAAATTTGGTAGTGAGAAATCCCCTTACATTTATATAGGCAAAAATCTGAGTCCCTCATTCCTTAATTTCCTGGTAGGTAGTGACCACTGTTTGCTAATTAAACTTTTCTTTTTCCAATACAGATAACTATGAAGATGGTGCCAAAAATGCTTTCTCCTTTAGTTAAAGATTGGGCTCCCAAAGCATTTATAATTTCCTTTAAATTGGAGACTGACCCCTCCATCATAATTAGTCGTGCTCGGAACGCTTTGGAAGTTTATCAGCATCAAGTGGTGGTGGCTAATATCCTTGAGTCACTACAGTCTTTTGTAGTAATTGTAACCAAAGACTCAGAAACCAAGTTATTGCTATCAGAGGAAGAAGTAGAAAAAGGCATGGCGATAGAAGAGAAGATAGTGGATAATCTTCGGTCTCAACACACAGCTTTTATATGTGACAAAAACTGAACTGAAAAGGTCTTATAGGATTAAAAGTTGTTCAGTGGACCAGAGCTTTTACAAAGTGCAAGAACTAAAATAAATTCTTCGGTTTCATAAGGACAAAGGAAAGGGTAAAATTCATGCTGTGCAGGCAGATATGGGTTGGTATTTGTCTTAATGACTGAACCACCCAATAAAATCACCTGAACGTTATCTGGATTTGGAAATTGAACACTAGAACTGTATCTCACCTTTAAAAGAAGTCTATTTGGAATTATATATTCCACAAAATATAATAGGGGGACTAAATGCTGAATAGCAATCTACTTTATACTATAGAAAGAGGATTATGGATGCATGAGTGGTCATGCTTTGAAGATGAAGTATTTGGTGAGTGCCTACTGTGTTTCAGGCCCTAAGCTAAGTGATGAGGGTTAAAAAGATGAATAAATATGTCTTGTTTGGGAAATGGATGTATAAAAGTTTAAGTATAATAAAGTGTGTGCCCACAAACTGACACACAGAAAGGATGTTGTTTTTTGGAAATTTGAAAATGAAAAGAAAGACATAGAACATAGATGATTGTAGATTGCAGAGCTTCCCACTACATTAACCTTTTGCTTCTTGCCTTAGATTTACTCCATATTCGAGTAACAATTTACCTCAAATATTTTAGAACTGTTCTTGAGGTAAACTTAAGTCTTCCTCCTGGTACCAGGCAGGGACAAGTTGGTGAGCGCTGTCCTGTGGTAAAGAGTATGGGGTGTGGAGACAGCTTAGCCAGCCATGCCACCTATTAGCTTTATAAATTTAGGCACATATCTTAATCTTTTTCCTCACGTATAACATGAGGATAATCTCTCTGCAAAGTGATATTGTTAGTTGTGAGGATTAAGTAAAACAAGATAAAGGAAAATGTCTGGTGCCTGGCAGTTCACATTTATAAATGGTTGAGATTATTAATTTTCTTACTTAGCAACACTTGTCAGTGTCATGCTGGAGCCCTGCTTGATCCTTAAATCCTTGGTAACTTAAAGCTCTTTTCACCCAAAAGTTTGGGAGTGAAAGAAGTAAACATACAGAAGTATAATGCAGGATCCCCTGAATGATCTGTAGGGTGGTCCAGAATACCATTTGAAAAGCTACCATTATTAACTACATTAATATTTGATTTAGTGGGTAAGGATGTAGCTCAGTAGAAGAGTGTTTGCCTAGCATGTACAAGGCTCTGGGTTTGATCCCAAGTGCCACCACATAATAAAATACAGTTCATGCCAGGCGTGGTGGCACAGGCCTGTAATCCCAGCTGTTCAAGAGGCTGAGGCAGGAGGATCACAAGTTTGAGGCCAGCCTGGGGATGTAGCTCAGTGGTAGAGTGCCCCTGGGCTAATCACCCCAAATACGATTCATGATACATCATAGAGTTGGAAACAATAATGTCCTACAGACAACAGATACAATAAATTTTAGTTGAGAAGATTTGAACAGAAGTGGTAAGATAAATACTTCATTAAAGCAGAAAGTGTGACATTGAGCAGAGGAAAAACAGCAGCCAAGACTGTTCTGGAAGCAGCAGGTACTTGAATATGAATTTTAAATGAACTGAACTTAACGTCCAATTGGCAAAACCTCAAAAGCAGTGGCTGCAGTGTTGATGGGGCAGGAAGTAAAAGACTTGATTTTCCTCGCTACATTCAGTCTCATGTAGATGATGACACTTCTTTCAATGTACAGTGAGGATAAAGGGTTAAAACTAGCAGTGATCTTTATTACATCTTGTGGGAGACCGTTTTTGTTAATGCGCAATATCAAAAATCACCACATGGAATTGAAGTGTTTTCTCCAGTTTATTTAGAGGACTTAAAAACCAGTATTTGCACCAGTGAAAATTCCAGGAGTATGTGTGTGTGTAGCAAATTAAAGTGTTTAAAGAAAAAGGAGCTTGAGTCAATGAAAGCGAATAAGAAGGAACTTAATCCAGATTGGAGGACCAAGAAAACTTTCCTTGAGGTGATGTTGAAACTGGAGTTAAGAGGGCTGCAGGTGGTGAGCGTTTAGATGAGAGAAAAAATACTTGCAGGGGCTCTGTTGCCAGAGGGTGAAGGTGAATCACTTATATAAAATAATGGGTAAGATCCATCCAGATACATAATGCATAATAGAGCCAGCAAAGGTTTGGAAAGATTTGTAATTACAATATGACCAAGAAATGTACATAATGTTTGGCATACTAATAAAGCAAAGGCCCCCGAAAACTAAGTAAAAGTGAGCGCTAATAAATACCTGGAATCTCGGCCTAGGGGCAGGGAGTGACATTTCAAATGAGTTTTATTAAATTATGTGGCATTTAAAGTTTTATTTTGCATTCCATAGTAAGAGATACGACTCACCTAAGCCAAATTTCCAGTGCTTAGGACTTAAGGGCTTCAGCCTTAGTGATAATTGTGGTCAGTCCGGTTTCTTTATTTTTGCAATAAGCTGAGTCCAAAAGTGTGATTTCTTAGGCACCCCAGGTGATTAATGGCAATTCTAGGCCTAAAATTCAGAACTCCAGCCTTAGTACCCCGCCTTTTAAAGGATGATTTAATTTCAAGAAAAATGTAAGTTAAGTAGGCCGGAGGGAACATACTCGAGAACTAGAACGTCTGGTTACAAAGTAGCACGTCAGTTGCAAATACTAGCCACTAAATTATTCTGGTTACGGCAGTCTCCAAGCCAATGGGATGAGCCGTACTAACCATACGCTGCAAGAGCCCCGCCCCACGACCCAAAGGCCTATGGTGTGCGCCTTAACAATAATCCTGACAGGAAGAGCAATCCCTGGCACCAATGGCCCGCGTCGTATCTATGGTTCCCGCCGGAAGGACGCCTTTGCGTTGGTGCGGCTAGCGCGGTTGCTATGACGCCTTGGCGTCTTAGGCACCTGCGGCTAGCGTCTCTTAGGCCGGGAATTTAGCTACGCCGGGACCCCTCGCGGTCCCCTCCAAGAGAAAATTGTTGGTCTTCTTCCTGAAGTTCCGACTCAGCCCCGAGGAGGAACTCTTTCATTCTCCCCTTTTGCCACATTACACGTCTTTTCCGCTTTTCTCCCAAGGATGGCCCGAAACTACAGAAGGAGCGCCTTTCTGGCTCGGCATTTCTAGCCCCAGGTTGGAGTGATTCTACCGCAAGGATTCTCCAGTTTTTCCGGAACCAGCTGCCGCAGTCATTTAGTATTAAAATGCCGCTTTTATTTAGAGAGCAGCTTGGGACACGCTCAGTTAGGCAGGCGTTGCTTTTCTCCTTTCACGGGTGAGGAGGCCGCCCGCTGACAGATGACTGCTCCCCAAGGCCCAGGCATTACAAAGTCCACAGAGGCACAGCTCACGCCTACTTGTAGGCCCCGGACAAAGAACTGCCGTTTCCCGGTTTTCTCGACGTTCGTCACGGAGAACCTTGAATCCCGACGAAGCTTTGGAGACCTTTGGTAACCTCGGCGTCAGAGGTCATCAAGTCAGTTACCTTTGCCTTTCAAGCTACTACTTCATCCACTTCTCTCATTGCTCTGCGCACCAGTTTCTTTGTTCTGTTCATTCCACAACCATTTTCACCCTTCCCTGTTCACACTGCATATTATTGAGTGTCCGGTCGTCTCTACCACTTCTGGCATTTATAGACCACCTCCTCCTGTTTTCCTGCTGTGATGCGTTGCGTGGTTAAGTATTTCACACTCTCCAGCTATACAATCATGGGGAAATTTTTCTGTTTCTCTGCACCATGGGGAACGTTCTGTGGGGTAAACTAGAGACTAGAATGAAGAAGGACACATTAGTAAATACATTAAATTGCTGAAAACCTGGTGAGTTTTGAAAAGGGAGGAAAAATAGCGGTTTCGAGCTCATTTCAGGCTTATATAAAGGAGGTTGTTCCTTGTTTATAGTTAAGTAAATATTAGGCTAGTCATAAATATTAGCGACGTGTTTACAGCTTATGAAAATATTATCCAAAAATGATTATATGATAGAGATTTTCAACTTTAAGCCCATGTGAACCCAACACCTGGGGATGATAGAATTGCTAAAGAGAAGACGCCTGAAACACTGCACCTCTTCTTTATGTTAGTTCCTGAATCAGAAAACATTGTATTCGATGTGAACCAACAAGGATTGAAAATAAATACTTTTGGCAAGAAGCATGCTCAGTAGTCTAATAGACTTACAGATGGGCTCTAAGATTAATTAATTAGTAAAATTAATTTGGATCCAGTGAAATTTTATTTTAGCTTGGGAAGCTTGATTTAATTTGCTTTATAGTTTGTGTTCCCTTCGTGACTCATTTCTTCCTCACTGTTTAGGTTTAAATATAAAACTATTTTGAGAATATATAAAGTACACATTTTAAACAGGTATCGAGACCTATAATGATTTGGACATTTTTATGTCTCAGGCTAATTAAAGTGATATTTGTGATGTTCATTCTTAGCTCAGGTTTCCAACTACTGAAAAGTCAGCTTTCTCTTTATAACAGGTTAGAAAATAAAAAGAAGCTCTTCAGCTTTTTTCAACTGTTCATGTTAAATGGAGCTGAGTAAATTTTAACTCTTGAAAAAGTAGGCTACTGGATGCTGTTTTATAAGGGGCTTTCCTTTTCCAATATGACAAGGTTAATACGAAATAAAAATGTTTTCTCTTACTCTAACACAGTTCTAAACCTGGGGGGAGGGGGGGGAGCAGGCTTTTCCCCTAAGAGACATTTGGCAATGCAGTTGTCACATTGGGATGGCCTTCTTCGATCTAGTTGGTAAAGTAGAGGGTTGCTGCTGTACATCCTACTGTGTGCCTAGAACAGCCCATAAAACACAAAATTAATTGTCCAGGCCAAAGTGTCAATAGTGTCAAGGTTGAGAAATTGTCCTAACATATCAACAACTTTTCTCTTCTGTGTCCTTTCTCACATGTGTACATTTTTACATAGTTACAATGTACATTTTGCCTTTTTTTACTTTATATTTTTAAATTTCCCACATTGATGCATTGTTTTCAACATTCTTTTTTAAAGTGTGTTTTTCTTTTGGGAATTGAAAAGGAAAAAACTGTATAATGCTGTATTTAAGATGTCTGGTTGGTTGTTTCTGCATGGTACTGGAGACTGAACCCAAGGATGCTCTGCAACCGAGCTACATGCCCAGGCCGCCTTATTTTTTATTTCGAGACAAGTTCTCCTAAGTTTCCCAGGCTGATCTCAAACTTGTGATTCTCCTGCCTCAATCTCCCAAGTACTTGGGATTACAAACCTGCGCCACCATGCCTGACTAGATGTCTGTAATTTTTGAGTTATATTTGTATAAAAGGAAGAAAAAGGTTAGGGTGAAAAGCCTGGGGTAGGAGGTGCGAGTTGGGCTGGGGAATGGAATGAGGAAGGTAGCTAGCTTTAAACCTAGAAGTTAAGCTGCTAGGGGGGATGTGAGCCAACAATATTATCTCAAGATCTGCCTTTCTAGAATTTTCAAAATTCTCAGCCATCAGGTCTCAGTAAGTCCACTGGAAAAATGTTTGTTCTAGAATGTCATAACACCATTTTAGGGAGAGGGACCTGAATGTCCAAAGTCAAGGAACTACAGAAGCATTGGGATCAGTAAGTATCTGGCATAAAAGGCTAATGGCAAGGAGTAGTGGAAAGTAGGCTAGAGAGAGAGAGGCAAGACCCAGACTATGGAGAATTCCTGGTGCCAAGTTTAGGGACTTGAACTCTGCCTGAGAGCAAGCAGCAGATGATGTGCATTCAGAGCATGTATTAGGTGGGGCTGGCCTGGCAGCAGGAACTCAGTTAAAAATGCTGCCATACTGCACTGACAAATAGATTGTGGGGAAACAAGTAAACCAGAGTTATCAGGTAGTTCAAAAGCAGGTGTAATAGACCCGACACCTGAGGTCTCACTGTCATTGTAGGATAAGTGTAGTTTATGAGAGTGACCACTTTACATTCATTAGGATGACTACTGTATATGATGGATACATGGTCCGATAATATTTATTATTCTTTTCCTCCACAGAAATATGATATTTAGTTTTGTGACTGATCACAAGGCTACATTCCTTACTGTCAGATGTTGACATATGACTCAGTTCTGACTCAAATGCTATACACACACACACACACACACACACACACACACACACACACACACTTAAAGTAATAAGTTTAATAAGTACATGGAGAAACTGGGACCCTTCAGTATTGCTGATGGGAAAATCAAATGGTGCAGCTGCAGTAGATTACTGGTGGTTCCTTAAAAAGTTAAACATACAATTATATACCTAACAATTCCTTTCCTAGGTATATACCCCGCGTAATTAAAGCAGGGACTTAAACAGATACTTGTACACTAATGGTCATAGCAGCATCATTAATAGTGAAAAAGTAGAGACAAACTAATAACCATCAACAGATGAATGGATAAACAAAATGTGCTATTTACATACAGTGGAATTTTAGCATTAAAAAGGAAATCCTGGCATATGCCACAACATGCATGAACATTATACCAAGAGAAATAAGCCATTATACCAAGTGAAATAAGCCAATACAAGATAAGTAATGTATGGTTCCACTTATGGGATGTACTTCGAACAGTCAAAAATCAAAGAGACAGAATGGTGATTATCAGGTACCAGGGAAGGAGGGAAAGGGAAGTTACTGTTTAGTGGGTATGGAGTGACTGGGATAATAAAACGTTCTAAAAATGGTTGGTGGTGATGGCGGACAATTGTGAATGCATTTAATGTCACTGAATTATACACCTAAAAATAGTTCAAATGGTAGCTTTAGGTTATGTGTATTTTACCACAATTTAAAGGAGCAGGGCAGGGAACATAGAAGATAGTAGTCAGAATGGGACATTTGGAGTTTAGAATTCCAGGCTTTTACCACGAGTTAGGGTCATGATAGGACTTGGGGGTAGCCATGGGGACGAGTGGCTGAATAGAACCGAGACCAAAGTTCACCGACTGGGGGATCACAGCCAAATGGAAGAGCTTGGATGAGCTGTGCACTTGGATGTTGACCTGACCAGCAAGCCCCTCTTTCTACAGCCCTGCTTACCCTGCACTATTCTGTCTCCCCCAAGCATCTAGTGTCCCTCTCCTCCCCAACTTCCTTCAACCTAAAACTGTCCCGTGCTACCCTGACAACATGGGGATGTTCTGTGGAAGCAAGGAACTCATAAAACTCACTTTCTAATCACTCATAATCTCACCATCTTTGTCACAAGTGCTTTTAACCCTGACGTATTTTTCTTCCAGTCTTTTTGTGTCTGGTTTTTACATAGTTATAGCAGTATGTCTGCATTTTGTCTAATCGTTATAACCATTTCCCCATATCCTAGGATGCTATATATTCCTAGTGTCTTGGGCTTTCTGATACAAGGACTGAAACTGCAAGTAGCTGTATGGTGCTCACAGACCTTGCGAGGAGGAATATATGAGTGAGGACCTGATGAGGAGGAGTTGGGGGAACACAAGATTTTTAGTTTTAAGTCACAGAGAGGAAATACGAGGTGCAAAGATTCACACTTGAGTCCTTTTTCTTTCAGTATGAGTATCAGATGACAATTATAATTCTAATATTGTTCACAAAAACTGTTAATGTGAAAAGTGCTAAGACTGGAAAATAAAATATTTTTCCTTTAAAAAAGCAACACTGAATATAATTATGTAAACTGTTTGCAGCATAATAAGTATTATGTACATCAGCACAATTTGAGTGAGAATAACTTAGAAGTTGTATTTGATTGTAACAGCAACTTCTATTCATAGTGGTCCTAGTAATACAGGTACTACTTCATCCATGAGCAGATATTTATCTTTAACCCACTGTCATAGGGCAAAGCTATTATTTTCAACCTTGAAAAAAAATATAAAGACAATATTGATGGCAGTCTTAGACTGACAAGTGTTAGGGGCTTAGGGTGTGGCTCATGGTAGAGCACACGCATAGCATGTATGAGACCCTAGGTTCAACTCCAGCCCCTGCCCACACTACCAAAAAGAAGTCTTAAAGCCGAATGATGTAGAAGTCAACATAAATGATAAGACATAATCTTTAAAATCCTTGATAATGCAGAATTAGGGTACTCTCTAGCTTCCCCAGGATTCCTTTTCTTCCTAACTGTTCAATAGGAGGAACGAAGCCTTCTCCAGGTTTTGTATTTCCGGGGCCCATTGCGAGATTTTTGAATTATTAAATTGCAGCCTTCAAAATTGCACTGACAGAAAAGCATGTATTAAAAAAAAAAAAACCTCCGCTGCATGTAATTTGCATTGTATGTGTCATGTCATCATTTTTACTCTAGAAGAAATTACATAGCTGTTCAAAGCTTTAAATTTTTTGGTATGTCAGCTGTTCCTCATTTAAGTGCTCATTATAACCGGATATAACAATTAATAGAAAAACTAAACTATGCTTTGTAGGGAGCTTAACTCCAGACATACGAGTATATATATATATTAGATTTCTTGCATCTGCAGTCATGTGTGTGCATGTATACATACATACGTGCTTATCACTTCCATGGGGGAAAAGTGTAGTTAGAAGACACCCTTCACCACCTGAGAAAGAAGGAATCGGCTTCCTTGCTGCTACAAAAGAGAACCCTGTCATTTGTTTGATGTCTTCATTCTAGCACGGCGAGGACAGGCTGAGGACTGCTGCTGGAAATGTACAAGCACTCACAATGAAGCACATGGAAGAAATGAAAGACTAAAAACTCATAGCGCACAGTTTTAAAGATAACCTGTGATTCTGTTCAGTGTTTTTCATTAAATTGGCACATTAAAAACTAACATTAAATATCACTGTACAGTTTGCAGAGCGCTCACACGTAATCTTTTTTTCCCATGAAATAGCAGGTCTGTATTGGTTTCTGGCAGAGTCACATACAGATCATTTCAAGGTGGCTTTCATTATCTGGATATAGTCATCCCGATGTCAGGCACTGACCCTCTATGTGAAGGGTGAGAAACCTCTGTGAGTGGATCTGTTTCCCAAAGATGAGCTTGAATTAACTGAACTCATAAAGATGTATGTACATAAACACCCATTTATTCATTGGCAATAAGAAATACAACTGCTAGAGGAATCACACATTTCTGGTGGTAGATGGATTCTCTTACAGGCATGTTATCTGAGAAGCTAAATTTTATTTATTTTTTCCAGTTTTTTATTTTTTTATTAGTACATGTTTGCAGTACGTCATGATTACATTCCTTGTGGAGAGTTGGTACGTGTACATAATACATCTTAATTCTTTTTTCGTCACCTTCCTCTCCCCTCACACCCCCTTCCACAGAAAGCTGAATTTTAATCAGATAATTACTTGGTGAAATGATCCTAAATTCTTTCCACAGTGAGACTATCTAGACCTGCCCTTATTTCTGGACCTCTTACATTCTAGGACAAGAGCACCTAGCACTTAGATGGGTAGGTAACGTAATTTTTTGACTATTAATCACTTTTTGATGTTTCTAACACTGATTAACCTACTTCCTGATATAATCTTTCTTTAAATGAGCTAATAAATTCTCTCAGGTGTTCTGGGGACCACTCCACTGTTTCCACATCTCAGACAAATAACTTGTTGATTTTAAGTTTAGTTCTTCAAGGGCAGTTCAGTTTCCAAATTCTTTTTTTTTTTGGTGGGTACCGGAAATCGAACTCAGGACCTCATGCTTGCCAGGCAGGTGCTGCCCCATTGAGCTATATCCCCGGCCCTCCAAATTCTTAATAATGCAACTCCTTTAGAACAAAAAGCAGAATAGTGTAGTAGAGCATGATCTTTAACATTAGGCACCCAGGTGGTAGGGGAGTTGGTGAAAATTGCCTAGAGTGTCTTCGTGTCTGCTTGGGCACTTTACTGAAAATTCTTCTGTGAAATAGCTTCTTTAAAGAGTTTTTTGAGATTCATACAAGTTAATATGTATAAAACATTCCACGGGCCGGTGAGATGTCTCAGTGGCGTAAGCGCCTGCCTTGCAAGCACGAGGGCCCGAGTTCGACTCCCGGAACCCACATACGATAAAGGGGCCGGTGATATCGCTCAGTGGCATGGGTGCCTGTTGGCGCGCGAGGTCCTGAGGTCGACCCCCCGGTACCCACAAAAAAAAAAAAAAACATTCCACATAGGTACTTGACATCTAACAAGAATTCAGTAAAGTATAGCTACTATGATTAGAAATGGACATTATTAATGATTAGAAATGGATATTATCCATTATATAATAATGGATATTATTATTATTATTTAAAGAGGAGGAGACTGAGGCTTAAGGGGAAGTGGTAAAGAAATTCCGGTGTTCCTTCTACCAGAGCTTCTATCACATAGATGGGTAGATTATGTAAATTTTTGACCTTTAATCATTTTTGATGTTTCATAATAAGCTGATTCATTGTACATATTTTGAGGAATTGTCTAATTTTTTCCACACAACTCAGCATAACAATTCAGTTATTTTGGTAGTCGTCTTCTGAGCAGTTTGACATAGTCAAGAGCTCGGTTTCAGCTAGTGTGGTGGCACATACCTATAATCTCAGCGCTCTGAGAGGCTGAAAGAGGAGGATCGCAAGTTCAAACCCAGCCTGGGCAAATTAGCAAGACACTGTTTCAAAATAAAAAAGGGGTGGGGATGCAGCTGGATGCAAAGGCCCTGAGTTCAATCCCCAGTACCACATACATGCACACACAAACAGTTCCTGGTTTTGTCCCACCTGAGTGTGAATTCTAGGTCCTATCTTACTATTTGTGTGACAAAACAAGTTGTTTAGCCTTTCTAAATAAGCCTGCTCCCTCACCGGCAATGTGGGAGTGTAACAGTCCCCTATGGTTGTGATAACAAATATTTGATGTCCTAAATATAGTGCCTGGAGCATACATTTAGCTTTCAATCTATTGGTATCAGCTACATAAAGTTACTTTTTGTTAAGCTGTCATATTAGCCAGAAACTATTTTTAAAGACTACTCAAAGTCTTATTTTAATGTAATTACCTATGACCATGTCGAACATCTTAATCATCAGTTTTAGCATCACAGTAAAATAAATTACTGCATAGATTTTTCTCTGTTCATCAGTGTCATGACCATATTTTATAAAACACGTATAAAGGAGACTTGATTTCACACTTGACATGTTACTAGGAAAAAAAACTTTGTGACTGTCCTAGAAATTTGTAGTTAAGTATGATTATATGTATGGGAAACATAGTGTCTCTCATAACAGAAGACAGTTGGAAGGAGGTGGAGGTGGAGAGAAAGCGAGAGAGAGAGATGCTTAAGGAAAGCTGGGTTTTCTGTTTATTTCTCCAATTATAGTCATGATAGAAGGGTGATCTCCCAATGGCTCTTTCACTGACTGGACTTTTAATAGAGTTAAAATATGAGCCATGGACTAAGAGTAAGAAAATGCATTGTTTTCTTTTTAGGTGAAAGATTACACAAACTATGTAACTTATCAAAAGGAAAAGAAGCATTTCTCATGGTTATGAAAAGGAACATGAACAGCTTAGATATGAATTTAAAGAGCTCCAACTCAAACAGGGTAATTTTTCTATTTGTGAAAATGTAAATTATTTTTTCCAATTCTAAACATTAATATGTGACAGTTGTAGAAAATTTAGAGGATGTATAGAAGTAGAATAAAGGGGAAAATGACTATATATTTTACCCCAAGAAAAGTACTTCTTTTGTTTTAGGTATATTTTCTGTCTATATTCTGACATAGTCCAAATTGTGTGTGTGAGAGGATGCAGGTGTTAATTTTTTTCAGTGTTTATTATAGCACTTACCACACTGTACCATAATTACCCTGTCAGCTCCTCCGGAATAGAGATCACATCCTAGTTGTAGTGGTTGCCCCATAGCACCTACTTTGTAAAATACCTGGTGTAGGAAAGGCAAAACTTGACCTCTTTTAGTTTTATTTGTTTATTTGTTTTGGTTGTTTGTTTGTTTTTTTTTAATGATTTTTGTCTTTTGCTGGGCTCAGGAATTGGTACGTCAGATTCATAGAAGAAAAACATAGAGATTTATTTAATATAACTTCCTGTCCTTCATAATGAGAATGTTCCTAAAGAATGTTCCTTTCCTACAAGGCATGGTGGTGCACACTTGTAATCCCTGTATTCTAGGAGGCTAAAGCAAGAGGATTGCAAGTACAAACCCAGCTTGGGCAATTTAACAACTTAGTGGGGAGGGAATCTTTCACATGGGAATTTTATCTCCTGCTTTTGAGAAACAGAATTCCTTCTGTTCTTCCACTCAGAATGATATTGTACCTGTTGTTTTCAAGTGCCTTTAACTCAAAATAGTCAATATATCAAAGTGGTATATTTTTATCTATATTTTTCACTAGCATATTAGGGACTCATAAAATATATATCAAGTACTACAAAGCTACAGGGAAAAATAGAGGGAGGATCCCTTTGTAATAGTCTATTTTTGTTTAACTCCACAAATTAGATGCACAGACATAACACTACTATTATCGATGATTATATTTACCAGACATCTATCATTTTGTGTGTTCAGCGTTTTTCCTTTCATCTCAGATGTTCCCTTTGGATCATTTCCCTTTATAAGGGTCTATTGATGGAAAAAATTTTTCTTTCAAATCTCTGATACACAGAAAGTTGTCATAGGATATATTTCATATGTTCTGCACTTTTTTTCTTGCTTTCCATGGATATGAGTTTTATTCTGCTGATTTAAATGTTTGCATTGTTTTTATTCATGATGCTTCCATTTTAAGAGTTTTCTTTAATTTCTTTCAGCATTTTTAGTTATTTTTGTAGCAGGGTTCTTCCAGTGCTCTAATCTGGCATATTGTGAGAAACACAGAGTGCTGTACGTGCTGCTGCCAACCTGTTTTTGCAATGTAAATTAATTCATGAGGGACTCATAACCAAGAGAATGACGCCATTATAACGTGAAAGTTCACATACAGTTTTTCTTAGCATGTTAATGATTTGGGCTACAAGCAAGACAGCTGTGTGCTGCTTAATGATAGGATACATTTTGAGAAATTATTTGTTAGAGATTTTTGTCATTGTGTAAACACCATAGATTGTTCTTATAAAAGCTTAAGACAACTATAATGTCACTTGGCAATATAAATCTACGAGGCCACTGTTGTATATGTGGTCCATCACTGACTGAATTATCACTACGCAGCCCATGACTTGTCGGTCTCATGCATCCCACTTTTGTCCTTTGAGTTCAGTTTGGCCACATGTTTTGCTTTGGAAATGCTGATTGTTCAGATCCCCCAATCTTTGTTCATGTTGCCTTTGTTTCCATGACTCTGCAATCTCAGCTTCTTCTTTAGCCCACCTTTATATCAAGCCTAGCTTTTTTTTAAAAAAAGGATGAAGTCCTATATTCATTACAATGTTCCTTTATTTTTAAAGAATTTGAGGGCCGGTGAGATAGCTCAGCAACATAAGCGCCTGCCTGGCAAGCGCGAGGTCCTGAGGTTGACTCCCAGTACCCGCATTAAAAAAAAAAAAAAAAAAAAAAAGAATTTGATATGTCTTTAAACATAGCAGTATAATTATTAAGATTGTCAATGTTTTTATAACACTCTAGCTATGCAGTGATAAAGGTTTTAAGTAGTTTTTCCCATAAACCTATTATTTTTTAATAAGCCCTGTTATTTTTAGTGAGCAGTTAAGATACAATTTTGGGTTTTTTTCAGGAAGATATATGTCTATCACAGCAGAAATGCCTAATGAAAGGATATATATATATATATATATTTTTTTTTTTTTTTTTTTTTCCTGTGGGTACCGAGGGTCGAACTCAGGACCTCACACTTGCTGGGCAGGTGCTTATGCCACTGACCTATCTCACCGGCCTGAAAGGATATATTTTTAAAGTGGAGCTAATACAATTTGTTAGTGGACTCAATGTTGGATGGGTGAAAAGCAGATAAGTCACTGATCACCAAAAGCTTTGTGGCTTGAGCAGTTAGAATACTGGAGTTTCTAACTGCCAGATGGAAGAGGTAGATGTGGGAAGCCCAGTTTGTGGGACGCATTAAAGAGTTTGGTTTTGGACAGGTAAAGTTGAGGTCTCCATTAGACATCCAGGTGAAAATGTCAAAACAGGCTATTGTGTATGTGCCTGGGATGCAAAGCAAGGTAGAGATATAAATTTGGGAGTCATCAGTATATAGCTGATACTTAAAGCTTTAGGACTACAGGAGATAATCCAGAGAGCGAATATAGACAGGGAGGAGAAAAGGTCGAGGGCTGGGTTGTGGAATAGTCCCATGGTTATTGATTGGAAAGACGAAATATCAGCAAAGGAGTCTGAGAAAGAGCAGCACGCAAGACAGGAGGAAGACCTTCAGAACTGGTGTCCCGGAAGAGGAAGGATAAAGTATTTTAAGAAAAGGATGCGAACAACTGGTTAAATGCCTCACAGATACATGGAATGGGGATTGATAAGCACCCATTGGATCTAGCCACATTGAGGTCATTGTGACTTGACAAGAGGTGTTTCTGTGGAACGTTAGACATGAAAGCCTGGTTGGAGTGAGTTCAGGAAATAGCAGTAGGAGAGAAAAAGGAACCACAGGCATGGTTCATCTTTTCTTAGAGTTAATGCTACAAAGGAAAATGAAGAAATGGGGCAGAAGCTAAAGGGGGGATGTGAGGTTGAAGGAAGATGTTTTTTGTTTGTTCGTTAGATGGAAGATATTACAGTATGTCTCTAAAATGATTATAATGCTCAGTTGGGAAGAAAGTGTGAGGCAATACATAGAGGAATCATCTGCAAATGTTGTCATTTTTTCATTATTTGTTTGCAGTTCTGGATTGAACCCAGGGCCTTATGCATGCTAAGCAAGATTCTTCCACTGAATTACATCCCTAGCCCAAAAATGTAGTCTTTAGGATAAAAAGAAATGGGATCCAATGTACACAGGGAGGGAGGGTCTGGCCTAGTCCTGGGAACAAGCGCAGTTCATTATTTTTACAAAAAGGAAAAGGGAAAAGTATACAGGAGCTGGGAGGTTGGGTAAGGTGAGCTTGCAGATGTCCTCTTTGGAGGTCTTCTTTAGAGAGGATGAAGAAGTGGATGATAGAGACGTGAGGAGAGATGGGGGATGAAATAACATTCTAGGTCTATAGAGGTGAGAGTAATGACCAGGCATATGTAGGTAGATTGCTGGGCAGTAGTAAGGGTTCACTTGGGGGTAGTAAACCTGAATTTAAAGTGATATAAAACAGTACTGGTTGTACAGTTTTCTCCAGCCCTGTTTGACTGCTGGAGTGAGGTGCAGAAGAGATGGAGAGTTGCATTTATTTATTTATTTATTTATTTATTTATTTATTTATTTACTTATTTCTTTATTTTGGTACAGGGAATTGAACTCAGGACCTTGTGCTTGCCAGGCAGGTGCTTGTGCCACTGAGCTAGATCCCTGGCCTGAGAGTTGCATTTAAATAGACTAGAACTTTGTCAGGCCAGTGCGATGGACAGGCAGAAGAGCAAGGGAGTTGTGAATGTTTTATGTGCGGATTATAACGACGGACCATAGTATCTAAGCTGGGTGAAAAAGTAAATGAGAACTGGAACAGATAAAGAACTCTGAAAAGTGTCTAGCTGGGCATGGTGGCACACGTGTAATCCCAGCACTGGGGAGGCTGAGGCATGAGTTGGAGGCCAGCCTGAAATGCTAGCAAGACATAGTCTCAAAACAAACAAACAGGGCCGGTGAGATAGCCCAGTGGCATGGGCGCCTGCCTGGGAGGTACGAGGTCCTGAGTTCGACTCCTGGAACCCACATACGAAAAAAAAAAGGGCCGGTGATATCGCTCAGGGGCAGGGGCGCCTGCTCATGCACAAGGTCCTGAGGTCGACCCTGGTACCCACAAAACAAACAAACAAAAAATCCAGCGCAGATCTCAAAGTTCGGGGGGGGGGGCAAGAGGATGGAGAAATAAAGATAAGAGACAATATACAGAAAGCTGAGGTCAAGTGAAGTCCTGTATCCTGATGGTAGGAAAGGAACTGCTCAACACCGCAATGCGTTTATTTATACATTTGTCATGTGACACCCCTTCCCTGAACTAGTTCACCTCTCATGTTCTCGCAGAACACGTATTCCCCTTCGGGCTCCGTGCTGTTGGCTCAGCACGCACGTGTGAACGGTCTCCAGCTCAGCCATTCGGGACACAGAAAATTATAGTTTCCAGTATGGTTGAAAACTTATTGAACCTGAGGTGCTAGAAATACATAGGCAAGGATGATAAGAGAATAGGATGCTCGCAATTGAGACCAGGGAGAGGCTAAAGTTATTAGTAATAAAAAGTCTAGGGAATTCCTATGGAATAGGTGGGAGAGATGCGTTAGAAGATAGATCACTGGAAGTTAATTGGTGAAAGAGCTGAGAAGTCAGGGTACTGACTGGAAGAATTATCTACCTGCATATTGAAAATACCAAGAATTACTGGCAGGATTATTTGAATGACCATGGACAAGTATTTGGCTATTTGGTGCCTCAATTTTCACACCTTAAGTGGGGATAATAATGGTTCCTACCTTTACTGGACTGAAGTAAGGATTGAGATAAATGTATCCTAAGGGCTTAGTACAATACCCACCACATATTAGGTGCTCAATAAAATTACAGAGCTATGGGTTAAAGTCTAATCTGGGTCCCTAATAAAATTCAAATTTGAGCCCCTAGTAAAATTTTCAGAAAAGGATACCCTTACCTTTTATCAAATGAAAATGTTAAGGATGTGCAGTAGAAAGAATATCTACTGCTTTTGAGAACCTTTCCTCACCACTTTTTGTTATTATTTCTCAAAATTTTCAAACACTCTGGAGAGATGGAGAGAAGAGTGGTAGTATTGATGTAGCTTATTTTAAAAATTAATTTAAGAATCTAATTAACTCAGTCAACATCTTATAACAAGTTATTTGCCTATGTTTCCTTTAACACTTTTGTTTCTATTATTTTTCCCCAACAGAAGCCCAAATAAAGGAATCTGAAGAAATGCTGTATGAAGAAGGCTTATCCAAAATAGCCCCGAATGGCCCCAGGGAACAGTTTGCATACTTACTAGCAGAAAGAAGTACACTCTTGGAGAAATTGGAGCTTGCAGACTCTAAGTCAGAGTCTCAAAAACATATGAGCAGTAACTTACAGAAAGACCTTCCCCAGGTATTCCAAAATCGAATAAGGGCCGGCCAGTTTTAAATGTGTTGATTCATGTAATCATTCATTCTTTAAAATGTCAGGGAGCCAGTTTAATCATGCTTGGGAATACAGGCTTTGGATTTAAAAAGATTTCCTCTGCCACTTATTAGCAGTATGTATTAGAACAAATTAGTTAACGTTTGTGAGCCACAGTTTCCACATCTGTAAAATCTGACATCAACTCAAGTACTCCACAGGATATTCATGAGAATGGAATAACAATGTATGTAAAGCTGTAGAATACTTCATACTTAGTAATTGGCAGTACTATTATTTATTGAGAATTTATTATATGCCAGGCTTTGTACTACGGATGTAGAAACAAATTCAAATTAAACTTAATCTGGGCTCACAAGAAACTTATAAACTAATAGAGGAAAGAGATAAGCCAGGGGTTATAGTTCAGGGTAGATAGTTCTAGGCTAAGGAAGGCACAGAAGGCTTAGAAAACTCAGGCCAAGTTGGAGAGGATTGGTGGAATGACCAGAAAAGGCTTCCAGAGGAGATGATGTTGAGTAGTGTTTTGAAAGCTTATTGGGTGTTAGCTAGGCAAAGAGACGGGGGAGGGCATTCCTGGCAAAGAGATCAAAGTGACATGTGACTAAATGCTGAGAACTGTGGCTGGAGCTAATTTACGAACCACATCCTAGTGGGACTCCTAGGCTAAGCCAAAGACTTTGGATTTGGCACCCATAATGTTTCTGGACCCTGCTATAGGCACACACAAACATTTTGTGGTATTGGGAATTAAACCCAGGGCCTCATGCATGCTAGGCAAGCACTGTACCACTGACCTAATTACCTATCTCTTCTTATTTTTTAATTTTGAGACAGTGTCTTGCTAAGTTGCCCACATGGGCTTCTAATTTGTAATCATCCTGCATCAGCCTCCCAAGTAGCTGGGATTAGAGGCATGTACTATCACCCAGCTATAAATACATTTTTGAATGAATAAATGAGTGACTTTGTTTTAGAAGGCTTGAAAATCACTAAATGGCTTTAAGAGGAGAATTAACAAACTGATTTATGTTTCAGAAAAATCACTCTAAACTTAAAAGACTAACCATATCAAGTGTTGGTGAGGATGTGAAGCAACTGTAATTCTCTAACCCTACTGATTACAATATAAAATGATACAACTACTTTGGAAAATAGTTTGGCATTTTCTTAAAAAGTTAAGCTTTTTAAGCTTACCAAACTCTGCCATTCAACTCCTTGGTATATACCCAAGAGAAATGGAAACATATGCCCACATAAAGACTTGTACATGTCCTATAACAGCTTTAATTGTAATAAGCCCGAAACTGGAAACCATTCAAATGTTCATCAACGGATGAATGTATTGATCCATACAATGAAATATTACTTAGTGATTAAAAAAAAATAAACACAAAATGGATAAATCTCAAAATAATTACCTGAATGAAAGACAAAATGAGTGTATAGTCTATAATACCACTTATTTAAAATAGTAGAGAATAAAAGTTAATGTATAGTAATAGGAACAGATCCGTGGTTGCTTGGAGACAGTGGCAGGGAAAGAATGCATTACAAGGGGACATAGAAACTTTTTTGGAGTAATGGACATTTTCCTTATTTCCATTGTATTGGTTTAATGAGTGTGTACATGTAACAAAAAATTGTGCACTGTAAACATGTACAGTTGATTATATGTCCATTACACATTTAAAAAGTTTTAAAAGAAATTTTCCAAAGATGGTTTTAGAATCTGAAATGTAACGTCAAAATTTTGTTGCCTCCCTAGTTATATTTTATACAAGCTAATATTTAACTAATCTGTGCGTAAAGCAAGTAAGAGGGTCACTCCAATCAAAAGGGACCTTGTGTGATGACCTAGAAACCCAAGGAATTTAGCAAGGCCTGACCTATTTGCCAACCATATTTGAAATAATGTTTGTTTTAATTTTGTTGGTTTTTTTTTTAACTTAAAACACAGTTAGGGCCGGTGAGATGGCTCAGCGGCGTAAGCGCCTGCCTTGCAAGCTCGAGGGCCCGAGTTCAACTCCCGGATCCCACATACGAAAAAGGGGCTGGTGATATCGCTCAGCGGCACGGGTGCCTGTTGGTGCGCGAGGTCCTGAGGTCAACCCCCCGGTACCCACAAAAAAAAAAAAAACACAGTTAAAAAATACGAGCGAAATAAAGTAGAATTAAAAAAGTCATCTCACCCATATAGTCAATTCTATACTCCTAAATTACCATTACCAATAATTTTTAACTAAACATTTAAAAATAAATGCACAATCAACAGTTTTTATTTATCCTTTCTGAAAATTTCCATTCATTTAAAATATGAATTCGGTTACACAAATTGTTTTATTTTCTGTATTAATGTGTATATATCACCTTAGTCTTTTTTGACAACATATATATTCTTATATATAGGTGTATCAAAATGTATTTAACTACTTTTTTGCTGGATGGCAGAGAATAAAGAGATGACATTTAATGCCAGTAATAATTGAAAATTTCTAAGAAATATTTTATTGTGAAATACATCATATATGAAGAAAAATGATAAAACTTATGAGCACCATTTAACAAATAAAGAGAAAACAGCCATGTAACTATGAGCCCTGTCAAGAATACATTGCTCGGCCGGTGAGATAGCTCAGCAGCATAAGCGCCTGCCTGGCAAGCGTGAGGTCCTGAGTTCAACTCCCAGTACCCACATAGGAAAAAAGGGCTGGGGATATCACTCAGCGGCACGGGCACCTGCTGGCATGCAAGGTCCTGAGTTCGACCCACAGTACCCACAAAAAAAAAAAAAAAAAGAATACATTGTTGATACCTTAGAATCTCCCTTTGTATCTTTCTGATCACAACTTTTGTTCTTCTCACAAAGATTTCCATCCCTAAACAATACATAGAGTAGTATACGTTTGCCTATTTTTGAAAATTATATAAACCAGAGGATCAAATATTGTGTATTTATTCCTTAATAAGCTTGCCATTGCTATGTATTATTCCATTGTGTGAATATGTAGCAATATCCATTCTGCATTGATTTGACATTTCCTATTTATATCTATTATGAACATACTGTTATCTATCCATTTCATCACTATGAATACATCCAGTTGTGTAGGGTGTATACTCAGATTTAAAGAACCAGACTATGGGGATCTTCACCTTTATTGGATTGTGTCAAATTGTCTTTTTAAGTAGCAGTTCCAATCTGTACTGGCACCAATATTGTAAGAAGCTTCCTTTGCGCCTCATCAGCCCTTGATATCATCAGACTTTCAAATTTTTATAATCTGTTGGATATATCATGATATCTCATGTTGGTTTTAATTAGCATTTCACTGATTACTAATGAAATTGGTATGGTTATTGATCATATGGATTTCCTATTTCAATAGTGCCCATCCCTGTCTTTTGCCTATTTTAAATTATATTTTTTAAAAAATTGACAACAAAAATTCTGTATATATTGAGGTTACCAGTCCTTTGCTGGTTATGTGTACTGCAAATACTCTTTCTCATACTCTGTGGTGTTTTTTTTAACATTCTTAATGGTGTCTTTTAAAGAATGAGACTTATCAATTTTAATGTAGCTCAATTTCCCAATCTTTTATGGTTATTGTTTTTCTGTTCTAATCAAGAACTCTTTGCCTTGTGGTAAAATTTTACAATTTTTTCCACAAATATCTTACACATTTTTGTTATTTCCAGGTACTTCATATTTTTAGATGCTATTAATAGTAAATGCTATCTTTAAATTTTTTTAATTTTCTAATTATTTGTTGCTAGTATTTAAAACTATATTTCTACATATTGACTATATCTAGTAATCTTGTTAAAATTTATCATTTTCTTTAATAATTTATTAGTGATATAAAAATTTTTATGTCCACAATTATCTCAAAATAGTGATGTTGTTCTTCCTTTCCAAACCTTATTCTTTTTAAATTTTTTTCTTGCCTTACTATACTGGCTAGTATCTCTAGTATTATATTAAATAGTAAACACCTTATTATTGATTTCAGAGAGAAAGCTGCCAGTGATTCACTATTAAGGATGATCTTTGCTGAAAGTTTTTTCTTTTAAAAATAATACTCTTTGTTGGTTTAAGAAAATTCACTTTTATTCCCAGTTTGCTAAGGATTTCTTTTCTTTTTCTTTTGGAATCAATGCTAAATTTTACTAAAAATTTTTCTGTAGTCTTGATTGGGATAATAAAATAATTTAGGACTTTAATCTGTTAATATGAGAATTTCATTGATTTATTTTTCAATGTTAAAATGACCTTGCATACCTGGGATAAATCTATGTTGTTCATGGTATATTATCCTTTATGAAAGTATTAAGTTTGATAAAAATTTTAAAATTTTGCATCTGTGTTTATGAGTGAGATTCCCATGTTATTCTTCAGTTAAAGCTGCTGTAGCATGTACGTGTCTTTATGTGGGCACATGCATTCCTTTCTCTTGGGTATACTCCTAGGAATGGAATACAGAATTGCATGAGAGGTTGGGGATGGGGATATAGCTCAGTGGCACAGCGCCTGCCTGACAAGTGTGAGGTGGCGAGTTCGATTCCTGGTGCCAAAAAAAAAAAAAAAAAGAATTGTATGAGAGATGTATTTAACCTTTATGTTTGTCAGGTTTTAATGTCAACCCGAGTATTAATCAACCTGCTTTACATTGTTGTCTCTCCAAAGAAACTTTTTAGATAATTTTTTCCTAACTACTCTCCCATGGAACTTTAATACTACATTTTCACGACATATCTATTTATGTCCTATAGACTTATTTTATTTATACATTTATTTTTTGGTACTGGGAATCAAACTCAGGACCTTGCGCTTGCCAGGCAGGCACTTGTGCCCCTGAGCTATAACCACAGCCCTATAGACTTATTTTAAAAGAGTAAGGTTTTTTTTTCCTTCAGGAATCAGTATTGGCTTGTTGATAATCCATGGTCTAACCTCATAAAATGGATTGGACTGAGGTCTTTTTTTCTAATATAAATTGGTTATCTTTTTGGACATCAGTTAATTTTTATTTATGAAGATTAATTGATATAAGTATATTTATTTCTTGATTTTTAGTTAAGTTAACAAATCCACCAGTCTCTGCAAAGAGAATATCAAGAACCTGAGCAGCAGCCCCCCTGAAAAAATCTGCGTGTGATTTTGAGAGTTGTAATCCTTTACTTAATAATAGCTAATTACAAAGCAGCTTTTACCTGAATTTGTCCAATATGTTAAAACATATATAGATTCCTATTATAAAAAAGATCAAATTATGCATAAACACATCACAAAATTTGGAGAGGGAGAAAAAAATCAATCACCCAAAACCAGCAATAGCTGATTTTCACTGAATGTATTACTGTTTAAATAATCAATATATGTTATAGACTAAGGAGACTGAGGCAGGAGGATTGCAAGTTGGAGGACAGGTGGGCAGTTTAGTGAGACCTTGTCTCAAAAATTTTCTTTAAAATCTAAGATAAAGAAAAGGCTGGGAATACAGCTCAGTGGTGGAGCACTTACACAGCACATACAATGCCCTAGGTTCAATTTCCCGATAGCACAAAAGAATAAAATCACATTGGGAGTTGAGACTATAGCTCAGTGGTAGCACAGTTTGCTAGCACTTAAAAAAAAATCACATTCAGACTATACATCCTTCTTCACCAATATATTTAGAATTCCTAGCCGGGTGTAGTGGTGCACGCCTATAATCCCAGCATTCAGAAGGCTGAGGCAGGAGGATCGCTATGAGTTCGAAGCCAGCCTGGGCTACAAAGTGAGTTCAAGACCAGTCTGAACTACATAGCAAGACCTGTCTCAAAAAAAAAAAAAAAAATCCTCTCTTGGAGGGTTATTTAGAATCTGTATCACATTATATCAAATATAACCAATTCTCATGGAATTTAACATCTTGATCTGAGGAAATAGTATATACATAAGAATATGTACACTGAGAACTTAACCATGAGAGGTCACCAAAGTAAGGGAAATATAAACAGTATGTAGATGAAACTGTATCTCATAGTATTATTTTCACCAGCAAAACTGGATACTCTCCATGTGATTAAATAATTATATAAATGACATACCTACTCTGAAACACTAGGTAACTTTAAAAATACTATTACAAAGTCTGTACAGCAATGTAGAAAAATATTGCTGATATGATGCTAAATTTAATAAAACCAGGGAGAATCTTGTACATAGGTTGGAACTATGGCTGTAAAAAAATCTATGTTAATAAAAAATACTGTAAAGAAACATATTAATATGTTCAAAGTGGTTTTGATATATAGATGGCATTCTGGGTTTTTAGTCTCAGAAAAAAATTATATAATTCTTATAGAACATTCTCTTTTGAGGATCAAAAGCAAAATATAATCCAGACTAAATTTCTCATCTCTTAAAATCTTTGAAAATAATTGCAAAAGAGGGGCTCTAAATATGATTTGAGACTTGTATAGTATGTGCATGCTATGACATTAAATGAAATACTTAAAGGGAAAGCAATTTGTAAACTATTTAAGGTATCATATAATAAGGAATATCATCTCAGATGATGTTTTTATGTTTAAATTCCTGTTTTTTATAATCACATAAACATATGAAATTGTATGTTTACAAGTAAAAACAAAAATCATCAATTTTATTTAGTTTAACCTAATAAAAGAAATGTGCATGAATGAAATGTTTATTACTTTTTATTGGCTTTTAAACATTATAGAAAATAGCAAAGTGTCATACAAGTACATTTGCTGTTTGTTTTATTACTAATAGTAGTTTTATTTCAGTCTCGTAATGAAGACGTGGATAAAGATAAAACATCACAAAACTGCCTAGAGAGAGATGCCGAACACATAACTAACAGGTTGGGGGTGGCCCAGGAAGAGATCCAAAGGCTCACCAATAAACTAGAAGTGAAGGAGAAAGAACTGAGTAAATTAGGTAAGCTGTGGTTTCAGATGACCATTTCTGACTGTGTTTTAACTCTACTGATCTTTTTTCAAAGTGGAACATTAAAAAAAAAGTAGAACATAAGTACACTGAGGGAAAAAAACCTATTTAAATGAACACGTAGAAGTCTGAAGAACAGCCTCATTTTCCACAAGGTCCAGAAATTTTCACTGAAGCACAAGCTTATTACCTACTAAAGAGTGCATAACTCACAAATGTACACCACTCATCAGAAGAAACTCCCAGCATCCCAGATTCTCCCTTTGGTCTTTGTCGTTAGCTCTACCCAGATTAACCATCATCCAGACTGTGAGCACTATTTCTGAGTTTTGACTATATGGAGTGTGCATTTTTATTTATTTATTTATTTATTTATTTATTTATTTATTTATGCTATGCAGTTCAGGCTGGCTTTGAACTCACTATGTAGCCCAGGCTGGCCTCAAACTCATGGTGATCCTCCTGCCTCAGCCTCTCGAGTGCTGGGATTACAGATGTGGGCCACCACACCCAGCCGAGTATGTGTTCTTTAGTTTACTTCTTTTGCCTGATCTTGTGTTTGTGACACTCATTCATGTTGTTGCATGTAGCAGTTTGTGAATTTGTACAGTTTTGATAATATTCCATTAATAAACCTATTACAATTTCTTTCCATTCTACTCTTGATGGACATGTGTGTTACTTCCTGTTTGGGCATATCATGAGTTCTCATGCTATGAACATTTTTGTACCTATCTTTTGATGTGCTTATCTACATATTTCTAATTAGGATAAGAATAGAATTACTGAGCTGAGTGCAGTAGCACACACCTAAAATGCCAACTACTCTACAGGCCAAGGCACGATCGAAAGTTCAAGGTTAGCCTGGGCAATTTAGTAAAACCCAGTCTCAGAAATAAAAGGACTGGGGATGTGGTTCACTGGTAGAGAAGCCCTGGGTTCAATTACCAGTACCACATACATACACACACAAAAAACCAGAATTACTAGATCAAAGATTATAGACATGTTCTGATACAGTCTTGCAAAGTGTAGTCGCACATCACTTAACAGTGGGGATTTGTCCTGAGAAAGTCTCATTAGGCAGTTTCCTAATTGTACCAACATCATAGTGGGCTTACAAAAACTAAAGTGACTACCACTTCAGTAGGTGATACAATTTTACAGGACCACCATCATATATGTGATTCACTGTGATTAAAACATCATTTTGCAGCACATGACTATAATTGTACTGATTTAAGCTTTCCTCGGTAGCCCACAGCGTATGGGCCTGGTTTTGCCAGTCTTTACCTCTTGTGGTACATGGCAGTACTCAGCCTCTCTGATGGCGAATGAAGTTGGAAACTCAGGAAGTTGGTTGTTGTTCGCCTGGACGCACTGTTTTGTGAAGTTCCTCCCCTAGGCTTTTATATATTTTTCTATTGTGTTGTATTTTGGTTTTATTCATTTGTAGGCATCTTTATTCTTGAATATGAGCCTTTTGTTGGCTATAAATGCTATTTTCTTCCATGCAGGATTGCTAATATTTGTTTGTTTGTTTGTTTAGTACTTTTATGGCTTTTTGTTTGTATTTAAATTTTTGCTTTATCAAGAATTTAGTTTAGTATAAAGCTGAAATTTTTAGGGCCGGTGAGATGGCTCAGCGGCATAAGCACCTGCCTGGCAAGTGCGAGGTCCTGAGTTTGACTCCCGGAACCCACATACAAAAAAGGGCCAGTGATATCGCTCAGCGGCACAAGCGCTTGCTGGCGCGCAGGGTCCTGAGGTCGACCCCCGGTACCCACATAAAAAATTTTTTTTTAAAAATGCTTAAATTTTTAAATTCTCTCCTTTCTATGTTTATAATTTGAGATGAAAAAACTCAGGCTGATTCTTTTTCAAATTCAATATACAGGTTACTTTAGAATCATAAACATTTTTTAAAAAGCCAGGCACAGTGGTGCACCTCTGTAATTCCAGCTACTCAGGTGACTGAAGCAGAAGGATCGCAACAGTTTGAGGCCTGCCTGAGCGGGCAAGTTAGCGAAATTCTGTCTCAAAATAAAAGGGGCTAGGGACGTAGTTCAGTGGTAGAGCACTTGCTTGGCATGTGTTGGGGACATTGGTTCAATCCTAGTAGTTAGAAAAAAATTCAAAGACAAAGAAGTTATTTGAAAGTTGCTTATTAACACTAATCATTTGCCCCTCCCCTCAGTGCTGGGTATTGAACTCAGGGCATTATGCCTGCGAGGCAAGCGCTCCGCCACTGAGCTATACCCCCAGGCCTCATTTTCTTCTTACATAAATATTTTCTTCCTGTTTTCTTTTAGATTCTGCACTTGAAAAAGCTCAACTAGAAATTGGGAGACTGAAAGAAAATCTGATAAAACTGAAAGAAAACGGTGAGTCATTCCAGCAGATATAATAATGCATCAAATAATAATATATTATATATAAATATTTCTAAATAACAATAATTAAAATAATAAGTACTACTACTAGTGTTGCTACTGCTACCATTGTTATTACTCCTACCACCACTTATTGCCTACTAAATGCGCGCACTGTACCTATATTATCTGTAACACTCACAACAATTCCAAATAGTGATAATTATTCTCTGTTTTTTTACTTTTTGGAAAACAGATACAACAAAATTTCATAACAAGCTGATAGGAGAATAATGATAGTTAATATATTGCATATTATTATCTTTTAAAGTAGTTACTCAGAGTACAAAATATGGGCATAAAAAATTCTCCAATCAATATAAGCACAAACCTTCTCTTTTCTATGAACTAAGAGACACTAATAGTATAACTAACTTGCATTTTTTTCTCTCTTTTCCCTTCCTTCCTTTCCCCTTTCCCCCATCCTACTTCCTTTTTCCTTTTTAACAATTTCTTCCCATTTCACAATATCTATTGTACATATTAGACCTTATTTACTCTTTCAGTTTCTCATACCAAGGAGACATGTGAGTCTGATTTATTTCACTTATGAGTATGGTCTCTAGTTGCATCCATTTACCTATAAATGTCTCGTTTATCCTTCTTTATGGCTAGGTAGTACTCCACTGCATAAAAATACCACATCTTTTTTTATCCATTCCTCAGTTGATGGGCATTTGGGTTGTTTCCAGGATTTACCTATTATAAATTGTGCTGCTATAAATATTGTTGCACAAATATCACTGTGGTATGATGTTTTCAATTCTTCTGGGAAAATACCCAGAAAAGGAATAGTTGGGTTGAATGGGACCTCTAATCCTAGCTTTTTGAGGAATCTCCACACTGATTTCCACAGTGGTTGCACCAGTCTACATTACCACCAACAGTGGAGAAGGGTTCCTTTTTCCCCACAGCCCCTCCAGTATTGGTTATTGGTTGATTTCTTGATGATAGCCATTCTTTCTGGGGTGAGATGGAATCTCACTGTTGTTTTAATTTGCATCTCTCAAATGACCAGTGATGCTGAACATTTTTTCATATATTTATTTGCTGTCGGTATTTCTTCATCTGAGAAGTGTGTATTCATCTCAGATGCCTATTTTTGGATTGGGTCTTTGAATTTGGAGGTTCTGATTTTTTTCAATTGTTTCAATATTTTCAATTTTTTCAGTGTTCTAGATAGAAGTCCTTTGTCTGAGGGACAATTGGCTAAAATTTTTTCCCACTCTGTGGGTTTTCTTTTCATTCTGTTGGTGATTTCTTTTGATATGCAAAAGCTTTTAATAAGATGAGGTCCCACATTGTTGGGATTGTTGATTCTTTGAAGTATTTCTCATGCAGTTTGGGTTTGTTCGTGAAGTCTCTGCCTACCCCTATATCTTCAAGATTTCTACCTACTTTCTCTTCCAGTAGATTTAGTGTTTCTGTTTTAATATTTAGATCTTTGATCCATTTCGACTTTAGTTTAGTGCATGGTGATAGACATGGGTCAAGTTTTAGTCTTCAGCATATAGAGAGCCAGTTTTTCCAGCACCATTTAATTTTATTTAATTTTATTTTTTATATGCGGGTACCAGGAGTTGAACTCAGGACCTCATGCTTGCCAGGCAGGCACTTAATGCTACTGGGCTATATCACCGGCCCATCCAGCACCATTTATTAAAAAGGCTACCTTTCTTCCGGTGAACATGTTTGGTCGCTTTGTCAAAGATAAGGTGGCTGAATGTGTTTGTAGTTGTGTCTGCATCTTCTAATCTGTTCCACTGCTCCTCAGGTCTGTTTATTTGCCAGTACCCTGCTGATTTTATCACAGTAGCTTTGTAGTATAATTTCAAGTCAGGGATTGTAATGCCTCCTGCCTTGCCTTTGTTGCCCAGTATTGCTTTTGCTGTTCTAGGTCTCTTCTGGTTGCAAATGGATTTTAGCAATGTCTTCTCTAGTTCTGTGAGGTATGTTAATGGTATTTTGATCAGGATTGCATTAAATCTGTATAACAATTTAGGGAGTATGGCCATTTTCACTATGTTGGTTCTTCTTATCCAAGAGCAAGGGATATCTTTCCATTTTCTGGTATCTTCTTTGATCTCCTTCTTCAGAGTACTGTAATTTTCAATGTACAGATCTTTTACTTCTTTTGTTAGACTGATTCTTAAGTATTTCATTTTTTTTGGATGCTATTGTGAAGGGTGTAGTTTCCCTAATTTCTCTCTGAGTTTGTTGTTTGTTTTTCAAGAATGCTATTGATTTCTCAGTGTTGACTTCGTATCTAGCTGCATTACTGAACTGGATTATTAAATCTAGAAGTCTTTTGGTAGAGTTTTTGGGGTCTTCTATGTAGAGTATCAGGTCATCTGTGAATAATGATAATTTAACTTCTTCCTTCCTATCCTTATTCCTTTTATTTCTCTCTCTTGTCTAATTGCTCTGGCTAATGTTTCCAGAACTACATTGAATAGGAGTGGTGATGGTGGACATCCTTGTCTTGTTCCTGATTTTAGATTGAAAGCTTTCAGTTTTTGTCCATTTATGATGTTGGCTGTTGGTTTGTCATAGATGGCTTTTATCAGATTGAGATAAAGACCATCTATTCAGATTTTCTGTAAGGTTTTTATCATGAATGAGTGTTGGACTTTGTCAAAAGCTTTTTCTGCATCTATTGAGATGATCATGTGACTTTTGTCTTTGGCTCTGTTGATATGGTGTATTACATTTATTGATTTGCATATGTTGAACCATCCCTGCATTCCTAGGATGAATCCCACTTGGTCATAGTGTATTATCTTCTTGATTATTTGCTGTGTTCTGTTTGCTAGCATCTTATTGAAGATTTTTGCATCTATGTTTATGAGGGAGGTCGGCCTGTAGTCCTCTTTTTTGGTTGGGTCTTTCTCTGATTTTGATATCAGGGTAATACTTGCTCCAGGAATGAGTTAGGTAGAATTGCTTCCCTTTCAATTTCATTAAAGAGTTTGAGGAGTATTGGCATTAAATCTTCTCTAAATTTCTTGTAGAATTCCGCAATAAATCCATCAGGATCTGGGCTTTTCTTTGTTAGTAAGTTTTTAATTGCATTTTCAATTTCATTAACTGACACTGGGTTATTCAGAATTTTTATATCTTCTTGATTCAGCTTTGGTAATTCATACATATCTAGGAATCTGTCCATCTCTTCTGTGTTTTCCATCCAATGAGAGTTAAGAATTTTGAAGTAGGTATTGATGATCTTCTGAATTTCACAGGATCTGTAGTGATTTCACCCTTTTCATTCCTTATTGCATGAATTTGAGTTTTTTCTTTCCTTTTTTCATAAGGTTGGCTAAGGGTTTATCAATTTTATTTATTCTTTCAAAGAACGAACTCTTCAATTCATTGATTCTCTGTATTGTTTTCTTAGTCTCAATTGTGTTCATTTCTGCTCTGATCTTCATAATTTCCTCCCTTGTATGGGCCTTGATTTGTGCTTCCTTTTCTAGAAGCTTGACATGCAACATTAGATTGTTTATTTTTGCTCATTCTGTTTTCCTGATGTGAGAATTCACTACTATAAATTTCCCTCTCGGGACTGCTTTCATTGCGTCCCACAGGTTCCAGTATGTTGTCTTCTTTATCTCTTTTGATCATTCTTGGTTTGAAGGTCACATCATCTGCAAACAGAATAGCTACCCCTGCTTTTTTCTGGGTTCCTGTTGCATGGAGAATTGTTTTCCATCCTTTGACTTTCTGTGTATGAGTTTCTTTTTGAGTTAAATGTGTTTCTTATATACAGCATATTGTTGGATCTTGTTTCTTGATCCATTCTGCCAGTCCTTTTCCTTTGATTTGTGAATTGAGGCCATTTACATTGATGGTTATAACTGATATGTGTTGGCTTATCTTTGTCATGTTATTTTCCTGTTGTTGGTTCCCTGCTTTTCCCCTCTGTTTAATTGCTTGCCCTGCCTGGTGGTTTCTTTCTGATGTTGTTCTTAAAATTGTGGTCATTTTTATCTCTGTCTAGAATATCTTTTCAGCATGCTTTGTAGGGTTGGTTTGGTGGTCATTAATTTCTTCAGTTGTTCTTTGTCATGGAAGTATCTTATTTCTCCATTAATTTTGAAAGACAGTTTGGCAGGGTACATCTATCTGGGTTGGAAGTTGTTTTCTTTCAGGATTTGAAATACTTCACTCCAAGCTCTTCTTGATTTGAGGGTTTGTGTTGAGAAATCTGCCATGATTCTGATGGGCTTTCCTTTATAGGTGATGTTTCTTTTCTCTAACAGCTTTTAATATTCTGTTCTTGTGCTGAATTTCTGGGATCTTGATTATTATATGTCCGGGTATAGATTTATTTTGGTCATGGCTAATTGGAGTTATATGTGCCTCACTTACCTGTATGTCTGATTTTGTTCTCATGTTTGGGAAATTTTCTGCTATTACTTCTACAAATAGTCTTTTTATGTCATTTGTGTCAACTCCTGCTTTTTCATTGATGCCTATCACTCTTATATTGTTTTTCTTTGTATCGTCTTGCAGCTGTTGAATTGTTATTTGTTGATCCCTAGTTATTTTTAAGAGATCTTTCCTTTCATGATTGCTAGCCAAGATCCTGTCTTCAAGGGAAAGTCTATCTTCAGTTTCATTCTAGCAGTTTTTCCAGCTTTCAATGGAATTTCTAATTCCCTGGATATCTGTTTGAATCTGTTTCATGCATTCTATTTCTGTCCTACATTGATTGTTCACAGTTTCCATCCTTTTCCTATCATCATCTATTTTTCATCTGTCTCTAGATTTGCTGAGCAATTCCTTTATAAATGTTGACTGATCCGGCCCGCGGATCAACTCGTGGGTCCCACCTGGAGGAGAAACGGGATGGGGGGACAGGGCAAGAGGAGAGAGAAATGGAGACAAGATGAAGGGTTCCAATCAAGTCTCGTTTATTGAGGAAGTGTCTAAGGCACTTATAGAAACAGGGGCGGAAGCTCTCATCTCACGGGGAATGTAGTGAGTACGGATAGGTCATCGTCATTTCTGGATTAGGCTGGAGAGGATAATGGGAGATGTAGGCTGGCGCACCAGATGCCCTCAGGAGGGGGAGGCGGGGCGGCAACCGTGAAATTGTCTCATCGCTCCCTACAGTTGACATTTCTTTCTTTACCTGAGAGATTATTTCTGATCTGATTTCCTCTATAGCTTCATGGATTTGTTTCTTTACTTTGGTTGCTATCATTTCAGAGATTTCAGGTGTTTGTCTTCCATTTTCCTCTATCTCGTTGTCTCCTGGACTTGTTCTGGGTGGACTGGAGGTCTGACATTGCATCTTGCTTCTGTGTCTTGTCATTTTTTATTTCAAAAATTTTTATTTTGTTTTCTGTGTTGACACTTGTAAGTTTTGTAGTAGGTAGCTATATCACTAGTATGAAGTCCTCTCAAGGAAAAGTCTGTTCCTCAGGGATGTCTTCTGTGTATAGGAGGTTCTTGGCTTGCATCTGTTCCAAGATCCTACCTTCCCAGTTAATTAAGAGTGGGATGTTGGTATCTGTTTAGCTCAGTCCCCAGTTCTTTGGTGTTGGGCTGTGGTGAAGTTATTACCCCAGAGCTTCCCAATATTGTTACAGAAGGGAGAACAACTGATTACAACAGACATGACATCCTAGCTAAAGTAGTATGATTAGCAATAACAATAGCATCAAGCACAGTTTAGAAATTGAGAAACTGTGGTAGCTATTAATTTTGTACCTTAAACCACAGGTGCAAAATCTATAATTATATAACAGAACCAATTGTAACTTGGGAGCTTGTATTCAAAGTGCTTCCCCTTGGTAGAGTGGTTTTACCCTGTGGAGTGGAGATTTAAGAATGATAGTGAATAAAAAAAAGATAACTGAAAAGAAAGTAGAAGCAAAGCTGGAAGAAAAAGGATGAACATGGAAACTTTGGGAAACTAGAGGAGAGGACAGAAGAGAAAGAATGAGGGAGTAAGCAAGGGATTATCTGAACTTGGTCTCTGGGTTTAGGGGATGGGATTAGTTTTCTTTGGGTCGAGTTCTCCCCCGCTGTTTAGAAAAAGTGAAAAAAGGAAAAAGAAAGAATTAAAGAAAAAGAAAAAAGAAAAAGAGAGAACAGGGATTGCCCCACCCTCCTGCTTCTATTCCATGTGTCTTTGTCCCCATACACAGCGCTGGTTCTCCTAACTTACCACCTGTTGCCTCGTATTGTTATTGTTGCTTTGGACTTTTCACACCACTAGTCCCTCCTGTCCATCCTGTGTGCCTTAGTTGGGACCCTACTGTGTCCCTGGTGTTCCCCTGGTCTATGGGCCTTCCCGAGCAGTTCACCTCAATTGTGGCAGCAGCGAGGGGAGGGGCCGTTCTCTGGGCCTTCTGGCGCGGTTCACCTGGGTCGCAGTGGCGGTGGTGATGGAAATGGGCTTATTCCCATTTTGTTGGTAAGGAAACGGAGTCATGGCGAGGTTAAGTGTGTTAGCCAAAAGTTACATTAAATATTACAGCTGGTGTTTGAAACCTTCTGTCTGACCAAACCATACATATTTTACTGGGATCACAGACCAACACACCTTATAATGCATGTAACACTTTATGTGTTTGTTCACTAGGAAGCCAATAGTTTTGGAATCAATGGTGCATTAGTTAATCTGACCTTAGCCTGGCTATCTAAAAATGCCACCAGATATCAACATTATAACAAAATCTGAGTGTTTTAATGGTAACAACTATAAAATATGTTTACCAGTTTTATGAATTCCAAAATTAGGTATAACCTCCTTTTCAAAAATATATGAATATGATTATAAAATTAACTGCTTTCTTGGTAACTGACAGACCAAGCAATCAGAAAGCAGTAATGATACAGAAAACCTAAAAGTACTATCAACCAATATGACCTATTTGATATTTATAGGAAACTGCACCAGAATACATATTCTTTTCATGTACCTGTGCAACCTTCGCCAAGAGAGACCACCTAAGCCAATAAAGGAAATCTCTGTGGAAAATCTGAAATCACACAAATTATTTCTTTCTCCATAATGGAATTAAACAAAAAATCAGTTACAGAAATTTATTTTAAAATTCCTCAAATATTTAAAAATTAAGGGCTAGTGAGATGGCTCATCGGCATAAGCACCTGCCTGGCAAGTGCGAGGGCCCGAGTTCGACTCCCAGAACCCACATACGAAAAAAGGGCCGGTGATATCGCTCAGCGGCACGGGCGCCTGCTGGTGCGTGAGGTCCTGAGGTCGACCCCCGGTACCCACAAAAAAAAAAAAAAATTAAACAATATACTTCTTAATAGTCCCTGCCCTTACAGAAAAAAATTGCAAGAGATATCAGAACATATTTTGAAATGAAAACATAGCATTCTCAACCTTTGTGAAATGCAGCTAATTCAGTATGTGGGGGGACTCTTACTGTATTTAATGTTTATACTAGAAATTAAGAAAGGGTACAAAGTAATGTAAACTTAATATCACAAAAACCCAAGAAAGCAAATTAAATCTAAAGCAACCAGAAGAAAGGAGATATTAACATAGGACTTAAATCAAATAAAACTAAAAACAGGACTACAATAGAGCAAATCAGTGTAACCAAGAGCTAGTTTTTGAAAGATCAGTACCACTGATAAACACCTAACTAGATTGATCATGACAAAAATACAAATTAACTTTTGTTGATGTTAATGAAAGAGAAAACATTTCTATAGACTAAAGAGATAATAAGTAAATATTATGAATAGCTGAGTGCCAATAAGTTTGATAGCTCAATGACATAGACACGTCCTTTGCAAAATAAACTACCAAATTTCATTCAGGAAGAAGTAGAACTAAATTCAATAAATAAATTGAATTTATAGTTTAAAATATTCCCACAAAGAAAATTCTAGGCTCAGATGGCTTCATCAGTGAATTCTAACATATGTATAAGGAATAAATAATACTAATTTTACATAAATCCTCACAGAAAATTGAAGAAAAGGGAGTAATTTCTAACTTTTTAAGTGACCAGCATTACTCTGATACCAAACCCAGTTAGACATTTCAGTATCCCTAATGAACATAATATACCCAGAAAATTACAGATAGTAAGAAGTAACTTGTTGGATAGTCAAATAGAATGTGCTCACCAAGAATGGACTGGTTAAATAATTGACTGCACAACAAACACCTTGCAGTTAGTACTAAGAATGACATAGAGCTATGCACACTCGTATGAATAGATGTTCGATATATTATCAAGTGAAAACAGCAAGTTGTAGAGTAGTATATGTGGTATAATGTCAATTAGGTTTTCATATTTGAGGTTGGGTGTGTGTGTATCCATCCCTAGGCTTACTTTGAGCTGGTATACACCAGTATGACAGTAGAATTGTGATGGTGCTGGGGTAATTTCATGTAAGTTGTAAGTAGCTGCTGCCCTGAGTCTATAATTCATTTGTGATCAATAAAACAATACTTATTCCAATTATTCCATTGTTACAATGTACTTTTAAAATTTGTGAAGATTAAACATACTGTAGTATTCAGTGTGCAGAAATGGGCAGTATCATACTCAGTTGTAAGAAGGTAACTTTGTACAATTTTTTGAAGAATAACTTGGCAACATATTTAAAATTTTATTTTTATTTACCTATTATGCATTTTTAAAATGTATAATTCCTCTGACCCAGCTATCCCATTTCTGATCCTTTTTTTTTTTTTTTTTTTTTTTGGTGCTGAGAATTTTTAATTTTTATTTTTATAAGTATGTTTGCAGTACATACTGATTACATTCATCATGGGGAGTGGTGCATGTAGATAATACATCTTAATTCTTTTTATATCCCCTTCCCATCCCTCCCTCCCCCTTTCCTCCATCTCTTAGTCCTCTTCCCATTTGCGAAAGATTTGTCTCCCTGTTTCCTATTATCTATTGGTCCTGAGAATTGTGGAATTTGTTTTTTTTATAAATAATGTTATAAGTACTTAAAGATTGATGAACAGGGATAATGATTTCAGCATTGTTAGCAAGACATTTGCAACAACCTAAATCAAAATACTGGTAAGTAGAGAAAAAGTGACATAAATATGGAACATTTGGGCAGAAGAATCCAGAATGAAATGGGAGAAATAGAAAACAAATTGTTCTATAAAACTGAATATTACTCAGCAGTAAAGAGAAACAAAGTAATGATGCAAGAATACAGAAGAACCTCAAGAAGTTTATGTCGAGTGAAAGAAATTAGGCACAAATAATACATAGATTGTAAGAGTCCATCTATGTGACAGTCAAGAACAAGCAAAACTAATCTGTGGAGATAGAAGTCATAAAGTAGTTGTAGGGGTAAATGGGAGTAGAAAACTTAATGGAAGAGACATGACAGAAATATCTGACGTAATGAAAATGTTCCACTTGCTTTTCGGATGAACTTCATGGATATGTAAAATTGTAAAAGTTAACTGAACTGAATGCTTAAGATATATTAGTTGTATTTTATGTAAAATATACCACAATTGAAAAAATAGTTCCAAATAAGAAGTAGAGAAAAAGCTTTACAATGATTGACCTGTAACAATGATGCTTAACCACAAGTGGTTAAGTTGCAGATAGTATTGGATGGCATTTAGTTTCTTAAAATGTGGCACAGGAAGGGTAAAATCCTGCCATTTGTGTGTTGGTGT
This sequence comes from Erethizon dorsatum, assembly GCA_028451465.1. Lineage (NCBI taxonomy): Eukaryota > Metazoa > Chordata > Mammalia > Rodentia > Erethizontidae > Erethizon > Erethizon dorsatum. The sequence goes on along the minus strand of CM051827.1, from coordinate 101,184,803 downwards.
GTGTGTGTCGTGTATATATGTATACTGAGTGTATATTTTGTGAGATTGTGCATGATTATTAGTGTGTTTTCAGTATTCCTCAAATCAAACAAAAAAATTCTAAGGAGACAAGATAGAGTCAAGCAAGGGAGAAATAAAATAAAAATCAAGAAAGAAAAATGAATACAGGATAACAACGAAACAAGCAATAAAGGGAAGCAAATGTGACTTAAAAGCAGCAAAAGAAACAAAGAGAAACATAAAAAAATGGTTAAGAAACAGGAAAGTTACAGGCAGGACGTTTGTATTATTGAAACCTTATTGAGTGTTGATCTTCACGGGTCTTAATGGAGATGCTAAGCTGAGAGTGGACCACTGTTTTACATGTAGTCATAGAGGCAGAGAGGCGGATTGAAAGGATCAACTTTGTTTAACTTGGAAATCTGGCCATTCATTGCTCTTAGCTCACCACTTAGTCATCTGCGGAACCCACTGTTGATGAGTAGAAGTGTCTAGGAGTTTCTCAGGTGTGTAAAAGATAGGACTAAAGGGAAGCAAGGGAGATCATTTTCTCAGTCTTTTAACTTTTAGAAGATAAGTTCATCTGTTTTAAAATCCCACGTCCTAGAAGTCTCTATTGCTAGAAAAGCTACACTCAAGAAGTCTAATTCATTAGTGTAGTGTGAGAAATAAAAAGCTTTCTGTTCTGTTTCAAAAGGTTGGTAGAGTATTCCAAGACTGGACTTGAGAGTCAGTGGCTTTCCTGTGCAAAGCCACATATGCACAGACATGGTAGGACTGAGAAGAGGGCTGGAAATGGCACTCCATAGGTTTTTAAATTAATGCCTCCCAAACTAAAACTTTAATCCAGATGAGCAAACCATTTTCTTGCCTCTGTTTTAGATAAAACTGATCTACAGAAAGCAAAAGAACATAATCAGAGACTGGATGAGGAAATTTTGGCTTTAAGAAGTCGGGTTCGATCCCTTGACTCAGAAAAAAAAAAGCTTGGAGAAATGGTAAGTGTATTGGTTAGAGTTCTCCAGATGAACACAATCAATGGGAAAATAAATAAATAAGTAAATGCAAAAAATTACACATGAAGGTTTATTAAATAAACTTACAGGATGAGAGATGAGATAGTCCACAATGGCTGTCTGCAGACCAGGAATCCAGCTGCTCAGTCCAAGAATCTGGAAGTTGCAGAACAAGAGGGCTTAAGGATGTAAGACCAATCTGGTACTGAAGCCCTGGCAACTCCCTGGAGAGCTGCTGTTACGAGTTTGTGTTGAAAGACCTTAGAAAAACTGCAGTCTGATGTCCACAGGCAGTAGCAGTAGCAAAACACGCACCCACACAAGAATAGAACTTGTTACAATATAGGCGGACTTCTTCCTTCTTCCCGTTCATTGCATCCAGGCTGCAAGCTGATTGGATGGTGTCTCCCACATCAGGGTGGTTCTTCCCATTTGATTTGCTGACCCACATGCCAGTAATCTCTAGACACCCCCACAGATATGCCAACCAGTGTGCTTTACTAATTTTCTAGTTTGTTAATCCAGTCAATCTGACCATCACCATAAACTGTCACAGTAAATTTAATTTAGTTCTTGGAATTTATTTATTGTGTATGCAATAGCAGTCAGCAGCTGGAGTAACACAGCTATACATCACCTAAATTCATCCTTAAGGAGGACTGATACTGATGGTTATATCATCTCTGGTAGATGCCATACTGTAATTTGACCTAGGTACAGTCTATCAGTGTTTATATTTTATAGATTTTTAACAACATATGCTAAACAGTAACATTATTGCTATCACATGAATCTAGAATCTCTTTTTAGTAAGCTTATAGTTAACCCATTTACCACATATAAAATATGACTCTATTGTTTGGATATGCTTGAGATTATTAACAGTAAGCCCTTAGTTGTATTCTTTTTAAACCATTTCTTCTTAGTAATTTATTGATTTTTAATATATACTTCCAAATTCTGTTATGTCTCTTCAATTTTAGTTTATACTCATTTCACAATCCTATTGCTAATGTTAAACACAAAACTAGCCTTGTATAATATGGGACACTAGAAATTTTGTTTTGAAAATGAGTAAATACCCATTGGGCTAATCATTATTAAAATAACAGAAAGTAACACATGTTGATGAGGATGTAGAGCAACTGGAACCCTTGTGCACTGCTGGTGGAAATGTAAACTACTGTAGTCACAATGGAAAACAGTATGGAAGTTCCTCAAACAATTAAACCAAGAATTACCATGTGATCTTATAATTTCACTTCTAGGTATATATACCCAAGAAGCTGAAGCAGGGACCCAAACATGTACTTGTTACACCCATGTTCATAGCCACATTATTCACAGCAGCCAAAATGAGAATCCCATCTGATGTGGTGACACATGCCTGTAAACCCAGCTTTGGGAGGCTGAGTCAGGAGGATCACAAATTTGAGCATGGCTTGGGCAACTTAGCGACCTAGCAATACCTTGTCGTCTCAAGCACCAAAAATAAAAGGGGGTTGAGATGTAGCTCAGTGTGAAGGCCCTGAGTTTAATCCTCACTACTGAAAAAAAAAAAAATAGAAGCAACTCAAGTGTCCATTGTTAAAGAAAATATGATATATATATATATATATATATATATATATACACACACACATACAACAGAGTATTATTCAGTCTTAAAATAGGAAATTCTGATTTATGGTTCAACTTGGGTAAATCTTGAAGAGAGTATGATAAATATAATAAGCTAGTCACAAAAGAACAAATAGTATGTGATTCTCCTTAGATGAGGTACTTTGAGTAGTCAAAATCAGAGTAGAATGCTGGTTGCCAGGGACTGGAGGAGGCAGAAATGGTGAGTGTCATTTAATGGGTATAGAGTTTCAATGCAAGGTGAAGAGAGTTCTGGAGATGGAAGGTTGTACAGCATGTGAATGTACTTACCGCCACGGAACTGTGTATACTTAACAATGTTTAACCTGCTACATTTTGTGTTATGTGCATTTTGTGACAATGAAAAATACAATTTTAAAAAGAATGAATAAACATGAAGATTTTCAAGTTTCCCTAGTCTTTGTAAATTATATACCTAATACCTACAAATACATTTAAATGTTTAATACGAGTGTGTGTACACATGAAAAAGGGCAGGAAGGGCACATCCCAAGCAGTGCTACTTCTGGAAAGAAGAAGCATTGTGAAAATATTGCTTTTTATCCTGTATCTATGTGTTGTTGAAGTTTGACAAGGAGAAGATATTCATGTATTACGTATATATTTTTTAAAACAAGGCAATAATATAGTTAAAAATTGAGAAGCCTTAAAGATGTTTACTTTTATATTTAAGGTTGAAAAACTTAAAGCAGAGATGTGCGAATCTGCAAAGAATAAGCAACTTGGAAACCACTCCCCTGAAAAAACTGTGGGTGCTGAAAAGAGAGTACAGGTATTTTAAAGTTCTCCATTTTCTGATTTCTGATTTTTAAATGAGTACATTTCTACAGTGTAAACTAGAGCAATTGGTGCTAATCATTTGCTACTTGCTTCTTACTGGGATTTTCTATTGTTCAGCCAAATAGAGTAGAAGAATTTGGGATAGAAGTGTCATTTCTTCACCACAGAGAATGATTAATTTTAAGAATATGGTAGATTGTTTCTTTAAAGAGAAAAACCTATCATATAATGATACCACAAATAGGAGCATTTTAAATCATCAAAGAGAGATGTTTATAGAATCAACCAATGGTAGGGTGTTGGGTGGGTTGTTGGAACCATACTGAACATAATTAAATGTTGTAGATGATTAATAAGGCGTAGGCTCCAGTATGTACATCATCTAGTTCTTCTTCATGACCAGCCTTTGAAGTGCTGAGCAAAGCAGTCCAACTCAAGACAGGTCGAAGTAAGTGCCAGTGTGTATCTAGTAGATATGTGGTAGTAATTCATCGTGGTTTTAATTGCCTTTTTTGAGGTGTCTAATGGCAATGGATATATTTAATGTGCTCATTATTGACTATTTGCATATGTCCTTTTGTGAGGCATTTGCTCACATCTTTTACTCATTCTTAATGGTTTTATATGTGTTCTTTACATTGAGTTGTAGCCATTCCGTATTTTGAATACTGGTCTTTTGTGAGGTATATGTAGTATAGTTATTTTCTCTCAGCCTATACCATGTATTTTCATTTTCTTAACAGAGTGTTATGAAGAGTAAAAGTTTTAAAAATTTGATTCATCGGGGTATTTTTATAATTTTGTGATAGAACACAAAATGCCTATCTACATAATCTTTGTCTACCCTAAGCAGTTGTTGCAGAACCACTGTTGAAAATTATTTCCTTATTTAATTACATTGCACCTTTACATTGAGTCTACTTCTAGACTATTCTATTCCATTAATGTATATGTTTATTCTTAAGACAATTATATGCTATAGCTTTATTACAAGTCTTGAAATAAAAAAGTATAACAGCTCCAATTTTTGTGAAGTTTTCTTTTTCAAAGTTGTCTTGCATTCCATATATATATTAGAATCAGCTTGTCGACTTTTACATAAACACCTGCTAGGATTTTGATTGTATGGTAATCTTCAGGCCCATTTAAGGGAGAATTTACACTCAAATAACACCGAGTCCTCAAGTCTATAAATGTGGTGTATTTTTTGATTCACTTGAGTCTTTAGTTTATCACATCAATGTTTTGTAATTTGTAGTACACAGCTCTTATACATATTTAATTAAATTTGTTCCTTTTAAAAACTAAAATATATCAGGCTGGAGTTAGCTCAGTGGTAGAGCACTTGATTAGTATATGCAAAACCCTGGGCTTGATCCCCAGTACTGCAAAAAAAAAAGTTGAAATTAATGCACCATAAAACTTACATAACTTTTAGAGTATACAGTTCAGTGGTTTTTTTAGTGTATTCACAAAATTATGCAACTATTACCAGTACCTAATTCCAGAATATTTTCATTACTCCAAGAAGAGTACCCATTGGTTACTCATTCCTTATTTCCTCTCCCTCCAGCCCCTGGCAACCACTGAGTTATTTTCAGCCTCTATGAGTTTGCTTATCTGGTACCTGTTATATAGTTGCGAATCATTTTAAAATGCAATCTTTTGGGGGCTGAGAGTTTAGCTCCGTGGTATATCATTGCCTAGCATGTACAAAGTCCTAGGTTTGTTCACCAGCACTGGAAAAAAATGCAGCCTTCTGTGTGTAGCTTCTTTCACTTGGTATGTTTTCAAGGTTCACCAACATTGTAGCATGAACCAGCACTTTAACCCTTTGATGGCTGAATATTTCACCGTATAGATATATACTACATTTCGTTTATTTATCAACTGCATGTTTGATAGTTTCCATTTGTGGCTATTATGAACAATGCTGCTGGGAATGTTCATTTTCAAGTTTTTGGGGGCCACACGTTTTCATTTCTCTGGGAATATATTTAGGGAAGAAATTACTGGGTTATATGTCAACTCAATGTTTAACATTTGAGAAACTGTCACACTGTTTTCTGATGCATATGTTCCATTTTATATTCCCATCAGCAGTGTATGAGGGTTCTAATTTCTCCATATCATCCATCAATACTTGTTATTATTGATGTATTTTTGTAGTACTGGGGATCAAGCCCCCAGGAGCATTCTACCACTGAAGCTATATCCCTAGTCCACACACACACACACACACATGAATGTATTTTTTTAATTTTGAGATAGGGTCTCACTAAGTTGCCCAGGTAAACTTGAACTTACGATCCTCTTGCCTCATACTCCCAAGTGCTCAGATTACAAGCATGTACAATTGCGCCCAGCCTATTATCCATATTTTTATTTTGACTATCATAGCGGGTATGAAGTAGTATTTCAACATGGTTTTAATTTTCATTTCCTGAATGACTAATGGTATTGAACATCTTATCACATACTTATTGGCTATCTGTATTTCTTCTTTAGAAAATGTCCTGCAAATCATTTGCCTATTTTAGATGAAGCTATTTGTCTTTCTGCTGTTGAGTTTCAGGAGCTCTTTATGTCTTCTACATATTAGTCTCCTTTATGAATTGAACTATGCCTCCCCCAAAATACGTTGAAGTCTTAACTCCTAGAACCTGTGAATGTTACACTCTTTGTAATAGGGCCTTTACAGATGTAATCCAATTAAAATGAAGTCATTAGTGTGGGCCCTAACCAGTATGACTGGCATAATTATAACAAGAAGTTAGAGATAGACATACGTGGGGAGAGTGCCATGCCACAGGATGACAAGGCAGAGATTGGAGTGACGTTGCTGCCAGCCAGGGAAATCAGTGATTGACAGCCACTACCGGAAGCTAGGGGGAGGCGAATTGGGATTCTACCAGAGTCTCTCTTTTCCCTAGCCCTGTTAATGCCTGATTTCAGATGTCCAGCCTTCGGAACTGTGAAAGAATACATTTCTGTTGTTTTAACCCACCCAGATTGTGGGACTTTGCTAAGATAACCCTAGGAAACAATACAGATTTTGGCACCTGAAAGTAAGGTCCTCATGTTAATAAATATCTAAAAATGTGGAACTGGCTTTGGAAGTGGCTAATACTGTACAGGCTGGAAGAATTTTGAAGTGCTTGATAGAAAATGCCTACATTGCCTTGAAAAGATTGTTAGTAGACATACGGAATTTTGGAGGGCCAAGAGTAGAGCGATATGGTTTGAATAAGGGCGTCTGTGTTGGTCTGCTTGATAATGTTTATTAATCTCATTTACTTCTGTTAATTTTTTTCTTATTGCTCCCCAGAGTCAATAATTTTTTATAATCCCATTTTCAAGTTTACTAAGTCTTTCTTCTGCCTGCTCAAATTCGCCTTTGAATTCCTAAAGTGAATTTCAGTTGTTAGAGTTTTCAGCTGTAGCACTTTTTTTCTCTTCTCTTTATTGATATTTCTGTGTTCACACATCATTTTCTTGACTTTCTTTGTATCTCCTTTAGCTCATTAAGCATTTTTTAAAAACAGTTGTTTTAAAATCTTTATGTGGGGGCCGGTGATATAGCTCAGCTGCATAAGTGCCTGCCCGGCAAGCATGAGGTCCTGAGTTCGACTCCCGGTACCCACATAAAAAAAAAAAAATCTTTATGTAGTAGATTTGCCGTCTGATCTTTTTCAGGGTCAGTTTCTGTTTTTTTCTTTCGGGTGGGCCGTACTTTCATGTTTATTTTTATGCCTTGTAACCTTTTTGTTGTTTTTGGTGAACATTGGACGTTTGAATCTAATAATGTAGTAACGCAGGAAATCAGATTCTCTGCCTTCTCCAGGCTTTGCTGCTGCCACTGCTGCTGCTGCTGTTTTCCCTGTTTAGCTGTTCATCATTGTAGTAAGATTAACCTGAAGTATAAACTTAAGATCTCCACAGATATTTTTCTACGCAAGTACCTTTTCCTTGCCATATGCAGAGACTTTCCAGTTTTCCCTGTGCACACAGTTGCATTTGAATGTGCTACTTTTTAGCATGTAGCTTCCAAAAAGGGAAAAATATAGAAATGAACCACAGGAGGAAAAGGACACTAATCTTTTAGATCCCCTGAATGTTGCTTCAGCTGAGGAGCAAGAAACTTGCAGCAGTGGGTAGAGATGTAGAAACAATGCTGCCCAGCTCTGAGTCTGCACCTACATGAGCAGAAGCAGCAGTCAGCCATCAGTGCACACAGATCCCCAGTATCTGAAGGACAGGGTCTTCGCTGCTCATGCTGACTCCCACAGATTGCATGCCATCTGCTTCAGGAGCCCCTTCATGCTGCCTGCCACAGGACTGGGGTGAGGGGATAGTTGCTTCACCAAGAGTTAATTGATTGAAATTTATAGCAATTTAACATCAAAACACTTTTTCTGGAAGTTACAATCATTCAGTAGACATAGTTGTCTCAGATTCCACCAATGGAATTGTTGTGTAGGTGAGGAGACAGATTTCTTGTACTTCTCTGTTATCTTCCCCTTGCCTTAATTTTTGAAGGATATTTTCACTTGAGATAAAGTTTTAAAGGAACATTTTTTCCAGTGCTTTATAAATGTCATGCCTGTGTCTTCTTCCTGTCATAGTTTCTAACAAGGCATTATTTTTGCTTTTCTGTACATATTATTTGTTTCTACTCTGGCATTTACAAGTCCTTTTTTATCAGTTTGATTATTATTCATGGTGGTTTCTTGGTATTTATCTTGTTTGGGAATATTTCAGCATCTCAGTCCCATGGGCTTATACTTTTCATCAAGTATGGAAAATTTTTAGCCATATTTCTTTTCAAATTTTTTCTTTCTTTACCTCTGTGACTCCTATTCCATGTGTGTTAGATCCTTTGGTGTTGTCTCAAAGGCTGTGTTCATTTTTTCCTAGTTTTTCCCTCTTTTTTCAAGTTGATTATTTCTATTGTTATGTCTTCAAGCTCATTCATTTTTTTCTATGGTATTTTTAATCCCATCCAATTAATTCCTTATTTCAAATATTGAATTTTTATCTCTAAAAATCCCATTATTTCTTCTTAAAAATATGTTCCGTCTTTATTCATTATGTCTAAACAGAGACCCTGTTATTTCTGGGTCTGTTTCTGTTGACTTATTTTCCCTCTAGTTACATCACACTTTCTTGTTTCTTTGTTAGTAGTGGATGTTGGACATTATGAATTTTATGTTGTTGAGGACTGGATTTTATTATCTTGCTTAAAGAATATTAAATTTTGTTTTCGTAGTTGGTTAAATTTCACAACTGGATAAGTTACCTGCTGAATAGCTTGATTCCTTCTGGATTGTTTCTAAGCTTTCTTATGGTAGAATTACAGTATTCTAGGCCTAGAGTAGTCTACTCTTCAGCTGTGACCCTGGGTGGTTATAAGAGCTCTATTATCTGTGTGGTCAGAACTCATATCCCATACCCAAAGAACTCTTGAGAATTGTTCTTCTTACAACTCTTTCATGCTTTGCCTATTTTCACAGGGTTTTGCCCTACTATGCATGACAATTTTCAGGAAAGATCTGGTGAAGCCATGTAGAGATTTCTTCTGTTTTTTCTCTGTGAGGCCCTCCTTTCCTTGGTAGTCTGCCCCACACAGTTCTTCCATTTCATTTTTCCTAACTCCTTTCTGTGTCTGTGAGTTCCCCCTACAGGATTCTCCTCACATTGCCGGTCTCCAGAGAGTGTTTCCAGATAGAGACCCCTGGCAGTCGTAGTGCTCACCTAATCCTCCCCCACTCTAAAAGGTCAGACGCCTCTAATGTCTCTTGTCAAACAGCTCTTGTCAAATGTTTCATATGTTTTCCCCCCACTTTTCTACTTGTAGTAAGAAGCAACTTATCCTCACTATTTCATTACAGCCTTCATTCCTTTTTCTACGACCCTCTTTTTCAGGTCTGCTGCCTATTTTTCTGTTGGGAGGTTGGGCTTGAGGTGCCCTGGCTCTTTCTGTCATCGTCCAAGAATGTCTGCCTGCCTGCCTGAATAATTGAGAACTTCTTCCAAGCTCTTTTTGTTTTCATCGCATCTCTGTTCCAGGTGTTGATAGTAACTAATGAAATTAGTCTTTTTAATTATGGATCCTTAAGTTTTTTTCCTCTATATCAGAGGAAATTATTCTTTAGGCTTCATGTTCTGTGGGGTTTTTCAAATCAATTTTTTCAAATTAAATTTTTCATAAATACACCAAAATTTACCTATCCTGATATGTATATCCTTCAGTATAGTTTTCCCTGGAGGCTTTAATCATGTTTACTATACGCATTGGATAAAAACCATTTATAAGTTCAGCTTTACAAATTGACTTCATAGTAATACAAGATAAAAAGTTCGGCTTATGAAATCCCCCCCCCTTTTTTTTTTTTTGCAATTCTGGGACTGAGCCTAGTGCCCCACACATGCCAGGTGAGTGCTCTGTCATGGAGCTATATCTCCAGCCCCTACAGTGCAACCATTTCTTGCCCCAAACTTTTTTTTTTTTTTTTTTTGTGGGTACCGGGGGTCGACCTCAGGACCTTGCGCGCCAGCAGGCGCCCGTGCCACTGAGCGATATCGCCGGCCCCTTTTTCGTATGTGGGTTCCGGGAGTCGAACTCAGGACCTCGCGCTTGCCAGGCGCTTACACCGCTGAGCCATCTCACCGGCCCGCCCCAAACTTTTATATCAGTTAATTTCCAAATTTGTCTCTGTATGGGTGTTAATGACTTCCATAAAAAATCAAGCTCTCTCAGAAAGATGATTGCTTATCATCTTTTTGTGTGTGTGCCTGTCTTTCACCATTTCAGAAAGTAATTTTAGACATAGATTGCTAACAGATTTTGTGTGTGTTGTTTTTCAAAAATAATTTCCCTGAAGGGTTAAAGCTCACAGGAAGGTTTTCCTGAAAATGCACACGTGTTTATAGTAAAAGCTTTTACAAGTACAGGATAAGGTTTTGGGGTTGTATCATGAAGGATGCCCTCTGACTGCCTCGACGCTTGGAGCACAGCTCTACTACAGAGCTGATCACTTTTTAGTGTAATTTACCTGCCTGCATATCTAGGCCTTCACTGTGGTATTCTGCTAGGACAGGACCACAGTGCTATTTACAACACAGAAGAGTACAATCAAGGCAGTTTTAGTTTAAATGTTAGGAGCACAGTTTGGCCTGAGTTCAAATCCTAGCTCTTATTGCTTACATTGTAACCTTGAACAAATTACTTAACTCTCCACTCCATAATTTCCTTATCTGTAAACTGGAAATAATTATAACACATAGTATTATATCCCCATGACTCAGCAAAGTACCAGTGCATATTTTGCATCCAATAATTGTTTGTTGAATGAGTGTACATACAAAGAAATCCATAAGAAGTGAGGTGGCTATAATTTAACAGGAAGATATGTAACAGGAAAATATTTATAATAGGATAATATTTTATTAAAAATAGTTTATTAAAAAATAGGAGGGAAGTATTACACATATGAAACACTACACTTTTAGAAGGTAAAACTTTTCACACAGAACATAACAAAAGCGCAGTAAGTCTCTCGTACAAATCTCATTCTTCTTACATTCTTCCTTCTGGCAGTGTAGGAAAAAGGGTGATGATACACAGATTTGCCCTTCTTGTGGTCACTGGGAAGGAGGGTGGTTATAGTATCTTATGTTTCCACCTCATTTCTCCATTGCTTCATTTGACAGTGAAATCTAGACCAAATTGATTGCAGCATATGAGCCATGTAATTGTCTCAAAAAGAGAGATATTTTCCCAAAGACTTCACCTGTGTGACAGTTCCTTGAAGTCTTCCACTTCTTATATAGTCATTTTCTTTTGTCTGCAGTAGTGACCGTGATCAAGAACTAACTCCTTGTTGTGTCATCCATCCATCTACATGAAGTAGGCGGACCTAGGAAGCAGACCCCAAGATGAACCTAGAATTTTAAGAGTGTTATTAAGGGTGGCTCTTAGGAAAGATAAAGGAGGAAGGAAGCAGATGGGAAAAGCCTTCAGCTTGCATTGCAGTCTGACATCTATTAAATACAAGGGAGAAGAAATGAAGATTGGAAAGGAAGAGCCTTATACTGTGGAACAGCTCTGAGAAGGTCTCAGGGTGTGCAACAGGGAGCTTTGGCACAATGATAACCTACAGAGGAATTCCACATTGGGCAGAAATGGCCAGGTCATGATGTCCCTACTTTATTCAGGATCCACTGGAGGCTGCTAAGAAGAGTGTCGCAGTGCTTGCTTGAAGGGAGACACTGGTGGTGTACTTCCATGTGGCCCTGTGTCACATAATTCTTGCAACTGGAGAAGATACTTGAGACAATCTGGTTAATCTACCTCCCTCTGTCATCAGTGTTGTCTGTGACATTCCGTATCAATAAGCATCTATCTTGGGGGGTGGTGTTTATATACTTGTTTTGGCTTTTTAAAGACAGGGTCTTGCTATGTTTCAAGCTGGCCTCAAACTTGCTGTGTGGCCCTGGCTGGTCTTAAACTCACAGTCCTCCTGCCTCAGCCTCCTGAATGCTGGGATTATGGGTGTATGCCATTATGCCCAGCTTTGCATCTCTATCTTGTTTTAAAAGATGTTAAGAAAAGATCACAGGCCGGTGATATAGCTCAGTGGCATAAGCGCCTGCCTGGCAAGTGTGAGGTCCTGAGTTCGACTCCCGGTACCCACATATAGGAAAAAAGAAAGAAAGAAAGAAAAAAGATCACACAGTTTTCTCTAATGTTTAACATTAAATATTAGAATTTTTTCTAGTTTAATCTCAATCCTCTAGGCTGTGGTAAACCAGTTTTCTTTTCCTTGAAAAATATATGGATTCCTGGGGGCCAGGGATATAGCTCAGTGGCACAACGCCTGCCTGGCAAACATGAGGTCCTCAGTTTGATTCCTGATACTAAAAAAAGAACAGAAAAGAAAAGAAAACCATGGATATAAATATATATGGATTTCTAAAATTATAAAAGCTTCATATTGACTCTAATGATCCTATCACTTAACATTATCCCACATTAGACAGCTGGAATGGGCTAATGAGAACTATTGTAAATAAATGTTTCTTCTCTTTAAAGATATTAACAAGTAGAAATTTTAAAACTAGAAAAAGTTATCACTGAATAGTAATCAGAGTTAAACAAAGTCATTTCCTAAAGAAAGAGGAGGTAACTATAGATTTTTTTTTTTTTTTTTTTTGCCTTCGAAATTCACTATTTTTCACAAAGAAAAAGCCTCAAGGTCCTTCGTGTTTGGCAGCCAGGCGATGGTGTTATCAATAACCGTTCATGAAAGGGTCCTTCTCAGCAGAGGGAGGGACCAAGCGACCTGTCTAGCAAGGAGCAGCAACACTTTCTGGGAACTCATTTCCACATCTTCATCTAGTACCACTCCATCCCTGGCATGGATCTTCAGCTCTCAGATGGGCACTCCAGTGCCTCCTGCTGTCATTCATTCCTGATTGCTGACTATTTTGTTTTCTATTTTCTACAAAAGGAAGTAAAAGGGTGGTGTGATTGTGGATTTTATATACCAACTTTTTTGGTCCACAAGATGCCCAGGTATCTGATTGAACATTAGTTCTATGTATGTCTGAGGGTGTTTCCAAAGGAGATTAGCATCTGAATCTGTAGACTGAGTAAAACACATTGCTGTACCCAATGTGAGCGGGTATTGTCTGTAAGGTATGATTGGAAATTGTGGTGAATGTTTAAATTTTTTAAAAATATATTACAGGGGCCGGTGAGATGGCTCAGTGGTGTAAGCGCCTGCCTGACAAGCGCGAGGGCCCGAGTTCGACTTCCGGAACCCACATATGAAAAAAAGGCTGGTGATATCGCTCAGCGGCACGGGCGCCTGCTGGCGCGCGAGGTCCTGAGGTCGACCCCAGGTACCCACAAAAAAAAAAAAAAAAAAATATATATATATATATATATATATATCTTACAGTAAAAGACACATTGCAACTAATCACCCTCAAACACTCCCCCTTCCTTCAAACACACTTTCCCTGTTCTTGCCATCTTCTGAAGCAGTTCTGGAAGTCTGCTTTTGTGAGTGTCTTTAGTTGTGCTGTCATGACCACCTTGATGTCCTGAACTGATTCAAAACATTCGCCTTTCATGATTATTTTACTTTGTGGGGAGATCCAGAAGTCATGTAGCGCCACACCCAGTGAATAAGGTGAATGAAGGCATGCCAGAATGTTTTTCATGTCTGCCTTTCCACTGGATGGCACCCAGCAGCCGCATTCACCCTATTTTTGATCATGCTTTGTAAATACATGAACAAGAACTTCCAGAACTACTTCATAAAATGGCAAGAATGCTGTGATAAGTATGTCTAAAGTGAGGGAGAGTATTTTGAGTGGGATTCATAGCAATATATCTTTTATGTAATAAATTTTTAAAAATTTAAATATTCACCATATATTTTGATCACCCCTTATCAGTCGAGGGCCTGAATAGGGCAAGAAGACAGAAGGAGGGAGAATTTACTCTCTCTGCCTGACTGCTTGAGCTAGGACATCAGTCTTCTGGTACCCTTGGACCGGGACTTCCACCACTAGGGCTCCTGGATCTCGGGCCTTCAGACTAAGACTAGAACTCATACCATTGGCTCTCCAGTCTCTGGCATTTACACTTGGGCTAGAACTGACACCACCAGTTCTCCTTGTTCTCAGGCCTTTGGACTTGGACTGGAACCACTGTATTCTGCCAGCTTTCCTGAGTCTGCAGCTTGTAGATGGCATCATGGGCTCCCCAACCCTTCCATAATTGCACAAGCCAATTCATCATATAACTCTCTCTCTCTCTTTCTGTGTGTGTGTGTGTGTGTGTATCTCATGCAATACACATGGAAACTAATATTTGAATATTTGAAATGTTTAATGAGTCTGCTGCAAGTTTGACATAGCTCATGTAATATTAACAGAAATTCTGGGAGGTAGGTGTCAGTCATCTTGTTGTGTTGCAATGGCAAACAGAAACACCAAAACATCACCCAGGATTTGGAGGCAGATTTATTTAACATCAACGGGCACTGACCCCAAGAAAAAAAATGTCAGGCCTTGAAGGCTCAGGGAGGGAGGTTTTTATAGGGTTTGCAAGCAAGAAGCAGAGTGTTTGGCAGTTATTGACTGGTTCTTACAATGTACATCATAGTGACCAGCCATGCATCATAATGATCAGCTGTTTCTAAGAAACAGAAGTAACAGGAATGATTGTAACAGGAAGTGAAATAAACTGGAGGTTACCTGGGCAACTAACAGAAACTGAAGTATACTGGCTGGGGGGGGAGCATTTTCTGCTACAGTATAGTTGAGGAAATCAAGACCACAAATTCATAAATGTGAAAATCAAGACTTCAGATCTCAACCTGGCTACGAAATCCATGTTTTTGCCACTGTGGTTTTCATATTGTTTCCCAGGGATCCCTGATGCACCACACATGCAGAGCTCTAGGTCTTCTACCTCCTCATGAATCAGAGAAGCCTCCACTTCTGGGCACTTTGTAGTGGTCTCCCTGTAAGAATTCTTTTGAAAATAAAAAGGAGGGAGAGTCCTGTGACTTCAAAAGGAAAAATAATCTAGAAAATTACTCCCTTGTACCAAGCAGTCTCCTTAAAATGTGACCCTCACCCATTTCTGTATGCTACCGATTTACCGTTGTAGTGTTGTTGCTATCCATGTTCTCAGAGAAAATCCTTCAAATAGAAGACGTGCTATGTATCTGGCAGGAATAAAACTAGCCACAATGTAGTGAGCATTTCTTGTGTGCTACAATCTCTTTGAGGTGTGTTACAGACATAATCTGACATAGTCCTATAATAGCCCTCTTCAAGAAAAAGCAGGAATATTTCCATTTCATATTTGTGAGAGTTTGAGAGAACTTGACCGAAGTAAGAGTCAGAGCCAGAAGTTGATCCTGGTTTGTCTGGCCATAATGCTCATTTTCTACACAATACCAACTCTCATGGAGATTTATGGAGAAGATTTACATACGGGATTCTAGGCTTAGCATGCTCACCATGGGGCGCATAAACTGCCTCCGTGTAGAGGTGATGCTGGGTAGTGTTTTATTCTGCGTGGTACCTGCACTTGCCGTCTCATCTGAGAGATGAAAGCAAGGAAACTTGTTCAGAGTATTAAATATTCCCCATCTTTCAGATAGTAGAACTCTGAAAGTGGAACATTCCGAGCTGTTAAACTGCTTCTCTGGAGTCGTTGGCAGTTAACCTGTGCTAATGAGATAACTTGCTAATGAGTCATTAGTTTTTCTCTTTGTTTACTGCTGGCCTACTGGTGAGGTAGACACCCTTCAGCTCCCCAGAGATTTCTATATCTGGGTGCTCATTTCCAACATTATTTGCTACCTTTCCTATGTTTTCCTGCTTTAAACTTTGGTCAGTGGTCTGATGAAGTACACAAACTACCTAAATGCATCACTATATTCAGTGTGCCACAAATTATGGTAAATTCCCAATGTATATTTATAAAATATATTCAAACACTTTCAAATATATTATTTTTTCAAGTGTAAATATATTCACTAAATTAAAATATATGGATAAGTATATGGATTTGTTAAATACAAATTATTTTATCAACTTCAAATATTTTATTTGGAAAAAGCTATCTTTTAAAATTAACATTAAAACATCCTTATACTAAGAAAACACAAAGAAAATGAAGGGAGTTTTCATTTTTAAGATTTGAGGAGTTTCCCCACCTCTGTACCGAGACATCAGTAGTGTAAGGGTGGGGCCGAGAGAATTCTTGTCTTGAGGGTTGAATGCATAAGGGTGTCATTGTACATCCACAAAAATGTTCGCCAATGCAGATGTTGGCTGATGATGAAGAAGCTACTGTGTGTGGGGGGAATATGTCCTTTATAGACTTGTGCAATGATGTGTCAACATAACTCTTGTCCATCTCATTGGAAAGGAGGAATTACAGAAATTACACTTGAGTTTTAGCATCCAATTTTAATAGTGTTCTCCATTTTTTCTAACTCATCAAATAGTGTTGAAATTTAACACGAGAACAGTAAATTAGCAATTTGATTAGTTCAGAGCCATCAGGATTCTATTTTTCTAATTCTTATTCATTTGGTCAGCTGCCAAACAACAGCAAAAGTTTAAATCCATGCCAAATAGCTTATCATAAAAGCAGCTGGTCCATGGCCAGATAGTAGGTGAAACTTGTTTGGAGTAAGAGATTTCTGGGGTATATTCTCAGCGAAGGATGCTTAAGAGATGTAGCTTATGTTTTTAATATTTAAAAAAGTAACACGTTACATATTTTAACCGGTGATTTATTTGGATTAAGATTTCCGTCGTAGAGCCTGAGTTATCAGTAAATAGGAAGATTGAAGAGAAACCAGTGTGAAAGATCAAGAGACAATTAAAATCCAAGATATGAATGAGGTAAGAAACAGATAATTTTTAGTTATATTCTAATACAGCTGTGGCAAACCCCATAAGGATGCTCTGAAAATAGGCAAAAAGAGAAAGTACACTTCTAGGAATGGTAAATATACACCCTATGATTGTGAACAGGGCTTACAGAAACCCTCCCAGAAGAAGTCAGAAGGAGCTCATTAGTGGGGCGTGGTGGCGCATGCCTGTAATCCCAGCACTCGGGAGGCTGAGGCAGAAGGATTGCCATGAGTTCGAGGCCAGCCTGAACTACATAGCAAGACCTTGTCTCAAAAAAAAAAAAAAAAAAAAAAAAAAAGGAGCTCAGTAAAAATATATTTAGGATGGGACTTGAGACCATCACGCTAAGCAAAGTAAGCCACTCAGAAAGTTAAATATTGCGGGGCCGGTAAGATGGCTCAGCAGCTTAAGCGCCTGCCCGGCAAGCGCGAGGACCCGAGTTCGACTCCCAGAACCCACATACAAAAAAGGGGCCGGTGATATCGCTCAGTGGCACGGTTGCCTGCTGGCGCTCACGGTCCTGAGGTCGACCCCCCCGGTACCCACAAAAAAAAAAAAAAGAAAGTTAAATATTGCATGCTGTCTTTTATATGAGAAACCTAAAATAGAAATAATTAAACATATAAAATAAAGGAGCAATGATCAAAAACTTGAAGATAGACTCTTGGAGATAGGGAAGGGGATTAAGGGAGGAGGAGGAAAGAGAAAAGGGGTAAAGGGATGGAAGATGTGCAAGATATGTTATATGCATCTACCAATTTCCCAAAACAAACATCACTATTATATAAGATAAACATATATGCTGGGGATGTAGCTCAAATGTAGAGTACCTGCTTAGCCCAGGGTTTAATTGTTACCAACACACACACACACACACACACACACACCATATATATATATATATATATATATATATATATATATATATGTATATCTTAAAGATTTTATCTCATTGAAGAATAAATGAGAATGTAGAACAATTAATTCAATAATAATATGAACTGCCATTTATACAGCATTTTTTATGAGCAAAGTAGTTGTTTATATCCAAACATCATTATCCCTATTTTTCATGTGAGGAAACTGAGGCTAAAAAATGAAGTAACTGGGCCAGTGATATAGCTCAGCAGCATAAGTGCCTGCCTGGCAAGCACGAGGTCCTGAGTTCGACTCCCAGTACCCGCATATTTAAAAAAAAAAAAAATGAAGTAACTAGCTCAGGGTCCAAATGGTGGTAAATAGCAGAACAGGACTGGTAGGGCATACTATTTTGTTCTTCATTTCCCAAGTTGCAGAGTACAGATGTGTGTTAATCTGATGCTGCTTTCCTAACCAGGGAAGCCAAATGTGCAGTTAGCTCACTTGACAAGTGTACTCTTCCAGTGGAGAGCATAGTTATCAAGAGAATTGGCTCAGTTCTTACTCTGTGTTCACTAAAGTGCATTTTTATTTTGATTAGATTTCCCAATAGGTTTTGTACAAAAAGAAAAAGCACTTTGACAAAGCTGAATAGAGTAGATCTGAAAGTGAGGGCTTAGGTTTGCATCCTAGAGCTGACTGTGACCTTGAACAGATTGTCATAACGTGTCTGAGCTTCTTGTATCTTCTTTGAAAAAGAATGTGATGATAATTATTCCAATCTCATAGGTGAAGACAAAATGAGATGATGCATGTACAGCACGTACCATAGGGTCTGACATATGATAAGCCACTACCATGATCACATGATCAATTAATTTGGAAAGATTTTGTCAACACCTTTTATTTGGCAGTTGCTTGAAATTTATAAAATACTTTCAAAATCACATGTAATACTCCTGTGGTGGTTATACTATAAGTGGGACAAATGTTGCTATTTTTAATGGCTGTAGAAACAAGACTTGGAGAGAAAAATGTAACTCATGGGCTATGGTATCATGAACTAGTTTTCAAGGTTCATATATCCCCCATGTGACTTTATAATTGAATCAGAATGTATAGGAAACAATAGTACTGTATATAAAATAAATTGTGTAAAATTCTTTTTATAGATATTGGAAATGAGCCAAGAAAAATTTGAAATATTTGAAACTGATTTGTCAGATGAGAGAGAGAGGAGAAAGCAATTGGCATCTGATTTTATTACAATGCAGAAGGCCCTGAAAGCTGATAGTGAGGTATTGACACTCCAGATATTATTTTCTAATTTAGGGATTTCATGTTACCATTTATTTTGATTTTAAAATAAACTATAACTGTATATTTTAGGTTGTCCTACTATAACCAAATGCTACAGACTGGGTCACTTAAACATTAGAAATTTCTTTTCTTTTTTTTTTTTTTAATGTGGATACTGGGAGTTGAACTCAGGACCTCGCACTTGCCAGCAGGCGCTTGTGCCACTGAGCGATATCACCGGCCGTTTTTTTCCTTTATGTGGGTACCGGGAGTCAAACTCAGAACCTCGCACTTGCCAGGCAGGCGCTTATGCTGGTGAGATATCACCGGCCCAAAATTTATTTTCTTACCGTTCTGCAAGCTGGGAAATCCCAGATCAAGGTGCTGCCTAATTCAGTTCCTGGAGAAGGCTTCCTGGCTTGCAGGTGGACACCTTCTTGCTGTGTTTTCCCATGATGAAGAGAGAATGAGCTCACGTGTCTCTTCTCATATTATAAAGGCACCAGCTCTATCAAATTAGGGCTCCACCCGTATGTCCTCATTTGACCTTTATCACTTTCTTCTTGACCCTTTTTCCAAATACAGTCATTTTAGGATTAGGGCTTTAATCTATGAATTTTGAGGGGGTCACAGATCAACCCATAACACTATAGAATGTGTTTCCAACAATAATGAGGAGCTCTGTTGTTTTCCCACGCTGAGCCCAGGCACTAGCCAAGGAGTACTTTAAGTAGCAGGTGTTTGGTTGTCGTGACGTTCATAGAGTCACCCACTTGTGTCTCACTTTAATCCTGTCCTGCCATCTTGGAAGGATCTATCAGGAGACGTAATCAGATTCTGTTTTGAAGAGAGACCTGGAAGTGAGCTCATGGAAGTCTGGATCACCAACTAGAGGATGATGACACTTAATCAGTTTGCACGGTGGGTGAGGGCAGTGCAATGCCCCAAATCCTGTCCTAATGACCTACAGGAATTTTCAGTGCAATGAGATGGGAAAACATTAGCACTTGCCCTCTTCCTGTGGTTTTAGGAGGCCGCCCACTACCTTCTTGCTCAATGCTATCAGTGTTCGTCACTCCCTCTGATTTCAAGGCTTTGGAATAAATACCAAGTAGCTCCTCTCCTAAAGAAAATTTTATATAACCTGTTGGTTACTGGGTGCCTTGGACTGACTCTCAGCCCCTGTCGAACACTGCGTACTCCATGTAATCACTGTAAACATTTGAGGAAAAAATCTGTGTCTGACTAAAGTGTTTTGTCTCATGGATATGAAAGGAAAATCAGAGGATTAGAGGAAATCCTAGCTGACTAAGTCACAGAATATACATTGTTAAGTAAAGCAGCATAATCTGTAGTTAGGAACGTGAGAGTTTGAAGGCAGACAGACACGGTTTGGAATCTCGTCTTTACAACTTCTGTCTACGTGAACTTTTGCTCTCTGAGCCTTAGTTTCAACAACCCTCTTCCAGAGGTGTCAAGATTAGAGGTCAACCACATAGCACATCGTTCTATGAAAGACAACAGAAGATACATTCTTAAAATGGATAATGTAATTATTTAATACAGGAGCTGCCGAAGATTTTACCTCTATTCTTAAAGTAAGAATGACAAGAAACCAAGTCTTTCAACCTGTGAATGATAGAAACTCAGAATACTCAGTTTAATATTCAAAATAAAAAGAATTGTCAGGACCATTTCAAGATACCATTTTAGACTTGTTAAACCTTTTATGGGGAAATAATCTTGTTTTATTATATAAAATATTTTCATTTCTTAATCAGGAATTACAAAACTCAAAGTCAGAACTTACATGCCTTTTTAATGAAATTCAGAGTCTTCCAGGAGCAGCAGAAGGCAGAAATAATTTTTTAATAGCATATAACCTGCTACAAAGAGAGAATTCTGAATTAGAAACAAAGGTGAGACTGAATTGTGAAGTATTTAAAAGGTGATATTTAACATATCTTGCATGCCAATAAAAGGAAATTAATTTTCAGTAAGAGGTGACTTGGAAATTGGAGTATCTTTTATTCTGTTGTACAATAAATTGTCATAGTGTGGGCTATAAATCAAGCTATAATTCAAGATGAATATTCAGACTTCAACCAATACCTAGCACTTAAGATTAATCTGTGACTTTTTACTTTAAATTAGCTTCCCACCAGCTTAGTTCATAGGGCACGTATTACAGTATGTAACACAGGGAGGGAAAGGCCCAGAACACAGGGTTTGCTGCCTGAGAAGGTAGGTAAAATGGGGCACAGTCTACAGCTAAGCTTTGTTTGTGGACCTTGTCAGCAAGATAAGTTATCAACACATTGTACAGTTGCAGGGCCAGTTCTTTCAAATATCGTTGGAAAAGTTAACACAAAGGATGTGGTGAGAAGAATGTAACATAAGATCCAGAGAAAGAGATCACGATCCTGGTAATCTGGTGCTCTCTCTCTCTCTCCCCCCCTTTCTCTCTCATTGTCCTTGTTTTTTAAATTTTTGTGGTGATATAACTTCAAACTTACAGAAAAGTTAGAAACATGATACAAAATAATCCCACATGCCTTCATTCCTCCACGGTACCACACTTGCTTTATCATTGTCTCTCCCTCTACATTCTCTCCTCTCTCTCTCTTCCTTTCTTTCTGTCTCTCTCCCTCTCTCCTTCCCTCACACACTCACACATGCATGCACAAACACACACACACACACACACGTGCACACACACACACAGGGGTACTTTTTGTGAAATTTTTGAGAGTAAATTGGAGACATAATCTCCTTTACCCCTAAATATTTCCATGTGTGCTTGCTAAAAATAATAACAGCTCTTACATTACCACAGTACAAATCTCAAAATCAGGAAATTAACGTGGACACGGTACTCTTGTCTAACCTTTAGGTTGTATTCAGATCTTACCAATCATTCTACTGTATGGCAAAAGAAGAACAACTTTTTTCTAGTCTGAGATCTAATTAAAGATCATACATTGCATTTAATTTTCTTGTCCTTTAATCGGACTGTCTTTGTTTTTCATAAGTTTGGTGTTTTTGAAGAATGCAGTCTTAGTTTGGACTGCTAACCAGAATACCATAAGCTGGGTTGCTTAAACAGCAGACATTTATTTCTCACAGTTCTGAAGGCTGGGAAGGCTGAGATCCAGTGCCGGCAAATCTGGTGTCTGGTGAGGGCCACTTTCTGGTTTACAGATGGCTGAGAGCACAGAGATGAAGCAAGCCCTCTCCTCTCTCTGTGAGGGTATGAATCCCATCAGAGACTCCACTTAAAGTCCCCTCCTAATACTATCCCATTGAGGGTTAGGATGGCAATGAACTTCGGGGGAACACAGACATGCAATCCGTAACAAGCACAGATCATTTGTTTTGAAGACTGTCTCTCAATTTGGGTTCACTTGATGTTTCCTCATAATATCATTTAGGTCACTAATTACTGGCAGGAATACTATAGACGTGATGTTGGATCCTTCTTGGTGCGTTTTGTCAGGAGATGTGCTATTTTTGTTCCATTACACATGATGTTAACTTCAATAATTTGGTCAAAGTACTGTCTGCTGGATTTCTCACTGTAAAGTTATTACTTTTCCCTTTAAAATTAATAAATACCTTGTGGAGAGACACTTTGAGACCATGTGCATTCTGTTTCCCACCAAGCTGTTACTCATTAAAATTTGTCTTTTGACCAGAGAAAGACAAAAAAAAAAAAAAAAAAAAAGAAAGAAAGAAAGAAAGAAAGAAAGCAAAAGAAAACTGCACTGAGTGTGGTGGCACATGCCTGTAGTCCCAGCACTCTAGGAGGCTGAGGCAGGAGGATCTTAAGTTTGAGCCCATCCTGGGCTCAAAATATAAAATGGGCCGGTGATGTTAGCTCAGTGCAAAGGCCCTGGGTTCAATCTATAGTACCACAACAAAACAAAACAAAAACTACAGACCACTATTCTTAATGCACATAGATGCAAAAATCCTCAGTAAGATTTTTGCAAACAAAATTCAACAGCACATTAAATAGATCAGATACCATGATCAAGTTCAGACTTACAAAAGAGTTACAAGGGATACAAGGATGGGTCAGCAAACATAAATCAATAAATGTAATGCATCATATAAATAGAATCAAAGATAAAAATCACATGATCACGTCAATAAATGCAGAAAAAGCCTTCAACAAAATTCAACCCTCCTTCACAACTAGGTATAGAAACTATATACCACAAACTCACAGCCAGGATCATACTGAATGTGGAAAAACTGAAAACATTTTCTCTAAAATCAGGAACAAGAGTGTCCACTTTCACCACTTCCATTCAATGTAGTACTTGAAGGTTTAGCCTGAGCAATTAGGCAAGAAAGAATAAAAGGAATTTTATTAGGAAAGGAAGAAGAAAGAAGTAAAAATATCCATATTTGTAGATTATCTGATCTTTTACCTCAAAGACCCTAAAAACTCCATGAGAAGACTTTTAGATATCATAAACAAATTCAGTAAAGTGGCAGGATATAAAATCAATATACAAAAATCAATAGCTTTTCTGAGCCTGCTGAGAAAATATCTAGAAAAGAGTTCCATGCACAATAACCTAAAAAAAAACACACACACACAACTAAACTAAAGAACAATAGATAAGGAGGTGAAAGACCTCTACAATGAAAATTACAGAACACTAAAGAAAGAAATTAGGGGCCGGTGATATAGCTCAGCAGCATGAGCGCCTGCCTGGCAAGCACGAGGTCCTGAGTTTGACTCCCGGTACCCGCATATTAAAAAAAGAAAGAAAGAAAATTGAGGAAGACACCAGAAGGTAGAAAATCTTCCTGTGTTCATGGGTCAGCAGAATTAATATTGTTAAAATGCCATATAGTATTACCAAAACTAATCTATAGATTCAGTACAATCCCCATCAAGTTAGCAATGACATTCTTCACAAAAATAGAAAAAAAAAATACTAAAATTTGTGCATGCACAAATTATCTAGGATAGCTAAAGTAATCATGAGCAAAAGCAGTAGTGCTCAAGGTATCATGATTCCCAATTTCAAAATATACAACAAAGCCATAGTAGCAAAAATAGCATGGTATTGTCGCTCAAAACTGTCACAGAAATAGACACACAGAACAGTGGAACAGGACAAGAGGACACAGAAACAAAGCCACACAACTACAGCCATTTGAGTCTTGACAAAGGAGCCAAAAGCACAGACATCCTTTTTAACAAATGGTGCTGGGAAAACTGAATAACCATATGTAGAACATTGAAACTAAATCCTTATCTCTCACTTTCTACAAAAATCAATTGAAAATGGGTGAAAGGCCTAGATAAAAGACCTGAGCCTTTGAAACTCCTAGAAGAAAACATAGGGGAAGCAAGTGAAATCATAGGCTCTGGCCAAGATTTTCTGAATAGGACTCCAATAGCATAAGAAAGAACAGCAAGAATCAACAAATAGGATAACATAAAATTAAAAAGCTTTTGCACAGCAAAGGTAAAATCACCAGAGTGAAGACACAGCCTGCAGAAAAATCTTCGCTACCTTTCCTTCCAACAGAAAATATCCAGAATATACAAAGACAAAACAGCCATCACAACAAAAACAAACCATGGCCAATAAGCATATGAAAACTGTTCAACATTTTAGCCACCAGGGGATTGGAAATCAAAACTACACTGAGATTCCATCTCACCCCAGTCAGAATGGCTAACATTAAGAATACAAAAAAAAAAAAAAAAACTAATGCTGGTAAGGATGCAGCAGATCCCCACTCTTGGTGGGAATGTAAATTAATATAGCCACTGTGGAAATCAGTAAGGAGGTTCCTCAAAAAAATGAAAAAGGATGTTCCATTTGATGGAGCTATACCACCCCTCGGCATATTCCTAAAGAAAGTCAGTGTAGGGCCAGTGAGATGGCTCAGCGGCATAAGCGCCTGCCTGGCAAGTGCGAGGTCCTGAGTTCGACTCCCAGAACCCACATATGAAAAAAGGGCCGGTGATATCACTCAGCGGCACGGGAGCCTGCTGGTGCGCGAGGTCCTGAGGTCGACCCCCGGTACACACACACACACACACACACAAAAAGTCAGTGTACCACAGAGATACCTGTATACCCATATTTACTACAGTACAATTCACAGTAGCTAAGCTATAAAAACAGCGTAGGTGCCCATCAACAGATGAACAGCTAAAGAAAATGTTTCATATAACTTAGCTATAAAGAAGGATGAATCATGTCATTATAGGAAAATGGGTGGGACTGGAGAGTATACCATGTTAAGTACAATAAGTCAGACGTAGAAAATCAAATATCGGCCAGGGATATAGCTCAGCAGCACAGTGCCTGCCTGGCAAGTGCGAGGTTGTGAGTTCGATTCCTGGTACCAAAAATAAACAAAAAAAAAGAAAGTCAAATATCACGTTTCCTCTCTTATGAGGGATCTGGGAAAGGGATGAGGAGGGGAGAGGGAGAGGAGAGAGAGACGTGAATGTGGAAGGGAGACTTGGAGGAGGGGGAGGAAGGGAAGAGGGAAATAATCAAGGTATATTACGTTCAAGTACCAATATATCAAAATGAATCTTATTAGTCCATAGAACTAATATGAGCTAAAAGAAGTGCTAAAATTTTTAAATTTTTGTTTTGAATCTTTGCATCATTAATTATATTCCAATTTCTCTTCTAAAGAGTGCTTTTGCCCTTTTTTTCTTTTTCTCCATGATACTAGGGATTGAGCCCAGGGCCTTCACACTGAGCTACATCCTTAGCCCTT
Organism: Erethizon dorsatum; assembly: GCA_028451465.1. NCBI lineage: Eukaryota > Metazoa > Chordata > Mammalia > Rodentia > Erethizontidae > Erethizon > Erethizon dorsatum. Next base: position 101,158,965 of record CM051827.1, on the reverse strand, counting down.
TTTTGTTTTTCATTTTGAGACAGGGTCTCACTAAATTGCTAAATTGGCCATCCTGGCCCCAAACTTGCAATCCTCTTGCCGCAGCCTCCCAGAGTGCTAGGATTACAGGTGTGCACCACCATGGCCGGTACTCCCTATGATCTTTCTACCTTACCCTAAGTCTTCCATCAGAGAGTGGATGATCAGGTTAATTCAAATGATGTTTAAATGTGCCCGATGGGCCGGTGATATAGCTCAGCAGCATAAGCGCCTGTCTGGCAAGCGCGAGGTCCTGAGTTCGACTCCTGGTACCCGCATATTAAAAAAAAAAGTTAAAAAAAAAACTTGACTGATGATTAAATTGAGCTGTATCACTAAGACCAGATTGGAAGAGTGTTGGTCCTTACCCACACTGACCATACCAGGGAAGGTCCTAGGGATATAACTTTCTTCGTAATGAAAAGCATAGCCTCTACCTGCTTAATGTATACACCAACTTTGTTATGTGAGAATCCAGAATACCTAGAAAATATTCAATATTAACGTTACTATCTTCTTCAATTTGCCATAACATTAAATCTAAATTCTGTTGCTTGCCATTCTTCTATACACACATTTATTATCTGTAATATTTACATTTTTACAATGACCATAAAAATCAGTGATTAAATAGCATTTTAAAATCTTACTTAGTTACAGTATTTTAAAAGCTTACTTAGAGGGTAAATTCCCACTTCCCACCCCAGACTACTGATTCTGAATCTCAACATAGGAGGTAAAACATAAGATAGCATTCGTTTTTTAATTTTCTTATTTTTTGAGACAGGGTCTCCCTATGTAGCCTAGGCTGGCCTCCAACTCACCATCCTCCTGCCTCAGCCTACTGAATGCTGGGATTATAAGCATGCGCCACCACTCCCAGCTGTCAGATAGCGTTTAAAATAAACTCCTCTGGTGATAAAAGCTAAAGTTTGAGGACCACCAATAGTCTGGGAGACTTTACAAGTTCAAGTGTTTTTAAATAAATAGAGTCAGGGTAGAAGAAAGTTGTTCTTACATTATTTCTAATGTTTTTTCAAGCAATACATTTTTTATTTTATGAATCAATGAAGTCCATTAAAAATTTGAGAACAAAAATTTGTGGTAATAGTGTAAAACTCTATAGATCACTTCTTTTTGCTTGTTAAAAGGTAGAACAAAACTTTAAACAGCAATTACATGTCAACAACATTGGCCAAAAATATGTTTGTTTGTGTAAATCATGGACTTACAGCACCTTTATGCTTATGGTAAAATGGATTATATTAAATAACAACTACAAATTATTAATTTAAGTTGTTAATAACAACTACAAATTTGTAAATAACTACATTATTAATTTAAGACTTCAGTTAGGATGTCAATTTACATTATTTAAGCCAATAATTAAGCAGTTAATAGAACCAGTATACTTTTCCACAGCTGTATTGAGAGTATACAAAATAAAATATTTGCCTTTTCGCTTAACTTTACAGGTCTTGGAATTTTCACAAGAATTGGAACAATTAAATCCTTTTACTGTAGGGGGAAAAATTGCAACTGCTAATTTAATTACAAGTGAAAATACATGTAAGGCTCTGTTGCCGAAAGTACCAATTTTGGAAATAGAAATCGAAAGCCCAAAGGAAGAGATAAAGGAACTCTGGTAAATTGAGAAAATTTCGTATTACATTAATTGTTCAAGAGGGGTATGTTTTATTTGGCTTGATCATTGTAAGAATTTGACATTCATAACCAAGTGATACGATTGGAAAAAATAGTTTTAAGCATTCTCCAGTTTGTCTTTTGATATATTATTACATTTAAATCCTTTTCTTTTGCTTTTTTTTTTTTTTTTTGTGGGTACCGGGGGGACGACCTCAGGACCTCGCGCACCAACAGGCACCCGTGCCGCTGAGCGATATCACCGGCCCCTTTTTCGTATGTGGGTTCCGGGAGTCAAACTCGGGCCTTCGCGCTTGCAAGGCAGGCGCTTAAGCCGCTGAGCCGTCTCACCGGCCCTTCTTTTGCTTTTAAAAATAAGTTTGGGGCTGGTGAGATGGCTCAGCGGCGTAAGCGCCTGCCTGACAAGCGCGAGGGCCCGAGTTCGACTCCTGGAACCCACATACGAAAAAAGGGCCAGTGATATCACTCAGTGACACGGGCACCTGCTGGTGCGCGAGGTCCTGAGGTCGACTCCCGGTACCCACAAAAAAAAAAAAAAGTTTGTTCTTTTTATTAAAAATTTAGAAAGCAGGTAAAATATGAGATTATAATAACTCATAACATCCACCAGGAAGAAAGTCTCATTATTTGTTTTCTTTCTCTTACACACACGCACACACACACACATACATTTTTACATAATTAAGACTAGACAGGGGTTGCTGTTTTTATATAACATTGAATCAATTAAATTTTAAGAATCTTATTTATTTATTTCTTCATTTAATTTGCCCTCTAATTCTTGTTATTTCTACCTTTTCACCAAAAGTATCTTTCATGGAAATTTTGAGGTTTTGAGCAAATAAGCTACTTGCTTTATCACAAAAACAAACAGATATAATCAAATTATTTTGTCTAGGCAAAAGCCTAGAAGTAAATAATCAAAAAGAAACAGTAGATGTCAATTTTTATTTACACACAATACTAAAGGATACACTCATCCATAAATTGGGGAATGGGCTGGTGATATAGCTCAGCGGCATAAGCGCCTGCCTGGCAAGCACGAGGTCCTGAGTTCGGTTCCCGGTACCCACATAAAGAAGGAAAAAAAAAAAAAAGTTGACCTATACATTGGGGAAATATAGTCTAGGTATAGCCAAATTTATTTCTTTGTAAATTTTCTAAGAGATAAAGAGATTGTTTTGCCAGTTTGAGGGCCCCTGAATTTTATGGTCTCTTAAAAGTTACTTTTAACTTTAGAATAAACTCTTGGTCCAAGATTCCCATCATGAAACGCAGGTGCAGAGGAGGAAGAGAACGCTGGAACAATGATGGGGAAGGGTATGACGGTGCTGACAAGAGCAAAGACGTGAAAAGCAGGTCACAGCCTTTAGGTTAGCAGCAGGGAGCGGGAAAGTCTAATTCCTGAGCACTGGAACAGTATACTGCAGTTTTTGAGGGAGATCATTCTAGTGCCTCTGTGTTCGACAGAGAGGAAAGACAGGCCAGTTATCCATATATGAGCCACAGCTGAGAAATGGTGGCCTACACCGGGTTAGTGGCAAGGCAGATGAAATGGTCAGTGTGACTGCTCTGCACGTGGAGTTGACATTAATGATCAAAGGTGACAAGAGCCACCCAGATAACTGTCAGGGATACTTGCGACAGTGGGCAAGGCTGAGGCCTTCATTCACCTGGGAGTGGGGAGCTCTGCTCAGAGAAAAGTGCTGGGCTTCTCGTGAAAGAGCTTCTTGCTGCCCCGTTTCCGTGACTGCAGGAAGTCCATGTATCTGCCGTACACTTCCCTCTCTTCTCATTTCCTGCTTATCTCCTATGTCTCCTTCACAGCCTCTGATTATGTCAGATCCATAACAAAATCACACTCAACAGTAAACTGTGTATCTACTTGTACCATGTTCTGAGTACTTTAGATAGATACTGAGAATAAAAGCTAAGATTCCTGTCTTTATGATCCACATAGTGTGATGGAAGATAGTTAAACAAGGCGGTATTGGATACTGTGGGGCATAAAGCAAGGGTCCTGGCCCGGGCTAATCAATCAGCAAATATATTTAAACAAAGTGACAACTTAGTTTGGGTCCGGAATTATGACTTATCAAGGGTGAAGCCAAAAAGAAGGGGGGTAACTTTCAGGGGGCACATGTTATGTGCAAAAGAAAGCATGATTTATTTTAGGTCCTAAAAATGGCCCATAGTATACAATGTGAAGAGAGTAAAGGGGGCATGGAATGCTGACAACGAAAAGGTAGGCAGAGACCTGATCATTTAGAGACAAGGAATTGAAGACACTTATGACTATACTGGGCACAAATTATGTAAAAAGAAAAAATTGGAATCCAGAAAAAATTGGACTTATGGAAAAAGAAAAAATTGAATTACATGAAAAGAGAAAACTGGAGCCTAATTCAGTATTTCAGCAGTGAGGCAGTTGCTGTTGATGATATACCCCAGGATGTGGCCATGCAAGGCGCTGGCAAAGTGGGAGCGATGTAACAATGCAGAAGTTTACAATCATTATCTACTCAAGTACTTTTCAGCCCTGCTTTCATTCTCCTTTCCTTCTAAGATCTGTTCACACAGGAGAAGATCTTTTGTTATATCCCACAGGTCCTAGAGTTTCTGTTCATTTTTTTTTCCCAGTGTTTTTTCTGTTTTTTAGAATTGGGTAATTTCAATGATTCTGTCTTCAAGTTCACTGATTCTTTTATCTGTTCTCTCCATTCTATTTCTGAGCCCATCCACTGAACTTCTAAATTCTGGTAATTATATTTTTCACTTCTTTTTTTTTTTTTTTTTGTGCGTACCGGGGGTCGACCTCAGGACCTCGCGCGCCAGCAGGCACACGTGCCGCTGAGTGATATCACCGGCCCTTTTTTCGTATGTGGGTTCTGAGAGTCGAACTCAGGCCCTTGTGCTTGCCAGGCAGGCGCGTACGCCGCTGGCCATCTCACCGGCCCTATTTTTCACTTCTAAATTTTCTATTTTATTCTTCTTTACACCATCTATTTCTTCACAGAACTTTCTTTTCTGAGACTTTCTATTTTTTATTTGTTTTGAGAATGTTTTCAATTGTTCATTGAAGAATTTTTATGATGGCTGATTTAAAATCTTTGTCAGATAATTCTAACATCTCAGTCTCAGCATGTATGTTGCCTTTTTTTCATTCAAGTTGAAATTTTCCTCATTCTGGGAAGGAGTGACTTTAGGTTGAAATCGGGAACATTTCTGGTATTAAAAGACTCTAGATTTTGTTTTTTTTGTTTTTTTTTTTTTTGAGACAGGGTCTCACTATGCGCTTCAGGCTGGCCTTGAACTCACTTTGTAGCCCAGTCTGGCCTGGAACTTGCAGTGACCCTCCTGCCTCAGCCTCCCAAGTGCTGGGATTACAGGCGTGCGCCACCACGCCCGGCCAAGACTCTAAATCTTATTTAACCCTCTGTTAGCTGACTTCTGATACCTCTGTGGTGGGGGAAGATTATGGGTATATAATTATTGCCAGGTTTGGGTAGGTAAAAAAATAAAAGGCCCCAATAAGAAAACCCAGGAGACCCCAGGTTTCTCACTCAGCCCTCAGGGACACTCAAGGAAGGGGCAGTTGCTCTGGAATTCCTGCTCCCTGCCAGGCCTCCACTCAGATTTACCACAGAGGAGAGTGTTTTTATCATGTCGGGTGATGATGAAAATCTGACTCTCCACTGGGCATCTCTGACACCGCCCTAATGGAAAGGTAGAAGGGTGGGTGCCTCTCACTGCCAGGTGGGAAGATAGGGAGCTTGTTACTGCCTGCCAGGGATAAAAGGCTGCTCCCTACTTGGCCTTCTCTGATACGACCCTGGTCGGGGACTTTCAGTCCCTCGTGCTCGGTCAGGGTGAAAGTCTAGGCTTTGCTGGCTGGTTGAGGTGGGGCAGTTTTTGCTGTGGTTTTTTCTACTGGGGTAAAGTGAGTGTTATCCAAAAACTTCCTTTCTTCCTTGGCTGTCCCTTTCCTGGTCTCTTGACTGAAGGTAGCAGGTTTTTGCAGGGTCTTATTTTTTTTCTTTTTGCCTGTAAATATTGGCATTTCCTTGCATTGCTGTCTTCTTCAGTTCCAAATCAGAAACATATGAGGCATAACAGAAGCCCAGGAAAGTCACAGCCACATCATTCCTCAGTTCCAGGTTGCCTAGCTGGTCTGCCTTCTCTCCATCTTTCAGTCATTTTTATATTTGTTTTATATAAAATGTTCAGTTGGGCCGGTGAGATGGCTCAGTGGCGTAAGCGCCTGCCTTGCAAGCGCGAGGGCCCGAGTTCAACTCCCGAACCCACATACGAAAAAGGGGCCGGTGATATCGCTCAGCGGCATGGGTGCCTGTTGGCGCGCGAGGTCCTGAGGTCGACCCCCCGGTACCCACCAAAAAAAAAAAAAAAAATGTTCAGGGATTTTAGTTGTACTTAGTGGGAAAAATACATGTATTCCATCTTTCTGAGAGAAACAGCTCATTTTTCTATTTGTAAAAACATTAGGTATATTATTTTTTCTTTTCTTTTCTTTTCTTTTTTAGTGTTTTGGTTTTTGAGACAGGACCTCTCTATGTAGCCCAGGCTGGCCTTGAACTTGAGGCAATCCTCCTGCTTCAGCCTCCCAAGTGCTGGGATTACAGGCATGTGCCACCATGCCTGGCTCTATCCCTATTTCTTGCTTAATTATTAGCTCCTTAGGTCCGCAATTACTTATTATTTTAGCCCTGGTGCTTACCAAAACGCCAAATGCTTATTGATTGATTGTTTCAAATCTTTATAACCTGTGTCTGCCCAATACAGTTCCAAAAGTTGAAAAAGTATAAGACTCGTTTAAACTGGTTGTGTGGCTACAAACAAAAATCTCTATGATGGGGGCCGGTGAGATGGCTCAGCGGCATAAGCGCCTGCCTTGCAAGCGCGAGGGCCCGAGTTCGACTCCCGGATCCCACATACGAAAAAGGGGCCGGTGATATCGCTCAGCGGCACAGGTGCCTGTTGGCGCGCGAGGTCCTGAGGTCGACCCCCCGGTACCCACAAAAAAAAAAAAAAAAAAAAAAAATCTCTATGATGGACCATTTCCCTGAATGTGAGTAGAAAATATGACTCATTTGTAAAGCTTACGGGGGGAAAAAAGGATGTTCTCCAAAAGAATTCAAGTTAAAAATCTTGTTTGCAGTACTTTCTTGACTTGTAGGTTTTTCCTTCCCTATTCTGCTATCATAATAAGCATTTTGATTTTTTTATTGTTATATTTGCGCCATAGTCCTGTATTAGGAGAAAGTAAGCAGAAAGAAATTCCAGAGGATTCTGTAAAGGAGGGCACTTTTCCAAGAGAGGGGCAGAAGGAGGAGGACTCACAACAGCATCATGCTATGAAAGATGAAGAACGGCTGACCGAGAAGCCTCAGGAGATTGTAAGGCTTGGAGAAGAGCTGAGCTCTGTGAGTCAGAGCCTCCTTCAGTCTCAGAACTCTGGGGATAGTTCAGATGACAGTAGCATGCAGGTAGGTGCTAAAGACACACACTTCACTGGGCCCATTACCCATGATCACCTATGGATATCAGCATCATTTAAAACATCATCATTAATGTGTATTTGCTAAGCCATATTATGACCATAGCCTGAATAGTAATAAAATAGCCACTAAAACCTGAACTAAACCCATCAATGGATTCACTTTATTACTAAAAGGTTCTTAAGCTCCATCCAGTCCCAGCAGGAAAAAAAAAATGCTGATTAATTGTTCATCTGCCCTGGGCAAGTGGGATAGGGGGTAGCAGTTTATGTGCCATGATCCCTATTCCTGATATGTAGCTTAGTGTACAAAGTACTTCATTTTACTCGGGGGGAAAGTCCTCAAACAGAATTATTTTAAATATGGCTTTTGCTATTTAGTACAGATCTGCCTACAGAAGAAATAAAGAGATTGACTACCAACTGTACTTTGATTCTTAATTTTACAGGTCCCTCTTAAACAAATTTAGATTTCCTTACGTACACCTTTTGTGAAATTATTTCCAGATCAACAGAGGAAGACCTTAGGACTCATAAATAAATTACCATCAAAAATTTTATAATATGTACTTGAAAAATGATTCAAGTATACATGTTTGTAAAAGGAAGTCAAAGATATATTTAAAAAGAGATTTGGATATAGAGTTTGAAAACTAGCAAAGTCACAGTAAACAAGGAAAATATATGTCTAAAAGGAGATTCAGATCCACATTTAGAAGGAATGGGAGTCACTGGATTTTTTCAGAAGAGGAAAGAGGAGTATGATAACAAATGTCCAAGAGGAGATTAATTTCATACCTCTGTGGGAGTCCCTTTATGGCAGGGGTCCCCAACCCTCATGCCACCAGTTCCGGTGTGGTGCACGGCCGGCTAGGAATTGGGTTGCACAGCAGAAGTGAGCAGCCAGCGAAGCTGTGTTTACACCCTCACCCCCCTGCTCGCAGTACCGCCTGAGCTCCCTTCTGGCAGATGAGCAGAGGCATTGGAGTGTGAACCCTACTACGAACTGTGCAGGCAAGGGACCTAGGTTTCATGCTGTTTGCGAGACTCTAATACAGAAGCCTCCCCCATCCCTGCATCCATGAAAAAGTGTCTTCCACAAAACGGTTGGGGACCACTGCTTTATGGGACACTGGGCCAGTGTCGGAGGCCTGAGCCGTGGCTGAACTGTGTTTACAAAGATTATACAGTCTTTGCTTAGGAGCTTCAAATATTGGTATACTTTTAGAATGCAATTTAGAGTAGAAAAGGGGACAACTGCTTAATTTATTAATTTTCTTTAATAACTCTTACCCATGATTTGAAACCCATTTCTCAACACCCAGTAAGAAACTGCAAAGTATATACATATCCTACGGAAACTTGGGAGAATAACCACTTTGTAGAAGGACAAATAGTTCTATCTACCACATAGCCTTTTAGAGTTTCACGGAATGCTAGCATAGCTAAGTAACTGTTTCTCATAATAATGACCATGAATTAGTGAAAAAAAATTTAAGTTGCTCCTATTTATTTTCTAAACCAATATTATCTATGATGTGTCAGGCTATGTTAAGGCACATGTAGTAATAAACAAAATAGATGTGAGCCTGATAGGAAAAATTATACATTTTTATTTTGAACTTTAGATTTGCCATGCAACTGTTACACATATTGTTTCATTTACTTCTTTAAGAAATCAAGGAAGAAAAAATACATTTTGGACAGATATTTTTCCTGCCACGTTCTATGCAGTGATCATTTCAGAACCATTTCTGTGTGTAGGGTTCTTTGACCAGTGGATGACTATAGACTATTCTGGTTTTTAGTTCATATGTATGTGTCTTTGGTCTTCACCCCGTCATCAGATTATAGTATCTACCACATTGCTGTACCTTCTTTAATCTGCATAATGTACACATTTAAGCAATGATAGGCTGAGCCAGATACCAAACTTTATGGGATGCTTGCAAACAGTAAACACATAGAAAAAGAACCATAAGAGCCTTTTATTTTTTATTTTTTTAATAACTCCAAATACTTTATCTTGTCTCTTGGTCGCCTGTTTCAAGAGATATTATTCATACAACACCTGGCACATCATACGCATTTAATAAATATTTGTCAAATAAATTAACATCTTAAAATAATTAGTCATCCTTTCCCTTGAAAATTGGATTCTGAGAGCCAGGGATATAGCTCAGTGGCATAAGTGCCTGCCTGGCAAGTGCAAGGTCCTGAGTTTGATTCCCAGTACCAAAAGAAAAAAAAAATGGATTCTGAAAGATCTGGCCCATTCCTAATGATGGTTTATTATTCTTTTTTTCTTTTATTTTTTCTATTTACTTATTTTATTTTATTTTATTTTATTTTATTTTAAAGAGAAAAAAAATAAAAACGATGCAAAATTTCAAAACAAGATAGTAGGAAAGTACACTGGTTAGTACATTGCTTATTGTTATCTTCGAAGCTCAGATTACAAGATACAGGCATGAAAAATTGATCAAATGATATAAGCACAAACCTTTCTTTTCAATGGACTTATAGAAATTAGTAGTATAGCTATCTTAACTATCTTGTATATATTACATATATGTGTATATTATATATATTTACATATATATTTACATATATATATATATTTACTTTTACCTTCCTTCTTTTCTCCTTTCCCCCATCCCAGTTTCTCTTTTCTTTTGAACAGTTTCTTCCCATTTCCCAATACCTGTTGTACATTTTGGATCTTATTTACTCTTTTAGCTTCTTACACTAGGGAGACAATACAATGTTTACACATGTGAGACTGATTTATTTCACTTACGAGTATGGTCTCAAGTTGCATCCGTTTACCTATAAAAGTCTCAAGTTTATCCTTCTTTATAGCTGAGTAGTACTCCATTGTATAAAAAGAACACATCCTTTTTATCCATTCCTCAGTGGATAGGCATTTGGGTTGTTTCCAAGATTTAGCTATTATAAATTGTGCTGCTATAAACATGGGTGCACATATATCACTGTAGTATGATGTTTTTAATTCTTCTGGGAAAATACCCAGAAAGGGAATAGCTGGGTGGAATAGGACCTCCAATCCTAGTTTTTTGAGGAATCTCCACACTGATTTCCACAGTGGTTGCACCAGTCTACACTCCCACCAACAGTGGAGAAGAGTTCCTTTTTCCCCACAGCCCCTCTACATTTGTTATTGGCTGATTTCTTGATGATAGCCATTCTTTCTGGGGTGAGATGGAATCTCAGTGTTGCTTTAATTTGTATCTCTCAAATGACCAATGATGTGGAACATTTTGTCATATATTTATTTGCTGTCTGTATTTCTTCATCTGAGAAGTGTGTATTCATCTCAGATGCCCATTTTTGGACTGGGTCTTTAAATTTGGAGGTCTGATTTTTTTCAATTCTTTATATGTTCTAGATAGAAGTCCTTTGTCTGAGGGACAGTTGGCTAAAATTATTTCCCACTCTGTAGGTTTTCTTTTCACTCTGTTGGTGATTTCTTCTGATGTGCAAAAGCTTCTTAATAAAATGAGATCCCAGTTGTTGATTCTTTGGAGTACTTCCTGTGCAGTTTGGGTTTTGTTCATGAAGTCTCTGCCTACCCCTATGTCTTTAAGGAAATCTACCTACTTTCTCTTCCAGTAGATTCAGTGTTTCTGTTTTAATATTTAGATCTTTGATCCATTTTGACTTTAGTTTAGTGCATGGTGATAGACATGGGTCTAGTTTTAGTCTTCAGCATGTGGAAAGCCAGTTTTCCCAGCACCACTTATTAAAGAGGCTATCTTTCTTCCAGTGAACATATTTCGCCCCTTTGTCAAAGATAAGGTGGCTGAGTGTGTTTGTAGTTGTGTCCACATCTTCTAATCTGTTCCACTGATCCCATGAGAGCCTTTTATGAACAAGTATATGAGTAGGATTGTTCATCACAAGTACTTTGTGCATCATTTGTGGCTGCTGATGCTCTCTGTGGGCTTAATTTCTGCTCTTCAACACTATTCCCAGTAAGCTTGCCAGATAGTTGAATTCTAGATATTACTTTCACAATATTCTTGATGCAAGCTGAAAGCAGCATTAATTATCTTAATTTTATAGGCTTAAGACCTACCATAGTTTATGGCCACTAGAGAAATAAAACCAAAACAACACTGAGATTCCATCTTACTCCTCAAAAAACTAAAAACAAATTCCATTCAACCTAGTTATACCCCTTCTGGGTGTCTTCCCAAAAGAGTTAAAGACCTCATATTACAGTGATGCACACATATTCATGTTTATTGCAGCACAATTCACAATAGCTAAGTCTTGGAAATGGCCTGTATGTCCACTGACAGATGAATGGATAAAGAAAATATGGTGTATATGCCCAGTGTAGCACCACTCAGCCATTAGGAAGGATAAATTTGAATCATCTGTAGGAAAGCAGATGCATCTTGAGACCCCAAAGCTAAGTGAAATAAATATGACTCAGTAGGTTGAACATCACGTGATTTCCCTTATATGAGAAACCCAAAGCGTAAATAATCTAAAGAGCAAAAATGGGCCGGTGAGATGGCTCAGCGGCACAGGTGCCTGCTGGCGTGCAAGGTCCTGAGGTCGACCCCCCGGTACCCACAAAAAAAAAAAAAAAAAAAAGCAAAATAAAAGATAGATGGTAGGAAACAGGGAAGTAGACCTTATTCAGAGATAGGGAGAGGATTTAGGCAAAGGGAAAGGTAACGACTAAGAGGTAATATGTATATGTATTGCAAACTTATACTAATAAAGAAAAGAAAAAAGAACTGTTGTCAAGCATTAAAAAAAACTAGTTTAATGTTTTTGCCTAACATTTTAGTATTTACTATGCTGTAGGTGCTATGCTAAATGCCATGTATATTATGCAACACAAGATGACAGGGATATTATTGTTGCCACCATACAGGTAAGGAAACTGAGGCTTTAGAGAGGTTAGTTACTATGCTCAGCATGGGCACATTATTTGCTACACTGAGGAAGTATTGGAGTGCTGGTCAGTCTCCTCTAGAGCCTGGTCTTTTAACTGCTATGCCATTTGTTTCCCCTCACTTAAAAAAAAAAAAAAAAGAAAGTCAGAGAAAGCACACGGTTCCCACAGCAAGCTGGTTTCCTAAAGAAGGCTGGCAAGCTCACTCCCAGCAGCCCCCTCGGAAGGTGTTGGCAAATTCACTCGGGGTGTGGCTCACTACAATAGATGGGCTGAAACACCTCATGGAAAAACCACATTTTCAAAACTATTGGATAAAATCAGAATACAAATTAGTAATTTTTCTATAATAATTAATTTAAAATATCCCCTGAGCACATTTCGATGAACAGTGTATTTTCTCCCTGTAGAGAACTAAGAAAGTCAGTTCATAATCGTCATGCTTGATGAACATGAAGTCAGAACAACTGGACTGGGCCGGTGATGAGGCTCAGCGGCGTAAGCGCCTGCCTGGCAAGCGCGAGGTCCTGAGTTTGACTCCCGGTACTCGCATGAAAAAAAAAAAAAAAGAACAACTGGACTTAGCTGATGGTTCATACATGTAATGGTACCAGAGTTTGAAGCCCAGCCCATCCACATCCACTGGATGAGAATATTTCAAGCCAGCAGTCATCACTTTAGTTCCACAATACAATTGCACTGGTTATTTGGATTGTTATATTATTAAAATATTTTAAAGTAGTAAAAGCCTATAAAATTGAGATAATGCTAGTAACAACTTTGGTGGAAGGGGGGGTTGTCACAGGGTCTTGCAAAGTACCCTAGGCTAGCCTCAGACTCATAGTGATACTCCTGCCTCAGCCTCACAAGTTCTGGGATTATAGCACATGCTACCATGCCCAGCTAGTTCCAATTTATTTTAATTTTTAAGGAATTTAAGTTTGGAGGCTTTGAGAGGGTAACTGGCTAATAAATCTGTTGCTTGATCCAGGAAAGACCCATTGTATTTACTCTGCACTCTTACACACTTTCTAGCAGCTTAAATGAGTTCATATCCTCCTGTAATAACTTTCTACCAGTAAGCTGATTTACGTGGTAGGAAAAATAGATTCTTTGTGTTAGCTGCTTGACTAGCTGACTGGTAGCTGACTCAATAGTTGACTTTCTTGACAAAAAATTTTTGCTGGGTCTGGTGGCGCATGCCTGTAATGCCAGCACTCAGGAGGCTGAGGCAGGAGGATTGCTGTGAGTTAGAAGCCAGCCTGGGGTACACAATGTGTTCAAGGCTGGCATGAACTACATAGCAAGACCCTGTCTCAAAAAAAAACAAAACAAAAAAGAAAATCATTTCTACTCTGGCAAAATGACTAGACTGGAAAATATAAATAGGAAGAAGTATTTTTCTGGCTTTTCCAGTCTTCAAAACAGGTTAAAACTTTTGTACCATTGGTACAAATGTGGTGCCTCTCTTGTATATTTCTATTTTGGTATAGTAAGTGGTTCTGTAGGCTGCTGATGACTAATGAAGTATTCAAAGCTGCTGTATAATGGTTAGACAAGAAGCTACAGTGGTGACCAACACATTCCAGGTTGTTTGCAGATGGAAGATGAAGGTAGCCAAAGGAAAGTTAGGTAGCAGCAACAGTAATGGGTGATGTCACTGAGTGCTTACCAAGTGTCAGGCGTCCTGCTAAGCTCGCTCGTAGTCCTCTTCACTTCACCCAGAACTTATCATCATAATCTTCATTTTAAGATGAAGGAACTGAAATGTAGAACCTCAGTGCCCTTTCCAAGATCACCCAATTAATAAACGGTAGATTCAAGATTGAAACTAGCGTTCTTCATAATTACATTATAATCCATTAAAGAATTTTCCCTAGGGATCTTAGAGACTTTCAGCTCTTAGACATGGAAATTGGATTTAGTTGCCTTTCTGACTGAACTAAAATGAAACTGAAGGGCTAACGGGACATGGGGAGTTCTTTGTTGCTTCAGGGACATAAGCATAATAAAACTAAAATAACAACATAGTCTTTTCAGAAAGTAATGGACAGGACACATACTGGACAAGGACTAAGAAAACTCTAGGTAGATCTCCTCTATGAACTGTGTAAGATTGAATTCTTTATCTACTTCCACACCTGTGTGTGGCTACCTTCTGTAGAAAATCCAAATTACTACTCCTGTAAGATATTGCACTGGAGAGGGCTGATAGCAGTTTATTGTTGTTTTATGCATGTGTATTTTTCAGCTCTATTAAGATATAATTGACAATATTTATAGTGTCACAAATATTGACATTATTTATAATGTACAATGTGATGTTTTATTATATGAATATATTGTGAAATGATTAACAAAGCTAATTAACCTATTTTTCACCTCATATACTTATTATTTGTATGTGGTGAGAACAGTACTGTTCATCAATTTTCAAGTGAAATACAGCGTTATCAACTGTAGTCACCATGCTGCTTTACAGATCTTCAAAACATTTTTATCCCAACTGAAATTTTGTACCCTTTGACCAAAATCTTTTCATTTTATGACCCCCAGCCTATCTTCTATCAACCACTATTCTATTCTCTGCTTCTATGAATTCAACTTTTCTAGATTCCACATGTAAGTGAGATCATATAGTATTTGTCTTTTTGTTCCTGGGTTGTTTCACTTAGCATAATGTCTGCCAAGTTAATCAATAATGTGGCAAGTGTCAGGATTTCTTTCTTTTTAAAAACTGAATAGCATTCTATTGTATATGTTTATACCACATTTTCTTTATTCATCAGTTGATGAGTACTTAAGGAAAAAGTTTGATATGGGTCTTGGCAAAGATTTCTTAGCTACAAGACCTAAAGCACATGTACCAAAAGCAAAATTTGCTACGTGTTGGTGGCACACACCTGTAATCCCAACAGTCAGGAGGCTGAAGCAGGAGGATCACTGCAAGTTCAAGGCCAGCCTGGACTACATGGTGAGACCCTGTCTCAAACAATCAAACAAACAAAACAAAACAAAGAACATAAAAATGAAAAAGCAAAATTTGACAAATGGAATTACATCATAGTAAAAACCTGCCTAGCAAAGGAAGCAATCAGCACAGTGGAGAGACAACCCACAGATTGGGGAGGATATTTTCAAACATACATCTGGTTAGAACTGATATCCAAAACAAGGAGCTCAAAACACTCAATAGCAAGAAAACACCTCAATTAAAAATGGGCAAAGGGGGCTGGTGAGATAGTTCAGCGGCATAAGCACCTGCCTGGCAAGCGTGAGGTCCTGAGTTCAACTCCCGGAACCCACATACGAAAAAAGGGCTGGTGATATCACTCAGTGGCACGGGCGAGGTCCTAAGGTCGACTCCCGGTACCCACAAAAAAAAAAAAAAAAAAAAATTGGGCAAAGGACCCAAATAGACATTTTTCAAGAGAAGACATAAAAAAGGCCAACAAGGATATGGGAAAAAATATTCAACATCACTAATTATCAGAAATATAAATCAAAAACACTGAGATATTACCTGGCTCCAGTAAGAAAATCTGCCATCAGAAATCCAGAGGATTTATTGGCGAAGGTGTAGAAAAGAGGAAACCCTCGTATACTGTTGGTGGCAATGTAAATTAGCCCAGCCTTTGGGAAAACAGTAGGGATGTTCCTCAAGAATTTTAAAATTTACGATACAATCCAGCAGTTTCACTTCTGGGAATATACCCAAAGGATTTGAAATCAGTATACTGAAAAGATTATTTGCACTCCCATTATATTGGAGCATCATTCACAGTTATACACTCAACCTAAGTGTCCATCAACAGATGAATGGATACAGAAAATGAAATATATGTACTATAAAATAATGGAACACTGTTCAGCCTTAAAAATGTGTGCTGCTCTTTAGTAGTAACTGGAGAAGAATCATCAAGTGTCAGAAGGAAATTGAGGAAGAAGACTAAAAACTGAAAATCTCTCGCTAAATTTTCTCTTTTTGCCAGTAAACACACTTGCATGTACACGCATGTACACCACACACATGCACACACATGCTACACACTCAAGTTCATACACTGACTCCAAGATCCCCATTAAGGGATGTTTTGCTCTAAAATCTCCATTCTTCTGTTGCCCTTCCTGACATGGAAAAATAAGTTTAAGTGTGTACGCCTTGCTCCATTTGTTCCTGTAATTTTCCTGGTGTTGTCACTCCAACCTAACAGTTGGTGAACGACATGAACATCAGCAACCAGCCATACATGTAGATCTGTTATAGGAAAGCTAACTCCAAAAACATTTACACGTGAATAACCTCGTTCTGACAGCAGCTTGAACCTGTGTTTTACCAATATTCTTTCAAACATGTTTCTCTTTTAAAACGTCTGCTTTAGTATCTAGCATCTGAAGAACAGCTAAAATTTGAGCAGCAAGAGGAACTGCAACAGCTTCGCCAGAATTTGCGTCGGCTCCAAGTCCTTTGCAACTCAGCTGAAAAAGAGCTTCAATATGAGAGAGGAAAGAACTTGGACTTAAAGCAACATAATAGCTTACTTCAGGAAGAGAGCATTAAGGTAAGTCTAGCAGCAGCACCACCTTTTTTAAAGGGTCTCAGCAGGCCCTGAGAGTAAATGAATCAATAAATTCCACAACATTATAATTCATGGCGGGATCCATAGATGGGCGGACAATGAGCTACTTGGCGACTTCCTCCATTATCTCTTCCCTCCTAAAGAGAACAGGGCTTTGTCATTTATCCACTGCTGAAGGAGTATGTATGCTGGCTTGGGTGTGTGTGTGTGTGTGTGTGTGTGTGTGTGTGTGTGTGTGTGTGTGTGTGTGTGTTTTCAGTACTGAGGACTGAACCCAGGGCCTTCACACTGAGCTACGGCCCTAGCCATTGATTGATTGACAGGGTCTTACTGAGTCACTAAGTTGTCCTTCTGCCTCAGCCTAGTAGAGTGCTGGAATTACAGGTGTTTGAAATCATTATCTAAAATCATTACCTAAATTTCAGTGACCTCCACATGTACATATAAATGTTTAAAGTGAACCATCTCATAAAACACTATCTTCTTTTAATTATGGTAAATTATAATGGTAATATATTTTATATTAATTTAATATATTTACATTTTTGTAAATATATATAAAGACTTGGTTTCTGTGAGCCCCTAACTAAGGTTCTGGAATTTAACATTTAACAAATAAAAATTGAGCATCATGCCTATGCCACACAGGGACTCTTATAGACACTGGGGGCTAACAGTAGGTAAAATAGACACAATCCTTGTCTGCATGGTGCAGAGGTCAGAAAACTTTGGCCTGTACATAGGATCCTGCCTGCCTCCTGTTTTTGTAAATAAAGTTTTATTGTCATATAGCCACGTTTCTTAGCTTACATGTTATCTATGGCTGCTTTTATGTTACAATAGCAGATTTAAGTAGTTGTGACAGAGACCACATGATCCACAAAGTCTAAAATATTCACTGCCTGGCCCTTTGTGAGAAAAGTGCCCACCTTGGTCTCGGAGATAAATGGATCTCATTTGAAAGATGACATAAAATTGGACAATAAAAGCCCCTGTTTTCCTGGAGCTCACATCTAATAGAGGAGATAGAGAAGAAAACAAATATTCATTTACCTCAAACTTCTAAGGAGCCTTTCTAGGATCCCAGGATTATTTGAATAAACCTCACTCCTATCCTTACACTTAATAAGGTTTGTTTTTATTGTTGTTGTTTGTTTTGGTACCCAGCTTCTTCAGAGTTTTTAAATTATGATCATATTCCTTCAACCCTTTATATAGTTACAGAGTTTTTAAATTCTAAATCTTTATATTTCCTTGAATGATAGCCTTTCACCTTTCCCTTCAATCTTAGATCATTTTAACTGTTAACTTTGAACATGTTCAAAAAATACTACATCTTTCTTGAGGTACAATGACCAGAATTACACAGGTTGTGATGGTTTCCATGCCATTGACACCCTATAAATATTTGTTGAGCTGGGCATGGTGACACATGCCTGCAACCCCAGCACTTGGGAGGCTAAGGCAGGAATATCACTGCAAGTTTGAGGCTAGCCTGGGCTACACACTGAGACCCTGTCTCAAAAAAATCAAAATATAAAAAATAAATAAATATTTGTTGAATCAGTGAACAGTCTTTCAAGGGTGGATAAATGATAGCTTGGTACAAAGAGATTTTTCTTTTCCTCTTTTAAATCTCCCTCTGGATGTCTGATACCTAAATAATGTCACAATATTAACTACTTTTTATCGATATTTTGTCTGTTTTATCTCTTATAAATTTCCCCACAACCTTGATTTTACTGGTTACTTTAGCTTCATATAAATATTGATATTTAATAGAGAAGATATTTTTCACCTTGTTTTTCTTGTTCTAGGATATCTTGGCTATTCTTGGCCTTTTCAAGTTCCATGTGAATTTTATAATCAGTTTGTCAATCTGCACATACATATCCACGTGTACTCATTTGTGTATTCAAAAATATAACTTTTTAGTATTTTAGTTGGTGTTACATTGACTCTATGTCAATAGGGGCAGAATTTAAATCTTTACAACAGCAAATCCTCCAATTTATGAAGTATATGTGTGTATTTAGGTCTTTAATTTCATTTGATATTATAATTTTATACATCTTTTGTTAAACACCAACTCTATTGGAGATTCAGCATTTCATGTCTAAAATGGGATACAATACCAAGCCCAGCCACTTTATAGATGTGGAAACTTAAGAAATATAAAATAGTAATATTAGTAATGCCTTAGTTCTATGCTTGAAACACAGTAGATATTCTACAAGTGTTAGCTGAATAAGAGTTAACTTTTATTAGGCATTTCCTGTGTGTCTGGCTCTATTCTTGGTGCTTTAATTATTTTGTCTTCTTTAACATAGCTGCACAGCTCTCCTGTGTGGTGAGTAGTTATTATCTTCCTGTTACAGATAAAAAAGAATCTGGTGCTCCGAGAGGTGGAACACTATGAACTTTTAAAGTCACTTGATAGATCTGATTGGTTAACACACAGAAGTCACATGTGGAGATGCGTATTACATTATAATGTCCATTAATTCAACCGAAAAGCTTTGAAACCAGGGAATTCTATTTCCCACATGGACAAAGTCCATTCCTCTCACATTTTTATCTGTAAGCCTTCCCCGCCTACCATATGCTTTCATCAGGCCCTGTTATTCCACAGGATCCTGTGCACAGTCACCTGCTCAGTAGTATGTCTCCATCACCTACTCTCTGGCACGTTGATAGGCCTGCGGTATTGAGAAGTAACTAAAAAACATGGCTCCTGCTCTTGCAACTTAAAATGAAGAAGAAGGGTGATGAGTAGATAAATGCATGCTTAATTATAACTTGTGATAAGTTCAATGAATTAAATAAATGTGGTGTGGAACAGTGATATCATGAACAAGGCGACATCTTCAGATTAAATGATAATGAAAATTTTCCCTTGCAAAGTGACATTTAGGCTAAGACCTAAAGAACAGGCAGGCAACCATACAAAAGGAGAAAATTTTCCTGGTAAATGGAAGTGTGTTGGAAACTAAATAGAAACTAGTGTGACAGGAGTTCAGTGGGAGAAGAGGAAATAACAAGATGGTTTTAAGGAGATAGGCAAGGACTGGGTCATACAAGGTTGGGTGAACAGCTGGGATTTGTTCATAGAGTAACAAGAAGTCACTGATAGATTTTAAGCAAAGGAATCAAAATCAATTTGTGTTTCTAAGAGAACATTTTGGCTGCAACATGGAGAACAGATTAGATGGGAATAAAAATGGAAATGACAAGGCCAGTGAGGAAGCTCTTGCTACAGTCCAGGCTATAGATGATGATCCAGACCAATGGTGGTGAATCCACGGCACGCGTGCTGCCACGGGCACACAGAACTGTCTCTGTCAGCAAGCGAGCCAAGTTGCCCCAGCAGCCAAGCATTGGACAACGGTTGTTTTTTCTAAACTAAAACCTCAGTATTCAGGTTTAATTGCAGTGTTGGCACTTAATGATAAATAAATGTGTTTTGGGTTGCAGTTTGGGCACTTGGTCTCTAAAAGTTTTGCCATCACTGATCTAGACTATTGTGCTAGCAAAAATGACTCAAAGAGATTGCGGCAAAGTAGTTGTGGAGGTAGAGTGGCAACATGTGTAAGTGATGGGAATTGGCTCATGATGGAAATGGTGACTTTCTGCTTTCTGGCCTACACAAAAGTTGGATGATGGCTTCATTTATTAAAACCAGGAAGACTGAAAGATGATGACCTTGGATATATGGGCAGAATCACAGTGTTCAATTTTGGCAATTAGAAGGATACAGGAAGTAAGTGACAACCGGGGAAGGTTGGTGTCATCTGCCAGGAGAGGAGGACTTCCTGAGGTGGAGGGAGTGAGTGCTACTCAGAGGTCTCTTGCACACTGGGCTTATTTTGATAGAGGGGTGGCCACTGGCATAAACAGTTATGTTGACTTGTAGAGAGGAAAGCCACCTTGAAGTAAATTAAAGAAAGGATGGAAAAATGTTTAGGTTGTGCAAAGATAGAAACTCTTGAGAAATTCCTTTGTTCAGCTGCACCATGACTTAATGAACTTTGGCAAACCTTACTAATGCATGGCTGCTTGAGAGGCCATCAGCTGTGTTCAGCGTTTGGGAGGCTGAACTCCTCTGAAAGCTGCTTATTCTGGCTCACATTTCTGCTCACTCTGTGCTTATGGTTATCATTCTTATTTATTCCCCTCCTCTAGATCAAACTTGAACTAAAGCAAGCCCAGCAGAAGTTGCTAGACAACACAAAGATGTGCTGCTCTCTCACGGCAGAGTGGAAGCACAGTCAGCAGAAAATCAGGGAACTGGAGCTGGAAGGTCTAAAGCAGGCTCAGAGCATTAAATCACAGAGCAACCTGCAGGAAGAGCTGGCTCAGGAGAAATCAAAAGTTGCCGAGGCAGAGGGAAAGGTAATTACTGTATCCTCAAGCTTAATCAACAGCATATACCAAATACCACTACCGAAATCCTATTTCCCTAAGGATTTTAAGAACTAGATATATTACAAACCGGATAGAATACTAATTCTTTTTACTCCCCTCCATTTTTTTGCCTGTTGTTTGATTTCATCTGCTCCTACAGTTCCAGTAAAGTCTTACATGTTTTCTAAAGTTGCATGAACTTAAAAATGTAAGTTTCATTAAAGCTATGGTGTGAATTAAAGAAACTAACTGCTACACATTTTCAAACTGTAAATGACTTATTTTCCTTTCATTTGGATTGATTGTTTATGTGATTTTTTAATTTTGTAAATTTTTAGAGGGATTTTGGTTATGAAATGCAGCATTTTGAAATACTGCCTTTGTGTTTTAGATTGTCTAACACCAGGTGGCAGTAGCATACAACAGCTACACATTTGATATGCAGGTTTGAGATCAAATGTTAGACTAAAAATCATTTCATCAAAAAAAATCATTTCATCAAACCATATACATCAAATAGATATAAAAAGATAGTGATAGCAATCTGGATTAAACTTTAAAAAATCCAATATTAAGGCCAAGTTTGAAGCCAGTCTGGGCAACCTGCTAAGAACCTGTCTCAAAATAAAAAAGGCTGGGGATGTAGGTCAGTGCTCCTTGGGTTCAGTCTCTGATACTGAAAATAAAATTAAATTAAGCTGTGCAGATAGGATAGTAGTTATCTTTATGAGGTGAATAAACTAAGAATAGGCATGAATGAAGGCATATTCTGTGGTGCTGGAAGTATTCTATTTCCTGATCTAGGAGGTAGTTACACAAGTGAAGCTTGGCATTCATTGAAAGTGTGTGGTGAATGTGACACCAAACCATCGTAAAGGATTCCTTGCTGGGTCAGAAGTACATTAGAGGAAGAACGGATATCCTACTCAAGCTTCATTGAGTATCCCTAAGAGAGGTATAACTTTACCATGTTATCACTCCATAGAAAAGTAATTGGTAAAACTGCTAAAGACTGATAAATTTTTTTAAAAATAGGCAACACTAGATGTTTGTGAGGATTTGGTGTAGTGGGAACTCTTCTATACTGACTTCAGTTGGAAGAGAAAATTAGTATAAAGATGTACATATCATCCAACCTAACACATCTACCACTTGGCATAAACACTAGAAAAACTACTGTACTTCATGTACGTGTCAGGAGGCAGGAGGTACAACCTTGTTCACAGCAACATGGTTCCAAGTGACAGAAAAGCAGACACAACCCAAACGTCCATGGACACAAATGGAAGAAATAAATTATTGTATATAGGTACTAGGTACAGCATGCTATAGCTCAGTATACCATTAATTGCTTTTCCCCCCAGACTGGACTCAAACTTGCTATCTGCCTCCCTTAGCCTCCCAGAGTACTGGGATTACAGACATATGCTGCATGCCTGGCTTGAAGTTTTTAAAAGCCACCAAAACAACAGTATGATTCCATTGATTAAAAAAAAAAAAAGTCAAACTAATAGAAAATAAAAGCTATCATACAGAAAGATCTATTATTTTTAAAAGACCAGGATGTGATTAACATACAATAGTTCCCTCTGTTGTGGGTCAGGAAGGGGTTACCACACACCACTGAGTAGACTTCAAAAGTTTGGCACATGTCCTTGGCAGCCAATGATGTGATGTTTTTGTCTGGAATTAAGACAGAAAATCTTTAATTACAAATTCTCAGGCTAGGGATGTAGCTCAGGGGTAGAGAGCTTGCCCAGCATGCATGAGGCTCTCCCCAGCACTGCAAATAAACACTCCCTAGGCAGAACTAAAAGGAGCAGCTCCAAGGAACTTGAACTGGCCTCATGTGGCAGACAGCACATTGCCACTGCCTCTGAATCATTCTGCATCTTCATTTCTCCTATTCTGTGTCGGCTCTGAAAGGACCTAGATGCCAGAGCTTGGAACTGATACAGAAAGCCCTGCTCTAAGAAAAAGGCTGCCTTCAGCTGGCATTCATTGAATGTGTGTGGTGAATGTGATACCAAACCACTGTACAGGATTCCTTGCTGAGTCAGAAGTACACTAGACGAAGAACAGATATCCTACTGAAATCTATTCATTCAACAAATATTTGTTGAGCACCTACTATGTACCAGTCATAATTTTAAGCAATATAAGGATTTATGAAAAAATAAGTAAACACATTTAAAGGGAGATATGTACAGCAAAACATGTTTTGATTACATTCTTGATCTAAAATGTAGATTCTAATATATAATTATTTCAAATTGATATATCAGATTTTCTGTTCTACCAAGGCATTAAAGAACCTATTATTGGTGGTAGACAGTATGCTAATAAGTACTTGGTTTATAAGAGATTTCTATTTTGTTTTGAGGTGTTATTCATCTAGCCACACTGGAGACTGTGTGCTCTCACATATCACTGATAGAATTAGAAGTATAAATTGGCCTAATACTCTGAAGGCAGTTTGGCAATATGTATCAAACAAACAATTCTGATAGTCTTTGCCCTAGAAAATTGTATCTTATCATTTATCCTACAGACATTTTTTTGTAATAGCAAAAGGTTGGAACCAAGTCCCTCAGTAAGAGGCTGGTTAAGAAAAGTCGATATATCCTTACAGTAGTGTGGTATACAACATAAAAGAGAAGACAGCTCTCTGTGCACACACAGTATGGAAGATACCACGTATGTAGTTATTTTTAAAAGCAAGATACATAATCATACGTAGTATGTCATTATTTGTATAAGATTTTTGTGTGTATGGAGGATAACTATATAATATTTGTGAAAAACATATTCTGGAAGAAATATTTGTAGGAAAAAATCTCCAGAAGGCTACAAAAACCCTAATAACAGTTACCTATCTTGTGGAAAAAAAACTGGGAAGCAATGGGATGTGGAGGGGAAGGATTCTTTTTGCTAAATAGCTTCTTTCATATGTCAACATTAAATTATATGAATGTGTTACATATCACAAATACTGAGTAATTTATTTTAAAGGAAAAAGTAGCCATACTTCTTACTTGGTCAGATTTGTGTATAAGCAATGCTATATTTGACAGCTATATGCTGTTTCTCTAGTTCAAAAAATGATCTCACTCATCCTAAAATTTTGCTTGTAAATTTTTTCATTCAAGATTTTGGACCTGCAGCAGAAATTAGAACATGCTCGTAACGTCTGTCTCACAGACACTTGTACTTTGAGGAAGAAGCATCTAGAGGAAAAGATGAATGAAGCAATTGAAAATGAAGCTAAGTTAAAGCAGCAGTACCAGGAAGAAGAGCAGAAGAGGTAGGAGGGGCAGAGAGCCAGCTCGGTGTTGCACAGGTTTGAGCGAGACGGAGCTCGTGAGCCCCGTCCCTTATGTATTCAGTGTATCCTCTCTGTCTCTGCTGAAGCAAACCCACCTGCACGATTCCTTATTTTCAGCACTTAGCATAATGAAACTAATCATTTATTTTTTTGGTTGACTCTGGCGCCAGTGTGTGGGATTCCTAGAGATTTTTTTCTTTTCATTTTGGGACATACCTGGTGCACAGGTAAATTTTCTCAAATGACTGGATTGCCTACAAAATATGATACTCTGGGATTTGTTTTGCTAACTATCTGATGTCATTGGCACGAATTCAGACTACAATGAGGTTGGTGTTTTGTGTTTACCCACTAACGCTTTTCAAAGTGTTTCCAGGGACTTTATAGCCATCTTTTTTGTTTTTTTGAGACAGGATCTCACTATGTAGCCCATGCTGACCTCGAGCTCTCAGCAATCTTCCTGCCTCAGCCTCCCAAGTGCTGGGATTACAGGCATGTGGCACCACATCCAGTTTAGTTATTTTAATTAACAAACTGCTACCAGATAAGAGCTGTCATCTGTTTCTTTTTTTTTCTAAAATTATGCTTACTATTATGATTCTTATTTAAGGCATCTGCTTGGGTGCCCTAGACTTCAGTGACCAAGGCCTCTTATTTGTATGCAAATCAGAGTGACTCACATACACTTCCTTCCCCACACTCCTTAAAATCCTTCTGTAGCTCCCCATCACTCTTTTTTTTTTTTTGTGGGTACCAGGGGTCGACCTCAGGACCTTGCACGCCAGCAGGCGCCTGTGCTGCTGAGCGATATCACCGGCCCTTTTCTTGTATGTGGGTTCCGGGAGTCGAACTTGGGCCCTCACGCTTGCCAGGCAAGTGCTTATGTTGCTGAGCCATCTCACCGGCCCCTCCCCATCACTCTTAAGGTGAAGTCCAAACTGTTCATTGTGGCTTGTTAGACTCTGCACGAACTATGCCTAGCCTACCATTCTAGCCTCTTTTTTTGTCACTCCCCCCACCAAACATTTTTTTCTAGCTTGTGTACAGTAAGTATCATATACAGGATATTCACTAGTGCTTTATTCATAATAGCAAAAAAAGTCTGAAAGATGTATTAAGCCAGGCACAGTGGTGGGCACCTGTAGTCCCAGCTACTCGGGAGGCTGAGACAGAGGGTCACTTGAACACAGGAGCTCAAGGCCAGTCTGGGAAACATAGTGAGACTGTCTCAAAAACACAAATAGAAGACATTACATAAGTTGTGTTATGTCTATGAATATATAAGTGTATTATGCTTCTCCAAAGAGATAGAACCAATAGAACATACTTACTTATAAGAGGAGATTTAATGCATTGGCTCATGCGATCAGAGGCTGAGTGGTCCCACGGTGGCCGTCTACAGGCCGGAAAGCTGGGGAAAGCAGCTGCTGCTCAGTCTAGCAAGCCGAAGCCTCTGAACAAGAGGCACCAAGCGTGCAGCTCCAGGATGAGGCCAAAGGCCTGAGACTCCCTGGAGAGCTGCCGGTGCAAGTCCACATGCAAAGGCTGAATGTAGAGAAGAATGTAGAGTTTGATGCCAAAGGGTGAAAACAGCAGGAAAAAATGTCCCACTCAAAAGAGCCGAGCCTGCAGGAGATCAAATTTCTCTATTCTTCTGCCTTTGTGTTCCATCTGGCCCCCACCTGTTAGATGGTGCTGCCCACATTCCAGGCAGGTCCTCCCCACTCAGCTCACTGACACGCATGCCAGTCTTCTCTGGAGACACCTCAAGGCTTCCAGACAGCTGCGTTCCCAATTGTTTAGGCATCCTTCAAGCTTTTCACGTTAACAACCAAAATTAACCATCACACTATGGAACAGAATGTTTGTTTTTTTTTTTGTGGGTACCGGGGGGTCGACCTCAGGACCTCGTGTGCCAGGAGGCGCCCGTGCCGCTGAGCGATATCACCGGCCCCTTTTTTGTATGTGGGTTCCGGGAGTCGAACTCGGGCCCTCACGCTTGCAGGGCAGGCGCTTAAGCCGCTGAGCCATCTCACCGGCCCAGAATGTTTACAATGATAGCATATTATGAAACTATCAACCAGTAACAAAAAAGATGGAAAATCCCAAGTATTCAGAGATAGCACACTTCTTAATAATACATGAGTCAGGGCCGGTGAGATGGCTCAGCGGCTTAAGTGCCTGCCCTGCAAGTGCGAGGGCCCGAGTTCGACTCCCGGAACCCACATACGAAAAAGGGGCCGGTGATATCGCTCAGCGGCACGGGCACCTGCTGGCGTGCGAGGTCCTGAGGTCAACCCCCCAGTACCCACAAAAAAAAAAAAACAACAAAATAATACATGAGTCAAAGAATGATTCATGAGAAATCTAAAATATCTTGAACTAAAATGACAATGAAAATACAACTTACAAAATTTGTAGAATATAGCATAAGCAGGGAAACTTTTACCATTGAATATATATATATATATGGAAAAATCTAAAATCAATCTAAGCTCACACCTTAGGAAACTATAGAAAGATGAGCATTATAACTCTAAAGTAAACAAAAGAAAAGAAACGGTAAAAATGAGAGTATTAGTCAATGAAATTGAAAACAGAAAAAGAATAGAAAAAAATTGATGAAACCAAAAGATGGTTCTTTAAAAAGACTAATAAAATTGGCAAAACTCTAGCTAGCTTAATAAAAAATATACAAATTACTAATACCAGAAATGAAAGAGGGGCTATATGTACTGATCCCATGAAAACTAAAAGGATACTAAAGGACAATTCTATCCCTGCAAATTTGATAACTTATATGAAATGGACCAATACCTTGAAAGACACAAACTAAGAGAAACAGATAATCATAATAGGCCTATTTAGTATCTACTAAAGTAACTGAATCCTGCTAGGCATGGTAGCACACATCTGCAGTCCCAGGAGCCTAAGATGGGACAGATCACTTACCCCACAAGTTCAACACCAGTCCAGAAAACATAGCAAGACCCCAATCTCAAGAAAAAATTGAATCAATAGCTAATAACCTTCCAAAACTAAAGCAGCAGGCTCAGATGGTTTCACTAGTGAATTCTACCAAACATTTAAGGAAGAATATAACTTCTTATAATCTCTTCTAGAAAAATTGGAGAGAGGACACTTTCTAACTAATCTTTTTGAGGCAAGCACTACCCTAATACCAAAATTAGATAAAGATATTACAAGAAAGGGAGCTGGGCATGGTGGCACCCAGCTGTAATCCCAGCACTAAGGAGGCTGAGGCAGGAGGATCACTGCAAGTTCAAGGCCAGCCTGGGCTACAAAGTGATTCAAGGCTAGCCTGAACTGCATAGCAAAACCCTATCTCAAAAAGACTGAAAAAAAAAAAAAAAAAAAAAAGGGAAACTGCAGACCAGTATCTCTCATGACATAGACTATCTTACCTTTCTTAGTCTCATTTTCTTGCCACTTCCTTATCCCCACAGAAGAGTTCATATCCCCAAATGAACTCTTCTCACATTACTGAAGAAGATGATGATGATAATAATAATAACAATAACAACAGCATCAAATATTACAATAACACTTTTTTAGTAGTGGCTTTTGTAATGTATCAACTTGGCTAAGATACACATGTTTCCCAGAATTCCTTCAATGAATGTTTCTGGTTAGAGTGGACCGCAAGAGATATAGTTGTGCAGAAGGGCAAAAGTAAAGCATTTTGTTTTCTATGCTTGGCCGGTTGGAGCCGGTGCTTTTGCAGTTCACACAGGTTGCACATATCTGCTGCTCACCTTGGTGTGAGGCAACAACCATGACTATAATAGCTCCACCTGCCCCAGATCCTCCTTCAACTTCTCCTTCCGGGCCAGGTGTCCACTGAGCTCCTTGACAAGGGTGGCAGCTTTTCTTTCAGGATACCTACTTTATCAAGGTTGGAGGCAGTGAGACCTGGCATGGGTTCCCATCCATCCTCGTGGATTCCAGCTTATTGTTGTTCTCCCCACTTTATAACCATCTTCACTTCTTTGTTGTCCTGTAGACTTTACGCTCCAGCATATGACACAAAGATGACAGCCACACAGACTATGAAATCAGTGTTTGCAATTGCATAAGACCAAATCCCTGTAACAGATCTCTTATTAAGGCTGGGGATGTAGCCCAGTGATAGAGCACTTAGCATGCATACAGCCCTGGTTTCAATCCCAGCACTGAGAAATGGAGGGAGGGAAGGGGGAGAAAGGGAGGAAGAGGAAGAAGAAGAAGGAAGAGGAAGAAGAGGAGAAGGAGGAAGAGGAAGAGAAGGAGGAGGAAGAGGAGGAAGAGAAGAGGAAGAAGGAAAGGAGGATGGGGAGGAAGAGCAGGAGTAGGAAGAAGAGGGGAAGGGAGAGGGAAGGAGGGGGAGAGAAAGAGGAAAGAGAGAAAGAAAGAAAAGAAAAGAAAGAAAAGAAAGGAAAGAAAAGAAAAGAAAAGAAAGATGATTAGGTCAAAATTTGGAGGAACATTGACTGCTATGTAAAGGAAGATTTGGGAAAGAAGCTCAGTGAATAGGGACAGCAGGTGTCATATGAAACCGCCATGTCTACTAGTCTTTAATTTTTAAACCTCTCTCTATGTAATATATGAACTAACTTCTAACATATTTGTGAGTTGCTGTTTTAATTTTGACTTCCTGCTTTTCAATTTCAGTTTTCAACTTCCAAGGCTTACCTCTTAGTGTGGTTCCTTGATCAGAAACTAAAAATAGAACCAAAAAGAAGGCAATAATAGCAGGAAATTGCTCAGCTGTACACACAGTAAATGAGATAGGACAGAAATGATGGAAGGAATGTTGGTATAGTGATGGGGGGAATGGTAGAAAGTAAGCTACAGCAATCCTTAGAGAGTTTGTACTTATACCAAGAGACATAAGAACTAGAGGTAGACAAGTATAAGCCCATGTCTGATATAAATCTTCCCAATAATCTTTTGGTTTCCCAGAATACTAAAGTTAGAGAAAGCACACTTATTTGTCCAATGATAGTATTTTACTGCCCTGGCATATAGGTGAGAATTTTGCTGACCAATACTAATTCATCATCATATTCTTCAAAATGAATCTCCTAAGTCCAGAGAACTTTGGTCTGAAATCCTCAGAAATCCTCTGAAACTCTTTCCACAAACCAGTCTAATGAGACTCACTCTTAAGAGCTGGGTGAGGTGGTACATGCCTGTAATCCCAGCACTTGGGAGGCTGAGGCAGGAGGATCACCATGAGTTCAAGTCCAGCCTGAACTACAAAGCAAGACCCTGTCTCAAAAAACCAAGAGAGAGAGAGACTCACTCTGAAGGAGTAAAGTGCTAATGGTGCTGTTTTGGGAAAGGGGTGAATTTCGTCATCAAATGTAGGCTCATTCATGATTCAATTATAGCAGTGTTTGTAACTGCCAACCCTCGTTTGAACCCACAAGATCAAGGGCTCAGTGCCTAAAGCAGTGAGAAAGAATGAACATGGGATCCAGGATTAGAATTCTACTTCCACCCTGTCCTAGCTGTACTCTGGGCCACATTTTCCTCATCACTGAAATAAAGAAAATTATTTTTTCCTCATGGGGTTGTTTTGATAGTGAAAGAGATAACTAAGAAGAGCTTCTATCATAAAGGAGGTTCCCCATGTTATTCCCTTTATTTTACGGACACATACCCTGCTTCCCTGGATTAAAAACAATCCCCCGTGACAGCATACAAATTTTAGGTCTAAGTTTCTTTGCAAAATGTGGCAATACACGGTGTGATTTAATGTGCATTAATTGTCCTCAGGAAACTCCTTGATCAGAATGTAGATGAACTACAAAGGCAAGTGAGAACCTTACAGGAGAAGGAGAATCAGTTGGAAATGACCAGTTCTCAGCAACAAGAGGCCTTACTTAAACAATTGGAAAATGAAAAAAGAAAATGTGATGAGGTAAGAAAGTAAACAGATATGCCTCTAAATTTTCCTGCTTACATAGGTCTCAGTAATAGTGACTTATTATTGAGTGCCTTGCACTTGACTCATTCAGTTTAGTCCTGGTTCTGCCAATCTACTTAATCTACTGTGGGTGCGTCAAGTGCCAGGGGAGGGAAATGGCTTCTCTCTACCCCTCTAGGTTCTCTGGCAGGGCTACAAATGAAATTCACATAAGACAAATTAACTTAATTATGTGCACACTCAAGGACATCAAAAAAATGTGAGACTCAACAACAGTCTGATGACTGAAATTTATATGACATCCTGAGCTACAGAAAGGAATGGGGCTTGGGGCCCTGGGGTGTGATGGAGACAAGCTGTGGGGGTGGGGGATTGTCTTCAGGCAAATGAAAGGCTCTCAGGAAATAAAAGTTGCCTGTAGCAGCCCTCTTCCTAACACAGATAACTTTTACAAGTCTAGATTTCTTGTATAGATGTAAATTTCTTCTACAACAGGACAGCTTTTCAGAGCTACTCCAATGTCTGCAGTTTCTCAGAATAATATGAAGTACATTCAAATACACCAAAGAAGTATATTTTGGGGTGGCTCATTCCAGTTTCCTACAGACATATACTGGGGTGGTGTGTCCTGAACCCCAACACAAGCAAGAAGGATTTAATATAGGGGGAAGGATCCTCACAATGCTCTTGGAAGAGGGACAGCAGTGGGAGAACGGAAGATCAGAAGGAACTGCTGTGGGCTTTCAATAAATCCAGTTCAGAAGTCACAAGGAAGCCATTTCCTGTGGCACCAAAGTGAGGAATTTGCAGGACTCTCCCTGAACTCCTACAATGTCTCATCTGCTTTCTGCCCATTCTCCTACCTGCTAGTGCTAAAGGAGAAAGTGGGAATAAAAACTGTTTTTTCTCTCTATACTCACACTGTAACTGGCTCCATCTAGCTCTTGGGTTCTTATTTTGGGGCAACAAAGCAGCACACAGCAAGCAGTGGGGAATGGACAAAGGTATGTTTATTAGAAAGAATAAAAGGAAAAGCTCCCTGCTTGTCAGAGAGGGGTTCCATAAGATGGACACCATAGATGTTTAAATCCCTTGGCTTTTTATACAGTTTTTGGTACAGGTGAACGTGACAGAGGGATGCTCCTGGTTGCTGGTAGGCCTCTGAAGTCCAGAAAGCAAACTGCTTTGTTTGTATTTTACTTTCTCCAGGGCTTCTCCCATTTGCTTAGGTTCCTCTTTTTTGTTCCTTGCATTTCATTAGGCCCTGATAGTCAGTTTGCTTAAGTTAATTATTTGGGCCTTCTGGTATGTTAACTCACTTAAGCCCTAACTTTTAGTTTACTTCAGGTTAACTATTCAGAACTTGTGCCCTGTCTGCCTAGCTTTCTTTCTGTCTCCTGGCTTTAACACCATTCACAACACTTCTGACACCACAGGTATGGTTTCCCCCACACACACACATCAAGCAGCTCTTCAATTCTTTGTGTTCCCCCATAGGTGTACACAAGTGTAATCCAACTTGACACATTCTTGGAATTAGCATTTGATTCCATTAGTTAAGGGCTCCATGCCACAAGGCTCCATGCCACTTGAGATGACTATTGCAAGTCCAGTTTTTTGCCTGTGTTTCTAACCATTAGCTATAAATCTGGGGATTCTACGACCCACTATCAGGTTTGATCATTTGTTAGAATGGCTCACAAAACTAAGGAAAACAGTTAACTTACTAAGTCACTCACTTATTATAAAAGGATCCAACTCAGGAACAGACAGATGGAAGAGATTCATAGGGCAAGGTAAGTGGGAAGAGCCACAGAGCTCCCCTGCCCTCTCTGGACACACGCCCTCCCCGAGCCTCCATGTTTCAGCAAGTCGGAAGCTCTCAGAGCCCTGTCCTTCGAGGGCTTTAGGAAAGCTTCTGACTTAGTGTTCTGCTTGAAAGCAGCTTGGAAGTCATCACCATTCTATCCTAACCCTAAGCTGAAAGATGAACAAAATGAAAAAATCAACAACTATTCTTCATCCATGAGAGAAATGAGGTCACAGGGCAAGTGCTGCCCCTGAAATTGGAGATACTAAGGACAAATCCAGAGAATCACAGCTTACCAGAGTGAAAGCCCCATGAGAAATGGTCCCTGAGGAGGGCAACCTGAAGTGTTAACTGATGAATTATTCGAGGCTTGGTGTGGATAAGTCTGAGAGATAAAACCTGTAGGGGACCCAGTCATTATAGGGCCCTCACACTTGTGAGTTTTGCCTCCTGGAGCTTGCCAGATTCTTACCAGTGAATATCTATAGACTAAATGCAGGCCTTCACACTGAGCTATATCCCCAGTCCTTTTTTTATTTTAAGACAGCATCTGCTAAATTGCTAAGTTGCCCATGCTGGGCTCAAACCTGTGATCCTCCTGCCTCAGCTTCCCAGAGTGCTGAATTATAGGCATGCGCCACCACATCCAGCTCATTCTGCACTTCTTAACAAGGCCCACCCTCACGGGAAACCATTTACTGGAGCCTAACCTGATGGGGGTTTGTTGGAGCCTCACTGACCTGGGAGAAGGGAAACACCTAACTCCTGCTAACTCTCCCACATAAAGGAGTGGGGAGGGATGGGGGGAGATCTGTGTGAAACTGACAGCCCAGAAGTACAAGCTCAATAAAAGACTGTAACCTAATCATAGGACTACCGAATGCTATCCATCCCCCCCACACCTTACCAGCATCTTACTAAAGAGGGGACATCGCCGTAGATCCCATAAACATTGAAATACTATAAACAGCTATGTGCCCACATATATGATAACCTGGATGGAATGGACCAATTCCTTGGTCCTCATGTGGCACATGGAATAGAAAGGCACAGTCTACCAAATTCACATATAAAGAAATAGACAATAACTAGTAAAGAAATTGAATCCTTAATTAATAACCTTAAAACAAAAAGCATCAGGACCAGATGTTTCTATTGGTAAATTCTACTAAACTAACTTGCTTGCTTGCTTCTCTATCTCTTCTTTCTTTCTCTTCTTCCCTCCTTTCTTTTTGAAGTACTGGTGATTGAGCCCAGAGCCTTTGCACTGAGCTACTTCTCCAACCCTTTTCTTATTTTTTGAGACAAAGTCTCACTAAGTTGCTAAATTGCCCAGGCTTGGCACAAACTTGTAATCCTCCTGCCTCAGCCTCCCAGTGTGCCAGGATTACAGGCCTGGCTCTACCAAACACTTAAGAAATAAATTATGCCAGTTCTTTATTCTATTTCATAAGATAAAAGCAGAGGCTATGCTTCCTAACTTATTCTATAAGGCCAGAATTATCTTAATACCAAAACCAGACATTACAAGAATACTGCAGATTAGTATCTCTTATGGATTATAGATATAAAAACCCTCAATAAGCTGGGCATGGTAGCACATGCCTGTAATCCCAGCACTGGAGAGGCTGAGGCAGGAGGATCACAAGTTCAAGGCCACCCTGGACTACATAGGGTTTTCAAGGGCAGCCCAGACTATATAGCAAGACCCTGTCTCCAAAAACAAACAAACAAACAAACAAACAAATTTAACAAACAAAATCCTTAACAAAATATTAACAAATTGAATCCAAAGTGTATATTAAAAAAAGTATCCACCATGATCAAGTAGGATTTATCCCAGATATACAAAGCTGGTTCAACACTATCTATCATATCCACAGGCCAAAGAAGAAAAATCACATGATTCTATCAATTGATGCTATCTTAGTTTGTTTGTGGTTTTTAAAAATACTTGAGACTGGGTAATTTATAAAGAACAGATATTTACTTGATACAGTTCTAGAGTCCCGGAGTCTACAGTCAAGGCACCAGCAGGACTGGTGTCTGGTGAGGGCTGCTCTCTGCTTCTAAAATGGTGCCTTATGACTGCATCCTCCATAGGGAAGGAACTGTGTCCTCAAGGGGCACATGGAATGGAAAGGAAATGGGCCCTCCCTGCAACCTCAAGGCCTTTTATAAGGCGCTAATCCCGTTCATGAGGGCAGATCCCTCCAGACTCAATCACTTCTCCAAGGCTACACCTCTTAATACTGTTACACTGGGATAGCAACATGAATTTTTGAGAAAACCATCATTCAAACCATGGCAGCTACATAAAAGAATTTTACAGGCTCCAACATCCTTTCATGGTAAAAATTCTCAATAACCTAGAGCTAGAGGGGCACTTCCACATATGTCCTCAGGAATTGCAGATTAAAACAATAATGTGATACCACTACACACCTATTTGAATGGCCAAATCTAGAACACCAATGTCGCCAAATGCTGGCAAAGATGTGGCACAATAGGAACTCTCATTGCTGATGGTAATGCAAAATGATATAGACAGATTGGTGGTTTCTTACAACTAAACACATTCTTACTGTATGATCCAATAATTGTGCTCCTTGCTGTTAACAAGGGAATTGAAAACAGGTCTACCCAAATCCCTACACATGGATGTTCACACCAGCTTTTTTCACACCTACCAAGATAGAGCCAACTGTGATGGTTGATTGTGTCAATTTGAGTAAATAACATCCAACTAAATTGACTCAGCATAGTTCTGGGTGTGGAAGACCCACCATAGGGAGGATTATCACCAGAATGCTATAAAAGGGAAATGAAGAAGGAAGGATAGCTTCCGTTCCCTTCAGAGGAGCTCTAGTCTTCGCTGACACCTTAGACACCATCTCCTAGCTTTCAGCGCAGACTTCTCAGCCTCCAGCACCCACCATTCAGCCTTCCAGAGCAGACCCTTTGGCCTCCTAATACGGACTCACACAGACACTACACAGAGCTCCAGGCCTTTGACTGAATCCTTGATCCAGTGCACAGACTGACCTTTTGTACTCTTCCACACCTGACTCTGGACGGCCATCATAAGCCAATCTGTAAATTCTTATATATTTGTATATCTTGTATTATATCTGTTTCTCTAGTAAATACTGATATACCAACCGAGATATCTTGCTTTGGGCACCACTAAAAACTTTCATGGCCTGTGATCCCAGCACTCAGGAGGCTGAGGCAGGAGGATCGCTGCAAGTTCGAGGCCAGCCTGGGCTACAGAGTGAGTTCAAGGCCAGCCTGAACTTCACAAGAAAAAAGAGAGAGAGAGAGAGAGAGAGAGAGAAACTTGCATGAAGTAGCAAATGTGGTATATGTTGATTCGGAATCTGAAGAGGCAACTCCAAGCACTTGATCCTTCTACCATGAATAGTGTTCAGTCTTCAGATCAGAAAGCAATTATGGATAACTTGCCATTCCAGATCATCTGTTCTGACTATGCATTCAAGGACATTAATCATCACAGAGATTCACAAACTCACTGTAAAATATACACTAAGCCACTGAAGCACACTGTGACTTTAAACTTCACTTTCCTAGCCCCCACTCTGAATTATGAAGCTTAATGTTGTTTGGGATCCAAAGGTGTTAGCTTTGAGTCAGAGCCACTGAACACTTATCCCTCAAACGTCTGTATCATTCCCTTTCTCCAATGTCCAGTCATCCTGTAAGAGGCCATGGATCTCTTCATAGAAAAGTTTAAGAGAAAATCACATACTTATAGCAGTGTCATGGGTTTTTTTCCTGAAGAGAACTTGACTCTCCCATCAATCCAGGGCTCTAGGTTTATGATCTGGCTCAAATCTAGGGACTGAGCATGAAGAGGCCTTCACTCTCCACCTGTGTCATTTAAATGGGGTGTTCACCAGAACCAATAGGATTTACTTATTTAAAAATACCATGCATTTTAATCACTTTTTAACCACCACTAGATTGCTGCAAGTGAAATCATTTGATTATATCCCTGGCTCTGTTGCCTACAAGCAGTAAAATGCCCACCTTGTAGCTGGGATTTAAGCACTGCCACTTGACTGCTGACCCTGTAGTACAATCGGCCCAATTAAAATCAGGGAGCCCCTTCAGCTTTGGCACCTCCCACCATCCTCCTCAGCAGGTTAGCATTCTAGAGCATTTCAAGGAATCTGGTGCTTCCTCGCCAATACCTGGGGAAGCCTTGGTGAAAGGAGTATATTCTGGACCCCCATGGTTTTGAGATGCGTGAGCAGGTCACTCGTGATAAGACCACTCTAAGTTTTCTGTGTTCCGAAGCCTTTAGTTCCCCTCCTCTCCCTTAAGCCTCTTTTCTGGGGGGCTGCTGGGGATTACACCCAGGGCCTTGTGCATGATTAACATGCCACATACTCAACCAGAAGTATGGTACCTTCAGGCATGGGGATATAATCCCAGCCATCTGGGAGGCTGAGGCAGGAGGATCACAAGCTCAAGCCTAGCCTGAACACTTTAGTGACTTAGGGAGACAGGTCTCAAAATAAAAATTAAAGGGCTGGTGAGATAGCTCAGCGGCGTAAGCGCCTGCCTAGCAAACGCGAGGTCCTGAGTTCAACTCCTGGTACCCACATAAAGGAAAAAAGGGCCAGTGATATTGCTCAGTGGCACAAGCACTTGCTGGCAAGCACGAGGTCCTGAGGTCGACTCCCGGTACCCACATAAAAAAAATAAATAAATAAAAAATAAAAATAAAAAAAGGGTTGGGGATGTAGCCCTGTGCAAAGGCCCAAGATTCAATCCCCAGTACCACCAAAACAACAACAAAAACTATGGCATCTTTCATGATTTGTTTTGTTTTGTTTATATGTGGGTACCGGGAGTTGAACTCAGGACCTTGCACTTGCCAGGCAGGCACTTATGCCGCTGAGCTATATCACTGGCCCTGTTTTGTTTTGTTTGTTTTATTTTGAGAGAGGTTCTCATTATATGTAGTCCAGGCTGGCTTTGAACTTGCTGTGCACCCCAGGCTGGCCTCAAACTCATGATCCTCTTGCCTCAACCTCCCAAGTGCTAGGATTACAGGTGTGTGCCACCATGCCTGGCAAAGTATGGCATCTTACTGTCATTTAATATAGGTTGCTGTTGGGTCCAAGTTTCAATCAGCAAACTATTACAGTCATCTTTAGATGTTTCAAGTTAACACATTAAATGCTGACTCTCGGTAAGTACATTCATATCAATAAATTTGGCCTGTTCAATGTTATGGTCCTTCCTCACTAGTATCATTTCTGACAAACTTAAATTGGCAGACTCTTACCAGCCTTTCGATATAGCAGTCCCTAGGTCAGTCCCTGTATTCAGCACCCCCCAAGGTGTGCTGGGACTCAAATCTAGTTTTGCAGGACTGGAGGCCATCAGATGTGGTAGTGAGATAGAGGTGGGTCTTAAACACAATAGGCATCTTCTTGCAGGGCAGCTGCCTCACATGAAAATAATACAGAGTCCTCAGAACAAGGTGGTTAATTTCCTTAGAAGAGGAAGGACTGCTTGTGCTGGCAAGAGAAGCTCATTGAATTCTCAGGTCCTTTTAGATGTTTTCATTCCCAATTCTCAGGTTACCATACATTCCCCAAACCTTGTTTTTCACATAAGAGTTCTGGCAAGGCCATGAAATCAATTTGTGCTGTAAGTCTGCAACCCATTAAATGAAGTTTGGGATGTGGTTACACTGGTCTTCTGGCTACAAGAGAGATTACTTTAAGGTACTCACAGAAGCTCTCTGCTTCTTTGACTGCCTTGTTCCAGGAATTTTTTTTTTTTTCCCTGTGGATACCAGGGGTCGACCTCAGGACCTCGCGCACCAGCAGGCACCCGTGCCGCTGAGTGCTTATCACTGGCCCTTTTTTCATATGTGGGTTCCAGGAGTCGAACTCGGGCCCTCGCGCTTGCCAGGCAGGCGCTTACGCCTCTGAGCCATCTCACCGGCCCTTGTTCCAGGAATTAAATCCCCAAGTTGGACATTTTCTCCTTGTAAGCTTGTTAGTATGGTCAGAGGTGGCTAACTCACCCCAAAATCCTTGTAGTTCTCAATTCCATTATAACATTCTTTGTACCAGTCATGTGGTCTTGCAGATTGATAATTTAATAAACTCTATTGCCCTGGGTTTCTAGTAGTAATGACAAGATCATATTGCAGGTTGAACATCCCTAATCTAAAAACTCTGAAATCTGAAATGCTCCCAAATCTGGAACTTTTTGAGCTAGGCATAAGAGCATGCCTATAGTCCCAGGTACTCAGGGGCTAAGGTAGTAGGATCACTTGAGCCCAAGAGCTCGAGACCAGCCTGCATGACATACTGAGACCCCAATATCTACCTGTCTGTCTATCTGTCTGTCTGTCTGTCTATCTATTAAAATTCTGAGTGCAGACATGGCATTGCAGGTGAAAAATTCCAAATCTGACCTTACATGATAGTTCACAAAGTACAGATACACTAAAAACATTGTATAAAATTATTTTCAGGCTATGTGAATAAGATGGTTATGAAACATAAGTGAATTTTTTGTTTGGGCCTCATCCCCAAGATATCTCATCATGTAAATGCAAATATCCCAAAATCCAAAAAAACAAAATTTTAAATCCAAAATAATTCTAGACTCTAGTATTGTGGATATGAGATATTCAACTTGAACCTTCAAATCTAACCATGTCAAGAGTGCACACATGTAATCCTAATACTTGGTAGGCTGAAGCAGGAGGATCACAATTTTGAGTCCCACCCAGACAATTTAGCAAGACTTATCAAAATAAGAAATGGCTGGGAATGTAGCTCAGTGCAAAAGTGAAAGAATGAGAGAGAGAGAAAGAGAGAGAGAGAGAAGAGAAGAGAAAATATCCAACAAGGTCAGATTTTTAATTTTGAGTTTCTATAAATGCTGTAGCTACTTCTAGAACCAAATACTTTATTAGTCAAGGTTAGGTCAAGAGAATAGCTTTTATTTTATATACTTGTGTTGTAGAAAAACAAACTCTCTTTTTTCCCTCTAACCTCATTCCACACCAGACTTCCATGATCTCAATAGGTGTGAGAAGCCAGGTGCAGAGGTGCACGCCTGTGACCCCAGAAAGCTGGGAGGTTGAGGCAGGAGGATCCAAAGTTCAAGCAGACCCTGGACAATTTAGCAGTTTAGTGAGACCCTGTCATAAAATAAGAAATGAAAAAAGATCTGGGGATGTAGTTCATTGTGAAGGCTCTGGATTCAACACCCAGTACCACAAAAGAAACAAAAAAGGGTGTTGGGTTTCTCCCCACTGGCAGGCAAGCAGTGCTACAGCAGTGAACACCAGCTAGATGTCTTCTAATTTAATTCAGTCCCGACAGTCTACGGAGATAGCACCAGTTACCACAGTTGAGGCCCCATCCCCAGAGTGTCCCCACATAGACCCAGGAGCAAGTCCAAGTCTGGAACTTCTGACAAATCAGCCGTAAACTGGGGTTCCCATAACACTCTTCTCAGTTTCTGTTCCTTTGCTGCAGTGGCTCCCAGAACTCCGGGAAACACTACTCTTACGCTTACTGTTTATTACAAAGGGTATTCAAAGAGTAGGCGCAAGTGGCTGGGTGAAGAGACACCCGGGGCAAGGTCTGGACAGGTCCTGAGGGCAGGAGCTGCTGCCCCAGCAAGGTCCGTTCTGTCAGACTCTTCTTGGCTTCCGTGTGCCGCATTCCTTCCTCCGTGACATAGGGCTGAAGCCTCTGGTATGAGGAGAGTCTTATGAGCCTTATCAGACAAGGCAGGTCAAAGAATTTCTTTATGACCAGCTAAAGGCAGGGTAAGATCAGAGTGTCTATAACCTACCTTGGGGAGGGAGTTATAAGGCAGGAACTGGAAGGTTTTTAACACGGGGAATTAGATGTTTACAAAATTATTGGCAAGGCTGGAGGAGCAAGAGTCAAAGAAAGAAGCTGCTGGCTTTTAGGAACTCTGAAAGTGCAGGAATTACATAAAGCTCCTCCAATCCCAGAAACTGGAGGAGCTGTAGACATTTTTCAGCAGAAAGCCTTTGCCAATTTACATTCCTTCAACAGCGTATCTTTACCAAACGGGCTAGTCTCCTTTTTTTCCTTTAAAATTTCCCCCAGCATATCAAGAGCAACCAGGCATTGTCAGAGAAGCTGTCTGCGTTGCTGCAAGAAAAGGAAGCTCTATGGGAAGAACACGGGCGATACCTGGAGCAGCTTGACAAGCACGTGAGGTAATGTGCAGCAGAGACTGGAGGGCGGCTGTCCCTGACTGCGCTGGCCTGGGTGGCAGTGGGAGGCTCCTTACAGCCAACTTCTCCGTGCCAACGAGGTCTTCCTGTTTCCAGAGCTTCCATGCACGGAGCTTTTCCTGGAGATACGGGGCCCAGGGCCTCCCCAGGAGTGGCAAGGAGAAGGGGATTACCACTTGTTGAGTTCTGTTGGTATCTAACTTATTTTGAACCCTCTCATTTGCCTTCCTGCCTTTTTTCCCTCACACGCTGCTCAGTTTGAATCACCTTTTCCCATCTAAACTCTTCATTTCAACTCAGAATGTTTAGACTCAGTGTTACCTCCTTTCTTGAAACCCCAATCTGTACTGGAGAGGTGCTCATTCTTTGTATCCCTGTAGCCCTTTATCCATGCCTCTCTATACTTATTTCAGGGCTTGTCACCGTGTTCAAAGAATGGGGTTCAACAGCTGGGCATGGTGGCACACACCTGTAATCCCAGCACTGGGGAGGCTGAGGCAGGAGGATCACTAGGAGTTCGAGGTCAGCCTGAACTACATAGTGAAACCCTGTCTCAAAAACAAAACAAAAGAATGTGGCTCACTAGCTGTCTTCCTCACTAGGCTGTAAGCTGTTCAAGGGCATGTGGACTCTATCACAGTCCCTGGTAGACAGTAGATGCTCAAGTAAAATTTATGTCCCTAGCCGGCCCAAAGGCATACACCGGTAATCCCAGCTACAGTACTTGGGAGGCTGAGGCAGGCAGGAGGATTGCTTGAACTCAGGACTTTAAGGCCAGCCTAGGCAATATAGTGAGAACCCCATGTCTTTAAAAAGTGAGGAGAGGGGATGCTGGGGATGTAGCTTAGTACTAGATTGCTTGCCTAGCATGGACAAGGCTTGGCCCCAGCATACACACACATACACACACACACACACACACTCCCTGAACTTCCTACTGTTTCCATTTCCTGCTCATCATTCTACCAGATTCCTTCAGTCTCCTCCTCTGAAGTATATGAAGCAGAGTAGTTCAGAGAATGGACTTTGGAGCCACACTGCCTGGTTACAAATCCTGGTTCTGTTAGAAACTAGCTGTACAATCTTGGGTGAATTATAAAACCTTGGTGCCTGAGGGTTGTTTTTTTTTGTTGTTTTTTTTTTGTGGGTACCAGGGGTCGAACTCAGGATTTCGCGCGCCAGCAGGCGCCCGTGCCACTGAGCGATATCACCAGCCCTTTTTTGTATGTTGTGTACCGGGAGTCGAACTCAGGACCTCTTACTTGCCAGGCAGGCGCTTATGCCACTGAGCTATTTCACCGGCCCCATTGTTTTGTTTTGTTTTGGTATTTTTAGTACTGGGGGTTGAATGCAGGGCCTTCGTACTCAGCTACAGCCCCAGCCTTTTTTTAATTTCGAGTCAAATGCTTCCTGAATGACTAAGTTGCCCAGGCTGGGTTTGAAATTTCAATCCTCCTGCCTTGGACCCTCAGAGTGCCAAGATTGCAGGTTTTGGACACTGTGCCTGAGTGGTTACTCATCTTTAAAATGGGCAAAAGAGCAGTATTTATGTCATAAATTTGTTGCAAGAATTAAATGAGTGAATATATACAGTGTAGACTTACTCAGTGTCTGACACATAGTGAGTGCTTTTCCTTTACTTATTTATTTCTTTATTTTTATTGAGCTTTCTCCATGACCCACCTCTATGTAGTCTTCTGTTCCTTCCATAGGTTGAAGTTTCTTATTTTCTTACCCCGTTATTCATCTACTATGTTGATAGTATTGATTTTAAAACCATCGCTTACTGCTTTATAGCAAAGAGTTATGACAGAGTCACTGGTAATCACTATCATACTTTAATCATTGTATTAGTCAGCTTTTCATCGCTGGGACAAAATGCCTAACATATATAACTTAAAGGAGAAAAGATTTATTTAGACTCATGATTTCACAAGTTTCAGTCCATGGTAAGCTGGCTCCAACACTTCAGAAACATCATGGCGGACAGCATGGCAGAGGAAAATTGCATACCTCACAATGACTAGAAGCTGAGAGAGCAGAAAGGGGACCAGACTGAAGGAGATACCCTCCAAGGCAGCCCCCTGACTGGACCCCACCTCCCAATAGGCCCATTCAGCTATTAATTTATCAATGGATTGATGCACTGATGAGGTTAGTGCCCTCATGATCCATTTGCCTCTGAAAGCCTCACCTCTGAACACATGAGACTTTCAGGGTATATTTTAGACTTAAACCATAACAATTAGTATATCATTGAGAAATATAAAAACCCTGATAAATGGAGTGCATATGGTTCCAATCATGCTACTAAAAATCTAAGACTAGAACTCAGTCCACTGATAACCTATGCAGTGTTCTTTCCACATTTTATCTTTCTGTTAAGAGAATGAAGTGCTAGATATGTAGAATATAAAAATGTCACAAGCCTTGCCAAATGGATTGATAATGAACATTACTGATATACATTATATATGATGTCTATTATATAATATGTTACAGATATGAATATATATAACATGAAATATACATATAATGTCAGGTAAATATCATTGTCCAAAGGCAAAATGACATTTGGTCATTAGGTGGCTATTCGTTAAACAACCTTGCAAATTTTCTTAAGACGGGGTAGCACTATGTAGTTCAGGCTAGCCTTGAATTCACTATGTAGCCCAGGTTGGCCTTGAACTTGCTGTGATCCTCTTTTCTCAGCCTTCCAAGTACTGAGATTACAGGCATGTGCTACCATGCCTGGCTTAACTTCCAAATTTTTGAAAGGAAGAAAAAAACTTACCCAGAACCTCTCCTATGTTCACTCCTATTCTTCCCAATAATTTTATGATTTTACTATTATAGTTTAGATAAATTTTTATATTTTTTCTCTTAATATCTCAAAGGCCATTGTACTTTATGGCTATCGTCTTCAATTTTATTTTCCTTTTTTTCTTCAGTACTGGGGATTGAACTCAAGGTCCTCACATTGAGCTATATCCCTTGCCCTTTTTTAAAATTTTGAGACAGGCTGGGCTCAAACTTGTGACCCTCTTGCCTCAGCCTCCCAGTGTGCTGGGTTTATAGGCATGCACCATTGTGCCCAGCATAGTCTTGAAATTTATTTTCATAAAATGTAATATTTCATAAAATGGATATGCCCTAACAGTGGCAGCTAAAGAAGATT
The DNA here is from genome assembly GCA_028451465.1 of Erethizon dorsatum. Lineage (NCBI taxonomy): Eukaryota > Metazoa > Chordata > Mammalia > Rodentia > Erethizontidae > Erethizon > Erethizon dorsatum. The sequence continues at coordinate 101,115,330 of CM051827.1, read as the reverse complement.
TAATTGCTAAAGACTAACAGAACCCAAAATGACAGTGCATATACATATAAAGCTACTGCAGGAAAAGGACATAATAAAGGAACAGCGCTAGAGGAAGTGTCTGCATTAAAGCCATGGTGTCTCATAGCAAGGCGTCCAGAGAAGTCAGGCAAAAGCAACAATGGTCCTCCCGCTGAATGCCCTTCCTCTGTCAGATCAGAAGCCATGTGTGCACTGAGCACCTTAGAACCAGGGAGCCCAAGTGTCTCAGCTGGAACTTTCGTGTGAGTGACTCTATTATTTTCTTCTTTTGGTGCTGGGGATTGAACCCCAGGACCTTGTGCACACTAGTGAATCTATTCTGATTTTTTACCTGGTTTACTGGGGCCTAGTTTAAGAACACAGCTCCAAAAAATGGCCTCCTGTAATTTGTATTTAACAGGTACTAAGTGAATCTTCTTAATGTTTAATTTGAAGCTCTGCTGAATAACAATATTATTTGGGATGCACAATCATTATCAAAGAGGGTTGTCCAGTGGTTATATAGAAGCTTTAATCTATTTTTGTGTTTACTCTGTTTAGCTGTTAAAGTTTGTAACGGTAAATGAAGATTTGTTTTTGTTTGGCTGTTTTTTAAGATATAATTTATATGCCATACAATTCAGCCATTTAAAAGGCACAATTCCATGACTTTCAGTTTTCCTTCCATCACCACAACCAATTTTAGAACATCTCATCACCTTAAAAACATTTCTGTCACCTCAAAAATAAACCCTGTATCTTATATCTGATTTCCCTCTCCCCTCCAGCCCTAGGCAATCACTAATCTTTCTTCTACTCTGTTTGCTTTTCGTGGACATCTTATATAAATCAAATCATAACATGTGTGGTCTTTCGTGTCTGGCTTTCACTTAGCATAAAGCTCTCAAGGTTCTTCCTTGCTGAAACATGTATCAGTACTTCATTACTTCTTATGACTGAACGATAGCCCATTGCATGGTTATCCATTCATCAGTTGACGTTAATTTGTGTTGCTTCAGCCTTTTGGCTATTAGAAATAATGCTGCTGTGAACATTTGTGAATAGGTTTTCGTATCAACAAACATTTTCATTTCTCTTGAGTATATGCCTAGGAGCGGAATTACTGGGTCATCCTGCGACTTTGTGAGTAACCATTTGAGGAAGTTTCAGGCTGTTTTCTAAAGTGGTTGCTCCATTTCACATTCCTGCCTGCAGTGGATGAGTGCTCCAATTTGTCCGTGTCTTTGTCAGCACTTATTATCATCTTTTTTATTCTGAATCAACATAGTGAGTGTATAGTACTATTTCATTGTGCTTTGGATTTGCATTTCCTTAATGGCTAATGATGTTGAGCATCTTTTCAATGTGCTTTTTTTTTTTTCCTGTGGGTACCAGGGGTCAAACTCAGGACCTCTCGTGCCAGCATGCACCCGTGCCACTGAGCGATATCACCAGCCCTTTTTTCGTACGTGGGTACCAGCAGTCGAACTCAGGACCTCGCGCTTGCCAGGCAGGCACTTATGCCACTAAGCTATCTCACTGGCCCCCTTTAATGTGCTTATGCGCATAAATCACTTAGATTTATGTCAGAATCAGATTGAGAATGAGAAGCAGAGACCTATATAGAATTGGCATTTTAAAAACCCAAACTGGGCTGGTGAGATGGCTCAGCGGCGTAAGCGCCTGCCTGGCAAGCGCGAGGGCCTGAGTTCGACTCCCCGAACCCACATACGAAAAAAGGGCTGGTGATATCGCTCAGTGGCACAGGTGCCTGCTGGCGCGTGAGGTCCTGAGGTCGACCCCGGTACCCACAAAATAAATAAATAAATAAATAAATAAAAATGCAAACCAATGGGGGGTGTTAAAGGGAGGGGAGGGGAATAGGAAAAAAAGAAGAATCAAGATACATTATGTAGGGGCAGGCGAGATAGCTCAGCGGCATAAGCGCCTGCCCAGCAAGCGTGAGGTCCTGAGTTTGACTCCCGGAACCCACATTAAAAAAAAAAAAAAGATACATTATGTAGAGGTACAAATTCCCTATTATGAATGTGATCACTATGAATGACAAACATGTACTAATTAAAAAAGATAAAAACTAATAAATAATCCAAACCAAGAACAGGCCTAGTTATCTGGAAATTAGGCAAGATTGAACCAGTTATATCACTGTTCAAGAATATAGCTAAGAACTGGGAAATTTTAAATTAATGACCTAGTCAAGGAAGCAGGATTCAGAATTTAGATGTCAGGGATCAGAAGTCAAGGAGTTTCCTAAATCAAACTCAGATGCTAGAATTACACCATTACGATCAGATCTAATTAAGACAAGCCAGAGACTGGAGGCCATGGGGGTGACTGCACTTGTCATATAGGGTGTTATCTTTGATTTATTCCCCCACGTAGGACCAAGGAGATGTGAGGCAAGATAAGTATCCACATCTGCTGCCAGGACCCTGACATAAGCAAGAAGAGAAAACCCAAGAAGTTATATATTGAGGAAGCAAAATAAATTTTAATTATGTTCAGATATGCCTATACTCGAATTTACTTTTACAGAAACTGCAATGAAAAACATCACCACCACAAAGCTAAGCTTCAGAAGGTCAAGGATCGTTTAGTTCATGAGGTAGAAATACGAAATAAGAGAATAAAACAACTTGAAGATGAAACTGGAATACTGCAACAAAGAATTAAATTGGTGAGAAATAAAAAAAGCATACTGATGATGCCAGTGGTCAGCCATTTTGAGAAAGCCCACCCATTTTTTAATTATTTGTGGTCTCTTCACAGTCCTCGTTTTCATTTCTTTTTTTGGGTGGGGGAGAGTACCATCTTTCAAAGTGAGTAATTCTTTTTTTTTTTTTTTTTTTTTTTGTGGGTACCGGGGGGTCGACCTCAGGACCTCGCGCGCCAGCAGGCGCCCGTGCCGCTGAGCAATATCACCGGCCCCTTTTTTGTATGTGGGTTCCGGGAGTCGAACTCGGGCCCTTGTGCTTGCCAGGCAGGAGCTTAAGCCGCTGAGCCATCTCACCGGCCCAAAAGTGAGTAATTCTTTAAGCCCTGCCAAATAGTAAAAAAGACTCAAGTATTGCTAAATCAAATTGGACACTAAAAATAGTCTGCACTGCTTGTTTCTGTCTTGCCTTCAAGTGAATTTTTTTTTTCCAGTACTGGAGATTGAACCCAGGGCCTTAGCACTGGGCTATATCTCCAACACATTTTTTTTTGAGATGGTGTCTCCCTAAGTCATTAAGTTGCCCAAACAGGCTGGAGTTTGCAATCCTCCTGCCTCAGCCTTCCAGAGTGCTGGGATTACAGATGTGCGCCACCACACCCAGCCAGGTATTTTTTTCTTGAACACTCCTCAGCAGAATCTCAGTAACTCATTCCTGCTTTCTGTAGCCTTCACGTTGCCTCAAACTTTAGTGTCAATTTTAAGTGGTAGTAGAAACAGGAAACCTCTATTTCCTTACCAATTATTTTTTCTTCTTTAAAAATTTTTTTTTCCATATCAATTCTTGAATAATGCCTTTAAATTTTTTTTTCTAAATATCCCTGATTTCTTTATGCTCCTCTTATTAGCTTATTAGTATATGGGTAAGAAGGAAATGGGACAGATGAATAGAATCAAATGCAGAATGGTCTTGAGATCATTAAACTCCATGAATTAGAAATGGACAGCAATGGACTAGCCCCGTCGTGTTTTCCCTTCTCGGCATCTCCAGCCCATCGTAGAAGAAAGTGGCCATCCTGGTTCATGGGTCCTCTAGAAATCTCATAGTCCACTTCTGCATTGTTAACTCTTCCTTGTGCTGCCTGCCGTCCACATCTAAACTTCTGTGTGGAGACAGGACCCTGTGACAGCAGGCATGCTTCCTCTCCTCCCAACTGTATGGGGTGAATAGTGTCCTCCCAAACCACATCTACCCAGAACCTCAGAATGGGACCTTTACTTGGAAATAGGCTCTTTGCAGATATTATTAGTTAAAATGAAGTCATCCTGGCTCAGGGTGAATTCTAAATCCAATAAGACGTGTTTTTATAAAACTTCTAGGACCATGAGAAAATTAATTTCTGTCATTTTAAGCCACTCAATTTGTGGTAATTTGCTATGGTGGCCCTAGGAAGTCACTGTACTGACTAACAGAATCACAGGTCTTCAAGAAATACCCTGGGTATCACCAATATGCAGAAGCTAAGAAAGGAACTGCATCTTTTGCTCACTGCCATTGAAGGGTTCTGAGGGTTTTAGCCTGGGACTTGGATTCAAATTCTAGCCCTGACATATAGTTTCATGACTTTGGACAAGTCTCTGTGTAACATTTTCCTCATTGGTAAAATGGAGAAAAATATCTCCATCTTACACATAAGGCTTTGGGGGTTTTTTGGTTTGGGTTGGGTTGGGTTTTTGGTTTTGGTTTTGGTTTTGATTTTCTTGAAACAGAAAGTAGTCTCTAAGTAGTCCAGACTGGCCTTGAACTTGCTATGCAGCCCAGGCTGACCTCGAAGTCACAACTCTTCTCCCTCAGCCTTCTGAATCCTGGGATTACAGATGTGTGCCACTGTGCCTGGCTTACTTACACACACACACATACCCCACACACACATACACAGCTTTTGTGAGAATTAAAACAAAATTCATACAGTGGCACGTGTAAATTTTTCATAGGTATCATTTTCTGCTTTTCTGTATAATCTTTTAGAAGCATGTTGACAGATGGATACGTAGTTCACAAGACAAAGTGTGAACCAAAGTAGAAATACTTAGCCTAGAGAAGACGGATATGACAGCTTTTAATACCACAGTGCTACAAATCTTAGTGCTCTGAGAGTACTTATTTTAGGACCCATTGGCTGGAGCCCTGTGCATGGAAAAGCTACACTTACCTTCTGATTATCCAAAAACTAATGCCTCTTCTTTTGGCTTCATTCCAACAATCTTCTCTTCACACAGCACGCCAACTGAGTCCTCTAACCATTGTGACCATCCAAACCAGATTTTCCCAATATTTTATTTTATTTCCACAGCAAGTGTCCTGATTTGGGGGTATGTTCAAAATATGGTGTTTCCAAAGGGCAGGGTGTCTTCCCCATCTAATACCCTTTCTAATCTAGTTATATGAGCATAGGACATTGTATGTGAAATGGCAGCTTCTATTCTCAATCCTTACTAGTACATTAGTAATTAAATATCTTTAAATAATAGCATGTGAGACTACCACTAGACACTCTAGGGTCCGGGAGAGGCTTTAAAATGTAGGATACTTTGTTTCAGAACATAATCTCACCTCCTTCCTTATACATCTTTAGTAGTAAATGGATAGTCTTTTCTGAATGATTAATAGTTTATTTAAAAGAAACATATAAAATGGCTCTTTTTGCCTGGTATGATGGTACATACCTGTGACTTCAGCTATTCAGGAGGCTGAGGCAGGAGGATTGCAAGTTTGAGTCTAATCTGGGCAACTTACCAAGACCCTGTCTCAAAATAAAAAAACAAAATGGGCTGGGAAAGCAGCTCAGTGGAAAAACATTTGCCTGACATGTGTAAGGGCCAGTACCAAGAAAGAAAAGAAATGAAAAGAAAGGAAAGGAAAGGAAAGAAAAAGAGAAAGAAAGAGGCCCCTCTTAATGCTGTTATTCACCCATCTGCCAGAATTGTTATAATTCCCCACACACATACCCTTCTCACCCCCACTGCTGGCAGGGGATGGAAACAAAAATGGAAAGGTGAAGAAGGCGCTTACCACTGACAGGTTGTTAGTGAGGTGAAGTTGGCAGTGGCACACATCGGGGCTCTAAACTGTCACCAAGAGTGATATTTATCGATATCTATGGACTCTTTCAGTATGCAAATGTTAGTGTTTTTTCACAAAATGTACTCCTTTATCACCTTAGCTAAAACTTCACAACCTATTGCTTTGGGGAAAAATCATTGGTAGAAAATGAAACACAGTATTGAGCTAGAAGCCACCTCAGCGCTGTCACTGCAGGAAGAGTCTCCACACCTGGCTCACAGGCATGGCTTCCCAAGACAGTTGGGCTCCTGACACGGATTGCCTGGCGAGGGGGCTAAACCCTATCTCCTGCCCTCTTCCCTACAAAGAATATGGCTCCAAAACAGATGGAAATGTATCACTCGGAGAAATTTTTAATATAGAGCTTTCAAGAATTCACTTGTGGGGCCGGTGAGATGGCTCAGTGGCGTAAGCGCCTGCCTTGCAAGCGCGAGGGCCCGAGTTCGACTCCCGGATCCCACATACGAAAAAGGGGCCGGTGATATCGCTCAGCGGCACGGGTGCCTGTTGGCGCGCGAGGTCCTGAGGTCGACCCCCCGGTACCCACAAAAAAAAAAAAAAAAAAAAAAGAATTCACTTGTGTTTGTTGTTGTTTTGTTACCTGTGGAATTAGAATACAGGTAAGAGCATTGGGATCTTATTGGAAGTTGAATATTCAGATATTTTTAAATGCTTATGCAAAAGAATGATTAAAAATCCAAATAAAATATATTACATAAAGTAACCAAAATGCATTCAGGAATATCTAGTTAGGAATGAATGACAGTGTCACCAAACAGCTGGAGACAGATTAGAGAACAGGAAACAGAAAGTAAATAAGAACATTTTGTTAGTTTTGAAACAGGCTGAAACTCTTCCATTTCTAATTCTTTCCTTTGCCATGATAATCTCTAGGAAAAGGAATTCCAGGACCAGGTCTTGGCCCAGAATGATATCCTACTCCTAGAAAAAAAGAAGCTTCTAGAACAAGTCCTCAGTCAAGAAGAATTGATCAGCAGCAACAAAAGCATAATCTCTTCAATCCAGAGCAAGTAGGTGCAGCCCTGCCTGGGAGCCACTGGACTCCCAAAAGGATATTTCTCCCTCAACCATCAGATGATTCCAGCAACTCTGAGTTTGTGGCACAGTTCAGTGGTGGTGAACCTATGGCATGTGTGCTGCAGCAGGCCTCTGGTATCATTGAAAGCTCTAAAACATTCGCCATCACTGGCCTAGCATTTAACTCCTGCTGTGCTGTCTGCTGTTTTCAGAAGATTATGCAAGTGGCAGAAATTGTGAAATTAAAGAGACTGTCTTCTGGGTTTGATGGTGCACACCTGTAATCCAAGCCTTACGGGAGGCTGAGGCAGGAGGATCCCACGTTCCAGCCCAGCCTGGGCCACTTAGAGACTTAGCGAGAGCCTACCTCAAAAAAATTTTTTTTCAAGTTTATAAAAGAGCTTGGGATCTACTCATTGTGAAGGCCCTGGGTTCAATTCCTAGTACCACACACAAAATAAATAGAAATAGACTATCATAAAGGAGGCAGGCCTATCATTCAGATAGGCTCTCTCATAGCAACATGGTGTCACTGAGGACCCAGCTATGTGCATTCTGGCCACCCTGTGTGTGTTGATGCTACTTTTTATCATTTGATACCTATGGAATCAAGGTAACCCAAGAAAGACTTAGGTTCATAGGACTGATTTAAAATCATGAAAGCTACAGGATACCAACATATTTGTAATGAGAAGTATGTAAAGCAGATAGGAATTAGAGCATCAGCATCATCAGCATCATCTCCAGATGAGAATTTAATCACAATCAAAAGTTCTCTTAGCTGGGCGTGGTGGTGCATGCCTATAATCCTACTGCTCAGGAGGCTGGGGCAGGAGGATTGCCAGGAGTTCAAGGCCAGCCTGGGCTATGTAGTGAGTTCAAGGACAGCCTGAACTCCATAGCCAGACTCTGTCTCAAAAAAACAAAAACAAACAAACAAACGAAATACAAAAAGAAAAGTTCTCTTAGAGCAAGAATCAGGACAAAGAGAATGGGTTGATCTTGATATATAAGGTCACCAAAAATAACTATAATAATTAACATTGTCTAAGCACTTATTATATACTAGATATACTAGGTATTATTCTAATATCTGCCCCCCTTCTCCTTTAATCTTGATACCATATTGTTAGCCTTATGGATGAAATGTTAGAGAACTAACCCAGCCTGTCAGTGGCCAAGTCCATGTGGATCTGAGTGCCCTGGGTCCTGGACCACAGCACCATCCGGTCAGCTACTTTGGATACACACTGCTCTGAGCATACCTGGAGAGCTTCGGATTATCTCTTATGTTCTTTTTTCCCCTTTTCTACAAACCATATAAATCATGCCCTTCTCAAACTATATCATAGCTTCTGACAATTTATGGATGAAAAAACTGCGACTCACATTTGTAATTTGCTAAGGGTCACACAGCTAGGAAGTGGCAAATCCAGGGCTCAAATATAAATCTGCGATCAAAACAATTTTATTATTGTGTCTCTCGAATGAACTGTAGCCCTGGATAAATGAGCCTGACATAGTGATTAAGAGATCAGGCTTAGAAATCTTAAAAGATCTGTCTTCACATCTCAGTTCTACAACTTTGTTTTTATGTTCTGAAGGACATTACCTTCCCTTCTCTGAGCCTCAGTTTCCTCAAATATAAAATGAGCTTCAAAACAGCACACATGGGCCGGTGAGATGGCTCAGCGGCGTAAGTGCCTGCCTTGCAAGCGCAAGGGCCCGAGTTCGACTCCCGGAACCCACATACGAAAAAGGAGCCGGTGATATCGCTCAGTGGCACGGGTGCCTGTTGGCGCGCGAGGTCCTGAGGTCGTCCCCCTGGTACCCACAAAAAAAAAAAAAAAAAATTCAAAACAGCACACATTTCATGAGGTAGTTGTGAGCATAAATTAGCTAATTCGTGAGAAGTTTTCAGTGCTTCCTATGTGGGTGGGTTACAGGGCCTACGCACAGGGTAAGAGGTTGGTGAGTGGCTACTGCTACTACTACTGTTTCTATTTCTTTTCTTTGTTTGTTTGTTTTGTTTTTCTTTGTTTTTTCTCTCTTTTTAGAATATCCTTCAGAACATTTTGGAGTGCTGGTTTGGTGTTCATAAATTTCCTCAGGCATTCTTTGTCATGTAATTATCTTCTCCATCAATTTTGAAAGATACTTTTGCAGGGTACATTAATCTGGGTTGGAGGTTATTTTCTTTTAGGGCTTGAAATACTTCACTCCCAGCTCTCCTTGATTTGAGGGCTTGTGTTGAGAAGTCTGCTGTGATTCTGATGGCCTTTCCTTTATAGGTGATTTGTTTATTTTCTCTAACAGCTTTTAATATTCTGTTCTTGTGTTGAATTTCTGGAATCTTGACTAATATATGCCTTGGTGTAGTTTTTATCATGGCTAACTGGAGTTCTATATGCCTCATTTATCTGTACGTCCAATTCTTTTTCCCTGCTTGGGAAGTTTTCTGCCATGACTTCTGTGAACAGGTTTTTTATATCATTTGCGCTATCTCCTGCTTTTTCATTGACTCAGGTCAATCTTATGTTATCCTTCTTTGCATTATCTAGTAGCTGCTTATGGTCCCTTACTATTTTTAAGAAACATTTCTTTTCATAAAAAAAGAAAAAAACCTCTCTTTTCATGATTGTTAACCACAATCCTATCTTGTATATCTGAAATTCTGTCCTCACATTGGCTCATTCTGTTGCATATACTTTCAATGGAATTTTTAATCTCGTGGATATCTGTTTGAATCTGTTTCATGGATTCCATTTTTTTCCTATGTTGGGTGTTCATGGTTTCCATCATTTTCCTAAGCTTCTCTAGTTTTTTCTATCTGTATCTACTCTAGAGTCACTAAACATGTCTTTCGCTATGGTCACCATCTCTGTAGTTACCTGAGAAATTATTTCTGATTTGATTTTTTTCTAGAGCCTCATTCATTTGCTTTGTTACTTCCACTGTTATCCCTTCAGAGAGTCCAGGTGGGTGGCTTTTGAACTGTTCCACCTCATTGCCCCCTGGGTTTGCCTTTGGTGAGCTGGAAGTCTGGGGTTGCATCTTGTTTAAGTGTCATCTCATTTTCTGTTTTTTTTTTTTTTTTAGTTTAATTCCTGGGTTGATGCTTATAAATTGCTTATGGTGAGTAGCTTTGTCGGTAGGATTTAGAACCTTCAGGAAATGACTACTTCTCAGAGGTGTCTTCCGGGTGTAGCTGGCGTTTGGGTTTTAAGTTTGTTTGCAAGATCCTACCTCTTCAATTTATTGAGGATGAGAAGTTGCTGCCTCGTTGGCCCAGTCCCTGACTCTTTGGCACTGGCCTATAGTTTTTTTTTTATGACCCTTAGGCAATCTCAGTCTTGGCATACCAGGAAGAACAACTGATTAGAACAATTATGTCACCTTAGCTAAAGTGGTACAATCAGCAATAACAACAGCATCAAACACAGCACAGAAAATGACAAAACTGAGGTAACTATTAACTTGCCACCTTTAACTGTATGAACTAGATTTGTGGTTATATAACAAAATCTAAAACAAACCAGAAAATTGTATGAAGGAAATAAGCCCTCAATATGGCAATTTTACCCTCAGGGGAGAAAATTTAAAAGGGATTAGGGGAAAAAAATAGAGAAATAGAAGAGGAAGATATTAGAAGCAAGGCTGGAGGACAAAGGAAGATCATGCAAACTTTGGGAAACTGGTGAAGAAGACAGGAGGGAAAGAAAGCAGAAAAAAGAAAAACAAGAACAGAATAAAACAACAACAAAAAAAACTAGAAACTGGTTCACACTCATATGAAAACAAGAACAAACAAGAAAAAAGCAAAACAAAATAAAGAGAGAAAAAAATTAAAAATATCCACTTCAAAGCATGCCTCAGCTGTCGCTGGTAGACAACATGGGCAGACAGAGTCTAAATCCGATTTGATTAATCCCAGCAAGCCAGCTGTAACTTTATGGAAGGGTAGTAGATAATCCCAGCAAGCTGCACCTTTAGTTCCACTGAAGTTCAGGCTGGTTTCTGGCTATGAAGCTGGAACCAGATTTGCTCAGCCTATGGCAGTCTGTGTACCTGCTGCTGGCTTGAACTTGGCTCCCTGACCCTGTCACTGGGAGCCACTAGATGGAGCTAGACTGTAGCTGTTCTGAGTTCTGAGCTCAGTTGGCCCCTCTCCAAGATGGCTACCAGCCAATCCTTCTCCCAGGGGATGTCTAAACCCAGATAACTCACCAGCCACTGCAGCCTGCTGTGTCCACTGCTCCATTCCACTGGTGCATTTCTCCATGGAGGCCTCTGGGGTCACCAGTAGTCACCTTGTGTCTGCAGGTTGGAGCTGCCCCTCCCATGCATTGAGTCCAGGCTCAGGGAGAAAGCGCCACCTGCCGCCTCCTTTTTCACTGAAGTCTTTCTCTTCACTCTCCCCGTGGGCCTTCAATTCTATTCTCGTTTCAGATCCTTCCTGAATCCTGGGGACCCACTTCCCTCCTTCTTCTCTTCCTCATGTTGCTATATTCCAGCATCTGGATACCAAATCTTGGAGAGGCTCTTTCTCTGGTGCTCACCACTCTGCCATCTTCCCAGAAGTCTTGTTTTGTTTATTGAGACAGGGTCTTACTATATAGTTGAGGCTGGCCTTGAATTCACTATGTAGCCCAACCTGGTGTCCAACTTGTGGTGATCCTCCTGTCTTAGCCTCCTGAGTGCTGGGATTACAGGCATGCGCCACCATGCCCACACTGTTTCTATTTCTACAAAGAAGCAGAGCCAGCTCAAGGTGAGATAAGAACCAAATACAGGCAGTGTAGCTATAATATTTGAAGGGATACAGTTTCAATCCTATTCCGAAATGGGATCATATCTTTTCTTAAATGTCTCAAGGTCTATAATTACACCCTTCATATTCTTGCACCTATACTGTATTTAATTAACATGTACATGCCAAAAGTTTATTAATTTTTACTTGGTTGTGGAATATTGTAAGAATTATTCTGCCAAACTTGGTTCTAAAATCTAGACAGTTCTAATTATGCCTCTGATATATGCCATTCTTAGAGCATTTTTCCTGGATAAAGAAAATAAGCAACTACAGGAAAATCATTTCCATCTCATGCAGCAAGTCGTCCTCTTAGAGCGCATTTTATGGAGCATCCAGATTCACAGAAGAGAGGTATGATGTGTTTTTTTTATTGGGTACTTAATATGAAGTTTTGGTTGCCATGTTTGCTTTCCTCTCTCATCACCTTCATATTTGCTTGAGCAACAACTGTTCTCATTTGTCTAGTCATTTACTCAATCACTAGATAAACACTGATTTCCAGAACTGCTAGGTCCTAGGAATACAAAGACTATGGGCTACATAGTGAATTCAAGGCCAGCCTCAACTATATAGTAAGACCCTGTCTCAAAAAACAAAACAAGACTTCTGGGAAGATGGCAGAGTGGTGAGCACCAGAGAAAGAGCCTCTCCAAGATTTGGTATCCAGATGCTGGAATATAGCAACATGAGGAAGAGAAGAAGTAGGGAGTGGGTCCCCAGGATTCAGGAAGGATCTGAAACGAGAACTGAAGGCCCACGGGGAGAGTGAAGAGAAAGACTTCAGTGAAAAAGGAGGCGGCAGGTGGTGCTTTCCCCCTGAGCCTGGACTCAGGAATACAGAGCCTGGTCCTAGGAATACAAATTCCAGATCTTCTGTCTAGTAAAAAAGGACAGACACATATTGTCTTTGTTACTTTTCTCATTGCTGAGACAAAATATCTGACACCCAAGGCTAAAGGAGGAAAGGTATTATTTAGCTCACAGTTTGTAGACCGCTTTCAGTTCATAGTTGGCTGGCTCCAAGGCAGAGTGGCACGGAAGAGGGGCCTCACAGAGGAGAAACAGTTTATGGCAGGCAGCAGGCAGCAAAAGCAAGCAATTGACAATAGCAGCTTCTTTCTGCCCCTTTTATAGTCTATCTAGGCTACCCAGCTTGGGTGGGTGCCAAATGAATCAATGGACTAATTTAGTAATCACACACCCTTAATCCCAGCATCACACATTCTAGATGCAGCCACCTCTGAAAAAGCCCCACCTATGACTCCATGAGGCTTTGGGGAGACACCTAGACACAAGCCATAACACATACACAAGTAAGTATTATAGTATTGCAAGAGTTAGAAGACTTAGTGGGGCATATGGTGGGGCCAACAGCTTAGAGATCCACAATGTTACCTTTAAAACAAGAGAATAAATGTTACCATGGGTCAGAAGCGTAGGACATAAAGCTCAATATTTCATGTATTTCAGAAGTACCAAGTTGTAATATCTTGATGCCTACTAGAATAAACTCCAAAATTGTTTATAAGCTTAGAATCTCAAGGATCCTCCAATTTGATCCCTTTATTTCACACAGAAGGGAAATAAACCCCAGAGAGTTAGGTGATATGCCTGAATCCACAGTTATGGCTTATATTTCCCAGATCTTTTGATTCTCAGTGATGAGTATTACACATTGAAAATAGATCAGTATCTACATGCTTGAGATCAGACATATTGCTATCTTCTTTCCTTTGGTTTAACACCTAAAGGGCTAAGAGGAAGAGAGCCTGACATTTGTTGAGTGTTAACTATGTGCCTGGTATTATGCTAAGTATTTTACATGTATTATCATTTAACCAACCAAATATTACGTGATAAGCTTGGTTCTTATTTTCACAGCTGAAGAAACTGAGATCTAGGTAGGTGAAGGGATGTCATTGCTCATGGTTGTATAGTTAAAAAGCAGAAGAGCAACAATGGAAACTTAACTCTCCGGCCCCTTGTTCTTAGCCATTATTTCATTGTATTAGTCTGTTTTTCATTACTGTGACAAAATACCTGAGGCAGGCTACTTATAAAAAACAAGAGTGTTTTAGATCACAGTTTTAGAGGCTCAAGTCAATGATTGGGTGGTGCCATTGATTCAGCCTCTGGTGAGCTCTGAGCAGCAGAAGACATCATGGTGGGAACATGTGTAAGAGTGAGACCACTCTAAGATGGGAAGATAGAGAAACTAGGGTCCTACATTTCCTTCCCAGGGCATGTCCCTAATTGACCTAAGGACCTCCCAGTAGTTACTACCTCTTAAAGGTTCCATGTACCTCTTGACACCTAACAACCTCCCATGTTGATTCCCCTTTCCACTTTATGTTCTACACTGTCCAGGTCCCTGAATCCTATATGCTATCAGCTCCCAGCCCTTGTACGAAAGCCCTTTTCTCCCATTGCCTTCTCCTAGGACTTCCTCCCCCAGAATTTCTCTCAGCTGGTTCCTGCTGTCCCTTATAACTCAACCTAAATATCTTCTTTCACAAAGCTTTTTCTGAATTCTTCCCTCTTGAAACCTGGCTTTGTGTTCTTGACAGATTTTCTCTCTGTATCTTATATGTCAAATCCTAACTCAGCCAGGCATGGTCACTGAATGCCTGTAATCCCATCACTCAGGAGGCTGAGGCAGGAAAATTGCTGTGAGTTTGAGGCCAGCCTGGGCTACTGAGTGAGAACCTAGCTCAGAAAAAAAAAAAGAAAAGGAAAAAACTTCTCTTATTTTATTTTTTATTTTTTATTTTTGAGACACAATCTTGTTGCTATGTAGTCCATGCTGGTCTTGAACTCACTATATAGTCTATCTAGGCTGGCCTCAAACTCAGTGATCCTTCTGCCTCAGCCTCCTGAGTGCTGGGATTACAGGCATGTGCCACCACGCCTGGCAAAAAAAGAAAACCAAATTTTAGCTCAGAACTTTACTACTTATGTGAAGAAGGTCAAGATGATTCATTTTCTAGTTCCCTCATCTGAGAAAATAAAGTAATAACTCTCAGAAGATGCTTGTTCCACACAAAAACTCATATACAAATGTTCATAGCAGCATTATTCATAACATCCACAAGGTATAAACAATGAAATGCCCATCAACTAGTGAAAGGATAAATAAACTGTGGCATGGCTATGATTACACATACACCACAATTACTGGATCATAAAAAGGAATGAAGTATTGGTCTATGCTATAAAATGGATGAATATTAAAAATAGTTGCTAAGTAAAAGAAGCCAATCACAAAAGACCGTGTGTGATTCTATTGATACAAAATGTCCAGAGTAGGTGTGTTAGTCACTTTTCTCATCACTGGGACAAAATACCCAACTCCCACAACTTAAAGGAAGAGAGGTTAATTTTGGCTCATGTTTCAGTAAATGGTCAGTTGGCTCCAAAGAAGAAACAGAATGCAGAGGGGACTGGTGGGGGTAAGCTAGTCATGGTATGGTGGACAAGAAGCAGAGAAAAAAGGAGCTGGGGAGGCATATAAACCCCCAGTGACCTGTCTCCTCTGAACAAACCCTGCTTTCCAACAGCAAGTCAGTTATAACACCCTCACAATCCCATTACTCTCCAAAAGCCCTGCCTATGAGTGCATGAGACTTTGAAGGGACATCTAGATATAAACCATAACATTCCCCTGCTAACCCCCAAAAGGCTCATATGCATCTCTTTATACAGAATGCATTTAGTTTATCTCAAAGAGTTGCCAAAGTCCTAACAGTTTCAGCATTGCTGAAAAGCCCAAGACCACAGTCTCCTCTGAGATTTAAGGCAAACCCTTAGCTGTGAGTCCCTATAAAAATAAAAAAGATAGTTAAATACTGCCAACATACAATGGCATAGGGTAAACATTCCCATTCTAAAAGAAAGACTAGGAGGATAAAAAGCAATGGAACTAAAGCAAGACTGAAATTCAACAAACTTTAAATCCTATAGCTCTATATCCAGCACCTGAGGCAGGTGTGGCAATATGTAAGCTCCAAATGGTTGGGCATCCCCACCCCTACGGCATTGCTAGTGGTTGTACCCCTCCTGGCTTTTCTCTTGGGCTGGCTTTCCTCACTCCTTGTGCCTTTCCTCACTCCTTGTGCCTTTCCTCAGATGTTCCATGTTCCTGGGTTCTCCAACTTTCTGGGGTTTCTACTGAACTTTCAGCTTCACTCTCACAGCTTCACACACTGCCCTCTCAGAGGCACACCACCTGGCTTTCAAGGCCTTCCTCTGAAATTTGGGTGGAAGCTTCTATTACCCTATAAATTTTGCATTCTGCATGCCTATAGAACCTGCCCCACATGGATAATACCAAGGTATGCTGCCAGCTAAAGCAGTAGCCAGGCCCTTTTGCATAATGGCTATAGAGGCCTCCGCATGCCTGGGTGGTTAAACATTGTGAACTAAATTCTGGGGAACCAATTCCTTAGGCTGCCATTTGGGAGCATAGTGCCCTGGGGCTCTTTACTTACAATGGGGCTCTTTGTGATTCCTGACATGCCCTTAATGCTAGTTCCTATTGTCCTGATCCAAAGTACTACACTAGTCTTTCCAGCAACCAAGCTCTCTTCTGCTCTGTCTTTGCAGGCACTTTCTTTCTGGCAAAACTAAAAACTTTTAAAATGGGCTTTTTGCTTTTGTATTTTAGTATAGACCTGGCTAAAATCCCCCAAAAGTATCCATGCCACAGCCCCAGCATTGAGCTGCCTTGAAATTTCTTCCACAAGACTAATCAGTCTCCTTCACTTAATCTCAGTCTCTTGTAAAGTCTCCAGACCTGAGCAAAATATACACAAATTTTCCACCAAACCATTAAACATATGGTCTCAGTGTCCAACTTCCAATGGAGTCTTTCTTCCCAACTGAAACCTCCTGAGCCAGGGCTCTACCGTCTGCATTTCTGTCCACTTTCTGGTCTTTTGAGCTCCAACCAGAATCTCCCATCAAGCTTGGCTCACAGAATTCCAGGGCTTCTTTCACTGGCATCTTCAAATTTTCCAAATTCCTCCCTCAAACCAATTCCAAAGGCTTCTGAGCCACACATGTTACTTTTCTCATTGCTGATACCAAACTCTTAGTCACTTTTCTCGTCACTGGAACAAAATACCCAACATTTGCAACTTAAAGGAAGGGAGGTTTGTCTGGGCTCACCTTTCAGTACATAGCCAGCTGGCTCCAAAGAAGAAACAGCATGGCAGAGGGGCTTTGCAGAGGAAAGCTGCTTATGGCATGGCAGGCGGGAAGCAGAGAGAGAAGGGAGGAGTAGGGGAGGGGGGATATAAACCCTTACAGACCATTCTTTCAGGGTCCTGTTTCCTCCAACCAGACCCCTCCTCCCAATAGCAAGTCAGCTCTAGTACATTCATAATCCAATTACCCTTCAAAAGCCCTGCCTATGAGTGCATGAGACTTTGGAGTTACATCTAGATACAAGCCATAACAGTAGGCAACTCTGTAGATGCAGAAAGTAGATTAGTTGGGCCGGTGAGATGGCTCAGCGGCGTAAGCGCCTGCCTTGCAAGCGTGAGGGCCCGAGTTCGACTCCCGGATCCCACATACGAAAAAGGGGCCGGTGATATCGCTCAGCGGCACGGGTGCCTGTTGGCGCGCGAGGTCCTGAGGTCGTCCCCCCGGTACCCACAAAAAAAAAAAAAAAAAAAAAAAAGAAAGTAGATTAGTGGTTTCCTAGTACTGAGGGGTTAAAGGGCATGGGATTTATATTGAGGGTGATGAAAATGTTTTAAAATTCACCGTGGTGATACTTGTACAACTCTTCAAATAATACTACTAAAAACCACTGAATTTTGTTCTTTAGGTGGATGAATTATATGATATGTAAATTATATCTTCATAGTCAGTACAAAAATAAAGATTTTTTTGTGGTACAGGGGATTGAATTTAGGGTCTTCACACTGGGCTACATCCTCAACCCTCTTTTATTTTTTATTTTGAGACAGGCTCTCACTAAGTTGTCCAGGCTGGGTTCAAATTTGTGATACTCCTGCCTCAACCACCTATACAAAAATAAAGAAAAATTTTTTTAAAAGATAGTTGTTGGGGATGAAGTAGAATAACACACATAAATTACCTATTATGTTTTTTGGCAAAGAACTGGCATCCAGGGATGATAGCATCTACCTCTTCATGCACATATATATACTTGTTCTTTTTATTTTTGAGACAGAGTTTTTCTATGTAGTTTAGGCTGGTCTTGAACTCACTATGTAGCCCAGATTGGCCTCAAACTTGTCCTCCTGCCCTCAGCCTCCCAAGTGGTGGGATTATAGGCATGTGTCACCATTAAATATTATTGAGTTCCTGCTGTATGTTAGCTATTATTTTCATATCAACCCTGAAAAATTAGATATTAATTACTATCCTCACCTTAGAGATATAGGAACCCAAATTCAGACAGGTGAAGAGACATGACATAATCCAGCTGGTAGAGCCAGAATTCCAACTTAATGAAATGAAAGCATACAAATAAGAAAGGTGCTGGGTGTGGTGGCTCTCACGTATAATCCTAGCACTTGAGAGGCTGAGGCAGGAGGATCATGAATTTGAGCCATGTAGGACTACATAGTGAATTCAAGGCCAGCCTGGACTACATAGTGAGATCCTGTCCAAAATGAGGAAGAGGAGGAAGAGGAAAAGGGGGATGGGGAGGAGGAGGAAGAGGAGAGAAGAAGAAGGAGAAGGAAGTGAAACTGTCACTGCTGATATAATCTAACATGTAGAAATCACTTAATACTCCATCAATAAAATTCTGTTAGACCTAATAAATACAGTAAAGTCACAGGATATAAAATCAACACAACAGGGCCGGTGAGATGGCTCAGCGGCTTAAGCGCCTGCCCGGCAAGCGCGAGGGCCCGAGTTCGACTCCCGGATCCCACATACGAAAAAGGGGCCGGTGATATCGCTCAGTGGCACGGGCGCCTGCTGGCGCGCAAGGTCCTGAGGTCGACCCCCCGGTACCCACAAAAAAAAAAATAAAATAAAATAAAATAAAATAAAATCAACACAACAAAAATCAGTAGTATAATATACACCAACAATGAATTTTCTGAAAAAGAAATCAAGAAAATAATCCTACTTATAATGCTATCAAAAAATAATTAGGGGGCCGGTGAGATGGCTCAGCGGCGTAAGCGCCTGCCTGGCAAGCATGAGGGCCCGAGTTCGACTCCCGGATCCCACATACGAAAAAGGGGCCGGTGATATCGCTCAGCGGCACGGGCGCCTGTTGGCACGTGAGGTCCTGAGGTCGACCCCCCGGTACCCACCAAAAAAAAAAAATAATAAAAAATAATTAGGAACTAGGCACAGTAGTGCATGCCTGTAATCGCAGCACTCTGGAGGCTGAGGCAGGAGGATCACCATGAGTTCAAGGCCAACCTGGGGCTACATAGTGAGTTCATTGTCAGCCTAAACTACATACTACAGTAATCTGGAGCTATAGTAATTGGAGCTATAGTAATTGAAACAACATTATTACAAATGACCAACAGATACCTGAAAAAATGCCCCACATCACTAATCTTAGGGAAATACAAATTAAAACCATGGTGATGTATCACCTCGTACTTGTCAGAAAGTAAAAGTAAATGGTGGTGAGGACACAGAGAAACACATACCCTTGTACACCGTTGGCAGGAATAATACAGCTATTATGGAAAATTAATATAGCCATTATATAAAACTGTATGTAAGTTTCTCCAAAAGCTAAAAATAGGATTACCATGTGATTCAACAATCCTATTTCTGGTTATATAGCTAGAGGATTTGAAATAAATATGTCCTGTGTTTATTTTATTTTTTTAAATTATTATTTTTTTTTTTTTGTGGGTACCGGGGGTCGACCTCAGAGCCTCATGCGCCAGCAGGCGCCTGTGCTGCTGAGCGATATCACCGGCCCCTTTTTTGTATGTGGGTACCGGGAGTCGAACTCAGGACCTTGATCTTGCCAGGCAGGCGCTTACGCCGCTGAGCCATCTCACCGGCCCCTGTGTTTATTTTAGCATTATTCATGATAGTCAAATTATGGAATTCATCTAAGTCCATCAATAGATGAATACATAAAGAAAATGTATATATACACAGTGGGATACTATTCATCCTTTAAAAAGAGGGAACTTCTGTAATTTACAACAACGTGGGTGAACTGAAAGGGTATTATGTTAAGTGAAATAAGCCAAGATAAGTACCAGTTATTCTCACTTACATGTGGAATCTAAAGCAAACAAACTCATAGAAGGAAAGAATGGAATGGTTAGCAAAAGCTGGAGGATGGGAGAATGAGGCACTGTTGACCAAAACATATATAATTTTACTTAGACAAGAGAAATAAATAAATATGTGAGGTGATATATATGTTAATTAGCTTAATTCAGTCATTCTACATTGTGTGCATGTATCAGCCATCATTTTATGCCCCATAAATATATGCAATTATAATTTGTCAATACTGGTAACATTTTTTGTTCTTGGTTTTTTAAGACGGGGTCTCATTATGTAGTTCAGGCTCCCCTCAAACTTGCTATGCAGCCCAGGCTGACATTAAACTCACAATCCTTCTGCCTCACCCTTCCAAGTGCTGGGATCACAGCCATGTGCACCATGCTTGGCTTCTAGTAAAATGTTTTAAATCTTTCAGACTAGCAATATCCAAATATTTATGTTCTTGCATATACATATTCATAGCAACATTATTCGTAATAACAAAAAAGTGGAAACAACCCAACCTCCATTGCCTAAGGAATTGATAAGCAAAATGTTATATTCGTACAATGGATTATTTAGACAAAAAGAAATGCAGCTAGGTGTGGTGGCGCATGCCTGTAATCCCAGCACTTGGGAGGCTGAAACAGGAGGATCATCTTGAGTTTGAGGCCAGCCTGGGGTACGTAATGAGTTCAAGGCCAGCCTGAACTACTTAGCGGGACCCTGTCTCAAAAAAAGAAAGAAAGAAAAAAGAAAATGAAGTACTGATACATGCTACAACATGAGTGAAACTTGAAAGCATGCTAATGTTTTAGAGAAACCAGAAACTAAAGCTACATATTGTATAATCACATTTATGTGAAAAGTCAAGAATAAAAAAGCCATAAAGACAGAAAGTACAGTAGCGATTGCCACGGGCTGGGGGGAAAGAGGAACAGTGGGGTGAATGATCACTGGCTTTTCAGGGGGAATGGTGTGATGAAAATGTTCTGGAATTAGATAGTGGTGATAGTTGCTTAACTCTGAATATATAGAAAAGCACTGCACTGAACATGTTAAGAGTTACATGTTATGTGAGTTACTTGTCAACAAAGGTCTTATTTAAAAGAAAAAAAAATAATACCAGGTATGGTGGCACATACCTGTAATCTTAGGAGGTATGAGGGGTTTAGGGATTTAGCTCATTGGTAGAATGCTGGCCTAGCAAGTGTGAGGTCCTGGGTTCAGTCCTCAGCACCAAAATATTAACACACACACACACACCCCAGCAAAAAGGACAAAACTAATGGGCTGAAGATGTAGTTCAGTGCGATGGCCCTGGCCTTAATCCCTAGTACCACCCCCTGAAAAAAAATACTTCTATTTTCAAAATATATATAACAAAGGGAAGAAGCAAGATAAAGTTAGAGTATATAGGGCTATGTGTGTAGAAAGGCAACAGATATAAATAGATTATATAGATTTTATACATTGAAGGAATATATATTGAACAAATTTATATATCGAAGGAATATATTGAAGGAATATTTTATATATTGAAGAAAGAGAGACTAGACTGGCAGACTTACAGAGCAGGTGAGAAGACAAGCAACTTTTTATTTTATCTCTTTAATGCTTTGTTGTTTGTAGTATGTGCAAATATATGTATTTTAATACCTGTACCTATATCTACATATTACAAGTTCTAGGCTCACATTGCCAATGGTTTATCATTATAATATTTAATATTAATCCTTTCTTTCCTTTCAGGAGACAATTAGTGGCATTCCTGAGTTTGAAGTATTGAATAAAATACTGCCTTTACCAAACTCTAGGTTAGTAAAATCAAGATAATCATCTGCATGCCTCAGAGTCATAGCTGCTACCTAATTCTAAATTGCTGGATTGAGAAAGTACAGCAGAGAGGGGGGTTCTACTTTTAGTATTTGTATTTTCTTCCAGTTCCTTCTCCCCTTGCTATCCCTTTACCCTCACACCCCACAGAATCCTGATTTAAGGTAGGAGATAATCCACAAGCACAGGTTTAAATTTTATTAGGTTTGATTGTTTTCTTTGTGCTTGACAGTTATAAAAAGGTGAAATCATATCAATGCCATACCCCTGCAAGCCCAAACATTTACCAAGCAATCTTACCCATGTGATGTCCTCACGCACGATCTTTCTCAGTTCCTCAGGAATAGGTTTGGTAGAGTCAGCTGGAAGCATTCAAGAAATTGAAGAACATAAGCCAAAAGCAGCAACAACAATGTCGGAGTCCCCTGAGTCTCTTTCCCACTCACAGAATTCTGAAACTGGATACAAGAATGTGGCTTCTCTGAAACAGACATACAGCATACAAGAACAAGACCAAAAGTCAAAACTATAAAATTACTGGTGTCTGAGTCTATACTGATCAAAACCTGCTACTTTAAAGCTTGGACCCAAAGGTGGGATGGGATATGGAGAAGAGTTTCCACAGATCTCTACTAGACATCAACCAAGAGTCTTCAAAATTACTGATAAATTCATTAAACAATTTCTAAAGATGGATTTCTCAAGTTTATTTGACATCCTCAAATGCTTGTATAGTTCAATATAGTGACAAGTTCAATGATTTAATTAGGTTTCTCTTCAGCAGAACACACTGGTTAACTGGGCATTCTTTCTCATTATCATGGGTAATTTTTGTATTTAATTATCATTTTAAAACAAAAACAATGTATTTTTTATTGTCTTTTTGAGACAGTGTTTCACTATGCAATTCAAGTTGGTCTAGAACTCACTTTGTATTCCAGGCTGGCCTTGAACTCACAGTGATCCTCCTGCCTCAGCCTCCTGAGTGCTGGGATTACAGGCATGCACCACCACGCCTGGCTAAAAACAATGTATTTTTAAAACAAACAAAAAAAAACTCTCCTATAATCCTACTTTTTTTTTTTTTTTTGGTGGCGGTGGTGGTACTGAGGATTGAACCCAGAGCCTTCACACTGAGCTACATCCCCAGCCCATTTTATTTGCATTTTATTTTCTATTTTGAGATAGGGTTTTTCTAAGTCACCGAGTTGCCCAGGATAGGCTCAAACTTTTGATCCTCCTCCCTCAGTCTCCCAGAGTGCTGGGATTGTGGGCATGCGCCCTATAATCTGGCCCTATAATTCTACATTCTTAACCTTTTTCATTTTAGAGTTATTTTCATAGTCTGATTTCATTTCATTTCATTTCATTTCATTATTTCATTTTTGGCAATACTGGGGATCAAACCCAGACCCTCATGCATGCTACGTGACATTCCTGAGTTTGAAGTACTGAATAAATTCCCAGCCCATAGTCTGACTTTTAATTTAATGCATCATGAAAACATTGTCAATAGCCATGTGACATTCTATTATATTGATGCCATATAAATTACCCCTTCTTTTTTATTTTTTCTGGTCTTTTAAAATTTGTTATACATATCAATGGGTTTCATTTTAGCAGATTCATACACACACATAACATACTTCGATCATTTCCATCTTCCCGTCAAGCTTGCTGCTAGTTTCACATGGGGGGACTGACACATATACTGTGCTCATATCCGTCCTCCCTATTGTCCATTCTTATGCCCCCCTACTCTCATTCCCTTCCTCTTGTCCAATGGTAGCCTCTCTTCTGCTTTCTTATCTTCTTTAGATTCCTCATAATAGGGAGAACATAGGATATTTGTCTTTTTGAGTCTCACTTATTTTACTCATTGTGCCTCAATAAAAATGGGTATACAGGTAACCCAATAGTATGCTGACTTCAATTTCTTCAGGTATATACCAAGGAGAGGTATAGCTGGAGGGAGCAAAGGTGGCTATATTTTCAGGGGTTTTTTTGAGACCTCCTACTGATTTCCACTGTTGTACTAATTTGCATTCTACCAGCAAAATGGAAGGGTTCCATTTTCCTTTATCCTCACCAGCATTTATTGTGTTTTTTCCTCCCCCCACCCCACCCCAGTGATAAGGATTAGACCCAGAGCGTTTGCAATGAGCTACATCCCCAGCCCTTGTTTTCTTTTTTATTTTGAGACAGTGCTGTGGGAATTTCGTGTAGAGAGATGGGACACTGAGGCCTTTTTCGCATACACTAACATTTTGCAGTCTGGTTGGGAATACATTAACATTCTACAGTCTGGTTGTTTATGATTTCTGTTACTGTTACATCGGAACTACACATGCATACACAGAGGCTGATATCGCTACATTGTAAGAAGTTCCCACCCGGACAAGTCTGGAGGGACCCTACCACAACAGCGTTTCATTAAGCCGCTAAACTGCCCCAGCTGGGCTTGAACTTGGGATCCTCCTGCCTCAGCCACCCAGAGTGTTGGCACTGCAGGTGTATGCCACCATGTCCAGCTTGTTTTTTGTGTTTTCTTTTTTTTTTTGGGGGGGGTACCGGGGGTCGACCTCAGGACCTAGCACGCCAGCAGGCGCATGTGCCGCTGCGTGATATCACCGGCCCTTTTTTTTGTATGTGGGTACCGGGAGTCTAACTCAGGCCCTCGTGCTTGCCAGGCAGGCGTTTATACCGCTGAGCCATCTCACCGGCCCCTTTGTGTTCTTGATGATAGCCTTTCTGACTGGGGTGAAATGGAATCTCAATGTAGTTTTGGTTTTTCTTCCCTAGTGGCTAAAAATGGGCATTTTTTTTCATATATTTATTATTGGCCATTCGTAGTTCTTTGGGGAAGTGTTTGTTCAGTTCATTGCCTTATTTATTGATTAAACTATTTGATTTTTTGTTACTGTTTTTGAATTCTTTATATATTCTACATAGTTAATCCTTTGTCAGAAGAGTAACTTGTAAAGATGTTTTTTCCCATTCTGTAAGCTGTCTTTTCACTCTAGTAGTTGCTTCCCTTGCTGTACAGAAACTTTTTAATTTGATATAGTCCTTTTTGATTATTGCTATTACTTCCTGTGCTGTTGGTGTCCTATTCAGGAAGTCTTTGCCTCTGCCTATAGCTTCAAGTGTTTCCCTGATATTTTCTTCTAGCAGTTTTAAAGTTTCAGGTCTTATACCTAGGTCTTTCATTTTGAATTGATTTTTGTACAGGGTAAGAGATAAGGATGTAATTTCAACCTTCTACAAGTAGATATCCACTTTCCCTAGCACCATTTGTTAAAGAGGCTGTCTTTTCTTCAATGTATATTTTTGGTTCCTTTGTCCAGAATCAGATGGCTATAGTTACGTGGTTTTATTTTTTATTTCCCTGCGTCTTCTATTCTTTTCCACTGGTCTGTATGTCTATTTCTGTGCCAGTGCTGGTTTTGTTACCTTGGTTTTACAGTATAATTTGAAATCAGGTATTGTGGTGTCTCCAGCCTTGTTCTTTTTACTTAGGATTGCTTTGGCTATTCTGAGTCCTCTGTGTTTCTGTATGAATTTTAGGATTTTTTTTTCTAGTTCTGTGAAGAATGTCATATTTTCATGGGGACTGCATTGAATCTGTAGATCGCTTTTGGTAATATGGCAATTTTGACAATATTAATTCTGCCAATCCATGAACATGGGAGGTCTTGCCATCTTCTGATGCCTTCAATTTCTTTCTTCAGTGTGCTGAAATTTTCATTATAGAAGTCTTTCACCTCCTTGGTTAGAGTCATCCTGAGGTATTTTTTTTTTAAGTTATTTTGAATGAAATTGTTTCCCTGATTTCTTTCTCAGCTAGCCCATTACTGGTATTTAGTAAAGCATTTAACTTTAATGTTGAGTCACTATTCTGCTACATTGCTAATTAAATTTATTAGCTCTAAAGGTTTTTTTTTTGGTAGAATTTTTAGGATCTTTTAAGTATAAGATGATATCATCTGCAAACAAGCATAATTTTTCTTCCTTTCCTACTTGGATCCCTTTTTATTTTTTTCTCTTGCCTAATTGCTCTAGCTAAATTTTCAAGAACTATGTTGAGTTGGAGTGGTAAGAGTAAACATCCTTGCCTTGTTTCTGATACTTAGCCCGTTTCTTGTTATTTGACTTCTTTTTCTATTTAATATTATGCTCTTTTAGTATAATCTGGTGAGGATCTGGGGCATGTAGAAATTTTTTTTAAATGGGCCCTTAAATTAAGGCATGCTAAATTTTTACATGTCACCCCGGCTTATCAGACCACTAGAAAGGATAATCGAAGTAGATAGAAAATAATAGTTATTATATCAAAACCATGCCAAGATCACCCTCTCAACTCAATCTATTGGATCTATTTATTGAATACCCTAGTATTTACTGAATACTAGGCACTGAAGCTACAGCTGTGAACAAGACAGACTAGGAGAGTCTCCACCTACAGAGTTTATGTGACTTTAAGGGGGATAGGCAGGAAATGATATATAGAGCTAGACCATATAATTTTGGTGAGCGGTATGAAGAAAATCAATGATCTGAGTGACAAAGGGCTACTTTATTTTGGGTGCAAAATTGCCTCTGTAGAGATCACATCTGGGCTTAGCCATAAAAGACAAGGAGTGAGGCAGGAGACTAGGGTGTGGCAAAACTGACTGGGGAAGTAGACATGACCTGTTAATTACAAAATCCCAGGCACAGAACAGTTCCTAAAGCCCTGCACCAGACTTCTTGCAAGAACTCAAGCAGGTTTTCCATAAGTAGGCCTGGACCTGATCAGGGAGAAATACAAAAGGACAGTGGACATTGAGCTTTTGCTACTGTAATCTCTCACTGTAGGCCACCCTTGCCCTATGGAATGTATTTTTCTTTTACTTGGCCCAAACTCATCTGCACAGCCTGGTTTTTTTTCTTACTTTTAATGAATGTAAAACCTTGCTACCATTTGCACTTGTCTTGACCAACTCTTTGTTCAGGACAAAAAGAACCTAGAAACCATCTCTAAAAGGAGACTCTGATATAGGGGAAATCTAACTCCCAACCTGCTAGATGTCTGAAATGCCAAGTTTGTGTTCTCTAAAATCGAGGAATAAATTCTAGGAACAACGGAGGTTAAGAGTAGGAAGAATTTATTGAAAGAAAGAGAGCCTTCTGTCTAAGAGGGACAGAAGGGGGCCGGAAAGTGGGTTGCCTGCCAACCACATTTCTCAAGGGTGTTTATTGAGCAAAGCCACAAGGTGAGGCAGGTTTAAGGAGGGACAGAACTATAATCAATCAATAAGATTACAAGTATAGTCGCTTAGGTAATATTGATCCAATGGAAAATAGGATGGGTGTGAGGTAGGATAAAACTATGGTCAACCAATAAGATTACAACAAGTATAATCCCTTGGGTAATACTAATTAAATGGCAATCAAATGGGGAAGCAAATTACGTAGCAAGCACACAAGGGACAGCCAAGGACTTTCCTGGAAGGGGTGGGTTATGGAGGTTTTGGTCTTCCACCCCAAGGTGATTGATATCTAGAATAGCAATCACTGCTGTTCATCCCTAGGGGAAGTAAATGGGTGAGTAGTTCCTCTTTTTCGTGAAGTCTGGCCTTCAGTGAATACACCTCCAGCCACAGTTGTCTTTTGCATTGATCTCTGGAGGCCCAGCCCTGTCTGACTGCCTATAATATTTCTACCTAACATAGCTATCTATAATATACAACATTCCAAAGCCCAGTAAGAGGAGCAAGTCCCTCTCCCCATTAAGATGTGTAAGAATATTTTGGATAGAAGTTAACAGCTAGTATTGGTACCAAGGGCCTAAAGACATTTAATTCCTCAAGGAACAGAAAGGCAGAGCATACTAACTGAGGGGGTGTGGCACCGGATAAAGCAGGTAGCTGGTGGCCAGATTTTTGCATTCAGGGTGGGGAAGCCAGATGTGATTTATAAGCACAAGGATAATTTCACAGGCCAAGACTCCATGGAAAATATGCTGGAAGCTTGTGGCAGAACTGAAATGAAAGTTCTAGTGTTCTAACTTCAAGGAAGGGTTACTTACTGAGGTAAGTATTCTAGGAAGGGTTACTTAGTAAAGCTTACGTGCCACGGTGTTCTAAATGCTGTTGATGGACAAAAGGTCTTCTTCATGAGTTTCACCTCCTTGAACTGATGTTAAAAAAAAAAAAAAAGTGTGACGGTTTTGAAGTCCTGGCTTCAAGTGCTAAATCCCTCAAGGCTTCTAGTCCAAAAGCCCTAGCCCAGGAAAATTTAATTTGCACTGCAACTAATATAACCATATGAGCGGGGTGCCCGTCAACTTGTACCAAAAGGACACCTCCACTTTCCTCCTCCTGTCTCCCTTTCTTTTCTCGCCCCACACCCCCTCCTCCTCGCTTCCTTCCCTCCAAGACCCCCAGCTTTGGCGCGCCCGCTGCAGCAAGCCTGTCTTCGGAGGCGGTGCTTCAGGGGACCCGGCCCGCCTCCGACACCTCCTACTGCGTCTGCGCCGTGCGTCACGCCTCCAGCCGCGGGGCGGGGTTTAGCTCACCGGAACCTGACTTGTGCTTCCGGGTCAGAGTCATGGCGGTGGCGAATTCAAGCCCCGTAAACCCCGTGGTGTTCTTTGATGTCAGCATCGGTGGCCAGGTGAGATACAGTGGGCCACCCAGACCTGCACCAAAGAGAAAATGCACGGGGCTGGCCAGGATGAACTCATCATCCCAAGGAGAGAGGAATCTTGAAGCCAGAAAGTGAAACTACACCAGAGCCTACCGACATGCCAGGCTGGAGGGAGGAAGGGGGAGGAAGAGGCTGGCCCACCTTAGCGCTCGGCTTCTGGAGGAACCGGCTAGAACGAAAGTTAGGCTACAGTGGCAGAGGTGGAAGATACCGAGAAGCCTCAGGGGGTGGAGCAGCTCGTCATGCTCCCAGCTCCGTGAGCCTTTCGCAGGGGTGGACTGAACCTTCTGACCATCTCCTGATGTTTACAGGAAGTTGGCCGCATGAAGATCGAGCTGTTTGCAGATGTCGTGCCCAAGACGGCGGAGAACTTCAGGTAAGGAGAAGATACAGCTGTGTCGGAATAAGGCGAGCCAGAAGTCAGGCCCCAGTCAGTCTGTGGAATCGCCCAGCTCCCTCTGTCGTCCACTCACTGATCCTGAGATCTGGGTATTACTTCGTGCGAATGGTTACCGTTTTTTATTTTTC
Source organism: Erethizon dorsatum (assembly GCA_028451465.1). NCBI lineage: Eukaryota > Metazoa > Chordata > Mammalia > Rodentia > Erethizontidae > Erethizon > Erethizon dorsatum. Next base: position 101,086,392 of record CM051827.1, on the reverse strand, counting down.
CCGTGTGAACTTGTTAGGCTGTATCCCTGGATACCTTGACATCTGACTGACTGGTCAATAATTTTCAGGCTCCAATGCCTATAGCCTCCTCTCTTGAGATTAAAGGTGTTCACACCTGAGATGTCATGGTGACTGACTCATTCACTCTTTTCCCTTTTAGGCAGTTCTGCACTGGAGAATTCAGGTCAGTCTCACATGTGTTTGACTTCTCTGCCTGCTCCTGAGGGGTGTCCTGGGGCTGCAGTAAAAGTATTAGCGAACCATGGGCCAGTCTAATACCCCAGGATTTAACTCTTAATTCATTTACCTTTCTATTTCTCCTCTTCCCATCACCTTTAGGAGAGTCCCTTTGACTCTAGTGTGTTGTAAACTTGAAAGGCCTGTTATTACCTGTCATCATTCCAATTCTCTTTCTTTTTTGTTATAGAAAAGATGGGGTTCCAATAGGTTATAAAGGAAGCACCTTCCACAGGTAAGGCTTCTGACAAGCCATTCTAAGGCTTTCAGAAATAGTCATTCCTTGGTAGCTGTAGGGGATTGCTTCTCGGACCTCCCACCAATACCGAAATCTGTGAGTGCTTATGTCTTTTATTTGAAATGCCATAGTTGGGGTGGGGGTTTCATGGTAGAGCACTTGCCTTGACACTCATGAGACCAGGGTTTCATCCCCAGCACCTTAAAAACAAAAACATAGTTGCACATCCTCCTGTATCCTACTAATCATCTCTAGATTGCTTATAATACCAAATCCACTATAAATGCTATGTGAATAGCTGGTATACTGTACTGTGGGAATAATGCCAAGGATAAAAGGTCTATGCCTATTCAGTAGAGGTGCAGGGTTCCCAATTCCTGAATATTTTTGATCTGCAGTTGGTTACAAGGATAGGGAACCTGTGGATATGGATGGTCAGCTGTATTCCTTTGGGGGGATTAGGCTCTTCAAAAGAAGGTAAAAGCAAACCAGGCGCAGTGGTGCACACCTGTAATCCCACACTTAGGAGGCTGAGGCAGGAGGACTGCCTTGAGTTCGAGGCCAGCCTGGGCTACATAATGGGTTTAAGAGCAGCCTGAAATATATAGTGAGACCCTGTCTCACAAAACCAAATGAATGAATGAATAAATGCTGAATGAGTGAATGAAAGAAATACCAGAGGCTAATTCTTAGATCTTGATAAGAAATATTTTTACAGACAACTGACTTGAAGATTTATTAAATGTTCTAGCTCTACTTGTACTCCCCTACTAGTTTCTCTTATGTATTTAAAACAGAAACTACTTACTATTCCAATATCCTGTCCTTTTCATGCTCTTGTTTTTGTGAATGTAGGTTTTTCTTAAATACATTTGTAGTCCTTAAGTGCATGTAATATATCCTGCTGGTTTTTATTTATACCTAGTTTTTTTGTTTTGTTTTGTTTTGTTGTTTTTTTGAGACAAGGTCTTGCTATGTAGTTTAATCTGGTCTTGAACTCATGGCAATCCTCTTGCCTCAGCCTCCCAAGTGCTGGAATTACAAGCGTGAGCCACCACGCCCAGCACTTATACCCAGTTCTTTTTTTTTTTTTTTTTTTTTTTTTTTTTTTGTGGGTACCAGGGGGACGACCTCAGGACCTCGCGCGCCAACAGGCACCCGTGCCACTGAGCGATATCACCGGCCCCTTTTTCGTATGTGGGTTCCGGGAGTCGAACTCGGGCCCTCGCGCTTGCAAGGCAGGCGCTTACGCCGCTGAGCCATCTCACCGGCCCTATACCCAGTTCTTAAAATGACCAAATATGATATCTAAGGATAGTCCCATTCCCTCAGGCCACTGGAAGGGAAGTGTACCTATATTTAGTCTCATTTTAATATAGAATCTGCTCCATGGTCTCACTGTGTTAATGATGTTAGCCTATAATTGTCAACTTAAATAATATTCTCCAAAGAATAATGATGTTTATCTGGGAATAGCAGAACATTGTAATGTGAGCACATGTGCCATAATAAACTGCATATTTAAGGAGGTTGAGGCAAGAAATATTTAAAAGCAAAAATGAGGATTACATAAAATGTTTTGAAACAATAATTCCTAGCTACAAGGATCAATAACAAGGGTAGCTCTATTCCGAAATTGACAAGTGGTTGCTGGCAAGACGTATATCTTATTTGTGCGAGCTTGTGAGTCTGGCAGAGTCTTATGATAGCTACTGTTATCAGGCAGTCGTCTGTGAGAACCCTTCATTCATAACCTCCTAGTTTATTCATTTTTGTTAGGGCTGACACAAGCAACTCCATTTTGATTCTGACAACTTTCATATCACTCTGTCAAGAACTTTAGAGTTATGGTCTCTAATCTTCAACAACACTCCTGTAAGGTAATATGCATTACCTACATTCTACAGAGGAGAAAACTAAGGCTAAAAAAGGCTAAGAACCTTGTGTAATAGCAAACAGGTGTTTTGTTTGGTTTTGTTTGGTTTTGTTTTGTTGGAAACAGGGCCTCACTGTGTAGTTCTAGCTGGCCTTGAACTCACTATGTAGCCCACGCGGGCCTTGAACTTGTAGCCATCCTCCTGCCACGATCTCTCAGAGTGCTGGGATTATAGGTGTGTGCTATCATGCCCAGCTAGCCAACAGTTATTGAGCCCTTATGTACAGTCCATTCCACATATATTCTCTGTACTTTTCCTCAAAATTTACATTAAGCTCTTGGGCTGCCTTTTGCTTTGGTGGATATTTCAGTAGTTCTTCCTGCAGGAAGCCCCTTCCTTTTGTTATTGTTCAGATACCAGATCATGCACTTAAAGTAACACCCTATTTATAGTAAAAGCCTGTTTTATGGTTAGTAATCCTTTTAGCTGACTTCTTCCAGGAAAGTCTTAATTATTTTGTAAACCAAGGTGATAAATACTATTTTGCAATTGGTGTTAGTCTAATACTACAATGACTAAGTCAATATTTTTCTAAATTGTAGAGTCTTCTCTCAAGATCCTTTGCTCTCTGTTTCAGGGTCATAAAGGATTTCATGATTCAGGGTGGAGATTTCGTCAATGTAAGTACTGTTCTATCAGACTCACAGGTTTAGTTTTTGTTGTTACTGCTGCTGCTATTAGTTTTGCTACAGGGGGTCTTGAGAACAATAGCTAAGTTTCATGAAGGGAGGATGACCTCAGGGATTCTGTTTAAGGCTTTGGTCTCTAATCTTCAACAACATTCCTGTAAGGTAATATGCATTATCTACATTCTACAGAGGAGGAAACTAAGGCTAAAAAAGGCTAAGGACCTTGTGTAATAGCAAACAGGTGTTTTGTTTTGTTTCGTTGGAAACAGGGTCTCACTAGATAGTTCTGGCTGGCCTTGAACTCACTATGTAGCCCAGGCTGGCCTTGAACTTGTAGCCATCCTCCTGCCTCGGCTTTATTACCCAGACTTTAGTCTGCTTGTCTGAAAAGCAGGGAAGATGATGCTGCTTATTCCACAGGGCTGTTGAAAGAGCAAAGAAATAATGCAAATAAAGCTAGTTTAAGCAGAAATTGGGAGTTTATGATAAAGTGAGTGTTACGTGGAGCCCAAAGGAAAAAATGGAACCAGGAACTAGAAAGCCATGTAGAAATAAGGTGGTTCTTTTTTCTGTTTCTCTACTGTTCTCTACACATGTGTGCTATGTTCTCTTTCTGTCCTCTAGCTTCTAGTTTTATATGATACAAATTCAACCTTAGAGCATCTGTCCTACTTCCAGATGCCTAGAGAAGGGATTCTAGTTGGCTCAGTGTGAGTTAGGTGTTCTTCCCTGGTCCAGTCACCTTTGTTCAGGACGGTGGTATTCCATACAGACCAGACTGTTAAGGGCTCACCCACCCTCATAGACAGTTCGGAGGAGTAGAGCGGTAGTCACTGAAGTGGGTACTTTTATGTACTGCAGACACGAGGGTCTTTGGAAATGTCAGGGATTATATATATGTGATCGCTGTTCTGTTGTTTCCTACTTCGCCCGTTTTAACTGACATTTCTAGAGACACAGCTGTTACCACATTATCCAGTCTGTGCCAGGCCCTGCCCAGTGTTTGGGCTTACAGGTGTCTTGCATGGTTCTTGCTTTGATTCCAAGATAGGACCAAAGAGGTGTGGTTTTGGAGGTGATCAATAATAGTAAGAGTAGGTTGGTGGGGGGCAGTATTGGGGATTAAACTCAGGGTCTTATATATACTAGGCACATGCTCTATCACTGAACTACATCCCTAGTCCTTATGTTGTTTTGCAACAGGGTCTCACTAAGTTGTCCAGGCTGGCCTTGAGCAAGGCTTCTGTTTCAGTCTCCAGAGCAGCTGGGATTACAGGTAGAGAGCCACCATGCTTGGCTCAAAAGTAGACTTCAAAAAAACTAGACTTTAGGTACAACAGTATTCTTCCTTTGGTTTCTTTCACTCCAAGCTGCTAACACTTCCCTTCTCTCTACTCAGGGAGATGGTACGGGAGTCGCCAGTATTTACCGGGGCCCATTTGCAGATGAAAATTTTAAACTGAGACACTCAGCTCCAGGCCTCCTTTCCATGGTAAGTGAGGTCCAGTTAAGACTTTGGGTTAGATTGATAGCACTTGGCTTCTGGGCCCTTGTTGAAGCCCAGTCTTGCCTCTGGACTTGTTCTCCTGTCTGGCCAGGCTTCACCTCTGCCACCCATCCTCTTCCCTAGCCTGGTTTGGTTTTGTTGGGCAGAATCTGCTAGCAGGCTGGGGAACCAAAACTGAGCTCTGATGTACTTCTTACCTTTATTTGAGCCAGGACATTCAGCTTTACTGCTCATAATGCAGCCAGTTGTGTTTTCAAGACCTGGTGTTCACCCACTCATAGTCTTCCTTCTCCTGACTCACTCACTGCAGCCAGAGATTTGCACTGCCTGCTGGCCACCCACCTTTTCTTGCTACTGTGGCTCCCATGCCCCGGCACCCCTCCTCCATTTATAATCCTCACTCAGACATCCCAGTCCCATTCCCAGTCCTGTGCCTTTATCACTTACAGCCCCTGATGTAACCCACATCTGCACACTCTCCTTCATGCTCACTTCCCCTTGTTTACCCCCATTCATCCTTTCCCTTACTTGTTTCTCACTTCCTATCACCGATTTCCCTCCATAAGCACTCCAGTTCTCACTTCCCTGGCCACAATATTTGCGTGCACATACTCTGACCTACTTGCTCACTCCTCACTCATCCCTTTAGGTATTCATTAAATAGAGATCTCATAGCTGCTCTGTTTCAGGCCTCATGGTAAAGCATAAAGGATACAGGCATGATCGCTGCCATTATAACACTTAACATCTAATGAGAAACGCCCATGCAAAATAAATCAGCCAGTGTGGTGTAGTCAGTGCCATTAGTACGTTAAGATGAGGGCTCCTCAGTGTACGTGGAAGGACCGTGAGGGCCCAGAGGAGTGATTGTGGTTGCTGTGGAGAAACTTGCACAGAGGGAAGAATATTTGAGTTTTGAAAGGAATCCTGTACCAGATGACATGGGAATAAAGAGCATTGCAGGTCCAGCGAACAGGCTGTGCAAGATCTGCACCCATGCAATAGGAAAATGGCTTATTAAAGGACAAAAAGTGACAAAAGTTGTGAGAACATAGGTTGTGCTTGGGGGAGGGAATGCCCAGTCAACTGAAGGGACGGGTGGGCCTAGCTCCCGAAGGGCTTCACATGCCAGGGAAAGGGTAAAGGGTGTGGACTTTAGTAGGTTTTAGAGAGCCATAATACACTTTTTTGAGCAGGGTTGATAATTTTGTGTTTCATAATGAAGACCCTGGCTTCCACATGAGTGGCATGTGAGGATTCTGAAGCTGGGGCAGGGAAACCATGTAGGAGCCTGTCCTAATAATTGGGCAAAAAAGATAGATAGTAGAAAAGACAGAGATAGATCTTTTCAAATGGGAAGAGGACCAAGAGATGGAGGGAGGGGCAGGAAGGGGACATAAAAGAATTAAGATGTGTTATGTACATGTACCAACTCCCCACAGTGAAGGTAATCATATACTGCTCCAGGTGTAGTGGCACACACCTGTTATCTCAGCCCTTGGGAGGCTGAAGCAGGAGGATTACTGAGTTCGAGGCCAGCCTGGGCTACGTAGTGAGTTCAAGTCCAGTCTGAACTACATAGCGATACTGTCTCAAAAATAACAAGAAAAAAAAAATCATTGTATACTGCCAACATGTAGTAATAAAAATAAAAATTTAAAAAAATAATTGGACAAGGGTAGTTTAGCAAACAGTTTGCAAGCCCCCTTTTAGGAAAGCCAGGCTGGGCAATTGCAGGTAAAGATTGCAGAAGCAACTTCAATGGACTCCAATCTTTCCCACAAGGATGACGACACCTCTGTGCGTGCCACAGTGTTGGTACCTGTGGAGGAGCTGGGAAAAGGGAAGGAAGCCCTGGTCTCTGCTACCTTCAGGCTGACACTGGCTAAGTTGTGCTGTCACATGTCTTATAACATTCTTGGTTTTTCTCCCATCCTGTGAGTTTTTTAAGGACAGAATCGGGTCTCATTGTCTCCAGGGTTTAAGCTAGGTCATCTGGCTACGGATTGTCTATAAACGTAAGCTATACCACCAGGGAAAATAAATAAGTATCCAAGAGCTGAGAGTGTCCCTGAACTACAAAAATGTGTCCTATGGGCTGGAGGTATAGTTCCGTAGTAAGGCACTTGTCTAGCATGGCCAAGACCCTGAAAAAAAAATTATAAAGTAAAATGTGTTCTATGAATGTGTTTGTGCCTGTTTGCTACTAAGTGATTATACATGAGCAGAAAAATAAAAGACACATAGAATTAATTAGGGTCCCTGGGAATTCTCTCCTTTAAGTTTCAAAGTTTGGACCTACACTAGCCAGTTCAGGTGCTCCCTTAATCTCATAAATGTACAAACACCAGAAATAGCCTCCTTTTACTTCATTCATTTTATTATTTTTTTTCCTTTTTTTTATGTGGGTACTAGGAGTTGACCTCAGGACCTCATGCTTATCAGCAAGCACTTGTGCCGCTGAGCGATATCACCGGCCCTTTTTCTCCTTTATGTGGGTTCTGGGAGTCGAACTCAGGACCTCGCGCTTGCTGGGCAGGCACTTATGCCACTGAGCTATCTCACCGGCCTTCCATTCATTTTATGAAAGCCCAAAATAGTCTCATCTTACAGAGGATGTTCCTAAAGTATAATATAAAATCCCTAGTTAGAGATCATCCCTAGACATTGGCTTTAATGTATTGCTAGCATTTCATACATATTTTTTCTTCACAACTGAACATAGAATCAACCATTTTAAATCCATTAAGCATCTGATTAAGACTAGTGACCTATCTATTACAAGTTCTAGTTTTATTTCAGCAGCATTTTCTGAGATTTCTATTTTCTTTAGTAGTAGTAGCATTTTTCGTTTTCCATTTTCTACTAATTTTTTTCCAAAATATGCAATAAAAGCTTCACATAGTTACACAGACACTTTTGTAAGGCACTGCTAATAAAACTGGAGTTTACCGATGTATGAAAGCCTGAGTTTAGGATATCGAAGGCAGTTTATTGGTATCAGTATAAACATACAAAAGTAAACTTCATATGAAAGTGGAATATTCTTTGCAAAGTATCACTTTGTATTGTAAGTAAAGCCTGTTCTTTTATACTACATTATTACATATAATGCCTTAAAAAATTCAAGGGAAGAAAAGGAAAATGACATGATGAAAGAGTTTCAGATTATTGATTTAAGGTGTTTTCCCTGTAAAATGTAATAATAAAAGGTTCTGGGTGAAGATTAACATTGCAGTTTCTTACACCTTCTTATTTTTTTATATTATTATTTTTATAATACAGTACAAAGCCTTTTCTACAAAACAGCTTATTGCATAGGCAGCAGATCTTTCCCCAAATGGTGGCTAATTTGTAACTATAATTCATCTATAATCAGTTTTTTGTGTGTGTGTGTGGGTACCGGGGGTCGACCTCAGGACCTCATGCGCCAGCAGGTGCCGTGCCGCTGAGCGATATCATCGGCCCTTTTTTTTCGTATGTGGGTTCCAGGAGTCGAACTTGGGCCCTCACACTTGCCAGGCAGGCGTGTACACCGCTGAGCCATCTCACTGGCCCTATAATCGCCAATCATATCCCATAAAGAATTGTTCCCATTATAAAAACTCACACTGTAGGGGAACAAAATACACCAATCATATCCCATAAAGAATTGTTCCCATTATAAAAATTCACACTGTAGGGGAAATGTATGTTTATTAAAGGATCTGGCTTCTAAAGGCCACCATTCTTATGTGTTCTGTTCATCTCTGTGTCCTTGTGTCCCCACCAGGGACCTGGCTCATAATAGTTGCTCAGTTAGGTTTGTAAGAAGAAAGCTTGGAGGAGTCAGGGCTATAGACTCTTGGGAATCTTGCCCTTTAGCTAACATGGCCAGGGAAGCTTACTGCAAGTATATTTGGTTCCTATCAGGCAAACAGTGGTCCCAGTACAAATGGCTGTCAGTTCTTTATCACCTGCTCGAAGTGTGACTGGCTGGATGGGAAGCACGTAGTGTTTGGTAAGTCCTACTCCTGTCACAGTGTCCAGGCCCCAGTCACTCAGGGTGAGGCTTCCAGACGATCCAGTCCCCACTGTCACTAAGAGTGCTCAGCTGGTGAAATGCTCTAGGTCAGTGATGGCGAACCTTTTAGAATTTTCAATGACACCAGCAGCCTGCTGCAGCACGTGTGCCATAGGTTCACCACTGCTGCTCTAGACAGCAGTAGGGAAGACAAAAGTGGTGAGGAGGTGAGGAAGAGATGTGGTTGTAGCAGTAGAGAGAAGGACCAGGGACCATCTGCTCTAGTATATAACCACTTTGGTAATATGTGTTCTAAGGGAAAACCCAGATTATGGCACCAGAGAAATGCCACAGAGGCAGCACGGTACATGGGGGCTTTGGAGTTGCTCAAATCCAAGCTTGATCACTAACTCAGCAGCTAAGACCTGTGACCTTGGGCAAGCCATTTCACCTCACTGAATCTCGATTTCTTGAAGATAGTAAGAGGCTCTAATGAGCTAATAGCTGAGTTGTGGTGCATACCTGAATCCCAGCCCTCAGGGAGCTAAGGCAGGAGGAGCATAAGTTTGAGGCCAGCGTGGGCAATATTATGAGATCCTGTCTCAAAAAAACAAACCAAACAAAAAACAATGGGCATTGGGAGCTGGAAAGTGCTATGCAAATGAGAAAAATAAAATCTGTCTCATACTCTTCCTGCAGGAAAAATCATTGATGGACTTCTAGTGATGAGAAAGATTGAGGTAAGTCCTGCTTGGATGTTGTCTTTCTCAGCCTCTCTGGTCTGGTACTATCTGACTAGCAGTGAGGAGATAGAGGAGGGTACATGGGCTCCAGACGGTTGCACCCAGTCTCCCTCAGAAAGGACGAGAGACCACATGCCTCAGGTTTTCTTGGCTCTGTAAGTAAACCTCTGCGGCCCACACTGCAGTTTGGCCTCTAGGGACCTCATCACCTACTTGATAAAGCTCCACTTCTTAGCACTGCACTCAGAAACCTTCACTTTTGTGTGTGTGTGTGTGTGTGTGTGGGTACTGGTAGTCGACCTCAGGACCTCACGCTTGCCAGGAGCAATACCACCAGCCCAACCTTCACGATTTGACTCCTGCCACTGCCTCCTCTGTGTTTTAGCCACAACAGGCTACTCGCTCTTCTCTAAACACACTATTCCTGTGCCTGCCTCCTGCTTGTTCCTGCGCTTGAGTCTTTGCTCATGCTGTTTCCCCTGCCTGGAACGTTCTTTTCCTCTTGGTGGGATCCCATGCATCCTTCTAGCCCAACTCAGCATTCTCCTTCTGTGAATCCCCCTGCCCTCTTTCAGCACTACTTTAGTTACTCATATACCCCTTTCACAACTCTCTCTAATGCCTTATTACGTCGTTGTGTATAAAGGCTTAATATTTTCTGAGTGTTCTGTATTTTCTCTTTGGTCTGTATTATATATATGCTTATCCCATCTGCTGGGACATGCGCTGTCCTGTCAGTCTCTGGGCCCTGGGCTTGCAGGCTTCGGTGAAGGCTCAAAGAGGGAGTGACAAGTGCCTCAGTGGATGAGTCTACATGTGCTTTCTTTTCTAGAATGTTCCCACAGGCCCCAACAATAAGCCCAAACTGCCTGTGGTGATCTCACAGTGTGGGGAGATGTAAGTCCAGACCAAGACTGAATCATGAATCGGGTAAGTGTGCCTTTTTCCCATGGGTTCGTAGTCAGACCCCAGAGAAGGCAGCATGTTCTGGTGGAAAGAACTTTAGACTCAAAGACGTGAAATTGAGCCTATTTCCTCTCTACGTGACCATAGAGAAATTACACTCTTCTCTGAGCCTGTTTCCTCATCTGTCAAAAGAAGTGAATACTTATCCTTATGGTCATCGTAAGGATCAAAAGATAAAGGGTTGTAGAAGCACTTTACTTTTCTACCACTTCATAGTGTATCAACCTGAGAACCACTCAGGCAGTTTCTCGCAGTACTGTCAAACTGTAGTTCCATTCAGTAGACCACCACTGTAGAAGTAGCTGGCCAGTCCTCTATTGGAACTAGCCTGAGTGGCCAGGAGACACATCTGTCACGCCTCTCTTTAGAACCAACACTACAACTCCAAGCTCTGACTTTATGTATGCTGCCCTTGTAAGCAGATGCTCACATCGCTCAGCCCACGAGGCTCCCTTCCTGCCCATCCTGCACTGCCTCCTCAGTTCCGGGCAGCCTGCTAGAGGTGAGGAACACACTGTACCTTTTGCCCAGATCACCAGTGACTAGCATTTTTGTTTTGTCCTTTTGTCTTGGTATTTGTTCTTGCTTTCCCCTCTTCCCTCCTCTCCCATTCCTCTCTCTTTGATCCTCTTGCTCCTCTTCTTACTTCCCTCCCTCCTTCCTCTTTCCTTTATCTTTCTTTTCCTTTCTTTCCAATTTTAAAATTGTAGGCTTCTTGACACGTCATCCCTAAATACTTCAGCAAGGAACTCCTGAAAATAATTATATTTTCCATAACCACAATACTGTTATCTAACGTATAGTACATGTTCGAACTTCTCACTTGTCCCCAAAGTTATAGCTTTAAAAAAAAAAGACCCTAGCCAGGTGTGGTGGCACACAGCACTCTTATAGTTCCAGCTATTTAAGAGGCTGAGGCAGGAGGATTGCTTGAGCCCAAGACTTCAAGACTAGCTTGGGTAACATTGTAAGACCCCTTCTCAAAATGTGATAGATAGATAAAATAAATTTAAGAAAAGTTACAATGTCCCCATATTTCATTTGATTGTTTATTTTTAATTACACAAGCAACATAATACGATCTTTTTATGGAAACTCACACCAAAGAGATAAAGTGAAAGTCCATGTTCTCAGGGCGTTTTCTTTGCCCATCTAGTTTTAGGAGGATTTGTTATTCCTAAATAACATCATACTATATTGTTATTTTGGGGGGTCCGGGGATATAGCTTAGCAGCACAGTACCTGCCTGGCAAGCACAAGGTCCTGAGTTCAATTCCCGGTACCAAAAAAAAAAAAAAAAGCAGTTATATTATTCTTTTTTGAAAAAAAAAATTGACATTACATCTTGAAGACTTTTCTTTCTTCATGTAAAACTATCTCATATTAAAAGCAAAACAAAACGGTTATACATTTAATAAGACATTTGTGCTATATAGTTAATTTTACCTTTTCATTAATGTTTTAATAGCTATACATTTTGAGTACTAGTTCTTTGTTTTATATGCTGTGACCGTATTCTCCAGAACACATTTTCAGCAAAGGCTGGCATTGTGTGTTCCTTAAGTTTGATGTCCTCTGTTAAGCAGAAATTCTAAATTTTTTTTTTTTTTATGTGGGTCCCGGGAATCAAACTCAGGACCTCGCGCTTGCCAGGCAGGCGCTTGCGCTGCTGAGCAATATCAACGGCCCTCTAAATTTTGTTGTGGTAAAAAATTTTCAGTCCCTTATGGCCTTTCTGCTTTGTCTTGTGTAAGAAGTCCTCATTACCTTAGATCCTAATATCTTCTGCATTCTTTTGAGTATTTCTATAGTTTTACTTATATACTTTAAAAATTATCTAGAATTTATTTTTCTGTATGGTGTAAGTTAGAACACTTACCTTTTATTCCAAATGGATATCCAGTGAAATACCAGACCATTTCAATGACTGTACAGACCTTCATCTCTGACATACTTCGTGTTCAGAGCATCTGGCACTTATAGGCATTTAGTAAAAATGTATTAAAGAGAGAGTAGAGAGGGAGAATGTCAGGCATTTTAGGCAAGAACTGGTGTGAGCAAATGCTGGGGCAGGAATGCACAAGTGTGTGCTGCGAGCTGCGTGTGGACCTCTATCTTCCAGCCAAGTGGTTCCTTCTTAGGCCCACTTGATACCCCGAACCTTCCTTTCTGCCAGCACCTGGGGTTCCCGTTCTTCCCCTTCAGTAGTTGCTGTCTATTCCCTCCCTTTCCCACGCATTTCTTTGCTGTAACTCCATTTGAGCTCATAGGTCCTTTCCTTCCCAAGACTGACCACTGATCACTACTGGAGTTCAGAAAATAGCAAAAAGAATAAAGTTTAGAAATTCGTTACATTGAAGCCTTTTTTCTGCATTTTTGAGTCCTTTTCAGAAAGTTATAGAAGTCCATGTTGGGGGTTTATTAGGAAGGGTGGGGGTCATTAACCTGCCCCTTTTGTCCCACTGTTAGAAAAAGTCATGTGACTCTTTGTCCTCATGAAGTCTCCTCTTGTCAGCCTGCAACCCAAACAGAACAAATTCCACAGGTGGCCTTTTCACATTCCAGAATCCCTCTACACCAAGACTGTCCAACAGACAGTCCTTTCTGTAATAATGGAACTATTCCTTATCTGCACTGTCAGTGTGGTAGCTGCCAGCCACATGTGACATTTGAGCACTTGAAATGTGGTTCAGAGGGGCCTAAGGGGAAAGGCGTGACCGAGGAACTTGGTGTTTAATATTTTTAAATTTTAATTTTAAAGAGTGATTTGAGGCTGCTATATCAGACAGTGAGCTGTAAACTCAGGTTACCTCCAATTCAGTCTCTTGATGCGGACTTGCTCAAGATATTGTATCTAATAGCTAGTACTTAGGGTCACTATAATAAAAGCAGTTATCATTTACTGTGCACTTATGTCCAAATATTAAATTAAGAATTTCCTCTGACCAAAAAGTCTGCCTTTAGCCAGGTGTGGTGGCGTACTCCTATAATCCCAGCACTCGGGAAGCTGAGGCAGGAGGATCACTGTGAGTTCAAGGCCAGCTTGAACTACATAGTGAGACCCTAACCCTAAAAACAAAAAATAAAACAAAAAAACACAAAATGTATTTCTTTATTTTACTCTTTAATTTATATTTTGGGTTTCTCATGTAAGAGAAACCATGTGATATTTAACTATTTGGAGAAAGGGAAGAGGATGGGAGGAGAGGTCAGGGGAAAAGGGATCAAAAATTATCAAGATATGTGATATATAGGTACCAGTTCCCCAGAATGAATGTAAATATGTGCTGCATTTATATACCAATACAAAAAAATTTTTTTAAGAAATTTTGCTTGGGCTGTGCATGTAGCTCAGCGGTAGAGTACTTGCCTAGGATGCATGGGGCATAGGGCCTTGGGTTCAATCCCTAGCACTGCAAAAAAAAAAAGTTGTTTTGTTGTGGTGCTGGGGACTGAAGCCAGGTCCCCTGCACTGAGCTACATCCCTGGCCCCTTTTTTAAAAATGTATTTATGTTTCATTACTGGGTATTGAACTTAAGGCTTTTGCACTGAGCTACATCCCCAGCCCTTTTCGTTTTTTTTTTTTTGTGGGTACCGGGGGTCAACCTCAGGACTTCGCGCGCCAGCAGGTGCCTGTGCCACTGAACGATATCACCGGCCCTTTTTTCGTATGTGGGTTCCGGGAGTCGAACTCGGGCCCTTGCGCTTGCCAGGCAGGCGCTTATGCTGCTGAGCCATCTCACTGGCCCCCAGCCCTTTTTAAAAACAAAAAAAAATTTTTTGAGACAGGGTCTTGCTAAATTGCCCAGGCTGGGCTTAACCTTGCAATCTTCCTGCCTCAGCCTCCCAGAGTGCTGGGATTACAGGTCTTTATCAGAAACCTCCATCATAGGTTTTAAGCAAAAAAGAACAAATAAAAAGAACAACAAAAAAGAAAGGTGGTGTTAAGGAACCTAGGTGGCAGTCTGATACAAAGAAAAAATGGTTCCCCCACTTTGTATTTCTGCTTGGGGCAATTTGAGAGAAACTAAGGGAAAGACTTGGTTACTTTGCGGGGGGGTCTCATCCCATCATTTTTCTTCCCAACTGTAAGTTATAAACATCTCTAATCTTACAGGATTGTTCCATATATTCAGGTTCATTTTGGGTAGAATAATGATTGACAATGATAATAGATGATTTTAAGCCCTATTGAGCAGTATTTCTCATACTTTAACGTACATGTAAATTTCCAAGAGAATTTATTTAAAAGGTACTCCTAGTTCAGCGGGCCTGGGTGGAAGCTGAGAGTTTGCTTTTCTAACCAGCACCCAGGTGATACTGGTGCAGACACCGGGTGGCAAGCTATGCATATGGGAATAGCAGGGTCTGTTTTTGTATTGAGAACCCACTGTGTTGCAAAGAGAAAATGCCCAGGAGGAAATAATTTCTTGGCCCAGCAACAATCCCCTGTATTCGAATCAAGGTATCACCTCATCATGAAGTTTAGGCCTTGTGCTCAAGCACTGAGAGTATGAGATGAAGGAGCTAGGAAGGAGATAGAGGTGATTAGCTGTGCCTCCCGACGGAGCATTTCCTTCCAGAACTCTTGTGTTTTGCCTTCCTATGTTCTGACTGGTTTTGTTGAAAATGAAGTTTCCTGCCACATGTGGTGGTGCATGCCTGTAATCCCAGCACTCAGGAGGCTGAGGCAGGAGGATCGCCACAAGTTTGAGGCCATCCTGGACTACATAGTGAGACCCTGTCTCAGAACACACACACACACACAGGATCGCCACAAGTTTGAGGCCACCCTGGACTACATAGTGAGACCCTATCTCAGAACACACACACACACACAGGATCGCCACAAGTTTGAGGCCACCCTGGACTACATAGTGAGACCCTATCTCAGAACACACACACACAGGATCGCCACAAGTTTGAGGCCACCCTGGACTACATAGTGAGACCCTATCTCAGAACACACACACACACACACACACACACACACGTTTCCTAGACTACATAGTGAGACCCTATCTCAGAACACACACACACACACGTTTCCTCACACACGTTTCCTGTACGCCTCTAGTTATCTCAGGACTTAGGCATAGCATAAACCTCACCCCTGAAGATCCTCCTACTGTAGTCTAAATTAGGTTCTTTACTACTTACATGTATTTGGAGACCAGTGGAACCTCTGGTTTGAAAGCCCGAGAGTCTTGGAAGAGGGCCTGCTTGGGAGCTCAGGCAGCACTGCCAGTCCAATATGTTGCCCCCTTCCTGTGATTCTCAGACCTGCTACTATTACCAAGTGCTAGAAAGCTTTCCTTAGTTTACCGTTGCCTAAATTCCCCTACAGATGAGAATCACCTGGGGACACTTGTTAAATCTACTAATTCCCTCATATCGTTCCCCTGCTTATCAAAGAATTGTGAGAAACATGGCTATGACTGTATTTTATTTTAATATTTGCATCTTAGGAAAAGACACAATTAGCACACACATAATTTTGTCGTTATTATGGTTTACCACAAGTCAATATTAAAATTTCAGTAGTGAGTATATAAAAAAATAACTGTACCTATGGATGATATTATAACAGTTGAGGCCTAGAACACAGAATTCCATTCTGGAATTACAGTGGTACCTCAGTTCACAAACGCTTTTGTTTGCAAACGGTTTGGTTCACAAACAGAAGTGTTGGGCAGAATTTTGTTTTTGTGAACTCTGCATCGGGTGACAAACACAACCACGGCCATCTTTCCCACACAAACATGAACGTGGCCATCTTTTCCAGAATCATGGAAGGAATTAAAAATTGTTTGTGAACCAAGATACCACTGTACCTGGAGATAGAATATAGTCCTGTTGGGAAGGTTATGAAAGATGGTGGTGGCAACTGTGTTGGTCCTCTATTTGTTCCACAAATAAGCATTAGAACAGGTTCGCTGGGTGTGGTGGTGCAGCATGCCTGTAATCCCAGCATCCTGGAGGCTGAGGCAGGAGGATTGCCATGAATTCAAGGCCAGCCTAAACTACATGTGAGAACCCTATCTCAAAAAACAAAAAATAATAGAATAGGTCCTATGTATGAGGCTACAAATTTGAGGAGTGCAGTTCCTTCTTTCAAGGAGTTTAGTCATGGGAAAACTTGCAGTGAAAATACAGCAAAGCACTGGATTGGAGGTTTTAGGATAATGTAAGGAAGGTGTGAAGGCCTAGGTCTGCTTGGAGTGGGTTGGGAAGACCACTGAAGCTGTATAAGAAAGAATAGAACATGTTGGGTGCTAAGTCTGGGAGGGCATTCCACACAGACGGAAGAGCATGTACAAAGGCATAAAAGCAGGAGACAACAGGAAGTGTAGGCAAAGCTACACATAATTCAACATGGCCAAAGGGGGAAGATAGGAAAACCAAATGGTGGAGGGAGGCTAAGACCAGTTCTGAGAGCCAGTGCCAAGCTCAGCAGCTCATGTGCTATTCTGAGGGCAGGGGATGGGCCTCAGGCAATAAATCATTTCTTTCCACCAGGAAAATCTCATTATGTTCCTGAGGGACTCAAAGGGAGTCCTGACCCTCCAAAAAGAACCAGGCCAGTATCAGCCACTGAAGGATTTTGAGGAGAAACTTACAGTTGAATTATCTTCTTCAGAAGAAGGTTCAGGGCCGGTGAGATGGCTCAGCAGCATAAGCACCTGCCCAGCAAGTGCAAGATCCTGAGTTCAACTCCCAGAACCCACATAAAGGGAAAAAAGGGCCGGTGATAACGCTCAGCGGCACAAGCGCTTGCCTGGCAAGCACGAGGTCCTGAGGTCAACTCCTGGTACCCACATTAAAAAAAGAAGAAGAAGGTTCAAGCAGTAATGTGGAAGAGGCTAGAAGTCACTGCAGTGGTCTAGGCAAAGAGAAGAGGTGCACATGAAAATAGGGGTCTAAGGAACTCCGTAGAGACCCCTGTGAGATTTGGCAGCTTGTATTTGCATGCCTGCTGGGTGTGTGACGTGGTTTGTTCCCAGCTCTGGAAGTCAAGCTCTGCCAGCTGAAAAGGAACGGGAAGGGAGAATGTCTGGCTCCATTCCAGCCCAATCCAGTACAAAGGCAAAGCCGCCCACATTGAAACCAGGTCTTACACACGTGGAGCTGTCTCCTCAGTGGCACACTCTTTAGCCTTAACAAAAAGAAAGGTAGATCTGTATGTGTTGCCAAGTTTTCTAAAGTAAATTAAGTGAGTCAAGATGTAGTACATTGTGTAAGCATGGCACTATTTACATTAAATAACAATTTCAGAAGTTTCACCAATGATAAATAGCAGACTGCTAATAGATTTTTCTGCAGAGTAAAGATGGCAGGCTTTTTCAGTTTATGTTGTCCTATCTATGCTTGAGTTTTCTACATTGAGCATGTGCCTTATAATAGAAATACATACTGTATTATATATGTAGTTTTAATTAACCCAACTTCCTCCCAGCCCCTCCCAGGAGCATGCCTATAACCATGGCTAACATCAGTGTAAAAATCCTCCCCAGTCCCTCCATCTCTTCTTGCCAGATCCAGGCTTGGTGAGTGGTTCCTGCCTGGTGCTCCCATACTTGGTTCCTCCTTCCACCACAGCAGTTAGCACAGTGTATCACAGATGTGTTGGTCTGCTTTTCTCTGGACTGAGAACTTGAAGCAGGGACCATATTGACTAACAGTGTGTGGTAGAGTAGACATTAGGTTCTGGTGCACCATGCAATTTACAAAGTGTCTTGACACAGCTTTATATACTTCGGTCAAGGGCCCAGGGTTAAACCTCTGGGACTGCCATGTGACACCAAGACTCACTCCCCCAGAGGGAGGATGTGGCCGCATTTGGGGAATGGTAGGAGGAGGGAGACAATAGTATCTGAGTATACTCAAATTACTCTTTTAATATGACTAGCTCCAAGGCCATAAGCAGAGACGTTACTTTCTGTATCCCTGCTACTAAAACCTGCTATGCGTAAGGATCATTTTTTGTTCTGTGGCTCCACGGAAAGTCATCCAAGCCTGACAAAAAGGACACAGGCCTTGGAGCCAAGTAGACCAGGAAGACCCAACACTGTCTAACTCTGGGACCTTAGTCGTGCCAGTAAACCCCTTGGGATCCCAGTTTGCTCGTTTGTATAGAGATAATACATATCGCGAAGAGTTGTAAAGGGTAGATAATGAGGAAATGAGACAACATGCTTGGCCATAAATGTTAATTTCTTATTTCTCATGTAATGTATGTCTTCACTTGGCTCTGGAAAACCAAAGGTCTACCCTATGGTGAGACTCAGATCAGTTCTGCTCTTTGGGGAGAAGAGGATTAAGAGTGTAGAGGAGAGTGGGAGCACTGTCTCTCCGGGAATGTTCCGTTCTGGTTCCTTTGAGCTGCTTATCTCCCATCACTCACTGACCTCCCTGTCTGTGCCGTTGTAGGGCTTCCCTTGCTGTCCTCGGCTTTCCTGAGTCAGATAAGCTGGACTGGCCTCTGTGTTTGCATTCCTGCCTGCCGCGGAAATATCAGACTCAGAACCAAGAGTGTACATTTAAGTTTTCAACTGTAAATAAAGGTTTTTAAGTGTGCGTGTTAATTTTGTTTTGTTTTCCGTACGTGTTTTTTAAATGTCTCCTAGTCCCTCCACCTCAGTTTGGACTGACTCTCCCCAGAGACCCGTAATGAACTAGAGTCAGATGCTTGCTTTGTGTAGTTGATGCCTCACACTTGCAAGTGGTTGTAGCAGTCCTCTCTGAGGTTCAAGTTCATTGTTTAAGAAGGCAAAGCCCCAGGGACTTATACCACTATTTATTCCAAGTATGTTTCCACTGGTTTCAGTTTGTTTAAGTCTGTAGCCAGTGAAGAAAGGGTCACTAACTTGGGATGTTTTGGGATGGGAGAAAACGTGGTACTTTTTTCCCCCCTTCTCAATTCTGGAGGTGAAACCCAGAGCCTTCACACTGAGCTATCTGAACTATATCCTCAGGGCATGCCCCATCCTCCCAACACCGCCCCTCACCCCCATGTTTTATTTTTAATTTTGAGACAGGATCTTGCTAAATTACTAGGCTGGACTCGAACTTGCATTCCTCCTGCCTCAGCCTCCCAGAGTGCTAGAATTACAGGCCTGAGCCAGCATGCCCAGGTAAAACATGTCTGGATCCTGATGAAGTGGGAATCATTTACTCAAAAATCTTTTTAATCTAGGGTTATTTTTAAACAGTGGAGGTCTTAAGTTAACTTCTAGGCAGGTGCAGTGGCAAATACCTATAACCCCAGCACTTGGGTGGCTGCGATAGGAAGACTAAAGTTAGAAAATAAAAGTCTGTCCAAAAAAAGTTCCCTTTTTAGACCCCCAGCCTCCTCATCCGTAAAATGGGCATATTAACATCTATTTACCTCAGCATTATAGAAGGGGTCAAATAATAGATATGAAAGTAACTTGTACACAGTAATATATCTTGGAAAATGTTACTTTTTTTTTATATATGCGGGTACCGGGAGTTGAATTCAGGACCTCGCGCTTGCCAGGCACACGCTTATGCTGCTGAGCTATATCACCGGCCCTATTGGAAAATGTTACTTTTGAAAGGAATTAGCCCACTATAAAAAGATACCACTGAGCATAAAGAGGGAAAGCAGAAACTTCTTGGTGACCCTTTCATGAGGTTTTTCGTGTTTTCCCCTTCCTACTTTCTCCCATCTCATGATCAGAGAGACGCCCCCCCCCCCTTTTTTTTTTTTTTGAGGCAGGGTCTCACTACATAGTTCAGGCTAGCTTTGAACTCACTATGTAGCCCAGGCTGGCCTTGAACTGGCGATCCTCCTGCTTTGGCCTCCCTGAGTGCTGGGTTACAGGCATGCACCACTATTCCCAGCTCCCTCCTGACTTCTGCAGTAGCACAGGTCACACTGAATTCTGAGACCATAGAACCAGGTATAAGTGCCCTTTTCATGTATGGGGGACACGGGCCGTGGTAGGATGTAAAAGATCCGACATAAGTATTTGTAACCCTGTATGAACTGGCATCAGAGGACACAGCAGAGAAAACTCTTCTACTGGAGGAGAGACCTTTAAGTAACAAGATAGGTAGAATTGTGAAAGGATGGGAAGGAGGATGAATCACTGTGATCCCAAACTGACATCCTTGTGATGAGCTGTTCAGCCGAATCCAGTTAGACGGGACGTGCAGTCCATGCCAGTCACTGACCGATGCACTAGAGTTGCACAGATGAGTAACACGCGGCCTGTGCCTGTGACAGGCAGAGGTAAAATTCAAGGTAGTATTGGAATGTGTGCCTTTATGGGGCAGGAAATGGGGTCTCCTGGAGGGTAGTGGTGTTTTTGGTTTTTTGAAAGTGTTTCAATATATAGTCCAGGCTGACTTCAAACTCATAGTCCCCCTGCCTTAGCCTTCTGAGAGCAGGTCTTGTGGGTTTTTTGTTTGGGTGTTTGTTTTGTTTTTTAAATAGCTGCATCTCCAGCACGTAATATCTAACAGGTGCTCCATAAATGTGTTTCATGGATGAGGGAATGATGGTGGTGTGTACAAGATGTGGTAGCACAGTGGAGAGATGAGGTGGGAGAAAGAGACCCAAAAGCTTGAGGTAAGTATTGACAGATTGTTTGGATTAGCAGATCAGGACAGAGAAGAAGGAACTGTGTTCTTAGGCCAGAGTCTGTCAGGGTTGAGGGACACAGTGAAAGTTATTTTAGGAAAGAGATTTTGGGATGAATCCTCTTGCCCCTTACATCATTAAAGGCAGGCAACTGGAATTAGATGTAGTGTGGTCATTGGATAGGTGGTGGTCTGAGCTCTTGGTGGGGGCTCGCAGAAGTCTGGACTAGTTGGGACAGGAGACCAATTTCTACATGAACTGTTGGTCATGTGGTACATCAGGAATAAAGAAAGTTTTACAACAGCTCGTCCTCTTTTTAAAAAAATTTTTTTTCTATTTATTTTTTGAGACAGGGTCTCACTGTGTAGTTCAGGCTGGATTTAAACTCACTGTGTAGCCCAGGCTGGCCTCAAATTCACAGCAATCCTCCTGCCTCAGCCTCCCGAGGGCTGGGGTTACAGGCATGCACCACCACGCCTGGTCAGTATATTTTTGAGCTTGAAAAAGAGGTACATGAAGTAACTGGGTAAGTAATGATACTTTGGTAATTTTTGTACTGGAAATTGCACCCAGGACCTTTGCACTAAGCAACATCCCCAGCCATCTTTTATTTTTAATTTGAGGTAGGGTCTAGCTGAGCTGCCCAGAATGGATTGGAACTTGCCATCCTCCTGCCTCAGCCTCCCAGAGTGCTGGGAATACAGACTTGGGCCATCAATACTAGCTTTTATTCTAATCTTATTGAACTACTTTATTTGCATTTCCTCTGAGGCCCTATCTCTTCTTGGCTCTAGGGCTTTTTATAAATAGCTGTTTGCCAGAAAAGTCAGCACTCAGCCTTCCTGCTTCCACTTCCAAAACAAGTTGTGCTTCTGAAGCTCTGGAGTAGGTGGAGTGTTGGGTGTTTAAACTTCTCCCGCCATTAGAAGGCACAAACTGACTCACAAACTATCCCATCCTCAATCAATAATAGACGCTAAAGAAAGAATGAGTGAGCTGGGTGGTGGTGCACGCTTTAGCTCCACACTCTGGAGGCCCTGGGGCCTAGGTAGGAGGGTTGTGAGTTCAAGGCCAATCTGGGCTACAGTCAAAAACCAAAACAACAAACAAGTAATGAATGAAGGTGGGTGGACGACCTCAGCAACATCAGGTGGCAGTCTCAATTTTGCCATTTGAATGGTAGTGATAGTGATCTTCAGATAAAATCTAACTTGCCCAATAAACGAGTCGAAATGAAATCTAATTGATGGCCAATACAAAAAGGGAATACTTAAGGAGACACATTACTTATACACCTGGTAAAACAGATCATAAGGCAGGTCCCCCCGGAGTACACCCCCACCTTAAATATGCGGGGCTGGGGAGGCCTGAGTGCCTGGGTGGTCCCTCCAAGCAATCGTACCACCAAAACCCGAAATTGTTTGAGCACAGATGTTTCAGCCTGTTTATAAACACTCGCCTTAGTCTAGGGCCGCTAAAAAACAGCTCTCCCCTCGCGGTAAAGGCCTTAGAGCTAGGAGGGAGGAAGGGACGCCTTCTCTCCATGATCCTAAGGTGTTGGGCCTCTTTTCAAGCCCCAAGACAGACCAGGTAATCTGGGGCCAGGTGTTTGCTAATGCCTTCAGTGTGGACCCAACCCGGAACGTTGGGCCAAACTGCCCGGCCTGTTGCCTCGTGAAAGTCACGTTCTCTCTGTCCGTCCTCTCGGGTACTCTATGGTTCTCGTGGTGACTACTCTAATTCTAGTTCCGGTCTCTATGGCGGCGGAGGCTGGAACGGTTGTAGGTCGGCCGCATTAGCCGCCTAAGGGCCAATGAGAGTGGAGGAATGATAAACGCTTAGCCAATAGAAGTCAGGGAGTATGGTCAGGTGGTGGGATTGACAGCAGGCTGACCAGTGAACAATGGGTAGGGCGGGTCGATCGTAGGGCTTATCCCGCCTGTCCCGCCATTCTCGCTAGTTCGATCGGTAGCGGGAGCGGAGAGCGGACCCCAGAGAGCCCTGAGCAGCCCCACCGCCGCCGCCGGCCTAGTTACCATCACACCCCGGGAGGAGCCGCAGCTGCCGCAGCCGGCCCCAGTCACCATCACCGCAACCATGAGCAGCGAGGCCGAGACCCAGCAGCCGCCCGCCGCCCCCCCCGCCGCACCCGCCCTCAGCGCTGCTGACACCAAGCCCGGCACCACGGGCAGCGGCGCAGGGAGCGGCGGCCCGGGCGGCCTCACATCGGCGGCGCCTGCCGGCGGGGACAAGAAGGTCATCGGTGAGGCCGGAGGAGGACGGGGGGTGGGGCCGCAGGGAGGCTTGGGCGCCGAACCGTTAGCCGACGCGGGGCGAGCGGGAACGCGCGGCCAGCGGGGACCGATTCCCGGCGCGCGGCCGCCGCCCCTCCCCCCGGCCCCACTCGTCCTCGCGGGTCCCGGTAGGCGCGCGCACGTCGCTCGCGCCCCCCGCGGACCCGCGCCTCTCCCCCTACAGCCTAGCGCCGCGGGCCGCGTGTGCGGCGTGTCCCCACCCGCCCGCCAGCCGCGTGCGCCCCGGCTCGCACGCCGTTGTTCCGTCCCCCCACCCTGCTCCTTCCGCGTGTGCCCGGAGGGCGCGGCGCGCCGCCTACGCAGGCCGGAGTGGGCCGGCGGCTTCCGTCCCCTCACGTGCTCCCCGCCGCGGCCTGCGCACACACCCATCTTGGGCCCGCGCCCCGGGCCTGCCCTGGGGCGCCCCGCAGCTTCGGTCGCACCCACGTGTGCGGCCTGGGTGGCGTCGAGGTGGAGGAAAGGCTGTCAGGTGGTCGCGGCGCCGGCCTGTGTTAAAGGGGTCAGTGGTAATCGAGAGTTGTTCTGCTTTGTTTTCCAGCAACGAAGGTTTTGGGAACAGTAAAATGGTTCAATGTAAGAAACGGATATGGTTTCATCAACAGGTGAGATTCCCCGTGTCTGCACCCCTGTCCCGCCTCCTGCATGCTTGCTGCTCGGTCCGTAGGCTCTGCGGGGATCGGGCTGTGGAGGTTAGGGAGTAGTGGCTGCATTCTCGGGGTTGCGTTGCGGTTTTTTGTTTTTGGTTTATTGTGATTTTTTTTTTTTAACTGAAGGGGTTAGACTGAATGGTCTTTGTTTTGGAGCTCAATATCAATCGAAAGCGCAAAGGTTTTGTTACGGTGTGAAGCAGTTGAAGGCAAGCAGAGTGAATGAGCCATACCTTAACAGTTGGGCCAAACTATGGGACAATACGTTTTTACCCTTTTATATGTTACCGGAATTGGTATTTGGCAATAGGATCCACTAATTAATAAGGCTGTTTACGCCTCGATAATATTTTGACATGATTGGACTTGTCAAGTACGTGAGGTTTTGTCATCCTTGACATAAGGTTATGGTGCCTTTGTTCAGCCTTTCAAACGTGCTCTTTTTAATAGCTTGTATAAATGTTTTATTAGGACTGTATTGATCAGAGGGAGCTATTTTTATTTGCCCAGAGTAAATATATCTGGAAGAAAATGGTCCTATTCTTTCTTCAATATTTATTTCTCCTACTTCCTTGTCAGAAAATCATGCTGATTGTGTCAATTTTATTAAAGCCCTAGTTGTGGCTTGTTAGAGTAGCCCGAAGTCCGCTGTACCTTCACGTGGTTGGTATTTGAAGGCAGAGCGACAAGCCGCGTCTTGAGATTTGCCCTTGGAATTGGTAGCGGTAGCGGTGGTGGTGGTGGCTGCAGCTCACTCGCTGCACTCCGTGGGCTCCCTTGTGAGCCGGGTATCATTTCCAAGATGGCTGCCAAGGCTAGTAGTGCAGTTGCATGGGTGTAGAGCACCGCGAATGCCAGAAGCAATTTTGGCCGTACAGCTGTGATACAGTACTTGGCGCCGTTTCAGCATTTTCTTTCTTAACATCCTTATTATAGAAAGGCCTTAAACAACTAGATGTTTAAAAGAACACTTAAGACTAATACAGAGTGTAAAGTGGACACCACATGGTTGTAGCTTGGCTTTTAGAGAGAGACGTACTTGATGAAAAAAATAAACATTAGTCAAACCACAATATTGTGGAAACATTCAAAGCAATAATTTGTAAGCATTAGATGCTCTGTTCTCCACATTTTAGTTATAGAGAAACATTTTGT
This sequence comes from Erethizon dorsatum, assembly GCA_028451465.1. NCBI lineage: Eukaryota > Metazoa > Chordata > Mammalia > Rodentia > Erethizontidae > Erethizon > Erethizon dorsatum. The sequence continues at coordinate 101,061,405 of CM051827.1, read as the reverse complement.
TCCCGAATTTTTGGAATTTTCTAGCTGTCACACTGCTTGTCTTTCTGATCAAGACTACATTTTCGTCGATTTTTTTGTTAATGGGTTACTAGTGAGGAAGAAAGATTTGCTTTGGTGCTTATATGATTGGCATAATGATAATTTTTTAAAACTGATCTCTGAATTTTCTTTTAGTTGGTTATTGTGTTAATATTGCTGACCTAACCATTAAACCAGTGGTTTTCAAATTAAGAGTGTTGAAAATGCAAATTCCTGAGTTCCTTCTGAACTTCAGATTCATAATTAGGTCTGTGTACTTTTTTCGAGAATCCCAGGTGATGGTGAGAATGGTCTGTGTTCTATACCTTTAAAATAACTGCTTTTAGCTCTTTACCCAGTGCAGTCAGGTATCCCTGATGTGCACATTAGAGGGGACTATACTCTGCAGGCTTTTCAGTGAATAGATCGTAGTTTTTGTATGTTGTAGTTTTCTGTTTATTGTGTTAGATGCCATTCACTAAGTACTTGTTCTAACTTTGAATGGACGCAATTGCTCTTTCAGGGCAAATGTCAATTAGTTTTTGATTGTCCTTTCTTTGGACTATCCTAACCTCAGCTAGTTTGTTAAATTAACCAATTAAAATGTATTAAATGGTCATTTTAATGATTCTGGGGCTTTTAAATAAGAGACTGTAGAATCCAATTCCAATTAAATAAAGGGAAGGGTTGCCTTAGTTAAGGAAAATAGCTGGGATGAGAATTGAGACTTAATTCACCTGTAGTCCAAGATGCTTGTGAGGCTGAGGCAGGAGGATCACACATTCAAGGCCAACCTGGGCAAATTTAGCAAGACCCTGTTTCAAAGTAAGTTAGGGGTCTAGCTCAGTGGCAGAGTGTGCCTGCCTAGCGTGTGGGAGGCCTTGGGTTCAATATTGCCACCAGAAGGGGGGGGATGAGTATTTTGAATTATATATTTTAGATTTTTTATTTTACGTATTTTCATTGTAAATGTTTATTCCAAAGAACCTAAATTTTATTCCTAAAATATCACCTATGCTTAATTGTCAAGGCCTTATTAAAATTAGAAAGGATTTTCTCTGGGTGGTTTTACTGTATGAAAAATACTAAAAAAGAACCAGAGCTTTTAAAATAGCAACTTGTGTAGCCGGGTGTGGTGCCGCACACCTGTAATCCCAGCATTTGGGAGGCTGAGGCAGAAGGATTGCTGTGAGCACAAGGCCAGCCTGAACTGCATAGTGAAATCTTGTCTCAAAAAGACACACACAAAAAAAGCAACTTACTTTATTCTATTAAAATGTAATCTAGGAATTCAGAGAAAGAAATTCATTGAGTTACTCCTTTGTGTGGTGTGTTGGTAAAACTAACTGAACCATGTGACTGGAGTTCATTGACTCTCGTCCCCATATTAGTGTTCCATTTTTATCAGTTGTTGAGAATTGATTTATATTCACCAAACTCATCAAAGTCAGCAACAGCTTATTTTTTATAATAGGACATGCACCGTTTATAGTGACCAGAGCTGGATTTTGCTGTTGGTGTTCTCCAGAGTACTTAAAATGCCTAAGTTAATCATTCTGAAATTTTAAGGTAAGGAGAAATTGAATAGTTACTGCCTGAATATAAATATCAGTATTACTCATACTAATTAAAAAGTATTACAATAATGTTTGTTTCATTAAATTAAAAGAAATTTATAATTGTGAATTTCTTTAAAGTATTTTATACATGAAGACAGCTGGTTTGTGCAGCGTGTGCAAAACATCATAATGCATTTGGCTTTTTTTGCAGCCATGTTGGCACCCGTTTTTTCAGACAGACATGCAGGTACCACTGGCAAGAATCAGAGCCACCTCGCAGCAAGACATAAAAATTATGGCTCCCATTGTGAACATGTTAAACCTTTGGTACCCTTGGGATTGAAATTGGGAGTGCTCTACCACAGAGCTACAGTCCTTTTTAATTTTGAGACAGTCTAGCTAAATTCCCCAAGAGTGGCTGGGATTAGGGAGATATGCCACTGTGCCCAGTTACAGCCCTGAAAACCTGTGCATTTTTAAGTAGTGCTGTTTCTGAAGCTCAAAAGAGGTCCAATAACTGTCCTTATAAACATAGGTAGTAAGAGGCAGAGGCAGGATTTGAACTCAGTTTTCCTACTCTGGAGTGGAGCTTGAATTCACCAACTGCTGTTATATTGTCTCTGAAAATTGACACTAGTAGCTCTCTGTTTGGTTGTTGTCCATGTAGATTGTTTCTTAGTATAACTGGCTATTCTTAGACATTTAAAGACTCAGTGCTCTCTGGCGTATCAGTGGACCTCCTGTGTATGACTGCTAGTTATCCAAATTGAAAAGCTTTTCTACTTTTCACTATATTTCATAGAGTTTGGGATTGCTGTAAGTTCTACTTTGCATACATATCAGCTTTACAAATTAAAGGGTTTGCTTACTACCAAGTATTAAGTATTTAAGGAATTAAAAGGAGAGAACACGGAGCCTTTATTTCACTTACGGATCTGTGTTTTTGTTTTTGTTTTTTTTTATGTGGGTACTAGGAGTCGAATTCAGGACCTCGCACTTGCCCAGCAGGCACTTAACGCCGCTGAGCCATCTCACCGGCCCGGATCTGTGGTTTTTGTAGAGCCTGTGCCATAAGGATGGGTATTATTTTTAAGGGTCATTAATTTTTTAAAAAGGCAACAAAGTCTGTATGTGACCACAATGCCTGTGATACTTAGTGTACTTTCTTAGTTAAAAGAAGTTTGTAGGTCTGTGGAAAGATGGTTGCTGAAAGTCTTAGACTCTTAAAAAAATCACTGATAATCATTTCAGTAGGTCTGTCTCTAAACCTTGTAATTTGTGGGTAATCTATAATATATCTGAAAGCTATTACACAAGGGGAGGCTTAAAGACTTCTTGATGGTATGTTACTAAGGGACATGTTAGGGGTGGTTTCTTTAGAAAATGGGATTCTTCTTTGAGGCAGGGTCTTGCCATGTAACCCAGGCTGGCCTCGAACTTGCTGCAATCCTGCCTCAGCCTCCCAAATGCTGGGATTACAGGTGTGCCACCACCCCTGGTTTAGAACTGGGATTCTTAGGGCGTGCGACAATGACTCGTATGCTGGAGAATTTAGGAGTGATTTATATGCAAGTTATATTAGCCACTAGTCTTTTTTTTTTTTTTTTGGAAGAGTAGGAAAATTTATTGGAGAATAGGAATAGCTCCTGAGAGACAGGAGGGGTCCTGAATGGGTTGCCCTCGCCACTGGTCTTAGCTAGCCAGAAGTCTTCCCATGTTTATTAGGTCACTTATATAGGAATACTCCATGTAATGATGGTTCCTACTGTTTGCCATCAAAGTAGTAGAATCATTTGATCTTAAGATCTAGACTAAGCAACTAGTGTTTTTAACCTGTTTCTCTAGTGCTGTGACTGCGATTGTGGAGTTCCCTACCCTCTAGTCTGAGCCCTGGGATGCATCCAGACTAAGGTGGAATGATAGACCATGCCTGGGAAAGAAGGATGTGTCTGCTAAGTGTGAGGGATTTCTTTTTTCTTAATAAGAGAAAGGTAAAGAGCTAAGTGGAGATTTATGGTTTTATGGCTATATGTGGGGCTTGAAAAATTGCTAACTGAATGCTTTAGGTTGTGGAGCATATAGATGTTAAATCCTGGAATTTGTTTTTGGGGTTTGGTTTGGTTTGGTTTTTTGGTACCACGAATGGAATTTGTTTTTTATAATCATAGGGTTATAAATTAATTACACACATGGATTAAGGTGTTTTAACAGCTCAGTGTGGTATTGTATGCAAGGTAATAACATAAAAGCATTTAGTTATGGATAAACTCACATAAGGTAGCTTCCATTTAAGACAGTACTGTGGATTGGCAAAAAATATTTTATGAAATTTTAGCATGCATATAAAAATATATATACACACAGATAGGGTAAAATTATATTTCAGGAGTGGGAGGGCAGTCCATCATAATTTAAAAATCCAGACCAGTGCTTGAGTTTGGATAGATTGTGCTGTGACAAGCATAGCAGGAATTTAACAGATGGTTAATAAGATGAGCAGGATATTAGGCAAGCTGCAATTATTTTTTATGTTGTTAGGAAATGTATTTGACAGAGGACCCCCTCCCCTTCTGATTTTTGAGTTGCAGTTTGACAATTTCTAAAATTCTTTTGAGCTGGGTATGGCGGGGACACCTGTAAGCTCAACACTGGGCAGGCAGGCAGGATTGCAGCTAGGCTGCCTTGTCTGAACCTCCATGCAGTAAAGTATGGTAAAGGTAGAACAGTGCTCTTCATTCTCAGGATATAGCTCAGAAGGCTGCCTTCATCCTCTCCCACATTACTTCTGTAATGAAGTTTTAAAGACAAGCTTCTTAATGAGCTGTTTGGGTGGCCATCATCATTACTGTAGACTGATCACTCTTGGTCTGGTTTTGCATCATGAACTAAGGATGTTTTTACCTTTTTTAAAAGGGTTGTACAGAGGGGAGAAAATACACAATAGCTACTATATGTGGTGACAAAGCTTTGTTTGATCTCATAGAAACATTTTTGCAAAACCCTGATCTAATTGCATGTAATAATCTTGAGTGCTTCCTTGGGTAAGGATTCATGTTGCTACTACTTCTCTCCTAAAATTGGAGAAAATAATGTAGCTATCCTCTGTGGCTGGAATATTAGGGTTTTAGAACTAGTCCTTGAAATCTCAAGGTAGTGACCACCAGGAACCATGAAGTTAAAAGTCAGCTACTGTGAGCAAATGACCATTGTATCTCAATACCCTAATTTGTAAAATGGGGGGGGGGGAGGTAATGGTACCTACCTCAGGATTATGAGGATTTTTTTTGTTTTGCAATACTAGGGATTGAACCCAGGGCCTTGCGCATACTACACGAGCACTGAGCTACTTCTCCAGCCTAGGATTGTGAACGCTTTGAAGTACTTAAGATAATATTTTGAACTTTAGCAATCATAATATAAACTATTCTGTATGTTGTGTAGTTTTTCGCATTCTACAGGTGAGAAAAAAATCCATTGAAGAGACAGTTTAATGAATGAAGAGGCAACTTTCAAAGTTAACACAGCTTTTTTTTTTTTTTTTGAAGACAGGATCTTGCTGTGTAGTTCATGCTGGCCTTGAATTCCCAGAGATCCTCCTGCCTCAGCCTCAAGTGCTGGGATTCCAGGCGTGCACCACTATGCCTGACCACAGCTGTTAATAGAATCAGTACTAAAAATCAGTTTTCCTCTTAGCAGTTAAATAAACTTCTGAGTAGTCTTTTAATAAGTTGTATCTAGATGGGTTTAAGTGTCCAATCCATAAGTTTTGTTTTTTCTGTTTTTAAGATAGGGTCTCACTATGCAGTCCAGGAAGGTGGCTTTGAACCCTTGGCGATCTTTGTGGCTCGGCTGTCTGAGTGCTGGGACTACAGGGGTGTGTCCAGCAAAGCCATTGTTTTTTGTTTTGCTGTACTGAGGATTGAACCCAAGGCTTTGCACCTAGTTACATCTCGCTGAATTGCACAGACTGGCTGGCCTCAAACTCTGTATACTCCTGCTTCAGCCTGATGACTGGCTGGGGTTACCTGTGTTTGCCAGCACACCTAGCTAAGCCATAATATTTTATCTTGCTGAAACTGCATTTTCTGAACTGTTAAAATTTTTTCCTGAAATTTGGGTACACATTGCTCATACTGTTTATTAAGCTGGTTTAGTGTCAACAAAACAGTAGGTGCAGTTTGTCTGGCGTGACATTATTAGTGTATCTGTGTTGGTTTCCACGTTTCTTTGTACCTACAAAATCTCTTCAACTTGTTTTTGAGGAGGTTACATTATCTTTCATGTACTGTGGCCAGCCTTGTACTATTCTAAAGATGTCCTTTTAGATGGTATAGTAAATTTTCTAGTATTTCTTTTACAATCCTGAAATAAATTTATAGTGACAGTATTACTTTTTGTTGTCAGTAATGAAAAGTCCTCTGTGGGTATTACCTTTTTATTGAATTTAAAGCATATTAAAACAGTACAAAAGACTGGAAAATTTATTTACATGAAATCCAGGAGGGTACCATAGTCATCCGCACGCTTCACTGCTCAGCCCCCTTTGATGCTGGTCATACTCAACAGCTTCACCTACTTTTCCAACTCTGCTAGTTCTTTGTAGTGCCTCCCCTCGGAGTCCTGGAATGGGACATAGTCATGTTGGAGGTCAGTTCTGATATGATTCTTTGGGAAATGTTGTTAGCTTTTTGACTGCCTGGCAGTTCCCCGTTCAGAATGTCTATTATTTATTAAAGACATAGTCTCCTGCATAGCCCAGGCCATACCCCTGCCTCTGCCTCCAGGCACATATCACAGCACCCAGCGCGATTCCCCATTGGCCTCAAGAAGACATCCCAGATACCTACCCCATGTGAAGCTCCTCAGTCCAAGGCTTCATTAATCCTGTCTGGGGCTTTTGCAACTGACTATCGGACCCCTCTTATATTCCAGCGTTCCTTAATAGTGGTCGTTAGATTCTATCTGGTAAATGTATTGTATCCTACTATTCTTAGAATTAAAAGACTACTGGCTCCTACCTACAGGTTGGTTTGCCCCCCATTTTTTCTCACACAGCCAGTCTAAATTCAGGATTTGTTTGTTAACTTGTTTTTTGAGACAGAGTGTTACTCTGTAGTGCAGGCTGGCCTTGAACTCACTATGTAGCCCAAGCTGGCAGTCTTCCTGCCTAAGCCTCCTGAGTGCTGGGATTTCAAACGTGAGGTGTCACGCCTGGCTTTAAATTTAGTTTTCATTGAATCTGCCGGTTTACCAGTATTTGTGACCTTTTATTAACTGAGACATTGTTCTCATTTTAAAATCTTGAAACAAATATTTCAGTGATATTTGGCAAAATTGGTTGCTTGTAAAATGATGTCCGTTTAATATAAAGTGAAATACATGTTATTAAAAACAGTTTGTCGGGGGCCGGTGAGATGGCTCAGCGGCGTAAGCGCCTGCCTGGCAAGCGCGGGGGCCCGAGTTCGACTCCCAGAACCCACATACGAAAAACCGGCTGGTGATATCGCTCAGCAGCACGGGCGCCTGCTGGCACGCGAGGTCCTGAGGTCGACCCCCGGTACCCACAAAAGAAAAACAAAAAAACAGTTTGTCTTCGGCACATAAGTGGTGTGGATAGTTCTGGTATCCACGTTTGTACTTGATTTTGCTGCCCCCCCCCTTTTCTTTTTGTATGGGTTAGGTTCATAGGGAAATTGAGCTGAAAGTTAAGAGATCCCATATATATCCTTTTATCCTTTACCCCACTATTGGTATACCCAACCAGAGGGGTACATTAATTATAACTGACAAACCAGCATTGACTTGTCATTGTCACCTAAAGTCCATAGTCTGCATTGGGGTTTATTCTTTGTGTTGTACATCCCAGATTATTTCTTTGGTCAATTTTATGGCTTCAAGGAAATTTGAGAGTTGGAAATGGTGAAGAGGAAATAATAGAGGGTGAAATGAGAAAATAATTCCCACTTCTCTTGCTGCTGTTTTGGAACATGACTAGAGTGGCAGAGTGTATGTTTCCTGTCACCTCAAAACACCCCCTGCCCCGTACTGGGGATTGAGCCCAGGGTCTTTGAACTGAGCTTCTTGATTATTTTGAGACAGGGTTTTGCTGAGTTAGTGAATTAATCAGGCCGACTGGATTCGAGCTCATGATACTGCCTCTGCCTCCCAGATTCCTGGGATTGCAGGCATCCAGCTACACTTGGATTTCTTAGGCTTGTTTTTTTTTTTATCCTGCTACAGATAGTGAGATTACAGCTGTTTGCCACTGCTCAGTCTTCAGAACAGATCATGGCACCTCGCTTATTTTGTTCAAATTTTCCTGATAGGAAATTTCCTGTGTTCTGTTTTTCTTACTTGTTCAACCTGGTTTTGTTTTGCAGGAATGACACCAAGGAAGATGTATTTGTACACCAGGTGAGTGCTTATGTAGATATTTGCACTTGTGGCTCAAAGCTTGTGAGAAGAAAAAGGTGGATGTCTTCTCAACTGTTGTCCCTTGCAGAAGGTTAAGTTCAACCACTCTTATTTAGTTCTGTCTAAAGAATAATATCATGTGCTTAAATGTGTCCATCGAAACAGTGTATTGGAATCCACTTAATTAAAATAGGCATTTCAAATTTGAATTTTGTTAATAGCTATACCTTTTTTAAATGTTGCATTTGCTCAACTCATTGCACTGAATTTTCATACCTAATTCCAGATGAGCAAATTACCACTGAGTAATGTTGCCGTAAATACACAGCAACTTCAGCGAAAGTTTTCAGATGCTGTTAGGTCTGTGTCTGTGGTAAGGACAAATCATAACAGGGTGTAGTTGAAAGCATAATAACCTGAAGAAGAAAATAGAAAACTACTGAAGCAGCCTAGGTCCACCTAGTGGATTTTTTTGTTTTGTTTTTGTCTTTGGAGAATTGGCTGGCTTTGGACAACTTGAAATACTTAATAGTTTAAGGTTAAGTGAAAAAAAGGCAGTGCACCAAAATTGGTGACTGATCATTATTACATAATTGTAAATTGGCTAACATTGTTTTGGGGAAAACAACTTAATCCTAATAAGTGATACCTGGTGGATTTTCTACTCAAGTATCATTTAAAGAAAATGCTTAGAAAATGTTCAGAAACTGAGAAATTAAGATTATTGCTAAAGTAAGCTGATACTTAAATTTAGGTGTGTTGTAGGCACCATTGGATTTACTCATCCTCACAGATACTACATGAGTAGGAAAATCACATTTTCATATTTGAACTTATATATTGTGCAGGGTTTTTTTTGTTTTTTTGTTTTTTTCCACTAGGATTGTTGGAATATCAGATTGTATTGGAGATTATTTTAGGAACTTCTGGCAACTTTTTATGCTAATCCAGAAATCAAAAGACCTAAAGTCACTTTTCATACAGCTTTATTCAGGCAGATATGAGCTTGGATGACAGCATGCTTCTTAGGGGAGGTTGTCATAGGTTGGGGCTTTGTAGCTCTGAAGTGATAAGGACAGCATTCATTGACAATCTAGGTGATGCCAGATTAATTTCTAGTACATCCAAAAACAGTCAAATAATGCAAGGGTCACATGTAAGTATGGAAACATTTAAATTCTAAATGTAAATTCAGGACTACTCAGATGTTGTAATGCAAATGTTTGTTTTATAAACTTGGTGTTTTTATTTGTATAAAAATAACAGTGTTTGTTCTGCATGTTCAAAAGAATATGCAGACTTAGGAACAATAGACAGCAAGGCTGATCAGTCTTGCTGTCCGTTGGCAACCCTGAAGGGTTGTGGGGAGGGTTAGAGATGTTAACTGTATAGAGTTTTGGGATTTTAATTATCCATACTTCTGCTATCCCCTATGACTGCAGGTAATTGAGAGTTGGCTATATATGAAAGGTATGAAAACTATGTGACAGTTTAGATGACAGCTGAGATCAATTATTTTGACTCAACTCGGTTGTATTGACCCACAAGGTGTCACCAGTAATGTTTTCTCTTTTATTTTGGAAGTGGTTTCAACATGTAGTTGTCTCTTGGGACTTTGGCTGCTCTGGTCTTAGTGGTGTATCAAGCAGACTGCAGTTCTGGGCAACAGAACTTAACTGGCCTCAGATTTGTTGGTTGTCCTGCCTCCTCTGGAATGGAAATGCATGAGTGATCCTGTAATGGATACTGCTGTGAGTGGAATGAACATGGGATTTGGAGTCCCAAGACCTAGATTTAGAAAGCCCTGCTCTGCCACTTAGTAGCTGCGTGACCTTGAGCAAGTCACTTAACTTTTAAAGTCTGTTATTATGTAAGATTGTATTCTGGGGAGGTAATAGCCAACAGTCCCATGCAGTCAGATAATCTTAAGAGTGGCATAGTTAATACATGCGAAATGCATTTCCATGGAAGTGTATCATAGGTTGGAAGGGATTTTCGTTGACATTTGTAATTGAGTTTGATATGGTAATACAGGGACAAAGTTGGTTTGTTAAACTTCGAAGCATGTAAAACTAAACTCGTCTGTCATCTAAACTGGCCACGTGTGGGGCTAGCTTCTACTATTAAGTGCAGTCTTTGGGGGATAGATGGGTAGTTTCATTTTGTTCCAAGCTATATCTAATGCTTTTGAAAGAAGCATTTAAATGTGTATATATAAAAATTGTTGTGTTGTCTTGAGTGTTAAATTAGTTTTGTAAATAGTGGTAAAATGCTGGGGCCTTGTAAGATTGGAGTATTTTGGTTGAGGTTGGGGGTAGTATTGGTCCCAGCTTTCCTGAACCTATTGACAGTTTGGTCTTATGTAAAACAATTATAAGTATATATCCAAGCTTAAATAATAATTGACTCTGGTACATTTTAAATGAAAAAGAACATTATTCTCCCCTGTTAATCTATTTTTGGAATGTGATATTACTAGACTGCCATAAAGAAGAATAACCCCAGGAAGTACCTTCGCAGTGTAGGAGATGGAGAGACTGTGGAGTTTGATGTTGTTGAAGGAGAAAAGGTGAGGATGCTTTTTGTGTAAAGGTTTGACTTCAGTATGGAAATATTTTGGAGATCTCATCCAATAGGATGGTGGCTCTAATGTGGATGGATGTGTTCAGGTAACTTCATGAACACAGGTACATCAAGCCTAATGTGCTGGCTACAGTTAGAGGGCAGTCTCTTCAGAACAGTGAGGAGCTGATGTTTAGTCATTTCTGTGCACCTTTACACAGACACCACCCCCTGCCCTACATTTTAAGTTTTGTCCTTTGGGTTTTTCCCCTGGCTTTGTGTGAAGTTTGTTGACAGTATTCCCATTTCCTTTGTCACTATCAATATATAATGGCTTTTGTAGGGTGCGGAGGCAGCAAATGTTACAGGCCCTGGTGGAGTTCCAGTTCAAGGCAGTAAATACGCAGCAGACCGTAACCATTATAGACGCTATCCACGTCGTAGGGGTCCTCCACGCAATTACCAGCAGAATTACCAGAATAGTGAGAGTGGGGAAAAGAATGAGGGATCGGAGAGCGCTCCCGAAGGCCAGGCCCAACAACGCCGGCCCTACCGCAGGCGAAGGTTCCCACCTTACTACATGCGGAGACCCTATGGGCGTCGACCACAGTATTCCAACCCTCCTGTGCAAGGAGAAGTGATGGAGGTAAGTCTCACCAAAAAGGAAAAGATCTACAGCGTGTATAGCTTTTGTTGTTAACATTCGGGATTTGGATTTGTCTGGATTTTTCACTCTCACTGTTATTAATGTAGTAGGTTTGATTTCTGTTGTTTTTTCAGGGTGCTGACAACCAGGGTGCAGGAGAACAAGGTAGACAAGTGAGACAGAATATGTATCGAGGTTATAGACCACGATTCCGCAGGTATGGCCAATATTAACCGATTTCTTTTAAATTCCTCAACTGTATGTCAGCACTCAGCAGAATCACACTTTTCTGGCAGTCTTTTAGAGATAAATCTCTGTTAACACTTCACATTTTCTTTCATCAGCTACCTAAGAGCTGAACCTGAAGTCAGTTTTCTTTGATAACGTGTTCTTTGCGTCTTTTTTCCTGGCATTGTTTAAAAACAGCTTGTATGGATGAGGTCTACTTTATACATAATTGTTTTAAAACGAGGGTGTTCTTGAACAGGTAAGAGTAGTTTAAACCTGTTTTCTTGGCAGAGAATAAAGGTAAGGGTGATCTTTTAAGCATTAGGAGTATCTGAACTACACTGTGGCATACATGAAGAATGAGTGAATTTTACTCTGAGGTGGCATAATTTCCCATTAATCCCTTCTCAACTTAGGTATGTACTCATTTTGTCCCCCAAGTTACAAAATGAAAGCACTCCATTAAAAATAACATTTTGGGGGAAAAGGAACCAATCCCAGAATGATATTAGCCAATCTGCCTACCCGGGTATTAGAGGATTCTGCTGTGTGACAAATAGTTAATTGTAAGGTAATTATTAGAATAAGAACTCCACGAACCAGGCATATTTCAGTACATGGTTTTGTGTACCTTAAGGCAGTGTTTCCAATCCCAAAGTAAGGACAGAATAGAGTGGCAGTTCTTCAGAGTTGAAGCTTTAGGAATTATAAGGGATCTAACTGAAGTTACACCATGTATATATATTAGATAAGAATTTGGTGCACGGCAAGAATTTTGCATTAATAGCTAATGTCTTTGATTGTACTTTTGCTTTTGATGTGTGTTGTGCCTGAGTTAACAGAAATGAGCCAAGACCCTAACTGGTTTACTAAATGGAAGTTTCTGGTTCAGTAATGTGCAAGGAGGTTGTGTTGGCCATGTTGGTGACAGATAAATTCTTCCCTCTCCGGTGGGAAAGATGATTTTTGATGCTGACATTATAGGGTTTCGTTTTTTTTTTTTTCCCCCCCTGCGGGGAATTGAACTCACAACCTTGAGCTTGCCAGAGGGTTTTGTTTTTCTTGACCTGAACTGTGGCTCAAACTTTTAAACCCAGATACAGATTATTGTTGAAGTACTGCAGTCAGAATTACCACAAGATCATTTCCTAAAGTAGGCACTTGAGGCAGTCAGTACATCAGTCCATGGCTGAGACTCTGTCTCAAAAAAAAAAGAGGTTAGACTTAACAGCCTCGTTTTTAGTGTATAGAGTAGTTGTTACTGTCCAGTAGTTACGATAGTCGCGTTATGCATTTTGCTTTCAACCCTGCAGTGAGGGTGACAGTGTGGAGCTTTCCAGCCAGGAACGCGTGTGTAAATGAGCAGTGCGTGGAGTCAGGCATGAAATCCTGTCTGGGGAGGATCCAAGAATGAATTGAAAGAGGGATCCTAAGATAGAATTTTGTTGGCGTGGAAACAAATAGTTGGTAGTAAAGGGGAAATGTGAGGTCAAAAGGATTTTTATTTATTGGAAATGAAAACATTCATAGGCTGAAAAGAAAAGTACAGTTGGTAGCAGGAAAAGGAGGTAAGTCAAAAGAAGTAAAAGGTTTAGGACAAAGATATGAAGATTCTCCAGAAGAGGACAGAAAATTTGTAAGTAGTAGTGATTACAAACATAAAGTGAGTCCACCCAGAACAGTTGTATTTTTCCAGCCATTTGAGCAGAACACTCAGATTGTACAGACTTAGGGTTTCTCTGGCATTGGTTTATCCAGATGAAGATGGAGATAGGGCTTGGACATGTGAGTCATAATGAACTTCATACTGGGATAAGGGACTAAAAAATATTGGGCTGGTGAGATGGCTCAGCGGCATAAGCGCCTGCCTGGCAAGCGTGAGGGCCCGAGTTTGACTCCCGGATCCCACATACAAAAAAAGGGGCTGGTGATATCGCTCAGCGGCACGGGCGCCTGCTGGCGTGCGAGGTCCTGAGGTCGACCCCCCGGTACCCACAAAAAAAAAAAAAAAATTTATTTGGGCCGGTGAGATGGCTCAGTGGCGTAAGTGCCTGCCTTGCAAGCGCGAAGGCCCGAGTTCGACTCCCGGATCCCACATACGAAAAAGGGGCCGGTGATATCGCTCAGCGGCACGGGCGCCTGCTGGCGCACGAGGTCCTGAGGTCGACCCCCTGGTACCCACAAAAAAATAATAAATAAAAAATATTGAAGGGGAGTAATTGAGTCACGTGCTCAAAATTAAGAAAACCCAGGGAGAAAACACCAGGTTAGGAGGTGAACAATCTAAAAGATCAGGTTATTAGAAACTTTTATCTGGAACTGCAGTAGAAAAAGGATAATACATGCTACAGAGTCCAACATAAGGTTGAAAGCCTATAATTTTTTTTTTTTTTTTTTTTTTTTTGTGAGTACCGGGGGGTCGACCTCAGGACCTCGCGCGCCAACAGGCACCCGTGCCTCTGAGCAATATCACCGGCCCCTTTTTCGTATGTGGGATCCGGGAGTCGAACTTGGGCCCTCGCGCTTGCAAGGCAGGCGCTTACGCCACTGAGCCATCTCACCGGCCCGCCTATAATTTTTTGAAGCAAACTAGGAGAGCTGATTTAGAAACCACAGTAGGTAGTAAGGGTAGGACAAGCTACCATTTGGACAGCAGAGGAAAATCAAAGCACTCCTGCTAAAGGTTGATGAACTGAATCAAAAAGATGGGGAGGGGGTTTCAGAAGGAGAGGGTTAAGATGAGCAGATGGGAATTTTGGAGGATTTAGATGCTAAAAAATGGAATTTGTAGAGGTAAATGTGAACTTCATCTATGAGTATGAAAGGGGAAAAGGACAAGAAGATATCATTTCCTAATCACTACCCCTAAAAAACTAGTATCTTCTACTTGGTGAAGAGTCAATCTTTAATTGAGGCCATTGGAAATGATACGTTGATGGAACGTACCATTTGAACCGTGGGTTTTTTAAAGTGTACAGCCCACTGGCTTTTAATCTACTTTCTGTCTTGTAACTTACCGACATTTCATGTGTGGAGTCACACGGTATGTCTTGTTTCTGGCTGCTTTGACACAGCACAGTGTTTCCAGAGGTTCTTTATTTTTTATGTCATAGTGTGCATCAGCATTGGTTCCTTCTTATGCCAGTCATGTTCCATTGCATGGATGTGCCACTTGTCCTCAGTTCTGAGAGCTGTTTGGGTTATTTCCACTTTTTGGCTTTTGGAAATGTAATTCGCAAGCACACAAGTTTTTGTGCATAGTCCCTCTGGGGTAACTTGGAGGAACTGCCAGAATGACAAATTGCTGTGTATTTGTTGGTATGAAGGAGACATCTTTTCTTTGGTTTTGATTTCTTGTTATTTAAGCAAGTATTTTTCAGTAAAGGTTAGTGGCACATGCTTTCAAGCTCGGTTATCATAAAGCCCATTTAAAAATCTTTGTAAATGACATTAGAGTGTGATGGTATTGTACCACTATTAGCTAGCTTGTAATGGATTAGCCAAGTTTGCCAATCCCTTAAAGCCACTTTTTAATTGACATATAATATTCGTGCATATATTCTTTTGGGGGGGGCGGGTACCGGGAGTTGACCTCAGGACCTTGCACGCCAGCAGGCGCCCGTGCTGCTGAGCGATATCACCGGCCCTTTTTTCATACGTGGGTTCCGGGAGTTGTACTCTGGCCCTCGCGCTTGCCAGGCAGGCGCTTACGCCGCTGAGCCATCTCACCGGCCCTGTGCATATATTCTGATACGTATGTAGTGTATAATTGGATCAGGGTAATGAGCATTTCTGTCTTGTTGAACGTTTATTTTTCTGTGTTTGGTACCTTCAGACTCCTAGTTATTTTGAAATAGATTAATTGAAAAACTAATTTTGTTTGTTTTGAGAGAGGGTCTCACTAGGCTGGTCTTGAACTCACTGTGTAGCCCAAGTTGGCCTTGAACTTGGGGTGATCTTCCTGCCTCATGTTCCTGAGTGCTAGAAACATAGGCATGTGCCACCACAACTAGTTTTTTGAGACAAGGTCTCAGAATGTACCCCAGGCTGGCGTCAGACTCGAAGTGATCCTCCTGCCTCAGCCTCCTGAGTTACTGGGATTACAGATGTGCAACACTATGCCCAGGCTGTGTGAAACTAGTTTTTTGTTTGTTTTGTTTTGTTTTTTTGTGGGTACCGGGGGTTGACCTCAGGACCTCGCACACCAGCAGGCGCCCGCGCCGCTGAGCCAATATCACTGGCCCTTTATTCGTATGTGGGTTCCGGGAGAGTCGAACTCGGGCCCTCGCGCTTGCCAGGCAGGCACTTACGCTGCTGAGTCATCTCACCGGCCCATGAAACTAGTTTTTTTTTTTTTTTTTTTGTGGGTACCGGGGGGTCGACCTCAGGACCTCGCGCACCAACAGGCGCCCGTGCCGCTGAGCGATATCACCGGCCCCTTTTTCGTATGTGGGATCCGGGAGTTGAACTCGGGCCCTCGCGCTTGCAAGACAGGCGCTTACGCTGCTGAGCCATCTCACCGGCCCTGAAACTAGTTTTAAATACTCATCTTTCTGTCTCCTTGTATAAAATCACCACACTCAGTTTATAAACTAAGTTTGCTCTTCGTTTTTTTTTTTTTTTTTAACTTTCTGCACGCCACTTTGATCACACAAGTGGCCAGATAGGACTATTTACTGTAGTTGACTAAACCAAGTACATATTAACATAGGTAATGCAGATTGAAAAAAGTTGGTGCTAATCATTCCTAAGTTTTCATAATGTTCGTTCCAGGGGCCCTCCTCGCCAAAGACAGCCTAGAGAGGACGGCAATGAAGAGGATAAGGAAAATCAAGGAGATGAGACCCAAGGTCAGCAGCCACCTCAACGTCGGTACCGTCGCAACTTCAATTACCGACGCAGACGCCCAGAAAACCCTAAACCACAAGATGGCAAAGAGACAAAAGCAGCCGATCCACCAACCGAGAATTCGTCCGCTCCCGAGGCTGAGCAGGGCGGGGCTGAGTAAATGCCGGCTTAACATCTCTACCATCATCCGGGTAAGTGGGTGTGGCTAGCCTTCTGGCCTCAAGGTGATGGGATTCAAATTTACTACATTTTAGGAGTGTTGAGAATTGACCATATTTGGCCCCTCTGACTACTCTGAGTAACTTCTGGGATTTCATCCGTAAGCTAAGGAAAATTTTGCTTAAGCTTACTCTGAGAAGTATGTTAATTACACTGTGTTATATATGCTTAATTTTTTTTAATGGACTGGACACTATTTTGACATTTTCTAAAACTTTATTGGTACATTTGAGATATACATAATAACATTCATCATACGGAATTTGTACCTGTACATAATATTACATAATATATTTGTTGCTGCTTTTTTTCCCATTCTCTCCCCTCCCTTCAACCCCTCTTCCCCTGCTTAACTACAGAAGCTTTGTTTCCCTTTTTTTTTCCTTCTACCCATTTCCCAATATCTATTACACATTTTGGTCCTTATTTTCAGTTTCACACACCAGAGAAACAATGCAGTATTTAAACATGTGTCTGATTTCACTTGAGTGTGGTCTCAAGATGCATCCATTTAGCTAGAAATGTTGCAAGGTTATCCTTCTTTATGGGAGAGTGATACTCCATTGCATTAAAAAACAAAACACATCTTTATCCATTGATGGGCATTTGGGCTGTTTCCAAGATTCAGCTATTACAAACTGCTGTTATAAACATAGGTGTGCATATATCTCTGTAGCATGACGCTTTTAAGGGAAAATACCAAGAAGGAATAGCTGGGTCAAATGGAACCTCTAGTTTTAGTGTGTTGTTCTTTTGTTTTTTAATATGCGGGTACTGGCAGTCGAACTCAGGACCTCGCGCTTGCCAGGCAGGCGCTTATGCTGCTGAGCTATATCACCAGCCCCAGTTTTAGTTTTTTGAGGAATCTCCACACTGATTTCCACAGTGTTTGTACCAGTCTATAGTCCCACCAACGGTGGAGAAGGGCTCCTTTTTCCCCACATCCCCGTGAGCATTCGTTATTGGTTGCTGTTTTGATGATAGCCGTTCTTTCTGGAGTGAAATGGAATCTCAGCGTTTTAATTTGCATCTCTTGAATGACCAGTGATGTTGAACATTTTTTCATATATTTAGTTGCTGCTTCTATTTCATCTGAGAGGGGTCTGTTCATTTCAGATGCCCACTTTTGGATTGGGTCTTTAAATTTGGTGGGGTCTTTTTTTTTTTTTTTTTTTTTTTTTTTAGTTCTTTATATATTCTAGGTATTAGTATTTTGAGGAACAGTTGGTAAAAAAATTTTCCCACACTGTGGGTTGTCTTTTCACCCTGTTGGTGATTTATTTTGCTGTGCAAAATCTCTTTCATAAGGTGAAAGTAAGATCCTAGTTGTTGATTTTTTTTTTTTTGTGATATTTCCTGTGCGATCGGGGTTTTGTTCATAAAGTCTTTGCCTATACCTATGTCTTCCAGAGTTCTACCTATTCTATCTTCCAGCAGATTTAGTGTTTCTGTTTTAATATTTAGCTCTTTGATCCATTTCAATTTTAGTTTGATAAATGGTGAAAGATAAGAGTTTAGTTTTAATCTTCGGCATGTGGAAAGGCAGTTTTTTCATCGCCATTTAATGAAGAGGCTATCTTTCTTCCAGTGAGGTGTTTGTATGCTTTATTTTTAAAAAGAAGTGAAGTAGTTATTAGAACTAGTAGTCTAGATGATGAGGCCAGGTAACTTTTGCTGTTGGGAAAGATAGGAGATTTCCATGTTTGACTTCTTGGTATTCAGAATGACTCGTATTTTAATTAAAAGTGCCCATAAGGTTACTAATTCTTCTGGCAGATCAAAACATTATTGTAGATTATTCTCATTTCTTTTGTTACCCTTAAATTCCCAAATTAAGGAGTTCTTTTGTGTGTATAGCATTTTATTTGATATCAAGAGACATAATTGTCTCTTTGGCTCTGAAATTGTTTTCAGCCAGTGGTACTTGAGTTTTTTCCTTTGTATGTTTTCTGGATGGCAGAAAGTGATCTGTTCGGGCTGTAAGCTGCTTATTTTAGGTTAAACCAGTGAGATTTGTTAAGTGTTTTCCTTACCCAGAGCTGATGAGATCCTGAGCATTGCAATGAGTTATACATTGCTAACCTTTTATTTCTTTTTTCTTTGCAGTTTAGTCATCCAGCAAGAAGAAACGAATAGGAAATTCCAGCAATAAGAAATGAACAAAAGATTGGAACTGAAGACCTTAAGTGCTTGCTTTTTGCCCGTTGACCAGATAAATAGAACTATCTGCATTATCTATGCAGCCCAATGGGGTTTTTATTATTTTTACCTAAAGACGTCTCTTTTTGGTAATGACAAACGTGTTTTTTAAAAAAAAAGCCTGGTTTTTCTCAATACACCTTTAAAGGTTTTTAAATTGTTTCATATCTGGTCAAGTTGAGATTTTTAAGAGCTTCATTTTTAATTTGTAATAAAAGTTTACAACTTGATTTTTTCAAAAAAGTCAACAAACTGCAAGCACCTGTTAATAAAGGTCTTAAATAATTGTCTTTGTGTATATCTCTGTGTGGTTTCGTTTTAGCAAGTCTTTCGGTGTTCGTGGGACCCTTAGCTTAAACCAGTCTGCAGATGGATAATAAAGAATCCCATCAAGGAAAATTACTTTAAAAATCTGTAATCCTTTTTTTGTGTGTGTGGGTTTATAGTGAAAATTAGAAAATAATGTATTTGGTAAATTGTTTTTCATTTAAGGATGAGCTTATCTGTCAGGAATGCTTTATAGAAATAGTAATATAGTATAAGTTTTGTGAAGCTTTCTTTTGATGGGAAGCAGTGGTAAAGGGAAGGGGGGTGTTCTCTAGCATAGACTGACTGGATTTGGATTCCTGTTCCACTTAGCTGTCATTGTAATAGAATTATTTCAACTGCCAGTTGCCAGCGCCCGCTGTCGAGTCAGGTGTGCTCCCTGATGACTGGCTCAGCTCCTGTGATAGAGAACACTAATGGCTGTGGGAAGGCTGCTCAAATGGTAAAATTGTTATTTTTATGGTCTCTACACCTTGTAGCTTAAGCCTTATCTGGCTGTTCTTTAATGGTAAGATATTCTTTGGCCTACGTTACAGAATAATCAGTTACTGCATTACTACTTTAAAAATGGGTTGTCCAAGAACAGTTGTTTGAGACAAGGTCTCTCTAAATTGCCTAAGCTCAAACTTGTGGTTCTCCTGCCTCAGTCTCCCAGAGTGCTGGGATTACAAGCATGCGCCTCCTGGTCTGCTGTCAGAGCCCGGGGAAGACATGGGCTCGTAGGATAGGATGGAGTGCATCCAGAGGCCGTGTAGTGCTGTGCAAGGCCAGGCAGTGGTGCCTCTTTCCAGAACATGCTCAGGGTTCGCAGAACAGCTCATACTGGGCTTAAGACTTGTGGGTGTGGTAGGCAAAAGGGTTGCCTTCCATTAGCATTTGCTGAAAGTCTTACAAATCAAGTTGGGACCAACTGTTTGCCATAGAGCCTATAAATTGAAAGACAGATATTTTTACCCCATTTAGTTGTAGATATTCATGCCACAGAAAGTGTTAATGCCCATATCTTGCAGGTGATTTCTGAGATACCCAGTGTTGCCAAGAGTACAGTGGAGAAAGTTTGAGTGCTACTGGTGGTAAGATACTTAACAGTTACGTATATGTGATTTACATATAGACCCTCAAGAGTCTTATTTGCTCATAGGCAGGGCCTTTTGAAAGATGATTAAATCATGAGGGCACTGTCCAAATGTTGTCTTAGGAGGTGGGGCACTGGGGAGGACCTGGAAGGGTGTGTCTCCTCTCCTGGCTCCTAGATTCTTTGCTTCCTGACCACTGTGAGGTGAGCAGCTTTTCCTTTTTTTCTTTTTGTTTTTTTTGGGGGGGGGGTGGGGTTTTTTTGTGGGTACCGGGGGTCAACCTCAGGACCTCACGCGCCAACAGGCACCCGTGCCGCTGAGCAATATCACTGGCCCCTTTTTCGTATGTGGGATCCGGGAGTCGAACTCGGGCCCTCGCACTTGCTGGGCAGGTGCTTAGGCCGCTGAGCCATCTCACCGGCCCTTTTCCTTTTAAGCTGTGGGTGTCAGGTATTTTGTCCCAGGGACAAGGAAAGTGACTAAGGCAGTTATGTATGTAGTGGAAGTGGAGAGGCCAGCAATATTGATTAAATAGCTAATGTTAAATGTTTTAAAAGTGAAGAAAAGTTAGGGTAGGTACTGTTGCTGCCAGTGTTACAAACGTGTTCTTTGAATATGTTTACTCTGAGTTTTGTAAGGATTTCAGAGCCCGTGCGTCTTTGTAAGACAACACAGCACATGGGGCCAGGATGCAAGTTTAGATCCTGGCCTCCCAAGTCCGATACAGCAGCATGAGATTGGCAGCCACAACACTTCCAGGTGGCTATACACTCCATTTTGCTGGAGAGGGTGGGAGCAGTATACACTCCATTTTGCTGGAGAGGGTGGGAGCAGTATACACTCCATTTTGCTGGAGAGGGTGGGAGCAGTGCTTTGGAGCAGCAGCAACAGCAGTGGCTTCCTTGTCTGGCAAATCCCCCTTGTAGTAGTCTCTACCCTTGAGCCTAGCTCAGAGAGCTAGACATAATTCTATTCTGGAAACTGGCTGGAGCAGTGAGCAAGGGGAAATGGGAAGGAGTTTTGTTCCCTGTCATATCAGACTATTCTGCTCCCTTGAAAATGATCAAAGGGTGCTTGCCGTCATGGTTTCTGTTGGGCATTAGTATAGAGGACTTACAGCAAACGGCCCTGTGGCACATGTGTTACTGTGTTTCCTTTTAAGGCAAAAGCTTTTTCTAAAAACCGTAGTCGGGTTTAATTGCAGTGTTGGCACTTGGCAATAAGTGGATTTTGGGTTGCAGTTTGGGCACTTGGTCTCTAAAGGTTTGCCATCATTCGCTTAGGCAGTGCAGTAAGAAATAGAGAAGAATTGGAAAGGAAACTGCACAGCTAGTGCTGGCTACAAAGATAAACTAGAATTCACTAAAAATTGACTAAGCCATATTTTCATAGGTACACATTTATTCATGGTAGTATTAAGGAAATTGAAAGATCTCTGGGAAGGAACCCCATTATTGAAAGATGGTTAAAGATGGTCTTTCATGTTTTTGGATATTGACTCAGTACGTCATTTCCTCATTCAGTGTATTTCAGTTAAAAGATCTTTGTTTTTGATTTGCTGGGTCTTGGAAAGCAAACGGGTTTTTTCAAAATGAAAGACTGCTGGCAGGTAGAGGGTTGAATTTAAGTGCCAAGTAAATGGAGAAAATAAAAAGCATACGTATTGAAAGTGAGCACAAGGATATACTTGACACGTGACCTTCCCAGTGTCCACTCTCCCATTCCCAGGTCCAGGGCTGAATCCTGAATGGCCAAACAGAATCAGTGTCCTCTAGTGACTAGAACTGGTGCAAGGTGGGCGGGTGGGTTGGCCCAAGGAGCTGGAAGGGTGTAAGATGGCCCTAGGCTGGGCTGAGGTGTGCAGTTATCCTAATGACAAAACTAGGTTGTGACTATGCAAAAGGGAGGCAGGAAGAGGAAGAAAGGTGATTTGATGTGAAGAAATAGACCATGGTGTTAAGTCGCTTTTCTGTGTGGGTACTGGCAAATTGCCACAAGTGGTGGTTGAAGCAGTGGGGATTAGAAGGATGATGTTGGTGACCCAGGATGAATTTAGTTCAAAGAAGCAGACTTTAAAGAAGTTGGGGTCTTTGAGGGCTTAGGGGACGGGAAGGAAAAGTTTAGAAATGGCAGTGGTGTAATGTAGATCCCACCACCAAGCACTGTGGTATTTAGTGTGTGGGAGGAGAAAAAACTACTACTCACAGGACTCCAAAGGAAGACGTCCTCGGGATGAGTGATGAGAGGGAAGTGAGAACAGGTGAGGCTGCTGACTCAGTTCCAGAGGACACTGAGAGGAACGAAAAGAGGCTTTATTGGGTCACGTAAGAAAATGAAGCTGGATATGGTGCACACCTGTAATCCGAGGTTTTGAGTGACAGCTCGCAGAGGACCTTGGTTGTCAGGTAGACGGGTACACAGCTAGTGTAAGGCAGGACAGGTTCAGTTGTGAGGTTCGGGGGAAGGGTTACCATCTGGCCTTGTGAGGCTGGATTGAAGCCATGAAAGGGCAGTCGTGCTGAGAGCTCTGCCTCTGCAAAGAGTGTCCCTCCACTGTTCGTGAGGCGTGAGGGGCTGCCTACGTCCTTTTTAACCTGGCTGCCAATTTGTAAAAGTTAGGGAAGTTACAGAAGTGGACTGACTGCTGGCTTGTACCGTGTTTACCCCTAGCCTGGTAAGTTTTTAGCCTCTGTCACTGATACTCTGGATAGCCCTTTTCTGCACTGTGGTTTTATTCTATCTGGGCCAAAGAGCTGATACTAGGGATGCTGGGTTTTATTTTATTTTTCTGGGTTTTTAAATAGAGCAAACTTCACTTTAGAATGTTTATTCTGGGGCCAAAAGTCTGATGAGAACAGAAATGACCAACCTGGACATTGTTACAGATGTCCAGATAAGTGATGAGACCTGGCCCAGAAATATGGCAGAAAGGGGGTGAAATGTGAGATGTCTTCAGCAGTGGAGTTGAGTGCAGGAGTGAAGGAGGGAGTTGGTGCACACTGTGTCCTTCACTGGGGTAGGGTGCGCACAGGGTTTGGAGGGGCCTGAGTTCAGGCTTGGATGAGCACGAGGTTCCTGTGGGCATGCCTGAAGAGCATGCAGGCAGGCAGGTTTGGGGCCAAGGATGAGGGGCAGGCGGAGCCCAAATGTTTGACACTTATTAGGTGGCTATCAGTTATGCATTCCCACATCTGTGAAGAGAAGGGTGGGGACCCAGACTTTAGAACAAGGCCAAGGGCAGGGGCAGTAACCAGAAGTCGTGGCAGGTTGGAGTGGCATGTCACAGAATCCTAGAGACCAAAGTGAGTAATGGTTCAGTGAGCATCAAAGCCAAGAGATCAAAAAGAGGGTTGAAAGTGTCCACTGGGCTTAGCAATGAGGAGGCTACTGGCAGGAGCAGGCCCATGGGCCCATGGAGGTGGACTCCAGAGGCAGGTGTTAACAGGACTGCCACAGTGGGCTTGCTACTGCCCCGGCCTTCCCTGCTCAGTGATAGCTGTTCCATCCTGAGGGTCTGGAACCCTCAGGAGTCCTTGAGCCAGCAGGTTAACTGGTGCTGACTGCTTCACTGTCTCCAGCCACACAGGACTTGACCCCCACCATCTCTCACCTGGATGGACCTCCTGCCCACCTTAGAACTGTTGGGCCTGGGGACGCTCCTGCTCAAAACCCTGCAGAGACTTCCAGGCTCACTTGGGAGCAGAAGTCAGCATCCAGCGGGAGCCTCACAGTGTGCCCCACCTGCCCCACCACCATGTCTACTGCTCTCCCCTGGTTTACTCCACTCCAGCCTCCCAGCTTCCTTCTCCCTCAGCAAGCCAGGCACTCCAGCCACTTGCTTGTCCCTCTTGGCTGGAAGAATATTACCCCAGATGAGTAACTGGTGTTGTCCCTCCATCCTTTTAGGCCTTTTAGTCAGGAAGGCCTTTCCTGCCCGCCTTGTTGGAACAGGCAGCCCTTTCCCATGACCTGCTCTCCTGAATTCCTTGCCTGTTTGACTTCTCCATGGACCATAGCATCTGCTAATCTATATTTACTTGTTTATTATCTGTCTCTGATAAAAAGCAAGCTCCATAAGGGTAGAGATTTTTGTTTTGTTCACTGCTGCTGTATCCCAGCATCCACAACAAGGCTGAAAGAGTACAGAACAAAAGCTCAGTAAATATGTTGAAACTAATAAATGACCATGAAGAGACTTGGCAGTGGGATGAAGAAAGTGACGGCTGCGGCTGGAAGAGAGGGTATAGGTAGTGTGATCTTGTGTCACCCTGTCTGGGCTGCTGCACCTGGGTGGCTTAAGCAACAGTTCTGGAGGTTGTGGAAACCAAGTCAATGTTGGACTTGACTCTTAGGGCTTGCAGAAGGCCGCTTACTGTGTGCTCAACATGGCAGAGAGAGAGTTCTTTGATATCTCTTAGAAGGGCACCAATCCCTCACGACTTCAGGTAAACCTAATTACTTTCTGCTGTAGTTTGGGTTTGGAATGCCCCCAAAGTCCCAGGTGTTCAATAAAGCCCCAGTCTCCAGCCTATGGCCTCCTGGCAGGTGGTGGAGGGTCTCGGGTCATTGAGGGTGCACTCTTGGAGGGGATTGTCGGCCTCTGGTCCCTTCCCCTCTCCTGTCCTGGCTGAGGTAGGCAGTTTGTTCACTGTGCACTCCGTGCTGAGATACAATGCCTCTCTGTAGGGCCAAAAGTAGCAGGACTTTTCCATAGCTGGAAACTTATGAAACCATGAGTGAGAACAAACCTTTCCTCGTATAAATCAGTCATCTCAGGCGTTTTGTTACAGTAAAAGCTGACTAGCACGCTTCCCAAAGGCTTCTCCTAATACCATCACAGTAGGGGAGAGGGATGCAATTCAATCCCCTACACCATTAACCAAGTAGAATTTTCTTGAGAATAAAAAACTGCGGTTATCAATGATGCTGGAACAAAAGGTTTAACTGGATCTGCTTTTTTTTTTCTTCTTTCTGTACTGGGGATTGAACCCAAGGCATCACACATGCTAGCCAAGCACTCCACTGCTGAGTTATTTCCCTACCGCTGTTTGTTTGTTTATTTATTTATCTATTTATTTATTTATTTATTTATGAGTCAGAAGTTACCCAGGCTGGCCTCAAACCTACAGTCCTGCTTCACGCAGCCTCCCGAGTAGCTAGGATCACAGGTGTGTGTTACTGTGCGTACCCAGCTAGCCAGGGTCCTCCACACACTCCTGTAGTGAGGGTCAAAACCAGGAGTGTTCTACCTCAGCCCTTTTTATTTTGAGACCAGGTCTCACTAAATTACCCAGGTGGGACTCAAACTTGCAATTCTCCTGCCTCAGCCTTTCTCAGTGCTCAGGGCTTTTTCCTTTCTAACTATCCTAAAAGTAGGTCAAGTTAAGGAAAGAGGTTTTTAGGTTTCGTAGACATGTTTGTAAGGGGAAGGAAAAGAAGCTAATCAAGATGGAAGCTTTACAGTTAGGACACAAATACCTCATTTTACTCTGTGCATAAAATTTAATTTTCATAAATCGTTTTGAGACCCCAGGGGGAAAAGTGGCTTGAAGTCAGAAAACCTGAGTTCCAGCCCTGCCAGTGAAATTTCCAGAGCCTCACTAGCCTAGTTTGCAAAGGGAGCTAAGATTACTACTTACCATATACGAGTAGACTGAGGCTAGAAGAGCCATGAAGCAGACTGTTGGTTGGCAACCCAGGAAGCCACTCGTAATCCACTTCTTCCTCATCAGCTTCACAGCACAGAAGCTGAAACTGCAACCCCTTTGCTTACTTGTCTCCTTTGCAGGTAGAGTCATTGGCCACATAACTCAGTTCTATGAGACACAGGAAGTCGGCTAGGTTTCTGAAAAGGATTTTCTCAAATGCTCTGCCATACATCATCCACTGCTCCCTGTCTTAAGAGTGTGGGGCTGCAGTGGACACCCCACACCATAACGATCAAGGGAAGGCCAGAAGTGCAGGGATACAGGTCAAGTCCTAACAGTGTTCATCTCCTATACTGGAAATTACTTACCTGTGGAATTCTTGTTATGGGAAAAGAATTACACGCCAATTTCAGAGAGAGAGAGAGAGAGAGAGAGAGAACTTCCTAAAGTTGCGAGGATTAAGTGAGGCTAAATGAGATGTTAATACCTGACCTTGTGTTAGTGCTCCATAAATGCTGGCTATTATTGCGGTAATATTGTCAGGGTCAACGGAGGGAACAGCTGTAAAACTTGTAAACTAGGGGTTACATTGAGAAGGTGGCTTCAACTACAGAGACCCTAACTTACAAAGGACCAAAATTACTTTGCTCTGAAATTTCTCACCACATTTGCCTCGAGGCCATGCCATGCAGGTGACCCCAGGCTGAGGACTGAGCATGACAGGGATTCTAAAGCAGGTCTAATCCTGGAGATGGGGGCTCCTCTGACAGCAGACAATGCCTGCGTGACCCCGCGATGGCCTTAGCAAATTTTCCTTAGGCTGCATACTTGTCCAGGATGCTTCTACCCAACATTCTTCCAGTCAGAGTGAGGCCTACATCACTAATGTCGCTCCCAACTCTCACAAATGTTCCTTAGTAAAATTCTTACATATTCAGTCCCCTTTGAGGGCTCATTGCTTGGAAGACTAACATAAGAAGTGTCATAAAAAAGTAAGGAGATGAGAAAGGCTTCTGAGAAGATGGCTAAGTAAGAGCATCTAGCATCTGACAAACCAGAACTCCTGGATCTCACTGTCAGTTTTTATATAATACTGAAGTTACGATGGGCTAAACTCAAATTCAGGTGTTACAACTTTAGTATGTTAAACGTAATCCTCGTGGTAATCACAAGGGAAATAGCTATAGAATGTACACAAAATGAAATGAGAATGAATTTAAAATATTTTACTACTCCAAATCAACTACATATAAAAGACAGTAATGTCAGAAATGCCTGGCATGGTGGCACACACCTGTAATCTCACCATTTGGGAAGTGGAGGCAGGAGGATTGCTAGGAGGTCAAGGCCAGCCTAAGATACAGTCAGTTCAAGGCCAGTGTGAACTTCAGAGCAAGACCCTGTCTTAAAAAAACAAGAAAGAAGAAGGGAAGAAAGGAAAGAAAGAAAAAGAAAGAAAGAGAATATTAAACCAGGAGTGGTGGCTCATGCCTGTCGTACCAGCACTTAGCAGGCTGAGGCAGGAGGGTTCATTGTGGCCAGCCTGGACTACATAGTGAGTTGAAGACTAGCCTGAACTACATAGCAAGACCCTGTCTCAAAAAAAAAAAAAAAAAAAAAAAGACAATCTCAAAACAAAAGAAGGAAAATTGGAAAAATTACAAATTTGTCAAAATTAAACAGCAACATTATTTTTTCTTTTTCTGGCAGGTCTGGGAGATAGAACTTGGGGCCCACGTATGCAGAGCACATATTTTACCACTGAGTTACATACTCAACTCAGAAATGAAACACAACACAGAAATGAAAGTGGGAACATTACTACTGGTTCTATAGAAATAAAAAGTATTATAAAGGCAGGTGTGATGTGATGCCAGCACTCTGGGAGGCTGAAGCAGGAGGATCAAAAGTTTGAGCCTTACATGGGCAATTTAGCAACTTAGTGAAACTTTGCCTCAAAATAAAAAGTAAAAAGGGCTGTTAATATGTAGCTCAGTGTGAGGCCCTGGGTTCAATTTCCAGTAACTCCCCAAGACTCTTCTCTTTTTTTTCTTTGGTCCATCTAGCTAAACATTTGTCAGTTTTGTTTACATTTTTAAAAAACAAATTTTGTTGTGTTGATTTTATCTGCTCTTTTCCTAGCCTCTATTTCATTTATAATCGTTATTATTTCCTTCCTTCTGGTTGCTTTGGGTTTAATTTTTTCTGTTTTTTCAATACCAGGTACTGAACCCAAGGCCTTCACACTAAGCTGCATCCCAGCCCTTTCTTTTTAATTTTATGATGGGGTCTTAAGTCATTAAGTTGCCCAGGCTGGACTCAAACTTGTGATCTGCCTGCCTCAGCCTCTCAGTCTGCTGCAATTACAGATGTGTGCCACCACCTCGGTCATATGTTGATCTTGTATCCTATATGTTACTGAATTTATTTATTTATTTATTTTTAATTTTTTTGGTACCGGAAATAGAACTCAGGACCTTGCACTTGCCAGGCAGGCACTGTGCCACTGAGCTGTATCTCCGGCCCTATTTATCAGTTTTAACTGTTTTTTTGTTTTTGCTGGAACCTTAAACTATATATATGTATATTTATGTCATGCCAGCTGCGGTGGTGCATGCCTGTTATCCCAGCTGTTTGAGAGTCTGAGACAGGAGGACTGTGAACTCAAGGCCAGCATGGGTGACAGTGAGACTCTGTGTCAAAATAAAATAGACAGGGACAGGGACATAGTTTAATGGCAGAGTACTTGCCTAGCTGGTGTGAGGTCCTGGGTTCAATCTCCAGTGCTGAAAAAAGCAAAACAAAACAAACAAAAAAACAAAACAGAAAGCAAATCATGTCATGTGCAAACAGGGATGATTTGACTTCCTCCTTTGCAACTTGGACATCCTTTATTTTTTTACCTGCCTGGTTGCTCTGGTTCAGACTTCTGGTACAACGTTGACTACAAGTAGTGAAAGTGGGCATTGGTGTCTTGTTCCCAATCTTAGAGGAAGCACTTTCAAGTTTCCCGTATTCAGTATAACATTAGCTGAGGGCTTGTCATAGTAATTGTGTTGCAGTGTGTTAGCTCTATATTTAGAGTTCGTTTATTTTTATCATGAAGTGATATTGGCTTTTGTAGAATGTTTTTTCTGCATCTACTGAGATGATCATATGGTTTTGTCCTTTGTTTTGTTGATGTGTCGCATTTATTGATTTACATATGTTGAACTATCTTTGCTTCCAGGAGGTAACTCCTACTTGATTGATCATGGTGTATGAACTTTCTGATATGCTGCTGGGTTTGATTTGCGAGTATTTCACTGATAATTTTTTCCATCTATGGTTATCAGGGATACTCCTGTGTAATTTTCTTTTTTCTTCTTTTTTATTTTTTAATTTTTCTTAATTTTTATTTTTATTAATACACATTTGCAGTACATAATGATTACATTCATTGTGGGGAGTTGGCACATGTACATAACACATCATAATTATTTTTATGTCCTTTCTCTTAAAAAAAAATTCTTGCCAGTCATGGTGGCACACACCTGTAATCCCAGCACTCAGGAGGCTGAGGCAGGAGGATTGCTGCGAGTTCGAGGCCAACCTGGGCTACAAAGTGAGTTCAAGGCCAGGCTGAGCTACATAACAAGATCCTGTCTAAAAAAAAAAAAAAAATTCTTTATTGTTGTTGTATTGTGTCCTTGTCTAGTTTATTGCCTCCTTTAAGGGAATCCTACATCTAGAAGTGAAAGTATAATAACCACCATCATGAAAACACAAGACAGTATAAAATTCAACTGATAGAAAAGGTACACAGATGAGTAAGAGGAAGGAATCAATCCTTATTACCACAGAAAACCATCAAACCAAGATTAGTAAGAGGAAGAGAGGCAAAAGACAACTAACAAAATTGTAAGAGTAGGTTATTGTGCATCAATAATGAATGTAAATATGTGAATTCTATAGTTAAAAGATACAGACTTTAAAAAAAGATATGGATGAATGGATTTAAAAATAAGGCCCAATATATGTTGTCATCAAGAAACTCACTTCACCGGTAAAGACATAGGTAGACTGAAAGTGAAGAGAGGGAAAAAGAGTCTGTGCACGCCACAAGGACACTGCCACTTCTCTACTATCTGCCAGTGTATGTTCTCAGCCACTCCAATTGGAATATGTTGTTTATTCTTTGCTGTGTTCCATTTTTATAGATGGGGGCAAGCAACAGTCAATTCTTTTGGCTATCTTGCTGACATTATTCACCTAAATATCATTTTGTTTATTTATTTATTTGTTTGGGTTTTTTGAGACAGGGTCTTGCTATGTATTCCAAGCTGGCCTTGAACTCACTACATAGCCCAAGCTGGCCTTGAACTTGCAGCAGTCCTCCTGCCTCAGCCTCCTGAGTGCTAGGATTACAGGCGTGAGCCACCACCTCTGGCTTCCTTGTTTATTTTAATGCTCAACTGATCACAGATGAAACCAGTGGGAGCACATTTAATCTGGCTTCTGTATCCTTTGTACATGTCTCCATTAATCCTTGAGCCATTTCTTACTTTCTGGAACACCAAGATACTCAAAGTTTTGTATTTTCTCTACCCTAACGTTATGTTTTAGGGCCGTATTAGCTTTCTATTGTTGGAACAAAATACCTGACATATACAACTTAAAAGATGAAGGGTTTGTTTTGACTCATAGTTTTAGAGGTTTGTTCCATAGTCATCTGGCTTTAAGGCAGAAGCGTCTCGGGAAGGGTACAGCCAAAAAAGCTGCTCACCTTGGTGGCTGGAAGCAGAGAAAGCAAGGGAGAGAAGCAAAGGAAAGATATACTCTTCAAGGGCTCCCAGGGACCCACTGTCTCCAAACAGTTCCCGCCTCCTGACAGCACGCTGAGCTCTGAATGCATCCGTAGATCCATCCATTGATGAGGTTAGCACCCCATGATCTAATTGACTTCCAAAAGCCTCACTCTGAACCCATGAATCTTTGGGGGGATATTTCAATCCAAACCATAACACCCTAGAATCAGCCACTTCTCCATAGAGCCCTGGTACCTTTTTGTGGAGAATAATATTCAGAAATCAAGATATGGGTGGGTGTGGTGGCACACGCCTGTAATCCCAGCACTTGGGAGGCTGAGGCAGGAGGATCACCACAAGTTTGAGGCCAGCCTGGACTACATAGCCGTCTCAAAAAAAAAAAAAAAAAATCAGGGCCGGTGAGATAGCTCAGTGGCATAAGTGCCTGCCTGGTAAGCGTGAGGTCCTGAGTTCGACTCCCGGTACCCACATTAAAAAAAAAATCAATATATCGACTTTAGCCATGCCCATTGGTACTTGCTAATGAAAGTCTTAGTATCCTTGCTACTAAGACTTCCTAGAGGTTGAGCTCATGGGTATGTGTGTCTCATGTCATGGGTATGTGCAGGTATACTCATATACACATTTATCAGTGCCTATTTTGGTATTTACTCCCATATATTAAAAAACCAGGGCTGGGGATATAGCTCAGTGGCACAGTGCCTGCCTGGCAAGCACGAGGTCATGAGTTTGATTCCCAGTACCAAAAAAGAAAAACAAAAAAAAAACAAAAAACAAAAAACAAAAAACAAGTTCATCCACTCTTGGATTTATTTGTTCTAGCCTTCCCTCTTTCCAGTTTTGCAACCTATTCTCCATCAGTGAACAGCCTGGCTTTATCTTTAGTATATCCACTTATTTATTTGTTCAGTCCCCTTGTAGGTGACCAGTCTCCAGCCATGCCAGTCAGTGACCCCTTGACATTGTGGGGACCTCTGGGGCACTGTGTGGCTGAGGGAGGAGCATCCCAGGGCTTCTTTGGTTTTGACTTGGGACTTTCATAGTACCATGGCAGCACTTGGATGCTTCGAAGAAATTTTTATACTGTACCCAACAATTTTCAGCTGTTTTCACTAGGAAGGCTGAGGCCAGGATAAAATTGTTTTCCATAGTCTCATAAGTTGAACCAAATATATTACGATGAGGAAGCAAAGTTGGAAAGCAATACTTTGGATGTTGTTCTTCACTTCAGTTTTCACCTGGATCAGGTTTAATGGTATCTTCTCATAAACTGTCAACTCTAACAAAATTATTCAGGGCACCACAGTCCATATACGTAACAGACAAATGACGGAGCAAAACAAGATAAGCTCAATGGAAATTCTCGTTTTAAAAAGGAGAAGCATCACAGAGCCCTCACTAGCTCAGTGCTTCTCGAATGTCAAGGTGCACATGGACGACCTCGTGGTCTTGCCGGAGTCACTAGGTCTGGATGAAGTGCTGAGAGCTAACTGTGCTCTACATATCAAGAGTTTCTAGCTTATCCCTCAGCCTTAGTCTCCTGGTTGGGGGGTGTATTAAATTGTACAACCAAAAAACCTTAGAGGTATTTTTTAAGTTATGTTTTTAATTTTCCTTTCATTAGCAAACATACAGATAGAAGGGTAGAGTGAACCCCCACCACCAGTAGTGTTTACCAGTCTTACTTTATAGCTTTCTCTGCCCATGAACTTCTTGTTCCTAGAGTATTTTAAAGCAAATCCAGGCATCATACTAGTGTGCACCTCTACCAGGTAAGGGTCAAAAATTGAGAACCACAGTGTCATTGTCCCACAAAATCAACAATATATAACGCGCAATTCACAAATCCTAGAAATCATCTACTCTGTCATACACCGTATTCTCAGATACTCATTTTTCAAGGCTTTTCCCAGGCAATAGATGAGATTCCTGGTCAGCTCCCCTAGGGTTTGGGGCTTTCCTTAGGGGTTAAGTACACAGGTATATTCCTCCTAAAATTGTTTTGGTCTTTTTGAGACAGGATCTTGCTATGCAGTTCAGGCTAGCCTAGAACTCACTATGTAGTCTAGTCTGGCCTCAAACTCAGGGAGATCCTCCTGCTTCTGCCTCCCAAGTGCTGGGATTACAGGTGTGTGCCACTATGCCTGGCCTAAAATTGTATTTTATCCTATGGCAATTTTATTTTTTAGGTTTTTTTTTTTTTTATTAATAAACAATGGCAAAAACTTTAGAATCACACTTTTTTGGAGTCTGAGCCCCAGCTTGGTGGGTCTCTGCCCAATCTCTTAGCCTTGGGGCTGGGACAGTAAACAACAGGCTGGCCCCTGAGGCCTGGAAAATGGGCGCTGGCTCTGGCAGCCCAGGTGACCTTTGAATGGGTTACTCCAGGGGAGGCCTGTGACTTCAGGATCCCCAAATTCTTTTAGCTTCAAACTCCTCTAGTTTCTCCCAGACATCTTCCCACTGAAAAGATCTCAGGCATTTTTGATCAGTGTATTAATGGGTTGTGTAAAGTACTGAGCTGTGGTTATCTGACTCCCCCCAGCACCACCACCACCACCATTCCTGGCTACAGGAGAAACAGGCTTCCTTTAATGAAGGAACAGACTGAAGCTTATTCCCTCTCTGCTGTCAGGTCCCCTGCTTGGATGGAGCTTGTCTTTCTCCCAGCCTGTCCCTGAAACCTACAAGAATTAGCCAACACTTTGTCTTCTGCGATCAAACCAAGATGGGGCACACGCAGGGTGGGATGGCCGTAGACAGTATATTCTGTCTTGACTTCCTCTCACCACGTCCCACGGCTCTGGAGCCCCTGAATCTCTGGAGATGACACGTGAGTTCCTGGCCAGCTTTATGACCAAATAGTGAAGGCTGCTAAATAGCTGGCTATTTAGGTGGACAATCCTAGTGCCGCTCAGCTGGTACCATATAACAGGAGCCCTCAGTGCAGCACTGAATTTCTGGGTTCCAAGTTCTGTGTTTGGGCCCTTGTGGCTGTGTGTGACAGGATCCAGACTCAAAATCGTTTCAGCACAAAGGCGTATTGATCGGAAGGATGTGGGCGTCTCCTCCAATGGCCTGGTCTCCGGAAAAGCAGGAGGGAGATGGTGCTTCCTCTCCAGCCTCGCCTTTCCTCCCTCTTCTGGAGGCTCTTTACCCCCACTCCATGGACCCTCAGAGTGTCCTCATGAGGCTCCCTCAGGGCAGCTATATAATCTCTCATACCCAGACCCATTAAGTCAGGATGTCTAGGGGTGGAGGCCCTCAGCGAAGCTTCTGTATTTCTCATAACTTGAGCGGCAGGACTGTACAACTATAGTAAGCCTGTTTAGGGCCAGGTGCCACCCCTCTGGCCAGAGGTTTTTGTGGATGCACAGCAGCCGCCAGGCTGCAAACTGGGGGCAATCCCACTCCAGCTCCCTGTCACTTGCTTCTCCTCTCCCATCCTGACTTCAGCTGCAGTGTGTGTGACAGTCATCTTCTCTGACTTGGTTTTGGTCACTTCACCTTGAAGACTCAAGCTTGAGGGAGAAACTGGACTGTGTCTTTGGGATTTGGTGAATTGGCCGGAGATCTGGCCATGTATGGGGGGTGGAGAAAGCCAGATAAAGTACTTGGAAGGTAGAGGAGGAGGGACAGTGATGGATGCCTCTTTCTATGAGGCTGTCATGTACATAAGGAAGGAAGGGGTCAGGGCAGAGAGAGCCCTGGAGTCCAGGGTTGGTGTTTGGCATGGCAGAGGCTGAGCATGTGGGCAGGGGGCTGCTCAGTCAGAGGATGAACACTACCCGGCCTTGGGCCAATCTGGGCTTCAAGACCATAAGCCTTGCCGGTGAGACGGCTCAGCGGCTTAAGCGCCTGCCTTGCAAGCGCGAAGGCCCGAGTTCGACTCCCGGAACCCACATACGAAAAAGGGGCCGGTGATATCGCTCAGTGGCACGGGCGCCTGCTGGCGCGCGAGGTCCTGAGGTCGTCCCCCCGGTACCCACAAAAAAAAAAAAAAAAAAAAAAAAAAAAAAAGACCATAAGCCTTTCCGACTGATGGCAGCCTGGGCTGTCGGATAGAGCGCTGACCACAGTCTCCGCGGCAGGACTTGGGGTGGAGCTGAGCCGGGAGCATCGGATCTCACCAGGAGAGTCCTCACGGCCTTCCTGTGGAGGGAGCTCCTCCACAATGTCCCCTCACCCAGCTCTGACCCAGCCCCAGCCAGAAGGCCTCAAGGGGACTGTCCCTTCCCTTAGAAGTGCTCCCAGAAGTGGGGCTTGTCACCTGTGAGCTTTTCTCCACGCCAGGGGCTCTCTGACCCTAGAGGTTGGCTTCCAGTGCTGGGCCAGGGGAGGGCAGAGTAGGATCTCCCCTCAGGGAGGTCCTCGTGCCAAGCCAAAGGCTAGGACCCCAAGTTCTTTCCTGTTCTGCCCTGTCTGTGCTGTGAAATCCACTCCAAGACCCCCAGGGGTCAGCTCCAACCTCTCTACACCAGGTCCCAACCCAGCCATGCCAGGAGCAGAGCAAATGACACCAGACTTGGGGCTGAATGTTCACTTCTCTTTCCAAAAAATACCAAGCACATAGACTAGGTGTGGCAGGGGGACAGAGCCTGGCTGGGGATTCAGACATTACACACCCAGGGGGCCCTTGGTGGAGACGGGCAATTTAACAACGGGTCTGAAAGTCAAAAGAGAGAGAGCTGGTTAGTGGGGTGAGCAGCAGCGGGGGATGCAGGGGCTGTGGAGTTCAGGCCCAGACACAGGGCCTGGCCAGTGCCATGGGGCCTTGGCCCCCACAGCAGCCCTGCTTGGGGCCTATTACCATGGGTAGAGGTGGCACCATTTGGCTTAGCTATCTGTGTGGGTGTCCAAGCAGTGTCGGGTGACTGGATGAGCCCAAGACTCGCACTCAGAGAAAGTGGGGCTGAGCCTCTTGGTCTCTCGGAACCTCAGGGTGCTAGCATGTAACACGGGGATGTCCCTTATCTGGGTACTGCAGTGGAATGCAAGTGGGTGAAGGGCTCTGCCCACTCCAGGTGTTGGGTGCTAACATCCATCTTGGTCACAGTAAGATCTTCAGGGCCCAGCACATGGTAAACGTCGTAAATAAGTAGGCAGGTGAAAGGGCCGCCCACCGGGCTGGTGCCTGAGGGCCTGCCCATGGCTGTGGCAGCACACTGGTGCCCGCGCTATGTACTGGGTGGAGACGGGTCCTGCCTCTGATGTCTTTCTGAGAATCTGGGTCTCAGATGGCAGAGCGGATATCTGTGTTGAGGACCAAGTTCTCAGAGCCCCCAGTGAGCTTGGGGGACATCCTATGCCCTGTTCAGGATGCTGTCAGGGCTGGCTGCTGTGCTGGGCGAGGGGCTGCTGGGCAGGAGGGCCGTTTGGGGCTGGCAGGGCTCAGACATACTCTCGGGCAGCAGTGGAGGGTCCCGGGCGGTAGGGCTGTGCATTGCCATTGGCTCTCTCGGGCTCCGGGCACGTGCAGCAGAGGAAGGAGCCCCCCAGCATGGCCAGGCCAGCTGAGGCCCAGCCCACGAACAGAGCCGGGCCAAATTCAAACCTGCAGAGTAGAGGACGAGCAGCTTCAGGTTTGGCTGCAAACCCAGCCCTACCTCACGGTTCCTCTCAGGGGCCTGCCAGAGGGAGTGCGGGGTGCAGGAGCTGGAGGGCAGGGTGCTCAAGCCCCCTCATCTCCCCAGATAAAATGGGGTGAATGTTCATTCTTCTTCCTCCATCCCCCAGCATATCAGGGCCACACAGAGCAACCTAGGCCCAGGGTGGCCCTACAGGCTGGAGGTCTACTCTCCTGCCCCTGCTCTCATTTCCCCTTCTGGCCAGTGGAGGGCGCCCGGGAGGCCCTCAAGTTCTGAATAGGCAGCCAGGGTTGCTTTCCACTGCCTTCCGGAAAGGCCCAGCTCCTCCCCCAGCACTCTGGGCTTTCCAGGCTGGGCCCTGCTGGCTTGCCTGGGCCTTCCTGTGTCTCTGGCCTCTGTGCCTTAGCACAAGGCACCCCTCCTGGAATGCTCCTCTAGCTCTTACTCTGCCTTCAGGACCTAGTTCCCATGCCACCTCATTGATGCCCCCATGCTCACCCTGCTCCGTGTCATACCCTTACCAAGAGGCCCTACAGCCTCCAAGAGCTCCTGGAGGGCAGACAGAGGCTGGGATTCATCCAATTCAGGCAGCCTTAGGACAGTCAAAAGGATGATGGGCCCAGTCTTTGCTTGGCCCCTTGAGCTTGACCTTGCTTGGCAGGTTTCTGTGGCTGTAGCTGCCACCCAGGGAACAGGCTCCTACCCGAAGCCTCCTCCCTTTCCTCCCCCTCCTGCCTACTGCAGGGAGCCTTCCTCACTGACCAGGCTTCTTTTCTCTTCTGCCTTCCACCCCTGGGCCTGTTAGAATATCTCAGATGTTCCTTTCTTAGCTCCTGATTCAGCTGGGAGGAGCAGGGTGGCCCAGACTCTTCTGAGAGCCCCTGATTCAGCCCCTATGCCCCTGATCCTGTAAGTGCTGACCGTTCTAGCTCCCAAATTTCTCTAAATCTGCTTTCCAGTGCTGCCTTCCTGGCCTTGAGCTCTCCACTCCAGACCCTCTGCCATTGCCACCCTATGGGTTCTCCGCCCTTCCCCCATTCTGCACACCACAGCACAGGGATTGCTCTGCCTTCCACCCCAGGATGAAGAACAGTCCCTGGAAGGCTGCCAGCCTGGCCCCATCTGCCCTTTTTTCTCCAGTCTTATCTCCCTGGCCCCATAAAACTGCTGCCTCCAGTAGAAAGCCACCTCGGCCTGCTGCCTTCAGGAGAAATAAAAGCGGTGCAGGTGTACTGAGCAATCTCCCAGCCCAGGCACTGTGCTAACCCCTACCTGCATTGTCTGGTGGACTCTCACAACCATGTGAGAGCTGGTCCTGGGGCTCTGGCTCCATCTTACAGAGGAAGAAGCCAGGCATGGAAAGATTAAGTAACTTTCCCAATATTCTGCCAAGACCTGCGGAGCTGGGATTAGAACAGAGCTCAGAGCCAGTGTCTTAGCTCCTTGGAGGTCCATGCTTTCCCCCCTCCCCGCCAGCTTCCTGCCCTCATCAGGGGCCCAGCTACACCTACCCTGGCTCCCTGCTCCAGAGTTTCTTAGACAGGAGCTGGGTCCCATTCCCTATTTCCTTTTCCAAGTGCCTGCTGGACACAGGGCAGTGGCCCCAGAGTAGGTGAAGCAGGAGCCGACCGTGGCACTCACCTGGCATTGACAGGAGTGCTCGGGTTGAAGAACTCTCGTGTCACCAGGGTGGCATACCATGAGACGGCAGTCAAAGTGCAGAGGCCTGAGGACGAAGTGGAGGGGTGCTCAGCTGTACCCAACCCCTGGCCAGCCGCCCTGTCATGGCCAAGAGGGTAGAGAGGAAGCAGGGCCACTCACCTGCCAGGAGGAAGAGGGCACCCCCGGAGATGGCCACACGGCCCTTGGCAATGGGGTTGCTGTCTCCAACTCGTGTGCACTTCATACCCACGACACTGAGGACCATGCCCACGAAGCCCAGGAGCACGGCCACCACCATCAGGGCTCGTGCTGACTGGATGTGACCTAGGGCAGGGCCAGGGCTGCAATGAGCAGGGCTTGGGATGGAGGGGACGGAGAGGGGGTGAGCGGCGTGGGGTGGGACCATGTGTGTGGTCACACCTGTGGTGGGAGGGGCCTGCATGGGAGGGGCTTGGGCAGGAGCTGGCTGAGGCCAGACCACCTGCCTGCAGGTGAGACAGTGAAAGGTGACTGTGGGGGTGAGGACAGGGCGTGGGGTTGAGTTCCCTTCACCACTGGCCCTGCTTTTCACTCCCTCTAGCAGGGTCCTCCCGGTGGTGCTTCGGTGACAGGGTAGTCTGAACTGGCTTTTCTGCTGCTTTGTCTTGGGCCTGGACATTCTCCCAAGCAGCTCTTCCTGGGCCGCTCAGGCTCAATAGAAGGAAAAGCTGAGTGTACCTGAGGCCACCTCAACCCAGCCAGGCCTCAAGCAGTGGCCCTCACCCCCCATCAGACCCTCCGACTCTGCTCACCTTCCTCTGTGCCCCGTGAATCACCCACAGCAGCCGGATGCCCCCCCAGCCCCTGGCAAGGGTGTGCAAGTCAGTCCTGGGCCCCAGGCCAGCTCAGGAGACCTGGACCCCTGGAGAAGCCTGTGACCTGGCTGCACTCTGCAGTGGGCTGGTTGAGGGCAGCACTGCCCGGTTGCTTGTGGGCCCCTGGGCAGAGTGTGGCCATTTGGCCCTGCTAAAGGTCAGAGTGTGGGTGCCCACTTATGAGCCAATCTGAGTCTCAACTCCATACCCCAGGAAGAAAGGGGCATGGGCACATGCCGTGTGTGTGTGTGTGTGTGTGTGTGTGTGTGTGTTCAATGCTTCTGTGTGGGCGTAGGCACACTTGCCTGGGTGAAGGACCGGGCAGTAGTTGTGTGTACACAAATACGTGTCTGCACACAGAAAATGGGGAGAAGTGGACCTAAGGGTCTCAGGCTTTCGGTGTGCCAGGCCCTTGTCTCATTTGAATAAGGTGTTAGTATTCCTCTTTACAGAGGAGGACCTCAGAATACAAAAGCGCTGGTGTCTCACAAGGTTTTAATGGACCTGAAGCTGCCAGACCCTACCCGGAGCTCCCTGGCTCCCAAAGGGCCCAGGCACGTGAGGGCAGTTGTAGGGATCATGCAGGGAGTCGGAGTGCGGGGCCCAGCGCGGACAGCAGACTGTAGGAAAGCTTGCTGTACACCCCCAGCCCACCCCATACCCCACCTCCCAGCCCACCAGCCTGAGGCCTACCGTCTAGGGCGAGTAGTGAGTCATAGAGTTTGCACTGCACCTGACCAGTGCTCTGCGAGGCACAGGACATCCAGAGTCCTTCGTAGAGGCCCACGGCTGTGATGATGGCGTCACCTGCATAGGAGGACTGCTTCCACTGCGGCAGGGCTGTGCTGGCAATGATGCCCACCCAGCCACCCAGGGCCAGGAAGTAGCCCAACAGCTGGAGACCCGAATTGGCCATGGCCCAAGAGAGGGGACCAGGGGCTCCAGGGCTCAAAGCTGGGCCAGGGTCCTGGGGATCGCTGTGGTCATGGCCAGGAGAGAGAACAGCTGGGGCAGGGGAGCAGTGAGTGGTCGGGAGCAGAGGAGGAGAGGGGACAGCAGCTGCAGCAGCAGCAAAGGCAGTGGCTCTGGTCTCCAGAATGCTGGGGGAAAGGCCAAAGGCCCGCCCACAGCAGCCGCCTGAGCCAGGCCAGGGTACCCAGCAAAGCTGATGGCCAGCCCCCTGGGGGTGGGGGCAGGACTTATGGCTCAGGTGGATCCCAGGGATAGAGAAGGGAGGGGCTGGGAAGAGTGATCCTGCCTACTCCAGGCCTTTCTACCCTTTAGGAGCCTGATTCAAGTCCCCTAAAATTCTCATCCCTACCCTGAGCACCAGCCCTGAGATGATGGACTTTGCTCTTATAAGGCTGATCTGACCCTTGAGGTTTCCTGCCCTCTGACTTGAAGACAGAAAGGAAATTCCAGCTTGCAACAGGTAAACCTAGAGTTAGACATCAGGGAGAACCTTTGAGGCCAGATGTGGAGAGACTAGGCCGGGAATTGAGTGCTGGGGAGAGGGGTTCTGAGGAGCTGGGATCCACGTGCACCAGAAATAAGGGGGCCAGACAGCCAGACCAGGGGTGTGTTTGAGATCTGAGGGGTCAGAAAAGGAGCCCCACTGAGGTTGGGCCAGAGCTGGCTGTAGGCCAGCAGGGGCCTGGTAGGGAGCTGGGGAGACAGCACCAGTCTTCTGGCATTGGCCTAAAAGAAGGCGGATTGCTCAGCCTATTAATCCCCTTGCTGGCTGGTTCAGCAGCTCCTGCTGGGACCTAGGACAGTGGGCTGGGCCCCCAGCTCCAAAACTGCGTAGGGGAGCTGTGGCCTCTGCACATTCCTGGGGTTCAGGCTGCCCCCTCCAAGACCCGTACCTTTCCCTTCTCTCTCCCATGGGGCTCAGCCCTCAGGAAGAGGGGAATATTTAACTCTCCTCCACCTCATTAGCAATCCCCTCACGTCCACTTCAGCCCCACGGCTCAGTGTGGGTGCAGGAGGAATGTTACACCCCTGACCCCACTCCTACAAGACCCTGGCCGCCCCCTGCATCCCCAGCAGCCCACCCGCCTTTCCTGGCCTGCACTGGGGGACTGCAGGGTCTTGCTGCGACCCCAGCCAGCTTCCTCCCCCATTGCCCCGTCCCCCCTCCACAGGGACAAGTCTCCTGCCTGCTCCCTTGCATTCTTCACATGTCTATGCAAACGAGAGGGTGCCAGGCACTGCACGGACAATGGCTGCCCTGTGTGCCCGCCCAGGGCGTGGGCCCCTGGTATGGCCTGCAGCTCTAGCCAGAGCAGGGGGAGTGGTCTGCCCTCTGAGGGGCCAGAGGTGGGCGTTGTCTGGCCTTTGGGACCGCACACTAGATCCCTCTGATCCTCTCAGGAAGGTCAGAGCCATGTGGGTCTCTGTCTACACAAACTTGCTTCCTGATGTGGCCTGTGGGTCCCAAAACGCCAGTGGGGTGTATGGTGGTGGCGGAGAAGTCAGCTTAAATTGCCACAGATAATGACAGGACAGTAGCATCAAGGGGAACAGAGGCTGTTGCTAGAGTCCAGAGCGGGGGAAGGGTACAAAAACCCAAGACGCCTGGGGACCATGTGCGCACGCTGTGATTGGTGCTTCTAGTGTTAATTCCTCCAACACTCCAGGCAGCTTCCCAGGTAGGCAAGCCTCCCCTGGGTTGGGGTGGGGGGGCTGACCCCCTAGGGAGCTTCAGGAAGGGCTTCTCTGGGATGTGTGTGGTGCCAGCTCCTGGTCTCTCCCCACTCCCTTGCCTTTCTGAGGGAGTAACCTGGTCCAGATTGGGAGGGGCAGCAGCCGTAAGATGCTCCTTATAGATGACCTGAGCTGACCATAGAGCCACCGTGTCCCTACCTCTAACATGTCTATCTCACAGAACCGTGTTGGTTGAACAAGGTACGTGACATCTGGGGAAGGCAGGGGCTGCATGTGGCAGCTGCCTGGAGCATGCTCTTCCTAAAGGCGAGCCCCCATCTCTCCCTAAGCTGGGCCTTGGGCCCTTCTGCCTTCTTCTGTAAGTGCTTCTCTTCGAGGAAGACACAGGGTCACTCCAGTCTCAAGAGGCCCAAGTCAGGTATCTGATCCCTGGAGCCTCAAGGCCACACAGAAATGGAGTGTCAGAGCCACGCAGAGCCTCAGACCACCTGCAGCTCCCTCTGTTAACTCAGAGCCGAGAGCCAGAGAGGAAGAGACCCTGCCACCCAGGGTCAGTCTTGCAGCTGTGAGGCCCCACAAGCTGCAGGAGGCGTCTGCTCCTGCATCCTGTGCTTCCCAGAGCCTCTGACTCCAACTTCCTCCTCTTGAGCTCTTTTCTTTATCCCTTCTTGTTGAGGTTTTGAGTCTGTTGCACCAAAAAATACTTTCCTACCCTGATGGCCTCCCCTCACAATGTTCAAAGCCTTGTGGACTTCATGTCTTTTCTACAGTGGTTCTTCCTAACCCAGAATAACTTCTCTACCCCTCCTGGTGGCCCATGCAGCCCCGTGACTTCCAGCCATGCAGGAAGCGCAAGAGGGTTCAGGCTCCCACCCCAGCCTCCCTCCGGTAAAACCTATCGGAAACTTCTCTGGGGTCACACAGGTTACCATTTAAAAAGTGCTTTTACTTGTGTTGCAAGAGGCTGAGGGTTCTAGCTTTACCTCTGCCACTGAGAAACTGTGTGACATTAGGCAAGTCCCTCCACTTCTCTCAGCCTGGTTCCTCAACTGAAAAAGAGTTAATACCATTTGCCCTGTCTGGTTCACCCAAAGTCTACAAGGATCAAGCAGTAGGTGAGAAATGCTGCTGGAACACGTAAGATGCCAAAAGGACCATGGCTAGTGGAAGCTTTCCCAAAGAACCCCTGGATGGTGGCCCCCTCATGCCTTCTAGTCCTGGGCGGGGCAGACTGCCTGCAGCTGAGGACCCAGTGCCACATCCTCTGCAACGGCACCTGGCCAAAAGGTGGCAAGTGTGTTGATGACTGACTGATGGGTATGATGATTAAATGTTTTTGACTCCTTCCTAATGAAACATCGGAGACCTTTCCACCAGCCTCTCCCATTGCCAGTTAGGAGGGTCTGATTCATTCAGTCCGTTGTAATCTAGCACATTCTCTGCAGCCACCATGGGAAACTCTGGAGGTTCAGAAGTGGTGGTGGTCTTACTACCCTCAAGAGTATAGGTTCCCATGTAATCACAGGCCCAGCACAGAGCAGACTTACTCAGACCACACAGCTGGAAAGCAGAACGCCAGCAATGTGGTTGCATGGGCATGGTCAAGCACCCCGACCTGGAACCCCATAATACTCTGCGGATTCCCATTCACTGCACTTTTAGGGCCCTATTGGCCTCCTTCCTGAGACGGTAAACATCTTGAGGCCATTCTAGCAGCCTCTTGGGTCCCACTGCCTAACCCAGGACAAGGACGCTTCTGTGACACACAGCCCAGCCCAGTGGTGCCCTCTGCCTCTCTGCGCAGAGGCCTCTGGTGCCCTGAGAGCTCTGTGAGCCGCCTTGGGTTATGGAGACCCAGGGCTGTCTCATCCACATCTCCCCAGGTTTGCTAGGTTCCCTCACCCCCGCTACTGCTCCCACGCACTCTCTCTTTCCGTGTCAAGCCAGTTTCCTCCTGTCCCAGGCACGCCCTTACACATGCTTTCCAAACATGGACTAGCGAGCAGCCCTGGCTGAATCTCAGCAGGTCCCCTGACATCACTTCTGCTTCTGGGATAACACGCTCCAGCCTCATTATGTACACTTATCTTGGTCCTGTTGCTGTTGAAAACATTTGGCCTTTTGTGAGCTCCACAAAGACAGTCTGCTGTCTGTGTGTGGTCAGCACACACTGAAGTGGAAAAGGTCATCTGCTTTGATGTGGAAACGTCCAGAAAATCAGAATGAGGCTGATGTAGATTTCTGTAATGTTGCGTCTCTACCATGTGCTGAGCACTGTGCTGGGCACTTTGCGAGCATCCCCCATTAGTACCTGCAGCTGTCCTGAGCAGTAAGGACTGTGATCCCGTTGTCCTGGGCTCTTGCCACACCTGGAGGCTGCACAAGCTGAAGGTCGCACAACCCCAAGTGGGAGAGCAACAGTCACTCTGCTCATGGCACGGGTAGTTTGTGCCGTGGTCTTACTCTGCATGGTGACACCTGTCACCCAGACAGGACATGGAGATCAACGATGATGAAAGGAACGGCCAGCACCTGGACTAGGCCATTACCTGTGGCAAACCAACACGCAATGCTGTCTCCCAGCCTGAAAAACCATCTTTTCATGACCACGTCTCTTTCTAGTTCATCTGCTTGTGCTTAGCACCAAACGCCTGGATAAAGTTGTCCAACCCATTGTCACTCTTGCTTTCTGCCCACCCCCTACTCAACTCCTGCCAGTCCATCTTTCACCCACGCCACTTCCCCCAGACATCTCTCGCTGAAGTGCTTGCTAACCTTGCTAAAGCGCTGCTGAATCCAAAGTTGCATCCTCAGCTCCTGTCATGCTCACGCCCTGGGAAACGTGTGATGCCACACTCCCTCCCTGACACCCTCGTCAGGCTGCAGGATGCCATCTCTTGACCCCCGGTCCCACCACCCTCCAGTCCTGCTTGCTTCCAGACAAGCTGTTTTCTGCCTCTGCTCTCTCTCCTGGTTTTTTTTTTTTTTTTTTTTTTGGGTACCGGGGGGTCGACCTCAGGACCTCGCGCGCCAGCAGGCGCCCGTGCCGCTGAGCGATATCACAGGCCCCTTTTTCATATGTGGGTTCCGGGAGTTGAACGCAGGCCCTTGCGCTTGCCGGGCAGGCGCTTAAGCCGCTGAGCCATCTCACCGGCCCTCTCTCCTGGCTTTGAACGGCATCAATATGCTCCTCACACTCAAGCCGTGAACACACCTAAACCAAACTCTGGGTTCCCACACACACCAGCTGCTCCTGCCAGTCTTCCCCGGGGGCTGCTGTGGGGAAAAGGCAGTTTGTGGCCCAGCTGCTTAGGCTTCTGGGTGCTTCCCTCACACCTCATGGCAACCCATCAGCACTTCCTGTCGGCTCTGTGCTAAGACCAGAGCTATACC
The DNA here is from genome assembly GCA_028451465.1 of Erethizon dorsatum. Taxonomy (NCBI): domain Eukaryota; kingdom Metazoa; phylum Chordata; class Mammalia; order Rodentia; family Erethizontidae; genus Erethizon; species Erethizon dorsatum. The sequence continues at coordinate 101,016,689 of CM051827.1, read as the reverse complement.
TGGTCGCTGCTACCTTCATCACCCGCCCCTGGCCCAAGCCATCTTCCTCTCTCCCCTATCGCTCAGCAGCCCCTCACTGGTCTCCTTGTGTCCATCCCTACACCCATAGCATAGGCTCCATGTTGTTCATGAAGCCCTTTAACACATCAGATGCCACCACTCACTCATGCAAAACCCTGCTGGGGCTCCCAAGTCTGGCCCCCCCACTTCCCCTGGCCCACTGTACCATTTTGTTGGCCTCTTGGCTATTCCTCCTGCCTCAGGGACCTGACTGGCTTTATCGTCTACTTAAAAGGATTAAACACACACAAACACAATCACATATATTTACGTTTGTTATTTGTCTCCCCTACAAAATAGATGCTCTATAAAAGTGGGCCTTGTTTTTGTTCCCCATTATATTCTCGGCACCAGGAACTTAGCTGATGCTCAATGTGTAAATATTAGTTGATTGACTAAATGATTACTCAGAGTGCATGTTCCTATACTTCCTGCCCTATGACATCTCAAGCACAGTGAAGGTGATGGGCTTGGTGTTAGGGACATGGCCAGGAGCCAAATCTCCAGTTGCATGCTGTCTCCTGCAAGTGTCATGCTGCACAGGGAAGCCCTGAGGTGTGGGGCTATCAGGCCAGTCAGCAGAGCAGAAAGCATGTGGCTGCCACGGGGACAACGTGCCAGAGCACTGCTGACTGCCACTCCTTGCCAGAAGAGGATCAGTGGTACTCCCGGCGATTCGCCCAGAGCTTTAGTTTACAAAGTGCTATCACCTCCAACACTGTACCTCGGCCGCATGGTCACCCGGGAAGGTGGGCAGAGTGAGGACCACAAGCCCTCTTACACAGACGACAACCCCAAGGTACCTGGCTTGGTGTCTGGACTGAGGCTGCAAATGAAGAGGGTGCGCTGGGCTCTAGCCAGGCCTCCTGTGTCACACAGGCCACTGCGCCCTGCCCAGAGCAGTTTCTATCAAGTCAAGTCGCTGGGCAGAAGGAGCATCTTTCCACTCTTGACAAATGAAACAAGAAACTATCCGTCATGTTTTCTTTGGTTGTCTACAGAGACACTTAAATACTTTATTGCTGTCACACAGTTGCCTGTGCAGGCCCTTCGGTGGCTCTGGGCCCGTGTCCTGAGCCTTCAGCCAGGCCCAAAGAGGAGTGGTGCCCTTCCACGTCCACTCTAAGAACAGTAGCACCGTGGGGAAGGTGATGAGCAGGATCCCCTCGGCTGGGCAGCAGACCAAGGTGCCCACTGCTCCATGGCCCGAAGGAGTGGGGCGGCCCAGCATGCAGGATAGAGCTCCTCCCCACAGTCCCATCGCTTGTCAGTGTGCGACCTGGCACTGTCATAGCTCATCCTTGTGCCTTGTCTCACTGCCTGAGGCAGACTCCTGTCCAGGTTGGGGCGCGTCCCCCTGGGCATGCAGGGGCTGCTCCTGAGGGAGATCCACCTCCTCTGGGCTAAACAGCATCTTCACCAGATCGTCCGCCTGCACTCTGTCCTGCAAGGACAAACCCCGCCTACTCAGAGGCTGGGGGCCAGGTACCCGCCCTCCTTCAGCTGCTGCTTCCTCAAGAACAATACAGGCACTGCCCTGCGGCCCCCAAGCGCCCCTCCTTCCCAGCAGTCCCTGCGCTCTAAGGTAGACAGCTGAGGTGTGCCCGAGGATGGAACTGAGGACTCGAAATCACTCCTTGCTCGGGCCCCATCCCACCTGGACCCTGCTGACAGGTAAGGAAGAAGGCCCAGGGAGGATGAGGCAGTATGACCACAGTGACAGTGCTGGAGCTGGGAGTCCCAAGCCCAGTGCTCCTTGTGACTACACCTCCAGCAGCAGGATTTAGGGAAGGAGGAAGTGGAACCAGGACCCTCCCAGGAACAGATGGCACCACAACTGTTCATACCCGCTCACTGTGTCGAGGGTCCAGGGTGAACCACAGGGCAATGGCGCAGCGCTGCCCCCTGGTGACAGCCTTCACTCCATGTGGGTTTTCAGTGCCTGAAGAGAATCCCACAGCCCTTCCACACTGGGGCTGCACCTCTGCCTACAGGTGTCAAAATGAGGGCGACACAGAGGAAAGACAGAAAAGCCACGGGCAACTTCAGCTCGGTTTCCCGGAGGCCAGAGATAACGGCAGTTAGGGTACAGCCAACGTATGTCAAAACCCCCAGGCTGGGGAAGGGGCACTGGCCACGAGGAAGCCCAGGTGGTTTTTCTATGCATTGGGCTCTGGACATCAGCTCCAGGGGTAAGAACAAAGCAGCACTCACTGTCATAGTCTTGGCATCCAGCTCGGTGAAATAGAAGTTTCCTCCATCGAAGTCCCCGTTTAGGTAAAGGATGGCACTGGGAAAGGCAAGACACCCCAACATGACCCCTTCACCTTCATGTGCTTGTGCAGCAGCTGCAGGGTGGCCTTCCACAGGAAAGCAGCTTTCAAGACGATTCTCCGAAGCCGCAAACAGCCAACAGCCCACAGCCCTTCCAATCCCCACCACTGCCGCCAAGAGTCCCTCATGCTCTTGTCTGGATGCTGCTGTGCCAAGTCCCCTTGCACAGTTCTACTTGTCACACTCCACTGCCCCATTCCCCACTGCCAGGCTCCCTAGCCAGGGGGCAGAGCCGGGAGGAGGGGCTGGGGACAGCTGGCCCTGACCTGTGTGTGCACTGTGCGCTGAGGGTGAACAGGCAGAGTAGAGGGCACTTCAGGGCCTCACAGAGCGAGCACAGGATGCCTGTGCCTCACCTGCCACCTGCGCTCACCCACCTGTAGTCCCGGAAGGTGTAGGCTGGAGGTTCCTTGACACACACGAGGGTCTCAGCATTCAGGATGCAGTTGTCCACATGCACTGGATGGCTGCTGTCCTTCCTCTCGGCCTGCGTCTCTGGGGCCAAGGTAACCTGGGTTAGTGCTGGGGCATGCGGAAGACATCGCAGTTGGCACGGGGTGAGTGTGGATTCTTCCCAAAATGTTCTCGAGTCTATGGAAACTGTCATGAACTGGGTGTGGGGTTTTCCGTCTAAGCCACAGTTTAGGGGTCAGGATAAGGCTGCAGGGTGAGCAGGGTGGGACTCCAATGAGGCAGATCCTGGGCCAAGTGGCCTAACCCTGTTTGTGGCTCAACTCTGCAAAACAGGAAGGTGCAGAGAAGTGAAAACAAGGAGTCAGGAGGGCAACAGGTACAGGGTCGGGAGTCACTCCTCCAGGAGGACTGCAGGAGGAGAGGAAAGGGCTTATAGGAGCAGCGACACATGAGGAGTCAACTTTAGAGGGGGCACTGGGAGCAGAAGGACAAGAGAACAGCCAGGTTTACTGTACAATGCCAGCGGACAGCTCCAGACACGGGACACACCTTCCCCAGCACACACACAGTGTGGGGACGGAAGATGCCCCCTCAGGTGCCCCTACGTGTCCAGCCAGCCACTGGGCCCTTCCATCCTCCCCGCACCTCCCCAATGGCTTCTCTTCTCTCTACTCCCACTGCCAGGTCCCAACATCAAGCCATCATCCTTCTAGCTCACTCCTGATCAACTGCCCAGCTTAGGTCTGGTCCACATTCACCAAATCTCAACACAGCAGCAACAAAACCTTTTAAAACTGAAGGTTCTGCTGAGTCCTTCGCTGTCTGATGATCCTACCCTGGCTTCCTGCTGGCTATACCAGTATTCCCCTACCTTAAGGCTTGGTGACACAGAGTCTCATGTGTGACACATCCCTTTGGCTGTGCCTAGACTTTCAGAGAACATGAAACATCCTGAGGGAGAGAAAAGCCATCTACCAAGGGCGTGTCAGTGCCAGGGGCCCTCTGATGGGGATGGCATGACAGAGCTCGCTGCGGGCCACATGCAATCCCTACAACCTAGCTGCACTTCACCCCTGTGAAGTGTGAGGGAATGAGAAATAACCTGGCACCTGCTCTGACTTGTAAGTTAAATAGCTCTCCCATAAACCTGGTATTTAACAATTAGGAACAGACAGCTTGCAACACAGCCTATGACTGATTGAAGAGACAAACCACAAACTCCGGGATATACTCCATGATCTGAAAGCTTTCTTAGTTCCCTCAATTACTGGAGTACCAGCACCTCCATCTCTGTGCATCTGCTGGTCTCTCCAGCTTGCATCCGACCCAGCCCCTCTGAAACTCCACTAATGTACTCAGCCCGTCAACTGCCACCACCTCTCCAGGAAGTCTCCCTGGCTGCCAGGGAGGTCAGTGTGGCTCCCTTCATGCTACTGGTGTGCTCAACACACCAGGCTGCGGCCAGGCTGTGTGTGCCAACTCCCTGAGTAGGATGAAGGGACAGCATCCCACTCCTCTCCGTGTCCTCAGGGTCCAGCAGTGTGGGCACGGCGTGCTCAGAGAAGGCTGCAGGGGTGACGAGGCCCACCTTCGATTGCAGTGCGGCACACCAGGTGGGAGTAGGAGAAGTACAGGGGGGTGTCCAGGCGGAAGTAGGACTCCATGACGCGCCGCACCTTCTCGGTCACATTGTAGTACAGATGGGCGCTCTGCAGAGGAACTTTCCCTTCCTGCCCCAGCTGCCAAGGAGATCGATCATCAGCTTCCTTTAATGCCCCTCCGTGGGCTACCAGGGACATGGAGGTCTGAGACCCCAGGCCTCAAGCATATCCCGAGCCCCTGAGGATACAGTCTCTCTGCTCCCCACCGTATTCTCTCCCTCCTTGTACTTCTCGTCATGAATAACCTGTGCATCCTGCTCGGGAAAACAGCCCTTCGGAATGCACCGTTCTTCAGACAGCGTCCCACTGCTCTGGTGATCAGTTTGTCTTGCTCATCTCATTTTATCATACTTGGTCTAAATGCCAGGATTCAAGTTAACCTCATTCATAACTTCTTCTCACTCCATGGCAACTGGAATGTCAGCAATAAGACCCCTTTTCCTTTTCTACCATAATCCCTGATTCCTCCCCAAACCTATGATTCCCCTTTCCTCTGCTCCTCAGAGAGTCAGACACCCCTCTTCTCACACTCTAGAATGCCCGGAACTTATTTTTACCTTGAGGGCTTTGAAGACAGTGACACCATAGAACTTTTCGTTGGGGGTATGTGGGGAGGTTTGGCCTCGGTAGCCATCTCCTGAAGTTGCTGCTGCCTACAAGGTCCAAAGACAAGGTGAAGTTAGCCAGGGCAGCGGAGGACCCGAGAAGAGGTGCTCGGCTGCGGGCAGCAAAGGGCAGGCCCACTGCAACCTTAGGGAGGGGCAGTAGCTGGGCCTCCTCTCTTACATTGGTCAGTCTCTGCAGCTCCTGGCACTCAGCGTCAGAGATCACGCCATCCATCACCACCCGCTGGGAGCCATTCAAGAGTTTGGAGTTCATGGTAAGACTAATGCCTTCATACAGCAGGGGCCCTCCTGCAAAGCAAAAAGGCTGGCTAAGGGCCGGTGAGATGGCTCAGCGGCATAAGCACCTGCCTGGCAAGCGCGAGGTCCGGAGTTTAACCCCCGGTACCCACAAAAAAAAAAAAAAAAAAAAAAAGGCTGGCTAAGTCCTGCAGCAGCTCTCCTCATCACCTGTGTGTCAGGAATTGAAATTCCAGTTGTTTCCTGTTCTCTGGAGAACTCTCTTACTCAGTCACTTCCACAGAGAAGGTGGTCCAGAGGATAGAACTTGGAGTTAAAGACGAGACCCAAGTCCTGGTTTTCGCTTTGCTACTAAATAGGTGCTGGCTCTTGGACTTTCGTGCATGGCTGAGTAAACATCATACACACATTCTTAAGATCTGTGCTCCAGAATCAGCATTGGGTCTTGTTCCTTATTAGTTGCATGACCTGAGCCAAGTTACTCGATCTCTTTGAGGTTGATTATATTTGATTAATTAAACTGTTCTCAACTTTCAAACATCTAGTTATAAGTTTCATGTTAATAATAAGGCAAGTTTAAAACTTAAGATAGTATTTGACTTATAGTAAATGCTCAAAAACGCTGGCTACCACTGCGTAGTCATCATCAACGTCATCGTCATCATCTATGTAAAATAAAGATTTTAACAATCTGCTTACTCCACCTTTCAGGTAGTTATGAGAAGCATTGGCAGGGCAAAGGCCACCATGTCTCTGTGCTGGGGACATTCCAGAGACCTGATTCAACCCCATGTCTGCATGAGGGTCAGTGATTGCAAGGTGGTGAGGTGAGCAGTTAACACCTGAACATAGCACATGCGTGTGCACACAAACACACATGGTCACATGATGCTGAGTGCAAGCAGGCTGAGACACCCCCAGAAGTTTACGAATCTGGGCTATCCCTGTTTGCCTAAGTTAACACACAGGAGTCTTTCCTGGCTAAAGACCCAGACTCAGGCAGAAGTCCCTTCAGTGAGTTAGGACAGCTGTCGAAGCAAAGGTAAAGAAGAGGGAGGTTTGGAGGCTTTGTAGGAAAATCTGCAGATCTCACAGGCAGAGAGGGCGGCAAGGGAAGAGCATTAGGAGGGAGAAGCGGGAACCAAGAATGTGTGGGCTGAGGGCAGGCTCAGGAACAAAGATGCGGAGAGGGAGCAAGCAGGGGAAGAGAGGTAAAAGGCAGGGGAGGGTGGGCTCAGGGTCCCACTGTCCAGAAGATGAGCCTGGCACCTGTGTGTGAGAAGGGGAAAGGACAGATGGGACTAGGAGAGATGGGTGCAGACGGGAGGTGATGTGGCCTAAGGAGGCCCGAGGCAATGGGAAAGGAAGAAGGCAGGAGAGATGAAAGAGAGCCGAGTGGAGCCATCACTGAGGCCTTCCTGGACTGGAGGCATGGGCAGGGGAGGAAGAGGAGCCAAGGAGGCCGGACGATTTTGAGTCTTGGTAACAGACTTAAGAGTCAAAAGAGTTAAGAGAAAAGAGTTTGGAGTGAGGGACAGTACGAATCTGGGCTATCCCTGCTTACTTAAGTAAACACACAGGAGTCTTCCCTGGCTAAAGACCCAGACTCAGGCAGAAGTCCCTTCAGTGAGTTAGGATGGCTGCTGAGGCAAAGGTAAGTCCTACTAACACTGGGTGACCTGCCTGACCTGATGTGCCTCACGCTCAGTCCTCTCACCTTCCCGGGTCAGCCTGCTCACATCCAGGGACTCCTTGGTCTTCTCTTCCACCAGGGTCTCGATCTCCTTCATGAGGTTGCCAATCTCCTGGGAGATGCGCACGGCGGTTTCCCGTTCAGACCTGTAAGCACAGAGGCTCTGGGGACTGGGCTAGGGCTGGCCCTGTGCTCCCACCCCGACTTCCCAGACTGGACCTGCCCACCCAAGGCCAGGAGTTCCCATCTGCCTGGGCGCAGGAAGCCTCAAGCGCTTCGTCAGACTGATCCAATCATGCAGTTTCTTCAAGGGCCTCACTTCTGTTTCTCTTGCAGTCTCTTGGGGATCACCTCTGCTGGAGTCCATGTGTCCTACAAGCAGGCAGAGAACAGTATATCTTCAGGTCCCAAGGCACGAGACAGGGCCTCTAGAGGCAATCTGCCTCACCACCTGCTCCCTGCAGGAGACAAGATGGGAGCTCTCAGAACCTTTTGCTGCCCAGGGTCCACCTCCATCTTCCTGGCTTTCCTCATCCTCAAGGTCCACACATCCCACACTTCCCTCAGGCTCGGACTCCCCAGCACCCACTCCCTCTCCAGCACCCACTATGGCTCACCGGATCCACGAAGGGAATTCCAAAAACGTCGTAAGCGAAGAAAAGCAGTTCCTTCTCCAGCAGGCTGCGCCGGCGGTACTCCTGGGCACTCTGAGGAAACGAAGAGGAACCCCTGGAGCCTGGCCCTGCCACGTAGCTCTAGGGCAGCCTTCCACTCCCTGTGTGGCTGAGGTGTCCTTTCCCCACCATCATGATAGGTCTGCTCCCCAGTCTGGACAAAGGCCTCTCTTCTGTGCTCAAGGGTTCCTCCTGCCTGGCACAAGCGATACTTCTGAAAGTGGCGTAACCAGGTTGTCCTCAGAGGAAAAGCCTCCTTCCTCACTTCCTCTGCCCCAAATAATGTCTAGGGAAGAAAATCTGGTGACCCTCAGGGATGTGGAAAAATGCTTCACAGGACCAGAATTCCCCCGACATCTGTAGGAAGCTACTCTCAGGCAGGGAACCCAGGTGCCACGCAACTCTTATTCATTCAGTCTTTACAACCACTCCTGGGGTGACACTGTCATCCTCATTCTACAGATGAAGATACTGAAGAGCAGAGGGGATGCGCCCCTTGTTCAAGGTGATACCAGAGGACATGGGGAGCAGAGACCTACATTCAAACCCAAGTCTTTCTGGTCCTCCTTAAGGAGTTTAAGTTATTTGCCTCCTTCACCTAGTGCTAGACACCAAGCCACATGTACTATCTCATTTAACCCTCTCCAGCAATTCAATTAGACTACTCGGGAGTAAACCCCACTTCTGTCCCATATTCACTCAATCCTGGTTTACTGAGTGTCAGTGATGTATCAGGAACCATGCCAGCACTGGGGACAAAGCAAGGCAATACTCCTGCCAGCCTCTCCCATGTGGAGACCCGCTTTCATGCAGTTGTCCTCTCTGACCACTAGATGCTGACCATCTGGCTCTGAGATGGCACTTCCAGTCTTTGTCTTGCTTAACATACACACGTACACACACATATGCATCTTCTTCTTCTCCTCTATGGTTATATTAGTGCGTTTGGGATGGGGAGAGAAGATAACCACGTGGCCCATCTACCACTGTTAACCAGAATTCTCCTCCTGGAAAGAAGGTAGCTAGCACTTGTTGAGGTCCTGTCCAGGTCAAGCCCTGTGCTGGGTGGCCTCAGTCCATCATCTTATTTAATCAGGACAGCTGCCATGGTAAAGATGAAGTGACTTGTGCAGTGGCCTGCGGCTGGCACATGGTGATTAGAATCTGTTCCTTGCACATGAACCCAGGCACCGCCCCAACCTGTATCCTCATGCCCCTCTGCTGCCCCACTCTTCTGCCCTCTGGTTGGGGTCAGCTGGCAGCCACCTTCAGTGAAGCGAATCTCACCTCACGGGGGCCAATGGAGCTGGCCTGCTCGTCTCCAAGCACAGCTGCATAGTAGGCCAGGTTCTGGCTCATCACCTTGTCATCGGGGAAGAAGAGGAGGTAGGTCTTGGCACATTCAACAGCCTGTGTATAATTCCCAACTGCAAAGCAAGAAAAAACAGCTGAGAGGAAAGGGTCTAACCCTGGATACCGAAAACACTTAGTGCTCAGTCTCAGCGAAGCTTGAGGCGCAGCAGGTCAAAGTGGTGCCTGCTCGCTACCTAGCACGATTGCCTGACTTGAGGGGAGAAGTTACAGAGCACAGAGAGACTATGTAATTGATTTTCAGGTGTTTCATGTCCTCAATGCTGCCTACCACTGAAACAGGAAAGAATTAGACTCCTCTGTATGCCCATCTCTATAATTAAAATATTTGCCAATATCCTGCCCCAATATATGTAATCATTAGACCAATTTCAGAAGCATTCTCATCATCTTACCGTTTTTCCCATGGATTTTGAGAAGGGGGAGGAAGATTACAAAGGCACGTCATACCTCTTTGGCAGAACAGTTCTTGTTGGTCTCCTCAACTCAAACTACTGACACTCTGTATTCCTGAATAGGCTGTAACACTCAGGGCACAGTAGGAACTCTGTAAAGACCTGCTGATTTGTTGATTGTCTGGATACTGACAAGCCCCCCAAGAGCAATGGTGCTATCCTAGGCCGGATGGCTGAAAACATCCTGTAAGCTGGTTTAAATAGCAGCAAAACCTTACTTTTGCTATTACTTTAATTCAAATGCAAATTTAGATTACAAATGTGATAGGATAAAAGACGGAGGTTCTAGATCCAAAGCCCAGAATGAAGACAGACACGTTAAGGAGGTGCGGTGGCTGTAAACCCTACCTGGCTGGCTTAGCGATTTTTTAATTTTTTAATTTTTTGCAATACTGGGGATTGAACCCACAGCCTTTGGCTAAATTACATCCCCAGCTCCATTTTTGCTTTTTATTTTGAGATAGGGTTTCACTAAGCTGCTTAATTGCTCAGGCTGTGCTCAAACTTGAAATCCTCTTGCCTCGGCCTCCGAGAGTGCTGAGATCACAGGGGAGTACCAACATGCCTGGCTTTGACTTAGCTTCTACGTTAAGGCAGCAGAGAGAAAGGAAAGAAAGCAAGCCTTACTGTTATAGTAGGCAAATTGCAGATAGTTATAATGCGATGGGAGGAAGTCTTCAAAGGGCTTTTCTCGACTTGGGTGGGAAGCCAGCTCGGTGACACAGTTCTGCTTACAGCTGAGGACCTGGACATAATGATCTGAAAGGAATCTAAATGAGAAACGACTAGAAAGACACACTTCAGGATTCAAATTCTGGTTATGATGGACAAATTCAAATGGAAACAATTTTAGCCAGATTCCCAGACCTGGGAATTTAGGAAGGAGCGAGGCTGAAGCTGCTCTGACTGTATCATCACAACAAGCTTTAGCCCCGGGAGACTTGGCAGAGGCGGACGCAGAACGGCACGCACCTGTGATGGCCTGGAAGAGGTCAGCGCTGTAGTCCAGGTAGTTGTAGCCATCATAGTCATAGGGCCCCTCGCAGAGGGCACGGCACTCCTCGTCAGCCACAAAGTACTCCCGCAGCGCCAGCTCCAGGTGGGGCACAGCCTCCTGTGGCTGCTCCTCTGAGTAGAGTCGCACTCCTAGCCGGAACTCATGCTACTGGGAGGAAGGAGCGCTGAAACTCCTGCTGCAGGGGAGCCCCTGTGTCTTGCCCTCCTCCATCACCACCTGGGTCCTAATTCTTGCTCCTCAGTTATGGATGGGAAGGGGTGACTAGGGTGACCGCCACATAATAAAGACCATTTGTCTTGGTTTTTGAGACAGGGTCTTGCTATCATTCAGGCCAGCCTTGAACTTGCTATGTAGCCCAGGCTGACCTCAGATCTGTGATCCTCCTGCCTCAGCCTCCTGAGTCATAGGATTATAGGTGTGTACCACCATACCTGGCTCATGAAGGTCTTTTATAAATGGGCTTTACATGTTCTTCTTGAAATTTGTAAACATTTAACTCTTAATCTGGATGAAAGATTTATAGTTCATTGTAATTTTTTTGTAGTTTTCTATAGGTACTGGGGATTCAACTTAAGGCCTCACACATGCTAGGCAAGCATTCCATACTAAGCCTCACCCCCAGCCCCATAACATACTTTTAAAACTCATTCTGGGGCCATGTGTGGTGGCACATGCCTGTAATCCCAGCACTCAGGAGGCTGAGGCAGGAGGATTGCTGCAAGTTTCAAGGCCAGCCTGGGCTTCATAATGAGCTTGAGGCCAGCCTGAACTACAAAGCGAGGCCCTGTCTCGAAAAAAAAGTCATTCTGGGACTGGGATGTAGCCTCCCAACTCCATGGTGATGGTAGTAGTGTGTGTGTGTGGGTGTCATTTTGATTCTGGTACTGTTTCTAATATTCTCTTCATTTTCCTTGGTGTTGGACTTGTACCAGGGCCTCGCACATGCTAAGCATGTGCTCTACCACTGAGCTACACAGCCCTGCAGTCTCTCTAATATTCTCATTTGTAAACTACTAAAATATAAAAGAATACAAAAACGTTAGGTCACAGGATGATGAAAAATAAACGTACACTATAATAACAAATTAGACTTAAGAAATTTTATACGGAAGACTTAAAAAACGGCAAAATATCAATTATTGCTTTTTTCAGATGGCAGTATTATCAATGATTACTTTGCTTTATACTTATGTTTTTTAATGGTGTATTATGAACATTTACTACTTCTGTTATCAAAAAACAATCCTAGTAAATGTCACTTTAAACAAAAGAAAGAAGAAGATAGTCTTTTTCACCATATGGGGTTTGGCCTCAAGATCCTTGAAGTCGGCTTCCTTCACTCCAGACATGGTTTGGTAGTAGTCCAGGTTCTGCCGCATCTCCATGTGTTCCGGATTGCCCACGAAGAAGGTGTGTGCTGCGGCTACGGCTTTCTCCAGCTTGTTTATCTAAGGGTGAAGAACAGAACATCACTCTCGCATCCAAACTTGGAAGGCTTGTGTTCACACATGCGGTCCACAGTAAACAGGAACTCCCAGCCTCCCTAAGCCTTTGCCTAGGCACTGCCAACCACAGCAAACACACCCATTGCGGGAACCGCAAGCCAGCATGTTAGGAGCGCAGTAGCCTGGAGAGATCTGCAGCTATTTCCCCAATCAGCCTTAGGGCCTCCCCAAATTATAGAAAGTAATGTTTCAGTGGTGCAAAGTTCTACCTTAAAACAAAGGGCATATTGTAGGGGGAGCTATGAAGACTGGATACCCAGGTAATAGTTTGTTTTTGGTACCGGGAATCGAACTCAGGACCTTGCACTTGCCAGGCAGGCGCTTGTGCCACTGAGCTATATCCCCAGCCCCAAGTAATAGTCTTTTTTTTTTTTACTTTTTGTGGGTACCGGGGGTCGAACTCAGGACCTTGTGCTTGCCAGGCAGGTGCTTATGCTGCTGAGCCATCTCACTGGCCCAGTAATAGAGTCTTAACATTCGAATTGTGGTTACTAAGCTGAAGGAAGTTTAAAGCTTCAAGGATTCAGGAGTAGGGAAGAGCAGATAACAAACTGTGCTAAGAATTTTCCTAGAAAAATTTTTTTCTGTATAAAATAAAATCAAGAGTTTTTGACACATTCGGGGCAAAGGTGGATGGCTGAAAAAATCCCAAGGTCCTTTACAAAAGCCAGATATGGTATTTTCTGACTCAAAGCCCAGGGCTCATGAAGTTAAAACAAATGTCTATTAAAAAAAAACTAAGGGGAAAAATGTGCTACAAGCTACAATAATGCCCACTAACAGCAATGGACTCCAGTATATCAAAATAATAAAGCTTCATTTACAGGACCCAAAATAAATCACCAAAGGTCTAATGTGCTTTGGTGTTAGAGCAGCGACAAATCTAGGTTAATGACTCACTTGCTGTGATTTAGATGAAGCTGTTGAAGTCTGCCCTCCAATTCGTTTCCTAGTCTGTTACCTGGAGGCAGCGCTCACTGCATATCTCATGGGATTGTTCAGGGGTTCAACAACAGACATGCAGCTTTAAAAACACTTTCTGACTCCACAGAGGAAGTGCTCAATAAATGTTAGCTGATATCCTTAATGTGCTAAGAATTTTTATTTTATCATCGGTACTAGTAAATGCACATTAAAGAAGTCAAGCCTGGTTAGGTGATACAGGGTAAATTCCTATCTCTGCATCTCAGTCTCTAACTGTAAAGTTAGAAATTCTCTCATCTGTCCTTTTACGGATTTACTCCCTCGACTTTCAATACTGCTTCTAAGTTCTTCCCTCCTTTCTCTTTCCCCAAACTGTTACTCCTGAGGCACTAGGCACCTAATTTACTTCTTCCTGGTGGATAGAGGCACAGGTTTCTTAATTCTAATTGTTTTTGCTGCTGCTGCTTTCTCCTTCTAAGGCTTATTTTATACGGCTACCAGAACTAGCATAGTCAAACCCAATCCTGATGATGGGCTGCCTGAAACCTGCAGAATTCTCTTCCCAATCTGGTCTCACTAAACTTTCTAGTCTCCTCTCCTCCTGTTCCTCACACACAACCCAATAACCCAGTCACAGCAACAGATTTTTTTCCTGCTTGGATTCCACTTTTCCCTCTATCTGGAATGGTCAATCCTTCTTCTCCCAAGCAATATGTATTTAGGACAGGCTCAATGTCACCTCTTCTCTCAAGCCTAGTATCTCGGAGATAAAGCTAGGTTCTCCCTCCTTTGTGCTCCCAGGCTTATCTACCTGTCCCTTTACTAGCCCTCACGACAGTGATTTTTAGCAGCAAAGTAAGAGAGTCAAGCATTTAATCGCCGTCTGAGAGCTGGAATGTAGTAGGTGTTCAATAAATGTCAAAGGATTTTAAGTGGCGCTGTTAAGTGATACGACCAAAGTCATAGCTCAATTATTTTGGCCTCGAAAGGCCAGTACTCTTCCACGTTACCAGGAGAAATGGAGGGGAAATGCACAAGCAGAATGCTGTTGCAGAGATGGAAATCTGGGATCCCCAAGACACTCAAAGTCCCTCTTTTGGTTGAACTGAAGATCTGTTAAACTATGGACATGAGAGATATCCAGCACGGCTCCTTTTTTTCCCCCTCCTAAATAAAATGGGACTGATAGTAGCATCCACCTCACAAGATACGGTGAGGCTCTGGGTAAATGTGTTAATAAATGCAAAGTGCTTAAAACTGTGCCGTGGAAATACATGGCCGTTCACTAACATCACGCAAGCCTGACGCGCTCTAAGTCTATTTGTACACTTAAGACTTACAGCACAGTGGCATTCCTAAAAACACTCATTTTCTTTGGAATCTGATTAGCCAGAGGGTCCCCCACGGGGAGGAGCCAGGCAGCCCCCGCCGGCGACGTGGCAATCCCACGTCTGAAACAGCGCTGCTGGACTCTGCAGCAGGAAAAGCATCATTAGAGAATGAACCGGAAGGGAGATATTGTAGAGAGTTCCTAGCTTCTCATTTGGACACTTACAATGAAATCAGGACGGGAGACCCAACCGGCCGCTTTAGTTGTCTCTAGGAGGCCTTCCGGAAACGAAAGATCAAGTTTTTCTTGGCCTGGACCCTAACCTTAGGCCGAACCCTTGCAGCTAGCATCTGCCCATGAGGACCGCCCGGACGGGTCTCCTGGCAGGTTCCCTGCTCTCCCTGCGTCCAGGAGAGCTCCCCAGCTAAGAGCAGCTCCCCAGCCACCATCTCTCTGCGGACTCTTCGCTGCTACCCCCTCAGTCCCCCAGGTCGCCTGCAACCTACTCCTGTCTCGGACGGACCCCGGCCGCCCGGCTCTGGGCAGGTCTGCACCTTGAAGTAGGCGACCTGCAGGTAGTTGTAGGGGCTCCGCTTGCGGAATTCCAGCTCCAGCTCCTCGCTGAGCGCGTGGGCGGCCGGCGGCCCGAGGCAGCGGCGCAGGCAGGCTGCTCGGCGCAGCAGGCCCCCGAAGAAGCGCAGGTCCTGCAGCGCGGCGGCGCCGGAGTCCGCTGCCAGGCTCGGGGCTGAGCCGGGGTCCAGCTCCCAGGGCAGGTCCGCGGCGCACTGGGTGCGGCAGCGCAGGCGGAGCGCGCGCAGGGCGGCCCGCGAGCGGAGCGCCCGCTCCATGCTCAGAACCACCCCGGCCCAGTCCCCGCGCGCGTAGGCCGCTGTCCCCTCGGCGAAGAGCAGGTCAGGCGCCGCCATGTCCCACCCGGTCTCCGACTGGACATCAGTCTGCGGGGAGGCAGCAGCGGCCGCCAGCAGGGTGGTCAGCAGCCTCCACACCCGCGCCGCCATCGCCTCCGCAGACCTAGCTGGACTGCGCTACACCCGCCGGCCAGGGCGGGGTTCCCCGCCGCCCAAGCCCAGCTCCAGAGAAGAGACCCGCCTCCAGACCGAGCGGCGCCCCAGGAGGCTTGCACCGCCTCTTTTCTTTCAACCAATCGGGACCCCGCTCCTCGGTCAGCCCCTGTGCGTCAGCTGGAACCAAGTCTCAGAGCACTGGCTGGTTCTGTTGCTCTGACGCCCATTGGCTTAGGAACACGGAAGCTCCGCCCTCAAGCCTTTGTGCGCAGGTTCTTCTGGCTGGCAAGGCCCGCGGCAAGGCGGTGTCATGGAGGGCGCTGAGGATCCGGGGCAAGCAGAGGGAGGTGTGGAAAGCCGTGGAGTTCCAGCAGCGGCTGGTCAGGGAGGTACGCGGGGCGGAGGTCGTCCGGGGGTAAGAAGCCGCCGCGGAGCTAGTCTCTGGGAGGCCGAGGGCGGGAGTTCACGGCCTGTGTTCCGGCTGTGTGTCGCAGGAGCCCTGGTGGAGCGCACGCCGACCCCCGGCGGCCTGGCCCTGGTGAGCCCCTACCACACCCACCGGGTCGGGGACCCGCTGGACCTCGTGGCGCTTGCAGAGCAGGTCCAGAAGGTGAGCGTGCGGGGCTGGGGAAGTGATTAGCTGTCTTCGTTGGCGGAAAACTGCATAACACTTCAGTATTCATTATTTCATTTGCACCTTAGGACAACCCTGTGAAGTAGGCAGTTACAGAAGTGTTTGCCATTGCACATGAAAATCACTCTAACTAAAATTTTTCCGGGATGCTAAGTCCACTCATTTTAAGCTGCTTCTCAGAAGATCTTTGTTGCCTGAGTGCTTGTAGAACTAACTTTAAACATTTTCCAGGAGGGTGAGGACTCTGAAGTTTTGTCCTGTGTCTTCATTGACTGGACACAGTATTCCTAAAACGAGAGGTTAGACATTGATTGCCAAAATAGGTAAAATAAAGAGGAAACAAAAAGCAACAGAAAATGCACTGGACGTTTGGACGCAGGAGTCTTAGTGACACTTTTGACATTAGCTTCAGGCAAATTCTCTCTGGGCCTCAGCTTTATCTGTAAAATGAACAGTTGGAAGTAGGAGAGCTCCTCACCTTCAGTGAAACACCAAGTTCTTTCTTTCTTTTTTTTTTTTTTTTTTTTTGGCAGCGTCTCACTATATAGTGCAGCCTGGGGAACTCACTTATGTAGCCCAGGCTGACCTCAGACTCACAGAGATGCTCCTGCTTCAGCCTCCTGAGTGCTGACATTACAAGCATGTGCTGAAGCAGGACTTAAAAAGAAAAAGTCGAGTTTCTCAAACTTCCCCCTCCCTGTAGCTGTTATTCTTTGTTCTAATAAAGATAAAAGCAGTAAGTTTTGTCCCTGTCAGTAAAATTTTATAACCTCCTGTTTGTGTAACATCCTGTTATGCCCAAGCAGGGCCACCAAGATATGCTACAAAACTGTCACAGCTTGATAAACTACCTTTATTCTCCTGCACACCCACAACAAGTTCCATAGGGAAGACCTCCTTGGCAACATGTATAAAGAGGGACTTTTATATGTTCATCACTCAGCCCTTTTGGACAGAAGTTCGCTGAACCAGGTGTACACTTGAATAAATTGATTCTTGATTCTCCTGTGGTCTTTCTGGTCTTTTGAATTCTGCCACATTTCCTGACAATTGAGAAGGTATTGGAGATGATGGGGTTGCTGTCTCCTTTGCCTACCACCCCAGGGCCCCTGAGCTTCAGGAGTCCTGAGACCTCTGGCACCACTGGGTGAGACTTAAACGCAGGAAGGGCATCAGCCCTCTGAGACTTCCAGTTATAGAGCCCTCTTCAGCACAGATTTAGGACCCTGCTGCTTTCAAAAATATCCCCTTATCTTTGTATATACTGTCAGATTTGGCCTTGGTTATATTCAAAAGTCTTCGTTTTGCACAAAATTAATGATTAGTGTGCTCAGATTTCCTCACATAAACATTTCTACTGTTTTTATTTTATTTTTAACAAAAACTCAAATACTTAGGTAAGCTCTTTTAACTAAGACCTTGTGTCTTTTTTTAGAGTGGTGGGGAGCAAAGTACAACTTTTATGGATTAGGAGAGTAGTACGTGTCTGTTTAATATGGTCACCGTTCTTGGTAGCAAGGCTGCCAGGGACAAAATTTTGGGCAAACAACATTTTCATACATTACTGAGTGACCATTGTGTTTATTGTAATGGTGAGAACCAAAGAAAGAAGGAACACGGTTTTTGTTTTTCTCCCTATAATCTAGTGAAATAATCTAGTGAAATATGCATTATTTGTGCCTCAGTTTTCTCAATATAATCAGTCTTTGAGAAGCTGAGGAAAAACCAAATTGAATTGAGCATATTTATTATCTGTGTACTGAAATTACTTTCTAGCAAACCTGATCTCTGGCGCCTGATTTAATGTATGTTCTGAAAGCTTGGGGGGCTTGGTATTAAGGCGTAAGTTTTGGAATCAGGCCAAACTATGTTGAAATCCTTCAACTGCTATTTATTAGCTGTGAAACCTTAGACAGTTTGTCTACCTCTCTTGAGCCTTAATTCCTAAAATGATTGTGAAAGTGAGGTTATCATCTCCAACTTCATAAAATATGATGAGTTAAATTTAGTAATTAATTTGAAGGTCCTTGGAGTTGTTAGAGCCAAGGTTGTGCTTAGTGATTGTAGATACTCTTCTGTTTTAATTTAGTTCTGCTTACAAAGAACGGATTTACCACCACCTTGAGAAAGGCAGCCTTATTACAAGGCCACTCCCAGCCTGGACCTACCTTAGCTCTAGAAACCACCTGATCTCTCATTAGCTGTATGGCTCCTCTATCTTTTAACAAAATGCAAATTCTTTACTATGAGCCACAAGGCCCTGCACAATCTCTTCCTACCCTCTTGGTTTTTGTTTTGTTTTTTCAAGAGAGACAGAGCCTTGCTGTGTTGCCCTGGCTGGCCTTGAACTGATAGCCTCAAGCTTGCCCTCAGCATAGTCCCTGAGTAGCTGGGACTATGAGCGCATACCCCATGCTCCCTGCTCTTTTGTTAGACCTTATTCTGTACATTTCCCTTTATTACTCTTCAGGTGTGCTGATCTCAGAGTTACCTGGAAATTTTTTTTCGTGCTTTTTGGAGGATTGGGCTGGGCCTTTATGATCATATAGACCCAAGTCAGATGTCACATCCTCAGGGTGACCTTCTTGTCCAAGGAAAACTATATCCCACCCCATCCAAGTGTCAGTGTCATTAGATTTGAATACTGTTTGGTTGCACATATCAGTTCTTACATTCCTCACCTCTCCCTATTATTAAAAGTTACTTCATTTGTTATTTTTGTTCTTCTACCATATAATGGTGTTGTGTCATTATTCCGAATATGTTTAATACTAGCTTTATCTTTACTTTTGTCATTGTTGTTAGGAGAACTGTGCTGTAAAATTTGGTAGCTACCAACCACATATGACTGTTTAATACGTGGATTGTGTGGTTAGTGTGACTGAGGAACCGAATTTATACATTTAAGGTAATTAATTAATTCAGTTAATGAAACTTAAGTATACATAGGGACAATTTGAGTATGTGGATCAACTTTTTAAACTATAAATTTTAGGAAGTCTAAATACAAATCAACTATTTCCAATAAAATTTGGCATCTAAATTGAGTATAAACTATTGTATAAACTGTATTTTGAAGACCTAATATGAATTGTAAAATATCCCATTGTAATTTTAAAAATATTGATTGCATTAGAAATGAAATTTTTTTATATATTGGCTTAAATAAAATATATTATTACAATTGTTTTACTTTTTTTTTACTTTTTATTTATTATTATTATTTTTTGGTACTGGGAATCGAACTCAGGACCTTGTGCTTGCCAGGCAGGTGCTGTGCCACTGAGCTATATCCCTGGCTATTATTTTTTCTTTTTGAGACATGATCTCACTATGTAATCCAGGCTGGCCTTGAACTCACGGCAATCCTCCTGCCTTAGCCTCCCAAATGCTGAGATTACAGGTGTGAGCCACCATGCCTGGCTATTTTTTACTTTTAATGTAGTTACTAGAAAATGTAAAAATTTCATATGTGACTTGCTGCTGCTGCAGCTTTTTTTTTTTTTTTTTTTTTCTTGTGGTACTGGGGGTTGAACCCAGGGCCTTCACACTGAGCTAGATCCCTAGCCCTTAAAACAATTTTTTTTTTTTTTTTTTTTTTAATTTTGAGACAGAATCTCCCTTAAGTTGCCCAGGTGGGATTTGAACTTGTGATCCTCCTGCCTCAGCCTCCTAAAGTGCTGGAATTACAGGGATGTGCCAATATGCTTAGTAACTTGCTTCATATTTCTACGGGACAGGTGCGTTAGACCGTAGTCTTGGCAAAAGTAGGAACTTCTCATGTTTGATGAGGTATTGAGTACCTAACATGGTGTCTGACACATGGTAATTGCTTATATATATTTGTGGAACAAATAAAGAATTGACTCCATTTACTTGCATCATTTCTCTTTACCTACAACTTTGGTTTATACTTGATGTTTACCTTAAGATTTCTCAACTAACCAGCAAATTCTCTTAATTTCTTTTCTTTTTTTTTTTTTTTAATTGTGTCAGAGATTGACCTCAGGACTTTCTGTGTGTGCCTTACAAGTGCTCTACCATTGAGTTGTGTCTTAATATGCCTTAGTTCCAGTTTAACTTCCTCATTTCTTTCCTTGGCATAATTGTGTACCATTGGAAGTTAATCAGCTTTTCTTTAAAGTAAGTTGATAATTTTTTGAAAGATTTCTGATGTCTGAGTGATAATCCTTCCCACTACATGAATTAGTCACGCTAGTATCTCTTACTTTTGAGAGTTATTTGAACTATTTTAAGAAAGTCCCATTGCCTTTAGTTGCATTTCTTGGCAAATGACAGGCTGTCTTGTATATTATAACTTTGTTTCAGGTTTTCTGAATGACGTAGTCTTTTTTGTTAATTAAAATATTTTTAAAAAGTGATTCCACAATAAAAGACAGGATAAGAAAACTCAGATTTGAACCATCTTTGTTACGGGACAGTTATCTCTCAGGTGCCAGTCACCAGTTCTTCTATGCCATTATCAAAAGGACTTTTTTCATTCTGGCTCTCAGCCATTCCTCAGAACACATTGAAGTCACTGCTGGCTCAAGTCCAGAAGACTTCCAAAAGGACAGACAAAAAAGAAGCAAGAGGGCCGGTGAGGTAGCTTAGCGGCACAAGTGCCTGCCTGGCAAGCGCGAGGTCCTGAGGTCGACTTCCGGTACCCACATAAAGGAAAAAAAAAAAAAAAAAAAAAAAAAAAAGCAAGGACCTGCCCAGGAGCACGGAGTTCTTCTCATAACAGATCCCAAGACACAGGCAGCCACAGTGAACAGGAAATCTCAGTTGAATTCATACCCTGATTTTTGCTTGATTTCCTTTCATAATTTCTAGTTCTTCACCAAAATGGTTATTCATATCTTGTTTAATTCAGTTAGCTCAGCGGCTTAAGCGCCTGCCCGGCAAGCGCGAGGGCCCGAGTTCGACTCCCGGAACCCACATACGAAAAAAGGGCCAGTGATATCGCTCAGCGGCACGGGCGCCTGCTGGCGCGCGAGGTCCTGAGGTCGACCCCCCGGTACCCACAAAAAAAAAAAAATAAATAAATAATAATAATTCAGTTAGCTTACTATTTGTGTCTTTTTTAAACTTGCTGAATATTTTATTAATTTCTTTATCTAATTAAGTCCTCTCTAAGATCACTAAAAACATCCTAAGAATTTGCTTGTTTCTTTGGTCTCTTCAAACATTTTAACCATTTGACTTTTTTAGTTCGTTGCTTGTGACTTCCTCTATACTTCAGTGCCCCTGAGATCAGCTTTTGAAGAATTAAAGGTTTCTGGAGGCATCTTATTACCTTGTTTTCTCATGTTTCTATTGTTACTGTGCTGAGGGTTGAAGATCATTCAGGGGAGAACTTGGTCACTATCGTGGAGGTCTCTTCAACTAGTGTAAATCTCCCTGTGATGTGATCTTGGCTTTGGCTGTGTTTTGGAGTTCATACACCTCTTCAACCTGCTCAATACAATAGGATCAGTCCTGGTTGCTGCATTGTAAAGAAAGAACAGCTAACAATTATATCAGCACCTACAGAACTATCCTATCCAAATGTCATGTAAATTAAAACCTGTTCTAACAATTTCATATTGTTTTTCAATAATTCAGGAAGAAAATATGGGACACTTCACAAATTGCATGTTGTCTTTGCACAGGAGGCATGCTAATCTTTTCTGTATTGTTCCAGTTTTAGTATATGTGCTACCACAGTGAGCACAGTCCTTCTAGAGAAGTATTGCTTTGTTGTCCAGGTCTGCCTCCACCTGCTGGGCTCAAGTGATCCTTCTGCCTCAGTCTCCAGAATAACAGACTGGGCACACACCATGTGGTATCCAGCTTCATAATGTAGTCTTTTTTTAAGACAAGGTCTCACTATGTAGTTCAGGCTGGCCTTGAACTCATTGCAATCCTCCTGCCTCAGTCTCCTGCATGCTGGGATTACAGGTGTGTGGCAGTACACCGGCCATAATGTAGTCTTTTAAAATACATTAAATGGGGCCGGTGGGATAGCTCAGCGGCATAAGCACCTGCCTGGCAAGCGCAAGGTCCTGAGTTGGACTCCCCGGTACCCACATACGAAAAAAGGGCTGGTGATATTGCTCAGCAGCACGGACACTTGCTGGCGTGCGAGGTCCTGAGGTCGACCCCCAGTACCCACAAAAAAAAAAAATACATTAAATGTATTTTCATTTAGGAATATCAATTAGGAGTGCAACTGTAAGTTAAAATTTAAGTAGGTCTGGTGTAAGTAATTCAGCTAAAGTAATGACCAGATTTTATATATATATATATATATATATATATATATATATATATATATATATAACATTTTATATATACATATATTTTTACAAATACATATATAAAATATATATTCATATGGGGAGGGAGAGAATGTGTCTGTGTTAAGAGTCCTACATTAGTAGATAATAAGAACCAAATCACAAGTATCTTCTGATTTTCATTGTCAGACCCATCCTTGATTTTAGAAGTGTTTAAACATGAGAAAACAAATGTTAGACCTGAGAAATGCGTGGGGTTAGTCATGCAGAGAACAAGGGGGAAATGCATTAGATGGAGGGGAGGGCGTATTCAGTATATTTGATAGCAAGAGTGCGCGGGGCATGTTGGAGGACCAAACAAGTTCAGTCTGACTAGGGTTCAGAGTGAAAAGGGTGGAAAGAAATGGAGCACTTGATTCTGTGGTATGAGGTCATGTCAGTGTGGGCTTCTCATAAGCATTGCTATTTGAGCTGGGCCTCGGAGCACATTGGAATTTACATGGCAGTAGTGAGACTGGGAAGAATACTTCAGGTGTAAGTAAGGATGTTGACATTATTCTCTGCATTGGATCTAAAGAAGAACGTCATAGAAGTCGCGCTTTTTTTGGGGCCAGTGAGATGGCTCAGTGGTGTAAGCGCCTGCCTGGCAAGCGTGAGGGCCTGAGTTCGACTCCCGGAACCCACATAAGAAAAAAGGGCCAGTGATATCACTCAGTGGCACGCGTGCGCCAGGTCCTGAGGTCGACCGCCGATACCCACAAAAAAAAAAAAAAAAATCACGCTTTTTCACTCCAGTTTGGTTTTCTTTCACTTGTAGGCTGATGAATTCATCCGAGCAAATGCCACCAGCAAGTTGTCAGTCATAGCTGAACAAGTCCAATATTTGCAAGAACAAGCCAGAAAGGTAAGGAAAGACTTCTAGGTAGGCTTTCATTTTCTTCATTTAATTGACAGAAATGGCCAAACTTGCTTATAAACATTGTAGCTTATTTGTCTTCAGTATCTCCTAGAAAGTTGAAGGTTTTGAGTAAAATGGAAGGAGCGAACCTAAGAGGTTATATTAGTCTCTTGTTACCGTGATGAAATACCTGAGGCAGACTAACTTTATAAAGAAAAGGTTTATTTAGCTCACACTTTCAGAGGTTCAAGGGCATGATGCTGGCATGATCAGCTTTGGGGAGAGCCTGCTAGTCTGCCTCTCCTTAGAGCAGGCACGTGTGGGAGGAGAAATCACACCTCCATGCAGAATGCCAGAGAATCAAGGGTCAGGTTTTTGTAACAACATGCTCTTGCTGGTGCTGAGGCTCTAGCTATCAAGAACTCCACTAGGAGAATTGTATTCCCTCCTAAGGACAGTGCCCCCAGTGACCGAAGGGCCTCCTGCTAGGCTGCACATCTTCTGTTAGCTCTTACATCACCAAATGGGTGACCAAACTACAGACTCCCAGGACATGACCCTTTGGGGGACAAGCAACATCTAAACTGTAGCAGAAGTAAAGTATAAGTTTAGTTTTTTTTCCCCTAGTACTGGGAATCAAACTCATGTCCTCAGCCCTTCTCAAATGTTTTAAAATTTTGAGACAGGATCTTGCTAAGTTTCTAATTGCCTCAGCCTCCCAGAGTGCTGAAAGTATGAGGTGTGGTTTTTTGTTTTTTTGTTTTTTTTCTTCCCCGGGAGAAAGTTCAATGAGATAAAACCTTTTAAGGAAAAAAATGTTTTCATTTATAAAAGAAATGTACTTAGCACAGAAAAAGAAGAAACTTTAAGAATCACCCATGGGGCCGGTGAGATGGCTCAGCGGCTTAAGCGCCTGCCCAGCAAGCGCGAGGGCCCGAGTTCGACTCCCGGAACCCACATACGAAAAAGGGGCCGGTGATATCGCTCAGCGGCACGGGCGCCTGCTGGCGCGCGAGGTCCTGAGGTCGACCCCCTGGTACCCACCAAAAAAAAAAAAAAAAAGAATCACCCAAAGCCAGAGGTGTTCAACACTTTGAAATACATTTTTTTCTAAAAGCATTTTTCAGCATAGTAGCAATCATCTAATTTTTATTTCTTCAGACTCATCTGGACCCCAGTAATGATTTGTTGTTATGGGGGAGCAAGATCCTAAACACTGAACAGTTTCCAAGTTTTCATTGGGATGATCCCCAAGTGGGCCTGTCACTTCCATTCCTTTACACATTACACCTCTGTGGTTCACAGGTTCTGGAAGATGCCCGCAGGGATGCTGACTTGCACCATATAGCTTGTAATATGGTGAAAAAACCTGGCAATATTTACTATCTTTATCGACGGGAGAGTGGCCAGCAATACTTTTCCATTATTTCTCCAAAGGTAAGAACATTTATTCTTTGCCCAAAAAATCTACTCTGACCTTTGAGAAACTCTTGGCATATGTGTATGAAAAATGGTTTCCTAGAAATTGGGGATGGTGTAAGCCAGACGTAACACTAAAAAAACGCCTGTATGTTTAACACGTTCCTGCTGGCTTGAACCAGCAGTGGTTCAGAGCCATCTAGCAACGAGACATATGGATTACAGCACTGTTGTGAACACGTTAAATTAGTTTGTTAGTTTTCTCTGTTAAGAGAGGGATCTGATGTATAGTGTGACTGCCTTGCAAGGATGGTTCTGAGTAGTCTGAAGCAAAAAGCCAAAAAGCAATATATGGCATAAATAGGAAAAGTGCTCAGTTTCTTTACGTCCTACCCTGATCAGAACCAACTCCTTTGCCTTCTCTAGGAATGGGGAACAAGTTGTCCACATGACTTCCTTGGTGCCTACAAGCTGCAGCATGATCTATCCTGGACTCCATATGAGGACATTGAGAAGCAAGATGCTACAATCAGCATAATGGACAAGCTGCTAAACCAGCCAGTGGCTCTGCCCCCGTGCACTGAACCCATCTTCCAGGGACTGAGTCACTGAGTGCGGACCCTGACCAGCAGCTGTCACAAGGGCCTGAACGTCACCTCCTTGTTGCCCTGATTCTCTGCCTTGATGGAAGTGGTCATGAGAAGTGAGGGCACGTAGGTGAATCTTGGAATGATGCCCTGTGAGAATGTAAATCCTGTTGTTGTTATTGCTTTTAGTTAGGATGATAAGGAATCATAGCACTTTCTTTTTCCTCTCAGGGCCACTGATACCCAGCTAGTCAGTTTCAGAGAACTGGCCCGTCAACTTTCCTTCTTCATCTCCAGCTATTCTCTTAAGCCAAGAAGACTTCTTCCCACAGAAAGCTTGGTGGATCATTTTCCAGAGGGACCTGTTTTCAGTTTTGTTTCAGGTTAGGGTTGTGCTGTTTCATAATTGGTGCACCTCCAGCTTCAGATTCATCTGGTAACTGGAATGTTGGCTATTGGAGGATGATTAAAAAAGAAAGAACATATATGGCTGGATAAGAGTGTCGGTGGTTCTGGAATGACTGCTACTGCTGAAGTCTGACTTGCCTTTCTGCCCATTCTGCATAGTGAGAGTGACTGGAAAATCTGAGGCAGCAGCAAAGCCGGGTTTGGGAAAGTCACCTCTAAACTCACACAGTTTTAGAATTGGAAGAGGTATAGACAGCTGCCGTGAACTTTTGCATGAATTTACTTTGTAGCCTCATTGAGGGAGAGATCCTAAGTTCAGCTGCCCAGACAGATCAAATCCATTAAATGGCAACTTAAGATATTGTGGGAGAGAATATAGGGGAGTGGGAATAAGAAGGAAAACAGCCAACCTGTTGATTATGAGTTATCGTGGATTGAAAGTCATTTTGACCAGAATAATTCAAAAACCGAACGGGGGCTATTGGGCTAATTTATTCTAGTTCTGATTCTGAGTTCTTGTAGGACTCTGTTTCCTGTTTGTTCAGCAGAATTAACTACATTTATAGCATCAATCATGGCTGTGCTTCGTTCAGTGCCATATTACCCGTTATAATAAGTAAAAGGAGTAAGAGATGTGCACTTGAACCCAGGATTGCCCAGGTTCCTATCTGTGGATGGGTGTTTCTTATGCTGATCTACCTCATGATACTCTACCCCATCCTGGTGTTCGTGGCCTTTCCCTATAAGCTGCAGTCCTTGTAAGCTATAAATGGTTTGCCTGCGGCCTGACATAGAGAGGGGCTTGAACCTAGCAAGATCACTTACTATACTGGTTACTCTGTTCACACAGGGACATCTTGTGCAATCACCTGCAAAAGCCTTTTGCTGATATGCTGCAGAGCTGGAGGGAAGAGATACTAGTTGGTTCTGACTACAGAAATTTTCTCAGGTTTTCAGCAGGTTATGACCTGTGTGGTAATGACACATTTTGAGCAGATGCTCACTTATCAACTAAACATATTGCCATAAATTTGTGGTTTAAAACTACACATACTTAATATTTTATAGTGTTGTAGGCCAAGTGTTCAAGCATAATTTTGCTAGACCTGCTTTAGGATTTCTCTGACCCCCTGCAAGACTGCAGTTGTTATTGGCTGAGGCTGGATTCTCAGGGCCTTCCTGGGAGGGATCTGTTTTCAAGATCACTTATATTGTTGGCAGAGGTTCAGTTCCCCAAGACTTGCTGGACTGAGGATCCTCCCTTCACTAGCCGAAAGTTGCCAGAGGTCACCGCAGCTCCTTTCCATGCGAACCTCCACAGCACGGCAACTTCTGTCATCAGAGCTAACAAGGATGAGAGTCTGCTAGCAGGATAGACATTAGACCCCTACCAAGTCTAATCACAGAAGTGACATCTCATTACCTCTGTCGTGTTGTGTTGTTTATCATTAGGCCAGCCCATGAACAAGGGAGGGAATTTCACAAGGGCATGAATACCTGAAGGTAGGGACCATTGGATCATTGCACGGAATTTAGAATCTGTGTGTGCCAGTGCTCAGTTGAGAGGGAAAAAGAAAAGTCAATCCTGGGTAAAAGAGGTAGTAATACAAAGTGGATAAACACGGTGTTGAAGTTACCGATGTGGACTTTACCCTGCTCTGACAAAACAACATCCCCGCTGGCACTCCTTCCTCTCTCCTCTCCAGGTTTTTTTTTTTTTTTTTTTTTTAACATAAGCCTTATTTTTATTAGAGTCAACAAAAATTAACCTGACAAATTTCTCTAAAGTTCTCACTGCTTACATTCAATTCTGTATTTCATTGTGGATTGGTGACAAGCTGTCTTAGTTACTTTTCTTATTGCTGTGACAAAATATCTGTTCCCCAGAGTTAAGGGAGGAAAGGTTTATTTAGCTCACAGTTCGTAGAGGTTTCAGTCCATAATCGGCTGGCTTCAAGGCAGGGTGGCATCACAAAGGAGAAACAGTTCATAGCGAGCAGAAGGTAGCAAAGCAACAAGGGACAAGACCAGCCCCTTTCTGTCCCTTGCATTGTATCCAGTCTACTGGGATTAGGGTGGTGCCGGTCTAATCAGTGGGTTGATTTAGTAATCACCCACCCTTAATCCTAGCATGCTTAATCCTAGCATTGCACCATGAATCAATCACACACTCTATATTCAGCCACGTCTGAAAAAGCCCCACCTATGACTACATGAGACTTTGGGGGGACATCTAGACACAAGCCATAACACAAGACATTTACAGTGTGGCATTTTGAGTCCCATTGCTCTAGACTATATTCTAGAATGTATGTGCAATCTTCAGGCTGTTTGTCCCCCTTTTAAAATATGTTATATAAAGGAAGCATTGTAGCCAGGGTTTGCAAGGGAATAGATTTAATACAGGACACATAATTTATAGGATTATAATATTCACCCAAAAAGTCAAATGTGGAAGAGTGCAAGAGATCTGTCCACATGCTAGAGACCCAAAGAATTCAGCTGAGGGCCTGGATTCCACACCAATGGCCTGCACAAGTCCAGCTGAAGACCCAGAGCCCACGGCAATGTCTCACGCAAGTCTGTATCAAGGATCTGCACTGGGAGGACCCAAAGGTCAGTGGTGGAAGCTAGAAAGTCTGCGCCAGCGGGATGAGGGATCTGTGCCAGCAGGCTGAGGGATCTGCGCTGGAGCCAGGAAGTGCCACTCAAGATAAGGACCAGAGCTCCCCTGAAGAGAACCACAGCCATCCTCAGCAAGAGCGAGGACCTAACTCCTCCAATGATGAGAACTGCTGAGTTCGTATCAGGAAAACCAGCATGACAAACTTCTCCAGGAAAATCAACAGCACACCATCTTCCCCTACAGTTCCCTTTATGCTGTTGGTAACAATCCTCAGGTGGACCATCCACACTCAGAACCGTGCTGACTCAGTTCAGCTGGGTGCTGCAAGTTGCCCTTTAGTTAATCCACCACAGGAAGTTTTGTTACTTTTATACATTAGCTATGTTACATATTTTATATGCAGCCCAAGATAATTCCTCCTCAGTGAGTACGGCCCAGGCAAGCCAAAAGGCTAGATGTACTTAGAGGGAGGTGGGGCAAGGAGAAGACAGAGGGGACACTCAATACACAAGTAATGAGCTGAGCAAGACACACAGGTCCTGCATTTAACCCCCCAGCCAGCATCTCCCAGGCAGCAGAGCCCCTTCGGCCTACCAGGGCCTTGGCTTTACAGAGCCCAGACGTGGATCTTATCGGAACACACACGTTGCTGAGGCCCTTGGTGCTGTTCTTATGCTGAATTTTCATTAAGAAACTGGTTATAGGGCCGGTGAGATGGCTCAGCGGCTTAAGCGCCTGCCCGGCAAGCACGAGGGCCCGAGTTCGACTCCCGGAACCCACATACGAAAAAGGGGCCGGTGATATCGCTCAGCGGCGCAGGCGCCTGCTGGCGCGCGAGGTCCTGAGGTCGACCCCCCGGTACCCACAAAAAAAAAAACTGGTTATAAAGTAGAGATCATTCTTTTTTTAAAAGGAAAGTGCCTTGCCAGGTACTGGTGGTCGTAAAAGCCTCTTTCCAATATCAAGGTCCCCACACATGAGAAGATTATTTTGGGCAAGAGAATGGCATCTTCCTGTCCCACGATAGAGCACTCTTCTCTAGACACCTCACGGCCGCCCAGTGCATACGTCTCTCCCTTGGCCCGTGCTCGCTGAGCATTAGCCCTGAGAGCCTGTCACACTTCTAGGACAGTCCAGCTGTCTATCACTAACTCAGGCAGGCATGGTCACTGCGTCTGAGTCAGCCACTTTCTCTGGTTCTAAACCAAGGATATCTCACGTTACCTGTGTCTTAGTCACTTTCTCATCGCTGAGACACGATACTTGACGCCCACAATTTAAAAGGTGGAAAGGTTTATTTTGGCTCACAGTTCGTGGAAGTTTCGGTCCACAGTTTCCTGGCTCCCAGGCAGAAAAGCATGGTGGAATGGCTTGGGCTGAGGAGAGCTGTTTACGTCATGGTATCCCAGAAGCAAAGAGCATCAAGGGAGGAGAGTTTGTAGAGGCTTCAGTCCCAGCTTGCCAGCTCCAAGGCAGAATAGCATGGTGGAAGAGCCGGGGCTGAGGAAAGCTGCTCACCTCATGACATCCGGGAAGCAGAGAGCCCATTAGCTTGATGTTTTGAAAGTGTAATCGCCCTCACTGTCAACATTTCCAACCCCTAGAGCTGTGATTCAAAAGAGAAACTTCCTGTTCCATAAGATGTACCTCCTGCACTGACCACCAGGCGTGCCACGGCCTTTTTCCAGTTAAGCCACTTGCCAGCCTTAGGGAAGGCTACTGGCAATGTGAGATGGTTTTGGACATAGGTAGCACCTCAGAATGGGGCACTAGGACTCGGGGACTGCATGCAGTGCCCACTTCTTGTCCAACTAGTGCTTTTATAAGTATTAAGTGCTTTCTAGGTTCCAGGTTCTAGAGCAGTGATGGCGAAACTTTTAGAGCCTTTCATGATGCAAACAGCCCACTGCGGCACGTGTGCCGTAGGTTCGCCACCACTGTTCTAGAGACTAATGCAGCTGAATAAGACAAACCCCCTATTTTCAAGAGCTCGTAGTCTAGTAGAGAGGAGGCAAGTCAACAATTACAGTATGATGTAAGAAGGGATATGGTAGAGGTATGCATGGAATATTATGGAAAACCAGGGAAGAGTACCTTTCTCAGTTTGGAGAATTTAGAAACACCTTTTTTTTTTTTTTTTTTGTGGGTACCAGGGGTCGACCTCAGGACCTCGCGTGCCAGCAGGCGCCCATGCCGCTGAGCGATATCACCGGCCCCTTTTTTCGTATGTAGGTTCCGGGAGTCGAACTCAGGCCCTCGTGCTTGCCAGGTAGGTGCTTACGCCGCTGAGCCATCTCACCGGCCCCTCTTTGTCCTCTTTTATATTCAGTGTTGTCATTAACCCTGTGCCCAGGGCTGACTTCTAATAGATCACGGTAAGGGAGCTGCTCTGCTGCACGGGGAACCTGATCCAGAAGCAGGTCACCTAGGAATGGTTTAGCTCCAGGTTCCCTAGTAATGTGCATTGCATAATGCACAAGACAGGAACTTCTTTCTTTCAAAATCTTGTTTTCCAGCACTTTTTTCCCTTTCTTAGAGCTACATAAAATAATGGTGTATCACTGGGTATGGTGGCACACACCTGTAATCCCAGCACTTGGGAGGCTGAGGCAGGGGAATTGCCGTGAGTTTGAGGCCAACCTGGGCTACATAGTGAGTTCAAAGGTAGCTTGAGCCACATAGTGAGACGCTGTCTCAAAAAAAAAAAAAAATGTGTCTTGCGATGGATAACATTTGAGGGAGCATGACATTTTAGAAGTACAGTAGGTTGCCGCCTTGTTAACGAATAGAATGTAGGGAGATAAGTGAGAGGGAAGAATCTTAGTGCTTGGATTTCTGGCTTGAATATCTGTATGGGTTCACTCAACAAAATATAGAAGAGGAAGACATTCCTGATATTTCCCAGCATACTTAGTGGTGTATATTTGCCTCAATGATCCTCCTTGCTGGCCCTGCCCAGACTCACTGGTGTAAGAGCTGGTTGTAGCTCTTTTCTCCACCATATGGATCTGAAAGAAGGGCTTGTTTGTGTTCTTCTCAAGTTGTTACCAGGCTACAAACATTGGGAGTTTTGGTGCCGTGGATATAGAGAGGATGAATACTGTCTAGTGAGCTTTTATTCTACTAAGTGTATCCTTTGTCTCATTTAATTTTCACATACTTCCTGCCCCCCAGGATGGGGAATGTAGGATTCCTAATGTACAGAGCGGGGGCATCTGTTCAGACTCAGAAACTGGCCCATGGTTATACAGATAAATAGTAGAGGTCAGATTCAAACACAGCCCTCTTTGATTCAAGTCCAGCCATAACCTTAATTATATTTTGGTCCAGTAAGATAGTCCTAGAGAATCTCAGTGTAGAGCTATGAAGAAATTACACTACAGAGTGATAGATTGAGATGTATATATGAGATACTATGAGAATGGTTCACTTAAAAGTTTAGTGGTCAGCATGTAGAGAAAGTATACCCTGCCCCAGAGAAATTAAGTATTTTCTCTGACGTGACACAACTAATAAGCCATTGAGCATGGGTCTCCGGCATTGAAGTCCATGTGTGAAACTTGTACACAGAAGATAGGGTTTCTTTCTTCCCTTAAGGAACGGGAGCTGAGGAGGAAGGAGAAATTAAACTTCTGTAGTCTTAAGCAGCATTCGATTTGATGGATCACTTTTTTTTTTAATATGCGGGTACCAGGAGTCGAACTCAGGACCTCGCGCTTGCCAGGCAGGTGCTTATACCACTGAGCTATCTCACTGGCCCGATGGATCACTTCTCACTCGAAGCTTTTTCTTCATTTTGGTTTGGAATATTATCATATCCTACTTTTCTTCTACTTCATTGACTGTACCTTTTCTGCATCCTCATTCTCTTCTTAGTACACTTGGGGGCCAAGACCTGAGCCCTTTCCTTTTCCTCCCTACTGGGTTGTTTAATCCGTTCCCCAGGCTTTAAATCCCATCCAAGTGCTGCTGACTCATGCACGTCTCCTGATCAATCCCTGAGTTACACACGCTTGTTTTTCCGGCAGCCTTACTTGACATGTCTACTTTTAATCACAGTCATTACACATTTAAGTGTCCACCACTAAACTCTTTGAGTTGACTTCAAAAACCTGTTTCACTCCCATAACCAATTACCAAGTCTTCTCTACTCTGCCTTCAGAATACATCCCAAGCCTGATTGCTTCTCACCACCATCATTCCTGTCCCCTGGGTCCAAGCTACCAACATCTCTAGCCTGGACTAATGCACTGATCCGAGCCAACCTCCCACTTAGGTTTATACCGGCCTTGCGTCTGTTTCCACAGAGACTGTCAGCGTCATCTTTTAACACTGTGTAGAAATATCCCAAGAGTTTCTCACTATGCTTAGCATAAAATCCAGGCTTCTTGTTAAGGTTCCAGGTGATCTACCACTTTCAGTTCTCACCATGTTCCTGCTGCACCAACCTGGCCTTCTTCTCCCCACACAGCAAGTTCCTCTTTGTGCCAGCACCTCTACATCTGCTGTTCCATCTGCTTGGAATATCATCGCTGAGATCTTTGCATGGTTTATGTCTTATCACTTAGGTTCTTGCTCAAATATCACTTCTCTGATTACTCTGTCAGAAATACCCATTCTTCTCACCCCAGAATAACTTTGGATCCTTTGTTTTCCATAGCACTTACTACAACCAGATGACTTGTTTTTCTCCTTTCTCTCCATACTTCAATCGAAATTCTAGAATGGAAACCATGTTTGACGTGTGTACTGTACTGCTGCATCTCTGGCAGCTAATGTAGTGCCTGGCACATAGTAGGTAGTGCAATAATGAGCCAGTGGACATTTGGAGTGCCACATTGATATCCTGCAAAGGATCTAACTGCACACAGTTACGGAACAGAATATGAGCACACGTGTTATTTAATACTTTCCACTGGCCACTTTAAAAAAGCAAAAAGAGACAGGTGAAATTAACTTTAATAATACATTTTATCTAAGCCAATATATCCAAAATATTGGCATTTTAACAAAAAATACTAAAAATATTGTACATTCCCTTTTTTTTTTTTAAACTAAGAATTTAAATTCTGGTGTGTATTTTACAATTAGAGCCCATCTGAATTCAGACTGACCAGGTGTCCAGTACTCCTTAGCCACATGTGGCTAGTGGCTGCCACCTAAAGTGAGGGTAGGTGGCCCCATCTCACTGTTCTTTTTCTCTGTTTCTGGAGGATTCTGAATGGCAAGGAAGGTAGAAACTTATGGCAGGGGAAACAGGTTCTTTCTCAGCTGCCCATTTCCTTTCTTTCTCCCAAAGAAGCTGTGAGAATGTCCTGGCTCATAGATATTGATCATATCCTTAGAAGAATAATGGTGATGACTGAACTATTCTGTGCCAAACACTTCCTATAATCTCATTTAATTGTTCATGATGATCCCATTTTACAGCTTCGGAAACAGGTTCAGATAAGCATTATAACTTGTCCAAATGTACATGGCTGGTGTTAGAGCTGGAACATACCATTGGCTTAAAATTAAAGGAGATATCATAAGCATTATGCTAAAAACTGTAGCATAATATTTTTTTAGCCTAATAGTCTTTTTTTTTTTTTTAGCATAACAGAGAAATGGAGAGAAGCACTAAATGACAGAAAGGAGTTGGCCTGACTCTTGGACTTAGTTTTGTGTCACACCTTTGCCTCTCTCTAGTTCTCCTCTTTAGTTTCTTAGATACCCTAGATCTGACGTTAGTGTTAGACTATTTCTAGGTCTCAGCTCTGCTAGTTTATATTTTATTTTATTTATACATTTATGTATTTTTGTGCTGGGAATTGAACCCAGGGCTTTGTGCATGTTGGACAAATGCTCTAGCACTGAGCTACACCCCCAGTCCAGCCCCAGAAGTTATTATTATTATTATTATTATTATTATTATTATTATTATTATTATTTTAATGTGGGTACCGGGGGTCAAACTCAGGACCTCACGCTTGCCAGCAGGCGCTTATGCCACTGAGCCATCTCACCGGCCCCAGCCCCAGAAATTATTAATGGAATAATTATCAGCAGAAGGAACTACCTTGGTCAGAGGATACATTGTTTCCTCTTCTGTGGAAAGATGCTGCAACCAACCTCATGGCCAGTCAAAGCTCTGGTGGGATGAGAAGGGTTGGTGCCTTACTTGGTGCCTTACAGCAGCTAAGCACAGTGCCGGCTGCCTGGTGCCTCTCAGGCTGTGCCAGGTCCTGTAGTTCTCCTCCCTTACTGCTCACAGTGTCTTCAGCTCCTAGTGCCATTCTCGCCCTGAGGGATTGCACTGTGGTGTCCTAGGGCTCTTGCTGCTGTTTTTAGCCATAGGGTAGGCTGGCACCTGAGGGTAGGGGAGGGTGGGGCTACCTCAGAACTGGTGCCCAGGTCCTACTCCATACTGGACAGTTTCTTTCCACAACACACTATCCATCCGATGGCCAAATACGGACGCTTGTGGGATGCTCTTACTTCCTCCCTCTGCCTCGCTCTCGCCCTCCGAATCCCATTTCACACCGGCCACTTCCCACTCCCTTCCTGGCCCTAGTTGTGCTGCCTGTCACGCAGCATCACAGATCTTCTTCCCAGTGGCTGACAGATGATCTTTCTGAAACAGCTCGAACAGGTCACATCCCAATTTAAAATTGTCTTCAGGGTTGAGTCCAAATTCTTGGCTTTTCCTCCATCTGACAAGTATTACCTAAGTATGCCCAAGCCATTATTACAGGCACAAGGAACAGCAGCGAACCAAATACACCAAAAGCCTGCCTTCTAGGGGCGTCTCACAGCGTGGACCCCAAGCTCCCCTTACAGCCCACCTCCCACGCCAGCCATCCCCGCGGGCTCTGAATTGTCACCCGCGAATTCCTCTAGCCTCGCCACCCTGGAGACGACAGCGCCCCCCCCCCAGGTCCCTCTGTGGCCTGAGTCCTAGGGCGTCCCTCAAAGGGGGGGCCCGGTGGCCTCGGCTGCAGCCCCGCAGCCCCTCCCCGCTCTCGGGATTGTGAGCTAAGAGCCGGTGGCGAGCCCGGCTCCGCCCGAGGCGGCGCGCCCTCGTCTGGGCTGGTTCCCCCACGCACAGGCGGCTAGGGAGGAGTGCGGTCGTCCCGCCCAGGAATTCCTCGTCCCCGTCCCCGGGTGAGCCCCCGCCGGGTCTCCGGGCTCCAGGAAGGGGCGGGCGCGGGCGCGGGGAGGGGCGGGAGAGTAGCTCAGGCGGCAGCGCCCGGGTGGGCCCAGTGCACTCCTGGCGGCTAGGACACACGCTTATCCAACATTACACCGTCTCCTCACACCCTGCCTCCCCTGCCAGACTCTAGCTTCTTGAGAGTGCCACTTGCGTCTTGTTCTTCTGTCCCCCAAACACGCAGGGCCTGTCACAGAGCAGTCATCAGAAAAAATTAGAGTAGAAGGATGCATGGCCTGGTGACAAAAGCCTGTAATCCCAGCACTTGGGAGGCTGAGGCAGGAGGACTGCAAGTTCAAGGCCAGTCTGGCTACATAATGAGAACTTGTCCAAAAAGAAAAAAGAACACAAGGAAGATGAGAAGAATGTGCTGGGTGTATTGGAAGGGAAGGGTTGGATCTAAGGAGGTCACACTGAACAGAGTTAGAAGCTGGGTAGATGAGATTTAGTGCAGGACTGGGGATATAGCTCAGTGGTGGAGTGTTTGCCTAGCATACATGAGGCCCGGAGTGCAACAAACATTGAACATCTTCTATTGTAGGCCTCATGCTGGGCACAGGGGACCCCGGTCTGCACTCATGCATGCACCGTAGCAAAGAAGGAAGACAAGGTAGGCAGTGCCAGTACAGAGTGCCAGATGTCACACGGTGAGCACAGGAGATGCGACCTGACAGGGGGGAGCACCCGCAGGCTCCAGAGGGGGCCAGGAAATTTCCCAAGGTGGGGTGGGGTTTGAGGAAGGGCTGGGGGTTCCAGAGAGGGCTGGGGAGCTGAGCAGGGCTGGTGGCCATGTGCAGGAGTTGGACCCCATCCTGAGGGCCTTTGAGAGGTGGCCTCTCCTCTGAGACCCCCTTCCCACCACGGCGGTCCCCTCGTCTGTGCTCCCTCATGGGCTGGTCCTGTCTCCTCTTTTGCGCAGGGATGGATGCCCCCACTAGACTGTTCTCCTTGAGAGGGGACTCCAGGTCTTAATCTTCTTTGTGTCCCAAGCAGCAAGCACCAGATCTTTTTTTTTTTTTTTTTTTTTTTTTTGGTGGGTACCAGGGGGACGACCTCAGGACCTCGCGCGCCAACAGGCACCCGTGCCACTGAGCGATATCACCGGCCCCTTTTTCGTATGTGGGTTCCGGGAGTCGAACTCGGGCCCTCGCGCTTGCAAGGCAGGCGCTTACGCCGCTGAGCCATCTCACCGGCCCAAGCACCAGATCTTGCTCATGAACAGATGTTTGCCGAATGAGTGGACGGATGTTCCTTATTTCTGTGGATTTCCACAGTCCTTGCTTTCAAGTCCACGTCCTTTCACACCTGGGACCTGTGCATTGTGCTTACAAACTGCATTTAGTTGGGAAAGAGGAGACCCTATTGAAGTCCTGGCTCTACTATTTCCTGGTTCAAGTCACCTAACCACCCTGAAACCTGTTCTCCCATCTGTAAGAGGAGAGGCTACTGTGAATAGTCTCTAAGTCTCATATGTGCATATGTGAGTCTCGTTTTCCTGGATAGGCTGTAAGTTCCTTGAAGGCAGGGGCCCAAGGTTCTCCCTGTTGATTGGTGGACAGCAGAGCACAGAGCAAAAAGCACCAAAGGCAAAGCTGTCAGTCATGTTCTGCCACATCCCATGTGACCTTGAGCTAGGTGGGTCTCCCCTTCTCTGAGTCTGCTTTGCCTTACTTGGAAGTAGGGATAATAACCCTTGCCTTGCTGAGCTCACAAGGCAATGGAAATCCTAGGCATGATCGTGCTTTGTGAATGGAGGAGATAATGAAAGGCATGATGTAGCAGATGACTGATCATTAATTAAAAATAAAACAGCAATGCGTGGTCATTGGAAAAGTGACTCTGGGCACCTGCTTTCAGGCTCTGAGAGGCAGAGAGACTGGGATGCTGTTCTGCCAGCAGGCAATGGCAAGTGAGGAGGTGCCTGGCTCGGAAACAGGTTATCTGGTTTGCTGAGGTCAGCCCTGAGTCCCAGGAGAGGTGACGACAGTGGGTCCATGGAGAGGGATTATGCAGCCAATGCTCTTTTTTTTTTTTTTAAACATGGTCCTGGGGCTTTTTTCCATCTTCTGCAGCTTCAGCAGGTAGGTCTAGGGCCCAGCATGGTCTTAGCCAAGAGCTGGAGCCTATGGCATGAGGGAAGGGGAGGGGGAGTCTAGAGAGCTGGGCGCCATGGCACAGGGATCAACTGGGGGTAGGGGAACTCGGGGGTTTGCAAGTCCAGGGCCCTCCCAGCACGCCCAGGCATGTACTGTTTTCTGTTGTGCATTTTGGTGGGCCCTGGCATGAGGTCTTGTTAGTCCTCAAAGTGCTGGCCACACAGCTGTTGATTCCCTTTGGTGAAAGAGGCTGCCTATGGGAGCAGTGAGCCCTGCCATGGTGCCCTGAGAAAGTCCAGTCCCAAGCCCACGTCCAGCAGGATTTATTTCAACTCTTGCTCAGACCAGAAGGGCCTGGAGCTGTAGATAGGGCTAACTGGGGACACAGCCTGTATCTAGGAGACTCTCGGCCTTCCTGACCTTGGAAACCTCCTGCCCCTCTCTCCTGGGCCCCAGGTCAGTGCAACAGTTTCTCCCTGAGCCAAAACCAGAGCCACCTCAAGATAAATGAATTTTCCTGGAAGAATGTTGCCAATGCCTTGTCCCTGGCTAACATGGTCCTGGGGCTCTTCTCCATCTTCTGCAGCTTCAGCAGGTGGGTCTAGGGCCCAGCATGCTCTTAGCCAAGAGCTGGAGCCTATGGCATGAGGGAAGTGGGGGGGGTCTAGAGAGCTGGGTGCCATGGCACAGGGATCAACTCGGGGTAGGGGAACTCGGGCTTGCAAGTCTGGGGCTAAAGTCCTGACCTCCCTGTCTCACCAGCCTGATGCACAACCTTGGCTAGGTCAGATCCTTGGGCCTCAGTTTCTCCTTTTGTAAAACAAGGTGCTCACATTATGATCTCTACTGTTGCTTTAGTTATGGGACCGTAAAATGGTTTTCATAAGAAAGTCAAGAAATTCTGTCCACTGTTTATATTTTCTGATTCTTAAATCAGAGTATATGACTTGGCTGAATATTTGAATTAGCACTGTTTGGGAAAGTCTGAAACACATATATGTGCCCCCAAAAAGCTGTAAACAATTTGTATTTCCATAATTTGAATCATATTTTTTTTTCTTTTTTTTATGTGGGTACCGGGAACCGAACTCAGGACCTCGCGCTTGCCAGGCAGACGCTTATGCCGCTGAGCTATCTCACCGGCCCTGAATCATATTTTAATGCCTTTGGGAAATCAGTTTCTTTAAAGATAAATCTTTTATAATGCATAACAACCTAATCTATTTGAGTCTTTATAACTATTAGCAAGTGACTTATATCTGGATCTGTTTCTCATCCGTCTGATAAAATGACTTTACTTGGTGATGCTCAAGCTCCTTCCTAGGTTGAAATTTTTATGATTCTCTAAGTGTGGATTATTGGAATCTAAGAAAGTGGTAGGGGGCATACCTGCAGCAGAAAATCTCTATCTTTTCAGTTCAAACAAATCAGCTACAAGTGTGGTTCTCATTCCATGATGAAAGGATCAGTATTTTTATTTAGCTTAGTCTCCATTAGGACTGGATCTAAACAAGGGAAATTCTAAGGCACTTTTGGGACAGCAGAGGTCTGAGGCTCAGGCTCTCCTTTGCTTCCATGGGGCCACCTAATCACTGCCATCAGGGTGCAGACTTGCGAATGGGCCTCTTAGGGGCAGGTTTGCTTGGGACCATGGTGGCTGCTTTCAGAGTGTCATAGGAGCGTGTGCTGGGCACAGGCACAGAGTCTAAGAATGTCGGGTCTCAGCCAGGCATAATGGCACACGCCTGTAATCCCAGCACTCAGGAGGCTGAGGCAGGAGGATTGCTGTGAGTTCGAGGCCAGCCTGGGCTACTTAGTGAGTTCAAGGCCAGCCTGAACTGCTTTGTGAGATCCTGTCTCAAAGAGACAGGAAAAAAAAAAAAAAAAGAGAGAGAGAGAGAAGAAAAAGAATGTGGGGTCTCAAAGAGACAGGAAAAAAAAAAGAGAGAGAGAGAGAAGAAAAAGAATGTGGGGTCTCAAAGAGCTTTGGAAATCATTTATGGCATCAAAAGACAAAACAAAACTGGTAGAGCTGCAAGGAGACATGATGAACCTATCATAGAGATTTCAACACCTTTCTATCAGTAATCAACAGATCCTGCAGGCAGAAAATCAGCAGGGACATACTTAAACTCCAACAGCACCATCCATCATCTGGATATAACTGGCATCTATAGAGCACTGCATCTAACAGCAGCAGAATACACATTCTTCTCAAGCTCACGTGGAACAGTCACTAAGACAGAGCACGTTCTCGGCCATAAAACACACTTTAACAAATTTTAAAAAAATGGTAATCATGCAAAGTATGACCTCAGGTCACATGGACTTGAACTAAAAGTCACTAACAGAAAGATACCTAGAAAATCTTGAGATATTTGGAGGTTAAACAACACATTTCTAAATGATACATGGAAAAAGGTCTCGAGAGAAATTTTAAAATAGTTTTAACTATAATTAAATGAAACTACAATTTACCCAAATTTTTGGGATGCAAGGAAAGCAGCTGAGAGGGAATTGATAGTATCAAGTGCATACAAGCATGCATCATGTAGCAGTGAGGGTATGTTCTGAGAAATGCAACACTAGGTGATTTCATTGTTGTGAGAGCATCACAGAATGTACTTACACAAACCAAAAGGCTGACATCACTAGGTGATATAATCTTACGAGACTACTATGATCTCTGTCACGTGTATGGTCTGTAGTAGAGCAAAATGTCTTTATTCAGTCCATGACTATATTAGAAGACAGTCAGACTCGTGCCTGTAATCCCAGCAGCTCAAGATGCTGAGGTGGGAGGATAGAAGACTTGAGGCCAGCCTAGGCAAATTAGTGATCCTGTCTCAAAATAAAATAAAATAAAGAAAAGTCTGAGGCTGTAGCTCAGTGGTAAAATGCTTATGTAGCATCCTTGAGGCCTGAATTCAATCCCCAGTGCTGCAAAGACAGAGAGAGGGAGAGAGAGAGAGAGAGAGAGAGAGAGATCTAATCTTTTACCTTAGGGAACTAGAAAAAGAGGAGCAAATTAAATTCATAGCAGAAGAAAAGTAGTAAAAGAGCAACAACTGAAGAAACTGAAAACAGGAAATTAATAGAGAAAATCAATGAAATCAAAAGCTGGTTCTTTGAAAAATTCAATAAAATTGATGTACCTCTGTCCAGGCTAAATAAGAAAAGAGAGAAGACACAAATCAGTGGTATCAGAAACGAAAGAGGGGCCATCGCTGCTGATCCTGTGGACTTTAAAAGGATAACAAAGCGATACTATGAGCAACTTTATGCCTACAAATTTGATAGTTGAAATGGATCAATTCCTTAAAAGACACAAGCTACCAAAACTCACCCAAGGAGAAACAGATCATGTACATAGGTTTATATCTAGTAAAGAAACCACTTAGCATAAACCCCTCATTTTACAAATGGAGAACAGAGGCCTAGAGAGGGGCATTGACTTATGTGAGAATTCAGAGTGAGATGGTGGTAGAGGCTGGACTAGGAGCTTGGAAGGACTCCTGTACCAGCAAATGTGCCTGGGATTTAGAGTTGGACGGGATATTAGTGATTACCGCAGGGATTCAGGGAACCCCCTCAGACTAGGAGGGACGTAGGCGTGTGTGAGGGTGTATGTGGGTGTGGGGTTGGTAAGGCAGGAGATGTTAGAAAGATGGATATGAGTGTGGGGGCCACACATAGTGTGCCTGTGTGGGAGGGGTGTTGGGAGGGGACTGGCACGTAGGGGAGGGGCTCATCCGGTGGGGACTGTGAAGAGCTGCCCTGTCTGGGCCTGCGGGCTATGCTTTAGGAAATCCCACTGTGCCTCCTGGATGCTTCTGATGAGCTTCCTGCTGGACATGGTGATAGGGGCGATGACCAGACACCTTAACATCTGCTGCAAAACGAGTGAGTCCATGCCTCGGGCCCCTTATCCCTGCCCCAGGTGCGTTCATCTCCAGGCTCCACCTCTCCTCTAACATCCCTGTGCCTCTGAGAATAGCAGAAGCAGCCGCAGAGCAGGAGTTAGGGAGCCTCGCAGCCTAGACCAGCATCTCTGCCGTCTCACTTTGGCGGGTCCTGGTTTAGGTGCCCAGTGTCCTTATCTGCCCTGCCTTACTGTTCTGGGCGGATCCAGGTACTAGAGAGAAAATGGGGAGATGAAAAACTACCCTACGCAAAGCAGCTGGTTATAAATACTGTGAAATGCTGCCATGTAAGATTTTACTTGCTCAAAAAAAGGGGGTGTCACAGCTTATCAGGTTGCAT
Organism: Erethizon dorsatum; assembly: GCA_028451465.1. Classification (NCBI taxonomy): domain Eukaryota; kingdom Metazoa; phylum Chordata; class Mammalia; order Rodentia; family Erethizontidae; genus Erethizon; species Erethizon dorsatum. The sequence goes on along the minus strand of CM051827.1, from coordinate 100,974,958 downwards.
CCTATTGTAGTACAACCTCTTCATGTGAAGTGAGGGAGAAACTAACCCTGGAGAGGGAAGACTTGCCGAAGGCCACGCGGGTCAGTCAGAGGCAGAGCTGGGAGGAGACATCAGACTTGGATATATAGACGCCCTGGGGAAGCAGCTGCTGTCCTTTGGGACCTCAGGACCCTGCTTGTCACGGCTTCAGCTTCCCCACCAGAGAGAAGCTGAGGTGCGAGCCTAGGGGTGGACATTCTAACCTTGGCCTCATGCGCAGGAGCCGAGCTGAATGACTTTGCTGTCTTCATTACCTTCGGCCTGGCCTCGGCCCTGCTCCTCGGTGTGGATGGGCCCCTGAATGGGTTCGTGGCCATCATCTATGTGTTAACCACTTCTTTCCGCCTGTGCTTTTATTCATCTGGTGAGTGGAACCCAGGCAGCCTTAGGTCTGAGGGCAGGGAACCACAGAGCGGAAGTTGCTGTTGGAAGCCGGAAGCCTGGAGTGTGGTAATGGATGCCTTTCCCTGCAGCGCCTATTTGAGAGCTGAGTGACCTACAGACCCTTGCTACCTCTGGGCTTGAGGCATCTGGGTAGCTGGGGAGGGAAGACCTGAAGAGGGGAAGACCCGAGAGGGGCTGGCTTTATTTAGATGCCTGGAGAGCAGGGGAAGCACTGACCCCGTGTCTTTCCCTGGCAGGAGTTCCCTTCTCATACAAGGGCCTCCCCTGCCCCTACGCTTCCTGTGTTTTGGCTTCCATCTCCCTTCTGACCAAAGGCAACACGTTCATTCTCTGCTGCATGGCCTCGCTCATGATTCTGTTCATGATAGACCAGAGCTACTACCCACGTGATGATGTCCTGGAGTCTGAGAACTGGAAAAAAGCGGTTTATGTGGGAGGTGAGTGAAAATACTGCGCCCAGCTGTCACTGGTAATCAGTTTATTGTTACTACCATTCCTGGCCACCACACCCTATTCCTTGACTACCTACTTTATTTTTCACCACAGAATTTATCATCTGACATGGTATATATTTACTAGGTTTTAAAGTACTGTATCTATAACTACTCCACCGATCCTCAGTAGAAGATTCTCTTTTACTCATGCTGCAATCCCCAGTGCCTACAGTTGTGTCTATCGCATAGTGGATATTCAGTAAATACAGTATTTGTTCATGGTTAATGAATTGAATAGAAATTGAAGGAGCACCTTATGTGCCAGGTACTGGGAAGAAAATTGGTAAACTAGACCCAGTCCCTGCCTCCAAATTTACAATCAGATAGGGGAGAAAGACACCAAACAAAAATGGCAGAAGTAACTAGAAGCATATAGTTTTAATGCACTGTGACAGTACAGGGTGATCAGAGAGGGTGTCATAGGGTAACTTAATTCAGATTGGGATGACTGCAGAGAGGGACGGGGTACTTGAGGTGACATTTAAGTGCAGGATGAGTGGCCAGGTGAGTAGGAGGGGGCAGTTTAGGCAAAGGAAACCATATTTTGTGATGACATCAAGGCCAGAAGGAGCCATGGGTGGCTGGAATTTGCCCAGAGAGTCAATGACACAAACTGAGGTCAGCCAAGGAAGCAGACTGGGCAAGAGTTAGGATTTGATCCTAAAAGCAAATGAGAAGCCTGTGATGGGATTTATGCATGAAGTGATATGACCAGAGCAATAATATCTGGCAATCACTTGGGCTGCAACTCGGAGGACAGATGATGGAGGATTGAGTCTGAAGGAGGAAAACCAGCCTTTCATTCAGAAAGGTGATGATGAGAAGTCGCTGGACTTGAGATAAGTGTTGGAAATAGAATTATGTGGAAAGGGGAGGAGTCATGGGTGACTCCCAGGTTCCCAGTTTAAGTAACTGAGCACTGAATTCCAGGCCCTGAGATTCCTGTCACACTGGGGCTCTGGTAGGTGTCTCCCTAGGGTTTTCCCTTATTAGGGTCTCCTTCAAGCAATATCAGGTTTTTTTCTTTTAAAAATATGCATGGGTAACAAGACAAGCATCTGTAGAAATGCTAAGATTTTTCCATTATTCCCTTGTGAGTTCACAGAGGTTTGTAGGGTCCTTGCTTCCATCCTGACCTTGTCCTTAAGGTTCATATCTTTTGTAACAATGGCACCAAAACTCTATTCAAGTTCTAGGTGCTGGATTCTTCTGTGACCTATGCGGCATACGCAGAATGGTAGTGAGAAGAACCTGGGTTTGTAGCCAAACTGCTCTGAGCTCAATTCTGACTTCAGCACACAGTAGTTGTATGAACTTGGGCTAACATAATGCTTTTTTGAACTTAATTTTTTATCTATAAAATGAAGTTAAAAATACCTACCTTGGGTTGGTGATGTAGCTCAGTGGCATAAGCGCCTGCCTGGCAAGCGCGAGGTCCTGAGTTCGACTTCTGGTACCCACATAAAACAAAACAAAACAAAACAAAAACAAAAACCTACCTTGAAGGATCGCTGGGATTAAATGAGATAATGGATATGCTCATAAATCCTTTGTCACAGATGTGAACTAAAATGGTAATTCCTAGCCCCTATCTTCTTTACCTCCTCTTCTCCTAACTCAGAGCAACAGTATTTCCCCCAGTGTTCTTTGCTGCTGTAGATACTTTGATTCTTTCTTTTCAAAATAAGCCATACAGTTCCTCTTAATCTCTGCAGTGTGAGTAAATGAGGAACATGTACCTTACAGATTTTGACACCAGCTGATTCCAAAGTCCTACATGTAGATTTCAAAATCGCTGCTGCTGATATTCCTCTTGCCTGCTGAGCAGCAGCCCGTTTCCCAAAGCTCTGTCCATTTCCCATGGCCAGCTTTGGAGATTTTATGTTACATATTTTCTAGGACAACTCTGGTATTCAATATTGTTTCTTCACCTCAACAGATCATTGATTACTCTTGAAATGCCCTATTCCAAATTTCCAGCACATCCCCTTAACTGCTTTTTACCTCTAGAAGTGTCCTCTGTCAGATCCAGTGTTCTGATTTCTCTTAAAAATACATAGTGGTTATTCCCATGGAAATGCTGTCTCCCATCATCTCCTATCCCTTTCTGAGCTGCCCTCCACCCCTGCCGCCGCAGTACTGGGGATGGAAGCTAGGGCCTTCTCACTGAACTACATCTCCAGCCCTTATTTATTTTTTATTTAGGGACAGGGTCTCATTAGGTTGACCAGGCAGGACTCCTGCCTTAGTCTCTGAAGTGCTGGGATTACAGGGATGTGCCATGGTACCTGGCTTCTTTTTGAGCTTTCTGAGGCAGTGCAGGTATCTAGTTTTTACGAGCCAGGCAGGCATGGTTTGAATTAGGACCTTGTATAAGTTATTTCCCATTCGTTCATCTGAAAAACACATTCAATTCTAAGTCGTGGGATTATTATGAAGTGTAAATGAAATAGATTATGGGACAATGCCTAGCAGAATGTCTAGTGCTGAGTAGATATACCACCAATGTGGGAGCTCTTTTGCTTTTTGGTGGTGAATCTAAGACTCAAATTGGGCCAGGTGCCCTCAAGACTGCCTCCAGCTTCGGTGATTTGCTAGAAGATCCACAGGACTCTGTATATTGTTCTACTCATGACTAAGATCGTATAAAGCAAAGTATACAAAGCAAAAACAGCAATGGGAAGGGGCAAGTGGGACAAAGCTTAGAGCAAATCGGGTGCAAGCTTCCAACAGTCCTCTCCCAGTGGAGTTGTGTAGTTGCACTTAATTCCTCCAGCACTGAATGGTGATAATAATGTAAAGCAAGCGTCCAGCCCTCAGCCTGTGGGCTGCATGCAGTAATATGTCCCCACCAAGATCATAAATTTAACACTATCATGTGATTTTTAGCAATATTTTTCATGACTCAGTTGCATGTGTGGACTGGTAGGCGACAACAAACACTGTGTAGGGGAAGGCTCAGTGCAGGCCTGACTCTACCTGCTGTGCCTGCCACACACAGTCGGTCAAAAGACACCTCTGGGAATCAGACATCATGTGCATTTGTGCAACTTGGTGAGTAAAGCACAGTGAGTACTGATAATCGTATATCAACTCCCTGCCCATGGGTGTGCCTATGAAGACAGGTATTTATTGTTGTTAAGCAGATGTGTAATTTTTGTTCTCTAAATATTAAACTTGATCTTTTTTTGTTGTTTTGTAAAATAATTTGATAAATTAATAGTTTTTTAAGCAGCCAGTGTATAGGAAATAAAAATGTATCTAAAAGTCTTTTTTGCTCATGATAGTGTTAAAAAATATAAAAAAGGAAGCTTTGTTACTTATATGCATTAACTACATTATATGTTTTATATGTGGCCCAAGACAATTCCTTTTCACTCAGAGTGGTCCAGGTAAGCCAAAAGGTCAGACACCCACAATATAAAGTGTTGTCCTGCCAGGGAAGCTCATCAGAAACTCGGTGCCCAAGGCTTTGACTGGGGACCAGTCACATAGGCACCCTCTGCATACATATACCGAATTCCCGACTCCCTGAACTAAAGCCCATGTTCAGCATGAACCACTGTGCTTAAACAGCGTGGGCACAGCGAACTGCTCTGATCAGTTAGGGGAAGTTTTGTATTGGTGTTGGGTCTGTCAGCCAGCGGTCAGCCTTGTAAGTGGGCTCGTCTACGGATAGCAGCCTCTGGCCTGCTGTGTAAACTCTTTTCTGCATGCATATAATATTGTATTGGCCATTATCCTATGTTAAATTGGAGGATTTTAAAATTTTTATTATTTTTTATTAGTGCATGTTTGCAGTACATGCAGTTTACAATCATCTTGGCCGGATGTGGTGGCACATGTCTGTAATCCCAGCATTAGGGAGGCTGCGGCAGGAGGATGGCCACCAGTTTGAGGCCAGCCTAGGCTATGTAGTGAATTCAAGGCCTGCCCAAACTACCTGGTGAGACCCTGTCTCAAAAAACTAAAAAAACTAAAAAAAAAAAAAGTTTACAATCTTCTTGGGGAGTGGTTCCACGTACATAATACAACTTGTCTCTTTTTTAAATCCCCTTCCTTCCACCCTCCTCTAATTCCCCTTTCTCCATGTTCATTCTTGGTATAATTAATCTTAGCTCACGTTTATGACATACAGTGTTTACACTCATGGAGGTTATTAGGTTCCTGTACATGGCATATCCTCTCTACTTATTTCCCCTCCCCCCTCCTCGCCCTTAGTCTCTTGGACTTTTCCCCCTTCCCATTTGCAAGCGATCCAGCCCCTGTCTCCTTCTGTCCACCCTTTATTAAGTGGAGGATTGTTTTTCCCTAACAAAGATTGGGGCCACTCAAAATGTATTCTTGGATAGTACTCATTTCTGATGTGAAACTGACAAAATGGAATCTGAGATTACACTAGGTTACAATTAGCTATATGTAAAGTTGAAGTTAAAGACAGGGCTCTGGTCTCTTTGCTGCTGCTGTTTCTTGGGTACTGAATGACTGCGAAGGGTGGGGGGGTGTGGAAGCCCCGTGAGACAGCTTCATAAAAACTGAGTGCCTGTATTTTTGCTTCTTCCAGGTGTCGTCATGCTGCTTTTCTCTCCATTTTCCCTCACTGCTGTTTACTGCCTGATGTGGTCGCTCTCCTACATCTTCTTTCCGGATGCGCTGTGGGGCAGGGCAGCCTGCCTTAGGCTGTAGCATGGAGGAAGCCACAGCTCCACCAACTCCTGCTGGCCTCTGTGGTCTCTGTGCCAGCGTGTGGGGCGAGCCGTGTCTCACGTTACTAAAGCTGAGTCGTCCTATGCCAGATACGTGTGATCTGTGTTGTCTTGAACCATAACAAACCACAGTCAGGCCAGCAGCCTTTGCTTTGTTCTCTTTATTCACGGTTCTGACTCCCTTGAGGCAATACTTGTATATGTCGTGCAGAACAGATTATTTTCCAAGCTAACTTTTGGTTGTGTTTGGGTTCCAGCTCTGTCACTGTGCTAGGGTTCATCCCTTGGAAAGAAGCGACGTTCTCCAGAGTTGGTGTAGCCACTACCTCAGCCTGGCTGGATGGCAGTTATCCCAGTGGCAGGGTGGGCTCACCCACAGGCTCTGTGTGGCTTAGAGCAGAGCTCAACTTAGGACATTCGCACTGCTCACCTTGAACGTGTCTGAGACTTTGTAACTTAAACCTGTGTTTAAAAGTTCAGAACTGCCTTTTGCTTCAGAGATTAGATGCATTGGTAGCAAAAGAACATCATCTGGTGTAAGCTCTCAAACACTAAACTCTAGTCAAATGCCACTTCATCTCCTAAAATCCAAATCAAGCCAGGTGTGGTGGCACACACCTGTAATCCCAGCACTCAGGAGGCTGAGGCAGGAGGATGACCATGAGTTCGAGGCCAGCCTGGGCTACATAGAGTTCAAGGCCAGCCTAAACTACATAGCAATACTCTGTCTTGGGGGGAAAAAAAAAAAAAAAAAAAAAAAATATATATATATATATATATATATATATATATATATATATTTAACAAATGAAATAGAATGAACAGTATTGTACGGTAAAGCAGTATCTCCCAGAGAATCTGGCTTCATTGAAAACGGTGAGTCCCCAGTGTCAGCCGCGGACGGCCAGCCTCCAGATGGGTGGCCAGAGGGAGCTGTGGCCAACCTGCGCCTTCCCAAAGGTGGCGCCAGAGCACTTTTAACCACACATCCGATGGTCTGAAGTTCTTTCTCAAGTTTTCACAACTTTGTGTGTGGTAAAATATGCATCAAATCTACAATTAGATTTATAAAAAAAATACCTATCCAAAGAAGCCCACATCACCATGATGTGGCTCTAAAGGGGCAGACAGTGTCTTCCCCACTTCTCTCTCGTCCTGTGACATCGTTTCTATTATCTCGCTTAGGTGACTGTGCCCGCGCTCCACCAGATTTCAGTCTCCTCAGTTTACATATATGTATTTCTGCTACCTGGCACAGCGCCTGGCACTCATAAGCATTTACTTTGTAGTCTGATTTAGTTATGGATTCTGGTAAGTTATATATAAGTTTACTATGGTAGAGAAAGAAATACACAGATGCACCTAGGCTTGGACAAAGCTCTGTGATGCCCCTCTGTGGTACAGTGTGTTCGTGTCCCGTGAGGCTTCACTGTGGTGGTTAATTGTGTCAGTTTGACTGTTTGGAGAAATGCCTGAGAGATTGGTGAAGCACGCTTCTGGCCGTGTCATGAGGAATGATAGTGGGGACTATATCTGGGGTTCCTTACCCCTCCTCCCTCACTCTCTGATCCTCACCTGCTCTCTCCTTCCTGGCTGCCATGGAAGGTAGAGTAGCTTTCCTCCACTACACCCTTTTGCCGTGACATTTCTGCCTTGAAACCAACTGATTGTGGACTGAAATCTCTGAACCTATGAGGCAAAATGAACATTTCTTCCACTTAGTTGCACATATCAGAAATTTTGTTCCGGCAGTGCAAAGCTGGCTAATACATACACTTAGTCAATACATTGTAGCAACTCCAATTTGAAAACTGTCTTCACGTAGATTCTAGGGGTCAGCAGCTACCACAATGCCCAGATAGTGTAGGTGCTAAAAAACCAAAACCAGACCAAACTTGTGTTATCCTCAACCAACCAAATTTCGGACACTTACTTCAAATGTCCTAATTTTGAACATACAATTGAAAAAGCTAATATTTGGGATTGACCAATGATGTCCTTTTTTTTTTTTTTTTTTTTTTTTTTTTGAGACAGGGTCTCGCTTTGTAGTCTATGCTGGCCTAGAACTCTCAGTGATCCTCTTGCCTCAGCCTCCCAAGTGCTAGGATTACAGGCATGCACCACCACACCCAGCAGATGTCCTATTTTTGAATCATAGTTTTATCAGGTTTGGCTTCAAGTAACTTCTGCCTGTTTCTATGTTCAAAAGAAAAAGATGCGATTTTGTTTTTTTGTTTTTTGAGACAGGGTCTCACCATGTAGCCCAGACTGGCCTCAACTCACTATGTAGCCCAGGTTAGCCTCGAACTTGAGGTGATCCTCCTTCCTCAGCCTCCCAAGTGTTGGGATTACAGGCGTGCGCCACCACGCCGGGCCTTAAAAGATGCGATTTTGAAAGAGAATTTCCATGTCCATTTTAAGAGATAGCAGCTGAATTAAGAAAATATACAAGTCCCCAAGAGGACTGCTTTGAAAAGCAAAATACTCATTTGGATCTATACAATGTGATTTGTTTGGAACGGTTACTACTTTTATACTTCATTGATTTGATTTCTTTGCAGGTGAGTGACACGAGGACGCTGCTAGGTCAGCTGAGATCTAGCTACACTCCTCAGCCGGCTGGGGTCTCGATGCTAACCCACCACCTCAGAGCCTTTGTTTCCTAGACAGTGATTTTTAAATAAAGAATAGTTCTTCTTGGGCTTCCTCTTAGGAATAAGTGAGCAGGCCAAGAGTTTACCGTTGCACTTCTCAGCGGAATCAGTGAAGCCAGAGGGGTCCCAGCATCTCCAGGATACAGTGTAGATTCCCTCTGGGTGGACTCTTCCCGACAGAAGGGGCAGCTCTTTGCGCCTGGTGAGCCAGCTCCAGTGACTGAGAGCTCTGCTACTTTTGTAGCTCTGTGACCTTGAGTAAAATGTTTCTCTCTGAGCCCACTTCCTTATCTGTAAAATGGAACATTTACTTCCACCTAGGGTTCTTTTGCAAACTAAACACAATGACACGTAACTTACCTAGTGAATACCTCGTAAAAGGTGTTAAATAAAATAATGATAATACTATGTACAGTAAATGTATGAACATTTACTATATTATAACATGAAGCTTGCTACATGCCAGGAAACTTGCATTTTACTATTTCACTTAATTCATGAGGTGACCACAGGCTTATGGTCAGTAGTTATCAATGTATGGTCTCCAGACCCCTGTGATTCCTGAGACCCTTTTGGGGTCAAAACTATTTTCTCAATAATCCTAAAACAGGGATTATAATCTCACTTGTTGATATTTTGCTAATAGAACAAAGCATCCGTGGGTAAAGCTGTTGACTCCTTGGTGTGGCTCTAAATGGCAGCCAGGGACCTTTTCACTGCCACATGCTTCCAGTCAACAAAACAGCAGGGCAGTGTTGCACACCTGTAATCCCAGCTCCTTGGGAGGATTGGAAGTCCCAGGCCAGCCCGGGCAACATAGTGAGATCCTGTCAAAAAAAAAAAAAAAAAAGCTGGTTCTATAGAGCATTTGCCTAGCATATATAAGGCTGTGCATTCAATCACCAGCACTGCAAAAAAATATAAACAAAAAGCAGTTTCACTTAAGAATATCCTTGGAGGAGCAGGAAAAATTATTAATTTTATTAAATCTTGAGTGCACATCTTTTTTAGTATTTTCTGTGCATGAAATGGAGTATGCTTGAGTACTTCTGCTGCATACGGGAGTTATGACGTAATTTCTAGGAAAAGCCCTGGTTTGAGTTTGAACTGAAATAGCTTTTTTCTTACGAAATGCTACAGGACAGTTGAAAAATGAGGATGATTACACTAGGTTTGCTTGACATATGAAGAGAGTGAGACTCTCACTTCAAGAAAAAGTATTTGTTGGCAAGGATAAATTTGAGCTTCCATGTGAAAACTGGAATTTTGGAAAGCTTATATCTACCACTGTGAGCTTTATTCCTTTCCAAAGACTTTTCTGAGATCAGTGGGATATTAAGGAATATGTATTTTTGATGTGTAATGCAATGTGTCAACATTTGGAAGATCTGCATAACTCAGTAAGCCAGTATTTCCTAAATGACCAACGCTTGATGTTACAAAATCATGCATGAATGAAAGATCCATTCGAAGGCCAAGATTCAAAGACCAACGGATTTTAATGTATCAGTGTACAAAAAGTTCACTGATATGGTATCAGAGTTCATGTTGCAACTAATCTTTAAGAAATTACCACTTGCTGAGTTTGGTTGTAGTATGAAAGAAAATCTACAATGACCTCAAAAGGCTATTAAAATACCCTTGTCTTTTCTAACTATATATCAACGTGAAGCTTGATTTTCTTCACACCTTTCAACAAAAATAATATGAAAATTCAGAATATAGAAGCAGATAGGAGAATCTAGTTGTTTCAATCTCCAAAATTAAGTGGGATATTAAAGAGATTTGCAAAAGTATAAAACAATGCCACTCTTCTCACTTTAGGATTATTCTAGAAAAAAAATTTTTTTTTTTTGTGGGTACCGGGGGTTGACCTCAGGACCTCGTGCACCAGCAGGTGCCCGTGCCGCTGAGCGATATCACCGGCCCCTTTTTCGTATGTGGGTTCCGGGAGTCGAACTCGGGCCCTCGCGCTTGCCAGGCAGGCGCTTACACCGCTGAGCCATCTCACTGGCCCTAGAAAAATTTTTTTCCACAAAAATATTATTTATGTTAACCTGTGTTAGATTTGTATCGTTTTAAATGCACTAATAAATATTTTGAAACTTTTAATTTCTACAATGGCAAATATGATGCAAACCACATAAACAAAAGCTCTTTGGAATCCTTGGTTTTCGAAGTGTAAAAAGTCCTGAGACCAAAAAATATGAGAATTACTTAGGAAGATTATAGCTTGCCCACGCAATTAGTAATGGTGAACCGAAGCGTCAAACCCAGACAGCCCGACTTTCAAAGTCAGTGCCCCAAGTCTTTTTTGGTGCATGGCTTCAAAAATATCCTCTCTTGGGCTGGGGATATAGCTCAGCAGCACAGTGCCTTCCTGGCAAGCGCGAGGTCATGAATTCGATTCCTGGTACCAAAAACAAAACAAAACAAAAAACTTACTCTCTTACCTTGGACAAACAGGGACTAGACCACATGAGCAGTAGGAAATTCCAGGCAGGTAGGCAAATGTGTTCCTAGTTTTCACTGACTATGCCTGTAAATCTGTTCCAGTTGTGGACACAAAGGCTTCTGAATACCCTGGTCTTCCTTAGAGCCAAATGAATCTTTTCTTTAAAATGTGAATAACCTTGTTTTGAAATTTTATATCATTGTTTTTTCTCTTTAAAATTAAAAAAAAAAAAAGTGAATAAACCGATGACTCATTCCTGTCTTGGTTCAGGAATTTAATATCACAAGTTTTTTTTTTTTTTTTTTTAACCTGCAGTACTGAGGACTGAATCCAGGTTGAACCCGGTTGTCATACCAACTTGCATCCCCAGTCTGCCCCTCCTCCTTTTTTTTCAAATTCTGAGACAGGGACTCGCCAAGTCACTAAGTTGATCAGGCTGGGCTTGAACTTGGGATCCTCATGACTCAGTCACCCAGGCTTGTGCCACCATGCCCAGCTTCAAACTTGTTTTTTAAGCCATAACCTACAGCAAGAAATAATTTCTATATCCAACATAATACACACTTTACATGTATATAAACTTGAAACAAAAATGTCATGAAACAATGTCCTTACCATATGTGATTTTTTTTTCTTTTTGGTGATAGGCGCTAAGCACATACTCTACCACTGAGCTGCACTGCCAACCTCCTCATGCGGTATTTTCTATTATTTAATTAGAAAGAAAAGTAACATTTATTAAGCTGATTTTTCAAGTGCCTGCAGTTTGCAAAACTGCCCACTGTCCTTCTCCAGGCCAAGAATGCACACGAGTCTGAGACATGTTAACACAAGCAGCTCCCTGCAAGGGGTCAGAATCTTCCCGAATAACACTCATTACTACTTGGTTATTTGAAACTCGAAGCATTTCCCATGAAGTGATCTGAAAACTTGTTGGGAAGGGAAATAACACTATTACATAATGTATGTTATTTTATTTATTTTTCAACAATGATCCTAAGAGGAAGGAAACAATATTCTATTACACAGATGGGAAAAAATGAGACTTGGAGAGGTTAACAGGTATTTAACCCAGGTAATTTAGCTCTAAAGCTTAGCTCTTTCTAGTGTATTAACAGTATTTCCTTAGGTTTAGAGAGAGAGCTCCTTCTAACCCCCTACTCATCCAACAAAAACCAAAATTCAACCCAAATTTAGGAGGACACTATAGAACCTAATTACCATTTACAGGGATAATCTACGTAGAGATTATCCTTAATTATAACTTGGGCTCTTAAAAACACCTCTTCACAGTTGTAGCAAGTTACTAATAATACACAATTAACGCTCTACTCCAAAAATAAGCCACAGCAGTCTCAGTGACTTCAGAGGCAGATGGGAACAGTTGGAGATCTCCCCAGCACACAGTAGGAGAATTACAGGCATTGCCAACTTGGAGTAAGAGAGGTGGTAATATTTGACTTTTTTTTTTTTCTGAGTGTTCTGCCTCATTTCCACCTTTATTCATTTTTTTCTGAAATCCATTTTCCTCACTCCCAAAGAAAATGTCCTGAAAGTACAGTCTTTCCTTTTGCTCAGTGTTAAAATACCTTCTTCTGCTAACATGCTGGTGTAAATTGCCAGTTTTGACACTAATGTCTGAGGCAGAAACAACTTTCCATCTCTAACACTACAAATGGCAGTTGGATGGGTGGCTGTTTGGTTTCTGAGGGACCAGTCTGAATATTCCCGTCACAAACTGTTATGGCTTGTGTCTAGATGGCCCCCCAAAGCCTCATGCAGTCACAGGTGGGGCTTTTTCAGAGGTGGCTGGATCCCGAGTGTGTGACACTGGGATTGATTCATGGTGCAACGCTAGGCTCAAGGGCACTAGGATTAAGGGTGTGAGTGCTCCCCACCCTGAGTAACCTGGTAAAAGGGGCAGAAAGACGCTGTTAAGGTCCCTTGTTTTTGTTGCTTTTTTCCCACCACGAACTGTTTCTCCTCTGCCATATGTGTCTGCCACGACACCCTGCCTTGGAGCCAGCAGCTGACTATGGACTGAAACCTCTACAAACTGTGAGCTTAAATAAACCTTTCCTCCTTTAACTTTGGGTGTCAGGTATTTTGTCTCAGCAATGAGAAAAGTAACATAAGACACATCTCTGGGTCTGATAGAGTAGCCCCCCAAACTGAAAACAAAAAGCACTTGCACTTGATGCAAGCCTGCTGCTAGCACTCATTGATGGCACGTGAGATTTCTAGCTTCCAGCTTCTACTCTAGCTAGCGGCTCAAACGAAGTGAAAGGTCACATACAGTATCTGTGTGATGAAAGGCTTACGATCAGCAGGATCTGCAGAGCATCAGCCCGTGAATAACGAACACTGGAAGCAGTCATAATCCTGCTCACTCAGTGCCTTCTGCTCAGTCAGTGTTTCTAAGTATCTGACATATATTATGAGCACCAGCTATGTATCAGGCATCATTATTGGCACCGGCTGACAAAGCAGTGAACAAAATAGTACAAATCACGGTGTTCTCGTGGAGTTTACATGCTAGTGGGTAGAGACAGACAAGAAATACAAGTGGGCTGGTAAGATGGCTCAGCAGTGTAAGCGCCTGCCCAGCAAGCGCAAGGGCCCGAGTTTGACTCCCAGAACCCACATACGAAAAAGGGGCCGGTGATATCGCTCAGCGGCACGGGCGCCTGCTGGCGCGCGAGGTCCTGAGGTCGACCCCCAGTACCCACAAAAAAAAAAAAAAAAAAGAAATACAACAAGTGAGTAAATATAGTATTTTAGAAGGCAAATGTAATATAGAATAAAAAATGCAAGGAAGGGGATATGGACCGCTGGGCTGAAGCTTGGTGTAGGTTACACCTTTAAACAGGGTGGTCCTTTCATTGAGAAGCTGACATTTGATCAAAGATGAAGGTAAGGACATAAAAAGAATTAAGATGTGTGATGTATATGCACCAACTCCCCATGATAAATTCAATCATTATGGACTGCAAACATGCACCAATAAAAATAAAAAGTTTTTCAAAAGGTGAAGGTGGGAAGAAGATTCTGCAGCTGTATGTAGAGGGAGCAGACCAGGTGAAGGACCAACTCGCTCAAAGACCGAGGAGGGAGGGTACTCACTGTTTCTGAGAAAGAGCAAGGGAAGCCAGTGGGGCTGGAGCAGAGTGTAGGAAAAGAGTGCAGAGGTCACCAGAGGGAAAAAAAGAGGCTCCTGTCATGCAGAGCTTTGAGCTTATGGGCTGAGGAACCAACGTCACCCTTCTCTCAGAGGGAGTCAACAGAGGTTTCCGGCAGAGGAGGAGCCGCACGTGTTTTAACAGGGTCGCTCTGGTGGTGCGCTCAGAACAGACTATAGGGGGACAAGAGTGGGAGCCAGGAAACCAGTAAAGGGGGGTGACTCGGATAACTTGGGGGAAGATGATGGTATCTTGGTCCAGAGTGGTAGAAGTACCAGTGGCAGTGATGGTGTATGGTATATATATATATATATATATATATATATATATATATATATATATGAAATTATATATATTAAAAATAGATTTGTAGACAGATAAAATGATGTATATGAGAGAGAATGAGTCAAGAATGACTTAAAGGTTTTGGCCCAAACAAATAGAAATACTGAGTTGTTACAAATTGAAATAGGGCCCAATGAGGCAAGAGCATGTTTACTGGGGAGGGGGAGTCAGAGTTTAGCTCTAGGTATCCACTCAGTGTTTCCTACCTCCTACATTCTTTACTTCACTTTCCATAGCTTGGCACTCCCATGCTAAAGGATGAGCTAATGAGTATTTTATTAGTATTTTATTTGCATTTTTGAAGAAGATACATGGTTTCACAAGAAACATTGATTTTTCTCAAATAATAGAAAAAGTAAAAAAAAAAAAAAGAGGCCTATTATCTTAGTAGAAGAAAAGAAGTCTCTCCAGTAAACACTGGGCCAATTCAGAGTGGAAGAACCGTGAAGCGGAAGTTACACACAGCAAGTTAAGTTCAGGTTTGTCCACAAATGTCTTATCTCGTTCAGTAAGGCTCCAAAGGGGCCATCTGAGCTCAACGCTGATAACAAGCTCACAAACAAGGCCCGCACAGTCTCGGGGGTTGAACACAGGGCTGGCTCACTCTCCAGGAGGCTGCATCTGTTTACAGAACTCATCAAACTGCTGCTGCTCCAGTTCCGTCATGACTCTGTTGAGGGCATAGATCTGAACAGAGAGGCAGACAAGTTAGCGATGAAAGCAGTTGCTCAGCGGGTCTCCAGACTCATCAGGTCAAGTCATCTAGAAATGCCGGAACTGTACCAGTGACGGTAGAGTAGGGGGAGTGATTTGGAACAGGAAGGCATATATTCATTCCACCTGAGGAATCAATAAAAAAGTAGTGAGGCGGGCAGGTTGGTCTTTAGGGGACAGTAGGATTCGAACAGGAAGAAATTGAGGATGGGACCTCATAGGCAACTGGGGGGAGGATTATGCATGAACAAGTACGGTGTGGAACAGCAGCAGTTCAAGCAATGTGCAGCGTGCCAATGTGGAGGATACAGAGTGGGGTGGGGAGCTAGAGAAAGCAAGACAAGTACACTGGGGCCTTCGATGCCATGCCAAGGAGCTGGGGTCTTTATCAGACTCTGGAGAGGCAGCAAGGTAAGTGTGCCGGAGAGGAATCTGGTTCTACCTGTGCCTTAGGAAAGGTAACGAAGTCACGTGAGGCAGGGAGTGTGTGTGTGTGTGTGTGTGTGTGTGTGTGTGTAGGATTATCAACCATTTAGGTGGCATCTATAGTGGTAGACAGAAAACAGCAAGAGACACTCCAAGGTGAAAGGTGGGGTATCTACATCTTCCTCATCTTCCTTGGTCCCCACGGTAACTAAACTATCCAATAAGAAGAGGAACAGATCATAAAACTTTACAATTCGTAGAAGAAATACAGCAAAGGTGTGTGTGCATGTACAGGGCATATAACTTGATTGATTTAAAAAAGAGGAGAAAAAAATAAAACAGATGTGAGACAAGTGGAAAACACAAAATACAAGTGGAAGGTAATGAACTAGCAATCAAACATATGGTAGACAGGATCAACAAAATTGCAATATGGTTTTTTTTTTCTTTTTTGCTCTGCAGTGCCTGGGATCAGACTTAGAGCTTCACACACACTACACATGTGCTCTACTCTGAGCTACAGCCCCAGCCCTCTTTGGAAATACTAAAAACTACTGCAAAGCTGACAGCATGGATCAGCACAGAGAGGAAGTGGGCACAAACAAGCATCATTAGGAACCAGAACGAACACGTGACTACTGATGTAACAGAACATTATCAACTTTCTGCCAATACATTAAAAAACTTCAATGAAACATATTTCTAGAAAAAGTAAAATGATCAAAATGGACTAGAAAGCATGAAGGGTTCTAGAATCTTTAAGAAAAATCAAATTCAACCCAGGGTTACAAACAGTTAACACAACCACAAATGATTCTCAAAAAACAGGGCTAGCCAGGCGTGATGGCACATGACTGTAATACCAGCACTCTGGTGGGAGGCTGAGGCAGGAGGATCACAATTTCAAGACTAGTCTGGTCAACTCAGTGATTTAGAACTTCTGTCAAAATAAAAAATAAAAAAGGACTGAGACCGAGCTCAGTGTGAAACTTCTGGGTTCAGTCTTCAGTACTACAGAACAAAAACAAAACAAAAAAATAATGCTGATAGTGAAAATGGTAATGTTTTATTCTATGTATATTTTACCATAATAAAATAAAGAAGGAGGGCCGGTGAGAGCTCAGCGGCATAAGTGCCTGCCTGGCAAGCACGAGGTCCTGAGTTCGACTCCCGGAACCCACATAAAGGAAAAAAAGGGCCGGTGATATCGCTCAGTGGCACAAAAGGTCCTGAGGTCGACTCCTGGTACTTCCTAAAAAAATAAAAAATAAATAAATAAAATAAAGAAGGCTAGGCATGTAGCCCAGTAGTAGTGTTTGCCTAACATACATAAGGCCTTAAGCTTGATCTCCAGCACCACAAAAAAATTTATTAAATACAGTTGAATAGCTAAAAAAGTGCTGAGTGAAGAGAGTCAGTCACAGATAACTAGTAACATATATAAGTTCAGAAATGTGCCAGAATGTTATTTAGGGGTACAGACACAAACAGTAAATTCATATAGAACAGCAAGGGAATAATTAACATAAAATTAAGCAAAGAGAGTATGACTCTTGTGAAGAAAGGGGCACTGGAGTGGTTACTGATTATGTTCTATTTCTAAAATTGGATGGAAGAAATAAGGGAATTTTCTTTTCCTTTTTTTTAGACAGGGTCTCACTATGCAGTCCAGGCTGGCTTTGAACCCACTACAGAGCCCAGGTTGGCCTCAAACTCATGGCGATCCTCCTGCCGCCACCTCCCGAGTGCTGGGATTATAGACATACCCCACCACGCCCGGCAATTTTACTCTTCTTTAAACTACACACACACGGTACTTTATACATACACATACTTAATTTTAAAAACCTCTGCTTCATTTATTCAAGAATTTTTTTTTTTTTTTTTTTTTTGGTTGTTTGAGATAGGATCTCACTATGTAGCCGAGGCTGGCCTTGAATGCATGGTGATTCTCCTGCTTCAGCTTAATGAGTGCTGGGATTCATTTGTTAACTATTTCATGAGCATTTGTAATCTGTACATTACAGTGTTAAGGACTAGGCGTGGGTATTAAATAGCTTCTTGGAGACCTCCCAAAGAGGTAAGAGGGGAAAAATAAGCCAGAAAAGGAGAGATGCAAAATGTGTCAGGATGTGCAAGGTAAGGACTGAAAGACTTCTGGTCAAGGAGGAAAGGGTCACCAGCAGAGTCAAATGCTGCTTCAACTGCCAAATGTGCCTCTGTTCCCATTCACCCCTCATGTCTCTCCTCATCTAACTTTCTGCAATGTGGCATCTTGGCAGAGCTGAATGGAAACTGTGTCTTTTACTCGCACAAAGGGTCTTGTCACATTCATACCTTAGATTCCATTCAAGGAAATACAGAAAAAGAAAACAGGGCGAAACAAAAAACAGATAAAGGTCAGAGACCTGTTAGGACTGCAGGTCTGTCCCTCATTAATTACAGGATTCCAGTCACATCATTTCACTCTAGAAGTGAGGCTAATAGACCTACCTCCTAGGTCATGTTTTATATACACCAACCTTACTCTACGAAAGATTTACAGTGAGTAAAATGGGAATAACAATAATACCTGCCTTGTGTGGGGATTACGTGTTCACATGTGTGCATGCTTGGCTCGGGCCTGGAACACTGTAAGAAGAGCTCAACAAGTGCCAGCCACCACTAGACTGAATCCCTAGCACCACAGCTCAGCAAATGAACATGAACATGATCAGTTGTTTGATTTCAACGAAGAAAGGAAGCCAACTGCTTGGAAGCGGGATGATTCCTGACCATAATCACTTTTTTATCAAGGGCCTTCTCTATGCCAGGCACTGTGCCAAGCACTTCACATGTAATATTTCTATTCATTTTAACAGTCTTGTGAGGTAGATACACCCTCATTTCACCAAGGAGGAACTGAGTGAGGTTCAAAGGGGTGAAATATCTTGTTCAAGGTCACATGAAAAGAACTGGGATTTGAAATCAGACAAATAATTTAACTTGTGAAACCTCACAGAAAGGGTGTCAGTAAATACATGAACAGTGTCCTCAACATCTATCAGGCTGTTTTATAGGGTTGTTTCTTACAGCAACCCTCAAATTGCTCACCAAAGCACAATGCAATAAAATCATCCAGGGGCCTGGATCCAGGTAAGGAAAGGGCAGAACCATTTGTTAGGCCCAGGACCATAGCTGGCAGATGCTCTGCCTTAACCTAAAGGTGGACTGAGTTTACAGCTTAACTTCAAGTATGCTAAATTTATTGTGTTTAAGCATCATGAAGGCAGGGATTCTCTGCTTTGTCTGGTCATGTGTCTCACGTTCCTAAAACAGTGCCTGTCACATAGCAGCAGCTCAACATCTGTTAATGAATGGATCAGATCAAGTATTAGATCAGAAATGAGGAGTGAGACTTCTCTTCTACTGCCAGTGGGATGCAAGCTTGCACAATCCCTTTGAAAGCAATTTGGCAAAGAGTACCCAGCAATTCTTCTAGTTAAAGTCCTAAAAAATTCTAGGCAAAGAAGACATCTAAAAGTTTTTTACTACATCAATGTTTGTAAAAGCAAAAATCTTGTAAATTAAAATGTCCACCACTGGAGGAATGGGAAAATATACTAAATAAGGCGGGTTCATAAAATAAGACAACAGTAAAGACTGATGAAAATAAACTAGATACTTGGGTTAACATGAATAGCTCTAAAAAAATAATACACACAAAATGCAAAAATGTATGGAATTTTATTAATGTGAAAATTTAAAACATAAAGGAATATTGTACATTGTTCAAGGACATCTACTAATATATTTGTATGAAAAATAGTGCTTTACCCATGGGGAGGGGGAAAAAGCTTTAAGACCAGAAGCCAACAAAGGGGATTTCAAATTTATAGCTGATTTTTTATCTTACTTTAAAAAGACTCCAGGGCCAGGGATATGGCTCAGCGGCACAAGCACCTGCCTGGCAAGCGCAAGGTCCTGAGTTCGATTTCTGGTACCAAAAAAACAAAAAAGACTCCAGAAGCCAGGCATGGTGGAGCACACCTGTAATCCCAGCACTGAGGAGGCTGAGGCAGGAGGATCACTGTGAATTCGAGGCCTGCCTGCACTATGTAGTGAGTTCAAGACCAGCCTGATCTACATAGCAAGACCCTGTCTCAAAAACAAAAACAAAAACAAAAACCTCCAAAGAGGACAAAATGCTAACTATTCCCAATCTGTGGTGCTGATGACCAGGTGTTCGTTACAATAGATTAATTTTCTGCACTTCTAAATTTTTCAAAAACAAAGAGGGAATAAAAGATCAGCAAGCTTTTGCTTATATATTGAAATAAAATACACCTAGATGTGGATCAGCATTTGCAATGTGAACAGTTTAAAGCTTTTTATTCTAACAATGACTGTTAAGTGGTGAAAGAACAAAGAAACACATCAGTGGGTTTAAGGCTTGGGCCCTTACCTGGCTGTGAATAACTATCCCATAGTTTTTGCACCAATCCAGCACATGCGACCCCGGTTCCCTCTCTTTCTGACTCCTCCCTTATACATCTCTTCTTTTTTCCTTGCTTTCTTCCCTCAGGTCCCTACCATAAAAGCTCTGTGCCCAGGGTCCTCTGGAGACCAGGTACTGGTCGGGGTTCTGATGCAAACTTGTCATGTGACTCTGAGATGCCCTGTCACCATTCTGGACCTTGATGATCTCTCTAAAGCTAAGAGAACTTCTGTCTTGCCTGGAGGCAGGCAGGGCTCCCCATCACAGCCCCCCGTTCTTTTTTTCTTTTTTGGTACCAGGAGTTCAACTCAGGACCTTGTGCTTGCCAGGCAGGCGCTGTGCCACTGAGCTATATTCCCGGCCCTCAGTCCCCCTTTCTACTGTTTCTCTATTCCAGAATCTTCTCCAGCAGACTACAGGCACCCCCCCGCCTCAGCTCTCACCTCTGCTCTCTGTCTTTGTTTCAGCTCTTGCTGGGCTGATTTCTGCTTAGCCTTCTCCACTCTGCTGACAGGTTCTTTAACTTTGGATTTTTCTTTACGTGCAGGTGGATCCATGACTTGGCTTCTGAACATGTACTTAGCTCTGACCTGGATGGTACAGAAAGAGGCAGCTCTTTTAAAAGAGAGAGAGAGAAAGGCAGGAAAAGAGAAGGGGAGGCGGAGAGAGGCAGAGAGGAAGGAATGAAAGAGAACAAAGGAGCTGCTAGTCACTCTCCTTACTGCCTTCACCCAAGCCCCTTCCTTTGACAGACGAGGAAGAGTAAGTAGCCTGGTGGAAGTAAGATCTGAATTCCAAGGCCACGAGCTCGCTGGAAGCCCCGGTGCAAGTCTCCTCCCCACGCTAAGCCTCAATTTCCTGTCTGCAGAATGGGACCACACTCCTTTCCCCGGCCTCCCAGCTGCGGAGGGCCCGGTGACAGCCCGGCGTGGGGCGGCTGGGGCTGGACAGAGGCCGAGCCCCGCACCGGGGAGGCCGGCGCCCCTCACCGGCCTCGGGGCCCCTCAGCCAGCGGGGCGCCCGCAGCCGCCCCAATCCCGCCCCCGGCCCGCCCCGCGCGGCGCCCGCTCTCCCCCGCCCTCTACCGCCCTCTCCGCGGCAAAATGGCGGCGCGCGCGTCGGCTCCGTCCCTACCGGGTCTCGGACTTGGGGCCACGCCGGCCCCTGGCGGGGGACACCTGGGCTTTCCTCTTCCGTGGGACCCGGAGCGCCGAGCCCGCGCTCCCGGACTGGGCGGGCCGCCGAGGGGAGGGCGGGGTCGTGACGAGTTCCCCTCCCGCAGGATCCGCTGCGCCTGCGCAGAGAGCTCGGCCGGCCCCCCTAGGGGGCGGGGCCGGAGGGGCGGGGCCGGAGGGGCGGGGTTACAACCACCCCTCTCAGCCCCACTCCGCAGTTGTTTTGGGGACAGCTGCTAGGTTTTAAAGTATGTCATCGGAACACTCGGCTTGGAATTGCTCGGCATTAGAATTCTGAACCTCGGTTTTTTAATTTGAAAACTTACGACTGGTGATTGCAGTTTATTTCAGGAGCTTGATAGGAGGATCCGTTGAAGCTGTGTTCTCCACAGTGCTTTGAAGGGAAGGGAAAGGTCTTGACAGAGTACAGCCAGTATAAACAGAGAAACTAGCCCGGGGATCATGGAGGAAATGTAAATTGGAATCGCTGGCTATCATTTTCCACTTGTTAGATTACTAAAGATTCACAAAATAACAATAGTTATTTCTCTTTTGGGCTTCCTATATTCCAGGCACTCGCTATTCATGGTGCTTTATTAACTCGTTTATTCCACATAAAAAGTATGTATAATATATACATGAACAGTAATGGCTATTCTTACCTCCATTTCACAGATAAAGGAACAGAGGCACCTAAAAGTTAATGGACTTGTCCAAGGTCTCACAACTAGTAAGACCAGACAAGTATTTTAGCCAAGATTCACGGGACAGTGGCGCGCCCAAATGATCAGGCCCACAGCCTTTGTTCCTCCATCAAAGTGGCAAGAATTGAAACTGATGACAGTGGGTGGGTAGTCCAGATGGACACACATACACTTCCAGTCTAAGCTGACCCATCCTTGCTGGCGGCTAGCTTAGCACTAGATTCCAAAAGCCTTAAAAATGAGCGTGACTACACACAAAGATAATTACTGCATGATTCCATTTTTGTGACATATCTAAATTTTAAGAAACAAAGTAGAATGGTGGTTGCCAGAAGCATGGGGTGGGAGCAGTTATTGTTCAATGGGTATAGAATTTATTTTGCAAGATAAAAAATTTCTGGAGGTCTGTTGCACAACAGTGTTAATACTATTGTGCTGTACACTTAAAAATGGTTGAAATGGTAATTTTTTTGCCCGAACTATTGAGTAAGCAATTTCACTTTAATAAGCTATCCTAATAATCAGAGATAGCACTATTTCTAAGAGGAAACAGCTGGAAACAGCTAAAATCTTTATAGCAGGGGGTTGATACAATAACTGATGGGGTAGCTATAATGGAATTCTATGCAGCCATTAAAATGACATAGAAGAATGTTCATTGTCATAATAGAATGATTTTAGAAATTAAATAAGAAAGCTACAAAGAGGCATATACATCTGATCACAATATTTGTTTTATAGTTTCAGATTATATACACCAGATTATATACACATAGAAAAGAGAATAGGCAGAACACACCAAAATCGTTAATGCAAACTGCTTTAAGAATAGGGGTGATGGGCCGGTGAGATGGCTCAGTGGCTTAAGCGCCTGCCCGGCAAGTGCGAGGGCCCGAGTTCAACTCCCGGATCCCACATACGAAAAAGGGGCCGGTGATATCGCTCAGTGACACGGGCGCCTGCTGGCGTGCGAGGTCCTGAGGTCGTCCCCCCGGTACCCACAAAAAAAAAAAAAAGAATAGGGGTGATGATGATGATGATGATGATGATGATGATTTGGTTTATTTGAGAAAAGGTCTTACTCTGTAGCCCAGACTGGCCTTGAACTCACAGTGATCCTCCTGCCTCAGCCTCCCAAGTGCTGGGATTACAGGTGTGCACCACCATGCCCAGCCCTAGGGATTATTTTTATCTTCTTTATGCCTTTCTGTATTTTCTGAAATTTCCACAGGGAACATTTATATTTTAGCAATCAAAAGTACAGAAAATATTATATTAAAATTTCTATACAAATGCTAATTGGATTGTTATTCACAAAAATAACCAAACCAGAGTCAATTTTACTATGACATGCATTGGTCATTTGAAAAATATTTTTTTGCCAAGGTATGCATATCTTTCAAATGGTGACACATTTCATTACACAACATCTAGAAATCCCCTTCCACTACCCCTATCACTACAATCTCATCAGAAAAGTCTTTCATTATTGGCAAGCTTTAGGCTCACGGTAGTAAATAAAACTTTTTCAGAATTCTAATTTCAGGGCTGGTGAGATGGCTTAGCGGCTTAAGCGCCTGTCCGGCAAGCGCGAGGGCCCGAGTTCGATTCCCGTAAACCCACATACGGAAAAGGGGCCTGTGATATCGCTCAGCGGCACGGGCGCCTACTGGCGCGCGAGGTCTGGAGGTCGACCCCCCGGTACCCACAAAAAAAAAAAAAAGAATTCTAATTTTCACTCAGAAGATTATATTTTTTCTTTGGCAATAAAAGCTATTAGTTTCTCTTTTTTTTTTCCTTGAAACAACAGATGCAGCTCTGTCCCTGTGGAGAAAAAAACCTGCCAGGCCCCAGAGTGTGAAAAACCACAGCATCTCAGTTGTCCTCTCAGGTTAGAAAAGTGCTCCGTTAGCTTAGCGACTGTTTTACTTCCTGGCTCAGTCACCTCACCGCACTGTGTGACCTTGAGAAAGTCATCCACATTAACACGCAGTATAACAGCTTTTGCCCCCTTCCCATTTTGTCCCGCAGAATATTGAAAGATAGGTTTCTGAGGATTGAGTTTAATGAAGTTAGTAATGTTTGCTGCAGTTTGGTGCCACTCGATGATGGGTATTATGGTGCCAGCTATCTTATCCATTGGGATTTTGTAGTGCTTTTGAAAATATTAACACAGTGGAAAAGGCAATGACGTGAACATGGTTTTGACCTGCCTGGACCTCCGGAAGGGTCTCAGAGTTAGGTTCATGGACCATGAGAACTGCTGCTCTTGGGTAACTCTTGGGCCTGTGCTGGGAAATGTTTCCATCACGACTTTCACGGCAGTACTGCTTATAAAAGCAAACGCTCATGAACAACACACATTTCTATCAGGAAGGGACCAAACTGTCAATGTATTTGTACTTCTGTGAGAAAACCTGGATGAATTTTTTTTTTTTTTTTTTGTGGGTACTGGGGGTCGACCTCAGGACCTTGCGCGCCAGCAGGCGCCTGTGCCGCTGAGCGATATCACCGGCCCCTTTTTCGTGTGTGGGTTCTGGGAGTCGAACTCGGGCCCTCGCGCTTGCCAGGCAGGCGCTTATGCCACTGAGCTTTATCACCGGCCCTGAATTTTTTTCTTTTTCTTTTTTTGCGGCGCTAGGGATGGAACCCAGGGTCTTATACATTGGATGAATTGCAATGTCCTAATTTGTACTCCCCAAAAGCAGAGTGAGACAAGCCCTTCAGTGCAAGAGTTCATTTAGGAAGTGATCTCAGGAAGCAGAAATGGAAGTGAGAAAAAAGAAAGGCAAACTGATATAATGTGTATTTTTGAGCTACTTCCGAGTGTGGGCTATGGTGGCTCAGTCCCACTGGGAGCTCTCTGGGGAGTCACAGAGCATTCATTTTAGAACTGTCCCTACTTGGACATTAACCTTGGTGAATTCCTGGGCTGCCCGCAGGCTGAACTACCTACTAGGGCTTTGTAGAGAGCCAAAGACAGGTAAGCAGAAAGATGCTGTGGCCTGTGCGGTGTCATCTGACAGCTTGCCTACAAGTCTCAGCTATACCAAAATTGAGTGAGCTGAGGGGACATAGTGTGGGTCACCACAGGAATCTGCTAGGCTCAGAAACTAATATTAAGAGAAAAAAGGAAATCAGAGGGAATTCTGTACCATGGATGTGTCTCTGTAAAGTCCAAAATACATACAATGCATTGTTAAGAATACAATTATGGATATCACGAGTATAAGTTTTTGGATATTATAAAAGCAAGACAGGAGGGAAAGAGTTTATCACATGTTGAGGGACAGTCAGCAAGTTTGCTTGTCACAAAGCACACGTCAAGGTGTAGTTAGAGATAAAAGTAGCAAGTTAAAGAACTGACTAATTGGTGGTGCCTTTAAAGCCAATCTTCTAATTCACTCCGATTTGAAAAGAAAAGGTGAATAGCTTTCCAGAAAGGGTGTGACAGGATAAGTCCTATCCCAGGAAGTCCCTGTTGGCAGTTAGCGACCGGAGGAAAAGGGAGCTAGGGGCAAAGGCCCCTCCTACCCCGCAGCGCTCTGTGGGCGCCTCGCTTTTAGGGAGCCTCCTCCTCGGTCTGTCCCTTTATCAGGGATGGCAGGCAGGGCGTTGCTTGTTTACACAGACAACTAGAAGGGAGTCTGTGGGGTGAGCAAGCTCCTGGCTTAGAGTTTTGATCCTTGAAATAAAATATGAGCTTTTCCCAAGCTCACCCGCCAGGCCCTTCCCGACCCTCTTAGCCCTTCTGCCTGATGCCAGATCTCCCCAATGCGGCAGGGGGTGTTCCCAGCTCAGAGAGTCCAGCTCTGCCGCTGAGGGGCGAGGGACCCAGATTCCACAAGTGGTGAGTTCGCTTCCCTCTCCCCTCTCTTCATTCTTTCAAGTCTTTTCATTTTCTCCGGTTCACTAGAGAAATAATTCCCTTTTTTTTTTTTTTTTCTTATTTACTAGAACATCTTAAAGGATAAAATGGGGCAACAGTTAACCGTTATTTAAGGAACATGTAACAAGGGACCTGGATGTGTTTTGTTTAAAGACTCTTAATTATTGTTGTCATCATTATTAGTATCGCAGCCCTTACTATTTGCTGGGTCTTGTGCTGTATGATTTCAGACTATTTGTAAATTTGTAGGATCTTTTTAAACTGTTTGTGATTGGCAAGGAAATGTCCGAGGCAATAGTTTTTTTTTTTTACTTAGAAGTTTTTAAAAATTTAAACTGTTTCAGATTTAAATGTACATGACTGCCATATTTCCAACATGTATAGTGGGGAAAAATAGTTACTATATGAAGACTTCTGCAAGCCATTAAGAGACAAATGCCACAGTAGAAAAGTGAACAAAGTACGGACAGATCCCTGGGAAACTCCAAATAACAAATGAGTAGCCAGAGATGTACAAACAAAAACAAAACACCACCAAATTTTTAGAAAAGAGGTATCATTTTGTCACTCATTATGCTGACAAAAAGTTTTAAAAATTGATAATATCCACTGAAGGCAAGGTTGTATGAAAACAAGGAATTTTGTATACTTTGTTTAATTGACATGACCTTTCTGGCAGGCAATTTGGCAGCACAAATTAAAAATCTTCCTGTTGTAAAAATGCAGCTGGGCATGGTAGTGCATTCCTGTAATCCCAACTACTTGGGAGGCTGAGACAGGATAATCATGTATTCGAAACTAGTCTGGGCAACTTTGTGAGACCTTGTCCCAAAATAAAAAATAAAAAGAGTTCTGATGTAGCTGAATGCAAAGGCCCTGGTTTCAATCCCAATCCCACCACCACCAAAAACAAACAAACGAACAAACAAACAAGAAAAAGATGAGACATTCTCAAGGCCTAAGAGTTTAAATGACTTGGTTGAACTCATAAAGACACTTAAATTAGAGGCCATGCCACCACCACGACTCAGCCTCCTAATTCCAGCTATTACTTGTAGTGGTGTTCAGTATAGCGATACACTGGAAAGCAGCTAAATATCCTACCATGGAATTATTTAAAAATTCTCATATGTCCATGATAGAACATTAAAGCCATTAAAAGAATAATTATGGCATAGCAAAATATGTGTGATGTAATGCTTGGTGAAAACCTCAGGTATCAAAACAATAGATACAGTATGTATAGTCCTATTTTTAAAAAGCTTATATACATGCTTAGAAAAAATATTTGAAGAAACATTATCTCTGGATGGAGGAATTATAGATGATTCAATTTTTTGGTCTTTTTTTGGAGGTAATTTTCAGATTTTCCAGTAAGTAGTACAGAAAAAGCCCCAAATTGTGGTGTGATTTTAGGAAGTAAAATACTTTATATTTATTAGGGGAAATTTCTTCATAAAAGAATTCCATTATAAGGGGGGAAGTCATTTGCTCATTTTGCAACTCATGGTACAGAGCTATGCATTCATTCATCATTTATTCATGCATCTATTTATCCATGTTTTACATTCTGCTTCCAGAAAGGTCCTGGCACCTTCCCTTGCATGGTACTCTGACACATGCATGGTTGCCCTTCCTGTTCCAAGTGTAAAAAAGGGCAATCGTATCTGCTTTCAGCATTGTTGTCGGTACTGAACACAATAGATGCAGAGTTTCAAGGATGCCATGGGAGCTGTTATTACTATAGAACAATATTATAATTTATTATTATTATTTTTTTATGTGGGAACCGGGAGTCGAACTCAGGACCTCGTGCTTGCAAGCAGGCACTTGTGCTGCTGAGTGATATCACCAGCCCTTTTTTTCCTTTATGTGGGAACCGGGAGTCGAACTCAGGACCTCGTGCTTGCCAGGCAGGTGCTTATGCCACTGAGCTATCTCACCAGCCCACAATATTATAATTTAAAAATATATTTATGAGTTAATGTTAATTCACTCTTACCCTAATATAATCTGATTACTATAATGTGTATGTTATACGAGAACACAATGGAGGGAGAAGTCATCCTTGCCAACTGGATCAGAAGAACAAATCCTGGAGATCTATATGGCGACCAAATAGTTCTTACATCCATAAGAAAACATGGCATAAAGATCTGCTAATACTTCTTATTTTCCCATTCAGTGCCCTGCGAGTAAGAGACCCTGCTGAGTGGCTGTGGCTGCAGCTTCTGTGAACTAGAACTGCGGGGACCTCCAATTCTGCTGCTTTTCCTGCCTCCCTCCCTTCCTGGTCATGCCTCCCTCCTCCCTTTTACAGACTTATTTTCTGATAACCAAAGCGATACATGTTTGAGGTTGAAAATTTGGAAAATACACAAAGAAAACCAAAAGGATTACTTATAACCCTCTGCCCACTCTCAGAAGTAACCACAGTTTGACATCCACATTCTTCCCTCTTTTCTAAGCATTTCCCCCCTACCTATATCATACTATACCTAGTTTTAAAAAACTTATTATTTGGGATATAGTGAAAATTTTCCAGGGGTACTAAAGATTGTTCCATCACGTGATCATGAAATGCTGCGTAGTATTCTGTTCCAAGAATGTATCATAAATAGTTAGCCATTCCTACCTTAATAGATTTTTAGGTTGTTTTCAAATTTTCCCTTTTATAAATAACTGTATGATGAGCATTCTCACATCAAATGCTTATGCACATCCTTATTTGTTTCCTTAAGAGTCTTTTCTGGAAGTAAAATTGCTTTTTTTACATTTGTAAACAGCAAATTTTTGCATATTTGTAAATAGTTTGATGCTTATTGCTAAGTTGTCCTTGTGAAAGCTGTTAGCAATGGACAAGAGAGTCAGTTTGCCCACGTGTATGGTCACTCCGGATATTTTTTTTCCTAATCTTTGACCACTTGAAGGAAGGCATAGGATACCTAGCTGTGGTCTTAATTTGAATTGTCCTCCTGACTACAGTGAGCGCTCCACTTCTGATATTGTCCTGTCCTAAGTTAGTTTGCTCCTACAGCTGCTTTCCATTAATCAGCAGCTTGGTGACATGCTGCAGGGGGACAACTCCCTCCCTGACGCCTTACTACACACAGCGACAACAGGATAGGACTTCATTTGCTTCTTATTTCCAGCATCTGGTACAAATCATTTTACATGTGTCTTCTTTAATCCCCACTCTAACTCCATCCACAAGGTGGGTACAGTTGTTAACTTCATTTCCTGTGTGAGCAAGAGGAAGTCTGGAGAATTAAATTAACCTGTCTAAAGCCACTAGCCCGGAAATGGCTGAGCAGCACTGGAACCAGGCTGGCTCTAGAGCCAGTCTTCTTAATCACTTCCTCAATTGTCTGTACCTAAAAGTACATATCCATAGATGTCTCGTCCTACTTGATTTCAGGCAGCTCTCATTCAGCTGGGAGCTCTGGGTCACACTGGGCATGTCCAGTTGGGGTATATTTCAAAAATCGCAAGAAAGTTGAAGGGTTTGACTGGGGATGTAGCTCAGTGGTATAGTGCTTGTGTAGAATGAGCAAGGTCCTAAGTTCAATACCCAGCACTGACAATAAATAAATTAAAAAAATAAAAATAAATGTTGAGATGGGTTTGAGGATTGTGGATAACTCCAGGGTATCCTGGACCTTACCTGCTTAGCTTCAATCAACTGGTTAAGTAGAATGCTTTTTGCATTTACTTCACTCTTTCTCATTTACTCTTGTTCCATTTCTGAGTAGCTGGTAACATGTAGGAAAGTGGGTAGGTCAGAGGCTGAAAAAGGAAAAATTTCCTAATGTATTCCTAAACTCACTATGGCCTCTTGTCATTTGCCATGGGATTAGAGAGATGTGTTGTATGCATCATGATTAAAAAACAAAAGCAACCCCAAAGCAGCATGCTTTTTACCATGAGAAAAACAGATCTGGGAGTTTGAAACACGAATGCATTCCATGCATAAGTTCGACTTTGGTTCACCAACCTCCCTTTGATACCTCCTCTAAGTCTCATCTTTGCCCAATCCATGATCTTCTGGGATCAGGCTTGCTGGCTTCTTCTTCTCAAACCTCCTCTTTGGAAAGGATGTGAAACCTTGGAGAGAATTTGAGAGACTTATCTCATCTAGAGTGTTTCTATTTTAAGCTTAATCCTCATGATGATAAAGTGGCACGAGAGATCTTGGTTCCCGCTAAAGGAATTTCAGGCAGTAGCAAGTAGGTGGGGACAGTTTTCAGGGTCCTGCATGGTTAGTGCACATGGTAATCTACACCTCCCAGGGATAACTGTCCTCTTTGAGTTCAGTGATAATAACAACACCTTTGCATTTATTGAGCATTTGTTGGCCAGGTATCTGTGGCCAGTGCTTTTTTTTTTTTTTTTTTTTTTTTTATTTTAAAGAGAAGAAAAAACAAAACAAATCAAAAGAAGAACAAATTTTCAAACAAACATAATAGGAGGGTAACAATGGTTAATACATTACGTATTACTATCTTTAAGTTAGTTATTCAGGACACCAGACATTAGCATTCAATTGTCCAAACATTATTGGCACAAACCTTACTCTTCAATGAAGTAAGTAAAAATGGTAGTGTATCTATCTTAACCATCTTATATATATATATATATATATACAATTTTTTTCCCTTTCCCTTCTTTCTTTTCCCTATTCCAGTCTCTCTTTCCTTTTGACCAGTTTCTTTTTGATTCACCATGTCTATTGTACATTTTGGATCTTATTTACTCTTTCAGTTTCTCATACTAGAGAGATAATACGATGCTTACACATGTGCTTCTGGTTTATTTCACTTATGAGTATTTTCTCGAGTTGCATCCATTTACCTATAAAAGTCTCCAGTTTATCCTTCTTTATGGCTGAATAGTACTCCATTGTATAAAAATACCACATCTTTCTTATCCATTCCTCAGTTGATGGGCATTTGGGTTGTTTCCAAGATCTGGCTATTACAAATTGTGCTGCTATAAACATGGGTGCACATATGTCGCTGTGGTACGATGTTTTTAATTCTTCTGGGAAGATGCCCAGAAGGGGAATAGCTGGGTCAAATGGGACCTCCAACCCTAGTTTTCTGAGGAATCTCCACACTGACTTCCACAGTGGCTGTACCAGTCGACACTCCCACCAACAGTGAAGAAGGGTTCCTTTTTCCCCACAGCCCCTCCAGCATTTGTTATTAGTTGATTTCTTCATAGTAGCCATTCTTTCTGGGGTGAGATGGTATCTCAGTGTTGTTTTAATTTGCATCTCTCGAATGACTAGTGATGTTGCACATTTTTTTGTATATTTATTTGCCATTAGTATTTCTTCATCTGAGAAATGTGTATTCATCTCAGATGCCCATTTTTGGAGTGGGTCTTTAAATTTGGGAGGTCTGATTTTTTTGAGTTCTTTATATGTTCTCGATAGTAATCCTTTGTCTGAGGAACAGCTGGCAAACATTTTTTCCCACATTGTGGGGTGTCTCTTCACTCTGTTGGTGGTTTCTCTTGCTGTGCAAAAGCTTTTTAATAAGATGAGATCCCAGTTATTGATTCTTTGGGATAGTTCCCGTGCGGTTGAGTTTTTATTCATAAAGTCTTTGCCTACACCAATGTCTCCAAGGGTTTTACCTATCCTACCTTCCAGCAGATTTAATGTTTCTGTTTTAATATTTAGATCTCTGATCCATTTTGAATTTAGTTTAGTGCATGGTGAAAGATATGGATCTAGTTTTAATCTTCGGCATGTGTAGAGCCAGTTTTTCCAGCACCGTTTATTAAAGAGGCTATCTTTCTTCCAGCGAATGTGTTTGGCACCTTTGTCAAAGATAAGGTTGCTTAGTATGTCTGGGGTTGTTTCAGCATCTTCTAATCTGTTCCATTGATCTTCAGGTCTGTTTTTTTGCCAGTACCACACTGTTTTTATCACAGTAGCTTTATAGTATAATTTCAAGTCGGGGATAGTGATGCCCCCTGCCTTGCCTTTGTTGCCCAGAATTGCCTTTGCTATTCTAGGTCTCTTCTGATTCCAAATGAATTTTAGGATTGTTTTCTCTAATTCTGTGAGATATGCTGTTGGAATTTTGATTGGAATTGCATTAAATCTGTATAACAATTTTGGAAGTATGGCCATTTTCACTATATTGGTTCTTCCTATCCAGGAGCAAGGGATATCTTTCCATTTTCTGATATCCTCTTCAATCTCCTTTTTCAGAGTACTGTAGTTTTCAGTATAGAGGTCTTTTACATCCTTCGTGAGGTTGATTCCTAGGTATTTCATTTTTTTGGATGTTATTGTGAAAGGTATTGTTTCCCTAATTTCTCTTTCAGTAAGTTTGTTATTTGTGTACAGGAAGGCTATTGACTTTTGAGTATTGACTTTGTATCCAGCTACACTACTGAATTTGGTTATTAAATCTAGCAGTTTTTTAGTGGAGTTTTTGGGGTCTTCTGTGTAGAGTATCATGTCATCTGCAAATAATGATAATTTAACTTCTTCCTTTCCAATCATTATTCCCTTTATTTCTTTCTCTTGTCTAATCGCTCTGGCTAAAGTTTCCAGAACTATGTTGAATAAGAGTGGGGACAGTGGACATCCTTGTCTTGTTCCTGATTTTAGAGGGAAGGCTTTCAGTTTTTGGCCATTTAGTATAATATTGGCTGTTGGTTTGTCATAGATAGCTTTTACCAGATTGAGATAAAGACCCTCTATTCCAATTTTCTGTAGGGTTTTTATCATGAAAAGGTGCTGGACTTTGTCAAAAGCTTTTTCTGCATCTATTGAGATGATCATGTGATTTTTGTCTTTGGTTCTGTTAATATGCTGTATTACATTTATTGATTTACGTATGTTGAACCATCCCTGCATCCCTGGGATGAATCCAACTTGGTCATGGTGTATAATCTTCTTGATGATTTGTTGGATTCTGTTTGCCAGTATCTTATTAAGGATTTTTGCATCTATGTTCATTAGGGAGATTGGCCTGTAGTTCTCTTTCTTAGTTGGGTCCTTCTCTGGTTTTGGTATCAGGGTAATGCTTGCTTCCAGGAATGAATTTGGGAGTATTGCTTCCCTTTCAATTTCATTGAAAAGTTTGAGAAGTAGGGGCGTTAGGTCTTCTCTAAATTTCTTGTAGAATTCGGCAGTGAATCCATCAGGGCCTGGGCTTTTCTTTGTTGGGAGGTTTTTAATTACATCTTCAATTTCATTGGCTGATATTGGTTTATTTAGGATTTTTAAATCTTCTTGAGTCAGCTTTGGTAATTCATACGAATCTAGGAATCTGTCCATTTCTTCTGCATTTTCCATCTTAGTAGAATATAAATTTTCAAAATAGGTATAGATGATCTTCTGGATTTCTGCAGGGTCTGTCGTGATATCACCCTTTTCATTTTCAATTGCATGGATTTGAGTCTTTTCTTTTCTTTTTTTAATAAGGTTGGATAAGGGTTTGTCAATCTTATTTATTCTTTCAAAGAACCAACTTTTTGCTTCATTGATTCTTTGTATTGTTTTTTTATTCTCCAATACGTTAATTTCTGCTCTGATCTTTATAATTTCCTCCCTTGTACGGGCTTTTGGCTTAACCTGCTCTTCTTTTTCTAGAAGCTCGAGGTTCACCCTTAAGTTGTTTATTTGCGCTTGCTCTATTTTCCTGATATAAGTGTTTAATGCTATAAATTTCCCTCTTAGGACTGCTTTCATTGTATCCCATAAGTTCCGGTATGTTGTACTGTCATTATCATTCAGTTGTAGAAAGTGACTAATTTCTTCTTTAATTTCATCTGTGACCCATTGGTTGTTCAGGAGGATGCTGTTTAATTTCCATGTGTTTAGGGAGTTTTTGTGGGATCTTTTGCCATTGATTTCCAATTTCATTGCACTATGGTCTGATAATATGCATGGGATAATTTCAATTCCTTTGCATTTACTTAAGCAGGTTTTATGAGCTAGTATGTGGTCTATTTTGGAGAACGTCCCATGTGCAGCTGAGAAAAATGTGTATTCTGATGTTGTGGGATGGAACACTCTGTAGACATCTACTAAGTCCATTTGTTCAAAAGTTTGGTTCAGTTCTACTATTTCATTATTGATTTTCTGTCCAGTTGATCTATCTTTTTGTGACAGTGGAGTATTGAGATCTCCCAATATAATTGTATTAGTGCTTATTTGATTTTTCATGTCCTTTAGTACTTGTTTTATATAGCTGGGTGCATTGGTATTTGATGCATATATATTTATGATCGTTATCTCTTCCTCTTGGATTGTTCCCTTTACAAGGATGTAATGACCGTCTTTATCTCTCTGAATCCTTCTTGGCTTGAAGTTCACTTTGTCTGCAAAAAGAATAGCTACCCCTGCTTTTTTCTGGGTTCCTGTGGCATGGAGTATTGTTTTCCATCCTTTGACTTTCAGTCTATGAATTTCTTTCTGAATTAAATGTGTTTCTTGTATACAGCATATTGTTGGATCTTGCTTCTTGATCCATTTCGCCAGTCTGTGCCTTTTGATTGGTGAATTGAGACCGTTAACATTGATGGTTAAAACTGATATGTATTGACTTGTCATGATATTTTCCTGTTGTTGGTTCCCACTCTTTGTTTTTCCGCTTTCCGGCTATTTAATTATTTGCCCTGCCTGGTGGATTCCTTCTGTTGGGGTTCCTATCTCTTTCTAGAATGTCCTTCAGAACATTTTGGAGTGCTGGTTTGGTGGTCATAAATTTTCTCAGATGTTCTTTGTCATGAAAGTATTTTATTTCTCCATCAATTTTGAAAGATAGTTTTGCAGGGTACATCAATCTGGGCTGAAAATTATTTTCCTTTAGAGCTTGCAATACATCATTCCAAGCTCTTCTTGAATTGAGGGTTTGTGCTGAAAAGTCAGCTGTGATTCTGATGGGTTTTCCTTCATAGGTGATTTGTCTCTTCTCCCTAACAGCTTTTAAGATTCTGCCCTTCTGTTGAATTTCTGGGATCTTGACTATAATATGTCTGGCTGAAGTTTTTTTTTGATCATGTCTAGTTGGTGTTCTAAAAGCTTCACTTATAGGGGTGTCAAATTCCTTTTCTCTTCCAGGAAAGTTCTCCCTGATTATGTCTTTGAACAAGGTTTTAATGTCGTTGATGCTATCTCCTGCTTTTTCATTTATTCCAATTATTCTTAAGTTGTTTATCTTTGAGTCATCTAGCAGCTGCTGAATTGATTTTTCATGGTCCCTTGCTATTTTTAAGAATTTTTCCATTTCATGATCACTAATTGCAAGCCTGTCTTCTATATCTGAGATCCTGTCCTCGCATTGGCTTATTCTGCTACAAATACTTTCAATGGAATTTTTTATCTCTTGGATATCTGCTTGAATCTGCCTTATAGATTCCATTTCTTTCCTATGCTGAGCATTCATGGCTTCTATAGTTTTCTTAAGTTCATCTATTTTTTTGTCTGTATCAGCTATAGTGTCCTTAAGCATGGTCTTCATTGTAGACATTATCTCTGCAGTTATCTGTGAGATTATTTCTGTTTTAATTTTTTCCAGAACCTCATTCAGTTGCTTTGTTGTTACCACTTCAGATAGGCCAGGTGGGTGGCTTTCGGATTGTCCCACCTCGTTGCTCCCTAGGTTTGCCTTTGGTGAATTGGATGTGTGTGGTTGCATCTTGTTTAAGTGTCGTCTCATTTTTTCTTTCTTTAATTCCTGGGGTGATGTTTGCAAATTACCTATAGTAGGTTACTTTATTGCTAGTGTTTAAGATCTTTAGAAGATGACTACTTCTCTGCAGTATCTTCCAAGTGGAGCTTGCTTTTAGGTTTTGAGCTTTCTGCCAGATCCTACCTCTTCAATTCGTTGGGTATGCGAAGTTGCTGCCTGTTTGGCCCAGTCCTTGATTCTTTGGTACTGTGCCACTGTATTTTCTGTGTCCCCTAGTCAATCTCAATCATGAAATATCAGGAAGGAAAGATGTTTAGAACAATTATTTCACATTTGGCTATAATGTTAACTAAAGCATCAAACACAGCCTAAAAAATGACAGACTGAGCTAACCAGTTATTTACCACTTTTAGCTGTATAGAGTTGCGGTTATATAACAAAATCTAAAACACACCAGAAAAATTATATGCAGTATACAAGTCCTATGTATGTCAATTTTTCCTTGAGGACTTTAAATTTAAGATGAGTTAAGGAGGAAATAGAGTATTGGGAGAAGAGGAAGGAATTAGATGTAAGGTTAGAGGACCAAGAGGGATCCCACTAAAATTGGGACACTAGTGCAGAGGACAGGTGGTAAAAAGAGAAGGAAGGGATAAAAGGAAGAACAGATCACAACCACAATCACAAAGAAGTTAGAGGCGCTGTTTACACTCATATAAAAAACCAGAGAGAATAATGAAGGAAAGAGCAAATACACATACAGAAACAAAAACAAAGATAAAAACAATAAAACAGACAGATCAAAAATAAAACCCCACCAAAAAACAAAACAAAACAAAACAAAAACAAAAAAACCCTTCGCCAGAACAAAAAAACAAATCAGTGAGAAAAAAAATAAAAATAAAAATAAAAAATAAAAATAAAAATAAAAAAATAAAAAGAATCAGTTCCAGGTGTTGACTCTGCTGTAGGCAGTTACCCTGTGGTGACAGAGTCCTGTTCTGTGCAGGTCCGTCCCAGTAAGCCAGGAGCGCCCTCTGGTGGGTGGTGAGCAGAGGCGCGTACTTTCAGGCAGAGACCAGTCTAGCTCGCCTCCGCTCTCGCCGCCCTTTCACGATCCCTGGGCCTGAGAGGCTCAGCGTGCTGTCCGGAGCGCGGGTTCCCTGCACTGGTTCCCGCCGCTCTGGTTTTTCGCCACGCCCCCCACAATGGCGCCGGGCCAGTCGCTCTCTGGCGCGGGACAGGTGTGGCTGAAAGTCCAGTCTCGTTCGCCTGCTGACCTCAGCACACTTTCGTGGGCTCAATTGAGAGGCCCTGTGCTGCCCTGTCCGGAGCACAAGTTCCCAGAGCAGTTTCCGAGCCGCTCTGAGTTTCGCCACACCCCCCACAATGGCGCCCGGCCGGTCGCTCTCTGGCGCGGGGCAGCTGTGGCTGAGAGACACTCACCGCCGGTCAGCGCCGTTCTCCGCCGCTCCCCTGCCCCGCCGCTGTCTCAGGATCCTCCGTGGGGGCTCCCTGGGCGCCAGCTGCCACCGTGTGTCCGTAGAATTGAGCCTCCGCCGGCGCTCCAACTCCCGGGATATTAGAAGGTGCACGTGCGCGGTCTGCTCCTTCTTTCCTTCTTCTTTGTTGGAAGTCACCCGTCACTGGTGCCGGGGGTCCCAGATTGCGCTTCAGAACTTTTCTGGGTTTCGGGGAGGCATCTCCCCCCCTCCTGCGCTTTCTGGGTCGCTATATTCCCGTGTTCCAATGGTAACTTTTAGAGAGAGTTTTGCTGCCTGCTTCTTACTCATCCGCCATCTTGAGGTCTCCTGTGGCCAGTGCTTTGCATGCATCTTTTCCTTCAGTCCTCCCGCTCACCTGTGAAAAAGCCGCCCTCACCCCCCTTATAGAAGAAGAACCTGAGAGGCGGGGATGCTACACAACATTCCTGGGAAACTGAGCTAGCAAATGGGCAGAACTGAGACTTGAACCCAGGTCTTTCTAACTCCAGATCCTGGGTTTATGGAATTTATGCCTTCAGGATGAAATGAAGGGATCTCAGGGTCTTAGTTTGTTATGTGGCAACTTGCAAAGCTGTCAGGGAGGAGCTTCAGGCCACATGGGGTGTAAAGACTGGCACTTCTCAAGCCTGGCCTGGACCCTAAATGCAAAAAGAAGCCAGCGCTTACTGCTAAGCGTTAGTTCTGGGTGTAAATTCTTGCTCACTCTTCCAGACTCCTCCTTTTGCCTTCTCATCTCATTCCTGCTGTCACCTGCATCCACAGCATTTATAGACTTAATAAATGGCCAGCTTCCGTGCACAAGCACTCACCTTCCGCCCTTGTGGTCATTGTGCAAGGAGGCACTGTCGTTACAGCGTTCAGTGAAGTTCAGTCCATGCTGCAAGGGAGCCAGCGGTGGAGCTGAGTTGGAAGCTGCAGGGCTCTGCGGTTCCCGAGCACCTGCCAGGCCTCAGGCTCAGCCCCAGCATCTAGGTTAAACCCCCGAAATCAAGCTCACCACTGTCTTCTGGGCTCTGCCCTAGGTGAGATGCAGATGACAAGTTCCTCTGGCTCCTGGCTGTCCAGCTGCCTCCTCTCTCTGATCTTCCTCCAGCTGCCCGCACACCTGTCAGGTAGGAGCCTTAGCACCTCTCTCCCAGTGGAGTCTCCAGAATAAGAAGGCGTGGCCCACTATTTAATTTCTTTTTGGGTGCTGCTCTTCCCCCAGTCATTTCCAGTGCCCTTCCCAGGTTCCATCCTTCCCCATGATACCCTCTTCCTTGTCCCTCCCAGAGCTCTTTCTCCCTCAGCTCCCTCCCAGCTCACCATGTCTTTCTTTTGTCCATGCACAGGGGATGCCGGCAAGTTCCACCTGGTCTCGCTGGGGGGCACGGCTGAGCTGCTGTGCCCGCTGTCCCTCTGGCCCATGACTGTGCCGGAGGAGGTAAGGTGGCTGCGGCCCTCACACCAGCAGGGCTCCCAGGCCGTGCACGTGTTCCTGGGTGGGAAGGACAGAGATGAAGATGTGGTGCCAGAATATAAGGGCAGGACGGCGCTTGTGACAGATGTCCAAGAGGGAAAAGTCTCTCTGCGGATCCACAACGTGAGCCTCAAGGACCAAGGACCTTACCGTTGTCACATCCAGGTCGGAAACCTGACACGAGAAGGCACTGTGACTCTGCAGGTTGCAGGTTAGGATGGCTTTGAGGTGCTCGGGGTCATTTGTGGGGATTGGATGGGCTTTGTGAGGACCTGCTTTGTCCCTCTGTAGGTAGATTTTTCTTTCTTCAGCAAGCAGTTTTTTCTTGCGTGGATGATGGTCCAGCCTTACCCAGCCAGGTCCACTGATCGCAGGTGAATCTGTGCAGCTCCGGCCTGTCGTGAGGAAGAAATCGGGGCTATGGAAAACACTACAAGGTCCTGCTTAAAGATAGCCAGTGGCCTGTCTGGCTTGTTGACTCAGACAGTAATTTTTCCTTCCTGGGTCTCATTTCTTTGTTTCATCATCAAGAAACCCCTTACCATGGCTCTAAGGAAAAGTCCTCACTGGTCAGAATAACCAGCTGTGACAGGAATTTACTTAGTGAGTCCTCTCCTGGGGTTCCCAAGTACTTAAAGGGCCAGGAGGGTAGAGATAGTGTCTCTCAAATGGGCTTCAATATATATATAAAAAAAAAAATCGGCCTACTAAAATCCAACCCAACCTGACTCAACCGAAGTCTTTGAATTTGCTTGAGTGATACCAGCCCCACACAGTTACACATTGATTATCTTTTGTTCATAACTTAGTCGTATACCAAAAAAAGGGTGTGTGACCACTTTAAATCAACCTCTGTAAAACACACAGTAGCTAGTATAAAGATGCTTTCCAAACATGGAAAATGACTTTGGATTGCAAAGTAATTTTTTAAATGGGGATTGAAGTGCCCAGAAGAATTTGGAATCAGGTGATGCAGCTATTGCCATGAGTGGATTTTGAAATGTATTTGGATAAAGCTAGAGACCGTCTTATCCCACTGGGAGGAGAATGGCAGTGTGGTAGGGAGAGGCAGACGTTAAAGTTTCTTTGACGGTTGCCCATGTTCATCAGAGGAGGCTCGTGTAGGGGGGTCCTCTGCACCCAGGGCTCTGGCTGGAACCACACACATGCTGAGGCCCTGCCAGTCTGTTCCTGGGCTGGTGCAGCCAGGCAGTCTGTCCTCCCCAGTTCCAGGCTCTGATCTTTCCGTCTGACGCTGGATGGACCCCGCTGCTGTGCAGGTCAGTGGGATGGTTCTGAAAGCTTTGGCACAAGTGGAGAAACCCTGAAGGCAGGGCGCTTCCATCCCTGTCTGAGGCCCACTCCCTGGACAGACTGGGCTCTTCTGAACAGCAGTATCCAGCAGTCAGAGACAGTGCTCTGGGGTATGAACTTTTTTCTTGGTGCTGGTGCTAGGGATTGAACCCAGGACCTTGCACGTTCTAGGCAAGTGCTCTACCACTGAACTACAGCCCCACGCTGGGGGATGTGTCCTGTACTGTCTGCAACACAGTCTTCAGCCAAGAGAAGAGCACAGGTGTGGTCATAGTGGGTGGGGGGGTGGAAAACAGGCTTGAAGCACCTGATGGGTCTAGAGGAAGCTCCTACCCTCGTAGAAACTTTTTAATTTTTATTTTTTTTTTAATTCTAAGAATAAAGCATGTATATTGTAGAAAACTAAAAATATGCAAAACATTTTAAAGAAAACAAAAAATGACCTTCAGTCTCATACTGCTAGCATTTTGATATATTTCTTTTTAGACTTTCCTGCATGCTTGTACCTCCAAGTAGCGTGGATGGTTGTGTGTGTATCTTGGCCTGGGTTTTTCCCCACACTTCCCATGTCATGAGCAATTTTTGCCCATGTCCTTAAGTAATTCTTTGCAACATGATTTTAGATGCTGCATAGGATTTCACTGTGTGGCTACAGAGTAATAATAAATAAAAAAATCAGTCTGTTTTAGGGCATCTGGGTTTTAAAAAAATTCCTTCACATCATAACTAATGGTACAATGAAGATCTCTGCACATATTGGGAAAGCGAGTCTGATTATTAGAATGTGTTTTTGGAAGCAGAATTAATGGGTTAAAGGGCATATGCTTTTAGAGACCTGTGAAACATGAGGTCATATGGCAGGAAATCATGGTTTCAGAGCCAAGAAAGATATACAGTGCTTAAAAGTTTGGAACAAAGAAGAAGAAGAAGAAGAAGAAGAAGAAGAAGAAGGAGGAGGAGGAGGAGGAGGAGGAGGAGGAGGAGGAGGAGGAGGAGGAGGAGGAGAAGGAGGAGGAGAAGGAGGAGGAGAAGGAGGAGGAGAAGGAGGAGGAGAAGGAGGAGAAGGAGGAGGAGGAGGAGGAGAAGGAGAAGGAGGAGAAGGAGGAGGAGAAGGAGAAGTAGAAGAAGGAGAAGGAGAAGAAGGAGAAGAAGAAAAGAAGAAAAAGAAAAAAAGGAAAAAGAAAAAAAAAACACTCAAAAAATCAGACCCCCAAAATTTAAAGACCCAATCCAAAAATGGGCATATGAAATGAATAGACACTCTCAGATGAAGAAGTAGAAATGGCAAATAAATACATGAAAAAATGTTAAAAAAAAAAAAAGAGATATACAGTGCTTGAGGATTTCGGGTGAAGAGGGGCCAGATATCTGTTAATGCCCTAATTTCTCCCTCTGTGCCTATCCCCCTTCTCTTACTACTGCCATTGTCCCTCCCGAGGTGCTATGTGGTTAATCTGACTGATCTCTTTAAATCTCCCTCAGGCCCTAGGAGACAGCACCGCTTATCCCCATTTGACAGACGCGGCAAACCAGGCTGGGAGAGGCTGTCTCTTGCGTAGGATCACACAGTGGTTAAGCAACCACTTGTCCCTCTTCTCTTTTTTTCCTTCTCTTTTTCTTTTCTCTTTTCCCTCCTGACTAGGCTTTAGGCCTGCTGCTGTGGCATCCAAAGCTTGTTTTGCCCCTGC
Organism: Erethizon dorsatum; assembly: GCA_028451465.1. Lineage (NCBI taxonomy): Eukaryota > Metazoa > Chordata > Mammalia > Rodentia > Erethizontidae > Erethizon > Erethizon dorsatum. Next base: position 100,933,671 of record CM051827.1, on the reverse strand, counting down.
TGATGGTGCTCAGGGAAAAGAAGCTGCTGACTGCTGTTGCAAGCAGGCAAGGATTTGAAGGGGAAGCAGACAGGTGCTCAAGAGGAGGCTGTGGGTTATTACTAAGGAAAGCACCTGAGGGTCTCCGAAGCCCCCACATTATTTTTTCTACTGAGTTTAGGACAGAACAAGATTGTGGTTGAGAAGCTGACTTTAAAACATCCTCAGGCAGGACAATCAAAATGCTTCCTGAGAAATAAACATTTCACTGGTCTTTAATGCTCTCCAGGGTTTGATTTAGCATGAGAAACAGTCTCTTGGTTGGGGTCTCTCTCGGAGCAATGGAGGCAGCTGGGACGTGCCTGGGCCATCTGCCATCTGAGACATGGGAGCAGCTCTCAGATGTTGCCCTGAGGGTGCTCACTGGTGGTCTGTTTCAGTCCCATCTTCGGAAAGACTCTCCTCCTCAACAGTGGCTCTGGCTGTGGTCCTACCTGTGCAGGTGCTGCTCATGATAGCAGGCATTTATGTCATCTGGAAGCAAAGAAGATCAAAAGGTAAGTCGGCGGTTATGTAGCCTGGGCTGTGGGACTATGGCTACTTTGAGAAAACACCAGAAGGATGTAGAAATAGGTACAATGCTTGTCCATAAGTTGGAGACTTCCCAAGCGGTAGAGTGCTCCCTGGAGACTCACATTGCAGAGGGAATGCAATAAAGTGCAGAAAGGCCCTAGGCAGATTTATAGATGCTCATCCTTTGAGAAATTAGATAATAATTGACCATGCTAGCCTTCTAATTAATTAAGAAATTAAAGCCTTCTAATTAGGAAATCCAGTTATATTTATTGGAATAAACCCTCATAAAATGGTCACATTTCACAGGACCCCATAGTTGTAATGGTCTTGGAAAATTACACAAGCCAACACTTCTCTCCCCGCTCTATATGATGGCTTGAAGACCCTGTAATCTTTTTAAAAGGTCACACGCCCATAATAACCAGCAGTTAGTCCTACTCAAGCAGCTTGGGTCATCTTTGGACAGCTATGCTTGTTAGAGAAAACCCTTCTTAAATCCCAAATTGCTCCTTTCTCTGTCTCTCCCTTCTAGAGAAGCTTCTCTATGAACAGGCGTTGCAGGTAGGTAAGTGTCCTAGGCTGGGGTGGGGGAGATGTTTCTGTTTTGTTGATTTCTGTATCCCCAGGCCCAATAATTAAATTCTATTTTTTTTTTTTTTGTGGGTACTGGGGGGTCGACCTCAGGACCTCGTGCACCAACAGGCACCCGTGCCGCTGATCGATATCACCGGCCCCTTTTTCGTATGTGGGATCCGGGAGTCGAGCTCGGGCCCTCGCGCTTGCAAGGCAGGCACTTATGCTGCTGAGCCATCTCACCGGCCCAATAATTAAATTCTGTATCTAAAAGGTCCATCATCCACTGTTCTTGGTGATGGTGATGGTATCTAAATCCATTGCTTCCAGTTTTTACTAGTTCTTACACTTGTAATCGCTTACCTTCCAGTGTATTTGGTAATTTTTGTCTGTGAGCTTATTGCTCAATCTTCTGTGGGAGTTATGTAGATCAAACCTAGGGAAGCCTTTATTCATTCAATAAATAATTGATAATTATTTTTTAAGTGCCCTTGACCATACTAGACTCTGAAGATCCAGTGGTGAGCCAAAGCAGATACAGCTCTGGCCTTCTAAAACTTCCAATCTAGCCAGGGAGATTACATAAATTAAAAAATTACTCAAATAGATAGTACGTACAAATACCATGAAGGAAAGTTCCCAGCTCTATGATAGCTGTGACCAGGAAAACTAACCGAGCCTGTGGGCTCAAGATGTGATGTTCCACCTGAAGGATGGGAAGTCATGAGTTAGGAGAGAATGGGAAACCCTCCACAGCAGAAATAACAGCTTGAGAAAGAAACATGGTCAGGAAGAGCAACGTTTGCATGAAGAGCTGAAAAGGTGCAGAAACGAAGAGAAAGGAGACGGAGTTGAGTCACGAGGCCTCTTTAAGATCACGTTCAAAATTTTAGTCTTTTTCCTAAGCACAGTGGTGAAGTAATGAATGGGGATATCTGGATTGGAACTGTGCTTTTAAAATCTTTTTCTGGTTTCAATGTTAAGAAAAGACAAGATGTGGGGGACAATGTGGGTGCTATTTGTGTCATCCAGATGAGACACGATGAGGGACTGGATGAGGCAGATGGAAGTGAAGATGGACAGAGGTGGACAGATTCAAGAGCAGGTAGAACCAGTAGGAATCAGGGGTCCTCAAGGTAATGGCAAAAAGTTTTATTTCCTTATTTTCTTTTCCTTTCCTTCCTCTAGAAAATCTTCTCGAAGATCATGCAAAAGAAAAAGGTAATGATACATAAAGAGCAAGGGTAGGGAACAAGTAATATATTGTTTTTCCTTATATATAATTACTGACACTCTGTTAATATTATTGGAATTCAGTTTCCAATATCAAGGGGCTATGGAGTTGGTAGCAGTGGGTGAGGGGATGCCCATGATCAAAACGTATAGTTCTGGATCCTCAGGAGCTCCTTTCATCAGCCTTTCTACTAATCACTTAAAAGGGAGTCTGCACATTGTTTAAACATATATTAATATGGTCATATGGAGTGTACAAAAATCTCAAGAATCCATACAACCCTGGCATGGAGGGAGGCAGTGTGATGCGAGGGAGGATCACGGTCAGTGACACCTGACTCAGATCAATGGTCTGCTGCTTATTGGCCTTGAATAAGCTTTGGTTTTCTCACCTGTAAAATGGGAATAATAAGTACTCTTACCTGATTGTTTTCAGTTTTAAAAGAGACAACCTTTTAAAAAGAGATCTCTCACAGTACTTAGAACTTCTTTCCCTTATTGCCATCTCTCCTTCATCAATCGAATGTGTGCCATGGGCCACTGAGGGTAAAAGTTAGACAGCCTTTTGAGGTCTAGCTAGGAAGCAGGTTGCTGGCTCAGATGGCCCCAGATGCAATGATAGTGTGATCTCCTCTCCTCCCCTTTATATTTCCTCCAAGCTGGTGAAAGTGTGAGGTGCACACCGTAGCCACTGTGGCCGTCCTGCCCAAGAGTGGATGGGCACAGTGTGTGGCGGCCTCTGACTCAAGAGTCAGACTTGGGTTTGTATCCCGCCTCTTTGGCTACTTGTTAGCTGGATGATCTTGAGCAAATTTCATGGCCCTCTGAGCCTCAGACTATCGCTTTGTAAAACAGGAATAATACAGAGTGTGTGTACCGCACATCGTTGAGAAGATTCAGCACCTACCTTAGTCTGTATAAGGACAGAAAACAATCAGTAGAAGCTGTTAGCAGTAGAAATGGCAACAATTAACCATAATATCCAAGCAGCTGTGATCTACTTAGTCTCATTGTTCCAGAGCCAAACCCATGTCCGGCCCCTTAGCACAGGGCCTGTGGCGGTAGGCCCTGGTGTATAATTTAAATGCTCTGGAAGGGCCAGCGCTAGGTAGGAGAACATGTGGGCCAGATGGCCCCCCAGAGAGGCCACAAGTATTCCTCCCAAGCATATGAAGCATATATATATGTTCCCAAACCTTCTTAGACCTCCAAATTTGTGAAAATTGTAACTTCAAGGAAGTTACTATAAAAAAATCATAAAGTCATGTTAACAAGTCAATGTTAGGCCTTCAGCTAGTTTTGCAATTTAGACATCATAAACAGTAAACTGAAAAAAGGCAGCAAGGCAGGCACCGTGGACTGCGATTGCAAACATATAGAAACACTTAGCAGAAATGAAATCAGACAGTCAAAAAGGAGGAGAAAGGAGGAATCAAAATCTAGGGCAGATTGGGTCATCAGGAAAGGGGCACTGGCAGCACTGGATTCCTTAGTCTGATCCCTGGGACAGGAGACGTAGGGGCTGATGGAAACATCATCATCCTTCCCATCATGGGGGGTGGAGTGGTGAGCTTCCCAGGGCCTGTGGGACAAAGGGACAGGTCTGATCACTTACTCCTCTCTCTTTCTCTGGTTTTTAGGAAGACTCCATAAAGCCATCAGTAAGTCCTGCTCCTCCTCCATGGCACAAACTTCCCTCTGCTGGCATTTCTGCTTTTAGATGAGTGCTTCAGTTTCACTTTCTGGGTAGAAGGGAGGGAACAAGCATAATTCAAGCCACAAGATTGGGATTTCTTGACTCTCAAAGGCCTCTTTTCTCAAGTGTTCCCTGCTCCCCTTTCCTGCTCACCTGTTATCTAGTCTCTAAATGGGAAATACTTCACCAAGAAGCGATGTACTTTCCAAAGGTGAAGCAGTCTGGGAGTCCCCTGTATCACCCAGGCATCACCTTCCCTTAGGTGAGGTCCAAGGCAGGTAGATCTCCATCAGACTGAATATGTAGAGCCAGTGCTTTTCTACCATTTTATTTGTGAAAACATTTTTTTAACATTAGAAACAATCTTCAGCCAGGGATAGTGGCACACGCCCGTAATCCCAGCACTCCAGAGGCTGAGGCAGGAGTGTCGCATTTGAGGGCAGCCTGGGCTACATAGTGAGTTCAAGGCCAATCAGAACTACATAATGAGACCCTGTCTTGAAAAACCATAAAAAACTGCAAAAATTATATATATATATACATATATATATACATATATATGTGCATACATATATATACATATATATGCATACATATATACACATATATATATACATATATATATACATATATATATGCATACATATATATATATGGTTTTATTATATATATGGTCTTATATATATATGGTTTCATGTGGAGAAAATATACACAATAACAAAATGACTCAGTGATAGTTTTAAATGACCTTGTAGGCTCAGGATGTACAGTGGTAGGGGTGCTTGCATAGCATGCATAAGGCCCTAGATTAGATCCTCAGTATTGCAAAAATCTAAATATATACGTATGTATGATATATACATATATTGTATATATGTATAAATATGAACTTATATTCTCCCAGAACTTCTACATCCGTTTATGTTGTCATTACCTATAGCTGTGAGATGTATTATTTATTTGGTCTACAGGCAAGATTTGGATCACATAGGAATTGCTGACCTTCTGTCGTACTCTGGGGAAGGCCCAGAGCCAGGAGCTATCGCCATTGCAGACATTCTTATGGGAAAGCTCCTGAATATGGCTATCGAGGATCTGCTCTTGGAATATGGGTGGACTGGGACAGGAACATTGAAGCTAGGTAGTAGCCCGCATTCTGATTTGTCAAACTATTTTTATTCTCTAGAGAAACTCCGGAGTGAACTGAGTAAGTTTCTCATGTTCTTATAATTTTCATACCAACTTATCTCCCATTGTCCCAGTATTTTCAGTGAGCTCATCCTTTTTGTTTCTTCTCCCACAGAGTTGAAAAGAAATGCAGCCAATGCAGGTGAGATGCACTTGCCCTGCGTTTGATTCCCCCCGCCATGGGAGTTCTCATTTTCTCTAGTGCTTTAAGGATCTCCTTGTGTTAGTTACTGTTCCTTCACTGTGACAAAATACCTGAGATAAACAACTGATAAGGAGGGAAGGTTTGTTTTGACTCACACTTTTGGAGGTGTCAATCCATAGCTGGTTCGCCCATTGCTTTTGGGCTCCTGGAAAGTCACAAGTTCTGATAAAAAAAAATTCATAGGTAAATGGGTGCACCTTGAGACCATGATACTAAGTAAAACAAGTCAGATGCACAAACTTAAATATCACGTGGTTTCTCTTATATATAATTAAAATATATAGAAAATATACAGCTTTTGCAAGTGGGAAGGGGACAAAGAGTTGGAAGTAGGAGGGAGGGGTAGGAGGGGTAGGGAATGAAAAAAAGAATTAAGATGTGTTATGTACATGTGGGAACTCCCCATGATAAATGTAATCATTATGTATTGCAATCATGTACTAATAAAAAATTTTAAAATACAGTATATGTTGAATCTCAAATGTCCCTTAAAAGCCCATATGTTGAAGGCATATGGTGCTGCTGGGAGGTGGTGGAACCTTTGGAAGATGGGGCCTAGTAGGCAGAAGTTAGGTAACTGGGGGCATGCCAGAGAAGGAGATAGTGGGACCCATCCCCTTCCTCTTTGCTTTGTAGCTACAATTAAAAAATTAAAAAATTATTAAAAGTAAATGAAGCATTCCCATTAAATCCCCCTCAGAATATTCCTCCTCCTCAGGAGGTTGAGGCAAGAGGATCACCGTGAGTTTGAGACCACCCTGGGCTACATAGTGAGACCCTGTCTCAAAAAAAAAAGAGAATATTCCTCCTCAATTCAGACACACTTACCCCATTGTTCTTGCCACTTTCTGAAGCAGTTCTGGAAGTCCCCTTCCTGAGTGTCTTTATAAGGTGTGGTAAAAAATATACTGAGTGCTGCTGTTGTGTGTCATCTTCTGGAAAGACAAGCTTGTAAAAGCATTATGGTGTATCCTCATCCACCTTATTCACTAAATCTGGCACTGGACAACTTCTGGCTCTCCCACAAAGTCAAATTGGTCATAAAAGTTAAATGTTTTGAATTGATTCAAGACAATGAGGCAACCACAACAGCACAACTAAAGACATGAAAAAGGACTTCTAGAACTGCTTCAGAAAGTGGCAAGAACAATGGGATGTGTTTGAAGCAAGAGAGAGCATTTGGAAGGGGATTAATGGCTATATATATATATATATATATATATATATTTTTTTTTTTTTTTAATATGGGTATCAGGAGCCAACCTCAGGACCTCGGGCTTGCCAGCAAGCGCTTGTGCTGCTGAGCGATATCACCAGCCCCTTTTTTCCTTTATGTGGGTTCCAGGAATCGAACTCAGGACCTCACGCTTGCCAGGCAGAAGCTTATGCCACTGAGCTATCTCACTGGCCCAATGGCAATATATTTTTTACTCTCATGAAATTTAAAAAAAATTAAACATTTGTTGTAGTTTTGTTTTGTTTTTTTGAGACAGGGTCTTACTATGTAGTTCAGGCTGGCTTTGAACTCATTATGTAGCCAAGGCTGATCTTGAACTCACAGGGATCCTCCTGCCTCAGCCTCCTGAGTGCTGAGATTACAGGTGTGTGCCACCACACCCAGCTCTTGCTGTAGTTTTTGATCACTTATGAGGAAGCTTTTCACTTCATGGCAGCCTGGAAGCAAAGAGCAAAACAGGAAGGAACTGGAGTCCTAACATCTCTTTCTGTGGCATGCCCCTGTGACCTAACTTCCTCCCACTAGGCCCCACCTCCCAATAGCACCATACGTGGAGGAAGAAACCTTCAACACATGGTCCTTTGGAAGACATTCAAAATCCAACCATAGCACCCTTTTCATGTCTTTTAGGCTGGAGAAGAGCCCGGCTGCATTTTGGTAAGTTATACCAATCAAATCGATCCTCATTTCAGAGCTCATCCTTCTGAAGGCTCTGTAACCTTAGGTTTTGCTGCATTCCTTTTGAAAGCAAATTATACTTTGAAAAAAAAATTTTGTCAAATCTGTTTACCTGCCTTCTTCTTCTTTTTTTTTTGGGGGGGGGCAATACTGAGATGTACTGCACTCCCAGTACTACTTAGCTTTATCCACATTCTTTTTTAAAATTTTGAAACAGGATCTTGCTAAGTTACCCAGGCTGGCCTCAAACTTGTAATCCTTCTGCCTCAGCCTCCTGAGTAGCTGGGATTACAAATGTGCCCCACTGTGCCCAGCTGTACCTGCTTATCAAATTTTTTAAAATCTTTGTGATTTTTTTTGAGGGTCACATTTAGGTTTGGAAAGTGTCTTTTGAGAGCACTGATAAATATTAGGTTTGATCTTATGAGATTCCTATATTTTTTTTTGAGATTTTTTCCTAAATTTGCTGGTTATTTCTTTTTTGTGACTTGTCTGCTCCTATCCTAGTTGGACTACTTTTTGATTGTTAATTTCCTTATAGTATTTTTTGATGCCCAAGTGTTTCTTTTATGCAGTTGAGTGCACTAATCTTTTCCTGTGTGGTGTTTTCAAGTGCTTTCCGGTTTGGGAAATCTTTCGTAGCCCACAATGGGGTAAACAGCCCCTGTTTCTATGCATTTGCCACAGCCTTCTTTCTCTGCAGACCAGTTTTCTTGGAGGAGGGTAGTGACTAAGATTCTTAGAGAAGGGCATGAGTTGGCAGATGCCCCAACAATTATAGACTACAAAAAGATGTTGTAGTATTATTCTAAAATATTTACACATCTTTCTTTGCATCTATTCCTTAATAATTTGTATTTTTGCAGTCATTGGAACAAGATTGTTATTTTTACTGCTTTGGGCTCATTATTAACTTTCCGGGCCCTTAATTCTCTTCCTGTTCACACTATCTTCCTTCCTGCAGAGGCAGAATCGATGTGCTGATCACTGAGATAACATAGGTCACCGAGATTGGCATTCTAGGAACTCATAAGCCCCCAGTCTCGCATTCACGGTCTAGCTTACTCCTACCACCTCAACCAAATATAGATTTCATGGATTTAACTCTCAGAGAAGATTTTGTTTCCTGTACTTGGGGGAGGAGGGAGACGCTCTATGACCTTCACAACCAACAATTTAAGGAAAAGTCTTTTTCTCTGTTAACACTTAAAAATGATCATTATAAGTGACAATTTTGGGTAACAAAATGAGCACCACACAAGTTACCTTAGGAATGAGGCACAGTCTCATGCTTTAACTTATTAAATCTGCATGGCAAGTCTTCAGTCTAGGTTCTACTATTGTTCCCATTTTACAGATGAGGAAACCTAAGCTTAGAGATGAATAACAAGCCCAAGGTCATGCATGGAAAAGCTGGGACTCAAACATCAATCCTGTTTATTATCATGCATTAGATTTCATTGGAACATCAAAGACAAAGGTAGTTTTTCTCAAGATTAAGGTAATTTCACAGACAGATAAGCTTTTTCCTCTTTTATTTTGTACTTTCTAGGTGACCTACTCTTTGAAAGAGATTATTCTTTAGTTCCACTATGTATGAGGGGCCAAGCACTCATGAAAAAAAAAAAAAAAAGGTCAATGACAGTGATCGTAGAACTACAGACTATTTTTTCTTCCCAAGCTACCAAAGATACATTAAAATGCAACTTTCCCAAACCTTAACTCTCTGTGACTCTCTGCAGAGGCGGTGACCCTTGATCCGGATACAGCGCATCCCAAACTCATCCTGTCTGAGGACCGGCGATGTGTGAGGCTTGGCGAGGCGAAACAGGCCGTGCCCAACAACCCGCAGAGATTTGACTTCGTTGTCAGCGTGCTGGGCTCCGAGTACTTCACGGCTGGCTGTCACTACTGGGAGGTGCACGTGGGAGGCAAGACCAAATGGATCCTTGGGGTGTGTAGTGAGTCAGTGATCAGGAAGGGGAAGGTCACTGCCTCGCCCGCCAATGGACACTGGCTTGTTCGCCAGAGTCGTAGGAATGAGTACGAAGCTCTCACATCCCCGCAGACCTCCTTCCGCCTGAAAGAGCCGCTGAGGTGTGTGGGGATTTTTCTGGACTATGAAGCCGGCATCATCTCCTTCTACAATGTGACTAACAAATCCCACATCTTTACTTTCACTCACAGTTTCTCTGGCCCCCTCCGCCCTTTCTTTGAACCTTGTCTTCATGATGGAGGGGAAAACACAGCACCTCTAATGATTTGCTCAGAACTACAGAAATCAGAGGAATCAACTGTCCCCAAGCCAGAAGAAAAAGCCCATGCTAATGGAGATGTGTCCTTGAAGGTGAACCCTTCCTTACTGCCCCCTCAGGCCCCAGAGCTTTACCCACTCAATGACATGGTCCTGTCCTGGCCCTCTGACCTTGTCCCAGCCCTTCAAAAGCTCAAGGTTCCTTCTTTTTAGGGCTATGCCACATGGACTGCTCCCATGACCCCCCAAGATTTCAAGACTCCTGGGTTTCAAGGCTCCTGGGTCAACACCTGATTCTGGAATGTCTTTTCTCTTTAACTCAAATCCAGACCCTTTTGTGTTTTCTATTTGTTCCACTTTCACCTAGGGCTCTGTTCTGGACCCTGCCTTTCCTCTAGGGACTTGAAGTTCCCATTGCTCTAGAAGGAGAATTCCTAAAAACCAAACGCTCAATTTAGGTTTAGGAGAAAATGTTGAATGTGTGTCACCAGGTTTAACTCAGGGTCAGGGAAGTATTCTTTACTTGAGGGGATATTTACAAGAACCTCTACCTGTCTCATCCTGTGCTGCAGCTTTGAAGTTGTAGCTACCAAGCCTTAACTTCTTACTTTTCCACCAAGGAGTGCTCACTCTTTCCTTCTTTCTCTCTGCCTCTCCCTCCCACTTCGCTTTCTTTCTTTCTTTCATTCTTTCTTTTTCTTTCTTTTTCCTCCCCCCACCCCACCTCTGGCCCCCAAAGTCAGCTTTTTAAAAGTAAATATATTCCGAATCACACACCCTCCTTCTTTCTTCAGGAATGGGGGAAGGATAGAGTGTTAAAACGTGCCATTCTTTTCTTTTTTTAATTCAAGAATGGGGATTAAACCCAGGGCCTTTGTACTGAGGTTCACCCCTAGCCCTTTTTATTTTTTATTTTGAGACAGGGTCTTTCTAAGTTGCTAAGGTGCCCAGGCTAGGCTCAAACTGTGATCCTCCTGTCTCAGCCTCACAGAGTGGTGGATGTTTTCTTTTCTTTCTTTCTTTCTTTTTTTTTTTTTTTTTTTTTTTTTTTTTGATGCTGTTTACAACATAGTTAGGGGACATCCAGAGCAGCAGCCATAATCCTGAGAAGTCTTAGGAGCAGTCAGGGAGCTGGGAGACACAGCTGCAAACGAACAGTTCAGTCGTGTGTGGCTCTGAACAGACAGGAGCAGATGAATCAGTCAGCGGTGCTGGGCCTTTTGAATACCTTCCTGAGACTCAGAGAGGCCCAGTGGCAATTTTAATCACTCATATAGAGCTTTTCCCCATGACTATTAAACTGGAAGACTTGGTGATTTGTGCAGGAAATAGCCTCTTAAGTCAGAGAGTATTGATTTCGAAGAAGTTGGCAGCCTTCTCATTTGAAAGGTGTGAGGACAAAATAATGAATCTGATTTTTGGGTGAGAATTGCAGAAAAAAGTCTATTCACTTTCAGTCACACCATATATGTGACCTGGCGTGTTTGTGGAGATACTGGCTGTCTGTTTGCAGCTGGGTACATAGTTTGGCTCAACAGGAACTAGATCTGTCAATCAGAAGTCTTCCCATTAGTGCCAGTGTTAGTCAAAGAAATAGTTCACAATCATTCATATGATTATGGAGGCTGGCAGGCTTGAGCTCTAGGAAGAGCCAGAGTTTCAAGTCTTAAGATGGGGGAAAAGCTGATGTCTAGTCCAAAAGCTATCAGACAGGAAGAATTTTCTCTTAATTAGGGGAGGTCAGCCTTTTTATTCTATTCAGTCTATTCTTTTTTTTGTGTGTGTGTGTGGGTACCGGGGGTCGATCTCAGGACCTCAAGCACCAGCAGGTGCCCGTGCTGCTGAGCGCTATCACTGGCCCTTTTCTCATATGTGGGATCTGGGAGTCGAACTCGGGCCCTCGCGCTTGCCGGGCAGGCGCTTAGGCTGCTGAGCCATCTCACCGGCCCCTGTTCAGTCTATTCTTCAACTGACTGGGTAAGACACATCCACATTAGGGAGAGTACTCTATTTCACTTGTTTTTTATTTAAATGTTAATCTCATCTAAAAGCACCTTTACAGAAACACCTAGAATAATATTTAGCCAAATTCTGGGCACTTTGTGACCTAGTCAAATTGATACATAAAATTAACTATCACAATGCCTGAGTGGAATTTTTCGTTTGCTTTTATATAGTTCTTAAATAAAACCTTTGCTATTTACTGTTCGGCATTCTGTTGTTTTCATTATAAATGAGAAATTGTGGGGACTATAGTTGCTAGGAGAAAAAGACATAATGAAATTGGTTTCTAAACAGTTTTGAATACACTCAAGCAAGCTTTAACCACAGTTTATAATAAAGCCAGTTTTATATCTGAGTCTGCCCTCTAGTATTTTATTTTATTTATTTTTTATATGTGGGTACCGGGAGTTGATCTCAGGATCTCACGCTTGCCAGGCAGGTGCTTATGCTGCTGAGCTATATCACCGGCCCCTAGTACTTTATTTTATTTTATTTTATTTTATTTATTTATTTATTTATTTTTATGTGGATACCAGGAGTTGATCTCAGGACCTCGCACTTGCCAGCAAGCACTTGTACCGCTGAGCGATACCACCAGCCCTTTTTTTCTTTTATGTGGGTACTGGGAGTCGGACTCAGGACCTCGCGCTTGCCAGGCAGGCGCTTATGCCGCTGAGCTATCTCACCGGCCCTAGTATTTTATTTTTTATCAAAAACATTTTTTGTGGTCCTGGATATTAAATCCAGGGCCTCAAACATGCTATTGCAGCACTATCACTGAGCTACATCCATAGCCCATTTTTAATCAATTTATCAACTAAAATCAATGATCAACTATCAACTAGTATACAACAGATACTTATTATTTCACTCACACATACCCAGTTCCAAACATACTTTCCTAAATACCCCGATCTTAAAAGTAATTTATATTGTTTGCACTGGCGCTATGCATTGAAAAACTTAACCAGCAGGAAACTGAACAATGTGGCAGTAGAAACTCTACGTATCTTTTTATCAATCTGTTCTCTTTCTATGAACTCATTTAATCCTTATAACAGTTCTGCCAGGTATTTTATAGCTGAGGAAAATGGTGCTTCAAATGGTTAGGTGGTAGAATTGGGATTATAAACCTGGTCTCTCTAGCTCTGTCGGCAGAGTTCCCCCCACCTTTTTTCTTCCTTTGCATTGAAATACCCTGCAGATCTTGAGAAGCCTTTAGTTAGCCTACACATTCAATTAATCTTTATCTTTTAAAATAGAGCATGAAAAATAAAATCCTAGTCCTGGATACTTTGGTGGTATTGTGTATCTATTTTGAATAGTGTCAGATTTAATTGGAGTTGCATATAGGATCCAGAAGCCCCGCATTAGGAAGTTGAGGTCTCCTTGGAAGTGGACTGGAGATTGAGCAAACTCCCTTCTAAGTCCAAACTTCTTTAATTTTAAACTATAAATTTTTTTTTTTTTGGTGGGTACCGGGGGTCGAACTCAGGACCTCGCGTGCCAGCAGGCGCCCCTGCCACTGAGCGATACCACCGGCCCTTTTTTCGTATGTGGGTTTCGGGAGTCAAACTCAGGACCTTGCGCTTGCCAGGCAGGCGCTTATGCCGCTGAGCTATCTCACCGGCCCTAAACTATAAATCTTGAGTGAGGTGCCTGACTCTAGGATTCGCTGTCCAGAGGATCTTCAAGGATCATCACCCGAAATAAAGCACCAGGGAAACCTGACGACCTTGGATGCGAAGCCAGTCTCCACAGCTGGTTCTAAACTTTTCAGAGGTTCTTTGCTAGGCGACTGTTTTCTTCAGGACTACAGCTCCCAGCATGCCATGCACGAGGCTAAAGATTATTGGTGCTCCGGCCTGGGAGTTTGCATTGTGGCAGGTACTATAGCCAATAGAAAGGAAGGCCTGCCCCTAGAAACCAATCCCAGAGCCGCAGGGCGGGCCCTTCTTGGGTTCCGTCTCCGGCTCCTTCCCGGCCCTCCCAGGCGGCGCTGTCCCTGACCAAGCGGCGGGAGCGAGGTGGGTCCCGGCTGGGTGGAGGTTGCGGGAGGAGGCGGATACAACTTTGCGGGGCACTCTGAGGACCACCCCTTCCTTCTCATCGCTGACTTGGATGCTGCTGTTTTGCTCCGTAGCGACAGTGGGGAGCAAAGGGCCCTGTGGTCCCTCTGCCCGGACCCTTGTCCCGCTTCCCCGGCCCGCGCGGTCCCCACGCCCGCCCCGCCCTTCTTCGGCTGGCCTTTGAGTGCTTTCAGGCCCGCCACTGGCCAAACCTTGGGGGTCAGCGCTCGGTCTCTCCCACCCTGCGGTATCTCTGAACCTAGCACCTGTCTTCCCCAACGCTGTGGGCTCTTCCGTTGGCTTCTCTCGCCCTCAGGACACAGCCCAACCTCTGGGGCCCTGGTCCTCCAGCACCTCTGATTGCAGCCTTTGTCTCTTCTCCCTCACCATCTCCTCGTCCCCTCGGACTCCTCTGGTTCTCTATGTCTGACACGTTATTTAGCTCTAACACCTGATCTTTCCTAGCTCTCCTCCTTCTGCACTCCATGACTTGGCGCCAGATCTGAAACTTTGACCCTTTGATCACATTCCAACTTGTCTTCTTCCCGCCAACCCAGGGCCTTGGCCTTCATCATCTGTGGTCACCAGGCCCATCTTCTTGGATTCTTCACTGCCTGAGTCCATTCCACCCTGTGTTGCTAAGCCCCTAAGGAACACCATCCCAGAAGGCCCCGTTCTCTCCCAAATCTTAGAAATGTGGTGTGAACGTGACTATTTTAACTGCACTGCCTTCTGAATAGGTAGTGAATGCCCTTTCTCTACTAGTCCTGGTCTTGCTTACCCACCCATCCTGAAGGTCCTAGTTTACTGGGGACTTGGCCTAGCCCCCAGTCTCCTAAAAGGAGTGCACAGCGAAGGTTTAAATAAAAAGAGACAAGTGGTATGGTTTTTGGAGAGTCCAGGAAGGTCAGAACTCTCTGGGAGTAGAGACAAAGACTTCCAGATCACCCTATTTACTGGGTTTTCACAGATTTGGGGAGTGTAGGAAGAGGAGGCTACAAAAGCCCCCACCAAATTAGAACAAAGGCAGTAAATTTTGCTAATTAAGAGAACTGTTTGATCTCTAAGGTTGACAGCTTTATTGCTCCCGAATAGGGAGTGTCAGCAGCCCCTGCCCTGGCTGCCTCAGCTGTGGTGTTATCTTGACTTCAGAGCAGTGTGAATATGAGCTTTTCCAGCACAGCCAGAGGTCCCTTCATGGTCAGCAGTTTAACTCTTACATAGCCTGGTCCCCAGTACTAGCAGGAATGCCATCTCTTCCATGAAGCTGTTCATCTCTGATCTCCTCAGAAAGATATGACTGTGCCATCTGAACTCCAATGGCACTGATTTTCTTTTCTTCTTTCCATCCTTCCTCCCCTCCTTTTCTCCCACTAGTACTAATGTAATGATTAAAAGCCTTGGCTTTGGAATGATGGGCACAGGCTCCAGTTCTGCCATTTACTGCATACTCATGGCCAAGTTATTTCTGTGATCCTCAGTTTCCTTATCTCTAAAATAAGGATGAGAAATGAATAAGTTGTAAAAATGAAATGAGATGATTGATATATAGTGCTTAGTCCAAGGCCTGGCACTTTGTAGGATCTTTTAAAAATGTTAACAATTATCGGTTCCTGTATCATGCACCAGGTAGGATCTTTTAAAAATGTTAACAGTTATCGGTTCCTGTATCATGCACCAGGTGCTTTGCTGGGCAGTGAGAAGTGGGTACAAAGGTGACTAAGGCACAGACCCTGTCCTTGTTTCTTGGAACTTAGGACAGTTTCTGGAATTCATGGTCTATTTCACTACATTGTATCATAAACTATACGAGGTGGTAATCATAATCCTAAATCTTTTTGCTCTTACATTGACCCAGAATTCACCACTAGGTAGAGCTTGACCTTGGTAAGTTATCAGTGCTCAGAACAGCAGTTTGGGAGGTGAGCGGAGACCACGTTGTCATTGTATTCAGTTACTAGACCTAGGTAGGGTGGGGAGGGGCAGGGAGTAAATTAAAATCACATCCATTCACTTGTTCATTTAAAAGACATTTAAGCACCTAGCCTTATGCTGCAGAAGATTTCTAAGACAACTCAGTCCCTTTCCTCAAGTTGCTTATAAATTACTAGTGGGAGCAGAGAGAAACTGGTGATTGCAAATCACTGTAAAAGCAAGCAGAAGATTCTATGGGCACATAAAGGAGAAAGTGGGCAGGAATCAGGAGATTGTTGAGGAACAGTGGGTGTGAATACATACAGGTAAGCATGAAATGGGTTCTGGAGACAAGTCTGGCCTTTATTCAGTTCAGTCAACAAATATTTATTAAGGAGCTAATGTACATGCTTGCCACTACTGTAGGAGTGTGGGTTACATTAGTGAATAAAACAAAGATCGTAACCCTCAGGGAATTACTGTTTAACAAGGGAAAGTAGATGATAAATAATAGATGCAAATAAATAGAATTCAGTCAGTAAAATAAGCTATGGGGCAGAGGGACTGGGAATATTTGTAGGGGGGAGGATAGAAGGTGAAGGGTTTGAAATTTTTAGAAGGATGACCAAGGACGTGAATATAAGTATCAGAGAATAAATACTTTTTGATGTTTACCTGCTTTTTTGAAAGTGAAGCAGGCTATTATTTTTTATATTGCATATCAAAATTCTTTTAAGGAACACTTAACAGGGATTGTTACATGACAGTTTGTCTTCCATTGTTGTAAATAAAGTTTTGTTGGAACACAGCCACCTTCATTCCTTTATGTCTTGTTTATGCTCCTCTCATGGTACAAGCAGAGTTGAATAGTTACTTAATTATCCAATGGTCCTAAATATTTACTAATATTTGTATTATTTGACCCTTTACAAAAATGTTTGCTGCCCTCTGCTTTTAAAGAGTTGATGTTCTAGGCCGGGTGTGGTGGCACATGCCTATAATCCCAGCAGTTGGGAGGCTGAGGCAGGAGGATCCCTGTAAATTCGAGGCCAGCCTTGGCTACATAGTGAGTTCAAGGCCAGCCTTGCATAGTGAAACTTTGTCTCAAAAAAACAAAACAAAACAAAAATCCAAAACAGTTGACATTCTATGTCTGTTTCACATTTGAGAGGCTTATATACAATCTTATACTCTTTTAATTAAAAACATTTTTTTCCTTTCCTATTAAGATCATTTAAAGGGTTTTAAAAATTCTTGTGTTATTCACACACTAGTACATAATGTCTTCAACAACTGTAATAGCAGCTGCCATTTACTGGATGATCAGTGTATGTCACGTGCTCTGCTGAGTGTATTACAGGCATTTTTTCTAATATAAAGTCTTGTGGTGTAGGTAGGTGTCACAATTTGGTGATGAGGGAGTTGAGGCTAGATTGGTTGAATAATCTGCCAAGAGTTATAAAGATTGTCTATGTCACTATTGTAATCCTACACTAAAGGTAATTGGTGGGCTGGTGATATTGCTCAGCGGCACAAGCGCTTGCTGGCAAGTGCAAGGTCCTGAGGTCAACTCCCGGTACCCACATAAAAAAAAAAAAAAAAAAAAAAAAAAATATATATATATATATATATATATATATATATATATATAATTGGTGCCCATTCTTTTACTCCATGGCCTTTTTCCAAAAATACTTGCAGCTCTAAAGAAATAACCAGTCTTCACTGTCTGCCATCAGTGTTTGTCATAGTCTGTGCTTCCCTCCCTCATCCCTTGGTTTCTGTCATTTTGGACAGCATTTCCACCAGTCCACTGTTTTGTTTTATTTTGAGACAGGGTCTCACTTTGTAGTGCACACTGGCCTTGAACTCACGGTACAGCCCAGGCTGACCTCAAACTCCTGGTGATCCTCCTGCCTCAGCCTCCTGAGTGCTGGGATTACAGGTGTGCACCACCATGCCTGGCTCCCCTCGGCTTTTTGAAATGTCATTATTTCTTCAAGTCCCAGAGGACATGCCATCACTCTTGTCATATCAGAAATACTTTTTTTCCTCTCTCCGTTTCTGACCTTGGCTGTAGGAGCCAAAGGAGTTTATGCTGCTTAGCAGGCATTTACTATTGATGACATAAACAGCCCTTGCGCTGGGTACTGTATGTTTAAGCTGTGTATGTGTGTGTGGGTATGGTTTGTATGTCTCTGTGTTGTTGTATGTATGTGGTATATGAGAGTATGGCTGTGTAGCTGTGTGGTATGTATGTAGCCATGTATGTTGTATGTGGGTATATTGTGGGAGGGCTGCATGTGGTATATGTGATCTGTATGTGTATAGCTGTGTGTATGTGGTTGTGTATAATGTAACTGTGTATGTAGTGTGTATGTGTGTATGGTATGAGAATGTGGCTGAATGTGGTGTGTGAGTATGGCTGCGTATCATGTGACGTGAGTGTGTGTAGCTTTGTATGATATTTGACACTGTGGGCACTGACCAATCAGAACAGCACAGTTCAGGCCCTGCAGTAGGTCTTGGAGGTCCAGATGGTAACCTTTCAATTTCTAAATTATGGTGAAGTCTGGAGAGGTGTGAGGTGGCAGAACACTGACGAGGATTCAGATGTGGGCCTTGTAAAGGCAACCAGGAAAGCCTCAGGAGTGAGAGTCTGTTATGTTCATTTTGAAGGCAGGTGAATAGTTTAAGGGAAGAATTTTCAAAATAGATAAAATATAAAAGGAGTTTTAGTTAACTTATAGTTAAGCAGAAAAATCAAACTGACCCCAAAATGAAAGCGCCTTTATGTATACAAAAATTAGAATCCAGACATTATTTAATGGTATTAAAATGAGTGACATTCAAAATGCAGGTATCATTTATTGGTGGTGGACTAAGTGGGTGTCCTCTTTTAGCTCTGGTGTGTAGCTTTAAATAGCTCTGTAAAGTTTCTCACTTGGAAGTAATTAGAGGCTAAGTATTCCAGTTAATTGAAGTTATTCCAGGAAGGAGAAAGTTTATGTCCTTTCAACCAGAATGAAAAATTTCCTGTGGCCTGGCCTGACCCGAGGAATAAAGGTGTTGAACATTTGTGTTCATTCTCAGGGTTCAGAGATGGGCAGTGAGAAGGAGCAGAGTCAAGAACCACACCTGCCTGAGGAAAGGGAAGGGGGTAAGCCTTGGAGAGTGGATGGCTCAGAGGGTTCTCGGATCCCAGCTGGGGAAAAGGAGGATGGGCAAGAGAGCCCATCGAAGGGGCCACAAGGAACATGTCCAAAAAAGCCATGGCAGAAAGTCATTACCCCAGCAGGAGGGCCAGGGGACTGCACTGCTCTTCCAAAGTCTGAGGCAGACCAGAAGCCCTTCATATGTGCCCAGTGTGGCAAAACCTTCAACAATACCTCCAGCCTGAGAACACACCAGCGAATCCATACTGGCGAGAAGCCCTACAAGTGTTCCGAATGTGGCAAGAGCTTCTCAAGAAGCTCCAATCGCATCCGGCATGAGCGGATCCACCTGGAAGAGAAGCACTACAAATGCCCCAAGTGTCAGGAAAGCTTTCGGCGGCGCTCAGACCTCACCACACACCAGCAAGATCACCTGGGCAAACGGCCGTACCGCTGTGACATCTGTGGAAAGAGCTTCAGCCAGAGTGCCACTCTGGCTGTGCAT
The DNA here is from genome assembly GCA_028451465.1 of Erethizon dorsatum. Classification (NCBI taxonomy): domain Eukaryota; kingdom Metazoa; phylum Chordata; class Mammalia; order Rodentia; family Erethizontidae; genus Erethizon; species Erethizon dorsatum. The sequence goes on along the minus strand of CM051827.1, from coordinate 100,914,405 downwards.
CACCGAACCCACCTGGAGCCAGCACCCTACATCTGCTGTGAGTGCGGGAAGAGCTTCAGCAACAGCTCCAGCTTTGGGGTGCACCACCGCACCCACACGGGTGAGAGGCCTTACGAGTGTGCTGAGTGTGGGCGGACCTTCAGTGATATCTCCAACTTTGGGGCGCACCAAAGGACCCACAGAGGAGAGAAGCCCTACCGTTGCACCCTGTGTGGGAAACACTTCTCCCGAAGCTCGAATCTCATCCGCCACCAGAAAACACACATGGGCGAGCAGTCTGGGAAAGAGTCCAGCTGAAGGGGAGCCCCACTTACAGAGTGGGGGACAGAGAGGGAAAGATTCACCCTTTGTGGAGCAAGAAGGTCTTTAGGATCTGCTGCTGCCACCTTGACCTCAAGCCCTTCATCCCACTTTAGAGAATGGTTTCCCGTTGTCTCTGAGATCAGGATCTTGAGGAAGTCCTGCGAAGGAACTCTGAGTAAAACACCTTGCCTTCTCCCAGGAAGTTACTTTCCTCGGAAAGTCAGAGGATCCAGTGTTGGCTTCAGCTCTTTGGGGCAACAGAGAAGTGGGGTAGGCTCAGAACATGTTCGTATCGTTAAGGCTGCAGTCCTCTGGTCTTTAAGGAAACACCCGTAAGACGGTGTCACTGTTTGCAGGGCCTCCACATAGTGTGTGAACTGCTTAGGGCACACTGCAGAGGCCTCCTAGTTTGCGCCTGCCGTGCCCCAACCCAGTGTGCTTCTAGACGTCTAGGCTGAGAGGAGTGGCCCTCCTAATGGGAGGGGCCTCCTTACTCTAAGAAGAGGTTTGAGGTCCTGCCTTAGGAATGAAGGGAGGGCCGGTGAGATGGCTCAGCGGCGTAAGTGCCTGCCTTGCAAGCGTGAGGGCCCGAGTTCAACTCCCGGATCCCACATACGAAAAAGGGGCCGGTGATGTCGCTCAGCGGCACGGGTGCCTGTTGGTGCGTGAGGTCCTGAGGTCGATCCCCCGGTACCCACAAAAAAAAAAAAAAAAAAAAAAAAGGAATGAAGGGAAAGCCCTCAGGGATTCATGATCCAGCAACCTCACGCTCTCCCATGTTTGCTGCCTGTTATCCCTACCCAAACCTGCCTCTGTTTCCCTAGAGTGATCAACAGTAAAACCCGTCAATGAAAAGGACCTGTGTACTTCTTTGGGGAAGTGGGGAGCTGGGGAGATTGTCCCAGTGCAGTCATTCTAGAAGGAAGATGAATTCTAAGAAAGTCAGGTGGTTGGCTGCTCTGAAAAGCAAAAGAAAGCAGGCTGAGTTTCTGGGGCCTTTGAGGGAAAGGAGCAAAGGAAAGGATGAACATCCGCTGAGCATCTTAACTCTACGCTGTTGATTCTGTGATTCTACTGGTTACATTTATGTTCATCTTATTGTCATAGCAATCCCCAAGGGTGTAAGATGAGGAAATGGGTGTGAGGAAAGATGAAGTCACACAGTAGGCATGTACTGGAGCAGTTTAAAGGTGGACCTCCCAGTGGGTGTTCTTTTAACCAAATTCACCTTGTTGGTCCGTGAAGGAGGAGCCACTTACGAGGCTGGCCTGGAGGTGGGAGCCAGTGTGGTCTCTTGATTCGGCCCTGGAACGTTCACTGTGGGAAGTCTGTACCAAGCATGAGAGCCATTTCCTTTACTGAATACTTTTTCTGTGGCTAAGAAAAATGACAGTGGCAAGGAGTAGTGGGTGACGGATAGGATGAGAGAACTCTCAGGAACCATGATGAGATTTTGCCTTTAGTACCAATAATTTAGTCCCTAAGACTGGAACAGCTGGGGATCTGGAGAGATTGTCCCAGTGTCCCTGTCCAGTTCTTCACATGGAAGATTTAAAAAAATTTTTTTCAGCATGAAAGTTTAGCATTAACCCAGCTTTCTTCTAATAAATACAAAACACCCTTTCCTACCTTTCTCCTTAGTCTACGGCAGTGATGGCAGACCTTCTAGAGCTTTCAGTGATAAACAGCCTGCTGCAGCACATAGGCCACCACTGGTCTAGGGTCTTGGCTTTCGTAATATGGGGCCCTCTTCATTTGTAGCCAATTCGCAGAATATGAACTAATATCACCCACGAGCTGACCTATCAGATGGGTATCCAGCCACTCATTCAGGAAGGGAGGTGCCAGGAGCTTTCACTCACATCTCACTGAATTATGACAACCGCCTGAGAAGAAATGTCTGCACTTGACATATGTGGAAAGAGGCTGACAGAAAGTGACTTGCTCATGAAAACAGAGCAAGTAAAATGACAGGGCCTGGAACTGAACCTACTTCTATCCATAGGTTGTATTTTTTTTTTTTTAAACTATAGAAGACTCCTTCCCAAGTGATGCTCTTACATTTGTAGGGCACTTTATAGTTTACAGAGCACTTTTATTTTATACACATTTTCTTGTTCCTTGAAAATCTCTACATAATATTTTAAATGTAATGACCTAATCTAAAACATGTTAAGTGACACACATTCTAATAATAAAAGCCACATGTATCAAACGCCTCCTGGTGCTAGTTATTACATACCTACTATCTCTGATCTCCATGCTATTCTCTGAGGTCGTAGTGTCTCCATTTTCAGTATAAGGTTCTGCAAGGATAAATTACCTGACTTGTAGAGCTGGGATTTAAATAAGAATGTCTGATTGCAAGACCAAGCTATTCATTATACCCACTATCAAGCCAGGTCTACTGGACCCTTCCTCGTCCAGGGAGCTTTGTATGATTATCCTTCCAGACTTGGAGCCTTACAGAAAACTGTTATTCAGGGAGTTTCTGCTGCCAGTCAGGCCCAGGATAAATGTTCCAGGGAACTGCTTTGGTCATGGGACGAGACTCCCTGGCCAAGCTCAATGCCCTTCTTAGATTTAGCTTATAGGCTAGGGTTTCTGTGTTCGACACTTTTTTTTTTTTTTTTTTTTTGAGACAGGGTCTTGCCATGTAGCCCAGGCTGGCCTCATACTTGCAGCGATCCTTCTGCCTCAGCCTCCTGAGTGCTGGAATTACAGATGTGCACCACCACACCTGGCTCAACAATGTTTGAGTCCTGATTAGCCCATTTATTCATTCTCTGACTTCCTTTTTTGTTAACTTCCTTATTTTTTCCATTTTTTCTTTTCCTTCCCTCCACCTCTCTTGTCTTTTTCCTTCTCTTTTCTTCCTCTTCCTCCTCTTCCTCTTTCAACCCACCCTCCTTTCTCTACCCAGTAACTAGAAAAATTGACAATGAAGACAATGTGACCCTGTGTTCTTTAGTGCATTAAATTGACAAATAAATTACAATGCAGTGATAGATGACATTACAGTTGTGCCCAGGGTTCTGAAGGTCCCTAGGGGAGAGCTTAATCTGGCCTGTACTGGTGGGGGAGCCAGGAGTGAATAAGACATAGTCCTTGCCAGGAAATCAGAGGAAGAGAAACTCTTTTGAACAGAGTGCTAGGGGAATAGAGGTGGGAGTGGCAAGCTCTTCTGAAGAGATCTTGAAGAATGAGTAGGTGTTTCTAGGTAAAAAGAAGTGGAAGGTTTTTTTCAGATGGAAAGGGAGACTTGGTGTTTTAGGGAACGATGCAATGTTTGATGTAGTTAGAGTGTCCTGTATCAGAAGAAGAAGAGGGTGGTAAGGTAGATAGGCCAGATCCTAAAGGACTTTGGGTGCCAGGTAAGATTTGGGTTGTGGACGGTAGAATTTTAAAGTAGAGGAGTTCCAGGATACCATTCACCTTTTAGGAAAAACAGTGTGGTGTGAAGGATGAATTTAGAGGGGTTGAGTGACTTGGGCAATGCTGCATGTGTAAAACGGGTGCCAGCTGGGGTCTTCCGGATCCACAGAGGGCTTTGTATGATCACCTCAGAATCTTGTCACTTCCACAGGATAGAAATTCAAACCCTCTATATAATTTCTGCAGGTTACTGGGATTTATGACCTCAGGGTTTCTTCTTGCCTGAAGTTCCTGTGATCTACTCAAGCCTCTATTTCATCTCCATTATCCCTGTCACAGAACTCAGCACCTTAGAAATTACATCAAACCAAGCATTTTGTAAGTTTAGACTCCTTTCTAGAGATTGGGAGTCTTCCCATCATGACATGTCACTAACTTCCTCTTCTTCCTCCCACTTCTGCCCTTATCTCTCTCTCCTGGATTGTCATAACAAGACTGGTGCATTTTACTACAGGTGTCTTACTATCATCAAAGACAATTTGTTTCCTACATATTTTATCATTTCCAAAGTTGGAATGTGTTTTAAAACTGATAATGTTTTAGATTAAATGAAATCACATTATAAGAAAGGTATGAGGTGATGGTATCAGCAAGGTAGAATAGTCCCGGCCCCTATTCCCACCGAGAGACAGCTTCAACAATATATAGCCTCAGTGCTTGCACATACACTAAAACAACAATATATATCCCCAAATACCTTTATGAAATTCTAGAGTTCTTCCAGAATGAAGGAGTTTCAGGACCTCAGGCAATCACAGAGCCAATAAGAGCAACATTGAAATGGTTAAGAAGTCTTTACCTAAGACTGCCCTTTCCCTAAGCTGGCACAGCTCAGCTTGCATCATAGATGCTCCCTGGAGGGAAAAAGAGACTTAGACTATGCATCCGGTATTCTGGCTTTTCAGAGGACTGCCCAAGGAGCTGGTTCCTCTCTTGCATAATTTGGAAGACTAATGGAAATGGAATAATATGAGTACGTGGGGAGCCACTGAAAGCCCGGATGTAGGGCAGCTTGCAGTATTACGAGGGCCTACAATGTGGTAGACAGGCTAGCACACAACGATTGAGAAAAGTTTTCCAACTGCAGCTGCTCCTTGGGGAGGGAGGGAGAAAAGTAGAGCAAATGTTCAATATTCTACCTTTTTTTGTCTTTGAAGAGTTGCCCAGGGGACTGCTATATGTTGTGCTTGATTAGGGATATTAAGGAGAAGTCATAATTCCAGTGTCTAGTAGCGGCTTGCTGCTTAGTACCAGAGAAACTGCAGTACTGCAGACAGACACCAGAGGGAGCAAGAAATTGTGGGCGCCTGAGAAAGAAGCTGGCAAACCTTTGAGAAATTAAAAGCATAAAGCCTAGAGAAGTCACAGAAAGATCCAGGGTCTCCCAAACTCAACCCCTGAATCTAGCTGGGGTGGTTACTGAAGATCTGTGTAAGGCTAGTTTGTTAAAAATCAGAAAAATGATGCATGAGTAAAACGAAAATATCAACAGACAAACTATATAAAAAATAACTTGGGGGCTTATATTCTGAAGTCCTTATTCCTATCCCTGTGCTTACATAAATTAAGCATTATAGATATAATTGAAGTCCCTTATAGACTTATCTCCATTCCATTTCCCCTCCTTTCCAAGTTAACCACTGTCCAAAATTTTTACGTGTGATTCTCAAAAAACAAATTCTGAAATGGAAAAATGCAATAATTGAAAATTTCACTAGGTTTCAACAAAGACTTGATTAAGCAAAATAATAAGTCAACTCAAAGTCAGGTAATTTGAAATTATTGGGTCAGGGACAAAAAGCAAAAATAATAAAGAAAAGTGAAGAAATTCTAAGGGATTTATGGGACACTATCAAGTGGATAAGTATATGTATTATGGGAATTTAATAACAAGGAAAGACAGGAAAGGGGCAGAGAGCTTATTTGAAGAAATAATGGTCCAAAACTTCCCAAATCTGAGGATGGAAATGAATATCCTAATAAAAGAAGCTCAGAGAACTCTAAGGTGAACAAAAGAGATCCACACTAAGAAACATTACAATCGAAATGTTAAGAGACAGAGAGAGAATCTTTAAAGTGGCAAGAGAAAAGCAAAACATCACATATAAGGGAGCTTCCATAATTTTAGCAGGGAATTTCTCAGCAGAAACCTTACAATCCAGAGGAGAGTGTGATGATATATTCAAAATGCTGGGGGGAAAACCCCAACAAAACAAAAATTAAAAAAAACTCTGCCGAACAAGAATACTATAACTGGCAAAACTGTCCTTCAAAAATGAAGGAGAAATACTTTACAAGATAAAGAACACTGAGGGAATTAACTACAACTAGAGTGACTTACAAGAAATACTAAAAAAGATATTGAAACTGGACACTCGAAACAGAAAGATGCAAGACAGCAGTACAAAAGCACACAAAACTGTATCCTAGGGGCCGGTGAGATTGCTCAGTGGTGTAAGCACCTGCCTGGCAAGCGCAAGGGCCTGAGTTCAACTCTCGGAACCCACAATATGAGAAAAGGGCCGGTGATATCGCTCAGTGGCACGGGCGCCTACTGGCACACGAGGTCCTGAGGTCGACCCCCGGTACCCGAAAAAAAAAAACAAAAAAAAACAAAAAAAAACCTGCATCCTACTAGTAAATGTATAGCCAAAGAATACTGTAATGTTATAATGATGGTATATAAATTCTGGTGTATGATATATATGGTGATGGTATATAATTCTGGTGTAGGATTTAAAATAGAAAAGGATTAGAAGTAACTATAAGTATAAAACTAGATTAATGTATACAAAATATAAAAGATGTATTTTTTTTAACACTGATAACGTGAAGGGGGCAGGTAAGGATGACAGTTTCTGAATGTGATTGAAGTAGTTATCAGCTTAAAACATTGTAACTGTAAGATGTTTTATGTAGGGCTCATGGTAACCACAAGGAAGCTACCTATAGAGGATGCACAGGAGAAAATGAGAAAAACAATGTAAGCATGTCAACACACACAAAATCAGTGAGACACAAAAGCAGTAAGAGAAGAAAATGAACAAAATTACCATGAGAGTGAAAAAAAATGGCAATGGTAAATCCTTCTCTATCAAAAGTTATTTTTAAGTGTAAATTAAAATTAATTTCTGCAATCATAAAACAGTATGGCCAGTTGGGTAAAAAAAATCAGGAGTTCTGATTACTGGTTCTAGGTGTAAAGAGCTTGGAAGTCACCACTCTGTCCTAACAACAAGTAAAAGCTGAGCAAATGAAAAAAAGTCAACATCTTTTCTTAAATCCATTAGAGAAGTATGGTAAATTATTAAAGAAACAGATAGTCAGATACAGAAAATCACAGCATATTGGAATGGAAACTTCTGTGGGAACCAGTGCCAGGGTAGGGAAATCTTGATTAAGTTTTGGAAAGTAGATGTGGGCAAGTCTGATGGTTAAAAACTCCAGGGAGTCCTTGTCATATGGGGGACTCCCACACATTTGTGAGCTTAACCTATAGGAGCCTGAGCAGGTTCTCACAGTAAATATTGGGAAAAATCTCCCTTACATTTCCATGAAGGGGTGGGAAAAGAAACCTACTTAGCCAGAGCCTCACTTGTTGGTATTCTGTCAGAGCCTAATTGATATTAAAAGAAAGGAAATATCCAACTCCAGTTATTCAACACTTAACTGTAAGAAACAAGAAGTTTTCCTACTGAGATCAGAAACTATACAAGGATTTCCTCTCTTACCACACTTTTTCAAAAGTATACTGGAAGTCCTACCTAATTTAGTAAGACAAGAAAGTGAAATAAAAAGTTTACTTACAGGGAAAGAAGAAATGAAACTGTCTTTTTTTGCAGATGATGTCATCTTCATATAAAATGTGAAAGAAGTGAAAAAAAAACCTCGAGAACTAATAAGCAATTACAGCAAGATACAAGGATAATATACAAAATTCTATTCTATATACAGTGGTTCTTTGGTTCATGAGCTTATTTCGTTCCATGGTTCTGGAAAAGATAGCCATGTTTGTGTTAATGCAGGAAAGATGGCTGCAGTCATGTTTGTCACCTGATGCAGAGTTTGAAAAAAAAAAATTCCAAATGCTTCTGTTTGTGAACCAAATTGTTTCCAAACAGAAGTATTTGTGAACCAAGGTACCACTGTACCATCAATGAATGAGTGGAATTTGAAATGAAAAGCACAATACTTTTTACATTAGTACCCCCAAAGTGGAAATACTTAAGTATAAAGCTAATAAAATATGTACAGAATCTATATGAGAAAAACTGCAAAATTCTGTTGAAAGAAATCAAAGAGGAACTAAATAAATGGAAAGATATTCATATTTGTGGATAGAAAGGCTCAATATAGTCAAAGGTAGTTCTTCTATACTACTTTGAATAAAATCCCAATCCAATCCCAGAAAAAAGTATTTTATAGATATTGACAAACTAATTTTAAACTTTATAAGAACATGTGAAAGTCATTGTAGTTGTTATATATTTTTGTCCCTGGTGTATTTTTTCTAATCACATCCAACTGGCTTGTTTTATTGGAGATGGGGAGGTGGAGATATCTGGTATATTTTTGTCCCTGGCTTCACGTAGCCTCCCCTTGCCTCTCCTTCCCTCCTCTGCCTTCCCCGCCCTTCCTCTCTCCTCTCTCCTTCCTGGCTGTCATGGGGTGAGCAGTTTTCCTCTGCCATGCCCTTCTACCATGCTGTTTTTACCTTGGAAGCAGCTAACTATGGACTGAACACTCTTAAACTGTGAGCCAAAATGAATGTCTCCTTTAAGTTGTGGGTGTTGTGTATTTTGTCCCATCAATGGGAGAGTGACTAATGAATAATCAACACAATACTGAAGAAAAAAACCCTGACATTCCTTGAATTCAAGACTTACTATACAGCTATAATCAAGACAGTGTGTTTGGTGAAAAAATATATAAATAGTTCAATGAAACAGAATAGAATGGCCAAAAATACTATAAATATAGTTAAGTAGTTTTTGACAAAAGAGGAAAGCCAATACAATGGAGCAAATTTGTGTGTTCATTTGTTTATTTGTACTGGGGATTGAACACAGGGCCTCATGCATTCTAGATAAATGCTCTACAACTGAACTACTTCCCCAGCTAATTTTGTTTCCCTTGCTATATAGTTCCATTTGTTAATTCTTGCTATTATTTCCTATGCTTTTGAAGTCTTATTCAGGAAGTCTTTGCCTATGCCTATCACTTCAAGGGTTTCCCCTGTGTTTTCTTCTAGCAGTTTCAAAATTTTGATTTTGAATTGGTTTTTGTACAGTGAGAGATAGAGATTTAGCTTCAGTCTTCTACAAGTGGATGTCCAGTTTTCTCAGCACCTATGTTATGGGGGCATTCTTTTTGCTAACCTATATTTTTGGCTCCTTTGTCCAGAATTAGATGGCTGTTACTGCATGGGTTTGTTTCTGTTTCCTCTATTCTTTCCATTGGTCTTACATAACTATTTTTGCCAGTACCATGCTGTTTTTGTTACTATAGCTTTGTAGTATAATTTGAAATTAGGTATTATGATGCTTTCAGCCTTGTTCTTTTTGCTTAGGATTGCTTTGGCTATTCTGGGCCTTTTCTGTTTTCATATGAATTTTAGGATTGTTTTCTAGTTCTGTGAAGAATGTCATTGATATTTTCATGGAAATTGCATGAATCTGTAGATCACATTTGGTAATATGACCAAGTGACAATATTAATTCTGCCAATCCATGAACATGGGAGATCTTTCCATCTTCTAGTGTCTTCTTCAATTTCTTACTTCACCGTTCTGAAATTTTCATTGTACAGGTCTTTCATCTCCTTGATTAGACTGATCCCTAGATATTGAAGCTATTCTTTTTTTCTTTAAAGACAATAAATAAATAAATAAAAACGATACAGAATTTCATAACAATATAATAGGAAATTAACAGTGGTTAATATATTGCATATTGTTATCTTCAAAGTAGTTGCTCAGATTACAAGATATAGGCATGCAAAATTGATCAAACAATATAAGCACAAACTTTTCTTTTTTCTATTTAATGTGGGTAGCAGGGGTCGACCTCAGGACCTCGTGCTTGCTGGGCAAGCACTTGTGCCACTGAGCGATATCACCGGCCCTTTCTTTTCCTTTATGTGGGTTCCGAGAGTTGAACTCAGGAACTCGCGCTTGCCAGCCAGGCGCTTATGCTGCTGAGCTATCTCACCAGCGCCCCTATTGTAGATTTTGGATCTTATTTACTCTTTCAGTTTCTTACACTAGGGAGACAATATGATGTTTACACATTTGAGTATGATTTATTTCACTTATGAGTGTGGTCTCTAATTGTATCCATTTACCTATAAAAGCCTCGAGTTTATACTTCTTTATAGCTGAGTAGTATTCCCTTGTATAAAAAGACCACATCTTTTTTATCCATTCCTTGGTTGATGGGCATTTGGGTTGTTTCCAAGATTTAGCTATTACAAATTGTGCTGCTATAAACATGGGTGCACATGTATCACTGTGGTATGATGTTTTGAATTCCCAGAAGGGGAATAGCTGAGTCAAATGGGACCTCTAATTCTAGTTTTTTGAGGAATCTCCACACTGATTTCCACAGTGGTTGTACCAGTCTATACTCCCACTAACAATGGAGAAGTGTTCCTTTTTCGCCCGAGCCTCGCCAGCATTTGTTATTGGTTGATTTTTTGATGATAGCCATTCTTTGTGGGGTGAGATGGAATCTCAGCGTTGTTTTAATTTGCATTTCTTGAATGACCAATGATGTTGACCACTTTTTCATATATTTATTTGCCATTTGTATTTCTTCATCTGAGAATTGTGTATTCATTTCAGATGCCTATTTTTGGATTGGGTCTTTAAATTTGGGGGCCTGAGTTTTTTCAATTCTTTATATGTTCTAGATAGAAGTCCTTTGTCTGAGGGACAGTTGGCTAAAATTTTTTCCCACTCTGTGGGTTTTCTTTTCACTCTGTTGGTGATTTCTTTTGATGTGCAAAACGTTTTAATAAGATGAGATCCCAGTTGTTGATTCTTTAGAGTATTTCCCACGCAGTTTGGATTTTGTTCATGAACTCTCTGCCTACCCCTATGTCTTCAAGATTTCTACCTACTTTGCCTTCCAGTAGATTTAGTGTTTCTGTTTTAATATTTAGGTCATTGACCCATTTTGACTTTAGGGCATGGTGATAGACATGGGTCTAGTTTTAGTCTTCAGCATGTGGAAAGCCAGTTTTCCCAGCACCATTTATTAAAAAGGCTATCTTTTTTCCAGTGCACATGTTTGGCCCCTTTGTCAAAGATAAGGTGGCTGAGTGTGTTTGCAGTTGTGTCTGCATCTTCCAATCTGTTCCACTGATCCTCAGGTCTGTTTTTTTGCCAGTACCATGCTGATTTTATCACAGTAGCTTTGTAGTATAATTTCAAGTCAGGGATTGTGATGCCTCCTGCCTTGCCTTTGTTGCCCAGGATTGCCTTTGGTAGTCTAGGTCTCTTCTGTTTCCCAGTGAATTTTAGGAATGTTTTCTCTAGATCTGTGAGGTATGCTAATGGTATTTTGATTGGGATTGCATTAAATCTGTATAACAGTTTTGGGAGTATGGCCATGTTTGCAATGTTGGTTTTTCCTATCCATGAGCAAGGGATGTCTTCCCATTTTCTGATATCCTCTTCGATCTCTTTTTTCAGAATGCTATAAATTTTCGATGTATAGATTTTCTATTTCCTTTGTTAGATTGAGTCCTAAGTATTTCATTTTTTTGGATGCTATTTTAAAGGGTGTGGTTTCCCTAATTTTTCTCTCAGTGAGTTTGTTGTTTGTGTACAGGAATGCTGTTGATTTTTGAGTGTTGACTTTGTATCCACCTATACTACTGAATTTGGTATTAATTCTAGAATTCTTTTGGTTGAGTTTTTGGGGTCTTCCATGTAGAATATCATGTCATCTGTGAATAATGATAATTTAACTTCTTCCTTCTTATCCTTATTCCTTTTATTTCTCTCTCTTGTCTGATTGCTCTGGCTAATGTTTCCAGAACTATGTTGAACAGGAGTGGTGATAGTGGACATTTTTGTCTTGTTTCTGATTTTAGGGTGAAAGCTTTCAGTGTTTGTCCATTTAGTATGATGTTGGTTGTTGGTTTGTCATAGATGGCTTTTACCAGATTGAGGTAAAGACCATCTATTCTGATTTTCTGTAGGGTTTTTGTAATGAATGAGTGTTGGATTTTATCAAAAGCTTTTTCTGCATCTATTGAGCTGATCATGTGATTTTTGTCTTTTGCTCTGTTGATATGGTGTATTACATTTATTGATTTGCATATGTTGAACCATCCCTGCCTTCCTGGGATAAATTCCACTAGGTCATGGTGTATAATCTTCTTGATGATTTGCTGCATCCTGTTTGCTAGTGTCTTATTGAGGATTTTTGCATCTATGTTCATTAGGGAGATTGGCCTGTAGTTCTCTTTTTTGGTTGGGTCTTTCTCTGGTTTTGGCATCAGGGTAATACTTGCCTCCAGGAATAAGTTAGGGAGAATTGCTTCCCTTTCAATTTCATTAAAGAGTTTGAGGAGTATTGGCATTAAATCTTCTCTAAATTTCTTGTGGATTCAGCAGTGAATCCATCAGGACCTGGGCTTTTCTTTGTTGGTAAGTTTTTAATTATGTTTTCAATTTCAATAACTGATACTGGGTTATTCAGAATTTTTATATCTTCTTGATTTAGCTTCGGTAATTCATATGTTTCCAGGAATCTGTCCGTTTCTTCTGTGTTTTCCATCCTATGTGAGAAAGGATTTTTGAAGTAGGTATTAATGATCTTCTGTATTTCCACAGGATCTGTAGTGATTTCACCCTTTTCATTCCTTACTGCATGAATTTGAGTTTTTTCTTTCCTTTTTTTGATAAGGTTGTTCAGGGGTATATCAATTTTGTTTATTCTTTCAAAGAAACAACTCTGATTCATTAATTCTTTGTATTGTTTTCGTGGTCTCAATTGAGTTAATTTCTTTTTTTTTTTTTTTTTTTATTTTAAAGAGAAGAAAAAACAAAACAAATCAAAAGAAGAACAAATTTTCAAACAAACATAATAGGAGGGTAACAATGGTTAATACATTACGTATTACTATCTTTAAGTTAGTTATTCAGGACACCAGACATTAGCATTCAATTGTCCAAACATTATTGGCACAAACCTTACTCTTCAATGAACTAAGTAAAAATGGTAGTGTATCTATCTTAACCATCTTATATATATATATATATACAATTTTTTTCCCTTTCCCTTCTTTCTTTTCCCTATTCCAGTCTCTCTTTCCTTTTGACCAGTTTCTTTTTGATTCACCATGTCTATTGTACATTTTGGATCTTATTTACTCTTTCAGTTTCTCATACTAGAGAGACAATACGATGCTTACACATGTGCTTCTGGTTTATTTCACTTATGAGTATTTTCTCGAGTTGCATCCATTTACCTATAAAAGTCTCCAGTTTATCCTTCTTTATGGCTGAATAGTACTCCATTGTATAAAAATACCACATCTTTCTTATCCATTCCTCAGTTGATGGGCATTTGGGTTGTTTCCAAGATCTGGCTATTACAAATTGTGCTGCTATAAACATGGGTGCACATATATCGCTGTGGTACGATGTTTTTAATTCTTCTGGGAAGATGCCCAGAAGGGGAATAGCTGGGTCAAATGGGACCTCCAACCCTACTTTTCTGAGGAATCTCCACACTGACTTCCACAGTGGCTGTACCAGTCGACACTCCCACCAACAGTGAAGAAGGGTTCCTTTTTCCCCACAGCCCCTCCAGCATTTGTTATTAGTTGATTTCTTAATAGTAGCCATTCTTTCTGGGGCGAGATGGTATCTCAGTGTTGTTTTAATTTGCATCTCTTGAATGACTAGTGATGTTGCACATTTTTTTGTATATTTATTTGCCATTAGTGTTTCTTCATCTGAGAAATGTGTATTCATCTCAGATGCCCATTTGTGGAGTGGGTCTTTAAATTTGGGAGGTCTGATTTTTTTGAGTTCTTTATATGTTCTTGATAGTAATCCTTTGTCTGAGGAACAGCTGGCAAACATTTTTTCCCACATTGTGGGTTGTCTCTTCACTCTGTTGGTGGTTTCTCTTGCTGTGCAAAAGCTTTTTAATAAGATGAGATCCCAGTTATTGATTCTTTGGGATAGTTCCCGTGCGGTTGAGTTTTTATTCATAAAGTCTTTGCCTACACCAATGTCTCCAAGGGTTTTACCTATCCTACCTTCCAGCAGATTTAATGTTTCTGTTTTAATATTTAGATCTCTGATCCATTTTGAATTTAGTTTAGTGCATGGTGAAAGATATGGATCTAGTTTTAATCTTCGGCATGTGTAGAGCCAGTTTTTCCAGCACCATTTATTAAAGAGGCTATCTTTCTTCCAGCGAATGTGTTTGGCACCTTTGTCAAAGATAAGGTGGCTTAGTATGTCTGGGGTTGTTTCAGCATCTTCTAATCTGTTCCATTGATCTTCAGGTCTGTTTTTCTGCCAGTACCACACTGTTTTTATCACAGTAGCTTTATAGTATAATTTCAAGTCGGGGATAGTGATGCCCCCTGCCTTGCCTTTGTTGCCCAGAATTGCCTTTGCTATTCTAGGTCTCTTCTGATTCCAAATGAATTTTAGGATTGTTTTCTCTAATTCTGTGAGATATGCTGTTGGAATTTTGATTGGAATTGCATTAAATCTGTATAACAATTTTGGAAGTATGGCCATTTTCACTATATTGGTTCTTCCTATCCAGGAGCAAGGGATATCTTTCCATTTTCTGATATCCTCTTCAATCTCCTTTTTCAGAGTACTGTAGTTTTCAGTATAGAGGTCTTTTACATCCTTCGTGAGGTTGATTCCTAGGTATTTCATTTTTTTGGATGTTATTGTGAAAGGTATTGTTTCCCTAATTTCTCTTTCAGTAAGTTTGTTATTTGTGTACAGGAAGGCTATTGACTTTTGAGTATTGACTTTGTATCCAGCTACACTACTGAATTTGCTTATTAAATCTAGCAGTTTTTTAGTGGAGTTTTTGGGGTCTTCTGTGTAGAGTATCATGTCATCTGCAAATAATGATAATTTAACTTCTTCCTTTCCAATCATTATTCCTTTTATTTCTTTCTCTTGTCTAATCGCTCTGGCTAAAGTTTCCAGAACTATGTTGAATAAGAGTGGGGACAGTGGACATCCTTGTCTTGTTCCTGATTTTAGAGGGAAGGCTTTCAGTTTTTGGCCATTTAGTATAATATTGGCTGTTGGTTTGTCATAGATAGCTTTTACCAGATTGAGATAAAGACCCTCTATTCCAATTTTCTGTAGGGTTTTTATCATGAAAAGGTGCTGGACTTTGTCAAAAGCTTTTTCTGCATCTATTGAGATGATCATGTGATTTTTGTCTTTGGTTCTGTTAATATGCTGTATTACATTTATTGATTTACGTATGTTGAACCATCCCTGCATCCCTGGGATGAATCCAACTTGGTCATGGTGTATAATCTTCTTGATGATTTGTTGGATTCTGTTTGCCAGTATCTTATTAAGGATTTTTGCATCTATGTTCATTAGGGAGATTGGCCTGTAGTTCTCTTTCTTAGTTGGGTCCTTCTCTGGTTTTGGTATCAGGGTAATGCTTGCTTCCAGGAATGAATTTGGGAGTATTGCTTCCCTTTCAATTTCATTGAAAAGTTTGAGAAGTAGGGGCGTTAGGTCTTCTCTAAATTTCTTGTAGAATTCGGCAGTGAATCCATCAGGGCCTGGGCTTTTCTTTGTTGGGAGGTTTTTAATTACATCTTCAATTTCATTGGCTGATATTGGTTTATTTAGGATTTTTAAATCTTCTTGATTCAGCTTTGGTAATTCATACGAATCTAGGAATCTGTCCATTTCTTCTGCATTTTCCATCTTAGTAGAATATAAATTTTCAAAATAGGTATAGATGATCTTCTGGATTTCTGCAGGGTCTGTCGTGATATCACCCTTTTCATTTTCAATTGCATGGATTTGAGTCTTTTCTTTTCTTTTTTTTAATAAGGTTGGATAAGGGTTTGTCAATCTTATTTATTCTTTCAAAGAACCAACTTTTTGCTTCATTGATTCTTTGTATTGTTTTTTTATTCTCCAATACGTTAATTTCTGCTCTGATCTTTATAATTTCCTCCCTTGTACGGGCTTTTGGCTTAACCTGCTCTTCTTTTTCTAGAAGCTCGAGGTTCACCCTTAAGTTGTTTATTTGCGCTTGCTCTATTTTCCTGATATAAGTGTTTAATGCTATAAATTTCCCTCTTAGGACTGCTTTCATTGTATCCCATAAGTTCCGGTATGTTGTACTGTCATTATCATTCAGTTGTAGAAAGTGACTAATTTCTTCTTTAATTTCATCTGTGACCCATTGGTTGTTCAGGAGGATGCTGTTTAATTTCCATGTGTTTAGGGAGTTTTTGTGGGATCTTTTGCCATTGATTTCCAATTTCATTGTACTATGGTCTGATAATATGCATGGGATAATTTCAATTCCTTTGCATTTACTTAAGCAGGTTTTATGAGCTAGTATGTGGTCTATTTTGGAGAACGTCCCATGTGCAGCTGAGAAAAATGTGTATTCTGATGTTGTGGGATGGAACACTCTGTAGACATCTACTAAGTCCATTTGTTCAAAAGTTTGGTTCAGTTCTACTATTTCATTATTGATTTTCTGTCCAGTTGATCTATCTTTTTGTGACAGTGGAGTATTGAGATCTCCCAATATAATTGTATTAGTGCTTATTTGATTTTTCATGTCCTTTAGTACTTGTTTTATATAGCTGGGTGCATTGGTATTTGATGCATATATATTTATGATCGTTATCTCTTCCTCTTGGATTGTTCCCTTTACAAGGATGTAATGACCGTCTTTATCTCTCTGAATCCTTCTTGGCTTGAAGTTCACTTTGTCTGCAAAAAGAATAGCTACCCCTGCTTTTTTCTGGGTTCCTGTGGCATGGAGTATTGTTTTCCATCCTTTGACTTTCAGTCTATGAATTTCTTTCTGAATTAAATGTGTTTCTTGTATACAGCATATTGTTGGATCTTGCTTCTTGATCCATTTCGCCAGTCTGTGCCTTTTGATTGGTGAATTGAGACCGTTAACATTGATGGTTAAAACTGATATGTATTGACTTGTCATGATATTTTCCTGTTGTTGGTTCCCACTCTTTGTTTTTCCGCTTTCCGGCTATTTAATTATTTGCCCTGCCTGGTGGATTCCTTCTGTTGGGGTTCCTATCTCTTTCTAGAATGTCCTTCAGAACGTTTTGGAGTGCTGGTTTGGTGGTCATAAATTTTCTCAGATGTTCTTTGTCATGAAAGTATTTTATTTCTCCATCAATTTTGAAAGATAGTTTTGCAGGGTACATCAATCTGGGCTGAAAATTATTTTCCTTTAGAGCTTGCAATACATCATTCCAAGCTCTTCTTGAATTGAGGGTTTGTGCTGAAAAGTCAGCTGTGATTCTGATGGGTTTTCCTTCATAGGTGATTTGTCTCTTCTCCCTAACAGCTTTTAAGATTCTGCCCTTCTGTTGAATTTCTGGGATCTTGACTATAATATGTCTGGCTGAAGTTTTTTTTTGATCATGTCTAGTTGGTGTTCTAAAAGCTTCACTTATAGGGGTGTCAAATTCCTTTTCTCTTCCAGGAAAGTTCTCCCTGATTATGTCTTTGAACAAGGTTTTAATGTCGTTGATGCTATCTCCTGCTTTTTCATTTATTCCAATTATTCTTAAGTTGTTTATCTTTGAGTCATCTAGCAGCTGCTGAATTGATTTTTCATGGTCCCTTGCTATTTTTAAGAATTTTTCCATTTCATGATCACTAATTGCAAGCCTGTCTTCTATATCTGAGATCCTGTCCTCGCATTGGCTTATTCTGCTACAAATACTTTCAATGGAATTTTTTATCTCTTGGATATCTGCTTGAATCTGCCTTATAGATTCCATTTCTTTCCTATGCTGAGCATTCATGGTTTCTATAGTTTTCTTAAGTTCATCTATTTTTTTGTCTGTATCAGCTATAGTGTCTTTAAGCATGGTCTTCATTGTAGACATTATCTCTGCAGTTATCTGTGAGATTATTTCTGTTTTAATTTTTTCCAGAACCTCATTCAGTTGCTTTGTTGTTACCACTTCAGATAGGCCAGGTGGGTGGCTTTCGGATTGTCCCACCTCGTTGCTCCCTAGGTTTGCCTTTGGTGAATTGGATGTGTGTGGTTGCATCTTGTTTAAGTGTCGTCTCATTTTTTCTTTCTTTAATTCCTGGGGTGATGTTTGCTAATTACCTATAGTAGGTTACTTTATTGCTAGTGTTTAAGATCTTTAGAAGATGACTACTTCTCTGCAGTATCTTCCAAGTGGAGCTTGCTTTTAGGTTTTGAGCTTTCTGCCAGATCCTACCTCTTCAATTCATTGGGTATGCGAAGTTGCTACCTGTTTGGCCCAGTCCTTGATTCTTTGGTACTGTGCCACTGTATTTTCTGTGTCCCTTAGTCAATCTCAATCATGAAATATCAGGAAGGAAAGATGTTTAGAACAATTATTTCACATTTGGCTATAATGTTAACTAAAGCATCAAACACAGCCTAAAAAATGACAGACTGAGCTAACCAGTTATTTACCACTTTTAGCTGTATAGAGTTGCGGTTATATAACAAAATCTAAAACACACCAGAAAAATTATATGCAGTATACAAGTCCTATGTATGTCAATTTTTCCTTGAGGAGTTTAAATTTAAGATGAGTTAAGGAGGAAATAGAGTATTGGGAGAAGAGGAAGGAATTAGATGTAAGGTTAGAGGACCAAGAGGGATCCCACTAAAATTGGGACACTAGTGCAGAGGACAGGTGGTAAAAAGAGAAGGAAGGGATAAAAGGAAGAACAGATCACAACCACAATCACAAAGAAGTTAGAGGCGCTGTTTACACTCATATAAAAAACCAGAGAGAATAATGAAGGAAAGAGCAAATACACATACAGAAACAAAAACAAAGATAAAAACAATAAAACAGACAGATCAAAAATAAAACCCCACCAAAAAACAAAACAAAACAAAACAAAAACAAAAAAACCCTTCACCAGAACAAAAAAACAAATCAGTGAGAAAAAAAATAAAAATAAAAATAAAAAATAAAAATAAAAATAAAAAATATAAAAAGAATCAGTTCCAGGTGTTGACTCTGTTGTAGGCAGGTACCTTGTGACAAAGTCCTGTTCTGTGCAGGTCCGTCCCAGTAAGCCAGGAGCGCCCTCTGGTGGGTGGTGAGCAGAGGCGCGTACTTTCAGGCAGAGACCAGTCTAGCTCGCCTCCGCTCTCGCTGCCCTTTCACGATCCCTGGGCCTGAGAGGCTCAGCGTGCTGTCCGGAGCGCGGGTTCCCTGCACTGGTTCCCGCCGCTCTGGTTTTTCGCCACGCCCCCCACAATGGCGCCGGGCCAGTCGCTCTCTGGCGCGGGACAGGTGTGGCTGAGAGTCCAGTCTCGTTCGCCTGCTGACCTCAGCACACTTTCGTGGGCTCAATTGAGAGGCTCTGTGCTGCCCTGTCCTGAGCACAAGTTCCCAGAGCAGTTTCCGAGCCGCTCTGAGTTTCGCCACACCCCCCACAATGGCGCCCGGCCGGTCGCTCTCTGGCGCGGGGCAGCTGTGGCTGAGAGACACTCACCGCCGGTCAGCGCCGTTCTCCGCCGCTCCCCTGCCCTGCCGCTGTCTCAGGATCCTCCGTGGGGGCTCCCTGGGCGCCAGCTGCCACCGTGTGTCCGTAGAATTGAGCCTCCGCCGGCGCTCCAACTCCCGGGATATTAGACGGTGCACGCGCGCGGTCTGCTCCTTCTTTCCTTCTTCTTTGTTGGAAGTCACCCGTCACTGGTGCCGGGGGTCCCAGATTGCGCTTCAGAACTTTTCTGGGTTTCGGGGAGGCATCTCCCCCCCTCCTGCGCTTTCTGGGTCGCTATATTCCCGTGTTCCAATGGTAACTTTTAGAGAGAGTTTTGCTGCCTGCTTCTTACTCATCCGCCATCTTGAGGTCTCTCTCTCAGTTGAGTTAATTTCTGCTCTGATCTTTATAATTTCCTCCCTTGTATGGGCTTTGGGCTTGACTTCCTCTTCTTTTTCTAGAAGCTGGAGGTGTAGCATTAGGTTGTTTATTTGTGCTTGGTCTGTTTTTCTGATGTGAGAATTCACTGCTATAAATTTTCCTCTGAGGACTGCTTTCATTGTGTCCCACAGGTTCTGGTATGTTGTATTTGCATTTTTGTTTGATTGTAGATATTATTTAATTTCTTCTTTAATTTCATGTGTGACCCATTGGTTGTTCAGGAGGGTGTTATTTAATTTCCATGTGTTTATGGAGATTTTGTGGTTTCTTTTGTCATTAATTTCCAATTTTTTTGCACTATGGTCAGATAATATGTATGGGATAATTTCAGTTCCTTTGCATTTATGTAAGCATGTTCTATGGGCTAGTATATGGTCTATTTCAGAGAACATCCCGTGTGCAGCTGAGAAGAATATGTATTCTGATGTTGTTGGGAATACTCTGTAAACATCTACTAAGTCCATTTGTTCACAGGTTTGGTTCAGTTCTGTTATTTCTTTGCTGATTTTTTGTCTAGTTGATCTATCTCTTTGTGACAATGGTGTATTAAGGTTCCCCATTACAATTGTGTTATTGCTTATTTGATTTTTCATGTCTATTAATATTTGTCTTATATAGTTGGGTGCTCCCATATTTGGTGCACATATATTTATGACTATTATCTCTTCCTCTTGAATTTTTCCCCTAACAAGTATGTAGTGGCCTTCTTTATCTCTTTTGATCATTTTTGGTTTGAAATTCACATTGTCTGGAAACAGAATAGCTACCCTTGCTTTTTTCTTGGTTCCTATTGCATGGAGTATTGTTTTCCATCCTTTGACTTTTAGTGTATGAATTTCTTTTTGAGTTAAATGTGTTTCTTGTATACAGCATATTGTTGGATCTTGTTTCTTGATCCATTCTGCCAGTCTGTTTCTTCTGATTGGTGAACTGAGGCCATTTACATTGATGGTTATAACTGATATATATTGGCTTATCTTTGTCATGATATTTTCCTGCTGTTGTTTCCCTATTTTTCCCCTCTGTTTAATTGCTTGCCCTGCTTGGTGATTTCTTTCTGTTGTTGTTCTTGGAATTGTGGTCATTTTTATCTCTGTCTAGAATATCTTTTAGTACCCTTTGTAGTGTTGGTTTGGTGGTCATGAATTTCTTCAGTTGTTCTTTGTCATGAAAGTGTCTTATTTCTCCATTAATTTTGAAAGATAGTGTTGCAGGGTACATCAATCTGGGTTGGAAGTTGTTTTCTTTCAGGACTTGAAATACTTTACTCCAAGCTCTTCTTGATTTGAGGGTTTGTGTTAAGAAGTTTGCTGTGATTCTAATGGGCTTTCCTTTATAGGTAATGTGTTTCTTTTCTCTGACAGCTTTTAATATTCTGTTCTTGTGCTGAATTTCTGGGATCTTGATTATAATATGTCTGGGTGTAGATTTATTTTGGTTATGGATAGTTGGAGTTCTATATACCTCATTTATCTATATGTCAGATTCTTTTCCCATGCTTGGGAAATTTTCTGCTATTACTTCTGCAAATAGTTTTTTTATGTCAATTGTTTTGACTCCTGCTTTTTCACTGACACCAGTTTTTTTTTGTTTTTGTTTTTGTTTTTTTTGGAACTGGCAATCAAACTCAGGACTTCATGCTTGCCAGGCAGGCACCGTGCCACTGAGCTATATCCCTGGCCAGACACCAGTTATTCTTATGTTATTTTTCTTTGTATCATCTTGCAGGTGTTGAATTGTTATTTCCTGATCTTTTGTTATTTTCAAGATATATTTTCTTTCATGACTGCTTGCCACAATCCTGTCTTCAAGGACTGAAAGCCTGTCTTCAGTTTCATTCAAGCGGTTTTGCCAGATTTCAATGGAATTTTTAATCTCCTGGATATCTGTTTGAATCTGTTTCATGCATTCTGTTTCTTTCCTATATTGATCATTAATTTTCCATCCTTTTCCTATCATTGTCTTTTTTTTAAAAATCTATCTTTACTCTAGATTTGCTGAGTGTTATAAGTGTTGACATTTTTTTTTTTTACCTGAGAGATCATTTCTGATCTGATTTCCTCTATAGCCCATGGATTTGTTTCTTTACTTTGGTTGCTTTCATTTCAGAAATTTCAGGTGTGTGTCTTCCAGTTTCTTCTGTCAATGTCTCCTGGACTTGTTCTGGATGGGCTGGAGGACTGAGATTGTGTTTTCCTTCTTCATCTTATCATTTTCTATTTCAAAAATTTTTTATTTTGTTTTCTGTGATGATCCTTGTGAGTTTTTGTAGTAAGTAGCTATATCACTAGTATCAAGGCCTCTCTAGGAAAAGTCTGTTCTTCAGGGATGTCTTCTGTGTGTAGGAGATTCTTGGTTTATGTCTGTCACAAGATCTTACCTTCCCAATTAATTAAGAGTGGGATGTTGGTATCTGTTTGGCTCCATCCCCAGTCATTTGGAGTTGGGCTGTGGTGAGGTTATTACACCAGAACTTCCCAGTATGGTTACAGAAGGGAGAACAACTGATTAAAACAGATCCTAGCTAAAGTAGTATAATTAGCAATAACAATAGCATCAAGCACAGTTTAGAAACTGACAAACTGTGGTAACTATTGATTTTGTACTTTAGACTATAGGAGCAGAGTCTATAGTTATATAACAGAACCGATCATAAATTAGGAGTTTGTATGCAAAGTGTTTCCCCTTGGTAAAGTGGTTTTACCCTGTGATGGGGAAATTTAGGGAGGATATTGTATAAAACAAAGATAACTGGAAAGGAAGTAGAAGCAAGGCTGGAGGACAAAGGATGGTCACGCAAGGTTTGGGAAACTAGAGAAGGGAGTAGAAAAGAAAGAATGAAGGAGTATTTGAGGGATTATCTGAACTTGGTCTCTGGGTTTGGGGGATGGGATTAGTTTCCTGTGGCTGGAGTACTCCCCAGCCATTTAGAAAAAAGAGAAAAAAAGATAAAAATGAAAGAAAAGGAAGAAGAAAAGAAAAAAGAAAGAGTGAGATGGCTCAGAGGCATATGCACCTGCCTGGCAAGCGCGAGGGCCTGAGTTCGACTCCCGGAACCCACATATGAAAAAAAAGGGCTGGTGATATCGCTCAGCAGCACGGGCGCCTGCTGGCACATGAGGTCCTGAGGTCGACCACCGGTACCCACAAAAAAAAAAAAAAAAGAAAGAAAAAGAAAAGTAAGAGAAGAGAGAAAGAAAAAAGAAAAAAAAGAAAGAAACTTGAGAGAAAAGGGCCAGTTACAGAGTCCTGGATTAAAAAATGGGCAAAGGATCTAAATGACCTGTTTTCATAGAAGATACCCAAATGTATGAAAAGATGCTCATAATCACTAACTAGGAAAATGCAATCAAAGTCACCGTGAGATATCATCTTATACCCATTAGGATAGTGTCTATAAGAAATAAGCAAAATAACAGGTATGGATGAGTTTATGGAAAAATTGGAATCCTTGTGCATTGTGGGTGGATTGTAACATGGTGTAGCTCCTATGAAAAATATTATGAAATTCCTTGAGAACTTAAAAACAGAACCACCAGATGATCTAGTAATCTCACTTCTGAGTATATATTTAAAAATTGAAAACAGTATCTCAAAGAGGTATTTGCACACCCATTGCTGCGGACTGTTTGTATCACCCCAACAGCTTTAAGTTGAAATTCTAACCCTTAATGTGGTGGTAATAGCGGATGGAAATTAGGTCATGAAGCTAGAGCTCTCATAAATGGGATTAGGGCCTCTATAAAAGGGACTCTAGAGATCTCTCTCCTGTTTTCTCTGCCATATTATGACACAACACAGAAGACGGCCCTCACCAGAACCTGACCATGGTGGCACCCTGGTCTCAGACTTCCAGCCTCTAGAATTTCTTGCTTTGTTTATAAGTCACCCAATTTCTGCTACTTTGTCATAGCAGCCTGAATAATCTAAGATACCCATTTTCATTCACAATAGCAAGGACAACCTAAATTGTCCTTAGTAAGCAACCTAAATGTCCATCAATGAAAGAATGAATGAAGAAAATGTGGCATGCCACACGTGGTGGTGCACACCTGCAATCCCAGTGCTCTAGGAGACTGACGTTGGAGGATTACAAATTCAAGTCCAGCCTGTGCAACCTCACAACTTAACGAGACTCTGTCTTAAAATAAAACATTAAAAAGGGCTGAGGATGTAGCTCAGTATAAAGGCTGTATGGTTTAACCTCCATTACTGAAAAAAAAAAAGTGGCCTATACATGCAATATATAACTGTATAATTCTATTTCACCTTTAAAAAGAAGAAAATTCTGTTATGTATAATGTGGATGAAATTTGAAGACATTATGAACACTGAATTATTCCACTTGTTTGAGTTTCCTTTTTCATTTTTTTAAGTCACTAAGTTACCCAGGCTGAGCTCAAACTTGTGGGCCTCCTGCCTGAGCCTTCCAAGGGTAATGGGATTACAGGTGTGTACCACTAAACATGGCTCTGTGTGAGGCATCTAATGTAATCAGATTTATAGAACTGGGAAGTAGAATAGTGATTGCCAGGGTTTATGAAGTATTGTTATCAATGGGCATAGTACTTCACTCATGTAAGATGTTCTAAAATATTCTAAAGATCTGTTGTATAACGGTGTACAACTAGTTAACAATACTACAACATACACTTAAAAATTAAGAGGGCAAATGTATGTATTTTTACCACAATAAGAAAAATAAGAGATGAGTTGGGCCAAGAATTTACTTGACAATTTATGTCCTAAAACAAGCATATTGAGAGGGAAGGAGATTGCTGGGGTTTAGGAATCTCAAACAAAATTTCTAGCAAAATTAAGAGTGCTCAAAAAGTTTTTGAAAAGTGCCCTTTAAACTTTTCAGTTATGTAAAGGCAAAGGCCAAATTAATGCGTAGTTAAGTCCATGGCAAAGATTAGAACAAGGATGTTGCTTTTACACCCAAATCTATTGTTCCAGTTATCCTTCAGGTAACACCCATTAAACTGAAGGACAAAAGGATAAGATGGGATGGAAGGTACAAAGAAATTAGAAATGTACCTGAAAATCACTGAAAAAGGATATATCCCTAACAATCTAGAGTTAAAATTCCAAATGATTCCAAAGCATCAGGGAGGCAAGGTAATAAGGAGAGGTAATGAGCATGCCAAGATTCTTAATTTGGTGGTAAAGATTTAAATACTGTGAACTTCAGACATTCATAAGGAAAGTAAGTGTGAGTCTAGATAAATTAGGGGGAATCTCTCAGTATAAAAGTATGAAAATGTAACTTTCAAACCAGATGGTACAGAACAAAAAGAAATTTTTTTTTTGTGGGTACCGGGGTTCAACCTCAGGACCTCGCACGCCAGCAGGCGCCCATGCCGCTGAGCGATATCACCAGCCCTTTTTTTGTATGTGGGTTCCGGGAGTCGAACTCGGGCCCTTGCGCTTGCCAGGCAGGCGCTTATGCTGCTGAGCCATCTCACTGGCCTAGAAAAAAAATATTTTTAATGTAAAAGAACGAGAGAAAAAATTTGAAAAAGAAACTTCCACCTCTGGTAATTCAGTGTAATCAAAAACCTGCTGAAAACACCTGGAAAATCAGTGCAAAGGCCCTGCCTGGGTTCAGTCCCCAATACTATAAAACAAAACCAAAAACAAACCAAAAAACCCCCAACCAAACTATAAAACAAAAATGACACACCCACAACAGCTACAAAAAATATAGCAAATATCCACTTAAATGCATTTCTTATTTATTTATATTGATTAATTGGTTAATTGAAGTAAATTTTCAGTGCTAGGGATCAAACCGAGAGCCTAGTGCATGCTAGGTAAGTACTCTACCATCGAGCTATTCCCCCAGCCCTGAATTACCAGTTCTTTAAAAAAATAAGGGGGGCCGGTGAGATGGCTCAGTGGCGTAAGCACCTGCCTGGCAAGCGCGAGGGCCCGAGTTCGACTCCCGGATCCCACATACGAAAAAAGGGCCGGTGATATCGCTCAGCGGCGTGGGCAACTGCTGGCGCACGAGGTCCTGAGGTCAACCCCCAGCCCACAAAAAAAAAAAAAAAAAGGGAAATCTGTAGTGGCCAAAATAAAAAGAGTAGCTGAAAACCAAGTGACAAGTTGGCACTGACCCTTTGGATGGTCTAAGCACATTTTACTGATCTAATAACCGAGGGGTATGGGTCTTTATGACAAAGCAATGACAAGAAGATGAAGAATTGGGTTTATGGAGGGTGGAGATTTGTAACTGAGACCCCTGGTTGAAGATGATACCTTCAATATGATATCCCCTTAGAGAAAAAATAAGCTATGGAGAAAGAAAACATGAACTTTGTTTGCTTCAGAAGGCTTGTATGAATAGTTTTGATCTGGGTTTGGTATTGAAAAGATTTGGAGGGAGTATCTGCAGTTTCAGCGTGGGGGGCGGGTACTGAGAATTGAATTGGAGGGCATTCTATCACTGAGCTATATCCATATATATATATATGTATATATATATATTTTTTTTTTAAACCAGTTCTCCCTCAGTTGCCCACACTGGTCACAAAGTTGTGATCCACCTGCCTGGCCTCCCACGTAGCTGGGATTACAGATGTGTGCCACCATGCCTGGGTGGAGTTAGCCATTTTAGATTCTATAATTATTCAGGTGAAAGAAAGTAATGTTCACTTCTGAGATTAAGTATGCCGTGAAAATGTTCACGGTAGCCACTAAAGCAATAAAAATTGAATTCTGATTAGCAAAGGGGAAAACTGGAATTGACAAAACCAAATCAGTCCCAAAGAAAAGCAGGACAGGGCTAGTGAGATAGCTCAGTGGCATGAGCACCTGTCTGGCAAGCGTGAGGTCCTGAGTTCGACTCCCGGTACCCACGTAAAGCAAAAAAAAGGGCCGGTGATATCGCTCAGCGGCGTGGGCAACTGCTGGCGCGCGAGGTCCTGAGGTCGACCCCTGGTACCCACAAAAAAAAAAAAAAAAAAAAGAAACTGAAGCTTTAAAAGGTTAGGAAATCCAAATCAACTACATGCACATGCACATCTGGCTCTAAACATAAACCTGTGCCCTTAATCACCATGTATGTAACCCCTGTCCATGACTGACCAACCTCCTGAAAAATCAGATGACTTGGGGACAATTAAGTAAAAATTTTTGTAGTAACTTTATCGAAGTCTGTTTGTATGCATTACAACTTGATTCTATAGCTAAGCAGTCCATTTCAGCTTAAGGAAAGAAAAATTATTGGCTCATGTAATGAAAACACTGGATTCAGGCATGGCGACTATAGACTCAAACTTTCCTTTTTTTTGATGTGGGTACCGGGAGTTGAACTCAGGACCTCACGCTTGCCAGGCAGGCGCTTATGCCACTGAGCCATCTCACTGGCCCACAAACCTTCCTTGTGTCTATCTATTGATCTATGTTGGCTCCATTCAGAGAAAGGTTTTCTTTCCTTTTGTAGTACAAGAGGCTGGAGCTACCAATTTTAACTCAAGTACAGCTAAAAAATATGACTTCTTCTCTCTCAATTTTTCTCACAAAAGAAACATTGCACCTCAATGTTTGATCTGATGAGGAGATGGGGTGGAGTCCCCCATAAACATATAGACTGAGCAGGGAGAGAGTAGTCCTCCTCAAAAAAGGGTGCTTAGATGACAAGTAGCAAAAATCGATGTCCACTGTAGTGGGCAGCCTTATCAGTCTTACTTCAGAGCTCTTGAAAGTACCTCAGTATATTATTCACACTTATTGCTGACATATGCTATTGCTTTTGGCTAAGAATCACAACACTACACTATAATTTAATACTGTGTTCTTTATTCTTCCCACAACTGCATTTTCAAGACAGGGATATCTGTTTTGCTTTTCTTCAGTGATCTACATTAAAGCTTTGCAGGGACTTGTCTAAAGGAATGAAACTCAGGTTACAGGATCCCTGATTTATTACCTCAGAGAAGAAATAATGAAAAATTAGATGGAAAAGTGTTTTCAAGGTATTATAGTTGGTAACTATGTAGTGTAAGGAGGAAAACTCAAATTCACCCAACACTTACTGATAATTTCTTTGTGATCTCTACTGGGGATCCCTAGGGGAGACAGTGTTACAGTGGTCTTCAAAGAGCAACCAGCCTAGAGAAGAGAGTGAATGAAAAGTGTTGGTAGTGTAATTTAGTTTGGGCCCAGCTCTACATTATGATAGACCACCATAGAGCCCTTCAGCAATAAACTTCTTTCCTTCGTATTCAGTCTTAAGTATTTTGTTATAGCAATGGAAACCAGACTAATACAGCAGACCATCTTTTAATTCATGTTTCAGCGAATAAACCAAAAGTTTTATTTCTCTAGAACCACTCTCTGTAACAAAATCTATATTAGGGTTCTCCAAAGAAACAGAACCAGTAGAACATCTATATAGATATGTGAGGAGATTTACTATGGAAATTGATTCAAATGATTATAGACATGGAGAAGTCCCACAATATACTGGCTGCAAGCTGGAGAACCTGGAAAACTGATAGTGTAATTCAGTCCAAGTTCAATGACCTGAGAACCAGGGAAACCAATGGAATAATTCCCAGTCGTATAATTTCTGGAGTCTGAAGGCCTGAGAACTGGGAGTGCCAATGTCTGAGGGTAGGGGAAAATGGATATGCCAGCTCTGTGAGTAGGGAGGGGAAGAGGAGAAGGAGAGGGAGAGGGAGGGAGAGGGAGGGAGGAGGAAGGAAAGGAGGGAGGGAGGGAGGGAGGGACTGAGACTTTCACTTCACTGAAACACAGTACCTGACACCTGCTAGTTAAAGGAAGAGGTTTATTTCAGCTCATGGTTTAGTCCACAGTTGATTGACTCCAGGCAGAAATAGCATGGTAGAAGGGTACAGTGGAGGAAAGCTTCTCAACAGATGGCAACCAGGAAGCAGAGAGAGAGAAGGGAGGAACCAGGGACAAGAATACAGCCTTCTAGGTCATGCTCCCAGTGACCCATCTAACAGCACGTTTAGCCATGAACTCATCAATGGATTAATCTGCTGATGAGTATAGCACCCCCGTAACCCAATCACCTTTCAAAAGCCTCACCTCTGAACACAGGAGATCTCTGGGAAGTAATTTAGACCTAAACAATAAGAGGGAGGGAGAAAGACAGAGACAGAGATGGAAAGAGAGACAGAGAAAATGAATATGCTCTTCCTTCGCCTTTTTGTTCCATTAGAGTGAGTCCCTAACAGATTATATGATACCTTGCCCACACTCGTGTGGGTGAATCTGATACTGATTTAAATGTTAATCTGCTCTGGAAACACTCTCACATACACAGAAATAAAATTTTAACAGCTATCTGGGTATCCTTAACCTAGCGAAGGTAACATAAAATTAACCATCAAACCACTGAAAGTCTGTCAAATACATCCTCTGGCCCAGGTGCCTAGGGTCATGGATAGAAGAGACTCAGTACAGAAAGTAGGTATGTACCTTGACAACATGTCCAGGGTAATTATGTAATAAAAACCTGAGGGGAGCCAGAGGGTTACCAACCTGGGACATTCAGGAAAATTTTTCTTAAAAATGGTATGCATGGACCTGGGTGCCTACAAAACTTTCCAAGTGCTATGCAAGCATATTTAGCCTTAAGGGAATCTGCAGTTCCTAATTCTCAGCTTCCACATGTATAACACTCTTCAAAAACTAATCTGTCTGAGAGACGTGACATGAGCAAAAAAGCACAATAGAAAGCTTCAGACTTAATTCTTCCACAGACACAAACTTAACAATGGTTATAGAATCCAAAAACCTCTTATGAGAACTCCAGAAACTAGTTAAGAAGTCAAAATAGCCCAGACAAGCTAAGTTCAAGACCAGCCACATTAAAATGGCTAGCAAAAACTGTTTCATTTTACATACGATACCCTCTTCCCCAGACCAACAGGGCTTGGTGATATAGGGAGTAAATGCTCACCCCGAGGCATCTCACTTGAGAGGGAAATGTAAGAATAGAAGATGAATCCAACATCTGGATTTTTAGGAAATCTTTGGAGAAGATCCAGTCTTCACCATTGCCTTTGGACATTGATCTCCAGCTCCTTCAGGATTCCAGCACAGACTTTCTAGCCTTCCAACAGAGACTCTGGTTTTCAAAATAGATTAATATTGGTGACTCTGCAGTGAACGTCTGGGTCTTCAACCTTTGACTGCTGCTGGATCCCCTCTGGCTCTCCAGTGCACAGATGGCCTTTCTGGATTCTGTCTCTGATCTGGCAGATGGCCATTAAGATTCTTCCAATTTTGATCCTGTAAGCCTGCTTTGTAAATCCCTTGTATAATCATACATATATTTTATATTGAATCTGTTCCTCTAGGGAACCCTAACTAATACAAATGTTGGTACCAAGAGTGGTTCCAGAGACAGAATTGTGAGGGTGAATCTCTGTAATCAGTTTCGTGGTTCTTAGAGTTGGCTTTCTAATTTGATGAGACCTAAAATTGAGGTGGTCCCTCCTTCTGAGAGTACTGACAGCCCGTGGTGCAAACTATTTAAAGTAATATGTAGTATAGCTCCATTTGATTATCCTATTTGCCACTTGTGAGATGCAAGGAATTTAGGGACTCTGTGTACAATATTTTTGAACATTTTTGGAAGAGTTAGGAAATATAATGATGCTGGCTAGTTGTTCTTAGATCTCTTGACAAACTAGTAAAGGAAAATCATGAGTTTAAGACATGCATAAATAAAGACTCCTAAATGTAAACACAAATTAATAAAGGAAAATGAGGAGCTTAACAATTCAAATTCCCAGCTCCAGACATGTATAAAGAATCTAAAGATTTCTAAGGTGTCCTGAAGCAGAATCGTCTCTCCTTTAGCCATAAGGGTAAAGTTGCCAAAACCTAAACATAAGCCCACATACTTTGACTAGCTGAATTACAGCACAAGTTTCATACTCAGTCTTGAAGGGTACCTGAAGTAAAATTGAGGGCACTGATAGGGAAAGGAATGAATTCCCATAAACTGGGATAGAAATATTTGGAAGGAACCAAATGAGGCTGGGGACATTTAAACCCTGATTAGATTATTTTGGCAGAGGGAGATATTTCCCCGCCCTTAGTGGCAGAGACATCTGTAGCCCACCCCCTGTGGTGTTAGTCTCTCCTCATATATCTGAGGAAACTAATCTTGTGTTCCCTATGGAAATGGTAATAACCATCCCTGATGCAGTTACTAAGCGAGATGATGCTGACATTCCTCACAACCCGCCCTTACTACCCACTTTTGCCTCTAGCTCTATAACCAGAGTCAAAGCTCAGATGGCTCCTAAAGGTGAGGAATACCATGAGACCCATGAGGAGTGCCACTATACTGCCAAAGAACTTCTTGAGTTTTCTAATTCTTACAAGTAGAGGTGTGAGGAACAAGTATGGGAATGGATTTTAAAAGTATGGGATAGTAGTGGAGGGCATGTAAACCTGGATCAGGCTGAGTTTCTTGATATGAGCCCATTAGATACTCCTTGGTTTACTGCTGATGAGAGTATTCAAAGGCTCAGTGAAACGGGAATGCTGGAGTGCATTTGCCAGGTAAAACCTAATCCTCCACACTGGGAAGGACCAGAAAATGTACCCTTCACTAATACTTTAAGAAACAGATTTGTGAGTGGAGAACCAGCATCCTAAAAGAGCTCTGTCATTGCTCTTTGTATTCCAGACTTTCTGATGGGGACCATGGTCACTCATTTGGGAAATAAGCTGATAGGTTTAATTGGATTCCAGAGTAGCAGGGGCCAAGTAGCAGCACTGAACTACCAAAGGCAAGATGGGCATACTTATATGGATAGCAGAAGCAGGTAATGATCGGAATGGTCTGACATGTGTAGACCTATTACATTGGCTGATTAGTTATAGTGTTCCCAAAAGTGGACTATATAGAAGCCTACTAAATTTTTACTGGATTTTTAAAAGCAGAAAAAAATTTAGGGAAAATGAACAAAAATCTACCTCAAATTGTAGCAACAGAAAATCATGGCTCCTCTACCAATTACTCAACTTGAACCAGTTTACAGGCCCAGACCACCTTGAATGAAGGAGAGGCTGGGCCTCCGTGAGGAAGGACCCTGGTACACTACCAAAAAGTCACACTATAAATCTTTCTCCCATCTTTGCCAAAGGGATCTAAGGCCCTTTATCAGGGTAACTGTACATTGGGGAAAAGGAAATGATCAGAAATTTCAGGGACTACTGGATACTGGTTCTGAATTAATGGTGATTTCAGGAGATACAAACTATCACTGCGGCCCTCCATTAAGAGTAGGAGCCTGTGGAGGTCAGGTGGTCAATGGAGTTTTAGCTAATGTCTGACTCACAGTGGGTCCATTAGGTCCCTGAATCCATTCTGTGGTCATTTCCCCAGTTCTAGAATACCTAATTAGGTCATGGCACATACCTGTAGTCCAGCACTCAGGAGGCTGAGGCAGGAGGATCACTATGAGTTCAAGGCCAGCTGGACCACATAGTGAGTTCAAGATGAGCCTGAACTACATAGCAAGACCCTGTCTCAAAGAACAAAACACATACCACAATGATATATGTGTACCCATGTTTATAGCAGCACAGTTTGTAATAGCTAAATCTTGGAAACAACCCAAATGCCCATCAACTGAGGAATGGATAAAAAAGATGTGGTGTTTTCACACAATGGAGTGCTACTCAGCCATAAAGAAGGATAAAATTGAGACTTTTATAGGTAAATGGATGCAACTAGAGATCATACTCATAGGTGAAATAAATCAGACTCACATGTGTAAACATCATATTGTCTCCCTGGTGTGAGGAACTGAAAGAGTAAATAAGGTCCAAAATGCACAATAGATATTGTGAAATGGGAAGAAATTTTTCAAAACGACAAAAGGAACTAGGATGGGGGAAAGGGGAAAGAAAGGAAGGGAAAAGGAAAAAAACAAAATACAAGATAGTTATACTACTAGGTTCTCTTGGTTCATTGAAAAGAAATGAACTAATATCATTTAGAGAATTTTTTAAGTCCATATCTAGTACTCTGATGAACTTTAAAGTTAGCAATACTCAATGTATTTACTATTGTATTCTCCTGTTATTTCTTTATGAAATTTTGTTTAACTTTGTTTCCATTAAAGAAACAAACAAACAACAATAGCAATAAAAAGGCATCTCTGGAGGGATTGCAGAGATTAGTGCCACCATGAGGACTTAAAGGCTGCAGGGGTGGTGGTTCCCAGTACATCCTCATTTAACTCCTCTCTTTGGCCTGTGCAGAAGATGGATGGATCTTGGAGATGATGCTTGATTACTACAAGCTTAATCAACTGGTGACTCTAATTGCAGCTGCTGTTCCAGAGGTTAATTTGCTGAGCAGACTAACAATTAACACATCACCTAGTATTTGGAGTGCAGCTATTGATTTGGCAAATGTTTTTTTCTCCATACCTACCCATAAGGCCCACCAGAAGAAATTTGCTTTCAGTTGGCAAGGCCAGTGATACACCTTTACTGTCCTACTTCAGGAATATATTAATCCTGTGTCACAAAATAGATCATTTTGCTCTTCCACAAGATATCACACAGGTCCATTACATTGATGACATTATGCTGACTGGACCAAGTGAGCAAAAGGTAGTAACCACTCTGGAATTGCTGGTAAAGTATTTGGTGGCTTTACCTCAGTGACATTTCTAGGAGTCTAGTGGTGTGGGGGCATGCACAGATATCCCTTATAAGGTGAAGGGTAAGTTATTGCATCTGGCACCTCCTACAACCAAGAAAGAGGCGCAACGCCTTGTGAATCTATTTGGGTTTTGGAGGCAACACATTCCTCACTTGGGTGTGTTGCTGTGGCCCATTTACTGAGTCACTTGTAAAGCTACGAGTTTTGAGTGGGACCCAGAACAAGAGAAGGCTCTGCAACAGGCCCAGGCTGCTGTGCAGGCTGCTTTCCCATTTGAGCCATATGATCCAGCAGATCCAATGCTACTTGAGGTGTCAGGGGCAGATAGGAATGCTGTTTGGAGCCTCTACCTGGCCCCCATAGATGAATCACAGCAGAGGCCCTTAGGATTTTGGAGCAAGGCCGTACCATCATCTGCAGACAACTTTCTCCCTCTAAGAAGTAGTTCCTGACCTGCTACTGAGCCATAGTGGGAACTGAATGCTTGACCATGGGACACCAGGTTACCATGTGACCTGAGCTGCCCATCATGTACTAGGTGTCAAGTGACGCACCAAGTCATAAAGTTGGATGTGCACAGCAACACTCCATCATTAAATGGAAGTGGTATATACATGACTAAGCCTGAGCAGGTCCAGAAGGTATCAGTAAGTTACATGAAGAAGTGGCCCAAATGCCCAGGACTCTTACTTCTGCTACATTGTCCTCCAGCGTGCATCTGCGGCCTCATGGTGTTTACCCTATGATATGTTGACAGAAGAATAGAAGACTAGGTCCTGGTTTACAAATGGTTCTGCACATTATGCAGTCACCACCCGAAGAGAGACAGTTGTAGCACTATAGCACCCTTCTGGAACATCCCTGAAGGACAGTGGTGAAGCGAAATCTTCACAGTGGGCAGAACTTCAGGCAGTGCACCTGATCATACATTTTGCTTGGCAGAAAAAAATATCCAGATGTGACACTATACACTGATTCATGGGCAGTAGCAAGTGGTTTGGGTGGATGGTTAGAGACTTGAAGGGAGCATGACTGGAAAATTGATAACAAAGACATTTAGGGAAGAGGTATGTGGATAGACCTCACCATGTGGGTAAAGGATGTGAAGATATTTATGTCCCATGTAAATGCTCACCAAAAGGAGACCCTAGAAGAAGAGACTAATAATCAAGTGAGTAGAATGATCCATTCTGTGGATAGCAATAAACTTTTTTCCTCAGCCACCCCGTAATTGCCCAATGAGCTCATGAATAAAGTGGCCATCACTGCAGGAATGGAGGCTATGCATGGGCTCAGCAATATGGACTTCCACTCACCAAGGCTGACCTGACTAAAGCCACTGCTGAATGGTGAATCTGCCAGCAGCGGAGACCAACTCCAAGTACTCAGTATGGTACCACTGCCTGAGATGATCAGGCTGTGATCTGGTGGCAGATTGATTATATTGGCCTGCTTACATTATGGAAAGGGCAGCTTTTTGTCCTTACTGACATAGACACTTATTCTGGGTATGGATTTGTCTTCTCTGTACATAATCTTTCTGCTAAAACTATCATCTATGGCCTTACAGAATGCCTCATCTGCCTTCATGGTCTTCCACACAGCATTGCCTCTGACCAAGGAACATACTTCACAGCCGAAGAAGTGTGGCAATGTTCTCTTGCTCATGGAATTCACTGGTCTTATCGTGTTTCCCACCATCCAGAAACAGCTGGATTGACAGGACTGTGGAAAGGCTTTTGAAGAAGCAATTATAGTACCAACTGGGTGGCAATACCTTGTAGGGCTGAAGCGAGGTTCTTCAGAAGGCTGTATATGCTTTGAATCACCATCAAATATATGGTACTGTTTCTGTCATAGCCAGAATTCATGGGCCCAGGAATCAAGGGGTGGAAGTGGGAAGGGTGCCACTCACCATTATTCCTAGTGATCAACTAGCAATATTTTTGCTTCCTGTTCCTGTGACCTTATGTTCTACTGGCCTAGAAGTCTTAGTTCCAGATGGGTAAAGGCCTAGTCTAGGAAACACAACAATGATTCCATTGAACTGGAAGCTGACGCTTCCCCCTGGTCATTTTGGGCTCCTCATACCTCTGAGTAAACAAGCTGAAAAGGGAGTTACAGTGTTGGCATGGGTGTTTGAGCCAGACTACCAAGGCGAAATTGGAATATTACTCCCCAGTGGAGGTAAGGAAAAATATATTCAGAGTGAAGGAGATGCCTTTGGTCATCTCTTAGTATTAATATGCCCTATTAAGGTTAATGGGAAACTACAACAACCCAATCCAAACAGGATGATAAATGGCCCAGAACCATTGGGAATGAAGGTATGGGTCAATCCACCAGGTAAAGAACCAATATCAAGACATTACAAGAAAAGAAATAGACGCAAAAATCCTCAACAAAATAATAGCAAATTGAACCCAGTTATGTACAAAAAGAATTATATACCATGAACAAGTGGGGTTTATCCCAGGTATATGAGGCTAATTCAGCATTTACTTTAAAAATTTTTTTATTAGTACATGTTTGCAGTACATAATGATTACATTTGTCGTGGTAAGTTGGTACATGTACATAACACATTCTTTTTTCATCCCCTTCCCTTCTCCTCCCTATCCCTAGTTCAACACTTAGAAATCAATAAATTCAATCCATCATATTAGCAGGCTAAAGAAGAGTAATCATACCCCCATATCAATGGACCCAGAGAGTGTAATTCACAAAACCCAACATCCATGCATGCCAAAAACTCTCAGTAAACTTAAAAAAGGGGAAATTTCCTCAACTTTATAAAGAACATATAAGAAAACCTTATAGTTATTATACTTAATGGCAAGAAGTTTGAAGCTTTATTGCTAAAATCAGGAACAAGGCCATGTTGTCTCCTTTCACAACTCCTTTTCAACATTGTACTACATGTCCTAGCTTATGCAATAAGAAAAGAAGGTAAATATGTATAGATTAAGAAGAAAGAAATAAAAGTATCTTTGTTTGCAGATGACAAGTTTGGCTCTGTAGAAAATCCCAAAGAATCAATACCACTACCACCACCACCACCACCACCATCACCACCAAAAACTTCTGGAACTAGTCAATCGGTAAGGCTAGAGGTATAAGATTAATATACAAAAGGCAAGCACTTTCCTGTATATTAGCTGTGTTAGTAAGCTGTCTATTATCATAATGAAATACTTGAGATACTTAACTTATAAAATAAAAGGTTTATTTTGGCTCACAGTTTTAGAAGTTCCAGTCCAAGATTGGGTGGGCCCATTGCTTTGGGCCTCTGATAGGGGTGCTGCCAGATTGCAACAGCAGGGAGTGCATTTTGGAGCAAACCCACTTACATATGAGCCAGGGAGCAAAAGAGAAAGAGAAAGTGGCTGGGTCCCACAATCCCCTTTCAGGGTACACCTCCAATAACTTAAGGACCTCCCACTAGGTCCCACCTCTCAAAGATTCTACTGTCTTCCAATAATAACACCTCTCTGGAGGCCAAGCCTTTAACACACAGACCTTTGGGGGTCATTCAACATCCAAACTATATCCCCAACAATGAACAAATGGAAGTTGAAATTAAAACATGTTATCATTTACATCAATATCCTGAAAACTGAAATACTTAGGTGTAACTCTAACAAAACATTTCATATCTTCTCATTTCATATCTTCTGGATATGGATATCATATCACTTTGGTATATTGTTGCATATATTTTGAAGAGTTATTTTTAAATGACAATATCATATATAAAAAATCAAATCTCTTGCAAATATTCAAATTTAAGATGAAAAATTTTAATGTCAATGGCTAAGTGGTACAGTTCTCCAAAATTCTTTCAGGGAGTCCATGAGCAAGAAAGTTTGAAGATAACTATTCTAGGACAAAGATATGAGTAATGTGTTTTGAGAAGTAAAGAAAGATGGAACAGCTGATATCCTAGGTTGGAGTCAACACCATTCTTTGCTTGAACCTTAAATCAAAACGAAGTCCTTTGTTTATGAGGCACTGAAGGCCAGTCCATTAGGAGAAGAATGGAACAAACACAGTGAATTTAAGAAGGAAGAAAACCACTATTACATAGTAAATAACCTTACATTTTCTCCTTATCAACTGTTTGGTGCAAATGTGTAGGATAACTTTTGTAAGAAACTGCAAATTTTGTTAAGGAGATAACCATGATTCATTGATGAACACAGGGTGAAGGACAGCCCAGTAATTTAAATAGACATATTCTTATCTGACCAGGTGTCATTTCAGGGCATTAGCCAAGGCCTTCAATAACTAGATGGGGAGTAGGGCAAACTTGTTGGCATTCAGGCCTAGAGTTTGAGCCTGGAAGAGGCCAAGGGACTTAGATGTCTAAAATTCAATTTTATGTTATGTTGCTGTGATTTAAATCCCTTCCTCCCCAAATCTTCCATAAAGATTTACATGAACCTCAGATTAGTATATCTGGCTGCCTACTCCATGTCTTTACTTGAATATCTATTGGGCATCCAACTCAGTACATCCAAAACCAAGTGATTCCAACTTCATCAGTATTCCATTCTCAGTTAACACCAGTGAATCCAGCTATCTTTTATTTCTCATTTTTCAAACCTCACAGTCAGTCTCATCAGCAAATCATGTTGGCTGAAACTTCAAGATGCATCTCCATTTTGACCACATCCACTTGCTGCTTCTACATGGGGCAAGCCATCATCACCTCACCTGACAACAGCAACTACCTCATGACTGGTGTTCCCATTTCTGCTTTTGCTCCTGTCTTACTTGCTTCATTGCGGAGACACAATACCTGACACCTACAACTTAAAGGAGGACAGGTTCATTTTGGCTCACATTTTAGAAGTTTCAGTCCATGTTCAGCAGGCTCAAACACAGAAAAAAGCATGGTGGAAGTGGTGCCATGGAGGAAAGCTGCTTACATCATGGTGGCCAGGAAGCAGAGTGCAAAGGGAAGAGACAGGGAGATACACTCTTCTGAGACACGCCCCAGTGACCCACTTCTCGTGACTGGACACTACCTGCTAATAGCACATTTAGCCAAAAACTCGTCAGTGGACTATTCCACCAAAGAGTATAGTGCCTCCACGATCTAACCACCTCCTAACAGCTCCACCTATGAGCATGTGGGGTTTCGAGGGAACATCTCGATAGAAACTGTGACACTGTCCTACAGCTTACAGCAGATAGATGATCCTTTAAAAATGTAAATCAGATTGTCATTTCTCTGACTAATGTTCTCCAGTGGCCTATCAGCACTGAAATAAAACCTGAAGTTCCACATGTCCTATGTACCTAGCATCCTGCCCTCTCTCCAATTTCGTGTATATTGGCCCAGCTGTGGGCCTCCTTGCTAATCCTTCCAATACACCATACATGGTTCCGCCTTAGCACCTTTGAAATTGCTTAGAAGGTTTCCTCCCTAGATGTGTATGATTTGTTCTTTTACTTCCTTCAGGTCTTTGTTCAAATACGACTTCTTCAAGAAAGCCTTCAAATGATCTAAAACTGACCCCCATCCCCATTGCAGCCCTCACAATTCATCATCCTCTTTATCCTTGGTTTGGCTTCTTTTTTTTTCCATAATACAAATCGCTGACACTTTATTATATATTTGTTGGTTGCTCATTGCAATCAATAGAATGTAAACTCCATGAATATAAATCTTTTTTTTTTCTCTTACCGCTGCATCCTTAGCACCTGGGAGGCACTCAGTAAATGAATAAGTGAAACTAAAGAACAGATCAGAGTTTCATGATAGGAAATAGCTTGCACTGAGAACCTTGCACAAGGCGGTATAGGATGCCAACCCTCGGAGCCAGGGATGACTGGCATAGCAGTGTACACCTATACTTCCAGTAGTTTGGGAGGCTGATGCAGGAGGATCACAACTTAGGGGCCAGCCTGGGCAACCTAGCAAGACTCTGTCTTGAAATAAAAAATGGTCTGGGGATGAAGCTCAGGGGAAAGGCTCTGTGTTCAATCATGGGGGGAGGGATATGAGAATGAATATGAGAATGGAAGAGATTCCATCTAGGAATCTTAGACTTTCTGAACCATGTGGAAGGAGGAAGGTTGTGTAACTCCTGCTGACTCCTGTATTACACTTATATTATTTTACTTTAATGTCACAAAAGATGAGGAAACTGAAAATCAGAAAAGTAAAATGACTTGCCCAAGATTTTGAGCTAAGTAGCAGAGCAGGAATCTGAAATCAGCTGTTTTAAAAAAATGAAATCAGCTTTTTTTCTGACTCTAGTAACCACATTGCTTCCAAGACACTATATAACATAAAGAATGCCTGGAAAAGTTAACAGTTCAAGGAATGATCACATGGTTCATAGAGAAAATGACAGCTAATTTGCTATCTTAAGACCAGACAACCTTACAGACAGAACAAAGGCAGACCAGGAGAAAGGACAAAAAACGTTTTAGGGTAAGACAGTTAGATGGAGGTGCTGTTTAAGAATATTGAATAGTCATCTTGGCTGAAGCTCTGGGTGTCAAAGGAGCATAATGGGAGATATGGTCTGTAAGGGCCAGAATGTGGTTGAAGAATTTGGTGTTTATCATGGAGCATTAAGCCATAGAGCAATGGAATCAGAATACTGCTTTATTAAGGTCACTTGGGGTGCCATGGACAGAGTGACCAAATGAATATTGTAGTAAACCCCTTCCACAGCAATCTATTCTCTCGACCTGGCAGGATGAGATTAAAACCAGCCCTGACATATTCATCCAACAGCCACTAGTTGGCAGCAGTGTGCCAATGGCTAAGCCAAGCACCCCAACTGGCAGTTTCCCCAATCACTCCTTGACTTTGACCTGGTATAATGGATCACCCTGTGGAAAACAGAAATGCGAGGGGTGAGGAGGGTCCCCCAAAGAACCAGAGGAGAAGGAAAATGTGTACGTCAGAGAACAGATGGCTCCATGGTTGCTGATGTGGATAAAGTGGAATGGAGACAGTAGTGTGAGAGAGAGGTAGATTGTGAAAGGGCTTGAATTTTTCAGGCATAAAAAGATGAATAGTATCTTGAGGGAAATAGGAACCCAGGGAGGGTTTAGAAGGAGGAGAGAGACATGATCAAATTTGCACTGTGGGCAAAGAGGAAGGAAAGAGAAAAGTGAGGAGATGGCTGCAGTGATCCTGGGAGAGACGATGAGTGGGTCATACTATGGTAACTGTAATGAGGGACAGAGAGTCAGACTCACAGGGGGTTTAAGAAATAAAAACCATAGACTAAAGGAGTCATTAAAAAGGCAGTTTTGGGGCCGGTGAGATGGCTCAGCGGCATAAGCGCCTGCCTTGCAAGCGCGAGGGCCCGAGTTCGACTCCCGGATCCCACATACGAAAAAGGGGCCGGTGATATCGCTCAGAGGCACGGGCTCCTGCTGGTGCGCGAGGTCCTGAGGTCGACCCCCCGGTACCCACAAAAAAAAAAAAAAAAAAAAAAAAAAAAAAAAAAAGAAAAGAAAAAGGGGCCGGTGATATCGCTCAGCGGCACGGGCGCCTGCTGGCGCGCGAGGTCCTGAGGTCGACCCCCCGGTACCCACAAAAAAAAAAAAAAAGGCAGTTTTGACAAGAGAGAATGAATATTCCTTTCCCTATTAGTAAATACACTTTTTGAATTGGGTTTTCTGCCTAAAATTGCCCTTGAAGAACTCACATTTCATAAGTTCTTTGGTTCTAAATTCTAGTCCAATCATTCAATAATGCTGACCACATTCTGTGGTGGAAACTGGGGACCAAGGACTGATGTAGTCCTTTTTCTTTCCTACTGTGGTGGAAGGACCGCCAAATCCTCTACTCTGTGGAACACGTTTTGTTGGAGGAAATACAGGACGCAGGAAATACAGAAGGCCTTCAGACATCCTAAGCCTAGGATTTCAAATGAAAGATTAAACAAAACCGGACAATGGTGGCCTAAGCAAAGGCCAGGGGAAGCAGCCCTGTTACCTATTTGTCTGAAGCTGTAGACATCGCCTGATGCGTAACAGGTACCCAAGAGGGCTACAAGCCTCAGGAAGTTCGCCGCTGGCACATCTCCCCTCCCTAGCCCCTCAAAAAGGAGGAGGATGAGCTCGGCTGGTCTCTAGGGGCCGACGCCCGCGAGCTCGCCTCACTGAGGCTCTGATTGGTGGAGGCGCCGCTTAGCCCCGCCTCCTCTGAGCGTCGACGAAGGTAGGCTAGCGGGTACGCGCGTGCGCCAACAGCCCGCCGGCGCGAGCTGGCCAGTGACGGGGTTGAGGGAGTGGGCGTCCGCCCTAGCAGTGGGAGGCCGCGCCTTGTCCTCAAATCTTGTACACCGGGGCGCGTTACATCCCTTATAGAAAAGGGCTCGGAGACCGGAAGTGGAGCAGCGGCGGAGGGCCCCAGGGGCTCCGTGCCCCTGCGGGTCACCTAGCTTTTGTGTAATGGCCGCGGTCCGGGGCGTGGGTACCCACCCAGGACGGGAGGGAGCTGGAAAGTGGGCTCTCGCGTGTTTGTACTCCCAGATCTGCACCCCTGGGCCGGAGCGGGGGATGCCTGGTTCTGCTGGCCCCTTGGGTACCAGGGAAATGGGGCAGGCCGCTCCCGGCTTCTGACGCACTCCTCTCGCCCGCCCGCCTCACACTGTTATCCCAGGTCTTTCCCCTTCAAGACCTACTTAGTAGTGCAAAGGATTGAGCTTTGAGCGCACCCCTCACAGCTTGGGCCCCTGGCTTTCCTCTCCCCATCTCTGGGGCCCAAGTCAGTGCAACTTAGGGGAAGAACTCCTTCCCACTGGCTTTTGGGAACACGAGGCTTCCCTCACCTGGCTCAGCCCTACATCCACTGGTTAACCGCCTTGCCCCAAGGTCAGGCAAGGCAGATCCTCTCTCAACCTGTTCATTTGAGGTGGGGATGACACCTCACCCGTTTTCTGTACAGTACCTAGTGATGATACAGACACTTTCATTTGCTAAGTACCTGTTTTCCCTTCTTACACCCTCCTCAAAACTCCCTCAAGCCAAGGAAATTTTAGTTTTGCCTATGTGTGGTTTTGAAGGCAAATTCGATTTCGCCAGCTGAGCCTCTAGCTATAAACATTCTTGGTTCTTTGAACTACTCAGTGCCGTAAGCTAAGCACTGCATTGAGTAGTCTTGAGAAACCCGACAAACCAAATTGGCTCTTTCCCGTCAAATTCAGACAGGAGAAATTTGGACTTGTGATAAAGGTGGAAGGGTTAAGTACCACAGGAAAGGAAGAGATAGATGGGTCTTGAAATTTGGGGATGCAGGAGGGTCAGCAGTAGCATTTAGCTGGAAGCAATTTAGAGGGAGCAATTCCAAAAGAAGATTAAGGCAGCTTCACAGTTCCCAGTTCCCTCCCGCTCTGGGTCGGTACCCACCCTTACACTACTGAGCCATTTTTTCTTTTTTGTGTGGGTACCGGGGGTTAACCTCAGGACCTCGTGTGCACCAGCAGGTACCCCTGCCGCTGAGTGATATCACCGGCCCTTTTTTCGTATGTGGGTTCCAGGAGTCAAACTCGGGCCCTCGCGCTTGCCAGGCAGGCGCTTATGCCGCTGAGCCATCTCACCGGCCCTACTGAGCCATTTCTCAAAAGCCAGGTGATCCACAGGTGCAGGGAGACTGGTCAACCCCATACCCCTAGCTGCTGCCCAGAAGGTTCCCGGAGGCCCCACTTCTGTTCTCTGACCCCTTTTCTATAAGGGATGCAACATCCCCTAGTGTAGATTTGAGGACAAGGTGAGGCTGCCCACTGCCAGGCTCATAAAAGAACATGGTTAATTTTGTTTGAGGAATGGGTTGTAGAAAAAGGCTTGTGAAAGAGCCAAAGGAAAATATGGTACTTCACATTTGATATAATGCCTAATTAAAGCCAAGTATCACAGTCAGCAAATAGCTATCGTTTTTGAACACTATGAAATATATGATGGAAATTACTTGAATGTCAAGATAAAGAATTTGGGTTTTCTCTGGGTAATAAATACAAATTTTTAAACAACAAAGGGCACTTATCATAGGTGCTTGGAAGGGATGGGATCCTGAACCAGAAAGTCAACAGTCACTGCAGTGGTCTCCACTTGCTTCTTTCCCATGCCCACCCAAACCTCCCTACCTTCCATCCACAAGCATTTCAAAACCATGTTTCTAAAAACCAGCCATTTATATCTCTTTAGGTAAGTTACAGAAGGAGTGTGGTGGTGTATTTACAAGTTGGTTTGTCCAGATATACTATAACTTAGTGCCTGTATTTAATATTGACAACCAAAAAATATATATAAATATCTTCCATCTATACACAGCAGGGCAGAAGTGTCCATATCTTCTTCAGCAGTAAGTTAGCCTCCCAAAGCCTTTTCTCATGGTGATCGTCTGGCCCTCAGTGCACAGGAGACTAGAACCTGGCAGCCCTTCCCGCCCCTTCTCCTCCCTGCACTTCTGTGCTCCCAACTGGTCTTAGGCAAGGAAAGATTAATTTGAGTGGTTGGGTAGGAAGAGATGGGAATGGGCAAATCCTAAAATGAAGCCCGACCCCTAGGGCAGAGAGATCCAGGCCTGCGAAGGGGGTGGCCACGGCCACCTCCGAGGGTAGAAGCCTTGTAGTTCATAGTTCGATTAGTGTGTCCTTGGTCATAGGTCCAGCCCTAAGATTAGCTTGGTGAAGGCGAGTGTCTGCACAGGGCCTGGTCCCACCCTCAGGCACTGAGCCCCTCAGAATGAAGCCTGGGGTGTGGGGACAGGAGAGTCTGGCTGATAAAAAAATAATAACAAAATCAGTAATAAAAAAAATTATAAAACCTGTTGCTTGTCCGAATAGATCTGAGCAACAGTCTTGCTTTGTTAAAATTCTGGAGCCATTACGGTCCTGAATACTCTTCTGGACATCATCATTGCTGGCTGAAGAGAGGAGACCCAGGCCTGGCTCAGCTGAGATCTGTCAGTTTAGAAGTCTCATCCAGCTGCCTATGCTCCAGAAATATCCTTGGGGCTGCTGGGAGCAGGCCAGGCTGGTGGTGTGGGGCACCTCACACTTGGGAATCAGCTCCCAAAGGGCGGAACAACTCCTCAGGTGTCTTGTCACTTTGGCTGGCTCCCCCCTGCCGGAAGCCAGAAGCAATCTCATCGAAGGTCCGGCCTTTTGTCTCAGGAACTTTGAAGTAGGTGAAGATGAAGAACAGAATCAGCAGCACAGTGAAGATGATGAAGACATAGGGACCACACAGTTGCTGGAAAACACACATATATAGTTTAAGTTATGGCTCCCGTACCAGCTGCA
The DNA here is from genome assembly GCA_028451465.1 of Erethizon dorsatum. NCBI lineage: Eukaryota > Metazoa > Chordata > Mammalia > Rodentia > Erethizontidae > Erethizon > Erethizon dorsatum. The sequence continues at coordinate 100,869,548 of CM051827.1, read as the reverse complement.
GGACTATGAATAAATTACTTTACACTGGGCCTCTGACCTGGAAAAGGGAATGAATACCACCCGGGGATGCTATGATTAAATGAACCTGTGCCAACACCTGGGATGTTACAGGCTCTAGGAACATCATTCCAAGCTAAAAACCCCTGAAGCTGAGGTCAGTGTTCTTAGCCAGGTAACTTGAACTTCTGAGCCTGTTTCCTTCTCAGCGTGATTGCTAATAAGAATCCTTGGAGAGCACTCTGCACAATACTACATTTGGGGGTCACTGCATGCAGGCAAGAAATGGTGAGGATAGAGTCAATGAAGTTTCTCACCTCCACATACTGGAAGCACATGCCCACAATGAAATTTGAGGTCCAGTTGGAGAAACCAGAGACAGCAAAAGCAGCTGGGCGAGGACCCTGGCTGAAAAGTTCAGCCACAATGAACCATGGGATGGGGCCAGGGCCCACTTCAAAGAAGGCCACAAAGCCAAAAATGGCCACAATGCTCAGATAGGACATCCAGGGCAGCTGCTCCTGTTAAGGAAAACGAGGGAGGGAGTTAGACTGGGTTGTGATGGCTCCTCAGAGGAAACAAATTGCGGGGTCCCAGCTTGGGGGTGGAAGGCAGGAGGCCTAGATCCAGGCCTGATCCTGGATTTGCTGTGTGATGTAGGTATCCCTTGTGTGGGTCTCAATTTCCTCATATGAACAAAAATGATTTATGTCCTAGAGGGTGGTTCCAAGTCTGAGCCTACTGCATGGGAGTGGCAATGTGGTATCTATGTGGGTGTGCTAAGAAGGCCCCTGTGTTGCCCTGGCTCTGGCTGCAAGTTGTCTGTGGCAAGAGAACATTCCAGGGGCTGGGGTACCTTTATGTTGTAAGGTGTCTGGCTTAGGCTGGCATGGAGTAGGCACTATGATTCCATATATAACTGTTCTCCTTGAAGAGGCCACCATAGGAAAGGACTTTGGTTCAGATCTCAAATATGCTGCTCATCACTTGCATGCTCACTCTCTTAGCAATCAGACTTTCCAAGCCGAGATCAGCTTAAAAATGTGCAATGGTGCTTTCCTTGCCCAGCGGCTGGACAAGTGAGTGTATGTGTGCCTGAGTCCCTGGTACAAGTTATCACAGTGGTTAGAGTCATAGGCTTGGGGCCAGTGGTCCTAGGCTCATTACTGACTTCATCCCTTATCTGAAATGGGGCTTTGGTTTTCTCACCCACGAAATGAGAATATAGTTTGCACGTCCCTAATCTGAAAATATCAAATCCAAAACGCTCCCAAAATCTACAACTTTTTGAGTGCTGTTGACATGACACCACAAGCAGAAAATTCCACACCTGTCCTCATGTGATGAGTCACAGGCAAAATCCAGGCACACTAAGAATATTGTAAAAATTGCCTTCAGCCTGTGTGTATAAGGTGTACACAAAACAAATGAATTTCGTGTTTAGACTTGGGTTCCAACCCTAAGTCTATTCAAATATTTAAAAATCCAAAAAACCCTGAAATCAAAAACAATCCTAGTCTGAGCACTTCTGGTAACGGCATCTCTGAATTATGAGAATGGAGTGAGACAGATGTGCCTCTGCACCTCCACGGTGACACTTTCTAGGGTTGGTGTGAAGATGAACTGACACTTCAGTTAAAGGCTTTGGAAAGTCTGATACTGGGTAAGGCAGTGTCCTGGGAGATGACAGCTTGGGGTCTAAGTGCAAGGGTGCTGTGTTGAGAAATGACGTATTCATGACAGGGAGGAACATATTCAGGACAGGACTGAGTGGGATGGAAGGAGACAACTCCAGGAGCCAGAAGGTCAGGCCCCAGGCCGGAGTGGGCAGAAGCAGGGAGAGCTCAGCCCTCACCTAGTCTGCTAGGCGCTTTGGGACCCAAGCCCAAGTAGACCCCTTCCCCGTCACCCCCCTGGCCCTCTACAGCGTAGTCACTCACCAGAAGTGCCAGTGCGATGGTCATGAGCACAGCACAGCCTGCCATACCACCCAGGCCTATGAGGTGAAGGGTCCGCCGGCCAGCTCGCTCCACCACGAACAGCTGTGGGCAGGGACAGTGTCAGCTCACCCTCTCGAAGCCCATCCACCCACAGGTTAGTCTCAGTAGCCAAGAAAGTTGGCACTGCACAGACCAGCATAGAAGTCAGGACTCTCCCTTGGGGCTCAGCTTAGGAGCCACATAGGGGATGAAGGGCAGAGAGCTGGCTCCAAAACCTGACAGCAGCACAGGAATGAGAGGTCACCCAAACAGCTGAGCATCCCGGCTGTGACCTCGGGAAAGCATTTGCCGTTTCACTTCCCCATGTAAGCTCTCTGCTAAGTAATGAATCTCACAGGTTGCTGAGGATGAAAATGAGACCACTTACAGAGTACATTACATGTGCCTGGCTCCTGGTAAACGCTGTCATTCCTTCTGTCACGAGGCCCTGAGCTGGACCCTAGCTGCTCACCCACAGCAAGCAAAGACTCACCGACACGACGGTAAAGGCTGTGTTGACGATGCCCGAGCCGATGGTGGCATATACAGGCTGCTGCACTCCCGCCTTCTCGAAGATGCTTGTGGAATAATAGAATACCTGCCAGAGATTGCTGGGGTCAATTGGGCTCTCTGGCCCTCCCCTGCCTCTGTACCAATAGGTGTGGGATACAGGGTGAGTGAAGACAGAAGGACAAATACTTCTCAAGCAGATGGACACTGTACAGTGACCTTAGGGGCTTTGACTCTAACGGGAAGCTTCTCCTGGCAGAGGCTTGTTTGGTTTGGGACTTGTTCACAGCACACACTGGAGCTGGGGCTTGGCTGGGCCCACAGGAAGGGTGGGTGGGGCACTCACAGCATTGATGCCTGACAGCTGCTGGGACAGCTGCAGCACCACGGCGATGAGGATGGGCTGGCGGTAGGCAGGGGAGCGGAACAGCTCCAGGATGGTGACCTTCTTCTCTCGCATCATCTGCCGACTCTCCTCCTTCATCTCCTGCAGGTCTTGGCTCACGTCAGCTGTCCCGCGCAGCTTCTTCAGCACTGGTGGGACCAGAGGGAAGGTGGGGTGGTTTAGAGCGGGAAGAAGACCAGGGCTCAGGGGCTGGGGAGGAGGGCAGGGCCCAGCCCGTACCACTCTTGGCCCGGTTTTCCTCATTGCGGTTGATGAGCAGGAAGCGGGGGCTCTCAGGGCAGAAGGGCAGCAGCACACACTGCAGCAGGGCTGGGGCGAAGATGACACTGAGCAGCAGGGGCCACAGCTCCTCATTGCCCATGATGGAGTCCAGGCCGAACACCTGGGGGGGAGGCGGGGCTGTGAGTGCCCTGCACCCACTCCACTCCTAGCCTTCCCTGCTTAGAAAAGAACTCTAGTTGTGGTGGTTCTGCCACTAACATGAGGCTTGACCTCTCTCGATCTCAGTTTCCTCATCTGTAACAGGGCAAAGTAGGACCTAACCCACCGATTACTGGGAATACATGACAAGGCTACTAGTGTGTCTGGCACAGAGTATGGGGTGGCTACTCTGCCACAGCAGGGTTGGAGGGTGGGGACGGAGGAGCCTTCTGGGGAGAGGGCACAGTGTGCATGAAGGCTTGCAGGCCTGGAGGTGCGAAGGAGTGTGGCACATTGTGAGAACTGTGGGGTCCCTTGTGGTTGGAGGCCCAGAGTGAGAAGGGGATGAAAAGGATCAATCTTTCTGTCTGGCTGGGGAGGCCAGTGGGAGATTTGCAAGTGGTTGTGTGTTGCCTGGGACCTAGACACCCTGAGGCTGTCCTCTGCAGGGCTGTGGAGCATGGAGTGGAAGTCTAATTAGAGAAGCGCCTCCCTGTTGGGCAGGCAGACCCATCCCTGGCTTACCTGGGCAATGAGGATGCCAACCACGATACCCAGCTGGTGCAGGGTGCCCAAAGCCCCACGAAGAGCTGTGGGTGACACCTCCCCAACATACATGGGCACGAAGCCTGTGGTCAGGCCGCAGTATACGCCGATGATGAAGCGGCCCAAGATCAGCATCTCAAAGGACTTGCCCAGTTTCGAGAAGCCCATGAGCACAGCAGACAGGAAGGCCAGCAGGTTCATCATCAGCATAGAGTTCCGCCTGGGAGAGGAGTCACAGGTCAGGAGGGCCTCCGATCCCAACTCTCCAGAGGCGGGGCAGCAGGTGATACCCCAGAACAGGCAGGGAGGTCTCCCCTCCCCCACCCAATTCCCAAGGGCAGGCCCAAGGCCCCTCCTGCTCACCGGCCAAAGCGGTTAACAAAAAGGCCCACAGAGAAGGACCCAATCATTCCTCCAACAGAGAAGATGGCCACTGAGAGGGACCAGAGTGTGGTGAGCGTGGTGGGCAAGATGGGCTCCCCATAGCGGTGGATCCATGTCTGGTTGTAGAACTCCTCAATCACCTGCAGGGGAGAAGCAGCTTGGGTGGGTGGTAAGACCAGGACCCATGCTCCCCTGCCTCAGGGAGGGTCATTTACCACCAGATGCTGGAGGGCCCAGGGCCCATCTCTGTGGTAAACTCTAGAACCAAATCCCTCCCTTTTTGCAGACCTCAGTTCCCTCCATCTCTGAGGGCCAGCTCTCACCCTTCCCCCAAGGTATGGTTTCCAGTGCCCTGGGGCTTCATGTTCAACATACTTGTTGGGGACGATGGCAAATGACCTATGGGGCAAGTATAGGCACAGCAGAGGTACAGAGAGAAAATGCTCCTACCCACTTGTGCCTTCTCTCTGCTACTAAGGTGTCCCAAAGCCCCAGCTCTAGACCAACCCTTTTGCCAACCCCCTGCTGAGGAGGAAACAGCTGGACAGACAGGTTCTGCCATTCTGGTGGCTCTGTGGGGGTGCACTCACTGACTGTGCACTCGGCCTGACATGACCAACTCACACACATCACCCTTCAGACATGCTCACAAGGCTCACGCTGTTACTTTCTGTTCCTCAGGCTCTCTGGCTGGCCTGGGAGTGCCACCCTGAGGCATGGTCTCCTCCCATTTCCATCCAGGTCCCCAGCTGGCAGGTCTAGGGAAAGGTAATGGATGAGGAAGCAAAGCAGTTCCAGGAAATGGAGACGCCTGTCCTGGACAGGGCTGCCCACAGCCCTGCCCCCACCCTGGGGAGGGCCTGGTCCGATGCCAAGGATGTGGCCAGCACAGGCAGGCCTGGCTCTGAGCACATTCACCACACTTAGGCAACACTGACACACACCCAGCGCCACAGGACTGGCCAGACCCATCCAGTACTCATGGAGCCAGGCACAGGCTCCACTGTCAGAAGGAGGTCCCTAGTCACACATCCCATCATATACACACATGGTTATATTCACAGCATCTGAAGTCTCCTGGCCTGGCCAGTCACAAACCTGCATGCCCCTCCTCCCTTGCCACTTGCAACTCCCATTCAATTCAATGCGAACCCAAAACATGCCCACACCCCTCACCAGGAGTGTGCAGTTTATGCACACAGAGCAGTATGCAGCCTCTTCATCCTCCATCATCCCTGCTCTTTGTTCTCCCTACCCCTCCCAAGCCACAGGAGTCTAGTAGAACAGGAAGCAGTAGGTAGCCACACTTCCCAAAGGGGAAATCGAGGCAGTGTCTGGAACATCCATCGGGTATACTGAGCATGGGTCTTCGGCCCCTGGCTGCTAACCATCTTTATCCCTGTCAGTTGTCATGACTTGTGCTAGTATAGAGAAACCTGACTTGAATCAGTGGGCCTCTGCCTGGCTACAAGAGTCCAAGCTCTAGCAGGTTAGGATAGGTGCTGGTAGCTGAGGAGCCTTGAGGATTACATGGCTGCCAGGGAAGCCAGAGGGCACAGTGATTAGGAACCTGGACTCTGAATTGGAATGCAACCAAATTCGGATCCCAGCTCTATTCCTTCCTTCCTTCCAGTGTGACCATGGACTAGTTACTTCATCTTTAATTAATTTCAATTAATTCATTAATTTCAATTAATTCTCAATTAAAATGGAGATGTTGGGCCGATGAGATGGCTCAGCGGCATAAGCGCCTGCCTGGCAAGCGCGAGGGCTCGAGTTTGACTCCCAGAACCCACATACGAAAAAAGCGCCGGTGATATCGCTCAGCGGCACGGGTGCCTGCTGGTGCGCGAGGTTCTGAGGTCGACCCCCGGTACCCACAAAAAAATAAAATTAAAAAAATAAATAAAATGCAGATGTTAGCAATACAGTCATGCATCGCCTAACAATGGGGATCCGTTCTGAGAAATGTGCTATTAGGCAATTTCACTGTTGTGCAAACATCAGGAGAGTGCACTTAACACAAACCTAGATGAGTAACTTGACATGGCCTCTTGATGCAATCAGGAGACACGGTAAACATGAGATGTATGAGGCTGCTGCTGGGGTACACAGCACACTGTTTTACAGAACCTTTTTTCTTTTTTTTTTTTTTGAAGTAAGTAGAAGGGGCCTGTGAGATAGCTCAGCGGCATAAGCACCTGCCTGGCAAGCACGAGGTCCTGAGTTTGATCCCTGGTACCCACACACACACACACACACAATAAATAAGTAAGTAGAAGGAATAGACTAACAAAAATATAGCGAAGACATAAGTCAGAAATACAGCCATGTATTATCTTTACCACTGTCGTGTTATTATGTATAGTATTGGGCACTGTATGCGATTTTATGCAGCAGGCAGCACATAGGTTTGTCTACAGTGGCATCGCCACAGGCACAGACACCTAAGTTAGGCACCACGGTGAGATGTTACAATGGCTATGTTGTTGCTAGGCCATAGGAATTTTTCATCTCCATTATAACCTTAGGGGACTGGATATGTAGTCTGCCACTGACCCAATTCAATATGGTGATGACTGTATTTAACTCATAGTGCTGTGAGTAGTCAGTGAAACCTATTTATGGTGCTTCTATAGTGCCTCGCAGCACCACCCCTAAAGTCATCTCACACTCGCTGGTACTGGCCCCAAGGCAGTGTGGACCACTGACAAAGTCTAACCACACCTTCATGGCACAATTCAAAAATCAAGGTTCCTGCCAGGGGTCAATCCAACATTCCTACCTACCACTGGCTTCTACCTCTACTCTCAAAGCAGTGGCTACACCTCTGCTCTCCCTACCATTTCCCCACCCCTCCCTGCCTCTGGATGATGTTACTCCTGCCTCTGAGACCCAAGGTTTCCCCAGACCCCCAGGATTTATTCTTCCTGAGGACAGGGGCCAGAGCCTGTGCCAGGGCTACCTGTGAGTGAATAGAGGAATCAATGGACAAGGTTCTCAGGCTTTCCTCTTAGAAGCCCTTGATTCTGCTAGGGACAGAGGCAAAGCAGATTTTAATAAAACAAAACACAGTGCTTGTGTTGAAGGAACAAAACCAATTGCAGAGGACTGACTGGGAACAGTAATGCCTCATTTATCAGGCTGTGCAAAGAATAAGCTGTTCTGGATAAGAGAACTATCCAGATACATGATGCTTGCCCCTCCCAAGTCCCAAACTATCCTGCCCCACCATCTCCCTCTGTCACTCAGGGACTAATCAGACTTAATTCGAGGAGAGATAGCTGTCCTTGGCTTTGATTTCTGTAATCCACAGGTCGCAGTCTTGCCCCACCCCTTATGATTCAAAAGTTTGTTCCCTACAATTCTCCACACCCCTTTCAAAATTTGCCAAGAAGTCAGCTATGGGAACTGGAGATTGAACCTAGAGTCTCAGTCCTGAGCTGCACCCCCAAGCACACATACTTGAGACAGGGTATCGCTAAGTTGCCCAAGCTGGGTTCAAACTTAGGATTCTCCTGCTCAACCTCTGAGTAGCCGCAGGTGTGCACCACCATGCTCAGCTCAGCTAATGGAACTTGTCTGAACTGTGTGGCAAAGAAAATGCAAGTAAGTGCTGCGTAAGGGCTGAAACTATCTACATGAGCTTAAGGATGTGATGCTGAGGGTTGTTTTGGCAGCTCAGGGTGATAGTTAAAGGAGCCCTTATTAGCCCCTCTGCTGCTCTGACCACGTAGGGGGCTAAAAGGGGTGAATAGCCAGCTTTGTTCACTCCAACCTTGGTCCAGACTCATCTTCTCAACCCCTGGCAGCCTCCTGGGCAGCTGAGGCTGGGCAGTGGGTTTCTGCCTTGGCATCTAGAGTTTAACATTTCTGGGAAGAAGCCAGGCCTGTTTCCATTCCTGCTACTGGTTTGAGGTCCCCATGTCCTCTCTTCCTGGGGACTACATATGAGGCTCCAAGGTGAACCCCAGCCAGGAAAGGCAGAGGGTCCCTGGAGAGTCACAATTCTCCACGGGAAAAAGACTGGGTCACCTCTGCCACCCAGTCACTGCCCTCAGCATTCTCCCGAGAACTATCTAGGCACCCTCAAGGAGTCTGCTGGCTACTCCCCTGATAGGATCCCATGGAGCAGTTTCCACAAGGCTCCGGGCATCCTCTTCAGCCCTGGCTGCTCTGAAGGCTCCTGCCTGACATGCCCATCACATACCTGGAAGTCACCCTTGATCCTGCCATTGTCCCTGAATTGCACCATCCCCCGGTCCCATGGATTCTGCCTTCTGATTTGTTCTACTTCTCTAACTAGGTAGCACCTATCCTGGGGTTTGCCTAAATCCTGCTCCCAGACTCTTTCATCTCCCATAGCCAGGTCCCATTTCCTACAATGACTCCTCTATATGGCAGTAGGAGCCCTGCTAATGCACCTGCCCTCCGCTGCTCTTCCACTCCCTTCCCAGTCCACTCTCAGCCTCCCCACCCTGCTCAGGGTCTGGCTGAGTAGAAGCATAATGGGGAGAAAGGGAGGGTCCTGGTCAGTTTCAGGGTGATCTGTTGACACCCATGGAGCTACTAGAGATCTCTGCCTAAGGCCCGCATCGAACACAGAGGGCACAGGAGCCCAGTTGACAATGCCATGGGGGCTCCTGTGCAGAAGGTGTTGGCCGTGCAGCGCAGGTCTTAGGATGGGATGAACTGCAGGAAAAGCTATTCCTCACCCAGTGGCTGGGCATGTGGGGTGTGCTACACACTCCTAAGGGCATTCTGGGAATCCCCAAGTCACCCTCCACCAGGCCCAGGCAACTGTGGGCGAGCACCACACATTTGGGGATCTACAGAGGAAGTTCTCACTTCCTCTCTATGACTGAGGTGTCTGTAGAGGGGCAGGAGGCACAGCATCCTCTGCCATGTGGAATAAATGGAATAAGCTGTTACTGTCACTGTTGCTCTCTCAAGGAGAGAAGCCACCACCTTCAGAAGAGCAGCAGGGTCAGGGCTTCCATTTTTATACTGACAGGGACAAATCACTGCCTTAAGGACTATATATACAACAGACATAAGGGAAGAACCTGAAGAAACTAGGGGCTTGCCTCTGGGACCCCAGCAGGTACAGGCCCCAGCTTTCCAGGCTTCTAAGGATGAGACTGCCAACCTTACAAGGGCTGAGTTCCTTGTCTAAGGAGAGTATGCAAGTCGAAGTGATTTAAAGCACAGACTGGTAAAAGGTTAGGTAGGACCTGTCAGGTAGGGTGGGTCTTTGGGCTACATATGGCCTCTGTTGCGTTTTTGTCTTCCAACCCTTTAAAAGTGTGAAACCCTTCTTAGCTCACAGGCCACACACAGAAACAGGCTGCTGGCTGGGTTTGGCCCTCCTGCCAACCCCTGATCCAGGATTCTAGACTGTTGCCAAGAGGCTTGTCTGGGAACCTCTGGCTGGTCTTATCATCCTTCCCTGGACACACTACCCTACAAGGCCTGGGTCTTCTACTCCATCCTCAGCAAGGCTCCCTAGGCTAGGTTACTGAGCTGAAGCCCTCTCTCAGCCCGCCTTCCTCTTTCCTGGATGTTACTGGGGCAATGAAGGGGTCAAACAGGCAGCTGGGATTTCAGCTTGTGAGGAGGAGGAAAGGGTCAGCTTGTCCAACTCAGTTCCACAGCCTGGCCTTGACCCCTGCTCCGACTTCTCCCTTGCTGCTTCTCCTCTCCCCCCAGCTCTCAGCTGAGAGTTGTGTCTCCACAGCAACTCAGCCACACCTCAGCGTCCGCCAGGGATTCAGGGCCAGGTGTTCCAGGTGGAAGTCCCCTAGGGCCTCTCCCTGGGGCCCAGGTTAGAGGTAAAAGCTGGCTCTAACCCATAGCAGAGGACAAGACCACCCAGGCTGCTAGAAGGAGCCTCGATGTGGCCTGCCTCCAAACCAAGGCCAAGCCTTTGCTCTGCCACAGCAGCCCGCTCTCTGGTCCATGGTCTCCGGAGTCTCCCCCGCAGATGCAGGGACCTTCGTTTCATAGTGGCAGCACCCAGCAAAACGCTTCTTTGCCCTCAGGATGAAGGGCCTCCTCCACCTACATTTGACTCACACACCCTTGCTCTGGCCGACATAGCAACTCCCCCACATAACCCGAGTCCTGCACACCCCTGTACTTTCCTTTATGCTCAGTTGCCTCCACGAACACATGGATGCTCCTCTGGAAAGCCTTCCCGGTAACCGCCTCTCCTTCCCTACTGCAGCGGTTATCAAATGGGCCAATTCTGCCCCCTCAATTCTGCCTGCTGTGTCCAGCCAGAGACATCTTCAGCTGTCACACTGGCTACTGGTTATCTAGTGGGTAGAGGCCAGGGAGCGTGCCAATCACCCTACAGTGCACGAGGCGGCAACACTAAAGAATTATTCAGTAAAATTGTCCACAGTGCTGAATTTAAGCAGCCCTGCTGTACAGGCTGAGTATCCTCGCTCCTACAGCGCCTGTCCATGTTTGTATCACTGCCCACAGATGGCTAACTACAAGGTACCGTGCTCACTCTAGACTGAACTTCAACCCAGAGGTGGTCTGAGTTACCTGACACTGGTGCCCAGCACAGGGCTGGAGAGAGTCATTACTAATTGAGGAAGAAGCCAAATCTAACCGAGGGGCTTAAGAGATGATTGGGCTGTGATAGGGTGTGATGGTGTAAGAGATTGCGCAACTGTGTGTGGGAAACTGTTGAGAGGTCTGTACGTGACTGGGCTTGCCTCGGCTCCGAACTCTGAGCATGAGGGACCATCTGGGTGGCACTTACAGGCATGTGAAAGGGTGCTAGAGTGTTCGTCTCTCACTGTCTTCTCCCATAGTGACCAGGGGCACAGATTAGAGCCAGACTTCCTAGGTTCAAATCCTAGCTCTGCCACTCACTAGCTGTGTGTCCTTGGTTTAGTTGCTTACCATCTCTGTGTCCTAGTTTCTTATGAAACAGGGATTATGGTGTGCATTTAATGGTGCTATTTTGAGGAACAATTGGATTACCAATTCTAAAGCGCTTACAACAGTTTCTGGTACTCAGTAAGCTCTAAGGATTTGTGGTGATAGTTAAAGGAGAAGGGGACCAAAGACTTTAGATACTGACAGAGAGAGGCTGCCTGGACAGAGGGGAACAATGTTGGGTTGGGGTGGGAAGTTTGCTCCAGCCTGGTTTGGTCCTGTCACTGCCAGTCACCCCAAGAGACCTCACTTCCTCCACAGACAAAGGAGCCTCCCTTGCTGACCCGTCTCTCTGGGTTCTGAGGTTGCCTCACTCTCAGACATGCCTGATGCTGTGGATTAGGCACACGGTGACTTGCCATTTGGGGAGGGGAGAGGCTGTCCTCAGATGGGCCCAGTAGAGTGGCCAGGACACCTGCACTATCTGCTCCCTCTGGCTGGGCTTGCCTCTTCTACCTCCTCCCCCTCCACTAGGGAGAGGGATTGCATGACACAGATGGCCCAGGGATGTCGCTATCACTCAGTGTGGGGCAGGTGCAAGGCACAGGGTGGGAGACGCAAGAGATCTGCAGTCCAGCTCCAGCTCAGCTTTGCACTGGCCAGGCACCCTCACCCAGCCTCAGTTTCCTCATCTAGAAGTGAATCGGGGAAGATCGTCTCAGCCTACCTGTCTCACAGACCTGCTGGGACTGCTGGAACGAGGTAATTTAAAGGTAGGTGCTTTGTAAACATTTAAGATAATATCTTGATTAATTAACACTTCCAGGAGGAAGCCCTTTGGGCCTGTTTTATGGCAGAGAACAAGCTTCTGGTATTGAGCGGCAGGACTGGCCTCCTCGCCAAAGTGTCTTCTTGAAAGCCATGGCCAAGACACCACTGCTTCCTGAGAGAAGTCGTTCGGAGCAGACCAGGGAGGTCGGTGTGGGCAGTGCAGGCAGTTAGCAATGCCACATCGGGGAGCACAAGCCATTCCCTTGGCTTGGATACCTGGCCCTCCTTCCCCGTGAGGCCAATGTATGCTGCAAGATCTAAGTCGACTGCCAGATGCTTCACAAAGCCTTTCCTGTCTTTCCCATCACCCTGCCCCAGTGCCAGTCACTCCCTCCTATTGCTCTCCCAGCATCTGGAAGGCCTCCATATCTGTGGGTTCAACCAACTGGGGAGCATAAATATTTGAAAAATAAAAATTGTGTCTGTACTAAACATGAACAACCTTTTTCTCCCTTGTCATTAGTTCCCAAACAACAGCAACTGCCCTCACAGTATTCACACTGTATTATGAATTATATTAAGTAACCCAGAGATGATTTCAAGTATGTTGGAGGATATAATAGGCTATGTACAAATATTACGCCGCTGGACATAAGGGACTTGAGCATCTGAAGACTTTGGTACCTGTGTGTGTGTGGGGGGAGAGGTGTCTTGAAACCAATCCCTCATGGGTATGCATGGGAAATTGTACCTTGCTTTTCCACGGGGCCTCCCCCACTCCTCTGGATGGGGAATACTAGGGTGGTCAGGTCAGATCCCCCTGAGGCAGCTCCCTGAAGGCAGGGATGTGCCCTGCTGTGTTCGCAGCTATATTTTCCCCACCGGCTGTTTAGGGTGGACTCTGGCACAAGGCCTTGTGGAATGACTGTGTCTACAGAACTAAAATCAGTGTGCCTTCCTAGGACAATGACTCAAGGGCCTACCCACCTTGGCGGTCACTCTGCTGTTCTCTACCTTGGCTATGAGCCCCACTTTCATTTCTTATTCTTCCATCCTGCTAACTAACCCCTCTTCTCGGGTTAAACTGATCACTTATAATCTGTTCCTGGTTAGAAACACTAGGCCGGGCCTGTGAGAAACGTCCATAGTAAAGTGCAAAATTAAACAGACTGAGTGCCTGTGTGCCTGGCCAGGAAATGCCACTAGATCTGTGTGTTCTCAAGGCTGCTTTCTCAAGTGACCTTCGGGCAGGAGCCCCTAAATGATCCCATAAATGCAGTTTTACAGCCTCAGCTGGGCCCTCTGTACTACTCCCGTCCTCCTCTGACACCCTGGTCAGCCAGTCTGCACTGCCCAGCAGTACCAACCTTTTGCCTACTTCTGATGAGAGGGAAGCCCTAAGGGTTGGAGAATTTCCTTCTAGAGTGTTCACATCTTCAGAAGGATCTTAGTCCCTTCTGATCAGTGCAGCCTCCTGCTCCACACCACTCCTCCTGCAGGACCTCCGCTCTCACTTCCTAGTCCCTCTCTCCCCCTCAGATGATTCCTTACGTCGTGTTTATAAATCAAGTCTACAGGGCTAGGGATTTGGCTCAGTGCAAGAGCCCTTGCCTAGCATATGTGAGGTCCTGGGTTCAACCTCCATACCGGGGGAAAAAGATATAACCCTTCCAGCCATTATGACTTTTCTTTTCTCTCTTCTCACCCAAGTTTCCTTAGAAGGACTGTCTCTACACACACACACACCCCTTTTTTTGTATTCTGTGTTTGAGATGGGGTCTTACTATATTGCCCAGGCTGGTCTCGAACTCATGGCCTCAAGTGATCCTCCCACCTTAGCCTACTGAGTAGCTGATGATTGGTATGTATCTCTATGCCCGGCTCCACCTCTATTCTTTCCATCTCCCTCGCACTCTTCAACCACTGCAGGGAGGTTTCTACACCACTCTGCCTAGCCACTTTCTGCAGTCACAAGGCCGCAAGGCCTCTCTCATTTGTCTTGCGAAACTCTTATCTCTGGGTATAGCTCTTCTCCACAGGGTCCTCTCCTATCTCTGGGGCTGTTCTCAGGGATTTGAGCCTCAGTTCTCTCTCTGTTCCACTCTCCTTAGGAGATCTTCCTTCATACCCCCTTATATACCAGTGATGGACCCTCAGCTCCTCTCCAGCCTGAGTCTAAGAACAAGACCCATATGTGCAAGAGCCTCCAGTACATCTCCAGTGGTGCCCCACTAAACCCCAATTCCTGCACATATCATGACATCTACCAGCTCTTCCCCTACCTGTTCCTCCTCAAAACCCCACATCTCCAGAATCAGAAATCCAGAAGCCATTTTTGAACCCTTCTCTCATCCTCACCCTGAACTAATGACTGAATCCTCCATCTGAAGCTTTGTTTTAACGCCACCAGTGCAGCAGCAGCCTTCTCACTAGTGTCCTTCACTGTAGTCCCACATTCTCAGATGCATCCCGTTCAGACACCTGTACCCATTTTCTAAGATGCAGATCTGACTCCTGTCCTCGATGGGTCCTGTCCTGGAATCCATCCTCCACATGCCATTCTGACTATGCCACACTATGCAGGTGGCTGACATTCTGCAGCTCAAACCACAAGGCCCACCAACGGTCCCACTCTGGCTCGCTTCGAGCTCCCCAACTCTCCCTCTCCTACCATCTAGTGACATCCCAAACTAGTCACCACTTACTGAATGCCTGGCTGTCTTCCCTCTGGGCATTTTACTCCCTCCTCTGCAGACCCCTCCCCTCCCTCCCGTTCTGTTTTTGGAACATACTCCTCTATCCTGCTCGTCACTGACTTACAGAGGCCTAGCTCTGTCACTGACTTACTCTGTGACTGCAGTCATCTCTTAATCCAGTATTTCTCAACTTTGGCTACACATCAGCACCAGTTAGGAAGCTTTAAAGTTCATTCCAGACCAATTAAATCAGAATCTGGAGAGTGTCCAGGGGACCTCTAAGTGCCACCAACGTGGAGGGCTCAGGTTCCCCGTTTCCTCACCTGTACCCCATCTGTAAGGGTTCCCAAAGGAAGCCAGCTCCAAGGCACACGACTCGGTGGGAGCTGTTCAGAGCACTTAGTAAAGCTGGCTTGAGGCTGTTCCAAGCATGGGCCCACAGTTGCCCTGTCAGGCAAGCTTGGAAAAGTCCCTGTCAGTGCTCCTGCAGCCGAGTGTGACTCAGCAGGCCAAGAGTTCCTGGCGACCTGCTCCCCAGCACTGGGCGTGGCCACCACAGCCACACTCAGCCCACTTGGAAGAAGCCCAGCTCTGGTCCACACACTGCCCACTTCCTCAGCAGGCCCTGTCCCTGGACCAGTCACACTCTTTCCAGTCCACCTGTCTGGACAGTTAGCCTGGTCCTGACAGGAGGACTCCCCTCTCATCTCATCCTTCCTGAGAAGGCTTTTTTAAATGACAGGGAAATTATTTAGAAAGACAGCCTGAGGCTGTGGAAACAAAAGAGCTTGGCTTCTGACTCGCCATTCACTACGATATCACTTTGGTCCTGTTCGTCATTTGCCTCAGATGCCTCACACTCAATTTCCGGATCTATAAAGTAGAAACCACCCAACTTTACAAACACAGACATGAAAATCACCTGGTACAAAGGGACTCTGTTACAATGTCCTTTCCTGCCTCTACACCCCTCTTTTCTTCTCTTCACTAAAGCAAAGGTGGGGGGCCAGAGGGGATGGCAAGGGCCCCTTCCAGTCTTGACATGCCAAGGAACAAGTGAGGGCAGGCTTGGGACGTACTGTGGGGAGAAGGAAGTCAGACCTCCGCCCCTGTGTTTCCCTAGGGCAAGACGCCATTTTTGCTTTGATTGGCACAGGGCCTCCAGGGAGAGGATGCAGTTTCAGCCCAGAATTGGATGCCTTATGCAGGAGAGTGCTGTGAGTGGAAGGGGGTGTGCGCACAGGCTCAAGGGTACCAGCTCTGCCTCTGATTGGCTGGGTGATGCTAGGCAGGTTTCCACTCTCTGGCCACCCTCCCACCTATAGAAAGGGAGGAACGGCTGCTGCTGACCTGCCTGCCCACCCTGGAGTGCTACAGTGGGCACCAAGCAAGATAAGAACCAGGTGCACCCTCAGCAGCAAGGGACACCACTGCAGTACAACAACATAGTTAAAACTAAGTGTTGCTTTCAATTATCATAAATGAGGTGTTGGGTGGGAAGTTGGTCAAGATGATCTATAAAGACCCAGGATTTCATGGGCCCTGAGATTGTACAATACTGGCTGAGTAGGCTGATGGTTAAGCTGATGCCAATGATTCTGACACCCAGACGGCAGTGTGAGTGTGTGCCGTGTGTGCACACACTTGTGGTGCAGAACGAGCTGGTGTCTGGAGACCACGATGGCACGGTACTCACCTTCTGGGGGGCATTGATGACGCCAGTGTTGTAGCCAAACTGCAAAGATCCAAGCACTGCCCCTCCCACGGACAGCATGAGGCGGCCTGTCACCTTCTGCAGAGAAACAAACCACATAGTCACAGGCACGTCTGAGCCAAGGTTACCACCGAGCGGGGCTGAGGCTGGCAGGTCTGCATGTTCAGATGTTTTGCCTGATTCTTGGCCCAATACCTGTCCTCCTCCTGGGAAACTTGGCTACTTCCTGACCTCAGGTGCCCAAACTGGCCCAGCTGACTTCTAGACCTTTTCCTGGTGAAAGGCAGTCAGGATCTTCTTTCTCTGGCTAGAGAGAGGAGCCTTTGACTCCCTGGGGTCTCATCCCCCTGGCAGGGCCATACTTGGGCTCCAGATTCTGATTAGGAGGCATAGGAATTAACCCTCCCATGAGAGGGGGGGCCAAATTATGAGAAAGGAACAGCACAGGTGGGGAGGAAGTGTCCTGGATTTGGAGCCAAAGGTGTTGACCTCTGATTCCAGCCCATCTCCCTATTTACTCTGTGAATCCCACTCCACTACTCTCCCTTCCCTCTATTTGCTTATCTACAAAACGGGAAGAGTCAGCTTTGGAGACATGGTCCTGCCTGCCCTCCCCTTCCCACTATTCCCAGGGCAGGAAAACCAAGCTCTGAGAGGAAGAGACAACTCCTAGATCACTCAGGGGTCTACAGCAGAGCCAGGGCTCTTGACTCTCCATTCAGTGCCCTCCCAACAATGTTCCCCCAAACTACAAGTTTCTCCGGGTTATCTGGACACAGATGAAACACCAGCTAGAAGTGTACTTTGGAAAAGAACATGACACAAGGTGAGTACAAGTATTGGACCAAAATGTTTCTAATGGACGAAGGGCTGGAAAAGAAAAACGTCGGTAAGGTTCTGTCCCTTGGCAGCCAAAGGAATGAGGCAGCAGGAAGGGAAGAGGCCAGTAGGTGAAAGGCCCTGCTTACACAAAGGTGAAAGGCCAGCCCGTTGTCTACCTGGCTAGAGAAAGGTATGGCTTTTAAAATGAGGAAGCCAAGAAATGTGGTATGTGGCAGGCCCTCCACTGGCTATATAGCACAAGGGCGCCTGGGGAGGCATATGCCAAAGAAGTGGCTGGCGTTGCTCTGCAGCTTGCTGGGCTGGGCCCTGAAGGCGGGGGAGGAAGGCTCACCAGCTCAAACCCCAGGACAGCCTGGAGGAGTTTCTAGGGTACTGGAATATAGTCTCAGCTCAGCCATGGCCTTGCTCTGGGTCTCTGGGCCTCAGTTTCCCCACAGAACTCAGAAGCAGCCCTGACTTTGACAGCATCACAGATAGTACTGGGTGTAGCTGTTCATCGGATTTGTTCTTAATATCATCTTTTCAGTCTCTAGAAGCCCACAAGACAAGGATGCCAAAAGCCAGAGTTCTCACGTCAGAGGCCAAAAAAGGAAAGAGGCTTCACCAGGCCTGAGGATATAGCTTAGAGCCTACTCTACATCACGCTGAGCCTGTCTGTCCGCTTTCCCCTCCTTGGATGACTCCCGGATGCTCATCCTACTTGCAGGGACTTTCTTCCTGCCACACTGAACAGCATTCACAGCTCAACTCAAAAGGTCCCCCCAAAGTCTCCCTTCTCTCAATTCTCTAGGGAGCCTAAGACCCAGAAGCTATAAAGTGGCCAGTAAGCAGGTGACAAACATCTGATGCTCCCCGGCCAGGCACAGGGCCAGCCAGCCTAGGTCACAGATGACTACTGGGAACCAAAGAGTCTGTGGTATGACACTCAGCATGAGCACGAGGGCTGGGCAGTGACAGCTGGCCCACCACTTGCTGGGTTGTCTGGGGAGTTGCATGCATGAGCTCACAGCTGTGATTCTTATGGTGTGCAAGATATATATTTTCCTGGTACATATTAGAATTGAGATAAAAACTAGCAAAGCAAACCTATGATTTAATGAAACGTGGTATAGCTATAAAGCTCTCCAAGTTAGTTTTAAGAAGCAAGTTTCAGAGTCATGTGTTTTACTCCTTTTGTGTAAAAAAACAAAATTGATGGGACTGGGAGACATGCATGTCTACCTCAAAGAATGCACATGGAAAGTAATGATGTACTGTAATTAGAGGACCTGGGTGGCTATGGGTGGGCAGAAGGCAAACTTCATTTTATGTGCCCGTTTGCACATTTTTGAATTCCAAACCATGTGAATGATCAACCATTCAAGATATATTTTTTATAAGCCCTGTGGCTTCACATTACTTAGAACAAAGCAATTTAAGTAAAAATACTAAATGATAAAGTAGGCTGGTGAAACTCAGCGAATGACGCTGCGACATAGGCTACATGAGGCCCATTCCAATACCACAGGCCCTGTTTTAAAAGTCTGGCTCTGATGTTCCAGAGGTTCTTGGACCTCTGAATCCATTCTTGGGGCCAAACTAAGCAGCTGCTCAACTGGCAGTGGGGGCTGCTGGGAGCCAAGGGTAAATCCTTCTACAGAACCTTGCCATAGGCAGGACAAGGTCAAACTCCACTTTAGAAAACCTGCCTGCGGCCAGGTGTGGTGGCGCACACCTGTAATCCCAGAAGTCGGGAGGCTGAGGCAGGAGGCCAGCCTGGGCTACATAGGGAGTTCAAGGCCAGCCTGAACTACATAGCAAGATCCTATCTCAAACAAAACAAAACAAAATAAAACACCTGCCTGTGACGCCCTGTGTTCTATCCACATCCACCCAGGTAGAGTGCTGCCTTAGAACCACTAAACACTCAGTGACCCATGTTCCAGGGCCCGTGCTGGAGCGGGGACCTGCGACCAAATAGACCCAAGTCCTGATACCACGGAAAGGGCTGGTGGGCCAGCAGGGAACCAGTGGCAGGCACTCAAAGACAGCAAGAAGCTAGCATAGTCTGGGCTTCAGAGGGGGTGGTATGAGGAACTGAGGGAGCCCTAGAGAGAAAGATTTTTAAATTTGCCTATGGACAATCAAAGATGAGTTCCCAGGAGGTGACAATGGATTTGGACCGTGAAGGGTAAGCAGGGAGCCTGTCAAGTGGGACCGCAGCGGCAAGATTACATTCCAGGTGTCAGAACAGTACGTGCAGGGGAAAGAAACAGAGCCTGCTATCACCAGATGAAGGACCGGGGTGCTCAGGAGGCTCGGTGTGAGCTGCAGAGGAGCAGGGCCCCGGCCCCTCTGTAGGCACAAGGCACCAAGACACCAGCTTGATGATTGCTGGACTTGGAATCAAGACTGCAGCTGAAATGCAGTGAGCGGCTTCCTTTCACGTTGGAGTTGGGAAGCGTGGTACGCCCTGCCTCTGGGCCTCAGTTTCCTCACCTAGAAATGGGGATAAATGTTTCTTCCTTAGAGAGCTCCTGTTAAATTCTGTATCAGGGAGCCAGGCAGAGTTCCCTTGACAAGTGTTTGCCAAACGAAGGAAGAACAGGACACCACCCTGCATTAGGCCACCAGAGCTCATCTGCCTGTTTGCCTATGGCTGAAGCTGAAGTACGGTAAGGAAGTCCATTCACTCAACCTGTATTTACTTAAGTGCCAAGCTGATGTCCTGGTGATGACTCAGAGAAAGTGGTGGGGAGAAATGTAGAGCCCAGAATCTGGGACTCCCGGCGATTTATCACCACCCTCCAGGGTTGGGGCAACCTTCTACAGCATTCTATGCTTTACCAGGCCTTTGCCCCTGCTGTGTCCTCTGTGGTCTCCACCCTGGGAACTCCTAAAATTAGAATCTGGTTCTTTTCATCTCTGCAACTAGAGTGCCCAGGTAGAGATTAGCACTGAACAACTGTTTAAAAACAAAACCTGGGCGTGGTGGCACATGCCTATAATTCCAGCACTCAGGAGGCTGAGGCAGGAGCATCACTGTGAGTTCGTTCCAGGCCAGCCTGAACTACATTGGCCCTGTCTCAAAAAAAAAAAAAGATAATTCTCAGCTGTTCGTTAAAACCTGGTGAGTGCTGGACTGTCAGAACTGAGA
This sequence comes from Erethizon dorsatum, assembly GCA_028451465.1. Lineage (NCBI taxonomy): Eukaryota > Metazoa > Chordata > Mammalia > Rodentia > Erethizontidae > Erethizon > Erethizon dorsatum. Next base: position 100,849,252 of record CM051827.1, on the reverse strand, counting down.
GGTGGAAACAGGGTAACAAACCCTCAACCAAATCCTCCACTTCAAGCCCACAGGGCTGCAGTGCAGAGACTTTTGAAGTCAGTCAGACCAAGTTCAAATCTCAGCTATCCTCAGAGTGACACTTGCTTCTCAGCTCAGCAAAACCCTGGGCTCAGGCTCCAGCACACAGGAAGATATCCTCACGCCCCACTCCATGCCCTTTTCCTCCCAATTCTGAGTTCTGGGGATCCGAGGCCCACTGAGTGTCCTCACCCCAAGCCATTGATGAGGTGCTGGTTCCCACACATCGGGATGAGATGACCACATTGCATAATGTGCCAAACACTTGCCCATGTCCCCTTCCTCAGCACTACTCCGGAGCTAGGCTTGCCCTGCAGCAGGCTGAGTCAATATTGGCAGAGGGAGGGCAGGAGGTACCGCCCTCAGAGGGGGGAGGGTGCGGCCTGTGGTGGGAGGATCCCAAGCTGGCAGAATCCAGACATCACTCCATCTTGTCCTCCTCTCACAGCTTCCTGCCTGATTTCAGAAGGCTTTCTAAATGCTTGGTGCACAGGTCTAAGGAGGGTGAGGAGAGGTGTGGCAGGGGTTCACCTGAGCCATGACATCTCTCATTTTATTTATTTTATGCAATGTTTCCTTTCTAAGATTTCATTTGAACAAAGTTCTGGGCATTAAAAAAGAAAGCAGCCCAAGAAACTGCAGATTGTTAACAGCCTCATTTAATATGCACGGAGCCCTGGTGATGAGGACACTCAGCAAATAGAGGCCAGGGCTAGAACCTGAGTTCTCCTGACTCCTCCTGGAGTTTCACCCTGACCCCATATATCCTGCTGACTCCCGTCAAGAGTGATGGGCTGACCACAGAAGCCTGGCCTTTGGGTGACCTCTGGCACTGATTCTTCCTGCAGTCATTTTCTTCAAGCCTCCTAGTGATGACAGGACTCTTGCATGACTGAGTCGCCCTACACCCCACAGTGGCCCCGGAGGCAGAAGGCGCTCATCAATGTCTAGAGCAGAGAGGAGAGGACGCTTATCGGTGGCACCAGCGAGTCACTGGGCACCCTGCCAGGGGCTCCTCAGACATCCTGATTTAACCACCACGACGAACGTGCTCTGCTCTGGGGACAGATTGCTCCCACTTCAGAGGAGAACATGGGAGGCTGAGAGAAAGGAGAATAATCAGAGGGTCCTGGACCTCCGTGAAGGTTCAAGCTGGGGGGAGGGGGTGTCTCTAATGCCAGATTTTGTTGTTCTTCCTGCTCAGGCCCTCCCCCTGCTTTGGGTACTGGCCTCAACGGAATAAGGTTTTTACCTGGTTCTTTCTGTGTAGGCCAAATTTCCACTCCAGCAGCTCTCTAGGCCTTGACCATTCCAATCTGAGATGGCCCCAGCTCAAGTTTAGGAACCTTTTGGCCACTTTGCTGGATTTTGCTTTAAGTCAAAGATGGGTAACTATGGCCCCCTGAGCCAAATCCAGTCTGCAGCTTAGGATGGGCTTTACATTTCTAAGTGACTGGGAAGTGGGGTGACTAATATTTTGTGATATGTGAAAACTAAATGAAACTCAAAGTGCAGTGAGCACTAATAAAGTTTTATTGTCCACACCCATTTGTGTGTGTTTATTATTTGTGGCTGCTGTCCTGCTACAACAGTGCAGCTAGGTGGCTGGGGCAGAGACCCCACGGCCCACGAGCTGACAATATTAACTATCAGGCCCCTTATAGAAAGTCTGTCAATCTCTGATTTAAATCCCAGGTCCCTTAAGCTGCTTGCTATGTGGAAACCCAATGCATGAACTGGAAAGGATTTTTGAAGTCTTCCAAGGCAAAAACACGTCATTGCTCCTAAATAACTGAAAAGGAATATATCCTATAATGGGATGTTAAATCCAGACAACTGGCTCCCTGGGCTGTGTGCATGGTACTTGGGTCAGGAACTGGCCCCTAGAGAAGCTGGTATGAGTATGCATTCAGTGGTTAGATGGGCATCAGTTCAAGTAAGATAAAATTAATTGGTTAAGTCTGAGCATATACAAAGGTTACTGTCACTCTCAGCAAACAAGTTCAAGCCTCAGCTCCTCCATTTCTGTGACCTTAAGAAAGTCCTTTCCCATATAGCTTCAGTTCTCCATAAAAGGTTTTTCAATGGCATAGTAGTGCATGCCTGTAATTCCAGCATTCTGGGAGGCTGAGACAGGAGGATCACAAGTTTGAGACCAGCCTGGTAACTTAGAAACTTAGTAAGACACTATCTCAAAATAAAAAAGGTTAGGGATGTAGCTTAGTGTGAAGGCTCTGGGTTCAATCCCATAACTGAAAGAAAAAACGGGGGGAGTGGTTTCTAAGAATAAATTATATTACGAAGTAGATTGTGCTTCAATGCATGCTCCCAACACTATCCTAGAACATGGGGTCTCAGCAATAAACTAAACCTAATCCCTGCCTGTGGAACTTGATAATTTTAGTCCACAGCTAGGGAAGAAAATAAATACATGTCATATATTGGGTGGTGAGTGGTATGAAGAAAGTGTGAGAGTGCTGTTTCTTCATCGTGGTGAGACATGTCTGTAATGGGATATTACAAAGCTGTTGGAAAGAATGCAACACATCTGTATGTACTTGACATGGAGAAAGCCCCAGGGTAGACTGTTTTTAAAAAAAAAAGTATAATGTATACAGAATGCACATTTTACTTAAGGAAGAGGTGTTACCAAACTTGTACAATGACACCTGCTGTGTTTTCAGAGAAAAACAGGGTATTTACCTCTAAGGCTTGGGGGGTGAGCAGAATGGGTCACACAGAGCAAAACAGAAATGCAAACCGGTTGCACAAACATCACATTTACAGGCATGCGCCTACCTGTGCACAAAAAGAGGTAAATATCTAACAATGACAGCTGGGATAAAGAAGGTGTTTATCCTTTCACTTTGCTATTCCCCTTTAGTTGGCTCCATTACTTCTGTATTTAGAAGAAGGAAAATTCAGCTTTTTTTTCCAGTTACATCTGAGAATTTTATTGGACACAGCTCCAGTGCCAGAGCCTGGCAAGCCCAGCACACTGCCTTCTAAAAGTCTCAGAGCAAATGTAGTCCTGCAGTGTAGCACTCTAAAGGTTTTCTATCACTAGGAGACAGAGAGCTGCTCCACAGATGTATGAACGGTGAACTCTAAGCGATAAACATCCAGTGGAGAGAAAAACAACACTCAAGTTCATCCTTATGCACAGAGAATTCTGGGTGAGGGGGGCATCCTCACTGGTCAGGAGCCTGATGGGTGAGAGGTGGGTCCTGCTCCTTGGCATGGGGCAGATGGGGAAAAGAACAGGGTCCACAGATCATGGGACTCGGACACTGTGAACTTCCAAGATGATCAGTGGCCCGTGCCTGTGTGCCAGGAACGTTGTGCAGGAATGGGGGGGGGGTCCTTTACTTCACATTCTTCGGCTGGTGACACTGAGACCCCAGAGGCTGAGCACTTCTGCGAGGGTGAGGACTGTGACCACGCCCACAAACAGCCAGGCCTGCTGGGCCATGCCTGGCACAGTGCCGCTGCCCAAAATGCTGATGGCAAAGTTGGCTACCAGGCCATTCAAGCCCACACTCAGGCCAGTGCCTGGCTGGAGGAAACTCTTGTAGATAGAGGCTGGCATCATGGTGTAGGGCGATGGCACTGAGGACTGACACCACCATGCCACAGAGGGCAATGACCTGAGCTGTGACCACTGGGATAGATGATGAGCTTCATGATCAGCTCCAGCCACTGGCAAATGGGGCCGTGTACAGGCAGTACCCACAGCTGTGGGAGGGAGGCAAGGTGAGCCCTGAGCAGCACGGGTACCAGGGGCCAGGACCCTGGAGGGAACTTTGTCACAGCTGGGAGGGCCACTCCATGCTATGGAGCAGCTGAGTGCTCAAGGAATACAGAAACGCTGTCCGTTTCTTTCCTCTAGCTGGCCTGCCCATCTGAGACAGTTCCCCCTCTCTCCAGCAGACGGCCGTGCTGCCAGCCATCTGACCCATCTGGGGCCCACTCTACTGCAGTAACGGGCCTGTGCTCCAAGTCTGCTGCACAGGCCCTGCACTCCTAAGTAAGTCTCAGAGCTGCTGACCCAGAAGGTGGGTGTTAATCCCTGTCACTACTGAGGACACAGCTCCCACAAGAGGTATCCTAGGGAGTGCCGTTGCTGACACTGGCCCTTTCCTACCCACTCCCAAACTCCAGGGCAGGGAGCGAGAAGCTCTGGCCTAAGCAATTCGGGCAGATGTTCTGTCCAGCAGAGGCCTGGGTACCCAAAGGTTCCATCAGCTGAGGATCGACAAGAAGAGCTCTCTCCCTTTCCAGGGTATGGAGGCCCTGAGGAGACAAAAGTCAGGAAAATGGAGGAGGAGAGCCCTACCTTTTTCCTACCCAGGTTTGAGGCCTGGGAGTCTCTGGCTCAGTTACTACAAAACCCCAATGTTTATGCATCAGCTACTGCCAAGCCTAGTGGCTGGGTGACAGAGCCTCCCAACTCCATTCCACCCCTCCTTCGGAGGGAGGTAACAATTGGAGGTTTGTTTTGGTGGCCAGAGCTGGGCCTGCCAGCCTGGACACAGTCTCTCTGAGCCCATGAGTCCAGCCAGGAGCCTTGCTGGCCTCTGTCATCCTGGGGACACTGGTTACCAGACTGAATGGCTTTGTCACCTCTAGAAGTGAGGTGAAGGAAGGAGGTGGCAGGCCCCAAGCCAATGCCACACACTTTCTCCTTTGTTCCAGGCCTCCCCAGCTCTGCGAGTCTGGCAGGGAAGGGGAAGCTAGATGTCTGTATCCTTGGTGCTGGGGCCCTGACACCCTGTGACCAGGAGGCACTGGGCACAGCTGAGTTCCCTGAAGTCAGAAGCTGATTATGGGGGATTTGGGGCTGACCCAGCTCTGAGGCAAGTAGGGCTGAATCCCTGAATGGCTCAGCACTGGACAAGGATCATCTTAGGACTGTTTACATTGTTCGCTCAGCCAAAATAGCCACGCAAAGGGTCTTTCCAACTGAAAATAGCCACCATCTTGGTTCAGGACACAAGGCCAGACTCACCACAGCCACCAGCGGTAGTGAAGCCTCCATTTTACAGAGAAAACCAAGGCACTTCTCCAAGGTCGTAACTTCATTTTGTTTCCATTCATGGAAGGGTTTCAGTTGTCAAGTCGTATCTAATCCAACTGTTAAAAGACTCCTACTGCACAATTTCTGCTAATGTGAAGTGGATGGAGGATGGTACTGAACACAGGGTTGTGAAAAAGAAAAAAGAATCTTTTTAAAAACTCCATAGAGGCTGGGCGTGGTGGTAAGACAGGAGCATCTCTGCGAGTTTGAGGCCAGCCTGAACTGCACAGTGAGACCCTGTCTCAAAAAAACCCAAAAAACAACAACAACAACAACAACAACAACAAAAAAGCCATTCCATAGACTACCTCAGCTCTTCTGTGACAGCCTATCTGGGATAATTCTCCTTCTCTTCTCTGGCCTCAGTATCCCCATCTGTCAAGTGGAGGGCTAAGCTATGGGCTGGAAGGTCTTCTGCTCTGACTTTCCTCAATCCTCTAATATCTTCCTGGAAAAGCTGGCAGCATGTTTTGTAGTGAAAGGCTCATGTGTGGCTTTTGGTTTTTCATTGGACCTTGAGGACACTGAAATATTTCTCACTCACAGGACAGCTGTGAAGATTGCAGAAGAAAATGTACATGCAAGTCCCTTTCAAACTATCCAGGAGCTGACCCAAATTCAGGCAGATGGGTGGGAACAAAGAAACCTAAGGCAGGGCAGGGCCACTATACCTACCTCAGGCTCTGGGCCTGGCACTCTCACCATGTGCCATCTCAGCAAATCGGCCTCCTGTAAGCCCCTAATGGGAGGAAGTGACCAGTGGGAAACTCATTGATTTATCTAAGTAATACTCGCAAGCCAGGTATCCTGACTCCCCCAAAGCTCACACTGCCCAGAAGTCAGACTTCTAAATACAGGCTGAGGCCCACATACAGGTCCCTCAGGCCTAGACAAGTGTAATGCGTGAAAGGGAGTCCAAGGAAACAAGGAACATTCATGAAGTATCTATGGGGACAGATACCCATGATCTTATCTCTGAATTCTTACAAACATTCTAATGACAAAAACTGTTTTCATCTGCAGATGAGGTAACAAAGCTAACCTGGGATTCAAAACCACATCTGCAGGACTTCAAGCAAATACCTATCCTCTGTACTGTTACAGGCTGTCTAGGGGGCTCACTCCTGCCTGGTGCCCAGGAGAGATCGTGGGCGAAGCCCTGGCTGGCCAGGTGATTCCACCTGTTCCCTCCCTACTTCCTACTAGGATAAGCTCATTACTGTGAGTCACAGAGGAGCCTAGTGGAACACATGGAAATCAGCAGAGTCAATCCCCAGTTCCAAGAAAATAAAGAGGAAGAGAGCAGAACCAAGGCATCTGAGCTGGACACATCCCACACACAATACACCTCTCTGGGCCTTAGTTTAATATTTGGCACAAAAAAGGCTGTGGTGTTGATCAAATCAGAGGTTTCCAAAGGCAAGGGCTATTTTCCAGAATGTATACAAGATAATCAGAGAATTTAGTAAAAAATGTTTAGTGTAACTGCTATCTTTGTCCTTGTCTTTTGAGGTTTCTACTCATTTACTCATGTAACAGTACAACATATGAATTTATAAATATGGATAAGCCACTGGGAAGAGAGGTGCTTCAAAATGATTTTCTGGTAGACTGTACACTGTGGTTTGGAGAGCATTGTGTGAAAAGCGCTCACTGCCACAGCATTTAGAACAGACTAGATGGCACAAAGGCTGCCCTTGAAGACAAACTACTCCCTCTGCACAAAATTCAAGAAATGCTGGCAAAAAGGACAGTGGAGGCAGAAGTGAAAGCCCCTTCTCACTGACCTGGGTTCACATCCACTCAGCCACTTGGTAGCTGTGCGACTTTAGGAAAGTTACTTCTCTTCTATAAGCTCCAGGCAGATAAGAAACTACAGCGGGGCTACACGGTTAACAGCGAAAAGCATTTTCAAAAGCATTTTAAGCGGATGCTGATTTTCTCTTCTACCCTGCTGTCTGCATGCTCAGAATATTTACATATCTACCCAATAAATACACCCAGGTCTGGCATCATGTTTTTTCCTTTGAGGAAGTGTAAAGAGTTATCCCTATCTTGCATGTGAAGAAACCGAGGCCCAGATAAGTTAAGTGGCCCGGGGGTGCTCTGAAGAAACAGAGCAACTATTTGAACTTTCGGGGTCTCAGCTGTTGTCATCAGCTAAAATCTTTTCTCTTGTATTTTATTTAGTTTTCCCCATCTCTGTGGTGCAGCCACAGGGCACTGGGTAACTTCCTCCAAGTCTCCACTCCAGCCTCAGAGCCAAGGCAGGAGGGAGCAAGTCTGGCTTGGACAGGTTCGGGGAGGCCGGATCCTGCTGAGTACAGCCTGACTGCTTCTCAGTTCGGTCCCACAGAACATCTCCACAGCCCACAGGAAGGGCAGTTCCGGATTTGGTCCCGTGCTTTCACGTCCCAGGCTTAAAAAGGGTACAAAGCAGGAGGGAAAATCCAAGTAGAAGAGAAATGTTTTAAACTGGGTGTGGTGGCGCTCACCTGTAATCCCAGCTGAGGCGGATGGATCACCTCAGTTCGAGGACAGCCTTGGGCTATATGGTAAGTTCAAGGCCAGCCCGAACTACATAGCAAAAACCTGTCTCAAGAAACAAAACAAAAGAGCTGGGCATGGTGGCCCACGCCCACAACCCTAGCATTTGGGAGGCTGAGGCAAGGGGCTCGCCGCAAGTTCGAGGCCAACCCAGGCTACATAGTGAGTTCAAGGCTAGCCTGAACTACATTAGTGAGCCCCTGTCTCAACAACAACATAAAAAAAAAAAGAAGAAGAAAGAAAAGAAAAGGAAACTTTTAAAGAAAAATGTGATCTGTAAATATTCTATACAAGAGCGAAGGCGGCAGGGAGGAAGGAGACAACGCCCTACCCACAGAGGGGCTCAAAAAAAGATGGCTTGTTGAAAAGAACCTCTAGGGCAGACTCACGAAGAGCCCCTGCAGGACAAGCCAGTTCCCAGAAAAAGATCTTATCTAGGGAGTCGTTTGCTTCCAATAAAAAGCCCTCGTCCTCCTGAGGACAGGGTCTTCTTCCCACTCGAGGTCGTGGGGACGCCCTCAACCCCACCCTGGTACTGCCCCGCCGTCCCAAGCGCGCCTCCTCGGAGCGTATCTCCACTGGCCCTGGCAAAAGCTTGGGGTCCGCGCTACTCTGGGAGAAGGAGCGCGGAGACCAGCCGTTCACTTCCATCCCGGGAGCGGGCATCTCTGCGCTCGAGCCCCGGCCCGTTGGAAGCGCCCTCCGCCTCGGCACCGCGCGGGCGCTGGGGAAGCGCCTCTGGCCGGCCAGCGGATCTGCAGCCATGCGGGGGCGCGGGACAAGCGGCCCGGATCCCGCCTGGAGCGCGGGCGGGTCCCGCCTCCTCCGCTCCGGCCAGCGCCGGGGCCCGGCCGGGGGCTCGGCCCGCTCAGCCAATGGGAGCCGCGCTCGGGCCCCCTCCCCCGCCCGGGAAGAGCCGACGCAGGGCAGCCGCCTCGGAGGCCGTGCGCGACGTGCGGCGCTGGGCCCCGGGTTCCCGGCCCCCTCAGAGCCGCGTGGATGCACCGCGCCCCGGAAGGAAGCCGGTACGCGGTGCGGGCGCCCAACGCGCACGCGGCGCCCTGGCGCCCACTCGATCCTGAGTCCCGGCCCCGCTGTGCCCGGGCCCGCGCCGAGCTGCGCTCCGAGAGACGCGCCGCGCGTAGCGGGCGCACGGCATGGCCGGGCGGCCGGGCGCCCTGGGTCGGCCGAGGGGCCCGCGGGGGCCCGCCTTTGTCCCGGGCGGGGAAGGCCAGCGGCGCGCGACTCACCTTGCTGCTGGGCTCCATGGCCGCGCTGCGCTGGTGGCTCTGGCAGTGCCGGGTTGCGCGGGCGGCGACAAGCGGACGGGCGGCGCTCTCGGAGGAGGTTCCGCTCCGGTCTTCGGACTCCGACTGCGACTGATTCCTCCCGCCTGTGGCCCACAGCGCGCGAGTGCACTCACTCCGGGACCGGACCCCGGGCTCTCGACCCGCACACCCGCACGCGATACCTCCAGCCTCCGAGCTCCCGAGCGCGCGCCGGCGGAGTGTTTATAGGACCCCAGCCATTGGCTGGCCGCTTGGTGTGTCAGGAGGGAGGGGCGTGTGGGCGGGGCCTGGACGAGCACGTCCGGGGAGGGGCTCCACGGGGAGGGGGTGGGGGGAGGGCCGGGGGAGGGGCGGAGGGCTTCTGACCCGTGCCTAGTTCTGCTGGCTGATCCGAAGGCGCTCGCTGTGTGACCTTGGGCAAGTGCGCTCACCTCTCTGAGCTAAGCAGCCTCTAGTAAAATGGAGGAGCTGGTACCCGGCTGTAAGGCAGGCTGGGAGCCGCCTAGCGTAGCGCTTCAGAGCTAGGACTCTGTATTCCTCTGTCCTGGGTAACTTAAGGTAAACTGATAATAATAATAGTACCATCTCCTAGGGTTGTTGTGAAGATTAAGCGAATTCGTATTTGTAGAGCATTTTGAACTACGTCGTTCTACCACGTGGAAAGTGGTTTTCAATTCTTTATTAGCGAGGCTACAGGAGGTCTTGCTCCCTGATTGAGGCCTGCCTTGCTTCCCCCTTTCTCCTCCACATTTCCTGTCCCCAAGCTTTTTGCACTTCGTCTTGTGACAGTCTGGGTGCATCTAGGGTAACACCGAGTTGAGGAACATGAGAGGAGACAGGGTAACTGAATGGTTAAGGGCACGGGAGGCCTTGGCATCGAAGCAGCTTATCTGCGAACCGCTGGTCTGCGAGCCATGGCTTTCTTATGGGTAACATGTGATTCCTAACACAATCCAGGAGCTGTGGTGAAAGTTACACTTTTAAGATGTGCCCACGATGTGGTTAGCATGTGGATGTTTACTGGTGGTGGTGCGGGTATTGTGATCTGATTTCACCGCATTTCCTCTTCTAGACCTGTGCCTTAGGGACACAGTGAAGGAAAAGTCCTCCAGTCTCAAGGAAAGCCCTGGCCAGTCCCAGGTTAGTCTGAAGGTCCCTTTCTTGGTGGAGGGGACCATGATGCGGTTTCTTTTGGAAACAGAAAGGCTAAGATGACCCTTAGCATTGCTGGGCAGTATGCCCAGTGCTGGCCGAGGGGCATCCAGTTTGGGCATGGAGCCCTAGAATGGAAAGCAGTCCCTTTCTGGGCACAGCCCTGCCCATGGCTCCAGTTTCTGGATGCGAAGCCTGGTAAGTTTGGGCCGCCTTCCACCTCTGTCTTTATCAGGGTATGGGGGTCTTGCTGACTCCTCCCACATCACTTCATCCTCCCTTACTCTCTTGTGGTCTTCAGGACCTTTATATTCTCTGGTCTTCCCTCCCCCCTCCAATCCTGGACCCTGCGAAGATCCTGCTCCTGTATCTGACAGTCGAGGAGAGAGCGATTCCTGAGCCTACCGTGAAGGCCCTTCTTCAGGGCACCGGGTTGCAAGCTCAGCCTCATCCTACACACCACCCCGTCACATCCGCACCCTTGCTCAGGTTGTCTCCTCTGCCTAGGAAGCCCTTCCTCCACCTCAGTGTGCCAAAAAGTGTCCCAAGAATGGGTCTTCCTCCAGGAAGAGCCCCTGCTTTCCCAAGCGGGGGTCTTTCTGTTCTTCATCACTTGGTGTTTCTTAGTCTGCTGCTGTCATCTGACTGTCCCCTCCATCCATATATTGTGAGCACCTTAAGGATAAGATGAAGGAGTGGAGGAAGGAACAAGTGAAGCAACTAGTCTGTCTGTCTTTACTTTCCCATGGCCAACACAGTCTTTCCTTCAGTAACTTCTGGGTTTTGCTACCTCCCTGCTTAACGTCTCTCCTGGCTCCCATTTCCTTACACAGCCAGCCCACTGGATATGCTGCTGCCCAGGTGCCGGCCCTATGCTGGCCCCTTTCCCAGGGACGGAGGCATGAGAGTCAACCACTAGCTTCCTGGGGACCCCAAACTGGAGGGGACATGAGGAAGGATGAGTAGCAGCAACATCGAGTCGAGTATGGGTTAAGTGTATGTACAAGAGCAGAGCTCATGCCACAGGAGAAGGTGAGGGAGTGGAGAGCCCTTGGGGTGGGGGCATGCTGTGCAGGGTTTTGAAGACTGAATATGAATTCACTGAACAGATGGGAGGGAAGCCATTCTTGGCAGGGGAAGAGCAGGTGCGAAAGCAGCAGAGCATCAGAGGATGCCGGCCCAAGGGACTCCAGAGACTCCACCGACTGCACCCAGAGATTGAGGTGGAGCCCAAGATTTAAACTTTGGAGTTCCAGCTCTCTGGCTTCGTTTTTGTTTTGTTTTTGCCAAACACCCCTGAGTATGCTCCTTCTCTCCTCTGAGCCCCAAGACCCATGTCTATAAAATGGGCACAACAGTCCCCTCCTGGATCAGCCTGGGGGAGGGCGGGCGGAAGTATATAAAGGTTTATCCACATAACTGTACTGTACTAATTTCTGATGTCAGCAGTTCAGTCAAATCCCCATCCCCACGGTTGGTGCCACTGGAGGACAAAGCAGAGTAGCCAGAAAAACAGCCTTTACCTTTGCCTCACCCACCATACCTGCCCAAACAGACCCCCATTACCTGCTTGAAATTCCGCTTCTCTGCATTCTCTCTCTTCTACGTGTTTTATGGCCCCTGGAGGCTACTGTGAGAGATCAGTTTACCATGAGCTGCAGACGCTGGGTCAGAGGTTAGACTCTGGTTAATAAGGATGTGGCTCCTCTGGCCACCTGACATGCCTTAGGCAGAGTTGGGGCAACAGAATGTAACTCCATCTGGGGAGGGAGCACCAGAGAGGGCCTGAGGTGGTAGCATTGACCTGGGAGAGGGGACACAGGCAGAAGCCTGGAAGGGTGGCTTGAACCAGAGTGCGGCTAGCTAGCCTTTGTGGTGCACCTAGCTGGTAGGGGTTTGGGAAGGAGAAGAGATGGAGGTAGAGTGAAGAGATGGGGTTAAAGTGGTGGGATCACAGAGGCTCCCAAAAGCCAGGCACAGGAGTCAGTGTTTTATTCAGTGGGCAGTGGGGAGCCCCTGGGAGTTTTTGAGCAGATAAAGGACCTAAGGAAATCCCAGCCTCCCTACAACCTACCCTACTTGAGGCTTTAGGGGGAGATGAGGAGGTGGCGGAGCTCCGGCATTCAGCCTGGATACACCTCGTGTCCCCTCTCCAGTCTGTGCCCACACTGGTAGCTTTGTTCTCTGGAGGCTGACTTCAGTCCTGGAAGGAACTAGAGCTTTGCTGGGTTCATTCCAAGCAGTTCCAGCCCCAGCCAGTCTGGAGGGAAAAGGCTCCCTGCGACTGGGGGACTGGTGGGGAGGTGCCAGGTGCACATGCTCCAGCGGGTGCCTGGTGCGTGCCTCAGAGCACGCAGTTGGGCCCCTGGGGCTGAGGGGTGGGGCGGTGCTCTGTAGGGCGGGTCCTAGAGGCCAGAGTCAGGAGTGAGTAAGGCTGGCCTGAGCCTGGAAAAGGCTCTTTCGCCTTTAAAGGTAAGCATCCCTGGTGTCAGGGAGAAAAGCCTCTGCTGAGTCAGCAGCTGCTGATGCAAGGGGGGCTGGCAGGTGCTGGATCGGGAGAGCCCCTAATCTGCAGGATGTTTTGCAACTCACATCCTCCTGGACTGCAGGCTAAACATGGTGTTTGCAAGGCTGGCATTCCTGCTGGGCCAGGCAGGACAGTTTTGCATGTTTAATATTTTCATTCTGATTTGCACACCTGCTCAAACCTCCTGCTCCCAGAAAGCTCTCCGGCATCCCTTCCTGATCCTTCCGTGTGCCTCTCCCTGGTCCTATGCAAGTGATATCATTGGTGTCACCACCTGCTCGATGCTGGAGGATACTGAATGTAGACCACCTGCTCCACGCCTTCAGAGCACTAGTGCCTCTGGGATAGGAGCCTCGCACTTGCCATACTTAACCCTATCTCATCATCTTCTCCCCACCGCTGCTAGTTTGCCCACCAGATATGGTGTCTTCCTGACTTCTCTCTTTTTCCCTCATTTCTAGTATCCAGTCAGTCCTGTGGATTTTGCCCTTCCAAAAGACTATTGGAACCCAGGAGTGGTGGCACACGCCTGTCATCCAGGTTACTCAGGAAAATCTATAAGGCCAGCCTGGGTGACATAGCAGTACCCTTAATGATATCCTGTCTCAAAGTAAAACAATAAAAATAAAAAGAGCTAGGGATGTAGCGCAGTGTAAGACCTTGGGTTCTATCCCTAGTACTGCAGAAACCAAAAACAAAACAAAATGATGAGACTCCATCTCTTCTGGTCCATCCTTGAAGTCCCTCCTCCAATGCAGGCTAGAGCCACTGCTCCTGCCTCCTTCCACCTGCTCCGGAAGGAGTCTCTCCAAAACGCACAACTGACCGTATCACTACCTCTTTTAAACATCTGTCCACAGCCTAAGACAACATGGATATCTCTCACAGACATCTTGTTGAGGTCATATGCAAAAGAGTGGGGCGGTGTGAATATAAAGCTCAAAAACAGGCAAGACTGCGTGGGACTGGAGCGTGTATCTGAAGAACCCTTCCCTCCTGGAAGGGAGGGTCTCAACTACCAGGAGAGCTGATAATCAGGGTGAGACAGGTGGCAACCAGATCAGCACTTCTGGTGTTTTCCTTTTGCCCTAAGTGTTGATAAGACTCAACATCACACAGTTACAGGGGTATTTTGTCATCATGGATTTTTTGCACTAATTTTGATTTTTCAAAAACATTGCATTAAGCTGGGCATGGTGGCGCACGCCTGTAATATCAGCATTCAGGAAGCTGAGGCAGGAGGATCGCTGCAAATTCAAAGCCAGCCTGGGCTACAAAGCAAGTTCATGGCCAGCCTGAACTGCATAGCGAAACCCTGTCTCAAAAAAAGACCAAAAAAAAAAAAAGTTTGCATTAAGATTATAATTTATGTTGATGGCTCAGTTCTTTTTGGGATTCCTCCTCTCCTCAAATTTTACATGGGAGGATAGTGCTTCCTTGCTATATCCTATTCCTGACCTTGTTTGGTAATGTTTCTTCTTAATCAGGCTGCTGGTACACAGGGGTGTACTGTTTGTCTGTGTACAGGAAGGATTTTTGCACTTTTCTGTATGTATATTATGCTTGAATTATTGGAGGGGGTGAGGGCTGAGCATGGTGGTACATGCCTGTAATCCCAGCTACTCCAGAATTGAGGCAGAAATTCTGGCTCTGAATCAAATGCTCAAAGCCAGCCTGGGCAACTTAACAAGATCCTTATTCAAAATAAAAAGGACTAGAGGAGTAGCTCAGTAGTAGGACACTTGCTTAGTGTGTGTGAGGCCCTGGGTTCAGTCCCCAGTACTAAAAAAAAAAACAAAAGAAAGAAAAGATTTTGCATTTAAAGTCTTTCTGCGCTTCCAGGGTAATGTCTCCTGTCTGCTTCCTCCAGTGTCCCCGGCACCAAAAAACAGTAGCTGCTACACACTGGGTCTCAGTACATAATTGCTGAATGAAGACAATATTTTAGTTAATCCCCACAGGAACTCTAGTAGTATTTTTCTCTTCATTTGCTAAAGTTTGGGGAAATAAAGTAATTTGTGCCCAAATTATGCAGGCACTGAGCTTTTGCCCCTCCATTAAATGAAAAACAAAACAGCGTCCAGCCTGCAGTACTTCTGCAGGTCCTTGACTCAGCACCAGCAGTGAAGCAGTTTACCGTGCCTGACTCTTATCACTTAGATTGCTATTATTTGAGCCTTATCTTCCCCGGAAATAATGACGTCTTCAGGTCAGGGCTCAGGCATCTCTCTCTTCCATTGTCCAACAAGTTATTTGGCACAGGAAATAAGCTATAAATGTTTAATAAATGAATGAATCAAAGAATGAATGAAGAAGTAGGCTGTCGGAAGTACGTGGCAGGCAGAGCGCAGGTTTCGGAGGTAGACTTGCTGGCTGTCTTTGCATGTGTTCCCTTACCTGAGTCTCACTTTCCCCAACTGTAAAATGAGAATAATGTCAGTACTTACGTCAATGATTGTGATTATAAAGGGAGAAAATGACTAGTGGATGGCTGACATACTTGAAAATTGTAACTCTTATTATTTCCAACTCTTTATAGCCTCAAAGCCCAATTTACTTCAAGGTAGCAAGCACCTACTTCACTTGATTTCTGTTTTTGTTTTTCTGTTTTTGTTTGAGACAGGGTCTCATTACCTAGTTCAGCCTTTAAACTCACTATGAAGCCCAAGGTTGGCCTTGAGCTCATGGCTATCCTCCTGCCTCAGCCTCCTGAGTGCTGAGATTATAGACATGCACATGGTTTGTCTCTCAGTTTCTATGCACTGTTTTTTTAGAGAGGGGAGGCCTCCAAGGTTGGAAGGAGAGGACCTGGTGCAGCCCCAGGAAGGGCAGAATGCTGGAGTAGTCCAGAAGTCTGGCTTTATGGCCCAGCTGCCCCCCCCTGCGGCGCCATCTTTGGTGAGTTTCTTGTTACCTGTGGGCCTTGTTTCCTCTCTGTGTAACTGGCCCACAGGAATCTCTGGGAAGGATTCAGTACCTTGGCCCTGGGGCTAGCGCACAGGGGGCCCTCCATAGAGACTTAGTGTGAGGAATTAACCAGGTGCCCCTGAGGGTGGAGGAACAGCAGGAACACTGGAGGGATTCAGACACCCTGAGAAGTTCAGGGACCAATGGGAAAATCAAAAGGCCAGGTTTGGCTGTTTCATTCTGAAAACTATTATTTTCTCCAGAGAAGTAAAATAGCAATGCTTTTCATATGGCTGTTACTTTCTAACGGGGCAAAACACCTTCCCACAGTCCTTTCTTGAGTCTAGCCCACACCTTTGGCTGAAGGCAAGACCAGAATCATTCACAGATCCACAGCTGGGGGGACTGAGGCACAGGGAAGTGAAGCTCCTTACTTGAGACCACAGTGAGGGAGGGGTTTGTGGTCAGTTGGATACATGTGTAGGGACAGTTTGGGATCCTTAGGTAGGGGTCGATGAGGGGACCGGGCCTCTTCGAGAGGTAGAGAGGAAGGGGTCTCTGCATCTCAGCAAGCAGCTGAGCTGACAGCCAGAGGTTTTTTTGCTTTTGTGTAGCTACGCTGTCCCACAAAAGCCCCTCTTTAGATTACTTTTCTCATCAAAATTCCCCTATTGGGGGGCCGGTGAGATGGCTCAGCGGCATAAGCGCCTGCCTGGCAAGCGTGAGGTCCTGAGTTCGACTCCCGGAACCCACATACGAAAAAAGGGCCGGTGATATCACTCAGCGGCACGGGCGCCTGCTGGTGCACGAGGTCCTGAGGTCGACCCCCCGGCACCCACAAAAAAAAAAAATTCCCCTATTAGCCCACCATACCTATCCCTCAAGCAACAAATCCAATAATTAATCAAGTAGTGACCCTTGGAAGGGGTGGAGATGGGGCCCCTACCCCATAAAACAGGACTGCAGCCCCAGATTGTCCATGTCCCAGCTCTGGGCACCCCTACTCCTTCCGAGTGGCTTTGTACCGCTTCTTCTTGCAATACCTGCAATAAAGTTTTTGCTTTGGACTGGTCTTCTCTGACTCCTCTTCCTCTTTCTACATCAGAGACAGAGACAAACCCAGCTAGGGTGAGTCTGGGGACCCCTAGGCCCTGGACCCAATGGATGTAACATACAAAACCAGGGCTTCTTCACTTCTAGACTCTACCATGCAGCAGTTGGATCAGAAAGGAAGCACACAGCTCACCTGCTAACCCAGCAACCACCACCCAGCCCCTGTCCACCAGTGTAGGCTCCCTGCCCAGCCCCCACCTGCACGCCACCTGGCAGTCACATGCATATTCATCACAGACAGGCTGACTGACTCATTCATTACACTGCAACTGACTCACACTTTACACAGGGGCAGTGAGAACCAGACTAGAGCCTGGAGGAGCCATTCCTTTCCATGTGGAGGTTGAAGACCCCAAGCCTTGGGTAGTCTAACTCGTAAGAAAGGGAAAGTGCTGTGGCTGGCTGGAGACAGGACCTTGGACTTGGAGAATGGAGATCTGCTCAACTCTGGGCTCTGTTACAAATTTGCGGGGCGGGTGGTGCCTAGGGCTTTGCTGTGAAAGGGCTGCCAAAGGCAACGTCCCAGAATTGGCCACAGACAAGGCTGTGAGGGCCCTGCTCTGTGTGGGGATGGGTGAAAGAGTGTATAACTCCTGATGTCACACAGGCACAGTGCGTTCATTAAAACTGTCAAATGGAGATGCACATTCATTGACATGGAAAGAAAGCCACAATATTTTTGATGGTAAAAACAGGTTACAGAAGCATATGCTTGTCACAGTATCTGAAGTAAGTATGCATATATCATGTAGTTGGAGTTCCATAAATGTATGCTGAATGTTAACTGAAATTATCTATGGGTAGTACAATTGGGGTGATTATTTTCTTCTTTTGTACTGCTGTATCTGCACTTTGCTGACATGAATGGGTATTAATTGAGTGATAATTCGTACCTCACAGGGCTACAGTGTGTGTTAACTAAGACATGTATTCATTTGTTCAATAAGTATTTGTTAAGCACCGAGTGTGTGATGGAGTTCGTGAAAGGTGGCCAGTGGTAGAGGCTTGGTAAGTTGGGGTCACTCAAAGATCTGGTTTCCTGGAACTCACAGTGAGGCTGGACCCTTGTGTGCAGAGACTTCTGCACAAAAGCTCTATATCTGTTCTGGATTAAAGGATGTAAAAACAATAGTGTTTCAGCTGCTCACTTCTGTAGTGGCTTTAAGTAGCAATGATTTATTGTTTCTCAGGATTTTGTGGATCGACCACACAGTTCTGCTCCACATGATGTCAGCTAGGGTCACTCATGTACCTGCATTCTGTGGACACATATCCGGGCCATTCTCTCCACATGTCCTCCTCTGTCCCCTGCAGGACAGCCTGGGCTTCCTTACAGAATGGCAGCTGGGTTCCAAAAGGGGGTGTTCCAAAAGGACCTGCCCTAATGTGAAAAGCTTAGTGTGCCCAGCTATATCAGTGTAAATTATTCCTGATATAAATTGTGTTGTTCTCTTAATCTGTAATAAACCTTTCTGCCTGAACATATTGAGACCCTGTCAAAAGAAAAAATAAACATTTCTCTGCAAGTGAATGTTTTCCCAATATGATTTTAATTAATTAATTAATTACTTAAGTTTTTGTGGCACCAGAGACCGAGTCCACGGCCTCACACATGCCAGGCAAGCACTCTACCAGTGAGCTGTACCTCCAGCCTTCCTGACACTTTTTTTTTGGTGGAACTGGGGGGGGCAGGTGTGCAGCACCACACATGGCTCAATGCAATTTTTAATGACCAAATATAGCCTATCATTGATCGAACCAGTGCCCTACTAATGAATACTTTAAGTAGTTTTTATTTTGGAGCAATTATAAGCAATTCTGTGAACAACTGCATACTAAGAACTCAGTACAAATGCTTGTAGGAAAGAGATTACAAAGACATAGGCATTGTTTAAGACGTTGCCAAATTGTCCTTCAAAAATATTGTTTTATGCTTCTACCTGCTATAAAAGGACCTGCCCTTTCACAGTCCTCTGATCAATACTGGGCCTGGTTTGCCTTTTTAGTCCTTGTAAATCAGATCTGTGACAAATGTTATCTTAACATGGTATTTTATTTCTGTCTTTGAAAGAGAGAAAAATCCAGGCATGGTGGGGCATGCCTGTAATCCCAACACTCTGGGGGGCAGAGGCAGGAGAACCACAAGTTTGAGCCCAGCCTGTGCAATATAGCAATTTAGTAGATCCTTTCTAAAAATAAAAAATGAAAAGGGCTGAGGATGTAGCTCAGTTCAAAGGCCCTGGGTTCAACACCCAGTGCTGCAAAAATATGAACAAAAACCTAAAAGGAAAGAGAAGAGTCAAAGTGACCCAGAGCCAGTGCTCCAGTCTTATACTGGGAGGCAGCCCTAATACAATTACAAGGCTGAGGCAGTGCAATGCAGCATCTCTGCCCAGACTCAGGCTGGAGCACTGAAGCACAGTACTAATAGGCTTCTGGCTGTGGCATAGTCACTGTCCTTGCTGTGCCAGGACAAGTCCACTGCTTTCTGTCTATGCCTGTAGGCCTTCTGATGGGCACAGGACACATGGCCTCACCTGCCATGGCCTGCCTGGTCTGACCCTGTCCCCTGTGACCCACTCTGAAGAACCCAGGACTGATGGCCAGCCACGGCTAGTGAGAGTGCAACAAAAAGGATATCCAAGCAGGATGTTCACACTGGTCTTTGTCCTTATGGCCTCCTAAACTCATTAGCTGGGGAACGCCTTCCTGTGTACAAGTTGGGCCCCTGGACTTGGGGCCAGCCTGCATCTTCTTTTTTTTTTTTTTTTTTTTTTTTTTGTGGGTACCGGGGGGACGACCTCAGGACCTCGCGCGCCAACAGGCACCCGTGCCACTGAGCGATATCACCGGCCCCTTTTTCGTATGTGGGTTCCGGGAGTCGAACTCCGGCCTTCGCGCTTGCAAAGCAGGCGCTTACGCCACTGAGCCACAGCCTGCATCTTCTTGACTGTGGAACAAGCAGTGGAACTTTTCTGAACCTCAAGCTTTTCATCCAGAAAATGAGGGCACTATAACTTTCAAGATTATTAACTTCCTGTGTGCCTGATACTTGTCATCCTCACAGGACCCCTCCTAGGTCGAGAGTGTCCTGCTCACTTTACAGATGAGGCCAAGAGAGGCCCAGAAAAGGAAAATAACTTCCCCAAGATTACCTACTTTTTTTTGGTGGGTACCGGGGGTCGACCTCAGGACCTTGCGCGCCAGTAGGCTCCTGTGCTGGGGAGCGGTATCACCGGCCCTTTTTTCGTATGCAGGTACTGGGAGTTGAACTCAGGACCTTGTGCTTGCCAGGTAGGTGCTTATGCCACTGAGCCATTTCACCAGCCCCAAGATTACCTACTAAGTAAGCAGTAGAGCTGGAGATGAGCTCAGGTCAGCCTAGATCAGAGCGTAGGCAGACTCGTACAGGTGCAATGAAGGATTGGCTCAGAGAGATGGTAAGGAGCTCTTCCATAATCTGTGATTACAAGGCAGTTTTAGAACCTGTCACCTGGCTGGATGATGAATTTGAGTTATTCTCAGCGGGCAGGATGGCTGGACTGGGGACTTCTTGGAGAGCCAAGGTTCCTACAGGAGTCTCTGAAAAGATGTCCAATTCTTGCAGAGGGAGGCAGGGCCCTTCCCTGAACACTTGTTACCATCATCTCATAGACATATGTGCTAGGAAACCTTTAACTACATGCAGATATTTGCTATACTCTGCTTTCATGCTGGTTCAAGACTAAATGTACTGTTGCGATTCCCATTCTTTAGATGGGGCTACTGGGGCCGCTGGGGCACAGGGACATTGGCTAACCTGCCAGGGTGGGAGAGCTGAGTTCCTGGCTGACTTAGGAGCTCGCCCTCTTAACCATAGCCCAGGAGTGAGGTGCCCCTGGCTGAAACATTGGCATTTACACAGCCTGTGCCCTGTTACCCCATCAGAGCTGCCTCTCAGCCCTGCTAGGTAACCAGGCAGGGCCATTTTCCACCTTACCCCTTACCGACGAGGCCCGGGGGCAGGGGAGGGGTGCGGCAAAGGCTGCTCAGTCTGGGTAGGGAAATGGTGGGGTGGGAAAATCTCACAATTGTTGTGGGATCCTTGCCTACCAGGGAAGCTGTGACCTCGGCAGCGAGGGCAGGCGGTGCTCCTTTCAGGGAATCAAGGTGTGGCAGGACCAGGAGGGAGTGAGGTCAGGAGAATCCGGCTGGGAAGAGGGGAAAGCCGGTCTCCGGGGGATTGTGGGGGGAAGATAAGGGAGCTAGACAGGCCAAGAATGGGGTTTGGCTTGGAGAGTACTTAGCAGAGAGTTTAAATAAGGGCCATGTGGGAGCGTGGAGCCCTGGGGTTAGAGATTATTGGATGCAAGTTACGATTTTGCTACTTATGAGAATGGTGGGTCTGAGCAAATGATTTTCCTGAGGCCCAGTGCTCTTGTCTGTAAAAGACCTGGAATGCTGTCTGGGTTAAGTCCTGGCTCTGACACTTAGTAGTTGACCTAGGGCAAATGAATTCACCTCTCCGGGTCTCAGTGATTCCAGATGTAAAACGGGCCTGGAAATAAAAGAAATAGCCCCAACAGAGGTGTCAATGAGGATAAAGGGGTCTGGGTGCATGTGTACAACCCTTAGAGCAGGCTTTCCACCTGCTGAGGCTTTGCTACCCTCCTCCTCACCACCACTGCCATGGCTCCATCATCATCGTCATCTTCATATCATCATCATCATCTTCTTCATCATTGTCTACATCAAAGGATTCTCGGGAGGCTTACACAAAGCAGCTTGTATAAACTGTCTGGCACAGGGATTATTAAATAATTATGGGGCAGAGTGACAGGTGCTGTGACATAGGATGATAGAAGGTACAGGAAGACTCACAGGAAAGAGAGACTAGTTCTGCCTCACTGTGTGAAAGAAGGTTGGGAAAGGCTTCCCAGAGGAAGTAGAGTTTTAGTTGGGCCTTGCATGATGTGTAGATGTTCTCTAGAGCCTGGGGAAGACAGGAAGATAACTTGTGCAAAGACTTGACTGTGAGAGAACCTGAGTGTGTCAGAGGAACACGGGCAGTTTCATGAGGCTCCGTGCTCAGGGTGAGGGGCGAGGCATAAGGCTGCACAGGGACATTGGGCCCAGAGCTCAGAGGGCTGGGAGTACCTTGTTGAGGTTTAAATTTGATCTAGTTGGTGGGCAGTTCCTACTTGACAGTATGAGAGAGACTCAAGGATCTTCACTGTTCTAAGTTTGGCAGGAAATTTTGATGCCCACCAGGGATGAGAACCCCTGACACTGGGGGAGGGAGAGTGTCTAAAAGAAGAGACAGGTCCCTTCGAGATGTCTGGTCCAGACTTCCAAGATCTGAGCAGAGAGCTTGACACGGTGAGGAATGGATGTAAGAGACCCTGACCCTCTGCTTCCCACTCCTTTCCAGGGAAGTTGCATGCTCTGATGCCCACATTTACCTCCAGGGCTGTACCCTGGAGATGCTTCTTCCTTGTAGCCCTTTGGCTCCAGCAGGGACAACCAGCCTTCCTTCCTCCCTCCCTGCCAACAAATAGTTTTGAACCCCTCTACCATGTTCAGGCCCTGTGTTGGGCCCTGATGTACCACTGTGAATAAAGTAGTAGTTCCCTCCTCCTCCCTCAAAGCTTTCAGTCAGTCCTGGCTTCCTCAGATCCGCTGATTGCGAAGTGATTTGTCACCAGGAATGTGGCTAAATACAAGACAGCCGAAACAGGAAATCCACCTGGGGGGTTCAAGCAACAGCACCAGGGCCTAGTGGTCCAGTCTTCTGGCCCTGTAGCTTCCTGGTCTACCCCACCCCACCTTCACGAGCCCAGTCTCTTTGTCCTGACTTAGGCTTTGCCTGCCTAACTCCTAGGCTAGGAGAGCCCTGGTGACTACAGTGGGTGTCAGCTGTGCAGCCCACCTTCCACCCCAGCCTACAGAGAAGACAGCAGTTTTGAGCAAAAGCCGAGCAGCTCTTCCTCAGGGCAGGGTCAGAGATGGTTTCCTGGCAGGGTTAGCAGAAATAACAAACATGAGGAAATGACAAGGATTCTGGGGATTTCAGAGCACACAGCTCAGGTACAGGATAGATCCCCGCAGAGAGCTGGGGGTAGGGCTCAGGAAGCAGCTTCCTCACTTCCTTCTTAGAGCTGGCTTTGTTTTCTTCTTTTCTTTCTTCAGGGTCCCTTGCTCACTCTAACCCCATTCACATCATCACCAGATGTCTCTGTCTCTTTCACTTATTCATTGCCATTCATTCATTTCTTCTTTCTTTT
The DNA here is from genome assembly GCA_028451465.1 of Erethizon dorsatum. NCBI lineage: Eukaryota > Metazoa > Chordata > Mammalia > Rodentia > Erethizontidae > Erethizon > Erethizon dorsatum. The sequence continues at coordinate 100,826,317 of CM051827.1, read as the reverse complement.
ATTTGACACATCAGGATCATGAGTCAGAGACAGGATAAATCTGTAGGCAAAATATGGCCTCATATGGCATCCTCGTTGGATAGAAAAGTCAACATAATCAAACAACTCTAATACAATGTAATTATCGCTGCCATGGAATCACATACATGATGTTATAAAACCAGGGTGTAATCAATGCAAGGCTGATTCTCGAAGAATGAACAGGAATTTAAGGAGAGCAAGCCACAGAGAGAGAGCATCAAGGGCAAGGGCACAAAGGCATGTGACTGGAGCACAGCTAATGTTCAAGTAGCAGAGGGAGTGATGCTGGAAAGGTCAGCAGGGGCAGTCCTGGAAGGGCCTTGTGTGCTGGGCTAAGGAACTAGAACTTTCTATCTTAGGCAATGTGTAGCCATTAGAGGACTGTAGATGTAGCAGATCTTTTATTTATTTATTTATTTATTTATTTATTTATTTATTTATTTATTGGTACTGGGAATTGAACTCAGGACCTCATGCTTGCCAGGCAGGCGCTGCTATTTATATTTTATTTGCTCTACTGGGGATTGAATTCGGGGCCTTGCACATGTTAGACAAGTGTTCTACCACTAAGCTATGTCTGCGGCTCTAGATTTTTATTTTAGAACGTTCATATGGAAGTTGGTTGGGGAGTAAGCTAGAGAAGGAAAGGCCAGGCAGAGCAGCCCATGAAAACAGCCAGCAGTGTGAGCACCGGAAGAGCGTGGGCCCAAGAGGCCACTGGGCTGTAGAGCTGGCTCCCCTGGAGAGAGGCTGGCAGGCGGGGACTCCTGGGCTTTCGGCTTGAACAGGCTCAAATGACCATGAAGCTGATCTGTGACTAGGGGTTTGAAAAGTCCACAGCAGGACCTTAGCCCACACCCAGGAAAGACCTCAGTCCTGCCCTAGGGAAGAGCTTCCAAGGGCCATACAGGGTGTCAGATAGGGTCCTGCTTCTGAAGGGAGAAGGGGATAAAAGGCAGAAAAATGAGGGATATTTATGCCCCTGTTAAGCTCCTAGTAAAGAAGTCATAGACAACTGGAAGCATCAGGGGCAGTCTTTTTGCTGTGCCTGGCCTCTCTCACGGAAGCTTCCCCTTAGGCTCCTCATTTTGACCCCAGTTATGATCTGCTCTTCACCTGGGACTTGGGTCTGTCCTGCTCCTGACTCCCAGCTCCTGGCGAGGGTGAGCACTGCTTGGCTCTGCCTGGTCAGGTCCCTCCAGAAATGTGCCTGCCTTGCCAGCCTCCATCGGGATCAATCTCAGGAGGGTGATCTAGGTGTACATGGACACCAGTGTCACTCCCTGGAGCCCGTGTGGCCAATTAGTCTCTCATATAGTAAACATTTCTTTAAGCATCCACCATGCACCAGTGCCTGGACTGAGAGGTGGATTTAGACTCAGACTCAGTGGAATCAGACTTAGTCCTTGCACTAGAAGAGTTTACAGTTCACTGGAGACAAACACATTCAAAACAACACAACCTATTACAACATGGCAGAGCACAATACGTATGACTCAACATGACACATCTCAACACAAGATAAAGATCTTAGATCTGTCTTGCAGCACCTGGGGCCTCAGCTGGAAAAAAGGCAGCTCACAAAGGGACTGTGAGGACAAAGGAGAGAAGAAACTGTTTATCGGAATGTCAGTGATAGAGGATAGAGGTAAGGAGGCTCTGAAGTCAGATCTCCTGGCTTTAGTCCTGCCGCTGTGATCTTAACTCTGATGACTGATGACTTAACTCTCTGTGCCTCAGTGTCCACATCTCCAAAATGGAGAGAATAATAGTGTGTATCTCCTAGGGCTTAACTGAGATAAAGTGTGTAAAGTGCCTGGAATGTGCTAAGCACAATAACATTAGTTATGGTGGTGGTGGTTGTCTTAGAACTGTAAAATTTTATTGTACTTCTAGATTCTTGGAGTAAGAGAACTATGGAATCACAGAGCCCTAGGGTCTTAGAAACTTAAACACGAAACCTAGGGAAAACACCGAGCCTCAATATTAGCTAGAGAGGGTGGGGAGGGGAGGTGTCTCTGTCTCTTCAAATGGTGGTAGGATTTCCTCTAATGCCTCAGGGTTAAGGACTGTCACACTCAGTTTCCTGGGTTGTATACCTTAGGCCTCTAGAGAAGGCCATTCCTGTAGACTCTGATGTGAATGGAGTCCCTAGGTGCCTTATGACCTGCACCACCACAGAACAAAACACTGTTTTCTCCCTTCTAAATTCCAGGGGGCTCAGATTTACCCCCATCAGCTCTGTTTCCCGCAAAGCATGCTGGCTTTTCTCCTGAACCGTAGGGATCTGAATGTCATAAAATTGACGTTAGATTTCGTATAAAAAATAAAGTAATTCCCTCAAGCATTCCTGAGCGTAGACCAACAAGAGGCTTTAGAAGGTCTGGAGAAGGATCATATCCTGTAAAGCACAGATTACGTGAAGGACAGTTGATGCCATCCGGATGGTACAATGAGATGCGTGTCCCCCCCACCCCCACCACCGGTTAATCCCTTCCTCCCAACTTGCTCCTCAGGAGCCCAGGCTTCAGCTTTCCCAAGCTTATGGTGGGATCTCAAAGTCCTTATCAAAGCATTTCTCCTCAACAGAGGTAGTTCCTTCTCTTCTTAAGAACCATTCTGGGCCATAATTCTGGGTAGTAATTTTTGTATTCTTCATCACATTTAGTACCATTTATAAAACTCACTCACAAAACATTAAAATCAAATAACCTTAGAAACAAGAACTTTGTAATTATCTAGCCTAAAGATCATAGTTCTAGAAACATGGATAGTTGTAGAATCCCCCAAATATTAACAGTGGGAGGAGCCGTGAGGGGTCACTAAGACCTCACCTTATTCAGTGTGGATATTCTCCTCTAGGGCACCCCTGGTCTTTGCTTGTAGTGCCTCTGCTTAACCTCAGCTGTGTGTGGAAATGCTTGAGATAAGGAGGCCCTTAACTTTCTTCTGTACTTGCGATAACTCATGTGGACTCCGGCTCAAGGTATGTGAGATAATTGGGAAGCTCAGGATGCCGTAACCTAGCTAGACCCGAGAGCTGGGTGGTCAAAGGTATGGTGAGCACGGTGAGCTCAGCCATGATGGGGGCAGACTGTGGTGCTAGAGGGTGAGGCATAATAATAACAAGGGTGATGGCGGTGGCTACCATCTATGGGTAAGTTGTATTTTTGTATCATTAGGACCAAATAATTTTAAATTTCTCTAGAGATTTCTTCTTTGGTTGAATTCATATTTAGAAATGTATTGCCAGCTATCTTTCTTTTATTGCTATCTCAGTTTAATTCCATTAAATTTAATTCCAGTGTCCTCTGAGAGAGACACTGTATGGTTTCTATTCTTATAAACTTGTTAAGCTGTGTTTTATTGCTCAGAATATGGTTTATCTTAGTGCGTACTTCATGCAAGCTTGAGAAGAATGTGTAGTCTACTGTTGTTGGGTAGAATATGCTACCTACACCAACTGGGGTGGAGCTAGCATGCACCAGGCCCTGGTCTGATTGTCCACATTGGAAAAAATAAAGAATAAAAAGCTTGAAAGAAAGTGGAGAAAGGGGCCGGTGAGACAGCTCAGTGGCATAAGCGCCTGCCCGGCAAGCACGAGGTCCTGAGTTCGACTCCTGGAACCCACATAAAGGAAGAAAATGGGCCAGTGATATTGCTCAGCGGCACAAGCGCCTGCTGGCAAGTGTGAGGCCCTGAGGTCGACTCCCGGTGCCCACATTAAAAAAAAAAAAAAAAAAAAAGTGGAGAAATAAAAACTGACCAACAGAGAAGCAAAGATAAGAGTTACATCAGACTTCTTAGAAATCGAGCAAACAAGAGAGTAAAGCAAAATATTTAAAGTGTTGAGAGGAAAAAACCCCACCAACCTAGTATTCTGTATCCTGCAAAATATTTTCACTTTGGCACCACTCATATACTAAAATTGAAATGACAGAGAAGATTAGCATGGTCTTTGAGCAACCATAACATTAAATTTGTGGAGAATCCCATATGTTTGTATAGTTAGAGAGGAGAAATAAATTTAAAGAGGTCTATGGTATAGCAGTTACTGTAGTTAATGATGGTCTACTATGTTCTTTAAAATGTTGAGTGCTCTCACCCCCAAAATGATAACTCTGCAAAGTAATGTATTTGTTATTTAGTTATATTTAACCATTGTACAATGTATATATACACTTTAAAACAGCATGCTATGCTTAATAAATACACAGTTTTATCTGTCAATTTAAAAAGAGTAAGAAAATAAAATGTTCTTTTAAATAGTACCTTCACTTGTTCCTCTTTCCCTTCCCTTTCCTTTCCTTCCCTTTTTTCTCCTTCTGAAGATCTGATTTTCTCACCTATATCGTTTTCCTTCTCTCTGAAGCATTTTTTTTACACATGTCTTGCAAAGCAGGTTCATCAGCAAAAGTTTCCCTACTTTTGTTGGTCTGAGAGTCTATTTCTTCATCACTTTTGAAGGAAGATTTGCAGGATATGAATACTAGGTTGGTGAGTTTTTTCTCTTAATATTTTAAATATTTTGCTTTACTCCCTTCTTGCTTGCTTGACTTCCAAGAAGCTGAACAGTTTATCTTTGCTCCTGGATAGGAGCTTTTTGTCTCCTCTGTTTTGTTTCAAGATTTTTTATTCCATATCCCTTTCCCCCAACATTTACCCCCTTATCCTTGCTTTTATGCAGTTTGACTATGATATGCCTATGTATAGGTTTTTTTGTTTTTGGTTTTTGAAATTTACCTTGCCTGTTGTTCTCCAAGCCTCCTGACACTGTGGCTTGGTGTCTGACATTAATTTGGTGAAATTCTCCATTATATCGCTCCATATATTTCTTCAATTCCTTTCTTCTTTAGGTATTGCCATTATGCATATGGTATACCTTTTGTATTGGGCCCACAATTCTTGTATATTCTTTCTCATCTTTTCAGTCTTTTTTCTCTTTACATTTCTAAGTTTATACTGACACATCCTGAGCTTAGAGATCATTTCCCCAGCTGTGTCCAGTCTACAACTGAGCTCAGCAAAGGCACTCTTCCTTTCACTTGTAGTGTTTTGACATCATTTCTTTCTTGGAATTTCCATCTCTCTGCTTACATTGCCTATTTGTTCTTGCACCGTGTCCATATTTCCATCAGTGCCCTTAGCATATTAAACGTAGTGGCTTTAAATGTCCAGTCTGACACTTCCAACATCCTGTCACATCTGACTCTGGTTCTGATGCTTGCTTTGTTTTTCCAAACTAATTTTTGCCTTCAGTATGCTTTGTAATTTTTTTGTTGAAAGCTGTACATGATGCACTTAGCAAAAGGAATTCCAGTAAAATGGGATTTTAGTGATGCAGTGGAGAGGTGCTGCGGGGGGGGTGTTTTATAGCCCTGTTGTTCGGTCTCAGTCCTTTGGTGAACTGGAACCCCTGGCTATAAACTTTATAAGCGCTTCTTAGTTTTCCCCACCTCTTAGGTTGTGTCTAGAGGATAGCTGGAGGGGGCTGAGTTGGGATTTCTTTTCTTCCAATGGAAGTTGAGAGAATGTAGAAATTGAACATTTCCCTTTCCCCTGGTCAATTTGGTTCTGATAAAATAGCCTCTCTCGGGAGCTGATCTTAAGAAGAACAAAATGCTCTCACATATTTAAAAATGATCACTTTTCTCATTCCCCTGTTGGAAGTAGGAGGGGATTTTTCTGTTACTCATTATAATAACCTGGTGGAGACCCTGAACATACAACTTACAAACATGTGCCCCCCACCCCCTATCCCTATCCCTATGACTGGATCTTCCTGGAGTTTTAAATTCTCAGATTTTCCAACACTGAGTCTCCAGCAGTTCTTTAATTACAGTTTGCTACCGTGGCACAAGTTCCTGTGGAGGTTTCTTCTTATGGGTTTCTGCTCCAGTTAGTTATGACTCTCCATATCTATCTGTCTGTAGGTTTTAGGGCAGAAGTTTGCCCTGTGACCTTGCTTCTCTAATTAGTGTAAGAAGAGATGTTGATTTTTCCATTTTTTCAACTTTTTATTTGTTGTTAGGACAGAATGACAACTTCCAAACTCCTGACATGCTTGATGGAAAATCAGAAGTCCCACTACCATGTTTTGTACACTTATGTGAAAGTAAGCACTTTTAGGGCCGGTGAGATGGCTCAGCGGCGTAAGCGCCTGCCTTGCAAGCACGAGGGCCCGAGTTCGACTCCCAGATCCCACATACGAAAAAGGGGCCGGTGATATCGCTCAGCGGCACGGGTGCCTGTTGGCGCGCGAGGTCCTGAGGTCGACCCCCCGGTACCCACAAAAAAAAAAAAAAAAAAAGAAAGTAAGCACTTTTAAAATATTATCTCACTTAATCCTAATATCAACGCAGAGTAAAACCATTATATCATTCTGTAGATGTGATTTTTGTGGCTCAGCAAGAATTAGGTGGTCACACAGGCAGAAAGTAGGACTTGAACTTGGGTCTGTCTGTTTACAAAGCCTGTGTGCATCCCACCTACCATGCTGCCTCACAGAACTAAGTAGATGCAGGGTAGGCTTCAGTCCCAGAGGCAGACATGAACTAGAAATAGAGTCAGGAGCCCAGACCAAAATGTAGGAAGAAAACCAGAGGCTAACAAGGTTTTCAGGACTCATTCTTGGCAGGCCATCAACCAGGTCTCCCCAGGTAAGTGCTGAATCTTGATTCATTTGCTTTCCATCTCTGTCACCTTGGGCAAGCCACTTTACCTTTCCTAGCCTCAGATTCTAAGTAGGTAACTCAGGACCCAGCAAATGGTAAATGCTTTAAAAAAATGGAAGTTGTTATTGTTGTTGCTAGGTAGTGGTTCATTTTACCAGCTGGGAAGCTTTGTACTGATTCCCCTCTAGTCCTGGCCAGGCCAAGTCAGTAATTGGAGAAGAGGTCAGAGCTATCAGAGGATGGCATTCTGACCCCAGCTAGCATGGCGAGAAAGGTGGAAGTTTTGGAGCCTCACTGAACAATCATTCTATTGACAAAGAAGGAATAAAATATGGCAGCTCTAGCTTCCCATGGGACATGCCGGTAATCTCCTTTTTGGACTACTCCTCTCAGGACTACTGACCTGGTTGGCATCCAGTGCCTGGGATCTTACAAGTACAGTAGGACTGATCTTCCTGATCCTTCCTTGGAGCCAGGTGTGCCAATTGGTTTAAAGGAGGAACATCCTTGTAGCTCTTGCTCAGAGCTAACCCTGACACTTCCCAACCAATTCTGATGCCAAGGCTGATGGCAAGAACTTCTGCTTCTGGTCAGGATGGAGTAAGAAGGACTACATTTATCCTCTTATTGGAGACAACTTAGAAAACAAAACAAAAAAAGTAAGGCCTGACTCCAGACATTTGACAATAGGCAATGAAGAACAAAGATGGATGAGAGCAGGGAAGAAAAACAAGGTGAGATCAACTAGTTGCCAGGAAAGCAAAGAAGCAAGAATATATTACCTATAGTGAAGATATTGGTCAGTCCATTGACACTGACTCAGAAATGACACGGCGGTCAAGTCTATAATATCAAAACAGTTATTATGTATATATTTAATATGTTAAACTAGAATAAGAGATTGACTGTACAGACCAGACATTGACTTTTGTGTGGGTGGGTGGGTGGTACTGGGGATTTAACACAGAACACTGAGCTACACCTCTAGCCCTTTTTAATTTTGAGACAGGGTCTCGCTAAGTCACTAGGTTGCCCAGGCTGGGCTCAAACTTGGGATTCTCCTTCCTAGGCCTCCTAGAGTGCTGGAATTATAGGCATGGGTCACCACATCCAGCTCCTGGCCATATTTTAAAAGACCCAAAGAAAACTTAGAGATGGATGGTGCACACTTGTAATTCCAACACTAGGGAGGCTGAGGCAGGAGCATAACTGTGAGTTCAAGGCCAGCCTGAACTACACAGTGAGACCCTGTTTCAAAAAAAAAGGAAGAAAGAAAACTTAGAGATGGAAACTACAATGCCTGAGGTGAAAAATACAATGAATAGAAATAATGGCAGATTAAATATTGTCAAACTATTTTTATTCACCAATCACAGGATTGTCTATATGGAAAAATATATGGAATCTACAAAAGAGCTACTATAATAAGTGAGTTTAGAAAGGATGTAGGCTACAAGATCAATATACAAAACTCAATTATATCTCTATGCATTTGCAACAAATTAAAATTTTTTAAAATTTCAATGTCATCAAAATTATGAGATATTTGGGGATAAATCTGGTAAAATACATGTAGGAGCTGGACACTGAGATGATAAATTATTGCTGTGGTAAATTAGCACTGTCCACAGAGGCTAATTAATAAATTTAATTTTAACAAAATTTAAACTTGTTGCTATTAGACATTATGAAGAAAATGAAAAGATAAAATACAAACCGGGAGGAAAAAAGAACCACTAATCTGGCAAGGGCTTTGGTTTCAGAATATATAATGAATTCTCACAAATAAGCACTAAGAAAACAAACAACTCAATTCAAATATGGACAGTGATTTGAATAGACACTTCACCAAGAATATAGACAATGCTAATAAGACATGAAGATACTTAATATCATGGTCATTAGCAGAATGCAAATTAAAACTATAATGCAATACCTCTATACATCTATTAGAATGTCCAAAACAAAAAGGATTGGCCAAGTCAAATGTTGGGGAAAATGTGGGACAACTGGAATTCTCATATAGGCTTGTGGTAGTGAAACATACATCTATGAAATGACCCAATAATTCCACTCCTAACCATTTACCCAAGGGGAACAAAAGTATTACAGAAACTTGTATGTCAATATTTGTAGTAACTTTATTTGCAACAGCTAAAATCTGGAAATAGTCCAGATCCCAGGGCCATGGCAAAGGATAATGGTTTAGCCCAGGGATTACTTAGCAGAAGGTTTAAACAGGGTCCATCTGGAAATGTGGAGCCCTGAATGAGAGACTTCTGGGTGCAAATTATGAGTCTGCTACCCATGAAAATAGTGAGTTTGGGCAAATGATTTCCTTGATCTTCAGAATCCCCATCTGTAAAAGGACTGAAACCCACTGGGTACCTGTAGCACTGCTCAGGTTAGATCCTGGCTGTGTTACTTACTAGTGTGACCTAAAGCAAATGGGTTCGCTTCTCTGGGCCTCAATGACCCTAGACGTAAGATGGAGCTGATAATAAAAGGCCTCACCTCACAGAGGTGTTAGGAGGATGAAGGGGTCTGACGACACATGTACAAGCCTTAGAGCAGGCTTTACCACCTGATAAGTCTTTGCCATCATCATCTTCTTCCTCATCACCATTGTCATCTTCAGTATTGTCTGCATCAAAGGACTCAAGGGATGTTTACACAAAGCAGCTTTTACAAACTGTTTGGCACAGGCATTATTAAATAATTACAGGGCAGAGTGACAGGTGCTGGGGCATAGTGTGCTGGGACACTCACAGAAAAGACAGAAGAATTCTACTTGGCTGGGTGGAAGAAGGGTGCAGAATGCTTCCCAGAGGAAGTGGAGTTTTAGTTGCATGTTGCAGGATGTGTAGAGGTTCTCCAAGAAGAGGAAGAGAAGATAGGAAGATGAACTTGTAGAATAAGACTTGTTGGTGAGAGAGACTGAATGTGTCACAGGAATGGGGTGGGGGTGCAGTTTGGAGAGGCTGTGTGTTTGAGGTGAGGGGCGAGGCATAAGGCTGCACAGGGACATTGGGGACAGATCTCAAAAAGCTGGGAGTACCTTGCTGGGCATTTAAATTTGATCTAGCAGGTGGACAGTTCCTACTTGTCAGAATCGCAGAGTCACCTGGGACACTTTAAAAAAATGGTAACCCTGGAATATTCTGAGCCAGTATTTCTGACTCAGGTGTAGGAATCAGCTCACTCCCAGCACCAGGAATAGGTTTAGTTGGTTTCACCCAATTCCTATAGCCCCCCTCTGTCTACAGCCATGTGTCCAAGGACAGCCCCGAACCAAATCAGAGCCAAAGAAAAGTAGGAGAGTTGTGTGTTTTTTTGTTTTTGTTTTTTTGGCATTCATAAGGAAAAGAAGTGCCCCCCTTTCTCCCCATAGCTACAAGAGAGACTCCCTTTTAGGGGATGGTACAGAGAGGGACAGGGGGTCCATTAGCAGAATGGTGGTGGGCTCAGAATGGAAGCTTGAGCATGACACTGCAGAGCTCAGAGCAGATCTGGGGAGACATCCCGGCCCCATTCTTGGTGATATTGTTTGAGCCACCTAAAGTCAAGGAACAGATTCCTTTTGTTTAAGCTAATTTTCACTCATTCATTTATTTCTCCAGTTTATACTGACCATTTACTATGTGTGTGTAGAGACAGTTCTAGAAATAATTTGAGTTAGGTTTTCCAGGACCATAATCCAAATCTAACCTTAACCTAACCCTTAGTCATAAACTAGAACTTTGACCTTTTTCCAGAGAAGAGCTTTTATTGGCCAGAAACAAAGGGCTGACTACTCATGCTGCCTGGGTCAAAAGGGCACTAATATAAGAATATGTGTGGCAAGCTGAACATAGTGGCACATCCCCGTAATCCTAGTACTCTGGGAGACTGAGGCAGGAGCATCCCAAGTTCGGACCCAGCCTGGGCAACTTAGCAACTTAGTGAGACTCTTATCTCAAATTAAAAATAAATGATTTTTAAAGGGTTGGGGGTGTAGTTCAGTGCAGAGGCCCCGGGCTCTATCTCCAGTACCACTAAAAAAACCAAGCAAAACAACGACAACAAAGAAAATCAGAATAACATGCACAAAGTGAAATCGCAAGGTATTATAAAGAACTTATTAGCAATGGGCCTCATGAGGTCAAAACAGAGGGAACCCCTAATGTTAAGGAATTAAATTCCTCCTTCAGTAACGGATGTCTAATGGATCTGTGACCTAATGTTACTCATTCTAAATGTCAAAAGTCTCAACAAAAAGATCCTTAAATGATTCATTACCTGAACAATTTCTGTGACCAACTTTACAGATATTTAGTAAGTAATCTCCCTTGGACAAACACTGTAACCCATATATATATAGATCCTAACTATTTTATGGGATACATACAGTAAATGCTTTCTTTAAAATTTTAAAAAATTTGCCAGTTTAAAGTAATGACTATACCTTCCACTTTCTGGCCTAATCTCTCAGGGTCAGTCTTTTTCATTTTTGGTCATTCCAGTTGGATGCGCAATAATTTTTTATTGTGGTTTAAGTTTGCATTTGTCTAATGACTAATGATGTTAAGAATCTTTTTATTTATCCATTGGCCATTTATGTATCTCCTTTGGGTGAAGCCTCTATTCAAGTCATTTTTATCTATTTAGAAAACTGGTTGTTTTCTTACATGGAGCTGTATGAGATCTTTATAATTTCTTAATAAAGCCCTTATCTGAGATGCATTTTACAAATGTTTTCACTCCTCTGTGACTTGCCTTTTTAATGGTATCTTTCAAAAATCAGTTTTTCCTTTTGATAAAGTCTAATTGATCAATTTTTTAATATAATACAAGTAGATACTAATAAAGAAAATATTAAAAGGCACTCTTCTTCTGTGAAAAAATAAAACAAAATTTCATAACCAAATAATTAGGGAATGACAATAGTCCGTACACTGTGTACCATAATATTAAAAGAATGGCCAAAATGTTACTCAGAGTACAAGTCACAGACAAAACAGACTCTCCCTTACAATAAATTTTTTTTATGGTTTCTGCCTTTTTGTCTCTTTAAAAACTAGGTCTTTGCTTGGCCCAGCCCTACTGGGATGTTGCCATACATCGCTCTTTTATTGTGGGGGGCTATTTTGTGTTACAGTTGTCCTTCAGCATCATGGGGATAGATTCCAGGCCCCCTGGTCCAGCCAAATACACAGATGCTTAAGTCCCTTATATGTAATGGCACAGTGCCACATTTGCATGTGACCAGTGCACATTTTCCCATTGACTTTAGACCAGCTCTAGACTACTTGTAATACCTAAGACATTGTAAATGCTGTGGAAATAGTTGTTACACTGTTTTTGTGTTGTTTTGTGTGTTTTGTTTTTTTTTTTCTTTGATGTTGTTTTGTCTTTCTGAGACAGGGTTTCACTTTGCAATTCAGGCTGGCCTTAAACTCACTTTGTAGCCCAGGCTGGCCTTGAACTCTCAGTAATCCTCCTGCCTCAGCCTCCCAAGTGCTGGGATTACAGGTGTGGCACTGGCAGTTGTTATACTGTATTGTTTAGGAAATAATGACAGGAAAAGATCTGCACATATTTAGTCAAGATGCAGTTTTTTTTCCTGAATATTTTTGATTCATGGATAGTTGAGTCCATGGATGTAGATCATGTAGCTATAGAGGTCTGACGTATTTTAGGATATGTAGCAACATTCCAGCTGTATTTTTTTTTAACATATTCAGAAATGGTCACTTTATTTCAATACAGACAGCTCAGCATAGTACAAATGATGACAGAAAGATCCATTTGTTCAGAAGAATGGTTGCTTTTTTGTTTTTAACACTTTGTCATTCTTCTTGATGACATTAACAATGGCTCCTTTCTGAAAGGACAGCTCATTTTCATTGTCTTTTGTATAATCATAAATTGCCACAACCTTTTCCAAGTAGGCCCTCAGCGCCCAGGGTGGGTCCTCTTCAGCATAGAGGTCACTGGACTCAACCACAGCCTCTTCCTCTTCATAATCTTCGGAGGGGGTGGGCTCATCAAAGACCCGCTCTTCTATAGGTGATGTCCGAGGTGGTGTATCTGAAACTGGATTCTGGCTATAAAAAGGCCCACCATTCGTCTGGTTCTGAAGGCTCCCTTGTGAGGTTACAGAGGGAGGGCGTTGGTAGGCCAGGGAGCCCCCTATGGTCAGGTGGTGTATGGTGAGAAGCAGGCCTCTTCCTGCTGTAGAACTGAACAGGATGGCCTGGAAAGATATTAGGAGGAGACGGAGTAAGAACAAAGGGAGGATCTGACCCTACGGAGAGTTCCATGTGATGACAGACTGAGGGTTGGCATGGTTGACGGAAGCTCTGCCAACATTTGGACTGCAACCTCTTGAGATACCCTGAGCTAGAAGCACCTGGCTACGCTGCTCTTCATTTCCTGGTCTAAGGAAACTGAGGTAATAAGTGCTTGTTTTAAATCACTAAGTTTCACTCAGGAAGCTGAGGCAGGAGGATCACTGCAAGTTTGAGGCCAGCCTGGGCTACGTAGTGAGTTCAAGACCAGCCTGAACTACAAAGCAGGACCCTGTCTAAAAAATAATAATAATAATAATAATAATAATCACTAAGTTTGGGATAGTTTATTAGACAGCAATAGATAATGAATATACAATATGACATGTTTTGTTAAATGTATTTGACAATTAAGTATTTTATATTTTTTAATGTGATTTAAAAAAATATTTTAAAAGTTCAGTTTCCAGGCTGGGCTTGCTGGCACACACCTGTAATCCTAGCATTCTGGGAGGCTGAGGCAGGAGGATTGCAAGTTTGAGGCCAGCCGAGGCTACATAGTAAATTCAAGGCTGGCCTTGATTATGTAGGGAGACCCTGTTTTCCCCCCCCAAAAAAATCAGTTCCTGGTTGTTTATTGCTAGTATATTGAATTTTAAAATACTGACATATCTTGTGACCTTGCTAAACCCACTTATTGGGCCGGTGAGATGGCTCAGAGGCGTAAGTGCCTGCCTGGCAAGCGCGAGGGCCCGAGTTTGACTCCCGGAACCCACATACGAAAAAAGGGCCGGTGATATCACTCAGTGGCACGGGCGCCTGCTGGCACATGAGGTCCTGAGGTCGACCCCCCGGTACCCACAAAAAAAAAAAATAAATAAATAAACCCACTTATTTCTCACCTGGTAATTCTAGCAAAAGTCTGTAATTTTTTTTTAGAAGTCTGTAATTTTGACAGGTTAAGAAATTAGTGTGATGTTCCCTAGCACCCAGCTAGTGAGTATTCTCCACCTTCTTTCCTGGAATGCATCTTTAGAAACAAAGCTCTTACAAATTCCTTCTGGGGTCTTTCCCTTCCAGCGTGAGAGGGGCCACCAGCAGCAGCAGCAGGACACAGACCTTTCCTTTCACAGCCCAACATGAACACGACTTCCTGACTACTTCCAAGTTTGCTTTACCTCACTCTGTCGGCTACTAACTCACTCCCTTTAATTTCTCAGCTCAGGAACTAGTATCAACAAGCTCTGATCTCCGGACTTTTCTGTGATGACTTCTTTGCTTCCATTTTCCTACTGTGTTTTGCCAGTTCAAGTTCCTAAGGGTGAGAATCTAGTGTGGCCCATCTCATCTTTTCCCTCCACATCGTTGCTTGTCAGGCAGCCCTTGGGTCAGATCCTCCCTTTGTACAATCAGTTCTGTCCACAGAGGATGTCTTAGTCTGGTCAGGCTGCTTGACTAGATGGCTCATAAACAAAAGATAATTATTGTTCATAGTTCTGGAAGCTGGAAAGTCCAAGATCAAGGCACTGGCAGATGCAGTGCCTGGTGTAGGTGTGCTTTCTGGGTCACAGATGGCATTTTCTTGCTGTGTCCTCTCATGGTAGAAGGAACATTCTGGAGTCTCTTTTATAAGGGCATGGATCCCAATTGCGCCCTTATGCCTTCACAACCTAATCACCTCCGAGAGGCGTAATCATCTAATATGATCACCTGGGAATTAGGATTTTGATATATGAGGTTTTGACACATTCATATTATAGTGGAGGACAAGGATTCACAGTCCAAATGTACCTACTTGAATGCGGGGGTTGTGGACAGAGGCATTTTCCTTGAAAGGAGAATGGCGGGCAGGTCCTGCAATGGATGCCTCTCATGCAGACCTCCAACCTAAGCCTTTCCCAGTCCTTGAGGTTGGCTTCGTTACCTATCACTCCTCCTCACTCAACCGGTGAGAGAAATCCAAACTCCATTATAGGAGTGAACATTTTTACCTGTTGGAATTATTTCCCTCACCCTCCTAAACCTTTCCATTCCTTGCTCTGCTAATTCACTGTAGAACTGAAAGGCCCCAGATAAACCATCCACCACTCCAATCCAGGCCTTTGCCAGGTGAGAAGGTTGTGATCCAGAGAGACTGAGTGACTTGGCTAAGTTCATACAGTGGGTTAGGAAAATGTTAGGACAGTAAGCCTCCTAATTTTCCTGTGCCCCACCCCCTGCTACCTAGTGCTTGGTCCCAGTAGGCATGGCCCACTCCAGCTCCCGCAGGGGTCTCTGGGGGCAGAGAAACCGCCACTGTAGTCCAGCAGAGGCAGGCGAAGCCCAGGAGTAACTGGTAACTGACCCAGACTAGCCTATGGGGAGCAGGCGTGGGGGATCAGAGAAGGATGCCCCAAGGACCCGTACTTGGATGTGCCGAGAGGCCTCAGGACCTACGCCCTGAGTCTAAGTCCCTCTGACCTTCCTGTTTCTCCCTCTCCCGGCACAGGGAGAGGCTTTCTTCGAAGTTCCATTATCTATCTGGCCAGATCCGTTTCCGCCAGAAGAACAAAATTGCTTTTAGTCTTCTTTCTGAGAAGACTAAATTCACATCTCAGGAAGAAAGAAGCCTGTCAACATGACAGGACAGACCTGTCACACATCATTGTCTTCTATTCCAGTCCCATGGGGAATCATTTACAAGTAAGTCATTGTCCGTTCTTTAGGCCCAGGAGACTTTGTCCCAGGCAATTGTATGTTCTCTCAGCCCATCAAATTCCCCTAAAAAGCATTTTTATTCCTTTATAATTGTCTGTATTCCCCATCCTCCCACCCCTATAGGAAAAGGTACGTTTTTATATAAATGTTTGAATCATGTTGGACTAATGGGTACTCACACCCTTGTGATTTTTCCTCCATGCTGTGATTTTTTTCCCCTATTAATTGTTAATAAATTTGTATGCCTTTTCTTCTGTTTAATCTACCTTTGTCAGTAAATCTTCAGAGGATAAAGGGAAATTTCCCTTTGCCTCTACACAGGCATCCCACCCCAGAATCAGGCTTCCTGGCTTTGTGGGTGTGTGTTTGGGGCTCAGGTCCAGGTTTGGCTAGAAGATGAGAGGTACCCAGGCAGGGGGCTGGCTGATCTGGAGCCAGAACCGATAGACCTATGTCCTGTGGCTACTATAACAAATTACCACAAACTGGATGGCTTAAAGCACCTTGTATTTGCTCACAGTTCTGGAGTACAGAAATCTGAAAGCAAGTGTTGGCAAGATTTCACTTCCTTCTAAGACTCTGGGGGAAAATCTGTTCTTTGCCTCTTCCAGCTTCTGGTGGCTGCAGGTGTTCCCTGGCCTCTGGCCACATCATTCCAATCTCTGCCTCTGTCTTTACATCTTCTCCTCTGTGTTTGTTTGTCTTCTCCTCTTTCCTTCTGTCCCTCTCTTCTCTCATATATGGGTGCTTGTGGTAGCATTTAGGGCCTAGTCAAACCATTCGAGATAAGCTCCTCTCCTTAAAATCCTTAACCACAGGTCTGGTGAGATGGCTCAGCGGCGTAAACGCCTACCTAGCAAGCGTGAGGGCCCGAGTTCGACTCCTGGAACCCACATACGAAGAAAGGGCCAGTGATATCGCTCAGTGGCACGGGCGCCTGCTGGCGCGCCAGGTCCTGAGGTCGACCCCCAGTACCCACCAAAAAAAAAAAAAATCCTTAATCACAGCTTTTGGCATGTAAGGTAATACAGGTTTCAGAGATTTGATGTGGTATCTTCAGAGATACCACTTTCGGCTAACCACAGACCTTACTGCCCCACATCACTGCCCTCTGTACAATGGCCTTTGGACTGTGGGGCAGCAGGCTAAGATTCTTTTCTCATGTCATCTTGGGAGTAGAGGGGAAAGTTGAGATGGAGGAGAGAGGGACATGGAGAGAGGAGAGAGAGACAAAAGAGAGGCAAGAGGGAGAGTGACATGGAGGGAGAGAGAAAGAGAGATAGAGGGAGAGAAAGAATATGAGCGCATGAGAATACAGTTCTACTCTATGTTCTCATTGAATCACCTCAATTGGATGTCAGGAAGTAGGGATGAGCGTCACGGATGGGGTCTGAGGCGGTTTCACGGAGAGGAGATGGGGATCTCAACTCATCCCACCCACAGGGTAGACTGCAGATTCACTGACTTCCATCACAGAAAAAGAATTTTCAAGATGTGTCAGTGAGAGAAGCATAAAGAAGTTTATTAGGTAGAATTTTTAAAATACACACTCAAAGTAGGGTGTAGGTTCTCAAGAGAGAGATGCATTATGGTCTGGAGCTGGGTATATTTATGTAGTCTTGGGGTGACTTCAAGATGGGTGATCTAGGATGTGTATTCCTGCGCTCCGTCAGGCTACCCACTTGATGGGCTATGTTAGAATGCAAACCATTACCTGTGTTTGAAGTGTATGCTTCCCACTAATACTGCGGCTCCCTGAGGATGGGGTCTGTGGGAACAAGGACAATTTACAGGTGAAAAGCGTGAACCCAGAGCCCAATGTATAGGCAAATTAGGAGCTGGAACCAATAGACCTATGTCCTGTGGCTACTGTCACAAATTATAGTTTTTAAGTTTTCTGGAAGGGAAAAAGATTTGAGTTTTTCCTAAAAGCACAATTTTAAAAATTAAGATTGTTGTCTCCTTTCTACCCACCTTTATTTCTTCTATCCTGTCTCATTTGTATTCCTATATTACAGGTGCGGAAACTGGGGCTCACAGATGAAGTCACTTGCCCAGGCAACTCACCCGGCTAATGCATGTGAGTGAAGACTGAAAGCTGGGTTGGCCCGGCTCTGCAGTCCACACCGATTCCACTGCCCTGCTTTGCCGGGAAGTCCACGCCAAAGGTTCCTATGTGCACTGCTGTGATGGCCTCCACCTTCCACAGTACATATAGCACCCTGCCTTTGGCCCTCAAGGACCCCTCCCTCCAGCCCCCACACTGGCACCCAGGACTCATGGCCATGTTTCTTGGGAAAGGCAGTCACTGGAGAAAGGAAGACAGGGACCCTAGTGCTGGGCTTCCCTGGTCTGCACTGGGGGAACCACGATGAGGAAGGGATGGTCTGATAGGGAGGCCTGGAGGCCCTTCTCCCCTGGGAATTAGGAAACGTCACTAGGGGTCCAAGCGAGACAGCCTCTATGAGTGATCTCTGGTCAGCTGTTTCACATTCTGGGCCTCACTTTCCTTATCTATCAAGTAGGAGGATTCAGGGACTCAGTAAGATAATGTTCAAGTTCTGAGCCTCAGTGATTTAAAATATTGTCAAAATGACAAAAGGCCTCATATTTGCACAGCTCTCTCTGGTTAACAAAATGTTTCCACTCATCACTGACCATTCAACAAATATTGACTTCCACTGATATGTGCCTGACCTTGTGTTGGATAATGCTGGGCAATGGTAGCCACAGAGAGATGGAGGAGACCAGTTTCTGCCAGTAGCACAGAAACTGGTAGGTACCCCGGTAGATATAAAGGGAGGGATAGGGACGAGTGGATACAGGGGCAGTGCTACACAAGATCCAAACCCATAAAGCACAGTGGCCAGGCCTATCTTCAGTCCAGGTCTTTGTCTTTCAATACAAGCATAGCTATAGTTCTACAGGCCACAGGCTTTCAGTGTAGAGGCTGCTGGAGGGGAGGTCATGGGAAGAATGAGTTCCCAGCATGGTGGGGAGCAGGACACATCAATACACGCACTCTGGATGTTCAACGAACTTCCACCTGAGGCTGTCAGGCTAACCTGAGGGCTTTCCAGCTCCTGGGGGGACTGTACCTGATCACACCAGGGTCACAGCAGTGATCCTCTGCAACGAGTCCCAGCCTGAACATGCAGAGGGATTTCAAGCCAAATGAATTCATGGCCTCAGACTTTCACTCATTCACTCATTCACTTTTTCTTCTATACATTTGTTTTCTCTCAGCCCAGGGCCTGCATCTGTGTATGTGACTTTCTCAGTGGCCTGGAAACCCCCAGGCCAGAGATTTGGTTTCATGCCTTTCTAGTTGACCCAGAGGAGACTGCAACAAGTTATGTGCACCTCAGAGCTTCTCTTTGCTCCTCTTCCAAGAATAGGGCTCTGGGTATGGGTAGGGAAGAGCGTGTGGGCACTTGGGCCCTCTCTGCTCAGGTCTGCTGTTAAGCTCCATAGCAGTCCAGAAAGGCAGAACTGAGGGGCCTGGGGTCACAGCCATCAGCCAGGTGGGTCCCCCACTGTACTGATGAGGAAGGGCAGCCAGCATCCTCTTACCCCAGCCCTCTCCTGCTGGAAGAGGAGGAAGTCTTTCAGCTCCCGGTTCTCCTGTGGTCAGCAAAGCTTACCCTGGGTGGCCCTCTTGGCCTGCATTTGGCAGCTCTGGTGGGGGAGGGGAGGCCTGAGCAATGGGCTGGGCTGTAGGGGCCGTGGAGAGGGCAGCCACTCCCAAGCAGAGGACATTCCCTCCCAAAGTGCCTTTGTTCTCCTCCTCCACTGCCCTTGGGTTGCCCTGAGCAGAGGAAAAAGGGCCCAGGACCAAAAGAGTGGGCTGGGGGAGGGAAGGGGATGATGGATCCGGATGGATCCGGAGGAGTTTGTTCTCCAGCTCTCCTTGACAATTTCGATCTCTTGGGGGCCGGTGGGGAGCAATCCACCCGCACTTGCGTGAGGTCGGGCGTGGAACACAGCGAATGGGTGGATACCGTGTCTTTGGGGGACTATGAGCACCTAAGAGGGCATTCCGTGGGCATGGGGACCTACAGTGGTGTCAGCAGGCAGGGCTTTGGTCGCCCCTAACCTCCTTAATGCCACTCCTGCCCCTTCCTGGAGAGGGTCAGGACTGTTTCTAAATCTTGGGTTAAGAGTTGCTTGGAAACCAGTCCACCCAGGTGGCCTCCTAGATGAGACTTCTCGGAGCACAGGCCAGTCACCTGGACGTTTCAGTAGACCGAATTCCGCTCGAGGCCTGGAGCACGGTCCCTGTTCTCACACCGGGTGTCTGTGTGTTGCGAGGTGCGGGCGGGACGAGAACGAGCGCAACCCTGCCTCGGCCCCTGAACGCCGAGCCGCGCGTTCCACGACCCGGGGCCACGCCTGGGTCTCGGCCACTCGGTCTGTAAGACAGGGACCGCGCCGCCACCGCAGGGCCCTGGCGCGGCCTATCCTGCCCTTCGAATCCCCCCACCCGCTCCGCGCCTCCCCCTCGGCCCCGACCCCCAGCCGGCAGGTGGCGGGCAGGACCCGCCCCGCGCGCGGCGCACACTGGCCGCTTTGTTACCTGCCCCGGCTCAGGGCCTACGAGCGCGACGTGCAGAGGGGCTGGCGGGCTGGCGGGGGGCGCCGGGGCCTCCGCTCCCTTCCCCGCCCCCTCCTCACACTTCCGGGCCAGGGGATGCCGCCTCCTCCAGCCCGATCTTTGTGACACTCGGCTGTGGCGCGTCTCGCCCAGCTTTGGTTTTTTTGGGTCCCGGCCCTGGCGCCCCGAGTCCGCTTCATCCTGTCCTTTCACTTGCGCACCACCCTCGTGGACTGCTGGGCCACCCTCAAAGGAGCCAGACTTCACTTTTCATTCTGGGTTCACGCCATCCTCCGGGGGCCAAGTCCCTTTTCCCCCACTCCCCATCACCTGATAAATTCGCACCCGAAGGCACAGCTCAAGGACGGTTATAGGAAGCATCCTCTGCCTCAGTTTTAGTCACCGTCCTGGGGTGGCCTCTGCTCTGATCACTCTGGTCCAGCTTTTCTCCCCTCAACATCTAGGGTGGTATCCGCAGCACACTGGCACAGACTGGAGGGCCACACCAATGTCTGCAAGGGCGACTGAGTGGGTGAAGCTGGAGACAGGCGGGTGCTAAATCTGGTGCAGCCTGGAGTCCTGCTTTCTGCCTCAGCTGATGCCTGAGCTTCCCTTTTAGTCCCAAGCACTGCCCTAGGCATCCCTGTGTGCCCTGAGGCCCTTCATATCCCTGAACAGACTCAGCTGTACCCTCAGGACCTCTGACCTTCTAGCCTCGCCCAAGCTGTTTTTTTCTGCCTGTCACACAATCTCTGCAGCCCCAAGGAGGCTGATGGTCCAAGGCTCAGCACCTGACTGAGGACCATCAGTCAGACAGCTGAAGGCCCAGCTCTCTTGGAGAAGCCAGGCTTGGTCCAGGGGCTTTGTGGTGATCTGTGTGCCTTTTTGTGTCAGAATGCTTCACATGTAATACTGTGTTTTCCCTTGCTGCAGCCTGCAAGGTGGTGAGGTGACAGACTCTTAAGTGTCAGACCTGACCTTCGAACTGGATTCTGAGAACACATCAGCCATCAAAAGACATCAAAGACAGGTTCTTTCTTCCATACACACTGTTCCGTATCTCTTCCAGACATTCTTCTGAGGCCAGCTGTTCCTCCGAACCTCTCTGCATCTCCCCACTCTCTCCCCTTCTCAGGCCTGAGCGGGGTGGGGTGGGATTCCTAATCTAGGGTTTGGTCAGCCTGGGTCCCTGTGGCTTTGGGCCTCCATGAAGAATTTCGAGGGAGGATGTGCAGGGCGTGGGGAGAGGTGGGGAGAGGCCCAAGAATGTGGGGCTCTGGGAGGGAAAGTATGCAAAGGTGGAGAGGGCGGTGAGAGAGGACTTTCCCAGGGCCCTAGGAAGCAGGGGCCAGTTTGAATGACAAAGGTTCCCTGGAGAGCAAAGGAAAGCCCTGGGGGATGGGAAAGGGGTAGGAGGAGGTCAGAAGGGCGGGGAGGAAGCTGCCCGTGGGCTCCCATCTGCAGCAGCCTTTCAAGTCCCCTTAAACCCCTAACAATGAGAGGAACTGACCAGTGGACCAAATGGGCAAAGGATGATTAACGTAGTTCACTGAAGAAACACAAAAAACCTTATGAAAACATTAGGAGTCTCAAAGTACAAATGAAAAGGAGATTTTGGTTTTTCCTCTCTATAGAATTGGTCAAAACAATAATAGAGAAAACACCAGATGCTGGTAAGGTGCAGGGAAGTAAGTGGCTGTGTCACTGCTGAGGAGGTAAATTGTGGGGCCACTCAGCAGGACCATCTCATGGTCCGCACAAAAGGCTTTACAGGACATACGCTTTGATGTAACAATGCTGTTCCTGAGGTGTATCTTAAATTCCGGAGGATTTATCTCAGCCTTATTTATAACCGGGAAAAATTGGTCATTATATAAATGTCCAATGCAAAAGAATTAGGTAACTAGATTTTGCAACATTTGTAAATGGAAGGCTATGCAGAAATTAAATGTCATGCTGTTGAACAATTTTTTTTTTTTTTTTTTTTTTTTTTGGTACTGGGAATTGAACTCACAACCTTGCGCTTACCAGGCAGGCACTGTGCTGCTGAGCTATATCCCTGGCCCTGCTGAAAAATATTAAATGTGGGGAAATAATCAAGCTAGTAGGTGAAGAGAGGAAGTTATAAAACAGCATGACTCTCATTTTATACATTGTCTCTATAAATATGCGTAATAGCTACTGTGCAGAGTGCCGAACTGTGAAGTAAGTTTACTTCACGTGGGCTCTCATTCAAGCTTCGCAGCAACCCAAAGATTCTAGCAACTCCATAAGGGAAAAAAACAAAAAAGCAAACAAAAAAGTGCAAGGAAATTCACCAAAATGCCAACAGCAAAGTGAAAGGATATGTGTTTTTAATCTTTTTCTTTACACTTTTCTAATCATTTCCCAATTTTCTTCAGTAAAGACATTTAAAAACTTGAAATCATGAAAATCATTTGTTCGAAAGTATCTTCAGAGCCCACGTTGGGTGTTGGTTTTCTCTTTGTGTTAATTTACTGGGGCTGCCCAGCAATGTCCCACAGACCGGGTGACTGGAGCAACAGAAATGCATCAGCCCACAGCTCCGGAGGCTGAGAGTCTGAGATCAAGGTGTTGGCAGGGTCGCTTCCTTCTGAGGGCCGTGGGGAAGGATCTGTACAGGCCTCTCTCCTTGCTTCTGGTAGCCTTGGGTTTCCTTGCTTCTTCTCTTGTCTCTTCACATTTTCTCCTCTATGCATGTTGCTTTTGTGCCCAAATTTCCTTTCTTTTTTATAAGGACACCAGTCATATTGGTTTAAGGCCCACTCTAATGATCATTTCTACTTGATTGCCTCTACAAAGACCTTATCTCCAAATTACATTCTGAGGTATAATGGGTTAGCATTACTGATTCAGAAGGCTCCTGTTGAGACGCGTGTGGCAGGGCGGTGGGGGCAGTGGGCACTTCATAGGGGTGGGAGTTTACGTTGCTGGCCATTCTGGGTCTCCCTGAACTTGCCTCACTGGGTGACTGAGGAGGTCGTTGGACTCTTTTGGCTATACTTTCCTCCTTTGTACACTGGGGTTGGTATTACTTACCTTCCAGGTTGTAGTGATTGAATTAATAAGTGAAAAATGCCTTCTTCGTGGCCTGGCACATAGTTTTGCTTAGGAAGTGGCCTCTTCTCCCTTGTTCCTTTTTTTTTTTTTTTTGTGGGTACCGGGGGGTCGACCTCAGGACCCCACGCGCCAGCAGGTGCCCGCGCCACTGAGCAACATCACCGGCCCCCCTTTTTCGTATGTGGGTTCCGGGAGTCGAACTTGAGCCCTCGTGCCCGCCGGGCAGGCGCCCAAGCCGCTGAGCCATCTCACCGGCCCTCTCTTGTTCCTTTTTAACAGGTATGGCAAGAGGAGCCCTGGCCTAGGGGCAGTCACATAGAACTGGGTGTGAGTTCTAGTCTCGTTTCTAGCTGCATGGTGCCTGTGAATTTCAGTGTCCTCATTTGGGAGATGGGAAAAATTATTCCCACTGAGGTAATGTGGATTACTATAGATACCTGGGACTCAGGAATGCCACAGCAGGGGCTGAACGAAGACTAGCTGGAAGATGGATAAGATCGGAAAAGCCCACATAGGGAAGGATGTTACAGAAGACAGAAGGCAACTGAAAACATCAGTTTGATGGGTCTGAATTAGGTGTCATCTCCTTTGGAAAATTTTCTTTGAATCTCATATCCTGGATTAGACTCTCCCTACCCCATCCTGGTCTCCCACGGTCTTCTCTGCTGCCCTCTATTTGTCACTTATTAACCTCTACCATAACCTGTTCTGTAGGAGCAGAGAACACTCCCTGTAGGAAGAGACCATCGCTACTGCAGGCCTCCTAAAATAACAAATATGAACAAAAATAGTAAAAGCCAGTGCTTGCAGTGAACCTTGCAAACATGTAGTAATGATGCAAATCAACACAAACTTTCTACAAATCTATTTGGCAGTGCTTAATAAGAGCCACGTACATAAGTATAATCTTTGACCAAACGAAACCAAATTTGGAAAATACATACCAACTAAATTATATGAAGGTTAAAACTTTTTTTGTATAAAGAAATACAATTGTATATCTTTTTGAGCCAACCACGTGTCATGAAGAAAAATAGAAATAATAACAGAGCAATGAATAAGTATACTGCAAGCTATGGCAGATTGGTATACGCGATGACCATTCAGCATAGCTAGCACCCATTAACTGAGGACAGGGTATACATCAGCTCCTGGTCTCAATCCTGGGAATCCAGACAGATCTCTGCATGGTCTAGGGGGTAGACAGGTAAAGAATCATCATCTAGTGTAAGCAGAGTGACAAAATAAGTGAGCAAAGTGTACTGGGAGGGATAATCCCATGGTAATCTCTCAGGAGAGCTCTCTTGCAAGAGCAGATATCTGAGCTGGCTTTTGGTGGACAGCCATGGGAAGCAGCAGGAACAAACCACATGAAGGTAGGGAGGATTTGGGAAGTAGCAAATTGTAGGTGTGGCTAGAAGGTGGAAGATATGTGGAGGCGCTATAAGATTGGAGAATGTGGCAGAGGACAGATCATAAAATGCCAGCTTGCTTTACCTACCAGAGTTTGAGAAGCCAGTTGAGATCCACAAAGTGGTGAGCAAGAGGATCATCTTTTTTTTTTTTTTTTTTTTCGATTTTGAAAAGCTAAGAGGATCATCTTTGTGATTGAAGAAGATCATGATGTCAAAGTTTGGAGAATGGACTTCAGAGACCAGCAGGCAGCAAGGCCTGGTGGGAGCCTGTCGTAGGGTATGGGTAAGACGTGACACCAAGGCCTGAGGATGGTGAGAAGGAGGAAGGGTCAAGAGATATTTATGAATCAGAAGAGACAGATAGCTCTTAGCAATTGACAGAATGCTGGAGGAGAAGCAGAGGCAGGTTTGTGGTTGGCAGTGCCAATCACCGAATTGCAGGGGGACAAAGTGAATCTGGTTTTGGGTCTGTTGGGTTTGAAGTGCCATGGAACGTGCAGCTGGACTATTGTACTTAGCTGTACTGCTGTATTCAGCAGGCACTGTATATATGAATCTGGAGTCAGCACAGACCACTGGGCAGATTAGGTTGGAAGTCATAGACTGGAGTCCAAGAACTGGGCCCCAAGACTGCCCTCACTCACGCTGAAAGAGTTTAGTCAGAGAGAAGTACTTGGACAACACCCACTGAGAAGGGCTGGAGGAGCAACAGGCATCCTGGAGAGGCTCCTAAGAAAGATCCAAGAAGTGGCATGCCAGGAAAGAACCATCTTGTAGCAGCCCAGGGAGGAGAGTTAAATGAGAAGCAAGAGCAACAGTATAAAAAAGTGCCTATTTCTGGATGATGGCCTCAGTGAACCTCCCTACTTGTTGCTGGACCAAGGACTTCCTTGGGCTCCCTGCCTCCTCAGCTGAGGACTCTGAGGAACACTCCAGCTACCTGTGTGTCCGTCAGTAACTCCCAACACCTTTCTGGGTCTCCATTTCTTTCTCCATCCAAGGGACATGATAGCTCTGCTGCCCTCCAGCAGAATTCAGTGCTTCAGATGAGAAAATGATGAGTGCTTTATAAGCTGCCCAATGAATGATCTCTGAGTCAGCCCTTTTAACTCTCAAGCTCCTCCACCAAAGGCTTGGTTGGCTATGTTTTCTCTTGCCTTTGGTGGTTCCTTGGCTCACGTTTCTCTCCTCCAGCTATACCTCTGTTCTGACTTGTTGCATGGCCCACTCTTGGTCTGTGACTGCCCCATCCTGAGGTTTATTGAATCATCCTTTGAGCCCCAATTTTTTTATGGTGACTCTGTTCTGGGGCCAGATCCTCACTCCATTTCTTATAAATCTTTAAGATCTTTAAAATCTTCCCTGTCTCACCATCTATTTTTCTCTCAAGAGACTCAAGAGTCTACCACATTTTACACAGGAATAAAAATCCCTCTTCTGGTCCGAGCATCCTTCCATCTGCATCCCTTCTTAACCTTTATCTCTTAATTCTCAACAGTCTGGCTTCCATTCTCACCTTCCCACTGAAACTCTTTGTAACAGAGTAAAATTGTACTGGGTTGAGAGCAGTGTCCCCAAAATGATATGTTCCAGTCCTCATCGGTGGGACCTGTGAATGTGACCTGAGCTGGGAAAAAAGAGTCTTTATGGATGTAATTAAGGATCTCGAGATGAGATTATCCTGGATTTAGAGTGGGTCCTAAATACAATGACAGGTATACTTATAAGAGCAAGTCAGAGGGAAACTGGAGACTGAGACACAGAGGAGAGGGTCATGTGTACACAGATGCAGAAATGAGTTACACAGCTACGACCAAGGGGCATCAAGGATTACCAGCAGCTGCTAGAAGCTAGGAGAAAGGCAGGGAACAGATTCTCTCCCTCAGAGCTTGAGAAGGAGCCACGCCTGCTCAGACCTTGATTTCAGACATCTGGCATTCAGAACTGTGGGAAAACACATTCTTGTTGTTGTAAGCCACCCGGTCTGTGGTAATTTGTTACAGCAGCCCTAGGAAACAAGTAATCACAAAGGCCACTAATATTTCTGGAGCACCTACCCTGCAACAGGTTTAATTCTAAATGCCTTATTAAAGGTTTTAATTCTGGCACATAGTAATAAAAAGATATCAATATCACTGGTCACTGAGGGGTTGCTGTTTCTTTGACATTTAAAAATTGAACCTCAACAGGCAGTGTGCTTTATTATTTTTCTCTTTTACAGAAACTTGCAGGCAAATAACTTACATAGCTTGCCCAGGGTCATATAGTAAATAGTGGTGGTGGAGTCAGTATTCCAAACATTAGTAACTTCTGTGAATTCTCTTTAACTGGTTTGCACTATTTCTGAGGCCACTGGCAGAGGCTAATGGGTAAACTGATGCAGGGCTGGGTTGTGTGCAGTTGGAGAGATGGAAGGGGTCAAGCGACTGGTGAGTTTGGGGGCAAATTCCGGTATGGGGTGGTAGGGTAGGCCTGGGCTAGAGGGGTCGAGATAAGGAGGAGGTGATTGGAGAAGTTGATAACCTCAGAGAGCAGATGATCCTGGAGCCAGAAAGACAGAAAAGTGTGATCCTGGAACTGAGGCAGTTCTGGGAAATGATGTTTGTAGCAAGTAACCAATAGAACAAAGCTGGACATGGCAGTTTTGTCAATAGATTCGACTAGGTCAAGGGACCTGGAGAATAAAGGTCATATCAAAAAGAAGGGATAAACTGCTCCCTTTAAAGTTCAGAGAGGCCGCTGAGATGGCTCAGTGGCATAAGTGCCAGCCTGGCAAGCGCGAGGTCCTAAGTTCGACTCCCGTGTACCCACATCAAAAGGAAAAAAGGGCTGGTGATATCGCTCAGTGGTACAAGTGCCTGCTGGCAAGCTCAAGGTCTTGAGTTCGACCCCCAGTACCCGCATTTAAAAAAAAAAAAAAAAGTTCAAAGAGTTGAGCAATCATTCCTTGTGCTTTTCTTAAAAAAGAAAAAGGACCTGAGTGGATTCTTGAAAAATAGGTAGGCGATGACAGATATGAAGTAGGAAGCCATTCTAGGTGAAGGGCACAGAAAGCACTAGGAATATAGTTTTATGCTGGCTATAGTTAAGGGTGTGTGAAATAGTGTGATAGGAATGCAGCTTTGAAAGTGTCCTGATTTGGGTACCTTGCAAAGCAGATGCTGAATCAGAGATTTAGGCGCAAGCACTTTATTTGAGAAGATATTCCCAGGAAGCACAGTGAAGGAGTTACTGCCTGGGTAACTCAGTCCCACTGAGGGTACTCTGAAAGACTGTGCAGAGCACCTTTCAGAATTGTTCCAAAGAGGGGCAAGGGAATTGGATTGCTTGCCTGGTGACACCTGTAGGTACCACAGTGATTGAGGATTGCTTCCAGGGCTATTAACAACCTGGCTATGCAACGCTGCCCAGGTGGATAAGCCAGCTCCTGCAGCTAGAGAATGCTCTCA
This sequence comes from Erethizon dorsatum, assembly GCA_028451465.1. NCBI lineage: Eukaryota > Metazoa > Chordata > Mammalia > Rodentia > Erethizontidae > Erethizon > Erethizon dorsatum. The sequence goes on along the minus strand of CM051827.1, from coordinate 100,798,117 downwards.
CGCAGAGAGATGGGACTACACAAGGTAGCAAGACTTCAGTGTGTACAGGGACCTTCCACTAAATATGGAGGAGGCTTTCGGGAAGGGCTAAGATGTTATGGGTGGGATACTGGTCAAACTTGATAAAGAAAGGAAAGCTGAGAAGGGTTCCCGGATGCTAGGCAGTCCGTACTTGAGATTTGCCATTTATTTCTATGCAGTAGAAAGTTCCAGAATGCGCTGCAGGGAAGAAGTGTTGAGAGGCACATAGGAGATGCAGAGCTGAGGCTGTGCAGCAGGGAAATGGGAGGACAGACGGGAGGGATGGCCTGGTGAAAGCCCGCTGCACAGTTTGAGTGGACAGGATTTGGCAACGGATTTGATCTATGGGGCGAAAGTGGAGGAGGATACCAAGAGGACAGTGTGTCTTTGGCAGGCACAATGAACATCTCCAGGACACATTTTGTTTAGGAAGCATCAAAATGGTGAAGCCAGTGAGGAATGCTGTACGCTGAGCAGACCAGGAAATCTTTTCTGAGTGTTAGCAGGACTTTTCCTACACTTGACCTCCTTAAAAATAATAGAGACTTCAAGGCTGGCTTAAGTGTAAAACTGTTTTTTAAAAACTTGAAAAATGAAAGATTTGTTTTCTATTAAAAAAAAAAAATAGAGCCGTGTGGAGATGTGAGCCGAATGGTCCTGGGGTGTTTTCCCCCTGCGTGGAAAGACTTGTCAGTGCTTTCTCATTTGAATCAGGACTCTGATTTGGGAGCAGACTTGTAGCTGTATCACCTAGGAAGAGAATTTCTAAAGCAGTAAGAAGCTGTGCAATCTGGGACACTCATTTGCAGCTGGAAATGTGGAACAGACTCTCAGACCAGACATCTATTCTGTCCAGGACCCCTTCATTTCAGTCCTTCCCCATTGTTATTCTGGGCTTGGACTGTGCTGGAAGGACAAGTGTCTTGTGCAGTCTGCTGTTCAGTGAATTTGTAAAGGCTGTACTTACCAAAGGATTTAACACTGAGAAAATGAAGGTCACATTAGGAAAATTAAAACAGTCACTTTTCACTTCTGGGAGGTAGGTGCTCAGGAGAACATAAGGCCGTCGTGGAAGTCATATATCAGATCCACAGATGACAATGCAATGGACTCTGTTGATGTTGAAAGGATGGAAGGAGACAGACTGACCTTCATAAAGTGACTAAGATGTCCAAAAGTTAGGGAGTCCTTGTACTTACAGTTGCTAACAAGACTTAAGGAACTCACTGTCTCTTACAGAAATTGAGAAATTGTCAGCAGTAGATGAACTGATTCATTGACTCCTTGTCATCTGCAGCCTATCCATGCAAGTGCAGGAGACACACTAGAGAAAGAACTTGCAAATCTATATGATATGTTAATTAGTGGAAGATAAATATTGCAGTAACAGAAAAAGAAAAGATGAATATCAGTACCTTCTTATGAATGTGTGAGGTAGGTTTTCTCTGGTCTGATTTTGAAAATGGAAGAGTGTCTACAGCCTGGTTGGCCAGTCTGCCCTTGTAGATACAATGCAATTAAAGCTTTGTTTTGTTGAAAAATCAGATGCCTAGCTCTGTTGCCTTATAGAACACAAATAAATGTGGTCTTTCTTAAAGTGGTCTCTTTTCTATACCACCACAATTTTTTGATACAATCCTTTTAGAAAGCCAAGCAAGGACAGTAAATTGATCAGAAACAGTTGTGGAAATTTGACATGAACTTAGTGAAATAAAACTTTTTTTGAGGGGTACTGGGAATTGAACCAGACCCTTGGGCATGCTAGGCAAAGCTTCCACCACTGGGCTACATCCCCATCCCCTAGGGAAATAAAACTTGGAAGACTGTCTGCCTAGTGCTTTGTGTTTATGTATTTTGGGGGAGGGAAGCCTTTGCAAAGAAATTGTATATAAGGCTTTTTATGTTAAGGTACAATGCCAATGAATGGAAATGTTAAGATAGATTAATACACAAAGAGTTACATTGATAACACTGGGACAAGGAAAAAGTGTTTACTTTTTTAAGTTTTGCCCCAAAATTTCTTTAACCTTATATGGAATCAAATAATTTATGCTATCTCTTAATTCTAGACAACATTTAATTAAGATGGTCTGATTTTAATAAAAATAAAATATTTTGGGTATATGTAAGTGCAAAAACGAAGCCCATTTTATGGTACCCTACTATGCATTGTGTACTCTACGTTATCACAGTTCTATTATTATCTCCACTTTATAAGTGAGGAAATAAGGACTCAGAGAAATTGACCTATGGGCAAAATATCATACAGCCAGTAAGTGGAGATCAGATCTTTTTGACAAAGCGCTTTCTCTATGCTTTATCTACTTGCATATGCCACATGGCCTTGGGAAAATTGATAAAATTCTAGCCACAGGCCTGGGTAAATGACCAGCACTTTAGGCTTACAAATTATGTTTACTCATGATTCTGCAGGGTCCTTGAGAGAACTTGGAGGGTCAGGGACAGAGAGTATCTCTATTTCACAGCTGAAGAGGCTGAGGTATGGAGTCATTTCACCCAATTTCTAGCACTGGTCCCTGCCTCTGGTCCTCAAACTGCCTTGTCCAACCTGACCCATTCTGAATGCATGTGCCAACAGGGCAGCCAAAGAAGACGAGAACAGCTGGTAGAGTCTGAGCAGGGAGCATGGCTAGGGGAAGAAGGAGGGGATTGCGGAAGCTCCAGCTGTGTCCCTGGTGGGTATGGCCTCTCTCTCCTGCACACTTCTGGTCCTTGGTTCATTCTCCTCTGCTGGCCCTGATGATTCCCCCCCCCCGGTTATTACAGGAACTGAGTCTCTTTGCTTGATACCCCTTTATAGACTTGAAAGTTCTTGAGGACAGGGATTTTATCTGATTTATCTCTATATCCCCAACCCATTGCACAGAATAGATACTCAATGAGTCCTTGATGTTAAAGATAATGATGATAGCATCCATTTATTGGGTGTTTAATCTGTGTCAGACATGGTGGGAGGCCCTTTTCATGTATGACCTCACAGCATCGTAGGTACATTAAAACATTTCGGTTGCATTTGACAAACTTAGACTGACTTAAGAAAAAAAGACATACAGCATCCAGCAGAAAGCTCCAGGCTCATCTGGATCTAGGCGACTCATATACTGTTTCTCTCCAAAGTTTGGCTTGTTTTCCTCTGTATTGCCACTTTTTTTTTTTTTATGTGGGTACCGGGAGTCGAACTCAGGGCCTCACGCTTGCCAGGCAGGCGCTTACGCCACTGAGCCATCTCACCAGCCCTGTACTGCCACTTTTTAAAAACAAGTACACCTTTATCCCAGCAATGAGAGAAGAGAACTAAGACAGCATCTATTAAGATGATTGTGTGATTTTTGTCCTCGTTTCACATTTATGTGGTGAATTATATTTATTGATTTGCATATGTTCAACTATCCTTGCAATCTTCGAACGCTACTTGGTCATGGTGTATGAAAAACAAAACAAAACAAAACAAAAAACCAAGTGCATCTTGTGCTTAGCAATTCTAGTAGGATGGAGCATCTTTTCCTAGTACATCTGGCAATGGACCCAAGGCAAACCTCCAGTGCATCAGTGGGTGCCTCTTCCAGACCAGTCGTATGGCCAGGTTGACTGATCTGCTAACTGGCCATGCTTAGGTAAAATATCCAGCCCTGAAGTCAAGGGAAGGGGTCAGCCCCCTAAAATATAAAAGAAAGTCCAAGGCTATCATTGTCCAGACGTGGGGCAGAAAAAAAAATAGGCATATTCTATAATAGGTATTCTTATTTTCCAGATAAAGAAACTGAAGCTTGGGGCCAGTGAGATAGCTCAGCGGCGTAAGTGCCTGCCTGGCAAATGCAAGGTCCTTAGTTCGACACCCGGAACCCACATAAAGGAAAAAAAGGGCTGGTGATATCTCTCAGCGGCACAAGCGCTTGCTGGCAAGTGCGAGGTCTTGAGGTCGACTCCCGGTACCCACATAAAAAAAAAAAAAAAGAAAAGAAAAGAAACTGAAGCTCAGCAAACAGAAGTGACTTACCAAAGCTTACACAGCCAGTAAATGGTATGGAAGGATTTGAGCCCAAGTGTCCTCTAACGCCTGTGTTCCCCCAGGGCAGCAGATGGGTTTCCCTACTTATCTCCCAGATCTTAGCCCATAACAGTTCCTCTATTCCAGTGCTACTCAAAGTATGGCCAATGGGTCATGCTGATCTGCAAACTCTTCCTTACTAGCCCATAGTGAGTTAAGTACCCAAATTCAGAGCAATTTTTAGAAGTATATTATAATTATTTGACATGGGCATAACATCCAAGGGTTGTGATAGAAAAAGTTGGGTTTGAAATGAGTTGTAAATAATTTGAGAAGCACTGCTCTGTTTGGTTATGCCTAGAATAAAGGCATGAACTGTGGGCTTGCAAAGAAAACTATGGTGCTTCTAGTGGAGCATTCTCCCCCAGAGCAGAGTGCCCATGCTGCCAGTCAGACAGCTGGTCCATCACTTGGCCAGTCAAGACGACTTCCTAGGAACTCCACCCCTAGCACAGGTTGCTACAGCTAGAAAGGCAGGCAGGAAGGCTCAGGCCCAAGCAGCTCCTTTGCCCAAGGGTTCTTGGTTCTAGTCCAGCTGGATTCTGGCTGGTTAGCTGCCTGGAGCCCATGGACACCTGGCACTCTCAGCCAGGGGCCCAACCCTCATGCTTCCACACTGTGTGCTAGAAGGAAGGTGATGGCTGATGCAGACCATCCTTAAAAAGCCATCCTAAAACCAGACAGTCTAGTTTTAAGTTGAGGAGAAAGGTCAGCTCCTGGGACAGGTTGCCACCTCCTGTCTTGACACTAGGACTCCTTGAGTTGACTCCAGGGTCATGGCATGTCTCCTACCTTGCTTCCCCATTGGTTGGACACTCCTTGATGCCAGGGTCATGGGTCAACAGAGCAGTTCCAGGCACGAGCATTTCTCAAAGCCAAGATGACTCAGGGTGGCAAGTGTGAACCAGAGAAGAGGCCCTGAAGCCAGTTCAGACTTTCTGGGGGTGGGTGGTTAGTGATCCCACAGCATGCAGGTGATGCTTTCACTTGCCTGTTCTGTTGTGCCTGTTGCCAAAAAAAAAAAAAAAAAAAAAAAAAAGGCCCTGATCCCTGGGGTAAGCCCAGTTCCGATGTTTTGCTGAGTAACTCCGGACTGTTCACCAGGTCCTTTATATCTCAGTTACTACACTTGGAGACGCACAGAACACCCGCCTCACAGCTGATTCTCGAGGCGAACTGAGCCAGTGCTGTAATATCATGTGCACAGGCCCCCAGAGCATGGGAGTGCAGGCCAGAATGCTTCCTCCCCCATTCCAGGCAGCTGGGGTGGCTGGTGAGAAGCCTGGCTTGGTTCTTGCTGAAGTTCATTACTTTCAGCTGTGTGACCAGAGGTAGGTTTCTAGACTTCTCTGAGCCTAGATGATTTCATCTATGAGAAGTGAAATACCCACCTGGCAAAACTTGTGATGAGGAACAAACATCATCAAATATACAGAAGAGCATGGCCTCCTACACTGTGTACCCATTAATTTCACACATATTTATGACTAGGGACTAGGTCCACTAGGTCAAGCATTGAGGAGACTGGGGAGCAGAGACAGACTCGGTGCCATCTCTAGGAGTTCAGTAAGGGAAATGAATTACAAGGGAAACAGGCAAACAGATAATCGCATTACATGGTGGCACATGCTACAAAATGAGGTACGAAGTACTAAGCAAAGATGCTACAAGAGCTGGGCATGGTGGCGCACGCCTGTAATCCCAGCTCTTAGGAGACAGGGCAGAAAGATCATTGCAAGTTCAAGGCCAGCCTGGGATACATAGTGAGTTCAAGGCCAGCTTGGACTACATAGAGAAACCATATCTCAAAACAAACAAACAAAAACCAAAACCAAGATAATTTACCTGATTTAAGGAAGTCAAGGAAGGCTTCTCTGGGAGAGTGAGAAATGACCCAGTATCTGAAGCGTGGATGGGAAGAGCATTTTGGATAAGGAACAGCGTGTTCCTTGTGGTCCTGTGACAGGAGGAATCTCAGGTAAACTGAGTACAACGAGGCCAGTGCTAAGAGCACAGGATCTAGAGGCAGTGGGGAAGGGGAAGGTGGAAAGAAGAGGAGAGGCTAGCCCTTGCCAACATTCTAGGCCATGCCACAGATTTTAGATTTTGTCACTGATTTTTTCAGTGTTGGGGTTTGGACCCAGGGCCTTGTGAATGAATCTAACAAGTGCTTCACACTGAGCTACACCCCCAGCCGACTTTGTCATATTTTTTTAAGTGAGAGTGGAGATTACACGGTCACGTATGCTCTCAGAAAAGATCCCAGTGGGTGCAGCTTGGAGAAGTTTGTGCAGCAACATGATACTGGTGGTTAGGAGACCGCTGCTAGTGTGAGGGTGGGTGATGGCAGAGTTTAGGAGTTTGTGTTAAGATGGTGATGATGCAGATGGAGGTGGGGAAGGGGACCGGGATAACTGAGAAGTGAGGCAATGGCACTTTTGTAGCTTTGCAGAAGTGACTCAAGAACAGTTCCTGGGCTCCTGGCTTGCACTGGCATTGGCAGGTGGTGAGAGAAGAGTGGGTTTGGTCCACCACTCTGGTTCTGGACAGATTGGTTTTAAAGTATTTCAGAGACGTCTGTGAGGCAAAATTACCTTTCCCATTGGATTTGGTGAGCTGCAGCTCACTGGTACTTTATCAAGTTTTTAGTGCGTGTCAGAGTGAGAAGCTAGTCAAGGGGCACAGGGACACTTGTGGGTGATGGAAGTGTTCATCATCTCAATTGTGGCGATGCTTTCCCAGGTGTATTCATGTGGTGGAACTAGTTCAATTGTACATTCTGTAGACGTGCAGTTTATCGTACATCACTTATATCTCCTGGAAGTCCCAGAAAAGGTGAGTGGGAGTGGGGACACCAGGCTGAGCAGAGAGCCCCTGGGAGGACATGGCAGGAGCCGGGAGAGCAGAGTGGTTGTTGGAGGACAGGGGAGGTTGAGGGAGTTGGCTTTTGTTTTTGGTTAACAAAGTGATTTGATTACCTACCTAGGCTAACAGGAAGGATCTGATTAAGAAGGAGAGGTGGAAAATGCCGAAGAAAGAGGGGACAATAAGAAGTACAAGGTTTCTAAGAATGGGAGAAGGGAGGGTGTTGGTCTTAGCTGAAAACAATAGCTCCATGTTGAAACGGAAGGTGAAGGGAAAAGGGTGCATGTGGGAGTGTGTGTGTGTGTGTCTGTGTTCATGCAGGTGAGTACATGTGTGTGTACATATGTGCGTATGAGTGTATGAGTGGGAGCAGGTAAGGGATGCATCTTCGCCACTGGGATTGAGGGCAGAAGAGTCAGGAAGGAGGAGGAGCAGCGCAGAAGAGAGCCCTCACCAGAAGCTGAACCAGCTAGCACCTTCATCTTGGGCTTCTCAGCCTCCAGCACAATGAAAAATAAATTTTTGTCATTTAAATCACTCAAGCTCTTCCTCCTTCAGGAAATCACTTGCGAAAGTACGCACACAACGATTCCAAGTCTGTCTTCTGGACTTGTATAGAGCAAGGTGTGGTAGACTGACTAATAGTCAACTTGTATCACCCACCTGAACTGAGTCAGCGTGGCTCTTAGTGCGGATGGCCCACCTGGGGATTGTTGCCAACAGCATAAAAACAGAACTGGAGGTGAAGACGGTGTGCTGTTGATTCTCTTGGAGAAGCTTGTCAGCTGGTTTTCCTGATATGAACTCAGCTGTTCTCATTGCTGGAGGAGCTCGCGTGCTCGCTGTCGCTGAGGATGGCTGCTGTTTTCTTCAGGGGAGCTCTGGTCCTTACCTTGAGCATCACTTCCTGGCTGCAGTGCACATCCCTCAGCCTGCTGGCACAGATCCTTCTTGCTGGTGCAGACTTTCTAGCTTCCACCACTGACTTTTGGGCCTTCCCAGTGCAGAGCCTTGATACAGACTTGCATGAGACATTGTCGTAGGCTCTAGGTCTCCAGCTGGACTCGTGCAGGACATTGCTGTGGGATCCAGGCCCTCAGCTGGATTCTTTGGGTCTCTAATGTGTGTACAGATCTGCTGCACTCTTCACATTTGACTCTTTGGTTGAATATTATAAAATAATCCAGGCCAGTGAGATAGCTCAGCAGCATAAGCGCCAGCCTGGCAAGTGCGAGGTCCTGAGTTCGACTCCCGGTACCCACATAAAAAAAAATCCTATAAATTATGTGTCCTGTATTAAATCTATTCCCTTGAAAACCCTGACAACACAAGGCTTTTCTCTTTTCCCCAGGTCACCTCCAGAGACTTTCAGGTAGAGACTGTGAGCATCCACCCATGTTAGGTTCCACAAGGACAGAGCCCATGTCTCGCTGGTTTATTTCTGTCCCTGGCAGCTTGCATAATATTTGCCCCAGAGGCGAAGCTTTGTGTATATTTGTTGGTTGAACAAATAAAATTACTTTCTCCAGGCTAAATATCTCCAGTTCCTCTAACTGTACTTCAGAAATCTTATTACTCCAAGCCACTTTTCTCTATTTTCTTTACCTACCCTGTTTCTTTTCTTTTTTTTTTTTATGTGAGTACCCGGAGTCGACCTCAGGACCTCGCACTTGCCAGCAAGTGCTTGTGCCGCTGAGCGATATCACCGGCCCTTTTTTTCCTTTATGTGGGTACTGGGAGTAGAACTCAGGACCTCGCGCTTGCCAGGCAGGCGCTTATACTGCTGAGCTATCTCACCAGCTCCTACCTACCCTGTTTCTGTGCCCATTTTCAGTTACAGAATTTTTGTTCCTGTGAAAAATGACATGTTGATGTCTATAGCTTGATAAGTTGTCAAACATCCCTCCCACAGCTTCCCTTTTGCTGTTCTCCTCTGCCTTATTTGCCTTCCCACAATTACACCAACATCCTGAGGCCAAGGAATGTACAAAGCCAGAAAAGGGAAAGAAAAGCCGAGACCCCAAAGATGTTGCACGTTGTTCAGAGGCAGCTGGTGGAGGGTGGGAGGTGAGCGGGGCAGGGCTGGTATGCAGTCAGAGCTCTGGAACCAGCAGGACAGGTTTCAAGTCTCCAGGGCTGGGCCACCTGGGGCAGGTGGTGCCCGCTCCTCTCCGAGCTGCCTACTGCACCTCACAGATGAAGGGGAAATAAGACAATGCCTGGGACTCTGCCCTTTGCAGGGTGCTGGGCCCAGAGCACTCTGGAATGCTGGTGGTGAAGGAAATGAGGGGAGGCAGGGCCCTCCGCTAGGTAGTGAAGTCATCTCTGTCAGAAGAAACCAGGCTCAAGTCCCACCTTGTACCTCACCCCACCCCACCCCAAGCCCCAGCCCCCAAGCAACTTTCCTTCTCTGGGCCTCCCCTTTTCCCATCTGTGTCAGTGGAGGTGATGATATGCACCTGATAAGCTGGTTGGCAGGACTTGGCCAGGATAATATGAAAGACACCCGGAGTGGTGACAGATTGCTCCCAACAGATCTTTTCTCTGTCCCATCACAGGTGGTGTGAGCTCCTGTGTCTCTCTCAGTGAGGGAAGGGAAGGCTGACTCCTGTGAATCAATGCACAGCTCCATCACCATGGAAGGAAAAGGGCTGTGGCATGAAGGCCTGTGTGCTTTAAGGCAGGAGGAGGCCACCAAATGTGAGCTGATCCCTTGGTATGCATGCCTGCTACCCTGCCTCCCCTTTTCTACATAGTGATTTTTGTTCTACTTTTTTTTTTTAAACTGTGCTGGGGCTTGAACCCAGTCATAAGCATGCGAGGTAAACACTATACTCCTGAGCTATACCCCCAGCCTAGCAATGTTGTTTTGGACCTAATGAACTTGCTGCTAGACAGCACTTAGAATGGTGCCTAGTACTTAGCCTATAGTAGAATATTTGAATATTTACTGAGTGAAAAAATGAATGTTATGCAATAAAACTCAGTCTTTTTTCTTTTAGCTGGTGGAGCCAAGTCACTCATCATTTTGCATTTGGGTATACTTTAAAATTACAAAACATTCCAGGTATGTTGGTGCATGCCTTTAATCCCAGCACTTGGGAGGCTGAGGCAGGAGGATCGCTGTGAGTTCAAGGCCAGCCTGGGCTACATAAGCAAGTTCAAAGCCATCTTGCACTACATAGCAAGACCCTGTCTCTAAAAAAAAAAAAAAAAAAAAAAAAAAAAAAAAACAACCGAAGCAAATAAATAAAATAAAATAAAGTTATAAAAGTACACGTTAATTCCAGAAAAATACTTTAAAAATATGGTTGATGGAAAAGAAAAAATAATACTCCAGTGCAATCCTGCTGTCCAGCCATAACCACGGGTGTTGATAATTTGCTGTCTAGTTCCTTCCATGGATCCTGCTGAGCAAATCCACTTAAATATCAGTAGAGGCATATTGTTTGGTAATTAGCTTAGTTTTTCTTTTCACTTAATCATAGTTTGTCTCCTTGTGTCACTGAAAAAATTCTTCTAAACATTTTCCCATTTCTAACATTCTTATGGTATTGTATGAATGTTCCATGGGCAAAGCCCTAATGCTGGAGATTTAGGTTGTTAAAAGTTTTTTCAAGCATGTATATAAGTGCGGCATTTAAACAAGGAAAGAGTAGAGTAAGTGACTTTTGTAAGGTCACACAGCTAGCTAGTGAGTTAAATGGTGGCACCTGACTACAATCCAGGGAGACATGACCCAGTGATACAACGCTTAACTCTTACACTGTGTGTAAGTGCTCAAATAAACATTCTCCTACAAACTCTGAGCACATACGCTTAGTTATTTCTTTGTGGTAAGTACCTAGATGTGGAATAACTGGGTAAAAGGATGTGCATCATTGACAGGTCATGTAAACTGTTCCAAATCATTTGTGATTCTTGAACTGTCCAGCCTGATTCTCTGTCTTCTACCCTGAGGAGCAATACTTACCCGATCAAAGGACCTGGGCGTGTGAGAAAACTCAAAGTGTTCTGAAGGAGTGTTCTTATGCACCCTAGGCCTGTCGGTCCCCTCCTCCAGGAAGCCTTCCTGATCTCTAAAGCAGTGGCTCCATCCTTGGTGCTTGGATTCCTTCTATGACCCTGACCACGGTGGGCCGTGGCCATCTGTGTCCAGTCCTCTGAGCTCCTGGAGTTGGGACCTGCTGCCGAGGCATCTGTGTGCTCAGTCCTAGCTTGGCGTGGCATGGCAGTGCCCTGGTGCCTCTGTTTAACACATGAATGTGTCCACAAGTGGGCGTGCACGTGTGAGGACGAATGGGTCAGAACATCTGACATTGGACTGGTTCTAGGCACTCTGGTTCTCTGTTGCATGTCAATACCCAACATAATGCTTAGCCCATAGCAGGTGCTCTAGAATATTATTCGGTGTAGCTCAATAATCATTTATTGAATGAGTGAGTGTATTTGGGAGTCTTTTATTCTTCACATATCAAAGCTCTGCCATGTTTCTTATTTTTTAAAAAAATCTAAAAGCATAAAAAAGAAAATAAAACACCCAATGCAAGCACTCATCAGTAACCAATGCTTAATATGCATTCTTTCTGACTTTATGCCAAACTGTAGGTACACATTTTAAAAACAGACCTGCTGGGCCAGTGAGATGGCTCAGTGGCGTAAGCGCCTGCCTGGCAAGCGCGAGGGCCCGAGTTCGACTCCTGGAACCCACATACAGAAAAAGGGCTGGTGACACGCGAGGTCCTGAGGTCGACCTCCAGTACCCACAAAAAAACAAAAACCAAAAACAGACCTGCTGTCTTACTGCAAACCCACTCACAGCCTGCCTTTCCATTTGAAGATGACAACGTTGGCCCATGCTAATACATATTCTTCTGCTACAGGATGGCCAGTGGTGACCCATCTTCTATCTTGTGTTGGTGTCCAATTTGTATGCAAGTATCTTTACACCAAAGTGCCCACTGTCCACTAGAGAGGTGAGACAGGGTGATTTGTTCTTTGACAAATTTCCTGTAATTTTATCATTCCTTTTATAGTTTTTAAAAAGCAACCATTTAAAAATTCATTTCAACAATTGTATCTAGGCTGGGCGTGGTGGTGTACGCCTATAGTCCCAGCACTAGGGAGGCTGAGGCAAGAGGATCACCACAAGTTCGAGGCCAGCCTGGGCTATATAGGGAGACCCTGCCTCAAAAAGACAAACAAACAAACATATCAACAACTTTGTCTTCCAGAATTCAATCTGGTTCTTAAGGCCAGAAAGTAAAATAGTAAGGAAGATATTTTAAATCCCAACTTATAGATAGGAAATCATATAATAACTGCAGTGACTTGCCCATTGACACAACTTTGAAAGAGGCTACACTCTGTCCGGCTCCAAAGGGAACTACAATTTGTTAATTATCTGAAATACCACTTATTTTATATTACATGTATACAGCCATTGCAGATATTTTGGATGAACCATCTTTGGTGTTATTTGGGGTCTGGCAAGCATGGCATATAAGATACATTAAATAACGATATTATGTGACTTATGCTTTTGTTTAGTGGAGAGAAAATTGAGACCCAGAGAGGCGAAGAGACTTGCCTATGCTCACACAATTAGCAAATGGTACAGCTGGAATTGGAACTTTTTTTTTTTTTGAGACTACCACGTAATTCAGGCTGGTCTTGAACTTACTGTGTAGCCCAGGCTGACCTTGAAGTCACAGTGATCCTCCTGCCTCAGCCTCCCAAGTGCTAGGATTACAGGCGTGCATCATCACACCTGGTTTGGGATTGGAACTTTTGACCACTGTGCTCACTTGCCTCTCAAACAAAGTCTCAGAGAACTTAAGTGGCCTGTTCAAAGTGTCACTTTTTACACCGCCCCTCCAAGCAGTCTTATGGAATTTTCCAGGACTCTGGGGCTGGAAATGACCTCTATGGTCATCAAATGTCTGACGGAGATGACTAGGACAGCAACATCCTGAGTGTCAAAAGATCACACTTAGTGCCCATAGGGCCAAGTAGGTAAAATGCAAGAATCCCAGGCTGGGATCAGAAGTCTTTCTCCACACACCCCATCACCAAGTCCCAGGCACTTCCCTCCCTATCCCTTCCTCCTCCCTTAAGCCCCAGGGGAAGGAGTTGTTGCTGTCTGCTTCAGGAAACCACACACAGAGACAATTCCACACCTTACCCAGGCCTTCCTCCCCCCTCCCTTCCAAATAAAGAAAGTGAAGTAATAATAATTATCATGATGATGTCCACTGAGGTTTTATTGTTACATGCTAAGGACTTTTCATTTGTTGTCTCCTCCCCACCTCCTGTTAATCGTCTCAGAACCTCTAAATTTGGCACAATCGTTGCACCTGTTTGACAGAGGGGAAACTGAGGTTCAGAATGTGTTGGTGTTTGCTTGAAGGGCTGGTGAGATAGCTCAGCGGCATAAGCGCCTGCCTGGCAAGCGCGAGGTCCTGAGTTCAACCCCCGGTACCCACACACACACACAAAAAAAGTATTTGAAGTCCTGCAGGGAAGTGGACCCGCACTGGACCCTGATCTGTCTGATTGCACAGCCTCTGCTCTTAGTCACTCGCCCACACTGGTCCTGGGGGTATCATGAGCAAAGGGACCCGGAACATCCCACTTCAGAAGTGGGAGGAAAAAGAGCATGGAAGCAGCATCTGTGGTATGATTCTGGGTTGGGGTTTGTCCTTGGTCTTCTGGATGATTTTGGGCAGATTACCTACCTTCTCAGTGCCTTAAGAGACTTCCTTAGGTGTTGAGGATTTCGCTCAGTGGCATAGTGCCTGCCTGGCAAGCGTGAGGTTCTGAGTTCGATTTCCTGTACCAAAAAAAAAAAAAAAAGAGAGACTTCCTTGGTACCATCAGAGTGAGGCGAAAGAGCCCAGCCAGCTCCGGGCTGTGTGAGGCTGGCAGGAGAAGGAAAACAGGCAGTAGGGTGGCCTCCGAGAGCTGTGTGAGCCTCAGGACACACCTGGCCCCACCGCCAGCTCTGTGGCCTCAGCTCTCTCTCTCTGTGTTAAGCGGAATTATTTCAATTTGACCTCCACCCAAAGTTAAATTGCAATGAAAACAACACTGGAGCAAAAAAGTATATGTGAAGTATTTCTTTTAAAAAAGAAAAAGAGCATTGACTTCCCTTGGAAAATCTGGGTGATGAGTTCTCTAACAGAGCCCGGCTGGAGTTGGGCTACAGACCCAGATCCATCTCTCCTCTGGCCTCAGTCTTGCGATCTGTAAATTGAGGGTATTTTTTCACATAGCCTGACTGACACACTTGCCCTTTGCACACTCTTCATGGTTACCCCAATTGTTTCCCCATTGTTACCCCAATTCTTGTACCGGTGCCCTCAAAGGCCCACTCTGCTGTCGGGGTCTCTAGGAGGAAGGGCTAGGGCCTCCAGGTCCAGCTTGAGCAAGGACACAGGGATGGGGGGCCAGGTGGGCAGAGGATGGGAAGGGGCACAGAGCCACAAGGACAAACTGCTCCCGCCTTGGCTCTACATCCTCCTCCCATGTGGGGTGGGGGCCTGGCCTGAGATCAGAGGTTCACCCGCGTCAGCCCGGGTCCTGCCCGCGTCAAGAGGCGCCTTCTCAGCACAGAACAATGCAGGCCCTTTGAAGGGCTGGGCAGCAGGGGATGGGTGTTTCTCCAAACACAGGGCCTCCTTTGCAAAACAGACTTTGATTCCCAGGCCGGGAGGCCCCAGGTGCCTGTTGGGCGACAGGCGGGGGCTGGGGGGCTTTGTTTGGCAGGAAGGGGGGCCTTGGAGACTCAGGAACAAAGCTTGGGACGGAGCTGGATGGGGCTGCAGTTGGCCTGGGCAGGCTGTCAGGGTGGAGATGCCAGTGGGGGTGGGACTGTATGTCTCTGGCCACCCCACCTCCATCCTGGTCTCCTCTCCCAGTGGCCCTGGCCCTCTCATATATGCGGGCGGCACATGCTGACGAACTTCCAGGAGGTCCTCATGGTTCAGGGGCTCCAACATTTCCTGTTTGGGAATGAAGGGGGTAAACCTGGAGTCCAGGATGCAGAATCTGATGGGCAAGGTGGAGAGAGCCTGAGCCCAGAGTCACGGGTCTGTGCTCCAGGACTTAGGGCACGGGGAAGGATGGAGATGATGAGGGCTTTTTCCTGTGGCTGGACACCATGCTGGGCATTTTGCACACGTGTGTTTCTGATTCCACACTTGTTTTCTAACCTGGCCATACAGACATCTTTGAAGTCATCTGTGCTGCTCTCTCCTTTGCTCACTCCACTGAGCTGCCCGCCTCCTCGAGGTTTCAGGGGCACTGGCCTGCAGGGCCTCTCCAGCTGGCTGTACCCTCTGCCCAGTATGCCCTGCACGGCCTCCCCTCACCTCCTTTGTGTCAGGGCTAAGCTCCCACTTTCTTCCAAGCTTCCTCTCACCTCCCCTGCCCCTGAATTTCATTCCCTGTCCCCTACTTTTTTCTCACAGTGATTTTCACCTCTTCACATGGTATTCAGTTACTTACTTAGGACACCATTTATTGATCTTCCCTCTCAACCACAAGCTAACTCCACTCTGCCAGGTACCTTGGCCACTTTCACTTACCCATGTAATCCCAAGCACCTAAATAGTGCCCAGCACTTGCAAGGCTAATTTTGTGTCCTCTGGGACATGAAGTGTTCTGTTAAACACTTGTCTAGATTCTGAAGTTATCTGTGGATGTGACTCAAATTTATAATCAGTTGGCTAAGAAAAGCAAAGTAGCCTCCATACCATAATGTGGAGGTGGGCTTCACCCAAGAGTTAAAGGTCTTAAGAGGAAAGATTGAGGGCCGGTGAGATGGCTCAGCGGCATAAGCACCTGCCTGGCAAGCGCAAGGTCCTGAGTTAGACTCCCGGAACCCACCTACGAAAAAAGGGCCGGTGATATCGCTCAGCGGCACGGGTGCCTGCTGGCACGCGAGGTCCTGAGGTCGACCCCCGGTACCCATTAAAAAAAAAAAAAAAAAAGAGGAAAGATTGAGGTGTCCTGAGGAAGCCACAGTTCTGACCGAAGAATTCAGAGTCTACCTCAGAGCCCTGCCTGAGTTTCCCACCTGCTGGCCTGCCCCGCAGATTTCAGACCTGATGCTGTAATGCTAATTCTTATCTGAATTTCCAGCCCACAGGCCTGGCCTATGGATTCACACTTGTCAGCCCTGACAATCACAGGAGCCAATTTACACACGTGCGCACACAACCCCTTACCTCTCTGGAGAACCCTAATGATGCACTGAAAGAATACTAGACCTGAACTATGTAAAATTGCTGTTTCTGTGAGTAAAAAGTGGTTGAATATTAGCAATTTCAAACAGTTCAATCTAATAGCTGTAGAATGAATAAATGAATGGGCCTCAAAGCAAGCATGGGGTAGGTGTTATCTTAGTGTAAATGTAAAGCCACTTGCCAAAAGGAAGGCACAGTAGATGAGTGGCAGAGCTGGGAGTCAGATTTCAGACTGAGCGAGGCATGGTGGCACACGTCTGTAATCCCAACACTTGGGAGGCTGAGGCAGGAGGATTGCCAAAAGTTGGAGGTCAGCCTGAGCTATGTAGTGAGTTCAAGACCAACCAGAACTACATAGCGAGATCCTGTCTCCAAAACCACAAAACAAAACAAAACAAAACTTCAGACTGATCCCAAAGCCTATAATCCTAACAAAGATAGAAGTTTCATCACTTAGCCAACTATGAGATCCCTAAAGACAGAACACCACATTTGGGGCCTCAGCTTGAGAAGCCAATAAAATAGTAGCCAGAAATCTGGACAAGTCTGAACACTTCACAGCTGAAAGGTCATAAGCTTCCAGGAAAGTGGTTGTGCCGACCTCAGTGGTCTCCTCTGAGGCGCATCTCCTGCTGCCGGTGGACTCGCTTGAGCCCAGGATTTCTGTGTAGCTGACTGGTGACACACCCATACTCCAGCCCTCAGGAGCCCTAAAGGAACTCACTGGAGATCAGGGGCCCAGGGAGGAGGGCAGAGCTCAGCTGGAGTCTGGGGCAAAGAGGGAGTTGAGGGAGTACAACTGGGTGTGAGATTTAGCTTCGCTGCTTACTGTCCAAGTGGCTTTGATTAACTTATTTACCATTTCTGTCTGAGTCTCAGGCTCTCCACGTAAAACAGGATGATAATGCTTTACCCCTGGGTTATTTCTAAAACAAAATCAACTAATACATGTAAAGGACTTTGAATTCTGCATGCTCATTGAAAGGTAGTAGTTAGTATTAGTAGCTGTAGTGTATGATGTCACTACAGAGGTTTGGTATTTGCTGGAGGCAAGAAGAGAAGGCAACAATATTTATTTGAAGGCACTGATTACACCCCTGCATTCTCTGCAGGATTCTCTCACCCTCAATAGAAGTACCCTGGGAAGGGGGTGTGATGAAGTAATTTAGTGTGGCTTTGCAGAGGTGAGGTTATACCACCCAGGTGTTACCCTGGGGGGGGTGTCTTTGTTTATATCTGAGCTTTCATTCTGGCCCAAAAGGCTCTGTCTGCTGTTAAGAAAGCAAAACTAAAACATGCTACCATTTCTGTTCCTGGAAATGGCACCCTAGCAGGTAATGGTAATACTTTGGTTGTTTTTTGCTTAACTAATATTTCTGTTAAAACCATAAGGGAGATGTGATCCTGATTGGTGTTCTAATTCAATTTTAGTCTTTTTTTTAAATTGGAACCAGGAATCGAACTCAGGACCTTGCACTTGCAGGGCAGTCACCGTGCCTCTGAGCTATATCCCCGGCCCCTCTAATTCAATTTTAATGATAGGGAAAGATGCAGAGGGGAGACACGACTTGTCTGTCTGAAGTCAGTGATCAAGAGCCAGGCCGTGTGTTCCCTATGGACTCCACTCTCCACAGTGCTATGAAGACAACTCACTCCAGGGCAACGTGATTTCCAAAGTGGGTGTGCTAAACAATCCTCTGAGTTGCAGAAAAATTTTCTCCTTATGTGCATTATTTATAAAAAAAAGTAATCATACTTTATTACTATTTAATAAAGAGAAAAAGGAAATCTAAAATATAGAAAGAAAAATATACTTATATTAATGCTGCATGCTATTTATTTATTTATTTATTGTTTTTGAGACAGGGTCTTGCTATGTAGTTCAGGCTGACCTTGCATTCACTATGTAGCCCAGGCTGGCCTCAAACTCATGGTGATCCTCCTGCCTCAGCCTCCCAAGTGCAGGGATTACAGGCATGCACCACTGCGCCCAGCACTCAGATTATTTTTAACCAATAACAGTATAAGATCAAAGAGACCACAGCTCCAGGGAACCATCCTGAACTTCAGCTCTCAGATTGCCTTCCTTCCTGCACTGGGGCTCAGTTCCAGCTAGGTCCCTGCTGGGGACCAACATCATTATCTTTCAGACACTGGAGAGCTTCAGCCTTGTCGGAGTTGTCCACCCTCTGCAGCTCCCAGGCTGTCTGGCTCACACTGGCCTGGGACGTTATCAGTCCTGGATCCTCCAGCAGCCTTTCCTGTTATCAGAGTACTAGTGTCATGGAGGAGACTGAGCCTCCTGCCCCTTCCCATCCTGCTGGGTTACAGTGTATCCTTAGAGAGAGAGTAAACAGAGGAGGTGACAGTGTCAATAAATGTCTCAAGTGTGGCCTTGGCTAGCACATGTGCCTTTCCACTACGAGATGCAGGTGAATTTATATTTGTGGTCTTTCTCACAATATATACAAGAATAAACATTATGAAAACAGGAAATAGTAAAAATAAAGAAAAAAAAAGAAAGGAATGTTCCTTGATGGACTCTGAAAGAGATCTTAAAATGCTAGTTCTAGGGAACACAAAGACCTGCCTCTGGAACCTCGTCATGAGTACAGCACTTGGGTCAGAGCCAAAGTCACCCAACAATATAAATTTTCCAGTCATGTACGAATGAATGTGTCGTTGAACTCATTAATTAATAAAGGAACCTATAAGATGTTACAATTAGTTCCAAGTAGAATCAGAAGACTCATGCACGTTAGGCTATAAGAATGTTGATGAATTTCCAAATATTTATAAAACTGGTCCAGCCATACAGCAAGAGCTAGCTGCATTCCACTGAGGACAATTTACTTTCATTTACATGGAAAACAATTATTTGCATTATCAATTTTGCACAACTTAAGAGAGCTGTAAAATATCTCAAGGACAATAAAATATGAAAACAAGCTGAAAGAGAACTCCAGGACACCCAGCAAACTCTTATGCCCTCATAAAGTCTTTCTCACAATTTTTCCTGACACTAGAAAAATAAATTTGGCAAATACAACCAATGATCTTTTTTTTTTTTTTTTCTTTTTGTGGGTACCAGGGGGTCGACCTCAGGACCTCGCACGCCAGCAGGCGCCCGTGCCACTGAGCGATATCACCGGCCCCTTTTTCGTATGTGGGATCCGGGAGTCGAACTCGGGCCCTCGCGCTTGCCGGGCAGGCGCTTAAGCCGCTGAGCCATCTCACCGGCCCAACAACCAATGATCTTCATTGAAGATAAATTCTAGTTGAACCAGTGCAGGAGATGAATCATTGTAGAGCTACATCTTTTTCCTCACATGGGTCATTCAAGAAAGGGTAGTATGTCACTGAGCCAGGAAGCCTAGTGTTTCAGGTTGAATCTCATCACTCTGTAGTTGGGTAGCCTTGGGCCCCTCACTTCTCTATGAGCCAATGACCATGACATACAAAATGGCGCCAATCACAATGAAATTTTGTGGGAAATGACTCACACCAGGTCTGACACAGAGTGAGAACTCAGGATGCAGGAGTTCTTTCTTTTTGAATGGTATCCCTGTCTTCCTAAGGCATATCAGTCTTTTTCAGCAGCAAAGGCCTAATTTAGCTCCCTAGCACTTCTATCATAGTAAGAGTTCAACTGGCTGAAGTTTTTCTGTGTAGCATTCCAAAGATACTAAGGAAGCTTTGTGGGAAAGGTGGCTAAATCTTTGGAGAAAAATGGAACCTGTCCTTACAGTGTCACCTAGGAGCAGATATCTGGACCTGTAAGGAGGGGAAGAAGTCAGAGATCCCAATGCAAAACTAAGAAGGATTTGACTGAAAGGAAGATTTGGAATAAGCCTGGGATTCTTACATGTGGAGGGGTGGCCAGAGATGTCCTTGAAAATCTGATGAAAACTCTATGCCCTCCTCCAGAAAAATGTATGTGTATAGGGCCAGCAGAGGCTGCACCTGGGTCTTCCTTAGAGGTCCTGGGCTTGGAGTAGGGGTACCCTCTGTGGCCTCCTCCCTTCAGTGAGTGTCCCCAGCTTCACAGGCTGGAGGCTACCCCCACAGAGAAAATGAGAGGTGGCAGATGAAGTACCTTCTTAGCTCCTTCCCTGTCACCTACCTGATGGAAACTAGTGGGATGCTGTGGTCTATATGTATCCCAGTCACCAAAGGGACCTTGCTTTTCTTCCAGGAGAGCTGCCCTAAGTCTCTATTGCTCCAGTCATTGAGTCCACACATGGAGGGCCAATATTGGGAGAGGTGGTAGTGGTGAGACTTTCAAAGGAAAACATGGGGACTTGACCCTCTTCTCTAGTTCATAGGAAAAGTGAAAAATGTGAATTTTGGAGCAGATTTGGGATTTTTGTTAGTAATGGAAGTGCACCACTCAGCTCTCCCTTCAAAAAAGAACTTGCTTTTCCCCTTTGCGTTCACTTGCTAGGACTGCCATACAAAATAACACAAACTGGATGGCTTAATTTAACAGAGATTTATTGTCTCACTGTGTTGGATACCAGGGATCTGAAATCAAAGTGTTAGCAGGGCCATGTTCTCTTCGAAGATGCTAGAGAAGAATCTGTTCCATGTCTCCTAGTTCATAGCCTCAGGCTGTCCCTGGCTTATAAATGCATTACTGTCATCCTCCATTTCAACACGCTGTTCTTCCTGTGTTTCTTTCTTCATATGGCCCTCCTCTTCCTCCTCCTCTGCCTCCTCCTCCTCACCTCTTCCTTCTCTTCCTCTTCTCTCCCTCATGTGCAGCACTAGGGGACTGCACCCAGGGCCTTTGCACTGAACTACATCTCCAGCCAATTTTAATTTTTTTATTTTGAGACACTATTTTCCCAAGTAGCTAATTTGTCCAGGCTGGCCTTGAATTTTCTCTCTCTCTCTCTTTTTTTTTTATATACGGGTACTGGGTGTTGAACTCAGGACCTCGTGCTTGCCAGGCAGGCGCTTATGCCGCTGAGCTATATCACCGGCCCTGAATTTTCGACTTTCCTTCTTCAACCTCCCAGAATGCAGGAATTACAGGCATGTACCACAATGCCCAACTTTTATGGCCATCTTATGAGGGCAACAGTCCTATTGTGTATGACTTTATCATGACTATATCTGCAATGACACCAGTTCTAAATAAGGACACATTAACGGGCTCTGAGGGTTAGGAATTCAACATAACATTTTTTGGTGGGGGGCATAGACCATATGAAGCCACCAAGAGCAGTTAGGGGCCCTCTCAAGCCACAGCACTTTTGGGTGGCCACGTTCCCCCAAGACAGCTCTCAGCCACTAGATGAACACAGCAAGGGTATCAGGGCCTGGCCATTTATGCCCAATGTGGTCTCCTCCAATAAGCAATCTTTGGGGAGGAGCACCCCATTAGGTCTATAGAGGCTTTATCAAGTCTTTATCATGGACCGAAGGCTCTTTTTATTTATTTATTTATTTATTTATTTTTAAATTTCATCCTGTTCCTTCCCCTCATCTTTCACAGGTATTATCTCCTAATAAGTATCTTGCAGTCCTAAATCTGTCACCGTGTCTGCTTTCTGAAGTGCCACAACTGGCACAGGAGTTAAGATGGGTTTATTTATGGCATCCCTTGCTGCTTAGCTGTCCATGAAGACTCCATTACCAGGGATATATGAGGCATGGTATGTACAGCGTGGCCAGTTCTTGGTACAAGGTTGTCAATCTAATGCTAAAATTGACATTGGTAAGGACTTGGGAGAAAGTTTCAATGGCAGCAGCACCCTGATCACACAGTGATACAGGTGTTTGAAATGTAATGGGGATAATGTACTCCAATGTACAAGGACAATTAAATTAGCTGTGTTTGGTTACGCTGACCCTACAGGGAGGTAATAAAAGCTGAGGACATTTCAGAAACAAAAATTAAGTGTGAGGGGGCTTTTGGGTGGCTTATCTCTTGCAAAGGAAGAGCAGAAAAACTTAATAACAAAGTCAGGAATTAATAGTCTGGAGCTTCAAAGTTGATCGACTGCTTGGGAGAGGCCAAGGTCAGGGCACTGATTTGGAAAACTTAGGGGCTTGGGAATGTACCTCAGTGGTTGAGGCCTTGCTTAGCATGTGTAAGGCCCTGGGTTTGATCCCTAGCACTGAAAACAAACAAACAAAAAACAACCTGAGACGTGAAATGAGATGGGGACATATGGGTGGGGACATCTATGTACAGTATTTTGGTTCCCCAGGCTCCCCTGCACTATCATAGCACGCAGAGGTGTCCACCTCTCCCTACAAGAGATAGCAACCACTCCTACCTCCAGGCAGGAGATATGGGAGAGCCTTCTCCCCCAGCAGGCAACAGGGGCCCCAAAGGGGGCTCCCCTCAAGAGTCCACCCCTGCCGGGCGTGGTGATGTATGCCTATAATCCCAGCACTCAGGAGCCTGAGGCAGGAGGATGGCCTGTGAGTTCAAGGTCAGCCTGGGCTCTGTAGTGGGTTCAAGTCCAGCATGAACTACAGAGTGAGACCCTGTCTCAAATAAAAAAAAAGAAGAGTCCACCCTTACCTCCTTTCCTGGCTGCCAGAGTGATAACTAGAGTCAAATTACACCTGGATTCAATTGGATTTGTATCTGGGCAGGAAGAGACTGTATCTTAAAGAAACAGGTATATTTGGCACGTAAATGCATCTAACTGTATTTTCAAGGTGCCAGATTAAGGGTTTCAGAATGTAAGACTGGGATTTAACCATCTGTTAAGGGTCCAGGGAATGGTGTAAATGAGCTGCCCAGGAGGCTCCTAGCAGCCTGGAGAAAGTAATGGGCCATGCCGAGAAAAGTTGAAATGCCTGTGACAGACAGCAATATCGGAAGAGCAGTCAAGGGAGCTTGACCTGCAAAGAGTTGTGGAGGTGGTTAATAGAAAAATTCATCCCTATTGGTAAAACAGATGGACAAACAATGAGGGTACCAAAGAAAGAAAGCAAAGATGTCTAAGGAGGAAGTCAAAAGTGGTTGCCCCAACAGAATATCACAATACGTTGCCTCATTCCTGGCTTGATCCAGTTTCTAGACATTTGTGTTAGTAGAAGGGAGAACTGTTCACTGAAGAGGTGGCTGGGTCTCCAGGAGAAAGGAATGTGATGGCCAGATGTATGTGCCCCGTCTCTCCTAAGGGACTCAGTGCCTGGAAAATGGTAATACTCAGACATTTCCAAGACTATCGAGCCCAGAGCCTGAGTTTGCATTGACACCAAGAGACCCAAAATGTCATTATGGTACTCTGGTTAAAGTGGAAATGTGAAGTCCAGGGAATAATAAATGGTGTCCTGTCCAGAGTCCATCTTATAGTGGACCCACTGGGGATGTGATACCACTTAGTAGTCATTTCACTGGTTTCTTAATGTATAATTGGGTTGAAATACTTGGTAGATGGAATAATTCCCATACT
This sequence comes from Erethizon dorsatum, assembly GCA_028451465.1. Lineage (NCBI taxonomy): Eukaryota > Metazoa > Chordata > Mammalia > Rodentia > Erethizontidae > Erethizon > Erethizon dorsatum. The sequence goes on along the minus strand of CM051827.1, from coordinate 100,774,493 downwards.
GGGTCCTTGACCTGTGTGGTAAGAGCTATGGTAGTGGGGAAGGCAAGCCTTTAAAACTACTCCCTTCCCTTCCTTCCCTTCACTTCCTTTCCTTTCCCTTCCTTCCCTTCCCTTCCTTCCCTTCCCTTCCCTTCCTTTCCTTCCCTTCCTTCCCTTCCCTTCCTTCCCTTCCCTTCCCTTCCCCTCCCCTCCCCGCCCTCCTCTCCCCTCTCCTTCCTCTTCTCCATATCTTCCAACCAAGATATTAAACCCAAATAATCTTGCAATCTGGGGAGGGAGGAGATAGATATTAAAACTATTCCTAAGGATCTCAGAATGCAGGAGTGGTAGCCCATCTGGTTTCTACAGGGGCCAGACTGATAAATTAAACCAAGCAAATCCTAGAATGTGATTGTAGAAAAGTGAAAGTTCTACCAGATAATAGCCCCCAAACACAGCCTAGGCTGGCCTAGTGTCCTCACTGGAACAGATTAATATGGATTCAGGTATATATGTTAACATGCAGCTATCAGTTCTGTAAATGTGTTATTTTCAATCTCAATCAGGTAAGAATATAAAAAACAATTATATTCATACAACATGAACAACAACATACATTCAGAGTTTTACCCCAGGGCTGTGTTAGTTCTCTTTCTCCTTGTTACAACAGAGTTCAAAGGGTTGTGGACCACTTGGATATCCCACAGGCCACCACAGTGATCCACTATATGGATGGGAGCATGATGACTAGGGAGATAAACAAGAAGCCAGCACAAGGGAGGCATTGATAAGACATGAGAATTCCAGAGGGTGAGAGATAAGCCTTAAAAAGAGTCATAAGATTGCCACATCAGTAAAGACTTTAGAGGTTTAGGAGTCAGGAACATCCTGAGCTATTTAATCCAAAGCAAACAGTATTTTGCTTCTACAACCATAAAGACAGATGCATTGTGTCAGTTAGGCCTTTTTGGTTTCTGGCAGCACACATTCCATACTGGAGAAACTGCCCCAGTCCATATAATGGGAGACATGAAAGATGCTCTGCTTTGAGTGAGATCTGGAGCAGAATGAGATCTTCAACAGACCCAGGCTGCAGTGCAAATGGCTTTGCCACTTGGGCCTTGCCATCCAGTAGACCTTGGTGTTGGTGACGTAAGTGTGGAACCAAAGTAATGTAGAGTTTGTGGCAAGCTCCCTGATGGAGAATCCCAGTTCAGATCTGTGGAGGGGCCACACTACCTTTTGAAAAACAATTCCTGTACACTGCTGGGACAGGTTAGCGACAGAACTCTTGACCTTGATCTATCAAATGACAGTATATCTAGAATCAGCAAGATATGCTGGACTCTTTCAAACCCACCAAGTCATAAATGCAGGCAGGGAGTGCTGTGATCCACCACCTACCCACAGGGGGACCTTAGGGCACAAGTAATCTGCATGGGCATGTGGGCCTGACCTCAGTGTCACAGCTGCACCATGGCCCTCTGTGGCTCTATGGGTGTTCATGTATAAATACTTGAAAGAGGAAGGAAAAGCCTGATTTTGATTTGTGGGAAGACTCTGTAAAGATGGAGATTATCTTCCAGATGTAGTATACATTTGGCACCAGAAACCTCCACAAAGTTTTATGGACTCAGAAAAATACATAGGTCTGGGAACCAAAGGATGGAAACAAGGATGGCCTCCTTTATTCCATTTCCAATGACTCACTGTGGGTCTTTGTATTTCCCAGGGTACTTACACCCCTGTGTTCAGAACTTATTACACAAGGAAAGGTCCACAATCTTAGCAGAGGTCATTGTCTCTGAACTTTAGGAGGAGGTAGCTGTTCTTTCAAAATAGAAGGAATATGAAGGGAACCAAAATAATTTGGTTGGGACCTCTTGGTTCTTCCTTGTCCATTTGTGACTGTGAATGGACAGTGATGGCAACCCCGAGTGTGAGTATCAGGAACGAGAGCTTGGGTCACATCACCTGACCTACCAGGGTGTTAGCTGAGGGTGAGAGGAATTCAAGATGGAGACCATGTGCATCAACTGCAGCACCAAGATCAGCTGCAGGGCTGGGGACTGTCGTTTGTTCCACCAACCTCCCTTTTCTCAGTCTCTTCCCCGCAAGAAAAAAAGTTCACAAAAAACTGGAGAAGAGCATCCTGCAGTGCATTGGTGGATGGTGGAGCCATGGAGATGACTGCTAAGACCTCCCTTCAATAAAGAACTTGCCACTTAGTGGCGAAGGGGCAGGAGGTTGACCACCTCCAGGTGCAGTGCCTGCAGGCAAGGTCACAAATGCTGGGCATCTCCAAGCCAATGAAAAGGATGTGGGTGCCTGGACCTGGCCATTTCTGTCCAGCATGGGACTTTACTACTGGGAAGTTGTGGTGGATTGACAACTGGTGGTCAACTTGTAACACCCAACTGAACTGAATCAGCGTGGTGCCTGGTGTGCAGGGCCCACCTGAGGGCTGTTGCCAACAACATAAAAAGAACTGGTGAGGAAGAGATGGTGCTGTCAGTTTTCCTTGAGGAGCTTTACACGCTGGCTTTCGTGATAGGAACTTGGTTGTTCTCATCGTTGGAGGAGCTCGGGACCTCGTTGTCGCTGAGGATGGCTGTGGTGCCTTTCAGGGGAGCTCTGGTCCTTACTCTGAGTGTCGCTTCCTGGCTCTGGGGTAGATCCCTCAGCCTGCTGGCACAGATCCTTCATCCCGCTGGCGCAGACTTTCTAGCTTCCACTGCTGACCTTTGGGCCTTCCCAGCGCAGATCCATGAAATATCTGTGCATGAGACGTTGTTGTGGGCTCTGGGCCTCTAGTTGGATTTGCGGAGGCATTGCCATGGGCTCTAGGTCTTCAGCTGGACTCATGCAGGACACTGCTGTAGAATCCAGGCCCTCAGCTGGATTCTTTGGGTCTTTAGTGTGTGGACAGATTTCCTGCGCTTTTGTATGACTCTTTGGGTGACTATTACAAAATAATCCTAAAAATTATGTGTCCTGCATTGTATTGTTTCCCTTGCAAACCCTGACTATAACAGAAGTCTTTGCCTGGGACCCCTGCATGGCTTTAGCTTGGACTTTGGTGATTTCTCACCATCATCTGATGTCTTTTCCTTGCCAGGTCCTGTCTCCCTGCCCTTGTCTTTCCTGTGTTTCTCACAATCAACGCTTGGCTCTTCCAGTTCTGCTTGTCTCCTGCTTCTCAGAGGACTCAAAGACAAAGAGTTTAAATTCTACTTCTGCTACTTCCCAGTTGTGTGACCCTAGGCTAGCACCTTCACCTTTCTGAGTCCCATTCCTCACTGTGAAAGAGAGGGGTAATGCCTTCTCTCAGACTCATCAAGAGGGCTAAATGAGATGCTGCATTGCAAATGGTGACACTGGTGGATAATCCACAAATGGAGTCGACAGCCTAGTCTGGCCTGCCCATAGCGGCCAGGTCTGCTGGGCAGCTGATTGGATTCCTAAACCTAGCAGAAGCTCCTTCTGCCCAGCAGGCGTCCCTGGAGGAGATAGAGCTCCTTGTCTTCTGAGTCCTCTCACAGCTGTAGCTCCAGAATCATAGGAACTTGGATTTGAAGCTCATGTTAACATTTACATTTATAGTGGCCTTGAATAAGTGACTTCACCTTTCTGTGCCTCAGGCCCTTCGTGTAAAATGAGATGTTAGTAGGCCTGCTACTGCTAAGAATTACGGTGATAATTCAGTGACACGATGTATACAATGTACATACTACAGTGACTGGCACCTAGGAAGCGCGCAATAAATGAGGACTAGAGTTATTCATTTGTTACATTTCCTGACCAGTTGCTCTGTCTATGACCCTGTGCTGTGGGGCTGGTCATAAAGAGAAAAATACAGCTCATTCATTAAGCTGGACAGTTCATACTTCACAGAGGAAGAACCTGAGGCTCTGAGAAGAGAAGCAGTGTGCACAAGGTCACAGAGAAATTCATGTGATGAAGCTGGTACTTGAACCCAATCCAACTGCCTCTCGACTTCGTCCTGTACCAGGCAGCTTTTTGAAGCCACCAGTCCTCAGCAAGTGGTAGGTGAGGATTCGGAGGGTTCCTACAGCCTTATCGCTCAGTGACTTCCTTTTCCCTCACTACATGGTCACACAGAACAGAGGCCTGGTGGACAGCCTGACAATAGTATGAGCATCTTTTGCGGCCCAGGATTATACCAGGTATCCCTGGGTGTTCAGTGTCCTGTTTAGTGGACCTGAAAGGCCAGAAGCTCATTGAGAGGCCATTTGGAAGGCCACTTCTTCTCCCTGGGTGGCCTCTAGAAGTCAAAAGGGGTTCTTTAGGGTAACATACACCTGGGTCCAATCTCAGCGTCTTCCCTGACTGGTCATGGAGCTTTGACCTCTGTGCTTCCTGAAGAGCTTTCATCTTTATCATCTGTCCGTCCCTCTCTCTTCCTCTTCACCTCCTCACCACATGTTCAGCCAGAATCCCCCAAGGGCAGGTTCCCTGCCAGGAAGTGCCAGTGAATTGTTAAGGAGAAGGCTTCTTTTCTAAGACCACCCATCTTCCTCCTGGCCTTCCCTTTCCCTAAGATATGTCTCCTCTTATTCTTAGAAGGAGGCACCTAAAGTGGATTTCTTTTTTTTTTTTTTTTGTGGGTACCGGGGGGTCGACCTCAGGACCTCGTGCGCCAACAGGCACCCGTGCCGCTGAGCGATATCACCAGCCCCTTTTTTGTATGTGGGTTCCGTGAGTCGAACTCGGGTCGTCGCGCTTGCAAGGCAGGCGCTTACGCCGCTGAGCCATCTCACCAGCCCTAAAGTGGATTTCTTGAGTCCTACTTTGTACCAGGTCCCAGGCCAAGCACTTCCCATAATAACCTCCACAATAAATCAATGAGAAAAGAAAAAAAAAAAAAAGTCAGTGGGGCAGATTCTGCTATTATACTCATTAGACAAATGAGCAAATTGAGGCAGGGCAGGCATGAGGAGGCTGAGCTGGGACTGGACTTCAGCTCATGGTTCTCTAATCCCAGCGTCCACTTCCATGCAGGCATGGCTGGGTATGCTTGCTGGTATACCTGTGGGGATGGAGATCAGAGATGCCTGATTCACATCTAGGTAGCTGGGTAAGAGGAAGCATGGTGAGTCCAGCCTACCCCAGCTGGTGTTGTCTGTCTGCTGGGTTAGGCAGCATGAGGGGTGGGGAGTCAAGAAAGTCACAGTGGAGGTCCCTGGATGATCTGGGCTTACTGCCACTCTCTGCATAACAGAAGTCAAGACGATGGTTCCAGCTGTGATTGGTAAATCCTCCTAGGTACCAGCTCTCATTTAATCCTCCCAGCATCTCTGAGAGGCAGGGATTTCCCAGAGCTTCTCACCCAGGGCTGTACCTCTCTTGATACAGCCATGCACATCCCCTGCCAGTGATGGGTGGCTCCACGTCAGGCCCTCGCCCCATGGATCACACTTTGACCAGGCCTCCTGATCCTGCTTGCTGCCCCTCCCTTGTCATCGTGCCACAGAATCCCGTGCCAAGCCCCAGGGTTTGGAATGTCAGAATTATAAACTCTTCCTTGGTGTTCCTGGGGTGGGGTGGGGGGAGAGAGGCATGCTTAATATTTACAGGCAGCAGAACATAACCCAAAGGACCCTGACTTGTCTATGAAGGGGAAAGCATGTTGGCTGGGCTGGGTGTGGTGACATGCACCTGGAATTCCAGTACTCTGGGAAGGTGAAGCAGAAAGATCACAAATTTGAGCCCAGCCTGGGAAACTTAGCAACTTAGTGAGACACTATCTCAGAAAATAATAATAAAACAATTTAAAAGGCTGGGAATATAGCTCAGTGTGAAGGCCCTGGGTTCAATCCCCAGTACCGGGGGGGGGCGGGGGGAATGGAGAAAGCACTTTAGACCAGACCAGTAGCATGATTCTGTCTCACTGAAGGCTGTGTCCTGGCTGCCCCCATTACCTTTGCTCCATTTTCAGCCCCTCCAGGCAGAAATGGGAGATGAAAGGTGCCAGAAAAATGTTGCCTCCATTTCAGCATGGGAAAAATATGGTACAGTGAGCTTATGACAATCCTAGGCAAAATTCCAGAAATTCCTTTTCTAAGCAGGGATTATTGTGAGCCAAGATGGGTTTACTTAGGTTAAGGCACGACTAACTGCCCAGATTTCTCTTGTAGGAAGGATAATTAGAGCATGTTGTGGGAAAAGGACCACAGACTCAGAATGTAAAAATAGGGCTTTGCTATTAAAGAACTGCACTGAAGAAGAGGAGAGTGCTCATTAGCCAGGGACTGGATCCACCACGCCCTACCTCTTATGTATCAAATTATAGGCTTCCTTCTTTTTTTATTTTTTAAACAAGAAGTTTATTTAAACAAGACATGACTTAAAAAGAAAACTAGGATTTTTTAAAAGAGTAATTTACTCCTGCTTAAAGACAGAGTGCCCTACATGTAACAGCTATGTACAAAAACATTATAAAATTGCCCTTGGTTTTACAATGAAAAACAAAAAACATTAAAATTCTCCAATCAAACAAGGTATGCAAGGATTTTTATGTTGTTGTCCTTTCTGTCAAAACAGTGAGAGCAAAATAACTGACAGGAATGTAAAGGTAAGAGCTGAATGAGTACACCACTAATGGAGAAAGGGGTTATTTTCACAGAACCAGTATTTCCCCATCCCATCTCCATTGGATGTCAATCAAAACATATTGTTGGCCATTAGTAAAAATACACACACAATATGCTTGTGCACATACACAAGATACTTTATGTACAATAAAGGAATGGGGAAGGGGTAAATGAAAGAATAGAGAAGACTATGCTGTAGTGGTCAGGATGTGGTGGATCCAAATTGCAGTTTTCTTTTTTTTTTTGTGGGTACCGGGTGTCGACCTCAGGACCTCGCGCGCCAGCAGGCGCCCGTGCCACTGAGCGATATCACCGGCCCTTTTTTCGTATGTGGGTTCCGGGAGTCGAACTCAAGCCCTCGCGCTTGCCAAGCAGGTGCTTATGCCACTGAGCCATCTCACCGGCCCCCAAATTGCAGTTTTCTACTTGAGAATGTATTCTTGGTCTGTAAGGACAGAGTTCTGTGGTAAAGTTGTCGCAGCTTCTCTTTTTAGTAGAAACCTCTGGTCTGCTGCTGGAACACAACTGTATCTTCATCCTCCATTTCCAGCTTGCAGGTGTGTCTGGTTCATTGATCGGCTGTCCAATGAATCCGAGTCTGATCTGCCTCGTTGACAAACCCTGCCCTTCACAATAAGCCTTCATTAATTTGCTAAGTGGTGAATGGCTCTTAATCTTACACTGCACCACGGAACCGTCCTGCACCACCAGCTTCAAATTAATATGATCATTGCTCTCAGTCTTGACTCCCTCCTTGGGCTTTTCATCAGCCACAGTAAATGCCTGAGCCTCCTCAGCTGCCTCTTCACAAAAGAGGTATGAAGTCTGCACTGAACGAACCAGAGAACGAAAGCACACAAGCAGCACCAGGAGTGGCAGAGAAAGAGGCAGCAGTGGTGGGTGAGGGAGAGCTAGGCTTCCTTCTATAGCAGAGCAGACTCTGGAGCTACCAAAGATGCCTTAAGGTCAGCAACGAAGGAGGGTACTTGGGACATTCATGTGAGAAAGATGAGGATTCTAAGATGATGGATACTGATAACGTACGTTTGAGAGAGGGTGGTGGTATTAGTCCAATGATAAAATGTTTAGGGTTTAGAAAGGGGCTCCATAGTTTGCTCAGGGAAGAGAACATCAAGAATCTCTCAGAATACTTGATATGAAAGTCTGCAAGCTCCAGTTTCCTGTCAGGCATCACCGGCATTGTGGTCAAGTTTGTTTGTTGTTTCTAACATTTTTGAAATGTTTCTCACATATATCTTTGAGGGTGCTTGAAGAAATACAGACCAAATCACAGGGTAGCTCAGTCTCTGCATGACTGGTTGCATCCCTCTGCTTGGTGCAGAAGGAACTGATTGATTCTGTTGGGAGGAGGTGTGACTCCTTTATGACCCAGAGCATCAGGTGGTGTGGTTCGTTGTCACCCTGGACTGACAATGGTGGTCTAGTTCTCCTGTACCTGAAAACAATCTAACTTGAAGGATTATAATCACTCCAAGAGGGGCATGTTCTTTATTCTCTAACCAAATGAAAAGTCAAATGAAACAAAGATAGCCCTCAAATTCATCTGTTTATTGCAACATACACAAAAGCAGAATCTGCAAAAATAGGCAAAAAGAGGGGCCGGTGAGATGGCTCAGTGGCATAAGCGCCTGCCTGGCAAGAGTGAGGGCCTGAGTTCGACTCCCAGTACCTACATACGAAAAAAAAGGGCCGGTGATATCGCTCAGTGGCACGGGTGCCTGCTGGCACCCAAGGTCCTAAGGTTGACCCCCAGTACCCACAAAAGAAAAAAAAAAAAAGGCAAAAAGAATACCTGAAAATACAGACAAAAGAAGTAAAGAAAATCACTTGCACACAGAGTGCCTATCATGAACCAAACGCTGTACACCCATGGAAAACTCCAAATGGCTCTGGGGTCTCATCTCTCCAAGGCGCCATCAAGGCATCAGCAAGGAAGGGAGGATTGTTCAATCTTGCAGAGCCTCCAAAGACATCCTGTTTCAGAGGCGAAGGGTGAAGTTGCAGCAAGATGTGCCTCACATGGCAGTATGAAGCAAATATTTACAGCCGCAGTAGGTTTATTATCTCAGCTTCCAGTTGTCAATTTTGGAGGAAAAAGTCCCAGATGCCAACTATCTTATTGGCACCTTGGTGCACAGTGATCCAGGTGGCTATCACCTATCTACTTGGCTCACTTATAGCTGTGTTATGAGAGAAAACTTGAAGTGAAGTTAGTGCTATCAAAGCATGGGCATATCAATCATAATAGAAATGTCAATTTACTTAGATTCGCAAGAATCAACACACACATATCAAACATCCTTCCATTACCCCTCACTGGTGTTTGCTCTGGGATGCCCTGTGTGGAGGGCTGGGTGCAGAGAAGGGGAATGTGTGTCTAACTTGTGAGAAAAAAACCCTGCTAGCTGGATCTGGGGAATATTCCTGCACTGCTCTGAACTGCCTGCATGGCATGGCCATTTCTAGTGAAGTTGTGGAATGAAAAGGTTCAGGGTTCAGGCTCTGACGTCAAACTGCTCCCTGTTTCAGGCTCAGTTCTACCATTTACTAGTTGGGTGACCTCGAGCAAGTTAATGTATCTTGCATTTCTTTCTTTCTTTGAAACCTGGGGATAATGTCTAATTCATAAGGTTACAGCATTGGCTTCTGTTTTGTGAAGCACCTACAATGAGAAACACATTTTACATCGAGTTTTAGCACTGGGCTGGGTATGTAGCTCAGTGAAAGAATGCTTACCTACCAGGCGTGAGGCCCTGAGTTTGATCTCCGGCACTGAGGAGAAGAAGGAGGGAGAGGAGGGGGAAGAGGGGGAGGGGAGGAAGAGGAAGAGCAGCTGTATACACATTCCTACATATATACATAAAAGTGTATTTATAATTGCAAAAAAAGTTTCCCAACAATCCCTAACCTTGGTGTTGGTTGATGAACTATGATCTTTTTATTCCACTTCATTCTTTCACTAAGCAAAATGCCATTTGGGAGCCGTTAAAGTGATTTTACTACACATGTAGGTCATTGCCCACAGTTTAGGAAATACTGGCTTGAGTAATATGCTCAGCTTCAATGTTACAATTTTCTTACACATACACCATTTAAAGAGAACCATTTTTAAACTTTAAGGTGTCCAGAAGAGAATGAGCAGGGTCTTCCTTTCAAATGTTTGTTCTCTTCTTTCTTTTCCCCCCACCCCCAACTCCCACTCATTCGCCGATTGCTTCTTCACTCACTTATTCACTATTTATCCATTTATCATAGAGTTTAAGTTCCTGGAAAAGAGATTCCAGGGAGGAATATGCTCTATAAATTATTGGAAAGAAAAACTAGACCTGGACAGAAATGGCACTTATGGGTGAGAGTGACAAGAAGGGGGACTAACGGTATTTTCCCGCCCAGGGTGCTACTGGATAGTAGGTCTGGCTGCCCTGTGACGCCTGTCTTGAAATGTGACCACAGGTAGCAGAAAGGAAACCATGAAGGGTCTCAGTATTGGGTAGAAGGTCAATTGAGTTTGTTTCCTTGCCTCTTGGTAGAACTGGGGGCTGTTGCAGCCATCACCTGGGCTGCTCTGGGAATGGAGAGGAGAGCCTCCATGCTCTTGGGGTTCTGTGCCCCCACCTTTGGCTAAAGCAGCTCCATTTCTATTTTATACAATGGAATTCTCAATGTGGTTTATTTTGGAGTGTAACTTCTCTATCCCTGTTCCTACCAAAGAAAACCCCCAAAGAACATTTTCCATTATTGCTAAAAAAAAAAAAAAAAAAAATTAATCCTTAAACTAGGAGCTCATTAAATACCTGTGTTTTAGGAGCAATTATTTCTAGGATTCTGGGACTCATTTTTTTTCCTTATAAAAAAAAAGTCCAGGGCCGGTGAGATGGCTCAGCGGCTTAAGCGCCTGCCCGGCAAGCGTGAGGGCCCGAGTTCGACTCCCGGAACCCACATACGAAAAAAGGGCCGGTGATATCGCTCAGCGGCATGGGCGCCTGCTGGCGCACGAGGTCCTGAGGTCGACCCCCCGGTACCCACAAAAAAAAAAAAAAGTCCATTAAAATTACAGCATAAGACTTTGTTTTGCACTCTTAAATCCTGATATAATTGAGAGCGAGAATTAAAGAATGCCAAGTGTGGCAAGATAACAGGTTGAGATGTTATTTTGTGCTAGTGGTTTTATTCTTCATTCCGAGCCTCAGGGCCTGCTGCTGAAGACCTTTGAGAGCAGAAGTCCCCTGTAGACAACTGTTTTTTCAGGCTTTTGTTGATTGAAAGCTTGGGTTTATTGAGGGGAAAGGAAAGAAGGAATGAGTGTCATTGAGTAGGTAGGTCTTGGGAAGAAATAGAGGGATCCCAGGGGTATTGTCTGAGTGCTTCCCCTCAGGGAGGCACCCAGATTTCTTTGATCCACTGAAGTCACTGTCAGCTTCCAGGGACATTTGGGAGTTGAAGAAGACCTTTGTGGTTTGAAGTCTACGGTGTATCTCAAATACTAAAGTGTGTTAGGGAATCCTAATAAAATGTGGAGTGTGATTCTGTAGGCTTGGGTGAAGTCTTGAGAATCTGCATTTTTAAAAAGCCCTCGAGGTCTCTGATGTTTGTGTAGTAAAGAGCCAAAAGGGGGCAATCTCATATTTTCTGGGCACAATGTGAGCTCTGCAGATTTGTCCATTCTTAGAGCAGTAACAAGCCTGGAATTTCCCATCAGCGAAATGTAAAGCGATGCACCGTCAGTATTAATTTTATTTGGAAGAATCAGCTTATTTGAGTTTGAGATTATGTATTTGTAGCTTCTGACTAGGTGAAGTTGTGTCTTTGTGAGAATTCAAGAGTTATTAATCCCCTCTCTTTGAGGTTGGATTTATTAAGTGGAACCCATCTATTTTCCCTTCCCAGAGTGAGATATCTCTTTTTGTGTGTGTGTGTGTGTGGGTACCGGGGGTTGACCTCAGGACCTCGCGCGCCATCAGGTGCCCGTGCCGCTGAGCGATATCACCAGCCCCTTTTTCGTATGTGGGTTCCGGGAGTTGAACTCGGGCCTCGCGCTTGCCAGGCAGGCGCTTACGCCGCTGAGCCATCTCACCGACCCCCAGAGTGAGATATCTCTTGGACACCCTGTCCATCGTTTTGGGTTTTTTGAGAAGCTCTGGTGCTGGGAATTAAAAGTTTGTTCTCCTAGCTAAATTCCTTTAGTTGCTTATCTTGATTTCTTTGGCTGGAATTTTATCTGCTTCTTATCTTGTCTTTGCCCAGAGGCACAAAATACCCCTTTCTGTAGTCTGCCCCACCCCGCTCCAGCCCCAACCCAGGAGTAGAGATAACAAGGAGTTGTGAGAAAAAACACAGCCTTGCTCCCCTCTTACAGGGCCTCTCTCTTCTAGGAGCAGAGTTTGTGTTTCCTGGGCTTGCTCACCTGTTCATCTCCACTTCTTTTGCTTAATGTTCTACCTGGGAGTATAAATTATTTTGTAAAGAATAGACAAAAAAGTAACCTTTACTAGCATCACCCTCCCCGTAGTTATAGCCAACTTCAGGAAACAATTTTTTTTTTTCTTGTGCTGGAAATCAAACCCAGGGACTCATGCTCATGTATGCTAGCAAATGCTCTACCATCGAACTACAAGGAAATAATTCTTAAACGGGATTTCACTCTTTACCACAAAATGTCTAAAAACATGCTCATCAACAGATAAACGGATAAAGAAAATGTGGTATTTATCACAGTGGACTGCTACTCTGCCATAAAGATAAACTTGAGTCATCCGTGGAAAAATGGATGCACCTTGAGACCATCATGTTAAGTGAAGTAAATCAGACACACAAGCTTAAATACTGCATGGTTTCTCTTATATGAGAAACTTAAAATATAAATAAAAAGCAAAATAAAAGATAATAGGAAGTAGGGAGATAGATCTTGCTCAAATGGAAGGGGATCAAGAGATGGAGGGAAGGGAGAGGGTGAGCGGGGAAAGGGGATGAAAAAAGAATTAAGGTGTATTACGTACATGGACCAACTCCACACAAGGTGTGTAAATGTTTTACGTACTGCAAACATGTACTAATAAAACCTACGCTTGTAAATGGAACAATCCGTAAATGCTCCTTGCCTACAAAGTAACAGCATCTTATATTTCCATGGCACTTGATACTTGTCAAAGAGACCTGGCATTAACTAAGCATCTGCTTGTAAAGGGGAAGCATCTTCCTTATTTATTTTTTTCAGACAGGGTCTTGCTGAGTAGTTCAGGCTGGCCTTGAACTCACTGTGTAGCCCAGGCTGGCTTCACACTCGAGGCGATCCTTCTGCCTCAGCCTCCTGAGTGCTGGGATTATAAGGTGTGCCACTACATCCAGCAACATTTTATTAAATCTTCCCAACAACATTTGTGAAGAGGTGTTACTATTCCTTCTCTATTCACCCAAAAATATTTAAGCAAATAAACCTTCCTGTTTTAAGCAAAATCTGTAGAAACAAAAGTAGACATGTTGACTGGAGAAAAGAAAAAATGAAGTTTTAAAGGAAGAAACCTGGACCTCTGGCTCACATGGCCCATAGGGGATACCCAGAAGGTTGTTTCACTCCCTCAGTGTCCATGGGGTGGGATAGAGTGACCGATGGTGGCAGGAAAGTGTTGAGGTAGAGGTGGTTAAGGAGGCAAATTCTTGTCTCCTCAGCTGGGCAAAGCCGTGAGAGAAATTGCTTTTCTTGGGTCTTCCATGAGTCAGTTCTATGCTAAGTGGGGAAAGAGGCTTTGGGCAAACTCTGGGATTCTGTCAGAGGGGAGAGCCTGAATGTGCTGGGTCTTGCATCTGAAGAGATGAGAGATTTATGTGAAGGCTGTGCCTAAACTTGGAAACTAGGTGATCGGTCTTGTCCAGTAGCGTAGGTGCCAGGAGTCTTGAGTCATTTCTAGCTCCCCTCTTCCACTGATCAACCGTGAGCCTCTGGTCAGAAGGTTCCAGGTCAGGGCAATGGATTGGTTGGATGGGATGCACTCAAGGGCTGAGACTGCTTTAATCTTCTGGGCTTGAAAAGGAAACGGCTTTCTTTCCTTGGAGACCGTGAAGTGCTTTCTTTATGGGATGTGAGGTGGGGAAGACACAGACTCTCACGGGGGCCCCTTCTGTACCAAGCGCTGCAGATACAGGAGTGAGTGACAGACGCAGTTCTTAGTCCTTGATCTCGTGGAGCTGCCGGAATGTCAGGAAGTGCAGACCTGACAAATAATGAAACAGTTACTGCTCCACTGAAGTCAGAACTGAGACAGAAATGATGAGAGGGAGCCCGTGTGAGAAAGGCAGAAAGGAGTCCCAGTACGCGGCGGGTCACAGGCAGAGCTGCTGTGTTCTGCCGTGTTTGAGGGCAGAGGAAGCCTGAACAGCACGAGATGAGAGGAGATGGCTGTGACATCTTTCATACCCTGGCTTAGGTACAGTCCTGTTTGGAGGCAAAAGACTAGATGAGGTGACCTTCTGTTTCTATTCCCTGTGTAGGAAGGACACACACACACACACACACACACTCACACACCAGCACTGGGAACCTTGGGCCCTTGGACACAGCCAAGCAGGGGCTGCTGCTTTTCAGCCCAAGCTTGTGGAAGATCATTTAAGTCAGAAAGAACTCTGTTCTTTTCCCCCCACTCCCACCGGTGGAGGGACCTTGGGGTCTCGCCCAAGAAAGGAAGCACTGCTTCCTGGTTTATGTTGAGATGGGAAAGACTTGCCCAAGAACAATGGCATTTTTGCAAAACACCACTTTGTTCTGGTGAGACCAGGAGGGGATTTCCTTCGGGACCTAGCGTGGTCCCACTGCCCGTGACCTGCCAACCACAACAGCCACATGGCGTTCTCTCTCTGACCAACCTTTCATCTGAGACACTTGCTCATGCACAGCCCTGGCTGGCTTAACCCTTTGAACCCTGCCCTGCCCAGGGAGCAGCGTGTCGGGCTCACTGAGGTCTCTTCCTGGAGCTCCCAGAACATGCTGATGGGGGAGTCAAGGCTCACGCAATGGGGAGCCAATCAGAGTTGACCTTTTCTCCTTTCCCGTTCGAAAGAACCATCTGGAAAAGGGTTCAGACTTGTCCCAGGAGTGTCTCAGCTTTAAAAATCTTTAAAGCACCAGAGTCAGAAGGTCATCCCTCAGTTACAGGTAGAGAAGCAAGTAGAGAAAAGAAAGTGTTTCCCAAGGTCACACAGAGCTTTACTGGTGGAACCAAGGCTAGGAGCTGAGGCTCTGACTCTCGGACTGGAGCTCTTTCCCCTTCACTGCTCTGCTCTAGAGGAGATTGAAGTTTGAGTGAGAAGGGGAGGAAGCCTACACTGGAGGGGGAGATAAAGCTGCAGGGCCCCAGAAATTTGGAAGGGGGAAAAAGGGAGTGTGTTGTTTTTATGTTTTTTTAATTTTTGTTTATGTGTTTTGAGACAGGGTCTTGCTGTGTAGCTCAGGCTGGCCTTGAACTCACAGTGATCCTCCTGCCTCAGTCTCCTGAGTGCTGGGATTACAGGTCTGCACCACTATGCCCAGCTGGAAGTGTGGCATTGAGAGCTGGACTTCTTGATGTCATAGGTTGTAGGGGTGACTCCAATAACCACTACCGTATTTTCCAGGCATGCATGGCTCTTCCTCTGTGAATTGCTAAATGAATCAATTTAGTGACACTATTATGTTTGTTTAGAAGAGACATTAATGGGAAGTGAGTGGGCATTTTGTTGTACTATTAGAATAAAAGTTAGAAGAACTTCAGTTTCCTCCAACTGTTGTTTTCACATTGTGCTTGGCATAGAAGTAGGCACAGGCAAAGTTTCTTGTTCTGATGAAGGGTGGTAGTGGTGACAATGTGAGGATGGGGGGTGTTCACGATGGTGGAGGTATTGGTATTGGAGGTAGTGATGCTGGGGTTGATTGTAGTTATGATGACGTTAGCATTGGTTACAACTATGGTGGAAGTGATACGGTAGTGCTAATGTTGGTTGTGTTGGTTATAGTTATATAAGAATGGAAGCAATGAAGGTAATGTTGACTAGTGTGACAGTGGTGCTGGTATTGGTTATGGTAGTGGTGATGGTGCTAGTGATGGAAGTGGGCATAATGATGCTGGTATTGGTTAATGGTGGTAAAGGAGATGGCAGTGTTGGTGTCATAAATGATAATAACATTTTTGATGGTAAAACAGCAATTATCTTGGATAGTGGTGACAAGGATGTTGGGGTTAGGATAAAAATGGTATAGTATGGGTGCTGTTAATCAAAATGATTTTAATGATGCTTTTCTTAGCAGTGATGATGGTGGTATTGGCGTTAGTGCTACTGACAACAATGTTTTTGATGGTATCAGTGACACCAGTTTGTTTTAGTTGTGGCTGTTATGATTTGGATGTGTCCCCCAAAAGTTCATGTGTTGGAAATTTAATCCTTAAAATAGTATGTTATTGGTATTTGGAGGTGGGACCTTTGGGAAATAATTATGATTATATGAGGCCGTGAAAGCAGGACCCCCCCTCCCCACCATGATAGCACTGAGGCCTAATAATAATAAGAGAAACCTGAGCTAGTATACTTGCTCTGTCTTGCTATGTGATGCCCTCTGGCATGTTATGATCTAGCAAGAAGGCCTGACCAGAAGCTGAGGAAATATCGCTGCCATATTCTTGGACTTCCTACCCTCTAGAACTAAAAGCCAAATAAACTTCTATTCTTTATAATTATCCAGTATCAGATATTTTGTTATAGCAACAGAAAATCAACCAAGTGACATTGATGGCAGTAGCAGCAATGTGGATTCTGGTGTAAATAGTGACTTGATGGTAGCTTTTGTTATTGTGGCTGATGATAGTGGTGACAGTGGCGGTGGTTACAGCAATGGTGACAATAATAGGGAAGGGCTGGTGGGATATTGGTGGTGGTGGTGGTGGTGGTGGTGGAGACAGGGATGATGGGCAGGATGGTAATGACCATACCGAAAATTTTGGTGGCTATGACCCCATGAATCCATGAGCTGAGCTCTCTGGAGCTGGCAGTGAGCTGAATGTGCAGAAGATAAGCTGGCCTACCACATTCCCCAAGCCCTCCTTCCTGCTCCCTGCAGACCGGGCCAGGCTTTGTGCTCTGTACAGGAGATGTCTGTTTGCTGAGCATCAGTGGGGAGGGTGCTGAGAAACAGGCCTGTGCCTGGGAATGGACACGAGGGAGGCTCAGGATTGCTGAGCTGGAGTGCTGTTGGGGGCAGGTCAGCACCAAAGAGGCACGTGAGGGCATGTTGGTGGTGGGGGCCTCACTGGGTCTGCAGAATGGCTGGTGGTGTGCAGGGGCTCACGTAGCTGGCAGCAGGAGGGCTGTACTTCCCACTGACTCAGCAGAGCAGGCTGGGACCAATTCTCTTGGACTAATGTGTCTTCTCCCCAGGATTAGCTCACATAGCCCTGGCGGGGAATGGGGGAGGGATGCAGCCTCTCCCGCCTCCCTAGCGTTAGAGATTTGGGGGGGGGCCCTTAGGCAAACCATGGGGCTCCAGCAGGGCCAGTGACTGACCCTGTGTGTCCTGTGTGTCCTCATTCTCAATGGGCCCCCGCTTGGCTGGCAGGGAGCCAGGCTCCCCAGGTGTCAAGAGATGTAGCTGCCCTACCCCCACCAAACCCATCCCACAGGGCTGATTTACCTTGTGTTCACACCCCGCCTCTGCTTTGCAGAAAAAGCAGCACAAACCTTGAGTCAGATTGTTGAACCTGTTCCCTGGCCTCCTGCAAGTTAATTGTGTGCCTCTGCATCTTGGGCCATCATTTGTGAGATGGGGACAGTGACTGCTGCTCACAGGCTGCTGGGAAGATGGATGAGCGAAGGTTTATAAAGTGCTCAAGTAGGGTCTGGAACAAACTTACAAAGTACATGGATGATTGCTTTTACTATGAGAGCTGGATACATTTAAGCATGACTCTTAAGCTCTCAGAGTCTCAGTCTCCTCATCAGTAAAATGGGGATAATGCTTAACGTGCATACTTGACAATGCAAGTTAAAAGAGAGCAAATGGGTAAAACAGCCCTGCACAGAATAACAGGTTAGCTGTTCTTTTTTTTTTTTTTTTGTGGGTACCGGGGGGTCGACCTCAGGACCTCGTGCGCCAACAGGCACCCGTGCCACTGAGCGATATCACCGGCCCCTTTTTCGTATGTGGGATCCAGGAGTCGAACTCGGGCCCTTGCGCTTGCAAGGCAGGCGCTTACGCCGCTGAGCCATCTCACCGGCCCCAGGTTAGCTGTTCTGACCCTGGTCTTTGTCCTTTCTGGACCAGGGGCTCATGGGCCCTCTGGGGATTTGGGTCCTTAGAATGTTGTTATCTTGTGACTCTAGGATCCTGTGGCAGCTCTTGCTGCCTCTTGATAAGAGAAGCAATTCGTCCTAAGTAGGAGGATTTGAGATCAGCAGTCCTGTCTCTAGCCCCTGCTTCCTTTCCACTAACCCAGCCCAGGACTCCTTTATTGGACAGGCAGAGAGAAAAGAAGAGAATGTTTTGGGGGAGCCCTATGCTGAGACTCCCATGAAACCTTCATTCCCAGCCTCTTCTTTCTTTCCCTTCCTTCCCTTTGTTCACTCATTCATTTAGTCCTTGACAGGACACAAAAGTCATGGGGTTTGCTCTGGGGAAGTTTCAGGGAGGATATCGTTCAGCTTCCAGTCAGGGCTTCACTGAATGAATCTGGGCATACAAGCTACAGTTTTCTTTGCATGAAGGGAAACTATCAGCAGTGATGCTGGTTAGATACCATAAAACCAACATCAGAATAAGAGGATGTCTTTTTTTTTGAGATAGGGTCTTGCTATGTAGCCCAAGCTGGCCTCGAACTCATGGCTATCCTCCTGCCTCAGCCTCCCCAGTGCTGGGATTACAGGAGTGTGTCACCATGTCCAGCAAGAGAATGTCTGTATAGGTAGTTGATATCCCCAACTCTAAAAGAGATGAAGATGATGTACTTCTATAAATTTGATCATTTTTATTTCTGCTTGTTTGGATTTCAGGTGCATAAAATGGAGTCACTCATACTCCTCTTTCCAATATAATTTCCTCATCTTCTTAGAATCTCATTCCCACCCATTTCTTACTCTTTTGCACACCCTAGGAATCCACTCCAATGTATTTTTAAATATGTCCTTAAAATTTGCTTGTCTGTCTTTATAAAATACACATGAGGTTAATTTACAAAACTGGAATTACGCTGTAATCTTTCTAGTCCACAATCTTCTTACTCAACTCATGATTTTCAGGTCCACCCATGTTGCTGCATGTGGATTGATCTCTCATTATTCTTTCTTGTTCGTTTGTTTTTGTTTTTGGTCCTGGGAATCAAACTCAGGACCTCACGCTTGCCAGGTAGGCGCTGTGCCACTATATCCCAGGCCCATGGTCTTTCGTTATTCTTGCTGCATAGTGTTTTACTGTAAGCATTCAATGCACTTCGTATATTCATTTCCCCAAGCAACAGACATATCTCCTTCACAGCCTGATAGGCTCACCGAGAGTATTACACAGAGAGCCCTTAACTCTGAGCCTGACTAAAGTTCCCATTCAGCAAAGCAGGTTGTCATTACTAGTGTACTATTATTGTTTGTATTAGCACTTTAAGCAATGTTGTTTCGGTAACGGTTAGCAATCCACCGCATTACTGCTCTTGTTCATACCTTGTCACCATCAGCAATTTACTCTTTCACAGACCACTGATGTTCACCGTTACTTTTGTCCAGGGTTAGATACAAGATTCAGGAGATGAACTGTATGAGATCAATGTCGTGTGAGCTCACAGTTTAAGGAAATGGGTAAGTCAGGATGCGGTTGGGACACAAAGGTGTCAGTGACCAGTTCTGCTGGGTGATGGTGGTACAGAGAGGCTTCCCAAGGACAGAGCCACCTGAACAGGGTTTTGAAAGATGAATGGGAATTCACCAGGTGGCTAGCAGGGAAGAAGTGGGAAGCTATTTTCCAAGTTGGTACACCATATGCAAAGGGTCAGAAACATGTAACAATTTAGCACGTTAGGAAACTTAATTTGCTGTGGCAAAGGGCATGAAAAGGAATGGGAAAGAGACAGCATCCAACCTTCGTTGAGTTCCTATTATATTCCACGCACTGTTCTACATGGTTCAGTAATGAACTTCTATTATGGCACACAAAACTGGGAAGGTGCTATTGTCATTTCCATTCTTCGGGCAAGGCAACAGAGGCTGGAGAGGTTAGTAACACACCCACAGTCACACAGCTTATAAATGAGGTCCCCCAGAACTGAATCAGACTGTCCGGGTTCACAATCACAATGTTACCACCTACAAAATATAAGGAAGGTGGGCCGGTGAGATGGCTCAGTGGCATAAGCACCTGCCTTGCAAGCGCGAGGGCCCGAGTTCGACTCCCGGAACCCACATATGAAAAAGGGGCCGGTGATATCACTCAGCGGCACGGGTGCCTGTTGGTGCGCGAGGTCCTGAGGTCGACCCCCCGGTACCCACACACAAAAAAAAAATATATATATATATATATAAGGAAGGTGAGGAGGGAGTGGTGAGATTGCAGAAGACCTTAACTGCCAATGGAGGGACAAGGCAGAAGGCAGTAGGAGGCTCCGGGTGAAGGCTTGGATGGGAGGCCATGAGAGTGCGTGGGGCTGCCTGCGCTGCAAGTGCAGTACACGAGTGTGTGTGTGGGTATGCAGGGTGCAGACGAGTGTGTCAGGGTGCATGTGTCTGTCCCATAGTTGAGTGTGTGTGTGTGTGTGTGTGTGTGTGTGCGTGTGTATAAGAGAGAGAATTTTTGGCTGTGCATAGCCCTGAGCATGTGTCTCTATGCATGTGTGAGCTTTGGAGTTCCTGCCACTGTGGGGCCCCAGGGAAGCTGTCAGAACCCATCATCCCAGCCTGGTGTGAGGGGCCCGGGCTTGGCCTCAGAAGCTAGATGGGTACACATCAAAGGCGGCCTGAGCCTGAGACCAGTGGGGCAGAATAATTTAATGAGGATCTGGGAGAGAGGCAGGGTGTGGGAAGGGGTGCCAGTTTGTGCCCAGAGCAGCTCCCAGGCTCCATGGTCCAGCGTCTGGGGCTGTGTGTGTGCTGGGCTGAGGAAAAGGCTGGCTGTTCTGGGTGTTTTGCTGTGATTCCCTTGTGCCCTATGCTAAGGGAAAACTGCATCTGAACTGAGGAATGCTCCACCCTCACCTGGACACCAATCTGGTCGCCAAGAATCCTGCAGAAGTCCAGGGGAACCAGGACAGCATCCCTAAGGCTGTTCTAACATTCCCACAAGATGAAACACGCACAGAATCATTCCAATCTAACTCGCTCACCTTGCAGAGGAGAAACTGAGATCCAGAGAGGGGCAAGAAATTCCCTGAGGTCACCCAGCAAAACAGACTATATCAGACTTAGAATCAAGAGCTTCTGAGTCCAAGTCCCGAGAACTTTCCACACTATTTTTTTTTTAGTATGCGGGTACCGGGAGTCGAACTCAGGACCTCACGCTTGCCAGGCAGGTGCTTATGCTGCTGAGCTATCTCACCGGCCCTTTCCACACTTCTAGGCCAGGATCAAACCACATAAACATAAGCAAATAACAAGGTTATTTATTTGGTGGCCTCCCTGGTCGCTCTCTTCCTTCCTTCTCACCCATTTCTGTAGGATAGAGGCTGCTTCTCCGCTGTCCACACCCGGAAAGGCCTTGAAAGGCGGGCCAGGAACGGAGGCTGAGTGGAGCATCTCTGCCTCTCCTCAGACAGAAGAGTCTATCTGTCTGTCTGTCTGTCTGTCTGAGTGCATGTGTGGTGTCCTTTGGTGGGGGCCTTAGGTCAGAGAGGGAAATATGGGGGAGGGGCACGATCTAGTCAGCTTTTCTATCCAAGATGTGAGCAGAAAAAGCAGGATTTGGAGCAAGGGTAGGAGAGGAGTTCCGTGAGGACAGAGGGGCTCTTGCCAGGAAGCAGTTGTGATGGGGCCAGGAAGTCACATCATGTCCCGGGACTGCAGTGTGGGAACTTCCTCCTACGAGCCTCCTGCGACCAGTGTCCATTCACAGCAAGAACCTCCCATAGGCCTTAGGCCCACCTACAGGGTCAGGCCCAAACTCTGTAGCTCTGCAAGTAACCTGGCATCTGTCAGATTCCAGGGCTTCGTTCTGGAATCCAGAACCTGGGTTGCAAATTCAGGGTCTACCATCTGAACCCAACCCCGAATTGAAGGGATTCCTTTGTTGCCACAGGATTGACAAATCCTCGAGCATAAAAACTTTAGACAGGGCAGGGACTCTCCTGCTAGATAGAGGACTATTGGTTTATACCCTCCCTTTTCACTCACCCATATCACTTGCCTGGCACTTCAAGTACAATGGTATCTTGATTCACAAACTTAATTTGTTCCACGATGCTGGGGAAGATGGCCACGGTCATATTTGTCACCTGATGTGGAGTTTGCAATCGGAACCAAATTTTGCTGAATGCTTCTGTTGGCAAACTGAATTGTTTCTGAACAGAAACATTTGTGAACGGAGATATTACTGTACTTGAATTTGAGACCCTTAAGCTGGGCCTCCTGGAGAGACAGGCTTGGGTATTTAATGCATCAAAATCTAGCACAGAGCTGAACATAGTGGTGCACGCCTGTAATTCCAGTACTTGGGAGGCTGAGGCAGGAAAATCGCTTCAAGTTTGAGGCCAACCTGGGCTACACAGTGAGTTCAAGACTAGCATGAACTACATAGTGAGATCCTGTCTCAAAAAACAGAAAAGAACAAAAACAAAAACAAACAAAAAACAAATCTAGCACACAGTAGATATACCTGATCAATGTTTGTAGAATGATGGACTCCAATTGGCCTCAACTCATGTACTTTCTACCCACCCTCCACATCCGTCCACACAGCCATTCCTGTTCCCTGAAACAATTTGGCTTCTGCCTGGAAAGCTTTTCAGTGTACTCCTACTCACCACTCAAGACCCACGCCAAGTGGCCCTGCCTCTGGTGCAACTTGGCTGCTCTCTGCCCCACGCTCATCTGT
Organism: Erethizon dorsatum; assembly: GCA_028451465.1. NCBI lineage: Eukaryota > Metazoa > Chordata > Mammalia > Rodentia > Erethizontidae > Erethizon > Erethizon dorsatum. Next base: position 100,751,858 of record CM051827.1, on the reverse strand, counting down.
TACGAGACGGACAGCTATCACCAGCTATCACTTGACGGGCTAGGTTTTGAGATAAGTTTGTATTTGATATGCAGATAATGTTTCAGTCACTGAGAAGGGCTACTGACTTCTCTAACTGTTATTCAGAAGCCTGAAGCAGCTGGCTTACCAACCTTGGTCGATTTCATTAGCAGCTCTGAGTTCTTTGTCCCTAAATCCTGGCATCTCAGCCCTCACTTTCAGTGAGTGTAGGGAGAGCCTCATAACTCAGGGTCTGGTCCATTGAGAAGAGTCCCCGATAGCGCTCCAGGCAGAAGACAAAGCAAATGAGTTGGGACCAGTCCTGCTGCCATCCTGGCCTGGCCCATCCCTGCCCCATGACTTGGCATTTTCTGGGGCTACCTGCTGGGCTTGGCCAAGGTAATGTAGGGTGAGTTGCCTGGGCCTGTGGGGAACTGGGGGCAGAGTGCACTCCCCAGGACTGCCAATGGTAGTGCCAGGATGCACCCACACAAGGCCATGCTGGTTCTAGACAACCTCCTTTGTGTGTGTGTGTGTGTGTGTGTGTGTGTTTATGTCTTGCTTTTTGTTTTTTGAGGCAGAGTCTCGTTATGTAGTTCAGGCTGGACTTGAACTCACAGCGATTCTCCTGCCTCAGCCTCCCGAGTGCTGAGATTACAAGCATGCACCACCACATCCAGCCTGGCACCTCCTTTTAAAGACTCAGCAGGTGACTTCTACCCAGGGTGTGGCCTTAGCTGTTCAGTGTCCCGATCAGGGTTGGCTGATCTATTCTGCATTAGGAGAATGGAGTATGGAGCGAGGAAGCATGGGTGTGTGCTCTGCATGTGTGTGAGAGCAGCAGCACGAGCGGAAATGCGGCATGTGAATGTGTATGCACAAATAGGCATGCTGTATAAATATATGTGTCCGTGTGTGTGTTTGTGCCTGTGTGTGATGAGTGCATGTGTGCAAAGGGATGTGTAGATGTACAAACTCAAGTGGGGGTGTGTGTGTGTGAAATAAGAATGGCTATGGGGTATGCTCATGGGTTTTATGTAAGAGTCTAGGGTGAACTGTGGCATATGGATGTCTATGCATGTGACTGTGTGACAATGCAGATATGAATTCTAGTCCTGGCTCTGCCACTTTGTAACTGTTGAAGAGGAAATAAATCCCTTTCCCTCTCCGTAAAGTGGAATGGACAGGGCGTGGCGATCTGTTACGTTCCCATCTAGCCTTGCTGTTTAATGACCAGTTTAGAAGCTGAGCCCAGGCATGGGGAGCTTGTGTGTGTCCCTGTGCATGTGCCTGGTCCTGGGCAAAGGGCACGACTGAGTTCTGCTTCCGCACTCAGCAGCTGTGCAGTCTCTCATCGACTCCTACCTCCCTCTGAGTCTCAGTTTCATTTTCTGAAGCTGATTCCAATAGGGCTGTTTGAGGGCCAGACATATTGCTTGTGAAGTGCCTACCCCAGAACCTGGCTCGGTTTCCTCTCTGTAAGAGGTGTGTGTACGCATGCACGTGCACCCGCACTCATGCTCACGTGCCTGAATGTGCAGGTGGTCAAAGAGAAAAGCGCGATTGCTCTGCATCACCACTGCCTTGTGGAGCTTCTGATTTCCGTTTGTGCTGGGTATTAGGAGAGGCAGAAGTGGGCAGTCTCCCAGCTACCTGCCCGGGCCCAGGTGGTCCTGAGGACTCCCTAATGCCCTAGACTGGCTGTCACATGGGTGCAGTAGCCCGGAAAGGAGGATTGGTGTGGCCAGGAGACAGGCTCCCCGATCCGATTAGTGCCCACCCGCCATCCAGGGTATTAGAGACTAAAGAAATTCTTCTTAAAGGGTCACCTGCCAGCATGGGGTGGTGGCTGAGCCAAGCTTGCTCCCCATGCCCATCCAGAATGAGGTCTCAGAGTGGAGCCAGGAGTAGATAGGGCTGTGACCTCAGAGAGCTCCCAGCTGGATGGAGAGAACCATGGGAGTCAGGCTGGATCTGTGGCTGCCTGTGGTCTCAGGGGAGGCACAGCTCAGACCCTGGCTTGGAAAAAGGGGCATGGAGGTGAGGGATTTTCCAGTCGGGGAGGAGCTTGAAGGGCTGGTAGAGATTGGGGACTGTGGTGGGGAGGAGAGATGAGGGCATTCTAGGGAGGAGGATCACCTCAACACCAGGGCAAAAGTGGGAAGCTGGAATGAGGCGTGTGCATGTGTGTGTGTGTGTGTGTGTGTGTGTGTGTGTGTCTACCAGACAGAGTGGTATGGGGACCTTGGAGAGTATCAAATCCAACGCTTCCATTATATTGGTGAGAAACGGAGCTTAGAAAAGGGAAGAGATGTGCCACTGTTCAGAGTGAGGTCACGACTGAGCCCTCGCTCGAGTCCAGGGTCTGCCCCCAGGCCCTGCGTTGAAGAGAGGGGTCAGACTGACCTGCTATGGGCCCTTCTTCTGCTGGCCCCAGAGGAGTCTTTGGTAAGCTGAGATGGGGCTTTGTAATGATGACTGCCCTCACCAATGGTGGGTGTTGAGTCTGGACCCTAAATCCCTGTCCAGGGATCCTAAACCACCCCACAGTGGCTGCTCATATATGCCCGACCCATCAGGGCAAATCCCAAATGCAGATGTGTGCCCATGTGAGAAGATCTCCACCCTGGACCAAGTACTGCATATACCCATACTACAGACAGCACTAACAACCTGACCCAGAGAAGAACCAGCACAGAGGAAAGATCACAACGCCCAGACCAGATCATCTAGGTAGGCTTCCATTGCAGATCTACTCCTGGACCCTTACAGTTGGATCCAGAAACTCAGCCAAAACCCTAACACCCAGCTGATGATAACACCCAACCCCTCTACCCTGAACACTGAGAGGAGATCCCAGCACCAGGACCAAGTACACCTGAGTTGGCTTCCAATCCAAGCTCGGAATGCTCTGGTTGGATTTGCTACCTCCTGAGCCACAGCACCCAAGGGTCTGTAACACCAGGAATGGGGTCCCCAGGCCTGCCTCCCTCCAATCTGTCCTCCCATGAGCTCATCCTGGATAAGGCATTTCCCACGTTCTGGGGCTTTTCATGGAGAAATCTGTTATCCATCAGCCTGCCCAGGATGGGGGAACGGGGAGGCCAGACTTGCGCCCTTTGGGGTCACAGCCAGACTCAGTTTGGGACGCTGAAGGTGGGTGGCAGCGGAAGCCCGGAAGAGCTAGGCAGGAACGGCCAGGCCCTCAGAGGCCCCGCAGTCTCCACGCAGCGTGCCCCCAAACAACCCGTGGGGCGCTGGGCGAGGGGCCAGGAAATGTGGCGCCGGTCCCTGAAGCGCTGGGGCCCCGGGGGTGGCAGGGCGGGGTGGGCACTGGCACCGCGGCCGCCCGCGGAACGACGTGACCACTGGGCCCCACCAGGACAAGGCGGCCTCTGTGCAGACCCAGCGGATTCCCCTGCGGCTGCAAATCCCTTCCGGCTGATAGCCCGGCAGTCGGGTGGGTGGGGCGCCGGCATGGGAACCGGTACTGGGGCCGGGGGCAGGTGGGCGCGGAGCAGGGCAGCCCGCTCTAGAGGCTGTCTGCTGGGTACAGGGTGTTTTAGCCTCTTTGGGTTGCAGACAGGGAAACGTGGCTAGGAAAGGCTGAATCCCCAGCTCGAGTGGCACAGCCTGTTTTTTGATTAACATTCAGGGTCTTCAATTCGGCCTCAAGATAAACTCTTTTTATGTGTGTTCCCGAGAGTTAGGCGGCACTGTTATTCCTAATTTATAAATGAGGGATCCGAGGTCCAAAAGTTGAAGCCCTTTGCCCACGTAGGTGGTGAGGTTGGGATGGCAGCCGGGGTGCCCACTCCAAACAAAGGCGCCTCACTCACAGCCACCCAGGTGGACCACCTGCCGCCAGGTCCTCACCGGACACCCCGTGGAAGGCTCTGCCTTTGGCTCTTGTCTCAGGGAGTGTCCGCTCCAGGCCTCGGGTCTGGGGTGCTCAGTGCAGTCAATATTGAGTCAGTTGCTGGAGGACAGTTGTAGGGCTGAGGTGAGAATGGAGGCATTAGGTGAGCGCAGGGCCCAGGTAGGTGGAGGGGGATTGGAGGGGTACTGAGTCCAGAGAGTAACTTTGCAACTGTCCCTCTGCTCTGCCCGTATTGCTGGGAACACAGCTGGAATGCAGGGCCTGGAGAAGGGTCAGGGGGTGGCATGCTCCAGGGTCCAGCTTGGCCTCTGGGGAACAGGGTGAGGACCGTCCAGTCATCTCTTTGGAATTAAAAATATGGTACCTTCTCAGTGCTGAGGGAGCCTGGTGGGTTCCTGGGTTTCATCTAACTCCTGTCCTGCCCCTCAAGACAGGACTCGCTTAGGACCTTTCCCCCACTCCTTGACCAGTGTTTGTCATGCACAGAAACTGCAGGACAGTGCGGAGGGAGTACGTGGGGTGGGGGTGGCCTGCTGGTGCAGGGCCCTCTGGCAGGAATGTGCCTGTTTGTGCATAAGATGACTCTATCTCTGTGTGCAGTGGTCGTGTGTGCTTTGAGAGTGGGTCTGTGAGATCTCTGGTGGGGTGTGTGCTCTGGTGGGGCGTCATATCTGTGTCATTTGTGTCTGGGAACCTTCACCTTATCAGACTCTGTTATCTCTCTGGGTCTGTGTTTGTAGCTGTGCCCTTATCTGGAGATGTTGGTGGTATCTATGTCTCTGCCCCTATCCCTCCCTTCTCCTCCTGCCCCCAGCAGGGCCCCGAATGCCACTTTGCTGCCTGAATGTGCAGAGGAATGCGGAGGGCAAGGGGAGCGGAGAGCACATGTCCTGGGCTGCTGGCCTGCTGCTTGTGGAAAACTACTGAGGCTCTCAGAGCTGAGCAGGCCCAGCCTGGCCCAGGGCCAGCTCTGGAGCTTCGGCCCTTCCAGCCTCCTCCTGCCCTTTCTCTGTGGGAGCTGGAGACCTGCTGAGATGGGTCCTCACTGGGCAGAAAGCACAGCCTCCCTCCTAGCGCTCTCCAGATGGCTCAGGCCTCTGCCCCTCCCTGGGTGTCAGCATCCCTGGGGGAAGAGTGAAGGGGTGGGGTTATTTTTCCTCTGAAGTCTTTCTTAGGCCTGACATTCAGTTCATTCTGTGAAAGTTAAAACAATTCAAAAAAGGGCAGCTTCATCTCATTTCAGGTTTTTTTGAAAACACAGGGTCCTAGACTGTTAAAGTTAAAAGGGCTCCTAAAGATGATCTGGTCCTATCTCTTTCATCTTACAGATGGGAAAACGGAGGCCCAGGGCGGGGATTCCAGATCTCCCAATCATCTCCCACACAGCAAGAACCAAGTTCTCAGGTCTGCTGTGTCCCAGTTGAAGGCTTGTCCCCCATCGTGGCTTCTTTTCAGAATAACTTGCCCCATGTGAAAAAATGGTGTTGGAGATGGTTTGATGTTTGGGAGCATTTTGGTATATGGTTGAGCTGACTGGTACTTCAAGGGGTGTGGGTTCAGGTGTGGAAGTGGGCATGTGAAGAGCGCAGTCCTGTTGGTGAAGTGAATGGTATCATTAGAGTGGAATGGACCAACAATAGTCCAGGTTCTTATGTACGACGAGGAAAGAATTGCCAAGCATGCACCCAGTAGTAAGTAGTAAGCAGCTGCATACATTCAAGATCACAGGAGGTTGTGCTCAGGGACAGTCTGTGCCAACAAAGGTATAACACTGACCAGGAAAGGTGTGGGGGCAACAGCAAAGCACAGCACACAGGTCAAAGGTAGCAACAGCAACAGGAGAAAGGCGCCAATAACTCAGGCTTTCGGAATTTAAAGGCAGACACCTCTGCTTTAGGTGCTTTCCACAAAATCTCCCACGATGCTATACACTGGCACCTGTGCTCTTGCCTAGGGCATCGGCAATTTCCTACGCTTCAGTTATTTTGTTTTCTACCTCTCTTAGGACAATGGAAGCAGAAGTAAACACTGGGTGCCGTTTAGAGTTAAACGGAGGGAAGGGAGTGCCTCACTTAGCTCCTTTGTTTCTAACTGTACTAGTACCAGTTGGGCATATTGGGTTACAAGGACTGAAAAGTTGTGTCTGAGCTATGCAAGAGGGTCCTCAGAGGCCAGGTGGCAGGATAGGGGCTTCCTCTTGTAGTTAGTTCTGTTAACAAAAAAAAAAAAAAAAAAAAAAGGCAAAATAGCAATGTAGCAGAGTGCTGCCTTGTAGCAGGGCAGGTACTCTGCAGTTAGGTCGAACCATCTGTATGCAAATCCTAGCTCCAATAATTTGGTAACTGTATAATTAACCATATAACCTTGATCAGGTCACTTAAAGTCTCTATACTTCATTTTTCTCCGCTTTGCCATGGAACTAGTAATAGTACTTCTCTTGCTTGGTTGTTGTGAGGACTAAACGAATAAGTGGGGATCCGGGCAAGGCCCTCAGTAGCTGACGCACAGTGAGTGCTTGATAATGGCTATGATGATCATGATCATGATCCTGATCCTGATGATGCAGCCTGTAGTTTAGACTAATCCAGTGGGAAAGAGCAAAGGCAGGGAGACCAGTGGAATGGAAGTCATGAGACGCATGGAGGTCCATGATGGTATCCCCCGAATGCCTTCTGAGGGACTTGGGTGCCTCGAGAGAAGCAGCAACCAGAGGGAATGAGGAAGCCATGGTGATCGGAGACACGAGAGGCCTGGGAAAGAGTATGCTTCAAGGAGGAAGCCCCAAGAGAGCCTCATGCTGTGGGGAGTCAGAGAGACAGGAGGGAGAGGCAGAGAGGAGACAGCACAGAGACCACGGGTTTCAGCCTCACTGGTGGAAGAGGCCACAGGTTACCTCTGTGGAATCCAGTTTGCATTGGAGGGCAAAACCTAAGTTTCAGCCAGCTGAAAGGCTAATTAATGAGATGGGGAAGGAGACAGAGGCAGTGTTCTGCAACTGCCGAGAATTTTGGCTCCTACAGAGGGGAGATCTGAGCACAGGGGAAGGGGGATAGCATTAACCTGTATTTCAGGTGGAGAAACTGAGGCTCAAGGGATTAAGGGGCTGTGCACAGACAATAAATCAGTGGGGTAAGACAAACTATCACCCTGATTCTTAATGTAGCAATTTTCTAAATGGACAAATGAAATAGTGTAACACACATGGACAGATATTCACTCTGATCATAAAAATAAAACATGTTCATAGAAGAAATCTAGAAACATACAAAAATGTGACAGAAAAGTATAAAACTTACCTGTAACCCCTCCCCCCCACAGATAAGCATTTTTTTCCCATTGTGTGTCATGAGCTTCCACTTTCTTCCTGTATATAAATATGTGCTGGGACCACTTTGTACCTGCTGTTTTATAGATCACTCCTCTCATTTAGCAACACATTACAAATGCTTTTCCATAGTCACAAGTAGTCCTTAAGAATATTTTTCTCTATTACCCCCAGTCTTGTTAGGGAGACAAGACTCATAGTTGGGGTCCGAGGGCAAGCAGTCAGAAGCGGGATGGGAATGCATTCGTGGTTCAGTGGTGTAATTCTTCCGGGCATGGAGGTGCACACCTATGTAATCCCAGCACTCTGGGCTGCAGGCAGGATGATCCTGAAAGTCTGAGGCCAGCCTGGGCTACACAGTGAATTCACGGCTGACCTGAACTACACAACGAGACCCTGGCTCAAAACAACAACAACAAAACAACAAAAACCAACAAAATGCAACAGAAAACCAACAAAACAAAACAAACAAAAAAAGAGAGCAGAATAACGAGGCTGCGGGTGGACTGTGGGTCTGCAGCACAGTGGGCTGGACTCGTAGGTCCTGAATTGGCCACTGACTTGTTATGTGGCCTTGCAGAAGACTTTTTCCCTCTCTGTGCCTCAAAATGTGAGAATCTCAAAAGGGTGGTTAATGAGTCTTTCAAAGCCAACTGCTGATCATTATAAAACGTTGAAAGAGAGACTTTGAAAGTGAAGCTACCATTCCTATCGTGGTTCTAAAGGTCTTAGGCAACTCCATTTGAGTCCCAGTTTCTCTATCTGAAAAGTGGGAATCATGTTTATCTCTCCTGCTAGCTGAGACTGGTGAGAATCACATTAGATTCATTATTTTGATGCCTAAGAACAAATAAAATTTAAAATATATTTTGTTGTTTATCCACATTCTCTTACTATCTTCCAATAATCTTATGGGGTAGGTTCTATTTTTGTGCTCTATTTTTCCAGCTTGTAGAGATGAGGTCACTTATTCAAGATCATAGGTAGTAAGTGGTAGAGTTGGGGTTCAAGCCCAGGTCTCCCCCTTACCAAAGCTGGGGATCTTTGGGCTGCACCAGTCTCCTGTGTGGTGCAGAGCAGGGGAGTGGTGGCAGGCATCATCCTTGGCACCATCATCTGTGGGGAGCGGCTGCCCTCTAGTGTTCTATGCACAATATGTGTCCTGGAAGGAAGGAAGGAGGAAAAGAGGGCTGGGAGCCCCGAATAACCTCCTTCATCCTTTCAGAATAAGGGGCTGCAGGGAGGGTTAGCACTATCTTACCCAACAGTTCTAGGTAGACACTTGTTACATTCCAGGTACCACTTCCTCTCTCCTGAGTATGGAGTTAGCGTCCACTTGGCCAACGTTCTTTTTTCTGACTTAAGTGCTAGTTGGCTGGGCGTTGCATCATGATTAATTTTAAGCTCTACATTAATGCTTCATGTGTACTTTCTGTATGCATATCACAAGCCAAGGGAAAAATAACAGAATTTTAGGCAATCCTTATGGGGCAATTTCTACTCTGGGCTGACAAAAATTTTGTCACTGGAATGGCATCTGATTGCAGAGTTCTAATGGCAACATCTGTGTTTGGGTACCGGGAGTTAAACTCAGGACCTCGCACTTGCCAGGCAGGTGCTTATGCTGCTGAGCTATATCACCAGCCCAATGTCTGTGTTTTAAAGAGCCTTATGATATGTGAGTTCACTTCCTAGTCACCTGAATATTATGAGGAATGCATTTATGTTCATTTTGTATAGAAAATAAACCCAAGGTCATCCCTGGTTGGCTCGCACCCAGGGAGGGAATTTTGCAAGGCATCACGCTGTTCCCTGTTACTCAGGAAATAGTCCACAGTGGCACGCTTTAAGGGATTTACATCACCTTCCAAATCCAAAGGTGTTGTGTTTCTTTCTTGGTTATTGAAGATACCAGATGCAACAACTGCGCTTCACCTTGGAATATTTTGATATACTAAAGACCACTCCAGGCAAGAAATTTCACTAAAGTGATAAGCAACTTAATTTTTGTGGAATTTCTTCCACATCCTCTGGCATATATGTGTCTTAGTTGCTCACATCTTCCAACCAGTGTTGTAGGCCAGCATGATCTATGAGTCGGTGAAGTGATTAAAGTCTTAGAAGGCTAGATTTTGACAGAGGGCTGAGGGGCGCTGAGTGAAGAGTAAAGGTGTACTGTCAACTCTGCCAGACGAAATCACTGTGCTGCTGCAGGGTCTTGCTGATGGGCATCCCTGGCTCTTTAAGCCTTTGGATACCTGGTTCTATAGTGTACCAAGGAAGTTTTGACGTCCGTCCTTAACTTAATGTAGGCTGCTGTTAAGTTCATGTTTTAGTCAGCCAGCCCAGTAAGCTCTTACAGCCACTTTAGTTTCTTTAGCTAACGTATTTGTATCAATACAGTCAACACAATTAAAAAAAAAAATCACATTTCTCTCCCTGGCATAATATCCTTGCGATCCATTTTCATAAACAGTCCCCAGATTTTACTGACATACACAGATAAAACCTTGCAATTCTTTTGGTGTTTTGGGTTCCTATTCTTGAGTCTCATGGTATAGTCCTTTTCTTTGGGTCCACTAGGATTTGAGCGCTGTTATGTCTGGAAGCACTGAGGGATCTCGAGGGTAGATTTGGGCACAGTCCGTGTGCCTCTTCAAGGGGCCCCCCTCAGGCAGGGTGATTATAGAATCATCAGGAAAGGGACAGGGCTGCTTCTGCTGGCAATGGACTGGTGTAATTTGAAGACTGAAGGAGGTAAAAATCTACCGAAATATCCCTGCTGCAATTTTTAGAGTCAAAGTCTTTTTTTTTTGTTTTAAATAATTTTTACCAACAATATGACTTTAATTATATTTAAAAACAAGGCTGTGGGTTTAATTTATATGCAATTTGGTCAACCACAGGAACAGGTTCTGTGCTGGGTTTTCAGACACCCAGCCTTTGCAGTATAAGAAATAAGGGGCCGGTGAGATGGCTCAGCGGCATAAGCACCTGCCTGGCAAGCGTGAGGTCCTGAGTTGGACTGCTGGTACCCACATACGAAGAAAGGACCGGTGATATCGCTCAGCAGCACGGGCACCTGTTGGTGTGTGAGGTTCTGAGTTCGATCTCCAGTACCCACCAAAAAAAAAAAAAGAAAAGAAAAGAAATAAGGATTCCCTCAAGGCAGCCATGTTTTCTGGCTTTCTATCCATATAGCCAGCTGAACATTTAAAGCTCTACTCTTGTCGCATTTTTCTCAACCAGTTTCTCCAGCTCACTCAGAAGAAGCCAGTCCACCACACAGCCATCATATTCTTTAATTCTACCATAATGTTCCATTACTATAGTTGCTTGGTCTTTTTTTCTTTTTTGTCTTTTTGAGATGGTTTTGCTATGCAGTTCAGGGTGGCCTTGAACTCACTTTGTAGCCCAGGCTGGCCTCGAACTCGAAGCAATCCTCCTGTCCCAGCCTCAGAGTGCTGAGATTACCGGCGCGTACCACCACTCCCAGCAGCTGCTTGGTCTTTGAACGCCTTGCCTTTCATAGTCTCGTGACTGTAGTCAATTGGCAGGAAATAAGTAACTGTATTGCGACTGCTAGTAGTATCTCCTTTTCTAATATGAATGAGGCCACTACTACTTTCAGATCTAAAAACAGCAGAAAACAAATCCCAGAACACATTCAGTACAAAAGACTTTCAGAGTTTGGTTAGAAGCCATTGTATGTATTCGGGGAACAAAGGCTGTAATTACAATTAGAATCTTACACAACTGTGGGAAAAGCTGAGCTGAGAGAGTGAAGTTCAAGGAAATGTCTGCCGACATCTGAGTAGCTGCCACTGAAGGTCAGCGATATCCGCAGAATATCTTTCCCTAAAGCAATGAAGAATATGGTTCTCAAAAATATCTGAGAGGGCCGGTGAGATAGCTCAGCGGCATAAGCGCCTGCCTGGCAAGTGCGAGGTCCTGAGTTTGACTCCCGGAACCCACATAAAGGAAAAAAAGTACCGGTGATATGGCTGTGGCACAAGCGCCTGCTTGCAAGTGCGAGGTCCTGAGTTCGATCCCCCAGTACCCACCAAAAAAAAAAAAAAAAAAAACAACATTCTGAGAAACCATCACCATCTCAGTCTGCAATGGCCAAGGGGGATTTCCTCAGGAACTGTGGGAAGCTCTTTTCTGTTCGTGTTTCTGGCTGCAGTCATTATCAGAGAATAATGGCTTCTACTTCATTTACGTCTTCTAAAATCATGTGTGAATTCCTCTCCTTTGGTAAATTCCAGCCTGGAACGATACAGGAAAGGGAATTCTGGGGGAGGCAAGTCTCAGCCACAGAAGAGAATTGTGTGGCTGGAAACATACATGTGCTCATGGCAAGAGAATGAGTACAGTTTCGCCCTGTGCCTCCGCAGCAAGTTAGCTAACTCTGCTGGTCTCTGTCTCAATAGGTAGCCTGTGGGGATCGAGCTTTGACATTGTCTCCTTATAAGTTTTTTTTATCTCAGATACTTGTCACAGTGATGGAAAATTAACACAGCTGATGTATTAGAAATATCATTTGAAGAACGATTATCCAATGTAGAATAGTTTCTGCTTATCTGCAGCTATGAAGAGGGAGGAACATCTCTTTTTACCTAGCTGAGAGTTTGTTTGCAAGTAGTTAGAAGGACCTCTAGTTTGAATGCTAAGCACTGAAATTCCACTAAGTGACAGTGGAAAAACTTTCAAACATGAGAGGCATAAAACTTACAATTTAGAAAATAAACGTGATATATTAATAAACAGGATATAATTTTTGTTATCTTTTAGGTTGATCAAAAAAATCACTATTTTTCAGGGCTAGGGATATGCCGCAGGTGTAGAGAACTTGCCTAGCATGAGGGAGGCTCTGGGTTTGACCCTCCAGTGCTACAAAATTTTTTTTGATTGTTTTCTAGTCTTAAAAATATGAGGGCCGGTGAGATGGCTCAGCGGCGTAAGCGCCTGCCTTGCAAGCACGAGGGCCCGAGTTCGACTCCCGGAACCCACATACGAAAAAGGGGCCGGTGATATCGCTCAGCGGCACGGGTGCCTGTTGGCACGCGAGGTCCTGAGGTCGACACCCCGGTACCCACCAAAAAAAAAAAAAAGAGAGGATTGAAAGCTTACATGTAAAACATTTTTTCCTGACCACAATGGTATGAAACTGGAAATAACAACAGGGGGAATTGTGGAAGATTTACAAATACATGGAAATTAAACACATATTCCTAAACAACCAACAGGTTGAGGAAGACATTGAAATAGGAATTTTAAAAAAGTTGTTTTTGATATTTTGAGACGGGGTCTCACTATGTAGTTCAGGCTGATCTTGGACTCACTATGTAGCCCAGGCTGGCCTTGAACTCATTGTGATCCTCCTGCCTCAGCCTCTTGAGTGCTGGGATTATAGGCCTGCTCCAGCATGCCAGGCAGAAATTAAAACATATTTTGAGACACGTGAAAATGGCGCACATACCCTAAAGCTTATGGATTGCAGCAAAAGCAGTTCTATAATGGAAATTTATAACAATAAATGCCTACATCAAAAAAGAATGTTCCCAAATAAACATCCTAATGTTACACCTCAAGAAACTAGAAAAAGAACAAACTAGACCCAAAGTTGATAGAGGGAAAGAAATAATAACAATCAGAGCAGAAATAAATGAAATAAAGATTAGAAAAACAATAACAAATATTAATAAAACTGAGTTTTTTTCCCAAAAAGATGAGCAAAGTTAACAAACCTTTAGGTAGAAAAGGAAAGAAGATTAAAAATCAGAAATGAAAGAGGAGGCATTACAGCTAATACAACATAAATGCAAAAGACCAAAAGAAACTGTGATGGATAATTATACTCCAACAAATTAGATAATCTATAGTAAATGGGTAAATTCCTAGACACATACAACCTAACAAGACTGAATTACATAGAAATTGAAAATCTGAACAGATCAATAATGAGTAAGGAGATTGAACCAGCAATAAAAAAAAAAAAAAAAAACCTCTCAGGCAAACCATTTGGGACCCCTCCTGTCTCTCAGGAGCTATTTCTATTCCCCAATAAATTTTCCTACTCTTAAAAAAAAAATCTCTCCTAAAAGAAAAGCCCAGTACCTGATAACTTCACTGTGGAATTCTACCAAACATCTAAAAAAATTAATACTAATCCTTCTCAAACTCCTCCCAAAAATTGAAGCAGAGGAAATACCTTCAAACTCATTTTATAGGGTCAGAATTACCCTGATACAAAAGCCAAGACAAAGACACTGCAAGAAAAGAAAAATAAGTTCAATAGTATAGTGCAAGGATTATTCATTATGATCAAGTGGTATTATCCTAAGGATGTTTTAACATATGCAAATTTACAAGTATGATGTATGACATTAGCAGCATGCAAGATAAAAATCATACAATCATTTGAATAAATGCAGGAAAAGCATTTGACAAAATGCAACATCCATTCATGACGAAAAAAGCCCCTCTCACTAGATTAGGTATAGAAGGAAGGAATTTAATGCAACACTGTAAAAGCTACATATGACAAACTCACAGCTAAGCTTATATTCAATAGTGAAAGCTGAAAATTTCTTTTCTAAAAAATAGAAACAAAAGTGCCTCGTCCTACATTTCTGTTCAGCATAGTGCTAGAAGTCATAACCAGAGCAATTAAGAAAGGGAAAGAGGTAAAAAGTTTCAAAACTGGAAAGAGACAAGTAAAACTGTCCTGGTTGCAGATAACATGATCGTACATATACATAGAAAACCCTAAAGATGCCATTAAATGACTTGGCACTAATAAATAAATTTAGTAAAGTTGTAGGATACAAAACCAACATATAAAAACCAGTAGTGTTTCTATACACTGACAAGGAACAATCCAAAAAATAAATTAATTTATAATAACCACCAAAAAATTAAGAATAAATATAGGAGAAAAACTTGTATAATAAAATCTATAAACATTGGTGAAAGAAATTGAAGGCACAAATAAATGGAAAGATATACCATGTACATGATTGGAAGAACTAATATTGTTAAAATGTCCATATTACCTAAAGCAAACTACAGAGCTAATAGAATCCCTATCAAAACACAAATGACACTTTTCGCAGAAGCAAAAAATATAATTCGATAATTTGTATGGAACCGTGAAATACCCTGAATAGGTAACACAGTCTTGACTAAAAAGAACAAAGCTGGAGGCATCACATTACCTGACTTCAAAATCTAGTTCAAAGCTGTGGTAATCGAAGTATCATGGTGACGGCATAAAAATAGACGCATAGACCAATGGAATAGACAGGTAACTCTGGAATAAATCCACATACTTACGCTCCACTGATGGTCAACAAAAGCGTCACGAACACACAGGACAGTCTCTTTGGTAAGCAGTGCTGGGAGAACTGGATATCCACACACAGAAAATGAAATTGGACCCTTATCTCATATCATATGCAAAAAAATCAACTCAGAATGGATTAAAGATTAAATGTAAGACCTTCATGTATAAAACTACTAAAAGGAGACATAGGGAACACTCCATTACATTGGTCTGGGCAATGAATGTTTGGAAATGACCCTAAATCACAGATAACAAAAGCAAAAAATGATGAATGAAATTATGTAAAAGTAAAACATTTCTGCACAGCAGAGAAGAACCTTAATAGAGTACAGAGACAGCCTACAGAATTAGAGAAAATATTTGGGAACCATACATCTGATAAGGGGCTAATAGCCAAAATACAGCTGGGCATGGTAGCGCATGCCTGTAATCTCAGCACTCAGGAGGCTGAGGCAGGAAGATCACAATCAGTTCAAGGCCAGCCTGGGCTACATAGTGAGTTCAAGGCCAGCCTGAACCACATAGAGAGACCTTGTCTCAAAAAGCCCAACCAACCAACTAACCAACCAACCAACCAAACAAACCAAAATATATAGGGAACTCAAACAATTCAATAGCAAAAATACAAGTAACTCAATTAAAGATGGGTAAAGGACTTGAATAAACATTTCTCAAAAGAAGACATGTAAATGTCCCACAGGTATATGAGAAAATGCTCAACATCACCAATCATCACCAATCATGCAAATTAAAGCTATAGAAGATGTCTCCTCATACCTGTTAGAATGGCCATTACCAAAAAAAAAAGATGAGCATTGGAGAGGATGTGGAGGAAAGGGAGTCCTGGCACACTGTAAATTCGTACACACACAAATATATGTGCACAGACAAAAATATGGAGATTCCTCAAAAAAATTAAAAATAAAACAATTTGATCCAGCAATCCCACTAGTGGGTATCTATTCACAAGAAATCAGATCAATATGTTGAAGAGATATCAATTCTTTTTTTTTTTTTTTGGTGGGTACCGGGGGTCGACCTCAGGACCTCGTGCGCCAGCAGGCGCCCGTGCTGCTGAGCGATATCACTGGCCCTTTTCCCGTATGTGGGTACCGGGAGTCAAACTCGGGCCCTCGCGCTTGCCAGGCAGGCGCTTATGCCGCTGAGCCATCTCACCGGCCCGAGATATCTATTCTTGTATGTTCATTTCAGCATTATTCTTTTTTTTTTTTTTTTTTTTGTGGGTACCGGGGGTCGAACTCAGGACCTTGTGCACCAGCAGGCACCCGTGCTGCTGAGCGATATCACCTGCCCTTTTTTCGTATGTGGATTCCGGGACTTGAACTCAGGACCTTGCACTTGCCAAGCAGGTGCTTATGCTGCTGAGCCATCTCACCAGTCCATCAGCATTATTCTTAATAAGACATAGAATCAACCTTAGGATCTATCAATGGATGAATGGGTATATTTATATATAAATATGGGTATATATTTATATATAAATATGGGTATATATTTATATATAAATATGGGTATATATTTATATATAAATATGGGTATATATTTATATATAAATATGGGTATATATTTATATATAAATATAGGTACCTATATACCTTATATACCTATATAAATATAGGTATATATTTATATATAGGTATATATTTATATAAATGTGGTATATTTATAAAAAGAATTCTATTCAGATTTTAAAAGAAGGAAATCTGTTCATATGCGACATCATGGGTGAACTTGGAGGATATTATGTTAAATAAATAAGACAAATATTGCATGAGCTCACATATGTGGAATCTAAAAAAGTTGAAATTATAGAAAGTAGAAAGGGGGTTGACAGAGCTAACTGTTGGGGGAGGTGGAGATGTTGGCTAATGGATACTACATTTCAGTTAGAAGGAATAAGGTCTTTTGTACCACATAGTGACTACAGTTAATAGTAATTTATTCTTGAAAATTGCTAGGAGTAAATTTTAAGTATTGTCACCACAAAAAATAAATATGTGGCATATATAAATTAGCTCCATTTAGCCATTCCAAGATGTATAGATATTTTGAAACATGCATATGATAAATATAGAGATTTTATTTATCAATTCAAAGAAATAAATACAAATTTTAAATGGCTATTTTCATGTAAAACAGTCAGCTATCAGCAACTTCATTGATTTCAACCTAGTAAACTTTGGGCTTCACTGATAAGTCACTTGTCAATCTGTGAGCTATTTATTGGAAGGCAGTAATTGTATCTTTTTAAAAAATTAATTAAATTTATTGGTACATTTTAGGTATACATAATGATCACATTCATTATAGGAAATTTCGTACCTGTACATGATATGTCTTGATTCTTCATTTTTTCTGATTCCCCTCCCCTTCCTTCGATCCCTCTTCTCCTCCTTATTTAGAAAAGCTTTACTTCTATTTTTTCCTTCTTTTCTTGTTCTTTTCCTTTTCCCTTCCTTCCTTTCCCCCTCCCCCCTCCTCAGTTCCCCTTCCCACTGGAATATTTTCTTTCTATTTCACAATATCTATTATACATTTCGGTCCTTATTTACACTTTTGGTTTTTCACACCAGAGAAACAATGTAGTTTAGTTCACTTAAGAGTTTGGTCTCAAGACCTGAGTTTCAATGGAACAGATTAGAAAATGCTGACACAACTACAAACACACTCAGCCACCTTATCTTTGACAAAGAGGCCAAATATGTTCGCTCAAAGAAAGATAGCCTCTTTAATAAATTGTGCTGGAAAAACTGGCTCTCTACATGCCAAAGACTAAAACTAGACCCATGTCTATCACCATGTACTGAACTAAAGTCAAAATGGATCCAAGATCTAAATATTAAAACAGAAACACTAAATCTCCTGGAAGAAAAAGCAGGTAGAAATCTTGAAGACATAGGGGTAGGCAGAGAGTTCATGAACAAAAACCAAACTGTATGGGAATTACTTCAAAGAATCAACAACTGGGATCTCATCTTATTAAAAAGTGTTTGTACATCAAAAGAAATCACCAACAGAGTGAAAAGAAAACCCACAGAGTGGTAAAAAATTTTAGCCAACTGTCCCTCAGATAAAGGACTTCTATCTAGAACATATAAAGAACTGAAAAAATCTGACCCCCCCCAAATTCAAAGACCCAATCCAAAAATGGGCATCTGAGATGAATTTGCACTTCTCAGATGAAGAAATACAAATGGCAAATAAATATATGAAAAAATGTTCAACATCGTTGGTCATTTGAGAAATGCAAACTAAAACAACATTGAGATCCTATCTCACCCCAGAAAGAATGGCTATCATCAAGAAATCAACCAATAACAAATGCTGGTGGGGCTGTGGGGAAAAAGAAATGCTTTTCCACTGTTGGTGGGAGTATACACTGGTACAACCACTGTGGAAATCGGTGTGGAAATCCCTCAAAAAACTAGGATTAGAGGTCCCACTTGACCTAGCCATTCCCCTTCTGGATATTTTCCCAGAAAAATTAAAAACATCATACTACAGCAATATATGTGTTACCCATGTTTATAGCAGCACAACTTGTAATAGCTAAATCTTGGAAATAACCCAAATGCCCATCAACTGAGGAATGGATAAAAAAGATGTGGTATTTTTATATAATGGAGTACTACTCAGCCATAAAGAAGGATAAACTGGAGACTTTTATAGGTAAATGGATGCAACTTGAGACCAAACTCATAAGTGAAATAAATCAGTCCCATATATGTAAACATCATATTGCCTCCCTAGTGTGAGAAACTGAACAAGTAAATAGGATCCAAAATCTACAATAGATACTGTGAATTGGGAAGAAACTGCATGGGATCATTTCAATTCCTCTACATTTACTTAAACATGTTTTGTCAGTTAATATATGATCTATTTTGGAGAACATCCTGTGTGCAGCTGAAAAGAATGTGTATTCTGATGTTCTGGGGTGGAACACTGTAGACATCTACTAAGTCCATTTGTTCACAGGCTTGGTTTAATTCTATTATTTCTTTGTTGATTTTTTTGTCTAGTTGATCTATCTATTTGTGAGAGTGGGGTATTAAGTTCCCCCACTACAACTGTGTTAGTGTTTATTTGGTTTTTCATGTCAGTTAATATTTGTTTTATGTAGTTGGGTGAACCAGTGTTTGGTGCATAAATATTTGTGATTGTTATCTCTTCCTGGAGTTTTCCCTTAACAAGTATGTAGTGACCTTCTTTGTCTCTTTTGATCAGTTTTAGCTTAAAGTTTGCATTGTCTGCAAATAGAATAGCTACCCCTGCTTTTTTCTGGGTTCCTGTGGCATGGAGAACTGTTTTCCATCCCTTGACTTTTAGTCTATGAATTTCTTTTGGGTTAAATGTGTTTCTTGAATGCA
Organism: Erethizon dorsatum; assembly: GCA_028451465.1. Lineage (NCBI taxonomy): Eukaryota > Metazoa > Chordata > Mammalia > Rodentia > Erethizontidae > Erethizon > Erethizon dorsatum. Next base: position 100,732,914 of record CM051827.1, on the reverse strand, counting down.
GCATATTGTTGGATCTTGCTTCTTGATCTATTCTGACAGTCTATTTCTTTCTTTCTTTTTTTTTTTTGTGGGTACTGGGGGTCAACCTCAGGATCTTGCATGGCAGCAGGTGCCCGTGCCGCTGATTGATATCACTGGCCCTTTTTCTGTATGTGGGTACCGGGAGTCGAACACAGGACCTCGCGCTTGCCAGGCAGGCGCTTGTGCAGCTGAGCCATCTCACTGGCCCCAGTCTGTTTCTTTTGATTGGTGAGTTGAGACCATTTATGTTGATTGTTATAACTGATATGTATCGGCTTTTTTTTTTTCATGTTTTTCCTTATTGTTGGTTCCCTGTCTTTCTGTTATGTTTAATTGCTTGCCCTGCCTGGTGGCTTCTTTCTATTGGTGCTCCTGCATTTGTGGTCTTCATGATCTCTTTCTAATATGTCTTTCAAAGCTTTCTGTAGAACTGGTTTGGTGGTCATAACCTTCTTCAGTTGTTCTTTGTCATGGAAGTATCTTATTTCTCCATCTATTTTGAAAGATAGTTTTACAGGGTACATCAATCTGGTTTGAAGATTGTTTTCCTTTAGAGGTTGAAATACTTCACTCGAAGTTCTTGACTTGAGGGTTTGTATTGAGAAGTCTGCTGTGATTCTGATGGGCTTTTCTTCATAGGTGATATGTTTCTTTTCTCTAGGTGCTTTTAATATTTTGTTCTTGTGCTGAATTTCTGGAATCTTTTTTTTTTGTGGGTACCGGGGGGTCGACCTCAGGACCTTGCGTGCCAGCAGGCACCCGTGCCGCTGAGCGATATCACCGGCCCCTTTTTCGTATGTGGGTTCCGGGAGTCGAACTCGGGCCCTCGTGCTTGCCGGGCAGGCGCTTAAGCCGCTGAGCCATCTCACCGGCCCTGAATTTCTGGAATCTTGATTATTATATGCCTTGGTGTAGATTTATTTTGGGCATGGCTATTTAGAGTTCTATATGTTTCATTTATTTGTATGTCATGTTCTTTATCCATGTTTGGGAAGTTTTCTGCCATTATTTCTGTAAGGATGTTTTTAATGGCTTTTGTGCTGTCTCCAGCTTTCTCACTGATTCCAATCAATCTTATGTTGTTCTTCTTCACCTCATCATGTAGCTGTTGGATTGATTTTTTATGGTCTCTTGTGATTTTTAAGATATCTTCCTTTTCCTGGTCACTAGTCACGTTTCTGTCCTCTAGATCTGGTATTCTATCCTCGCTTCATTCAATCTGCTGTGTATACTTTCAGTGGAGTTTCTAATCTGCATTTCTGTTTGGATCTGTTTCATTGATTACATTTCTTGTCTATGTTTGGCATTCATGGTTTCCATCATTTTCCTGAGCTCCTCTATTTGTTTATCTGTGTCTGCTTTAATGTCTTTTATTTTGATAGTCACTTCTTTTTGCACCTTAGAGATTAGTTTTTCTATGGCCTCTTCCATTTGTTTTTTCACATCTGCTGCTATCATTTCAGAGAGTTCCATTTGTTGGCTTCTGATTTCCTCTATCTCTTTATGTTCTGGGCTTGTCCTGGGTGGGCTGGGCACTTGGGGTTGCACTTTACTTTTTCATCTTGTCATTTTCTATTTTCTATTTTACTTTGTTTTCTGTGTTCATGCTATTAGATTTCTAATGTTAGAGAGCCTTATCATTGATGCTGAGGTTTTCCAAGGTGGTGTCTGTTCCTCAGAATGTCTCCTCTCACTGGCACCACCATACTTCTCTCGCTGACGCTGCCATATTCCACTCACCTGCACCACTGACCCGGGGCAATGGAGGACATGCAGAGCGCAGACTCAGATGCTCCTTGCAGGCACCGCCATCCAGGGGCAATGGAGGAAGCAGGGCAGGGTTTTTTTTTTTTTTTTTTTTTTTTTTTTTGTGGGTATCGGCAGTCGACCTCAGGACCCTGCCCCTGAGCGATGTCACCGGCCCCTTTTTTCCTTTATGTGGGTTCTGGGAGTCGAACTCAGGGCCTCGCGCTTGCCAGGCAGGTGCTTATGCTGCTGAGCCATCTCACCGGCCCAGGGCAGGGTTTTTGTACTCTTTGGTTACTTCATATTTTGTGATTTTGTTTCTCTCATTCACTCATCTCACCCCATCCTTGGTTGCTTCAGCTGTAAATTGAGGATGATCATCTTCAGAATTTTGCAACAGGTTAAGTGAGAGGGTGGTACAGTGACTAACTCTTACCCAGCAGCTCCCCAGTGTCTGGCGTCCTGCTGATGTCTGGCTCCCAGGCTCTGCGTGAGCCTCCGGTTCCACCTCCACGGCTTCCCCTGTGCTCACCCTGGCTCTGCGGGAGCGACAGTTCCTCCCATCTAATGCCTAAGGCAGCCAGACATAACCACCGGCTGGTCACTGAAGGAAGTCTTAGCAAGACCACTGCTTGGCTCTGGGTTCCAGGAAGAGACATGCTGGTGTGGGTACAGAAGAAGTGGAATTTAAACTAGATCCTGAAAGGTGGAGAGAAAGTGCAGAAGACCTTCTCTGGGAAACAGCAGCAAGAGCAAGTTTTCAAACACAGGGTTTCTAGCGGTGGGTCTTTGGGTTAAGAACCTAATCTCTCTTTGCCCTAGTGTCCCTACTGTATAATAAAGATAACAATAGTACTTACCTCATAAGGTTGTTGTAAGGATTAACACATATACAATGCTTAGAATAGCCCATGACATCATGCAAGCACCAGCCATTATTATTGAAACTTTTAAGTCAGAGTTAGAATTAGATTAGAATTAGAAATTTAATCTTCGTAGTAAATTCTAGTATTTACAAACTTCAGAAAATGTCTAGAAAAATTATACATCTAAAAGTAAGAGCCAGGCATGGTGGTGCATGCCTGTGATACCAGCAATTGGGAGGCTGAGGCAGATTGGTATGAATTTGAAGCCAGCCTGGGTTACATAGTGACTGCGAGGCCAGCCTGAACTGCATAGTGAGACACTGTTTAAAAAAAAAAAAAATCAATAGTAAGAAAAAACCTGGTAAAAGAGGATGAAGAAGATCATATTGTCTACATTATATAAAAAGTGTTATCCACGCATGCGTGTGCATAAGTATTATGTGTTACATGGGTTGGGTTATATGTTCCTATATGATTTTTTTCTTAGTATTGTGCCAAGCCAATTGATAACATATAAACAATAAGTTTTAAAAAGGATAATTGATGTTTATAATAATATCAAAACACATAGAAATAGTTAACCAAAAAATAAGTATTAATTTGATGAACTTCTTGGTGCTGAGAATTCTGTGTTTGAGGCTGTGTTATGCAGTTGTATTGTTCCCCTGGAGGGGTTTTTTTGTTTTTGTATTTTGGGGTTTTTGAGACAGAGTTTTGCTATGTAGTTCAGGATGGCCTTGAACTCACTGTGTAGCCCAGGCTGGCCTCAAACTCACGCCTCAGCCTCCTGAGTGTTGGGATTACAGAAAAGTGCCACCACGCCCAGCTCCCCTGGAGGGTTTAAAGTGACTCTCAAATACACACAGGATGAAATCTTAGTGCCTTCATGATCTGACCCTGTTCGAATTTAGTACAGCAGAGCAGTCAAGGGAGGTAAGTGGGTGTCAGATAATAAAAGGTTTCATACACCAGAGGACGTTTGACTTTATCCTGAAGTAGGATCCACAGAGGATTTTTAAATAGGGAAAACAGATTATAGAAAAGTCATATTGGTAATAGTGTGGAATGTTGAGTAGTAAGTAAACATAGACATACAGAGGTCAATAGAAATCTACTTCAGAGGTCAATAATAGTCCAGCAGAGAGCTCAAATATGGATCTGTAGATATCATTTACTACTATCAGATATACAGCTCAGTATATATCATTTATTGTCAAGTGTTATCAAAATATCTGATAAACATCGTCTTGTTTATTACTCTTAGCCTTATGAGACCTGTGTTATCTTCATTTTACAGATTAGAAATTGAAGTTTAAACCAGAGAAGTAATTTGTTCAAGGTCATATAAATTATGACTTGGGATCTGGTGTCTGATTTCAAAGCCCATGCTACTGAGCAGTAATCTTTACCATTATTTTGTTGGCATGAATTATAATAGGGACCATGGGGACAGAAAGAAATGGCTGGATGTGAGCTCTATGAAGGAGGAAGTATCAGCAGGACTTGGTGATCGATGAGCTGCGGGATCTGAGGGAAACAGGGGTGCGGAAGTAGACATTCACACAACCCCATCCCTAATTGTTTCTATGTGGAGGAATTACAAAGAGAAAATTCTTTATCTTCTCTTGCTTTCTCACTCATTTTCCTTCAAGGAAAGAAAACATGGCTAACCTGGTGAATTTGGGAAAAAGGTTAATCTACTTGGCTCAGCGCCTTCCTCGCTCCTCTTGGGGCTGGTCCGCTCCTGCATGTCGTAAGACTTACCGGTTTAGGCCATCGCATGGGGGGACCGGAGCGGCCCCAAGCTGTCTTTGCTTAGGTGGGTGAGTTAAGACAAACTTTACCAAAAGTGACAGGAGTCCAAAATAACAGAGATTCATGTGGATAGGCATTTTTTCTTTCCTAGGTAATGTTCAGAGGTAGGCAATACAGGGCAGTATGATGGCTTTGTCTCCCCAAAGTCCACGAAGTCCCAACTACTTCCTGCCCACTGCTCAGTTATACCTGGGGTACAGAGTGCTCTGAGAACGTAAACAACAGTCCCAGTCACATCTGCTCCCAGGTGGTAGGACGGAGGGAGAGATGAAGGAAGGGGGGAGAAGTGGCAGAGTGAGAGGTAAGGGTTTTTCCTGAAGCTGTCTGAAGGCCTGCGTGTAGATGTTGACCTGTACAGCTAGCTACAAGGGAAACGTGAAGACTCGCTTTGTTCCGAGCAGCCATTGTCTCAGCTCCCAAATTAAGTTTATTAAAGTGGAAGGGAGAACAGATATTAGGAACATTCAGCAGCCTCTTCTATGGGACTGCCTAATTCAAGGTGTCAACTAAATTACAGAAACAATCAGAGAGGGATTCTCTGGTATTTATTTGGGGACAGCAGTGCATTGCAATGGGAGTATGTGTGCTATGGTAAACTATGAGCACATTCAAGGTTGAGCCAAGGGGAAGTTTTTAAAGGTGAAAATAAGGAGAACTACATCAGGTATTTTGAAACAGTAACCCTTGACCACAAGCAGTGAGTGGCATCAATCCAAGGCTGAATGGACGGCTGCGGGGCAGATGTCCTTGTATAAGTACTTTTGTATAAAGTTTTAGTGGTCTCTGTGCCAGCTTATGGTCTGGAGCAGTCTTTGTGATGGTTACTATCAGGCAATCACATGTAAGAATCCTTCCTTCACAACCCTCTTGCTTTATTTCTTATTTTTGGTTAGGGTCGATATAAGCAACTCCTTTTTTTTTTTTTTTTTTGTGGGTACCGGGGGTCTACCTCAGGACCTCGTGCGCCAGCAGGCGCCTGTGCCGCTGAGCCATCTCACCGGCCCAAGCAACTCCATTTTGATTCTGAAAGCTTTGACATTTCTTTCACATTCCCCTCTTTTGCTCAAGATTTTTCTGAAAAGATCACTGATTAACCATCCTGCAGTTAGGCTTTGATTGTCCCTCATTCCTGGCCTGTCCTGGTTGTTGGTCTGATCTTATTCCATTTGGAAAGGAAGTGACTGACAACTGACAACTGTGGTTAGTGTCAGAACACTTTTAGCCACACTTAAGCAAAAAGGAGGTTTAGAGGCAGCGGCTCTCAGGCTAATTTTGCCTGGAGCCCATGGTTAAGTTTGGTTTTATCTATTCTGTAGGTGATGGGTATCATCTCAAGGCTCTGAGCCAGCTTATTTACATTTTCCCTGAATAACCTTGCCAGGAAGGTTCTATTTGGTTTTACAGAGAAGAAAATGAATCAAGGGTCAGGTACTTGCTTTGGGCGATGGGGCTGGTGAGTGACCATGATACTAGGTATTAAATCCAGGTTTTTCTAGTTCTAGGGATATTTGCACTTGTATCCCAAAGTCCACACAGTCAGGTTTCCCTTATTCCTCACATCCTCTTCCCCATGGTCATGTCCAAGAATAATGAGGACTTTTCTCGCATGAGCTCTTAGCCACATCTCCTGGCTAATGGTTGGGAGTATGTCAGGTGAGCAGTAGCAAAAGATAGCTGAGTTTCCCTTGGTAAATCTGGCTTTCAAATTTTTATCTCTAATTAGTAGCTGAACTTGAGATCATAAAGGCAGTGTCTGTTCCTGGCCAAATGTTCCAGGAGACGCACACAATGTTAGGTTTGCAGCTTGTGTCTTCAAGAGCCTTTCAAAAAGCGTTTGCTTGGGCTATGGAGGTGAACAGCCACCAGATGGCAGCAAAGTGCCTTGAGCTGAACTATATAAAAGGTCTGATTGTTTATTGACATAAATATTCCATTCATTTAGAGAAACAGGGCTCTAAAAATAGATCCTTCTGTTAAACAATTGACTCTATACAAAATTATTGTGTGCTGTATGCAAAGATGTTATTTCCAAAGTAAGCATTTCCAATAAATGACGTAATTATCATGAAGTCCTCTGTTGTGATAAGCATTTTACTAATTTTGTTTTATATTTATTGTTTTGTTTTATAGTTACAGTAGCATTGTTTCCATTTTATTGATATAAATTCTGTTCCTCAGAGGATTTAAGTGACCTGCCCAAAGTAATACGTTTTGAACATAGCCAAGTAGTAATAAGTAATGGATCCAGAATTCAGTCTCTGGTCAGACAAGTAACATAGCCCTTGATCTTTCCCATATTTAAACCTGCTTCTCCTGGAACAGACCTTAGAGGTCATTTTCTTCAAGTTTGGACTTTATGATAGAATCCTTTCTCCTTCATTCCAAATACTGGGTCACTCAGCCTTTGTACAGATCTTTGATGATACAGTCTTCTCCATCCACGTTTACACCTAAATTATTAAAACATCTTTATATTAACCTAAAATATAAATTCCTCTAAACTTCACTTACAGGTTCCACTTGTGCCTTCAGAACTAGTAAATACTCTTCTGGATACTGAGATGTTCTTGGGAACTTTGATCTTGAGTAAAGATTTAGAGATGATTGGCAGTGAATTCATTGCAGTGAAAGATGTTACTGCATAGGTTAGGGTGTTTTTTCTTCTTTAAATATGGTTATGTTATTATTTTTAGACTGTTCTTACTGTGTAATTATTTATTATGATTCCTGCTGGATAGCATTATTAATCTATATTTTCTAACTCTGGTTCTTCAGTCTTTTATTAAGTCTGTAAACCCCCATAGATTCCCTTCTTGCAGAATTGGGTTATTTTTATTTATTTATTTTTGGTTTTTTGAGTCAGGGTCTCACTGTGTAGCCCAGGCTGGCCTTAACTTGCAGCAATCCTCCTGCCTCTGCCTCCCGAGTGCTGGGATTACAGGCGTGCACCACCATGCCCGGCCTCAGAATTGGGGTCTTATAACCAAGAACTCTAATAGGATTATTGATGATACATAGTAAGACTGTCAAGTCTTTTCTTTTTAATTGACGTGTAATAATTGTACATATTTAAGGCATTCAGTGTGATAAATCAGTACATGCATACAGTGAGCTGTGGTTGCTTCACATCACCGCCAACACTCAATAGTTTTAGATTTTAAAGTATAGCTGATCTGGAGGGTGTGTATTAATTTGTGTTTCTTTAATGAGTACTGATCTTTAGAATTTTTTTGTATTTATGGAAAACCATATTGCTTATTTTATGATGTGTTTGTTCAAGTCTCTCGTTTGTTTCTACTGGCTTTTCTTTTTCTCATCATTTTTATGAATATGTTATATATTCTTAATATAGGTCTTTTGTTATTTGTATTGCAAATATCATCTTCCCGCCCACTTGTGTTCCACTATTTTGAGGGAATCTTTGATGAACAGATGTTCACAGTTAATGCTGTCTAATTTATCAGTGGCTAATACTTTGGGTATTCTGCTTTGGAAATCTTTCCCTACACCAGTAAAATGCAGATATTCTATTACTTTTTTTTTTTTTTTATGTGGGTATCGGGAGTTGAACTCAGGACCTTGTGCTTGCCAGGCAGGCGCTTATGCCGCTGAGCTATCTCACCAGCCCTGTACTGACTCTCTTGAAGGCCTAGCCCTGTCTGAGTGCCTATTATATTTTTATCTAATTTAGCTGTCTAAAATAGTGGTAGTCATGTTACTTTCCCCATAAATACCTCTTTGTAGCAATAGCATTTATTATAAAGACATATTTTCCTTACCTACATTGCTACCTTTGCCATAAATCAAGTGCTGTATGAATAGATCTAGAGCATACTTTGGGTTTTCTATTTTATTCCATTCATCTTTTACCTATTCTGGTGCCAATTCTACACTGTCTTAATTACTGTAGTTCTGCGTTGTCGTAATATATGGTAGAGCAGTCGTCCTTTATCTTCATGGGTGACGTGGTTATTCCTCTTCCAATTCTACATACATTTTAGAATCAGCTCACACACACACTCACACACACTCTGGGGGGTTTGATTTTGGTTTTATTTGACTTATAAATCAAATTGGGATAAATGACATTTTCACAAAATTAAGTTTTTCAACCTGCGAATATTACATAGCCCTCCATTTTGTTACTGTGGTCGATGGGGTCCATGATAGGCTCCCAGGTTCTTATGGGTGACAAACAAAGAACTGGACATGGCATGTGATGGTAAGGAAAAAACAGCAGAGTTTATTAAGGTGATAATACGCTCAGAATGAACAGGCTTGCGCTGGCAAAAGTAAAACAGCACAAAGGCTGAGGGTATGATAGGGTGTAGGGGTTTAAAATTTGCCAGTTCTGGGGCGCCTCCCATTGGGGTCTTCTAGATCATGACATGATTGACAAGGTGCTGAGTCATGTCAGCTGCATCTACTGTGCATGTCCTTTCCCATGATTCACCCTGTTATAATTGGGTGTTGCAGATGCAGTCCATGTGCATGAACCTTCAATGAGCTCCAGGAGAAGAAAGGTTACTGCAGGTCTTGCTGGCAGGTCTGGTGCACACGCGTCCTGTTTGGAAGTTTGGAATTTTCCAGGGCAGGCTCAGGGATCTTCGTTTTTCCTAGCTCTGCCTCTGAGTGGTAAGCCTTAGGACAGAGGTGGGGGGAGGGTGGCCCTGGGGTGTTGCTCAGGTTCAGGTGAGTTGAAGGGTGTGGTCCAGCAGATAGGGGAGGGGAGTGCCCAGCAGTCCCAATTGCACTATCTATATTAATTTTTTAGGTCTTTAAACTCTTAATATGACTTATATTTTATGTGCAAGAGCATTGTACAATATTTTTAATAACATTAATGCCCAGATATTTGAAATTTTAAAATTCAGTTATGAGGTCTACCTTCTAAAATTTCCATCTTATAATGCTGGTATAGGTATATGACTGGTTTTTGTATATTGTTCTATTTCTGAAAACCTTGAAGAGCCTTTTACTTATTTATTTATTTTTAAAAATTAAGTTTACTGGTACATTTTAGATACACATAGTGATAAACCTTTAAGATTCTAATGATTTTTTTGATTTTTAATTATACAATCATATCCATAAATATTGATAATTATATTTCTTTCCCTTCTAATAATCACATTTTTCCTTCTTTTTATGGACTTAGTGCATTGGTTGGAATCTCTGGTATAGTGTGGGCAGGAACAATGACAGTGATGGATGTTCTTGACTTGTTCTTTTTGATTTTTTTTCAGCTTTATTTATTTATTTATTTTGTCTTTTTTTTTTTTTTTTTTTTTTTTTTGAGACAGGTTTTCACTATGCAGTTTGGGCTGGCTTTGAACTCACTGTGTCGCCCAGGCTGGCCTTGAACTCACAGCGATCCTCCTGCCTCAGCCTCCAAGTGCTGGGATTAGAGGTGTGTGCTGCCACGCCAGGTTTTCAGCTGTGTGTCTGACTTATTTCATTTAATATTATGGTCTTGAGGTGCATCCATTTACCCATGAATGCCTTAAGTTTATCATCCTTTATGGCGCAGTAGTACTCCACTGTGTATAAATACCATATATTCTTTATCCATTCATCTGTTGATGGGCATATAGGTCATTTCCAAGATTTAGCTATTATAAATTGTGCTGCTATAAACATGGGTATGCAAGTATCACTGTAATAGGATGACATTACTTCTTTAGGGAAAATAGCTAGAGAGAGAATAGTTGGGTCAAATGGAATTTCTAGAATTTGAAATTTTGGAATTCAAGAATTTGAATTTCTTGAGGAACTGCCATACTGATTTTCACAGTGATTTTACTAGTTTACCCACCAACGTAGAAGGGTTCCTTTTTCCCTTGCAGCCTTGCCAGCATTTGTTAGTATTTGATTTCTTTAAAAATTTTTTAAAATTTTTTATTTTATTGCTACATTTTAGATATACATAATGATAACATTCATCTAGGGAATTTGTACCTGTACATGATATATCTTGCTTTCTTTTTTCCCATTCCCCTCCCCTCCCTTCATCCCCTCTTCCCCTCCTTATTTACAAACCTTTGTTTCCATGTTTTCCTTCTATTTTCTTTTTTCCTTGTCCCTCCTTTCCTTTCCCCCTCCCCCATCTCTTGCTCTCCTTTTTACTTGAACATTTTCTTCCCATTTCCCAGTATCTATTATACATTTTGGTCCTTATTTACACTTTCGGTTTCTCATACCAGAGAAACAATGCAGTATTTAAACGTGTGTCTGATTTATTTCACTTAAGTATGGTCTCAATGTGCATCCATTTAGCTAGAAATGTCTCAAGCTTATCCTTCTTTATGGCAGAGAAGTACTTCACTGTATAAAAAAACCCCACATCTTCTTTATCCATTCATCAGTTGATGGGCATTTGGGCTGCTTCCAAGATTTAGCTATTACAAACTGTGCTGCTATAAACATGGATGTGCATGCATCACTGTAGTCTGATGCTTTTAATTCTTTCAGGAAGATACCAAGAAGGGGAATATCTGAGTCAAATGGAACCTCTAATTTTAGTTTTTTGAGGAATATCCACACTGATTTCCACAGTGGTTGCACCAGTCTACACTCCCACCAACAGTGGAGAAGGGTTCCTTTTTCCCCACAGCCCCACCAGCATTTGTTATTGGTTGATTTCTTGATAACAGCCATTCTCGCTGGAGTGTGATGGAATCTCAGTGTTGTTTTAATTTGCATCTTAATGATCAGTGATGTTGAACATTTTTTTGATATATTTATTTGCCATTTCTACTTCTTCATCTGAGAAGTGTCTATTCATTTCAGATGCCCGTTTTTGGACTCGGTCTTTAAATTTGGGGGTCTGATTTTTTTTTAGTTCTTTTTATATTCTATATATTATTCTTTTGTCTGAGGAACAGCTGGCAAAATTTTTTCCCACACTGTGGGTTGTCCCTTCACTCTGTTGGAGGTATCTTTTGCTGTGCAAAAGCTTTTTAGTAAGATGAGATCCCAGCTGTTGATTCTTTGTGATAGTTCCTGTGTGATTGGGTTTTGTTTATAAAATCCTAGCCTACACTAGTGTCTTCAAGAGTTCTACTTATTCTACCTTCTGGCAGATTTAGTGTTTCTGTTTTAATATTTAGACCTTTGATCCATTTCAATTTTAGTTTAGTGCATGGTTAAAAATGTGGGTTTAGTTTTAATCTTCAACATGTGGAAAGCCAGGTAGTACCATTTATTAAAGAGGCTATCATTCTTCCAGTGAAGGTGTTTGGCCCCTTTGTCAAAGATAAGGTGGCTTAGTATGTCTGGAGTTGATTCTGCATCTTCTAATCTGTTCCATTCATCCTCAGGTCTGTTTTTTTTGTTTTGTTTTGTTTTGTTTTTTGCCAGTACCGTGATGTTTTTATCACAGTAGCTTTGTAGTATAATTTCAAGTCAGAGATTTTGATGCCCCCTGCCTTGTCTTTGTTGCTCAGAATTGCTTTTGTTATTCTAGGTCTCCTCTGGTTCCAAATGAATTTTAGGATAGTTTTCTCTAATTCTGTGAGATATGCTATTGGAATTTTAATCAAGGCTGCATTAAATCTGTATAACAATTTTGGATGTATGGCCATTTTCACTATATTGATTCTTCCTACCAAAGAACAAGGGATATCTTTCCATTTTCTGATATCCTCTTCAATCACCTTTTCCATAGTACTGCAGTTTTCAATGTAGAGGTTTTTTACTTCCTTCATTAGATTGATTCCTAAGTATTTCATTTTTTGGATGCTATTGTTAAAGGTGTTGTTTCCCTAATGTGTCTCTCACTGAGTTTGTTATTCACATACAGGAATGCTACTGATTTTTTTAGTGTTGACTTTGTATCCTCCTATGCTACTGAATTTGGTTATTAATTCTAGAAATCTTTTGGTGGAGTTTTTGGGGTCTTCTATGTAGAGTATCATGTCATCTGCAAATAATGATAACTTAATATCTTCCTTTCCTATCCTTTTTCCTTTCATTTCTTTCTCTTGTCTAATTGCTCTGGCTAATGTTTCCAGAACTATTTTGAATAACAGAGGTGACAGTGGACATCCTTGTGTTCTTCCTGATTTTAGAGTGAAAGATTTCAGTTTTTGTCCATTTAGTATGATGTTGGCTGTTGGTTTGTCATAGATGGCTTTTATTAGGTTGAGATAAAGACCATCTATTCCAATTTTCTGCATTTTTTGAGATGATCATGTGAATTTTGTTCTTGGCTCTGTTGACATGGTGTATTGCATTTATTGATTTGCATGTGTCAAACTATCCCTGCATCCCTGGGATGAATCCTACTTGGTCATGGTGTATAATCTTATTGAGGATTTGCTGCATTCTGTTTGGCAGTATCTTCTTGAGGAATTTTGTGTCTATATTCACTAGGGAGATTGGCCTGTAGTTCTCTTTTATAGTTGGATCTTTCTCAGGTTTTTGTATCAGGGTAATGTTTGCTTTCAGGAATGAATTCGGGAGTCTTGCTTCCTTTTGAATTTTATTAAAGAGTTTGAGAAGTAGCAGCCCTAGGTCTTCTCTAAATTTATTGTAGAATTCAGCAGTAAATCAATCAGGGTCTGGGCTTTTCTTTGTTGGTAGGGTTTTAATTACTTCTTCAATTTCATTGACTGATATGGATTTATGAATTTTTATATCTTCTTGATTCAGCTTTGGTAATTCATATGTATCTAGGAATCTGTCCATTTCTTCTGTTTTCCATCTTAGTAGAATATAGGTTCTTGAAGTAGGTATTGATGATATTTTGGATTTCCACAGTATCTGTTGTGATTTTACTCTTTTCATTCCTAATTGCATGTATTTGAGTCTTTTCTTTCCCTTTTTTTTATGTGGGTACCAGGAGTCGAACTCAGGACCTCACACGTGCCAGCAGACACTTGTGCCACTGAGCAATATCACTGGCACTTTTTTTCCTTTATGTGGGTGCCGGGAGTTGAACTCAGGACCTTGCGCTTGCCAGGCAGGCGCTTATGCCACTGAGCCATCTCACCGGCCCCTTCTTTCCCTTTTCTGATAAGATTGGCTAAGTGTTTGTCAATTTTATTTAATCTTTCAAAGAACCAACTCTTCTATTCATTGAATGTTTGTATTGCTTTCTTAGTCTCCACTGCATTAATTTCTGCTTTGATTTTCATAATTTCCTCCTTGTATATCCCTGCATATATATTTATGATCATTATTTCTTCCTCTTGGATTGTTCCTTTTACACCTTCTTTGTTAATCAGCCTTGGCTTGAAATCCACTGTATCTGCAAATAGAATAGCTACCCCTGCTTTTTTCTGGGTTCCTTTCACATGGAGTGTTGTTTTCCATCCTTTGACTTTCAGTCTGTGAATTTCTTTTTAAATGAAATGTGTTTCTTGTATGTAGCCTATTGTTGGATCTTGCTTCTTGATCCAGTCTGTGTCTTTTGATTGGTGAATTCAGACCATTAACATTGATGGTTATAACTGGTAACTACTGACTTATCCTTGTCACATTATTTTTCTATTGTTGGTTCTCTTTATTTCCCCTCTGTTTAATTGCTTGCCTTGCTTGGTGGACTCATTCTGTTGGGGTTCATGGAGTTGTAGTCCTTGTTATCTCTTTCTAGAATGTCCTTCAGAACACGTAGTATTGCTGGTTTGGTGGTCATAAATTTCTTCAGGTGTTCTTTGTCATGGAAGTATCTTATTTCTCCATCAGTTTTGAAAGACAGTTTTGCAGAGTATATCAATCTGGGTTGGAGGTTGTTTTCTTTTAGAACTTGAAATATTTCACTCCAAGCTCTCCTTGACTTGAGGGTTTGTGTTGAGAAGTCAGCTGTGATTCTGATGGGCTTTCCTTTACAGGTGATTTCTTTCTTTCTCCTAACAGCTTTTAATATTCTGTTCTTGTGTTGAATTTCTGGAATCTTGATTATTATATGCCTTGGTGTAGATTTATATTGGTCATGGCTAATTGGAGTTCTATATGCCTTACTTATCTGTATGTGAAATTCTTGGGCCGGTGAGATGGCTCAGCGGCATAAGCGCCTGCCTTGCAAGCGCGAGGGCCCGAGTTCGACTCCCGGATCCCACATATGAAAAAGGGGCCGGTGATATCGCTCAGCGGCACGGGTGCCTGTTGGCGCGCGAGGTCCTGAGGTCGACCCCCCGGTACCCACAAAAAAAAAAAAATCTTTTTCTCTGCTTGAGAAGTTTTCTGTCATTAATTCTGTGAATAGGTTTTTTATGTTGTTTTCGCTATCTCCTGCTTTTTCATTGACTTCAATCAGTTTTATGTTATTCTTTTTTGCATCATTAAGCAGCTGTTGGATTGATTTTTCATTGTACTATTTTTAAGGTATCTTTCTTTTCATGATCACTAACTACAGTCCTATCTTCTATTTCTGGGATTCTGTCCTCACACTGGCTCATTCTGCTGTGTGTACTTTCAGTGGAATTTTTAATCTCCTGGATATCTGTTTGAACCTGTTTCATGGATTCCATTTCTTTCCTGTGATGGGCGTTTATAATTTCCATCATTTTCCTAAGCTTCTCTATTTTTAAAATCTGCATCTGCTCTTGAGTCACTAAGCATGTCTTTTATTATGGTCACCATCTCTGTAGTTATCTGAGAAATTATTTCTTATTTGATTTTTTTCTAGAGCCTCATTCATTACTTCCACTGTTACTTCAGAGAGTCCAGAGGAGTGGCTTTGGACTGTTCCACCTCATTGCCCCTCAAGTTTGCCTTTGGTGAGCTGGAAATCTGGGGTCATATCTTGCTTAAGTGTTTTCTCATTTTCTATTTTTGTAAAGTTTAATTCCTGGGCTGATGCTTAAAAATTGTTTATGGTAAGCTTTATTGCTAGTATTTAGAATCCTTAGGAAATGATTACTTCTCAGAGATGTCTTCTAGGTGTAGCTGACATTTGGCTTTTGCAAGATTCTACCTTTTCAGTTTATTGGGGATGAGAAGTTGCTGCCTATTTGGCCCAGCCCCGGTTCTTTGGCACTGGCCTATAGTATTTTTTATGACACTTAGGCAATCTCAGTCTTGGCATAGCAGGAAGAACAACTGATTATTGTGTTGCTTTGGCTAAAGTAGTACAATCAGCAATAACAATACCTTCAAACACAGCCTAGAAGATGACAAACTGTGGTAATTATTAATTTCCCACTTCAACCATATGAACTAGATTTGTGGTTATATAACAAAATTTGAAACAACCTGAAAATTTTATATAGTAAATATGCCCTTAGTATGGGCTTTTTACCCTCAGGGAGAACATTTAAAAGGGGTTAGAGGGGAGAAAATAGAAAAATAGAAGAAGAGGAAGAGATTAGAAGCAAGAATGGAGAATAAAGGAAGATTACACAAACTTTGGGGAACTTGTGAAGAAGACAGGAGGGAAGGAGAGAAGGAAGAAGTAAAAACAAGAACAGAACAGAACAACAACAACAAAAACTAGAAACAATGTCCACACTCATATAAAAACAAGAACAAACAATCCAGAAAAAAGAAAAACAAAATAAAACAAAAACAAGAGGAAAAAAAGAAAAAAAAAAAGAAAATAAGAAAAAATGCCTCCTTCAAGGTATGTCTTTGCTGTCACTGGTAGACAAAGTAGGAGGACAGAGTCCGGATCTGTGTTGATTAATCCCAGCAAGCCAGCTGTAGATTTATGGTGGGGAAGCGGGTAATTCCAGCAAGTATCTGATTTTTTGACGACAGCCATTCTCTCTGTAGTAAGACGGTATCTCAGTGTTGTTATAGATGTTTACAGATGTCTTGATTTCCCTAAGGGTCTCACCCCTGGTTTTCCTTAGGGCTTTGGCTGTTCTGTTGTTTCCTTGCCTGTACCCACTGACTCCCTAAGTGCCCTTGGGCCTGCAGTGCCCTTACCAATGTGTTCAGCAGCCTCCAGCGCAAGGTCCAAAGTGTGCTGTTGTTTCTGTCTGAGTTCTGAGTCAGGACAAAATCAGTTCCTTGGGCCGTGTTCAGACAAGCCAGAAACTTGCCAATGAATTCCGTTCTTTTTGTCTATCTTGAAGGGGGAATGGGGGAACTGAGTGACTTCCTTCTGATTGTGTTGTGCTGGGGAAGGAGTAGGCAAAGGGCATGCATTTCTCTCATGAATTTCCTACCGTTTTGAGAAGCATTGCTTTTGGGAGGCATGTGCAGTCCAGGACTGCTGGTGGCACTGGCGCTGGCAGCACAAACACTAGTGGCCTGGTCTCCACCATCTGCCTGGCTCCCTCTGAGATGACCAAGGCCAAGAAGGCCAAGACGCTGGCAGGCCTCGTGGGCGCGGAGAACCACATGAGGAATAATCAAGTGCTGGGAACTGGACATGGTTCTACAACTGTCCACACGGTGCAGCAAGTAGCTGACATAGTGAAATAAGAGAATCTGATCCTTGTCTGTGTTCCCACTGTTACTGAAATGCCAGGATCGTGTCCCATGATGACAAAGAATGAAACCGCAGACAGAGGATGTAGAGAACAAGTAAATTTATTTAAAAGATATAAAGGCAAGGAAGTGAAGCTCCCACTAGCCAGGAGTAGGCTCTGAGTAGGATACCCAAGGAAGGCTCTTTGTCTAAGGTTTTTTTTGTTTTGTTTTGTTTTGTTTTTTGGTGGGTACCGGGGGTCGACCTCAGGACCTCGCGCCCCAGCAGGTGCCTGTGCCACTGAGCGATATCACCGGCCCTTTTTTTTTTCATACGTGAGTGCTGGGAGTTGAACTCAGGACCTTGCGCTTGCCAGGCAGGTGCTTATGTCGCTGATCCATCTCACCGGTCCCTGTCTAGGGGTTTTTAAGGGATTTACAAGGAAGTTTGGGCTGTTGTGTAAGCAATATAATCTCTACCTGTAGGAGGCTACGAACTCTTCAGGGTCCAATCTGTGCAGTTACCATGCAGGGCCCGTGAGCCAATGGCCTGCCTGATCATAGTCTGGGAGGTCCCAGACCCCACAGGGCACCTGGCGGATGTTTTTGTAAGGTCCCTGGAGTGTTGTGACTCACCAGACTCCATTTTGGGGCTGCTGTTTTCACTGTCTAATAGAATCCTAACTCTTGTCTTAGTATTTCCTGTTATACCACCTCCTTCCGAGCCTGGCAGCTTGTCCTGCATACGGCTTAACCCTCAGTGACCTGGAATGGCACCCAGAGATTGACCTCACTGTTGACGGTGCCGGTGAAGTAGTTGCTGATCTCAGTCTCATCGAGGGCAGTGAGGACTGCCTGACCCAGGAGAAGACTGTGAATTCATTGCAATCAGGAAAAATTAAAAGAACCTCGAGGAACAGTAGCATAAGGAAAACCCTCGTGAGATCATCTCAGTGGCGTACGTCCTCCCAGTGAGCTGAGCTGTGGCCAGGAGATTTAAGGGTGAGGTTGAACTTTGGATGGCTGTCAACAAGGCAGATCCTGTGGTGACAGATAATGAGAATTTTATCCTGGACTGGAATTTTGACCAGGTGCACAAATGGAGTGGACTGAACACAGCTATCTTCCTGATTCTAGGCATGAGGGACACAGCCCTATTAATTAACATGGTGGACAGAGTCTGCTTCAGAATACAGCTCAGAGAACGTAAGGGAGAACCTCGCTAATCTTGCAAGAAGCAGAACGGTCACTTTTGGTCTCCAGCTATAGCCAGGGTGGGCAAGGTGCCGCTCCTGGAGCCTTTGCCTTAACATAGCTGTGCCGGGCTGAACAGCTGGCTGTGGGGAGGGGGGCAGTTAAATCCAGTCTTCTGAAGTGTTGTTATTATATGTCTTTTTAAAAAAAGAAATTAAACATATTTTTACTATTAAAAATGCAGTTTTTATAAAGAATTTAATTTCATATTTTATATAAAACATTTATCAAAAAAGAAAGGGGTGGGGTAGGAGAGGGATGAGACAAGACTGTCTTTGACACTTTTGATTTGAGCCTAGTGATTAAGCTTCTGAATAATGGGTTTGCTGAGAAATAAAAATGAAAGCTTTTTATCTGATGATCTATTTGTGTCCTGGAAGCTCAAAGGAGACTGACCCCGTTAAGTCTGAGAAAAGGCTCAGCTTTATCATTTAGCAGAATTTGAAGATCTTGATGGCTGGGTGGGGTCCTGAGAAAAGCAGGTTGCTTTTGGATAGTGGAGTATGTTTTGCTAAGTAAATGTGAGCTTCTTTTCTCTTCTAGTTCCTTATTTGTACTAGTATGTCTGTTTGAAGACACAATGTTTCTTTTGAGTACTTTTATTGATACAATCATTAGCTTCTTTATAGCAACTTCCAGTCTTTCTTGTTTATGTGTTTCCTGAGGCAATTCACTGTTTTGTGTAGCATTTCCCAGAACCTAGACAGGCCTTCTGTACTCAGTTTCTCCAAGAACTTTGATAAAAATATGAACCAGGCTTTAGGATTAAATTTTGGAAAGTTAGAAGTTGGAAGGGAGTTTTTTTTTGTTTTTTTTTTTTTTAAAGACAGGGTCTCACTATGTAGTTCAGGCTGGCCTTGAACTCACTATATAGCACAGGCTGGCCTTGAACTCACAGTGACTCTCCTGCCTCAGCCTCCCAAGTGCTGGGATTACAGGTGTGTACCATGATGCCCACCTGGAAGGGAGTTTTAAGGAGAATTGGTTCACATTAATTGGGCAGTTCTTCCTCTTTTCTGTGTGTACGTTTAAAAAATTTCTGGATCACTGGGTGTGGTGGCATGTGCCTGTAACCCCAGCACTCAGGATACTGAGGCAGGGGGATTGTCACAAGTTTGAGGTCAACTGGAAATATCCAAAGAGACCTTGTCTCAAAAAACAAAAACAAAAAAACCCAAAACATTTCTGGAAGATTTTTCTTTTCTTTTCTTTCTTTTCATTTCTTTTCTTTCTTTTCCTTTCATTTCTTTTCTTCTTTCTTTCTTTCTTTCTTTCTTTCTTTCTTTCTTTCTTTCTTTCTCTCTTTCTTTCTTTTTGTCTTCTTTTTGAGACAGGGTCTCACTATGTAGTACAGGCTGACCTTGAATTCACTATGTAGCCCAGGCTGGCCTCGAACTTGTGGCAATCCTCCTACCTCACCCTCCCGAGTACTGGAATTACAGGTGTGTGCCACCACGCCTGGCTTGGAAAAATTTTAAAATATTGACAAATACATATATTTTTTTTTTTTTTTTTTGTGGTTACCGGGGGGTCGACCTCAGGACCTCATGCGCCAACAGGCACCCGTGCCTCTGAGCGATATCACCGGCCCCTTTTTCGTATGTGGGTTCCGGGAGTCGAACTCGGGCCCTCGCGCTTGCAAGGCAGGCGCTTACGCCGCTGAGCCATCTCACTGGCCCCCGACAAATACATATTGAATATGATAAGAATATATCAATCTTCCTGTTGCCCACCAGGCAGATTAAACACATTTTAACTTTTTGCTATATATTTCTGAACCCATTCTTCCCTACAAGTAAACACAGTTCTTTAGTATGTATTGTTTTGTCCATGGATACATACTTCAAAATCAAATATGAATGTATTAAAATAATTTATAGTATTATTTTGTTCTTAAATTTAATATATAACAATTCATGTTTCAATTTTTTCTATTTTCTAATTTTTATTTTATTAGTATATGTTTGTAGTACATAATGATTACATTCATTATAGGGAGTTGGTACATGTACATAACACATAACACATCTTAATTCTTTTTATGTCCCCTCCCACTCCCCTATTTGTTTTTCTTTTTTGGTGGGTACCAGGGGTCAAACTCAGGACCTCGCGTGCCAGCAGGTGCCCGTGCCGCTGAACGGTATCACTGGCCTTTTTTTCGTATGTGGGTTGCGGGAGTCGAACTCGGGCCCTCGCGCTTGCCAGGCAGGAGCTTATGCTGCTGAGCTATCTCACTGGCCCCACCATTTGTTTTTTCTTCTCATCAGTGTGTGTGTGTGTGTGTGTGTGTGTGTGTAGTACTGCAAGTTGAACCCAGGGCCTAAAACATGCTAAACATGTACTTTACCACTGAGTACCTTCCCAACCCAGTATTAAAAAATTTATACATGGATCATTGTAGCTCTTTCATTTTTAACTGCTCCTAGAGTTTTATACGGACTAAATATTCCACAATTTATGTACTCACTCCCCTGCTTATTTCCAGTTTTCCTTGCTCATGTATTTCCCGAGGTAAGAGTCATTGTTTTGTGTTGCATTTCCCAGAACCTAGACAGGTCTCACAAATAAATACTACACAGACAGTATATAATTTCCATCCAGTTGACTCTCTTAGTTTTTTGGGTAGTTATAACTCATGTATCCTCCAACTTTTCCCACTGATGTCTACATTTTCTCTTAAATTCCAATACATCAGACTTTCTTAAAATTCCTTGATGTTAGAGACCTTTCTCCTGGAGCCTTCAGAGCTTCTGACCTGGTCTGGTTGTCCTGTCATCACCCTGACATGTTACTCTTCTGTCCTGTGGATGATTCTCAATTTGCTTCTCTCTTGTGCTAGTTTCTCCGTTCCTGTGCCTGAGGCTCCACATTCATGCAAGGTGTTATAAGTTAGGTAGTAGAAGCATAAGCGTGAGAAGAAGGCAGACCTAGGTGGATCTTGGTCTATCACAATTATGAACAAATTTATTATCTTTACGAGTCTCAGTTTTCTCATTTATAAGACAATCATAAAATACCTTCCTCAAAAGGCTGCTGTGAGGATTAAGTGAAATGCTATTTCAGTTATAAGATGCATTGCTAATATTTTCTTCCAGGATGTGCCATCACTTTTCAATTTGTTAATAGTACCTTTTGATGCATAGTTATTTATATTTTATTTGTAGTCAAAGACATCATTTTACATGATTTGTATTTTATATGTGTTGTATAGATAATCCTTCCCTACCCAAAGCTCATGAAGATAGTTGTTATCATTTATTCTAAAAGTTTCATTTTTAAATCTTTTACAGGAATAATTTATAGGTTTAATGAGATTATATAAAATACTTTGTAACTGACAAAACATAAACTTATATGATGTTAGCCATTTTATGTAGAGCATCCTCTAAAGTCTACAAATAGTACTGCCTTGCCTTGTTTGATCCTCAACACAACCTGCATTGTTTTTACAGTTATACCACATTCAACATATAAGTGAGTTAGAAGTGCAAAAAGGATAGGTGATTTGCTAAGGTCAAACAGCTAGAAAGGGACAGAGTCAGAATTCACTCAACGTGATGGAAATTCCAAATGAAGGCTTCACTTTTTCTTTCTACACAGAACTAACAAACACAGCAGCATTATTCAACACCCTTAAGAATGGTGGGTGAGAAGAAAACCAGAAGCTCGAAGGAATCACTGAATAACCTGCTTTGACAAAGCAACGTCTTTGATAAAACCCATACTTGCATTTTAGAACCCTGGGGCTTTAAACACTGCTTTTATCTTTTCTAGCCTGCAGGACATAACACTGGGTTACAACAACCCATCCCATACTTTTCTACTGTAAATTTATATTTTAGCATAATAGTAGCTGGATGCACCTGGGGGATACAGGAAGCAATTTTCATGTTTACCCACTTGGTATGGTGTGTGTATGCATGCAAAAGTGTCAAATGGGGATTTATACCCACATAATGCTCCATCTAACAGGTTTTGTGTACGTTTACCTGAGCAACACAGGGGGTAAAATACAACCACACCACTTCTGTTCTGTAAACATGTATTTTACCGTAAATGGAATGTGGGTGTGACTCACAGTAGCTGCACCTGGGGAAAGCAAAAACCCATCTGTGCACTCACTTACTTTGCAGACAAATGGCAAGGTGTGTACAGGAGATGCAAAGCAGCAACAGGTGTGTTTTACCCATGAAATGTTCATTGCTAAATTTCTGTGCATTTAGGATTTGTCTTTTAAAAAGTTTTCTTTTGATTTTTCTGGTAGTGTAATGGCAAACTTATAGAAATTTCATAGCAGAAATTAGAAATCAGTTAGTAGCCTCTGCCCAAGCTCAGGCTGTCGGTCACGTAGTTAGACTCAGCTAGCCTTGACCACCATGCCAGGTATAACTCACAGACAGTTTGCCTCAGACTTATCTGACTGAATCCAGCTGCACTGCCTGTACTTTCTAGCCTATAAACATATTCTGTTTTGCTTGCCTATTCCAGGAACTTTCCACCTGGGACAAAATAACCCAGCCAAAGACATGCTTGCCTGATTTCACCCACCCACTCAGACAGCCCCCTCCCTAGCAGAGCCTGCCCAGAACAAATCTGCCTGACAACATATCCCTTAGCCTATGTAACTAATCACATAATAACCTGCAATCAGCTTTGTATTTCTGGCTTGCAAAAATGTATTTAAGCTGAACTCTAAGCTGACTCTGTGCTGATGATTTGAGACCTGGTTCCCATCAGCCCGCTAGTGTTAAAAGTTGCCTTCCAACTCCTCAGGTGCAAAGAGTCTTCCGTTAGGTTTGATATCAGATTTCTGCAACAGTGGAAGTAACCCAGTTCAGTAAAATGGCACATTAAAAGCCAGATTTGCAAGTTTTGGATGAGATTGAAAGTGAATCATCAGATCATTCATGCATGAATGACAAAGATGATAATGTCTTTGACATTGGCCATGTGAGCCAAAGTTCCTGTAACAGTGAAATGGAGCAAGATCAACCAGTACACACACACAGGGAATGCAGACCTCCTTGAATCAGATGACAAAGAAAATAGCAATGTGAGTACATATTTGACTAGTAGAAATAGTACAAAATGGTCATACAACCAAATGGAACAATCCAGTGTTAGAACTGGGTCTGAAAATATAGTGAGGATCTTGGCAGGGGTGAAATCTATTGGACAGAATGCCAGCACTGTCATTCAATGTTGGAAATTGTTTGTAACAGACAAAATACTACAAGACGTTGTGAAATACACAAATGCTAAAGTACAAGTAAAATGTTTTGTATGCACCAATGTTGATGTTTATTCCTAAATGCACAATACATATTAAGAATCTAATACTTTATTATATTGATATTTTATGTTTCTGTTAACTACACATTATATGATATGATAAGAACCTCCTGACAAAACAGCAAGACCAGCAAGATGTCAAGTATGTCCTACAAAAAGGCCAGGAAAACAAAACACATGTGCTGTCAGTGTAAGCAATACTTGTGTATGGAATGTGCTGTTGTCATGTGTGAAGACTGCTTTGGGTGTGAAAATTGAAGTAAAGATTTTTTTGGGGCCGGTGAGATGGCTCAGCGGCATAAGTGCCTGCCTTGCAAGCACGAGAGCCCGAGTTCGACTCCTGGATCCCACATATGAAAAAGAGGCCGGTGATATCGCTCAGCGGCACGGGTGCCTGTTGGTGCGCGAGGTCCTGAGGTCGACACCCCGGTACCCACAAAAGGAAAAAAAAAAAATTTTTTTTTGTAGAGTTACATTGTGGTTCATAGAAGAATTTATTTCTGTTGTTATTTTTTAGAGTTTGTATACCAAAAAACAGTCGGTGTTGAAAACTTTGATGCTTTTTTATAAACACTCAAGAAATATTAAAAATTCAATACATTATTTTATGATATTTTTTCCTGTTAAGTACTCATTGTTTAATATAATAAAACTCAAAAAATTTAAATTAATAATTTATCAATAGAAATATTCTAAAGAATAAACACGGGTATTATACATTCATCATAATGTGCTTTTATGACAAAATTGGTGTTATACTCCGTGGGTTTTAATGAATTAAGTGTAAGGTGGAAGGTGGAAAATTTTCTATATAAGACAATGATTTGCCATCCCACCAAGCTTGTAGTTTTTATTTGTATTCTACTCATATTATCAAGCTTATAAACCAATCAAAAATGATATGAATTAGGAAAAACAAGGAAGAGTCCCTTTGCTTTGAGAACTGGAAATAATAGAACATTGTTTTTAAAAACACAGAAAAATTTTTTTCATAGTAGCTAATATGCCCTCCCTAGCCATATTTTCACTCCATAAAAATTAATTCTCCCATTGAACAGGGTATTTTACACTAATCTTTAAATTGCACCACTAAAATGTAGTTAATACGCAACAATTTCTAACCTCATAGAACATTCTGTACAATAGATTTTAATCACTGTAATAATTGCTCGGGAAAGCAGCACTGCCTCAACCGCGATATGATCTTGTTTTCCAGTGAAAAGGTTTCATAAACACAAATACTGATTTCCTTGTGGTCTCGTCAGTCAAGAGAACATTTCTGAGCAGCTTCGGAGCAAACATTTCTTAGTAAGTTGATCTCAGACCTGGGATCTTCACTCCTCGTAATGGTGCTGCCAAACACAATCATGGTAGCTCCTGCCTCTGTACACTTATGGACAGTGTCAGGACCTACTCTGCCATCAACCTCTATATCCAGAGTTGGAAACTGGGTCCTCAACCAGTGAACCTTTGGCATCTTGTCTTTCATGAATTTTTGTCCTCCAAACTCAGGTTCTACTGTCATGACCAAGGCCATATCTGTTTGATTAGCCCGTGGTGCCAAATACTCAACTGTAGTTCCTGATTTGATGCCAAAGCCACCTTTGTTCCCTTTCTCTCATATATCTTTGATCAAACCCCCCTGGGTTGTCAGTAGCCTTGAGATGAAAGGTATATTGATTGGGTCCTGCTATGGCCATTGTGTTTACCCACTGTTCTGGCCTGGCCACCATCATGTGCATTTCAAAGAAAGGGTCCTAGCCTTTCTAGGGCTGCTTTCAGAGGCTTTCTACCATAGGGTGACCAAAGGTAATGTTGAGAAAAAAATGCCCGCCCATTACATCCAGATACAGATAACTGGGCCCAGAGTGTAGACTCCAAAGACATTCGTCCCCTAAATTGGGAAGGTTGCTGTTAAGGATGGGTGGGCCAGCCTTGCAGCCCAATGTCATGGTGCTGGTTCTCTAAAGCAAGTTACCCCAGGAGTCCTCTACTGTTTTTTTTTTTTTGGGGGGGGACAGGATCTCGCTATGCATTTCAGGCTGTCTTGAACTCACTATGTAGCCCAGGCTGGCCTTGAACTCACAGTGATCCTCTTGCCTCAGCCTCCCAAGTGCTGGAAATACCAGTGTGTGCCTCCATACCTGGCTATTCTAAAAGTTTTAAAGTTTTGCTTTCACATCAAACCATTAATCTACCTGAAATTGATCTATGTTTGTGGTGTGATATACGTAGGGCTAATTATTTTATGAAAAATTATAACAAATTATCCTAAGAGCAAATATTGAGTAGGTCATCCTTCCTTACCTTGATTTGCAATGCTTACTCTTATGCTAGTATTCCACATGTGTAGGTCAGAAGGGCAATATATATGAAGACTCTGGGGGAGAGGAACCCTTTCTTTGCCTTTGGGTAGCAATGATTTTGGAATTGCTTCTGTCTGTGTTCTTTGCCAGAAGAAAAGTAGAAGAAAGACACTTAATTGGTTTCCTAGGGCTGCCACAACAAATCACCACAACATTAGATAACAGAAATTTATTTTCTTACAGTTCTAGAGACTTGGGGTGAAGGGAGTTGTTAAGGGGGAATTTGGGGTGGGGAATAACTTGTGTTGGGTTTCAAAAGACAGGTTGGGTTTTAGGGAGGAAAAGAGTGGGAAAGTAGCATGTAGAATAACTTGGTGCCCTCTCAGGGTGATTTGTGGGCTGGGCTGGTAGCATTTGGGGTTCTGTTGATAATGTGGAGGTGTGAATGTAGAGGAAAATTCTGTGCACCAGGAAGCATCTCTAGGAGGCCATGATTCCACTCATGCACACTACAAAAGGAAAGGAAAAGAATTCTTGCCTCTTCCATCCACCTAGACTCCATATTGGGCCAAGATGTGAGGCTCTTGACTCACACACACAAAAGCATGATGGGCTTTGTGTGCCGTGTGTATGTGTATGTGCATGCCTGTGTGTGTGCATGTGTGCATGTACATGTCTGTGTGTGTGCGTGTGTGTGTGTGTGGTCAATCTGTGGTTTAACATTACTGTGATTTTGGGGTTGTCTGTTCCTTTAGGGACTTATTTCTAGTCATAGGTGACAGAAAGGTGTGGTTGAACCTTTCTTGTTTGCTTGATATTGTTCAGTAAATGACAGTTTCCTCCAAGCTTAGGGCTGTTTCTAGCATTCTCTACTCTTAATTTTTCCCTTCTACCTCCATACACCCTGACCGCTGCTTTCCTTCTGTAGGGGTCGGTAGGGGACAGAAACAGGAAAGGAGATGATGTTTCTTACTGACTGCCCAGCCAGATTCATTGTCCGGTAATTTTGGGTTCTTGGGGGCCAGTGGGGCTACTGATGACCTCTCTTCTGGGTCCTCCCTCCTAGCCTACTGCTGCCAGACTCCCTCAGGGATTGCTGTTGGGGGAGAAACCGTCCTGGGTGTTGATGAAGGGCTTCTGCAGAGGCGCCTGTCCTCCCGTGGCCTCCTTGTCCACGGCAGCCTGGATGTTCCTGGCTGCCTGGAGGCCAGACTTGATGGCAGTGTCGAGCCACCCATGGGGCAGGCAGGTGTGCTCGCCTGCAAAGTGGATGCGGCCCTCTGCCTGGAAGAGCTGCTGTGAATAGTCCACAGATTGGTAGGGTGTGAACTGAGCAAAGGCACCAAAGGCGAGGGGGTCCAGGGACCAGTGCTTGACCACTGCGGTGGGGCACATGTGCTGCAGCTCCTCCCTGGGTATCTGGTGCACGGCCGCCAGGTCATCTAGGACAATGTCCACAACCTGGTCTTGCTTCATGGCAGTGAAGAAGAGGGAATCATCGCCTACAGTGTAGGAAGCCAGTAGGACACCCTTGCCACTGGGGTAGCTGTGGCTGGGATAGTGGATGTAGCGTGAGGGCCGGTCGGTGATGGAGACCCCACCTTCAATTCCATCCCTGTCCCAGAATCTCTGGTTGCAGGCCAAAATCACCTTGGTAGAGCTGCTGTAATGCACGGAGCGCAGGGCATCTCTCTTGTCTGGGGACAGGGGTGGCTGGAAGGCAATGAGGAGAGTGGCCTTGGCCGAGCTGGAGATGATGATGTAGTCTGCTGTGAGGTTGTGCAGCTCTGATGTGGGTCCCTCCGTACGGTACAAAACCCGAACCTCAAGCCCATCCCTCACCACCCTCTCCACCTTGGACCCCAGATGGATGGTGCCAGGCTTCAGGCTGGTGTTGAGGGCATTGGGGAACTGGTCAAAGCCTCCTGTGATCTCGGAGAAGCTGCAGGGGCAAAGAAATGGGAGGGTGAGGATGGCAGGCACCATCAGACCAGTGTGCCAATTGCCAATTGTGTTCTGGTCTAAAAAGGGATGGGAAACAGTTCCGTGCATCCCCTACACTTCATATACATAGCCACAGTTGACGTACAGGAAAGGATTCTCTCTTAGGGAAAGATAGGTGCTTAATTTGATAGTTTGCAGAACTGACACCCAGAGAGAAGTGACTCTCCCAGGATGACACAGGCTCTCTAGCTGGAGCTCATGGATCCAGCCACCTGCAATTTCGCTTCTCAGGAGGAGTCCTGCACACCTGGGTTTGGAGTCTGGCTTCAACTCTTGCCAAAGCTGCATAAACTTGGGTGAGTTCTATAACATCTCAGCATCTTCACATGTAACATGACTCCGAATAATAATGTCTACTTATTAAATGTGATAGTTCTTGGAAAGTGCTTAGCGCAGTGCCTGGCACATAGTACATATCGAATAAATTAGTGTTGGGGAGAGGGTTTTCACCCTGGCCCCAGATTAGCCTTACTCGTCACTTTTGGAGAAGATGTTCATGTTCTGCAGGGACTCCAGGAGGGACTTATAGTATCCAGAATTCTCATTCATCACATCCCCGATCATCTTTACTGCTCCTCTGCTCAGCCGCCCTTTCTTCAGCAGGTAAGCCTGGGGGAAGGGCGTGTGTAGGGTGGGATTATGGGGTGGAGGGCCCTGTGCGTAGGAAGGGGCTTCAGCAGGGGCCTGGGTCCGGGCAAGGGGGGAGTAGAGAGGTAAAGGTTTTGGCAGTGGGAAGAGTGCATACTGGTGGGAGGGGACAACCCAGGGGGCTGGTCCCAGCACAGAGACTGCTGTTCCACATCCATCCTGGGACTTCTTTGTTGCACTCACCTTGGTGGAGTAAGAATTGTAAAAAGACATCAGTTGGCTGCAGTTGAACGTTTTCAGATTTTGTTTTATCTGCAGAAGGGGAGGAGAGATACCACTAGTAAGTTGGGCCTTTGGGCCACAAGGATCATCCAGACTGCTGTGGACAGGGAGACTGTGGTGGGGGGCAGGTGGCTCTGCATGCCTTTAGATTAGAGATAACACTGTTGGGTTCTCTGGATGTCCCTTGAAGAGGGTGGGGGCAGCAGGTAGAGGGGTGGAAGGACCAGAGCAATGATAGTTCTAGGAACTCCTACATCTCCTTTTCCACACGTACGTCCCCTCTGTTTAAAGACCTTTTGGAAATTAAGGTGAAGATCTTCACCGTTGATTCATTACCAAGGACTAGCTGATTCAGTATAATATTCCCTTTCCTCCCACTGCCACTGATCAAGTAATGGGCCATGGGACCACTCAGGGAGAAGAGAGGGGGTTCGGGGTGGGGTCCTCTTAGTGGCAAATTCTTGCAGAGTGATTTAGAAGGAAGGTAGATCAATCACAAGAGTGAAGTAGGAGTCGGATGACCTGAGCCCATCACTAACTTGCCAGGCAAACTTAGGGCAAACAGACCCTCTTACTTTCTAACCCTAGTTGGGATAAGGCAGTTGTTACCTTTGTGATGGACTCATAGAAGAGACTCATAGCATTTTTGGCCTTTTCTGTAGGGTCCATGGAATAGGCCAGGAGCTCTGGGTTGGCCACGACCTCCCTGGTGCGAAAACGTTGTCCATTGACGAGGTACCAGGTGTTGGCATTGAATTGGATGAACTTGTTCAGCTTCAGGCCAAGCTTCTCAATAAAGGTGTGGGTCAGTCTGGAGCACAGGAAGACATCCTTGTTGTTGGCTCCACAATAGAAACCACTTCCAGGAAAGCCAGTTTCATTTTGTGCCCAGGAAGCTCAGACTAATTGCTTCCTCAACTCTAATTTCCTCTTCCTCTTGCTACAGTCATTGGGCAATTTTTTCCTTCTGTTTTGCTTCAGGGAGCTTAGGAGGTGGGGCATTCGCCCATCACCAAATTAGGGTCCTTTAGGAAATCCCAGTTGATAGGTTTCAAGAGTAGAGATTGAGGCCTTTTGTTTCAGACAGTATTTGAAATTCTGTTTTCCATGTCTAAATAAGTTTGAGGTCATATTTAATGACTCCTAGTTTGGGTTGCTTTTTTTTTTTCTTTTTTTCCCTCACTTTTGCTTCTGATGGTTTGGAGGGAACATAGGTTCAATTTACATTAAAGGCAAAAAAAAAAAATCATATTTGGTGAGGCATGTGGGATATTGGGCCAGGGATCCTTTTTGTTTTGGAAACCTTAGAACCCGAGACCTTGTCTATGTCCATAGTGAGATACAGTTTAGGAGTCAAACATGGGCTTCTTTGCCAAGCGCCTCCTTGATCTTGAGGAGGAGCTTTGTCACTTTCTCCTAGGAGAAATTTGGCCGAGTCACTATTATAGCTGATCCCATTCTGAATTTGTAAATAGGAATAATAAGAATAGCAAATTATAGAGTTGTGACGATTGATCAAATAATGTATATACAATGCTTAGCACAGTTATTGTTAATAATGATTATAATTCCACAGCTTATCATGACAATTGACATATAAAAAACTACCCATATTTGAAGTAAACAATTTGATGAATTAATGGTAACTATTATAATTGTTATTTCAAGATCTACCACTTTTTGTGTGACTCTAGGCTCTTAGCTTTGGTCTTCTCTATCAAGTGCGAGACCACCATTAGTCCTGACTTACAGAGTTGAATCACATGACAAGGTGAATCTTGAAGGGCTTTGACATGATACAACAAGACCCTCCTGCCTCTTCCCCATCCCTCCCACTTGGCCTTTGCTCCATGTCTCTCCCAGGACTTACCTGTGGGATTTGGGAATTCGCATAGCCCCCAGCTCATAGTACCAGTCCTCTTCCTTATTCCTGAATGTGACTACTCGGCCCCCTATGTGGTCGCTGGCCTCCAAGATGGTTACCTGCAGTTCAATGGCGGTTAACAATGGTTAAGGGTTAAGGGTTTCAGAGACCTAGGGAGAAATGTGCAGTTGTCCAAGTGTTGGCTGTAACTCCAACCTTGTTTTTCCCTCCCAAGGAGGTAAACTAGAAGCAAATGATTGAGACTCTTCCAAGGCCTCCTCACCTGGTGACCGAGGTCCTGCAGGGTCTTGGCTGCTGCCAGGCCTGACACACCAGCTCCCACTACCACTATGCGCTTGGGCAGTGGGGAGGGGGGGAGCTCATCCCGGGCAATGGCGAGGAAGGACTCATATTCTGGGTCCTGGAAGCACTTGGCCAGGTCCTCATCATAGGCAAAGCAGCTGGGGGTAGCCAGCAGGAGCCCCCAAATCAGGATTCCTGGGAGGAAGAGAAAGCAATGGGGCCCCAGTCTTTGTGAACCCTGGCTGCCCTCCCCAGGATGAGCTTGGCTGTGTGAACAATTGTAGGACAGTCAGGGCGGGGCTGTGTCTGGCTAGTTTGTGGTTGTAGATTTGTGCATTTGTGACAGTGTCTGTGTGGGGGAGGTTGTGTTGTGTGGGGATAGATATATGTGTGGACTGTGGTGGTGTTAGCTGTGTAATTAATGTGTGATTGTGAATGGGGCCCTCAAGTTCATGTGCATTTGTGTGATTGGAAACTCGTGGATGTGGCAAGTTCCTATTTGACTGTAAGTGTGCGTGCTCTTGAAGGTGAGTGTGCATGTGAGCTTGCATGAGTGTGGCTGGGACTATGGCTCTGCGTGTGTGTCAGCTTGTGGGTGAGACCGTGATCGCTGCACTGTATGCGAAGGATGTGTTTGTGGAACAGCTTAGGTGCCTGAGTGAATGTGACTTTAAATGTACTTGGGAAGGTGAAATGAGCTGAGAACTGGAGTGTAGCTGACCTGAATTTGAAAGAGTGAGAGTGAAGAGATGTGTGCATGTGTGAGAGGGTGTGTGTTAGTGTGCACATGTGCAAATGTGCACATGTGAGAGTGTGTAAAGAAGGAAGGCACAGTTCTTTCAAGGGATAGGGAGTGGGGAGTGGCCTGTGGTAAACCGGCAGTCTATTGTTCCCCTCCAGCCTCACTGTACTTTTTTTCAAAGCTTTCCAGGTATTTAATGTGCAACTAAGATCAGAAACTATTGTTCAGATAATTAATAGCCACACACAATGAAGTCATAGGTGTAGGAAGGATTTTCTGAACAGAACCCAGTTGCACAGGGAATAGTTCCAAGAATCAGCAAATGTGATCATATCAAATTGAAAATCTTCTGCACAGCAAAGGAAACAACCAACAGAGTGAAGAGACAACCTACAGAAGGGGAAATTCTTTTTTTTGCCAGCCATTTCTCAGACAGAGGACTCATATCTAGAATATATAAAGAACTAAAATAATTAGACCCCAAAATAAAAGAGCCAGTCAAAAAATGGGCAAGTGAAATGAATAGACATTTCACAGAAGAAGTACAAATGGACAATAAATACATGAAGAAATGCTTGACATTGCTGGCCATTAGAGAAATACAAATTAAAACAACACCGAGATTCTATCTCACTCCAGAAAGAATGACCATCATCAAGAAATCAAATAGCAAATGCTGAGAAGGCTGTGGTGGAAGAAGGAAGCCTTCTACATTGTTGGTGGGAATGTAAACTGGTATAATCACTGTGGAAGTCAGTACGGAAGTTCCTCAAAAAAGTAAAAACAGAAATTCCATTTGACCCAGCTATTACCCCTCTAGGTATTTTCCCTAAGGAGTTAAAGTCATCATATTACAGTGATGCATGCATACCCATGTTCATAGCAGCACAATTTATAAAAACTAAATCTTGGAAGTGGCCTATATGTCTATCAACAGATGAACAGATAAAGAAAACATGGTACTTACAATGGAGTGCTACCCTGTCATTAAGAAAGATAAATTTGAGTTATTTGTAGGAAAACGGATAATGTTAAGTGAAATAAACCAGACATACAAGCTTAAATATCACATGGTTTCTCATATGAGAAACCCAAAGTATAAATAAAGAGCAAAATAAAAGATAGATACAGTAATAGGAAGTAGGGAGATGCATCTTTCTCAAATGGGAAGGGGATCAAGAGATAGAGGGAAGAGGGAGGGAGGAGAGGGAAAGGAGATGAAAAAGGGAATTAAGATTAGTTATGTACATGTACTAACTCCACACAAGGATAGTAAAACATTATGTACTGCAAACATGCAAAAAAGAAAGTGATCAGGAGATGTGTGGAGGGGAAGGGAGGGAAAGGAAAAAGGATGAAAAAAGAGAAAGGTGTATTATGTATATGTACCAGTTCCACACAAGGATGTAAACATTATGTACTACAAACATTTACTAATAAATTAAAAAAAAATAACTACTATACCGCAAGTCCTGAGTGACTTCATTTGCTTCTGTACAATCAAGTGGTCTGATGTATAGAGAAATTCACCTGGGAATTTGAAACTAAGGGCTGTGTGGTTTCCTCAGTGTCACGTACTCTCAATGGGAACAGCCAGGGACTGAACACAGTGTACTCCTTCCACTAGCTCTAGGTTTTCTTGGTAGGTGAGAACCCCCTTATTCCAGTCTTTGTACTGGTTGGGCAGCTTCTAGAAGGAAGGGGATCCCCAGGGCCCACCTGCTGAGGAGGGCCAGGTGGCCTCACTGGCTAGCAGTGCAGACCTTTCCCAGTGCCAAGAGAGCCTTCCACTGGAGCAACTCCTCAGTCAGAGGAGAGGGGTTACCAGCCCAGGGGAGAGAGTCCTCAAGCCCTATCCCTTCTTTCCAACCCCCAGGCCTCTATCAACCTTCCTAATCAATCTCCACCTCTTGCAAATCTTCCCATCTCCTAAAGGTATCGCCATTTCTGTCTTCATCTCTATGTTCTTCCTCTTCAATGGACCCAGCCCACAGACTCATTCTCCAGACCCAGCTCCATCCCATTGACTCCCTTTAATACCTCAGCCCATTCCCAGCCTCTCAACATGTTCCCATTCCCTATATCATTCCTATCCTCCTTTGAGTTGCGTGGCCCTCTACCCAGACTTGTGCTTGGACAAGTCAAACACTTTAACCCACACCCTGCCATCCAGCTTCTCTATTCCAGTATTCAGTGGAAAACCTTCCTCAAGTTTTCCTCTCTCAGACCTGGAGGAGGCACCCCACTTACCATTTATGTTGGCCATGACCCTGCTGCTTATGCTGAACCCTGGGCAATTATCCCTCTCTTTACAAGGAGCCGGCTCTACTCTTGCAGTAACTGAATCTCATCCCACCAGCCTGGTCTAACTCTATTGGCTGGGCCAGGCAGGGCAGCCCTGCCCTGGAGGCCTGACCTGTCATGTGAGAGGGCCAGGATGACTGACCTCACCCTCAGCCTCATTTTCTGCACCTCACTTTCCTCCAGACTGTCCTCCTCCCTAGTGAAAGCCCCTTCTCCCAGCTCAGACCTAGTTCCTGGTGTCAACAGGGAGGAGGGGTGTGGGAACAGGTGGGCCATGCCAAACCTACCTACAAGGAAGTGATGAGGCTGGGCTAAGTGTTCAGTGTCTGGGCTCCCAGCATGGGACAAACCTCCTGCCTGCTCCCAATAGAGAACATCCCTGTCCCACTGCTGTTCTACTGTAGTCCCTTTTGCTTTCCTGTGAGTCTGTCCAGAATCCCCAATCTGGATTGGGCCTCCTGTGAAAGGACTGTGTCCTCCCAGTACCTTTCAAGGACTCCCTGGCAGGCAGGACAGAGGTCTGTGATCTGGCCCATTTACAGAGGAAAGGGGTTTTTGTCTCTTCCTTTGGGTCTTCCAGGGCTTTCTTCAGTATAGGTGAGCTGTTCTGGTACTAGAATACCTTCCCCTGAGGAACCAGGCCAACTGGCTGTGGTGCCAAGAACACCTTCTGTTCTCTGTGCAACGAGGGGTAGAGACAGGCTGAATGGCAAGAGAAGTGTGCAGAAAACATGGATCTAGCCTCAGTGTGGGGCTAGTGAGGGGGCAGGAGCAGGAACAGGTCGGGATGTTAGCAGCTAGAGCTCAGGACTTGGATCCTAGCACCAGGAGCTTCATAGGAGAAAGGGTATTAGCAATGGAATCTGCCAGAACTGAGTTTGAATCCTGCTTTGTCCTATAGTAGCTGTGTCTGAGGGCATATGCCTCCAGCCATAGTCCTGATGGATTCTCATCTTTTGCACTGACTCCCTTTAGGGCCCAGCCCTGTCTGACTGCCTACTATATTTCTACCCAACTTAGCTATCTATAATATTGCCCCCTCTGAAGAGGTATCCCTAG
Source organism: Erethizon dorsatum (assembly GCA_028451465.1). Lineage (NCBI taxonomy): Eukaryota > Metazoa > Chordata > Mammalia > Rodentia > Erethizontidae > Erethizon > Erethizon dorsatum. The sequence goes on along the minus strand of CM051827.1, from coordinate 100,698,111 downwards.
CTGTCATTAGGGGAGAAGAGGTGTAGTTTCCATCTAGCTGCTGCAAGCTGAGAAGGATTGGTATAGGGGAAACCGCAGTTAGGGACCTTCTCCAGAGAGCTAATCTAATGGTCCTCAGATAGAAGTCTTGTCGTTGTTTAGCAGTTATGAACTCTTTACAAGGTTGATTTGGTGGATCCCAGAAAGAAGTATTACACATTTGTCATTGACTTCATCTGTACGATCATTTGGAGTTTGGTAGCCTCTAGGCAAAAATAAACAAATTTTCCAAAAAATTAAAACATATATAATCAAACCATGAGCACTAGAATGGAAAGGCAGGTTGGGGGAAAAGCCACATCCAGAAACTGCTCTTAAGGGACTGGAATAGTGATTGTGCCCAGTTGGCTTTTAGACCCCTCTACTGATGGAGGTTATCTATAAGTCTGATATTTCTTGTTACAGATCCTTCTAGTTTAGCTGTAAGAAGACAGAGAGAAGGAATTTAGAGACTCTTGTTGAGCATTTATAGATTTCACCATAGTTTTTTGTCTTAATGAACCATAGTGGCCAGCTACCGGTATAGCTGGAAACTGCCAAAAGGGGGTCAGTGATTGGAGCCCCTTTTTATATCTAGCTCTTATTACTATGGTACTGTTTTTATACATCTTTTGGTTATACTTTTTGCTGAGTGTTTAAGACCAAGTTAAAGTGAGACCTGTGTTAATCAAAATTAACCTCTTACTGTCTATCAAGGTCAGTTGAGTTTCCTCAGGCATTACTTTGGAACTATGTATACAGCCTCTCAGCTCCTCTGTCAGTATCAGCCATCAGGATGGGTCATGGCCTTGCTTGACCATGTTGCTTTCTGTAAAGTATGGGAGACTTTTTTCTCTTGGTGACCCTCCTTTGGCACACTGTTAACTTGTCTTCTGGGGTCCAGCAATCTCCCTGCTTAGGAGGTTGGGTGACTCACCAAAATTGTAGGATCTCGTAGAAAGGTTCCCTCATGTCCTGGGTCCTTGTTGACCTTGGAGGGCTAGGGCCAAAATATTGGCTCTCCTCTTAGCCCAGTTACCTTTTTGATTCTGGTCTCTAAACTTTAGTTGTTGAACACCCAGAAGAGAAGATCAGTAACATTAGTATTGCAGACAGAGCAGTGAGCTTAACAATTATAATCTCACCTGAATAGCAAGCACTTTGAAATATAAAACATAGCCAGAAGACTGTTATTCCTTACCAACCATGGTTGTTTTAGTAGTTGAATCCCTGCAGAATGTCAACAGACAACAAATAATTGTTGTTTTACAGAGAAAACTTGAGATCAAAAGCCACACATAGCATGACAATCATTACTGAAACGCACATGGAGGGTGTCAGTCCAACTCACATGGCAATATGGCACATTAATGTGAAAGAAAGACACAGAGAAAGTTCTGCAATTAAGGAGCTCTGGGATGACCCAATGTTCTTTGTGGAACAAAAGGCCTTGTCTCCAAAGCTCATGGCTTTTATTGGTATCAATCAGGGAGGTGGGTGGGAGTCATGACAGAGTGCATAGGGAAAAGAAACTTTGTAGTTGTTGGCTGTAATGTGAAACAGAACAATATTGTACCAGGCACAAAGGCTTCCAATTAGCAATATAAGGATAGTTTGATGTATGCAAGGCTGGCACCTTTACTGTGAGGAAGGTATAATTCTTTCTGAGTCCCATGGCCTCAGCTGAGAAGTTATCTCATGTCTTAGCCCTGGAATCTCACAGGCTCTTGCTTAAGCCTCCATCCCAGCTATCAACACAGAGGCTATTCTCCCTGTGTGCTGCCACTTTGCTATTAGTGAGATTACAGGTGCCTCAGCCAGACTCATATACATTCTTGTAGCCAATTAAGGGAACATTTGTTTCAATATAACCAGCTCTGCATATCTCAGTGAATAGGGTGAAGGCAAGGTCAGGGACAGGTCAGGCAAGGGCTTCATGTCTCAGAAGAGAGCAGTGTGGCACAAATCATGTTATTATCTTTGAAACACATTTAAATGTCCATCTTAGGATAGAATAGCCTTTTTAGTCAAACATCTCCATCTGATCACAAGACATTAAATGACACAAAGAAACTCTGACCTAATTTGTTATCCTTTAATAGGATGTCATCTAAGGGTAACATACTGACCTATAAATTTACCTTAGAAGTTTATAATGTCTAGCCTCTAATTTTTATGTGAGACATTGTCTGGACTGTTTGGTGCCTGAGTATCCCTAAGTGTAGTGACATAACATACATATAAGTTTTTTCTTTTTTAAACTATCCTCTGACTGGTGGGCTCATGCTAGTTTGACATATACCTCTTATCACAAGTAGCTGGAGCACAAGAGAAAGGCAGCTATCTGAGTCTAGAAAAGGTTATCACTATAAACAATGTTAGTTTTATATCTTAGAAGACCTGTACAACAGGAAGACATGAATACATTTAGTACACCATGAGATTAACAATAATGCATGTTATAGTTATATGGAAACCCATGTCTCTTAATTTAGTTTTGTACCAAGAGCGTCTTTTAATAAGAAAACCTTATCATTTTACCCACAGAAAACTTAACCATTTGATGATAACCAATAGTAAACATATTACAATAATATGTTTAGCAACATTTATTGGGGTGTGTCTCCCATAAGGCTATGGAAATTATTGGGGTCCCATTGGAGAAAAAAGACTGGAAGAAAATATTTCCAGGCAGCTGTTTCTTTATTCAGCAGGGGAGTCCTTTCCAGCAGTTTCCCTAAGTCTAAGGGATCCTCATTAAATTATCGTAACAAATTTCTGATATCCTATGAGACCCAGATCATAACAATTAACACATTATTTTTGACCAAGGAAATATTTGTGAATTATTGTACACAAACAACAATATGTATTATATTTGTAAAAGAAGTCTTGACATTGTTTTGATCAGTTGGTAATCTGGGTGGAAGCATGTCCTTAACTCTAATGACATCTATAAGCCAACTTAAGTTATAGACAAATATTTTAAAAATCTAGAAAGACAAAAAGAAAAATTTGTTGAGCTCAAACAAAAACAGCTGTAAGTATTATAACCAGTCACAAATTGAACAGATAGACAGGCACACATAGACAATTGTTAATAGACCAGAGTGCACTCAGACTTATTTGGCCAAATTGAATTATAGTAATTCTTTCAGTTTTTAAGTTTGTAACTATAAATAGACTAGTCAGAACTTTTGTAGGTCATTTAACAGAGATCTCTTGTAATAAGAATCAGAAGGAATAAAGCCTTTTACATCTGTGAAAGTGAAGACAGTTTTTAAAACAGGCCCCAGGCTGATGGTTTATCAGATTGGAATATAAATCTAGACCAGTTTTTTGAATATGGCCTGGGGATAAGTGAAGGTTGGTTTCACTCTGGAAGGGCCTCAGGGAGGGGAAACTCACCATTCTGGAGACTTGGTCCTGAAATTCAGCAGTAACGGAGGAGAGAATTGCCTCAAATTAACACTGTTGTATACTGTGTTAGTTCTCAGGGACAGGGCAGTGGAGAAGGGACAGAAGAGTGACTCCAAGAATGGCACAAGAAATAAATCCTAACCTTCTCAGGTGTAGAAAGATAAGTAAGATCAGGAGCTTTACCAGGGTGGATCTCCAATCCTTAGCAAAACATGCCTCCAGAGACAAAAGCTATGATTGACTCCAACTGCATTGCCAAACAGAAAATTAAACTGATAAATGAACCTGAATGGGTGCTTTTTAACCTTCTGAAAGAGAGTGAGAGGGAAAATGGAAGTGCTCCAACTATATTGTTTAGGGCTTGCTTTCTAGTAAATGACTCCAAATCAAAAGTTCTAAAATCCCAGCCTGCAAAAGAGATCTATCAGTTATAGGGACAGGTAATAGTCCAGAAGAAATCTTGGCCCAAGGGCAAAGAGGTTTCTGAGACATTTTGGATTCTCTATCTGATCGTCTGGTAACTTCCCTCAATAGCAGTTCTTGCAAAGCTCTATTTAAAGCCACTCTGAAATATATATCCCCAGGTATCTGTAATACATTTAAGAAACTCACAGATTAAAGTCTGTACCCACTGTCTCTCATTAGAAGTTAATGTCTGATTTTAGGGTAATGCTACATCTCTCTAATCTAGTTTATAGGGTTGAGTAAGTCCTCTAAAGACCTCAATGAACTTATCAGGATAATCTGAAAACTCTCCTAGATCTTGCCTGATCTGTTTTAGGTCACTGAGAGAAAGGGTGCATGAACGTAGGTAGCTCTAATTTCCCCATTTACTTCCTATAAGGGATGTTGTCCTTGAGGAGCTTGAACAAAATCAGCTAAGGATGGATGCAGCCTCATGGAGGCTTTAATAATGGCTGCCCTAGAAGCTCCATTCTCAGGACCCGAAGGACAAGTAGGGGAAGCCTCAGACCCAGTAATAGTGGGTGAGGCTTTGATTAAAGTGGTCTTGGAAACCTCAGCCTCAGGTTCCAAAAGTCGAGGAAGAGTAACCTCAGGCTCAGTGATAGTGGATGCCTTAAGGGCCAGAGGTGTCTGGTTTTCCTGCGGCTCAAGTTTACATTTGAGCACAAGTAAGGATTATTTCTTTAGTGCAAAGAAAGTCTGAACGTAAGGTAATTTTGACCATTTTTCCTCTTTCTGACAGTACAATTCTAGTTGTGAAATGGCATCATAATCAATACTTCCCTCTGAATTCCTTGGCGCTAGGAGGTAAACTGTTGAGGGCCAAACCTCCACCAGTGACCAAAAAGTGAGTTGGAAGTAGTTGGAGCACTTCTCAGCCTGCAAATGAGATCACCTCGAGAGATAGACAGGTAAAAAATGGCTTGGAGAAAAATCCCGCCTTTGGCCCTAGAGTGAAGAAGTCTCCAAGACATTCCTGTTATCTACCTAATCACCTAGGCAAACTTTTTTAGCAGCAAGACAAGGCTACATTTTAAAAATTAAAAAAAAAAGTTTTATATCTCTGAAGCTCACAGGTTAAACTTATATCCATCACCTAGCAATCACAATTTACATGTTAGAAAAGGCATGTTTATTAGTCTTTTATGTGCACATGAAAGAAAAAAAGGCTGACTAAAATCTCTTTTCTACTCAGCCTACGCAAGGCACAAATGTGAATTGTTTCCTCTGATAGCTGCTTTCCTCCGTGAAAGGCAAATAGTTGTTGCCAGCTGGCAATCTAATGACAAGGTGGTTCTAGGTTAACTCCCAGCAAGTTGGAGAAAACTTAGGTGGAGTTTCTGATTTACTAGCAGAGAAAAAATTACAGTAGATAAGTGGAGATTTTTCTGCTGGCTACCCAGTCGGAAGCCAGTTTCCACTGAGAAACTTTTAGGTGTCTGCCAGAGAGTAGACATGACATGACATCTGCTCATGACATCTCAGTTGCTCTCAGTTTCTACTGTTCCACACAACCAGAGATCTGACTGCAGAAAGGAATTCAGCTGCCTGTCTGGTCAACATTCCACTGGCCATTGCCTTCAATGGGGATTCACCAAAAGGTGCTGGGGAAATCTGTCCTCTGCTTTGAGAGTGGCAGCTGCTCTAAGAGCAGTTAACTAGCTGGCAGAGTAACCACTGTTTGTCAAAGAAGCTTGAGTAAAATTCATTACATAGCACTTTATAAGTTTACAGTAAAATTTCAAAGTCTATAACTTATTATCAAAGTATTTTTCTATACATATAAATGATAACTAGGAGGAGAGAGAGAAGGTTGGAAATCCTCCCTTAGGCTAAATGTGCTTTGGTCCCTTAGATGTGGTGCTTTGGGAATAGCTCCTTCTGGTTTCACCCAGAAGTCAGTTCTTTCCACGGGGTTCAGTCTCCTGAGGAAGACTGTTGCCCAGAACACTAAGCCAGGACATGGCTTTTATGTGTATTCTCCTGGATGGGCAAAATTTCAGTGTCTCATCTGAACCAGAGATGGGGTATGTGTTCCTCACTTAAGATGACTTCCCTGTCTTCAGCATTAGCAAACACTCATATTCTACGGGCTTAACTTAAAGGTTCCTAGTTGTTTGGTAGGAGGAAATCGTTGAGGCAGTTTAGAGTTCCCCTCTCTCTAACCTTACATATCTCCAAAAAGGAAAGTACAAACTGGTAGGAAAAGATCAGAAATAAATAAGATCAGAGAAAGGAAGTCTTTTCTTCTCATACTCATGGTGAGTTATTGAGACAACTTGCCCATGAGTCGTCACTCTCAGCCTGGAAAGGCGAGAATGGGGAATCTTAAGAGCTAAGATTGCCTCTTCACCAGTGGAAGATCAGACCAGAAAAGAAACTGAGGCAGATCAGGCTTGACATTTCTCCTAGAGTGTAGAGGAGGATCGGGGCCAGTCTGTCCCACTGAACTCTGTCCTCCAAGTCCTACGAATGACCACTGACTTAGTGTCTTTTAACTGGTGGAAGGAGTCCCATGGTTTATGAGTAGGCATGTATATTTTCTAAGTATGAACTAGATTTCATAGAAAGACCATTTTGTAGTATTTCATATCAAAGCCCATCAGGGGATGCTCTAATATTACGTTTCCCTAGTGCTGCTGTCTAAGATAAAGAACCACAGCAGTCAAACAAGGCAACAGGTCGAACAAGGAACGCTAATAAGTTCAGCAACGAAGTCCAAAATACAGCACACACAAAACAGGAATAAAATGCCCCATCAAAGAAACATCATTGCCAGGCATAGTGGCGCAAGCCTGTAATCCCAGCACTTGGGAGGCTGAAGCAGGATTGCCATGAGTTCAAGGCCAGCCTGCACTACAAAGTGAGACCATGTCTCAAAAAACGAAAAAAAAAAAAAAAAGAAAACAAAAAACAAACATCATAATCTTCCCATGTTCTCAATTTAAATTTGTCATAATTTTAACAAAAGACAATGCATAAAAGAGACAAGGCCTAAGCAATTGACAAAGACAAGGCATAAAGTTCAAGGATGACAATTTTGATTACCTAAGCAAGTTGCAATGCGGAATCCAGTTGAAATATTTTAGGGGTGCTATGAAACAAAAGCAAACTCTTACCTCCTTCCAAGTATCTTGGTGGGACCTCCAAGATGATATAGGGGAAATGCTAGATGTCAAATACACTGAGTTTGTGTGCACTGAAGTCGAAGGACGAATTCTAAGGAACAATGGAGGTTAAGAGTGGGAAAATTTATTGGAGAAAAGGGAAAGGGGGTATGGGGGAATGGGGAATAGGAATAGCTCCTGAGAGACAGGAGGGTCCCGAATGTGTAGTCTTGTCTTTTTATTGTAACCATCCTTGTGGTTGTGAAATGGAATGTTACAGTGGTTTTTATTTGCAGTTCCTTGATGCAGTTCCTTGATGCAGTTCCTTGACTATTGATGTTGAGTACCTTTTCATGTGCTTATTGGCCTTTTATATATCTTCTTTGGGGAAGCATCTACTTAAATGCTTTGCCTATTTTTATCAGTTAGTCATATCTCTCTTAATTATTGAGTTGTAAACGTTCTTTACATATTGTAGATACAGGTACTTTACCAAAAATATGATTTGCAGCCAGGCGTGGTGGTGCATGCCTGTAATCCCAGCACTCAGGCAGCTGAGATAGGAGGATTGCCACGAGTTTGAGGCCAGCTTGCACTATGAAGTAAGACCATGTCTCAAAAAACAAAACAAGGGCCGGTGAGACGGCTCAGCGGCTTAAGCGCCTGCCTTGCAAGCGCGAAGGCCCGAGTTCGACTCCCGGAACCCACATACGAAAAAGGGGCCGGTGATATCGCTCAGTGGCACGGGCGCCTGCTGGCGCGCGAGGTCCTGAGGTCGTCCCCCCGGTACCCACAAAAAAAAAAAAAAAAAAAAAAACAAAACAAAACCAAAAAGATTTGTGCTGTAGTCAGGGTTAAGAAGGGAAAAGATTTAATACAGGAGACATAATTTATAGTATTATTTTATAATATTCACCCAAAGAGTCAAATGTGAAAGAGTGAGGGAAATCTGTCCACACACTAGAGACCCAAAGAATTCAGCTGAGGGCCTGTATCCCATGGCAATGTCCTGTACGAGTCCAGGTGAAGACCTAGAGCCCACGACAATGTCTCATGTAAGTCAGTATCAAAGATCTGCACTGGGAAGGCCCAAAAGTCAGTGGTGGAAGCTAGAAAGTCTGTGCCACTGGGACAAAAGATCTGTGCGAGCAGGCTGAGCTGAGGGATCTGCACTGGAGCCAGGAAGCGACACTCAAGGTAAGGACCAGAGCTCCTCCTAAAAGATCCACAGCCATCCTCAGCAACAGTGAGGACCTGACTCCTCCGACGATAACAGCTGAGTTCCTATCAGGAAAGGCCAGTGTGACAATCTTCTCATGGAGAATCAACAGCACATCGTCTTCCCCTCCAGTTTTCACTTTATGCTGTTGGCAACAATCCTCAGGTGGGCCTTCCACACCCAGAACCACACTGATTCAGTTCAGCTGGGTGTTACAAGTCGACCATTAGTTAATCCACCACAATTTGCAAATATTTTCTCTTGTGGGTTATATTATTACTTTTTTTTTTTTTCATGGGTACCGGGGGGTCGACCTCAGGACCTCGCGCGCCAGCAGGCGCCCGTGCCGCTGAGTGATATCACCGGCCCCTTTTTCGTATGTGGGTTCCGGAGTCGAACTCAGGACCTCGTGCTTGCTGGGCAGGCGCTTAAGCCGCTGAGCCATCTCACCGGCCCCTATATTATTACTTTTTTGATGGTATTCTTTGTAGCACAAAAGTTTTAAATTTAATGAAATCCAATTTATCTATTTTTTTCTCTTCTTACTTCTGGGGTTAGATTTAAGAAGCAACTGCCTGATCCAAGGTTATGAAAATTTATTCCTATGTTTTATTTAGACTTGTTATCTATTTTGAAGTAATGTTGATATGCAGTAGGGGCCCATTTCATTATTTTGCAGGTGGATATCCATTTGTCTCAGCACAATGTGTTGAAAAGACTATCCTTTCCTCATTGAATAGTCTTGGCACTCTTGTTAAAAATCAGTTGATGGGCTGGTGATATAGCTCAGCTGCATGAGTGCCTGCCTGGCAAGCACGAGGTCCTGAGTTCGACTCCTGGTACCCGCATATAAAAAAAATCAGTTGGCAATAAATTTTAGGTTCTATGTCTGGACTATCAATGCTAGTCCTTTAAATTATATGCCAATCCAGTTATACAGTATTTTGTTCAGTATAGCTTTGTGATAGATTTTGAAATTGGGAAGGATGAGTCTTCTAACTTTGTACGTCTTTTTCAAGATTGCTTTGCCTATCCTGGGTCCCTTGAACTTTCTCATAAATTTTAGTGTCAGTTTGTTAATTTCTGCAAGAATATCAGCTAGGATTATGATACAGATGTGTACACTAGGGTGTACTGACATCTTGATAATATTATCTTTTTTGTTGTTGTTTTTTGAGACAGGATCTCGCCATGTAGTTCAGGCTGGCCTTTGAACTCACTATGTAGCCCAGGCTGGCCTGAAGCTCACGGCGATCCTCCTGCCTCCCAGGTGCTGGGATTACAGACGTGCACCACCACACCTGCCTTCAATATTGTCTTCTGATCCATGAACCATGAACTACCAAATTACCCATGTGACCTGAACTCCCATTATGAATAAGTATTATCTAGCTTACTAGATCATAAAGTTGGTGTGCATAGTACTGCAACTCAACATTTTCAAATGGAAATGGCGCCTTTAGAATTGGGCTCTTGCAGTTCCTGAAGATACAAGCAAGCTCCATGAGGAAGTGGCCCAAGTGGCCCATGCCTGTTACAATACTCTCCATAACCCGAACCTACTGTCTCATGGGAAGTTCCCCGTGATGTGCTGATAAGGATAACTTGGACCTGGTTTACAGATAATTCTGCATGATGTGCAGGCACCACCTGAAACTAGACAGCTTTAGCTCTAAAGCCCTTTCTGGGATATTCTGAAGACAATGGTGAAGAGTGATCCTTCTAGGGAGCAGAACATCAAGAAGGGCACTTGATTGCTCCTTTTGTCTAGAAGGAGAAATAGCTTAGAGGTAAGAGACGCTATTGTTTAATGCCCTGTGGCCAATAATTTCACTAGAGGGTCCGGGAATTGGATGGAACATGACTAAAGATTTGTGGGGCTGAGTCTGGGGAGACACATGAATGGTCCTCTTTAAACTGCAAACTAATGTGAAGATATTTATGCTCCATGTGAATACTCAACAAAGAGTCCCCTCAACAGAAGAGGATTTTAATAACCAAGTGGATAGGATAACCCTTTGTGGATACCGCCCTACCTTTTTCTTTGGCCATTTCTCTTATTAACCAATGGGCTCATGAAAAAATGGTGACAGGATTGGGGAGTAATACTTTGGCTCAGCAACATGGACTTTGATTGGCCTGGCTGAAAAAGAAAGCTTAATTTTTTTCCTTTCTCTCTGGAGAGTTGGTTGGTAAACGTTTATCATCACACTGCCACTTGTTAAACATTTACTGTCACACCACACTTAGCCTGCCAATCAGTGATGTATTACTACTAACTCTGTAACTCAGTTTCCTCACTTGTGAAATGATGAGGATAACACCATTTCCAGAAACATCTTGAATACAGACATTCCTCATTTAATGACTGAGTTAAGTTCCTGTGACTAAGTTGTTAAATGAAATTGGTCACTAAACGAGGAATTGCATACAGTACGTACATTACAATATTCAGAACAAGGAAATGTTCAAGGAAACTCCAATTTGATGACTTTGCTTTTATTTGTATAACTTTTACATGCAGTACTGTAATGTATAACAGAATATAAAACTGCAGTACAGTACTTAGTTACTTTTTTCATTGCTGAGACAAAATACCTGATGCTCAAAGTTAAGGAAGGAAAGGTTTATTTAGCTCACAGTTTGTAGAGGTTTCAGTCCATAATTGGATGGCCCCAGGGAAGGGTGGTTTTGCAGAGGAGAACAGTTCATGGCAGGCAGAAGATAGCACAATCAACAACGAAACCTTAAAGGCATCTTTCTGTCCCTTTTATACTCTGTCTAGACTTCTGGGATCAGGGCGGTGCCAAACCAATCATCCAACTGATCACACACCCTTAATCCCAGCATCACACACTCTAGATTCAGCCACCTCTGAAAAGCCTGCCACCCCACAACTGCATGAAGCTTTGGGAGGACATCTAGACACAAACCATAATGAGTACTGTACAGTACAATCAGCAAGAATTACAGTACTGTATAAACAAGGTGCACTGTACCAAAAAAAGACATTGAGGCTCTACAAACAAGATGTACAGGACTGTACAAAAAAAATATAGGTCATAAGTCTGAGTGGTGGGTTGTAAATCTGAACAGTGCACCTCAGCGGTATGTCTGAAAGTCATTAAATAAGTAGGTGATTAAATGAGGAATGTCTGTATTAAGAAGTTGTTGTAAGTAAACAATCAGGAGACTACCAGGCACACAGTAAGCAGCACCTTATAAAATTTTATTTTCATTATTACTGTCCCCATCTTCATTATGCTATTTTTGTTGTTAATCCATTATGATCACTATCCTATTAGTTTGAACTATGTGTCCCTAACTTGGCTCACATAAGATTTGTAGCTTTGGAGGGTAGAAATACTAGGGCTCAAGATGTTGAGGGCATGTCAGGTCACATCCTGTGACTAAGCTACCGGTGGGTAGGTGGACAGCTCTTTTTTCAACCTCCCAGAGAACAAAAAGAGGGAAATTGGGGGCAATAGAAAGGACTGACAGGTGGGAGCTAAGACAACAAGTTTCCAGTCTATACTAACCCACCTGGCTCAGAGTCATTTTCCCTTTTTGGGCTTTAATTTTAATGGATATAAAAGAGTAGGAATTAGATAGTTGACCTTGAAGGTTTCTTCTGACTCGGAGTAGCAAACAGTATTAGTGAATCTCTCAGGCTTCGCCCATGATAAGTGTTCAGATAGCATCTGTCATCATCGTTGTCACCACCACCACCATCATTATTTGGAAAATGGAGGCCATAGCTACTCCCTCATAGGAGTGCTGGGAGCTCTCCATGAGAAAATACATGTGAAAATGCTTTGTAAACTGTAAAATTCTATAAGGATGCCCCAAGGTACTCTTGATCATTAGTATCATCGCTGCTGCCTGATATTCCCTTCAGCTTTCCTCTCCAGACACAAACTCAGAAACTTTCTGGTGTACTTATCTTACAAAATGAGATTCCCAGGGCTCCTTCCAGAAGCATTCCGGGCTTGGGGCCAATTATGGAGTCTCAGGTTGCTAGGACTGGTGCAGACTGCAGCTTCTCCTTTCTCACAGTCCACTGTCTTCTCCTTGATGCCCGTGGGCCCATCTCGTTCAGATTTGGCCCCTATGTCTGCCTTCTTTCTCCTGCCAACCCTTGGACTGGCCCCATCCTCAGTGGTGACTGTGACTAGTTCTCAGGCCAGCAGGAAGGATTTCTGTTAGAGTTCAGCTTTGCCCATTAGTTTAGACTTTAGTTTAGGCATTTAAGCACGTGCTATTGCAGATTCAGCCCAAGAGGCAAAAGCCCAAGTTTTGGTGTTGACTCTACCATTGTCTAGCTGCCTGACCTTGACCAAATTCCTCACATCTTTCTGGTTACAGTTTATTTATCTGGGAAATGGGTGAGTAGGACCATACTTGGCAGTCTTTCAGTAATCTTGTCATTTAAAAAAATCAGTGTGACCCAAGTTTCATCTTGTCTCTGACCCTAGATTGATTCTGACCTCAGGCAAGTTATTGAACCTCTCTGGGGCTCCATTTCCTCATCCAAAGAGGAGATGAATCCAAATCTGGACTACCTCTTCAGAGTTGAAATGAGAGCTAATGACATGTGTGAAAAGATTTAGGGCCAGTGGCGTGTCATAAATTCTAAATAATCAGTCCTGAAATGAGCCTAGGTTTGGGGGCAGTTCTGATTTGTGTGTCTACAAGTTTCTGTAGTGTAAATATACCCAGTATGACCAATGTCAAACTAGCAGCATGATGCCACTAAACTGGGCTTAGGCGTGCATAGTAGCGTGTCATTATATAATATACCTATTCAGCAGACTCAGTACGTCAATACAAACAATCTCTGAAACACAGATAGCAGTAAAACGTGGTCAGATAATTAGGATGTGAAGAGTTTTTGGCATTTATAACTTTTGCTATTAATGTAATTTACCTAGAGTTATATAACTTAACTTCTGAAAATGGCTGTGTTTAACAACCAGGCCATAGTATTTCCTAAATGTTAACAACTTGCTCTGGTGGTCTATAGTTGGTTAGGAAGGACCTCAGAGTCCGGTCTTCTCTTTCTTCTTCGGGGAAACCGAAGGCCAGACAGAGGACAGGCTAGCCACTCATAGTTACGGAAAGCTGGCAGGGCTTATGCAGAGCTTTCAATATTGTCTCATTTAATTCTCCTGGCAATCCTAGAAAGTAAGGGTATTACTGTAATCATTTTATAGAGGAGACAATTGAAGAGTAACAGCACATTTAAGAGAACAGGCACCTGAACTTGACAGCTCTGGATTCAAATTCTGGTTCTCTACCTATAAGATGTGAGCTTCTGGGTGAGCATCTTACTCCACTGGGCCCCCATATCCTTATGTGTGGCCAGGGATGACACTGCTTACTTCCAGATGCTGTTTGTCAAAGATGGGTTGAATACCCTCTGTATAGTAGGTGTGCAATTGTTAACTCTTAGTTGTTGTCAGAGAAGCCTGGTAAGTTGTCCAAAGTATTGTATTCATGACAGTTGGGCTTATTTGTCAACTTGATCAGCTTGGGAGTTGCCTGGAAGATTAGTAAACACTTACGAGTGTGTCTGTGTAGTTCACGAAGGTATGACCTTAGGGTCTCTAATTTGTCCCTTCCTTTTGGTGTTGTTGTCCTGCTCTGTTTCTTGGCTGCCATAAACAAAGCATCTTTTCTCCCCCACACCCTTCTATCATGATATTCTTGTCTTGGAGCCAACCAACCATGGACTGAATCCTCTAAAACTGTGAGGAAAATAAATCTCTCCTCCTTTATGTTGCAGGTGTCAGGCACTTCATTCAGCCTGGGAAAGCTGACCAACACACTGACCAATAGGTACTGGTGGAGAATGAAGGAGGACTTTGATTTGCCAGAGGTAGTTCAGAAAGGAATAAAGGTATGACTCAAACATTGTCTAACTGAAAAGTTAGAGCTCAGGGGCTTGGGCAGGAAAAGAGGAATCAAAAAAAAGACTTAAGTTCTTGACACATGTATCAGGTATCCAGGTCCTACCTCATCTCAGATGAGGTACTCATAGCCCCCAAGAAAGCTGGAAAAGTAAATAGGTCACTACTTCCCCCTAGGGATTGTTTCCTCCTACTGTGTCAAGTGCCTCTTCCTCATAGGGTTTTTGTTGACAGTATTCAGAGAATTCCCTCTTGGCATCTCCCCTGGGGATAGGAACAACCCTACTCCAGCTCTTCTGAGAAGGGCAGGTGAGGAGGCAGGACCATAAAAAGCAGCTTGTCCTGCTGGGAGAGGCTTGAGATGATGAGCCTCTCTATGTCTGCGTCCCAGGACCCGAAGGTCAAGGTATTCAGCAGCCAGGGCTGGCCTGGCTAGGTGCCGAGAGCTGTACCATGGAGAGAAGGTGGGGGCTCAGCCCCCAACCTCTCAGAAATTGTGGGCCTTTTTGGAGCCTGGGCAACCTAGAACCATGACTCCTTGGACTCACATCCCTGGAGAATTTCCTGTTTAGACTAATTCCCTGAGAGCAAGGGACAGTCTCTCTGTGATACATTTTTGTTAATTCATAAAGGGTGAGATGGTTACTGGGCTTGGGGCAGGGGGTGGGATCCTAGGCATCTGTGGGCTAGAAATGAGAGATATGCAGGCTGCTATCCCCAGGTCTTCTCTAGCCCCCTCTTTCATTCCTCAATGTTCTTTCCTTATCACCTCATACTGGTATTTCAATCCCTTCCTTCCTAGTTCCCTTTTCCTTCTTTTATTCATGTAATAATTTTTTACTAGTAATTCTTCCATGCCAAGCCATATTCTAGGCACTAAAAATAAGGAAATGAATAACACAATATCCTAAACTCAAGGATCTCCAAGTGAGTCTGAGAGACACACATTCGTGAAAGGACAGTGACATTCCGTATCCCGGAAGGAGCTTCCACGATCGCACCTCTGCATCCTCTATGGGTCCTGGGCATTATAAATAAACACAGAGGATGCTGGCCTAGCAGAATCTTAGGAGACTGTTTGACTAAATGGTGTCTTCTATCTTCTGCAAATCAAATTTGACTCAGAGAGAAAGGCTCTTACAAAAACTTACTAAGCTCCAGAATGGCAATGATTTACCAGCTCTCCATTGATCCCCTCTGCCTTTTTGTATAGCCCTGTAGCCTCCCAAATTCAACTATGTGAGCAGAATGGGGAAACCTTATTATAAGAAATCGTTTGTGCCTGCCTCTTCACCTTTTGTCCTAGGAGGGTCCTAGTCCCATCTTGCATGTCGATCCTACCTCCTCCTCTAAATTCCACATAGGTCATGGTTCTATAGTATCCCATGCTAAACCGCAGTAGATCCAAATTGCTGTGTAGCTGGAGGAAATTCAAAATCTTCATCTCCCTACTAAGAACTTGTTTGCTGGAAGTAGAAAGTAATGATTAAGAGTGGGCTCTGGGGCCGGTGAGATGGCTCAGCAGCGTAAGCACCTGCCTGGCAAGTGCGAGGTCCTGAGTTCGACTCCTGGAACCCACATAAGAAAAAAGGGCCAGTGATATCGCTCAGCGGCATGGGCGCCTGCTGGTATGCGAGGTCCTGAGGTCAACCCCCGGTACCCACAAAAAAAAAAAAAAAAAAAGAGTGGGCTCTGAAGTCAGATGCTTCAATTCAAATCCCAAATCATATAATCAGGAACCAACCTCAATGTTTTCACCTGGAATATACAGGTAAAAACTTTTCCCTCAATGAGTTGTGAAGTCAAGATAAAGTTAGTGTAAAATGCCTGGCATATATAAATTGATATATCCATCTCAGATAATTCGTCTCAATTATTTGGAGAGACTGAATGTTTTTCCAAGTTGTTAGGTCTCAACATTGGTATCAGACCCCTCTAGGATCCTTAATATTGTAACTTGCCAGTAAGAAAGAAAGAGAAGATGCATCTAATCTGGGTTTAGGAGTGGGAGGTGGTGGGCCAGACAGGGAACACTTCCAGAATGAGCTGAATCCTAATGTGGGAATAGAGTTGGACAGGCCACACAGTATTTGTGGGCAACAGTATTTGGGGTGCAGGTGGTGTTGTTTCTCCACGCCAAGGATGTAGGGAAAGGTTTGAAGGTGTGAGAGAGGTGGAGATATACAGGATACTGGCAGTACTTTTATGGAGATTTACGCCTGTGTGGGGAGAGATAAGACAGAAGGAAAGTTGGGAGCTGAGGCTGAAAAATTCTTCAGGGAGCTGTCATATGAGAAGAACTCTACGTCTAGCTAAAGTGATGGGGTCTTGAGAGCCCTTAATGGGTTTTAGGCAAGGAACAGACAGGAGCAGTCTTGTATTTTGGAAGAATTACTTGCAGTAGTCTATATGGGGAATGCATTGAAGGAGGAGAGTTCAAAGGCAGAGAGAAAATGGTTGGGCTAGTGCAGGAATACAGGTGAGCAATGAAGGGTTCCTGACCCAGGAGAAGGAAGGGGTGACTCCGAGGGATATGAGGTGGCAGGTTGGCGAAGGGAGGAGCTGGGGCCAGGGAACAGTGAAGACGGAGGATGGCTTGAAGTCTTTTTCAAGTTTTACCCCCACAAAGGAAACTTCTGCAGACTGTACCACAATGCTTTTACCCACTGCACTGTGGATTGTTGGGTAGTATCCTGTTGTGGATCATTTTGACACTGTTTTGAATATTTATTTTACAAGTCTTTTACATATGTGTATATTGGAAACATACCTAACGATGGAATTGCTAAGTAATACATTATGCATATGCTATATGTGTAAGAAAGTTCCAGTTGCTCTTGCCAACAGTAGGTATTTTTCACTGTAGCCATTCAGGTGGGTGTTTATTCAGGGTTACACTGTGATCTTTTAACATTTGCCCATTATTCTACCAGCTAGTCTGCTTTCTTTTGATTTGTTGCATTTCTTTTTTTTTTTCTTTATTAAGCATATAAATTTTTTGAGCCGGTGAGATGGCTCAGTGGCATAAGCGCCTGCCTGGTGAGCGCGAGGTCCTGAGTTCGACCCCCAGTACCCACATTAAAATAAAAAAGAATATAAATTTTTTGAGTGCTTCTTTCAAATACATTGATTTATCAATTTTCTTTATTATTAGTACTTTTCGTGTTCTGTTTAAGAACTCTTTGCTTACTCCAAGAGGATAAAGATGTCTTCCTGTGTTTGAGTCCAACAATTTGATTGTTTTACATTTAACACTTAAGCCTATAGTACATCTAGAATTGATTTTTGAGTGCAGTATGAGTGCAGTGAAAAAGTTTTTTTTTTTTCACTGTCTGAATATCCACATCTTCTAGCAGCATTTATTGAAAAGACCATTTTTCCCCCATCGTAGTATAGGATCAACTTTGTCATAAATCAGGTAGCTGTATATGCGTGTGTCTATTTCTGGAGTTTGTTCTGTCCTATTGTTTATTCTTGTGCCAATTTCACACTGGATTAATTATTGTAGCTTTAGAGTAAGTCTTCATAGCAACACCTCAATGTTTTTTCTTCAAGATTCTTCAAGATATCCATATAAATTTTATAACCAGAGTGTTAATTTCTGCAAAAACAAACAAAGTTGTAGGGTTTTGAGTGGAATTACATTGAATTTATAAATCAACTTTATATATTTACATTGTTTACTTTGTTCAACTCATGCATATGGCGTATTCCTCCATTTACTTAGATCTTCAATAATTTCTTTAGTGTTTTTTCACACATATTTCATTATATTCAGTCCTATATATTTTAATTTTACATGTAATTATAAAGTTTTTTGGTTAGATGTACTTATTAATTTCTTTTAGATATTTAACTCTATATAATCATGTCAGCAGACAATGACAGTTTTATTTCTGCCTTTCCAATCGTTTGGCCTTTTATTTCTTTCTGTTGACTTATTTTACTGATTAAAACCCCAATACAATGTCAGTAATCCAACTGGCAATGGGAAACATTTTGTTTCACTCCTGGTGTTAGAGAGTCAGTTATCACTGTTTTGCCATTTGATGTGACATTTTCTGTAGTTGGTTTTCTTTCTTCTTATTTTATCAGAGATAATTTTTATCACATTAGGGAGGTTAACATCTATTTCTAGTTTACTAAAAGGCTTATATCTGATTAGAAATTATTGAATTTTTATGAAACTCTTTTTCTGTATCAGAGATAGTCATATAACTTTTCTCCCTTATTTTAATTATATGGTGAATTACATTGTCTGATTATCAGCTGCTAAGCCAACTTTGAATTCTTTCCTGTAACAAATCCATTTTTATTGTGATGTGTTATCCTTTTTGTGAATTGCTGAATTTAATTAGCTAATATTTTCTTTAGTAGTTTTGCAAAAATGCTTGTGAGAGAGATTGGTCTATAAGTTTTCTTTCTTGTCCTTGTTATTTACTGGTATCAAGTTTATGTTTATCTCATAGAGTAAGTTGAGATGTTTTCATCTTCTGTCCTTTGGAAAAATTTGTTATGGTTTGCATTTTTCCTCTCTTTACTCTTGGAAGAACTCACCCATTCACTATCTGGGAGTTTTCTTTCTAGAAAAACTTCAAATTGTATATTCAACTTTTAAAAAGATAGTGGGTCTTCAGACTTTTATTTATCTTGTCACTTTTGGTAAATGGTGTTTTAAAGAGACATTTGCCGATTAAATTTAAATTGTCAAACTTACCCAAATAAAGATTTTTGTGATTATTTTAATTATCTTTTAAATGACTGTAAGGATCTGTAGTAACATTTTACTTTTCATTCTTTTTTTTTTTTTTTTTTTATTGTGGGTACTGGGAGCCGACCTCAGGACCTCGCACTTGCCAGCAAGCGCTTGTGCCGCTGAGCGATATCACTGGCCCTTTTTTTCATTTATGTGGGTACCGGGAGTCGAACTCAGAACCTTGCACTTGCCAGGCAGGTGCTTATGCCGCTGAGCTATCTCACCGGCCCTCTTTTTCATTCTTGATGTTGGAAATTTTGTGGTTTATTTCTTTTTTATTTATCAGTCTTGCTAAGGACTTATCAGTTTAGTAATTATTTCAACCTATTTTTTATTCTCTTATTTTTTTCAGATCATTTTCTTTATTAGTCCACATTCATAGTACATAATGTTTACAATCCTTGTGGGGAGCTGGTACATGTACATTATATATCTTTTTTTTTTTTATCTGCTTTCCCTCTACCTCCCTCCCTTTTACCTTCTCTTCACCTCTTGATCTCCTTCCCCTTTGGGAAAGATCTATTTCCCTACTTCCTATTATCTATCTTTTATTTTGCTCTTTATTTATAACATAAAACCTATTTTTGATTTTGCTGAGTTTTTCTGTATTGCATGTTTGTTTGCCATTTCATTTTCTTCTCCTAATTATTTCCTTCTTTCAACTTCTTTTTGTGCTTGATTTACAATTCTTTTTCTAGTCTTTTTTGAAATGTAAGGTTAGATAATTAATTTTCAGTCTTCTAGTATATGCACTTAAGGGTAGAACTTTCCCTCGAAGCACTGATAATGTATTGTTTTCATCATTTAATTTAATACATACTAATTTCCATTTTTATTTTTCTTTGTCCCATAGATTATTTAGAGGCACTTTTAAATTAATTAATTATTTGTTTGTTTGTTTTGGTAGTAATTGAGGGTTCAACCCAGGGAGTGCTGAGCTACCTCCCCAGCCCTTTTTATTTATTGATTGATCTTTATTTTGAGACAAGGTCTTGCTAAGTTGCCCAGGTTGGACTTGAACTTGAGATCCTCCTGCCTCAGCCTCCTGAGTAGCTGAGTTTCCAGGCATGGGCCGCCATCTCTGGCAAGTGTATTATTAATTTTAAAGATGTGAGTAATTCTTCCTCTCAAAAGAGCACTATTTTGGGTTAAAGACATTTTTATCAGTTCATTTAAAAATTGTAGCTTGTCAAACATTCACTATTTATTCTTCAGTGATTTCTATAGATATTAAAACAAATCTTTTTGATTTATCACTGTCCAACACAACTGATTAATTTTATCATTTTTCCAATTATGCTAAATTTGTATTTAGAACATTTTAACTTCATTTACTCCTTTTCTTGTGCTGCTGTTGTCATGATCTTTAATTTTCACTTATTTTAAATCCCACAAAATCTCATATTGTTGTACTCATTATTAATTTATATTTATCCACATATTTTCTCTTTCCTTGAGGTTCTCTTCAATCTTTTGTACTTTTTTGTGTTTCTTTACTTTTTCTCTGCCTGAATAAATCCTTTTAGTTATTTCTATTTGTCTGAAGAATTTTCATTTCATATATAAAAATTTTGACTTTAAAAAATCTTTTACTTCAAAATAACTTTAAATTTGCTGAAAAGTTGAAACAGTAGTACAAAGAAATCCAGTATGCTTCATACCTACATTTAATAATTTTTAACAAAGCCAGGCATGGTGGTGCATGACTGTAATACCAGTACTCAGGAGGCTGAGGCAGGAGGATCACTGTGAGTTTGAGGCCAGCCTGGACTACATAGTGAGACCTTGTCTCAAAAAACCAAAAAAAAGGGCGGGTGAGATAGCTCAGCGGCGTGAGCACCTGCCTGGCAAGCGTGAGGGCCCGAGTTCGAATCTCGGAACCCACATACGAAAAAGGGGCTGGTGATATTGCTCAGCAGCATGGGCGCCTGCTGGCGCGTGAGGTTCTGAGGTCGACCCCTGGTACCCACACACACACAAAAAAAAAAACCAAAAAAAATTTTTTAACATTTTGTCATATTTATTTTATCATTCTTTTTTTTTTTTTTTTTTTGTGGGTACCGGGGGGTCGACCTCAGGACCTCGCGCGCCAACAGGCACCCGTGCCACTGAGCGATATCACCGGCCCCTTTTTCGTATGTGGGATCCAGGAGTCGAACTCGGGCCCTTGCGCTTGCAAGGCAGGCGCTTACGCCGCTAAGCCATCTCACCAGCCCTATTTTATCATTCTTTTTATGTCAATATATTATTGTTATAATATTTAGAACCATTTGAGAGTAATTTGCAGATATTATATTCCCTTACCCTTAATGCTTCAGTAAATATTTCTTGAGACTAAGGATGTTCTCTTATATAGGAGTTATCAAATTCAGGAAATTTAACATTAAAGCAATACTATTGTGAAATCTAATATAGTCCAAGTCATATTTCAATATTATCAATTGTCATAATAATGTAATTTATAGTATACTTCTTTTTCAGGATTAAATTTTGCATTAGTTTTTTTTTTTGTAGTTTCTTTGCATCTGTTATAGATTCTCAACGTTTCTTTTTCATTATTTTTTTTTTTTTTTTTTTTTTTTTTGGCGACAAGGTCTTGCTATGTAGTTCAGGCTGGTTTTGAACTCACTATGTAGTCCAGTCTCGTCTCAAACTCATGGCAATCCTCCCGCCTCAGCCTCCCAAGTGCTGGGATTACAGGGATGCACCACCATGCCTGGCTATTGATCTTTTTTTTTAAATTGGAAACTAGTTATTTTATAGAATATTCCTCCAGTTGGGTTTCTTTGATGTTACTTCATGATCAGATTTAAGTTTTACATTTTTGGCTCAAATACTGTATAGGCAGCATATTCTTAGCATGATGTATCTGGAGATACATTTTGTCTACTTGCTTCTTATGGTGATCACTCAGTGAAGATGTCTAGTTTCCCTTATATAATATATATATATATATATTTTTTGTAATTAATAAAAACCTTGTGATAGATAGCTTGCAAGTATGTTTTCTTTTCATTATCAAACTCATTCTCCACAGATTTAGCATCTGTATCACTCAGGATCCAGTCAGGAGACAGACTACTGTAACCTGAACAAAGAAATTCAATATAAGAAACTGTTAACTAGTAAAAGGGTACTAAAAAGGATGAAAGAAAAGTAGTAAACGAAAAAGCAAAAACGGAAACAAAAATAGCTACTGCTTCTAGGCTGAAGGTCAGTACGTACTGAAGGGGCTAAAAATATGTCTCACTCCCTTTGCTTGCTCTTGACCAAAAAAGAAAAAAAGAGAAAAAAAAAATTGCCTGGTATTCAGACATTTTTAAAGAGGTCGTGCCTCTCAGGAATGCACAGCCTGGCAGTGGACATAGAAAAGTGTTGCCTGGTGTGTGTCCGCGATGGTCTGTAGAAGCGGCCGTCGGGTGGGGAGAACGAGCGGCCTCCCAGGTGGGAGATCGGTTGCCTGAAAACACGGCCTTGAAAGCAGCCTGCAGGCGCTGCCAAGAGTGTAGCTTTTGGGTGGGGAGAGTGTGGGCTCGGTGCATGGCTGGTGTTGGTCCACTGAGGTCAGTCAGGGTGAGCGTTACTGGCCTTCCCACACACCACTCCGGTGGCTCACAAGCTGGGTAAGGAAGGACTGAAGGCAGCAACGGAAGTGCCTGCTGCAGTTACATTCAGTGCCCTCCATCGCCCTTTGTGGTCAAAGCTTCACCCTGCACCTGCTGGCCAAAGAACAATGTTTACAGATGTGAAGGGGAAGGCCTCCTAGGGCGGGGTGGAACTCCCTGTGTAAGAGGTCTGGGGGTTGGGGCTGACATCATGTAAACTGATTGCTGTTAGACACGTGAGTGATAGTTGTTATTATGGTTTACACCTAAAATTCTCATGTGCATGGAAGGTGATTGGGTCATGGGGGCGCTATACTGTACTTGGGGATTCATCCATTAATGAGTTCGGTATGTAGCTGACTGTCAGTAGGTGGGGCCGGTTGAAGGCAGTTACTGGGGCTGTGACCTGGAAGGTAGTTTTGTCCCCTACTCTTCTTTTACTCTGCCTCCTGGCTGCCAAGACTAGAGCACCTTCTCCTCTGCTATGCCCCTCTGACAACCTTTTTCTGCCTTGGAGCCAGTCCACCATAGACTGAAACCTTGAGCCAAAATATACCTCTCCTTTAAGTTGTGGGTGTCGGTTATTACGTCCGGTGACAGGAAAACATCCAAGACAGTTGTATACTTTGGGGTGGGAAATGAGAATGCAGAGATTGCCCGAGAGCGTTCATGTGCTATTTCATGTTTTAGGCATTGCATTAGGTGTTTCATATACATTGCCTCTACTCCTTCTAAAATTCCTGAGAGGTTTTATAGATGAAGAGACTGAGGCTCTGAGAGGTTAAGTAACTCGTTCAAGATTACACAGAAAGTGAGTAGTGGGGCCAGAACTAACATCTTAGCCCGTCTGCCTATACAGATGGCATTCTTGATAGGTTGGCACACTTTAGTTGACACGTAAATGCATGTGATTCTATTCCAGGCCCCACCATGTGGGTGCTTCCAGTGCAGAACCAAAGCTGGGTTTCTGAATTTATCCTGCTTGGCTTCTCCAGTGACCCCATGTTCAACAGGATCCTTTTTATTGCCTTCCTTCTCCTCTACCTGAGCTCAGTCCTGGGCAATGGGCTCATCATCACCCTGATTTGCCTGGACAAACACCTCCACACTCCTATGTACTTCTTCCTTTGTATCCTTTCCCTGATGGATATGTGCTGCATCACCACCACTATGCCCCAGATATTGGTGCATCTTTTAGCTCACTCTCGGACCATCTCCTTTGCTGGCTGTTGGCTGCAGATGTATCTGTTTGGTGCCCTGGGCCTGACTGAGTGCATCTTCTTTGTAGTCATGGCTTATGACCAGTATGTAGCCATTTGCTATCCACTGTGTTACACCGTCATTCTCAGTCGGGGCCTGGTGGCTGGGACATGAGCCTGTGGTCTCCTTTTCTCTCTAATCCATACCTTTTTCACCATGCGGCTGCCATATTGTAGGCCAAACATGATCAATCACTACTTCTGTGAAGGTCCCTCAGTGCGGAGTTCGGCTTGCATGGATACTCATCTCAATGAGGTGGTGGACCCGGTCATCAGTGTCTTTGTGCTTGCCAAGCCCCTCTCCCTTATTCTGGCTTCCTACATTTGTATTGCCCTGGCCATTCTCAAGATTAAGTCCATCCGAGCCCGCTGCAAGGCTTTCTCCATGTGTGCCTCCCACCTGACTGTGGTCACATTCTTCTATGCTCCAGCCACTTACATCTACACGAAGCCCAACTCCAGCTACTCCCCTGAATGAGACAAACAGATATCACTATTTGACAATGTCTCTACAGCCTTGCTCAACACTGTGGTCTATAGTCTGAGGATCAAGGATATCAAGAGAGCTTTTCTGAAGGTGATGGGGCATGGTGGCAAGGTGGCCTGGTGAATGGGGATCCAAGGGAAGCCTTGGGAAAAAGTGTCCAATGCTGAACAGAGGGACATGTGTAATGTAAGTAGCCAACATTGTGCATTTGAACCAAGCTAGTATTTAGTTAGTGGAAAAATGTACATGAAACCAACATGACTCTATTGATTAACTTGCTATGTTGTGGCACGATAACAAATAACTCAATAATTGGGATGGCTTACAACAGCCAAAGTTCTTTATTGTTAGTTTTCCATGTTAGTTGTAGGTTGGCTATGGCTTTCTTAGAAGAAGGAACCCTTGTATGGAACATGCAATTTTGTAACAGGGGGGACAAAGAAGAAGGTGCTCTTTAAGCTTTTCAGAAGTGACACACATCTCTTTTTATACAACCTATTGGCCAAAGAAAGTTGCATGGTCAAGCCTAATAGCAGAGGAGTGGGAAGTCTTTTCTTCCTAGAGAAGTGATGCAAGTCACGTGGCACTGAGTAGGCATATATAGTTCCTGTACAGGGAGGGTAATAAACAGAGGAGATAATAATATAGTCTACTACCATATCACAGAAACCAGTAGATACATGTAACCAACATAAAACATGATAGCTGGAAGGGACATGGTTATGGAAACAGTAGAATACCAAGGTGATGTAAGCAAAGTAGTACATATAAACAATATGTGCTCCCAACACTGTCACTGAACTAGTATGTGGAACCAATACACCGCTGAGACCTGACTTAGTACATGAAATCAGTGGGCTAGCATGGTATACTTTGCATTATTTTGCCAAGGAATACAGGACTTAAGGGGTTGGGGTTTTCATCCTAACTTTGCTAACTTGCTGTGTGTATGATTTAGGGAAAATTGATTCTTCTCTCTGATTCTCAATGTATTCATCTATAAAATTAACACCTTGAATTTAATGGTCTCCAAAGCCTCTTGGTACTCTAAAATTATATGCACACTAGGTGAGGCAGGGACAGTGTGTAAAATTCAAATATAATGAATTTGTGGATGCTAGAGAACTCTGCGTATGTCTCTCTCCCTGCCATGTACAAGCACAGTAAGAAGGTGGCCATCAACAAGCCAGGTTTCAGCAGAATGTGGTCATGCTGGCAGTCTGATCTCAGTGTTATGATGGTTAATCTTGGTTGCCAACTTGACTGCATTGAAAGATGCCTAGAAAACTGGTAAAGCACACTTCTGTGTGTGTCCGGGAGGTATTTCCAGAGATGAATGACACAGTGATCAGAGTGGGGGAGACCAGCCCTGAATGTGGGCAGCACCATCCAATAGGTTGGGCCAGGATGGTACAGAAAGTGGAAGAAGGGGGAAGCTCTCTATGCATGAATTTGATTCTTTTTCAGTAGGTGTGCTTTTTGCTCCTTCCATTGCCTGTGGACATCAGACCCCAGCTTCTTCAGCCTTTGAATATAGACTCAACCAGTGACTCCCCAGGGGCTTCCAGATCTTCAGTCTCAGCCTGGGGCTGCATCATGGTTCCTCTTCTTCTGAGACTTCCTACTCTTTAACTGAACAGCTACTTGTTTACGACTCTCCCGGTTGCAGACAGCCATTGTGGTTCTATTTGGCTTCTGATCACAAAAATCAACTCACATAAACCCACTCTTCCAATAGTGTATATGTTCTATTAGTTCCGTTCCTGTAGAAAACCCTGACCAATACAGATTTCCAGCTTCCAGAACTGAGAGAAAACAAATATTTTTGGTTAAGGCAGCTAGTTATTGTATTTTGTTATGGAACACTGAGCTGACTAATCCAGAGGGCAATCTCAAGAAGATTAATTTTATTTCTGCCAGCAGTAGAATAAGACCTTGAAATAGAAACCAAGCCTAATTATTATTATTTTTTTGTGGGTACCCGGGGGGTCGACCTCAGGACCTTGCGCACCAACAGGCACCCGTGCCGCTGAGCGATATCACCGGTCCCTTTTTCGTATGTGGGTTCTGGGAGTCAAACTCGGGCCCTCGTGCTTGCAAGGCAGGCACTTACGCCGCTGAGACATCTCACCGGCCCAAGGCTAATTATTTAAAAATGGAGTTGCAGAACTCTCAAGGAAATAAACAGTGTTCTATCATAAAGAAAAATGGAGGGCAGAAATCTACTTACCAAGAAGAAAAAAAGTAATGTCTTGCAATCAAAGACTTAAGATTTAATTGGTATCTGTGAATGAAAGGAACGAGCCATAAGGAGCCAGAGGGAATTTGTGGCAAAGGCCAAGCTAGGTACAAAGACTTCAAGTTAGGAAAGGACTTGGGATTGTTCGAAGAGCTGGAGGAAGGTTAATGTGGCATAACAGAGTGAGAGGAAAGGTAGGAGTAAATTAGGGAGTTAGGCAGAGGCCTGGTCCTGAAAGTCCTGTAAGAAGTGTTTACTTTCAGTTAAATACAATAAAAATGGTGAGATTCTGATTGGAGAGGTGGTACTGTTTTAGGAATCACCTGCAATGTGGATGTGGCATTAGGATGGGAGAAGTGGCTCTTAGGTGACTGGGAAGGGAGAAAAACCTGAGGCTCTCAGGGGACTCAGGCCAGGAGCGTGAATAAGGAGCCTCCTTTCTGGAGAGCTTCAAGCATGCGGTATCTCCAGGAAGAGTTCTGAGTTGTGGGTGTGGGAAGAAGGACATTAGTTTTGCTGTTGAGTTTAGAAGATGAAAAGAGGGAGAACTGGGGAAGGGCAAAAGTGAGGAGCTGCACTAATGAAGGGATGAGGAGAGTGATTAATGAGAAATGGAAATCTGAGGATAATGAATGAATAGAGTTTCTAGCAATTTCTGACCTGGGGCACAGGCTCCAAATGTATTTTGCCCTTACAACCTCAGACTTTGGCCTCCTCTCAACATGGAAACCAGAGCTCTACACAGCCCTCCACAAGTTCTGGAGTGGCTTGCATGCACCTACCTGGTGGACTCATTCAGCCCTCACATCATTCCTAGAATCTGCAGGGTCACATGTAGAAGTCGTCATTTCTGCAGACTCCACGCACTGTGAAGGCTTTCTGTTTCCAGAGGCAGCCAGCACCCAACTGCATGTCCATTCCCACAGCTGTTGCTTGCCTGCTGTCTTACACCTTGGGGGTAGTTATGGGTTGCCTGGCCCCCTACAGCAGATCTGGCCTGGCTGTCCAGCAAACTCCTCTGCAATTCAATGCCCGAACCACACCTTGCCAGGTGAAGTCTTAACCCCTTCCTAGTTTGTTCTTCTTTAACCTCTGTCTCTTCACCATTGGGTACCATTCATCCATAGTTAATATTTATTTATATTAAATTTTCCTTGTTTAATGTACTGGGTATTTTCTTTCTCCTGACTGGACCTAGAGAGATACAGCTTCCTAACATTTCAAACTATTATTATCTCTGTTTTACTGAAGGGATAAACCGAAGCCCAGAAAACTAACGATGAGAGTGATTAGGGGCCATGTGCTAAATCTTAACAGCCAGTAAATGAGGGAGCTGAGATTTATACCCTGTTCTTGATCCTTTAATTTCATACTATTTCCACCCAAAATGCTCACCCCTGGGGCACCCATCCATCCAATATATTCTTTCTTATGTTGAGCTTAATCTCCTCTTCTTGAAGCTTTGCTCTGAAATCCCGTTTCCTAAGATTAAGACATCAAAAATATATTCATTGAATATTCCCTTCACTTCTTTACCAAAATTTGAATCTTCCTTAGAAATAGTACTTTTGAGTGAATTTTCTCATAATCAGAACTTTTCCTACTCTGAAATCTGAATTTCCTGTATTCTACTCTCTTCCATCAACTCCCTCATCCTACCTCCCAGCTGAGGATAATGAATGACTAGAGAGTTTCTAGCAATTTCTGACCTGGGATGCAGGCTCCAAATATATATACATACATATATATATTTTGGGGGGGGTACAGGAATCGAACTCAGGACCTTGTACTTGCCAGGCAGGTGCTGTGCCACTGAGCTGTATCCCCAGTGAATATATATTTTGACCTTACAACCTCAGACTTTGGCCCCCTCTTAACATGGAAACCAGAGCTCTACACAGCCAGCTACCTGCCATCCTAGCTCCCACTGTATCTGTTCCTTGGTTAAATATCATTGTCCTTCCGTCTCTTCCCAATGTACCACCCTTTTCTTGATGTAATGATCAATCTCTATAACATTTTTACTACTCTTTCATTTGTCATTGTGATTTGGGGGCTTGCTACATCAACCAATCTTTCTGTATGGCTCCTACCAGCTCTGTCTTCCATTGCTCCCTGCATCTTTCTGCAAGGTCTTTTTCTTACTACATTCTAAAACATGCTTACCAATGCCCTCTAACTGTCTGTGAAATGTGAAGTCAAATATTCTTCCTTAAACTATTTATATTCATCATAACTGTCATCAGTACTATAATTATCATTACTTTCCTACTGAACTCAAATTACCTTCACTGATATTTCATTGGATTGAGTCTGTATCTCCTGTAATGAACGGTTAACGAAGGATCAATATCCTAATCTTAAAGAGATCATTAAGAGGTTTTAAGCTTTCTTTGTGTTCATAGCAAAGTTCTGACAGTGTTTCCTTATGGCAGCATTTCCTTGAACAGCCTGTCATTCATATCCATTGGGTGATTTAAACTTTGAAAAGTCAAAACCAAGCTCAGAATAGGAAAAGTACGGACTAGTTGTATGGAGTACGGGATGTCAGAATGACAAGTATTAGCAAACATTAGGAATTCTTGACTCCTTTTCCTTTTTTTTTTCCTGGTGGTGGAAGAGAGGAGGGCAAAATTTTGAGGAGAGTCTATAAGGGTGGTAGAGTCTCCTTGTGAAAGCTTCCTCTCTGAGTCAGGCTTCTTTTATGTGTTTCCAACCTTTACGGGTCTGATAGACTCTATTTGTCAGTGAGTTTCCTAAGATTCTATGGAGCAACTTATCTATGCCTCCTCCAAGGTGCCAGGGACTCTAAGGGCCACTCGCTCTAAGGGGTGAATGGCTTTGGCATTGGTAAGAGAAGTCATCATGACCATCATATCCTACCATTCCCCCAGCAACCTCTTAAATAAAGCCCTCCAGCAAAGCAAGTATTAAACAATTCAGATTTGAACGAATGTTTATTCAAAGACCTAATGCGTAGAATATCAATGAAGATATCTTGGAGGTGTGCTAGCTGGTTGTAATCAGGGACTCCTCAGGTAGAATCTTGAGAGGCTCTCATACTTTTTATGGCTTTTCTGATTATGAGTTCATGAGTTTCATGGTGACAGACCCAAGCTCACTAAATCCATCGCAGACTGGAATATAAACAAGTGCCAGCTTCTTTGTAATGCTAGCAGTCTCTTTCTCAAGAGCAGAGTGTCCTCTTTCCCTAGTCCTCTGCTTGTAAACTGTGGTATTAAGAAAGAGAAGTAGAATAGCAGTGTTTATAGATAGCGTTCAAATTGTCCAGCACTGTTCTAAGAATTTATGTTAACTTGTCATAAGAATCCTACAAGGTATTGGTTTGCTATAATTATTACCCCACCTTTGTAGATAAGGAAACAATCTGGCTACAGAGTATGAGCTCTTAATCATTATGATACAGATTGGGTGGTGTTTCATCTGTGTACCGAGAGCAACACAGCAGGGACTCACCTCTCCAGAGAGCAGGTGAATCACTCCCCTGCATTTCCCTGGAAAAGCTGAGTGGATAATGCTCAATCCCTGAGCCCTGTTCCTAAGGCCACTCTTCCTTTTTCCTAAGATTATGTTTCTTTAGACCCATGCTTGCTCCTGATCAAGACAAAAGAAAGTTACTGATCTGTGGTCCTCTGAGTCATTTTTGTCCCAGTTATCTTGAAATGGTTTAAAATGCACCCTTCTCATGCACTCAATCTTTCAATCATGAAATGTTAATGATGCTTGGTTTGTGCCAGGCTCTTTGCTGGTTCCTGGGAAACAGAAGTTAATCTGACACAAATTCCTGGTACGCTCTCTATAGCTGGGTTCCTTGATGCTTAGGGAAAGCCTGGCTTCTGGAGTCACCAGCAGGTCCACACCAGGTTCCTACCCTTCTACATCTTCTCTTTTAACCATTAGATTATCATTCTTGCCTGTGCCCCTGCTTGTGATTAGAGAGAATGGAGGAGAAGGGCCACAGATACTGTGTTCCAGTGGCTTCACTCAGGGCATTTGCCCCAGCCTGTCACTTTGAGGAAAGCCCTCTTCACATCTTTGTTTCTGAGGCTGTAGATGATGGGGTTGAGAAAGGCAGAGATCACATTGTAGAACAGAGAGAGTTTCTTGTCCCTCTCTGGGGAAGCATTGGCCCCAGGGTTCATGTACATAAACATGGCAGGTCCACAGAACATGGTGACCACAGTGATGTGGGATGCACAGGTGGAGAAGGCCTTGAGTCGACCTTGGGCTGAGCGAATTTTCAAGATGGTGGCAAAAATGCATACATAAGAGGCCAGGATGAAGGAAAGTGGTACCAGTAGAAGAATGAAGCCAAGTATGAAATCTACTCGATCATTGAGGGATGTGTCTGCACAGGCCAGTTGCAGAACAGCAGGGACCTCACAGAAGAAGTGATTGACCTCATTGGGGCCACAATAGGGTAGGCGCATGGTGAAGACAGTGTAGACTAAGGAACAGCTGACACCCCATAATCCACAAAAGACTACCATTGCTCTGCACAGCCATGGGTTCATGATAACCTTGTACCTCAGTGGGTAGCAAATGGCCACATACCTATCATAGGCCATAACAGAGAATAGCCAGCCCTCAGTGATGCCCAACACCAGAAAGCTATACATCTGGACCGCACACCTAACATAGGAGATAGTTTTCTTCTGGCAGATCAGATGCACCAACATCTGGGGCACAGTGGTGGTGACATAGCTCATGTCCAGCACGGACAGGACACAAAGGAAGAAGTACATTGATGTGTGGAGGCGGGAGTCCAGTTGGATCAAGGTGACAATGAGCCCATTGCCCACGAGTGTGGAGAGGTAGAGAAGGAGGAAGATATTGAAGAGGATTACATTAGTTTGGGAATTCCTGGAGAAGCCCAGAAGGATAAACTCAGACACGGAGCTGTTGTGCCCCAAGCTGCTGTGCATTATTCTTCAGCTGCAGAGGGAGAAATGGATCTAGTGGTCCAGCTTATTATGCATATTAAGGTGCCATGGCTGCTCTATTGTTGGAAATGTCAGTGGTTATTTGATTCTATTTGTAATGAATATCACTTCAGAGACTGAGGTCTGCCTGGGGTGAGGCTAATTTTGGGGAAGGGAGGAAAATCTTCATGGGATATTTAGCTTCTCAGACAAAAATCTTTTCTGAGAATCCCCAGGGTTTATTTTTCTTCCCTTTCACCAGCCCCAGAAAGACCTCCTGCTTTCTTCTCATTCAGGAGCTACCATCATATAGTACACTGCTTGGGGCTTTTCTCTCTACCCGTGGCTGCAGAAGGGAATGATAAAGATTTGAAACTCTCTCCTCCCTCTTCATCAAAACATGTATTCAGAACCCTTTCTTTTGGTGCCTTCAACTTTTGATCACTGTAGAGAAATAGACAAGAAAAGTAAGAAATGTGGGGAGAGATATACACCTCCATAAACATGAAAGTTCTTAAAAAATGTACCTGGGTCTGTGTTTGATTCTTTTGTGTCTCTGGAAGTTTTCTCATATCTTATTTTAAGTGGAGTTGCTCGGCAATTATGCCTCTTCTTATTCTTATCCTGAAGGGATATAGCCTTCCTGTTGGACTAAAATTTGACATGCTTAAGGCAGAATAATAGCTGGTGACTCTGCTTAAAGGGAGCTTTGGATTTTCTGAAGCTTCTCAGCCTGGTGGGAAATCTCTCTGAATGATAATTAACCCCATAGGGTCCCTTTCTCTTCTTGAGATTTATGATTGGCAAGGAGCAGAGGATAAAGACTGCGCTTCATTTAAGGCCAATTCTCTTGTGCCTGGTGCTACTGGAGGTGACATGTTCTTGTGGAGAAGCATGGGATTTGGAATCAGCATTTTTTAGTTAAAATCTTGATACTTCTACTGTGGCCCTCTTTATATAATTTATCTCCTTGAGTCTTAATCTCCTTCTCTGTGAAATGGACATAATACTTACCAGGGAGATAGTCTATGAGAAGTAATATATGATATGCACGAGGAAACTAGCACCATGACCATCAGAGAGGTAGCCCAATAGTGCTATTTTGCATCAGTGGAGAAGAGATAAGCTTAAGAAGAAGCATCTAGGGAAGCAGCAGGGCTTAGTGAATAAATCCGGGGAGCCAGAGTGCCAGTGAAATCAAACACAAAGAGGAAAGAGGGCCGAAACCTGTCAAAATGTGTTGAAGTTATGAGTGACTCAGATGTGAGACATTTCTGTGAACAAGGCAGAAGTCAGATTGCAGTGGCTTCTGAGGCATGGACTGGGCTATAAAGAGGAGTGAGAGGGGATGTTTAGATCAAGACATAAAGTGGAGGGAGTGGTTTCTGTCCCCTAAGGTTGAGAAAAGTTCAGAATGCACTCACACAGAGCTGGGAGAGATCCAAAAGGGAGAGAGAAGCGACAGAGAGAGCCTCTTCGGAAGCAGCTAACAATAGCAGCAGAAGTGTGAGTCACGAGTGGTGGCTCCCACAGGGTAGAAGTGGAAGGGGAGGAGGTGAGAATGAGGTGGACAGAGGTACAGTTACCTGTGACCACCAGCACACTCAAGGTCACATTCCCCCAGACCTACCAGTCTCCAGCGTTCTTCCTTCATAGCAGTTTGTATTCACAGCGATGAAGGAATCTGGCCCAGTGGCTGAGAAGCAGACATCCAGTCACAACTGGATAGAACAAGAGGTTGATATCAACAATAAAAAAATGTTACAGCAGGAATGCAAAATCTCCTGTCCCTTCCCCTGGCTCAAAAAGCGAACCACACCAAGCTCAGATTGGGCAACACTTTGTGGGGAAATAATTGGGAATTTAAAACCGATCAATGCAACGAAACTTGAAAAAAGTAAACAGGAGGCTACTTTTGTCAATTAAGAAAGATCCTAACAGATTGGTGTGTGTGTGTGTGTGTGTGTGTGTGTGTGTGTGACACGGTACTGTAGCTGCAGCAACCAGGCCATATGTGGAACACTGCTCTCACTCCTGAGCCATATTTTAAGGGGAACGTGGGTAAGTTGAAAGAGGCCATGACAAAAGATCTGGAAATCTCATTGAGTGAGGAAGAGCTGAAGCAAATAGGGATATTTTTCCTACTGACCTGGAAGGTGATGCACATTTGGAACCTAAGGACCAACTCTTTGCAAGTCATGTGAAAATACAGACGAGTCTTATTCTGGGTGGTCCCAAGAGATAAAGTTGAGACTTACACCAAGAAGGCAGGTTTCATCTTAATATAACCAACTTAGGAGGTATGATCAAAATATACAGTAAGTGTTTAAATTTAAAAATTATTGCCCAGGATATAGCTCAGTGGCGCAGCGCCTGCCTGGCAAGCATGAGGTTGTGAGTTCAATTTCCAGTACCAAAAAAAAAAAAAGTCATCCGTAAATAAATAAATGAAAATTAAATGAAAAAATGTAATTACATGGGCCAGTGATACAGCTCAGTGGCATAGCACCTGCCTGGCAAGTGCAAGGTCCTGAGTTCGATTCCCAGTGCAAAAAAAATTATTACAGTAAAAGATACATTGCCATTAAACTCTCTCAAAATACTTCTATTTGATATTAATACACCTATGTCATCATTCTTGCTACTTTCCAAAGCAGTTCTGGAAATCCTCTTTTGTGAGTATCTTTATGAGGTGTGATCAACAATTTAGCGAATGCTGCTGCCAAGTGCCACCCAACAAAAAGGCAGGCTTGTGAAAATATTATGGTGTATCCACATCCACCTTACTCACTGGATCCGGCACTGCGCAACTTCTGGCTTTTCCTCAAAGTCAAAATGACCATGAATGATAAATGTTTTGAATCCATTCAGGATATTGAGGCAGCCATGACTGCACAACTAAAGATACTCATGAAAGAAGACTTCAGAACTACTTTAGAAAGTGGCAAGAATGATGGGATAAGTGTGTTCAAAGGAAGGGGAAGTATTTTGAAGGGGGTTAATGGCAATGTGTTTTCTACTGTTGTAAAATTAAAAAAAAAACTAAACATTCATAGTAGTTTTTCATCACACCTATGAAGAAGGGTCTGATGTGAATGGAAAGGAGGTGGAAGCAGGCAGGTGTTCAATCGGACAGAAAGAGGGATGTGGACAGCTGGAGAGCATCAGGCAGGGATGGCCCAGTTTGGAGGGCGAGATGCCTCAAACTCTTGCCTCTGTCCCTTTCCTCCTTACCTGGTGCTGGGCTCTGGGTGAAGGATGAGCCTGGCGCCTTCTGGGTCTTCCTTTAGCATTGTGCTCCTGGTCTTCAGGGAAGACAGATCAGGGAGCTTCTTAACGAGTCTTCTGTGCCTGGGGATCCTCCAGGGCCTCTGCAGCCTTCTCAATCCTTAAGCACACATTTTACCCCCTCACCCTGACAACCAAGGCCTGCACACTCAGGTACCTTGAATTTCCCAACTCAAGGGCCCCTATACTCCATAATCTATCCCTATTCTCTCTCGAAGTCCCAGGGGAAAGATGTGTGAGCATCAGTTGGGGTAAGTGGGTAGCTTGAGAAGTGCAAGGAACGAAGATCAGAGAAGCGTGTCAGGGAAGCCTTGCATGGATCACAGAGAATGCGTTGGAGCTTCCCGAGGGCCCTGGGATCAGGGTGGGGTTCCTCTCTGCTCTCAGCCATTGGGGCTCCCCATCCCACCTTCTCTATCCTGCTCTGATGAGTACTAGCCTGCACTGTGTTCCAAGGGACTGTGACTTCCTATAGGACAAAGAATATGCCCTGAGAAATGGTGGGATCTTTCCTAGAACCTGGGTCAAGGTGAGGCAACTGATAAATGTTCCCACATGGGGCAAAATCCTGGAGAGTTGGAAGACCTGTTATCAAATCCTGATTTGGCCACTTTCTAATGGGTATAATACTGGAAAAGATACCTCCCTGTACTTCAGTTTTCTCATCATAAAAATGGGGCAATAACAGTATAAATTGGTTATAGTGTTAAATATGGTCAAATGTGAAGCAGACGATGTAAAATATACGTGTAGTTTATGCTTGACCTTACTCCACAGTATATGTCAGATGACTGATCTGTTTGTCCTACAAATGTATGTTTTTATAATTAGATTTAAGAGTGATCAGGGGCCACAACTTTTCTCTGTCAGCTGTCCCCTCTTCTCCTTCTCTTTCTCCTTCTCCTTCTTCTCCTTTGCCTTCTCCTTCTCCTTCGCCTTTGCTTTCACCTTTTCCTCCTTCTTCTTCTTTTGTGGTGCTGGGGATCGAACCCAAGGCCTTGTCTCCTCCTCAGTGGAGAGTGTCTACCACTGAGCCACACCGCCAGCGCCCCCGCTTCTCGAGTGGGTAAGGGTATACAGCATATACTTCATAACAGTGATCAGAATCAGTCCTAAACATTGATGGGGTGGATAGCCCTTCAGCTAATAAAATGTGAGAAGTCTGAAGTAGTCTTCCTTAATTTGAAATCACTACAAGTGGAGTCAAATACTAGTGCCACTTAGAGCTGGCAAATAGAATCATCTTGTTTTCAGACTCTAGTGCTAGTGATTGCCCAGAGCCCTGGGTTGTGACAAATTCTGAGCCACATCAAAGCTTACTGAAAAAGACTGCTGTGATTGATCAGTAGTGGAACACGTTGTAGATATTAGTATAGCGTTCCAAAAGTCCCCATGAATTATTCTTCATTTCCTCTCTTATTAGTATGTTACACTCAATTTGGCAAACATGCTCCATCCACTTTGTCACATTTTATCCAGGAAAAAGTGACACATGGTCTGTGCTCCCCACAGGCTCATGGTCTAATGAGGAGAAAGTGACAAAACTTACCAGTGCGGTGTGATGGGGGACATTGAGAGATATCCTGGGTGCAAAGGTAGGAGCGTTGATCTCTGCTTGGAGTTTAGGAGCAGGGAGATTTCACAGGGGTGCCCTTGCACTGAACCTTGGCTAACAATTAGGAATTTATGAAAGAGAAAAAAGGAACAAGTCAAACGGCGCAGCATGAACAAAGGCACAGAGTTCTGCGGGAACATAGAAAAAGGGATTCTCATGAGGTACCGAGGCAAATCCGAAGGAGAGGACATCAACATGGAGCTTCTAAGGCCAGATGACCACACTGGCCACGAGGGCTCAGACAGATGTGCTGTGGCTTGAATTGTCTGTGCCTTCCCAAACTCTTGTTGAATTTCAGCTGCCATTCTAACAGCATTAAGAGTGGGAACTTTAAGATTAGGGGCTAAGAAAAAGAAGGAAAAACTGGAGACTTTTATAGGTAAATGGATACAACTCGAGACCGTACTCATAAGTGAAATAAGTCAGACTCGCAATTGTAAACATCGTATTATCTCCCTAGTGTGAGAAGCTGACAGAGTAATAAGATTCAAAATGTACAATACATATTGTGAACAGGAAGAAACTGTTCAAAAGGAAAGAGAAACTGGGATGGGGGAATGGAGAAAAGAAGGAAGGGAAAAGCAAAAAAATAATGTATATAAAAGATAGTTAAGATAGACATACTACTAATTTCTCTTAGTTTATTGAAAAGAAAGATTTGTGCTAATATTGTTTGGACAATTGAATGCCAATATCTTGTACTCTGAGTAACTAATTTCAAGATAACAATACGCAATATATTAACCACTGTTACCCTCCTATTAGGTTGTTTTGAAATTTTGTTCCATTTTTTCTCTTTAAAATAAAAAAAATTCTATTATTAATAAAGCTGCTACAAACATAAAAAAAAAAAAAAGATTAGGGGCTAAAGATGTGGCTCAGTGGTAGTGTTTCCCTAGCACATGTGAGGCCCTTGGTTCAATCCTCAGCATTACCACAGAGACACACAGACACACAGACACACACATACATACAGAACCAAATAAAAAACAAAAAACAAAAAACTGAAACAAAACAAAACACCAAGTGATTAGGCCATGAAGCCTCAACCGCCATGAGTGGATTAAAGCTGGTTTTCTGGAGCAGATTCATTATCATGGAAATGATCTCTTTATAGAAGGGTGAGTTTGGTCCTCTTTTGCCTCTCTCTCCAACGTGTGCTCTTGTGTTTCTGCCTTTTGCCATGCGATGATACAGCGTGAAGGCCCTCACTAGGTCCTGGTCCCCTGATCTTGGATTTCCCAGCCTCCAGAACAATGAGCTGGTTAATTTTTATTCATTATAAATGACTCAATCTGTAGTATTGTTTTAGAAGCACAAAATGGACCGAGACAAAAATTGGTACCATGCAAGTGGGCTTGTTGCTATAACAAACACTGGAAAATGCGGAAGCAGCTTTGGAACTGGACAGCGCGCTGCGGTGTGATGAGTTTGGAGGAGATGACTGGAAAAAGCCTGCAGTTCTATGGATGGAATGTTGAGGGCTCTTATGGTGACGGCTCAGAAGAGCAGAACTGTGGAGAAGTCCCGCAACTTCTTGGAGATGATTTAAGTGGTTTTGATCAGAACACGGATAGAAACATGGCTGGCAAAGGGCACTCTGATGAGACCTTGGATGGGAGTAAGGATTGGAAAACTGGACTAAAGGTCATCTTTGCTATAAGGTTGCAGAAAACTTGGCAGAATTGTGTCTTAGGATTTTATGGAAGGCAGAATTTAAGAGTGATGAACTAGCATATCTGGTGGAAGAAATTTGTACACAAATATTGAAGGAGTTGAATGGCCTGTTTTAACTCCTTAAAGTAAAATGAGAGAGATGAGAAATTATTTAAAGAAAAATTTCTAATATGTAGGAAAGTATAGCAGAAAGATATAAGAAAATTTGCAGATGGGCCACATAAAGAATTAAAAAGGTCTATTTAGGAGAGCAAACCAAGGGCAAACCCATTCATGTGGGCTGAAAGAAATTAAGAGACTTCCAGAAGAAGGGACATGCATGCAACATGTATGAATGAGGAAGGAAGCTTATGGAGAGTGGAAGAAGAGGCCATTCTAGGTGGAACAGCCTGTGTAAACACCTGAGAAATGAGACCAGGTCAGGAGCAGGAGAAACTGGCTGTGCCTCCAGTGGGTTTTTTTCAGTGTTCTGAGAACATTAAGAAGAAAGTCCCTTTAGATTCAGCAGATGACCCTCACATCCTTCCTCTAATGACCTAGAGCAATTTTCTTTTTTATTTTTTTGTGGGTATTGGGGGGTCGACCTCAGGACCTCGCGTGCCAGCAGGCGCCTGTGCCGCTGAGCGATATCACCGGCCCCTTTTTCGTATATGGGTTCCGGGAGTCGAACTCGGGCCCTCACGCTTGCTGGGCAGGCGCTTAAGCCGCTGAGCCATCTCACCGGCCCCTAGAGCAATTTTCTTAATAAACCTTCCCAACCAAAACCTCCTGAGCCTGTCTTTTATCTCTGAATTCCCATCAGCATTTTGGTACTTTGAGCTCTGACCAGAATCACCTGTTAAGCTCTGTTTACAGCCTTCTAGTGCTTCTCCAACCTGTATGTCAAAAGCTTTCCAAAGTCCTCCTGTAAACCAGTTCCAGGGGCTTCTAAGCCACGTGGTCAGGTACAGTCACAACCACCCCACTCCCAATGCCAATTTTCTCTGTTAATCACTTTCCTGTCATTGGACAAAATACCTAAAACTCACAATTTAAGGGAGGAAAGATTTATTTTGACTCATAGTTTTTAGAGGATTCAGTCCATGATTGGTCTATTCCAAGGCAGAAATGGCATGGCAGAAGGGCAGGGTGGAGGAAAGTTGCTTACCTCGTGACAACCAGGAAGCAGAACAAAAGAGAAGGAGCCAGGGGCAAGAACACTCCCTTCCAAGTTATGCCCCCAGTGGCCCACCACCAACCAGGTCCCACCTCCTAACAGCACCTTAGCTACTGAACTCATCAACGAATACACTGATGAGTATAACATCTCTATGATCCAATCACCTTCCAAACACATGAGACTTTCGGGGGACATTTTAAATCTAAACCATAACAGTATCCTTTTCATATCTCAGCTAAGCCTCAAAACTCTCTACTGGCTACTTGAGAGTTACGTAGCATAATGTAAATAGGTAAGCTCTTAGACTATGGAATTATGCTTCTTGGGTTCAAATCTCAGCAGTGTCATTTCTATCATCATAATATTTGGCAAATTATTTAATTTTCTTGTATCTTGGTTTCTTTATCTGTACAAAGGAGATCATACCTACCTCTAGAGTTATAAGAATAAATATAATAAGTACGTATAAAGAACTTAGTGACTGTCATATAGAAAGAACTCAGTGAAGTTAGCTATTATTAATTAAACATAATAAATATCACAAAACACATTTTAGTGGTATAAAAATTAAATTCCATA
Source organism: Erethizon dorsatum (assembly GCA_028451465.1). NCBI lineage: Eukaryota > Metazoa > Chordata > Mammalia > Rodentia > Erethizontidae > Erethizon > Erethizon dorsatum. The sequence continues at coordinate 100,658,366 of CM051827.1, read as the reverse complement.
GAAGTTAGATGAGTTTTTCAAACTCACAGATGGTCAACGGTATATTTAATCCTTGAGTACAATTTTCTCTGAGTTCTTTCCTAATCTTTTCACCAGTATATTGATAAGAAAGTGTTTTGTTTTTTTTCTAGATATCTTCCTTTTCCTGGGAGTCCTTGATCATTTCAATAGATTCAGTGAAATTGTGATGATGTATATAAGAGACCAGAGGCACTGCAGAGCTCATGGTCTATGGCCTATTGGGTGTCTTCACTCATTCCAGCTAACTTGAAGAAAGCCCTCTTCACATCCTTGTTCCGGAGGCTATAAATAATGGGATTAAGAAATGCAGAGATGACGTTGTAGAACAAGGCCAACTTTTTGTCCTCTTCTGGGGAGGCTTCAGAGCTAGGCCTCATGTACATGACCATGCATGGGATACAAAACATGGTGACCACAGTGATGTGTGAGGCACAGGTGGAGAAGGCCTTAATTCGCCCTTGGGTGGAGCGAATTCTTAAAATAGACATAAAGATACGAATATATGAGGCCAGTATGAGGAATAATAGGATCAGAAGCAAGATGAAACCCAAAATAAAATCCACTTGGTCATTGAGGGATGTGTCTGCACAGGCCAGCTTTAAGACAGCAGGAATCTCACAAAAAAAGTGGTTGATCTCATTGGGACCACAGTAGGGCAGACTCATTGCAAAGATCGTGTAGATGAGGGCACAGAGGAGACCACAAAGGGCAGAGCTGATTGCCAGGAGGACACATAGGGGTTGGCTCATCTGGACCCCATAGTGGAGGGGAGAGCATATGGCAATATATCTGTCATAGGCCATAGCTGCAAATATCCAGGTTTCAGTGATGCCCAGGGTCAGGAAAATGTACATCTGAACCACACACCCAACATAAGAAATGGTCTTATGCTTGCTCACTAGATGGACCAACATCTGGGGCACAGTGGTGGTGGCATAGCTGAGATCCAATAGAGAGAGGATACTGAGGAAGAAGTACATGGGTGTGTGGAGATGTGCATCTACTCTGATCAGGGTAACAATGAGCCCATTGCCCAGAACTGTAAATAAGTAGAGGAAGAGGAAGAGGAAGAAAAGGATCCAATTAGTCCTGGGATTTCTGGAGAAGCCCAAGAGGATAAACTCAGTTACGAAGCTGTGATTTCTCCATCCTTGGTTGTGCACATGCTTTTCCTTCTGAGGAAAGAAGAGGATAAATTTCTGATTCCTCTGCAGTCTCCATGACAGAATACTGTGTGAGATCCAGGGATGCAGGGGCTGAAGCCAAAATACCCATCTCCACACCCAGGGAGCATTCTATCCAAATAGGCCTAGCATGGCTCTAGCTACTTAACAGGGACTTTAATAAATACGTGTTGCTTTGTCTACTTTGTCTAACTAACTAGCCATGATAAAATTCCAAGGTTACAGCCATGAGAATTGAACAGAGCAAGTTTTGCTTTGAAGAACACACACACACACACACACACACACACACACACACAGAGCATTCATAGCATAAGGCAGCCAAAGTAAGAAAGCTAAGGAAATACAAAACATTTTTGAGTAAACCAAAATGTCTGTAATTTCAAAGTCATTATTTCCAACGTAATCAAGAATAGTAGGTGCTGCAAAGGTTAGTATGAAAGTAAAACAGGCAGAAAATATCCAGTTTCTTCTTTGCTTTCTTTCTCTATGATGCTATACTTTTGGAAACTCACGTACCATAAATTTTCCAAGAAAGGGAAATATTTAAAAAAACCTTTTTTGGAAAGAGAGAATAATCTTTTCTCTTATTCCCACACCCACCTTTCCAGCTCTACCAGCAGTAGTTTCAACTGTAATGAAGAAACTGACAGGTAAAGATGGCCACAGGAACTAAAACATTGAAACCCAGAAAAAAATCTTCTTTGCTCTGGCACTTCTCAAAAACATGACCCGTATTTACCTGTGTCTGCAAGACTTTCTTAACAATGAGTGAGGAATCCTCCAAAGCTGTGTCGCTCATAAGGAAGAGTTGAGTGGTGAGTGGGGCTAGATCTTCACTTCAAGCTGGATTTAATCCTTGATCCTAGGTTGGAAGCCTGGATAAGAGAACACGCTCCTGACAAGCTCTTCTTAAAAAAATTATTCTGATATTCCTTAAATGACTGACACAGAACGTTATCACCTGGATATACCACCCTTTTCAGACCCCAAAGGAGGAAATGGTCATTTATAAAATGGTACTTTATAAAATGTGCTAATAAACGTGATCTCATTAGATTGTCTCCACAAACCACTGAGGTCAGCCTCACTACTTTCCTTTTTGTAAAATCAGCCACCCAAAGTTGAAAACCGGTAAGTGATAGAACCAGGACTCCAACTCCAGATTCCATGTGTTACCATCATATTAAGTTAATTTTTTCCCTCTCATACCATCAAATTTCATAAAGGGTTTAGCAGGGCACCAAATACAATATAGCTCATCTTAGGTACCATTATGTGAGGAAATTGATCTGTGCATTCACAATTTTAGTGGGGAGAAAATACTTGTTTCACAGCATTAAAAAGTGTTTTTTGCATAGAAAACCTCCAAACTTTGGACCAGGATTTCAATATCTGAGATATTAGTCAAGAAGTAAAAGACGGATACCTATCAATTTTGGTTAAAATTGGACTCAGACTGAAACAAATGAAGAGAATTATGTTAATGTTCATGTTACAGACAGCATGTAATAGTATAGGAGTCGCAGACTCTGAATCTGAAGCCTCATTGGATTCAAACTGAGGGTTTGGATGCTAACTATATGTGATAAATGTGAAATACAGCTCCATCCTAGGCCTCTTTGAATTTATCCATCCAACTGCTTACTTGATGTCTATCTCCATTAGGATACCTAACAGGCAAATTGTACATTTGACCTCTTCTAAAAATCAAACTTCATACCTTGCCCTATAAATCTACTCCTCTTATAGTTTCCCTCAGCTTAGTCATGGCAATTTCATCCTTTGAGGTGGCCAAATTAAAAAAGAACCTCAAAGTCTTTCGAACTTTTCTTTTTCTCACTCACTCCACATTCAACACACCAAAAAATACTGTTAGTTCTCTTTCAAATATATATACCTGAAACTTCTCACCATCTCTACCATTACCATTGATCCAAATCATTATCTTCTCCCACCAAGAATATTGCAATATCCCCTAGAAAGTCCCATACTTTTCCCTCTCTTCCCCCATGGTCTTTTCTTAGCACAGTTACTAGAGTGATTCTGTTAAAACATAGGCCAGATCTTGTAAATCCTTCTATCAAAACCCTCCTGTGGCTTCTTGTATCACTCAGAGAAAAAGCCAGGGTCCCAGTGAGGGCTGCAAGGTCCCTCATCAGCTCCCTGTCATTACCTCCTACCTCTCCCCGCTCACTCTTTTTTTTCTTTTTTTTTTTTGTGGGTCCCAGGGGTCGACCTCAGGACCTCATGCGCCAGCAGGCGCCCGTGCCGCTGAGCGATATCACCGGCCCTTTTTTTTCGTATGTGGGATCCGGGAGTCAAACTCGGGCCCTTGCGCTTGCCAGGCAGGCGCTTACGCCGTTGAGCCATCTCACCGGCCCTCCCCGCTCACTCTTATCTGCTTCAGCCACACAGATTTTGATGTTCCTAACTCAAGGCATACTTCTGTTTCAGAACTTTTTTTTTGTTTGTTTGTTTTGCTTTTGAGACAGGGTCTCGCTATGTAGTTCAGGCTGGCTTCAAACTCACAGCACTTCTCCTGCCTTGGCCTCCCAAGTGCTAGGATTACAGGTGTGAGCCACCACGCCCAGCTTCAGAGCTTTTTGGGTTTTCTGTTCCCACTGTTGGAAATTCTTTCTCCAGATTTCTTTACAGCTCATGTCCTTTCCTCCACCAATCATTTGCTCAAGTGACAATGTCATTCAGAAATGGTCAGTTTCCCTTACAAGAATGTATAAATTTTTATCTTCTTCATTCACTGTGTATCACTAGATTAGAGAAGAGCACCTGGCATGTGATAGACATTTATAGACATTGGATAAATGAGCTGAGTCTAGGCTGGGCTTTGAGTGTGGGGTGGCAGACTCATGGTGGACCAATCCTTGGCACGGAACTTCGCTTCCGATGGAGCTAGCCATGATGCTGACCTCCTTTTGTGGTTTTTCTCTTGGATTTATATAGTTCTTAACAGATTTTGAAGCAGAGACTGGTCCTAACTACTTACAAACAGTTTCTACAGTGATCCCGCAATGCTATAAAGTGCATCTTAAAACCAAGGAAACGTATTTATCAGGGTGAAGTAGATTCCAATCATCAGAACCTTGTTTTCAATTCTTGGACCTGCAATTTAAAAAGAAAAGTGAGAAACTAGAGCTTGTCTCTCTCTTGAGAAGAGAACTTATCTATAAAGGACTGGTGAAATCATGCTATATTAGAAGGGTGAAAGACACTGAGAACATTTCTTTTAGAGACTTAAGAGGAACTTGTGAGATATCATAAAATATTCCAAAGGTTGCCATGCAGAAAAAGTGGAAATGTGTACTGTCTGTTCCTAGGCAGAAAAATTAGAAATGATTGGTGAAAGTTAGAGGGGGAAACTTAAGCTTAGTTTACAAAAAAAATTAAAATGCATCTGGTGACTCATACCTCCCAATAATGGAACAAATTGCGGTTGTGAGGAGAGTGAAACACTCAAGTCCTCACTTTCAGAAGTGTTTGTGTGTAAACTAGAAGGCTCACGGAGGAGCACTTCGTTGCTGGGATGTGAAGTCCGACTGAACAACTGTAAAGTCTCTTTTACCACAAACATCCAATGACATCAAGATTCAGAGAGTCGATAATTTCAGGGGTGAATTTTCAGTGTGTACTCAACCTTATGGCAGAGTCAAAATAAAGTAATATGGCAATAAAAGGAAACAAGGAAGCCTGAAAGAAAGTGGGAACACAAAATTTGTCAACTGTACTGTGAAATTTAAAAAGATAATTTAGGTTTTCATTTTCTTATTTTTGCAATAATGGAGCTCACTTGGGGGCTATGATTGGAACTCAAAAGCATTACTCTCTTGTCTTCTCGACAGGCTCCGCGTTGGCTCCATCTGGAGGGCAAAGGAGAGCCTGAGAAAAGAGACTGGCTACAAGCCAAAAGGAGAGTTCCTGTAAAGCCTGCTTTAAATCTTTGCTATGCTTTTCTGTCTGAAATTCTTTATTCTTGTCTCTTTTAAGTGGATGTTCCAAGAATCAAACTAGGGAAATGTAAACTATTTTAAAAGTTGTCAAGTACTGACAGTCGACAACTGTATTTTATTGAAAGGAGCTCTGTATAAGATGCAAAACAGTGTGGACAAGGAGCTCCATAGAAGAGTATTTTCACCAAATTTTAACAAGAGCTTCTTCCCTGATACAGTATCTCCTATTGTAGCCTCTCCCATCCAATCCACCCTATATACTGCTAGAATAACAATTAAAAAAACAGAATTGGCCATGCCATTTCCCTGCATGAAAGCCTTTCAAGCACTCTCATATCTCCGAGGATAGCACCCAGTACCTTTTGGAGTCTGAACATTATCTACCAGGCATTCTACATTTTCTCCTGTAATTTTCATTATCCCTTACGTTTTCTTATGGCTTGCTAAGTATGAATGGTTTTGAATTTCAGCAGGGTTGAAAAATATTATCCATTTATGTTTGTGGCTGCTTCACCTTCCAACAAAAATTGAAAAGTTGTTACAAATAACATATGTGTTCTGCAACACCTAAGATATTTATTGGTTCCTTACAGAAAAGATTTTCTGATGCAGCTCAAGACTGACCAACTCATTCATCACTCTCCAATGCTCTGGGTACTTTCACAAAGCTGTGGTCCATGAAGTAGTATGTATCTGAGGTCAAAGAAAATTTGGTTTGCATCATATAGCTCTGCCATTTACCAGCAGCACAAACTAGAGAAAGTCATTGACCTCACTAAACCTCTATGTCATCATCTGAGAACTGGGTGAATAATACATACCTTGAAGGCTTATGTAAAGATAAAATGAGATTTTGGAGGTGCATAACACTGTTACATTAAATATCAGTTATTATTACTGCTATTACAAAATCATTCCTCTAGTTGAAATGGCATTCCCTGTTTTCTCCTTGGTAAAATTTTAATTGTGGAAGTCTTCTGTGATTCTTACCATACTTCTCTTTCCTCTGCTTTCCAGTTACACCTTGAATGTACAGTAAGCCCCTGACTTATTAACATTTGAGCTGTGAACTTTCACGTGTGTACTGTATAAGACTCACTTTGTTGGATTATGAATGAATCTGAACTGGTTTGTAAGTCTGGGACTTACTATACTTTTGTTACTGCCCATATCTGCACTGATACACACAGTAGACTGTGGAATTCCTTAAAGATAAAGAATCTTATTTTTTACTCCTTTTTATCTCCAACTTTTAGTACAGGCATGGGCAAGAGTTAATAAATATTGGATTAACAGCTCTATAAAGTTATGCCAATAGGATAAGAATGAGTTATTTTAGAAGGAGGGACTCTCAGCCCAATGAATAGTCCATCACTTTCTCTTTCAAAACTATTTCAAGCTCTTCTTTGAGGATTTTTATCAGGATCTACTCCTACCACAACCAAAATCCTCTTCTTGTCAATTTGTTAACTAAAATGAATAAGGTTATGTGGAAAGCAGGAGAAATGAAATCAAGAACACATAGCCCTTATCTTATCTCCTCAAATGAGCTTCTCTTCCAGACCTAATTTGTGTCACTTGAGATGGTACTGAGCTGGTGGGGAACGGACAGGGAGAGAATACATTTTTATTTTGCACTGACCATGAGCTAATTACTGTACACCAAAGATAGGACAATGGTTAAGAATATGGGTATAGAATCAGACCTCAGTTCTAGTCAGGACTCTGAGGGTAATTAACAGAATGGCTTTGGGAAAGTTATCTAAAGTCTGTGCGTCTACATCCTCGTCTAGAAACCAGTGGTAACAGCACCTATCTCAAAGGGTGGTTCTGATGATAACTGAAATTTTATGTGTGAAGTTGTTTAAAGCTGTGCCAGCAGGGTAGTGTTCAAAATGAGTAATTATTACTGCTCTGTTATTTTATCCTTACAAGGAATCTTTTTTTAAGTTTTATTTTTTATTGGTACATGTTTGTAATACATAATGATTACATTCATCGCAGGAGTTGGTGCATGTGCACAGCACATCTTGATTCTTTTTTTTCATCCCCTTCTCCTCTCCCTCCCCCTCCCTCCCAAGATTATATATAATATAATCTATCATATATAACATGTCTGTAGTATGTGATGATCACATTCCTCATAGAGACTTGGTGCATGCGCACAACACTTTATAATCCCCCATTTTAAATCTCATTTCTCTCCCCTCTCTTTCCTCCTTCCTTCCATCTACAAGAATTCTTCTTTAAAAATTCTGAATTTTTAGCAAAAGTTGAAATCAAGACTCAGAGCAGCTCACCTGATGTTGGGCAACTATTGAATGACACAATCCCGATCCATCTTTCTCCAAAGACCTTTCTTCACTGGACTGTGCTTATTCTGCACTATCCCATGGGCAACACTGCCAGAGCTGTGGCTGGCAATGAACCAATGGGTGTAGCCTTCTCAAGTGCCTGGTCTTATCCTTCAAGCCCCTGATCTTATACTTCAAGACTCTGACCTATCTTTCCACACTGGTCCCAGGTCTAGTACCCACCCTGCCCTCATACCCATGTCCTGCAACTGCCTTAGCCAGGTCCAGCGTCCACTTACTAGGTTGAAGGGAGGCCCTTTTCAGCCACTCTCCAGAAGTTACTGCATTTCAACAGCTCCCTGGGAAATACTCAGGTGTTTTATTAATGAGGCTCATGGGTATTAAGACTCTAACAGTCTCCCAGGGTGCAGCCAAGTAGGATCCCAGGGTTACCTCAGGAAACCTCCAGTCCTGAGGGATTCCATTACTAAGGATAAGGTTCATTAATGAGTGAGCAATCATGGTAGAGAGAAAGGTTGTATGTGACCCAGTGGAAACCTGTGTTTTTTGGGGATATCTGTGTTTGGGTGGGAACTCCAGAAAGGGTTAGGGTAGCAGCGGCAAGGAGGCCAACATGAAGATCAAAGTTTCAGCAGCTCTCTCGGCTTTATTTAAATATTCTCTAAGTCTTCCCACAGAAAAAGAATGTTAGAACTGAAAATCCTTCCCCAAGATCACGTTAGAGGTGGGGAAACTGAGACACGGTGTCCAGAAATAATTGTAGAAAGTCATACAAGCAGAGGTAGGCCCAGGAACAGGTATTCTGATCCCATGATATTTTCTCACCTCTCCAGTCACTGATATACCTAACTGATGGCTGAGGTGGTGTCTGTTCCCATTTCAGTGTTTTCCCCACTTACTTTTCACTCTTTTATGGATCACGGGAAAATCTTTTCTGATCTTTCTCTCCACTGACTAAAGTACAAATTGAGCAAGTCGGGTATTAGATAGGAGTGAGGTTAACAAGTGATAGGAAATTAGATTGAAGAAATTATTAGGGCCAGATCATGGAGGATCTTGTAGGCCAGTCTGAAAAGACTACATTCTATACCATTCAATGGCAGCAAGGAAACATTGAAATTTATTATTTGAGAGAGTGACATGGCTTACTGCCATGCTAAAGCTGGCTCATGAGAGCCAACTGTGCTCATTTTTCCCCCCGATTCTGTGTTTGGTAACACCACATTGGTAGTTTAAAAATTGGCCATGGTGAGAATATTTGTACCAAAAAAATTGGAAAACTACAAATCAGGGATTTGAAATTTCCCCAGAGAGAAGATTGTCAAGTACAGTACACTACTGAGTGGTCAGATGAGTGTTTTCAAAGGGTTGATAGCCAATTTCTGGTAATAATATTGAAGGGAGGAAGGCCAATTGGAGGTTACTAAAATATTCTAAATGAGATATTAGTAGGCCTTATTGTCCAGGGACGGTAGAGATGGAAAAGAGACAGCTTGGAAAGAGTTACAGGGGTTGACTGTGCAGCGTTAGTTGTTTGGGGCTACTGGGTTGATAGTGGTGCCATTTATTGACATGGGAAGCCCATTTGGGAGGGGTAAAGGTTTGAAGTGAATGCTGATGAGTTTCCTTTAGGAAAGGTTGAGTTTGAGCTTCTTCTGAGACATAAAGTTGAGTTGTCAGTCAAGAGATAAACACAGATGTGTGCTCATCGATTTTAACATTAGAAGAGATTATGATCTACTAATATGAATCCCAATATTCAAATGGAATTGGAATTTATCTTGCTCAGTGGCACAGGACTTTAGGATTTCCCTCCATTTTAGCCCCTCTCCCCATCACACATATTCTTTCTTTCTCTGGTATTAAACATCAGTCTGGAAATCCCCATTCTGACTCCAAGAACTTCAGTTGCTCCGTAGTAATTGTTAATTGTTAATTATATCTAGACGTAATTGTTAACAGCTTTGCCCTCTCAAATAATTCATTAATCAAAGCTATTCACACCTTCTGTCCTTCTCTACTTCAGGTTACCTTCCGGTTTAGGATAATCTCTGTTAGGGGAATACTCAGCTGCAGGGCAGATATAGTAGGGGAAAACCTTTCCACAGCCAAAGAGATTCATTTCCATAACTTCCAAGGATCCAAGGAGATAAACTGAGCAAGAGGCATCACATACATACAGCTGAATACTAGCTTCACACCACTTGAAAACAGCTGTTGTAATTCTACTTATGAACCAATGTATATCAATGAAGTCACTCTTAGATTTTGATATTTGCTCTTATAATGGGCTGGAGGAAATCTCAAATCTAAGCAGGTTGTGGGCAATGTCATTTATATTTCAGTATTCTCCAAAGTTAGTTTTTCAAAGACTTTCTTTTCTTTTCTTTTCTTTTTTTATGTGGGTATCGGGAATCAAACTCAGGACCTCGTGCTTGCCAGCAGGCGCTTGTGCCACTGAGCTATCTCACCGGCCCTTTTATTTTTCCTTTATGTGGGTGCCGGGAGTCAAACTCAGGACCTCATGCTTGCCAGGCAGACGCTTATGCCACTGAGCTATCTCACCGGCCCCTCAAAGACTTTCTTTTGTGTGCTACTCTTTTGGCCCTGAGTTTCACTCAATTTTTTTTTTTTTTGTGGGTATCAGGGGTTGAACTCAGGACCTCGTGTGCCAGCAGGCGCCCGTGCCGCTGAGCAATATTACTGGCCCTTTTTTCGTATGTGGGTACCAGGAGTCGAACTCAGGACCTCACGCTTGCCAGGCAGGCACTTATGCCGCTGAGCTATCTCACTGGCCCAACTTATTTTAAATATTATGAAATAGAATTTTCTCACAGTACCACTCATAAGTCTTAAAGTACAGTTGTAAATGTTTATGTGCTTAGTGTATGAAGTAAACATTGACAAATTTAAAGTGAAAAGTGGGCAAATTCATCATAGTGGCAATCATACTCCTTGCATAGTAATTAATAGAACCTTAGATAAAAAATCATTAAGGTTATATATAGAAGACCTAAACAACAATGCCAATCCCCTTGATATAATTACTATCCCTAACAATAACTATAATAATTGTATTGTGTCCATGGTTACAACAGTACCACAATACAATTATTGTAGTTATTAAGACCCTGTTAAGGAGAAATTCCCCTTCTCTACAAGATATCAGGACTTCTTACAAAAATTATAATTTAATTTAAGGTTCTAGAAAAAGAACAGCAAGCTAAACCCAAAGCTGATACGAGGAAGGAATTATAAAGATCAGAGCAGAAATTAATGCCTTTGAGAGTAAAAAAAACTATAATAAGATGCTGGCAAACAGAATAAAGCTAATCATCAAAAAGATTATATACCATGACCAAGTAACATTCATTCCCAAGGAATGAATGGTTTAAAATATGCAAATCAATAAATGTAATACACCACATTAACAGAACCAAGGACAAAAACTACATGATCATCTCAATAGATGCAGAAAAAGCATTTGACAAAGTTCAACACACATGGATGATAAAAACCCTACAGAAAATTGGAATAGAATGTCTTTATCTCAATCTGGTAAAAGCCATTTATGACAAACAAACAGCTAACATACTAAATGGACGAAACCTGAAATCTTTCACTCTAAAATCAGGAAGAAGACAAGGATGCCCACTATCACCACTCTGGTTCAGTATAATTCTGGAAACATTGGCCAGAGCAATTAGATAAGAAAAAGAAATAAGAAGAATAAGGCTAGGAAAGGAAGAAATTAAACTATCATTATTTGCAGATGACATGATACTCTACATAGAAGACCCCAAAAACTCCACCAGAAGACTCCTAGAATTAATAACCAAATTTGGTAGCATAGCAGGATACAAAGTCAACACTCAAAAATCAATAAAATTCCTGTACATGAATAACAAACTCACTGAGACAGAAACTAGGGAAACAACAATAGCATCAAGAAAAATGAAATACTTAAGAATCAATCTAACAAAGCAAGTGAAAGACCTATACATTGAAAACTACAGTACTTTGAAAAAGGACATTGAAGAAGTTATCAGAAAATGGAAAGATATGCCTTGTTTTTGGGTAGGAAGAACCAATATAGTGAAAATGGCCATACTTCCCAAACTGTTATACAGATTTATTGCATCCCAATCAAAATACCAATAGCATTCCTCACAGAACTAGAAAAGAAATCTTGAAATTCATATGGAACCAAAGAAACCTAGAATAGCAAAAGGAATTCTGGGTAATAAAAGCAAGGCAGGTGGCATCACAATCCCTGCTTTGAAATTGTACTACAAAGATACTGTGATTAAAAACATCATGGTACTGGCAAGAAAACAGACCCGATGATAATGGAAAAGTACAGAAGATTCAGAAACAACTCCAAGCACACTCAGCTAACTTATCTTTGACAAAGGGGCCAAACACCTTCACTGTAAGAATGATAGCCTCTTTAATAAATGGTGCTGGAAAAACTGGCTTTACATATGCCAAAGCTTAAACCTAGACCCATATCTCTCACCATGCACCAAGCTAAAATCAAAGTGGATCAAATATCTAAATATTAAAACAGAAACACTTAATCTGCTGGAAGATAGAACAGATAAAACTCTTGAGGACATAGGTGTAGGCAGACTCTATGAACGAGATCCTGATTGCAAAGGAAATATTACAAAGAATCAACAACTGGGATCACATCATATTAAAAAGCTGTTGCACAGCAAAAGAAATCACAGTGAAGAGACACAGTGAAGAGACAACCCACAGAATGGGACAAAGTTTTTACCAGCTGTTCCTCAAACAACTAATATCTAAAAGTTATAAAGACAGACAGACAGACAGACAGACAGACACACACACACACACACACACACACACACACACAAACACACACAAGCCAGACTCCTCAAGTTTAAAGACCCAATCCAAAAATAGTCATTGGAAATCAATAGACTCTTCTCGATGAAGAATTGCAAACAACAAATAAATATATAAAAAAGGTTCAACATCACTGGTGAGAGATGCAAATTAAAACACTAAGATTCCATCTCACTCCAGAAAGAATGGCTATCATCAATAAATGAACCAATAATAAATGGTGGCAAGGCTACGGGAAAAAGAGGAATCCTTCTCCATTTTTGGTGGGAATGTAAATTGGTAAACCACCACAGAAATAAATATGGAGATTCCTCAAAAAAAACCTAAAAGTAGAGGTTCCCTTTGACTGACCGGTTCCCCTTCTAGGCATCTCCCCAAAACAGTTGAAAGAATCAGGCCACAGTGATATATGCATACTCATGTTTATAGTAGTACAATTTATAATAGCTAAATCTTGTAAACAGCCCATCAACAGATGAATATGCTCATCAACAGATGAATGGATAAAGACAAAATTGTATTTATACACCATGGAGTACTACTCTGCCATAGAGAACAATAAACTGGAGACATTTTTAGGTAAATGGATGTATCTCAAGACCATAATTTTAAAAACATTTAATTAAGTTTATTGGTACAATTTAGGTATATACAATGATCACATTCATCATAGGGAATTTGTACCTGTACATAATATACCTTGATTTGTCTTTTTTCCCCTCGCATTCCCCTCTCCTCTGTTCAACCCCCTTGCCCTCCTTATTTACAAAGTTTCATTTCCATTTTATCGTTCTTTTCTCATTTTTCCTTTTCCCTTTGTTTAATGTAGTTGGGTGAACCTGTGTTTGGTGCATAAATACTTATGATTGTTTTCTCTTCTTCTTGGAGTTTTCCCTTAACAAGTATGTAGTGATCTTTTTTTGTGTCTTTTGAACAGTTTTGGCTTAAAGTTTGCATTGTGTGCAAATAAATAGCTACCCCTGCTTTTTTCTGGGTTCCTGTGGCATGGAGAATTGTTTTCCATCCACTGACTTTTAGTGTATGAATTTTGGGGGGTGTTAAATGTGTTTCCTGAATGCAGCATATTGTTGGATTTAGCTTCTTGATCCATTCTGCCAGTCTGTTTCTTTTAATTGGTGAGTTGAGAACATTTACATTGATGGTAATAACTGATACGTATTGGCTTTTCTTTTTCTTGTTGTTTTCCTATTGTTTGTTCTCTGTCTTTCTCCTCTGTTAATTGATTGCCCTGTCTGTATGTCAAATTCTTTATCCATGTTTGGGAATTTTTCTGACATTATTTCTGTGAAGTGGTTTTTAATGGCTTTTGTGCTGCCTCCAGCTTTCTCACTGATTCCAAACAATCTTATGTTGTTCTTCTTTGCTTCATCCTGTAGCTGTTGGATTGATTTTTTGTGGCCTCTTGTGATTTTTAACATATCTTTCTTTTCCTGGTTGATAGTAGCGTTCCCGTCTTCTAGATCTGATATTCTATCCTCTCCTTCATTCAATCTGCTGTGTATACTTTCAGTTGAGTTTCTAATCTCCTGCATTTCTGTTTGGATCTGTTGTATTGACTGCATTTCTTGTCTATTTTTGGCGTTAATGGTTTCCATAGTTTTCCTGGAGCTCCTGTATTTGTTTATCTGTGTCTGCTTTAATGTCTTTTATTTTGATAGTCATTTCTTTTTGTACCTTAGAGATTAGTTTTTCTATGGCCTCTTCCATTTGTTTTTTCACTTCTGTTGCTATCATTTCAGAGAGTTCCAGTGGTTGGCTTCTGATTTCCTCTATCTTTTTGTGCTCTGGACTTGTCCTGGGTGGGCTGGGCATTTGGGATTGCATTTTGCTTCTTCATCTTGTCATTTTCTATTTTATTTTGTTTTCTTTGTTGATGCTTGTAGATTTCTTATGTTAGATAGCCTTATCACTGGTGTCAAGGCTTTCCTAGGAGGTGTCTGTTCCTCCAGATGTCTTCTAGATGTATGTGGTTCTTGGTCTTTATGTCTATCCCAGGAACTGACCTTCCCAATGTATTAGGACTGAGGAGTTGTTATCTAGTTGACTTAGGGCCCATTTCTTTGGTACTGGATTATGGTGATGGGTATGACCCCTTAGAATCGCAGTGTTGTCACACAGCAGGGAAAAACTGGGTATAGCATGTATGACATCCTGGTTAAAGTAGTTCAGTTGGCACTAACAATAGACTCAAGTACAGGCTGGCTACTGACAAACTGTGGTAACTATTAGCCTGATATCTATAACCATAGGAGGAAGGTCTACAGAAACAAAATATAGTCCAACATATACCAGGAACTTGTATGCAATGATTTTCTGCTTAGTAGAGTGATTTTACTCTGTTGTGTGTGTGGGGGGGTGTTCGAGAGGATGGGGGTAGGATGGAGAGATGAATGAGGTTAAATATAGTATGAGCAAGGTTGGAGGCACAGGATGATCATCCAGGTTTTGGGTAATCATAGGACACAGGAGGGAGGATTGGAAGAGAAGGCTTAGGAGTTTTGAAGTGGTCCATAAAGAGAAGAGAATGTTTACCTGCATGAAAGTATAATAAAGTCAAGTGACATAGTTGACCTGAGAGGAAGAGGATGAGTAGAATAAAACAAAAAGAAAGGTTAGAGATCACCTATTGGTTCATATTGCTAATGTTGCATGGGATATTTCCACACCTCTAGTTCTGCCTGTCCATCGTGTGTGCCTTAGCCCAGGTCCTACTGTGTCGCTGGCATTCCTGCAGGTCTCTGGGCCCTGAGTGCCACCAGTGGAGGGAGGGAGGGAGGAGCCAAACTCACACTCCTCTCACCAGCTGCGCCTTCCCAGGGCAATGGAGGGAGGGAGGAGTGCGAACTCAGACTCTTTCACCAGCCAAGCCTTCCTGGGGACCACATAAGCTTAAATACCATATGCTATCTTTCATCTGAGTGAAGCATAGTACAAACAAACAAAATGATATAGGATGGATAGAAAGAGATAAGAGGACAGATCTCTTGCAATACAAAAGTGGTCCAAGGTTAAGTAGGATAAGGGGCGAGGAGGAGGGGAAGGGGAAATAAGAAGAATAAAGATATGCCATGTACATGAACCTAATAACCCTAATTAACGTAAACACTGTATGCCATAACATGAACTAAGACAAATAGTATCAACAAATATGAAAAAAGGAATGGGGAACTGGTGGGGGAGGGGGAGGAGCAGGGAAGGGAAAGGAGATTAAAAAAAAGAAACAAGCTATAATATGTACATGTAACCACTCCAAAGATGATTGTAAACTGCATGAATTGCAAACATGTAGTAACAAAAAATGAATTTTCAATGAAAAAAAAATCCTTATGAAAATACTCCCAAACCCAATTCAACAACACATTAAAAAAAGCATCCACCATGACAAGGTTTTATTTCAGGGGTGCAAGGATAGTTAAATATATACAAATCAATAAACATAATACACCACATGAGTAGAATCTAAGATAATCACATGATCCTCTCAATTGACACAGAAAATGCCTTCAGCATCCCTTCATGATAAAGGTCCTGAAACAACTAGGTATTGAAAGACAATATCTCAATATAGCAAAGGCCATATGTTCAGTGTGATTGAAATATACAGTAAATGTATAAACTAAAAAAAATTATTGGGGCTGGAGATTTAGCTCAGTGGTGCAGCGCCTGCCTGGCAAACGTGGTCTTTAGTTTGATTCCTGGTACCTCCTTTCCCGCAAAATTATTGCAGTAAAAGACACATTGCCATTAATTTCCTTCAAAATATGCCCTTTCGGGCCGGTGAGATAGCTCAGCAGCATAAGCGCCTGCCTGGCAAGCACGAGGTACTGAGTTTGACCCCCAGTACCCACATATGAAAAAAGGGCTGGTGATATCGCTCAGTGGCATGGGCGCCTGCTGGCGCGCGAGGTCCTGAGGTCGACCCCTGGTACCCACAAAAAAAAATGCCCTTTCATTTCAAACACATATATCTTATCATTCTTGCAATTTTCTGAAGCAATTCTGGAAGTCCTTTTTCATGGCTGACTCAATATCCTGAACTGATTAAAAATACTTTCATGGTCATTTTTACCTTCAGTAGAGCCAGAAGTCACATGGTTCCAGACCTGGTGAATAAGGTGGATTAGGGAACACACAGTAATGTTTTCATGAGTGTGTCTTTTCCATTGGATGGCACTCAGAAGCAGCATTCACTATAGTTTTGGTTGGACCTCATAAAGAGACTCACGACAGAGGACTTCCAGAACTGCTTCATTAAGTGGCAAGAAAGATGGGATGAGTGTGCTCAAAATGAGGGGGAATGTTCTGATGGGGTTAATGGTAATGTGTTTTTGGTGTAAAAATTTTAAAAATTTAAACATTCACCATATATTTTGATCACTGATATAACAAACCCACAGCCAACATCATTCTGAATGGGGAAAACCTGAAAGCATTCCTCGAAAATCAAGAATGAGGCAAGGACACTCACTTCACCTGTTCAATAACGTTCTTGAAATTTTAGCTAAAGCAATTAGACAAGAGGAAAAAAGAAAGGGATACAAATAGGAAAAAAGGAGTCAACTTATCTGTATTTGCAGGTGATATGATCCTATACTTAGAAGACTAAAAGATTATACCAAAAGAATTTTAGAGCTAACAAACTAATTTGTCACAATAGTAGAAAATAAAATCAACACACAAAAATCAACAGCTTTTCTATATTCCAACAGTAGAGTATCTGAGAAAGAAATCAGGAAAACAATTTTATTCATAGTAGATTCAAAAAGTAAAATGCCCAGAGATCAAGCTAACCAAGGAGGTGAAAGACTTCTATGACAAAAATCTCAAGACACTGAAGAAAAAGTTAAAGTGACACTAGAAGATGGAAAGGAACCTCCTCTCTCCACTGCTCCATGTTTATGGATTGGAAGAATTAATCTTGTTAAAATAGTCATATTACTAAAAGTTATCTTCAGAGCTACAGATTCAGTGCAATCTGCATCAAAGCACAAATGATGTCCCTCATGGAACTAGGAAAAAACTTTAAAATTCATATGGAAACACAAAAGACCCAGAATAGTCAAAACAATCCTAAACAAAAGAAGCAAAGCTGGAAACATCATAGTATCTAGTTTCAAAATATACTACAAAGTGATAATAACAAAACAGCATAATACTGGGATAAGAATGGACATGTAAAACAATTGAGCAGAATAGAGGAGAAAGAAACAAACCCATGTAACTCTGGCTCTGGTTCTGGACAAAGACACCAAAAACATACATTGAAGAAAAGACAACCTCTTTAACAAATGGTGCTGGGAAAACTGGATATCCATTTGTAGAAGATTGAAATTAGATTGCTGTCCTTCACCCTGTACACAAGGAATTCAAAATGAATCAAAGACCTAGGCATAAGACTCAAAACTTTGAAACTGCTAAAAGAAAACAAGGGAAACACTTGACGTCATAGGTACAGGCAAAAACTTCCTGAATAGGATTCCAATAGCACAGGAAATTATAGCAAGGACCAACAAATATGACTATATCAAATTTAAAAGTTTTTACACAGCAAGGGAAATAACAAATAGAGTGAAGAGACAACTTACAGAATGGGAGTAAATCTTTACCAGCTACTCTTCTGACAGAGGATTAATATCTGAAATATAAAAACTCAAAAACTTAAAACTAAAAAATCAAATAGCTCAATTAATAAATGGGCAAATGAATTGAACAGACATTCCTCAAAAGAAGAAGTACAAATGGCCAATTAATATATGAAAAAATGGGGTCGGTGAGATGGCTCAGCGGTGTAAGCACCTGCCTGGCAAGCGTGAGGGCCTGAGTTCGACTCCCAGAACACACATATGAGAAAAGGACTGGTGATATCGCTCAGTGGCATGGGCGCCTGCTGGCGTGCGAGGTCCTGAGGTCGACCCCCGGTACCCACAAAAAGAAAAAAAAAAAAAAAAGAAAAAATGTTTAATGTCTTTTAACCATTAGGAAAATGCAAATCAAAAGTATATGGAGATTCCAAATCACCCCGTCAGAATGGATATAATGAAAAATATGAAGCATAATATACGCTGGCAAGGATATAGGCAAAAAGAATCCTCTTACACTGTTGGGAGGAATGTAAATTAGTACAGTCAGTATGGAGGTTCCTCAAAAAACTAAAAACACATTTACCATTTGATCCAGCTACACCACTCCTTGGTAAATATCCCAAATCAGTATACTATAAGGATACCTGCATGTTTATTGCAGCATAATTCACAATAACGGAGATATGGAACTGGCATAAGTGCCCATCAACAGGTAAATAGATAAAGAAAATGTGGTATATATACACAATGAAGTACTTTTCAGCAGTAAGGAAGAACAAAATTCTATCATTTACAAGAAAATGGATAGATTTAGAGACCATCATGTTGAGTGAAATAAGCCATACTCAGAAAGAAGAATATCACAAATTCTCCCTCATATGTGAAATCCAAAAAAAGATGACAAGAACATAGGTGGGAGACAATTATTAGACAAAAGGAAGGAAATAAGAGGGATGCAGAGGTGGTGTAAGGGTGGGTAATATGGAGGACAGATATGATCAAATATAAATTATATGCATTAAAACCCCCAAAAAAGTGAAACTAGGAGGAAAGGCAGGGCAAGGGAGTATCGGGGATGAAAATGATCAAAGTGTGTTATATGTATGTACAAATTTGCCAAAATGAAACAAAAAACAAATTAAAACTAGCATTTATCAAAAGGTTACTGAATGCCAGGCTCTGTACTAAGCCCTTTTTCCAATATTATCTCATTTGGTCATCACAACTTTTCTGTGCAAAGAGTTACAAACCTTAGACTAGTTAAGTGACTTCTGAAAATTCACATCCCTAGTTACTGGTAAAACCAAGTCTTTCATCCTGGTCTGGCTGGCACTAAAATCCAGGCTTTTAACTCCACCTTCATCATCATCTTTGTCTCAAGTAATATCACCACACATACTGCAGAAGTCTGAGCACCCTTTTCCTCTCCACCAGGGGTAAGGAGTTATCTTTACAGAGTTCAGCCTTTCCTGCTCATGGAAGAGTTCTTGGGGAGTTGGTGACCACAAGTCCTACTTTGTTTAGCCCCCTGGGTCTTTAGCTTTAAAGCCTCACTCTGGAGCCCTGCTCTAGCCAGTCAATTTGAGAAAAGCTTGTTTCACTTCCTTGTTCCTTAGACTGTAGATGACAGGGTTGAGGAAGGCTGTGGCAATGTTATAGAAAAGGGCCATTTTCTTGCCACTGTTTGATAAGGAGCCAGAGCCAGGGCTCATGTACATGATGATGCACGGAATGGCAAACATGGTGACCACAGTAATGTGGGAGGCACACGTGGAGAAGGCCTTGATCCGGCCCTGGGCTGAACGGATCTTCACAATGGTGGCAAAGATGTTGCCATAGATGATGACAATCAGGGAGAGAGGCACCACAATGACATTGAAGCCTGTGATGAAGTCCACTAGGTCATTGAGGGATGTGTCTGCACAGGCCAGTTTCAGAACAGCAGGAACTTCACAGAAGTAGTGGTCAATTTCATTAGGACCACAGTAGGGCAAATGCATCGCAAAGAAGGTATAGCACAGGCCAGCAACCACACCATAACCTGCACAGATACCCACCATGGAGAGGCACATCCCATGGCTCATGATGACCTTGTACCTGAGAGGGTGGCAGATGGCCACATACCTGTCCATGGACATCATGGAGAAAAGCCAGGACTCAGTGACCCCAAAGAAGAGGAAGATGTACATCTGGGCCACACACCTAGCAAAAGAGATGGCCCTCTTCTTGCTGAGAATATGCACAAGCATCTGGGGCACAGTGGTGGTGGTGTAGCACACATCGAGCATGGAGAGGACGCTGATGAAAAAGTACATGGGTGTGTGGAGACGCGAGTCCTGGTGGATGAGTGTGATCAGGAGGCTGTTGCTCACAAGGATCAGCATGTAAAAGACTAAAAAGAAGGTGAAGAGCAGAGGGTTGGTCCTGGGGTTGGAACTGAAGCCCAGTAGAATGAACTCTGTCACAGTTGACTGGTTAAGCTCCTGCATTGTAATCTGCCTGTTAAAAGTTTTAGGATATGTGATTTATTGAGCGTCGGTGTCAAAGTTGCATAAAGAATTTGCGCGCTCTGTTTCATTTAAATTATCTAACAGTATCCTGATTCGGATCAGGAGATAGAGGGACCAACATACAGTTCCCAACTGTAGTCTGAGATCTGGCTCAGCATTCAACTGAGGGTCATACTGACGAAAATGGTGAAGGCCAAGCTGGGCATGGTGGGGCTCACATGGCTTTATTTTCTCTGTTATTTATCCCGTTTTCTGTTTTCTCTTGGGGCTACAGAAATTGCTAGTCCTTGTATGAATAAGGATTAGGATTTGGGACTATTCTCTTCACGAATTCGGTTAAAGTTTTTGTCACTGACAGGATTAGGGTTAAGGATATCACTGGGCATTAAAGTCAATGCTATGTACAATAAAGGCCAGAGTTAATTTTTTTTTTTTTAGTGGGTACCGGGGGTTGACCTCAACACCTGGCATGCCAGCAGGCGCCCGTGCCACTGAGCGATATCACCAGCCCTTTTTTTCGTATGTGGGTTCCGGGAGTCGAAGTCAGGACCTCGCCCTTGCCAGGCAGGCGCTTATGCCGCTGAGCCTGGTGACTGATTCCATGGTGTTATCTGTCATTCAACAATTTTTACAAGCATGATCACTGTGATGTTGTCTGTGCCAGTGTGAGGGTTGTTATTCTAGATATTGGACAGGATATTTTATAGTTAAGATCTTGGATAAACTTAGTATAGTTCTATGAACAGTTTTTAAAATTACCAAAATAAAAATATTTATCACACTGCATATATATAAAGAGGATATACTCTTCATAATATAGTACAACATGTACAATTAATTTTTTGGCTGTACATTCTTAATGAAGACTTCAAAAACTCTCCCTTTTACACTGTCAATATGGTGCCAATAAATTGAATATATAGAGAACGAATATACAGAGATTTTTGTTTGGGTTTACTTTTTAATATTCATTATCTCTCTGGTTTTATGACTCAGAAAAATTTATATTTTGAAACTAACACATTCAAAATACTAGATTTTGTGGGAAACTATGCAGAAGTAAATCCATAAAAAGTAGAGTTTAGTGAAAAGTGCAATTTATTAGGATGGGTTAATGATGCATGGCTGAGTGCACTGTCTTAGCTGACCTCCTTATCTGTTTTTGACAGATTTGGTAGGTACCCAATTTGGTACCCTGGATTCATATCTTTCTTTCAACTTCTTTGTGAATTGTCACAGAAACATTTAAAATTGCATCTCCAGCAACTATCTTGTCTTTATAAAGAATATTTTGCACTAACAGTTGACATCATGCTTCATGCTAAGTCTGTACAGCATGTACGGAGTCTGTGGGCCACGTACAATGCACAGACAGGCTTTGTTCCAATTGCCTAGTATGGGAATGCTTAACTCCTAATATTTTAAACTATTTAGCTTATCCATGTGCTACTAGACTTTCAGGATCACGAATTAGATTTGGCCATAAGGGCCCATGTTTATATTATTGGCAATAGTCAGGAGGTGAGTATGTGATTTTCCTTTTGAAGGAAACTTGAGCTCCTTCACCTCTCAGTTTGAAATATTCCTGTTCCTTTATTGTTATTTTTTATAGATTAGTTTTATGCACTTGTATATGACCCCTCTGGCATTGGTGGTCTCTGTTCTAGTGGCATAGTAAAGTTATGTGTTGCTCTATCCACTGTTCTGTATCACTCAGAATATTTTATCCAAGGGAATATGGGTGGATATGACAGAGGAAGATCAAAGATGAACCTGGAGAAGGGCCTGCAAAGAACAGAACAGAAAGCTCCTCTGGCTCCCTAGGCTGTGCTCCACTGGGCTGTTCTTAGGAATCAGCTTATATAGGTTAATATAAAAGCATTTCTTGATTAAAATAAGAGTGTTTTGGATAAGAGGTTACCTGGGAGGAAACAGACCAAGGACGTAGCCTAGTTAACTCCTCACATACAAAAAAGTTCACCCAGGAGACAGACTGGTCACTCAGGTTAGAATGACTCAACCTGGGATGAGACAAGAGCAGTTTAGCAAGGGGAAGACTGTGGTCACTATGAGAAAAGAGAGACAAGCTTAGACTCTGGATTCCCAGGGCATAGGAGACCTCTCAGGATGGAAACTAAGGAGAAACAGGCTCAAGCTCAGGTCATTGCTGCACGGGGCACGTGGTGAGGCAAGGAAAGCCCTGGATGTGGAGCCAGGCTGACCAAAGCTCCACGAACAGCTTTGCAGTTCTTCCTATGTAACCTGTGCAAGTCACTTCAGCTCTCTGAGCTTAGCAGGCTTACTTTGTGCAGTGGGAATGTCACAAAGTGGCCGGGAGGTTGGGGATGATAAAAGAGTCCTGGGTCCATGCCTGTGAACAAAGCAGGCGGTGAATAAACACACAGAAACACACAACAGACTGCTGGTGTCTCTGCTGAGCCCAGGAGGTGGGAACATAAACCACAGAGACACTTCTTTGCCTCCTAAACCACGCAGAAAGCCCAGCAAGTGCACCAGCTGTGGAGGGGAGGGACCGGACTGCACAGGTGCAGCTAGTCAGGGAAAGGCCCAGGTCCACTCTGAGCTCCCCACGTGTACAGGCTCCCTCATCAGAAGCCCAGACCTCGGCTGCATGACTTACAGCAGGTGGTCCCAGGACCAGATGAGACACCCAACGACTCCCAGCTGCCAAATACCTCCCCACCAGCTGTCAGCCAGCCAGGGTAAAAAAAAAAGCCTTTATCACATTAATTATAAAAGAGATCAGCCTCTGAGCATGCACACAAAGCCTTTACATTTGTGTCTAAACAGCTGTCCTGGTTACTGCTCCTGTTTATGTCCTTATAAAAGCTGGGCATGTATTCTTGCTGGTCCTTAGTTTGATGTGTGACTTTGGGGAAATCATCTAACTTCCTTGGTCCTCATGATCTCACCTGTAAAACTAGGGTGGTAGATGATGTGCAATGGTGCCTCTAGAACACACACTCAACACTTTCTGCTTTTGCCTAGAATTGGGGCCAGGGGGTGGGGCTGTAGAGATAGAACAAAGGGCACCAGGCCCCATGATCCCACCTCTCCCGAGGTGACTCATATGGACTATGGCTACACATCCTCCAAGAAGGACATTCAAGGTTGAAACAGGCAGGGAGGTGTGCACGGTGAGGACAACTCTCTCTTCCAGCCTGGGCACTTCGTGAGAATAGAACTGGGAATGCATGTTGGACTGGGTGACCATTTTCTTGTGAAGCATAAAATCTTACAATTTGAGATATACAGTCATACTTTGGTACTCAACTGTTTGAAATTTGTCAAATTCGATACTTCGTTTATTTCGATGTGAGATTTTGTTTGTACCCACTGTTTGGTACTCCATGCTCAAGCTAGAACTTCTCGGTGCTGCTTGCCTGCTACACTTTCCGGTCAAAATAATTTGTTTGGTACCCATTATTTTTGGTATTCATTTCACTTTCCAGAATGAATTAACAATGAGTACTGAGGTTCCACTGTATACACTTTCAATCTTTTTTAAGCTCTCAAACCTTTTTGTCAAGATAAATTTCTGCAGGAGCTGGGAAGTCACTCTAACTACCCTCACTTGGATGCCCTCAACCCCTTATCTTACTAGTTAAAGCCCCCTTGGACTTCAATTTGATAACCACTAGTACAGTCCTCTCATTTTGCCAAAGCACAGAGAGAGGAAGCAACTGGGATGAGGCTGTGCAAGAAAACAATGTCTGAATAGGGCGAGCACCAAGCAGACTGTCCCCCAGGCCAACCTCTTACAGTCCTAAGTGCTGTTCTCAGAGATGAATCAGGACATGCGACCTGGGGACAGAGGGAACCTGATGCTGTGGACCATACCAGCTCTTGAGATATGGGGCTCTTACACAAGGGCTATGATGAGAGAGGCCGCCCCATCTTACCTCCAGTTTGCGCCTGCTGGCTGAGGGCAGAGGCTGCGGCAACAGTGCAAGTGACAAGTCTCTGTTTCCCCAGGTTTTCTTGCCTTTTGATGAATTCTTCATCCAGAGCGCAGTGCGGGGACTAGTTTCTACTCTCACTTTCCTTGGCCGGCTCGGCTCGCTGTGTGCTCAGGCCCATCGCTTGGCCTCTTGGAGCCAGCGACAGCTAGATCTGTTGTCAATGGGGTGAGAAGTCAGATTGTTTGAAAGGTCCTGGTACAGGGTAAGTGCGTCCCCCAGGTTGACTGATACCGGGCTGGGTTACTAGCTTTAGTCCCTTGCCACAATATAATAGAAATCAGAAATATTGTTTGCATTTTTATTTTGGACCCTTATATTTATCTCCTCCTCACATCTCCTCTGCTGCTGTAGCCTACAAGATGAAAGACTCAAGACAGCCAGTTTTATTTTATTTTATTTTATTTTTTGTGGGTACTGGGGGGTCGACCTCAGGACCTCGCGCGCCAGCAGGCGCCCATGCCACTGAGCGATATCACCGGCCCCTTTTTCGTATGTGGGATCCGGGAGTCGAACTCGGGCCCTCGCGCTTGCCGGGCAGGCGCTTAAGCCGCTGAGCCATCTCACCGGCCCCAGTTTTATTTTTTACCTTTGCCATTTACTGACCTCAACACTATGCTGGTTATTATTCCTTATCATAGGAAGAGGAAGTTGATTGCAGTACTACCTGGTTCTTAAAATACATGCATTCTCCTTTTTCTTCCCTTCTGCTTTTGCCAGTCTTCCCACCTTCCTCTTCTCTCTAGTATCAGCAGAGGCCCTTAGGGATAAGAATGGTCCAGAGAATAGGTAAAATTAGAAAGCAGAGAGAATGATGAAAAAAGATAGGAGAGGGAGAACACAAAGTAGAGACAGGAACAAAGAGAACTAGAACCTGAGGGGCACAGGGGCCCATTCGGGAGAGTACAGTGCTGATCACAGGGGATGGTGTGGAGAGAGAGGAGTGGGGCTCACAAGGCGTTATAGGCAGGACAGTGTTCCTTGCTGTCTTTATGTTAGAAGAATGACAGAGGACTGCTTATAAACTACATAGGAAAGGAGACATTGAGACCTGATGGGAGATTGTTGGAGGGGGGGACCAAAAATGGCAAGGAAACAAAAGAAGAAGGCAGAGAGAGAAAAGAAAAGGCAGAGATGTCTGCGATGCTGAGCAAGTAGATGTGAAAAGTGTGAGAGATGTAGGAGGCTGAAAACAGGATAGTTGGACCTTGAAGAACAAGGCGGGGGTGGTGAGAGAAGAGAGAGGGTGAGAAATTGAGAAACCAGATAAGGGGAAATAGGGGAAGAGTGGGGTTGGGGGAGAGGAGAGTGTCAGTCCTGGAGTAAGAGCCTGAGGGCAGGCAGATTGGGTGACTGTAGACAGTGGACAAGGAGAGAGCTGGATAGTGGTGGAGGCCAGAGATGCAGATGGTGGAGGAGGATGGGCAGAGAACCAGGCTCATGTGGGTGACCCACAAGAGGAAAGCACTGAGAATCAGAAAGGGTGAGCGCAAGAGGAAAGATCAGAAGTGGCTAGGGAGTCGGGGCCGTGCCGCAGGCAAATCCAAAGGCAGAGAGAGCCTATGGGTGAAAATTGGAGAGGTCAAGGGAGAACGAAAGGCAGAAAGAATGAGTTAAAGCTCAGGCAGATAACATCAGAGCCAGAGGAGGGAGAAACTGGACAAAAACTTAGGAAACAAAGACAGCCAACAGAAGCAGAATTGGAGAGAAATGGAAAGCGGGAAAGAAGAGACAGAGAGATAACAGCAGGCTGATGGAAAGCAAAAGGGGGCTGGACGGATTCACAGAGATGGAGACCGCTTCAGGCAGCACATGTGTGCTCGCATGGACATGGAGAGGGAAGGAGGCGCACCAGGCAGCCATCAGCAGGAAGTGCAGAACAGCCGAGGGCAGCAAGGCTGGAGATGGGTGCAGTGGGCAACTCCCCAGGAGGACTGGGGACCCTGCTGCCCTCAGCTTACTCCTGCAGGGAAGATGGTACGGGCAGGTCCCCTCAGCCTCAGGGGGCCACTTCTGTGTGTCAGTGGGCCCAGGGGTTCTAGGTAGGACACTCTCTGTAGACAGCTCAAGACTAGAGAGAAAGAACTGAGCTCCTGTGTGTCTCATTCCCCAAGGGCACTCAGACTGTCCCCTTGCCTGGGGCTCAAGTCAGGCTGGGGAGGCGGCATGGGGGCATATGTGCTGGGCTTACACAGTGCCCCAGGGCAGGTCTTTTCTCAGTGGCTCCTCCTTCACCAGGAGAACAAATGAGGTCCCCCAGGAAGTCTGGGTGATAAAGACCATGACGTGGTCCTGCCCCAGTGCTGGGATATCCCCAGGGCTGTTATACCCAGTAGGTGCCGTAGGCACAGTGTCCAAGGCCCTTGAGCTTTCAGGGTCTATGGATGTGTTAGAGACTTCAAAGAAAAAATTTTAGGCTCAAAAATAGGCATCGTTCAACATGCTAAAAATATCACTTTCACTTGTTATTTCGTTAAACAGCCTTGAAATTAGAGGTTTTCACAAAGTCATAGTCTAAAAGTTACCTACTCTAAATAAATTACAGTGGTTTTAGAGTTGCTACAGTTTGGATCGACTATCTGTTCCCGGGATTCAGCCCCATCTCTTTTGTAGGCATTCTCAATTTTTCTAAACCTAAAGTAAAGCATGTAAACTGATAATGGAATATAAATGATTATATATAATTTTCTCATGGTTTCCTCTCAAGATTATGTGGATTTCTATTAAAACTTCTGAAGTAAAATGATTCTCAATCTATTAAAAAATAGGCATCATGAAAAATGAAAAATAAACATTAGAAATGTTAAAATGACTATTAAACATAACTTTCTTCAGTCAACTCTAATTCATTAAACTCTTTCACAGTTATATATTAATTGTCGTGAGTGTGGAACAAGAGTGCATTTTAATATGTATCTTACGTAGATAAGCCTGTGTAAGTCTTAAGCTCCCCAGTGGCCTCTTGGATCTCAGCTCTCTGAGTGTGCGTTTTGGAATTTCACATCAATCTGTGAGAGGCTTTTCTCTTGCACATGAAGAGCATAGGAGGAGAGAAAGGGCCAGAAATGTGGTAGAGAAGATTCAAGGCAGACAACAGAAAGAACTTCCATCTTGGCATTCTGAGTCAGAGTGAGACAGCAGGGAAGAGTGCGGAGCCCCACTTTTGACATCTTTGTCCAGAGGGGAGGGAGGTGCTCAGTCCTTGCTGGAGAACAAAACAAACAAAACAAAGCAAAACAAAACACCAACTTCATGCTCCATCTTTTCTAAGTATGAGAAATTCACTGGTTCCTGGAGACCCAGGGATCCTCTGGGGGACCAGAGTTACACATGAAACATGACCAAAATCTTACTCCAGGAGCCAGGCTGGGACATCAGAGGAAATCTAGGGCCACACATGGCAACTGGGGGAGATGCTGATTTGAGTTGAGCCCAGGAGTCCAGCCCTGGGACAGGAGGGTGCCTTTGACTGGGTTTGCTGTCTCCTGTGCTCCTGTTCCAGCACCCTGAGGCCTGGACACCCTGCTCAGTGAGAGTCTTTCTCCTGTTTCATGTTGCTCTGATCCTGACCCAGGGTGGGGCCCAGCGCAGCACTGATTCACCATGGGGACTTGAGGATTTGGTGGTGTCCGTGTCCAGCTATGTCTGATCCAGGATCTATTGAAGACCCTCAGGGTCACTGGCCTTTGCCTCCCCACAGGGAAGCTTTCACCCCAGTAGCCTTCTCACACCGTAGCAGGGAGGCTGATTTCTTTTCCGGCATTGCTCTGCCCCCACCTGGAACCCTCTCTCCATGGCTGTCCAGTCCCAAGCACTCAGTGACTCTAGGCCTGTGACCCATCTCCCTTTCAAATGGTAGGGCCTGAATTCATGCAGGTGCTGCAGGCCATAAGTGTCCACGTGGCTGCTATAGCCATTTTTCTAACTAGCAGCCCTAACTGTTCCTCTACTACTCAGGAACCTCCAGTGATTTCCATCTGTGGAATTCAATCTTAGCTCCTCTGTCTGGCAGCCAGAGCGGATTTCTGTCCAGCTTTCTAGGCTGCACACCGCTGTGCAGATCTTTGACTTCCACTTTGAACTCTGGGCAGCCAGAACCACCTGTAGATGCCTCCTTTGTGGTGCTCCCTTGATCTGAACTGCTCTACCTCAGCTTCCTGTGCCTGCCTCCGAACCCACCTCAATGCTCCCTCCTCCTAGAAACCTTTCCTAGTAAACAAATGACCTTCCTCTGGAGTCACCTGCTGTCATGCTCTGCACAGCTCCTCCATGACTCTCCCTGCCTTCTGGCTAGCTCTTTATTCAGGAGAACTGCCCAGCATCGTTTATCAGGGTCCTTTCTGTGCCATGGTTTCCTGGATTAGTTGATTGATTCTAAACACTCATTGGTGCAAATTGTGCCAGATATTCCTGGCTACTGGATACTAAAGGTGAACAAGACTTGGTCCCTGATTCTGCTGAGGATGAGCTTGAGTTTCTTTGAATCCTAAGGATACAGCCTGATTAAGTTT
Organism: Erethizon dorsatum; assembly: GCA_028451465.1. Lineage (NCBI taxonomy): Eukaryota > Metazoa > Chordata > Mammalia > Rodentia > Erethizontidae > Erethizon > Erethizon dorsatum. The sequence continues at coordinate 100,629,399 of CM051827.1, read as the reverse complement.
TTAGAGTGAACGTATCCATGTGATTACCATCAGATCAAGACAGAGCATGACCAGTAACCACAGACCTCCTTCATGGGCCCTCCTGGTTGCTCTGAATATTTGCTATGTCAAAGAAAAGACGCTTGGGGTCAGGATTCCAAGCTGACACCTTAAGCTAATTGCCAAATATATTAAGTGGATGGAGTAGATGCCCAGGATGCTTTTCAGTCTGCAGTCAGGTGAATTCCATGATATTGACAGCAGTCCCAGATTCAGCACAGCAAGACTGGAGTTCAATGAACTGATGAGGTTATGTGTTTAGGTAACTGTTTATGTTGTTTTTGATGTTTATTTGTTATGGATCTATGAAAAGAGACTTCTTCTCAAGCTATCTCTAACATAAATTAAGTAAATGGCTTTTTTTTGTAAACTAAAATTAACTTTTTTTTCAGTGTGGAGGACGGAACCCAGGGCTTCATGTACAGTAGGCAAATCCTGTACCATTTAGCTATATCTCCAGGTCAAAATGAATCAGTTTTAACTTTTAACTGATTTTTACTTGAGCACTGAATTCAGCATCTCAAATTGGTCTCTGTAGTTTTCATAACAACATAGTTATTAGCATACCTTGAATAGAATATGCTTCTTTTTAATAAAGATATCCTTGATCACATTGATAATATAACCAAGGCCATATTTTAAAGTGAGTATCTTATAATCAGGCCTAGTGAACTGAGGGCTGACTTTACTTGTGAAGCCCATTTGTACAAATCCTTCCCAGGAACGTCAACCTGGTATCTGCTTTGCAAGAATGCAAACTTACAGTTGGCAAGGAGAGTCCCCTCCTGGCCAGGGCAACCTCAGCAAATTTGGGGGCCTCGATAAATGGGCAGTCTTAACCATTTGGGGTTTTTTTTTTTTTGTGGGTACTGGGGGTCGACCTCAGGACCTCGTGCGCCAGAAGGCGCCTGTGCCGCTGAGCGAGATCACCGGACTTTTTTTTGTATGTGGGTTCCGGGAGTCGAACTGGGGCCCTCGCGCTTGCCAGGCAGGCGCTTATGCCGCTGAGCCATCTCACCGGCCCACCATTTGGTATTGTGAATAAAACATGAAAGAGAATTTCTTGGGCGTGGTTTTTCAGCTTCATTGTAGCAAATGACAATGTATTTTGAAAGTCCAATGTGGTATTTCTTACTAAAATTTCTGGTTAAAATTTAATTCTATGCTTCTAGATTTGCAAAGCAAACTCAAGGAATCTTCTATGGGTAAGATTCTTACTATACCTATTTAAACAATAAGGCCAGACATAACATAACCACCTTTTTTGCCATTAAATACAATCTTTGGAGATGACGATCACAAAGGAGAGCTATGTCAGAAAAAAAGCATCTAAGGCTTGCAGAAGGGCAGAGAGGATTACTCAGAGCCTCTCTGTACAGTGCTGGAAGTTGTCTAGAGATCTCAGGGGGTTGTATGACGTTACGGGGCTGTGTTCCTTCGCCTGACTTTCTCTGGACTGAGGTACTGCAGTTCTGCAGGTTTTGCTGTTAAATTACAGAAAATTAGGAGACATGCAAATGATTACTGTCCACAGTAATGCAAATGAACCCTACTTAATTCATAACACTAAGTGAAATTTGTTCACCTGCAAAAATAAATTTCTGGATGTCAAATTTTCTTTTGAACTAGCCCTAACATTATATTGATTCCTTCATAAATTGATGAGCATGGTGAAATCTTTGACTTGCGTCCATTTCATAACCACAAAGGAAAAGATGCATAAGTTTATCTACATTAAATTAAGAATTGTTCTCATCAAAAATAATTTCTATTTTATTCTACTCTAATAAAAGAGAGTGAATAGAATACACTTCAGCAATAAAATTAAAGCAACATGGATAAATGTCCAAAAACTGACTGTTAAGTGACTAAAATAATAACTTATTGAATACTTAGTGAATAACTCAACACTGAATATGGGAACGGATACATTATTTAGGATTTTATATATACTTAAAAAATAAATAGGGCCAGTGAGATAGCTCAGCAGCATAAGCGCCTGCCTGGCAAGCGCGAGGGCCCGAGTTCGACTCCCAGAACCCACATACGAAAAAAGGGTCGGTGATATCACTCAGTGGCACGGGAGCCTGCTGGCGCGCGAGGTCCTGAGGTCAACCCCTGGTATCCATAAATAAATAAATAAATAAATAAATAAATAAATAAATAAATAAAAGCAATTTAAAAATTGAAACCTGAAACCATAGATCCTGGAATAAGCTCCAGATCCAAGGTAATAGATGATTTTCTTCCTATTGTTTGTTTCTGTTTCATCACATTTTAAGACTAAACATGTACTACTCGTGTAACAAAGAAAACAAGTAATAAACTCATTGAAGATATTTCCCATGCATGTAACTGAGAAAGTATCTATGCCCAAATGTATAATAGACTATAAATCAAGAAAAGGCAGGCAACATTTGCTACTTGTTACTCATTATGATAAGCCCTTTATATTTATTTTCTCACTTAATCCTTCTGACAGCCTTGGAGGGAATATACTATTTCCCCAATTTACAGATGAGGAAATTTAGGCTCATGAAGGTTAGGAAACTTGCTTGTTCTCACTGAGTTAATAAAGGATAGAGCTGGCATTGAACCCTGAGTTCTGATTACAGAGCTTGCTTCACTGCATAATCCTATTAATAACCTTAGGAAAAGATGTTAGCAGTTAAGTATTGAAGGCAAAGGATTTCTTTACAAAAACTATGTCTTGCACTTCATGGCCAATACTTAACTAATGCTTAACTAGCTGTCAGGGAACTGCAAATGAAACAGAAAGCATTGTTACTGCTTTTCATCTATAAGATGGATAAAACGTTAAGATGTTTGATATTAGATGAAGACCTTCAAGTGCTGGTGAGGGTGGGAAGCGTAAATTTGTATAACTACTTGAAAGCATAACTTAGAGGTATGTCGTAATGTTGAATTTTTTTTTGATTCTACAATCTGCAAGGTCTACTTCTAATAATAAATCCTAGAAAAATATTTATATATGGAGAAATGTCCAAAGACATGTTTTGAAAAACTGGAAAGAAACAAATGTTAAATGAAAGAGAATTAGTAAAATGTGGTATATTTAGATTCTTGTTAAAGAGAATGAGTTAGATCTATACTTATCAAATTAGTAGATGTCAGAGTCAAGATGTTGAGTTAAATGCTTTTTAGATTCATACTGATACTATGCTACCATTATAAAACGTAAATGCCTACAAGAACAATTCTATGCATTGCTCACGAATATAATATATGTGAGCAAATATTAAAAATAGATTGAATAGATTTCAGTTTATTGAAAGTGATAGAATCTGGCAAGGTGGAAATATTTAAAAGGCAGTTTAACTTTATCTCTTATCTAATCCTTGTAAAAAAGAAAGAAAAAAGAATTGGATAGCATATAGCAAGTGTATATTTGGAATGGGAGAAATTGGAGTCTTTATTATTTTCTATAATTGCTCTATTTTTTGTGTAATTATTCTCTCTCTGTTTCACACTGTCAATATATGTTTATAGATATATAGATGTAGACATTTAGATACATGCATAATAATACATACTTTTTACATATTTTTGTTTTATGAAATATGTTTCCTCCAAATAAAAGTGAGATTTGAAATGTAAATTGTGAAGTGAGAACTTGTCATTTTTAAAAAACTGAGCCAAGCCTAGACCAACTATTAGCCACATTTGTACACAGATATGTTCATAATAAATTGAGCTCAGATATTATGGCACCTAGTTCGAAAAGCAGTGGTAGATGTTATCTACATGTACTTGTCGCACAGTGACACACAGTATCTTCTCTGAAGAATCTGCCTGTTCTTTATGTCACTTTCATCCCAGATTCCATTATACTGTAGGTAAGTGTGGAGGACCACCTGGATGACTCTTCTTGAAAGAAGAACAATTATCTCCATTTTGGCTAAACCTGGCCCTATTTCCATGTATTGATACATACAGAGCTGGCTAGGACTTTTCCTTATTCTTTCGATTGGCTTTAAGCAATGCAATGTGGTCCAGCTAATGTGCTGATGTGTAGTCTTTGAAGCAAGGTCAGTGTTTCCCCACCCCTGTAGCTCCCAAAACACATGTGTGAGCCTGGTGGGATGGAGAGCTGTACTCCACGCTGTCGGCTGGGATCGAGCCTCGAGAAAGAGGCTATGTCCTCCCGGGGCATAGAAGATTACACATCAGGGCTGAAGCACCGACCCCAAAACATTAGATACGACCTTGAATTGTGATATGCAGATTACTCCTTCTGAATATCCTTCCCTCTGCTTATTGCAAAGGTGATTTTAGGCCACCAACCTAGCCCAGCTCACAGTACTCACAGACTTCCCGCCATTCTCACAGTCACTCATCCCCGAGCCACTCCCCACAAGAATTAATAAAACCCAGGTTCGGCCCTGGGTTGAGGCCTTTGTTCCAGTAACCACCATCTTGGCTGGACTTAGGACTACCTTGGCTCCCCACAACTATAAGTATGCCTTAGTGTCTTTATTCTCGCCATGGGTTGTACTGGAAGTGGTAGGTTGAAATTAACTCGCTAGAATTCTGATAACTTTTCCATGGGATTACAAATATAAACTTCCCGGACCACAATGAGGACTGGGGAGGGCTCGCTATAGGAATAGATGTATGCATGCTAAACATTTGGCTGTGATCATGTTAAACTGCCATAAAAGTCAGGGTAAGGAGAGAACCAGAAAAAATAATAAAGCAGTGGCCATGAACTGCAAGACATAGTTTTTGTAAAGAAATCCTTTGCCTTCAATACTTAACTGAGTCTTTGGGTGGTGGCAGCTGAAAATCTTCCAAGCAATGTGTTAGCCCTCAGGTCAGGGTTGGCCACACACTCTTCCAGATGACCCAAGCTCCAAGGAGACTCAAGGTAGTCAGAACAGAGGCATCTCTATGATGCCAGATGAGCTTGTTCTAGCCTCCCCACAATCAGAGACAAGTGTGGAACATCCTGGGTCACGGAGCTGTCCCTCTGTTTCCAAGTACTCTCAGAAAGGCCCCCTTTACATCCTTGTTCCTGAGGCTGTAGATGATGGGGTTGAGGAAGGCAGAGATGACATTGTAGAACAGGGCCAGCTTCTTGTCCTGCTCTGGGTTGTACCAGGAGCTAGGCCTCATATACATGATCATGGCTGGACCATAGAACATGATGACCACGGTGATGTGGGAGGCACATGTTGAGAAGGACTTGAGCCTCCCCTGGGATGAAGGAATTCTTAAGATGGAGGCAAATATGCGGACATAGGATGCCAAGATGAGGGAGAGTGGGATCAAAAGCAGGATGAAACCCAGCATGAAGTTCAGCTGGTCATTGAGGAATGTGTCTGCACAGGCCAACTTCAGAACAGCAGGGACCTCACAAAAGAAGTGGTTGATTTTGTAGGGTCCACAGTAGGGCAGATGCATGGTGAGGACAGTGTAGATCAGAGCCCCAGTGAGGCTAACGGACCAACAGACAGTGACCATCTTGATACAGATGATATGGCTCATGAGTAAGGAATAGTGAAGGGGGAAGCAAATGGCAACATACCTGTCATAGGCCATAATGGCATAAAGGATACACTCAGCAATGCCCAGGACCAAGAAGATGAACATCTGGGCTACACAAGCATCCCAGGAGATGGTTCTCCTTGGATATAACATATTTACCAACATCTGGGGCACAGTTGTAGTGACGTAGCTCATGTCTACCAAAGAGAGGACACTGAGAAAGAAGTACATGGGTGTGTGGAGGTGCGAGTCAAGGTAGATAAGGGTGATGATGAGCCCATTGCCCACAAGGGTTGTAAGGTAGAGGAGGAGGAAGAAGGTGAACAGGGCCATTCTGACCTGTGACTCACTGGAGAAACCAAGGAGGATAAACTCAGAACCTGAAGTGTGGTTTTCCTTGCCAAAGCTCTGCATGGTGATCTGCCTGTCAAGGAGAGACAAGAACTTTCTTGTTATGTCCTTTGGCTTGGGGAAGTGAGGACAGGGTTGATAGAAGCTGAGTTACACACAACACCATGCACAGTAGCTGCACTGATTTGGTCAAATCATGGTTGAGTTGGATGAGAAGGGAAAGGAATCTAGGGTAGCTAGGTTGCTGGGTAAGAAGCCGAAAGATCTTTATTCCACCTGTAATAGAACATAGGATGCCTGAAGGTCCAGAGGACCTTCTCTGGGATCAATACTAATCCACAGAAGATAGGCCATATCTAGGTGTCCTTTCTTTTTAATGTTTTGGACAGGGTCTCCCTATGTAGCTCAGGCTGGCCTTGAATTCATGGTGAACCTCCTGTCTCAGTCTCCTAAGTGGTGGGATTACAGATATGCCCCCCCCATGTTCAGGTTAGGTGGCCATTTTTGCAGCAGTGAATTCAGCCACTTTCTGCCCACTTTTTCATTCTACTAGGTATTCAAAATTGTCCCAATTTGTGGTAGGCAGATGCCACTGCTAGAATTCAAACCATGAAAGGACAGTCCATATCAGTAGGCTATGGGTACTTGGGAAACTATCACCCAGACCTAGTGTGGTGGCAAAGCTGCCACAAGAGAGCTGAAGATCTAGAGGAGGAGACAATTAGAGGTTTTCCAGAAATGATAAATGACGGTGGACAGAACTGACTTGGGGTTGTACCCAAATACTTATGAAGTACATTAATTTAGAAATTATGATAATTCAGGAATTGATTAGCTAGGTTGTACTGGATATTTCTGAATAAATTTAAAAATCAGTTAGGCAAATTAACTCTAGACTCTCTTACTATTGGGATGTCTACCAAAGTAAAATACATGTTTTTAGCATCTGAGAAAGGACTTTAGATATTAATAATTGAAGTCATTTTATTATGATCTCGGTATGGCCACAATTTATTTATCTAATAAAAATTATGACTTAAAATGAAAATGAAAAATAAAGTAAGACAGACAGGTTGGAAAGAAGAGGGGAAAGACTCTAGCCCTGAGCATCTGAAACAGGGGCTGGAGGTCCTGCCTTGGTGTGCCAAGCGCCCCAAGGCCTGTCTGAGCTTGTTTTTTGTACTGAGATAAGTAAGGGACTTTCTGTTGAATTCTTACAGCCACCCCCCCGACCAAGTTTTTATTTCAGACCTACCTGAGTGTCTCATGGTTGTCACTCACTCAGATGTGACTGTGGGCAAGAGCCTTCACCTCTGTTGACCTCAGTCTTTCCACCTGTTAAAACAGAGGTGCAACATCTATGATATGGGGTTATGGCAAAATAATTATGGGATCCTGTATGTCAAGATATTTTGCAAAATATAAAATGCAAGGCAAATAAAAGGGGTTAGTAAAAATACAATGAATCTTGAAATCAGAACAACCGGGGAGCACTCCTGGCTTTGTCCTTGCTTTGTTTTGTGAACTTGGGAAACTCCATCTCTCTCTCTGAGCTTCAGAGCTCCATTTTGATACTTTGGACTTGATAATCCTAAAGGTTCCTTGTAGGTTTGATAGTTTTTGGTATTGGGCAAACATGCTGGAGACCTGTGACCGTATCAGTGCCTTGTTCATCAAGGAAGGGCTGATCTAAACAGTTAATTGAGCATGACTGTGTGGACACAAGATTCATGACAGAGGTTGGGGACATGAGCCCAGCCCAAATACGTAGAGCACGGATTTGGAGTCAACACTCCTGAGTCTAGCAGCCTGTTTCTCTACTTCCAAATCACCTAGCTACTCAGAGTACCTTGTTTTTCATCTGTAAAGTGGGTGTACTATCTCCTCCATAGCGGAGCTTGCATGAATTACATCTACTTTATAGAAAGTACTGAATAAAAGGTAGCAACTTAGATAACAGGAAGCTGCATGGGAGGAGGAGGAGTGGAGAGAGGAGAGAAGAGTGCAATAGCATTCTTGAATTTTTGAGATTGCATAGGACAGGGCTGGAAACTTGATCATGAGAACTGATTGGCCAGAGATGATGGTGGAAGTCTGGAAGGTACAAGAATGGGCAAAAGAAGATGGTGTGAGAGGCGTGCTCTGAGTTTTAACAAACATCAACAATTCGATAAAGAAGCAAAATGTCCCAAGTGAGGGATGTTTGTGATGATAATTAGGGACCTGCCCTGCTCAGAGCCATGGGCATGGAGCGGGAAAATTTCAAGAGACAGAGGAGTAGGCAGTGGTTGAAATGGCAGTCTCAGACAGTCAGGGCTGAAAATCTAGTAGCACCCTATCATCCTGCCCAGCTACACTCCATGCCTGGGACCTTTGCAGAGAACTCCTATCGGTCTCTTGGCTCACCTACCAGCCCATGCAGTTTCATCTATCACACCCTGTTTCACAACTCCTTGAGGAACTCAAAGCCCTTCCCTGACTGGTTCTAAACAGTTTTGTAGTCGGCATGAATGAGCTTTCTGTGCTATGATGCTAACATAATCCTAGTGTGGGCAGCTGGGTTCTCTCCTCTTGGAACCTCAGGCCTTCCAAACCAGCTGGCTTCCCCATCATCTGCCATGTATCTCACCACCTTTGCTCTAGCTGCTCCTCTACCGGGACACCTCCCCTAAGCTTGGTGCTTCCTCAGATCCCACTGACATTCAAGGCTCAGCTAGAGGTTTCCTCCTCCTCACCTGACCAGTCCAGCCTTGTTTATGTGTGCGTTGTCTTCCCAGCCAAGGCGTAGGCAGTGGCTGCATCTCTTTTAGATCTCTCCACAGTATTTAGCACAGGAAGGCTCTCGTTTGGGGCCTGACAGAACCGTGTTGGTACTTGGAGAAAGATACAGAAGAATCCATCCAACCAGGCTATAATAAAGGCTACTGGACAGCTTTTTAGCCCTATTCCAGTACTAGTTTGCTCTGCTGTGTGACCAAATTTTGCTCTGACTTTCACCAAACAAGTGAATGGCAGGACCAGGAGTGAAACCTGGGTTTCTTACTGCTAAGCCGGTGAGGCCTTATATTATATTGGCTCTTGCAAAGGGCCATGTACAGGAGCAATTACATGAAGCACTCTTACTAGGAAAGCTCTGTATTTTCTACTCTGCTTCTTCCACCTGCCAGTGTTTCCTTGCTGCTTCCCAGCTTCTATGCTTCTGGCAGAGAAGAAAAGAAAGGATGCCCTCTCGGTGCTCCCACTGCAAAGCCTCTAGACACAGACTGGGAATGCAGGTCCACTGCAAAGCCCCTGGGGTGGAGCTATACAAGTGGAGGAATAGCCATGGGAAAGAGCAGGAGATAGGCTTCTACCCAGGAAGCGCAGGTTTTTGTACCTCACGCCCCAGTTAGTGCAGCAAGGACTAGGGACACTTTGTCAGTTCTTGGATTCCCAGAGCAGAAAACACCCCTAGCCTCTCCCTCAGTCACACCTACAAATGATCAGCTTGTTATCCTGCCTAAGTAGTGTCCTTCACCTCTATGGTATCAGTCACCTATTTTTTCTTGGTGTGGTGCATTAGAAAGATGCCCATCCTCCTGGGCACAGAGGCTCTAGAGGGGAGATCTGCACCATCTTAAGGGCATTGGACACAGAGCAGCCCTCAAGGGAGGGGAGACTCCAGCAGGCAGACTCAGGGGCTCACTTTGTATCAGGATGGAGTTAGAGAATGGATTTCCAGTACCAAAAAAGCCCTGGGGATTCCTTGGCCAGGCTGGGAAATGCAAAACAGAGCCCCTGGGGTGGATGAACAACATAGCCTGGATGTCTAACGCTCCTAAGGCTTTTTAGACTTGGCCTTTGGAGCTGAGGAGCTGGGCATTCTTTGAAAGTTTCCACTTTGGGGACTCAAGTTTCTTTCCATTTAGTCTTAGAGAAGGGAGGGATCCTCTAGCTGAGCTGCCACATCCCTGTTTAACACAGTGATGACACTAAACAGACACCCTTGGTTTCTTTCTGAGGTACGTGTGAGAGCCTCTTACATCCTCAGACATCTTATCCAAGGCCACAGGCCTAATAATGGCGAAATAACGTGTGGACATAGATAAGGTACTAATAGTGCTACCAGTTCTGTTTTCCTCAGATACCTGTCCAAGACCACATATCATTTTGTGGTGTAAATACTGCCAAAACTTAGTGCCTACTATTCAATGGAAACTCTGTATCATGTGACACGGAAAATACAAAGATAGAGAGATTGGGCTTGGATGCAGATTCTACAACTTCATATCCATGTGATCTTGTGCAAATCACTTTCTCTCCTGGAAAACTCATTTTCATCATACTTTGAACAGGAAATAATGCTGTTTGTGTTAGGAAGGTGCGCATACAGTCTTGGCACAGGTGTAGCACTTAGAAGGGCCCAGCCAGTGGTAGGTCCCATCCTGACAACAAGAAGTGAGCAGCTGACGTGAGTCCATGCCCCGGTTCTTCTCCGGTGTAATCCCAGCACTCTGCATGCAGAGGCCGGAAGATTTCACGTTTGAGCACAGTCTGAGCAAATTAGTAAAACACTGTCTCAAAACAAAACAAAATAAAACAAGAATGAGAGTGCACATTTATGGTGCCGCTATTATGGGCTAGGTCCTGGGCTAAGAGCTTTATATCAATTAACTCATAACTCCTGACCCTGCTGCTCTCCAGATGCTGCTCCACAGGCTTGGGATTGCTTTTGAAACTGCCCCACTGGGAGTCAGTAAGAGGGCTGAACGGAAGCCCACAGCGTTCACCTGCTCCTCCACAAGAACCAAAACAGCCAGTGCGTAGCTACACACTGAGGAGAACTGCAAGAGAAGACTGCAGTTCAACAGGAGAATAGAAACTTTATAAAATCCATAGACCTGGGAGGGCCGCATAGGAGGATAAAGCAAATAGCCCAGCACTTGTGGCCCCAACTTCACGGAGGTGGGGGAATCTCCCCTCCACAGGGGTGAAAGTGAGGAAGAGGTCCCAGCACACTCCGTCAGCGCAGCTTCTAGTGATCCTAGCTGTCGGAAAGTATTACAAGCCTCACAGGTTTACAGCCTACACAAAAGACACCTGAACTCTGCACGGTAGCCTGGCTTTGGACAATGAATTCATCTGGAGAATCCCTAGAGTGCTGTGGACAGGAGGCATCATGAGAAGGCATTTGTTATCTGAATTTAGACTGCTCTGTGGGTCAGAAACCCCTGCATATTCCCATCCCCAGGACCCACAAACATCCCACCGCACTGGGTTAGTGGGTGGCAGCCTCACCATGCGCACTTGGCTCAGTAGAGCGAGTGACACAAACCTGCAGAGCTGCCTGCACTGTAGGAAGTGGGTGTTGTGACACAGAGGGAACGGAGGGTGTTGCCCTCAATACCATGGTGAGGGATCCAGAAGCATGACCCAACTCCAGGGTCAGGGACTAAAATGCGACGGCCCTGTGTTTTTCCCCACCCTTCTCCCAGGGTCATGCATGGATGCCTGTGGCTAACAGAGAGAGAGAGAGAAAAAAAAAAAAAAAAAATGGGCCGGTGAGATAGCTCAGTGGCACAAGCACCTGCTGACAAGCGCGAGGCCCTGAGTTTGACCCCTGGTACCCACATATAAAACAAAACAAAACCCTATGTGGTTCCTCTGGCACCCCACCCAGGGAAGGCTTGCTTACTGTGCCTTCTGGTTGATTTCTCTACTGCCTAGTTCTCTCCCTCTGTTCCTAATTGAGAAATAATCCACAGAGGACCCAGCAGTCCCCTAAGGATACCAGATAAGATGGTAGCCAGGTGGGGTCATTGTATTCCTCAACTCTCCAGGGTTGCTGAAGAGCACATAGCCTCAGTACATGGCCTCAGACACAGATGAATTTCAGCTCCCTTGAGGAATAACAGACTTTAAAAGCATAGTCATACCCTGGATGGGACCAAAGCAAGCAGAAGCCAGCCCCACAGTGTCATTGGGCTGTGATGTGTCTGGAGCCCTGGAAGAGATATGAATGTGGAGCTGGGTGGTACTGCAGCAGCAAACAGAAACACCAAAACATCACCCAGGATTTGGAGGCAGATTTATTTAACGTCGACAGGCCTAACAGGGAATCATCCTAAAGTATCAGGCCCTGATCTCTGGTACTCTAAGACTTGTTTAGTGTTTGCAAGCGAGAATTACAGAAGCAGAGTATTTGGCAGTTGTTGATTGGTTACATCTTAGCTCATTATTACCGATTGGCCTAAAAGAAAATTACATCATATATATTGCATACTAAGACAAGTTCAAACTCTGGGCAAGCTTGGAGTTACAGGAAGCATACAGGTTTGGGGGGGGCAAGCTCGGAGTTGTGGGAAGCAAGTGCTTGAGATAATATATGGGCCCAGGCATGGTTGGTTAGATAAAGGAAATATATACTTGGCATTGGTGGAAGACAGGAAGACAAATCTGCTCAGGGGAGTGGCTAGTTGCAGGAAATTTAACTCTGAAAAGTTAACTCTGTTTTCCTCTTCAGTACAGAACGTGAAGTTACAGAGATTTCAGCCCCTGTTTCTCTGCGAGTCTTCCACCTGGCCCTAGCACTATCCTTGTGTGGAGTGGTCCTACCTGCTGGACATCTTGTTTTACACTGGAGAAATCTCATTTGACAAGGCACAAATATAATGCTATAAGCTGTCTCCAAGCTAACAATGTGACTTCTTAGCAGAATGACAGTTTACTTTCTTCTTAGTCCAGGAAGAAAAGTGAAGACTTCGGGAGGGTGTTCGAGCCTTGCTAGGCATGGCCGGCCAGACATGGCTCACATAACATGTAATGAAAATGCTGATCTAGCTCAGCCAGCCTGTGATGCAATCTGTGTTTCTAAAAGATGACAAGGTTTATATAAGGCTTTAGAGACAGTGTTTATTAAAGACAGGAGACACTACTTTCTCTACTATCAGCCTTCCTGAGTTATAGAAAAATAATTTTTACTAATAAGCATTTAGAGGGGTAACATTCATAGGAACAAAGAAAAATGTTGGTTGTCCATGGTTGGAGGGAGGGGGGATTTAGAGAGTGGTTATAAAAAGTTCTGGAGATTGCTTCACACAGTGTGAATGTATTAACACCACTGAACTATATACTTAACATGGCTGAGAACATTTTACACGGTGCCTATTATGCCACAATTAAAAAGAATCTATAAACTCACCTATTAGATCAGAAAGGGGTGATTTGGTCTCTACTATTGCACTGGTCAGAATGTTTTCTCAGATATGGAACCTGCAGTTCTTTGCGAGATAGACATACGGGGCTTTGGTTCTGGACATCTGCTTACAAGTGAGAGAGGCTTCTGACTCCTCCTCAGATCTGTATTAGGAAATGACTGGACAAGGTAAGGTTCAACCATCAGTCTGCTAGATGGTAAGCCCTTTCCTGTTGGTGTCCAGCGGCAACTCTAGTATTTCAGCCAGGTCCCAAGAAAGTGTAATAGGTGAGTCAGGCACCAGAAAGGGCAGGGGCATGAAATAGGACATTGAGCAGTGTGTGAAGTGTAGAGTGCATGGAAACGGCAATCGGTGGCTGAGCCAGGTGAAAGCAGGGAGGGTGGTGCTGTCTTACAGGGAGGCTGTTGCCTGGAGACAACAATGGTCACAGTTGCCTGAAGACAATGAGGGATATTGTTGCCTGGGGACAATGAAAGGAAAGGTTGCCTGGAGATGGCAGACAACACAGGACCAGAAATGTCCTATTTATGTACCAGTGATGCTGTAAGAAAGGAGAAAATGTGAAATCAAATTATTTTTTTCTGCTTAAGGAATATACAGTTCTAAGATATTTCTAGCTTTCTTAAAAATAAAATATGGGTTCAGAACTGGAATGGAGAGAGGAAAGGCAGGTAAATGGCTTAGCACCTTGTCAACACAGGGTAAGGCCCATCGTTTAACATGGCCCTCCACGCAGGGACCATTCCAATAGCTTCTGGTCAGCATTTTAGCATTTCTCATATATGGACAACCAGGGTTCAGCAGACTTTAGAGAAAGTCACCCTCTGTGATTTGGATATGGTTTGTCCTCCGTGGATTCAAGTGCTGGAGGCTTGGTCCCTTTGCAGTAGTATTAAGAGACGGTGTGGTGGATTAACTAAAGGTCAATTTGTAACACACAGCTGAACTGAATTAGTGTGGTTCCGGGTGTGGAAGGCCCACCTGAGGATTGTTGCCAGCAGCATAAAAAGAGAACTGGAGGTGAAGACAGTGTGCTGTTGATTCTCTAGGAGAAGCTTGTCAGCTGGTTTTCCTGATATGAACTCAGCTGTTCTCATGGCTGGAGGAGCTCGCGTGCTCGCTGTTGCTGAGGATGGCTGCTGTTTTCTTCAGGGGAGCTCTGGTCCTTACCTTGAGCATCACTTCCTGGTTCCAGCGCAGATCCCTCAGCCTGCTGGCACAGATCCTTCATCCCACTGATGCAGACTTTCTAGCTTCCACCACTGACCTTTGGGCCTTCCCAGTGCATATCCTTTATGCAGACTTGCATGAGACATTGTCATCAGCTCTAGGCCTCCAGCTGGACTTGTGCAGGACATTGCCGTAGGATCCAGGCCCTCAGCTGAATTCTTTGGGTCTCTAGTGTGTGGACAGATTTCCTGCACACTTTTGCATTTGACTCTTTGGGTGAATATTATAAAATAATCCTATAAATTATGTGTCCTGTATTACATCTTTTTCCTTGTGAACCCTTACTACGACAGATGGTGATCCCTTTAAGAGGTGGAACCTAGTGCAGAGTCATCAGGACATAAGGGAATTGCCCTCAGAAAGGATTCATGCTAGTCTCAGGGAGTTAGTTCTTAGAAAAGTAAAATATTATAGTGAAGCAGTAACTTTTCCCCATAAATGAAATTTTATAAGCGCCTGTTCCTGTAACATCCTGCTATGTCTGACCAAGGCCACCGAGATACAAAACTGTCACAGCTTGACAAACTGCCTTTGTTCTCCTTCTGTCTGCTCACAAGTTCCATGTCAAAGGTCAGCGCCCTTGACCAAATTATAAAAGCTGAAACCTGTCCTTTGTCCTTTGCTCAGCCATTTTGGATTTATCAGCTGAGCCAGTGTACACCTAAAAATAAAGTCCTCCTGTTTTAACCCATTGGTCTCTCCTGTCTCTTAAATCCTGCAACAATAATAGAGCAACTTTGGCCCCTGAATCTCTCCAACTTCCCGTCTCATCACTCTCTCTTGGCTGTTCATAGCGTAGGTTTGTAGACTGGGCCATTTTGTCAAAGGCTCAAAATCCTCAAGGGGAAGAAGCCTTTCAAGGTGGATGCCAGTTTGAAGCTCACACTAAGCGATTACAACATCAGTGCTGGCGGAGCACGTGGCAATCCTGCTGGGAAGCAGGGACCCAGAGACGGAGACACTTGCGTGAGAGAGGGCTTCTTTGGTTCCCCTGTGGGACTTGTGAACTGAGATAAACATGGGGGGGACTTTGGCAGCGCTAGAAATCAGGGTCTGCAACCTAGACACCTAGGCATGGGCTTCTTCTCCCTGGGGCACCAAGGTGAGTGTGAACCAGAGAGAGACTCGAAGGAATGAGGCAAACTTCTTATGTGCTAGCTGAGGCTTTCCCTTTCCAGAACGCTGGATGTCACTAAAGTCTTGGGTGCGAGGGAGAGCAGAGGAATTGTGACAAAAGTGACAAGAGAAGGAAGGAGTGGAGCCTGGTGAGGAGACTCTGGCAGGAGCATGGCCTGGGAGCCTGAGGCTGAGAATCACAGGGGAGAGCAGCGCAGATCTCACCATGGAAGCCGCGGCCTGGGAGCCTGAGGCTGAGACCTACCGCAGGGAATGGCTCCAGCTCCACTCCACGATCCCTCAGAACACCAGAGGCTGCTGAGCATGGCGGTCTCAAAACAGAAGCTTTGAGAAACTTCTCAGGGATATTCATCTGAACCATCAGAGCAGGATGGTTGTCTACTTTTCTGTTTGTTTTTGTTTTTTAAGTTTTTACACATATATTTTTTTCTCTTTACTTCTTCTCTTCCATTATTTTTGGTTGTCTATTGGTGTTTGTTCTTCTTGTACATATGTGTATGAGTATATTGCTATATATCAGTTTTTCCTGCTTTAGTTCCCTTACATTCTATGTTGTTTGGTCATGGATTCCCATACCAAAGTTTACTTCTTAAGGATAGTTAACTTGTTTCTTCATCTGTTCCACAATTGGATACAATTCCCTCACCTCTTCTATAATTTCTGCTCTGTACTCAGTTCCTTGTCCCACATCCCTTTACATATCTTCTAACTCTCGCCTCTCCCTCTTTTATCTTTTATCTTTAGATCTCTTTCTATATTTTCCTCTCCTACCTCTATATGCTATTAATATTAACCTCGATATCATTAACACTTATGTTCTGTAGCCCATTATATTTTACTACTTTGTATTTTCCTGAAAGAGTAAAAGAGTAAATATCTTTTATAACAAGCTCTCGATTCCCTGATAATAAATGGTTAGCTTCTCAAGTATTGAGGTTACTAATAATTACTCTTTCCTTTCAAAGAAGTGTTAGGTGCTAAAACAAACATCCAGAACAGACTGAGTAAAAACATTCACATGGAGACACGCCCAACATCCAGAGCACAGACAGACACCCACTTACAAACGAGACCCTAACACAGCAGCGGAAAAGACATCATTCTCCACTGTGCTGCAGACCTCAGCCCAGAAACACGACTAAATGAGAAAACGAGGCAACAAGTGACTACATTGTATATTGACACATACATATCCACCTTTATAGAGGTGCACTTCACAATAGCCAACCTGTGGATACACCCTACATGCCTAACAGATGAATAGATAAAGAAAATGTGGGGGGCCGGTGAGATAGCTCAGTGGCATAAGCACCAGGCTGGTAAGCGTGAGGTCCTGAGTTCGACTCCTGGTACCCACATAAAGGAGAAAAAAGAAAGAAAGAAAGAAAATGTGGTCTACCTGCATGATAGAATATTATTCAGTCATAAAGAATGAAATAGTCTTTTTCAGGAAAATGGATGGAATTAGCCATCATCGTGTTAAGTGAAATAAGCCAGACTTGGAATGCTAAATTCTATGATTTTACTTGTATGAGAAACCAAATGAATGAATGATTAAATAAGGGAGATGATGGGAACTAGTTGGTAAAGTATTGACAATGGGAAGAAAGAGAGACGGAGTTTACAGGACAGAAAATAATCAAGATACATTAAATGAATGTACTATTTTACTAAAATTACCATCACTATTCTGTGTTATCAACATATAGTAACAATGAAAAAGGAGGTAGTCTCAAATATTACATTATTGTCAACAAATAATACTATTTAACATGCAAAATAACTTGTAAATACTTTTGTCCTAAGTATTTAATCAAAGGTATATGTTTGGTTGATATTTCTTTTTTTTTTTTTTTTTTTGGTGGGTACCGGGGGTCGACCTCAGGACTTCGTGCACCAGCAGTCGCCCGTGGCTCTGAGTGATATCACCAGCCCTTTTTTCCGTATGTGCGTTCCGGGAGTCAAACTCGGGCCCTCGTGCTTGCCAGGCAGGCGCTTATGCCGCTGAGCCATCTCACCGGCCCTGGTTGATATTTCTTTAGTTTACTTCTAAAAAGAAAATGCTTCCAAAAAGAGAATAGAAGAGATCTAATTGTACTGTGAAATTCAAGAACATAACCTTTCCTTGGTTGTATAAAAAGATGATTTTTAGCAGATTCTGCTCTTCATCTTCTCGCTTGTTCCTTTTCAAGATCCCTTCTACATAAAAAAGAACTGCATGTAGTCACATAGCACATAGCTCTTTGTCCCAGACAAAGGAGGAGAAGGTACAGTACTTGTAGGGTCAGAGGAGGCTGAGCCTGCCCCAGCCGGGGCCCCTGGCTCACTTACACTTGATCCTTTCTTTGCAGGGCTCTTGAGGCCCTTGACATGCGCTGTTTGGGCCTGGAAGCTGGATAGATCATCATAGCTCCTGTGAGTGTTCCACTCGGAGCCTTTCTTTTCTCCACCACACCAAAACACTGTTCTTTATGTCATCATTTAGCACTGGGCATGGACAAAATGGGCCCTACAGATTACTTTAGCACTGTGAATCCTGGTGAACCTCATGACCCAGTGACACCCTCGAGTTCCTTGTGAAAAGTCCCTTAGGCAACACTGTCACCAGAATCCCATTCTTGGCCCTCACAAATTCCCTGGGCAAGTTCTTCTGTTTATGGTTTTAACCCACTCAGTAGGAAAACAAACAAAGCAAAAAGCAGGAAATGATCTACATGCAACACGTGGCTTTCTGCTATTTATGGAAAACTTTAACACAATTTTGCTAAATTACCCTCAGTTATTTCTATTTGTTTCAAGGATATATACACACAGCTAACATTCAATGTAATAAATTTTAATACCATCAGCATATTTGAAAATACATGTTATCTCCCACCCTGGATGGGCTCCACCTCCAGTACAAATGCTTACTTTGGGGCTGGTGCTCCTGCCATCTGCCCAGCCACCCAGGCCGCCCATCTCTCTGCGCCCAGTCACTGAGCCCTGCTCATTTAACCTCTTCAGTATTTCTTCCACCCGTCCCTTCTCTCCTCTGTGACTAGACTTTCAGAGCATTATCACTGCTCATCTGGGCTTTTGTAACAGTCACACAATCAAGTCCCCCTTCCCTTAAGTCCACCTACACCAGTGTCACTGTCATGTTTATAAACACAAGTATGACCTGCTCATTACTGTGGGTGCAGCCAGGAAACAGCCCAACCACCCAGCCCACCTCGTCCTGATTGATAGAAAATACCAGCTTCTCCTCACACCCAACCCGCTGTGTCACATCTCTGTGCCTCTGCTAGAGTAGCTAAGAAAAACAAACAGAGAGAGCTGATAAGGCTGGCCTAGCTCACTTCATGCCAAGACACAACTCCCTTCTCCCTCCATCTCCAATTAAGCACAAGAGTGGAGGTGGAAGGACTATGTCATAAAAACTCACTTAGTATATCAAATATACACTAACACCTAGACACTCACACACCCATATATATGTACATATATATATATATTATTATTCTCATATTAATACACTAAAATACACATGTATCCTTTTTACTAACTCAGCTTTGAATGTAACTGTGCTATAAATCTCACAAGATAAGCACCCAGACAGCACAAAGAGACCAAAAAAGTACTTATCCAAAAAAATACATGTAGGTAACAGAAGAGACGATGGCCAAATCAGGGGTCTCAGAGCCCAAAATACCCCCCAAAATTATAACAACTCTCAAGGGGTATAGTTCCTTTCTTGCCATGTAATAAAAGAGACTTAGAACAAAGACCCCGAGTGCCAGCTCTGGGCTCCCTACCTTACTCCAACAAGGTAGCTATCTATCTACTTATTTTCTCTCTTTTCTCAATAAAATGATTTTGCTTCCCCATTTCTCTTCCCTTTCCAATACATGATTTGTTTCTCCTTATAAACATATATTTCTAATTCTTTTATTAATATAGGTTTCTTTACAGGCCCTAGATAAACATCTACCCTCACCAGATGTAACACTACCTTCCTACTGAGTGGCACAATCTGGATCTAAACCCTTGGTTTATCCCATTTACCATCACACTGTGTGAAGAAGAACCACACATTGATACAGGAGTAACTTTAAATGAGCCAAGTATGTTATAGTCACCTTTAAAGAACTGACATGGCTAAAGAGGCTCATCACAAGGCACTATGAGTATTAGCCACATCAGCAGCTGCATTGTTTCCAGTCAATGCCATTCATGTGATGTCCCCACCATACTCAAGCACTGTTGGCCCATCACACACCATAGAACCAAACCAAACCAAGCAAGAGTGCTTCTGATCCATTTCTTCTTCACCTGCTGGCCTTTAGCCTCTGCCTTTGTGGCAGTTCTGATCATCCTCAGGGAAATCCAGTTCATCAGGGAAACCTGTGAGTAAAGAAGCATTCAGATCAGCTACCATTGTATTTTAAGAAGAAAAGTCTACACCACAAGATACCTACTAAGTTGATTTTCAAAGAACTGGTTGCTCCTAGAACATAGGCCCAATAGTTCCACATTAATCAAGAAGACTTTAAAACACATGATCATCTCAATAGATGCAGAAAAAAGTTTTTGATGAAGTCCAACACTCATTCATGATAAACACCCTACGGAAAATCAGAGTAGATGGTCTTTACCTCAATCTGATAAAAGCCATCTATGACAAACCAACAGCCAACATCATACTAAATGGACAAAAACTGAAAGCTTTCACTCTAAAATCAGGAACAAGACAAGGATGTCCACTTTCACTACTCCTATTCAATATGGTTCTAGAAACATTAGCCAGAGCAATTAGACAAGAGACAGAAATAAAAAGAATAAGGATAGGAAAGGAAGAAGTTAAATTATCATTATTTGCAGATGATATGATACTCTATGCAGAAGACCCAAAAACTCCATCAAAAGACTTCTAGATTTAATAACTAAATTCAGTAGTGTAGCTGGATACAAAGCCAACACTAAAAAATCAATAGTATTCCTGTACACAAATAACAAACTCACTGAGAGAGAAATTAGGGAAACAACATCCTTCACAAGAGCATCCAAAAAAATGAAATACTTAGGAATCAATCTAACAAAGGAAGTAAAGGATATATATATTGAAAATTATAGTACTCTGGAAAAGGAGATTGAAGAGGATACCAGAAAATGGAAAGATATCCCTTGCTCTTGGATAGGAAGAACAAACATAGTGAAAATGGCCATATTCACAAAATTGTTATACAGATTTAATGCAATTCTGATCAAAATATCATTAGCATACCTCACAGATCTAGGGGAAACATTCTTAAAATTCATTTGTAAATAGAAGAGACCTAGACTAGCAAAGGAAATCCTGGGCAACAAAGGCAAGGCAGGAAGCATCACAATCCCTGACTTGAAATTACACTACAATGCTACTGTGATAAAATCAGCATGATACTGGCAAAAAAACAGACCTGAGGATCAGTGGAACAGAGTAGATGATGCAGACACAACTACAAACACATTCAGCCACCTTATCTTTGACAAAAGGGCCAAACATATTCATTAGAAGAAAGATAGCCTCTTTAATAAATGGTGCTGGGAAAACTGGCTCTACACATGCCTAAGACAAAACTAGACCCATGTCTATCACCATGCACTAAACTAAAGTCAAAATGGGTCAAAGATCTAAATATTAAAACAGAAACATTACATCTACTGGAAGAGAAAGTAGGTAGAAATCTTGAAGACATAGGGGTAGGCAGAGAGTACATGAACAAAACACAAACTGCATGGGAAGTACTTCAAAGAATCGACAACTGGGATCTCATCTTATTAAAAAGTTTTTGCACATTAAAAGAAATCACCAACAGAGTGAAAAGACAATACACAGAGTGGGAAAAATTTTTAGCCAACTGTCCCTGAGACAAAGGACTTCTATCTAGAACATTTAAGAATCGAAAAAAATCAGGCCCCCCAAATTCAAAGACCCAATCCAAAAATAGGCATCTGAGATGAGTAACATTGATCATTCAAGAAATGCAAATTAAAACAGCACTGAGATTCCATCTCACTCCAGAAAGAATGTCCATCATCAAGAAATCAACCAATAACAAATGCTGGCGGGGCTGTGGGGACAAAGGAGCCCTTCTCCACTATTGATGAGAGTGCAGAGTGGTATAACCACTGTGGAAATCAGTGTGGAGATTCCTCAAAAAACTAGGATTAGAGGTCCCATTTGACCCAGCTATTCCCCTTCTGGGTATCTTCCCAGAAGAATTAAAAACATCATACCACAGCGATATATGTGCGCCTATGTTTAGCACAATTTGTAATAGCTAGATCTTGGAAACAACCCAAATGCCCATCAACTGAGGAATGGATAAAAAAGATGTGGTCTTTTTATACAATGGAGTACTGCTCAGCTATAAAGAAAGATAAACTTGAGACATTTATAGGGAAATGGATGCAACTTGAGACCATACTCATAAGTGAAATAAATCAGACTCGCATGTGTAAACATCATATTGTCTCCCTAGTGTAAGAAGATGAAAGAGTAAATAAGTTCTAAAATGTACAATAGATATTGTGAAAGGGGAAGAAACTGCTCAAAAGGAAAGAACAACTGGGATGGGGGAAAGGAGAAAAGAAGGAAGGGAATATATATATATATATATATATATATATATATATATATATATGCATAAGATACCTAAGATAATTATACTGCTCATTTCTATTAGTTCATTGAAAAGAACTGTTTGTGCTTATATTGTTTGATCGGTTTTTCATGCCTGTATCTTGAAATCTGAGCAACTACTTTGAAGATAACAATACACGACATATTAACCATTGTCACTCTCTTATTATCTTGTTTTGAAACACTGTATCATTGTTTTTATTGTTTTTTTTCTCTTTAAAATAGAAAAAATAGAGGAAAAAAAAAAGACTTCAAGGCACCGTGTGTTCGAGTATCCTCTAAGGTGTCCTCTAAGATGTCCTCTAAGGTACCTGTTTCCTGACATCCTTCGCAGAGAGGTGGGCTGACCTTTCTGATATTTCTCAATGATGTTCATCGCATGTGATTTCTTCTGCTGTGTCTCCTGAAGAATCTCTTGTTTCCACCTGTGGTGTGGACACAAGGAAAGTTACACGCATTCCAAACCATCACTCCAAGTGTCCCACATGTCAATAATAACACTGTATTACCAAACCAACACTGCAACACACTCTGATTCATATCACCAAATTTAACATTTACTGATATGCACCAAAACTGCGCTAATGACTCTAAGTACATTCTTAGTTAATCTGCATAGCCAGTCAGTGAAGTTCGGATTATTCTTACTTACTGAAGGAATGTACACAGAGGTTTCATACTTGCTGAGGTCAGATGGCAAAAAGTGCAGAGCAGAGATTCAAGTGCAGGCAACCGGATTTTAAAGCCTGCACTTCTATTGTACAAATCCTCCCTAAAAACCTCTACAAAATAGTGTTGAGGTTTACATTCAGTTTCTCCCACTAATTATATTTGGGCAGATTAAATATCCAACCTACTGTTACTAGGTGTGTGCAAGAAGAGAGGGAGAGAGAGAGCTCTCCTAGAAGAGAGAAAGAAAACAGTTTTGAGGACAAAAGGAGAAAATTAAAAATTACATAAGGATTTCTCAATTTCAACTTCAACATTACTGACATTTTGGATACGGTAATTCTACGTTGGCTGACCAAACATGTTTTGTCCATTGAAAGATGTTTGGGAAATCTCTGTCCTCTGTCCACAAGATGCTAGTAGCATCCTTCACCCCTAGATATGACAACTGAAAAATGTCTCCAGATAGTGACAAATGTCCCCAGAAGGGCAAAATCACCCAAATTGATAGCCCTTGCCCAAAGTTTTCCTCCAATGAGAAAGTGAGATAAAAGACCTGAGTAAGATGTTCCTTACTTTTTAAACTAGGTTATATAGATTGGTATATGGTAAGGATGGATTTTTAAATCAGCTGGGTAATGAGTGTAGCATTCAATAAATGGCACTGAGATAATTAGCTCTTTTTAGAAAAAGTGTTAGATCCACACCTCATGACACAACAAAAATAAATTCTTTATGAAGTTAAGCATGAACAATGTGTGTGAAAAATATGTAGAATATTTTTATAAATTTGGGGTATATATTTCATTCCTAAGTAAGACCACAAACATAGCAATAAGGGGAAAATCTGATTGATTTGACAATAACAACAAAAAAGAAAAAATTTTAAGAGAAAAATAATAAACTGGGAGAAACTTGTACAATATACAGTATACAAAGAAATAAAAT
The DNA here is from genome assembly GCA_028451465.1 of Erethizon dorsatum. Classification (NCBI taxonomy): domain Eukaryota; kingdom Metazoa; phylum Chordata; class Mammalia; order Rodentia; family Erethizontidae; genus Erethizon; species Erethizon dorsatum. The sequence goes on along the minus strand of CM051827.1, from coordinate 100,605,654 downwards.
CCATATTCAGTGTATTGAAATAGACACAATATCCAGAGAAACTCTGAAACAATAAAAGTTTGTTATTTTAAAAAAATACATAGTATACAGGATATAAAAAAGTATATATTCCAAAGATACGAACAGCTTTTTCAAAAGAAAAACAAATAAACCGGGACACTGATAAAAATGGGAAACTCAAACAAAATAAGAATGACGATGGATAATAAACAATTGAAAAGTTGGCCAAACTCATTAATGGTCAATGAAATTCAAATGAAATAAGATGTTAATTCTCCTATGAAATTGGTCCAAAATGAAAAAGAGTGATTATTTTTCAAACTTAGCGGTGATATAAGGGAATGAATATTTTCATAGATTATTTCATAAAATATATGAATCCATTATTAATTATACTTTCCTCTGTCAAACAATTTTTTCAAAGCTAATATTAGCAAAAAAAAAAAAAAAAAGAAAAAGAGAAAGAAAGAAAGAAAGAAAGAAAGAAAGAAAGAAAGAAAGAAAAGATAACCAAGGGAGCTTGATCATCACTTGTCCTAGCAACATTTCATGCTGTAATCCTAAAATTCTCATCTCCTGCTAGGAGTTTCCCAAGTATCTCAGACTCATCCTAACATGGACTGCAGAGAATAGGTTTGAAGTCAGATGTAGGGTTTCCACCACTTACATTCTTTGGAACTTGAAATAGAATACTGCTCTTTGGGAAGAGTCTATTAAAATTAAATATACTTTTGACTTAATAGCAAAATAGTTGTCATTCATATATTGTATATTAAATTGTGTTATGGTATTAGCATATCCCTCCGCCTTGGGAAAAAGAAACAGGGGAAAATCACATTTTTATATGTTCATGTGAATACAATGTTAATGTATAATTTTAAAAGTTGTGCAGAGTGAAGAGACAACCCACAACGTGGGAAAAAATGTTTGCCAGCTGTTCCTCAGACAAAGGATTACTATCGAGAACATATAAAGAACTCAAAAAAATCAGACCTCCCAAATTTAAAGACCCACTCCAAAAATGGGCATCTGAGATGAATACACATTTCTCAGATGAAGAAATACAAATGGAAAATAAATATACAAAAAAATGTGCAACATCACTAGTCATTCGAGAGATGCAAATTAAAACAACACTAAGATACCATCTCACCCCAGAAAGAATGGCTATTATTAAGAAATCAACTAATAACAAATGCTGGAGAGGCTGTGGGGAAAAAGGAACCCTTCTTCACTGTTGGTGGGAGTGTCGACTGGTACAGCCACTGTGGAAGTCAGTGTGGAGATTCCTCAAAAAACTAGGGTTGGAGGTCCCATTTGACCCAGCTATTCCCCTTCTGGGTATCTTCCCAGAAGAATTAAAAACATCGTACCACAGCGATATATGTGCACCCATGTTTATAGCAGCACAATTTGTAATAGCCAGATCTTGGAAACAACCCAAATGCCCATCAACTGAGGAATGGATAAGAAAGATGTGGTATTTTTATACAATGGAGTACTATTCAGCCATAAAGAAGGATAAACTGGAGACTTTTATAGGTAAATGGATGCAACTCGAGAAAATACTCATAAGTGAAATAAACTGGATGCACATGTGTAAGCATCATATTGTCTCTCTAATATGAAAAACTGAAAGAGTAAATAAGATCCAAAATGTACAATAGACATGGTAAATCAAAACGAAACTGGTCAAAAGGAAAGAGAGACTGGAATAGGGGAATAGGGAAAAGAAAGAAGGGAAAGGAAAAAAATTGTAGGGCCGGTGAGATGGCTCAGCGGCGTAAGCGCCTGCCTTGCAAGCGCGAAGGCCCGAGTTCGACTCCCGGATCCCACATACGAAAAAGGGGCCGGTGATATCGCTCAGCGGCACGGGTGCCTGTTGGCGCGCGAGGTCCTGAGGTCGTCCCCCCGGTACCCACAAAAAAAAAAAAAAAAAAAAAAAAATTGTACATATATATATAAGATGGTTAAGATAGATACACTACCAATTTTACTTAGTTCATTGAAGAGTAAGGTTTGTGCCAATAATGTTTGGACAATTGAATGCTAATATCTGGTATCCTGAATAACTAACTTAAAGATAATAATATGTAAGGCATTAACCATTGTTACCCTCCTATTATGTTGTTTGGAAAATTGGTTCTTTTTTGATTTGTTTTGTTTTTTCTTCTCTTTAAAAATAAAAAAAAAAGAAAAAAGAAAAAAAAGAAAAGTTGTGAAGGAGATTTCATTTCTGGTGTTGGAACTAGTACTGAAGAGAGGATCAAAGGTAAATTTTACTTTTCTGTACTGTATGAATGTGAGAATATGTTGATTTTTATTTTTATGTTTTTGAGTCAGGGTCTCGCTATGTAATTCAGGCAGGCCTTGAACTCACTAAGTAGCCCAGGCTGGCCTGGAACTCGTGGTCATCCTCCTGCTCAGCTTCCTGAGTGCTGGGATTACAGGTGTGCACCACCACACCTGGCTTGTTTGTGTTTATTTATATACCTAGAGAAAAATGAAAACAAATGACAAATAAGGGCAATAAAAAGTTCAGGTTCTTCTAATGTAAACAGGCTAGTGCTGGTCCTTCAGTTATTACTTAACAATGAGCTAAGACAATCTTTCCAGGCTGTAATACTCTGATCTCTGTGCCTGACTTGCATGTCAAGGCCACCTCAACTTCTCAGGCAGAGGCATGTGCCATCTGCACTCAGGGACTTGCTTTAGGTTCATATGCGTGTCTTCACGGATGCAACCACAGGCTCCAGACTGAAGTTGCTGGGAATCTCCTGCAGGCTCTGTGTGAAGCTGACACTGCCCAAGAGGAGAGAAGAGCTGCCCTCGCACAGACAGCGGCACTCTTAGAATCCTGAATAAGATAAAAGGTAATGTCTTCAACATCACCACTCCTCCTTTTCCCCTCTCCCACTATAAGTCTCCTAGTTTATTCCCTAGTTACTGGGAGCCAATCCTCAGTGCTTCTCTCCTTGGAGCCCTCCTTTCTGGCTGTGGCCAGTGAAGCCACAGTTGAGTCACTCTGAAGAGAGAATTCCTGAGAGGCTTGTTAAGTTCAGCACTACAAAAATGGAGGGATCAGTGTTAGGAAATTCAGCTGATTAGGCACCCGGCCAACACCATCAGCTCAGCAGGTTAAGCAGAAGTGACTCAGTGTCCCTCAGAGGCACCTGAAAAAACCTGTGACTTTTTCCTAACTTCAGTGTAAGTGTGTATCACCAGCTACTATGCACAGACCCAAGGTACCTTCCCTTTCATCATCATCATCACCCTCTTGTTCTCATCATATATTATGTTGTCATGGCCTCATCTCTCATCTGTGTTCTCTTCACCACTTTCAACCAATCCATTATCATCATAAATGTTCATCCTATCCCTATTGTGTTATCATTCGCAACATTATCACCTGATTCATCACCCAACAGTCATCATCCTCATTATCATCACGACAGCACCACTCAGCTTTGCCATCCCATCTCTCCCTCAACCACCACATAACGCACCTGTGCTCCTAAGAAGAGCAATGTCCTGGAGATGAGAGGAAAAGCCTTGATTTGAAATACAGACAAGAAGAACATGTTTAAACATCTGTTTCTGTAATTTCAGTCAGGAACAAGAGGACAAAGCATGCCATGATAAATGTAACAGACTGAGATCAGAATGCTTTAAGTAAAATTAGAATATTGGACATTGGAAACATTAACTGGAAAAAGTGATTTAAAGAAAATTGAAATATTCCCCAGGATACAGGGAAAGAAAATTTGAGAATTACAGAATGGAGGGTGAGTTGCACAGATCCATCCTACAAGGTTAAAGAATTTCCAAAGAACGAGCTGGGTGTAATACAAACCAGTAATCCTAGCAGTCTGGGAGACCGAGGCAGGAGAATCACATGTCTGAGCAAGTACTTAGAGACCCTGGCTCAAAAAAAAGTTATGAAAGTGCTGGGGATGCAGCTTAGTGCAATGAACCTGGGTTCATTTCCTAATAATGCAAAAAAATTCTAAAAAAATAGTAATTGGATCAGAGGCAATATCCAAAGGTGTGGCATAGGAAACTTTCTGAATTTCAAAAAATTATTGTGAAGTCAAAATATCGTCCTGTATTTCAAAGTTAAAGAGATCAGCATACACATGCATAGATTCACTTGAAAATCAATCTATGCTGCAGCTAGAAGGATTCAAAACTGTAAAAACTTCATTCCCAGGGTTTGAATAATAACCTTTAAGAACTCTTAAGATAAAAAGCAAGATCCAAATACGGCCCACAAGGCCCATGGTTTGGCCCTGCACTTCTCTTCCATTGCTTCTGCCTAACTGAACTTTGTTCTGTTCCTTGCAGACATATTCTTTCTGGCAACAGGAAGTTGGTGGATGTTTCCTCCCTCTGAAAGCTCTCAACCCTCCCGTGCATCCTAGGATTGATCTCAGATGTCCTCATACATCCACAAGGAAACATTCTGAAATCTCTCCAACTTGGCTAAATTAATGTATCATAAGCTTTTGTAGCACCATGATATATACGTATATATTTCTTCACAGTTTATTTTAGACAAAAGGCGGAGAAGCAATATGATTCTTTGATTACTGTCTGCCATCAGATTATGATCTCCAAGAGGGCAGGGATGGCAGAGTCAAGCGTCAAATCATTCTGACAACATGCTGATGTGCACTGCAGCATTCCATGGTAAACAAATCTCACAGGGAAAACTCTAAATAAATAAAGTACAGTAGCCACAAAGTGAATGAGTTCCATTTGTGTTAAAGTCAACTTAATAAAGTCTGTTTTTGCAGTTAGGATGGAAGGGCCTCTGTGGAAAGTAAGGTCTAATTGAAGCTCAAGAAGTACTTCTACATGTCCTGACCAAAAACAAGGGTGATGTAATTTGGATCAGGAATACCTATCAATGGCCCACGCATTGAAGGCATGGTCCCCAGTTGGGTATTATTGGGAGGTGAAGGGACTTTTAAGAGTGGGAACTAGTGGGAGCTCTCTAGGATATTGGTGATGTGGTCTTTAAGGGGACAGTGGGACCCTAGCCACTTTCTTTTCTTTCCCTGCCCAGTCATGAGGTGTGAATTCTGTTTTGCCATGTGTAGTCAACAGGACCTGCTGCCTAGTCACAGGTCCAATTGGCAATGGGGCCAATTTACCATGGAATGTACCCTCCAGAACAGTGAACCAAGTAAACTCTTTCTATTTATAGGTTAGTTATATAGGTATTTGTGATAATAATGGAAAGCTAACGCAAACAGAGATACATGATAACTTGCCCTGGTGAGACTTTAGGATCAGCTCAAAGGCCAATAGGTATGGACCTGTCAGTCTTATCTCTCGGTCTTTGGAGAAATAGCAGCAGAGGGTAGCCCTGCCATGGCTGAAGTTTTCAGCATCAAGCTTGTAGGTTTATATGTATTTTGGCATCCAATATTTGAGAGCAATAACTCATATATTGAATCTGATAAGGTGTAACTTAACATATCAATGGGAGAGGGGACATTGACCAGGGTCTATCTGGTTTTTTATTTATTCATTTTAGTTTTTGTGATAGAAAAAAAGAAAGGGCTAGTTCTTTGGGTCACTAAATTTAGGCAATATAACAGTTAAGTACTGAAGATAGTGATCATAGAACAGGATATCTAAATAAGGGATATCAGAAATGAGAAAATTCCTTGGTAATGAAAAGTACCAGATATGACCATAGGTGGTTAGTATGCAATGTAAGTAGTGGGCTTGGGTATAAAGAAATCAAGGAAAGGAGAGGACACAGTCTCCAATGATCCATCACCATGGGAATTATAGTGACTCAGGATGATGGATTTGTGAATGAAACTTTGACACAAATCTTAAACTTTTCATAGAAAAAGAGAGTGTCTGAGACAGGTGACAGGACTAGGGAAATGGTGGCAGGTAGCACAAATTTCTGAGGAAGAGATTTTCCATTACAAGAGAGGACTGTGGTTTCAGAAGAATTAAAGTAGGGAGAATCTGTACACCACGTACCCACACTGAAGTACTTTGGCATCTGTCTTGCTACTTTTTGGGAATACCCAATGCCCCAAATTAAGGAAGGAAAGGTTTATTTAGCTCACAGTTTGTGGAGGTTTCAGTCCATACTCAGCTGGCTCCAAGGCAGGGCGGTGTGGCAGAGGGGCAACAGTTCATGGCGGTGGAAGACAGCAAAAGCAACTAGAGCAAAAAAGGGCAAAATGGCAGAAGGGGAGAAGAGAGAGAGCAAGCCTCTTTCCCTCACTTATATTGTATGCAGGCTACCTGCCCCAGGGCGGGTGTAGCACTCGCACCCCAAATCCCAGCATTGGACCATGAATCAATCAGAAACTCTAGAAGCCCGCCTCCGAAAAGCACTGCCCCCATGACTGTATGAGGCTTTGGAGGACATCCAGACACAAACCATAACAGCATCTCAGAAAATGAGCACTCTCTACTTCACATACAAGGGAAACAGTGTACTTCTCAGGAGAAACCAGCTGACAGTTAAAGCCAGGAGATGCAAGGGACAGTCAATGAAGAAGCAAGGGAAATAGGAACACTTGATAATCACAACCGTGGACTTAAGCAGGGCACAACTGAAAGTTTTGTGGAGGATGAGAGGAAATGGTGTAGGGTCAAATGGAAACAAAAACAAAAACAAAAAAACACCAGAATGTTGTAGTGATCAGAGTTCAAGAGAGAAGAAGGAAGCAAAGGAGTTATGATTTGGATAGTTATCAAAGAGTCTGGGCATGTTAAGGAGAAAGTGTTGCTGCAGCAGACAAAAAAAAGGCTGGATGGGTAGTAGCCTTCTTTTTTTTTTTTTTTTGTGGGTACCGGGGGGTCGACCTCAGGACCTCACGCGCCAACAGGCACCCGTGCCGCTGAGCGATATCACCGGCCCCTTTTTCGTATGTGGGTTCCGGGAGTCGAACTCGGGCCCTCGCGCTTAGCAAGGCAGGCGCTTATGCCGCTGAGCCATCTCACTGGCCCGGTAGTAGCCTACTTGATCATCTATGTGGACTTAGGCATCTCAAGTAGTGAACAAGAACACCCAGTGCAGTCACCAAGGATCAGGAGTGGGCACCTCTCCTGTAGTAACCGTAGCAGCTTTGACCCTAGGTTTCTGGTTCTGGTTAACAGATAGGCAAAAAACCAAGGGACCACAGGGACTAAGACATAAGCTACTAAAGGTAAAACTCTGTTCAAAACCACCCCCTACAGGGCCCTTCTGGAAGCACAGATGAGGTCGTGCTCTCAGTCAGAGCTCCATGCCATTTTGTGCTCTTTGCTCCATGCACTCTGCTTCCCGCCCAGGTCCTCGTCCTGCTGCTTTTTCATCACCACCTGCCCATGACAGTTTCCCCTTTGTTCCTCAGCATCCTCCGCATGGGAAACATGGACATGAACAACACCAGCCCTGCTCTTGATCTTTCAACAATGGAAGTGATGGTAACAGCTCTGGAAAATGTAGTAGGGGGAGTAGACTGGACACTGACTTCTTCCCATTTTTCAAATTCCTGCTCTATGATTGCTATCCTAGGCCCTAAGCACTCAGCTCTATCCTAACCCTTTGATCAATATTTGCCTACTGAGGAACAACCCTGCACACCATTCCAAGAACAGAGACTAACAGGACAGCCTCATGTCTTCTCTTTGCTATTTCCCATCATCACTCATAAACCTGCACACTAGAACCATCTCCCTGGTTGGTGGGGCTCCTGACTGCACCAGAGTGCACATCACAATGGGCATTGGATGATGCAAGTGGTGATGTGTGAGATAAGTTCCGGAACAGTGCGGGCACAAGCTCACTTACTCATTTCACTATTGAGGTAAAGTGAGTAAGCAGGAGGGCCTCCTGAGAAAATGAAAAACTACCTAGAATTCCTACACCTAGACCTAAGCCTCCTCCTCCTATCCTTTCACCTTCTCATCCTCCAACCCACCTTCCTCCCCTGTCTTCTCAGTCTTTCAAGCCTCAGCCTACTCTCCACCATAACCCATCTCTTTGTTTTCTGCCCAACTAGATTCCCTCCTCTCCCTAATACTGTCCCTTCCCACTGCCCTGCCTTAAAGGTCTCTCATTCCTGCTCTTCCTCTGTTCCATCCAAACCACCCACTCGCTGCCGTATTTGTGTTCCTGCTGTTCCCCTATCCTGTTACTCCTTTATCTTTGCCCCCACTCCACCTCCTAGCCCTTCTTTCTAGTTCCCTATTTTCCAATCCCCAACAAAAATCCAGCCACCCACACCAGACTGGATGAATGCCAGAAATCACCTGGGAGCTGGATTCCCAACTGACATGAATTCAGAGTTACCTGGATTATGGGGTTCAGCAACCAAACTGATGACCACATGGAAAGCCAGACAAAGGCACGCCAACCTTAGACCTGGAACACCTCTCAGGTTAGTTACAAGGACCCTTTATGTGACCGGATCCTGAGTAGCTTACTACTGTCTCTATTTTCCCTTCACATTATCTTACTAATGATTTTGAGATTCAGGGGACACCTTTAACAACTTCTTTTCCAAGAGTCAGTCCTTGTCCCTGCAGCCTGGTCAACCAGACTATAGGAAGCAGGGCTGAGTTTGAATGGGAGGGAGAAACTTGGCTAGAGAGATAAAGAGTGATGACTACACAAGGAGAGAGGAAAAGGGAAGGGGTCTTTATTTAGTAAACAAGGAAGGGTATTGAAAAGAAGTTCTTCCATGGCATTTATTGAACATGACTAGTGAATCAACTATTCAGTGATTGCTAAAGCCCATGAGGAAGGCTTTGTTCAAGAAGGGAACCATCACTGTAGACACAAACAGCAGAAGTGGCATTCGAGTGGGGGAAAGAGAATGGGCCCAACTCTGAATACAGAACAAAAAAATGGAAGTTTGTAGTTGAAGATCTAAAGTTGAGAGTCAATAGAAGGAAAATTAATAAGAACAAACATGAGAGGTAAAGGGGGTGCAGGCTAAATTGACCCAATGGGATTCTTGTTAATGGAAGGGCAGGGTGATCAGACATCTGGGGTATAGTGGAACATGAGGAAATAGGAGTGTGATCAGATATTGACGGGGGTTTTGGTTAAACTCATTTTGTAGGATATTTGCTAAAATTATAAAATTGGTGATGAGCACAGATGCCCTCTATCAGGCCTAGCTGGAAAACAGCTCAGGACTGCATTTTTACTGTGTGATCAATGAGAAAATCTTTGTCAACAGAGAATGAGGTCCTGAGGAAGGGAAGGTTGAGGTGAAGACATAAATTATCCATATTAGATCATTGGACAACTAAGCAAAATATTACAAAACACAAGTTACCTTGCCATTTCTTTTTTCTTAAAGAATGCAGCCCTGGTTCCTGTGGGTGCATAGTGTGGAAATGCCGCATCCTTGTTCTCCCGGGACGTCGGGTGGCAAGCTCAGCACACATGACAGAAAGGACAAGTGTGGCTGGCCCAGCCAGACCTGCGCTGCTCAGACCTTCCTGGACCTTGCAGATAAAGACTGCGTTCGTCGGAGTTGCAGGGGGTTTGAAAGCATCGCGTTCCTATTCATCATTGTAAATCTGTCAACAGTGCCATTGCATGGTTACATCACTTGAAAACACTAGGTCCAGGTGTTTAGAGCCATCGGAAGTAATGAAGCTGGAGTTCCAGAGTGATGTGGTCTGGACAGAAGATGACACTGGATGGGCCCCACACAGAGCTCTCTGTCCCCTGGCAGGACTTCCCCTATTAAGGCAAAAGACCCCCAACTTCAATATGGAGAGACTCGGTAGTCCACACTCAGTGAGCGCCTCTTAGTTTTATGTTTCCTGGTGACATTTCCTGTATATACACCCTTTAAATTAATTGCACAGTGTAATTAAAACTTCTTTAAATTTATGTGTCAGATTGTTCCCTGGTACTCACATCTTTCTTCAACTCCTTCCACAAAATCATTTCTTCCACCGTTCTACAATGAAACAGATATAGCAGGGGAATCAGTCTTCGTGTTGGATATCCAAAGTCACACTATCCAGAGAAATACTCTTTTGTTAAAAAACAAAATTATAAGAAATCTTATTTTTCAGATCATAATCAACTTTTAGGGTAATTCTCAAGTCAGGTTAGAGTCCAGCTGAAAATGCTTTGGGGTTTGTTCCCTTTATAGCTGGGTAATGGAACTTCCCTACAGGAAAGGGAAGGAAGGTAGAGAGAAAACCCAATTGGGTACAGCTTGTATTTGCCTTATTTTAATGTGGTATGAACAGTTGGCCACTTATTATTGGCTTAGCCTTAGGTACTTGCTACAAGAGAAGGTTACACTATTTGGGCATCAGGTCAGGCACAGTTCAGTACACATGAAAGAAACCTTGAAGTCAAATGTATAATGTCAGGGTACAACTTCACATTCAAAGGCCAAGTCTGGTTTTTCCTAGCCTGAATCTCACTTTTCTCATTTCTGATCAAGTCCACTGAGAGAAACTATTTTATTACACAAGAGTGCGAGAATTCCAGGTAAAGATAGCAGACTGGGGGAATGGTTTAGATCTAGAATATCCAGAAATTCTCATACATTTGTAGTGTAAATGGATCAGGGAGGCGCTATACTCATTAATGGATTCATCCATTAATGAGTTCAGTAGTTGAATGTATTTTATTTTTTAATTTTGATTTTTGGTACATTTTAGATACACATAATGATCATATTCATAAGAGGGAGTCTGTAGCTGTACATGATATATATTGGTTCTTCTTTTTTCCCCAATCCCCTCTCCTCCCTTCAACCCATTTTCCCTCCTTATTTACAAAAGTTTGTTCCCATTTTCTTCATTCTAGTCTCTCTTTTCTTTTCCCTTACTTCCTTTCCCCCTCCCCCATTCCTTGTTCCCCTTCCCATTTGAGTAGCCTCTTCCTATTTCCCAGGATCTATTATACATTTGGGTCCTTATTTACCCTTTCAGTTTCTCACACCAGAGAAACAATGTGATATTTAAACATCAACGTCCAACTTATTTCACTTAAGAGTATGGACTCCTTTTTTACCTTTTACCTTCCTTTCCTCCTCCCTCCCTAGTTCCTCTTTCTTTTCAACAATTCCTATTTCACAATACCTATTATACATTTTGGTAATTATTTACACTTTCGGCTTCTCAAACCAATGTGATATTTACATGTGTGTTCAATTTATTTCACATAACAATATGGTCTCAAGGTGCATCCATTTACCTAGAAATGTCTCCAGTTTTTCCTTCTTTATGACTGAGTACTACTCCATTGTATAAAAAAAAAACCCACAACTTTTTTATCCATTCCTTGGTTAATTGGCATTTGGGTGGTTTCCAAGATTTACCTATTAAAAACTGATTCTACAAACATGGGTGCGCATATATCGCTGTGGTATGATGTTTTTTGTTCTTCTGGGAAGATACCCAGAAGGGGACTAACTGGGTCAAATGGGAATGCTAATCCTAGTTTTTTGAGGAATCTCAAAACTGATTTGCACAATGGTTGCAGAAGTTTACACTCCCACCAACAGTGTGGAAGAGTTCCTTTTTCCCCACAGTCCCTCCAGCATTTGTTATTAGTTGATTTCTTGATGATAACCATTCTTTCTGGGGTGAGATGCAGTCTCAGTGTTGTCTTAATTTGCATCTCTCGAAAGACCAATGATGCTGAACATTTTCTCATATATTTATTTTCCATTTCTACTTCTTCATCTGAGAGGTGTCTATTCATTTCAGATGCCCATTTTTGGATTGGGTCTTTAAATTTGGGGGGGGTCTGATTTTTTTTAGTACTTTATATGTTCTAGATATTAGTCCTTTGTCCAAGGGACAACTGAGTAAAATTTTTTTCCAACTCTCTGGGTTTTCTTTTCACTCTATTGGTAATTTCTTCTGCTGTGCAAGAGCTTTTAAATAGGATGAGATCCCAGTTGTTGATTCTTTGTTGTACTTCCCATGCAACTGGGGTTTTGTTCCTCAAATTATTGCCTATTCCTATGTCTTAAAGAGTTCTACCTATTCTCTCTTCCAGCAGATTTAGTGTTTCTGTTTTAACATTTAGATCTTTGATCCATTTTGATTTTAGTTTAGTGCATGGTGATAGATATGGGTCTAGTTTTAGTCTTCAGTATGTGGAAAGCCAGTTTTTGCAGCACCATTTATTAAAGAGGCTATCTTTCTTCCAGTGAACGTGCTTGGCCCCTTTGTCAAAGATAAGGTGGCTGAAGCCAAACATGTTCACTGGAAGAAAGACAGACTTTAATAAATGGTGCTCGAAAACCTGGCTTTCCACATGCTGAAGAGTAAAACTAGACCCATGTCTATAACCATGCACTAAACTAAAGTCAGAATGGAGCAAAGACCTAAATATTAAAACAGAAATGGTACCTCTACTGGAAGAGAAAGTAGGTAGAAATCTTGAAGACATAAGGGTAGGCAGAGACTTCATGAACAAAATCCAAACCGCACAGGAAGTACTTCAAAGAATCAACAACTGGGATCTCATCTTATTAAAAAGTTTTGTACCTCAAAAAAAAAAATCACCAACAGAGTGAAAAGGCAACCCAGAGAGTGGGAAAAAAATATAGCCAGTTGTGTCACAGACAAAAGACTTCTATCTAGAACATATAAAGAATTGAAAAAAATCAGACTCCCCCAAATTCAAAGACCCAATCCAAAAAAGGTTATCTGAGATGAACACGCGCTTCTCAGATGGAGTAATACAAATGGCAAATAAATATATGAAAATATGTTCAACATCATTGCTCATTCAAGAAATGCAAATTAAAACAACACTCAGATTCTATCTCACCCCAGAAAGAATGGCTATCATCAAGAAATCAACCAATAACAGATGCTGGAGGGGCTGTGGGGAAAAAGGAACCCTTTTCCACTGTTTGTGGGAGTGTAGACTGGTGCAACCACTGTGGAAATCAGTGTGGAGATTCCTCAAAAAACTAGGATTAGAGATTCCATTTGAACCAGCTATTCTTCTTCTGGGTATCTTCCAAGAAGAATTAAAAATATCATACCACAGCGATATATGTGCAGCCATGTTTATAGCAGCACAATTTGTAATAGCTAAATTTTGGAGACAAACCAAATGCCCATCAACCGAGGAATGGATTAAAAAGATGTGACATTTTTATACAATGGAGTTCTACTCAGCTATAAAGAAGGATAAACTTAAGGTTTTATAGGTAAATGAATGAAATTTGAGACCATACTCATAACTGAAATAAATCAGACTCCCATGTGTAAACGTCGTGTTGTCTCCCTAGCATAAGAAACTGAAAGTAAATAAGATTTAAAAAATGTACAATGGGTATTGTGAAAGGGGAAGAAACTATCCAAAAGGAAAGAACAACTGGGATAGGGGAAAGGAGAAAAGAAGGAAGGGAAAAGAAAAAATATGTATATATACATACAAGATAGCTAAGATAATTATACTACTAATTTCTATTAGTTCATTGAAAAGAATGGTTTGTGCTTATATTATTTAACCAATTTTTCATGCCTGTATCTTTTTTTTTTTTTTGTGGGTACCGGGGGGACGACCTCAGGACCTCACGCGCCAACAGGCACCCGTGCCTCTGAGCGATATCACCGGCCCCTTTTTCGTATGTGGGTTCCGGGAGTCGAACTCGGGCCTTCGCGCTTGCAAGGCAGGCGCTTAAGCCGCTGAGCCGTCTCACCGGCCCTCATGCCTGTATCTTGAAATCTGAGCAACTACTTTGAAGATAACTATACACAATATATTAACCATTGTTAATCTATTATCTTTTTTTGAAATTCCATACCATTGTTTTTATTGTTTTTTTTTTCTTTCAAATAAAGAAATAAAGTAGCTGAATGTGTTTCAAGTTGTTTCTGCATCTACTAATCTGTTCCATTCATCCTCAGGTCTGTTTATTTGCCAGTATCATGATGTTTTTATCACTGTAGCTTTGAAGAATAATTTCGAGTCAGCAATTGTGATGACCCCTGCCTTCCCTTTCTGTTTTTTGGAGCCAGGAATTGAACTCTGGACCTCGCACTTGCCAGGCAGGAGCCGTGCCACCGAGCTATATCCCCAGCCCCTTGCCTTGCCTTTCTTGATGAGAATTATTTTTGCTATTCTAGGTCTCTTCCAGTTCCAAATAAATTTTATGAATGTTTTTTCTAGTTCTTGAGGTATGCTAATGGTAGTTTGATTGGTATTGCATTAAATCTGTATAGCAATTTTGGGAGTATGACCATTTTCACTATGTTGGTTCTTCCTACCCATGAGCAAGGGATATCTCTCCATTTTGTGATATCCTCTTTGATTTCCTTTTTCAGAGTACTGTAATTTTCATTGTAGAAATCCTTTTCTTCCTTTGTTAGATTGATTCCTAGGTATTTCATTTTTTTCAATGCTATTGTGAAAGGTGTTTCTTCCCTAATTTCTCTCTCCATGTATTTTTTGTTTGTGTACAGGAATGCTATTGTTTTTTGATTGATGACTTTGTATCCAGCTACACTGCTAAATTCAGTTATTAAATCTATAAGTCTTTTGGTGGAGTTGGGGTGTTCTATGTAGAGTGTCATGTCATCCACAAATAATGATAATTTATACTTATTCCTTTTATTTCTTTTTCTTGTCTAATTGCTCTGGCTAATATTTCCACAACTATATTAAATAGGAATGGTGATAGTGGACATCCTTGTCTTATTCCTAATTTTAGAGGGAAACCTTTCAGTTTTTGGTCATTTAATATAATTATGGCTCTTGGTTTGTCATAGATGGCTTTTATCAGATTGAGATAAAGACCATCTATTCCAATTTTCTGTAGGGTTTTTTTTTTATCATAAATGGGTGTTGGACTTTGTCAAATGCTTTTTCTGCATCTATTGAGATGATCATGTGATTTTTGTCTTTGGTTCTGTTGATATGGTGTATTACATTTATTGATTTGCATATGTTTGACCATCCCTGCATCCATAGGATGAATCCTACTTGGTCATGGTGTATAATCTTCTTGATGATTTGCTGCATTCCATTTGCCAGTATCTTATTGAGGATTTTTGCATCTATGTCCATTAGGGAGATTGGCCTGTAGTTTTCTTTCTTGGTTGGGTTCTTCTCTGGTTTTGGAATCAGGGTAATACTTGCTTCCAGGAATGATTTTGGAAGTACTGCTTCTCTTTCAATTTCTTTAAAGTTTCAGCATTAGTGGCATTAGTTATTCTCTAAATTTCTTGTGGAATTCAACAGCGAATCCATCAGGGCCTGGGCTTTTCTTTGTTGGTAAATTTTTAGTTACATTTTCAATTTCATTGCCTGATATTGGGTTATTTAAAATTTTTATATCTTCTTAATTCAGTTTTGGCAATTTATATACATCTAGGAATCTGTCCATTTCTTCTGTGTTTTCCAACTTAATATAGTACAGGTTCTTGAAGTAGGTATTGATGATCTGGATTTGCACAGGATCTCTTGTGATTTCACCCCTTTCATTCCTAATTGCATGAATTTGAGTCTTTTCTTTCCTCTTTTTGATAAGGTTGGCTAAGGGTTTATCAATTTTATTTAATCTTTCAAATAACCATTGAATTCACTGATTCTTTGTATATTTTCTTAGTCTCAATTGCATTAATTTCTCCTCCAATCTTCATAATTTCCTCTCTCATGTGAGCTTTGGGTTTGATTTATTCTTCTTTTTCTAGAAGTTTGAAGTTCAACATTAGCTTGTTTATTTGAGCTCGTTCTACTCTTCTGATGTGAGAGTTCATTGCTATAAATTTCCCTTTTAGGATTGCTTTCATTGTATCACATAAGTTTCAGTACATTGTATCACCATTATCATTTAATTGTAGATACTGTTTCTTTTCTTCTTTAATTTCATCTGTGACCTATTGGCTGTCCTGGAGGGTGTTATTTAATTTCCAGGTGTTCATGTGTTTTTTGTGTTTTCTTTTGCCATTGATTTCTAACTTCATTGCCTATTGCAGTCAGGGTTTGCAAGGGAAACACTACAGGACACATAATTTATAGGGTTATTTTACAGTAGTCACCCAAAGAGTCAAACACAAAAAGAGTGCAGGAAATCTGTCCACACACTAGTGACCCCAAGCATCCAGCTCAGGGCCTGGACTCCACAGCAATGTCCTGCATGAGTCCAGCTGAAGACCTAGAGCCCATGGCATTGCCTCCACGAGTCCAACTGGAGGCCCAGCGCCCACAACAATGTCTCACACAATTCTATTTCACGGATCTGTGCTGGGAAGGCCCAAAGGTCAGTGGTGGAAGCTAGAAAGTCTGTGCCAGCGGGATGAAGGATCTGTGCCAGTGGGATGAAGGATTTGTGCCAGTAGGCTGAGGGATCTGCACCGGAGCCAGGAAGCGACACTCAAAGTAAGGCAGAGCTCCCCTGAAGTGAACCATAGCCATCCTCAGCGGCAACACGGTCCCAAGCTCCTCTGACGATGAGAACAGCCAGCTTCCTATCAGGAAAGCCAGTGTAACAAGCGCCTAGAGGACAACCAACAGCACCAACTCTTCCTCACCAGTTCTCCTTTTTATGTTGTTGGCAACAGTCCTCAGGTGGGCCCTCCACACCAGGCACCACGCTGATTCAGTTCAGCTGGGTTTTACAAGTTGACTACCAGTTGTCAATCCACCACATTGCCTATGGTCAGATAATATGCATGGGATAATTTTAATTCCTTTGCATTTACTTAAGCATGTTCTATGGGCTAGTATGTGGTCTACTTAGGGGAATGTCCCATGTGCAGCTGAGAAGAATGTGTATTGTGTAGTTGTGGGGTGTAAAACTTGGTAGACATCTACTAAGTCTATTTGTTCAAAAGTTTGGTTCAGTTCTAATATTTAATTGTTAATTTTTTTGTCTATTTGATCTGCCTATTTGTGACAGTGGAGTATTGGAGGCCCCCCATTACAATCATGTTAGTGCTTATTCGACTTTTTATATTCGTTAATATTTGTTTTATGTAGTTGGGTGCACTAGTATTTGGTGCATATATATTTATGATTGTTATCTCTTCTTAGAGTTTTCCCTTAATAAGTATATAGTGACCTTTTTGTCTCTTTTGATCAGTCTTGGCTTGAAGTTCACCTTGTCTGCAAACGGAATAGCCATGTCTGCTTTTTTCTGGGTTCCTGTTGCATGGAGTATTGTTTTCCATCCTTTGACTCTTAGCCTATGAATTTCATTTTGGGTTAAATGTGTTTCTAATATACAGCATATTGTTGGACCTTGCCTCTTTTTATTTTAAAGAAAAAAATTTTTGAATGGCACAAAATTTCTAAACAAGATGGTAGGAGAGTAACAATGGTTAGTACATTGCATATTGCTATCTTCAAAGTAGTTGCTCCTATTATAAGATATAGGCATGAAAATTGATCAAAAAATATAGGCACAAACCTTTCTTTTCAATGAACTAATAGCAATTAGCAGTATAACTATCTTAACTATCTTGTGTGTATATATATATATTTTTTTCCTTTTCCCTTCTTTCTTTTCTCCTTTCACCCATCCCAGTTTCTCTTTCCTTTTGAACACTTTCTTCCCATTTCACAATATCTATTGTACATTTTAGATCTTATTTACTCTTTCAGTTTCTTATACTAGGGAGACAATGTGATGTTTACACATGTGGGCCTGATTTATTTCACATATCAATATGGTCTCAAGTTGCATCCATTTCCCTATAAATGTCTCAAGTTTATACTTCTTTATAGCTGAGTAGTACTCCACTGTATAAAAAAACCACATCTTTTTTATCCATTCCTTGGTTGATGTGCATTTGGGTTGTTTCCAAGATTTAGCTATTGCAAATTGTTCTGCTATAAACATGGGTGCACATATATCGCTGTGGTATGATGTTTTTAATTCTTCTGGGAAGATACCCAGAAGGGGAATAGCTGGTTCAAATGGAACCTCTAATACTAGTTTTTTTGAGGAATCTCCACACTGATTTCCACAGTGGTTGTACCACTCTACACTCCCACCAACAGTGGAGAAGGATTCCTTTTTCCCTTCAACCCCCCCAGCACTTTTATTGGTTGATTTCTTGATGATAGCCTTTCTTTCTGGGGTGAGATGGAATCTCAGTGTTCTTTTAATTTGCATTTCTTGAATGAGCAATGATGTTGAACATTTTTTCATATATTTATTTGCCATTAGTATTTCTTCATCTGAGAAGTGTGTGTTCATCTCAGATGTCCTTTTCTGGATTGGGTCTTTGAATTTGGGGGGTCTTATTTTTTTCAATTCTTTATATGTTCTACATAGAAATCCTTTATCTGAGGGACAGTTGGCTAAATTTTTTCCCCACTCTCTGGGTTGTCTTTTCACTCTGTTGGTGATTTCTTTTGATGTGCAAAAACTTTTTAATAAGATGAGATCCCAGTTGTTGATTCTTTGAAGTACTTCCCGTGCAGTTTGGATTTTATTCATAAACTCTCTTCCTACCCCTATGTCTTCAAGATTTCTACCTACTTTCTCTTCCAGTAGATATACTGCCTCTGTTTTAATATTTAGATCTTTGCTCCATTCTGACTTTAGTTTAGTGCATGGTGATAGACATGGGTCTAGTTTTAGTCTTCAGCATGTGGAAAGCCAGTTTTCCAGTACCATCTATTAAAGAGGCTATCTTACTTCCAGTGAAAAATTTGGGCCCCTTTGTCAAAGATAAGGTGGCTGAGTGTGTTTGTAGTTGTGTCTAATCTGTTTTCTAATCTGTTCCACTGATCCTCCGATCTGTTTTTTGCCAGTACCATGCTGATTTTATCGTAGGATAATTTCAAGTCAGGCCTTGTGATGTCTCCTGCCTTGCCTTTGTTGCCCAGGACTGCCTTTGCTATTCTAGGTCTCTTCTTGTTCCAGATGAATTTTAGGAATGTCTTCTCTAGTTCTGTGAGGTATGCTAATGGTATTTTGATCAGGATTGCATTAAATCTGTATAACAATTTTGTGAGTATGGCCATTTTCACAATGTTGGTTCTTCCTATCCATGAGCAAGGGATATCTTTCCATTTTCTGATGTCCTCTTCAATCTCCTTTTTTGGAGTACTGTAGTTTTCAATATATAGTTCCTTTACTTCCTTTGTTAGATTGATTCCTCAATATTTCATTTTCTTGGATGCTATTGTGTCTTTTCCCTAATTTCTCTCTCGGTGAGTTTGTTGTTTGGATGTTGCCTCTTGATCCATTCTGCTGGTCTATTCCTTTTGCTTGGTGGACTGAGACCATTTATATTGAAGGTTACAACTGATATATGTTGCCTTATCCTTCTCATATTATTTTCCTGTTGTTTGTACCTTGTCCTTCCCCTCTGTTTAATTGCTTGACCAGCCTGTGGCTTTTTTCTATTGGTGTTCTTGGAGCTGTGGTCTTCCTTACCTTTTTCTCAATTATTGTTCAGAGCATTTTAGAGAGCTGCTGAATGTACTTTAGGAGTTGGGGCCTAGTTGGAGTGGGTTACTAGGGGCATGTCCAGGAAAAGTATTTTCTTGTCCCTGGCTCCTCCCTTCCCTGCCTACTTCCTGATTACCAGGGGTTAAACAGTTTTGCTCTTCCATGCCCTCCATGATGCCAGTTCTGGAGTGGAGTCAGCCAACCATGGCTTGAAACCATGAGCCAGAATAAACTGTCATCCTCCCATTTCAGGTGTCAAGTATTTCATCCAGCAATGAGAAGGTGACTAAGAAAAAGTGGTAAAGAGATTTCAAAACTAAGGTATGAATCCACAACACAGGGAACAGGAGGAAAACTTCAGCAATGAAGAAAGTGAAGACATGTTTTCAGATAGAAAGCTGCTGGAAGAGGAAACCACAAAATGGAAGCCAGATGGGACGCCTCTGAGCACAGAGCCCAGGCCTCTCAGAATTCTGGATAAAGCCTCAGGACTGTGAGACAGTGGGGTATGAACAGAAGAACTCCAAGTGGGCATTGGTAGGAATTCAGTGGTCATCCCATTCTACACACACAGGGGAAGCCAGGCTTATAACTTCTCTCACAGAAAAGACTGGAGACTAATTCTTGGAAAAGTGGGACAATCACAGGGTTCAGGGACAGTAAAATAGAAGGTAAGAGTGAGGTGTACAAAAATAACTCAAGATGTAATGAGCCTTTGACATTTTTAGGAAAATACATGCTTCTTGGTGACCTCAATCTACTCATAAAACAGATAAAAGTGAATAATATTCTCAAGTAAGTCTTACTAAAATTTCTCAGTGCATTAGCCTTTCATGTTGTGACAAAAAGCCATCTTAAAGGAAGAAAGATTTGTACAGTTGCAGAGGTTTATTATCCATAGTCAGCCAATTCCATTGCTTTTAGGCCTATCGGTGAGACAGAAATTTCATGGCCATAGGGTGTGGTAGAGAGAAGATGCTCACCTAACCTCCTGGCATCCAGGAAGCATATAAAGGAAGAGAGAGGAAAACCTCTACTTACCAAGGATCCAATCCCTTCGATTAGGTTCTCACATCCTAAATTTCCAAGATGCCTCTCTAGTCCATCAGATTATAAACCTGTCAATGTATTATAATCCATTGGTGAGATCACAGCCCTCAGGATCCAATCGCTTCTCAAAGGTCCCACCTCTGAACATTGCTGCATTGGGGTCCAAGCATATAGCACGTGAGCCTTTGCAGGACATATTATATCCAAAACCTAACAGTCTGTAAACTAACTTAGCCTGGGATAAGTCCTTACCAGTTACCCTGCTACTGCAAAGCATGGTTCCAACAAGCAGAAGGATTGTGAGTTTGATACCAGCCCGGATCACAACAAGACCTTGTATCAAAGAAAATTTACCAATTTAACAACCAATGAGTCTTTAAATTTCAACAATAGATCCAGCCAATTATGTGTCCCATTTGGGTCCCTTTTTGTTGTGGATACAAAATCATTCTGGGCTTAGGAATACCTAGACTCATGGCACATGAGGGGACAATGCACTTCAGGATTTTGAACTAAAAATTGTGGTATCTTGCAACTTTTTACACAACGTTCTCTTCAACGTTATACTCTCAAACATAGAGTACTTAGTATCATGAACAACTGTTCTGACAATAAGTCTGCAGAGGATGAACATGATAGTTATGGGCCTTCTCCAGGATGAGATTTGCTAGAATTAGTTGCTCTTAGTGATAGGACCAGAGGTGATGGCAATTGGCACTGCCTGGGATGAGTACATGATCAGGAGTATTTTGGGATGTTTGGTAAAACTGCCCCTTCTACTGCCCTTTGACAAAGGTGTTTGGACTACTTAGCCTGAGTAATACTGGACACCTGAATTGCTTTGGATTATCTCCAGGCTACACAGCATGCAGTATGCGCTGTAGTAAATACTTATATTGTGTTTACTTGAACAATTTTAGCCTGGTTAATTTAGAGACATCTAAAATTTTTAATTGGCCTAATCTCTGAAAAAAAAGGGATTCATCCCCTAGCCCAGTGAGATTATCTCATTTTTCATTTTTAAAACATTTTTATTTGACTGGCTTTTGGTCTTTGTTATATTTTGCACTCTGCCTTACAGGTCATTGTGGTACATTTAATTTTAGGCTTGAGGGGCCGGTGAGATGGCTCAGTGGCGTAAGCGCCTGCCTTGCAAGTGCGAGGGCCCGAGTTCGACTCCCGGAACCCACATACGAAAAAAGGGCCAGTGATATCGCTCAGCGGCACAGGCGCCTGCTGGCACGTGAGGTCCTGAGGTCGACCCCCGGTACCCACAAAAAAAAAAAAAAATTTAGGCTTGAGCATTTGGCTCCTTTTCAAAGTTATATTTTATATGCTTCAATCATTTTGAAAATCCAGTTCTCCCCATTCTCATCTACTCTTTGTCTTCGAATACTACTAGTTCACCACCTGAAGGAATTTGGAGGTGGTCTTGTCTACTTCAAATGAAATGAAGCCAACAGCTCCTTCACATTGCCTACTCAAATGTCTGATTAATGTCAGAGGTCTATCACTCCACCAAAAGAATGTTCTAGAACCACCACTTTCAGAAACTGTACTCTAGGTAGGGCCAGGAATTTTGATAAAACATGCACACACCTCTGATCATGACTCCTTACTTCCAATCACTTTTCCCTACACCTTGGAGCACCTGTTTCTTTATCCCGTAAGTACCCCTAGACTCCTATCCTTGAAGAGGTATATTTGAGAGTTATTTTTACATCTCCACACTTATAGCAGCCTCATGAACATACATTCTTTTGTAAAAATCATCATTTTAGTGATTGGCATAATGTGTGACACAAAAAAATGGGCCTCGTTTGGTAACACAGACGTTGAATTTTAAATTCTACTCCACCTACCCCTCAATCTTTCTTTCATAATTTCTTTCTTTTCATCTCTCTGTGCAATCTCTCCATAACTTACTCAGATGGATCCAATTTTCTCTCTTCAATAGCATTTAATACCATTTATCCTGTTCACTGAGGTATTACTTTTATTTCCTTTATTATATTCTTCATTCTGGCACTAGAAATTGATGTCTAATCTGAAGTTCATTCTATACACTGAGGTTTTTATTTCAATGACCATATCGCGCATTCTGAAATTCTTTGTTGCTCTTTTCTTTTTTTAAAGATTTCACGTTATTATCTTATTTCTTTCATTATATGAAATTCATGGCTAGATATATCTGCTTTCTCTTCTGTCTGATGACAATTCCTCATGTGAACTGCTTCCTCATGTGCTTAGTAATTTTGGATTCTGAGCTCATCTTTGGCGAGGTTTTTCTATGGGAAGTCCTGGAGAATTGTTATGATGGTGTTCCCACAGAGTAATACATTTTCCTGACCTCTCTGGAAGAAAATTTAATTGCTTTATGTGGGTACCCACACAACATATATTAAATTTTGGACTTCAATAGGGCAAGAGTAGAATCGGGGTTTCATTTTCTCAAGTGAAAACTATTTTTTAAAACCCAGATCCTAGTCAGACACCTTGTCATTTCTCTGTAATAATGAATATGTTTTGTTTTTGGCTCTTGGCATTGATTGTTTTTGTTTTTGTTTGATTTTTGATGCTGTTGGGTTTTTTTTTTTTTCTTATCTTGCTGTGCTGTGCACTGAACCCAGAGATTTACACTTGCTAACTCAACTACTGAGCTATACTTCCAGCCCTAGATAGTTTTTTCACTTTCTTTTAGATAGGAAATAAACCCAAGACCCTAAATATTACCAAATATTATAATTTCCTATGGCCCTACCCTAGATTGCTTTACCATCATCTCAAATATTTCTTTCTGTTAAATTTTTTCTTTCTTTTTTCTGCTTTTTCTTTTTTGAGACAGGGCCTTGCTGTGTAGTTCAGGCTAGCCTGGACTCACTGTGTAGCCCAGGCTGGCCTTGAACTCATGGTGATCCTCCTACCTCAATCTCCCAAGTGCTAGGATTACAGGTGTGTGCCACCACACCTGGCTCACTCTGTTTAATTTTTGTGTTTTCAGATGTTTTTCCTATTCTATGGTACAAATGCAACATAATCTACTTAATAAATTGTTTAGTAATGTGTAAGAACTTAGATTGTTTTCAACTTTTTCTGCAACTCAATTTACTTAGTAAATTTCCTTAGTATTACATAACCATTTAGATTGTTTTCAACATTTTTTATTCTAATAATATTTCCATTACAGGAGAGAATGGGGGATCAGTGTGGCTTATGATTTGGATTATAATGATGACAATGGTGATGATATCAATGATTCTCCTATTTCTTGTTCATGGTGTCAAATGTTTAGTTACCAGATTTCATTAAATTCTCAAACCATGTGAAGTTCATATTATTTATGATTACAGTTAAGAAACTGAGGCTTAAAGGATAAATTTGAGTCAGGTAGGAAAATGGATGCACTTTGAGACCATAATGTTAAGTAAAGTTAATCAGACACACAAGCTTAAATATTGCAAGCTTTCTCTTATATGAGAAAACCCAAAATATAAATAAAGAGAAAAATAAAAGATAATAGGAAACAGAGAAATAGATCTTTTGCAAAAGGGAAGGGGGCCAAGAGATTTAAGAAGAAGAGTGAAAGGGGAGGAAAAGGGGTGGAAAAAAAAGTTAAGATGTTTATGTACATGTACCAGCTTCCCACAATAAATCTAATCATTATCTACCACAAACATGTACTAACAAAGACTAAAAAAGCAACACATGAGAAAAAGAAAGAAACTGAAGCTTAGGAAGGTTAAATAACTTTCCTGAGTTACTAGTAGAAGCCAGAATGGAATTGGAACCCAGGCCAATGGATCACAAAATACCACTAACTAATAGTAATAGTAAGTAATTGGCATAGCATTGCCCTGCCCATTAGACATAGGCTGTCTTGCTGAACTCCCTTGAACATTAATTCTCTGTTACACTAGAATGACAAAATTAAGAGGCTTATACTCTTTTAGGCAGGAAAGAAATGATCATCACACAGCCACTGCCTCCTCTCTCGTTTGGACGTGTGTATTCTGAACAACGTCCTCCAGTGTGGATCAAAGCATCCAGCTCCTACCCCTTCTATAGAGTGTCCAGGTTCCCCAGCAAAGAACCAGGCCGATTCTTCACAGAAGAATCATCATAGAAGAATCATCGGCTCATTTCTTATTGGCTGAGCCCTTCAAGTACCAGAACATGTGGTAAGCCACCTATATGTGCAGCAATAATCCTCATAACATTATTTTCTCTTCTAAATATGATGAAAATGAATTTCCAGGAGGGAAAATGATTTGCATAATATCATGTGGCTAGAAGTGGTGAAGTAAGCATTTAGTCCTCAATTGGTTATCTCTTTTATGTGAGTTTTCTGTGTGTTTTCTGGTTGAAGAACGTGTCTAAGGAAGGGAGTGATGTATGGAACAGAAAAATAAGTAGTTAAGAGAAAATATATCAAAGTATATGACTATATTGGGAATATCTACCAAATATGTCCTCACAAGGTTTGCCTCCTATCAGATAGCTACCAGCTTCATGGCCTCTTAATATAGGAAATCATACAATGCCCAACTTGAACTTTAAGATGACTTGCTCTTGCCTGGACCCTCCCAGTTACCAGAACCATCCAATTCTGCTCTTTGCATCCCATTCAGCACCTCAGATCCTACATCTAGGCAAACATCCTTTGACCACTAAGTATCTATCATTTGACCTGAATTCCTCATCTCTGACCTCTACCAAAGTACAGTATTTCCCATTATTTTTAAGTACACTGGTGTCTTAAATTGAGCATCTTTTGTGAATTTCATCTTCATCACCACCCTTCATAAATTGAATTCTATAGTTATTATCATAAAGAAAATGATAACAAGTGTTGGTGAAGATGTAAAGAAAAGGAAATCCTTATACACTGGTGGGAATGTAAATTAGTGTAAACAATTATGAAATACAGCATGGAGATTCTTCAGAAAATTAGAAACAGTACTAAAATATGATCCAGCAATCTCACTATCTGATAGATATTCAAAGGAAAAGAAATCAGTATGTCCAAGGACAGCTACAAGTTCATTACAGCCTTGCTTACAATAGCCAAGACATGGAGTCAGCCTTGGTGTCCACCCACAGACACATGGATTAAGAAAACGTGATCTATTTACAAAAAGAATACAATGCCACCTTTTAAAAAAAAGAAGGAAATTCTGTCATTTGCCACAAAATGGATGAGACTGGAAGATAGTATGTTAAGTAAAATAAGCCAAGCACAGAAAAGCAAATAATACATGATCTCATTTATAAGCGGAATACAACAATTTGAACTCCACAAGTAGACAGCACAAAAGGCTATAGTTGCCAGGGCTGAGGGTGGCAAGATGTTGGTCACAGGATTTGAAATATCTTTGTATAGGAGAAATAAGTTCAAGAGATCAATTATACAATACGATGGCTCTAGTGAATAATAATATATCATGTACCAGAAAATTGCTGAGAGTTATTTTTAGTGTTCTTACCCAAAAAACTGTAGGTATGTAAGGTAATGCATATGTTAATGAGCTCAATTTAAGCAGGTCACAGTGTATACATATTTTGAAACATTATGCTGCATATATTAAATATATATAACTTTGTCAATTAAAAATCAATTATTTTTAAAATAAATTTTAAATAGTACAAATTGAACTCTACCTTGCTGAATTGGACCATATCTCACAGTTGATCAATTCCTCCCATTTTTGAGTCAGGATCCTTCCCAGTAGTTGATACCCTGCAGTAGTTAATGAGAGCAAGCTGGTCAACTGCTGTTCTCTCTTGGAATTCCAGACTCAAGAGAGCAGTCAGTAGGGAAGGATGTCCTCGGACTGGGTCAGAGGAAGACTGAACATCTGCTCTGGCCTCTGGCTGCCTGGCTGCCACACACAGCCTTGCAGACAGGCTACAGCCTGACTGGACACCCTGAACCAGCGCTGTGGATTGGCCAGAGAGTGCCACAGCAGGATTACTGCCATCTGATAGATCTAGGTTCACCTTTGGACTATACAACTCATCTGCTGTGTGGGGTGAATTAGTTACTGAAATATTAAACTCTCTGGCCACATCATCTATCAGATTACTTACCAACTTTTTTGTGAAGATTAATTACATTATGTGTAGTGCCCAGTGTTGTACCTACTAAGAGTGTGATGAATAGTAGGCACCAGGGTTTGGCAGTATTTACACCACAGTGAAGGATACAGTCTTGGGTAGGTATCTGGTATATAATACAAGTTCTTCAATAAATGTCAGTTAGAACATTAGTAGAATTATTAATATCCTGGTACCATTTACATGGACTATATCCACATATTGTTTTATCTCTACTAAGTCTGTGTCCTTGGATAAGATGTCTGAGAATATAAGAAGTATTCACGAGAGTTTAAGAAGGGAACAAAGGATGTCTTACTTAGTATTATCAGTCAGTAGAACAGGATCAAGCAGCTCAGTCAGAGGATCCCTCCCTTCTCTAAGTCTCAGGAGGAAGAAATTTTAGTCCTGAAATGGAAAATTTCCAAGGAATGCCAAGCTCACCAGTTCCAGGGGCCAAGTCCTAAATGGCTTTGGGACTTTAGACATTAGACTTTAGAATGGCTGTGTCCTTCATTCATTCACATGCTCTGTGCTGCATTTCCCAGCATGGCCAAGAAACCCTGAGGGTATTTCAGAGTTCATGAAACCACTCTCCAATCCCATCATGATACGAAGAGTGTCTCTAGGTCTACTCACCTGGGCCTTCCTTCCAAAACTGCTCTGGCTCTGATGTGCTTAAGGTGAGGCAGTTCTCCCTGGAGAGCCACTGTGACCATGAGGAGAGGATGGATAGCTTCCAAGAGGAGCCACCACAAGTCTCCAAGAGAAAAGAACTAGCTCCTGCCACATGGGTAAAGGAGGCTACTTAGGCAGGATAAGAACCTGGTTATTTGTAGATGTGACTGAGGGAGGGGCTGCTGGCATTTTCTTACCTTGGGTATCCCCAAGAATGGACAAAAGCCCCTAGTCTTCTCTGATATATATATATATCACTCTAGGGCCACTATATTCATCATATACTTACACTGTACAATAGATATCCACACACACTCTTACTAACTCTAAGCTAACCATGAATAAGTCACCCCCTTGGCAACTTGCCACCCATCCCAAAGATAAGGCTCTAAAAAGTAGTGTAGATTGGTGCAACCACTATAGAAATCAGTGTGGAGATTCCTCAAAAAACTCAAACTAGAGGTTTCATCTCATTTTTTTTTCTTTTCCCTTCCTTCCTTTTCCCCTACCACATCCCTAGTGCCCCTTCCCATTTGAACATTTTCTTCCTATTTCACAATATCTGTTATACATTTTGGTCCTTATTTACACTTTTGGTTTCTCACACCAGAGAAACAATGTGGTATTTACACGTGTGTCCAATTTATTTCACTAAAGAGTATGGTCTCAAGGTGCATCTGTTTAGCAAGAAGTATCTCAATTTTATCATTCTTTATGACTGAGTGGTACTCCATTGTATAAAAAATCCACATCTTCTTTATCCATTCATCAGTTGATGAGAATTTGGGCTTTTTTTTTTTTTTTTCAAGATTTAGCTATTACAAACTGTGCCACTATAAATACGGATGTGCATATATTGCTGTGGTACTAATTCTCTTAGGAAGATACCAAGAAGGGGGATAGCTGGGTCAAATGAAACCTCTAGTTTGAGGTTTGTTTTTTTTTTAATGTGGGTACGGGGAGTCTAACTTAGGACCTCGCACTTGCCGGCAGGCGCTTGTGCCACTGAGCAATATCACTGGCCCTTTTTTTCCTTTATGTGGGTACAGGGAGTCAAACTCAGGACCTTGCGCTTGCCAGGCAGGCGTTTATGCTGCTGAGCTATCTCACCGGCCCTAGTTTGAGTTTTTTGAGGAGTCTCCACATTGATTTCTATAGTGGTTACACCAATCTACACTCCCACCAACAGCTCCTCCAGTACTTGTTTTTGGTTGATTTCTTGATAAGAGCCATTCTTTCTGGAGTGAGATGGAATCTTAGTGTTTTAATTTGCATGTGTTGAATGACCAGTGATGTTGAACATTTTTTGATATATTTATTTGCTATTTCTACTTCATCTGAGAAGTGTCTATTCATTTCAGATGCCCATTTTTGGATTGGGTCTTTAAATTTGGGGGTCTGATTTTTTTGAGTTCTTTATACATTCTAGATAGTAATCCTTTCTCTGAGGAACAAGCAGAAAAAAATTTATTCCTACACTGTGGTTTGTCTCTTCACTCTGTTGGTTTTTCTTGCTGTGCAACAGCTTTGTAATATGATGAGATACCAGTTGTTGATTTTTTGTGATGGTTCTTGCACAATCAGGATTTTGTTCATAAAGTCTTGTCCTACACCAATGTCTTCAGGAGTTCTACTTATTCTATCTTCCCGTAGATTTAGTGTTTCTATTTTAATATTTAAATCTTTGATCCATTTTGATTTTAGTTTAGTGTATGGTTGAAGCTATGAGTCTTTATTAATCTTTGGCATATGGAAAGCCAGTTTTTCCAGCAAATCATTTATTAAAGAGGCTGTCATTCTTTCAGTGAAGATGTTTGGCTCCTTTGTCAAAGATAAGGTGGCTAAGTATGTCTGGAGTTGTTCCTGCATCTTCTAATTTGTTCCACTGATCCTCAGATCTGTTTTTTTGCCAGTACCGTGCTGTTTTTATCACAGTAGCTTTATAGTATAATTTCAAGTCAGGGACTGTGATGCTCCTGCCTTGCCTTTGTTGCCCAGAATTGCCTTTGCTATTCTAGGTCTCTTCTGGTTCCAAATGAATTTTAAGATTGTTTTTTCTATCTGTGAGATATGCTGTTGGAATTTTGATTGGAATTGCATTAAATCTGTATAACAATTTTGGAAGTATAAAGTTCTTGTAATTTCTTTTGCCATTGATTTCCAATTTCATTGAACTATGGGCTGATAATATGCATGGGATAATTTTAATTTCTTTGCATTTACTTAAGCATGTTCTGTGAGCTAGTATGTGGTCTATTTTGAAGAACATCCCATGTGGAGCTAAGAAGAATGTGTATTCTGATGTTCTGGGGTGGAACACTCTGTACACATCTACTAAATCTATTTGTTCAAAAGTTTGGTTCAGTTCTAATATTTAATTGTTGATTTTTTTGTCTAGCTGATCTGTCTATTTGTGACAGTGTGGTATTGAGGTCCCCCATTACAGTTATATTAGTGCTTTTTTGATTTTACATATCTGTTAATATTTGTTTTATATGGTTGGTTGCACTGGTATTTGGTGCATATATATTTATGATTGTTATCTCTTCCTGCTGGATTGTTCCCTTTACAAGGATGTAGTGACCTTCTTTGTCTCTTATAATCAGTCTTGGCTTGAAATCCACTTTGCAAATAGAATAGCTACCCCTGCTTTTTTCTGGGTTCCTGTCATATGGAGTATTTTTTTCCATCCTTTGACTTTCAGTCTATGAATTTCTTTTTTAATTAAATAGTGTTTCTTGCATACAGCATATTGTCGAACCTTGCTTCTTTTTTTTTTCTTTTTTTATGGATACCATGGGTCGAACTTAGGACCTCGCGTGCCAGCAGGCGCCCGTGCCACTGAGCAATATCACCAGCCCTTTTTTCGTATGTGGGTACCGGGAGTCGAACTCAGGACCTCGCACTTGCCAGGCAGGCACTTATGCCACTGAGCTATCTCACCAGCCCTGAATCTTGCTTCTTGATCCATTTTTCCAGTCTATTTCTTTTGATTGGTGAATTGAGATCATTAACATTGATAGTTATAACTAATATGTATTGACTTATCCTTCTTATGTTATTTTCCTGTTCGTGGCACACTCTCCCCCCCATTTAATTGCTTGTCTTGCCTGGTGGATTCATTCTGTTAGGGTTCATGGAGTTGTAATCCTTGTTATCTCTTTTTAGAATGTCCTTCAGAACATTTTGGAGTTCTGGTTTGGTGTTGTCATAGAAGTATCTTATTTCTCCACCAATTTTGAAAGATAGTTTTCTGGGGTACCTCAATCTGAGTTGGAGGTTGTTTTCTTTTAGAGGTTGTTATTCTTCACTCCAACCCTAATTGACTTGAGGGTTTGTGTTGAGAAGCCTGTTGTGATTCTGATGGGCTTTATGTATATGTGATGTTTCTTTTCTCTGACAGCTTTTAATATTCTGTTCTTGTGGTGAATTTCTGGAATCTTGACTATCATATGCCTTGGTATAGATTTTTTTAAATCATGGCTATTTGGTGTTCTATATGCCTCAATTATCCATATGTCAAATTCATTTTCCCAAAAACTTGGGAAGTTTTTGCCATGACTTCTGTGAACAGGTTTTTTTATGTCATTTGTGCTATCACCTGCATTTTCATTGACTCCAGTCAATCTTATGTTATTCTTTTTTGCATCATCTAGCAGCTGCTGGATGATTTTTCATGACCCCTTGCTATTTTCTTTTTTTTTTTTTTTTTTTTTTGTGGGTACCGGGAGTCAACCTCAGGACCTCACGCTTGCCAGCAAGCGCTTGTGCCACTGAGCGATATCACCTGCCCTTTTTTCCTTTGTATGTGGTTACTGGGAATCCAACTCAGGACCTCTTGTTTGCCAGGCAGGCGCTTATGCCACTGAGCTATCTCACCGCCCCTTCCTTGCTATTTTTAAGAAATCTTTCTTTTCATGATAACTAAGTGCAATCCTATCTTCTATATCTGATATTGTGTCCTCACATTGGCTCATTCTGCTGTTTATACTTTCAGTGGAATTTTTAATCTCCTAGATATCTGTTTGAATCTGTTTCAGGGATTCCATTTCTTTCCTATGTTGGGAATTCATAGTTTCCATCATTTTCCTAAGCTCCTCTATTTTTTTTTTATGTGTATCTTCTCTAGAATCACTAACCATGGTTTTCATGGTCACCATCTCTGTAGTTATCTGAGAAATTATTTCTGATTTAAGTTTTTCTAGAGCCTCATTCATCTGCTTTGTTACTTCTGCTGTTACTACTTCAGAGAATTCAGGTGAGTGGCTTTCAGATTGTTTCATCTCATTGCCCTCTGGGTTTGCCTTTGTGAACTGTGCCTGGAGGTCTGGGGTTGCATCTTGTTTAAGTGTCTTTTCATTTTCTTTTTTATTTGTTTGTTTGTTTAATTCCTGGGTTGATGTTTGTAAATTGCCTATGGCAAGTAGCATTATTGCTAGTATTTAGAACCCTTAAGAAAAGACTACTTCTCAGAGGTGTCTTCCAAGTGTAGGTGGGTTTTGGGCTTTGAGTCTGTTGCAAGATCCTACCTCACAATTTATTGGGGATGAAAAATTGCTGCCAACTTGGTCCAGTACCTGGTTCTTTGTCACTAGCTTACAGTATTTTTTATGACCCTCAGGCAATCTCAGTCTTAGTACACCAGGAAGAACAACTGTTTAGAACAATTATGTTACTTTGGCTAAAGTGGTACAGTCGGCAATAACAATAGCAAATGACAAACTGAGGTAAGTATTAATTTGCCACCTTTAACTGTATGAACTAGATTTGTGGTTATATAACAAAATCCAAAACAAATCAGAAAACTTTATGCAGTAAATAAGCCCTCAATATGGCAATTTTACCCTCAGGGGAGAAAATTTAAAAAGGGTTATGGGAAAAATAGAGAAATAGAAGAGGAAGAGATTAGAAGAGAGGCTGGAGGACAGAGGAAGATCATGCAAACTTTGGGAAACTGGTGAAGAAGACAGAAGGGAAAGAGAAAAGAAAGACATACAAACAAGACAGAACAGAATAACAACAACAAAACTAGAAACCATGTTCACACTCATATAAAAACAAGAACAATTTAAAAAAGAGAGAGAGAGAGAGAAGAAAAAAGTAAAAGAAAATGTCCATTTCCAGGTGTGTCTCTGCTGTCACTGGTAGACAATGTGAGCAGACAGAGTCCAGATCTGAGTTGATTAATCCCAGCAAGCCAGCTGTAGCTTTATGCCAGGGTAGAGGATAGTCCCAGCGAGGCTGCACCTTTAGTTACACTGAAGTTCAGGCTGGTTTCTGGCTGTGAGGCTGAAACCAGACTTGTTCAGCCTCAACAAGAAGTTTGTGTTCCTCCTGTTGGCTTCAACTCAGCTCTCTGATCTCCTGCTGACTTGAACTTGGCAGCCTGACTCTATCATTGGGAGCCACCAGATGAAGTCAGCCCACAACTGTTCTGAGTTCTGAACTCACCTGGCCTCTCTCCAAGATGGCTACTGGCCAATCACCTTTTCCTGGGGGACATCTGAACCTGAATAACTCACCAGCCACCGCAGTCTGCTGCATCCGCTGCTCCATTCCACTAGTGCTTTTCTCCATAGAGGCCTCTGAGATAGCCGATAGTAACCACGCATCTGCAGGTTTAAGCCCCTCCCATGCAGTGAGTCTGGGCTCATGGAGGAAGTACCACCTGCCACCTCCTTCTTCATTGAAGTCTCTCTCTTCACTCACTCATGGGCTTCAATTCTCACTTCATATCCTTCCTGGCTCCTGGGGGCCCTCCTTCTCTTCCTCATGTTGTTATACTCCAGTGTCTGGACACCAAATATTGGAGATTGGCTCACCAATCTGTCATCTTCCTCGAAGCTCTCCCTTTAATTTATTTTTATTGGGAGTGAGTTTATGTTCCTAGTGGGCTACTCAGACAGCAGAGCAGCAGTGCTTGTCACCCAGGCAGGACAGCTCCATGCAGTTTTGCCTATACATGGGCCTTTGGGATAGGCAATATAGCACAGAGCTTAAGGGCACGAAAGACTACACAACCAAGAGACTGAGGTTTCAGTTCTAGCTCTACCACTTACTTGTTCGGTGCACAGAGGAGCAGAACCTGGTCTTACACCAGGGAAAACTAGTGCTGGAACAGGACACAAAAGCTGGTGCCTTGGGGGCCGGTGAGATAGCTCAGTGGCATAAGTGCCTGCCTGGCAAGCGTGAGGTCCTGAGTTCGACTCCCGGTACCCACATATGAAAAAAGGGCCAGTGATATCACTCAGTGGCACAGGTGCCTGCTGGCACGCAAGCTCCTGAATTCAACCCCTGGTACCCACAAAAAAAAAAAATCTGGTGCCAGCCCTCACTACAACCTGGCTTTTGTATTTTTCTCCACCTACAACACAATTAGGAACTCTGTCAGACCTCATAAAAGTGCCTTCCTGTGCTAGATACTGTGGAGAGATCTAAAAGAGATGCAGCCTCTGTCCACAGCCTGGCTCGAAAGACAATGCACACATACAGTAAACAAGGGTGGACTGGTCAGGTAAGGAGGAAGAAACCCTCAGCTAATCCTTGAAGAGCAGCAGGATCTGAGGAAGCACAAAGGTTAGGGGAGGTGTCCCACTGGAGGAGCAGCTAGAGCAAAAGTTGTGAGCATACATGGCAGATGGTGGCAAAGAGCAGATGGTTTGGAAGATCTGAGGCTCTAAAAGAAGGAAACCCAGCAGCTCATACTAGGATCCCATTAGTATCACACTGTTAGCTGTATGGCTCAGAAGTCTCATTTATACCAAATGACTTAAAAACTGATTAAATTCCATCAAGGATGTGGGACAAGGGTATGACAGATGAAAATGCATGGGCTGGTGTGCGATCCAGAGGGCCAGACTGAGGGCTCTGCAAAGGTCCAGGCCTGGGCTATGGGTGGGCAGGAAGGATGCTGAGGGTGTGTGGAGGACAGGCCTGCCATTTGCATGGCTGATCAGTTTTCATCTCTTGAAATTTTTCCCTCTCAGTGCCCAAGGTTCTAACTATGCTAGGTCCCCTATTAGCATCACAAACATCGTTCACTTGGAACATTTTGCTCCCTTACCCAATTGTCGATGTTACTTTGAAGTCAGAACACACATCATATAGCATCATCCTTTGCCTCAGCCTCACAAACCTGTTTCAGCTTCCAGATTTCCACCATTATCTCATGGCAGCCAGTCCTCATAACCAGGTATTTAGTCCTGCCCTTCATAACCTTGGAAATTCAAGAATGTTACTGTACCTCTCCTCTATTCTCTCCACTCCTCTTCCTACTCAGCTTCTTCTTATGTAAATTGCTACTATTTACTCAGCAACTTCTTAAAAGCAGATACATTTTGTACAGGCTCCACTACTGGGGAGATATTATAAACATTGTACAGATAAACAAAAAGGGATACTGAGTAGCTAAGTGAATTGGAGGCTGGCAAAGAGGCAGCAGACTCAGTCCTGCTGACTCCAAGGCCGTGTCCTACGTACTCACAACTGCTCTGGGCACAGGTCTCCAACTCCCAAATGAATCTCCTGCCCACACAGTCATGATCAATTCACTGCCCAGCTCAGGCCTACTGTTGTGGTTGTATCTAGATTTCCCCCCAAAGCCTCATGCACTCACAGGTGGAGCTTTTGGGAAGTGGCTGGATTATGGGTGTGATAC
Organism: Erethizon dorsatum; assembly: GCA_028451465.1. Classification (NCBI taxonomy): domain Eukaryota; kingdom Metazoa; phylum Chordata; class Mammalia; order Rodentia; family Erethizontidae; genus Erethizon; species Erethizon dorsatum. The sequence goes on along the minus strand of CM051827.1, from coordinate 100,570,797 downwards.
TGGGAGTAAGGGTGTGTGATACTGGATTAGGCCACTAATTGGTTTAGCATAGTTCTGGGTGTGACTGAATGAATTTACTGAAAATATAAGCCCTACCCTGGATGTGGGTGGCACCAACCAATAGGCATGTAGCCTGAAAGGAATTAGAGGGAAAGGGAGGCTCACTGCTTGTTGCTTCCTGTCTGCCCTGCCATAGACTGTTTCTCCTCTGCCCTGCCCCTCTGCCATGCCACCTTGTGTCAGTGCCAGCTAACTATGAACTGAAACCTCTATAAACTGTGAGTTAAGATAAACTTGTAGGGGTAGCATATTATGTCCTAGAAAAAATAAGTAACTAAGATAACTACCCATGGTGCTCAAGGCACAGCTGTGGTCACAGGTCTCCAGCCTGGTTGCCTGGAATGAATTAATATCAGAGCTGCAAAGGCCCTTTGGCATTGCCCAACCCAACAGGATAAATTTTAAAATGTAGCTGTGAAACTCAGCGATATTAAGTTTCCTATGATCACAAAGTTAATCAGGGATTAAACCAGAAGTATTCCTCACCTGTTCTAATTTCAAGATTCGTTTCATTTGTACTAACCTCTTTTATTTGCCTCATGTTTTATATTTTGTATAATGTCATGACATACAGGATTCCATACTTACCCCGCATATCCCTGTGTCACAGACTTTCATCTCTGCTTAACAGATGGAGTGACTGAAGCCAACAGAGATTAAGGGACTTGCCCAAGGTCACATCTGGGTAAATGACAACCATAGGACACCCAGGAAGACTGGAACTGAAAATTTGGTTATGGGATTGTGACTTAAGGGTTCAACAAAAAATCCCTCACCTATCTCAGTACAAGACACAAAGTACAGACAGGCATCAGGGGAACTGAGCACAGCAAGTCAGTGATTGTACTAATTAGAAATCTGTTATTTCCTTTTGAACCAATGTGAGATCCTCTAAGTCCTCAGACATCTTATCCAAGGCCACAGAACTAATTATGGTAAAATAATGTGTGGACATAGACAATGTAAATGCTAGTAAAGTACTAATAATGCTACCAGTGTTCTCATAACTTCCATTCATTGAAAACCCCCTATTATCCTCAAGTACTTATGCAAGAGCACATTTCTTGTGGTTTGAATACTGCCAAAACTTACTGCCTACTATTCAACACGCACTCTAACACAGAAAATCAAAAGCTGTGTTAGAGAGGTGAAGGGTATTAAACAGCCCAGCACCTAGGGACGGTGCAGAAATCAACCAATAAAAAATGCCTGAGGGGCTGTGGGAAAAAGGAACACTTCTCCACTATTGGTGGGAGTGTAGACTGGTGCAACAACTATGGAAATCAGTATGGAGATTCCTCGAAAACTAGGATTAGAGGTCCCCTTCCACCCAGCTAGTCCCCTTCTGGGTATCTTCCAAGAAGAATTAAAAGCATCATACCACTGCAATACATGTACACCCATGGTTATAGCAGCACAATTTGTAATAGCTAAATCATGGAAACAACCCAAATACCCATCAACCAAGGAATGGATAAAAAGATGTGGTATTTTTATACAATGGAATACTATTCAACCATACTCATAAGTGAAATAAATCAGACTCACATGTGTAAACACCATATTATCTCCCTGTGTGAGAAACAGGAAGAGTAAATAAGGTCTAAAATGTACAACAGATATTGTGAAATGGGAAGAAATTGTTCAAAAGGAAAAAGGAACTAGGATGGGTAAAAGGGGAAAGGACGATAGGGAAAGTTAGTTATACTATTAGTGCCTCTTAGTTCATTAGAAAGGAAGGTTTGTGCTAATATCGATTGGAGAAATTTTTATGTCCACATTTTGTACCTGAGAAACTACTTTAAAAATAACAACATGTAATGTATTAACTATTGTTATTCTCCTATTATTTTGTTATGAGATTTTGTTTTACCTTTTTTCCATAAAATAAAAGAATGGAATGATAGGTAAGAAGTGTAGGAAGTGTTTAATAAACATTGGTTATTTTTCTCTTTTTTGAATATATATAATTTATTTAATAAATTGATGTCATTCAAAATACAGTGCCAGAACATTGTGCAGCTAACATGCTAGCAATGTTAGTTACGAAGCACCTGTGCTCTGGATAGACTGGCGGCGCCCCACTACTGCCAGTGGTTTCTGGGACTGATGCCACAGTGGCTCTACTTCTCTGCTTTTATGCACAGGTGATGCAGGAAATTCCTGAACAGTTCATCTTCCTAATCCCACCCACTCCCCAACACACACATATCAGGTCAAAGACAAACACACCCTGAGAGCTACCAGATAGATAGCTATACACAATCACTCTACAGTAATGCTTGTTATTAAATTAAGATATAATGACCTGGTTAACCCACTCTACATCTTTAAGACTGAGAACTACATCAGCAACAGGTATTTTCTCTTTTTCTTCCAGATTCTCAGGAAAGTACGTATTTAGCAAAATCCCCAGAAAACTCACTGTAGCTCTTGAGTCTGAATTTTATTCGTTGACCACCTCCTACCCCTGGATGATTCCATATGAGACTCTGTCCTTTCATGTGACCTCACAGTCATGGCTTCCTCTTCCAGCGTGATTTGTATTAGATTGTGACACTGGGATGCATATGGGTTAGGATGAGAGCCTGTGTGGTCAAATAAACCCATTCATAATTTCAGCTCTACACAGGCCACTTTATGTTCCAAAATTCCACTTCAGTTGTATAAAATGGAGATAATATCACTGCAAAGATTTAGGACAATGCAATGTCTGGTCCATAATAACTGCTCAAAAAATTGCAAGTATGATTATGATATAGAGAACTCAGCTCCAAAGTCTAGAAAGCCCAGAGGCTCTGGGAAGTTATGACTTGCCCTAGTGATCACATCTGTGTAACTACAAATCCCTGGCTCTTCTTCAGCAGTTGTTTCCCCAGAGACTGTTCTTGGGGGCCCTCAGCTGTAGAGCAGAAGGGCAGGGCGATCCCTGTGGTTGTCAGTGGAAGAGTCTGCTGGGGCTACTGTCTGGCAGAAGAGATGTTGGGTGGAAGCACGGATCCAGCTTGGGATTTATGAGCAGGATCTGGACAAGAGGAGAGGAGGAGACACACACAGCCCTGCACACCCTTCTGAAGAAAGGTAAGGGGAAGAAAGGGCTCCTACATCATAATGATGACTGGGGATTTGGAGAATAGAGGAGGGTTGACGATGGGTTGCTGGAGAGGCAGAGTATCAGGGAATGGTATGGTTTAGAGAACTTGTCTTTGATGTCAGAAGGAACCAGTATCGTCTTAGCTCAGTAAAAGAGGATTTTATGAAGGGCAGAGTCACAGCCACCTAAGCTGCTTTGAAGAAGGGTGAGCCTCCTATCACTGGAGCGTGTGAATAGCATTGGAGCATCCTTCACCAGCAAATTACAGAGAAAATAGTTTCCCTAGTAAGTTTCCCCATTTCCTTGTATTTCCAAGATAGTCCCTAGCCCCAAAGTTTAGTGAGTCTCTGAAGTCATTCAGAATGGATCTGTGGGGTCACTGAAGGCTTAGTGAGGTGACTGCAGCCCAGAGCAGATGACAGTGAGACCCAGGGTCTGCTGGCTCTAAACTCCTGCCCAACTACGTCCATCCCAGAACACGCCCTCCCATGTTCGGGGCTCTGTGAAGGACTGGGACTGCCTTTGCAGCTTAGGAGGTTGGGGTAAAACCAGGCTGGGGGATGAGGCTGCTCCTTTCTCCAAAGGCAGCTTGTGCTTATGATGCCCAAAGAGGCTTCAGGTTTCAAGCATCCAGGCAAGAGATCCTTCTATAGGAGAGCATGGGTAGCTGCAGCCATGGCAGCCCATCTCCCAGGGTCCCCTGGGGGTTCACACTCGTTCACCAGAGTTAGGTTTCAGGCTCCTCTTTGATCCTTGCATTCTGTCTTCCAGTTTCTATCCATTTTCAGTCAATGAACTCTCTGTCCTGCTTCTGGACCTCCATGTTTTTTTTTGTTTTGTTTTGTTTTTGGTCCTTCTTTGTACTAGATGCTCACTGACTTGGCCTCTGTGTCTATTCTGCCCAGAGTGGGTCTCTGACCTGTACTCTGGTCCATCCTTGCTGGCCTCAGGTGAGGGTCTTTTTCTCCACTCCTGCACCCCATACTCTTTCTTTTGTCTCCCAGGATTCTCCAGATGGGGCCAGGCTCCCGCCCTGTCAGTCCCCAGCCAGTGCAGACCCCAGCCTTTGGAGAAGGGTACTCCCACCTACCCTTTTGCCCCTGAGCCAGCCCTTTCTCCTTTTTTCAGCCAGAACTCTGGACTCCTGGGGCCGCCCAAAAGTGGCAGGAGAGAATATTTAGGGAATGACCAGCTCTTGCCAACCTGTCTCACCTCCAGCTTCCCATCAGGATGTCTTTTATGCAGCTGTCTGGGAAGAAGAAGACCATGGCATGGAGGACAAGGTGCAAAAGGGGACAACACAGACTCAGGGAAAGCACCACCATGTGACCATTCCCCTGTGTGCAGAGGCAGCCCCAGGAGATTCAGGAATAAGCCTGGCATCATCTTGTCCTTACGTCTGATTGGCCTGAGATGCTGCCTACCCCAGTGTTATTTGTTTTGCTTTTTTACCTAATTTCTGCTCTTGCTGACTTCATTCATTCAGTTTCTTCTCTGGAGGAGAAAAGGATGAGCCAGCAATTTGTGAGAAAGTAGTGTATGGGCATGGAGGGAGAAAATCTGTTTTTCATCAGGTCAGCCAACCACATTCTTCCCATTGATGCTGCCTGGTGCTTTTGAGTACTGGCTCTGCTTCAGTGATAGGTGTGACCCAGCCAAGGTGTGTCACTTCTTCCCTTGTCTGTAAAACAGGTGTAGCAAGTATGTGCACTAATAATACAGGTACAGCTTTACCTGTTTCCTGTGGCAGGTGTCAGTTCTGATTGGAGGATTCACATCCATGCTCATTATTTAATCTTTCAACTATTACCCCGGTCATGAAGTTAAAATAAAATAATGAATGAAAAGAACGTACTTATCATATAGGAAGCTGCAATTATTAGAATTATTATTATATACATGTATTAGCTGGGACAAAAGTTGAGAGAAATTAAAAAGCATTCATAACATTTAGTGCAAACTACACCCAACATTCCCTTCCCCATGGACTTGGCAGCCTAGTTTCTGAAGGGCTTATGACTTCTAGCACAAGTGATTTTTTTCCCCTTGATCTCTTAGAAACAGAAAGGAAAATTGTAGGGACAAAAAAATGTAAGCACTCCTTTCTCTTTTGTTCAGATTTTCCAGTGTCTCCTGGTATGTACTGATTTCAGGATGTACCAGGCTCGGTATTAATAAGGAGAGTATACAGGTAAAACAATGAAATCATGCACAATGGAGCTTCTCGGTGGGAATGTGTCAGAATTTTAAGTGAGCCTGCCCTTGCCTTGAGCTAGAACAGAGGAGCTGAACAGCTGGCAGCCATGAAATGTAAGATCTCATCTCAATTCTGCCCTGAGTTCCCATCATGCTCAGGGATGAGTCTCCAAACTGCGATTCAGGCTCCTTGTCTCCTCTCTGGAGACTGCTTCCAGGACTGCTGGGAGGTTTTCTGTGTCAGCCTTGCAAACACCAAAGATCTCTCTAAAAGATGGAGCCCACTAACCTGCCTGAGAATTGGGGACAAAAACAAAGTCTTGCTACAAGGAATGAAGTTGGGATATCGGTCTAACTCCCTTAGATGGTTCCCTATAGATAAGAGGGCCATGAAGTAGTAGCCCAATAAGATTTTTGTTTTAGAAAAAGTATTCTGAAGGCTGGTGCAGAGAATGGGCTGTGCAAGGGACACAGTGGGAGGACTCAGATGAGAACAAGAGAGAGAGAGATGCTAAGTGTCTGAACTAGAACCTGGCAATGGAATTGGATAGGGACCGATGGGGTCCCTAAAGGCATTCTGAAAGTGGCAACAATGGAACCTGATGACAAACAGGGTGTAAGGGATGAGACAGGAACTGAGGTTGTCCTTCCAAGTTTCTGGCTGGTCTGATTGGCTTGATCTTATAGATACTGCCAGTTACTCTGTGTGTGTGTGTGTGTGTGTGTGTGCGTGTGCGCGTGTGTGTGTGTGTGTGCGTGTGCGCGCGTGTGCATGTGCGTATGTGTGTGTGTGTGTAGGTTGTGTTTCCATGTGCCCATGTGCTTATCTACATATATGCATACATATAATTAACTAAACCCAACAGAAGATTGTTTGCCCTCATTATTTTCCTTTCCTCCATAAGAATCAAGAACAGAAAACATTTTGGTAAATTAAGGAGTCAGACTAGTTGAGTTCTGATTAGCTGTGGTTTTGTGGAAGCCCTATTTCTGTTGAAAAGTTAGTATGATTCCATTTCTCCCGTACAGATGGATTCACCATCTGTCAGATGGAGACAGTGATCTGTAATCTATACTTCTCAGAATCACCATGAGGCCCATGGTGAGAGAATGAATGTTAAGAGTTTTTGTAAGGCACATCTCAAAAATTGAATTCTACATTTTTGGCTAAAACAAAGTCCAGGCTTATGGTATCATGCATAATCTTGCTCTTTGCTCTCCCTCGAATAGGGTTTCTGCTTTCTATGCCTTAGCATCAAGCAGCTTTTTCCTCAGTACTTTGCACATCTTCAGGAGAGTCAGGGAGGGGTGGGCACCCAAGGGTTCAAGAAGCCTGAAAAAAAAAATAAGCCTGAATTTCTGACTTACTGTCCTGGCTGTGGAACAGCATCTGTGGGCTCATTTGCTGGTTTATAGACGAGTTTCCCAACCAACCACAGCCTGTCCTCACAGTTCAGCCAAGTCCATTACTCCTAAGAATTATATACCTAAGGAAAAGCCCTCTCCCAGGCTCCAAAAAATGAAAAGTGAAAAGTTGCAGAACATATTCCCCATCCAGGGGAATACTGTACCCCAGGGTACAGTATTCTGACATTTTTGGGCTGCATCTTCATAGAAAGAATGAGAATTGCAATAAACATATTTTTATTCTTATTCCTCATACAGCTGAGGAAACTAAGGCCTAGAGCAGTGAGCTAACAGGTGAAGTCACACAGCATAAAGCCAGAGGCAGTATTCAGGCAGAACCAGCTGCCTCTAACATATACTTTCCACCTTGCCATGTGGCTTCTCTTCCTTGAAGCCCACCTGGCCCAAGCACCATTATCCTTTGGGCAGATGGAGGAGCTGAGACCAACATAGGGAGACAGCTTGACTTATTTTCTTTGGTAAAAAACAGGGATTTAATAAAAATAGTGGTCTTCCAGCTACTTGGCACCTGTAGGGTAAGATCTGTGAAGGGCCTGTAACAGTGCTTAGCATATAGGAAGTTTAAATTGTGTGCAGTCCTGCAGGCCAAAGGCAAGAAACCATTTAACGTATTCAATGCAGAAATACGGTTCTTTAAAACTCATTTGGAAACAGAAGAGACCTAGAGTAGCAAAGGCAAGGCAGGAGGCATCACAATCTCGGACTTGAAATTATCCTACAAAACTACTATGATGAAATCATCATGGTACTAGCAAAAAAACAGACCTGAGGATCAGTGCAACAGATTAGATGATGTAGACACAGCTACAAACACACTCAGCCACCTTATCTTTGACAAAGGGGCCAAACATGCTCACTGGAAGAACGATAGCCTCTTTAATAAATGGTGCTGGAAAAACTGGCTCTCTACATGCTGAAGACTAAAACTAGACCCATGTCTATCACCATGCACTAAACTAAAGTCAAAATGGATCAAAGATCTAAATATTAAAGCAGAAACATTACATCTACTGGAAGAGAAAGTAGGTAGAAATCTTGAAGACATAGGGGTAGGCAGAGAGTACATGAACAAAACCCAAACTGCATGGGAAGTACTTCAAAGAATCAACAACTGGGATGTCATCCTATTAAAAAGCTTTTGCACAGCAAAATAAATCACCAACAGAGTGAAAAGACAACCCACAGAATAGGAAAATATTTTAGCCAACTGTCCCTGAGACAAAGGACTTCTATCTAGAACATATAAAGAATTGAAAAAAATCAGACTCCCCCAAATTCAAAGACCCAATCCAAAAATGGACATCTGAGATGAATACACACTTCTCAGATGAAGAAATACAAATGGCAAATAAATATATGAAATAATGTTCAATATCATTGGTCATTTGAGAAATGCAAATTAAAACAACACTCAGATTCCATCTCACTCAAGAAAGAATGGCTATCATCAAGAAATCAACCAATAACAAATGCTGGCGGGGCTGTGGGGAAAAAGGAACACTTCTCCACTCTTGGTGGGAGCGTAGATTGGTACAACCACTGTGGAAATCAGTGTGGAGAGTCCTCAAAAAACTAGGACTAGAGGTCCCATTTGAACCAGCTATTCTCCTTCTGGGTATTTTCCCAGAAGAATTAAAAAACATCATACCACAAGTGATATATGTGCAGCCATGTTTATAGCAGCACAATTTGTAATAGATAAATCTTGAAAACAACACAAACGCCCATCAACCGAGGAATGGATAAAAATTATGTGGTATTTTCATACAATGGAGTACTACTCAGCTATAAAGAAGGATAAACTTGAGGCTTTCATAGATAAATGGATGCAACTTGAGACCATAATCATAAGTGAAATAAATCCAACTCACATGTGTAAAAAACATATTGTCTCCCTAGTGTAAAAAAATGGAAGAGTAAATAAGATCCAAAATGTACAATAGATATTGTGAAAGTGAAAGGGGAAGAATCTGTTCAAAAGGAAAGACAAACTAGGATGGGGGAAAGGAGAAAAGAAAGAAGGGAAAAGAATATATGTATATATACATATATATACAAGATAGGTAAGATAATTATACTATTAATCTCTATTCATCAAAAAGAACAGTTTGTGCTTACATTGTTTGATCAATTTTTCATGCCTATAACCTGTAATCTTAGCAACTGCTTTGAAGATAACAATATGCAATATATCAAGCATTGTTAGTCTCCTATTATCTTGTTTTGAAATTCTGTATCATTGTTTTAGTTTTTTTTTTTAAAAATAACAAAATTTTTTAAAAAAGAAAGAAGCTTCCTATGAAGACTCAGTCAAGGTGTTCTGATAGAGAACAAGCCGCTTGGGAAGCAAGTAGGATGGATAGGATAGACTGGTGCCAGGAGAAGGAGCAATACTGACAGCATCAAATCTGCGCCACTCCTCAATTACCAACAATGCAACAGTGCAGCAGTGGCATCTCTTTGGAGAGGCTGTCCTTTTCCTGTTCCCCAGAGAAACTGAAGCTCAAGGAGTCAAGCTCAGGGGCCGGTGAGATGGCTCAGCGGCTTAAGCGCCTGCCCGGCAAGTGCGAGGGCCCGAGTTCGACTCCCGGAACCCACATACGAAAAAGGGGCTGGTGATATCGCTCAGCGTCACAGGCGCCTCCTGGCGCACGAGGTCCTGAGGTCGACCCCCTGGTACCCAAAAAAAAAAGGAGTTAAGCTCAAGCAGAGCTAAGAGTCGGAAAGAAGGTAAAGACTGGGGTGCTGACTTTGTAGGGGAAAAAAGAGGGTAAACATCTGGAGGGGAGTAACAATTGTAGGCATCAGGGAGGATGGAGTGACTTCTCAGGATGTTTGCTTATATAGTTTGGGTCTGAATCTCCATCTGTATACAGAGACCCATGCAGAAAATGCAAGTAACATTTATTGAGCTTCTATCACATTTTAGGCCTTCTGTATGATGATTTGTATTCTAAAGTATCATCCAACTGTTGTAATAAACCAAAACAAGGAGACATTCTCATTTTCTATTCCTCAGGATTCTCTTAAGGGTCAGAGGAAAGGGAAAATAGCTTATTTGAGATCATTCACTCAGGAAATTATACAGCCAGGTGTGAGAAATCAGTGCTCCTTCTAATACAGTGTGGCCAGACATGGAATGAGTGAGTGCACAGAGAGCCATTCTTCCTATGGACAGACTGAGGGTAAAATTAAGTAGAAAAATAAATCAATATATTCAAAAGGACCACGTAGCTTTTCTCTGTTTAAGATATCTGAAATTTGCCAACTCACCTAGGATCTGTACATCAATGTTTATCTCTAAATACCAGGCTGATGAAGGAAATTTAGAGTCCTTATTAAACAAAAGAGAATGCAAAAATAAACTGGGGGTCAATCTGGCTAATGTTTTCATTTTACAGGGAAGAAAACCAGAAGTGAGAGGGAGAACTACTGGTGGTTTGGAGGTACAGCTGGTACTAGATGTGAATCGCTCCTCTTTAAAAACTTTCTGGGCCTAGTGGTAGAGGACAAGAGCAGGTAAAATAAAGTCTGTCTTGGGAGGATATCATGGTGTTTCATCAGATTTGGACACTGACCACTACCTCATCCCATCGGTAACTTTACCTTTTGTGTACACATTAGCTTGTTACCTGTCTGAATCGTTCTTCCCTTTTCGCTGAGCGTGGAACGCAATGCACATGCCCAATCAGTCATTTGTGACTGAATTCATCCTTCTGGGATTCTCCCTGGGCCCCAGGACCACACCTCTGCTCTTCTCAGCCTTTCTGATGATCTACCTGTTGATTATTCTGGGTAATAGCTTGATCACCATCCTCATCTGCCTGGATTCGCACCTCCACACCCCCATGTACTTCTTCATTGGCATCCTTTCCATGTTGGACGTGGGCTATACCACCACAACGGTGCCTCAGATGTTGGCACATCTGGCCAGCCAGAATAAGACAATCTCTTTTTCCAGCTGTGTAGCCCAAATGTACATTTTCTTGGTGCTAGGTGTCACTGAGTCCTGGCTCTTTGCCATTATGTCTGTAGACAGGTATGTGGCCATCTGTCATCCACTCAGGTACAAAGTCATCATGAGCCCCTGGCTATGTAGGATAATGACCATTTTCTGTGGACTCTGGGGTGTCATCTCTGCTCTTGTCTACACCATCTTTGCCATGCGTCTGTCCTACTGTGGCCCCAACAAGATCAAGCACTTCTTCTGTGAAGTCCCTGCAGTCTTAAAGCTGGCTTGCGCAGATACCTCAGTCAATGACCGAGTCGACTTCATTCTTGGTTTCAGTGTCATACTGATTCCTCTGTCCCTTATCTTTGCCATTTATGTCAACATCTTCATTGCCATCTTGAAGATCCATTCATCACAGGGTCGGCTGAAGGCTTTCTCTACCTGTGCATCCCACATCACTGTGGTCACTATGTTCGGTGTGCCAGCCATGGTCATGTACATGAAGCCTGGCTCTAAGGCCACGCCGGAAGAGGACAAGAAGCTGGCCTTATTCTACAATGTTATCTCTGCTTTTCTCAATCCCATCATCTATAGCCTCCGGAACAAGGATGTGAAGAAGGCTTTCCTCAAGGTTATAGGCTGGGGAAGGGTCCCCAAATGAGTCCCTGAAAGCACAGGAAGATGAGACTCATGCTGTGCAGGCTTTGCCCAGACTCGTGGTGCACGGCTTCCGCACGCATGCGCATGACTCACCAGCACCCATGCTCTCCTCCTCAGCTCCATACAGGTCCTTCAGAGACTGTCCACACTGGGCTGAGAATAAAACACTGAAATCTCCCTAGGCACAGCGGTCCTTTGGTTCCCTTTTGTTCTAGGGTCTTGGTGTTTAACAAAAGAGGGGATGTCTGAGTCATTAAAATATTTTATCTTGTGAAATAAGTGGAGTGGTATATGCCATGGGGCCGAATACTGGGACTCGGTACCCTCTGGAAACCATGCAGATGGTATTAGGAGAGCTGGCTACGAGGACGAGAGGACTGACTGGGCAGATTCCTGCCTTAAGAGGAGAAATGAGTTTCATAAGTGCAGGCTGGAGACAAGTGGGGATGGCTGGAGGCCAGGTACATTCTGACCCCACTGACCTTCCCAGACTGATCTCAGGTCACCCGAATCGTCTCTCACTTTACCTAAACTAGACTTCTCCATTGTCTTGAGTGTCTTTTCCACATGAAGCCTACCATATGAGAATATGCTATTCTCTCTCTTACCTTTAACTCTACACCACTCCATCTTACCCCAAAGAGCTGTTAACTCTGGTTTACCACCAGGTCGTGGCTTAAACTGCACTTTCTCAAAGAGGACTTTCCTTAACCACAAAGAGTTGAGAGTGAGTTGGCCTTCCAAGCGTGCCCCTCCTTTCTCTCACAAGACTAAAGCCACATGACTCAATAAGTGCCAAAGGCAAGGACCATTCTAAGCTGCTTTGCTGTCATATGCTCAGGATCCAGCACTGTGCCTCCCCCAAACTGCCCTTCAACCAAATATGTTGTGGGTGAAGGAACAGAGATCCCACAAGTCAGGAAGAGAAGGAAGACAGTGCTGCCAAGGGGCAAGTTGATGAATTACAAGCAGCAAAATGTAAGGAATGAGAGCACTTAAAAAGTGGGGTGGGGGAGACAAAGGATTCAGTGTCGTGGTTTAGGCATAATTATATGGAAAAAGTGTTGGCTTTTGTTGTTGATACTCATGGACTCCTTGGAATAATGCCTTTTCACCTATCAAATTCACACAGTTAGAAAATGGTGATATTCAATACAGGTAAGCTTGCAGTAAGCCTGACACCCACATTCACTACTAAAACCGTTAGAGTCTACATAGTAGAACAGTGCCTCTACATAGCAGGTATGCAACGTGTCTGTTAAATAGTTACTAATCATTATGACTATTTAAGTATTTATATGTCATATACAATTTTAAGATTGTTCCATATATTAATTTACTTAATAAAATATCAACCAATAGAAAGCATGTAAAATCATGTATCATGAAACTTTACAGTATTCATATACTTGGGTCTCAAAATTTCACCTTTAAGACTCTGTCCTAAGGGAAAAATCAGAAATGCAAATCAAATTTTTATATAAAATATTCATTAAAGAATTGTTGGGAATAAGTATAAATACTATTTATCAACCTTATGAAAAGCTGTGCAACCAATGTTATGTTTCATATTTGAAAATAGTATTAAATACCACTGAGAAGTATGATAGGGTTACATAGAAAAAACAAAATATACACTTTTATATAAAATTACTCAAGTTTTATAAAACATGCACACATTCATTTTTTAAAAATCCTGAAATAAACATATACACACATGTGTTAATACTGTATATCACTGGGTAGTAAGCTAAAAAATGATTTTTACAATCATCACATACTGGCTTTAAAGCAAAAAGAAATAAACATTAATTGGTAAATATTTTTCATTCTGGCAGAGAAAGGCAAAGTTAGCTATGATGTTAACCTCGTTCATTCATTTCCCCACCCCATGGCCAGCCTGGTGCTCAGTCCTGCTGATGTAGGCTGCATAAGTTTTAATCTAGGGCGAAAAAGACAAGCACCAAGACAAGGATGCTAGCTACCAAGTACCACGTGTACTGCAGAATGTACTGCATGTTCTAAGGTGTGACACAGTGACAAGGCGGTAAGGCAGGTACCACAGGTGAGGCCAAGTTTCTGCTAAGTGTTGCAACATGAGCAGAAGTCTAATAATCTTCGAAAAGGGAAGGGGAATGGTGGCAGAGGGTATTTCAGACACAGGATGCCAGAAGTGCAGAGTCATGGAGAAGATGCAGAACAGAGAGGACAACCCATGCAGGAGGGAGGAGATGTAAGAGATAGACGCTGGCATGCTGGGCTGCAGGACTTGGGGTTTACCTCTTCCAGACAAACATTTCCCAGATCTCTGGTCTTATACAACAGTCTGTGATGTGAAAATTTCTGACCTAAATAGGCTCAAAATTATATGCTTCTCAAGGTATAATAGAATATTAAAGACTTTGTGAGATCCAATAATAATAAGTAAATGGATAATTAAAAACAAGAAAAATATCTATTCTGTTTAACACAATATTTAAAAAATTTGTTTCATAACAGGACTCTTTCTTCTTAGAACATTTATTAACAAGGAAGTAATATTTTTATAAAAATATTTTGAGAAATGCTATGGTACACAAGATATATGGATTTGAAAGGGGAAAGAAAATAAAACCTTTTCCTCGTTATGAACATAATTACATACTAATTTTAGAAAAATTGGAAAATACAGAAAAATATGAAAAATAGGAGTTAAATATCACCCTTTAAGACATTAAATTATTCTTACTCTGTGTATTGCTTATGTCACATATACTGTCAAATAGCCTCTCACATGACCTATATGTCTCTTACGTACGTAGTTTCCATACTTTTATTTTACTCTGCTTCAGACTGTATGTTTTTGTTTTTGTTTTTGTTTTTTTGTGGGTACCAGGGGGTCGACCTCAGGACCTTGCGCGCCAGCAGGCGCCCGTGCCGCTGAGCGATATCACCGGCCCCTTTTTCGTATGTGGGTTCCGGGAGTCAAACTCGGGCCCTCGCGCTTGCCAGGCAGGCGCTTAAGCCGCTGAGCCATCTCACCGGCCCCAGACTGTATGTTTTTTGACCCGATTTCTAGTTTACTAATTTCTCTATTCAGTAATATCTAATCTGTCGTTAAAATCAGTACTGACTCTTAATTTCAATTATTTTATTTTTAGTTCTAAAATTTCGACTTTATTCTTTTAAGGGTTTGGCTGAAATTCTCCATATTATTTTTTAATCATAGTTATTTAGAAGTCTATGCCCAATAGCTCCAGTATGTGGATTTCCTAGGTACTTTTTCTCTCATTTTTTCCTTAATTTTCAGTACATTTTAATCTTTTATTTGCCTGACAATTTTTTAATTGAATTCCATCCAGTATATTAAAAATTGGGAAATAATTTAAGGCTCTGGATGATGCTATCTTCCTGCATGGCAGATTTACTTTTGCTTCTGACCAGCAATTTGGCAAGTGGAAAATCACCTGAAAGTAATCTGGGATTGGGCTGACTGACTGCTGAGATTCATTCTTTGTATTTATTGGTGCATTTCTGATTCAGGCTTACTCTGGGGCCTAATTAAAGTCTCGGATGGTTACCAAGGCCCTTCTCCTTAGAGCACCTCAAGTCCAGTTTCATCTTCCTATTCCCCCAGGCTCGGCTTCTCTGTCTCTTACTGTGGCCTACAGTCTGCTTTTTGTTTTTGTTTTGTGTTCTGGTTTTGGGGTTGTTGTTGTTGTTGTTGTTGCTGTTTTTACACAATCATGAGCATTTTCCCTTGGCATGAATATCTCTTTGAAAACAAAAACAATTGCATAGAATGGATGACCAACCATCTTTCTCCTATTTTTTTTTTTTCTGTTTCAACTAACAGTATAATGATCATTCACGTGCATAAATCATTAGCTGGATATGGGGTTTTTTTCTCAGATAGATCCTTAGGAGGAGAACACTTTCATTATCTCAGTCACTATGACCAAATTCCTTCTATAAAGGAAGAGGAAACAAAAGTGATCCTTTCTGTTTTCACAAAGATTACTCTGAGACACAATGGAAGGAATGGAAGAACTGATTAACAGACCTTCTTAACAGCCCAAACATGAGACGATGATAGCCAGGAGGGGCCGTTTTGGTAGGGAGCCGGAGAAGAACAAGCAGGCATGAGAGACAAGCCAGAGACAGAGGGGCTGGAAAAAGGCTGCACTGAACTCAGAAGGAGATGGTTTTCCATTTTCTCAGTGCTCCCAAGAATCTCTATATCAGGTTTTGCTAGTTTAGTGGAGAATTTAACAAACCTGGACCATCTCCCTAGAAAGGCTTCACCAAGGGCACCAAGAGCAACCTGGAAGTCTCAGGAAGGGACATGGGGCCACTGGCATCCTAGGCACAATGGGCTCCCACCGAAGCATGCTGGTAAATGTGGTCACAATCCTCAGTCGCCATCCTTCCACGACTTCCCATATCTCTACCAGGAATGGTTATACAAAAATAGAAGCTCACTAGCTGGGCATGGTGGCTCAAGCCTGTAATCCCGGCACTCTGGGAGGCTCAGGCAGGAGAGCTCATGTTTGAGCCCAGCCTGGGCAATTTAGTAAGACCCTGTCGATAATAATAATAATAATAATAATAACAATAATAATAATAATAACTCACATTTATGGCACCCCTATTATGTGCTGTGTCCTGTGCTAAGAACTTTACATCAATTAACTCATAACTCCTGAGCCTGCTGCTCCCCAGATGCTGCTCCACAGGTTTGGGATTCCTATTAAATTGCCCCATAGGCTTGGGGTTGCTTACTATATTGAGACAGTGAGATGGCTGGGTAGAAACCCCAGCCTTCACCAGCTCCTCCACAAGAAGAATCAAAGCAGCCGATGTATAGCTACATACTGACTGCAGGAGAAAACTGGAATTCAACAGAAACAGAATAGAAACCTTATAAAACCCATAGACCTGGGAGAGCAGCATAAGAAGAAAAAGAAAACCGTCCAGAATCTGCTGTCCCAGCTCCACAGAAGGGAGAGGGGTTTCTGCCCCATAGGGGTGAAAGAGAGGAAGAGGTCCCAGGACACGGTCAGAGCAGTTCTGGCAATCCTAGCTGTTGTAAAGTTCCACAAGCGCCACAGGCTTACAACCCACACAAAAGAAACCTGAACTCTGCACAAGCCTGGCTTTGGAAATGAATTCATCTCTTAGAGAATCCCTGGAGTGCTATAGACAGGCGGCATCATGAGAAGGAACCTATTATCTGAATTTAGATTACTCTGTGGGTCAGAAACCCCTGCATATTCCCATCCCCGGGACCCACAGACGTCCCACCGCACTGGGTTAGTGGGTGGCTGCCTCGCCACGCGCACTTTGGCTCAGTAGAGTAAGTGACACAAACTGCAGAGCTGGCTACACAGAGGGAATGGAGATGCTGCCCAGAATAACCAGGGTGAGGAATCCTGCCTGAGACAGGAAGCCTGGCCAGCCTTGTAGGGACTGGACTAATATGCAGTGACCCTGTGGTTCCCTCCAACCCTCTCCCAGGGTGTCACTGGGCGACTGTCACTAACAAGGAAAAAAAAATGCACCTCCACTGACAGAGAGGCCGACTGGGGAGGTCTCGAGCAACATCATGGTGCTGACTGTCACCCCAACCTTGGGAGCACAGCCTGCTGCCTATAACAAGCCAGGGAAAGAACCCTGTGGTACTGTGGGATTCTCCACCCTGGGGGTGCAACACTGCAGGGGCTTTGCTCATGCCTCACCCTAGGGCACACAGCCAAGCTTAAACAGATAGACACACATCGTGGAAGAGAGTCCAGGAGGAGCCTTGCTGATTTATGGACACGTGCACGCATTCTGAGGCTAATTCCTACACAGTGGAGTTTTTGTTAATGTCAATGGTATCTTATTACGCAGTATGCCCTCTGGCTGATTTCTCTATTGCTATGTTTCTGCCTCTGTTCCTAACTGAGAAAGAATACACACAAGAGCAAGCAGCCACCTCAAGAGACCAGGTAAGATGGGAGCCAGCTGGATTCATTATATTTCTCAACTCTCTGTGATTGCTCAATATGTAGTCTCCAGACATGGATGAATTCTGTCTCCCTTGAGGAATAATAGACTTTAGAACCACACTGATAGCCTGGAAGAACCCGAGGCAATTAGAAACCAACCTCACAGTGCCATTGGGCTGTGAAGTATTCAGAGCCCTGGCAAGCATATGAATGTGCAACTCGGGGGTACAGAACAGGAAGCTACAAAGATTCCAGCCCCTCTTACTCTGTGAGCCTCTATCTGGTACTAGCATTAGCCCTGTGTGAAGTGATCTTAGCTGCTGGACCTATGGGTCCAGGTTGGAGAAAACTCAGTTAGCAAGGCACAAATATAAGCTTGCTAGCTGTCCCCAAGCTAAAAATGAAGTTTCTTAGCAGAATGACAGTTCACTTTCTTCTTAGGTCAGAAAGGAAAACAAAGACTCCCAGAGAATGTTTGTACCTTGCTAAGATATGGGACCCAGGCATGGCTCATAAAGACAAGTAATGAAAATACTTATCTAGATCAGCCAGCCTGGGATGCAAACTGTATTTCTACACGATGACAAGGTTTACGTAAGGATGTAAGCAGGATAAACCCAGTCAGGAGCAAACACACAACACACACCTGCTTATACTGTGCCAGGGACCAACACAGCAAAGATCGATCACATATATATTTCTTGTTCTCAAGAATATAAACTATTACACATTATAAACTCACTATAGTTTTGAGGTAGAGCATGGAACAAGAAAAAATTAACACTGAGAGTTCTAGAGTTTAGAATGGCTTTTACAAGCAGAGATTAAATGTGTGTTCATATAAATATTCGTAGGTGTTCTTCAGATAGACAAGGGAGGATAGAACTTTCCACAGCAAAGAGCAGGAGCAGCAGGTGCTAAAGCAGGAACTGTGAAGCAGCTTGCTGTACTCAAGAATCTGCCGAAACGTGTACAAAACTGATATGACAAAATTGTTACTCCCACCTAAACACCTCCTGGAATAAACACTTTCTTGAACACACTTCCTTAATTAATGAGGTACATAGAGGAAAGAGCACAGGTTTTAAAGATACTCTTAGGGTGTCTACTAAAGCCAAGGATTACTACTTTCTGTATGAAGAGTCTACTTGGGGTTTAAAAAATAAATCATATTATATAAGGCATTTAGAGGGGTAGTATTCAGAGAAACAAAATATTGACTGCCCAGGGTTGGAGGGAGGACAGAAATGGAGTTATTTAGTGGTTGTGAAAAAGTTCTAGAGACTGTTTAACACAGTGCAACTATGCTTAACATCACTAAACTGTATACTGAAAAAGGCTAAGATGAAATTTTATATGAAATCTATTATACAGCAACTGAAAAAGAAAGTACAAAGGCACCTAGCAAGATCAGGAAAGGGTGATTCCGTCTACATCATTACACTGGTCAGAAGGTTTTCTCATATTTGAAACCTCTAGTTCTTTGTAAGATAGACATAGCGGGCTTTGATTCTGGAGATCTGCTTAAAACTGAGACAGTTTCTCACTCCTCCTCACATCTGTTTTAGGAAATGATGGTAAGGTCCAACCATCAGTCCTTTGTCTTCTAGGTTGGGCAGTGGATGGCAAGCCCTTTCCTGTCAGTGTTCAGTGGCAACTCTAGCATTTAATCTAGGTCCCAAGAATCTGGGACAGGCGAATCAAGCACAAAAAAGGTCTGGGGCATGAAAGAGGACCCTGAGCAGTGGGAGAAGGGTGGAGTGGATGGAAGCAGGGGAATCGGTGGCTGAGGCAGGTGTAACCAAGGAGGGTTATACTGTCCTACAGGGAAGCTGTTGCCTGGAGACAGTGAGGGATGCTGTTGCCTAGAGCAAGCAAGGGGACAGTGTGGCCTGGAGATAACAAGGGATGTGGTTGCCTGGAGATGGGAGACAGCCTGGGACCACAAATGTCCTACTTATGTACCAAGATGCTGTAAGAAAGAAGAAAATGTGAAATTAATTCAGTTTTTCTGCCCAAGGAAAACACAGTTCAAAGAAATTTCTAGCTTCCTTAAAAATAAAGTACATGTACAAAACAGGAATTGGGAAAGGGAAGGCAGGCAAACTTGCTTAGAACCTTATTAACACAGAGTAAGGCCCATCACTTAAAACGTCCCACCACCAAGTACCACCTCTGCATAGCTTCCAGTCAGCATTTTAGCATCTCTCAAATATGGACAAGCAAGGTTCCTCAGACTTTAAGGGAAATCATTCATTTTGATTTGGATATGGTTTATCCTCCATGGTTTCACGTGCTAGAGACTTGGTCCCCAGTGTGGTGGTGGTGATGCTATCTTAGTTACTTTTCTTGTTGCTGAGACAAAATACCCAATATCGACAAGTTTAGGGAGGAAAGGCTTATTTAGCTCGGTTTGTAGAGGTTTCAGTCCATAGTCAGCTGGCTGCAAGGCAGGGTGGCACGGCAGAGGGGCATCACAGAGGAGAAACAATTCATGGCATGGTGGGACAGGCAGAAGGCAGCAAGCAGCAGGCAACAGCAGCACCAGAAGCTTTCCCTCTCTCTTTTTATATTTCATCCAGGCTGTAAGTCTACTGATTGATGCCACCCATGTCCAGGGTGGGGCTTCCATTATCCACCCCCTTAATCCCTGCATCACACCCTTAATCCACATTCACACACCCTAATCCAGCCTCCTTTGAAACTCCCCACCTGTGATTGCATGATACTTTGGGAGGACATCTATATACAAGCCATAACAGATGCCTTTAAGAGGTGGGACATAGTGCAAGGTGATCAGGCCACAAGAATATCAGGCCTCAGAAAGAATTCATGGTAGTTTCAAGAAGTTAGATCTCACAGAAGAAAATTGTTATGAAAGAGAATGCTGGGCCTTTGAATCTCTCCATCTTCCTGTCTTACCACTCCATCTTGGCACTGCTCACAGTGCAGGTCTGGGCCATTTTATGAAATATCCAAAATCATCCAGGAAAAGAAATCACTGGAGATGGATGCCAGTTTAGTGTTCACATTAGCCATCTTGACATCACCGCTGACCTAGCCCAGTGGCAATCCCACTGGGATGCAGGAGCGCGGAAACTGAGACATTGTGCAAGAGAGGGCTTCCCTGCTCCCCCTTGTGTGAACTGTGACTGAGAGAAACATGGAGAAATTTGGCAGGGCTAGAAGTCTGGATCTCTGACCCAATCACCCAGGCCTGGGCTTTTATCTCCTGGGACAGCAAGGTGACTGTGAACCAGGGAAAGACTTGAAAGAATGAGACAAAGATAGAAGTGGAGCACTTGGGGTGGTGAGAAACTGTCTGAATGGCCCTGGCTCTGGCTTTTATCTCCCAGCACCAGACAGGGCAGGAAGCACAAACCTGAGAGAAATCTAGTGAATTGTGGCGACTGGGTTGCCTGAACACCGGGGTTGAGTGAGAACTCCCTAATGGTTCCAGCTGGGGCTGTCCCTTTCCAGACTTCTGGACTCCGTTGGAATCTTGGGTGGTAGGAAGACCAGGAGAAATGAACCATAACTGGGAGCCAAGACAGCCAGTGTCAAAGAGAAGGAAAGAGTGGAACCTATTGCAGAGGCTCTGACAGGATCATGACCTGGGAACCTGACACTGAGACTCACAGGAGAAGGCAGCATAGAACTCAATGTGGAACTCGGCCTGAGAGCCTGAGGCTGAGACCTACCACAGAGAATGGCTCCAACCCCACTCCGCGTTATCTGAGAATACTAGAGGCTCCTGAGCACAGTGATCTGAACACAGAAGCTTTGGCAAACTTCTCAGGGATATTCATCCTAACCATCAGAGCAGGATGATTTCCACTTTTCTGTTTGTTTTTGTTTTTTGTTTTTTAAATTTTTACACACATACACACACACGTTTTATACATATATGTATATATATTCCCTTTTCTCTTCCATTATTTTTGCTTGTCTATTCATAAACTATGATGTCTTCTTACATACATATATGAGAACATAGTTATGTATTAGTTTTCTGCTTTAGGTCCATTACACTCTATGTCATTTGGTCATAGATTCCCATACCAAAAGTAGCTTCTTAAGGATATCTAATTTTCTCTGACTGTCACTTCGACATTTGGATATAATTCCTTTTCTTCTTATCTCACTTCTAATCTGTACTCCCTTCCTTGCACCACATCCCTTTACAGATTTTCTTCTCTCTACTCTTCTCCTTTTATCTTTCTTTTTTTCTTTTGTTCTCCTTATACCTTTTCCTCTCCTCTCTCTATACGCTATTTGTATTTACCTCAATATCATTACTGTTTAATTTCCTGTAGCCCACTATATTTTACTACTTGCTGTGTCTTTGCTTGGGGTAGTGAAATAGTAGAGACATGTTAAAACAAGTTCTCAATTACCTGATGATTTATGGTTAGTTTCTCAAGTATTAATGTTATTAGTAATTACTTGCTCCTTTCAAAGCAGTGCTGGGGCTGAGCCAAGCATCCAGAAGAGACTGAGTGGAAATTTGCACAGAGACATACTCACAACCCAAAGCACACACAAAGAGATACCCACTTATGAAGAAGACCCTAACACAGCCGCCAAAGAGATAGCCTTCTCTACTGTGTTGCAAACCTCAACACAGAAACACAACTAAAATAAGAAAATGACACAAAAAGATGACTACAACAATACAACTCCCCCAAAGCTACCCCAAGATACTGAGTAGATGAAATTCTAGACAAAAATATTTTAACTCATAATTGAAATGTTCAATGATATCAAAGAAGAGATAAATAAGTAGCTGAATGAATCAATAGCTAAACTGATGGATGAAGTTGAAGAACATACAAATAAGCAGCTGAATGAATTAAGGAAAACAATGCAAAATATGAAGGACCTCTTCAGTAAAGAGATTAGAGGTTGTAAATAAAAGAATCAAGCAAAAATTCTAGAAATAAAACCCTCAACACATCAACTAAAAACTCATTTGAAAATCTTCGCAGTAGGTAAGATGTGTCAAAAGAGAAGATAACAGGATTTGAAAATGAGGTGGTCCTACTAGAATAATCAGTCACTACTAATGAAGAAATAATGATAGACAATCAAAAGATTATCCGAGAGCTTCTAGATCACTCTAAAATAACAAACAGAAGAATCACTGGGCTCGAGATTTCTGGGAAGATGATGGAGGGATGAGCAGCAAAGAAAGAGCCTCTCCGAGATTTGGTGTCCAGACACTGGAACATGGCAACATGAGGAAGAAAAGGAAGAAGTGTGTCCCCAGACCCACAAAGGATCTGAAGCAAGTATTGAAGCTCATGGGAAAACAAAGAGAGAGACTTCAAGGAAGAAGGAGGTGGCAGGCAGTGCTTTCTCCCTGAGTCCTGACTCACTCACTGCATGGGAGGGGTGGCTCAAACCTCCAGATGTGTGGTGAGTACTGGTGACCCCAGAGGGCTCCACAGAGAGATGCATCAGAGGAATGGAGCAGTGGACACCGCGAACTGCAGTAGGTGGTGAGTTATTGGAGTTCAGAGATCCCCCAGGAGAGGGTGATTGGCTGGTAGCCATATTGGAGAGGGGCCGACTGAGCTCACAACTCGGAACAGCTACAGGGTGGCTCCATCTAGTGGTGCCCAGTGACAGGGTCAGGTTGTCAAATTCCAATTGGCAGGGGGTCAGGGAGCCAAGTGTAAGTTGGCGGGGGCGTGGGGGGGAGTTCAAGCCAGCAGGAGGCAGGCTGAATGGTTCTGGTTCCAGCCTCACAGCCAGAAACCAGCCTGAACTTCAATGGAACAAAAGGTGCAGGCTTGCTGGGATTATCCAATACCCCACCATAAATCTTGCTGGTATTAATCAACTCGGATCTGGACTCGGTCTGCCCACGTTATCTACCAGTGACAGCACAGACACACTTTGAAGTGGACTTTTTTTCTTATTTTCTTTTTTCTCTTGTTTCTTCTTGTTTTTTCTTTTGTTTTTTTGCTTTGTTTCTTCTTGATTATTTGTTCTTGTTTTATATGAGTGTGACCACCACTTCTAGTTTTGTTGTTGTTGTTCTGTCCTGTTCTTGTTTCTATTTCTCCCTTTCCTTCTTGTCTTCTTCACCAGTTTCCCAAAGTTTGTGTGATCTTCCTTTGTCCTCCAGCCTTGCTTCTAATGTCTTCCTCTTCTTGTATTTCTCTATTTTCCCATAACTCCTGTGGTGGGTTAACTAGTGGTCAATTTGTAACACCCAGCTGAACTGAATCAGCATGGCTCTGGATGTGAAAAGCCCACCTGAGGATTATTGCCAACAGTATAAAAGGAGAACTGGAGGGGAAGATGGTGTGCTGTTGATTCTCCTGGAGAAGCCCATCACACTGGTCTTTCTGTTATGAACTCAGCTGTTCTCACTGTCGGAGGAGATCAGGTCCTCACTGCCACTGAAGATGGCTGCAGTTCTCTTTGGGGGAGCTCTGGTCCTTACCTTGAGTGTCGTTTCCTGGCTCCAGTGCAGATCTTTCAGCCTGGTGGCACAGATCCTTCACCCTGCTGGCACAGACTTTCTAACTTCTGTCACTGGCCTTTGTACCTTCCCAGTGCAGATTCTTAATACAGACTTGCATGAGACATTCTTGTGGGCTCTGGGCCTCCAGCTGGACTCAAGGAGGACACTGCCATGGGCTCTAGGTCTTCAGCTGGACTCACACACGATATTGCTATGGGATCCAGGCCCTCAACTGGATTTTTTGGGTCTCTAGTGCATGGATAGATCACTTGCACTCTTCTGCATTTGACTTTTTGGATGAATATTATAAAACAATACTATAAATTATGTGTCCAGTATTAAACCCTGCAAACCCTGACCAGAACAACCCCTTTAAAATTTTCTCCTCTGAGGGTAAAATTGCCATATTGAGGGCTTATTTACTGTGTACAATTTTCTGATTCATTTTAGATTTTGTTATATAACCACAAATCTAGTGCACATGGTTAAAAGTGGCAAATTAATAGTTACCCCAGTTTGTCATTTTCTAGGCTGCATTTGATGCTATTGTTATTGCTGTCTGTACCATTTTAGCCAAGGTGACATAATTGTTCTAATCAGCTGTTCTTCCTGATATACCAAGACTGAGATTGCCTAAGGGTCATAAAAAGATACTATAGGCCAGTGCCAAAGAACCAGGGACTGGACCACGTAGGCAGCAACTTCTCATCCCCAATAAATTGAAGAGGTTGGACCTTGTAACAGACTCAAAACCCAAAACCCAGCTACACTTGAAAGATACCTCTGAGAAGTAATCTTTTCCTAAGGGTTCTAAATACTAGCAAGAATCACTGGGCTCAAGAGGGAATAGAAGTAGGAGCTAAAGGCATAAAAATTTTAGCACTGAAAATTATTTCATTGAAATTTTAGCATAAAATTTCCCAAACCTGGACAATGATGTGGATACTCAAGTAAAGCAGGCATTTGGAACCCTAAATGGAATGACAAGAAAAGAAACCATCCACAACACATCACGGTCAAAATGCCAGAAATTTGAAACAAGGAAAAAATATTGAGGGCTGTTAGAGAGAAGCATCAAATCACTTATAAAGGTAAACACACCAGAATAACACTAGATTTTCAACATGAATCTCAAAGGCCCAGAGGGCTTGGAATGAAGTTTATGATGTCCTGGAACAATATAATTTCCAACTCAAATTACTATGGCCTGCAAAGCTGTCCTTCAAATTCGAAGGAGAAATAAAGACGTTCTAAGCTAATGATAAACTAAAGAAACCCATGATCTCTAAGAAAGCATTGCAGAAAATACTTAAGGGAATCCTAAAGAAAGACAATCAGGACAACAACAAACAAAAGGCTAAAGGAAAGAAAAAATCTCATTGCAAGATTTCTTATAAAACAAGTGAGAAATAAATGAATTAAACACTGGAAAAACAATGAAATGACAGGAATCGGTGCATTCCTTTCAATAATAACACTTAATGTAAATAGTGTTAAATTTCCAATCGAAAGATACAGAATTGTATATTGGATTAAAACCACAAGGTCTAACTATATGTTTTCTACAAGAAACACACCTCACCCACAAAGGCATAGGCTGAAAGTGAAAGGAAGGAGAATGATATTACAAGCAGCTGGAGCCTGAAAGCATGCAGGGGCAGCTGTCCTGATATCTAACAAGGTTGACTTCAGTCAAAACTTAATCAAGAGAGACAAAGAAGGTCACTTCAAATTGGTAAGAGAACAATTCACCAAGAAAATATAACAATTATAAGTATATGCATGGAATAGAATATTGGTGCACCCAATTTCATACAACAAGGCCATCTGACTTAAAGGATAGATGGAGACTAATGCAATCACAGTGGGGCACTTTTATACTACTCTCTCAAAAATAAACAGTTTGTCCAAACAAAAAATTCAGGAAACAAACATCAGACTTAAACTCTGCTATAGATTGAAGAAATCCATCAGATAACTACAGAGATTTTCTCCCAAGGATGACAAAATAAATACACCTTCTTTTCAGCAGTCTATGGAACTTCTCCAAAACAGACTATAAGTTGGGCCATAAAGCAACACTCAATACAGACAAAACAATTAAAATAATCTCATGCATCTTATCAGATCACAATGGAATAAAACTAGAAATCAACAGCAAAACAAATCACAGAAACTACAGAAACACATGGAGACTGAGTAATACTCTCTTAAGTAATCAATGGGTATCCAAAGAAATTAAGGAAGAAAATTAAAAACTCCTAGAATCAAATGATAATGGAAATACACTACAGTAGAATCTGTGAGACACAATGAAAGCAGTTTTAAGAGGGAAGTTTATAGCTATGAATGCCTATGTGAGAAAAACCGCAATCCCATATTAAAAAAAAAAAAAAAACCTAATGATGCATCTCAACATCTTAGTAAAACAAAAACAAGCCAAATGCAAAACCAGTAGAAGGAAAGAAATAATAAACATCAGAGCAGGAATTAGTGAAGTTGAGCCTTTAAAAAAATACAAAGGATGAATGAATCAAAAACTTTGTTCTTTGAAAAGATAAGATGTATAAGCACCCAGCCAAAACTACCAAGGAAAGAGAAGGGCCAAAACTTTAAAAATAGAAAAAAAAAATCACCACAGACGCCACTGAAATACAGAAATTATTTTAAAAACTTGTATTCCAATAAATTGGAGAATCTTAAAGAAATGGATAACTTCCTAGACAAATGTAACCTACCAAAATTAAACCAGGAATATATTAAAAAGTCTAAACAGATCAATAACAAGCAATGAGACTAATGAAAACTCTACCACTTTAGAAAAAGCACAAGGCTCAATGGATTTACTGCTGAATTTTACCAGAATTTTAGAGAAGAACTAACACAAATGCTTCTCAAGCTTTTGTAGGTTATAGAAAACAAAGGAGTGTTCCCAAAGTCATTCTATGAAGCCAGCATTACCTTCATGTAATAAGCAGATAAGGACTCAACAAAAAAGGAAAAACTATATACGTACAACATTCTTGATGGGCGCACATGCAAAAATTCTCGTAAGAGTCTCATAAACAGAATTCAATATCACATTAAAAAATCATACAACACAACCAACTTGATTTCATTGCAGAGATACAAGGATAGTTCAACATACATAAACCTATAAATAAGTATCAAGTTATACGAAAGATATAGTGAAATGGGAAGAAAGTGTTCAAAAGGAAAGGGGAACTGGGGGAGGAAGGAAGGAAGAGAAAAGAAAAAATGAGAAAAGAAGGGTACAATGGAAACAATGCTTTGTAAGTAAGGAGGGGAAGAGGGGTTAAAGAGAGGGGAGGGGAATGGGTGGGAAAAAAAACAAATCAAGGTATATTATGTACAGTACAAAATCCCTATGATGAATGTGATCATTGTATATACCTAAATTATACCAATAAACTTAATCAAATAAAAATAAATATCATATATATATATAATACACCACATAAATGGAATAAAGTACAAAAACCACATGATCATCTCAATACTTGCAGAAAGAGTCTTAAAAAGTTCAACACCCTTTCATGACTAAGAACACTATGTATAGAACAATATTATCTCAAACTGATTCAAGCCACATGTGACAGACTCACTGCCAACATCAACTAACTAAGAAAAAAGAGAAAGAATTGCATCTAAAATCAAGAACAAGATGGGGGGCCAGTGAGATGGCTCAGTGGCATAAGTGCCTGCCTGGCAAGAGCAAGGGCCCAAGTTCGACTCCCGGAACCCACATACGAAAAAAGGGCCGGTGATATCGCTCAGTGGCACAGGCACCTACTAGCGTGTGAGGTCCTGAGGTCAACCCCCGGTACCCACAAAAAAAGAAAAAAAAAAAAAAAAGGAAGTCTTCTACTCTGTACAGCAAAGGAAGCAATTAACAGAGTGAAAAAACAACCCACAGGTGAGAGAAAATCTTCACTAACTACTCTTCAGATAAAGGATATATATCTACAATACAGATGCAGAACTCAAAACAAAACAAAAAACCCTACAAGAAAACCCCAATCAAAAAGTGGGAAAATGAAATAATAGACACTTCTCAAAACAAAAGTACAAATGGCCAATAAGTATATGAGAAAGTGTCCAATATATTTAACCACTACAGAAATGTAAATCACTCTCATCCCAGTCACAATGGCCATCATCAAAAATGAATGCTGTCCAGATTGCATGGGGGAAGGAGGAAAGGAACTCTCCTATACTATTGTAAGCCAGTACAACTACTATGGAAATCAGCACAGAGATTCTTTAAAAAACTAAACACAAAAATACCATTTGATCCAGTTATATGATTCCTGGGTATATTCCTGAAAGAAAGTCAGCATTGTGTAGTGATACATACACACCCATGTTTATAGCAGTGCAATTCACAATAGGCAACCTGTGGAAACAGCCTAAAAGCCTATCAACAGGTGAATGGATAAAGAAAATGTGGCATAAGCACACAGTGAAATATTATTCAGTCATAAAAAATAAAATAATGTCATTTGCAGGAAAATGGATGAAAATACAACCACCATGTTAAGTTAAATAAACCAAATGCAGATTGTTAAATTCCATGTTTTCTCTTTTATGAGAAAATAAACAAATAAATAAGAGAGAAGATAGGGCCGGTGAGATGGCTCAGGGGCGTAAGCGCCTGCCTGGCAAGCGCAAGGGCCCGAGTTCGACTCCCGGAACCCACATACGAAAAAAGGGCCGGTGATATCGCTCAGCGGCACGGGCACCTGCTGGCATGCGAGCTCCTGAGTTCAACCCCCAGTACCCACAAAAAAAAAAAAAGAGAGAGAGAGAGAAGATAAAGAGTGGATAAAGAGCAGCTAAAGAACATCTTTTTATGCAAAGAACCAAGGAAAGATATGTACTTGAATTTCATAATGCAATTGCATCTCTTTTATTGGTCTGTGTTTAGAAAACATTCTTTCAATAAACTAAAGAAATATCAACCAAATATATACCTTTGCTTAAAAACTTAGGATGGAATGATTTACACATTATTTTGCATGTTGAATACTATTATTTATTGACAATAATTTAGACCTTGTGACTACTGTGACCCTTTTCTTTGTTAGTGCATATCAATGATACAGAATAGTGAGGTTCCTTTTGGTTAAATGCTACATGCACTTAGCATATCTTTAGCATTTAGCATATCTATCCCATTAGCCCCTTCTCTTTTTCCTCCCCATCCTTTGAATGTCCTTCCCCATTTTCAATAGTTTGCATCTTTATCTTCTGTCTTGTTCCTTTCAGGATCTCTTCTACATGGAAAAAAAAAATCCACAAATGGTAACATAGTTCATTACCCTAGGCAAAGAAGGAGAAGGTATTTGTAGGGTCAGGAGGAGGCTGAGTCTGCCCCAGCCTGGGCCCCTGGCTCACTTACACATGTCCCTTGCTTTCCAGGCCTCTTGAGGATCTTGGTATGTGCTGTCCTGTCCCAAAACCTGGATACAGCACCATAGCTCTTGTGATTGTACCACTGGAAATTCTCTTTTCTCTATGAAACAAAAACACTGGTCTTCATGTCATCATTGAGAACTGGGCATGGAAAAGAGGGACCCTACAGATTACCACAGCATTGTAAATCCTGGCATCATGGCTTGAAATACACTTTCAAGTTCTTTTGTGGAAAGTCCCTAAGGCAGTACTGTCACCAGAATCCCATTCTTAGCTCTCCGAGACTCCATAGGCAAGTACTTCTACTTATGGTTTTAACCCCCACAGTAAGAAAACAAAAAGGAAAAAGCAGAAAAAGATCTTCATACATCATGCAACTTTTGGTAACTGAAAAAAAATTTAACTGAATTTTACTAAATCACACTCAGTTATTTCTATATGTTTCAAGGGTATGTACCTGCAGTTAACATTCAAATGTCATGAAATTCAGTACAAAGATATATATGAAATTATGTGTCATTTCAATCCCTAGACAGGCTCCATGTCCAGTACAAATGCCTACTTTGTGGCTTGAGCTCTTCCCATTCACCCAGCCATGCATGCCACCTGTCTCTCTGCACCCAGTTCAATTACTGAGTCTTGTTCATTTAACTTCTTCAGTGTTTTCTACATCCATTTCCTCTCTTTTCCCTAACTATATATTCAGAACATTATCACTGCCCATCTTAGCTTTTGTAACAGTCACACAGTCAAGACCCCACTTCCCTCAAGTCCATCTACACAAGTGTCTTCTTTTTATTAAGTTTATTGGTACAATTTAGATATACATAATGATCACATTCATCAAAGGGAATTTGTACCTGTACGTGATAAGTCCTGGTTCCTTTTTTTTTTTCCCCAATCCCCTCCCCTCATTTCAAACCCTCTTCCCCTCCTTATTACAAAGCTTATTTCTATTTTATCCTCCTTTTATCATTTTTCCTCTTTTCCCTTCCTTCCTTTCCCCCTCCCCCCTCACTAATTCAACTTTCTTTTGAACAATTTCTTCCTATTTCAAAATACATAGTATATACTTTGGTCCTTATTTACCCTTTTGATTTATGATACCAAAGAAACAATGCAATATTTACACATGTGTGACTGATTTATTTCACTTAGGAGTATGGCCTCAGCTGGGCATTGTGAGGCTCTCCTGTAATCCCAGCATTCGGGAGGCCGAGGCAGGAGGATCACTTCAAGTTTGAGGCCAGCCTGGGCTACAAAGTGAGTTCAAGGCCAACCTGAGCTGCACAGTGAAACTCTATCTCAAAAAAAAAAGAGTATGGCCTCAAGGTGCATCCATTTACCTAGGACTGTCTCAAGTTTATCCTTCTTTATGGCTAAGTAGTACTCCATTGTATAAAAAAAAGTCCTTTTTATACATTCCTCAGTTAATGGGCATTTGGGTTGTTTCCAAGATTTACCTATTACAAACTGTGCTGCTACGACATGGGTGTGCATATATCAATATCGTATGATGTTTTAATTCTTCTGGGAAGATACCCAGAAGGGAAATAGCTGGTTCAAATGGGACCTCTAATCCTAGTTTTTTTTTTGTTTTTTTTTTTTTTTTGGTGGGTACCGGGGGTTGACCTCAGGACCTCACGCGCCAGCAGGCGCCCGTGCCGCTGAGTGACATCACTGGCCCTTTTTTCGTATGTGGGTTCCAGGAGTCGAACTTGGGCCCTTGAACTTGCCAGGCAGGCGCTTACACCACTGAGCCATCTCACCGGCCCTAATCCTAGTTTTTTGAGTAATCTCCACACTGATTTCCATGGTGGTTGCACTAGTCTACACTAGCATCAACAGTGGAGAAGGGTTATTTTTTCCACAAATCCCCTCCAGCATTTGTTATCCCTATGGCAAGCAGAAGCACTGAAATGACAACCAGGATTTGGAGGCAGATTTATTTACATCAATGGGCACTGGTCAGGATCATTCCCAAAATATCAGGCCCTGATATCTGGTGGTCTGGGGCTTACATGGGATAAGCAAGCAGGGAGTACAGAGGAAGAATGGCTTGTCAATTGGGGATTGGTTTATATAATGTGCATCACAGTAACCAGCCATTTCTAAGAGACCAGAAGCAACTGAACTGGAACAGGAACTATTACCTGGGCAACTAAGAAACCAAAGTATACTGGCTGGGGGGGCATTTTTTGTTACATTTTCCCCCTCTTTTAGTTTCCCTGGCAAATATTTGCTGGGCATATTATATGTGATCTTTTGAGACAAGGCCCAATTAGAAACAGTAATATTAGTGTTGTCAGTGATCCTAGGACGGGCCCTAACCAAGCTCCCCAAGATTGTCTTATTACAGAGTTTTTTCCTAAATTGTTTTTAGGAAGAGACATAATTTAGGCTTGTCTCTGCTATAACATTACTCTGGCAAGGTAGTGAGGGAGTTAATATGATCTAGGAGAGTGTCCAGTGTGCCTTGAACACTCATCAAATCTTGGTCAAGTGTTTGATTGATTGCTCTGTTCTCTTGGGGCAAACATCCATAGAGTTTAAGGCAAAAAACACAGCTAGCAGGAGGCAGGGAAGTAAGGACTGGGGTAAGCAGCCTGAAAAGACACAAAAATCAAGGGGAATAGGTATGGAGCAATCCTGTGAACTGTGTTCTCAGGCTTCAGCCATGCATGGACTTGTCAGCATCCAGAGTGACCAGAGCAGGGCTTTGAGTGCATGGTCTCTTTAGAGTAAGCTGTCTGATCCAGGTAAATTCTCCAGTAGATCTAAGGCTGCATTTCTGAAACTTGTAGAGGTAGTTAATATGTACCTAGGTTATATGTGTGTGCAGGAATGTCTACAGATACTGCTGGTCTTTTCATCGGTTACAAACTGTGTGCAGTTTTTATTTAGTCTAATTTTTGAGTTACCTCTGCTACAAATGTAGGCCCATTGTCACTGCCAATGATCAAGGGTAGGCCATATCTAGGGATGATTTTTTACAGCAGGACCCTACAAACTTTTATTTTCTTCTCAGTGTGGGTAGAGAATGGGAGGTCAGGGCCGGTGACACAGATGCTGAAGCCTGAGCTGGCTGCAGGGGTATGGGTGCCAGCACAGCAGCTTGAACTTGCAGAACATATGGTGGGGGCAGGTCTGGTGGCTGGGGTTGATGTTTCATCAGTTGGATCCCTGGAGGGGGCTTAGACCTCTGGAGCAGATTATTTTGCGTCATTAGTGGGAGGTTTCCAACCAGCAGCAGAAAGCAGTAGCAGGAGAGCTTTGGCCAAAATAGTTTTGCCCAAGGTGACCCACAGCATATCTAGCCTGTCCGACTTTATTTCTAACAGAGCTACTTCCATCTGTAAACAGGGTGTACTAAGCATCTGTCAGGGGGCCCATTTTTTTAAGAACAGTTCATCCCAGTACAGCATGTGGGACCTTGACAGTTAGGTCTCAGTCTAAGGTGAGCTTGTCAGTTTTCTTGATCAGAAGGACAGTGGCTCTTAGAGCACAGAAGCAAAGGGGGAGGCAGCCCTTAGCAACTGGATCCAAGTATTTGCACAGATTTACCATTGGGCGCTCCCAGAGGCTGACAGTCTGAGTAAGCATCATTGTTTTTGTGAACTCAAGGATCCATATTCTCTAGAAGCCAGCAGCTCTAAGAAATTTGTGGAGTTTCTTTCTTGTAATCAGTTTCTGCCAGATAATTTAGCAGAGCTTTTGTGCCTTTCCAGCAGGCAGCTTGAGTGTCATTAATCAGAAGTGAAACAAGTTTTTGAATCTCTGGGAGGTTGAATCCAGTTAACCTTTGAGTCCAAAACTGGGTGTTTGTGAAGAGGGGCTGACAGGAGCCAACTGAAGGCAGAAGAAGGCATTTTTAGGTGCAGGCAGGTGTACCAGAAGGTTGTGGGTGGCAGAAGACTGAGGCAATGTATATGGAGGGCAATCATGGCAGCATTGGCAGCTTGGAGATCTTGAACTGGCTTTACAGGCAGGAGAGGTGTTTTTCAGCAGTTTGACAGTCTATGAACATTTTGTGGTTTTGAAACCTCTGGATGTGTGGTTGAATTTCTAATTGAGTCTCTTGTGGCATGGGATACAGTTTGATGCAGTTGGGGTTGCTCTGGGATGGAATTTCACAATCAGAGGCAGAGAAACAGACAGAGAAACAGGCTGTCTCAAAGTGGCCAAATCTGTTGTCAGAGCCTCCCTGAAAATAGTGGGAGAGTTCCCAAACCCTTGTGGCAATCAAGTAATGGTCCAACAAGGGTGCATTGGTTGGGAATCGCAGAATGTAAGATAATGGCTGTGTTGTTGATGGCACGGAGATCTTGCCCAAGCTGATTAACAATCTGTCAGGCTGATGTG
The DNA here is from genome assembly GCA_028451465.1 of Erethizon dorsatum. Taxonomy (NCBI): domain Eukaryota; kingdom Metazoa; phylum Chordata; class Mammalia; order Rodentia; family Erethizontidae; genus Erethizon; species Erethizon dorsatum. Next base: position 100,537,165 of record CM051827.1, on the reverse strand, counting down.
TGGCTGGATGCCTGTTTGTGTTTCCTGTGACATCTGACAGCAATGGGGGTCGTGGCAAGGCAGCACGGTTGATGGCCAGGCCAGAGGTGAGTCTTTAGTCTACATCTCTTGGGGGAGAGTTTTCAGAACTTCAGGATTGTGGTTATCTGTCTCAGGCTGATGCAGGCATCATCTTCCTCTTGGGGAGCAGTCAAAGTTGAAAGTGCAGGGTTAAATGAAAGGGAGACTGACTGGCTTGGTGCAAAGGAGATGCCCTCCCAGGCAGTAAGTTTGTGCCTGGCAGAAGGGGCAAGAGGCAAGAATCCCAGTTGCCCCAGTGATGGTAACTTTTTGACAGAGGGAACTTTTGAAGGCAGAGAGTTCTGTTCCATTGTCTACCAGGAAAGTCACAGGTTTGCCCCTGACTTTTGCAATGACCATGGGCTCTCAGGAGGCCCAATTTTATAGAGCTCTGTCTGTCCTATCTATTCAGGTCTGACAGGGTGCAACTCATTTGTCAGGGCTGACAGTCCAATTTTTCCCCAGTCAAAATGTGGAACTCAGAAGGGATTGTTGACAGTCATCTCGGGTGGGCATTAGATGATGCCCTCTGACCAGGAGAGGCATAGCTGTGAAGCAGAAGATTCAGAGGGAGGGCCTCTATGGCTGAATGCAGGCGATGGCTAGCTGGAAGTGCTGTGTGGCTGGAAGTAGATGAGTCAGGAATGGGGAGTGAAGCTATAGGTGTTGGCAGCAACTGTGGCAGCCGACAAGGGTGCCAAGACAGAATTCTCAGAAAGAATGTACCTTTTTTTTTTTTCTCTGAGATGCAGGGAGTGGTTTAGTTTCATTTTTAACTCCATAAAAACCCTTTTTCCTGCAGTCAGGGACTGTGGGTTTTGACTAATTAGTTCCCATCTCTGACTTCCTAGTGTGTGTTGTGTACCCTTGAATGATAGCACAACAGACAAAGGGTGGGTGCCCCTCAGAGAGAGACAATTCAGATGCCCACCTGGCAATACCCCTTATGGGGACTTAGGCGTGACTTAGTTAAGGAGGGTGTGAGGCCTCTGTTATGCCATATGTCGATCACCATGGAACCACAGGTGAGGGCCCAGTCAGCCACCACAAACAGTGCTTCACAGCCTTGGTGCACAGATGGAGCCACCTATTGCTTATGCTGTCCATTTCATTCACTCACACAATCATGCAGCAGGCACTCAGAGGTTAAACATTTCAGCCCTCTTCCCCTGAGGGTGGTCCTGACTAACAGGAGTTGATTAGACTCCCCCTTCTGCTCAAGCTGAACAGGACTGACAGACAGACTAACTGGGGTGTCCCCAGGGGTCTTACCAGACTCAGGTAGGCAGGCATGCAGGCAGGCAGACAAACAGACAGTGTCTTCCTCCCTTTGGGGTCTAATATGAGCCGCTCAAGCAGGGAGCCAGGAATCCTCCCCCAGATCTCCAAGGGGACTCGAGAAATCTCAAGGGCATGCCTTCCCATCAGGACCTGGAGAGGTCCTTGCTCCATCCACAAGTGCCAGGACCAGTGACCAAGGAGGTTAGCATGGTTGGTCTTCCTGGCTGATACACCAGATGCAACAGCGAGCAGAAACACCAAAACAACACCCAGGATTTGGAGGCAGATTTATTTACATAAACAGGCACTGATAAGGATCATTCCCAAAATATCAGGCCTTGATTTCTAGTGGTCTAGGGCTTATCTGGGATAAGCAAGTGGGAAGTATGGAGGCAGAATGGCTTGTCAATTGGGAATTGGTTTATACGATGTGCATTATAGTGACCAGCTATGCATCACAGTGACCAGCCATTTCAAAGAGATCAGAAGCAACCAGAACTGGAACAGGAACTATTACCTGGGCAACTAAGAAATTGAAGTATACTGGCTGGGGGTGCATTTTTTGTTACATTATTAGTTGATTTATTGATCATTGCCATTTTCCTGGCATGAGGGGGAATCTCAGCATTGTTTTAATTTGCATCACTTGAATCATCAGTAATGTTGAACATTTTTTATTCAACTTAATGCAATTGAGACTAAAATTGAGACTAAGGAAACAATACAAAGAATCAATGAATTGAAGGATTGGTTCTTTGAATGATTAAATAAAATTGATAAACCCTTAGCCAATCTTATCAAAAAGAGGAAAGAAAAGACTCAAATTCATGCAGTTAGGGATGAAAGGAGTGAAATCCAGAAGAACAGATCCTGTGAAATCTCAACACATCCTGTGGAAATCCAGAAGATCTACTTCAACCACCTAGACTCTAATAAGTTGGAAAACACAGAAGAAATGGACATATTCCTAGATGCATACAAATTGCCAAAACTGAATCAAAAGATATAAATTCTAAATAACCCAATATCAGGCAATGAAATTGAAGAAGTAATTAAAAATTTACCAACAAAGTAAAGCTCAGGTCTTAATGGATTCACTGCTGAATTCTACAAGAAATTTAGAGATTATTTAATGCTACTATTGATGAAACTCTTTAATGAAATTAAAAGGGAAGCAATACTCCAAAAGTCATTCCTGGAAGCAAGTATTACCCTGATACCAAACCAGAGAAGGACTCAACCAAAAAAAGAGAACTACAGGACAATCGGCCTAGTGAACATAGATGTAAAAATCCTCAGTAAGGGGCCGGTGAGATGGCTCAGCGGCTTAAGCGCCTGCCTTGCAAGCGCGAGGGCCCGAGTTCGACTCCCGGATCCCACATACGAAAAAGGGGCCGGTGATATCGCTCAGCGGCACGGGCGCCTGCTGGCGCGCGAGGTCCTGAGGTCGACCCCCCGGTACCCACAAAAAAAAAAAATCCTCAGTAAGATACTGGCAAAGAGAATGCAGCAAATAATCAAGAAGACTATTTACCATGACCAAGTAAGATTCATCCCTGGGATGCAGGGATGGTTCAACATATGCAAATCAGTAAATATAATACACCATATCAACAGAACCAAAGACAAAGATTGCATGATCATCTCAATAGACTCAGAAAAAGCATTTGACAAAGTCCAACATCCATTCAAGATAAAAACCCTAATTGAAAATTGAAATAAATGGCCTTTACCTCAATTTGATAAGGGCCATCTGTGACAAACCAACAGACGACCTCATACTAAATGGACAAAAATGAAAGCTTTCACTCTAAAATCAGAAACAAGACAAGGATGCCCACTATCACCACTCCTACTCAATATTATTCTGGAAATATTAGGCAGAGAAATTACACAGCAAAAAAATAAATAAAAGAAATAAGGATGGGAAAGGAAGAAGTTAAATTATCATTTGCACATGACATGATACATAGAAGATCCCAAAAACTCTACCAAAAGACTTGTAGATTTAGTGACTGAATTGATTAGCATAGCTGGATACAAAGTCAACACTCAAAAATAAATAGCATTTGTGTACACTAACAACAAATGCACTGAGAGAGAAATTAAAGAAAGAACACCTTTAATGATAGCATTGAAAAAACTGAAATACCTAGGAATCAATCTAACAAAGGAAGTAAAAGATCTATACTTGAAAATTACAGGGCAGGTGAGATAGCTCAGCGGCATAAGCACCTGCCTGGCAAGCATGAGGTCCTGAGTTTGACTCCCAGAACCCACATAAAGGAAAAAAAAAAAGCGCAGGTGATATCGCTCAGCAGCACAAGCGCTTGCTGGCAAGCACAAGGTCCTGAGGTCGACTCCTGGTACCCACATAAAAAAAAGAAAAGAAAAGAAAAGAAAATTACAGTACTCTGAAAAAAGAGATCAAAGAGGATATCAGAAAATAGAAAGATAGCCCTTGCTCATGGGTAGAAAGAACCAATATGGTGAAAATGGCCATACTCTCAAAATTGTTATACAGATTTAATGCAATCCCAATCAAAATACCATTAGCATACGTGACAGAACTAGAGAAAATATTCCTAAAATTCATTTGGAACCAGCACAGACCTAGAATAGCAAAAACAACCCTAAGCAGCAAAGGTAAGGCAAAGGGCATCACAATCCCTGACTTGAAATTACACTTCAAAAGCTACAGTGAAAAAACAAACAAACAAACAAAAAAAAAAACAGCACGGTACTGGCAATAAAACAGACCTGAGGATGAATGGAAGGCATAGATGTAGGCAAAGATTTCATGAACAAAACTTCAATCGCATGGGAAATACTACAAAGAGTGGTAAAAAATTTTAACCTGTTGTCCCTGAGACAAAGGACTAATATCTAGAACATATAAAGAACTCAAAAAAAACTCATACAATATAAGAATGAATATAGGCTAGGGATATAGCTCAGCAGCATAGCGCCTGCCTAGCAAGTGCAAGGTCCTGAATTCGATTCCCAGTACCAAAAAGAAAAAAAAAAAGAATGAATATAACCAATAAACAACTGATAAGATGACCATCCTCATTAGTGATCAATGAAATTCAAAATAAATAAAATGTTAATTCATCCAACAAATTAGCCAAAAATGAAAAAGAGTGACTATTCTTCAAATTTGGCAGTGATATAAGGAAATTAATATTTCATAGATTGTTTTTTAAATATATGAGGTTTTTAAATTATACTTTCCTCTTTTAAACATATTTTTCTTTCTTGAACCTAATATTATGGGAGGAAAGGATAACCAAGGGGGCCTGGTGGTCTTTGATCATAGAAACATTGCATGCTGTAATCCTAAAATTCTCATCAACTCCAAGGAGTTCTCCATGTATTTTGGCCTCATCCTAATACGGGCTACAAAGAATAGAGGTAGGGTTTTCATCATTTATGCTCTTTTGGAACTTTAAATAGAATATTGTTCTTTTGGAAGAATTCAGTAAAATTAAAAATAACCTTGACCTAACACAAAAATAGTATCATTTGTATATTTTATGTTGTATAGTGTTATGAAATCATTATATCCCTGCACCTTAGGAAAAAGAAACAAGAAAATCACATTTTGATATGTTCATATGAATGCAATGTTAAAGGATAGTTTTAAAAGTTGGGAAGCAAACTTAGCTTTTGATGTTGGAACTAGCATTGAGGGACAAACCTAAATTTCGCCTATCTGTAGTGTTTGATCGTTAGAATATATTGATGTTTACTTATGTACTTAAAGAAAAATTAAAAGATGTTACAAATAAGGGCAATACAAATTTTGAGGTCTTCTCATGTAGACAGGCTATCACTGCTCCTTCAGCTATCACTTGTAACTAGCAAAGACAATCAGGCCTGTACTACTCTGATCTCTTTGACAGACTTGCATGTCAAGACCACCTCAGGGTGGAGAAAACTTCTCAAGCAGCAGCGTGTGCCAACCACATCCAGGGACCTGCGTTAGGGTTATGTATGTGCTTCACTGATGTAATCACAAACCCCAGATTTGAGCTGCTGAGAAACTCCCATAAGCTCTGGTGAGGCCGACACTTCCCAAGAGAATAGAAGAGCTGCCCATCAACCGAGGAATAGATAAAAAAAGATGTGGTATTTTTATACAATGGAATATTACTCAGCTATAAAGAAGGATAAACTTGAGGCTTTTATAGGTAAATGAATGCAACTTGAGACCATACTCATAAGTGAAATAAATCAGACTCACATGTGTAAACATCGTATTATCTTCCTAGTGGAAGAAACTGAAAGAGTAAATAAGATCCAAAATCTACAGTAAATACTGTGAAAGGAAAGAAACTACTAAAAAGGAAAGAACAGGGAGCCGGTGAGATGGCTCAGCAGCTTAAGCCCCTGCCTGGCAAGCGTGAGGGCCCGAGTTTGACTCCCGGAACCCACATACGAAAAAGGGGCCGGTGATATCGCTCAGCGGCACGGGCGCCTGCCCGCACGCGAGGTCCTGAGGTCGACCCCCTGGTACCCACAAAAAAAAAAAAAAGGAAAAAACAACTGGGATGGGGGAAAGTAGAAAAGAAGGAAGGGAAAAGAAAAAAATACATATATACAAGATGGCTAAATAATTATACTACTAATTTCTTTTAGTTCATTGAAAAGAAGGATTTGTGCTTATATTGTTTGATCAATTTTGCATGCCTATATCTTGTAATCTGAGCAACTACTTTGAAGATAACAATATGCAAAATATTAACCATTGTTAATTTCCTATTGTCTTGTTTTGAAATTCTGTATCTTTTTTTATTGTTTTTTTCTCTTTAAAATAAAACTACATATATCATATACAGGTACAAATTCCCTATGATGAATATGATATTTATGTGTATCTAAATTGTACCAATAAATTTAAATTTAAAAATTCAATTTATTGGGCCGGTGAGATGGCTCAGCGGCATAAGCGCCTGCTTTGCAAGCGCTAGGGCCCGAGTTCGACTCCCGGATCCCACATACGAAAAAGTGGCTGGTGATATCGCTCAGTGGCACGGGTGCCTGTTGGCGCGCGAGGTCCTGAGGTCGACCCCCCGGTACCCACCAAAAAAAAAAAAATTCAATTTATTATAACCTATCAACCAGTCTTTAAACTTCAACAATAGACCTAGCAAGTATGCATCTGTTTTGGGTCCCTTTTTGTTTGTCTATCAAAAACAGTCAGGGTTTATGAATGCCTGGACTCATAGCATATGGAAAGACAATGCCTTTTAGAATATATAACTATAACCTTTACTATCTTCCAACTTCTTATACAAAGTTCTCTTCAATATTATTCTCTCAAAAGAACTTTTTCTATCATGAACAAATGTCTTGACAACAACTCAAAAGACTACGAATATAATATTTGTGGGACTTCTCTGGGCTGAGATTTACTAAAATTAGTTGATTCAAGTCACTGGGCTAGAGATGGAAGGATCCTGGCAGGGGAGGGTACTGCCCAGGGTGAGTATATGATCAGGAATCTTTTCTATATGGTTCACAGGATTGCCCCTTCTACTGCTAGGGCCGATAGGGCCCAACAATGGTCTTTAGACTGCTAAGCCAAAATATCCTGGACATATGAATTGCCTTAGATTTCCTCCAGGTTACACAGGATGGAGTGTGTACCACAGTAAGTAGCTTATGTTGTGCTTGCTTGAATGCTTCCAGCCAAGTTAATTTAAAGATATCTAAAAGTTTTATATTGACCTAATCTCTAAAATAGGATTCATCCCCTAGCCCAGTGGAATGCTTCTTTTTTTCATTTTAAGACATTTTTTGTTGGCTGCCTTTTTGGCCTTGGGTATATTTTGCACTCCACCTTTCAGGTCATCATGGTACATTTAATTTTAGGTTTGAGCATTTGGCTCCTTTTTAAGGTAATATTCGTATGATTCAACCATTGTTAAAGATCCACTTGGTCACCTTCTCATCTCATCCTTGTCTTCTGACAGTTCACCACCTGCTCAGGGAATGCATGGGCATTTCCAAAGGAGTGCTACACAGCTTCCTTCCTCTAACCCAGATCTATGCCAAGGTTCAGCAGGAAGTAGCTAGATCCACTGTTTGCCCCCAATCCCCATTCCCTCAAGAATGAGGCATGAACTAAGATGAGGGGTGACTGAAACCAAGGGAAAACCCAAATAAACCTTTACTTGCTTTTAGGCACTTGATTTCATCACTGATTTTAGAACTTGCTTAGCTAACCAAAATAGTATTAGATGGGGCCGGTGAGATAGCTCAGCAGCATAAGCGCCTGCCTGGCAAGCGTGAGGACCTGAGTTCGACTCCCGGAACCCACATACAAAAAAAGGGCCGGTGATATCTCTCAGAGGCACGGGCACTTGCTGGCACACGAGGTCCTGAGGTCGACCCCCGGTACCAAAAAAAAAAAAAAAAATAGTATTAGATCCTTCTGCATTTACTATGGACACATGATAATGGTTGCTTAAATTGATTTTCAGGGATTTAGGAGTAGCCTTGTCTATTTCAAACCTACTGAACTCATGAACTCCTTCACACTGCCTGCCCAAACAGGCCCACACTACTATATTCATAGTCTATTGTGTTGTTGTCAAGACAGTTGTTCATGATAGAACAAGTTCTTCTTTTGAGAGAATAGTATTGAAGAGAACTTCGAATAAGAAATTGGAAGATAGTAAAAGTCTAGTTATGTACTCTAAAAGGCATTATCTTTGCATATTATTATCAGAGGTCCAAAATTCCACCAAAAGGGCATGTTAAAACCACAATTTTCATAAACCACATTCCAGGCAGATCCATGAAGTTTGACTAAACACGCTCAGACCGCTGGTCAGTCCTCATTTCCAATCATAGCGTGCTCGCTCTAGCAGCACATACACCAATCATCCTTCCCCACATCTTGGAGCAACCCGCTTCTTTATTCCACAAATACCTCTGAACTTCTATCCTTAGAGAGGCAGATTTGAGACTTATTTTTACATCTCCACACTTTCAGCAGCCTCATACTCTTTTATAAGATTTCTCATTACAAAACTTTTGTAAAACTGGCATAGTGTGTGGCATAAAAAATAAACTTGGAGAGGACCTCAAGATGGCGGATGAGTAAGAAGCAGGTAACGAAACTCTCTCTAAAAGTTACCATTGGAACACGAGAATATAGCGACCGGAAAGCACGGGGGGGGGAGATGCCTCCCCGAAACCCAGAGAAGTTCTGAAGCGCAATCTGGGACCCCCGGCACCAGTGACGGGTGACTTCCAACAAAGAAGACGGAAAGAAGGAGCAGACCGCGCGCGCGCACCTTCTAATATCCCGGGAGTTGGAGCGCCGGCGGAGGCTCAATTCTACGGACACACGGTGGCAGCTGGCGCCCAGGGAGCCCCCACGGAGGATCCTGAGACAGCGGCGGGGCAGGGGAGCGGCGGAGAACGGCGCTGACCGGCGGTGAGTGTCTCTCAGCCACAGCTGCCCCGCGCCAGAGAGCGACCGGCCGGGCGCCATTGTGGGGGGTGTGGCGAAACTCAGAGCAGCTCAGAAACTGCTCTGGGAACTTGTGCTCCGGACAGGGCAGCACAGGGCCTCTCAATTGAGCCCACGAAAATGTGCTGAGGTCAGCAGGTGAACGAGACTGGACTCTCAGCCACACCTGTCCCGCGCCAGAGAGCGACCGGCCGGGCGCCATTGTGGGGGGTGTGGCGAAACTCAGAGCGGCTCGGAAACTGCTCTGGGAACTTGTGCTCCAGACAGGGCAGCACAGGGCCTCTCAATTGAGCCCACGAAAGTGTGCTGAGGTCAACAGGCGAACGAGACTGGACTCACAGCCACACCTGTCCCGCGCCAGAGAGCGACTGGCCCGGCGCCATTGTGGGGGGCGTGGCAAAAAACCAGAGCGGCGGGAACCAGTGCAGGGAATCCGCGCTCGGACAGCGCGCTGAGCCTCTCAGGCCCAGGGATCGTGAAAGGGCGCTGAGAGCGGAGGCGAGCTAGACTGGTCTCTACCTGAAAGTACGCGCATCTGCTCACCGCCCGCCAGAGGGCGCTCCTGGCTTACTGGGACGGACCTGCACAGAACAGGTACCTGCCTACAACAGAGTCAACACCTGGAACTGATTCTTTTTATTTTATTATTTTTTTTTCTTATTTTTATTTTTTTTATTATTTTTTTTTTCTTCTCACTGATTTGTTTTTTGTTCTGGCGAAGGGTTTTTTTGTTTTTGTTTTGTTTAGTTTTGTTTTTTGGTGGGGTTTTATTTTTGATCTGTCTGTTTTATTGCTTTTATCTTCGTTATTGTTTCTGTATGTGTATTTGCTCTTTCCTTCATTATTCTCTCTGGTTTTTTATATGAGTGTAAACAGCGCCTCTAACTTCTTTGTGATTGTGGTCGTGATCTGTTCTTCCTTTTATCCCTTCCTTCTCTTTTTACCACCTGTTCTCTGCACTAGTGTCCCAATTTTAGTGGGATCCCTCTTGGTCCTCTAACCTTACATCTAATTCCTTCCTCTTCTCCCAATACTCTATTTCCTCCTTAACTCATTTTAAATTCAAACTCCTCAGGGAAAAATTGACATACATAGGACTTGTATACTGCATATAATTTTTCTGGTGTGTTTTAGATTTTGTTATATAACCGCAACTCTATACAGCTAAAAGTGGTAAATAACTGGTTAGCTCAGTCTGTCATTTTCTAGGTTGTGTTTGATGCTTTAGTTAACATTATAGCCAAATGTGAAATAATTGTTCTAAACATCTTTCCTTCCTGATATTTCATGATTGAGATTGACTAAGGGACACAGAAAATACAGTGGCACAGTACCAAAGAATCAAGGACTGGGCCAAACAGGTAGCAACTTCGCATACCCAACGAATTGAAGAGGTAGGATCTGGCAGAAAGCTTAAAACATAAAAGCAAGCTCCACTTGGAAGATACTGCAGAGAAGTAGTCATCTTCTAAAGATCTTAAACACTAGCAATAAAGTAACCTACTATAGGTAATTTGCAAACATCACCCCAGGAATTAAAGAAAGAAAAAATGAGACGACACTTAAACAAGATGCAACCCCACACATCCAATTCACCAAAGGCAAACCTAGGGAGCAACGAGGTGGGACAATCCGAAAGCCACCCACCTGGCCTATCTGAAGTGGTAACAACAAAGCAACTGAATGAGGTTCTGGAAAAAATTAAAACAGAAATAATCTCACAGATAACTGCAGAGATAATGTCTACAACGAAGACCATGCTTAAGGACACTATAGCTGATACAGACAAAAAAATAGATGAACTTAAGAAAACTATAGAAACCATGAATGCTCAGCATAGGAAAGAAATGGAATCCATAAGGCAGATTCAAGCAGATATCCAAGAGATAAAAAATTCCATTGAAAGTATTTGTAGCAGAATAAGCCAATGCGAGGACAGGATCTCAGATATAGAAGATAGGCTTGCAATTAGTGATCATGAAATGGAAAAATTCTTAAAAATAGCAAGGGACCATGAAAAATCAATTCAACAGCTGCTAGATGACTCAAAGATAAACAACTTAAGAATAATTGGAATAAATGAAAAAGCAGGAGATAACATCAACGACATTAAAACCTTGTTCAAAGACATAATCAGGGAGAACTTTCCTGGAAGAGAAAAGGAATTTGACACCTCTATAAGTGAAGCTTTCAGAACACCAACTAGACATGATCAAAAAAAAAACTTCAGCCAGACATATTATAGTCAAGATCCCAGAAATTCAACAGAAGGGCAAAATCTTAAAAGCTGTTAGGGAGAAGAGACAAATCACCTATGAAGGAAAACCCATCAGAATCACAGCTGACTTTTCAGCACAAACCCTCAATTCAAGAAGAGCTTGGAATGATGTATTGCAAGCTCTAAAGGAAAATAATTTTCAGCCCAGATTGATGTACCCTGCAAAACTATCTTTCAAAATTGATGGAGAAATAAAATACTTTCATGACAAAGAACATCTGAGAAAATTTATGACCACCAAACCAGCACTCCAAAACGTTCTGAAGGACATTCTAGAAAGAGATAGGAACCCCAACAGAAGGAATCCACCAGGCAGGGCAAATAATTAAATAGCCGGAAAGCGGAAAAACAAAGAGTGGGAACCAACAACAGGAAAATATCATGACAAGTCAATACATATCAGTTTTAACCATCAATGTTAACGGTCTCAATTCACCAATCAAAAGGCACAGACTGGTGAAATGGATCAAGAAGCAAGATCCAACAATATGCTGTATACAAGAAACACATTTAATTCAGAAAGAAATTCATAGACTGAAAGTCAAAGGATGGAAAACAATACTCCATGCCACAGGAACCCAGAAAAAAGCAGGGGTAGCTATTCTTTTTGCAGACAAAGTGAACTTCAAGCCAAGAAGGATTCAGAGAGATAAAGATGGTCATTACATCCTGGTAAAGGGAACAATCCAAGAGGAAGAGATAACGATCATAAATATATATGCGTCAAATACCAATGCACCCAGCTATATAAAACAAGTACTAAAGGACATGAAAAATCAAATAAGCACTAATACAATTATATTGGGAGATCTCAATACTCCACTGTCACAAAAAGATAGATCAACTGGACAGAAAATCAATAATGAAATAGTAGAACTGAACCAAACTTTTGAACAAATGGACTTAGTACATGTCTACAGAGTGTTCCACCCCACAACATCAGAATACACATTCTTCTCAGCTGCACATGGGACGTTCTCCAAAATAGACCACATACTAGCTCATAAAACCTGCTTAAATAAATGCAAAGGAATTGAAATTATCCCATACATATTATCAGACCATAGTGCAATGAAATTGGAAATCAATGGCAAAAGATCCCACAAAAACTCCCTAAACACATGGAAATTAAACAGCATCCTCCTGAACAACCAATGGGTCACAGATGAAATTAAAGAAGAAATTAGTCACTTTCTACAACTGAATGATAATGACAGTACAACATACCGGAACTTATGGGATACAATGAAAGCAGTCCTAAGAGGGAAATTTATAGCATTAAATACTTATATCAGGAAAATAGAGCAAGCGCAAATAAACAACTTAAGGGTGAACCTCGAGCTTCTAGAAAAAGAAGAGCAGGTTAAGCCAAAAGCCCGTACAAGGGAGGAAATTATAAAGATCAGAGCAGAAATTAACGTATTGGAGAATAAAAAAAAATACAAAGAATCAATGAAGCAAAAAGTTGGTTCTTTGAAAGAATAAATAAGATTGACAAACCCTTATCCAACCTTATTAAAAAAAGAAAAGAAAAGACTCAAATCCATGCAATTGAAAATGAAAAGGGTGATATCACGACGGACCCTGCAGAAATCCAGAAGATCATCTATACCTATTTTGAAAATTTATATTCTACTAAGATGGAACATGCAGAAGAAATGGACAGATTCCTAGATTCGTATGAATTACCAAAGCTAAATCAAGAAGATTTAAAAATCCTAAATAAACCAATATCAACCAATGAAATTGAAGATGTAATTAAAAACCTCCCAACAAAGAAAAGTCCAGGCCCTGATGGATTCACTGCCGAATTCTACAAGAAATTTAGAGAAGACCTAACGCCCCTACTTCTCAAACTTTTTAATGAAATTGAAAGGGAAGCAATACTCCCAAATTCATTCCTGGAAGCAAGCATTACCCTGATACCAAAACCAGAGAAGGACCCAACTAAGAAAGAGAACTACAGGCCAATCTCCCTAATGAACATAGATGCAAAAATCCTTAATAAGATATTGGCAAACAGAATCCAACAAATCATCAAGAAGATTATACACCATGACCAAGTTGGATTCATCCCAGGGATGCAGGGATGGTTCAACATACGTAAATCAATAAATGTAATACAGCATATTAACAGAACCAAAGACAAAAATCACATGATCATCTCAATAGATGCAGAAAAAGCTTTTGACAAAGTCCAGCACCTTTTCATGATAAAAACCCTACAGAAAATTGGAATAGAGGGTCTTTATCTCAATTTGGTAAAAGCTATCTATGACAAACCAACAGCCAATATCATACTAAATGGCCAAAAACTGAAAGCCTTCCCTCTAAAATCAGGAACAAGACAAGGATGTCCACTGTCCCCACTCTTATTCAACATAGTTCTGGAAACTTTAGCCAGAGCGATTAGACAAGAGAAAGAAATAAAAGGAATAATGATTGGAAAGGAAGAAGTTAAATTATCATTATTTGCAGATGACATGATACTCTACACAGAAGACCCCAAAAACTCCACTAAAAAACTGCTAGATTTGATAAGCAAATTCAGTAGTGTAGCTGGATACAAAGTCAATACTCAAAAGTCAATAGCCTTCCTGTACACAAATAACAAACTTACTGAAAGAGAAATTAGGGAAACAATACCTTTCACAATAACATCCAAAAAAATGAAATACCTAGGAATCAACCTCACGAAGGATATAAAAGACCTCTATACTGAAAACTACAGTACTCTGAAAAAGGAGATTGAAGAGGATATCAGAAAATGGAAAGATATCCCTTGCTCCTGGATAGGAAGAACCAATATAGTGAAAATGGCCATACTTCCAAAATTGTTATACAGATTTAATGCAATTCCAATCAAAATTCCAACAGCATATCTCACAGAATTAGAGAAAACAATCCTAAAATTCATTTGGAATCAGAAGAGACCTAGAATAGCAAAGGCAATTCTGGGCAACAAAGGCAAGGCAGGGGGCATCGCTATCCCCGACTTGAAATTATACTATAAAGCTACTGTGATAAAAACAGTGTGGTACTGGCAAAAAAACAGACCTGAAGATCAATGGAACAGATTAGAAGATGCTGAAACAACCCCAGACATACTAAGCCACCTTATCTTTGACAAAGGTGCCAAACACATTCGCTGGAAGAAAGATAGCCTCTTTAATAAATGGTGCTGGAAAAACTGGCTCTACACATGCTGAAGATTAAAACTAGACCCATATCTTTCACCATGCACTAAACTAAATTCAAAATGGATCAGAGATCTAAATATTAAAACAGAAACATTAAATCTGCTGGAAGGTAGGATAGGTAAAACCCTTGGAGACATTGGTGTAGTCAAAGACTTTATGAATAAAAACTCAACCACACGGGAACTATCCCAAAGAATCAGTAACTGGGATCTCATCTTATTAAAAAGCTTTTGCACAGCAAGAGAAACCACCAACAGAGTGAAGAGACAACCCACAATGTGGGAAAAAATGTTTGCCAGCTGTTCCTCAGACAAAGGATTACTATCGAGAACATATAAAGAACTCAAAAAAATCAGACCTCCCAAATTTAAAGACCCACTCCAAAAATGGGCATCTGAGATGAATACACATTTCTCAGATGAAGAAATACTAATGGCAAATAAATATACAAAAAAATGTGCAACATCACTAGTCATTCGAGAGATGCAAATTAAAACAACACTGAGATACCATCTCACCCCAGAAAGAATGGCTACTATAAAGAAATCAACTAATAACAAATGCTGGAGGGGCTGTGGGGAAAAAGGAACTCTTCTTCACTGTTGGTGGGAGTGTCGACTGGTACAGCCACTGTGGAAGTCTGTGTGGAGATTCCTCAAAAAGCTAGGGTTGGAGGTCCCATTTGACCCAGCTATTCCCCTTCTGGGCATCTTCCCAGAAGAATTAAAAACATCATACCACAGCGATATATGTGCACCCATGTTTATAGCAGCACAATTTGTAATAGCCAGATCTTGGAAACAACCCAAATGCCCATCACCTGAGGAATGGATAAGAAAGATGTGGTATTTTTATACAATGGAGTACTATTCAGCCATTAAGAAGGATAAACTGGAGACTTTTATAGGTAAATGGATGCAACTCGAGAAAATACTCATAAATGAAATAAACCAGAAGCACATGTGTAAGCATCGTATTGTCTCTCTAGTATGAGAAACTGAAAGAGTAAATAAGATCCAAAATGTACAATAGACATGGTGAATCAAAAAGAAACTGGTCAAAAAGAAAGAGAGACTGGAATAGGGAAAAGAAAGAAGGGAAAGGGAAAAAAATTGTATATATATATATAAGATGGTTAAGATAGATACACTACGATTTTTACTTAGTTCATTGAAGAGTAAGGTTTGTGCCAATAATGTTTGGATAATTAAATGCTAATGTCTGGTGTCCTGAATAACTAACTTAAAGATAGTAATACGCAATGTATTAACCATTGTTACCCTCCTATTATGTTGTTTTGAAAATTTGTTCTTCTTTTGATTCGTTTTGTTTTTTCTTCTCTTTAAAATAAAATTAAAAAAAAATAAATAAATAAACTTGGTTTGGTAACACATATGTTGAATTTTAAATTCTGCTCCACATATCTCTCAATCTTTCTTTCATAATTTCCTTCTTTTCATCTCTTCGTGCAATCTCTCCATAACTTACTCAGATGGATCCAATTTTCTCTCTTTAATAGCATTTAATATCATTTATCCTGTTCACTGAGGTATTATTTATATTTCAATGATTATATTCTTCATTGTGGTACTAGAAAGTGGTTTCTTGGGCCGGTGAGATAGCTCAGCAGCATAAGCGCCTGCCTGGCAAGCGCGAGGTCCTGAGTTCGACTCCCGGAACCCACATACGAAAAAAGGGCCGGTGATATCTCTCAGAGGCACGGGCACCTGCTGGCATGCGAGGTCCTGAGGTCAACCCCCCGTACACACACACACACACAAAAAAAAAGAAAGTGGTTTCTAATCTGAAGTTTATCCTATACACTGAGTTGTTACTTCAGTGACCATATTGTGCATTCTGAAATTCTTTGTTGTTTTATTTTTTTAGGATTTCAACTTATTCTTTTATGCCTTCAATTATACATGAAATTCATTTATATTATATATATATATATATATATATATATATATATATATATATATATCTTCTATCTGTTGACAATTCCTCATGTGAATCGCTTCCTCATGTGCTTTGTAATTTTGGATTCTGACCTCATCTTCAGTGAAGTTTTTCTATGGGAAGTCCTGGGGAATTGCTATGATGGTGTGCCCACAGAGTAATAAAATTCACATTTTCCTAACACCTCTGAGGTAACGTTGATCTGGAAGAAAATTTAATTGTTGACTGTGGGTTTCTACATCATGTCGACTAAACTTTGGACTCCAATATGGCAAGGGTAAGATCAGGGTTTCAATTTGTCAAGCAAATTGTTTTTTTAAAAACCCAGATCCTAATCAGACACCTTGTCATTTCTCTGTAATAATGGATATTTTTTATGTTGATTTTTTCGTTTTTGTTTTATTTTTGTTGTTGTTTTGCAGTGATGTAGACTGAACCCAGAGCTTTGTACTTGCTAAGCCAGCACCCCACCACTGAACTATATCCATAGCCCTGGATAGCTTTCAGTTTCATTCACACAGAAAATAAATCCAAGCCTCTAAAAATTATCAAATACAATAATTTACTATACTCCATCCTAATTTACATTAGCATCACCTCAAGTACTTATCTCTCCTAAGTTTTTTTTTTTTTTTTTTGTGGGTACTAGGGGGTTGACCTCAGGACCTCGCATGCCAGCAGGCGCCCATGCTGCTGAGCAATATCACCAGCCCCTTTTTCATATGTGGGTTCCGGGAGTCGAACTCGGGCCCTCGTGCTTGCCGGGCAGGCGCTTAAGCCGCTGAGCCATCTCACCGGCCCCTCTCCTAAGTTTTTATATTTGATTTTTTTCATAGTCTACGGTATGACATAATTTACTTAATAAATATACTTAGCAAAATATAAGGATTTAGACTGTTTTCAATTTTTTACTCTAGTAATATTTCTATGAAGATTCTCATGTGTATTGAGTATTACATTATAAAGTTAATACTTAAGATTAGACCATTAATTTAATATCAATTTTCCAGGCTTTGTAAAGAAAAATTTCCAGCAGCATTCAGCAACATAGGGAAGTCAAATGGTTGGAATTAACAGGTTGGATTTTTCAACCAAGGAAAGGGCAATAAAAAGATAATACGGGAAAATAATTGAGAACACTAATAAAAACGTCATTAAAAACATGAAATTACTGTATAGAATCCAAACAAGGTAAGGAGAGAAACAATGGCAACAGGGAAATCAATTTAATAATCGAGGAGAGGGCCGGTGAGATGGCTCAGCGGTTTAAGCGCCTGCCCGGCAAGCGCGAGGGCCCGAGTTCGACTCCCGGAACCCACATACGAAAAAAAGGCCGGTGATATCCTTCAGCGGCACGGGCGCCTGCTGGCGCATGAGGTCCTGAGGTCGACCCCCCGGTACCCACAAAAAAAATAAATAAATAAAAATAAATGAGGAGAAAGAAAGGGCCAGCACATCACAGGCTCCAATGAACTAGAAGCAACTGAGTGAATATACAGTTAAGAAGAGGAAGTAGTAGTGTAAGAACAGGTTGTCCAGATGAGACATCATAAGTGCGATAATTCCTAGTTGATGAAAACTACCATAGATGTGGTAATAAGTGGTAGTCGTGTAACATAGGTGGTGAATGTTAGAAAGAAATAAAGGAGAAGTCAGAGCCTCAAATCAAGTAATTGACATAGATATTTGATGTCACTCAGGACGATGGACTCAGGAATAACACGTTAGATGAATGACCCAGTTTTCATAGAAAAAGAGACTATCCAGGAGCTAGAAAGGGGAAATGGTGGTAGGTATCAGAAGACTGTAGGAGAAAGAAATTTTTCATAACAAGAAGGGAATGATGGTATGGTGTGAAAGAAATTGGAAGGAGCAGGAAGAATCTATATACCACATCTCCAACCTGAAATTCTTTACCGTTTGAGAGAATGACCGGTCTCTGCTTGAGATACAAGAGAAGCAAAGTCCTCCTCAAAGAAACCCAGCTTATAGTTAGAGACAGGAGATGCAAGGAACAGCCAATGAAGAAGTAAGGGAATGAGATGTCTGCTCCTCATAAAGCTGGACTTCCTCAGAGTAAAGCTGAAAGTTCTATAAAGTATGGGAAGAAAATGATGTTGGGTCAAGGGAGAAAAATTAGACTACTATAGTGGTAAGAGTTCAGGAGAGATTGGAGGATCAATGTAGCTTATTATTTGGATCATAACGATTATGACAGTAGTGATGATGTGCTGACAATGGTGATGATATAGATTATTTCTCCCATTTCTTGGGCACATACATTCTATGTTCATGGTGTCAGATACTTAATTACCTCATCTCACTTAATTCTCAAATCATGAAGTTTACATGTATTATTCACATTTACATTTAAGAAACTGAGGCTTAAAGAAAGATAAACTTGACTCATTTGTACAAAAATGGTGCATCTTGAGACCAGAATGCTAAGTGAAATATATCTGACATATAAGCTTAAATATTGTGTAATTTCTCTTATATGAGAAACCCAAAATATAAATATATTGAAGAGCAAAACAAAAGATAATAGAAAATAGAGACATCTTTTGCAGAAGGAAGGAGACCAAGACATGGAAGGAAGTAGGATAGAGAAGAGGGGAAGGGGATAAAAATAGAATTAAGATGAGCTATGTACATGTACTAGCTCCCTACAAAGAAATGTAATCATTATGTACTGCAAACGTGTACTAACAAAAAAAATATTTTATTACATTTTTTTATTTTATGGAAAAAGGTAAAAAAATTTCATAACAAAATAATAGGAGAATAACAATAGTTAATACATTACATGTTGTTATCTTTAGGGTAGTTGCTCAGGGTACAATATATGGGCATAAAAATTTTACCAATTGATATTAGCACAAACCTTCCCTTTTAATGAACTAAGAGACACTAATAGCATAACTACTTGCATTATTTCCCTTTTCCCTACTGTCCTGCCCTTTTCACCCATCCTAGTTCCTTTTTCCTTTAGAACAATTTCTTCCCATTTCACAATATCTATTGTACATTTTAAAACTTACTTACTCTTTCCATTTCTCACACCAAGGAGACAATATGATGTCTACACATGCAAGTCTGATTTATTTCACTTATGAGTATGGTCTCAAGTTGCATCCATTTACTTATAAAATTCTCAAGTTTATCCTTCTTTATGGCTGAATAGTACTCCATTGTATAAATATACCACATCTTTTTTATCCATTCCTCGGTTGATGAGCATTTGTGTTGTTTCCATGATTTAGCTATTACAAAGTGTGCTGCTATAAACCTGGGTGCACATATATCACTGTGGTATGATGTTTTTAATTCTTCTGGGAAGATATCCAGAAGAATAGCTGGATGGAATGGAACCTCTAATTCTAGTTTTTTGAGGAATATCCACACTTATTTCCACAGCGGTTGCAACAGCCTACACTCCCACCAACAGTGGAGAAGTGTTCCTTTTTCCCCACAGCCCCTCCAGCATTTGTTATTGGTTGATTTTTGATGATGGCCATTCTTGGGTGAGATGGAATCTCAGTGTTTTTTAATTTGCATCTCTTGAATGACCAATGATGTTGAACATTTTTTCATATATTTATTTGCCATTTGTATTTCTTCACCTGAGAAGTGTATATTTATCTCAGATGTCCATTTTTGGAATGGGTCTTTGAATTTGGGGGAGTCTGATTTTTTTCAATTCTTTATATGTTCTAGATAGAAGTCCTTTGTCTGTGGGACAACTAGCTATATTTTTTCCCACTCTGTGGGTTATCTTTTTGCTTTGTTGGTGGTTTATTTTGCTGTGCAAAAGCTTTTTAATAAGATGAGTTCCCACTTGTTGATTCTTTGAAGTATTTCTTGTGCAGTATGGGTTTGCTCAAGAACTCTCTACCTACACCTATATCTTCAAGATTTCTACTTACTTTCTCTCCCAATAGATTTAGTGTTTCAGCACTTTTCAGCACCCCTCTACAATACAGTTCTGGAAACACTAACCAGAGCAATTAGACAAGAGAGAGAAATAAAAGGAATAAGGATAGGAAAAGATATTAAATTATTATTCACAGATGACATTATACTCTACATAAAAGACACAAAATCTTCTCCAAAACTTCTAGATTTAATAACCAAATTCAGTAGTGTAGCTAGATACAAAGTCAACACTCAAATATCCATAGCATTCCTGTACACAAATGACAAACTCACTGAGAGAGAAATTAGGGAAACAACTCCCCTTACAATAGCACCCAAAAGTGAAATACTTAGGAATCAACCTAACAAAGGAAGTAAAGGATCTATATATTGAAAATTACAGTACTCTGAAAAAGGAGATTGAAAAGGAAATCAGAAAATGGAAAGATATCCCTTGCTCATGGATAGGAAGAACGAACATAGTGAAATGGCCATACTCCCGAAACTGTTATACAGATTTAATGCAATCCCAATCAAAATACCTTTAGCATACCTCACAGAACTAGAGAAAACATTCCTAAAATTCATCTGGAACCAGAAGAGACCTAGAATAGCAAAAGCAATCCTGGACAACAAAGGCAAGGCAGGGGCATCACAATGCCTGACTTGAAATGGTACTATAAAGCTACTGTGATAAAATCAGCATGGTACTGGCAAAAAAAAAACAGACCTGAGGACCAGTGGAACAGATTAGAAGATGCACGTGCAATTACAAACACACTCATCCACCTTATCTTTGACAAAGGAGCCAAACATGTTCACTGGAAGTAAGATAGCCTCTTTAATAAATGGTGCTGGGAAAACTGGCTCTCCACATGCCTAAGACTAAAGCTAGACCCATGTCTATCACCATGCACTAAACTAAAGTCAAAATGGATCAAAGATCTAAATATTAAAACAGAAACACTACATCTACTGGAAGAGAAAGTAGGTAGAAATCTTGAAGATACAGGGGTAGGCAGAGACTTCATGAACAAAACCCAAACTACAAGAGAAATACTTCAAAGAATTAACAACTGGGAACTCATCTTATTAATAAGCTTTTGCACAGCAAAATAAATCACCAACAGAGTGAAAGGACAACCCATAGAGTGGGAAAAAATTTTAGCCAATCATATCTCAGACAAAGGACTTCTATCCAGCACATACAAAGAATTGAAAAAAATCAGATAACCCAAATTCAAAGACCCAATCCAAAAATGGGCATATGAGATGAATACACACTTCTCAGATAAAGCAATACAAATGACAAATAATTATATGAAAAAATGTTCAACATCATTGGTCATTCAAGAGATGCAAATGGTTTAAAGAATTTACTGTACTTTTAAGTATTTTAAGCAGTTCAGTCTTTTGCTGTAGTCTTTTTAAGGAGTGGGCCAACACTGAGCTTCCACCTCACTCCAGAAAGAATAGCTATCATCAACAAATCAACCAATAACAAATGCTGGAGGGGCCTGGGGGAAAAGGAATACTTCTACACTGTTTCTGGGAATGCAGACTGGTGCAGCCATTGTGGAAATCAGTATGGAGATTCCTCAAAAAGCTAGGCGTAGATGTCCCATTCAACCTAGTTATTCTCCTTCTGGGTATCTTCCCAGAATTAGAAACATCATACCACAGCGATATATGTGCACCCCTGTTTATAACAGCACAATTTGTCATCGCTAAATCTTGGAAACAACCCAAATGCCCATCAACCGAGGAATGGATAAAAAAGATGTGGTCTTTTTATTCAATGGAGTACTACTGAGCCATAAAGAAGGCTAAACTTGAGACTTTTATAGGTAAATGGATGCAACTTGAGACCATACTCATAAGTGAAATAAATCAGACTCACATGTGTAAACATCGTATTGTCTCCCTGGTGTGAGAAATTGAAAGAGTAAATAAGGTCTAGAATGTACAATAGATATTGTGAAATGGGAAGTAATTATTTAAAAGGAAAGGGGAACTAGGAGGCGGGAAAGGGGAAAAGAAGGAAGGGAATGGGCCAGTGAGATGGCTCAGCGGCGTAAGCGCCTGCCTTGCAAGTGCGAGGGCCCGAGTTCGACTCCCGAAACCCACATACGAAAAAGGGGCCGGTGATATCGCTCAGCAGCATGGGTGCCTGTTGGCGCGCGAGGTCCTGAGGTCGACCCCCTGGTACCCACAAAAAAAAAAAAGAAGGAAGGGAAAAGGGAGAAAAATGCAAGGTAGCTATACTACTAGCGTCTTTTAGTTCATTGAAAAGGAAGGTTCATGCTAATATCAATTGGAGAATTTTTTATGCCCATATCTTGTACTCTTGAGTAACTACTTTGAAGATAATAATATGCAATGTATTAACTATTGTTATTCTCCTATAATTTTGTTATGAAATTGTTTTACCTTTTTTCAATAAAATTTTTAAAAGATATTTGTTGTTGATTTCAATTATATTTTTTCACATAGTATTTTGAAATAAATAGATAAATGGAAATCAAAGAAAATCTGCTTTTGGAATGCAACAATTCTAAATCATTTTACTAAGAAGCACCTTTTTATATGCTGGTCTGAACTTAGTATAAAACCTAAACAGTCCTTATTTCTGAAGTAGGATTTTCTCCAGTTTTAGTAATTTCATATATATCAATACTAAGGACATTAACCTGTCCTTTCTAGATTTTTAAAGGTGTTTAACAATGTAATAGGTTAGATATGGCTCATTGTCAAGGTTGGGTGGACAGAGATTTCATGATAAATTGGCTACAGAAAGGTAAATAAACTCTTATGACTGAATAATGGTTTGCATTTTGCTTGAGCCAAATAGATTGTTAAGGCCATGTACCACCACGGTCCCTGTTTCACATTCCTATTTCTTTATTCTTCATAGTTTTCTAATGAACAAATTAGTATTCCTGAGTAAGAGTATAAAAAAGATAACATTTCTACCAAAAGTATAAAGACAAATAAAACGTCACCTCACAATGCAAATTTTTTGTGTAGCATTACAGATGCAGAGACAATGACTGCAGCTCTTCAATATAACTGGCCCACTCCTTTAAAAGATTACAGCAAAAGACTGAATTGCTTAAAATACTTCAAAGTACAGTAAATTCTTTAAACCATAAATATATCCCCCATCTATTGCATTGCTAGGGAATACATGAGCAGAATCTATCATTCACACTTCTACTTCTGCAATCTCTTGGCAAGCAGTGGGAGGCTGGTAGAAAACTTTTTTCAGTTGGGAAAGTACATTTATGTTTAAATGTTCTTGTGACTTGGTTTTCATCCATTGTCTTGCTCCATATTTTCAGCTTTCAATGAAATCTGACTGTAATGCTTTATTGAACACATTTTTCTGTGCCGAGCATACATCTTAGATAAGTTCTTGCCTACTGAAGACTATTTTTCCATTCACTGTGGAACTTCACATATGAACATTATTATTGTACTCCAGTATTTCTGTGTCTGACAGTTGTCCTTTGGACAAAAACTTTTCTGCCAAAGTTCTGTCATTTGATTTTGTAGTGGTTGGCTGAAACTAACCTTCATAAACAAATAGTAATGAACTTGCATAAAAGTTAAGCTGCTTCTGGCTTTCTCACCACTGCAGAATTTTCTCAGTCTTCTGAATGCTGGCAGCAACAGCATCTTTTCTTAAGCAGAACACATGACAAGAAAACTTGGAGATCCCATCCTTTAGAGTCTCTCTTGCTAAGCTTCTTCCATAGTGCTGGTTTTACCTCTCACAGCTGTCAGAATGAACATGATGAACCTTCATGCCAAGCACCAAGAATCCAATCTCTTCCATTGATGGGTACTTGCTGACCTGTTGCTGAATCATCTCAGATGAGGCAAAACGATCATGGCTTTTTCATCCTATCTTTGCATTTACAACCATTGTACGAGGCTTATTAAATTTATGGGCCATACATTCCAGCTTTAGGCATACATTATCAGGTGCAGTGGGAGGTGACCAGATATATTTTGGCAAATATTTTCGTAGCTCTAGAAGAACGCCATCACTGCAACCAGCAGCATAAACCATATTATAAAAGTCCAGCTCTCTTGGGCCCCTTGAGGTGGCTGTAAATGTTTGAAGACTGTGCCATGTGGATGCTGCAATATACCCACTTTGTCCTTCCGGCACAAGTCCCCGGCCACCTGCTGGGACAGGGACAAGCTGCCAACTGTGGGGTGCCTTCGCGGGTGGCATCGCTTGCTGGTGGGGTCCGCATTTTTGGGGTGCTGGGCGCCTGGAGTCGGAGGATAGCGCTCTGTTGCCACAAGGGAGAGCACAAACAGTAGCAGTGGGGGATGACAGTAGGAAAAGCTAGGGTGCAGGGAGGGGGCACCGGAGAAGCCGGGGTCGCTCAGGCTCGCAGCGAGGAGACCTGGGGGTGCCCGCTGAGGCGGAGGCGTGGGCTCTCCCTGCCCAACTTTCCGCAGAGCACAGCCCCCAGTTCCCCCATAGCCTTCTCGAACATAATCTCACCTACTCCTTCCCATTGATACGTCCTGTGTGCCCCTGAATGTTAGAAAGAATCTGGATGAAGAAACCATATGGGCTGTGTCCTCGGCTGAGTTCCGGGTGATAATGCTGCTGAGCCCCGAGACTTCATTCTGACTCTTTGCCCCAGCCTAACACCTTGGAGAAAGCCCTCTTCACATCCTTGTTTCTGAGGCTGTAAATGATGGGGTTGAGAAAGGCAGAGATGACGTTGTAGAACAGGGCCAGCTTCTTGTCTTCTTCCGGGGAGGACCTCGAGCCAGGTCTCATATACATAACCATACACGGGATAGAGAACATGGTGACCACCGTGACGTGGGAAGCACAGGTGGAGAAGGCCTTGAGCCGCCCTTGGTTTGAACGAATCCTCAAGATAGCAGCAAAGATATTGATGTAGACAATGATGATAAGGGAAAGTGGGACCAAAAGAAGGATGAAACCCAGGATGAAGTCCACCTGGTCGTTGAGAGAGGTATCTGCACAGGCCAGCTTCAAGACAGCAAGCACTTCACAGAAGAAGTGGTTGATCTCACTGGGGCCACAATAGGGAAGAACCATGGCAGAGACAGTGTATATCAGAGCACAGCTGATACCCCAGAATCCACAGAAGGCCACGAGTGACCCACACAGCAAAGGGCTCATGATGACTTTGTACCTGAGAGGATGGCAAATGGCCACGTACCTGTCATAAGCCATGATTGCAAAAAGCCAAGACTCAGTGATTCCCAGCATCAGGAAGATGTACATCTGGGCTACACATCCAGTGTAGGAGATGGTCTTCTTCTTGCAAACCAGATGCACCAGCATCTGGGGCACTGTGGTGGTCACATAGCCCATGTCCAGAATAGATAGGACACTGAGGAAAAAGTACATTGGTGTGTGGAGGTGGGAATCTCTGCGTATCAAGGTGATAATGAGCCCATTGCCCAGAAGGGTGGTAAGATAGAGGAAGAGGAAGACACTGAATAGAATAAGATTGATTTTTGTGTTACTGGAGAATCCAAGAAGAATGAAGTCAGTAAGAGAGCTGTGGTTTCTCCAGAGAAATCCCTGCATCCTTTCTCCTGTAGAGAAAAAATAGAGCTATTATTCAAGAAGGCTAAATCTCCAGATTCTAGCCCTGCTGTTATTCATATGAGTGCCAAACACGAGTAACTGAGTACATGTTAAGACATCCTCAAAGTCAGGAACCAAATTTTTAAAAAGAACTTCCATTTTCTATGAAACAACATGTTAATATTGTACTATACAATCCCAGTTTATTCTGAGATCCCAGGTGATACATTCCATATTTCAAAATGTAGAATTTGCAAAAAGAGGGTCCAAAATGAATGTCTTGCACATCACCATTCATACAGTTTATCAAAAATTTCAAAGAGGTCAAGGAAAGAATTGGATATTTAAGAATCTAGCATTTATTGTGTATCTCACACCAAATAGGGACGCCTGCCTCCACCTTGGAACTCCTTCCAAAATTGGCTGCAGCTGGATTATTCAAAGAGCTTGTGGGTATTTGAACCTTTAGAGACACAGTTATTACTTATTGAACTTGAGCTTGGAGTAGCAGGAAAATATCATTTGGAAATAAACGTGAAAGTCATGTATTTTCATGGACCTCAGGTGAGTGATTGTAGGGAGTGTGGGCAATAAAATAGCAAAGCCTAAAATATAATAAATGGTATAGTGGACATAATTTAAGTTCTTGATTAATTCAAGAGAAGACACAAAATATGGAATAAAGAAAGAACATTTGGGATAAATAGGAAACAAGGAGTAAGATGATAAATTTAAAACTGATTACAATAGAAGTTACAAAATGTAAACATACTATGCAAACCAACTGAATGACAAAGATTATCAAACTGGACTTTTAAAAACTAATCACAAAGAAAGAATTTCATAAGAAAAGTAATCATTTTTAAAGACCAGTGAAGAGCAGAAAGCATCATTTCCTGATTATGAACACAGGATGGATCAAGTCAAGACTTTTGTCCCTTGCCTCATCTTTGTCTTACTTTAATCCTGGCAGTGACTGAAGTCACAGGTGATAAGGACAGGAAATGGAGCGACTAAAGGGCAAAGAATTGTAGTTGTCCTCCCCCTCTTATTGCAGAAAGCTAGCTGAAGCAAGTCTAAATCCAAAGAGCTATAGAAGGGCTCTTGCAGGAAGTAAGACTCAAACTGGTCTTCGGAAGTGGGAAGATGCTAACTACAGGGAAATGCGGGAAAGGATACACTCTGCAGAGAGAATCATGTGCGAAGTCAGGAAGCCTGAGCTAAGCCGGAAGGAGACGGGCAGGATAGGTAAGCAAGGGCCAACCATGAAGAGCCTATTGTGCCCTGCAAAACATGCTATAGAGAGTGAAATTTATAATGAAGGAGGAAAAACTATATTAAATAGGCATCAGATCTTTATCTGGGAACAATCACTCTGGATGTGATATGGAAACTAAATGGGAGGAGGAGGATATCAACCTCTGCAGTTATTTGGGAAGGAAAGGGAGAGAGTGAAAAATAAGGGAGTGATGAATGATATGAAAGGTCTTGTGGTGGACTGACAACTGGTGGGCAACTTGTAAAACCCAGCTGAACTGAATCAGTGTGGTGCTGGGTGTGGAGGGCCCACCTGAGGATTGTTGCCAACAACATGCAAAGGAGAGCTGGTGAGGAAGAGTTGGTGCTGTTGGTTCTCCTCTAGGCGCTTGTCACGCTGGCTTTCCTGATAGGAACCTGGCTGTTCTCATCGTCAGAGGAGCTCGGGACCGCGTTGCCACTGAGGGTGGCTGTGGTTCACTTCAGGGGAGCTCTGCCTTACTTTGAGTGTTGCTTCCTGGCTCCGGTGCAGATCCCTCAGCCTGCTGGCACAGATCCTTCGCCCTGCTGGCACAGGCTTTCTAGCTTCCACCACTGACCTTTGGGCCTTCCCGGCTCAGATCTGTGACATAGACTTGCGTGAGACATTGTCATGGGCTCTGGGCCTCCAGTTGGACTCGTGGGGGAATTGCCATGGGCTCTAGGTTTTCAGCTGGACTCATGCAGGACATTGCTGTGGGATCCAGGCCCTCAGCTGGGTTCTTTGGGTCTTTCGTGTGTGGACAGATTTCCTGCACTCTTTTGTATATGACTCTTTGGGTGACTATTGCAAATAATCCTATAAATTATGTGTCCTATATTGTACTGTTTCCCCTGCAAACCCTGACTACAACAGGTAGGCATTAGATAAGAGTTTTTAAGAAGTGGAAATGTTTGGAGAGTGCTGAGAGAGAAAGAGGAGCTGAGGATGCAGTCCAGACATGGGAATGGATGGGTGGAGATGCCATTCGCTGAGATGAGCAGCATAGAAGTGAGAGGTTTGGGGAAGGAAATGAGAGGAACACATGATGAACCTAGTTTTGGACTCAGGAGCTTGTGAGACTTCTTGCATCTGTTGGACTGACATGGCTGAAGAGAAAGCTTTGTGGTAGGAATCTGAATGCCATCAGCATGTCTGTGAGAGCTGAAGTTACTGCAAGCAATGAAGTCACCCAAAAGAGCATACGGAGGGAGAGAGCTGAAAGCAGGGCTTTAAAAAACTGTGACACTTGAGGGCTGGCTTCAAAGAGGGAATCCAGAGATGAAAATGTGCTTGAGGGACCAAGGAAAGATGACATGTGACACGGGAACACAAGGAGAATCAAAGGCTTCAAAGACAAGTAGTCTTTGTGATCAATCATGCACAGACAACAAGTAAGACAAGAACCAAAAAGTGTCCACTGTTTTTAGCAGAAAAGAGACTTTGGGAAAATAGCTCCAAAGTGTGTTGAGATAAGCCAGTATAGTTAGGTTTCGGAGACGTTTGCACAAGATGGAAAAGAGGTATAAGTCAGGAGCTACATGGTGAGGACAATATGGTTTTCTGTGATAGAAGAATTATGGCTTCTTCATATGGTGAAGGACTTTGTCAATTAACGAAGAGGGGTAAAAACACAGGGAAGTGACACACTAAATCATGGACCAGAGTTTAATGAATCAAGAAAGGATAGGATCCATATTATACAGGAGGAACTGAACTCAAAGTAGAGGAGGGACCCCCTTCCACTGTGGCAGATAGGGAGAAGAATGAGTGTAGGTACAGAATATCTGAAGTATCCACATAATGTCAGAAATTCTGAAGTGTATCTGTGTCAAATCTATTAAACAATTCTGAGTTCTTTCCTTTTTAACCTCCCTGGCATCCACTGTGAGGAAAACAATTACAGTGAGCAACAGAATCAGGCCAAAAAAAAAAAAAATTGGACGCAATGATAACAAAAATCTGAAACCAGCCAATCTCTGAACTCCACATAGACAGCTGCCTGCTTGCGATCCCAGCTTGGATGCTTGTCACTTCAAACACACCATGTCCAAAACTGATGTTCACTACATTATCCACCTCTCCTATCTGCTCACTGCACAAAACCACGCTGCAATCCTTTCCATTCCATTATGTGCCAACTAGGTTCTCACCTAAGGACCTACAACAAGATATCTCCTACCTGTGTGCCTTTCACCAAGTATATTTAGGGTGAGCCTTTTCACTTCCTCTGGAATCCTGTCCCACCGTTATTTCAAAAAAGAACCCTTTTTGTTACCACCTTTTCTAAAATATAGCCTTCCTTCACTGTTTATTTAGCTTGCTTCATTTTTCTTCATTATACTTTTCTCACTTTTATTCTTTTTGGTACTAGGAATCGAACTCATGACCTCACGCTTGCCAGGCAGGTGCTGTGCTGCTGAGCTATATCCCCAGTTCTCATTTCTTTAAAAAAAAGAACTTATCTAATTGTTTTCTGTTGTCCCACTTAGACTGTTAGAGCACAGACTTTGTTTTGTTCACTGCTATGTCTCCAGTATCAATCATTGCGCCCAACACATGGTAAGAACTCTGTAAATTTGTATTAAGTTGTGAAAGCAGGTACAGCAGTCTCGGACTCCTTCCTAGAAGCTGTGTTGGTAGGGTAAGGTGTTATGACTGATACCTGTTCTCTCTGGTGGGACGAACACTTTTGGAATGTAGAATCTGCTGTACCTGTGACTCAAGTCTCTTAAGATATATGGCCAGGATGTGGCATGTCGGAGGATATTTCATGATGGTGATAGACTAAAGTTAAGGAACTCTTGATGTTTTTTCTGCAGAAATTTATGTTAAGGAAGATGCTGAGGTCTGCCTGCAGAAGTACCTGAAGAGCTTTGTTATGGGACATGGATAAGACCCACTCTACCTCCAAATTTAGAATTGGTTATCAATTTTACCAGGGTGAAAATCTCCAGCTTGACTAGAGAAGATTTTGACACTCAGGGCTGTTCATAGACATAAAGGACTGTCCTGGGAGGGAAGCAGCTGCCCAGTTCCACTGAGCATTTCAGGCTGATCATGTATGTTATAGACTCATGTTTTTGTACGTTCCCTAAATTCTTATACTGAAGCCAGAACCTCCAGTGACATGGTATTATTAAGTGGGTTCTCTGGAGGTAATTAGGGGTAGACTAGATCATGATTATGGGGCCCTCATGATGGGATCTAGTGCCCTTATAAAAGAGGAAGAGACACAGGACATAGCCGGGAAGAGGGCCCTCACAGAGCCTGACCTTGCTGGTACCCTGATCTAAGTCTTCTCAGCCTCCAGAATTATGAGGACAAATTTTCCACTGTTTACACCACCCGATCTATTATATTTTTGTTGTATGCAGCCAAACTACTAAGACAATATGTGAGGGGTGTATAACCTTGACTTATGGAGAGATAAGGGGAGGTCTGCTGGGATCCAGTCCACTGGAAAAATTAAGAGCTCTCCCATTTCCTCTGTCCTTTTCCTTGTCTAACATCACATAGTCCTGATGAACAATGCCTGCAGCACTGAGGCACCCTCTCATTGTGACTCCCACTCACTCAGCCATACCAATAGCATTTTTTATTTAAAAAAATAATAATAACTTTTTCACTATGACCTGTGCCTGTTCAAGTATACATAACATGCTACAGAATGTGTGAAAGACTGGAGTTCTGGGAGAGGAAGAGGCAGAAGGAATGGAAAGGGAGGCTAAGTGAACAGGCTCCAAAAAATATTCAACCCTACTGTCCTTGTCAATAGGAATAGGGAACATCACTGGCTGAGTGGGAGGCATTTGATCCCTGCTTAATAAGTGATCCTAAGAAAAATTCTAAGGTGGTTTCCAAAGTCCCCACTTCCCTTAGATCTCCTTGCAAATCATTTCCCTATCTTATATCCTAGTGCTGTCCTATTCATCTTCCCCATCTCCCATCTGCCACCCCCTCGACATGACCAAATCTGGTTAGCATAGGGATATGTGAGAGCATGAATGCCTCAGCCTTCCTGACATCCTGACAGCAGCACCTCCTACTTCTCCATGTCTTCATTGGGAACTGAAGGCCAATGAATGCCTTGAGGGAGATGGAGAGAGACACCGGGAGAGAGGGAGAGAGAGAGAGAGCTTCAACAGCAATAAATAACAATACTAGGTAAGGGAGTCAGGAAAGATGAAGTGAAAAGACACTGGAGGACAGACAAGAGGACCAGACAGGAAAAGACACTCAGATACCAGAGCTATAGACAGGAGAGAGACCAGAACAGGCAGAAGAAGGGATGCCTTCAATGAAAATGCTCTGGTGCCCTGCCCCAGCCTTCAACCCCCTTTACCTGCTCTTGGGCTCTGTGTGAGGAATGAGTCAGGACTCTGAGGAGCTCTCCTTTGAAACTGTGCTCCAGAGAACCCTGATTCCCAGGAGAACAATACTGGCAACTTCTTAATGAGCTTCCTTGTGCCTTTGAAATCCCTGAGATCTGAACACGTCTGAACTCCAACACCTAAAGAAAAAGACTGGCAGAATGGATCAAGAAGCAAGATCTCTCAATATGCTGCATTCAAAAAACACATTTAACCCAAGAAGAAATTCATAGACTAAATCAAAGGATGGAAAGCAATTCTCCATGCCACAGGAAACCAGAAAAAATCAAGGGTAGCAATTCTATTTGCAGACAACGCAAACTTCAAGCCAAAACTGATCAAAAGAGACAAAGATGATCACTACATACTTGTTAAGGGAAAACTCCAAGAAAAAGAGATAACAATCATAAATATTTATGCACCAAACACAGGTTCACCAAACGACATAAAACAAATATTTACAGACATGAAAAAACAAATATGCACCAACACAATTGTAGTGGGGGGCCTTAATACCCCACTCTTACAAATAGATAGAACAACTAGACAAAAAATAGACAAAGAAATACTAGAATTAAACCAAGCCTGTGAACAAATAGACTTAGTAGATGTCTATGGAGTGTTTCACCCCAGAACATCAGAATGCACATTCTTCTCAGCTGCACATGGGATGTTATCCAAAATAAGCCATATATTAGCTGACAAAACATGTTTAAGTAAATGTAGAGGAATTGAAATCATCCCATGCATACTATCTGACCACAGCACAATGAAACTGGAAAGCAAAAACAAAGGAAATCACAAAAACTACATTAACACATAGAAATCAAACAACACACTTCTGAACAAGCAATGGATCACAGAGGAAATTAAAGGTGGAAATTAAACAGTACATACAATTAAACAATAATGCCAATACAACATACCAAAACTTATGGGACATACTGAAAGCAGGCGTAAGAGGGAAATTCATAGCGATGAACTCACACATCAGCAAAACCGAACAAGTTCAAATAAACAACCTAATGTTGAACCTCAAACTTCTAGAAAAAGAAGAACAAATCAAACCCAAGACTTCTGTGAGGGAGGAAATTATAAAAATAAGAGCAGAAATTAGTGCAATTGAGACTAAAAAAAAAATACAAAGAATCAATGAATTGAAAAGTTGGTTCTTTGAAAGATATAATAAAATTGATAAACCATTAGCCAACCTCATCAAAAAGAGGAAAGAAAAAACAAAAATTCAAGGAATGAAAAGGAGGAAATCACAATGGATCCCACAGAATTCCAGGAGATCATCAATACCTACTATGAGAATGTATATTCTAATAAAATGGAAAACACAGAAGAAATGGACAGATGCCTAGACACAATCGAATTGCCAAAACTACATCAAGAACACATAAAAATTCTAAATAACCCAATATCAGCCAATGAAATTGAAAATGTAATTTAAAATTTACAAATAAAGGGGCCGGTGAGATGGCTCAGTGGCGTAAGTGCCTGCCCGGCAAGCGCAAGGGCCCGAGTTCGACTCCCGGATCCCACATACGAAAAAAGGGCTGGTGATATCGCTCAGCGGCACGGTCACCTGCTGGTACGCGAGGTCCTGAGGTCGACTCCCCGGTACCCAAAAAAAAAAAAAAATTTTTACAAATAAAGAAAAGCCCAGGCCCTGATGGATACACCGTTGAATTCTACAAGAAATTTGGAGAACTAATGCCACTATTGCTAAAACTCTTTAAACAAATGGAAAGGGAAGCAGTACTTCCAAAATAATTCCTGGAGGCAAGTATTGCCCTGATTCCAAAACCAGAGAAGATCCAAACCAAAAAGGAAAACTACAGGCCAATCTCCCTGATAGACATAGATGCAAAAATCCTCAGTAAGATACTAGCAAACAGAATGCAGCAAATCTTCAAGAAGATTGTACACCATGATCAAGTGGGATTCATCCCCTGGATGCAGGGATGGTTCAACATGTGCAAATCAATAAATGTAATACACCATATCAACAGAGCCAAGGACAAAAATCATATGATCATCTCAAAAGATGTAGAAAAAGCATTTGACAAAGTCCAACACCCATTCATGATAAAATGGATCAAAGATCTGAATATTAAAAGAGAAACACTAAATCTACTGGAAGACAAAGTAGGTAGAAATCTTGAAGACATAGGGGTAGGCAGAGACTTTATGAACAAAAACTAAACTGCAAGGGAAATATTATAAACAATCAACAAATGGAATCTCACATTATTAAAAAGCTTTTGTACAATAAAAGAAAGCATCAACAGAGTGTAAAGAAAACCCATGAAATAGCAAAAAAATATAGCCAGTTGTGTCACAGACAAAGGACTTCTATCTAGAACATATAAAGAATTGAAAAAAAAATCAGATCCCCCAAATTCAAAGACCCAATCCAAAAATGGGCATCTGAGATGAATACACACTTCTCAGATGAAGAAATACAAATCACAAATAAATATATGAAAAAAATGTTCAACATTCATTGGTCATTCAAGAGATGCAAATTAAAAAACGCTGAAATTCCATCTCACTCCTGAAAGAATGGCTATCATTAAGAAATCAACCAATAACAGATGCTGGCAGGGCTGTGGGGCAAAAGGAACACTTCTACACTGTTGATGGGAGTGTAGACTCGTGCAACTACTAGGTTGCAAACTAGGATTAGTGGTCCCATTTGACCCAGCAATTCCCCTTCTGGGTATCTTCCCAGAAGAATTAAAAACATCGTACCACAGCAATATATGTGCACCCATGTTTATAGCAGCACAATTTGTAATAGCTAAATCATGGAAACAACCCAAATGCCCATCGACTGAGAAATGGATAAAAAAGATGTGGTATTTTTATACAATGGAGTACTACTCAGCCATAAAGAAGGATAAACTTCAGAAGACATCCCTGAAGAACAAACTTTTCCTAGAGAGGCCTTGATACTAGTGATATAGCTATCTACTACAAAAACTCACAAGGATCATCACAGAAAACAAAATAAAAAATTTTTTGAAATACAAAATGACAAGACATAGAAACAAAATGCAACCTTAGACCTCCAGCCCACCCAGAACAATTCCAGGACACACCAACACAGAAGAAATTGGAACACAAAACACCTGAAATTTCTGAAATGATAGCAACCGAAGTAAAGAAACAAATACATGATGCTATAGAGGAAATCAGATCAGAAATAATATCTCAGGTAAAAAGAGAAATGTCAACATTTATAAAGGAATTGCTCAACCAATCTAGAGTAGAGATAGATAAAAAATATAGATGATGATAGGAAGAGGATGGAAACATGAAAGATCAATAATAGAAAAGAGATAGATGGCATACAAAGGATTCATACAGATATCCAGGAAATTAAAAATTCCACTGAAAGCTGCCAAAACTGCTTCAACAAAACTGAGGACAGATTTTCATACCTTGAAGACAGGATCACAGCTGGCAATCATGAAAGGAAAGATCTCTTGAAAATAACAAAACATCAGGAAATAACAATTCAACAGCTGCAAGATGATGCAAAGAAAAATACTATAAGAATAATTGTTGTCAATGAAAACACAGGAGTCAACACAAATGACATTAAAAAAAAAAAAACTGTTTGCAGAAATAATAGCAGAAAATTTCCCAAGCATGGGAAAAGAATCTGACATACAGATAAGTGAGGCATACAGAATTCCAAACAGCCATAACTAAAATAAATCTACACCCAGACATATAATAATCAAGATTCCAGAAATTCAGCCCAAGAACAAAATATTAAAAGCTGTTAGAGGAAAGAAACAGATCACCTATAAAGGAAAGCCCATCAGAATCATGGCAGACTTCTCAGCACAAATACTCTAGTCAAGAAGAGCTTGGAGTGAAGTATTTCAAGTCCTGAAAGAAAACAACTTCCAACCCAGATTGATGCAACCTGCAAACCTATCTTTCAGGGCTGGTGATATAGCTCAGCAGCATAAGCACCTGCCTGGCAAGTGCGAGGTCCTGAGTTCGACTCCCAGTACCCACATATAAAAAAAAAAAACTATCTTTCAAAGAAGGATGACCTTGAGGCTTTTATAGGTAAATTGATGCAACTTGAGACCATACTCATAAGTGAAATAAATCAGATTCACATGTGTAAACATCATATTGTCTCCCTTGTGTGAGAAGTTGAAAAGTAAATAAGATCTAAAATGTACATTAGATATTGTCAAATGGGAAGAAATTGTTCAAAAGGAAAAAGGAGCTAGGATGGGTGAAATGGGAAAGGAAGTAGGGAAAAGGGAAAAAATGCAAGTCAGTTATACTATTAGTATCTCTTGGATCATTAAAAAGGAAGGTTTGTGACAATATCAAATGGAGAAATTTTATTCCCATATCTTGTACCCTGAGCAACTATTTAAAGATAACAACATGTAATGTATTAACTATTGTTATTCTCCTCTTATTTTGTTATGAAATTTTGTTTTAACTTTTTTCCATAAAATAAAAAACTGAAAAAAATGCATTTTTTTATATAATGGCTTTACTCAGCCATAAAGAAGGATAAACTGGAGACTTTTATAGGTGAATGGATGCAACTCGAGACCATACTCATAAGTGAAATAAATCAGACACATATGTGTAAACATCATATTGTCTCACTAGTGTGAGAAACTGAGTGAGTGAATAAGATCCAAAATGTACAATAGATATTGTGAATTGGGAAGAAACTGTTCAAAAGAAAAGACATACTGTGATGGGGGAAAGAGGAAATGAAAAAAGAAAAAAATATATGTATACACAAGACAGTTAAAATAGTTATATAGATAGTTTCTCTTAGTTCATTGAAAAGAAAAGTTTGTGCTAATATTGTTTGGACAAGATATGCCTATATCTTGTATTCTGAATAACTACTATGAAGACAACAATATGCAATGTATTAATTATTGTGAATGTCCTACTAACCTGTTTTGAAACTCATTTTCATTGTTTTTATCTTTTGTCTCTTTAAAATAAAAAAGAATGTTATACATCATGACCAAGTAGATTTCATCCCAGGGATGCAAGGATGATTCAAACACACAAATCAATAAATGTAATGTACCACATAAACAGAAGCAAAGACAAAAATCACATGATAATATCAATAGACAGAGAAAGACTTTGGAAAAATGCAACATCCATTCATGATAAAAAAAAAAGATGAAAATAGGGATAGAAAGACCATATCTCAAGCTGATAAAACCCGTTTCCAACAAAACTACCTAACATCATATTAAAAGGGGGAAAGCAGAAAGTTTTCCTTCTAAAATTGGGAACAAGACCAGGATATTCACTATCACCACTTCTATTCAGTATACTGCTCCGAACATAAGCCAGAGCAATTGGGCAAGAGAAAGAAATAAAAGGGATACATAAAAGAAAGAAAGGAGTCAAATTACATTATTTGTAGGTGACATGATCCTTTTCATAGAGGACTCAAAAATTTCCACTCTATCTACTAGAACTAATAACCAAATTCAGCAATGTAGCAGAATAAAAAAATTAACACCAAAAAATAGCATTCCTATACACCATTAATGAATCTACTGAAAAAGAAATTAGGAAAACAGTACCATTCACAACAGCATCAAGAAAAATGAAATACTTAGGAAATTACCTAACCAAGGAAATAAAAGACCTCTACAATGAAAACTATAGTACTATTAAAAAGACTGAAGAAGATGTCAGAAAATGGAAAGACATCACCTATTGCTAGATAGGCAGAACCAACATTGTCAAAATGTCCATAATTCCAAAACAATATATAGATTGAATGCAATCCCAACCAAAATACCAAAAACATTCATTACAGAACTAGAAAAAAAAATCCTAAAAGTCATATGGAACCAAAAGAGACCCAGAAGAGCAAAAGCAATCCTGGGTAACAAGAGCAAAGCAGGAAGTATTACAATCCCAGACTTCAAGTTATATTACAAAGCTACAGTGATAAAAACAGCATGGTACTAGCATAAAAACAGACATGTGGATCAACGGGACAGAATAAAGAACACGGAAACAACCCCAGACACACTCATCTGATCTATGACAAAGATATTTGACAAAGATTTTTTTTTGTTAAAAAATATATGCTGAAGGAAAAGATAGTCTCTTCAGCAAGCGGTGTTGGGAAAACTGACCAAACACTAGACCCATAATCTGTCACAATACGCTAAACTAAAATCAAAATGATTCAAAGATCTAAATATTAAAACAGAAACACTTCATCTGCTACAAGATAAAATAGGTGAAGTCTTGAAGTCATAAGCATCAGCAAGGACTTTCTGAACAAAACCCCAATTCCACAAGAAATAACATCGGGAATCAACAAATGGGATTATATCAAATTTAAAGGTGCAAAGCAAAAGAAACAACCAACATGGTGAAAAGATAACCTACAGAATAGGAAAAGAAATTGGCAGTTACACCTCAGACAGAGGACTAACACCTGGAATATATATAGAACTCAAAAAAATTGGAACCACCCAAATATAAGACCCAATCAAAACAATGGACAACTGAAATGAATAGACACTCTCTGAAGAAGAAAAAATACATTCAACATCACTGCCCATTAGGGAAATGCAAATTAAAACAGCATTTAAAAAATAATAAAGTAAAATACAACATTGGGATTCCAACTTACTTCAGAAAGAACGACTATCATCAAGAAATCAAATAATAATAAATGCTGGAAGATGTGGAAGAAAAGAAACACATCTACACTGTCAGCAGGAATGTAAAGTAGTACAACTACTATGGAAATCAGAATAGAGAGTCCTCAAAAAACTAAAAATAGAAATTCCACTCAATCCAGTTATTCCCCTTCTAGGTATCTTCCCAAAAGAGTTAAAGGCATCATATTACAGTGATACACACATAACCACGTTTATAGCAGCACAATTCATAATAGCTAAATCTTGGAAGTGGCCTAAATGCCCATCAACAGATGAATGGATAAAAATGTGGTATTTGTACACAATGGAGTACTACTCTGGTATAAAATAGTATAAACTTGAGTCATTTGTAGGAAAATGGATGCACCCTAAAACTATAATGTTAAGTGAAATATCTGACACAATCTTAAATAACTTATGGTTTCTCTTATATGAGAAACCCAAAGTATAAATAAATTCAAAAGCAAAATAAATTATAGATAATAGGAAACAGGGAGATAGATCTTTTGCAAATGGGAAAGGGAACAAGAGATGGAGGGTAGGGAAGAAAGAGGGAAAGGGACATAAAAAAATTAATATGTGTCATGTACATGTACCAACTACCCACAATGAATACAACCATTATGTATCACACACATATACTAATAAAAATGTAAAAATAAAGGTAACATTTTATGGCTACGAAATTCAACGTGTTTTAATAAAACAATGAAAGAGCTCCAGACAGAGATAAAAGAGTTTTTTAAATATACGATGTGACAACAGCAACAAATGATATATGAGCTAATAGAATGCTAGAAAAGAAAAAATGATGATAGAAAAGTAGGCCGGACATTGCTAAAATCACATCAAAAGACAGGGAAGTTAGAATTTTAAAAATAAGTAATAAAAATGGAAAATAAATAATTTGAAAGAATTATAAAGAAATGACAGAAATGAAGTGCAAATAGACTGATGTAAGCAATAAATGTAACAAATAATATTCAAAACTTAATGTAAGAAACATTTTAAATGAGTCTACATATTGCAAGGTGACAAAACACTATGTGCTACTAAAATTTTATATAGGAGGTCACCGAAGAAGCCTATCATCAGTATACTATGCTTCAATGATAAACAAATCTCCTTTAGAGGGTCCAAAGAAAAAATTATGAGGAAAAATATAAGGTGGGCTTCAGGCTTTTCACACCACCATTCAGTGATGGAAGATGAGGGAGAGCAGAGTAATCTTTACCCAAAGTGCGCAGTGGAAAAACGAAAAGTGATGAGCCAAACAATATTATAATTTAACCAAACTTTTTTTCTTATGGGTAACAGATCTATTTGCAGTTGACAATACTTTGTATGTAGAAAATCCAATGGAATTGTTGCATACACACACACACACACACACACACACAGACTCAGGTGTGAACCAGTTTAGTGTCAGGCCAGACAACCCAGGGACTGCTTCCAGCTCCCCTCAGACAGGCAGAGAGGAGTAAGACTCCAGGGATAGAAGAGCAAGCAGGAAAGTGAGCATGAGTTTGTAATCTGAAACGCAGTGCCAGTATGAAAAAACCTAACACCGGCATATCCTAATGTTCCCTGTCCCTCCATCATTGTCTGCAAACAGACGCTGGACTGGTCATGCCAACTAGAGACCCACTCCCCCTGTCAATCAGACTTATATCCCAGTCAGCATCACCTGGGGCAGGTTCCAATGGTTTCTGGCCACAAGTCCACAACAGCAGCTGGCAGCCCATAGCACCGTGGGACTCATTTCTACAACCATGCTGCTCTGGTCTCAGTAAGGAGTGGGCTCCAAATGTGATCTAGTATGGCCTCATCGATGGCCACAGGATTGCCCACACCATTCCACCTCCAACGCCAGGTAATATAACACAAAGAGAACAATGTGCTCTTGGGGGAAGGAAGGAAGATGGGCACTAAGTCATTGCATAAGAGCTTCCAGCTGTTCTCGCCATGACAGCAGAGATTGGCACAATCCTGTGGCTCCTCACCAAAGGCAAACTACTGTAGACAAGCCAGCTGAGCCCATCATGGCCCGAGACGGAGAGGTGCAGGGACAAACTACCCCTTTTAAACTCTCTCTCACTTTATCCTGGACCACATGCCAAATGTGAATTGCTAGGCTTTAGACACAATTGCTAAAAGAGCAGCAACGCAGGAGCAGGAGATTTGAGGCAAACCTAGCCTTAGGTTGCCACCCAGT
This sequence comes from Erethizon dorsatum, assembly GCA_028451465.1. NCBI lineage: Eukaryota > Metazoa > Chordata > Mammalia > Rodentia > Erethizontidae > Erethizon > Erethizon dorsatum. The sequence continues at coordinate 100,496,816 of CM051827.1, read as the reverse complement.
GCTGAAATAGTGGAAGTGTCCACAGGCTTAGAGAAAATAAGCAGACTTCTTAGAATTTCTAGAATGGGCACCTAAACAAGACAGTTGGCAAAGACTGGAATAATTATCTAATTCTTCAGTGTGCACATGACTTGAATACTATAAGCATCAAGAACTTTTTGGAAGCCATAACTTCATTTAATCAACAAAATAAGGCAAAAAAAACTGCCCATATGTCAACTGATATCTGCAAACTCTTGGATGAAGAATTTAAAATAGCTGCTTTAAGGAAACTCAATGACCTTCAAGAAAACACAGAGAGACAATTCAATACTCTAACAGAGAAACTTAACAGAGAGGTTGAAATAATTTTAAAAGTCAAATAGAAATTCCTGAGCTGAAAAGTATACTAGATACAATTTAAAACTTCATAGAAGGATTTAAGAACAGATTGATAAACTGAAGAATTAGTGGACTCAAAGACAGCCTATTTGAAAATATACAAAGAAGAAAAAATAAAAAGAATGAAGAGAAAAGAAATATGGGAAATTTGGGGCACCATTAAAAGAACAAAGATTTGAGTTATTATGATTCAAGACAGACTTTAGAATGCCAGTGGGGTAGAATGCTTATTCAGAAAAACAATAGCATAAAACATCCCAAACCTAAAAAGATACAGTTATCTACGTACAAGAAGGTCAACGGTTACCAGAGTCAGCTCGACCAAATCTATCCCAAGACACAAAAGAATCAAGCTCTCCAAGGTAAAAGATAAAGAGAGGATATGCAAGACAACAAAAGAAAAAAATAACACACGAGGTTGTCCTAATTCACCTGACATCAGGCTTCTCAGCAGAAACCTTACAGGGCAGGAGATAGTATTGTAATAGTAAATTTATAGAAATTTTATAGCAAAAATTAAAAATCAATTAGTAGCCTGTTGCTATATTGAGACAGGAGGTGCTCATGCTGCCTGTCCCATAGTCAGACTGCTAAGCTCAGTCAGCCTGGACTGTCTGCGTCCAGCTGCTTCTCCTAGGTAGCCCACCAGGTCAGCTTGACCATATCCAGTGGTAATGTCTGTGTTTTCCTACCTAAAAACATATATGCAGTTTTTCCAACATGCTTCAAGGACTTTACGTCCAGGACGGACTGGCCCAGTCAAGGACACAGTTAACTCTATCTGCTCTGCTCAAACCCCCTTCCTCCCAGGATATTCCTGCCCTATGATAAAAAATTCCTTTTAAGTAAACCTGCTTAAAACAAATCTGCCTGACAACATATGACTTGATTCATGTAACCAATCATGTAATAACCTGCTATCAGCTTTTGTGCTTCCTGCTTGCAAAAGTGTATATAAGATTTTGTTTCACTCTGAGCCAAGGCTGGTGATTTGGACTGGGTCTTCCCCCAGCCCATCGGTGTGCATAAACTGTTACCTTCCAACACCTTGGTGTGGAGTGTTTCCCTTTTCATTCAGGAAGGAATAGTATGAGGTTTTTTTGCAACAGTATGAGGAGAGATTCACAATACTGAGTGGGAAAAAATTTCCACCAAGAATACTACAGCCAGCAAGGAACAAGAAAGACATTCCCAGACCAAAGCTGAGAGACTTTCTCACCACCAGACCTGAGCTATAAGAAAAGCCGAACAATGTTCTTCAAACTGAAAGAAGGAAATGCTAATATGTAAGAAGAATTTATCAGACAGTACAAAACTCACTGATAAGAGTTAACTATGCAGACAAATTTAGAATAATGTTGTATACATGGTGCAACATTATAAGAAGACATTGAAGAACCATATCTTCAGTATGAAAACTAAAAAACAAAATAATTTTAATTTATATTAAAGACACTCATAGCTATATTAATATATTATGAGATAGGCAATATAAAAAGATACAAAATGGAGCATCAAAAACTCATAGTTTGGACTGGTGAGATGGCTCAGTGGCTTAAGCGCCTGCCTGGCAAGTGCGAGGGCCCGAGTTCGACTCCTGGAACCCACATACGAGAAAAGGGCCGGTGATATCGCTCAGCGGCACGGGCGCCTGCTGGTGCAAGAGGTCCTGAGGTCGATCCCTGGTACCCACAAAAAAAAAAAAATTCATAATTTGGTGAGGAATGAAGTGTAAGTATAGTTTTGTGTGTGTGTGTGTGTGTGTGTGTGTGTGGTCCATCTCGCAAAGAGTTTATTAAATCTGCTTTTCCATGTTACATCTGGGGAAGGGGGGGATAAAACAGGGAACACAATTCCAAGGATGGAATTACCACATTTATTTTTCTTTCATGTGCAGGGAAGTGTCCTATGACAGAGGCATGGAATGGGCATGGTGCGCTATACCAGACTGGACTTTGTGCTTCCAAAGTACACTATTGATTGTGAAACAAAAGATGTCATAGTTTGTTTTTAATTGTTAACAGTTCCTTACATTTCTCCTTTTTTTTTTTTTTTTTTTGAGACAGGGTCTCACTATGTAATCCAGACTGGCCTTAAACTTGCTATGTAGCCCAGGCTGGCCCCAAACTCACAGCAATCCTCCTGCCTCAGCCTCCCAAGTGCTACAATTATAGGTGTATGCCACCATGTCCCATTATGTTTCCCATTTTTAAGCTGTCCATTTCTTCAAATCTCATTTTAAATGACACACTGCATTATAAATGATGGCACTTAACAAATGTGGCATTTACATATTTACACCAACAAAAGAAATTTACAAGACGTAATAGCATACAATCTTAACATTTAGTAATAGCAACAAAACATGAAGGGCATCCATTTTATTTTTCCTGTACAAACTATCAGAAAATAACTATTCACATTTTTAAAAACTGTCTTTAATTTGATTTGACTTACATATCCCCCAACCTCATTTCACCCATTTCTCAAACCTCTCATCACATCACCCACACCTTCACCAGACTATAGAATCTACAAGTAATTAGATCTACACCTAAGTAGAGCTTAGAAAGTCCTCTTCCAAAAGTTTCCTTACTTCCCTGAAAATTCCTCAAAATGAAAAAAAAATATGCTCTTCACTCATTCCTTTCATTTCACTTTCACATTTCATTATCCGATGAGCAAAGCAGAGTTTTCATCTCGGTCCGAACAAGGTTAGAAAGAGTTCCTCTGTGGAGAAACCATCTCGATGCCACACCCACGAGCTCGGGGACCCTGGGTACCGTTCTGATCTATGGGAAGGTTGTTTAATGGAATAACAGTCTATGTAATTTGTGGTTGACTGCTGTCCATACTGTGTTGAGTAATCAGTAGAAGCTGGAAAGTGAACTCAGTCATCAAAATAACGATCTTCATAGTTATGAGGAGACTGTAAATACAACCCATATGCATCAAAATTCTTTCTGTTGGCGTCATCTTGACTATAATTCAGCAGCTGATGCTGACTGAATGATGGGTGACATCTTTTGCTTGGTAGTGGACAAGGAAGGATGTGATTTGAATCGGTCTCACTCTAATGTTGACACAGGTGCACTAAAATGGTTCTGATTCCACCCATCCTTTTTAAAAACGCTCCGGAGGTCCCAATATTGCCATAATGTATTCAAGACCTGGGCTGCTGCCTTCACCACTTTCAGAGAGGCTCTGTCGCCTCTGCCTTTGGTTATATTCATCAGCTTCTCTATGCATCCCAAGTCAGCCAGCGTTTTAGCATTCTCTGTGTTTTTGCTTGTCACCTTGTGCAGAGCACAGCAGATGGCTTCTATGGTCCCCTCAGATGGTATCCTGGGGCCACTGTCAACTGGAAGCCGAGTGACCAGGTCTCACACGCATATTTACCTATGAGCTCCTTGTTGTGCACATCTAGAGCCATATTCCTCAAGACAGTTGCCAGAGAAGAGACAACTCCATCGTTATCCATCCTCAGAAGGTCAACAAGGATGGGGAGCCCTTTTTCTTTTCAGACAGCTGCACCAGATGTATGCTGCAAACTTCTGGTTGCTGGAAGAGAGGTTCTGGAGAGATCAGGCAGAGCCTTCGAAGGTGGCTGGATTAGAACTTTCTGCTAGAAGAGTCAGATATGGTTTTACCACTGATGGATGCCACAAAATCTCAACCCCTTTGGGGGACTTTGACAGTGCTGGGATAGGACCAGATCCATCCCACTGACCCTCTTGTGGAATTCTCTTCTTATTCTTCTTCTTCCCCCAGCAGCTTGACTCAGAGTCTTTGCTGGGAGACTCTTTTGCTAGTAAGTCATCCAGTTCATTCAATCCAAGCAGCTGGGCCTGTGGGACCTCTAGTTCCAGGTGATCGGACAGGTTCCTCAGGGTGCACATGCAGTTCTCCACTGTGTATTCACACCTGTGTGGATCACACAAGCAGTGAGTCTACCAGCCCCTCACAGGATCGCATTTGCTTCCGGGCTTCTTCCCCTGCAGAACTGAGGTTCCTCAGGCAGCCTGTTATGTTATACAGAACTAGTGAAGTCTGAAATTTAATTTTATGATCATCATCAAATAAGAGTTATTCCACCCAGAATGTGGCACAATCACAGTGTTTGTTAAGGTTGAGAGAGCATCTCAAATGATTGTCATCTTTATGGCATCACACGAGGGTAAATTCCAAAGAACTCCTGTAACAAGCTCCCTTACTTCGGCATCAATAGATTTTCTCAACAGTCGCAACAAGGCAGATATCCCACCAACATTCTTCATCGCTATTTTATTTTCATCTGTAGACTTGCCAAAAACAAGGTTTCAAAGGGCACCACAAGCATTCTTCTGAACTTTCAAAGCTCTGTGGCCCAAAAGATCAACCAGATGCTTGATGCCCCCCCGTAGCCTATACACCTCCATTTTCACTTTGTTGTCACCGAAGCACAGGTGCTGCAGGTAGCCCACTGCATTTGCCTAGATGGAGAGGAACTGGTGCTACAGCATGTGAATGACTTCAGGCAACTCAAAAGCATGCTGGCAAATTCCCTGGCATCTTTCTGAAAGCTGTCTATTGATGGAGACTTAGTTGTGCTATCATCAGCTGGTGCTGCGTGCTGAAGCCTGTTGTAATTGCACTCTGGTAGTCGGTACTGTATTGGCCTGTAGGGGTCTTTATAGGTAGCTGTTGTGTTCAGAGCATAATTATTTCTTTGGTATGTAAGGGTATTTTGTTGACTGGGTGTCCTTTGTACATTTCCAACGCCTGAGCCTGTGCTATATAATGCTGCCTGTGATCCTTAGAGCTCCATGGTTCCATGGTTTGGACTGCAGTACACTGGGCTGTAAAAAGTCCTCCCTTCATATATATGAGTGATGTGCAAGTCGGGAGACACAGCTGAATGAAGGTCTCACCCAAGCTGACTGCGCTGACTAGCACGGGAACTCTGTAATCCCATCAGGCTGTGCGTCCAAGGTGGAACCATCCTTTCATCCGAACTGCTCTGTACCATGAACAGTCCTTAGTAGGGAAGGTCCCAGATGCTGCAGTATAGTAGTCATCCCTCAGCATTTGGGGGACCATGAACCCACCTGGCCTTGGGATGGGGAAGCTACTCGGGTCTGTGAATCTGTCAGGATCAGCGGGGAACCCACTCTGGTGGTGGTTGGTACTGAGGGGTTGGTCCATTGGGATTGGAGGTCCAGGAGATGACTGACTCAATACATGCACAGCTGTTGGGGAGGTGAGTCTCCATGAATAGGCAGAGGCTGCCCACTGAGCAGGTGGTGTGGTGAAGGAATATGCACTCGGGTTCAGAGACTGGGAGTTGGTCACTGACAGAGAGCCCAATCCACTACCCAGAGAAGCTCTTGGTAACCCCCTTGAAGAAGACATGCCTGTGCTGAACCAGTGTTTGTCCTTCAGCTCTCAGACTCCTCACTAAATGGTTCCTGGCTGATCCTATGAATGAATGCTACTGTCTATTATCTGTCTTGCTTACTGTCTGGTTGTTGAAACTCCCTGCTTCCTGGTATCCACTGTCGGAATAAGATTTCGTTTGTGTTGAACTTCTTGAGTTACCCAATGATCCCTCACTTTCATGGAGAGATGTCTGTTCTAGTGAATAGAGGGTCGCTCGTTCTGGCTCTGCCCTCATAAGATAGTTGTTGGGATGGACAGCATCTGAAACTGTAGGTTTGCTTACACCAGTATTTGGCACATCTGTTGACCTCCAAGAAAATGACTTCTCAGTTGAGCTAGTGCTGCTCATGCTTGGTGATTCTGCTCCAAGCTTACATCTTTCTAGATGACTGGCAACAATCTGCCTTTCCACTTCCAGTTCTTGGGTGAGTCATTGAAACTGAAGCTCCTGCTCCTTCACAGAAGCTAGAATAGTGGTGGCTGTGGTCTTAGGTTCCATGCCTGGGCCGGGGAGGCAGCTTCCTGGTGGGTCTGTGGTTACCTCTCCTCCACCAGCGAAACCTGCTCAGGAGCTGGCGGTCCTCTTTCCAGGTTAGGCAGTGCCCATCGTCAACATTGCTCCAGAATCAGGGACATCCACCATCACAGTGGGTCGTCACTGCAGCAGCTGAAAAGATTTAAAAAGTGCAGACCAGCTCTTAAGTGAAATAAATCAGACACAGGTGTGTAAATATTGAATTGTCTCTCTGGTGCAAGAAACTGAAAGAGTAAATAAGAACCAAATCGTACAATAAATATTGTGAAATCAGAATAAATTATTCAAAAGGAAAGGGAAGCTGGGGGGAGGGGAAAGGAAGGAATGGAAAAGAAAAAATGAGAAAAGGATAAAATGAAAACAAAGCTTTGTAAATAAGAGCAGAAGAGGGGTTAAAGGGTGGGACAGGGAATGGGAATGGGAAAAAAAAGACAAATCAAGGTATATCATTACAGGTACAAATTCCCTATGATGAATGTGATCATTGTATATATCTAAATAGTACCAATAAACTTAATTAAAAAAAATTTTTTAAAGCACAGCTGCCCAGCGGCTGCCTACCCTGTCTCCCCCCTCCCCAAGCCATGGCCAACTTGAGCCTCCACCCCACGCCCACAGTGCTGCCACTCAGTGTCCATGCAGACTCAGCCGCGCAGCCCCCTCTATGCCCACAGACTGCCAGCCTACCAGCCTGGCCAGGAACTGTAAGTGTAGGTTTTACTAGTATATTCCCTTTCTTCTCTCTTTCTCTGCCTCTTTTCTCTATGATCACATTAAGTTGTTATCATTTTAAAATGGCTTGTTATAACCAAAAGATGTTTTTGTAAGATAAACACAGAGCAAAAAATCATCAAATAGATGCATCAAAATTAATAACCACAAAGGAAAACCATAAAGAATTAAAAAAAAGAGGGGGACTACAATGAAACTAGAAAACAAATATCAAAATGACAGTATTAAGACCTTACCAATAGACCTTACATACAAAGGTAAAAACCTTAAAATTAAAAATTTAATTGGATTAGTTTCCCCAGTTAAAAGTCTTGAAGAATTTAATTAAAAAGAGCTAGCTATATGCTGCTTGCAAAAAAAATTTACTTCATGTCTAAGGACACACATAAACTGAAAGTGAAAGCACCCCAGGAGGCAGCAAAGCCCTGCTGGTCCTCTGGGGGAAAAAATACTAGAAGACAAACTACAGGAAATCAAAATTGAATGCAAAACAAGGTCATTAAACAAAAATTGGTCCATGTATTAAGTTATATTGAAAAATTTTTTACTTCCCCACCAAAAAAGACAATATTTATTGAGTAAAAATAAAATTAGACACTAACAGCAAAGATATAATCAAACAAAATACATACTTAGAAATTTAAAAGAAGTATTCTTAGTTACTCTTGAGTTTAATAGGAAATCTGTACACATCAATTTAATAAAAACTATGTAAAAGCAATTAAATAAATATTAAGTAAAATAATATATAAATAAATATATAAATGCATAAATGAAACAAAAAAGATATTATTATCAGAATTAAAAATGTTATTTTAAGACATACAAAGATATAAGCAATAGACTGGTAATAAACTATAGGGATGGAAAAGTTACAAATGACAGGTAATAACAGCATTTTTAAATTTTGATAAAATACTATGTAAGATTTCAAATAAATAAATTTGAAAATTTAGATAAAATGGATAATATTTTAGAACCATTCAATTGGCCAAATTGGCTCAAGAAGTACAAGTTCTGAGTAGACCAAAGAAAGACATTAATATGTTAGTCATATATCTCTACTTTTAAAAAAGTCTTGGGCCCTCTAAAAGGAGTAAATATTCCCATGTTATACAAACTGTTCTAGAGTATAAGAAATACAGACACTCAGTAGTTACAAGATTGGGCAAAGGCCAACTTTCTCTTACAAATAATTATTATCCTAAATAAAATATTAACTGAAATACACCAGTATATTAAGATAATGATGCAGCATAACCAAGTAGAGTTTATCCACAAAATGCAAAAGAGATTCCAAATTACAAAATATATTATGTAATACATTGCACTAATAGATTTAAGGAATAAAAGCATATACAAGGTGAACAAAGAAAACAAACACCTTCCAATCATCTACACAATGGCAGAAAACACTACCACTTGTAATGCCTACACAGATATAAATTTTATCAGAACAAGCTTATTAACAAATAATTAATGTTTATATGAAAAATGCTATAAATTTTTACAAAAATAAAGAAGGATGTATCTGAATGGGAATTCTCAATATCATAAAGATGTCATGTTTCCTGAAAATTTATTCACTGTAATCACAATCTAAAATTTTATCTATGGAACTTGATAAGCTGATTCTAAAGTTCACTGGTAAGAGAAACAGCATAAAAGTAGCCAAAGACGACTTGCCATACTAGATAGTAAAATATGCTGATGGATGGATCAAAAAAAGAGTAACCTGAAAAATAAACTCACAATTACCTAAACCTTTAGTACATGGTAACAACAAAATTTTAAATTTCTTGGGTAAAGAATATACTATTCCATAAACGGTACTGGGACAACTGCCTATTTGGAAAAAAAAAATAGTTAAATCTCCACCTCACACCAAAACAAAAATAAATTCCTAATGAATTAAAGCCTAAAAAGTGTATGTAAAAAATACATAGAATATTTGTATAAATTTAGGAGGTAGTTTGCACTTCTAAGTAAGACCACATACACAGCAAAAGGGGAAAAATGATTGATTTGACAATAAAAAATACAAAAATTTTCAAAAGAAAAGTGATAAACTGGGGGAAATATTTGCAACATGTGTAATACACAAGAGAGATATACACAAAACATATAAAATATACATAATATATAAAGGATGTTTATTTAGAACACATAAGTAACACTTTTAAAAATCAAAACTAATGGAAAAAGTTGACCAATGATATGAACAGGGAACTCACAAAAAATAAATGTCATATGTCTAGGAAACATACAAAGATGTCCAACTTCATTACTAATCAGTGAAATTCAAATTAAAGACACTAATTCACCCATCAGATTGGGCCAAAAGTGAAAAAGAGTGGTTACTGTCCAATTTTGGCAATGATTTAAAGAAATAAATATGCCCATAGAGTTTTTTTTTTACTTAGAATATATATAAACTCTTTATTAATTATAATTTAAACATATTTTTACTTCCCAAAGTTAAAGTTACACTAAAAAAATAAGGTAGTCTTGTGGCCATTGATCACAGTCACTTTTCACACTATAATTATAAAATTTTCATCCCCTACATGGAGTTCCCCACGTATCTTAGCTTCATCCTAAAACAGGGGCAATAAACAGCTGGCTTCAACTCAGATATAGGATTTATGTCGTTTACATTCTTTGTGATACTTAAAGTGGAATAGTACTCTTTGGGAAGAATCTATTAAAAATAAATATAACTTTGACCCAGCAGTAAAAAAAAATATGATTTATTATTATGTTACTGATGTCACTGTGAGCATCTACCTAAGAAAAAAGAAGTAGAATAAAACCATATTTCTGGATGTTCATATAAATGCAATGGTAAAGCATATTTCTAAAAAATCTGGGAGCCGACTTTAACTTCTGATATGGGGCCTAGTATTGAAGAAAAAGAAAGGTTAACATTTACTTATAAATATTATTGAATGTTTATAATGAGTATATTAATATTTGGAGAAAAATGAAATTACAAATGATGGCAGTAACCCTTCAGGGGCTTCTGATGTGCCCAGGCTATCACTGGTCCTTTAACAGACATTTAAGAACTAGCAAAGACAACCTCGAAGTCCCATAACACTCTCATCTCAGAGACTGACTTGTATTTCAAGGGCAGCTCAAGGTAGAGTGAAACTTCTCAGGCAGCAGCATGTGCCCCCTGCATTCAGGGACCTGCCTGCGGATCATGTATGTACCCTCATAAGTACGATCACAGGCTCCAGACTTTGAGCTGCTGAGAATCTCCTACAAGCTCTGCAGGAGCCTGAGGCTTCCCAGGAGAAGAGCAGAATTGCTATTATCTGAAAGCTACACTCTTGGAATCCTAATTAAGCTTAAGATTTTTCTTCAAAGTCTCCATTCCTCTTCTTTCCCACTACTGAGTCTCCAAATTTATTCCCCAGGCTCTGGGGGCCGCTCCTAGGTGCCTCTATCCCTGGAGCCCTCCTTCCTAGATGTGCCCCAATTAAGCCACAGTTGAGTTGCTCTGAAGTGAGAATTCCTGGGAGGCTTGTTAAATTCAGTGCTTATGAAAATGGAAAAACATCATTAAGAACTTGAGCTGATTAAGTAACTGGACCAATATCAGCAGCTAAGCAGGAAAAGCAGAAATGACTCAGTGTCCCTGAGAGGTACCTGAATAAACTCGTTTTAACTTTTTCCTAACTCCATCCCAAGTGTGTACACCAGCTACTAAGCAAAGGCCCAAGACACTTTCCCTTTCACCGCAAGCACCCTGTTGTTTTCAACACACATTGCATCATCATAGCCTCATCCCTCCACTAGGGTTCTCATTACCACTTCCATCCATGATCACACCAAAACTATCATCTTATCCCTATTGTGTTACCATTCTCAATATCATCACCCAGGTGATCACCATTCAGCTCTACTATCCCATCACTGTCATGACCGCCACCATAATTTACATCTGCAGCTCACGAGCAGAAAGCAATGTGATGAAGACCCAGAAGAAGTCTTTATTTTAAAAACAAACAAGAAAAATATTTTTCTTTTTTTTTTTTTTTTTATGTGGGTACCAGAGGTCCAACTCAGGACCTCGTGCGCCAGCAGGCACTTGTGCCACTGAGCGATATCACCGGCCCCTTTTTCCCTTTATGTGGGTTCCAGGAGTTGACCTCAGGACCTCACGCTTGCCAGGCAGGCACTTACGCCACTGAGCTATCTCACCAGCCCAAGAAAAATATTTTTCAATAGCTATTCTATAATTTCAATCAGGTACAAGAGAATAAAACATGCTATGATAAAAAGGTAGTAGACTAAGAAGAATATAGTAAGTATAATAAAATAAAATTGAAACCTGGAAGCAGTAACTGTAAAGATTAACCTACCATAAAAATTGAAATATTCCCTAGGATGGAGGGGGAAAGAAAATTATGATAATTACAGACCAGAGGATGAGATACATAGATCCATCCTACGAGTGTTAAAGGATTTCTAAAAAAGAAAACAGTGAGTGCATCTGAGGCAATATCCAAATGTATGGTATATGAAAACTTTCTGGACTGGGCTGACCTCCCACCTCTGGTGAGGCTGTCTGAGTGTGCAAGGTGCTCTCTGCTAGTGGTCAGTGGGATGTGGTGTTAAGTTTTAAGTGCAACTCTGGGGACTTTGATGACCACCTTAAACAACCCAAAGGGAAATCATCAACATTTAGAGTAAATGATGAAGAAGTGAATATTTTCAATCATAAATCAGAAGACTTGAGGTTTAACGGAATAAGAGAAATTCCAGAGAGTGCCTTCAAGAAACTGAAGTATCTGAACACTCTGGTTCTAAAACCGGTTCTAAGAAAAAAAAAACCCAACATTTAAAATATCACCGTTGGAAGACTTCCGGGAAGATGGTGGAGTGGTTAGCAGGAGAGAAACAGCCTCCCGAGATTTGGCGTCCAGACCCTAGAATATAGCAACATGAGGAGAAGAAGGAGGGAGGTGTGTCCCCAGGACCAAGCAAGGATCTGAAGCAAGAATTGAAGCCTTTGGGGCCGGTGAGATGCTGGCGCGCAAGGTCCTGAGGTCAACCCCCGGTACCCACAAAGAAAAAAAAAAAAAAAAAGAATTGACGCCCACAAGGAGAGTGAAGAGAGACTTCCTCAGGGAAGGAGGAGGTGGCTGGTGGCTGTCACCCTCAGCCCAGACTCACTGCATGGGAGGGGCAGCTCAAACGTGCAGACACAGGGTGGCTGGTGGAGGCCCCGGAGGCCTCTGAGGGGAGATACACCAGTGGAACAGAGCAGTGGACACAGTGGACTGCAGTGGCTGGTGAGAAGGTGATTGGCTGGGAGCCATCTTGGAGAGGGGCCAACTGAGCTCGGAACCCAGAGTAACTGCTGGCTCCATCCAGCAATTCCCAATGTTGGGGTAAGGGAGCCTAGTTCAAGTCAGCAGGAAGTCAGGGAGCTGAGTTTGAGCTAGCAAAGAACCAAGTTCAAGCTGGAAGGGGGACTGCTGCAGGCTGAATGGTTCTGGTTCCAGCCTCACGGGCAGAAACCAGCCTGAACTTCAGTGGAACTAAAGGTGCAGCTTGCTGGGATTATCCACTACCCCACCATAAAGCTACACCTGGCTTGCTGGGATTAATCAACTTGGATTTAGACTCTGTCTGCCCACGTTTTCTACCAGTGATGGCAGAGACATGCCTTGACGTGGACTTTTTTTTCCTTCTTATTTACTTTTTTTTTCTGGATTGTTTGTTCTCGTTTTTATATGAGTGTGAACATGGTTTCTAGTGTTTTTGTTGTTCTGTTCTGTTCTTGTTTTTATTTCTTTCTTCTCTCTTTCCCTTCTGTCTTGTTTCCCAAAGTTTACATGATCTTCCTTTGTCCTCCAGCCTTGGTTCTAATCTCTTCCTTTTCTTCTATTTCTCTATTTTTCCCCTAACACTTTTTAAATTTTCTCCCCTGAGGGTAAAATCACTATATTGAGGGCGTATGTACTGCATACAGTTTTTTGGTTAGTGTTAAATTTTGTTATATAACCACAAATCTAGTTCATATGGTTAAAGGTGGCAAATCAATAGTTACCTCAGTTTGTCATTTTCTAGGCTGTGGTTCATGCTATTGTTATTGCTAGTGGTACCACTTTAGCCAAGGTGACATAACTGTTCTAACCAGTTGTTTTTCCTGGTGTACCAAGACTGAGAATGCCTAAGGGTCATAAACAATACTACAGACTAGTGCCTAAGAACCAGCGGCTAGCCAAGTAGACAGCAGCTTCTCACCCCCAATAAATTGAAGAGGTAAGATCTTGCAACAGACTCAAAACCCAAAAGCTAGCTACACCTGGAAAACATCTCCGAGAAGCAGTCATTTCCTAAGGATTCTAAATACTAGCAATAAAGCTACTCATCATAGGCAATTTACAAGCATCAACCCAGGAACTAAACTAAAAAAAAAAAAAAATGAAAGAAAATGAGAAGACACTTAAACAAGTCTGCCACCCCAGACTTCCAGCTCACCAAAGGCAAACCCAAACCCAGGGGGCAATGATGTGGAACAATCTGAAAGCCACCCACCTGGACTCTCTGAAGTGGTAACAGTGGAAGTAACACAGCTAATGAACGAGGCTCTAGAAAAAAATTAAATAAGAAATAATTTCTTAGATAACTTCAGAGATGGTGAACATAATAAAAGACATGCTTAGTGACTCTAGAGCCGATGCAGATTTTAAAAATAGAGAAGCTTATGAAAATGATGGAAATTATAAACGCCCATCATAGGAAAGAAATGGAATCCATGAAACAGATTCAAACAGATATCCAGGAGATTAAAAATTCCACTGAACGTATACACAGCAGAATGAGCCAATGTGAGGACAGAATCTCAGATACAGAAGATAGGATTGTGGCTAGCGATCATGAAAAGAAAGATTTCTTAAAAATAGCACGGGACCACAAGAAATCAATCCAACAGCTACTAGATGATGCAAAAAAGAATAACATAAGATTGATCAGACTCAATGAAAAAGCAGGAGATAGCACAAATGATATAAAAAACCTGTTCACAGAAGTCATGGCAGAACTGTCCCTCAGACAAAGGACTTCTATCTAGAACACATAAAGAACTGAAAAAATTCAGGCCCCCCAAATTCAAAGACCCAATCCAAAAATGGGCACCTGAGATGAATACACACCTCTCAAATGAAAAAATACAAATCACAAATAAATATATGAAAAAATGTTCAACATCATTCATCATTCAAGAAATGCAAATTAAAACAACACTGACATTTCATCTCACTCCAGAAAGAATGGCTATCATCAAGAAATCAACCAATAACAAATGCTGGAGGGGGAAAAAGAACACTTCTCCACGGTTGGTGGGAGTGTAGACTGGTACAACCATTGTGGAAATCAGTGTAGAGGGTCCTTAAAAAACTGGGATTAGAGGCCCCATTCCACCCAGCTATTCCCCTTCTGGGTATCTTCCCAGAAGAACTAAAAACATACCACAGCGATATATGTGCCCCCTTGTTTATAGCTGAACAATTTATAATAGCTACATCTTGGAGACAACCCAAATACCCATCAACTGAGGAATGGATAAAAAAGATGTGGTCTTTTTATACAGTGGAGTAGTACTCAGCTATAAAGAAGGATAAACTCAAGACTTTTATGGGTAAATGGATGCAACTTGAGACCATACTCGTAAGTGAAATAAATCAGACTCACATGTGTAAACATCATATTGTCTCCCTAGTGTAAGAAACTGAAGGAGTAAATAACATTCAAAATGTACAATAGATATTGTGAAAGGGGAAGAAACTTCTCAAAAGGAAAGAACAACTGGCTTGGGGGAAAGGAGAAAAGAAGGAAGGGAAAAGAATATATACAAATATATATATATATATATATATATATATATATATATATATATGATAGCTAAAATAATTATACTACTAATTTCCATTAGTTCATTGAAAAGAACGGTTTGTGCTTACATTGTTTGACCAATTTTTCATGCCTATATCTTGTAATCTGAGTAACTACTTTGAAGATAACAATATGCAATACATTAACCATTGTTAATCCCCTATTAGCTTGTTTTGAAATTCTGTATCATGGTTTTTATTGTTTTTTCTCTTAAAAAAAAAGGGGGGGCCGGTGAGATGGCTCAGTGGTGTACACGCCTGCCTGGCAAGCACGATGGCCCGAGTTCAACTCCCGGAACCCACATACAAAAAAAGGGCTGGTGATATCGCTCAGCGGCACGGGCGCCTGCTGGCGGCACGAGGTCCTGAGGTCGACCCCCGGTACCCACAAAAAAAAAAAAAAAAAAGTCATGGCAGAAAATTTCCCAACCAGGGAAAGAGAATTTTACATACAGATAAGTGAGGTGTATAGAATTCCACTTAACCATGACCAAAATAAATCTACACCAAGGCATATAATAGTCAAGATTCCAGAAATTCAACACAAGAACAGAATATTAAAACCTGTTAGAGAAAAGAAACAAATCACCTATAAAGGAAAGCCCATCAAAACCGCAGCAAACTTCTCAACACAAACCCTCACATCAAGGAGAGCCTGGAGCGAAGTATTTTAATCCCTAAAAGAAAACAATCTCAAACCCAGCTTAATGTACCCTGCACAACTATCTTTCAAAATTGGTGGAGAAATAAGATACTTCCATGATAAAGAACACCTGAGGAAATTCATGAACACCAAACCAGCACTCCAAAATGTTCTGAAGGACATTCTAGAACGAGATAACAAGGACAACAACTCCATGAACCCCAACAGAATGAATCAACCAGGCAAGGCAAGCAATTAAACAGAGGTGGGAGGAAAGGGAGCCAACAACAGGAACTCTACTGAACTCCTACTTTATAATCTCATACAGCCTCAGACCTCCACAAGAAAAGCTTTCCAGCTCACTTTATCTAAGCTAAATGGATTTATTATAAGCACTTGTAGCACCATGCATGTTTGGCCTAAATCCCTCTAACGACTGGATTTTTTATTTCTATGATTCTTCAGTTCCTATCTGTCATGCCCTCTGATTATAACATCCATGAGAGCAGGCACAAAGGAGGCAAGTCATGGGTCAAATCTCTTTCCCAATGAGCCAATGTGGACTGCAGCATTTCATGGTAATCATCCCCATCCTTGAAGCACCGTCGGGGGAAGTGCAGGCAGCCTCCCTATTGTTCTTCCTCTTCTTCCTGCCTTCAAGGGCCTCTCTGGTGTACCCGCTGCCTTCAGGATTCTTAAGTGAGAAGGAGGCACCTCTCTCATTCATTCCCAACCTTTCAAATGACCTCGTTAAAATCTCTCATCTTCTCAGGGTGCACCTGTCGAATGGCATTATGTGGTGAGAATGGAGAGGAAGTCCAGAGGTACTGCAACTCAGCCCAAACTTCTCTCCACGATCTCTTGGAGAGCCCTCACTTGACCATGAGGAAGACCTCCCTCAGTGAAAGGAAAAAGAGAGTCACACTGCCCTTCCCACTAGGACAAGGAACACAATAAATATGCCTATTCAGTGAATCTGCCTTCCACATTGCAAGTCTTTTTGTGTATTTGACAGATGGGTGATGACAGAGTGATGATCACAGGATTGGTTTGTGTCTAGCAACTTCAGCCGGGCATGGTAACGCATGCCTGTAATCTCAACACTCAGGAGGCTGAGGCAGGAAGATAACTGAGTTAAGGCCAGCCTAAACTACAAAGAGAGACCCTGTCTCAAAAAGAAAAAATGTAGCACTTTAGCCAAGATTTTGAGCTAACAGGAAAAGTCCAGTCAGTAAATTTTATGGTTGTCTTCCTGAAAGACAGGAAGATAGGGAATATTAGGGAACATGAAAAGGGAATCAACCATAATCCCTGTTCTCTGAACCCAATGAGATTTTCTTCTTAGGGTATTTCTTTCCACTTTTTTATCAAAAAGATATTTTGTATAAATTGGCGTCACTGTATCTTAGTCATTTATTTGGTAGATTTCTGTTTTCCACTTCATGTTCTATCACATTTGCTCCCAGTTGCTTCATATTCAATAATTTTATCCTCTTAAATGGATACATAATAATAGGTACAGGAGCTCCAGTAGCGGGTTAGTGCATAGTACTTACATCCATAATAACTGGTACAGTTTAACAAAATTTTCTTTTATAGGAAGTACTGAAATATGTACCTTTACATACATAGAGTTCTGCATTTTTTTGACTAATTCCTTGGGAATTATTACTAGAATTAATTTCCTAGACTATGTTGGATGCCTGATTTTGCTGGCCAGCACCAATTCCCACTGCTTCTACTAACAGTAGCTTGAAGTTTCTCTCCATAGAAGCTTAGAAAAGCCCAGAAATTCCAACATACTGGTTTGTATGATTTAAATAAGAAAATCATCAAGTATGATTTCATGAATCACATGGTTTACTACCATACAAAGAGTATCATTTTGTTCACAATCCTCAAAAATAGGGAGAATAGGAACGAATCTCACTGGGATTACCCTTGATAGATGAGGTACACTAACCACATAGAGATTTCAAATTTGTCACTGTCCAATTATTAAGGTCTAGTTGCTCAATTAGGTTGGAAACAGAACTCTATGCAAAGTAAAGATTAGTTGAGATTAAAGATGAACTTTCACGTGGCTTGGCCAGTAAGAGTGGAGATCCATGAGGACATGTAAGGGTCCTCAGTGCTAGAAGGCAGTGCCCATGTGGACAGTAAGGCTCTGGAGATAAGCTTAGAGGCTAAAAGGTGTGGCCTTATGCTACCTGAGCTCTGTCTTTGGAGAAGTGGCCAACAGAGTGTTGCCCATTGTCCAAGTTTTTACAGTGTCTGTCAAACTCTTAGCCTTACATGTATTTTGAAGTCCAATAGTTGTGGTCAATCACCTATGGGGCCAGATAAGGTGTGATATAACATTCTCAAGGCGAGGGAGAGTATACTCCAAGGATGGCGACAGTAAAATATGTACCACTCAAACAGCAAACTATGTAAGTACATAAAACACACTGAGTAAATTCTGTCAAATTTATACAAAGAAAATCATATCATCAATGAGTAAAGATTTTTTAATTTTTTTTTTTTGAGACAAGTTTTCATTACATAGCTCAGGCTGGCCTTGACCCACTACGGAGCCCAGGCTGGCCTCAAACTCCCAGTGATCCTCCTGCCTCTGCCTCCTGGGTGCTGGAATTACAGGTGTGCACCACCATGCCTGACACCCCTTTTTCTAGTAGATGCCTTTCCTATGTTTTTCTTGCCTTAGTGCACTGGTTAGATCCTCTAGCCCACCGCTGAATAGAAGTGGTAAGAGCAGACATTCTTTTTTCTTATTCTTGATCTTGGAACAAGAACATTTTCACCTTTCACTACCAAATATAGTTTTAGTTGTAGAGTTTTTATAGATGTTCTTTATCAGGTTTGAGTAGTCTCTCTTATTCCTACTGAGCTACACCTTTTATGAGGAATGAATGTGGGATTTTGTCACTTTTCTGTATCTGTTGAGATGATCACATGGTATTTAGTTTGTTGACATGGTGAACTACACTGATTGATTTTTGGATGTCAAATTGACCTTGCATCTACAATAAGTGCTACTTGGTCATTACATATTATATATTGTTAGATTTTTGTTTGCTAAAATTTTGTTTAGAATTTTGTATCTGTGTTCATCAGGGACATTGGTAAGTGGTTTTCTCTTCTTTGTTTTTGGCATCAGGGTAATGTTTGGCCTATAGAATAAGTAGGAAAAGAGTCTTTGTTTTTAGTGTTCTGGGAAAATATGTATAGAATTAGTATCATTTTCACATTTAATATTCAGCAGAATTTAACAACAAAGCTAATTGGGCTGGAGAGGCATGTGTATGTGAAGGTTTTTACATAAAAATTCAATTTATATAAATAAAACACTCTCCAACAATTTGCTCCTTGAGTAACCTTTGGTTCCTTGAGAAACATTCATTGATAGTTCTGTCTTCTCTTACTAGTATTTCAGTGATTTACACTCTAATTTTATTATTTCATTTCTTTTGCTTCTTTTGAATTTAATGTGCTCTCTTTTTCTAGTTTCTTAAGGTAGGAAATGAGAACATCGATTTATGCCTTTTCTTCTTTTTTAGTATAGGCTTTTAGCACTATAAATTTTCCCTAAGTACTGTTTATGAAACATTTCATGTAGGAAATTTTTATATACAGAATTCTACTTTCTATTTCATTCAGCTAAAAATACTAATTTTCCACTTTTTAGAAGTATGTTATTTAGTTTTCAAATACTTGGAGATTTTCTAGAAATGGTTATCATGAATTCTCAATTCCATTTGTGGTCAGAGGACATACTCTGTATGACTTGAATACTTTCCAATTTATTGATACTTGTTTTGTATCCCAGAATGTGGACCAGATACATCAGATATTCTCTGCGCACTAGAAAGAAATCTTTATTCTGCTGTTATGGATGGGGTGTTCAATAAATGTCAACTGAGTCAAGTTGGTTGATAGTGTTTTGAAGTCTTCTGTATTACCATGGACTTTGGTTCTTTTGATTATCCAGAGAGAACTGATATATCTGACTATACTTGTAGATTTGTCTATTTTTTCTTGGAGATCTCTCAGACTTTGCTTCATATACGCGGCTCCTACTCACCAGGACAGCTTTCCTGAGACCCTCCTAGAGAAACCTCACTCCCAGCTCACCCACCCATACTCTAAGGCCAACAGTGGTGTCAGGAGTTGGCCCACAACAGACCCTCTGTATATGTAGTTGGTGACATTGCCTGTCACCCACCTGCTAGACTCCCCACCTATGCCCAAGCCCTCTTTGCTCCATGTCTACCAGGCAATCAGCCCCAGGTGGGCCTTAGGAACATGGAGAAATGGGCAGGCTGGGAGACACTTCCTCTCCCTCAAGCCAGAAATGTGTGTGTGTCTGTCTGTGTGTCTGTGTGTCTCTGTCTCTGCATGTGTGTGACAGGGACAGAGACAGGGACAGATACAGAGAGATAATGAATACTTGAATATTTGGGGAGCAGATGATGACAAGAAAGGAAGGACACACTGAATCCGTCTCAGGAAATGTGTGCGTCAGTGTTCCCGTAGGCTCAGGCTTCGGCCCCGCCTGAAGTCTGGAGGAGTGATGTGGATGAAACTCCTCCAGCTCCTCCAAGTGAGGCCTCTCATTGCTGAAGAATACATAGGACTCAGGTGTGGCCATGTCACTACAGCAATCAACTTGCTGTGACTTTTTCAAAGTCAATTTTCTGTGACTTCTTCAAAGCAAAGAGCAGTCAGGGGTTTGGGTGCTGATGCCAGGTATGCAGGAATTTATCCCCTTTGAGATGATGTTTACAGAGGGGATGAGGAATGTGTCCAGGTTCACAGTAAGCAACAGAGCTGAGCAGTCTGATGTCAAAACCGTCACTATTCTCATTTCTTTTTCTATCCCATATTAGCTCTCTGTGCCTGTCTTTCTTCATCTGTAAAAAGTGGATAATAGTCTCAACTTTAAAGGTCAGATAGTAAATTGACAGTTTATGCGAAGACGCAGTTTGGACCAATTTAAGTCATTTGGATTAATTTGCAGTTAGAGAAAACCGTAATGGTTTCATCCATTTGAACCAGTCTGTACTAGATTAAAGGAGAATGAATTTGATCTGGATTCTGCTGGCTAGACAATCTGAGAAACCTTTGAACTTCTTTTGGTATCTTTTACAAAAATACTGTTGGTCATCTGAGATAAATTTTAATTATTATATTAAGAAAATATATTTTTTTTCTTAGGTTATTAAGGGCTTTAATAACAAATGATTACTCTCAAAAAAATCATTTGGGCATCTTAACATTACAAGCATGGCAAAACCATTGTTCAATACCTCCTTCAAATCACTACCTTCTCCTCTTTCTCCAAGAATAACTTTATCCTCACTTAAAATGCTGTAGATGAGTTTCATCTACTTTGGAACTTTTTATAAATGGAATCTCACATCCCATGCATTATTGTGTACGTCTTCATTCACTCAGTGCTATGTACATGCAATTTATCCCTATTACTGAATATAGCTGTATTGTTCATATATGTTAATTACTGCATAACATTCTAGTACATGACTATGCCACAATTTATTTATCCCTTACACTTTTAATAAATGTTTCTGGTCTGGGCCTTTTACAAATGATGCTACTATGAATCTTTTTTCTAGTGACTTTTGATGTTCATGTCTAACCACTTTTCTTTTTTTTTTTTTTTTATTTTAAAGAGAAGAAAAAAACAAAACAAATCAAAAGAAGAACAAATTTTCAAAACAACATAATAGGAGGGTAACAATGGTTAATACATTACGTATTACTATCTTTAAGTTAGTTATTCAGGACACCAGACATTAGCATTCAATTGTCCAAACATTATTGGCACAAACCTTACTCTTCAATGAACTAAGTAAAAATGGTAGTGTATCTATCTTAACCATCTTATATATATATATATATACAATTTTTTTCCCTTTCCCTTCTTTCTTTTCCCTATTCCAGTCTCTCTTTCCTTTTGACCAGTTTCTTTTTGATTCACCATATCTATTGTACATTTTGGATCTTATTTACTCTTTCAGTTTCTCATACTAGAGAGATAATACGATGCTTACACATGTGCATCCAGTTTATTTCACTTATGAGTATTTTCTCGAGTTGCATCCATTTACCTATAAAAGTCTCCAGTTTATCCTTCTTTATGGCTGAATAGTACTCCATTGTATAAAAATACCACATCTTTCTTATCCATTCCTCAGCTGATGGGCATTTGGGTTGTTTCCAAGATCTGGCTATTACAAATTGTGCTGCTATAAACATGGGTGCACATATATCGCTGTGGTACGATGTTTTTAATTCTTCTGGGAAGATGCCCAGAAGGGGAATAGCTGGGTCAAATGGGACCTCCAACCCTAGTTTTCTGAGGAATCTCCACACTGACTTCCACAGTGGCTGTACCAGTCGACACTCCCACCAACAGTGAAGAAGGGTTCCTTTTTCCCCACAGCCCCTCCAGCATTTGTTATTAGTTGATTTCTTAATAGTAGCCATTCTTTCTGGGGTGAGATGGTATCTCAGTGTTGTTTTAATTTGCATCTCTCGAATGACTAGTGATGTTGCACATTTTTTTGTATATTTGTTTGCCATTAGTATTTCTTCATCTGAGAAATGTGTATTCATCTCAGATGCCCATTTTTGGAGTGGGTCTTTAAATTTGGGAGGTCTGATTTTTTTGAGTTCTTTATATGTTCTCGATAGTAGTCCTTTGTCTGAGGAACAGCTGGCAAACATTTTTTCCCACATTGTGGGTTGTCTCTTCACTCTGTTGGTGGTTTCTCTTGCTGTGCAAAAGCTTTTTAATAAGATGAGATCCCAGTTATTGCTTCTTTGGGATAGTTCCCGTGCGGTTGAGTTTTTATTCATAAAGTCTTTGCCTACACCAATGTCTCCAAGGGTTTTACCTATCCTACCTTCCAGCAGATTTAATGTTTCTGTTTTAATATTTAGATCTCTGATCCATTTTGAATTTAGTTTAGTGCATGGTGAAAGATATGGATCTAGTTTTAATCTTCGGCATGTGTAGAGCCAGTTTTTCCAGCACCATTTATTAAAGAGGCTATCTTTCTTCCAGCGAATGTGTTTGGCACCTTTGTCAAAGATAAGGTGGCTTAGTATGTCTGGGGTTGTTTCAGCATCTTCTAATCTGTTCCATTGATCTTCAGGTCTGTTTTTTTGCCAGTACCACACTGTTTTTATCACAGTAGCTTTATAGTATAATTTCAAGTCGGGGATAGTGATGCCCCCTGCCTTGCCTTTGTTGCCCAGAATTGCCTTTGCTATTCTAGGTCTCTTCTGATTCCAAATGAATTTTAGGATTGTTTTCTCTAATTCTGTGAGATATGCTGTTGGAATTTTGATTGGAATTGCATTAAATCTGTATAACAATTTTGGAAGTATGGCCATTTTCACTATATTGGTTCTTCCTATCCAGGAGCAAGGGATATCTTTCCATTTTCTGATATCCTCTTCAATCTCCTTTTTCATAGTACTGTAGTTTTCAGTATAGAGGTCTTTTACATCCTTCGTGAGGTTGATTCCTAGGTATTTCATTTTTTTGGATGTTATTGTGAAAGGTATTGTTTCCCTAATTTCTCTTTCAGTAAGTTTGTTATTTGTGTACAGGAAGGCTATTGACTTTTGAGTATTGACTTTGTATCCAGCTACACTACTGAATTTGCTTATTAAATCTAGCAGTTTTTTAGTGGAGTTTTTGGGATCTTCTGTGTAGAGTATCATGTCATCTGCAAATAATGATAATGTAACTTCTTCCTTTCCAATCATTATTCCTTTTATTTCTTTCTCTTGTCTAATCGCTCTGGCTAAAGTTTCCAGAACTATGTTGAATAAGAGTGGGGACAGTGGACATCCTTGTCTTGTTCCTGATTTTAGAGGGAAGGCTTTCAGTTTTTGGCCATTTAGTATAATATTGGCTGTTGGTTTGTCATAGATAGCTTTTACCAGATTGAGATAAAGACCCTCTATTCCAATTTTCTGTAGGGTTTTTATCATGAAAAGGTGCTGGACTTTGTCAAAAGCTTTTTCTGCATCTATTGAGATGATCATGTGATTTTTGTCTTTGGTTCTGTTAATATGCTGTATTACATTTATTGATTTACGTATGTTGAACCATCCCTGCATCCCTGGGATGAATCCAACTTGGTCATGGTGTATAATCTTCTTGATGATTTGTTGGATTCTGTTTGCCAGTATCTTATTAAGGATTTTTGCATCTATGTTCATTAGGGAGATTGGCCTGTAGTTCTCTTTCTTAGTTGGGTCCTTCTCTGGTTTTGGTATCAGGGTAATGCTTGCTTCCAGGAATGAATTTGGGAGTATTGCTTCCCTTTCAATTTCATTGAAAAGTTTGAGAAGTAGTGGCGTTAGGTCTTCTCTAAATTTCTTGTAGAATTCGGCAGTGAATCCATCAGGGCCTGGACTTTTCTTTGTTGGGAGGTTTTTAATTACATCTTCAATTTCATTGGTTGATATTGGTTTATTTAGGATTTTTAAATCTTCTTGATTTAGCTTTGTTAATTCATACGAATCTAGGAATCTGTCCATTTCTTGTGCATTTTCCATCTTAGTAGAATATAAATTTTCAAAATAGGTATAGATGATCTTCTGGATTTCTGCAGGGTCCGTCGTGATATCACCCTTTTCATTTTCAATTGCATGGATTTGAGTCTTTTCTTTTCTTTTTTTAATAAGGTTGGATAAGGGTTTGTCAATCTTATTTATTCTTTCAAAGAACCAACTTTTTGCTTCATTGATTCTTTGTATTGTTTTTTTATTCTCCAATACGTTAATTTCTGCTCTGATCTTTATAATTTCCTCCCTTGTACGGGCTTTTGGCTTAACCTGCTCTTCTTTTTCTAGAAGCTCGAGGTTCACCCTTAAGTTGTTTATTTGCGCTTGCTCTATTTTCCTGATATAAGAATTTAATGCTATAAATTTCCCTCTTAGGACTGCTTTCATTGTATCCCATAACTTCCGGTATGTTGTACTGTCATTGTCATTCAGTTGTAGAAAGTGACTAATTTCTTCTTTAATTTCATCTGTGACCCATTGGTTGTTCAGGAGGATGCTGTTTAATTTCCATGTGTTTAGGGAGTTTTTGTGGGATCTTTTGCCATTGATTTCCAATTTCATTGCACTATGGTCTGATAATATGCATGGGATAATTTCAATTCCTTTGCATTTACTTAAGCAGGTTTTATGAGCTAGTATGTGGTCTATTTTGGAGAACGTCCCATGTGCAGCTGAGAAAAATGTGTATTCTGATGTTGTGGGATGGAACACTCTGTAGACATCTACTAAGTCCATTTGTTCAAAAGTTTGGTTCAGTTCTACTATTTCATTATTGATTTTCTGTCCAGTTGATCTATCTTTTTGTGACAGTGGAGTATTGAGATCTCCCAATATAATTGTATTAGTGCTTATTTGATTTTTCATGTCCTTTAGTACTTGTTTTATATAGCTGGGTGCATTAGTATTTGACGCATATATATTTATGATCATTATCTCTTCCTCTTGGATTGTTCCCTTTACAAGGATGTAATGACCGTCTTTATCTCTCTGAATCCTTCTTGGCTTGAAGTTCACTTTGTCTGCAAAAAGAATAGCTACCCCTGCTTTTTTCTGGGTTCCTGTGGCATGGAGTATTGTTTTCCATCCTTTGACTTTCAGTCTATGAATTTCTTTCTGAATTAAATGTGTTTCTTGTATACAGCATATTGTTGGATCTTGCTTCTTGATCCATTTCGCCAGTCTGTGCCTTTTGATTGGTGAATTGAGACCGTTAACATTGATGGTTAAAACTGATATGTATTGACTTGTCATGATATTTTCCTGTTGTTGGTTCCCACTCTTTGTTTTTCTGCTTTCCGGCTATTTAATTATTTGCCCTGCCTGGTGGATTCCTTCTGTTGGGGTTCCTATCTCTTTCTAGAATGTCCTTCAGAATGTTTTGGAGTGCTGGTTTGGTGGTCATAAATTTTCTCAGATGTTCTTTGTCATGAAAGTATTTTATTTCTCCATCAATTTTGAAAGATAGTTTTGCAGGGTACATCAATCTGGGCTGAAAATTATTTTCCTTTAGAGCTTGCAATACATCATTCCAAGCTCTTCTTGAATTGAGGGTTTGTGCTGAAAAGTCAGCTGTGATTCTGATGGGTTTTCCTTCATAGGTGATTTGTCTCTTCTCCCTAACAGCTTTTAAGATTCTGCCCTTCTGTTGAATTTCTGGGATCTTGACTATAATATGTCTGGCTGAAGTTTTTTTTTGATCATGTCTAGTTGGTGTTCTAAAAGCTTCACTTATAGGGGTGTCAAATTCCTTTTCTCTTCCAGGAAAGTTCTCCCTGATTATGTCTTTGAACAAGGTTTTAATGTCATTGGTGCTATCTCCTGCTTTTTCATTTATTCCAATTATTCTTAAGTTGTTTATCTTTGAGTCATCTAGCAGCTGCTGAATTGATTTTTCATGGTCCCTTGCTATTTTTAAGAATTTTCCATTTCATGATCACTAATTGCAAGCCTGTCTTCTATATCTGAGATCCTGTCCTCGCATTGGCTTATTCTGCTACAAATACTTTCAATGGAATTTTTTATCTCTTGAGTATCTGCTTGAATCTGCCTTATGGATTCCATTTCTTTCCTATGCTGAGCATTCATGGTTTCTATAGTTTTCTTAAGTTCATCTATTTTTTTGTCTGTATCAGCTATAGTGTCCTTAAGCATGGTCTTCGTTGTAGACATTATCTCTGCAGTTATCTGTGAGATTATTTCTGTTTTAATTTTTTCCAGAACCTCATTCAGTTGCTTTGTTGTCACCACTTCAGATAGGCCAGGTGGGTGGCTTTCGGATTGTCCCACCTCGTTGCTCCCTAGGTTTGCCTTTGGTGAATTGGATGTGTGGGGTTGCATCTTGTTTAAGTGTCGTCTCATTTTTTCTTTCTTTAATTCCTGGGGTGATGTTTGCAAATTACCTATAGTAGGTTACTTTATTGCTAGTGTTTAAGATCTTTAGAAGATGACTACTTCTCTGCAGTATCTTCCAAGTGGAGCTTCCTTTTAGGTTTTGAGCTTTCTGCCAGATCCTACCTCTTCAATTCGTTGGGTATGCGAAGTTGCTACCTGTTTGGCCCAGTCCTTGATTCTTTGGTACTGTGCCACTGTATTTTCTGTGTCCCTTAGTCAATCTCAATCATGAAATATCAGGAAGGAAAGATGTTTAGAACAATTATTTCACATTTGGCTATAATGTTAACTAAAGCATCAAACACAGCCTAGAAAATGACAGACTGAGCTAACCAGTTATTTACCACTTTTAGCTGTATAGAGTTGCGGTTATATAACAAAATCTAAAACACACCAGAAAAATTATATGCAGTATACAAGTCCTGTGTATGGCAATTTTTCCCCTGAGGAGTTTAAATTTAAAATGAGTTAAGGAGGAAATAGAGTATTGGGAGAAGAGGAAGGAATTAGATGTAAGGTTAGAGGACCAAGAGGGATCCCACTAAAATTGGGACACTAGTGCAGAGGACAGGTGGTAGAAAGAGAAGGAAGGGATAAAAGGAAGAACAGATCACAACCACAATCACAAAGAAGTTAGAGGCGCTATTTACACTCATATAAAAAACCGGAGAGAATAATGAAGGAAAGAGCAAATACACATACAGAAACAAAAACGAAGATAAAAACAATAAAACAGACAGATCAAAAATATAACCCCACCAAAAAACAAAACAAAACAAAACAAAAAGAAAAAAAAAACCCTTCGCCAGAACAAAAAACAAATCAGTGAGAAAAAAAAATAATAAAAAATAAAAATAAAAATAAAAATAAAAAAAAATAAAAAGAATCAGTTCCAGGTGTTGACTCTGCTGTAGGCAGTTACCCTGTGGTGACAGAGTCCTGTTCTGTGCAGGTCCGTTTCAGTAAGCCAGGAGCGCCCTCTGGCGGGCGGTGAGCAGATGCGCGTACTTTCAGGCAGAGACCAGTCTAGCTCGCCTCCGCTCTCAGCGCCCTTTCACGATCCCTGGGCCTGAGAGGCTCAGCGTGCTGTCCGAGCGCGGATTCCCTGCACTGGTTCCCGCCGCTCTGGTTTTTCGCCACGCCCCCCACAATGGCGCCGGGCCAGTCGCTCTCTGGCGCGGGACAGGTGTGGCTGAGAGTCCAGTCTCGTTCGCCTGCTGACCTCAGCACACTTTCGTGGGCCTGAGAGGCCCCGTGCTGCCCTGTCCAGAGCACAAGTTCCCAGAGCAGTTTCCGAGCCGCTCTGAGTTTCGCCACACCCCCCACAATGGCGCCCGGCCGGTCGCTCTCTGGTGCGGGGCAGCTGTGGCTGAGAGACACTCACCGCTGGTCAGCGCCGTTCTCCGCCGCTCCCCTGCCCCGCCGCTGTCTCAGGATCCTCCGTGGGGGCTCCCTGGGCGCCAGCTGCCACCGTGTGTCCGCAGAATTGAGCTTCCGCGGCGCTGCAACTCCCAGGATAGTGGAAGGTGCGCGCGTGCGGTCTGCTCCTTCTTTCCTTCTTCTTTGTTGGAAGTCACCCTAACCACTTTTCTTGTAGACAAGCATGGGAATATCTGGATTACAAGTATATGCCGTTCAACTTTAGTAGATAGTAGCAAAGATTTTTTAAAGTGGTTATTGCAATTTACATACCCAAGATCAGTATAGAGGGGTTCCAGTTACTCCATATCCTCATCAATATTTTATATTAACAGTCTTTTCCCTGACTATCAATGAGGTTGAACACTTTTTTTTTGTATTTTTACTGGGCATTTTGCTGTCTTCCTCGTGAAATGCCTTTGTAAGTCTTTTAGCATTTTTCTACTAGACTATACATCTTTTATATTGATTTGTAGAAATTTTATTGACAGGATCCCTTCACCTATTATTTGTGTTAATGCATTTTTTCACCTTATAGTTTGCTTTATTATTCTTAGGTGTCTTTTAATGATTAGAAATCCTCGTTTTTTATTAGTACATGTTTGCAATACATAATGATTACTTGTTTTTTTTTTTTTGTGTGTGGGTACCGGGGGTCGACCTCAGGACCTCATGCGCCAGCAGGCGCCTGTGCCACTGAGCGATATCACCGGCCCTTTTTTCATATGTAGGTTCCAGGAGTTGAACTAGGGCCCTTGCGCTTGCTGGGCAGGCGCTTACGCCGCTGAGCCATCTCACTGGCCCTGATTACATTTAATATAGCACAATTTATCAATTCTTTTCTTTATTTTTAATGAATTTTTATCTTTTAAAAGAATGTTTCCCATCTCTGAGGTCTTAAAAATGAGCTCTTCATCATTTTTTGGATTTTTGTTTTGCTTCGTTTTCCCTCTCACATTTTCCACTTAGAACTATTTTTCTTGTCCGGTGTAAGGCAGGGGATCTCATTTCATTTTTCCCATGTTTACATCCAAATACTTCAGCACTGGCAGCCTCATCATAAATCAGGTCCACATATGCCTACTGTATGGCATGCAATATATGGCATGCAATTCAGTAACACATTATTTTTTTTTTACTTTAAAATTCTCTCCTACATACCCCTTAACCTTTCTTTCATAGTTTTCTTCTTTTCATCTCTTTGTGCTATCTTTCTTTCTTCAGTGGCATCTAATGTCAAGTTCATCTTGTTCACTAATTATTACTTCAATGATCATGTTTTCTTTCTGGTATTAGAAAGTGCTGTCTAATCTGAAGTCTCTCCTGTCCACTGAGTTTTTTCTTTTAATGATCATATTTTGCATTTTAGAATTACTTTCCTTCTTCCTTTGTGTAGCATTTCAATTTCTTATTTTATGCCTTTAATTCAATTCTTGGTAGGATGCACATAAATCTGCTCTTTGTTATGCTACTGACAATCCCCCACATGAATTGTTTGCTAACGGCCTTTTTCATTTTAAATTGTCAGCTCATCTGCAGGTGAGCTTTCCTGGCAAATCCTGGAGCTTAGGCGATGGTAGTGTTCCTACAGAGTGAAAAACTTTACATTTTCCTAACACCTCAGATGTAGCACTGACCTGGAACCAACTTCAATTGTTGACCGAGTTTCTATTTCATGCTGTTTAAATTTGGACTCAAAAAAGAGGGCAAGAGGTAGGCTCCGGGTTAGAATTTCTCAAGTGAAACTTGAAAAAAAAAAATCAAGATCCAAGTGTGGTGGCACATGTCTATAATCCCAGCACTTGGAAGGCTGAGGCAGAAGGATCATTGTGAGTTCAAGGAAAACCTGAGCTACACAGTGAGTTCAAGGCCAGCTACATAGCAAGACCCTGTCCCAAAACAAACAAACGAAAACAGATCACGATCGAGTACCTTGTCATTTCTTTTTGCTAATGGTTGGGGTTTTGGTTTTGGTTTTGGTTTATAGTGCTGGAGATCAAACCCAGGGCCTTGCACATGCTAAGCAACTACTCTAGCTCTGAGCTGTACCCACCTTCCTATTCCTGGACAGTTTTTTATCCCTTCTAGGTTAGTATCAAAATTCAAGACCCTAGAAATAATTAAATATAATGATTTACACATCTGCATCTCAAACTGCTTCAGCATTACCACAGTACTTACCTCATTTTTATTTTTAGACTTCCTTTTTATAGTCTATGATGTATCTGTATCTTTATCTAAATCTTTATTTATAAGCATTTTGATTGTTTTCAATTTTTTTTTACTCTAATAAGTAACTTTTATAAACACTCCCTTAAGTATTGAGTATTGTATTATTTAGGATACACTATAAAGTTGAGGTTAGACCAGTAATTAGTACCACTCTTCCAAACTGTATGAAATTTTTATTGGCATTTAGTAATCCAGAGAAGTCAATTAGAGTCAAGCGAGTTGAGTCCCGCTCCCCACAAAATGTGCAATAAAAATATAATATAGCAAAAAATTTTGGAACATCGGTAAGTCACTGAAAATATGATACAATCTAAAGGTAAAGGGAAGCAAAGGCAGCAGAAGAATCAAAGTTGATAAACAAGGGAACGAACATTCTAGTTGGGTGGACCTCAATGAAGAAAATCCAGCTGACCGAATACATAGTTAAGGACAGGTGGCAGTGGTCAGAAAAGAGGACACCTAGATAAGGGATTTCAGAAGCAAGATAATTCCTAGATGATGAAAAGCACCAGAGAGGTCCACAGGAGACTGATCTGCAACGCAGGTGGTGGATTTCAGAGATGAAGAAATAAGGAGAGGAAAGAGCCCTGAATCAGATCATCTCCATGGACACTGAGTCTCTTATGATGATGAACTCAAGAATAAAACTTTGAGACAAATGTTAAAATTTTCACAGAAAAAGAACATCCAGGACACATGAAGGTGTTAGTACTAGGAAAATGGTGGTAGGCAGTGGAAGCTTCTAAGGAACAAGAGATTTTATAATAGAAGAAGGAATGATGGTTTGAAAAGAATTGGATGAAGCAAGAACTTATATACCACCCCCAACCCTGAATTACTTTAGAGTTTGAGAGAATGAACAGCCTCTACTTGAGATACAAAAGAAGCAAGATCCTCAAGGTAAGTCTAGCTTACAGTTAAAGCCAGGAGAAGCAAGAAACAGTCGGTGAAGAAGCAAAGGAAGCAGGAACACTTAATAATCCTAAAGCTGGACATCCAGAGTACAAATGAAATTTTATGAAGAATGAGAGGAAAGTGGGTTTTGGTCAAAGGAGAAAAATCAGAATGTTATCGTGATCAGAGTTTGAGAATGGGGAGAGAGGGGCATATGATATGGATGGTGATCAAAGAATCCAGGAATGTTAAGGAGAGAGGGTTGTTGCAGCAGGCAAAAGCCTCCTTAATCAGCTACATGGAGTTAGGCATCTCGGGTAGTGATGAACATCTAAATGTAGTCATTAAAAACTCAAGAGTGGGCAGTCAGCTTGCCAGCTTTGACTCTAGGTTTCTGGTTCTGGTTAAGGGGCAACAAACCATCAGACCAAGAGATAAGCTAGGGAACATGAAGTTCTGCTGTGAAGCAGCTCTGCCATCTCTCAGCGCTCTGTGCCATTCTGTGCTCATTCCTACATACCCCATGCTCTCGGCCCAGTTCTAGTCCCACTTGCTTTGTTATCCACTCTCTGCCTATTACAGTTCTCTCTCTGGTCTTCAGAATCCTCCATATTGGTAAAATGGATATAAGATCATCCTTTCTTTAACTGACCTCACTCATGTAGTAATAGAAATGATGTGACAGGGCTTTGGACCAATTAAATCGACTCTGGCACTGACTTATTGCCATTTTCCTGATTCCTGCTTCAGGATGCTCTCCTGGGCCCCAAGCACTTAGGTCAATCCCAGCCTTTTGATGAGTATTTGACTATCATGAGGCAAAACAGATGTCACCCCAAGAACAAGGGTTAACATCATAGCCCCATTTCTTCTCTTTGGTGTTTCCTGTGTTCACTCATAAACCTAGACCCTGGGACTCTTTTCCTGGTTGCAGGGTCTCCTCACTGCCCCAGAGGGTGGGACACATGCACATCGCAATGGGCATTCAGTCACGGGATGATACACATGTTGATATGTGAGACAAGTTCTAGAACAGTGCCCACAAAAGCTCACTTGCTCATTTTCACTATACTGGTAAATTGAGTAAGCAGGAGACCTCCAAGAAAATGAAAACATTACCTCGAATTTCCAGGCCCCTACCCAAGCCTCCTCCTCCTTCTATTCCTTTACCCTCTCATCTTCCAACCCACCTCCCTCCCCTGTGTCCTCAGTCTTCTAGCCCTCAGCCTACTCTCCAGTATAACCCACTTCTTTCTGTTTTCTACCCCACTAGTTTCCCTCCTCTCACTAATACCATCCCTTCCCACTACTCTGCCTTAAGGATCTCCCTGCCCTGCTCTTCTGTTCTTTCCAGACCCCCCACTCACTGCCATGTTTGTCCGGTTCCCCTTTCTTGTTACTCCTCCATCTTTGCCCCTACTCCTCCTCCTAGCCCTTCTTTCTAGTTCCCTGTTCCTTGGTCCCTACCAACAGTCTAGCCTACCCCCACCAGACCGATGAGTGAGAATACTCATCCTGTGGTGCAGCTCAAAACTGTCTGCAGACCCAGCAGTTGGACTGGTGGCCATGAGGAATGCAGAACAAGCCAACCTTCAGCCTGGATCATCTCTCCATTAGTTACAAAAATAATTTCCCCCCAAAAAAAGAATAATTTCCCTGAGCAGTTCCTGGGTATCTTACTACTATCTCTGTTTTTCCTTCACTCTATCATAATAATCCTCTTTGGATGCCAGCAACATCTTTAACAACTCTCCTTTTCCAAAGAGTCCCTTCCCCTCCTGCCAGGTCAGCCACCCTATGGAGTCTCCACATTTGTAACTGGCTTCTCTTTGGAACTAGACAATAATCACAGAGCAAACTGCAGGAGCAGTGACAGAGAGGAGAGAGAAAATCAAAAAGGGGAAGTCTAGGAGGCTGAGCCCATGGATCTGCCCTAGGTTCAAGTGAGGGCAAGAAAGAGTGACCCTGAGAGCACACACAGGGCACAAGCCTTCTACCATAGAGAGATGGGGACTCAAGGTTGTTTTTTTTTTTTTGTTATTGTTGTTGTTTTTTTCCATTCTATTCTAGTCTGGTTCCTTCCAGACTGGATTTTTCCTCATCCTAGGCCTCTACAGCCAGGCCAGGGACTTTCTGCCCTTGAGAAATGCCACTGTGTTACCATAGCCCTAAAGGTTGAGCCTCTCGGTCAGCAACCTTTGCTCCAAGATGTGCAGTCTAGGAGGTAAGACTGTGTTTCAATCCTGCAGGAGTCGGGCAGAGCACCCAGCACTTACAGGAAGAAGTGCTGAATCCAAAAGGAGAAAGAGCTGGCTAGAGAGCTGAAGAGTGATGACTCTTCAAAGAGAAAAGAAGGGGTAGGAGGTCTAACTTTTAGTGAATAGGGGAGGATACTGAAGAGAAATTATGTAATGACAGTTGTTGAATATAAATAATGAATCAGTTAGTCAGTAATTACTAAAGGCCACAAGGAAGAATTTAAGGGGGGAACTACTGCTGTAGGTATAGGCTATAGGATTTTTCAGTGAGAGAGATAGATTGGGCTCAACGTTGAATACAGCACAGAAAAAGTGCGGGTTTATGGGTAAGGATCAAGGCGTGGAGGTCAATAGATAGAAAAGTACTAAGAGAAAACCAGGGAAAAAGGGGGATTCTAGCTAAACTGAGTCTTTTCTTTTCTTTTTTTCATAAGATTGGCTGAGGGTTTATCAATTTTATTTATTCTTTCAAAGAACCAACTCTTAGATTCATTAATTCTTTGTATTGTTTTCTTAGTCTCCATTGCATTAATTTCTGCTCTAATCTTTATAACTTCCTCCCTTGTATGGGCTTTGGGTTTGTCTTGCTCTTCTTTTCCTAGAAGCTTGAGTGTAACATTAGGTTGTTTATTTGTGCTTGTTCTGTTTTCCTGATATGAGAATTCACTGCTACAAATTTCCCACTTAGAACTGCTTTCATTGCATCCCATAAGTTCCGGTATGTTGTATCTGCTTTCTCGTTTAGTTGTAGCTATTGTTTAATTTCCTCTTTAATTTCATCTGTGACCCATTGGTTGTTTAGGAGGGTGTTATTTAATTTCCATGTGTTTATGGAATTTTTGTGGTTCATTTGCCATTAATTTCCAATTTCATTGCACTATGGTCAGATAATATGCATGGGATCATTTCAATTCCTTTGCATTTACTTAAGCATGTTCTATGGGCTAGAATATGGTCTATTTTAGAGAATATCCCATGTGCAGCTGAGAAGAATGTGTATTCTGATGATGATGGGTGGAACACTCTGAAAATATCTAAGTCCCTTTGTTCACAGGTTGGGTTCAGTTCTTTGCTGATTTTTTTTTTTTGTGTGTGTGTGTGTGGGTACCAGGGGTAGAACTCAGAACCTCGCATGCCAGCAGGCGTCCATGCTGCTGAGCAATATCACCGGCTCTTTTTTCGTATATGGGTACCAGGAGTCGAACTCAGGACCTTGCACTTGCCAGGCAGGCACTTATGCTGCTGAGCTATCTCACCGGCCCCCTTTGCTGCTTTTTTGTCTAGTTGATCTATCTCTTTTTCACAACAGTGTATTAAGGTCTCCCATTACAATGGTGTTACTGCTTATTTGGTTTTTCATGTCTATTAATAATTGTCTTATATAGTTGGGTGCACCCATATTTGGTGCATACATATTTATAACTGTTACCTCTTGCTCTTGAAGTTTGCTCCTAACAAGTATGTAATGACCTTCTTTATCTCTCTTGATCATTCTTGGTTTGAAGTTCACATTATCTGCAAACAGGATAGCTACCCCTGCTTTTTTCTGGGTTCCTGTTGCATGGAGTATTGTTTTCCATCCTTTGACTTTCAGTCTATGAATTTCTTTTTGAGTTAAATGTGTTTCTTGTATTCAGCATATTGGTGGATCTTGTTTCTTGATCCATTCTGCCAGTCCATTTCTTTTGATTGGTGAATTGAGGCCATTTACATTGATGGTTATAATATGTATTGGCTTATCTTTGTCATGATATTTTCCTGTTGTTGGTTCCCTGCTTTTTCCCTCTGTTTAACTGCTTGCCCTGCCTGGTGGTTTCTTTTGTTGTTGTTCTTGGAATTGTT
Source organism: Erethizon dorsatum (assembly GCA_028451465.1). Lineage (NCBI taxonomy): Eukaryota > Metazoa > Chordata > Mammalia > Rodentia > Erethizontidae > Erethizon > Erethizon dorsatum. The sequence continues at coordinate 100,461,554 of CM051827.1, read as the reverse complement.
GTCATTTTTATCTCTGTCTAGAATATCAGTACTCTTTGTAGGGTTGGTTTGGTGGTCATGAATTTCTTCAGTTGTTCTTTGTCATGGAAGTATCTTATTTCTCCACTAATTCTGAAAGATAGTTTTGCAGAGTGCATCAAATTGGGTTGGAAGTTGGTTTCTTTCAGGACTTGAAAGAAATTTTCTTTCAGAACTTTCATTCCAAGCTCTTCTTGATTTGAGGGTTTGTGTTGAGAAGTCTGCCATGATTCTGATGGGCTGTCCTTTGTAGGTGATCTGTTTCTTTTCTCTAACAGCTTTTAATATTCTGTTCTCATGCTGAATTTCTGGAATCTTGATTATTATATGTCTGGGTGTAGATTTATTTTGGACATGGCTGTTTGGCATTCTATATGCTTCATTTATTTGTAGGTCAAATACTTTATCCATGCTTGGGAAGTTTTCTGCCATTATTTCTATGAAAAGTTTTTTTTTACGGCATTTATGCTGTCTCCAACCTTCTCACTGACCCCAGTCAATCTTATATTATTCTTCTTTGAGTCATCTTGTAGCTGTTGGATTGATTTTTCATGGTCTCTTGCTATTTTTAAGATATCTTAGGGCCGGTGAGATGGCTCAGCGGCTTAAGCGCCTGCCCGGCAAGCGCGAGGGCCCGAGTTCGACTCCCGGATCCCACATACGAAAAAGGGGCCGGTGATATCGCTCAGCGGCACGGGCGCCTGCTGGCGCGCGAGGTCCTGAGGTCGACCCCCCGGTACCCACAAAAAAAAAAAAAAAAAAAAAAAGATATCTTTCTTTTCATGATCACTTGCTGCAATTCTGTCTTCAAAATCTGATATTCTATCCTCTCCTTCATTCAATGTGTTGCATATACTTTCAGTGGAGGTTTTAATCTCTTAGATTTCTGTTTGGATCTGTTTTACAGATGCTATTTCTTTCCTATGTTGGGCATTTTTTGTTTCCATCATTGTTCTAGGTAGGTTCATCTATTCTTTTTTCTGTGTCTTCTCTAATATCTTTGATTTTAAGCATCATTTCTTTTTGTACCTGACGTTATTTTCTCTATAGCCTTTTCCACTTGTTTTTTCACTTCTGTTGCTATGATTTCAGAAAGTTCCATTATTTGACTTCTAATTTCATCTGTCTCACTGTATTCCAGGCTTGTCCTGGGTGGGCTGGGGAGCTGGGGTTGCATTTTGCTTCTGTGTCTTATCATTTTTGACCTCATACTATCACGGCATTATCATACAGGGGAGAAAAATTGATTATAACATGTATGACATCCTAGCTAAAGCAGTACGGTTAGTAGTTTCAAGTACAGCTTAACTACTGACAAACTATGATAACCATTAACCTGCTACCTCCAATCACAGGAGCAAACTCTAAAGTTATATAACAAAATCAAACATATACCATGTACTTGTATGCAGTGATTTTCCCCTTAGTGGAGTGATTTTACCCTTTTGCGGGGGGGGTGCGAGGGGGTTAAGATGGGTAGGGGACAGGATAAAGTGATGTATGAGGTCAAATATAGTAAAGAGTCAAAGCTGGAAGTCAAAGGATGATCACCTGAGTTTTGGGAAAATGAAGGACACAGTAGGGAAAAAATGAAATAGAATGCGAAGGAGTAATCAGAAAGGGAAGAGACAGTGTTTACTCACTTGAAAGTTTAAATTCATAAAGTAGTTGAGGAAGGAAAGTGGATCAATAGCAGAAAATGAAAAAGAAAGGTAAGAAACCTAAACAGTGAAAAAAAGAAGGACGAAAGAGAAGGAGAATGGAAAAGAAGAAAGAAAAACAAGTAGACCCATGAAAGAGAGGGGAGGAAAAAAAAACCCTAAAACAAAAATAACCACAAAATACAAGACAAAACAAGATGAATTCCAACCAGACAGGAAAGGGGTAGCCAATTACACAAACAAGGGAGAATAAAAGTAGTAAAATACCTCTGGCATTTACAGTTCTGTGATAGTATCCATGTCAGATCCCAGAAATGTGCTGTGTACTCCAGCCAAGTTTGCCATGGGAGTTGTGCTGGGTATGGAGCTGGGTGTGGGGGCTGGGACTGGTCTTCTGTTGGTGGAGTTCTCCAGAGCCCAGCTGCTGGCTCCTCACTGCTGCTTCAGACACTTCCACGTTGCTGGTCTCGCTGATTACTCCACGCGCCCAAGGCTGGCTGTCCTCGGTCTCCAAGTTCTGGTCAGTCTGCCCGCCAAAGGCGTGTACACATATTTAAAGGATAGAAGGTTGATAGAGGAGGGTGGAGGAAACCACAAAATCCAAACTGAATGGGATGGCTTTGAACGTAGAGCTCAGGCCTCCCAGAATGCTAGAGCCAGAACTCCCTGACAGCAGGGTGTGGAGCAAAGAACTGCAAGTGGCATTGGTAGGAGTCCACAGGTAGTCCCCACTCCACACACGCAGGGGAAGCCAGGTTTATAACATCTCTCCCACACAGGAGGCTAGAGGCTTTTTCTTGGAAAAATAAAACAGTCACAGGGCTCAAGGCAAGAAAGCACAAGAGTAGGGGTGAGGCATGGTCTGAAAACATAAAGATCTATTCATTTTCACCCTACATTTGAAGCTGAAGTGTTTTTCTCTGGAAAAATGAAGCTGCTTTAAAGACATCCACACAGTATATTTGAGGGTCCCTAAAGGAAAGAGCCAGGGAAGTCAATTTCCCTCTCATGCCACCAAGCACTCCTCCTGAACCTCGTCCTGCTGAGCCAGCCCCTGCCTCAAGCTGCAGCCACCTCTGCTTTTCTCAGCCTTTGCAGACAGGACTCACCTGTACACTGCCAGCAGGCCACGGACCTCTACAGGGTGAGCAAAGGAGCCGGTGGAGCTGTGTGAGCAGGAATCTGGTCTCCTGCACTCCAAGTTGCTGCACTTTGCTGAGAAAAGGGTGGCAGGCATGAGGGATGCTAGGCCACCAGCTCCTCGCCAAGCTAAGCAGCAAATGCCTGGGAAGGGAGGAAAAGCTAACAAGGCAAGAAGTCTGAGGAATCCTCACAGCAGACAAGCATGTAGTCTAAGTGATTACGAAGATGTCACTGAGTAGACATTAGGAATAGGGACAAAACCTGCAGAGGTCACTAAAGAGATAATGGAATGGCCAGATAAAGTGTGCTGCCACCAAAGCCCCAAATGATAAGCATGATTTCTAGAAAGTCAATGTTCCCAGCTACCATTAAGCCAGATCCTTAACCATTCTGTGTTCCAAAACAGCATTGTCTTCAGACAAGGTCAAAAGCCAATGCTGACATTCAAAAGGTGTCCCCAAGCCTTTGATGAGGCTCAGCTTTACAAGTAGCAGAGACCGTGAGACAGAGCAGCTTGTTACCTTGCCCTTGTGTATAAACTGAACCATGATGAAGATACCAGCAAAATGAAGAAAAAGGCTCAACCAAAGGCTAAGGGGACTTACAGAACACTGGAGAAAGCAGCAAAACGTGGGGAAGAGCAGATTTAGGAAAGGCCAGAGTGGCAAGGCCTCAAGAGTCACACAAGAAGGCTCAAATGATATGCAGCAGCTCAGTTTGGTGATGTCCTGTCTTTCTGGTTGAATGCCTAAATCAAGGGAGTGGGGCAGAATGGCCTGGATTCACAGAAATGCCTTGGCTCAATGCAGTTCTAAGCAGTGAAGCTCCTTTAGCACTGCAGAACCTAGAAGTAATAATGAGCTTTCAGGATGTGGCCCAGATCCCAGCAAACAGTTTTCAGAGCAACCCAACAGCTATGAATCTTAATAATTCACTGGCCAAATATTGAGGGCACACATGCCTTTTTGACAAAGTCTCCTTCCCCAAAGAAAAATAACTATCCAAATCAGTTATTGTATAGCACAGTAATTCAAACCAAGTAACTTTTTCCTCCTAACAGAAAACTATCTGGAAAACCCCTCTGACCTAATATACCATTAGTATTAGCATAATATACCATTAGTATTAGCATAATATACCATTAGTATTTTCAGATGTCTTCCTATTTCTTGGTTATGACAGATTTGAACTATAAAATGGGCATCTTAAGACAATGTAATAGCTCATGTCTGCAATCCCAGCACTCTGAGAGGTTAAGGCAGGAGGGTCTCAAATTTGAGCCTAGATTGGGCAATTTAGTGACTTCATGAGACCCTGTCTCAAAAAAAACAAACAACAAAACAATTTCAAGTAGCTTAGTGTGAAGGCCCAGGGTTCAATCCTCAGACCCACAAAAAATTAATTAACGGGCCTCTTACCATTCTTTTAAACTAGAAAGTATAGAAAGCTCAAAGAAAAGTGAAAGTTAATTTCTTTCATTCTTTGTTTTTGAGACAGGGTCTCACTCTGTAGTCCAGGCTGGACTTGAACTTGCTACGTGGCCCAGGCTGGTCTCAAACCCACAGTGCTTCTCCTGCCTTAGCCTTCCGAGTGCTGAGATTACAGGTGTGTTACACCAAACCTGGCTGAAAGTTAATTTCTAAATTTTAGAATATACTAATCATTGTGGCTTTTTCCTTTTGCTTGATTGGATAAAGAAATTAAAGCATAGGGTAATGCATTTAATTAGAAGAAAACATTGCTCAAGTAGGTATATTTTGTCTTAGGATACTGCTTTTTAATTATTAGTGTTAAGAATACAGGCCAGGGGCCGGTGATATACCTCAGCAGCATAAGCGCCTGCCTGGCAAGCGCGAGGTCCTGAGTTCAACTCCCGGTACCCACATGAAAAAAAAAAAAAAAAAAAAAGAATACAGGCCATGGTCCACCAATATATAAAGTTTGGTCAAGGACAGAAGGAAGTTTCAGCAGTGAAACTTCCCCACTGTGTATCATAGTAGCCCATATATGGAAATTCAGAATAGATTAGTAGTGAGCAATGAAATCCTGCATTGTGTGCAAGATATCTATAAATGCTACATAGTCTTGGTTCTGTCACCAAAGGTTTATTATCCACTCTGCTTCTTTTCTATGTCCTTGTTTTGATTTTTACTGAGCTAAAGCGTTTTTTCACACATCATCAGTGCTGCCATTATCTGTAGCAACACTCTATGGGCATATCTACACTGCGGGTAATCCAACCAGTAATACGGTAGGTGATATGAAAGACAAGGACCAGACATCATTCTGGCCACAAGAGTTGGTTTGTATGCATGCATTTGGGTTCCAATGGTTTCTGGAAGATACTATTCGGCATTTCGGTCTTCAATATAAAAAATATATCAATTACAATTTAACTTACATGCATTATCATGAGTATCATTTGAGGAAAGCACAGAAAGGTAGTTGACATGGAGAGATGAATCAAAGTTTTATGATCCAGTGTAAACTGTAAAATGATTAAACCCTGGTTAGTTTTCATCACAAGGCTATTAGCTCTGAAAGCAATCATTTTGCACTGCTGTAGTTCTTTAAAGAGTGATTGCATTTCTTCTGCTTTCACGTCCTTCAACTACACCACAGAAAAAGAAAGGATGACTGATCATTGCACATCTGCTATTGGTGTAGTGACTGGTGGACTAAAGAGCTAGCAGCTGAAACTCACGCATATTGGAACTGAGCAAAGCAAGAGTTGCATGGGCTCTTTCTCAGGAACTACCGGATTCCTATCTTTCAATGCATAGGATTAGATTTTTAAAGCAATAGGAAAGGATAATACTGCCTGCATCCTGATCATACTTTGAAGGCTAGCATGGTACGTGTTACGGTTTGTGTCTAGATGTTCTCCCAAAGCCTCATGCAGTCATAGGTGAGGCTTTTTGGAGGTGCCTGGATCTGGAGTGTGATGTGGGGATCAAGGATGCGTGATTACCGGGCCGGTGAGATGGCTCAGCGCCTGCCTTGCAAGCGCAACGGCCCGAGTTCGACTCCTGGATCCCACATACGAAAAAGGGGCCAGTGATATCGTTCAGCGGCACGGGTGCCTGTTGGCGCGCGAGGTCCTGAGGTCGACCCCCCGGTACCCACAAAAAAAAAAAAAAAAAAGTGATGCGTGATTACCAAATTAGCCCACTCATTGATTTGGCATAGTTCTGAGTAGGATTAAGAGTGCCCCACCCTGGGTATGAGTGCTACTTGCCCAAAGGGCAGGTAGTCTGGATAAAAGGGGCGGAAAGACGATGCTAAGGTCCCTTGTTTGTTTTATTGCCTTTTGCCCACTATGAACCGTTTCTCCTCTGCATGTCTGTCTGCCATGACACCCTGCCTTGGAGCCAGCTGACTATGGACTGAAACCTCTACAAACTGTGAGCTAAATAAATCTTTCCTCCTTTAACTTTGGCTGTTGGGTATTTTGTCTCAGCAACGAGAAAGACAGCAGAGGAAGTGATGCAAAGGAGCTGAGACTATAGAAGATAGCTGAGACTAATGAAAGGGACTCCATTTGTAAACTTTTGCTCTACAACAAAAAGGGTGGGAAAAGAGGAAGGGTGGGAGCAAGGGAAATAGCTTTCAAATCCTTTAAAAAAAAACATTTAGCATTGATAACTTACATTTGGCCTTACCAGTGCAAACTGTTCTTTCTTAAAACTCACAACATCCCACACATAATTCAAAGTTTCTACATGCTTCTGAAGCTCTTCAACCTCATTCACTAATATTGCAAATGGACAAAAATAAGACAAGATAAAATATTTTGGGCTTCTGAAAACAACCAGTGTGATCAGAATTTTGTTAGTTGAAATTAGTTTATAAAATACACTTACTTTGTTCTAGAAACTTGGTATCATATGAAACCAGAATTGTCCTTTGTATGTACTAATGCTGCTATAAGAAGAAATGTGAAAATTATTTTTTCTACTTAATATAGAGTTAACAGATATTTCTAGCTTCCTTTAAGGTTTCAGAACTGGAATGGAGAGGGAGGGCAGGTAGTACCTCTGCACAGCTTGCAGTCAGGGTCTTAACACCTGTCAAGTACAGACAACCACCAAGGCTCAGCAGACACCAGGGAAAGCCACCCCCTATGATTTGGATGTGTGTTCTTCCCCCAAGGGTTTATGTACTGGAGGTTTGGTCCCAAAAGCAGCAGTTACTAAGAGGTGATGAAACCCTGAAAAGGTGAGACCCATAACAAGGCCATTAGGTCACAGGAGCATTGCCCTTGGATGAGATTCACGCTGGTTTCAGACTTCTCACAAAGTCAAGTTATTAGAAAAGCGCAAGCCTAGATCCTAAATTTCTCCAGCTTCCTGTCTTGTTATGCGATTTCTTTTTTTTTTGGTGGGTACCAGGGGTTCGACCTCAGGACCTCGCGCGCCAGCAGGCGCCCAGGCCGCTGAGCGATATCACCGGCCCCTTTTTCGTATGTGGGTTCCGGGAGTCGAACTCGGGCCCTCGCGCTTGCAAGGCAGGCGCTTACGCCGCTGAGCCATCTCACCGGCCCTTGTTATGCGATTTCTAATCATGCTCCCACATTCACAGTACCAGCAGCCATGAGGCCCTCATCAGAGATTTAAAAGATGGGGTCGCCCAATCTTGGAACTTTAAGCCTCTGAAACTGTAAGCTAAATAAACTTATTTTATTTATAAAGTGCCCAGCCTCAGGTATTTTGCTATAGCAACAAAGAATAGACCAATGCACTACCTACTCAACATAATCCTAAACAAGGGTGTATTATTAAATACAGAATTGGATTATGCCATGGCAAGCAATGTCCTAAGCTTTCTACACATATGAACTCAATGCTGAAAGCCAAAGAGATAGATACTATACTATGTCTACCAGCGATGAAAAAGCACAGAAACTTCACTTGCCAAAGATCAAACAGCAATAGAAAAACCCAGAGTCCAAGCTTTACTTTCTACAAGACTGCTCAACATAAAAAAAGCAGAAGACAAATATGGCACTTCTCCCTTGTATGTAGATGCTTTAGCAATTGGATTGGAATGCAGAACAGTGATTACAAGATGCTGGGAAGGGTGGTGGGAGGGAGAGGATGGCTGGATAGTAGGTACCACACACATTTAGAAAGAAGAAGCCAGGCGTGGTGGCACATGCCTGTAATCCCAGCACTTGGGAGGCTGAGGCAGGAGGATTGTTGCAAGTTCAAGACCAGCCTGGGCTACAAAGTGAGCTCAAGGCCAGCCTGAACTGCATAGCGAGACCCTGTCTCAAAAAGACAAAAAAAAAAAAAAAAAAAAAAACTAAAGAAAGTAGTAGTAAGTTCTGATGTTCTATAGCACAGTGGGGTGGCTATTGTTCAAGATAACTTATACTTTATGAAAAAGTGAGAGGACCATGAAGACTTCAAAGAGAAAGTACTGCTGAGATGAAAATGTTAATTATTCTGATCAGTCGATACTATATACATGTACTGAAGTATCACATTGGATCCAAAAAATATGTACAATTAAAATAATCAATTTTTTAAAAAAAGTGTAAGCAAAATGCACAGGGAAAGAGACAGCTGAGGAAACAGGATGGGAACAGAAGAAAATCTTAAAAATTAAAACTATAAATCATATCCTCAGAGATGTATTACTGCATCTGTAGATGATATGAAATGGACCAACTAGAGAATAAACAACTTCAGGGGAATAAAGTAAAAGCTAAAGTGCTGGGCATGGTGGTACACACCTGTAATCCCAGCACTCAGGAGGCAGAGGCAGAAGGATCACCTTGAGTTGAGCCAGCCTGGGCTACATAGTGAGACCTTGAGTTGAGCCAGCCTGGGCTACATAGTGAGACCCTGCCTCAAAATAAAAGCAAATATTCAATAAAGTAATTTGAAAAAATAATCAAAGAAATCTTTCCCCTGGGCCGGTGAGATGGCTCAGCGGCATAAGTGCCTGCCTGGCAAGCACAAGGTCCTGAGTTTGACTCCCAGAACCCACATACAAAAAGGAAAAAAGGGCCGGTGATATCACTCAGTGGCACAAGCGCCTGCTGGCAAGGGCAAGGTCCTGAGTTTGACCCCCAGTACCCACCAAAAAAAAAAAAAAAAAGGAAGCAAACCAACATTAAGGCAGGGCACTTTAAAATTCCAGATCATCAAGAAAAGCTTCCAGAGAGAAGAACGAGAATGACAGAGGCACCTGATTCCTCAGTGCGACACAAGAGGCTGCAGAACAGAGGAGGGCCTTCAACATTTTTAAGGAAAATTTTTGCCAGCCAAATTAGAGGCCATTTCAGAAAAATGGCCTCTAATAATAAAAAGCTGACTTCTCATATTCCCTTTCTTAAGATACTAGCAAAACAGTATGTAACAAAAGAGGCACAAGCTAAGAGGGAAAATATGGGATCCAGGAGATAGTGAAGCCAAACTTAAAGGTCTAGAAGGGACAAGGTGGTAAGTTTTATAGCAGACCTAGCATGGAGCAGGAAAATAAGGTGGACAAAATGATAAATATGTGGAAAAAATAAGGACACAGAGAGAAAATTAGGAAAGAGGAAAAACCAACAGTACCTCAGAGGAAATCAGAGTATAATGCATGTCACCTTATAAGAACTGGCTGTAATAAAACAATTTGGAAGGATGGGGAAGAGGAAGTGAGGGAGGAATAGACTAAATCTTCAACTATCATAAAAGAAAGGTAATTTGGATCGTTGTATATTATTAATAAGCAGCAAAATTGTTTAATATGCAAAGTACTTCTAAATATTTCAGTTCTGAGTTTTTAACCAAAGGTATATGTTTCATTAGTAATTTTTAATTTATTGAAAGAATTTTTACAATTTAAAAAAAGAAAAAGGACAAGAGAGAGGGTCCAATTGTACTGTGAAATTCCAAGTCTTCATCCCTTTTTCCTGTTCTTCATATAAGAAAGATGCTGTTTAACGGGTTCTATTCTTCATCTTCTCTCTTGTTCGTTTTCCAGGTCTCTTCTACACAGAAACAAAACCACATGTGGTCACACCGCACATAACCCTCTACCCTAGACAAAGAAGGGGAGCGAGGATGTGGGGTTGGGAGGAGGCTGAGCCTGCCCCAGCCTGGGCCCCTGGCTCACTTACATTTGATCCTTTCTTTCCGGGCCTCTTAAGGCCTCTCCCGTGTGCTGTCTTGGCCCGGAAGCTGGATACATCATCATAGCTCTCACGGGTGTTCCACTTGGAGCCTTTCTTCTTCCCCCCAAAGCCAAACTTCTGGTTTTTATATCGTCGTTTGGCACTGGGCCTGGACAAAAGGGACCAGACAGATTACCACAGCACTATAAATCCTGGTGAACCTCATGGCCCAATAACCTCAGGTTCCTTTGTGAAAAGCCCCTTAGGCACTGTCACCAGAATTCCATCCCTGGCACACATTTTTACTTGCAGACTCCCTAGACAAGCTCATCTATTTATGATTTTAATTCTCATGGCTGGAAAACAAAGAAAAAGTAGGGAAGGATCTACATAATGGCTTTCTGCTATCTTCAGAAAGCTTTATATTTTCACTCTATCTTGCTAAATCACCCTCAGTTGTTTCTATCCTCACAGATCTGTATATGCAGCTAACATTCAAATGTAGTAAATTTTAAAACTCATCAAGCTCAGCATATACAAAAGTACATGTCATCTCCCATCCTAGACGGGCTCCATGTCCAGTTCACATGCCCACCTTGCAGCTGGTGGTCCCAGTATCTCCCAGTCACCCAGGCTGCTGTCTCTCTGCATCCCATTCAATTACTGAATCCAGCTCATTTAACCTCTTTAGTGTTTCTCCCACCCATTTCCTCTCCTCTTCCTGACTGCACTTTCAGGGTATTACCACTGCTCATCTGAGCTTTTCTAACAGCCAATCAAGTCCCCACTTCCCTCAAGTCCATCTATATGTGTCACTGTTATCTTGTTAAACATGATATAACCTACTCATCACTGCAGGTACAGCCAGCAAACAGTCCAAGCCCCCAGCCCACCTCTCAGCTCCTTACCTCATGCTGCACCCCCCAGTGATGCCAAACACTAGCTGCTCCTCACACCCAACCTGCTGCCTCACATCTCTGTCCCTCTGCTCTTTCACGTTCTTTCTTCTCCAAACCAGCTTCTCTCCTACTTTTCTGGACAATGTTTACTCATCGTTCACACTAGGCTCAGAGGGGCCCCCCTCCCGGAAGCCATCCCCAGACCTGATGCTTAAATAATAGTCTCTAAATGCCTCTATCATAACACTTGCTCTTATAGTAGGAAAATTATCATTTCTCCTAGGCCTGCTGTCCAGGTGTGCAGAAAGCTGGACTAAACAGAACAAAAATCACCAACATTCTCCCTTTTAGTCTTTATGGTACTATAAGTGAGGCACAAACCATTTCCCCATGGGAATAGATGAGGCCATTAACAAGTGACTTGCTCAAAGCTACCTTCCTACTCAGTGGCAGAATCTAGAGCTGAACCCGAGGTCTGTACTCTTTACCATCACACTGTGAGAAGGGAAGCCACACACTGACATAGTGGTAACTTTAAATGAGGCAAACACCTTGTTGTCACCTTCGAAGGCTGACATGGCTGAAGAGACCCATCGCAAGGAACTTAAGTCTTAGCCATAGCAGCAGCTGCCCTCTCTCCACTCAGGGCCATCCCATGAGGTCTCCAAGATGCTCATGCCCTGTTGGCCCATTGCACACCACAGAACCGAACCGAACCGAACCAAACCAAACCAAACCAAACCAAACCAAACCAAACCAAACCAAACCAGTATGCTTCTTACCCCTTCTTCATCTGCTGGCCTTTAGCTCCTGCCTTTGTGCTCCGGGCAACAGGTTTCTGATCTCCCTCAAGGAAATCCAATTTATCAGAGAAGCCTGTGAGTAAAGAAGCATTTTGGTCAGCACTACTGTATTTTTAAAAAAGTTTTTAAGAAGTACTTTGCTCCTTGCACCATTGGCAAAACTTAGGCTCACAGTTCCACATCAATTGAGAGGACATCAAAGAACTTGTGTGTCCAAAATACCTGTAAGGCACCTACTACCCCTCCCTGTTCCCCAACATCCTTAGCAAAGATGTGCTGACCTTTCTGATATTTCTTAATGGCATTCATCATATGTGATTTCTCCTGCTGCCTCTTCTGAAGAACTTCTGTTTGCACCTGTGGTACGAACACAAGGAAATTATTCCAACAGTCTACATTCTCTAAATAATAATAACATATTACAAAACAAACACAGAATGGGGAGGGGAACAAGTGGGGGGAGGAAAGAAGGGAAAAGTAAAAAAAAATGAGAAAAGAAGGAAAACATGGAAACAAAGCTTTGTAAACGGGGAGGGGAGGAGAGGTTGAAGGGAGGGCAGGGGAATGGGGGATAAAAAACAAGTTACATCATGTACAGGTACAGATTCTCCATGATGAATGTGACAGTGACTCACATCTAAAATGCACCAATAAAATCTAATGGAAAGTAGGTAAATAAATAAATAAATGGAAAAAACAAACACAGAAACACACCGTGATTCACACCACTACCATTTAACATTTACTTATAAATGCCCAAAACTATCCTAAGGGCTCTAAGTACATTCTTAGTTCTTCTTCATAACCACTCAATGAAGTTTTACTAAATAAATGCACAGCATGGTTACATTCTTGCCCAAGTTACACTGCAAAAAAGTGCAAAACTAAGACCCACATCCAAGCAGCCCTACTCCAAAGCTTGCACTTTTATCCCAACATACAATCCTGCCTACAAAACTAGCAAATCATGTTTAGATCTACACTGAGTTTTGCCCATTAATTGTAACTGGTCAGATTAAATGTCCAACCCATTGTTACAAGGGATGAAAGTACCAAATCACCCCAGAAAACAGAAAACCAAAAAAGCTTTAAAAACAAAGGAAATCTAATATTTTATTTATATACACATACATATATATATATACACACACACACACACACACACACACATATCTCTCTCAAAAAAAATTAGACCACCCAAAATAAAAGACAAAGACACAAATAAATGGGCAACTGAAATCAGTAGATGCTTTACAGAAGAAGTACAAATGGCCAATATATTCATATATTTATATGAAGAAATGCTTAACATCATTGGCCATTAGAGAAATGCAAATTAAAATGACACTGAGATTCCACCTTACCCCAGAAAGAATGACCATCATCAAGAAATCAAATAATAACAAAGGCTGGAGAGGCTGTGTGGGTAAAAGAACCCTCCTACACTATTGGTGGGAATGTAAACTAGTCCAATCACTTTCAAAATCAGTATGGAGATTCCTCAAAAAACCAAAACTAGAAATTCCATTTGACCCAGCTATTCACCTCTAGGAATCTTCCTGAAAGAGTTAAAGACATAATATTATAGTGATACATGCACACCCATGCTTATAGCAGCACAATTCAAAATAACTAAATCTTGGAAGTGCATATACAGTATGTCCTTCGACAGATGAATGGATAAAGAATGGAGTACTAACTCTGCATAAAGAAAGATAAATGAGTCATTTATAGGGAAATGGATACTCCTTGAGGCCATAATGTTAAGTGAAATAAATCAGACATACAGGCTTAAATATTGCATGATTTCTCTTTTATGAGAAACCCGAAGTACAAATAAAGAGTAAAATAAAAGACAGATGATAGGAAGTAGGGAGGCAGACCCTTCGCAAAGGGGATCAAAAGTAGAGGGAGGCAGGAGGAAGGGGAGGGATAGGGGATGAAAAGAAGAATTAAGATGTGTTATGTACATGTACCAACTGCACACAAGAATATAAACACTATGTACTGTAAACATGCACCCAAAAAAAGAAGGGAATCAAGAGATGGATGGAGAGAGTAAGGAGGGAAGGGAAAGGAGATGAAAAACAGAAATTAAGATGTATTATATACATGTACCAACTCCCCACAAGGAATGTAAACATTATGTACTAATAAAAGGATTTAAATTAAAAAAATAAAAAAAAAAAGGCAGGGTTTCTCAATCTCAACACTACTGCTGTTTAGGAGTAATCCTTTTTTGGTGGGTAAGGCCTTTCCCGTGCATTTTAGGATAGTCAGCAACATCCCTGCCTTCTATCCACTAGACACCAGTAGCACCCTCCGCTCAAGTTGTGACAACTGAAAAATGCCTCTAGAGTGGGGAGCAGGGGAGGCAAAATTACCTCAAACTGAGAAGCACTGCCCAAAGGTTTCCTCAAATAAGAAACAGCAAGACAACGGGCCCAACAGAGTTTTTCTTTGCTCTTTATAAATTAGGTTATACTCAACTAATTGCCAGTGTCTTTGAGATATCAGCCACCCACTTCCAAATCATAGAAACACAAAATCCACAGCAGACCTTTTGCGGAGGAGAAAAACGCTCATCTACCCTTCCTCTGCTGAGGATTCATCAATGAAATGACCCCAAATGTGGACAACTCCAGGCCCAGATCATAAAGATTATACCCAAAATGCTAACAAATGCTTAACATCCATGCAGATCTTCCTCACATTCATTCTTTCCCACAACTCTAATTCCTGTCATCTTCTTTCTTAGGTGCACTATACAATAAAAAAGAAAAACCAAAAAGCTTTCACGGAATGCCTGATCTAGTTTTACATTAGAACCCTGACAGTTATAGTCAAACACTGGGTGACCCTTTACCTTTCAGACTGGATGATAATCAATAGAATAATTCCTCCAGTGACCTGACAATCATGGAGGCCAGTGTGTCACATCCAGGATACAAATCAGAAGTACCTGGGAGGCTTTTTAGAAAAGAGAGAACGCATACAAAGATCCTCAGAAATTCTGGAGCCTAGAAATGTTTCAAAATTTTCCCCTAATTTTGCTGAGACATAATATTTGGAAACCACTGATCTGAATTCAGCTCTTTACCACATGGATGTGGAACCTAAATTCCAGAGTGATCACAAGCTCGCCTGCCATTTCCACAGTACTACTGTGGTATTCAGGTGAAACTGCGCTCTTGAATCCCAACACACACGCTCTACTATGAGAGAGGAAACATGGGATCAAACACACATAAGGCATGGAACCACATCAGACCACTGCAGTCTCATCAGACAGACGTAATTGGTCTCATCCTACTTCTTGCACATTTTCTTTCTCACCTTCTTTCCGTATTTCCTAAGTGCTCGCAGTTGCTTAGCCTTTTCAGACTTCTCCATGGCAGCTTGTTTAGTCTGCAGCTTCTGTCGAATCTAAAATGCAAACAAAATGTTGTCAATCTTAGAGTGCACCAAAACAAGGAACAAATATTCTCAGTTCTGCAAACGATGGTATAAATTATCTACTGTATTCTAACCCATGAGGACAATAAGGTCCAAAAGTTCAGCCCTTTGCCTAATATACCAGTGTCACTGGTGGAGCCAGAGATTAAAAGTGACCTTCCCACTCCCAGTGTGATGTTTGCTCCATTATACAAAAATGTCTGCTTGCAGT
This sequence comes from Erethizon dorsatum, assembly GCA_028451465.1. Lineage (NCBI taxonomy): Eukaryota > Metazoa > Chordata > Mammalia > Rodentia > Erethizontidae > Erethizon > Erethizon dorsatum. The sequence goes on along the minus strand of CM051827.1, from coordinate 100,446,255 downwards.
CCAAGAAAGACCAATTACTCCCCATCCTTTATCTCTATAAAACAACATGCAGCTTCAGTGCCCTTCTCTAATGAGCCACATTGACAAGAAAAACTCCAACAGATATCCAACACCTAGCCCCTTTCACCAAACACACACATTTCAGGTAAAAATAAGAAGTCAGAAGTATGAATGTACAGAGATGTATCTGAGCTGGTCTCCAGATGCAGTTCTTTCAGTACCAGCTAGACAAGAGCTTCATAAAATCTTGCCTGAGACCCAAGGGAAGTATTTAAATATAACCTGGATATATATTAGAAATCCTCTTCCTCCCAAAATTAAATGCAGACCATACTATACCTAATTCTACATTATACTACAATTGAGCCCTATAGTAATCCCTCATTTCCTAGAAAACTGAAGCCAAGAGAATACAAACTGTCTACGGTGACAGCACTGCTCAGTGGCAACAGCAGGACCAGAACACACCATGCCATTACCATGGCAGGAGGGAAACAAGAAACTCACTTTTACTTCAGAGACCATACTTCTTATAGTACTTCTCCTCTTCCTATCATTTAAAATAGGAAAACGTAATCTCACATTCATCTAATGAGTGGTATCTGCCATGACTCTAAAGTAATGAATTTCTGGAAGAGATAATAATTGTCCCTAGCAACCAGCTCCCCAATATTGGTCTTATACTTATTTAAAAAAAAAAAAACATTATAGGAGATAAATCTACTGAATATACTTCAGTACAAAGCTTTGGCTTTCCAGAGAAAAACTTCATTTCTTACCTTTTGCATCTGCTGATCAGACTTGGCCATTTCTGCAAAATAATCAGTGGGCCGCTTGGTAGGGACTTTGAGCTGGTGGAGACGGGGTAACGCTGCAAGCACTGCTGCCTGAGCCTGGCGGTAGCTGAGATTGTAGACAAAGCGCGGAATGAGATGAGGGAGAAAGGCCTCTCAGTTATCCAAGATCAGAAGGACTATCAACATCTGACCTCCACTAGTAAGAACAAAGGAAAAAACTAACAAAAACTGTAATAAAACCTCACTAACTTGATATCCTAGAGAAACTTCACTGTATACCATTTTTCAAAAGGAAAGAAGTGCTGCTAAAAATAAATTAGTAGTATAAAAGGATGACCACGCTATCGGTACCCATTAACACATAGGCAAATGTCAACTATGAATTCTTCTATCACTAAAGAAAAGTCCTCACAAGAACCTTTCATAAGCAAAGTTTGTTCTAGTGACTAAATGCACACGCAAAAACACTGGGCTCTTTTCTTAATCAAAGAAGCTCCCAACTTCCTCTCTATTCCCAAGCTCAAGCTGACTCCCCGGGGTTTCTGAGGGTGAGGACTCACTACTGTCCTCTCTCCCAACCCTCTAGCACAGGAATGCCCCCAACTTCCCCCACAGTGGCAAACAAACATACAAACTCATTTCCCGCTGGAAGTCGTCTTCTGGATTAACAGCTTTCTGGTCCTTGCTCTGAGGTGTTGGCTCAGGTCCACTGATATCCGGCACGGGACCCAGGGTCACATCGAGCCTTTCAACCCATTCTAGATCCCGCTTGAATTCGGCCAAACACTGCTTCAAGCCATTCTAAATAATTCAGACACTCAGCTTAGGGCCCTGAGCTTTTCTCTCCCAAGCCCGGGTGCTAAGCCAACAAGACAAAACGCTAACCAAATACCCTGACGGATAATCAACCCTCCTGACAAATTTGTGGTTCCAGTGACAAGCATCAGCCTCCTAAGCACAACTCCTCCGAATGCGCATCCCATCTCCAAGCAACCTCTGACCCGGCACCCGAGCTCACCACGTTGTTCACTGCCTTCTTGGGCCCCTCGAGCACGACATTGAGGCCTGGCTTCAGGAGTCCGCGGGAAAACGCATCCTGCAACTGCAGGGCACAGTCGGGGTCACAACCAGAGGAAAAAGCCCTCTTCTCCCGCGCCCAGTCCCGCGAGCTCCGCGGTCACCTACCTCTCGGTCCGTGACAAGAGAATCATCGGAATCCGAGTCGGAGCCTGAGAGCGGGGGAGTGTCCATCTCGCAGCCCGCCAGCCCCACGCCTACCGGAAGGAGCGGGTCAGCCGGAGCCCGCGCGGCTGGCACAGACCGGCTCTCACCCGGGATCCTGCCCTCAGCCCGACTCGCACGCGGCGGCTCCACGTGCGCTCGAACTACAGGAGCAGCTACAACTCGCCGTGCGTGCTCAGCTTTTCCAAAGGGACTTCCGCTTCCGGCACTGAGACACACTTCCGGTTTGTGGTTGCTATAGGAACTGCTCCGGCGTTAGGCGGTGCACGGATTGCTTGGGATCCCTAGAGCCAGCGTCTCTGGTTACGTGCGTGGCCTGGTGACCCAGAGAGAAGAAGCAAAAGGTGGGAATGGATCCCTGGGAGTAGTCAGAACGAGGTGGAAGCACTACAGAGGAAAGGAAAGGGGGGACGGAGCCTGGGAAGGGAGTCGGGAGGCTGAGAATGACGGAGGCGGGGGGCGGGGTGCTGAGAATGACTCGGGGGCGGGGCGGGGCGGGGCGGGGCGACGCGAGTTTACACTCACCCGCTGCCCTCTGTCTTTAGCAGAACTCTAGAAGTACCATGTCGACCGTGGTAGCTCAGTCGCTGCATGTTTTTGGTCTTCGATCTCACGTAGCCAACAATATCTTCTTCTTTGATGAACAGATCATTATATTTCCTGCAGGAAATCACTGTGTGAAGTACAATGTGGATCAAAAATGGCAAAAATTCATTGCAGGTACAATCCTGTATCTATTAATGGCATGTGCTTATAGAACACCATAATCTCAACACCATGATTGGAAAAAAATTTTTAGCAAATGGAATATACATATAATTTTATAAATGTAGAGGATATAAATGTAAGCTTGCATTATATAATTATAGATTAATCAAAGACACATAATTAAAACCATATATTAAGTGGTAAAAGTGTTTTTCACTGTAATTTTGTGAAAAAAAATAGCTTGATGAATCTCCTTTCATGCATCTTCAGTATCTTGGTCATCACCAGAGGCCTTTTGGAGTTGTCTAACAGTTATTTGGGGTTTGCTTGTTTGTTTTAAGGGTCTTACTATGCAGTTCAGGCTGGCTTTGAACTCACTATGTAGCCCAGGCTGGCCTTGAACTCTCAGCAATCCTACTGCCTCAGCCTCCCAAGTGCAGAGGGGTGCACCACCACGTCCAGCCTAACAGTTTTAAAAAGCACACCACCTTCATTACTTGAATTCATTACATTGAATCTTTGTATCATGAAGACACTAGAAAATTTATCTATATCACAAATAACTATCTGTATAACATTACAGTTGTTTTTATTCACACTGGTCCTGTAGATCATATTCATGACAATTCAGTCTCTCACCTCTTTCCCACTCTCTTGCATTGAACACATTTTATTGTGACATGTGCATATAAAAGTGTTTATTATGTATATGTAATAGTTAAAGTATTACTATAAAATGAAGATCTTTGAATCCAACCACTCAGGATAGGAAACAGAACTTTGCCAGTTCCAGAGCTTCTCCCCTTTGTCTTTCTCCCACACTCCACACATGCCTCATCTTGGATTTTGTGATTATTTCCTGTAGAGTTTTAGCATATATATGTGTCACTTTATGTAAAATATGCTTTTTTTCTACTTTCTCACTTTATGTAAATTAAATCATAGCATATGTATTCTGTGACTTTTTTTGTTCAACAAAATGCTTCTGGGATTCATACATCTTGATATATAGATATACTGAGTTCATTTTATTCAGTATAGTGTTCTAGCCTATGAATATAATGTCTCAAATATAAATATATATACATATATATGTGTGTATATATATATATAGAGAGAGAGAGAGAGAGATCCATTCTAGGTTAAGAGATACTAGGGAGGGCCGGTGATATGGCTCAGCGGCATAAGTGCCTTCCTGGCAAGCGCAAGGTCCTGAGTTTGACTCCCGGTACCCACATAAAGGAAAAAAAGGGACGGTGAGATCGCTCAGCGGCACAAGCGCCTGCTGGCAAGGGCAAGGTCCTGAGTTCGACTCCCGTACCCACATTAAAAAAAAAAAAAAAAGATACTAGGAAAATAACAGTTGTTTGCTATTAGAAACCTACCACACTATAAACATTCTTGCATTTATATATGCTCCTTTACTTGTACAAAGATTCTCCAGAGTACACAGCCAAGATTAAAACTACCAAGAAATATGATAGTACCGATATACATTCCCACTAGCAATGCATAAAGGGCCCTCATTCCTCCACACCTTTACCAACCCTTGGTGTTGTTGGACTTCCTAATGTTTTTCCTGAACTGGTGGTTGACAAAAGGTATCTTATTGTGGTTTTAGTTTGCATTTCTCTATTGTTAATGAGGATGAGTATCTTTTCACATGTTTATTACTATTTATTCCTGTTTAGCCTTATGTTAAATACTTTTTCAAGTCTCTTACCCATTTTCTATCTTTTATGTGGAGGTTAAGATTTTTGGAGTTACCTTGTCCTTGATTTACGGGCATACTTTATATAGTCTGTCTACTAATCATTTCTCAGATGTTTGTGTTACAAATAATTCAAGTCTGAGGCTTATATTTTCTTCCTTCTGGAAGAAATACCTCCATTACCTTTTGATGGACAGAAATTCTTAGTTTTAATGGAATCAAATTTATCAAAAACCATGTAATATCTGTTGGAACAAACTGTGTTAGATGCAGTTGACTTTTATTTATTAATTTCTATATCCAGCATATTTCCTAAACTATTATTAATTATAATTTATCTGTAGATTCTTTGGGGTTTCTATATATTATCTACAAATAATGATGGTTTTCTTTCTTTTTCTTGTGTTACAGTAGTGGTAAGCATCTCCAGACAGCCTCAAATGGGCCAATGAAAATAGACATCTTTGTCATGTTTCTGCTATAAAAGGGAATTCTTTTTAACATTTTGTTATGAAGAAGAATGTTTACTGTAGGCATTTGTCAATGTCCTTTATCAAGTTAGGGAAATTTCTTTCTTTTTCTTATTTGCTATGCTTTTTTAAGATCCCAATGAACACATACTGAATTTTATTGTATGTATTTTCTGTATTTTATATAAGAGCATATGGTTTTCTAATATTAAATGAATCATCATTTTATGCAGGCAATTTTTTTTATATTTGCTCTCATGTTTACTAAACTCTTCCATCAAACTCTTTACAAATCAGATACTCCAGCTGGAATAATTTTTCTTCTGCATTTAGTGACACTGTGTTAGTGCTAAACTCTCCCAGTTTTTGTTTGTCTGAAAATCCCTTATTTTGTCCCTATTTTTGAAAGATAATTGATCAGATATATAATTTTTGTCCTTATATTACATGTCTTATTTCATTTTGTTGTTGTTGTTTGGTTTGGTTTTGGTTCGGGGAATTGTCTTGTTTTGTTTTGCCTTCCACCTCAAATCCATTTTTTCAGTCCCAACCTCTGCCCTGCTGATCAGACCCTCAGATGCCTGTAGGGGGATGACAGAGAATAAAGAAAGACAAAGAGACAAATTTCAGGGTACAAGGGGGACCTGGAGGAGTTCATCTCTAGTGGAGTGGTTCGGCCATCTCCACCATTGGCTCACTTTTATTGGCTAGCAAGAAGCACGGGGGGAGGGGTAGCATGTGTTTCATGGAACAATAACTATAGAAAATAGGTGAATAAGGATTAAATTAAAGAGGGACCAGATTTTCTCTAAACCCAAATGCCTGTATTCTGACAACTGTCCTCAGCAGATGTTATCTTGCCTCAGGAGTGCTGGGTTATTAGCATTCCGCCCATAGCCAGGGGCCACATGGCCTTCCATATACCTCCCTGTTCCTGAAGCAAGGTCATACCGACCTTGGGACTGCGGAGGCTTAAGTCACATAGTCAAGCCCCCCCATAATCTACCACATAACCTGGTCCCCAACAGTGGTGTTAGTAATTAGTGCTGGGACAACTAGTCAGATATTTGACAAATGGAAACAAATTTCGGTCTTCACTTCCTGTCTTTTACCTTCATGGACCCAAGATGGGTTAAAGACTTAAGTGTAAAAAAAAAAAAAAAAAAATCAAACCATAAAAAACTAGATGCAAATACACCTAAAAATGTCAAATATGGGCCGGTGAGATGGCTCAGCGGCATAAGCGCCTGCCTTGCAAGCGCGAGGGCCCGAGTTCGACTCCCGGATCCAACATACGAAAAAGGGGCCGGTGATATCGCTCAGCGGCATGGGTGCCTGTTGGCGCGCGAGGTCCTGAGGTCAACCCCCTGGTACCCACAAAAAAAAAAAAAAAATGTCAAATATTCAGGTATGTTTTAAACAAAAGTCAATGGATATCATCTTCACCATCACCCCTGTTATGGTTTCTATCTAGATGTCCCCCCAAAGCCTGAGGCACTCATAGATGGGGCTTTTAGGAGTTGACTGGATCATGGGTGTGTGATACTGGATTAGTCCACTGACACATTTATGGCTAGATGCAATGCTGGGAGGTGAAGCCTGGTAGAAAGAGATGTGTCACTATGGGCGTGGCCTGGAAGGGTGTACATCCCTTCCCTGCTGATCCCTCCCTGCTTCCTGCCCACCATGCCCTGAGTTCTTACTCCTCTGAGCTGCCCCTCTGCTATGCTACCCTGCCTTGAAGGCAGCCGACTATGGACTGAAACTTCTACAAACTATGAGCCAAAATAAATCTCTCCTCCTTTAACTTGTGGGTATTGAGTATTTTGTCCCAGCAACAAGAAAGTGATTAAGACAACCCCCAACTTCTTCAGCCTACATTCTATCTGAGGGGTACCACACCTCCCAGACACCTAAACCAGAAACCTAAATGTCATCCCTACTTACTTCTCTCCCTCGCTCCTAACCCGGGAGATCATAAAGTGCTACTGATTGTACCTCTTAGCGTTTGTCTAACAATGTATCCCCTCCGTTCCTATCACTCCTTCTACCTTAATATTGCCTGTTGTTACCATCTCCTTCATTTCTTCAAGTAGTCTGCTGACTGGTTTCCTTCCCTACAGCTCCCAGGGAGCTTTTCCTACAACATACATTGGAGGGAAGGAAGGGAGGAAGGGAAGAAAAAAGAGAGAGGGAAGAAAGGAGGGAAAAGAGAAGGGGGAGGGAGGTAGGGAAGAAAAATTTTCAGTGACTTCCATTGCCTCCCAGGTGATCCCCAAACTCTTGTGCAAGGTTCTCAGAGACCCAGAACTTAGTTCTTCCCTGAGATGCAGTTGCTGCCTGCAGCCCTTCCAGAGAAGACCCTGGTAGGCAAGATGCTGCCAAGCAAGTTGTCACTCCCTCTTTGCCTCGTCAGGAAGCAGCAGCATGGAGCCCATCACATGGGAACCCTGCACATCACTATCTAGCGCATCTTCCCCTGCCTCACCACCCCCGCCCGACCAACCTGCATCCACGGATGACGTATTCACTGTGCACAGTACCTAAGGCCCATGATACTTTCAGGAGCCCATGAAAATATTTTTTGTTTTAAAATCGGGGAAAAAAATGAATATGATAGTAATGAATATATAATAGTGAATCTAGCCTGGATTATATTCCTTTTTATATTAATCCAGCCATCAAATATATGAATATATATATATATTTTTTTTTTTTTGTGTGTGTGTGTGTGTGTGTGTGTGGGTACCGGGGGGTATCGACCTCAGGACCTCGCACGCCAGCAGGTGCCCGTGCCGCTGAGCGATATCACCGGCCCCTTTTTCGTATGTGGGTTCCGGGAGTCGAACTCGGGCCCTCGCGCTTGCCAGGCAGGCGCTTATGCCACTGAGCCATCTCGCCGGCCCATGACTATATATTTTTAAATAGTATATAAAAAATAAATATATTTTTACCATTTTTTAGTGGAAGAAGGGATCCATGAAAGCAAAAGTGCCTAGGGCCCACAAAAATTATAATGTGTGGCCTTATTGCATTTCTTGAATAAAATATTTACACTCTAATCTTTGCCTAAGGCTCTGCTTTCTAGAGGACCGCAGCTTTCATTTTTATGAATATTATTTCATGGCTGCAAGATGACTGCTGAATATCCAGATATCACCTCTATATTCTAGGAATGCTTCTGTCCCTGGTGTGTGTTCTGTGTTTTGTTTTGTTTCATTTCATTCCGTTCCATTTCATTCTATTCTGTTCTGTTCTGTTCTGGTTTTTGTTTTGTTTTGTTTTGTTTTGTTTTGTTACAGGGTCTCACTATGTAATTCAGGCCGATCTTGAACTCTCTATGTAGTCAAGGCTGGCTTCAAACTCTCAGCGATCCTCCTGCTTCAGCCTCACAATTGCTGGGAGTACAGACATGTGCCACCATGCCAGTCCTGTCCCTAGTTCTCAAGAAAACACAAAGCTTTATCATAAACCACTCTGTTAGACTTCTGCATCGATCTCATGGACAGAATGTCATCACATCCCGGTACCCAAAAAAAAAAACAAAAAAGAATGTCATCACCTAACAGCAAGAGAGGCAGACAGATCCATTCTTGAGCATCCCAGCCTCTGGAGTAGAGGAAGAGTGTTGAGTGCTAGGCACTCAGGGCATGAAGGCTTCTATGACAGGACCCTATTCTGCCCTTCTAGATCAATCTCTGATCACCCCGGACTCATATGCAGTGCCCCAGCAATAGCACACTGTTTGCAGTTCTCTCATTGTGCTGTGCCCTGTATCATCCACAACTTTGCTCAAGCTCTTCCTGCCGTGTGCCCCTATCCTCCGTCCCACCTCATCCTCCTACAGAAAAGGTTCTTTGCCTTTCCCCACCTCATCCTCAGTGAGGTGCATGTCCTCATCGTAATACCCCAGACATAATTGCAGCGAGGATAGCCAGGGACTGGTAGTTACCTTTTCACAGACAGTTCTCCTTTGTGTCAGCAGTGCCACCATGATGCATGGCTGAATCTTGGTGAAAGCATCGTCTGCCCACATTATCCCTTTTTCCTCTGTTTGCAGGTTCAGACAAGAGTCAGGGCATGCTGACCTTGTCCATCAGTCCCAACCGGCGATATCTCGCTATCTCTGAGGTTGTACAGGAGAAACCCACCATCACCATTTATGAACTGTCATGCATCCCTTGCCGGAAGCGTAAAGTTCTTAATAATTTTGAATTCTCAGTTCAGAGATTTACCAGCATGGCTTTTTCTCCAGACTCCAAATACCTATTGACTCAGACATCACCTCCAGAGTCAAACCTCGTCTATTGGCTCTGGGAAAAGCAGAAAGTAATGGCCATTATTAGAGCTGACACGCAGAACAATCCTATCTACCAGGTAACTCATAACAAGTACCGTGCAGATTATAAAATATGAAGAGCTGTCTCTTATCGAATGTTTCCTTGGTACCACAGTGCTCATTTCTTACATGTATTTTAAAAATTGAGTCTCACAACAACCTGAAAGGGAGGCATGATTATTATCCCCATTTTACAAATAAGGGAACTGAGGCTCCAAGAGATTAAGTAACTCATCTCCAAGATCACAGAGGTGGCAAATGGCAGAGCCAGAAGTTCTCGGATTCCAGCTCTTGTCATCTTTCTTCTGGCTCAGAACTGCTTTCTGGTTATAGCTTAGGCTCAGAGCTAGATTTGTAAAACTCTGCTCTCTCTCTCCTTGGTTCTGGCCTCTTCCCATTAATATTCCTGGGCAGTAGGAAGATATGAGGAATGTAATAGATCTTTAGGAAGCTGTTAATGAAGTTGCAGCTATGTAGGGATCAGAACTTTCTGTGGTGGTTTGAGGGCAAAATAAGGAAGACGCCATTAGGTAGCTAGTTCCTCGTGCAGGCAGGAAGTGCCGAGGCTTTGTCTTGAGACAGTCACCCCAGTCTGGGATCTTATACTCATTTTTACAAGTTCAAGAATTCAGTTTTCTGGGCATGGTCATGCATCCCTGTAATCCTAGTGTTTGGAAGGCTGAGGCAGGAGGATCACTGCAAGTTCAAGGCCAGCCTGTGCTACATAATGAGTTCAAGACCAGCCTAAACTACCCAGAGAGACCCTGTCTCAAAAAAAAAAATCAGGGGCTGGTGAGATGGCTCAGCGGCGTAAGTGCCTGCCTTGCAAGCGCGAGGGCCCGAGTTCGACTCCCGGATCCCACATACGAAAAAGGGGCCGGTGATATCGCTCAGCGGCACAGGCGCCTGCTGGCGCGCGAGGTCCTGAGGTCGACCCCCCGGTTCCCACAAAAAAAAAAAATCAGTTTTGTTCATATTCAAAGATACTAGCTAATCAGTGCCTCAGGCATACACTCATTTATTCATCTCCCACGAGGTAGGTGTATAAATGAACACATCGTAACCAGAACACTCACGTCATTTGTCCAGGGTATTCTGTTCCTAATACAGAGAAGGGAGAGGTGAAATTAGTAATCAGTAGGTTGCTTGATGATCACAGATCAAAGGCAGGTAGACCCTGGAGGGTTATTTCATACCAGCCATAATGAATCCTGATGAAATATCCCAATGCAGAGCAGAGAGGGAGTCCTCCCACTTGAGTAGATTCAACAAACGTGCATTGGATGCGCACTATAAAGCCAGCACTTGGAGTACAGAGATGATGAAGCCATAACCCCAAAAGATGCCCCCCATCTAGTGGAAGTGGGTGGGAGACTACCTAGCATCCCCTTCTGTATAGTTTCTTCCCTCCTGGACAGGGCTGCAGACACCTGCCCAACCCTCATTTCTCTGTTTCCTGCTGAGTTCCATTCCTTTCTGTTAGCACAGAGTTCAGCTATTGTCAAAACCTGCTTGTTCTCCTTTTTTATCTTTGTAGATTTCCTAGTTTGACTCATACAAGCCCTGCACATATAATGGATATAGATGTGTGCCCTTATCAAATGTGGTATGAAATTCTGTGATTTAGTGATACCTCAAGGAATGACTAGTAATGAAATGAGTGTTAACTAGTAAAGTGAGAAATAATTCCATCGAGATTCTTTTTATAAATCTTTTTATTTTCTTCTCTCACTGATTACAGGTGAGCATCAATCCCCAGGATAACACTCAGGTTTGCATCACTGGAAACGGGATGTTTAAGCTTCTCCGTTTTGCTGAGGGCACCCTAAAGCAAACCAATTTTCAGAGAGGAGAACCCCAAAACTACCTAGCCCATGCCTGGCTGTCTGAAGACAAGATTATCGTTGGCACAGACACAGGCAAGCTGTTTCTCTTTGAATCTGGAGATCAACGCTGGGAGACCAATATAATGGTCAAGGAGCCCACGAGTGGCTCCAAGAGCTTGGACGCCATCCAGGAGTCAGAGAGGTAAAAGGCTGCCGGGCCAGCACCCCCTGCTCTCATTGTACAGAAGTAGCCTCCCTCAAAAGCCCCTGCAAAACCACTGAAAAACCCACTTCAAAAACTCCTCTACGTTATGGGCTGGGTATGGAGGCACACACCTATAATCTCACCACTCGGGAGGCTGAGACAGGAGGATTGCTTCAAGTTCGAGGCCAGCCAAGACTCCATAGTGAGTTTAAGGCCAGCCTGAACTACATAGACCCTGTCTCAAAAAACCAAAAAAACAAAACAAACAAACAAAAAAATGAAACCCTCTACCTTAAAACCAACTTCATCCTTTTTCCCTCTTCCTTTTAGTGTTCATCTATATTCAGGTAGAAATTTGAGTTATAATGAAGATACAGCTATTTTTATTTTTATACCCTGACTCTGTTTCATAAACATTTTAGTAAGACTAGTCTTCAGAATTATAGGGTTTTTTTTTGTTTTTCAGAAATATTTTTGAGTGGCCAGCTGCCTAACTTACTTCACTGGTTAGATAAATGTCCACTGACCAAAGCATCTCGTGAGGTCTTGAGGACCCTACAATTCAGTAGGAGGCAAAAGATCAACAAAGAAGCACAAGGAAACATTTTCAGTAAATCTGACAGAAGGGTGTGGGATAAAGGGGGAGACTCAAGAAGGAATGGTCAGTCTTACCTTTATTATAACCGGGGCAAACACATTTCACACATATTGGAACATACCAATGAGTGTACCAAGCACTGCTTTAAGGACCCTTTATTCCCATTTTAGTCTTTCCCTATGTAGGACATGTGATTATCACATCCATTTTCTAGATCAAGAAACTGAGGCTCAGAGAGGTTAAGGGACTCACCCAAGATCACAGCACTGTTAAGTGGCAGGATCAGGATTCAGACCCAGATCTGTCTGAACCAAGAGCCCAGACTCTCAGCCACATGGCATTCTGTGGATTATTCCTTAGTAACTTCCATCCAGCCATTTGTCACCATTCCCCTGTGCTAGTGACCTCTCTTTTTTGGTCATGATTCTGTGGGAGCTTCCTAAGAGTCCCTATGCCAGTGGTGGTGAAAATACAGCACACATGCCGCTGTGGGCAGTTTGTATCACTGAAAGCTCCAAAAGATTCGCCCCCACTGCCTATGCCCTTCCCCACTTCGCTGTGTGCGCGGTCATGCGGTGGGTCCAGCACTCCCAGCCCAAAGCCCAAGCTTCTTAGCTCACCCCGCACATCCACAGCTCTCGCCTCCCCTGCCTCACATGCTCCATATACTCACCTGTTTGTGGGCTTGGCCATGTGCAGCTCCTTCTGTCTCCCCAGCCACTCCACACCCTAGACACCTGTGCATACCTGACGTGCTCCTGTTTATCCCGCATGCTCCTGTCTCTCTGAGAGCGCTCGGCCTCTGCTCACCTCCGATGAGCACACCTGCCCTGTGCCTATCCTCGGAAAACCCTTGTCACCTGCGGGGCAGCTCCTCCCATCATGCTCAGCTGCCCCTAACAGTCCTTAGCTCAGCTCTCCCTAGACTGTAGGCTTCCGAGGACAAGGATTGTGTCAGTCTTATTTACCACTGTTTCATAGAGCCATTAACACAATATAACTCCAAATAAATATTTATAGACAAATATAAATATTTATTTTGTGAATTAGTGAATGAATTAAAGTAGAGATCTGGATCTCACTGTACAGAAGTAGCATCTCAGTTCTGCTACTCACCAGTTGTATGATCTTAGAAAACCCAACCCCTCTAAGCCACTTATTTCTAAACAAAATGAGAACCATCATCATCGTTGTTACAGTTGCCCACACAGGGTTGCAAAACTACCAAATAAATGTAAAGCCTACCATTCTTCTCTCTTTGGGGTTGTGTGGCATTCCCAGGCCAAAGGCTTATGGTAGGGAAGAGGATCAGTGGGTGACTTCTCTCACATCTGAGGACAGCCCTTTATTTTTTCCCAAGCAGAATTCACCACCTTGGGGTTGGGCATGGTCATGCACGGTTATAATCCCAGCTATTCCAGAAGCTGAAGCAGAAGGATCAAAAGTTCAAAGCTAGCCTGGGCAACTTTGTGGGAGTGTAACTCCATAGTAATTTTCCCCTGGGCTCAGTCCCCAGTACTGGGAAGAAAAAGAATTCATCTCTTTGGGATTGTCTCTGAAAACTTTATGTGCTATCTTCCTTTCCCAGCCTGGTCGAATTTCCACCAGTCAGTTCCCCGCTTCCTTCCTATCAACAGATGGTGACATTCACTACCCAGATAAACCAACTAGCCATGCCCCGAGTGTTTGCCATCGTTGCCTATTCCAAAGGATTCGCCTGCTCTGCTGGGCCAGGAAGAGTTCTGTTGTTTGAGAAGATAGAAGACAAGGATGTTTACCGGGAGAGCAGGGAAATCCGGGTAGGAAGCAGGGAAGGAAGAAGCAAAAGCAAAGTCTTTTCAGCACTTGTTCTCCGGCAGCTGCGCTCTGACAAGGCACTTGATGAGGAACAATGGACAGTCGTGCCAAACAGAAACACTGACCTGACATATGAACCTGAGGGAGGTTTTAGGATGAAGCGGACAGAATTGGGGTTGAGAAGTAGGAAGGTCTGGATTTGAATCCTGGAAGAGAATTTTGGCAAAATATACTTCCTCACTGAACCTTAGTGTTCCAATAATAATCATAGATATTATTAGGCACATATTAATATTTAATGGCAAGCACACTACCTGGCACATTGTAAGCATTTTGCAGTGCTTGTGGAATAAATAATACTAAATATTGTAGAGAGAGATACTCTACAGAGGATTGCGAAAGAATTTGGAAGCCTTTTTGGTGCTTGATGATAATCTTTGACGAAGGGTCTTAGAGGAAGGACAACAATAGACAGGAAGAAACCAGGAACTCTGGATGAAGGGAACAGCTTCAGCAGAAGCCCCATGGAGGTGGAGGACAGGTATTGTGGTTGGGAGATGTTCTATTCCCCAGTGGAAAGAGATTAAAGACCTTGGAAGGGAACGAGGGGAGTTAAGGCAAATGAAGGACCTCAAACACCAGGCAGGAGGTACGTGCATAACGCTGCAGGCGCCCTGCAAGGTATTGAGTGAGAGTCACGCTTAACAAAAGCAATCTGCCCATGGCACAGGATGGGGTGATTCCGAGGCATTGGACTTGAAGCAGTTAAAACCATACAGAATGGATCAAATCCGAGTCTGCCGCTTACTGGCTGAGTAGCTTGCAGTGAGTTCCTGGGTGTACCAAAGCCTGTGCTTCTTCATTGAGAAATAACCCTTCCCTTGTGGTTATACAAAGGATGGAACGATGGTCTGTGGGAATTCTCATGTGCAGTGCTTGGGGCTTTGTGCTCCAAGAATGGTAGTAGTTACTTTGCTCTGATCAGGAATCAGTTAAGAGGCATTTTCTTCATTGTAGCCAAAAGTGGGAGTGAGGTATAAGATCAGGGGTGTGGGAAGAAGGGGGGGTGGCTCTGTGAAGGTAGAGTCAGCAGACCAGAGAGAAGGAGCCCTCAGAGAGGACAAGAGGATTTGAAGTGGATGCCTGGGAAAAGGGCAAAGGAGTAAAGCAAGGAGAATGAGGATGACGGGAGAAGGCAGAAGCAGCATGAGTTTACTTTGCTTATTAAGTAATTTACTTTTTTATTAGTTTATTTATTTAACAAGTATTTACTGAGCATTTACTGCATGCTAGACTCTGTGGAAAGGGCTGGGAATACAGCAGGGAAGCCAACACACAAAAGAGCCTTCCCTCAGAACTCAGTCAGTGGGCAGAGAAAAAATATGAACAGGGTTCAGATGAGGATCAGTAAAGTGAAGAACATAAAGCCGGAAAGAGGACAGGAAGGCAGAGGGGTCTGTTCTGGAGTGGCTGGAGGAGACTTCTGAGGAAGGTGACATTCGCGCAGAGACCAGGACCAAATGGAGCAGTTGGAAATATAGACATGGACTTTGGTGGGGAGTTGAGTACACACACACACACACACACACGTTGATGTCTTATTTCTACTACTGTATTGATCATTGTAATTATATTTACTACCATCATTTTCATTTAAAGCTTCATATTAGGCAAAATCACTGAGAGATAAAATATATCGGGAGAATAAAAAAGGACTAAGGACAAGACTTGGCATTTCCTAATTTAGAAAAAGGATGGAAGCCCAGTGAAGGAGTCCTGATTATTCACTCATTCAACAGACATCTACTGTGCACCTGCCACGGGCAGACTCTGTGCCTGGCTGAGTTAAATGAGTCAGATATGATCCCTTCTCCCCAGGACCTCACTGTGTCTGCAGAAGAGAGACAAGGCAACATCATTTCCTTTGTTGAGCATCTACTACATGCCACACTGCTCTAAGCACTGGGATGTAGCCTTGGGAAAAAATGGAGAAGGTCCTTGGTCTGAGGGTTCCCACTGGATTTTGCACAGTACAATAAATATGACGAGAGGGAACTCCCAGTGGCCATAGGTGCATTTAGTGAATATCAGTACTGCCCCAGCCCAGAGGAGGTCAGCAAAGGCTCCTGGAGCCTTGCTGTGGTGGCAGCACAGGGGGTGTTGGCTACATGAAGAAGGGCTGAGCTGTACAGGAAGACAAGACTCCGAGTAGAGGGAGCCAAGCACATGAGCCCAGTATGCTAGACCCCGGGGAGGACAGGGCGGCCCAAGCTCTAGAATAGTAAAGAAAATGGGTACTGAGCAGGGGCCTGGAGCCTAGGCGGTAAGGAGATTTCTGGTCTTCCTGAGGACAGTTCCAGGGCATGATGCAGCAAAAGCCAAATTCTAAGGACTTAAAAACAAAGCACATAGTAGGGAAGCAGAAACAGGTGTGCAGGCCAGCTTTTCAATGAGTGCAGTTTCTAATGGAAGACAAGTAGCAGGGGAAAGAAAATTGATGTTATTATGTCTACCTAAGAAGTACAGACACTCTCAAAGACTACCAGCAGGAAGACACTGTGCGGCTCCTCTTTGCTCTGCCCTGTCACCCACCCTACATGGTGGAAGGGTTGCCACATCTGCAGCCCTGAAGTGACCAGTGCCAGGGGAGTGTATGTACTGGGTTCCCAGCAGGTGGGCAAGAGTGGGATTTAGCCAGATGTGTGTTTTAAGGGGAACCACAAATTGAGATGCATGGGTTGATAATATCCACCTATGCTGCTATCTTATTACCTGGTCACCAGTTACCTAAAGGTGAATGCTTGGTGGTATTTAAAACCCACAAAAACTGAGGCATTCAGGCCCTCCCTCCTCCACACCTGAGGAGCTGGGAAGCAATTCGAGTCTGGGAATCTGTGAGCTAAAACTATCTGTGAGGACTCTCAAAGCCCAAGGACCTGTTGACCATGTAGGGCCATTACTGATAGCTCTTTTGTGTCTTGGGCAGATTCCTGTGGACCCACGGAGCAATGACCCAAGTCAGTCTGACAAACAGGATGTTCTATGCATGTGCTTCAGCCCCTCGGAGGAAACCCTGATTGCCAGCACCAGTAAGAACCAACTCTATACCATCACCATGTCCCTGACAGAGATCAGCAAGGTGAGTCTCCCCCAGCAAGGAGTGGCCTGGCAAGGGCCTGGTCACTATGTGGGCAAGTTTCCCATCCATGAGCTGAGCATGGATTCATTCACCCCTCCTCTACTTTGTGACCCTGCAAAAGAAGCTCTAATTTTAAGATGCCTATGTAGAAGCACGCTGACAAACTCAGAGGGACTGACAAATTCCCTTTGGAGCTTCTTTGGACAACACATAGGTATTGCCAAATAAAAATCCTGCATATCCATTTACCAGCAATTGCTTTTCAAGAAATTAATTTGCTGTACTTGGCTCATGAGTGCAAATGTGTGTGTGTTTAGTGTTTTTTGTTTTATTTTGGAATAACAAAGGAAACTGGTATAAACACACTACAGACATTAGAACAAAAAAGCACTATGAAAGATTAAAAACATTGTAGTCACTGTACAAAAGTTTCGCTTTATCAATAAAATGACTTTTTCTGAGATAGGGTCTCGCTGTGTAGGTCAGGCTGGCCTTGAGTTCACTATGTAGCCCAGGCTGGCCTCAAACTCGTGGCCATCCTCCTGCCTCAGCCTCCTGAGTGCTGGGATTATAGGCATGTACTACCATGCCTGGCTAATAAGATAATTTTAAATCTGTGTGCACCTAATAGAGTGGATTTAAAATATGTAAAGCAAAATCTGAGAAAACTACAATGATTGTAGTAGATTTTAACATACTTTTCTTAGTAATGTTTTTAGAACAACTTTATTGCTTTATGAAGTGTGATCAAAACCTACGGTGAATATTTAATTTTTTTAAAAAATTATTACAGTATATGGCACACTGCCACTCATCCTCCTTAAAATACTCCCCTCACCTCAAACTCTTCCCCAAGCAGCTCTGGGCGTCTTCTTTTGTGTCATTAATTACACCATCGTGGCTTCCTCAGTTACCTAAATTGATTCAAAACATTTACCTTTTACAGTCATTTTGACTTTGAGGAAGAACTAGAAGTTACACAGTGCCAGATCTGGTGAATAAGGTAGATGAGGACACACCGTAATTTTTTTTTTATTAATATCCCTTGTGTGGCATTGGTACATGTACATAACACATCTTAATTCCTTTCATTAACACATCTTAATTCCTTAATTCCTTTCTCTAATAAGAGAAATCATGCGATGCTTAACCTTGTCTGTCTGGTTTATTTTACTTAACAAGCCTTTCTTTCCATTGGATGACATTCAGCAGCAGCACTCATCATATTTTTGATCACACCTTATAAATATACTCACAAAAGAGGACTTCCAGAGCTGCTTCAGAAAGTGACAAGAACTACAGGATAAGTGTGATTGAAGCAAGGGGGAGTATTTTGTGGGGATTAATGGCAATGTGTCTTTTACTATAATAAATTTTTAAAAATTTAAACATTCACCATATACTTTGATCACACCTCACAATTTTTTGTATAGTTCACCTATTCAAAGTATACATCAGTGTAATTTTTAGTATATTCAGACTTGTACAATCATTACCACAGATTATTTAGAACATATTCATCACCTCAAACAAAAAAACCCACACTCTAGCTATTATCTCCTCATCTTCCTGGCCACCCAGTCCCAATCCTGAACAATCACTAATCTATTTTATGTCTCTATAGATTTGCCTATTCTTGATATTACATACAAATGGAATCATACAATATGTGAACTTTTAAGACTAGTGTCTTTAACTTAGCATAATGTTTTCAAGGTTCGTCCATGTCATAGCATGCTTCATTCCTTTTTATGGTCAATACTGTAAATATCCCTTGTAGAGATGCACCACACTTCGGTTACCTGCGGATTTGATTTCAGATGTTCAGGTTGTCTTCGCCTTTTGGCTATAATGAATACTGCTGCTGTGAACTTTCCTATACTAGTTTTTGTGTGGCTGTGTGTTTTCATTTCTCTTCCTAGAACAATTGCTGGTAACTTCAAGATTAGCCACATGAAGAACTGCCAGGATGTTTTCTAAAGAGACTACACCATTTTATATCCCCAGAAGCAATGTTTGTTGCTTTTGTTGCAATTGTTGCAATTGTTCCTTTTGTTGAAAGATTATTCTTTCTACATTGAATGGTCTTAGCACCCTTGTAAAAAACATCAGTCAACACATGGGTTTATTTCTAGACTCTCAGTTCTATTCCATTGTTCTGTCTTTCTGTCCTTCTACTACTATCTTTTTTTTTTTTAATGCGGGTACCGGGAGTCAAACTCAGGACCTCACACTTGCCAGGCAGGCGCTTATGACACTGAGCTATATCACCGGCCCCTGCTACTATCTTGATTACCTTTTTTTTTTTAGTAAGTTTTAAAATCAGGAAACATGAAACTTCCAACTTTTTCCTCCTTTTTCAAGATTGTTTTGGCTATTCTGGGTCCCTTGAAATTTAACATGAATATTAGTATCAGCTCATCAATATCTGAAGAGAAGCAATCTGGGATTCTGATATTTGGGATTTGAATTTTTAGATCAATTTAGGGACTATTGTCATATTAACAATATTAAGCCTTCCAATCCATGAACATGAAATTTTCCCCCTTTGTTTTTTATAAAGTTTTATAATTTTCAGACTGTGACTTTCACACTTACTTTGTTAAATTTTCCCTACATATTTTTTTGAGATGGGGTCTCACTGTGTTGCACAGGCTGGTCTCAAATTTATGAACTCAAAGGACCCTTCCACCTCAGCCTTCTGAGTAGCTGGCACTACAGGCATGTACCACCATATCCAGCTAATATTGTATTCTTTTTGATACTATTGTAAATGGGATTTTATTTCATTTTGAATTGTCAATTCCAAGAATATAAAAATGCAATTGCTATGTATAGGTTTCTAGGTTGATAATTATTTCTTTGAGCATTTCGAACATATTACCTCCCCTCTTCTGGTTTCTATTGTCTTTACTGAGAACTCTGCTGTTAATCTTAGTGGGTTTCCCTTATAAATGATCTTTTGATGCTTTCAAGATTTTCTCCTTGTGTAAAAGAAAAGGCTTTTGGCATTTTTACCATGAATTTCTTTGTGTTTTTCCTACTTGGAGTTCATTGAGCTTCCTGTAAATGTACCTTAGTGTTTTCAATAAGCATTGGTTTAATAAAAACCAATGGTTTTATCTATCATTTATTGAAGTATTTTGGTTTCTTTCTCTCCCATCCTCTGATATTCACAGTATGTATCTGTTGGTGTGACTAGTGGTGTCTCATATTTATCTGTAGTTCTGCTAAAATTTTTCATTCTTTTTTCTCTGTGTTCTTCAGATTACATAATCTTTATTGACCTATCATGCTCACTAATTCTGCAAGTTCATATCTACTGTTGAGCCACTCTAGGAGATTTTTATTTCTGTTTTTTACTTTTTAGCTCCACAACAGTATTTTCATACTGTTGATCCCTCTATTAATGTTCTCTACTTGATGAACATTAATATTTATTATTTATTATTATTATTAATATTCATAACAATAAATAATAAATAATATTCGTTATTTATTTATTATTTATTCAATATTATTTATAAATAATATTCTTTTTTTTTTTATCATGGTTTCTTCCTATAGTCCCACCACTCTCAATGCTGAGATAACAGCATGGCAAGTTGAGGCCAGCCTGAACTATGTAATAAGACCCTGTCTCAAAAAAATCATGCGTTCTTCTAATTCTTTGAACATATTTATAATGGTTACTTTGAAGCCATTGTCTGTTAAATCCAACTTTGGTTGTTCTCACGGTAGTTTCTGTTGCCTATGAGCAGAAAAATACAAATTAAAATATCTCTGAGATGTTTTTTATAAGGAATTTTTTATTATTTTATTAAAAATTAGAAAAACAGGGCCGGTGAGATGGCTCAGTGGCTTAAGCGCCTGCCCGGCAAGCGCGAGGGCCCGAGTTCGACTCCCGGATCCCACATACGAAAAAGGGGCCGGTGATATCGCTCAGTGACACGGGCGCCTGCTGGCGTGCGAGGTCCTGAGGTCGTCCCCCCGGTACCCACAAAAAAAAAAAAAAAAAAAAAAAATTAGAAAAACAGATATCACCAGAGATTTCTGAGAACAAGGAGAAATGGGAATCTTAATGTGGTAAGATGGGAGCATGTCAGTTACTTTCTTGTTGCTGAAACATAATACCTGACACCTACAATTAAAAGGAGGAAAGGTTTATTTTAGCTCACTGTTTGTGGAGGGTTCAGTCCATAGTCCACAGCTCCAAGTGTGATGGGATGGCACATGGCATGGCAGAGGAGATAGCTAATAGCATGGTCCCAGGAAGCAGAAAGATGAAGGGAAGGAGGCAGGGAGATAAACTTTTTCAGGCTACACTCCCAGTGACCCATCTCTGAGCAGGCTTCACCTCCCAAATCACATTTAGATATAAAGTCATCGTTGGGCTCATCCACTGGTAAGTATCATGTCCCCATGATCCAGTCGCCTCCAAAAAGCCCCATCTATGAGTGCATGAGCCTTTGGGGGAAACATCTAAATATAAACCATAACAGAGTATAAACGGAGGCAGCTGTTCTAGAGAGCAACCTGATAGTTTTTAGTAGAGAACTAACTAAAGAATATATATAATTTGTTATCCAGTCGTCTGCCACCAGATACACACTAGAAATTCCAACCCATGGATCCATTTAAGAACATGTACAGGGCCGGTGAGATGGCTCAGCGGCGTAAGCGCCTGCCTTGCAAGCGCGAGGGCCCGAGTTCGACTCCCGGATCCCACATACGAAAAAGGGGCCGGTGATATCGCTCAGTGGCACGGGCGCCTCCTGGCGCGCGAGGTCCTGAGGTCGTCCCCCCGGTACCCACCAAAAAAAAAAAAAAAAAAAAAAAAAAGAACATGTACAAAGACGTCATCTTGGTGTTTTTAGCAACGGACAGTTGAAGACCCTCCTGTTGTCCATCCCTACTGGTAAAGGAGAAGTAAGCTAGCTGGATGCGTATTATAGAATACCAAACATCAGTTAGAAGCAATAAATTATAAATGCCACAACATACATGATTCCTTAAAAATATAGCATTGGAAGGAAAAAAGTACAGAATGAAATATGTAGCGCAATTCCATTTATAGAAATATGAATATATTCAATGACAGAAGTAAAATTTGTCAGTTGATACCTATGATAAGGGAAGGACAGTAGCAAAGAAGAAATGGGGGAAGAGATTAAATAAAATTGGCTTTACATGACTTAACTATGATAGTCTACAACTGTGCTTCTGAGATCCAAAACTAAGCAAACAAAGATACAAGATCAAAGAAATATCAGGCCGGTGAGATAGCTCAGCGGCATAAGCGCCTGCCCAGCAAGCATGAGGTCCTGAGTTCAACTCCTGGAGCCCACATAAAGGAAAAAAAAAGGCTGGTGATATCACTCAGCAGCACACGCACTTGCTGGCAAGCACGAGGTCCTGAGGTTGACTGCCGGTACCCACAAAAAAAAAAAAAAAAAAAAAAAAAAAAAAAATATATATATATATATATATATATATATATATATGAGGTATTGTCGTCAGACAAGACATATAGATAGAAGAAAGAATTTAGAAGATTT
Organism: Erethizon dorsatum; assembly: GCA_028451465.1. Lineage (NCBI taxonomy): Eukaryota > Metazoa > Chordata > Mammalia > Rodentia > Erethizontidae > Erethizon > Erethizon dorsatum. The sequence continues at coordinate 100,423,865 of CM051827.1, read as the reverse complement.
GAAAACAGAATAAATAGTATGAAATAGTTATCTTGGAGATTCAGAAAATGAACAATATTGGAAAATGTTGCCAGGATGTACTAAATGCCCACTGTGATCATGTATCCTAAGAGAAACTAGTACGCCTGTTTGTCTGACTCCCCCTGATTACACAACTACTCAGGCATATGTACAAAGGGGTAAGAGAGAGAATTTATAAAGTTTGTAAAGCAAGAAACTTGAAAGATTTGAGGGTGTTTCAAAGCTAACGAGAATATGCTGGTAGAGACAGGAACATTGAAACTATTGGGGATAAAGGGCTAACAGATGGAGAAAAACAGAAATTATCTATACCTGCTCCCAACCTAGCACAGTGCCTCTTTCTCTGAGGGAGTAGAAAAGGAAGGAATGGATGCATATAAGTGAGGGAGGGCCAGAATTTGAGAGAATTCACTCTTAGCCTTTGTCTTAACTTGCAAACCAACCTAAAATGTGTAAACCTCATTAACTTTCCTAACCATCACTCCTTATTTAAATGTTCCACGGATAATGCCTCTGATGACAAACATCTGCAATACCTGTACAATCAGTTCAGTAGGATGCATTTCAATTTAAAATCATTTCATCCAACTCTCATTTGCTGCTGCTGCTAGAATAATTAGTACAGTCTCTTTGGAGAGAAACTTTGCAATACATATTAAGATACTTAAAATCATTCATACCATTTTACCCATTATACCATTTCTAGAGATGTATCCTAAAAAAGTAGTCAGAGAAGTACACAAAGACTTATAGGTATACAGATTTTTAGTTGTGTTATTCCTAAATAATAACAAAAAATGGAAACCACTTTAATATCCCTATGGTAAAGGAATAATTAAATTAAATTACAGAATACTCAGAATAAAAATTTTCTTGCCATTAAAATAATGTTTTTGAAGCCGGGCATGGTGGCACATGCCTGTAATCCCAGGAGTCGGGAGACTGAAGCAGGAGGATCGCTATGAGTTCCAGGCCAGCCTGGGCTACATAGTGAGTTCAAGGCCAACCTGGACTACACAGTGAGACCCTCTTGCAAAAAAAAAAAAAAAAATGTTTTTAAGTAATACCATCATAGGGAAATACACATAACATTAAAACAATTTGCTAAGGCTGGATTTCTGTGCGTACAGCCTAATTAATGTTCCCAGGTACTAATTAGAGCTGAAGTGCATGACCCGCCTTTTGCTCTCCCTGCTGGATTTCGTTGTGTGTGCTCTCTCCAGGGGGAGGCTGCTCACTTCGAGTACCTGTTGTACCCGTTACACTCAGCATCCATCACCGGCCTATCTACCTGCATTCGCAAACCTCTCATTGCCACCTGTTCTCTGGATCGATCCATTCGCCTCTGGAATTATGAATCGAAGTAAGGAATGAAGGGCTTTGCTGCCGTAGTGTGCAGAATTTCCACTGTTAAATTTGTTTATCATTTTAATTAGAGAGTTTTACAATTTAATTACTTAGAAGCTTTCAGTTAGAAAAGCCTTTTTTTAAAAAATCAAGTCAGCCAATCTGTTTCTCACTCTTGCATTGGCTAGAGGATCAATTTATGATTAATTAAATGCTTACTACATACCAGACCCTATTTTAGACACTAGAGACATAAAGGTAACACCCCAAGAGCTCCCCTTCTTACCTATATTGCACCATCCCTCCAGCTCTCCTGTCCCCACCATCGCCCTAGGTCTGGTTTTTGTTTTAGAGGGCTCTCCAGACCCTTTACTCGTCTTTCTCCTCATCACTGTGCCAACTACCCCCAACTCCCTAGGGATTACATCCTTCCAGCATAGCTTCCCTGAGAATCTCCAACCTTAGATTAGATCCATACTATTTTCTTTGCTCTTGTATAAAGTGTTGGGGCTGCTGAAAAAACATAACTCTACTGTCCTTAAAATTGTTGGAATCTCTACAGAGCTGTGTCTTCACCATTACTAGACAGCACCTCAACCAGATCCCCTCCTGGCCATGCTCAGCGCTAGAAATTATCCTCAAGTAACCAGAATCTTAAAAAAAAAAAAAAAAAAAAAAAGAGAACAAATGATTCCAAGCAATAAATTATCTCAAATCCTGTGATAACCATATATACCATATACAAGGGAAGACTTGAGGGATCTAGGGATTTGGCTTATAATTCAATAATTTTTTTTATCTTTTTCATAGCACTCTTGAATTATTTAAGGAATATCAAGAAGAGGCATATACAATCAGCCTTCATCCATCTGGACACTACATTGTAGTAGGGTTTGCTGACAAACTACGCCTTATGAATCTACTCATTGATGATATACGTCCTTTCAAAGAATACTCTGTCAGAGGATGCAAAGAGGTAAAAACTACTAGAGATAAAGGTCCAGTTTCTTAGAAAGCCAGGGTTGAAATGCCAATACCAAGAACTCACACACTCTGGAGACGTAGGACCAAAGTCTGCTGTATAGAACTTTAGTGACTTTTTAAAAATCCAATTCATTCAAACTCTTACAGTATATGATTCTACCCCCGTTTCTTTATGCCCACCAAAATATTCTGTTGACCCTAAAGCTTTGTGGGATCCCACCTTAATAACTTTTCTCTGTGACCGTAGAGTCTCAACAAATATGGAAAAAGGAATCTCAGAATGAAAGTTCCCACTGGGACCGTGACAATGGAGCCTGGGAGGAGCCAGGGACACTAACATCAACAGTGAGAGGCAGTCAGTGTCCCATCAGATGCCCCACATGCTCCTGAAATAACTCACAGGAACAAGACTGTGATTTCTGGGAACCAGTTCCCCACTTTTCTACAGACAAAATGAGGCTCTGTGATTAAAGTAGTTTAATGACCGCCAGTGGAAATGGCAGTGTCAGCATCTTGGCTGGTGGGAGCAACAGGAATAGTGTCTGACGGTGTCTGAAAATATGAGCCAAATTTCAGTCTTATTGCCACTAAGAATTGTAGTTTCCACTTGAACTCTTCCAGAAAAGCCCCTGCGGACTGCAGCCTCCAGTTAGGCTGATGATCTCTTGCTCACCTGCCAGCTCTCTTGCTCTGTTTCCCTGTAGTGCTCCTTTAGCAATGGAGGTCACCTGTTTGCCGCAGTCAATGGAAATGTGATTCACATTTTTACCACCACAAGCCTAGAGAACATCACGAACCTGAAAGGACACACAGGGAAGGTAAGTGAATGAACAGCATCTAGGGAAACAAGGAACCAAGAACCATGCACTATGCTAGCAGATAGGATGCAGGCAAACAAAGGGGAAACAATTCCTTTCCTCATGGGGCTCACTGTCTACTTGAGGAAAGAAACAGTAAAGTAAATGCACAGATTGCAGTTGATTCACTTAAGGAAAAACAAGGGTTCCTATAAGAGGAAATAACAAAGGAGTAGGCATAACTTAGGTTGGGGCGTTTGCAAAGGCTTGGTCCTGGAGTGAGGAGGATTAACCAGACCGAGCTGGTAATCATTGTAGATAAGGACTTAAAGACCCACAGAGTGCAGCAGCTCTCAGAGGAACTGTGGGGCTGAGAACATAGATATCAAGAGGAAGCATGAGGTAAACTGAGATTGGAGAGGTTCACAGGGCCCAAATACATGGAACCTTGTAGGCCTTGTAAGGATTTTATATTTCATGCTCCTTAAAACCATTGAGGACTTTCAGGGCAGGGAATGATATGACCAGATTTGCATTTTAAAAGATTGCCATGGCTGCAGAATAAAGAATATGTTGAAGGAGACAAGGATGGAAATGATAAGGGGGCTCTTGTGAATGTCTATGTGCTAAATGATAGTGTTTGGGGCCACCATGGTAGTAGCACAGTTAGGAAAAAGTGGATGAATTCAAAAGATATTTAGAAAGTGAAATCAGTAGGTCCTGGAGTAGATTATTATAAGACATGAAGAGGAAGAAGACAGAGATCAAAATGGTGAAAAGTCAGAAGATGGATCTGAAGAAAAGAGGCTTTTGAAATGGGAGAGCATTCTAGGCAGAAGGTGAAAGAGAGGATGGAATGGAGGTATGAAATTGGATGGTACTTTATGTTTTCTGTAGCTAGAATATTGAGTACACTTGAGGAGTGATAAAAGAGGGATCTGGGGAGTTAGGATGTTTTGTAGAAGACAGTGTATGCCATGCCAGTGAGTTGGATATTAGAAGATAAGTGACAAGAAACAATTGAAAGATTTAAGAAAGGAAGTCATGGGGCTGGAAAGGTAATTCTTTAAACAGTGTTGAAGCTGGATTAGAGAAGAGGGAAGCTAGAGTGATGGATAACAGCTAAGAAGTGAGGGTAAAAGATGAGTTTGGAACTAAACCATGACTTTAACAGTGGACAGAAAATAGAAGAAAGATATTATATTTCATTTGAATATGTCATGTTCTATGTGCCCAGGAAATGTGCTATATATGTGTGGAGATCAGGAAAGAAATCAAGGCTGAAAGTAAAGATTCGGGGAATTAGGTGATAGTGAAAGTGGAGGATAGATCAGATCACCAAGGGCCTGTGTGGAATCTGAGAAGAATCTTGTGAAGGGGAGAGTTGACCAACATTTAGGGGATGGATAGAAGAAGAGGAGCCTGAAAATGAAAGTACAAGAACCTGGAATGGGAGAATTGTGTCAAAGAAGGTAACCAGACAACCTTTGAAAGGATAAAGTTGTCAGTGGTACTAGATATCAGAAAATATCATTTACTCATAAACACTGAAAACTGACCATTGATTGACAATTAACAGGTTATCAAAAGGAAAAAAAAAAACTTTTAAAGGTGGAGGGATTGGAGGCGCCATGCAAACACAAGCATTATTATTGACAGCTGCTGATCTCCCTTAGCTTTAACAACAAACTAGTCTTCAAGTGACAGTGGAGATGCAGATGAAAGCACAGAAGGTAATTCTGATGCTGTTTCTAGGACCATGCATACCCCCTGGGGGAGGCCCCACCTCACAGTCCAGGAAAGCAGCTATTTATGTCATCACTTTACAGAACTTAAAACAATGGTCTCTAATTGGGGATATATGTTGGAACTACATGTGTAACATTTTTAAAAAATAGGATGCAGCTAAAGCCATACATAGAAAAATTTATAATCATAATTATATGTGTTAGAAATGAAAATCAATAATATAAGCATCTATTTCAAGAAATTAGAAAAAGAATAGCAAATGCAAAGAAAATAAAAGGCAGGAAACAAAGATAAGAGCAGAAGTTAATAAAATAGAAAACAAACATACAAAAGAAGACCATCAAAGCCAAAACTTGATTTTTTGTGTGTGTGTGTGTGTGTGGGTACTGGGGGTCGAACTCAGGACCTCGCACGCCAGCAGGCGCCCGTGCCGCTGAGCGATGTCACCGGCCCTTTCTTTCGTATGTGGGTACCGGGAGTCGAACTCAGGACCTTGTGCTTGCCAGGCAGGCGCTTATGCCACTGAGCTATCTCACCAGCCCCCAAAACTTTATTTTTGAAAATACAAAATAGGCAAACCCTTAGCATGACTGATCAAGAAAAAAGGAAAGAGAAGATACACATACCCAATATGAGGAATAAAAAGGGGGCGCCATTACAGATCTTCTATAAATCAAAGTTTATCATGAGGATAGGGAACAACTTTACACAAAGAAATTTGAATATGTAGGTGAAACTGAAAAATTCCTATAAAATTGAATCTGCAGTTAAAAACCATCCTACAACGTAAACTCTAGGCCCAGATCATATCGCTGGAGAATTATATCAACATTTAAAGAAATAAAATAATGCTGACCTTGAAGAAACCTCTTCCGGAGTATTGAAAAAGTCTGCTTCCCAAGTGTTAGTTATGACCTCAGAATAATTGTGATACCAAAACCTATCACAGACACAAGAAAAAAACAATAAGTCAGTCTTTTTCATTAATATAGTTAGAAAAGTCTTAAATAAAATATTACAAAACTAACCCAGAAATATATAAAAAGAATAATAACCAAAGATAACCAAGTTGTGTTTATCCAGAAATGCGAAGTTGTTTTAGATTTTTAAATCAAGTAATGTGTTATACCAGATTAACACAAGGAAGAAAAATCAGGAATTCACCTCTGTAAAGGTCGGTACACTAAAATTGATAAAATTAATATCCACTCATGATTTTTAAAGCACTTAGCCATCTAGAAACAATGGGAACTTGCTAAATCCTGTATGAGATATTTATAGAAAACCTACAACAAGCAGTATTCCCGATCATGAAATTATGAAAGCATTCTCTCAGAGATAAAGAACAAATATAATGCCTTTGGTTAGCCTTCTCCTGAGTCCTGCCCAGTGCAATAAGGCAACAAAAGGAGATGAGAAGCATAAATGTTGAAAAATAAGAAATAAAACTATCACAAACATCATTTGGTTATGTGGAAAATTCAAAGAATGTTCAGATAAACTTAAAATTAGAGAATCTAAAAATACTGTTAGAAGTAAAGTCACTATATTATTAAATTATATTCTTATATAATAGTAATAAGCAATTATAAAATATTATTTAAAAGGTGGAGATGTGGTTGAGAAGGTGGCTAAAGATATGGTAGATAGGGCAGGAGTCATGGAGATGCCCTAACAGGTGGTCACGAGATTGCTTACTTATAGGGAAAGTGAGAAAAGCAAATATAGTGAAGATAGTAAGAACCTGGTCTCTCACTATTGGAGAAGAAAGTTATAGATATGGCAAGGGGAAAGGGCTAGAACGAATCTTACGATGGAATTGAAATTGGAGGTGTCAGTGTGAATTCATGATTTTTAATACATAGAGATAGGTAGATAACATAGCTATAGATGGTGTACATGCACATTTAAAGACGAATTAAAACCAATTCTACACAGTCTCTTCCAGAAAATAGAAGAGATAACATATCCCAACTCATGTAATGAAACCAATACTACTGTGATACCAAAGCCTGGCAAAAAGAGTACATTAAAAAAAAAAAAAAAACTTACAAGTCAATATCCTTCATGAATATAGGGTCGGGCCAGTGATATAGCTCAGCGGTATAAGCACCTGCCTAGCAAGCACGAGGTCCTGAGTTTGGTTCCTGGTACCCACATAAAGAAAAAAAAAAAAAAAAGAATGAATATAGGGTCAAAAGTCTTTAACACTGTATTAGTATATTGAATCTAGCAATATATATATATATATATATATATATATATATATATATATATATGGATTATATTTCATGACCAAATGAGGTCTATTCTAGGAATAAAATGTTGATTTGACACTTGAAAATTAGTTAGCATAATCTGCCATATTAACAGGCTAATGGGAAAAAATCAACTTAAATAATTTAACTTCAAAATATTATCTGACTTATTTCCAGTAAAATATAGAAACTCTACTCTCACAGAGTCCATTCAGCTCTACCCTTTGTTGTGCTATCTTTGCTATACATATTACATCTTTTTAATGTTATAAGCCCAACAGTGCACTGTTTTATTAGCCCACATGACCTTATCATGTCATTTAAGGAAGCTGACAGAAAAAAATGAGAGCAAGTGTTACTTCATAGGGTTGTTTTATATGAATTTTCTTATTGCAATTGCTTTTTAAGTCAGTTTGAAGAATAAAGAAAATGCAATATGTGATTGTACTATACCTTGGTTACCTACAAAATTACTTGTTTCATATGAATTCACATTGCTGTCTTAGGTCACCTACTTTCAACCAAAAGAACCTCCTTTACTGTTACTTTTTTTTTTTTTAATATATGCGGGTACCAGGAGTTGAACTCAGGACCTTGCACTTGCCAGGCAGGTGCTTATGCCGCTGAGCTATATCACCGGCCCCTTTACTGTTCCTTGAAAGGCAGGTTGCCTTAGTTACTTTTTTTTTTTTTTTTTTGTGGGTACCGGGGGGTCGACCTCAGGACCTCGTGCGCCAGGAGGCGCCCGTGCCGCTGAGCGATATCACCGGCCCCTTTTTCATATGTGGGATCCGGGAGTTGAACTCGGGCCCTCGCGCTTGCAAGGCAGGCGCTTACGCCGCTGAGCCATCTCACCGGCCCCTGCCTTAGTTACTTTTCTCATTGCTGAGACAAAATACCTGACACCCAAAGTTAAAGGAGAAAAGGCTTATTTGGCTCACAGTTTGTAGAGGTTTCAGTCCATAATTGGCTGGCTCCAAGGCAGGATGGCTTGGTAGAGAGCCATCACAGAGAACAGTTCATGGCGGGGAGACTGTAGCAAAGCAACAAGGGAGACAGAGGGGAGGGCAACCTCTTTCTGTCCCTTATGTTGTTTGCAGGCTACCTGCCCTAGGGCACGGGTAGCACTCACACCCTTAATCCCAGCATTAGACCATGAGTCAATCATAAACTCTAGATTCAGCCACCTCTGAAAAGCCTATCACCCATGACTGCGTAAGGCTTTGGGGGGACATCTAGACACAAAGCATAACACAAGTCTAGCAGTTTATCAGTTCTTTTTTTTTTTTTTAATTTGGGATATCTTTATTTGTCCTTTGTGTTTCAAATATAGAAATGTAGTTTTGCTAGATATAAGATTTTTTCTTTTACTTTCAATACTTTGAATATGCCTCCCACTGTCTTCTGGCCTCTTCATTTCTGGTGAGAAGTCAGTTGTTAATCTTATTGGGGTTCACTTGTGTGTGATGAATTGCTTTTCTGTTGCAACTTCTAAGGTTTTATCTTCGGCTTTCAATACTTTCACAGTGGTGTATCTGGATGTAGATTTCTTTGCATTTTGTCCTAGTTTGAGTTTACCACACTTCTTGGATGTGTAGGTTAATGTTTTCAACAGATTTTGGTGTTTTTAAGCTTTAAACATGTATTTGTATATTTTTTCTATCTCCTTTCTCTCTCTCCCTGGTACTCCTGTTACATATATGTTGGTGAACTTAATGGTTCCCCACATTACTCTAAAGCTGTTAATTTTTCTTAATTTTTTCTTTGTTCTTCAGATTGTATAATCTCTATTAATCTGTCTTCAAATTCATCAACTCAAATCTACTGTTGAGCCCCTCTGGTGTATTTCATCTTTGTTATTATACTTTTCAACTCCAGAATTTCCATTTGATTTTTAAATAATTTCTATCTCCTATTTATATTCTTTATTTGATAAGACTTGTCATTGTACTATCCTTTAATTGTTTAAACATGGTTTCCTTTAGTTCACTGAACACATTTATATTAGGGAATTTGACGTCTCTACTAACTACACCATCTGGGCCCCTCCAAAGGCAGTTTCTTTTGCCTCTCTGCCTTTTCCCTTTTGTTTTCCTTTTTGGTCACATTATCTGTTGAGGTTGTTTGTTGCATATTTTATAAGTCTTTAGTTGATGAAATCTTTTAGACAATGTACTGTAGCGATACTAAATACTTATCCTTTCAGGGAGTTGTTATTATTAGTAGTGGTGATTGGCTGATTGGTTAGTTGGTTGGTTGGTTGATTGGTTGGTTGTTCATTTAACAACCTGGCAGAACCAATCCTGTGACACCTTTCCCCCTATTATACAGTAGTATGAAGCCTCTAATATACATGCCTGGATTTTTTTTTTTCTTGGCTTCTATCCTGGCTACCTAGGATTTGCCTCTGGGTGGCATAAACTGCCTGTTAATCACAGATTGTGAATAAGCCCCTTAGCCAATTAGATTTTTACCTTTTACTACTGGATTCATGTGTGGCTTGGAAGCTGCTATCACAGTTCAGTGAATTTATGGTTTCTGCTCTGTTTTCAGCAGAGATTGGTAGTTTGGATATGCCTGCTCTGTACTCAAAAAGGTGTGGGCTTGGTCAGGTATACAGTCTTCCAGGCTGCCAAGGATAAGTGACTTTATTTTTAAGCCTGGCTTCCTAGGAGGTGTCCCTGAGCCAAAAGAGCTGATTGTTCAGTACTACATGGTTCACTCTTGTGCCAATGAGATTTCCACCTGAGTAAACTGGCCTTCAAGTTGTTCAGGAGGTGCTCTTGTGTTCTTCTGTATCCTGCTCTGATTGTTCTGAGGGGGTGCAGCCTAGCACATGCACACTTCTGGCCCCTAGAGTTGTCCATGATCCCCAAAGGAGTTCTTCTTGACTCTTCCCTTGTTCTTTCTATTAAAATTCTATTGCTCTGTCATTTCACTTATATCATAGTTACCAGCCTCTTCTTAGTCATTCTCTTCCAAGATTTTACACATGCCCATAAGCACAGACTTCTCCCTGTTCTGTTCTAAATGCAGCCCTCACAAGCAGAGCTATAGAGCTCTTTGTCTCAGGGCCTGAATTTCCCCTGGGCAGAACCCTTGCTCCACTGTACCAGAGCTGGGGACAGGGACCTGCTTTCCAGGAGTGACTCCCCCACTCTGTGAGTGGAAATTGCAGGGTGAGAGTAGGATAAATGGAAGTCCTTGGTCTTTTTGGCTTGCTCCTCATGGCAAGGAACCTCCACCCTTCAGCAAACTTTTCAGGAGTAATCGGGCAACATTATTCTTCACCTATTGCACTTATAGTAGAACTTCTGCTTACAAGGAGGACTGGCTGGTGGAAGGGAGCCCAGGCCATTCCTGTCTGGACTACAGCTCCGCGACAAGAGGCTAGGGATAAGAAACATTAGCAGTCATTCTGCCCGTCCCCTGGTGAACCATAGCCCAAGACCAGGAGCTGAAAGGAGCAGGAGTCCCACGGTCTTGGCAACTCTTGCTCAGAGTGCACAGCAGCGCCGTCTCTGGAGCTGGGGTGGGTAATGGAGCAAGTAATGGCTCAGGTGCCACAGACTCTTCTTACTGAGACGGAGTAGATTTTCTTGACTGAATGTTTCTTCATTTGCCGTGCATCCTAAGACAACTTCCAGACACTTTAAATAGTTGTTTTGATCATTTTTACCAGTTAACTTATTTCACTGGGGAGATCAGCTGATATCCTTACTCTGCCATTCTGGAAGTCCACTCTGTGCTATTTTTGTAACTAGCTGTGAATAAATATATAGTTGTTTAAAAATTAAAGTTTTTGGGCCGGTGAGATGGCTCAGCAGCTTAAGCACCTGCCCGGCAAGCGCGAGGGCCCGAGTTCAACTCCTGGAACCCACATACGAAAAAGGGGCCGGTGATATCGCTCAGCGGCACGGGCGCCTGCTGGCGCGTGAGGTCCTGAGGTCGACCCCCCGGTACCCACAAAAAAAAAAAAAAATTAAAGTTTTTAAGACATAGCAATGTTTGATTGGTAATAGCATTAAGAAGCCATTATGACTCAGTCTTTGCGTTTGTAAAGTGCAAAAGAAATAGGAATGTTTGTCCTCAGTGTTTTGCAATCCTCTTAAAAAACAAAATTTTAACATTTCCAAGAAACTGTGTTTTGTAATTATAGAAGGGAAGCCCTCTGGCAGGACAAAACATTCTGACTTCATCTAGTAGAGCACCTGAGGGGTTCATCCCCTTCCCATATTGGTGTGTGTATATGAGTGTGCACTCACACATACATGCCATTCTTACCTGGCTGACTTTATCCTCTGCAGATCCATTCAGTTGCGTGGAATGCAGATGACAGCAAACTGATTTCTGGTGGCACAGATGGTGCTGTATATGAATGGAACCTGTCCTCAGGAAAGAGAGAGACAGAGTGTGTGCTCAAGTCCTGCAGCTACAACTGTGTTACCATCTCCCCTGATGCCAAAATTATCTTTGCTGTTGGGTCAGACCAGACGCTCAAGGAGATTGCAGATTCTTCGGTGAGTCTGCCCCAACCCACCCCTTTGGCTGCTGTACAGATCTGCAGACGCCTCTTGTGCCTACAGCAGAAAGTGTGCCCAAAAAGAAGCTTCTTCTTCATCGCATAGCACCTGGCTACTCTTCCTGTTGGGTCAGCTAAGTTATTGTTACTTCCTGAATTTCCTGCCTAGCACCCTTCCAGACTGGGTTAAATTGTATAGCCTCTTCCCACTTCCATCTTGCTTGCCATCCATAACTTCTCTTCTACCCTCCAGGCACGGGAGTCAGCAGTGTCCCTAGTGCACTCTTGCCCATGGTCCACACTTAGCTGCGGGGGAAACACAACTACCATTAGCTGCTGTCACCTGGGCTTGCCAACTCTATTCCTTTGAAACCCCTACCTCTGAAATGTTAGAATTATCACATTTGGCTCCACATAGTTAAGGGCAAAGAAGAGGGCTCAGCAAGGACACTTCATACAAATGTGGCTTGTATCCTCCAGAAGCCCAGTGACAGCTGATTTTCATTGGTTTCTCTGGCTTTTTCTCAGCCCCTCATGGGGCTGATGCCTGGGGAAGTGTTTGGCTACCACAGCAGCAAATTAACCAAAGCAGATTTCCCCATGGTTGGACACAGCTTAATGCATGGTGACTCTCCTTCATGCATGGTGACTACCCCAGGTAGCCTGGTCCTAATGCTGTGGCAGCTTTTATGGCACCAGCATAAATCTCCTCTAGGGTAAGAATTTCACTCCTCTTGATATGCCTAGTTTTTGCCTTTTATGTGCTAGGCAGTATGTCAAATGCTATAAGGAAAAGAAAAACAAATGATGCAGACCTCTAAGGGTGCTATTCAAGGAGAGGAGAAGAATGACCTTGGGACAGTGGAGACATAGCTTACTCTACTAGCTGAACAGAGCTGTCTGTGTTCCAGATCCTGCGAGAGATGTCAGCATTTGACGTCATCTACACAGCTATTGTCATCTCACATTCCGGGCGCATGATGTTTGTGGGCACCTCGGTGGGAACCATTCGTGCCATGAAGTACCCTCTGCCTTTGCAGAAAGAATTCAATGAGTACCAGGCTCATGCTGGTCCTATCACCAAGGTGAGATGGACCTCTCCTCCACCAGGGGCCCTGTCCCAGATCATGCCTGATGGTCCTTCCTCCCTCAACCTCCTGGTGTCATTTCTCACTCTATTTATTCATCTGTCAACTACCCAATAAGCATCCATTGACTACTTGTTTAACTTACTCTAGGAATTTATCCTAGGAAATAATCAGAGATACACCTAAAGATTAATGACCAGGTTGTTCACCATAATGCACACAATAGTGGGCCATTTGATAGGCGCTGCAGTGCTTCACCCAGGCCAGCACATCTCCCAGTGCGGGGAGGGTTGACTGCTAATAACCCTTAGTTGCTCCCCTCTCCAGAGAGTTGCCCTGGACTAAAAGGACTCATAGCCCAGCAGATTAGCAGCTAAAACTCCCTGAAGATACAGAAGATTACCTCCAGAGCCAATAATATGAGCACACATTTGTAAATTGTCCTTCCATGACTTCTTCTCATGAAGTAGTATCTATAGTCAGATTGATGTGAAAACAACCAAGTGTCCATCTACAGATGAATGAGTTAGCAAAATTGTGGTGTATCCATGCAATGGAATAGTGTTCAGCCTTTTAAAATGACTTTTAAGTTTGGAGAAAAATGTTCTTCTGCAATATGATACATGATGAACCTTAAGGACATTGTGCTAACTGAAATAAGTCACTCACAAAATGACAAACACACCATGATTCCACTTTTATAAGATACTTAGTCAAAATCATATAAAGTAGAATGGCTGCCATGATTGGAAAAAGAAAACCTGGGTAATTATTATTTAATGGCCATGGAGTTCTGTTTTTACAAGAGTTATTGAGTTATACGGTGGTGATGGTTGTACAACGTTAATAATGTGTTTAATAACGCTGAACTAAATATACATTTGAAAAGTTAAGATGAGAAGTATTATGTGTATTTTGCCAAAATAAAAAAATGAATAAAGAAGGAATTCTGTAGAATGAAACATGGTTGCCAAGAAATCATAGCCAATGGCAAATTAAAGGTTATTCACAGGCCAAAAAAAAATAATAATAGTGTCTATGTTTACACAGAACCCACGAAAAACAGGCACTGGGAAAGTATATGTGTCCTCTCCCCTCTCTGCTCTCATATTTTGGATGAATGTCATGAAGACCTGGGGTTTTTACTGTGTCTCAAATTCTATATTGGCTTACCTGTAGGCATTATTTTTATTAAAAAAAGATTTTTTATTATAAAATAAAATATTCATGTGATGAGTCTGGGCCTTGGGTCCAAAGGAAATTGCTACAATACATAGTATCCCCTTTCCCTTCAGATCTATTAAGTTTTATGAATAAGATAATTGTTATTGTAGAAGAAATGTCTCCTTTAGAGGTAAAGATCCTCACAGGAGCATCATCATAAATATTTTGGTACATTTCTGTCTTCCCTTATATATGTTGTGTGTGCGTTAAATAACATTAAATCATACAATAGGGCCACACTTTTGTGGCCTGTTTTTTTCTTTAAACTTAACACTATTATAAGTATTTTTCCCTATAGCCACGTAGTCCTCAAAAGCATACTAGTAGCTACGTAAATACCCTATTATATGATGAACTACAGCTTGTTAACTCTTCTCTTCCAGCTGGTCATTTCAATTATCTGATAGACTACAAAGAATTATCCTACTCCCACATTTTAATTATATTCACTAGACTATAATGAATATCCTACTTGCACATTTATGTATGCATCTCTGATTATTTCCTAAGGCTAACTTCCTAGACAGAGATGCTGTTCCTAGACAGACATCCCTAGAGATACCTAGGGCTTTAAAAATAAAGTTCTTGACACATATTGCTGATTGGGAAAAGAAATCTTTCACAGTTAATTCTTTTGTCCTTTTTATTGCAAAATAATTATAGTCACAAGACATTTTAAAGATAGCACAGAGATCCGGTATAGTCTTCACTCAATTTCCCCCAATAATTCTGTTTGACATCATTCTAATACAATATCAGACCAGAAAACTGAGATCGGTGCACTGCACGTGTGTAAACCTGTCACATTGTCACGTGCGTACTTTGTGGAACCACCGCCACCATCAAGATACGAAGTTGCTCCGTCACCCCCAAAACCTGCTTCATGCTGCCCTCCTGTAGTCACAGCTGCCCTCCCCACCAACCTAATCCTTGGCAACCATTCATTTGTTCTCTATTTCTATAATTTTGTCGCTTTGATAATTTTATGTAAATATAATTATGTAGTGACTCATAAACCTTCTGAGGGTAGCTTTTCTTACTCAGCATAATGCTCTTCAAACCTATCCAAGTTGTTGTCTTGCATGATAATAATTTATGCCTTTTGATTGCCACATAGTATTCCATGATAGTCCACTGTAAATAAACCACAATTTGTTTAACCTTCCATCCATTCCAGGATATTTATTCTAGATTTTTAGCTATTGCAAATAAAGCTACTATCATGACTAATAGTCATGTGCAGGTTTTTGTATGGACTTAAATTTTCATTGCCCTGGGATAAATGTCCCAGGAGTATGGTTACTGAATTTATGGTAAGTGGATATTTTGTTTTTGAAGAAACTGCCAAGTTATTATCCAGAGTGGCTGTAACATTTTACATTCCCACCAGCAATGTTTCATTCTCTGCATCATTGCCAACATTTAAAATCGTCGCTCTTTTTTATTTTAACTATTCTAATAGGTATGTAGTGATATCTCATCATGGTCTTAATTTACAATTCCCTAATGGTTAAGAATGGTGAGCATCTTATTATGTACATAGTTGCCATCTGGTATATCCATTTCAGTGAAACCTCTTCATATTTGCTGCCCACCTCGGGTTGTCAGATTTTCCTGCTGAGTTTTGAGAGTTCTGTATATACTCTGGATGATAGTTGAGTCTGAAGATTCCAGCCCCACAGGGAATATAGAAAAAGTGTTGCTTCTTTTACTCATTCACAGAAAGTGCCCTGTGGGGGCTCCTGTCTTGTTCTTGCCCAGGACCAAGTCTACCCTGCTGTGAGTCTGCAACAGGGTTTCGTGGACCAAGACCTTGCAGGGCAGCTGGCTCAGCCCCGGGCATGTCTGGCACCAGAAAACTTCCTCTCCGTGATCTTTTTCTCTGTAGATGTTGCTCACCTTTGATGACCAGTACCTGCTGACTGCTTCTGAGGATGGCTGCCTCTTCACTTGGAAGGTCTTTGATAAGGATGGTCGAATCAAGCGAGAAAGGGAGGTGGGCTTTGCTGAAGAGGTGCTTGTGACTAAATCAGACATGGAAGAGAAGGTAAGTATCAGCTCAAATGAAGAGGGACATGGAAATTCCTTACTAGAGTGCATTCAAACTCCTCAGACCAGCATTCAAGGTCCTCTGCAAGCCCGGCTGCACCCTGTGCCACGGACAGGCCACCACAACTCCCTGCACACCTGCGTCCATACTACCAGGCTGTCCTTGTTGCTGCTTGATTCTGTTTCCACCCTCACAGTGCCTGTCTTTCTGCCACATGATCATCCTGACTCACAGTGTGTTCTACTTTGATCCTATGATCTTGCTTTCCTCTGACTACTGTTTGAGAGCAGGAACCTTGGCATACAATTCCTTAGTTTGGCCAGTAGTTTCTAGCACATCTAAGCACATGGAAAGCAATTGATAAATATTTATAAGATCATACTCACAAATCAGTACCCCATTTGCACCTGCGAAATGTAATAATTGCTAGTGCATGGAACCGTCTTTAAAAAAAAAAAAAAAAAAAAAAAAAAAAAAGCCAGGCTTGCTGGGCTATGCCTGTAGTCCCAGCATTCTGGGAGGCTGTGGCTGGAGGATTGCAAGTTTCAGCCAAGCCTAGACAATTTAGTGACTTAGCAAGACTCAGTCTCAAAATAGAAAGTTTTAAAAGCGCTAGAGGTGTGGCTCAGAGCAAAGACCCTGGGTTCAGTCCCTATACCACTACCAAAGAAAAGGTAATAATAATATATTTTTAGAAAACATTTCTGGGAGCAGGTGAGATGGCTCAGCGGCATAAGCGCCTGCCTGGCAAGCGCAAGGGCCCAAGTTCGACTCCCAGAACCCACATACGAAAAAAGGGCCAGTGATATCGCTCAGCGGCACGGGCGCCTGCTGGCACATGAGGTCCTGAGGTCAACCCCAGGTACCCACAAAAAAAAAGAAAGAAAGAAAGAAAGAAAGAAAACATTTCTGTAAGCTCTTACCCACACCTCTTAGTAATAAAACTGTAAGAGTAATCACAACCATCATTTGCTATGAAGCATGCATCATGCTGACTGCTTCATAATTATTTCTCACTGAAATCTCCCAACACCTTTGTGAAGACAATATTGCTATTTGCCCCATGTTTCAAAAAGCAGGTTTGAAGAGGTTGAGTGCTGTGTCCAAAGTCACTGCTGGTGAGTAGTAGGACCAGTACTCTAATCCAGAGCCCCTCCCTCCTTTACCAAGTGAATTCCTTCCTGTTAATGCTGCAAATGTTCCACAAAGATGTGTTTTGTAGCCTGGTATAGTAGCACATGCCTGTAATCCCAGCTACTCAGGAGTCTAGGGCAAGAGGTTTGCAAGTTCAAGGCCAGCCTAGGCAATTTAGCAAGACCTTGTCTCAAAATTTAAAAAGAGTTAGGGATTTAGCTCCATGGTAGAGTGCTTGCCTAGTGTATGCAAGGCCCTGGATTCAATCCTCAGTACCACAAGGGGAGTAAAAGTGTTTTTGTAGACATTTTGAGTGCATAGCACTGTGCTATGCTCCCTACAAGAGAAGCTGAATAGGTAGTTCCCAGGAAATCCCAAAGCTACTCATGCTGCTGCTCATCAAGAATCTAACTGCGTTTATTGACATTTAATCTTTAGCTAGGCAATGGGGATGCAGGTGTAAAAGACAGGCACAGGCCCTGTGATCAAAAGCTCATAGTCAAGTGGAAGATAGAGACAAGTAAAACAGAACCGTGATGCAAAGCAGCCACAAAGCAGAGTGGAAAGCCTCTAGCTTTTCCTGGAGATCCTTTCTGGAGCCCCCTGGAATTTTCTGCAGGAAAGGCAAGAGAAGAGGAAAGCAGGAGAGATCATTGTCCCTATGGCAGACAAATACTATGTCTCCTCTCTGTTTCCTTCTCTATTCTTCACAGCGGGTAGAAGAGGCCAAATAGGAGACACCAGGCTGAGCCCAAGGCCTGAGGGTGTCTGAGCTGAGGTCTGACCATCTAACAGTGCTGCTACCAAGCAGGAAATTCTGAGTGTTTATACTGCTCACTTTCTGACACCTCCTTCTTTCTCAGTATTAAAATGCCCACATTCTGGTTATTCCCTATAAACTTCTCTAATTCCTCATCTCCAGCTCCCTCCCTGGCTCCTCCTCCACCTGTCTCTTAGAAGTCACATTCCCTAGAATTCTCAGCTCTCTTTTTTCTTTGTACTCTGTGACCTTCTAAGTAACTACCTCTGAGCTGAGGATTTACCCATTCATCCATCACTCGTGTATTCATCCATTCATCCATCTAGTATTAACAGAGGGTCTGCTATGTACCTGAGGCTATAAGAGGTCTGGGATTACAGAGATAAAGGACACAGAAGTCCTTTAGCTTATAACCTGGGAGAAGGGCCTGATAAATTATAGTGGAGAAGTACAGTAAGTGTTGGAAAATAATGCCGTGGAAACACCAAAAAGACCCTGACCTAGGCCAGGTAATGCAAGAACAGAGTCTTCCAGAATAAATAGGAAAGGGCTTTCCACAATGAGGAATGAGTGTTTGCTGAGGGATGATAGAGGAGTCCTCTGGGGAAGATGCTTCCAGTAGGTATGGCTGGAGAATGACAGGTGTGCCAGAGAGAAAGCTTGTAGAGAGAATCAGAGAGAGATTATGAGGGGCTTTTTATGCCTTGTTTTAGACTTTGGAAATCGTTCATAAGCATCCACTAATAGGTTTAAATTATGGAGTATCTTGACAAGATTTGCATCTTAGAGAGATCATTCTGCAACAATGTGGAGATGGAATGAGAATGATCAATGAGCAAGTACTACAATCATCACATGTCAAACACTGGATCATTCCCACCAATAAATGCACCGTGCCCCAAGGCAGACCCTGGGGTCACTTATTCATCTGATGAACCTTTATCAGTGCAGATGTTCCCAGTCCTGTGCTACACTCTGGGGATAAAGCAATGAAGCAAGATAGCCCAACACCAACCCTCTGGTTCCAGCTAATCTACCTGGGGAAAAATCTTCAACCACAGTCCTCTCACCTCCACCCTACATCCAGTCACTATCTGTCTTCTTTCCATTCTTTCCATTCTTCTCTGCTTCCCTCCTCTACAACAGCTCAAGCCCTTACCATCTCTTCCCTGGACTGTGTGGTTGTCCCCCAATTCGTCACCTTGCCTTCAGGCCATGTCTAACCCAGTCCCTACTGTGCACTGCCATCAAAGAGGCTGACTTTTAAACACCCAAGTCAGCATAATCAGGTTAGGTGAGGGCCTTTGGAAGCCATCCGGTATAAAATCCAAATTTCCTACATGGCCTACAGGGACTTTGATGGTCTGGCCCAACTCCCAGCCTCCTCTCCCTCTGCCTCCTACCAGCACCAGATCACATGAGTGCCTTGACCAGACAACCTCTCTCTTAGCTCGCCAACTTTGCACATGCAATTTATGTTCATCCCTCATCTCAGTACTTTTCTCATGCCAGGTCCACACTACTGTGCTAGACAGGAGTGCAGCGACACACAGAATGAGCTCCTTGACCTCAAGTCACTCACCAGCAGTAGGGGACTCAGAGCAGCAAAGATGAGAGAGGGAAGCTTAGGGTGTAATCAGGGTGAGCAAGAAGGGAACACCAGTGTCCTCACCCACTCTAACATCAACATTAACTCTTAGGAAATGAGGAGTCGGTATGGTAGTATTTTTTTATAAAAACTTTGGCACCAGTGAGTACAATGGAGGAAGAAGATACAGGATACAAGTGCCAGAGAGAGAGCAAGTTAGGATGTACATTAAAGTAATAGCGACGAGGCTGGCATAGGCATAAAACACATGAGGAAAGGCAGTTGACAGTACTGAGAACCATCCACTTCAGGGACTTATCACAATCTGTGATTATATGTTTCTTTGGCTGATCAGTACACTATAAATTCTACAGGAGCAGCAATCACAATTCAGTAATATCCCTTAAGTGTTCATTATATGTTAGACATAATTCTGGTACTTGGGGTACATCAGTAAACAAAACCAACAAAGATCTCAGTGCTCATGGAGCTTAAATTCTAATGTAGAAGACAAAAGAATAAACAAAACGATAAGTAAGTTATACATTAGAAAGTGCCAAAATCTAAGGAAATGATAAAAAGTAGTGGAAAGGGGCAGGATGGGCAGTTCTGGGAATGGGAAAGGGGTAGTAGGATTAAATAGTGGGGTCCAAGTGAGCCTCATTGAGCAGATGACATTTAAGCTGGTTTGAAGATGTGAGCTCATCAGCACATGTTAGCACTCACTGAATGCATATTGTAAGAATAGAGGAAGAAGCTACTACGTCTCCTCATTTTTAGCCTGTGTGTCTTTGCGGGCAGGAAGGGATGACAAGTTCTAGTTGAGACACGTTGAGTTTGAAGGTAGGAAGAGCTGCAGGGCTCAGGTCAAGGCTACAGGTTTCAAAATTCTGATTCATCTCACTGTGAATACTCTTGATTCTGTGTCCTTCTCCCAAAGGCTCAACTTATGTTGGAGCTGAAGACTCGTGTGGAAGAATTAAAAATGGAGAATGAGTATCAACTTCGACTCAAAGATATGAACTATTCTGAGAAGATTAAGGAGTTAACAGACAAGTTTATCCAGGAAATGGAGTCCTTGAAAACGAAAAACCAGGTCTGTTTGAGAGGCTGAACCGATATTAGCCACAAGTAATAAGAAATTTTCACTCTGCTCAAGACAGGGCCAGCACTATTGCCCAAGCTAGGCTCAAACAAAAAGATACAGGGTGATGTCAAGTTGTAAAGCATGGCTAATCGTGTCAGAAATGCTTAAACAGGAGCCGGGGATATAGCTCAGTGGCACAGCACCTGCCTGGCAAGCGTGAGGTCCTGAGTTCAATTCCTGATACCAAAAAAAAAAAGAAAAAAAAAAGAAATTCTTAAACAGGGTGATAAGTAGAAAAAAATAAAATATAAAATTCTCTACAGCGAATGGTATTCATTTAGTAAAATAAATACAGAAATCAGGTGACAACATAACTATCTCTGGAAATCGGGATTATGAATAATTTAAATTGTATTCTTTATAATTTTCTATGATTTCCAAATTTCCTACAATAAGAATTTATTACTTTTGTTATGTGGACAAACTCTTTTAAAAACAAAATGAAAAGATAGCACAAAAAATATAGAAAGGGACATCAAAATATTGATTCCTAAATTGTCAGACAGTTAAATAAAATTATTCTCAGTGGTCTCTCCAGGTAGTTAGATTTGGCCTAGGGCTCTCCCAGAGTCTTGTCTGCACAAATCTATCTGGCCCCTCATCCAAAACCCCCAATCTTTTGTTCAAGAGTTGTTTGTTTTTATGGTATCTCAATGTGTCAGAGCGTTTGAGAAAAACTGGCTACTAATTTTATTAACCCACTCAGTTATAATTTCACTAGTTTAGTCAGTGAACATTTATTTGGTGCCCTGCATAAGCCAAGCACAAAGTTAGGTCTGTGCTGGCCCCTCCTCAGCCTGCAAGGAGCTGTCCTGCCAGTTAGAGGAGCCACTTAGAAGCACACATGTTAACATTCCTGAGGGGTTGGCTGACAGCAATGTGCGGGCAACAGAGTATTCTAGTGAGTTCCTACTACATCCTAAAATCCACTCGATACACATCCAAAACACTTATCACTGACAAACCCATTCAGTCTGGGTTTTCGCCATGTTGAAAGGATATAAATAGGGGAAGCACAGAACTTTCAGAGCAGAATATAGTGCAAATAAAAGGTAATAGAGCGTTTGTTGCTCTAGAAAACAATGTTTGGTGCAAAATAAGGGCTTGAGAAATGTTTGAGAGCAAAGGAGGGTGTTACTTGTAAAATTAGTTCTTGTCCTGGTAGTGCCTTCAGCAGATGTGTAGAAATGAGGAAATGTGACTGTGTTGTAGGTTTTAAAAACAGATAAAGAGAAGCAGGATATATATCACCATCAACGCATAGAAGAACTCATAAGTAAACAAAGCCAGGAACTGCAAGACCTGGGTAAGCCCACGAATAGAAGCTACGGGGCTAAAGGTGGCTGGTGAGAGTTAGAAAGAGTCAGGTTGGGGTAAACATCTGTGAGTCCCCCAGATACAGCAGGAGTCCCAGGGACTATGGCTGTCTATGAAGTAGCTGTGTGTATCCTCTGGAACTGGCTGTGTTTTTTAGCCCTGTATATTTACTTATTCATTAAACACCTGCTGCATGCCAGTAGGAAAAACTGCCTTGGATCCCAACTTACCACTCATTTGCTAGGTGGATGGGGTCACCTTATTAAGCCTCAGTTTACTCTTCTGTAAAACAGGGGTACTGATGCCTGTTTTACATATTCAGGACATTTCTTCTTGGCTCTGACCCCTCCAGTGACCCTCTGCACCTGCCCAGAAGGGAAGATAGGGAGTTTGGCTGCCTGACAAGATATGGAGTAGGGTCAGGCATGGAAGCTGGGCTGATCCTCAAGCCCTAGGCTCTGGAGGCAGATGCCCTGGCTGGGGTAGAATGGCTGAGAAAGCACCTAGGGCTCCTGGGTGTCCCTGGGGCTCGTGCTACTCACTCACCTTAAATATCCACCCTCTTACTTCTCTCTCCAGAGTGTTGCAATAACCAAAAGTTGCTGCTAGAATATGAGAAGTACCAGGAGCTTCAACTCAAGTCCCAGAGGATGCAAGAGGAGTATGAAAAACAGCTTCGAGACAATGATGAGACCAAGAGCCAGACCCTGGAGGAGCTGACTGAGTTTTATGAAGCCAAGCTACAGGAGAAAAGTAGCCTTCTGGAAGAGGTATTCTGGGGAACCCAAGCTGTGCCTCTCATTCATGGAGAAAGGGTAGGATGGATTAGCTTAAGGGACAGGAGGGCAGGATTAGAGACACCCTTATTTGTTCCATGATTCATTGAGTAGCTACTGTGTACCAGCTTGTACTATTCACTGAGAATTTAACCGTGGGCCTTAGAAATAAGGTAAGTCCTCAAGGAATTTTCATCTAATGTGAGAGTAATTTCACAAATAAAAGTAGTTTCACAAGTAAATGTGAAATGACAGCTGTCACAAGTTCCATGAAGGAAAAATATAGGAAGCCTGGATGTCAGTGTCAAGAACAGAAACAAAACAGAGTGCAGGAATGTTGTTAAGAGGGTGCTTGAAGTGATGGAGCCTGAGGCTTCATCTGGTCAGGAAAGAAGGGACACAGAAAGAAAATGGACAGGTCAAAGGACCTCCGGCCTTCTTTTCCATTTCTCTAGTAACATTCATCTCCCATTCCCCGTAACAGGGCTCTTCTGTTGGTCTCATCCCAGGCCCTCTGAGTACGAGGGCATCATGCGTCCCCTCTCCCATGACCACACTCTCTCCCTCCCTGTGAGCCAGGCACAGGAAGACGTCAGGCAGCAGCTACGGGAGTTTGAAGAGACCAAGAAGCAGATAGAAGAAGATGAAGACCGAGAAATCCAAGACATCAAAACCAAGTATGAGAAGAAGCTTCGAGATGAAAAGGAATCCAACCTACGGCTCAAGGGGGAGACAGGCATTATGAGGAAGAAGGTATTGGGCTGTTCCCTGAGAGACCCGAGAATGAGGAAGGGCAGTGTCACAGAGAAAGCTGGGGACACATGGAGAGAAAGCCCTGGGCGGCTGTGGGGAAACGCGGCCGAAGGAGCGACTGAACCTGAGTGCGATAAGGAAGGGACCTTGGGGAGCAACAGTTGCCGTGCTCCTGGAATGCGTGCTTAGAGTTTCGAGCAGAATCTGCAGGACCGCAGTCAGCAGAATTAAGAGCCAGTTACTGTCAGAGATGATTGCTTTGGCCGCTGTGTCCCCTCTGCCCTGATAAGATGGCCTGAACTAGTTTGACACGTGTCACATAACAAACCATCCTGTTCTGGCCCCGTCCCCTGACAAAAACTCCTATACGACATGTTGCAAAATGCTTTTCTTCTGTGTTTTTGTCATTATGTCCTTGAGTTACAAATAAACAACTGCAAAGGTCTCAGCTGGGTGCTGTTTCCCTGAGCATCTCTTCTACCCAAACAGCAGCCGCTCTGAATTCTCGGTGATTGAACTAAATCTTGCCTCCAAGTAATCTGTCTCATCCTCTGCACAGCCGCAGTCACACACTGTGACAGGTGGCCAAGCAGAGGTCCCACCAAGTGTCTCACCTCCCGTGTGCAGGTTAGGAGAGGGGTGCTGGCGGGTGCAGACTGACCCCACCACATCCTCCAGAAGAGCCCCTGCCTGGCTTGCCCTGCTCTTCTCACAGGGATGCTGAGCCTCCCTGCACACTGAGACTCTCTGGCCTCTCACTTCTGGGCAAGTAGGGCCTGACAGAAATGGAAATAAAGTCTGAGGGTGAGGTGGAGGACGTCTTAGCCTGGAGGTGAGCTCAGGCCCTGGTGGCTCCTGTTCCAACTGTATAGGTGGGGATGTGAGTGGATGTGTAGGATCTGTTTACAATGGGGCAGGTATTTTCAGTCCACTGATAGTTCAGTGAGGGAGGATCTAATTCTCAGATTCTTGTAGAATTGCCAGTTTCCCCAAAACATTTAGTCTTAAAGAAGCCAAGTTCAAAGCAAGCTCATGCTCCTCCCTGTTAGAGATCATACTACTAGTGAATCACGCCTTCCCTTCTCGGACACGGCAAACATGCCTCATCAGGTAAGGTCAACCGCTTTGATCTTGGTAGGCCATTGCTTACAACCTTTTGAGGTCAGTGTGGTCATGGAAGACCCTGAGTCCATTCAGGAAAGTGGTCTCAGGAGCCTCTGGTGCAGAGACGGGCTCTCCTCACACAGAGCGAATGGGCCTGATTATCACCAAATAATACTCCACCATCCTTTTGACCTGGGAAATTGCCGAACTGTCCCAAATGCTCCAAAAATTCACTCCTGGAAGTCCAAAGATGTTGAGTGCTTGGTGTTTTCAGTTCACAGAAGGAGAGGTGATTCAGTTCAGTTGGTCAGTGATGGGAGCTCCTTGCACTCAGATAGTTGGGAGGAATAGAGATGAGCTCAATGCCTACAGTGGTCTTTGTTGTTGCCATTTGTGTCTTCAGTTCAGCAGCCTGCAGAAAGAGATTGAAGAGCGTACCAGTGACATTGAGATTCTGAAAGGAGAGCAGGTGAAGCTGCAGGGAGTCATTAAGTCCCTGGAAAAGGACATACAAGGCCTCAAGCGAGAGATCCAGGAAAGAGATGAGACAATTCAAGATAAGGTAAAGCTTCATCTTCTGTCCTCCCCCAGCAGCCCAGATGGACATGGGCTTCCTGAATACATGTCTTTAACTCGATGGAGATGAGCGGTCAGTGGTGTCTCTGCTGTGTGCTTGGCACCGGCCTAATTACTGTCAACACAGCACATTGGGTTCTGCCAACATTCAGGGGTGTGAGCAGCCCAGTGTTGACAGCTTAGGAAACTGAGTCTCAAGAGGTTGAGTATCCTGTCCAAGGTCACATAGATTACAGGAGCCAGGCCTGGGTTAAGAACCTGAGTCAGTGGACTCCAAGGCCCCTACCCTCCATTTCTTCAGGCATCCTAGGGTAACACAGCTCTACAGGCTGAGGGTAGCTCATCTGCCACATTGGCCACATGGTCCCCTGGTCAGGGACGGACTCCCCTGGGCTAGGCCCTGTAACCAATGGGTACCCCCAGGAAGCTGGTACCACTTTTTAGGCTCCCTTTCTCACAAAACACTCAGAAAGACAGACACACATTCCAGGAGGCATAACACCTCGGTATCCAGAATTCAGAATCATTCTCCTGAGCGAGTCCAGACTCCGGGCCCTCTTCTCTATCTACTTTACGTCTATTGCTTTAGCCAGACAGAATTCTCCTGTCATTGACCATGAGGTTTACCATTAGATAAGCAGGTTCCAGCACAGGTCCTTCTATTTCCTGGGTGTTGTACTTTGGCAACTTCTCTAAGCCTTCATTTGTCTCACCTGTAAAACAGGGATGATAACTACATCAAGAGGTCTTTTTAGGATTACATGGAATAGTGCCTACATTCCACTTCTGCATATGACTTTTGTGTATGAATCCAGGGGCTTTTGGGGGAAGACCCAAAGCTCTCTTCAGATTCTCAAGGAGACTGTTGACAAAAGAGACCAAGGCCTCCTGACCTAGAAAATTGCAACAATCTCCTAGCCAGTCCTTCCCACTTCACACCCCTGATCTCCACCACCATAGCTGCCAGAATGCAAGTGTACTTATGTCACTCTCCCACTTAAACTTCTTTAGTAGCACCACATGGCCTATAGTGGGAGTCAGCAAGCTTTTTTTTATAAAGGACTAGACAGTAAATATTTTAGGATTTGCAGGCCATAGTGTTTCTGCCTCAACTAATCAACTGTGGGCACCATATGTGAAACCACCCACAAACAAAATATAAATGAATGAACTTGTCTATGTTCCAATAAAATTTTATGAGACAGGCAAATTTGGCCCCCAGGCTGAGCTTGCCAACCCTGGCCTACAGGATGAATTCTGGACTCTTTGTCCTAACATGCAAGACCCTTGCCTCCCCCCACCATCTCCCCAGCCTCATTTCTCACTTCCCCTGTGAATCACCACTTGATACTCAGACAGATCATTCTTAGCACCCTCAATACATACCATGCCTTCTGTGCCTCCCTCTTGTGCAGCATTTGTCACATTTTAGGGCTATATTTGTTTACACATCTACTTTCACAGCTAGTGTTTTATCCTTAAGGTCAGGGACTATGTCATACTTATATTTGGAATTCTAGTACTTGGCAAAGGATCTTCATTCAGTAAATGTTTGATGGATGGAATGACCCATGTTATAATTAGTATTACTGTGCACCAAATTACCTGCAAACTTAGTAATGAAAAGTAACAACTGTCTGTATTAATCACTTTTTAATTGCTGGGACAAAGTACCTGATATATACAATTTAAAGGAGAAAAGATTTATTTTGGCTCACAGTTACAGAGGGTTCAGTCCATGCTCAGCTGGCTCCAAGGCAGAAATGGCACAGCAGAGGGCCTGTTAGAAGAAATCTATTCAACTTATAGCAGCCAGGAACCAGAGAGAGGGGAAAGAACCAGAGTGAGAGAGATACTCTCCAAAAGCATGCTGCCAGTGATCCACCTCCTCCAACTGGGACCCCTCCGAACAGCACATTCAGCAATAAAGTCATCAATGGATTATTCCACTGATAAGTACAGAGCCCCCATGATCCAATCACTTTCCAAAATCTCCATCTCTGAACATCTGACTGTGGGTCTAGAATTTGGACGGGGCACAACAGGATGACTTGTTCTGCCCCTCATGTTTGGTGCCTCAGTTGGGAAGATCAGGGGTGACTCAAATAACTGAAACATGGAGGATCAACACCCAAGGTGGCTTCTTCTCTCATATGCCCAGCACCTTGGCAGGGAGGCAGGAGGCTAGCTCTTTCAACCAGAGTCCCTGCTCTCCAGCAGTACAGTTGAACTTCTTACATAGCAGATGGCTTCCCCCAGAGCAGCTATCCCAAGAGAGCCAAGTGGAAGCTGCTT
This sequence comes from Erethizon dorsatum, assembly GCA_028451465.1. Classification (NCBI taxonomy): domain Eukaryota; kingdom Metazoa; phylum Chordata; class Mammalia; order Rodentia; family Erethizontidae; genus Erethizon; species Erethizon dorsatum. The sequence continues at coordinate 100,396,375 of CM051827.1, read as the reverse complement.
GGCTTTCTGACCTAGCAGCCCTTCAATTACATTCTTCAAGTTACAAACAAGTCACAAGTCCAGCCAGAAGCAAGGGAAGAGAATTAGGTTCCATCTCCTAAGAGAAGTGTCAGGGCCATGTTGTAGAAGAGCTGCATTGTAGGATGGGAGCTGCAGTAATCTACAGCCTACATGTGACTGAGCAAGTGAGTGAATGAAGCTCCTGGCACAGAAGTGAAGGAGTCAGCCTGGCAGGGAGAGTTGGCCTTTGCACCTCCAGTGAGAAGTGTGTAGCCTGCTCAATCGGGAGAGTCACAGGATTTATGTTATTTGTCCTAAAGGGATTCCATTGTGATATCTCACACTTCTCTTTCATCCCACCCCCAGGAGAAGCGAATTTATGATCTGAAAAAGAAAAATCAAGAACTAGAGAAGTTCAAGTTTGTACTCGACTACAAAATAAAGGAGCTGAAGAAGCAAATAGAACCTCGAGAGAATGAGATCAAGGTGATGAAGGAACAGATTCAGGAGGTGAGAGCCATCTGCAACACCCTGGCCTTTCAGACCCTTTCTCCTCCTCCACTGTCCCTGGCTGGCCTGGAAGGAATGACAGAAAACTCTTCCACAGCTCCTCTCTGTTTCCAGGGTATGTCAGCTGCCACTCCACATAGGATGCCCTGGAAGACCCTGGCCCAAATGAGGGTTCAGTTGTCCAAAAGCATAGTGCTTTAAGATTTAGCTCGCTGCAGGGCCTTGAGGTGGGTCTGGGCCCCACCCACACTGCAGGCGTTCAAAAGGAAGACACAGCTATTGGGCATTCTGCCACCAGAGGGCAGTGTGTACTCAGCCAACAGGCTCCCTCCCCACCAAACACTGCAAGTGTTTCTCAAACATGCTTCTCAAACTGCAAGTGTTGGTAGGCCCTCCAGTAGGCCATGATGTTTGGACTTCATCTGATAAGGAATGAGAAGTCACCTAAGGCTCTTGAGCTGAGAGTGGCACAATTTAGATTGTGTTCTGGGAAACAAACAGGATGAAGGTAGAGAGGAGAGAGATTAGAAGCGAGATCAGTTAGACAAGTGTTTCTAAGATTCCAGCGAGGTGTCAGTATTCCTTCTTGTCCACTGGGCTCCCTGCACATTGCATTTCCTTATCACAGGTGTTCACTTGTCAGCCTCCCCTTGCTGGGCCTGGCACCTTCCAGGAGCCTCTGACCTTGGGGTTTGCTGTAAGGGTCCACCCTGCCTTGGAGTTCCTCTTCCTACAGGAAGGAAGCCTCAAACTCTTGGTTCATGGGTAGAGCTGGGATCACTGTAAATGAACACATAACCTTCTTTGATTCAGGTACCTCCCTTCAAGCTTCTCTGTCAACTCCAGGCTCCCTCTCTGTTCCTAGGAGAGGGGTTTCCAAAACCTTGTTGATTTAGTTTTCACTCATATATTCATCTAGTGCAGGGCTTCTCAACATCAACACTAGTAACATTTGGGAGGTGGGTGTGGTGGTGCACGCCTGTAATCCTAGCATTTGGGGGGCTGAGGCAGGAGGATTGCCATGAGTTTGAGGCCAGCCTGGGCTACATAGTGAGTTCAAGGTCACCCTGAGTTACATGGTGACACCCTGTCTCAAAACAAAACAAAGGGCTGGTGAGATAGCTCAGCAGCGTAAACGCCTGCCTGGCAAGTGCGTTGTAGGAAAAGCAAGAATTGTAGGAGTCCTGAGTTCGATTCCCGGTACCCACATACGAAAAAAGGGCCAGTGATATCGCTCAGTGGCACGGGCGCCTGCTGGCGCGCGAGGTCCTGAGGTCAACCCCCAGTACCCACAAAAAAAAAAATTGGAGGATAGAAATTCTCTGCTGTGGAGGGGCTGTCCTGTGCATTGCAGGCTAGTTAGCAGCATCCCTGGTTTCTACCCACTGAACGCCATTGGCCCCACCTGCCCAGGGTGTTACAAACAAAAATGTCCCCAGGCATTACCAAATATCTCCTGGAGTGTGGGGGCAGAGTATTCCACCCTGCCGAGAGTCACTGAGTATGATGAATAATGTATGGAAAAGTAGATGGAATTTCCATGCTGGGAAAGGGATGCATCTTCCACCTACTAAGCTAGTCTTCTGGTGGTACAAATACTCAAATTTCATTTCATAACTTTTGTATAAAACAAATTATTTTTATTCTCAGCATAATTTGAGCCGTTGGAGGGGGTAGGGGAACAGAAGTAAACAATAGATAAAGAGGCACAGTCAACTGTAAGCACTCAGACATGACCTGTAGGAGCCCTGCAAACTGGAGAAGCCCCTTTCTGTCTTCCAGCTGCCAGATCCCTGGCCCATCTCTAACATCTCTCTGGGCCCCAGCTGGTCTGCCTGGCTCCAGTCTTGTTCTTTCCAGTAAAGCCTCTATATCAGGCCCTCTAAGATGCCAGTTCACTCCTGCCACTTCTGTTAAAAACCCTTCAGCGGCTCCCTGAGCATTCAAGATGAAGGCCACACTTCCCACCACTTGAGTCTCTGTCCTGTGTTACCCAGCCCAGGTGACCTCTCAGCCCTTCCCCGTCTCCCATTGGGCAGTGCCCCTCCTACAGCCACCTGAATCCTGGCAGCCTGCAGAGATGCACCAGGCTGCCCACACCTCTGGTCCTCTGCATGGGGCTGTTTGTTACCTGCAGCTCTCTTCCTCTTCCATCCTACAATTCTTGCTTTTCCTACAAAACCCTGCAGATGTGTCCCTTTTGTGGGGACCAGCTGCTCACTGCCCCTGCACATGCACGGGACACTTGCCACCTTGAGTATACAGTGTTTATCCCCTGACTTACTTCTTTTTTTTTTTTTTTTTTTTTTGTGGGTACCGGGGGGTCGACCTCAGGACCTCGCGCGCCAACAGGCACCCGTGCCGCTGAGCGATATCACCGGCCCCTTTTTCGTATGTGGGATCCGGGAGTCGAACTCGGGCCCTCGCGCTTGCAAGGCAGGCGCTTACGCCGCTGAGCCATCTCACCGGCCCTGACTTACTTCTTTTATCCCTCTAGACTTGCAGCTTCTTGAAGACAGAAACCACTGCTTAATCAGTTCTGTATCCCTGTCTGTGACAGCTGGACAGTCCTTTCTAATGAGCATATTCTTTAGCTGTACAGTGCTCACTCTTGCTGTGTATTCTCTACAGGGTGGCTCTACATAGCTCTGCCAGCACTACCTGTTTATCTTATCACTCCTCTTCCAGAGGCAGGTGTTTCCAACCCCTCCCACATCCCTAACTATTGCTCCCTCTGCCATTCATTCATTCATTCATTTGTCAAATATTTATTGAGTCCCATGTTTATGCCAGTGTGTCAAAGAGTTATGGTGCCTAATAAAATGCATCTAATAATGAAGAAAACAATCTTCTAAAAGCTGCTTTCTCGTGTTCAGAGTGTGAATGTGGCTCAGTAGGGCCTCTGCTAGCCCACAAGAGGCAAGAATCAAACTCTGACTAAAGGGCATGGGGGCTCCACCCAGCCACAAAAAAAAAAAAAAAAAAAAAAGAACTGTTCCATCTCTAGCTCCCTACTAACAGGAATATTAGTGTCCACCCAAGTTTGTGTGCAAATGAAACATTACCCTTTGCTTTGGGCAGGAATTAAGTCCGCTGAAAGCGTACACACAGCCTGATCAGAAGTTCCAGTTAATAGTCGCATGTCTTTAGTTAACAGAAATGCAGTGATGAATTGAAAATATTTCAGAAGCTCATTGGTAGCATTTCTTGATTCAACAGAATGATGAAGCAGAGGTTCCTTCTTAGCCTCCTCTTTCCTGCTTTATGCCTTAGATTGGGGATGGCTCCGTGCCATGCTAGTGCCTTAAAACTCTACTTTAGAATCTACCCTAATTTATGCTTTAGAATGACCATGCCTCCCAAGGCTCAAATTTCACTAATACAACCTCACGAAGCAGGACGGGTGCTTCTCCAGAGAACCCTGCCTCATGTTAGTTGAGATTTCAGTACTTGAGAGTTACCAAGTTAGAAGGAATACAAGAGTAGAAAAGAATCAGCATGGTTTAGGAGAAGGAAGGTGACTAAGAGGAAAACTCCCAGCTGGCCATAAAAATGTGTAGCCCTATGTTGGGGGCTTTCAGGCTGGCAGGAAGTAATAAGAAAGGTTTTATTCCAGCAAAGATAGGAGGGAACTAGAAAAGAATCCCCTGGTATCAGGGACCATTTCCACCGAAAGATTCCAATTCTTAAATATAATTTCCATTATTTTTTCCTTGTTCTTGACTCCTCTTCCCTTGTCTCTATAGATGGAAGCTGAGCTGGAGCGTTTCCATAAACAGAACACGCAACTGGAGCTGAACATCACGGAGCTGTGGCACAAACTGAGAGCCACGGATCAGGAGATGCGCAAAGAGAGACAGAAGGTGTGAGGATTTTCGGAGTCTGGCAGTTCTTGGACTCGGGATCTGGCACCTGCCTGCAGTGGACAGCTGGCTTCTTAGAGACAGCCAGCCCATTGCTAAGATACACTTCCCATTTTAACTCACACGCTTTTCTTTCCCACAGCCCTGCCTGCAAGGGTGCATGACTGAGTCCAAACAAGAGTATAAAGTGACTTGGGCACAGTGACCAGGGAAGCCAGTTTCACAGGAACGTTCTTAGCCTTCGGCTTCTTTGGCCTAGGAAGGAACCTGCCCAGACAGGTCATTTGCAGGCAGTGGACTGCTGAGGCTGGGAGAACCTCAGAGAGTATCCGTACTGGTCTGTTCATGATATAAATAAGCAAAGTAAGGCCAGAAAAAGTAGGAGGTTAAAGTAGGAGGTTAAACGTCATCCGACACCCCTAGCTAGCTTACAAAGTCAACTCAGGAAACCAGGTCTTCTGGTCCTGGGCCGTGATATGGTTGTGTCCTCTTCCCCTGTCACAGGCCACCCCATAATGTGTGCTGAGACAGATTGAATTTTTCCACCCTTCACATCAAGCATTTACTCCTGTACGAGATATACACGGGTTTAGATCCTGCCCCTCCCAAGCTGCAGAGGCTGATAAGTGTTTTGTAGCATGTGCATAGTTAATGCACGGTGGAAAATTATGGAATGTGGATAAAAGGCATGGGAGCGAGGAGATGAGAAGCCCTCTGTAGACTATGGTAGAAGAAGACAGGATTCGAAGAAATCATGATTGAGGAAAGGGAGCCAGCCCCAGTGTTCAGGTAAAGCAGTCTGCCTTGTGGGGCTTTCTCCCCACCCATTCATAGCAGTAGTTCTGACCATGCCAATGAGCCCATGAGGGAAACATGAACACCCTGGCTGGGATTTGCAGAAGAAAAATTGCATCATCTATCTTGACTGTAAAGGCATATGGATGGCTGCTTGAGCTTCCTTTTATCTTTTTTTTTTTTTTTTTTTTTTTTTTTTTTTTTTGGTTTTTTTGAGACAGGATCTCGCTATGTAGCCCAAGCTGGCTTCTAACTTGCAGTGATCCTCCTGCCTCAGTCTCCTGAGTGCTGGGATTACAGGCATGTGCCACACGCCTGGCTCTTTTATCTTTTAAAGTTGATAGTTCTGAAAAGATTCCAGAGCCAATAAAGGAAGCTCTGTGTGTGTGTGTGTGTGTGTGTGTGTGTGTGTGTGTGTGTGTGTGTTTTCTCTTTAAAATGAAGCACTGGAGCCAAGAATGGTGGCACACACGTGTAATCCCAGCACTCTGGAAACTAAGGCAGGAAGATTGCAAGTTGGAGCCCAGCCTGGACAATTTAGTGACTTAAGAGAGACCTTGTCTCGAAATAAAAAAACAACAAAGAGCTTGAGGTATAGCTCAGTGTGAAGACTCTGGGTTCAGTCCCCAGTACTGTGAAGGAAAAAAGGAAGGAAGGAAAAAGAAGCACTGAGCCACATAGGCTGTTAAGGCCATGAGGCCAGTTGCCCAGCCCTGGTAGGTGTACAAATGTTTCAATGCCATCCTCTCAGATCTGTGCCCACACAGGTTTCCATGCCCAGTGTGGCCCATGGTGGTGAGCTGTAAGCCCCAGATGAGGTGCCTCTTGTCCCTTTCTGTGCCAGTAGCCTCTGCCTACAGCCCCTGCCCTTCATTCTGCAGAGCAGCCTGCAGCGCCAAAAGTAAATATTCAATTGCAGGAGCGGGACTTGGAAGCGCTGGTCAGACGGTTTAAGACAGACCTTCACAACTGTGTGGCCTACATCCAGGAGCCCCACCTGCTGAAGGAGAAGATCCGGGGTCTCTTTGAGAACTACGTGCAGCGGGCAGACATGGTGAGCAGCCTCCCCTGCCACCCCACCCTGCACTGCCCTGCGCCACTTGTGTGTTCCAAGGCCTTCCCTCCCTCGCTGAGAATCCCCTGCACCCTCTCAGGTGGAGATCGCAGGGTTGACCACAGACCTGCAGCTGGAGTATGCCCGCCAGCGGGAACATCTGGAGAGGAACCTGGCCACTCTCAAGAAGAAGGTGGTCAAAGAGGGCAAGCTGCATCGTACCGACTATGTTCGCATCATGCAGGTACTGACACACGCCCCTCTCTCTGGGAGGCCGAGCTGTCAGAGATAGGAGAGTGGTCGAGGATCCCTCTGAGACCCCTACCCTTGGCATTCTCCAGATATCCAGGGGACCCAGCTTTCCTTATGACTTTCTTTTGGCTTCTCTCCTCTGACCTCCCAGAATCCATCTGGGCTGTAACCAGGCCCAAGAGCCCACCACAGAGCCTTTCTAAGCATCTCCATGCCCTCCAATGCCCCCCTCACCTCAGGCACCCCTGTTCCTTTTCCCACTCCATCTCTACCTAAAGCATGCCTGTGTCCTCTCTCACTCCTCTCAGGAACCCCCAGTCCCTTGGGACCTTCATTCAAGTTATCTCAGCTGTCCTGAGTCACTCTCTCCCCCTTGTTGCCTCTGTTTCCAACTCTTACTTCACCTTACTTGGTTTTGCTCCTTTTTATTCAGTTCATCCCTGCTGGGACATGCCTGTCTGCACCTGCCTTATCTCACTTTTCTGGTGCCTCAGGTCCCTACCCCTATCTCTTGGTCCACAAATAACCACACCTACCTGAGTCACTCCCTACCCCCACCTCACTCCACCCCCAGCTTTGATTTAATAAGCTTTCCCATGCACCTCCTGGGATCCCAATGCAGGGCTGTGTAGAGCCTGGCCCCATTACCGCCACCCCCACTTAAATACCTTATCACGACTGCCAGTTGGGATGTTCCTGCCAGATTTCTGCTTGAGTGTCAGTATCGTCTGAGGTAATTACTGTGAATATCAAAAGAGAACATCAGAGTCACATTTATAAAGCATGTATCTTTTTACATTTACATTTCTTTAATGCCCTAATTAAAATGTTAGGACAGGTTGCATTTCCGTTGAAACCAGATCCTAGGCTGGCATTCCTGACATAGCTGGGCAGAGAGGAATCCATTGCTGCTCCCATGCCACCTTACAACCAGCCCCAATCCCCTCCATCAGACCCTCGCCCTACTCTGCGCCACAGAGGCAGTCAGAGGTCCAGAAAGAAGAGTGGATCCATTTGGTGGGACCCTTGGCAGCACAGCAGCCCCACACAGAGCCGAGGCTAAGGACCTCAAGGTCCTGGAGCATGGAGAAGCCCCTCAGGAGTGCAGCAAGCTGGGCAGTGGGACAGAGGAGCAGTTGTCAGCTGGTGACATGGCTGAGCTCTTATTGGTACCCTGCCACCAACACATGGGCCTGAGGGTTCCTCCTTCTCTCCAAGCCAAGCAGGTGTCCAAAGCAAATGTCGGTCCTATTAGGGAAAGGCAAAGTGAAGACGCAGGCTGGTCAGAGGTGCAAGCATCTGCGTGAACTGTCGGGCCAGGCATCAGTCCCCCTTTTCCCTCCCCCAGTCCTAGAGAGGTTGCTGGGCCAGGACAGGGATGGAGAACTGAGGACCCAAGCAGGACTCCTGCCCAGCCCTGTCCTCCACCGGCAGCCAGCAGAGGGAGCCAGCAACAAGGGTAATCCCCCAAAAAAGGTTCTCTCCGGGGCATCCTAAACCTCTGAGTGGAGCAGTCCTGTGGACCCAGAGAAGTGGCTTAGACAACTGCAGGGAGTAGAAAGAGGGCCCAGGGCAGGGCTTTCAGCCAGAGAGTCTCCTTGCTGATCACGACGGGGCTCCATGTAAGATTTAGTTTGCAAAATATTAAGATTTTGGGGCCGGTGAGATGGCTCAGCGGCGTACGCGCCTGCCGGGCAAGCGCGAGGGCCTGAGTTCGACTCCTGGAACCCACATACAAAAAAAGAACCGGTGATATCGCTCAGTGGCACGGGCGCCTGCTGGCGCGCGAAGTCCTGAGGTCGACCCCTGGTACCCACAAAAAAAAAAAAAAAAAATTAAGATTTTTTAAAGGGAAAACTTTCAACCACTGTTCTGGATACTAAAAATTATTTAAAACTGAAGGAGAGAGGCTGGGCCAGGGCTGGGCTAGGTAGCAGGGCCTCACAGGCAAACCAAGGCTTGGAATGGTGTTTCTACCCAGGCCATGGGAAGCGCGGCACTGCTTCCGGGTAGATTCAGCTTATGCTGCTTCCGATACAATTTGACCAGGAAGCTGTGGATAAATTCTTTGGCTTCTCTAAGAGCTACCTCCTTACCTGTAAAAACGGGAGGAAAATACCAACCTCAGTGGTTACTGTGAGAATTGAATGAGGTAAAGCACCAGGTACTGGCCTGGTACACAGTCTGCATTCAAAAATGCCATTTCCCTTCCCTTCTCCCCAGCAAAAAACATATTCAAGAACCAAGGCTGAATTCCAGTGGGAGAGCCTAGAAGCCTGTCACAAGGTGTGGGGGATGCTGAGTGTGGAAAAGAGGACAGAACAGCTGATTTCATAACCTCTGCTGGTAGCCAGGGCCTCCTGCTGGCTGGGCATGGGTTAGTTGAGGCCTGGCTGGGGCTGTGTCCATAGGTAACAGGGCACTAGCACTTCAGTCCCAAAGGCTGGGGTGGGCATAGCATCTGAGAGCTGCTCATTAGAAACTAACAAAAAATGAGGCCACAGTCTCATTTGTATATCCAGATAGGAGATCCAGGCCACCCTACACCATTCATCAGCACACTGGCAAATATGGAAATCAGAGTTGCTAGGACATACAAAACATCTGGGACACATTCCATTCATTCAGTTCACATTTTTTGAGTGCTTCTTACACAGCAAGCCTGTGTGGGTCATGGAAGATCCAAAATGAATGGGAGAGTTTCTCCCCTCAGGGAGCTCCTCCTAGGGAACTTGGATCAGATGCAAGTAGTCACCACTCCATACAGTGTACCCAGTGCTGAGGTCACGGTGGAAGTCGGGATCGACTGTGCCTTGAGGGCTCATGGAAGTTTTCTGAGAGGAAGTGGCAGTTGAACTAAGCTCAGGGTGGTACTTAAGAACCAGCTGGGAGAAGAGCCTTCCAGGCAGACGGAACAGCTGAGAAAAAGCAGAGGAGAGGTTTTTTGGTTTGGGGAGGGATGGCTGCAGACCCATGAGGCCACAGACCTTAGGTCGTTCCAGAGCATCTGGGACAGAAGGAAAGAGCCCATAGAAGGGTAGGTATCCTAGGGTCGTACTGGAAAGGGCTTTTCACATCATGCCAAGAAGCATAAAGTTCATCCTGAACACAGACACTTCCCGAGGCTTCTTAAATAGGCAGGCATGTTTATCTTGGTCTCGTAAACTCAGTGGGCAGTATGGACAGACTGTGGAGAAAGAGACAAGTGGCAGGGGAGCCAGTTAGGAGATGGCTGTCATGTGCAGGGTAAATGAGAACATCTTGGAAAGAGGAACACTGTGATGTCAAAGGATATTTCAAGAGTGGGATGACAAACAGAAATGCCAGGTTAGACATGGGAGAAAGGTGGAAAGAAGAGTGGAGGAGGATTCCAGGATGGAACTCATTCGTGCAGTTGGACAGATGGCTGTCCCACTTACTGTGCGTTCCAGAAAGATACTACCAATGCAAAGCTTCCAAGTTCACAGAATGCATCTGTTGCCTGGTTTTTCCATTCTGTGAGGCACTCCCCTCTTCTTAAAAGCATCAGCTCAGTGCCAGCCAGTAGGGGGTGCTACCAACATTCCCTTCTCTCTCTAAACAACATGGACGTCTGAAAGATCTGCCAGGGACAGCAGGCATTTCCAAAGGCCTAAGGCAGTGCTGCTGAGCTCAACACAGAGATCTCTATATAAATGAATCTTAGCATCCCCCCATCCAATCTCTCTCACATTTTCAGTCTCAGCACTTGATGGACCTCAGGTCAGATTTTTCCTGCTGCTGACCGGCTGGGTGGGAGTCTGGAGGGTTGGGGGATTTTTGTAGGCCATGTTGAGCAGGGAGCGGTCACAAACAGAAGGTTCAACAAGCCTGTTGTGTGCACATTTTTTTTCTTTTTTCTTTTTTTTGTGGGTACCGGGTGTCGACCTCAGGACCTCACGCACCAGCAGGCGCCCGTGCCGCTGAGCGATATCACCGGCCCTTTTATCATATATGGGTTCCGGGAGTTGAACTCTGGCCCTCACACTTGCCAGGCAGGCGCTTACGCCGCTGAGCCATCTCACCAGCCCCTGCACATTTTTAATTCACAAAGCTACCCAAGACACATGCAGTTGGCTTCATTGTGATCTCTGTATTCTTCAGAACACAGGACACCCTGGAAAACTATCTTTTAGGGAGCATAACTTGTACTTTTGCTTGTGCCTTTGGTCACCGTAATATGATGTCTTGGAACTGAGGTGATGTAAATGGGGTGAGAGAGTAGAGTCTGGGAGGCAGTAGTCACCGAGGAGTTAGGGCACTCTCTGCCATTTCTGCACTGTCTCACTTCCTCATGCAAAATGAGTCCGATAGTAACCACTTCATAAGGTTGTTGTAAGGATGAAATGAGGTAATATATACAAAATGTTTGGTATGTTTCAGGGACCCAGGCAGTCCTTGTGATTGTAATAGAATCGAGTCATAGGATTATTACAATGCTTAAATACATTGAAGTCATATAAAAAAGTGCTCAGAAAAGCATTTATTGATTTGAAAGAGCTTGGCTGGATGGGAATGGTGCTGAGTCCGCCTGAAAGTAAGTGAAGTTCACTGGTGCCCTGAGAGGCTGAGCGATGAGCAGGATGAAGGCCATGCCCTTCCGGGTGCTGTGCATAGAGCTGTAACCCCAGCTACTTTGGAGGCTAAGGCAGGGAGAGGAAGAGTTCAAGGACAGCATGGGCAACATAGCTAGACCTCATTAAAAAAAAAAAAAAAAATCATGCCCCCAGAGAAGATCCAGAGAGTTAAACTGGATCCAAACCCAACCCTGCCCATTCCCACCCCTCAGCCCCAGGAGGGCTTGCTCTATGTCCACCACTTGTTCTTCCATACTCACTCTCTTTCCTCCTTTTCTGAAGGAAAATGTCTCTCTAATCAAGGAAATTAATGAGCTCCGCAGGGAGCTGAAGTTAACTCGCTCTCAAATCTATGACCTTGAAGCAGCTCTGAAACTGTCCAAGAAAATGCAACCACAAGAAGTTTCAGAGACAGGTAATGTCACTACGAGGGAGATGGGCATTGAGGTCAAGGGACCAGTAACAGCCATAAGCACTCTCCCTTTGGCTTCCTCCTGTATCAAGTCACATCCACCCATGGCCTTCTGGGAGCCTCTCCATGCCACATACGTGCTCTCCAAAAGATCTGTAAGGGCCTTCCCTCATTCACTCTCAGGTCCGCAATCCCTGGCTGAAATCCTCAGGATTAGCTACAGTTCAGAATTCAGACTCTTTCTGATTTTAGAAAGAGCATGTTATATATTATGTAACATCCTCAGAGGGGTCTGGGGCAGTGCTCTGAAATCAAACACATTAGTATTCTCTAGTGACAGATGAATATTCACACTAAGCTTCATGCATTTAAAAAAGTGTTCTATTTTTAAATCTTTTTGCATTTTGGAATTGTGGATAAGGGATTGTGGAACTGTACAATTAAAGACAAAAAGATAAGAAACTATTTAAAGGGAGAGGGGAAAGAAAAAAATTACATAAGAAATATTCAGTGAGCTAGGTTACTACAGTTATGTCCTCAAGTACCTCTGAATTTCTGATAGCCAAGGCAAAGAGGAAAATGAAGAAATGTGGCAGCTTGCATAGTTCTCATTGTATGGTGAAAGGAAGTTATTTCCTGCAGAAGCAGACATTTTCCTGGCACTAAATTCTGTGCAAAACTTATCACATGGATCTTTATGAAAGGAATGTCGAGTAACAGTGGACAGTCTCTCACTACAGTCTTTAAGCATTAAAAAAAATATTTATGGATAATCAATAAAAATGAAGAACATAAAGCATTTCTATGAAAATTAAGCTTGCATGGTTCAAGCATTTTGTCTTCTAGGGGTTTACATTCAGGAATAAATCTTAGAGACCCAGATGAACTAAAACATCCCCCAGCTATGGATTGTGTCTTTCAAATGTCAGTTGTCTCATGTACCGTGGATTTATCACTGGGGGAAGGCAGCTGGGAGGTACACAGGAACTCTCTGTGTTATTTTTGCATCTTCTTGTGAGTCCTAAACTACTACAAAGTTGAACGTATATATAATGTTATATTTAAAAGAAATATGATAGTATATATATGTACATATACAGATGTGTGTTGAATAGCAGCATTGCCATCGACAATAGACTACCTATACAACAGTGGTCCCCAAGACTGTATCATCTAGTGACATCGTAGTCATTTTAGTTTGTGCAGTTACACTTCATGATGAAATCAACTAGTGACACATGTCTCTGTTAAGTGATATATAACTCTTTGTGTGTGCATGTGTGTATAATTTTGTCATTTCATGTGTTACTTTGGCTAGGGTTGAAGTTGAAACCAAAACAAACCCTCTGAGTAGCACCCAAAGCAGCAGTATTAGGTTTATAGCACTGACATGAGGGCACAGAACATGTTATAAAACTGAGATTCTTGACGGCTCAGAGCCAAAACCATCTTCTCTTGGGGATAATGAACAGATATGGCTGTAAACAACTGAAAAATTTCTCTTTAAAAATGTCTTAAATATGCCAAAGCATCCTAACAAATGCTCATTTGGGACCTGTTCAGGATGCTGTGTGGGATAGCCAGGTTCTTCATATTACTCTTTTTTTTTTTTTTTTGTGGGTACCGGGGGGGTCAACCTCAGGACCTCGCGCGCCAACAGGCACCTGTGCCGCTGAGCGATATCACCGGCCCCTTTTTCGTATGTGGGATCCGGGAGTCGAACCCGGGCCCTCGCGCTTGCAAGGCAGGCGCTTATGCCGCTGAGCCATCTCACCGGCCCTTTCATATTACTCTTAAAAAATTTCCGGATATAAACAAAAATTAAGAAAAAAGTCTAATAAAGTCCCATGAACCCATTTCCTAATTTCACTGTCCAACTCTTGCCACTGTTGTTTCATCAGTAACACACACACGCACACACACACACATGCACACACATGCACGCCCACACAAGCACACGAACGCACACACACATGCACATACACACACAAACAATGTTATTTCCTCCTATGCCACCATGGGTTATTTTGAAGGAAACCAAATATAATATCCTTTGTATGATATGGTTTTCTCTTTTTTTTTTAATTTTTTTACATTAGATTTTATTGGTACATTTTAGATATACAAAACAATCACATTCATCATAGAGAATTTGTACCTGTACATGATATAACTTTTTTTTTCCCCATCCCCTACTCTCCCTTCAACCCCTCCTCCCCTCCCCATTTACAAAGCTTTGTTTCCATGTTTAGATATGGTTTTCCCAAGGAACATTCATTTGGAACAACTGAAGACAAGTATTACCAATTGTCTGCTTTGATCATGAAAAATCTAACTCAAACCTCTGATTTTGAATATAGATCCACCAAGATAAGTCAGCTCAAAACTTATAGTCTCAAATTGTTTAAGGAATTGGCCAGTTTAGTTGGTGTCTAAGAATTCCCTGTCTGAAGAAGAGGTTGCCATCCCCAAACTGCTACTTAGTTTAGCAGCATTTAGATTAATTTTTCATAAGCATAATAATTAACTAACAGATCTACTGTAATAGATATACCTGCTTGTTTTTTACTTACTAAAACCGTATCATCAGAAAAAATAATAATCCTAGGGAGGCTGTGGGGGAAAAGGAACCCTTCTATACTGTTGGTGGAAGTGTGAACTAATGCAACCACTATGGAAGTCAGTGTGGAGATGCCTCAAAAAACTGAAACTAGAAATTCCATTTGACCCAGCTATTCCCCTTCTAGGTATCTTCCCAAACAATTTAAAGATATCATATTATAGCGCCACATGCATGCCCATGTTTATAGCAGCACAATTAATAATCTAGTAACTAAATCTTGGAAGCAGCCTAAATATCCATCACCAGATGAATGGATAAAGAAAATGTATTTGCAAACAGTGGAGTACTACTTTGCCATAAAGAAAGATAAACTTAGTCATTTGTAAGACAATGGATGCACCTTGAGACCATAACATTAAGTGAAATAAATCAGACACATGAGCTTAAATATTGCATGGTTTTTCTTATATGAGAAACACAAATAAATAAAAAGCAAATAAATATAAATAAAGAGCCAAATAAAAGATAGATAATAGGAAGTAGGGAGATAGATCTTTCTCAAAGGGAAAATGGATCAAGAGATGGAGGGGCAAAAGGGAGGGAAAGGGGATGAAAAAAAGAATTAAGATGTGTTATGGGGCCAGGGATACAGCTCAGCGGCACAGCGCCTGCCTGGCAAGTGCAATGTCCTAAGTTCAATTCCCGGTACCAAAAAAAAAAGATGTGTTATGTACATGGACCAACTCCACACAAGGAATGTAGATGGTATGTACTACAAACATGTACTAAAAAGAAAAAGAACTGCTGACTAAAGACAGCTAATTGAAAACTAACTGAAATGGCATAACTAAATCATAAGAACAAAGAGAACAAAAATGAAACAAGACACAAAATTTCGAAAGCTGGAAAATAAGTGGATGAATGGTAAAGAACTTCACAGAGCTGAAAAACCTAAATCCTAAACCAGAAATGAGAACCTAGGAAAAACCTAATATGTACCACAAAAGTCTCAAGACTGATCAGGAGCAGATAGCTCTGGAAGTAGAGCTGAAGGCAAGGCTAAAAACAAGAGAGAAATTTTGTTTAAGAAGCTGCTAGTTAATGGCTGGGGATATAGCTCAGCGGCACAGTGCCTGCCTGGCAAGCCTGAGGTTGCGAGTTTGAGTCCTGGTTCCAAAAAAAAAAAAGAAGAAGAAGCAGCTGTTAGTTTGATCCACCTAGTATCCAATATAGTGGTTAAAAGGAGCACCACATCTGGTCCATCATCATGAAATCTCAAAACACCACAGTACAAAGAAAAAAATCCTCCAAACTTCCAAAGTAAGAAGAAATTTCATACAAAAAAAAAAAATCCCAATTACAAAGCCAGGTGTGGGGGTGCACACCTGTAATCTGCCACGAGTTCTAGAGCAGCTTGGGCTAGTCAGTTCAAAACCAGCCTGAACTACAAAGTGAGAGTGTGTCTCAAAACAACAAAGTTCCCAGTTACAGCATACAAAACCAAGTAAAGTGCATTTTTATATACATAATGAACAATCTCAAAAGGAAAGAAATCAATAGACTAAAATACTTAGGAATAAACTTAAAGGAGACAAAAAACTTAAAACTGCCAGGGATATACCTCAGCGGCACAAGCACCTGCCTGGCAAGCTTAAGGTCCTGAGTTCAAGTCCTGATACCAAAAAAAAAAAAAGATCCTATCTAGAAAAGCAAAAAAAACAAACTTAAAACTAAAAAATGTTGTTGGAAGAAATTAGACACCAATAAATGGAAAAACTTCCTATACTCATAGATTGGAAGACTTAATGTGTTAAAATATCAAACCCAGGCATAGTTGCACACACCTGTAATCCTAGCTGAGGCAGAAGGGTCAAGTTCAACGTCAGTCTGGGCAACCTAGCAAGACCCTATCCCAAAATTCTTTTCTCCATGCGAAGACTCTGGGTTAAATCCTCAGGAAGAAGAAGAAGAAGGAGAAGGACAGGAGGAGGAGGAGGAAAAAGAAGAAAAGAGGAAGAAAGTGGAGGGGGTAGGGAGAGGAGGGGAGGAAATTGTTTTCTCAAAATGGGGCCAAAAGAAAAAAATTTTCTGAGAAACAAAAACTGAGAGAATCTGTCACCAACAAAGAAAGCAATTTGGACCGGGCATGGTGGTGCATGCCTGTAATCCCAGCACTTGGGAGGCTGAAGCAGGAGGCTTGACAAGAGTTCGAGGCCAGCCTGGGCTACATAGTGAGACCCTGTCTCAAAAAAAAAAAAAAAAAAGCAACTCAAAGGAATTTCTAAAGAATATACATCAGGAAGAAAAGTGATTCCAGAGGAAAAGGCAAATGCAAAAAGAAACAGTGAGCAAAGTCAAATATGTAGAATTTAAACAATCATGAACTATATAAACCAGTGTCTAAATTGTAGATTAAAATATCAAGATAGAACTAAAATACTGGGCATTTACATATCAGCCAGGAGGGTTTGGAGCTACAGCACTCTAAATTGTGTACATATTGATTTACCTTGGAATCTTTTATGTTAAATGTGCATGTTAAACTTTTTTTTTTTTTTTTTTTTTTTTGGAGACAGGGTCTACCTATGTAGTCCAGGCTGGCTTTGAACTCTTGGCAATCCTCCTGCCTCAGCCTCCCAAGTGCTGGGATTACAGGCATGCACCACCAAACCCAGCTTGGGTGTTAAACTTTTTAGAGTAACTAGGGGAAGAAAGGAAGGGAGGGTTAATTGAAAGGAGGGAAAACCTTCCAAACCTGTAAAGGGAAAAATTGCTAAATTTGAAGGAAAAAAAAGGTTTTAAAAGGAGAAAGAAAACATTATACGAAGTACAAAAATTTTTCTAAAAAGGTAAACATGAGTCCAAATGAATCAGTAACCACATTCTTACTTTCAGTCATTTAAAATCAAAATTTGGGTGCTGGGACTGGGGATGTAGCTCAGTGATACAGTGCTTGCCTAGCATGCACAAGGCCCTGATTTCAATCCCCAGTACCATGAAAAAAAAAAAAAAATTGGGGGGCACTGGATGTAGCTCAATGGTATACGTTGCAAATAATTAATATTAGTATTATCATTAAATTAGAAATCTACTTTTTTTTTTTTTTTTGTGGGTACCGGGGGGTCGACCTCAGGACCTCGCGCGCCAGGAGGCGCCCGTGCTGCTGAGCGATATCACCGGCCCCTTTTTCGTATGTGGGTTCCGGGAGTCGAACTCGGGCCCTCGCGCTTGCCCGGCAGGCGCTTAAGCCGCTGAGCCATCTCACGGCCCCGAAATCTACTTTTTTTGAGACAGTGTATCACTGTGTCATGCAGGCTGGCCTTGAACTCGCTTATGTAGCCTGGGCTGGCCTCGAACTCAAGTGATCCTCCTGCCTCAGCCTCCCAAGTGCTGGGATTACAGGCATGCACCCCCATGCCCAGCCCCAGAAATCTATTTTAATCTATTGGAGGCAGCTTGTGGGCAGAACACAAAGAGGGAGAGTGCCTAGGGCCGGACATGCTCTGGACAGAGCAAGGGGCAAGAAGAGACTGGAGACGTGGGAAGAGAGGCAGCATGGGGCCACATGACAGGACCGATTTCATAGGCAGTGGGGGGCGAGGAGGGTTCACAGCAGTTCACATAGACACGGGACCGTCCAAGGGGGCCTCTCTGAGGCGGAACCACAGGATGGTGAGCAGACAGGTCACTGTCAATGGGAATGGAGAAAGAGTCCTAGGAGTGAAGAAATGAAAACTGCAACCCATGCCCTCAAGATGAGAGACCGACCAGGAACCGAGGCAAAACACTGGGTCCATGAGGCCAAGCTCCACATGAGCTGCTCTCCCAGGAGGCACAAGTGCACCCCTGGGAACACTGGCAGAAAGAAGAATCCAAGTTTTGGGACATGTTCAGAGTCACTCCACTGAGCACCTTTAGAACTGGGGCTTCACACACAGGTTGGCGTCCCCGGGGAACCCAGATAGTGATCGGGTAAGTAGCTGTGTATTAAGGTTGGTGGGAGAGAGCACAGAACTTAGTTCAGAGCCTGTGCCAAAAATAGAGGGAGTGGCAGAGAAAGCGTGTAGACAAGTAAGCGGAAATAAGGCAGAGGTGAGCAGTGCAGGCTCAAGCAAGTAGATGGACTTAGAGACCCATTTCCTGGATCTCCCACAGGGACACTGCTCTCACAGGGTCCCAAGGCCAGGGCACAGCTTGACAGATGGGATGGCCACCAGGGGCACCCAGGAGCAGGAGGAGGATGAAGGGTCAAGATCTAGGAAAAGAAACACTTAAAGATCAAGAGTCTAGAGATTGCACAAAAGAAAAGGCAAAAAGCAAAGGCAGAGAGAGAAAGATCCAGATGTCTCCAGAAAGAAGGCTGGGAAAAGCCAAGTAAGCGCTCCTTGAATGCTGGCTTAATTAGGCCAATTAGAGGCCATGGCAAGGCTGATTGCTGGCCACTGCTGACCACTTCCTCTTTGAAACTCTCTCCCTTGGCTTCCAACATCTGCTCTGTTCTGTTTTTTTCCACCAGTTGTACAAGAAGTATTGGCAGTTGTAAGGAGAGACCCTTTTTCCACTGAGATTTGACTGGGGTCAGTGAGATGGAGACAGTTTCAGGCAGTTGGAGAGAGGTGGCAATGCTATTTGTTAAGAATGAGGGAGAGGAAATGGAGTTTGAAATTCACGCTGTGGTGGGGGGGTGGGAATGTTTGTGACTATGAGTGTAAAGCCTATCAACATTTGGAGACTAAGCATTTGAATCTTACGGTACTTTGTTCAGTAGCATACAGCAGGCCAGACGTACACAGGAAGACCCTGGAAGTTGGGTTATTTGAGGTTTGGGCTGGGCGGGCCACAGGAGACATAAGGACACAGCAGTTCCAATACTGAGGGTGCTGTCCAGGAAATGGAGGAAGAAAGTCACCATGGGTCTAACTGGCCAGGAAAGGAAATGAATGGAAAAGGAGCCCATTTGGGGGTGGGGAGGGATGAAGTTGTCTCTCAGTATTCAGCCAAAGAGCCTAAGGCATAGATCGGTGTGATCAGAGAAAGGCACGTGGGAGTGAAAAGTGTACAGAGCACAGGATCCCGGGTGGCAAGGAGAAGCCCAGAGTGGGTGCTGGCATGGGGTGGAGGCAATGGTCAGTAATGCTGGGAATGGGATGAGCCATGGGCCCTGGTGGACACTGATATTGCCCAGGATGATGGCAGAACCTGAGACAGGGAAGACGATAGAGCCAGGAGTAGAGGCACGTCGGGGAACTCCAGTGGGTGGCCATACAGGAGGGGTGCGGAGCTCTCTGTCTCCAGGAGCGGGGCTGTACATGAGGCGTGCCACCCTGCCTGAGGGGTGCGGAGGGGAGAGAGCAACCTTTACTGGAGAGGACCTCAGTGCAGGGGCTCCAGGGAGGGCCTGGGCCAGCATCACGTTCAGCCTTCACCTTGTCACTAAGTGTCCCTTAATTCCCAGTCTCTCTATGAGATGGTGAGGTTTACTTACCTCTGTACCCCAGCACCTGAGATCAAATGTCTTCCCACAACAGACAGCCAAAGAATGTTTCGGGGTGGGGGAGAGGAGAAGAGGCTGCAGCAGGTCAGTGAACAGGCCACATTTGTCCCGCTCTGTCCAATACAGTGTCCGGCAGAGACTTACCCAGTGCCACCACCACCATGAGACTGAATGAGCAAGAAGAAACGGGGAGAATCATTGAAATGCAACGCCTAGAAATCCAGCGCCTCAGAGACCAGATCCAAGAGCAAGAGCAAGTGCCGGGGTTTCACACCATTGCTGGAATTCGACTTCCTTCCCTTGCTGACTCAGACGTGGACCTTGAGGTGAAGACCAAGTGATCCCTCTGGCGAGCCATCTCCAGCCATAGCCAGACGCACAGTGTGTCTGTCCTCGGGCAGCCTTGTGCTGGAGTCTCGGCAGCCCCTGCAGCACCAAGCGCTTTGTCTTGCCCTGGAGACCCAGCCAGAATAAAGGTGTTTGCCTAGAACCTTGTCCAACTTCTGCTCAGCTGGCATCAGGGCAGGAGTGGGAAGGGGTCCCTGAGGCTTGGGGGACTGCTGCTCATCCAAAGCCAGTGCTGCTGGTCCTCGTCTGTGCCCAGCTTAAATAAGTCTGTCTGCTGTCTCCCTCCTGACTTTCTTCTTTCCCAGCCAAGTCAATACCAAAGCCTCCTACATTTTCTTTTGTTTTATGAAACATAATGAGGCTTTCTGAGGTTTCTGTATGTGTAAAAGTGAGGGGGAAAAAATGAGAGTAAAATACAGTGGTGTCCTGGTTCACAAACTTAATTCATTCCACAATTCTGGAAAAGATGGCCACATTCATGTCTTCGTGGGAAAGATGGCCACAGTCATGTTTATCACCTGATGCAGAGTTCACAAACAAAAACAAAATTTTGCCAAACGCTTCTGTTTGCCAACCAAATTGTTCAAAAACAAAAGCGTTCCTGAACCGAGGCAACACTATGAATAGAGCAAAGTTACAAGGATTCCCCAAAGTCTTGCATTATCTGTGGATGCTGTTCTTAGGACTATAAGTGGAGCTCTGCCCTTTCTCTTACCTCATGTCACCCTAGACTTACCTTCTGTGTTTTGCAGGACCTGCCCAGCTCCTCCACTTCTGGGGCTCTTCTCCCTCTAGTAATCCTCCAGGCCCCATCCTGGGACACCCAACTACACAGAGATGTCAGGAAAGATACTTCTTTATGCACTAAAGAGCAAAGAAGTATAACCCAGATGTCCCTGGCTTCTGCCTGCAGAGACAAGGTGCCCCTCTAATACCCAAATAAATATCTAAGCCCACAGTCCCTCGTGTCTCTGCTGGTACCCTTGGGCTTCAAGAACTCTGTCACCACCAAGGCTTCCTACCTTCCTCGGTCTGCTTTACCTACACTCTGGGCTTGATCTTGGATTAGTTTTCACAACAAGAGCTAAGACTTAGCTGTGCTATTTGGCAAGGCTCTCCTGAAGGCAGATGCAGCAAACATGGTCCCTGGCAGAGGCCACAAAGCAAAGTGCTGCATAGCCCTATCACAGCAGCCAGCTCATCTGTGCCATGCCAGAAGGTCCTCTGCTCTCTGGGATACCAGATTCCAAGAGCAGGAAGCAATCCAGGTAACCCAGAGAAGTTCTGCCACAAAGACAACAGCCCATTACATTATCACACCAGGTGGCTGGACTCTTCTGGGACTCAAGCTTCTCCATTCCAAAGTAGCATCTTGCCTTTATCTTTGCAGAAGAAACTGGATTGAAGTGAGATTGGGGGGATATGGGGCCGGGTGGGCCAGAACATGCAGGGCCTTGAAGGCACATCAAAGATTCAGACTGGAGTCCAGTGGCCAGCGGTAGGCTGCTGTGAGTCACTGCCCCTTGCTGTCCAGACTCCTGGCACACTGGCCACCTTGCAGCTCCTGTAGTAGACCATGCTCTTCCTGCCCCTGGATCTTTCCACATACCGCTTCCTCTGCCTAAGATGCTGTTGACCCCACACCTCCTTCAGATCTTGGCACAAACGTCACATCCTCAGAAAGTCTGCCTCTGACCTTTCCCATGGAAATTACATCTGCCATATTGTTTTTCTTCATAACCCTCCCACACCATGCCCATTTAGTTTTCTAATTCCTGCCCCTCTTGCTAGGACAGTTCCACGAGGGCAAGAGCTGTGTCAGCACCTAAAGCTCAGCTCAGTGTCTGTGCAAAGCACTGATTGAGGACACCCAATAGTGGAGGCAGAGGGCCAGTTAGAAGGAAATTGTGGGTGTCCAGTTGTGACAGGCCAGTGGCTTGGACCAAGGTGATGGCAGAGGGGGGGCAGAGGAGTGAACACTTCTAATTTAAGGATTGGAAAGAGTTAACGAAGCCAAGGGGAGGGAGCCTGACTAGAGAAGAAGAAAAACAGAGGAAACTGGACCCCTCCTGAAGACCAGAAGGAAATTTGCTGTGGCCAGGATATATCCACATTCAAATGATGGAAATGCAACTGAAAAATATCTTTGAGTCAGAACAACACCTTTTATAGAGAGCCCTTCCCAGTCCTCATCGCGGTCCAGGAAGTTTATATTTGTAATCCCATGGAAAAGTTATTGGAATTCTAGCGAGTTAATTCCAATATACCACTTCCAGTGCAACCCACAGTGAGAATAAAGACACTAAGGCATATTTCTAGTTGTGGGGAGCCAAGTGGTCCTAAGTCCAGCCAAGATGGTAGCTACTAGAACAAAGGCCTCGACCCAGGGCCAAACCCGGGTTTTATTAATTCTCGAGGAGGGGAGTGGCTCGGGGATGAGTGACTGTGAGAGTGGTGGGAAGTGCGTGAGTACCATGAACCAGGCTAGGTAGGTGGCCTGAAATCACCTTTGCAATATGCAGAGGGAAGGATATGCAGAAGGAGTAATCTGCATAAAACAATTCAAGGTAGTATCTAATGTTTTGGGGTCGGTGCTTTAGCTCTGATGTGTAATCTTTTATGCCCTGGGAAGTCATAGCCTCTTTCTCGAGGCTCGATCCCAGCCGACAGCATGGCGCATGGCTCTCCATCCCGCCAGGCTCAAGCACGTATTGGGAACAAAGGGGCAGGGGAAACACAGGCCTGTCGCCTTGCTTCAAAGACTACATATCAGGACCTCAGCTAGATGGATTTGCATTGCTTAAAGCCAATTGAAGAGATAAGGAAAAGTCCTAGCCAGCTCTGTACATATCAATACATGGAAATAGGGCTAGGTTCAGCCAAGATGGAGATAATTGCTCTTCTTTCAAGGAGAGCCATCCAGGTGGTCCTCCACACCTTTCACCCACAAGATGGACTTCAGTTTACTGATGAGGAGATCAAAACCAAGGAGCAGTAAATGAACTGGTACATGGTCACACAGGCAAGGCCAGAATTGTAGCCCCATCCACCCAAAGAACTCCAAATCCCATGCTCTTATATGCTGCACTGGAGAGGTGTCCAAGCAAAATTCCACAGACCAGGTGGTGGGTTATGAGATGTGATCCCAGAAAGTCTAAACCAGAAGGAAAAGGAGCTGGAAATTCCCAGCTAAGCTAGCCTGGGCCTACCTGAACCTGGCTGCTGTCCAGCTGGTAAGGAGGAGGAGGAAGAAGTCCAGGCCACAGGAGAGCCCTCCCATAGCAAAACCTGGCACCTTGGCCAGCAGGTCGGCAGGGTATTTTCTTAACTGCACAGTGGGTGAACAAAGATTCACGAGCAGAGCATGATTTCTTGATGATAGCCACTCTTTCTGGAGTGAGATAGAATCTCAGCATTGTTTTAATTTGCATTTCTTGAATAGAAAGCGATGTTGAACATTTTTTCATGAATTTATTGGCCATTTGTACTTCTTCATCTGAGAAGTATCTATTCATTTCAGATGCCCATTTTTAGATTGGGTCTTTAAATTTAGGGGTTCTAATTTTTTTTAGTTCTTTATATATTCTAGGTATTATTCCTCTGTCTGAGGAATAGCTGGCAAATAATTTTTTCCCGTCCTGTAGGTTGTCTCTTCACTAGGTGGTGGTTTCCTTTGCTGTGAAGAAAGAAGCTTTTTAATTTGATATGATCCCATTTGTTTATTCTTTGTAATATTACTCCAGCTTCCTGCCTGAGCATAGTATGAGGTAGGAACAAGGCAGAAGCAGGGAAACTGGCCCCAGGCTCTTTGTCCTCCCCCCGTACTCTCCCCACCACCTTCAAATGCATCTGAGGGTGAGTCAAATGCACATCTTCCCCAGGGTGCCCCTGGCCACCTCCTTCCCTGACTCTATCCCTGCCCATCTGAGCTGCCCCTGTGACCTCTGCTTTGGAGACAGAGTTTAATAGCCCTGTGCAGAACCTGCACTCCACTGAACTGCAAGTCATCTGGTAAGACCCAGAACCAGAACAAAGACTTGCCCAGTCAGTGTTCAAATAGGGAAAGCTTTTAGACTGTTTTTCCCATTTCAAACTCCCACAGGAAGGAGAAATGGAAACAAAATCTCATGCATCCCTGCCCCAGCTCTGCCTGTGGACAGAGCCTTCCTTGGGACTGGGGTTTCCTTGGGACCCAGAGGGTAAATAAATGTTGGTGTGTATAAGGGGAATTCACAGTTGGCAGGCCTGCCAGCCCCCTGCTCCTCTGCATCCCTTTACTATGGAGGGAGCACCTTTATAGTGCTTTGCACACCTCTTGAACATTTAGCACACCATGATGTTGACCCCAACATCTGGCTGGCCCCACAGCTGTCAGCCTGCCCTATCCTCTTCTTCAGGGGAAGGTCATGGAGAGCCTTGCCACCCAGTAAGAACATTGCACAAGCCAAATGTGGTGACTGGACATTGGAAATGTGACTAGCCTAAACAGAAGTGCAATGTGTGTGAAATACACACTGAATGTTCAAGACTTTACACAAAATAAAAGAATTTCAAGGGGCCAGGGATATAGCTCAGTGGCACAGCGCCTGCCTGGCAAGCACGAGGTCCTGAGTTTGATTCCTGATATCCAAAAAAAAAAAAGAAAGAAAACAGAATTTCAAATAGCTCATTAACAATTTATATATTAAAATATATTTTAAAGTCTATAGGGCCAGTGAGATAGCTCAGTGGCATAAGCACCTGCCCGGCAAGTGCAAGGTCCTGAGTTCGACTCCCGGTACACACATACAAAAAAAGAGCCGTTGATATTCCCAGTACCCACACAAAAAAAATAAAACAAAATAAAAAAAATAAAGTCTATAATCCTTGCACTTGGAGGCTGAGGCAGAAGGATCATCACAAGTTTGAGGCCAGCCTGGGCTACATACTGAATTCAAGGCCAGCCTTGTTTTTTTGGGTTTTTTTGGTACTGGGAATCAAACTCAGGACCTGCTTGCCAGGCAGGCACTGTGCTACTGAGCTATATCCCTGGCCCTGAAGGCCAGCCTTGAACACATAGCGAGATCCTGCCTCAAAAAAAAAAAATAATTAATAATAATAATAATAATAATAATAATTATACATTTTGAAACTAAAATATGTTATTTCATGTGCTAATCTCACCTATTCCTTCAAAAAGGGGCTACTAGAAAAGTTTAAGTTACATACATCCTCCCCACAGGATCAAGCAAAGGGGAACACAACAGGTCAGGCACAATTATTTTGGAAACAGATAATGGAAAAATAACTTTGATTTCATTTTTCTTTCTATTTTATACACATCAGAAGGAGAAGAGGCCTTAAAGGATCTGTGTCCCCTTCAATCGGCCACCTGTTTTGCCACTCCAGAAATGGTGTGTGGATGGTGCCAGACTTGCCGGTTAGGAGCAGAGCCCTGGCCTTGTCCCTGTCACACTTTGGCACCATCGTGGTCACCTGCACAGTCCAAATGCCACCCCATGGATTCAACGAAGCCCCTGCCCGAGCCGAACTTGTCTTTCCTGTTTCATCTACAGGCTACCTGCCTGAAACCTGCACACCTGTCAGTTCACACTTCTGTTTATTCAGCCAATCACTGAACAAACACTTATTGACTATTCCCCATGCGCAGTCTACTGAGGATGCACCAGTTAGCAAAACAGGCCCTATTCCTGCGCTCACCAGGAGACTCATGTCCAGTGAGGGACGGATAAGTAAATAAAGGGCACTTACACACATTGCAGGAAAAGCAGTTGTGGAGGAAGCACAATGCCATGAATGCAGAACCCAAATCAGGCTGTAAATAAGGGAGGGCTTCCTGGAGGAGGGGACATCACAGTTGAAGAATCTGAGTTGACCAGGTGGCCAGACTGAGGCTGAGGACTGGTAAATATCCTAGGCAAAGGGAACTCTGAGTTCAAAAGCCATAAAGGCAGGGTGGAGGACAGAGCCTTTGGAACTTAATGCCACTCATTCTAACTGGAGGGCAGGGGTTGCATGAGCCCTGGGAAGTAGTGTGGCATTATTCCAACATGTTTATTCCAGGATTTTCCCTGTGAAAGGCCTTCACCCCTCTGACATCCACCTCCCAGCAGGACCCAGCTCCAGAGAGCAGGCCCACCACAGTCAGGCATTTGAGGCTTCCAAGGAGAATGAACAAAGGCCTCAAGAGGGGTCCAGCCCAGGGATGGAGGCGCTGGGGCTGCTCTGGGGATCAGCTGGTGCTGGGCTTTGGAGCTCGGTCTGAGATTAAAGTTGGGGTCTGGGGGACTAGACTCGGGAATAGGAGGCAAGTTTGGGGCTGACGATGAAGTTGGGGTCTAGGACCTAAGTTCAGAATCTGAGTTAAGAGTTAGGAGTTGGAGCTGAGGTTTAAACCAGGGTTGGGTTTGGCAATGAAGCAAGAGCAGCGGTGGGGCTGAGAGCTCTAGTTAAACCCCAGCTGGAGTTGGGGTAGGTTTTGAGGCTGGAACTAAAGCTAAAGTGGGGTTGGAGCTGGGGGTTGGGCTAGGGCCCAGGCTCTGGGGCAGATGGACAACATTCTTCCTGCTGCCTAGGTCTGCTAATTGTGTTCGGAGTCCAACAGCAGCTGACAGACGCCCCTCCCTCCCCAGGAATGTCTCGGCCAAGCAGGAGCAGTGCCACGTCAGCCAATCGGCTCAGGCCCTGCCCTGGAAACGCCACCTGTTAATCCCCCTCCTTCCAGGCTCACCTGCGTGCAGGTTAGGCAGGTGAAACATCTCCCCAGGAAACGAGCGAGAGCACCCCACCTGCTGGGCCCTTCCTGCTCAAATCGGATCCAGCACATTCTCGTGAGTGCCCCACACTCCCACACCCACTCCACCCCACCTTCTCCCCGTGGCTCTTCCCCTGAGAACCTCCAGCCTGGCCCCACAGTCATAGCAACCTGTGCTAGCACTTTCGGACCAGCAAGTCACAACCCTGGGGAATGCTGGGAGGACTCCATGCCCCACCCACGGCCCCTCCTCCACCTCCCACCTGCCCCGCCCTCCTTGTGTGCTCAGCAGACCCAGCGGAGGTCCGGTGAAGGACCCTTGCCTCCTGGGGTATGACCTGTGAGGGTCACGTCAGATTCCCAGAATGATACAGGGCCCATGTCCTATGTGCCATCGTGAATGGAAGGGGAAACATCTTGTTCACTTACTCAAAAAGCGCGCTTTAGCCTCTGCGTGGGCTAAATGAAGATGTCAAGCGACTCCCCCGCCAAGATAAATGTCACTGACTTCAGTTTTCAAAAAAGGAGACTGAGGCTCTGACAAGTGAGTTCATGGGGCCTCGCAGAGGGCCAGGGCTTCTCTGAGGGTCCTGGCTCCCAGGGTCCTGCGCTGATGCACACCCAGCTCTTAGTACTCTGCAGACAGGGATCCTGGAGGGCAGGGACTGTGCTTGCTTGATTTTTCCCTGCTGTGAGTCATGTTGACTGTCCTCCAGGGAACAGGTTAAAGGACTACTAACTACTGCTAGGTCCCTCCCTGTGTCTCCATGTCGGGAAGGTCTGGGCTGGGGTTCAAGTCCAGAGTCCTCCTTTTTCCTCTGCACTGCTTTGGATGAATCATGGAGGAGGCTGGCACAGGTGGGGTGCAGGGGAGAGTGGGGAGGAGTGGAGAGGCAGGCGCAATGGGCGAGACCAGGAACTGGATGGAGAAATGTCTGGAGGAGCCTCTGCCCTGGGACTGGGTGTGGCAGAGGAAGATGAGCAACCCCCCTGCAGCTGGAAGGGAAGTGATGCCGCCTGATGTGCGGAACACAGGGGAGAAGCAGGCTTAGAGTAAGATGACAAGCTTGGGTTGGGACCTGTGGCATCAGAGATGATGATTGGACATCAAAGTGACTGTTGGCTCAGGTGGAAGATCTGGGTGGCGGAGAGGAATCTGGGAACCAGCACCTGTTATTGCTGGTCAGGCTGTGAGGTGGGGTTGGATCCCAACCCACAGAGAAAGGGCACACATAGCCCTAAGAGAGAAGTTCAGGATCAGGCTGCTGGTTCCAGAAGGGTTAAGTCATCAGCCCCCTCCCTCTCCACAACTCCCTCCCAGGAACCAGCGGTGACAGCTGAGGCCATGTGAGTTGATCCTGAATGAGGCTTTATCTCTGGCTGTTGGTCCCATCATCCTCTGTGGCACCAGCTCCCTCGGCCAGCCAGGATGGGACAGGCGACTGAGAAAGCCAGAGCCAGAGAGGTCAGGGGCTGGGCAAAGGGATTCCCTGGAGGAGGGGGCAGAGCCGTAGAGTGCAGGAGCTCTCCTGGGGTCATGGAGAGGCTTTCCCCAAGGGAGAGTGCTGGACAGGGGGCTTTCCCAGAGGAGACTCCAGAGGACCCTGGGGAGGACTCTCAGGGATCTGCTCCAAGGCTCCCAGGTGAGTCCCTGAGGATCGGCTGGGTGGGAGGTAACACTGTGATCTTGCCCTTGCAGGTAATGGTGACCTCAGCCTGGGCTAAGAAGAATGAGACTCTGGGCCTGCAGCTGACAAGCAGGAGGTGGAGGCACCAGGTCATGGTCTGTACCCTCTGACCCCTGGCACTGACCTTCTGCCCTGCCCCTGCCTGACCAAGCCATGTCTGAACCAGCCCATGTCCCCGCCGGCCGGGAGCTGCCCCCAGACGTGCTGGCCGAACAGGTGGAGCTTTGGTGGTCCCAGCAGCCGCGGCGCTCCTTGCTCTGCTTCACTGTGGCTGTGGGCCTTGTGGCAGGCTGTGGGACCGGTGGCGTGGCACTGCTGTCCTCCACCAGCAGCCGTTCTGGTGAGTGGCGCCTAGCAACGGGCACCGTGCTCTGCCTGCTGGCCCTGCTGGTTCTGGTGAAGCAGCTGATGAGCTCAGCTGTGCAGGACATGAACTGCATACGCCAAGCCCACCATGTGGCCCTGCTGCGTAGCGGTGGAGGGGCCGATGCCCTGGTGGTGTTGCTCAGTGGCTTGGTGCTGCTGGTCACTGGCCTGACCTTGGCTGGGCTGGCTGCTGCCCCTGCCCCTGCTCGGCCCCTGGCCGCCATGCTGTCTGTGGGCATTGCCCTGGCTGCCTTGGGCTCACTTTTGCTGCTGGGCTTGCTGCTGTATCAAGTATGCGTGAGCGGACACTGCCCTCCCATCCATGGGGCAGCCCCGGCCACCCACAGTGGCACTAGCAACATCTTCAGCATCTCAGGACAGCTGTCTACTGGCCAGCGTCATGAGACTACATCCAGCATCACCAGCCTCATCTGACCTGCCAGAGAGCCCTCCTTTGCACAACCTGGCTCAGTGTCCCCAGAACTGCTTCAGGGCATGTGTGCATGTGGGTGAGCGTGTGTGTGTGTATCCCAGGGGCTCCTGTGTATGTCGGCCCTTCTGTGGGATTTTGTGATCCAGAGCTCGTGTGTACATACATATCCATAGCACGGGGAGTGTGCCTTCTTAGAACTGCATGTTTGTGTCCGCGGACTGTCCCTTTGCCTGTCTGGGGTCTCTAGGCAGAGAAAGGTTTATGATCCCTGAAGATTCTTGACTCCTATTTCCAACACCCCTCATCTCTAGTTTGCCTGTGACACCTGTCAGGGATTTCCATAGGGATGTCTTTTGCCCACCCCGGGTCTGCACCAGTGACTGCTCATCAAGAAGAGCTCTGCAGGCAAAGCAGAGGGAACATGGGCTCCAGACCTAGCCTTACCTGGACTGGAATCCTGCTTTGAACACTTTACAGCTGGGCAACATGAGCAAGTGATTTAGCCTTGCTAGGCTCAGTTTCTTGAGATTCAGGTTACCATCAACTGTGAGGAGTAAATGTCATCATGAATGGAAGGACTGGCTCATAGCAGATGTGCAATAAAATGGAGGTTGCTATTGTCATTGTCATTGTCTTCACCCCAGAGACCCAATCCTTTCCCTTCCCCTCCCAGACTAGCTCTTCCCACCATTTATAAACAATGCCTTGAAAGGGGCCCTCATCCAGCCCCATGGTTTCTCCTCCCAGGGAACAAGCGGCAGGAGTGGGGAAGGGAGAAGGGTTGAGTGGATATGCAGGTTTGGGAAGACAGTGGGCTTCTTCTGGTCCCAGAGAAAGGGTGGTGAGACTGAGTCCTTTGCTTTTATTCACATGCTGCTTTAGGAGGAGGCCCTGGGCATGGGGCTGCTATCCTCTGCTTTCTCTAGAGACTGCGCCGTTCTTTCATGGTCTCCCTTCACTGCCTCCCTGAGGGCTGCTGGGAGCCTGCAGCTCCCTGCCCACTTGGAAGCCAGGGCAGCCTGTTTCTGTATGGTTGGTCAGTGCGCTGGCCAGTCTGCTTCTGGGCTCCTGGGTATGCAAAGGGTGTTTGAAACTCTTTGGCATGGTAAGGGGCACTTCCTGCTTGAAGGCAGCCGTGGAAGGGAGCTCCTCTTCTGTAGTGACAGTGACATTTCCTGAGTGGCAATGATCAAGCTCCACTGGAAGTGGGTGCAAGAGCATTTGTTACTGCAGTGCCACTTCCTGCTGTGCGAGGGGCAGGTGACCTGAAGGACGTGAGGACCCCGGAGAGGCGGGAGAATGAGACCTGTCTCCTAAGACACATCATGCTAGAGCTGCGGGGACTCAGCAGGCCAGGGCAAGTGTGTCTCCTGAGTAAACACCAGGCTGATGGATGAGGGGCTGCAAGCTGAGGGAGGGAAAGACAAGGCATGTCCAAGAACACCCGGCATGACAGAAACCTGTCCCCTGCCTCCTGTCAGCCTTCAAGGAGCTCATCTCACCTCCAGGAGCCAGCTGTCACCCAGCACCTGGGTCAGAGACCTCAGGGTGGTCTCGGTGGTGGCTCCTTCACTGCCTCAAGCACAACAGCAAATCAACTCCTCTAATTCCCCTCGTAAATTTTGCCTAATACCGTAATCCACATCTTCCACAATTGGAAGGAAACCTCTCTGTCTGCCTGAATTGTACTGCTGCCTCCTTACTAATCTCCCCAATTTTGCTTTTTTCTTCTCTTAAAAACCACTTGCCTCACCATCACAGGCATATACTTCAGCTAGAATGGGCACTCTGAAACTAAAATGAAATTCCACGTGAGACTCTTTCCCCGGCTTCCCGCCTCCTACCGGCTTCCTGACACCATTCGGTCTCGCTCTCCCCTCAAAGAACTCTGTGAACCACCACACCAAAGCGTTTCCACAAACTCAAGTTTGCTCATTTGTCCCTGCCTTTATATGTTCTGTTCTCTTTGCCTTCTTGCCCTTCAAGACGCAGTCCTCTGGGGACTCACATTCTCTGGGGTGTCTTCCCTGACCCTCTTAAACTAGCGATTTGTTCCCTTTTTTTTTTTTTTTTTTTGGTACCAGGAATCAAACTAAGGACCTGGCACTTGCCAGGCAGGCACTGTGCCGCTGAGCTATATCCCCAGCCCCAACTTGTTCCTTTTCTATACCCATAGCACACTCAGTTGCAGACACTAGCCTGGGATCCTTTCTGTGTCCTGTCAGGGGTTTCTGTGTCCTGTCACCTCAACAGGGGTTGGGCTTATGCCAGGAAGTTTTGGCTTTGCTTGCTCATCTTTGCATCTCTATGTCATAACATAGGCCCAACACAGAGCTGCTCTGGTGGGTGGATGAAGGACCACCACTTGGGCAGACAACAGTGTAGAGGGGGTGGGGGCAGGAGACCCACTTTAGCCAGGAAGGAAGGGAAGGGAAGATAAGTCACTGTGCACTTGACCCCAGTCCATCCCTCCTGAAGCCCTGTGCTCTGTGCCCCAGAAATCTCCACTCTTCCTGGGTTCTCAAGAGACATCCAGCACCATGCCTACTCTTAGGTGGTGAGAAAATCACAGAATGCCCTCCCATCCAATAATATGGGGAGAAGTCCATTTTCCTTTAGCTGAGACAGGGTCAGATACCAACAATATTTCTTTTAAGAAAATGAAGAGGGGGCCAGTGAGATGGCTCAGCGGCGTAAGCGCCTGCCTTGCAAGCGCGAGGGCCCGAGTTCGACTCCCGGAACCCACATACGAAAAAGGGGCCGGTGATATCGCTCAGCGGCACGGGCGCCTGCTAGCGCGCAAGGTCCTGAGGTCGACACCCCTGTACCCACAAAAAAAAAAAAAAAAGAAAGAAAATGAAGAGGCTTAGACAACAAGGAGGCTTTAGGCAGTATAAAGTTCTAACTGAGCAGCGTCACAGGCAAGACAAGCATCAGGCTACCCAGGGAAGGATGCAGAGTGGAGACTGCGGCCCATCCCCCCAGAGGGCCTATTCCAGAGGATAACGTGAGACAGGAAACAGGCGAGAGCTGTACCGAGACACAGGCAGGCAGAAATGCAGCTTCCTCCTCCATCTCTAAAGCAGACCTGCCGTCACTTCCTGCCTTTCTCTAGCTTGCTCAAAGCATTTATCTAAAGCCCTGCTTGGTCCACTAGCCTCTCTGCTCACTCTCTCTCTTCTAAAGCTACGTCTTCCTTAGCCGGGCATGATGGTGCATGCCTGTAATCCCAGCACTCAGGAGGCTGAGGCAGGAGGATTGCTGAAAGTTCAAGGTCAGCCTGGGCTACATAGTGAGTTCAAGGCCAGCCTGGACAATAGCAAGACGCTGTCTCAGGGAAAAAAAAAAATGCTGATGTCATTTCCCCTACTGTCTTCACTTCCCTTGTCATTTAGTTAAGACTCTGTAGCCCACCATTTCATCCACTCTGTGACAGACCCCTCCACTCTTCAGCCCCCTGCCCTTTGGTCCACATTCCCGCCAAAATCCCCTCCCTCAATGAATCCACCATTTGTCTTCACTTCCCTGTCCCCCAGGGAGATGTTCTTAGAGAGATCTGTGCAGGGTTTGCCTCCCATGCCAAGTCTCGGCAGGTGACTCAGTCTCCCACTTCACGGGAAAATGGGAGCATGGAACAGGAGCCCTGCTCTTTCACACCTGTCTTTGAGTGGCTTTGACAGCCCAGTGGAGGAATCTGGACTTTGTCCTCTGGACACTGAAAAGCATGGAGAGATGTTAATCAAGGGAGGGTTCAGGCTCACTAGCTGCTGTGTGGAGCCAGGGATTGGCCTTAGAAGGAAAAGAAGAAACGGCTGCACGGACCAGAAGTACTGCCTCAGCAGGCCCCTGAAGGATGAGGAGTAGCTGGAGGCACCACGGAGGGCTTGTGGGCTGGGAAGAGGTGAGGGGGAGGCGGGGAGTGCACCGGGCCGGTCCCAGGGCTTCAGAGACCGCTGGGCAGGTGGTTTACCTCCCTGCAGCCAAGAGGAAGCCAGTGGAGAATGTTTAGCCGAGGACTGATCCGGTCAGAATTGTGTGTTCAGGTGATCACTCTGCCAGCAACATAGAGAATTACTTGGAAGGAGCAAAAATGGAGGCAAGGAAACAGTTGGGGAATTAATGCATAATCCAGCTGTAAAACATGGAGGTGAGAGAGGGGTGGCTGCTGGGGTAGGGTTCAAAGAGAACAGATTCAATGGACATTCACAAGGTGGGACCGATAGATCTTTACGACTGACTGAAGAAGTCTTTTAAGATAGAGGGCCGGTGAGATAGCTCAGCGGCTTAAGCGCCTGCCCGGCAAACGCGAGGGCCCGAGTTCGACTCCCGGAACCCACATACGAAAAAGGGGCCGGTGATATCGCTCAGCGGCACGGGCGCCCGCTGGCACGCGAGGTCCTGAGGTCGACCCCCCGGTACCCACAAAAAAAAAAAAAAAAAAAAAAAGATAGGGGCTATGTGATTGGTTAAACACTGGGGAAAGAAGGGTCGAAAATACAAGGGGGAGAATAAATTGGTTTCAGAGGGAGGCAGGTAGACCCGGAGCAGGAGATGGAGGGACCGGGCTTGCATCTCTATATCGATAGAGAGAAGGAAGAATGTGGGGGCAAGTGTGTGGGTTTTGAAGCAGGAAATTGAGTGAGGCCCTGACCAAGAGCTATTGTCTCCACAAAGTGGAGGCAGTTTTTAAAGAGCTGTTATGGAGAAGGGAGAGGGATCTGATCAAGGAAACAGCAAGATTTCTGAAAGCCCACAGTGTGACCAGGCAGCACCAGAGGCTGGGTACCGGCACGGGAGTGGTGGTCTCACAGACGAGTTCATCAGAGGTGCACAAAGGTGAGATGGCGGGGTGGGTAAGCTGATGATATTGCCAAGGGAGAGGCTGACGTCATGGACCTGAAAATCTAAACTGGTACTTAGTGAAGAGACAAGACGAGAAGGGGCTGATGGAGAGGCAGAGTAGGATGGCTTGGACAGAAAGGCACTCAGGTGACAGGTGACGAGGAGAGAAAGAGACTTGACACATATCCCTCCTGGGCTTAATAGCCAACTCTAGATTCTCAGTGATATTGCAGGGATACACTGGCAGGGCGGGTTCAAAGTGATCCAGTCACATACCGCATGACACCTCAGGCCTGGTGGGGACATCCTGATCTCCCTAGCGGAGCAGCCTGCAGGACCCAGGGGACTGCACATGCCCCCTCACGCTCAGCAGTCTGTACCCAGACAGGATGCCTCCTTGACTGTTCTCCAGCACCCAGGACGCTCCCCCGGGCATAGACTTAGAGGTCGCCAGGACTGCAGGACCCCACATACAGAAGGGCAGGGACGGGCCATGGCACTTTCACTTTACAACCTGCTCTTCCAAACCTGGAGCTTGTACCCCTGAACTTCTGGATTCCCATTTGCTGAGAGTGGGTCAGAGGGAGCCAGCTGAGGCAGGGAGGAGGTGACTCCAACACCCAGAAGTTTCCTGCTCTAAATCTACTTTATCTTTACTTCCAGGTGAGACCACGGCCTTATTGCTGGGAGAGGCAGGCAAGTTGCAGTTAACTTATTTGAGTCTCAGCATCCTAATTTATAAAACAGTCATCCACCCAGCAGAGATGTGGTAAGAAAGTACTGGAACCATATCCATCCTCTCTTTACCACTCACCTTATTTTATAGCATCAGAAGCTTTAATCCAAATCCTTTGCTGTCCTGACCAGATCTTCCTACCTGAGTCCTGGGAAACAGCTAGAAGGGAATGAGGAGCAAGGAGGCTTGGCAAGCTGCTCCCTCATAAATAATCTCGCTACCTGTTGTGCAGAGGGATTGCCCAGGACATCGCAGTCAGGATAGAGCTAACCCTTGCAGAGCACTTGCTTTGTTCTGTTTTACGTGTAGAACTCACTTAGTCCTGCTAACAACCGTGTGAACGAAGTACTGTTACGATCCCCATTTTACAAAGAAGTTGAGTACTGAGGGGCTAAGTAACTTGCCCTAGGTCATACAGCATGTAAATGGCAGAGCTGGGATTTAAATCCAGGGAACTTGTGCTCTCAAACCACTTTGCTACTCTACTGTGATACTGCTGAAGTTGCCTTATTCCATGTCCGTGGCTTTTGTGAGTCCTCTGTCTTTGTTCTCCACGCAGGATAAGGGATGTGGCCTTGCCTTTGGAGGAAGCCAGAACCCGGACAGTCCTCTACAGCCAGGGCCGACCTGGGGTAGTGGCAGTTGCTGAGGACAGGAGGACAGGCACAGGGCTGTGGGCAGAGGCAGGCTGGGGCCAAGACCTGACACTAGAAGAGGCCAGACCAGGGAGAGCACCAGTGAGCGCCAGGCCTCCCAGCGACTCCAGCACCCCTGGCGCTCTGAGACTTGGACCCACGTCCTGCTCCAGCTTCATGCTTGGGCCCAGGAACACAGAGCATGGTGGGAACAGATTCTCCTGGGAGTCAAATGCGGCCTGGAGGGACAGGGACCAAAGTGTCTGTGACCCCAGGGCTCTGTTCAGCCCAGTGTGGCCCCGGGGGCAGGTTTAAAAGGAAGCCCCTACTTGTGGACCTCTGTGGGATGTGGACTCAGGAGAAGCCGCTGCTTCTCAGGTACCGGTCCTCCGCCTCCTCCTGGCCCTCTTGAGAGCTTTGGCCCAGGTCCTGAAGCGTATGTGAAAACAGGGGTTGAGGGCCATTCTCACTCCTTCCATGGAGCAGCGAGGTGTGAGCCTCTGTCCTGCAGGGAACGCACAGGGCAGCTTCTCCGGTGGGAGTGAGGGAGCGTGAGGCAGGCGGCAGGCTCGGCTGTTTGCAGCAGCTCCTCCCTCAGAGGCCGGAGCGCGCCTTCAGGGCCGCACTGCTCAGGTGCTCTTCCAGAGTCTCAGGCTGGGGCGGCCTCTACTCTCCCCAGGCCTTCAAGGTCAGGCCATCCCTGGGCTCAGAAACAGTTACTCAGTTGGGCTGCTTAAGCTGGCTGCTTCCTCCCAGTCTCCCCTGCCAGGTCCTCCTCCAAGGTCAGTCCCTGTCCCCACTCCATCCTCAGCACCTCCTCTCAATCGGCCCCTCCTCCTCCCAGTGACCACACTGCCGAGTACTCCCAAATCCATGACCTCAGACTGGGCTTCTCTGTGAATCTGACAACCAGCTGGCCTTGGGATCTCCCCAGAAACCCCACATCCAACACTGAATCACCATTTGCCCAGCCTGCTCTTCTTTGCCATACCCAGCCGCTGAGCCAGAAGCCGGGGTAGTGACCCCACATCCAAGGTCAACAAGTTCTGTAACCTCTGCCTCCTTCCCATCTCTGTGGTCTGTTCTTGTGCCACATTTGGTCAGATTTTTCCACTTCACCCTCCAGCTCACCCTCCAGTCCATCTCTGCTCAGCAGCCAGAATGAATTTTCTATCATGATTACATCACTTCCTTGCAAAAACTAATCCACAGATGAGCCACAGTTGCTCTCGGACTGGAGCGTGAGCTCTGCATCTTGACTTCCAAGACCCTAACCAATCTGGTTCTCTCAGCTTCATCACTGCTGTGGGCACCCTCCAAATACTGCACTCCGGTCCTCCTGAGCTTCCTGCCTCTTTCTCACACCCCTCCTTGGGTCAACTGCCCCTTGCTTTCCTTCTCCGCTGGCTCTTCCCACAACACTGCAATGGACTCACAGAGGGGTCACCACCTGGCTCATGAGAACAGCCCATTCTCTGGGAATGATCCAGAGCAAACAAGTGGCTTCCTCAAACCATATACGGGTGGCAGGACCATGCTCATGACAGCTGATTGGCCCAGTGGTGGGTACTTGACTCAAATTGGACTAAACAGATTCTCCTCCCTGAGTACTTGACATTCGGAATCCAGGGTTTTGGGAGAGTCTCATCAATGCCCCTAAGTGACAGAGAGCTAGAGGTACAATCCTGACCTCTAGCCAGTGGGACCGCTTACTTTCTATCTCCCAAGTCAGCTGTCCCTTTGATTCTCTGCAACAGTCAGGATTTCCCCCCCAAATTCCTATTTTAAAAAGCTTACCTCAAACCTCTCCCCTCTTAAAAGTGCCCCCTTGCTCAGTTATGACCCCTTCCTTCTCCTCTTGGTAATATCTCCCACATGTGTCTCTACTTCCTTGCCTTTCATCTATTCACTCCTCAGCCCACTGTCATTCAACAAACACCACTGCCCTTTGGAATTCTGTATTGCAAGGGATTGGTTCCAGGACTCCTTAGATACCAAACTTCATAGGTACTCAAGTTCCTTATATAAAATGGTGTAGTATTTGCATATAAGCTATTCATATCCTCCTGTATACTTTAAATCAAGTCTAGATTACTTACAGTGCCTAATGCATGCCTACATGTCCTTTCATTCACGTGGATTCAGCATTGTACTTGGTGTATAGCAAATTCAAGTTTTACTTTTTGGATCTCTCTGGAATTTTATTTTCTAAGTAGTTTTGACCCATGGCTGGCCAAATTCAAGGACACAGAGCCCATGAATGTGGAGGGCTAACTGTGTGTATACACCTTACATCCACCTTGTGCAAGGATCTGAGAACACAGAGCAAGACGCAGCCTGCCGTCTCGGAGATCTCAGTCTAGCTGCGGGGACAGGCATGGTGATGGCAGGTGCCAATTGTCATATGGTTAAAATAAAATGGGCCTGGACAATTTGGAGAAGCTCAGGGTGTGACTGAGGGAGAAGCTTGGAGGTACCCCGGAGGAGGGAGGTCTGGTGTCTTCCACTATGAGCGATACATTCCAGTTTAGGAAAAATACAAATGAATAATGAGTTTTTATTCAAAATGAAAACAGATTAATTCCTGTGAAAAACATAATATAACCAGATCACAGACTTTATTGATAAGAAATAATTTCAAGAAACTTGGCACCGATTTCTGTCTGTCATCCAGGCACATATAAAAGACCAGCAGGTAAGCAGGCCGTGGGGGCTGTGGGCAGAGTTTTCATCACTGGCAGAGGGGAGCTGAGTGAAGGGCAAGGCAGCCCAGGAAGGGGAACAGGGTGAGCACAAACTGCATGGTGAGGGAGGGAAAATGACAGACAGCAAGTCAAGGCCAAAAAACAAAACAAAACAAAAAAAGGAAGGCAGAAAGGAAACTTAGGAGGCTAACAAAGACCTGATCACAGAGGGCTTTTCTTCCATATTCATGTCACTGGTAGGTTTATCCTGGGAACAGAAGGGAACCACTGAGCATTATGAATCGAGAAAGAGTCATTCTCACTTTGGTGGCTAGTGTCAGGAACGGGGGATGGCTCCACCCCTGTCAACCTTTAAGCCCTAGCCACCTTTGTCCCTGAGGTTTGAGGCTCAAGCACAGCATCCTCTCTGTCCTTATACTGTCAGGCATGAAGGGAAGGGTGAATGTCCAAAGATTAGAGCTCAGAGAGGAAAGTGGTCCCTGCTCCCCTCTGTCTCCAGTTCGCCAGCCCCAGGCTGAATGTAATTGTCCTCGATGAAGCCATCATCTTCTTCTTCACCCATCTCTGGGTGGTTCTCACTCCCCGTCCTGGACAGCTGGTGGTGCTGGAAGCTGGCACGGTATTGGCGGCAGAGGTGGCATTTGGCAGCAAGTGCAATGATGACAGAGAGAACCACAGCCCCCAGCACAACCCCTACCAGCACAGGCCATGCCCGGCCTGCAGTGCCTGGTCCAGGGGCCATGGCTGATGCTGTGGGGAGCTCAGAGGGCCCCATATAGGCTGCAGAGAAAGGGACAGCATCACACTAGGGCCCCAGATGGGGTTCCCTGGGAGAACTGAGGAGACTGTAGGCAGGGCAATTCCCCCAATCCTAGCCCACCCCCTCCTCAGCCACCCATCCCCCTTCACTCACTCTGGTTTGCCTCACTCATGAAGGGGCCTGATGACATCAGTGAGCCGCGACCTCAACGTCTGCCAGAAAAAGTCCTGGCTCCAGGAAGACCCCCAGAGGCCAGGCAGACCCAGGGCACAAGTCCTGGAAAATAGAAGTATGGGTGTCAGGGACAGGAAGAGGGTGCACATTCCAGGTCACACGCACAGCCATGTTAGGGTGCTGCACCAACGCTGGGGCACTTGTCCACAGAAGAGAAACAGTTGAGGTGTGCATTTATTTGTAAGGGACAGGTGCAGGATTCCACTCTGGAAGCTGCTAAAACGTACATCAATTTTAGAACTTGATGAGCACTCCTTATGACTCAGTCACCACGCAATGTGCTCACAAAACCCCACTGTGTGGCAGAAACATTATCCCTACCTCATAGATGAGGGTTCTGAGGCTCAGAAGGGTGAACTGACTCCAGAAAAGCCTCAGGATTTGAACCCAGGACTCTGTCTGACACTAGAATCCAGTCAGCTACATTGCTGGGGAGGGGGGTATGAGGACAGGGAATAAGGCCAGAGGCAGATCCTAGTTCCCAAAGGTTGGACAACAGCAGTTATTTGGAGCTACCCAGCCACAGAGCAGACCACACAGGAGGAGGTTGCAAATTTCCCTCCTCTCCCACCTCCCAGGGGCGGGCCCCAAACAGCCAAGGCAGCTCCGCCCCCCTGCTCCCGAGCTGGGAGCCATGGCCACCACACCTCAACATCAGCCCTTCCAGCAAACACCTCTCCACTCACCTCTCCCCACAGGGGGACCACACTCTGCCCCCAGACGGAGGCCGACACTTGGAACTACCCCAACCAGGCCCACCTGAATCAGAAAATGGCCCAGATGAGAATCATCTAAGACTGGGCACCCTGGAAGAGGAGCCCCTGAGTCAGAGGCTGTGGGAAGGCACACCGGAACCTGGGGCATTACTACAGGAAGAGCACCAAAGTCTGGAAGTAACTGGAGGAGGGACGGGCTAGGCTGGGCAGTATCCACAGGTGAAGCTGCTGAACCAGAGGAGTGCCAGGGCAGAATAGCCAGGCTAGGCGGTACCTAGAGAAGCACCTAGTACAGGAAGTGCTCTGTCATTTATTAAGATTCCTGAATGATGCCCTCATTCCTCACATCCAACCTGCCATCAAGCCCCACCAGTTCTTCCTCTAAGCATCTCAAATGATGCACCCCTCCTCTGCAACCACCGTGTCCACTCTGTCTACCACCTTCAACTGGCACCCCAAACTGATCTCTCCTGACCTTAGTCCACTCCCCAAAGCCACCGGGGATCCTATCACCTATTTAAAAATCCTTCCAGAAGCTGGGCTTTGGTGGTGCATGCCTATAATCCCAACACTCCAGGAGGTTGAGACAGGAAGCCTGAGCAATTTAGTGACTTAGCAAGACCTTGTCTCAAATAAAAAAGGGCTGGGACGCAGCTCAGTGCGAAGGGACTGGGTTCAATCCTCAATACAGTACTTCAAAAAAAAAAAAAAAAGAGCTCCCCATGCTGCCCTCGGGTGCATGTGAATTTCTAGCTCCTCCTTCCAGGCCTGGAAATCCCACAGGTGGCCCTCAGGCCCAACTCCTCTTCCTTTTCACAAGTCTCCCCTTCCCCAACACACAACCCTCCCAACTCACCTGCCCTCTGGCTCCAGCCATACCCTCAGTTCTTTGAGTCTCCATCCCTCTGGACCAAATCGGACCATCCTCCCCATAGGGTTGCCCTAGGATCTTCTTAAGTGACCCCTGCCCTGTCCTGCACAGCCACCATCTAGAACAAGTCATTACCAGAAAGGCAGCTCCCTGAGGGCGAGGGCTGGGCTGATTGGCGGTCTCCTGGGGGCAGGCGGAGCGGCCTCACTTGCTCTGCACAGGTGAGCGAGCTGAACGGAGGGAGGGGAAAGTGAGCGCGGATCTGTGGGGAAGGGTACAGACGGGAGAGGTACACGGTTCTTCCATTCATTCTCAGGCATTCCTTAATTGCCGACGGTGGACTTCTCCCTGGGCACTAAGTCCTTTAAAAATGAGACTTTGTCACATTGAAATGAACTGAATTCAATTTGACTTTGCTAAGATTTTACTCCTATTCTTTTCCTCCCTGCCCAGTCTCCGATTCTTCCCAAAGACGGAGACACACACACAGCCTCCCAAGGGCACATACACACGGCTCAGAAAAGCCTCTGAACTCACAGCGCACACTGGCCTGCCCC
This sequence comes from Erethizon dorsatum, assembly GCA_028451465.1. NCBI lineage: Eukaryota > Metazoa > Chordata > Mammalia > Rodentia > Erethizontidae > Erethizon > Erethizon dorsatum. The sequence goes on along the minus strand of CM051827.1, from coordinate 100,355,192 downwards.
CCCAACGACGCCACGCCACACCATCAGGTCACACAAGCGCAGCCCCACCCAGATCTGGAGTTTCTTTGCGGCTCCCAGAAGCTCCTGGGGATCCGTGGAGAGCCTGGGTGCCCTCTGCCGCACCCCCAATGTCTTCCCCCTTTGCTCCCACCTTCAGGAACTGTGCACAGTGGCTTCCGGCTGGATCTGCAGAACCTGAACAGGTGGGCGGGCCAGGTCCGCCGCAGGACTCACCTGGGGAGGCCGAGGGCGGGGCGGAAGCGGCGGGGAGGGCAGGGCAGGCCGGGCGGCCGGCGGCGTCTCCCGCGAAGGCGGCTTCTGCGGCCCCCTCCCCGCCGCCCCTGAAGGGGGGGCGGCACAGCTGGGATCCAGAGGGTGGTCCCAGAGGGCCCTAGAAGGGGCAGAACTCAGCGGGCAGCTAGTCGGGCTGGAGGCCCTGATAAACAAGTGAATTTCCGGTGACGGTGCAAAGTCCAGAGTTAAAGCCTGTGGACCTGCGTGCGGGTGTAGCAGGGAAGCAGGCTGTGGGCCGGGTCCTCGGGGGAAGGGGGAAGGGCACTCTTCCCAGGCAAAGCCAGAAGGACCAAGGACGCGCCGAAATTCCCCGCAAACGTGTGCGTGTGCGCGATTGTCCAGAGAGAGGACAACCCTTCATCTGGATCTCAAAGCGCCTACGACCCCACCAGCCAGGCTCCGGTCCCCCCACACCACCGGCCGTGCTCTCTGATTCCCTTTGGCCTTGCCTCTCTTCCTTGGCCTGTTGCCTCCATATCCTTCAGGAACCAGTCCGGAAGGCATCTTGCTGAGCCCTCTACCCCGGCAAGTCCTGCCCTTCCAAGCCTGAGGCACCTTTTGTAAGGCAGCGTTTCTATCAGTACTGATTTCTCCCTGGGCTGCCTCCCCCATTCACCTGGGAGATCTTCCCGGAGCCTCCGGGTTTCCGGGAGCCAGCACAGCGCCTGAGGCAGGGCAGCCTCTTAGTAAATTAAATCTCCGGGAGGAAGGATGCCTGGGTTAAGCAATGGTCACGGGGACCCACAGGGCACAGCTGGAGCAAGGGCTGCAAAGGTGGTTTGCAAAGGGGGTGATTAGGAAAAAACTCTGAGATGTCCTCAATTTAGTTACAAAGGGGGATGGAAGGGAAGAGAGATGGGAAGTTTATCAGTAATGAGCTACAGGCCCACCAGAAAAGAAATCTTTTTTTACCTTCTTGAATGTGTTATTAAAACTGTGAGCACCATAGCATCCCGCTTGTAGCCCCCAAGTAATCCAGAGGCAATACTTGCTTCTCTCTGCAGACTTCCTCCCTTCTTATCTCTAGCCAATGGCCTGCCTTCCCTAAATTGTCGTTGTAAAGTAAGTACTCTGGTGTTTTACATCCCACGGACATTTTTCCAGCTGCTACCTGTCCTTGCTGGGACCCTGGGTGGGGGGGTGCTACAGCAGCTTGTCCCAAGATAAATCCTTTTTGGATAGCACTGTCTCTATAATGGTGCGATTAACCATTCTCTTTCGGAGATCTCTCGGTCCCATGAGCTTTGTTTAACAGGGCTAAGTGCTGGAGAGTGAAGGCCAGTTCCTGCAGGGCCTGGAATGTCGTCGGGTGGAGTCCTAACTCACCAACCACAGCCCCTTCCTACCTCTTCCCCTCATCTCCGTGCCTTGCCTTTCAAACTTTTGCACGAGGCTCCAGCCTCACAATAGCTCCAGCTGTTTCCTATTCCTAGAATGCACTGTGCTCCCAGGCTTTGCTTGCTCTGTTCCCCTTTTCCTAGGACCCCTGCTTTGCCCAACCTGCACCTCCAACGCCTTCCTGCACACCTCCAGGCCCCAGCTCAGGGGCCTCTTCATCTAGACCAGCCTTCCCCGCCGCTCCCTAGTGTGAGTGATGCGCCCTTCTTTCCTGCATGCCCTTACAGGCCGACCTCAGCCCTTGTCCTCCGTGGTCCTGGAGCCACAGTACTGTGATTTTCTTTTTAGTTTCTCTCACAAGCTTGGGAACTCTGAACATAGGATCTTCGTCTGTCTTATTTTCATATCCTCACTATCATAAATGGCAGCAATAAATACGACTTCTAAATAATGACTGTGAGGAAAGTGAAATCATTCTAGATAGGGTGAGGAGGTGCCAAGGAAGTCATAGGTTCACTGTACTTTGGAAACAGGGAAATCATAAGATTCAACCGGAAACGTTGAACACATGGGTTTTATTAATGGAGGTATTCATATAACATGACCTAATTCTCATGACATAAGATTCACCCTCTTAGCCATTCTCAAGCATGTAATTTAGAAGCATTTAGCATATCACTAAATGGTTGTAACAGTGTGCAACCATTACTCTAGCCCTAAAGCACTTTCCTCACTCTAAAAGAGAACCCCTGACCCAGTGAGCAGCCCCTCCCGCCCACCCCAGCCTCCAGCAACCCTTAGTGGCTTTCTGTCTCCATGGATTTGGCTGTTCTGGATATTTCATATAAATGTAATCATATTTGTGCCAGCTTTTTAATGAACTATTTTATTTGAGCCTCATAACCACACTATGAGATAGCTGTTAATTTTATCCTTAACAGATGAAGAAAACAAGGCTATGAGAAGATAATTAGCATGAAGTCCCAGAGAAGAAAATAAACAAGGGTCCGCATGTCCATCAGTCAGTCCTTTATTCAAAGAATATTTACTGAATGCCCAAAACAGAGCCGTAGCCAACCCACACAGTGCACACTGCACAAGGCAGCCTGCTGGAGACTCACAGTATGGAGAGCAGAGAATAGGCTGGATGTCAACACCCTCTGGCTCTTCAGCCAGGAGCTGTGATGCAGTGAACAACCTTTACAACCTTCCATGGCAGCTCTGGCAACCATGTGATGGGCTCTGTGCAAGTGATTTTGTCATGGGGGCGTGACGCTCATGAGTGGATTAGTCCACTGAGGAGTTTATAGCTAAATGTGATGCTGGGAGGTGAAGCCTGGTTAGAGGAAGTGGGTCATTGGTGGACGTGCCCTGGAAGGGTCTATCTCCCTCTACCCCCAATCTCTTTGCTTCCTGCTGCCATGCCATGAGCCGTTTCTCCTCTGCCATGTCCCTCTGCCATGCCACCCTGCCTTGGAGACACCCAACTATGGACTGAAACCTCTACAAACTGTGAACCTATACACTCTTTTCCTTACAATTGTGGGTGTGTATAGGTCTTGTGTCTCAGCAATGGGAAAGTAACTAAGACAATCAGGGATGTGTCGGTTCCCTGCTCCTGTGAGACCTCATCCATTGCTGGTTTGACCAGAAGAGGTGGGAAACCCAGTTAGGAGACTGTTTGCAATATCCAGGGTTGTGGAAGCCTCAGGGAAGTCAAGTAAAGGTGGAGAGAAATGCTCAGATTACAAATACGTGTTGAAGGTGAAGCCAACAAGATGTGCCAATGGGGTGAAGGATTCCAGAAAAGGAAAGAAAGATATTTGGCCTGAGCAACTGGAAGATTGGATCTGTCATTTACTAAAGTGAGAAGACTTCAGAGAGATAGGATAGGAAGGAAATAAGGACCTCATTTTGGACACATTGGATGCCTGTGAGACGTGAGTAGCACACTAAGCAGACGAATGCGATGCCTAGATGCTTCAGGTTCTCAAACACACATTTGAGAATGAACAAAATGTAGATTATGTCTAAAGTCAGGCATGTAGATAAGATCCCCAAGGAGGAGATAAGAGAAAGAGGAGCTCTGGAATATGCCAGGAGTAGAGGTCAGGGTGAGGAGGAGAAGCAGGAAAGGAGGAAGGAGAGTGGCCAGTGTGGTAAGAGGCAAAGGTATGAGAGCGGTGCCTTGACCAGAGAAGAAAGCATTTCAAGGGCAAGGACTCAGTTAGCTATCAGGAGTGTTGTAGACAAGTCAAATAAGATATGGACCAACAGCCAATCTTGGAAAATGCCAAAATGGAAGTCAATGGTAACCTTGACAAGAGCAGCTTCTCTGGTGTGTGGGAGACAAATGCCTGATTGAAAGAGTGCATGAGTAGCAGGCAGAGGAAGTAGAGACCCTGCCTCCAGGTAAGTCTGCTTTCGAAGGAGCAGAGCAGTGGGTAAAGCTGGAGAAGGGTGGAAGATTGAGGCAGGACATTTTTTTTTTAAGGCTAAGAGCTGTTAGACCAGCTGGTCAGAATAATCCAGGAGAGACAGGAACTTGATGATGCAGAAGGAAGAAAGAAAGGACGCAAGGGTGAAGTCCTTGAGGAAGCATAGGGTGGGGTCAGGTGCACGCAACTGGCTTTGGACTGGAGCAACAGGGTCCCTCTGAGTCGCAGGAGAAAGGTGGCCTGCACAAGTCAAATATATTAGGTCTGTGGTGGGAGCCTGAGGATGTTTTCTTCTGACGGGTTCTGTTTTTCCAGACCAATAGGAAGCACTATTCTTAGCTGAGAGTGAAAAAAGGAAAGGGGTGCCGCGACTGGAGGCAAGAAGAAAAGGTGTGAATTTATCAACCCAGACCCTGGGAGAAGGGTGAGCCCAGTGGTGTAATAGGATTGCAGGGCAGTATCCAGTCCTCCCTTGGGGAGGAAGGGACATGCTCATTCAGAGTGACTGAGGACTTTTATTTTCCAGCCACTGTAAGTGCAGTTGGGGAGGAAATGGAGAGAGGGTTTACCCAGGATTGAGGATTTGCCAGACAAATATGATAAAATGGAGGGCCAAGGGAGCCAAGCTTTAGGCAAAGGAGTGGTCATGATGATACACCATGGGATCCAGTCAGGGTAAGGAGGAAAGTGGGCATGGAGGGGGTGGGGAACACAGAAAAGATCCGGGGATTTTAGGAGCAATTGCTGGTGTGCTGGAGAAGGTAAATGGAAAGATAGGAGGTGGTGGACCGATGGTGACATGTGGAATTGAGGTTACCCAGGGGATGCAGTTCTTGATAAGGAAAAATCCTAGGATACGAACTGTGGCGTGGTCCTTGAGGTGCTTCTCTTACCTGCAGGATGTGGTTAGCCTTCTGAATTAGAGGTCTAAGGGTAACATTCTAAAAGCTCTATTAATAAATAACAGAGCTATAGTTCAACCCCAGGCTTCTGACACTAAGTCCAGTACGTTTTCAGTTACCTACAGTTACCTACCTGCAGCTGTGTTATTCCACACCAATGAATACAATTTTTCATCAAAGTGTTCGGTTAGTCATGTCATTTAGTGTGACAGATAGCAATCACTTCCCTTCAAAGATGTGATTATTCATTCTGTAATTCTTGAGTTTGTTAATACATGAGAATGTTTACTTGTTGTCTTTAAAAAAATAAAAACAAAAACAAAAACAAAGATGTGATTATATTTCCTAAAGGAAGCTGGGGTTCTGTTACCCAAGCAGGAGATGGATGCTGACAAGCAAAAGCGTGAGAAGCCCTGTACCCGACCCCACCAGCTCCTTGTGCAATCATATGCAACCCCTCCCTAGGGGCAGCAGGCAGGGATTCTAACCAGAAGGTCTTCATCTGAGGGTAGTTACAGAGCCTTTTTGAGAAGCTGATGAGAGCAGTAAAATGCATGTGTATGTTCAATCAGGAATATGTTCAAAGGGCTGGCACTAAAAAACTTGTTGAATGAATGCATAGTTAGAATTCCAGGGGGGTTGCTCCCAAGTTTAAGAACTGATGATAGGGGACCAGGGATATAGCTCAGTGGCACAGCGCCTGCCTGGCAAGTGCAAAATCCTGAGTTCGATTCCCAGTTCCAAAAAAAAAAAAAAGAACTGGTGTTAGGGATCTACTCCGTGTATGGGAACATCTCTTCTATTATAAACAGATGCCACTTCTTTGCAAGCCTCTAGAGGGAGGTATCTATTTCCCATGCTTCCACTCAACTCCAGACTCCAAGAGTGGATTCAGCCCCTCTTTGGGGCCTAGAAGCATCCTTTGAAGGTCATGGGGCTCTTTCTCCTTCTTTCAACCTTCATTTTCCCAGTAGGCTGGCCTTTTCCCGTTGCCAACCTCCTGGACATGCTCTGGCATTCAGAGCATCCTTGAAGTCCCAGTGGGGACTGGGCTTGAGTTTGGTGCAAATGAGACCTCCAATTCAGTCATCATTAAGAAGTCATGAGGGAAATTCAAAGGATCCTTCCTCAGGGGAGCCTCCCAGGAGACCTGAGATTAGGGCAATGTTCAATACCACAATGCCATGCAAGATGGCAAAGGGCCTATACAGAGGCCTAGTGACAGAGAGTCAATAACACCAAAGGTAAGAATAGTTTTACCAATAGACAAAGAATGTAGAAAGACAAGAGTTTATTTAGATCAGGATATGCTGGAGGTGGGGGGAGTGTGCGGCAGTAGGCAAGTTTCCAAGAGAGGAATCTGGCAGTCAGAGTAGAGAATGAGATTTTTATATGGGTTTGAGCATATGGAAAGAGTCTCAATAACAAGTGTGACTAAATAATGTCTTTTCCTAGATCATTTAGCACCTTGTAGGTCTTCTTGGAGCACCTGTATTGTGCTTAAAATTGTATTGTTTACAATTGCAGTTTTGACAAGACCACTTCCTCTGGCTCACAGAAGGCCTTCAGCTTAGGTAAGAAGGTGATGATGAGAACTATACATATCTTTTTAGAGAAGATGGGTCAGGACTCATTAAGAGAAAGGAATGGGCCTTATATCAAAAGGTTTGTTGCTATCTTATGACCTACCCAAAGCAGGGTGTCTTTAACTGGAATTCTTTTGTTGAGGGTTTTAATCCTTTCGTTGCCAATGGAGATGGCCATCACACACAGCTTGTAGGGTTCTCTCTATTTCTCAAGACCCACAAGCCTCTACAGGACTCTCATATTCCACGGAACCCTGAGTATAAGCTTACCAAGCCTCTTACCTGTTCAACCAAACTGCCCTGAAACTCCAATAAATCACCTGCTAGTGTTGCCACATCAGATCCAACATTCAGGATCATGAGGCAAGGTCCCTCTATGCCTTCAGTGAAAAGGGCTTAACAAAATGGTAGTGGTAGCTTCACACATTTCTTTATCATCCCCATGCCACTGTGGTAAGAAGTGTTAATGGTAGCAGTCAGAAGCACTAATGGGCTTTTTGTTACTATCACTAGTCCTCAAACTAACATTTAAAGTAAGATGAAGGACCAGAAAGCAACACCCATGTGCAGATCCATCAAGGAAGGTTTGGCTGGAACCATGGAGACAGTGTTCCCTCATAAAATGTGCTTTGTATGCTAAATAGGCTTGCTGTTGTTTGAGGGAAAGGACAATGAGTCATTTGTGTCATGTGTGATATTGCACCTGCTATTGGTTCCAGAATTCCAGTGGCCTGATGCAACTTAAAGGCAAGATGTCCTTACAGCTCGGGCCTGCCAATCTGTCTTGGTCTGCCCTTTGCCCTTCAAAGGGTTCCATCCCATCATAACAACACAGAGCCAGACTCACTGTTTCTTCCAGAATAAAATCTCTAATCCTTCCTGAGTACTTAAGGACTGCTTTCCTTAACTTGTTTGGGGGCATGACGTGTACGGGAGGTAGCAGCCTTCCCGCGTGTGCCAGCAGAAACATCTCCTCTGCTTCCTATCTGGATAATACGGTCTAATGGGTGCTGCATAATTAAGCACTCTGGCTATAGATCAAACTGTTTGGGGTCAAAGCATCACTTAACCTAAGGAAGCATCCATCAGCCTCCTCATCTGCAAGATGGGCGTAATAATAATGAAACCTATCTCAAAAATCTGAGAGACTGTGAAATTCAGCTATCATCCTTTCATGGCACCTGTAAATGTTCAATAGCTGTTAACCATTGTAATTGAGGTTTGTGGTGTTCTAGCATAATACTCTGGTATGTGTTTGTTTGTTTGTTTAATGGGGGGATGTTGTTCTTTTGGTTTGTGTTTGTGTTTGTTTTGTTTTGTTTTATTTGCGACAGGGTCTTGCTATGTAGTTCAGGCTGCCCTTGAACACACAGTGCAGCCCAGGATGGCTCAATCCTGGGCAATCCTGTGGCAATCCTCTTGCCTGAGCCTCCTGAGTGTTGGGATTACAGGCGTGTGCCACCACACCTGGCAAGACTGTTTAGATTACTGCGTAAGTTTCATTCTTACCAAAGTCAATAAAAGTTGGTCAGGCTTTCGTAAGTGTGAGCTTCAAACTGTCAGAACACTGGGTGAGGTGTTGATATCAGCTTCTGGCCTCACAAAACTCCTCGGAGCCAAATGGCCTTTGTCAAGCAGTTTGTACAAAAGAGACTTCATTCCAAGCCTTGTTGAATTAACTGGGGCTTCCTTTAAATAAAGGCTTGTTTTTAGAAGCTTTCTTTTTCCAACAAGGAAAAGAACACAATGGGTTCCAAGTAATCTACAGTCCTCATCACAGCTTGTCACAAACACCTGGCTCATCTTTTCAGCCCAAGAGAAAACACACACACATACTCACTTGCTAATTTCAGGACACAGTCTCAGCTTGATGTTCCAAATGCATTTGCTGACAAACTTCCTCTCACCGCGTAGTTATATCCTGGAAAAACAGCAAAAACTGTTCTCAAATTGACAACATGTCTTCAGTTGCTGCCAAAGTTAAGTGAAAGTACCATTGTTACTACCAATTTAAGAAAATGCTTTTAAAAATTACTCTTTCAAAAAAACATTTGTTTTTTCCTTTCTTTGCTGATAAACATGAAAAGTGAGTTGTTGCTGACATTGATTTCAGGCAAAGGTAGAACTGAGGAATTGGGTTAATGTGTTGTTTATTTTAAATGGAAGTAAATTTCACGTTTGGGCAACATATACTTGGTTCTTCAAAAAGCAGTTGTGACAAACATAGAGTTAAGGCACTGATGGAACATATAAAAGTCACAAGCATTTGGGATTTCACATAACAAAGAAATATCTCAAATGCTTTACAAAATATTTTAGGATCCAAGAGACAAGGACATACTTTCAGAGAATATAGGAATGTAATTTGGGAGGGAAAAAAGGCATATTGGAACTACTTGTTTCCTTTAAAAACACTGAGCAGAACAAAGCAGCATTCAATTTCACATACTGACATTAAATAGTTTATGAATCATCTTTCACCTAAATCCAAACATAGGGCTTTCATTGTGTTTATTTTGAAAAATAATTGCATGGATACATGTAATCCACCCCAGTCTGGCAGGTTTTCTTGGGAGGAACCTCTATGATTTAGAAGAGGACCAATTTGACACTAATTCAAATGACCATGAGGTCAATTTTGTTTTGTTTTGTTTTGGTGGTGCTGGGGATCAAACTCAGGGCCTCACTGCCTGTTAAGCAGACACTCTACCACTGAGCTACATCCCCAGACCCCTCAAGGTCCGTGTGGGAGGGCAACTTGGAGAGAGCCATTTTCTTCTCCCATACCCTCTTGATCCAGACCAAAATTTTACCAGCATTTTTTGTGCATAATTTCCATAAAAATCTCACCCAAATAGATCCCAGTTGCACCATTTCCACAAGAAGAGAGAGAGGGGCAAAAAAATGTATACACACATCAGCAGTTCGCTGTGCTAATAAATGCCTGGAAGCCAATGGCCTCCACTTTGAGCACCTCTTGTAATTGTACAGGGCAAAGGTAACTTGTATTAATCTCATGATGTCTCAATAAATTTAGTATTAAAATATTTATACAAGTTTTTCTTTTCCTGATGTATACAATTTTTGGTATGCACCAGCTCCCACAATGAATATAATCTTTATGTACTACAAACATGTACAAATAAAAAAAATCAAAGCCACATAAAAGCCAATAGATGAACGTAGGAAGATTATGAAAAAATTATGAGTATGAAAAGTTTATAGAAAAGTAAATACAGACAGGCATAGTGGAGAACACCTGTAATGCATGCACTTGGGAGGCTGAGGCAGGAGAGCCAGTGCAGGTTTGAGGCCAGCCTGAGCTACAGAGCAAGACTACTGGGCTACACAGCAAGACCCTGTCTCAAAAAAAAATAAAACAAAAGTGCTGTTAAAGTACTGTTGGTTTTTTTGTTTTGTTTTGTTTGAGACAGGGTCTTACTATGTATTTCAGGCTGGCCTTGAACTCACTATGTAGCCCAGGCTGGCCTCAAACTCACATTGATCCTCCTGCCTCAGCCTCATGAGTGCTGGTACTACAGGCATGTGCCACCACACCCAGCTTAGTACTGTTGGATTATAATCCAAGGTATAAAATAAATGTCCACGAGTCTGTAGTGGTGTAAATATAGAAGTGGGAGAAAACAGATAAATCTGATTTTCAGAAGAATTCTGAGTAATTTATACAGGTATTCCACTTTCAAGGGAAAGGTGTATAAATTTCCATTCCTTAAGTGTGAGCTGTGCATAGCAACTCCTCCCAAAAGTACAGTTTGGAAAGGGAGGGGGAAAATAATAACTTTACAGTGGAGAACCCTGACAAATACCACCTCAGCCAGGGGATTAAGGTCAAAGTCAGTGATAGGTTGTGTTAATGTGACATGCCTTTGATACAATATGATGAAAAGGTAACGTTACTTCTGTGATCTTCCTCCCAAAAACTTATAGCCCGGGTACAATCATCACAAAAACATCAAGAAATTTCCAGTAGAGGAGCATCCTACAAATATTTCACCCAGCCAAGCATGGTGGCGCATGCCTATAATCTCAGCACTCTGGGAGACTGAAGCAGGAGGATCACAAGTACAAGCCCTGCCTGGGCAACTGAGCAACTTGGTGAGACCTTGTCTCGAAAATAAAATAAAAAATACAATAAAATATAATATTCTGGGACTGTAGCTCAGAGCAAAGGACCTGAGTTCAATCCCTACTATCAGGAAAAAATTGACCAGGGCTCCTTAAAATTGTCAAGGTCATCAAAGCAAGAAAATCCTGAGAAATTCACAGCCAAGAGGAGCTAAGGAGATGTGACAACTATATATAATGTGGTACCACAGATGGAATCTTGGAACAGAAAAGAGACATGGGGAGAAACTGAGGAAATCTAAACAAAGTTAATAATAATGTCTAAATATTGTTTTATTAATTATAGCAAATATACCACACTAATGTAGGATGTTAACTATAGGGGAACCTGGGTGCTGGGTATATGGGAATTCTCTATACTATCTTTTCAATTTTTCTGTATATCTGAAAATAAAGTCATTTAATTTTTTAAAAAAGCTTTGTCCCTTCTAGCTCAGGAGAACAAGATGAACAGGAGGCTGTGGGTGGCGGCCAGGGACAAGAGCAGTCATTCCTTAACTCTGGTTGTCTGATTGCCCAGAAACTTTCAAGCTGGGTAGGCACCATCAGCCTCGTCCTTGACTTCTACACAAGCATCAGAGTGAAACATCAAGCAACCCCTTGATTTGAACCTGGGATGAAGGAAAGGGATGTTTTCCCCAGGACAACCACCATCTCTCATCCCCCTCCCACTCCACCTCCAGCTCACTTCCCAGTGCAACCGGCTGTCCCGTTTCCTCCGCCCTCTCCCCAGCCTCTGTTCACTGAGGAACCACAGTGGTAGACGTCAGATGGAAGGGAGTGGGGGTGTATGAGGGAGAGGGTGATCCAACATGGAGAAAAACAGTCCAAGATCCAAATAAGCAAGCACACAGATCTCCCACGGCCTGGGGCCTTCCGAGGGATCGGAAGTCCAGTAGCACATACACTGGTCATACCTGACAAAAGAGGCCAGCACCATCACCCTAACACTTTACACCTGCCATTTTAGAGGAGGTCTGTCTTTCCCCTCACAGTCCCAAGAAAGTTGGAAATTACTCTGTAGGAAAGACAGAATTCCATCTTGAGATAGTTAAAGAGTCTTGATGCGTTGTTGTCACAGACAATGTGTACAAGTCAGAAAGGCCTGTGTGGAAATGCCCAGCAGAGTCCCCTCACTATATTCTTTCTATGCCTGTGTCTAGGTCTATGCTGTGAATGGCAGAGAGAAAAAAGCACCATATCCTTATAGATGACCCTCCCAAACACTAGACTTCTTCGTCTCCTGAGATCTTCGCTTCCTAGCCACTCATTCTGCCACACTACAGACTGTGTCGTAACCCAGAAATGCTGGATCTCTCCAAAAACAAATCAGAACTCAACTGTGACTTCAGCTATGTGCTACTTAACTATTGTACAACTTGTAAATGAAGGTCATTAACGATTTAGCATTTGGAAACTAAAATTGAATAGAGACTTTACTAAAAGCTCAGCTACTGTGTTCCACCCAGAAGCCTGGCTGCCCTGGACCCCTGGCATCTGGGCAGGACCCCCTGCTTGTGCCCACATACCCTCATCTGGAATTCCTACTGTTTTGGGGAAAGTGGCTTTGTTAGGAGTGAATTATCAGCCTTATGTTGAGTTGGTCAAGCAGTTACTTTTGCTTTTTATATTTTTTATATAAATTACCTTTCGCTTAGCTCTATCATTATCAATTTCACTTGTTTGGGTCATGGGGCTAGCATTACCAGATTTAGAACTACATATTTGAATTAAGATTTTTTGGCCTATAATTTTCCAGTGTCTAAAACTTCAAGGCGTACATTGTGGTTTAAGTGTTCCTATTGCCACAGCAGACGTATACACAACCTTCTCAACATTTGTTTGGGCAATGATATTTTATTTGGCATATGCTGTTTGTAAACTGATGCTATTAAAATTACTTGTAATATAAACTCAACACATGTAAAAAACACGTGTAAAACACATGTAAAAAGTACTTTTATGGACCGGTGAGATAGCTCAGCGGCATAAGCGCCTGCCTGGCAAGTGTGAGGTCCTGAGTTCGACTCCTGGTACCCACATTAAAAAAAAAAAGTACTTTTATGTCTATAGAACATTGTTTTATAATAAGGATTCTTGTGTATGAACTTCAACATTTGCCTTTTCCTTATCTATAGGTCAGCAGTGATAGGTTTTGTTTCCCAGTTGAAAGTAGGTTGGACAGATGGGCCCAGAGTCTTGCATGTGCCGGTGTCACAGTGTCTCAAACTTCTCCATTCAGAGAAAACACTGTGCCAATAACTGCATCATCTTCAAGAAGAACAAGTTCTGCCCACATGTTCTCCATACATTTGCAAAATGACATTGAGCCATCAGGTTTTCCAGAACCAAGGGCAAGTTCCACACAAGTGTACTTTGTCTACCATCCTACCATATAAATGGTCCCTGCATTTTCCAGCTTCTTTCTTATCCCAGGTTCAGAAATCCTGGACCAAGATGAGCTAAATCTAAGGCATCAATCACTCACCCACTCCCATTCTTACCCAGAGCCTGTCTAGAGAAAGCTCTTCCTAGCCTCGCACGTAGGAAGGGGAATATACATAGGGCGGGGAGCTCTTCCCTAGTCTTTTTTATGACTCCAGGAGTTAAAGCCTCTCCTGGGACTTTTTAGGGACCTTCAGAAGGGGGACATAATCAGATAGACCAACCTGCAGGGACCCAGCTTCCCCAGGAAAATAAAGTTGCGCCTGGTAGATCTAGAGGAGAATCTAGCTTTTACCCTGAACTGACTCTGGGAAGATGTCCCAGCCCCTGAGGGAAGACTTAGACTTCCACGCCACCTAAACTGGTGCCAGACCTCAGCCCCATCCCTTCCCAACCATTCCATTCAAGACAGAATTGCGTGAAGCCAGGTGTGCAACTGTAACGAACCATCCTCTGCTGCCTGGAAGGACTTCTCTGTGGCGTTCCATAGCCGCAGGTCGTATTCTATTTTGGAAATGGCCAATGGTGGCTAGAAATGAGCATTGGTGCCCACAGGCTGAGAGATGGGTGTGGGGAACACAACACAGGCAAGTTGCAGGGGCTTTGGAGGCTTGGCTGGGACTGCTTCCAGGTGTGGTCAGCTCTCCCTGGGCAGACTTCTGCTCCCCAGTGCCCTCTGATAGATGTGGGTTTGCTGCAAAATCAATTGTTCTAGGGTCTCCCCTCCTGCCTGCACATACACACAATGTGGCCCACATGACAGCAGGCAGACAATGAGCTGAAGCTGCTCAGGGCCATCTATGCCACAACTCACTGCTTATGCGTTCCCCTGAGTCTGCTTAATGTGTGCCCTTGTGAAGGAACTAGCACCGAAACCAAGAACCAAATCAAGGTTCAAGTCCCTGCCTTGCCACAACCTTGGGGTATCCTTCAGGACCAGACAGCTCAATTTTCCCACGTGTAAAATGAGAGAGGTACAAACGATAGACTCAAAGGCTATTTATTTATTTATTTATTTATTGGTTGAGACAGGGTCTTGCTATATAGTTCAGGTTAGCCTTGAACTCACTATGTAGCCCAAGCGGGTCTCAAATTCTCTGGGATCCTCCTGCCTCAGCCTCGCAAGTGCTGGGATTACAGGCATGTGCCACCACGCCCAGCTCGAAGGCTCCCTGTGATCCTCAGCCTATGTTCTGTTGAATGTGTACATTCCCAGATCCAAGATCTTTGCGTTATATGTGAACTGCGCTCTAGGATCCCATGTAACTATGTCCTGTCGCACATGCCTGCATGTATGTATGCGGTGGGAGGAGGGGAGACCCTAGAACAATGTCTTCTCTCCAAACCTCCTCAATAGGCGGAAGCCACTGGCTTCCTCCCTTTCCTGCCTCCTGCATGCCAGCAAGACTGAGGAAGGACTGCAGGGAGGGAGGGGATGGGAAAATCAGCCCAAGTGCTCCCTGGTTTGTCCTTACCATAACTCCCCCTTCAACTGGCCCCCGACCAGGACCTTCTAGCTACACCGTCCCCAGTCTTGGGGGACTGGCTGGGGGGGGCCAGGGGCTGGGAAGTAGGATAGTTTCTCCCCACCCCTCTCCCTGCTACCCCTCCCACCCTAGCCACCTCATTTCCTCTTCCTCCCCAGCACTGAGCGCACTGATCAGCACTGGCAGAGCGCTCAGACCCACAGCAAACCCCAGGCCCAGCTGGTCCTGGCTGGCCTGCGTCAGCCTCCGGAGTATGGTCAGGCTGGGGCTCCCTTTCCTGCTCCCCATTCTCCTTCTGGCTTCTGATGTTGGTAAGTCTTCCCTGAGCCCTATACCCCATTTCCAGGCCCCAAGGCCCTGATTCCACTCCCCCCAGGGGAACCCATCATATCACAAAGACACACAGGGGCTGGGGAATTCTGGTTTAACCGGTCCAGAGTTTCAGTTTTACAAGATGAAAAGAGTTCTAGAGATGGATGCTGGGGATGTTTGCCCACTATTATGGATGATTCTACAACACTGAACTGTACGTTTACAACTGGTTAAGAGGGTAAATTCTAGGTAATGTATATTTTACCACAATAAAAAAAAAAACTGGGGTAAAAAAGAGAGAAACCCTATCGTCACTGCCATGACTCTGGTCCACCAAAAAGTAAGATCAGAGCCAAGAAAACTCAGTCAAGCACTAGAAATCACTGCAGCCCGAGGCTAGGGGAGGGGAGGGAAGCAGCCACTAAGGGATCCCTGGGACATCTTCAGTGGGTGCTCACCGGCCGAGTGTGTGGTGTTCAATTATTTATTGGAAAAACACCTATTGAGTATGGAGAGTAGTCCATTCGTTGTGAGACTGGGAAACTCTAGGCCTAAACAATGGGTTTTAATGATCCTGACTGCGACAGCTGATGTGGGGTTTAAATGAGATGATGTACGCAGAGTGCTTGGCACAGGACACGGCTCATGGAAGGAGTTTCTGCATAAGTAGCAGCTGATTCCTTCAGTCGCCGGTTGGAGGTAGAACACAGAGGCTGCCTTTGAGTGTTTCACGGTCTAATGGGGAAACACAGGAAGTAGGATGAAGGCTAAACAGAGATAGACTCAAGGAGCACCAGAGGATCCGCTTACTTTCACTTGGGTAACAGACAAAAATAATCAGGAAAGATTTCACTAAGAGGTTGGTAGCTAGAAAAATTAGTGAGTCTCAGAGAGGTGGAGGAACAGCCCCTGTAGGGAAAGCAGCTGGAGGGGCAGTGTGGGCAGGAAGGGGCTCAGGAGCATGCATGTTATCCTGAGGGCAATGGGGAGCCGTGGGAGGTTGTAAACAAGACAATCACAGGATGGTTTGGAGCCTTCCATGGATCCCTTTAGAGGATGGGCAGGGGAAGGAGCTGGTGGCTGCTGGGATGCTCCAGGTGAGTAGGGCTGAGGGCTGAACAAATGCAGGCTTGGGAGATGGCAATGAAGTCAAGAAACTTTTAGGAAACAACCTGCAAAATTTTATGATTGGTTGGGGTAGCCAACACAAAGCTCAGTAGTATGGATTTTAGAATTATAAATCTTTTTTTTTTCTTTTTTTTTTTTTTAATGTGGGTACCGGGAGTCGACCTCAGGATCTCGCGCTTGCTTGCCAGGCAGGCACTTATGCCACTGAGCCATCTCACCGGCCTGTGGATTTTAGAATTAAACAACCTACCTTTGCTAGCTACTAATTTCATGACCTTGGGCAAGTTGCTTAACTTCTCTGAGCTTTTGTTCCCTGGCCATGAAATAGGGATAATAAACACCCACATCCCAGGAAGTCACAATAACAGACTGAGAGAAAGTCTGGTGAGTGCTCAGTACCTAACTGACATCCAATAAATATGGATTATGGCAGCAGGAGTATGGGATGACTCCGCAGTGTCTCAGATGGCAGGTGTTGTATGCTGAGTCAGGGAGTACAGGAGAGAAACAGGTTTGGGAAAAGCTGGTGGAAATGCAGCTCCAAGCTGAAGGCCATCCCAGGATCACTGAGTCAGAAGTGATTGTTAAAGCCAAGGAAGTGGATGCGCTTACTCAAGTAAGCCTGTAGAATAATTATTACCTCCTCTATAAAATAAAAGGATATCAGCTTCACGGGAGGTCATGAGGATGCAGCTGAAAAAAAAGGAGCTGGTACCTGGTAGGCAGCCCAGAAATGCCAGCTTCATTTATGCATGGTAGATTTTTAAACAATATTAACTGACTGCTAAGTGGCCTTTGAATTAATTAGTTACTTGACAGTAGTTAACGGGGACCGAGAAGGAGGGGCTCTGGAGAGCATGGAATCATGGAACTGAGGCGAGCTAGTTGCACTGTCCCCATTCTGGCCTGGAATTGGCTCTACCTCATCTCTGCCCACCCTGGGGCACGCATTTTGTACTCTAGTCACATCAATTTGATAGCCCCTCCCAACACCATCAGTTTTCTTTCCAAGCCTTTACCCTGCCTAAACTGCCCTTTCCTGCCCCTGATCTCTGTCTCTCCCTCTTCTGCTCACCCAGTGTGTCCTACCTGAGCTTTAGAAACCTTCAAGCTTACTCTGCTAGGAAGCAGCTCCCCGTCCCACCTTCCCCAGGCTGGCTTAGATGCCCATCACTGCTCCCATGTGCAGCACCCTGCGTCGGGCAGCTCTGGCCATGACTCCGTCCCACTAGGCAGTGGGCACTTGGAAGGCAAAGTCCAAGACCCACCTGTGTCTGCCCATCTGGACCCTGGCCAGCCCTCCTCTCTGGGCCAGACAGGGCCAGCTTCATTTTTGCACACAACAAACGTTTCTCAGGTTTCTGTAGGGACAAGGAGGGGGCCCCACAAGAAGCTTTAGGTCTAGATGGTGGTTCTAGCCTCCAGCCTTGTGGAGGGGGCAGGGAGAAGTGATTCCAGGCTACCTCAGCAGAGCACTTTTAGAGAGGAGTCAGGAAAGGGGCCTGCCAGGAAATAAAGTGAGAAAACATAGATCATTACCTCTGAAGGCTGGGCTGTAAAGGGAAGCCATCTGGCAGGAGAATGGAGGGGATGGGCAGCCAGAGAAGGATTTGTGCTCTTGTTTTTATTCTTTCAGGATCAAGAGACTTGAGGGCAAAAGGCTGGTGCACATGGAAAGGGAGGGAAAGGATGAAAATATCTGATAAAATGAAGTGCCTGTGGGGGTCTGTGGGATGTGACAGGGAAAGGAAGAGGGGTGAA
Organism: Erethizon dorsatum; assembly: GCA_028451465.1. Taxonomy (NCBI): domain Eukaryota; kingdom Metazoa; phylum Chordata; class Mammalia; order Rodentia; family Erethizontidae; genus Erethizon; species Erethizon dorsatum. Next base: position 100,337,355 of record CM051827.1, on the reverse strand, counting down.
GGCTGGGAGCCCTCTGCAAAGGCCTCTGCAATAAGCTCAGAGGCCTGGAATCAGGGGCTCTGGAGTCAGAGGGTCAATTGGGTCACTGATGTCCCGGCCGCAGGAGCTGCTGCGGACCTGACGCTGCTGGCCAACCTGCGCCTCACTGACCCCCAGCGTTTCTTCCTGACCTGCGTGTCTGGAGAGGCCGGGGTGGGGAGGGGCTCTGACGCCTGGAGTCCACCCCTGCTGCTGGAAAAGGACAACAGCATAGTGCGCACCCTCTCGTCCGGGCAGCCCCTGCGTCTGGCACACAACGGCTCACACCAAGTCACGCTGCGCGGCTTCTCCAAGCCCTCAGACCTGGTGGGCGTGTTCTCCTGCGTGGGCGGCGCGGGGGTGCGGCGCGCTCGAGTGGTCTACGTTCACAACAGCCCTGGGGGTGAGTCTGGCTGTAGGGAGGGGGCCGCAGGAGGACGATGTCCTGGCCACTGACCCCCGCCCTCCACCCATAGCCCACCTGCTCCCAGACAAGGTCACACACACAGTGAACAAAGGCGACACCGCTGTGCTTTCTGCGCGTGTGCATAAGGAGAAGCAGACAGATGTGATCTGGAAGAACAATGGTGAGAGGGGCATTTGGTTGGACAGGTGGACCCAGCATATCCATGGTCTGAGGATCTTCTGCTTTGACCTCATTACCCTGATTCACACCCATAACCCTCCTGATCAACCTCCAGGACCTCCTCTCTGTCCTGGGCTGGGTCCAGGGGATGCACCTGGATCCATGTCATCTCTAGATCTGTACTCAGAGGACCAGGAGCCTGTGGTCAGATACCTCCTTAAGTACTCTGTTAAGAGTCATCTTCGACTCTTCCCTGGGAACTGGCAGGGACTATGACATAACCCACATAGGAAGAGAACCACAGTTCCCAAGGGGAAGAAGAGAACCAGTGACAACATGCCCACCATAGGCCGAGGAGGCCTTTCCCAAAGTCCTGTCCAGCCCAGATCCTTGATGCCAGAGACAGATGTGCTGAAGCCTAGGGCAGACCCCTGGATCTCTATTCCACGCCTCCCTTCACCCTGACCCTGTCTAGGCCTGCCTGTGTGGCTCCAAAGATTTCTGCCTCAGCCCTCAAACTCACAACCTCTGCTGACTTGCTTCCGTGGGCTCCTGAGAGAGGACCCTTCTCTGATGCCCAGAAGTTTTCCCCCAAGCTCCAGGCCACCTGAACTGACAGGAGATGTGGAAGGAGGCAGGGAGGGCTGTGTTACTAGAGTTTCTGTGCAGCCTGAACAGCAGAAAGAGTGAGACCTCGGATGCTACCTGAATTGTGCCCAGAGGGGAATTGGGAAGACATAGGAGGCAGACAAAGAAAGAAGGGCATTCCAGGAGAGGAAACTGACAAGAAAAAGCAGGAGGGTCTGAAATACCAGATATTTATAGAAGAGAAACAAGCAATTCAGGAATTCAGGCATGTTAGGAGCCAGAGAGGGTGTGGAGAGCTATGGGGCTTGGGAGCTCAGCAGGGGTCAAACTGGTGAAAACAACATGGTAAGGAGTTGAGTTTTGTCCTGGGCACAGGGGAGAGCTGTAAGAGGTTCAGCAGGGGAGATACCAAGGTATCTGTGTATAAGAATCTCTGTTGCTGCCAAATGTGAGGCCAAGGTGCAGGCAGAGTGCCCGGGAAAGGAGCCATTGGGGGTTGGGCCTAGGGTGGTGGCACTGGATGTGGGAAAAGTGGGCTGCTTTGAGATGAGGATGGGGTGGGCCAAATGGGACTTAGTGACTTCCTGAGTGGTTTGTGGAGCAGGAAAATGTACTTCTCAACTTTCTGTTTGGGTACTAGCATCTTGTGGATGTCTTTCCCAGGTCTGGTCACTGTGCATGGGGCACATCAATGTGACTTGGGCCAAGGGAGGTGATACCAGTTCTCACGTGGCGCTGAGGCCCCTGACCTATTTGCGCCCCACCCCCACCAGGATCTTACTTCCATAACCAGGACTGGCATGAGGCCAAGGATGGGCGGTTCCTGCTTCAGCTCTTAGATGCACAGCCATCATCCAGCGGCATCTACAGTGCCACCTATCTGGAAGCCAGCCCTCTGGGCAGCGCCTTCTTTCGGCTCATCGTGCGGGGTCAGAGGCAAAGGCAGAGGTTGGGGGTGGCCTAGGAAGCTGAGAGTTCTGTGGGTACTTCCTGTGGGCCCCAGGATTCCCAAGGTCCCCAGAGCTACCCTAGTCTTCAGCAGCCATGGGCAGGTGGGGGAAGCTCAGCTGCTGAAGGCACTTTCCTCCAGGTTGTGGGGCTGGGCGTTGGGGCCCAGGCTGCATCAAGGAATGCCCAGGCTGCCTGCATGGCGGTGTCTGCCATGACTATGATGGCGAGTGTGTGTGCCCCCCTGGATTCACTGGTACCCGCTGTGAACAGGGTAAGGGGGGGTGGAAACTGGGACCCAGGCACAAAAGGATGCCTGCCTGGGGGAAGATGCTAGAGCTTGGAGGAACTTGGAGGGTGAGGGTGTGGGCTGTGTCCTGGACCCTGGCACCCGACAGGCTCATCCACACACCTTCCCTCCAGCTTGCAGAGAGGGCCGTTTTGGACAGAGCTGCCAGGAGCAGTGTCCAGGTACATCAGGATGTCGGGGCCTCACCTTCTGCCTCCCAGACCCCTATGGCTGTTCTTGTGGGTCTGGCTGGAGAGGAAGCCAGTGCCAGGAAGGTATGACCTAACCCCACTCTGTGCTACAAGCTTAGCCCAGAACCTTCACTCTGACTGACTTACACACTAAGCCCTCCATAGTCACCTGACCAGTGCCCCCCTACACTCAGCCTGTTGTACAAGCCATGCCCCACCCATGCCCTTATGGCCCCCTGACCCATCCCTTCTAACCACACCTCCTCTCTTCCCAGCCTGTGCCCCTGGCCATTTTGGAGCTGATTGCCACCTCCAGTGCCAGTGTCAGAATGGTGGCACTTGTGATCGATTTAGCGGCTGTGTCTGCCCCTCTGGGTGGCATGGTGTGCACTGCGAGAAGTCAGGTATGAGCACCTGGGTCTCCGTGACCTCTCAAGACAAGTCAGCCTCCACCAAACAAATCTCCCTGGCTTGGAGGAGCCTTGCCCTCCTTTCCCTGTTATGGCCCACATCCTGCCTTCAAGGAACACAGAGCAGGAGTTCTCACCATAGCTTGGAGGGTGACAGCCCAGGGTGCAAGAGAGCCCAGAGGAGACCCCTGACCATGTGCGAGAGAGTCAGGGAAGGCTTCTGGGAAGAGGTAAGATCTGAGATCAGATATGGAGGACGAGAGAGAAAACACTGACAAAGACTATAGGGGAAGCCCAGGAGTTGAGACTCTGGCTTGGGTAGCAGGGCAGTGAAGTGGGGGACTGGGGGAGTGGTCAGAAGAGATTAAATTGTAACAGGCCAGGGGGTTTAACTTAGCAATATAGGGACAAGAGGGAACTATTGAAGGAGTGCAAGGTGGTCAGACTCCTCTCTCACTGCTGGGCAGAGTGCAGAAGCAGGCATCTGTGGCTGAGCACCAGAAACAAATGCAGCCTCAACAGTGTTCTGGCTGTGAGAATGGCAAGGGGCCTGCCTGCTGGTATTAGAGGATATTAGGAAGTGTGCTGTGGGGAGATGTAGCAGGTAGACCAGCTGATCAAGGATGTTGGAGGAGTCATGCAGGACTTTGCCAACTCTCAGGCTTGAGTGACTGGAAGGAAATATGGTGGTGCTTCCACTAAGATGCAGAGCATGGGACAAGGGGCACATTGGTGGTCATGGTCATGTGTGTGCCTCATAGAAGCTCCAGCATGAGTGTCCTCTCTCTAGACCGGATCCCCCAGATCCTTAATGTGGCCTCAGAACTGGAGTTCAACTTAGAGACAATGCCCCAGATCAACTGCGCCGCTGCAGGGAACCCCTTCCCAGTACGGGGCAGCATGGAGCTACGCAAGCCAGATGGTACCGTGCTTCAGGTCAGCTACAATGACTGCTAAGCCCCTGCCCCTATTCCACCAGCTTTTTTTTTTTTTTTTAATGTGGGTACCGGGGGTCGACCTCAGGACCTCGCACACCAGCAGGCACCCGTGCCGCTGAGCGATATCACCGCACCTTTTCCGTATGTGGGTTCCGGGAGTCGAACTCGGGCCCTCGCGCTTGCCAGGCAGGTGCTTACGCCGCTGAGCCATCTCACCACCCCATCCACCAGCTTTGTGATTGCTTCCTTAGACCTTTAGCCCCTCAGAACTTTATGCAGGCTCTACCCACTGGCCTGGCCATGGCTCAAGCGGGGTCAGGCTAATTGGTGATGGCTGCCATTGGGCCTCTGTCCTGCTGGCATTCCATATGGACGCCTGTATCTGCCTCAGGGGTACACATTTTCTGTTTTCTGTCCCCTCTCCTTGTCTCTCTTAGTCCACCAAGGCCATTGTGGAGCCTGACAAAACCACAGCTGAGTTCAAGGTACCCCGCTTGGCTCTTGGGGACAGCGGGTTCTGGGAGTGCCGAGTGTCCACATCTGGAGGCCAAGACAGCCAGCGCTTCAAGGTCAATGTCAAAGGTCAGTGGTGCCCTAGGGCCATGGAGGATGGATAATGAGTAGAGAAGGCACTATCTGATGCTACTCAGACTCAGGTCCAAGCAGGAATGGCAAGGGCATCTCAGGTCACAGCCCAGCTCCAGGCAAAGAAGAGGACTTATGGTCAACCAGAGGTTGAAGCTGGGCTGTGTGAAGGCTAGAACACAGCTCAGTCCCATCTAAAAAGGACATCCCAAGACCCAGAAACTGGGGACACCCACTAACTTCATCTGCTCTCCTGCCTGCCCTGTATCCCCACCACACACACAATATGCCTTTAACTCTGCCTCTGGCATGCTACTTCCTGCTTTTGAGTTAACCAGAGTAAGAACAGGTGTCCACAGGGGGCTATGAAGTTCAAGGGTGACCTGCTCACTATGCAGAGGTGACACATGCATAGGAGTCTGCCAGGTGAATAAGGAGGGAAGTGCTCAGAGCAAACACTTCCTCCCTGGACTAGGTATCACTTTACCTTCTCAGCACCTTAAACCTGAGCAGTTCACCCCCTGCCACCCTGGGGTCCCATTTCCCTCTGCTTCTGATCTGCTCCATGCAAATGTTACCTGTCACTGTCCTCTCTTTCACTATTACACTCTGTTTCCCAGTTCCTCATCATCCCACCCCAGTAGCCCTTCTACCACTGTTGCGGAAAAACCTGGACCGAAAGGAAAACGCTCTGCACTGAGGAGTTTGGAAGGCAACTTGTTTATTAATGCCAGTGGACAACTTGAGTCCAAATCATCAGCCCAGTATCAGCTTAGAGTTCAGTTTAAATACATTTTGCAAGCAGGAAGTACAAAGCTGATAGCAGGTTATTACATGATTGGTTACATGAATCGAGTCATATGTTGTCAGGCAGATTTGTTCTTAGCAGGTTTTACTTAAAAGGAATTGCTTATCATAAGGCAGGAACATTCTAGGAGGGAGGGGGTTTGAGCAGAGCAGGTAGGGTTAAATGTCCTTGACTGGGCCAGTCTGTTCTGGGCATAAAGTCCTTGAAGCATGTTGGAAAAACAGACATTACAGCTGGATGTGGTCAGGTCGACCTAGCCGGCTATCTGGAAGAAGCAGCTGGACACAGACAGTCAAGGCTACCTGAGCTTAGCAATCTAACTGTGTGACAGCAACATGAGCACATCCTGTTTCATTATAGTAACAGGCTATTAATTGATTTTAATTTCTAATATAATTTCTATAAATTTGCCATTACACCACCAGGATCTACCTTCAGCCTTTCCTCACTGTCTCAACCCAAGGCTTTGAATCCAGACAAGGGGTTTCAAATCCCATCTCTAAAATTCTTAGCCCATCACCTTAAGCAAGTTGCTAAAGCTCTTGTAGTTCTTTTCTGCATGAAATGGGGATATTAGCACCGACTAGGTAGGGCTGGTGCGAAGACTGAACTAGGTGATGCATTAAGCTGTCAGCACAGCATCTGGTGTCTGGCACAGCATGTTGCTCGATGTACACTGGTGAGTTTTCTTTTCTTTTCTTTTCTTTTTTCTTTTTTTTGTGTGGGTACCGGGGCTCGAACTCAGGACCTGGCGCTTGCCAGGCAGGCACTTATGCGGCTGAGCTATCTCACCGGCCCAGAGTTTTCTTACTATTGAACATGGCATCTTGTCCCAAGATGTCAGTCCTTCTCCTGCATGTGATCTACAACCAGATCCCTCTGCTGACCCCAGTCCCATCCTGAACCAAGACCTCCATGAAATGGGGCATTGTCTGTGGAGGTCTGGTACTGAAGCCAGTGTGGAAGTTAACTGTGTATGATTTGGAGGTGTATTTTATATAAAGCTACCTCCGGAAAGTCAGATCCTCTATGCAAAGCGAAGACACAAGGGGCTCTTTGGGATCCAAACTGTACCTTCATCTCCTCTGGGATCTGCACCTCCTCCTCACATGCTCATTGCTGCCAGATGCTCCTTTAGCTCACAACTCTGCATCCGTCTTGGCCGGCCAGCTGGCCTTCCTTCCTTCCTTCCTTCCTTCCTTCCTTCCTTCCTCCCTTCCTTCCTTCCTTCCTTCTTAGAAAATCAGTGTGGTAAGTATTTGGAAGAGGCAAGGGAACCTGTGAAGGCATTTGTGTACTCATCTGGAGAGAAAATCTGAGGCCAGAATAGGGGCAGTGACCATGGGGTTAAGAAGCCAGGCAGGAACACAGAAACTGGGGTAGAATCAATTAATTTGAGGTGACCTGACCAGACAGACCAAGTTCAAACTCTCCTAGTTGTGTGTCCCTAGGCAAGTTATTCAAAGTCTCTGAGCTTCAGTTTCTTCATTCATGACCTAAGGATGAGACCCATCTGAAAGGTAGTTGTGAGAATTAGAGGTCATTCTTATGAAGCACCAGGGACAGGGCAGGGACAGAAAGTGGTGAATGGTGGGGGAAGGGCAGCGAGCAGGTGACATCCAGGTTGTCTCCCTGCCTTGGGTTCCAGCACTTCTATCTGTGGGTAGATACTTCATGGATAGAGTGCTCTCCCCAACCCCTGTTGGCCATGTCATCTCCTCCCTCATTTAACATTGCGGAATCCCATGCCCAAGGCTGCCCCAGGGCCAAAATTCTCCTCCCTGAACATCGACCACTCCATTCATCACACCCTTATCCAGAAGGTCCCCAGATCCAAACAAAGATGCACAAAGCACAAAATGTTCCTCTTTTTCTGAGGACAGGATAGGCCTATGGGCAGTGCCTTACCCTGAGCCTTCTGGCAGTGCCCCCAGTGCCCCTGGCTGCACCTCGGCTCCTGGCCAAGCAGAGCCGCCAGCTTGTGGTCTCTCCGCTGGTCTCGTTCTCTGGGGATGGACCCATCTCCTCTGTTCGCCTGCATTATCGGCCCCAGGACAGCGCCATGGGCTGGTCTGCCATTGTGGGTAAGTGGGAAGGGAACTAGGGATGGCAGGGGATAAAGTGAGAATGGAGGGAAGAGCTGAAGGAGGACGGGGGTGAGAGTAACAGTGAAGGGATAAGGTTAGAACCAGAATGGAGGGAGTGGCTGAAGGGAGGAGGGTGGCATCGGATGCAGTTGGGACTGAGTGACAGGTGTGCTACACCCCATCCCAGTGGACCCCAGTGAGAATGTGACGTTAATGAATCTGAGGCCGAAGACGGGATACAGCGTCCGTGTGCAGCTGAGCCGGCCAGGGGAAGGGGGAGAAGGGGCCTGGGGGCCTGCCACCCTCATGACCACAGACTGTCCTGGTGAGAGGCCAAGAGTCAGTCCTTCCTGTCCCCCCAGGGATTACTGTCCCATCCACTCAGGGTTTTCATGTCTCGTCCACCCCATGGGCCCCTGCCTCTCCCATTGGAGATTGTCCCACCCTGGCCACTAGGGATCACCATTCTGTCCAGCCCCAAGGACCCACTGGACTGCTCTGACCCCTGACCTCTGGCCCCAGAGCCCTTGTTGCAGCCATGGCTGGAGGGCTGGCACGTGGAGGGCCCTGATCGGCTGCGAGTGAGCTGGTCCTTACCCTCGGTGCCCGGGCCACTGGTGGGTGATGGTTTTCTGCTGCGCCTATGGGACGGGGCACGGGGACAGGAGCGGCGGGAGAATGTCTCCTCCCCCCAGGCCCGCTCCACTCTTCTGACTGGACTCACACCTGGCACCCACTACCAGCTGGATGTGCGACTCTATCATTGCACTCTCCTGGGCCCTGCCTCACCCCCTGCACGCGTGCTTCTGCCCCTCAGCGGTACGTGCAGGGCAGGGTGACAGGCTGGGGGGGAGGAAGGACAGGGGACACAGAGACACGTGAGACCCAGGAGACACAGGAGGTTACAGGAGACTGGGTGGACATGGGCAGGACACACCATGGGCATCAGGGAGGACATGGGACACAGGAAACATAGGGGATACCAGGAAGACAAAGGTTACTAGGAGCGTGTGGGTTGGGGGATGTATCACTAGGGCATGGTTATGTGGAGAAGAGGATCATGGTGGGGACCTAGGACTTGGGGAACACAGAATATGGAGGACCTGGGGAAGACTTAGGATACAAGGGGAATAAAGGGATCCAGAAGTTTGGGGTGAAGGTGGCTTGGGACTGGAGAAGAAGCCAGTGGCAGGGTGTGTGGAAAGAGGAAGGTGGTATGCTGACTGCCATTCTGGGGCCCACAGAGCAGAGGTATGTGACCCCACAGCTACATAACCTGGTCTGATCTGAGCCCTACCCTCCCATTCCTCTCTCCCCAGGGCCTCCAGCCCCCAGACACCTCCAGGCCTACGCCCTCTCAGACTCTGAGATCCAGCTGACATGGCAGCGTCCAGAGGCTCCATCTGGGCCTATATCCAAGTACATTGTGGAGGTGCAGGTGGCCGGGGGCTCAGGAGACCCACTGTGGATGGACGTGGACAGGCCTGAAGAGACCAGCACCATTGTCGGTGGCCTCAATGCCAGCACACGCTACCTCTTCCGTGTGCGGGCCAGTGTTCAGGGCCTGGGCGACTGGAGCAACACAGTAGAAGAGGCCACTCTGGGCAATGGTGAGAGGCATGGCCCCTGGGCTCCTGGGTTTAGGGGCTGGTCTCAGCGTGCACTTCCTCCTCCACACCCCTTACCTGGAGCTAAGGCATCTCAGGCCTCTACCAATAAATGACACAGCCCTCACCTTTCCCATCTCAGGATCCCAGTCCTGGGACAGTCATATTGCTTCCTGTGACTCTCCTGGCTCCTTCCTTCATGCAGCCAAAGTGATCTTCTTATATCCTGGTCCTGGGATCTCCATCCTTTCTCTCCATGGGACCCCACAGTAGCCTCTGGGTTCTCTGACCCAGGCGTCCCCACCTCTTTGTGCCCAGGGCTGCAGAGCGAGGGCCCAGTCCAAGAGAGCCGGGCAGCTGAAGAGGGCCTGGATCAGCAACTGGTCCTGGCTGTCGTGGGCTCCATCTCTGCCACCTGCCTCACCATTCTGGCTGCCCTCTTGGTCCTGGTGTGCATCCGCAGGAGCTGCCTGCATCGGAGGCGCACCTTCACCTACCAGTCGGGATCGGTCAGTAACACAGATCCCCAGGGTGCATGTGCATGGCCCCGTGTGTGTGTGTGTGTGTGTGTGTGTGTGCGCGTGCATGTGTTCCCACCTATGTATGCACAAGTATTCGCACACTATGTGCATGCACACGTGTTTATGCCATAAGTGTAAGACTACATTCAACATTCAATGGTGCAAAATATGATTTTATTTCTCTAGAACTAAACTCAGTTTGTAAGCCCATTTACATTATTGGTGAAATATATAATATTTCCAGTTGAACAGAACTCAGTTTTGTCTATATTTCAGCAGGGCCAATTTCAGGCTTGGATGCAATCAGTTTGGGATTTCCTTGCCCCTCTTCCCCTTCTCCTTTGGGGTGTTCTCACCTAGGACTGTAGTGATATGGTGAAGAGGGTGATATGGTGAAGGGGGTGAGCGCCTCATCCCAGCCTCCACCCTTGCAAGTCCCAGGGCTTCCTCTGGGAGATGCTGAGCCCTGTGTTTGCCTGTACCCTATGGAAGACAGCATATTTTGTGGCCACAGCCCCAGGCACAGCTGGCTCTACCCCTCTAGAATTGTGCCAGGCCAGTGCTTGCACACCAGCATCTGTCTCCACTCTTCCAGACTTCCCTGCCAACCTGTCTGGGTTTTCTGTTCCTCTGTAGTCCACACCCTCTGAGGTGGGGTGGGGACCCACCGTTACCTCATCTTGTCACATCCACCTGTTCCATCAGTCCTGCTTCCTCTGAAATCTTCCCCACTGTTGTCACTTAAGATCAGAACTCTACCCTTGGGCCTCCACACCTTGGCTCTTGATATTTAGAGCCACACTTTGGCATTTCAAAAAAAGAAAAGAAAACCCTCTTTTCTCTCAAGGACTGACCCTTGTGATAGAAAGCCCAGGGTCCAAGGCTACTGTCTCTGCTGTGCCTTTAAAAAAAAATCTATCCAGAGATTCAATTGGCTTCTTTGTTCAGCTGTGTTGTCCTTCCCTCTGAGGTCAGTGCACACAGAAAGCCACCACTGCCATGGTGGGGGAGGGCGATAGGGACAATTGCTGAGGGAAGGCTGTGAGAAAGCAGCCTTTAATGTACACATTATCCTAGCATGTATCATGTCCCCAGGGTCTGGGGATATAACTTAGTGGTAGCGTGCTTGCCTAGCATGCATTAAGCCCTGGGTTCCATCCCCAGCAGTACAAAGAAGAAAAAAAAAGATACATCCCTGCCATGTGTGCCTGCATACAGATATGTGTCCACAAAAGTGTGTGGGTGTGAGTGCACATGTGCACAATGGCGTGTATATATGTGTGTGCTCCTGTGCCTGGCCACCTCCAGGCCACCATGTGCATGTGAACCTCAGCATGGGTGCCTGCACACATGGTGCAGCCACACAACACACATGTGTGTTCTGAGGTGTGTCTTCAGCTGTCCACGCTTCCATGTGACCTGTGTCTTCAGCCCACGCCCATCCTGGGTTCTCCGAGGAAGACCCAGCAGAGTCCATCTTCAGTTCTCATGTTGGCAGCCCCCTTGGTCCTGTTCAACTCTTTCCTTTTCCTGCCATCAACCCTTCCTGGGGGCCCACCTCTGACTCAGTACAGGGAACTGGGCATTCCTCTTTGTTAGGGTCTTGCTGTCTTTGAACTTGTCCTGGTTTAAGAATGATGACTAGACACCAAGTGGGTGGACAGGGATGATTCCTGCTCCTTCTACTGTGGGGAAGAAAACTCCACTGGCTCCCAGCAGCTCAGGGCTTAGCTTGTAGTACAATAAAAGAACCTAAGGTGGGAATCCTAGTGTGGGATTAGCATGATAATGGGAAGCACATTGCTTCCTATCGTCGGTCATTCCGATTCCTTTCGGTTTTAATGTTAGAGTATCACCCTTCCACTGTACCACATCAGGACATTTAGCAACTTACCCACAAGGCCTGTTCTGTCTTCCAGAGCCCCACACACTAGACTCCCATGCCATGGCCTCTGCATTTCTCTTCTTGGACATCTGTCCACCCACTGTGGCTCTGTTGCCTGTGACTCTGTCTCAGTATAAGCCCTTGTCCATAGGTCTGTCCCCAGCTCACCATCTGGGTGCCTTAGGTCCATTTGTCTAACTGCCGAACCTTTGCTTTCTATGCCTGTCTGTGTCTCCTTCTGCCCCCATCTCTTGTGTGGACTGCCTGCCCACTTGTCCCATCCTGTGAAGGGCGAGGAGACCATCCTGCAGTTCAGCTCAGGGACCTTGACGCTGACCCGGCGGCCAAAACCACAGCCTGAGCCCCTGAATTACCCGGTGCTGGAGTGGGAGGACATCACCTTTGAAGACCTCATCGGGGAGGGGAACTTCGGCCAAGTCATCCGGGCCATGATCAAGAAGGACGGGCTCAAGATGAATGCAGCCATCAAGATGCTGAAAGGTCTCTGGACGTGACCGCTGACCTGAGGCTGACCCTGTCCTTTGTCCCACAGACCCCAGACCCCACCTGGCTCCTACCAGCATCTAAGCCCAGCCCTCACCAGCCCATACCTTCTCTCCAGAGTTATTTCTGGCAAGAGTGACATGAGATTCTTTACACAGAGTATGCCTCTGAAAATGATCATCGTGACTTTGCTGGAGAACTGGAAGTTTTGTGCAAACTGGGACATCACCCCAACATCATCAACCTCTTGGGGGCCTGCGAGAACCGCGGTGAGCATCCACCTTGTCACTTACCTCTTCTTCTAGATTCCCATCATCAACCATCACCGCTACCACATTAGTGGCTTTTTGGGACCCACAGTTCTCCTCCGTGCTTCAGGCTCCCCATACTCTCTAGGTATCTGTTCCCACCCCGGTAACCAGTGTCTAAATCATGACCCTGTGTCACCCTCACCTCTCAGGTTACTTGTATATTGCTATCGAATACGCCCCCTATGGGAACCTGCTTGACTTTCTACGGAAGAGCCGGGTATTGGAGACTGACCCAGCCTTTGCCCGAGAGCATGGAACAGCCTCCACCCTCAGCTCCCGGCAGCTACTGCGCTTTGCCAATGATGCAGCCAATGGCATGCAGTACCTGAGTGAGAAGCAGGTGTGTGTGAGCGCAGCAGTGACTGGGCCGCTATCACAAGATAAATCAGTGGGTGCTGACTGGGTGTAGGGATTGAGGAATGATGAGAAGAAAGGATGTGACCCCAGGGTCCCGGCCAAGGTGGGGGTGTGCACGTGCAGCAAGGCAGGAGCAGAGGATGAGAGAGAGGCAGGTTCAGAGAAGATGCTGTATTTGAAGTAGCTGAGGGGCATCCTGGTGGAGGTGCTGAGTGGACAGCTGCACTCAGGAGAGAGGCCTGGGCCTGAGACAGCAGTCCAGGAGCTGTCACCCCAAGATGCTGACTCTAACGGTGAAGGAGTGGGTGAGATCTGTGGGAGAGGGTGAAAGTGTCTAGGAACCCCCTGATTCGAAGAGGGAAGAGGCAGCTCTCAGAGGGGAGCGTGAGACTGAGGGAAGGCATTTGACAGGTAGTTAGGTTCTAAGACCTTTTGAAAGCAACAGGGCAGGGGCCGGTGCAGAGGGAGGGGTTGATGCAGAGAGGTGTCTGAGGAAGGTGCAGGGTGGAGGGAAGAACTGGAATCCAGGGGTGAGGGAGGGAGAAGGGCAGAGAGCACAGAAAGAGTGGAAGGAGCAGTGTGGCTCTTGTGGCCCCAGGAAGAGGGACACGGCCTGGACGTGGCCATAGCCCAGTCCGCAGGAAGGAGGGCATGAGAGCCAGCACTAATTTTTCTCATACAGACCTCAGCTGATCCAAGATTCAGGTGTAGGTGGGTGAGAAAAAGGGGAAGGGGCTCCTGAAGGCATCCAGGGTGCCCACGTGGACTGGCACTGGGGCCAGACCCTTTACTGGGTGACCTCATCCTCTTCATCCCTGACTTCTGACCCTGCCTGCAGTTCATCCACAGGGACCTGGCTGCCCGGAACGTGCTGGTCGGAGAGAACCTGGCCTCCAAGATCGCAGACTTTGGCCTTTCGAGGGGGGAAGAGGTGTATGTGAAGAAAACAATGGCAAGTCTCATCTAAGCCTCCTCATTAGGGCCCATGCTTGACCCTGCCCCCAGAACCCACACAGGCCCTTTCTTCACACCCCATCCTCCAAACCCATTTTCTCTCAGGGGCGTCTCCCTGTGCGCTGGATGGCGATCGAGTCTCTGAACTACAGCGTCTACACCACCAAGAGTGACGTGTGAGTGCAGTGGTGGGAAGGGGTAGGGACTTGGTCCACAAAGATCACACAAGACCTAAGCTAGACACAGCTCAGAAACACCTTGGGTCGTCACAGGCACGACTTGAGCACCACTGGATGTGACCCAGGGTGACTCGGGTGTGTCCTGCATGTACCTTGGCAGCATCCAGCACTTTAGAAGGAAGATGGGGGCAGTGCTGGAAGGAAGTTTTGTTTTACCAGGTGTTTCAGGGGTAGGATTAGGTGGGGGCAGTGTAGGATTTTGTTTGTGTAAGAGAGGGATGCCTTGGAGAGTTTTGGAATGCTGTGGATGATCCCTGGGGTAGTTGGAGAGAACACTCAAAGAGTGATCTCACCTTCCTCTCTGAAGGGTAGCATCATGGCCACCTGACTTCCCAGACTCCTTCTCTGTGCTCCCCAACCCAAGATTGCCATCTTTTTATTTGTTTTGTTTTCTTGAGACAGGGTCTCACTATGTAGTTCAGACTGGCCTTGAACTCACTGTGTAGCCCAGGCTGGCCTTGAACTCATGGTGATCCTCCTGCCTCAGCCTCCCTAGTGCTGGGATTACAGGCATGCAGCACCATGCCTGGCCCTATCAAGATGGCCATCTTATCACACCTGTTCCTCTCTCCTCAGCACTGTCCATCTCAGTCTGAACTTGACCTACCCAACCAGTCAACCTTGTTTCCTGTGCTGTTCTGCCCTGGCCCTGAGCCTTTTGGCCTGGCCTTCCCTGCTCACTGTCCACCGCACTGACCTCCCCTCTGACAGCCACACACCTACCTCCTGCTTCTGCCCCAAGACTCCCTAAATGCTCTCCCCAGCTCAAATATTCTGCCCTAGTTTTAGGCCTGATGTGTACCTGTACAGAGGTTATTACAGCATGAGATGCAGCTGAGAACAAGGGCTCTGAAAGGAGAAAACCTGGGTTTGAATCTCTGCTCTTTCACTTGTTTCTGTGGGATTTCAGGCAGGCTAGCTAACCTCTCGGGGCCTCAGTGTCTTCATCTGTAAAATGGGATAGTGATAAAACCTGTTTCATAGGGTTGGTGTGATAGTTAAATGAACTAACATATATATTAAGTAATCAGTGCCTAGACCATAGTGAGTGCTCAATAAAAATGTTAGGTCAGGACCTACAATAGAACTTCAGAGGAGCCGAGACAGCAGCTGGCCAGACCTTTGCAGAGTAGGCACATGCAGGGCCCAGGAGGGGCTGCACGTCCTGGATCAGCGGGGGCTAAACCACGGGGTTCTGGGGACTAGAAGGTAACTAAGTGCATCTTTCTTGTTTCAGCTGGTCTTTTGGGGTCCTCCTCTGGGAGATAGTGAGCCTTGGTGAGTCCCCAACCCCTCCCCAGAGCACCCCCACCTACCTGTCGGGCCCCGGACTGAGGCAGCCTTGTCCCCTCCTGCAGGAGGCACACCCTATTGTGGCATGACCTGCGCTGAGCTCTACGAGAAGCTGCCTCAGGGCTACCGCATGGAGCAGCCTCGAAACTGTGATGACGAAGTGTAAGTCACCTCACCTGTAGCTTGGAACCTCATCTCTGCGATGAGTGACTTTAGCTACGAGCCCTGTGACCCCAGCACCCCAGCTGACCCTGGCCTTCCGTCTTTCAGGTATGAGCTGATGCGTCAGTGCTGGCGGGACCGTCCCTATGAGCGGCCCCCTTTTGCCCAGATTGCACTGCAGCTGGGCCGCATGCTGGAAGCCAGGAAGGTGAGGCGGCTGGGGGACAGGGACTGTAAGAGGCCACAGGCCACAGCTTCTGTGTTCACTGGCCCCATCTCCCTGCCCACTCATACTCTCTCAACTGGGATGGTCGCCACAGCTCATCCTGGGCCCAGCCCCACTCTGCAGCCCTTGCTGGGTTAGACCCCTGGCCCTGCTGTGCTCTCGCAGGATGGCTGTTGCTTTGTCCCAATAGCACATCCCTTCCCCAGCCCAGCCTCCAGTCCCGGGCTGCTTGCCCATCCTCCTCAGTGGAGACATTCAGCCCATTCTCACCTGGACGCTTTACCTCACCTGGCACAGAACAAGAGCAGAATGCATGAATAGTCACTAACCCAGGATGGATGGTGAATGATAATACAGGAAAAGTCCTGAGCAAATGAGTAGAATTGTTGAGTGGGTGATACAGTAATCATATGAGTAAATACATAATTAGATAACTGAATCTAATAATCATGTGAACAAATGAATTATCAAATAAGTACCAATGAAGAAACATATCAAAATCAGTAAATATGAAAACAGCTTTTCATGTGAATTAATGATAAACTGTCTTAAGGAACGATCAAATGAACATATAAGTGAGTGAATCATCAGCAGTAGTCTAATGGCCAGGTGTGGTGGCATAAGCCTGTAATCCCAGCACTCAGGAGGCTGAGGCAGGAGGATCACTGCAAGTTTGAAGCCAGCCTGGGCTACAAAGTGAGTTCAAAGCCAGCCTGGGCTACAAAGTGAGTTCCAGGCCAGCCTGAACTACATAGTGAAACCCTGTCTCAAAAAGTAAAAAAAAAAAAAAGCCTTATAAATGGATGAATAAATGAATGAATGAATGAATGAATGAGCAAACAATTTACTGGATAAGTGCATGAAAAAGCCCCCACCTAACAACTGTGTCTCAGGCCTCAGAATATGGTCTGATACCCACACTGCTCTGAGCTGGTAAGAACCACCCTGCCTCCACTAAAGACTACTCTGTCCCCAGGCCTATGTAAACATGTCGCTGTTTGAGAACTTCACCTATGCAGGCATTGACGCCACAGCTGAAGAGGCCTGAGCTGCCATCTCACAGAACCTGGCTCTGCTGGCCGGAGCAACTCTGGTTTCCAATCACAACTTCTGATCCTTCTAGCCTCTGACCCACCCTGTCTCAAGGATTTTTTTTTTTTTTTTTAATTTAAGGGGAAAAATTAGGGGACCGAGGAAAGGGGTGGGCTTAGGGGGACCAGGACCCACATGCAAGCCTCTACTTCAGCTCCTCCACGTGCACACCACTAACATGTCCTGTTCAGTTGCTCCCCACTCCCTGCCTTGTGAATGAATGAGTGAATGAATGAGTAAATAAATAAATGCTCTGAGAAGCTCCATCCAGTGTCTGCCTTTTAACACTGGTCCATTTGGGGGAAAAAAATGCAAGAGGGAGAAACTGGAATTCCGAGGTAAAGACACACTGCCCAAGGTACAAGCCCTCTGTGAAGGTTGCCTCTCCTGTGACGGGGGGTGTTCTGGAGAACCCATCTGACATGTACGCCACTAGCCCTCACCTCTGTGCCAGTCCAAGTCCAGTTTTCCCCTGGTCCTCTTCCTGCTCTCTAGCATCCTCACCAACATTTCTCCTTGTGTCTCTGGGTAGCTCCAGCCTAGGACTCTTTACTCTGTCCAAACACTTTCCAAGCCAGGATTAGCTAGCGCCCAGCCTCTGCTCAAACTGACATACAGACAGATTCTGGCCTGTCTTGAGTTCCTCTTGCCTCTATCATTTTCCTTATGCCTCTAGGCAATCTTTCCTGGCTTGGTAGCCACTTTACTTTCCAGCTGGCGGGCCCAAAAAAAGGAAGGCAGAGGCTGCTCCCAACTTCAGCCAGTCACGGCCTTCGCTTCCTCTGGGTCACAGTATTCTGGGAGGTGATCCTCTCCTGGGCTCCTGAAAGTTAGTTCCACACTACCCCACACTGTGTGACCTCTGGGCTTGCTCGCTAACTCTGGATTGCTCAAGGCTGGCCTCTGATTTCTCTCTCACTGGTCTTTAGGAAACAAGACTAGTAGTATTTCACATATTTTTTCAGTGAATCAGATGAAATAAAAGAAAAAATAACAGTATGGCACTGTGATTAAAAGCACAGATCCTAGAATCATACAGACCTGTGTTAAAGTCCCTTCTATACCACTTACTATCTGTATAGCCTTGGTCAAGTCACTTAACCTCTCTGAGCTTCCATTTTCTCTTCTGAAAAATGAGATTAAACAAATGAGATCTCATAGGCACATTTTCCACAGCACTGGCCCTGGTAGCTACTAAGTGCCCAGTAAGTGTCAGCTGACAGCATTACATACAAATGCAGGATATTTGGCAAGTGTTAGATCTCTGTTGTACAGAGGTGAACGACTGGAGCATGGGGATGAGGTCAAGAGGAAGAAATTAACTGGAATAAATGGGAGGTTAAGTACAATGGAGGATGTGGAATTTGTTAGAATGAAACTTCAGATGCACATTCACTGCAGGGGTGTGGTCCCGGATGTGAGGATTTAAAAACTGCTCTGTGGAATGGAAGACAACAAAATAGGATGGTGTGTGCTATCAGAAAGGGAGGGGACCCAGGGAACACTTGAATAGGCGTTAGAGTCAGGAAAGCTTTTCCAGGGAAAGTGATAGTTTAACTAACCTGGGCCATAGAAAGGGAGCAGAAGAGATTTGGGCACAGGAAATGTCACTATAATGTGGTTGTTCAGGAGCTGCAAATGGTTGCACCTGGCTGCAGCAAAAGGAGAATATAGCTCTGTGAGGGTCATAAACCCAGACGTGCCAGGCTGTGCTGGGCCTTGAGGGACCATTAAGGAGATAGATAGATAGATAGATAGATAGATAGATAGATAGATAGATAGAAAGAAAGATAGATAGATAGATAGATAGATATAGATATATGATAGGTGATAGATAGATGATAGATACATAGATTGATTGATAGATAGATTGATTGAAGGCAGGGCGTGGTGGTGCATGTCTGTAATCCCAGCACTCAGGAGGCTGAGGCAGGGGGATCACTGTGAGTTCGAGGCCAGCCTGGGTTACAAAGTGAGTTCGAGGCCAGCCTGAACAGCATGTTGAAACCCTGTCTCAAACACACATACACAAAAAGATACAGATACAGATTTTTTCCCAGTACTGGGCTTGAACCCAGGGCCTTCACACTGAGCTGTATCCCATCTCAGCCCTTTTTATTTTGTATTTTGAGACAGGGTCTTGCTAAGTTGCCCCGGCTGGCCTCACACTTGTGATCCTCCTGCCTCAGCTTCCCTGAGTGCTGGGGTTACAGGCGTGAGCACTGCACCTGCCTTGTAGGTTTTCATCCGGAAGCAGAGAGCAGCCACAGAAAAGCTGTAAGCAGGATGTGCCATGCCCAGATTTGTATTTAAAAAAAAAAAAACAACACTCTGGCTACCCTGTGGAGAATGGATTATATAGGAAACAGAATAAAGGTAAGGCACATGCCTAAAAATTAGATACTTTTGATGAAATGGATGAATTCCTAGAAAGACACAAACTACCAAACTACCAAAACTTACTCAAGAAAGATAGGCAATCTAAATAGACTTACAACAAGTGAAGAGATTAAATTAGCAATTAGCAATCAAGAAATTGATTGAGCTACAGGGTGTAGCTCAGTGGTGGACCACCTGCCTAGTATGTATTAGGCCCTACAGTCAATCCTGAGTACTATCAAAGGGGGGGATATAAATAAATGGAAAAGTATCTCATGTTCATGAATTGGAAGACTTAAATACAGATAATACTTCCCAAATTGATCTATAGATTCAATACAGTCCCTATCAGAATCCCAGCTGGCTTCTTTGTAGACACTAACAAACTGATTCTAAAATCCATTTGAGGTCAGGCGTGATGAACACACCTGTAATCCCAGCACTTGAGAGGCTGAGGCAGGAGGATAGCCATGAGTTCAAGGCCAGACTGGACTACATAGCAAGACCCTGTCTCACAAAAGCAAAAACAAAACTAAATAAATAAAATAAAATCCATATGAAATCACAAGGAACCCAAAATAGCCAAAACAATCTTGGAAAAGAAGAACAAAGAAGGCTCACATTTGCAGATTTCAAAACTTTTTTTCAAAGCAATGAAAATCAAGACAGAGTGGTGCTGGCATAAGGATAGACACTGAATAGAATTGAAAGTCCAGAACTAAACCTACATGTCATTGGTCAGTTGGATTTCGACAAAGCCACTCAATAAAGAAAGATAGTCTCTTCGACAAATGATACCAAGTGGATAGCCACATGCAAAAGAATCAAATGATTACCAATATAAAAATTAATTCAAAAAGGAACAAAGATCAAAATACAAGAGCCAAAATTATAAACCTCTTAGAAGAAAACATAGGGGTATCAAGCATGGTAGTGCACACCAATAATCCCAGGACTTGGGAGACTGAAGCAGGAGAACCACTGCGAGTTCAAGTCCAACTGGGCTACATAGTGAGCTCAAGGCCAGCCTGAACTATATAGCAAGTCTCTGCCTCAAGAAAGAAAAATGAAGGAAAGAAAGAAAGAAAGAAAAGAAAGAAAGAAAGAAAGAAAGAAAGAGTACAAGTAACATAATTAAAAATAGATAAACTCTACATTAAGATTGAAAACTTTGTGCACCAAAGGACACTATCAAGTAGGTAAAAAGACAACAACTGAATGGGAGAAAATACAAATCATATATCATAAAAGAGATTTGTATCTATACTATATAAGGAAGTGTTATCGCTCAATAATAAAATGGCAGCTAACCCAATTATTAAAAATGGGAAAAGATCTAAATAGACATTTCTCCAAAGAAGATATACTTCAGGAAATACAAATCAAAACTACAGTGAGATAGTACTTCACACTCACCATGAAAGATAGCTATAATTTAAAAAAAGATTAAATGTTGGGAAGGAGAGTTTGGAACCCTCATACACTACTGATATGAAAACATGGCATTCCTGTAAGACCCAGCAATTCCAGTCCTAGGTGTGCACCCAAGAGAAGTGAAAACATATGTCCACACAAAGACTTGTACACAGATATTTATAGGAGCATCATTCATAATAGCCAAAAAGAAGAAACAATCCAAATGTCCATCAGAGATGAATAAATACCATATCTCCATACAATGGAATATTATTCAGCCATATATTCATACCTTTACACTATGCCATGGATGAACATTGAAAATGCCATACCGAGTGAAAGAAGCCAGTCATAAAAAACTACATATAATATTTGTGTTTCATTTATATGAAAGTTCAAAAATAGGAGTACATAGAGAGCTAGTAGATTAGTAGTTGCTTAATTAAGGCTGGGAGGAAGTTGGGGGGACAACAGGCTGAACACTAACAGGTGCAGGATTACTTTTTGAGGTGATAAATATAAGTCTACTCTAGGAGTTCAAGCGACATGATGGTGAGGTGTAGTGATCTGGAAGAAAAACTCAGGAAAAAGAATGGGCAGGGGTTGGACATGGGAGTGGAGCCCGGGGTTACTGCCAAGCACCCGTTTACATAACTGGATTGATGCCAGTCACCAAAGAATAAAAACAACTAATATGTACATGGTGCTTAAATGCCAGGCACTTTCCCAAGCACTTTACATGTATTAATTTGATCCTCAACAACTCTGTTAAGTAGGTATTATTTTTTTTTTTTTACAAAACAGAAAGGTACAAAGGGGCTAAGTAACTTAGCTAAAGTCTGACAGCTACTAAGTGGTGGGGCTGGTATTCAAACCTACATATTTTGGCTCGAGTCTCTCTTAGGCACAGTAGTATGCTGCTTCTCCACCACAGTGTGAAAGGGCTAGATTTGCACAGTACACTTCCAAATTCAATACAAATAGCATTGACCACGTACTATATATGTGCTAAGATGGCACCTCAAAGGCAACCTCCCCCAACACATTCCTGCTGTGGCATTGTAAGGACCCAGGACTGCACCCACAGGCTTGGAGCAATCATAAATTGCCAGCCTCAACTGCCCCACCCCATTCTAGCTTCAGTTCTCACTCCATGACTCTTTCCTCACAGAAGAAGGCCTGGGTTGGGCAGGGTTGGAGCAAGAGACCAGCCCAGCAGCACAAACTTGTTTCCAGAGAAGTGATGGGAAAAGCCACAGGAAACCCTCATGAGGCAGGCAGCTGGGAAACGCAAACCTGGTTGGGCTTTTCATCCAAGGGGCTTCACCTCAGCCCATACTGGCATAGGAAAAGGAACTCCCACCAGGCAGCCCTGAGTCATTAGTTCCCCTCCCACCCTCAAGGAAGGGGTGATTTCCTGCAGGGCCCTCTGGGCAGCTCAGGCTCCTCCCAGAGGCCGTCCATCCTCTTATCTCACCTCAGGCCCTCCCTGGGACAAAGCAGAAGCTGGCTGTGGTGGAGCTGGCCTTCCTCTTTCAGCAGCAGGCCTTGGGTTCAAGGCCGTGAGAAAAGTCAGCAGCCTAAGTTTGGGGAGCTCAGGGCCAGGATGTCTCACAGAGGGTACAGGACGGGGGCAGATGTCTGACCGGATTGGGCCCCTGCAGCTCTCTCCGTTGGGACTGCTGCTGGCAACTACTGGTCCTTTTCCCATTGACTTTCATTACACCCCTCCTGGTCTCTGTTTTGGACTCAGCCTCACACTTGGGAGAGACTCATACCAGGCCCCTTGCTAGATACATAATGTTAAATGAATGAACAAGACTAAGGAAATAGCTACAGAGTGATCCTAGTGAGAGGTGTCCATGCAGAGACTTTAAAAAGAGGCTTTAGCTGGGCATTGCGATGCACACTTATAGTCCTAACTATCTGGGATACTGAGGCAGGAGGATCACTTGAGCCCAGGAGTTCGAGGCCAGGTTGGGGAACATAGAAAGACCCCATTTCAAAAACAAACAACAAAACAAACAAAACAAGACAAGACAGGCTTTGGCATCAAATAGACCTGAATTCAGATCTCAGCTCTATCCCTTAGCAATGGCTTTGGTAACTCACTTGCTCCTTCTAAGCCTCAATTTTCTCTTCCAGAGAGTGAGGACAAGGGCACCACAGAGTCACTGTGTGATGAAACAAGAGAGACACCAGTTAGGGAAGCTATTGCAGTAACCAGTTGTGGACCAAGATGGTAGGAGTGGAAGGGTAAAAAGTGCTCAGATTCAGGGTGTATTTTTGAGGGAAGATCTGACAGAGCTTGCTAATTAATTGGATATAGGGAGAGAAATAGGAATCGAGGAATACTGAGGTTTGGGGTTTGAGCAACTGAGTAGGTGGAAGTGCCATTGACAGAGGTAGGCAAGAGTAGGAAAACCAGGCACAGGTTTGAGGGTGGGAACCAGAATCAAGAGTTTTCTTTTGGCAGAGCATAGTGGTGCACAGTGGTAATCCCAGCTACTCGGGAGGCTGAGGTAGGGGGATGAAAAGTTTGCAACCAGCCTGGGCAACATAGTAAGACCACCTCTCAAGAAAAAAGGAAGATTTCTTTTGGTCCCTTCCTTCCTTGCTTCCTTCCTTCCTTCCTTCCTTCCTTCCATCCTTCCTTCCTTCCTTCCTTTCTTCCTTCCTTCCTTTTTGTTTTATTTTTCTGCAGTCAGGGTCTCACTATTATTTATTGCTCAGGCTCTGGTCTTGACCTCATGGCCTCAAATGATCCTCCCTCCTCATCCTCCCAAGTAGCCAGGACTACAGTTCTGTGCCATCTCACCCAGCTTGGGCCAGGCATGGTGGCACATACCTGGCAGCACTTGGGAGGCTGAGGCATCCTAAATCACCCTAAATCACCCTAAATGTAAGTGGAGACACCGAATAGGCAGTTGACTATCCAAATCTGGAGATCAGGAGAGGAGTCGCAGCTGGAGATATTAATTTTGATGTCATCAGCATTCACACAGCATCCAAAGCCACAGGCTACATGAATATTAAGGTGTGCTTCCCTCTCGCATATCTGACAGAGAGTCGGTAGCCCTTGACTGGGGATTGGAGGGAGGGCATCCAAAGTTGTACCACTGGTCTTTATAAACCTGGGAGCTAGTAGGGCAGAGGACAAACCTGACCCAGAGACAATTTGCAGCAGAAGGGTGCCAGAGAAACTAAGACCACAGGAGGCTGAAGGACTTCCCTCTACCCACCCCTCACCTTCTAAAATTGCTAGTAAAACTAATTCAGAAAGAGGAAGAGAAACAGAACATTATTGAGGACACTTACTCTACAGAGCCAGCAACAACAGCCCCCCGCTAATGTCATGGGGTTAACTGTGGAGTTAATGTGGCTGTTTATGCTCCTCCCCCAAATCTGCTCCTCCCTGCACCCACGAAAGTCAGAGCTCCCAGAATTGCTACAGAAGCCACCTGTGGTTCAGCACACCTGGAAAAAGACCTGGGTTTCCATGAAAAGATCATACCTTCTGCTCTGCTACTAACATGAGAGGACAGGAACACGCAGAAGAGCTGCAGCCAGGCATCCCTGATTCTGAGCAAGCCAGGTGGAAGTACTGAGGAAAAGTGTGTTCCAAAATTGAATGTGTCACGGAATCATCTGGGCATTTTAGTAAATGTAGGTTCTGTTTTAGTAGGTCTGGGGTGGGGCCTAGGATTCTGCCTGCCTGCCAGCTTGCTTACTTGCTTGCTTTCTTTTTGTTTGTTGGTTTTTGGTGTGTTTTTGTTTTGTTTTGTTTTTTGTTTTTTTAATGTGGGTACTGGGAGTCGACCTCAGGACCTCGCGCTTGCCAGCAAGCGCTTGTGCCGCTGAGCGATATCACCGGCCCCATTTTTCCTTTATGTGGGTTCCGGGAGTCGAACTCAGGACCTCGCGCTTGCTGGGCAGGTGCTTATGGCGCTGAGCTATCCCACCGGCCCAGTTTTTGGTGTTTTAAGACAGAGACTCACTATGTAGCTCAGGCTGGGCTTACACTCCTGAGCCTCCTGCCTCCGCCTCTCAAGTGCAGGGACTACAGGCATGTGGCACCACAGCCCGCTGGAATTCTGCATTTCTAGCAAGCACCTATTCTCTGTTGCTGCTGTCTACAGACACTTTTAGAAGATCAACCAGGGGCCACTGTGGAGGACACCCACAATGGTGGGACATGTGTTTATGCACAAAGCTCAAGAACTTCTGACATGGGCTATACCCACCATCTGCCATGGTTGTGAGGCAGTCATTTCTCGGCAGATTACACCTTCCAGGAGCATAGCGTGACTGTTAAGTGCTTGGGTTCAAAGGCTGACCTCCAGAGCTTTACCTTTAGGAGGTGTGTGATCTTGGGCAAATCTTTAACTTCTCTGCACCTCAGTTTTCTCATCTTTATAATGGAACTAATAAGACTATTATGAGGACTGAGTCAATAGGTACAAAGTGCTTAACACATGGCAGCTCAGTAAATGTTGCCTTTCTTGGTGACAGCTATCATAGTTAACACAGATACACACTCACTTATTCTATTTTTGGTGCACAGATATATATTCTCCCATCCCCCTCCCACCAAAAGGCTGATGTCTTCTCTTTCAAATCCCTCCTACCCTCTGGCCCACTCCCCCTCCCCTGGGCCCTCACCCCAGTGTGGTCTGGATGGGCCCCAGAGGGGCAGGGACAGGGACAGGACGTGGGGCTGTATCTGACAGGAACCTGAGGGGCTGGCCCGGGAGGGGATTGGGGCCCGGCTTCCTGAAGGGAGGATGGGCTAGGGCAGGCACAGTGCCGGAGAAGATGCCCTCTTGGGCCCTCTTTTTGGTCACCTCCTGCCTCCTCCTGGCCCCCCAAAACCTGGCACAAGTCACCAAACAAGGTGAGGTATATAGAGGGTGGAGATCACCATCCCCAGGAAGAGGGAGCTCTTGGAAGGGATGCAGGTCCCTGGGAGGGGATGTAGGGTAGCAGACTTCCATGCTCCCCTAGTCTTGCCCATAAACATACCTGGGAGGACCCAGAACCCAGCTCACCAGCTGTTCCTCAGATGTCTCCTTGCTGACCTCGGACTCAAAGGCCCTGAACTGTTTCTCCCAAACATTCGAGGACCTCACTTGCTTCTGGGATGAGGAAGAGGCAGCACCCAGTGGGACATATCAGCTGCTGTATGCCTACTCAGGGTAGGTGCTGGGCTGTGCCCCACTCCCTGTTTATCTGTCCCTGCTCTTCATTCAGCTGAGTCCCACTCTGTTAGATTCTCTGTCTTTGGCCCTATCAGAGGACTATTTCAAGCCCATGCCCTAAGTAGTCACTTTATGAACAGCCCACCTCAAGCCCCTATATAACACGAATCCCACCTACCTCAAGCAGTGAGAAGAATGGAGGAAATGGAAACAGAAGTTGGAATGGGCCAAAGCCAGGGTCCTCAGGGCTGAACATGGTGGCTGTGTAGGCAGGATGTCTCCTGTATCAACAGAGAGAAGCCCCGTGCCTGCCCCCTGAGTTCCCAGAGCATGCCCCCCTTTGGAACCCGATACGTGTGCCAGTTTCCAGCCCAGGATGAAGTACGCCTCTTCTCTGAGCTGCACCTCTGGGTGAAGGATGTGTTCCTGAACCAGACTCTGACTGAGTGGGTGCTGTCTGTGGATACCGTGGGTAAGGGCATCTCTGTCACCCTGTTCCCTCCAATCGAGGTCTAAAGTCCAGTTCCTGGAATCAGACTGGTCTGCAGTCTTTCAGGACAGCATGAGTGCCCCCATTATCAGATCCCCCAAAGGCATCTCAAGAGCCCCTTATCATCTCTCCCAGACTCCTCATCAAAAGCTAGACTTATCCTGCAAATCACTGCACACCAGCAACACCCTAGTCATCCCATCATTACCATCTTTTATTCACCCATTCCACAGTTACAGAATATCTACTGTGTGCCAGGCACTGTGACAGGTGATGAGAATACAGAAATGAAAAGAGGTCCCTGCTTTCGAGAAGCACAGAGTCTAACAAACCATTGCATTACAGCATGGTCACTGTTTTCCTGAGGAAAGAACAGGATATAAAGCCTTCCTACCCTGCCCCACCTCGAATCTGTGATCTTTTTGATCCCACAGGCTGCCCCAGTTGTCTCCAGCATCCTCAGCAAGCCGCAGGTCAAATCACAGTCTGACTTCTGATGTGCCTTGTGTTGCCCTCAGGCCTGCCAGCTCCTCCCAGTGTCATCAAGGCCACGGGCGGGAGACAGCCAGGGGAACTTCACCTACGCTGGGAGGCTCCGGCTCCCGACATCAGTGACTTCCTCAGGCACGAACTCCGCTATGGCCCCATGGACCCCAGGAACACCACTGACCCCAGAGTCATGCGGCTGCTCCCCACAGAGACCTGCTGCCCCACTCTGCGGAGGCTGAACCCCGCCCCTGCTCTGGACCAGCCTCCATGTGTGCAACCCACAGCACCCCAACAGGATGGGCCGAGGCAGGCTCCCCCAACTGGAGAAGTATTCTAACGTCGTTCTGCTCTACCTCCTATCCCTTACCCTCAATTTTGCCTGTACTTTGGAGATTCTAGGTGGGGTTGTCCTTAGGGAATTAGGACAGCCTCTGGTCAGCTCTCAGGAGCCATCTCTATTTAAAGGTCTCTACTTTGGGTCATTTGCACTGACAAAATTGAGGGTTTCAGGCCACCAGATGGATGGAGACTTTCTTAAAAAGCCCTGAACACCACTCGATACCCACTGACCTGGCCCTCAGTCTGTGTGTGTATCAAGTAAGGAACTGACCTTTGCATAGAGATGCTATAAGGCTCCAACTATAAGAGGGTAGAGGCTGTCTTGGCTGGAAGGTGGCCTAGATTCCCATGCTGGGACTTTTCTCCCAAGGCTCCATCTCCGCCCATGATGGGCGGAAGCTGCCTCATTTCTGGACTCCTGCCTGGCAATTCTTACTGGCTCCAGCTGCGCAGCCAACCTGATGGAATCTCCCTCAGTGGTTCCTGGGGACCCTGGTCCCTCCCTGTGATTGTGGACCTGCCTGGGGATGCAGGTGAGTCTGTGAAAGAGTTGAGGAGATGGAAAAGAGATTTTAAAAGATGTCTAAGGAGGCTTAGGCTGGGTGTGGAGGCTTTGGGAACCATGGTCCTTCCTGATGACCTCAAAGTTACATTACACGGGACAAACTATGTTCAGGAAGAGAAGAAAGAGGAGCTGTATATGTTCCATTATATGTATAAAAATGGTCTAGATTCTCTATAGTATGGGGGCGCATGGCCCTGATGGGACTGACTTCTTCACCTCAGTGGCAATTGGACTGCAATGCTTTACCTTGGATCTGATGAACGTTACCTGTCAGTGGCAGCAACAGAACCATACTCGATCCCAAGGTTTCTTCTACCACAACAAGGCCCAGTGCTGCCCCAGAGACTGGTAAGCATTTAACTCTTGATTGGGTTTGATGTCATGGGAGAGAGACACAAACCTGTAGAAAGAAGGAAAAGATTGCTTAGCCCTCTTCACTCTTCCTACCTTGTCCCCAAACCAAACAGCCTCTAGGTTCTATCATTTATTCTCACATCCTCCAGTGTTCGACCTTCTCAGCCTCTCTCCATTCCTACTGTGAATGCCTTGGTTTAGTTCAGCCTTATCATGTCTCCGGCATCACTGTAACAGTCTCATTCACCTCCAATTTATTTCCTATGCTGAAGACCCCAAGTGACCTTTGTTAAACTCAAACATCACACGGTCTTTATGAAACTAACACAGCATGGCCTTCCCTTCCTCATGATCTACGATCTATTATATTCATACAAATTCAGCCTGGCCTTCAAGAAGTTCCACCAAACACCTCACTGATGCTTCATCCTCTCTGAAACCAATCTATTACCCAGTCATGTTATTCTAGTTATCAAATATCTCCAGAAGCTGTTCGCTTTTATCTATCACTGCCATGGTCCTGGTACATCTCATTGACATCTTTCACTTAGGCCACTGAAAAGACCTGTTAACTGATCACCTCCAAAATATTCTCCTCAATAGGAGCTGGTAAGATCTTTCTAAAATGTGTAAACACAACACTTCCTGTTTTAAAATCTTTATGGTTTCCTAGTGGCCTTAGAATAAGAAAAGAAGTCTAGGCCAGGCATGGTGGCACACGCCTGTAATCCCAGCACTCAGGAGGCTGAGGCAGGAGGACTGCCATGAGTTTGAGGCCAGTCTGAGCTACATAAGTGAATTCAAGACCAGCCCACACTACATAGCAAGACCCTGTCTCAAAAAAAAAAAAGAAAGAAAGAAAGAAAGAAAGAAAGAAAGAAAGAAAGAAAGAAAGAAAGAAAAGAAGTGTACCACAACTTTATAAAGTTCCCAGTTTGGGCTGGTGAGATAGCTCAGCAGCATAAGCGCCTTCTGACACGCGAGATCCTGAGTTCGACCCCTGGTACCCACAAAAAAATAAAAAATAAAAAATAAAATAATAAAGTTCCCAGCTCTTACTTATGCTTTCAGCTTCTGCTTCTACTGTGTTGCCCTTTGCTCTTTTGGTTCCAGCACTGGCCTTCTGTGGCTCCCTTGTATCTTCCATATTCCCTCCTGCCTCTGGGTCTTTGCATGTGCTATTTATCCACCTTACATGTGCTATTTATCCCATCTTAACATCTACTTATCCTTCAGAGCTCAGGGAACTTTTCCTCATCAGATCCAATAGCGCAATTGTACCTTTTTGTTATGCTATAGGAAAAATATAACTCCCAACCTGCTAGATGTCAGATGGGCCAAGTTCATGGTCTGACAGCATTGAGGAATGAAGTCGCAACCAAAGGAGGAAGTTAGGAGATATTTTATTGGAAATAAGGGGGAGAAGAACAGCTCTTAGATTTCCAGAAGGGTGCCCACCCAGGGCCTTTGTCAGGAGTAATTTATATAGTAAAAGCACAATGGGGGTACAATACGGGTCAAACTACAATCAACCAATAAGATTACAAATATAGTCGTTTAGCTAATATTGAGCCATTAGGAACACGTGGCATGTAGCAAAGATAAATGGCTAACATCATTAACTTTAGCTTTATCTGTAACTTCTAACACAGAAAGAACAACAGATCGGTCCAGATGGTCTGGTCACCCACCTAGAAGTCTGATGCCTTCCTGGACTTATTGGATCAGTAGTGCTAATTACAGTATAATCTCAAATTGCCGTTTATCCCTTAGAAAAGTATTCAAGCCTGGCTACTGCATTTTGAAGCCTGGCCACTGCATTTTGAAGCCTGGCCTTCTTCAGATGTGCCTCTAGCCACAATTCTGATGTCTTTATGTTTTTGTGTTGATTTCCTTAAGGGCCTAATCCCTCTCTGACTGTATATTAATCTCTATCTAACTTAGCTATCTATAGTAGTTGTACCATGTACTTCTCCTTCTCAAGTATTTATCACAATTACAATTTAACGTTTACACTTTAAGTCAAGGAATGGTGGCACACACCTATAATCCCAGCACTCAGGAGGCTGATGCAGGAGGACTGGTGCTAGTTTGAGGCCAGCCTAGGCTACATAGTGAGTTTGTGGCCAACTTGAACTACATGGCAAGAGCCTGTCTCAAAAAAACCAAACCAAACCAAAACAAAACAAAATGAAATTTATGCTTTATATGAGTATTCCCAGTACTCTGGAAGGCTGAAGCAGGAGTTCTTCAAGCCCAGCCTGGACAACTTAGTAACTTAGCAAGAACCTGTCTCAAAATAAATCTTTTTTTAATTTAAAAAAAATTTAAAAAGTGCTGAGGATGTAGTTCAGTGCGAAGGCCTGAAGTTCAATCCCCAGTACCGAAAAAGAAAAAAAAAAAAAATCTCTTTTAGAACTTCAGTTAAGAAATGCTAATCAGAACTATATACAACCCATAAAGGCAAAATCAATATTGTTTTTTACTCACTGACATATTCTCACTGTGGTACTGCCTGGAACAAAGTAGGTGCTCAATTAAAAAAAAAAAGCTCAATGACCCTCACACCTATGACCCCCGCTACTTGGGAGGCTGAAGCAGGAGGCTTGCCAGTTTGAGGCTAGCCTGTGCAACTTAGTAAGACCCTGTCTCAAAATAGAAAAAGAAAAACGGGCTGAGGATATAGCTTGTAGATCAGTAGTAGAATACCCCTGGGGTCTCTCCATGGTATTGAAAAAAAAAAAAGTTCAATGAATGAGTAATGAAAAAGCTACTTTTAACAGTTGTAATGTAGTTTTTATTTATTCCTATATATTTGCATATGTCTATATATAATTCTTAATTTTAAAATATGAACTGATGTTACATATATATGGGTTTGGGGATTTTTTGTATTTATTTTTGCAGTACTAGGGATCAAACCCTCACACTTAGGCAAGCATCTACTGAGCCCTCCAGCCCTCTATGGTTTAACTCACCTCTTAAAATAAATATCTTGGAGCTCATTACAAAAAGAAGTAATTCATTTCCTTTTAATAACTACACAGATTTTCATAGTATAGTGGTGCCATACATGGGGTAAAGGGTGAAAAAACTAAAATCATCATTTCCTCTACTAAAATTTACTCTTCTTCTTGATTGTTCTCCATCTTAACCAAGAACTGTTTCCCACGTCTGAAACATAAATTGCCCTAGAGGTCTCCCATTCTGATCAAAAACAGTTTTGTCTCTTCTACCTCTTAATAGCTCTTGAATCACCTCTTCCCTTTATCTCCATTGCCCCACCCTATTTTCAGACACTCGTCACCTTGCACATGAAAAACTATGTGGTGTCCTAACGGCTTTCTCTGCTTCTGATCTCCCCTCACAAATTCTCTCTACAAACTGTAGTTAGAGTGATCTTCCACAAGTACAAAGGTAATGATGACACTTCCCAATCCTTATAGTCTCCATAATTGCCCCCAAATTAAGTTTAAGCTCCTTAAAAAGGCCATAAAGTCATCCATGACAGGGTCTGCCATCTCACATTCACCATTTGCCACTAGACTTTCTATCCCAGAATCATTCTGCACACTTAAAATTTCCCCTAAAGCACCACAGTCTCTTATCTGTACACAAACATGTGCCTAGAATGCCCAATTGTTCCCTCTGCATAGGCTATTTATAGTAAAGCCTCAGTCTAAACACTGCTTAGCCAGGAAGCACTCCCTGACCCTCCCAGTCTGCGTTAGATGCTCCTCCCTGCTCCTCCGGAGCCAGCCTGTGCACATCACAGAACAAATAACATCTGTTTTTCTGTCTTCCCTTTTGAATTGAGAATTCCTTAAAGATTATTCCTCTATATGCTCAAAAGGCCTAGCACAATCCCCAGCACATGCGTATCAATTGTGAAATAAATGAGTAAATATGGAAGTACATAAAGTGATAAATGATTTTAGTAATGTCAAGTTGCTTGAGAATTATAATCAGGAAGGAGATGTGATGGTTCAATAAAGAACTATTATTAAGGTCACTGGGGCACTGGGGATAGAGTGACAAAATAGAAAATGTTCTAAGCTAGAGGTGTAGTTCAGTGGTAGAGTGCTTGCCTAGCATGGGAAAGACCCTGGGTTCAATCCCCAGTACTGCAAGGAAAAGAGGGGAAGATCCT
Source organism: Erethizon dorsatum (assembly GCA_028451465.1). Taxonomy (NCBI): domain Eukaryota; kingdom Metazoa; phylum Chordata; class Mammalia; order Rodentia; family Erethizontidae; genus Erethizon; species Erethizon dorsatum. The sequence continues at coordinate 100,305,376 of CM051827.1, read as the reverse complement.
CACTGTTGAGGCTCACATTTTAATGAGGGTGAGGGGAGAAACAAGTAAAGAAATAAAGGAACAATTTTACCTGATAAAACTGGAGAGGGGACTACTAACAGACTGAGTGCCCAGGAAGAGCCTTACGACGGAGGTAACAGGTGAGCTGAGATCTAAGCAGGAAGAAGGAATGAGTCATGTTGAGACCTAGGGTCAGAGCTACTCAGGGCAAAGGCAAAATCAAAGATCACGCAGCTAGCGTATTTGTGGCAGAGAAAGAAAGCCAATGTGGATGAAGGGTGGTAAACTGGTATGCAAAAAAAATCATAGGAGATGAGAATGGCGAGGTAAGGAGGAACCAGATCATATGAAGTCCTGTAGGGACTGGTGTGGAGCTTGGAGCATTTGAAGGATTTTAAGCAGAAGAGTGGCATGACTTATATTTGTAAAAGGTATGTTTCTCTGTGAAATCATAAACAAGAATGGAAGCAAGATCATCAGCTAGAAATTTGCCTTAATCCAGGCAAGATATAAGGCTGGTTTCACCTTAAAGGGTAGTGGTAAAGATCAAAATAAATAGACTTGTGATGTATTCTGGACAGTAACAGATCCATATTTTTAGAAGCAAATTCTAGTAACTGTGGGAAGAACCAATTGAAGGCAATTGGTGAAAAACGGAGGCAGAAAAGCCAGATGATAATGATATAACCTTTAGGGGTGGGGGTGGGGGTTCTGTATGAGAACAGATTAAAACACTACCGATGTTTCCCTCCAGAAAGATGAAGTCTCTTTAATCTTTGAAACAATTCTGTGAGGTAGCTATCAACCCATTTTACAAATAGAAGGAAACTATAGCAGAGATTTTTAAAAATTGTCCTAAGTTACACATTTGTAGGCCAGCATCTGAACTCCATAGGTTGTGCAATTTTCACATATCATCCTAGCTCTTTCCTCAAGGAGAAGAGACTGGACCTCATGGCTCAAAGACAGAGGGAGAACCTTGGAGTTCCATCCAAAGGGGGAGTTAGACCTGTGCCAGCCATAGTTGGTGTGCCATGGAGAGGATAGGAATTAGTGTGTGGGGCAGACCTGATCCGATGACTTTATGGTTCTTAGGGATCCCATCTGGGAGAAGTGTGAAGAGGAGAAGAAAACAAATCCAGAATTACAGCTCCCTGAGCTCTCCCGCTGCCACTTCCAGTCACGAAATGACAGTGTTATTCACACCCTTGTAGAAGTGACCACAGCCCAGGGTGTTGTTCACAGCTACCTGGGCTCCCCTTTCTGGATGCACCAGGCTGGTAAGAACTTTCTTCCCCATTCTTCCCATACTGTTCCCACCCACAACAAATCTTCTGACCCTATCTATGCCCATGATCCCCAACTCTAACACCTCTAACCTATGGCCTTGGTGGTATGATGCCTCATGCACGTAAGGCTGAAACCAGTCCCTGCTGAAATCCCCGTAGTGCTCATCCCCACCCCAAACCTGCACTGGAGGGAAGTCTCCAGTGGGCAGCTGGCATTGGAGTGGCAGCACCCATCATCTTGGGCAGCCCGAGAAACCTGCTATCAACTCCGGTACATTGGAGAAGGCCATCAGGACTGGAAGGTATGGTCAAGCAACAAATGGCCTCAGAGGATATTCCTGTCTTTGTACCAGAGGAACTGTGTCCATATTTCCATACCTGGGCTTATGTATCTATGTTTATCTGGTTTGGTTTTCCCTTTTTTTTTTTTTTTTTTTTTTTTTCATACTGGGGGTCCAACCCAGAGCCTTTGCACTGAACTACATACCCGTTTTTTTTTTGTTTTGTTTTGTTTTTTTGTTTTTTGTTTTTTTTTTAGACAGGGTTGTGCTAAGTGGCTAAGCTGATGAGTCTAGGCTCTAACTTGTGATCCTTCTGCCTCAGCCTCCTAGACTGCCAGGATTACAGGTGTGCACCACCAAGTCTGACTTGTATATCTATGTTTACCTGATTTAACTAGTATCTTACTTTCTCTTAATGATCTGACACTGCTAGCTACTCCCACATAAAATTTTCTCTGCCCTTTGCTTTTGGGATATCAGTCTTCCCTGATATTCTTCCTGCCACTCCTCCTTTTCCACTCTTCCATAAAATGTTGTAATTCCTAGAGTGTTATCTTAGGCTCTTTTCCCCTCTGGGTAAATATATCTGCTCTTCCTGGGTGACTGTTCCAACCCCATGGTTTTAATAACTTTACATTACCCCAATTTTATCACTCCAACCCCCATATATTAGGAATTTAAGAAACGCAGGCAGATTATCTAATATTTTGAAGTATCTGCTTTCTCACTGGTGAGATAGGGATAAAGCTATCTGTCTTACAGAGTAAAAATTAAATACAGTAAGTCCCCGACTTATGAACATTCAAGTTGCGAACTTTCACAGATAAGAACGGACCTCGCATTATGGACATTCATAGATGTGAACAAATTGTGGAAGTAGCCCAGGTGTCTGCAGGACATTGTCACAGTTGTGCTGCTGTGTGCTTACTGTAGAGTGTGATAGTGTACAATAGTACAGTGCTCAATCAGAGCCCAGGATGTCCGGAAGCAGGAGGAAAAGCAGTGGTGCTGTGGAGACAACTGCTAGGAAGCAGGAAGCAATACACACTGTATATTTGTGTTAAAGACTCACTTTGACTTATGAATGTTCTCCAGGAATGAAACTCGTTTGTAAGTCAGGGACATACTATATATAACTTAACATAGTGCCTGGTATACAGAAGGTACTCAATATACACCAGTTAAATGTTAGCTTCTTTGTCTCCTTTTATTCTCATTTAACGTATTTAGATACCAGGCAGGCAGCTCTACCTAAACCTCCTCCTTCCCACATACAGTTCAAACTCAATGTATCCAAAATTAACTCATCTTTCTAACCAAATGTATTTTGTTTTTACTGAGGTAAAGCTTACATACAATAAAGTACAAACCTTAAATATACAACTAATTGTATATATGGATACACCCATGGAGTCATTACCAAAATCAAGATATAAATAATTTACAGCATCCCAGAAGTTCCTCGTGCCCCCTACAGTTACCTACACACGGAAGGTAATCACTATCCTGACATTACCATTGGTTCATTTGACTGTATTTGAATTTAATAAAATAGAACCATACGGCAGTTCTTCAAGCTTACTTTCTGTTTCTGCTAATGACACTACCACTTAACACAATACCTATGTCTTTTCCTTGTCCTTCCCCCTATTTATCAACAAGCAAGTTGAAGAATGTGACAACACTCTTCAAATCCCTGCTAGGACTGCTTATCCTTCTCTTTGACCATCCAGCCTTCCCATACGTACTTTTAGCACACTGAAGTATGCTATAACCCCCATGAAGTAGCTCGGGCAGCCTTAAATATTTCTTTGTGCACCTATGGTACCACGTACAAGTTGGTTGTGATTCTTGACTGGTTTGGAGGTCTCTCTCATTAGATATGTGAGAGACTGTGTTTTATTTATCTTTTTCTCGGTGCCTAGCCTAATGCTCGGCATATCTCCAGCAATCATAAATGTTTGCTAAGTGATTAACACTCCCTGCTCGCGCACATGATGCTTGTACCCCCAGCTCCTAGCGCAAATCTGCCCTCTGGGCTCAGGAGTAGTGCTTGTGGCTCGGTCTGTGCAGCTCGAGATCTGAGTGTGACTCAGGAGTGGCGGTGATAGCATCCGGCATGTCGTGGTCAGTGCGTCCGAGTACCCGGGTCTCCATCAAGGTGTCCCACAGGTGCTCGTGTCAGGGTCTCTGTGAAGGTGGGTCTGCGTGTCAGGGTGTCCCCTGGTGCGTCTCACAGGCAGGGCGAGACCCCGTCAGGGACAGGATCTCAGCGAGGGCGCTCGGTCCCGCCTGTTTCCGCGGCTCAGCGCCCGGAGCCTCCGCGCCGACGCTAGAGGAGCTCTCGAGGGCGCAAGCCGTCCGCACGCCTCTCCTCTGCGCAGGTGCTGGAGCCGCCTCTCGGGGCCCGGGGAGGGAGCCTGGAGCTGCGCCCGCGATCTCGCTACCGCTTACAGCTGCGCGCCAGGCTCAACGGCCCAACCTACCAAGGCCCCTGGAGCGCCTGGTCCGAGCCGGCGAGGGTGGAGACAGCGTCGGAGCCAGGTGAGGAGTGGCTCAGCCTGGACCACGCGGATCCACACCTGCAAGAGAGGCGGGGCTCCGGTGAAGGGGCGGGGCCCTGACCGCGCCGGTCTGCGGCTGCGCTGATGTGCGGACGCCGTCCGCACCCTGGGTGCTAAGAGGCGCGGCCGAGGAGGCGAGAGGCGTGGTCAGGCTGTAAGGGGCGGGGCAATATGGTAAGGGGCGGGGCCAGGGCATGGTCCGACGGGTTTGCGGGAGGGGCTGAAGGTCGGCTGAGGTCTGAAGGTTTTTGTCCCCTAGCATGGATCTCCTTGGTGACCATTCTGCTCCTGGTGCTGGGCCTCAGTGCCCTTCTTGGCCTGCTGCTGCTGAGGTGGCAGTTTCCTGCGCACTACAGGTACCGCCCTAGCCAGGAGGGAGACAGGGCATGGAGCCGGTGGGGCCGGAGACCTCTAAACAGGCCATGCTCACTATAATGGGCTCCTCAAACAGCCCCACCTCCTGGGTGTTCATCTCAGTAACAAGACTACTGTCCACTCTGGGCCCACGCCAGGACACTTAAGCACCTCCCTCCCCTCCCCCACCCTACCCAGTTGGCCCTCATGTCTGGTCATTCCACCTCCTAAACCTAGCCCCTCTAGTCCTACAGACACTACCCGAGTCCCTGAAAGAGGCACTTCTCCCTCCAACCTAACCTCACACAGCCACCACAATAATCTTCCTAAAATGTACACATAAGCCCATCTTCCCCCTCCCTAAATCCCGTCAATAACTCCCAGGATAGAGTCCAGAATGACAAGTTACACTATGCAAATTCGCTGCCAGCACTTCCACCCTCTTCTACCCTGTGCATTAACCTTGCCAAACTTGATTTCCTCCACAAGTCAGGCTGTTTCACTTCTCACTGCCTTTGAACACAATGTCCCCTTTGCTGGAATACCCTCCCTGGCTGGCTCATACACATTCATCTTTAAATAACTTTCTTCACCAACTCTTAGGAAACCTTTCCTGACCCTCCCTCACTGGCTGCTTTTCTGTGTCCAAATGCAGCACCATAGTGTTTTACTGCATTTATTTATTTATTTATTTATTTATTTATTTATTTATTTATTTATTTATTGGTGCTGGGGATTGAATCCAGGACGCTGTGCATACTAAGCACCCCCTCTACCACTGAGCTACACCCCCAGTCCTGCATTTAGTTCTTTATATGTCTTCTGCATTATACCTAACTTGGTCATTTTTAAGTTCTTAGCACAGTGCCTGCCAAGTAGCAGGGCCTTAAATAAATGTTGGTAATGAATGACTCACATATGTGGGGGCTGAGGAGAAATGTTACTGGGAGTTATAAACATGAAAGATAGAAGCCATGCCACCTCAGTTCTTCATTTGGTAATATCTGCTGATTCTTGAAGACTTAGCTCAGGAGTCAGCTCCTCTGGGCCCTGTGTTTTGATGGTCTTAGTGTCAGGTGCCCCTCTTGTGGGCTCTTATTTCTCTTTGACCATGCTGCTTTCTTAACTTTTAATCTGCCTATGTGTAAGAGCAAAGTGGATCTGGCAAAAAAGTTAGAGAAGAGGGAGGAGGTGCTGCTGAACCAGGCATACTCTATTCCTTTTCCCCAGCCAGGTAAGTCCCTCTTCTGCCCTTAGGGAGGCAGGAGTAAGGTTGTGGAAGAGGCTGGAAACCCTCCCTAGTAACTCAATAATAAGCTCCTCTGGTTCTGTTCTTGAACACTTAAGATGGGCTAGACACTGGAGATGCAGGAGTGAAAAAATATACAAACTGCTCTCAAGGAGCTTACACTCTAGTGGGGAGAGGCAGACAAAAACAAGTATATGTAACAATAAAATAAATATACAATAAGTCAAGTGCTATACAGAAAAGCACAGCAAGAAATAAAATGATGGGAAGGGTGATGTTACAGTTTTAGGCATCGTAATCAGGGAAGGTGTCTCTGTCAGGCTAACATTTGAGCAGAGCCCTAAATGGAGTGAGGGAATGAACGGAGTGTTCCAGGCAGAAAGAGTAGCAAGTGTAAAGGCCTGGAACAGGAATATTCGAGGAAGTTCTGCACTGCCCTTTGGGAAGCTACCCGCCACTGACTTCCCTCTACCCAAAGGTTTTCTTCTCACCTCTGCTCCTCTGCCTTACTTTACCGCCTGAACTGTGCTCCATCCCTCAGGACTCCTCAGCCTGCCTCCACCACAGCCCCACTACAGTCGTCTCATCCCTCCCAGCTCACGCCTATGACTCAGTCTTCTTGTGCTTGTCCCCTAGGAGGCTGAGGCACGCCCTGTGGCCCTCACTTCCAGACCTGCACCAGGTCCTCGGCCAATACCTTAGAGATACTGCAGCCCTGAGTATGGTGAGTGCGCTGTCCCTCTCCGCACTCTACCACCAGTGCTTCTTGTCCCCCCAGTGCAGCTTGTTCAAGGTCATGGCCTAGCAGTGTACCATCCCCAGGCACTGCCCCCAACCCAACTTGCTTTCCTACACAATCAGGATCTACTCTAATCCAGCTCCTTTCACCATCTCTCCCAGCCCAAGGCCACAGTCACAGATACCTATGAAGAAGTGGAGCCCAGCCTCCTGGAGATCCTACCTAAACCCTCCGAGAGGACTCCCTTGCCCCTGTGTCCGTCCCAGGCCCAGACAGACTACCGAGGACTGCAGCCTTCCTGCCGAGGAGCCTCGCCCCTGTCTGTGTGCCCACCCATGGCTGAGGCGGGGTCCTGCCGTACTACACACATTGCCAACCATTCATACCTACCGTTAAGTTGTTGGCAGCAGCCCTGAAAACAAGTCTGTCCTGCCAGGACCCTGGACAGATCTAGACTTCTCTATAAACTGCCCTTAACCTATCCCAACACTGGCACCTCAGACTTCACCTCCAACCCCCATCTTCCAGCCTGGTTGGGCTTCTCAGCACTGATCTCTCCATACTGCTGTTGACAAAGCCAGGACCCTTTCTCCAGACAGGCTCCTTGACTAAGGTCTTCTGACTCACCTTCCCTCTCTCCTCTTCAGTGCCAAACTCCATGAAAAGTCCCCACTTTCCTACTGATTCTTCAGAGACTTCAGTTAGTTCCACTATTCCCACTTTGCTAATGAAACTGCCCAGGCAAAGTTCCTTTCAGATCCTCTCACTGCAAGTTTCAATAGGATCTTGTTAATCATCAGTTTATTTGATCTCTCTGTGGCCTTTGTTGTGGTTGATTCCCCATTTCTCCTTTAAATTCAATTCCACTTTGGCTTCCATAGTGTCAGCTTCTCTCCTAGTTCTACACCTGTCTCTCTGAGTATACTGGAAGTTAAAAGAGTAAATGTGGAGTTGGGGGCCGGTGAGATGGCTCAGTGGCATAAGCGCCTGCCTGACAAGCACGAGGTCCTGAGTTCGACTCCCGGTACCCACATATGAAAAAAGGGCTGGTGATATCGCTCAGCGGCACGGGTGCCTGCTGGTATGCAAGGTCATGAGTTCGACCCCCGGTACCCACAAAAAAAAAAATTTGGAGTCGGTGCTGGGTTCAATTCCTGTCTTTCATACTTGCTAACTGTGCAGCCTCAGGCAAATAACTGAATGTCTTTGAGTCTTAGTTTCTCATGTATAAAACAGAGACAATAACAATCCTCCAGAGAGTTGTGAAAAATATTGAGATAACCTAAAGCACCCTAAGAAATAGTAAATGCTTAATATATCTTAACTACTATTGTAATTATTCCTTCTTAATCTCATACTCTGGCATTTTTGCAGTCCTTCGAGTTTTTTTTGTTTTGTTTTGTTTTCTTTTTTGACAATGCTGGGGTTCAAACCCAGTACTTTGCACAGGCTAGGCACATCCTTGACCACTTAGCTACATCCTCAGGTCTAAGACTACATTCTTTTTTTTTTTGGTACTGGGAATCGAACTCAGAACTTTGCACTTGCCAGGCAGGCGCTTGTGCCACTGAGCTATATCCCCAGCCCTAAGACTGCATTTTTTTTTTTTTTGGTGGGTACCGGGGGTCGACTTCAGGACCTCGTGCGCCAGCAGGCGCCCGTGCCACTGAGCGATATCACCGGCCCCTTTTTTGTATGTGGGTTCTGGGAGTCGAACTCGGGCCCTTGCGCTTGCCGGGCAGGTGCTTAAGCCGCTGAGCCGTCTCACCGGCCCTAAGACTGCATTCTTAATTCAATCTCCAATCCCACCTTTTCTCATTGTCTTATACTATATGTTGGCCATTCCAAAGTTCTTAACTCCAGCTCAGACTTGACTACAGCATCTGTGATGTTTTATGCAAGTAATTGTTTACATGTCTTCCTCCTACTAGATTGTGAGCTCCTTGAGGGCAAGGGCCATGACTTATTTGTCCTTTTTTCTCTAGCACCTAGAACAGTGATGGCAAAACTTTGAGCTTTCAATGATACAAACAACCTGCTGCGGCACACATGCAATAGGTTCACCAACACTGACCTAGAACATTGCTTGGTGTATGATAGTAGGCCTTCAATAAATGAATGAAATCTTTCTGGAAAATATTACCTTAACCCCATGCTAACTTCCCTCATCCTCTAAGCCATTCATATGCAGCAGTAAATGTGCTTAAATCACTCTAGTTATAGATTCCCCTCACCCATTCAATTTTTTTTTTTTTTTTTTTTTTTTAATGTGGGTACCGGGAGTCGACCTCAGGACCTCACGCTTGCCAGCAAGCACTTGTGCCGCTGAATGATATCACCAGCCCCTTTTTTCCTTTATGTGGGTTCTGGCAGTCAAACTCAGAACCTCGTGCTTGCCAGGCAGGCGCTAATGCTGCTGAGCTGTCTCACCAGCCCATTCATTCAAATTGTTAAGCAAATATTTTTGTTTGTTTTTTGCTTGCTCCAAATATAGCAGAAATACATGGCACTCAAACTGGGTAATTTGGTGAGAGTTTAATAAAGAGCATATTAACAAAGGTGAGGGCAAGATTTGGGAAAACCACCAAGGAACAGTGTAGTACCCCAGGGCTAACACTACCAAGGAGCTGGCACCAATGATAGACATCAAAGGGGTAAAGTGAGGTAGTGGTTACTAGAACTGGAGAGAGTCCTATAAGAGAAAGCTGCCAGCCAGGTGTGGTGGCACATGCCTGAAATCCCAGCACTTGGGAGGCTGAGGCAGGAGGATCACTGTGAGTTTGAAGCCAGCCTGGGCTACATAGTGAGTTCAAGGCCGGGCTGAACTACATAGTGAGACTCTGTCTCACAAAAAACAAAACAAAACAAAACAAAAAGAGAGCTGCCTCACAGGAATTGTGGCCTTTGGTAGGGGGATGCAGGCAATCTTGGGTAGTGGCAGGGAAGGCAGGGAAATAAACAGCTCAAACTCATTCTCCTCCCATCATAGCCTTTGGTCCCTAAGAGAAGAGTCGGAGCTTTTAACATGACTGGGGAAATGGGGAGTATGGATGCTGTATGTCATCCATTTGCCCTGCCCATCTTCTGCCTTTCTCTGTGTTCTGCAAGGCTGATTCACATGGCCTGTAATCAGTGGGTTTCCCTGGGCTCTGGTTGCTCTTTAGGTTCCACCAATGGGAGGATATTATGGGCTAAATTGTGTGACGCCCCCAAAATTCAGAGGTTGAAGTCTTAACCTCCAGTATCGCAAATGTGACCTTATTTGGAAACAGGGTCACTGCATATATAATTAGTTGAGGTCATGGACCCTAATCCAATGATTGATATTCTTACAAAAAGGAAAATTTGTAAACTGGGTGTGGTGGCACACACCTGTAATCTCAGCACTCAGGAGACTGAGGCAGGAGGGTTGCCACAAATTCAAGGCCAACCTGGACTACACAGTGAGACCCTGTCTCCCCCATGCAAAAAAAAAAAAAAAAAAAAGAAAATTTGGGCACAGATCTAGGAGAAAGAGAAGGTCACAAGGAAAAGATCAAGTGAAGGTAAAGGCAGAGATCAGGGCAATACTTCTACAAGCCAAGGAACACCAAAGATTGCCAACAAACCACCAGAAGCTAGAGGAGAGGCACGAAACAGATTTTTCTCACAGCCCTAAGAAGGAACCAACTTCTTGGCTGCAGAACTGTGAGACAATACATTTTTGTCATTTAAGCCACCCAGTTTGTGGTACTTTGTTATAGTAGGCCTCACAAACTAATAGAGGAGATCAGAGGCTGGGTTACACAAGTAGCTTATGCTTGTGGCCGCCATTCTCCCTAAACTATTCTTTCTGCAGCCCCTTTTAAATGGATCCTTAGCACCTGCTTTCCTGACCCTGCTGTCTCCAAAGTTACCAAGTATTGTTTCTCAGGGGCCAAATCTGACTTTTTCTGTCCTCTTTCTTCTTGATCACTTTATACCCTATTACAGGTCTTATTTTTAAGGTCCATGTCTGTATGATCTCCATTGACTTCCTTCATTCCTTTACTTTTATATGTAGATTCCCTGAGGTTGTACCCATATCCTTCTCCTCTACAGTTACCTAGTCCTGAAGTTGCAAATTGCTGGCCACACTCCCTCCTCTGATGTTTTGTTTGGCTCTTCCCTACATAGAAACCCCCACTGGTTCTGCAGCACTTGGCAAATAAAAATCCAAACTCCTAAACCAGGCATGGGTGGTGCACACCTGTAATTTCAGCTACTTGGGAGGCAGAGGTAGGAGGATCTCAAGTTCAAGGCCAGCCTAAGCAAGTTGGTAAAACCCTGTCTCAAAATAGATACACAGATGATAAATAGATGATAGGTAGAAGATAGATAGATAGATAGATAGATAGATAGACGGAGCTGGGGATGTACCCCAGTGGTACAGTGCCCCTGGGTTTAATCCCTAGTATCAAAAAGAAAAAAAAAGAAAACACAAACTCTTTAGGTAAACATTTAAGCCTGATACTAGATTACCTTTTTCTAAGTCTTCTGGAGGTCAGGAATTCCCCAGTTATAACACTTGGACATCAAACCCCTTGTCTTACTTACTTTTCTCATCACTGAGACACAATACCTGACACCTGCAAGTTAAAGGAGGAAAGGTTTATTTTGGCTCACACTTTGTAGAGGTTTCAGTCCATAGTTGGCTGGCTCCAAGGCAGGGCAACATGGCAGAGGGGCATAGCAGAGGAGGTTGCTCATGGCAGGGCAATCAGGAAGCAGAGAGGGGGATCAAGGGAGAGGAGGAGACAGACCCGGGCCATGCCCCCAGTGACCCACCTCCTCTGACCAGGCTTCACCTGTCAACATTATATTGACCTATAAACTCATCAGTGCACTAATCCACTGATGAGCATCACACACCCATAATCCAATAACCTCTCAAAAGCCCCACCCAGGAGTGCATGAGGCTTTTAACATCTAATATAAACCATAACACTCCTTGTTTTTCGAGGTAACTGCAAATAGAAAGCATGAAAGCTCGAAAGACAAAAACCTATACTAAGTTTGGATTTACAGGCACAAATTTTTCTGTCATCATCAGGGTTGATCTGAGGCTGACTGGATACCAGCTTTTTCCAACCTCTCTCCTAAACAGTATAGCATATTGTTGAGTCGCAAAGGTTAATCAGGTATTTGAATCCTGGCTCCACTACTTGTTATTGGCTGTATGCCTTTGCTCAAGTTTCTAACCTCATCCTGACCCAGTTTCTTTTTATATACAGTATAATGATATAGCCAGGCATGGTGGTGCATACCTGTAATGCCAGCACTGGTGAGGCTGAGGCAGGAGGATCACCATGATTTCAAGGCCAGCCTGGGCTACATAGTGAGTTCAAGTCCCGCCTGAACTACATAGCAAGACCTTGTCTCCAAAAAAAAAAAAAAAAAAAAAAAAAAAAAGATATAATGCTTTATGGGATTAATAACTGAACTTTTTAAATGTATGTAAACTGTTTTAACACAGTAGTTAACAGTCAATAAATGGTACCCATTACTTTTATTATTGCTGTTTCACCTCTGAATATATTAACATAATTTATTCGAGTCACTATTAGAGCCTTGTTTTTTTTTTTCCCCTTTTTGAAGCAGGGTCTTACTATGCAGTTCAGGTTGGTCTTGGACTCACTATGTAGCCCAAGCTGGCCTCAAACTCGCAGCAATCCAACTGCCTCTGCCTCCCAAGTGGTGGGATTACAGGCGTGCACCACCACGTCCTGCTCCAGAGTATTACTGAATGGGGAGTCAGACCTGTCTACCTAGAAAGTTCTTTGTATGACCTTTGACCAATTCTTTTCCTGGACCTCGGTTTCTCCATCTGTAAAATACGGGTGTGACGCCCATTGGGAGGATACACCCTTAGGTACAGGTAAACTAGGCTAAGATCCCTGACGACTCTAAAGCCCCAAGACAAGCGGGGCGTGGTAGGGCACACCAGTAAACCTGAGGCAGGAGGATCACCAGGAGTTCCAGGCCAGCCTGGACTACATAGTGAGTTCAAGACCAGTCTGAACTACACAGCGAGACCCTGCCTAAAAAATACAAACACACTAGCCCCATGAGAGTAAGCCACAGTGTATTTCCTATAGGGCATTTCAACCTCATCTCCCCAGATAGGCAGGTCTGAATCCTGATCTTTTTTCTTGACCTTAAAGGACCCCCCCCCATATTTTTCCAGTGAGCAAAACAGCAAGAAACAAAACAAACACACGTGTTACTTCCTTCCCAACAGGGCTCCGGGCCAGCGGACGCGCTCTGACCGCTCTGGCCTCTCCCAGCTGCTCTGCGTCTCCACTCGTCCGTCTTCCACCCCTGCCCGCCCGCCCCTTCTCTGGTCGGCTCGAGTGCTTTGAGTCAACGAGTTCTGTGCGTTTCTATCACCCAAGCTTAACGGCCAGCGCCCGACTCTGCGAGGTTGCGGACGGTGAGGGTCACAGAGGAATGAAAGCTAGCGACCCGGACACGCCCAAGCAGCGCAGACCCCACCCCTAGACCTTCAGATTCCAACTCCCCGCAGGCTTCAAATCACACCCCAGAACGGCACTCTCGTGAGATCCGTGACTTGCCCCGGAAGACCCACCCCCTCTGCCGTAAAGACCAATGAGCGAGGGAGACGGTTACCACGGTTGGGTTTTGAAGGAGCCAATGAGCGCTCAGAGCGGACAGTTTAATAAGAGTCCCAGGCTTGTCATGCTGAAGCCGGTCGGGATTGAAACCTGCCTGGGAGCGTACGGTGAGGAACAGCTGTGCTGAGCCCAGGGGTCCGTCGGGGGGTTGGGTGGTGCACCCGAGGGGCCCCTGATTGTGAGCCCGTTCTCGGAGGAGCCCTGCGCCGTCCCTAGCACGGTGGTGTTTCCTTCCAGGGCTCAGGGGGCAACGACTCCAAGGACCCCGTCCTCCCTCCAGACGCTCTCATGGCGCAGTTCGTGTTTGAGAGTGACCTGCATTCCCTGCTTCAGCTGGATGCGCCCATCCCCAATGCGCCCCTCGCGCGCTGGCAGCGCAAAGCCAAGGAAGCTTCGGGGTCGGGCCCCTCCCCTATGCGGGCCGCCAACAGGTCCCACAGCGCGGGGAGGACCCCAGGCCGAACTCCGGGTGAGTGGGAGGCGGCGGGACGGGGGAGGGGGGAAGACTGAGAGCAGCCTTTGTGCCTCCTCCCTCGGGAACCTGGTCAGACTGGTCTCTCTCTCCCTACCCTAGGCAAATCTAATTCCAAGGTTCAGACTACCCCTAGCAAACCTGGAGGTGACCGATATATCCCCCACCGCAGTGCTTCCCAGATGGAGGTGGCCAGTTTCCTCCTGAGCAAGGAGAATCAGCCTGAAAACAGCCAGACACCCACCAAGAAGGTATGTTCCCCAGAGGGGCAAAAGGCATGAAACCTGTGTTTGAATACCAGCCTGCTCATTATTACCTGTATATGACAAGGAGCATCAGAAAGCCTGGGCTTTGAACCTGAATGGTTTTGATGTGGAGGAAGCCAAGATCCTTCGGCTCAGTGGAAAACCACAGAATGCCCCAGAAGGTAAGACCTGGAGTTATTGGAGGTTTGTGTCAGTCCATCTTCAGGGGCTGAGGGAGATGCCTGTCTGTTCTTCCCACCCAAGGCTGAGGGCATGGGAGGTGTCAGTTTTCCTAGGATCTAGATCCATTCCATTCCGCAGGCTACCAGAACAGACTCAAAGTGCTCTACAGCCAGAAGACCACACCTGGCTCCAGTCGCAAGACCTGCCGTTACATTCCTTCCCTACCAGACCGGATCCTGGATGCCCCTGAAATCCGAAATGACTATTGTAAGTGCTGCTTTATCCTTGCCCATGGTTGGAGAAAGAGGGGCTGGGGACCAGGCAAACAAAGAATCTCATGCTCTTCCCTTTGTGCACAGACTTGAACCTTGTGGACTGGAGCTCTGGGAATGTATTAGCTGTGGCACTGGACAACAGTGTGTACTTGTGGAGTGCGAGCTCTGGTGACATCCTGCAGCTGTTGCAAATGGAGCAGCCTGGGGACTATGTATCCTCTGTGGCCTGGATCAAAGAGGGCAACTACTTGGCTGTGGGCACCAGCAGTGCTGAGGTGCAGGTGAGACTGGTCCCAGGACTGCAACTCTACTGACACCAGACCTAGGGGGCTTGCCCAGCTTAAGGATGTTAATACCAAGGCCCAATCTCTAATCCTAGTGATTTCTCTCTCCAGCTATGGGATGTTCAACAGCAGAAACGGCTCCGAAACATGACCAGTCACTCTGCAAGAGTGAGCTCTCTAAGTTGGAACAGCTATATCCTGTCCAGGTCAGTGAATTTTAGTAGTCTTATGGCAAAATGAGTCTAATTTCTGTATAACTCTGCCCCTGAGTGTACACCCCTAAAGCGAAGCAGCTCTGACTTGCTTACGTATTTGGTGCTGCCATGGAATTAAATCTCTTCCCTCCCCCAGTGGCTCACGCTCCGGCCATATCCACCACCATGATGTTCGGGTAGCAGATCACCATGTTGCCACACTGAGTGGCCACAGTCAGGAAGTGTGTGGGCTGCGCTGGGCCCCAGATGGACGACATTTGGCCAGTGGTGGCAACGATAACTTGGTCAATGTGTGGCCTAGTTCTCCTGGAGAGGGTGGCTGGGTTCCTCTGCAAACATTCACCCAGCATCAAGGTGCTGTCAAGGTAAGAGAGGGCTTGGGTTGAGGCCTTTGCAGACAGTCAGCTATAGCCTGGGGACTATCAAGGAAAAATGGGATGGTGAGATTAGACTGGGTTTGTCTGTGACCTATAGCTCCTTGTCTAGCTTGAGTATCTGCTGACCCTGCCTTTATCTCACCTAGGCTGTAGCATGGTGTCCTTGGCAGTCCAATATCCTGGCAACAGGGGGAGGCACCAGTGACCGACACATTCGCATCTGGAATGTCTGCTCTGGGGCCTGTCTGAGTGCTGTGGATGCCCATTCCCAGGTAGTCTTTTACCTGTTTCAGCCTCTCACTCCAGATATGTTGTTACTGTTCGTGGTCTTCCTGGGCAACCATGTCCATACCAGTGTCTTCACCAACTCCCCAGCTTTTGGCTCAGCTCTCATTCCTGAGCTCTATTTCCAAGTCTGGCTTATATCCTACCTTATGTCCTCTAGCCACTGCCCCTCCTCGTCTCACATTAAACTTGTCACTTCCCCTGCCTCCCTGAAATTTGTTTCTCTCCCTCTTCCTCCTCTACTTTTATTGCTTCAGAATGGCAGAACCTGCTGGGAAATCTAAAAAGCCTCCTAGACTCTTATCTTCCCCACCAGGATCTATCTCATCTACCTTAGAATATCATTTACATCTGTCCCATCCCCTTTGCCTCATCTTCCCAAGGAAGGCCCACAATAATGGCTTCCTCACTGATCTTCAAGTATTCCCTGTCTTCTCCACTCTGTCCTGTACTCTCTAGTCCAAGTGGTTAGTACTGTGCCCCTTAAACCTTTAATGGTTTCTCATCACCTACAGTGTATAATTTAAATCCATTAGAAAGATATTTGAAGCTCTTGCTGGTGAGCCTCCCTCCAGTCGCTCCACCTTCCTCTCTTTTAATTTCCCCCACATGAGGCCTTCACTCTAGAGATGAGCTCTAGGGCCAGATGACTCCCCTTCAAATTCTATCTCTGCCACCTACTAATTTGCATGTAGTTTAGGCAATTTATTGAACTTCCTTCTGATTGATTAATCTGTAAAATGAATCAAAGAGTTTCTCAAAGGGCTTTTATAAGCATTCTAATACTCAAGCCTGAGTCTAATGCCTAACACTAGAATGGACTCAGTTCTGGTTTGAGAATCCCTGGATGCATGTCATGCCCACACCAGCCCCTCTCCACAGGTATGCTCCATCCTCTGGTCTCCGCACTACAAGGAGCTCATCTCAGGCCATGGCTTTGCCCAGAACCAGCTGGTTATTTGGAAGTACCCAACTATGGCCAAGGTGGCTGAGCTCAAAGGTAGGTGGCTAAATGAAAGAAGCCAGACACAAAGGCCACATATTATATAACTCCATGTATATGAAATGTCCAGAATAGATACGTACAGAGAGACAAAAACAAATTTGGTATTTGTCAAGGGCTGAGGGGAGAGGGTAATGGGAAGTGATAAAAAATGTTTTGGGATTAGATAGTTATAATGGTTGCACAACTTTACACATACACTGAAAACCACTAAATTATACTTTTATGGTGTGTGAATTATATTTTAATCAAAATTGGAGGGCCATGGGTGTGTCTACATTCGTATGCAATGTTCTCACTCTCCCCAGGTCACACAGCCCGGGTCTTGAATCTGACCATGAGTCCAGATGGGGCCACAGTGGCATCAGCAGCAGCAGATGAGACCCTGCGGCTATGGCGCTGCTTTGAATTGGACCCTGCACGGCGGCGGGAGCGGGAGAAGGCTAGTGCAGCTAAAAGCAGCCTTATCCACCAAGGCATTCGTTGAAGACAAACCATCACCTCAGTTGTTTTTTATTTTTCTAATAAAGTCATGTCTCCCTTTCTTCTTGCATGGCCTGTGTCCCAGCAGCCTTCTCCGGGGCTCCTCTCTACTGTGATCAGAGAACGTCTTTTGTTGTTGTTGTTGTTTTACTGTGTTTTTTTGAGACAGGGTCTTACTATGTAGCCGAGGGTGGCCTCAAACTCGCAGTGATCCTCCTGTCTCAACCTCCCAAGTGCTGGGATTACAGGCGTGCGCCACCATGCCCGGCTTAGAGAACTTCTTAAAATTATCCTACAGGAGGGGCCGGTGAGATAGCTCAGCAGCATAAGCGCCTGCCTGGCAAGCACGAGGTCCTGAGTTCGACTCCCGGTACCCACAAAAAAAACCCCAAAAAACTATCTTACAGGAGACTTCACCATCCCTCCTGTTTATAGATAGGACTAAAGCAGGCTGTGTACCTGTGTGCCCCCTCCATTCACACATGTACATACACAGTCTCAGTAGTTTCCTCTGTCACTTTAATTAAGATACAAGTGAATGAGTACACAGCCTCTCCAGCTTGCATTCCCAGGCCACCCACCCTTGATCTTTGGCCCAGAAGCTTCTCTGCTTCTTGTGGAGTGGAGGAGGGAGAGGGAGCCTTGGACCACAGTGACAGATTATTGCTGACCTCTTCAGTGTGAGGAAAAAGGCCACAGGACCCTGGTGGGGACCAGCCCTGAGTGTTTCTTTCCCAAGTTTCAGGCAGGTAGGGGAAAGTAAATGTCCAGCCCTTTCAGCCTCCAGTTCTGGAGTGGCAGAGGGCAATGAGGCCACACCCCCAGAGCTGGCCAGCAGAAGTGGAACAACGGAAGCAGTGGTCCCTGTAGACCAGCTGTGAGGAGGGTGAGTCCCCTGCTCAGTCCTGACCACAGAAGCCCTGGTCACAGGTGTAGTGGAGAGGACTTTGATGGATGCTGCCTGAGGTGCAGTCCTGAGGCACTTAGGTGGGCGCCTATCTAGGCCATGCTTCTCAGTTGGCCTTGACCTTGGCAATACCTGGAGCTCCATTTTGCTCAAGTAAACGGGGCAGCCGCTTGCCTTTGGTGTAAGACTGATACCAGAAATTGGAGAACAGCACAAAGAAGATGGTGCCATATATCCAGATGAGGTGGATGATGACTGGGTACTGGTAGCTGCAGCTGGGCATGAAGTAGTACTGGCTGATGTGCAGTGAGACCAAGACAAACTGGATCTAGGTTAAAGAAAGGCAAGGATCAGGAGAGATGAGGACTTGGAGAGGGGGAGATGAGGAACTGGAGAGAGGGAGGGGATAAAGAGAAAAAAACACCGAGTGGGGAGGGATGGGGTCAAAGGTGAGACAGTTGGATAAAGACAGAACTCCAACTAGGAGTGTTGGAGGGGGTGGGTGTAGGCCAGCAGGCCCCTCACCAGCTGAATGGCTGTCATGTGCTTTTTCCACCAAAGGTAGGGCTGAGCCACAGGACCAAGAGCAGACAGTCCATAGTACAGGTACATGACAACATGCACAGAGGAGTTTATCATGGCATGGAAAGAGCCCATTCCTCCTGTGAGGGGACAGTAAAACAGGATCAGGAGAATCAGGACTGTCACTCATTAGTCTTCCCCAATGGCCTTTAGCACTCACCTGGGGCAAACTTTACCCCCCACCACCAGCTCCAGGGAAGTACTGAGTGATGGAAGACATGTAGGAAAGTCACCTGCCCATCTTTCTTTCGGAGAATAAAGATCACCTGAGAGAACAGTGGGGAAGGGTTCAGAGGCAGGACCTTTTCTCCACTCTTAAGTTCTCATATCTCCTATAACTACTCACCGTGTCCATCAGCTCAATGAATTTGGAAAAGAGGAAGAACCAGGCCACTCGAACCATCTGTAAGAAGTCAGGGCAGCCTTAGGACCCCACACACTACTCCAAGAGCCTCCCTAAACTGAGCCATAAACTGCTCATACCCAAACTGCTCCCATCCCCCAGGTTGCCTAAGCTCCAGCCCCTACTTACCCTAAGTGCCTCTGGGCTGTTGGAATAGTCCACAGGGTCACAGCGCCAGGTATAGGTACTCAGCCAGCCAGACATCAGGAACTAGAAAGCAGTGTATGAATCATACCACCAGAGTTCCCCTCTCGGAGCATCCCTCCCCTTCTCTAGCCAAAGAAATGGAAGAAATGGATCTCAAACTCTCCAGAAAGGAGAGAATGCCCAGCTCTGGCCCAACCCCACCACCCTTATCATGCTGTCAGGAATTACAGCCTAGGGATCATGGCCCACCTCATAGACAATGTAGAGGGACAATGCCACCAGGGAGAAGTTGTAAACAATCATGAAGCCTCGGAGTTGGAAGGGCTTCCGATTAGCCATGATGCGAGGTCCAAGGGAGAGGACGAAGTACACGTAGGTTAGGAGGATGGAGGTCATTAGCAGGGGGGACCCCATCAGAGGGTAGCTCTGGACCCGGGGATCTGTGAATAAGTGTCAAAGGAGTCAAGAAAGGTCACAGGGCTCAAAGGGGGCTCACCAAGTCTGCAGATATGAGGGGTTCATAGGGGCTCTCCCCATAGGACACAGCCCTAGATCCTGGCATCCCAGGAAAGAAGGAAAGGCAGGGCTGGTGGACAGTATCTTACCTGCATACTTCATCGCCTCTTGGTACAAGTTCACAACAGCCTCCATCCTGGCTACGGACTCTGTGGAGCATGGAGGGTGGACATGAGACAGGGTGCATTGCACAGCCCCATCCAACGCCTGACTCACAGAGACGAGACATACAACCGGACAGCTCTGATGCCACACTTAGAAAGGGCAGAAGCACAAAGAAAGGAAGGAACTACTGGAATTTGGGGGAGGAGGCCGTTTGGTGGGGGGATCTACTCCCCATGCAACTTGCCTTCCATGCCACCCTTGCTCTCTATGCCTCACTTTCTTCTCTATTCCTCTCCAGAGTTTTACTTCCTGTCTTCCCTTCTTACTCCATGACAGAACTCTCAATTCCTGGTTTCTTTCCAGAGCCTTCCCAGCTCACCAGCATGGAACTCATTTCTAGAATGAACCTCCACCAAGTCTCACCCCCACCCTCCAGCTCAGAGCAGTCCTTCTCTCCCAGGAGCCTTCCCTTCAATCCATCCTCCCCTGCCAGGACTCCCATCTCCCTGAATCCTTCTGCAACCTCACCGACCCAGGGTTCCTCCCCTCCCCTGCCAAACACTCATGTCCCTAGTTCTCCCCTCTGCCTTTCAGGACTCTCACCTCCAGACTCCTCTCCTCTCAAAGAGCCCTTTCTCTCCAGGAGCCTGGCTCTTAGAGACTCTTGCCCTAGCAGCTCCACCTGTCTGACTAGATCTGGCAGTAGCACCACCCTCTTCCCCGCCCCTGCCCCCTCCGTATTGGGCATGGGATGGAGGGTGGGTCCAGGCCACAGGTCAGTGCCTAGAGAAGCAGGACCCACCAAGATTGGGAAAGCCCAGTAAAGAAAGCCTCAGACGCACTACCCACAACCCTGGATCAGCTATATGAACTAAGATCCTAGGTTCTCCAGTAACCTTCCCCAGACTGGCCCCAGCCATGGTCCAAGGAAATGCCAAAAATTCACACCCAGCATCCATTCCTGAGCAGCCACAAATTCTGTTTGTCCTACTTCAGAATAGGTACAAGCACCTTTTCTTCCCAGAAAGGGGCAAGGAAGCCAGTGGCAAGTGAGGAGGTGGGCAGTGGGGGAAGTCTCTGGAATTTCCTAATGGGCTAGGCCCTCTCCCCCACAGTCAGCAGGAGGGTCAGGGGAGGGCTCAAAGGAACACAAAAACTTCTGCCTAGACCCAGGAGAGCGTGGGACTCTGACACTGTCCAAGAGGGACCAGGCAGTCGTCCCACAGCAGGGGCAACAGGTGCTCTCAGTCCCTTTCACCCAGGAAACAACCTGTGCAATGCTCCGTGAAGAAACACACCTTTTGACACTTCCAGCAGAGGCTGCACATGCCCCTTGGCTCCCTCACACCTCATCAGCCTGCCCTTCTTCAGATGCACCACGACAAGGCCCCAAGCCCTGCCACAGACACATACACCAGCACACTTGCACATACCTGCCTGTCACACAGCTCTTGACCACCCCAACAACACATGCACCACGCCAAGGGCTAGCACACATACACACACAGCCCCCACACTTCGCCGGTTTGCCCAGCCTGACACACCACCCAAACTAACCTCCAAGGACTATGACATGCATGCTTCCCAAGCCTTATGAAGGGCCCAGGGCTGCACTCACGCAGGTCCTGTGGCACCCTGTGCAAATGCATAATGCTCACAGGCTCAGGCCCACACCTGCTGAAGTTACACATCCAGGTTACTCACATGTGTGACCCACCAAGAGCTGAAAGAACAGCTGATCACTCATACCGTAAGCAGACACGCATCTCCCTCAGTCACACACGGATCTCTTTTGGCGGGTGACTCCTCATTTCTTCTTGGCAGTCAGACTTGCTGGTGGCCTAAGCTATGGTAGGGCCTAGCACTTAGGCGTGTGCTCTCACACACTGTTCCCCTGCCACACGTGAGCTAGCTCCTTATCTCTCTCAACCACTACCCCCAAGTTCACCCCACAGGCGCACAGGCACCCTGGAGGTCAGGAGGGACTCAAGGCTTGGGGGAAGGACTGCTCCCCAAGGTTAAGAAAGTCTGGGTGTGTCACCCACGGGGGAGCTCAGCCGGTTCCTTTCTTTTTAAAATGGATGGAAGGGAAAAGGACACCGGCAAAGGAAATGGGGAAGGGGAAGGGAGGAGAGAGGAAAGGATGGACAGGGGCAAGACCAGGAGGTGGTGGAGGAAGGCCTAGTGGGGGGTGGCGAGGCCGGGCCCCCGGAACTGGGACCTCCCACTCACTCGCCCCGGGAACACCCTCTCCCACTGCCTGGGCAGGGCAGGGCAGGGCAGGGCAGGGCAAGGCAGGGCAAGGCAGGGCAGGGCAGGGCAGGGTAGCGCGGGCAGGGCCGGCCGGGCCAGCTAGACAGGGGGCGCCGGCACGTGGGGAGCCGTGGAAGAGCCAGACTCACCAGCGGGGACCAGGCGGGCAGCGGCGGAGGGCTCGGAGGAGCAGGGCCAGACAAGTCCCCGGGGCCAGCCTGCCTGCCACTTCCTCATCTGCTGGGCCGACTTTCTGTCACCGGGGGGAGGGGGCGGGCCGGCGGGGGGCGCCTGCTGATTGGGCGGCCGGCCGAGGCAGAAGGGCCGTCCAGCCCGGCTCGGCCGCGGGGGCGGAGGCAGGGGCGGGCCGCTCGATCCCGGGGCAGGAAGCAGCCCAGCCCCGGTTCCCCACCCCTTCCCTCGCATCTCCCGGGCGCAGGGCCGGGTAGCTGCGGCCTGGCTTGTCTGGGGAGCACCCTGCTTTTTCCTGACGCCCAGCCCTCAGTGAACCCATTCTCCGCCCTATGACTGGTCCGCCGACAGGACCCACGCATCTGCTGTCTGCGGCAGCCCAACCTAGGCCTCGGGGGACGGTCCAGGGTCGTGCCCGCCCCTCTCCAGGCCAGGGGCAGTGGGGGCCAGCTGTACGCGAAGGGCTGAGGGGGGTGGCTGGGAGCACTTCGCAGGGGGGAGCAGCTGGCCGCCGTTTCCTCCGCTCTCAGCCTATAAAATTGGTTGTGCTTCAGCATTTAAGAGCTGCCTCCAGGACAGGATATCCTTCAACGGAGGAGGTGGGAGAATACCAGTGGCCGGGGCAAGAACAGTGAATCACTGGCTAAACTGGCCTTCAAAGTAATAAAAGGGAAAAAAAAGGAACTGAAGTTGGTTGATTGTGGCTGAATGTAGCAGGTCTTGAAGGCCAAAGGTCTTGGGGCAGCCCGATTTTTATTCTAGAAGCAGAGGAGAAACTGAAGGTTTTAAAGGAGGCTATAATTAGGCTTGTATCATTCATCCATCAATTATTGACCACCTACAATGTCCAAGACTGTATTAAACTCTGGTGACACCTTCCCTGCACTCAGAGCTTAGGTGGTGAGGGTACTGCAAGGAGATGGGAGAGAGACAACAGCCTGAGCTAAGGAGAAAACTGATAGGACTGGCGTGGGTGATGTGGAGATTCCCTCCAGGTGTGCTATATCTCTATACATTTAGTTGTCAATTCTAGACTACCTGGCCCACATATCCACCAACTAGACTGAACTTTGGAGGCAAGGACCAGGTTTCAGTGAAATGGAACCCCTACCTCCAGCAGCTCCTGGAACAGTGCTTTGCATACAGTGATCCAATAACTCCTGGTAGGATGGGATGGTGTAAATGTAGAGGGAATTAGGGAATTCAGAAGAGGTGGTGGCTGGGAGAAATAATATGTGCATAAATGGTGGGATGTAGTTTCATCCTAGAGCTTAAGTAAGAGGTCAGAGCCAAAATACAGCTCTGATCTAGCCATTACCTGCCCTTGAAAGGAAATGGCAAAAGAATCCAACTCAAAAGCTCAACCTCTTTAGCATTGTACACTAAGCTTCTACCTGATCTAGTTCCTACCTGTTCCTTTCATCCTACCTATGTCGCTGTCCTGGGCCACAGCCTGAGCATTAAGCATCTCCCAAGGATGTCAGCATCTTTTGTCATCCCCCAACCCTCAATCCTTACCCTGGTTCAACACAAGGTACAGTCAGGGCTCTCGGGCAGTAAGTCATTTCCCCCAACTATAAGCTCTCTCAGCAAGGGCCATATTTTGACCTTCTATAGTGTACTGAGTGGATGTTAGAGTGAATGAAACAATGTGAGAAAGAAAAGAGAGGTCAAGGGACCCAGAGTCAAGACGAGGTTTGAAAGTCATTTCACTTCCCTTTTGAGCAGTATTCACTGAGTCAATCAATATTTATTGAAGGCTTAATGTCTTCCAGGTATACTCTAGTGCCCTTGAGGTCATACTTGACTCCAAAGTCCTGAGTTTAAATGTTTTAATGAGTAGCTGTGTGACCTTACGTAACTTGTGGAACCTCTATAAAATGGGAACAATAATAGTACCTGTCTAGTAGAATTATTATGACAATTAAAGGACATAAATCAAGTAAAGCACTTAGCATTGTCTCTGTCACAACATTTAATAGGCAAGGTGGGGAAACCACCTAATATATTGAGGTACATACTTGTATATGTATGACTGTAACAAATATTGCCTACACACTGTGTGCAAAGCACAGACTCCACTACAATGACTATTATAGATGATGAAACTGCCTCAGAGGCCAAACACAATAGTAACAGGAAACTATACATTTATTCACCTGGACCACATTGATAAATGACCACAACAAGCCCTCAGAACACACTGACTAATTAAACAAATGAATATGTGCAAAGATACTTTGTTCAGTTCTTGTCCTGGTCCTAAAATAAAGCATCTTCCAATATCTGATATAGAGCTAAGTCCTACCAAATGTTATCTCCATGGCCCTGGAGTTTCTCCAAAACACAGTCTAGTGGAGAAGACATATAAATGAACAAATTTTAGTAGCACGTGTAAGTGCTCCCCTAGAGATAAACCCAGAGGGTTATGAAAGCGCTGGGGGGTAGGGAGCTGCCTTAACCCAGGAAGAGGGTTAATTCTTTTGTTTTTTGAGACAGAGTCTCGCTTTGTAGTCCAGGCTGGCCTCGGACTTGTGGCAATCCTCCTGCCTCAGCCTCCCAAGTACTGGGATTACAGGAGTGCACCACCATGCCCAGCCCAAGAGAGTTCATTCTTGAGGGTTTCACAGAAATGACATCTAAGTTGAGCATTAAAAGATACTTTCTAGAAGGCAGGGAAAATCACTACCTGTATGAACCCAACTAGTTCTATTCTTGTGATTGTTTGAGGCTCTGTCTTGGCATAGGAGGGAAGCATACATATGAAGGCACAGAAGCAAAAGATGTGGCAGGTTGGTATGGATAGCTCCAGCTCAAGGGGCAGATGTGGAAAGGCAGGAAAGGCAGGAAGGAGTCAGCTTATGAAGAGCCTTGTAGCCATGGTCAGAAGTTTGGATTTTATTCTGTTTATACTTTTCAGCCCTGGCTGTAGACTAGAACCATTTGGGCGGGGGTGTGTGTGTGTGTGTGTGTGTGTGTGTGTGTGTGTGTGTGTGTGTGTGTGTTTTCTGGGAGCTAAACCCAGCGCAAGCACTCCACCATTATGCTACCTCCCAACCCCTTTCTATCTTTTTATTTTGAGACCAGGTCTCACTGAGTTGCCCAGGCTGGCCTCCAATTTGAAATCCTCCTGCTTCAACCTCCCAAGTAGCTAGGATTACAGGCATGTGTCACCAGGACCAGCACTTGGGGAGATTTTAAAATATTAGTGACGCCGGGCATGGTACTGCACGCTGTAATCCCAGCACTTGGGAGGCCAAAGCAGGAGGGTCACCATGAGTTTGAGGCCAGCCTGGGCTATATAGTGAGCTCTAAAGAGTGAAAACTTCCCTTTAGTCAGAAAGTGAGGCATTGGCTGAGCAGAAGGGGTGGCGGGGAAGTGGTAAAAGTCTGGCATAGCGACTTTTTGGCAGGCAGTGGGCAGGCTGAGATGATGGCCCCACTGCTGGGGCCAGGAGGAGTCATGTTCCTCAACAGTGCAGGAAGTGGGGGGCAGGATAGCAGGAGTGGAACTGTTTGGGATCTGGAGGAAAGCTAGGCGAATGCCTTGGAGGTGAGAGTTTAGGGAAGGCTGGGTAGAAAGAAAACCGAACAAAGCAGGCTGACAAACTAGAGAAACTGAAACCACAGGCTTCACAGTGATGAAGGCCCTATGGACTGGGGAAAGGATATCCAGTCCAGCAGCTAAAATTCTACCTCTTTCATGGACCCTTCCTGATTCATAGGAAGTAAGGTGATAACTTCCCCCAGGTCCCACCCTGTCTGTCTCACTCTTCACTCACTGTTTTCCACGGAGCCCTATCCTCTCCCCAGAAGACAAACCAGTGACGTCTTTCTCCAAGGGTCCAGTCTGAGAACCACCTCTACTAACTGAAGTCCCATGATTGTCTGAGGCTCTGTGATTCAGCACAAAAATTAAATGTTAGTGGGACCAGAAGTGGCAGTGAGGAAGAAATGGAAAAAGGTATGCCTGCACTGTTATGAATGAGTGGATGATGGAGGAATAGAGCATGGGAATCACAGGGCAATTAGCTCTGAGCAACAGGAAGTGAGGGTCTCAGGTAAAGGGCAAGAGGAGTGGCAGGGAGAGACAGAAGCAGCCTCCTGGGGGCTGCGTCAAGCTTTCCCCTTCCATCCTTTAAAGATGAAGGGCACTCCCTATACTGTACTCAGACAGAGGAGCTGATGAGAGGGTTGAGCCCGTGAGCACAGAGGAGCTAAGATAAGGTTGAAGGTTTGCCAGTTAATCATTCTGCCCATCTCTGGGCCTCAGCCAACTAGCTGATGTCCTCTTCCTGAAACCGGCTGAAGGGGCTGTGGCTGGAAAGACGTGTGGCTGCCAGGAGAGACTGATGCATATGCTCATCTATTATCTGGAATCCCACTCATCTGGAAGACCTGACCCATGCTTGGGTGGCCAGAGCCACACACCATAGGTTATCATTTAGTGTCTGCTGAACTGCAAAACTCAGGAACAGGGAGACAGTGTGCTAGAACCTGCAGGAAGAGCTCTGGGAAGAGAAAAGGGAGGCTTTTCTTAGGGAACAAACCCAAGCAGGCTATCAGGATGAAGGAAAGAGAGTTAGCAAGACATAGAAGATATGTTAAAGTGTCAAGAGGGGAAAAGAGAAGCCTATTCTACTCAGTATTTTCTCTGGCAAGCGTGAGGCCAGTTGCTTTCCATATGTGCTTTCGGTTGAGTTATGTGAGGTCAATGGTTGTTTTTCTTTTTTTTTTTTTTTTTGAGACAGGGTCTCATTATGCAGTTCAGGCTAGCCTTGAACTCACTATGAAGTGCAGGCTGGCTTCACACTCATAGCAATCCTCCTGCCTCAGCCTCCTTTATGCTGGGATTATAGGCATGGACTATCACACCTGGCTGTGTTTTGGGTTGTTTTTCTTTTTCTATTTTTTTTTTTTTTTTTTTTATGGGTACTGGGGGGTCGACCTCAGGACCTTGCGCGCCAACAGGCACCCATGCCGCTGAGCGATATCACCGGCCCCTTTTTCGTATGTGGGATCCGGGAGTCGAACTCGGGCCCTCGCGCTTGCAAGGCAGGCGCTTATGCCGCTGAGCCATCTCACCGGCCCTCTTTTTCTATTTTTAAAAATGAGGAATTTAAGGCCGGGTGTGGTGGCGCATGCCTGTAATCTCAGCACTTGGGAGGCTGAGGCAGGATCGATATGAGTTCAAGGCCACCTAACTGCATAGTGAAACCCTGTCTCAAAAAGACCAAAATAAATAAATAAATAAACAAATAAATATGAGGAATTTAGTTTGTATAGGCATGTCCTGAAGATTTTTGAGTAGGAGGTTGATATTATCCCCATGTGCTTTGAAAGACAAGCCTGGCAACAATAGGTATAGATATTTCTTGTTTAATGACCTACTTGTTTAATGACTGTTTGGACTTACAGCTCACCAACCTTTCTTTTGTTCTGTACTGTATACCTTGTTTATACAGTACTATACTTTTTGCTGATTGTACTGTATAGTATAGTACTGTAGTTTTATGTCTGGTTATACATTACAGTACTGCATATAAGAGTTAAACAAGTAAAAGCAAAGTCATCAAGTTGGAGTTTCCTTTGACCATTTCTTTGTTTGGAATATTGTAACGTACATACTATATGCAATTCCTCATTTAGCAAACAATTCACCTAGCTGCAGGGCCTTAACTCGGTTGGTAAAGGAGGGATGTCTGTATTGTCAAGAGGAGAGAAGAGGAAGGGAGGGAGGCCAGCTGCAGACCCACGCAGAGACACAGATATGACACAAGGCCTACCTAGACCAGTGGTAGAGAGAAGGAAGAGGAGACAGAGCAGAGAGAGGACCCACAACTGACACAATGTTGGCAAGTTGGATAACTCAGGTGGAGTGAATGGAAAAAATAAATGCAGTCTGAGACATACTGAGTTTGAGGTGAGAGGGAACATTCAGCAGGCAATCTGAAAAACAGTACTATAAATGCATGAGAACAGAAGAAACTCCAGAAAAAAAAAATCTAAGGATTCTCTGAATACAGATGAAATCTCATAAGGCATACTGCGGTAGCTTTAGTTTGGGTTGCATTCTGACACTTTCCCATCCTCCTGCTTTTATTTCCTTTAAGGAATTCCTCCCCAATTCACTGGCTCATTAATCCTGGTGTCCTCCTCCACTTCCCCCTAATCCAGGCTCCTGATGCCATTTACCGTATTCCACAGTTTTTCCAAGATGTTAGATTGTTTTTTTCTTTGTGGTGATGGGGATTGAACCCAGGGTCTCATGCATGCTAGGCAAGAGCTCTACCACTGAACTACATTCCTCTAGCCCTTTTTTTATTTTTGTTTTGAGATAGGAGCTCATAAAGTTGCTCAGGCTGGCCCAAACTTACGATCCTACCACCTCAGCCTCTAAGTAGCTGGGATTACACGTGTGTACCGCTGCATCTGGCTCAGAGTTCTTCCATGAGCTGAGCTATAATGATGTGGTATAGAGAAATGCAGAGACAAACAGCTCAGACAATTGAGCCCCTGAGCCCATCTAAAGCCATCCACATAACCCAAATACAATTGGGTGTCTCTCTCTCTCTCTCTCTTTTGCTTTTGGTTAAGCTAGTTTCATTATGTGTTACAATCAAAACAGTCTAATCTACTATTAGATAAAAATTTTTTCTCAGGAGAGTGACTACAAGAATAGCACTGCATTCCCTTCTACGAAGCCCTAGGCCTTGTCTGCCCTTCTAGGAAGCTTGGACTTTATCCTACAGAAAACTGACAACTATTTAAAAGTTTAAATTTAATTTTTTTTTAATATGCGGGTACCGGAAGTCAAACTCAGGACCTCGCGCTTGCCAGGCAGGCGCTTATGCCTCTGAGCTATATCACCGGCCCTAAATTTAATTTTAAATATGCTGGGCTATACAGCTACCCTTTGAGGTTGGTACTAGAATCCCATTTTACAGAGGTGGTAGGCTTCTTAGAAAACGTAATGTTCTTTGAAGCAAAGTAACTTGCCTAAAGTTAAACAATGGGTAAATGGTCAGGCCAGGCTTTAAACTTATAAAAAACAAATTGTAACAGAATTATGAGTGCTACGATAGAAGTATATAAAGGAGAACAGTCAAGTGTACAGGACAAGGTGGTAAGAACTTTATAGGAGTAAGTGATACTTGAACTGGAAGAATGAACTTCTACCAGGTGAATAAGGGGGTGAGCAGGAAAGAGAAGACAGGTATTCCAAGTGGGCAGAGCATGGCATGCCTGGAGAGGCAAGGCAGCACCTGGCCACTGGATAATTCCTGACAGCTACAGCTGAAAGCACATACAGTACAGTGGTGAGAACTGGGGGATGCCATAAAACAAGGTCTGCAGGACTGGTGGTGAGCATGAAGGGAATGGAAGCAAGCATGGGAAATAAGGAACTCTGGTTCTGATAGTGAATTACACACAGCCACTCATGAAGATCTGAGCCTGACATAGCAGGCACAGAGAAGCAAGGCAGGGACTCCTCACAGCTGCACAGAGAGAAACCTGTGAGTGAGAAAGGACCCCTTTTGGGACAGACTGTACGAAGACTGCGGAACTGTCTGTGGTTTGGACAGAGAGGAGTTACCATTCAGAAGTGATAAAAAAGAACATTTCAGGTAAGAGAGCTTGTCATTTGGGCTTAAGTCAAAATGATACAATTGAAGTCTGAACTGCAGTTTAAGAGAAGAACATAATAACTAAGAACATAATAACTAATCTAGTCACAAAACTAGATTTAAAATGGATTCATCATGTCAGGCAGGTAAAAAGGTTCCAGTGCCTGGACTGCACTAGTTGCTGGGAAATACTGTGAGGAATGAAACTGACACAAAGGGTGAGACATTGGCATAGAGGAGCTGTACAGAGAATTAGAGGTTGCAAAATCTTAGAGGGATTGGTCAATCGTTTATTCAAATAACTGATAGCAAATTTCCAGCTGCTATCCTGGGGATAGCTGATGTGCGCTGAGCTGCTCTTATTGTCAGGCACTCTTTATATATTAACCTACTTAAAAACTCATAGCAACCCTATGAAATACCCATCATTATCATCCACAGGGAATGGAAGCATAGAGGTAACTAACTTGCCCAAGGCCACACAGTGGTCAGCTAGGAGTTGAACCCAGGGAATCTGGCACTAGAATATGCTCTTTCAACCAAAATGGTATTTTATATTACCTCCAAAGTAAAACCATAATAAAAATAATAATAGCACTACCATTGGTAGTGTTTACAATGGACCAGACACACACATCATCTTGCCAACAATCGCATAGTTCTCAGGTGGAAGAACTGTAATTCAAACTGACAGTTCAGGGTGCTTGAACCTGAGGGACAATACTGTTTGGCAGGAGGTGGTGTAAGTTTGTACAAGATACAAAAGTGGAACATGAAAGGGGGAGTTAACTGACCTTTCCTGCTGGGAGTAGCATTGAGTTATGGTTAGACTGGGATGTTAGAAAGCTTCACAGAGGGAGACTTGTGAGCTGAATTTTCAATGATGATCAGGTATTTGTCAGACAGAATGATACAGCAAAGTAGAGGAACAGTGGGAATAAAGGGATGAAGATTTGAAAGAGCCTGTTACATTGAGGAAACTCTAAGCAGTTTGTATGGCTTTTGGAATTAAGTGGGTGGCAAGACAATACAAAAGATTAATCAGGAGGAGGCAGGGGGCTAGATAATAGAACCCGATTTGCCTTTCCAGGAAATGTGAGCTATTTAAAGCACTTTTTGGGCCAGTGAGATAGCTCGGCGGCATAAGCGCCTGCCTGGCAAGTGTGAGGTCCTGGGTTTGACTCCCAGTATCCACACACGAAAAAAGGGCCAGTGATATCACTCAGTGGCACGGGCACCTGCTGGCGCGCGAGGTCCTGAGGTCGACCCCCAGTACCCACCAAAATAAATAAATAAGTAAGTAAGTAAGTAAATAAATAAATAAATAAAGCACTTTTCCAATGAGGTAAATGTAATGGCAAAAAGAAAGTAAATAATATAAATATAAATGGCCCCGGGGAATCTGCTGGCTTACCTTGAGGCTACTCAGACCAGCAGGAATTCTTTGAAGTCTATTTTCTCTTAAAAATGCATACATGTATGCTAAATTTGCATTCCCTGTTTTAAATTACTAGCCTTCAAGTAAAATGAACATTTTAGGATGATTTTATTATGTGACTATGTGCCTGGCACACTGCCCCTATAAATCTGCTAGGTATGTGGACCTGTTTGAAAAATATGAGGAATGAACTATCAAAAGGATTTTAATCAAGGGAGTAATGTGGTCAGATATGCAGTTTAGAAAGATCTATCAAGCTAGAATCCTTAGAACTGGAATAGGAAGTCTAAACAAATTTTTTATTGAGAGAGCCCCAAAGCCTAAACCAAAGGGCAAGATAGATGGGTAATGGGGAGACATATCGATAGAATTTGGTATCTGATTGGTTTGCAGGGACAGCTGGGAGGGGGAATAGTTTAGAATGGCTCCCATAGTCCTGGCTTAAGTAATGTCCAGGAAAAGTAGAAGAGAAATAGGCATGGAGGAAAGGATGACTGATTTGGACATCCAGAACCTGAGGTACCTATGGATTACACAGGCAGAGATGCCCAGCAGAAACC
The DNA here is from genome assembly GCA_028451465.1 of Erethizon dorsatum. Taxonomy (NCBI): domain Eukaryota; kingdom Metazoa; phylum Chordata; class Mammalia; order Rodentia; family Erethizontidae; genus Erethizon; species Erethizon dorsatum. The sequence continues at coordinate 100,273,694 of CM051827.1, read as the reverse complement.
CACAGCTCAGCCAAGAGGTCTGGGCTGAAAATAAAACTTGTTTATGTCAATGAAAGTGGTTGTCACAGAGATAGCAGGTAGCATAAGATGAAAAGAGGGTTAAGGACAAGTCCTAGACTAGAGTATAACAGCATTTAAGTAGCAGGCAGAAATGCAGAAGTCCAAAAGCTGCAGAGGATGAATGGGCACAAGTAGGAGAACAAGAGAATGTGTACCACAGAAACAAAGAAGGGAAAAAGAGACTCTAAAGAAATGGTCAGCATTGTTAAATGCTGTGGGGAGATTAATAGAAAAATTTTGAAAGCTCTGGATTTAGCCTTTAGGTCAACAATATCTCACATATAGTTTCAGAGGAATGGTGGGAACAGAAGCCCCTAATCACAGGGGCTGAAAAGGGAATGGGAGGTAGAAGAGATGGTGATTATAGGATCCTTAATTCAAGAATGCTCCTGCCAGGCATGGTGGCTGAGGCAGGAGGACTGCCACGAGTTTGAGGCCAGCCTGGGCTACATAGTGAGTTCAAGGCCAGCCTGAACTACATGGTGAGACCGTGCCTTAAAAAACTTGTGAGTCAGAGAGGGGGCACATAGGGTCAAGAAGGATTTTTAACATGGAAGAGACACTAAAGCAACATTAACTCAGACCATGAAAATAGATGTAGCCCAGCGAAATTAGCAAAATGAACAAATGATGCTCCACATGTGGAGTGTGGGCAGAACTTGATGAAGACTCAAAATAACCACAAATTAGGGAGTTAGGGTGAAAGCAAAGGCAGTGGAGTTGCAGGCAGAAAGTAAGAAGAGGCGCTGCCCCAGACACTTTATATTTGATCCAGCAAGACACATTACTGTCATATGGAAAAAGTATAAATGTGTGCCTATTCTGAAGGAATCTGTCGGTACATACAACTTGCCCAGAAGAGCGATGTCTGGGATTGGGAGGGTGACTTCTGATATCCACATGCCTTTCTGGTAATTTACCACCTCCTTGCTGAACCTGCACCAGGGAATGAGGTGAAAGCCAGAACAATGTTAGGGAAGTAGTCTAGAGAGATGTAGCTATGTTAAGTTGTACGTGACAAAGGGAACTTTAGGAATAGTCTGTATTTAGGGGCTAATCTAGGAAAACATTGGCTTGTCTATGTGACATGGTCCTGCAGTGAGGAAAACAAAACCAAAATGCATGGGAACAAGTGGGGTAATCACTGTCAGAGACTTCTGAGGTAGCACAGTCACTGGAATCACTCAGGGGAGAAAACCGAGGCACAGGGAAGTCAGGAGGCTTGTCTACACCGTCCGCTGGGAAGCTGCCGTGTCCAGGTGGTGGCTGACAACCTGAGGGCATGTGATACACTGAGAAACCACAGCCTCAGTGATACCGGGAGTTCAAGAACAAGAGATAGAAGCTGTTAAAAGGAAGAGGAGGGCCGGTGAGATAGCTCAGCGGCATAGGCGCCTGCCTGGCAAGCGCGAGGGCCTGAGTTCGACTCCCGGAACCCACATACGAAAAAAGGGCCAGTGATATCGCTCAGCGGCACGGGCGCCTGCTGGCGCGCGAGGTCCTGAGGTCGACCCCCGGTACCCACATACAAAACAAAAAACAAAAGAAGAGGAAAGGAAGCTTGTCCTCTCTGTTGAAGCGATGAAGCTCCATGGTCGCGTCAGAAGCTTCTGTTCTAGTCAGGAAGCTCCGTCTGCAGGCCGGCAAACCCTTTTCTTTTTTTTTTTTTTTTTTTTTTTTGTGGGTACTGGGGGGACGACCTCAGGACCTCGTGCACCAACAGGCACCCGTGCCGCTGAGCGATATCACCGGCCCCTTTTTCGTATGTGGGTTCCGGGAGTCGAACTCGGGCCTTCGCGCTTGCAAGGCAGGCGCTTAAGCCGCTGAGCCGTCTCACCGGCCCGGCAAACCCTTTTCAAGTGCTGGCCCACGTGTGTTCAGGACTTGCAGGCAAGTCACATCAAGCCTCCACAAGTTGACACTGTAAAGCCTTAGAGCTGACCAGAAAAGGAATTATAGTTCCTGTCCTACTCCTGACCAATGCGAAACTATGAAAGGCTTTCCCCCAAAATCTGAATCAAATGGAAGAAAATGTTCACTCCTTCGTAGTCCCTCTGGACAGTTATCAGGAGCTGACCCAGGGTGGGCGTTTATAAGGATTCAGCCTCCGTTCTGCCTGGTGCTGGGATCAGCTCACACAGCTCCTGTGTCCACGGGACACAGAGAATACATTGTCCATAAGGAGGGTTATTCTGTACAAGAAACCCAAACAAAGGGAGAGGTTGTTTCCAGCTGCCTGGGGGAGGTGGGAAGGGGGTGGGAAAAGGGCCTTGCACTGGGGCAGGGGCATTCCTGCAGAGTTCACCCTCATCCCTTCAGCAGCAGAATAGGAGGGGAGCAATCGTATCCCCTCCAGCTCAGGCCTAATGCTGGGTCCCATTATGGAGCTAGAAGGGGCACTTGGCTACATCTTATCTATCTTAGCTCTTTTCCAAAAAACCACATGGTTGAGTGAGGTGAGCTAACTAAGTAGGACAGCAATACACACAAGAAGAGAATGAGATGAGCTGGGCAGTGAGCACAGGAACATGCAGCAGCAATTAAATACCAGCCTCAGGGAAGATTACAGAAGAAATCCTAAGCAATTGGCACTAAATTGACGTTGATCTGATAAGATTTCACCTTCAGTGGGATGAACTGTGGTAAGTTCTTGAAGTTTCACAGCTCTGCTTCTTTCTCCATCCAGAAAAAAAAACTGAGACAATGGCTCTTTCTCCAGAGGCCAAAGGTAGGAGAAAATACAACCCCCAAGCAAAACGGGGCAGTTAGTACCAGAGGAATACTAGCACAGTAGGGCAAGAATAACATTTTACATATCCAGTATCAGAGATGGTCATGTCTTCTTCAAAGGAAACGCCATAAACATTCCCTCCCAAGGGACTGAGTGCTAGGGGTGGGAGTTACATTCTCTCTACTGTGGTGTTCACTGGGTTGTATAGGCCCCAAGGTGGGAGATGCAAGAGGTGGTTTTCTGACATACGATGGAAATAAGAGCGTGTACAGAGTGACAAATACTGAGGTGTAAGCATCCCTGGAATTAGGAGTGTTTGCTTAAGTACACAAGATGTAGGTGATGTCCTGGATTTATTCCTGTTGGGGAAGGAGGGATTTATTCCTGGTCCGGGAAGACAGAGAGTCCATTTCAATAGTATGTGGGGAATGAAGTCAGTATCAGGCTGGGACAACAAAGAAACTTGGGGTGGAGCAAAGAATAGCAGTCACCAGAAGGTGCTTGAGAGGTTCTAGAGAACTACAGCTGGGGCTCTACCCAATATCCCCGTTAGCTCTGACATTTCTAGTTGGGAAGGGAAGAGATAAGATTAACAGCTGCTGGGTCAGACTGATTAAGCAGGGGACGAGCTGGAGTTGCCTCAGAGTTTGTAACAGGACACCCCTGCTGCAGTGTACTGTCATCAGAGCTTTGTGGAACACCATTCCTTGCTTTGATGGAACAGGAACAGAGGTAACATCTGGGACCACTTTTCCAAGCCTCTGCTGCCACAGCCTGGCAGAATACTGCCTGGTATTGAGCAAAAGCCAAAGTACCAGTGTATAACAGAAAAGACCAGAAAAGAGGCAGCTGTAAGGTATGAGTAGGAAGGAAATCTCAGTGTTTCTAGGTCAAAGTTCATTACAAATGAGGAAACATTCTATAGAGAACAAATTAGAATTGCCTTGAAGCATTATTGAAAGTGTTTCTCATCCCTGTATTAGGTCTGTCATAAATTGCTGCTGTGAGACAAACCTGAGCCAGTGAACATCGATTTAAATAACTTTATTTAATAAAGAAATCCTTAGGTTCACTTCTGCTGACTCAACCCTTGCCCATGCCCACAATGGAATACTGAGACAGGTACTGTCCAACCACTCTGCTCTTCAACTTTGTCAGAGTAGGCTGCCCCTTTCCACCACGCATCTGACTCTTGTTTGAGCAACAGGCTTAGTGAAATGGAAGAAAGCCATCCTGGCCAGAGTGGAGGACCTAGCCACTATTATGAGGACAACTAAACCCCAACGAAAGACAGTATTAAGTGCAATTCCCCTCTGCCCCCAAATTAAGAAAAATAGACCTAGGGGAAGAAGGGTCTTTTACATATGCTATAGAAAAACCCTTTCCCATATAGTTCTGCCTGCCAGGGCCACTGCCTGAGAAATCACCCAACTATCGGCTCCTTGACATTTTCCTTTGTGTGTAAGGGTGGGATAAAGGATGGGAACTTTTACCTAAGTAAGCGCGAATTGGTTTCCAGAGGATGGAGAGTAGTGCGGGCCCAGCTTTAAGTAGTTGGTTTAAACTGGCCCAGAACCTCCTGTCCTGCAGGTAAGAGGGACAGCAGGATGAAACCTGGGCAGGAGGGCCTAAAGAAACAATATGCCTCCAGGGACACACGGGCCACTATAATTTCTGGCAGCACAAAATAAGCACAGACTTATTTGACCCTGTGCCCATCAGCTAAACACATAGACATAGAGCACTACACCATCAGGGTAAGCTCTAGACTGAGGACTGCGGAGGGCAAGGTGCAGAAGTGGCTACAGAAACTTTTTTTTTATTGCATACCTATTACTTCATAGGCTGTGATAAATGTTTTACATTCATTTCCTCATATTAATCCTCACAACAACCCTATGAGGTAGGTACTACCACTATTTACAAGGGAGAAAAAAGTCTCACAAAACTCAGAAAAATTAGGTCACTTCCCCAAGGTCACAAAGCTAGTCACCGGTGGAGTTGGCATTTGTCTGTTGTTGAAAGCCATGCTTTTTTTATTGTACCCATGTAAGTGAGCCTTGAGCAAAAGATAATTTCACTGCCCAACTCTGCCAAGGTCACCTGGGAGGCTGCCATCGCACTCACCGCTGATATGGATGCATTGAAGCTGACTTGATGTTGGTTTTTATTCCACTTGGCATTTTGCCTAAAAGGAATACAAAGAAAGGACACCTGAAGCAAGGCAAAATCTTGACAATAAATTAGAATGTGGCCTCCTAGGTTTTCTCCTCCTATATCCTTTATCATCTCAAAACCTCTGCTTAGCAGAGACCAGAGGTATGGTTCTTCCTCCAGCTCCCTCCATAAGTGCTTAGGAGGAAAAGGGTAACTTGGGAGATGAGTGAAAGGAGTCAGAATATTTCCCAGCATGTTTTTCTGCTCATCTACTCCCTGAAAAGACAGCTAAACATGTGTGACCCCCTGTTCAATGGCACAGGTGAAAGAGTATTATGTTCTCTCTTGGGTTTTTGTTTTTGTGGTGCTGGAGATTGAACCCAGGGCCTTGTGCATGCTAGGCAAGGGCTCTATGACTGAGCCACATTTCCAGCCCGTTTTCTCTTGTTTTAGCTGTCCCTTTCTAGATGGCCTAGAAGAAATAGCTCTCCTAGAAGTCTGCATCTAAACTCCTCCAACTTGTTTTCATAATTAGTAAAAGTCAGTACAAAAAAAGGCAAGACGCCAACAGCAAGAAACAGGACATGGACAACACACGTAAGCTGGAAACTGCCTGCTTGTTAATTCCTGATGCACCTACAAAAAGTTTTATGGTCTGACCACTGATCTCTCTACCTAAAAAGAAACACTGACCATATACTTAAACCAAAGCAAATGGAACAGGACAGTTGAGACATAAGTCTGAGATGGGGGTGGAAGGCAAAAGCAGTTTTTTGTTTTTGTTTTTTGTGGGTTTTTTTTGAGATAGTGTCTCACTCTGTAATTCATGCTGGCCTTGAACTCACTGTGTAGCCCAGACCTCCCTCAAATTCATGGCAGTCCTCCTGCCTCAGCCTCCTGAGTACTGGGATTACAGGCATGCACCACCATGGCTGGCCTAAGAGCAGTTTCTTTTACTCAAAAGTTTTTCCTCACTCTCTGGTACCTGTTGCAAAGTCTCAGATGAGATTTTTCTTTACTGTTGAAAATTGTTTCCTGAGCCATAATGCAAAGGAGAAAAGGAGAAATCTCCAGGTCTGGGGATGCTGGAGGGCAAGATAATCCAGCTTGTTTTCAATTCGCTGCTCAAAATCAGCTACATTTCAACTCCTTTCATCTTACCTGGTTGACCTGCTTGAGCCATCTGCACCCCACTGAGCATTGGCTGCTGCTGGCTTGGAGTTCCTGCCATCTGTACTTGCTGTAGTCCTGAAGTTCCTGCAAGAATCGCCCCCGCTCCTGGCTGGCCTGACTGGCCTGGCCCACTGCTGCCTGAAGGTCTCCAATTAGACAGCCCCTTCCCAAAGGCAACAGCTGCCACTAAGGCATTGGTGTCTGCAGGGTTAAAGGTCTGTTTGTTTGGCCGGAGACCTGAAAAGAAAGTGGAAACCGTTTAGTGTATGTCTGGCCCTGGACTGAACCTGGCAGCTAGAGGAACCATGATGATTGCCGGGACTTGGAGTTCTAACTTCAGCGGCAGCCAGACTTCCTCATATCCCAGAAGAAGAGCCAGAAGACCCTCAAGTCCATCTCTGTATTCTTCCTTTTCACTTCGTGCATTTCCTCTACCTATTCCAGGGCTGGCATTAAATACCAAAGGCTAACAGTATGGATGGAAACCCTTTCCTAAGCAGTTCATTCTTTTTTTTTTTTTTTTTTGTGGGTACTGGGGGGGTCGACCTCAGGACGTCACGCGCCAGGACCCGTGCCGCTGAGCGATATCACCGGCCCCTTTTTCGTATGTGGGTTCCGGGAGTCGAACTCAGGCCCTCGCGCTTGCCGGGCAGGCGCTTAAGCCGCTGAGCCATCTCACCGGCCCCTAAGCAGTTCATTCTTATGTCTTTACTTTACTACCTACCCAAACCACCATTACTATTTCAGTGGTCTTATACACCTCTCCCTCTGTTTTGCCACCAATTGCTTCCTACCTCCACTTTCTGATTCTCGCTCCTCTTTGCTGATTTTCTCCAGGAGGTTTGAGCACATTTTATTCAAGCTCTGGATTTGCTTCTGTAACATAAATTAGTTCAGCTATTAGCTCAGCAGAAAGTGAGTATGGAGAAGTTTTTTCCTTTGCTCTTCCAGAGGCAACTTAGGTATAACCAACTGTACTACAGAACTCTACTACACAGGAGCAGTCATGTCTTGCTTCTCATGATGGGATGGGGCTGGGGCAACAGGGCAGTGACTGGGTCCAACCTGAGCTGCATCAGCACCAATTCGGGCAGCATCTGTTGTCAGTTGCTTCTCCTGCTCTTCAACTTCAGGGTCAGGTTTGGTTCTCAGATGGTCAGGGACCACTTCATGACTGAAAACAGGCACCCGTCCTTCAGTCTGCCGCTGTAACACAGATTTTATTTAATCGTACTGTGCACTCCAAGAAGATCCAAACAGTTTATTTTCAAGAAAAACACAGACACGACATCTATCTACCCAAGACACGATGCCCTTCATCTCATCTGTAATTTCTACCTTCTTACATGCTTATTTCAAACATGACTAAAATTAAACACCCCTCTCTCTCTGTAATATTTTCATCAAAAACTGAAGAGATAAGGTCAAAAAAGGACTTCTTTTTGAGACAGATAATGGAAGAGAAGGGTCCTTGTCTTGGTGACACAAGGCCTTAGGGTTTTTACAGTACTATTTGGGAGTGGCTCCCCCACTTCCAGAAGGATGAAAACCAAGGCCTCCAAAATTCAGCCCTTACTTTTTACTGTCACACATTACCCTACATTTAGAACTTCTAGAATACCCCAATCAACAATTGTGCTGTAGATTTTTTTTTTTTTTTTTTTTTTTTGGTGCTATAGACGTTTACCTAAGAACTTATTTCCCAAGCTGTACTCTTTTCTCTTCTTACCATGAGATCTTCATCTCGGTCTGGAGATAACACCAGAGGGATAATGACCTGGTTACGGAACAGTGGTGTCTTCTCATGCTTCAAGACCTTGTTCAAAGTGTTCAACTGTCCAGAGAGCAATGCAAAGCTATCCAGGACAGAGGGCCTGGGGGTGGTAAGAAGGTGTCAGAATGGTCCACTCCTTCCATGTAAATTAATCTTTAAGAGGTCCTTCAGGGTAAAACTACCCAAACTCATACCCAAGACTTATAGCACTACGACTAGCCTAGCAAGAACCAGATCAGTTAACAGGGATGATGGGGTTAGGAAATAGGGACACACTTCCAATTTCTGACACAGATGGTATGGAAAAAAGCAGGTCACAGTTCGAATGAGGTGAATAATAGCAAAATGGGAACCATGACTAGACTGTTACAATTGAAAACTCAGAAACTGGTTAAAAGCTTCCTTCCTAGCCTAGAAATAGTAGCCATCATTCTAGAGTAGGTTGAAACTAAGATTCAGCCACATCTATGGAAAGAGATCCAATAAGTAGGACCTCCTTGCCAGAGAAGTTATAGGGTAAGAATTAAAAGCTAGAAACAACATGGGTTGAGAAACTGGGCTTTTCTCTATTTCCTTGTCATGGCAGTCCTAAACCATACTTCACCTATCAAATGTTGGGCAACATGGCTCTTTCCAAATCAAAGATGTTTGCAAGAGATAAATGGCTACATCAGTAGAAATGTACAGATACATCAGGAGGTCTGGTCCTGGTCTCCCCCCCACCCCAATCTTTGCCCAGGCCACCCTTACCAGGTCAGCCGGTCATACTCGTTCTCCAACTTATAAATGAAACTCCCCAGTGAGTTCTTCAGATCAGCTGCTTGACTTAGCAGTGCATCTAATGATGCCTCAAGCTGCTTCTCCTCCCTCTGCACCAATAGGAACAGGTTGGTTACCCAAATAGATGTGAATAAAATACATACAGAAGAACGCTAACAAGCTAACTTGTTTTCTGTCTTTGGTATTTGGATTACAGACAGCATCAACCTTAGACCTTTCATCCTGTTCACCCGACTTCAAGTCCTATCAACAGATTCCTTCTCTTATCATCTCCTAATTCCTGTGTGTTTTTCTGTGTTAGATACATCCTACTCTCCCTCACTGAGAAATTTTCACCAGACCTAATGCCTGGACATCTCTCTAGCACATGCACACTGTCTTCCTCTGCCTTAGAATCTACTTTGACAGCCTAGCTAGTTTTGTCGACGATGCAATCTCTGGAATACCTGCCTATAGATGAAACTTTCTCTGAATACCATCTCAGCACTCTCCCTGCCTGGCCCCTCAGCTCTTCATTTATCCTTAGTATTTGATGCTTCAACATTCTTGCTGACTTAATATGCACTCATTTATTTCTGTATTCCTGAGCTTATTTCATAAGCTCAGCTGATCCATAAATATTTTATTGAGAGGCTACCTGGTACAAGCAGCTGACAAATGAAAAACAAAACCAAGAAAACCTGCACGCATTTCTGTGCGCGAGACAAAACTATTTCAAATGCTGGACGTCTGCAAAGCATTTCCTTCCCATCATCTGTGGTCTCCTGCTTTATTCTATTTCTTCATCCTTAGCAAAGCTGGCCAAAATGCTGCAAAACAGTCTTGCAAACTTTACAGTGTGCCTGTCAGGGGTTTGATCCTGGGTTCCACCCACACCCTCAGATAATAAACAGCTTAGCTTTCGGTCTCCGTGGCCCACAATTCCTTTTTGTTCCCGGGCTTCTCTCCAATTCCAGATCCCCAGTTACATCTGCATCCAACAGCCTAGCTCGGGCTGAGCTAGCCCGCCACTTTCTTGAGCCGTCTTTTCTTTGCCTGCATCTCAGCTTTCTCAGACGAGAAAGTGGATCCTTTCCCACACTCAAGCAAGTCAGCGCTGTCTTCATCACCTCGATTTAGCCGAGTCTGTTCCTCTCCCATCAGCCTGGCTCAACTACGTCTCATCGGCGCCGCTCCCGGTCTAGCTACTTCGCCTCTTCCTTCCCATTTTCCTTTCCTTTAACAGCTGTGGGCTGTGCAACTCCTCACTCGTCTTAGCAAGCCCACTCTCCATCCCGACACCCGAAGCTTACTAGCTGCCGGTAGGCCCATATGGGTTCTCACCTGCATTGCAGCGGCCTGGGCTGCCTCCACGAATTCCTCTTCCGGTTTCTCAGTCACCTGGCGTCACGGAGAGGGCTTCGTCAGCCAATCAGAACGCTTAGAACTCGGCCTTCCCACCGACTTCCGTTTCCTGCCCGGTGCCGAGGTAACCAGGTCAGAGGTCAGGAGTGGAACAGCCTCTGGGCCGGGCCGGCGCGGGAGGGCTGTGTAATGGCTTCGGAGCGCCCGGAGCCGGAGGTGAGGGGCGGGCGGGCGGGCGCAGCGCTGGGCCCCGAGACCCGAGGGGGAGGATCCGAAGGGCACGCGCGGCGTCCTCCCGCGTAGCCTCTGCAGGGACCGGCCAGTCCCGAAGGCCAGACCATCGAAACTTTTCCCTCACGGTCCGCAATTTCACTGGGAGCCTAGAGGAGAAATTCTTCACTTTGTTTGCTGAAATTTCATCCGTGTCGCCGACCCTTTGACCTAATAACAGCGATAGTAACAAACCTGTGTTTTGATTATTTGCAGTTTCATTGAACAACACGGCAGTACGCTGCCTTTGCCGGTTTCTGCATTTCTTCAAACATTGAAATGCAATAAACATTATGCGTTAATATAGTTCCAGCGTTCATGCTTTTAGAAAAGCAGCTTTGGTTTCATGAAAAAACATTTGAATTCGAAGCAGATCTCGTTCCGATATTGGCGCTACTGTTTTTTATCTATCTGTGCAACTACGGGCATGTATGAACTTCCCAGATCCTGTTTCCTTTTTTGTAAAATACTTGTTATAGGTAGTGTGTTGCGAAGATCGTATTTATTAAACCAGAAAGGGCATGTGAACTCTCCGTTAAATGCTAAGGACCATGCAAGGAACTTTATATAGATTGTGTCATTCAGACTTGTGTAAGGAAGGGGATGATATTTATTCTCATTTAGAGAGGAGAAAACTGAGCATTCAAAGAAGTCTCTTACCTATGGATTACTCAGTTGGGGAATGGAAGAGTTTTGGAGTTAGAGGATCCGAGCAAAAACTCAGATTTGGATAGAGATGCCAATATTACAAGAGAATATACTAGTAGATGGGAAAAGTGAGGGATATGCAAATCAATAGAAATAGTGGTCATTACTTGTTTACTATTTACTGCATGCCAGACACCATGCTAAACACTTTACTGACAGCAGTCCTCTCAACCTATGAAGTAAACAACATTGCTGTAGCTATTTTTCAGTCAAGAAAGGTCAGGCACAGAGCTGTTGAGTGATAAAATTACACAGCTATCTCAAAATTTTAAAAAATTATTTATTTAGAACTCTATCAGCAACAATGGCAAATGTATAATATCTGGAATATAAATATTTTAAATGGTGATTTTGGAGCAAAGGACTTAACGAGTAACAATAGTTGAAATATAATGTTTAGACTCAAATAAGAATTCTTAAGTATAACTAAAATTTACGTATATCAACCAAGGTGTCAATTCTTAGTTAAAAATAACTGCCAGTCTCAGGAATAATAATAATGATAGTAAAAGCTAACACTTAGTGTCTACTATATGCCTGGTAAGTAAATAACTCAGAATAAAGGGAAAAGGATAATTCCAGAAATTCCATGTTCATGTAGCATTTCCTTTATTGGAAAGGAATATCAACTTGATAGGATTTGAGCAGTGTCTTATCTATTTTAGCACTTCAACTGAGCCATGCCTATAGTTTATTCTTCATATCAGTTGAAGCATTTATTAAACCTTTGGATTCATATCTTTAAATTTTTATTTTTATTGGTACATGTATGCAGCAGTGATAATTGCATTCATCTTGGAGAGTTGATACTGTACATAATAAATCTTAATTCTTTTTATGTTCTCTTCTACTTCTTTCCCTCCTCCCTCCATCTTTTGGTGTCCTTCCCATTTGCCAAAAAAAAAAAAAAAAAAAAAAAAAAAAACTTTTTGGACTTATTGTGCTCCTCCTACCTCACCATAAAAATAATTTTTTAAAGGGCTGGAGATGTAGCTCAATGTGAAGGCCCTGGGTTCAACCTCTAGTATCACTCACACACAGAGTTACAGAGATACTAAGTATTAGGACTAGGAACCCAAAACAAATGGTCTGGCTCCATTTGTTTGTTTGTTTGCACCAGCGTCTCACTATGTAGTCCAGGCTGGCCTTGAACTCACTGTATAATGTAACCCAGGCTGGCCTCAAACTTTTAAATCCTCCTGCCTCAGCCTCCTGACAAACAGTTTTCTTAACCATAGTGTTTATAATATAAATAAAGTAGCCACAGGATAACAAATGTCCACTTCATTGGAATTTGGTGTAATGACACCCAATGTAGAATATGGTCATTTTTAGGAAACTGCCCTATTTAAAAGCATGAGACATGTTCACAGGGGTGGTAGAATAGCCAATGCTTCAGAAATATCAATATCAACAAAACTATGAAAAATTTGGAGTATGTTTCCATATGGGTTAAAATGAGAAGATGTTGAGGGTATTTTGGGGAAATACAACATACCTTTTAGGCAGATGGTTTTAATAATACTGTTGTAGCGGGGCATGGTGGCATATACCTGTAGTCCCAGCACTTGGGAGGCTGAGGCAGGAGGATCACTGTGAGTTTAAAGCCAACCTGGCTACATAGTGAGTTCAAGGCCAACCTGATCTACATAGTGAGACCCTGTCTCAAAAAATGAATAAAATAAGATAATACTATTCTATATAAAGCTAATGTAAGCCACATACATAATGTTAAAAATTTTTTTTAATGGCCACATAAGGAAGTAAGAAATAGATGACAGCCGGAAGTTAAGTTTTGTTTTGTTTTGTTTTGTTTTGTTTTCAGTCAGTGCCAGGGATCAAACCCAGGTCTCCCCCATGCTAGGCAAGCACTGAGCTACATCTATAGCCTATACTTGTTCTTGATTTACATTTCTAAAAACTTTATCTCAGGGTAAAGTGAGCATAGTTCTGTCCCTGGGCATAGAAAAGTGGCTTTTAGAAGATGTTAAGATCCCGGGAGAGAGTAGTAGCACATGCTTGTTTATAGTCTCCACTACTCAGGAGGCTGAGACAGGGGATTACAAGTTTGGGACCAGCCTGGGCAACTTAGCAAGACTTGTCCCAAAATAAAAAATTTATAAAAGGACTTGGAATGTAGTTTAGTGATAGAGATCCCCTGGGTTCAATCTCCAGTACCACCTCCTTCCAAAAAAAACCTTGAGAGAAAAATGGTGTAGACCCAGATTTACAAAATTATGTAGATATCAGATACTTAAGATATTTGTGAATGCTGCTATGGACTCGGAATTGTGCTAATTATAAGGGTCATTACAGACCAGTGTTAAGACAGACATGATCCTTTGTGATAAACAGACATTGAATTATGATAATAAGTGCTGCAAAGAAATGAATAGGATGTGTAAGAGTGTTTAACCAGGGTATTTAACCAACTTCATTCAGAGGCTGGGGGGGTGGATCAGGAAGCCTCAGAAAATGACATTTAAGTTTACTATCTAATACTCATCAAATCTTCATGAAATAGGCACTGTTATTATCCCTATTCACCAATGAAGAAACCGAGGTACAGGTTAAGTCTGCACCAAAGCCATGTAGCTAATAAGTAGCAGAACCAGCATTTGGTCTTAGGTGCTCTAACACTAGAGTGGGTGCTCTTACCTGAGTGGTGACAGGGGATGGGCAGAAGTTAAAGCTGGAGAAGATTCAGCTGAGGTCGGCCTAGAGGTTCAGGGCTTTGGTATAAGTACAGTGTAAGGAGACTTCCGATAGTTCAGGAAGACAGCAGGGGTCTATGTTTTTTAGTGGGGGTCTGTTAACAGAAGACAGCACATAGGTTAGAGAAAGCTCAAAAAATAATTCAGACCTTACAGGGGCAGATCCGAAACCCAGAAAACAAATTAAGAGACCACCTTTCATGCATTCTGGTTTAGCTGGTATGCAGCACAGTGCCTGGTAATGGTTTGTTCATCTTGGTATAAATGGTATGTAGGCCTCAATAAATGCTCTAAAGAATGATAGCCTTCCTGTAGCATTCTCGCTACTTGACTGTTTAACTGCAACAACATCCCTTTGAAGGTATTCTTATCCATGTTATCAATGAAGACATTGAGGCCTAGAAAATTTAAGCAACCTAATGGCAAGCTCCTAGGTAAAGAGTAACAGGCAAGATTTGAACCTCTGGATTCAAAGTAGGCGTTGTCTTCTTTGTCCGAATACTCTAACAGTAATGCACTTCAGACTCGAGAGGTTTAAAGCTCTGTATGAATGGGGGTTCTTTAAAAACAATGAATTCAAGGGTTCTTAAACAGTAACATGGAGGAATCACTTGAGGAGCTTGTTAAAATGTAGATCGCTGAGCTCTGTCGTCATTTCACTCGGTCTGTGGTGGTGCCCAGGAACCCAGTGCATATTTTAACTAACACCTCAAGTGATTCTGATGCAGCTGGTCCTTGCATCCCACTTTGAAAAAACACGGTTCTAGCCACTTAAATTACTAAGTGTTCTGTCTCTGATAAAGTACATCTTGAATGTGAAGAGAACTTAGGAGGCTTTGGAAATATAGTTGTTGACTTTGAAGAATCATGTATCAGGGAAATGTTACAAGAAAGGTGGGCAGATGTTCCTTGGTTCAAGAAAGTAGATTCCGTAAGAGCTGATCGATATCCTAGACGTCAGTTTAGCCTTGGATAAGTCAGTCTGTCATTCATAATACCAGGATATGGTAGTGCAGTGGAAACTGCACGGTAGTGAAATTTAGCACCTGCTAACTAATAATCTGAAGAAAGCATAGTGCTTGTTTCTACCCTCCTCCCACTGGGGTTACCCCATTCCCTCCTCACTTAGTAATAATCCTGCTCAATCTTCAGTATTCCTAACCTAGGTCAGACTACTTTGTTACTTGCTGTCATAGAGTCATATTCTTGTCCTTCGGAGTGTTATTCATTTTGTAGTAATACAACAAATAGAGTGATTATTTGATGAATAGTTTTGTCCTCCATTATAAGGTAAATTTTATGAACAAGGAATGAGTATTTTTGCTTCCCATTGTACCCTTAAGAGCTTGCCTAGTTCTGGTCTGTTCTATCCTGATGACCTCTTAAAATCCAACTAAACTCACTGTTTAATTCAGCTGACTTTTGTATTTTTCCCTCTAAGAAGACTTTCTCAATGAAAGGCAGTGATGGCTTTGCATACTAACACAACTGCTTATCTAACTGGGGACCAGTTTCATATAGTTCATAGAATGGCTACTTTGAGTAGTTCTGACCTAGACCACTGTCATCCCCTCTGATTCTCAGATGGCCATTCTAATCACTTAGCCAGAAAAGAAAAATAATTTTTAAAAAATGTAGACCATACTATTACTGTCTTGCTGAAACCCTGCAGTAGCTTGACCTTACTCTTAAGATAAAACCTAAAATCTTAGCCAGAGCCTACTTTAGCACAGTGTAAAACAAGGTGGTAGAGTATAGTATCTCCCAAAGTGTGGTTTTAGATGTTATAAAGACCACACAAAATAATGTAGAATCACATAATGTCAGTATTTAAATTGTTTTTTTTTTACCTCCCTACTTTTGTCAAAGCACCCCACCATGTTCCTCTTCTTCACTGTTTCAAGTTTTGTTTTGTTTTTTCCTGCTCTTAAAAGAGAAATGGATAAAACACTCCAATTTTTAGCCATTTGTCACTTGTAGTAGATGAGCTTTGCTAATCATTTGATGTGCTCATCAGGCCTTGGTTTGACTTCTGATCCCTATACCTACTATTTAGTACTTAGTTGCCTCTTTTGGACTTAAGTTTTCTGTTACATGTTTTGCCATGAAGACTGAACAAACTTACCTATTTAAAGACCTAGTGTATGGGCCAGGGATGTAGCTCAGTGGCACAGTGCCTGCCTGGCAAGCGCAAGGTCCTGAGTTCGATTTCTGGTACCAAAAAAAAAAAAAAAAGATCTAGTATAGCACCTGGCAATAGTCTATAGTAGTTAGCTTTTATTTGGTTTTACTAAGTACCAGGCACTGGGCTGAGCACTTCATCTGCATGATTTCCCTGAATCCACATAACAGCACTTTAGATTGGTATTGGGATTATTTCCATTTTACAAATGAAGATTCTGAGATTTAAAGAGATTATGTACCTTTTCCACGGTCTCACAGCTAGTCAGTGGTGGAATTGGGTTCCAAGTCCAGGCTATGAATCTGACATTTTTGCACTTAACCTCCACAGAGTACTGTTGAATATATCTTAGATGTTCAATAGACATGAGTTTCTCTTTTTTGCCATCTTTGCCATTTCCCAGTATCTGCTTCTGGTTTTATTTTTATGCTTGTCTTTTATCTTGGAGAAGAAAGATTTTTCTGCATCCTGGGCCGTTGCCTCTCTGCTGTCCACACTCTTCTTCAGGCACCCTTTCTTGATGCTTTTTGGGAGCTTTTTCAATATCGTCTCTGTGTTTATTTCCCTGCTTCAGGAGGAACAGGTTTTTACTTCTTTTCAACATCCTATTTCTCAACAGGCAGTGATTGACTTCTGTTCATTTCCCTTCTACCACCCTTTCTTCAATCCTTGCATCTCTTATCCTTCACCTCACCAGTCAGGGACATGGAGGAGAAATGTGTGATTTGTCCAGAAACAACAAGAGTAAGGGAAGTAAGACACTGGGAAGCTCAGGCCAGTTGATCCTGATTTCCTCTGGGAATAGTAGGCAAGTTTATCTGCTGGGGGTGCAGGAGTTGGAAGACAGGAAAACCTCTGGTGGGGATCTGAAAAGGCTGCGGATCAGGTAGAAGTCAGTGGACTGATAAAGGACTGCTGGAATTGACACTGCCGGCAGAGTGTCAAGTTTCTTTCTGTCAGAGTACACCTGCCATGTTTTATATGTGTAGACAAAGGAGTGTGTCACATTCATCCTGAGTCAAGCTTTGGTGGGATTTGTGTAGTGGAAGCACAAGGGATAAATGCTTGTTAGAACATTGTTGAAGTGACCACCTATGAGGCAATGTAGGACAGGAACTAGGGTGGTGACAACTGAGAGGCTAGCGAGTGGAGACTGTGACCCACAGAGGTTTGGTTTTGGAGTGTTTACTTAGGAGGCTTTCTATTCACACCGTGACGATTTCTTTAGTGCCTGCTATGGTCAAGACTTAGGAGGGCCAGTCGTGGTGGTGCATGCCTGTAATCCCAGCATTCTGAGAGGCTGAGGCAGGAGGATTGCAAGTTAGAGCCCAGCCTGGACAACTTAGTGAGACTCCATCTCAAAAACAGGCCAGGAATGTAGCTCTAAGTGAAGGCCCTGAGTTCAATCTCTAGTACTACAAAAAAAATTAAAAAAAAAAAAAAAAAAGGAACTGTCTGGCATTCAGGTGACATATTAGGGTATCACATATTGGGTATGATGTTTGAATCCATTTGCCAAGTGCAAGGGCACAAAAAATAGAACAAACATAATCCCTGCCCTCAAGAGTTACTAGTTGAGCTGAGTGTGTCGGCGCACACCTGTAATCCCAGCACTCAGGAGGCTGAGGCAGGAGGATCGCCAAGAGTTCAAGGCCAGTTTGGGCTACATAGTAAGTTCAAAGCTAACCTGAACTACATAGAGAGACCCTATCTCAGAAAAAAAAAAAAAAAAGAAAAAAAGTTGCTAGTTGATAGGGGAAATACACATTTGTGGAAACATAATAAGGGAAGGTCATGTATCTATTGAAGTCTGTGTAAGGGGAATGGGAACAGAGAGCTAAGAATGACTGGCTAGGAATGCTTTGCATGGTGGCAGGAATAAACTTCACTTCTGCTGCTTGCCTCTCAGAGTGTGAGCTCGTGGGAAAGCTGCATAGGAGCTCGCATAGGAGCTGCATCTACTGGGAACTCAGTGCCTTTTTTTTTTGTGGGTACCGGGGGTCGACCTCAGGACCTCGCACGCCAGCTGGCGCCCGTGCCACTGAGCAATATCACCGGCCCTTTTTTTGTATGTGGGTTCCGGGAGTTGAACTCAGGTCCTTGCGCTTGCCAGGCAGGCGCTTACGCCGCTGAGCCATCTCACCGGCCCCCCCCCCTTTTTTTTTTGTACTGTATTAATGTCTCTGTCCCTAGGTGGAAGAAGCTGGGCAGGTGTTCCTGTTAATGAAAAAGGACTATCGAATCTCGCGAAATGTTCGCCTGGCCTGGTTCCTCAATCACCTGCATCAAACTGTGCAGGCCACTCCTCAGGAGTTACTGGTAAGGCCTAGAAGCAGGAGAGATGGGCTCTAAGTCTAGAAGAGGCAAGTGACTTTGCCCACAGGATGATTTGCCAGGGGAACTTTAATACTTTTTCCAGATAATGGGGTGAAGATCATGTGGTTGGTTTATGGGAAGTGGAGCCAGTGGTTGGTTACTTTGGATGTAGAATACGGGTCCAAGGAGCACTTCATCTGCGTGACTTCTCTTGATCTACACAAAGCACTTTAGATTGGTGTTAGGATTATTTCCATTTTACAAATGAGGGCACTGAGGCTTAAAGAAGTTAAGTGCCTTTTATACAACCTCCCAGCTACTAAGTGGCCAAATGAGGACTCAGGAAAGAAAGTGGTGGCCCATTCCTGACCCTTTCCCTTTTTCTCCATTTTGATTGTCAGCTTCAGTCTGAGCAGGAGTTGGAAGTCCTCAGTGTCCTGCCTCCTGGGTGGCAGCCAGATGAACCAGTGGTCCCAAGGCCATTCCTTCTCGTACCTTCCACACGGGTCACCTTTCTGGCTTGGCAGTATCGATTTGTCATTGAGTTAGACCTTAGTCCATCTACTAGCATTGTGGTAAGTGGTTGGAGGGTGACAGTGGGTAGCAGGATGGGGTGGGGAGTGAGAAGGAGAGAGCAAGGTCTGGGGAAGGTAGAAAGGATCCCAGCCTCCCACTGTGGGAAGAAGACAGGCTTTCAAAGGAATGGTGAGCATGCACAGAGAATCCCATTCCATTTGTGGCAGTGTTTTTGACTGTAATCAGTCATAAGATAAGGCTCGTGCTGACCCATGGAAGCTGCTTGTTTTGGCCCTTTGCTTAGGGGGCTGCCTTTGGACACCTTTGAGAGCTCTGTATCTGTATTGCCTTCAGGATGATTCCACGGGGGAGATCTTGTTTGATGAAGTTTTCCATGCGCTGTCCCGCTGCCTGAGTGGGCTGCTTCGGCCCTTCCGAGTGCCTGGATCTTGCATCGACTTCCAGCCTGAGATCTATGTGACTATCCAGGCCTACTCCTCCATTATTGGCCTCCAGTCCCACCAGGTAGCGTCTCTCTCCAAGGTTGTACCCTTTCAGGCGTGTCCAGCCTGCAGCCCACAGGCTGCTTGCCCTCTTTTTTTTAATGTTATAATAACAAATATAAAAAATAGAGAAGCTTCGTTACTTGTCTACAGTAACTATATTATGTATTTTATATGCAGCCCAAGACAATTCCTCTTCACTCAGTATGGCTGAGGTGGCCAGGCATGGAGGTACACACCTGTAATCCCAGCACTCGGGAGGCTGAGGCAGGAGGATTGCCACAACTTCAAGGCCAGCCTGGGCCGTATAGCGAGACCCTGTCTCAAAAAAAAAAAAAAGAAAATTGTGTGGCTGAGGCCAGCCAAAAGAGTGGGCCTACCTGGAAATTTCTAACAGTCTACCAACCAGTCCTGTTCCTGTCATTCCTGTCACTCCTTTTTGTACCTGAGTCCCCAGCTCTGCTAGCTTCTTGAATCTGTTTCCTAGTTGTTCCCATGAGCCCCTCGCTCCTTGGAAAGACCCCGTTCCTCTGGTTCTAAGGAACCTCCCCATGTGCTCTCGGTCAGTTGACACTGACTGAACAAATGCCCTTTCACCCAACCTGTGAATCTCTTTGGTTCTGGCTCCTGGACGTCTACTTCCTCCTTTCCCTGCCTACCTCCTTTAGTTCTTTTTTTTTTTTTGTGTGTGTGTGTGTGTGTGTGTACCAGGGGTTGAACTCAGGACCTCGTGCACCAGCAGGCGCCCGTGCCGCTGAGCAATATCACTGGCCCGTTTTTCGTATGTGGGTACCGGAAGTCGAACTCAGGACATTACGCTTGCCAGGCAGGCGCTTATGCCGCTGAGCCATCTCACCGGCTCCCTCCTTTAGTTCTAATAGATGATTTCTGGTGTGCTGACTCCTGGCACAACCCCCAGGAGCAGATCCTTTGGAATGGTTTTGTGATTTTGGAATATTACAAATACCCAAAACATAATCTCTTTACAGGACAGAAGAAGGTGTTTTCCTCTGAGGGTCCTGTGAACTGTTGGGTGGAATGCTGACCACGTAGATAATTACAGGGCTTATCTACCACCCCGGTGGCCTCTTACAAGACACTCCTTTTGGATAATGGCCAAGTCAGTAACTTGAATATCTGTTTTGGGCTCAGATAAGCCTTGGCCCAGTTTGCCCTAGTTTACTTATAACCACCTTCTACGCATTGGTAGGAACTAGCCCTGAAACTATCCTTGATGACTATACTGTGACCTTAGCCATCACATTTCTTTTTTTTTTTTTTTTTTTTTTATTTTAAAGAGAAGAAAAAACAAAACAAATCAAAAAAAGAATAAATTTTCAAAACAACATAACAGGGTAACAATGGTCAATGCATTACGTATTATTATCTTTCAGTTAGTTATTCAGGATACCAGACATTAGCATTCAATTGTCCAAACATTATTGGCTCAAACCTTACTCTTCAATGAACTAAGTAAAATTGGTAGTGTATCTATCTTAACCATCTTATATATATATACAATTTTTTTTCCCTTTCCCTTCTTTCTTTTCCCTATTCCAGTCTCTCTTTCTTATTGACCAGTTTCTTTTTGATTCACCGTGTCTATTGTACATTTTGGATCTTATTTACTCTTTCAGTTTCTCATACTAGAGAGACAATACGATGCTTACACATGTGCGTCTGGTTTATTTCACTTATGAGTATTTTCTCGAGTTTCATCCATTTACCTATAAAAGTCTCCAGTTTATCCTTCTTTATGGCTGAATAGTACTCCATTGTATAAAAATACCACATCTTTCTTATCCATTCCTCAGTTGATGGGCATTTGGGTTGTTTCCAAGATCTGGCTATTACAAATTGTGCTGCTATAAACATGGGTGCACATATATCACTGTGGTACGATGTTTTTAATTCTTCTGGGAAGATGCCCAGAAGGGGAATAGCTGGGTCAAATGGGACCTCCAACCCTAGTTTTTTGAGGAATCTCCACACTGACTTCCACAGTGGCTGTACCAGTCGACACTCCCACCAACAGTGGAGAAGGGTTCCTTTTTCCCCACAGCCCCTCCAGCATTTGTTATTAGTTGATTTCTTTATAGTAGCCATTCTTTCTGGAGTGAGATGGTATCTCAGTGTTGTTTTAATTTGCATCTCTCGAATGACTAGTGATGTTGCACATTTTTTTGTATATTTATTTGCCATTAGTATTTCTTCATCTGAGAAATGTGTATTCATCTCAGATGCCCATTTTTGGAGTGGGTCTTTAAATTTGGGAGGTCTGATTTTTTTGAGTTCTTTATATGTTCTCGATAGTAATCCTTTGTCTGAGGAACAGCTGGCAAACATTTTTTCCCACGTTGTGGGTTGTCGTTTCACTCTGTTGGTGGTTTCTCTTGCTGTGCAAAAGCTTTTTAATAAGATGAGATCCTAGTTATTGATTCTTTGGGATAGTTCCCATGCGGTTGAGTTTTTATTCATAAAGTCTTTGCCTACACCAATGTCTTCAAGGGATTTACCTATCCTACCTCCCCAGCAGATTTAATGTTTCTGTTTTAATATTTAGATCTCTGATCCATTTTGAATTTAGTTTAGTGCATGGTGAAAGATATGGGTCTAGTTTTAATCTTCGGCATGTGTAGAGCCAGTTTTTCCAGCACCATTTATTAAAGAGGCTATCTTTCTTCCATTGAATGTGTTTGGCACCTTTGTCAAAGATAAGGTGGCTTAGTATGTCTGGGGTTGTTTCAGCATCTTCTAATCTGTTCCATTGATCTTCAGGTCTGTTTTTTTGCCAGTACCACACTGTTTTTATCACAGTAGCTTTATAGTATAATTTCAAGTAGGGGATTGTGATGCCCCCTGCCTTGCCTTTGTTGCCCAGAATTGCCTTTGCTATTCTAGGTCTCTTCTGATTCCAAATGAATTTTAGGATTGTTTTCTCTAATTCTGTGAGATATGCTGTTGGAATTTTGATTGGAATTGCATTAAATCTGTATAACAGTGCCATCACATTTCTTGAGAGATGGATGTCAGGAATAGCAGCTGAAGGTCTGAAACACATAATACCACAGTTGGTGCATGCTGGGTGCCAGCGCACGGACTTCCAGCCTTCTGCCTGAGTTTAATGTGCTCTTCTATTGCAGCCATTAGCCTGGTGGTTGTTGGCTGCATCCCCAGACAGAGGCCAGGCTCTGCAGGCCCCCAAGAAGCAAGGTGGGGAGAGCCTGAGTGTTAGGTAATCATTCAAAACTTAGTTCCACTTGACAAACACTAGCCGAAGCCTGTACTATGCCAAGGCCACACTAGGTCCCAGAGACATAGATGAATCAGACATTGCCCTGTCCTGATGGGAGGGGTTGAGAGTTCAGAGCAGGAGGCTGATATTAAAGGAGGTAATTTCAGTTGAATGTGATAAGAGCACTGACAAGTTTGACTTGGACGCTGTGGGAACACCACGAGGAAACATCCAACCAAACCTGGGACAGCAACAGGGTAGTCTTGTAGATGAAGCAGCATATGAACTGCGTCATGAAGAAAGAATTGGGGTTAATTGTCCAATGAAGAATAAACGGCCTTTCCAAACAGAGGCACCAGCAAAAGCCTGTGTTTCAATTACAGGTGTTTTAGGATGGTGCATATTATTCAGTTTTGACAGAGTAAAGTGTGAATATGGAAGACAGTAGTAAAGAGGAGACTGGAGACATAAGTGGGGGGCAGTTACAAAAGGTTAAATGTCACGCTAGAAGTTTGTCCTTTATTTTATAGAGGTTTTCAGTATATAGCTCTGGATCTTTGCCTGCGTTTGCCTCCTGGCAGTGTGCCCTTAGGCAAGTGTGCCACATACTGGCTGTGTGCCCTTACGCAAGTTACTGGAACCTTACTCTGTACAGCTGTATTTTTTTTTTTAATTGTGTATTAACAGCACCTGTATTGTATGGTGATTGAATTAATACCTGTCAAACACTTAGAAGAGTGCCTGGCACTTAGAAAACATGAAAAATGGGCCGGTGAGATAGCTCAGCGGCATAAGCGCCTGCCTGGCAAGCGCGAGGTCCTGAGTTCGACTCCCGGTACCCACATAAAAGGAAAAAAAGGGCCGGTGATATCGCTCAGTGGCACAAGCTCCTGCTGGCAAGCGCGGGGTCCTGATTTCGACTCCTGGTACCCACATTAAAAAAAAACATGCAAAACGTTAGCTGTTAAAACCATGTGCCATAGGTAGTAGGGCAGCACTAAAAGTTTGGAGTGGACAGTAACAGGATCAGGTTTGTACACAAGGAAGATCACGCTTATTTGTGGCCAGTGTGGGAAACAGGTTGGGAGACAAAGTCTGGGTGTGGGGAGAGCAGGCAGACTATTGCACCCATAGTTTAATACTCCCTTCATTCAAAGAGAGAAGGAGAACCATTAGGTGCCTTCCAGACGCATGGCTTCATATCCTTTTTAATCATGTAGGCATTATTGCATGTCACAAATATTCTTTGAAAACATGATTTTTAATGACAACTTACTATTTTATCCTATTTCATCTCAATATATTTAGCCAACCTCTTTAGCCAGTTGGGTTGTACCACATTTTACTCTTCTAAACAATACAGAGATGAACATTTTTCTCATCTTTCTGTGGCTCCAGTTCTGCTACTTCTCTGTTTCCATTTGTCTTCTCTCATGCTTGTAGAGTGGACAGTATCCCGATAGAGAATAAAGGAGTTGTTCTGTACGAGGGCAGGGGTCAGGGAGAAAAGTGGGCTTGTGGAACAGGTTATAGGACTGTGATAGGAAAAGAAGGGTGAAACTGTGACTGCCACCACAAAGGCTGCTAGGCCTGTATGCAATGGACAAGAGCCTGTGCAGAGAGAATGGAGATGCTAGTAGAGGGACAAAAGGTTCAAGATAAGATGGAGAGATTGGCTGTAGGGAAAAAGAGAAGAAAACCCTTTCTTCAGAGCCTGGAGGGTAATTTTCAGGGAGGTAGAGAGAATAGTATACCCTGCCCTCCAGTTAGGGTTAGCTGGGGGTTGGTTGCTTGGTTTGTTTTGAGACAGGGCCTCACAATGTAGTTCAGGCTGGCCTTGAACTTGCTGTGTAGCCCAGGCTGGCCCCATACTCACAGTGATCCTCCTGGCTCAGCCTCTTGCGTACTGGGACTACATGCTTTCGTTGCCACACCTGGCCAGCTGGGAGCTCTTAATGACCTGACTTTCTGCTTTATGAAGAGGGTGTGCAAATAGCCTGCTGAGGGTAAAGAGAAGCAGGGAGCATTCGTTGGGGGAATGAGAGGAGACTGGTAAGCTTAAAAACAGAAAAGATCTACAGTAGCTTCTGTGTGCAGTGTACTTAGAAATCAAAAAGAATAAAAAAGTGTGAGTCACAATAAAAAAGCTTTGCCAGGCTGAGCTAGGACAGTTTACAGATGACCTCCCCTGAGGAACTGGAAAGTCTTACAGCACCCCCATGTGGGAGGTTGGGGAAGCCCAGGGTAGAGGCCAGAGGCCAAGGACAGCTATGACCCCCGATTAAAGTGACTAATGACCCGGACCCTGAGCTGGACCACAGTGTACCTGGGCTGAGGACTGTTGGAGTAGATCAAAGGAGGCAGTGGCTGTGGAGTCATACCTTCAGTCCCAGTTGGATGGAAAGTCCAAATCACCTGGAGGTAGCTATGGAAATAAATGGAGAAAGCAGAGATACAGTGTCCAGTGCTACCCTGACCGTGCTGTCTCAGCCTTTCCCTTCCTTTTCTCAGGTGCTGGTACAAGGCTGCCTTTTGGACCCTTCCCAGCGGGAGGTGTTTCTGCAGCAGGTGTATGAGCAGCTCTGCCTCTTTGAGGATAAGGTGGCCACCATGCTGCAGCAGCATTATGATCCCCAGAGCCAGGTGTGTGGGAGGGAAAGTGGACAGAAGGCGCTTGGAAAGAGAGCAGCTGAGGATGGAGGGCAGAAAGAGCAATAAGCAACTAGAGAGAGGAGAGGGGGCAGAAGAAGCCTAGGAACCAGGGGCAACGTGAGCCAGGGACAGGTGTGCTGGTGAGCACTCGTGGTCAGCCCCCTGCTGGAGGACAGTGACTCAGATGCTTTCCCCAAAGATTCCTGCTGAGAGAGAATATGAAGGCCATTTGCTTGTGTTTTTTCACTCCTGGGTCTTCTTCCCCTATGGGTCTGAGAAAGTGATCATGGGTGGCTTTGATCTCTAGTTAGTAGTCATGGATAAAGCTGTTTAGGCTCACTGGAATACCGTGTCCCATTTTGGCCAGACAAATGGCAATTCTGTGTGCCTGATGACTGGTATACAATTCGATTGATTATAAATTATTTCATAATGACTGGGGACCGCTGTACACCTTTCCTCACAGAAACCATGTGGTCAGTGATGGGAAATATGGGAAAGGGCCCTTCTTGGCAAAAAGTGGAGGACTCTAGGCTTTGCATTGCCTGATGCTTTGTCTGGTGCTGGTTCCTTTCCCATCCAAGGTTCACTGGAGCACAGCAGAACCCAGCTGCAGAGTAGGAGGGTTGGGGTCTTCACAGGACTAGGCGTGCCTGGCCTGGGCTGTACTGGGCTATATGTTCTGGTTTTGGGGCCGGGGGTGTAGCTCAGAGGTAGAGCACGTGCGTAGCATGTGCAAGGAGAAGAAAAAATAAATTCTGGTTTTGCTGTGGACAGGGCAACAATTCCATCTCTCCCATTCTATCTTTTTTGTAATTTGGGACCAGGCAGAAGACAAGTGCCCAGACTCAGGGGAGCCCCTGGGCCGCAAGGTGGGAGTCTCCATGGTGACAGCTGATCTTGGGCTGGTCAGTATGATTCGTCAGGGCATCTTGGCGCTGCAGTTATTGCCCTCAAACTCTAGTGCAGGTCAGTAGAAGAATATTGTGGGGAATGGGGAAACGGATCTAGGAAGGCCAGGACGATATTAGCAAAAATAGAGGTTCCCCAGGAATAGTGGGCCCCAGGGAAGGGAATCTTTCCTTCTTTCCAAAGTGCAAGTGTGAGCTAGTATATATCTCAAGTACCCTCAACTCTGATAACCATTAGGGACCCTAGGGGAAGGAGTGGCACTCCAAGGACATCACCTGGGGAGACTGATCTCGCATCAAGAGGAAGAAGCAGGCTTGGCATGGTGGCACATGCCTGTCTGTAGTCCCAGCTACTTGGGAGGCTGAGGCAGGAGGATCACAAGTTCAAGGCCAGCCTAGACAAGTTAGCGAAACCTTATCTTAAAGTGTTTAAAAAACAAAAAGTAAAAAGGGGGCTGGGGATATAGCTCGGTGATAGTGCTTGCCTGATATGTGGGAGCCTCTGGGTTCAACCCCCGGTACCACAGGAAGGTGAGGACAAAGGAAAGGTGTTTGAGGTTTATAAAACACATTGGTGGGTGGACACTGAAGTCTCCAAGGCCTTGTCATTTGGTGGCCTCCCTTTAACCTTGGTCTGGCCAGTGTCTTTAGTCTGACTCTTTTGTTCCCTGCTTCAGGTGTCATTGTGATCACAGACGGAGTGACCAGTGTTCCTGATGTTGCTGTCTGTGAGACACTACTGAACCAGCTTCGCAGTGGCACTGTGGCTTGTTCCTTTGTGCAGGTGAGGACTTTATAGGAAGGAGAAGGAAGTGAAGTATCTCACAAAGTCAGGTATGGCCAATTTTCTTGTGGGCAAGATTTCTCGAGTGAAGCTGGTGACATCATTACCTGGGGGATAGGTATCATGCTCAGAGCAGGTAGTGGTGGGAGAGAACTCTTATCTTTGTCGCCTTTCCTTAGGATTGGAGACATGTTATAGGAAGAAGAAAGAGGAATTTGAAATCTGAGTCAGGTCTGGTTCCATGTACACCATTATTGAAGTTATTGTTTTGGTTGAAAGAGTCAGAAAACCGGGCCGGTGAGACGGCTCAGCGGCTTAAGCGCCTGCCTTGCAAGCGCGAAGGCCCGAGTTCGACTCCCGGAACCCACATACGAAAAAGGGGCCGGTGATATCGCTCAGCGGCACGGGTGCCTGTTGGTGCGCGAGGTCCTGAGGTCGTCCCCCCGGTACCCACAAAAAAAAAAAAAAAAGAGTCAGAAAACCCAGCTCAAACTAGCTTAAGGAAAGAGGAGGGAAAGCATATTCAGGACCTGCAGCTAAATTGGCTCATGAACTATAGGGCAGGAGGCAAGAGCTATGGAAGCAAGCCTGGAAGGGTAGCCATACTAAAGTGTAAAAAGCTGGTTCTGCTGTGTTAAGGAGTTTAAGCAGAATTCTGTGGGTGATGCAGAAGAAAAGTCTCAAGTTTATGTTACAAAAATCACTCTTGCTGCTCAGTGGAGGCAGGGAAACTATTCATTGCAGTTGTCCAGGTAAGAGGATCAGGGGAGTTAGGGGTAGAAAAGTTAAGAAAATTGCCTGATGTGGTGGAGCTTGCCTGTAATACCAGCACTAGGGAGGCTGAAGCAGGAAGATCACTGTGAGTTCGAGGCAGGCCTGGGCTATATAGTGAGGTCAAGGCCAGCCTGAACTGTATAGTGATACACTGTTTCTAAAATACTAGAAAAAAGAGAAAGAGGGAGAAAGAAAATGAAGGGTAGCATCCGTATGGCTTGTGATCAGCAAGACAGTGGGTCACATGAGGGGGAAAGAGAAGTTAAGGATGAGTCCAAGCTTCTGATTTCAGTGATAAGTGGGTGGCAGGCAGAGCAAACAGAAAGAGAAGCAGTTGGAATAGAGGGAGGACAGGATGATGAATTCAGGTTTGTGCACACTGTGTTTGAGGTATCTGTGGTTTGACATAGTAGAGCAGTTAAGATCATCGGGCCTTTGGAGTTAGTCATGCCTGGAATGAGTACTGACTCCTTATTACCTCTGTGACATTGGACACATTTTACCTATAGATTGAATTCATTGTAAATGGAGATTATAAGAGTACCTGCCTTATTGGGTGCAGATGATGCATTTAAAGTGCAGGGCATAGTGTATAATTATGTAATAAATGTCTACTGCTTGTAGCAGTTTCATTTGGTTATGCAGTTCCTGATACTCAGGAGACAACAGTAGTTGAGAGATAGAGATTTAAGATTTGTCAGGCTATAGCTGGTAATTGAGAAAGGGTCCCTGAAGAGCCTTGGGGAGGGCCAATGTTTAAAGGTCTTTCATAGGAAGAGGGCCCTACAAGGAAAGAAGGGAAATAATCGTACAAGAACTAGGAGATTCTAATGTCAGAAAAGTCAGGGGTTTAGAAAAAGGAGTCGTTAACATTGCAAAATGCAGCAGAAAGATCAAACGGGGGGCCGGTGAGATGGCTCAGTGGCGTAAGCGCCTGCCTTGCAAGCGCGAGGGCCCGAGTTCGACTCCCGGAACCCACATATGAAAAAGGGGCCGGTGATATCGCTCAGCGGCACGGGTGCCTGTTGGCGCGTGAGGTCCTGAGGTCGACCCCCCGGTACCCACAAAAAGAAAAAAAGATCAAACAGGATAAGGAATGAAAAGTGCCTTTTGGTTTTGGTGATTAGGAGGTCACAGGGACCTTGTTCAGAGCCATTTCAGTGAAGAGGTGATGAGAAGAATGATTGATGTGGATTGAAGAGTGGGTAGAAGAGAAGGAAGTAGAGATAAGTATTGACACAAGAAATTTGTCTGTTCAGATTAAGTGGGGAATGAGAGGGAGAATAGCTAAAGGGAAGTACAGGGTAGAAGGAGGGGTGTTTCTTCTGTTTGGTTTGGTTTTGTTGTTTAAGCTAGAGGCTTAAGCACGATTCTAAGGGGCCATAGTGAAGAAGGGTTTGAAAGTAAGGGAACGAAAAGGAAGCCTGATGCTGTAAAGCCCCCTAAATTGACAGAAGGGCATCAGCTCTAGAAACAGATAGAGAGGTTTTTTGAGAACAGGCAGGTGTTGTTTCTTTCTTTGAGTCTAGAGGGTAGAAGTGAGGTATAGATAAATTCTGCTGAGGGCTCTGATTCTTCTGTGAAGTAACGCATGGCAGATACCATCAGGAAAGGAGGCCAGCATTGGGAAGAAGGGACAGCCAAAGGAGCAGCTGGATGGACTGTCATGTTTTGATGTGGTATCAGCCTACACAACTGTACACATTTTTCTCCATTGGGCCACCATTGATTGAGCAAGTATAGAGATTATGGTCCTAGTTGGGCTTTTGAAGTAGGAGCAGAAAAATGTGAAGAGGGCCAGGAATTTAAGAGTGAGGCTTATGAAGTAGCTTGAGTGTAGGGTCCCGGCTGAGCTTAGAAAGGGTTAGGATGTATTGATAGACATGGAGAACAGAGCCTGAAGGCCTGACAGATCTGCCCTGATAGGGAACATAAGGAACAGGTGGAAAGAAGCTACAGGGCTAATGCTGTGTTGTGGGATGTGGCAATTTGGGATTGCAAAGGTGGATTCTTTCCAAGTGATACTAAGGTCGAGTGTATAGCCACCATGTAGGTTAGTGGAATAGAGATAAGGGTTAAGAGCTGAGTGGGCTGGGCGTGGTGGCACATGCCTATAATCCCAGTACTTGGGAGGAGGAGGCAGGAGGATCCTTGTGAGTTGAAGGCCAGCCTGGGCTATGTAGGAAGTTCAAGGCCAGCCTGAACTACATAGTGAGACCTTGTCTCAAAAAAAACCAGGGCCGGTGAGATGGCTCAGCGGCTTAAGCGCCTGCCTGGCAAGCGCAAGGGCCCGAGTTCGACTCCCGGATCCCACATACGAAAAAGGGGCCGGTGATATCGCTCAGCGGCACGGGCGCCTGATGGTGCACGAGGTCCTGAGGTCGACCCCCGGTACCCACAAAAAAAAAAAACAAATAAGGGCCGGTGAGATGGCTCAGCGGCGTAAGCACCTGCCTTGCAAGCGTGAGGGCCCGAGTTCGACTCCCGGAACCCACATACGAAAAAGGGGCCGGTGATATCGCTCAGCGGCTCGGGTGCCTGTTGGCGCGCGAGGTCCTGAGGTCAACCCCCCGGTACCCACAAAAAAAAAAAAAAAAAAAACCAAATAAATAAATAAATAAATAAATAAGCTGAGCGGCCAGGGAATAAGTCATCTGGAGCACATTTATAGACATTTTCTACAGAAGCCAGCTAGCAAATATTGAAGCTTTATGGGCTCCTCATCTGTCACGACTACTTGGCTCTTCTGTGGTATGGTAGCATGAAAGCAGCCCTAGACCAGTGTAAGATGAATGGGTGTGGCTGTGTTCCAGTAAAATTTATTGACAAAAATAAGCCATGTGCTAGATTTGGTCTTCAGGTTATATGTAATTTGCCAATTGCTGATCTATAGCATTAGTGTTGTAATTAACCAGAAAGGTCATTTGCAATACAGACTCTTAGTCCCCACCTCAGACCTCTGCATTTTAACAAAACCTCCAGAGGTTATAGACGCACCCTCAGGTTTGAGAAGCACTTGTTATAGACAAACCGAAGTCTCTCAGGATGATGACAGGAAGCCAGTGCTTCAGTTGCCACACATTTTCACATAGAGGAGCATATGTGATGTTGAGGAAGAAGGGCAGAAGATGATAGGCTTGATGGCATGGGTTTCAGGTAGTCGGGCTCAAGGAGGGACAGGCACCGAGCAGTGGTCTCTTCCTGGAGAATGGTGCTCCAGGGCATGGAAGCAGCCACCCCATCCTGTCTCCCTCTTGCTGTTTTTCCTCTCCTGTGCCTCTGGTGGAGCAGGGTCTCTACTCACTCACTTTCTGCAGGTGGGAGGAGTTTACTCTTACGACTGCAGTTTTGGCCACGTGCCCAATGTGGAACTGATGAAGTTCATCGCGATGGCAACGTTTGGCTCCTACCTGTCCACTTGTCCTGAGCCTGAACCAGGCAGCCTGGGTCTGACTGTCTACCACCGGGCATTTCTGCTCTACTCCTTCCTGCGCAGCGGGGAAGCACTGAACCCTGAGTATTACTGCGGTGAGAGGCGGTGGGTGTAGGGAGGGGACTATGGAATGGGCCCAGAGATTATGCAGGCTGGGCTTTGAGAGGACTGAAAGTCTGAGGCTGACTGCATGGGCACTGTTCTCTCCCGGTGGTTTCAGCATAGGCTCTTCTCTCTATAAATGTGTCCTTTTGCCGGGCATGGTGGCGCACACCTGTAATCCCAGCACTTGGGAGCCTGAGACAGGAGGATCACTACAAGTTCAAGCCTGGACTACATAGCAAGACCCCGCCTCAAAAAACAAAAATAAATAAACAAATGTGTCCTCCAGGCTCTCAGCACCGCCTGTTTAATGAGCATCTGGTCTCTGCAAGCAGCAACCCTGCCTTAGCCTTGCGCCGAAAGAAGCACACTGAGAAGGAGGTGCTGGCTGACTTAGTGAGCACTGTGTCTGTTCGGCTGAGGGAGGGCTACAGTGTCCGAGAGGTCACACTGGCCAAAGGTAACTGTCCCTAGGCCCCACTCGTATGTCAAAAATCTCTTGAGAACTGGTGTGTGGGCGGATACCTGCTGAACAACACAGAGGACACCTGTGCATCGCACAAGAGTGTCACCACAAGAGACTTAGCCTGATGGCTTTTAGTTGTCTCCAGGGCTTAGTTCTCTTACAGTGTAGTTTTCCACATTCATCTCCTTTTGCCTAAGGTGAGGTAGCTGAGGGGAGTGTGACGTCCTTAACTTCTGTTCGAGGCAGTTGTCAGGCTCTGGGACTGAAACCTCTGGAACCGTGCTTGGAGCCTCTGGCCAGCCTAAAGTTCCATGGGGTGCGGGGGGTAAATAAGACTCGGTCATAGGCCTGGAGTCCTCTGCCTTCTCTGCTCACTGGCCTTCCTGCTTCCCCTGAAGGAGGGTCCCAGCTAGAGGTGAAGCTGGTGCTGCTGTGGAAACACAACATGCGCATCGAATATGTGGCTGTGGCACCATGGCCTCTGGAGCCTGAGGGCCCTCGAGGGACACGGGTGGAAGTAACAATGGAAGGCGGCTATGACATTTTGCATGATGTGTCTTGTGCACTAAGGCAACCCATTCGCTCCTTATATCGTACCCATGTTATCCGCCGCTTTTGGAACACGCTGCAGAGGTATGTGAGATCACCACCCGGTGAGTGATGCCCCTTTTGTTTGTGGAGGGACAGCTTTGTGAAGCTGGGAAGAGTCACCCAGAGCACCAAGCTTGTGTCCATGGTTCCTTGGTCCCCTGGGATTCCTCTCAACTGCACCCAAGCTGTGGTTCAGGTTTGGCCTTCGTTCTACAGCATTAACCAGACGGACCAGATGTTAGCCCACCTTCAGTCGTTCTCCTCAGTGCCAGAGCATTTCACACTTCCAGACAGCACCAAGAGTGGTGTACCGCTCTTCTACATCCCCCCTGGCTCCACCACCCCGGTAAGTGGTACTGATGCTCCACTGCCTCTTCCACCTCCCCACACTGAGCTCAGGTCACACAGCACTTGGAGCCCAGAACCACCCTTTGTTCCTTCTTTCCCAAGTCTGAGGCACCTGAGCCAGAAGCCTCAGCTTCATCCTTGAAAGCATCTCTCCTCCTCCTTAGGCCCTGGAGAAGAGAAGGATCAAAAATAGAGGCTGTCTTTAGCCGACCACAGGCATCTGACATATTGCAGGGTGGCTAGGTGGTGATATCCCAGCAGGCTGCAAGCCATGTGGCATACCCTGGCCTCCCCCAACTACCTTCATCTGTTTCCAAACACTACCAGTCACCAAGAACTGTGTCCCTGAAGACCATAGCTTCCTTTGTCCTATGTGCTCTTCATACTCAGTCCCCAACCGGCAGCCCAGTCCTGCGGGGATGTGGCTAAGCAGTGTGCACTGGCCTCTTCCTGAAGTCCCGTCCTCCCTCAGCAACATTCCTCCGAAGTCAGTGACATAATCTGGATAGGTTCTACACTCATACTTGATTCAACTTTAAAGGGCTACACAGTTTGTCCCTGGCTCAGTCATTTTAATCCAGCCTTTATGTTGGAAGTCATTTTTTGCCTCTGTCCTAGACTGAGCAGTACCCCCTAGCCTTAAACCATTGCTTTTTCTGACCCCCTGAACTGAGCCTGATGTAGCTCTGCTTGCTGTTCAGAGGTTGTACCCTGGTTTTCCATGAAAGCTCTTTTATGGCCTAATGCTGTCCTTTTTGTCCACAGGTACTCTCTCTTCAGCACAGTGGTTCTGACTCATCCCATGCCCAGTTTGCTGCCTACTGGAAACCAGTGCTGTCCATGGATGCCAATTCATGGCAGCGTTGGCTACACATGCATCGCCTGGTGCTAATCCTGGAGCATGACACGTGGGTACCCTCAGGGCTGGGGCCAGAATTGGGGTAGAGGAGTGAGAGTCAGGGAATAAGGGATGATGGGAAGGGTACCAGATGTTGTCAAGTCTTCCTATTATCAGTCTCTATAACTTTAGGCAGACCTAGAAAAAAGAAGTAGCAGTCTATACTGTCCCCAGGATGGGGGCTGGGAGATCTGATCTCATTCAGTACCCCACTTTCTAGACCAGTCCCCAAGCACTTGCACACCCCAGGCAGCAATGGACGCTACAGCACTATCCAGTGCAGGATCTCGCACTCCTCGCTGACCTCTTTGCTTCGGGATTGGAGCAGCTTTGTGCTGGTTGAGGGCTATTCTTACGTCAAGCTGCTCTCCAGGTAGGCAGAGTGATGTCTCCTCCTCTCTCTTCCCCTATCACCTCATCCCACATCTCCTCTATCCTTAGATCTCACCCTTACTTCCTCCTAAACCCATTTACTTCCAGCCTAGGGCTGCTCACTCCTCCCATTTCTCCCCAGTGCCCCAGACCAGCCCCCTTCCTCCTTCTACATGGTCCGCATCATTTCCAAGGCCCCATGCATGGTTCTTCGCCTGGGTTTTCCCATTGGCACACCAGCACAAGCCCGACACAAGGTGAGCTGGGCCCTGACTGACTCCCAGACCGAGGAGACCTTGGATATAGATAAGCTCCATTTCTCTAATCCCCACAAGGGCCAGGTCTAGTAGGCAGAGGCGCCCCCAGACCAAGTAAAGCTTGGAGTAAAGGGTTCTCTCATCTTGTCTGTGGGCCCCTTCTGGACCTGTAGGAGATGGGAGTAAGGGGTCTGACCATGTTTTCCCACAGATTGTGTCAGACTTGCAAGAGGAGATCCTGCGCCTTCGTTTCCCCCACCGAGTGCAAAGCAAGGAGCCAACACCCAAGGTGAAACGAAAAGGGCTGGGGGGCGTTGGTGGGGGCAGTTCTCCCTCCAAGTCACCCACCATGCTGGGGCCACAGCAGGCCCTGTCTGACCGACCCTGCCTTGTAGTGCTCCATAAGCCACTGGACAAGCTCCTCATCAGGTTTGTGTAGAGTTGGAAGGGAGCCCAAGAGCATGAGGGAGGAATATGAGTAGAGATTGACTGGTAGTTGCCAATCTCTCAGGTATGAGAAGCTACCCCTGGACTACCGGGCACCCTTCTTACTGACACTGGACCCCCCAGGGCCACTGCCCTTGGTGTCAGGCCGCTCAGCTTCATCTAGCCTGGCATCACTCTCACGCTACCTCTACCATCAGCGCTGGCTCTGGAGTGTTCCATCAGGCCTGGCCCCTGCACTGCCTCTCAGCGCCATTGCCCAGCTCCTCTCCATCCTCACTGAGTATGTCACCCGAGCCTGCCAGGCCTCTGGGGCAGGGTTAGAATGAGTGTGGGCTTTGGGTTTGGATACTGGCAGGGAGCCTAAATCAGACACTTCCCTTGTTCAAGCCCCAGTGTCTAATGCAGGGCAGCTGTGCTGCTACCTACCCCCTCCCCCACTTCTTTTGGCCTCTGGGCCTACTTGGACTTTTTGCCTCAAAGGACTACCACTCTGAGCAGGGCCCTCTGTGGACAAGGCTGCCAAGATGGCTTCTGGAGATGGGTGTGTCAGGGGGCACTGTACTGAGTATCTTTTCTTCCTTCATCTAATCCTGGCCTGGCCCTGCCCTGCCTTTGTGGGGCTTCAGAGTCCGACTTTCTGAAGGGTTCCACTTTGCCTGCAGTGGGGAAGGAATCATCAACATGGTCCTGGAGCTTCCAATTCAGGTGTGTGCCACCCCTCATGACACCTTTCCCCAAGAGCCATCATAATTGCAAGGACACTCTGAGCTGGGTGGGGACTGCTATCAACTTTGCCTCACAGGAATCATGTGGCCAGAGAACCAAGGCCTGAGGCCAGAGTCATTGGACTGTAGAGTGAGGGAACTAAGGTTGTGAAGGCCAGAGTTAAGCCAGGCCGGTTTTCTGCACTGGCCAGGATTTGGCCCATATCTCCCATTTACCCACAGAATGAGCCACCGGGGCAGGCTGGGGCTGAAGAGAAGCACACATGTGTGGTCCAGTACATCCTCTTCCCTCCACACTCTACCTCCACCAAAGACAGGTGAGTCTCTGCCCTCTCTGGAAGCTGCTTCTCTGCAAAGCCTTGCCTCTTCCTGTTGTAGCCTAAATGTCTGACTCCCATAGCCTGAGAGGATCTCCATCCCAAGTTGGGACAGGGGAAGCGTTCTTTTTAGATGTGCCATCAGGCAGGCACTAGTCTAAAAGGCTGTGTGTAACTCGTGGCTCTCTTCCACGCCTGCCTCCTCCTGGTTCTCTGTGAGGGTCACTTCCCTTCCACGAGGCAGTGCATTGGATTTCTCTCCCCCGGGCTCAGAACCCTTCTTGTAGCTTCTCGACAGATGATGACAATGATGTGGAGGTGGAGGCCCTGGAGGGTGACTCAGAGCTCAACCTGGTCACTGAAGTATGGGTGGAGCCACAGTATGGGCGAGTGGGACCTGGCCCTGAAAGCTGGAAGCACCTACAGGACTTGACATACTCTGAGATCCCTCAAGCGGTGTGTGACCTCAGAACCATACCCCTGCCTCTTGCCAGGTTGCAGCTCCTTTGGAGACCACAGCCCCTGGGCCCACTGAATCCCTGTGTTCTAAGTGTCCATGACTGACTGGGCTTCCTTGAGACCTGGAGGCTGGGGCTAGGAGGGCTTTACTCCTGTCTTCCGATGTTTCTTCCCTAGCTCCACCCACGGGATGCTGCCTGCATACGCTCCATGCTGAGCTTTGAATACCTTATTCAGCTGTGCCAGAGCAAGGAATGGGGTCCTTTGCCTTCAGAGCCTCGGGTCTCAGGCGGTCAGTGGGGAAGAGGGTCCCCTGGTTGGAATCAGGGAGTCACCCACAAGAAGGCAGCCTCAGACAGGTAATCTATAGCTTATCAGGTATCCTGTCATCCTCCCTCCTAGGACTCGACCAGGGAGGAGACTCCTGTGTCCATGAGATCCCTTTCCATTTTGACCTGACGGGATTGCTGCCCCAGTGCCAGCAGCTGCAGATGTTCTTCCTCCTGCTTTCTAGAGGTGGGTGAACTTACTATCCACTAACCATGCACCTAAGGGGCCACTAAGCCGGGGCATATTAGAGCATTGAGAGCAGGTGAGTCAGTGAAGGACAAGTGAGGGATGGGGCGGGAGGAGGCTTGAGGCTAAAGGAAGGGCTTTGCTGGTCAGGGTGGAGCCAGGGGCACTGGGCAGCAGGAGGCTCTTGGTGCTGAGCAGAGTGTGTGTCGGGCAGAGCCAGAGGGTGTCCCTCTCGCCGAGGGGCCCTGTCCCGCCAACGACATGGTGCTGTGCCTGCTGCACAGCTGCCTGGGGCAGGAGCTGAGTGACCGGGAGATCCCGCTGAGCCCTGCTGACCAGGCTGCCTTCTTGAGTGAGGTGCTGCAGCGGAGCTGCTGTGATCCAGGTGAAGTCCCCAGCATTTTTCCAAGCCACACTCCAGCCCTGCCCTGCCCTTTCCCCCACCCCAGCAGTGTAGTTTCTATCTTTGAGCTCTGGCCTCTGCTCCCCATCTCTTCAACTCAGAGTCCTGCCTCTGCTGGCCCTGCCCTCTCTACCGTCTCGATCTCCATTATAGGTGCAGAGGGGCCACCAGTGGGAAGTCACAGGACCTTGAAGGATCAAGCAGTCAGCAGCGCCCAGGCCACTGGAGACTCAGCTCTTCCTGCCCTGGTCAGCACTGGTTCTTCTCCCTGAGCTTTGTCGTACTGGGCTGAGCCCTCCCATCGCGATACATCCATGTCCAGCTTTCTGTTTCCCTGACACTGAGCACCTTCTACCAGTGAAAGATGCTGTTTTTCCTCTTTGTTCTGGATCTTTCACACCGTATCAAGATGAATCAGCTCAGGTGGAGGAAGGGAACAAGGCGCGGATAGTCCCATGTAGATTGCTCTGATTCCGTTTCTCTTTACAGAGTGTAGGTCCTGAAGCTCTCAGGCCACTTGTTTCTGCCCAGTCCCCTCAGTGGCGCTGCTATGCAAGGCTTGTGAACCCCCAGCATGTGTTTCTGACTTTTCTCCCAGCTACCTTCCCAGGTATCACCTTCTGACCTTGCCCCCAACCCCCACACCACCAGGATACAAACCCCACTAACATCCCCCCTTTGCATACAGACCCCTGGAAATGGCCCACCAGACAGCTCTGATTTATGTCTCTCTTCTCTTCTTCAGATGTCCAGCGTCTGGCTACCTATGGCCTGGAGGGATCCTCTCAAGACGAAACAAAACCTAAGTTTGGGGATTGGAGTGGGACCCCCAGCCTGAAAGATCTGGGAGTAACTGGGGTCAAGACTACAAAGTCCCCAGTCCCCCTCCTTAGTGTAACTCCAGTCAACAGTAAGGCTTCTGACTCTGAGTCATTTAAGCAGGAGGAGGAGGGGAAGCAAATAGAGGGTTTGCAGACCATGGGGCACCTTTCCTGCAGACAGTGTCCAGGATCAAGGAGAGCGGAGCCCGCCCTTCCGCCAGGACTTACAGCCTTACCCTGTGCATCAGGCTTCCCAGACAGAGAGTGCGGATGGGCCCCGGACACGGTGTCCTGTCTACATCTATAGCTGTTCCCTAGAAGCACTGAGGGAACAAATGGTTGGCATGCAGCCCCCTCAGGCACCTCGAGACCTCATCTTCCGGTGAGTGCCCTCAATGTCAATCTGTATCCTCTTCAACCAAGGATCAGGTGCACACTCATGGGTATGGACAGATAGGTTAATGGTCAGTGGCAGGAGCTCAGCTTCTTAGCCATGTCCTCAGCTTCTTGGCCTTGTTCTGCCAGCTGCTCGATTAGCTTCCCTCAGCAAGTCATTCAAACTTGCTGTGTCACAAATATTTTTGGCAGAATCTAGGAATGTTTCATTGGAGTCTGGGTGGCCAGTGAGTCCAAAGTGTCACCCAGGGGCATTGGCCAAGCTCTGTTTTCCCTCCCATTCGTAGGACTCCTTTCCTCGACCATCCCTCCATGTCCTCACCCTGGATGGAGCCCAGGCACAAAGAGGCAGCCACCCATTGTGCCTTGCTGCAGGAGCATGCGCAACGGTGCTACGTTCGTGGTGAGCAGGAAGGCCATGTGAGAGTGGAGGCGGGACTAGAGTGACTGTCTCAAAATTGGTGCTTATGGACTGTTCTGCTAGGACTGTTCCGGACCTTGCAGCAAGCTCAGAATGTGACCTGCCAGGATTTGCTGACAGCAGTAGATGCCTGCGAAGAGCTACTACAAGAAGTAGACATCACCCCTTTTTTGCTTGCACTGTGTGGCTACACTTGGGGTTTGCCACATGCACCCCCAAGCCCTGGTCCTCTCAGCCCTGGGCTCTTCAGCAGCAGCATAGAGGAGAGCCTAGAGCCTCGGGAACGAGCTATCCTGGCTTCTGAGTCCAGGTTAGGATTGTTCTTGAATGATATCAGAGAGGAGTTGCCAAGAGGGATGGGGGACATCACAGACTAAGTCCCTATAAACAAGGACCTTCCAGTGCAGGGCTATGCACCACAGAGGCAGCAGAACTTTGTCGCTGGCTTCCTGCTTCCCACACAGGCTGCTCTCTCCTGTTTGCCTCTGGAAGTAGTCTTCCAGTGCTCCCCATCTCTAGCCTAGGGGTGGTCTGATGAGCTTGTCAGGGCGAGGGGGTGCCCATTTGGCAAAGGGAAGATAGAAACTTGTTCTCAGGACCTCTGTGCAATAATAACATTCTCCCAGCTAATCTGTATGTCATAGAGACCCAAGCTCTGTATTTTGCTCACTCCTGAGTCCCTAGCTCACCTTAGGGCTTGACAGATTCCTGCAGAAAAAAGTACTGGAGGGAAGGAGAAAGGCAAGCAAGCAGGCAGAACTGCTATCCTCTGTAGTGTGTTGCCACGGGGGAAACAAGAATTAAAAAGTAGCAGGGACGCTGAGGACGCTTAGCTCGGAGCTCCAAAGAGGGTGCTTGGCTGGAGCTAGATCCCCTGCTTGTCATGCCCGCCCAAGTGAATGCATTTTCTTCCCACCAAACCTTGCTCTTCCACCTGTCTTTTCCATTCATGGTGAACAATCCCACCCTCCACCAGAGACAAAAGTTAGAAAACTGGGATTACCCTTACTCTGTTTCCAGCCCTTAAGAAATGGAGAGGTTAGAGCTGGAACGGTGGGTTGGTTCTTCTGGTCTCTTTCACCACTTGGGCCATTATGCTGACATACTGTAAACAGAGGCAGGTATGTGCTGCTCCCCAGTTGGTGGTTTTTAATACTGGTGCACCTCCTGTTCCCATCCAACCATTCAGCATAGAGACTGAGGACCTAAGCGAGCCTGAGTTCCAGAGCACTCGTGTCTCTGGCAATCCAGACCCTGGACCGGAGATCTTTCTGACAGATGTCTGCCAGCTCAGAGGAGAGACGCACGATGCCCTTCATGG
This sequence comes from Erethizon dorsatum, assembly GCA_028451465.1. Classification (NCBI taxonomy): domain Eukaryota; kingdom Metazoa; phylum Chordata; class Mammalia; order Rodentia; family Erethizontidae; genus Erethizon; species Erethizon dorsatum. The sequence goes on along the minus strand of CM051827.1, from coordinate 100,233,817 downwards.
CCTCATCCAGGTGTGCAGCTTGAGTGAGGGCAGAGAAGGGCAGAGTGCTACTTGTGTAGGGGCAGGCAGTGTTCTCCCCTGGGTTGAGGGAATGTGTGTGTCCTGGTAGGATAGTGCCTTCGAGGAGTGGCTGACATCATAGCCTCCTTTTAAACCCCACAACAGGAGAAATTCCTGGAGATCAGTCGCCTCCATTTCCACACAGTGCCCTCGAATCCCCACTACTTCTTCTATTGCCCTCCATCTAGTAGGCGAGAAGTAAGTGCCCTTCTTCCTTCCCTCCCTCATATATCCAACCCAGAGCCCCAGAGGTCCTGTTTGGCCTGCCTGGGTCTCCTGAATCTTGGTTCCCTGAGGCATGTCTTTTTTTGCCCAGGATGAAGGTCCCCGGGATCCAGTAGACAGAAAAGTCAGTGACCTGGAGTTTTCTGAGGCTGAGCTCATAGGAGAAGAAGGTGTGTGGGCAAGTGGGTGAAGATGGGTGAGGCTACAACAAGCCAGGGTTCCGGGGCCTCCACCACAAGCCTTGCCCATTGACCATGTGCCTGCACCACTAGGAGACACATCTGCCTACTGTGTGGTCACTGAGAGTGACCCAGAGCTGGAGGTGGAATACCGTGAGAGCCGTGAACCAGACCTGGCACATACTGGGCTAGACTCTACCTCGCTGTCAGATGCAGACACTGTGAACCCGGATGAAGATTCCTTTAGTATCTTGGGGGGCGACTCCCCCATTGGGCCTGAGAGCCTCATGCATGACCTGCCACCACTCTTCCTGCACCTCACGTGTTCCGTGCGACTGCGTGGGCAGCACAGCTCAGTACCTGTGTGCAGCCTGCCCACCTGCCTGAGTGAGTTTGGGGGAGCCCAGGAGAATGTCCCAGTACACCTTGTCCACTCGTCCAGGAGTGGAGAAGAATCTAGCACAGTGGTGGCGAACCTATGGCACATGTGCTGCAACTGGCTGTTGGTTGTCATTGAAAGCTCTAAAAGGTTCACCATCACTAGTCTGGGAGTGTGACCCATTAGCACTTAAAATTTGGACTCACGCTTTTCCCAGGAGCCTCTAATTTCCCCCTTTTATAGGCCAGGTGCTTTCCAGTCTAGAGGGCCCTTTGATTGGAGGCCGAGTTCCCCTGAGGGACCTCAGTGTCACTCTAGACATCTTCGTGCTGACCTTGCCCTTGGAAGTGGAGCTTCCCCCATCCTCGGACCCTCAGCACTATCGGTATGGTGGCAGGCTCGAGGGAGTGGGGGGCTTGTGGGAACAGAGGCATCATTAAAAGAACTAAGGGACCTGGGAACTAAGGTGACCTTGAGGAGGCCCAGGTATTCTCTCCTAACCTTTGATTTTTTTTTTTTTTTTTTTTTTTTTTTAGACAGCATCTCACTATGTAGTTGAGGCTGGCTTTGAACTCACTTTGTAGCCCAGGGTGGCCTTGAATCCTCCTGCCTCAGTCTCCCAGGTGCAGGGATTACAGGCATGCACCACCATGCCCAGTGCTAAGCTTTGATTTTTGCTCCCACCCTGTTCAGGTCTACATCTGAGAGCAGTGCTTCATTCCCACGCTCCCCAGGGCAGCCATCATCTTTAAGGTCAGATGATGGCCTGGGGCCTCCACTGCCACCCCCAGAAGAAGAGAGGTACATTCTTATCTCCCTTTCACAGTTCCTCATTCCTCCTTCTCAGTTTCATTTTCTGGCAACCAATATCTAAACCTTTCATTTAGGCACCCAGGACTGTCTAATTTGGCCATGCCCCACAGATTGGCTATTGAGACAACTATGAGTGAGGTGAGGGCCATCTCTCCCCAGCGTAAGTGATAGCCCCCTGTGCTATAACTGATACCATTTCCATTATGTGAGTGAGATACCTCTCTCAGTCTGTTATCTTCTACTCTGGAAGTGTGGTGATGCTTCACTAGGCAAGGGAGGTTTCCTTTACCACCGCCTGTGTTGCTCTCTCACTGTAGATCCGCTGGTTGTTAGAAGATGAGATGGTGGGGGCACTCCGAAGAGGGGGCATTCCCCAGAGCCCTGCCCTGCACCGAGTAGCTGCACATATCCATAGCTCTCCTGGACGTTCCACCTGCCTTCGCCAAACTCTGCCACTGAGTTTTGTGTTTGGGCCTGAGCGTTCCCTCACACAATTCAAGGAGGTAAGCTGTCCTCGGAACACCGAATGGTTCTTTGAGGCCCATCCCTCTCTGGACCCCAGGCCCAGGATTGGAAGACCCTATCTGAGTTGAGTCCATAGAATTATCCCTCGTGTCTACTTCCTCACCGTATTGTCTGCCCCTCACCACTATGTCTGACAGCCCAATTCATTGGAGAGAAACCCAGCTTCTAACTTTGTCACTGGGCCTGTTGAACCTTGGCAAGTCACTAAAACTTTTCTTATCTCATCAGTGGGCAAGGTGGCTGCTTCACCAGGTAGCTGGAGTGTCTAACAAGAAAGTGTAGGGCACTGTGTGTAGGGAGGACTGGTCTTGCCTAAACTACGACCTGGTTTCCTGCTCCCCAGGAGTTCCGCCGCCTCCAATTCCCTGGTCATGTTCTGCTTGAGGACCCTGACAGTGGCTTCTTCTTTGTGGCAGTTGGCCAACAGCCAGGTGGGTCCCATGGGGAGCCCCCGTCAGCAGCCTGGGCTTGGCACAGCCATGAGGATAAGGCTGAAGGTGTTGAAGGGGAGGTAAGTCTGACCCGGTGATGGAGGGTGGAGTGGTGGGTGTGTAGAGCTGTAACTCAGTCCTGACTTCCTGCCCCTCAGGCCCTGATAGCCAGTCCCCAAGCCCTTGGTTCCCCAGAAGATTCTGAGAGCACTCCTGTCATCAGCCTGCCACAGGGAGGTAAGAAAGGACTTGGACAGCAAATTCTGGTGGACTTGGAGCTTTCTGACCCTGCTTCCATTTTTGGAGGAAAGTCCTAGTCAGGATCAAGGAAGCTCCTGGCCTCTCCTTCCCTACCCAGGAAGTCAGCCTCCGCCCAGCTGGGGACTAAGCCTTCTGTCCAGCCAAGGCAGTGTGGACTCAGACCACCTGGGTAAGCTGGGGGCAGGGTGGAAAACTGGTGACGGTGAGTGGGCTTAGGCTGTACAGGGGAAAGGTCTAAGTGGGGGCATCAAAAGGGATTCATTTGAAGGGGCAGTCAAGCCTGATGCACTTGAAGACTCCTGAGTCAGGCTCAGTTAAGGATGGGGTTGAACTTCAGCGTATTTGGCACAGGTTACGATGGTGGCAGCAGCGGCTCAGACAGCGAGGGTCCCAATGAGACCCTTGGTGAGAAGGTCCCCTTCACACTGAGGACTCCACCTGGGCCAGCACCTCCGATGCCTTCACTCTCAGGCCTCCCTGGACCCTGCCTGCCTGACTTTTGGCTCATCGTTCGTGTGCTGCAGGATCGTGTGGAAGTGTACGCACATGCACAGTAAGTGGGAGCCAGGGTCTGAACCCTGGCACTGATACCTCCTTTGCACCCTGAAGCTGGCACTAGCTGCTCCTGTACCCTAATGCTGATCTTGGCCTCTTTTTCCCTGTTCACACAGTGTTGTTCGCCAAATTGTTAATAGTTGGCACTGACAGCTTGGGTAGGGACCTGACTTGTATTTTAAGGTAGGGGCTTCCAATGTCTTCCCGTCTTCTAGCAAAGCACATCGCTCTCGACTTTCTTAATGGAGTTGAAAAGCCAGTGGAGATTTTGGCTTCTAGCTGAGTATTAAGAACATCTACTGTCAGAGCAGTTTCAGAGGTTGAAATACAAAAACAAAATAGCCAGGTGTGGTGGTGCACACCTGTAATCCCAGCACTTGGGAGGCTGAGGCAGGCAGAGCACTGCGAGTTCGAGGCTACCCTGGGCTACATAGTGAGTTCAAGGCCAGCCTGAACTACATAGCAAGACCCTGTCTCAAAAAAAACCAGGAATAGCTATCACTTAACAAGTGCAATATGTAGGCACTGTTCTAGCGTATTCCATAGATCAGCTCATTTAATGTGTACAGCAACTGAACATAGTAACATCCTTACGGTGTGGATGAAGAACTCAGGCACAGGAAAAATCTTGCCCAAAGTCACAGTAAATGGCATAGCTGGGATTCATAGCTAAGCATCTGCCTAAATACTGCTCTGTTTTGTGGGCTGGGGTTGAGAGAAAGGAAGACCACCGTCCTGACCAAGATCTGAGAATAAAGAAGAGGTGTGCTGTGTGGTGGAAGCTTCCTTGTGGTGCCCATAGGAGGGAGCAAGGCAAACACAGAACCCAAGCTTCTAGAGCAGAACTGCTCTTGAGAATTCCATTTTCCCCATTTCCTGTCAGGTTTCCTTCCCTTTGTCTAGTCTTCCTTTTTATGATTTCCCTTGGGCTCGGCTTCATGACCTGCCCTCCCACTCATGACATTTAATCCCTGCCCCCGCTGTAGTTCTGTGTCAGTTCTGTGCCCTCCATTGCAGTTCTTCCTTCCTAGGAGCCTGACTCGGGAGGATGGGGGACCCAGCACTGAGTGTCGCCACCTGCAGCAGCTTTTGGTGAGGCGAGTTGGGGAGATCTGCAGAGAGGTCAACCAGGTGAGCACAGGCAGGAGCAGGGCCCTCCAGGCACTGAGACACAGACCAGCTAAGGAGGGGGTTCCCCAGAACTTGACTTTTAGAGGCTGTTGGTCCATCTCAGTCTCAGTAATAACTATGGGATGTTTTCTTCCTTCCCTCCTCCCAGTTACTGGGATGCTGTTACTCCCCCAATTACTTACAAAGTGGCATGCTCTCAGCCCACACAGCTAGTCGTGGGTCACTCTATCCTTCCCTCCCAGTGACAGAGCTATCCCCTCTCCTTGTACTCTGCTAGCATTAGGGATTTAGTGTAAATCAGAGGGAAACTTTGTCTCTATGGTACTTATGTAGAGCAAGGGAGGTAGACCTTGAACAACTAAAGTACTGAGTTATTTCAATGAGAACTGTGAAGAATTCTACAAAGGAGAAGCAGAGATTGCTGTGAAATCATATCAGAGGGATCTGACCATCTAAAGTATCAGGGAAGGCTTCTAAAACCATGAGGCCTGAAGAATAATGACCAGATTCTGCAAAAGGGAAGGGACAGGGCCAGTGAGATGGCTCAGCGGCGTAGGCGCCTGCCTGGCAAGCGCAAGGGCCCAGTTCGACTCCCGGAACCCACATACGAGAAAAGGGCCGGTGATATCGCTCAGCGGCACGGGCGCCTGCTGGCGCACGAGGTCTTAAGGTCGACCCCCGGCACCCACAAAAAAAAAAAAAAGGGACAAGTGCTTCTCACTGGGTTTGCTCGTAGAGCCCTGAGCTGTCACTGTGGGATGCCATCTCTGATCACGGATGTTCTCAACCCCTAACCACCACCCACGTATGAGAATACATTTTGGTTTTCTGACACCTTGCTCCTTCTCCCAGCGACTGCTCCTTCAGGACCTTCATGACAGTCATGTTTGTAACTCTCTCCTGGTGGCTGAGAGTGAAGAAGATCTGTGGAGAAGCGAGACCCCCTTCCACTCCCGCCAGCGGGCACCACTGCCCAGCGATGGTAGGGCCCCACCCCACTGCCTCCCTCAGAAGGTGGTCATGCTGCCCTTTCTTTTACCAAGTATACTGGTGAGAACCTGAGAGCAGGTCCTCAATACTTTGTCATTGGTGCCAAGTAATAGAGAAAGAAAGCATGGGTCTGTTGGGGTTTTTTGTTGTTTTTTGTTTTGGTTTGGTTTGGGTTTTTGAGATAAGGTCTCACTATGCAGTTCAGGCTGGCCTTGAACTTTAAGCAGTCTTCCTGCCTCAGCCTCCAGAGTGCTGGGATTATAAGCATGTGCCACCAAACCCATCAAGAATCCATGAATATGGATGCTGCTAGTTTGTCAGTGACTTTCATGAAAGTAGTTTCAGTGGGGAAATGGAATCGAAACCAAGTGAAATGAAAAAGTGAAGATAGGTAGAGCAGAGAGTAACTACTCCTTCAAGTACTTTGGCAGTGAGGGAGAAGAGAAAATATATGGCAGTAACTGAAGGACAATAGGGGCAAGGAAGGACCTTTAAAATAAGGTAAAGCTGGGTGTGGTGGTGCACACCTGTAATCCCACCACTTGGAAGGCTGAGGCAGGAGGATTGCTGCGAGTTCAAGGCCAGCCTGGGCTACATAGTGAGCTCAAGGCCAGCCTGAATTACAAAGCGAGACCCTGTCTCAAAAATAAATAAATAAAATAAAAAATAAAATAAGGTAGAGATTTGAGTGTGTTTATGTTCTACAGGAAAAAAGCCAGTAAGGCAGGGAGAGTTTAAATAAGAGGAAAGAAGAGATGATTGAAGGACACCAGGCTATGACCTGTCTTCAAGGGTATGCTGCCACCAGGTCTTGTTACCCAGAATACTCATCTTTCCCTGGAAGGGAAATAGACAGGGATGAGGAGTCCAGGGGCTGTTACTTCCGAGGTGAGAGAAAGCCAGAGGGGAGGAGGTTGAGAACCCATAGAAAAATTGGCCTTCTGATTGGCTGACCCTCCAGACAGGCAGGCGCAGGGCCTCTTTGGGATTTCTGGGATTTCTGGTGTTGGTAAGGAGACATGATAATCTCCTGGAGGCGGTGGCTGAAGTCTTAGCACTCTGCTTCTTTCTCTGGCTCCTGATGCTCTCTCATCTCAGCCCTAGAGAAAGAACCCAATTATGTCCTCCTTTCACATGTCTCCCTTCTGCTATAAAAGTAGAATCAAACCACTCCTATTTTTAACACTCTCAGGCAGACCTTTCTAACATCACCAGGAGAATGTCTGTCAGCACATGGTGGGATGGTCTCCACATTGAAGTAAAATCCCCGTAATCAGTCAACCCCCATGGTTTTGAAGGCAGTTTTTGCAAAGTAAGAACAAGCCAGGACATGGAAGCACTTGTACTTGAAGATGACTGCCAGCAGCCTGTAAGACCAGTCAGAATCCAGACATACCCCTTCCTCATTTGTGTCTTTGTGCTTTTCACCGAAACCCTTAGCAACCAGCATTCTGTGCCAGTTTCTACACAGAAGTTCTGTAGCCTCCTGGGTACCCTACATGCTGCTGACACTTGACAGCAGTGTGTCTGGGAAACCAAACTGTCACCTCACTACTGGAAGGTTTCTCATCAACCTAGAAACCTGAAAAGGATCAAACAAGGCATTGGACTGTGGCCATGGGCTCTTGGATACTGCCACATCACTCTTTGGGATATCTTCCCCACTCAGCAGCTGGTGTACATAAGCAACCATAGCCTTTTTATCTAAATAAGGTTACTGTTGTAACTCCCTATGAGGACAGTGGCTTGTAGTGTCACTGATGTGTTGTGACAGGACCAGAACCCTTTGTCATTGTTTTCAGGATTGCCTCATCCACACTTCTTTGCTTCTTCCTGAGCATCCTTGAGATAGTTCTGAAAGTCTCTGTGCTGTGACTGTCTTCCTAAGGGCCAGTCAGCCAGTTCCCAGGTGAGCAGGCCAGAGAGAGCAGAGCTGAGTGTCCTGTTGCTAATCTCTGCCCATCTAGATTATGCTGCTGATGAGAGCTGTGCACCCCGAGGGTACCTGGCAGCCATGATGCAGTTTGTTCCTGGCCATTTCTCCTGTGATGTTGTATGGGGAACTGTGATCCGAGTCCACTCACGCCTCAAGATGGGGCCCAGCATGGGGGTGTCTCGGGGTACGTGACTAGCAGGAGAGGGCAGGTGGCGGTGGAGGATCTGGGGACAGGAGTTTCCTCAGCCAGCGTTGCTCCCCCAGCTATCCAGGCCCTGCGGTCTGTGCTCAACGCCTTCTCTGTGGTGAACAGGAAGAATATGTTTGTTTATCAGGAGCGAGCAACAAAAGCTGTGTACTATCTTCGGTATGTGGGCCCTGGGAAAATGTGTTAAAGCTTAAGTCAGGGATGGCACAGAAGTAGACGTGTCCAAACATTTTGCCACTCTTTTCCAGGCTCCTGGAGACATCCTGCAGTGACCGGCCATGGGAAGGGGATGCTCTGCCCCCCTCCCTTGCTCTGTCCCGAAGCCAGGAGCCCATCTACTCTGAGGAGACTTCGGCATGTATCACACACACACACAAATACCCCCGCCCAGCACATGCTTGTTGCCCTCATACTTTGCTCCCTGGAGCTGAGCTCTGACCATAGTTGTCGCTGTAGGGTTCCCGTTCCCCCCTGGACATGGCTTCCAACCGTGGTTCAGATGCGGCTCGCCCGGTGGGCCAAGTGGACAGACATATCCAGCTGCTGGTGCATGGTGTAGGGCAGGCAGGTAAGGACTGTGAGGGGTTGAAGAGTGAGCCATGATGTCCCAGAGTTCTCTGGGACTTCTCTCCGATCCTCTTCCCCTCTGCCCTGGTTCCTTCCTCCAGTTCCTGCAGTGCTCTGGGTTTTGCACAAGCAGGAGCTGAGTGGGAGAGGACAGATTCCAGTGGTGTTGAAGGGGTTGGATTCTCAGCTGATTGAGACACAGCTTGGGAAGAGGAGCTGAGAGACTACAATATCGGTGGCTCCATGGGCCTGAGAGAAGGGGTGGGCTGAGGTGAAGACGATGGGTTCATTTTGGGGTGTGTTGAGCCTGAAGTATCTGAGATTTATAACACGTTTAAGGCTAAGGCCATTATATACTCTCTCTTTTAATCCTTACAATATACCTATGAGGGTGTTATAACTCCCATCTTATAGATGAGGGCACTAAGGCTTTGAGTTAAAACTCAGGTATCCAGAGTCACAGCGGATAGCTTGGTAGAACTAGAACCTGGTGCCCGTTCCCTCCAGAACTGGCACACCTATGCCTCCAGTATACAGGGGATTGTTGGAGTCGGGGGTTTAAAGGCTGATGTGGAGAAGCTGGAACCTCTTCCTTTGTCCTCACCTCTCACTATGGCTGTGTCAAGGTCCTGAGATCACAGATGAGCTAGTACGGGTCCTGCGTCGGCGCTTGGATGAGGCCACACTAGATGTCATCACAGTCATGCTGGTCCGGAACTGCAAGCTGACACCAGCTGATGTGGAGGTTAGCTCCCTCCCAGACTCTAGCATCCTTCCCAGGCTTAACTGCAGGTGCTGGGGAATCTAGGCTGGAACCTCTGCATTCAGCTCTGACCCCCTCTTCCCACTCTGCAGTTCATCCAGCCCCCTGGAAGTCTCCCCTCAGAGGTGCTGCATCTGGCCCTACCCACCTCCTGCAGGCCCTGGCTTCCTGCCCTGGCCTGGTACCTGCGGCAGAACCTGCTCATCTTCCTTCACTCTCCAAAGTACACAGACAGCAACAGCTGGAACCACTTCCAGGTGAGATTGTCCTCACCTCTCTGTACCCTCATGGCACCTGTGCCCCCTGCGTCCCTGGCTGTAATTGTTTTCTAGACCCCCTATGCAGTTTTGCCTATGGGCCTCTATACACTCCGCCTCCGCACACCTTCCTTATTGGCTTGTGTCTTCCTGTGCTCTTGTGTACCTGTACCCCATTTCCCACAATGGACCCCCATCAGTCTTAATGCTCTATGGCTGTTCTCTCCCCAGCACCCACTGCCACCACAGGGTGGTTTCCCTGACTTGGACATCTACTTGTATAACAAGCCTGGTGGACAGGGCACTGGAGGCAAAGGTACTGTGCAGGGCATGGGCCTGTGGCACTACCAGGTATGGAAAGCCTTTCTCATCTTGTGCCTGAGAGGGCCTCCCCCAGCCTTGTAGCTGAGGGGGATCTGGAAGGGAAGGTCTGCAGGTACCGGATATGAGCCTTCTTGTGGATTTCTATGCAGGGGTCGCCTGCATCACTCTAGCCTTTGTGGATGAAGGAGGGGCCCCCATCTCACTGGCTTTGTGGCCTCCCTCTTCTCCGGGGCCCCCAGTCCTGCTACAAGAGGAAGAATTTGAGCAACTGACTCAGGTCATTCGCTGCCCGGTTTTGCTGGATAATTCTTCAGGTGGGGCAGCTTGGTCAGAAGATGGGGTGTTTAATCAGTGCTTTGGGAGGCAAGGCTATGAGTAGGGCGGGACCTAGGGGCATCTCAAGTGACCTCATTCTTTATTCTAGCTCAGAGTGGGGCCCCACGGCTTCGACTGGATGTGTGGGAAAAGGGAAACATTAGCATTGTGCAGCTGGAGGAAAAGCTCCGGGGAGCAACTCGTCAGGCCCTGGCTGATGCCATCCTAGAGTTGCGGCTGCTGCCAGCTTCACTATGTACAGAAGACACACCCCCAGGTATACAGGTCAAGACATTTCATTGGGGTTCAGAGAATGTTGCAAATCTAAGCAGAACATTGTGGCAGGTGAGGGTGCAAAAGTGGGGTTCTGAGAAAGTGCAGAGGCCCTATCAGAAATACACATTCACGGTTGTCTACCACTTTGTACACCAAAGTGAAATATAGTACTAGCAGAAATGAACCTAGGCAGCTGGTCCCCCACTTAGGGAGGGAAATAACCTCAGGAGCTCACATGCAGACACATACATACTGACACATGCTGCTGCACACTGTCAGTTGCATACACTCACTCACAGGCAGACTAGGGGGCAAGGCACTCTCGTAGGGGTCTTGGGGCTACCTTGTCCAGAATGGGGATTAATGATCAGTGATAGGAGTCATTAAGTAATGTCTGGTATCTACAGGAGGTTTCAGGAGCGTGTCCTTGGAAGCCAAGAGCTCTGCAGGCCAAGCTAGCACCTTTCCCCCTGCCCCTGTCCTTGGGGAACCTGTGACTCCACCCAGCAAATCTGGCCGGCGTAGCTTCTGGGATATGCTGGTAATGGAAGGAGGTGGTGAAGCTGACCTCTACCTTCTTACTGCCTCATGTTTTCTCCTACATTCCACACCAGTCCCCACAGGTTTCCTTTGAGATAAAACCGCTTTGTACTTTGGGTGGGAGTTTGCAGAACATGGGAAGCTCTTACTGACAGTGAAATCCCCCAACTTACTAAATTCTTTCACTTTCATATTTCTTATTGGATCCCTACAACAGCCTGCAAGATAAGTACAGCTTGGGGCCGGTGAGACGGCTCAGCGGCTTAAGCGCCTGCCTGGCAAGCGCAAGGGCCCGAGTTCGACTCCCGGAACCCACATACGAAAAAGGGGCCGGTGATATCGCTCAGCGGCACGGGTGCCTGTTGGCGCGTGAGGTCCTGAGGTCGTACCCCCGGTACCCACAAAAAAAAAAAAAAAAAAAAGATAAGTACAGCTTTTACCCATGAAGAAGATGAGGCTCAGGACAGTGACAAATTTGCCCAGGGCAGTTCCCTCAGCCTGCGGGGAAGCCAGGGCTTGATCCCAGGCCTCTAAGCTCTCCAGGCTTGTTGCTGTTCCGCAGGCTCCCTCCTGCCCACCCCCCACATAGCCCTTTCTTATTTGCTGCATTGCCCCCAGAGTAAAACAGAAGGAGGAGATTTGGGTTCCCCCAAAACAACTGATGACATTGTCCTGGATCGGCCAGAAGATAATCGGGGTCGGAGGCGTCATAAAACTGAGAGTGTTCGGACTCCAGGTGGAACTGAGCGAGCACCAGGCCCAGATTCTGGAGCCCAGAGGCAAAGGTGTGTGTGTGTGTGTGTGTGTGTGTGCGTGTGTGTGTGTGCGCTGTGGTGTTACAGGAGGGTACAGGTGTGAAGTCACAGACAGGTGTTTGGTTTGTATAAACATACATTGTGTCCTGTATGGATGTGACATTCTTAATCTTGCTCTACCTTTAGACGCCGGACAACACAGCTAGAGGAGGGCGAGGTGGGGACCCTGAACCCTGTGTTTGCTCGTATCATTCAGCGCTGGATGGAGTTTATGGTTCAGATTGGTGAGGCCCCAGCCCCTCTCCCATCCCTCAGCCCTCTGGCCAAGTCCCCATCCTGCAGCCCTACAGTGACTTCTCTGCCTTCTAGGTTGTGCCTCAGTGTCCAGAAGCTCCACCCACATGGTGTCCCGATTCCTCCTTCCAGCCATCCTGTCTGAGTTCACCACTCTGGTCACCTCAATGGCTGGAGACACCAGTGTTCGTGTCTTTGAGCAGCATTTGTGAGTTTGGGATCTCATGGAATTGAAGGGACTTTACCCTGACACCTAAAAGCTGGGCCTATAGGAAGCCAAACCCATGGAGATTGAGCTGAGAAGTGGGAAATGGGTCAGGGAATGGGACCATGGATGTTCTGTCTTCTAACTCCTCCCTCCCAATAGTGGTTCAGAGCCAGAGATCTTCAGTCCTTGTTCCCCTGGGCAGCTGGGCCCAGCTTCCCGTCCAGCAGCTGAGCGGCATCTGCTGGTTCTAGGAAGGAACTTCATGCAGTGGAGGAGACCAACCCAGCAGGGTGAGGGCCTGGCTGAGGGGAGGGCAGGTTCCGGAGACAGATGGCTGGTCTCTGACCCTATGGGGGGCAGGGTAGAATCAAAGGAAATATGCCCACAGACCCCTATTGTGCCCTCACCTATCCCATAGCTGCCAAAGCTTTGCAGCGCTTTGAACCAGGAGGTGATGGGAGCTCAGGGCGAAATGCTCCTCGGCAGAGGCTGTTGCTGCTAGAGGTTGTGGACAAGAAGGTAAATATGGGCTCAGGCCCTGGGCGGGAGGAGGGGGTCCTGTCACCTCACTGACCCTGATCCTGACCCTGACCTCCAGCTACAGCTGCTGACCTATAACTGGGCTCCAGACTTGGGGGCAGCATTGGGCAGAGCACTGGTTCGCCTTGTGCAGTGGCAGAATGCACGAGCCCATCTCATCTTCTGCCTGCTCAGCCAGAAACTCGGGCTCTTCCATCATTACGGCCAGTTGGACTTCCCTGTGCGAGATGAAAAGGTGCCCACTGCCTGTTTCCCTCTAGTTCTGCCCACTGAGAGATCAGTTAAAGGAAGCAAGGGAGAGGAGACAGAGAGGGCAGAGGTGGTAAAGAGAAGTCAGAGGGATCCTGGGGTGTGAGAGAGGGTCTGGGGGCAAAGACTGTGAGCTCATTGTGCTGCTGCATCTCTCAGGAGCCAAACCCATTCCTACTGCCGACCATGGAAGTGGAGACCCTCATCCGGAGTGCAAGCCCCCCACTGAGCCGAGAGCAGGGCCGGCTGAGTGGGTCCTCTCGGGGTGGGGGTCCCCATCCCCTAGATACATTCCCCTTTGATGAGGCCCTGAGGGACATCACAGCTGCCCGCCCAAGCTCTACACTCGGTCCTGTGCCCAGACCTCCCAATCCCATCACTTACCATGGACAACAGTTCCTGGAGATCAAGATGGCGGAACGCAGAGGTAAGGACCCGGGCCAGACAATGGGAGGGGAGATCTGTGCAGTCTGGGAGGGAGAAGGTGACAGCTAATGCTTCCTACCCCCAGAGCTGGAGCGCCAGATGAAGATGGAGAACCTGTTTGTAACCTGGCAGCAGCGTTCTGCCCCAGCCAGCATGCCCATCAGCGTGAGTGACCCCACCCCGCTTCTTCCGAGGAGATCCCATGACCCTTCCCTGGCCACTGCTCCAGTGCTTTCTGCCCTGTGTCCCCAGGCCGGAGAGCTGGAAACCCTGAAACAGTCATCACGCCTGGTGCATTACTGTGCCACAGCCCTGCTCTTCGACCCAGCTGCCTGGCTGCATGGACCCCCAGAGACCTCTGGGCCCCCTGAGGGACAGGTGAAGCTAAAAATTCCCAGATTTCTCCTCCGAGATCCCCATTAACACCCCCATCCCTACTGCAGTGGCCTCCTTTCCTCCACCCCCAGGGATATGCTTGACAGTGGGTCAGCCTTAATTTCCATTCCCATAGCGGCGCCATCGCCCTGAGCCAGGGCCTGGGAACCGAGAGACCCCTGGAAGCTGCGAGTCTTTGGATGTGCCTCCACCAGGAGCCCGTGAGGAGCCTTGGCTGAAGGAGCTGAGCGTGGCCTTCCTGCAGCAATACGTGCAGTATCTCCAGAGCATAGGTTTTGTGCTTGTACCACTGCGGCCCCCCTCGCCCGCCCGCAGGTGAGCTCTCCTCTCCTCTGCTGCAGGCAGGATCTCACATGGCTCCCACTTGGACAGCCTGGGCCTTGTACACATTCATCCCACCGGGCCAGCACACATGCGTGAGGGCTTGGACACTTTCATTCATGTCCTGTAAACCTCAGGCAGTTCCCCCACAGAACCATGTGCATCTCAAAAAGCTTGTGCCCAGCCACACCTTGTGTTTTTACGTGCTTGTGTATATCCACACACACGACCCTTGTACTGATTCGTGTCCTGTGCATCCCCCGGCCTCTCCTGAGATTTAGTATGGCTCAAGGTAGACAGACAGACAGTCCATTTCTCTCCAAGGACCTCTTCACTGGGCCTGCTTACACCACTATCCATGGCCTAGTCTGTTTTGTTTTGTTTCGTTTCATTTTGTTTTGTTTTTGCAGTACTGGGGACTAGACCCAGGGAGTGCTGAGACACATCCCCAGCATTTTTTTTTTTTTTTTTTTTTTTGAGACAGGGTCTTGCTAAATTGCCTAGCCCAGTGGTGGTGAAACTACAGCATGCATGCCACAGTGGGCTGTTAGTATCATTGAAAGCTCTAAAACATTCGCTGTCACTGGACTGTGCTGTCCTTGAACTTGTGATTCTCCTGCCATAGGCTTGTGAGCAGCTGGGATTATAAAGGTGTACCACTGCACCCAGCCACCATGGCCTATTCTTGATATTGCTCACTCCCTGGCCAGTACTGAGCCTTTGAAAGGAGGCAGCTCTCTCTCACCACCCTCCATCTTCCCTGTGCTCAGTGGCAACTCTGCAGCCACCTTTCCTGGTCTAGGTCAGATCTGAGGCTCATTTTTGAAGTGCCCACTCTGTATTCTCCTCGGCATCTGGTCCTCCCATGTCTGTGCTCCCACCTTCCCTGTGACTATGTGGGAATAATGATCTGCTCACATTTCACAGTTACTTTCATGTCTTCAGGTCTGTGACTTTATCAAGGCATTTTCTCAACTCTCTGTTTTCAGTTAGATGCTTTTTAAGTGTAAAATGTACTTCTTCATTACTCAAGATACCACCTTGGTCCAGAAAGCCAGTTCTGACTCCTTGGTACTTTTTAGTAATCAGCTCTCTACTTCCCAGACTTTCTCTTTTTCTGTGGACATTCTGAAAAGAAAGCATGCCTGCACCTCCTGGGGTCCCCTACGCAGCCCCCATTTCTCAGTGGCCAGGGTGGCCCCTCTACGGTTCCCAGGAGATCTGCTCAGGTTGCTGCCCTAGATAGCCAGTGCCCAGTTGTAGGAGTTTCTAGAAAAGACTGTAGTTTATACCTTCTATTCAGTTGTGTTCTTCCTCAAAATCTAGGTTTCTTTTGACAAGACACTAGAGTTAAAAAAAAAAAAAAAAAGAGAGAGACACTAGGATAAGAAACTATTTCTAGAACAAAATTTAAAGTCATGCCTTCCTTTATCACCAATGGTCAGCCATCACTACTTAAGTTTTATCCTGATTTTCTTGAGAATGAAATAGGACATTTCTTCTGCCAGGAACTTTAGCCCCCAACAAGCATTCCAGCAGTTTATAGCTCCTTGGTGTAATGAATGGAACCCACTCACCCTTTCTGTTCGGTCCTTGGTCACAGCCCTTCCCTTCTTCTCATCTCTCTTTGCCTCTGAGTTAAGAAATGAAGAATACTAGGCCTATGAAGCACTGGCACTGTCATTCCTCAATCAAAAGGGAACCACTTTTCCTCTCAGAGGACAGTTGCTAACCAGGACACCAAGTGTCTCCTTGAATTTTCCTAAGGAAATTTTTGTTTCCTTGAATTTTCCTAATGAATTTTTTTTGGAGACATTGTCTTGCTATGCAGTTCAGGCTGATCTTGAACTCACTCTGTCACTTAGGCTTGCCTCGAACTCACAGCAGTCCTCCTGCCTCACCTCCAGAGTGCTGGGATTACAGGCATGCGCCACCACGCCTGCCGCTTATAATGAAATTTTAGACACACATTGCCCTTTCCCCTCCCTTGACTCCCTACCCCCAGCCCTCCGTGCCCAATAATGGAGAAAGAAGCTTGGTCTCCACCTCCCTGCTGAGCACATCCACCTTGCCCACACAGCAGTAGCTGCTATAGACAGAGCCCTGCCCTGGAGTCTAGATGTAGACTCCAGCCCTGGCCTTAACACTTGCTCTCTGTGGGCCCCTGAGCAAATCCTTCTGTGCACCTGTTTTCCTCTCCTACAAAATGACTCCATGTAAAATAGTCATAACCCTTCATGCCCTAGCCTGCCTCTCTTTTTTTCTGCAGCACCAGCCGGCTACGGGCCATGGCTATCCTTGGAACAGAGGGTCGAGGTTCCTTCTCCTGCCCTAAAGTCAAGACTGAGGGGAGCCCCAAGGTAACTCATTCTCATGTAATGGTGAAGTCAGCAATGCCCTGGACACAGTGTCACTGACTCTCAACTATTTCTGCAAGCCCTGATGTCACTGACTTCAGACTGACACAGTTAGAGTCAGGGACCCAAGTGACTTCTGCCCTCTGAGTCAACACTACCTCCTTTGTGCTTTCTGCAGAGCACTGGCTCTCCAGTCACCACCTACCACCTGCAGCGGGCACTGCCTGGGGGCATCATCCTTATGGAGCTGACTTTCCAGGTAAGTGGGGGGAGCACTGAGTGGGAAGAGCCAGAGCTGCCTGTCTCCTGCCTTCCTGACCTCATCTCACCCTACCTTCAGGGCTGTTACTTCTGTGTCAAACAGTTTGCACTGGAATGTTCTCGAATCCCAATGGGGCAGGCTGTCAACTCTCAGGTATGTGATGGGGACAGGGGAACATTGGGTGCCCAAGGCTTAGACATAGCACAGCACCAGCCTGCTGTGGACAGTATGGCTCCATGACTCATCTAGTGAGCAATAAAAATAATACATTGGGCAGTGTGGCCCCATGGTTGGTCCAGTGCTGTGCCTGGCTAGGTCAGTGGTCATTCTGCATGCTAGTGCTGTGACTGGACCACCTACCAGTCTGACCCTCGGTACTCCAACACTGCATTCACCATGGCACCAGCAGAAGGCAGTCTGGCACAGTAGCTGGTCCAGCCCCGTGGTCCTTCTGGTACTGACAGTAGCTGACGCAATGGTCATCCATAGCTGGACAGTGAGGACATTGTAGCACAGTGATAATGTGACATTTGTTTAGGTCAGTGTCACACACAGTCCTGGCCTAACCATGAGTTGGGGACAGCATTGTCAGTACAGTCACTAACACTTAGGATGAGGACCGTCGTTCTGACCCACAAAGTGTGCCCCTGGCACTTAGATGTTAATTATGTCCCCGTCAGTCTGCTTCAAGGCAGGGACTCGCCCCAAGAAGCCCAAGCACTCAGGAGGGCTCAGAGTGCACTGAGGATTGAGTGAGGCCAGGGACCTGAGGTCCTTGCTGTACTCAGTTAGTTCATCTCCTCTGTTGCCAGGAATGCCCCAGGCCTTCTCATCATCTCACGGGTACTTTCTCAGAGGTTAGGCTCTGATTAGTTCCAGTAGAGACAGCAGACTCCTTTGTGTGGAGCTCTTCTGTCAGGACAGCTCACACCCAGGCCTAGATGGTTGCCTTTCACTGGAGCGTGCACACCTGGTCACAGGAGATACAGTACAAGATAAGATGACCCAGAAAGGCATGGCGACTTTATGTGCAGGAACCTAGCCGGACCAAAAGGACGGGCAGGTACCCTTCACACTCCTGTGGGATTGGAAGGAAGGACCTACCCATTACTCCCCTGAACTTCTTTCTGTCCTCCTTGTCCCTGATCTCAATCCAGCTGGGCTCTCTGTGACCCTGTCATCTAATCTCTAACCAGCTCAGATTTCTAAATTGTATCACG
This sequence comes from Erethizon dorsatum, assembly GCA_028451465.1. NCBI lineage: Eukaryota > Metazoa > Chordata > Mammalia > Rodentia > Erethizontidae > Erethizon > Erethizon dorsatum. Next base: position 100,216,054 of record CM051827.1, on the reverse strand, counting down.
ATGATCATTGTTCATTAAACATTTAGTGGGTATACTAAGTGGAGAGGAACAGTGTACTCCTCTACAGATGAGATTTATAGACGTTAAGTCATTTGTCCCAGGACACACAGCTGGTCAGTAGAAGTCTCAGGGTTGAATTCTAGGTCTCTTTGATACCAAGGCTCATCCTCCTTGTAATAAATAGTTCATCACACTGCTTTTAACTTTGGAACTGTACATTGTCTCCATGGTAGGTGAGGAAACTGAAGCACAGAGAGATTGTGACCTAACCCAAGAGTGTACAGCTAGTCTGACTCTATCTGCAGTCATTTGTTTCCTGTCCTACTCACTCCTAAGCCCTGTGACCCCAAGAGTGGCCAGACGGCTTCTGCCTTTCCAGCGCCACACATCCAGTTGTTAACATGGTCAGTAACAGTGATTTCCAGCAAGGGAAGCACCCTCCCCATGTCTCCGCCTGCTTCCTTCTCCTGTCAGTGGTTCACTCAGGCAAGCCCATCAGTCAGAGGAGACCCACCGGCCTTGCCCCGGCAGGGCATTCCAGAGACAACTGTAGGGATGAGCAGGAGCCAGCTGGGCCTGGGGCAGGGAGAGCCGTATTCAGGCACAGGGCACAGGCACAATGTGTAGAAGAGAGATAATGTGTGTTTGGAAAGAGCAGGTAGATTGATGGGCAAAAAAAGCTAGAGAGAGGGGAAGAGCCAGGAAAAGGTTTCTAATAGTAAATGCGCACCTCCCCTGACCACCGCCTGATTTACCACCACACCATCTTCTAGTGTACTTCGTGCTTTCTCATTTATCCTAATAACTTCCACAACTAAACTGTAAGCTCCTGAGGGGAGCTTTGTTTGACTTCATTTCTGTTTCCCCACTGTGTCCCCTGTACCTAGAATAGTCACTGGTAGCACATGGTAGACACTTACTCAGCAGACATTTGTTACATTGGCAAATGTGGGCCAGACTCCAGTGGAGTCTGGGACACAGAAAAAGAAGGCTCAGTCTCTCAAAGTGATCCTCTTTTTGTATAAACCAAGCGTTCAACACAGCATTAAAAAGAGAGAGTAAGAGGAGGGTTTTGCACAGAAGCTGTGCTGGTGGAAGGCCTCCACTGGGCCCACAGGAACAGGGAGGAACTATGGGCTTTCTCCTTTCCCTGGAAGGAAGGAAGGAAATGTAGATTGGGCAGCCTGTGCTGCCGCACCTTACCCCACCTCCTGCTGCCCCTCCCCAGCTGTCCATGCTGTTCACAGAGGAGTGTGACAAGGTGCGGGACCTGATGCACGTGCACTCCTTCAGCTATGACTTCCACCTGCGCCTCGTGCACCAGCACGTGCTGGGCTCCCACCTGGCCCTGCGGCACGGCTACCACCTTACCACCTTCCTGCGGCACTTCCTGGCCCACCACCCTGACGGACCCCACTTCGGCCGCAATCACATTTACCAAGGTCAGTGCCCAAGGGCAAATTAAGGAGACCAAAAAAAAACAGGCCACAAGGTGTCTCCAGGCCAGGACTGATGGGAGCACCTCCCAGGCACGTAGTCCTCTGTTGTTTACCATTCATATCCCTCATGCCTTGTCTCAGTGCTTCTTTTCTGTGACTGTCTCTGTCTTACCTTCTTCACAGTCAGTTTCATATAGGGTTAGGGCCTTATGTCATGTGTACCTGCCCTGTGCTCTGAGCCGCTTTCACCCCCATCTCGATATCCTCCCTGAGGAGCTCCCCAAGAAAGCTGAGCCACTCTGTCTGCCAGTCAGAGCCTTAGTGACTCCCAGCCCCCATGAGGGTGCCTGTCCCACACTTAGTGCCTACTGTTTCCTTTACCTTGCTCCTTAGGGACATTGGAGCTCCCCACACCACTCATTGCTGCCCACCAGCTATACAACTATGTAGCCGACCATGCCAGCTCTTACCACATGAAACCACTGCGTATGGCCCGCCCCGGGGGCCCGGAACATAACGAATATGCTCTGGTCTCAGCGTGGCACAGGTAAGACTGGAAGGGCATCCAGCACACACACTGGTGGGGCTGAGATGGGGTCACACTTGCAGTAGGGAGACCTGTGTTTTCTTCGGCAGAAGGAATGGTATTGATTTCATTAAAACCTCAGAACTGGGCCGGTGAGATAGCTCAGGGGCATAAGCGCCTGCCTGGCAAGCGCGAGGTCCTGAGTTCAACTCCCGGTACCCACATACGAAAGAAAGGGCCGGTGATATCGCTCAGCGGCACGGGCGCCTGATGGCACGCAAGGTCCTGAGTTCGACTCCCAGAACGCACATAAAGAAAAAAAAGGGCCGGTGATATCACTCAGCAGCATAAGCACTTGCTGGCAAGTGCGAGGTCCTGAGGTCGATTTCCGGTACCCACATAAAAAACAAAACAAACAAACAAAAAAAAACTCAGAACTGACATTTCCCCAACCCCTGCTGCACAGCTCTGGTTCCTATCTGGACTCGGAGGGTCTTCGCCATCAGGATGACTTTGATGTGTCTCTGCTTGTCTGTCACTGTGCTGTACCCTTTGAGGAGCAAGGAGAAGCTGAGCGGCATGTTCTGCGGTCAGTAGATTCTCCACCCTGAACGTACCCATTTCCCAGCCCTCCCCTGCTCTCACCGTGTGTGTCTGCTGCTGTGATCCCCACACTCCTGCTCCTCATCACACAGGCTCCAGTTCTTCGTGGTGCTCACTAGCCAACGAGAACTCTTCCCCAGGCTCACCGTGGATATGCGCAGGTTCCGGAAGCCAACCAGACTGCCCCCTGAGCCAGAGGCTCCTGGGAGCTCTGCTGGTAGCCCTGGGGAGGCCTCCAGCCTTGTGCTAGCCCCTGGCCCAGCTCCCCTGTTCCCACCACTGGCAGCAGAGGTGGGTATGGCACGGGCACGGCTGGCTCAGCTGGTCCGGCTGGCTGGCGGGCACTGCCGTCGGGATACCCTCTGGAAGCGCCTCTTCTTGCTGGAGCCACCAGGGCCTGACCGACTGAGGCTAGGGGGGCGCCTGGCCCTGGCAGAGCTGGAGGAGCTCCTCGAGGCAGTCCATGCCAAATCCATTGGGGACATAGACCCCCAACTGGTAAGGGACTGTGGGCTCCAGAACGGGCTGGGATGGGTGCCAGGATTCCACAGAGAGTGCGGGGAGTGAAAGTGTCTCAGCTAACCCTGGCACAGCAGATTCAGACCTGTAGCCCTCTCCCAGGACTGCTTCCTGTCCATGACCGTTTCCTGGTACCAGAGCCTGATCAAGGTTCTCCTAAGCCGCTTTCCCCAGAGCTGCCGCCATTTCCAGAGCCCGGACCTGGGAACTCAGTACTTGGTAAGTCCCCCGCACCTCCTCTAAAGGGGAAAGCAGAAACCTTCATCAGAGATGACAGTGTCCCCTCTAGGAGCCCCAGCTTGACCGAACAAGCTCTGCACTGGAGCGTGGCCTAAATAGAACGGGACTGCACAGACACACGGGAAACCTTTGAGCACCAAGCTCCACGCCCAGCACATGATCTGTGGAGAATTCAGGAGTGCGTTGCACTCGGGCTCACCAAGAGCACACTTTGGCTTGAGATCCTAGGGGCCGAGCGCTGGAACTTCATCACTGGGTGGTCACAGAGGCTGGAGTCCCCGGGAGCTCTGGGCTGTAATGCCTGGTTGCTCAAAGTGTGATTCTCAGAGCAGCAGTGTTACTTGGGAGCTTGTTAAGATGCAGACATGCAGGCCCTGCCCTACACTAACTGGAGGTCTGCAGGTCAGCAGTATCCCCAGGTGACCCGTGTGCACATTGAAGTCGGAAAACACAGCCATAAGGGCTAGGTAGAAAGCAGAGCTACAGTGGTGGGAGAGAATTAGAGACTGATGAGAGGGGCCCACTGAGAGCTGTGGTTCAGGAGAGGAGGCACAGAAGAAAAGACTGCAAATGAGAGAGGAGAAGTTGGAGCCTGGTAAGGGGCCAGGCAGCACAGTGCTTGTAGGGAAGATTTGTTTCCAGTGTATAAAGGATCATCCAGAGAACTGAGGTCTGTGAGGACAAGGCTGCAGTGGTATGGACAGTCAGGGTACTCCTGCACTGTGGGAATGCTAGCAGGGGTGGGTTTGGGAGAAGAGTTCAGCTTGGGACAGGTTGATTCTAAGGCCCCTGGGCACCTTCACTGTCTAGAGACAGGAGTGTCGAGGACTGGAGCTCAGGAGAGAGATTAGGCAGCAGCCATGTGAACAAGTGCTGAAGCCTTGGAAGAATCCCAATGCCGGACATCAGGGGCTAGCTCAGGGAGCTCAGAGTGGGGCTGTGCCAAGGGTTGAGAACCTCCCTGTGTTGACTGGCATCAGTGCCTGGCTCAGGGCAGGCTGACTGGCAAGCCAGCAAAAATGCAGACTGAGGCTCAATTTGGAGACACAGCCCTGAGTGACCTGGGTGTGTGGTGGAAAGAGGCCTTTGCTTGTCATCCCATGTCCACCAGCTGCCCTGCAGGAAGGTCTGTGCCACCTGAGGTGAGGCGGACCTCATTCTCCATCCCATTTCCTCTGTCACTCCAGGTGGTACTGAATCAGAAGTTCACTGACTGTTTTGTGCTAGTGTTTTTGGACTCCCACTTGGGAAAAACGGTAAGAATAGGAACCTTTGTGTGAGCTTAGTGGGAAGCTGTAACCCACATCTCTACTTCAGAGCCCGCTGGGTCAGGGTGCCCACTCTTCTTGAGCCCTGCTCCCTGTCCCCAGCTTGGCCTCCTCTGACCACTGCACCCCACCGTGTTCCCACAGTCTCTGACAGTGGTTTTCCGAGAGCCCTTCCCTGTGCAGCCTCAGGATAGCGAGAGCCCCCCTGCACAGCTGGTCTCCACCTACCACCACTTAGAGTCCGTCATCAACACAGCTTGTTTCACCCTCTGGACCCGCCTCCTCTGAGGAAGTGAAGCACTGTCACTGTTGACTCATGGATCTCTTAAGTTGTCCACTTGTGGCAGGACTGACCTGGGCCCCAGTGAGCTTCGACATGGTGATACCAAAGGCTGTGTGACTGTGTCTGGGGATGTGCTGCCACAGCCAGACAAGAACTGCCCTCCCCAACGCTGACCAGCCCAGGACTCCAGAGGTTCGGGTCTACTCTGAGGGGCCCATCCCTGCTCAGGCTCCTCAGCCCTTCCAGAGGGGATGACTTCTTCCTGTCCACCTGTCCACCTGGTGACATCCTGGGAGTTCTTCACACCAGGTGGCAGGCACTCACCCCTCAAGCGCTACCTGAATCCTGCCTTCCAGTCTTCGGTCACTGTCAGCCATGTGCCCCCTTAACCCTCTGGTCTTAATTCCCACTTGGACATCACTGCTGGACATTCCCATTGAGATAAGAACCTCAGTTCCAATCCCCGCTCTGCCTTGGAAGCATGTGTGACCAGCGTCAAGCCCTTTTACTCATGGACCCTTGGTTCCTCATCTGTAAATAAGGAAGGCTCAAAAGTTCTCCATCTCCACAGCAACCCTAGCACCAACCAGAATACTGGAGCATGAGCTATGTGTCCCTTCTCAGTGGCAGGAAAGCAACCCAGAGACACAAGCATTAGACACTGTGTGTCCCCCACCCCTATAACATACACATATGAAAGATTTCAGCAAGTCTTTAATTCAGAGGAGATGCAGATGCTCAGTCACTGTCCCAGAGAGGCATGTGGGTGATGTGCAGGACCTCACTGGCCAGCCCATGGGTGGCCCCGCCTATCCCAGTATGAACGGAGCCAACTCAGACCCTCTACTGTGTCTCCTGCAGGGAGAGGGAGGCAGTGGCGTCTCAACCCACAAGAAGAAAAACAGCCCCTGTCTAATGCCTTTCCCTCCAGAGCCCTTTCCCAAGGCCATGCCTGGAGCCTCACCTTGAGGCCGATACTCGCAGCCCACAAAGCCTTGGTAGCCTTCATCTTCCAGCAGCTGGAATAGGTAGGGGAAGCATAGCTCTCCGGGGCTGCCTGGTTCCCCTCGGCCTGGGACCTGTGCTACCTGCACATGCCCTGGGGACAGATGTGGGGAGACATGGGACTGGGCTCCTGCTGAAGCCTGAGGGGGACAGTGGGAGCTTAAAGGGAGTATGAGGAAGCACAGCAGACCAGAAAGAAAAAAGGGAGCCCCCTCACCAACAATGGGCAAGAATTCCCGGATATTTCCTGTCAGGTTTCCATCCATGATCTGCCAGTGGAATATGTCCTGGGGAAGAGAATGTTAGACCCCTCAGGGGCCACCCCACCATTCTTCCCAGATTTGGAGAAAATGGGCTCTCTGAGAAGTGCCCCTTTGTTCCACTCACCATCTGTAACTGGAGGTTGGGTCTTCCAACCTTCTGTAAGATGGCTGCAGCTGGGGAGAAGCCAGGGAGGGGTCGTGAGACAAGGACAGCACAAGAACCAAGAGGGACAGGAGACAGGGCTGGGGTCCTACCCTGCTGGGGTGTGTCCAAGAAGTACTGGGGATCAGTGATTCGGGTATTAATGGGCTCCAGTAGTCCAACGAGGTTCTCCTGGCACCATGTTAGATGCTGTGAGTGAAGCTCCTCCCCAAGTGTCCCTCCTTGGTCACTGCCCAGCACCTCACCTGTCCTGCCCAGCCTTTGCTTTATCTCCCCCCACTGTACACACACAAGCATATGTGTCCACCTCTCACCTGAGCCAAAACCCCAGCTGCATGCCTCAGGTTCTCCAGAAAAACTGTCTCCATCTCACCCCTGACTGCTGCTCCATCAGCTCCCTGGGGTACTCGGCCAGCCATCAGATGGATCCTATGGGGAAGAGGATGACGGAGGCCTCACAGCCTTGGCTCACCATGTGCTTCTCACCCGGCCAGCCCCGGCCAGTCTCCAGCCCCTCAGTCTATACCATGTGGGCACCGCTGCTGGGAATCCCAGCGGCCCAACACTCCTGTGTCAGCCCAGGCCAAGTCCTTTCCCAGGCACCTTCTTAAGTTAACCCATCCTCCTGGCTCAGGGACCTCAGTCCATTACTCAGCCTGCCCTGTACTGCCCTAAACTGCCCTTTCCCTTGGTCCTTTGCGGCCTATAAGCATGCCTGACTCTTGCATTTTAAACATGTTTTGACCCTTATCCTTGGGCATTCCGTGCTGCTTGTCTCTACTTCCTCGCCTTGTATCTGTTTCTTAGCCTCTTCCCTTGTTTTCTCCCCCACCACTCACCACGCAAGTAATGAGCCCCTTTGTCAGTTCCTTCTCAGCGAATCTACTTGACCTCTGCAGGATTTGATATTTAATTGCTCAGTCCTGCTTTGAAGTTTCCATCTCCGCCCATCACCTGATCTCTCATGGCCACATCCCAAGTTCAAGCAGACTTTCCAGGAATTCAGGCCCTCCCGACCCCAACAGGCCACATCTCCAGCCTCAGGAACTTGGCCGAATACCCCAAGCTGCCTCTGCATCCGCCCCCGGCATCCCTGCGGATGCCCACCCTACTCCATCCAAGCGTCTGGAGCAGCTTGCTCCCATCCCGTCCCGGCTAGCGCCACCCCAAGCCACAGCCCGGCTCCCGCAGCTTCCTAGTCGCCGGTGGATCACAGGCTGTTTCTGCTACTGTGGCCCTGATCTGACTGAGCTCCCAGCATGGGGTCAGATGAAAGCGTGGCAAACAGAATGACACACAGATCAAACACAAACGGCAATTTACAAGGGACCGGACTACGGGGGAGGGCAAGTTGGCTCAGGCTCCTGCGCCTCCGAGCTGGCTGGCGCCCTCTTCCTGACCTACGGCCACAGTGGGGGACACGGTGGGATACCTGGGGCAGCCCAGAGTCTTGGCGTACAGCACCGCCTTCTCCAGCCCCTCTCGGAAGGCCAACTGTCTCCCGGGCACGGCCCCCAGCCCCATCTCCCCCTTCTCCTGGTCTCCTGCGGAGAGAACGGGCCTCATTCCCCGCTCGGACGCCCGCGCCCCCCCACGGCCCGACCCGGCCCGGCCCGCGCACCCGGCGGCGTGTTGATCAGCACCAGCCGCAGCCCCGCAGCCCGCGCCGCGTGCGCCAGCGCCTCGGGCGGCTCCGCGTACGGCCAGGCCACCTCGGCGGCCTCGAAGCCCGCGTGGCCTGCAGCCCGCAGCCGCTCGAGAAGGCCGGGGAGCTCGGGGAACAGCCAGGACAGATTGGCCGAGAAGCGCAGCGGAGCCATGGCGCGGGCCGGGCGGCGCCGGGCGGGCAGAGTCCACGGGAGCCAGAAGGCGGAAGGGGCGGGGCCCCGCGGCCGGCCCTCCCGATAAACGGAGAAGGTTTTGTGGTCAGAAAAGCAACGGGTGACCGAAAGGGCCTTTTTCCCCGCGGAAGAAGGGGAGGACGGAGCGAGGCCTGCGGGGAGCGGTGCCGCGGCGCGGGGGGGAGCGGAGCCGCGGGTGCCCTGGCGGGGAGAGGGGAAAGCGAGCCGCCCCGGCCCGGTAGGAATGCAGGAAAGTGGGCTGCAGCACTTAGCGTCTCCATGAGTTGTAAAGAAGCTCTCGAGGGCAGGGGGTGTCGTTCAGTGACAGTGCCTGCCTAGCAAATGCAGGGTCCTGGGTTCAGGTCCCAGCGTTGCGGTGGCGAGGGTCATAAAAAAGATCCCTTCGTTAGAAAACATTTGGAAACTGATCAAAGAGCTTGTATACCACCAACTAGCACACCACTAGCCCGTTAACCTTTCCTTACAGATTAAAACATGCAAAGTTTTTCTTAGAAAATTCTGATCAATATTGTATTTAATTTTACAGACTTTTTTCCCAAGTAATATTTTGTGGGCACTTCCCAGTGTTCTTCGCGTCTTCAAAGACATTGTGTTATTTGCTCCTTGTCGGACACCTAGACAGCCCCATTACCTGTATCAATCCTGCTCTGTGGCTAGCACCGTGTGTGTTGTGTGGTTGTGTGTGTGTGTGTGCTGTAAGAGCACTTTAATGCACCTCTTGGTCCCCGAGTCTGTCTTATCCTTAGATTCCTTTTGCGGATACAGCGCTTGCCTGACCTCAGAGTTTGCCCTTTTCAGGGGAAACTGCCCCATCACTGGTTTCTGCACTGAGAAGCTATGGGCTTCTGTCCCCACTTGGTCTTACCGATTGGGCCATGGGAGGACATCTGATGCAGGGCAGCCAATCCGTAGATTGGCATGGCCAAAGACCTTTTACTTGCATGGTTTGGAGGGATAATCTGGTCGATCAGATTCTCCTATCAAGAGCTCAAACAAGGAAATGCTGAGAATGAAAACTGATGACTGGGACTGTAGACTAAATAGGCAGGGGTTAGCTGGTGGGGGAAATCTAGAGCAGAGGGGAGGGTAACAGTGCTGTGGGCCCAAACCCACAGCTGCTCCCAGGTCTGTGCACCTCCCAAGGCTGGAACGTTTCCACTTTCCTGGGTTTCCACATCCGTACAGCTTCTTGATGTTTCTTGAGGTAATTTGAATTTCATCTACAATAATTCAGCTGGGCAGATTCTTACAGGTAGAATTATATGGCTGAAAAATAAGAACATGTTAAGTTTTTCATGGATATGCTAAATTGCTTTGCAAAAATATAAATTTATACTCCAACCCATGAGTTGCAAAGTGATTTATTTTCTGAGCTAATGTTGACAGAAGATCAAAATGCACCCAGCATTCCTCTTCCACCATTTGTTCTGTCACTGCTCAACCCCTTCCAAAGTCAGGGCTACTTAGCTGGGCATGGTGGGCCATGCCTGTAATCCCAGCACTCAGCAGGCTGAGGCAGAAGGATTGCCACAAATTCGAGGCCAGCCTGGACTACATAGTGAGGTCAAGTCCAGCCTGAACTACATAGCAAGACCCTGTCTCAAAAAAACAAAACAAAACAAAAACAAATACAAAACCAAGTCAGATCCGCTCAGACACCTAGGGTCCAAGCTCATCTTGCAGTTAATCCAAATGCTTGGCAGTTTTCATTTCTTGAGCTCTACGTCCAAGGACAGACACCAACAGCTAATACTGATCAGCTGATTTCTTGCCCATTTGGCCTTACACTTGGACCTTTGCCTTGTCCTGGAACATGTTTCTTGAATCAAGTCCAATCAGGATGTGACCTCGCTAAGTTTAGCATTTAATCAATCCTTACTTCAATCCGTACAGCAGGTTTACAATCCAAAATTGACAATCCAGAGTGATACCTAAATCCCTTACTATGCAAATCCTGTTAAGGCCTTAATAACACCACTATCTCCTGGAACAAAAAGTGTCAGGCCCACAGTGGTCTCCCTTTTTTCTTGTACAGTATATCCTTTAAGGCAGCAGAGATGGTATATAAACTACATGGGCATGACTTACTTTTTCTCTTAATTCCTTTATATTACCTTCACAGAATATACTAAATATATAAGGAGTACAATGTCCATGAAAATTATTTTTCCCTTGAGTCTCACATTTGTGTGTGTGTGTGTGTGTGTGTGTGTGTGTGTGTGTAAACCCATGCTAGGAATTGAACCCAGGGCATTGTGCATGCCAAGCATATACTCTACCACTGAGCTACACCCCCAGCCTGAAAATTATTTTCTTTGCCATTTTATTGTCTATACCCATACCACTTTGCAACACAGGGATGACAGTAAGTTATTATTCCAAATCTTGATTCTTTGCAGTTCATTTTTACCCAAAAAATTTGGACAGGTGTGATGTTTAGTTAAGGTAACAACAATCTGTAAACACTTGCACGGACGATAGCTAAAACTTAAATATAGAGTTCAGAATCTCTTTTGATCACTGGATAGCACTTGCCAATACGGTAAAACATTACAATTCATGTTTGAAATAAAATCAAAACCTCCAAATGCCATTTAATGCCTTCCAGATTTGCAAAAATGAAAAAGTCAGACAGCATCAAATATTGGATAGGGTTTAGAACAACTGGAACCTTTACTCAATGTTGATAGGAAAGTAAATTACTACACCCACCTTGGAAAACAATTTGTCATTTTCTCTTAAAGCTGATATGCCTTTGATCCAACACTTCCTTTTCCAGGTGTACTCTGGGAAGATTTTACACAAGTGTGCCAGGAACGAGCTCAGTGATATTCATAGAAGTGCTATTGATGAAGCAAAAAGATGGAACTAACCCAAAAGTCCATCCAGACACATTTAGATGAGTTGTCATATAGTCATGCGATGTTGTATAGAAAAATGACAGGAAAGCTGGTGGCTTGAATAATAACTTTGAGTTTGCTCTTGTGTTGGGGCAACGTGTGAGGAGCTTAGCGAGGTTTGGTTCAAACTGAAAACATCAGTGTAAAGTCATCAGATGGATAAACTTCAGAGCATAATCTTGAGAGAAGTGCATACATATGTGACTCCATTTATATAAAGTCAAAGGCAGGAAAAAATCAAGCAATATTTGTGTAGGGATACAAGCATCTGTGGTAAAACAGTGAGTAAGACAAAGTGAATAATTATCACAAAATTCGGCATGGTGGTGACTGCCTGTGAAGGAGAGAATGGGTGGCACTGGAGACCGTGAGAGTCATTGTCACCCCTTCTTTTCTACTGGGTAGTGCAGTCATGTATGTATCACTCTTATTTATAGCTTACATGTTTTATAGATATCACTTTTGTATATCAGTTTCATATTTAATGAAAATTAAAATTTTAAACCTTCTGTATGTAGTACCAACACCTGCTAGCACCTTTTATATTAACATTCTCATTATAGTCAGACTATAATTACTGATTTTTAGATTATCTCCGCCCAATATGGTGGTCTTTTATTGTATTATCTGTAGTGGGCAGCCTGTAGAAATGGTCACCAATAGTCTCTGCCTCTTGGTATTCGTGCCTCCAGCTGAGTACTCTTCTCCCCTGGCGTATGCGACTCACTTTGAACAAATAAAATGGGGTAAAAGTGGTATAATGTAACCTCAGAGATTAGTTTACAAAAAGACTCTGCCTTCTGTCTTGAGTGCTCTCTCTTACCCACTTGCTCTGAGGAAAACCAGAGCTGGTTCATAAGCTGTCCTATAGAAAAACTATGTGTTGAGGAATTGATGTTTTTAGTTATTATGGACTAAATGCGTCCCCTCCATTCATATGCTGAAATTCTAATCTCCAGTGATTAGAATGTGGGCCTTTAAGAGATAATTAGCTTTAGATGAGCTCCATAAGGGTGAGGCCCTGTGATGGAGTTAGTGTCCTTCTTAGAAGAAGAAGAGATACCAGGTCTTCCTCTCCCTCTCTCTGTCTCTCCATGGAACGACACAGCAAGAAGGCAGCTGTCTGCAAGCAGGAAGAGAATCCTCACCAAGACAAATCTGCTGACTGATCTGCGAGTTCCCAGCCTCCAGAACTGTAAGAAATAAATGCTTGTTATTTATGCCATCCATGCTACAGAATTTTGTTAATAGCAGCCTTTCTTAGTCAGCTTTCCATTACTCTAACTAGCGCCTGAGATAACCAACTTATAAAGAGAAAAGGTTTATTTTGGCTCATGGTTTTAGAGGTTGAATTCGGTCCATGATTCATCCACCATGTTGTCTTGGGCCTATGGCAAGGCAGCACATCACGGCAGGAGCATGTAGTGGAGCAAAACTGCTCACCATCTTGGGCCGGGAGAGAAAGGGGCTGGGATCCAACAAATCCCTTTAATGCCACACACCCACAATGATCTGATGCCCTCCACTAGGCCCTACCTCTCAAAGATTCTGCCATCTCCTAATATTGCCAAGCTGAGGAGCAAACCTTTAGCACATGGGCCTTTGGTAGACACTTCAGACCCAAGCTGACTAATACACTGGCCAACAGCAGGCAAGGACCAGAGGCCTGCCGACAGCCACATGAGTGAGCTTAGAGGCAGATCATCCCCCGACTGAGCTTTCAATGACTGTGCCCCAAGCCAGGCATGGTAACACGTGCCTGTAATCCCAGCATTCTAGGAGGCTGAGGCAGGAGGACTGCAAGTTCAAGCCCATCCTGGGCAACTTAGTGACTTAGCAAGATACTGTCTCTCAAAATAAAAAATAAAAAGGGGTAGGGGTGTAGCTCAGTGCAAAGGCTCTGGGTTCAAGCCCCAGTACCACAAAAAAAAAAAAAAAAAAAAAAAAAAAAACTCTACCCCTGTACCCCAGCCAACACCTTGATTAGAGCCTTGTGGGAGACTTTGAGTCAAAGACACACAACTAAACCACAGAAATTCTTGATCTACAGAAATTGTTTGGTAATACATATTTGTTATTTTTTAAATATTTGGGGGCTTTTTGTTTGGGATTTGGTTTGTTTTTTTTCAGATGGGGTCTTGCTATATAATTCAGGTTAGCCTTGAACTTACTACGCAGCCCAGGCTGGCCTCAAACTTGCAGTGATTCTCCTGCCTCAGCCTCTTGAGTGCTGGGATCATAGGCGGTACACCACCATGCCCAGCTAATATTTGTTATTTTTAAGCCACTGAGTGTTGGAAATATTAGCAGCAATAGATAGGATTGCTTTCTTTCTGTAGGAACATTTTCCTTGTTTGAGAGGACTGTTTTCATCACTTCTTTGCCTGACGGTGTAAGTGGGTGCGCCATCTTCTTAGATGATTCTCGTTTCGAAGCCACAGTGAGTGGTCAGTGAGTGGGCATCTGACCCAAGATGGACCAACCATAATACCTGCCCAGACGCTGTTGGCTGCCTATACAATATCTATCCCCTTCTCTCCCCTCTAATAGAACCATCCTCATGGGCCAGTAATCCCAGGAAAATGAAGCTAATCCACAGAGAGAAGTGGCAAAGAAAAACAGAGAGAGCAGTGTGTTCAGCCTGCAGCACCTCTGTAATGCAACCAACCAGGTTGGCTTTCCTGGCTCATCTTTACTCTTTCCAAAATCAAGGTGTCCTCAAACTAACTAATTTTTCCCATCCCAAGATCTATTGCACATTTCAGTAAATACTTGGTTCTCTTGATAAAAAGCAATTTAAAGAGCTGAAACTTGGGGCACTGGGGCTACAGTATGTATTTACATCATTTTGTGAATTTTTGGTACCGGGAATCGAACTCAGGACGTCGCACTTGCCAGGCAGGTGCTGTGCCACTGAGCTATTTCCCTGGCCCCATTTTGTGAATTTATATAATCCCATGCAACTTGTAGGGATAGGCTTGGTGACCTTACACCAACTTAAAGATTTCAGTGTCTAAGCAGAAACTTTGTCTTTCAAAGTCATGAGATTATGTTACTGTTTTTTATAGTTTATCTATCCTTCATTAAACTCTCCTATCTTGCTCTCTACATGATCGTCTTCATTTCTCTTTAACTATCTTATTTGAGCTACCAGTCTATCACTTTTATACAATACAATCAAATCAGATTCTATATATCATGCTGTATATTTTCATGGTCAACCATGTGTTCATTTACAGTTGCCCAGATTTAAGAATATCAACATTCAGGTGTCACTCTATCAGTAGTAGTTTTTTAAGCCACTGAGCCACCATTTCTAAATCTTCAAAATTTAACTTTCCTATTTTACTCTTTTACCAGTAATAGCCCATACCACATGGATTCATGACAGCTTGTAACAATGTCAGAATGGAAACTAAATCTTGGGTTAAATTTTCCTCTCATAGATGGATGTGGTATCCAAGCATTCAAACAAGAGTATCTCCATGGTTTGTCTACATTAGGACTCTGTAACTAAAATGTCAGCACATTTAAATAGAATAATCTCACACAGTACATTGAATAATAACATCATTACACAAGCAGCACTGAATCACTTTACAAAATTTATGCTTGCATGAGCAATCATCTGTATTCTTGGAAGAGTATTATAATATTTGCTGTTCCATGTTATCCACCTTTTTCTTTAAAAGGAGGTTCCTATAACTGGCACTTTATCCTTAATTTCTACTCCATCGCTGTGGGTTGGATCACACTCAGAAACCCTCTCATGCCTTCTCTTACATACACATGCTTTGTAACAAAGCCTCTTGGCACTCTAATGGAATGTTAACCAATTGCAAACCCATCCACATGCACACTTTAAATTTAGTAAAACAACCTGGGTATTCATGGTTTAAAGGGTACAGGTATAAAATTTTTTTAGGTTTTTAAGTTTGTAATTTTGAAAAATCCAAGTGACCCTGACTATAGAGTCCTATCTTTCACATATTTAATTTTTTTTTTATATCTGAGTACCGAGAGTCAAACTCAGGACCTCGTGCTTGCCAGGCAGGTGCTTATGCTGCTGAGCTATATCACCAGCCCACATATTTAATTTTTACATCCATGTATACTACTCATGGTGTCATGTATACATTTTTTACAACTTGTTTTTCCACCATATACATATAGAGTCTTTCCTTGTGAAAAATACATAAACTCAATCTACCTTATTATCTCTCCTCTTTTTGCCAGTCTTTCATTGTGTTTTATTCCAAAATATGAAGATTTTCTTATTCTCCTATTGATGAACAAGACCACTTCCAAATCGTCACTGTTACAAAATAATAAACATCCCCATATATGCTTTTTTGTGTACAAACATGAATATTTCTCCAGTATAGATCCCCAGAAGTGGACTTGCTAGGTCAAATGATATGAATATTTAAAGTTCTAATTCATTGCTAAATTAATCCTTCAACTTTATCCATTTACATTTCCACGAACCACCTATCAGAGTGCCTGTTTCTTCATCAACATTAGATAATACCTGTATTCTAAAATGTTACAGGCTAAAGGAGGAAACTTTGAAAAACCAAAACCTTGATTATTGCTGAAGTTTATTACCATCTTTCCAGGTGTCTGTTGGCTATTAGCATTTTCTTTTCAGCACTAAGGGGTGTAGCTCAGTGTAGAGCACTTGCCTGTGCTTGTGTGAGGCCCTGGGTTAGATGCCCAGCACCACAACAAAAAATCCTTTCATGTGAAATACTCATATTTGTAGTATTTGTCCATTTTCCAGTAAGATTCATAGTGCTGTAATTAATTTGTAGGTGTTCTTTATAAGCTTTTTAAATGTTAACCTCTTGTTTTTTCTTTCTTTCTTTCTTTCTTTTTTTTTTTTTTTTTTACCTTTTTAAAAAAATCCTATTGCCCAGAATGGCCTCAAGTGATCCTCCTGCCTCAGCCTCCCAAAAGCTGGGATTACAGGTACACACCACCATACATGACTATTTCTTGACTTTCAGAAAATGTCATTCAGTGTTCAAAATGTTGGCATTGTCAGGCTTCATGTTCCCTTGTGCAAGAAGCCTTGACATAATAAGTCTCCTGGCCTCTTGCCCCAGCGTTTCTGTCTTTCCCTGAGCCTGGGGACTGACTCATTTGCTGGTGACTCCAGCCAAAAGGAGCTGAGGTGCTGGGCTCTGTGACATCCTCCCTTTGCTCTGCTCCCCGCTGTGGCAGGTTTCACAGGGGTAGGTCTTTATGGGGCTCACCTCAGAGGTCATGTAGCAGCAAACATGCTCGTCTAGCAGACCCAAGCCATATTGTCCAGTATCCATTTTGATGGCAATAAAAATAATATTTGTGTCTCCATCTGCCACACTCCTATGTCTATCTCTTAATATGTTCTTGTATCAGTCAGAGCCCAAACAGAAAACAGATGGCATATTCAAATTAGGATAATTCAGGAGATTTAATAATGGGACTGTGTATGACGGTGTGGGCAGCAGCAACGGGACATATACAGGATATTGCTGTCGCTTAGGGCCTCTGGGGCTGAAAAGGGTGAACGGGGGTGGAACTGAAATGCAGAAGGAGAGGGCCACACAGGGCCAGCTTCCCTAAGAGGACCAGAATCCCTCAGGTGATGGACAGTCAGCTTGAGGCAAACCTGCAGGGAGGACGCCTTAGGCCTTACTCTCCTCCTTCCTCTTGCCTCCTGCTGGGCCTCCATGCTAGATAAACTAAACAGAGCCAAAAGTCGAGGAAACCCATTGATGTTATCAACACAGATCCATCTACTCGAGTAGAAGGGAGCAAAAGAGATCTGAAGGCACAAACAGAATATATCTGGCAGAGTCCTCTCCTTTCCTCCCTCAATATACACTCTTACTCCTCCTCTGGGTGGAATGTTCATGTCCTCATCAAAGGGAACACACAAGGTCCCACTGGTTACTATTTTATTGGGCAATCTTAATCTGGCATAATCCCTCCAGAAACCTAAAGCAAAGCTGAACCACCCGCTCCTCAAATAAGGAATTGGGTAACAGCGAGGAGAGGTTGAGTGGGTAGAACTTGGAGGTAACCTTCCAAAATTTCTGCTCCCTGGAGTGCATACACCTCCTCCCAGTTATTCCATCAAACACTAATCAAGGGGCTTCTGTGATGGGATTTTGCTGGTGTAACTAAGGTCCCAAATCAGGACTTACAAAAGGAAGATCATCCTGGGTAAGTCTTTCCTAATCAGGTGAACACTTAAAAGGTACAGGGCTCTTCCTGGTGAATGAGAGTTGAAGTTTTATGCAAGAGGAATTCTCCACTGGGGGTTTTGAAGACAGAGAGGGCATGCAGCAGGGAATGTGGGTGGATCTGGGAGCTGAGACCAACCCCTGGCTCACAACCAGCAAAGAAATAGGGGCCTCAGTCCCCTAACCACAATGAATGGAATTCTGCCACAACAATGTGTTGTAGGAAGAAGACTGTAAACTCCAAAGGTAGCTCACTCAACACCTTGATTTTACCCTTTTAAGACCCTGACCAGAGAATCCAGACCTGTATGCTGTGCCTGGACTCCTAACCTAAAAAACTGTGAGCTAATAATTGGCTTTTGCTTTATGCTGTTAGAGTTATGGTACCTTACTGCATAGCACTAGAAACCAATATAGGACACAAACCATAGCATAACATAAAACACAGCTTTTGCAGTCCCCACTTCTGTAACTGGTAAGGGGACCTAATTTGATGATCATCGTTGCCTTCTCTTACTCAACACAGGTTCCTTTTGTCTTTATCTGACAGGTTTAAGTCAGCTTTCTGTCATGGAGGAACACACCTTAAAAGATTTATTTTAGCTCATGGTTTCAGTCCATTTTTAGCTGGCCCCATTGTTTCTGCATCTGACAAGACAGAACATCATAGTGGAAGGGTGTGGCAGAAGGAAACTGCTTACCTCATGGTAGCCAGGAAGCAAAGAAAGAAGGAAAGAGCCAGAATGAAGGAGTCAGGAGTAAAATGCAGTACCCAACACCACTCCTCCGTAATCCACTCCCTTCAGCCAGGCCCCACTTCCTGATAGTCCATGCAGCTATGAACTCATGAGGTTAGCACACACGTGATCCAGTCACTTCCTAGATGCCCATCAGCTGGCAATCAAGCCTTTTGCACGTGGCTTTGGGAACATTTCAAGTCCAAACCATAGCACAGCATATCGGCTAGATGAGTTTCTTTGGCTGGTAGAGTGATTCAAAGTTTCACTCTTATAGGATCTCAGTCTTTGGTGATCTTCACTTTATAGGGCTCTTGGATTTCCACTGAGCAAGACTTCAGAGCAAGAGAGGACTCAAAGATGTCCTACACGTACTCCTCCTTGCCCTCCTTGTGCAGCAGTAACACAGTGTTCTGGTGATAGGCACCCATCACCCCAGCCAAAAAAGACAGCTTATTGTCTGTCTGCCCATTGTAACCATGATTATTTTTCCTGATGGAAGAGTGAATTCAGAGGCTATTAACCTCCAGAAGTCTACCATTTTCCTTTTACTCTGCAGTTACTCTGGGAAAAGGCTACAGGTCATTCTGGGGAAGATTCACGACATGTCTGTGACTGCCCTGCAGGGTCCTTTCCCACTTGAGGGTCTCTGAGCATATGAACTGATTTAGGCCCAGGAATTAGATAAAAGGCCCTGAATACCCCTCCAGTTTCTATCCAGAAACCTAGAATTTTCCATCTGTATTTGTCAAGCAGCACTTCTCAGGTAGCCCAACTATCTCATTTTTAGAAATCTTTGCCACAATTCCTTATAGACCGAAACACTCTGATTGCTACTTTATCCCTGTGGCTTATTGTCTCGGGGCCTGCCTCACCTCTGAGCGCCAAGCACAGCCACTTTGTCTCCTCCCCATTACTCCTTTTGAGATCAAGGAACCTGATTCCTTTGCGTTATCCCAACTGTCATCTCTAGGCTGTGGATGGCAGTCACCCCAGAGCTCTTCGGGGATTTCTCAAAGAAGAAAGTCCTCCAGGCCTTCCTGAGGGCTGCAGTTAGGGAGAAATGGGAAGATTTTCACAGAATAGTCTTCTCAAAAGGTGCATTCTGACACATGCTGAAGTTTGAGAACCACTGTGGTAGGACAGGGCTTCTCCAACTTCAGTGTGCATGTAAATTTCCTGAGGATCTTCTTCAATGCAGAATCTGGTTTGGTAAGTCTGGAGCAGGGCCTGAGATTCTGCATCTTTTAAAGAAGCTCTTGGGTGATGTCCATGCTCCTAATCTGGGACCACAGCTTTCAGTAGAAATGCTATCGGTGATATCTAAAGACTGAGAAAATAACAGATCTGTTACGTCTGTGGTTCTCAAAATTTAGTAGGAATTAGAATCACCTGAAGAGCTTAGTAGACTACAGATATCTGGGCCGCACTCCCTAGGTTGTGGATTCTACATATCTGAGGTTAGGTCCAAGAATCTGCATTTCCAAGTTCATAGGTGATGCTGGTGCTTTCCAGGGACCACATCTAGAGAACCACCTGTCTAACATGCTTAGAATCCACTCACATGTTTCCCTACACTCTTGACTGTGAACCCTTGCAAAGTTTTGGAACTCTTTAAGCAAATCGTCCTTCTCCTTTGGGAGCAGATCCTGTATTTCTCCATCAGAAGCTAGTTTTATGAGCCTGAGAGTAATAAGAGGTAAGAGGGTGGGACCTGCAGAGAGTTAGCCTCAGCTTGTGGGACCGCTGATTTGGGTACAATTATTATAAGGCTTTTATGCAGAAGTGAGCTAATTCCATCAGAACAAGAAGTTCACAGGAGTATGGAAGGTAGAAGTTTTCAGCTCCATCATGTCTTTTAGGGGGCATAATGCATCTCCTTCCATATCTTAAGAGTCCCACTCCTCCCCATAACCTTGTCTAGTGGGGTGTAAGAGACTGGGTAGGGTTAAACATTTAATTGGTGCTGGAAATCTACAACCCTTACAAAGAGACCCTAGACTTAGTTCTTAGCCATATTTATCCTGAAATTACTGGAAATAAGGGACTCCTTCTGTGCACCACTATGCATGCATCTGGTTTTCCATTTGTCTTTTTAATTGTATTTCCTCAGCTTTTCTTTTCTCTTTTTTCCTTGTGTAAGCTTTTTAGGGTGGTAAAAAGAATGCAATTGGTTCTGCCACTCTCTAATCACTGTTTCACAGTGAATAAGTGCTAGTGCCACTTGATCTTTTAATGCCTTACTCTTCACCTGCACATCATCCCCTGCTCCCACCATTGATAATTTGAACAATGATGATGTTACCACATGTAATGGATTACCCATTTACTAATTTTTCCCCAGCAAGATTATCCCCGTGTTCCTTAAATATATGAGCCAATGAATTCCAGACTCTCTTTTAAAGGGATTATTTCCTGATTCCACAGTTACTATACCAGCCTGAGTTTAAATAGGAAACAGATGGTACATTGAAATTAATATAATTTAAATAGGGTTTTATGCAGCGACTATTTATGAAGGTTTGGACAGAGTAGAGGAGACCCGCAAGGGATAATGTACTGATCCAGAACTAATAACCACAGATTTACTAACAACCTTAGGCCTGGAAGGATGAAGAAAAGGAGTGGTTTTTGGAATCCAGAAGGAAATTTCTGTACAGTGGACCAGTTGGTGAGAAGCAATGACTTCTGGTCAGAGGACACAGCCAGCCGCATGGACCTCTAATCTCTCTCCCTCTCTCTCTCCCTCTCCCTCTCTCTCTAGCTCTATACTGCTGAAGCCAACAAGAAGCCAGAGGCAAGGAATCCATTGGCACAGTCTACCCCTAGACAAGGAGCAGGATGGAATGGGACCCTCCCTGTAAATTTTTGCTGACATACTGTCTATTTTTCTTTGCATTTAAGTCTATCATCTTGCTCTTTGTTTCCTACTTGTCTTACCTAGTTTTTGTTCCTTTATTTCCCTGTTCTTGCCTTCTTTGGGACTAATTATTTTTTACTACAGTGATACAACAGTTGTCAAACTCAATTTGTTCCAAGTGTTTGTCTTAGCTTTACTGCTGGTATCACTAACTTTGTTTGGAGCCATAATTATGACAGTTACACAAATAATGCGCAAAAAGACAAGCACAATGGTGAATGTTTTAACACACTAATGCAAGCACTGTATGCTGTACAGGTGACAGTGGCACTTAGATTGAAACGTCGCTCCTTTTTGTCTGTGGTGAGATGTGACGTGTGACTCACTGTCGGCCCATACAGATTTTTTCAAGTCAGATTTCTGTTTTGACTATCGAGCAGTTATAAACACTGAGTAGATTTTTTTCACACTTTGGAGTTTGATTAGTGGAAAGTTCGAGCTTGGAGCCATTTGACAACCAAGGTATCATTGTATTCCATTTTCCCTTCCACCACTTTGTTAGTTCTAAATCCTTTTCTTATTTATTGTTCACTAATAGTTGCATATGGAAATATATATATATATATATATATATATATGTATTTATGTATCATACACACATTATATACACAGTATGCAGACATCTACATGGACCAGGGTATATACATATATTTTCTTATTCTGTCAGCTGAGAGGGCCTGGAAGAAATGATAGCCTAGTAACAAAGAGCATACTTGGAGCCCAGATCTAATGCCATTTTAAAATAAAAGAAACCAAGTGTTTTTGGAGAAATGGATAAATAAAATTGGGACAGAAAATATAAAAGAGGAAGCCAGGCATGATGGTATATGCCTGTAATCCCAGCACTCAGGAGGCTGAGGCAGGAGGAGAGCCCCAAGTTTGAGGTCACCATGTAAATTCAAGGCCAGCCCGAACTACATAGTGAGATCCCATCTCAAAAAAAGGGGGGTGCTTGGCGTGGTGACACATGCCTTTAATCCCAGCCAGCACTTGAGAGGCTGACTCAGGAGGAGCACTACAAGTTTGAAGCCAGCCTGGGCTACATAGTGAGTTCAAGGCCATAGCCTGAACTGCATTGCAAGTCTAAAAAAAAAAGGAAAGAAAGAAAGAAAAATAAAATGTGCAAAATGATCCTGAATGACCTTTCTTTATAAAGTAAAGAAGTGTAGAGGTTACCAAGATGGCAGAGTGGTGAGCAGCAGAGAAAGAGCCTCTCTGAGAGTCACCATCCAGATGCTGGAATATAGCAACTCGAGGAAGACAAGAAGGAAGGAAGTGGGTCCCCGGACCCAGGAAGGATCTGAAGTGAGAATTGCCCATGGGGAGAGAGAAAAGATAAACTTCAACAAAGAAGAAGGACGTAGCCACTGGATCCTTCTGCCCAAGACGGGACTCATTCAAACCTGCAGACATATGGTGACTGCTGGCAACCCCAGAGCCCTCCATGGAGAGACATAGCAGTGCAGGGGAGCAGTGGACATGGGGCACTGCACTGCCTGGTGGTGAGCGCTGAGGGCTCAGTCACCCCGTGGGAGAGAGTGATTGGCCGGGAGCCATCTTGGAGAGGGGTGGCTGAGATCAGAACTCAGAGCAGCTGCCGGCTCCATCTATGGCTCCCAGACAGGCTCAGGCCCATGGAAGGTGCGCTGACAGCGGCAGGCCGAATGAGTCTGGTCTTGGCCAGAAAGTGCAGGCTCGCTGAAATTATCGACTACCCTGCCAAAAAGTTACCACTGGCTTGCTGGGATAGATCGGCATGGAATGGGACTCTGTCTCCACACGGTGTCTTCCAGAGACAACAGGGACAAACCTGAAAGTGAACTTTTTTTTTCTGTTTTTTTTTTTTTTCTTCCCTCTCGTTTGTTTTTTGTTGTGGTGGTGGGTTTTTTTTTTTTTCTTCCTCTTCTTCTTCTTCATTGTTTGATCTTGTTTTTATGTGAGTGTGAATGTGGTTTCCAGACTCTTTGTGGTTGTTGTTCTGTTCTTTTTATCCCTTCCTTCTCTCCTTCTCTCCAGTCTTCTGCACAAGTTTCCCAAAGTTAGCGTGATCCCCTTTGTCCTCTAACCTTACTTCTAATTTCTTCCTCTTCTTCCACTTCTCTGTTTTCTCCTTAACTAATTTGAAATTTTAACCCCTAAGGGCAAAATTGACATATTAAGGACTTGTATACTGCATAAATTTTCTGTTTTTTTTTTTTTTGTGGGTACCGGGGGGTCGACCTCAGGACCTCGCGCGCCAACAGGCACCCGTGCCGCTGAGCGATATCACTGGCCCCTTTTTCGTATGTGAGATCCGGGAGTCGAACTCAGGCCCTCGCGCTTGCAAGGCAGGCGCTTATGCCGCTGAGCCAAAATTTTCTGGTTTGTTTTAGATTTTCCTTTTTTTTCTTTCTTTCTTTTTTTTTTTTTTTTTTGTGGGTACCAGGGGTCGAACTCAGGACCTCACGCGCCAGCAGGCGCCCATGCTGCTGAGCAATATCACCAGCCCTTTTTTCATATGTGGGTACTGGGAGTTGAACTCAGGACCTCGCGCTTGCCAGGCAGGTGCTTATGCCACTGAGCCATCTCACCGGCCCTAGATTTTCTTATATAACCACAAATCTAGTTTATAGGGTTAAAAGTGGCAAATAACTGGTTAGCTCAGTCAGTCATTTTCTAGGCTGTGTTTGATGCTTTTGGTACCACTATAGCCAAAAGTGACATAACTGTTCTAAATAGCTGTTCTTCCTGGTATTCCATGACTGGGATTGACTAAGGGTTACAGAAAATACTGTGGCACAGTGCCAAAGAACCAAGGACTAGGCTAAACAGGCAACAACTCCAATAAGTTGAAGAGGTACAATCTTGCAACAGACCCTAAACCCAAAAACAAGCTACACCTGGAAGATACCTTGGAGAAATAGTCATCTCTTAAGGGTTTTAAATGCTAGTAATAAAGCAACCTACCATAGGCAATTTACAAGCATCACCCCAGGAATTAAACTAAAGAAAGAAAAGAAAATGAGAAGACACTTAAACAAGATGCAACCCCAGACATCCAGTTCACCAAAGGCAAACCCAGAGGGCAATGAGGTGGGATAATCTGAAAGCCACCCACCTGGCATTTCTGAAGTGGTAACAACAAAGCAATTGAATGAGGCTCTGGAAAAAATCAAATCAGAAATAATTTCTCAGATAACTGCAGAGATGATGTCCACAATGAAGACCGTGCTTAGGGACTCTAGAGCAGATACAGACAAAAAAATAGACGAGCTTAAGAAAACTATGGAAGCCATGAATGCTCAGCATAGGAAAGAAATGGAATTCATAAGGCAGATTCAAGCAGATATTCAGGAGAATAAAAATTCCAATGAAAGTATTCAAAGTGAGGACAGGATCTCAGATATAGAAGACAGGCTTGTGGTTAGTGATCATGAAAGGAAAGATTTCTTAAAAATAGTAGGGGACCATGACAAATCAGTCCAGCAGCTGCTAGATGGGCAAAGAAGAATAACTTAAGATTGATTGGAGGTAATGAAAAAGCAGGAGATAGCATAAATGATATAAAAAACTGTTCACAGACATCATGGTAGAGAAAAAGAATTTGATGTACAGGTAAGAGAGGTATAAAGAACTTCAATTAGCCATGATCAAAAAAATCTTCAGCCAGGCATATCATACTCAAGATTCCAGAAATTCAACATAAGAGTAGAATCTTAAAAGCTGTTAGGGAAAAGAAATAAATCACCTATAAAGGAAAGCCCATCAGAATCACAGCTGACTTCTCAGCACAAACCCTCAAGTCAAGAAGAGCTTGGAGTGAAGTATTTCAAGTTCTAAATGAAAATAACCTTCAACCCAGATTGATATACCCCACAAAACTATCTTTCAAAACTGATGGAGAAATAAAATACTTCCATGACAAAGAACATCTGAGGAAATTTATGACCACCAAACCAGCACTCCGAAATGTTTTGAAGGACATTCTAGAAAGGGATAACAAGGACTACAACTCCATGAACCCCAACAGAAGGAATACACCAGGCAAGGTAAACTCCTAAACAGAGGGAGGGGAAAAAAAAAAGAGAGGGAGCCAGCAACAGGAAAATAACATGACAAGAATAAGTCAATACGTATCAGTTTTAACCATCAATGTTAACCATCTCAATTCACCAATCAAAAGACACAGACTGGCAGAATGGATCAAGAAGCAAGATCCAACAATATGCTGCATACAAGAAACACATTTAATTAAAAAAAAATTCATAGACTGAAAGTCAAAGGATGGAAAACAATACTCCATGTGAGAGGAACCCAGAATAAAGCAGGGGTAGCTATTCTATTTGCAGACAAAGTGAATTTCAAGCCAAGACTGATTAAGAGTGATAAAGACGGTCACTACATCCTTGTAAAGGGAACAATCCAAGAGGAAGAGATAACAATTATAAATATATATGCAACAAATACCAGTGCACCCAACTATATAAGACAAACATTAACGGGCATGAAAAATCAAATAAGCACTAATACAATTGTATTGGGGGATCTCAATACCCCACTGTCACAAAAAGACAGATCAATTAGACAAAAAATCAACAATGAAATACTAGAATTGAACCAAACTTTTGAACAAATGGACTTAGTAGATGTCTACAGAGTGTTCCACCCCACAACATCAGAATACACACTCTTCTCAGCTGCACACGGGACGTTCTCCAAAATAGACCACATACTAGCTCATAAAACCTGCTTAAGAAAATGCAAAGGAACTGAAATTATCCCATGCATATTATCAGACCATAGTGCAATGAAATTGGAAACCAATAGCAAAAGAAACCACAAGAACTTCCTAAACACATGGAAATTAAATACCACCCTCCAGAACAACCAATGGGTCACAGATGAAATTAAAGAAAAAATTAGACAGTTTCTACAATTGAGTGATAATGACAATACAACATACCAGAACTTATGGGACACAATGAAAGCAGTCCTAAGAGGGAAATTTATAGCAGTAAATACCCATATCAGGAAAACAGAGCAAGCATAAATAAACAACTTAATGGTGAACCTCAAAATTCTAGAAAAAGAAGAGGAGACTAAGCCAAAACTCCTAAAAGGGAGGAAATTATAAAGATTGGAGCAGAAATTAATGCATTGGGGACTAAAAAATAATACAAAGAATCAGTGAATCAAAGAGTTGGTTCTTTGAAAGATTAAATAAAATCGACAAACTCTTATCCAGCCTTATCCAAAAAAGGGAAGAAAAGACTCAAATCCACGCAGTTAAGAATGAAAAGGGTGAAATCACAAAGAACCCTGCAGAAATCTAGAAGATCATCTACACCTACTTTGAAAACTTATATTCTAATA
Organism: Erethizon dorsatum; assembly: GCA_028451465.1. Lineage (NCBI taxonomy): Eukaryota > Metazoa > Chordata > Mammalia > Rodentia > Erethizontidae > Erethizon > Erethizon dorsatum. Next base: position 100,189,741 of record CM051827.1, on the reverse strand, counting down.
AGATGGAAAATGCAGAAATTGACAGATTCCTAGATACATATGAATTACCAAAGCTGAATCAAGAAGATATAAAAATCCTAAGTAAACCAATATCAATCAATGAAATCAAAGATGTAATTAAAAACCTCCCAACGAAGAAAAGCACAGGCCCTGATGGATTCACTGCTGAATTCTACAAGAAATTTAGAGAAGCCCTAACACCACTACTTCTCAAACTCTTTAATGAAATTAAAAGGGAAGTAATACTCCCAAATTCATTCCTGGAAGCAAGCATTACCCTGATACCAAAACCGGAGAAGGACCCAACCAAGAAAGAGAACTACAGGCCAATCTCCCTAATGAACATAGATGCAAAAATCCTCAATAAGATACTGGCAAACAGAATGCAGCAAATCATCGAGAAGATTATACACCATGACCAAGTTGGATTCATCCTAGGGATGCAGGGATGGTTCAACATACGTAAATCAATAAATGTAATACACCATATCAACAGAGCCAAGGACAAAAATCATATGATCATCTCAATAGATGCAGAAGAAGCTTTTGACAAAGTCCAGCACCCATTCATGATAAAAACCCTACAGAAAATTGGAATAGATGGTCTTTATCTCAATCTGATAAAAGCCATCTATGACAAACCAATAGCCAATATCATACTAAATGGACAAAAACTGAAAGCTTTCTCTCTGAAATCAGGAACAAGACAAGGATGTCCACTGTCTCCACTCTTATCAACATAGTCCTGGAAACTTTAGCCAGAGCAATTAGATAAGAAAAAGAAATAAAAGGAATAACAATAGGAAAGGAAGAAGTTAAATTATCATTATTTGCAGACGACATGATACTCTACATAGAAGATCCCAAAAACTCCACTAAAAAACTGCTAGATTTAATAAGCAAATTCAGTAGCATAGCTGGATACAAAGTCAACACTCAAAAATCAATAGCCTGGGCTGGTGAGATAGCTCAGCGGCATAAGTGCCTGCCTGGCAAGCGCAAGGTCCTGAATTCGACTCCTGGTACCCACATACAAAAAAAGGCACCGGTGATATTGCTCAGCAGCACGGGTGCCTGCTGGCACGCCAAGTCCTGAGTTCAACCCCCGGTGCCCACAAAAAAAAAAAAAAATCAATAGCCTTCTGGTACACGAATAACAAACTCACTGAAAGACAAATTAGGGTAATAACACCTTTCACAATAGCATCCAAAAAAATGAAATACCTACAAATCAATCTAACAAAGGATGTGAAAGACCTCTACATTGAAAACTACAGCACTCTGAAAAAAGAGATTGAAGAGGATATCAGAAAATGGAAAGCTATCCCTTGCTCTTGAGTAGGAAGAACTAATATAGTGAAAATGGCCATACTTCCAAAATGGTTATACAGATTTAATGCAATTCTGATCAAAATTCAAACAACATATCTCACAGAATTAGAGAAAACAATCTTAAAATTCATTGGGAACCAGAAGAGACCTAGAATAGCAAAGGCAATTCTGGGCAACAAACGAAAGGCAGGGGGCATCACAATCCCTGATTTGAAATTATACTGTGAAGTTACTGTGATAAAAACAGCATGGTACTGGCAAAAAAAAAAAAAAAAAAAAGGACCCGAAGATTGATGGAACAGATTTGAAGATGCAGAAACAACTCCAGACGTACTCAGCCACCTTATCTTTGCTAAAGGTGCCAAACACATTCACTGGAAGAAAGATAGCCTCTTTAATAAATGGTACTGGAAAAACTGGCTCTGTACCTGCTGAAGATAAAAATTAGACCCATATCTTTCACCATGCACTAAATTAAATTCAAAATGGATCAAAGATCTAAATATTAAAACAGAAACATTAACTCTGCTCGAAGATAGAATAGGTAAAACTCTTAAAGACATTGGTGTAGGCAAAGACTTTATGAATAAAATCCAGATTGCACAGGAACTATCACAAAGAATCAACAACTGGGATCTCATCTTATTGAAAAGCTTTTGCACAGCAAGAGAAACCACCAACAGAGTAAAGAGACAACCCACAGAGTGGGGAAAAATGTTTGCCAGCTGTTCCTGAGACAAAGGATTACTATCAAGAACATATAAAGAACTCAAAAAAATCAGACCTTCCAAATTTAAAGACCCAGTCCAAAAATGGGCATCTGAGATGAATACACACTTCTCAGATGAAGAAATACAAACAGCAAATAAATATATGAAAAAATGTTCAACATGACTGGTCATTTGGGAGATGCAAATTAAAACAACACTGAGATTCCATCTCACCCCAGAAAGAATGGCTAACATCAAGAAATCAACCCATAACAAATGCTGGTGGGGCTGTGGGGGAAAAGGAACCCTTCTCCACTGTTGGTGGGAGTGTAGATTTGTACAACCACTGTGGAAGTCGGCGTGGAGATTCCTCAAAAAACTAGGCTTAGAGGTCCCATTTAACCCAGCTATTCCCCTTCTGGGTATCTTCCCAGAAGAATTAAAAACATTGAACCACAGCGATATATGCGCATCCATGTTTATAGCAGCACAATTTTTAATAGCTGGATCTTGGAAACAACCCAAATGCCCATCAACCAAGGAATGGATAAAAAAGATGTGGTCTTTGTATGCAATGGAGTACTGGTCAGCCATAAAGAAGGATAAACTGGAGACTTTTATAGGTAAATGGATGCCACTCGAGACCATACTTATAAGTGAAATAAACCAGATGCACATGTGTAAACATCATATTGTCTCCCTAGTGTAAGAAGCTGAAAGAGTATAGATGATCCAAAATGTACAATAGATATTGTGAAATGGGAAGAAACTGTTCAAAAGGAAAGAGAAACTGGGATGGGGGAATGGAGACAAGAAGGAAGGGAAAAGAAAAAAAATATATATATATACATATACATATATATAAAAGATAGTTAAGATTGATATACTACTAATTTCTCTTAATTCATTGAAAAGAAAGGTTTGTGCTAATATTGTTTGGACAATTGAATGTCGATATCTTGTACTCTAAGTAACTAATTTAAAGATAACAATACACAATGAATTAACCATTGTTACCCTCCTATTATGTTGTTTTGATATTTTGTTGTGTTTTTTTCTCTTTAAAATAAAATTAAAAAAAAAAAAAGAAGTGTCAAAGAACGATGAGGGTGGGGCCGGTGAGATGGCTCAGCGGCTTAAGCGCCTGCCCGGCAAGCGCGAGGGCCCGAGTTCGACTCCCGGAACCCACATACGAAAAAAGGGCCGGTGATATCGCTCAGCGGCAAGGGCGCCTGCTGGCGCGCGAGGTCCTGAGGTCAACCCTCGGTACCCACAAAAAAAAAAAAAAAATGACGAGGGTGCCGGTGAGATAGCTCAGTGGCATAAGCGCCTGCCTGGCAAGCGCAAGGTCCTGAGTTCAACTTCCGGTACCCACATTAAAAAAAAAAATGATGAGGGTAACTGGACATGGTCGTGCATACCTATAAATCCCAGCATTTTGAGAGATTAGTGATTTAGTGAGATCCTATCCCAAAATAAAAGATAGCAAAGGCCTGGGTTTGAAGCTCGGTGCAAAGGCTCTGTGTTCAATTTCCCCGTTCCTAGAAAAAAGAGAGAATGGGCAGGGAGGGGAGGGAAGGTTAGGGAAGGGAAGAGAAGGGAAGAGAAGAGAAGAGAAGTCCAAAGGATACAAGAAATCAAGTAAAAGAGCTTCCAATAGCCAAAGTTAGAAAATTTTGAGCAAAAATTAACTAAAATAGTGCCAGTTATAACCCAAAGGATAAAATAAATATTCCTGAGTATATACAGAGGGAAATGAATGACCAAAAATATTAATAAATGGAAAAGGAGAAACCTCCCTTACACACCAATCCCCAATAGTTTAGGTGGATACTCTGTTCTCAAGGAGGTGAAACTTAACTTCCACTCCTTAGGTATAAACTGGACATTTGACTTCCTTCCAAAGAGTACAATATGGAAAAGAAGAAAAAAGAATAATTTCACAGTGAAGAAACCCAACAGTTCTTTAGATCAAGGTAAATGTCAACAATGACAGGTCATATTGATAGGATGTAATGAAAACTGCACTTCATCGCTATGATTGTCACCTCAAAAACAGATAACCTCAACATAATCATGAGAAAAAACATCAGATAAATTTCAATTGAGAGACATTCTGTGAAATACCCAACTGGTACTCCTCGGAACTGTCAAGATTATAAAAACAAGAGAAGTTCGAGAACTGTTATAGTCATGTGGTGTGTTAAATCAAAACCTGAACAGAAAAAGGATACCAAGTAAGAACTAAAGAAATGTAAAATATAACTTTAGTTAGTAATAATTGTCAATACTCATTCATTAATTGTGACAAATGTGCCATAAAATGCAAGATATTAATAAGAGGAGAAACTGAATGCAGAGATGTGGGAACTATATACTATCTTCTCAAATTTTGTAAATATAAAATGATTCTGAAATTTTAAAAATATACTTAAAATATATAATTATTTGATTTACTAGAGTTTACCTTAAATTAGTACTTTTATTATTTCTCAAACAATAGAAGAGCCTTTCAAAGTTTAGCTCTATTCCCCCCTTTCCCACCCTTTGTGCAATATTTATCATCTGTATTATTTCTACATAAGCTTTTTTGTTTATTTTTGTTTATTTGTTTTTGAGACAGTCTCACTATGTAGTTCAGACTGACCTCAAACTCACTATGTAGCCCACACTGATGTCGAACTCACAGTGATCCTCCTGCCTCAGCCTCCTGAGTGCTGGGATTATAGGCGTGCGCCATCACACCTGGCTCTACATATGTTTTTAAACTCTGCAAGACATAATTGTTGTTGTTTTTAAACAAGGATTCACTTACACGCATGCTCTATATGAGTGCATGTATAAGTATATGAGTAGGTATCTATATCTCTGTCTCCTCATATTTACCCTTCTTAGTCCTTTATACAGTTTTGTTTTTTGTTTGTTTGTTTGTTTTGTTTTGTTTTGTTTTATGGCTCTGCTTCCATCTGGGTCAATTTCTCTTTAACTTGAAACTCTTTTTAATAGATTTTAGTGTGGGTGTCTTGGTGGCAACTTCTCTCAGCTTTCATTTGTTTTAAATGTCTTTATTTTACTTTAACTTTTGTAGGATATATAAACTGCGAATATAATACATTCTACATTGGCAGATATTTAATTGTTTCTGACATCCATAGTTTCTCCTGAAGAGTCAGATGTAATACTTAATGTTGCCTCTGTGAAAATAATATGCTACACCAGGGATGGTGGCACACACCTGCAATCTTAGCACTCAGGAGACTGAGATAGTATGATTGCTATGAGTTCGAGGCCAGCCTGGGCTACATAGTGAGTTCAGTACCAGCCTGAACTACATAGTGAGACCCTGTCTCAAAAAAATAAAAACAAAAAAAGTAAGAAAATGATGTGTTTTTCCCCTTTCTACCCCACCCTTTTTCTGAGTCAGGGTCTCATTATGTAGTTGGGCTGTCCTTGAACTCACTATGTAGCCCAGACCAGCCTTGAACTCATGGTAATCCTCCTGCTTCAGCCTCCTTTCTAGCCATTTTAAAGAGATTTTTCTGTATTTGTTTTGTGTGTGGGTGCTTTTGTTTTTTCAGTACTAGAGATTGAACCCAGGGCCTTTACACTGTGCTACATTCCCAGCCTTTTATTTATTTATTTATTTAATTTTGAGATGGGGTCTCCTGGATTTGCCCAGGTGGGACTTGAACTCACTATCCTCCTGCCTCAGCCTGCCAAGTGCTGAGATTATACATGTGTGCCCCCACATCCAGATGGTCAGTCTTTTTCTTTTTGCTTTTTTTTTTTTTTTTTTTTTTTTTGGAACTGAGAATTGAACTCAGGACCTCACGCTTACCAGGCAGGTGCTTTGCTGCTGAGCTATATCTCCGTCCCTGGTCAGTCTTTTCCATTTCAGCCACTTCAGTGAGTGTGCAGTGGCATCACGGTGGGTTCAATTTACATTTCCCTAGTGACTACTAAAGGTAAGTATTTCATGGGCTTAATCTCTAGCAGTTTCCTTAGTCAGCTGAAGGTAAATATTCTCTTTTGTTTGCCCAGAAATGCCTTTATTTTGCCCTCAGTTAGGAAGCTTTGCTGAGCTTACAACTGAACAAATTACTACCTCTGCATTTTGCAGTTAATAATCTCCCATCTCTTGACTTGTATCATGGCTCTTGAAAGTTAGCTTTCTGTCTAATTTCTGTCCCCTTGTAATAAGGTGTCATTTCTCTCTTCTCTTGATATTTGGTGGTCTGCAATTTCACTAACATGTGTACAGGTGTATATCTCTTTTTGTTTACACTGTTTTAGAATTGTTTGATTTTTAAATCTGGTACTGACAATAGGCATTTTTCATTTGCTGTGGAAATTCTCAGCCACAATCTCTGAATATTACAACTCTAAACCCTTCTAGAACTCTTATTGGGTTTATTATATTAGATTTTCTCATTCACTCTTCCCTACTTCTTAACCTTTCATATTTTCACTATTTTTGTCTCTTTGTAATGCATTCTGGGTAATTTACCAGATTTGTTTTCTCCTTCACCTGTGTATAACCTACCCTTTAAACATTCTGGGGTTTTTTTTGTTTTATTTTGTTTTGTTTTTTAATTTCCAGAAGTTCCATTTTGTTTCTTCCCAACTCTGCCTAACCCTTCTTGGTACTCTATAGTTCCTTTGTCGAATTTTCGATGTCTTTTGAATTACTTTAAACATGTTAAGGGCCGGTGAGATGGCTCAGCGGCTTAAGCGCCTGCCTGGCAAGCGCGAGGACCCGAGTTCGACTTCAGGAACCCACATACAAAAAAGGGGCCGGTGATATCGCTCAGCGGCACGGGTGCCTGCTGGCGCGCGAGGTCCTGAGGTCGACCCCCCGGTACCCACACACAAAAAAAAAACATGTTAAATTCTTATTTTATACCCTACATCTGATACCTCTGGTAGCTGTCATCCTTACAGGCCTGATTCTGCTGTGTATTCTTTCCGCTGATTCACACACTTTGTGGCTAATTACCCCATGTTTGAAGACTTTAGTGTGGGTGAACTCATATTCTCTGGAAATTTATCTGTGGGAACTGAGGCCTGGATGAAAATATGTTTCTCCATCAGAAATTTGTGTTTATTTCTGCCCAGCAATTGGGAGCACTACAAACTCAGAATCACCTTAACTACATTTTAGGCTTAAAGATTTTTTTTTTTCCTGAGGCGCACAGTAATGAGGCATCACTTCCAAGTGAATAGAGTTCCATAGTTAAGAGACGGGGAGCTTCTTTTCTATTGGTTGGGATATTTCTAGTCCCCTTGCTTTTCTTTTCTTAGCCTCCGAGGACCTCACCTTTATGCTGTGGGCATCCCAACCCAACTTGCCTACTCCTTAAGACTCAAATTTCAATCTCTATCCTCTGCACTTTGGTTGGCCAACAGAGACCGGCAGGTGTTACCAGGCAAACACTAGCTCCAGCTAGAAATTTCCTGGAGTAGAGCTTGCTCCTTGTTTCTGATCATTTTCCTTTCTTTCCTAACAACATTGCCATGCCTTTAAAAAGAAAGACATGTTTTGTATTTCATCCAGCATTTTAAGTACTTTATCCTGGGAGAGTTTCTCCAGACAGCTATTGCTGGAAATAGACTACAGTCACCCCTCAGTGTCTGTGTGGGACCAGCTCCAGTACAGCCCGAGGATGCCAAAACTCATAGATGCTCAAGTCCCTTATATAAAATGATACAGCATTTGCATATAACCTACACATATCCTCCTCTATACTCTAATTCATCTCTATGTTACTTATGATAGCTAATACAATGTAAATGCTGTATAAATGGTTGTTACCCTATATAGTTTAGGACATAATGACAAGGAAAAGTCTTTACATATTCAGTACAGATGCATTTTCCCCAAATATTTTTAATCCAAGTTTGGCTGTATCCGCAGATGCAAAACTCACAGTTATAGAAGGCTAAATATATTATTATTTTTGTTGTTGTTTTGTGGGTACCAGGGGTCGACCTCAGGACCTCGTGCGCCAGCAGGCGCCCATGCCGCTGAGCGATATCACCGGCCCCTTTTTTCGTACGTGGGATCCAGGAGTCAAACTCAGGCCCTCACGCTTGCCAGGCAGGCGCGTACGCCGCTAAGCCATCTCGCCGGCCCTGGAATTTGTTTTTAAATGTTGTGTGAAATAGGGTCTTAACAGTCCTGCTGCCATTATTTTTCCTTCTTTTTCATCAGATGTGATATATTTAAATCCACGTTTGTTTGGTTTTTTTCAGTAGTAGGGATTGAACTCAGGGCTCCGTACATGATAGGCAAGTGCTCCACCACTGAGCTACATCCCCAGCCTTCAACCTCTAAAACAACATTTCCCCCCTATTATTTTTCTCATTGCCAGATGGATATCTAAAAGAATTATGAGCTTGGTTGGCAACAATCTCTAAAATAAAATAATAATACTACTGACAAGTCTGGTAGTTCTTGGTTTCTTATTCCTATGTGTTGCTTTATAAATAAATCAGCTGTCTCTCAAAATCCTTTATAGCAAAGTGTTTTTTCCTTAAAAATCCAATCTTATTATTTGTTAAGAGGGAGAAGGAAACCAAGCTTATTCCTGACCTACAGATGATACAAATAGAAGTCAACAGCATTTTGCATTAGAAAATTCACAACTTTGGAAGAAAGAATCATAACTTTGGAGTCTTGAAATGAAAAACCACACTGGAACAGAACTGAATATCAGTTTAAAGACCAAATTAACTTTATATCAGCCAAATTCATACCAAAGGAGGGAAAACAGAACATTTTACGAAGTGAGTTTTTCATACATTTTAGTTTAAATGGAGTGAATTATACACTGCTCATCTGCATTCACATATAGACAGACAGATGTTTAAAAGAAAATATCTATTGCAGTTTTTATAACATAAATTTATATTTTTAATCATGTTAAATTGTTACTTGGGAAGCGCAATCCCAGGGAAACAATTTCTAAAGCCCTATAAATACTGGTTTTTATTTGATTAGCTCTCAATCAAACAAAAATATCAAGGAAGACCTCTAAAATCAAGCTTTTTATTCAAAAGATTAATCCCACTTAGGAGGAAAGATAGGAGAAATTAAGCATATTTTTTCAAGATGATTTTTTAACTTTAATCAGCAAATGAAACTCATAGGAGAGAAAAGACCTTCTGGTTCTATTAAGGTAAAATTTATATACAATAAAATATTCAGATTTTAATGAGCTTTGACAAGAACACACAGGCTGGTAATCACCATAATCAAAATATTAAAACATTTCCATCAGGCCGGGGAATATAGCTCAGCGGCACAGCACCTGCCTGGCAAGTGCGAGGTTGTGAGTTCGAGTCCCAGTACCAAAAAAAAAATTTTTTCCATCACATGAGAAATTTCCTTCATGCCCTGTCCCAGACACCTCCCACCTTTCCCTCCAGAGGTAACCATTATTCTGATTTCTGTTGCCCTATGTTAATTTTGTTTAGATCATGCACTCACTGGAAAGCTTCTATAAAGGGTCACATAGTAAATATTTTAGGCTTTTCAGGCCATATACAGTTTCTACATCTTACCTTCTCTCTTCTTTACAATCCTTAAAAATGGTAAAAACCTTTCTTACTTAACTCAAGGCCATATGAAAAACAGGTATTGGGCCAGATTTGGCTAGTGGGCCATGGCCTAGAATCCCTCAAATAAGTGGGATTATACAAGAGGTACCCTTTTCGTCTAGTTTCTTTTACTTTAACATGCTTTTAAGATTTAATCCATGTTATTTCAAGTACCAATAATTTATTCTCTTTATTGCTTTTAGTTTTGTTAATTTTCATTTCTCTCATTTCTTTCTGCAATTCAATGGTTTTTCATGTATTCATGGAGTTGTGCAACCAACGCCATGATTGATTTTAGAATCTTTTCATCAGTACCCCCCAAAAAACCCTGCCCTTCAGCAGTCAGTCTCCACCCCTGCTGTCAACCTTTTCCCAGTCCAGTCAGCCATTAATGTACTTTCTGTCTCCGAAATTTACCTCCTGTGGACATTTCATGTAAATGGACTCGTACACTACGTCTGGATTCTTTTGTGTGTGAATTCTTTCATTAATAATGTTTTCAAGATTCATCCTTCTTGTAATATATGTCAGTACTTCTTGCCTTTATGATGCTGAATAGCATTCCACTGTATTAATAAACCAAGTTTTGTTCACTCATCTGTTGATGGACGCTGGGTTGTTTCCACTTTTGGGTTATTATGGGCAACATTGCTATGGGCATTTGCATATATATGTTTTTGTGCAGATATTTTTCATTTCTTGGGTGCACACGTAGGCATTTGATTAGTGGCTCATAGGATAACCTCTGTGTTTAAACTTTCAAGGAACTGCCAGGTTGTTTCCAAAGTGACTGCTCCCTTTTGCACTCCCCTACCCATTTTTTCATCAAAAGATCAGTGTTAGAATGAAATACGTGAGAAGATCCAAGTGAAGCTCCCAGAAGCTTTGAGAGTGTAAGAATGTTCCCCTACCAGTTTTTGAGAGTTCCAACCCTCCACATCCTTGCCAATACTTGTTATATCTTCCCTTTTTATTACAGCCATCTAAGTGATGTGAAGCGTTATCTAATCTTGGTTTTGATTTGCATTTCCCTGTGGGCGAGTGATGTTGAGCATAATGTATTTATTGACATTCCTATGCTTTCTTGGAACTCTATTAACTTTTTAGCTATGTTTCTTTTTAGTATTACATAGTGGTTTTTCTAGGGATTATAATATTCATCCTTAACTTACCAATATAGTCTGTTCCAAATTAACAACATACTACATAACACATAAGATAATGTTCGATGGTATAATTCCATTTACACTCATTCTACCCTTTGTGCTATTGTTGCTGTGTTTTACTTCTATGCATTTTGCAAACCCCATGATACATTGCCATTGTTTTAAACATACAATTGACTCTTAAAGAATTTAAGAAAGAAAAATTGTTGTATATTTAAATGTATAAATACTCTTTCCAGTACTCTTCATGCCTCCCCGTAGCTCCATTTTTACATGTGGTAATTATTCCCTCTCACCTGAAGAACCTCCATTAGTGTTTCTGGTAGCTCAGTTTGTGGGCAATGAATTTTCTCAGCTTTTGCTTATCTGAAAATGTCCTTATTTCACTTTTGTTTAGAAAATAAAATTTTGGCGGGCGTGGTGGTTCATGCCTGTGATCCAGCACTCAGGAGGCAAGTTCAAAGCCAGCCTGAACTACATAGTGAGTTTAAAAGGTGAGACTGAACTACATTGCAAGACCCTGCTCAAACAAACAAACAAACAAACAAACAAACAAAACCAGAAGAAAATAAAATTTCACTCAGTGTAGAATTTTACATTAATTATCATTTTTTCCCCCAGTACTTTAAAGATTTTATTCCAAGCTGGGTGTGATGACACATACCTCTAATCCCAGCACTCAGGAGACTCAGGCAGGAGGATCACAAGTTCAAGGCCAGACTGAGTACAGAATGAGCTGCAAGCCAGACTGAGTTATTGTGAGAGCCTAGTCCAAAAACCCTAACAAGAAAAAAAAAAAAATTGCCAGGTGTGGTGGCACATACTTGTAATCCCAGCACTCAGGAGGCTGAGGCAGGAGGATTGCCACAAACTCAAGGCCAGCCTGAACTACATAGTGAGACCCTGTCTCAAATAACCAAAATAATTAAATTAATAAAATTCCAGCCAGGCGTTGTGGCACAAGCCTATAATCCCAGCACTTAGGAGCCTGAGGCAGGAGGATCGCCATGAGTTCTAGGCCAGCCTGGGTTACATAAGTGAGTTCAAGGCCAGGCTGCACTATATAGTGAGACCCTGCCTCAAACACACACACACACACACACACACACACGCACGCACGCACACACGCACGCACACACACACACACAAATTCCATTATCTTCTGGACTCTATTAATGAGAAGTTGACTGGCATCCATATGATTGTTCCTCTAAATATAATGTATTATTTTTCTCTGGCTGCTTTTAAGATTTGTTTCTTCATTTTTGGTTTTCAACAGTTTGACTCTTATGTGTGTAAATGTGATTATTTTCATATTTATCCAGCTTGAGAATATCTGAGCTTCTTGGATCTAGGGTTGCTATATTATATTTTTAATCAAATTTAGAACATTTTCAGACAAAACTTCTCCAAATAGAATTTGAATATGTTTTCTGTTCCCCTCTATTTCTATTTTCATGTAGCGTTCCAGTGACATGGATGTCAGCTGTTAATGCTAGCTCACATGATATTGATTAGCACTTGCCTCTCCCTCTCCCTCCCTCTCTCTCTCTCTCTCTAGCTCTCTTCCTTCATTTTTTCTCTCTGTGCTTCAGGTTGGATTATTTATACTGGCCTATTTTCATGTTTCCTAATCTTTTAAGTGAATGTATCCAATATGCTTGTTTCTAAATATTTTTCTAAAATTTAATGACATGCAGTAATTGTACATATTCGTGTAGTATAGTTTGACATTTTAATACGTGTATATAATGTGCAATGTATAGATCGGGGTAATTGGTATATGTCTTTAAACATTTATCATTTCTTTACATTATAAACATTCAAAATATCTTTTCTACTAGCTATTTTGAAATATACAATTATCATTGTAAATCATAATTATTTTAGTGTCTTAAACATTAGAAGTTATTTGTTTGTTTATATGTTTTTGTTTTTTTGAGACAGGGTCTTGCTTTGTATTTCAGGCTGGACTGAAACTCACTATGTAGCCCCGGCTGGCCTTGAACTTGTGATGATTCTCCTGCCTCAGCCTCCCAGGTCCTGGGATTGCAGGTGTGTGCCACCACGCCCAGCCTGGAAGTTATTCTTCTTATCCAACTGCACACCTATGCCCATTAACTATCCTCTCTCCACCCTCCTCCCCACACCCTATCAATGCTCTGGTAACCATTATTCTACTTTCTACTTCTAATTTGCTTATTTTTAATTGAGATATAACTCACATGCCATAAATTTTACTTTTTAAGTATACATTTCAGTGGTTTATAGAATATTTGAAAAGTTGTGAAACTACCATCAGTATCTGATTCCAGCACATTTTTATCACCTTAAGAAGAAACACTGACCTGGGCATGGTGGTGAACACCTGAGGCTGAGGCAGGAAGATTTCAAGTTTTAGGCCAGCCTGAGCTACATGGCAAGACCCTGTCTCAAACAAAAAAACAACAAAACAAAACAAAACAAAACAAAATAAACAAATAAAACAAAGGAAGAAAGAAGAGAAAAGGAAAAAAAGAAACCCTTGTGTGATAGTAGAACACTTGCCTAGCTTGTGTGAGGCCCTGGATTTGGTCCTCAATGAGAGAGACACAGAGACAGAAAGAGAAGGAGAGGAGGTGGGTAGCAGTAGAGAGCGAGGGAGGGATGTGGGAGGGAAGAAACCGTACAGCCATTAGCAACCATTTTTTAGTCCCCTTTCCCCCTATCCCTGAGCAATTGAACTGCCCTCTGTCTATAGATTTGCCTATTTTGGACATTTCATATAAACTGGATTAAATATTTAACATTCTGTGTTTGGCTTCTTTCACTTATAACTTTTCACAGTTTATCCATGTTATAATATGAATCAGTGTTTCATTCCTCTCTATGCCTATATAGATATATTTGTTGGCTAAAAGACATTTCACTTGTGTCTAATTTTTCCCTGTTATGATTATGCTACTATTAATGAATGTTCATGGGCAAGTTTTGGGGTTTTTTTTGTTTGTTTTTTGAGACAGGGTCACACTATGTAGTTTAGGCTGGCCTTGAACTCACAGCAATCCTCCTTTTCCAGTATCCCAAATGCACTGCCACGCCCGGCTCAAGGGCAAGTTTTGATGTGGATGTGATTTTATTTCTGTAGAGTATATAAAGAGCAGTGGAAGTGCTGGTCAGATAGCGCTATGTCTTCATGTGTTGGAAACGTTACACAAAGCTATATGTTACTGGTGTTTGGAGGTGGGGCCTTTAGGAGATAACCAGGGTGAGAGTAAGGACTCCTGATGGCATTAGTGGCTTAATAAGATGAGGAAGAGATTATACAGATTTAATGCAATTCCAATCAAAATTCCAATAGCATATCTCACAGAATTAGAAAAAATAATCCTAAAATTTATTTGGAATCAGAAGAGACCTAGAATAGCAAAGGCAATTCTGGGCAACAAATGCAAGGCAGGGACCATCACAATCCCCAACTTGAAATTATAGTATAAAGCTACTGTGATAAAAACAGTGTAGTATTGGCAAAAACCAAACCCAAGTATCAACGGAACAGATTAGAAGATGCAGAAACAACTCCAGACGTATTCAGCCACCTTATCTTTGACAAAGGTGCCAAACATATTCACCAGAAGAAAGACAGCCTCTTTAATAAATGGTGCTGGAAAAACTGGCTTTGCACATGCTAAAGATTAAAATTGGACCCATACCTTTTTTTTTGGTACCAGGAATTGAACTCACAACCTTACACTTGCCAGGCAGGCGCTGTGCCACTGAGCTATATCCCTGGCCCTGGACCCATATCTTTCACCATGCACTAAATTAAATTCAAAATGGATCAAAGATCTAAATATTAAAACAGAAACATTAACTCTGCTTGAAGATAGAATAGATAAAACTCTTGAAGACATTGGTGTAGGCAAAGACTTTATGAATAAAATCCAGATTGCACAGGAGCTATCACAAAGAATCAACAACTGGGATCTCATCTTATTAAAAAGCTTTTGCACAGCAAGAGAAACCACCAACAGAGTAAAGAGACAACCCACAGAGTGGGGAAAAATGTTTGCCAGCTGTTCCTCAGACAAAGGATTACTATCAAGAACATATAAAGAACTCAAAAAAATCAGACCTTCCAAATTTAAAGACCCAGTCCAAAAATGGGCATCTGAGATGAATACACATTTCTCAGATGAAGAAATACAAACAACAAATAAATATATGAAAAAATGTTCAACATGACTGGTCATTCGGGAGATGCAAATTAAAACAACACTGAGATTCCATCTCACCCCAGAAAGAATGGCTAACATCAAGAAATATAACAAATGCTGGTGGGGCTGTGGGGAAAAAGGAACCCTTCTCCACTGTTGGTGGGAGTGTCGACTGGTGCAGCCACTGTGGAAATCAATGTGGAGATTCCTCAAAAAACTAGGCTTAGAGGTCCCATTTGACCCAGCTATTCCCCTTCTGGGTATCGTCCCAGAAGAATTAAAAACATTGTACCACAGCGATATATGTGCACCCACGTTTATAGCAGCACAATTTTTAATAGCTGGATCTTGGAAACAACCCAAATACCCATCAGCCAAGGAATGGATAAAAAAGATGTGGTCTTTGTATACAATGGAGTACTAGTCAGCCATAAAGAAGGATAAACTGGAGACTTTTATAGGTAAATGGATGCAACTCCCGACCATACTCATAAGTAAAATAAACCAGATGCACATGTGTAAACGTCGTATTGTCTCCCTAGTGTGAGAAACTGAAAGAGTAAATAAGATCCAATAGATACTGTGAAAAGGGAAGAAACTGTTCAAGAGGAGAGAGAAACTGGGATGGCGGAAAGGAGAAAAGAAGGAAGGGAAAAGCAGAAAAAAAAAATATATATACACACACACAAGATAGTTAAGATAGTTATACTACTAATTTCTCTTAGTTCATTGAAAAAGAAAGGTCTGTGCTAATATTGTTTAGACAATTGAATGCCAATATCTTGTACTCTGAGTAACTAATTTAAAGATAACAATACACACTGTATTAACCATTGTTACCCTCCTATTATGCTGTTTTGAAATTTTGTTGTTTTTTTTCTCTTTAAAATAAAACTAAAGCCCGGGATATAGCTCAGTGGCACAAGGACCTGCCTGGCAAGCACAAGGTCCTGAGTTTGATTTCCAGTTCAAAACAAAACAAAACAAAACAAAGATGAGGAAGAGAGACCTGAGCTTGCTTGCCTGCCCTCTTTGCCATGTCATGGTGCAGGAAGAAGGTCCTCGCCAGATGCAAGACATGCCCTTGGATTCCTCAGCCTGCAGAACCAAGAGCTGAATAGATCTCTGTTCTTTATAATTCACTGGTCTTGGATATTTTGTTATAGCAAAAGAAAATACACAAAGACATAAGACAACTCTATATTTAAGTATTCGATAAACTGCCAACTTGTTTTCACAGCAGCTACACCAACATTTCCACCAGTGTCATATAAAAGGTATAATTTCTCCACAGCTGTACCAACATTTGTTATTGTTCTTTTTATAATGTTATTTAATTATTCTATTTCATTGCTTATCTTCTAATTATCAGTTTTTGTGTTTGAATTTGAAGCTGTCTCCAAGATCACTAATTATTTCTTCTGCAAACTCAAATATTCTGCATGGGTTCTCTAGTGAATTATTCATTCTGGTTATTGTATTTTTCAACTACAGAATTTTTAGTTTGTTTTCATCATTTCTACCTTGTATTGATAATCTATATATGATAACACATTATTGCCATACTTTCCTTTAGTTCTTTAGACATGGTTTCCTTCAGGGCTTTGACCATATTTAAAATAGATAAGGGGTGAGGGATACCGTTCAGTGGTACAGCACTTGCCTAGCATGTATGAGGCCCTGCGTTTGCTCCCCAGAAGGAAAAAAGAAAAAATTAGGCAGTTTGACTAGGAGTGTGGCTCAGTGCTGGAGTGTGTGTTTAGCATGGATTAGGTCCTGGGTTCAGTCCCCATGGTAATGATGATGATGCAGGTGAGAAACTGCAACCCTGTCCTGTCTTTTCTATCCAAGGATCTAATTAGGAGCACCTCCACCTTCCACCCTACTGCACCCTAGGCTGCCCTCCCCTGCCCCTCACACCAGGTTCACAATTGTTACAGTTACAGAAAGTGTGCTCTGCAGGGAACACAGCCCAGGACATTCAGCTCCCTGTGCTCCCTGCCCCCCTTAGCAACCCTGCCCAGCAACTCTTCAAGCCCTCCACTCACCCCACCTAGACTAACCAATCAGGATAGACTGTGAGCCTTCGAACCAGCCAATGGGAGAAGGTCAGTGGCTTCTCACACACACTAGGATATAAAAGGAGCTTGTTGCTGCCTCACCTCACCATATGCGCACAGCCTTGTGCAGCAGTAAATTTGCCTCCTTGAGATTTCTTGGTGTCTGAGTGCTTTATTTCTGCACTGACAAATTGAGTCTGGGGCTTATTGCTAACATAAAAAATAGATTATTTAAAGTCTTTTCTTATTAAGCCCAACAAATGGGCCTCCTCAGAGAGAGTTTCTTTTTATTCCTTTTTCCTGTGAATACTGTCTTGTTTCCTTGCATGTCTCATAATTTTTCATGGAAAAATGGACTTTGTGGTCTGGTAGTGTAGCTCAGTATTAGAGCACTTGCCTAGCTTGTGCAAAGTCCAACACCTAATCTCCAGAATTAAAGATGGGGAAGCAAAGAGAGGAAAAAAAAATAGACTTTAACAATACTATAATATGCTAACCTGGAAATCAGATTCTCTTCCCTCTCCAATTTGGTTATAGTTGCTGTTTATTTATTTAGTGACATTTAAACTAGTTCTATAAAGTCCATATTCATAATATGTGCCCAATGAAGTCTGTGTTCACTTATCTTAGTGATCAATCTTAGCAAATGTTTTAAGAGAGATTTCCTTAAATAATAGAACCAATCAATCATCCCAGTCTTTGCTGAGGGGTTCTGTGTACGTGTTGGAACACACCTGCAACACTCAGTCAGACGGTGTATAACTCTACCCTAGCCTTCCATTCCTACTTGTACAGAACCTCTAAACCAACCGAAAGTGAGAGCTTAGAGATTTCTCCACTCTTTCCTGACAATGCACATAGCCCTACACATGTGAGTGGCCTTGTAGATTCCCAAAAACATGGTGGTGCTTTTCAAGGGTTTGATTCCCCAGCTTTTCCTTGCAAGCTTTTTGGTTCATCTCCCCCATCCCAACAAACTGTTATCCATTGCTTTAGGCATCCATGAAATCAATACCCTTTCCTGTTATTGTTTTCAACAATCAAATTGTTCCATTCGTTTTCAACAAATATCTCTCCCTCCCCAGGAAGAAGATGGTTCACCTTGAGCTGGCTTCAAGCCACCCTTTTTTTTTTTTTTTTTTTTTTTTGAGACAGGATCTTGCTGTGCAGTTCAGGCTGCCCTGGAACTCACTATGTAGCCCAGACTGACCTTGAACTCATGGCAATCCTCTTGCTTTAGCCTTGCAAGTCCTGGGATCATAGGCATGCCCTACTACACCCAGCTTAATATGTTTTAAACATGACAAATGGGTCCAGCGAGTTGGCTCAGTGGCGTAAGCACCTGCCTGGCAAGTGCAAGGGCCCGAGTTCGACTTCCGGAACCCACATATGAAAACAGGGCCGGTGATATCACTCAGTGGCATGGGTATCTGCCGGCACATGAGGTCCTGAGGTCGACCCCCGGTACCCACAAAAAAAAAAAAAAAAGACAAATGATTCAGAAATATATAAAGGAAAAATTAATCACTTTAATTTCTCCATCCCATTCCCCTCTCCATGATAGTTTGGTATTTATTATACACAAACACACAAACATGAATGGAATGATATGATTCTATACACATATTTGGTAATCTACAATTTTTTTGCACTTATATGTGTTTTTAGAGTTTGTTTTTCTTTTTCTTTCTTTTTTTTATTTGTTTGTTTGTTGTTTTTTGTTTTGGGCTTTTTTTTTTGGTACCAGGAATCGAATTCAGGGCCTCGCGCTTGCCAGGCAGGTGCTGCACCACTGAACTACATCCCTGACCCTAGCATTTGTTTTTCTATGAGTACATATTTATTCTTTTATCAGCTATCCATAAAGCATCTGCTATGTGTCAGGCACTCTTTTCTGTGTCCTAGGGATAAATCAGCACACCAAACATACCCCAAAAAAATTGCCTTCATATAGGACATAGTCTAGTGAGCATAGGAAAAGGTGAATTGGAAATAACAAATCAAGAAAATAAAAAGGTAAGTTGATACATGCTGTGGAGAGAAATTAAATAGAAAAGGCAACAGGGTGTAATAGCCATCTGGGAGGGGAAGGGGTTTTTGATTTTTAAATGGTTTAACAAGGAAGGCTCCATTCAGACGGAGGCACTTGAGAAGACATACAAGAAGTGAGGTAATATGGGAAAAGATTTCCCAGGTTGTGGGATGAGCAAGAGCGAAGACTTGGACTGTGGCGTGCTCGTGGAACGATGAGGAGGCCTACATGTCTGAAGTAGAGAGAGGGCAGTCAGAGGATCTGAGGTCAGGTTGCTGTACAGGGCCAGCCAGCACCAAGCCTCGGAGGCCTGTGGTCCCCTACCTCTATGCCTCATTCCAGGGAAGTGGGTTGGACTCCCTTGAGCCACAAGTTTGGCTTTTTTCCTTTGGCTGAAACTGTAGGGAAAGTTGGGGGACAGGCAGGGAAAGTTAAAGGGCTTCAGTGAGGTTTCTGGCAAATAAAGAGTTAAGCCTTTGTTAGAGAGAGAGCAGCTAAAAAAACAAACAGAAAAAAAAAAAATCTACAAACAAAGAGAGCTGATAAGGCTGGCCTGGCCACCAAGGCCTCAATTCCCTCCTCCCCCCACCTCCAATTAAGCACGAAAGAAAGTGGGAGGTGGGGGGGGGTATATTATTTTAAAAACTCAGTATACAAAATTTACACTAACACCTGGACATTCACACACCTATATATAAGAAGATATATATTTTATTATTCTCTCACCATACTAATACGATAAAATGCACATAGATCCTTTTTGCTAACTCAGCCTTCAACGTGAGGCTTTGCTGTAAATCTCACAAGATAAGCACTGGGACAGCACAGAGACCAAAGAAGCTCTCATCCAAGAATGTACACATGGGCAATGGACGAGGCAATGGCCAAATCGGAGTCTCGGAGCCCAGAATAGCCAATTGAGTTATAACAACTCTCAAGGGGGACAGTCCCATTTCTCACCACGTAATAAAGGGGCTAAATCCAGGTGCGGTGGTGCAAACCTGCAATCCTGGCACTCGGGAGGCTAGGACAGGAGGATCGCTGTGAGTTCCAGGCCAGCCTGGGCTACATAGTGAGTCCAAGGCCAGGCTGAACTGCATAGCAAGACCCTGTCTCAAAAACAAAAAACAAACAAACAATAAATAAAGGAGGCTAAAAACAAAGACCCCTGACTCCCTACCTTACTCCACAAGATAGCTATCTATCTCATTTCTCTCCCTTTTTCCAATAAAGTGATTTTGTTTTCTCCTTTTAAAACTTATATCTCTAATTCTTTTATTGGTATAAAATTTTACCAACCCTAGAAAAGATCTACCCTGACCACACAGCCCCCACAATCCACAAATATTTTTCTAGTGTTTTTGGTCTTTTTGGCCTGGGTCTTTTTTTTTTTTTTTTTTTTTTGGTGCATACTGGGAGTCAAACTCAGGATCTCGTGCTTGCCAGGCAGGCCCTTATGCCGCTGAGCCATGGCCTGGGTCTTTCTTGGTGGAACAAGAAGTCACTTGTAGTTCCCAAAACACAATACCGCGTTGAGGTACTCCGGCCAACAGATGTTACTCTTCTTCTGATCTCTTAGATACTTAACTGAGTCCAGACGCCACCTTCCTCTAGGGAGATTTTTCCTGTGGAAAGCATGTCGTTCTTCCTGTCAGCAATCCCACGTCAGTATCAGTTTCCGCCTCCTTCACTATCAGAGAGGAGGACCTGAGAGCTCACCTTTTCCCTCCAGGAGGCCTTGGGTTTCTATGCAGATCGGTTCACTTTTGCCTTGAAGACCAAAGACATATGTAAGAGTCGTTTTAAAGAGCCACGAAGGGCTCCATTTTACCCCTTTCTTAGGGCAAGGGATGCTTGCCTAATGAACGCTGCCATAAATAATGGATATCATTAAAGTTATCGTGGGGGTGGCTGGTTTCAAGGTGGAATATTAAGTACGCCTAGGCAGAGAAGAAAGGCAGCTTCTTGTCATTCTCTTACATATGGATGCACTATAATTTAATCGATTGTTCGACTTTGGAGTATTTGTTTCCCCCTTTTTTATTATTATAAATAATTCTGCAATGACTCTTGGCATGGGTATAAGACATTTCTATAGAATAGATTTTTGAAAGCAGAGTTGTTGGGTCAAAAGACAGACACATTTAAATTTAAAACATTCCCAAATTGCCTTACGAAAGTGTTTTACCACTTTTCATTCATACGAGCATGTCTGTTTCCCACTCCATCACCATCACTAAATATTAACAACCATTTTTCACGTTTGATATTAATATTTTTCAATTTCCATATCTCAATTACTAGTGAGGCTGAACATGTTTTTATGTTTATTGGCCATTTTTCTTTTTCTGTGATCTGACTATTCATAACCTTTGTTTATTTTTCTATTGGCTAGTTTGTCATTTCCTTATCTTGCACATTGTTATTTTACGTTTATTCCTAGGTGCTTCGAAGTTGTGGTTGTAAATTGATTATACAGACAAATAGAAAAGCGATTGATTTTAGTAAGTTGGCCTTATTTCTGGCATCCTTCCTGAACATTTGTCTTGATTTCAATAGTTTTAGAGTTGATTATCTTTCTTTCCTAGGGAAACCATCATATCATTTGCAAATAATGGTTTATTGTGATTACAGATTTATTAAGAGTTATGCCATGGGCCGGTGAGATGGCTCAGCGGCTTAAGCGCTTGCCCAGCAAGCGCGAGGGCCCGAGTTCGACTCCCGGAACCCACATACGAAAAAGGGGCCGGTGATATCGCTCAGCGGCACGGGCGCCTGCTGGTGCACGAGGTCCTGAGGTCGAGAGTTATGCCTACTTTTTAAAAATATATGTATTTTCTATTGACCATACTTTCCGGGGTATTGTTTTTCACTTCCTGCCTTTTGAACCTTGACAGCATTTCTTTGTTCCTTGTTTTTGTTGTTGTTGTTGTTTTGGTTTTTTTGTGCTAGGGATTGAACCCAGGGCCTTGCACATCCTAGGCAAGTGCTCTGCCACTGGGCTACACCCCCCAGCCCCATCTTGGTTCCTTTTGTGATCTGGAAGTTCTATATTTTATTTTGTGCTTCTGGTGGTTGCCCTTGCATATTTTGTTAAATATTGAAAAAATTTTGCTGTCAGTGTCAAGAATCAAATCAATTCATAACCTTTCCCCAAACAAAGTACAGTTATTAATACACTTGGACCTGACTCCATATGCCCCATTTCCCTTGTTTAATTGAAATCACTTAAGATCTTAGCACCAGATTTTTTAAAAAATGTTTTCACATTGCATCTCTATAATTAAGAATCCTTTATTTTCTGCTTTCTTGGTATATAGGATGTTATTTTCTTTTGTCACTTCCCATGATTTAAAAGGTAGTAATACTGTGATTTTACTAGTGATTGACTTTTAAATTTACCAAACATACTTAAGCCTTTATTTCTCTGATGATGAAAGTTAAGAACAATCAATGTCTCTTAATTTTCTTACTCTACAGCTAATGAAGATTTTAGTTTATTTTTACCTGCCTTGCCCTTTTCTCACTGATTTCTGGTCTTTTAAATTCACTGTGGATTTATAAATCTAACTTGCATTTCAATCATATACCTCTCTTTCGAAGAGTAGATTATTTTATTCAGTTTTTATGATGTATTTAGTTGGTTTTAATGCTTGTGACCAGTATTTTATATTATAATGTTCCCATTTTCAAGTTCTTAATTTTAATTTATCTCTTGAGCAGCTGAAGTATACCTTCAAGTCGTTTATTTAGGAAGAACACATGAATGGTACATTTTCTCCACCCTTCTCTATAAACATGGACTGTATTTCTGTTGTTTTCCCACATGAATGACAACTTGTTGGGTAAAGGATTCATATGTTGCCATCTTTTTCTCTCAAAACTATAACCATTGTTCCCTATCTCTTTTGTATTTAGAAAAGTCAAGGCACAGCCTAAGACCAGGCTAAAATTTCCCTTTTGTAACCCAGTTTTATTGTGTGGACCCATGTAAAATTTTCCCTTCATCTTAGAAAAAAAAATTTTTCCTTTGCCAGGATATGTCCTGATACAATAATTCTTTATTGATTTTCTCTGGAACTCATTGATCTATATACCGAATCATTTTTTGGCTCAATAATCTATTGAGGGTGTGAACATGACTTCCATTCATTTGATTGTAATGATTATAAACATCCCTTGGCTAATGCCCTTCGCTCCAACATCTTTCATCCAGGTGAACACAGCAGCCTTCAAACTAGTCTCTGTGCTTTCATTCAGCCCCTTTTCTTCCTTTCCCTTCTCTAACTCTATTCTTGACTCTCAAGGGGGAGGACCTGACTGACTTGCTCATTGCTATGGATCCTGTCTTCCCATTGCTCTCAGGATATGCTCTAAACTATTTAGTGTGGCTACTGCAGCCTTGAGTGAGTATTTCCCACCCTACTGGCCTCGTCCCTTGTTCCCCACCATCCAGCCTTGTGGGCCTCCTCTTACTCCTTAATCGAGGCATCTCCCTCTTGCCTTCTCCTTACTTTCTGCTCC
The DNA here is from genome assembly GCA_028451465.1 of Erethizon dorsatum. NCBI lineage: Eukaryota > Metazoa > Chordata > Mammalia > Rodentia > Erethizontidae > Erethizon > Erethizon dorsatum. Next base: position 100,166,122 of record CM051827.1, on the reverse strand, counting down.
CTCCTCCTTTCATGGTTTTCCCAATTCCTCTGTGTTCTTCAGATCTATTGCTTCCTTGGGGAAACTCACCTTGACTCTCTTTCCCTGCATTATTATGTCCTATTAAAACCCCCCAAATTTTGTCCTTTGCTCATTTGTTACCATAAGTGTTTATTGGAGCTCCAGTGGCGCAATCGGTTAGCGCGCGGTACTTATACACCATAAGTGTTTATTGAGTGGCTGCTATATGCTAGGCATTTATCCTAGACATCAGGAATACAGTGGTGTACAAAAAAGATTAAGGTTCCTGCCCTCATGGATCTTAATTTTACAGATATTCCCTCTTAGTGCTTCTTAGAACTTTTATAAATCAGTTGATTGAGGAACTGTTTTCACTCTGGCTTTTCCACAAAATCTGTCAGAAATGGGTTCAGGGCTGGTGATATAGCTCAGTGACACAGCACCTGCCTGGCAAGTGCAAGGTCCTAAGTCCAATTCCCAGTACAAAAGAAAAAAAAAAAAAAAAAAAAAAAAAAAGAAATAAATGGGATCAAATCTACTGGTCTACTCTTACAGCTCTAGGATGGAAGGCGATGCTTGGTAGATAACAGACACTCAATAAATGTTTAATGGATGAATAAATGCTTTTTGTAGAGGTCAGGACTCTTTCAAATTGCAATCCATCTTGAACAAGCTACCAAAGGAAGGAAGGAAGGAAGAAAGGAAGTGAGGTGGATTTATCAGCTCACTAAGTGAGAAGCCCGTGGGCAGCTGTAGCACCACGCACAGCTGGATTCAGAATCTTATGTGATGCCAACAGTGCTCCCTCTGCTTCCCTCTGAGTGTTGATCTTATTCTTTCCAGCTCTAGATGGATTTCCTCCATGTTGCCAGGGGAGATAGGTACTGACAGTTCCAAATGCACATATTCTCAGCCTAGCAACACCAGGAAGAAAGCTCTTGTTTCTCGCAGCATCTGTATGTATGCACGGCCCAGATGACTGGGGACTGATCCAGCTTAGGTCCCTTGGCTCTATCACTGTGTCCAAGAGATGGGATATTCTGACTGACCAAGGCCTGGCTGGTCCACCTCTGTGTGCGGGCCTGGGAGGACACTGCAGTTGACCTTCACACCAGGATGTCTAAGGGTTCAGGAGGAATTCTCCAAGGGAATAACAGGTGTTGCCAACAGGAAGGAAGAAATATATCACTAGGATAAATGTTTTTTGATGAGTCTTTTTGTCATTGTCGTTGTTGTTTTGTTTTGTATTCTTTACTTTCTGCAGCCCACAGTGGTCTCTGCATCTCTCATTCCCTCCCAGCCTGTGCCTTCTGCCTTGTCCTGAGTAGCTGTTTCCTGGAAGTGCTGTCCTTGTGCTGAGGGTGAGCAAGGAAGGAGGCCAGGGCACCTTGCACCTTTCTACACAAGCCTACATTTTGAAGTCAATAGCCTCAGATGGCTTTTTCATACTTGGAGAAACTGTCACATGATAATAATCCATTGGAGAAGTGCAACACAGATTCAATCAAATCATTTTGCCCATGCTGTTCTGAAGAGCAGGTTAGTAGAACCCCCCATCTGATTTCAGGTGTTGAGGCTCAAGCACTTTGTGTAGAAGAGAGCCTCTCATGTGTCCATCTCCCCAGCTATGTTTAAAGCCCAGGCCCTGACTAGAGCAGGGCCCTCTACATCAGCTGCATCAATGTAGAGGCTACAACTCCCAGGGTTACACTGTTTCGAGGGCACTGCACCATGTTTTGTATAACACAGTGGCAGGTGGTAGCTTCAGATAATTATAAACAGGTATATTCACTTGCATGAAAGTCCAATGGGATATTTGCAAGCCAGGCAGAATGTAGGAGAATTCTTCACTGTCCTGAGGACACAGCATACAGCATCGCTGGCACCTGACCACAAAATGCCAATGGAAACCTAAATCATTTGGACAACCAAAAATTCCCCCAAACAGATTTTCTAAGCAGCTCCTGAGGGATTGTCCACACACAGCTTCTCAGATTTTGAAAACTTTAAACCTGGATTTATTTGTCTTCACACCCCCAAACTCTGCTAATATTATGAGTCTCTTCCTTACCCTCATGGACAACCCCTCCAGGAAATCAGCAACTACAACATAGATCAAGGGAAGACTGACCTTGGTTTTGCTTAGGATGTTTCCAATAGTTGTTCACCATTTTGGAAAACCTCTGAAAGCAAAGCCCCTTGAGGTCATGCCAACACATCCCAGTGCCTCAGTCAGCCTTGGTAGCTGCAGTGGTCAATGATTCTGCATTCAAATACAAGCATGTGATGCTTTCAAATATTGTCTTGGTTGGTTTTCTCATTGCTGAGACAAAATACCCAACACCCAAAGCTAAAGGAGGAAAGGTTTATTGTAGCTCACACTTTGTAGAGGTTTCAGTTCATAGTTAGCTGGCTCCAAGGCAGGGTGATGACTGATGGGCATCATGGAGGAGAAACAGTTTATGGCGGGCAGAAGGAAGCAAAGTAGCAAAGTAGTGAAGAAGCAGCAAGCGAATGACAGCAGCCCTGTTTCTGTCCCTTATATCTGTCCCCAGGCTATACACCTTTAGGGTGGGTAGCACTCACACCTAGGGAGGGCCTTCCCATTGTCCACACCCAAAACTATGTCAAACCAATCGGTGGACTAATTGAGCACTCACATACCCCCATATTCAGCATCATACACTGAATCCCAGCATCACACACTCTAGATCCACTCACCTCTGAAAACCCATACCTATGACCACATGAGGCTTTGGAGGGAGGGGCGACACTTAGACACGAGCCATAACAAATGCCTTTAGAACTAGAGCATTTGCACACAGATACACAGATCTATTATATACCATTTTCCCCTTATTTCCTTATATTATTATTGGGTTCTTTCTGGACATTTTGACATTTATCATGGCAGATGTTTGAAACTATATGTAGTAGGTAATACTTTTTATGCATTTATTTCAGGTTAGTAAAAGAGATGTTATAAAACATTTGTTATAAATACATGCTGGGTGGGATAGAGTTGAGAATAATAAGTTTAGGAGCTTGGCAGATGTCATCCCCAGTAGGAATATTTTCCTGTTCAGAATTATTTTACTTTCCTTAATAACAAACCCATAGTAAAGGCCAAAGACACGCATTTTGCCAGGGTCATCAGCCTTTGATATTGAGGTCTCGATAGCAGCTATAATTCAGGTTCCTCCATCTGCTCCCTCCACAAGCATCACACCCAGATCTTTCTTCTCCTCAGGTGGGCAGCCCTAGAGAGGGAGAGTCCTGCCAGTAACAGATGCACAGTCTTGGAGAGGACCCTCCTCCCCTCAACAGCGGTCTTTTCATTTGCTCCAGGCTGTTGATTGCTTCTCCTAGGGTCTCTCTGAGTCCTTCCATTTTTTCCTGAAGCCCTTGTAGCTCTGAAGCACTCATAATTCATGGGCCTACATCACATCCAAGACAGGCACTATGTGGCTCTGCAATCCCCTTCCTTCCAGGCCCATGTCCCTGAGATAGCCCCCTGGCAGGTCTGGCTCCAATCAGGCAGTCACCTGGACCTAGCTGGCTAGAGGTGGTCTCCATGCCTACTGGCCAAGAGCTGGGTACTTTCTCTGAGCCCTGGAGCCATTCTTCCACACTAACCACCCTGCAGCCTTTCTTAGGCTGCATGGGGTCATGTTTGTTGTGGAAAACAGAGGAACAGAAACAGGAGGTCTTCATTTGGATTCTGAGGACAGGGACCGCCCTCGTGCTCCCACTTCTCTGGATCTCACTGGCTTATCATGTCACCAGTTCTGTGAATGGGCCTGCAGTGGGCTGGGCTTGCTTTCCCTTTGACTGCCTTGAGGCCAGTTGCTAGCTTTGTCACTGCATCCTAAAGAAAAGAAATTCCAGCTCTGAAAGCATAGATAGACAGGCTCTCTAGGTAGCACAGGCTGGCCTCGAACTCACTGCTGTCTTCCCACCTTAACCTCCCGAGGGCTGGGATTACAGGTGTGTGCCACCACACCTGGTTTAGAACAGACAGCAGTGACAGATAATGTGGATTTTACTGGAGGCTTCAGGAAATAACAGAAGAATCATAAAGCTCCCCTTAACCTCTTTTCCCCAAGTTCAGCCCATAGCAGCTACACCTCCTTTCTCTGGCTCTCCAGGCCTTCTTCCTTGTCCTATTTCCACGGTACCTTCAGCTTCCTCCCTTATCCTCCCTCTCTAGTAAATGTGTAAAACTCCATCGACCAGCTGGGTCTGGTAGCACATCCCTGTATTCCCAGCACTCCGGAAGGCCAAGGCAGGAGGATTGCAAGTTTGAACCCAGCATGGGCAACTTAGTGACTTAGTGAGACCCTGTCTCAAAATAAAAAATTAAAAATGGATTTGGGATGTAGCTAGTGCAAAGACCTAGGGTTTAATCCTTAGGACTTAGAGGGGGGAAAAAAAAAGGAGGAGGAGGAGGAGGAGGAAGAGGAGGAGGAGAAGCAACATTAGCCAGAGAGTGGCTACCAGCAGGCCTTGGTTCATCTCCCCAGGCTCTCCCATTTGAGAAATACTTGTGATGTTTAGCCAAGAGAAGGGGGGAATGCTCTTTGATTGTGTCCTGCCTAGAGTTTTCTCTAAGTCGAGCCTGGCTCCACTGCATCCCTTCTATCTTCCCACCCTCCCTTCATCTTTGCAACTTCGCTTGAAGATGTCTTTGTCAGCCCCACCCTGACTGGCAGGAGACCCTCAGTGACTATCAAGGCCTTTGATGATGTTCTGGAGCAGGCAGGGCTGCTATGCAGGCAAGCTCACAAGTCCTGGGATTCTCCAGGAACAGATCCAGCAAGCTCCACCGTCTTCACGAAGCAGCTTCCTCATCAACCTCACTCCCCGCACCACATCACAGTCTGTACAAGATGCTCTTCATTTCCATAATCTGTACACATTTAGGGGACAGGAGGCAGCAGAATGTGTCATGCCATAAAGCTATTCTGGGCTGTTCTGGGTTATCCCAAAACTGTCTGACCTTTACTGGGAACTTCAAGGTGTCAGGAGATCCAGCAATCCCAATGGGACAGATGTCACCTCAGAGACAAACTTGGTAGTGACATCTAGCCAGGTCCAAGGGAAGACTGAGGGGCCCCTCAGATTAGGGCCTTGTCTGTTGAGAATTTGACTTGTATCACCTCCAGCTCCCCCGTCTGTCCCCCTCTGATCATAGCTCTGATTCGGATTGCCTCCCTCACTAAGAGCCGGAATGCAGTTGCACCTCCAGACTCTGGAAGGTCTGATATTACAGCTCTAAACTGTTCCCCCGCTGACTGGCTCCAGCCATCCCAGATGCTCAAAGCTGTCACACACACACGCACACACACACACACACACACACACACACACACACACGAGAGCACCTCCCTAACTGCACTGACCTGGGTTTACTGTACACTGGAACTGAGCACCTCACCTTGTTCTCCGTGGTCAGAGGGCAGAGCTCTTAGCACAGAGACAATGGCTTGGGCAGCTGTTAGTCTGACATGGTTGCTACTCCAGAAGCAAATCCTGCAAGGAGGATTCGCATGCAGGACATTGAGCAAGAGTTCACAAGAAGAACCAGGAAGAGAGTGGGGATGGGAACCAAGAAGGAGAATAAGGATGGGCTACTGAGCAATGCTGCACAGAAGGCAACTTCAGCCAGTGCCACGGGGGGCTTTTCAGGTCACCCACTCATGTGTCAAGACCACCTGTTCAGGGAGCGGGGGAGCCGCAGGATTAATGCCCATGCCCCTCAGTTACTGACCTCGCCATGTGACTGCCCAATACTTAACACTGTGCGTTTCCTTATGGTGGGTTCCAGGAGCCTCAGTTCAGTGTGTGGCAAAGATGGGATGCAGGCTGTTGAGGTGAAAGCTGGTGTGAGTTGCTGTTGTGTAAAAATGATTCAGGGGTGTGTGAGCAGAGCACACGCTGCCGAGCATTCACCTCGTGAGCAGAGCACACATGCTACAGAGTCTCTCTGCTGCCATTTCTTAGTGCAGATTTGCTCTGTGAGGCCTGCCACCCTGTCACATTTTTCTAGCATGTTCTAATCACCACTATAAGTTATCTCCCTCCTGGTAGCAGAGTTCCTTGGTTGCTGCATAATCTGTCCCCTGCTGGTCAAGCTGGAACCCAAATCAGTCCAAGTATATCTGCTCCCAACTCCTTTCCCCAATGGGAAAGATCCAGTCCCTTAAGAAATTGTCAGACCAGGTGTGGTGGCACACACCTGTAATCCCAGCACTCAGGAGGCTGAGGCAGGAGGACTGCTTTGAGCTCGAGGCCAGCCTGGGCTACATAGTGAATTCAAGGCCAACTGCAACTACATAGTGAGACCCTGTCTCAAAAAGAAAGAAAGAAAGAGAGACAGAGAGAAGAAAAAAAAGAAAGAAAGAAGAAAGAAAGAAAGAAAGAAAAAGAAAGAAGAAAGAGAGAGAGAGAGAGAGAAAGAAAGAAAGAAAGAAAGAAAGAAAGAAAGAAAGAAAGAAGAAAGAAAGAAAGAAAGAAAGGAAGGAAGAAAGAAAAAGAAAGAAACTGTCAACCTGTGGAGGCTGGAGTTTCCACATAAAGGGGGGTAGAAATCTCTTTACATGAAGTTTATCAAAGACCTTGGGCATACCACATGGCCCACAGAGCAGATGCCTCAAGACAGATGCAGCTGTCCGTATGGGAAAAACCATCCTCTAAGCCATCAACTGAATGACTGGTGGATTTCCTTGTCCTCCTATGGGGGCTGAAATTTGCCCCTCTGCTACATTACCCAAACTCTACCTTTTCCCCAGGGTAGGGGGCACTCACCCTTCCCTTGGTAAGAGTCTTTTCTTCTTATCTTTTGCTGTCTCCAGATTAAGTGTGGTGCAGATGCTTCCCACACCTTCACAGATGTGTGGATGTCTCACCCCAACCTGGGATCAAGGTGTTCCTAGTCTCCCATTCCAAAAGGTACCCAGTCATCTTCCTCTCCCCATCTTCCTCTTCACCGTCCATTGCCCAACAACCCCTCACCAAGACAGAAAACTGGTTTCTCTTTGGCCTCATAGGGATCATTTTTGTTCAGTTTTTCAGTTATAGTAAGTGTCCTCAGACAAGTGGATTCCCTCCCCTAATGGTCTCCCTTGAGTGGCAGGATTTTTGGCCATCCAAAAGCTCTGGCTTCTGGCTACCTGTTAAAAGTGTCGGGGATCTTGACTGGTCCCCTATCAGATATGGGGTTTCTTTATTGCTAAGCCATCTCTGCCCAACTGTGGCCACCAAATCATTTTAAAACCCACTTTCTAGTCTGCAACCCTGTCTTTGCACCTGGTAAACTGTAAGGAACTGCTCAGTGGTGTTGACAAAAACACCAACTCCAACTAAGTAAAAAGAGGAATTTACTGGTCCACTAAACAAAGTCACAAGGGCAGTCAGCTCCAGACTTACCTAGATCCAGAGGCTCAACCAAAGAGCTGATGAACTACAGTCTGTGAGCCAAATAAACTACAAAGACAGAGTGGCTGAGGTGTGATTCTCCAAGTGAAAACTGGAATGTGGTCACCGAGAGAAGGATAAATGGTTCTGGGCTGGCCAAAACAACAGACGTCTGCTCTACAGGCTCTCATCTTGTTTTCTATGCAGTGTGACCAGAAGCCACCACACTGACAAACCGTAAGCCACTTGGAGTCTAGCCTTCAGCTTGGTGCTATACTGAGTGAAACTGTCCCTGTGTGTCCCCTCATAGTCAAGGCTAGAAAAAGATCAATAAGTGGCCATAGCTCCAGCCCAACAAATAAGATAGAGAGAAAACCATCAGCAGCTTTGTCCCTAGGGCTTTGTACAAATCAGAGCACCTTCGTGCCACCCCACTGCCTTTTCTCATCTAGATACAGCACCCCAAGCACATTTGATAGAGTTCTGTAATCCACTGGGGAGCGATCCCAGCATTGCCAATGGAATTGTGCTGGAAAACAGTTCTCAAAAATCCCACATGTCTTGGTGAGGTCTTAAAACGGGAAATTCATAACCTGAAAAGAACTTCTCCCATCGCACCTTCGCCGCAAGGGATGCTTCTTGGTACCTGGGCACAGGAGAAAGCACTCCACCCCATGCTGACTGTCCAGCTTTGGAAGACAATCAGCAAGGTGCTCTGTTTTCCACGAGCATCCCACTCTGATATCTCTCTGGACAGCCTGGCTGGAGAGCAGTACTTTCCACATAACGCACTGGGCGCAGGTTTCGAGCTTTATTTGGACCTCCTCTGCCATCTCGGGCCATGGAAACCATGCTCTAATTAGCCCCAGCATCTGTTCCCTCCCCAAGGCCTGAAATCATCATGCGTGGATGAGTGTGCCACAGGGCAACATTTTGAAACAGTACCAACTGCCTCCTTAGTCCATTCACGGGGCACACAGAATCCTGTGCCATGTCCAATAATTACGGCAGTCTCTGTCATTCCTAGAGTAGGGCATTCAGGCTATAAGAACCTCGTACCCTCCTTGCCAGAAGGACGTACTTCTCCTTCACCATCAACCACAGCTGCACATCTTCCTGGTAAATCTCTCTACCAGTTTCTCATCCCCATCTGGGGGAGGGGGTAGATTTGGGTGCATAATTCAAGGCTGTAAGTACAGCTTCTGAGGCTGTCAGCCAATTCTCTTTTCCAGACCCCTTTCCCATTCCTAAAGGCCACACTCCCTCATTAAATATGGTCCCAGTGACCTGAGAATGTGACCTTAGTAACATAGCAGCTGTGCATCAGAGTACATGACACAATGCTGGGATTACAGCCATGGCACAGGCGCCCTACCTATCTCCTACTACCCAACTCAGCACTGTAAGCGAGGGGTGGAACAGGGTGCACCTGGAAGGATGCACCACACTCATATCCTTAGATGTATTCACTTTTATTTCATTGCTGGAGGTGGAACCCAGGGCCCCATACATGCTAGGAAAGTGTTCACCCCTGAGCCACACCTCCAGCTCTTCTATTTTACTTTGACATAGGGTCTTGCTAAGTCCAGGCTGGCCTTGAACTTGTGATCTTCCTGTCTTTGCCTCTTCAGTAGCTGGGATTACAGGCATCCACCATCGCAAACAGCGCATTAAACGTATTCTTAATACTCCACGCCAGCACTGAAACTCTAGTCTGCAAAAGGGGCATTGGGCCTCTCTTCCAGATGAATAAATGTCACAATTTTATTATCCCCAGCAACGTAATATATCACCTTCTATCAGTTTGTATGACATCAAGGTCGTTCGCCTGCATCTCTTCCTTCTTCCCATGTGGTTTAGGTGATTCCTCACTCAGTCCCCACCCTCAGGGCCCAAAGGTGTGTATGTGACGCAGCCCTGCAGATCAGCCTATTCCATTTCTCTAATCATAGTGATTAGTTCAGGGACGAGTACATGACCGAGTTGGGACAATCAGAATCTTCCCTGGAAGTTTTCTGTTAGAACCATCAAGAAAATGCTCTCTCAGCCAGGTGTGGTAGTGCACATTATAATCCCAGAACTATGGGAGGTTGAGGCAGGAGATCATAAGTTCGAACCCAGCCTGGGCAACCTAGCCACTTAGCAAGATCCTGTCTTAAAATAAAAAAGGGCTGGAGATGTAGCTCAGTGAGAAGACCCAGATTCAATCACCAGTAACACAAAATGAATAAATAAGAAAAGAAAAGAAAAGGCCCTCCCTCTCTGAGAGTACAAGTTGACAGGGAGAAAATTCTCCAATAGAAGAGAATGAGGCCAACACACAATATGACTCAGTGACTAAGCAGAGAGGAGAGATGGAGACAGACAGGCACAGAGATGGAGAAGAACTTGATGACCATCATTTGACCCTTTGGCCTAGCCATTTCTGAATAGCTACACTTTTAGGAAATTAAATATTATAAACTCCCAGTTTATTATTTCATCTTTGGTTACAACAGTAGTTGAAGACGGGCATGGTGGCACGCACCTGTAATCCCACCACTTGGGAGGCTGAAGCAGGAAGATCACTGTGAGCTCAAGGCCAGCCTGGGCTACACAGTGAGTTTAAGGCCAGCCTGAACTACATAGTGAGACCCTGTCTCAAAAAAAAAAAAAAAAAAAAAAACACAAAAAGCAAACAAACAAAAAAAACCTGTAGTTGAGACCTGAGGTTTCAATAGCAATAAATAAGAAATCTTGAGAAGGAGAAGTTATTGACACAAAGGCTTCTGAGAGAGTGTAAAGCATTAGATTGGACACAATTGTAGCAAAGATTAGGAGTAAGAGGAAAAGTACAAAGGAGAGAGAAGGAGAGAGAGAGGTATTTACCCATATGGAGTTAAGATCTTATTTCAGATTACATTTACTCTTATGTTATATCTTGTCATCATGCTATTGAGTAGTTTGTATGCAAGAAGCTCTTCTATAATATTCAATACTAACTACAATGTTTTATTGTTTTATAGCCCTTAACCTTAAGACTATGATGCTTGTTTATTGTAGAAAATCGTACTTACTCACTGTAAGTTTGTTATAGGAAATCGAACTTTCCATCACCCTTGTAATATTTAACCCTCTGAACATGACTTCAGCACTCTTGTTTTATTTAAAACAGTCCAAGAGCAGTAGAGTTTCTTGTCGTTAGGAATAAGTATCTGTAAGCTGTTGCCTCTTGTATAACAAATACTTATTAAACCAAACACTGATTATAACAGGCTTCTATTAAAAACACAATTCCAAATTTGAACATTTTCTTCTACACCCTGGACTTTTCATTTACATAAACCAGTACATTGCCCTTTCTCTTTCAGGGGCCACTGGGGAGTGGCCAGGAGGGCAAAGGCCAGGTGGGTTGGTGAGGTCAGTGTGTCTATGTGGATCGGGGTGCTCTAAATACCCTGCCTTTTTCTGGGGCCTGTGGCTGCCCCTAGCATTTCAGAGACCCTTGGACACTGGCTCTGAGCTCACACGATGTCTAGAGCCCCAGCTTGTCTCTGGGCTAGAACCCCGCTGGTTCCAGTGGGGGTATGGAGCCCTCCCCCAGAGTCCACACCCTGGAAGCTCACAGGAGCGCTGTCCCTGCCTTGCTGTCGTTTGCTTAGTTCCTGGAGGTGAAGTTGGAATCTGCACCACCAGCATCTCTTGTGTGGATCCAGAGCTTTTTTTTTTCCATAGAAAGCACTTCACGTGGGTTCCTGAATTCTCCTTCCCCATTCAAACAAAATAAAGGGTATCGTACGTCCTTGGGATAAGTATGGATGTTATTGAAACCAACTATTTTTACTGGGTTGGGTCTGAAATAAAGAATTTAACCCACCTTTTAAAAATAAGTTTACAGGTTTGCTGACTCCTGCCGTGGAAAAAGAATTTTCAGGATGTGTCAGTAAAAGAGGCCCGAGAAGGTTATGAGAGGGAGATGCAGGGCACACTCAAGGGCAGAGTGCGGGTGCCCAGAGAAAGGAGAACACACTACCAGCTGGAGCAGGCGTCTTCAACACAGGCAGTCTAGGGTGTGCCTCTCACTGCCAGTCAGCGTGCAGTGCCAGCCGTCTAAATGTGCTCGAAGCTGAGGTGTGCTGCCCGCCAGTGCTGCTGCCTCCTGAGGATGGGATAAGCCCAACTGACAGGGGAAAGAACAGGTCCAGAGCCCTGGTTTCCAAGTTATGGTAAGAAGACCTTTAGGCATTTTGCTTTTTCGAGTGAGCTTCCTGGAAGGGAAGAGCTGCAGTTTTCCTTAAAAGTACAAATTTAAAATCTCAATTTCCTTATCTCTCTCTCTCTCTCTCTCTCTCTCTCTCTCTCTCTGTGTGTGTGTGTGTGTGTGTGTGTGTGTGTGTGTGTGTTTTGTTTTTTGGAGGTTTTTTTGTTTTTTGTTTTCGAGACAGGGTCTCACTATGCAGTCGAGCCTGGTCTTGAACTCACTATGTAGGCCAGGCTGCCCTCACACTCACAGCGATCCTCCTGCCTCAGCCTCCCAAGTGCTGGGATTACACGCATGCGCCACCACGCCCAGCCACCTGGCTTCTTTTTTACCTACTTTTTATTTCTTCTCTCCTGCCTCACTAACCTGTACCAACTAGTTCTCCAGTGTGGCCATTGCCAAAAGACAGAGTGGCATGGGCTGTCACATGCTTCTTCGGTGAAGACTACAGCTCTTGCCCCAGATTTGGTCAGATCGGCTGTGTCCACACAGTTGCCTTCACAGGACGCAGGCCCTGGAGGTTGTCTGTGGTGCTCGGGTTGGACCATCCATTCTTAACAATTCCACCCCCTCACAGCTCCAGTGCCAGGTGTGACTTTGGTCTCTGCCAGGTCTGGCTTCTCATTCTCGCTCACACGGGTGCCCTTTGCCCTCAGTGCCTCCCTTCCACACCTCAGAAGCCACGATGGAGTGGGTTGGCTGAGTTCGCTGACGTGGTAGAATCCAGTCACAGCTGATGCCAGTGTTGGACAACACTTCTTAGTGATTTCATGCCAATAAAACACTCTAAATGTTGACAGAAGGGAAACATTTACTACAAACAACCAGAAAAATGCACACCTAAAACAAACAAATACAAAATACAAAGTCATCGCTGACTTTTGACTTGAGTTTTAACTTTAACCTACATGGAAGTATGCTGAGAATTGCTTTCAGAAGTGGCTGGGCAGGAGCAGTATCTCAGCAAGCAAGAGCCTTTTCATGGAGGCGCCACTATACCCTGAACGACCACCTGCTCAAGATCAGAAGGGCAAAACCCCCTCCTTTCGACCCTCTCTCTCTCTTTTCTGGCTTTATCTGTTCGTGTCCCATAATCCCTTTCCTTCTCTCCTACAGGAGACTGCCTTTACCTACTTTGGACTCTGGTACGAGCTATCAGCTGTTTGAGTCCATCTGCTTTCACTCCAGATGAGGAGTCATGGGGCATGGAGGCCACTGGTTGGTAGAATATCTGCAAGAAAGACAGGCTGTTCATACTACCTGCTGACACAGCCTGTGCGTTCCTATGCAGAAAACATTGCTGTCAGTGTTCAGGAATCATGTAGCCCTTTTGCAACTCTGGCCTTTGTTTGTTCCAGGCTTCAGGAAGACAATACCAGAGCGTGTTCTACAACAGTTGTCATATCTGTCTCAGAGAGGGGTCCATGATTTCCCCCCTCACTCTGAAACGGTATTCCAAATTTTATCACATCTCTGGCCTCATCAATCTTCATTTCTTTACGCCATAAATCTGCAAACTTCGTGGTCCTACTGAGGCTACACTCTGGAATATGAGAAGAATGATCTCTTCCAAGATGCAGCTAGATACCATTTGCTAGGTTTTTTTTTTTTTTTTTTTTTTTTTTTTTTTGTGGGTACCGGGGGTCGACCTCAGGACCTCGCGCACCAGCAGGCGCCCGTGCCGCTGAGCGATATCACCGGCCCTTTTTTCGTATGTGGGTTCCGGGAGTCGAACTCAGGATCTCGCACTTGCCAGGCAGGCGCTTATGCCGCTGAGCCATCTCACCGGCCCACCATTTGCTAGGTTTAAAAAAAAAAAAAAAAAAAGGAAAGAAAGAAAACCCAGACAATGCCCAGCTTGAACCCACACATGCCTGGATCTCCTTGAGCGATTGCTTCTGTGAGCCTTAGCTGGACATGGAGTGAGTCTCTATACACCATGACATCCTCCCAATACAAAATCAACTCCCAAAGCAACTGGAAGTTTCTTGAAGAGCTGGAAGAAAAGGTGACATGGCCCATGAGCAGACTCCCTGAGAATCTCTTAAAAACCCAGTCTCCCTCAGCAACCCCAGCAGGCAGCGATCGCACTTTTCCTATCTCACCCCACAGCCCTCCTTCACCGCTCCACAGTCTCCCCCTGCCAGACTGGCTCAGCTCTCTCTTTTGTATGTCGAAATCCTGCCAGCCTGAATATACCGCTCAGTGAAAGAGAAGCCAGCCGAAGAGTGTTTTGCACAAGAAAAGTCTTTAGCTGAACAGCTAAACTAACCAAATATTGTTCACTAAGTGTGCCCCAGCAGGCCTCAGTGTCCCACCACTTCATATGCAAAAGTTGGGGAAAAATGAAATCTATCCATGCTAAATCATGTCCTTTTTTTAAAAATAAAATTTCTGTGTGATGGCGCACACCTGTAATCCCAGCACTCTGGACGTTGAGGCGGGAGGATCACTGCGAGTTCGAGGCCATCCTGAACTGCATAGTGAAACCCTGTCTCAAAAAGACAAAAATAAATAAATAAAATAAAAATAAAGATAAAATTTATATTACTTTTCCTAACCCTGCCTGGCTAGGGTTGGAACCCCATCACACTCTCACCAACATTTTGCACTACAAACGTTTTTTTTGTGGTCCTGGGGATGGAAGCTCAAGAGGCTCTGCCACTGAGCTACAATCCCAAACTCTTTTTAATTTTTGAGACGGGGCTGCCCTGGCTGGCCTCAAACTTGTGATCATCCTTCCAAGCACCTAGAGTTACAGGAATGCACCCTGCATCCATCCTGCACTCCAAACTTCTTTCGTTTTTATTAAACTATTCTCTAACCCAGCCATACCCAATAGAATTTTTGCAGCGATGAAAATGTCCTCCACATGCCCCATCCAGTATGGTAGCCACGTGGTTGTTGAACATTTGGAATGTGACTGATGTAACTGAAGAGCTAAATTTCTAAGGATTTTTTGTTTGTTTGTTTTGTGGTTCTGGGGATCAAACCCAGGGTCTCATGCCTTCTAGGCAAGTGCTCTACCGCCCTCAAATTTCTTATTTTATTGAATTGTAATTGATTTTAACTTTTTTTTTCAGTACTAAGGAATGAACCCAGGGACAGTCTACCACTGAGTTACATCTCTAGCCCATTCCAAAACTTTTTTTTTTTTTTTGAGACAGGTCTTGCTAAATTGCCCAGGCAGGACTTGAACTTGGGATCTTCCTGCCCCAGCCTCCCAGGTGTGTGAAAAACCATATTTTTGTTTGTTTGTTTGTTTATGTGTTTTTTGAAATAGGGTCTCAGTAGTTCAAACTGGCCCTGAACTCACTATGTAGCCCAGGCTGGCCTCAAACTCACAGCAATCCTCCTGCCTCAGCCTCCCAAATGCTGGGATTACAGGTGTGTGCCACCACACCTGGCTTCTTTTTTTTTTGGTACACATTTATTTAATTCAAATAGCCACATGAAGCTAGTGTCTACTGTACTGATTAGCTCAACTCTAGAATTCTTCCAATGACAGTGAAGGACATTGTATGAAACCGTCAAAGAAAAGTTAAAATTAAACTGACTGTAATATAGTGTCCAACGCCAGGCATAGTGGCGCATGCCTGTAATCCCAGCACTTGGGAGGCTGAGGCAGGAGGATCACGGTGAGTTCGAGACCAGCCTGGGCTACATAGTGAATTCAAGGCCACCCTGAACTACACAGTGAGACCCTGTCTCAAAAGAACAAAAAAGGGCCAGTGATGGGCCAGTGAGATGGCTCAGCGGCATAAGCACCTGCCTGGCAAGCGTGAGGGCCCGAGTTCGACTCCCGGAACCCACATACAAAAAAAGGGCCGGTGATATCGCTCAGCGGCATAAGCGCCTGCCTGGCAAGCATGAGGTCCTGAGTTCGACTCCTGGTACATGCATATAAAAAAAAAAGAACAAAAAAAATATATATAGTGTCCAGGATGTTCATTATTTCATACCCTATTGTCTCACTAGTTGTTATTTGTTTGTTTTGTGGCAGTTCTGGGAATTGAACCCAGTGCTTTCACACTAAACTACATCCTCAGCATATTTTCTCTTTCTTTCTTTTTCTTTTGAGGCAGGAGCTTGCTAAGTTGCTAAATTACCCAGTCTGGGCTCAAACTTGCAATCTTGCTCCTTCACCCTTCCAGAGTGCTGGGATTATGGGTGTGTGTCGCTGTGCCCAGATCACTAGGAAATGTTTTTCTCTGGTCTAAGGATTTGAAAAGTCAAGGCTGCTCCTAAACAACTAACTAGTTTAGTTTAGTTTAGTTTTTAATTTTTAGGAGACTTATGGAGCTCATATCAGTCCCTTTGGCCATTGGAAACTCAACCATATTCAGAGCCCACCTTTCCCACAGGTACCTTTGTGAGGCTTTTTTGCTTTTTATACAGAGTTAGGGTTTGAACCCGGGGCTTTGCACATACTTAGCACACACTTTACCACTGAGCTACACCCCTGGTCCCTGTGTGTTCCTTTGGAAACTGAAACCTCCCTCAGTTGCACTGATCTCTTTTCTACCCTGTTGTCTTTTTTTTTTTTGTATTGAAGTGCACAGTTCAGTGATTTTTTGGTAAATTTATGTTGTGCAACAATCACCACAACTTAATTTAAAAACATTTCCATCACCCCCAAAAGAGTGTCCTCATTTCCAGTACTTGCCATTCCCAGTCAACCACTAATCTACTTTCCATCTCTGTAGATGTCCTTTTTCTGGACATTTTATATAAATAGAATCATACAACATGCCTTTTGTGTCTGGCTTCTTTCATCGAGCATAATGTTTTTGAGGTCTACAGGATTGATCAGTACTTCATTCCTTTTTATTGCCAAATAGTATTCTACAATATGGATATACTACATTTTGTTTATCCGTTCACCAAACGATAACCATTTGGCTTGTTTGTACATTTGTGCTGTTATGAATAACGCTGCTATGAACATTTTCATATCAATCCTTCTGTAGATATATGTTTTTACTTCTCTTGGGCAAATACCTAGAAATGAAATTGCAGGGTCACGTGGTAAATTTATGTTAAGAAGCTGACAAACTGCTTCCTAAAGTGCTGTACTGTTTCACATTCCCGCAGCGATGCATGTGTAAAAGCTCTAGTTTTGGGGCTGAGCATGCAGCTCGGAAGTACAGCTCTTGCCGAACATAAACGAGGCCCTGAGCGCAATCCTCAGTGTGCAGGGGAAGGCGGAGATCCTATTTCTGAAAGCTCTAGTCCCTCCACATCCTCAGCACTTGTTATTGTCTATTTTATTGATTATGACCACTCTAGTGGGTGTGAAGTGGTATCTCATTGTGGTTGATTTTGTTCTTCTAATGACTAATGACATCTTTTCATGTACATACATTTGTAGCTCTCCTTTGGTGAAATGCCTATTCAATTCTTTTGCTCATTTTTAAATTGGTCTATTGCCTTATTATTATTGAATTATAAGAGCCTTTTCTATGCTGTGGATACAGAGGTGTGATTTATAAATATTTTCTCAAGCTCCGTGTGCTGTAATCCTAGAACTTGGGTGGCTGAAGCAGGAGGATCACTGTGAGCTCAAGGCCAGTTTGGGCTACATAATGAGTTCAAGGCCAGCATGCACTACATAGCAAGACCGTTTCTCAAAATACCAAAAAATAAACAAAAAATAAATATGTTATCCCAACCTGTTTTTTCATTGATGGTGTTTTTTGTTTGTTTGTTTTTGTTTCTTTTTTAGGGGGTTGGTTTTTTGAGACAGGGTCTCACTATGTAGCCCGGGCTGGCCTTGAACTCATTGTGATCCTCTTGCCTCAGCCTCCTGAGTGCTGGGATTACAAGCATGTGCCACCACACCTGGCCTGATGGTGTTTTTTTAACTGAAAAGTTTTTAGTCTTTATTAAGTCCAATTTATCTTTTTTATTCTATTACTTGTACTTTTGATGTCATTCTTAAAAAGTCTTTGTCTAATCCAAAGTCATGAAGACGTATTCCTATGTTTTCTTCTAAGAGGTTTATAGTTTTAGCTCTTACCTTGGTGTCTATCTCATTTTGAATTAATTTTTGCATATGGCATAAGTGTCTACATTCATATTTTTTGCCTGTGGATATCGAATTGTTCCAGAGCCATATGTTAAAAAGATTATCCCTTTTTCCACTGAATTACCTTGGCGTCTTTGTCAAAAATCTATTTGTCATAAAGATAAGGATTTATTCCTGGTCACTCAGTTCTGTTCCGTTGATTTGTATGACTATCCTTATGACCACACTGTCTTGATTACTGTCCTGGTTTCCATTTTTTTTTTCTGTTTATTCATACACTTATTTTTAATTTGTTTAACTAGAAGAATATATCATCCCCAAATTGATATTAGCCCTTGGCAAGAATGTAATTGAGGCTTCTCAAAATCAAACCATCAAGGCCTCTTCTGTGAATAACATTGCAAAGCCATTAAAGGAACTACAACCATATTCTTATTTAAACAAACCCCAAAGGGGATCAAGAAAGGAACAGACATCTACCCTTGCCACAGTAATCCAATTTACTGATTCTCAGGGAGGAGAGAAGACACACTGCTAATTAGGGGGCAGTTAAGGAATTACTTCCTTTCTCAATATGGCTTTAGAACATACTAGACCTAAGATGTAATGTCTGTCTTTCAGCTATGGGTATGAAAGTATGCTATTCAGCACTTTCCAAAGAAATCAGCAATACTGAATATTGAAAAGCAAGCCCTAGTGGATAGCCCTCGCCTGCCTTGAAGGATGGGATGCAGAATGCCAACCCCCTTCCCCATAAGAATGATCTTTGCATTACTGACCAACTTGACAAAGCCTGAAGACAGGACTCTAGAAGAGTTTGAGAACCCAATGGGGAAAGGGAAAGGCTCCAGGGAGATGGACTCCATCCTGGTGGAGAAGGAAAGAGTTTTCTGAAAGTGAAAAAACCTGCTAGGGCTGGGGTGGGGAGGACTGATGAGCAATACAGTCCAGAGAGAGGATATAGAATGAAGGGATAGGAGGATGCCATTTGCATTAGCATTTGATTCTTTTATTTTTTTGAGACAGGGTCTCTCTTTGTAGTGCACAAAAGTCTTAAACTCATTATGTAGCCCAGGCTAGCCTTGAACTCATGTGGATCCTCCTGCCTCAGCCTCCCAAGTGCTGGGATTACAGGCGTGTACCACCACACGCAGTTTAGCATTTGATTTTTGAGGTACTTTTCTTTTTGGATTCTGGGAAAACCTTAGTTTTTACCCAGTTGTAAAAACTACATTCGTGCACTGTAAATCTTCATCATCTTCTTCCTTCCTTTTTTTTTTTTTTTTTGGCAGTACTGGGGATCCTGTCAGTGCATAGGGTCCAAGGAGGTCCCCCAAAGAAAAGATGGGGACTTCAACTTGGCCCGCCACATAGGATCTTGACTTCATCGTGGAAAAAGAACTTCAAGACGCATCATCAAAAAAAAAAAAAAAAAAAAAAAAGGGCCGGTGAGATAGCTCAGCGGCATAAGTGCCTGCCCAGCAAGCGTGAGGTCCTGAGTTCGACTCCCGGAACCCACATAAAGGATAAAAAGGGCTGGTGATATTGCTCAGCGGCACAAGTGCTTCCTGGCAAGTGCAAGGTCCTGAGGTCGATTCTTGGCACCACATTAAAAAAAAAAAAAGATGCATCAGTGTGACGCATAGGCAGAATTAGATAGTAAAGAATGGGGAAGGAGCGCGGTTTGTGCAATTGGAGGGTTCACACTGTGATGAAGAGTGTCAGACTGGCCTGCTCACAAAAGCAGGAGGCCAGTTTTGATGGATTAGCTGAGATGGGCCAGGGTCTGATCACTCACCCTCTCAGTTCTGGTTTTGTAGCCCCGGGGGGATCCTTGTGGCTTGAGGGCAATTTGGGTCCCATGAGAAGGTTCTTGCTTGACAGAGGGATAGCTTTGGTGCCCACCGAGGGGGACTCGTTCCCACCTGGGGGAGGCGTCCTCAGCATGGGGTGGTGTGTGGTGTGCAAGGCTCTCCTTTTCCAGGAGCCTCAGGTAACTGTAGGTTTAGGGCAACGGCTGGAGCTTCTAGGTATCACTGCAGGGGGTCTAGAACAGGACTTGTAAAAGCTGGCAATTGTGTGTCCCTGAATCCTGAAAGTTATTTTAATTATTCTTATCTTGATGTACTCAGTCTGGAAGGGGGATGAGACAGACCTGGTAAATTTAGGGCTAATAATCCAAGCAATAGCGATACTCCTCAAGTGATTAGCATGCCTACAGACAGAGCTGAGCAGGGATCTAACCCAAAGTTTTAAGGTAATAATGGAGACAGAAAAAAAAAAAAAAAAAAAAAAACGAGTTTGTCTCCTTTCTAACGATCTTTATTTCTTCTATCCTACCTCAACCCAACCCAACCCAGGGGTGCTCTACCACTGAGCTACATTCCAGGCCTTTTTATTTCTTTTGTCATTGTTGTTGTTTTGTTTTGCCTTTTTATTTCTTTTTCTTTTTTTTTTTTTTTTGTCTTCTTGAGACAGGGTTTCACTATACAGTTCGGGCTGGCCTTGAATTCACTTTGTAGGCCAAGGTGGCCTCGAACTCACAGGGATCTTCCTGCCTCAACCTCTGAAGTAGCTGGGATTATAGATATGCATCACCTCGCCCAGCACAATCCTTCTCTTAAATACACTGCCTTTCTTTAAAGCAAGTCTCATATGGCACCCCAGGCTCAGGTGATTGTTTTGAGGAGAATAAAAAGGTGATGTGATGAGGGGTAGGGAGCGTCTGGGGCCCATGGAGGGAATGGGGTACATCTCCTGTTTCTGTTGGTGACCAACAGTATGAAACGAGATCCCCTGCAGAGATTAGAACATTTAAAATGGTGGATCGGTTTCTGATCCCACTCAAGAGAGGCATAAGACTAATCTACTTCCTTGTTTAAGTGAGATGAAATTTACCTCTGAAGGGGGAATTCGGAAGAGGTAAACCTCTATGAACTATTTTAAAATGTATTCATTGATTTACAAATCTATAGACACTCCACTATGTGCCACACATCCTTTATTACATGTTTGTTTGTTCGTTTTCAGTAAGTCACCTGAATCCCTGCTAAAAGAAGATGGGATGTGGGGGGAGATATGCATTCAATAAATCTTGGTTGCATGAATGAATTGCAAGAGCCAGATGGCATGAGCCTTAAGTGAGCAGGGATTTTTCCATGAGGCTGCAGGAATAATGATCTGGGAGTGGCTTTGGAGAGTGAGAAGGCCTTGCCCCGCCTCACTGCTCTGTGGTTGTGGAACGGCAGCCTCCCCTGAGACAAGTGCTGCATCCTCAGCTAGGCAGGAACTGGAAGGAGGACATCTGAAGGGGCTGAGAGTACTGTATGAGGTTGGGGAAGAAAAACTGGGAGGTTGGATCAGGGAAGGGGATGTGCAGAAGGAGCTTGAATGATGATGAAAGATGGGCTTTCATTCAGACAGTAGTTGAGGATTAACCAGGATATGGGATGTGGTGAGATTAGCATTTATTTATTTATTTATTTATTGACAATGTCTTGCTGTGTAGTTCAGGCTGACCTTGAATTTACTATGTAGCCCAATCTGGCCTCAGATTCAGGGCAATCCTCCTGCCTCAGCCTCTCAAGTGCTGGGATTACAGGAGTGTGCCACCATACCTGGTGGGATTAGTTTGTTTTTGTCTTTGTTTTTTTGAGATAGGGTCTTGCTATGCAGTGCAGGCCAGCCTTGAACTCACTATGTAGCCCAGGCTGGCCTCGAACTTGCAGCAATCCTCCTGCCTCAGCCTCCCAAAGTGCTGGGACTACAGGTGTACACCACCATGCCTGGCCAGGGTTAGTTTTTAAATGCTTCTCCAAACCAGTGCTACTGAGATTTGATTATGCTAATTCTAGTAATCATCAAATAGCTTCTATTCTCAGAACTTACTTGATGAACATGGTCTCATGTCATTCTCACAATCCTGCAAAGTAAGTATTATCCTCTTTTGTGGAAGAGGAAACTGAGGCTTAGAGCAAGGAAGTTAATTTGTTCAGGACCACACAACTAATAAGTCTCATAAGTATTACTCAGACCCAGGTCTATATTTCTTCAAACGCCAGGCCATGCTCTGGCTGCCTGGTCCATCCTGAGGCATGGATGGTGCTGGCAGCATGTGGGGGAGCCCCTGAAAGCCTGGAGGAGTCCTTAACTGGCACCTGTGCAGCTCCAAGTCCCTCACCAGATGCCCCACTGCACTTTTGAATCCCATTGTTTGCATTACCTGAAGTCCCCATGGGCTCCACCCCACTTTCCAGAAAGAGCTGCGGGCCCAGAAACCTAAACAGGCTTAGGGAGATGTTTGCTGCCTCATAAGGAAGCTGATCCTCTGTGCTCCCTGCCCAACTCTGGCCAAGGGGGTGTGGTCCCTTATGAATAGATCTCGAGTTTCCTATTTCCCACCAAGCTAGGTGCCAGCTCTGTGCAGTATTTAACTCACTAATTCATTTCTTCAAAAAAGATCTGTGTGACCTGTGAAGTCACTAGGTTGCTTGAGCACAGGTGCAAGAAGGCAGATAGGATGCATTCACTACTGGGTTTTTGCCAGACTCAGCTGATAAAAAGGTGGAAAGGCAAAGGGGCTTGGGATAGTGACAAGAATTAAAGTATTAGGCCTTGGTGCCTAAGTTGGACATGAAGGAAAGTGAAGGAAGGAGAGAGCTGATGAATTAGGAGAACAAGAGGTCACCAGCAGAGAGGGCTGACAAGACAGACCAGTTCTCACCAGGTAGAGTGGACAAGGCACAGCCAGGGAGTTGCAGTTTGGGACGAGGACAAAGCCCAGCATGTGATGGCAAAAAAAGAGGGGACCAAGTGGCCTCTAGGAGATGCCCATTGTTATGAAGACATCAAGGAGCTACTCCATCTCCCCAGTACTGAAGAAATAGGAGAATGAAGACATCGTGCAGAAACAGCCCTCAGGAGCCGGGGATATAGCTCAGTGGCACAGCACCTGCCTGGCAAGTGCAAGGTCCTGAGTTCAATTCCCAGTACCAAAAAGAAAAGAAAAGAAAAGAAAAAGAAACAGCCCTCAGGTTTGTTGGGAAGGACGGGGAGTGGGTTGGGGGAGGGAGCTTGGCTTAGTGGGGAGCATGACTGTGAAGTGATGGGACTGATGTAGTAAAGAGGACGCAGTGGATGGGGAACAGGGAAACAAAGTCCCGGAGGGGCACGGAGGCATCAGCCTCTGCCGGATGGCGGGTTCTATGCTCCTTGCAGCTGGGATGAAGACAGAGAGGAAGGAGCAGGGTGGGTGGCTTTGCAGATTTGGTAATGGTGACATAAGAGAGTCCTGCTATGGTGGCTTCTGATTTTTCAAGAAAGTGAGGTGAGCTCAACAACTCATTCTATTGAAAAATTAGCTTCTGTATCACCCCCCCCACCACCACCATAGCATCAGCCAGGCTTTCGTGTTCTAAGGCTTTGGCCTTTTCTCTCCCATCCTGGGAGGTAAGTGGTGTACCTGGGAAGGTAAACAGTCTGTTTCGTAGTTCTGGTGTCTAAGCTCTTTCTGACAGCTCTGAGGGAGCACAGTACTGGCTTCTAGGGAGCTGACTGTTCAGATGGAGAAGGGCAGGAAAACAGCATTGTCCACCACCCTACCACCAGCCTAGGACAGTGGCTACATGTGACAGAAAGTGCCAAAGACTAAAGGCTGTGACTGGGAGTCTACGGAAGAGGCATCCTTGAAAGAGCCCAAGGCCTTGCAGATGGGGAAGAGAGGAAGCCCCGGAGTGATGGCTGATACCTGAAAGGTAGTCAGTGCTTCCCTGCTGGGCGCTGGAGCACAGGCTGCCCTCCTGAGGGCTGTGCAAACCCCTGAAGTTCTTGGGCTTCTGGAGGGAGGGGAAGGAGGACATGTGACAGACATGGAAATCTTGCCGATCTGGTGGGTGGGGATTCAAGCTGAATTTAATTTGATTTAGACCAACTAAGAGATGTTTAAAGATGTGTTGACGTCACAAGTTTCAGGACTGTCTGGTGGGCCCAGGTCCTGGACAGAGGGTGAACAGGGAATGGGAAGTGACATCTGGTCCTCCCCTCACCCTGCACCCCGCGGCTGGAACACAGCAGACACAGAGCTACCACGTGGCACCACTCGGCCTTCACAGATGAGCACAAGGACGTCCTTCCCTGCCAGGCCCAGGAACAGGGCAGCAGGGCAGCCCCACATGGACCTCACACTCACGGCTTGGCAATCTGGACAGAGCCATAGCTCAGTTCCCTCACGCACTCTGAAGCGCTGCTAGGCCAAGCCACCTGGGTCTCTTGAAATGTGGCCCCAGAATGTGGGCCCTTGGTTTCATTCCCTGGGGTGTGTGTCCAGTTAGTTCCAGGTGCTGTAGATGTTGAGATCTGAATCCTTCACTCTCCTCATGGGCATTCTCCTGCCTTGCCACAGAGGGACTGATGGGTATGCAGAGGGCTAGGGACCAATGGGATGAGATTCTGAGACCTCTGTGGGGGTGCGGGGGCTTGAGGCAAGAGCCTGGGCGGCACAGCAGTGAGCAGCCTGGCACATTCACCACAGGAGTGCAGGTGCCCCCTCAACTCCAAGTGTTAAGCTCACCGCCCGGGCAGTGCTGGGCAGAGGGACAGAGTTGCCAGATCATCAGACCTACTGAGGCCCAGGTTAGTAGGTACATGGGGGGGGCCGGTGAGATGGCTCAGTGGCTTAAGCGCCTGCCCGGCAAGCGTGAGGGCCCGAGTTCGACTCCCGGAACTCACATACGAAAAAAAAAAAAAAGGGGCCGGTGATATCGCTCAGTGGCACGGGCGCCTCCTGGTGCGCGAGGTCCTGAGGTCGACCCCCCAGTACCCACAAAAAAAAAAAAAAGGTACATGGGGCAAAAGACACTACAAATCCCTCTTCCAGTGTGCAGCAAACCTACAGAAGAGTCTGCACAAACTACAAGGATTGGTCAGGGATCTCTTCTTTCACCTGGTCATTCGTGTCTGCTGGTTCCTTGAGCAAAGAAGGGGGAAATCCATCTTTTTATTCCTTTCACAAATATGTATCGTGCACCTAGGGTGTGTCAGGCCCCTGTGCTGGACACAGGAATATGGCAGTGGATAAGGCATAATCATTCCTCCCATCCTCAAGGAACTCATGGTCTGTAAGTGGGGGACATGAACACAGATGCAGATAGTGGTGACCCCCAAGGGTTAGAGCTGAGGGCAAAGCCCTAACCCAGCCCAGGGCTTAGGTATGGCTTCCTGGAGGAAGTGATGGTTCTAAAGGGGTACTGGTTCCAAGGTACTGAAACCCACTCAATTAGAGCACGTCTCAAGGAGAATCATTGTATGACAATGCCCAGGAGATTCTATGACCAATTTGGCTTTGTGTGGACTGAAACCTAAAACTCAGAAATTCTCTGCGTCCTTTATGGAGCCACATGGTTTGTTGCCTCCTTTTATTTTCAAAGTCTGCAGGACTGATGACTGATTGGACAGGGGTGCCACAGAGAAGGTCTCTGCATTTCTGGCCCAGTGGCTAAGTAACCGAGGATGTCACTGCCTGGGAGCAAGGGGAGCAGACCAGGGTGGGACAGATGCGGATTCTGTTTACCTGAGGGACATCCAGCGAGTGATATGGAGAAGGCTCTTGGTATTTAAATCGGGAGCTCGGATGAGAGTCTCAGACTGGAGGTAAAGATTTGGAAGTCATCTGCCTGTGGCTGGTAGCAGTTGAGCCAGTCCCTGGAAAGGGGGCAGAGCTTAAGACAGAGACCCAGAATTGCTGAAGAGGGACAGCAAAGGAATTACAGAAAGGGTAGCCACGGAGCAGTGTGGGCCAGTGAAGCCAAAGGGAAAGACTGTTTTCAGTAGTCAGCAATGAGCAGGCATAATTGGCTGAAAAATACACTTTTTAAAATGGTGGTGGGGGAATGAACCCTCAAAGTTCTGAAAAATAGGCCAAAAATGCCTAAAGATGCATAAACTTGCAGTAGCTTGCCCACAACACGCCAAAATCATCAATGGTTGAAAAACCACTGAACGGAGTATTCATTTTTGATCAGTTTGTCATCCTGACCAAATTGTCTACCCAGAATCTCTGGAGCCGGTCCCATCCCTTTCTCACACACCAGGGGGCGCACACGCACTGCTTCTGACTCCAAGTTCAGGACAAAAGCAGGCTGTGAATTAGGTGATAACCAGAACTCCATCCTTCTCCCAGAACCCTGAACCCAGGGCAACCTTGCTCTACACAATACCACAGCGACCCCAGAATCCACGTACCTCGACAATCCTCAAATTTTGTTTTATTTCTCAACTGACTTCAAATTCTTTGAGGCTGGCCATGGCGGCACACGCCTGTAATCCCAGCACTCAGGAGGCTGAGACAGGAGAACCAGCGAGTTCAAGGCCAGCCTGCAGTACATAATGAAACCCTTTTTCAAAACAAAACAAAATTCAAAACAAAACAAAAAACACCTCTGACTGTATCAGTCAGACCCCACAAAAGACCAGAAACCTAACAGAGGGTCGCACCTGACCCAAGGCAGTGGTGGCATTTCCCCTATCCTCTAGGGTGAAACCTAACTGGCCAGGGGTGGGGTTGGGCTGGGAACAGGAAAGCGCTGGGGTAGCTTTGTGGTGGTAGCATGGCGGGGTGTAGAGGGGGAAGGTGTCTGAAGGCAGGGCCTTTAGTTCAAAGATTGTCTCTTGGTTTAGAGTTTACCAATTCTATGAGCACTGGGACTTGGACTAAATCTTCACGTAGGTTATTGGTGTAATCCAGAAATTTGTGGGGTCAGCATTTAAGTTTGATGTGAGGAGTCAGAAACCGAGTACCAAGGTTTATGTTCAACTTAGGGGCATTATCAAATGTTGAATTCAATTCGTACCAGTTGAAATTAGTATAAATATTGGGGAGCTGGCCAACCTCTGATTAGAGCTGACACTAGGTCAGAAAAGAGAAGGATGAATGTGGAGATAAGGGGGGGCTTGTGTGAGTTTTGAGCTTCAAGATTATTAGAGCTGGACAAGATGGTGTTCACCTGTAATCCCAGCATTTGGGAGGCTGAGGCAGGAGGATCGCCCTGAGTTCAAGGCCAGCCAGAACCACAGAGCGAGATCCTGTCTCAAAACAAAACATTAGAGTTGGGTCGGATTAGGGTCCCAAATAGTCACAAAGGTGGGTGGGATGGGGCTGGGGAGATAGCACAGTAGCACAGCGCCTGCCTGGCAAGCACAAGGTCCCGAGTTTGATTTTCGATTCCAAAAAAAGGGTGGGTGGGATTTGAAGTCAGTATCTGTGTTAGGGGACCTTTTCTGGTGGCCCAATTCCAACTCCGGAGTTGAAATTGAGAATCCAGATTCAGAAAGTGTGTTGGTGTTGACCTGAGAATGGAAGTACGGTATTGTTATTTAGGCTTGTACTTCGGAAGTGGATTGGGGCCCAGAGGAACAAGGTAGCTGTCGGACATGAGGGCTCATTTAGGTGCAGCAGGCTCAGCATGGGTACTGGAGTCCATTTAGGGTCCAGGGTTGTGCCAGTGTCACTATCAAGCTTAGGGCAGGTCAAAGTAATGAAGGTTTAGGGTTAGAATCGGTATCTGGGGCCATGCAGTATAGGGTTTCAGAAAAAAAATTACTCCTGTGCCAATTTCGAGACAGATTTATGGGTTTGGACCCAATACAGGATTTAAGGGTGGGTCTGAGCTCAGTATCAGGTTTAGATGGTATGCGGAGGCAATGGGGTCCTAGAATAGTATAAGGTTCACATTAGGATTTGGGAGCCATTAGAAGGATCTGGACTTAGTATGGGAGTTGGGGGTCTGTCCATGCTCATGCCTAGGGTTCAAAATCAAAATTGGCGTTGCCGTGGGTTTAGACTCAGGGCTGGGTTGTGGCCTCTCCCGGCCTACGCGGCTCCGCGGCTCTACGAGCGAGAGTGCACGCGGGGAGGGGCGGTGCCGGGGACGCGCACGGCAGGGGCAGGGGCGCGGGCGCGAGCGGGGGCGCGCGGCCGGGGCTGGCGCGGGAGCGGCGGCGACAGAGGCGGCAGAGGCGGCGGCTCGGGCTCCAGCTCCGGCTCGGGCTCCGGCTCCAGCTACGGCTTGGGCGGCGGTGGCGGGAGCGGGGCCAGGTGGCGGTAGCGGCGGCCTCGGCGGCGCGGGGGGACATGCGGACCGACGGCCCCTGGATCGGCGGTGAGCGACCCCGGGCCCTCTCCGGCCCCTCCGCGCCGGTGCCTTCCCCGCGCCCCGCGGCCTCCCCTCGCGTCCAGCGCGCGGCCCCGGGGGCGGCCCCGGGGGACCGAGGGCGCCGCGCAGGCCGGGCCGCGTCCCCACCTGCCGCGCCCGCAGTCTTGGCTCGGCCCCCCCAGGCCTGGCGGCTCCTCCCCGCGCTTTCCTCGCGGCAGACGCGACCCCCCTGCCGGCCGGCGAGCCCCCTCCCTCCCCGCCCCACCTCCCGCCGCACCTGAGCCGCAGCCCGCGCCCCCCGGTGCAAAGTTTCCCTTCGCAGAGGCGCTCCCCGCCCCGGTCCCGCCTCGCCTCCACCCTCCGACGCGGACGCGCTCCGGAGGCGGCCCTCGGCCTCCCACCGCCCCCGGCCCCGGGCAGGTCTGCCCGCGCCCCCGCCCGGCACCCCCGCCCCCGCCGGCTGGCCGCCCGCAGCCACCGCCCCCTCGCTGGCCGCCCGCCGCACGTGCGGTCCCGGGACGCGCCAGGCAGAGTCGGGGCCCCCGCCCCCCGGACGCGAGCGTGGGCCCGGGAGGGGTGGGGAGGGGCCGGGCGGCGGGGCCCCTCAGCCTGCGGAGCGGCGCCCCAAGGCCCCAGAGCGACCTGCCCCAGAGGACGTGTCCGCTCGCACCCGCTCGGAAAGTTCGCTCCGTCGCCGCCCTGCGCCCTGTCCCGTCCCGGTGTGCCCAGTCCCCCGTCGCTGTGCCGCGTCTTCGTCGCGACTTCTTTTTCCCTCGGAGTCGGCCTCCCCGTGTCTCTGCCTCCCAGTTTCACCCACTGCGGTCCCAGAGTCTCTCCCGCCGCAGCCTTGTTCCTCTGGGTGTCTCCCTTCCCTTCTGCTCTCTGCCCGCGTCTCTGCTCTCCCGGGCCTCCTGTTCTCTGCGTGGGTCCCCCTGTTGTCCCTACACTGGGTCGACCTGTTCTCTCGCTGGGTTGCCCTGTTCTCTCCCTGGGTCTCTGTGTTCTTCATTCCTGGGTCTCTGTTCTTTACCCTCAGGACTCTGTGCCCCACCCCCAGTCTTGCACTTGTCTGCGCACCCCCCTTTGCGGCCCCTCCCCCCTCTGGAATGTTGCCCCTCTGGTTCCTCCACCTGGGAGGGGAGGGCCTGCCCTTCTCCCCGATTTGCCCCCTCCTCCAGTGCAGGCCCCGTTGTGGGAGCAGGTGGGGGCGGCAGCCGTACCTGCCTGGACAGTGAAAGGGAGGGAGGCCACCAGTGCCAGGGGACTCTCCCAGCGCCTCTGAAGACAGCGGGGCCGGGCCTGGGCGGCTGGATTGCCGAGTATTGGTGACCCAGGCGCCACGTTGGCTTGCGAAGGGACACGGCAGGGATCCAGGGATCCGGGTGACTTGGTGCCAGATCTGGCCCGCGAATCCAGGGAGGTGCATCGGGTTAGGAGGGAGGCCTGGGACAGGATGTGGGGTTGTGGGTTCCAGGAGGAAGAATCCAGGCAGGGATCCTTTGGGGGGCGTCAGGGCTCTTCTGGGTCCAGAGCAGAGTTATGACAGGAAACTGAAGGAAAGCCTGTGTTTGGTTCCTTATTAACTCTTGCTTCAAGGAGCATGAAAATTCCTATTTTTTTCTAATTATATGAATGAACCTAGAGCTTCCGAAAGGAGCGGGTATGACTACCCCAGGACAGTCTTGTGCCCTCAGCCAGGGCACAGGCCATGTGCCTGCTGCTCACTCCTGCGTCCCGCACAACTCGCCCCACTCTCCTGCACCCCACATTCACTTGTCTTCTCCCCCTCTTGCCAGCTCTGGCTCACTCTAGCCAGTGCTTAGAAATCCTTTGTGCTTACACACAGCACACCTGTGCACATGCACACTGAGTCTTGCACTTTCTGGTACCTACACTTGCTTGCATGTTTTTACTTGTTCAGTTTTTGTCTTATTTGAAATGTTTTCAGAGTTTTCTTTTCCAGCAGTTTTCCCTTCCTTTCCTTTAGACTGGAAATTGTTTTTATGTAATTCCTTTTCTTCCTCATCCTTGTGGCTACTGACCTTCCTCCCTTCCATACCCTCCCTTCCGTGCAACCTTGTATGCACTGTGATCCCTGGCATGGCGGGCAGAGCTTCTGAAAGTGCAGGGAGAATTTGGGTGCTGGTAAAGCAGTTTGGCAGGAGATTGGAGATGAGCAAGAACCGTTTTCTTGAGAATTGCATCCGTGATCCGTACTGGACCTGCCGATTATCGCATCCTCTGCTTTTCTTCCCAGCAGTGGTAACTGGGAATCCTGTTTCGAGGGTCATCTTAGGGGAGGTAGGATGCAAGCCTCCACATCAGAGCCTGTGGTACAACTTTGCCTTCCACCTTGAGACCTTGAGGAGGGCCTTTTCTCCCTAAGTCTCAAATCCAGACCCAGGCCGGACCCAGGGCTGCTGTGAGAAGCCAAAGGAACAGGATGGCAGTGCGTTGCCAGTCACTTCGTGGGAATGCAAAAGCAATTCAGTATCCTACTATTGATTGCTGACTGTGTGCCAGACACCAGACTAGGCACTTTCTGCTTGGCTGTCTTTTTTTATTTTATTTTATTTTTTTTATTTATTTTTTTTGAGACAGGGTCTTGTTATGTAGTTCAGGCTGGCCTTGAGTTCAGTATGTAGCCCAGGCTGACATCGAACTCCCAGTGATCCTCCTGCCTCAGCCTCACCAGTGCTGGGACTACAGGTGTGGCATCATGCCCAGCCTGTCTTATTTTTTTATGTAGAAGAGGCAGCTCATCCCTTAGGAGCTGCTGAGGTTGAGACATCAGCTCACCTAAAGCAACTCAATTCTGAACTGGGGTTAGAAGATTCAACATGAGGCAAGGGAGAGTTTAGAGGTCAGGGTGAAATGAGTTCCAGAGGAGATCAAGAGGGGGGCTTTTTGAACTGGATTTAAAGGGATGAATAGGAGTTTGCCAATTCAAGAAGAAAGAAAGGGCACTTTAAAGAGGCTTGAGTATGAAGATACAGAGTTTGGGAGTGCAAACCAAGCCAGAGGAAAACCAGGAGTTCTGTGAGAGATCGAGGGGCGGTGCTCACCAAGAGGAGACCACCTAAACTGGGCATGGTGGCACACGCATGTAATCCCAGCCTTCAGTTGGCTGAGGCAGGAGGATCCTGAGTTCAAGGCCAGCCTGGCCAATTTAGCAAGATCCTATTTCAAGAAACAGAGCTGGGGATGTAGTTCAGTGGCAGAGAGCTTGCCTAGTATGCTCAAGGCCCTAGGTTTAATCCTCAGCACCACAAAATGGGGGGGGCAGCCCCCAAACAGTGGTGAAGAGCTCAGACTTTGATTTTGAACTGCTGGAGTTTGACTTGACCTTGAGCAAGTTACAGTACTTAATATCTCTGAGTTGGTTTCCTCATTTGTCAAGTAGGCATAGTAGAATTCCATGCTTCATAGGGTCATTAGGAGGACTAAAGTTAACATGCACAAAGTGTTCAAAACAGGGCCTGGTGTCTAGTGAGTACCGTTACTCAGTGGTAGCAGTTGTTACTGTAATGATCTTCAACAAGAGTAATGAAAACCCACTCCACCCATCGGAATCACCCAGGATTGCTTTAAAAATATACACTGCTCCTGTGTGGTAGTGCACACCTGTCATCCCAGCTTCTTGGGATGCTGAGACAGGAGGATCCTAAATTCAAAGCCAGCCTAGGCAAGGGAAAGCCTGTCTCAGTTAAAAAAGCTGGGGCTGTGGCTGGTGAGAAGACTTTGGGTTCAATCCCCAGTACCGTACTGAAAATAACTAACAACGACAAAAACTCCGAACACTGCCAAGGTTAAGGAATCAGCCCACCTAAAGCAACTGCAGTCCTGAGCTGAGGTTCACAGGTGGGGAGCTCAGCGAGGTGGGTACCCTGCTGCCAGCCCTCATGGTCATTGGCGGGGTCGTGTGTATCACCCAGGTGCATTTGACCTTCCGGTTGGCAGGCTGTGAGAAGGCTGAAGATGCAGCCTTGCGGAACAGACCCCATGGTGTGGGTGGGTGGACATGGACTGAGATCCTGAGAAGAGGCAGCCCCGAGATGTTCAGGTCCCCTTTCCTCTCTTCCTGGACCCTGGCCATTGACTGAGCTGCTTTTTTCCTACATTTGCCTCCAAGACCCGTCTGCACCAGGTCTCTGCCTATTCCCGACCCCTGGGTCTGAGAACAAGGTGGTTTCAGCTCCTTGGTGGTGTTTTCAGCTGCTGCTTCTGGGGACTTTTCCAGATGCAGCCGCGGGAGCTGCCTGGGGGCTGCTCCAAACCCGACTGTGTTCCAGATTCCAACTTGCTCCTGGTTCTGTTGCCCGGCCTGGTTTCAGGCCTGGCATATGGTGGAAAGCCCTGCTAGAGGTCAGCCCCAGTGGATGCCCAAGGCTTCCTTGCCTGATCTTGGTCATGGCCGCTGGCTGAACAAACGCCTTCTAAGGCCTTGCGGGGCGTCACCAGTGCATCCTGTACCATCAGGCCCTTTCTTTCTTTCTTTCTTTTTTTTTTTAAATACATGTGGGTACCAGGAGTCGAACTCAGGACCTTGCGCTTGCCAGGCAGGCACTTATGCCGCTGAGCTATATCACTGGCCCCATCAGGCTCATTCAGAGAGTAGCCTTCTAGTTGGCCTTGTGGGCGTCACTGCCAGTGCTGTTCTGAGGGCCCGTTCGGTTGTCCCGACTGTCCTGGGCTCGGTCCCAGTGTGGGTCTAGAGCAGTGATTGCAAACTTTTTAGAGCTTTCAGTGGTAACAAACAGCCTGCTGCAGCACGTGTGCCACAGGCCACCACTGTGATTCTAGGGGCCACTATTAGTGACCTGAGTGGTGACTTGATTGCTCATGTAGGTTGTTTTGGGGCCATTTAATCCTGGATTGGGTGGTCCAACTAGCTGTTCTAGCTGTTGCAAAAGCCTGCAAAAGCTGCTGCTGTGTGCCTCCAGGTCTTACCAAGCTCAAGGTCTTGTGTGTGGTTAGTCTGCTCCAGGACCAGCCTCCTGACCATTTCTGGAGCACGCCTCTTTTCAGGTGTGGCTCCTGCTCAACCTAGTGCCTGTCCCAGTTTCCAAGCACAAGGCCCAGTGTGCCTGGTGTGGCAGCAGTGCCTGATGACTTGGAACACCTTCCCTGTTCTCCGCCTTGGACACTGCCCCTCTGCTCAGAGTTCCTGAGCAGCGGTGGAGCTGGTGACCTTACGTCAGGCACTGGAGGCCTGGCGGGTGCCTCCAGACAAACGAGCTTTTGAGTGTAGGACACGGAAGCTGGTTTATCTAGCCAGACTCGCCTGGCAGCTTGCATGCTGGGAGCAGCAGCCACTGGGAATGTTGTACAGAAACACAATGGGCTGGGAGAGGGAAGTGTGTGGGCATCTTGAGCCCAGGGCTGCTGTTCTGGCGTGGGCGGGGTCTGTGGAGGCAAGGTTGGTGAGCGTAGCGCTGAGCGGTTGAGGCCTGTGCTGCAGAAGACTCCGCTGTCTTGCTGAAGGAGATCAGTCTCAAGTGAGGACAACTCCCAGGTATGGAGGCCGGTCCTCGGCTTGGGGATGAGGGTCCGTCTGGACTCTTGAGGATGTTCCCAGGCCCATGGCCTTGGTGTTTCCTGTGTGTCTGTTCTGGGAGGAGGCAAGGTGGCAGGGCTGTGGGGCAGGGTTCGCTGTGCCTATGGGGGCGAGGCCAAGGAGAAGCCTGCTGCGGGGTGCAGCCTGCATCGGGTGGGTACCAGCAGAGCTGAGTAGCTGTGCTGCGGCAAGGTGGTGGCAAAAGGGTGTGAATGTGCCTGACCCCTGCCCCAACCCAGGATGGTGCCCACACATGGGGACTCAGCAATGGTTCTAGAAGGCAGAGGCTGGGCTCCGTCACTCTGTGTGTGCCAGCAGAGGAGGCATCCGGGGCACACTTTCATTTTAAAAATTACAGAGAAGCAGAAAGTCAAAAATAAATGTTGCTCCTGAAGAGTCTTTGAAGAGTGACTTGTATGCTGGGGTGTGTTCCTCCAGGCTGGGCTGTTTTCTGTGAACTCATTCGTGCATTCATCTACTCATTCAGCTTGCACTGACTGAGCGCCTACTATGTGCTGGGCTCCCTGCTGGGCATTGGCGATGTGGGACTGAGCTGGGCAGCAGTGGCTTGTGATACACTGAGCGTATGGTAGTGACTCAGTAATTGTATAAGGCCATAAATGATCACATTTGTGGTCACTATTCCAAGGCAGGGTCTAGGCATGTAGTCTCTGCTGTCATTAAAGGCATTGCTGAGAAAGTGCCATTGGATATAAGATCTGATGTGTAATTGGCCAGAGGAACCATGGGTAGCCATTCCCGGCAGTGGCATAAAACATGGGCAAGGCTGGGAGACAGGAAGCAGTTTGGCACATTTGAAGGTCAGAAGAGAAAGTTCTTGTGGCTGGCTGGTAGAAGGGAGCATGGGTGGGTAGGGCTGTAGAGGCGGTCGGGTAACTGCTTGGCTCCAGCGTCATTCTAAGGAATTTGGATACAAATTACTTTCTGAGAATTTGGGGCTTTTTTGTTTTTTGTTTTGTTTTTTAAGATAGGTCTCACTATGTAGCCCAGGCTGGCCTGGAACTTGCAACAGTTCTCCTGCCTCAGCCTCCCGAGTGCTGGGGTTATAGGCACGTGCCACCATGCCTGGCATTCTAAGAATTTGGACACAAATTCCAAGACCATTTGCAGGGTCTTTGTACCTATAGCTCACATACATATGGAAGAATGCCTGGTACAGAGTGAGTGCTCAGGGAGTATCGAATGAGAGAGAGGAACGTAAAAAGATAGACATTTTTACTGAGTTTCATCTTACATTGATAGTTCTGTTTTGTTTTGTTTTTTGTCTGAGACAGGGTCTTGCTATGCAGTTCAGGCTGGCCTTAGGCTCACTTTGTAGCCTAAGCTGGTCTCGAACTTGCAACGATCCTCCTGCCTCAGCCTCCTGAGTGCTGGGATTACAGGAGTGGGCCACCACCCCCGGCTACATTGATAGTTCTGTAACCGGCTTTTTTCCCCTACGTATACAACAAATTTTGAATGCCTGCGCCCATATACATGCTGCTATGATGAAATTTTTTGATGTTATCCTTTCCTCCCACCCAGGAATGAGCGTCGGCCCCGGTGCCCTGCCCACAGTGCTGATTGTCCAGCAAGAGTGACAGGCGTGAGCAAGCAAAGACCTGGTGAGTGTGCCCCCAAGTGCGGCCAGAAGCAGGAGTGCAGTGTCCTGGCTGAGCAGCCTGGATTTTGATGTGAGGCCTATGGAGAGCTGTGGAAGGGTTGTCACCAGGGCCCTGCCCTGATCAGGGTGTGTGGCTGAGAGTTGGTGGAGGCCTGGACTGGGAAGGCAGTGAGGACAATGGAGAGAGTGGATTCAAGGGCTAAAGAGAGGGAGAGTAGATGAGATACAGTGAAGGGTTGACTGTGGGACATGCTGGGGGAGGCGTTCAGGAGTTTCTGGCTGGAGTAGGGCATGAGGTGGGTGGGAAGGATCCACAGTTCATCAGCTGCTGTGGGTGTGAAATAGGCTTCTGGGTGATGTCCTGGGACTTGCACTGGGATCTGTGTATCTGCCTCGCCACTCACAGAAGACTGTCACTCACTGTCAACTGGAGGTTGTAGTAGAAGGAGCAAGGTCAGGGGCACATCCCTCCTCATCCATTTGAGGCCACTTTCTTCCTGTGAGAAGTACAGACAGGCTGAAGTTGCGGGGAATGAGGTTGGGGCGTAGGTTTGGAGTAACATGGTAGACTTTGGACATCAGGCTAAACCAACCCTGGACTTTTCCTCAGTGTGATTTGGAGGCATTGAAAGTTCTAAGCAGGGCCAGGCATGGTGGCGCACACCTGTCATCCCAGCACTCAGGAGGCTGAGGCAGGAGGGTCACCGTGAGTTTGAGGCCAGCCTGGGCTACATAGTGAGACCCTGTCTCAAAAAAAAAGAAAGTAAGTTCTAAGCAGGGAAGCACCACCTGTGTGCTCACCTATCCATTTGCCATTCATTTGTTCACTCGTGGAGTATGTTTGTTGTGGGATAAAGCAACAAGTAAAGTGTGTGTGATGGACATGATCATATTTTTATTTTTATAAGCTAAAAGCTGCCATTGGTTTGTGCGCAGGATGGGTTGGAAGGAAGTAGCCAGAGTCAGAAAGCCCACTGAAGAGGCCGGAGGTGGTTGGGATGGAGGCAGGGCAGCTTAAAATGTATGGACAAATTGTGCGGGACGAGGAAAGGGAGCCTTTGCTGAGGACTCGCTGGCTGGTGTGGCTGAGTTGATGGTGCCGTGTCTGAGACTGGGGCTCTGGAGGAAGAGGGCGCTCGAGGGGGCATGAATTCTGTTGGGCCATCCTGAGCTAAGGGCTTGGTGGATCCGTTCACTCTCCATAAGCTCCTTGAAGACAGAGCCCGTGCCTCTTGGTCATCAGTCTGCCTGCTGACCAGTGCAGCACAGGTGGCTGAATGAAGAAGGCTGTGTCAGGGATGGGGCTGGACTGCTCGGGGAGGAAGTAGCAGCCTTGGATGTATGCTCTTGGTAAGATGCATTGGGGTTATGTCGAGGGTGCCGCAGGAAGGGTGATGGCACAGGTAGGAAAGGCCAGATGGAGAGAGTGGTTATAAGGATACCATGTCCTCTCCATCTTCCAATGATGAGTCTGACCTGCCTGAAAGCCCGGTCTCACCAGAAGAGGAACCTGAAGGGGAAGCCCTCTGTCCTCTAGGGAAGCCACTTGCTGATGGCAGTCTGGAGAGGTGAAGAAGTGTTCTGTAGGTGCTAACTTCTTCGAGGCTGAGCTGGTTTGGAGGCTAGGAGAAGATGCTGTGAGGTCCTGAGGCCCAGGAACCAACTAGTACAAGTTAAACAGTGTGTAGCGGTGCACGCCTATAATCCTAGCCCTGTGGGAGGCTGAGGCAGGAGGATCACAAGTTCAAACCTAGCTGGGGCAACTCAGTAACTTAGGGAGACCCCGTTTCAAAATAAAAAGCTGGGGATGTAGATCAGCGTGAAGGTCCCAATTACCCACCCCACCCCGTACCCCACCCCCAAAAAAGAATAAGCCACTGCCAGTTTGGGGCTGCCTTGGGTCCAGGGCCCAGGGCTCCTAGGGGAGTGTGTTCTGGGCAGGGGTCAGGTCAAGCCTTAGGCTGAATTGGCAAAGCAGCGTGCCATCTATATCAGAGTGTCTCAACCTCTGTGCTATTGACACATTGGAGCAGATAAATCCTTTGCCGTGGGCACTGGCCTGTTACTGTAGGATGTCTAGCAGCATCCCAAGTTTCTTTTCATTAGATGCCAGTGGAACTCACCCCCAACCCCAGTCTTTGTTTTTGTTTGTTTTAGGTTTTTGAGTAAAGTTCCTGTGGCCTCGAACTCAGGCAGTTCTCCTGTCTCAGCCTTCCCAGTGCTGGGGTTACAGGTGTGCGCCAGCACTCTCGGCCCCAGCCCCAGCCCCAGCCCCAGCCCGTCTTGACAATCAAAAATATCTCCAGACATTGCCTAATGTCCCATGGTGGGCACTCCCACTGTGGCTTGAGAACCACTGGCCTGCATTCCTCCTGCTGCCTTCACTATGTTGTACAAACCTGAAGACTGGAGGGTCAGTTGGGGAAGGTTAGTGACAGATCGCTAGAGCTGGGTGCTGAGGGTAAATGAGTGGCTGGGGCAGAAGGGGAGAACAGGGAGTGCAGAGGCCCCAGCAGCAGAGTTGGTGAGCATTGATCCCTGGGGGCTTCACAGGAAGGGGCTAGAGGCTCTGACTCTCCTCCTGACTGTTTCTCCACTCCCCAGAGAAGCTGATGGCTGTTAAGGGGCTCAGTGCAGCTGGGGGAGCCCCATATCAACTGTGGAGGGAGGGCTGATCCTGGCTGTGCTCACAGATTGGGCCCACTGGCTCGCAAGAGGGAAGGCAGTCTGGGGCGATTCCTGCCAGCTCCTCCTTCCCTGGGGCAGGGGTCGTGGCTAAGACTGATTTATTTCTCTTATAATCCAGCGGTTGGTTTGGTGAGAGTTGGAAACATGTTGGTTTTCCCTTCCCAAGTATAACAAGACCTGTTTCCGCCTCCGCGGCTGTTGCTGCAGTGCCACGTGGTGAACTGTCCAGGACATGACAAAAGGGCTCGGTTAGCTGCCCGCCGGTTAGAAGATGAACGGCCTCTGACTCTCCCTGCCCGGCGAGCTCGCCTCGTTGCCCAAGTGTGGCCTCTCCCCTTGGCTGGCGCTGTGTAGGGCCCTGGATCCCCCTCCTTTCTACCTGTGTCCATTTCTGGGTGTCGGCCTTCAGGGACCGGTGTCCTGTCCAGGGGAAGAAGGTGAGGGAGGCTCTATGAACAGGTGGTATTTGGAGGCTAATTAATATTTGTGAATAATAACTCATGCCCAAGGGAAATAAATCAATCTGTGTTTGCATATTCATGAGGGGGCCTCAAGAATGATCCCAGCTGTTCTCCAGCTGGGATCCCTCCATCCTGCCGTCACCTGGCTCCGCAGGGCCCTCGGGGGCTGGCCGGAGTGGAGTGGTTAGAGTGGGCCATGTGGAGGTGACATAGCCTCTGTGTAGCATGCACTTGCCGCGATGTTTGTGAGCAAGTCCTGCGGCTCACTGTACTGCCTGCTTCCTCCTCTTCGTTCAGAGCAGCAGTTCCCAGGCCCTTTGGTTCACAGATCAGTACACTCTCCAAAAGTATTTGGGGGCCAGACAACAAACCCGATTGGTTGGCAGTTCTTCATTTACTAAGGACGTTATAAAAGAACAACTGCTATCTGCTATCCCCATCATCGAATACAAGAAAAGACATTTTAGCACCAAGGACAAAATTTGAGAATAAAGGACAGTTCTTCCTAAGAAAGGGCAGTTGGCAGCTTCACATTGATGTAGCAAAGAAAAAAGATATATTAAAACCATTTTGAATGTTGAAAAATTGCATCCAATTATGTTCTGTACCATAAGGCATGTAATTATTTTGCTGCCCAAGTGTGTCAGTGTGGTAGAACTGATGGTCTGCAGTGCATTTCAGGGATTCTGAGTTGAGCTTGAGCCCAAGTGTTTGGGGCTTTTATTTATTTACTTACTAATTTATTTTTCAGTGGCAGTACTGGGGACTCAACCTAGTACTGGTTGCAGCCCCCTGGTGCATCCTAGGCAAGCAGTCTTTGTCACTGAGCTACATCCCTAGCGCCCCCCCCACCCCCCGTACACAGAAGTGAGATGACTTTCTAAAGGTAGATCAGCTTTTTTTGCGTTTTTAAAATTTTATTGGTACGTTTTAGATATACATAATGATAACATTCATCATAGGGAATTTGTACCTGTACATGATTTTTTTTTTTTTTTTTTTTTTGTGGGTACCAGGGGGTCGACCTCAGGACCTCGCGCGCCAGCAGGCGCCCGTGCTGCTGAGTGATATCATCGGCCCTTTTTTCGTATGTGGGTACCGGGAGTCGAACTCGGGCCCTCGCGCTTGCCAAGCGGGCATTTATGCCGCTGAGCCATCTCACCAGCCCATGTACATGATAATCTTGCTGCTTCTTTTTTTTGAGACAGGGTCTTGCCTTGTAGTTCAGGCTGGCCTGGAACTCACTTTGATCCTCCTGCCTCAGCCTCCCGAGTGCTGGGATTACAGGTGCTTGGCACCATGCTTGGCACCCTTTTTATTTTGAAACAGTCTTGTTGCCTGGACTGTCCTTGAACTTGGGAGCCTCCTGCCTCAGCCTCCCAAGTTGCCAAGATCACAGGCATGTGTCACCATGCCTGCCAAGACCTTGTTTTTGTCTTGAGTCATCAAAAGCCCAAACTGGAGCAGCTGTGCCGGAGGAGCATGTGCCCTGTTCTGAGCAGTGCTGGGTTCTCCACGGCCCAGCGAGGCTAGCAGCTGTCCTGCCGCCCTGCTCCTTTCCCACCTCCTGCCCACATGTGACCCTGAAGGGCGCATGGGTGAGGGTCAAGATCTGTACCTGAGGCCTGGTCTGGGGATGAAGGACTGCTCGCTCTGCTCTCTGCTGCTGAGGGAGGCCTTGGAACTGGGAGTGGCCTGATCCTACTAACACCAGAGGCAGGCTGCTCATGCCAGAAGCTGCTGAGGGAGAGGCCTTGGCTTGGAAAGCTTGTGGTTGCCAGAGTAGTTCCTTGAGAATATGTCCATGTTTTTTGTGTGCCTTTCATCTCCTCATCTCTCTGGGTATCTGTGTCCTTCTATCCATGGACCACTGGGAGAGGCTCTCTGGAAAGGAAATGTCTTTGTTTTCAACTTTTCTGCTTTTGTCTGTCCTCCTTTGTGGACCCAGACCGTGTTCTAAGCACCCCAGCCCAGATACACAAGGGGTCCTTGAGTCCCCAGGTAAGGGCCACTTGTCTTTGCCCCATTGGGGGTAGGGTTGCCAGTGAACCAGTTCTCTGACCCCCATGGCTGGAATCTCACCTGAGGTTGTACCACACGGAGGTCTGTTCTGGAAATGATAGCCCCATGATGGCTGTGCCGGGGAGCCTTGAACCTCACTACTGTCGGAACCAGTCCCCCCATGGCTGTAATGGAGTGCTGTGCCTCTGTGATAGCATGATAGTGGAGCGGTGAATTTCAGTCCTGGAATGCCCTCAGTGGCCGGCGATATCCCCAGATGTCTGTGCCTTCTGTGTACACGCACAGGATGTCTGGACCAGACGGCTGCACTTCCATGACATCTGCACCTGGATTTACAGTGCTGTGATTACTGTACCAAGGCAGCTACAGGGGATTAAGCCTCTGTGATAATTGTACTGGGGAGTTCCATTCCATGGTGACTGTGCTATGCATTTGTACTTTGTAATATCTGTTCTGTTTAGCTTCGCCCCTTTACATCTGCACCAGAGAGAATTGGCCCCCCCCCATGATACTAGTGCTGGAGGGTATGGCCCAGTGCTGTCTGCAGTAAGGGTTACATCCTGGAATGCTTGAGCCTGGGAGTTAACCTCTGTGACCCTTGTATTATTGCATCCCGTGATGCCTATCTTGGGCACTGTCCACCTGTTCTTTGGCGTGACACATCACCGAGTCGTCAACTTGTGGCATCATATCAGGGAAGAGGCAGTGACCACCTGATGACGCTGGGAAGTTTGATCCTGCTGTTGGCTGCACTGTGTCCCACAGTGCTGTGATGACCAAGGCCAGACAGAGCCTTAGTGATAATGCGACCCCCACCCCAACATGACCATGCAGGGAACGAATCATTGTGGTTCTGTGATCACCGAGCAGAACACTGGCTTGGTGTAAACGGGGCTGGATGCATACATGCGCCTTCAGCTTTATTGCTTTTGCTGCTCAACTGTCTCAGAGTTTTGGCGAGATCCTGAGATAATGCACATCTCCTGTCTACACATACTTTCCCTTTGTGTTTGGCTCCTACCGCACTCCTAGTCCCACCTGGTATGTCCAGCACCTTAGTTCATCTACTGCCCTCTGACCCTATGACTTCAGACTGTCCCAGTTGAGATTTCATGTTCCAGAAAAGACCAGAACCATCTTTGATCCCTGTCCTTCCTGTTCACCTGCCCTGTCACCTTGCAAGTTCTCTTACCATTATCGGTCGTCAGGCACCTGGGTCTCACCATGACTCTCTCACCAGGGTCCCTGGGTACCACTGGGGGACCCCAAGGCATGTTCAGTGTCACTCACTGTCTGATTATGCCTTGTTGACTTTTCAGAGCATTAGTGAGGGACTGACCATGTTCCAGCACCCTGCCCAGAGCAAGGTGTGAGCAGAGTTGTTGGACACTGCTGGAGTTTGGTTAAGTACCCAGGCAGGGGGAGGGAGGCCCTCCAGAGCCCAGCACAGAGGCTGGGAGGTGGTAGTTGTGTGTCTGAGTGTGCATCTTGCCTTCAGGGAAGACTTCGTGCAGGTGCCTGCAGAGTGGGGCGGGTGCACAGGTGAGGAGCCTGCGAGCAGTGGCCTGGAGGCTTTCAGCCAGTCAAAACACTGTCCTTCTCCTCCCCACCCTGATCTGCTTTGGGCTTCCAGGGCAAGGGAAGAGGAGGCATGAGGGTAGACTCTTAGTAAGGGTCTAACACCTCCATTCCTGGCCACTCAAGTCTCCCTGGGGTTTCTCTATGGAGTGCGAAGGTGCCATGGGAATTGGGTAGGATGAGGGTGGTCAGGTGGGGCAGCTGCAACTTGTCGAGTGCAGTCCTGGCGAGCCCTGACTGGTTGTGGCGTTGGCTGCAAGCCTCTGATAACCTGGAGCTGACTGCTGCTAACAAGTCTGTGTGTGGGGTTGTGCTCAGCATGTGGGGGTCTGGCCTCTTGCTTCCTGCCTCCCCCCTGCTGGGAAGAGAACAGGCAATAGGCTGCCCCTAGAGACTTTGGAGTCTGGGCTTTGTGGGTCTGCCTGGCTGCTCACTGCTCCTTGTCTCTCTGCCTTGTCTTTGTTCAGTCTCTGTCCTCACCTGGGCAAGTTGGAAGCTCAAGATCTGGGGTGGAACATCCCTGTACATCTCCATTCTCAATGGTTCCCTGTCCGCCCTACTGGTGCTTAGAGAATGCCCTGAAGACCACAGTGTGACTAGATTATTGTTGTCAGCACTGGGATTCAGTGAGGAACGCCTGGGTAGTCATCGTATAGTCCAGGGAGGTCTGTGGGGGCAGAAGGACTCGTGGACATCAGCTAACTGGCTCTGCCCTTCTCTCCATTACAGGTGGATTGTCCTGGGCTGTGGCTAGCTGTGGAGCTAGAGCCCTGGATGGCCCTGGAGCTAGCCCCAGGGAGGATGATGGTGCCCCTTGTGCCTGCACTCGTGATGCTTGGTTTGGTGGCAGGTGCCTATGGTGACAGTAAGTCTGACCCCTCAAAGTCTGAATCCCCCAGGTTGAAAGGTGACATTCATCCTAGCAGGTGTCTGGGATTGGAAAGGACCAGCTACTAGTAAGAGAAGTAGGATGGCCAGATAGCCCTCTAGAGAGAATCTGCTTAGAGCCCCCTCCAAAGAGTACCTGGCCCCACTGCTTCCCAGGAGCATCCCGCAGAGTGCCTGTGTGTTCTTAGGCACAGCAGGGTAGAGTGTGTCTAAGCATGACCCTGTTTATGGGGCTGGGGTGAGACATGTCTTGGATTCATATGGTCTTTGTGCGACACGCCCACAATTGTGGGTCTGTGTAGAAGCTTCCTGGTGATCTGTGTCTGGAGAGCAGTGTGCAAGTAGGGGGCAGCACACAGGGAATGTGTATGATGCCACGTATGTGCACAGGTCCTAGGAGGGCTCAGAAGCCAGAGC
The DNA here is from genome assembly GCA_028451465.1 of Erethizon dorsatum. NCBI lineage: Eukaryota > Metazoa > Chordata > Mammalia > Rodentia > Erethizontidae > Erethizon > Erethizon dorsatum. Next base: position 100,123,055 of record CM051827.1, on the reverse strand, counting down.
TACTCATAACTCTTCTCCTGTGCCAGTGCCTCAGGGTCTAGGTGGGGAGACTGAGCACTTCCTTCCCCTTTCACTTGAAACCTTCAAGGCAAAGGGCGTCCCTCTCCCCCGGCCCTTCATCTCTGGAAACTGGAAGATGACTGTGCTGAGCTCCAGTGCGTGTGTGTGTGCGTGCGTGTATGTGCGTATATAGATGTGGATGGAATTTGTCCCTTACCCAGGCCTAACTCTGAACTTTGGTCCCTTTCCTGCTGCTGCCCTTCCCCCACCTGGCACTACAGACTGGCCGCAGCCGCCCCATCACCATGGTTACCTCTGCTTGGTTACTGCTGGGAGGCGGAGCACAGGGCAGTCTTAGCCAATCTACAGGCTTGGGGGGAGGGGCAAGGTCGGAGCTGAGGTCCCTGGGGGAAGGGACTGTTCCCAGCTCCTCTGGAGCTCGGAGGCTGTTCTGGCCAAGCCAGGGGTCAGCCTTCACGTCAGTGGCCCATAGGATCCCCCCACCCCCTCCAAGTCTCCGGGCACAGATCTCTTCCCTTTGCCCCACCAAGGGCTCTTTCTCATAATGGCTCTTGAGTTATTCAGCAACCAGTCTTGGAGGGGGTGGCACCAGCACTGAAGCACCCTGCCCTTTGTCCTCAGAGTCTGGGCCTTCGGTGGGGCTAGAAGGGAATGGGATGGGGCAGGCGTTCCTTCCTGCCCTGAGGTGAGGGTGAAGAGTAATGGGAGCTCCAGGTGGCTGGCCAGGAGAGGGCTGGGCAAGGAGGAGTGGGGCTGGGGGTCTCGGCAGAAGAAGTCAGTTGGTAAATCAGGAAGAATCATGTGAGGTGGGGTGACTGCGGGCTGGTGGGAGAGAGCTTGAGCCTGCAGAGGCAGGTTGGAGAAGACCTCATTGGGTGTGACTCTCCTGCTGGCAGGGAAGTGAAGGCTCGTCCAGGTGTGGTCAGCAGCCCTTGGCTATCGGAGGACTACCTGTGCTCCCCCACCCACCCAGACATCCTCAGAGCCCAAGAGGGTGGGGGAGGATGCCTAGTTCAGTGTTAATAAACTGCATCCTGGGAGAACAACTGCCTTCCCTTCGCCTCAAACCCAGCACCCCCCAACCTGCACCCCTCATTCCCATCCCCCCACCTGCTTCCCGCATTATCCCTGTGAGTAGCATTACCACCCACCCGGCCATCAAGTCAGAAACCTGGGCCTCCTCCCAGCTTCCTCACTCTCTCATATCCTGCATCTCATCTATCACCAAGTTCTGTTGTCTCTACCTTCTGAATATCTTTGGAATGCATCCACTTCTCTTTCCCACTGCCTTCATCCAAGCCATCCTTAGCTCTTGCTTGGGCTTCAGCCTGCAGCAGCCTCCTGACACGTCGCCTGCCTCCAGTCTCTCCTAATCTGTTCTCCACTCTAAAGAGTCACGCTGCATAGCTGCAAAAGGAAAGCTTTGTTGAGTCACTCCTTGGTTTAAACTCCTTCGTTCCCCTCCACCATTGCTTTCAGGGTCTTGACACTTCTCCAGGCCAGGCATTGTTGAGCCTCTGCCAACCTCAGCCTTCATGGTCCCTTTCCACCTGCATCCCCACCGACTATTCTTGGTTGTTCACAAGTTATGTATCTAGGCCTTCTTCGTTTCTTATATTTCCTGTTTGGAACCTTTTTCTCTGCCCTTCGTCTGCTCACTTCTTTTTTTTTTTTTTTTTTTTGTGGGTACCGGGGGGTCGACCTCAGGACCTCGCGCGCCAACAGGCACCCGTGCCGCTGAGCGATATCACCGGCCCTTTTTTCGTATGTGGGTTCCGGGAGTTGAACTCGGGCCCTCGCGCTTGCAAGGCAGGTGCTTACGCCGCTGAGCCATCTCACCGGCCCTTGTCTGCTCACTTCTGACTCCCCTCCACCTGTCACTTCCAGGAGCCTGGGTTTCGTGTTCTTCCTCTGTGTTTCCTTCCCATTGTGCAGTTGTGGCAGTCTGCCTGGATCTTCGTTTTCTACCCACTGCTGGACTGTGGGTCCTGGGAGTTCAGCTGGTTGTCTAGCTCTGGGCCTGGAATGTGATGGGTGAATAAGAGAAGGGGTGGAGCAGCCCTGGACCACAGTAGGAGTTGTGGGGTCGGGGGAGCAAGGTGGGACAGTTTTTAAAGCAGATTTCCAGGGACCTCCTTGCTGGTTAAAGACCAGAACCCAGAGACAAGGGACTTGAAGGTAGGAGCCAGCTGAAGAAGCTGAAATCTGCCTTGGCCAAGGTGGGGGTTCAAGAGTGTGACCTGGGCACTCCGCCAGGCAGAGAGCCATGGGGCAGGAGCCTGTGCTGGGGTTGTGGTGACCCAGCCCTGGGAGTCAGAGTCTGCCCTACTGGCCTGCCTTACGCTGCACTCACTTTTGGGTCTCTCCCTTAACCGTGACTGGGCTTGGGCTGAGCTTGGGACACTTCTTGCTAGGGGCAAGCAGCCAGATATGCACAGGGCTGCTGTGGAAGGCAGGGCAGGTGCCCTGAGAATTGACGACCAGAGCAGTGAAGCGCGGAGCGGACAAATGTGTTTCTATAGGCCTCTTAACGAGACAAATGAATGGGGGCCCTGGCCTGGGAGGGAGTGGAGGGAAGCCGGTGGAGAATCAGCTGCCAGGAGCTAGCCCAAAGGCCCAGCATCAGTGCAAAGTCAGCGCAGCTGGAGACCTGGGCATGCAACACATGTGGGGCTGGGACCCCCATTCAGTTAGCTCCCCTAGCCAGGCTCTGGCTTCTCAGGAGGGAAGGCCTGGGGGTCCAGAGGTGGTCCTGACTTGAGATGGACGTTTCTGCTGATCTTGTGTTTGTGCCAGGTACTGGGCTGCGAGGAACTCACACAGGCCTGCCATGGGCAGGACCCACAGTGTGGGGGCCCAGGCGTGGGAACAGACAGTTACAAAGTGGGTGCAGGTTGGGGCAGTGCTGGTACAAGCAATGATCTAAGCGTCTTGGGCAGGATGTTGCAGAGCTTCCTGGAAGAGGGGAACCCTGGAAAGTGAGTGGGCATTTGCTAATGGAGTATTGCATAATGAGGGGAGATTGGGAGGAAGAAATAGGAACGCCCCTGGATTCTCTGAAGAGCATTTGAGAAAGTCAGAATGAGAAACTGCGGACAGAAGCAGGGCCCCAGGACCAAGTGTGAGTGGGGCCCAGGTTATGGCCCAGTTACTTGGGATCAGTAGACATTGGAGCTGAATGCCTGGTGGCTAGAGGGGTGCGTAGTAGTAGCTGGGAGCTGCAGATGCAGGTGAGCAAAGGCCTGAGGAGTTGAGGGTGTGTCTCTTGTGTGATCTCCCCTCCCCCAGAGCCTGTGGAGCAGGAACATGCCAGAGTGCTGCACCCAGGTTCTGCAGTGCCCTCCCCCTTGTGCTTATGGGTGGCCCTTCTAGACTCTGCTCCCTTCAACTTTCTGCAGGATACTTTCTCTCCCTGGGCCTGTTTTCCTGTTGCACAACAGAGGTAATCACACCTACCTGGAAAGGTTAACGGAGGTTACCTGGCATCTAGTAAGTGCTCCCTCTGTTGGAGGCCAGGACCTCCTAAAACCAGGGTTGTCTCTGAGTAGGCTCCTTTGTGGAGTGGGGGACCAGGAGCAGTCACTGGAGCTCATTAATGAATCCTCAGCTCTTTAGGGGGCTCAGGACCTGGGAAATCGCTCCTGCTGGAGCTCCCCCTGACCTTGCCACTCTTCTCCGCTGTGTGTCTGCACTCTGCTTTCTGGGGCTGTTTATATGCCTGTGAATATGTGTTCCTCAGGGCAGACACAAGATAGCAGTCAGTCTCCCTGTGGAGGAGCCTTGGTGGTGCCTCTGTTGGCTGTGCCTGGAGCTGGAGTCCTATAACCTGTCTTGAGGGTCTGCCTTCCTGGTCCCAGGCTAGTTCCTTCATAGGGTCACTTCCACCCAGGGGTCAGTGGCCTGGGCTTGAGAATGTCAAGCTGCATGAGCTGGTCAGGTGGGGTGGCAGCAGGGCACTGTGACAGCCCCTCCTGGCATGTTCAGATGGTACCCTTTTGACCCAGTCTCAGAAGTTCTGTTCAGACCTTCGCTGAACACCTTCAGCTGTGGGGCAGGCACAGGGCAGAGTGGTCAAAATAGCCTGGTTTTGCCCTCCTGCCTGGGGACCATCCAGTCACTGGGATGTGATCCTTCCTGGGATGGGAAACCCAACTGTGAGACACAGAGCAGGCCACAGTCTCAGATGAAGGCAAGTCACTTGCAAAAGCAAGGAGGCGCCCTTGGCCTGGCAGGTCAGGGCTGGCCAGGGTTGGGATGGCAAGTCTATGAGGGTTCAAGGTGTGTTCTCAGCACGGTGTGCAAGTGCTCAGAAGATACTTGTCTGAAGAGAGAAAGTGGTGAGGCTGGACGGGTCAGCAGGAGTAAGTTCAGGGCAAATGTTAAGCCTGGTGTTTGCAACTGAGGAGGGAAAAAGTCCTGCCGAGCGCCCCAGAGATCAGAAGGGACCAGGGCCGTAAGGGAGTCTGGGAAGAGAAAGGCGGAGGTTTGGCTCTAGTGTGGAACCCAGGGTACGGGATGGGGAGCAGGGCAAGGCCTGGCCTAGGGGAGAAGTCTGCCCAGCTGCCCTGGGGCTGCACTGGACAGGACTGCTCTGCCCATCTGGCCTTGGGCAAGCTAGCCAGGAAGGGCACTGGCTCCTGTCCAGCCTCCAGAGGCAGGGAGTAGTTCCGCCTCTTCTAGACACCGTTCAGCCTCGACACAGCTCCCAGGTCTTTCCCTCCTAGCTGTGGGTGACCCTGTCTGGCTCTCCTCCCCAGCTTCTCTGCTCTTTGTTTGGCAGGGAGGCCCCACCCCACCCCCACCCCCAGCGCCTCGCAGGCCATTCTGGTTCAGCAGGTTCTAGTCTCTCTAGTTTCGGGCTGTGACACGTTGAGGCAAGAGCTGGACACTGGAGCTGGTGGGGAACTTCTGCCCAGGGATTTTGGCACATGTAAGGGGCTGAATGCACCACCCTCCTCTTGAGTGTCTTTTTCCATTCTGTACCCCTGTATGCCAGGAGCTGGGTCAGATGCCTGGGCCAGGGCAGGAAACAGGACAGGTGTTATATTGTATGTGGGAAATAGCTATCGAACACTCACCAGAAATGTGAAAAAATAGCCTCACACATGTGCGTAATAAACTGTGAGCAAAAGCTGTGACCTCCCACATGCATAAACTCACCAAGCTGTGGGAAGCAGAGGGACCCTGTAGCTGGAACTGAACTAATGGGCGGGTTGGAGGTGACAAGGGGACTGGAAGGCTTTCTGGGGAGATGATGTTTAAGTTGAGGTGAGAAAGGTGAATAGGAGGTAGTGGGTGAAGAGGTTGTCCAAGAGTTTTGCAGCAGGAGCAACTTGCACAAAGGCCCCTAGGCCATAGGAAGCATTGCTTTTTCAGGGACTCCTAAGCCAGGACTCTGGGGAGAGCGGCTGGGTCAGAGCTGGCAGGGCTTTGTCTGCCATTGTAGGAGTTTACTTTTTTTGTTTTATGAGAGCTGTGGGAGCCTTTGGAGGGATTCAATCAGGGTGAGAATAGGAAAATAGAGGAGGTTGGGCTGGGGGTGACACCAGAAGCAAGGACACCATCTTATTAAACCAGTGGGGTGTCTCATTAAGGGAACATGGACTGAGGTGGTGGCAGGGCAGATGGAAAACTGGGAGCTGCTGTCTGGAGGTCCTCAGATGTTGGGGGCAGATGCCCCCTGTGGAATCTGAGGAGAGTTTTCTCTGAGAGGACACCTCTGAGAAGAGCAGCAGACCGCAGACTGGGCAAGCCTCCCTCCCTGGCAGGTGGGGCAGTTGGGGCAAGGGCCAGGCAAACAGGAGTTTTGGAACATTTGGGTCATGCTCATGACCTGGACCCCAGCAGGCTTGTTTGTTTCCCTACTGCAGCCATCCCCACACCCCGACCTGCCCTGGTTCCCTGAGCCAGCTGCACTTGCCTGCTGTACCCGTATCACTAGGAATGGGCAGCCATACGTGTGCATGATCAGCTTAGGACTTAGAATGCTGGTCCGACCCTGGCTCTACCCCACTCTGACTTGTTGATCTTTGTGGGGGGGTTAGGTACTGAGGATTGAACTTGCTAAATTGCCTGAGTTCTTGAACTTGCAATCTTCCTGCTTCAGCATCTCAGAGTGCTGAAATTACAGGCACGCACCATGTGCTTGGCTTGAGTTGCCAGTTCTTAACCCCTCTAAGTCTCTGTTTCCCCATCTCTGAAAAGGGGGTAATACATGTCTTTCATGGGCTTGTTTGCTATTGTTGCAGAATGTATTTAAACATCATCTTTCACATCTTTCAAAAAAATTTACACTCGCCCCCACCATCTTTTCTCCCAGCCATGTCCAGTCTTCCTTACACAGTCACCCGTGCTCTTTCCACTTTCACCTCCACTCACTCCTCTGCCTTCTTTGGCCTGACTTTAGTGGCCCTGCTCTCAACAAGGCCTGTTTGGTGCCAGGTGTTATTGTTTATTTTTGTGGCACTAGGGTTTGAAGCCAGGGGCTTGTGCTTGGTAGACAAGTTGTGCCAGGTGTTTCGGACTTTGGCAGAGCTGAATTCAAGTCCCAGATGTGCTGCTTACTGGCTCTGTGACTTTGGGCAAGTAACTAGACTCCTCTGAGTGTCTAAATTGGAGTTCTATTAAGAATGAAAGACTAGATGAAATAGAAGTACCTGGTACAGCGTGGCTGCTTAGCGAAAGACTCATTCTCTGCCAGGACCCAGGCCAGACATGAGCTCATGGGCATGGAGCAGGTGGCCAGAAAGGTCATTTCTCACGGCATTAGCCCTTCCTGGAGCTATTCATTGGCTGATTAATAGGAAATGGATCTGCTGTCCGGATGAATGAGGCATTGCCGCATCTTAATGGACCAGGTTTCTCTGGCTTTGGACCCTGGGTATTGGGATAGAGACTGTCGTCTGGCCCAGGTGTGTGTACCAGGATGACATGGGTGTGGCAGCACAGTGTCTGAGCCCCTTCCTTTCTCCCCATTCTCCCCCTTCTCTGCCTCCTGGAGGAGGAGGACCTTAGGGAGCCATCTAGTCTGTCAGAACGCAATAACCAAACAGCGGGGGCAGGGGTGGGGAGGGGCAGATTACAGGAAAGCATTTACCTGGGGAGGCATCCAGAGATGCTTAGGAGCTGGAATGTCTAGGCTTTTGGGACTGCTGGTGTGTGGGGCCTGGGGGAGAGGAAGAGTCACGGTTTCTGACTTGAGCTTTGGGGTTGATGGAAGTGCCGTCACCCAGATGAAGAGCAAGGTGGGGGGCTGGCTCTGGGAGATGGTGGGGCTTATCGTGGAGGGCAGCTCTCTGATGCTTTGTCTTGGAGCATGGAGTAATAGGGATGGGAGATGGAAACAGGAACTCCAGACTCAGATCCTGGGGTTCATTCAGATGGTGTTCTGCTACTTAGTAGCTGTGTGATGTTAGACAAATCCTGTAACCTGTCTGTGTCTTGATTTTTCTTTCCTCTAAATAGTAATTATGGCACTCACTTCATAGGCTTCAAAGAGTTAATAAACATTCAGCTCTTTGAACAGTGCCTGGTACACATTAAGCACTGTATAAAGGTTAGGTGTTATTTTCTCTGTAAGTCTTTCCTAGTCCCTTCCATCTGCATCTGCCGCCTACAGTGTTGACTATGCCTGTTGTGACCATGCTGTGATAACTTGGTGTCTCCATCTCTTCCAGGCAAACCTATCTTTGTTAAGGTCCCTGAGGACCAGACTGGGCTTTCAGGAGGGGTGGCATCTTTTGTGTGCCAAGCCACTGGCGAACCCAAGCCACGCATCACGTGGATGAAGAAGGGGAAGAAAGTCAGCTCCCAGCGCTTTGAGGTGTGTCCCTGGTCGGGAAGGGCAGGCAGGGCTCGGGTCTGCCCACTCTTCTGTCTGGTCCTATCCCTGGTCCTCTCAGTCTCCCTCCCTCCCTCCTTCCCTCCCTCCCTCCCTCCTTCCCTCCCTCCCTCCCTCCTTCCCTCCCTCTTTCAGAGGTCTTTCAGAGGTGGGAGGGAGACTGTTCTGAGTAGGTCCCCGTGTCTCCAGCAGGCTGTGACCACTTCTGTGTCCTGTGACAGGTAATTGAATTTGATGATGGGGCAGGGTCAGTGCTGCGGATCCAGCCATTGCGAGTACAGCGAGATGAAGCCATCTACGAGTGCACAGCCACCAATAGTTTGGGCGAGATCAACACTAGTGCCAAACTCTCAGTGCTTGAAGGTATATACCGTCAGGACATGGCATGGTGGGCCACCTCAGTGACTGAGGTGTGGGGGAGCCAGCCAGCCTAGGCCCTGGACGACTGGCCATCTGGGGGTGGGTGAAAGTCAGCAGTGACCAGGCCTGGGTTGGCTTATGCTGAAACCAGCTGTGTGCATAGTGCCTTTGTATCTTCCTGCCAAGCTGGGTCATTGCTCTGGCGGGTTCCGGGTCTGATTTGAGGTGTGGAGCTGCAGCTGGATATCCCTTGGGTTTTGTGGCTGTGTCAGTGAATGATGTTTTCATGTAGAATCTGGCTGTAGGTATCAGTGTGCTCCTATTGTCCTATGAGCAAGGGTCCCAGGCTGGGGACTGTGGCTCTGTATATGGATTTTAGTGTCTTTTCTCACTGGTCGCACTGCTGTTCCTTCACAAACCTGGACTACCTTGAAGTCCAGAAGGTCATCCTACAGGGTGCTGCCCTTGAGGCACTCAGTGTCCAGCGAGTTCTGTAGGAACAGCTCAGAGGGCTAGTACACACAAGGAGGGAGTCTGACCGAGTGAAGTCGTGGAAGTGGGGGAGGGTGAGCTGGGACACAGGTGGTGAGGAGGCCTGTGCACGGCCCAGAGGCAAAGGAGAATGGAGCTTTTCGAGAACTCTGGTTCAGTGTGGAGTTTCTTTTGGGTAGGGGGTTAGGAGTACAAAAAGGGCACAGGAAGAAGGGGGAAGAGCAGTTCAGCCGAGTCTGGAGGTTGGAGAGATGATCACATGGGACCAGGCTGAGAAACGAGCACTTTCCTGGAGACATAGGAAAGCACAAATGAGGCAGGGGTGACACGGTTAGACCTTAGCCACATGGATTCATCAGTCTGAACACTTCTGTGTGTGTATTTTTAAAATATAGCATTGGTTGTTGCTTCCTTGTTAAAATGCAATACCGATACCTGCTCACTGGTAAAAAATTGAAAAGTAAAAAAAAAAAAAATAATAAATAAATAAATGAAAAATATAAAATAGTAGTAAATAGGAAGAAATAAGTCACTTCTTATTCTCCCTCTTGTGGCCCTTTTTCTGTGCGTGTGTATATGTGTTAACATACGAAAAATAGGATCACACAGATTTTTTTTTTCTCTTCCTTTTTTTTTTTTTTTTTGTGGGTACTGGGGGGGTCGACCTCAAGACCTCGCGTGCCAACAGGCACCCGTGCCGCTGAGCGATATCACCGGCCCCTTTTTCGTATGTGGGATCCGGGAGTCGAACTCGGGCCCTTGCGCTTGCAAGGCAGGCGCTTACGCCGCTGAGCCATCTCACCGGCCCTTCTCTTCCTTTTGTTCAATCATTTCTTTCTTTTCTTTTTTCTTTTCTTTTTTTTTTTTTTTTTTTTTTTTTTTTGGTGCTGGGGATTGAAGTTAGGGGCTTTGCATTAAGTTATATCCCAGTCTCTTTTTTTTCCTTTCTGATTCAGGGTCTTGACAAGTTGTCGAGGCTCGTAATCCTCCTGCCTCAATCTCCAGAGTGCTGAGAGTATAGGTGTGACCACAACACCTGAGTTAGCCTTTTTTTTTTTTTAATGTATGTTGAACATTGGTCTTGCCAATGAATAATCTTCTGCATCTGTGTGTGAGTGTGTGTGTGTGTTTTGAGACAGGGTCTCATTATGTAGTCTAGTCTGGCCTTGAACTCATGATCTTCCTGTCTTAGCCTCCCCAGTGCTGGGAATACAGACATGCACCACCATGCCCAGCTCTGCATCATCTTTTTGTTGTTGTTGTTGTTTGTCTTTTTGAGACAGGGTCTCCTATGCAGTTCAGGCTGGCCTTGAACTCACTGTGTAGTCCAGGCTGACTTCGAACTTGGAAGCGATCCTCCTGCCTCAGCCTCCCGAGTGCTGGTATTACAGCCATGTGCTACCACGCCCGGCTCCTGCATTATTATTTTTAATGGCTGTGAGTAAGCTATCACTTGGAAGTAACCTAATTTATTTAGCTATTCCCTTATTGTTAGACACACGTTGTTCCCAGTTTTGCTTTTTAAAAATCAGGTGCTATACATGTCCTTGAAGGTAGGGGTATTCACCTATTTCCTTATTCTGACTTCACGGAAGTGAAATTGCAAGGCCAAAGACACACACTTTTTGTTGTTGTTGTTGTTATGCGTATGTATAGGTGGGCAATAGGGATTGAACCCAGGCTCTTTGCACTGAGTTACATCTTCAACTCTTTTTTATTTTTATCTTGAAACAGGTCTGAGTTGCCTAGGCTAGGCTTGAACTTGTGATCCTCCTGTCTCAGCCTCCCAGAGTGCTAAGATTACAGACATACCACCAACACCTGGCTGGGCATATGCATTTTTTAAGCTTTCATTATTTCTACATTGTGTTAGTTTATACTCCGGGCAAGCAAGGTATAAGAGAGCCTCTTTTATACACATCTTCACCAGCAGTGGGAATTACCATTAAAAAAATTCTTTGCCAAGTCAATAGGCAAAAAAATGGCGTCTCAGTTTAATTTACATTTCTTTGATTACAGCAGCGGTTGAACATCTTTTCGCGTTGGCCACTTTCATACTGTGGCTGTGTTCACACATGCATCCGTTCAGTAACTCTTGCCTCTGTGTGTCTTTTTTGAATGAGTGGGCTCTACAGAGCTCCAGGCGACCCTCCAGCTTTGAGGGACCATAAGAGGACGATGGTCAAGACGGACTCTAGACCACTTCATTACCGTGTGACTTTGGACCAGTAACTATACTTGGGTCTCATTTGCTCTGTCTGCAAACAAGGATATAATCCCCCCTGTAGTGCTTGCTTCAGCAGCACATATACTGAAATACCCTGTGTCCCAGCTGGTTTAGGGAATTAAAATACAGTGTGGTAAGCACTTCAGGACTCCAGTGTGTGTGGCTACTGCTGTTGGGCTGGATCTTGCGTGTTGAGGCCTGGACATGTGAGTGGGTGATACTCAGCTTCCGTGCTTCCTGGAATGGTCTAGGTGGTGCTGTCCTTACTGTCCAGTCCATCCGGGGAGACTGTGAGGCAGGGGCCCAGAGGACTGAGGCTCCTCTGTGCCACTCCTGGCCTCAGTTTCCATACTGTGAAGTGGGGGCAAGTATGTCAATAATGCCTTCCCCTTGTTGGCATCTACCTCTGGAGGGAGCCATCTGCCCTCCCTTGGCATTTGTATGGTGGCTGAAAGATCAGAACTATGGCTTCTGGGTGTCCTCCTGGAGCCCCTGGGCCCCAGGGTCCCTGTCTCGGGCTCTCCTGCTCTACCTGCCAGTGTGATCGTTTAAAGGACTGATGAGGATGAAGGTGGTCTTTCAGGGCCTGGGGGAGGAGGACTCACTCAAACCTGCAGCAGTCTGCATTGGGAAGGGCCTTTCTAGACAAAGGCTTCTCTTTCAGGGCTCAGGGTTCTGTGTTTGTTTGTGTTTTTGTGGTGCTGGAGATTGCTAAGCACACACTTTGCCACTGAGCTACATCCAACCTCCAGCTCAGGGGCAGTTTGTGCCTTTGGGGTGTGGGAAATGTGGGATGAGGTGGGAAGAGTGTGAGGCAGGTTCTTGCCCTGTCCGTGCTCCCACAGAGGAGGTGGAGCTGTAGACCTGAGCGAGCCCCTCCCGCACTTGAAACATAGCACCCGGAAGACGAAATGCTGACCTGCTCAGTTGGTCTGTATAACCTTGACCAGCTTTGAGCTTGGCAGAAAGAAATACCAGGAGGCGGGGCCAGCGGGAAGTAGCCCAGTTGGCCACCCTTGCCCTACCTCTCCTAGGAGAGCCAGGAAAGCTGGGTGAAAGGATAGCTGGATGAGAGCGAGCCAGGGCCATTCTTGGGAGGCCACCATGGGGTCTGAAGGAAGGCGAAGCTGGTTTTGGGGCTGGGGATAAGGGTTGAGTCCCTTACCCTGTCACGTGCACTGCATATGCCCTTCACACACAGGGCTGTGTGCACTTGATCAGTGTGAGCTGGGCGCTCCAGCCAGTGGTTCAGAGCCACCTAGGCTGGGCAAGCTAGCTCGGATCTGGGATCTGCTTAACTCAGTTGTGGGGTCAGTGCATCCTGGAAAGGGAGCTCTGGCGCTCAAGTTCATTCAGTGCCCTGTGTCCTTGCTTTGCTCCACATCCACTCCTCGCTCTTGCCTCCCTCCCCGCGGCATCTGGCACACTGCCACATCACACCACACCCTGCTTCCACAGCAGGACGGCTATTCTTGTGTGGCTTGGTGAGCCCCAGGTGGTGGTCCTGGGATGGTCAGTGCTCTGCCTCACCACCCCCGCAGGGCCTGAGTACAGGGTGGGGGTGTGCAGCACAAGCTGGCTGGGGTGAGCCTGTCCTGGACTGTGATGAGCCGGGGCCCTACCGCCCAGCGTTCCTGTCTGAGTGGTAATTGAAGCCATTAGCGCTCCAGCCTCTCCCTCGCCGGGTAATGGCAGGAAAAGCTCTTCTCGCTCTGCACTCTTGAGGCGGCAGCTGAATCACTCCCCCTCCAACCCACCCGCTGCCGCCACTGAGACAGGGAATCTGACATTTTCCCTCACAAGGGAGGGGGAGCATTGGGGGAGGGGAGGCAGTGCTCTGTTCTGGGCCTTTTCCTCCAGAAGGTGGGGGGCAGCGAGGGTCCTGAGATCAGCCTGGAGGTCATGGATTCACCAGGGCAGTGGGGGCCAGGCCAGGAAGAGTCATGGTCAGGAAAGACCTAGGAGGAGGCTGGATTGCCATAGGTACAGGCGGGGCCCTGGTGGCTGGGTACATCCTGCAAGGGACACAGAACACAGGGAGGAGAAGGAAAAGAGGCTGTGGATCAGGGCTGAGTCAGATTCTGACTCGTCCTGGGGCCCGGCTGCAAGGGCTCCATTGGCCACATTCCTCTTGTCACAGATATGGCAGATAATGTGCTCCAAATGTGGTGTGGGTACCCTGTGTGCTACGTGTAAGGCAGTATGCGATGCAGCGTGGACAGCAGGGGTGTGCCTTACGAGCTGTGTATACAGAAGGGGGTGCAGCAGGCTCTGCATGTGCACGTGCATCTAGCAAGCAGTGGGGGAGGGCATGCTGCGTACAGCAAGTGGTGTATACCTTCTGGGCTGTGTGTGCAGCAGGCTGTGTGTATGTGTGCACACGCAGCAGCAGCAGATGGTGTGCATGTGTGTGTGTGTGTGTGTGCACAGCAGGCTGTGGGGTGGGCGTTACAGCAGGTGGTCTGCACCTTACAAGCTATGTGGAGAGTAAGAGGATAAGGGGTTTGAGCTGAATGTGTGGGGCCAGTGCTCGGCTGGGGAGATGTCAGCGATGCTGTCTGGGACCCCCATAGGATCTTTGCTTGGACCTGTTGGTCAGCCAGATCAGTTGGACAGAGATGGACATAGGACAGCGTGTTTGGGCTGAATGGTTGTACAGTGGCACCTCAATCGGTCCGCTGCGGCCAGGCCAGGAGAGAGGGTGTACCAGGTGGGATCCTCGGGACCCTCTCTGCTCCTTTCTACCTGTTCCCACCTGGCCTCAGCATCTGCTACCTGGCTAGGACTACACACCCATGCCTTTCCATTGAGTCATGGCCATTCTCGAGCCCAGGGATACAGCTGTCTGCATGCAGTGCCTTGCTTGTGTTACCTGCCTGGGGGCAGGCTCTTGTGAGGGGCAACTGGCAGGCAGGTGGGACATTGGCCGGGTTGGGACATCTCAGCACAGCCGTGGGCCTGGACCTCTGTGTTCTGTAGCAGCTCTGATTCTGGTAGGCTCTGGGACCTGTAGGGTAATAAAGGATATCCTGAGATACCCCACGCCACAGTCACTTTGGAAACAGCCCCAGGGACAGAGGACTGGTGAGCAATAGATGACCCTGTCCTGAGGTGTCCCAGCCTGGGGTAGATGGGTGCAACCTGATTCTTCTCTCTCTGTTCCACCCTCCTGTCTTCCTCAGGCTGGTCTGTTCCCTCCACCCATGGTGGAAGGACTTGGCCCAGGCCTAACTGTGAGAGTGGGGAGTGTGAGTAAAGAGCTATTGCAAACAAAAGGTAGTTTCCCAAGTGACAGGGTGTATGACCCCTTTTTCTGTACGCTGCATATGTGTCTGGATAACAGGTTGGTTTTGTGGAAGCTCGGTCTGTTACCTACTTGATTTGCAACCGTAGAAGACAGACGGGGCCCCAGAACCTGAAGCCCATGCTAGCCTCTGCCCCTCCCCGAGCAGCTGAGGCGTATGTATACCGCTGGTCCAGCAGCTGTGGTCTCTGCGATGTGTCCTTCTACTCCTTGGGACCACAGTAGATTTCAGGACCATGCAGACATGAGGTTCTGCTGCCATTTACTGGAGATTCTGAACCCTATGCCTAGAGATGGGAGAGGTCAGTAGGTACTACCAAGGGGACCTTAAAGACCAGACCTGGGTGTTTTGGTCCCTGGAATGCTTCATTGTTTCTAGTTTCTAATCTTCAAGTGCCCAAATGGACTCTATTCTGAATGAGTGGGTTTATGCTATGGGCGGTACTCCTGCCTCTTCTGTTAGCCCTGAATACCTCCCGGGGCCCAGCCTGGCCCTCACTTCTGTAGTCACAGGTGTTTTCCAGGCCTGTTGCGTGCATGACTACCTTGCTTATTTCCCTTACCTTAGCCTTCTGACCACAGTGGAGCCAGCAGCTCTGGGAACAGCTCTGTACCGTGGAGGTTTTAATTGCTCCTGTGTGTGCACATTCTCCACCCTTGCGGGGGTGCCCCCCTCACCCTGGTTGCCAGGGAAGAGAGATTTTTGTTTTGTTTTTTTGGGGCTTTTTTTGTCTTTTTGAGACAGGGTCTCACTATGTAGTCCTGGCTGGCCTCGAACTCACAGCGATCCTCCTGCCTCAGCCTCCCGAGTGCAGAGATTACAGGCATGCACCACCACGCCCAGCCTGGAAGAGAGAATTTTATGAAGGAAGATGACGTGACAAAATTTAGGCTTTAGAAAGGTCCCTGTGTGTGCAGAGTTGGGTGGAAGGGGACCAGCAGATGACACCAGTAGAAAAGTGGATGCAGTCCAAGTGAGAGCTGACATTGGTCTGAACCTGACCATGGGTTGGAGAGGAGGGGGGAAGGGATTATGAGCACATTGGGAAAAGTGGGAGCCTGCCCAGCCACCTGTGGGATTGGAGAGGCAGAAGGCTCTGGGTTCCTGGCTCCAGGAGTGGGTAGATGGTGGTGCCATTTTCCAAGATTCAGATGTGAAAAAAGGACCAGGTTTGAGGGGGTGAGTTGATGAGTCCAGTTAGAAATCTGTCAAGGGCCGGTGAGATGGCTCAGCGGCGTAAGCGCCTGCCTGGCAAGCGCGAGGGCCCGAGTTTGACTCCCGGAACCCACATATGAAAAAAGGGCTGGTGATATCGCTCAGCGGCACAGGTGCCTGCTGGCACGCGAGGTCCTGAGGTCGACCCCCAGTACCCACAAAAAAAAAAAAAAAAAAGAAATCTGTCAAGTCAGGGTGAGTAGATATCCAGAGGAGGATGTTAAGGAGGCCTTGTACAGATTTGCCTGGCACTCGGGAGAGACATCTGGAGATGGAGTTTTGAAGGCTGGGAAATGGCACATCTCAAGGAGCCAGAACTAAGACAGAAGGAGCCCCAGGAACTGACTCCTTATGTTGGGAGGAGGTTCCTGAGAGATAGTTAGGAGGGAAGTTGTGAAGCCATAGAAGTAGAAAAGTATGTGAAAGAGAAGGCGAAGCCAGGCAAGATGAGTGCTGGGAATTGTCCTTTGGATTTCACTCTGTGGAGCGGCATTGACCTTGGCGAGCTTGCTGCCGAAGGCAGTGGGGGTGGCAGCAGGGCTGCAGGGGCTGAGAAATGAGTGGGAGGCTGTCAGTGGTCTTGAGTGACTAGAAGCAGGGCCTGAATCTAGGGGGCGTAAATGGATGAAAAGAATCTCCTTGGAGTAAGACCGAGGTGGGGGAATCCCAGGATGGTCCAGTATGGGCCAGCACCTGGAACTGGGGTGTGGATATGTGTATGACCAGGGGTGGCCCCTGGGCTCAGGGGAGTGTGTGGTAGTGAGACCTCGCCAGGCAGGCTGAGTAGGGCGATGTGGAGCTCCAGGGAAGCCCTAGGGAGGGAGATTACTAAGAGGAGGAGGCTGCTGCTGCCGACAGGCCCCAAACAGCTCAGATTCAGAAACAAAACAGGCTTTTAAGATGCCAAGTTTGATGAAATCTGAGTGCTGGAAGAGGTGGGAGTTTTCTCTTGGAAAAACAGCTGACTGAAAGCTGCGAAGGGAGATGGGCACAAAGCTCCCAGGCTCCCCTTACTGCCTGAGAACCTAGGGGAGGGGCTGGGCTCCCTGAGAGTGAGAGCTGGCAGGTCTGGAGAGGCCTGACTTGCTAGGAGGTACCTTGGCCCTAACTCTTTTGAGGATAGAGCTGCCTCGGGGACAGGATTGAGTTGGCTTTGGCTTCCGTGGAGTGCCTGAAGGGTAAGGAGAGCTGACAGCCCTACCACCCGTGAGGTTCCTTCATGTTTTTAGTCCCTGCATGTGTCACCAAATGCAGGTGCCTCAGCATACGTGTATTTCTGACTCTGCATGTCTCCACATGCGTGTTTCCATCTCTGCACCCACTGCCTCTGGATCTGCTTCCCCGAGTGTTTCCCCGGGTGCTTGTCACTGCAGATGCCCCTCCGCGTGCACATGGAGGTTTCTGTTTTTGCACCTGTCTTCTCTGTGTGTATCGCTGGGTCCCTGGCTGTGCATGCTTCTTAGGTGTCTGCGTGTTCAGAGACATGGTGAGGCCAGGCCCAGCACTCAGGAATTGGGAGAGGGTCAGGCTCACAGACGGCGCCGCCCCGGGGAGCCTCTGTACGTGCAAGCTCTCGTGTGCCTGCATGCACAGAGACGCTATGAAGCTGGTAAACACGGGTGAGAAGGTCACACCGACAGACGGTGCCTCTGGCCCTGGACCCTGGGAGGCGTCTCCATCTGTTAGCTTCCCTGGTGCAGCCCCCTCCCTCTGGCCTGTACTCCGCCTCAGGCATCCCAGGCTGTGCTGGACAAAGAGACCTGTGTGTGCTTGTAGGGGCTCTCAGCAGCCTCCCCCCGCCACAGTCTCTGCAGCCCCAGCTGACCCTCTGTGTACCCCACTTTGTCCTTATGTCAGGACCCTCGATGCAGACCCCGTGCTCACTGTACTTGCTGCTGTCCCTCCACCCTTCCATAGCCTTTACTCAGGCAGGTCCCCTCTCCCCGCAAAGCTTTCTGTCTCCCAAGCGTTTCTTATCTTTGAATTTCTTATTTTTGAATCTCCCTCCTCCAGGAAGGCTTCAAGACATTCAGGTGGAGTTGGACTGACCATCACCTCTGTGGGGTCTCAGCCAAACGTACCCCTGGCCTTAGACTCCCAACCACCCACCCCCCGACAAACCCTGTCATCTCCCTGTACCTGTGGGACAGAGGAAAGGGGGTAGGTCTCCCTGCTGCAGTATTTAAAGGCCCTGGATATAGGAGCCGTTTGTGTACATGTTTGCGCCCACCAGAGGGTCACACAGATCTCTGCAGGCAGGGCTGAGCCTCAGGGATGAGTGTGGATGCCACCTTTGGATTCTGCTTCTGTATGGAGGCAGAATCAGACTTAAGCACTTTGGTGCTGCTGAAGTTCCTTAATGCCCTGGTGTGCTTCTTTCTGTCCAGACACCCCCCTTATCAGGGTATAGAGGGCTTGGCCAAGGCAGACTTGGGAGACAGACTACATCCAAGTCTGCCGAGGTAGCTGTGGGCCCTTCTGCCCGGTGCTGGCCCAGCAGGGATGGGGCACACGGCACACGCCCCAAGGAGCTGGAAAGCCTAAGGAGTTGGGGAGCCAGGTCTTGGGAGGGGCAGAGTGCTCTGCCCAGGCAGAGGAGGAAAGGGCGGTGCCCAGTCAGGCCGTGGAAGCTCGTGCTTGCAGGGACACCAGCACACGCTTTGCTGCTGCAGCACTGCTGCTCTGTTGTCGCCATGGTTACTGGGTGGCCTGGAGGGGGAGGGGAGGGGCCCTCCAGGCCGGCAGCCCCAGTGCTGGCTGGACCATTTGGAGGGTCTGTAGCGTGACCTGTGCTTCCTGCTGTTGGAACATGGATGCGTGTGGAGGATATCCGTGTGCAGGGAGCACTGAGGTTGTCTTCACTGTAGTGAAAACACTGCAGTGCTGTGTGTGCTGTGTGTGCAGGGGTCTGCAGTGCTGGAAGCCAACTGAGGGCATAGTGTTGGGGGCAGGGCACGGCTCCCCTAGGGATGCCCCCATCACTCTCCCTGCCCTGCCCAGCTATTTGCACAGGTCAGGAGTGCTAGCGCTGGGGTCTTAGCACCTGCTGTCGTCCAGAGCTCTACCTCTGATTTAATTGAGTGACCTTGAGCAGGTCTCTCCATCTCTTCAAGCCCCATTTTGTTCTTTACTTTGTAGGGTTTAGGTAAAGATTAAGTCATACCTACGACAGGGTAAACGCTCCATACATGTAACCTTTTATTCCTCTGGACCTCAGTTTTCCCAGTTATCAGTGGGTTTACAGTGGTGATGTGTTGTCAGCCTGAGGTTTTCTCCTGGCCCTTGTCCTGCATGGTTCAGCTGCTGTGGACCAGCTCCTGTGGGTGTTTGAGGGGTGAGCACCCCAAGTATCTGGTGGATGGGCCCACCAATAGCTGCACGGGACAACCATCAGGAACGGCCAGTGTCCTTGGCTGGGTTTGAATGTGCTGGAGGCTCAGTGGTGGAGAAAAGATAGAGGCAGCAACAGGTCACCCCCAAGGGCTGTGAGACCCACTTCCCCTCCTGGAGGTGGCAGACGGCAAGCTTCCCAGGGCTGCCTGGAAGTACAGTTGGCACAAGGGACTGGCTCCAGGTCCTGCTGTTTTATGGACAACTCTTCACAGTCGCTGGTCTTAGGCTCTGGCGGCAGTGCCTGAGGGATGATCTGAAGCCAAGGACGGAGCCATCCAGGGCGCAATAATTGAGGGAGGAAAATTAATTGTCCTTAATTTGGCATAAATCCCAAAGACTTTTCCCGTGTCAGGAATTCAGAGTAGATTCCTGGGAACACAGGGCTGCGGATTGGTTCTTCTTTCCTTCTCCTTGATCAGTACCTTGCAGCTGGAGGAGGTGGGTTAACTCCTGGGCTCTGGCTGTGGCAGGCTCTGGCCACCACGCCGCCTCCATTTGCTCGGGAGGGCTGAGCAGGTAGGAGTGAGGTCCGGGAAGAGCAAGCTTGGCACCTTTGTGGACATGGCTAGCTCCAGCAACCTTGTATCCCCCAGGTGCTGGAGAGGGGTGGGAAGGAGCCCTGGGCCTCCAGTCTTGCTCAGGCATTCTTGGGAAAGCAAGTGATAGCAGGGCCAGAGGACATTGTTTCCTTGCTGGGTGCATTCCAAGTTCTCCTTATTCCATCCCCCTCCATTTTCTTGTCACTGTTTAACATTATTCTTTCAGAAATCATAGCTGAACGTCGGGGCACTATGGAATCACATTTACAGCCTCGGAAATGCTGGGTTTACATGCGGAATTCATAGGGCTGTGGGTGGGGCGGTTAGAGCTAGCTTCCGAAGGCTGGGGAGGCACGGCTGTGCTGAGTCTCTCCGCTCTCTGCCTGACACCCCTTCTCCTGGTGGGCCCCAGCCTCTTAGGATGCCCCTGGCTCCATGGAATTCCCTGGGATTGACAGCAGATGGAGGCATGTCTTGCCCCTGTCTGTTGGGGCTGCTCCAGTGTCCTCTCCTGTGGGAGCCCTAATCACTCCCCCTGAGGCTCAGAGTCTCTAGGGAAGGCCTGCTCCGTCAGCCTGTACTTTTATCCTTTCTGAAGATAGGATGTTTTTTCCCTGGCATAGGAGCCTGATCTCAGCAAATGTTCCCACACACCCAACTTGTGCCATGCGTGAGAGGAAGGTGTAGAGTGGTGCTAGTCTGATCTCTCCCACCACAAAACCTAACTTTCTTGCCAAGAAGTAGGCAAACTGCAGATATTCCCTGTGTCCCCACTGGATGTGGTTAGCATTCATGCTGGCAGAGAGGCACTGCTGAGTTTTGGAGACCAATACTATGGCTTTGTCACAACAGAGAGGATCTCTGACCAGCCTAGGATGGGAGAGAGGGTCCCAGGCCCTAGTTTTAGTACCTGTCTGCCCCAGTGGTTCCACCCTTGCAAGTTACACTAATGTGCAGAATATTCACTAGGTGTGGGTCCAGTGTCGGACACTCCCAGCGCCTTGTACTTTCAGTTCTAGTCCTTACTGCGGCTTTACGAGGTAGGCACTCAAGCTCTGTGAACAGATGAAAGCAGAGACGGAGAGGATGAGGAACGCACACAGACCCCAGAGGCAGCGGTACAGAAGGAAAGTCCTGCTTGGTCTAACTAGTCCGGGGCCTGACCTCCCACTTCCTCATTGCTTCTGGGGGCTGGGATGTGGGCAACCTTATCTCCCCAGCCTGGTAGGGCTGCTGCAGGAGTCTCTATATGGTGGGAGTGGGTTGTGCTGCTGCTAGCTATTCCTGTTGGTTCTGTGCAAGTTGGTTCTGTTGGTTCTAGAAAGCTAGGAGAAGAGGGCAGGGAAGAGTTTTGCCTCCTCTCACCAACTTGCAGTGTCCTTGTAGAACTTCTTAATCTTCTTAGTCTACTCATGCTCAGACATGCTCTCCAGGCCTGACTTGGCGCCCAGGGTCAGGACCGAGTGAGAGAAGGGTAAGGGTCAAGGCTGCAGTGGAGAACGTGTCGGGCAGTACCAGAGTTAGAAGGGGTCGTGGGTAGGATTGGGTGTGCAGGCTCAGTGACCTGGGGCTCTGCCATGTGGTGGAGCTGAAGGGGATGCAGGCAGAGGAGGAGCACCACCTGGGCTGGCCTTGGCCAGGGCCGTATGGCCATTGATGCTATGGGACTCCCACCCCCACAGCCTGGCATTTATGCAACACTTTCTGCTGCAGCCAGCAGAGCATTCATCCTCCTCCTTCCGAGGTCCCGGAGAGATAAGTGCTGACGCCTTCAGTCTGAGGGTTTGCTTCTCAGACTTGGAAACTCCGTGATGGGGCAGGGATGGGCTCTGCTGTAGCCCCCGGCCTTGCCAAAAGGGACTTAGGACCCGGACTCCTCACATCAGGGGAGGCCTCATGCTTAGAAGTCAGGGGCTGGGGAGCGAAGGGTCCTATGGTCCCAGCTAACCTGGGAGTTAGGGAAGCTGCCCACAGAGAGGTCCCGGGGACAGGCAGGGCCAGCCCTAATGCACATACTGTTCTTTGTCTGCAGAGGAGCAACTCCCACCTGGGTTCCCGTCCATTGACATGGGGCCTCAGCTGAAGGTGGTGGAGAAGGCACGCACGGCCACCATGCTGTGTGCAGCTGGCGGAAATCCAGACCCCGAGATCTCTTGGTTCAAAGACTTTCTTCCTGTGGATCCTACCACAAGCAACGGCCGCATCAAACAGCTGCGTTCAGGTGAGCAGAGGGCAGGGGCCAAGGGGCCACGAAGACCTCAGCAAGGCGTCTTGCCAGAGAGCACAGCCTTCCCTCTTGGGCCTGGGTGCCTGGGGCTGAGCGGAAAGCTGGGCCGGGGGGTCTTGCTACAGGCCTGCCTGGCTCCAGGGAAGAAGAAGTGGTAAGAGTTTGTTGTCAGCTGTTCCTTTGCCTTCCCGGTACTGTCAGACTGCAGACTTTGGGCCAGTTCTGCTCCTAGCACGTGTGATGAGGCAGCATGGCAGGCTCTGCCAAGGTGTCTGTGAGTACGCGTTCTCTACTTGCCATGTAACCTGGCTGGAGACAGGGTCTGGCTGATGCTTCTCTTTGTTTCTTGAGAGGGTAGGGGCTAGCCAGGGAAAGAGGCCAAAGATGCCTGATTCATCAGACTTTAAAAGGCTGGACCTTGGGACTGGAACCAGGGGGACTTGCTGCTACCAACATTAGCTACCAGAGCCACCTGTTTCCGATGCCTCAGTCGAGCCAGCTTGGAGCTCTAGGAGCAAGGATGCCGTCGTGACCAGGCAGGAGGTGTCGCCCTGTTGATCGATCTGCCAGTGAGGCTCCCGCCAAGAAAATTGATTCAGTTTTTATGGGAACAGAGTGGGCGGGGAAGGAGACTCAGAATCAGCTTGGCTGCATTCTGCACCTGCCGCTAGCATGGGCTGGACCCGTAGGCCTTGCTCCAGAAGCCATGGCAGCTGTGGGATGTTGGTCCTTGATGGGATGGCCAGAGCCCCTGCTGCCTGTCAGCTGTGATGTCAGTGCTGAGGAGGGGGACGTGACTGTGCCCTTTGGGGCCTGCTGGCTTCAGAGGTGCCCTGCCACTCCCTGGGGTGCCAGTCCCTCCTCCCCATCTCCCGTGGGACACACATCCTCTTGGTGTCCAGGGAAAAGTGGGAGAAATGAGCCACACAGCAAGGCAGGATTCCGGCCCCAGCCGTGGCCGCCTGAGACAGACAACGAAGTGTTAGCTCATTTAATTTAATTAAAACTCAACAAGATGGAGGCAGCTGTAGCGCAGTTAATTAAAACAGCCATAATCAAGGCAGGAAATGGTCCGACAGTGTTTGTGGCTGCTGCCCAGCACTGCACAGCG
Organism: Erethizon dorsatum; assembly: GCA_028451465.1. Classification (NCBI taxonomy): domain Eukaryota; kingdom Metazoa; phylum Chordata; class Mammalia; order Rodentia; family Erethizontidae; genus Erethizon; species Erethizon dorsatum. The sequence continues at coordinate 100,100,325 of CM051827.1, read as the reverse complement.
GCCGGCAAGGCTCAGATTGGCTTGGTTTGGCCCAGCTCAGCTCAGCTAGGCTCGGCTGTGTTTCCTCACAGGTCCCCCAGGCAGGCTCCCCACACAGCCAGACAGTCCTTCCCACAGACCTGGCTCCACCCTGGAATTGGCGTTGACTGCAGTGGGCAGCACTTCTGGGAAGACTCAGTCTCGAACGTTTGTCCATCAAACATATTTATGTAGTGCTTGCTGTTTGCCAGGCCCTACGCCATTCCTGCCCTCCCTGGCACTGCACTAGATGCTGCTCAGGCCTCATCCTCCTTGCCTTCTCGGCAGTGGCTGACCTCCCTCCCTCCTCTTGACCAGCCCCTTCCACTTTTCCCTGGGCTCTGCCCCTCCTGCTCCCCGCGTTTCCTTCCCCTGCAGTACAGTCTCCTCCAGCCTAGGAGCTGGGAGCCCCACCTTTGCCCAGACACAGCCTTTCTCCCCACTCGGGCAGGCCCATGCACCACTCCTAGAGCTCCCTCTGCCATCTCCTTACCTGCAACTCCTGCTTCTGTCTCTCCAGCCCTGACATCTTGGCCAAGTTCTAGGCCCAAAAGTTGATCTGCCTTCTGGATGTCACCCTGTCTGGTACAAGTGATGCCCTCCTTCCCAGACAGCCATGTCCATCTCCCAGTTGACCACTGTGAGTGGCAGCTGCCCAACTTGACACGTGGGAAACACCCAACTCCTACTTCAGTAAGGAACCGAGTCCCCTTGGTGTATCACCTATGCAGCTGTCAAATTGGTGCCCTCTTCTCCTCCCGCCACCTCCATCCTGTTCTAGGACACCAAATGCTGCCCTCCCTGCCTCCAGGCTCTTGCTAAGAATCCATCGTCCAGCAGCCCTCAGTGTGCTCGGCTCATATTCCTTCTCTGCTCTGACAGTCACAGTGGTGGACTCTTGATCCTGGACTGCATGGTCAAGTATGTGCTTCTGGACAGGGCACATAAGACCCTTCTTGATCTTCCCCTGCCCATATCTCTAGCTTAATCTCACCAGGTCCAAGCTGCACCCTTACTTGCTGGTGGCCTCAGGTGAATTAACTTCTTTGAGTGTTACTTTTCTCATCTTGAAGAACGAGCGAGGGCTGGGGGTGTAGTTTAGTGGTAGAACACTTGCCTGGCATATGTGAAGTCCTGGGTTCAGTTTCCAGCACAAGGTGGAGTGGGGGAAGCTACATAAAATGAGACGATGGCAGTCAGCATGAGTTTATATCCTGACCTATGGTAAGGACTCCATGGATGGAGCTGTTCCTGCCTGCTGCTTTCAACTTACAGCAAGCCTCAATGACCTATCCTTGCTCACCTCTTGGCCCTCTGCTCGCCTTCTGGGTCCTGTTCTGGAAGGCTTCCACCCTTCTCAGCTTCAGAGTTCTCCTTCAGGACTCTGCTTCACATTCCCACCATCTGGCTCCAGCCCTGCTCACTGAGGCTGGGTGCTCTTTGCAGGGAGGGCCTGGGACTGACTGCTTGGTGAGGTGCCCCAAAGTGCAGCACAAGCCCAGCTTTAAGACAGTTGTCTGTGAGCCCTCATTGAGTGGATGATTTTCCATACTCAATCTTTGGGACCTGTCCCTGAAGACTAACGTGTATTCTTTCTTCATGGAAGCAGTGACCTAAGAGTCCAGGCCTAGGGTCTAGCTCCTGGGATGGAGCCATATGGCACCTGAGGGTCCTCAGTCCATCCTCCTCTGCAGGAACAATAGGACTCTGTCCCTATTCCTGCCTGACCCTAGCCTGTGATCCTTGATTCCTGATCCCAGTAGCAGCTCCCCCTAGCCTGTGACGTTTAGAAGGGTGCTGAAGCTATTCTGTGCATGTTTTACAGGAACTTCCCTTTGTGGGGTGGATTCAGTCCCCTGAGTGCTTGGCTATTTACAAGGCCCTTCATTATGTATAGATCACCAACAGTTTACAAAATGCTTTCTCACTCTTTGTTGCTGCCGAGTCTCCTGCAACTCTGTGAAATAGGACAGGCTGTGATTATCATGCCCACTTCACAGCTGAGCTGAGAGAGTCACCTGGGTCGTACTTGGAGACTTAGGCCTCGGAGTTCCTCTGTGAGGTTATCCTGGGGCCAGAGGGGTGATTGGATCCCACAAGTGTTCCAAGGCCCTACAGTCTTGTCTAGACCTCAGGTCCCTGCTGACCAGTACCCAGAATTCTTCCAGTGTCTGTGACCTGGGCCACGGTATGTCTAACTGGGGCACACCCCGCACACCAAGAGCTGCACGGAGGAGGCACCTGGCAACATGCACCACCCAGCATGAGCTATGCTTGACAGGCTCTGTCCCCACTACAGCACTGCGATGTGCTGCCACAGTAGCCTCGTGGACCGTTTGAACTTGAGACCTGGGTTGGGTCCAAGAGGAACAAGGACAAGCTTGGAGAGAATAGAGATGGAGTCATGAGCAGGCAGTGTCACAGCTGCTAGCATGCTGACCTCCAAGGGGGGCTCAAGGTCACTGTTGGGTCCTGAGAGGCTGTTAGTCTACACGCTCTGCCAAGTCTGGGTAGGGCCCGGAGGAGACTTCTGTGCTCCCACACACTCAGCACCATAGGGGCCACGCTAACTCCCCGCGTCCGCAGGCTTCCTCAGAGAGCTCACTCTCATACCGCAGCACACCTGGACTGAGACCCAGTGGCCTCCAGAAGAGAGGGCAGCATCTGGCTGTGGGAGGAGGCCCCCTGGCCTGGCAGGTGGGGTGCCGAGCCCCTCATTTTGCTGGTGGGTCCCAGCTCTGCCTAGGAGAGCCCTTCCTCCCCATACTACCCCTTTGGCTGGGTCTGCTGGGGGCCGTGCTGGCAGCGTGTGGTCACGGTTTCTCTTTGGCCCTGAGTTCAGGCATGAGTGTGCTCCTGGGAGGCTGACTCCTGCTCCCCCTCCAGTGAAGGCTCTGACACCAGTCTTGTGAAGTGCAAGTTTGGTGGGGAAATGGCCATTCTGTGAGGTCGGAAGAGCTGAGGCTGTGGGCTGGGGGGTCCCAGTCCTAGACGGTATTCTCGGCCGTCCCTGCCCTCAGGATCCCCAATTGTGACACTCGGAGGACCTCAAGGAGCTTTTGTTTGTGTGGATTATAGCTATCAGTGGTTAGGTTAGATATTAAGATTTTAAATATTTATTAATCTATTTTAAAATAATTTAAAAACCTATTAGTGTTAGCATGAATATCATTTTTAAGTGAAAAATAATTACATTTTCTGAAACAAAAACATTTGGTGAGAAGAACCTCACTGTTTCACATTTTCACAAATCTTTATTATGGGGCTTGATAGAAGGCAGCTGGATCCCCATGTCAGCTACTACATTCGGTTTATTATAGTATCACACAAAGTGTATCTGTGATCTCAGTATTATGGAAGTAGTTTTGACCATATAGGCTCCCTGAAAGGTGCTCCACACCTGAGCTGCACTTGAAAAATCTTCCGCGATGAGTCTCCCTGCATACCTGTGTCCCCAGCAGGAGAGCAGCCCTGTCCAGTGGGAGGCTGTGAGCTAGATGGACTGGTCAGATCTGCCGCCTCAGCAGCTGTGTGTACTTGGGCTTCTGGCAAACTGCCTACTGTTTCTCAGCTTTTGTTTCCTCCATTGTTCGTAGAGATGGATATTCCTCCAGGTAGCCATTGTGTGGTTCAGTGAGTCAGTGATCAGTATGTGTCTCTCTTTTTTTTTTTTTTTTTTTGTGGGTACTGGGGGTTGACCTCAGGACCTCCCTCTTGCCAGGCAGACGCTTATGCCGCTAAGCTATCTCACCGGCCCCAGTATGTGTCTCTAACACTCCCCATCCTCCAAAAATGGGCAGGAAGGGGGCACAGTAGATAGAGCTGGACCTGGTCTGCCCACCGGCTCCTTATCCTCTGGGTGAGGCAGTTGAAGGGGGATGAGGGGCGAGCCTCATGGGGCACCTGTTGGGAACACAGTGGACCTGGGTTTGGAGGGCATGTTCCTGGCCCTCTTGGCTGCTGGTTTGCCAGTCAGGCTGGAGGAGTTCAGTAGTCCATTCCTCTTCAGCAGGGCTGGGTGGCATCATGGGGAGTCTGCCGCTGACTTGTGAGTTGACAGTCCTCCTGCCTCTGCTGCCAGCTGCCAGGACTGGCCGGTCTGTGTGTGGGAGGCCTGGTCTGGTGGTAGCCTTGTGGGAACACTCCCTCCTTTAACCCTTCTTCCTGCCTGCTCAATGCCCTGGTTTTGTTTTGGTAAGTGCTCTGTAATCTCACCCCTACCACCATGGGATTTGGGTGGACTGCAGTATGGGTTTGCTGCCTCTTTTCTTCCCCTTCCTCTCCATTGGCCCAGCCGGCAGGGGCTGCAGAAGTCCTGACTTACCTTCCTGACTCCATCCCCTCTAGACCCATCAGATCCTTCTACCTCAGAGCAGTGTCTGACCCAGGGGCACAACTTCACCCACACTCACCTGGCCCGGCCTGGTGCCTGCTCACACATCACTGCGTGGGCTGAACTCAGGCCTCAAGTTCTCCACATATTGAAGGCCTTTTCTCGTGTTTTATTTTATCTGATTTGGCTTTATGTGGCTTTCTTTCCTTTTGTACTAATGCTTCTCTCTGATCTTATTTGCATTCAAATTACCTCGCCAGGTGGTTCACCAATCAGAGGTAAGAATGCTGTCCGTGCATTTCGCCACGCCACGCCACTGCTGTCACCTCCACTCCATCCCGTCCAGTCCGTCACCTCCCCATCCCCATCCCGACCTCTCCAGCCTTTCCATCTCCAGCTCCAGCCCCAACACCCCGACACTACACACCGCCACTTTCAGTCATTCCCTCCTGTGGACTCATCCATTGCAAGTCTGACTTGTGGAGATGCCAGCTGAGTCCCCCTGGGACGGCAGGCCATGCTGCCGGGCCTTCCACGCCAGCCCCATAGGAGCGAAGCCCAGCCTGTCCCTAAGTCTGGCCATGGATGGGAAGCACAACCACACCTCACCTTCCCCTTAAGAGCCTCCTTTTCTTAGGGTCCTTAAGTATTACTTGACTTGTCCTTTAATACCTTGATCCTGTAGTCAAGTGAGAATTGTCCTGCAAATCCCTTCAGCCCAGCAAGGCCTAGGAAGAATGTTCAGGGCTCAAGATTTTAGATGCTGGGTGACAACATGGAGATAGACTCGGGCATATCAGCTTGGAGTCCTGCCACATTACTTTCATGCAGTAGGGCCCTGTAACCTGGTGGTTAGAAAATGAACTGTCAAGCCAGACTTGATGTTGTACACCTACAATCCCAGGCCTTGAGGGGGCTGAAACAGGAGGACTGCAAGTTCGAGGCTGGCCTGGCATACATGGTGAGACCCTGTCTCAAAAAACAGACAGAAAGCTAGGTGTGGTGGTGCACACCTCAGCACTCTGGGACACCGAAGCAAAAGAAGTGTAAGTTCCAACTCAGGCAGGGTAACTTAGCAAGACCCTGTCTCAAAAAAAATTGGGTTTAAGCCTAGTTCACCATCCGTGTGACCTTCAAAAGTTGACCAACTCTCAGAAGTCTATTTCCTCCTCTGAATTGAGGCCAAGGCCATGTACACAGAAGGCCGTGAGAATTAAGAGCACAGAATGAAGATATGAACAGTATCTACTATACAGCAGATACCCTGTAACACGGTGGCTTCTGTTTTTCTCCCATCATTTTCTCCTCACATATCCCTTAATGTTTGTGGGCACATTTAGGTTCTCAGAATTCAAAACCAGGGTGCTCAGGGCAGAATTTGAGTTAGGGAGAAGCAGTTTTGTCCCTGTGTGGCATCTTGTCCATCGTCTGGAGGACAGGATTTCACCCTGCATCCCTTGGATCCCCCCAGCCCTATCGCTCCGGGTCTCCCTGCACATCCACTCAGTACAGGCTAACTGTATTCCCTTCTCCTGGATCTCGGCATTACACCAGGTTTGAGGTTTCTGTACACAGATACACACAGGTTCTATGTTGGGTCTCCTGACCAGTCTAGGTTTTAGGTTCTCGTCCTCCCATGGGCAGGGTTCCACTCGGGTACCACTTCCTGCACCCAATCTGTGGTATCAGCCATACCTTGAACCCCTGATGAGCTGACTCTAGGGCGCCCACTATCCAGGGGCCTGACCCTTAGCTGCTTGAATGAACATTTTCTGTAATAGTGTCCATCCATCCCATAAACACGACCTGCTAGGTGTCCATCAGGACTGTTCTTCTGGGAGATGGGTATTTGGTCTGTGTATTGGGCTCTGATCCTCCCTCATACCACTAGGGTGGGCTGGCTACCCCCTTGGCCTACACAGGTGGCATCATTGTCTTCCCCCACCTCTAGTTCCTTGGCTGTTCACAGCCCCTCCTACTGCCCTGTCTGTATGTGGCAGAAGAGGATGTCAGGCTGGGAAGGGGTGGAGCTTGGGCCCATAGTACTCTTCCTTTTGGGCCTGGGCTGTGAGCACTTGGCTTGGAACTATTCTGGGGCTCCTGCCCAGTTACTAGGTGGGGCCTGGCAGGTTTTGTCTGTCCTGTGTGGGTGTGATCATCAGTGAGCAGCCAGGACCCTGGGGCAGGAGGAGGGCTGTTAGGGTCACTCCAGCTGTTCTGTGCAGGAAGTAGTTTCTGTCAGATTTTGTCCTGTGGGGGTTGTTAACTGTCCATTGGACTGTCCTGTGTGGGTGTAATTGTCTGTCAGATTGTTCCAGGGAGGGGCAAGTTGCTTATGCCCTGTGGGTTTTACTGTTACAGATAGCTTGCCTGGTGTGTTTTCAGGTTTGTTTTTTTTTTCCAGCTTATTGCTGGGCCTGGGGGCTGGCTAAGGTGAGTGGTTTTACCTGCCACACTGGTCCTCCACCTTAGACTCCTCCACCTGGACCAGCCCCAAGCCCGTTTCCTCCACCTTCTGAAAGGGTCCTTTTCAGCTGCCCCTCCCTCATCATGTCTTGGCTCCTGTCTGTCTGTCTGCGGCCAGAGCAGCCCCTCAGGGTGCTGCCCTGAGCGGGAGCTCCAGCCTGCATTAGCCTCCTGAATTATGCAGGAGCCGAGGTGGGTCGAAGCACTTTAGCAGGACCAGGCTGAGGAGAGGAGCCGGAATGGGTGGGGCTGGCAGCTTAGGGTAGAGTGGGAGGGGGAGGGGGTCAGGAGCACGGGCTGCTGGACACCAGGCCCCCAGGTGAGCCCCTTCCTTCCTGGAGGGTGACAGACACTCACCCCAGGAGGACACTACTTGCTGGCTGGCAGGACTGTAGGCTACTCCCACACCTGGCTCCCAAGTTGCCTGGAAGGGTTGTTGGGCCAGGAGCACAGAGGGAATGATCACTGGCAAGCAGCCTCCAGGACTGGGGGGAGCATGACGGACACTCGGGAGCTGGAGGTGGGGTACAGCCCTTGGTGGAGGGGCAGAGGAGATAATGCTCCAAAGCACAATCCTTGGTTCCTGTCTGGATGCCATTGGGCTCATCAGGGAGAACTTGGAAGAATCGCAGTAGCTAGGGTGTGGCCCAGGTGAGCTGTAAAATCTGGCCAACAAAAGCTACAAATGCTGTGTAGACCCCCATGCTCCAGGGCACACTTAATGTGGGCCATGGCTGACCTCTCCCTTTTTGTCCCCGCAGGTGCCTTGCAGATTGAGAGCAGCGAGGAGTCGGACCAAGGCAAGTACGAGTGTGTGGCAACCAACTCAGCAGGCACACGCTACTCGGCCCCCGCGAACCTGTATGTGCGAGGTAAGGACTCGGCAGTGCCTGGCCTCTGTCACCATGGAGCTGAGCTGCACCTGCCGGGCACGCTGCCTGGAGCCCTTGGTGCAGACACTCGAGGGACTGCCATGGGCCCAGTCTCCTTCCTGCTTCTTTCTGCAGCAGCAGCGGCTCCCCTGGGCAGGCTCCTTGAGTTAACCATCACTTGCCTTCCTTCCCTGCAGGCTTGCGGGGAAGTGGCCCCTCTTGGGAACATTTGTATCTCTTGCAGGTCCTTGATGCATGGGCCTAGAGCCCTGTGGAGGTCTGGAGCCTTCAAGCAGATGTTTCTGGGTGCGTGTGTGTGTGTGTGTGTGCGCGCGCGCATGTATGTACATGTGTGTACGTGCACACCTGGCCTGGCTTTCCTCCCATCTACCCCAGCAGGGCTCTGGGCTTCAGGGCAGTTAGGCCTCAGGCATGGGACCAGCAAACCTGTACCTTGGGGCCTTTCTGGAAGAGGCTGCTATGCTTTTATCAGCAGCCCAAGCCTTGGGTGTCAGGGTGAGGATGAAGCACCTGTGAGTCCCTGTGGGTATGTTGCCTTAGGTGAACACCTAATGTGTTCTGGTGTTCTTTGTTGAGATTAAGTGGATCATATGCTTTTTTTACTCAGTAGAAGGGGCCCCTTAGCCCATAGGTGACCAAAGCTGACTACCCCTTGCCCTCCTGAGAACACACTGGGTCTGGTGTGCGTTGTGCCCAGAAGGGGCCCTAGAAGCCCTTGCTTCCCCCACTGTCCCTCACTTAGCCCTCCTGTACAGATGGATGTCGTTAAAAGTTAAGCCATCCCTACTCAGAGTATTCAGAAAGGAAGGATATTTGGCCTCTTTGCAGTGATGACTTCAGCACCTAAGTGCTTAGTTCAGCTTCACACTAAGGAAGTCGCTAACTGTCCCCGAAGTGCGCAGGGGTGGGATGAGGGCAATGGCCTGCTACTCTTAGGGGCCATTGACTAAGACTTGTTTACTCAGGACAGAGAATCAGGCTGTCAGCCAGCATGTACTTCTCGAGGGTCCACTGCATGTCAGGGCACAGGGTAGTTCTGGAGAGGCCACTTGGTGACTTGTCAGATGCAGAGGATCTGTTTGTAGTGAGCAAACTACCCCAGAGACAAGGGAGGATGCTTCATGGGAGCTGGTGTGGGGTGGGAAGTCCCCACTGCCCGCTTGCTGACAGGTATCCTGCTCCTCAAGTCTCAGTTGGGTTGACAGCATCAGAACAGGGAAGCTAGAAGCCCAAGAACCTCCCAAATGGCCCAGGGGGATGGAGTTGTAAACAGTATAGCCTTTTCTGCTCGCTGATCCAGGACAAGTTTCTGACAGAGGCACCAGGGACTGATGAGCCCCATCTGAGAGGTTAGCAGCTGGAAGCCAAGCAGGGTGGTGCACACCTGTAATCCCAGCACTTGGGAGGCTGAGGCAGGAGTATTGCTGTGAGTTTGAAGCCAGCCCAGGGTACGTAGTGAGTCCAAGGCGAACCTGAATTACATAGACCCAGATAGATAGATAGATAGATAGATAGATAGATAGATAGATAGATAGATAATAGATTGATTGATTGATTGATTGATTGATTTACAAAAGGAAATCAGCAGCTGGAAAGACCTTTCTCAACAACCAGCCACCTTCCATCCCAAACATCATGAATATGTGTCTTTTCCACTGAGTGCTTTTCCAAAAGATTGGAATCAAGAGTGTGGAGGTCCTCAGCCCCAGCAAAGAAGCCCTGTCTGCATGTGGCCACATCACAGAGACAAGAGGCCCGGCAGAGCCACTCTTGAGTCCCAAGCAAGTTGCGTGGGGATGGCTGTATGGCACATCTCCTGTGGTGGGCTGCTGGAAGGAATGCTGAGGCAGGAGAAGGCCCAGACCCAAGGCAGATGGGCCCTGTGTTGTCCTCTTATCAGAACCACATTCTTTGAACTCACTGTTATGCTGGCCTCAGCCCCGGAGGTGGGGCAGTGGGGTTCTCTTTGGAGATGGATTGAGGTGGCAGCTCAAGCACTGACCTGGGAGGTCTTAACTCCATTCCTTGGAACAGCCCCATCTGCGGGGCCCCTACTGTCCATACCCAGTGGGCTTGGGCAGAGCCCTGCTTAGCTCCTGGTGTGACCCATCCCCCTGCCCCACAAGGTATTCTGAATTCATCTTCATGGTTCTACTCCCAAGACCTTTGCGTGTGGGAGTTCCTTTAGTTTCAGCCCCTCTTGTCAAGGATGCTAAAACAGCCAACCTGGCTCCTGCTATTTCCCCCATGCACACCACCCGCGCATGTTGATATTTAAGGACACTCCCAATCCTCTGTCCCCAGGGCCTACTCCATGTCCAGGCCCTATCTGAATTGATACCTGCCCTGCTTTTGCCAAGAGCAACCTGCCCGATAGGCCCCGGAGAGGCCCTCCTGTCTTGCCAGATACTCTGCACATCTGAAAAGGCCTGCTCCCTGGGACCCATGCCCCTGGTGTCCCTACCCCTCCTCATCTTGTGCCTCAAAAACCCATTGACTTCAACCCCAGCTCCTCTGGGACAGCCTGTGTCATGCTGGCTACGAACTCTGTATTCTGAACCCTGTGTATGGGTGGACAGCAATGGAAGGGTCCCCCGGTGTCAGCCTGCCTGCTGGCCTGTGTCCCACCTGTGTCCCTGTACAGTGGCTTTGAGACTTCTTTCCATAGCAGGAAAGCTCTCTTAGGACCCAAGCTTCCACATCCAGATTGGTGTCCTCAGCACTGTTGACTTTTGGGTGGGCGGGGCTTTTCTCCATATGCTAGGTTTTATACTATCCCTGGCCAGCTGGATGCCTGTAGCACGCTCTAGTCAAGCCAGCCTAGATACCCAAAACTGTCTCCAGACTCTGACACATGTCACCCAGGGGGAACTCAGCCCCATTGAGAGCCACTGCTCTGGATTGACAGCCTCCTGCTGGCCTTCGTCACCGTCTGTCTCTGACACTCTTCTCCCTCTGCATGCGTTGGCCCGCCGGACCTTGAAGCTTGGCTTCAACGTTTGCTTCACATACCTTCTCTGTCTCCCACACTTTTAGGACTCCCACTGCCTTTCTGAGGCTGTGTGGCTGCGACAGTATGGGACAGTGTGTGTAAAGCTCCTGGCATAATGCCAAGCACAGGAAGTATCTGAGAGTCGCTTGCCCTGGCTGCCGTCGAGGTGGCGCTGGGGGGAATGTATCATGCAGTTGCGTCTGACTTTGTTCACAGTTGCCTGCAGCTCCACCCACAGTCTAGCAGGCCCAGGCATGCTGGGTGGACCAGCTTCTTTCTCTGTCACCAGCTGACTCCCTCCCCGGGTGACTCATTCTCTCCTTCCATCCACAGTGACTTTCTTCTCCAGGTCTCGGCGTGCAGCTGTCCAGGCCAGGGCGCAGTTCCATCCTGCACAGAGCGTGGCCTACCTGCACCAGAGCCACCAGCCTTCCCATTGTCTCAGGGACCTGGCCCCCAGGCCACCAAGCTCTGAAATGGGGGGCAGTGCCTCTCCTGTTTTTTCCCCAGAGGTGCCCAGATATGTTCCTCACACTGATGTCATGCAGTGGGGGGCTTCCCCAAGGTGGCGGGGTTCTAGTGGCTTGTGTATTGGGTGGGTGGGCCCTGACCCCAGAGCCCAGTTCACCGGGCCTGTCAGAGCTGTGGAGTGTGTGTGAGGCATGGGGACCTGGCCTGTGCTCCATTTCTACCTCTCCTGGTCCTGCCCTCAGAGTCCCTGGCACATGCCGGCGGGTTCTTGCCCTGTCCACCATGTCCTTCATGAGTCCTGAGTCTTTTGTGAGCGGCATGGTCCATGTGCACCGTGTGCACGTGTGTGTGCGAGGGGGCACAGGAGTCTTGTCTCGTCTCCGTGCTGTGTGGGCAGATGAAGGTTGGCCTGTTTTTACTCTCTCTGTGTTTCTCCTTGTCTTTTTTTTATTCCCTCCTCATCCTCATCGCACTCTGCCATCAACCCAAACTCTCATCTATCAGATCAGCGAGAAGGTTGGTCCTTTTCACTTCTTACCCATCTACAGTTCGCCCGTCAACGGGATATACCCGTCAGTAGGGACCAGCGGGCTTGGTCAGCTCCCTCAGGCTCTCTCCAGCTATACCTGCCCACTCGTCAGCCTCTGCCCATTATTGTTGGGCCGGCTGGCAGGCAGGCAGGACCCAGGATGGGTGGGCAGGCCCCCTGCCCTGCATGCTTCTGCTACTTGAGTCCCTGATGCACCGTGTGTCTGCATGTCCCCTTAGGGGGCTCCCCTGCTGGAGTGGTAGGGCAGGCATGTTGCATGGCACAAGCTGCACCCTGCTTCTTTCCCTGGGCTGGGCCAGCTGTCTGCTTTGGATGGTGCTTAGGAGTGGTTGGGGGAGTTATGTTCAGAGGGAGCCACAAGAGCTGTAGTGCTAGACATGTACCTGGAGGGCCTTCCACGACCTCCCACTTGTATGGAGGCTGTGTTTGCCTAAGTAAAGCCGCACTACCGGGAGACAAGGGGAAGACACTCATACAGCATAGGCTGTTCCCTGGAGATCTTACGTCCCCAGCGCATGCCCTTGCCCTGTCCACTGCATCCTTCATGAGTCCTGAGTCTTTGGGACAGGACAGAAGTCCTACAGTGTCTGCCTTATCCTTGAGCCCCTGGAGCCCTCCCTGAGGCTTGAAGAGGCAGACCAGGGAAGGCTGGTCTGAAGCTGAGGCCAGTTCTGGTCAGACTCGGGGAGTTTGTGTCCATGCTGCAGGGAGAGTGGCATCTTCTTGGCTCCCTGAGGAAGTTCCTCCACTGTTGTCTTTTCTCTTGCTAGCCAGATCCAAATGCAGATTATCCCACCTGCCCAGGCCCCTCTGCCCGAGCCTCTCGCCCAGCCCGGGTCTGTCTGAGGGCAGAGCGTCTTCAGCCTGGTGCTGGCACTGAGTGTTCAGACCCAAGTTGCTTAAACCTGGAGTGACCGAACAGTCAGCGCGACCTAATGATATGGGGGAGCCTCAAAGTCGCGCCTGGCTCAGCCTCAGATGGGAGGGCCTCCTGGAGTTACCCCAAGCCTGGTCTAGAGCCATCAGGTTGGAGCTCAGTTTTCAGCCCCACCCCACCCCAGTGCTGGGCTGGCGGTCATTCTGTGTCATATGGTGTGAGGGATCAGAGAAGGCGCTCCTGTCCACTGGGCTTTGGGGGTTTAGGGCTGAAGCAAAGGACAGACTGAGCCACAGGGAACAGACCCAAGCCACTTGGTCCCCTCTGTATCATGTACTGTGGCTTGAGTTTCCTCTGTGGGAGAGGGAGCCTTTGGGAGGAGAGCTGCAGCCAGGGCTCAGATATCAGCCCTGAGCATCCATCCATATGCACTTCTGAGCTCTGGGGCATTTCGGTTACACCATTTCGCTGACCAGGCGGATCTGCCTAGGCGTTCAGAAAACAGTCATCAGCAGACAGCCCAGCCCGCAACCACTCCCCCTACACCCCTTCATGCATCCTCTGGGTGTTTTGTCCCTTCCCTTACCCCACTCCTCCACCCCCACCCTATGGTCCCACCAAAAATAAGCACATGCACAAATATTTAACGGGAAGGAGAAATGAGTTTCTAATTATTCCGGGGGGGATTTGCTGGGCTGGTAATTTGTTTGGCGCTGATAATTGCATCTTACATTTTTCTAGCTTTACTTAAAACTGTGTGCTGGGTGCGCCAGCATTTAATTACTGCTCTGCAGCAGCCACAAGGTTATTTATTAAAGAGTTATTTTATCTTGATACAGTGGATCCTGCCCTTTATCCCCTCCTTAATGTCGTGTTATTTTCATCAGAGAAATTTCCGCGAGTGAATGCAGATTGTGGGGCTGCCTCCCCCTGCGATTAGGCTGTCACTCCACTGAATGCCGATGCCTCTGGGCGCCGCACCGCCCTATTATAGGGGGTTGTCAGCGCGAATAATTAGACTTAAAAGTTACAGCTGAAATATAATCCAGAAATGGCAGGGCCCTGTTTTGGAAATTGTCTATAAAGTGTCAGCACTAAGGATGCACAGGGAACGGTAATAGACCGGCATTGTTGGAGCCTGAGATTAGACCTTAAGTACATTTTTCCCAGCTCTAGTTTTTCCTTCCTCGTTTTTGGTTCTGTCAGTAGACTGAGTCCAGAGTGAGTCCTGCTCCCTTTGGAGGCCTTGTGCTTGTGACAGCAGAAGGAGGTGGTGGGGCTGCTGCAGTGAGGTACCTGTCCGTCCTGGCTGCTACCATGGGGCTACCCAGGCAGGTCTGGGACATGGGGTCCCATCGCACTTGGGATACTAGGAGCTTGTCTCTTGCTTGTTTTTCCGCTACCTTTTCTCTATATACATGCTGACCTCCCCCAGCCCGTGGGGAGGATGTGTCTGAGCTGCAGGAAACTGCACTCCAGGATTCTTTGCCTATGCCTGGAACTCCGTGTCCTTGTGAGAGATGAAGGTGCTACATCCAGGGGCCTCTGAGGTTGAGATCCTTGCCTGGTGGCAGGGATGACCGTAAGGGTCACATCTGACCCGACATGCATCCCCTGCCCCTGGAATCCTCTGTACTACCTGCATCCAGGAGGGAGATGTAAAAGCAAAACCATTCTTTTTTTTTTGGTACCGGGGATCGAACTCACAACCTCACGCTTGCCAGGCAGGCGCTGTGCCGCTGAGCTATATCCCCGGCCCAAAATACTGACATTGGCTAGAATTGGATGCTTTTAAAGGAGTAGCCCAGGAGATTGGTATGATCTCCAGGGCTGATCCACAAGGTCTGCAACGGGGCCTGAGGATCCTGCCTCGAGCAGCTCTCTGGGGGTAAAGTGCAGTCACATTTCTGGGCTGCTCAGGTTTATTGCCCAAGGTTCATTGGGCAAGAACCTATTTCCTTTGTTGGGCTGTTGGTTCCGGCATCTAGGGACCTAATGTAGCCTCAGGATTCTTCCACTGACCAGGGTCAGATTTGCAGCCATGACCTCTCCCTGGCATAGGCTGCTGAAGTCCCTTCTATACACCAGCTGGAGCTGCATCTTTTCCCAGCCTTAGCTAACCCTGAAGCTTCTCTGTGTAGCCTCTTGGGTCTCTTTTTCAGCCAGGGATCTGGAGGGTGAGTTTTTCACAACATAGACCTACTAATACTGTGCATAGGAAGGTGGGCATGCCACTTCCTGCATCAGGTTAAGTCTGTTCCCTTGTCTATAATTAGGAGGTGATGGTGTGAGAACCCTCCCACATAGTAGTACTCAAGAGTGGTTTCCCCTTGATCCTTTTCTCATGCCCCTTGGCTGAGAAGAGATGGGGCAGCTACTAGCTGGGAGGACAGAACTGGCCAGCAAGGGCTGCTCTGCTGTGCTGGAACCCTACCTGCCTGTGCCTTGCCTCCCAGCACCCACCCTTGGTCCAGCTCTGGAGCCCAGGGAGTGCCTGCATCCCAGTCTGGTGACAGCTGTGTGTGCTTCCTGGCCTTACCTTGTGCCAGGTTAGAAGGGGACTCTTGTTGCTACTGGGCACTGGCCAGCTATGCTCCACCTATTCTCTGCCATGAGAGCTACTATGTCTATGGCATGCTGTCGTCATCAGTGTGGACTCCCAACATTAGGCCAGATGACAGCAAATCACTTACACTAGCATAGCAGGAGAGTGTCTCATGCTACAAAACTAAAAACTATAGAAATACATTTGATGTGGGGCAGGGCCAGAGCCAGGTATTTAAACTTTCGTCAGGCCTTCGTCTTTGTTTCCAAGCTGTGCTTCCTCTTGGTGACTTGCTTGTTCTTGAGCAGGTTCTCCTGTGTTGGGAAAGGTGATCCCAGCCTTTCTAAGCTTAAATACTCCCATAGCAAGAGAAGGTCACTCTTCTGATAGTTTGTACAAATGGCCGAAGATTGGTTCTTTTTTTTTTTTTTTTTTTTTTTTTTTTTTGTGGCTACCGGGGGGTGGACCTCAGGACCTCGAGCGCCAGGAGGCGCCTGTGCCGCTGAGCGATATCACCGGCCCCTTTTTCGTATGTGGGTTCCGGGAGTCGAACTCGGGCCCTCGCGCTTGCCGGGCAGGCACTTAAGCCGCTGAGCCATCTCAGCGGCCCCCGAAGATCGGTTCTTGTTAGCCAGATCTGGGTCACACACCCCATGTACTGAAAATGGAGAGAAAAGTGCTCTTGTAAAGAAAATGAGGATGGGTCTGGCACTGTAGCTCAGCGGTAGAGTGCTTGCTTAGCATATGTGAGTACCCGGGTTCGATGCCAAGCAAAAGAAGAAGAGAAAAGAAAAGGGGGTGGTTCTGGGAGAAGGCAGAACTCTGGACATCCACAAAGACACTGCTCCCCCTGTGAGCCTAGAGGCACAGACCCAACCAGTGAGCCAGGCACCGCAGCCTGCTCAAGTGACTGCTGGCGGTGTGGCTCTGTGTAGAGGCTCAGAATGCAGCGTGCTGGAAGCCAGTGCTCAGCAAGGCCTTGTGGGCTGTAGAGGAACAGTGCAGAACCACGCCGGAGCTCGCTAGACAGGGGAATGACAAATCTGTGCTGTGTGTGGAGAGCCAGGGGAATGGGCAGAGTAAGGCAGGAGGACCAATGAAGAACCCCTGCAGGGACTCAGGGAGCAGTGGTGGTGGCTTTTACCCAATGTATTTGGAGAGAAATAAAGAGACTTAAAAGATACGGCATTGACAGGACCGGGTGACTTGCTGAGTGTGTCTACTCTGGGTATCAGTTTGATCCCTGAGCCAGTGGTCTTTCTAGTTGTTTCCAGCTCTGATTCTGTAATCTGCAGCTGCCTGAGGTATTCCTGATGTGGTACCACGGGTCCTCTGCATGCCTGGGCTGGGAGACCAGTGCTCTCAGTGGTGCCTTAGGTCACTTAGCCTCGCTACCTGCCTTCTCCAGTGCATAAGGACACTCATGTAGGACATACCCGAGCCTCTGTCCACTGCTGCACGACTGGTCTGCATGCTTGCATGGCTGCACATGGCTTCCCACTCTCCGCATGCTCTGGTGAATGTCCATAGCAAGCTTGCAACTTCATGGGGAAGTTTTAAGTTGCAGCTCGGAGTGAGAAGCTCAGAACAGCTTCTGGTCAGGGGAGTCCAAGGCTGGAGGTCGTGGCCAGGCACAGCCACCCTTCCCCTTGAGACCCTGTTCGCTGGCACAGAAGGCCGTCTGTTCGGCACCCTCATCATGTTACTGCCATCGTCATGCCCATCCTGCCCGCAGACCACATCCCTGGCCCGCCTCAACCCTGGCCCTGGCCCTGGCCCTGGCCCAGCCCTCCTGAGAGGCAGCCTCCACTCCTGGGTCTGAAGTTGTCCCTTGAGCACAGCTGAGGCCCAGCAGGTGGTCATGCTACTTCCTCTTTTCTTCCTTTGGGCCATGGCATGGAGCTAGATGCAGTGATGCCAGAGAAGGTGGCTCTGTCTCTCCCAGACTGACCTGCTGCCTGCCCCAGCCGTGCTCTGAGGACCCTTACCTTAGGTGCCCCAGCGAGCCCCTCTGGAGATACATGGGGAGTTAGGTCAGGGGCGAGCAGGGGCAGTCACTGGAGGGCAGCTTGGGTTGTAGTCCTGACCAGGCCTGGATCTTGCATTATGTCCCTGTATATCCACGGACAGATGGGACCTTTCTGGGCCTCATTTCCCAGGGTGTAAAATGGGAGCTTGGTTGTGAGAGCTGAATGCAGGGGCTGCTTCTAGCCCAAAATGGGGTGGGAGATGGTGAGCCAGGGCCCAGGGATGCTACCCCTCCTGTTTCTAAGCCTGGGCTGGGCTCTGACAGAGGGGCTTCTTGGATGAGGGGCCCCTGCCCTTCCATCCACACTCGTGTGCTGCCTGGCCTGTGAGCACCTCTCTCCCTCCTTTCACAGTGCGCCGTGTGGCTCCTCGTTTCTCCATCCCTCCCAGCAGCCAGGAGGTGATGCCAGGTGGCAGCGTGAACCTGACATGTGTCGCAGTGGGTGCACCCATGCCCTACGTGAAGTGGATGATGGGGGCTGAGGAGCTCACCAAGGAGGACGAGATGCCAGTTGGCCGCAATGTACTGGAGCTCAGCAATGTCGTGCGCTCTGCCAACTACACTTGTGTGGCCATCTCCTCACTGGGCATGATTGAGGCCACAGCCCAGGTCACAGTGAAAGGTAAGTGAGACAGGTTCCTACCATGGCCGGTGCCCTGCCCTGTCACAGGGGCTCTAGGAGATTCTAGTGCCTGTGGCAGGTGTGCATAAGCTAATTGCTGTGGTACACATGGAGCTGAGGGGTCATTAGGCCTCCTGAGTCCTCCAGACCCCTAATGGAGGCAGGGTTTTCTGTCACTCACAGCCTTGATGAGAATGGCTAGTGTGTATTGAGCTCGTGGGTGGCAGGCATCATGCTAGTAAGTGCAGTTTATTTTGCTTTATTTTTGTGTTACTCTGGGAGATAGGTGGTCTTCCTATCCCTGTTTTATAAATGAGGGAATCAAGACACAAAAGAGTCTATGTCATTAGCCCAGCATCACAGAGAAGAAAATGACAGAGCAGGGACTTGAATCCACAGCCCACACCCCTAACCACTATGTAGTACCAGACCCTTGGATTGAAGTCTCCCAATAAGAAGAATGTGGTGAGCCCAGTATGATCCTTCACACCTATAATACCAACATTCTGGGAGGCTGAGGCAGGAGGAGCACAAGTTTGAGCTCAGCCAGTGCAACTTAGCAAGACCCTGTCTCAAAATGAAAAAGGACTGGGGAATGTAGCTCAGTGTGAAGACCCTGGCTTCGGTCCTCAGTACCACATTTTTTTTTAAAAAGGAGAATGTAGCCAAGGGGACAAGTGGGTTCTCTGCTTAGAGCACTGTCAGTAGGCACATGCGTGTAACACATATGTAATACACATGTAATGGATTCCCTCTTGGTCTCCTTGCTTCCATCCATTCTGCCTCTGATCCATCCTCTATTCTGCACATGTGAGTGTTTTATTTTGTAATACTGGGGGTTGAACCCAGGGTGCAGTGGGCTATATTCTTAGTCCTTTTCGTTTATTTTGAGACAGGATCTCACTAAATTGTCCAGGCTGACCTCAAATTTAAAGGTTCCTGCCTGAGTCTTCCTAGTAGCTGGGATTACAGACATATACCACCATGCCCGGATTTTGAGTGGTCATTCATTTATTCTTTTTTGGGTTTTTTGAGATAGGGTCTTGCTATGCAGTTCAGGCTGGCTTTGAACTCACTACATAACTCGGGCTGGCCTCAAACTCATGGCAATCCTCCTGCCTCAGCCTCCTGAGTGCTGGGTTTACAGGTGTGCGCCACGACACTCAGCTAGTCCCTTTTAAGAGAGGTTGAGAGAGCTTTCATTGCTCCCTTTGCTCTTAAGATACAGATGAGGATTTTCACTTGTCCCCCTGGATGGCTCCTGGCCACCACCCTGTGCGTCCACTGAGGCCGCGTAGACGCACACACTTCTCAGCTTCCTTTGCTCCCCACCCAGCCCTTCTGTTGCTGGCTCAATCTTCTCCTTAGGCCTTAACATTTTAACCTTGTAAGGCTTTCCCTCCCTATAACCCCATCCAAGAAGATTCCATGAATTTTTCTGGATCTCAGCCCCTTTTTCCTGCTGTCATTACATATGATAATTACCAGCTCATTCATTGATTCTTTCACTGGACTATAAGCTCCATGAGAGCAGGGTTGTAATCAAGTGATATTGTGGCCCTGGTGCAATCCATGCCTGGCACTTAATGGGCACTCAGTAGTTACTGACTAAATGTGGATCTGGGGACTTCTTCACCTTCAATTTGAGCCAAAGCATGGCATCTTTGAACCCCAGAACCAGTGCCTTAGGAAATATCTTCCCTTCTTGCCTGTTACCCATACTTGCTGCAGGGTGGGCGGGACTGAGCTTCAGAGGCGAGTCTCTGCCGCCTCGTCTGGGTGCTTTCCATCTGCACATCCCCTCTGGAAATCACCATACACTTTTCAGGCCATTCTTCAGAGTGGGCTGTGGTTGTCAACCATACTCTGGCAGCCACACCAGGTTCTCTTGCTAAGATTGGTTCCTCGGGTCATGACCTCGGGCAGTCCTGAGTCTTCCACTTTGTCCCCAGCTCTCCCGAAGCCACCGATTGATCTTATAGTGACAGAGACGACTGCCACCAGCGTCACCCTGACCTGGGACTCTGGGAACTCAGAGCCTGTATCCTACTACGGCATCCAGTACCGTGCAGCTGGCACAGAGGGCCCCTTCCAGGAGGTGGATGGTGTGGCCACCACCCGCTACAGCATCGGCGGCCTCAGCCCTTTCTCGGAATACGTTTTTCGCGTGCTGGCAGTAAACAGCATTGGGCGTGGGCCGCCCAGTGAGGCAGTGCGGGCGCGCACTGGAGAGCAGGCGCCCTCCAGCCCTCCGCGCCGTGTGCAGGCCCGCATGCTGAGCGCCAGCACCATGCTGGTGCAGTGGGAGCCTCCTGAGGAGCCCAATGGCATGGTGCGGGGATACCGTGTCTATTACACCCCAGATTCCCGTCGCCCTCTGAGTGCCTGGCACAAGCACAACACTGATGCGGGGCTCCTCACTACTGTGGGCAGCCTGCTGCCTGGCATCACCTACAGCCTTCGTGTGCTTGCCTTCACTGCCGTGGGTGACGGCCCACCCAGCCCCACCATCCAGGTCAAGACGCAGCAGGGAGGTAGGTGGGCCTGTGTCTGCCGGGGACAGCCAGCAGCAGAGTTTGGGGGTCACCAGGCTGTGATAGAGCTCCTCCTCCTCAGGCCCAGAGCTTTGGAGCTCAGGCAGAACAAGGATGCTGTATTCCATAGCTGCATGGTCACAGTGGATGTAGGATGAGGGTGGGAGAGTGGCACCTCCTTGTCCTGGGCACCCCTGGCCTTAGGGTGTGTGGGTGCTGACAGTGCCTGGTGTGGGTGTTGCAGTTCCTGCACAGCCCGCGGACTTCCAGGCCGAGGCCGAGTCAGACACCAGGATCCAGTTGTCGTGGCTGTTGCCGCCACAGGAGCGGATCATCAAGTATGAGCTGGTGTACTGGGCAGCAGAGGACGAAGGGCAGCAGGTGAGCCGTGGGCCGGGGAGGGTGAAGGATGGACTGGGTCCTCCCAGTCCCAGAGGGTCTATGGTGGGCTCACCCAGGCAAGATTTCGTAGATTCTGTGGTTCACGTGGGCACAGCCTCTGGGGTTTTTCCTTGGAGTTTTGTGGCTCACGTGGCCCTCGTGGTTCTGTAGTCTTTGCCCCCACCCCGCAATGCTTGAGGCAGAGTTCCTAAGTTCTATTGTAGTCACTTGACACTGGCACAGCCCTGAAGTTCCCCTGGGGCCATGTGTGCCTAGTAGCTTCCGTGACCCACGTGGTCTGTGGTGCATTTGGGCTGTGAGCTGGTTCGCGTGTTTCTCGTGAGGTCCCCTTGACCTTGTGGGGAGTGTATCCTGGAGCCACGGTGGGTCCTCAGGGCAGGGCACAGCCTGTGTGGGGAACAACCTCTAAGTGGCCTTTGAGGTCAGGTAGTCAGTGAGTGCTCCCTGCTCTTCCAGCACAAGGTGACCTTCGACCCCACCTCCTCCTACACTCTGGAGGACTTGAAGCCTGACACGCTGTACCGCTTCCAGCTGGCTGCCCGCTCCGACATGGGGGTGGGTGTCTTCACCCCCACCATAGAGGCCCGCACAGCACAGTCTAGTAAGTGTCTCCTGAGGCCACTGCCTGTCACCCCTGGGCCTGGGACATGCACCTTCCCCTTCAGCTAGGCGGGTGGTCAGGTCTACTGGGTCCCACATTGGCCTCTGGTTTGGCCTCTGAGTCTGGACCCCAAGAAAGGGACAGGTAAGTGCCCCCTAGTCTGTCCAGGCGGCATCTGCTCTCTCCGCTCCCTGCCCAACCCCCTGACCCCCACCCCCTGCCCAGGTAAGTTGTGTCTGTGGCTCATCTCCGTCCTCCGTCCCCCTTACACTGGGTCACACAGTGACTTGGTGGGCCTGCCATGTCCCAGACTTGCTTTGGCAGCAGTTTTCCTTCCTCATAGCACTGCATCTCATCTCCCTCATCACCCACATCCCACCACCATGAGATGACACGTGAGCCGTGCACTCAGGGACAGGACTGTGGAAATGTGACTGTGTTGGAGACTGTGTGCCTCTTTCCTGTGTGTGGAACCACATCATTTGTGTGACCACTGGTTGACACTGTATGCTACTGTGTTCTGCGTGTGAGATCTGTGGCTGTGAATGTGGTACCTCCTGTGAGCACGTGTGACTGCACCTGACCACCAAACCGTGTAGCGCCTGTGTGTATCAGTGTGTCTTGGTGCGGCTGCCTGTCTCTGTTGGTGACTGTGAGTCTTTGTAGCTCTGCAGATGGCAGACTGTGTGCATGACTGTGTGTGATGCTGGGTGACCTATTTGTGATCACAGCCACATGGCCACTGTCATGAAGCTATTTGATAATGTGGCTGCAGGTGTGACTGGCTGGTAACCCCAGGTGATGACCTAAACATGCCAGTTTGTGAAGACCGTGTGATGTGGGACTGGTAGCCTGGACTGGTGATACCTAGAGGCTGCCTGTGACCTTGTATGCATGGGTTCATTGTAGAAGCACCTGCTAGCTCCTGCTGGGTACAGTGCAGGGCTGGCAGCATTACCAGATGACATGGCCTCTGCCTGCCAGCACCCTGCAGTCAAATGGGGCAGACAGAGGATACCTGTGATTACCCAGATGAGCTTCTGATTAGATTTGTTTGGAGTGGGATGGAGACCAATGAGCCTCCTCTAGTCAGGAGTCAAAGAGATCTGCCTTGTGGAGGCTCAAAGCAAGGGTAGGAGCCCGCTGGATAAGGGAACAGGTCCATGAGGCACAGAGGCCTCAGGCAAGGGAGTCTGCAGGCCTGGAGACTGGGACATGCACCCACCCCTCTGGAGGCTGAGGCCTGTGCTCAGGGGCAAGCAGCAGGCCAGCATGCCCCAACAGCCACAGCAGTCAGGGTCAAGGGCCTGAGAGCTGGCTCTGACTAATCTCCAAGAACACACAGGGCATCCCTGGAGGAAGGAGGAGACCACTAGGAAGCTTTGCAACGATCTAGACAAAGGACGGTGTCACAGATGAGGCGATGGTAGGTTTGGGACTTGGGAATGGAGTGGAAAGCAGAAGTGTATCTTGTTTCTGGTGTGTGAGGCCTGGAGACGAGTGCCGCCCTCAGGACTGGGAAAGGGTGGCAGCAGGTGTAAAGAGCAGATACCCAGGTTCAAGGTGTCTTGTGCTTTCTAAGCGGTGGGGTGTGGCAGGCCCTGGGCAGGAGGAAGATCTCAGAAGAAGACTGGAGATGGAGGAAATCCAGGAGAAGGGAGAGTATCTGGGAGGGGGGAGGGAGAGGAAGTTCTGAGAGGCATACCAGAGGTGGAATGGTCAGTAGCAGGGGGGCCACAGGCCTTCCCACTGGACCTAATGGTGAGGAATGGGCCTGGGCAGGAGTTGTGGCAGCATGGTGGGCTGTGCAGGAGGTGAGAAAGGAGGACAGCAAGCTCAGAATCTGTCTGCTCAGCTGTGTGGGCCATCACTGTAGCTGGAGGGTCTGTGGTACTGCAGGCGGGGTTTTCTTTTAAGGTGGGAAAATGGTGAGCATATTTAAGTGCTATTGTAGAGAGTCAGTAGGACAAAATAGGAAACATGGAAAAGAGGAGAACTGGTGGAAGCTCGGGAGATGGGGGCAGAGGGAGGAGCGTGGATGTGGGAGAGCTTGTCCTGAGCAGGGCAGCAGAACTCACCATTCTTGGGAGAGAATCTGTACAGATGCAGGTAGGCAGGTGGGTTGGTAGCAAGAGATAGAGGGAGCTGCCGGGGAGGCTTGGTTTTCTCTGCCAAACAGGAGACAGGGTTGTATGCTGGGAGTTCTAGGGAGCTGGAGGTTTAGGGAGTGTAGAAGAGGCTGAGTGTGTCCTTTGTCAAGTGGCAGATGGAGATATGTGGTGAGGGGACACTGGCAGGCAGCATGGAGGCCCTAGGGAGGGCATCCTGGGAGGTGGCTTCCCCGGGGAGGCAGCTTTTCCTACCCTCCTGAGTGCCACCTTGGAGAAAGCAGATAGTTGGACTCACTGCTTGGTATAGGCCCGAGAGAGATGAAAAGATGAGGTGAGAGTTTGGGATGTTGGTGAGAGTGGGGAGCTGGTAGACTTCGGAGTTGAGGCTGAATATTAAGGACAGTATGGACCAGAGTAGATGGCTGATTGTCCCAAAGACTGTAAAGTGGTAGCTCTGGGGGCCTGGAGTAGCTGAGCTGGGGGAAGGGAGGAGGCTGCAGTTTTGGGGGTAGCATCATACCCAGCAGTGGCACTGTACAGGGTATGACCACAGCCATGCAGTGAGGAGAGAGCCCTGGAGATGAGCTCTGGGGCCAGTGAGTCCAGGTGTGTGCTGAGGTCACCCAGCCAGGGGATGATGGCAGAACTTGAGTGGAGAGGAACCACTGCATTAGCAGCCGCATCCTCCTTAGGCATGGAGTCTGGGAATGTCACTGGCCACAAAGAGAGCACACATCTGCCCCATGACCCTGAAGGGGTCTATACCCTCCACTGGGTGCATTCTCCTCAAACCTTAGGGGCCACAGGCCACCTTTATGTCTAGCCCCTAGTGTCCAGACCTGTCTGGGCTCAAGCACAAGAGACCCTGTCCAGGCAGGCACAAGTCAAGGCAGCCTTCCACCAAAAGAGGCCTTTGGGCCCCTTGTCCTCAGAACATTCTGATTTGTGTACATCTGAGAACTGTGTTTTGTGCAGGATGGCATATATATGGGAGAGACACTATGAAACTCCACGCATGTGTTTGTGCCTGTGTGTGCGCGCACGTGTGTGTGAGAGAGTGTACCCGTAGTTCATAGGAGTGAGGCTGTCGGGTGGTAGTGGTGACAGCACGCCTGTAGGGACTCTGTGACGGCTGCTTCAGCACTTGGGGAAGCCTACCTTGCTGAGTCTCCAGTCCACTGTGACTCGGTCACCGTGCCTGTGATCCCCACCCTCCATCTGCCTGCTTTCCCCCCATTTGTCTTCCCCAGCCCCCTCTGCCCCTCCCCAGAAGGTGACATGTGTGAGCACGGGCTCCACCACGGTCCGGGTAAGTTGGGTCCCACCGCCGGCCGACAGCCGCAACGGCGTCATCACCCAGTACTCCGTGGCCTATGAGGCGGTGGACGGCGAGGACCGCAGGCGGCATGTGGTGGATGGCATCAGCCGCGAGCATTCCAGCTGGGACCTGGTGGGCCTGGAGAAGTGGACCGAGTACCGGGTGTGGGTGCGGGCACACACAGATGTGGGGCCCGGCCCTGAGAGCAGCCCGGTGCTGGTGCGCACCGACGAGGACGGTAGGCAGCCATGGTGTGCGGAGGGGCAGGGGCAGGGAGGCAAGGCAGGCTGCCCCAGGCATCACTCACCGAGCACCGGGGCCTTTCCTCCATTAGCCCAGGCAGACTCATCTTCCGACGCAGGCTCCCCACACTGGGGAGACATAGCGATTGGAATATCACCTGTGCGAAAGTCCCAGCCTTTGGGCTGTCTCCAGGACAGCTAAATCCTTAAAAAGCAGGAGCAGCCCCACCTAAGATTTGAGAGGTCAAAACTAGGAAGACTGGGGTGCAGAAGGTTCTCTAGTCTCTGCCTTGGCTGGATGTTGGCATGTAGGGCCCGGAAGAGTTGGGATAGGGCTTGACCCCACCTGGTCCTCCGGGTCTGCCCTCCTCACCAAGGGAGCTAGGCCTGTCAAAGGAATTGGCAGGGCTGCTCCCGGGCTCTTCCCTGTGGCAGGCAGACAGTGGGTTCCTCACTTGGCCACAGGGCCTTTCCTGGGGGAGTGGGGTACAGTGGCAAGGCCTTGAAGTTTGCTGTGCTCACCTGCGCCAGGATCAATACCATCAGGCCTGACTTCCTTCTCTGCCTGGCCCCAGTGCCCAGTGGGCCACCGCGGAAGGTGGAAGTGGAACCGCTGAACTCCACTGCTGTGCATGTCTCCTGGAAGCTGCCTGTCCCCAGCAAGCAACATGGTCAGATCCGCGGCTACCAAGTCACCTATGTTCGGTTAGAGAATGGTGAACCCCGAGGCCCACCCATCATCCAAGACGTCATGCTGGCCGAGGCCCAGGTGTGCTGTTGCATGGTGGTGGGTGGAACGGTGTCCAGAGAGCAGTGTGCACTGCTTCCGCTTTGGATCCCTCGCCTACCCTCAGAGGTTCTGTGGCCGTCTCTCCTGTTACTGATACCAGAGATGCCCTGCTGTATCGGGGTTGGAGGCACTGGAATCTGCAGGCGAGAGCCATGTTCCAGGGATGCTTCCTTTCCTTTCTGGGCCAGCCCAGGCCTTGCCAGCCCCATCTACCCTGGTAGCAGACCAACCTGTCGGGGGAGTCAGCTCAGTCACCACTGCTCAGTGAGGGGTCCCGTCTTCACAGACCCGAGGCTCCATACCGTGCTGTCCAGGCTCCAGCTTCGTGGTTTGTAGGAAGCATGTTCACTGGAGAAACTGGGCTGGGCCTTTCAGATGTGCTTTTCTCCCAGGTAGTGCTGTGCCAGCCAGTGGCTCCTGCCACAGCCGTAAGCAGACAGGGACTGTGTGTCTTCATCTCCTTCATCCTGAGGCCCATGGCCTGGTGCCGAGCTCTGTGAACAGCCAAGCTGAAGGTTCTGCTCAGGACCCCACTCCCAGGACAGGCCTGCCAGCCAGCCTCATACTTCCCACTGTGAGCGTCTGTCTTCCCTGGCAGTAGTGGTTCAGCTAGTGAGCTTGGGGGGAGGTCCCTGGGATATTCTGATAACTGGCTTGTTATTCAGATAAGCACTTAAGAGGTTATAGAGTGGCCAGAATTGCGCAGCAGTGGGTGATTGAACTTGGATAAGGCAAGTTTCCAGATCCTTAGGAAAGGGCTATAATTGGTCTTGTGAGCTTCCTTCCAAAATACTGTGTTCAAGAGTCAGAGCACCTGGTGTGGTCTGCTCTTGAGTTCTCCCCAGCCAGAAGCAGAGCTGGGGCTCTTTAGGGGCTGATGTTGAGCAATCCCAAGGGAAGGAGCCTGGGTTCCCTCCCTGTGTAGCTTCTTACCCCTCCCTGGGTTGGGAACAGAAGTACAAGCATGTACCCCTTTCCTATGGGCTGTGTTAAGGGGCAAGGGCACCCACATAACACTGGCGCCTTCAGGCCTCTCGCTAAGCTCAACCTCCTGAAACAAAATTCCTTTTTGCCCAGAGGGTGCCCTTGACCTCCTCTCAGCATGCCCAGTGCTGAGGGGTTAGGAGTGGAGGCGGAGGGAGTGTACTGCCTGCATTCCTGGGGCAGGGGCAGGTTGAGGGCTGCTCCTGGAGCCTCACCAGACACACCCACCCAGAAACATCCCGAGAATGGGATCCTTCGGTCCCTCCCATCCCAGGGGGCCAGCACCACAGCTGCAGCCAGTGGGGTTCCAGGGAAGCCACTTCGGGTGCCCCCTTCTGGTCCTGAGCTGTTTTGAGGGGAGCTGGGCCAAAGGATCAAGCACACTACCCTCTAGCCTCATGTCTTGGCAGGGAATGCACTGCAACCCAGGCTTCAGGGAGGCCACTGAAGACAGGGCTTGCCCTTATGCCCCTCGAGGGACTGGGTCGTTCTGCTCCAAGTCAGTAGGAGAACAGATGGGGCCCAGTCCCCAGCTTGGCCACAGGGCCCAGGCGTCCCCTGCGCATCTCTATCAGGGACACCACAGCTTGTCCTCCACCCGATAGCACCATCTGCTCAGCCCAGGGCCCCCTTGGCCACCACCCCTCAGTGTACAGTCAGACCTATGTCTTCCCATGCTGCCTCCAGGCTTGTCACTGTTTCTTCTTTTTCAAAAAACCTTTTTTCTTGTGGTGCTGGGGATCAAACCCAGGGTCCTGCAAATGCCAGGCAGGTACTTTGCCACTGAGCTCCATCCCCAGCTCCAGGCTTGTCACTGTTTCTTATGGAGTCCTGACTCCCTCTCCCTGTCTCCTTCCGTTCTCTTCTCCTCTTCACTGCTCTAGTTTTGTCTAGCTCAACCTCTCCTCCACCTCTCTCCTCTCATCCAACTCCTTCCTTGCCTCCCTCTCCACTTTGTTCTATTCTTTGTCTTTCCCCTTCTCTCTCGCTCTGCTTGTAACACAGGAGAGGTACTCTGTGAGAACTCCGTGCCCAGGCCTGGGTTGCACAGCCCCGATCTCCCCCACAAGCAAGGAAACTCAACCAGAGTTGGACCCAGCTCCCCTGCATTGTGGCCATGGCTATTAGGGACCTAAATAGCCTCTTCCCATATTCTGTTCCAAATAGTTTGCAACAGAGCTTGCCAGAACATGATGAACTTAAGCCACTCTGTCACTGGGGCCAGGAGGCAGAGGCTGGGCCAGCTCTAAGGGCAGTTAGGCTAGAGGACCCCAAATCCTCTTCTGCCCGGGAGCTGATGTGGATCACTTTCCCCTCTGTAGTTCCCTAACCAGCCACGAACCCTCCAGAGCCACAGGGCCTCAGAATGGAGCCCTGAAACTGGCCTTCCTAGCTTGATTTTTAGGTATCCCCACGAGGGAATAGGGGTAGGGGCTCCTTGTGCCTATAGGACAAGGCCCAGGCTCTAACCTAGGCACTCATGATCTTCCTAGTCTTGCTGGCCAGTGTGTCCCAGCCGCAGTGCAGCTCTTGTGTTCTGGAAGACTCCTCATGTCCAGGTAGCTAATTTGTTGTCCCAGCCGATACTTTTGAGATTGAAAAGAGACACTGACTAATCATACCAAGACAAGCTTAGGTCTAGATAAGCTGTCCCAGGCAAAACAGGGTGTATGGTCCCCCCCTCACCCCTCAACAGCTGCCCTTTCCTCTCCCTGTGCTGTCAAGCCCACCCCCACATCTGGCAGCCTCTCCCACAGCACCTCTGCCTGGAGTTCTCTGTCCCTGCTCTGATTACCCTCTCCCTCCACCATGTCTCCCTTGGCCTTGGGACATGGTGCTCAGTGAGACAGGGACTCAGATCCTTGACAGGAAGTTGTGCTGAGTTGTTACCCCATGGGCACTTTAGTGGTCCAATCCCTCCATCCATCCTCCATGAGTCAGGTTCTCTCCTGGCCAGAGTCCTTCACCTTCCTGTCTTCCTTTCTCTCCTTCTCCCGCGGTCAGTGGCGGCCAGAGGAGTCCGAGGACTATGTAAGTAACAGGTGTGCGAGCGCGGGCAGGATTGGGTCAGGCCGGGCTCATGGGACACTCCCCCTCTCCCTTCTTTCCTCCCAGCCTGTGTTGCCAAGATCCATGGGGCACCAGCCACATCTGGAGAAAATTGGCGTTCAGATGCCAGTACCAAGCTGAGCAGCAATTGGCGTTTCCTCTAATCCTTACTTCTTGCCTGTTGAGTAGCAATTTGAGGCCAGTGTTCATGATTGACCAGAGCCTGGCCCCTGCTCTGGCCAGACAGCAACGGAGTTAAATCCAATCTTGATCATTAGGCCTTATTGATCCCTGGAGTGAAAAATCACCTGCTCGGGGCCCAAGCTGGGAGAAGAGTCTATAGAGAGATGGGTCCAGCATTGGTGCTGCTGGAACCCCAGCCCTGGGAGACCCTCCAGCTGGGGCAGGAGGGGGACTTAGAGGGGTTGTTGGCAGCTGTAGTGACCCCACCCGAGGCTTGAGCTGGAGGGACACCAGGGTTGGTGGCGACAGCCCTGTTCCCACTGCACGGTGACCCCTTCCCTTCTTCCCACTCTTCCCTCTGTGTGTTGTGGCTTGGCCTCCTGTGGTGTATTTCCGCATGTCCTGAAATGATGCCTTTGCTGGAAATTGGTGTTTGGGCAGGATCTGCCAGGGTGGAGGATGTGCCCTGGCTGCTTTCTCAGACATCAGTGGGAACAGGCAGAAAGTACCTTCTTCAGGTGTGAGGGATTCTTTGTCCTCCTCTTTTTCCCCCACTCCTCCCTGTTCTCAGGAGATGCTGTGGGCTGTGGACATTCTCAGAGTCAGTGGCCTTGGTGGTGGTCACCCATGGTCCTGACCTGTAGGGTGGCACCCTGACCCACCTCTCCACCCCTGCTCCAAATTCGTCTGTGTTTACATTAGTGTCCACAAGTAGCCCTTCACCTGCTTGTGCAGGAGCAGCTGCAGTCTGCATGTGCGTGCTAAGAGCCATGCAAGGCGCTGGGTGTGTGCGAGGCTCTGTGCCCAATGCGTAAGTGTGTGCAGGGACCTCAAGAGGTATCATTCACAGCACAATGGAGTAAAGGAAACAGTGTGGCCCTTTGTTCTTCTCTGAAAGGAAGAAAGCACTTTTTGCCTCAGGCCTGCAGCTCTGGGATGTACAGGTCCTCCCAGTGCATGTCCCACCTGGCTGCCCTGCCTGCAGCAGACTCCAGCACTGCATAGCCCCACCTCCCAAGACCTATGGCCCTGTGTGCCTGGGAGACAGCTGCAGGCTGGAGTCCTGAGGTGGCTGACCAGTATGGCCTCTTCCTGCACACTGTGATGGGAAACGGCCCCTCCTCCCCTCCAGGAAACCACTATCAGCGGCCTCACCCCTGAGACCACCTACTCCGTCACTGTCGCTGCCTACACTACCAAGGGGGACGGTGCCCGAAGCAAGCCCAAAATCGTTACCACAACAGGGGCAGGTGAGTGACAGGTCAGGGACAGAGCTGAGGGTGGGCGGGGGCAGGGCAGCGTGAGAGCCCCCTGCGTGGTTGTTTAGTCCCAGGCCGGCCCACCATGATGGTCAGCACCACGGCCATGAACACCGCACTGCTTCAGTGGCACCCACCGAAGGAGCTGCCCGGTGAGCTGCTGGGCTATCGGTTGCAGTACCGCCGGGCCGATGAGACACGGCCCAACATCATAGATTTTGGCAAGGACGACCAGCACTTCACAGTCACTGGCCTACACAAGGGGGCCACATACATCTTCCGGCTTGCTGCCAAGAACCGGGCTGGCCCAGGTGAGGAGTTTGAGAAGGAGGTCACGACCCCTGAGGATGTGCCCAGTGGCTTCCCCCAAAACCTGCAAGTGACAGGACTGACCACATCTACCACGGAACTGGCCTGGGACCCACCAGTGCTAGCTGAGAGGAATGGGCGTATCACCAATTACACCGTGGTGTACCGTGACATCAACAGCCAGCAGGAACTGCAGAACATCACTGCTGATACCCACTTTACACTCTCTGGCCTCAAGCCGGATACCACTTACGACATCAAGGTCCGCGCACAAACCAGCAAAGGCGCCGGCCCACTCAGCCCCAGCATCCAGTCCCGGACCATGCCCGTGGAGCAAGGTGTGTGCTGCGGGTGTGCCAGTGCCTGCCCAAGTGTGGCTGTGCCCGGGGACTTCTGCTGTCTGATCCACTGACCTCTGGCAGCTGTGACCCACCAGTCTCTGCTGTGTGACCCCTCAGTCTCTCATGACTGTGACCGCTAACCTCTAATGAACAGGCACCATGTTCTTGGGTGTGTGACCCTGGACTTCTGTTGTCCTTGACCTACTGACTTCTGCTGTGTGACCTTCCAATCTCTTGTGACCTTGACCTACCTACGTATTTCTTAGGACTGCATCGCCATTCTTGGGTGTGCAACCTACTGATCTTTGGTGTGTGGCACTAATCTCTTAGGGCCATGGCCCACTTAGCCTAGTGAACATGCTCCCCCATGCTGTAGGATGTGGTCACATGCTTCTTATGGCTAGGACCCCCTGACCTTTGGGCACTCTGATCTGGTGTCTTGAACTCAAGCCTTTTTTTTGGTACTGGGAATTGAACTCAGAGCCTCGCGCATGCCAGGCTGGCACTGTGCCACTGAGCTACATCCCCGGCCAAGCTCAAGCTTTTACCCACACTCTTCTGGACATTCTGGCTGTGGATGCGGGCCTTCCCCACCCTCTTCAGGGCTTATTGCGGAAGAGCTCAGGCTGGGAGTTGGACAGTGTGATCCGAAGCTGGCTGGGAGTGGGGATGCTTGGTTCTCTGCAGCCATCCTCAACACCTTGTGCCCTGGCCATTGTCTCATCTTCTGGCCCATTCATTCTGCCTCAGCCTTAGCTGACTCCTTGTTTATGCCTCCATAGTGTTTGCCAAGAACTTCCGCGTGGCCGCTGCAATGAAGACCTCTGTGCTGCTCAGCTGGGAGGTCCCCGACGCCTATAAATCAGCTGTACCCTTCAAGGTGGGTAAGGGCCACAGCCAGCCCAGGCCAACACACATACCTCCTGCTGGGTGCTGTCATTCTAGTCCCAGCCCATATGTGCGTGTGTCTGTGACCTGAGGCCTGGCTGTGCGCATGCTGTGACTGCAGGCCCATGGGCAGGAACCTCATGGAGAGGGCTTGCCATGCACTTTTCCCATTCCCTGCAGATTCTGTACAATGGGCAGAGTGTGGAAGTAGATGGGCACTCAATGCGCAAGCTGATCTCAGACCTGCAGCCCAACACAGAGTACTCATTTGTGCTGATGAACCGTGGCAACAGTGCAGGGGGCCTCCAGCACCTTGTGTCCATCCGCACAGCCCCGGACATCCTGCCGCACAAACCACTGCCTGCCTCGGCCTACATAGAGGATGGCCGCTTCACCCTCTCCATGCCTCCTGTGCAGGACCCCTCACTGGTCAGGTGTGCAGAGGTGGCTGGGTAAGGGCTGGGACTGCGGCTGCTGGCGATGGCAGTCCTGATTCCTGCTCTGCCCACCTAGGTGGTTCTACATTGTGGTGGTGCCCATTGACCGTGTGGGCGGGACCATGCTGGCACCAAGATGGAGCACACCCGAGGAACTGGAGCTGGATGAGGTGCCTGGGGAGGGGACCAGCTCCAGTGACAGTGCCCGGCAATAGTCTGCAGTAGCTGACTTGCTCCGAGTGTTGCCCCAGTGGACCCCCCAGCCAAATGAAATCACTCTCCTGACTGCTCTGGCTGGCAGTCTGCTCTCTCCCTGGAGAGAGGGACTCTGAGGGGAACCCCTGGGAGCGTTCATAGAACTCCTGGAGGGCTTATGGAGAATCCCTGGGGTGGGGAGCAGTGAAGACATATTTGTAGCACTGGAGAGGCCCAGGTCCTGTGGACTTTCAAGAGTCTCCTGGATACAGAGGCCATGGAGGGGTTGGGATGAGTCTCCTGGAGTGTGTGGAGTGTCTGTCCTCAGGTAGAGTGGAAACTGCCTCTCTAGTTAGGATGAATTTGCCCATAGGCCTCTTTGGGAAGAGTGGTGTTGCAATGCTGGCATTATT
Organism: Erethizon dorsatum; assembly: GCA_028451465.1. Classification (NCBI taxonomy): domain Eukaryota; kingdom Metazoa; phylum Chordata; class Mammalia; order Rodentia; family Erethizontidae; genus Erethizon; species Erethizon dorsatum. The sequence goes on along the minus strand of CM051827.1, from coordinate 100,067,473 downwards.
CTGTAGGGGCAGTGAGCAGGCCAGCCTTGGGTCCCTGATACGGAAGGTAGTGTCCCAGACCGCAGCCCTAGGGCAGCATGCTCCAAGGCCCTATGTGACTCCACGCTCTGTTTTCCCAGCTTCTGGAGGCCATTGAGCAGCATGGTGAGGCGCGGCGGCGGCGGCAAGCAGACAGGCTAAAGCCTTACGTGGCAGCTCAGATGGATGTGCTCCCTGAGACCTTCACTCTGGGGGACAAGAAGACCTACCAGGGCTTCTACAACCAGCCCCTCTCTCCAGACCTGAGTTACCAGTGCTTTGTGCTTGCTTCCTTGAAGGAACCTGTGGACCAGGTTTGCCTGACCTAGCTTGACTCTCAGCACCCTGACACCCCAGACCTGACCCAACGCAAGCCTAGTCTCAAATACCAGGAGACCCCAGGTCCCCATCAGCCCAAGGGACTCCAGGATCCCCAGCCTAGGGCAGCCCTTAAGACCTGTATTGCATATCCTAAGACATTAGGTCCCGGGATTCAGAAGGACAGACCTGATTTGGTCCCAGAGACCCAATCTTGCTGACAACCTCAGGTCTGGCTCTTAGGATCTGGGAGACCAGCCGAGGCCAGCCCTGTGTAACCCAGCCCCAGAGCCCTCTTTCCAGGTGTGTTAGGTGGAAGGTGAGGGGTCTCACACTGAGCTTACATCCTGTGCTGTTCCTCCACTGGGCCACAGAAGCGCTATGCCTCCAGCCCCTACTCAGATGAGATCGTAGTCCAGGTGACACCAGCCCAGCAGCAGGAGGAACCTGAGATGCTGTGGGTGACGGGTCCTGTCCTGGCGGTCATCCTTATCATACTCATTGTCATCGCCATCCTCCTGTTTAAGAGGTGAGTGCTGTGCTCAGGGCTCTGGGGGACAGCACCTACTCTCTCTTCTTGGGCCCTGTCTGGGTGCAGTACGTAAGGTGTAAGTGTAGCCATCCCAGCTGGCCCATGGGCACAGTGGAAGCCAGGACCAGCAGAAGCAGTACTTGGGTGTGTGTGCGTCTACGTGTGCACATGTGTCGGTCTGATGGGAAAACCTCTGTGTGTGTGTCAGCCTGGGCGTAGAGGGGCCAGGCTTCCCAAAGAGCTGTTCGATGTGCATTCCCAGGTGTGTCTATCTGTCTCTGTTTTTATGGGTGTGAGCGTTCTGTCTCTTTAGCTTCCAGACGCCATCCTCTCCTAGTCCTCTAGCTTAGGCACTTCCTTTCTGCCACTATTCCTAGCTGTTTCCCCAGCCTCAGTCTTCTGCTTAGGCCTAGAGAGGTGTAGACCCCATTGCAGGCCCACATCCCTCAGGTAATCACTTAGCAGACCATCACTGAAGTCCCATTGTACCCCGCACATTCACAGCTGTCTCAGCGTCTGTATCTCTAACACTCAGTCCTCTCTCTTGGGTAGTCGCAGCCACCTGACCGAGGAGTTTCTCCTTCCTGTCTACCTCACAGCCTCCAAGGTGTTTCTAGAGATTTAACTTTATCAACCTCACTTTAAAACCTTTTGATGACTCCTGGTGTGAAGCCCAACCTCTTCAGCCTAACAGCAATGCCTGTGTAATCTGGTCCCTGCTCCATCCTTGACATCATTGTGTGGAACTAAGGCAGTTCCCAGGCAGGTGGAGGCTGAGCCTTCCTCTGTTCCTCAGCTTTCCCTTCCATACCCTCCTGGCAGCTGCGTCTTCAGTCTTTCTCCGGCCCCCATCACTTAGCACAGCACTATATCTGCCCCGGAATGTTCCACTGGACTCTTGCTGGGCCAGCAGCCAAGTGTGCTAAGTGTCCAGCTCCCGACGCAGGGCCAAACACACGAGCATGTCACAGAGCACCTGGCAGACGAGCACATGCTGGTCCGTGTGTCTGACACGACTCCACAGGAGTGCCTGTCTCCGCTGTGCCACCTCTCCCCTGCCCATCACGCAGCGCTCCCACCTGGAGGCAGGGTGGACAGACCTATGGGTGGGCCCTGAGCAGTGCCCCCATACCCTCTTAGCCCTGAATGTCATGTGGGTACCTTGTAAGGGTCCCACCATGTCCCCCTGTCATGTAAAGGCTGAGTGCGTGGCAGAAACAATGACCATTCCTTTCTTCTGTCCTTGCCTGTCTTTCGGGACCTAGTAAACAAGAAAGGTAGGAGTCATTCCTTCTCTGTTCACACGCCTCCCCCTCTACTTCTTATCCCTGTGCACCTCAGGCCAGCAGGGAGGGACAGTGCTCTGACTGGAAGCCTTCTGGCCTGTGACTTTAAGCAGCAAATCATCCAGTCAGCACAGCAGGCTTCCCGGTTTGGGACGAGTCCTCATGGGTATGAGGGCCAGGCTGTGTGCTCTCCTGTCTGTTCAACTCTGGACCCTCTGTAGAGGATGCTTCTCCTGTGGGGCACTCGCACACGAAGCAGCTTCTGGTTCCCTTGAGTCCACAGAGCTCGCCAGAATCCTCCCCAGGCTCCTACCTCTCCAAGAAGTTGTCCTGTTGCTGCAGGAGACCATCTGACATACACACACTTGAGCGTGCTCACAAGTTCTCTTCCCAGCATATGTGCACAGACCGCAGGTGACCCTGGGTGTTGTTCAGCAGCTGGACTCTGTAATCCAGTGGTGGTGAACCTATGCCACATGTGCCACAGCTGGCTGTTTATCATTGAAAGCTCTGAGAGGCTCGCCATCACCACTGTAGTCTACCTGACCCCATCCTTCTAGATGGGGAAGCCGAGGCCAGTAAGAGAGGACTCTGCCCAGCTGGGGTGATGCCTTCCTAGTCCCTGCCCTGCTGCTCTGAGCATTTACCCTTATACCTCAAGATCCAGACAGTTGGGGCCCAGTGCCCTCTGGTATTTGTGTATTTTCTGTGTTATTTGCATGTTTATTCCTGGTGATTTCTGCTGCCTCCGCTGTGGTAGTCTTAGGGATAGCAGCCACTGCCCAGCAGTGACCTGGCTTCTGTCCAAAGGAGCCACTGGCCTCTGCAACCCCATCCTCCCTCAGCACTGCTCCTTCTGTCCACTCCACACTACTGCTGTCTCCCTTCCCCACCCCTACCCTGTGTTCTGTCATGTTGAGACTGCTCTGCCCTGGCTCCTCCATGCTCAGATTCCAGGACGAGGTGGGGTGGTGGTAGGGGCAGAGCTCTGGACATGGTGCTTGGTGGCAGCCAGCTGGCCTTGACTTGGACCTCAGGTTCTCACCAGCTGTTCTCTGTCTCTGTAGGAAAAGGACCCACTCCCCATCATCAAAGGATGAGCAGTCAATTGGGCTGAAGGACTCCCTGCTGGCCCACTCCTCTGACCCTGTGGAGATGAGGAGGCTCAACTACCAGACCCCAGGTAGCGTGCTTCGTGGTCTGCTTGCCTCCAGCCCAGTCAGGCCTGCAGGCTCTGTTCTGCAGGTCCTGCATCTCCACTGAAGGACCCCAGTTGCATGCCCCCATTTCTTGCTGCTTTTCTTCCTTTTTTGCTTCTCTTTGGACTGAAATGACTCAGAGCCCTGTATCCAATAGCTAGACAGGCTCCCAGAGCCGAGTAGTCCCCTCAGGGCAACAGAACTGCCCGTTAGCCCCTGTGTGCCTTTGGTCAAGGTCTCTGAATGTGGGCTAGCAGGAGCCCCCGGCGACCACATCCCCACCACAGGATGGCCCTCCACATGAAAGAAGCATGCTGCAGTGAAAAATGCCCCGCCAGACACCTGCGGGGGCATGAGGGGGCCACACCTGACCCCTCCTGGAGGCCAACTCCAAGTCTACTGTGCAAGGACAGGGACCCCAGCTCAAGGCTTGGTGCCTACACTTTCTCCCTAGCCACTCTCCTGTGCTGTTCAGCTGTTCTGCCTGAAACATCGCTCCTCCCCCACACTCCAGTGATACACTCCCAGACCTCACCTCCTGGGAGAAGCTCCCACTTGGGATTGGGTGTCTTTCAGTTCCCAGAACTGCTGCTCCCACTGGGATGCTGCTCACAGAAGGCTAGAATTGCCTCAGCCACCATCTCTGAGCTCCGGCACCAGGAGCTGTGTCTTGTTCACTCCCTGTCCTTGATTCAGCACCTAGTAGGTTGTTGAATGTCTGTGAAATTTCGAACACTTAAGGGAATGAATGAGTGAACTAACGTGCACACACACAGTGGTTTTGTGTACATATGAGCTGGTTATTACCACATATCATATTACACCAAAACTTAGTGACTTAAAACAGTAATAACTATATATTACCTCACAGTTTCTGTGAGTCAGGAATTCTGACAGCACAGCAGGAGCAACATCTCTTTTCCAGAATGTCTGGGCCCTTAGCCGGAAGACTCAAAGGCTGGGAGCTAGGATCTTTAAGCCATAGGTTGGTCTTTGGATTTTTTTGGTTTTGTTTTGTTTTGTTTTTTGTTTTTGTGGTGGAGCTAGGGGTCAAACCCAGGGCCTTGTGTGTACAAGGCAGGAACTCTACCACTGAGCCACATCCCCAGCTCCAAGCCATAGGTTGGAAAACTATGGCTTGTGGCCAAATACAGCCCACCACCTGTATTTGTAAATAAAGTTTTCCTGGAACTGAGCCACACCCAATCATTTCTGTGTATGTATACGCTACAAAGGCAGACTTAAGTAGGTGCAATAGATACCGATGTTGGCAAAGCCTAAAATAACTACTCTCTGGCCTTTCATGGGGAGTCTGCCAACCCCTGGATGGTAAAGAATGGTTCATTCAAGTGGCCAGTAGATGTTGAGTCATCTGTGAGCCTAGTAGGGCTGTCAGCTGGGCCATCTACGTAAGGCCTCTTCATGCGGCCTGGGCTTCCTCACAACATGGTGACAGAGCCCCAAAGACATGTGTCCTAAGAGAGAGCATACCAGGCAGACCTAGCAGGCTGTTGCAACCAGCATGATTGAATCTATGAGGAATCCAAGCATTGGGCTAGTGGCACCAGAGGGCAGAAAAGCCTGCTCTGGAAGGGGTGCCACTCATGCGAACGCTGTTCAAGGGAGGAGGTGGGAGGTGGCTTCTTGGGTGGAGGCATTGCATGAGTATTGAGTTATGAGCCCTTCAGTGTTAACTGCAGCATTGGAGCCAAGAGCTGACCGGAGGTGTACACAGAGCTCCTGTTGCAGTGGGGCTTGGAATTCACTTTGAGGGTCCCAGGGAGACACTAAGGTCTACACTAAGGGGAGCAGGAGGGTCAGAATTGTGCTGTAAGAATCCCATTCTGGCTGCTGTGAAAACATGGGATTGAAGGAGGAGAAATCAGGATAGGGGACTAGGCTGCTAAGTAGGTAGAAAGTAGTAGTTGGGACAGAAAGAAGAGGCAGACTTGGGAAGCATGAAGGAAGTGAGGGGCAGCAGGGCTCAGCTTGAGTCCATGCAGGGTCTGGGCCTCTGTGCTGGCCTCCAGGCAAAAACCACTCATGTGGGAGGTGCTGCCAGGCAGGCGGTGGTCATGGGCTTTTCTAGGCTAAGAGTGGGAAGGAGAAGTAGCCCAGGAAGGAAGATGGTGCAGCGTTAAGGAAGAGTATCCTGGCAGAGAGGGGCACACAGGAGCAATGTCCCTGAAGCCAGGGCTGGGAGAGCTGCACGTGGGAGAGGATCAGGTGATGTAGAGTAATGGGAGACCCAGGAGGGAGGACTGCTGGCTTTGGCAGTGGGAACTTGGCAGAAGTGTGGCAGCCTCGTTTCAGCATTTCTGGGGGTTGAGGAGTAGTGAAGGAGAATGTGGAGAAACACTTTTCAAAGGCCAGAGTGTGAAGGGTACAGTATTGAGGATGAGAATATGTGAAGGAAGAGAGGAGAGGGGTGTGGGATCGATAAAGAAATTCTTATTTCCAATATGGCTAAAAATAGCCAAGGCCAATTTTGGTGCCAGAGGGGACAAGGGTTGGTTTAGACTTAGTATTTGCTCATAAAAAGGGCCTTGAGAGGTCACCCAGGTCCGTGGAGCTTGGGAGCGTTCACTCTGGAGGTGTGGCTTGCGTCTGTGTTAGTGGGAGATGGGGGACCAATGGTGAGCACAGTCCCATGGCCCCCGGCCCCTCACTTCCAGCTGTCCCTCCCACACCGCCCTGCTCCTCACCCCCGCACTGTGTCTGATCTTAGCCATGCGACCAGACAGGGTTGATGGGCTCAAGCAAACCCCACTGTTTTTGGTTTGTTTTCTCTGCAGGTTCCAGTGCCCCCAGTTGCCCGAATATCTCAAGTTAGTTTTCAAAGTTTCCATGTTTGGGGAAACTTTGGCTTTGGTGTCTTGTTTTCATTCCTCTACTTTTCTCCCCTTGTCACCTTCCTCTTCCTTGCTCTTCCCCCCCTTTTCCTGTATTCCCATCTCAGCTGTCCCCTCTTCTCTGTCCTTCCCTCCTCTCTGCCCACCCAGCTTCCCCACTTCTGCCTCTCATGGCCCCACCTCTTCTCCTTGTGTCTGTCACTTCTGCTCTCCATCTCAACACCTTTGTGCTTCCTGTTTCCTTGTCTGTGTGTCTACATCTTGTCCCCCATCTCTGCTCTTTCCGTGTTCCTGTGTCACTCTGCCATTGTCTCTGTATTTTGTGATTACTCCATCTACATACTCAGTGCCTGGGATGACAGTGTCACCAAATCTTCTCTGGTGACTTTTGCCAGTGCGGGGCAGGAGGGCTGTCCCCAGGCAGATCCCAGACTGTCCTGTCAGCTGCGGCTGACATGGGCTCACAGCCCCAGCCTGGGAGGAAGGATGCCTCTCGTTCCTCTTGAGTGGACCTGCCAGGCAGAGCCCTGGTGCCCCTACTCAGCACCATGTCACCTGGACATGCTTCCACGTGCTCACAGCACACACCTGTCCCTTCCACCCTCCAGCCACTGTGTGTGCTCCCCTGTCCCTGCCGCCGCATGTACTGCCATCTCCATGCCACCAGTGCTAAGTGCTCCATGGTCACACGTATTCATCTGTGCACACACATGCACTGGGGCTGTCTCCACCGCCCTGCCAAGGCCTCGCAGTAACTGCCGTCATGTGCCCTGCCTCCCCAGGTATGCGAGACCACCCACCCATCCCCATCACCGACCTGGCAGACAACATCGAGCGCCTCAAAGCCAACGATGGCCTCAAGTTCTCCCAGGAGTATGAGGTGAGACGTCCCTCAACACCTCCACCACTGTTGGCTGGCCGCTGCGGTGTTCTTTCTTGCCCAGGTTCCACTGGCTCCAGGCTTTGCTGGCACAGAGAGGAGGGCTAGCAGCACCAAGGTTCAGCTGGGGAGTGTGCCGCCTCGGGCACTGGGCCCCACCCGGCCCCTCTTGTCACTCTCCCCGCCAGGGCATCCTCCAGAAAGCTGTGCTTGGTGCCCAGACCCATGCCCAGGTGCTCCCAGGCTGACATAGGCATCCGTAGCTGGCCTCAGTGCTTGTTGCAGACTGGCACTAGTGGGGCACTGGGGTCATCTCGCTCAGTCTTATAAATGGTACTGTTACTGTCCCGTCTTACAGGTAAGGAAGTGGGGCCTGGGGGGTGGGTGACTTGCCCAAGGTCAGACAGGGGGTAAGTAATGGAGCCAGGACTCCAGTCCAGGCCCACCTGACACCTGTGCCCTACATTCTGATCACTCTTCTCACACACTTGGTGCCCAAAATAGCAGTGTCCCTGTCTCCAAAGGTTGACCTGTGCCCGTGAGGAGCAGACGGGCTGTCCCCAGGCAGGTGTGGTGGGAACCCAGCCTCCCTTGTGTCAGCGGCCCGACCAGGGCTCACAGAGTACACAGGCCCTCTGCATGCTCACTTCCAGCCTTTTGTTTCGTTTGGCGTTTTGTTTTAGTGTGTGAGTTTTTTGTTTTGGTTTGGTTCGGTTCGGTTTGGTTTGGTTTTGAATTGGGGTCTTGCCACATTGCCCAGGCCGACCTTGAACTTGTAATCCTCCCATCTCACCTTCCTGAGTACCTGGAGGTACAGGTGTACGCCCACTGTGGCATTGACTTTCCCTGCTGGAGGCTCAGACTTCAGGGTTGGAAGGCTTCTGCTGTACCCTTAGCTGGTGGTAGGGGATGACTCTGGTTGTCCCTAGGCTGTCCTGGGAGGGGCTTTGTTAGAGAATGAGGTGATAAAGGAGACAACTACCTTCTCTAGGAGGAATGGGTGAAGATGTCTGTATGCCTCCTCTGCCACTCTTCCTAGCACTTGGCACAGGCTTTAAAATGTGATTGATGAATAGGTGATGGATCGGTTGGCTGAGGTTCTGGGAGTTTGTTCCTCTTCCACTTGGGTGTCCACCCTCAGCTGTGTTTGGAGGATACATCCAGGGTACCAGTACCAGAATTGCACTTCCAAGGGTGGTAGCCAGGTTACTGAAAGGGAATTGAGCTTGGCAGGCAGACAGCTGAGCAGGTCTGCTGCAGAGCAGTGCGACTCCCACCTGTAGCACACCCGCCAGGGCCACTTTGTGTGCAGCCTTGCTGTGAGTCAGGAATCTCTTCATTTGGGCTTCCTGCCGGCAGCTCTTTATCTGGCCTGGTCTTCGACCCATGCTCACTTGTGCCATGTCCCGTATCTGCCCTTCCTCCTACGTCTGGGCTCACAGGACCTCTATTCACAGCATTCCATTGCCACCTGCCCACTCCTCTCCTCTGACCTGAGCTCTTTTTCCAAGACCTTCTACCCATAAGCCAGGCTCCCACAGCTCTATTACCTTCCATGTTCTGTTACTCATCACACATCGTTGAGCACTTACCATGTGCCAGTCCCGGGGATGTGGAGATGAATGTCCTCAGGGACACAAGGAGTTGGGGAAACACGTGTAGACAGGCTGTCAGTGTTGAATGTGTGACTGTGCCCGAGTGCCCTGGTGTAAACGTGACTGTTGGTGCATAGAGAGGGGAGGCTGACAGCACCAAGGCAGCCCGAGGGTTGGGCTGTGCCCTGGCTCTCCTGGAAGGAGGCAGCAACTGTCCCACAGAGAGCAGCAAGGCTGGGGCAGCATTTGGAAGACCTGTGTGCTGTGCTCACTTTGGATTATATCCATCTGTAAAGTGAGGGTGGTAACAGGACCTGTCTCATATGAGACTTAGACAGAGACGTACAGATGGAGGGTTTACCCAGTACCGGGCTCATTGTCCGTTCCCCCCGAGGCTTAGCTCTTGATGTTACCGCTATCTGAGATGACGAAGAGCATGGGAGCCGTTTAAGCAGGAAATGGTTATTCATATCTGTGTTTTGAAGGACGGTTCTGACCACAGGACAGCGTGAGTCACAGAGGGGGAAGGGGGAAGAGGCAGGGAAATGCCAAGCTTGAGTTGGGTGGGCTGGCTGGGGGCAGTGGTGGTGGGTTGGAGAGCACCAAGGAGGGGGGCATCAGGTGAGGGCGGAGTGGACTTGCATGCACGGGGCTGAGGTTTTGGGAAATGGTGCTGTCTGCTAAAGTGGAATCCCAGTGTGTGGAGGGGAAGCTGATGGGCACGGCTTTGAAAGGATTGAGACTGAAGGGTCTGTGATGTGAGACCTCCAGGTGGACACGTCCCAGAGGCTTCCAGGTACCCTGAGGGGAGCTCTGGATTGCAGCTGGAAACACAGACAGCTCTGGTACATAAGTGTAAGAATCCCACCAGCAGCTAGGCATGGTGGTACACTCCTGTAATCCAAGCACTCTGGGAGGCAGGAGGAACACAAGTTCAAGCCTATCCCAGGCAACTTAGTGACTCAGTGAGACCCTGTCTCAAAATTAAATAATGAAAAAGGGATGGGGATGTAGTTCAGTATGAAGACCCTGGGTTCAGTCCCCTAGTACTGAAAAATAAAAATCCTGCAAGCAACAGCGGTCACCCAGGAAAGGTGGTAGAGAAGAGCCTGGGAAGTGCACTGGAGGAGCCTGTGTCTTCCCTACCAGAAGGGCAGGAGCAGGAAAGCAGGCAGGGAGGAAACTGCCACAGGTGGAGGAGAGCCCAGCGAGGTGGAGCGTGGTGTCCAGAGCTCTAGCTGTTTGCGCCACAGCCTAGGAGGCTGCTGTTGGTTCTGTCTGTGCTTATTTTCTTAGTTGGGTGCAGGGCCCTTTCCCTTGCCCCCACCCCAGACCTGTCTACCAGACAAATGGATTTGTGCTCTGGTCAGAGGAGCCTCTCGATCCATCACTTCCCGGATAGGGATTTGGCAATTCCTTGGCTGGCATGGGTAGCACTCAGCTTCACAGCACCACAGGCACATGGCTGGCTGGCATGGTTCACAGAGTGAAGCTCACAGGATGTGAGCACCAGCTGGAAGGCTGAGTCCCCAGGGGAGGCAGCTGTCCCTTGGCTCCCCACTCAACTTCACTTGCTGCTTCCATTCTGCACAGTCCATTGACCCCGGGCAGCAGTTCACGTGGGAGAATTCCAACCTGGAGGTGAACAAGCCCAAAAACCGCTACGCGAATGTCATTGCCTACGACCACTCTCGAGTCATCCTGACCTCCATCGACGGTGAGCTAAGGACAGAGCTTCATTCTGCCTCCTTGTTCTTTCCCCTCTGGCCAGGGTGGCATCCTACTGAAGATGCTGAGCAGTCTCAGGGACCCTGGGTTAGTACTTTCCCGTGTCCCTTCCATCTATAGGTGTCCCTGGGAGTGACTACATCAATGCCAACTACATCGATGGCTACCGCAAGCAGAACGCCTACATCGCCACCCAGGGTCCACTGCCTGAGACCATGGGTGATTTCTGGCGGATGGTGTGGGAACAGCGCACAGCCACAGTGGTCATGATGACACGGCTGGAGGAGAAGTCCCGGGTGAGGCTGAGGGGCCCGCTGGGAGGTGGGAGGGAAGTCACTCAGTGCCAGGTCCTGTTGGGCATGTTATTTTCTCCCTATGGGCAGAAGTTCCTCAAGGGGTACCCCAAGTGCAGTTGTTTTCTTGGAGTATTGTCATGTTCCCCAGCTCCTTGGGTGTTTCTGGGATGTGTCATGTCCCCCAGATGTTAGTGGGTTTCTGGTATGTTAACATGGTTCTCTAAATGCTCTCATTTTCCCCAGCAATGGAAATGGAATGCTAATGTGTTCCCCAGTCGTTGGCATATTCCCGGGGTGTCCACGTGTTCCCCAGATGCGAGAGTGTTCCTGGGGCATTAACACATCTCCTAAGTTAATTAGTGGAAAGAACTGCTGTTATCTGCTTTCACACTGCAAAGCACTGACTGGAACATAAAATTTACAGAGCTTGAAAATGGGGCATAAACATTATGGGTAAATTTGGCAGAAAATGTGCCTAGTGTGATCTGGCCTTGAATAAATAATTTTCAATCATGGCCCTAGTTCCACCATTGAGGGCAGAGGTGGTGACAGCATGATCACCATCCAACAGTACACCAACAGTACAGCCGAGAACTCAGGGCTGGGGGGCCTTGTAGCTAAAGAGTCTGAAGCTTCTACTCCGCTTCCCCCTACCTGCGCTTTTGGACACCTTCCAGTGACATCACCTGTGCTCTGTGCCCTGCTCTGCCCATCCCTGTGCAGGTGAAGTGTGATCAGTACTGGCCAGCCCGTGGCACTGAGACCTACGGCCTCATTCAGGTGACCTTGCTGGACACAGTGGAGTTGGCCACGTATACTGTGCGCACCTTCGCACTCCACAAGGTACAGCCAGGGGTTGGGGCAGGGAAGCCCACTTGGGTGTGGGAAGTCAGGGCCTGGAGGGCTAGGAGTCCCATGGGATGTCCTGCATGACAGGAACAGTGTGCAGCTCCTTCCGGGTCCCTCACGTGGCTTCTCAGTCCCATCTAAGAGTGGTAGGTCTTGATATGTGGCAGGCAGACTCCTGATTACTTCCTGCTTCCTCTCTCGACTTTGCCTCCCAGAGTGGCTCCAGTGAGAAGCGTGAGCTACGTCAGTTCCAGTTCATGGCCTGGCCAGACCATGGGGTTCCCGAGTATCCAACTCCCATCCTGGCCTTCCTGAGAAGGGTGAAGGCCTGCAACCCACTAGATGCAGGGCCCATGGTGGTGCACTGCAGGTGAGAGGGTACGATGAGTCCGGAGGGGATGGAGTGGAGCTGGGGGTGGTGGCACGTGCCTGTAATCCCTGCTGGGGGTTGGGGGGTTGAAGCAGGAGAATAACAGGTTCAAGGCCAACCTAGGCGGCTTAGTTATCTCAAGTTAATTTTTTTGTTTTTGTTTTTTGAGACAGGGTATTGCTACGTAGTTCAGGCTGGCCTTGAACTTGCTATATAGGCCAGGCTGCCCTCGAACTCATGGCTATCCTCCTGCCTCAGCCTCCCGAGTGCTTGGACTACAGGCATGTGGCACCATGCTCAGCATTCAAATTAAATTTAAAAAATTTTTTTTTAATATGCATGTACCGGGAGAAGAACTCAGGACCTCGCGCTTGCCAGGCAGGCGCTTATGCCGCTGAGCTGTATCACCGGCCCTCAAATTAAATTTTTTTTTTTTTTGTGGGTACCAGAGGTCGACCTCAGGACCTCGCGCACCAGCAGGTGCCCGTGCCGCTGAGCGATATCACCGGTCCCTTTTTGGTATGTGGGTTCCGGGAGTTGAACTCGGGCCCTCGCGCTTGCTGGGCAGGCGCTTAAGCCGCTGAGCCATCTCACCGGCCCTCAAATTAAATTTTTAAAAAGAAAACAAAATGAAAAAGACAGGGATATGGCTCAAAAGTAGAGTGCTTGCCTAACATGCAGGAGACCCTGATTTCTTGTTTTTGTTTTTATGTGGTTACTGGGAGTTGACCTCAGGGCCTCACGCTCGCCAGCGAGTGCTTGTGCCACTGAGCGATATCACCAGCACTTTTTTTCCTTTATGTGGGTTCTGGGAGTCAAACTCGGGACCTCACGCTTGCCAGGCAGGCGCTTATGCCGCTGAGCTATCTCACTGGCCCGACCCTGATTTCAGTCCTACAGTCAAAACACAAAAGAGCAGTTCAGGGAAAACGGGGACCTCCACTCTAAGCTGAGCCCCTATCTTGCAGTGCTGGCGTTGGCCGCACAGGCTGCTTCATCGTCATTGATGCCATGTTGGAGCGTATGAAACATGAGAAGACAGTCGACATCTACGGCCATGTGACATGCATGCGATCGCAAAGGAACTACATGGTGCAGACAGAGGACCAGTATGTGTTTATCCATGAGGCGCTGCTGGAGGCGGCCACGTGTGGACACACGGAAGTGCCTGCTCGCAACCTCTACGCCCACATTCAGAAGCTGGGCCAAGTGCCTCCCGGGGAGAGTGTGACTGCCATGGAGCTTGAATTCAAGGTGGGGCTTGGTGGGCCTCTTGGCTCCAGAAACGTGGACTGGCTCGTGGGCATGACCCCACCAGTGAGAGCCAGCTCTGACCTAGCCCTCCCTCTCAACAGCTGCTGGCCAGCTCCAAGGCTCACACGTCTCGCTTCATCAGTGCCAACCTGCCCTGCAACAAGTTCAAGAACCGCCTGGTGAATATCATGCCCTATGAACTGACCCGTGTCTGTCTGCAGCCCATCCGTGGTGTGGAGGGCTCCGACTACATCAATGCCAGCTTCCTGGATGGCTATAGGTCAGCATGCTCAGGCCGGTGGCCTGCATCTGGCTGGTGGGGGTGGGCAGAACAGTGAGGGCTTCCTGGAGGAGGGGTGCGCTGAGCGGGGCCTCAAGGGGCCGGGCTGTCTCAGGGAGGCTGGGAGCAGCAGCACCTCCAGCATGTCTAGTCTTATGTCCACCCAGACAGCAGAAGGCCTACATAGCTACACAGGGGCCTCTGGCAGAGAGCACCGAGGACTTCTGGCGCATGCTATGGGAGCACAATTCCACCATCATCGTCATGCTGACCAAGCTTCGGGAGATGGGCAGGGTGAGCCCACCCCTTCCCCTGAGGCCCCTCTCACACGTGGCAGCATAGCCACCCTTGAGAGCTGCCCCTGTCCTTATGCTCTCCTTTCACTCCATCAGCATAGCCTCAGACCTCCCTAACCACCACCCAAGGCGCCCTGTCCCACCGTCTCTTGAAGCCTGCAGCTCCCTTCCCCTTCCTCCTCACCTGACCGTGGGGATGGGCGCTTTGTCCACAGGAGAAATGCCACCAGTACTGGCCTGCAGAGCGTTCTGCTCGCTACCAGTATTTTGTCGTTGACCCGATGGCTGAGTACAACATGCCGCAGTACATCCTGCGTGAGTTCAAGGTCACAGATGCGCGGGTGAGTGTGGCACTCGAGCATGTCCACCGCACAGCCTGAGCACGGGGTGGGGCTGCCCGCACGGAGGCTGAGTTGGAACTGCAGATCTGAGGTGAGGGTGCAGCCTGTCTCCCGGGGGCTCCGTGTGTGGCAGCTTCACAGGGGCACACTTGTATTACTGTACTTCTCCAGCCCAACCCGGAGGGGCTGCAGTCTGAGACACAAACCTTGTCTGCCATGCTGAATGGAGTCACTATGTACTACAAATGTGTACTAATTAAAAAGCAAACACGTTAACCCTGTCCCTTGCCCACCCATCCCAGGATGGGCAGTCGAGGACAATTCGGCAGTTCCAGTTCACAGACTGGCCTGAGCAGGGCGTGCCCAAGACAGGAGAGGGCTTCATCGACTTCATTGGTCAAGTGCACAAGACCAAGGAGCAGTTTGGTCAGGACGGGCCCATCACAGTGCACTGCAGGTGGGGCTGTCCCCGTGGAGGGCCGGGCGGGCAGTGGTCCTACAGGCTTGGCAGCCCTGCTGCCGAAAGTGAGCAGGACTTCTGACCCAGCTGTTTTCTGAGCAGTGCTGGTGTGGGCCGCACCGGAGTCTTTATCACTCTGAGCATAGTCTTGGAGCGCATGCGCTACGAGGGCGTGGTCGACATGTTCCAGACCGTGAAGACCCTGCGCACGCAGCGTCCTGCAATGGTGCAGACAGAGGTACGGAGACCAGACTGCAGGGCCAGGGTTTCACCAGCAGCCCTCCCCAGGACCCTCTGCTTCAGCTGAAGTTGGACATGTGCAAGCACATGGGTCTCTTGTTGCTCCAGATGGGTAACATTGCCTGTTCTGCCTAAAACGCAGCAGAGATGGGCAAGATGCATAGCTCCACACTGAGCACTAGTGGTGTGCTGGCTCTAGGTCAGAGTTGTACGTAGCAATCCTTAAGAGGTGCAGTCTAAGAGCAGATAAACATGATTAGGTGGCAGGAGGATGGCAGCTAGATTTGTGGGTGTGGGAAAGAGGTGAGCCTGTAGAGGCACTTTCAGGCTCCCTTGGACATTGCCTGGCACAGCTGTCTGGTTCTGGCACATGCGGTTGGCCAGCAGAGGCTAATTCCATGGCCCACTGACTGCAGCATGGGTGCCCTTAGCAGTGTGGTAAGGAAATCTGTCGTTGCCACCCACACTGACCAGCTTTTCTGTCCTGGCAGGACCAGTACCAGCTGTGCTACCGTGCAGCCCTGGAGTACCTCGGCAGTTTTGACCACTATGCAACGTAACTACTGCTCCCCTCTCCTCCGCCGCCTCCGCCAGGGGGCTCTGGAGGGGACCCAGCTCCTCTGAGCCATACCGACCATCGTCCAGCCCTCCTGAACAGACGCTGTTGCCAGCAAAGCACAGCCCACTGGGATCACAGCGTTTCAGGAACATCGCCACACAGATCAGAGAGCCCGGAACGCCGCTGGGCAAGTGGGTGGCCTGGCAGGCAGGCGCTGCGGCCCCTCTGTCCACCAGGCGCAGCGGGAGCCTGCTTCAAGCTCTCTGTTCAGCTCCACGTTGCTCATGCTTCTTCTCACGGGATGGGGATGGGGGCAAAGTCTCCGTTTTTATACGCTAGTGGGGTAGACCGAGGGTTCTAGCCTCTTCCCTCTGAGTTTTTCTTTCTCAAATCCCTGATTGCAGAATGGGCCACTGTGGGGGCTGGGCCTCATTTTGTTTTCCTTTTTGAGTTCACTTTGGGTCCTTTTCTGTATGCCTTTTACTGCTAACACACAGAACGTGCCTTCCTCCTGTGGAGCTGGGGTCTGCAGCTGAGCGAGGCTCATGGACCCAGGAGGTGGCACTGATCCGGCTCTTCCAGCCTCAGACAAGATCCTTTTCCAGCCAAATGCAGGGAAACAGTTTTTTAAGGTTTTGTTTTATTTTTCCTTAAGAGCCTTTTTTTAGGCCCCACAGACAGTGGTGGGCGGGGAGACGATAGGAAACACACATCCCCGGTCGTCTGTTCCAGTGTGTTTAACATTCACAGCCCACAACCACAGACGTGTCTGGGGGAGCCTGGCAAGGCATTCCTCATCACCATTGTGTTTGCAAAGGTACAAAAACAAAAAAATCACAAAAATAAAAAAAAAAAGAAAAAGTGTCATCCCCTGGCCTCTGCTTCAGACTCCTAAGAGGGAGGTGGCTCCATGCACCCAGGGTTCCCAGGAGGCCCGCAGACTTGCTGGTCTTCCCAGCACTGCAGTATGGCAGGTGGTGACAGGCCGTGGACTCTGGCCGTGTGGCTGAGCAAATGGCACAGGTTGGGGCACACGCCCCACACACCTCAGGGCCAAGTGGGGGCGTGGCTGGCCCTTCAGGTCCAGGCCAGGGGGCAGCGTAGCACATGTCTGTCCTCAGCAGGGGTCGGATGATTTCTCTCCCTGGTTTGCAGCTGTTTTCAAAGCCCCCTGAGAATTGCTCTTTTCCACTCCTTCAAGATGCCCTCCTAAACCAATGTGGCAGACTACTGGACTTGCGTCGGGGTACTATAGTTGGTCTTACTCTCTTGGCTTGCTGAGGAGAGGGCGGGGCCTCTTCCTCTGGGCAGCGCTATCTAGATAGGGAAGTGGGGGCGGGGCAGGGTGCATAGCTGTTTTAGCCGAGGGACATGGAGATGTCGCCAAATCTAGCTAGGCTGAGTCAAGATCAACAATCCAGGGTTGGTAATGTTGGATGAAACATTCATTTTTACCTTGTGGATGCTAGTGCTGTAGAGTTCACTGTTGTACACAGTCTGTTTTCTATTTGTTAAGAAAAACTACAGCATCATTGCATAATTCTTGATGGTAATAAATTTGAATAATCAAATTTCGTATAAACCAGGCCTCTGTCTCAGCTCTTTGTGAATCCAAAGAGTGTGTGTGTGTGTGTGTGTGTGTGTGTGTGTTTTGGAGACAGGGTCTTGCTGTGTATTCCAGGCTGGCCTGGAACTTGCTAACTTGCAGTGATCTACTCTCTCAGCTTCCTGAGTGCTAGGGATTACAGGTGTGCACCACCATGCCTGGCAGTAGTCCGCACTTTTAAATTGGTAGCTAGGGCGGGTTCTGGAGATTGCCCACTCCTAAAAGGACAGTGGGGCTGTTCTGAGGCTTTGTGACAGGGCTCCTGGCCTGGCAACTTCAGCTCCAAAGATGGTAGCTGCCCAGGCCAGGACAGAGCCCTCAGTTGTAACAAGCGCTCAGGCTAGGGTTCATACTGTTTGTGTCTCCCCTCACTTAAGACACTGTTCTGCCACCCTGGAGGTCCTGGGCTCCCTGCCCCAGAAACCGCCCTCCCCTTCTGACCACCTCCCTCCCTTCACTGCTCTAAGGTGGGAGGCCCTGTGGCAGGGGACTCTCAGCAGTGGTAGTTGGCTAGTGAGGGCTCATAGTGTTTGCAGCGTGGGAACTGACACCAAAAACGCAGGGTGGCCACCCAGCACCTAGACACCTAGCAACATCTACTTGTTAAGCTCTGTGCCCTCTGAACTGGCGACCAGACAGGTCCTATGGAGTTAGAAAACCATGGAACTTGCAGCAATGCAGAGACCCAGAACAAGTGGGGAAGAGAAATACAAGTCAGTAGTCACTGTACAGGAGAAAGTGTGACAGAGCCTTTCCTGGAAGTGCTGTGGGTGCATGGAGGCAGCATCTGAACCCAGGGAAGGTGTCCTGGAGAGGGTGACAGCTGGATCCCCAGGTGCTTCGTAGGGTGAGTAGTGGTTTTAAAAGGTGGGAAAAGCTTTCCCAATGGAGACAATCTCTGAAGCCTTGGAAGCACAAAACTGCAGCAAGTGCAGTGTGACTCAGGTAGTGCAACACTGGGCCAGAAGCACAAGCTGGACAGCCAGGGAGCGCAGCCCAGCGGACTGAGCTAAGGGACAAGGGACATGGGTGACCCTGGCAGGTGAAGTTCCTCTGCCTGTGCTGTACATGCCAGACCAGCTCTGTGAGGGCCCTTCCTGGGGGCTGAGTGACTGAGGCCCGGCGCCCATCCCTTCTTGGTGTCCCTAGACACAGTTCAGTTCCTGAACTAGTGCTTGTTCAGAGAAAGGAAACTCAGGCTGGGTGTGGTCGCGCACACCTGTAATCCCAGCACTTAGGAGGCTGAAGCAGGAGGATCGCTGTGAATTCAAGGCCAGCCTGGGCTGCAAAGTGACTTCAAGGCCCCCCTGAACTACATAGTGAGACCCTGTCCCCAAAAGGGGACATAATAGGACACTGTCACTGCAGGATACCTGATGATCTTGAAGTTAAACAGTTGTTCACTAAATAAAAGAATGAGAATGCTTTCAAGTAAGGGACACGAGATTTTCATGGGAGGAACACCAGCCTCAGAAGTGCCCTAGACAGGCTGAGCGCTGAGTGCTTTGTGGACAGTACAAACCCTCAGGGCTGGCAACAGAGTGGACGCTGTTCATGTTACAGATGAGACAGGTTCAGGTGGACTTGGGCAGAGACTTAAAGGTTGCCTGGTGTCCGCTTTCCCTGCCTTCCCCCCTTTCTAGACCCCGCTGTGCAGCATCCCCCACCCAGAGCTCAGCTCCTCATCTGCCCAGCTTTCCAGTCAGGCGTCTGTTTCTCAGACCCTCAGTCACCACATCGCGGAGCCCTGCCCCTTGGCTCCTCTCTGACCTGCTCAGCTGACTGCATTCCTGCTACTTCTGTCCCAAGCCACCCTGTCCCACCTGCACTGTTACCATGGCTCCCACCTGTCTGCTTGCCGCCAGTCCTGCCCTAGAGAGTGCACTGTCAGCACAGCACCCAGAGTGGTCTTCACTGGGCAGGTGTGACCACGTCACTGTCCTGACGAGAAGCCGCCGAGCCCGTCAGGTTAGCCTTAACTCAATGGTTTTGCAGGCTCTTGCTCCCTACTGCCCAAACATGACAAAATCAATGTTTTGTTTATTTATTTTTTTTTTTTTTGTGGGTACCGGGGGGACGACCTCAGGACCTCACGCGCCAACAGGCACCCGTGCCGCTGAGCGATATCACCGGCCCCTTTTTCGTATGTGGGATCCGGGAGTCGAACTCGGGCCTTCGCGCTTGCAAGGCAGGCGCTTAAGCCGCTGAGCCGTCTCACCGGCCCTGTTTTGTTTATTTTTATGGGAGAGGGTCTCACTATGTATTCCAGGCTGGTCTTGCACTCACTCTGTACCCCAAGCTGGCCTCAAAATTGAGGCAATCTTCCTGCTTCAGCCTCCCAAGTGATGGGATTAAAGACGTGTGCCACTACTACACAAAGCATTTGTTTTGTTTTTTTCTTTTTTTTTTTTTTTTTTTTTTTTGGTGTTGTACTTACACTCTAGCCCAGGCTGGCCTCAAAGTTGTGATCCTTCTGCCTCAGCCTCCCAAGTGCTGGGATTATAGGCAGAGGCCATTGGGCCCATCCGCAAAATCAACTCTTTATTAAGTTTTGTGACTTCCTCACCCTTCTGTCTCAGCTCCAGACCTTTCCGCAAGCATTTCTGGAACATTCTTCCTGACCTCTACTTGGCTGACACCTTTTTCAGGTCTCAGCTGAAAATAATTCCTTCAGAAACTATCCTTAACCATCCTGAATAAGATCAGGTGGCCCTACTGTGGAAGTTATCTGAAATGCTTTATTTCATCTAATCTTCACAATGTGTGAAATAGGTCCCATTTTGCCCCTAATCTTGTAGAAAATTGGGGTTGCTGGGTGTGGTGCACATCTAATTCCAGCGCTCTGGGAGGCTGAGGTAGGAGGACCACAAGTTCAAACCCATCCTGGGCAATTTAGTGACTTAGCAAAATGGTCTCAAGGTAGGGTAGAGGATGGGGGATGCAGCTGGGGATGGAGCTCAGTGTGAAGGCTCTGGGTTTGATACCCAGTACTGGAAAAAAAAAAGAAAGTCACTCACATATGTCCCATTTCTTCTTGCCTCATGCTTGCCCTTAACCGTAGTGTTATGGCCACACCAGCCTCAACATCTGGCACGGTACCCAGAGGCTCGTGCCACCACCACCAGCCTGCTCGTGGCTTGAAGGCAGCACTGAGGGCATGAGCTGATGGACTAGATAGAAACAGTGCAGTTGACCTGCAGTTTCAACCTGAGCCCCCAGCAGAGTCCAGTTGACACTTACTGCCATGGGCAGGCTGCACATGAGGGCCGCACGCTCCGGGCTCCCAGTGGGCCTTGGGAGCTTGGTATTGCTTCCCGGCCTGCCTGACCAGGGCTCTATGCAGCAAAATGATAGTAAACGTAGATGATCTTTTTCTTTGTAGTTTTCTGAATTTTGTTTGTTTTGTTTTTTGTGTGTGAGATTTTTATGTCTATTCTTTTTGTTCGTTTGTTTTTGTTTTTGTTTTTTAAGACAGGGTCTCCCTATGTAGTCCAGGCTGGCCTCAAACTTGCAGTGATCCTCCTGCCTCAGCTTCCTGAATGCACTGTAATTTTCTAAGTTTATATAGTTTATATTACTTTAATTTCAAAATAACCAACCTTTGGGCCGGTGAGATGGCTCAGCGGCGTAAGCGCCTGCCTTGCAAGCGCGAGGGCCCGAGTTCGACTCCCGGATCCCACATACGAAAAAGGGGCCGGTGATATCGCTCAGCGGCACGGGTGCCTGCTGGCGCGCAAGGTCCTGAGGTCGACCCCCCAGTACCCACAAAAAAAATAAATAAAAATAACCAACCTTTCTAGCTAATACGCACTAATAAAAATAAACTTGTAAAGTTGTACTACTAGTACTTATTTTTAAATCAAGAAAAAGCTGAATAGGATAGGAAGGTAAAATGTCAAAGTCCTTATTCTCTTCCTGCCTCCTAACTGCCTGACAGGAAAAACTAGTTAACAGTTTAGTCCATACCTTTCTGAGCATTTTCTGTAAATATGCAAACATGTACATGCACTTTATTTTTTATATAACTAGAATCATATTATTTATACCTTTCTGAAAACTACCCTTTTCATTTAACTATATTGCCAAGGAGCCCGACATGGTGCCATGCACCTATGGTCCCAGCACTCAGGAGGCTGAGGCAGGAGGATCACTTGAGCTCATGAGTTTAAGGCCAGTCTGGGCAATATAACACTGTCTCTAAATAAATAAGTATATATTATATAGGGTTTTTTGGTCTTTGGATGTGGTACTAAGGATTAAACCCAGGGCCTTTACACTGAGCTACAGCTCCACTCCCCCCTTTCTCATTTTTAAAGAGGAAAGGTTTATTTTAGCTCATAGTTTGTAGAGGTTTCAGACCACAGTCACCTGGCTTTTTAAATTTTTGAGACAGGGTCTTGCCAAGTTCCCAGGCTGGGCTGTAATTTGCAGTCTTTCTGCCTCAGCCTCACAGAGTGCTGGCATTAGAGGCATGATATACCACCACACCCAGTTTATTATTTTTTAATTGACAAAAATTATACATAATAGCTCTTTTTTTTGGAGGGGATGTACTGGGGTTCAAATAAGGACCTTCACACTGAGCTACATCCTCAGCCCTTTTTAGTTTTCATTTTGTGACAGGGTCTCGCTAAATTTCTCAGACTGGGCTCTAACTTTCAGTCCTTCTGCCTCAGCTGGGATTACAGGTGTGCACCACTATGCGTTGCTTTATACTATTCTGTTATAGATATACTGGGATTTATTTTTTCTGCAGTACTGGAAATTGAACCCAGGGCTTTCACACTGAACTACATTCCCAGGCCTTTTGATTTTTATTTTCAGACAGGGTCTCACTAAATTGAACAGGCTGGACTCAAACTTGCGATCTTCCTCCTTCAGCCTCTCAGAGCACTGAGATTACAGGTATCTGTCACCATGTCTGGTGATATACCATGACTGTTTAAACTGGTATCAATATAATTTTTATAAAAGAAGAAATGGATTTGCATGACAAAACAGATGAAAATAACTCAGTTTCACCGGGCATGGTGGCGCACGCCTGTAATCCCAGCACTTGGGAGGCTGAGGCAGGAGGATCAAGGCCAGCCTGGGCTACATAGTGAGTTCAAGGCCAGCCTGCACTACACAGCAAGAGCCTGTCTCAAAAAAACAAAAACAAAAACAAAAAAACCCTCAGTCTTAAAGGGCAAAAAATAAGGGGTAAGCTTTCCTCCCTTCTCTCTTCAGCTCGTTTCATTCTCTGGAATTTCTGATAATAGCTCTTCCAGTGGCAAGCATAATACATGCCGTCAGTGGACAGTGTCTGCTGACTCTCTGGCAATAAATGTGAAGGATTTAGTTAATTATCTCATTTCCCAACTCTTCCTCCTTTTACCTCCTGGTGTTGTAAGATGTATTATTTTTAGCTAGGTATGGTGGAACATACATTAATACCAGGACTGTGGGAAGCTGAGGCAGGAGGATCCACTTTTGAGCCCAGCCTGGGCATCTCAGCCACTTAGGGAGACTCCGTCTCAAAATAAATTTAAAAGGGCTGGAGATGCAGCTCAGTGTGAAGTCCTTGGGTTCAGAAGTCCCTAGTTCCAGAAAAAAAGAAAAGGGAAAGGAACAGAAAAAGAAAATATGTTATTATTTTTAGTTCTGGAGCTCCCTAACATTAAACCTGGTGTCAACCTCTACTCCCTGATTTTCACCTCCGCATTGTCTATTGAGCGTCATTCATGGGGAAGAAAAATATGGCTCACTTCCCTCCACCCCCCTACGTCATCAAGGTGTGTGCTTTTTGTTGTATTAATATAATGCCTCTGTTCTAAAAATTGAAAACTAATAAACAGCATTTTAACTATATGTATATGAAAAATCTTTCAGGCATAAATTCGAAGCAAGTCCTCTTCTAATTCCTTCTTCATTCCTTCACTTCCGGGCCACACTCAGCCACTTGTGTGCATGTGCACGTGTTTGTCTTTCTTGGATTCTTTTTCCCTTTGGTGGAGTGTACTCCCCCTCAGTGTTTTCATAGAAGAGGACAATCTTTTGATTCTTGTATACCTGAAAATATCTTCTACACTCACTCAATTTTACTTTCACCTGCTCTGGGCTTTTTTTCCCCCCAATACTAGAGGTTGAACCCAGGGCCTTCACACTGACCTACATCTTCAGCCTTTTTTCAAATTCTGAGGGAGGATCTCACTAAGTTGCTTAGGCTGGGATTGAACTTGTGACTCTTCTGCCTCAGCTTCCCAGAGTGCTACAAATACAGGCAGGTGCCACCTGGGTGCTTTGGGCTTGTTTAAACTCACTGTGTAGCCCAGACTGGCTTCAAACTCACAGTGATCCTCCTGCCTCAGCTTCCAAAGTGCTGGGATTACAGGCGTGTGCCCGGCCAGAAAATTTTAAAGATATTATTTCTGTAGTTACCAATTGTGTAATAACTAGTTGATGAAGGAGGAGGGTTTCATGATAGCAAATCACTCTGGTATTTGTCCTGTGCCCCTCCTACATTTTGTGGTACTGAGGATTGAACCTGGAGCCTTTGCACTGAGCTACATACCCACCCCTTTTTTAAACAATCTTTAAAAATTTTGAGACAGGATTTTTTGTTTTGTTTTGATTTGTTTTTTGAGACCAGGTCTCACCATATAGTTCAGGCTGCTTGATCTCACTATGCATACTGGGAGGCACTCATGAGCTCGAGGCCAGCCTGGGCTACATAGTGAGACCCTGTCTCAAAAAACAAACAAACAGGGGGCCGGTGAGATGGCTCAGCGGCTTAAGCGCCTGGCCGGCAAGCGCGAGGGCCCAAGTTCGACTCCCGGAACCCACATACGAAAAAGGGGCTGGTGATATCGCTCAGCGGCACGGGCACCTGCTGGCGCGCGAGGTCCTGAGGTCGACCCCCCGGTACCCACAAAACAAACAAACAAACAACAAAAAAAAACCCACACCAAAAAAAAAAAAAAAAAAATTGGGGTGGTGTAGCTCAGCAGCATGGCACCTGCCTGGCAAGTGCAAAGTCCTGAATTCGATTCCCGGTTCAAAAAAAAAAAAAAACTCTTAACCCCCCCAAAAAAATTTATCACAGTGTAAGACATTGTCATTAATCTTGCTTCAAATACTCCCCTTGAACTCGCTCATCCCATTGTTCTTGCCTTTTCCTGAGGTCCTCTCTCATGTCCTTAGTTGCCCTGTCGTGGATGCCTTGGTGCCTGAATCCATTCAAAATATTTACCTTTCATGGTCATTTTGATTTGGAGGAAGAGCCTGAAGTTGCAAGGTGCCAGATCTGGTGAATAATGTTTTTTTTTTTTTTTTTTTCCAAAGGGAAAAATAATCCTTTATTTGTGCCACCTGAAAATAATGTTTTTATTTGACAAAAATTGTCATAAATAGTTGGTCAATGAGGGCTGATCATAAAATTCAGTGAATATTTAAAAATTCATTTACAGTAAAAGACGCATTGCCATTAATCCCTCTTGCTTCAAATACCTACCCTATTCTTGGCAATGTGTCTTTTACTGTAATTTTTTTTTTAATTTAAACATTTCACTGTAGCATTCAATTAACCCTTGTGTGTTAACATGAAAGAAAAGCGGACTGGAATCTACAAAGCTTGTATTTGCAGTCAGAAACAAGCTGTGCTCATCCAGCCCTGCTGAAAGGGAAAGCGCTCAAGCTGGTGTCTGCAACCATTGCTGTTTTGCGTGTGTGTGTGTGTGTGTGTGTGTGTACCGGGGGTCGACCTCAGGACCTTGCGTGCCAGCAGGCACCCATGTCGCTGAGCGATATCACCAGCCCTTTTTTCGTATGTGGGTTCCGGGAATCGAACTCGGGCCCTCGCGCTTGCCAGACAGGCGCGTACGCCGCTGAGCCATCTCACCGGCCCAACCATTGCTATTTTCAGAGCAGGAGTTATAATTTTTCTTTTTTTTACTTTTGCGAAATAATTTCTGTATTTCAATTTTATTTTTACAAAAAAGCAAGGAGAATAGGGAGTGGGGAGGCAGGAATCGTGCTTGGTCACCTCTGGGGGGAGAGCGGATGGGCAACAAGAACAAGTCATACTGCGCTTCCCGGTCTTTATTGGGAACAGCGATGAGCAAGGGCGTCCACGCACAGACCCTCAGGGTTCGAGTCAGTGGGGTCAGTGCGTGCAGGCTGGACCACGGGAAAAGAGCCAGATGGACCTCAAGGTGGTGTCCATGAGGAGAAAGGCGGAGGTCGGGCTACTGCGGCCTTGACTCAGGCCCGCCTGTTTGTCCTCATCGTCCTGTCCGGGGCATAAAGTGGCGCCATGTGCTCCAGGGCATGGAGGGGTCCTCAACAAAACACCTGTGGAAACCTCTCCACCACAGGGTCCCACTGCTGGGAACAGGGTGAAGGGAAGCTGGACACAGATGGCTGTGGATCAAACATAAAGTCTATTTCGAAGGCAAATCTTGGCTGGGTAGATAAGGGGATGTCTGAATGGAAACAGAATTGACCCAATTGGAAAATATGGTCTGAGGAAAAATAGGGACCTATGGGATGGATTGGGAACGGGGGTGTCCTCTGATAAGTGCGACAGGAGGAGGTGGTTGGGGCATGAGTGGGGACAAGTGTAAGGGTGGGGGCCTGAGCAGCCGTGGGGGCCAGGGTGGGGACAGAGGTGAGGCCCTTGGATCTCGGTAGGCAGGGGGCTGCCTCTTGGCACCTCGGCCAGGCCGTTCCCTGGCTGGGCCACCTTGGCCCAGCATGTCCAGCAGGGCCTCCATGCCCCAGGCACCGGCCATGTGGGCCAGGAGCAGGCGGGAAAGCTGGTGGTGGGTGTGCTCATTCCCGTTCACCCCAGCTGTCTACAGGCCCTCCACGGTGTGATGGAAATGGAAATTCAAGCACATGGAAGCCATAGCTGATAGCCTTGGTAGAGCTGTAAAAGTTGGCTTCGATGATGAAGTGGTCAGGGGGACCGTCCAGGGCCAGCACGTGCAGGGGAGGAAGCTCGCAGTGATTTTGCTGCCCACAGGCATGGCCGTGCTCCACACCAGGAGGCGAGATTCGGGCAGCACCTGGCCCAGACGCTCAAACAAGGTCTCCAGGCTGTGCAGGTACCTCTTCCGGGAGTTTCAGCCATCCTGGAGATGGTCCAGAGGCAGGAGTTCGTGAGGACCATGTGTGTGCAGTGTGCTCGACGGCCTGCAGCTCCTTCAGGATGGTCTCCACGTGCTCAGAGTACATGCAGGTGAGGATGTAGACGAGCACCAGGTGGTGGCCTGAGCAGAACTGATGGGCCTCGAGGTAGTGGGTGCTGTTTGTTGTGCATGGAGTCTTCCGGCCTCCACTCATCAGCATGTCCTGTTCGAAACTCATCTCCCCCTTGGCCTTGAGCTGCCTGGGAGTGAGCAGGCAGTCTTTCTGCAGTGAGAGCACCAGGTCCTTGTACATGGCCCTCTGCACGGAGTCCCCCAGGATGACCACAAACTTATTATGGGGCAGCTGCTGTAGTTCGAGGCCAGCAGGTGGGTCATGACCTCCTGGCCTAGCTTAGCTCCTTCCAGTGCACCAGGTGGGTCTTCAGATCGCTATGACAGAAGGAGAGAGTGCTGGGAGGGACTCATCCCAGGGCAGGCCACAGTGCAAGGAAGAAGTGGACAAGCAGATGGAGGTGCGGTCTCTGCCCTGGGGCACCTGCCTAGAAGGCAGGCGCCACCAAGCCTGGATGTAAAGTGGGGAGAGACAGCTGGAAGGGAGCCAGAAGCCTTCCTTAGTTGGGCTGTACTTGAAGCTTGGGATCTGACCTCTCAACAAGAGTTATAATATTACACAAAGGTGCCTGTGACCACAAAGTGATCCCCAGGTAAGGACAGACTGGCACTTTAGACCCTTCATCCACCAGCCCCTAACTAGCCTTTTTAGCCTTTGACACTTTACCTAGACCTAAGTGCTTATAGTTCTATTTTTCTTCCCTTTTTCCCTGAGGTCCACTCAGGACCTCGCCCTTGCCAGGCAGGCGCTGTGCCACTGAGCTATATTCCCAGCCCTGTTTTTTTATTTTTTGAGACAAGGTTCCACTTATTTGCTCAGGCCAGCCTTCAGTTTGAAATCCCTCTGCCAAGTAGTGCCAGACTCTACTTGTGGTTTCTTTTCTTTTTGGTGGGGTGGGGGGAAGGCTGGGACTCAAACTCAGGACCTCGCGCTTGCCAGGCAGATGCTGTGCCTGGCCCCTACTTGTGGTTTCTTAAGCTTATCAGGCTAAACATTGGTAAGAATAAAGTGTTAAATCCCAAATAGATAAAGCTGCTTTCAAATCACTAAGAACAAAAGTAAACACAGTAAACTGGTGGCCCATGCCTGTAATCCCAGCACTTAGGAGGCTGAGGCATGAGGATTGCCATGAGTTCAAGGCCAGTCTGGACTACCTAGCAACTCTCAAAAAAAAAGCAGACAGACAGATAGAAAGAAAGTAAACATCTAATAGAAAAATAGGAATGGACACAAACAGGCAATTTCAAAAAACATGCAAATTCCAGTAGAAATACGAAAGACAGTCTCACTAGTAATCAAAGAAATGAAAATTGAAACAAGAATGAGGTACTGTTATTTGACTATCAAAATGACAAAAATTATTTATCAACATTGATATAGGGAATTGGGCATTCATATTTGTATTGGGAATATAAACTGCTTCTACCTTTTTGGAAGTTTGCAGTGTCTATCAACAGTCTTTTTTTTTTTTTTTTTTTTGTGGGTACCGGGGGGTCGACCTCAGGACCTCGCGCGCCAGCAGGCGCCCGTGCCGCTGAGCGATATCACCGGCTCCTTTTTTCGTATGTGGGATCCGGGAGTCGAACTCGGGCCCTTGCGCTTGCCAGGCAGGCACTTACGCCACTGAGCCATCTCACCAGCCCCCATCAACAGTCTTAAAATATGGTTTATTGTTAACTCTGCAATACGCATTTAGAAATTTACATAAAGAAAATGGCTGGACAAACAATTTTAAAATGTATTAGCAAGGATTTACTGCAGCATCATTCATGGTAGTGAAAAGTTGTCAACAACCCAAATTAGACACAGACATATATATATCTGTATTGCCGGGAGTTCCTAAATGCAGAATCTCAGGCCCCCCTTCAGATGGCTGAATCAGAATTTACATTGGTATGAGCATTAGATTGTTACTTATTTTATTTTTTTTTGGTTTTTTGAGATAGGGTCTCACTCTGTAGTGCAGGCTGGCCTTGAACTATGTAG
This sequence comes from Erethizon dorsatum, assembly GCA_028451465.1. Lineage (NCBI taxonomy): Eukaryota > Metazoa > Chordata > Mammalia > Rodentia > Erethizontidae > Erethizon > Erethizon dorsatum. The sequence goes on along the minus strand of CM051827.1, from coordinate 100,039,285 downwards.
CCCAGCCTGGCCTTGAACTCACAGCGATCCTCCTGCCTTGGGCTATCAAGTGCTGGGACTATAGGCCTGCGCCACCAGGCCCAGCATTTGTATGAGCATTAGAAATAGAGAAGCTTTAGCTGGGCATGGTGGCACACCTGTAATCCCAGCACTGGGGAGGCTGAAGTAGGAGGATCACTGAGAGTTTGATGCCAGCCTGGACTACATAGTGAGTTCAAGTCCAGTTTGAACTACACAGTGAGACCCTGTCTAAAAAAAAAAAAAGAAAAAGAAAATAGGAAAAGAGCACTGCACAGATATACACCAAAATATTAGCAGTGATTTTTCCTACAGGTGTGAGGTTCTCTATTTTAAACAAATTTTCTAGCTTTCTGATCCTGACATTTACTTTTTGATTTTGTTTTTGGTACCGGGAATCGAACTCAGAACCTCGCACTTGCCAGGCAGGCGCTGTGCCACTGAGCTATATCCCCAGCCCTTTTTTTTTTTTTTTTTTAATAAGGCTGTGTCAGAAAAATAGGTCATTGTACAGGTGCGGATGTTATTTCCTCTGCCTCGATGCCCTTCCTGGCACATCGCACCCAAAATCAAGTGCTCTAGGGTCCCTCCTTGGCCCCTGCCTTCCCCGTCCTCCGCCTGTGTAGTCTGTGCTGCTGGTCCAGCAACCACAGCCCTGTGCTGAAATTATTATTCTTACTTCTTCAGCTGTTCAAATAGTAACACAGGAAGAACACCAAGGAGAGTATCCAGGTTGCAATGCAGAAATGCAGTGTGAGTATGGGAGTAATTATGGTTTCATGTTTCCTCCGCTCAACTGCGGAGCTGAGAGCCAGGACCACAGCTCACTCGCCTCCTTGCTGAGAGTTAACCGAAGTAGGGCGGGACGCTCAGTTCAAAGCGTTTCCTAGGTGGATGGAACAGATGTCTGGTTTGGCCCAAGGTGAAAAGTAAACCTTACATCAGAAGGAATTAGGGCTGGAGCTCAGTGCTCAGAATCCCCACTCACAGCTCCTCAGAGGTCCTCTTTACGCCCACTTTGAACTCGCATCCTAGTGGGCTGCAGTAGGGCATCCCAGCCCTGTCACTTCAGCCAAGAAGAGACCTGCGCCAGCACCGCAGTTCCATTTCTCCTGAGCTGCTTTTCCCTCCCGGTCCTCCACGCCAACATGTCGGAAAGGCTCAAATGGAGGTTTACCAAGCATGGACATGTTTTAAATAAATAAGGATTACCCAGGACCTGAAGGAAACTTTAATTGTTCTGGGTTTGCTTTTTTACTTTTTGTTTTGTTTCTGTTTTTTTTTTTTTTTTTTTTGTGGGTACCGGGGGGTCGACCTCAGGACCTCGCGCGCCAGCAGGCGCCCGTGCCGCTGAGCAATATCACCGGCCCCTTTTTCGTATGTGGGTTCCGGGAGTCGAACTCGGGCCCTCGCGCTTGCCGGGCAGGTGCTTAAGCTGCTGAGCCATCTCACCGGCCCTTGTTTCTGTTTTTGAGACAGGGTTTTGCTATGTAGTTCAGGCTGGCTTTGAACTCACTATAGTTTAGGGTGGTCTTGAACTCCTGGCAATCCTCCTGCCTCAGCCTTCCAAGTGCTAGGATTACAGGTGTGCACCACCACACTGGGACTGAATAAATTTTTTTTTTTTTTTTGTGGGTACCGGGAGTCGACCTCAGGACCTCGTGCACCAGCAGGCGTCCGTGCCGCTGAGTGATATCACCAGACCTTTTTTCGTATGTGGGATCCGGGAGTCGAACTCGGGCCCTCGCGCTTGCCAGGCAGGCGCTTACACTGCTGAGCCATCTCACCGGCCCCTGAATAAATGTTAAGTGGGAGTACTCCTCAGTCTTCCCCAAAGACCTTGTGTCCCAGACCTTTGAACGTGGCCAGCCCTTTCTCACCTGCTCTTCGGCGTGTTTTCAGGGCACTCTCTGCAGTTACTGGATTTACATGGTCTATACCTACTACGTGCTGGAACACCTTGGCATCACTAAGTGTCACTAATAACACCTGCTAGCATCACCAAGCCCTGCTGATCCTCCCATCCCCCTTCTGGGGATAGGGACCGAACCCACGGCCTTACACATGCTAAGCAAGTGTTCTACTGAGCCACATCCCCATCCCTTTACTTAAATTTAAAAAATTTCTCAGCAAGGCTTCTTGTGCCTTTGCTGGGAATACTGGGCCATCCTCTACGGAGCACAGAAAACAAACCAGAGCTCGGAAGTAAAATGATGCTTTTGTTGAACATTGGAAGTCAGGGTATTTGTGGGTGTGTGTGTCTGACTCTAAGCATTTTTATATTTGCATTTCTCTATTTCATAGGGTACAAGGCCTGATCTTTCCAACTGATCTTGCCTACAAGGCAGAGTTCAGGCCCATTCTCTTTCTTCCTTACAAGGACGGCACTGGCCAAGCAACCCCTCCACTGAACCTGGCTGAGCAGGGCAGTTGCTGGATTACTTTCCTGGCTTCTTTCCTGGCAGCACTTAGTCCAGAGCCTCTCACGGTACCTGGGAAGAGTATTTCTTTCCAGCAGCTTGGGCCACAGGCAGACGTGGGGTCTGACTGACCCAGAGGTGAAGGCCAAAGGCACCGTTCATATATAGAGGCCTTCCTTTTGCTTATTTGTCCAGTTCATCCTTCACACTTTATTCAACATATATTCTCATTTCAAGTGACTTCACTTCTTAGTACCTTAATTTCCTCAGCTCTAAATGGGGTAATAGTGCCAACTTCAGAAGTTCGTTATGTGGATGAAATTAAGGATTATCATTCACTCACTCAACAAGTCGTGGGCGTACATAAAGAGCCAGGGCTGTCTAAGGGCTAAGGACAGTGGTGACCAAGAGACACCCCCCTTGGAGCAGACCCTCAAGGAGCGGACATGCTAACGGGCAGAAGAAAACAACAGAACAATAAAAGCAGCATACAGTGGTCCTCAGGAAGGGCTTCACTAAGGAAGAGACATTTCAGCAAGGCCCTGAGGAGCAGGACAGTCACAGCTGAGCACTGGAAGAGAGGTGCGGGATGAGATGCTCCAGGGTGGAAGGACCTGGCTTCTGTCCAAAGTGAGCTGGGAAGTCTGGATGGCTTGAAGACCAGGAGTAACAGGATCTGGCTTCTGATAGGAAACAGTCACTCTGTCTGCTGCCTGGAGATGGCAGGGGGCAAGTTGCAGGGCCGATGATTAGCTTGAGAGTTTATCCTATTCAGAGTACAGATGTGGGCTAGGTGGAGGCAGTGGAAGTGGAGAGAAATCCTGAGTTCTGGGTATTATTTTGGATGCAAATCAGAACTATGTTCATATTCATGTCAAAGCACCAAAAAGCACAATTCATAAAATAAATTGATAAGTCATATCAAAATTAAAAACTCTTGTGCTTCAAAAGACACTGTAAAGAAATGGAAAAGACAAGTCACAGGATGAGGGAAAATATTTATAAAGCCTGTATCTGATAAAGGCTTGTATCCAGAATATAGAAAGAACCCTTGCAACCCAATAATTCAAACCACCCAATTAAAAAACGCACAAAAGATTTGAATAGACATTTCCCAAACCAGATATATGAATGGCTAATAAGGACATAAAAAGATGCTCAACACCATTAGTCATTAGGGAAATGCAAATTAAGACCACAATGAGATACTACTTCATGCCCACTAGAATGGATACAATCAGAAAGACAGACAATCTGACAAGGGCACGGAAAAATGCAAATCCTCATATATTGTTGATGGGAATGTAAAATGGTACAGCCACTTTACAAAACAGATTGGCAGTTTCTTAAAAAGATAAACATAAATTTACTATACAATCCAGCAATTATTCCACACCTAGTTATCTGCCCAAGAGAAACAGAAACATACTATCTACACAAAGACTTGTACGTAAATGTTCATAGCAGCCCTATTCAAAAACAGCCAGGGTCGGTGAGATGGCTCAGGGGCGTAAGCGCCTGCCTGGCAAGCGCGACCCGAGTTTGACTCCCGGAACCTACATACGAGAAAAGGGCTGGTGATATCGCTCAGTGGCACGGGCGCCTGCTGGCACGCGAGGTCCTGAGGTCGACCCCCAGCACCCACAAAACAAAACAAAACAAAAAAACCCAGCCAAAAAGGGGAAACAATCCAAATATCAATCAGCACTACAATGGGATACTGTTCGACGATAAAAAGGAAGGGAATACTACTGTATGCTGCAACACGGGTGAATCTAAAAAAAAGAAAGAAAAATGCTCAGTGAAAGAAGCCAGACACAAAAGACTCCATATTCCATGGCTCTATTTCTATAAAGTGTTCAGAAAAGGTAAATCTATACAGAGCGGATTAATGGTTACCTGGGGTTGGGGGTGGGAACAGAGATTAACCGTAACTAGGTATGAGGTGGTGAGTTTTACTGAGGTGACAGAAATGTTCCAAAACTGAATTGGGTAAATCTCGGTAAATATATTTAAAAGTTACTAAATTATATCCTTGAAAAGGAAAATGTTAGCCAGGTATAGTCTATAATCCCAGCACTCTGGGAGAATGAGGAAAAGGATCACAAATTCAAGCCCAGCCTGAGTAATTTAGGAAGACCCTGTCTCAAAAAATTAAAAGGACTGGGTGTGGTGGCGCACGCCTGTAATCCCAGCACTTGGGAGGCTGAGGCAGGAGGATCTCTGCAAACTGGAGTCCAGCCTGGACTACAAAGTGAGTTCAAGGCCAACCTGAACTACATAGCAAGACCCTCACAAAGACAAAAAAAAAAAAAAAAAAAGAAGAAGAAAAGCCAGGGACATACCCCAGTGTGAAGGCCCCGGGTTCAATCTCCAGAATCTAAAAAACAAAAAACGGATAAAGCAAATGTAAACAATTTTTGTGTGTATAAAGCATTTAGCTCAACATCACATTTGCAATTTTTTGTTTGCTTTTTTGAGACAGGGTCTCACTATGTGGTTCAACTTGGGCTTTAACTCACTATGTAGCCCAGGCTGGCCTCAAACTTGAGGCGACTCTCCTGCTTCAGCCTCCCAAGTTCTGGCATTACAGGTGTGCACCACCACACCTGACTATAGTTTACTTTGTTTGTTTGTTTTGAGACAGGGTCTTGCTGTGTAGTTCAGGCTGGCCTTGAACTCACTATGTAGCCAAGGCTGGCCTTGAACTCACTTTGTAGCCCAGGTGGGCCTCACACTCGCAGCAATTCTCCTGCCTCAGCCTCCCCAGTGTTAGGACTACAGGTCTGCAACACCACGTCCAGCTATTTTTTATTTTTTGAAAAAGGGTCTTGCTATGCAGTCCAGGCTGGCTTCGAACTTGCAGCGATCCTCTTGCCTCAGCCTCCAAAATGCTGGGATAACAGGCGTGTGCCACCATGCCTGGCAAGAGACTGGTTTTGAAAACAGGTGTGACTTCAGATTGCTCTTTCCAGGACACTACACGATCACTCATTCATGGCTAAGACTCACATTTTCCCATGTCTCTGCTCGTGGGTATTTACATTTGTTTGACCCATGAGTGTCTTGTGATGCCTCCTTCCCCATCCCCCTGACAAGATGGGAACTCCTTGGGGCTACTCACTACCCCTCAGGAACTGCTTCTAATGACTTCTAGGAACCCCCTCGCGCTCACGAGCGCCCCTAATGATTCTCAGACCGCCCCCCGCCCCCGCCCCAAGAGCTGCTCCTAATAACCTCCGAATCCCCGCTCAGTGCAGAACTACCTCTAATGACCTTAGGAATAGACCCTCCCTCCGGCTCTGCTCTAATGACCCCCGGGGCTCCGTCTCCCGCGGGAACGGCTTCCTTCAGGTACTGGCCCTGCTCGCCGGCTGCTGAGGGGGTTCCACCCACGTAGGCCTTTTGTTTTAAAAACCGAGACTAACCTGGGCAAACCCGGATAAGATGGTCCCCTTCTCAGGGCTCCTGGATTCCGAAAGCTTCCCAAAGGGCCCCCATCATCTTTTCACCTCAGGCAAACGGGCTACTCACCGCAAGAAAATTCGGACCCCACTTTCGTTAGACCTCCTACGAAACCTCCAGGCCCTGACCCACCTACTCGGCCAGCCCACTTCTGGGTCCTCCACCTCTTTCAACCCTGATTGGTTAAAAGAGCCTGAAGCCCATTTATGATTGGCCAACTCCACGATTCAGCCCAGATGCTCAGTGGCCGTGGTCCCCAGTGGTACACCGTTTCCTCCTGGCAACAAACTCTGCCGGCTTTCATAGGCTGACCAGATTATATGCCCGGAGTTTGGGGCGGTTGCAGCGCGTGCTCGTTGGCTGTTTGAGAGCTTGCAGCCGCCTTTGGATTGGTTGACTCTGAGGGACGCTGTGCGGTTGCGCAGAGGCTGACTCTCGAGGAGGCGGAGTTTCGTCTTTTCGCCTGGTGGAAAAGCAGTAGGATCGGCTAGTGGCGACAGTAGAAATCGAGCCTGAGCCCTGCTGGGGCTTTGGGCTTTAGGTGAGAAACACTGAAATTTGGATTATTTTTGGGTTTTTTGTTGCTGCAGCCGTGACCCTGAGCTTCGGTGGGGGAGGGGCAGCGGGGGTGGTTCTTTCTGTGTCGAGTGATCGGCGTGTGTCTGGGCGAATAGGAGAAGGAGTTTATAAAGTCAGTCCTGAGATTGGCTCTTTCCAATCTCTTTGTGGCCAATGGGCGTCGGGAGAGGGGGGCGGGTCCACTGGGCCTTATTTTCTTCTTCCTGCAGCCGGGCCCCACTGGCCCAGGCGGCGGGGCCGAGAGGGGCTGGACTTTTACGCGGTGAGGTTCGAGGACCTGGGAAATCGGGCTGCCTTTGGATGGTTACGCACGGAAGCGGCTGCCTGGGGAGGGTGGGGGAGTTCGAGGTAGTTGTTAGTAGCAGCTGCCTTTATGGGATGGTTAGGCACCGGGCCTAGTGCTTAGCGTTTCGCTTGCATCATCTGAGTTAATCATAGCAACCCTGAAGGGCAAGGGGTTGGGATCCCCATTTTACAGGTGGAGAAACTGAGAACCAACTCACACAGCCAAGGTCATTCCGCTAATAAATGGCGAAGACCGGCTCTGTATTCAGAGTTCTGACTGTGGAGCCGGTGCTCTTGAAATACTCGGCTTTGTTGCTGGGTGCGGGAGAGGTGTCATGGGCCAGGATCTTTCCCTTAGGGAATAGGTCGGGGGAAGGGAGGCCTAGGGGTCGAGGGAGGGGGTAACAACTGAGGCGAGGGTGAGGAAATCAGTTATTCAACAGTTACTGAGTGCTTACTCTGCCCTACATTGTTCTGGGTTCTGTGCATACAAAGATGAATAGAGCCAGAGGCGAATGAAGCTCCACGTCCCTTTCAAAACCCCGGATTGGGGGCCTCCATCCTGTATCCACACGATGATATATTTTTATAAAATTTACAAAAGTAAGACATTTTGGATTTTTTTAAAGAGGCGCCCCTCCCCCCAAATTGATTAAACTTCAGGTTCCTCCACACTTGGATATGCCCTTGCAAAGGACGAGGTCCAGGTGGAGATGAAGATTTAGGCAGTGTAGAGTGATGCAAAGTGCACTAGGGGTGTATTTCCTGGTATGTAAAACAGTGATAATAGTGTACCTGCCATGCAAAGTTCATGAAATGCACCTGCCCAGAAATACTTTATTTTGGGTGGAGTGGAAGCCTAAGAGTTGTGGGTAGTGGGCTTTGTCTTCCACCTTAGTTTTGCTCCAGGCTATCTCCCAGATATGTTACTAGATTGCCGGTGGGTTGGTGGTGCTTCGACTGTCTTGGGTTTGGGCCCTGTCCCTGCTCTGCTCCTGGGCCCTTGGTGAGGAGCTTCAGTAGAGGAAAGGGCAGTGTGAATGGGCTCTGCTAGGCTGGTGTGCTTTATCCTTTTTTTTTTTTTTTTTTTTTTTTTTTGTGTTTTTTTGAGACAAGGTCTCGCTATGCAGTTCAGGCTGGCCTTGAGCTCGCTTTGTAGCCCAGGCTGGCCTCGAACTGGAAACGATTCTTCTGCCTCAGCCTCCCGAGTTCTGGGATTACAGGCATGCACCACCACGCCCAGCTTGCTTTATCCTTTTTCAGTTGAAATGGTCTGTTGCAGTGATGGTGAACCTTTTAGAGCTTTCAGTGATACAAACAGCCCATCATGGCACATGTACCAGAGGTTTACTGCCACTGGTCTATTATGTTATTAAGCAATGGGGTATACCTACTTAGCTGGGGTTCCCATTTTTAAAAAATCAGTTACTGGGCCGGTGAGATGGCTCAGCGGCTTAAGTGCCTGCCCGGCAAGCGCGAGGGCCCGAGTTTGACTCCCGGATCCCACATACGAAAAAAGGGGCCGGTGATATCGCTCAGCGGCACGGGCGCCTGCTGGCGCGCGAGGTCCTGAGGTCGACCCCCCAGTACCCACAAAAAAAAAAAAAAAAAAAATCAGTTACTGTATTTATTTTGCTTTCTGCAGTCCAATTAGAAAGTTTGCCCTGTGTTGCCAATTTATTGCCTATTTAAATTTTGTCCTTTGGTTTCTGAGTACAGTGCAAATGAACTTAAGTTTAAGTACTGCTGAAATTGTACTTTTGGTTTAGGTACGAGGACAGTTTCACTATAGGGTTTTTAAATTGTGCTTGGTGTGGTGGTGCACACCTGTAATTCCAGCACTGAGGAAGCTGAGGCAGGAGGATTGCTGTGAGTTGCAGGCCAGCCTGGAATACACAGTGAGACATAGTGAGACCCTGTCTCAAAAATAAAAACTGGGTCCTTAGTTCAATTCTCAGTACCAAAAAAAAACTCAAAACAAAATTGTAAGTCATGCTGCAAATACTTTTTAACTTTTTTTTTTGAGAAAGGGTCTTGCTATGTTGTTCAGGCTGGCCTTGACTTCACTGTATAGCTCCGGTTGGCCTTGAACTCACAGTGAACTCCTGCCTTAATTTCCTGAGTGCTGGGATTACAGGCATGTGCCACCATGTCCTGCTACTTTTTAACTCCTTTTTTTTTTTTGTGCGGGTACCGGGGGTCGAACTCAGGACCTCACACGCCAGCAGGCGCCGGTGCCGCTGAGCGATATCACCAGCTCTTTTTTCGTATGTGGGTACTGGGAGTCAAACTCAGGACCTCGCGCTTGCCAGGCAGGCGCTTATGCCGCTGAGCTATCACACCGGCCCTACTTTTTAACTCTTAAACTTTGTAATTTTGTAGCCAAGTTAATTTTTAGAATCCTGTTCTAAGTTTGTGCCCTAGAAAAGAGCACATTGTTTACTTTTAAAATCAGATTGTAGTATATTATGTTTAATATGGTAAGAAGTGATTATCAAGATGTAAGTGAGATGTAAATACAGGAGTAACTTCAAAATCAGAATGTGGGCAGGTCAGCTGTAAGACCAACTAAGACTTAGTTTTCTTTGTGGCTGAAACAATGTCCTGTTTAAATGAATTTGAATAGGTGTAATTTTAATACATCAGATTCTTTTGAAGCAGCAGCTTTTCTCCTGTGTGTACTTCCAGTTCATTTAAATGACTTTCCTGGAGGCAGTTTCCAGGTGTGAGGTCTTAATGCTTCTTCAGAATTTTCTGCATTATGTTAACTATTTTCAGCACTGACATTGCCAGCATTTAATTTTAATAATATTTTGTATAATTTTATGTGCTTAATGTACTTCTTTAGATTGTTCTTTAACCAAAGTGACCTCAGAAAGGAGGGAAAATGGCTTCTGAATCTGAAACCCTGAATCCCAGTGCTCGGATAATGACCTTTTACCCAACCATGGACGAGTTCCGGAACTTCAGTCGATACATTGCCTACATTGAATCTCAAGGAGCTCACAGGGCTGGGTTAGCCAAGGTAAGGGGTAGGATTGTTTAATGCCTTTTGTGACCTGGTGGCACTAAGATTTTTCCTCCACATGAGGTCCAGAACTGAGTCTCACTGAAAGTTGGGTGGGGCAGTGACTTAGTATGTTGTTTCATTTGCAAATTAATTTCCGGTTGTTAACATTGAAAAGCATCTGTTTTTTTAGGTAAGAGGAAAGCTGCTTGAGTGGGGCATGGTATCACATGCCCGTAATCCCAGCACTCAGGAGGCTGAGGCAGGAGGATCGTTTTGAGTTCAAAGCCAGCCTGGGCTACATAGTGAGTCCAAGGCCAGCCTGGCCTACATAGCAAGACCCTATCTCAAAAAACTCAAAAGCAAAACAAAAACAAACAAAGAGGAAAGCTGTTTGGAATGTTCCCAAAGGACCTGGAAGGAACCAGAGTTTCCAGACCTTGCCTTGGTCCTTGGGGTGGAGCTGGGTGCCTAGTGGTTTTTATGTACTACTTTTTTTTTTTTTTTTTTTTGAGACAGGGTCTCACTGTGTAGTTCAGGGTGGCCTTGAACTCACTATGTAGCCCAGGCTGCCCTTGAACTGGTGATACTCCTGCCTCAGCCTCCCAAGTGCTGGGATTAAAGGAGTGGGCCACCACACCTGGCCTTCTTCATGTGAGTCGAATTAGTTCTATTTTTTCATGATTCAAATCAGCTTTTCCTATATTTTGTTACAATTAAGTTCTGAGTCCCTAAAGCATTGAATGATTGCATTTCTGGAAGGATCTTCAAGAAACTGAAAGTTAAGGGACTCAGTCTGCCAGGAAGAAACTTTTTCTTCTGCATTAGCTATTTAAATTTCTTACCACGTGTATGTGTCACTTTTTCAATATTAAAAAAAAAAAAAGCAAAGACATTGATTACAAAACTGAGGCACAGGGCCGGTGAGATGGCTCAGCGGTTTAAGCGCCTGCCCAGCAAGCGCGAGGGCCCGAGTTCGACTCCCGGATCCCACATACGAAAAAGGGGCCGGTGATATCGCTCAGTGGCACGGGCGCCTGCTGGTGCGCGAGGTCCTGAGGTCGACCCCCGGTACCCACAAAAAAAAAAAAAAAAAAAAAAACCTGAGGCACAGGCTTGGAATACTGAGGCACAGGAACATCTTTAGTCCTACCTGCAGAGAGGGCTGCTGCTGGATTCACTAGCAGGTAGGCGCTGCAAGGCCTGCCGTGCAGCTCTTCAGCACTTTTTGTTCGTTTCTTTGTTTATACCGTATTAAATGAAAAATGGCACAAAAAATCCTGTTACAGAAGTTTTATAAAGGCTAATCTTCATCTGCCTTTTCCAGTGTCATCTCCTTAAGGGAATCGTGCTATTAGCTCCTGCCACACCTTTTTCTCTGCTTGCATGTGTAGTATGGGCGCTTATGGAATGTGTATTGTAATTTAACACACATAGATGCTGTTTTGTTTTTACGAGAGAATGGCTCAAGTTGGAGGCCAGCCTGAGCTACAGAGTGAGACCCTGTCTCAAAAAACCGAAAAAAAAAGAGTGAGAATGGATCGTGCTGTATATTCCTGTGTTGGCTCATTGTTTTTTTCTCATGGTAACTTGTTAATTTATTACTTTTGCTATAGAAATATACTTATGGGTGAAAACAAAATGATAGCAAAGGTAGACAGAGGCTCATCCCACCTCTTTCCCCATACTTTCATGTGTATATATACATATATATGTATATATATATATGTGTGTGTATATATACGTATTTTTATTCTCCTTTTTTTTTAATTTTTGAGACAAGGTCTTGGTATGTAGTTCAGGCTGGGCTTGAACTGTGTAGCCCAGGCTGCCCTCAGACCTGCAGTGATCCTCCTGCCTCAGCCTTCCAAGTGCTAGGATTATAGGCATGTGCCACCACACCCAGCTTATTTTCTCCTTTACATAAAATGGAACATACAGTATTCATTAATTAAAAAAAAGCTGTATAGTGTTTCATAGGGTGGATCTACCTTAATTTATTCAAGATTAAGTGTTTTTTTTTTTTAATGTGGGTACCAGGAGTCTACCTCAGGACCTCGTGCTTGCCAGCAAGCGCTTGTGCCGCTGAGCGATATCACCGGTCCCTTTTTTCCTTTATGTGGGTACTGGGAGTCAAACTCAGGACCTCGCACTTGCCAGGCAGGCACTTATGCCACTGAGCTACCTCACCAACCCAAGATTAAGTTTTTTATTTTTATTTTTTTATTTTATTTTATTTTTTTTTTGTGGGTACCGGGGGTTCGACCTCAGGGCCTCGCGCGCCAGCAGGCGCCCGTGCCACTGAGCGATATCACCGGCCCCTTTTTCGTATGTGGGATCCGGGAGTCGAACTCGGGCCCTCGCGCTTGCCGGGCAGGCGCTTAAGCCGCTGAGCCATCTCACCGGCCCTATTTTTTTTTTTTTTTGAGACAGGTTTTTGCTGTGTAGTCCAGGCTGGCCTCAAACTCAGAGTGATCCTCCTGCGTCAGCCTCCTAAGTGCTGGGATTATAGGTGTGCATCACCACATCTGGATCCAAGATTAAGTTTTTAAGGGTTGGGGATACAGTTTAGTGATAGAGCACTTGGCTAGCATGTCCATCTCTAGCACATCAAAACAAAACAAAAAGGGGTACAAGATTAGGCTTTTAAGACTGTTAAGCTTTTTGGTGCTTTAAATACCCTCACTCTACTCTTGAGTGCGTCCTGTGTCTACCTCTAGTAAATCCTTCTCTTGTCTCTGGAAAAGAAAAGTTAAGCTTTTTGTAACTATACTGCTGCTGGTGTGTGAAAGTTGACCAAGTAAATAAAATTAGGTTTTGCCTTTTACTTTTTTTTTTTTAAATAAAGAAAACAGTGGGCTGTTAGGTTGAGAGAGAACAGCTCTTCAACCTGGGAAGATACTGAAGCTGAGAACAAGTATTTATTACAGACTTTAGGTCATTGCAACTAGGCAGCTAATTGGTAGCAGAGCTGGATCAGGGTTAGTGTGGCAGTGTCAATTTCTATGTTTGGATTAGCATGCTTAAGTGAAAGTCCCTTTCTAGTAAAATGGACTCTTTGGCTCATAGCCTACACACTTGTTGAATTCTGGCTTACCAGTTTTTGTCTGTTTATTTTTGTGTTCACTGTAGGTTGTCCCCCCAAAAGAGTGGAAGCCACGAGCATCCTATGATGATATTGATGACCTGGTCATTCCTGCACCCATCCAGCAGCTGGTGACGGGGCAGTCTGGCCTCTTTACTCAGTACAACATACAGAAGAAAGCCATGACGGTTCGAGAATTCCGCAAGATTGCCAACAGTGATAAGTGAGTGGAAGTACTTTCCCTGTCACGGCATCTAGGACCTAGCATCTCATTCTCATAGGTGTCTCCAAGATTACTTCTGTCCTACTAAAGAACAGTTTCATCAGTTCTAACTTCTGTTTCCCTTTCTGCTTTTTTCTGTTTTTTATTTTTTTATTTTTTTAATGGTACTGAGGATTGAACCCAGGGCTTTTGCACCGACCTATATCCCAGTTGTTTTAATTTTATTTTTATTTTTTTGAGATGGATCTTGCTAAATCACTAAATTGCCCATGCTGGGGTCAAACTTGGAATCTGCCTCAGCCTCTCAGAGTATGGGGTTTCAGACACATACCACCAAGGCCTGGCTGGCTCTTTTTATAGAACCATTTCCTCCTCTCAGTTCTGTGTTCCAGTCTAAACATGTCCTTATTCTTATATAAAGTAGTTTCATTATTCCATCAGAAATGGTAATGTATTAAAAACTTTAATTTCTTTCACTGTCCTGGCAAGTGGATGCAGGGCCTCATGTATGCTGGGGAAGTATAGTACCAGGGAGCTGCACCGCCAGCCCTAGAAGTTGGATTACTTTTGACTCTGGTGGCTTCTATAGTTACACAGGAAAAAGTCGGAGATGGTTCCAAAAGAGGTTTTGCTGGATGTATTGATGCCACCTATTTATCGAAAAGTGGTTTTAGGGCCAGTGAGATGGCTCAGCGGCTTAAGTGCCTGCCCGGCAAGCGCAAGGGCCCGAGTTCGACTCCCGGAACCCACATAGGAAAAAGGGGCCGGTGATATCGCTCAGCGGCACAGGTGCCTCCTGGCGCGCGAGGTCCTGAGGTCGACCCCCCCCCCCCGGTACCCACAAAAAAAAAAAAAAAAAAAAAAGAAAAGTGGTTTTAGCAGTTTCAGTTTTATCTTGGGATTCTGCATCTTTAGTCATTGCCACACTGCTCACTGCTTACCATTGCTGTCTCATTTCTGTTTTTGTGGTACTGGGGGTTGAACCCAGGGGAGCTCTGCCACTGAGCCACTTCCTCAGCTGTTTTTATTCTGAGACAGGGGCTCTGTCTTAGTTACTTTTCTCTCATTGCTGAGACAAAATACTTGACCCCCAAAGTTAAGGGAGGAAAGGTTTATTTAAGCTCACAGTTTGTAGAGGTTTCAGTCCATAATCAGCTGGCTCCAAGGCAGGCTGGCGCGTGGCAGAAGACAACAGTTCATGCTGATAGAAAACAGCAAAAGCGACAAGGGAAGCAAAAGGACAAGCCTCTTTCTGTCCCTTATATTGTATGCAGGCTACCTGCTATAGGGCAGGTGTAGCACTCACACCCTTAATCCCAGCATTGGACCATGAATTGATCACAGACTCTAGATTCAGCCACCTCTGAAAAGCCCACATCCTATGACTGCATGAGGCTTTGGGGGGATATTTAGATATAAGCTGTAACAGGCTCCTGAAGTTGCCTAGGCTGACTTTGAATTTGCAATCCCCCTGCCTCAGCTTCTGGGTAGCTGAGATTATAGTCATACATCACCATGTCTGGTTTCATTTCTATTTTGACATTAACAAAATGAGGATAAATAATTACCAAGCTAGTTGTTTTCTGTCACCCCTTTCTTTGGCATGCTTACAATATTGTCTCAAATTGTCTTTGTTTAGTCCTGTTTTCAAACATTTTTCTTTGTCGTTTTTAATATTTAGCTTTTATTCCACTGCAGACTCACAGTGAATTAATTTTGTGTTTCCTTCATTTGCCTCCAACTGCTCCTTTTTTTGCTCGTTTGCTTTGTTTTGTTTTTGCAGTACTGGGATTTGAGCTATGAGTCTTTGCAATGAGCTGCATTCCGAGCTTTATTTATTTACTTATTCAGGGTTTAGCTAGGTTACTAAATTCATTGTCCAGGCTGGGCTCTAACTTGTGATTCTTCTGCCTCAGCTTCCTGAGTCCTGAGTAGCTGGGTTTACAGGTGTGCCCAACATGCCTCAGCAGCCTTTTCTTTCTTTTTTGTCTTCTGCAGTCCTGGAGATTGAATCCAGGGAGCACTGAGCTATGTCATCAGCACCCCCTCCCGCCTCTTTAATTTCATTTTGAGCGTGGTCTTGCCAAGTTGCCCACACTAGCTTCAGTCCTCCTACCTGAGCATCCCGAGAAGCTGGCATTGCAGGCATGCACCACCATACCCACTTTCTTTGCCTTTTAAGTTAACCAGCCCTATATCTGCTCCCTTCACCCTGATACATGTTTTTTTTTTTTTTTTTTGTGATACTGAGAATTGAAACCATGGAGCTCCATCCCCAGCACCACACCTTGATATATAACAAGATTTTTACCACTATTTTTATCTGTGTAACCAGCCAGCTTTAAGAAAACTGGCAGATAAAAACTTGAATTTATAACAGATCAGTCGAAGGTAGGGGAGTTACATTTCAAAGAGAACATGAATTTTCTAATACTTATTATTCACTAGGTTAATATTAAAATATAAAGCACTGCCAGGGATGGTGGTGCATGCCTATAATCCTAGCACTCAGGAGGCTGAGCCAGGAGAGTTGCTGTAAGTTCGAGGCCAGCCTGGACTATGTAGTGAGACACTGTCTCAAAAATAAAAACAAAACAAAACAAAAAAACCCCACACACAAAATATATATGTATATGTATACATGCATATGTACATATATAAAAAAATATATATATAAAGCCGTATGTAGGCTGGGGATGTGTCAGCAGTGGTGGAACACTTGCCTAGCATGCATGAGGCTCTGGGTTTGATTCCCAAAAATAAACAACAAAATCCAAAAAGTAACATAATATTGAAGATTTCTTTTTTTCATTCATTCCCATCATCTCCACACAATTTCATTTTGGTCTTCATGTCTACTTTTTATCCATTCATAATTTTTTTTTGCTATTTGAGTTACAATGTACATTAGTTTTTTCCACTTTTTCATGTACCGTAAGGTTCGTTTATTCTCTTTAAATGCTGCATAGGCTGGGCCTGGGTGCAAACTTGTAATTCTAACACCGTGAGCGACTGAGACAGGATGAGTCCAGCCCAGGCAATTTAGGGAGACCCTATTTCAAATGTCGCAAGAAATGGGTTAGGGATAAAGCTGAGTATGAAGGACCTGGGATCCCCAGTAGTGAGGATAAAGGTTGCATAATAACTTTTAAGTGGTGTGAAATTTAAAAAAGTGTTTTGGAATACTCAGTATGTGATTATTAAGCTGAAAAGTAGCGATATTTTTGTGGCTTTAGGTATATATATCCTGTATAGGTAGATATAAATACATGTATATTTCCCTAAATAGAATAGTTGATATGCAAAAATATATTTTTATGTTTTAAGGATTATTTCCTATTTTTACTGAAATATTTTGTTTTTAGTCACAATTCTTTGTTGATTGTTAGTCACTGCACAGGGTGTTAGGACTCCAGTGGGAACCTTGGGGTGCCTCCATTCCACCAGTGCAGGGACATATGTGCTGTTAGCCAGCCTGCACTCTGCATTCTGGCTGGAATTGTTTTGTTTAGGTGATTGAAATCCCTATCTCTCTATTTTTTATTTTGAGACAGGGTCTTGCTAAATTGCCCAAGCTGGGCTCGAACTTGGGATCCTTCTGCCTCAGCCTCCTAGAGTGCTGGGATTACAGGTGTGCCCCATGGTGTCCAGTTGATGCTGGCTGTGTTGTCTGTGGATATGTAGGGATTTGTGTCCCTGATTCTCAAATGCTTATAAGCTTATTTCCTCCCAATTCTCAAATGTTTGTAAGCGTATTTTCTCCCAATGTTGCCAGGCGATGCCTGAAAGTAGCAGAGTGTAGTTTAAGTAGCCTGTTTTCAGAGGGCTCCTAAAGGAGGATGGGTTCAAGTCTGTACTTACAAGTCCTTCCCAGGGCCTGTGCAAGGGATATTACTACAGGCTTGGAGGTCAAGTTTATGTCTTGTTCATTTGAAATGTCTTGCTGCCCCTGGAATAGGGGATTATATTTTACACTATTCGTAATACCTAATAAACTGACTTTTCCTGTAAGTGGCTAACAGTGCCTTTTACTTTGAAAGGTACTGTACCCCACGCTACAGTGAGTTTGAAGAGCTTGAGCGGAAGTACTGGAAGAACCTCACGTTCAATCCTCCCATCTATGGTGCAGATGTAAATGGTACTCTCTATGAAAAGGTGGGCCTCCCTTGAAACCCTCCGGGCTGCATTTTTGAAATTTTGTAACGTAATAATAACCCCCCTCCTCAAGGCACGTAGTAGGCACTTAAAAGCTTTCTGGTGAATGAGTGGAGGAACAAACGAATGATCTACCCCTGACCGGTGTGCTTTACTGACTTAATGGTTGGTGTTTTTGCATATGACTGCACTTTCTTTCTCCCACTCTGCATGTGAATTGGATGGTGTGGTGTTCTTTTCAAGGACTGTGAGCATGGTCTGTGGGTGGTAGATGATGAGTTCTTGAAAGGGTGGGATGGATATCGGAAGACGAAATGATGGGGGAGAAGCAGTATGATTTCTGCAGGAAAAAAAGATCCCTGACTAAGCGAGTAAAAGGGATGTATATTTCAGAGGAGAAACGTATTTAGATTTTCAAAACTCTCACGCAGGATTCTGTAGCAAAAGCTGTTTTAACTAGTTGCATTGGCTTGGCATGGGATTCTTTATGGCTTGAAGAACTGCCTCAATATGGTAGAATGGGAATATTTGGGACTGCCTTTGCATGATCACTCAGTAGGGCATTTCTGGATTATCACTCAGAATAATTTTTCATAAATTATGGGACAGAAAGTATTTTATTTTATTTATTTGTTTATTTAGAGACAGAATCTTACTATGTAGCCCAGGCTGGCCTTAAACTTGCAGCTGCCTGCCTGCCTCAGCCTCCCAAGTGCTGGGATTATAGCCCTGTACCACCATGCCTGGCTGAAATAATTTATTTACAAAATGAAATTTGAAGTTTGTGACAACCATTTTGGGGGATGGTGGGAGTGAAGCTTCTAGGCATGAAGGTTGGGAAGATGCTGTGAGGGTCCACAGATAGGGACATGCAGAAGGAGGGCACAGTAATAATCCAGGACCTGCTTATGAAATGACACTGAATACTTGGCCCTGAGGAAATTGGAGCGAAAAAAGCCACATTATTACTATCGTTAATTCCCATGTTTTCCTTTTTTAGATTTTTTTTTTTTTTATTATAGATGGTCTGAAGATTTCTGTTTTGAGTTGTTTCTTTAGCTTCCATTCAGTCCTCCTCCTGGAGCTCAGAACAGGTGCTCGTCCGTCTTATCTTGCCTTATGCTGGTGTTGTTTGTTCAAGGCAGCGTTTTCCCTTTGGAGACATAATGGATCCTTTCCCTTTGTAGCTGTGAAAGTGACGAGGGATGCTGTGTTGTTGGGGATGATAGCTCACCGGAGGCCTCCTATGCAGTGTGCAGATTCACAGCCTCAGTTTACCCTAAAATGTAACTGCCCTGGCTTGTCCTTGCTTTGCAGCATGTCGATGAATGGAACATTGGCCGGCTGAAGACCATCTTGGACTTGGTGGAGAAGGAGAGTGGGATCACCATTGAGGGTGTGAACACCCCATACTTGTACTTTGGCATGTGGAAGACATCCTTTGCCTGGCATACGGAAGACATGGACCTGTACAGCATCAACTACCTGCACTTCGGAGAGCCAAAGTCCTGGTAAAGTCAGCCTGCTGTTGGAACTGGGCTTCTCCCCGTGCATGTGGGAAACACCTCTGTGTGGGTTAAAATGCACGTCCTGGTGCATCAGTCTTGGGATAGAGCTGGCACTGTGCTTTTGAGACAGGTAATAAGATGGTGCTGGAGCCTGGACATGCTTGGAGGAACAAGGCTTTTGAGAACGGGTGTACAGCACTGTTGTGTGAAAGCCAGTGTTGGCTGAGTTACCAGAAGCCATGGGGCCGTTCCGGGTTGACCCACTGCTTTCTGACTTCCGAGGGATTTCTTAGAGATAGGCTGGAGTTGCTGCTTCTGATGATAGAAAGCTTTCTTTTCCTCATGGAAATGTTATGTTTTCATGAGCAGCAGTATGCTTAACACAACTGTGGATCCAAGAGGCTGCTCAGCAAGAGTTTCCTGTTCTCCAGGGCGGTGCAAGTCTTGGGAGACATTGGTTCTGTTCTCTGCTCACTGCCCCATCCCCAGTGTTGGCCTTTTACTGAAGGTGCTGCGATAACAGTGAGCCAGACAGATGAAGTCTTCATCTCCTCACAGGGAGGAGATAGGCAGCAGGAAGTGAAGAAGCAGTAGAGTGTGAGGAAAGCTCTGAAGGGCAAGCAGTGGGTGCATAGGGCCACATAGGAAGAGCACATGGTGGCGTGGGGAATAGAGAAGGCTGCAAGAGATGACAGCAGAACAAAGCTGAGACCTAAAAACTGGGTCGAATGTAACTGGTGGAATGGTGAATGGTGGAAGGTTTGCGAGAGGGAGTCGAGGGAAACGAGTCTGGCAGCTGGAAGCAGAGCTCCTGGTTGAGAGAGGAGGGCACAGTTGTTTAGGAGCTTGAGTCCGCAGGAGGATGGTGCTATGGCCAGAGGGAGAAGAGAATGGCTAGGCTGGAGGGGACTCTGGGCCAGGCTGAGCAACATCACGGAAGCCATATCGCTCAGCATTGTGGCTCCAGCATCTTCAGCCCCCCTCTCCCCAGGGGTTTTCCTTTCTTCTTTCAGATGCTTTCCAGTTTCTGATCTTGGGGAAAGGAACCATTTGAGCCTGTGCCTACTGCCTGACCATTGTCTCATTGCCTTCTACTAGATGTCTGAGCTTGGAGAGTCTGTAAATGTTGCTTTTGCATCCCCACTATTGTTTGCTCCCCAAGTTCCCTGCCATTGGGTTTCCCCTCTCCAATTCATCAAGAGCAGATTTTCTAGTTGTCACACAAACTCCCTAGGGCATCTGAAATATGAGCTCCAACCCGGGCTTGGTGGTGCACACCTGTAATCCCAGCATTCAGGAGGCTGAGGCAGGAGGATTGCCTTAAGTTCAAGGCCACCCTGGACTACATAGTGAGTTCAAGGCCAGGCTAAGCTACATAGCGAGATGCTGTCTCAAAAAACAAAACAGAACAAAACAAAGATGAAGTGGGAGCTCCAGAGATTGCTGTGCAGGGTTGTCTGATGGATCCCAAAGCCCTAAAGGTGATGTTTCTCCTCTGTTTCGTTTCATAATGAAGCTATTTAGGATGATAGATTTTTTTTTTTTTTTTTTTTTTTTTTTTTTTTTGATCCTGGAATTAAACTCAGGACCTCATGCTTTCCAGGCAAGTTTTTTGTTTTGTTGAATAATCTTTTTTTGAGATGGGCTCTTGCTGTGTTGCCCAGGCTGGCCTCCACCTCCTGAGCTCAAGCATTTCCTCCTGCTTCAGCCTCCCTAGCCCTGGGACCACAGGCATGGACCACTGCACCTGGCCAAAATAATCTCTAGGATAGATTTTGAAGGTTAAAAGATTCCTGTGTTTCAGAATGTAAGTTTAATAGTTTTGCAGAAGTTTTAAATAGTCAAGGCGTTCTCCCATTTTCCTTGTCGTGTTTTATGAAGAGCAGCTTCTGTGATGTCTAGACACCCTAGCAGGCAGAGGAGTAATTAATTATTGGGCAATCAGTGTAGCCTTCATGCAGATGAAGGAAAAGTGGGTCCAGCAACAGCAGAGGGGGACTGGGGCTTATGTGTCTCCTCCGTCTCCACCTTTTGGGTTGCTGGGAACTTTTTTTAAAAAAATTGGGGTTATATAAGGCCACCTTTTTTTTTTCTTTTTCTTTTTAAAAATTTTGTTACATGAACACCATAATACAGAGAGAAATTCTTGTACAGTAAATTCTAACTCATGGTGAATATTCAGTAAATGTCTTATTCAATGAGCGAATACAGAAGAAATAAATTCACTCAGTTTTGCATAGATTCCTTAACTCTTCTGCCCCAGCAGTTCATTATCACTCTGGATTCCTTTTAGTGGTTGGGAACTTTTTTCTTTTTTTAATTAATACTATTTGTGTGTGTGTGTGTGTGTGTGTGTGTGTGTGTGTGTGTGTACCAGGGGTCGACCTCAGGACCTAACGCACCAGCAGGCGCCTGTGCTGCTGAGTGATATCACCGGCCCTTTTATCGTATGTGGGTTCCAGGAGTCGAACTCAGGCCCTTGCGCTTGCCAGGCAGGCGCTTATGCCGCTGAGCCATCTCACCGGCCGTAATTAATATTATTGGTACATTTTAGATATACATAATGATAGCATTCATCATAGGGAATTTGTACCGTACATGACATATCTTCCTTCTTTTTTCCCATTCCCCTCCCCTCCCTTCAACCTCTCTTCCCCTCCTTATTTACAAAAGCTTTGTTTCCTTTTTTCCCTTCTATACTCTTTCTATGTTTCTTTTCCCTTCCTCCTCCCTTGTTCCCCTGCTCATTTGAAAATTATCTTCCCATTTCCCAGTATCTGTTATACATTTTGGTCCTTATTTACACTTTTGGTTTCTCATACTAGAGAAACAATGTAGTATTTAAACATGTGTGTCCGATTTATTTTACTTAAGAGTATGGTCTCAAGGTGCATCCATTTAGCTAGAAATGTCTCAAGCTTATTCTTCTTTATGGCAGAGTAGTACTCCATTGTATAAAAAAACCCACATCTTTATCCACTCATTGGTTGAGGGGCATTTGGGATGTTTCCAAGATTTAGCTATTATAAACTGTGCTGCTATAAACATGGGTTTGCATATATTGCTGGGGTATGATGCTGTTTTAATATTTAGATCTTTGATCCATTTCAATTTTAGTTTAGTGGATGGTGAGAAATATGGGTCTAGTTTTAGTCCGGAAACTGGAAAGCCAGTTTTTCCAGCACCATTTATTAAAGGGGCTATCTTTCTTCCAGTAAAGGTGTTAAGATCCTTTGTCAAAGATAAGTTGGCTGAATGTGTCTGGAGTTGTTTCTGTATCTTCTAGTCAATGTCTCGGGTCTGTTTTTTTTTTTTTTTTTTTTTTTTGCTGGTACCATGCTGTTTTTATCACAGTAGCTTTGTAGTACAGTTTTAAGTCAGGAATTGTGATGACCCCTGCCTTGCCTTTATTGCTCAGAATTGCTTTTGCTATTCTAGGTCTCTTCTGGTTCGAAATGAATTTTAGGATTGTTTTCTCTAATTCTATGAGATATGCTATTAGCATTTTGATTGGGATTGCATTAAATCTGTATAACAATTTTGGAAGTATGGCCATTTTTACTATATTGGTTCTTCCTACCCAAGAGCAAGGGATATCTTTACATTTTCTGATATCCTTTCCAATCTCCTTGAAACTGTAGTTTTCATTTTCTGATATCCTCTTCAATTTTCTTTTTCAGAGTACTGTAGTTTTCAATGTAGGAGTCTTTTATTTCCTTTCTTTTTTTTTTTTTTTTTGTGGGTACCGGGGGTCGACCTCAGGACCTCGAGCGCCCGCAGGCGCCTGTGCCGCTAAGCGATATCACCGGCCCCTTTTTCGTATGTGGGTTCCGGGAGTCGAACTCGGGCCCTCGCGCTTGCCAGGCAGGCGCTTAAGCCGCTGAGCCATCTCACCGGCCCCTTATTTCCTTTCTTAGATTGATTCCTAGTTATTTCATTTTTTTGGATGTTATTGTGGAAGGTGTTGTTTCCCTGATTTCTCTCAGTGAGTTTGTTATTTGTGTACAGGAAGGCTACTGATTTTTTTTTTTCTTTTTTTTTGGGTACCGGAAATCGAACTCAGGACCTCACGCTTGCCAGGCAGGCACTGTGCCACTGCGCTAAATCCCGGCCCCCGGCTACCGATTTTTGAGTATTGACTTTGTATTTAGCTACGCCACTGAATTTTGTTATTAAATCTAGAAGTCTTTTGGTGGAGTTTTTGGGGTCTTCTATGTAAAGTGTCATGTCATCCACAAATAATGATAGTTTAACTTCTTCCTTTCCTATTGTTATTCCTTTTATTTTTTTCTCTTGTCTAACTGCTCCAGCTAAAGTTTCTAGAACTACATTTAAAAAGTGGTGACAGTGGCCATCCTTGTTTTGTTCCTGATTTTAGAGTGAAAGCTTCCAGTTTTTGTCCATTTAGTTTGATATTGTTTTGTCATGGTGGCTTTTATCAGACTGAGATAAAGACCATCTATTTCAGTTTTCCGTACGGTTTTTATCATGAATGGGTGTTGGACTTTGTCAAAAGCTTTTTCTGCATCTATTGAGATTACCATGTGGTGTTTTGTCCTTGGCTCTCTTAATATGGTGTATTACGTTTATTGATTTGTATACGTTGAACCATCTCTGCATCCCTGGGATGAATCCTACTTGGTCACGGTGTATAATCTGCTCTTGATGATTTGGTGCATTCTGTTTGCTAGTATCTTATTGAAGATTTTTGCATCTGTTCATTAGGGAAATTGGCCATCTGTTCTCTTTTTTGGTTGGATCCTTCTCTGGTTTTTGTATCAGGGTAATGCCTGCTTCCGGGAATGACTTTGGGAGTATTGATTCAATTTCATTAAAGAGTTTGAGAAGTAGCAGCATTAGGTCTTCTCTAAATTTTTTGTTGAATTCAGCTGTGAATCTGTCAGAGCTGGGGCTTTTCTGGTAGGTTTATAATTACATCTTCAATTTCATTGACTGATACTTGTTTATTTAACTTTTTATATCTTCTTGATTCACTTTTGGTAATTCATATGTATCTAGGAATCTGTCCATTTCTTCCATGTTTTCCATCTTATTAGAATACAGGTTCTTGAAGTAGGTATTGATGATCTTTAGGATTTCTGCAGGAACTGTTTTGATTTTAGCCTTTTCATTCCTAATTACATGGATTTGAGTCTTTCCTTTTTTGGATAAGGTTGCTAAGGGTTTGTCAATTTTATGTAATCTTTCGAAGAACCAGCTCTTTGATTTGTTGATTCTTTGTATTGTTTTCTTAGTCTGCGTTAATTTCTGCTGATCTTTATAATTTCCTACCTTGTATGAACTTTGGGCTTGACTTTTTCTTCTTTTTCTAGAAGCTTGAGGTTCAACATTAGGTTGTTTATTTGAGTTCTATTTTTCCGATCTGGGGATTTACCACTATAAATTTTCCTTGTAGGACTGCTTTTATTGTGTCCCAGCAGTTGCGGTATGTTGTATTGGCATTATCATTTAATTGTAGAAACTGTCTAATATCTTCTTTAATTTCATCTGTGACCCATTGGTTGTTCAGGAGGGTGTTATTTAATTTCCATGTCTGTATAAAATTTTTGTGGTTTCTTTTGCCATTGATTTTTTTTTTTTTTTCTTTTTGAGACAGGGTTTTGCTATGCAGTTCAGACTCTCTTTGAACTTACTTTGTAGCCCAGGCTGGCCTCAAACTCTCAGTGATTCTCCTGCCTCAGCCTCCCAAGTGCTGGGATTACAGGTGTGCGCCACCACATCCGGCTGATTTCCAATTTCATTGCACTATGGTCTGATAAGATGCATGGGATAATTTCAGTTCCTTTGCACATGTTTTAGAACTGGTCTGTGTTCTCTTTTGGAGAACATCCTGTGTGCAGCTTAAGAAGAGTGTATATTCTGATGTTGTGGGGCGGAACACTCTGTAGACATTTACTAAGTCCATTTGTTCAAAAGTTTGCTTCAGTTCTGATTTTTTTTGTTGATTTTTTTGTCTAGTTGATCTGTCTGTTTGTGACAGTGGGGTATTGAGGTCCCCCGTTACGGTCGTATTAGTGCTTATTTGATTTTTCTTTTTCTTTGGAATTAAGTGTTGCCTTTAATTGAAAAACTAACGAACTGTCTAGTTATATTTCTCCCCCATACTGCAAAGGTGGTGGTTACTGAGTCTCTGGGCAACATGTTCAAAGCTGAGAAGATAAAAAATTTAAAAAGAAATAAAACAAGTCCTCAAGTCCTTAGTTGTAAGGGAGCCCCGCTACATACAGGCTAATCTATACCAGTGATACTGCTTGACTCTAGGAAGCTGGCAGACATCCTAACTAATCCCACTTGGAACAGTAACTTCAAGTACGCTTTTTCCAGTTTCCAACTTCTGAATAAAGATAATATTTTGTTAATTCTATTTCAGAAAACTTTGCAAATTGTTTTATTTAGAATGGCAACTTTTCTTTTTCTTTTTTTTTTTTGTACTGGGAATTGAACTCAGGGCCTGTGCTTGTCAGGCAGGCGCTTGTGCCACTGAGCTATATCTCCAGCCCGACAATGCCAACTTTTAAGAGCTCACTAAAGTTAACTGGACAATAAACTAGGCAGAAATTACTTTACTAAAAGAGGGAAAGCTCCAAATGTCAACTTTCTACAGAGAACCCACAGTTCAGTTTTATTTACAGTAAAGAAAAACACCAACTTTTGCTCAGACTAGAAGAAATTCAGGCATTGGTTTGGAATCTGTACTCAAACTACACATGCAGTGACAATATTATGATGATACAATTGATTTGCTGCTGCATTTGTCTCTTGTTTGTCTAATATTAATAATTATAAACAGGAGGGCAACTAATATTTGGAACAATTCTTATAGTGTTACGGCATCAGGCACATTTCACTTCTCTTCACACCACTGGTTTTCCTTGTGTACCGGGGCTTCTTCCTCTTCAGTAAAGTCATTTTTGATACTGAAGGTCCTGCAAATCTCCTCAGTTTTCCCCTTGATCATATTAGTAACAGTCTTTTTTTTTTTTGTGGGTACCGGGGGGACGACCTCAGGACCTCGCGCGCCAACAGGCACCCGTGCCGCTGAGCGATATCACCGGCCCCTTTTTCGTATGTGGGTTCCGGGAGTCGAACTCGGGCCCTCGCGCTTGCAAGGCAGGCGCTTATGCCGCTGAGCCATCTCACCGGCCCTAGTAACAGTCTTGCATGTAACATCAAGCAGACCTTTGACGTCTAGGTAGTTTGCTGCCAGAATACGTTTAAAAAGGCTTCCTTGGTCAACTTTCAGGAATTCTTGGTCCCAAACAGGGATATCATCTATTTACTTTGTTCTCATCATCTTCTGGAGGAGGATCATTCTTGTGGTGGGCATACCACTGAATGACCTTTATAAATATTGCAGCGTTAACATTTGGTAGAGGAACTGGGTCATCATCTCCTTCATCATCCATCCCCAAGTCTTCCAGCATAGTCTTGTCACAGATTATTTGGCAATTTCAACATCAACTTCAAATATCTCTCCTTCAGAACGCTGCAATCAAAGGCATCTAGTGCCTACAAATGCAGTTATCCTCCTCAGTGAAGAAGGTCTTAGAGCAGCGGACCCTCTGGTGTTTGGTCTCTAGAGGACTGCGGGCCTGAGGTGGCAAACAAAGCCCTTACTTGAATTTTCATGTCTGGTAATCTTTGTTTTATATGTAGTTGGGTGCACTGGTATTTGTTGCATATATATTTATGATTGTTATCTCTTCCTGTTGGATTGTTCCCTTTATGAGTATCTAGTGACTTTTTTGTCTTTCTTAATCAGGCTTGGCTTGAAATCCACTTTGTTTGTTTATAGAATAGCTATTCCTGCTTTTTTCTGGGTTACTGTCACATGGAATATTATTTTCCATCCTTTGACTATCAGTCTATGAAATTCTTTTTGAATTAAATGTGTTTCTTATATGCAGCATATCATTGGATCTTGCTTCTTGATCCATTCTACCAGTCTCTTTCAATTGGTGAGTTGAGACGATCAACATTGATGATTATAGCTGAATATACTGATTTATCCTTGTCATGTTATTTTCCTATTATTGTTTCCCTTTTTATTCCTTTCTGTTTAATTGCTTGCCTTGCCTGGTAGATTCATTCTGTTGGGCTTCGTGGAGTTGTAGTCCTGTTATCTCTTTCTAGAATGTCCTTCAGAACATTTTGGAGTGCTGGTTTGGTGGTCATTAATTTCTTCAGGTATTCTTTGTTATGGAAGCATCTTATTTCTCCATCAGTTTTGAAAGATAGTTTTGTGGGGGTACATCAATCTAGGTTGGAGGTTGTTTTCTTTCTTTTTTTTTTTTTGTGGGTACCGGGGGTCGACCTCAGGACCTCACACACCAGCAGGTGCCCGTGCCGCTGAGTGATATCACCGGCCCTTTTTCCGTATGTGGGTTCCGGGATTTGAACTCGGGCCCTTGCGCTTGCCAGGCAGGTGCTTACGCTGCTGAGCCATCTCACCGGCCCTGTTTTCTTTAAGGGCTTGAAATACTTCACTGCAAGCTGTCTTTGACTTCAGGGTTTGTGCTGAGAAGTCAAGGAATAACAACTGATTAGAACAATTATGTCTCCTTGGCTAAAGTACTACAAGCAACAATAACAACAGCATAAAACACAGCCTAGAAAATGACAAACTGATAACTATTAATGTGCCACCTTTAACTGTGTGAACTATATGTGTGGTTATATAACAAAATCTAAAACCAGAAAATTGTATACAGGAAATATGCCTTCAGTATGGTGATTTTACCTCAGGGGAGAAAATTTAAAAGGGGTTAGGGGGAAAAAATACAGAAATAGAAGAGGGAGAGATTAGAAGCAAGGCTGTAGGACAAAGGAAGATTACACAGACTTTGGGAAACTGGTGAATAAGACAGTAGAGAAAGAGAAAAGAAAGGAATAAAAACAACAGAAAAAGAACAACAAACTATAAGCAATGTTCACACTCATATAAAAAGAACAAACAATAAAGAAAAAAAAATGCAAAACAAAAATAAGAAAATGAAAAAGGAAAATAAGAAAAAAAAAATGTCCACTTCAAGGTGTGTGTCTGCTATCACTGCTAGAGTGGGCAGACAGAGTGCAGATCTGAGTTGATTAATCCCAGCAAGCCAGGTGTAGATTTATGGGGTGTGTGTGTGTGTGTGTGTAGCGGATAATCTCAGGAAGCACGCATCTTTAATTCCACTGAATTTCAAGCTGGTTTCTGGCTGTGAGGGTGGAACCCAATTTGTTCAGCCTGCAACACTCCGTGTGCCTCCTGCCAGTGTGAACTCGGCTCCTTGACTTCCTGATGACTTGAACTTGGTTCTGCCTCAACCTGCTACTGGGAGTCACTAGATGGATCCATCCCGCAGCTGCTCTGAGTTCCTAACTCAGTTGGCCCCTCTCCAAGATGGCTACTGGCCAGTCTCCCTCTCCTGGGGGATATCTGAACCCGAATAACTCGCCAGCCATTGCATTCTGCTGGGTCGAGTGCTTTGTTCTACTAGTGCATCTCTCTGTGGAGGCCTCTGGGGTTGCCAGTAGTTACCATGTCTGCAGGTTCGAGCTGTCCCTCCCACGCAGTGAGTTAGGGCTTGGAGAAAGCGCCGCCTGCCCCCTACTTCCTCTTTGTTGAAGTCTCTCTTCGCTTGCCCCATGGGCTTCAGTTGTCACTTTAGGTCCTCGCTGGGTGCTGGGAACCCACCTTCTTCTCTTCCTCATGTTGCTGTATTCCAGCATCTGGACACCAAATCTTTCTCTACTGTTCACCACTCTGCCATCTTCCAGTGGTTGGGAACTTTAAACAGTGTTTTTAAAGAATACATTTTCATTTTTAGGATTGGGTGTGGTGGCACACTTCTGTACTCTCAGCACTTGGGAGGCTAAGGCAGGAGGATCACCTCTAGTTCCAGGTGAGCCTGGGCTACATACCGAGTTCAAGGCCAGCCTAAAGTACATAGTGAGACACTGTCTCAAAAAACAAAAAAATCCAAATATATATAATATATATATATATTTATTTTTCCTTGACCCATAATAAACATACATATTTATGAGTACAGTGTGACATTTTATTTTATCTCATTTACTTATTTATTTATTTTATTTTTTTAGGTAAGAGTTTCGCTGTGTAGTACAGGCTGGCATTGAACTCCCTATGGAGTCCAGGCTGCCCTCATACTTGCGGTAATCCTCCTGCCTCAGCCTCCCAAGTGATGGGATTATAGGCGTGCACCACCGTCAAGGCTTCAGCGTGACTTTTTTTTTTTTTTTTTTTTTTTTTTTTTGTGTGGGTACCGGGGGTTGAACTCAGGATCTCGCGCGCCAGCAGGCGCCCATGCTGCTGAGCGATATCACCGGCCCTTTTCTCGTATGTGGGTATCAGGAGTCGAACTCATGACCTCGCGCTTGCCAGGCTAGGCGCTTATGCCGCTGAGCCATCTCACCGGCCCCCAGCATGACATTTTAATGCGTGTATGCCACATGCAGTGCTCAGATCAGAGTAGTTGATGTATCCTGTACCTCAAACAGTTACCATTTCTTTGTGCTGAGAATCTGGAGAATGTTCTGTGCTGGCTTCGAGGTGTCTTATACGTGGTGACAAGTCCCTTAGCTCCCGTCCTGTCCTCTCCTCAGCATCTCTCGCTCTCGTGTCGTTGCAGGTACTCTGTTCCTCCTGAGCACGGGAAACGGTTGGAGCGTCTCGCCAAAGGTACCATTTTTCCTCCACATGTTGTGTAGGGCCCACCAAGAAGCCGTGTTCCTGGCCCCGAAATGTCCATTCTCTGTGGTCAGATGTGGTGTGGCCTTTCACAGGCCACCAGGAGGGACTGAGTACAGCTGCAGGTAGCTCCCATCACAGAGCAGCTTTAATCCAAGCCTTTCTATGTTCTCTCCCAG
This sequence comes from Erethizon dorsatum, assembly GCA_028451465.1. NCBI lineage: Eukaryota > Metazoa > Chordata > Mammalia > Rodentia > Erethizontidae > Erethizon > Erethizon dorsatum. Next base: position 100,009,644 of record CM051827.1, on the reverse strand, counting down.
AAGGGGTTTAGTCCTTCCTTCTTTGACTATCACCTGAGTCCCCCTGAGCAGAGTTTCTTTGGCCAGAAAGGTACAAGAGTCGTATTGAGTCTAGTTTTTCTGCCAAAACCTCAGATGTTAAAAGTAAAAATTGAGTTAGTGTTTGGGTTTGTTTTTAAAGTGGACTATGGTAGAGTTATACGTACAGAGTCTTATTTCATGAAAGTCAGGGTAGATTATATTGTAGATGTGTTACTGACAAAAGATGGAGGACACAGTCCCAATCTTTTAGGACTGGAGAAAGTCCTAGTTTCAAAGTTGTGTAAGAACAGAGGGACCTTGGATGATCTCAGTCCCCAGGAATTGATTACCCAGATAACATTTTACCTGGGAAAGCCCAGAGGCTCACTGGAGAATATTAGAATCCACCCCGAGCCAGAAGGCTCCTTGGAGATGAGGTTGGTGATTCGTCCTCTTTATCATCTGGATGAAATACACAGGTGTGAAGTGACTCTAGGATTACAGATCCAGTGTAAGAGCATCATATTAACTCCCTCCTCCTGTCCGTTGAAACAGGCTTTTTCCCTGGAAGTGCTCAAAGCTGCGAGGCTTTTCTTCGCCATAAGATGACCCTGATATCCCCTTTAATGCTGAAGAAATACGGCATTCCTTTTGACAAGGTGAGCTGATGTTACGGACAGAAGTCCTTAGGCTTCCATGAAACCACCCTTTCTGGTCTTTGAGCTTTGTTTTAGTTCATCACTCTTTCCCTTTGATCTGCTGGGGCAGACTTTGATCTAAAGGTGATTAGTGTGCCTTCCTGCTGCTGCGGCAGAGTCAGGTCCTCTGCACTGTGTTAATTTGAAGGAGTGGTTAATTATAGCTGCGATGTACATGTGATGTGTTAGGCTTTGCATTTTATACAAGACAGCGAAACCCCAGTGGTTTTAGAACTTACCCTTGGTTGCTCAGCTATGCGGTACAGGCTTGGAGCTCAGGAGTTCAGTTCTTCTGGAGACTTCTCCTGTGTGTAGAAGCTCTTTTAAGTCTGTTTTTGTTCAGGTGACTCAAGAAGCTGGAGAATTTATGATCACTTTCCCTTACGGTTACCATGCTGGTTTTAACCATGGCTTTAACTGTGCGGAATCTACGAATTTTGCTACGCGTCGATGGATTGAATATGGCAAACAAGCTGTATTGGTAAGTTCACTTGATAGCTTCCTGTAACCCCACAACTAAGAATGTCTGGTTGAGCAAATTATTTTTCCTTTTTTTCCCCAGTATTGGGGATTTAACTTAGGAACTTCACACTGAACTACATCCCTAGCCCTTTTTATTTTTTGTTTTGAGACAGGGTCTTCCTAAGTTCCCCAGGCAGGACTCAAACTTGCAATCCTCTTGTCTCAGCCTCACAAGTGCTGGGATTATAAGCATATCTGAGTGTGCCTGCTAATGGACAAATGCTTGTTGGGTACATTGATTAGTATTAAAACATTTCTTTTCTCTCTCTTTTTTTTTTTAATTTTAAAGAGAAAAAAATATAACAAAATTTCAAAACAACATAAGAGGGAGGGTATCAAAACATTTCTTTGAACTGCTGGAATTTGGAAACAGATTGGGAATATATGAAGTGTGACTAGTTTGCGTTCATAAATAATTTAAATGTGTATAGGCATGAGCTGACCATGGTGGCACATACCTGTAATCCTATCATTTTGGGAGGCTGAGGCAGGAGGATTACAAGTTTGAGCACAGCTTGTTGTATTTATTGAGACCCTGTTTCAAAATTTAAAAAAATAAAAAAGGGGCTGGAGATGTAACTCAGTGCAAAGGCCCTGGGTTTGATCCCAGTACCACCAAAAAATTTAAAAAAAAAATTTTTGTTTTAAATATGTGTTTAGCTTCAGGAAATATAAAGTGAGGTTCTACTTGTAAGTCCATTTGGCTTTAAAATGTACCCACGTATCAGTATTTCTTGCTATGGGCATTCTGAGATTTCTCTGTTGAGAAATTCTTAGGGGTTTACTTTTAACTGTGGCAAGCAGTGGGGCTGCACCCTTGACCTGGAATAGTAGCCTTGCTTGTGTGGCCCTGAGGTGGGCAGCTGCTCCTCAAGGGCAGGTGGCTGTTGAACATGGAGAGACCTAAGTGCAGAGCTGAGTCTCTAACCGTTCTCCACACATCTCCTCGGTGCCAGGTGGCCTCGCCCTGTGCAGTGCATTCCATGCCCTTTGGTGCTGCTTCCTGATGTGGGAGGGCTATGCAAGGACGATACACAGTACTGTGACCTCTGAATCAAAACAGCTTTTTAAGCTAGCTCATACTTTTTCTGCTTGGAGAGGGGAGGTGCAATGTGGGGTGAGGTGGAAGCAGATGAGGTGGCCTTCACCTGAGGGTGTTTGTGACAGTGCTCCTGCAGAAAGGATATGGTGAAGATCTCCATGGATGTGTTTGTGAGGAAGTTCCAGCCAGAAAGGTACAAACTTTGGAAAGCTGGCAAGGACAGCACAGTCATCGACCACACTCTGCCTACACCGGAAGCTGCCGAGTTTCTCCAGGAGAGTGAGCTGCCACCAAGTGCCGGGAATGAAGAAGAGTGCCCCGAAGAGGATATGGACGGGGCGGAGGATGGAGAGGAGGGAGACCTAAAGAGAAGGTACGGGCAGTCCATTCTGGGCCTGGCTGTTGGCGAAGGGGTCGGGACAGCTCCCTCAAGCTCCAAAGAGGCTGTTTCGAAGTGGGGTGTTGGAGCCCCAGCTGAGGGGGTTTTCTTGGTGTAGAGCCAGTGAGTACCATTGCTTCCTTGTAACTCGTGTCCAGGAATGAGCATAGTAATCCTGTAGTCTGCGGGGGCAAGGGGCAGGACTCTTCCTATGCCGGAAAAGTCAATTTTTCCCATCACATCAGAGTGTTTTTTTAAAAAGGAGAGAGGGGTGGCAGGAACAAGACTCAGCTGTACAAGAGTAATATAAGTACAAGAGGGATATAAGTTGGAGTTGCCAGGGTCTGAGCCAGAAGATCTGTGTGCCAAGAAGAGTTTGTCCTAGGCCGAGTTGGAAAGACAGGAGGGACATTTATGGGGTACCCTCCATGTCTTTTTTTCAGTACTCACGGCAAATCTTGTACTTTGTTTGCATGTGATGGAATCAGCAATGAGAGGCAGCCTGAGTTTCCAGGCAGGCCACTCAGGGCCTGGGCATTTGTTTTGCGTTGTGTGTGGATGTGTGTGAATGTTTTGGTATGTGGGGTCTTACAAGATTCGCCCTCTCCCTTACAGCCTGGCCAAGCATCGTATAGGGACAAAGAGGCACCGGGTTTGTCTGGAAATACCACAGGAGGTGAGTCAGAGTGAGCTCTTCCTCAAGGAGGAGCTGAGCTCCGGCCAATATGAGATGACGGAGTGCCAGGCCACCCTTGCTCCCGTGAGGCCCACCCACAACTCTGTGCGGCAAGTTGAGGATGGCCTACCCTTCCCAGGTGAGTTGACCGTGGTCATCACTATCATGATACTTGTCTGTTCTGTTTTCAATGCCACATTGAGTGCACGAAAAGAAATAAGAAAGGACAGAGCCACATCTGAGCAGGCTTGGAGGGAGAGGCCTGTCTCCCTGCCTGCTGAATTGCGGGAGAAATGCTGAAGGCTTTGCTGAGGTGACTTTCAGGAGATGGCCTGGGCAGTTGCAGAATGGCCTGCCATTTTAAGAGTTTGTTCTCTTGAAAGCTTGAGGAGACATTTGTATTTTAAGGGAAAGAGTGGTGCCAGGCATAGTGGCTCATACCAGTAACACCAGTTCTCTGGGAGGTTAGGATAAAAGAATTGAAAGTTTAAGTCCAGTCTGGGCAACTTGGTGATTTAGTGAGATCTTGTCTCAAAATTTAAAAAGGACTAGGGATATAGCTTAGTGTGAATGCCTAGGTTCAATGCCTAATACTAAGGAAAAAAAAAAAGGTGTGGGGGCCGGTGAGATGGCTCAGCGGCTTAAGCGCCTGCCCGGCAAGCTCGAGGGCCCGAGTTCGACTCCCGGAACCCACATACGAAAAAGGGGCCGGTGATATCGCTCAGTGGCACGGGTGCCTGCTGGCGCGCGAGGTCCTGAGGTCGACCCCCCGGTACCCACCAAAAAAAAAAAAAAAAAAAAAAAGGTGTGGTCTCAGATGGTCACTGAGACTAGGTTTGTTAGGGAGAGGCTTGCCTCAGTCTCAGTCAGTCTTGAAGAAATCAGTAGGCGATGCTGTGGTATGGCTGCTGACAGTGCCACAAGGTACATCTGCTGTTAGCCAGGTAGCACTGTGCTCTCAGAGCCTGCCTAGGCTGGCTGCTCTTGGGCAGCTTTCCAGCATGGGTAGCTAGGTCTGTGCCAAGCTCAGGCCTGTAGATCCTGCAAGACCTGGGAGGAAGTGGCAAGCTCTGCTTGCTGAGTCTTGCTATATGGAGGCGATACTCCGTGTTGTAACTGAGGGTTGTACCTAGGAGTCCTGAGAAGTGGTAGTATCCTCACAAACAGAAAGGAACTGGAGGCCAGGGACTGAGGAGTGAGCTGTGATCACACCCTGGGAGATGGAACCAGGATTTGAAGCCAGGTCTCACTTCCATCTGTCCTATATTCTTTGTGCTTTCCCACTCCATCTTTGTCAAGTTCACATATGCAAGAGGAAATTGGCTGTATCTAATGCGTACATTATTTCAGATTACTCTGACTCTACTGAAGTCAAATTTGAAGAGCTCAAGAACGTCAAACTAGAAGAGGAGGATGAAGAGGATGAACAAGAGGCAGCTGCCCTGGATCTTTCCGTAAATCCTGCTTCTATAGCCGGACGCCTGGTCTTCTCGGGTTCCAAAAAGAAATCCTCTTCTAGCCTGGGCTCCAGTTCTTCTCAGGATTCTGTTTCTTCTGATTCAGAAACCAGTGAGCCCCTCTCCTGCCAAGCTCAAGGGCAAACGGGAGTTCTTACTGTGCATAGCTATGCCAGAGGCGATGGCAGGGTCACCGTGGCACAGCCGTGCACAAGGAAGAAAGGCAGTGCCCCCAGAAGTATCAGCGAGCGGGAGCTGGCTGAGGTACAGTCCCTGGGCACTGGGTGGAGGCAGCTGCCCAGAGGCACCTGGTGCAGGGGAGGTGGGCCTGTGGCAAGGAGTTGCTGCAGCTGTCCAGGAAGCCAAAGAGAACCCCTCTCATCAGTGCCCTCAGCCACTTTGGTTGTGTCAGACAGGAAGCCTGATGACACGCACTGTCTTCCCGCGTGTTCTTTGCCAGCAGTTCCTTTCCTCTTCCTGTGTGTGACTGTTGGTTCAGAGGATTATATCACAGATGGCTCAGTGACAGCCGTAGATAGCCATAGAACTCTGATGGAAGTATTGACACTAAATACCTGCATATTTCTAGTGTTTCCAGTAGTCCTTGTTTTCTGGTTGGTTCCCCACTTGTTTTTTTTTTTTTTTTTTTTTTGTGGGTACCGGGGGGACGACCTCAGGACCTCGCACGCCAGCAGGCGCCCGTGTCACTGAGCGATATCACCGGCCCCTTTTTCGTATGTGGGATCCGGGAGTCGAACTCGGGCCCTCGCGCTTGCCGGGCAGGCGCTTAAGCCGCTGAGCCATCTCACCGGCCCCCCACTTGTTTTTAATATTCATATACTGCTGTCTGGCTTCTCTGTGTCTAAGGGCCGAGTTTCTGTTAGCATTCTTTTTCCCATGTGAATGTTCCTCCCTCCATCACACGGTGGTTGCGGGCTAATGAGCTAATAACCATCATGTTTCTTTCTCATTGCCTCTGATAGCTGCTCTCTGCCCTCTCATGGAGTTTTCCACAAAAGAGCAGATTTCTGCTTGTAAACTCCGTTCCTTATACTTGCAGCTGCCTCCTGACAATTCTTCCCCCAAAGCTGCCTTGTTCATCTGCTGTGGTGCCTCAGTGCATCCTGTACTGCGGTTGCTACATCCTCCTGACTTTTTTCCTTCAGTTGGAATCACAGTCACAAAAGCAGCTCACAGGAGCTTGGTATATGCTAAGTACTTGGTCAGTACAATTACTGCTAAATTAATTGTATTAGACTAAAAAAGTTTTTTTGAGAGGATGCCAATAGCCCATAATTAACACCCATCTTTTTTCCTTCCCAGTTTGGACCCATTTAAGTGTTAGGTACAAGAATTGGGCATAGAGAGCTTAGACTGTCACTTTATTACCAGTTAACATGATTGAACAAAGTGCCTTTTAACCTGTGGCCAAATGGCCCTGATACTCATTTACTCTCAGTTGTATAGATGACCTCCCTTGTCCTAGGCAGTCCTTGATGTTCACAGGCCCCTTGCAGGGCAGAGCATTTGCCACACAGCTTCCCTGTGGTGAGGACACCCCAGAATGGGCTCCTTCTGCAAAGGACAGGTCATGGTTCAGTGATAAACATTTATCCTGGCGGAGTAGGAGGGGAAGCCAGGAGGCCTTTCATGGGGAAATCTGCAGGAGAGGAGGCTTCTGTTCAGTACCCCCCTCCTTCCTGATTTCTTTTCCTTTCTGTGCGGATTTCTCAGCTGTAGCCTGATGGAAATGCCCTCCTTCACTCCATCACCAGCCATCCCTCCACCCCAGCATGGGCTGCCTGGTTTGTACTGTTTTTGGGGGGGATGTACCGGGAATTGAACTCAGGATCTTGTGCTTGCCTGGCAGGGGCTATGCTACTGAGCTATGTCCTCAGCCCAGGTTTGTACTGTTTAACATTCTCCAGACAGTCTTAGCTGTGCTCTTCACTCTCCTTTGTAATCACTTACTGCCTGCCTGCTATGTGCCAGGACTATGCCATCAAGGAACTCAGAAGTCTCTTGAGAACTAGAAGAGTGGACAGATGGGAGTACATTATCCCCTGCTGATGGGTGATGTGTAGCACCAGGTGGAAGAGTTGGCAACTTAGCCTGTGGCTGGAGGGAGGAGTTTGGGAAGGCTGTAGGAGAAGGAGGCATTTTGGTCTAGCCTGAGGTTAGTGTGCAAGGTGAATAGAATGAAATTGGAGCAAGAATGGGAGAGGATTGGCCATGCCAATTTTAAAGCACATGGGGGTTTACAAAGGTTTTAGTTTTTTTGTGTGTGGGTACCGGGGGTCGACCTCAGGACCTCGCACACCAGCAGGCGCCCGTGCTGCTGAGCGATATCACCAGCCCTTTCTTCGTATGTGGGTTACGGGAGTCGAACTCGGGCCCTCGCGCTTGCCAGGTAGGCACTTATGCCGCTGAGCCATCTCACCGGCCCCCCCCCCTTTTTTTTTGAGATAGGGTCTCACTCTAATTCTGGCTGGCCTTGAGTTAATGTGTAGTCCAGGTTGGCCTTGAACTTGGGGTGATCCTCCTTCCTCAGCTTCCTGAGTGCTGGGATTACAGGCATGCACCACCGCACTGGCTTGCAAAGGTTTTAGTTTGTTTTCAGCATATAGGACTGGAAGGAGCCTTGAGACAAAGTTAGAGGGCATGAAGAGCCAGATGGGGATCTGCGTCACATGCTCAAAGCAGTTTGACTCTAGGATTGGGAAGGAGCCGAAGGTTCCTCTCCATCTGCATTTGGGAACTGAAAACCTCCATGCTACATTGTTTTAAGTGCAAACACAAAAATGCTAAGTGAATAATGGAAATACTCATCACTTGGCTTTAATAGTTGTCAGGATCTCACCACAATTGCATCACCCATTCTGCTCTTATTCCCTGATGTGGTTTTGAGTGTATGGTACTAGGGATCAAGCCCAGGACACTACCACTAAGCTACTTTTCCAGCCCTTTTTATTTTTTTATTTTGAGACAGGGTCTCAGGAAGTTTCTGAGGCAGGCCTCAAACATGTGATCCTCCTGCTTCAGCATCCTAAGTAGCTGGGATTATAGGTGTGTTCCATTATGCTTAGCTTCCAGAAATTTTTTTTTGTGTGTGTGGGTACCGGGGGTGGACCTCAGGACCTTGCGTACCCGCAGGCGCCCATGCCGCTGAGCGATATCACCGGCCCTTTTCTCGTATGTGGGCTCCGGGAGTCGAACTCGGGCCCTGGCGCTTGCCAGGCAGGCGCTTACGCCCCTGAGCCATCTCACCTGCCCCAGAAATATTTTAAAGCAAAGCCTAGATGCCACGTCATTTCTTCCATATTTTAGTATGTATTTCTAAAAGCAAGGGCATTTTCTTAATCATGATGTTATTATTACATCTAACAAAATTATTACAATTCTTCAGCATAATGTGATATTTAGTCCATAATCAGTTTTCCCCAATTGTCTTAAAATACAGTTACAGTTGGTTTGTTTGTTTAATTTTATTTTAAAGAGAAAAAAAAGAACAAAATTTCAAAACAGCATAATAGGAGGGTAACAGTGGTTAATACATTGCATATTGTTATCTTTAAATTAGTTACTCAGAGTACAAGATATCGACATTCAGTTGTCCAAACAATATTAGCACAAACCTTTCTTTTCAGTGAAATAAGAGAAATTAGTACCATATCTATCTTAACTTTTATATATATATTTTTTTCTTTTTTTTGCTTTTCCCTTCCTTTTCTCCATTCCCTCATTCCAGTTTTTTTTTTTCCTTTTGAACAGTTTCTTCCCATTTTACAATATCTATTGTATATTTTAGATCTTATTTACTCTTTCAGCTTCTCACACTAGGGAGAGAATACAATATTTATATGTATGTGTCTGGTTTATTTCACTTATGAGTATGGTCTCAAGTTGTATCTATTTACCTGTAAGTCTCCGGTTTATCCTTCTTTATGGCTGAGTAGTACTCCATTGTATAAAAATACCACATCTTTTTTATCCATTCTTCGGTTGATGGGCATTTGGGTTGTTGCCAAGATCCAGCTGTTATAAATTGTGCTGCTATAAACATGGGTGCACATATATCGCTGTGACGCGATGTTTTTAATTCTTCTGAGAAGATACCCAGAAGGGGAATAGCTGGGTCAAACAGGACCTCCAATCCTAGTATTTTGAGGAATCTCCACACTGATTTCCACAGCGGTTGCACCGGTCTACACTCCAACCAACAGTGGAGGAGGGCTCCTTTTTCCCCACAGCCCCTCCAGCATTTGTTATGGGTTGACTTCCTGATAATAGCCATTCTTTCTGGGGTGAGATGGAATCTCAGTGTTGTTTTAATTTGCATCTCTCAAATGACCAGTGATGTTGAACATTTTTTCACATATTTATTTGCTGGGCCGGTGAGATGGCTCAGTGGCATAAGCGCCTGCCTGGCAAGTGTGAGGTCCTGAGTTCGATTCCCGGTACCCACATACGAAGAAAGGGCCAGAGACATCGCTCAGCGGCACGGGCGCCTGCTGGCACGCAAGGTCCTGAGGTCGACCCCCGGTACCCACAAAAAATAAAATAAAATGTATTTATTTGCTGGTTTTATTTCTTCATCTGAGAAGTGTGTATTCATTTCAGATGCCCATTTTTAGATTGGGTCTTTAAATTTGGGAGCTCTGATTTTTTTGAGTTCTTTATATGTTCTCGGTAGTAATCCTTGGTCTGAGGAACAGCTGGCAAACATTTTTTCCCACATTATGGGTTGTCTCTTCTCTCTGTTGGTGGTTTCTCTTGCTGTGCAAAAGCTTTTTAATAAGATGAGATCCCAGTTGTTGATTCTTTGTGATAGTTCTGTGCGATCTGGGTTTTATTCATAATGTCTTTGCCTACACCAGTATCTTCAAGAGTTTTACCTATTCTATCTTCGAGCAGATTGAATGTTTGTTTTAATATTTAGATCTTTGATCCATTTCGAATTTAGTTTAGTGCATGGTGAAAGATATGGGTTCAATTTTAATTTTTGGCATGTGCAGAGCCAGTTTTTCCAGCACCATTTATAAAACAGGTTTTTAATTACATCTTTGATTTCATTGATTGATACTGGTTTATTTAGGATTTTTATATCTTCTCTCTTCGCTCTCTCCGTGGGCTTCAAATCGCGTTTGAGATCTTTCTTGGGTCCAGGGGACCCACTTCCCTCCTTGTCTTCCTCAAGTTGCTATATTCCAGTGTCTGGACGATGACTCTTAGGCTGTTTCTCAGCTGCTTACTGCTCCACCATCTTGATCCTACTCCACCACGGCTGGTTTATTTGAATTAAATCAAAGCTCACCCCTTGTATTTGTTTATATCTCTCTTCATATTCCTTAATCTTATGGCAGTGTTCCTTTTACCCCCAGACTGTTGACTTACTCAAACTGTCTTTTTTTGTTTTTTTTTTTTTTTTTTTTTTTTTTGGTGGGTACCGGGGGTAGACCTCAGGACCTCGTGCGCCAGCAGGTGCCCATGCCACTGAGCGATATCACCGGCCCTTTTTTCGTATGTGGGTACCGGGAGTTGAACTCGGGACCTCACACTTGACAGGCAGGCGCTTACACTGCTGAGCCATCTCACCGGCCCCCAAACTGTCTTTTAAAGCTCTGTGCTAGTGTTTTGGGAGTTCGTTCTGAAAGCAGTGTACAGATTTTTGGAGGGAAAAAGAAGGAAAAATTAAACACATTTAACAGATGGAATTATAATTTTTACTTCTCGTGTTGTTTGCATTGTTTGACATTTGTTTGATTAACTTTTATTTATTTTCATTAATTTTTTTTGGTGCTGGAGACTGAATCCAGGGCATTGTGGATGCTAAGCACACACTTTACCCCTGAGCTTCACCTGGAACCCAGCTTATTTTTATGATTAAATACTTCTGCTTCAGGAAAGGAAGAAAAAAGATTTAAAACAAGGAAGCCAATTAGGAACCTGTTTCTTTAGTCTTAGAGGTGGTGAGGAGCAAGCATGAGGTGGTAACAAGCATGAGGGTACAAAACAGACTTGAGAGCTTAGAAGGTAGCAGCATGGAGCTGGGGGACCGAATACCGGCCAGTGAGAGTATTGTGAGGGTTGACTCAGGCCAGCAAGTTACTCAGTGGGATCTGTATAGGATAGAAGTCGGAAGAAAACTGAAAGAGGCGGGGCACAATGCCACATGCTTCTGATCCCTGCTTCTCAGGAGGCTGAGGTGGGAGGATCACAAGTAGGACCCTGTCTCAAAATAAGAAAGGTTGCGGGTGTAGGTCAGTAGAGTGCTTGCGTAGCACGTACCAGGCCCTGGGTTTACTCCTTAGTATGAAAAAAAAAAGGAAAAAAGTGACTGTGCAGGGCTTTGTGTGCTGGTCAGGAAGTAAGTTTGTTTCACGTCCTGTGAGGTAGGCAGGCCACAGAGTTATGTGTAGACTTGATTCTCAGGAGGAGCCTGAGGCCGGTGAGATAGCTCAGCGGCATGAGTGCCTGCCGCGCAAGCGCGAGGTCCTGAGTTCGACTTCCGGTACCCACATAAAGGAAAAAAAGGGCCGGTGATATCACTCAGTGGCAGAAGCGCTTGCTGGCAAGTGCGAGGTCCTGAAGTCGACTCCCGGTACCCACCAAAAAAAAAAAAAAAAAAAAAAAGGGAGCCTGAAGGTTTGGAAGTCACCAGGAGGCTGTCCGTGTGTGTGGAAGAGCTTGCGTTGAGTGAAGAACAGTGCCCACCATGTTATTGGAGGTAGAAGGTCCAGGTAAGGAGGTTGAGAAGCAGCAGCCAGAGGTTGAGCGATGAAGAGAGAGTGGTGTATTCAGTGTCGGAAGGAAAATGATTCAAGACAGTGGGAGCTATGGGCAGTGAAACCTTGTATTAAAGGACACGGGTGTGCCAAGTGGAGAGTTGAAGATAATAGAGGAGAGAGGCAGGTGATTGGATCTTCTAAGGAGGTGATGGGAGGGAGGATCCCAGCCAGGGAGAGGGACAGGACAGGAGGGAGAGCTGCAGATAGGGGTTTTATTTTGGTTTGGTATTGATGATTCTGGGAACTGATCTCAGGACCTTGCACATGCTAGGAAAGTCCTTTTCCACTGAGCTCCATCTTCACTTGGGTTTTAAAAAATGTAAAATAGGCATGATATAAAATGGATTGTTTTAGCTATTTTTTTTTTTTTTTTTTAGTGTGCCAATCAGTGGCAGTGTTTTTATACTGTTGTATGACCTTCACCAGGATGCATCTAGTTTTGAAGTGGGACGAGGCAAGGATTGACTCTGATGGTCTCCAGATGGTCACATACCTCCGTGTGACCCAACCCTTGGCAGAAGCCACACTACTCCTCTTCACTGTCTTCTGTCTGGTTCCATTCCTCTTTCGAGGCCCTTAGTGTTTTGCTCCTTTTAGTGGAGGTGTTCATAGTGCAAGTGTTCGTAGGCTGGTGAAGAAGATAAACTTGAAGAAGCCAGGCTCTGTGCCATCTTCATTCTCCCCTCTTGGCACCAGCATGGTCCTGAGGGCTTGGCCCATGAGCGCTCTGTAATTGTGGAATGTGCCTGGAAGGCCAGGTTTGTTTTAGTAGGAAGCTAACCCAGGACTGATAGGGTGGAATGGGGGATTGATAGGCATGGGGGCGGAAGTGGTGATGGGAGGGAGGGAGGATCTCACCGTCCCTGGTGAGATCTGATAGTAGTTCATCTATATTTGGAAGCAGCTGGGCTCCTGAGAGCACTCTTGTGTGTGTGCTGCCCTTCTCCCACCACTGAAGGATCTCCAAGCTGTAACCGGGGCTACTTGCTGTTCAGTGCATATGCTACTATCTATGGCAAGGGCCTTTTTTAAGGCAGCCTGGTCAACTGCAGAAAAAACGGTGAAAAAATCCTGGCAATACACTGCTAAGGCATCAAAGCTGTAGGGTTTTCATCTGTAGAATGAGCCACAACAATCATATCTACTGCTGCTGAAGTCACTGATAGTTTGAGTTACTTTGGAGAATTGAGTTTCCAAAACAAGGCTAGAGAACAGTTGTTCTTCTCTGTACAGAACAAGCCTCATCAGGGACACAGACCTTGACTCTGGGTACCAGATGTTGGAAGAGGGAACAGAGAATGCTGGAGCTGTGAGCTCCAGCTGTCCCTCAGGACGGGCCCTGAAACATCGTACACCTGCCCATCCTATCTGCACAGGCAGCTTGGGGGAGGCTCTTGAGCTCTGCTTACTGTGGTGTTGCCATGGTGGCCCAGGCTCACACAGCTAGGTGGTTGAACATGGATTTGAACCAGCACTTCTTGTTGTATACTGAGGGAATTTACAGAGTTTGGAGCACATTCCAGGGAGCGTGTAGATGCCATAGGAGGAATATTTAGAATAGATCTAACCATTTGGGTCAGAGGCAGCAGGACGGTGGTGATCAGGGCCCTGGCTTCACACTGGGACACCTGGTTCTCTCGGGATGGGCTGCACACTCCTTGAGGTTAGAGGTTATGTCTCGTACGTCAGTGTGCTTTCAGAGGACCAAGTGCAGTGCCCTGGGTCTGTCTGCTGGGTAGATTGAACAAGCAGATAACGCGTGAAGGCCTGGTCCTTTCCCAAGGCTGCAGTGTGCTGCTTTTGATCTTGACCCTGCCTCCTTCAATACCTGGATCTATAAAGTGTTCTTTCTACCTTCCTGCCCTGTATTAGTTTTCTATTGCTGCTGTAAGAAGTTACTACGAACTTAGAGGCTTGAAACAACACATATTTATAACTTTACAGTTCTTGGGCTCCCAAGTCTGCAGTGCATCTCACTGTTAAAATTAAGGTGCCAACTGGGCTGTGTACCTTCTTGGGGCCTGTGGGAGGAGGGGGAATCCATTCCTTGCCCTTTATAGCTTCTATAGGCCTCCCTAATTCCTTGGCTGATGCTCTTCCATCTTCAAAGGCAATAGTGTCTAGCGAGCCACGCGTGTCACTCAGACTGACTTCTGTTATTATGCACCATTGTGATTATGCTGGACCTGCCTGGATAATCCAGGATAATCCCTATATTTTAAGGTCATCTGATTAGCAAACTTAATTCTCCGTTGTCATATTAACATAATGTATTCACAGGGATTAGGATGTGGACATCTTCTGTGAATCATTATTCTGTCTATCACATACCTTAGTATCTTCTTTTTATAAGCTTCTTTCCTCTTGCCTATAAAACCATACTCATATTGTTATGTCCTAGGATACAGCTGCGGAGGACATTTCTTCCTCAAACCATGATCTCATTCCTTCCCTCGCTCGTCTCAATAGACTCTATGATGTATTCTCCCCTTAGCTCCGTTCCGTCTTATCTGCTGGAGCTAATCTCTAAAATCCTGACGCCCCAGTTGCTGAGGTCTTTGGTCACCTCTGTACTCATCTCTTCTATAGCCTGTGGTCCTGTGAGTCTTTCCCTCTTTGCAATGTCCTTTTTTCTCTCTTCTCTTTGTCCTTCTGTCCCTGGAAGGCCTGGTATTCAGTCAGTTCATCTCCCAGAGATAATCTCATCCACTCTTAACAATTTTTAATTTCGCACTTCTTTTTTTTTTTTTTTTGTGGGTACCGGGGGGTCGACCTCAGGACCTCGCGCGCCAGCAGGCGCCCATGCCGCTGAGCGATATCACCGGCCCCTTTTTCGTATGTGGGTTCCGGGAGTCGAACTCGGGCCCTTGCACTTGCCGGGCAGGCGCTTAAGCCGCTGAGCCATCTCACCGGCCCTAATTTCGCACTTCTGTAGCACAGGCTGGCCTTGAATTTGTGACAATCCTCCCGCCTCAGCCTCTTGAGTGCTAGGATTACAGGGGTGCGCCACCACACCCAGCTCAACATAGAGAGGTTGTTAGTGGACTCTGGGCCCAGATGACATCTATCTTTGGTTCTTTTGAGTCAAATTATTTGAATCTTACATCTCACCAAATCAGGATGTCTCAGTTAATGACAGGCGGTGATACTAACCACTATGCTAACGAGGAGCCATTGTCTCAGTTAAAGAAAGGAAGAAAGGGGCCGGTGAGATGGCTCAGTGGCATAAGCGCCTGCCTTGCAAGCGTGAAGGCCTGAGTTCGACTCCCGGAACCCACATACGAAAAAGGGGCCGGTGATATCGCTCAGTGGCACGGGTGCCTGTTGGCGCGCGAGGTCCTGAGGTCGTCCCCCCGGTACCCACAAAAAAAAAAAAAAAAAAAAAAGAAAGGAAGAAAGCCAGCCAGCCATTGAGTAAAGAATGTATAAACGCGCTTTGCTGGCTTATATTTTACCTATAACACGACACTTTTTTTAACCTTCTAAAACGGGAAATTCTACCCTCCTTGGATAAGTGGCAATGAGACGAGATGGCTTAAAGATGGGTACAGTGCTTCGTAAAGTCTCCAGTGTATTACAGAGGTGCTGAATGAGGTCCCCCCAAAATACCCACTTGGGGTCTCAAGGCCACAGGATACTTGGTGCTGGGATGGGAACCCCACATCCCTCCCTGTCTGGGCAAAGACGGCCACTAGGCCTTGGGAAGGAGACTCCTAACCGCTGCCTGTCTAGGCTGTGTGTGTTCATGCTCGCTGGCCCGCATTTCCTAGGCCCACTGGCCCACCCTTTGGGTAGTTCTAAATGAAGGACCCCCCCACTTAGTTTGTTATCTGCCCTCTTTGTCCACATAAAGCCCCTTAATTCAGTGTCTCTACATGGTGATCCAAGCCAGGAGTTTCTACCATCTCTGGCTCTTTTATTTTCATTTCTTTCTTTCCTAGTCTCTGCCACATTCCATATAGACTTGTTACCTGGATGTCATCAAAGTGGGGAATATAAGATTATTGGGTACAGGGATAATATTTAAAAAAATTTTTTTTAAATTTTGTTTTTGAGACTGAGTCTTGCTATGCAGTTCAGGCTGGCTTTGAACTCACTCTGTAGCCCAGGCTGGCCTCAAACTCACAGCAGTCCTCCTGCCTCAGCCTCCTGAGTGCTAGGATTACAGGCATGTGCCACCATGCCTGACTATAGGAATAACATTTTTCAAATGAGCTTTATTTATGTATTTATTTATTTATTTATTTATTTTGTGAGTACCGGGGGTCAAACTTTGGACCTCATGTGCCAGCAGGCGTCTGTGCCGCTGAGTGGTATCACTGGCGCTTTTTTCGTATGTGGGTACCGGCAGTCGAACTCAGGACCTCGTGCTTGCCAGGCAGGCGCTTATGCCGCTGAGCCATCTCACCAGCCCAAGCTTTATTTTTATCTTACCATTTACACTTGTTTTTGTTTTAAAGTGTGCATAAATCTGTTAGTATATATAATTTATGACTGTATCTCATAGGTTGGGGTATATACTTTTAAACTCATTCACATGTTAACAGTATCAAAAAATTTGGCAGGAGTATGTCCAAGCTACTTAGGAGACTGGGACAGGAGGATTGGGACTGCTTCAAGGCTAGCCTGGACAAAATAGAAAAGGGCTGGGAATGTAGCTTAGTGGTAGAGCATGTGTCTGGCATGTGTGGGGCTCTGAATTCAATCTCCAACATCACCAAAAAAAAAAAAAAAAAAAAAACCCAAAACAAAATCCATTGGCACATAAGGGTTTCTAGTTTGTTCTAGCCAAAGAACCCTTTAAGTGGAATCTTAGTCATTGAAGAATAGAAATCAAGAGCAAAGGTGTTCTGGTTGGAAAGGAGGTGGGGCCCAGAGCCTTTTCTTTTTGCTGCAGGGGAGGCTCCTGGGGGACCTCCCTGATGCACATTTTTTGTTGTTGTTTATGCCATGGCAGGGATCCAGCCCAGGGTCTCCTCAAGGTTAGGCAAGTGCTCTACTGTTGAGCTACACAGCCTGAGCTCCCGACAGAGGTTTTGAAAACCAGCACTTTAGACAGCGCATACAGTGCAGGTCTCCTTGAGAGTCTCTGGATGTTGAAGTCTTTGTGGCCATGAGTGGTAGCAGGTTACTAACTCCTCACTTCATCTTGTTCTACTCTCTTGTGGCATCACTTGGCTTGTGCGAGCCCAAACTGCATACTGTCAGTCAGTCTGTTTCCAAACATCTTCCTTTCCTGGCAGGCTTTTGCACAACATTGGTGCTCAGTAAACATTTGTTGAATGGGTTGGCTGGTGGGCACAGGAACCTGCTGGTGAAGTTATTTATTTATTTATTATTATTTTTTTTTTGGTAAAGTTTGTGTTTGTATGCACAGGCTCTACTGAGTCTGTAAGTGGCTTAGCACAGCTTTTATTGTCTCGAATTCTCCAGTGGGGTCTTAAAGCCCTGGGGTACTGTTTAGTTGCCATGGGAGTCTTTGGGCCCAGGGCTGCTTCTCTGAAGCGGCACTGCGCCGTCTCTTCTCTGTATCCCTCTGAGGCATTAATTTTTGTCACCATTGCAAAGTGGTCCTCTTTCAGGCCTCATTTCCTCACTTTCGTGGGTTTTACCAACCTCTGTGGGTTTTATCCTAATGTCAGTATAACCAAGTTTTAAGTATGTTGATTAAAAAGAAACTCTTGTGTAGTATCACTGAGCAATCCTGTGCATCTTAAACGTAATTACACTTGCTCTGGTGGTGTATAAATGCAGTGTTAAGTCAGCCTCCCCGTTGCAGCTAGGCCAGAGTTTTAGGTACACTCTTCTGGCTGATATCTTGCCCTGACTCACTGAGGAATAAACGGGATCCATGAGAGCTGATCCATGTGTAAGGAGAGAGAAGCTGGTCTGTTTTCCTTGTAAAGGTCGAGGTACCCCTCTCCCCTTTGGTTGTCTCTAGATTTTGCCCCTGGATGGCCCTGCTGCCTGACACATTGTTTCAGTTGTTACTGCCTTGTCCAAGCAAAAGACAGCTGGGCTCCTTTGTGCTTTCAGGGTGTCTCATGGCAGTGAGCATAAGAGGGGAGGACCTGTGGCTTTCCTTTTGAGCTGGAGCAGGTTTATTTTTGATGTATCTGTTTCAGGCTGTTCCAGAAAGCCACGACCCACACTTTAGGTACAGATTTTGCCTTAAAATTTTAAAATTAGCCTGGTGTAGACTAGACTAGTTTGCATGGTGATGTCATATGGCTTTTCTGAAGACAGGTGTTTTCTGTGTTTGGTTTTGTTTCTCTGTGTGTCTCTGTCTGCCTTGGTTTTTACTGTAAGGCTAACCTTCCCTGTGTGCCAAGTTGAACTCAATTTGATGTCCTCTGCTTTGCCCAGGTTGCAGATGAATACACGTTTTCCCTGGAGGAGAATAAGAAGTCCAAGGGTCGCCGTCAGCCCTTAAGCAAGCTCCCACGGCACCACCCACTTGTGTTGCAGGAGTGCATCAGTGACGATGGTAAGTATTGTCTCCTCTCTCCACAAGGAAGAAAGCAGCCACCTTACTGGGGCTTATAGGACACAACAAGGCCAAGCGGAGTGGTAAGGGTGGCCCTGCGGCTTAGCTATTCTCCCAGATACTCCATACAGAGGACAGGATTTCCTTTTAGAGCTCACTTCTCATCAGATTTCATTATTAGTTTGAGTATCATGGAATGTACCTGCTATGGGATAACTGCATGCAGGTTCTTTCCTTTCTTGAGGCACAAGACTGATTTTTCAGGATAGCAAGTTCTGTCAATGATGTCAAGCCCTGTGCTGAATGCGTGGATACAAAACTAAGGTATGACAGTACCCTCAAGGTCCTCACAGGGTACTGATGCAAGCTGACGGGCAAACAGATCTAAAGAAAGAAGAAATGCCAGTGCAGGCAGAGGGGCCCCATGAGTCACTGCAGAGAAGAGAAACAGGAGTGTATGTGCAGAGGAACTGTCCTTGGCTCTTGGTTGCCAGAGTTCAAGGACAAGGTTAGGGACTGACTGGGGTAGGAGGAGTGAAACCGGTGTTTGGTGGGTCATGGCTGGCCAGTGTTACGTATGTGCCTCGGGTGAGGACATTTTCTCATAGAACTCAGGAGCCACTGAAGTATTTGAAATAGAGCAGTGATGTGGTCAGATTGAGGTTTGAAAAATCACTCCTAGTGATGGCGCCTGGAGGATGCTTTGAAAAGACCAGATGGGCTTTCATAATGGTCTCTCTGAGATATGGTCTGAATAGGATGGTGTTGGTAGAAATAAGAGAAGGGATGTTGTACAGAAAAAGCTAGCTGAATTTGAGCCAGGCATGGTGGTGCAGGTGGTACCTGGAATCCCAGCACTCTGGGAGGCTGAAGCAGGTAGATTGCAAGGTCAAGCCCAGGCTGGGCCACTTAGTGAGACCCTGTCTTAAAATTAAAAAAACAGGACCGGTGAGATAGCTCAGTGGTGTACGCGCCTGCCTGGCAAGCGCGAGGGTCCGAGTTTGACTCCCGGAACCCACATACTAAAAAAGGGCCGGTGATATCACTCTGCGGCATGGCGCCTGCTGGCGCGCGAGGTCCTGAGGTCAATCCCCGGTACCCACCCCCCCAAAAAAAAAAAAAAAAAAAAATTTTTTTTAAAATGGGCTAAGGAATGTAGCTCAGTGTGTGAAGGTCCCCAGTACCACACATTTACACACACACAGTCAGCTGGACTTGGTGACTGGCTGTGGAGCTGTGAGAGTCGTCAGTCAGTAAGAACGTGTTGATGGGCTCCCTGGTTTGTAGCTGGGAAGTCCTCTGAGTTTGTACCCCAGCCCAGCTGGAGTGTCAGCTTGGTTGCTTGATCTCTCCCCATAATGCTTGATGTAACAGATTGTAGAAAATTTGAAAAGCATAAAAAGTTACCTGTACACGTATCCTCCAAAGATGAGTACTGTAAACATTTAAAATATTATCTTCCTGGCTTTTCTAGACATGTAAATTGTGTTCATGTATGTCTTTTTAAAATACTATAATTGAGCTAGGCATGATGGTACATGCCTGTAATTCTAGCACTCAGGAGGCAGAGGCAGGAGTTTAAGGCCTGTCTGAACTACATAGCAAAACTCTGTCTTGAAAAAAAAAAACAATAAAATGAACAAAAACAAAAAAAACAAAAGGATGTAATTGAGACTATACTATAACCTCCCCCAACTTGTGATAAGAAATGCTCAAATTTGGCAGGTTGAAGGGTTGGAGACATTGTGTGCTATCTGCGTGTATTTAGCAATTACCTGAACACTGTCACCATAAGTCTGCTTTACTGTCTGCTTGCTTTCAATGCTTCTTTTATATACTGCATCCCTTGAAAGTTAGCTGTAGCTGGATGTGGTGGTGCATGCCTGTAATCCTAGCACTTGGGAGGATGAGGCAGGAGGATTGCCATGAATTCAGGGCCATCCTGGGCTACGTAGTGAGTTTAAGGCCAGCCTGATTAGAAGAAGAAAGAAAGAAGAAGAAAGTTAGCTGTAGTTATCAGGTTACTTCACTTTAATACACTAGTACTAATCTCCTAAGGAGGACCCTCACTCAAGTAAACAGGATGTTGTTATCACACCTAAGTTTTTTTTTTTTTTTTTTTTTTTTTTTAAATTAAAAATGGTAGGAAAATTTATTGGAGAAAAGGAATGGGGAATAGGAATAGCTTCTGAGAGACAGGGATCCAGAAGGGTTGCCCTTTTTTTGGGCTTTTTGAGACAGGATGTAGTTTTGAGCTACATCCTGCATTTTATTTGTAGCTTTTTGAGACTATGTAGTTCAAACTGGCCTTGAGCTCACTATATAGCCCAGGCTGACCTCAAACTTGAAGCAATCCTCCTGCCTCAGCCTTCTGAGTGCTGGGATTACAGCCGAGCCAGGGTCACACATTGCATTTTGAAGTTAGGTTTCTTTAGGCTTTTCAGTGTAGTACACTCCTCCCCCCTCTTTAAACAGAAAAGTATTTTCACTTGAGGGCATAGCAGTTGTTGTGAAATGTACATGGCTTAACTGCATAGCTCTGTGAAGTTCTACATATAGAATTTATTGCAGTGCGCGTTTTGCTTCATCATCCATTATTCACATGTGGAATGATTTTGTCCACTTTTGACTTTGTAAGTAGAACGTATATCAGTGTGTTAAGTTTTTAGTTGTGATTATGAGCCTGTTTGTTTCTGTTTCTTCCATTGTAGCTCAGTGCGTGGCCCAGCATAAAGAAACAAATCTCTGCTTGGGTTTTGGGCACCATGGCTCTTGACTGGATCTGAATAATGGGGCTTTTTGGGATTGATTTTTACTGGTCTGCATTGGCCTCCTTATGCTACAGTGGCTTTCATTGAGGTCACACACAATGGCAGCTGCCACATCGCTTTAGATTAAACATGACTATGTAGGCAGGGTAGATAACGATTTGTCTGTGCTGAGCTAGAGTTGGCAGAAATGAACAAATAGGGGCACTTAGGACAGATATGTCCACTTGAGCGTTCCTTGAGCTGCTTTGCAAAGTCCTCAGGGGCCACTTGGAAAGCACTTTTGTTTGGGAAGAAATGAAATCATTGGAGGGGTTATAGCATGGGACTGCTGGTGCCTGTGCAGTGCCGCAAACAGTAACCCCTCGAGACGCCTCGTGGTGGGGTGATCAGAGCCAGTTTCCTGTCGTGTACGGCATGCTTTGGCCACATCTGACAAGCACATGGTAACTGTGGTTTCTAAATGCTCCCCCCCACACACACACATAGGAGCATCTAGAGAAGCACTGTGACATCAGTTCTGTGTTGTTTTGGTTTGGTGTTTTGAGGCAGGGTCTCGCAATGTAGTCCAGGCTAGCCTTAAATTTGCAGCAATCCTCCTGCCTCAGCCTCCCGAGACATCAGTTTATTTTGATACTTGTTTCTGTTTGTACCAAAGATCCCTCACTCAGTGTAGACTTTCACAATTACTCTGGGTCTGTCTTGCTCGTTGACCTTGAGTGTGCTGGGAGTTGGGAGGCTATGCACCTTTTTCGCTTTACATCTTGTTTTGTGAACCAGTTTTGTTGTTTTCCATTTAGCAGTTTGTTCCTTTCTTCCCCAGTCCCTGATAAGATCTGCTGACTGTGTCCCTTCTAGGCTAGTGAAGCTAAGGGCTGTCAGGGGTCTGTGAAGGGCCAGAGAGTTAATGTTTTGGGCATTATAGTCCTAAGTAGTTTCTGAGGCTATCACGTTTTTCTCTTTTCCCCAGTTGTTTAAAAATGTGAAAAAATTCTTAGTGCCCTGATTGGGATAGATTTGGCTCCTGGACAGTATTCCACATTGCAGTTTATGGCTGGAAACAAGGATTCATTGTGGCCATGTGACTCTGCCCTCCTTTGTGACATAGCCTAGAGGAGTTGGGGAGCCCTGCCCAAAAGAGGCAGGTATCCTATTGGCCTTTCCAGAGGGAGCTCTTGGAAAGTCCTGATGGAAGACCCTGGTTTAACAACTTTTAAGCTTTGCTAATTCTCTGTTATTTTTCTTTCCTGTTTCCCTTTAGTGCAACTAAAGAAAACCCATAAAAGGGGAAGGTCTTAACATACTGTAATTTTTTTTCTTTTTTTTTGGTCTTTTTTTTGAGACTGCGTTTCGCTATGCAGTTCAGGCTGGCCTTCAACTCACTTTGTAGCCCATGCTGGCCTCAAACTCGCAGCGATCCTCCTGTCTCAGGCTCCTGAGTACTGGGATTACAGGTGTGCACCACCATGCCTGGCCATGCTGACATCTTGAAGGCAGAAAATAAGGTTTCTGGCAAGATAGATAGTGCTTCATTCTGCTGCCCCTGGAGAGGGCAGAGTGTTGAACGTGGCAGCTACGAGGGGAGCAGAGCAGGCTGAGTTCCTGTGCAAGAAGAAGAGTAGAGACCATGAGTCAGTCTCCACAGAGAGGGGAGCAAGGCAGGACTCCCCATGACATCATGTCAGTATTGAAGGAGTCTGTCGACAGTCACTTCTACCCGTGGCCTTTATCCCTCCTAGGAATTGGTTTGGACCAGGATCCCCAGCTGAGTGCTTCTGCTCTCAAGGCAGAGCCACACATGTACGTGCTTGGTACTGACTTACATTCTTGTTTCTTCCCTTAGAGACCTCTGAGCAATTGACCCCTGAGGAGGAGGCTGAGGAGACAGAGGCCTGGGCCAAGCCCCTGAGCCAGCTGTGGCA
The DNA here is from genome assembly GCA_028451465.1 of Erethizon dorsatum. Taxonomy (NCBI): domain Eukaryota; kingdom Metazoa; phylum Chordata; class Mammalia; order Rodentia; family Erethizontidae; genus Erethizon; species Erethizon dorsatum. Next base: position 99,986,905 of record CM051827.1, on the reverse strand, counting down.
GAACCGACCCCCAAACTTTGAGGCTGAAAAGGAATTCAATGAGAGCATGGCCCAGCAGGCCCCTCACTGTGCCGTCTGTATGATCTTCCAGACATATCATCAGGTAGGCTCACTTTATCCTGTCTTTTTTTTTTTTTTTTTTTTTTGGGGTACCAGGAATCAAACTCAGGACCTCACGCTTGCCAGGCAGGCGCTGTGCTGCTGAGCTACATCCCCGGCCCACTTTATCCTGTCTTGACCCAGGACCCACAACCATAGGGTGCTAGATTTGACTGTGGGTACCTACCTTGTCACTGGTTGTCTTAGGGCAGGGGCTTTTCTCTGGTGTTCTCTGCACCCAGGTACTCAGGCTTCTCCGGGCCAATAACCCTACAGTACAGATTTTCACATGAAAATGGTTTGGAGATCATGTGGCTCGGGCTTCTTTTGCACGTGTGCTGTTCACAGGCTTGATTGTTCGCAGAGCACTCTGTTTTTGTTAGCATCCTAGTCTGGTCCTGTTCCTTCCGGGCAATGTAGGACTGACCAGTCAGGGTGTAGGACTGTAGTTACTTCAGCACACTCTGACACACTCTGGGCGAAAAGCCAGATCCTGTCATGTTGTCATCTTTTTTCCTTTCCCATTGTCACCATTTCATTGTGGGTGTTGCTGGTGGCCAGAAAGAACTAGGGTAGGGTGGAAGTAGAGGGCTGGATTGGGGCGAGGGGTGGGGAAGCACGGTTGCTGAACTCAGCTGTGCCCTTCCCATGCTGGGACACTGAGGGCTTCACCATCGTGTATCCCTTTGTGCAGCTCTAGGAGGCCAGGCAGGCAGGTCCCAGGTGATCAGCTCAGGCTCTGCTGGGACTTGGAAGTAAGTAAGCTATTGCACTCTGGAGGTTAAAGCAGCATGGCCGCTCTGAGCCTGGCAGGGCCCCAATTTCATACTTGCTGAAGGATGGAACCTCAGACCAGCACACTTTTTGTGTTAGTAACTCACAAATTCTATCCATTGACAGGAAAACAAAACCAAAGAACTGTATATGCCATTGTCTATGAGGGAAGTGTCTGGCCTGCTTGTTACTCCCAACAAATTAAGCGGGGTTCAGAGTTTTATGAATGGCTGGCGCTCCAGTAGCGCAGTCCGTTAGCGCATGGTATTTATAGAGTTTTATGAATGGCATAGGCTTAGAGGTTAACATCTTTCTGGGCTCCCTGTCCTTGGAATGGGAATGATGTTGCCGTCCAGTGATAAAGCCAGCAGGTATTTGTAGTCAACATTTGCCAAGGGAAGTATGTGGATAAGATAAGGTGATCTTCCTGGAGGAGCCCCTAGCCAGGAATCACAGATGGGTCTCCAGCCAGATGTCAGCACTGCAGTTCTGGTGACTTGCTGACACGGAGCATCAGAGGCAATCAGTGCTGGCCCATTCGGCGCACCTGTTCTGGGTGCCGTCCCTGAGTGGGGCCACCATGTGGTGCAGCACATAGGGGAGCCCTTAGTGGCCGCTGCACTGCTAACATCTCTGCATTTTATTATCATTTGGAGTAGGCAGACTGAAATCCCAGTTGTCTCTTACCTCGCTCCCTCCTCTCAGTTGTCCCCCAGGGGCCTTTGTTTGATGCTACTGTGAGAAATTGAATTTGAGTCATTAGAGGTAACTTCATTTAGTAGCTCTGGGATAATGGCTGTACGCCCGGGAGCTGTAGTCTTAGTCAGAGGAGTAGGAGACTCAGCCTTCTGCTGACGGCGCGGCTCACTGGTGTGCACTTTCTCTCTTCCCTCAGGTTGAATTTGGAGGCCTTAGTCAGAACTGTGGAAATGCTTCAGAATTAGCCTCCCAGAAGCAGAGGACCAAGCCATTGATTCCAGAAATGTGTTTCACCTCCACTGGCTGCAGCACGGACATCAACCTGTCTACTCCTTATCTTGAGGAGGATGGCACCAGCATCTTAGTTTCCTGCAAGAAATGCAGTGTCCGGGTTCATGCCAGTGAGTGCTTTTTCTTTATCTTATTTCAGGAAAAGGGTCTGCTCGCTGAATGTCCTTGCTACCTGCTGGCCTTTCCTTTACCCGAGTGCAGAGGCTGCTTACAAGTCCCTGGGGAGTTTGCTGTTGATTGATGAGTTTCCGTGTGACTCCAAGCATCTGTAGTTGTACCAGTCAGCTCTACTGTTGCCTCCTTAGTTACAGATAATGCATAGTAGATTAGACTCTGCTACTTACTAGGTATTGCAGTTACTAGTGAATCTGCAGTTCCTATCTTTTTGAGGCCATGTACCGTATTATATGATTGAGCCGTAGGGACTCTGACCTAGAATTCAGGGGTTTTGATAAGATTTGGTATCTTTGGGAGGAAAGAATTGCATAGCCACATCCTGCTCTGACCTTGGGGTTTAATTTGCTCTTCTTGGTGTCCCTATTAGGTTGCTACGGGGTACCCCCTACAAAGGCTTCTGAAGACTGGATGTGTTCTCGGTGTTCAGCCAATGCCCTAGAGGAAGTGAGTACTCCCTCGCTCTTTCTGTCTTCCCCATGACACTTGGAGTACACTCAGGGTCAGGGTCAGGCTGTTTCAGGTTGGACTCAATGTCCACAACAGTCTACATAGGGCCCAGTACTAGTGATGTCAGTGAGTAACATGAGAATAAGTCTGAGGTCAGTGAGAGTAGTTCCTGCCCATTTGCAGCAGGGCACGAATAGACCTGGAAGCTGTGTTTGCTCCATTGAGCCAAGACCAGGTTGACTGTGTGTAACCCCACTTAAGAGTTAGTTGTGGGGTGGAGCCTCAGTACTGAGCTCAGATGGTTGATTTTGCAGATATCTCTTGATCATCACCCCGAGAGCTTGGCAGTAACCTGCCTAGGAAGCAGCCAAAGCCCCATAAAGCTTCCAGTTTGCACAGAGCAGCTTTTGCAACTTTGCTTATGGTTATTAGGAACAGTAATAGCAAAGAGGATTATGTTAAACAGATACTTGATGCACTTTGGCCCCAGTGGTCTCTGTATCTTACAGGGGAGTCTCTGCTATAGGGCTTGTATTTTGAAGCCCTGCCTGCCATTATGCTGCTTTCTTAGGTTGAGGTCAGAGCTGTCCACAGAAGTCGATGGAGAGTAGATTGGGTGTTAAAGACTTGGTGGTAACTGCTTTTCTCCCTCTCCCTCTTGGGCAGGACTGTTGTTTATGCTCCTTACGAGGAGGGGCCCTGCAGAGAGCAAATGATGACAGGTGAGTTTTCAGACCCACTTCTTGAAACGCCCCTGCTCAGTTCTGACTCAGAGCACAGCGGCAGTGTGGGGCCACGGCTCTTTTCTTGAGTACCTGGTGAGGGTTTGGGAAGTGCATTGTGTGGAGTCAGAACAGCATTTCTGAGACTAATTGTAACAGTGGGTTGCCAACGGGAGCCAGGCAGTCTGGGATCTTTCCAGTTCTACTTTCCTTTAGTAACATCCTCTCTTGGGAGGAGCTGAGAATGGACTCAGGGAGGGTGTAGAGACCTGAGAAGGTAATGCAAGGCCTTTGTGGGCTGGAAGTGTGGACATTCACCTTGTCACAGCCGGGGCTAGTGTGCATATGTGGTCATGGGCATAGGCTAGTGAGGACTTTACTACAGAGCAAACGCCCTCGCCCAGACCTGCTGTTTAGAGATAATGTGAGTCCTCCAGGAGGAAAATGGGACACTGAAAGATCAGCCAGGCCATCCATGTTAAATCTACAGAAGATTCTGGGCTTCTAAGCCACCAGGTAGTTGCGTCTGTACAGAGTTGCATCTTTGTTCTTGTTTCCTGTTTTACTTACTCCTGAGGCAGAAATGTAAGGTGCTGAGGTTTTTTTCCCCTGAAAGGTGTGGTTTCTAGAGGGTAGTACACACGGGCAGCAACAGCCAGTGTAAGTGTCCTGCCTCATGCCTGGCATGCTCTTTCTGATAGATGGCTCTTTTGCTGTCGCTTCTACTCACCTGAAGGCACTTGCTGCCATTACTTGAAGTCATTGTGTTCCTTCCAGTTGCAGTGTAGGACTAGTAACAGTCTTCCTTCTTGGAGGTGAGAATGTCTCTGTTTGAGTCTCTCACCATTGCCTTTAATCCCTGTTCTATCCTCCGGGGCAACACAGGACATGACAGCCCCATCAGTACTGCAGACTGCTTCCGTGTAGCCTACAGATATGTTGTAGTTCTTCATGTGTCCTGACTTCTCTTATTTTTTATTTTTTGCAGGGCTGGGGATTGAACCCAGGGCCTTATACATGCTAGGTACATGCTCTAGCACTGAGCTATACCCCTCCCCCTGATATTAAGAGGTTAACATGGCCTGATACTAAGAGCTTTCACCAGCTTAGTTTTTCTTTTTCTTTTTTTTTTTTTTTTGGGTGCTGGGAATCAAACTCAGGACCTCGCGCTTGCCAGGCAGGCGTTGTACCGCTGAGCTATCTCCCTGGCCCAGCTTAGTTTTTCTTATCTTAGTGCATGTCATCTCAAAATGCCCAGAACTTACTTTAGTTTTTATTTTTTTAAAATTTTTTTGGTACTGGGAATTGAACTCAGGTCCTTGCACTTGCCAGGCAGGCACTTGTGCCACTGAGCTATATCCCCGGCCCCCAGAACTTACTTTAATCCTCTATAGATGTCCATTGGGCAGACCTCTCAGAGAAAGTGGAGTTTGGGTCAGACCTTAAAATCTGAATCTGCCTTGGATAAAGGGAGAGGAAAGGAGATTGTATCAGCCTGGGTAAGAGGTCTGGGCAGAGACCTAGGGGACACGGTGATACTGGCAAATTTGGGGTATGGTAGAGCTGTTTTCCAGAAGCACCTGGGTCCTATGGTAAGAGAGCCCTGTCATACTCTCCAGTTTATTCTCACCTCTGAAACCCACCACACTCAAGTTGTGGTCCAACTTACTATGCCACAGATTTGAGGGAGTAGTGTAAGAAATATGACCCTACGTTAAACTGGGGCAGTGTGATGTGGTGATATTTCTGGCTGTCACCTTCCTGGGCCTTGGGAAGTTGGTGGAGGAAGTCAGTGGCCATCGTGGGTGAGGACGGAAACATTTTTGGAGGTCTGTACTAAAAAGGAGGGAGGCTATAGGCCCTTGGACCCAGAGGTGACTGAGGCCTTTGTCTTTTGGCAGGTGGGTCCACGTTTCATGTGCTGTGGCAATTCTGGAAGCAAGGTTTGTCAACATTGCAGAGAGAAGTCCAGTGGATGTGAGCAAAATCCCCTTGCCCCGCTTCAAACTGGTAAGGAAGAAGAGACCGGCTTGTGGACTCTACCTAATTATGCTATTTACAGGTCTCTGAGTGGAGGAGGACAGTGTGTATCTGCTTGGCCCTTGTTTTGTTCAGTTTCTGGTTCTCACCCTGTGGTCAAATTACTTACTGAGGAAACCCATGATCAGATGTGAGATTAGAATAGGCTGTATACCTTGTGTTTTAGGGGAGGGTTGGCTCTTACTTACTTGGCTCTGTGCATTTGGGAGGTGGATCGATAAAAGAGGCCAGACTGTCTTTCCTGGAATCATTCATTGGCTTGCTTCCCCCACGTGCAGAAATGTGTCTTCTGTAAGAAGCGGAGGAAAAGAAATGCTGGCTGCTGTGTGCAGTGTTCCCATGGTCGGTGCCCAACTGCCTTCCACGTAAGCTGTGCCCAGGCTGCCGGGGTGATGATGCAGCCGGATGACTGGCCTTTTGTCGTCTTCATTACCTGCTTTCGGCATAGGATTCCCAATTTGGAGGTAAGGGAGGGCGCCATCCTGGAATCCTCTTGACAAAGTAAAGGATCCTTTTCTCTGCATGCTGTCCATTTGTCATGCCAGCATGTATTTCCTCAAGCATTGTGCTTGGTGGAGACGCTAATGAGTAAGTCATTAAGAGAGGACCCCAACTGTCTCTACTCCCTGCTTTGGATTTCATAATCTAGCGGCACCAAACTGCTCCTGGTTGATTTGTTTGGATTATCTTTATTTGCTTGCCTGTCCACCAGGATATGTTTTTCTTTTTGGCAGTACTGGAGATTGAACCTGGGGCCTTTGCACTGAGCTATCTCCCAGCCTATTTTTTATTTTGATACAGGGTCTTGCTAAGCTGCCCAGGCTGGGCTCAAACTTATGATCCTCCTGCCTCAGCCTCCCAGATTGCTGGGATTACAGGTGTGTACCACCGTGCCCGGCTGAGGGTCCATATCTTACTACCCTAGATGTCCTTTTTATTTCACCTAGTGTCAGGGACATAGAAGCTTTGTAAACGTTGAGAACTACTGGAGAGAACTGACAGTTCACCATTAACTGATATTCACTAGGGGTTTTCATAGTTCTCTAAATGGTGAAGTACAGAGAGATACACGGAATGCGAGCTAGTGGAGTCAGGAAAGAGTCTGGGTAGAAGTTGGCATTTGAAGTGGTTCTTGACAATAAGAAATTGCAAGCAGGAGAGCATTCAGGGCTTCAGAATCAGGATCAGAGCTTGAAAAAAATGAACACACAAGGCTGGTTCTGGAACGGTAGCAGAAGATAATAATTGAGAGGAGAGCAGTACTGGATGATGAAGGTCCTGCACTGCCACGCTTCTGAGTTTGACCTCTCTTCTATTGGATGAGAACTTTTTCAGTGTTAAGATTTTGAAGTATGTATGTGTGTGCGTGCACACACACATGTGGTACCAGGGATTGAACCCCAGGGCCTTGAGCCTGCTAGGCAAGTACTCTGCCACTGAGCTATGTCCCTAGTCCTTTTTAAAATTTTATTTTGGCACAGAATCTGGCTAAGTTGTCCAGGTTGGCCTTGAACTTACATTCCTGCCTCAGCCTTCGGAGTAGTTAGGATTATAGGTGTGTGATGCCGCACCTGGCTTGAACTATACTTCTTTTTTGTGAGACAGGGTTCCACTATGTAGTTCAGGATGACCTGGAACTCACTAGATAGCCCAGGCTGGCTTCGAAGTTGTGGCAATCCTCCTACCTCAGCCTCCCAAATGCTGCAATTACATGAGTGTGCCACCACATCCAGCTTATATTTCCTTTTTTAAAATTTCCTTTTTGGAATTGAAATTATTCCATGTATATTATCAGACCATAGTGCAATGAAATTGGAAATCAATGGCAAAAGAAACCACAAGAACTTCCTAAATACATGGAAATTAAATAGCACCCTACTGAACAACCAATTGGTCACAGATAAAATTAAAGATGAAATTAGACAGTTTCTGCAACTGAATGATAACGACAGTACAACATACCGGAACTTATGGGATAAAATGAAAGTAGTCCTAAGAAGGAAATTTATAGCATTAAATACCTATATTAGGAAAACAGAGCAAGCACAAATAAACAACCTAATGGTGAACCTCAAACTTCTAGAAAAAGAAGAGCAGGCTAAGCCAAAAGCTTGTACAAGGAGGAAATTACAAAGATCAGAGCAGAAATTAACGTGTTGGAGACTAAAAAAAACAATACAAAGAATCAACGAATCAAAGAGTTGGTTCTTTGAAAGATTAAATAAAATCGACAAACCCTTATCCAACCTTATTAGAAAAAGGAAAGAAAGTACTCAAATCCACGCAATTAATGAAAAGGGTGATATCACAATGGACCCTGCAGAAATCCAGATCATCTATACCTACTTTGAAAACTTGTATTCTAATAAGATGGAAAATGCAGAAGAAATGGACAGATTCCTAGATACATATGAATTACCAAAGCTCAACCAAGAAGATACAAAAATCCTAAATAAACCAATAACAATCAATGAAATCAAAGATGTAATTAAAAACCTCCCAACAAAGAAAAGCCCAGGCCCTGATGGATTCACTGCTGAATTCTACAAGAAATTTAGAGAAGCCCTAACACCACTACTTCTCAAACTCTTTAATGAAATTGAAAGAGAAGCAGTACTCCCAAATTCATTCCTGGAAGCAAGCATTACCCTGATACCAAAACCAGAGAAGGACCCAACTAAGAAAGAGAACTACAGGCCAATCTCCCTAATGAACATAGATGCAGAAATCTTCAGTAAGATACTGGCAAACAGAATGCAGCAAATCATCAAGAAGATTATACACCATGACCAAGTTGGATTCATCCCAGGGATGCAGGGATGGTTCAACATACGTAAATCAATAAATATAATACACGATATCAACAGAGGCAGACAAAAATCATATGATCATCTCAGTAGACACAGAAAAAGCATTTGACAAAGTCCAGCACCCATTCATGATAAAAACCCTACAGAAAATTGGAATAGATGGTCTTTATCTCAATCTGATAAAAGCTATCTATGACAAACCAACAGCCAATATCATACTAAATGGACAAAAACTGAAAGCCTTCTCTCTAAAATCAGGAACAAGACAAGGATGTCCACTGTCCCCACTCTTATTCAACATAGTCCTGGAAACTTTAGCCAGAGCAATTAGACAAGAGCAAGAAATAAAAGGAATAATGATTGGAAAGGAAGAAGTTAAATTATCATTATTTGCAATATGATACTCTACGTAGAAGACCCCAAAAACTCCACTAAAAAATTGCTAGATTTAATAAGGAAATCCAGTAGCATAGCTGGATACAAAGTCAACACTCAAAAATCAATAGCCTTCCTGTACACGAATAACAAACTCACTGAAAGAGAAATTAGGGAAACAACACCTTTCACAGTAACATCCAAAAAAATGAAATACCTAGGAATCAATCTCACAAAGGAGGTAAAAGACCTCTACATTGAAAACTACAGTACTCTGAAAAAGGAAATTGAAGAGAATATCAGAAAATGGAAAGATATCCCTTGCTCTTGGATCCGAAGAACCAACATAGTGAAAATGGCCATACTTCCAAAATTGTTATACATATTTAATGCAATTCCAGTCAAAATTCCAACAACATATCTCACACAACTACAGAAAACAATCCTAAAATTCATCTGGAACCAGAAGAGACCTAGAATAGCAAAGGCAATTCTGGGCAACAAAAGCAAGGCAGGGGGCATCACAATCCCTGATTTGAAATTACACTATAAAGCTACTGTGATAAAAACAGTGTGGTATTGGCAAAAAAACAGACCCGAAGATCAATGGAACAGATTAGAAGATGCAGAAACAACTCCAGACATACTAAGCCACCGTATCTTTGACAAAGGTGCCAAACACATTCACTGGAAGAAAGATAGCCTCTTTAATAAATGGTGCTGGAAAAATTGGCTCTACCCATGCCAAAGATTAAAATTAGACCCATATCTTTCACTGTGCACTAAACTAAATTCAAAATGGATCAAAGATCTAAATATTAAAACAGAAACATTAAATCTCCTGGAAAATAGAGTAGGTAAAACTCTTGAAGACATTGGTGTAGGCAAAGACTTTATGAATAAAACCCCAGTGGCACAGGAAGTATCACAAAGAATCAATAACTGGGATCTCATCTTATTAAAAAGCTTTTGCACAGCAAGAGAAACCACCAACAGAGTGAAGAGACAACGCACAACGTGGGAAAAACTGTTTGCCAGCTGTTCTCAGACAAAGGATTACTATCGAGAACATACAAAGAACTCAAAAAAATCAGACCTCCCAAATTTAAGACCCAATCCAAAAATCGGCATCTGAGATGAATACACACTTCTCAGATGAAGAAATACAAACAGCAAATAAATATATGAGAAAATGTTCAACATCACTGTTCATTCAGGAAATGCAAATTAAAACAACACTGAGATTCCATCTCACCCCAGAAAGAATGGCTATTATCAAGAAATCAGCTAATAACAAATGCTGGAGGGGCTGTGGGGAAAAAGGAACCCTTCTCCACTGTTGGTGGGAGTGTCGACTGGTGCAGCCACTGTGGAAATCCATGTGGAGACTCCTCAAAAAACTAGGATTGGAGGTCCTATTTGACCCAGCTATTCTCCTTCTGGGTATCTTCTCAGAAGAATTGAAAACATTGCGCCACAGCGATATATGTGCACCCATGTTTATAGCAACACAATTTGTAATAGCTAGATCGTGGGAACAACCCAGATGCCCATTAACCGAGGAACGGATAAAAAAGATGTGGTATTTTTATACAATGCCATAAAGAAAGATAAACTGGAAACTTTTATAGGTAAATGGATGCAACTCGAGAAAATACTCACAAGCGAAATAAACTGGATGCACATTTGTAAACATCGTATTATCTCCCTAGTATGAAAATACAATTTCACTGTGACTATTCCATTCCTTAGTCTTCTATTTTTACCTAGCTTTTACATGGCTTAATCTTATACTGAGTAATGTTTTTCTCCAAAAGGTATTTGTACATTGTCTAATGCCTGAGTTTGTTAATACATGAGAATGTTTACTTGTTGTCTTTTAAAAATAAATAAATAAAATAAAATTTCCTTTTTTTTTTTTTTTTTTTTTTTTTTTGTGGGTACCGGGGGGTCGACCTCAGGACCTCGCATGCCAACAGGCACCCGTGCCGCTGAGCGATATCACTGGCCCCTTTTTCGTATGTGGGTTCCAGGAGTCGAACTCGGGCCCTCGCGCTTGCAAGGCAGGCGCTTACGCCGCTGAGCCATCTCACCGGCCCAAAATTTCCTTTTTATATATTTTCCTATTTCCTTTTTTTGGTGGTTGTGGTACTAGGGTACTGGGGATTGAATCCAGGCCTTTTTACTGAGCTACGTCACCACCCCTTTTTGTTTTTTATTTTGAGAGGAGGTCTTTCTAAGTTGCTCAGCTGGGTTTGAACTTGAGATCCTCCTGCATCAGCCTCCCAGAGTGTTGGGATTACAGGTGCATGCCACCATGCCCGGTTGAACTATAGTTTTAAATAGTGATTCTGGTGGTGGCTGTAGGAGATAATTCAGAAATCAGAATATGAGACAGCAAAATCATTTAATTTAGCCTAGGAGAGAGTGAGTTTTGAAATGGGAACTCTTTAGGCAAATCTTTTAGGTGTGTTGTTCCCTGAGTACCCCATAGTGGGGAGCCCCAGGGATACAGTCAGGTTAGGAGCCACACTAGGTGGGGAAGGTTCCACCATCGAGTTACCAGCTAATGGAAGAGACTTTCCACAGTGTGGTGGGCATGATAATCAAGGAAGAACATGGTAGGTAGCCAGTCCAGAGGAGGGAGCTTTGCACTCTGCTGCTGAGATCACAGAAACGTCTTTAGTTGCCTGGATCTTCCTTTTTCATGAAGGTGTTTTACGATCATGAGAGGTGGTCATCAGACACCTGGGTAGGACCTTAGGAAGATGGTATGGGTAGGACCCATGGATGGATGGATGGTATGGGTAGGAAGATGGTATGGGTAGGATGGAGAAATGTTCAGTGTGAAAACGAAGCTTTGGAGGAATAAAGGTCTAAGTTGTCATCAAATCCCAGCTCTGGCGGGTAAATCAGAGTTCACTAATGGAACAGGGTTGCTGTTTTATGATTATCATCAGTACTCGGCATGCTTTTATTTGGTAGCTGTAGACTGCTGATGCTGAGAGGAAACTTGGGTACTGCTGAATATTTCTTTGACTAATTTATTGTTCAAGTATTTTTTAAGCATCTGCTATGTGCCAAGCAGTTCTAGATGCTAGGAATTTACCAGTGGAGAAGACAAGAAAGTCCTTGCCCTCATACAGTATATGTGAGGTGCATATACTGTAGCTGAAAGATACATAGGAAGCTAATAATACACAGTGTATCAGACAGAACTGCCGTGGATAAAGGGGGTGGAGGAGTGGAGAGTGAGTAGTGTTGTCAGTGATGAATGTTGGGATGTGAGGAAACCAGGGTGCAAATAACTGGGGAATGGCATCTCAGGTAGAAGGAACAGCAGTGCAGAGGCCCTGGACTGAGAGTCGACGTGGCATGTATGTTGAGAACTGTGAGGTGGCTGTCTTGGCTGGAGTAGAGTACTTGGGAGTGGTTGGCCATGAGCCTACCACATGGTTTCTGATGCCATTTGCATAAAGGAGGAGTTCAGAATGAGTAAGCTGAAGCAAGGGCACCAGAGATAGCAGGGCCCTTATAATGGGGAATAGGTTGTTGCATATAGCTGAGGACATCCATCAAACTTCAGTCTTTGTGGCCTCGCCCTGAGGGTAGGGCTAGTGCTGAGCTCAGTGCGCAGCAATGCCTGGGGCCCAGAGCCTCTGGTCGCCTGAGTCTACTCTGATTCTCTGATGTGTAAGTAAGCCATGTGCATTAGTACATATATGGAGAAGGACCAGTTCTGGGCTAGGAGCTTAGGGGGAGCTAAATTTATGTAGGAGAATATGACACTGGCTGGGATGTGGGTATGTGGAAATGATTCAGCTCCTGTCTCTTCTCTCCTTGTTAACTTTTTATTCTTATGCTTATCTTCTTTGGATAAAGGGGAACCCGTCGATTTTTGTTCTTGTTAGCCAGGCCCATGAGCACAACGTGTGACTAACCCAAGACTCTGTGTCTTTCAGCGTGCCAAGGGGTCCTTGCAGAGTATCACTGCCGGCCAGAAGGTCATTAGCAAGCATAAGAATGGGCGCTTCTACCAGTGTGAAGTGGTCAGGCTCACCACTGAGACCTTCTATGAAGTCAACTTTGATGATGGCTCCTTCAGTGACAATCTGTATCCTGAGGACATAGTGGTAATGTCTTCAAGCCGCTTCTCTGGCAGTTTGGGACTGAGGAGTTTCTAGGTCTTGCTGGCAGACTGGCTGTGGGTGTGCTTGCCTTTACTAATAGGTCCTATGGGTCCTTTAGTTGTCCCCAAAGAGAAAGACGTATTCATACTAGTCTTTCCTTGCAAGAAAAATTGTGTGCTACTGGGGTACACTCCTCCCCCTAGAAGTTCACAGGAATCAGTGTTTTCTGCAGTTCTTTAAACTACACATATATTTTGGTCAGACTATCCCCGAAGGCACTTAATGGAGTAGAAAAGGCTAGACTTTGGTACCAAAATTGTACACATTTTCGCTGCTTAGAAGCTGTATGATTTTTGGAGAATTATCCATCTCTTTTTTCTACATGCCATCTTAGCAGATATAGAGTCTGCTCTTGGCTATTTATAGTTGAGGGCTTTGGGGCTAAGGAGAAACTGGTGGGAACCCCTCTGGTGTGCATATGTCGTCAGCAGCTGAGATAGCAGAGGCACCACCTTGGACTTAGCTCAGGTTTCCCCTCCTCCTGCTACCCCATCGTCTCATGTGCTAGACTGAGCACCAAGGTAGAAGAGGTCAGCCATTTCTTCCTTTAATAAATTGGATATTTCCCGTTTATACCACAGTTTAATTGTTGAAAGCATGTTAATTAGTTCAAGGTAGACTTAACGTCATCTTAAAGATAATGGTATTCACAGCAGTAGTACAGCTAGGATTTATTAAGCTCCTAAGGTACGCCAGGTACTGTGCTAGTGTTTTATGTTAAGTATCTCTTTTTCTTATACCAGCTTTTATTATTTTTTATTTTTTTAATTTCATTTTAAAGAGAAAATAGCACAAAATTTCAAAACAACATAATAGGAGGCTAATAATGGTTAATACATTCCGTATTGTTATCTTTAAATTCGTTATTCAGGGTACAAGATACCAGCATTCAATTGTCCAAACAATATTAGCACAAACCTTTCTTTTCAATAAACTAAGCAAAATTAGTAGCTTACACCAGCTTTTAGAAGTGAATGAGTATTATTTCTAAAAAAGAGAACAGTGACCCCAGGACTCCCTTTTCTAAAAGTTACTTGGGGAGACTGAGGCAGGAGGATTGCAAGTTTGAGGCAGTCTTTTGTTTGTTTTTGTTTTGGTACTGGGAATTGAACTCAGGACCTTGCACTTGTCAGGCAGGCTCTTGTGCCACTGAGCTATATCCCCACCCCTTGAGGCCAAGTCTTTGTCTCAGAGAAAAAAAAAAAAAAAAGTTACTTTGGACTCCAGAGTTTGTTTTTATGAGTTACGTCTATCAACATTTATTCTATTAGAAATTTTAAAAGATTAATATTTTAACGAAAAATAGCTTTTAGTGAGAAGGCAGCCGTTTTTCTCCAATTTTGCAAGTCTCTATGTCACTTTTTTTTTTTGGTCTTTTTTTTTGAGACAGTGTTTCATGATACAGTTCCGGCTGAGGCTGAACTCACTTTGTGGCCCAGGCTAGCCTCGAACTCGTGGCAATCCTACCTCAGCCTCCCGAGTGCTGGGATTACAGGTGTGCACCACCATGCCCTGGCTTCTGTGTCACTTCTTTATTTGATACATTGTGATACATTGTTTTGGTTAGGGTACAGGAAGAAAATTCAGCCTTATACAGCTATGTATTTGGAAAGGGTAGGAGAATTTTGTAATACCCTTTCAGACACATGATTATTCTTCTCTGATATTCTTAACCAGAACACAACCAGTGGCAAGATTTTTTTTTGTTTTTGTTTTGCTTTTTACTTATTTGTGGTACTAGGGATAGAAGGCAGGACCTTGCACATGCTAGGTAAGTCCTCTACCACTGAGCTGCATCCTCAACCTTTTTCCAAAAATTTTGAAGGCCTCACCAAGTTGCCCAGGCTGGCCCTGAACTTCCCGTTCCTCCTGCTTTAGCCTCCTTTGTAGCTAGGATTATAGACATGGTGCCAGTGTCCAGCTGCTGACAGTTTTTAAGTTAGGTACAGTGTGGAACCTGATAGTAGATCAGTGAACTTTTCATATTCTATTAAATTAAAATTTGCTGGTCTGTCTTATATTTACATTGGCTCATTCACCCATGCCTGATTCTCTAACACCATTCACTGATCATTTGTAAGTTATTGGTGTACCGTGCTATGGAGATTTTCCAAATGTTGTTAAATTTTATATAAATATCAAAAAGTCACATTCATTAGTGTCACTCATCTCAAGAAATTATAAATTCAGGGAAACTTAAGCTCACAGTGATGATACCACTTTTCTAAAATTCTGATTTTTGCCTGAAAGCTTGAATTTTACTGGCAATAGATATTATCTGTTGTTTTCCTCAAAGTGACAGACTCACTTCATTCATTTTCAGGAAGATGCCTGCCAAATGCCCAAATCTCAATAACCAGTTTGTCAGTTTTTTTTTTTTGTTTGCTTGTTTTTTCAAATAATGCTAGTATTCTATGAAAAATAGCAGCTAGTGCAGCTCATAACTCACACAATTACATAGGCAGGTTTCTTTTCCTTCCTTCCTCCCTTCCTATTTTCTTTCTTGCTTTTGTAGTGCTGGGTGTCAAACTCAGGACCTTGTGCATGCTATGCAACAAAAGCCACACTCCAGCCCAAATGCCTCCCAGATAGCCATCATATTACCACACACAGCCCAAAGTGCCCTGAGTACTGTAATTACACAAGCATTCAAGCCTTGACGTGTAACAAAACTGTTACTGCTTCATCAAGGGATATTTTTATATGAAACCAGTCTTTTTTCTTTTCTCCTTACATTCTGCATGCACAATGGTGAAGAATGCAGGAAGGGCTAGCAGAGCTTAATCCCGCTGACCAGATTGTGCACATGACTAGTAACTCACAGATTTTGTGTCATCACCGCCAATGCCAATGTGGTGAGAAAGGCTAGTGTCTTAATGTTGGGAAATCGGTCACAACCACACATTTCCTGCAGATGTCTCAGAAACCCTTTAGAGGTTTGTGGACCACACTTTGAGAACTGCTGTTGTGGGAGGTGAAACAGAATTGCAGTTCACATAAGTGATTTATCAAGATCATGTACGGTTAGTTAAAATTCCTACCTCAGTTTTTGATTACTTGCTCATAAATGAATTAGCAATATAGTATAGAGCTGCTTTTCCCCAGGAATGAACCGGTAAGACAGGACAGAACCTTTTCTAATTTTTCACATAGCATGGTGTTTTTGTGGAGTTTTAGACACAGCCTTTCAGACTTACTGCCCCATTTCTGTAATGTATACTTTTTAGGCCATCTTCTCTCAGGTCTGTCCTTTCATTCAACCACCATAGCTGTGTACCAAGCCTTAAGCTGGGATATAGTTGTTCATATTAAAATAGCCTTTTCTAGAAGGAATAACCGTTCTAATGTATTATGCCAAGACCCATGGTAGTAGCCCTGTCTTTCTTTTCATACCTTGCCTGTATTTTAAAAACACCTTTCTTAAATTCTGAGTATACTAGCATTTCTTCATGGAAGAGCCCCGGAAAACAGATGAGTGTGGATGTGAGGATTACTGATCTTGGCACCTGCCTCCTGTGCTTATTATTGTTTGCTAAATTCATTACACCTGTTCATTTTGTCACCTAGAGGCAGGATAAGAGGTATGGGGCAGACTGTGACTTTGCAAGCAGGTCTTTATTGCATCTTTCAGCCCAGAGTAAGCGGCCTACTGGAGTGTCAAAGCAGGAGTATAATCTATAGTGGCTTATTTTTCCCTGAGTAGGTATCAGTTACCATTGTGCTCAAGTGGACCTTCTTTCATTGTCCTTTTTTCTTCAGAGCCAGGACTGTCTCCAGTTGGGTCCTCCTGCTGAAGGAGAAGTGGTCCAAGTGAGATGGACAGATGGCCAAGTCTATGGAGCTAAATTTGTGGCTTCCCACCCCATCCAGATGTACCAGGTAGTCAAAGGTTCTTGCTAGGGATGTGGGATACTTGATTAATTCAGTGTTTCCTCTTGACAGGCGAGTCTTTGCTTTCGAGAGAACTACTGTGGGTTGCTGACAACCTTTCTAGAGCTAGCTCTGTCCCATGTCTAGTTCGCCAATGTGGCTTCAGACCTGGCAGTCCTTACTTCAGTGCTGTAATGCCTTCCTTTGGCTGCAGGAAATTGCCATTCTCATGGGGTAGACAAGGGAAACTCAAAGGTACCCTAGCCAAAAAAGGTCTTGTGTCATTGGCAGGTAGAGTTTGAAGATGGCTCACAGCTTGTGGTTAAGAGAGATGACGTATATACGCTGGATGAAGAGCTCCCCAAGAGAGTCAAGTCTAGACTGGTAAGTATGTTTTCTGTGTGCCACTGGCTCCCAGGAGCAGGAGGGAACATTGCCAGGGGTATGTCACTCTTTTTCCCCCTTGGGAGAGGTGGCTATAAAGTGATGATTTGGCTTGCCTATTCTTCTGCAGTCAGTGGCCTCAGACATGCGCTTCAACGAGATTTTCACAGAGAAAGAGGTTAAGCAAGAAAAGAAACGGCAGCGGGTCATCAACTCTAGATACCGGGAAGATTACATCGAGCCTGCGCTGTACCGGGCCATCATGGAATAGGTGCTTCCAGGGTCCCCGGGTTCCCAGCCATTGAGGCAAGAGCGCTGTGGTGTTCCACGGCACAGCAGACACACGGAACTCTGAAGTCTCTAAAAGTGAAGTTGTAAAAAGAAAAGGAATGAAATCACCGACCCCATCACCTTCTTACCCCACCCTCTTCGCATTCTGCCCTAGTGAAAAGACAAGCCATTTTGGGACATTTGGCAGCAGCTGCTGATCTCCCAGCTGAGGGGCTGAGCACTGGAATGTTGTGGCTGCACTGACCCGAGTCCCAAAAGGAGTCAACTGCGCCAGCTGGGCAGGTTGCCCTGCTCCTGGCCTAGGACTTAGTTTCCTACCAATCAATCACCTGCACCCTCTAGGCAGAGGTGCTGGTACTTCCCCCAGTTCCTTTTGTATTTATGTGTGTGTGTATGTGTGTGTGTGGGCGTGTGTGTGTGTGTGTGTGTGTGTGTGTGTGTGTATGTGTGTTTGGTCTGGACCAGCTTCTGCAAGCCCCTGGCCTTTACTTTCTTCCTTGCCTATGCAGGGCAAACAAAATGTGAAATTCTGTCCTCAGCTAAGCTGAGTAAAGGCCCCTGGGAGTTGGCTGGAGGTGGATACAACATCTGTCTAGGCCTGGAATGGCCCCAAGAGAATGCTGGCAAAGCTGCAGTATTGAGATGCTAAGGAGTTGATGCCACCTCTTTGTCCTCCTTTGAAGGAGAACATAGGGGTAACACGGCTGTGTGCCCACAACACTCTAGGGGACAGAGCTTCTGTGGCACAGTATTAGAGGGTGTGGGTGGGGAATACCCTCAAGGGAGGACTTTAATGATGGAAGCAGGCAGAGCCTGGTGGGTGAACCTGTCAACAGAAAATTGCAATCATGCAAGGGCTGGGAGGGTTGGATGAATTGGGGCCACTGGAGGCCAAGGGCAATTATAGGTATGCCCTTGGTCTGGGGGGTGGGAGGGGCCTGATTTGAGGGTGGGGGGTGGGACAAGGGGGCAATACTGAGGGGGTTAAACAGGTTTTTGCTCCTCATGAATTTGTTTGCCTGGGCCCAGGATTGGAGGGGTCACACTTATCCCCTATGTATACAAGAATCAGATTTATAATACTTCCCATTTTTTTGTTACGTATGAACGCTATAAACCAAATTATTTTGAAAACTGGTGCATCACCTTGTCTTTAGCAATAAAGTGTGTTGAGCAGAGGATTGGTTGTGTCTGCCCCAAGGAGCCCAAGTGGCCCAGGGTCAGGCTGGGGTGTATCCAGAGTCATGGGCTCTGGAGCAGGGCTATGTATTTTAAGAACCAGTGAAGCAGGATCTGGGAAGCTGTTCTAAAGAGATCAGACCCTTTCTTGTCGGGCTCTGTAATAGATAAAGTGTGGTGAGCCATGGAAGTAGGGGCCCTTCTGGCTAGGAGCACCTTTTTGCTTCCCCTGCTTTATAGATGGCCAAGAGAAGGTAATGGGAAGGACCAAACCACTGAATCATCTCAACACTGATCTCTCACTTTACTGAGCTGAGTTACGTCTATGCCAGCTTCTGTGTTCACACACATTGTGGAACTAATTTAAAGGAAAGGGAGTGTTTGTTGGGTGCTTGAAGACCAAGCGGTTTATCTTGACTTATCCCCCAGTGAGGTCCTGAAGCTGCTTTCTGAGCTGCCTTTGGTTAGCAAGAAGCCTGCCTGTTGGGTCCCTGAGGACTAAGTAGTCAAGTGTAGGGGAGCCTTGGGATAGAAAGGGGCAATGACTGCAGGGTTAGTTAGGGCATAGCAGAGCTGCTCCAGCTAGGAAGCCAAAGGCAGGAGAGGCTTGGGTCAGCTCAGTTACTCAGTGCTTTGTGTCCCTGGGGTTTGGGAGGTGGCTACTACTTGATACAAACGGGGGAATGGAGAAGCAAAAGGTTTCAAAGATGCTATTCTAAAGTAACTCCCTACTGGGGCCAAGGAAAGAAGGTGGACATTTTTGCGCTTTATTTGGGGACTCCCAGGGGAGGCTGGGCAAGGCCACGACTTACTAGTGTGGTGACTGGGCCCAGGGAGCAGGGAAACTTGGGTCCCAGGCCTCCCCACTGGCCTCACTGACCCCACCACCCCAACCTTGCTTTAGAACCTACAGGGCTGGCTGCCTGGATTTTTTTTTTTTTTTCTTTTTTGGTACTGGCAATCGAACTCAGGACCTTGCGCTTGCCAGGCAGACGCTGTGCCAATGAGTTATATCCCTGGCCCTGGCTGCCTGATCTAATGCCAGCAGACATTTTATATTTTGAGCCAGGGTCTCGCTCTGTAATTCAGCCTGGTCTTGAACTGCTATCCTCCTGCCTCAGCCTCCCGAGTGCTGGTATTACAGGCGTGTGCCACCACACCTGGTAGAGAACGTATTTTATTTTATTTTTATTGCTACCGGAAATCGAACGCAGGACCTTGCACTTGCCAGGCAGGCGCTTGTGCCGCTGAGCTATATGCCCAGCCTTAAGAGACTATTTTATTTTATATTTTTATTTAGTGTTTTTTTTTTTTGTGTGGGTACCGGGGGGTCGACCTCAGGACCTCGCGCGCCAGCAGGCGCCCGTGCCACTGAGCGATATCACCGGCCCCTTTTTCGTATGTGGGTTCCGGGAGTCGAACTCGGGCCCTCGCGCTTGCCGGGCAGGCGCTTAAGCCGCTGAGCCATCTCACCGGCCCTAAGAGACTATTTTAAAAGCCAACCATTTGTCTAAAAACGTTGCAGTTTTAATTTGTGCCAGCGTAATGTCCTTTAGGAGACCCAAGCTCAAAGAGATGATGGGGCTTTCCCACTCACAAAACGCTGTCGGGAGTAGGCGCAGGACCTAAGCGTGCTACAAGCCTGAGGCTCTACTACTAAGTTAAACGCCCAGCCTTGGTCTGCGGTTCCCTCTCCCTGGCCAATGCAGTCAGGTCCAGGCCACCCCAAGCAAAGTCCACGTCTCCGCCCCCCTTTCCTGCCGGTCCCTTTTTGCCTTACGCAAGTTCCCTAAGAAACCTTTTAGCCAAGGCAAACAGCCTTCCTCTAGTAGGGTGAGGTCTTTGGGTTGGTATCCAAGGGTGGCAGTTTAAAGTTCTTCCTCGTCCTCAGAAATCCAGCCTTAAATTGTGTCCCAGGTGGATAAATGCCAGGACTGAGAGGCTGGAATGAGGGGAGCAGAGTGGGAGAGAGCAGACCTTCAGAACTGCAAAAAGTATAAAGTTGGGCAGGGTGACCGAGTGCACCGACCGAAGAGTATCGAGGAGGTTCTCAGTTGGTGACTGACGACAGCAGCCTGGACCCCCGTGCCCTCTTACCCCGCGTGACTGCGCACACCCGTTAAAGTCCGCAGCCTTGGGCCTGAGCGAGCGGTCTGGTTGGCGCTCCCGACCTGAGGACTGGCCTAGGCGTTCGTTGGCGTGGAGTCACCGTGGCCAGCCTACACTCTGCGCCCCAGATCTCGACAAGGAAACAGGCTGTCGAGGGGCTGGGTCCTCGGAGAGGCCCGAGAGCCCTCTAGGCCGTGGAGTCCTTAGGAAGCTTCCTGGGCCGAAGGGACGGGAGCTGGGCGACCGAGCCACACTTGCTGCACCTCTCGCCGCACATCCTCTGCCGATGGGTCCGCACGCTGGTAGGGAGGGCGGGCCGAAAGTTCGGGGCCCCCACGCCTATTGGACCGTCCGGGTCTGTGCCCGCCTGGTCGCCCGCCCTTGCCTGCGGCGCAGCTCCGCATTGGTCACCCCAGCGGCCCGCCCGGCCCCCGCACGCCTATTGGCCGCGGATGCCCGACCCCCGGCAAGGGCTCCGAGGCGGAGAGCCGGATTGGTGGTCCCGCCGTCCCGGGTCGCGGTCGCGTGCTCCGCCCGCCGCTGCGTCCCCACTATGGCGGCGCCCATACAGCCCAGCGTTTCGTGGGCGCCCGCCGGGGTTGCCCGCGGCTGTGGCCGCCGCCTGCACCGTGGCCTGCGCCTTCCTGCCCCGCATGGGGCCGGGCGCCGCCTCCCCCCGGCCTGCCTCTCGGCTGCGGTAAGAACCTGTCCCTGACGCTTGCGGGCGCGACGACAGTCGTGGATGAGGGGTGTCGCTTCGCCCCTCCCCCCGGCCGGGTCTAGGATCGGATGGGCGCTGGGCCCGCGCTCCTGTGCTGGAAAGGATGGGGCGGCGCGGCTCAGGGGTCGCTTGGGCTGGGAGCCCGGCTTTTGGAGGACTTCGCTGGTGTGGGGCCCGCTAGGCTGGGGGAAAGGCCGGCCGGGCGCGGGCCGAGCGGTCTGAGGTTACCCGCTTGCGGGACCCCGCGGCGCTGCGACCCTTGGCGCAGAGGAAGGACGCGGTCATCCGGGCCTCGTTATGAGAAGACAGACAAGTGTAGAGAGTCAGCCTCGCGAGGGTAGCGGTTGTCATTGCCTACAGCTCTGCAAGGGGCCAGGTCTTGAGAGAGATTGGGGTCAATTTGATTGCAAAGTACTTTTTCTTTCCTTCTGGCGCTTTCTCTGATGGTTTTCCCGGCGCTCTGGTTTGCAAGAGTAAACATGTTCGGGAAGAGAGCGCGTCTGGTTAGGAGACTGCCCAGTGAATATGTTGAATACCTTTTTACAACGGCACCCGTTTTCCTCAGTCTGTTTTTTGTTTTTCTCACATAGGAGGGAGTGAAACGTTAAAATTGAATCATTGTAATTAACCGAGGGAGAGACCAATGAAGTCAGCTGTTACCTTAGAAAGTAAAGAATATTTACAATCTTTTCTCTGTCATAACATTTGGGTGTGTGTGTGATGGGGTCAAAACCAGGGCCTCACACATATGTGGCAAGCACTCTACCACTGAGCTACACCCTCAGCCCAGTACCTTGAATTTTCTGTTCTATAATGTTGGACATGAAGATTAAAAGAAACAGTAATTAGGTTACTGAATGTAAAATAGTCTTCATGACAATTTAGGTTGTTTCTAAGTTAGAATCACTTTGGAATGGTGATCACTGTACTGTTTGATGTACCTTCAAGTCAGCAGTCAGAGAATTGAAAGAAAGCTGTTATAAAAGTAACCAAAGGTAGTCTCAATCTCTTGAAACACTAATAACTCAACGATAGTTTGAAGTGTTAAGTGGCGAATTTCTCCTTAAGTCTAAATGTCTAGCTATGGTTTAATAAAACAGTGATTATGGAACAAGACATGCACGTGTCTAGACTGCCTTGCTTAATGAAGTGTCTGTTTGTTTTGTTTGTTTTGAGATAGGGTCTCACTATGTAGTTCAGGCTGGCCTTGAACTCATTATATAGCCTAGGCTGGCCTTGAACTCACAGCAATCCTCCTGCCTCAGCCTCCTGAGGACCGTGATAACAGGTGTGTGGCACCATGCCTGACTCTCTCAAGTGTCTGTTGAGTACATATTTTGTGCAAGGTGTTGCTGAAGGGAACTCAAAGACATTTAAGGTATGAAACTTGTTCTGATGGGCCTATGGTAGAGTTGAGAACATAAAACACACATGAAAATGATACCTAATGATGTGGTCTCTAGAATTCCAAGACAGTAAGTACTATGAGAAATCCAGAGAAGGAGAAACTCATGTATTTGAGGAAAGCTTCACAGGGGAGCTAAGGCTTGAGTTGGGGCACCAAGAGTGGTCAGGCATGGGGCCGGTGAGATGGCTCAGCGGTGTAAGCGCCTGCCTGGCAAGCGTGAGGGCCCGAGTTTGACTCCCGGAACCCACATACGAGAAAAGGGCCGGTGATATCGCTCAGCGGCACGCAAGGTCGACCCCCGGTACCCACAAAAAAAAAACCAAAAAACAAAGAATGGTCAGGCGTGTCTGGAGGGGAAGGTAAATGAGCTGATGAAAAGTGAGGATGGTAAAGGTAGAAGGGGAGAACTTGAAATGCACCTGGCTGGTTCCAGGGGTTCCTCTTGGAGAAAGTGGGAGATGAGGTTGTACAGAAGGTAGGTGGATGGCATCCAAGAGGTACCCTTGCCCCAGGATGGAGCAAAAAAAAAGAGAAAACATTAGTAGTACTCCTTTCTTCCAGTGAAGACAGAACTAACCATCAGGAAAGAAACACAGTAATACTTTATTTGCCATTGTCATTTTCTGATTAGCCTCAGCTAGTTGGAGTAATAGTTTTCAGCCACCACAGATCTGCACTTTGAGTTCCTTTATACCTTTTTTTTCATTCCTGTGTTCAGTTGGTTGCCAGGACATGTTGATCCTACCTCTCCACTCTTCTTTCCATTCCTGGTATCGTCACACTGATTTGGGCCATTGATATAATTTCCATGAATTAACCCAGAACACTCCTCCCCTGCAACACTGTTTTCTTTCCTCCTATTTGCCAGGTGTGCTGCCATCACTTCCAGGTGTGTCACTTCTCTTGCCGAGACTTTCAGTGGCTTCTTGTATGTTGAGCTAGCTGTAGACCAGCTGGCATGGGAGTATTAGCAAATGTATTTATTGGCCATGACCTTCAGATTTTACTATATTTTTCCTGATTGTTGGAACTACTTGCTTTTTGTGCTTTGCTGTTTGTACTTCATATCTTTGCCGATGTTGCCCTTTTCTATCTTAAATGACCCCCTTGAGTTCTTATGTATGTTTTAGGGCTGTTTATAGGAAACTTCCTCTGTGAATCTTTTCTGACTTTTCTCCCCGTGTAGATTAGCTCTCTCTCTCCTTAAACCACTATAACGCTATAGAGTCTTTTTGCTATAATTGCCTTAATCTCACTTCCACTCACAGCATAGGACTGAAGCTTTCTCCGGATGTGAATTATTGTCTTTGTCATCTAGCACAGTGTTTTTATGTAGTAGATACTTGGCAAATATATTGAAAACAGCTTTGAACTGGGATGGATACAAAAAAAATCCTATGTGGAAAGAAAATGTTTGTCATAAGCTATGTAAATACAGTTATTTATGAGAGAGAATCCCTTACTGAGCGATCTGGTGTATTGGTCTGCATAGTTTGGGTTAAACTATACTAACAAAAATCTTAAAGATTTCAGTTATTTAACAGAACTGAAGTTGACTTCTCATTCATGCTACATGTCCCACATGAGTACACAGGGAACTCTGCTCCTCAGTCACTCAGGGACCAAGGTAGTTGGTGGTCAAGTGAGTGCTGGCTTTTAAGTTTCTGTCCCAGTGTGGCACATGTCTCTTTTATTTACATTTCATTGATCAAAGCATGTCACATGGCCGACTTAACTTTAAAGCAGGGTAAGGAATTGCCCCCTTAACATATGCCTAGCAAACAAAGAACCAAAAAGATTTGGTAAACAGCAATAATGACTACTACATCTGTGGGTGTCACAGACCGTTCAAGACTAGAGAGAGCCCTTCTTTAAAAAAAAAAGATTAGCGATCACAAATAAGATGCAATACTATCAGATACAACCATTGACAATAGCAAGAATTAATAACTGTAACTAGGCATGGTGGAAGGGTAGATTCAGAATTAAAACTCTGTTACAAGCACTTATAAATGTCAAGGCCGATTATACAAGGGCAGTATATTCCATATATAGCACAGTCATTCCTGAAGGCATTACTGTTTTACAGCCTTCTTAGTAATCACAGTATGACCTTAAGGCATCCAAAAATTTAAAAAGTTGAATTATATTCAAGATACTTTATTTAAGAAGTCTGTAATAATTTGAGATACGTTTTCATATGATTGGATAAAATAAAGAACTTATGGTTGAATTGAGACTAGCAAAGTTGTTATTTGGGGAGGTTTCACTTTTGACAAAGAACTGAAGCAGAGAAGGCTGGTTGGAGCCCTGGTTCAGGAAACAGAAGATCTGGCTTTACATCTTGGCTATACCAGTAACTAACTGTCTGACATTGAGAGTGTCGTGTGTGTGTGTGTGTGTGTGTGTGTGTGTGTGTGTGGTGTTGGGGGTTGATCCCAGGGTCTTGCACATGTTAGGCAAGTGCTGTGCCACTGAGTTACATCTCCAGCCCCAGGTTCCTCCAGCCTGAGTTTCCTCATCAGAATGCTGGGATTATGGCATACATAAAGCTGTTGTAAAAATTAAACGAGTTCAGGTAAAGTGCTTTGCACAGTACTTAGCTCAAAGTAGACATTCAGAATAACAGAGTAGCAGCAGCAGCAGTAGTAGGGTTTGTAGAAATTTTGAGAAAACAGATAAGGAAGCCCCAGAAATATATCTGAGTTCTCTCAGATTTTTCTGTTTTTTTTCTTCCCTCCCTCTTCCTTGGACCGCATTCCTGCCATGCCTTTTTAAAATTTTCATATCTTATTGTATAAATAACTGCCTCTCCCACTATACTAAGTACTCTAGTTATTCCACAGATATTTATTGGATACAGGCTCTGTGCTAGACTATGCGTTGTGGCGTTGGAGGTGTGAACGATATGTCCCTGGCCTCAGAAAGCCTGTAGTCTGGGAGGACCAGAGGGAAGTAAACCAGCAGTTATAATACTGTCAGACCTCAGCATGCTCATAGGCTTGGTTCTAGGACTCTCCAGGAATATGAAAATTCAAGGATGCTCATGTTCTTTTTATAAAATGGTGTAGTATTTGCATCACTCAAGATTTCCTCTATCTTTGTTAGCTCTGGATTACTTATACTACCTAATACAATGTAAATGCTGCGTAAATAGTTGTTATGTTGTCGTATTTAGAGAATAAAGACAAGAAAAAAAAACTACATGCTCAGTACAGATGCGCTTTTTTAAAAAAGTACTTTTCATCTATGACTGGTTGAATCTGCAGAGGTCTGACTACCTCATAACAAGGTTTGTGACTGAGCGTCTTGTCACGTTGGGAATATAAGTAACGGTTTTCTAGGGCAGTTCACACCTAATTTGAGTCTTGAAGAACCAATAATTACTAGCTGGTTGGATGTGGCTTTAAAGGCTTGTCATACAGGAAACTGTGTGTGCCAGGGCGTAGAGGCAGAAGAGCGTGTGGCTCCATCCCGAGTGAGGAGGCTTGTGGGGCAGGAGTGCAGGGTATGTTTGGACGGTGTGCGGGAATGGTGCTGCGGAAGAGATTGAGAAGGGCTTTGTGAGTTGCGGAGTTGAAGCTTTATCCTGAAGGTGATTAGGAGCCCCTGAAAGATTTGAAGGTAGGAAGTGACTTTATCAGCTTTGCCTTTGAGGAGGATAACTGTGTGGGGAGGTGGCAGAGTCATGCATGTCTTGTTTCCCTGGCATGGGAAATTCTGAGGTTTGCAATCATAGTCCATGCCTGCTACACGAGAGTCATATTTACATTTATGAGGAGAGATTAGAATGAGGTGAGACTGGAGGGAAGGATACAGTTGGGATGGGGCAGTAAGATGAGAAGTTTGTGTGTCCTGCTTAGGATGATAAAGAGTCAACAGACCAGGATTTCAGCCATCTTCACCAGTTTCTACCATATGACCTGAGCAGACTGTAGAATTGCTTCTTGGTCTTCTTGGCTTTCAAATTTGGAAAATGGGGATAAAAATCCCTATCTTGCAAGGTTGCTCTGAAGATCAGAGGGAATAGATGTAAAAAGTCTGGTCCTGCCAGGTGTGTTAGTGCACACCTGTAATCCCAGCACTCTGGAAGGCTGAGGCAGGAGGATCGCAAGTTCAAGCCTAACCTGGGCAATTTAGTGACTTAGTGAGACCCTGTCTCAAAATAAAAGAGTTCTGGGGATGCAGCTTAGTGCAGAGGCCTGGGTTTAATCCCCAGTACTGAAAAACAAACAAACAAACAAACAAGCCTGGTCCTGTGTTTTTAGATATATAAAGGACCTCTTAGTAAAAGTGATAGTTTTTGTATTTAGCAAACTGGGAATTGAATCCATGGCGTTATACATGCTAGGGAAGCACTCTGACATTGAACTATACCCACAGCCCTCTATAATTTTTTGTTTGTTTGAGCCAGGGTCTGGGTAAATTGCTCTAAATGGCCACAAATTTGCCATTCTCCTACCTCATGGGATTATGGGATTATGGGTGTGGGATTATGGGTGTGTGCCACCACACCTGACTAAAATAATAGTTTTAATAGTCCTGATTTTTAGTATATTGCCTCTTGCTTCTAGCCCATGGTAGGCAATCAAGGTAGGCAATCATTAACTCTCACCACCTGAAGATAACCACTGTCAACTTTTTGGTTTTATTTATGCATTTTAAATGATTGATGATGCTGATCTGAGAGTGTTAGGCATCAGGGAATTTTTCTGATATCAAGAAAGGAAAATTGATAGGAATATCATACCAATTAAAACAGTGTTTAAGGCTGGGGCTTGGAGGATCTCAAGTTCAAGGCCAGCCTGGGGAACTTAGGAGGACCCTGTCTCAAAATTAAATATAAAATTGGCTGGGGATATATCTTAGTGATAGAGTTCTCCTGGGTTCAGTCTTTAGTACTGCAAAAAACACGAAAACACACACACAAAAATAGTGTTTAAATGTTAACATTTGGGCCGGTGAGATGGCTCAGTGGCTTAAGCGCCTGCCCGGCAAGCGCGAGGGCCCGAGTTCGACTCCCGGAACCCACATACGAAAAAGGGGCCGGTGATATCGCTCAGTGGCACGGGCGCCTGCTGGCGCGCGAGGTCCTGAGGTCTACCCCCCGGTACCCACCAAAAAAAAAAAAAAAAAAAATGTTAACATTTTATATATGGCCATTCAGCTGTTCCCACCCCTCACTGAGAAATGACGCACGTGTGTGTGTGCACCTGCTTTCTTGTTGATGTTACTATAGTACGCTCCTAGCCTGGGCTGCTAAAACATAACCGCTTCTCCATGGCCTGTCCTTGTTGGCTGCTTCCCTTCTGAAACTTTACTCTTCTTCCATCATCTGATGATTTTTTTTTTTAAGATGGTAATGGGGGTTTAATTTAGGTTTGTTTTCTGTTGGGT
The DNA here is from genome assembly GCA_028451465.1 of Erethizon dorsatum. Lineage (NCBI taxonomy): Eukaryota > Metazoa > Chordata > Mammalia > Rodentia > Erethizontidae > Erethizon > Erethizon dorsatum. Next base: position 99,958,922 of record CM051827.1, on the reverse strand, counting down.
TTCTCCGTGGTCATCCTGGCTTGACAGGAGTTCCTCCTCTCTGAGCTCCTTATGTTTTTCTGATTAAATGTCATCTAGTGCCTTGTCTTATTTATTGTCTCTATATCACTGAATTTCCTTTTTCCTTGATGTCAATTTTTCTTCCAAGATAATTGAAAAGTGGCAGGATTATGTTTTTTAACATTGGTTAAGAAACCATTGAGGGCCGGTGACATAGCTCAGCGGCATAAGCGCCTGCCCGGCAAGCGTGAGGTCCTGAGTTCGACTCCCAGTACCCACATAAAGGAAAAAAAAGGGCCGGTGTATCGCTCAGTGGCGCAAGTGCTTGCTGGCAAGCACGAGGTCCTGAGGTCGACTCCCGGTACCCACATAAAAAAAAAAAAAAAAAAAAAAAAAAAGAAACCATTGAAACCTTTTGTTTTAAATATGTTAAACAGGTTGGAAAATTCTGTTTTTTTTTTTTTTTAAATGTATAGCGCAGTGGGTCTCAGACTTTTTGGCTTCAAGGGTCCTTTATTTATTTATTTATTTATTTGTGGGTACCAGGGGTCGAACTCAGGACCTCGTGCGCCAGTAGGCGCCCGTGCCGCTGAGCGATATCATCCGCCCTTTTTTCGTATATGGGTACCGGGAGTCGAACTCAGGACCTCGCGCTTGCCAGGCAGTTGCCTATGCCGCTGAGCCATCTCACCAGCCCTTTCACTTATTTTTTTTAAAGAAAATAATGTTTTTTTTGTTTTGTTTTGTTTTTTTTTGTTGGTACCGGGGGTCGACCTCAGGACCTCGCGCGCCAGGAGGCGCCCGTGCCGCTGAGCGATATCACCGGCCCCTTTTTTGTATGTGGGATCCGGGAGTCGAACTCGTGCCCTCGCGCTTGCCAGGCAGGCGCTTAAGCCGCTGAGCCATCTCACCGGCCCTAAAGAAAATAATGTTGATGTCAACATTTACAAAAACTTTTTCAAGATGCACTCAATGTAGCTTCTTTTAAAAGTAGCTAGTTTTTAGCCTTCGTTGCACCATCTCCTGTGTCTCAGAAGGATGGATGTATGTGCTTGGGGAATATCAGGTAGATTCCATGCTTCTGACAGACATTTGCCATCCCAAGAAAGGTAGCGGACTGGGAACAGCAGTATTTCTGTAAAAGAAAAATACACACCTTATCTTTAAGTTAGGAAAATTGTCTAAGGTCGTGGCTGGGTGATAACTGGAGAATTTTGAGGTACAAATTTCATGGTTTGTTAGTATCTCATGATGAAGTATAGTGATGCTTCTGTTTTAAAAGATCCAGCTTTCATGAACTTAGCCACATCGATGTCATTTTGTACCACATGAGCTGCACACATTAGGAAAGGAACCAATGAGTGGTGGTGCCGCCACCCCTCGTACCATGGAACCTCATGTGCCTTGCTCAGCTCTAAGGCGCGGGGGGGGGGCAGTGGCAGTGCAATTAAAAATTAAGTTGTACATGGGTGTTCTGGTGTTTCTTTCCATAACCTTGGTGAATCTTGAGCACCCTTGGAGGTGTTGTCCCTGTTCGAAGGCAGATGGCTCAGGCTGCTAAAATGGCATCACTTGGCTCCTGGCCTGGCCCTCTCCTCTCTGTCCTCTGTGTTGCCACTGGAGCAAATAGAGATCTTTGTGAAATACAGATCTACCCCATTTCTCTACTTCATCCCTCACGTGGTTCCCATTGCCAGTGGGGTGAATTTTCAACTCCTTAGCAGGGATGAGACTGCTCCTACCCTTACACTTCCAGCTTCCCAGAGGCAGTTTAGTTCAGGCCTCAGCTCTGTTTTGAAGCTTATGGACAGTGACTAATCACTACCATCATCATGTCTGAGCCACATTTATCACTGCTGCTGGGAGCAGGTATTGTGTGCCTACTACTTTTCTCAGGTGTGTAATAATGGCTTTTGCCTGCCCTGATAAGATAGCTTCTAGTAGAATTGAACGCTGTTACTTTGCAGGAGTGCAGCGTAGCTTTTCTATTATGTTTCTTTTCTTGCTTTTTTTTTTTTTTTTTTTAAGATATAGGCAGATAAACAATATGGAACGGCTACACTGGCCTAAGACAAAGTCTCAGAAAGAATAGCAATAAAAGGGAACATTTATCTCAACTTTCTAATGACGTATTATTTTACACATACATGCACAATAATATGATACCCATCATTAAATCTTAATATGCCATATTGCTTCAGGTTTTTTTGTTTTTTGTTTTTTGTTTTTTTTTTTTAAAGAAATGGGACATTACATTTTCCATAAAGGCCTCCCATGTGTTTTTCCCTCCACAGTCTCCTCTCTCTTTCACTGGAGAAAATCACTAGCTTTGACTTGAAGTTCTTTTCTTCCCATATATATTTTTATACTTTTGCTACATGTTCTGTGTCCATATACAGTACAGAACAGAGGACTTGCAAACTGGCCTACCAATTTTATTGCACACAGCAGTGCTCATTCATTTATATATTGCAGGTTACTACTTTGAAGCTACAGTTTGGTTTCCATTTTTTCTGGGCACAGTGCCATTTCTCAGTCACCTTCCAGAGCAGTTCCCACTCCTTTACCTCAGCTGGCCTCTGCAGAGGAAACCTGTTGAGTGTTCTCAAGACCAGTTATATTCAGTTTTTGTTTTGTTTTTGTGCTACTGGGGAATGAACCGAGGACCTTTGCATTGAGTATATTCCTAGCCCTTTTTATTTTATTTATTTTTTTGAGACAGTCTTGCTAAGTTGCCCAGGCTAGTCTCAAACTTTTGATCCTCCTGCCTCAGACTTCCAGAGTGCTGGGATTATAGGCATGTGCCACCATGCCTGGTTTGCAGTGACTATTATTAATCTTCCATATGGAAGTCACCTTTTCCAAATAAAATTATGTCTATGACTTGTTCTTTGAATGCCATTGAGGCAAACAAAAAATAAAAATCCCCTATAAAACTAGACCTTAACAGTTCCTATTAAAAAAAGTTTCTTTCATAAAAACAATAAGTCACATGTGCAAAATTGAGAGTGTTGTTCCCAGGGTTTTTTATTCCCCGTACCCTTCCAGGCTTTTCCTTAGCTCTTTATAAAGGGAGTATCTAACTAGTTATAAATATTTTTTAGCTTCTCTTTCATTGTCTATTTTCACTTTTTTTCATCTTTTTGTTTGTTTGGTTGGTTTTATTTGAGACAGGGTTTCTCTCTGTAGTTCCCTCTCCCTCTCCCCCTCCCCTCCTTCTCTTCTTCCCTCTCCTTCCCCTCCCCCCTTCCTCCCTCCCTCCCCCTTTGCCTCCCCCTCCCCCTCGCTCCATGTAGCCCAGGCTGGCCTTGAACTCACAGCAGTCCTTGCGCCCCAGCCTCCCGTGTGCTGGGATTACAAGCTTGTGCCACCACTCCTGGAAAATACCATGTTTTCTTTATCCATTCATCTTTGATGGAAATATACTCTGCTTCCAAGATTTTGCTATTGTGCTATAATCATAGGTATGCATGTATCCTGTAATATGATGTATTTAACTCTTTTGGAAAGACCGAAAGAAATAGCTGGGTCAAATGAAATTTCGTGAAAGGATGTTGGATTTTGTCAAAGCCTTTTTCTGCCATTTATTGAGATGATCATATGATTTTTTTTCCCCCTTCTGTAATGTATTATATTTATTGATTTGTGTGTGTTGAACCATCTTTGCATCCCTGGGATTAAGCCTACTTGGTCATGATGTCTGATCTTTTTAATGATTCATTAGCATTTTGTTTGCCAGTATTTTGCTGAGGATTTTTGCTTCTATCTTCTTTAAAGGGATTGGTCTATAGTTCTCATTTTTGGTTGGATCCTTGTCTTGTTTTGCAATCAGAGTAATGCTAGCTAGCTTCCAGGAATAACTTTGAGAGTACTCCTTCCCTTTCAATTTCATTAAAAAGCTTGAGGAGTATCAAGCTTAAAAGTTTCCTGAAGTTTTTGTAGAATTCAGCAGTAAACCGATCTGGACCTGGGCTTTTCTTGGTAGGTTTTTATTACTGCTTCAATTTCACTGGCTATTTAGGGATTATTCAGGATTTTTAAATCCTCTTGACACAGTTTTGGTAATTCATACGTATCTAGGAATCTATCCATTTCTTCTGAATTCTCCAATTTATTGGCGTACAGGTTTGTGTAGTAGTTGTTAATAATCTTTTTGATTTTGGCAGTGTCTATTGTGATTGTACCTTTTTCACTTCTAAGACCCCATTGATTTGGGTCTTTTCTCTCCTTTTTTGGTTAGGTTGGCTAAGGGTTTGTCTATTTCATTTATTCTTTTGAAGAACCAACTCTTTGATTCATTAATTTTTGGGGTGTTTTGGTCTCAATTTCATTCTCTTCTCAATGGAACAGTCATGCATGTACCACTGGTGGTTTAAGCTGGCAGGCATATTATAATGTCAATTCATTTACAATTCTTTTACATTTAAGGTTGATTTATTGGCTAATATGTAGTCAGTTTTGGAGAAAGTTACATGTACTGTTGAAAAGAATGTGTATTCTGTTGTTGGATAGAAAAATCTAAATATCTATAAAGTCCATTTCTTCGAAGGATTTGTTCAACTCTAATTTTTTCGTTAATTTTTTTTCTAGTTGGTCTAATGTTAGTGGTGTATTGAGGTCCTTCATTATAATTGTGCCTATCCTTGTCTGGTCTTTTATGTACAGTAGTACTTTTTTTATAAAGTTGGGTGTGCCATTATTCAGTGCATAGGTTAATAATTGTTATCTACTGTTGGATTGTTCCCCTGACCAATATATAAGGACCTTCTTTGCCACTTTTGATCAGTTTTGGCTAATGTCCACTTTTTCTGAATAAATGGATAGCTACTCCTGCTTCCTTTTGGGTTCCTGTTGCATGGAATATTATTTTCCATCCTTTGGTTTTTAGCCTGTGAGTTTCTTTTTGGGTTAAATGAGTTCCTAGGAATTGAGGAGGAGAGAAAATTGAGACAAAGGATCCTATAAGGGGTGGAAGGATATTTTAGAATTAGATATAGGTAACAGTCAAAAAACAAGTGAGGAATAGAAGATGAAAGAAAAAAAGGAGGAAAAAAATAATATGGAGAATTGAAAGAAAAAATTAAAAGGAAAAAGAAGAAAGAAAAAAAAGAAAATGAATTCAAAAACAGAATGTTCTATATTTTCGAATGAGTGGATTCCTTCAGAGATCCACAGTTTGGAGTTCAGCAAGTCACGGTTTTCTCTGCCTAGCATTCCAGCCTGTGGGTTTAGTGGATGCATCCCATTCCAGAGGTCCCTGGGCAGCCCAGGCTGTGGCAGATCCTTGCTGACATGTCCTTGCTCTCATTGATGGATAGGGAAGGCAGTCAGACCTCAGATCCGTGCTTGCTTCTGGGGAGCCACGTTCCCCTCCCCATAAACTGTGAGCTGGGGAAAGAAACCAGATTGTTTCGTCCTTTACTCTGTGTTGTGGACTGTCCTTGCAGCTTCTCTGTAGCTTCTATTTTTCCTGTCCATTTCTTTCCAATTCCTCATGAGCTACTTGTGTTTGTTTCTTTACCGAGTTGTTATTTTCCAGAGTCTGGATTCTGGATCTCGGAGAGGTTGAATTTTGCTACTGATCACCACTAGACTACTATTTAAAAATGGGTCAGTCAGGTGTAGTGGTGCACACCTCTAATCCCAGCATTTGGGAGGCTGAGGCAGGAGGCTGACCATGAGTTCCAGGCCAGCATGGGCTACATAGTGAGTTCAAGGTCAGCCCAAACTACATAGTGAGACTGGCTCTACTACTTGGCTGCAACCCCAGCACACAGCCCTACAATAGAATTTCATTTGGGAATAAGAAGTGATGAAGTACTGATACATGCTACAGCATGCATGAACCTCAGACACATTTTGAATGAAGTCAGTCACAGATGATCATATATTGTATGATTTCATTTATATGATGTGTTCAGAGTAGGCACATCTGTAGAGTCTAAAAGTAGATTAGGGTTGGAAAAACAGGAGATCCAGCAGAGTGGTGACACAAAAAGATGCAGAGTATCTTTTCTGGGGCAATGAAAATGTTCTAAAATGTGGTGATATTTGTACAACTGTCTGAACTTTGTGAATATTCTAAAAGCTATCAGATTGTATGTATTGAATGGGTGAATTATTTGGTATGTGAGGGCTATCTCAAATAAAGCTATTAAAAAGAAGTAAAGAGAGCTCTAAAGAATTTAGAAATAGCAGATATAAAGAGCAGCCACCACCTAAGGCTAAGGTACCAGATGAAGAGTGCCTCTCCTCTCTGTCCCTCCCCCTACCCAGTGTGTGCCCTGCCCCAGCCAAGAGCTAGATCTGTCATGGTCTCACTGTATGTCAGAACTTGCTAGAAATCTTTGCCAGAAATTTGCCCTCCAGGCTGCTTAGGAAAAGCTGCTTACAGGGTGGCATCTCACCAAACCCACTCTACTACAAAACTGCTCCACAGAAATGCTCATGAAGCCTGCTGAATGCTGCATGCTGGAAAAAGTGTGGGTGCTAGAAAAGATATGGGTGCTGCAGGAGCCTATACCAAACAAACGTGTACCCTCCTGCACTATCTCTTTATGGCCCTCTACAGGCAAAGCCTCACATCTGGCCAGCTGGCAAAAGGAAAATGTTTAAAGGGCCCTTCATTTATGCAGGGTAGGCAAAAAGGGACAATTTGAAGCCAAGAGTCAATAAACTGTAACACCCCAGTGGGTAATTGGGACATCATTTGTTCACTTAGGTTTTTCATTCCCTTTGGAGAACTTAAGGTTATTCTTGCGGCCTTTGCTATTGTAGGTTGGGGAAAGTAGGAGGGCATCCTCGGGCCAGTTTTCTTGCATCCCAGCTCTTTCTGTCCATTTTTGCATCTTTTTCTGTTCCATTTGCTGGATGGTCTCTTTCAACTTATGCTGGATCTCTTGTGACTTTTGTTGCTTCCATGGTTTTTACTTTGTTCTGGACATCCTTTTAAACTTTTTAATTCTGTTTCATTTTACTTACCTAGTTTAAAATTAAGATTCTTACTATATTTACAGCAATGTCCACTTTGTTCTCTACCATTCAGACTCCCACTTTTTTGATGGTGTTAATTTTCGTTGTTCACTTTACTGAAAGCTAATTTTGTTTAAATATTTGTGTTGTTTTACTCTCTTTTTTCTTTTTATATGGGTATCAGGAGTCGAACTCAGGACCTCGCGCTTGCCAGCAGGCTCTTGTGCTGCTGAGCGATATCACCGGCCCTTTTTTTCCTTTATGTGGGTACGGGAGTCAAACTCAGGACCTTGCGCTTGCCAGGCAGGCGCTTATGCCGCTGAGCCATATCACTGGCCCTGTTTTACTCTTTTTATCTGGAGATCTTCCTTTAGTCTCTGCCGCCTGGCTCTTGTTTTTATAGAGCCATTGGTGGGTAGGGCTGGGACTAGAAGAATCTTTGTTATTGTCCCCCACAGTGATTGCCCCAGGGCCAGACAAGTGCTGGCTCCTGAGGTTCCTGAGGTACTCATCACTCCCAATTTAGTGATCTTTATCTATTCAGTGACAAATTTCTTTTTTTTCTGCTGTGTGGTCTTCATTTCCCATATTTTCCTTATTCCTTTCTTCTACTTTTGTTACAGTGTTTTTATATAGATCCTGTATGTACTGATTCCTTATTATTTAGACATAAGTTCCTCGTCCCTCCCTTTCTCCCTCTGTAAACCCCCCCCCCCCCATGCTGAGGTTGGACCTGGGGCCTCACGTGTACTAAGCACAAACTCTGCCATTGAGCTATCCCCCGCCCCCCCCACCCAGTGTCTCATTATTTTAGAGCTGCAACACGGTATACGTGATTGAAGTCAGATAATCTGAATTTGAGTCCTGGCTCTGTCACTTTATTTATTTGTTTGTTTGTTTGTTTATTTATTTATTTATTTATTTATTTATTTTTGTGGGTACCAGGGGATCGACCTCAGGACCTCGCGCGCCAGCAGGCGCCCGTGCCGCTGAGCGATATCACCGGCCCCTTTTTCGTATGTGGGTTCTGGGAGTCGAACTCGGGCCCTCGCGCTTGCTGGGCAGGCGCTTAAGCCCCTGAGCCATCTCACCGGCCCCTGGCTCTGTCACTTTAACTTCTTTGTGCCTTAAGTTTTTTTTTTTTTTTATACTATAAAATGCTAATCACATTACAGGCATGATAAGATTCAACAAGTTAAATCACACAAAAGTCTTAAAGCTGTGGCTGGTGCACAGTAAGAGCTATATGAATATTGGCAATATTGTTTTTCTCACAGTTTCTTGTAATTAGAAAGTGCACAGTTCTTCTGAGTAGAATAATTTCATGGATTTCATGTTAATTAACTGCTAAAGTTTGCTTGGTCATGCATAAAGTCTGAATAGCAGGGGTGTGTTCAGCAAAAACAATTTAAAAAAATGATGAGCATTTCAATAACTGGTTTGGGAGCTTGGACAATAAATGCTATGTACTAACTTTTTTTTTTTTTTGGCTTTTTTGAGACAGGGTTTCACTATGCAGTTCAGGCTGGTCTTGAACTCACTTTGTAGCCCAGGCCGGTCTCAAACTTGCAGCAATCCTCCTGCCTCAGCCTCCCAAGTGCTGGGATTACAGGCTTGTGTGTACTAACTTCTAATTTTATTTCTTTTTCTTTTTCTTTTTTTTCTTTCTTTCTTTTTTTTTTTTTTTTTTGGTCTTTTTGAGACAGGGTCTCGCTGTACAGTTCAGGCTGGCCTTTGTAGCCCAGGCTGGCCTCACCTCGCGGTGATCCTCCTGCCTCAGCCTCCCGAGTGCTGGGATTATAGGCGTGCACCACCACCCCCGGCCCCTAACTTCTAATTTTCTTGCCTGGAAAATATTCACAGGAGATATGCTCCAGAAGTCCTTTGTGGTTTTTTGCTCTACATGATTTTGTCATAGTTGAATTCATATCCATTATGGCTGACATTTGAAAAGAAGTAAAACTCTGATATTTTAGACTAATCTAGAAATTGTTGTTGCTAGGTATAGTTCAGAAAATAATCATATTGTAGAATATTTTAGGAATAGCAAGACTTTAATGCAGTTTGTTTCCATGAGTTTAGATTCTTATACTTTTTTTTTGAGACAGGGTCTCTACCCCAGGCTGGCCTTGAACTCACTATATAGCCCAGGCTGGCCTCAAACTTGCAGTGATCCTCCTCAGGAGGCTGGGATTTCGCCAGCCACCACACCCAGCAGAGTTTTCTCCTTATGGGGAATTAAGGTAATTAGCTTCATGTAGCTTATTTGCCTCTTTTTTTTTTTTTTTTTTTTGTGGGTACCAGGGGGACGACCTCAGGACCTCGCGGGCCAACAGGCACCCGTGCCACTGAGCGATATCACCGGCCCCTTTTTCTTTTTTTTTTTTTTTTTTTTTTTTTGTGGGTACCGGGGGGACGACCTCAGGACCTCGCGCGCCAACAGGCACCCGTGCCACTGAGCGATATCACCGGCCCCTTTTTCGTATGTGGGTTCCGAGAGTCGAACTCGGGCCCTCGCGCTTGCAAGGCAGGCGCTTACGCCGCTGAGCCATCTCACCGGCCCTTATTTGCCTCTTTTTAAGCATGCTGTAACTGAATCATCAGTTAGTGAACAGATAGCTTTTGAGCACCTACCAGGGGTACAATGGTAAGCCACACATTTCTTGCCTGGAAAAGCCAGAAAGTAAGTGTTAAATTTTTGTAAATACTTAAAAAATTAAGTGTACTATCAAATGGGATAGGGCTATATTAGGTGCAGCAGGCGTTACCAACAGAAATCCTTACCTGACCTGAAGTGTGTAGACAGGTAAAGCTTTCTTGTGGAATGGATGAACCTTTAAGCTGAGATTTAAGAGGGAGTGGGAGTTCGTTGGAAGCAGTGAGGTCAAGGGGGCTGTGGTCTGACCTTGGGGAGCATGATAAGCTCGAAACACCAGAGGTGTGGTATTGCTAGTTCATAAGAGGTGAGGTGTAAGAGAAGGAAGAAGTGGATCAGGACTGTATTGTAAGGGGAGTGGGAAGTTTGTGAAATTTAAGCCTGGAGTGAATCATATCATATTGGCTGCTTTGTGCTCAGGGAGAGGGGCAGGAATGGAGGTAGCAGACTTCTAAGGAAGCTATATTTTAGGAGTCCAAGTGAATTAAAGAGCCTTGAAATAGGATGGTGGAGAGGATAGGGAGGAATGGTGGGTTTCAGGGCATGGAGAATCAATCAAATGAAGGAAGTAAAAGGCCTCTACATTGAAAACTATAGTACTCTGAAAAAGGGGATTGAAAAGGATATCAAAAAATGGAAAAATATCCCTTGTGCTCAGGTAGGGAGAACCAATATAGTGAAAATGGCCATTCTCCCCAAATTGTTACACATATTTAATGCAATCCTGATCAAAATTCCAACAGCATATTTCACAGAATTAGAAAAAACAATCCTAAAATTCGTTTGGACCCAGAAGAGACCTTGAATAATGAAAGCAATACTGGACAATAAAGTCAAGGCAGGGGACATCATAGCCCCTGACTTGAAATTATACTACAGAGCTGCTGTGATAAAAACAACATGGTACTGGCAAAAAAAAAAAAAAAAAAAAAATCTGAGGATCAGTGGACTAGAAGATGCAGAAACAACTCCAAACATACTCAGCCACCTTATCTTTGACAAAGGAGCCAAACACCTTCATGGGAAGAATGATAGCCTTTTTAATAAATGGTGCTGGAAAACCTCACTTTCCACATGCCAAAGATTAAAACTAAACCCACATCTTTCACCATGCACTAAACTAAAATCGAAATGGATCAGGTTCTAAATATTAGAACAGAAACACTAAATCTCCTGGAAGATAGACTAGGTAGAACTCTTGAAGACATTGGTGTAGGCAAAGACTTTATGAACAAAACCCTGATCATACAGGAACTATCACAAAGAATCAACAACTGCAACCTCATCTTATTAAAAAGCTTTTGCACAGCAGTAGAAACCACCAACAGAGTGAAGAGGCAACCCACAGTGTAGAAAAAAAATTTGCCAGGTATATACTTGTGACAAAGGAGTAATATCTAGAATATATAAACTCAAAAAAACAGACCCCCCCAAATTTAAAGACCCAATCCAAAAATGGGCATCTGAAATGAATAGACACTTCTCAGATGAAGAATTAGAAAGAGCAAATAAATATATGAAAAAATGTTCAACATCACTGGTCATTCGAGAGATGCAAGTTAAAACAACACTGAGATTCCATCTCACTCCAGGAAGAATGGCTATCATCAAGAAATCAACCAATAACAAATGCTAGAGGGGCTGTGGGGAAAAAGGAACCCTTCTCCACTGTTGGTGAGAGTGTAGACTGGTGCAACTACTGTGGAAATCAGTGTGGAGATTCCTCAAAAAACTAGGACTAGGGGCCGGTGAGATAGCTCAGCGGCATAAGCGCCTGCCTGGCAAGCGCGAGGTACTGAGTTCGACTGCCGGTACCCACATACAAAAAAAGGGCCGGTGATATCGCTCAGCGGCACGGGCGCCTGCTGGCACGTGAGGTCCTGAGGTCAACCCCTGGTACCCACACACACACACAAAAAAAAAACCCTCAAAAAAACAATAAAACTAGGAGTAGAGGTTCCATTTGACCCAGCTATCTCCCTTCTTGGTATCTTCCCAAAAGAAATAAAAGCATTATACCACAGTGATGTATGCACACCCATGTTTATAGTGGCACAGTTTGTAATAGCTAAATCTTGGAAACAGCCCAAATGCCCATCAGCTGATGAATGGATAAAGTAGATGTGGTTTTTTTTATACAGTGGAGTACTACTCTGTCATAAACAAGGATAAGCTTGAGACATTTCTAGCTAAATGGATGCACCTTGAGACCATACTCTTAAGTGAAATAAATTGGACACACATGTTCAAATATCACGTTGTTTCTGTGGTGTGAGAAACTGAAAGTGTAAATAAGGATCAAAATGTATAATAGATATTGGAAAATGAAAAGAAAATATTCAAATGCTCTAGCATTCACTGGCTACATAACTTCCCTTGTGGAGCCTGATCTGCAACGTGGGGATATTTTAGCACCTCCATCAGAGGTATTGTAAAGAACAAACAAAATTACATATTATTCTAAGCTTCATACCTGGAACATCCCAAGTGTGAAGAGAAATGTTGTCATCGTCAGAATGGAGTTGCTTTTGTCAGTTCCTAACAACAACAAAGCACATAAAAACCAGTGAATGAAGCCATGAGGTTAGGAAGGAAGGGTTCTTATGCATGACTGCCGGATAGCAATTATTATGAAAGACTCTGCCAGAACCACAACTGTGCTGAGGCCAATGCAACCTTACACAGAAGGTACTTCTACAAGGACATCTGCCCAGCAACTGCCTGTTCAGCCTCAACTAATGTCACTCTTGTTATTAATCATTTTGGCTAGGGATTTTGCTCAAACTATCTGATGTAATCCTCTTCATTTGTGTCTTTAAAACCTTCCCCTTACCTCTGCCTCTTTGAATACACCCACCGTTTGCTATGACAGTTGTATTCCCGTTGCAATGCTATTCCCAAATAAATATCAGTATTTTTTGAAAAAAATTAGTATGGCTTAATTGATTTCATGTTGTTGTAGTTTGGATCAGAAATGCCCCCCATAGACTCTCATGTTCAGAGGTGGGACTTTAGGGGGTGACTAGACAGGGGCATTCACCTCATCTAGTGAGTCTAGGAGGATTAATCTATTGATGAGTTCATATCCGAATGTAGTGTTAGAAGGCAGGGCCTGGTTGGAGGAAGTAGGTCACTGTAGAGGTAGGGTAGGGTAGGGTGGAGTGGTGGTGCCTTTGAAGGGTATATCTTTCCTTGGGTACTTTCTCTTCTTCTTGGCTGCGTTGAGTAGCTTTCCTCTGTTTTGTCCTTCTACCATGACATTTCAGCCTTGGAGTGAGCCAACCATGAACTGAAATCTCTGAAACTGTGAGCCAAAATAAGCCTTTTCTTCTATAAAGTGCGTATGTCCTGGCAGTGGAAAAGCTGAATAATACATATGTGGAGGGTGAGAATGAAGAGGAGCAGCTGGAATGCTCTGCCTTCATCTGCTGTCAGCATTTTTATGTATTCTCGTCTTTGCTACAGTGGACCCTTGAGTTAGAGCCGATCTCATAAACAAACAATGTGGGTTACAATTGGAATTTAGGTTTAACTTATGACCAAAGTCTTGAATTAAGACCCAAATGCCAGCCGCTTGTGCAGTTATAAACAAAGACTCGTGATGCCAGAAAAGTGTATGTAAGCGTCAGTCTGAGCCCAGATGCATGTTTGTAGACATGATTTTGGCCAGTGCTTTATATAATCGCTGTGATTATTGCTATCAGAATGGCCCCAAAAAAGCTAAGGAAGGAAGGGAAGGTAAAGAAAGCAATCACAATAGAAAAGAAGAAGGAAATTATGGAGAAATATGAGAGTGGCGTTCATATGACTGATTTTGCTAATATGTAGAGCATGTCCAAATCCACCATCTTGACAATCTTATAGAGAAAAAATTTGTATAAGGAAGCTAGTGTTGCTAAAGGTGTTACTCAAATTAGTGAGTCACAATCAACAGTGTTAGGCGAGGTAGAAAGGCTATTACTAGTGTGGATAAACAAAAGGCAGATGGCAGGTCTTGGGCAGGCCTGAGTCTATAATTTGTGAAAAAGCTAGGGGTATAAAAGCAGATCTCATACAGGACAATCCATCAATGAGTGATAATGGTGAAAGATTTCATGCCAGTAAGCGGTAGTTTCACAATTTTAAAGTGATAACTGAGATTCTTAGCATAACTAGGCATGGTGAAGCAGCCAGTGCTGATAAAAGGGCTGCTGAAAATTATATACATCACTTCAAAATAATGGCACAGAGAAATGGCTTTTGCTCTCATCAAGTTTTCAACTGTGATAAAACTGGCCCTTTTTGGAAGAAAATGCCCAGGAGAACATACATTACCCAGTAAGAGAAGAAAACGCTAGGCCACAAGCCTATGAAGGATAGGCTAACCTTATTGCTATATGCCAATGTGAGTGGTGACCTCAAGATAAGGCCTGTCTTGGTTTATCACTCTGAGACCCTAGAGTGTTCAGAAGACATAAAGTCATGAAGAATAGGCTGGGGGTCATGTGGAGATCTAATGCAAAAGTCTGGGTAACAAGAGGACTTCTTCTTGAGTGGATCAGGGAGGCTTTCTGTCCTGCTATTAAGAAATATCTAGAGGACAAAGGTTTACCACTCAAGGCTCTCCTCATCATAGACAGTGCTTCTGCTCACCCACAAGATTTGGAAGAATTGGCTGAAGAGTTTCCATGGCTCGCAGTCGAGTTCCTCCCACCTAATGAAACTCTTCTACTGCAGCCTTCAGAAGTCATACACCAAGGAACTGTTCCTGAGGTGCTTCCAGATGGTCTCAGATACAGATTTAACTCTCAAAGAGTTCTGGAAGGAACATTACAACATTCTTTCCTGTGTGGGGTTAATTGAGAAATCCTGGGCTAATCTCTCTCTAAGGACACTGAGATCTGCCTAGAAGAAAGTGTGGCCTAAAATTATACAGGAGAGAGACTTTGAAGGCTGTGTAGAGGAGCCTGAGCCTTAAATTGGCCCTGTGGTTCATGTCATTGTCACTTTGGCAGAGTCCATAGGCTTGTAGGTAGACAGTGGTGAAGCTGAGGAACTGGTAGAGGAACACCCAGAGGAATTGTCTACAGAGAAACTTCAGCAACTTCTGGCTGAGCAACAGAGAATGGCAGCTGAGGAGCTTTCTGAAGAGGAGGGGGAGAATCAACAATCAGTGCGGCAAATTCCTTCTTCTGAAATAAAGGAAATCCTGAAAAAATCGACAGAGCTACAAACATTTGTAGAGAAGACCCATGCAGAGAAAAAGCCAATCATTGCATTCGCTTGCTTAATGACAGTGTCATGTCATGGTACAGAACAGTGTTAAAGAAAAGGCAGAAACAGACAACCTAAACCAATTTTTAGTTCTAAAAAGGTTGAGACCTAGTGAGCCAGAAGCAGCTCCTAGTGGGCTATAGAGAGAAAGGACACGAGAGCCAGATTCCTGATGTTCTTATGGAAGGGGATTCTCCTTCCAAACAATAACCACCTCCTTCCTGCAAGCCAAAGATGTCAACTTGAGTGGTGAGTATAGTATGAAATTGTTGTTTCAGGTAAACTAGGCACATTTTATATTATATTTGCAACATAACAGAATAAGACTAAGTCTTCCAATGTCCTTCAAGAGGACCATAAACTATGGTATACCCACAAGATGGAGTATTATAGTGTAGTGTGACTACACTAGGAAAATTATTGGTGTTTCTGGTAAATTACACACATTATACAACCCCTTTTTATTATGAAAAGGTTAGTTAAGGGGTGCTTTGGGAGGTTCGGAATGCATTATGGGTACTTCCATTATTTCTTATGGGGAAAATAGTCTTGACTTACAACCAATTTGACTTAACAACCAGTCCTCGCTAACGAATTGAGTTTGTAAGTCAGGGATCCACTATTACGTCTTGTAGTTGAGTACATTATACTCAGATCAGTTCTTTGGTGCTATGGATCAGATGCAGGGCCTTGTTCATGCTAGGAAAGCACTCTACCACGGAGCTACATCCTCCACCCAGGCACATCAGCTTTTTCATTCAACGCTGTGTCATAAACATTTCCTTATATCATTAAAAGTTTTTCATAAACAACATTTTAAGTAACTGTGTAAACTTTCATTTGGATATGTATTTGAGCAGGTTGTTTTGAACATTTAATTTAAAACTACTTTTCCGGGCCGGTGAGATAGCTCAGCGGCATAAGCGCCTGCCTGGCAAGCATGAGGTCCTGAGTTCGATTGCCGGTACCCACATATGAAAAAAGGGCCAGTGATATCACTCAGCAGCATGGGTGCCTGCTGGCGCACGAGGTCCTGAGGTTGACCCCCGGTATCCACAAACAAATAAAAAAATAAAAATAAAAATAAAACTACTTTTCCTTTTTAATTCTTCATTTTGAAATAATTTAAGGCTTACAAAAAAGTTGCAGAAATGTTGTGAAGAACTCCCATGTATCCTTTGGCTAGTCTGGGATGGTATCTGCAGATTTCCTTATTGTAAAGTTACTCTTTTCCCCTCTGTAACTAATGAGTGTTTTCTGAGGAGATACTTAAAAACCATATAATATACCAGTTCTCATAAAACTTTTACCCATTAATTTTACCATCCTTTGGTGTTTTTAGCTGAAGTATTACTATAATTGTTGCTAAATGGTGACTTTGTAATTATACTGTTCCTTTTACATTCATTAGTTGACATTTCACTCTAAAGAGAACTTTCTATTCTGAATATTTATTAGGTTCTTACTTAATGGATTACAATCTATTATTAGTATTTATCTTGTTGGTAAGTTGTTCTAGATCTGGTCAGAAGAAGGCTCTCAAGTTGGCTTTTTTCTTCTTTTGACATGGCCTCACTCTGAGCATTTTCCCACTTTGAGGCACAAGATGGTCCAGGCTTATCTTGTGCCTGTTCTGCATCAGCTGTGAAACCAGCCATTCTTCTGGGGATCCCTGCTTCCTGTGGTAGTGTGTGGTATTTAAAACCCAACACCTTGGTGCTGGATACGCTCATTGCTATTGGACATAATGACTGTTTTGCGTCCTTTCAGTGGACCGACTGAATATATGTATATATGTGCACAAACTTGCACACATGCTACCTGCATCTGTATTTATTTTTATATCTTTATAGATTGAAAATAATCAAGGCAGGTGTGGTGCACACACAGCATTCAGGAGACTAAGGCAGAAGGATCACCACAAGTTTGAGGCCAGCCTGGGCTACCTAGTGAGTTCAAGGCCAGCCTGAACTACATAGTGAGACCCTGTCTCAAAACCAACCAACCAACGAAACCAAACCATCAGTTTACACCGATATCTCCAATTCTCATAAACACCAAAAACTAATTCTAGTTTTTCCCTTTTCATATTTGTAACTCCCTTCTCCATCACTGAGAAATCCTCCTGCCATTTTAATGTTTATTTCTGTGGTCAGTCCTAAGTTACCTGTTAACCTATCTCCTGGCCCTTCACTTGGTCAGATGCCCTCCCTGCCCCTTTGCCTTTAAGCATGTGCGCCTACCTTGTTCTGTCCCTAAAGCCTAATGATTTTGAAATTGAATTGTTTAGAAAGGAAGAGAAAGCGAGAGCTCTTTGCTTTTTATGGTTGTATAATACTCCATCTTGTGGGTATACCATAGTTTATGGTCCTCTTGAAGGACATTGGAAGACTTAGTCTTATTCTGTTATGTTGCAAAGTGCTGTATGTAATAAATGGTCATTTGGATAAGACTTTTTGAACTTTTGTCAGTGGACTTTGGGATATTATCTTACAAGTGAGACTATTGGGTTGAAGTATAAAAAGTATGTACAGTTCTGTTAATTATTACTAAATCCCTCCCACCACCAGCAATGCATGTCTTTTTCTCTCTCATAGTCCGACCACTAGAAAGTTTTGTCAAAAGTTTGGCCTAGGGCAGGTGAGATAGCTCAGCGGCCCTTTTTTTCCTTTATGTGGGTACTGGGAGTTGAATTCAGGACCTTGCGCTTGCTGGGCAGGCGCTTAAGCCGCTGAGCTATCTCACCAGTCCCCGAAATGAAATTTCTTTTGTTGTTGTTTTTTTGTTTTGTTTTGGAGACAGGGTCTTGCTGTGTATTTTAGGCTGGCTTTGAACTCACTGTGTAGTCCAAACTGGCCTCATATGTGTGGCATTCCTCCTGCCTCAGCCTCCCGAGTGCCATGCACCACAGTGCCTGACTGAAATGGCATTTTTTTTTAAAGATCTTTGAACGTTCTTGTTCTCCTTGTCCTGGAGGCTTGGATTTCTTCTGGGTTCTTATTTGTACCTTTGTATGTTGTCCACTTTTTTTTTTTTTTTTTTTTGTGGGTACTGGGGGTCGACCTCAGGACCTCGCGCACCAGCAGGCGTCCGTGCCGCTGAGCGATATCACCGGCCCTTCTTTTTTCATATGTGGGTTCCGGGAGTCGAACTCGGGCGCTCGCGCTTGCCAGGCAGGCGCTTACACTGCTGAGCCATCTCACCGTCCCTGTTGTCCACTTTTGAAAATCAGTTTCTTCTTTGGTATATTTGTTCTACGGTCCGTTTGAAGATCTCGTTTCTTAGTGGAAAAGACAAATAAAATAGTGGATTGGTTCAGCCATCTCACCGTCACATTTGTTGAATGAATGAGTAAATCTGTTCTCTCACTGTCAGTTGTGTGTGTGCCAGAGCCTTGGGTTGTGGTCACTACCTGGCTGTAACAGTTTAGACCTCACATCTGCATTCAAGACAGAAAGTGACACCAGCCACTTCAGCCCTGTTCTACAAGGAAGGAAAAAGCTTTCCAAGAACCATTTGCATTTTTGTAGGCAGGCTGATTCTACCTAAAATTTTTAGTTGTTTTCAGAAGGTTGGACCAGTTACCTAGTCCTTTGTGTTGTTAGAAATGCAAGTCTCTGATTTCTATTTTATTTTGAAAACTTTGTGCATTTTCTTTTTTATAAATATAAAAATTAAATATATGAGTAAATAGATTGTGATAAACATCCCTTCAAAGCCCACTTTTCAGCAGTAATTATTTTCCGTAGTTTGGTGCCAATTCTTGTACATATGTGCTTTGTACTTACTGTTTTGTGGGGGGTAACTGGGACTCGAACTCAGGACCTCGTGCTTGCCATGCAGGCACCGTGCCGCTGAGCTATATCCCCAGCGCCATGTACTTAAATTTTAAGTGTTACTGTTGTCCTTGTTGTTGCCAGAAATGCTAGCCCAGAACTAGATGTTTTCGCTTAGCAGTCTGTGCTAGGCATTTTCTGCTTGTAGATATGTAGTTCATTCTTTCTGACTAGTACATCATTTTCTGTATCTCCCGCCCTCACAGAGTCCGTTTTTCCTCTGTGCAGTGGGCACCGACCCCCGTGAACGGCCACCTCTGGCTCCTTTGCCCTTCTCTTCCACTTGGATTAGTTGATAAAATGCACTAACAGGATATAAGAGGATGAGAGGTGGGAGAGATCACAATACTGTATTTTTTTTTTTTTTAATCGTAGTACTCTTTATCCCGCCATGCACGTTGCCATGGTCCTAGTAGCAGCCGTGCACCTCCTACCGCCACTGGCTCTCGCTGGACAGTCTTATCTCCCCAGTCAGCTGGGGAGGCCAAACAGTAGAAACAGCTTCCTGCCATTGTTAGTCTCTGGGTTCTTCATTATTCCTTGTGATGCCCTTAAACCCTGCTCAGGAGGGTATAAAAGTGCTGTCATTGAACTTCCTTCAGTACAGCCCTGTGCGCGCGCTGTTTCCTGCCAGCACTCCCACTGGTGGCACTGGGGAGACGCACTGTCATTTATTTGTTGGCTCCAGTTGGTGGGCATTTGCACTGTTCAGGTTATTTTGCCCTTGTAGTCAGTGATACTAAGGAGCACCCTGTATGCACCCTTTTTACTGTGTTGAAGTGTTGCTTGAGGGAAAAGCCACAGAAGTGCTGGCTCAAGGCGATGAGTGTTGTAAATTTCAATAGATACTTCAAAATTGCTCCCTAAAGAGTCTACCAACTTACACTTTTATGATACGTTGTTTATTTTTTAATAACAAAAAAATTATGAAGGCAATATTTGTGACTGTTGGGAAGTGTATAACAGGAAAGGTGAAGTTCTCCCCGTGATCAGGTCGCATGCTCCCATCCTATTCCCCAGAGTAACCATGCCAGAAGTTAGCTGTGTAACCTGTCAGGGCTTTCCCCCCTCCTTTTTATACTTATATGCTTATCATAAAATGAATTTATGTATATACATATATATAAAGTGTATGCTATCATATAAGTTTGTGTGTATCTATATGAGAGAGCTAGTTTGTAGACTTTTCCATTGTCTGTTCCTGTGTCAGTACTCATCTATCTTAATAATTACAGCTTTGAGTTGGTTTTGAATTTGAGAAGGTGAATTTTCATGTGAGATATTGTGAAATATATATATATATATATATACTCCTAAGACCTTTGGGGTCTCCAGAGTGATCTCTTCTTGGATGCTAGGGAGTTGACTGTGTCTGGCAGCCCCAAGGGTTAGGAGTAGGGTAGGATGGGGGCTGATCTCCTGAAAGACTAAGGTAGCAGTCAGTGTTGGGACTTTCGGCCCCATTTCCCAGTCTTCAGCAAAGGGAGGCAACCTGTAGGTTAAGTCAGTCACCCAGGGCCACTGATGTAATCAGTAATGAAGCCTTTGTAAATCCAAAAGGACAGAGTTCAGAGAGCTTCCAGATGGCAGAACTCGTGAAGATTCTGGGGATGGCATGCCCAGAAAAGACATGGAAGCTCTGGGTCCTTTCTCCCATCCCTCACCCTATATATTGCTTAATGTGTATTTTTTGTAATATCTTGTATAATAAACTAGTAAATATGAATAAATGTGTCCCTGAGTTCTGTGATTTGCTCTGGCAAGTTGATTAAACCTAGAGGGAGTTGTGAGAACATTGATTTATTTAGTGGCTCAGAAGTGCAGGTAAAATAACCTGGGACTTGTGACTGGCATCTGAAGTGGTTGGGAGAGTCTTCTGGGACTGAGCCCTCAACGTATGGGATGTGTTATGGTTTGTATCTAGATGTCCCCCCAAAGCCTTATGCAGTCATAGGTGGGGCTTTTCAGAGGTGGCTGAATATAGAGTGTGTGATTCATTCATGGCGAAATGCTAGGATTAAGGGTGCTAGGATTAAGGCTGGGTGATTACTAAATCAGCCCACTGATTGGTTTGGCACTGCCCATGTCCCGGTAGCCTGGACACAATATAAGGGACAGAAAGAGGCTTGTCTTGCCCCATGCTTGTTTTGCTACCTTGTGCCCACGATGAACTGTTTCTCCTCTGCCACCCTGTCTTGGAGCCAGCCAACTATGGGCTGAAACCTCTACAAACTGTGAGCTAACTACACCTTTCCCCCTTTAACTTTGGGTGTTAGGTATTTTGTCACAGCAACAAGAAAAGTAACTAAGACAGCAAGCTATGATGATTTCAGAACAGAATTGGGTTAGAGGACACTCAGCTGCTATCTGTGGCTGGAGCACTGCTTGCTTGGTGGGTGGGGACAAACCCACATACACAGTGCCTGCTGTCAGAACGTGTCGTGACTTGTGTACCTGCATCTGCCTGGAACCGCAGTACTTGGTAGGCTGAGGCAGGAGGGTCTGGAGTTCAGGGCCAGCCTGGTCAACTTAAAGAAAAAAATAAGTGTTGTGAACACATAGGAGAAACTGAATTTGGCTCCCCCCACTATCAACACACTTTCCACATATTTTCAGATTATTTCATTATTTTTCAATGAAAAAATTTCTTGGCTCTTAGGTATGAACTCTTCAGGTAATCTTAAGAATCAAGTACTGTACAAAACAAATCATGGATTTTTTTTGTGTGTGTGTGTGTGTCTTTTTGAGACAGGGTTTCACTATGCATTTCAGGCTAGCCTTGAACTCACTTTGTAGCCCAGACTGGCCTCGAATTGCAGAGATCCTCCTGCCTCAGCCTCAAGTGCTGGGATTACAGGCGTACACCACCACGCCCGTCCTCAAATCATGGATTTTTATCGGGGTCTTGGCCTAGCCCCAGTCTCCTAAACAAGTGGACTGCGAAGGCTTAACTAAATGAGACAAGTGGTATGATTTTAGGGCTCCAGGAGGATCAAAACCCTCTAACAGAATTTGAGATTTTCTGGGGGTTTAAACAAAGAAGTTCTCTGGGCAGCCTGTATTTATTTGGTTTAAAAACAAAGGGAGGGGATACTGAGGAAACACGGACCTTGGGAGTGGGCTCAAGGATTTCTCCAAGTAATTATGTTAATTTAGGAGAACTGTCTTATCTCCAGGTTGACCTTCACTGCAGGAGTGAGATGCCTGCAGCTACAGTCTTTATCTAGTTAATTGAGGTTGGAGCCAGGTTTGCTCAGCTGTGGTTATCTTGACTTTAGAGCATCATGCATATGTTCTTTTCCAACACAGCCAGAGGTCCCTGTGTTTAGAAACTTAACCCTGTATAGCCCGGTCTCCAACAGATTTTGACAAGAATTAATTTACAGAGAACAGACATTTTAGGAGAACAGACATATTTCCAGTATTGAATATTCTCAATAACTTGTTATGTTTGTTTATGTTTGTTTACTCAGATGTGTCTTTGGTGAAAGCCTTACCCATTTCTTCCCAAGTTTAAGTATTTTATTGATTTTGTTGCCATCACAAATGCAATATTTTCACCTTACATTTTCTAGTTGGATATTGGAGAAAGCCTACTTCATTAAATTTCCTATCAGTTCTAAGCCAGCCATGGTGGTCCACTCCTATAGTTCCAGCTGCTTGGGAGGCTGGGGCAGGAGGATCACTTGGGCCCAGGAGTTTTAGATAAGCCTGGGCAACATAGGCCCCATCTTTTTTTTTTTTTGTGGGTACTGAGGGTTGAACTCAGGACCTCGCGCGCCAGCAGGCGCCCGTGCCGCTGAGCTATCACTGGCCCTTTTTTCGTATGTGGGTACCGGGAGTCAAACTCAGGACCTCTTGCTTGCCAGGCAGGTGCTTATGCCACTGAGCTATCTCACTGGCCCAGCCCCATCGTAAAAACAAAACAACAACAAAATTCCAAGGTTAGAAATAAAAGCATCCAGGGCCGGTGAGATGGCTCAGCGGCATAAGCGCCTGCCTTGCAAGCGCGAGGGCCCGAGTTCGACTCCCGGATCCCACATACGAAAAAGGGGCCGGTGATATCGCTCAGTGGCACGGGTGCCTGTTGGCGCGTGAGGTCCTGAGGTCGTCCCCCTGGTACCCACAAAAAAAAAAAAAAAGAAATAAAAGCATCCAGTCCTCTCAATTCCTATTAGGTCTAATGGTTTTTCAGTGGGTCCTCTTGACTTTTCTAGATGGACAATAACTTTTTATCACAGTATTATTAATATTTAGACATAATATCTTTCTTGTGTTGTTTTGTGGCGGGGACATCTGGTTGAAGTTGGGGGTGGTGGTCTGATTGTCGGAGGTCTTCTTGGCTCAAGGTTCACTTAAGGTAGGTTCCAGAGTGTGTACAGCAGGATGTCCCACATCACCGGGTGAGGGCAGAGGATGGATTCCAGATAGCCTTGAGGAGAGAAGCAACAAGGCAGCCTTCAGCGAGGCCGAGAATGACTGGTGCATAGGACAGATGAGGTTAGGTGGTGAACCTGTGGCATGTGTGCTGCAGTGGGCTGTTTGTATCATTGAAAGCTCTAAAAGGTTCACCATCACTGGGCAAGGAGAAGTGGGGGATGGGTTAAAGAGTAAGTCGGGGGGCCGGTGAGATCGCTCAGCGGCATAAGCGCCTGCCTGGCAAGTGCGAGGTCCTGAGTTCGACTCCCGGAACCCACATAAAGGAAAAGGGGGCTGGTGATATCGTTCAGTGGCACAAGCACTTGCTGCCAAGTGCGAGGCCCTGAGGTCGACTCCCGGTACCTACATTTAAAAAAAAAAAAAAAAGAGTAAGTCAAGGCTCAGATGCTGCCAGGCTTTAAGGGGCAATTACTTTATTCAGAGGAACTGAGAATTGAATGAAAGGTATGTTAGGCAATATGACCCCCAAAGATGTCCAGACCCCAACCCCTAGACCCTGTAAATATATTGCCCGACATACCAAAAGGGACTTTCCAGAGGTAATGAAGGATATGGCCCTTTATAGGCAGATTATTCTGGATTATTCAAATGGATCCATGCAATCACTTGAGCCCTAAAAAGCAAAGAAACTTTGGCTGAAAGCAAAAGCAGGATGCTATAGAAGGGTAAATTGGAGAGATTCAAAGAGTGAGAGACTTAGGCTGCCATGGCTGAAGGGGAGCTGTGTGGAAGGTCAGGGTGTATAGGCCCCTGCCTGATAAACCAGCAAGGAAATGGGAGCCTCAGCCCCACAGCTGCAAGGACTGAGATAAGTCAATAGCCATAATGAGCATGGAGTGGATTCTTCTCCAGAGCCTTGAGAAAGATGCCCAGCCTTGTTGTCCCTTGGTTTTGGATTTGTAAGACTCCAAGCATAGGACCTTGCTAAGCCACACTTCACCCAGACACTGGGCTTCAGAACCCTGACATAAGAAATCTGTGTTGGTTAAACTGATAGGCATTCAGTACCTTATTTCAGCAGCAGTGGAAAACTAATACAAGGAACTTTGAGCAGGGAAATAACATTATCAGATTCTGTGTTATTAAAAGATGACTGTGTGCTGTGCGCAAAATGGACCTGGAGAGTGTAAATTTGGAGGCGGGGAAACTGGTTTGTTGGGAGTACAGTGGTGGCGTGGACTAGGGCAGTGATGGTGGGAAGGGGATAGAATTTGAGGTCTATTTGGGAGGTCACAGTTGCCAGAGCTTGGCCAGTGGCTGGATGTTTGGGATGGAGGAGGCTGCCTGGATGACTGCCAGGATGAGTGGCTTGGGTGCTGGGTGATGCTGAAGCTGCCCCTTGAGATGAAGGTAAGTGGGTTGGAAGATGCCAGGCATGGCGTGACCTCCGTGCCTTGATTGCTTTAACTTCTAAGGTCTATTTTTTTTTCTTTTAGATCATGTAGACAATTGTAAATCATGTGAAGATGGGACTCTTGGTATTTGTGCGCAATCTGCTGCTAGCCCTCTGCCTCTTTCTGGTACTGGGATTTTTGTATTATTCTGCGTGGAAGCTGCACTTACTCCAGTGGGAAGACTCCAGTAAGTATAGTCACTCTAGCCCACCCCAGGAACAGCCTGTTGCAGGTCAGTTACGGTTTGTCATGCAGCTGCAGTGCTGTCATATTCTTCAGAGGTGGGCGATGAGTGTAATATGTACATTTCTGGGACTTTTGCTTAGAAATTACCTAACTTTTTAGTTGCTATAGGCTGAAAGCATCCTTTTTTTTTTTCCCCCTTCTTTCTTTTTTTAACTGCATGCCATGGCAAATCTTAATTCTTTTTATAAGCCCGGTGAGAATGTGCTATTCTTCAATTAAAAACCCACACTACACCCATACTTCTGGTTCTTGAAGGTTTTTATTCTTTTTAATTTCCATAGTGTATTACCACTCCAATTTCACATTTATTGCCTTAGGGTTTGGTGCTAAAGTTGTTTATTCTTTTGCCCTCAAAACATTCATCTGTACTTTTTCTTTGAATTTTCTGTTTTCATTTCAATATTGTCTTTGTTTTATTTTCTTTAATGAAACTTTGTCGTCTTAATATTTGGTATTGAATCTGCACCTAACTAAAGTATTGGCTTCTTTTTCCTGCTCAGTGACTCCTAATCCCTTTCTTCCATCTGTGCATTTGGTTTCGTGTGTTACATAGTGTTCCTCACATAGCCTGACCCTTCTGACTTTTTTCTGTTCACCCAGTGTTCCTTGTGTTACAGACTTGCACTTGAAGGGTTGACATTGATGGCACCCGGTTTGTACATTCTGTTCTTGGCTTTCGGTTGAAAATAGTACACAGTGGTCCCAAGTGTTTTCCTTTTGGCTATTTTTTCTAATCCGAGCTTGGTTCAGGATACACTGTGTGGCCTGTCCTGATTCCCGGTGAGTTGTCTTCTCTAAAGTAGTTTTGTTTTTACAAACATCTACTGGATACCAGTGTAGAACCCAGTTGAGTAGTTTGTCTCTAGGTCTGAGGCTAAAATGAGTTGGAAGAGGCAACTGGCACCGGCCTGCCGCTGTGCCGAGGCCCTGACTTGTGAATTAGTCCTGTGAGATAGTTCGTTTATTTCTCATGGCTCAAACTGCTAAGCTGTTTCAAGCCAAGTTGTAAAATATAGTGTTTAATCTTTTATTGTTTTACAAAGAATTTTAAATGCCTCTTAAACATCTAGCTTATGATTATCACTAATTACTTTATATTTCAAGAGTGTATTCAAATTTCTCTGTGCTTTTTGTTTGTTCATTTGTTTGGTTTTTTGAGACAGGGTCTCACTGTATAGTCCAGGCTGGCCTTGACCTTGCTGTGTAACCTAAAGTGATCTTGAACACCTGCTTCTCCTGTGTCAGCCTCTCAGGTGCTGGGAATACAGGCATGTGCCTCCACATCTGGCTTCATTTATTTATTTATGTATGTATGTATGTATGTATGTATGTATGTATTTATTGTACCAGGAATTAAACTCAGGACCTTGCGCTTGCCAGGCAGGCGCTGTGCCACTGAGCTGTATCCCCAGCCCTGGCTTCACTTGTTTTTAAAGTCAAGGAAACTACCCAAGATAAGCAGCCATTCGAGCCATGGTGTGTATTACAGGCATTCTCTGTATTCAGAATGGTGATTCATCTGTGTAGAAAATGTGTGCAAGGAATAGAAGTCTCCTTTCCTGTAGAGAATATAACAAAGGCTCAGATAATATTTTCCTAGGAAGGGAAAGAAATTAACATTGTGGAAGATGCACTGTGTGTCAGGTGTTAGGCTAGATAATTCACAAATTTTATCTCATCTGATTTATTCTTGCTACAGTTCTGTGAAGATGTCATTATATTCCCATTTCCTAGTTGAGCAAACTGAAGCACTTAGTTTAACTAATTTACCAAGGTTATACAGCTAATTATTGGAACTGGAGTTGAAATCTGAATTTCTAGCTTTAAAACTCACAGTCATTTTTTTTGGGAAAAGTATAATAAATGATGAAAAGAGGATTTGATTTTCTATTCCACCTGGTAAAAAGAGAGGAAAGGGGCTCAGAGAAGATGTAGTAGGAAGTGTCAGGAGGAGGGTAGAGAAGGGAAAAGGAGGAAAATGAGAGGAGGGGAAGAGAGGAGGAAAGTCCTCCAAAAGAAGTCTTGAGAAGTTTATTATTTGGGGAGGTGACCAGGTGTTGCTAACAAGTGCCGTATGTAAGCTTTAGTGGTTTATTACTAGTTCCCTGCTGTCTTTAGCAGTGTTAGCTAACTAACCAGTGTTCACAGCATTTCTGTTATTCTGTCTCTCAAGCCTTTTAGATGTTTGATTTTGAATAGGTTGTTTTCTGTAGCAGTATTTCTGTGCTTCAGTATCAGGACAGAGTAAGACCAGCCCTGGGCGGCTTTCCATCAGAGAGGGTCAGGCAAGTTCAAGCAGAAGGAGCTTCTGGACCCACATGACTGCTGTGTTGTGAATTTTAAGCCATGGTTTAGTAATATTGAAGAAGGTGATGCTATCCTTTTTTCTGAGGACCTTAGAGGACACTTTGAAGTTTGAAATATAAATGTCTTTAACATTATGAGGTACTTTTTCTTCTTTTTTATAATAATAAAGCTGCCTATTGAATTCCTTCATGATGAGAAAGGAAACTAGAGTTTTAATTACTAAGTTATTTATCCAGTAAGCAGCATGTTCCTATGATGGTCCATGTACTGTCCCAGGTAAACTGGATATAGATGAACATACCCACTGTGATTGAAGTATATGGTGAATGTTTAAAATTTTGTTTTGTTTTGTTTTTTATGTGGGTTCCGGGAGTCGACCTCAGGACCTCGCGCTTGCCAGGCAGGCACTTACGCCGCTGAGCTCTCTCTCCAGCCCCCTTGTTTTGTTTTTTGAGACAGGGTCTCACTGTAAAGTTCATGCTGGCCTTGAACTCATGGTGATCCTCCTGCCTCAGCCCCGAGTGCTGGGATTACAGATATGTGCCACCTCACCTGGCTTTAAATTTTAAAAACTTACTACAATAAAAGACACATTGCCATTAACTCTCCTCAAAATGTCCCCCATAGTTTTGAACACAGCTTTCCCATGGTCTTTGGCACTTTCTGAAGCAGTTCTGAAAGACCTGTGTATCCTCATCCACCTTATGCACTGAATCTGACACCATGCAACTTCTGACTTATCCCCAAAATCAATATGGCCTTGAAAGGTGAATGATTTGAATTGATTGAGGACAAATTTATTTAAATCAAATTTAAGAATTGGGTGCTATTAAGGACACCATAGGCAAAGTTAATATACTGGGAGAAGAAATTTTCAATATTTAAAATTCACAGGGTTGATATACAGAATACAAGGTACTTCTGCAATGAAGAAGTAAGGGGCAACAATCTCAATAAAAATGTAGACAAAGAATTTGATGGGCAGTTTACAGAATTGGGACACCCATACAGCTAAGTATATGAAGAGATAACCAAACTCATGGGCTATAAGAAATATAGAAATTAAAACAAAACATTAGCTAGGTGTGGTGGTGCATCCTATAATCTCAGCTGTTTGGAAGGCTGAGGCAGGAGGACTGAAAGTTCAAAGCTAGCCTGGGCAATTTAGTGAGATCCTATGTCAAAATAAAAGTTCTTTAAGGGGCCGGTGAGATGGCTCAGCGGCGTAAGCGCCTGCCTGGCAAGCGCGAGGGCCCGAGTTCGACTCCCGGAACCCACATACGAAAAAAGGGCCGGTGATATTGCTCAGTGGCACGGGCGCCTGCTGGCGTGCGAGCTCCTGAGGTCGACCCCCTGTACCCACAAAAAAAAAAAAAAAAGTTCTTTAAAAGGGCTGGGGATGTACCTCTGTAGTAGAGAGCTTGCCTAGCATGTATGGGGACTGGGTTCAATCCCCAGTACCAACAACAACAACAAAAAAATCACTTTATACCTCTTAGACTGACAAAAATTAGAAAGCTGGATAATATCAAATGTTGGCAGGAATGTGAAAATATTGTAACCTATATCCTTTGCTGGTGGGAAAGTAGACTGATTCAACCATTCTGGACAGCCATCTAGTAATAAATTGACAAGGGTATATATATGCTTTAGCTCAGAATATACCTATTCTCCTTTATATTCATCACACATTTGAGGCTAGCCTGGGTTACATGTCAGCCTGGACTATATAGAAGCAAGTATCTGTACTAAAAAAAACCCCAAAAATCCAACCCCTCTCCCCCAAAGTTTGAGTTCAAAAAGGAAACAAACCCCGGGTGTGGTGGTGGATGCCTGTAATCTGAGGACTCAGGAGGCTGAGGCAGGAGGATCACCACGATTTCGAGGTCAGCCTGGGCTACATAGAGTTTAAGGCCAGCCTGAACTGCAGAGCGAGGCCTTGTCTCAAACAAACAAAAAGGAAACAAAATAGTTTTATTTCTCTAAATTAAAAGGAAGCACAAAGAGTCTTAGATAGGCTTCAAAAACCATGAACCACAAGAGTAAAAATTGATGAACTTTACCAAAATTAAAATTTTCTACTTTTTGAAATATGCAGTACTATCCAAAGAATGAAAAGGCAAGCCACAGAATGGGAAAACATTTGATGCTGTAAATTACAGTATTCAATACCTTCAATACTTGTATATATTTGTATCCAAGATGTATAGTTTTTTATAACTTTAATAAGACTCCTAAACACCTTAATCAAAACTGAGTAGATTTGAAGACACACTTTGTAGGACAGGATAGAAGAATGACTCGTAAAGACTTGAAAAGATTCTCAGCTTTATTAATCATCAGGAAATACAAAACCACATTACATACCTGTCAGAGTGGCTAACGTTTAAAAACATGATAACAGATTTTCGTAAGGGGCGGGAATCCAGTGGAACTGCTCATATATTGTGATCGCAGATGTGAGATGGTACACCCACTTTGGAAACTGGCGTGGCGGTTTCTCAAAACAATAAGCATGCACTTTCCAAGTGATACAGTTTTTCCAGTCATAAGTATTTATGCAAGAAAAGTGAAAACATCTGTTTACATAAAGACCTGTAGTTCAGTGCTGCTAATAGCTTTATTCCCAATATCCCCAAACTGGAAAATACCCTACATGTCTATGGACAGACAAAATGTGGTGTATCCATCCATACAATGGAGTACTATTCAGCAATGTAAAGAAACAAACTTGAGACACGGATAAATATCAAACTCATATTATGAGCAAAAAAAAAAAAAGCTCCAAGACAAAGAGTATATATTATATGGCTCCATTTATATAAAATGGAAACTAATTATTAGTAACTTAAAAGCAGATCAGTGATTGCCTGGGTTGAAGTGATGAATTGCAGAAGGGCACCAGGAATTTTTTGAGATTGATGGAAATGCCCTTATATTGATTATGGTGTTGGTTTTGTGAATGTGTACAACTGTCATCACTTTTCAAATTAATGCAATTATGTGCTATTTCTCAATATAGTTGATAAAAAGGATTATATTAAACATATATGTAGCAAAGACTTAATTAAACATACAAACACATATTAAACATAATAGGATGATTGCCTTTGCAAAGAGGTAAATGGTGAAGAAAGGAAATAAAAATTGCAACTCAATATGGTTGGGTAATTGTTTCTGTATACCTATATATTGCATGATAATTAGGAGAATGGCCGTTGTTAGCAGAAGTAGTAGTCCCTCAGGGAGCAGAATGGCCAAGATGTACCCTAAAACCCACGAAACATTGTTGTGAGAAATTAAAGAATGTTAAAATAGACATACCATGTTCACAGTCAGAAGATATGTCATTGTTAAGATATTGAATCTTCTCAGCTTGTTTTATTTTATTTTATTTTATTTTTTGTGGGTACCGGGGGTCGACCTCAGGACCTCGTGTGCCAGCAGGCGCCCGTGCCGCTGAGCAATATCACCGGCCCTTTTTTCGTATGTGGGTTCTGGGAGTCGAACTCGGGCCCTCGTGCTTGCCAGGCAGGCGCTTACACCACTGAGCCATCTCACTGGCCCTCAGCTTGTTTTAGAACTCATATTCTCAACCAAAATTCCTGAAGTCTTCGTTTTTGTCTTTTTTTGGTAGAGCATTACAGCTGATTTTAAAATTTATATGAAAGTATAGGGAACTTAAAATAGTTAAAACTGTGTTGAAAAAGAATCAAGTTGAAGAGTCTGCTTTCAAAATTCATTATAAAGCTACAGTAGATAGAGTGGTATTTGTAAAGAGTCCAGGCATATATGGCCAGTTGATTTTTGAAAAGATGCCAAAGCAATTTAATTGAAACAGTTTAATTGTGTTTAATAAATGGTTGCAAACAAACAAACAAAAAATAAACCTTGACTCATCATCTCTCTCCATATACAAAATTAACTTAAAATGGATCACATACCTAAAAGAAAGAGCTAAAACTATAAAACTCATAGAACAAAGTATTGGAGAGAGATCTTAGTGACCTTAAATTTGATAAAGATTTCTTAAATAGGGAATAAAAAGCTTTTTTTGTTTTTGTTTTTGTTTTTGTTTAATTTTGAGACAGGGTCTCTCAGTGTACTTCAGGCTGGCCTTGAACTCACCATTAGCTCAGGCTGGTCCGAAACTCCCAGTGATCCTGCTGCCTTAGCCTTCAGAGTGTACCACCACACTCTGCTGAATTTTAAAAATAATATATCGGACCTTATCAAAAGTAAAAACTTGCTAAGTGTGATGGCCCACTCCTGTAGTCCTAACTGCTTGGGATGCCAAGACAGGAGGATCACTTGAGCCCAGGAGTTCAAGATCAGCCCAGGCAATGTAGTGAGACCCCATCTTAAAAAAAAAAAAAAAAAAAAAAAAGTAGAAACTTTAGCTCTTCTTAAAACACTGCTACAAAATTTTAAAGACAAGCCAAAGGCTGGGAGGAACTTTTGCAAAACATATACACAAAGGACTTATATTTTGAGTATGTAATGAACTCATGAAAATCGGTTAGAATACAACAAAGAAAAATCAAACATGGGCAGATACAAAAAGACACTTCACAAAGTAGATGCACAGATGGAAAATAGGTAAGTGAAAAGATGGAGAACATAATTAGAAATTAGAAAATGCAAATTAAAGCCACAGTAATATACTACGCTGACTAAAAAGACTGTATCAGGTATTGGGAATGATGTAGAGCAATCATACTAGTTTTACACTGCTGATGGGAATGTAAATGGTGCAACCACTTTGAAAAACAGTTTGACAACTTTTTGAAAATTAAACATTCACCCAGTGTACCTCCAATCATTCCACTTAAAGAGAAGTAAAATCATATGTCCACGCAAAACCTTGTACAGGAATGATTTTAGCAGCTTTATTTATAATAGCCAAAAACTGGAAACCATTCAAAAGATCCATTAACAGGTAAATAGATAAACAAATTGTGACATATCTATATAATGGAACACTGCTGTTAAAAATGAATGAATTATTGATACACGTATGAACGTGCATGAATCTCAATTGTGCTAAGTGAGAGAAGCCAGACATAAGAGTTCATAATACATAATTCCATTTATGCAGAATTCCATAAAATGCAAACTTATGACAAAAAGCATCTCGGGGGGGCTGGTGAGATAGATCAGTGGCATAAGTGCCTGCCTGGCAAGCG
The DNA here is from genome assembly GCA_028451465.1 of Erethizon dorsatum. Lineage (NCBI taxonomy): Eukaryota > Metazoa > Chordata > Mammalia > Rodentia > Erethizontidae > Erethizon > Erethizon dorsatum. The sequence continues at coordinate 99,926,632 of CM051827.1, read as the reverse complement.
CGAGGTCCTGAGTTTGACTCCCGGTACCCACATACAAAGGAAAAAAGGGCTGGTGATATCGCTCAGTGGCACAAGCACCTGCTCGCAAGCGTGAGGTCCTGAGTTCGACCCCTGGTACCCACATACACACAAAAAAAAAGCAGCTCAGGGATAGGTTGTGAGGAGAGGAGGGGTGGATTTAAAGGCATGAAGGAATATGAGATTGATGGATATTATAGTTCAGATCTGAAAAGCCCCCCAAAGCTCATGTATTCAGACCTGGGCCTGTTGGGAGATGACTTACCAGTGGATTCATCTATTGATGAGTTTATAGCTGAAGGTCCTGTTAGGAGATGGGGCCTGTCCAGAATAGGTGAGTCACTGAGGCCATGACCTGGAAGGGTGGGTCCTGTCCTGGGCTCCTCCCTATTTCTATTTCTTGGCTGCCATAGGTTAAGCAGTTTTCCTCCACCACACTCTTCTATCATGATTTTTCTGCCTTGGAGCCAGCTGACCATGGAGTGAACCCCCTGAACTGTGAGCCAGATAAACCTATTTTAAGTTTTGAGTGTTGGATATTTTGTCCCAGTCATAGGAACTAATGACTAATACAGTAGTTCATTACTAATACAGTATGTTTATTAGCTTAGTTGTGATAGTTTCACAAATTAATGTGCAGATGTTACAGATACTGATGAATATATCAAAATTCACCAGTTTATACACTGTGGATAGGGGCAATTTATGATATTATAACTTGGTAAAAATAGCCAGAGAAAAAGCTTACCTTCAAAAGAACAACAGTTAGATGGGTAGTTGGCTTCTGAAGAGTGGCAATAAAAACTGGAAGACAGTGAGCTATTTTTATTATTTTTAAAGAAGACAGCTGTCAACCTAGAATCTGTATGTGCCATGAAACCATCTTTCAAGAATGAGGCAAACACTGAAGAAAATTCACTACCGGTAAAAGAACCTTCAAAGGAAGGTGCAGGAAGGAATGATAAAATGGTAAACATGTGAGTAAACCTACATAACATTGGCTATCTGCCAAGCAGCCAGTCAGCATTTGGCATCATAAAAGCCAAGAGATGGAGCTATACTACTAGTTAGTGATAGAATTTAAATTAAGAAGTCAGGGGCCGGTGAGATGGCTCAGCGGCATAAGCGCCTGCCTGGCAAGCGCAAGGGCCCGAGTTCGACTCCCGGAACCCACATACAAAAAAAGGGCTGGTGATATCGCTCAGCAGCACAGGCGCCTGCTGGTGCATGAGGTCTTGAGGTCAACCCCTGGTACCCACAAAAAAAAAAAAAATTAAGAAGTCAGGGGTACACTGGGACATACCTGTAATCTCAGCACTCCGAGAGGCTGAGGCAGGAGGATCTCGTGTTGGAACCCAACCTGAGTGTTACTGTTTGGACCTGGACTGTTCCCCAAAAGTCTCATGGGTTCAGAGGTGGGGCTTCTGGAAGAGGTGGTTAGATCATGGGTGTGCTATGCTTATTAATGGACTGTGGGTTAATCCACTGATGAGTTTATAGCTGAATGTACTGTTAGGAGGTGGGCCTGGTTGGAAGAGGTGGGTCACTGGGGAAGTGACCTGGAAGGGGGTATCTCCCTCCCTGCTTCTCCCTTTGCTAGGGATGCCATGGACTGTCACCATGAGCTAAAATAAACCTCTCCTCCATTAAGTTGTGGATGTTGGTATTTTGTCCCAGGGATAAGGAATATGATTTAAGACACTGGGTAACTTTGTGAGATCCTGTTTTAAAGTAAAAAACAAGGGCTGGGAATGTTGCTTAGTGCAAAGTCCCTGGGTTTAATCCCCAGTAATGTACCTACCCCCCCAAAAAAAAATTAAGAGGTGTTAAGAGTTGAAGCATTTTTCTTGTATTTGGTAGTACGGTTAGATATGTCAATTCACTTAGACTTTGTTAAGGTAAATGTGCAGGTGAGACTTCTAGGCTAATTACTACAAGAAAAGAAATTATGTGTAAAGTATATAAAATCTAATGGAAGAAAAATGTCATGAGGAAAAAAAGGCAGGAAGTCAATAAAAGAAAAAATGTTGAAGGAAGAGACCAATAGTAATATCTGAAACTAAAAGCTGAATATACTGGTAGTTTAAGCCAGGAGAGCTGTGCTTGTCGGATATATAATCTCTGAGCAAAGCAGAGCTCTGTCTTTTATAGAAACAGTGGTTCTTAAAATTTGATCAGAAGAACAGTATTCTTACATTAGTAATGAGGTGCTGATTGCCACTTGTGCAGTCTGCTTACACCATAGCACCAATCAAACCAGGGGCCCCCAACTGTATTAGTTGTCATTGTATTTTTACCTGCCTCACATGGTTGTTTTTGATCTTCTGGATTTCTGCAGGGTCTGTTGTGATTTCACCCTTTTCATTCCTAATTGCATGGATTTGAGTCTTCTTTTTTTGATAAGGTTGGATAAGGGTTTGTCGATTTTATTTAATCTTTCAAAGAACCAACTCTTTGATTCATTGATTCTTTGTATTCTTTTTAGTCTCCAATGCGTTAATTTCTGCTCTGATCTTTCTAATTTCCTCCCTCGTACAAGCTTTTGGCTAAGCCTGCTCTTCTTTTTCTAGAAGTTTGAGGTTCACTAGTAAGTTGTTTATTTGCACTTGCACTGTTTTCCTGATACGGGTATTTACTGCTATAAATTTCCCTCTTAGGACCACTTTCATTATATCCCATATGTTCCAATATGTTGTACTGTCGTTATCATTCAATTGTAGAAACTGTCTTAATTTCTTCATTAATTTCATCTATGACCCATTGGTTGTTCATGAGGGTGCTATTTAATTTCCATGTGTTTAGGAAGTTCTTGTGGTTTCTTTTGCTATTGATTTCCAATTTCATTGCACTATGGTTGGATAATGTGCATGGGATAATTTCAATTCCTTTGCATTTACTTAAGCAGGTCCTGCGAACTAGTACGTAGTCTATTATGGAGAACGTCCCGTGTGCAGCTGAGAAGAATGTGTATTCTGATGTTGTGGGGTGGAACACTGTAGACATCTACTAATTCCATTTGTTCAAAAGTTTGGTTCAGTTCTGATATTTCATTGTTGATATTTTTGTCCAGTTGATCTGTCTTTTTGTGACAGTGGGGTATTGAGATCCCCCAATACAATTGTATTAGTGCTTATTTGATTTTTCTTTTTTTTTTTTTTTTTGTGGGTACCGGGGGATTGACCTCAGGACCTCGCGCGCCAGCAGGCGCCCGTGCCGCCGAGCGATATCACCGGCCCCTTTTTCGTATGTGGGATCTGGGAGTCGAACTCGCGCCCTCGCGCTTGCAAGGCAGGCGCTTATGCCGCTGAGCCATCTCACCGGCCCTTATTTGATTTTTCATGCCTGTTAATATTTGTTTTATGTAGGTGGGTGCACTGGTATTTGTTGCATATATATTTATGATTGTCATCTCTTCCTCTTGGATTGTTTCCTTTACGAGGATGTAGTGACCTTCTTTATCTCTCTTAATCAGTCTTGGCTTAAAATTCACTTTGTCTGCAAATAGAATAGCTACCCCTGCTTTATTCTGGGTTCCTGTCGCATGGAGTATTGTTTTCCATCCTTTGACTTTCAGTCTGTGAATTTCTTTTTGAATTAAATGTGTTTCTTGTATGCAGCATATTATTGGATCTTGCTTCTTGATCCATTCTGCCAGTGTGTGTCTTTTGATTGGTGAATTGAGACCATTAACATTGATGGTTATAATTGATATGTATTGACTTATCCTTTTCATGTTATTTTCCTGTTTTTGGCTCCCCCTCTTTTTTTTCCCTCCCTCGGTTTAATTGTTTGCCTTGCTTGGTGGATTCCTTCTGTTGAGGTTCATGGAGTTGTAGTCCTTGTTATCTCTTTCTAGAATATCCTTCAGAACATTTGGGAGTGCTGGCTTGGTAGTCGTAAATTTCCTAAGATGTTCTCTGTCATGAAAGTATTTTATTTCTCCATCAGTTTTGAAAGATAGTTTTGTGGAATACATCAATCTGGGTTGAAGGTTGTTTTCCTTTAGAACTTGAAATACTTTACCCAAAGCTCTTTTTGACTTGAGGGTTTGTGCTGAGAAGTCAGCTATGATTCTGATGGGCTTTCCTTTATGGGTGATTTGTTTCTTTTCCCTAACTGCTTTTAAGATTCTATTCTTGGGGCCGGGGATTTAGCTCAGTGGTTCAGCACCTTCCTGGCAAGTGTGAAGTCCCAAGTTACCCCCCCCCCAAAAAAAAGAGATTCTATTCTTGTGTTGAATTTCTGGAATCTTGACTATTATATGCCTGGCTGTAGATTTTTTTGGATCATGGCTAATTGAAGTTCTATATGCCTCACTTATCCATATGTCAAATTCTTTTTCTCTACCAGGGAAGTTTTCTGCCATGACGTCTGTGAACAGTTTTTTTAATATCATTTGTGCTATCTCTTGCTTTTTCATTGACTCCAGTCAATCTTAAGTTATTCTTCTTTGCCTCATCTAGCAGCTGCTGGATTGATTTCTCATGGTTCCTTGCTATTTTTAAGAAATCTTTCTTTTCATGATCGCTAACCACAAGCCTGTCTTCTGTATCTGAGATCCTGTCCTCACATTGGCTTAATCTGCTGCAAATACTTTCAGTGGAATTTTTATTCTCCTGGATATCTGCTTGAATCTGCCTTATGGATTCCATTTCTTTCCTATGCTGAGCATTCATGGCTTCTGTAATTTTCTTAAGCTCATCTATTTTTTTTGTCTGTATCTGCTCTAGAGTTCCTAAGCATGGTCTTCATTGTGGATATCATTTCTACAGTTATCTGAGAAATTATTTCTGATTTGATTTTTTCCAGAGCCTCATTCAATTGCTTTGTTGTTACCACTTCAGAGATGCCAGGTGGGTGGCTTTTGGATTGTCCCACCTCACTGCCCCCTGGGTTTGCCTTTGGTGAACTAGATGTCTGGGGTTGCATCTTGTTTAAGTGTCTTCTCATTTTTTCTTTCTTTAGTTTAATTCCTCAGGTGATGCTTGTAAATTGCCTATGGAGGGTTGCTTTATTGCTAGTATTTAAAGCTAGTATTGCTGTATTGCTAGTGTAGAACCCTTTGGAGATGACTAGTTCTCTGAGGTATCTTCCAGGTATAGCTTGCTTTTGGGTTTGAGTCTGTTGCAAGATTCTACCTCTTCAATTTGTTGGTGATGAGAAGTTGTGCTGCCTGTTTGGTGTAGCCCCTGGTTCTTTGGCACTGTGCCACAGTATTTTCTGTGACCCTTAGTCTCAGTCATGGAATACCAGGAAGAACAGCTGTTTAGAACAATTATGTCACTTATTGCTATAGTGATACCCATAGCATTAAACACAGCCTAGAAAATGACAGACTGAGCTAACCAGTAATTTGCCACTTTTAACTGTATAAACTAGATTTGTGGTAATATAACAAAATCTAAAACAAACCAGAAAATTATATGCAGTATACAAGTCCTTAATATGTCAATTTTGCCCTCAGGGGTTAAAATTTAAAATGGGTTAAGGAGAAAATAAAGAAGTGGAAGAAAAGGAAGAGATTAGAAGTAAGGCTGTAGAACAAAGGGGATCAGGCTGACTTTGGGAAACTGGGCAGAAGACTGGAGGGAAAGAGGAGGAAGTGATAAAAAGAACAGAACTGAACAACAACTTGAAAGGGGCTAGAAACCACGTTCACGCTCATAAAAACAAGATCAAACAATGAAGGAGGAAAAAAAAACCACCATAACCAAAAACAAATGAGAGAAAAAAGAAAAAAAAGTCCACTTCCAGGTTCGTCTCTGCTATCACTGGTAGACACCGTGTGGAGACAGAGTCCCAATCCGTGCCGATCTACCCCAGCAAGGCAGAAGTAGCTTTTTGGCGTGGTAGTGGATAATCTCAGCGAGCCTGTACCTTCTGGCCAAGACCAGATTCATTCAGCCTGCAGCTGCCTGAGCTCGGCTGGGAGCCGTAGATGGAGCCCGCAGCCTCTCTGAGTTCTGAGCTCTGCCAGCCCCTCTCCAAGATGACTCCCGGCCAGTCTCTTTCTCCCACTGTCAACTGAGCCCTAGGTGCTCACCGCCAGGCAGTGCAATCCCTCACATCCCGCTGCTCCAGGCCACCACTGTGTGTCTCTGTGGAGGCCTCTGAGGCCGCCGGTAGTCACCATGAGTCTGCAGGTTTGAAGCCCTCCCACGCACAGTGAGTCCCATCTCAGGCAGAAGGCACCAGCGGCTACCTCCTTCTTCACTGAAGTTTCTCTCTTCACTCCCTCTATGGGCTTCAATTCGTGCTTCAGATCCTTCTTGAGTCCAGGAGCCCACTTCCCTCCTTGTCTTCCTCGAGTTGCTATGTTCCATCGTCTGGACGGCGACTCTTAGAGAGGCTGTTTCTTTGCTGCTTACTGCTCCGCCATCTGGGCAAGGATAATGCCAGATTGGATGCCCAATGACCAGGATGCAAAAATACTCGCTCAAGTCCTGGCACAGGTGCCGTGGAATTCCATATGGTTGTTTTTTTTTTTTTTTTAATGCGGGTACTGGGAGTCGAACTCAGGATCTTGCGCTTGCCAGGCAGGCGCTTATGCTGCTGAGCTATCTCACCAGCCCAAAACCATTTTTTGTGATGTCCAATTTAAAATTCTGCCTGTAATTTAATTGTAAGCCCTTTTTTTTTTTTTTTTTTTTTTTTTTGTGGGTACCAGGGATCGAACTCAGGACTTCGTGCTTGCGAGCAGGTGCTTATGCTGCTGAGTGATATCAATGCCCCTTTTTTCCTTTATATGTGGGTACCTGGAGTTGAACTCAGGACCTCGCACTTGCCAGGCAGGCGCTTATGCTGCTGAGCCATCTCACCGGCCCCCTGGTTGATTTTTAAAGCCAGTTTTCCTTAAGAATGTTATTGATGAAACACGTAATTAAAATTTGATTTTTGAATATAGATAATTTTACTCAAATGATACATATATACATACATAAAATACGTAAAACACTACAACTCATTGTTTTATTTTTGTCTTGAAAAACACTCATGTAATTGAACTGAAAGCTTAGCTGCTCTTTTGAAAACACCATTTTTACTTGAAAAAAGTGACTGATAGGCATACCCATGGTTATTTAGGTATATGTATTTGCAGACCTCTTCACAAAAATGGAAGAAGTGGGTTGCTACTTCAAAGGAAGCATCTGACTGTTTTTTGTAGTGATAAAATTTGAGCTTGTGAATGAAAATTAGAATTCTGAAAAACTCCTATCTGCTGCCATGAGCCTGACACCTCAATATTTAAATACTTTTCTGATAATATCATTAGTGCTATTAACAAAAGTTATGTTTTGCTATTTTATAATGATGTGAAACATTGGAAGATGTGTGTAACTCAGTGAACCACTGATATCCAAATGACCACTGTTACGATGTTATGAAATTAGAATGGATGAAAGAGCCATTCAAAGTATAGGTAGAGCAGTGGATTTTTAAAATTTTTATTAGTTCATGTTTATAGTACATAATGATTACATTCATCATGGGGAGCTGATACATGTATGTAACATATCTTAATTCATTTTGCTTTCCCTTCCCTTCCCTCCCCACTGCTTTCATTGCTTGGTCCCTTTCCCATTTGTAAAAAATCTATTTCCCTATTTCCTATTATCTGTCTTTTATTTTGCTCTTTAAATTATTTATATTTTGAGGGCAGTGGATTTTAATCTAATAAGATCTGAAAATGTTCATCAATATACAGTCATTCCTCAGTGCTTGTGGGTAATTCATTCCAGAACTTGTGATAAATGCCAAACTGACAAGTACTGAACAGATTTTTCCCATAAGAAAAAAATGTAATTAGAAGTAATTCATTAGGGCCGATGAGATGGCTCAGCGGCGTAAGCGCCTGCCTGGCAAGCGTGAGGGCCCGAGTTCGACTCCCGGAACCCACATACGAAAAAAGGGCCGGTGATATCGCTCAGCGGCACGGGCACCTGCTGGCGTGCGAGGTCCTGAGGTCGACCCCCAGTACCCACAAAAAAAAAAAAAAAGAAGTAATTCATTGAAAGTTCCTCAGAACTTTCACATTTTACTGGACTAATAATATTAGCCTTTTACTGCGCTAATATAATAAGCCTTTTAGGCTTCGTGGTATCACTCTTAACCTTTTTGTGAGCCATGATTAGCACCTCAAATGCACAAAACTACAAGAGAGGAACGAGGAATATGTCAGGGCTTTACACTATCACTGAGTGACCCTGAGACTGATACAAGTCCCAAGTGCTAAAACATTTTCTCATCTAGATGTGACAAGTACCAATTTCTATGAGTTCTGAAGCCAACAAGTACTGAGGTCTGACTATTGTTCTAGATTCCATATTATGACTAACCTGTAGGCTACTTTTTGAGTTTTGGTTGTATCAAAGCAGGGTATCCAGAATCATTTGAAAGGGTTAGTATAATGCTTCTCCCTTTTCTGTTTATCTGTGAGAGGACAAAATTTTACATGTACTGTACTTTATTCCAAACAATTTATAACATATTGAATGCAGAAACAAATAGAACCCAGATTTCTTTTATTAAGCTGGAAATTAAAAAGATTTGCAAAAATGTAAAATGCCATTCTTTTCTTAATTTGTTTCCATTTTGGAAAATATTCTTTCATAAAATTGTGTTGTTTATGTAACAATGTATTTGTTAATTTAAAATGAATTAGTATTTTAAAGATTCCTTAGTTTTAATTTCCAATATTGTGAATATTAATATAACTATTGATTCACTTACATAGACACTCTTGGAATTCTCAGAAGTTTTTTTTTTGTTTTCGTTTTTACAATACTTGGTTATTGAATGCAGGGCCCTCACACTGAGCTACATCCCTAGCACTTTTTAAAACATTTTTTATTTTGAGACAGGATCTCGCTAGTTGCCCAGGCTGGGCTTGAACTCATGATCCTGCTGCCTCAGTTTCCCAGAGTTCTGGGGTTACAGGTGTATGCCACCATGTCTGGTTGGAGTCCTCAGAAATTTTAAGATAATACAGGAGTCTTGACAGAAGTTTAAGAACCATTGGTTTTTAGAGTTTTCCAAAGAGTGAGACTTTCAAAACCAAAAGTGTTAGGGATTGGTTGACTTTTAGTTGTGGATTTATTAGCTACCTGAGTAAGGCTGTTGACATTTGGTTGTCTTTCAGAAGCGTAGTTATTTGAGTGAAGCTACTGTTAATTGGCCGGCTTTCAAAAAGCTTGTGTGTGGTGTAAAACTATCACTGATTAATTTGTATGGATTTAAAACTACAGACAGTCCCTGACTTATGAGGATTCAACACAAAAGATTTTTTAGTTTTAGAGTGGTGCAAAAATGTACTTACACTACAATTTTGTTTTTTACTTTTAGTATAGTGTTCACTAGGTTACATGAGATATGCAGTGCTTTATTATCGAATGAGCTTTGTGTTAGATGATTTTGCCCCACTGTGGTGGGCAGTGTAAGTCTTCTGAGCATGTTTAATAAGGTAGGCTAGGCTAAGCTTTGATATTTGGTAGGCTATATATATGTGTATATATATAAGTATATAAAAATATATATAAAATATATTTTATATATAACACAAAAATATATAAATTATTTTTATTCATTATACATATATATAAATATATATATGTATTATATATTTTTTGTTGTTGTTTGTTTTTTGAGACAGGGTCTCACCATGTAGCCCAGGCTGGCCTTGAACTCAGCAGTTCTTCTGCCTCAGCCTCCCAAGTGCTGGGATTGTAGGCGTGTACCACCATGCTTAGCTACGTTAGGTATATTACATGCATTTTTAACTTACTATATTTTCAGCTTAATTATAGTGTACCATGCCATAACCTTACTGTAAGTTCAAGAGCATCTGTAGTTCTGATGGTTACTTCTTTTTTTTTTTTTTTTTTTAATGTGGGTGCCAGGAATCGACCTCAGGACCTCGCACTTGCCGGGCAAGCGCTTGTGCTGCTGAGCGATGTCACTGGCCCTTTTTTTCCTTTATGTGGGTTCCGGGAGTCGAACTCAGGACCTCGCGCTTGCCGGGCAGGTGCTTATGCAGCTGAGCCATCTCACCAGCCCTGATGGTTACTTCTTGATATAGGAAAAGAATAACTGTGGCTAGCGATGTAGCTCAATAGTAGAGAATTTGCCTCGTATGTGCAGGTCCTTTGGTTTGAACCCCAGCACCATACCACTGTCATCACCCAAGAGAGAGAAGATACCCAGTGCTTTTCTAGGTGGTTAGGAATCTTTTATTCTGAATCGGAAATATGGGAAAGGTAAGAAGTACAACTCTTACAACTCAATATGAAGACCTCATTTTTCAAATGGACCAAGAATATAAATAGTCACTTTTTCAAAGAAGATATATAAATCCCTGACTTAGGAATATTTGAGTTGCAAACTTTCACAGGTGTACTGTATAAGACTCACTTTGTCAGACGTAGGAATGAATCCAACTTATGAATGTCCTCCCAGAACTCCATTCTTAAGTTGGGGACTTACTGTATAAATGATCAATAGCATATGAAAAGACATTCAACATAAGTAGAGAAATGAAAATTAGACCAACAGAGATACTACTTAACCTCTAAACTGGCTGTAATCCAAAGGGCAGATAATAAGTGCTGGTAAGGTTGTGGAGAAATTGGAACCCTTATATATTGTTGGTGGGAATGTAAAATGGGGGAACCACTGTGGAAAAGAGTTTGGAAGTTCCTCAAAGAGGTGCACAGTTACAATGTGACCCAGTAATTCTACTTCTAGGTTTAAACTCGAGCAATGGAAATATACGACCACATTAAAACTTGTACACAAGTGTTGATAGCAGTATTATTCATAATAGCCAAAATGGAAATAACCCACATATACATCAGTTGATCAACAAATGAATGTGATATATCCATACAATGGGAAAAAATAATCAAACCAAACAAAAAATCTTTCATAGGTAGATAACGACAGCTGTCAAAGATCTTATTTAGATTCTGACCTTTTACTTATTGGCCTCCTCTCTAGCCCTTCAGTTAATTCATGGCTACTTTGTGAAACCTTCTGAAACAGTAGACAGTATTTTTAATCTGATCTTTCCCTGTAACTTCACTCCAGTTGTCTGATTGAAAAATGTTTGGGGTCACAATTTTTTTGTTTGTTTTTTTTTGTTTAGAAAGGGTCTTACTGTATATTCCAGGCTGGCCTTGCATTCACTATGTAGCCCAGGCTGGCCTGGAACTTGCAGCGATCCTCCTGTCTCAGCCTCCCAAGTGCAGGGATTACAGGCGTGCGCCACAACACCTGGCTAAGGGTCACACTTTTATCTCCTGTGAAGATTGCTGCCTTGCAAAATTCCCTTAAAACTGCTTCAATTTAGGTTATAAATGCTACCATTTGTGTAGAAGTGGATAGGACATTGTGTATATGCACATATTTGTACATATATATGCATATATATTATATCTGTATTTGCATACATGTGGATAAAGTAATTCTGGAAGCATGAACTTAGAAATACTGTAATGACTTTGGTTGCCTTCCAGGAAGAAAACTGATAGCTGGAAACAAGAGTGGGTGACAGTGCTGGAGAGAAGAAAGGATTGTAGGATGAAGGGGGACCGAAACCAAATCCCAGTAAACTGACAACTAAGGAGCAAGCAAGGCAGTGTGGGAAGGCTGAGAAGGAGCAGCCAGAGAGACAGAAGAGAGTCAGAGGGAGAAAGTTTCAAAGGCAAGTGGTGCATAAGTGCGAATGTGCCATTTGACCAAGCATTTCCACTCCCGGGAATTCATCTCATTGTTTTATTTGCAGCATTGTTTTTAATAAACATTTGGAAGCAGTTTAAGTGTTCACCAGTAGGACACAAGTTAAATACATGATAGTTCCCCTGTCCAGTGAGTGCTCTGCACCTGCAGAATGAGGAAGCTCTGTATGTCCTGATATGGAGAGAGTTCTAAAATCACTAAGTATAAAAAGCAAGGATCAGGAATTTTATTTGGAGCTTAAAATGTTTTTACACTTTTATTATTTTTCTAAATGGATGTTGGGGGTTATTATATTCCTTATTATTGTATAATACAGGTTTTCAGTTTGTTTTTCTCTGAGCTCTAGTTAGGATGAGCTTTCTTATTATAAGCAATAGTTTGCATGGGTCAGTAGCAAAATCAGAACTTCATGTTATTAAATCTACTCCACTTCAGGCCAGAGTTGTCTCCTGCCGTTTTGTGCCTGCTGCCAAGTGCCTTTATATGGTATTTCAGTGTATTTTCATGGAGCTTGGGTATGTAGCAGTCACGCTGAACCACAAGAGGGCAGAAGAACCTTTCCATTGCTGTAGCCCAGGTTTGTGCTGGATGTCACTTCTGGCAAAATCCTGCATGGCTGAGTCCTTGGCTCACTGTGGCCTTAAGCACCTAGAAGGCAAGCCCAATGTCCTAGTCATCAGCAGAGGCAGTAGAGGAGCAAGAAGGGAACGTGGATACCTGCCTTTTGTCCTCACTCTTGCAAATTACTTAGTGAACTAATTATACTAGTTAAGCTCTTGACCTTGAATATGCAAGACATTGGAGGCATTATGGCATAATAGAGATAAGAGTTGAGGCTTTGGAGTCCTCCCCGCCCAACATTGAGTTCTGGCTCTGTGGCTTTGGGGCATTTATTTACTTTCCATGAACCTATATTTTATAACCCAAACAGAGCTCTTAGCACTTGTTATAGTGAGCACTCGAGAATACCTGCTATAATTATAATAATACCCAGGACCAACAGAAATGAGTAATAGCTCCACAGACATTCTTGATATGTGGCTCTTTGCTATGTAGTTGATAATTTCTTTGTTCAATTTTAAGCAAGATACAGTATTTTCTTTGGGACAGTTTCAAAGCTTTTCTCAGAAGGACTCACAAAGTAGTTGTGGTCTCTCTTTTTTTTTTTTTTGCAAGTAATTAGTCATGTAATAGTATATTCTGAATTTTTGCAGAGTCACAATCTTAAGTCTTCTATCCCATTATGATTTTGTGTATTTTTGATGGGAAGATAAGATACTTATGGCAGATACTAAGGCAGAGTTAGGCAACATGATGTCACATTAAGAAATAGTGCCTGGGCCGGTGAGACGGCTCAGCGGCTTAAGCGCCTGCCTTGCAAGCGCGAAGGCCCGAGTTCGACTCCCGGAACCCACATACGAAAAAGGGGCCGGTGATATCGCTCAGCGGCACGGGTGCCTGTTGGTGCGCGAGGTCCTGAGGTCGTCCCCCCGGTACCCACAAAAAAAAAAAAAAAAAAGAAATAGTGCCTGTCTCAGGTTGAGATCAGGGGAAGCAAACTCTAACATAAGGATAGTGTGTGACAAGATTGCTAGAGTGGTTATGGGGTCAACACCTCTGGAAGGAAAAGAAGAGGATGGGGAAGGGAAGAGAAGATTACACAGAAGAAGAAATAGAGCTGTGATTCAGGCTCAATGAAAGCCTTAGTCCAGGGGCCAGTGAGATAGCTCAGCGGCATAAGCACCTGCCTGGCAAGTGCAAGGTCCTGAGTTCGACTCTTGGAACCCACATAAAGGAAAAAAAAGGGCCGGTGATATTGCTCAGCTGCACAAGTGCTTTCTGGCAAGTGCGAAGTCCTGAGGTTGACTCCTGGTACCCACATTAAAAAAAAAAAAAAAAAATTCTTAGTCCATCTTATGGAGACTGTAGAGTTGGGATGGCACTTCTGAGCTGGAGTTGGGGGCTGTGCCTTTATAGTTGACCTGACTAGTCATTGAATGCCACTGGTAATTGGGTGAGAGCAGCCCTGGGGCCAGGCAGTGCTCTTCAGCCAAGATGTTTCCTGAAGAGGGCTGGCAGCTGAGGGCTTTCAGTCCACCATGATCACAGCAGCTCGAGAATAAATCCTTCCATTCTCCAGGGGGGATCAGAGTGGCACATGCACACCATAGTGCCCCTGAAAGGAAACCAGTAAGATGATGTGTTAGGCCATTTGGGTTGCTATGACAAAATATCTGATAATATATAAAGAAAAGCAGTTTATTTGGCTCACAATTCTGGTAGCTGGAAAGTCCAAACAGCATGGCACCAGCATCTGGCAAGGACACCCTGGCTGTGTCACAGCATATCAAATGGCAAGAGAGGAAGCAAGAGAGCCAGCCAAGGAAGCCAAGCTTGCTTTATAACAACCTGCTTTCACAATAGCTAAGCCAGCCCCTTGACATGGGCAGCCATCCTTCTGAGGGCATAGTGTCTACCTCTTAAGTGCCTACCTCAGTGACCTAATTGCCTTGTACTGCCTACCTCTTAAGGGTCTCACATCCTTTCAGTACCATTATATTGGGAATAAGCATCCAGCACATGAACCTGTGGGGGACAAACGATATCCAAACCATAGCACGAGGCTATTATAGGATCAGAGAAGATAGCTGTAGATGGAATTGTTTGGAAGTAATGCTTGGGAATAATTGTTATTTTTAACTTTTAAGGATACAGGATAATATTATAGTCAGGGTGGGCACTATTGTAACAAATTACCCCCAAATTTTAATGATTTAATACAATAAAGGTTTATTTATCTCGTGTCACAGTCTGGTGCAGGTCTGTGTGGTTGGGGAAGATTCTGTTCTGCCTGATTCTTTTAGGGACACATACTCCTCCTATCTAGAGACCTTCCAATTCCTTGGGCCTGCAGTTCTCCACCGGATCTTCCAAACCAGCTGTCAGAGGAGAAGGGACAGGAGTAAGATGAATTGTGTAGAAGATCTGTATGGGCTGGGCCAAGTCAGAACCGTCACATGGTCCTGCCTGAGGTAGGGCAGGAAGGACAGCTGGCCCTCACTGCTATGGTATTGCTTTTAGCTCTGAGGTAGCTCAGTTTTGTCACTATTGATGAACCAAAGACACTGAAAACTGTACATTTCAGATTCCCCAGCATTTTAAAAGACTTAAATTGCCGCCACTGTAATATCATAGTTTTATTTACCTGGAGATATTTTAAAAGGCTCAGGAAAACTAAATTTTACCAGAGAGAAAGGATGGAAGGGAGGAATGTAGAGCTGAGGATTTAAGGATTTCTTGCTCTGGAAAGGCAAAATAGTCTCAAGAGTGTATGTTTATTTTCAGATTGAGAAGCAAGGGATCCTGACATGTAGCTATGAAAATAAGCTCTTCTCTTTCCCCTAGCTAGAACAAGAATATCTGATATGGTAACATGGAGATAGCTGAGAAATCTTGGATTACAAAGAAATACTCATGCAAATGGCACTGACAGCTCTTTGTTGGAGTATTATGAAAATAACCCAAGCAGCCTTAGGGTTTTGGAGAAAGGGAAGCCAAGAGGAAGTGTCAGTTACCTAGGGTGATTTCTGAGGGATAGCTTCCTACTCAGGCAGCTTCGTTCTAGGCACGGTGGGGCCTGAGAAGCTTGCAGACCAGGGCTGAGACTCACTGAAAGTACTGAGGACAAGACAGGGTGAAATGAAGTATTTCAGAGATAGGAAGAAGTGGGAGCAAGGACGCCTTGGAGAAAGGCATCTCTGATGGTGGGCTGGGACATCGGGAACCTTGGGGACATGCTCCAGGTGAGTAGAGTGCTGACATATTTCTGAAGCTCCAGAGAGACCTGCGAGTGACCTGTGAGGAAGCGGGGAGGGGAGCAGGGAGAAGTGATAGGGAGAAGGGCAGAATCAAGAGCATAGGCGCTGATGTCAGGTCTGGAGTTTAGGGTTAACGTTTAGGGCCATTAAAGGTTCTTACCCTTCGTGCAAAGACTTGGCAGAACTATAGTGATCTGGACTTCTATGTGAAGGACAATTACACAACACAAAGGTTTCTTCTGGAATTTCTACTTGAATACCAAGAATTTGAGATAGCAGGTTGTGTTCCTTTATTCCCTCAGCAAAATTTATTTCACATCGATTCAGTCATGCTTATTAAAAAGGTTACCAGTCACAGAGACTGGTACAGTAATTTATAAAATCAAAATTAAATTAGAGATAGTCCCTACTTTTGAGAAAATTATGGTCTACATATGTAAGATATACTTCAAAAAATAAGCGCACTGGGTGTTACATATGCTAAGATAGCGGGGTGCACAGGAGTACTTACAGTCCTTACCAACCTTTGAAAAAATCCATAGTCATATTTTCTTGATTTTTTTTTTTTTTTTTTTTTTATGTGGGTATTGGGAGTCGACCTCAGGACCTTGCACTTGCCAGTAAGCGCTTGTGCTGCTGAGCGATATCACCGGCCCTTTTTTTCCTTTACATGGGTTCCGGGAGTCAAACTCAGGACTTTGCGCTTGCCAGGCAGGCGCTTATGCCACTGAGCTATCTCACCGGGCCTTTCCTTGATATTTTAAAGTGAATACCACAATTAAAAATTAATAGAGGAAGCCGGGCAAGGTGGCGCATGCTTGGATTCCCAGCACTTAGGAGGCTGAGGCAGGAGGATTGCCATGAGTTCAAGTCCAGCCTGGGCTATGTAGTGAGTTTAAGGCTAGCCTGAACTACACAGCGAGACCCTGACTTAAAAAAAAAAAATTAATAAAGGAAATACTCTTGTCCCACCACTCCCCTTGAGTAGTACAGTTTTCAAGGAGTGGTTGATTTGGGTTGACCTGGAGTCACAGCGCTGGGAAGAGGGGTAGGGAGGGCCTCATAGAAGAGGCAGTCTCAAGCCTGGACCCACACAGTGAGTGGACACAGGGAGAAGTGTATACTGGGCTTGAAAAGGTGTAGGTGCCTGGAAAAGGCCATTGTTGTATGGAGTGCCAAGTTTGGTTCCGAGTTAAGGGAGGAACTGTTGAAAGGATTTTATGCACGAGAGAAGTATGGTTGGATTTGTAGTGTAGGAGGATAACTTGTGCAGCAATGTGCAGGCTAGATTGAGAAACTGAGTCAGGAGGTAGGAATACCAAGTGCCGTAGCGCTTCACCAGCTGCGTTAAGTTCAGGGATGGAGAGAAAGCCTGAAAGGCTTCTTGATAGAGGTAGAATCTGAGCCGAGGAAGGAGGGACAGCAGGAGCAAGCACATAATAGCAGAGAGGCTTTTCTGACAGAGGGGAGATATATGGGCAAGAGGCACCAAGTGGGAGCTTGGCCTGTAAAGTGTCTGAATGGCGTAGAGAGGACGGATGGAGGTGGTACTCAGTGTGTGGCAATGACTCTGCTCCCAAAGGGCTTTGTACATTGCAGTCAACACTTTAAACATTACCCGCAAGAGAAGGAGAAGCCACAGACCATACATAAGGCAAGTCTCAACATGTCTCACAGGACTCCTAGCACTTACATTTAGTTTTCTGGCCACAGGTGGAATTAAGCAAGAAATCAATAACAGAAAGATAACTAGACTTTCCCTGTGTGTTTAGCAATTAACAAACCTGTAAATAATAAGGTACTGACATAACCATGGAAATTAGATAGTAATTTGAACTGAGTGATATTGAGGATACTACACGTGAAAACGTGTAAAGCTATTAAAATGAAGCTCGAAGGAAATTTATATACTTATGTATATAGGCTTCCAAAGGCTGACAGAGTAATCATTTGTTGATTTCAAGTTGTAAAACACTTTACCATTTTAAACCCCAAAAAAGGAAAACAGGAAATGATGAAAGTATGGAGTTTGGTGAAAACAAAATGAGGATCAGCAAAGTAAAAAATAAACAAGGAAACTGCAGTTTTATGAGAAAATTGTAAAAATGGATCAATTTCTAGAATCGTAACTGAACAAAACTGACACAAGAAATAATGGAAAATGCTAGGCATGGTGGTGCATGCTGTAATCCCAGCACTTGGGAGGCTGAGGCCAGGGGATTGCCAAAAGTTTGAGGCCAGCCTGGACTGTGTAGCAAGACCCTGTCTCAAAAAAAAAAAAAAGAAAAGAAAAAAAAAAAGGAAAACTTTAAAATTCTGTGAACTTTAACCACTTACCAGTCCAGTTATTTAGATACAGATGACCAAAAATTGCATTTTTCATTAATTTTTATAAAATAACATAGGAAATATAGAAATGACAGTTTAATCAAAATTATTCAGTAATTTTTCTGTGTATGGAATATCTTAAAACATTTCGTACAATGCAACATTACAATCTGGACAGTAGTATCTGGTCTCTTCTGAAATTCTATTTGCATTATTGTCTTTCTTTGAACAACACATTTTATACTGTCATGTTGGCCTTTCCCTTTTTTCTGTGAGTGTGTAATTTCAATAAAGTGTCTACTTACTAAACATAACAGTGAAGACACAATGATGGACGTCCTGGTTGGCATTTCTTTTCTTTTTTTTTTTTTTCATAGGTACCGGGGGTCGAACTCAGGACCTCGCACTCCAGCAGGCGCCCGTGCTGCTGAGCGATATCACCAGCCCCTTTCTTTGTATGTAGGTACTGGGAGTTGAACTCGGGCCCTTGCGCTTACCAGGCAGGTGCTTATGCCACTGAGCCATCTCACCGCACCCCACCTTGCTTTTTGATTATAGGATATTGTTAGATATTAGTCAACTCTGTCAACATGACCCATAGAATTATTATACTCATTGGCCACTATCGGAATTTTTTGGGTTTTTCTTTCAAGTTCCATCATTTCTGTATTATGAATAGTTGACAATAAGGAGATGTCTTTTTTGTCTTTCCATTCATAACACAGACTTTTCCTCTCGGATATGCTAACATTTCTCCCTTTTTCAGATCTTTTTTTTTTTTTCTGTGGGTACCGGGGGTCGACCTGAGGACCTCGTGCGCCGGCAGGCACCCATGCCGCTGAGTGATATCACCGGCCCTTTTTCATATGTGGGTACCGGGAGTCGAACTCAGGACCTCGCGCTTGCCAGGCAGGCACTTATGTCGCTGAGCTATCTCACCGGCCCTCTTTCTCAGATCTTCTGGCACTTCCTTCCTATTCAGTCTCAGTGTCCCATATGTGTCTGTTTTGTATTATAAAAGAATATCACTGAGTTCTGGAGAAGTATAAAAATTATATCTAATGGACTTATGATAAGAGTTTTTATAGCTAGCACAATAATTGTTATTTTTCACAAATAAAGTAAACATGAATTAGTAAAAGAAAATAACCAGAACTTATTATTAGATTCACTAGAAACACACATCAAAGGTGAATACAATGTTCTAAATAAAAAAGTATACAAAAAATTGACAGTGTAAAACAAACATGTGCAAGTAAAAATCGACTGATTGAAATGACACCTGCCCAAGCGACAATTGGGATAGTCAGTATGCAAACAAATGCGCTGTCCAAGTGATGCTTGGGATAAATTGTTAAGTGGTTAAGCCATGGAATGTATAGTCAAAAATCTTTCTACAGAATGCCAAAAAACTCCAGGCCCAGGTGGCTTCACTAGATATTTCTTCAGAAGATCTACAAGAATAAATAATTTCAGCCTCTTAACAAACTCTTCCAGATTACACAAAAAGGATACCCCTTATCCATTTTTTTTAAGACAGCATCTCACTATGTAGTGCAGGCTGGCCTTGAACTCGCTTGTATAGCCCAGGCTGGCCTCAGACTCATGGTGATCCTCCTGCCTCAGCCTCCTGAGTGCTGGGATTACAGGCGTGCGCCATCACACCCAGCTCCCTTATCACTTTTTGAGGTTAGTGTCACATTCATACAAAAACCCAACACAATGCAAGAAAGGAAAATTACAGGTCAAGGTATTTAAAAATATAGGCATAAAATTTTAAACAAAATGTTAGCAAATTCTACAATATGTAAAACAGGTAATATATCACAATTTAGTTTGGCTTATATCCTAAGAATATAAATAGTTGATTTAACTTGATAGAAATCCATCAATGTCATTAATCACATTAATAGGTTAGACTTTAGTAGATTAAAAAGAAAAATCTGTTTCAGTAGATACAGAAGAAGCATTTAATAAAATTAAGCATTTGCTCATGCTGGAACTGTTTAGCAAAGGGAGACTAGTAGAGAGCTTTACTCTGAAAAAGGGTTTATAAAAAGTCCAGTGAACACCCTAAGGGTGAAATTTGAAATTTTTCCCTTCAAGTCAGAATCAGGACAGGGATGTTCCCAAATGCCATGCTTTCCAGTATTGAGCCGGATTCCAAGCCTGGAACACTGAGGCAAGAGAAAAAAAAGAAGATGGAAATCTAAACTGAGGAAGTAAAAGTTGGGATGGAAGAGAACACATGGGTTTGAGGAAAATTTAAGAAGAAGTCATGCCTTCAGCTCATGTGTTCATTTCTTTTGTTCAACAAATATTGATTAAAATATATTATCATCTGGTGATGAGTAAGGTAAGAAGCAAAGGAAAGGGACCTGATGTTTATTCATTTCCCTACCATGAGGGCTCTGGAGTTGAGGCTTTCACATATTTTACCTTATGTCACTTACATACTCTTTGTTACCTTACAACTCATATAATTAGTCATTAGGGAAACTACCTGAGAAAAAGAGTCATGCACTGTATTTGCATAAATTCATCCTCACTGTTAAATATGGTACTAGTTTAAGCTTGTATGTAGGTATTATGAGTATATTGCATTTTATGTAGTAGTACTTTTTTTCTCGTTTGTATCCATATAGCAGGTCTCTGAAATAGAAGCCTGATAAATGGCTTTTTCCTAATTTTATAGGTAAAAAAGCAAGTACAAAATTATATTCATTAGCTCAATGTCAATATGGGACTAAAACTTAATCTTTCATTGCAGGAAGTAAATAATTTAAACTCTAAGAGATTTTTGAGGTGAAAATATATTGAGGTCCTGGAAGCATAGTTTGGGAAATCACACAGAACATTCTCTATTCAGAGTCTGTGGCAGGGTGTGGTGGCACACACCTGTAATCCCAGCACTTGGGAGGCTGAGGCAGGAGAATCACTATGTTCAAGGCCAGCCTGGGTTACAAAGTGAGTTCAAGACCACCCTGAACTGCATAATGAAACCCTGTCTCAAAAAGACCAAAAAAAAAGTATGTAAGATGGGGGGCAGTGAAACGGGAAAGAGGGGGAGAGACTACTGACCCAGTGGACAGTCTCAGGTCCTTAGTTGTGCATACAAATTAATGCAGAGAAGATTTTAAAAGTACGGTATTGACACAGGAGGGAGGTGCAATGTCATTACGACTTGTTAAGATGGTACTGGTGACAAAGACATGATAATGAAAGGGTATATCCTATTCAAAGACAGTGTTTAATGGAGAAAAAAAGAAACAAGCGGTTTGGGAGATGAGAATAGAATGAACATTGCTTGGACAGGTGTTGACTATAAATACTAGAAGCAAAGTATATGAAAAAGTCTTGCCTTGCTTCTCATTGCTTTAACGGGAGAAGAAATTATTCATTTTAGCAAACATTTCTGAATTCCTGTGGCTTGCCTCGTACTTTGCCAAGTGCACAGGATATAAAGTCCAGTAAAGCTCAGTATCTGAGCTGGAAGGATGCCTTGGGTCCTGTCTCTTAACAGGAAGAATCCAAAGCTCCCTCTTGTGGCATACAAAGCCCTTATATCCCTATTTCAGGCCATCTTTGCAGCTGCATCTTCCAAAATAATAAAAATTGCTATCTATTTTTATCTATCTATTGAGTTTCAATAGCTTTACCTGCCTTCCCTACACCTTGAGAGGATCCTTACTCTTCTCGTTGTCATTGCCAGATCTGTAATAGACTTCTTCAGTCATTCTCGTATCCTTTATCCCTCTCTCTTCTACATTTAAATCCTCTTTTTTCCTCCTGTCTCCTTCCCTTTGGACAATAAACATGCTTGCTTATTGGCATGTAAATAAAAACTGTGAATATATTTTAATTCAAAATTAGTGTCTGAATGTCTGCCATCAACAGATTGGCTGATTTAGAAAACATGAACTAGAGACTTCCATGTGCTATAAAATTGATCCTTGGAAATCATTATATTTACATAAATGAGACATTGGGTGTCATCTTCTTGGAAACAACTTTTTTTTTTTTTTTTTTTTTTGTGCGTACCGGGGGGTCGACCTCGGGACCTCGCACGCCAGCAGGCGCCCATGCTGCTGAGCGACATCACCGGCCCCTTTTTCGTATGTGGGTTCCGGGAGTTGAACTCGGGCCCTCGCGCTTGCCAGGCAGGTGCTTAAGCCGCTGAGCCATCTCACCGGCCCGGAAACAACTTTTGACCCAGGATCTACAAATTAGACCAGAAGTAATAATTTCTTAAATAAAGATAGGCGTGGATGTAGCTCAGTGGCGGAGTATTCACCTACCATGTGTGAGGCCCTGGTTTCAAGCCCCAGCATTACCACAAAACAGACACGTGTGTGTGTGTGTGTGTGTGTGTGTGTGTGTGTGTGTGTGTGTTCGTTCAGGTGCAGTATTTGTACCATCCAGGCCATGACCATGGTTGTAATAGTTGTGGTGCTTATGCTGTTAATTTCAGGAAAATAAATTCCTTAGAGAAACAAATGCTTCTCCTTACTTTATGGAACAGTGTCTGTTTGAAAGCTGTGTGCTTCTGGATGTTGAAACATCATTTTCTCTCCCCGTAGAGCAGAGGAGTTAAAAGAACAAATAAGACCAGTTAGTTGACTTGAAACTGAAGGTATCCAGTAGAGGCAGTATGTTTTTGTTTTGTTTTTTTGGTTTTTTGATTTTCCCCTGTGTATGTATAGTTTTTGTAATGATGTGCAGATGTCTTGAAATCCAGAGCTCTTGTGGCAGATCTGACCTCCTTTCGTGAACTTATTGCTTAAGTCTTATTTTTTTTTCATCCGTATTTTTGGTGCCCTTCCCTGTCTGTAGTAATTTTTTTAAAAAAAGGTTTTATTTTCACTTGGTAAATTTGTTCAATAAAGTGGGGAAATATGGGGCTGTCAGTTCTGACTTATTGTTAATCCTTTGCATGCATGCATGTGTGTATGTTGGTATGTTGCTAGGAACTGAACCAGGGCCTTGTGGTACTAGGCAAGTGCTCTGTCACTGAGCTATATCTCCAGGCCTGTTAATTGTTTTTTGTTTCCTTTAAGTTTTTTGCTTTGGAGAAATTACAAATCAGTGGAAAACAGCAGGAACAATAGGATGAGCCTCCAGATCCTTTCTACTAGATCCCTATTTTGCATTTTAACATTTTACCGTATTTGTTCCATCTTGGTAGATACATAAGTAATCGACACACATTTTTCTTTACATTATGAAAACAATTTGCAGACTCTCTTGATGCTTCCTCAAGTATCTGAGCTTGCATCTCCTAAAAAACAAGGGTATTCTCAGCTGAGCATGGTGGTGCATGCTTCTAATCCCAGCTACTCAGGTGGCTGAGGCAGGCACAAGTTTGAAGCCATCCTGGGAAATAGCTTAGTGAGACTCTGTCTCAAAATAAAAAGGGCTGAGGATGTAGCTCACTAGTAGAGTGCCCCTAGGTGATTCAGTTCCTAGTAATGACAGATTAGGTAGATAGGTAGGTAGGTAGGTAGGTAGGTAGGTAGAGTGAGCCAGGGATGTGGCTCAGTGGTAGAGTGCTTGCCTAGCATGTGTGAGGCCTAGAGTTCAATCCCCAGTATTAAAGCCAAACAACCCCCCTACAAATGCCCGGGGATATTCTACATAGCCACATACCACTATCATACTAAGAAAATTGTCTCATTATTTCTTACATTAATTACTTAAATAACTTATTAATCAGAAGGGAAAAAATGTTTTGTGGGTCAGTACCTACCTTAACCCAGTGATCCAGTTTATGTTACCAGTAGTGAGAAGTTTTGTCATTCTGTGCATTCTGATTTGAGGCCATATGAAATACACTTCATTTTCATAGCCTCTGTGCCAGAGATATTTAACCTGGGTTTAATCATGAAGAAGTGATCAGATAAATCCAACATGTAGAACATGCTCCAAGCCAGCTGCTGGTCTGGACTCCTCAGGAAAAAAAAAAAAAAATAGTGACATGAGAAACAAAAATGGAAGGGTGGGCTTTTCCAAATTAAAAGAGGTTAAAGAAGCAAAATTTGATTAGATACCAATACGAGGTTAAAAAAAAAAGATAAAAGACATTGGGAGACAATTAGGTACATTTTAATCATTTTAGTGTGGACTGTATTTGATGCCCTTGGGTCCTTTTTTTTTCTTTTGATATTTTTTCCCTTTTTTCACTAAGCACACATTGAACTGTGTGCCTTAGAATATATTTTAATTTAAAGGCTTTTTATTTTTTCACTGGTGGGGATTGAACCCAGGTCCTTGCGCATGCTGGGCCAGCACTCTGCCACTGAGCTACACCCATAGCCCTTATATTTTTATGTAGAAAGGAACAATTTTCTGTCCTACCTTCTTGTGGAAAGTTTTGCTGCTAAGTGTTGGGTGGGTCACTGCAACGGTTTGCCTCTCTGGGATATTCGGGACCTTCGCCTTGCTGATCATGGACTGCAGTTTTTAGGATATGGCCCCAGAAGAAGGACTAGCAGGGTAAAGGCTAAGAATAGTCAAGCCCCATATGAAGGAACAGATGACTCATCTGGAAGGTAGAACCAAGCCTTCCTTTAAAAAGTTGTGGCAGTGCCATACAGAATTTGATTCTTTCATTTACAGTGAAAAGGGGAGCAGTTAGATTTTGATTTCCTAATGATTACCTGGTTCCAGACCCTGTTCCATCATTTGTTCATTCATTCATTCATCATTCAGTAAATACTTGTGAGTGCCTGCTTTGTGACAGGTGTTGTGCTCAGGGAAGAGTTCAGTCATCCTTCCTTATCTGTGGCTGATACGTGCCTGGATGCCCAGTGGTTGCCTGCAACTGCAGATAGTAATGAACACTTTATGTACTATGTTTTTTCCTATAAATGCATACCTATGATAAAGTTTAATTTATAAATTAGTTATGTAAAGAGACAATAAAACTATAATAGAGCAATTATAATAATATACTGTAATAAAATTGACAGCATCACTACTTCTGCACTGTGGTGCCATTGCAAAGTGAAAGAGTTATTTGAACTCATGCTGCAGTACTGCAACAGTTAATCTGATAATCGGGACAGATAGCTCAGTTACTAGTGGGTGGGTAGCCTATTCAGCGTGAATGTGCTGGACAAAGGAATAATTCATATCCCTGGCAGGACAGAGGAGGGATGGAACCCTATGCAGGAGAACTCATCATAGTACTCAGAACATCATGCAGTTTAAAATCTATGAATTGTTGGGCTGGAATGTGGCCAGAGTTAGAGCTCTTACCTGGCTTGCATGAAGCCCTGGCTTGCATGAAGCTCTGTAAAAAAATACACCAAACCAAACCAAAAGCACACCACACAAAAAACTTGAGTTGTTTACTTCTGGAATTTTCCATTGATTATTTTCAAATCGCAGTTAGTCATGGGCAAGTGAAGCCATAGGTCAGAGGAGACTACGGTATTGTGAAAAACATTCTGTTACTTCAGGTTTTCAATCTAGATGCAGAAGCCAACACTAAACACAAGCAATGCTGTATTCAGTTAGGTCTGTAGTCAGTGCTCCGGAGAAGAGGTGGATGTGCTGTGGGAGAGAATGGCAGAGAGACTACCCGCCTGAGTGAGTGATTACCTCAAAGTGCAGCAACAAAGGTGTCTGCCTCCACCTCCAGCCCCTGCCCCTGGTTCCACCCAGGTCCTGTTTGTGGGAGTCTGAAACATTCTCTTCCTTTTTTAGAGCAAGAACAAGCTAACCTTTTCCACAAATACCTTGGATATCAGTTTATAATTTGTTACCCTTGCTGAATAAAAGAAGCATTCTTCACTATTGCCAGAATCGCAGATTTTCAGAAAAACTGGAAGTATGAATTTTTATGTGAAATCTCTTGACTTATGTATGTTAACAAGTTTAAAAATTTCCAAATACTCTGTGGGTTTAACTTGATGCATCTGTAAGCCTCCAGTTTGCAACATGTTCTTGAGGGGCCACAGAAGTTTAGTTGTTGAATTAGCAAGCATTCTATTTGGGGAAGTTCCCTTCTTGTCCAACCTTAATTTTTTTTTTCCAACCTTAATTTTTAAAAAAATTATCTGTAACTAAATAAAAGATCAAGAATATCAAGGGCACAAACCTAAAAGGTTGTTTTGCTTTAACAAAATCTTTTTAGTTTGTCCTTAATATAATATTAAATAATAAACTGCTACGGGTTCCTTCTTTCTGTCTCTCCCTTAATCAGAACAGTAAAGATCTCCCTGTCTTATAAGAAGATCATCCATGGTCAGCCCATGACCACAGCTTGATCAGTGTTTCCCTGGAGGCTGGGTAACTCATTTGCCACTCGGTTTTTCTTTTTCTTTCTTTTTGTAGATAACAGCTTTCTTGAAATATAATTTAAATATCATATAATTCACCACTTAAAGACCAAAATGTAGTTTTTAGTATATTCACAGTTATGTAAATACCAGAACAATTACTTTTTTTTTTTTTTTTTTTAATGTGGGTACCAGGAGTCGACCTGAGGACCTCACACTTGCCAGCAAGCCCTTGAGCCGCTGAGCGATATCACCGGCCCCTTTTTTTCCTTTATGTGGGTTCCAGGAGTTGAACTCAGGACCTCGCGCTTGCCAGGCAGGTGCTTATACCGCTGAGCCATCTCACCGGCCCAACAATTACTTTTAAACATTTTCATTAACCTAAAAGAAATCCTGTAGCCATATGCAGTCATGTCCCAATTTCCCACAAATACCCCTAGCCAGGGCAATGACAATCCACTTTGTCACTATAGATTTGTCTGTTCTGGACATTACATTTACAGTAAATGGAATCATATAGTATGTAATCGTTTGCCACTGGCCTTTTTTACTTAGCATAGTATTTCAAGGTTCACTCATAATAGAGCATATATATATATCAGTACCTCATTCCATTTTATGGCCAAATAATATTCCATTATAGGATAATGCCACATTTTATTTATCCATTTGTCAGTTGCTGAATATTTAGATTCCTTCCACTTTTGAGTGTGTATATGTGGGGGGATACTGGGGATTGAACTCAGGGCCTTCACACTAAGCTACATCCCCAGCCCTTTTTCTATTTTTATTATTACTCTTTTTTCTTTTGAAGCAGGGTCTCATTAAGTCATCCAGGCTGAAATCAAACTTGCAATCCTCCTGCCTCAACCTCTCACCTTTTTGACTATTAGAAATAATACGGCTATGAACATTAGCGTGCAGATTTTTTGTGGGTATAGTGTTTTCTTTTCTCTTAGGTATAGGCTTAGCAGTAGAATTGCTGAGTCATGTGATAACTGTATTTAACCAATTATAGAACTACTGGACTGTTTTCCAAAGCTGCTACATCATCTTACTTCCTCCCTGCAGTATACGAGGGTCCCTTTCTTCCCATGCCTTCCACTCTTTTTGCTGCTGTTCTTTTTGGGGGGGGGTAACCAGGAATCAAACTCAGGACCTCACGCTTGCCAGGCAGGCACTGCACCACTGAGCTAAATTCCCGGCCCCTAGCTATTGTTCTTGAGACAGGGTCTCACAGTATAATCCAGGCTGGCCATAAACTCTCGATTCTCCTGCCTCAGCAGCCTCCCATGTGCAGGGATTGCAGGTGGCCGCCACACCCTGCTGCCTTCCACTCTTGATACTTTAGATGGTTACCAGTGATGACCACCTGCTACAACTCTTCATTTTTCAATTCGAGCACTCAGAGTTGTGCATCCTCTTTTTAAATAGAAAGATTTCTTTGGACAAAATGTAAAACCCAGTTGAGAGCCTTTTTTTATTACCTCTTTGTGTTAGCTTAAGTTACCTCTTCAGAGTGGGGTGGTCCCATGCTCTGTTAATGGCGGTCTGTTGAGTGCATGTTTTTCCCAGATGAAGGAAGGAATGTCGTATGGCAGATGACTTAAGAATCTCATTCTGGGGCTGGTGAGATGGCTCAGCAGCGTAAGCGCCTGCGTGGCAAGCGTGAGGGCCCGAGTTCGGCTCCCGGTACCCACATACGAAAAAGGGGGCTGGTGATATCGCTCAGCAGCACAGGCGCCTACTGGTGCACGAGGTCCTGAGGTCGACCCCCCTGCCTGGTACCCACAAAAAAAAAAAAAAAAAAGAATCTCATTCTGTCCAAGGATCTCTGACACATGTGTGTTATTACAGGTCCTGCTCTGGAAGATATTCTTATCTTTTTTATTATTTGCATTTTTAAAGCAAACCCCAGGCATTGTCATTTTGCCCAGAAACACTTCAGTATCCTTCTCGAATACACAGAACTTTTAAAAAAAGCCATTAGGTAATTTCTTCATGTCTTCTAGTACCTAGTCCATAAACCCGGATTATCTTAGAAATGCCTTTCATAGCACTTTGGATCTGAGTACAAACAAGGTCCACACATTTGGTTGTTTAGTTTTTTGATTATCTTTTACTCTAGATTAATTCTTTTTGACAGATCGTATTTGGATAAATAAAACAATCTAAATTAATGTAAAACAGTATTTAGTAAGATGTTCAAAAGAACGTGATTAAACGTGACACCCCTAGCTTTGTAAAAGACTTCATCAGCCCTATTGGTAGACATAATGTATGTGTCAGGGAACCAGATGAATTAGATTTGAAGCCCCAGCACCATTGTTGTAGGCTGTCATCTCAGGCAGGTTGCTTTAGTTTTTATTAAAAGTTACACATGTGCATAGTTTGAGAACACAGTTCAGCAAGGCTTGTTACCAACAACATACAAAGCACGTCCCCGTTACCACCACTACTTGATTTCCTGCCTCCAAGAGTCTTTCATTTTTAATTTTTCTGCCTAATTTGCTTGTTTTTTTTAACCTTCACATCTCTAAATAACAAGCTTATGTGGCTAGTTGTTGACTTTTCTATTTTATCCGTTGACGCTCTGCAGTGGAAGATAATGATTCTACTGCATTGTACACACTGCGCCTGCACCGCAGACAGGAGTCTGCCCTCCGTTGTCCTCACAGAGCTGGCGCGGCGCTCCCTCTATTGTGACCGTGAACTTGTTCCTCCTGGAGGACACCAGGATTGCTGGTTTTCACTGTGTAATTTGTTTTTCCAAAGTCAATAAAAGTCTTGCTTTTTGCTTTGCTTAGGATTTTCTTATGTATTTATCACTAATTCAATCCTAAACTGTCTCCAGTTGCATAAATTTCCTCTCCATATGTTCAGACACGTAGTCAATCATTTTCCTTTGTTTTTTTCTCACAGTACTTGGGATTGAACCCAGACCCTTGTACTTGCTAGGCAAGCATTCTGCCACCAAGCTACATCCCTATCCCTTTTATTTTAGTTTTTCAGACTGGATCTTGGTAAGTTGCCCAGGCTGGCCTTGAACTTGCCTTCCTCCTGCTTCAGCATCCCAAGTGAGCTGGTCTTTGTCTCCCCCACTCCCTCTCTTCTTATTTTGACACAAGGTATTGCTATATAGCCTAGGCTGCCCTTGAACTTGGTATTCTCCTGCCTCAGCTTTCTGAGTACTGGGATTACAGGTGTGTACCACCATTTGCTCTACATTCTGAGAGATTTCCTCAACTTATTTTCCAGTCCTTTTTATTTCTGCAATTGTATCAGTCAGTGCTTACTAGAGAAAAAGATTTAATGCAAGATATACAAATATATAAGAATTTACAAGATTGGCTAACAATGGCTGCTCAGAGTCAGGTATGGAAGAGTACAAAAGGTCTGTCTGTGTACTGGAGATCTGAAGGATCCAGTCAAAGGCTTGGAGCTCACTGTACTGTCCCGTGTGAGTCCATATCAGGAGGCTGAAGGGTCTGTGAAGGAAGGCTGAAGATGATGTCCAGGGTGAAGGTGATAACTAGTGATCCTCCGAAGAAACAGAAGCCAGCCTTCCTTCTTTATTCCCCTTTTATACCATTCAAGTGAGAAGCCACCCTAGGGTAGGTCTTCTGTCTTCAGTAAATCCTTATGGCAACACTCAGCACTATGTTGATCCAATCTAGTTGGGTGTTTCTTACTCAAATGGACACATCAGTTAATTATTACAGCAGTTATATTTTTAATTTTAAGGACGTCTTTTGTTCTTGTTTACTGAATGTACCTTTTAAATGATTTTCTCTCTCTCTTTTTTTTTTTAATATGCGGGTACCAGGAATCGAACTCAGGACCTCGCGCTTGCCAGGCAGGCGCTTATGCCACTGAGCTATATCACTGGCCCTTCTCTACGTGTTTTAGGAGTAAATGTTTTCTTGCTAATGATTTAAACGGTTTTAAAGTTTTTATCTCCCTATGTATTTTGTGTTGTTCCACATTGTGTTAATTTTTGGTTTATTTTGGTTTCCTGCCTTTATATGACATACTCTTCTCTAATGCCTTGTGATTGTGGCTAGTAGTATTTCATATTTAAGAACATGCTTTTACTGCCATCTTCACTCCTACTTCCAGTGGTAGGTGAGATTTTGGGAGGGAGTGCCATGGTGTACTGCACATTACAGCCCAGCTTTTCTACTAAAGTACAGTATAGGATTCAGCTTTCTTGGGTTTGCTGAGTTCTACTTGCTTCTTTCCTAGCTTCCAAGCTTCCCAGCTTCCAAACTTGTTTCTGGTGTCTCCTCTCCTGTTCTCTTTGACCTTGTATACTGCTGCTGTACAGTAAACAATCTTTTCTATCAGTTTTGGGAACTGAGGAGGGAGAATAGGTGTATGTGTAAACTAAATCAAGGTCCACAAACTATATTTCCTGTGCCAGATTTGGCGTACAGCTTGCTTTTGTGTGGCCTTACTTAAAATGTTATTACATTTTTAAAAGGGTTTTTAAGCAAAACAGGAAAAACCAGGATTTGTTACAGAGACTCTGTATGGCCCACAAAGCCTAAAATATTTACTGGCCATTTACAGAAAAGTTTTCCAGCTCCTGGCTAAAATCTGCTGTTTTCAACTGGAAGATTAATTCCTTCTCTCCTGTAGCTGAGGACCACCTCCTATCTTACAGGAAAGACAGATCTATCAGGCAGCATACTCCTTACTTTCCTGTCCCCGTACCTAAATAAATGACTGCAGCTTGTGGGTTACCCACAGCACTGCATTAAGTCCTACAGTGAATGGCAATGGTCGCTGAAAACCTTATTACTAAATTCAGTAGCTGCGCTTTCACTGTGTATTTCACCTGGCTCCTCCATGGCATCAGTACTGTGTGGCTTTCATCCTCACGAATTTACTTAAACCTGCTCTTCGTGAGATCTCCACTTGTGACTAATTGCCAAATCCAAGTGTCCGACGTCACTTCCTTTTGCTAGTAATGCAATACCACAGATCGGTAAATTACAAAGAGAAGAGGTTTATTTTGGCTCATGGTTCTGGTCCAAAGTCCAAGCTCAAGTGGCTGAATCTGGTGGTGGCCTTCTTGCCGGGCCAGCCCTGAGGCAGCACCAGGCATCACGTGGCAGGCGATGGGGGAATGTGTGTGTATAATGTTCTGATTTCTGTCCTTCTTATAAAGCCACCAGTTTTCAATCATAGTGGCTCCATCCTGATGACTTTAGCTAACCCTGATCACTTCCCAAGCCTTTACCACTACATTCAGATTGTTGCCACCCTTTTATTACTTCACAGTGGGGGATTAAACTGCAACAGGAGTTTTGGATAGGACAAACTGTATGTAAGCCACAGCACCAAATTATACTTTTTGAACCTTATCTTGACTTCTCTTTTGTTACATTTAACATTATCACCACCTATCTATTTCTGTAATATTTCTACTTCCTTTATTCTGCGATGCCATTTTCTCTTGGTGCTTACCACCCTACTTCTAATCAAGTTCCAGATCCTCTCTCTGGCATCTCACTCCTCTTTTCCATCCCCTTCCCCACCATCTCATGCTAGCCCCTTATTGTCCCCCACATGTTGAGCAGGAAGCTCTCCTAATGTGTCCTGATCTCTGTATATTCAGTCTTGTCACTCCGCCTCTAGAATGGTTTTCCTGAAACAAGAATTTATTGATATCATTAACTTTCTGAAAAATCCATAGTGCCTTTCTTTTCCCTCTCTGCTTCTACCTGATGAAATCTAAACTTTTAACATGGCATTCAAAGTCACACCTGGCCCACTTTCCTGCCTTAGTTTTACCTTGTCTCTCTCTTCTGTCTTCCTTCCTACTTAGCACTCCCCTTTTCGCTTCAGCCATTCCACCACCAGTGGTGATGATGGTGAAGGTGATGAGAAAACATTAATAGCAGCATGTATCAAGGTCATACTCTATACGAGGCACTTTATGTGAACCAAATCATTTAGTCCTTACACAACCTTAGGAAGTGGGTTATATTCAAAGTCCACTGTCATTATAAACATGAACTGAAACATTTTTAAGTTTTTTCCCCCCACAAGATTGGTGTTAAGTAATTCCAGCAATTGGGAGGCTGAGGCAGGAGGATTGCTGCAAGTTCAAGGCCATCCTGGGCTACAAAGTGAGTTCAAGGCCAGCCTGAACTGCATAGTGAGACCCTGTCTCACAACAAAAAAAAAAAAAAAAAAAAAAAAAAGATTGGTGTTAAAACTCATTTGGTTACAAAATCTGATCTAAAATAATGTGAGTTCATTTATAGTGTAAGATTTTATTTCATGGAACAAATACAAATATTTAATTACAGGATGCCAAAGCATCATGGGGGCAGCATGTTAAGTAATATGTGCTTTGTGCAGTATATTGCTTTTTTAAAGGCTGAAAAATTTCAAATTCTAATACTATTCTATAGAGTTTTAGGATTTCAGAGGAGACTTTGGACTTGTATTATTCTTCCTGCAGATGAGGAAATAAGGCCCAAAGTCACACTGTGGAAAAAACAGCAGCGCCCAGATTAGCACTGTGGTGGCCTGACTCAAAGCTCACACTTTGCTCACAATGTCATTGCCATCAGCCACCTGCAAGAACCTGTCCTAGACCTCTTTAAGGTTGATGGCTTTTCTCTCTCCCTGTTCCCTCAGTGATCTTTGCTTTCTTTCCATCCCTGAGCACCCAGACTGGGTCCTTGAATAGTAGCGTTAGGTCCTTCAGCCCTTGTCCTGAAAATATCCCCTACCTAGGCTGAGTCTGCCCATCTGCTTCCCAGCTCATGCTCTTGGGCTGTCTTCCATTTGAGACTCAGTGCAAAGACTGCTCATACTGACCTCGCAATATTACCTTTTATCTTTCCTTCATCAGCTTCCTTCCTCTTCCCAGGGCAGATGCACTAAACTTTCCCATGGCCCGGAAGTTCCACACCTCACTCCTAGCACCTCACCCTTGGTTTCAGCACGTGCCTAGTTCTGGCCTTACTCTGTGTGCTTCCTTTCCACACACAGCGTGTGTGAGCGATGCCCCCTCCCTGCCTTTTGGAGGCAGCAGCTCATGGAGTGCCAGCTCCTCCCAGACTTCCTGGTCTCCCTGTGGGTGCTGATGCCCCAGGGGGTGCCCTGCCCTGATCCTCAGCCAAGAGCCTTTTGTTTCCTGGTATGACACAGCAATTTTTTTCTCAATTTCATGGTGACTCACTTTTTAAAAAATAAGTCTTTGATGTGTCAGGGCCTTTTTTTTTTTTTTTTTTAAACTTAAACAGGTTGTATTGACTGGTTCACTTTTAGTCACATTTCTACTCCTGAAAGAAACCCTAAGATATTAATTAGATATGATTTTACCTTCCTGAAACCTCACACCTCTCACTTTCCATGCATCAGTGCCTTTCTGTACCTGCTCCAACCTCACCAAGATAGCCTGGCCTGTACGGTAGCCTCACACCATCTCAAACATTATCCTCTCTATGCCTTACAGTTTCGCCCTGCAAAACTTCCACTGCATCTGCGCTCCTGTTGCAGCTTTAAGGCTTGTAATACCGTTACTTGTCTCTCTCTATGGTGGGGACTGTGTCTGATCTGATCTTTTCATATAGTCATTTGAGCTTAGTAAGAACTCCAGTATTATGTCTGGTAAGTTAAATTAATGGGCTAAATATAAGGAGAAACTTCATGGAACAAATCTACTGCTTCAGCAACCTCCACTTACTGAGTCCTTGCAACCAAACCATTGGAGAAAAATAATCAGTCTCATTAAAATAACACATACTCTCCCTCCTGTCTTTTCAGCCATCAGTTTCTTCCACCTCTTTGTCATATTTGGATACCACCTTCTTGTCATCAGTTCTCACTCCTCTGGCTACTCCTGTCTCTTTCATATTACATTTCCT
Source organism: Erethizon dorsatum (assembly GCA_028451465.1). Lineage (NCBI taxonomy): Eukaryota > Metazoa > Chordata > Mammalia > Rodentia > Erethizontidae > Erethizon > Erethizon dorsatum. The sequence continues at coordinate 99,892,564 of CM051827.1, read as the reverse complement.
CTCAATTGATGGGTGTGTTTGAGTTTTTTTTCTTCATACTTTTTTCCCTCTATCTTCAAGAATCTCATTTACTCAGGTTTTGTTTTCTTTGGGATTGTGGTTAGAGGGAAGAAATTAAGGGACTGGAACTGATTCCTCCAGCATCTAACCAATGAGGAAACTACAAGGAAAAAAAAGCCACATGGCCATTAAAGTATCAGTGCTGTTAATGGACCAATGGAGAACATAGCTTAGGCTCACAGTTCAAGTAGTTTTCTGAGATTCAAACCCTGTGGGTGAATTGTGACCGGTGAAGGGGCCACTGTTACACCTAATCATCAGGTCCTAAGGTATTAAAATATGAGGTGTGGGAGAGGAGGTGAGCCTACTTGGACCCTAGAAAGCTCCAAAATAGCATGAATAAGGAAAAGAAGGATCTCAGCTCTAGGCTAGGCCTCGTGGGAACTGAGGAAAAGATGACCCTCAAGGCCTAGTGGAAAGATGGTCCAAGTTATGACTGGTTGCCATAGAGACAGGAACTGGGAGAGCACTGTAAATCTAAGGCAGCTCTTTAAGTGTCTTGTGCTTGACAGCAGGGTTGTGACTCTTTCCTCTGATGCTGTCCCTAGCTTGATCCACAGCCCCGTCTCTACTCTTCTGTCTGCTGTGTCTCTGCCAACTCCCAATGCTCTGTACTTCCCAGTCCAGATCTCTTAATGATAGACCCGGTCTGCCTCCGAGGTGGATGAGCAGTGTGTGGATTGTCTTCCATGGCTGGGCAGCCTCCCATGGTCCAGTGGATCTTTCTTATTCTTACCATTGTATCTTTAGGTCTGATGTGCAGTAATTGCTCAATAAATATCCGTTACATTAATGAACAATGAAATCTCCCTCATTTTTTCTCTCCTTATATATCATGAGAATATGTTCACTTCATATGTATTTTTACTTTACTTGTTAGCTTGCAAACTACTTTTTTTAATTCATTCCTACATTTCTGGGGCTCACAGATGGTGGATAACAAAAGATATATGTAAAGTGTATACCATGACAAGAAGCACCCCAAAATGTAGCTTGTTCACTGCACACTTGGTGCTTTGAAAACCTCTGCAATGGCTAAGCAGACTGAGCCCCATTCTTTTTACTCCTTATTTTCTGCTTCAGAAACCAGACACAGGAAACATCTGACCATAATAAAAGATTCCAGTAAATTCTAGATTTCCGCATTGAACAGTCATGTGCAGCAAGGCTGTGTTGTACTTCAGTCTGGGATTCTGTTTGGTCACTTCTGCAACACACCACACGGCTGCCTCTGGCTTGGGAGCCAGAACAGCTGGAGCCTGGGATGCTTGAAGTAAAAATGACTTATTTGTTAGGTGGAAAGGGAAAAGTTTGCATATTCTTACTCTGTTTCCTGCAAAGCAAACTTCTCAACTTGTCAAATACTAAGTTTTCCTGTTAGCTGTCAGGGTGGTTTATGACTAAAATATCTCAAGTCCTTTAGAATAAGCCCAAATCACGAATAGCCAAACTGTTTCTGAAGTCTGTGCCTCTAATGCTCGAGAAAAATTTCATCTCAACTTTCACAAAACACTATGTCACTAACCCTCTAAAAATTTGTACTATCACGTTTGCATTGTCTTGTTAAAGATCCATGCTTTTAGGAGCATTGGACTATCATTGGAAAGAATATTTACAAAGCCTTTGACTTTTCTTTACAGTAAGACTGTCACCTATCTGGTGCTTACCTCCTGAACACCCTTATCTCACTTTATCTTAAGTGCCTACTGACTGGTCTGTCTTCCTTGGCTGGAAGGCAAAGACTCTCTCTTTTTGAGCTCCATATCTCTGTACCTGGCACAGTCTGGCACATGATAATATTTATGGGAAGGAAGAAAGAAGAAGGGGGAAATCCCAGTTGAGGGATTGATACAGTTGGTATGAAATATAAAGATGATCTCAGTAACTGAAGAGAAAAGCTGAGCAGTCTCTCTGCACTTACAATGATTAATGAAGGAGAGCAAGAACCTTCCATTCTTTGGCATCACTTCATAGTGAGTGAGATGCTAAAATCCTAAATCTGCATTAGAAAGTTCTTTTTTAACTTCCATTTTTTTCCTCCTGCCTCAGCCTTCTGAGTAGCTGGGACTACAAGGTGTGTAGCACCACACCTGACTTAACTTTTTTTTCTCATGATATCAAATACATATTTACTATAAAATTTTGTAGAATTACATAAAATAAACATAACCTATAATTCTACCATCCAGAGACAACCACTGTTAAAATTTAGTCTTTTTTATTCTTAGGTAAGTTTTAGACTTTTAGTTAACTTTGAGTCATTTCTCTTTACATTTAGGTTGAAGAGCTTAAAAAAGATTAAATCAGGACTGCTTGTGAGTACAAAGAAGGTAAATTACAGTTGGAATAATTCTTACCAACTGCAGTACAAATTTGAGATACTTTTTTATTGATGCTTCTCTGGCAAGTCAGTTCTTTGGAGATCTGTTCCCACCTCCTCCAGGTGAATGTGACCCCTCACCTGGGACTTTTCTATTTGCCCTGTGCCACTACTCTGTGTGTGTGTACTTTTATCTTGCCAGGATGTGGCGCAGTTTGAACCCATGCAGCTTCATAGAACAAGGGCAGTTCAGGTTCGGGATTGACCGGAGCCGAGAGTCAATCCCCAGGATAGATTTCCCCTCACTTGTGAAATGTCACTCAGATAACATCACTTTTGAAAGAAAGCAAGGATACTTAACAATTTATTCCTTAGTTTAATGAACATATTGACCACTTTCTATGTAGTCCCTGAGCTAGGCACCAATGTCTCAAAATGAAGAGATAATCCTAGTCCTCAGGAAGCTTGCAGCCCAATGAGAGGGAAAGAGCAGCCAGCAAGGGTCATAATGCAGTGTAGTAAATGACATGGTAGAAGTGTAGCAATGGCCTGCAGAAGAGTGGGAGCAGCTTTGATCAGAGAAGGTATCCAGAAGAGGGAACGATTGAGTTGCATCTTAATGGCAAAGTCGGAGAGTTTTATGCAAACTGGAGAGATCAGCACGTTAATGCCCAAAGACAGAAAGGCAGCTGTCTCTTTGGGGGAAATGCAGGTCATCTGGCATGTCTGGGACATGAAGTGCAAGTGAAGCATGATGGTGAAGAACGTGCATGTCAGAGGTTGAGTTTACAAGCTACAGGAAGTCTTTTTTTATTTTTTGTTTTGTGGTACTGGGGGTCAAACAAGGATTTTGTGTATGCTAGGCAAGGGCTCTGTCCCTGAGCTACATCCCCAGCACCTGCAGAGGGGTTTTACTGAAGAGTGGCCCAGTATAGTTTTTGGAGAAATCCGTACAAAGGGTGGAAAGAAATGGGTCAAATTGGAGGCAGGGGTGTGGCTAGGGGCTATCAGAGCAGTCCCAGCAGAAGAGGACAGGCAGACATCCAGAAAGCAAATTGATAGGTGGGAAGTGAGTAGTGGTGGCCGTGGCTGGCAGTGGCAGCCAGACTGACTGTGACTAGGCATGAAAGACCTTTTGAGGGTGATAGAAATAGGAAATTTTGTAAAAAATCAGTAAACTGTAAACTTAAACTGAGTGAATTCTGAGGCGTGTAAATTATACCTGAATAAAGCTGTTTAAAAAGGAGAGGCAGACTTTCCATTGAGAGGACAGATGTAAGAAATAATAAAAGAGTAGAACTTATCAGTTAGACATTGCTTGTGTGAGACAGGATAGTCAGCTGTGTGTTCAGCCAGCGGCCCTAATTGTGCTTCTTCCTTTTTGTAAAAAGGTAACATCCCTTTTTCTTGGTAGATTTCAAAGCACATAGATCTGCCCTTAACTGCCTATATAAAATATCTGTCTCTGGATCCTTATCAGAAGCCACATACTCTAGCTCACTACCCCTGACTCTTCAGTAAACCCAAGGTTGTGAGAAAACGTAGTTATGAAATATTGCCTGAAGAATTTGTGGTCCATTTATTTCTTTAGGCATTATAATCCAGTAAATAGTTATTAAGTGTCAGGTGTTATGCTGGTACCATAGCAGTGAATAAAGCAGATATAGTATCTGCTCTTATAGTCTTGCAGTGGGAACAGATGTTATTTACAGTTACGATAACTATTGTGTTGAATTTCTATGTGCATTGAGAGAAAATGACTTACACACTGAAATATGAAAAACAATGCAGAAGCAAGGTATGGCTATAAACACGGGTCTTACGTGCATCCAGCTGGCACTGCTTTGTAGAGTGAACCTTTTAAATCTGATCCTTTTTGAGTTATATTGGGCCATACATCATCTTGGTGCCACTTATAATTACAGTTAATGCACTGTACTTTGCCTTTATTTTATCGTTTTGGATTGGGTCACCTTATGAAAAACAGCCATACAACATTCATAGCTATTCAAGAGATGTAGAAGATACCAACTTGAACATTATGCAGCATCCTTTTTATTAAGACCTACAAAGAAAGCTCTCTTGATGGCTGTGTAGTATTTGCTTTTATGTTTTGGACTTTGAGTGGCTATGGAGCACCAGGTTCCCACTTGCTTCAGCTCTCTCCAGGTGGCCTCTCAGTCTAGAATGCTTGTTCCAGCCTTGTTGGGTTTGACCCTCACTTACATGAGTAAAACGTCAGCTTCTTCAGGGAAGCCTCCCGGTCCACATGCTCCCCTTCCATACTCAGTACAGTTCCCAACACAAATTTTCATAGCACTTTCTTTTTTATTTTATCAGTTTCTAGTTAATTAATTTTTTTCTGTGTAACTTTTCTGTCCTAGACTGATGGCAGGGAGATCCATGAGGGTAGAGATCATGGTTTTTGTTTGCTTCTGTATCTCAGAGTCATAATGTCTTTCATGTAGTAGATGCCTGATTAATTCTTCCTGAATGTTAGAATGAAAGCAAGAATGAATGCATTGTGGACACTAAATCTTTAAACTGCCCATTTTCTCCTTTTTGCTTTGGCTGCTTGGGAGCTCATGCACTCCTTGATTCTGCCTGCACTGTTTGTAAGGTTCTCATGGCATGCATTTTGTGCACTAACATTTCCCCCATTGTATAACTTTCTTTCTTTGACTTTTTAAATTTTTTATTCCAGTATATACCATAAATTCCTGTAGGCCATTTTCAGTCTATTTTTGGGAGGAAGCAATAATAAACATTTGGGTATGTTAGTAGAAGAAAGGAAGGAATGAAAGGGGAAATGTTAGTGCCTTTAACCAGATGCAGGAGGGAAGTTTTATTTTGCTTTGTTTTAATTTTATTTTTTGTTGAAATGGGAAAAAGAAGTAAATTTGTACCCTAATCTGGCAGGAAATGTCTCTGAAGAATTTGGGGGCTGTCCCTGACTTGAGACGTTCTTCTCATTGGCAGGAGTTAAAGGGTGCCAGGCATGGCAGGGCCTCCTGGCTCAGTGAATGGTTGGGCATGGTCCTGTGGATGGGTGACATGGACCTGTGGAGACATTTACACTAAGCTCCATCTTGGCTGATTCTTCCCTGGGCAGGGTTTGGGCAGAGCCAGTGGGAGCGTGACATGTACTGTAAGGAGAGAGAAATGAACTTGTCCTCTTGTGTTGCAGATTCAGTGGTTCTTTCCTTTGACTCCGCTGGACAAACACTAGGCTCAGGTACCAACTCTTCCCCCTCTATCGTTTTTTCAGCTCTCAATACTGATCATAATTGTATTAGAGCCTGCAAGGAGGTACTGCGGGAGGGCAACAGATGATCTCAGAATTGTGGAAGTCTTCGGGACCCCTTCTTGGACTCACAGTAGAGGGAGCAGAAGAGGGACACATCATCTGGGGCACTTTTCCAGTTGCTTTAAAAGTGTGTGCTGAGGAGTCACAGCAAATGGGCCTTCTTCACGTAGAGTGGTCCAGGCTCATATGAAAGGTTACCATTTTCTGTGCTCATGGTCTGTCTGTGAGAGTGGGACAGAGGCCATTGAGAGACCACAGCTCTGGGCATGATGACCATCAGCCTGCAGAGTACCAGGCTGTGAGAGCTCCCCCATTTCCTAAGGACATACCCTCCTCTGTGTGTTTATATGCACATCCCACATGCTCAGATACCGATGTCCTCCAGGAGAGAAGTACCATGCTTGACCATGCATTCTTGCCAGGGTCACATAGGCAACACACTCTCTCCCTTTGCTGTTTTTACAGTGCAGGACACACAAAGTGGCACACTGCCCTTGGCCCAGATTCACCCAGGCCAGGAGAGCTAGACCATCCTGGTTCCAAAGCAGTCCCCCTGCCACATGCCTTTGTGCTTGCTGGCAGTGAACAGGAAGAGGTGCTGCTTTGATTCCTCAGCTTGCTGCCCTTACTGTAGCCTCCAAACAATGTGGCATTTCTATACATCAGTCCTGTTTTGAGCTGAAGATGATGGTGTGCTGCCTATGAAAACAAGGGAGACTGCTGGCCTATGGAAGCAGTTCATTTCTTTTGCTATCTCCTCGAATGTGATAGATGGATGTTCATGAGGTTCAGGTAGTTGCAGTAGACTGGACAAAAAAAAAGATGTTCAGAGACTATGAACACTGTGCTGGGAACTTTATGTACCTCTCAGTTGTCCCTCATAATTCAAAGCTTTGATATGTTTCGTTTTAATACAAGAGACTTATATTCAATGACGTGAAGTAACCCATTCAAGACCATTCATCTCCATGCAGCTTGAGAGCCATTCCTTCACTTGATCATCTTGCTATCTTGAGGTAACCCCACCAAAATACTGAAGCACAAGTCACTTCAAGATAGGGCAAATAGATAGGAAGAGTTCGTAAATAAACCCCAGCTGGGTGTGGTGACACACACCTGTAATCTCATCACTTGGGAGGCTTAGGCAGGAGGATCGCCATGAGTTCAAGGCCAGCCTGGCTACATAAGCGAGTTCAAGGCCAGCCTGCACTACATAGCGAGACCTTGTCTCAAAAACAAACAAACCCCAAAATTATATGTATTCATTGTGGGAAAGATTGATCAGTTTTATGACATTAAAGTTAAGAACTTCTGTGAATCAAGACTCTGTTAAGAGAGTGAAAAGGCAATGCAGAGTGAAAAAAGATACTTATAGGGGCCGGTGAGATGGCTCAGCGGTGTAAGTGCCTGCCTGGCAAGCGTGAGGGCCCGAGTTCGACTCCCGGAACCCACATATGAGAAAAGGGCCGGTGATATCGCTCAGCGGCACGGGTGCCTGCTGGCGCGTGAGGTCCTGAGGTCGACCCCCGGTACCCACAAAAAAAAAAAAAAAAAAAAAAGATACTTATAATTAATCACCAAAAGGCTTGTTTCTAGAACAAGGAACTACAAAAATCAATAGGAAAAAGAAACAACCCAGCACAGAAATAAGCAAAAGATTTGAATAGGCATTTCACCAAGGAGGAAATCCTCATGGCCAGTGAGCCTATGAAAAGGTATTCAGTTGTATTAGCACTCAGGGATATGCTAATTAGAGTTACAGGGACACATCACTACACATCTACCAACAGCGTATCTTGAAAAGCTTGATAGTTCCAGAATTTGTGAGGATATGGTGTAGTGGAAACTCTCAGTCTCCACTGGTCCAGCCACTTAGGAACATACCTGTGACCTGGCAGTTTTTCCTCCAGGTATCTTCCCTACAGGAGTGGATGCTTATCTATACCAGAATATTTGTGCAAAGTACATGTATAAGAATGTTTTTTTTTTGTTTTGTTTTGTTTTTGTTTTTTTTTGTGGGTGCCGGGGGTGGACCTCAGGACCTTGTGCGCCAACAGGCGCCCGTGCCGCTGAGCGATATCACCGGCCCCTTTTTCGTATGTGGGATCCGGGAGTCGAACTCGGGCCCTCGCGCTTGCAAGGCAGGCGCTTATGCCGCTGAGCCATCTCACCGGCCCAAGAATGTTTATAAGAGCATTGTTCATAATTGTCCAAAACCACGAACAGTCCATATACCTAAGAGTAAAGTGAATATAAATATACAAACTGATATATTCATGTGGAACAGTAAAAATTAGTAAACTATACTTAGATGCAACAACATAGATTAATCTTAAATACATTTTTGGGTGCAAGAACTCAGACAATATATAACGTTTTTCTATTTAAATGAAATTCAAAAACAAATGAAATTAAACCATATTTGTTTAGATGCACAATTCATTGTTAAAACAACAAAGATATTGGTCAAGGGGATGTGGTGAGGGATGGGGCCCATGGGATAGTCTAGAGTTGGTGTGTTCTCTAGTGACCTGAGTGGGGTTTGAGAGGGTCCCCTTTCACAGTTACTTGTTACACTGTACATTTAAATTTTTATGTGCTCTTGTATATATTTGTAACGGTTCATATTTTTTTTTTTTTTTTTTGGTGGGTACCGGGGGTCGACCTCAGGACCTCGCGCGCCAGCAGGCACCCATGCCACTGAGCGATATCACCGGCCCTTTTTTCGTATGTGGTTTCCGGGAGTCGAACTCAGGACCTCGCACTTGCCATCAGGCGCTTATGCTGCTGAGCCATCTCACCGGCCCGGTTCATATTTTTTATACAGAAGGTGTGACTTGAAATGTCAGGTGTGGGATAGGCTGTTGCTAGGCACTGAAGGGCCAGAAGGCAGCACTGTAGGTTGGGTTTGCCTGGAAAAAGAGGGAGGAGATGGCTAACATCTATGAAACATTTATCATATACCAGAGTTCTAACCACTTTATGTGTATGAACTTAAATTTAAGTCTCACAGTAGCCCTCGGAGACAGACACTATTATTATCCCCATTTTTTTTTAGCTAGGGAAACTGATGTACAAAGAAGTGAAATAATTTATCCAATGTCAAGTAGCAAGCAAATGGCAGAGCCAGCATTTGAATTGAGGATCTCTGGCTCCAGAGTTCCTATTCTTATCCAAGCAGGTCTTGCTTTCTCTGTTATCATTAGTTTTCAAGGGGGTTTTGGTCCTCAGCTTCCATCCCCCTTAGAGGTATAAAAAAGATCTTGGACTTAATGTACAAATTATTGTGGACCATGGGATATGGTTCCCAGGCCTATACATGGTTCCCAGAGAAAGTTGGCAAAGAATGAGGACTCAGATATTTTTCAGCTTAATTTTCTCTTAGTGGAGGATAGAGTCAAATTGATTCAAAGTCAACTTTAAATTGGCATTCTGTTTTCCTGACTATAACTCCTAGATTCCATATCTAATCCTGCCTTATTCATATTGTCATGGAATGTTTGCCAGTAGTTTTTCTATCTCCTGCTTTACGTCAGTCTTAAAAGATAGCAGGGAAGAGGTGGGCAGTGGCAACTGTACTAGTTTTTGTTTTTGTTTTTGCTGTACTGGGGATTGAACACAGGGCCTTCCCACTGAAATACATCCTCAGCCACCTCCTCTCCTTAAAAATTTGAGACAGGGTCTTGCTAAGTTATACAAGTTAGGCTTCAATTTGTGATCCTCCTGCCTCAGCCCACCAGAGTGCTGGAATTACAGGTGTGTGCCATCATCCCTGGCACTCTTTACTCTTTTATTTGGAGAGAATTTGCATAGCATTGGGCATACCATATTGTCAAAAACATTTTAGAAAGTTTTTTTTTTTTTTTTTAAAGACAGGGCCTCGCTATGTAGTTTAGGCTGTCCTTGAACTCACTGTGTAGCCCAGGCTGGCCTTGAACTCACAGCTATCCTCTTGCCTCAGCCTCGTAAGTGCTGGGATTACAGGGGTGCGCCACCATCCGGTTTAGTAAGATAATTTGAGTTAATCCCTATTTTACTTTCTTTCTCTTAGTATGGTTGATTAAAATTGGGAAAAAAGATTCCAGTTCCTGATAAGATGGAGTGAGTATACTCACCCTCTCATTGAACACAGGTAAAGGCCAGGACAGGATGTACTTCGCAGCTTTGAGGTCTCTAAAACTTAAATAGTAACAGATAGACTGGGAAGAACACCAGCATTCCATGTATTACTAAACTAGTAATGTATTTCCCACTTTTCCTTCAGTGTCCGATGTTGTGAACTCTCAGCCAGTGCAAAACCCAACAGTATACACTATGGCACAGACAGACAGCTCCAGGAAAAGACCTCTAGTTAGGGCTCCTAAGGCTCAGACCCACGTGGGAAGTCTCGGGGGTTGTTTTTTCCCCTTTCTCTGTTCTCTGCATCCCCTGCCCTGAAGGAGTCCCATGGTGGTAATGGTGGTAGTGACCTGGCAGCAGTAGGACCTTTGGCACCTAAAGCTGAGGAGGAAGGGAGAGCCCTTCTCTCTGATCAGAGGAGCTGTAGTCCCAAGAGGATGGGTGCAGTTTCGGTTGCCTTTTTCCTTTCTGCCTTCCTGTTGCTGGGCCCCGGATTTGGGCACAGTACAGAAAATTCATGGTAGAATGTGGTAACTAAAGTCCCAGCTTTCTGGCAAGAAGACCAAGAAAGGGAGGCCCAAGGAACCAGAGAGCACAGGTGATAAAACAGAGAGGGAGGAACACTTGGGAAAGCAAACCCAGACTTTCAGAATTGAACTAAGGGATAAACCACTGTCCAAGTCCCAGACTGGACACTGGGTGGCGCACATAGAGGATGCATTTGAATAGGCTTTGAAAGTGGAGCTGACATTGAAACCACAACCCACAGAAGGCTGGTTAGAACTTGCTGCCTGAACCCACCCTACTCAATTGTCTGCTAAAACAAAAATAATGTTCTACACTGGATTTAAACAAGACCTAGAGTTTCATAATATGATATTCAAAATAGCCAGGATATGAGCCAAAATTAATCATCTGTGAAGAACCAGCAAAATCTACTTGAATGAGAAAAGACAACCAACAGATGCCAATACTGAGGTGATACAAATGTTGGAATAATCTGACAGAGACTTTAACCCTAACCCTAAAAGTATTTCCAAAAATAAAGGCAAATACCGTTGAAATTAATGGAAAGATAGAAAATCTTCGCAAAAATCAATTAGTCAATTAAAAAAAATACTTAAAATGTAGCAAATAGCAAAGGAGGTATGATAGAAGAGTTAGTGTACTAGTGTTATACTTTGGATCTAAATGTCTCCCAAAGGCCATGTGCTAAAGGCTTGTTTACCTGCTGATGGGCTTCCTTAGGAAGAAATTCAGTCCTGAGGGATCTCATTTCACCAATGGATTAAGCCATTGATGGATTCATAATTTGATGGCATTATTGGCAGCCAATGGAAACTTAGGAGGTGGGATCAAGTTGAAGGGTGTGGATCATGGAGCCATGCCCCTTGGGGACTATATCTTGCTCCAGCCTCTCTGTCTCCTTCTCCTTTCCACCCTCTCTCACTCTCTTCTCCCCCTCTCCCTTCCCCTCTGCTTTTCTTCTTTCTCTGTCTCTACTTCTGCTGCTCTCCTTCCTGGCTGCTGTGAGTGAACAGCTTTCCTCCACCCTACCCTTCCACCATGATATTTCTTTTTTGGGTACTGGGGATCAAACTCAGGACCTCATGCTTGCCAGGCAGGCATTGTGCCACTGAACTAAATCCCTGGCCCCACCACCATGATATTTCTACCTTGTAAGAGGTTTAAAAGTAATGAAGCCAGCTAACCAGGGGCTGAAACCTCTGAAACTGTGAGCCAAAATAAACCTTTTTTCCTTTAAGTTATTTATTTCAGGTGTTTTGTCACAGTGATTGGAAGCTAACACAACTTCAAAATAAAGTAATAGAAACCAAACCATTCTGACCATAGAAGAGGAAGATTTTAGGAGATACAGAGCCTCAGAGATTTGTGGGACAACACCAAAAAGTTTACATTTATTTATTAGAGTCCCAGAAAAAGAGGAAGAATGCAATCCAGAAGAAATATTTAAATAAAAGATGGCTCAAACTTGCCAAACTTGATGGCCTGAAAATGAAAGGTTAATTCAGCATTCAAAAATCATGGGGCCGGTGATACAGCTCAGCGGCATAAGCGCCTGCCTGGCAAGCATGAGGTCCTAAGTTCGACTCCTGGAACCCACATAAAGGAAAAAAAGGGCTGGTGATATCGCTCAGTGGCACAAGCACTTGCTGGCAAGCGCGAGGTCCTGAGGTTGACTCCTGGTACCCACATAAAAAAAAAAATCAACGTAATCTGCCATATTAAACATCTAAAGACAAAAAAACTACATGATCATGTCAGTTGATGACGAAAGAGTTATTTGAGAAAATTCAATATCTATTCATTGTTAAAGAGTCTCAGCAAACTCAGAAAATAATTTTTCAATCCAATATAGAGCATCTACAGCAAACATCATACCTGATGGAAAAGACTGCTTTCCACCTAAAGTCAGGAACTACTCCTGGAAGTCTCAGATGATGCATAAAGCAAGAGAAAGAAATAAGTTGCAGACAGGGTGGTAAAGAAATTAAACCAACCCTCCTCATAGATGATATGATTGCTACCATTTCCTGGGGAAACCCACAAAAAACCAAACTCCTAAAATTAATAACTGAGCTTAAGATGACAGGATACAAGGTCAAAACACAAGTAAGTTAGTTGTGGTTTTATATACTGGTAGTGAATCATTGGAAAACAGTAAAAACAATTTACAGTTGATCCCCAAATCCAAAATATGAATGTATAAATCCATCCATAGGATCTGTATGGAAACTGGTTCCCTCCCTATCTAACCTAACTCCTCAAGCCACAGACCTAGGGATCACCTTAAATTGTTCCTCTTTCTTCACCACATTCCCGTTTTCTCTCTTCAGAATGTGTCCTTTTCCCGTCACTTCTTTCTAGCACCACTGCCCAAGGTACCATCTTCTCTGCCCTGGGTCTAGAAAACATGTAACTGGACTTTCTGTGCTCATTTGTTTCCTCCCACAAGCCCATTCTCATTGTAGCCAGAATACTCAAAATACTAGAATACAGAATACTTAGAATACTATAAACAACTCAGATCCTGACTTTGTTACCACTGAACACTCTCTGGTGGCCTCAGAGTACACATTAAAATCTAAACTCTGTGGGGCTCTATTTACTGACTCCCTATTTCCATAATTTTACTTGAGTTCATTTGCCCATGACTGCCCTCAAGCCATGTTGGCATTCCTACTGCTCCTTGAAGATGCCAGGTCCCTGTTTAAGAGCCTTTGTACTGGCTGTTCCCTAACCTAGACTGTTCTGCCTCATGCTCTGCATGATTGTCTTCAGGCCTAGTTCCAGTGTCACCCCACAGGAAGCCTTCCCAGACCACTTTGTCCAAAACAGTCTATTCTCCCAACACCCAGTCTTTCTCTAAAAAAGGAGTGTGTTCATTTGTCCTTAGCACTCATCCTCTCAAACGATCTGCTTTTATACTTGCATATTGTCTGTCAGTCTCCTCCCACTAGAATGTAGGCTTCATTTGGCCAGGAGCCTTGTCTGTCTTGATAGAACAGTTCCTGGCACATAGTAGGTGCTTAGTAAATATTTGTTGAATGAAAAGTAGAACATTAGGAGCAGTAATGTCTATCATTTAATGAATACTTAAGCGTGAATAAGTAATGGTGCATCCATGCAGTGGAATACTGTGATCATTAAAAATAACAGCTTAGTTTTTATTTTTATTGACATGGAAGATGTTCAGAATATCTTCTGTGGAGTCAACAAAACCAGAACAGATGACATGTACATTGAGGCCACATGTAAGTAAAATTATATATCTATACTCACATTTTTATGGAAAGAGATTTTAGGGAAAACAGTTTCCAAAATGTTTGTAGCAATTAACTTTAGGTAATGGAAATTTCAAATGGTTCTTACTTCTTTTTCATAATTTTACTTTTTGCATTTGGAATTCTGTATTGAACATGTGCTATTTTTTTATAACTGGGAACCAGTTTGTGTAGAGATCTTTCATTACAACTCTATTCAAAGGGGGAATTGTCTTATTTTGTTTAGTAATTGCTTGGTGACCATCTTAATCCATTCAGTCTGCCATATAACAAAAATACCTTAGGCTGTGCAATTTATAAACGCAGAAATTTGCTGCCCACATTTTGAAGACTAGACAGCCCAAGATCGAGGTGCCAGCTGCTTCAGTGTCTGGCGACCGTCTGTGTGTGTCCTCACATGTCAGAAGGATTAGGCAGGTTCCTCGAAGCCTCTGTTATAAGGGAATTAATCCAGGTAATGAATGTTCACCCCTCATAGCCTCACCTCTTCATACCATAATGTAGGGGGGACACCAGCATTCAGAGCAAAGCAGCGACTATTTATGCCTTATCTAGCCTACTAGGTGATAAGCTCCATCAAGTTTAAGCCACAAACTACAAAGTAAGTCATTTTCTCCCCCATTTCTTGATCCAGCTGCTCTTTTTTGTTGTTTGTTTGTTTGTTTGTTTGTTTGAGACAGGGTTTTGCTATGTAGTTTAGACTGGCCTTGAACTCACTGTGTAGCCCAGGCTGGCCTTGAACTCATGGCAGTGTCCTGCCTCAGCCTCCCTAGTGCTGTGATTACAGGCGTGCACCAGCACGCCAGGCTCCAGATGCTCCTTTAATATGCCCTACTCGTAGGTCACGTTAGTGCCAAGGACACATTTGGTGTCATGAAGAGGATCGAATTCACCTCAATCCCTGTCCTTACACAAGCCACCCTTTCCCCAGGACAGAGGAAGTGAGTCCAGTGACCTCTTCAGCTGCAGGGCCCTGGACCCCTTCCATAGCTTATGGTTTCCTCACTTGAGGCCGAGGAGTCTGCACTCTCCTCTAGCCCGTGGTGTCACCGTATTGGAGCCCAGCCAGCTGTGGAGGACTCAGCCACTAGGGACTCCCTTGTATCAGGGCTTCTTGCCGGGCCTCTTGCCTCCCCCACACCAATGCACACCCAGTGGGATTGGATTTTACTTTGTGAACTTTTAAGTTATTTTTCTGGGTCAGTTAATTTAGTCTAGGTCAGTGGGGTTTTCTGTGTTTGTTTTATAAAACTGCTTCTCCTATTTTAGTTTGTCTTTGATAAATCGGTCCTGTGTTGTGGTTTATTTCCCTGACTTGAGATGACATGGGAGCCGTTTGTGCCTTGGCCATTCCCTCTCAGGCCCTTGTTGACTCCCATGATTTGCATGTGCCATGGCTGGGGTCTTTTAACATCACCTCTGCGGCAGGGGTGGGAAGGAATAAGACACAATTGCTTTTATGGCAGCTCTCCTAAGATGAGGGTCTGCTTTCTTATTTTCTCTGAGAGCCAGTGTGGCATAAAGGAAAAAAAAGAGAAGCTTCAGACTCAGACCTGGGCTGGCTCAACAGCCTCACAGTTGGTCCATTTTAGGTGGGTATCTCAAACATGTTGCTTCACCTCTCTAAGCCTCATGTTGGAAATGGAGATGATACATGCCTCATAGGGTGTAAGGATTAAATTCAGAGTGTAGGTGACAGTGCTGAGAGCAGCACTAATATCTGCCTGATAGAAGCTCAGTGAGCAGTAGTTCCCTCGGTTTTTCACTTCACCCATGTGTCTGATTGTCCACTTAGACTGTTGCCAGCTTCCTCCTCTACCCAAGCTATGCATATAGTACTTATCTTTAAGATAGCCCATGATTTTTATTGGAGACTGTACAGTGTCATTTCTGTCATTTCTTTGCAATGAGAAACCTATTTTGGTTAGAATAAGCCCCCATTCCACTTACTGCCATACCCTTTGCACTTAGTAATTCTTCGTAGCCCAAAGATGGGAGCCAAACACCACTTTAAAGAAGGTTGGGCAAAAGGCCATTGGGTAACTAGGGGGAAAAAAAAGATCGGGCAGCAGAGTTGCTGCTCTTGTGTGAGTGGAATTTTCTTGCCTGATGGGATGTCCTGTCTACATGGCTTTTGTGAATTATATGAAGCTTTGTGACTTTTTTTTGTACTGGGGAATTCAACCCAGGGCTATATCCTCAGCCCCCTTCCCCATTATGAGACATGGTCCCACTAAGTTGCTGAGTTCCCAGGCCAGGCTTCAACCTGTGATCCTTTTGTCTCAGCCTCCCAGAGTGCTAGTAGCACAGGTGTGCACCACCACACCTGGCCCTGCTTTGCAACTTTCTGATAGAAGCAAGTCTGTATTTTTATCTCATACTAAACTTTATATACCTCAATAATGTTCCTCAAGCTGGCCTTCATAGGAAATATTCATGGTTGTCATCAGTAGCAGTCACTTAATAAGCGTCCACTTTCTGGCAGCTGATGGGAATTTGCACTAGTTCTGTTGCATGAAAAAAGTCTCCCCAAGCATCGGTCTTTTGATCATATTGGCTGCAGTGTCCACACCAGGTGGATGGTAGGAACAGGAAGAAGAAGAGGTGCTGGAGCTTTAAATCTAACCCCAGATCTGAGCTAAGTATCTACTGTACTTCATATTTTCTTTCTGGAGACTGGAAGAATCATGTCCCAGTAGCACAAGCTAAAGCTTTTGATAAAATATTCCGGATTTTCTGCAAGAGCTGTTCCGTGGGATATGAAAAAACTTCAAAATCTTATTTGAATATATTATTTCTTTCATATATGGACATGTGAATGGAAGGAGGTTCATGGCTTAAAACTTCATTTCATCCTAGAACCTTGAATTACCAAATCTTTTCATCATTGACCACTTATTGAAAATTACCAGGGTATCTATTCATTTCATGGCATCTCAGCTTTTCAAAAATCTTTGTAATGCTTCAAATAAAGAGAACACATAGAGACTTCCGGAAAAAGATGGCTGATCTGTAAGAAACAGGCAGTGAACCTCTCCAAACGTCGCCATCCAGACACTGGAATATAGTGACCTGAGGAGGACAAGAAAGAGGGAAGTGGGCCGGTGAGATGGCTCAGCGGCGTAAGCGCCTGCCTTGCAAGCGCAAGGGCCTGAGTTCGACTCCTGGATCCCACATACGAAAAAGGGGCCGGTGATATCGCTCAGCGGCACGGGTGCCTGTTGGCGCGCGAGGTCCTGAGGTCGACCCCCGGTACCCACAAAAAAAAAAAAAAGAAAGAAAGAGGGAAGTGGCTCCCCTGGACCCAGGAAAGATCTGAAGCGCAGTTTGGGGCCCACAGAGAAAGTGAAGAGAGAAACTACAACAAAGAAGAAGGAGGTGGCCGCCAGCGCCATTTCCCGGTGTCGGGAATCCTGACACAACAGAAGTGGTTCAAATCTGCGGACACGCAGTGACTGCCGGCGCCCCCGGGGGCCTCCGCGGAGGAACGCGAGAAGCGGCGGTGCAGGGAAACAGTGGCCGTGAAGGACACACTGACTGGCGGTGAGTGCTGACGCCCAGCCGTCCCGTGCGCGAGAAAGCAACTAGCCGGGCGCCATTCTGGGGGGGCGCAGCACCTGAACTTGGAACTTAGGGCGGCCACCACTCCATGCATGGCTCCAGCAGGGACCTCTGCGGAGAAATGCGAGACACTGCAGTACAGAGAAGCACTGGCCGTGAAGGACACACTGACTGGCGCTTTTCTTCCTGGTATTCCAAGACTGAGATTGTCTAAGGATCACAGAAAATACTGTGGCACAGTACCAGAGAACCAAGGACTGGGCCAAACAGGCAGCAACTTCTTATCTCCAACAAATTGAAGAGGTAGTATCGTGCAACAGGCTCAAAACCCAAAAATAAGCTACACCTGGAAGATACCTCAGAGAGGTAGTCATCTCCTAAGAGTTTGAAATACTAGCAATAAAGCAATCTACATAGGCAATTTACAAACATCGCCCCAGGAAATAAGCTAAAGAAAGAAAAGAAAATGAGATGACACTTAAACAAGATGCAGCCCCACACATCCACCTCACCAAAGGCAAACCCAGGGGGCAATGAGGTGAGACAAACTGAAAGCCACCCACCTGACATCTCTGAAGTGGTAACAACAAAGCAGTTGAATGAGGCTCTGGAAAAATTTAGATCAGAAATAATTTCTCAGATAACTGCAGAGATAATATCCACAATGAAGACCATGCTTAAGGACGCTAGAGCAGACACAGACAAAAAAAATAGATGAGCTTGAGAAAATGATGAAAGTCATGAATGCTCAGCATAGGAAAGAAATGGAATCCATAAAGCAGATTCAAACAGATACCCAGGAGAACAAAAATTCCATTGAAAGTATTTGTAACAGATTAAGCCAATGTGAGGACAGGATCTCAGATATAGAAGACAGGCTTATAATTAGTGATCATGAAAAGAAAGAATTCTTAAAAATAGCAAGGGACAATGAAAAATCAATACAGCAGCTGCTAGATGATGCAAGGAAGAATAATTTAAGATTGATTGGAGTCAATGAAAAAGCAGGAGATAGCATAAATGACATCAGAACACTGTTCACAGACATTATAACAAAATTTTCCTGGTAGAGAAAAAGAATTTGACGTTCAGATAAGTGAGGCTTATAGAACGCCAATTAGCCGTGATCAAAAAAAAAATCTTCAGCCAGGCATATCATAGTCAAGATTCCAGAAATTCAACATAAGAGTAGAATCTTAAAAGCTGTTAGAAAAAAGAAACATCACTTATAAAGGAAAGCCCATCAGAATCACAGCAGAGTTTTCAGCACAAACCCTCCAAGTCAAGAAGAGCTTGGAATGATGTATTTCAAGTTCTAAAGGAAAATAACCTTCAACCTAGATTGATGTACCCCACAAAACTATCTTTTAAAACTGATGGAGAAATAAAATACTTCCATGACAAAGAACATCTGAGAAAATTTATAACCACCAAACCAGCACTCCAAAATGTTTTGAAGGACATTCTAGAAAGAGATAACAAGGACTACAACTCCAGGAACCCCAACAGAAGGAATCCACCAGGCAGGGCAAACAATTAAAGAGAGGGAGGGAAAATAAATAAATAAATAAAAAGGGGAGCCAACAACAGGAAAATAATATGACAAGGATAAGTCAATACATATCAGTTTTAACCATCAATGTTAATGGTCTCAATTCACCAATCAAAAGGCACAGACTGGCAAATTGGATCAAGAAGCAAGATCCAACAATATGCTGTATACAAGAAACACATTTAATTCAAAAAGAAATTCATAGACTGAAAGTGAAAGGATGGAAAACAATACTCCATGCTACAGGAACCCAGAAAAAAGCAGGGGTAGCTATTCTTTTTGCAGACAAAGTGAATTTCAAGCCAAGACTGATTCAGAGAGATAAAGAAGGTCACTACATCCTTGTAAAGGGAACAATTCAAGAAGAAGAGATAACAATCATAAATATATATGCAACAAATACCAGTGCACCCAACTATATAAAACAAATATTAATGGACATGAAAAATCAAATAACCACTAATACAGTTGTATTGGGGGATCTCAATACTCCACTGACACAAACGGACAGATCAACTAGACAAAAAATCAAGAATGAAATATTAGAACTGAACCAAACTTTGGAACAAATGGACTTAGTAGATGTCTACAGAGTGTTCCACCCCACAACATCAGAATACACATTCTTCTCAGCTGCACATGGGACGTTCCCCAAAATAGACCACATACTAGCTCATAGAACCTGCTTAAGTAAATGCAAAGCAATTGAAATTATCCATGTATATTGTCAGACCATAGCGCAATGTAATTGGAAATCAATGGCAGAAGAAACCACAAGAACTTCCTGAACACATGGAAATTAAATAGCACCCTACTGAACAGCCAATGGGTCACAGATGAAATTAAAGATGAAATTAGACAGTTTCTGCAACTGAATGATAACGACAGTACAACATACCGGAACTTATGGGATACAATGAAAGCAGTCCTAAGAGGGAAATTTATAGCATTAAATACCGATATCAGGAAAACAGAACAAGCACAAATAAACAACCTAATGGTGAACCTCAAACTTCTAGAAATAGAAGAGTAGACCAAGCCAAAAGCTCGTACAAGGGAGGAAATTACAAAGATCAGAGCAGAAATTAACGTGTTGGAGACTAAAAAAACAATACAAAGAATCAATGAATCAAAGAGTTGGTTCTTTGAAAGATTAAATAAAATTGACAAACCCTTATCCAACTTTATTAGAAAAAGGAAAGAAAGTACTCAAATCCACGCAATTAAGAATAAAAAGGGTGATATCACAATGGACCCTGCAGAAATCCAGAAGATCATCTATACCTACTTTGAAAACCTGTATTCTAATAAGATGGAAAATGCAGAAGAAATGGACAGATTCCTATATACATATGAATTACCAAAGCTCAACCAAGAAGATATAAAAATCCTAAATAAACCAATAACAATCAATGAAATCGAAGATGTAATTAAAAACCTCCCAACAAAGAAAAGCCCAGGCCCTGATGGATTCACTGCTGAATTCTACAAGAAATTTAGAGAAAACCTAACACCACTACTTCTCAAACTCTTTAATGAAATTGAAAAGGAAGCAGTACTCCCAAATTCATTCCTGGAAGCAAGCATTACCCTGATACCAAAACCAGAGAAGGACCCAACTAAGAAAGAGAACTACAGGCCAATCTCCCTAATGAACATAGGTGCAAAAATCCTCAGTAAGATACTGGCAAACAGAATGCAGCAAATCATCAAGAAGATTATACACCATGACCAAGTTGGATTCATCCCAGGGATGCAGGGATGGTTCAACATACGTAAATCAATGAATGTAATACACCATATTAACAGAACCAAGGACAAAAGTCATCGGATCATCTCAATAGATTCAGAAAAAGCTTTTGACAAAGTTCATGACCCATTCATGATAAAAACCCTACAGAAAATTGGAATAGATGGTCTTTATCTCAATCTGATAAAAGCTATCTATGACAAAGCAACAGCCAATATCATACTAAATGGACAAAAACTGAAAGCCTTCTCTCTAAAATCAGGAACAAGACAAGGACAGCCACTGTCCCCACTCTTATTCAACATAGTCCTGGAAACTTTAGCCAGAGCAATTAGACAAGAGAAAGAAATAAAAGGTATAATGATTGGAAAGGAAGAAGTTAAATTATCATTATTTGCAGATGACATGATACTCTACGTAGAAGACCCCAAAAGCTCCACTAAAAAATTGCTAGATTTAATAAGCAAATTCAGTAGTGTAGCTGGATACAAAGTCAACACTCAAAAATCAATAGCCTTCCTGTACATGAATAACAAACTCACTGTGAGAGAAATTAGGGAAACAACACCTTTCACAATAACATCCAAAAAAATGAAATACCTAGGAATCAGCCTCACAAAGGAGGTAAAAGACCTCTACACTGAAAACTACAGTACTCTGAAAAAGGAGATTGAAGAGGATATCAGAAAATGGAAAGATAGGGCCGGTGAGATGGCTCAGCGGCGTAAGCGCCTGCCTTGCAAGCGCGAGGGCCCGAGTTCGACTCCCGGAACCCACATACGAAAAAGGGGCCGGTGATATCGCTCAGTGGCACGGGTGCCTGTTGGCGCGCGAGGTCCTGAGGTCGTCCCCCTGGTACCCACAAAAAAAAAAAAAAAAAAAAAAAAAGAAAGAAAATGGAAAGATATCCCTTACTCTTGCGTCGGAAGAACCACCATAGTGAAAATGGCCATACTTCCAAAATTGTTATACAAATTTAATGCAATTCCGATCAAAATTCCGACGACATATCTCACAGAATTACAGAAAACAATCCTAAAATTCATCTGGAACCAGAAGAGACCTAGAATAGTGAAGGCAATTCTGGGCAACAAACACAGGGCTGGGGGCATCACAATCCCTGATTTGAAATTACACTATAAAGCTACTGTGATAAAAACAGCGTGGTATTGGCAAAAAAACCGACCCGAAGATCAACGGAACAGATTAGAAGATGCAGAAACAACTCCAGACATACTAATCCACCTTATCTTTGACAAAGGTGCCAAACACATTCACAGGAAGAAAGATAGCTTCTTTAATAAATGGTGCTGGAAAAATTGGCTCTACCCATGCCAAAGATTAAAATTAGACCCATATCCTGTGGTGGAGCGTCTGTGTCTTCCTTGAAACTGGACATGAGAACAAAAATTCAGACTTTAGAATTGCTGTTTGCAACATGTGAGCTGTGGGCCCCAGGGTGTCTCTGAGGTTACAGCTATATGCATTCTGCTACCAAGATTTTCCTTTTTCCACTGATGATTTAAAAGCAAGAGTGGGGCCGGTGAGATGGCTCAGCGGCATAAGCGCCTGCCTGGCAAGCGTGAGGTCTTGAGTTTGACTCCTGGAACCCACATAAAGGAAAAAAAGGGCCGGTGATATCGCTCAGCGGCACAAGTGCTTGCTGGCAAGCGCGAGGTCCTGAGGTCGTCTCCCGGTACCCACACACAAAAAAAATTAAAAAATAAAAAAAAATAAAAGCAAGAGTGGACAGAACTTCTTGTGCTTTTCATAAAACAAAGCAGTGACGCTAAACTATATTTGTCATTGTCACGTTCTTCATTGTCATACAATTTAAAATTAAAACTGTTCTTGAAGAAGCAGTGGCAGTTATCATCATTTATTTATTTTGTAGTGCTGGAAATGGAATCCAGTACCTCATACATGCTAGGAAAGTACTTTGCCACTGAGCTAAATCGCCAGCATAGCAATATTAAATTTCTTCCCTCAAGGAACTTTTCTTTCTCTGTCTCTGTCTCTCTCTGTCTCCCTCTGTCTCCTTTCTTTTTTCCTTTTCCTTTTCCTCTTTCTCTTTCTCTTTCTGATACTAGGGATTGAATTCAGGGCCTTTGCACTGAGGTACATCCTTAGTCTTTTTTGTTTGTTTGTTTAATTTTAAGACAGAAACTTGCTAAATTGCCTAAGTAGACTCGAATTTGCCTCAGCCTCCAAAAGTGCTGGGATTACAGGCCTACACCATCATGCCTGGCTAAGTAACATCTTTGTAATATTCTGTGTGATGAAATGGGGAATAAACATGAGCCCTTTACTGCACACTGAGTTTAGTGGTTATCTTGAGGAAAGGCTCTGTGGGATTGTGTTGCCAGCCAAACGAGTTATATTTTTCATGGAACACCATTTTTACTTGAAAGAACTGAGAGACTACAGCTTTGGAAGCTTTGAAGTTTGACAAACATTTCCTCAACAATGAAAGTGAATGGTACTACAAAAAGGGAAGTAACTGACAGTACTTGATCCCAGTGATTAAATGTGAGTATTTAAGCGAAAATTAGAATTTTGGAAAAGATGGTTCCACCTAATAACTTCCCAACAGTTTTAATTAGATAAGAATGGGGGGCTGATCCTATGTTAAGGCCTTTGAAGTGGTCAGGTTTCAGAAATGCCCTCTCCGTGCTTGTAAAGAATTGGCATCAGCATCCAACTGTGTATGTCAGTTGGTTGAGATTTAGTAGTTTCTCTTTTCAGATCTTCTGGATTCTCATTGATTTTGTGAGCCTAATTTTTCAGTGGCTATGTGTTTCTTATTGGGATGAGAGGAGATCCATTGTGTATTTGTCCTTGTAGTTTAGGTAGTCCTGCTTTGTATAAGAGAAGTTTCATTATTAGGTGCAATCACACTTTGGTGCATGGTCTCCCTTTTGTTTATGTCTAGTTTCTAAACCTTCCAGGAATTTGTGTGCATTCTCTAGCTTTTTCCCAGTGATTTATATGAGTCTTTTACTGTGACCTAAAAGAGACCAAAAAGGATCAATCAAAAAGTTAATGGTTAAGTTCAAAGACTTTCGGCATCTGAAAATGTACTCTGTGCATTCACTGCTCTGACCTGGTGCAGGTGCAGGAGGAAAGGAGCAGATACCTGCATCGCCCGTAACTCTTCCCACCTAGGGTCAGACATGTGCTTCTTTGTTGGTGCTTTTGTAATCCTGGGCTTTCCAGCCTGGTGGGGGCAGGAAGCTTAACCACCAGACTAAACATTTCTCTTGCACTGTGCAGCTGCTGGCTTGCTGCTTGATACCTGGGATATCTTCCTAGGCTTGGAGAATTGTATGTGAATAGCAATGTTGACTCTGCCTGGCTGACTCAAGAGCCTCAGAGCCTTCTGTTCTTAGTGCAGATTTGGGATCCGTGTACTGATGGTGACATCCAGACCTTCCTGCTGACTACCCTGGAGGTGAATTGTTGCTGCATTGTTGGTACACTCAAAATAGCATTTCTGGGCTGGTGAGATGGCTCAGCGGCATACGCACCTGCCTGGCAAGCGTGAGGGGCCGAGTTCAACTCCTGGAACCCACATACAAAAAAAGGGCCAGTGATATTGCTCAGTGGCATGGGCGCCTGCTGGCGCATGAGGTCCTGAGGTCGACCCCTGGTACCCACACACACACACAAAAATAGCATTTCCTTTGTAGGGGCCAATTCACATGGAACTCCAAGAATATGTTGTATAAAAAAGGATGGTTTGCACCAGGTGTGGCGGTGCCCGCCTGTAATCCCAGCACTCAGGAGGCTGAGGCAGGAGGATTGCTGCAAATTCGAGGCCAGCCTGGGCTACAAAGTGAGTTCAAGGCCAGCTCGAACTGCATAGTGAAACCCTGTATCAAAAAGACAAAAACAAAACAAAACACCAGGATGGTCTGGAATCTGTGGCTTTCCTGGTCCTGTCAGGCAAGAAGATCCACCCCTGTGTGCCCAGAGCATTATTCCTGTGCCTTCATGGTTGATTTCTTTTTTAATTTACACTTCCCAAAGACTATATTAAGCTTTTCTGCTAGTCAAGGATCTCTGTGAGGAGCTCCACACAGATTAGATCATCAGTAACCTGAATATGTGGCAGGAGTGAGAGCAAAGTCTTGTCGGGTAAGATCCTTGGTTGGGATGGAAACTGAGTGACTGGAGAGGCTCAGAAAGTCTTAGTGGAAGATTTAAATTTCAGGCCTTTATAAATGATGGAATGGATATGGTAGTGCATGCCTGTAATCCCAGTACTCTGGGAGGCTAAAGCAGGAGGATTGCAAGTTCAAACCCAGCCTGGGCAACTTAGTGAGACCCTTTCTCAAGACAGACAAACAAACAAACATACATTTGAGGATCGTAGCTCAGTATGAAAGCCCTGGGTTCAATCCCCAGTACCAAATGAATGAATGAATGAAATGAACTACCTTGGCAAATTGAAAGTCCTCAGAAGACAACCCAAAATCAAAAACCAGAAACAGAAAGGGAGTAGAAAGGGCATTAAATAGGACAGCAGGTAGTTGTGCCCAAGAAGAGAAAGGGTCCCTCTAGGGGCAGGTGATTGTGATATAATCATATGGATGGGCTGGGAGCCAGGAATGGCCAGAGCAAGGGAAGCAGTGCTGTGAAATATGGTCAGGGTAGTGATCTAGAGAGGCAGCTGTTGTCACTGCCATTGCTGCCACTGCCAGTGTTGCCCCTGACTGCAAGACGTGGAAGAAGACCAACCAGATCTCACGGCCACTGCCTGGGCTCCTCTTGCCATTTGATCACTGCATTCATTGAACTCATCTGTGGAATACCAGCTCAGCATCAGACCCCATTAGGTGCTAGATTTACAGAGGCAAACTCCACCCTTTGGAGGGCTTAAATGCATGTTAGGAATGTTTACACAACAGAAACTCTCTTAAGCTAAGTTAATGGGGATTTAGCAGAAGAACCTAGGTACCCACAAAATCAAACTTGAGACCCACATGTCTGGTACCAACAAAGGACATGAAGGCCAATTCTAGTGATCTAGGTTGCAGGAACAAATGGTCCAGTTCTTCAGCAGTTTTTCTCTTGTATCAGGGAGAAAGAGTCCAACCAACCTAGCTTTGGTCAAGTGCCTACACTTTGGACACAGATTGCCTACAGTGAGCAAAGAGGATTTCCCTGGAGGAAACTCAAGGGGCCTGTTTCATTTTATATATAAATATATATATAGTAAAAGAAAATTTCATAAAATAATAGAATAACGATAGTTATTACACTGTGTATCGTGGTCTTCAAAGTAGTTACTCAGAGTACAAGACATAAGCCAAAAAGATTCTTACAAAAAAGAAACAGATAGGGCCTGGGATATAGTTCAGCGGCACAGCGCCTGCCTGGCAAGCACAAGGTCCTGAGTTCGATTCCCAGTACCCACCAAAAAAAAAAGAAACAGATAATAACACAAAACTTTCTTTTCAATGAACTAAGATAAACTAGTAGTATAAATGAAATAAATTATCATATATATTGAAATATTTTTAAAACAAGGGAATATATAATTTGGGGAGGTATTTGAACTCCCTACTTCCTATTTAGCTCTCTTCTGGTTTGCTCTTTATTTGTGTGTGTGTGTGTGTGTGTGTGTGTGTGTGTATTTTTTTTCTCTTATAAGAGAAACCATGTGATATTGGAGCTTGTGTGTCTGACTTGTTTCCCTTAGCATTATGTTCCCAAGTTGCATCCATTTACCGAAGATGCCTCAAGTTTATCTTTCTTTATGGCAGGGTGGTACTCCATTTTGTACACATTTTCCTTATCTGTTCATCTGTGGATGGACATATACACTGTCCCCAAGACCTAGCTGTTATAAATTTTGCTGCTGTAAAAATGGATGTATGTGTATTATGGAGCCTGATGAAGTGACAGATGTGCACTCCAGGCCTGTGAATGAAGAATGGCAGAAATAGGGGCTGGTGAGATGGCTCAGTGGCGCGCCTGACTGGCAAGCATGAGGGCCCAAGTTCGATTCCCGGAACCCACGTACAAAAAACGGGCCGGTGATATCGCTCAGCGGCACGGGCGCCTGCTGGCGTGCGAGGTCCTGAGGTCGACCCCCGGTACCCACAAAAAAAAAAAAAAAAAAAGAATGGCAGAAATGCAGTGAGTCTGTGAGTTTGGTGGATGGACAGGTGGTTTTTAGCGTTAGGGTTAGATCGGAGAGGGTCTTGCTTGCCAGTCACAGCAGTAGTGATACACTTTAGAGGAAAACTAGAAAACCCTTTGTGGAACTAACTTCTCAGCTATCAGAGGAGAGGCCCCAGTCAGATGGACTGATAGACATGTAATTATAAACCAGGAGGGGAAAGTACACTGTGTCTGAGGAGCATGCAAGAGGGGTACAATCCAGACAGAGCAGGGAGTGCATTAAAAGAGGGTGTTGGACTAGGATCTGAAAAAGGAGCAGGAACTTGCCAAATAAGGAGGCGAGAGCACATTTCAGGCAGAAGACACTGCTTATAAGAAAACCCCGTTGAAAAAACTCAGCTTATTCAAGGAACTGAAAGAAGGCCAAAATGTCCAGAGCACAGCACAGGGGAGAAAATAGTACCATGTGGGGCTGTAAAGGTAGGCAAAGACCACACCATGAAGTTCCTTGTACAACAAGAATATCTGTTAAATTGAGCTTGGTGATGGCTGCACCTTGAAGGATGAGTGGGTGTTTAGAGTCAGTGAGGTAAGCGAGGGCATGACGAAGGAAATCTTTGCAGTAGCTCTCAGGTACAAAGGCTGTCCAGAAAAAAGTGGCAGAAGAAGAGTCTGGGAAGATGGATTAAGAAGTAGCTATGTGATCTAAGCAATAGTAAAGATCAGCAAAAGCAATGGCCTAATACAGGGATGAGGCTCTGCATTTAGAAGTGAGAGATATAGGGTCCCTTGAAACTTTCTTGGAGAACTGGGTGATAGTGCCATTATCAAGAAAACATACAGGTCTGGGAGACAAGGTAAAGATAAGTGATTTGCAGCATGTTGAGTTAGGGGTGACCGTGGGTCATTTAGGAGTGATGTATAGGAAGTAACGAGTGCAAAAAGGGGTTGGGAAAAATACTTAAAATGAAAAATGTGTACAAAGATCTGGAGGTGGAAATGATACTTCGGAGGAAGTTTGAATAGTTAGGTCTGGCTGGGGCTTAGCATATGGTGGGGATGAGGTAGAGGCAATGCAGGGAATCAAAAAATTAAGTTGGAATAGTCATTATAAGCCAGATCATGAAGGATGTGTAAACCAAGAGAGTGAGATTTATTTGGAGAATAACAGAGTCCATTCAAAGGCCTTAAACAGATTGTGTTGTAACCATCTTTAGCATATATAAAGATAGCTCTGGTTAAGCATGGAGAACTTGCTAGAGACAGATAGGACTAGGGCAAGGAAACCTGGTAAGAGGCTGTGATGATCATCTAGGTGAGAGATGAAGCTGGCTTGGTTTGGGCTTTAGACATGGAGAAAAGTAAGTGGATTTGAGGTCCCTTAGCAGACAGAATTAAAAGGACATGGAAATTCAATGAAATAAGAAGCAGGAATCAAAGAATCCTCTTGGGTTTCAGGCTTGGGGGCTGGGTGAAGAGTAGTGCCCTCCACGAAGGCAGGAAATACAGGGAGAGAACCTGGTTTGGAGTATGTGAGAGTGATGAGGATGAGCTGTGTGGGACATTGTGAGTTCTAAGTGACCAAGGGACATCGAAGTGGAAATGTCCAGGAGGCAGCTGGATGTACGAGTGTGAGTTCATGAGACATTTGGATTGGATGAAGTGTAAAGGGAGTATTGAGCAAGGTGAAGTATAGACTGAATAAGGAAAACTGAAGAAAGAAGAAACAACTGAAAAAACTCAAAATATGTGAAAAAGTCTTTTTCAGACCTTGAACAATAATAGGAAGCACAGAATACTGATCACTGAAAAAAGGGAAACCAATTACTGGTTAGCCCTGTAATTGCTCAAGCTAACCACCTGGAAACAGTTCCAAGCAACAGCATAGGGAAGGAGAACCCAAGAACTCAGGGCTCTTCCTGAGGAAACAGCTGAGAATTTGAGGAGGGCAGATTAGAATTTTCAGGCAGATTACCCAGGAAGAGAGAGCTGCACACAGAGCTCTGGGAATTTGTTGAGGGACCCCTTGTACTTTTCAGTTAATGAGTACACATGGATGCAAAAACTCTCAGAAGCTGGGGAAAAAACCCTGGAAAGAGGCAAGCAGGATAATCTCTACAGGTCAGTAGGACTGTGAATAGCTCCTTCTAACCATGTGCATCATGGGGACTTAGCAATTTTCACAGATCCCATATCCTTGATGTTTGTGACTGGAACAGGAGTGAAGAGCTGCTGCAAGCAGCCCAACCCCCACTCCTCTTCAGGGGTTTTGCTATCAGGAGCAGAGGGACCTTGTCACTGTCTCTTTTCTGTGACAAGGCTGAAGATGCACACTGACCAGTGGTTGGTGGTCATGTTGCCAAAGTTACAAAGAAAGCTCGAGTTGGGGAGAGGAAAGCCAGTGGAGGGAGACCTGATGGCATCCTGGTCACCTTCTGTAACTGCTGAAGCCCTCCACACTCTGGCTCTTCCCACAGTTTGGTTGTGCGAACCATTAAATTGCTTGATTACCCATAGTTAGTGCAACCAGTATATTGTACATGTGGGATTTATGGTGAATAATCACAGAAATCACCTTCACTTGGCTTCCTCTGTCCACCTAAATTGTTCTCAGCATGGAAGTCCAGTGAAGTTCTTGACATCTCTGAGGTAATAAAAATCTCATGCTCAGTGGTCAGTTTGAATTGCCAGTTCCAGAATTAGAGCATCCTGTCTTACTTAATAGTTGTAGCTTTCAATTCATTCAAAGCTCTCCACATTAGGACTCAGTATGTGTACATGCACAACCCAGGAGAAGGCGGCCTCCTGACTTGCCTCTTCACCTACTTTGCCAGTTTGCTGGCTGCTGTTCTGAGCCCTGGGATTCCTGTGGAAGGAAGAGAGAGAACATGGGCAGAAAAACTTGGGATAGTGTTTGCACTCTCTGGACCTTCCCGTATCTACCATGGCTCTTGGGGAATAGGGATGCTCTTGAGGGCGTTTTGGAGATCCCTGTCAGCTTTGAGGGCCTTGCCCAGCCTTGCCGGTTCACTCTTGCGGCTTCTGGGAATCCAGATGACTGCCTCTTCTGGCAGCTAAGGGCCTGTTAACCCTCCAGGCAGATGTTTTAGGAAGGGCCGAAAGACCCCACCCTAGCTCATTCATGCGTCCCTTTCTGCTGCAGATTCTGGGAGTGCAGGCCAGCCCTGATGTCCGTTCTGCCCGTAAAGGGAGGTGGTTCATAACATAGCTCCCCCAAAGAAAGTTTTCAAATCCTCTCTTCATCTCTGACAACAGATTACTTCTATATTTGGTGTAGGGGGAACCCGTTAGAATTATATAACAAGTTTTCAGATATTTCCTTTGAAATTGTGTGTCTTAGTTTCACTTTGGTATTACCTTAGAATGTTGACCGAGCCTTCCTTTTCTTTTCTTTTTTTTTTTTTTTTGCTGTTGTTTTCATTGTCTTTCATGAGCCTTCCTTTTCATAGTGATTTGATTTAGATTTATAACTTTTGTGACCAAGTAATCCTAGTAAGAACAGTCAACAAATATTGAATGAGCATCTCCAGTGTGGTGTGTCCACAACTCGCATTTCTTACAAACTGTTAGGTACTGGCTGAATTTTGCCCATGCCCAAAGCTGTGTTGTGGTCGGTCCATATAACCTTTAGATGTCTTTCTTGAATGCACTGTCAATATTTATAGATTGAGAGATTTTACTTTAAAATTTTAAAATCCCTGGATTGAAAAATCAGATGTGGTAATGCTGTGCCTGTATTGCTGCTTGGCAAGTTAGCTGGAGGTGGTGGGGGCCGCCCTTCACCAGGGCATGCCATGGGCTCTCTTCCCATGGGCTGGGTCTCACACTGAAGCCAAGAAAGGGTTGATTGAAGAAAGTTACCTTTTCCTAAAGAGTAAAGGGGAATGTTTCTGATACTTGTGTCTCTTCATAAAAGAAAAGAACAGATCATGAAAGCCATGAAAGGAACAAAATTACTTTAGAAATTCAGTGTTTTTCTTTGTTGAATGTATAATCAGTGTGTGTATGTAAAACTCAAAAACTCAAGATGCCACTTGAAAATAAATCAATACAATTGCAATTACAGTTCAAGAGGTGTGAGTATGTGTGGGTGTGTGTGGGTGTGAATTGAATAACGACACTTCAACAGTTTTTTAATGTAACTGCAATAGGTGGTGTGAGTTGCTGCAAAAGGGTATTCATTCTCCTGCTTCCCTCATTTGTATTGGGATCTTACGTGGTCCCTGATGTTTGAGTTTGCCTCTCTGGAAGGAGTCTGCCAGAGGCGGGGTGCATTGTGCATCCAGGAGTCTTGCTTAGGTCTGAGGAGCAGTGGTATGATGACTGCCACAAGGTTGTCACCACATGGGGACTAGCCACACATATTTGGCAAGTTGATGAAGTTTCCTTTTCGTGGAATGACAAAGTAGAAGTATTTAAAAGGTACTAAACTTTAGAATCAGCTTTTTTACAAATTGAGTTTTTAGTTTTTTAAAATTAGTGTTTTTCTTACTTTTTATAAATTCTTGATATGTTAAGAAAATTCTCGTCTATTAGTGTGAATCAGAATAAAACCAGAATTGTTTCGAGCCAAGCTTCACTTGCCCAAGGGAATTCTCTTGGGAGGCAAGCCCTCCATTGAGTTATGTGTCCTGGTTGACATCTTTGATGTTAAGAGGATTTGCTCTCTGACCGCAGCTCAGCTGATTGTGAAAGCCAGGCGTCTGGCCTTAACTGGCCTTGCAGAATGACTTCTGTGCAGTACTTGTCAGCATGTGTAACTTCCCCTCTTGGCTATTCATTGCTTACTATAGCCCAAGTTCCTCGAAAGCTTTGCTTGCTGGCCTTTCCCATCCCGTTTTTTTGGTTGTGGTATTCTGTTTTATCTTTTGTGTGAACCAGGCCAGCTGAGTACCGCATTCATAGGCCACTTTTATGTGCACACATCCCCTCACACACAGCGATCATTGAGCAAAGTGTCATCTTCATTATACAAATATTTTTGAGGACATAGGAAACTTCTCTCAAGACTTAGTACTGGAAATAGGTGTGATTCTCCTGGTTTATTTTGTGGACAATGTGAACCGTGAACTGAGTGCTTTGCACTTAGTTTCAGCTGTGGAAAATCTTGGAGACAGAGATGTAACTCTGCAGCAAGCACACAGGGCATTTGCTTGGTATTCTGCTTCCCCAAGCTGCAGTTTATTATTTTCTATATGCCTTCCCCTCCTGGCCCCCAAGGCCCTTCTAAAAAAAATTTCCTGTCCATACAATTTTGTAAAACTGCTTCAGCCTCACTTTAAAATGAGGCAGAATATTAAAATGTTGATGACTTAGCATTTGTTGCAAACATCTTACTGATTTGTTTTAAAATTTTATTTTAAATTTCCTATTCTTCATGTAATTAGTTCTGTCAGTTCTCTGTGATTACTGCAGTGAGAATTGCTGCCATGGATTTGAGGAACACTTGACTGCCACATATTCACCTCATCGTCATCCTGGCTCATTTAGCAAATAATGTGCTCAGAGCTAAGTGGAAGCAGAGATTGCTTCCGACCCTCTTGCATCTCCAGTGTCCAGTTTTGTGGTTTCTTAAATTTCAGTTTCAAGTTCCTCATTTATGCAGGAAGGTAGTTCTGTGTCAGTGTAGGACAGGTTGGCCTAGAAGACTTGGGAAGTCCCCTTGCATTGAACCTGGGTCTTCACAAAAGAGGTGTTCAGGAGATGGTTTGTGACTTAAGTTTAGTTGTGGCTTATGTTTTGGTTCTGTTTTTTGAAACAGTTGAATTATATTCTTTTCCAAGGGCTCTCCATCTCTATGGTCTAGGTCTGGGGAATGCAATGTGCTAGTGTCAGCAGTGGCTTGACTTCAGTGATGTTTTCTGCTTTTCTTTTTCAGAGTATGATCAGTTGGGCTTCCTCCTGAAGCTGGACTCTAAACTGTGAGTAGAATGAGAAAATGCCTTGGCTTTGTGGTAGAGAGTCTGTGAGATTTGGGGGGGGTCTAACTTTAAAGGGGTACTTCTCTCACCCCTGTGGTTGTGGGGGATTCCCTGGGGTCTCTGTCCATCAGGTTGTCAGCAGACTCTTTGAGCATGTTACAGTCCATAGGGATAGAGTGGAAAGGATAGAGTGGGTAGTGCAAACATGAGCCCATTGATTTGGCTGGCACAGGCAGCTCATTGTAGGAGGCCACTGCCAGAGGTTTGAGGGACAAGGAAGCCCTCTGGAAAGGCTTCTCTTACCGAGTAGAAGGCAAAGAGTGATGCTTTTCCACCTAGTGTGCAAAGTCTTCTGTACTCAGTCCTCTGTCTTCTTCTCCAGCTTCAGATCTTGTCACTTCTGCCCCAGGTAGACCCTCCTTTTCTCTCAACCCTTGTAGATGCTTATGACCTGTGCCTCAGACTCCCTTGCTTTGCTAGTCCACTTGGAAAACTCAAAGATCATTTCCTCTCTACACAAAACTGTCTCTTCCTCTACTCCCCCTTTAAATTTTCTTTGTTACCAATTATGTTACTGTACTATAATGAATGTATAATGGTTATTACTTTATTAAGGGCATAGACTCAGAGCCAGCAAAGCTTGGTTCAAGTTCCAGGTTGCCATTTATTCTTTTTGTGATTTGAGACAAGCTGTTTAACCACTTTGAGCCTTAGCTTCATCTGTAAGATGAAGATAACAATATATTTATTTTTTACAACATTTTCTAGAGTATTTAATTAAACTGGGGTCTTCCATAGGGGTCTTTCAAGTACAGGAAATCTGACCCAGAATTCTTCCCTGTCGTGGCCTTCCCGGCCCCTCTAGTGCCTGGATAGCACAGGCGTGTTTGTTAGGTGCTCAGCGAGCCCTGGGTGGACGGAGGGATGTTGAGTGGGTAACTGTGTGCTTCCCTATTTGACCAGCACGTCTCGAGTATTCTTTCCCTACATTTAAATGCTTCTAAAACTCTCTTACCATATCCCATGACTTGTTTTGTTTCGTTTGTTTTGTGTTTTTGAGACAGGGTCTCACTATGTAATTCTGGCCGGCCTTGAACTCACTATGTAGCCCAGGCTTGCTTTAAATTCACACTAATCCTCCTGCCTAAGCCTCTCAAGTGCTGGAATAACAGGCATGTACACCACGCCCAGCCCGTGACTCCTTTCTCATTGGTCATCTTTGTGTATCTGTATTCCCTGTCCTGACCAAGACAGACATCATGGAAAATCAGAATTTTGTCTGCTTTCCTCTCCTGTATAGGCTTCATCCACAGCTTCTTCAGATGGTGATAGTCAAATGTACACAAAAGACCTTGAACCAGGGCTGTTTGGCTTTCCCACTGAATTGTCTGGTATCTGGCCCCATTTCCTAGAGCCTAGTTTCTTGGCTCTGGTGCCTGTTTCTATGAGTTCAGATACTGTAACTCTCTCAGCGTTTGTACATCATGGAGGCAACTATAAGGGAAAATGGTCTGCCCTTTTCACCAGCTAATAGAGAGATGTCAGCCGCATGTTAACATCTGGGAATAGGGCTTGATTGTGCCAGAAAGCCACAGGCTTCCCTCTTAGAAAGTCTTTACTTTAGTGCTCTGGGCAAAAAGAAAAAAAAAAAAAAAAAGTATAAGCCGTAAGCAAATGAAATGCCACCAGCGGAAGAGATACAGTAATTACCAAGTTGAATCACACTGATAACAAAGGATATGTTATTGAGGACATGATAACTACAGTGCTAAGCTGTCTTCAGTAGTGGAAGAGGTGGAGGAGGAGGAGGAGGGTGCATCTCCCCTGCTGTCTTGACGGTTGAGTGGTACAGAACAGAATCATCAGTAGTGTAGCTTGCTGTTGTGTACCAGGCCAGTTCCATGAAATATCTGAGTCAACTTACTCTTTGGAATTGGCTTGTCTCCATTAATTTAACTCATGATCTAAGGTATGAACTAGAGCTTTCCTGTCTCTCGCTACAAAGATTTTTCCGTATCAGTGTTCTGTAGAGAAGAAAACACAGATATGTAGAAGGGTTTCTGCCTTCTTCCAGGGAGAAGTTTCCAAGTGAAGGATCCTGCTTTTTTTTTTTTTTTTTTGGTGGGGTGGGGAGGATTCATTAGCAAGGTTTAGATCTCTGGATTGAATTCTGCCTCTGCTGCCTAGTATTACATGACTCTAGATAATTCATTTTAGCTTTCTGAATTTCAGGTTTTTTTAATGAAAAATGTAGACAATTAGCATTCACTTCCTATAGTTTTATGAAGAATAAAAAAGTATGAATAAAATAGTGTGTATACTATGAATAAGAATACAAATGTAAGGATTTCTTTTTATTTATCTTGATTGAGGTTTATTTAACTTTTTGAATATAAGAATTAGTATGGGGCCGGTGAGATGGCTCAGCGGCTTAAGCGCCTGCCCGGCAAGCGCGAGGGCCCGAGTTCGACTCCCGGATCCCACATACGAAAAAGGGGCCGGTGATATCGCTCAGCAGCACGGGCACCTCCTGGCGCGTGAGGTCCTGAGGTCGACCCCCCGGTACCCACAAAAAAAAAAAAAAAAAAAAAAAGTATGTTCTGGAAAATTTTCAACTATCCTCTCTTAAATATTGTCTCTGCTTCACTCTCTGTTCCTTTACTTTCTCTACTCCTATTCAAAAAGTCTGATTAAATTTTAGACCTTTTCGATCTAGCCTCCAGTTCTATTAATTCATCTCCCATATTTGCCACCTTTTTTTACCTTTTCCATACGAAACTGTAATCCCAAAGGACTCAGTGCAAGGATAAACTAGAATTAAGTTTGTAGCCCCAGGCCAAGACTATGGAAACGATTTCCATGGCTCTGAGTGAATTAGGATAAATAGTTAATAAAATAAAAGCAGTTGATATTCATTGCCAGAGTTAGCATCATTCAGGTGACCCTAGGGGACCTCAAGCCACTGAGATCAGTGTGAGCTGTTCTAGACTTCACTGTGCCACCAAGCACTTGGCAGAAGCAAATCCAAACCCTGTCTAGAGAAAGACATGAACTCCTCACAAATAACTTTTTAAGGAAATGAGCAGCTCACAGTAAAAAATAACTAAATACACAAGGAAACATCATTAATGTTCATTAATGAGAACCATGAAAAACAACAGACAACAAAGGAGAACCCACAAAGATTTCTCTAATTAGAATTACCAGTATCTTAGTTACTTACTTTCTCATTACCAGGACAAAATAAAGTACCCAACACCCACAACTTAAAGGAGAAGTTTATTGTGTCTCATGTATTCAGTCCATGGTTCGCTGGCTCTAAGGCAGAAAGGGCTTGGGCAGAGGACAGCTGCTGTCAGTATGGCAGCCAGGAAGCAGAGACTGAAGAGAGGAGCCAGACCCCAAGACCTGCCCTTGCGGTAACAATGTCCTACCCCTTCCAGCCAGAAGCCCCTCCCTTCTAATGGCATTCAGCTCTGTATTTATCAGTGTTTTGATCCCCTGATGAGTATAACTCCCCATGATCCAATTACCTTCTGAAAGCCCCACCTCTAAAGACATCAAATTTCTGGAGGACTTTCTAGAGCTAAACCATAATGACCAGATGGTTTACAAAGTTTATAAAGCAATTATATATACTAAAAGAAACAAAAGACAAGATTGGGCCAGGGATATAACACAGTGCCTGCCTGGCAAGCACAAGGTCCTGAGTTCAATTCCTGGTACAAAAAAAAAAAAAAGACAAGATTGAACTATGTGCATAGAATAAGGAACTATGAAAAGTAAAATATTAGATTTTAAAACATTGAACCTTTAGAACTGAAAAATACAATGGCCGAAAATAAAAACTGAATAGGAACATTAAGCAGCAGAGTATGCACAACTGAAGGTGGTCTTACTGAACTGAAGATAAGTCAAAAGAAATTGTAACAGGGGTCAGCAGACTTTCTGTAAAGGGCCAAATAATAAGTATTTTAGGGTTTGGAGACCTTATTTTCTCTGTCACAGTTGCTCAGCTCTGCAGTTGTGCTATGAAAGTATCCATAGACAATACATAGATCAATGAATATGGTTGTATTTCAGTACCACTTGTTTTATGGACAGAGATTTTAATTTCATATAATTTTGTGTTATAAAGTATTATGCTTCTTTTGATTTTTTTCCCTCGTACCCAAGGACTTTAACTCGTGGGTTTGCCATGGGATTCCTACAAAAAATAGGTGGTAGCTTGGCTTTGGCCTACAAGGTATAATTGGCTGACCAGTAATTTTGTGCAGGGTCAGGGGCGGGTATTGAACCCAGGACCTTCAAACTGGGCTACATCCCCAGCCCTTTCTAAATTTTTATTTTATATTTTGAGACAGGGTCTTGCTAAGTCCCTAAACTGCCCAGGCTGGGCTCAAACTTGCCATCCTGTCTCAGGCTGACCATGATTGCAAATGGAGCACAGCTGTAACTGCATGCGACTCATTTCATCCCTCCGTGAGGCGTTTTCTCTTCTTGGAACTCTATTAAAATAGTCTCAAAATACCTTTATGTCTTGTGATATTCCAAAAGTTTAGAAATAGATGTTTTCCAACTTTACTATATTCTTTTAATTATATATAGTAATATAAGTAGATTGGTTATAATAAGTAGTTATAAGTAATTGTAAGTAGATTGGTTTGTGTTTCCCTTGAGATTCCTTGCTGCTTGTATCTACATTATAAAATCACTTGTCCATGCTGTGAAAATTCAGAAAACTGATGTTCAAAACCTTGTCTCTTTTTTTTTTGGTACCGGCAGTTGAACTCAGGACCTCGCACTTGCCAGGCAGGCACTGTGCCGAAAACCTTGTCTCTTAACTGCACAGAATGACATTCAGGAAGACAGTGTGTTTTGGTGGTTAGAAACATAGGCCATGGAGTCAGACCTGGAGTTTCAAGGCCCCATTCTCCATCTTGCTACCCCAATCTTGAGCGTTATTTAACCACTGAGTCTCAGTTTCCCACTCTAACGTGCGGATGAGAGTAGTAATAGCCAAAAGATGCAATTTGATTGTCTTGTACTGTCATAAGTGTCTGACAAGCTGGGAAAGAGTAGTCAAAAAAATGAGACCAGGACTCAATTTTCTTTCTCCTTCATACCCAGAGATGGCAAATTTAAGTAAGATGGTCACTGAGAAGGTCACGTTTGAACAGAGATTCAAAGAAAGTGATGGGTTAGTCCTGTCCCTACCTGAAAGCAGAATATTCCAGACAGAACCCTGAGGAAATCTCAGTCTCGGGAGGAACACAGCACCATGAGCCGGAATGTGCGCATTAGCCCGAGGAGAGAAGAGCTACCTGGATACCTCAAAGGAGCCAGATCCTGGTGTTCAGGTGTGAAGTTCCCAAGCTGTTGTGAGCCTTCTGGGTGTGGGTTTAATTAAGTAGAAGTTTTATCTATTTCAGCTGGGTATGAGTAGGTGCTCTGTGCTCTGGAAAAGTTCTTGTCTGCTGCCACAATGTGGTGTTTTATAGTTACCAGGTGTGCAAAAGCCTGGGGCTTTATTGCTTAGTCTAATTTGACACAAAGATACAAATGCCTAAACCAAGAACTTTTCACTCCCGGAGTGGAGTGAAACAAGACTATTGTGAAAGGCCTATAAACACAGGCAGTCTGAAGACAGCTGAGGGAAGTGTGGCGGCACACGCCTGTAACTGCAGTTGTTCAGGAGGCTGAGACAGGAGCATCATAAGTTCAAGGCCAGCAAAAGCTTATCTCCAAACAAAATAAGCAAATAAAATATAGCTGGTGATGAATATAATAATCCTAAAACAGCCTGCTAGATTCCCTGTGGCTGCACAGGGTAAGGATTTATTGTGCACCTAATGCTATATGCCCAATGCCATACTTTGGCATTGATACTTACATATCATTTACATGCTGATGACTCAAATTTATATCAAGCCTAGCCCTCTTTTTCTGTACGCCAGACTCATTTATCCACTTTCCTCCTCCACTTGGATATGTTTTAGGTGTCCCACAGTTACATGTCCAGAACCACATCCCCACCTTCCAGAATCCTCCCTACCCCAGTAAAAAGCAACTCTATCCTTCCAGTTGCTTGAGTCAAAAACCTTAGCATAATTTCTTTGACACTGAAATCTAATCATCAGCAAACCCTATTGGCTTTACCTTAAATACAGTGCCTCTAGATCCAGCCATGTCTCCCTACCTGCAGACCGTTACCCTGTCCAGCAGCCATCATCCCCACCTCATTATTGCTCTCCCAACTGATGTCCCTGCTTTCCTGCTTGCTTTTTGTGGCTTACTATGTTAGTCTTCTGTCTGTCACTGTCACAGAATACCTGAGAAAACTTGGAAACTGGTGCTTTGGGCCTGTGGTGAGGCAGAACATTATGGCAGGGCTGTTTGGTGGAACAAATCCACTCACCTCATGGCAGCTGGGAAATAAGGAGAGATGAGGCGGGGGTTCCAGTGTCCCCTTCAAGGGCACAGCCTCAGTGACCTAACTTCTTCCAGTAGGTCCCACTTCCTGAAGGTTCTACCTCCTCCCAACAGTGCTATCATCTGGGGACCAAGTCTTCAGTACATGGCCTTTGGGGGACATTTATAATCCAAGCCATAATATCCACTTCCCTATGGAAGCCAGAAATGTTCCTGTTGAAATGCATGATAGATCTTCCTCTCGTTCAGCTGTGACTTTGTACCCATTAACAACCACCCTCCATCCCAGCCTTTGGTGAAACACTCTTCTCTCTACTTCTGTGAGCTTAGCCTTTCCACATTGCACATATGAGTGAAATTATGCAGTCAAAATGTAGAATTTTATGTCTACTTAGCTAGAATGAACGAGGGCCATTTTTTAGTTTATAATAGGAAAGCACAACATTGCAGGGTTTGGCTAGATTCTTTGTTTCATAACTGCTAGCCTGTATTGCAGCCCACTGTTTGAAGACTTGTCCTCCTAGCCATCTTGATGCCTTTGTGACCAAGACCCAAAGAGTCAGATATGCACTTTGCGGTTCACTGGATCTCTTTCTGCACAGTGGGT
The DNA here is from genome assembly GCA_028451465.1 of Erethizon dorsatum. Taxonomy (NCBI): domain Eukaryota; kingdom Metazoa; phylum Chordata; class Mammalia; order Rodentia; family Erethizontidae; genus Erethizon; species Erethizon dorsatum. The sequence goes on along the minus strand of CM051827.1, from coordinate 99,852,979 downwards.
CTTGACCTTGAGTGCGTACGGGACTCAGGGAGCTTAAAAAATTACTGAGGCCTCATCCCACCTTGCAGAGATTTAGAAGTCGTTGGGCATTGGGATTTTTGGAGCTCCACGGGTAAGTCTAATATGCAGGCAGTTTGAGAACCACTGCTTTAATAAAACATTTAATTTCCTGTGTGAGTAATTCCCTGCTTCCCCAGGTGATTGATACCAAGAATAAATGTGTCTACACATAGGGTCTGTCTATATGCAATGACTCATATCTGGGACCTCACCACCCAGAGATTCTGATTTAGTTGATTAGGGATCCTGTTCAGATACCGTTATGTTTAACAGTTCCCCCAGATCACTCTAATTCAAGAATCATGGGGGTATCATCTTCAAGACTGTCACTATAATCGCATCTGAACATAGCACAAGAACTAATACAGAAGATTGCAATACTGTAGTTATGTTGGGGTAGTAGGATTGTGGTTACTTTCTTTTGGGTCTAAGTATTGTCCTTATGATACCTTTACAATGAAAAGAATATATTTGGATGTCCCTTTTATTGGCTGTAATTCCAGTACTCTGGTAGGCCAAGACAGGAGATCACAAATTCAAGCCTAGCCTGGGCATCTTGGTGATTTAGTGAGAAATGGCCTTGAAATAAAAAATAATACGAAAGGCCTGGGGATATGGCTCAGTGCAAAGGCCCTGAGTTCAGTTCCCAGTATTGCAAAACAACAAAAACAAAAACAAAAACCCCTTTCATTATAAGCTATAGATCTCTAGACATTATTTCAACAATACATTTTATATCAGTTTTTGTTTACCATTTCTTTAGTTTTCTTCATGGTCTTTTAAAAATTTCAGCCAATTGAAGAGCTTCCCATTGACTTATTCCCTACCTATAATTGAAATAAATATTTGTGTAAAGATACAATGCCTATGTTTGCTAAGCTGTCAAACCTCCAAGAGGTGTGAGAGTGGAACATGGTAAGTCTGGAGGGCTGGGTACAGATCAAATCATACGGAGCTTGGGCCAGGCGTGGTGGCACATGCCTGAAATCCCAGCACTTGGGAGGCTGAGGCAAGGGGATCACTGTGAGTTCAAGGCCAGCCTAGGCTACATAGTGAGTTCAAGCCAGCCTGAACTACATAGCAAGACCCTGTCTAAAAAAAAAAAAAAATTTTTTTTTAAATCATATGGAGCTTTAGAGATGACAGGAAGAAGTTTGAACTTCATCTTGAGGGCAAAAGATACGTTGAAAGGCTTTAGCTGATAAATAAGTTTTGACCTATAGGAAGATGACTTTGACCTCAGGAAGGTAGATTAGATTGGAGAGGGGCAAGAGTGGAAAGGGAAAAAGAATATTTAGGGGGCTATAATAGAAGTATGGTATAGAAATCAGTAGAGGGCCAGTGATATAGCTCAGCAGCACAGTGCCTGCCTCACAAGCACAACGTCCTGAGTTCAATTCCTGGTACCAAGAAAAAAAAGAAATCAATAGAAAAAAATCACCAAAACCAAAAGCTGGTTCTCTGAAGTATAAATAAAATTGATAAACCTCTAGCCAGGCTAATGGGGGGGGGTTCAAATTACTAATATCAGAAATGAAAGAGGGATCATCACTACTAATCCACATATAACAAAAGGATATTAAGCCAGGCGTGGTGACACATGCCTATAATCCTGGCATTCTGGGAGGCTGAGGCAGGAGGATCGCACGTTTGAGCCCAGCTGGGCAACTCAGTGAGTTAGCTGAGACCCTGTCTAAAAATAAAAAATCCAAAAGGGCTGGGGATGTGGCTCAGTGTGAAGGTCCTGTTCCCAGTCCCCAGCACACACACACACACACGTATACACACACATAAAAGATAATAAAGGAGCATTGTGAACAACCCCGTGCTCATAAATATGATAACTTAGGTAAAATGGACTAATTTCATGAAAAACACAAACTACCAAAACACATAAGGAGAAATTGATAATCTGAGTAGGACTGTATTTTCCAAAGAAATTAAATTGGGGTGGGCTTAATGGCGCACACCTGTAATCCTAACTACTTGGAAAGCTGAGGCAGGATCACAAGTTTGAGGCCAGCCTGGGCAATTTAGTGAAGCCTTGTCTCAAAATTTTAAGGGGTGTAGAGGCTGGGAATACAGCTCAGTACCCCTTGGGTTCAATCCTTAGTAAAACCAAATTAAATGAATGAATGAATGAATGAATGAATGAGAAGAAGTTGAATCAATAATTAATAACATTATAAAATAGAAAACACCAGGCCCAGATGGTTTTACTGGTGGAGTTTATCAAAATTTAAGGGAAAATAATAATTCTGTGTCATTTCTTCTATTGAATAGAAGCAGAAGGAACACTTCCCAGTTCATTCTGTGGGCCAGAATTACCCAAAAACCAAAACCAGATAAAGACATTATGAGAAAGGAAAACTATAGACCACTATCTCTTATGAACACATTGCAGATATTCTCAACAAAATGTTAGCAAATTGATTTCAGCAGTTTATAAAAAGAATTATATACCACAACCAAGTATGCAAGGTATGCAAGGCTGGTTCAGCATTTGAAAATCAAGTAATCTATTCCATCACATCAACAGGGTAAGGAGGAAAATCCTATGATTGTATCTATAATGTAGATTTTTTGTGATTAAAAAAAAAAAAACTAGCAAACTATGAATAGAGGGATTTCCTCAATTTAATTTTTTAAAAATCTAAAAATACCTGACACTAACATCATGTTTATGATGAAAAACTAGATGCTTTTCCCCTAAGATGAGGAAAAAAAGAAGCATGTCATGCCTCACCACTCCAGCATCATATTGAAAGTCCTGGTGAGTTCAATAAGACAAAGAAATAAAAGCCATACACACTGAGAAAGAAGAAATAAAACTGGCTCTGTTCACAGATGACATAATCATCTACGTAGTAAATATCAAAGATTGGCAAACACTTCTGGAACTAATGCCTGATTATAGCAAGGCTGCAGGATACAAGGTTAATACACAAAAGGCAGTTGATTTCCTATATATCAGAAATGAACAAAATTAAAATCATAGCATCATTTACATCAGCATCAAAAGAAGAGGGGGTAGGGGGAAGGAGAGAGAGAAAAGGAAGGAAGGATAGGAGAGGAGAGAGGAGAGGAGGGAAGGGAAGGGGGGAAGGGAAGAGGGAGGAGGAGGAAGAGAAAAAAATATTTAGGGAGAAATCTGACAAAATTGTATGTGTGTGTTTATGTTTCTACACATATATATATGAAGAAAACTACATAACTCTAATTAAAGAAATCTAGATATATGGAGAGGTATTCCATGTTCTGATGGAAGGACTGGTGTTTTGTTCTTTTCAACTTGATCTATAGATTCAATGTAAAATCCCAGCTAGTTATTTTATGGATATCAACAAATGTAAAGTTTATATAGAAAGGCAGAAGATTAAGAATAGCCAGCAGTACCAATAAAGAACAGTTTGCTCAGAGCTACAGGAATCAAAATAGCAAAGTATTGGCAGGAGAATAAACAAATACAGTAGAGCAGTAGAGCAGGATAGAGGACCCAGAAGCAGACCTACACAAATAACCCACTCAAATATAGTGTATTGATCTTTGACAGAGGAACAAAGACAATTCCATAGGAAAATGACAGGTTTTCAACTAATGGTGCTAGAACAGTTGGACATTCCATGGGCACAAATAAATCTTTCATGTTATGTGTTTCACAAAAATTAACTCAAAATAAAACCTAAATAGACCTGAATTATTATTGTTTGTATGAAAAAAAAAAAGCCCCGCCAGAAGGCTCGAGTGTTCAGAGGTGGGGATTTTGGGAAATGATTGGATCCTGAGGGCTCTAACTTCATCAGTGGATTAACCCGATGACAAGTTGATCACTCAGTAGGCTTATTAGGAGAGGGGCCTAATTAGATGAAGCAGGTCACTGGAGGCATGGCTTTGAAGAATCTGTTTTGTCCCTGGCCCCTTCCTCTTGGGCTCTTCACTCTCCCTGTCTCTGCCTCCTGTCCACCATGAGGTGAGTCACTTTCCTCCATCATATGCTCTCGATCAGGCCAAGAAACAATGGAGCCAAAGGACTATGGGTGAAATATAAGCTATGGTAAATCTTCCCTCCTTTAAGGTGTGTATTCTCTGTTATTATGTCACAGCAACAGAAATTTCACACATAAATGTAAAACATAAAACTATGGAACTTCTGGAAGATAATATAGGAGAAAATCTTGGTGATCTTGGGTTTAGCCTAAGTTTTTAGTCATAAAACTAGAAGCACAATCCAGGAAAGAGGAAAATTGATTTTTATCAAAATTTAAAACCTGTGCTCTGTGGAAGACACTGTTAAGAGAAAAAAAAAAACAGCCACAGACTGGGGGAACATTTGTGGAACACACATCTCATGAAGAATTTGTATCCACAATATATGAAGAACTCCAAGAAATCTCAAAACTCAACAATGAGTAAACAATCAACCCAATTTTAAAATGGGCAAAAGATCTGAACAGACGGGCCGGTGAGATGGCTCAGCGGCATAAGCGCCTGCCTTGCAAGCGCGAGGGCCCGAGTTCGACTCCCAGATCCCACATACGAAAAAGGGGCCGGTGATATCGCTCAGCGGCACGGGTGCCTGTTGGCGTGTGAGGTCCTGAGGTCGACCCCCCGCTACCCACAAAAAAAAAAAAAAAAAAGATCTGAACAGACACCTGCGCCCCCTCCAAAAAAAAAGATATACAGATGACAAAGAAGCATAGGAAAAAGTGCTGACATCATATGTCAGTAGGGAAGTGTGAGTTAAAACAACTATGAAATACTACCGCACACCACACATTGGGCTATTAGAATGGCCCAATTAAAAAAAAATAAAAATAAAAACCACTCCTAAGTGCTGGCAAGATGGCAGAGTGACTGGAATTTGTACTCATTGTTGGTGGGACTCTGGCAGCATTTTCCAAAGCTAAGCATGGTCTCACCAGTTGTTGTGGCAACTACCTTCCAAGGTATTTACCCAGTTGGGTTGAAACTTACATGCACATAAAAACTACACAAGCCAATGTGGTGACACACACTCCTATATAATCCCAGCATTTGGGAGGGAGAAGCAGGAGAATCACAAGTTTGAGCATATCCTGAGCAAGACCCTGCCTCGAAAAAAAAGAGAGGATGCTGCTTAGCAATGGAGCACTTGGCAAACATGTCCAAGGGCCCTGGATTCAATACCTAGTACAGTGTACATGTGCATAACAGCAACAACCTGCACATGAATATTATGAATATTTATAGAAGCTGCTTTCATATTTCCCAGCAGTTGTAAGCAAACAAGATAGCCTTCAGTGGATGAGTAGGTGACTAGATAAATAAACTGGTACACTGACAATGAAATATTACTCAGCACTAAAAAGTGAGTCATTAAGTCACGAAGACTTAAGTGAAATAAGCCACTTTGAAAGGGTACATACTGTGTGATTCCAACTATGTGACATTCTGGAAATGACAAAACTATGGAAACTAAAAAGATCAGTGAATGAAGGGAGAAGGGGAAAAAGGATGCATAAATGTGTTATGTATTTGTCAAATTCCACAGAATGTTCTAACACCAAAAGCAAACTTTAAAGTGTTGGCTTTAGTTAATATTGTATCAATAGCAGTTCATTTGTTATAACAAATGTACCACACTGAGGCAAAATATTAATAGGGACAAATGGGGAGGGGCAGGAAGAATATAGGAACTCCATACTATTATCTAAAACTATTCTCCCCAAAATAAAGTGCATTAGTAATTTAAAAAATAACCACACACACACAAAAAACCCCTCCACCCCTAACCACTAAGACCTTTGAAATTAGAAGGGAAACAAAGTGTTAATTAAAAGTCAGGCTGGACCTCGACTCTACTATATTTGACATTCATCACTCCAGCCTGTCCCCTACCCATTTTAAACCACCCCCCCCACCCCCTGCAGAAGGGTAAAATCACTCCACTAAGGGGAAAAACACTGCATGTAAGGGCACGGTATGTGTTTGATTTTGTTATATAACTTTAGAGTTTGCTCCTGTGGTCAGAGGTAGCAGGTTAATGGTTACCATAATTTGTCAGTAGTTAAGCTGTACTTGAAACTATTGTTATTACTAACTGTACTATTTCAGCCAGGATGTCATACATGTTATAAACATTTTTTCTCCCCCGTATGATAACACTGTGATTGTATGGGGTTATGATCATCACCACAGCCCAGTACCAAAGGATTGGGAGCTCAGCCAAATAGTAATTTTGCATTGTTTACAAATTGGGAAGGTAGATCCTCGGGATAGCTATAAAGAACCACCTACATCTAGAGAACATCCCTGAAGAACAGACATCTCCGAGGGAAGCCTCAATACTACAGATAAAGCTATATATCATAAGAAATCAGCAAGCATCAACATAGAAAACAAAATAAAATAAAAAAGAGAAAATAGAAAATGACAAGATGCAGAAGCAAAATGCAACCCCAGAACCCCCAGCCCACCCAGGACAAGCCTGGAACTCAATGAGATAGATGAAATTGGAAGTCAAACACTGAAACTTTCTGAAATGATAGCAACAGAAGTGAAAAAAAAAAAAAAAAAAAAAAAAAACAAGTAGAAAAGGCTATAAAGAAAATAATCTCTCAGGTACAAAAAAAAAATGATGCTTAAAATTAAAGATATTAGAGAAGACACAGGTAAAAGAATAGATGAGGTTAGAAAAATGATGGAAGCCGGGCATGGTGGCACACACCTGTAATCCCAGCACTTAGGAGGCTGAGGCAGGAGGATCGCTGCGAGTTCAAGGCCAGCCTGAACTGCATAGCAGGACACTGTCTCAAAAACAAAAAACAAAACAAAAAAAAAGACAGAAAAATGATGGAAACAAAAAATGCCCAACATAGGAAAGAAATGAAATCCATGAAACAGATCCAAGTAGAAATCCAAGAGATTAAAACTTCCATTGATAGTATATGCAACAGATTGAACAAAGGAGAGGATAGAATTTCAGATCTTGAAGACAGAATTGCAGCTAGTGATCATGAAAAGACAGATATCTTAAAAATAGCAAGAGATCATGAAAAATCAATCCAGCAGCTACAAGATGAAGCCAAGAAGAATAAGATAAGATTGGGGTCAGTGAGAAAGCTGGAGACAACACAAATGCCATAAAAAAAAAAACTCTTCACATAAATAATGGCAGGAAACTTCCCAAGTGTGGATAAAGAATTTGACATACAAATAAATGAAGCATATAGAAATCCAAACAACCATGACCAAAAATAAAATTATACCAAGACATATAATAATCAAGATTCCAGAAATACAGCACAAGAACAGAATATTAAAAGCTGTTAGAGAAAAGAAATGGATTACCTGTAAAGGAAAGCCCATCAGAATCAGACTTCTCAACACAAACCCTCAAGTCAAGAAGAGCTTGGAGTGAAGTATTTCAAGTCCTGAAAGAAAACAACTTCCAACCCAGATTGATATACCCCGCAAAACTATTTCAAAATTAATGAAGAAATAAGATACTTCCATGACAAAGAACAACTGAAGAAGTTCATGACCACCAAACCAATCCTACAAAGAGTACTGAAAGATATTCTATACAGAGATAAAAATGACCACAATTCCAAGAACAACAACAGAAAGAAGCCACCAGCCAGGTCAAGGAATTAAACAGAGGGGAAAAGTAGGGAACCAACATCAGGAAAATACCATGACAAAGATCAGCCAATAAATATCAGTTAAAACCATCAATGTGGGCCGGTGAGATGGCTCAGCGGCATAAGCACCTGCCTTGCAAGCGCGAGGGCCCGAGTTCGACTCCCGGATCCCACATACGAAAAAGGGGCCGGTGATATCGCTCAGCGGCACGGGCGCCTGCTGGCGTGCGAGGTCCTGAGGTCGACCCCCCGGTACCCACAAAAAAAAAAAAAAAAAAAAAAAAAACCATCAATGTAAATGGCCTCAATTCACCAATCAAAAGAAACAGACTGGGCCAGTGAGATGGCTCAGCGGCTTAAGCGCCTGCCTGGCAAGCGCGAGGGCCCAAGTTCGACTCCCGGATCCCACATACGAAAAAGGGGCCGGTGATATCGCTCAGCGGCACGGGTGCCTGCTGGAGCGCGAGGTCCTGAGGTCGACCCCCCGGTACCCACAAAAAAAAAAAAAAAAAAAAAAAATTAAAAGAAACAGACTGGCAGAATGGGTCAAGAAACAAGATCCAACAATACCCTGTATACAAGAAACACATTTAACTCAAAAAGAAATTCATAGACTGAAAGTCAAAGGATAGACAACAATATTCCATACACACATCAATAAATGTAATGCATCATATTAACAGAGCCAAAGTCAAAAATCACATGATCATCTCAATAGATGCGGGTAAGGCTTTTGATAAAGTCCAACACTCATTCATGATAAAAACCCTACAGAAAATCAGAATAGATGGTCTTTACCTCAGTCTGATAAAAGCATCTATGACATCTCACCAGCCCGAAGAGTTGGTTCTTCACAAGAATAAATAAAATTGACAAACCCCTAGCCAACCTGATCAAAAAAAGGAAAGAAATGACTTAAATTCATGCACTGAGGAATGAAAAGGGTGAAATCACTACAGATCCTGTGAAAATTCAGAAGATCATCAATACCTGCTTCAAAAATCTTTACTCTCATAGGATGGAAAACACAGAAGAAATGGACAGATTCCTAGATATGTATGAATTACCAAAGCTGAATCAAGAAGATATAAAAATTCTGAATAACCCAATATCAGTTAATGAGATTGAAAATGTAATTAAAAACTTAACAACAAAGAAAACCCCACATCCTGATGGATTCACTGATGAATTCTACAAGAAATTTAGAGAAGATTTAATGCCAATACTCCTCAAACTCTTTAATGAAATTGAAAGGGTAGCAATACTCCCTAACTCATTCCTAGAGGTAAGTATTACCCTGGTACCAAAACCAGAGAACGACCCAACCAGAAAAGAGAACTACAGGCCAATCTCCCTAATGAACATAGATGCAAAAATCCTCAGTAAGATAATAGCAAACAGAATGCAGCAAATCATCAAGAGGATTATGCACCATGACCAAGTGCGATTCATCCCAGGATTATAGGGATGGTTCAACATACACACATCAATAAATGTAATGCATCATATTAACAGAGCCAAAGTCAAAAACACATGATCATCTCAAGAGATGCAGGTAAGGCTTTTGATAAAGTCCAACACTCATTCATGATAAAAACCCTACAGAAAATCAGAATAGATGGTCTTTACCTCAGTCTGATAAAAGCATCTATGACAAACCAATAGCCAACATCATACTAGATGGACAAAAACTGAAAGCTTTCACTCTAAAATCAGGAACAACACAAGGACTTCCACTATCACCACTCCTATTCAAAATAGTTCTGGAAACATTAGCCAGAGTAGTTACACGAGAGAGAAATGAAAGGAATAACGATAAGAAAGGAAGAAGTTAAACTATCATTCTTCACAGATGACATGATACTGTACATAGAAGACCCCAAAAACTCCACCAAAAGACTCCTAGAGTTAATAATCAAATTCAGTAGCATAGCTGGATACGAAGTCAACACTCAAAAATCAATAGCATTCCTGTACACAAACAACAAACTCACTGAGAGAGAAATTAGGGAAACCACACCCTTCACAATAACATCCAAAAAAGTGAAATACTTAGTCAATCTAACAAAGGATGTAAAGGATCTATATATTGAAAATTACAGTATTCGGAAAAAGGAGACTGAAGATGATATCAGAAAATGCAGAGATATCCCTTGCTTATGGATAGGAAGAACCAACATAGTGAAAATGGCCATACTCCCAAAATTGTTATACAGATTCAATGCAATCCCAATCAAAATACCATTAACATACCTCACAGAACTAGAGAAAACATTCCTAAAATTCATCTGGAAGCAGAAGAGACCTAAAATAGCAAAGGCAATCCTGGGCAACAAAGGCAAGGCAGGAGGCATCACAATCCCTGACTTGAAATTGTACTACAAAGCTACTGTGATAAAAACAGGATGGTACTGGCAAAAAAACAGACGTGAGCATCAGTAGAACAGTTTAGAGGATGCAGACACAACTCCAGACACACTCAGCTACCTTATCTTTGACAAAGGTGCCAAACACATTCACTGGAAGAAAGATAGCCTCTTTAAATGGTGCTGGAAAAACTGGCTCTCTACATGCTGAAGACTAAAACTAGACCCATGTCTATCACCATGCACTAAACTAAAGTCAAAATGGATCAAAGGGGCCGGTGAGATGGCTCAGCGGCATACGCACCTGCCTGGCAAGTGCGAGGGCCCGAGTTCGACTCCTGCAACCCACATACGAAAAAAGGGCCGGTGATATCGCTCAGCGGCACGGGCGCCTGCTGGCGTGCAAAGTCCTGAGGTCAACCCCCGGTACCCACACACACACACACAAAAAAAGGATCAAAGATCTAAATATTAAAACAGAAACACTAAATCTACTGGAAGAGAAAGTAGGTAGAAATCTTGAAGACATAGGGGTAGGCAGAGACTTTATGAACAAAACCCAAACTGCGTGGGAAACACTTCAAAGAATAACAACTGGGATCTCATCTTGTTAAGAAGTTTTCGCATATCAAAAGAAATCAACAGAGTGAAAAGACAACCCACGGAGTGGGGAAAGATTGTCCCTCAGACAAAAGGACTTCTATCCAGAACATATAAAGAATTGAAAAAAATTAGACCCCCCAAATTCAAAGACCGAATCCAAAAATGGGCATCTGAGATGAACACACACTTCTCAGATGGAGAAATACAAATAGCAAATAAATATATGAAAAAATGTTCAACATCATTGCTCATTCGAGTGATGGAAATTAAAACAACACCGAGATTCCATCTCACCCCAGTAAGAATGGCTATCATCAAGAAATCAACCAGGGCCGGTGAGATAGCTCAGCGGCATGAGCACCTGCCTGGCAAGCGCGAGGTCTTGAGTTTGACCCCCGGCACCCACAAAAAAAAAAAAAAAAAAAAAAAAAAGAAGAAATCAACCAATAACAAACGCTGGAGGGGCTGTGGGGAAAAAGGAACCCTTCTCTACTGTTGGTGGGAATGTAGACTGTTGCAACCACTATGGAAATCAATGTGGAGATTCCTCAAAAAACTAGGATTAGAAATCCCATTCGGCCCAGCTATTCCCTTTCTGGGTATTTTCCCAGAAAAATTAAAAATGTCTGGGGCCAGTGAGATGGCTCAGTGGCGTAAGCGCCTGCCTTGTAAGCGCGAGGGCCCGAGTTCGACTCCCGGATCCCACATACGAAGAAGGGGCCGGTGATATCGCTCAGCGGCACGGGTGCCTGTTGGCGCGCGAGGTCCTGAGGTCGACCCCCTGGTACCCACAAAAAAAAAAAAAAAAATGTCATACCACAGTGACGTATGTGCACCCATGTTTATAGCAGCACAACTTGTAATAGCTAAATCTTGGAAATAACCCAAATGCCTATCAACTGAGGAATGGATAGAAAAGATGTATTTTTATACAATGGAGTACTACTCAGCTATAAAGAATGATAAATTTGAGACATTTATAGGGAAATGGATGCAATTTGAGACCATACTCATAAATGAAATAAATTAGACTCACATGTGTAAACATCATATTGTCTCCCTAGTGTGAGAAGCTGAAAGAGTAAATAAGATCCAAAATGTGCAGTAGATATTGTGAAATGGGAAGAAACTGTTCAAAAGCAAAGAGACACTGGGATGGGGGAAAGGAGAAAAGATAGAGAAAAGGAAAAATAAACACACACAAGATAGTTAAGATAGCTGTACTACTAATTTCTGTTAGTTCATTGAAAAGAAAGGGTTGTGCTTAATATTGTTTGATCAATTTTTCATGCCTATATCTTGTAATATGAGCAACTACTTTGAAGATAACAATAGGCAATGTAGTAACCATTGTTACTCTCCTATAATCTTGTTTTGAAATTTCATACCATTGTTTTTATTTTTTATTTTTTTTTTTAATTAAAAAAAAAAGGCTGGAGGTACAACTTTGGGGTAGAACATATGCTTAGTGCACATGAGGCCCTGTTTCAATCTTCAGCACAAAGAAATAAGATAAAACAAGGGCCACAGCCAAGGGCTTTGAAGTCAGAAAGTCGTTTATTCAAACTTTCTCCTGCTGCTGCTTACTGGTTGAGTTTCTGTGTTTTTTTTTGTTTATAAAATGGGGATGATAATGTCTAGATACAGAGGTGTTTGTGGACTAACGATAATGCAAAGAATAAAAACAAAACTCCTGATATTGTTCAATAATTGCCCATTACATTTCTCCACTTTGTTATTTTGCTTCCTATACTGTCTTACAATAAAGTTTCCTTCCTCTCCATATCTTCTCTTGCTCCTTAACTCAGGCCTCTTCTTTTCATTCCTCTGTGAAAAACCCTGAAGCAGAAGGATTATTGGCAGCGAGGCCGAGAGACCATGTCTGAGCTCACATTGGCAGTTCCCCAAATGGGCCTTTGCACATGCTATGTCCTGTGCTGAGAATGCCCTTCCATGTCTCTTTTCTTGACATCACCCCCTAATTCCTCAGGCCGTGTTAATTGCCTCTGTCTGCAGACCCTGTGCACAACTCTGGTTGTGTTTATCCTTGAAGGTATCTTTCGTTTACTTACCTACTAGCATCTTGAGGGCAGGCATCAAAATGGAAATGTCAAGCCCTCGAGTGCAGTGCTTTTCTGTAGCAACTCCAGTGGCGGGGAAATGAGCGCATTCAGCAGGCAGCCCTGTTCAGGCATGAACATCCTTTAAGATCTCTCCTTTCATTTTTAAAGTTTTACATTCTATACCATAATACATATGTGTCGCTTCAATACAGTCTTCCTCCTATCTTCAAATATATTTATTGCCACGAGAAGATACCCTGTGTTTGTACTGTGACTTTGAGTACCCCTGGCCTTTATTAAGTAACCCCTGGACTCTGGCATTCATTTTGAGAAATCTATACTTAATGGATTTAGAGACAGTGATATTTGGAAATCATGATGATGACCTGTGTCTTATGCTGGGGACCAATAGAAACATTGGGCACAAATCTTCACTGTGATTTTTAGAACAAATCAGATGAAATTTAGCCCTTCTGTGGGGTCGTAGGGACTGGAGCACCAGTGGATGACAAGTCCATGCACGCAGATGTTGACCTCATTGCAGTGGCCCTTCTGTCCCCAAAGACTGCTGACCTTCCTGCTAACAGGCAGAATTTTGGAGATCGCTGAGTGGGTTTTTGGAGAGAATTCAGATAAGAAAAGTGAAAGCAACAGGTTTTTTCTCCTTAAATTAGTGAAACTATGATAATTCATTTCAGATGAACCTACAAGGTCTAGTAAAAGTAGAAGTCAAACATTGAAACAGTAGGAGCACTCACTGATATTGTACAATTATACAACTCCTCGAAGAGCACTCTGTCCTACATAATGGCAGTATTCATTGATCTTCCCATCAGTTCTATAAAATTTACGTTATTATAGCTATTTTGAGAGTTAAAGAAACCAGTTATGTCTTACCTGGTTACACAGCTAGCAAGTGGACTAGCTAGTTACTTAACTTTCAGTCTTATCTGTAAGTCAGTCGCTCTTTATATCAAAGAAAGCAGGAAAAGCCTTGTGCTTATATAAACCAGTTGTGGGTCCATGTGAAGTACAGTGGTTATTGATGAGGATTTAGAACTGTGGGTGGAGAAGAGATACACGTATGTATTCCTTTATTCAGTCAGCACACAATGATTCTTTGAGGTGTCTAGACACCATTGCTGTCTCCCATGCTTCAGGAACCATCTCTTTCAGTTTTTTATTGTCAAATGCATCCTTCCTGGAAAGTTTCATATCCTACCGCAAGAAACCAGAAGCAGTGCTGTTATTTCTCAGAGTGGCATAGCTTTTTGGAACCTGTTGTAGGTTCCAAACAGTGTAGGTCTTTTCTCTTCAGTTCTCCAGGGCCATTCGTTTCAGCTGGTGCCACCATTACTGGGGTTGCTGCATTGTTCTTCCTGATGCCCGTGCATACTGGCTTCCCCTGACTCTCACAGGTTCTGACTGCTTCGTTCATGATGGCCACAAATGCAAGTGTTACCCAGACTGTGCAGGCAAAATGTGAACTGAAATGAATTTCCTGGTCATGTGAAATTTTAATAATGTAAATATAGAACAGCACATCTTCCAACGGTGTCTTCACTTGGACTCTCTCAGCCCCACAGCCTGGGTCTAAGGCAGCCCTGCTTTAGAGGATTATGTGAAGCTTGATTAGGTCATTAGATCAACTGCCAGGCACCTGGCGCACTCCCAGTAGATGTTAATTCCCTCATTCTTTTCATACCTCCCAGAAAGAGGATGTGTTTTTATTTTTAAAGAAATGAAGTGTGGAAACAAAACAGAGTTGGAGCAGTCACAGCAGGCCCCTGGTAAAAGTCTCTGTGAGACTTGTCCGTGCACAGCAGGCTCATGTGCTGGGAGAGAGCTTCCTGTAGAGCATCCTGGCAGACAACATGAAAATGACAAGGCCAGAAATAGAGGGAAACTACAGTAATGTCAGCACTAGAAACCCAGACCAAACAGGAAAGTGGCCTGGGGTGATGGAGGTATTGCATTGCCAGTGGCAAGAGCAGAAAGACAGGGCCTCCAAGGCCGAAAAATTCCACAAGTTCCACATGGCTCAGAGCAAGCAGTTCCTCTTCTAAACTGAGAGAAGACATTTAAACCATTTATCAGTCCAATTATTTAAATATAGGATGGCCAAAAAGTGCATAGTTTTTCATTAATTTTTATAAGATATAAATTGTATATATATATAAGATGGTTAAGATAGATACACTACCAATTTTACTTAGTTCATTGAAGAGTAAGGTTTGAGCCAATAATGTTTGGACAATTGAATGCTAATGTCTGGTATCCTGAATAACTAACTTAAAGATAATAATACGTAATGCATTGACCATTGTTACCCTCATATTATGTTGTTTTGAAAATTTGTTCTTTTTTTGATTTGTTTTTTCTTCTCTTTAAAATAAAAAAAAATAAGATATAACAGGAAATGTAAAAACAACAAGTACGAGTATATCTTGTGCAACAAGAATCGACTGGTAAAAATGACACCTGCCTGAGCAAAGCTCGCTATAGTCAGTACATCAACAAACAGCTGCCTGAGTGATGCTTGGGGTTAACAGTGATTCAGAGTTTATCACAGGTGGCTGGATTTGGGCAGAAGCTGTAGAGAACCCGTGTTTACACTGGAGGCTGCAGAGAGTAAAGAGTCAGTGATGTCCGAGTGAAGTGGGTTCGCACACCTCAGGTATGGATGGAGGAAGACACTGAGGACAATGCAGGAAGAGCCCTTGGAGCCAGAGTAACAGGGTCAGAAGGACAACAGTTAGAGGAAAGAGAAACTGTCCTTAGGGAGAAACATTTACATCTTGGACCTTGACAAAGGCTATGACATTATTAAGTACTTTTCTTACATCAAGACTATTTCAGAAAAAAATTGAAATGGAAATGTTTAATGACAGAATAAGATTACTCATGCCACACAAAACCACTCTGTCATTTCTCAAGCCATGTCATCATTCCAGAAACAACTCCAGTAATTGGAGAAGTGCCTCCTCATCAGGAAGGGTAGAGGATGGAACTGAAGAAGTAATGGCAGCATGAGCTCTGTGCTGAGGGTCCCATCTGCACTTTTCTGCAGATCCTCCCAAGTGTGTAATATCAGCTGCCTTTGAGTTATTATATGATGTCAGGCAGCATGCTAGGTGCTACACATGCAGTCTTCTCTTCTAGTGAGTGCCTCGAACATAATGGCACTAAGTTAGCACATGTAGTTGGTCCCTGTGTCCTTAAGGTGTGCCCTTTCCTTGGCAACTGGGATTCAACTGGGATATTACACAGCTTCTTGCCCAACCATCCCTTGTGACAGATTTGAGCCAGATGCTCAGAGCTTCTTCATCTGGCTGCCACACTCTGCTACCTCCTCTTTCATATAGCATTCACATGGTGCTTCAGAGGATGGCCAGTTCTCTCTCCACATCATCACCAGATCCTGGGAATGAATCATTCCCATTGCATATGGAATAGGAATTCCCATGGCATATGGAATGAAACTGAGAAGCAAATTTTCCATCACTTGCCCAAGCTCACGCAGCTTGTCAGTGCCCTCTGTGAGAAGTTCTGATTCTGGATGCACGCTCTTCAGTTTACAACCCATTGCTTGGCCTGATTGCGCAAGCTCAGTCCTTCTGAGTGAAGGAGGGGCTGGGTGGGGAGCGGAAGTCAGGTTGATTCTGGGTTCCAGTCTGGCTGTCTGGATTTCCTCTTGAGGGTGTGGTTTACTCTTAACCCCAAGGGCTTGATGGCCAGTTTGCAGCACAATGGGTGCTCTTACTGTTTGAAATGCTAAGTCTCCCACAGTGAAAGGCCAGCTGCAGAGGAGAAGAACAAGGGCTGAATGATTTGATCAGACATCTGTGGGGGCCTCCTGGCATTTGAGTATGAGTGCCTTAGAGAAACTAACTATTCTGGCCTGAGGGATTTGGTGACCATTAATCTTGGTGGTTTTGACCGCTGACTGCCCCAGAGGTCCCAGCCTGCTGTATGACTCAGAATCCCCAACACTCCCCCTATTCTTCTCTCACTGGGAGAGCCAGGAGGCCATTTCTAAGGCATTTTAATTTGGTAATAATTGACATGGCCCACTGTACCCAGAGTTGCTTTCTAAATGAGGAGCTCATCTAGTGCTCATCATCCTTGGTATTTGGCTACCTTGCACTGCCATGGGGGGAGCTGAATCTTCTGATGCCCTCCTGGCTCCTGGCTTCCCATGCTCCAGCTGGCCTGCACTCCCTCCTCTCCATCATGGATGGGCTGAGCCAGGAGCCCTGCTCTGTCCCACATCCTCTGTCCAGCCATCTTCCGAGAGATGGACACACAAACTGGAGAAAAAAGTGATTTGTCTATTGTGTGTTAAGTTCTGCAATACACCTTGTTAATAAAGGAAGCTACCATCCATCTTCTGACTTCTTCGTGAATCTTTCTGGAATTGAGAAAGAACACAGCAATTCACAGTACAAGGCAGACAAGCAGATGGTGAGGGGTCGAGAGACCTGGCATAAAGGAACTCAAAATGCCACACTGCTTATGTACATACTTCTTGACCTTCTTCTCTCCCTGTTGGCTGGCTGGGTGACCCCTTCTTTGCTGGTGCTGGACTCTGCTGGCCTCTGATCCCATGCTGGTAGCATTCTGCCAGCAGTTCCCACAGAGGTGTTAGAGAGAAGCCCCTTAACCAGCTGCATGATCTTCATCCTTCTGAGCCTCATGTGTACATTAATAACACGTAGCACCCACTCAGGGTTGTGGAGAGGAGCAACTAAAGCAATCTAGAATGTTTTAGTTACTGCCTAGTTCAAAAGCTTTCAGTAATTTCAATAATTGCACAGAAGTTAATATTTCATTTTCAAAATACATTCACTTACATAGAAAAGTACTGATTTCCTTCTGTTAAAATCTTTGACTTTCTTTTTCCTACCAAATAAAGTCTGGGCTTGTCATTCAGCATTTATATTTGCATTTTAGACTTTGAGTTTCATTGGTAGAGAAGGCTTAAAAATGTAGATTTCTAGGGGCTGGTGAGATGGCTCAGTGATATAAGCGCCTGCCTGGCAAGCACGAGGGCCCGAGTTCAACTCCCGGAGCCCACATACGAAAAAAGGGCCGGTGATATCACTCAGCGGCACGGGCGCCTGCGGGCGCATGAGGTCCTGAGGTCAACCCCCGGTACCCACAAAAAAAAAAAAAAAAGATTTCTAAAAGAAATGCCTTGCATACAGATAAACTTGTCTATATTCAGTGAGCATTACTTGTGTAAGGCCCTGAACTAGGCCCCCAGGGGTGCATCAGATCTGACAGGCAATGGCATCATCCCTGTGGCTATCTAGTACAGAGCCATCCCACCCCCGTACCCCACTCTTGGGTCCCTGTAGAGAACAGTGCTGAGGGCAGTCCTGCCCAGTGAAGCAGCTGGCACCAGAGAGTTGGCAGCTGGCCCAAGGGTGGGGGTGGAGAAGGTTGGGACTCAGAACTGGCAGCCAGCCAGGTTCACTCAGGTGCCCCAGCAGGCCCAGCCTTTAACCCTCCGGGGTCACTAGGCCCACTCAGCGAAGACGTCCTGATCTTAGACTGCACAGGGCAAAGCTCCAGTGGAGGGTGGTGACTCCAGCTGCACGTTGAACACATAAGGACATTGAAACCCAACAATGGGGGTGGCACGGTTGTAGTCACATAGCAGCAAAACCATCCCTTGAACACATGGGCTCTGGCTGTGGCTTCCTGTGATTGCCTGTTCTGCAGTTTGAAGTGCAGGGAGACAGGATCATTTTATTCTTCAGAAAGTTATAGGGGTCTTCTATGTGCCCCTCTTAGTGCAAGGTACTGGGGGAAGTTAAAATCAGCTTCTGATCTCAGGCGTTTACAGCATGGTGAGAGAAACATACAGCAACAAGTGGCCTACAGAATGGCAGTGCAGATGGAGCGACCCTGTGATGTGGATGACGGGGGAGGAACAGCAAGAGCACCGAGAGCCACAGCCTGAGCTGTGGGGCATGGAGTTACTCCCAGTGAAGTGGACATCTCAGTAGGATTCTAAAGGACCAGTAGGCAGAGACCAGGAGAGCATGCTCAATTGAAAGTCAGAGTTACACCACCCGTGACACATTATTGTGTCTACTATATTCGGGTCACTGTGAATGGTCCCCAAGGCTTGATCATACTGCTGGACAAAAGAAATGATGTGTAGGGACAGACCAGGAAGATGAAAAGGGCAGTGCCTCTGGCAGCATCAAAGCCCGAGCAGCTCTATACTGAAGAGTGCTTCACCACCCTCTCAGTCTTGGAGCTGGATGGAGGTCCTGATTTCTTTCGTATCAAGCTTCCTGCGGAGAATCTATGCACATTCCTTTTACAGAGTCCATTGAGGAGCCTTGCCTATTGATCTGTCTATTCTCTTAGGGATTTGGATTTTTTATCATCATAAAACTCGGGGTGTGGAAAAGGGCCTAAACTGATGATTGTAGGGAATGGAACTTTATTCAAGGTTTAGCCCCTGCAGCTCTTCATGAATTAATAACTCACTGATTTTTCAGTTCTTGGCAAGCTGTGACTTTCCTTCTCTATCCACAGGCCTGCTGAGTTAGCCACCAAGTACGCAAACTTTTCAGAGGGAGCTTGCAAGCCCGGCTACGCTTCAGCCTTGATGACTGCCATCTTCCCCCGGTAAGTGCTCTGATGTTTCCACTGACTAGACAACCTGGGTCATGGCCCAGGAGTCAGAAACCTGGTGGCTCACGGTGCCTCATGTTTTCCTGAAGAAACAAGATTCTGCTATAACTTCCTTCCTGTATTCAGAAATCTGCAGATGTCTGGAAAGGACTTGGCTTTTACCCAACTCTGCTGTATGCCTTTGCCATACCTTACCCTCTACTATGCCTCTTGGAGTTTTACATAGCAGTGCAGTTTTTTGGGGGGAGGGAGAAAGGAGGTAGAACCTCCATGGTCACCCCATGGAAACAAGGTATCTAGAAAAGCTAGCCATGCTCCTAGTCCTAGTATCAGTGGCCAAATAAAGCTGGGACCCACTAGCTGGCTTCAGGGAGGAATATTCAAATAGAGCAGGAACAGAATAATTTCTAAGGCTGACTGAGTTTTAGCACATTCCCTGTGTCCGTTTTGCATTCTGGAGCTCGTAATCAGAGGTGTCAGGCCTTCTGAAAGAATCTGTGCCTAACCACAGAGTTCCTTCTACCAAATGCCACCAATGGACCTTGATTACTGACCAGCCTTCCTTCTTTCCTGAAGCTTTGGCATAGAAAAAGGGCTGAAGAGCTGAGATCATCTTGTCTTATTTGGAGTGTCTTAAGAGTGTCAGGGTCATTTTATTCTTTTGGAAAATGATGGGAGCTTCTGATTCAAAGGGACTGGCAGAAGGGCTACTTAGGACCCTCTGGGTATTGGGATATAGTACTCAGACCACCATAGTAGTCTTTGGGGTGACTCTGCTCAGTGGCAGAAGGACTTGCCTCCCATCCTTAGAAGGCTGAGGTGAGGGCACACATTGTGCTTACAAAGGAATGCGGAGAAACAGCTGGCCCCAAGAACATCCAGGATATTTGGTTGTATGCTCATCTTGTTCAACATGAGCAGTCCCAGTTTAGCTCCTTATAGAAAGCAGGGGCTGTGCTGCCAAGTGCCTGCAGTTCAGATAGAGATCTGCCTGGGATCTGCTTTCTGAATTGACTCCAAATACTTTGTTTCCACTAGCTATTTATTGAGTGCCCCTAGATAAAGTGTTCTATATTTTTCCACGTGTTTTCACAAGCCTACACATCTCTGTCCCCTGGACTGATACCCATTGAGTTTTTGTTGACCTGTACATGTTTTTCCTACTTTTTCTAATTAAAAGTAATACAAGCATGTAGGGGAAAAATCTCAAATAATACAAAATGGTACTCCAGCCTCCTTCCCCAGAAGACAGCCAGTATTACCGTAAATGGGAACATGCAGGATTTATCGTTCTGTACCTTGCTTTTTACTCCCAAAAGTATATGGTAGAGATTATCTTTTTAGCAGCATATGTGGCTCAGTCTATCAACATCGTCATCATCATCATCATCGTCATCATTATTATTTGGTGCTAGAGATCAAACCCAGGGCCTTGTATGTACTCTCTACCTTGAGCTATACCCCCAGTCCTCTTCATCTCATTTTTAAAATGACCGCATACCATATAGTTGTATGAATATAACATAATTTTATTAAAGTTTATTGAAGTTTACATACAACAAAAGTTACATTTTAGTGTAGTTCTATGAATTTTGACACATGCATTCTTTGTGTAACCACAACAATCAATAGCACATTTCTAATATCCTCAGTAGTTTCCTTTGCTCTTTTGTAGTTAACCCCTCTCCCATTCCTAGCCTCTGGCATCCACTGATCTATTTTCTGTCCCAGAATGTCATATGAGTAGAATCGTGTAAAAGGTATCTACCCTTTTGAGTTGGTTACTTTCCTTTAGTGTAATGCATTTGTAATTTATACATGAGTTGTGTATATCAGTTAATTGTTCTTTTTTATTGCTGAGTAGTACTCCATTATGTGGATGTAACAAAGTCTATTTGTCTACTCAAAGGTCAAAATAAAAAGATATATGGGTTATTTTGGCAAATATAAATAAAGCCATTCTATATATACAGTGGTACCTTGGTTCACGAACTTAATTCTTTCCACAATTCTGGTTGCAGAATTCATTCCATGATTCTGGAATTGTGGAAAGAATTAATGCTTGCAATTCGGTTGCAGCCAGAATCATGGGACAAATTCTGCAACCAAAATCATGGAAAGAAGTTTGTGAACCTAGGTACTACTGTATTAGTACAGGTTTTTTTGTGCAAATGTTATGTGTTCATTTTTCTTGAGTAAATTCCTAAAGATGTATGTTAGCTTTCTGTCACTATGAAAGATATCCGGAATAAATAACTTAAAGGAGGAAAAATTTTTTTTTGGCTCACAGTTTCCAAAGTTTCAGTCCATGTAGAGCAAAGTGGCTCACCTCATGGCAGACAGAAATCAGAGAGAGAGCCTGACAGGAAAGTCCTGGGGACAAGATATAGTCCCGCAGGTCATGACCCTATGACCTGCTTCCTTCATTTAGGCTCCACTTCCTAAGTTTCCAACACCTCCCAAAAATGCCATCAAATTAGTGGCATTAACCCACTGATGACATTAAAGCTCTCATGATCCAGTTACTTTTTTAAGGCCTGACCTCTGAACACTGCTGTCCTGGAGATCAAGCCTTCAATACATGAGCTTATGGGGAACATTGCAGATTCAAACCATAACACACAGAGTGGCTAGGCCCTAGGTAAACTGTGTATCTGACTTTGTAAGAATCTACCACAGTGTTTTCCAAAGTGATTGTACTGTTTTGCTTTCTCATTAGCAATATATGAGAGTTCATTTGGTGTACATCCTTGCCATCAGCATTTAGATTTTAGCCATTTTAGTAGGTTTATAGTGGTATCTCACTGCAGTTTCAATGTTTTATTTTACTAATGATTGACCACATTAAGTATCTTTCCATGTGCTTATTTGGCATTCTTTCATCTTTATGGAACTGTCTATTCCAATCTGTTGCTGTTTTTTAATTGGTTGTCTTATTGAATTGTAAGAGTTCTTTAAATATTCCAGATAGAGAAGCCCTTTGTCACATGCTCATGACATGCAAATATTTTATCTTTCTTGACATTTTTAACCATGTATTTCACAGAGCAATTTTTAATATTGATAAAATACAACCGTCAGGTTTTTTTTTCTTTTATGAATTGTGCTTTTGATATTGTCTTAAGAACTCTTTCCCCAGTCCAAGATCAAAAGTTTTTTCCTTGTTTTATTCTAACATTTTTATAGCTTTAGCTCTGACATTTTAAGTCTGTGGCCCATTTTTTAATATAGTAAAATGTAAAAGCTGAGGATCCCTTTTCGTATACAGATGTTCAGTGTTCCAAAACCATCTGTTGAAGACTACTCTTTCTCCCATTGAATTACTTTGGCCGGTTTGTTAAAAACCACTTGAACATGTATGTGTGGGTATTCTGTTGAGCTGTGTCCGTCCATGTACCATTATCATACAGAACATGGACAATCATGTTTCCTGTTACTAAAGACAGTTTTATTTCTTCCTTTCCAATCTGGATGTCTCTGTCTCTTTTTTTCTCTTGCCTTACTGCCAGTAAGTACAATATTGAATAGGGAAGTTCTAATCCTCTAATCACATGCTTCATTCCCCTACTCGCCATCCTCCATCCTGAGGCTATCTAGGAGCCTGTCAGAAGTTACCTCATTAGAACAAAAGATGCTCCTGTCACTTAGGAAATTGCAAAGGCCTTAAAAGGTCTGAGTCAGGATCAAAGACCAAATATTACAACAAAAAGTTTTCCTAGTATTCCTGTCTGTAAGAGTTTTAGGAGGTCTGTGTTAGGAACCAGAGGCAGAGGAAGGTATATGTGCATATGTGCGTATATGCACATATGTATATGCATGTGTGTGTATATATGTATGTTTGTGTGTTTATATCACAGCTAGCATTTTTCATTGTGAAACTTTTTTTTTATCAAGAGTTTAATTTCTTTACTAGATATAGGGCTACTCAGTTTTTCCTATTCTGTAATAGTTTGTGTCTTTCAAGATAGTTTTGCATTTCATTTAAGTCATTGAATTTATTGGCATAAAATTGTTAATATTTCCTTATTATAATTGTCTTGGATCTCTGTTGAGGTCATTTCTATCATGCCTGATGTTGGTAATTTTAAACTTTTATCCCTTTTTCCTAATCTATTCAGTTAGAGGATTGTCATTTTTTATTGATCTCAAAGAACTAGATTTTGGTTTTGTTGGTACTTTCTTGTCTATTGATATTTTTTTCCACTATAAGGTTCACTACTGCTCTTATCTCTGTTATTTCCCATCTGTCTCTTATTTGGAATTTGACTTATTATTGTCTGTTTCTTAGGATAGAAAGTTAGAGCACTGATTTGATTCCTTTGGATGCTATAAATTTCCCTTTTCCCACATGCCACAAATTTTGACCAGTTGTTTTTTATTTTTATTGCGTTAAAATATTTTCTAATTTCACTTGTGATTTCTACTTTGACTGGTAAGTTCCTTTCAAGTGTTTTGCTTAATTTCCAAATATTTGAGGTTGTTTGAGATTTCTCGTGTTTGTGTGATCAGAATCTACTTTATATAACTTTTAATACTTTTAAATTGACTGAGAACTGAGTTATCAGACAAAATATAGTCTATCTTGATGAATATTCTATGTGCACTTGAGAAGAAAATATTTCTGCTATAACTGGGTATTCTATAAATGACAATTAGATGAGGTTGGTTGATAGTGTTTGTCAAGTCTTCTATATCTTTACTGGTTTTCTCACTAATTCTAGCAGTTGTTGACAGCAGAGTGTTGAAGTCCTCATTTATCAGTTTTTTGCTATATGTCTTTAGAAGTTTTGTCATTTGGTGTATGTACATTTAGGGTTGATATATCAAATTCCCAGTAGGTTCCTTCATTATTTTGAAATGTCTTTTGTCCCCTGGCAGTAATTCTTCTGAAACCTTCCTTGTCTGATATTACTATAACTACTCCAGCCTTTTTAAAATTAGCTTTATCAAGGCACATTTTTACCATCCGTTTACATTGTGGGAAGGAATATGTTTGCATTTGCTCTTTTTTTTTTTAATATGTGGGTACTGGGAGTCGAACTCAGGACCTCACACTTGCCAGGCAGGTGCTTATGCCACTGAGCTATATCACCAGCCCTGCATTTGCTCTTGAATCATCACAGGAATGGTTGGGCAGTAGGCCATCCTTTTGCTTTTTTTTAATCTATTCATGTATACATTTAAACTGGATTTTGTGTAGAAAGCATGTAAAAAGCATGTAGGTGAGTCATGCTTTTTAATTCAGTCTTACAATGTCCATCTTTTATTGGGTGCTTATTACATTTACATAGTATTTACATATAACTGTTGATATGTTTGTGTTTAAGTCTACCATGTTGCTATTAGTTTCCTATTTGTTCTTTTTTTTCTTTTCTTGCCTCCTTTTGATGCTTTATGATTTTATTTTACCTTCACTTATTTGCTTAACTGCTATACCTTTTTACATTTTTCACAGTTACTTTATTTTATTTTATCTTTTTGTGGGTACCGGGGGTCGAACTCAGGACCTCATACGCCAGCAGGTGCCCGTGCCACTGAGCAATATCACTGGCCCTTTTTTCGTATGTGGGTACCGGGAGTTGAACTCAGGACCTCGCGCTTGCCAGGCAGGTGCTTATGCCGCTGAGCCATCTCACCGGCCCCACAGTTACTTTAGAATTAACATTCTATATCTTTTATTTATAATACTATTTTCAAATAACACTTAAGAGCATGACAGCCTTACAGTATTACACTTTCGTTTCCCTCTTGCATCCTTTGCACTGTCTTATACATTTTTCAACTATATTATATTCTATTTTATGCAGTCAGTTATCTAAAGTGATTTAAAAATGAGGGGGGAAGCAACCTATGGAATAGAAGAAAATAGTTGTAAATCCTGTATCTGATTAGGGGTTGATATCTAAAATACATAGAGAACTCCTAAAATTCAGCAACAACAACGAAAAGCAAATTGATTTAAAAATGCAAATAACTTGAATAGGCACTTCAAAAAAGAAGATATACAAATGGCCAACAAGCACATGAAAAGATGTTCAGCATCGCTAATCATTAGGGAAATTTACATTAAAATCACAGTGAGATACCACAGCCCACCCATTAGGGTGGTTACTATCCAAAAAGCAGAAAATAACAAGTGCTGACAAGGATGTAGAGCAATTAGCCCTTGTGTACTATTAGTAGAAATGTAGAATGGTGCAGCCACTATAGAAAGCAATATGACATTTCCTGAAAATTTGAAAATAGAATATCATATGAAACAGCAGTTCCACTTCTGGGTATATACCAAAAATAACAGACTCTCAAAGAAATATTTGTACTCCAAGCTCATAGCAGCATTATTCATAATTGCCAAAAGGTAGAAATAACCCATGTCCATCAACAGATGAAGGGACAAACAAAATGTGGTGTATATACACTGAAACATTATTCAGCCTGAAAAAGGAGAGAAATTCAAGACATCTTCACAGCAATGTGAATATACTTAATACTACTAAAATATATACTTAAACAGAGCTAAGATGGGTGAAAGCCCCTCGGCAGTGAGACTGTGCACTGTGCCCAGTGCCATTAACCCTCACTCGAGACATGCAGAGAGGACATAAAGACAGCCATTTTGGATGTTCTTCAACTTCAGTGCTCAGGAAGACTGCATTTTTAGACCCCATTGTGAGGAAGAGCCATTGAAAAGGTCATGACTTAAAGAGGAGTAGAGCTAAGTAATTGGGAAAATGCTTTCTCTTTAAACAGATGAACTAGACTCCAGAGATAATCTAGAAAATGTTGAACATGTTATAAGAGAGTTCATTAGCCATGTAGACTTAACTATAAAACAGGTGCTGTTTGAAGATGGAAGATGCTGATGGAAGACTTCTTGGCCTTAGAGTTAGAGGAACTGTATAAGTGGGGTTGGTCACAAAATAAAATTGCTGAAGTAAATGCAAAACAAGAAGAATTCTCACAGAATGTAGAGGAAAAGGCCAAAGAAATTAAGACATGAAAAGAGGAGAAAAAGAGATGTAGAGACCCTGTCCAGGAGTTATAATCTATGTGTAATAGGAATAACTGCATCAGGACAAAGCAAACGAAGATGAAATGATGATTAAGGAACTAATTGAAGAAAACTTTCCAGAGTTAAAGAATTAAGTCAGCCTGCAAATGAAGAAGACTCACAGGGTAACTTAAAATTTAGTGAAAAGAAAGCAGCACCTAGACATATCCTAGTGATTTTTTACCTTTTTTTTTTTTTTTTTTTTTTTTTTTTTTGAGACAGGTTCTCACTATGTAGTTCAGGCTGACCTTAAACTTACTATGCAGCCCAGGGTGGCCTCGAACTCACAGTGATCCTCCTGCCCCAGTCTCCTGAGTACTGGTATTACAGGCATGTGCCACCACACCTGGCTTCCTAGTGACTTTTTAAAATTTCAAGACTACCAGAGCTGAAACACATCTTCAAACAAAGGGACTTAATAGATAGCTACAGAGTGCTCTACAGTACTACAATGTAAAACACATTTTTCTCAGCAGCACATAGACTTTCTCCAAAACAGACCATATACGGATCATAAAGCCTGCTTAAACCAATACGAAGAATCAAAATCATCCCATGTATACTATGAGATCATCATGCGCTGAACTAAAAAGCAACTGTAAAAGAAACCACAGACTTCAAGACTTTTACCTATTTAATCTTCCAGCAGGTTAAGTGTTTCCATTTTAATATTTAGGCCTTTGATCCATTTTGATTTTATTTTAGTTCAGGTGAAAGTTATGGGTCAACTGATTCAATCTTCTGTGTGTAGATGGCCAGTTTTCCCAGAACCTTTTATTAAAGAGGCTATCTTTCCTCCAGTGTAGGTTTTTGGCCCCTTTGTCAAAGATCAAATAGCTGAATGTGCTTGAGGTTGTTTCTGCATCCTCTATTCTGTTCCTTTGATCCTCATGTCTGTTTTTGTGCCAGTACCATGCTGTTTTATTCACTGTAGCTCTATAATTTAACTTCACATCAGGGATTGTGATGCCTCCTGCTTTTTCCTTGTTACCCAGGGTTGATTTTGCTTTTCTGGGTCTCTTTTGGTTCCATATGAATTGTAGGATTGTTTTTTCTAGTTTTGTAAAGAATGCTGTTGGTATTTTGTGATTGCATTAAATCTATATATAAGTTTTAAAAAAAAAATTTCAAGGCTAAAGAAAAAATTTTGCAAGTATTCAGACAGAGAAAGCAGGTTACCTGTAAAGGGGCAAAACTTAAACTGACCTCAGATTTTTCTCTTGTAATTCTAAATGCCAGAAGACAATGGAAGTGATCTCACAGATCACTTATACTCTAGTGTGTGTCTTTTGATTTTTTTTCACTCTTCTTAGTTTCAGACAGCCGATATTGCTATATCTTCATATCCACTGATTTTTCTTTTGCAGTGTCTAATCATCTACACCCAAGTTCTTGGTAGCACTTTTCATAATCTCTAAATGGTAGAAATAACCTGTGTCCATCTGGTGTACTTTTATTTCAGATATTGTTTTTAATCTCTCTAAGTGCCACTTAAGTCTCTTTATCTTCTGTTTCATTATTATGTTCATTTTTTAAACAAATAGAATATATTTAAAAGGCCTATTTTAACATCCTTGTTAGCTAATTCCATCACCTATCATATCTGGGTTGGTTTCTATTGATTGGTTCCTCTCTTGCACACCTGTATTTTTCTGGTTCTTTGCATGTCTGGTAATTGGGGTGGGGGCAATAATTTTCACTGGGTTCCATACATGTGAATTTTACATTTTTCAGGTCTAGATTTTGTTGTAGTCCTTTAAATAATGCTAGCTTTTGGTTGGGTATGTTGCTAAGTTACTCTGAGTTAGTTGTTGCCCTTTGAGGCTCAATTTTAATATTGTTAGGGCCTTTTGTCTATAGCTAATTCATCCTCATTCCTATTGCAGAATCCTTCTGAGAAAGCTACTGGACTATGAGGCAATTCCATGGTGGCTGATTCATTTCCACTCTGGTTTATGTGAATACAAATAATTCCTAGTCGTATGTGAGCACCAGAAATTGTTTGACCTACTTCTTCCTGGTGGTTCTTTCCTTAGCCTCCAAGTTTCCCTGTACACATACAGATCAGTATTTGGCCTCCTAAACTTTGACCTGTTTTCTCAACTCAAAAAGACTGCTGTGTCCTATTTAGAGTCCCTATCTCTGAGCTGCAGTTGGACACTTGTCGCCAGGCAGTAAGCTGGGCAATTATGGGGTTCCTCATTTGTTTTCTTTTTCTTGGGGCAGCTCTGCACTACTTGTTATCCAGAGTCTGAAAATTACCATTGCATATATTTTGACTCGTTTTCTAGTTGTTTAATGTAGGAAGAAAAATTCTGACTTTATTATTCCATAATGGCTGGAAGTAAAAGTCATCTCATTCTTTTTTATGTAGCATCCCATCATACAAGTGTATTGTAGTTCAGTTTATCTGTTCCCCATTGATGGGGAATTTAGGCAGTTCTCAAACTTTACTATTGGAAATATTACTTCAGTGAACAGCCTTTTCTGTACATCACTTCTCATACATGAAGATTATCTAGAATAAGGGCTATCTCTAGGTCAGAAGTTATAGGCATTTTTAATTTTGAAAGTTACTAGCAAATAGTCCTCCATACCAGTTATTGAATTTATTTGCACATGTAATTTATAATGGCCCCTTCCTCTTGTTTTCTTCTGTTATCTTTACAGTTTTATTATTTACATTTTAATTGTTAATCCATCATTTTGGGTTTTGACTTTTGGTGCTATGAATGCTATTGAGATCTAGGTTTCTTTATTTTTTTCCATGGGGGTAGCCACTATTTCTTGATATTTTGACAAAAATAACACTAAATAAATTTAAAAGTTTGATTTTTATGGTGTCAATATTTTGGCAGAAAAGGTCTTAATGCAACCATTTTGGTGTGGTAATTTTCACATAACCTAAAAAACCAATCCGTTAAGTCTGTATCTTTTTGTTTTGTTTTTCTAAACAAGCACTGCATGAAATATACATTCTCTTCCTAAGCCTCAGTCCTCCCTCAGTTCACCCAGTCACTGACTCCACACCTGGTGCAGACTGGGGAGCAGAGAGTAAAAAGGAAGGGGACTGACGTGCCGGCCTGTCTGAGCAGCGTAGTCCTGCTGCTCCATGAAGCCAGCCTGCGCCCTGTCAGACCTTGATGCTGTCTGCTGGCAAGGCCTCCTTCCCTCCCTTGGGCCCTGCCTACCTGGGTACAGCTTCCTCTGATGAGAGAGATGGGGAGGGAGATGAGGAGAGATGGGGATTGACTGCAAAGAAACTCAGATTTATTGAGCACCTGCCCTGCTCTAAGCTTCAGATAAAGGCTTTTTAACTGTTTGGTCCCATGGAGTGGAAAAGTGTCCCCTTGTCTCCACCCCTGCATATGCTAGTCACTGCTTTCTCAACCTGTACTACCACAGTGTCCACGTGTAGCTCTGTTATTGTACTTGTTACTATTTACTGATATTTGTATTCCTGTGGCAATCTGTGAACTTCTTAGCACAAAGACATGGTCTTGTTCGTGGATGCCAACACCTGACAGAGCCCTTAGCCCATAGTAGATATTTAATATTTGTTTTATGAATGCATATTAATTTCTGCCTCTAGAGACTGAGAGACTGGGGATGTGAGAAATCTTGATAAGACATTCTTTTAGGGGAGAGTTGCTGAAGAAAAATAATTATTATGACATATTCCAATAATGCTCCATTGAAAAGAGATTTGGAGACAGAAATTTCTCATAATTTTCTTAATAGACTGTGTGATTTTGGAAAAATCTGAACATTATTTAAGTCATTAGTCAAGAAAATGAAGTGAGATGATATATCTTAGGGCTGTAAATGTGTTAGATCATTCCAGCAAAGTTTAATGTTAGATGCTTAGAAGAATTCTGTTCTTTAATGACATTCATTACAATTAAGTTTTTGGGAGAAGTATAATAGGTCACAGAAAACACTTTAAGTGTTGATTTAAAGAAAAAATATAATTCATTTGAGTATAATTTGTATCAGAACCATAACTGGCATACCTCATTTTCCTAGCAGTACTTCACTTCATATATTTGAGTAGTTTTTTGTGCTTTGGCAAAAGACGTGCTGAGTATCTTGTCTTTTAGATGGTGATCAGGGGGCCCAGTCAGTACTGAGGAGGTTCCCCAGGTGAAACCTGTGGCAGCAGCTTCTGCAGAAAGCAGGGCCCTAATCCATGCCATGTATGTGCTGCAGAGCAGTAACAGTAGCAGCCCGTAATGGCCAATATCACCTATTGAGAGTGTACTTCCTATCAGGCCCTGTGCTAAAACTTTTCCCTATTTCTTCTGTTTTAATCCTCCAGACAATCATATAAGATAAGTGTTGTTATTAGTCCAGCTTTAAATATGAGGAAATGGAGGCAGAGAGAAGTCAAGCAATTTTCCTGAGGTAGCACAGATAGGAAGTGATGAAACCACATTTTGGAAACAAGCACTGTGATCATAGAACCCACGTGCTTAACTTCTGCGCACTGCCTCCTCTCACAGGCAAGTGGCTGGTGGCCAGAGTACAGAGGCCTACCAGATGCCTAGTGGTGACTAACAAGGTCTTGATGTGGAAATTGTCCTCTTGCCAATCTGAATCTCTTGAGACACACTTTGCTTTAGGAAGGCCAAGGATGCGCAGTTCTGTGATTCTTATCATGCTAGAGAAGCAATGCTGTGGTCAAAACTGGCTGTGATTCCTAGCGTGGAAGGATGGCCTTTGAACCTCGCAGAGTTCTCTGTGGTAGGAAGTCTGGAGTGTTGACTCAGTCCCGGCT
The DNA here is from genome assembly GCA_028451465.1 of Erethizon dorsatum. Classification (NCBI taxonomy): domain Eukaryota; kingdom Metazoa; phylum Chordata; class Mammalia; order Rodentia; family Erethizontidae; genus Erethizon; species Erethizon dorsatum. The sequence goes on along the minus strand of CM051827.1, from coordinate 99,821,783 downwards.
TCCTGTTTCAGGACCCTTGCGTGAGAAGGTACAGGAGGCCTATTGCACTTTCCTGAGGGCTTTGACGCTTGTGGCCTTCTGGCCAGGGTAGCTGGGTATCTGGTATCCCTGCATTCCAGAAGCTCTTCCTGAGAAGGATCCTGGGATTTTTAGCATTACAACTCCCTGGAGGGGTGGTAGGACTGAGAGGCATTCTTGCTAAGCTTTGCCCCATACCAAAAATTACAGAGAACGGAGCACTGTCCTCTTCTCCACTTTGGCAGAATCACTATCCTTCCAGCCATGGAGCAAGAGCAGCACAGATCCCTCCCCTGCCAGGAGTGAGATAAGGATGCACCACAGTGCCTACTCCTTTCTTCTTGTCCTTCTAACTGCATTTCTGTGGTCTGGCTGCTGCCTCCACCCCCATCACCTGAAGCAAAGCCCTGGTGACAAATGCAGTGGGAAGGTAGACCTTCTTTTATGATGATGGCTCTTCCTCTGTTTCGGAACTTACTCTCCTCACTAATTCTTCATCTGCAGTCCTTCCCAGTTCTCCAACCCCTCTGATGGTTCCTTCACAGTCTCTACTGCAGTCAGCCTTCCCCTGTGCCCATCTGTCAGTGTTGGTGTTTCCACTGTTTGAGTCAGCCCTCCTCTCTTCTCACTCCCACACTTGAGGTAACACATGAGTGCTGATGACTCAAATCTGTTTCCCTACTGATCTTGAACCCAAAGAGTCAACTTCCTGCTGGACAGATCCACTTGGATAAATCAGAAGCACCTCAAATTAAGTGTCCCCCGAATTTCCAAAAACCAAATCAATCCATATTGCCTATTTCAGTAAATAACAACTCTCCACTCTCTTCTGAACCAGAAATCTGACTTCTTTCTCCTTACCCTCTCAAATATCCAAGCAGCCATTAAGTCCCAACATGTCTGTAATGTCCTATAATATCTGTTCTCAGAAGTCAACCCCTTCACCCATGCCCTAGTCCTTTAACCTCTCCCACTCCTCGGGGACCTCCCTGTATCTATATTCTCTTTAATGGCTCCTTCAAGTCACTATTTAATCATGCTCAGATTTCTCTTATCTATGAAAAAATTGCCACATCAACTCTGCCTATTATGCTACAAACATAGTAATAATAGCTACCATTTCATTCATTCACCAAAGTATCAGACATTTTTCTAGGTGCTAGAGTGTCAGCATGTATAAGATGCATAAAATCTCTCCTCTCAGAGGGTATATCCCGCTGTGGACACAGATAACCTGTGTGCATAAAATGTTGGACACTTACTCTGTGCCAGCCATGTACTAAGCACTATAGATTTATGGCCTCCATCAGCCTTGTAACGACCCTGTGAAATAAGTGTTGTTGTGCCCATTTTATGAATGAAAAAACTGTAACTTACCCAAGATCCCAGTAACACAGAGCCAAGAATCAAATTCACCAACCCATATGTCCTGCTGAATCATGGCTCTAAACCGTGCAGCTACAGAGCAATGCAAACTCCTTTTGTTTGGAGGGAATATTAAATGTTTTTGGTACGTACCTCCTATAGTGAAATCCTTGGATACTGGGCCTTTCCTCCAGGGAGAGAAAGAGTGCCCAGTAACTAAATACTAAAGCTTCTCTGCAGAATGTGCCAGGGTAGCCTGCATGGGCTGACAGACTACATACCTGTCCTTGACCTGAACTCCAGTTTGAAGCTGGAGGAATTGCTATTTGTATTCTGTTGGCTCTTCTGCCATCCATTTTACCCCATATATTCCTTAGTATCAGATGTTCTAGCCTCCCCTGAGAACCAGTCCATTTTTTGTTTTTAAACTATAGTACTTTGTCATAGTTTACCCCTTCTGCTTCCTCCCCTATTTAAGGAACTCAGCACCCCCAGTATCCTATAGCTGTACCCTCTGTCTATAGCTCTGTCTTCCAACTCTCATAGGTGAGGCTGTGATAAGATGGCCAGAAGTTTTGTTTTCTTTGGAAAAACCTCCTTCTGCAGAGGCTTAAGGGCCCATACTGCTTTGCACAGGTGAATATTATAGACCCATCTACTGAGCTTGCCCTGGTTATGAATTTATGTTCTGCAGGGAAAGTGCTAGACCTCAGCCTCCTTCTTATTTCTGACAATATCAGAGTGCATCTTTTCTCCTGCCCAAGTCAGGACCTGAAGAGCCCATCCTAATCTCCTATAATTCTCCCTGAAGGTGAGGCCAGCTAGAGCCTCCATAGAGCTCCCCAGGGAGGGCATTGGTCACTTTGGAGTCTGCTGTGTGCTGTGGAACCAAAAGTGATATGAGCTGGCCTGCAACAGTGTTTTTGAGAAACTTAAGAATAAGGTTTTGGAAACATCTGTAACAATTAGAATGTAATGAATTTAAATGAATTTGATCATTTAAAAATGGGACTTACATTTTATATGTGTATTTAATTTTTCAACTGATTTCTTTTTATTATATGCTATGCAGTGATCATTCTGTGACAGAATTGAAATTTAAAAAGAAAGCCATCTAGTCCTTCCCAGATGGTTGAGAAGCATTGGGCTGTAGTGGAAGCATACAAGCTTCAGAAGCAAATGGGGGGCCAGGGATATAGCTCAGCGGCACAGCAGCTGCCTGGCAAGTGCAAGGTCCTGAGTTCGATTCCTGGCACCAAAAAAAAAAAAAAAAAGCAAATGGGGCTGGGTGGGTCTAACCTCTCTGAACTTCCCTTTCCCCATCTGCACCAACTACCCAGGGCTAAGGAGGACAGTACATGAGACAAACACGTATACAGGCCATGTGCTCTGGAGCAGTGATAGCGGTGGAGCAATGAGAGGTTGGCTGCTGAAGGTGATGCCTGATCTATGCTGGGAAAGATGGGGCTCCAAGAGCAAGACCAGATGCTGGTGGAGGCAGCCTCTTCGTTTGCAGACCCAGCTCCGGGCTCTCTGGCTGGAGAGCAGGTGCCCTGGAGGTGCTTAGCAGCATCGTCCCTGGTGAAAGCAGGCAGGCAGGCTGCATTCCTGTGGTATTTGAAGTTGATCTTACCAGATTAGCAACTTTACTTTCCTTGGTTCAGGTACAAGATCCCCACGTGTGGAGCTCTGATGATTGCAAAGAGCAAAAGCTGGTGAAAGCACAGAACTGATCCGGGCCCTTCTCCCAAGCTGTGTGAGGCTCTAGGCCAGAAACAGCCCTGCGCAGGCTTCTCAGTGAGAGCCACGGGCCCATTCTTGGCTCCACCCCCACTCATCCCAGGGATGAGGCTGTAGCTCTGCGGAGAGCAGGATGCTGACACCTTTAGGAAGCTGTCCTGCTTTTCCTGACTGGCTGCACGTGGAGAGGTAGGTCACCGTGTGACTGGCCTCCCTGGATAAATAGCCAGAGCTAGAGGGGAGAAGCATGGCTGAGGCCTCACCTGTCCTGAGTGGCTGCGGGACACCTCACATGCTCCTCACGCCCTGTTATGGGAGCTGTCTGCTGTCCGCCCCAACACACACGGAGTCCAGCTCTGGGCAAATGAAGTCACCACAGAGGAGCCCCTGGTCAGGAAAACACACACTGACTGGTAGCAGTATCATGGAGACAGGCCTGTTGACAGCTGGCTGTGACATCTTTGCACCTCCTGTGTTGGGACAGACCCATCCTCTGCCCCTGGGTTCCAAGAGCTTAGACAAGGTTTCCAACAACAGGACAACTTGAGAACATAGCTGGGAAAGAGACAAGGTGGTGTTGCACCTTCACTGTGCTGCTCAGCCCTGCAGATAAGAGTATCTGGGCAAAGGGCCAGCTGCAGAGCTTGCTCTGAGAAGGAAACGCCCAAATGGGCAAGACCACTGAATGGGCAAGGCATGTGCTTAGGGCCTGGGTTTTGAAACCAGCTCTGTGGGGCCTGGTTAGGGTCGGCTCAGTGCCTCCTGCTTCCACTGGCCCTGCTCTCTTTCAGTCAGGGTGACTGATCAGTGAGCTTCTGTCCAAGTAAAAGGCTGTCTCCCCCTCATCTCCCCATCTTCCCCATCCACCCTCATGCACACTGCAAGACCAGCAGGAGGGATTAGGTGCAGGGTGCTTTTCACCATCTTCAACCTCCTGCCCAGCTCAAAGTCTGTTGCATGTACAGGTGCCCTGATAGGCAGGCCCCTTCCCCCAGTGGGTTTTTCTCCATGCCTCCACTAGCCCTGAGGGAGAATGACCACTGGTTGGGGTAGGTTCCATGAGCATGTGATTCCCTGTGCTAAGAATCCCCTGGCAGAAGCAGACTTTTACTTAACATGGTCAGTAGCTGGCTCCAGTGGAATCAGTTCTGCTTGTTGTTTGGCCTTCCTAGAGCAGAATGAAGAAAACTGCGAGAGACAGTAGAACAGAGCACAGCAAACTATTCCTACCCAACCCCAGCACTGGAGGCTTGAGGAAGACTTCTTATCTGTGAGACTGCACTCCTGACCCACCTCTTTCTCCAGCGGGCTCCAGAAAAGTTGCTGATCTTCACAGAGATGCATTCCTTTGTTGCCACTCAGATTATTGGGAGAAAACATAGGGTTCAGGAACTGTAGGCTGGCCATGAAGAGCCGTCAGCACAGGCCCAGTTGCACACAGGCTACAGGTTCAGAAGAAAAGGCAAGTGTGACTTTGTCCAGCTCCATTCCAGGCGTCATTCGTGAACTCTAGAGAATTCAGTAAGGGAAGAAAGAAGAGCCAGTCGGTCTCTGCCACACATGTGCATCTCAGGGTCAGCCTCTGTAGGCAGCAGGTCTCTTCCTTTTCCTGCCATTAGCCTCTTTCAGGGTGGGGCTTGGGAGCTGGTTGCAGAAATGGTAGCCTAGGGACTTGGGGCTACAAAGGTTATAGCCACCATGTTTCCTCCAGCTGAAGGATGCTCAACCCCTGCCCTAGCCATGACTAGAATAATAGCTGGCAACGTTTCAAAACTTTTCTGAAGTTGGGCCTGGATTTCAGGAAACAGGGAGCTCTGTAGCTGGGCAGAAGTGGTCTGGCCATGCTCAGACTGTCATCTCTTGGCACTGCAACGAGGCTGGTCGAGGAAAGTGGGGAACAGTGCTTTTTCCTCCTGACCTCACCATTAGGTCATTGATCTTTGTGGTTGGAGCTGGGCCAGTGCCCATGCCAGGCTCACAGCATCTCATTCATGCTGTCTCAGCAAAGGCCTCCCCTTCCTCAGTCTATGCAAGTGAAAAGAGCTTAGGCTTTGGAGTCACGCGAACCTGAGTTTCAATCCCAGTTTCTACCTAACTAGATATGTGACTTTGGGCAGGTTCCTTAGTGAAGCTGAGCTTCAGCCTCCTCGTCAGCATAATGGAAATTGCCATTTCTACCCCATGGGCAGTTGGGATTATGTCCATGTAGTATTTGGCTGGTGCCTGCTCTGCAGTTAGTGCTCAGTCAGGGGAAGGAAGTGCTGTTGCTGTTTTCTCCTTCCACCCTACCTGCCTCCACTCTGCAGACACCTTCCAGTAATAGATTGTGACCAGGAGCTGTTGGGACTTGTGTAGACTGTGCACATAGGCCCAGGTGATTGGCGTTTGTTGTTATAGGAATGCTGCCATTTACTGGGAAGTTTGGCTACTGGCAGCTCTAGTCACATAGGATGGAACCGATAACTTGTAATTTAGTTTTTGTTTTGTTTTGTTTTAAAGCCTTCTGACCACCCTACAGAGCTGTCATGGCACCAGGGAATGGATGTCTCCTTGTACCTGCCCCCAGGTGACATATAAAAACAATAGTCTTTTATACCTGTGCCTTGTCTATCTGGGAATATGTTGCTGCGATCTTGGGCTTAAGAGCCAGTGCTTTTACTTCAGCAAGCAACTGGGATGTTGTTGTCACCAGTCACTGCAGTCTTTGCTCATGCAACAGCCGTGGCAGGTTCTCCCCTCAGCAGGGACCCAGACAAGGCGAGCAGTGGGCTGGGTGGGCTGTCCCTGCACATGTGCTTCTTGCACTGTTCCTTTGTACCTTCTCCACTCTAAAACTCCAACTCAGATGTCACCTCCTCTGTGAAGCCTTTCCCACCCTGGGGTTCCCACAGCTCTTATGCATCCTAGCTGTACCACTTCTGTGTGCACTGCACTGTAGCTCCCTCCTGGGTCCTCCACTCATTCTTGTCTAGTTTTCATCTTTAATTTACACCTCTCACTGACTGACTGAACTAGGGACAGCTCCTAATTTCCTGGCCTTTATCTGTCCTATTGCCACACTCCTTGCGGCTGGCTTAGGCTTGGAGAGGAGGCAAAAGTGGAGGTCCTGATTTTCTACTCATGCACTCTGCAGCGCCCAAGCCCACTGTGCTGCTGAGCACCGCATTCTGGGCTTCCTGCCCAGAGGTGGCACCACCAGCATCAACAGGGTGAAGAATCTATAATGACTCTGAGGATATATTAAGTTCTAGGTCCTTCTTCCAGTTCGATGGGCTGCCTCAGTGAGCTCAAATAATCAGGGATTGTGTGCCTGTTTGTTCTTGTGGTGCATTTTTACTGAGTGCCTGGCTGTGCCCAAACACTGGGGAGATGGTTTCGAAAAATGCAGACAGGGCCCCAACTCAGCATCTGGGGGAGGTAAACCAAAGTTGTGGCTCAGAGTTCTGCTGACGTTCAGGGCAGGGTAAAAAGTGAGGGACTTGGCCCAGGATCTCCTCACCAGTGCATCCCAGAACCTGGTCCAGAACTAGCTATGACACATGCTGTTGCTGAGTGAGTGGGGCCGTGGGGAGGCCCCAAGCCTCCCTGTCACACAGTAGCTCTGTAGACTATGGCAGGAACCAGAGGGTGACAGCTTGGAGCCTCAGCAAAACTGGCTTGTAAATGACTTTGCATGGACCAGGGTTATAGATAAACAGGAATGACATCTGAAAAGACTCTTCTGAGCCAGTCTTGACACATGCACCCAAGTCAAGCCCAGACAAAAGACTGTTGATGACATTTCTTCTGCCCAAGTCACGAAAAGCTTCAGACTGAGGGGGAGCAATTTTTGCTTCAGTAATTCATAGACCATAAAGAATGAAGAATCACTAGAAGAAAGTGTGGCTCCCTGCATAGGATATGTCTACACAGCCGGTGGGCTTAATTCTAGGAGCCTCCTGCAGCTAATACCTTCAGGGCATAGGACAAAGCATCAGCTACCTATGTAGGGGCTGGAACCTGTCCTCCAGCCAAATAGGTCCCTCTGAGTACCCCATCTGGACCCAAAGAATGGTGACTGCTTGCACTACTCTTAAGCCTCAGGAATGCTAGGTAGATTTTGCTGTTTCCCTAGCTCCTGAGCACCCACTCTCTCTCAAGCCCTAAGTAGAGCCCTGGGGGACAGTGACAAATAAGAACTAGCTGCTGCTTTGCAGGAGCCACAGTGAGTAGGCAGTATGATGACAGCAAGGACAAAGCAAGCACAGGGAGCTGTGCATGCTCCCATAAGGGCATCTAAGCAAACTCTAGGCAAGGAAGTCTTCCTAGGGGAGGTGACACCTGTGCCTGCTGCTGGTGGGAAATTAAAAACTGTCCTGTTACCACTCACACCATGGACCCCTGAAGCATTTACTGCTGGAGAAGCCTGCAGCCCTTACAGACTCAGAGAGTGGTTTGGGGAGCTGCTGGGTTACCCTACATTGCATGGCCCTGGAGAAGGAGCCCAGCCTACGTTGTGCCCATCCAGGCTTCTGCTGTAACAGTGCTATCTTGAGACTGCTCGCACCCATGGTCTTATAAAGAGCAGGACGTGTGCTCTCGGTAGCTCAGCTAACCCAACCCTGGAAAGGAGCCAGATGGCTCTGCCTACCTTCCCATGGCCCAAGAAACACCTGGGCAAACCCACCCGAGCAGCTTGGCTTACATAAAGACCTATAACCACCCCCTGAACAACAGTTGGGGATCCTGCCTACCCTCCCACTACTCTGAAAGTAGCCAAGAAGTCTCACTCACAAGCCTCAGCCCGGAAAGCATCAAGGCAGTCAGCTCTGAGCAGCTTGGCCCACTGAGGCCCCCAGGAAGCATCCAGGTGTCCCTACCTACCCACCCATGACCTGGTCAGTCGCTGAGGGCCCTAGAAGCATCTGGGTAGCCTTGCCCATCCTCTTGAAGCTCCAAGAAGCAGTTAAGGAGCCTGATCTTAGAAGCTGAACCTATCCACCTTTGACTCTGGGAAGCAGCTGGTAGCCTGCCCTGAACAGATTGGTCCCTGGAGGCCCCACAAAGTTACCTGCTTACCTCTCAGACTCTTGACAGTTGCTCCTTCTAAGTCCACTGGTCCAGCCTGGCCCCTGTGCATTCCTCAGACAGACAGGAAACCAGCCCAACTACAGTAAGTCTCCAACTTATAAACAAGTTCCATTCTAGGAGAATTGTTTGTAAGTCGGATTCATTTGTAAGTTGACAAAGTGAGTCTTATACAGTATTCCTGTGGAAGTTCGCAACACAAATGTTCGTAAGTCAGGGACTTACTGTATAGGACATACTGGGCCCTGTTTGGGCCCACCAGGGCTCTCCAGCCCCACACAACTCTTAGAAATTGACAGGGACCCCACGTTCACACCTAGGTACACGTTACCCAGAGCTGCCAGTGAACCTACCCCACCTAAAAGAGATATATCACACCTGGGAGTTCAGTCCCACAATCCTTGCAGCCCAGGGCACAAAGATAAACGTATACATTATTGACGTTGGTAATATCTGAAGATACTTTATTAAAGCACTCATGAGCTGGGCGTGGTGGTGCACATCTGTAATCCCAGCACTCAGGAGGTTGAGGCAGGAGGATTGACATGAGTTTGAGGCTACCCTCGGCTACATAGCAAGTTCAAGGTCAGCCGGGACTACATAGCAAGACCCTGTCTCAAGAAAACAACAACAGGGCCGCTGAGACGGCTCAGCGGCTTAAGCGCCTGCCTTGCAAGCGCGAAGGCCCGAGTTCGACTCCCGGAACCCACATACGAAAAAGGGGCCGGTGATATCGCTCAGTGGCACGGGCGCCTGCTGGCGCGCGAGGTCCTGAGGTCGTCCCCCCGGTACCCACAAAAAAAAAAAAAAAAAAAGAAAACAACAACAATAACAAAAAGCACTCATGTGGAACCAAAGCCAACTCAGCCTATTCATACAACATCCTAGAACCCTCTAGAACACATCACCAGGAGAAAATCTTTTATTGCATATAAAATTGGTAGAAGCAACTGATTTACCAATTGCACAAATAACAATAGGAGACAAAAAGGATGGAAAAACAGAGAATAATATGACATTTCCAAAGGAATACAAACAACTGTAGAACTCTGGCAGTAGATGCTAAAGAAAATTGGTAAATTACTTGAAAGAAATTCAAAATTATGATTTAAGGAAATTTTATGAGATACAAGAAAATACAGACAAGTTAATGAAATTAAGAACATAATTCATGATATAAATGAGAAATTCAGCAAAGAGAGATACTTTTAAAAAAAAATCTTAGAGCTAAAGAATTCAATAAATGAAATGAAAAATATAGTTGAGCACTTCAGTGACAAAGTGGATCCAGTGAAACAAAAGAAGAGAAGATAATAGAAAAGAAAAGGGAAAAAAAATTTAGGGGGGAGCGGTTTGAGACAGGGTCTTGCTATGTAGTCCAGGCTGGCCTTGAGCTCACTATGTAGCCCAGGCTCGTCTCCAACTCACAGTGATACTCCTGCCCCAGTGTGTGCCACCACTCTCAGCTGAAATTAAAAAGAGTAAAGAAAACCTATGAGACTTACAGGGCACCATTAAGTGAGGAAACATTTGCATTATGGGTGATACAGAAAGAGAAAAGTCATCTTTTTAAAAATCCTATTCAGTGAAGTAATTGCTGAAAACTTTCCAAACCTTGGTAAAGATGTGGATATCCAAGTCCAGGAAGCTCAAAGCCCCCTGATAGATAAAGTCAAAAAAGATCTTCTTCAAGGCATGTAGTAATCAAACTGTTCAAGTACAAAATGAGCTGGGTATGGTGGTATACACTTGTAGTACCAGCATTTGGGAGGCTGAGGCAGAAGGATCGGCATGAGTTTGAGGCCAGCCTGGGCTACTGTAACAGTTTGTGTCTAGATGTTCCCCCAAAGCCTCATGCAGTCATGGGGGCAGGCTTCTAGAGTTTGTAATTAATTCATGGTCCAATGCTGGGATTATGGGCGTGAGTGCTATACCCGCCCTGGGGCGGGTAGCCTGCATACAATATAAGGGAGGGGAAGAGGCTTGCTCTCTCTCTGCTGCTCCCCCTTTTGCTCTTGTTGCTTTTGCTCTCTTCTGTTGCCATGAACTGTCGCCCCTCAGCCACACCACCCTGTCTTGGAGCCAGCTGATTATGGACTGAAACCTCCACAAACTGTGAGCTAAATAAACCTTTCCTTCCTTCATTTTGGGTGTGAGGTATTTTGTCTCAACAACAAGAGGGAAGTAACCAACATAGCTACATACTGAGACCCTGTCTTGAAAAACAAAAATCAAACCAAAGGTACCAGACAAAGAGGGAATCTAAAACTACCAAGAGAAAAGCATCAAGTCACATATAAGGAAACCTCCATAAGACCAAAAGTAGACATCTGTGCAGAACCCTTACGGGTTAGGAGAGAATGGGATGATATACTCAAAGTCCTGAAAGAAAAAACGTGATGACCAAAACTGCTGCTCTACCTGCAAAGCTGTCCTTTAGAAGCAGAGAAAAAAGTCTTTCCAAGACAAACAGAAACAGAGAATTCATCACTATTAGTCTGGACACTAGAACCAAAAGGATGATAACTACCATCATGAAATCACAAGAAAGTACAAAAGTCAGTAATAAAGCAGATACACAGAAAGAGAAGAAAATCAAACCTTATCCGTACATAAAACCACCAAAACTCCTGTTCTTTGCACCTATCTGGCTTTTCTTTGAAAGCCACCAGTGACTGCAGGTCACAATCTGGTATCCTAAAAGTACTAATCAAAAGTGGGTCCTCCTTGAGGTATTTTTTCCTCAAAGCTACCCCCAGTGTTAAATTCATGGCTGTTCCCACAGGAGTACCTCCACATCCTCAGGACCTTGAGTTTACCAAATGGTTTAGTGATTGCTTCTGTGTAAAACTATGCTCCTGCTTCATGAATTAGTTTGTTTATCATACCACAGCGATATATGTGCACCCATGTTTATAGCAGCACAATTTGTAATAGTTAGGTCTTGGAAACAACCCAAATGCCCATCAGCCAAGGAATGGATAAAAAGTTGTGATCTCTTTATACAATGGAGTACTACTTAGCCATAAAGAAGGATAAACTGGAGACTTTTATAGGTAAATGGATGCAACTCGAGACCATACTCATAAGTGAAATAAACCAGATGCACATGTGTAAACATCGTATTGTCTCCCTAGTGTGAGAAGCTAAAAGAGTAAATGAGATCCAAAATGTACAATAGATATTGTAAAATGGGAAGAAACTTCAAAAGGAGAGAAACTGGGATGGGGGAATGGAGAAAGAAGAAAGGGAAAAACAAAACATATATATATAAAAGACAGTTAAGATAGTTATACTACTAATTTCTCTTAGTTCATGGAAAAGAAAGGTTTGGACAAATTGAATGCCAATATCTTGTACTCTGACTAATTTAAAGATAACAATACGCAGTGTATTAACTATTGTTACCCTATTATCTCATTTTGAAATTTTCTTTTATTTTTTTTCTATGTAAAAAAAAATTAAAAAGAATTCGTTCATTAAAGCAGCAGTATATATATGAGGACTGCAACAAGTTAGGAGCCTCTCATTTGCTGTGTCTCACATGTATTTTTTTTTTTTTTTGTAATGGGAATTGAACTCAGGACCTTGCGCTTGCCAGGCAGGTGCTTGTGCTGCTGAGCTATATCCCCGGCCTCACATGTAATTTAACTAAAAAGAGAACCTCCATGTTTCAAGATTACCCTTGTAATTGAAGCAGTTGGTGGTAAATTCAACTGCAGTGAGGAAAAACATGGCATGCACTATGGAATGCCTCCCAGATGAGAAGGAATTCCTGTTCATTGTCACCACAACACCAGTATTTCATCATTGGGAAGTAGCTGCCCTCAGTCTCAGCTAAGGATTGAGAAAACTGTGGCTTCCACAAGCTCGTGTCATTGAAAAGTTATGTACTGCAGCTAACCAGAATGTCTTGGCTAATTCTTTGTATTGTTTTGACTATAGGTTTGGAAAAGTGGCATCAGAGGAGTTACATTGCTATGTTCAGAACCAACTTACAAGTGCAGGGATGGTTTTGAATGGACTTTCTGTGAGTCATCTCTGCTTTAAAGCAAGTTGCTTTAGAGCAGCAGTTTCTCAACATGAGGGCTAGTCTTGGTTTATCTAGTACAAAGGCCAAGTACCATGGGAGTGAAATTTAAGAACAGAATGGCAACGGTCTTGTCCATGCTGCTTTTGTAGTAGAAGTTGCTGCCATAGAAAATACAGACACAAACTCACTTAGTGTTCTTCAGTGTGTCCTTAGACCACATGTCAAGAAGGGCAGTAGTGCCACCAGCCCTGTATACCAGGTTATAGCCAAGGGAATTTACCATCAGTTTGATGTTTCTGCTTTTAATGTGAGTTACTGAGACTTTGGACTCTTCAGGATTTGCACTGTATCCCAAGGTGGATCTATTGGAAGTGTCATCAAGGTTGTCTGTAACAACAACAACAACAACAACAACCACAACAAAACAGACGCTCAAGGAAACCTCGTCAGTATAGATGCCCAGGCTTTCAAAAACAAACTAGAAGCTGGATACCTAATGCAGTGGAGTCTTCTGAGGTTTTCCTGGGTGAAGCTGGGTCACAGGCTCTAGGTGATGGTTCTTGCATGCCACCATCCACAGTCCTTTAGCAGATAGACTCAGTGACTGAAGCTGATGTCATAAGTACAACATAAAAGTTTGTTTCTAGCAAGAAGTCAATGGCAACAAGTGAAAATTTGGGCATACACTCTCTGTTGGTGAGTTGTATTACTGAAGCACATATTGCAGGGACAAGAGCTGAACATTTTCTTAGTCCAGAGCGGCAAACACACGGAAGTCTAATACAACATTTATCTTTTTCTCCCAATGATATAAAATATCTTGAAGCATAAATATAGATATTATCCTGTGCATATTATGTATAATTCCCTGTATAATTATTCCCAACTGATCTAAAGTCAGTAAAACATTCTGTTTTTTAGAAAAAGATACAATAAACCACAAACCACAAAGATGACCAATAAGAGTGGAAGGAAGGGGCCGGTGAGATGGCTCAGTGGCTTAAGCACCTGCCTTGCAAGCGCGAGGGCCCGAGTTCGACTCCTGGAACCCACATACGAAAAAAGGGGCCAGTGATATCGCTCAGCGGCACGGGCGCCTGCTGGCGTGCGAGGTCCTGAGGTCGACCCCCCGGTACCCACAAAAAAAAAAAAAAAAAAAAAAAAAAAGAGTGGAAGGAAGGAACAAAGACTATATAAAACAACCAGGAAAAAAAAAAACTTTTTTTTTTTTTTTTTTGTACCAGGAATCAAACTCAGGACTTTGGGCTTGCCAGGCAGGCACTTATGCCGCAGAGCTATACCCCCGGCCCCTGTGTCTTTAGTTATCAATAATAATCTTGAATGTCATCATACTAAATTGCCCAATTAAAAGGTGTTTAAAAAAAAAAAAAAAAAGAGAGGGGCCGGTGAGATGGCTCAGTGGCGTAAGTGCCTGCCTGGCAAGTGCAAGGGCTTCCAGAACCCACATACGAAAAAAGGGTCCATGATATCGCTCAGCGGCATGGGTGCCTGTTAGTGCATGAGGTCCTGAGGTCGACCCCCGGTACCCAAAAAAAAAAAAAAAAAAAAAAAACAACATTATGCTATATATAAGAAACTCACTTCACCAGTAAAGACATACATAGAGTGATAGTGAAGAGGTAGAAAAGGATATATTACACAAACGGAAACCAAAAGTGAACAGGAGTAGCTATACTTATATCAGATAAAATAGACTTTAAGTGAAAAACTTTAAAGAGAAATAGGTTCCATATAAAGATAAAGGGATCTGGGCCGGTGAGATGGCTCAGCGGCGTAAGCGCCTGCCTTGCAAGCGCGAGGGCCCGAGTTCGACTCCCGGATCCCACATACGAAAAAAGGGCCGGTGATATCGCTCAGCGGCACGGGTGCCTGTTGGCGCGCGAGGTCCTGAGGTTGACCCCCCGGTACCCACAAAAAAAAAAAAAAAAAAAAAGATAAAGGGATCAATTCAACAAAAAGAAATAACAATCATAAATATAAATACACTGAATGCTGGAGCACACAACTATATAAAGTAAATATTATTAGATCTAAAAGGAGGGATAGACACTAATATAATAATAGTTGAGGACATTAACATCCTACTTTCATCAGTGGACAGATAATATAGACAAAAAAATCAATGAAGAAATACCTGATTATGACAGACCAAATGGACACAACATACATTTACAGAACATTACATCCAGCAGCTGCACAATACACATTTTTTCATCAGCACATGGAATGTTCTCTAGGATAGACCATATGTTAGGCCACAGAACAAGTCTCAACAAATTTTTTAAAAATTGAAATCATAGCATGTATCTTCTCTCAATACAAGTGTAATAAAAGAAGAAATCAAGAGGAACTTTAGAAATTGTACTAATACTGGAAATTAAGCACCATTCTCTTGAATGACCAGTGGATCAATGAAAAAAGTCAGAAGAGAAATTGAACAATTTCTTCAAACAAAAATGAAAACATACCCCAAAATTTGTGGGATACAGCAAAAGCAGTGCTTAGAAATAGCAATAAATGCTTACATCAAAAAGTAAAATGATTCCAGGCAAATAACCTATTGATACAATTCAGTGAGCTGGAAAAGCAAGAATAAACTAAATCCAAAATTAGTAGAATGATAGAAATAACAAAGATTGGAGAAGAGATAAATGAAAGAGAAGCTAAAAAACTACAGATCAATAAAGTGATGAGTTGTTTTTCTAAAGATAAATTGACAAATCTGTAGCTAGACTAACAAAGGAAAAAAGAGAGAAGACACCCCCCACACACAAACAATAAAATCAGTGATGAAAAAGGAGTACATTACAACTATTACCATAGAAATACAAAGGATCATGCGGGACTGTTCTAAACAACTATACATCAACAAATTGGAAAATGTAGAAGGAATGGATACATTTCTATACATGTACAACCTACCAAAATTGAACCATAAGGACATACAAAATCTGAACAGAACAATAACAATTAAGATGGAATCACTAATGAAAAGTCTCCCAACAAAGGAAAGTAAAGGACCAGATGGTTTCACTGCTGAATTTTACCAAAACTTTGAAGAAGAATTAGTAACAGTTTTTCTAAAATCATTCCAAGATATTGAACAGAACCCTTCCAGACTCACTTTATGAGGCCAGCATTTGGTACCCTGATACTAAAACCAGACAAGACACAAGAAAAGAAACCACAGACTATATCCCTAATGAACATGGAGGCAAAAATTCTCATCAAAATACTAGCAATACACCATGATTAATCAAGTAGGATTTAGCCCAAAGATGCAAGGATGGTTCAACATATGCAAATTAATAAATATAATACACTCCAACAACAAAATAAAGCCCCAAACTAAATGATCACTTCAACAGAAAAAACATTTGATAAAATTCAACAACCTTCATGATAAAAGAAAAATTCAAAAAATTAAGTATAGGACAAATATTATCTGAGCACAATAAAGCTAAGTATGACAGACTCACAACCAACATCATACTCAGTGAGGAAAAGCTTAAATTATTTCCTCTAAGACTGGAACAAGACAAAGCATTTCCACTTTCATTCCTATTCAGTATCAGATTAAAAGTCTTAGCCAGAGCAGTAAGGCAAGAGAAAGAAATAAAGGGAATCTAAATAGGAAAAGAAGAGGTCAAGTTACTCCTGTTTGCAAACATAATTTTATATGTAGAAAAACCTGAAGACACCACCAAAAAAAAGTTAGGACTGATAAACTCTTAGAACTGACAACTATCAGTAAGGTTGCATACCGAAGGTTGCATACCAACATACAGTATAAAAGTCAGTAGCTTTTCTTAGGCCAATAATGAAAGTGCTGAGAAAGAAATCAAGAAAGCAATCCCATTCACAATAGCTACCAAAAAAAAAAAAAAAAAAAAAAAAAAAAAAAAATCAGCTACCTAATAAATTTAACCCAGGAAGCAAAGGATCTCTACAGTGAAAATTACAAAACAGTAATGAAAGTAATGGAAGAGATTACAAAAAACAGATGTCCCATGTTTATGGATTAAAAAAAATATAATGTTAAAATGGTCATACTACCAAAGCAATCTACAGATTCAGTGCAATTCCTATCAAAATACCAATGACATTCTCACAGAAACAGAAAAAAAAACAAAACTCCTAAAATTTATATAGAACCACAAAAGACCCCAGATAGTCAAAGCAATCTTGAGCAAAAGGAACAAAGCTTAAAGCATTATGATACGTGGCTTCAAAACAAAGTTATAAAAACCAAAAGAGTATGGTATTGTCATACAGGCAGACACATTGATACCAACGGAACAGAGTAGAGAACCCAGAAATAAACCTATATGTAACAGTCACTTCTCATCACTGGGACAAAATACTCAACACCCACAATTTGAAAGAAGAGAGGTTGGGCTGGTGAGATATCTCAATCTCAGCAGCATAAGCACCTGCCTGGCAAGTGCAAGGTCCTGAGTTCGACTCCCGGTACCTACATTCGAAAAAAAGGGCCAGTGATATTGCTCAGCGTTACAGGCGCCTGCTGGCGCACAAGGTCCTGAGTTCGACCCCCAGTACCCACGAAAAAAAAAAAAAAGAGGTTTATTTTTGGCTTACAGTTTCTGTAGGTTCAGTCCATGGTCAGTCAGCTCCAATGCAGAAATCACATGTTGGAAGGATCAGGCTAAGGAAAGTTACACATATATCATGGCAGCCAGGAAACAGAAGGAAGGAGCCTAGGACTAAAATACATCCTTCCAAGTCATGCCCCTAGGGACCTGTGCATTCCAACAAGGCCCATCTGAATGTAAGACTTTTGGAGGACATTTTATTTTTATTTTTAATTTTATGTATTTATTTATTTATTTGGTACCGGGACTCGAACTCACGACTTGTGCTTGCCAGGCAGGTGCTGTGCCACTGAGCTATATCCCCGGCCTTTATTTTTATTTTTATTTTTTTGGTACTGGGAATCAAACTCAGGGCCTCACGCTTGCCAGGCAGGTGCTGTGCCACTGAGCTACATCCCCGGCCCAGAGGACATTTTATATTTAAACTATACCACCACATATTTATAGCCAGATGGTTTAACGAAGACAATAATAGCATATGTTAGAGGAAGGAAAGTTTCTAGTAAATGTGCTGGATCCAGGTGTGGTGGCACACGCCTCTCCTCCCAGCATTTGGGAGTCTGAGGCAAGAGGATCACCATGAGTTCAAGGCCAGTCTGAACTACATAGGAGGACCTTGTCTCAAAAAAAAAAAAAAAAAAAAAAAAAAAAATTGTGTTCCGGGGATATAGCTCAATGGCACAGCACCTGCCTGGCAAGTGCAAAGTCCTGAGTTCAATTCCTGGTACCCCCCTACCAAATGTGCTGGAAAAAACTGAATATCCATATGCAGAAAAAAGAAACTAGGCCCCTATTTCTCACCATATTAAAAAATCAAATCAAAATGGAGCCAGACGTGGTGGTGCATGCCTGTAATCCCAGCACTCAGGAGGACCACTGTGAGTTTGAGGCCAGCCTGGGCTACAAAGTGAATAGTTCAATGCTACAAAGTGAGTTCAACACCAGCCTGAACTGCATGGTGAAATCTTGTCTCAAAAAGACAAAAAAAAAAAAAAGAAAAAGAAAAAATCAAAATGGATCAAAGACTTAAACATAAGACCCAAAACTATTAAATTACTTGAGAAACATAAAAAAAAAAACACTTTGAGACATTAATCTGGAAAAAAAAGTTGTTTCTCTTTTCTTTGTGTGTGCATGTGTGTGTGTGGCTCCAGAAGCACAGGAAACAAAAGTAAAGGATTGACCAAATAGCGTTGTATCAAACTAAAAAGCTTCTGTCAGCAAAGGGAACAACAACAGAGTAAAGAGGCAACTTACAGAATGAGAAAAATATTTGTATACTATCCATTCAACAAGGGATTGATTTCAAGAATATAGGAGAAACTCAAGTAACTCAGTAGGAAAAAAGTCTGATTTTAAAATGGGCAAATGGCTAGACATGGTGGCACATACCTATAATCCCAGCACCTAGGAGACTGAAGCAGGAGGATCTCTGGAAGTTTGAGGCCAAACTGGGGTACATAGTGATTTCAAGGACAGTCTGGAATACATACTGAGACCTTGTGTCAACCCCCACCCCAAAATGGGCAAATGACCTGAATAGACATTTTTCAAAAGAGGGTTACAAATAGCCAACATGTGTAGTATATGAAAAAAAGTTTTACATCACTAACATCAAGGAAATGCAAATCAAAACCACAATGAGATATAATCTCAATTAGAATGACCAGTATTAAAAAGACAAAAATAACGAAAAGGATGAAGAGCAAGGGGAACTCTGATACACTGTCGGTGGGAATGTAAATTAGTACAGCCATTATGGAAAACCGTATGGAGGTACCTCAGAAAACTAGAAATAGAGCTACCATGTGATCCAGCAGTCCCCACCACTGTGTATATATCCAAAGGAATTGAAATCGGTATATTGAAAAGACATCTGTACTTTATATTTATTGCAGCACTGTCCACAATACTCAAGATAACGGAATCAGCTTAAGTGTCCATCAACATAAATGGATAAAGTGTGTTATATATATGTAGTGGAATATTATTCAGCTATAAAAAATGAAATTTTGTCATTTGCAGCAACTTGGATGGAACTGGAGTACATTATGTTAAATGAAATAAGTCAGGCACAGAAATACAAATACCGACTGCATGTTCCCAACTTATATGTGGAAACTAAGAAGTGGATCTCAAAATAGAGAGTATAATAGCTGCTAGAAGAAAGAATAGTGGTTACTAAAACCTAGGAAGGGTATGAAGATGGAAAGAAAATGGATAATGGGTACCAGGGGCATTTGGATGGGAAAAATAATTTTTAATGTTCTGTAGCACAGTGGGATAACTGTGGTTGACACAACTAGTTATATACTTCAAAATAGCTACTAGAGAGGATATTGAATGTTCTAAGACAAAAAATGATAAGTGTCTGAGGTGATGGATTATGTCATTCACCTTGATCTGATCGTTACACATTGTATACATATATTGAAATGTCTTACTCTACCCCATAAATATGTATAACTACTGTGTCAATTAAAGTAACGATAGAGCAAAGGAAGGAAACAAACTGGCCAGGTGGAGCATCTAGGAAAGGTACTCACACTGTAGGGAAGGAGACATACTTTTGGAGTCCAAAGCCCAAGTACTCAAGAGGCCTCAGTGTCATGCTGAGAAACTTGCCCCTGTCCTGGGGTCAGCCAAGGTTTGAAAGCGAGGAGGGGGGCACCACTGGACTCATGTTTTTAAAAGGTCACCACCTAAAATGGGGAAAGTGGATCAGAGGAGGTGAGGCTGAGGAGGGAGACCCTGGGAGGCAGTGCTCAGGGCAAGGACAGATTCACAGAGTGTTAGGGGAAGAGAAAGGACAGTAGTCGGTGGTTGGTGTAGGGATGGGTGAGAGGGAGGAGAATAAAGCAGGTCCCCAGTTTCAGTTTGAGGCAGCTGGCCAGGGAGCAGTCCCGTTTCCTACCACAGAGGCCTCCAGGAGGTGAGCAACATGGGGGCAGGTGTGGAGTTCAGTGGGGAGATGCTGAGCTTGAGGTTCTTGTGGAATGTCTTGTGGATGGACCTGTGAGCATCAGTGTCCTTTTAGGACTCCCCTGCCCCGTTTCTTTCTGTTGTAAATAACATTGCCATGAATAATATTCCTCTAAATAAGTCTTTATTGCAGTTCCTTAACAATTTTCTTATGTTCCCGATGTAAAAAAGAAATTTTTTTCTTGACATTGCAGTGATTTTTTTTTTTTTTTTGTGGGTACCGGGGGTTGACCTCAGGACCTCATGCGCCAGTAGACGCCTGTGCTGCTGAGTGATATCACTGGCCCTTTTTTCATATGTGGGTTCCAGGAGTCAAACTCGGGACCTCGCGCTTGCCAGGCAGGCGCTTATGCCACTGAGCCATCTCGCCGGCCCCTGATTTGTTGTATTTACCCCTTCTTTTTTTTTTAACCCCTTCTTATCACCAAACTTTCCAGTGAGTATCCTGTTTACCTAAACTTCCTTCCCTCCTCTTCTCCCATTATTTATTTTGTATACTTCAGCATCATGGTAGGAACTAAGGATAAAAAGTAATAATCTTTACTGTAGATAATCAGCCTACTTCAAAGGGGAGTTAGATATGAAAAAATTATACAGTAGATAAAAGTGTTAGATGTCATTAATATACAGAAAGGAGAACCTGATTAATGGGTTGAGAAGCTGGGCATGGTATAGTACACACCTGTAATCCTAGCACTTTGGGATTCTGTGGCAGGAGGATTGCAAACTTAAGTCCCCCCTGGGCAAGATAGGACTTAGTGAGACCCTGTCTCAAAATTTTTAAAAAGAGGTGGAAGCGGAGGGGATGTATCTCAGTGCAAAGGCCATGGATTCGATCCCTAGTACCACAATTGATGACGATGATGATAATGACGACGACGATGATGATGATGATGATGATAACGCGAATCCTTTCAGGCAGTGTGTGAGTCTAGCTTGCTGTAACCCTGCCACGTCTTGTCTTACGTCTGGCCAAAATAATTTATTTACAGTACCTTCTTGGTTCTTAGAGACATTTGAGTTGGTAATTTTTAAAGAAAGAAGAAAACAGAATGACATTACTTGGGAATACCAACATAGAAGGGGCGACTAAGAGGAAGAAATGATGGAGAAGAATGGGGAACAATGGCCAGAGAAATTAGAGGAAATCGGGCCGGTGAGATAGCTCAGCGGCATAAGCGCCTGCCTAGCAAGTGCAAGGTCCTGAGTTCAACTCCCGGAACCCACGTACAAAAAAAGGGCCGGTGATATCGCTCAGCAGCACGGGCGCCTGCTGGCGCACGAGGTCCTGAGGTCGACTCCCGGTACCCACAAAAAAAAAAAAAAAAAAAATTAGAGGAAATCAGAAGAGAAGAGAATTTTTTGTTCTCTCCAAAATGGTGGGAGGAAATGTTATAATAATATGAGTACAAAATGTAGATTCCATTAGATCTAACAGTCCACTTCTAAATTTTCAACATAAGGAAATCATAATATCTGTGCACACATTACTGTAATATGCTTTTCATTGTATGTTTATAGTAATAGCAAAAAATTGGAAACAGCCTGTCAAAAATGATTAATATTGTATGTCCATCTGATGGCATAGCATGTAGTCATGAGGAATGATGATGTCAGACTATATTTACTGACATAACCTCATAATTTATAGTTAAATTTTTTATAAGAAAGTAATAGAACAGGATATATAAAATAATTCCACTTATTTTACATATCTATTTATGGAAGGAAAAGTCTGGAAGCCTTCACACGCAAATCACGAGAACCTCCCAACAGCTAAATGTAGTAGACCTTTCTGTGGGCTCTGTCTCTCTGACTGACCTCTCTCTTGGCTTTTGACATTATTAACCTTTTTTGGCTTCTTGCTTCTGTCTTCTTTCCCTGACCTTAGTCCCATAGGCTGGCGTTCAGGCCTGAGAGAAACTTTCTGAACCAGCAGCTTGTTTACATCCTAGGCACAACCAAAGTAGAGCACTGACTGGGCAATTCTTCCTGGAAAGGGGCAGTGAGGAACAGTATTTCCCTGGCCCTTAGTCCCTGTGAGTCTGCGTAGCTCTTCTGTAATGAAACCCTTCCCAGGATCTCTGGGTACAAGTCTCCTCTTGCCCACTTCCCCAAGCCTCAAGCAGAGTTGCCTGGCTGTCCCCTCTCTCCCACGCCTTCTGTTCAGTCAAAGGGTTATTTTTAACAGTGTTGTGTATACCATGTTTAAATCTTGGCAAACCACCAGAGCTTTGGAGTAGACACTCAAGATGGAAATAGTCTCCCACAACCTCCCCCCTTTTCAGAGCTTTTCCTTTTAAAGAGAGAAAACAACTTATCCAAACTATAGACAACCCTACAAGAAAGTCCCAGGACACTGACACTGAGTGACTGACTCAGCCTTGACCATAGAGGTTGGCTGGAGGCTGAACCTGCTGCCACTCAGGCCTACCTTCAGCCCAGGTTGAGCCCAAAGAGAGGATGGCTCCTGCCCCTTTTCTGTGCTTGATGGGTGTAGAGCCCCTGTGTCCCAGACTCATGAAGGTTACCTAGTCTATCTCTTCCCAATAGCCAGAGGCTCTGGAGCTACAGAAGCAGTCCATCGGTTTCAAGATATTTTGCAATTGGAGAGTTCTAACTATGAAGGCCGAACTCTGCCTTTCTGTAACTTCTTCCTTTGGTCCCCATTTTGTCTGCCAGTGCTGCACAGAACAGGTTCAACTCCTCTTGTGCATCAGTTTTCCACAGCTGGTGACTCTAGGACCAGAAGTTTCTTGCCAGGCATCTCTGCTCTCATGAGATGTCATAAAGCCCCCTCCCTATCACAGAAGTCTTCTTCTCTGGATCAGTTCTATTTTGTTACTGTTCACTATAGGAGACACCCAGAACAGATTTGTGCTTGCTCCAACGGTGGCCTGATAGGACTGAAGTAGAACCATCCAGCCATTTTTGATGCTCCTTGTGATGACTGACACCCAAAAGGTGCTACTTTTATAGTGGGCATGTCACACTGACCATAAGCCTGTTCTTGATGTACTGCTGCTGCTAAGCCCCATCCCCTTCCCACTTAGCATATTTGATGGAATTTGTGGGCCCAGACCAAGCCCAAGTGGGTCTCTGCCACTCTGGAGCCATACCCATGTGGCGGGATTAGAAGTGTGAGAAGAAGGGAGGTTGTTTATAAGGACCACAGTGGAGAATGGAAGAGACTGCTTCCTACGGCAACCCAAAGACTGCTGGGCAGCAGAGAGGCCACGTGAAGATCATGGTCTCTAACAACACTAATCTGTGTAATTGTGTAGATTGTCTCCAGCTGCCTTGGCCATCCAAGTATAGGGTTAGGAATTCTAGAAGTAATCCTGGGACCAGAAGTCTTGACCAGATTGATTGTTCTTTCTAGGGGGTCCATTGTGTGGGAAACAGCCTCCGATCCTAACGTGAAGAGAAAGCTGCTGGGGTTGGGTAGAAACAGAACTCAGTTGATTGGGGCCGGTGAGATAGCTCAGTGGCATAAGCGGCTGCCTGGCAAGCGCAAGGTCCTGAGTTCGACTCCCAGTACCCACATACAAAAAAAAGGGCCGGTGATATCGCTCAGCGGCATGGGCGCCTGCTGGTATGCGAGGTCCTGAGGTCAACCCCTGGTACCCACAAAAAAAAAAAAAAAACTCAGCTGATTCCAGAAGGACACAGATGTGGCCAGAATGTATCATGCTCGGTGAGCAGCTGGCCATGGATAGTTAATTCCCTGTATGTGGGGACAGCAGCAGTCTCTGGTAGATGGAGCCCTCCAGACTTCTTGGAATGAGGTGGCCAAAGTATTGGCAGGCTGTATACAGCAGGGGCCCAGAAGAACCCCAGTAGAGAACTCTGGAGAAGAGGGCTGGGAGGAAGCCAGGCAATGTTGTGCACGAACCTTTAGGAACGAGACACGAGCCTGTGGGTCAGGGCTGTTGGAGCTGTGTTGAGGTGTATGGGAGAGGTCAGGCTATGAGACACAACAGCCCCTGGGCCTGTGATACTCAGATCTGGTGTGAGGACAGGTCTCCTGGAAGCCTACTCAGTCATTCTGGAGCAGCAGAACCTGGCCCCAGGCTGAGGGGACCTCTGAGGCTGCTGGTGAAGCAGTCAGTGGCATCAGCCCTGCCTCTGACGTGGCACTCCCTGAGGGAGAAGGAGGGCATGGCTGATACCAAAACTGGGAGGAGAGTGAGGGACGTGAAGGAAACTGACAGTCATTGAGCAACATGGTGTGCCAAGAACTTCCCTGCCTTATTTCATCTTCACAATAACACATGAATAGCTCCATTTACATTCATTCATTCAGCAAGTATTTAGTGAGTGCCTGTTGGTGTCAAGTTCTGTTCTGGGTACTAGAGATGGAGCAGTGAGTGAAGCTGACAAATATCCCTACCTTTGTGGAGTTCATATTCTAGTGGGAAAACAAGCAGAGAAATAAGATACATAAGTTAAATCCTAGTATATACAATAGAGAAAAATAAAGAAGAATGGGGTGTAGAAAGTTAGAGGGTTGCCATTTTAGATGGCATGGAAATGTCACCATGGAAAGGTGACATTTAAGTAAAAACCCAAGGACACAAAACTTGGTCTTAGTTACAAGTATGTGTAGTTCAAACCAAAAGAAAAAGGCTATAGAGATCACAGGCACAAATGTAGGCATGTGGTGGTATGGAGCTTATACACATTCTGTTCTGATTGTTTCAGACATTTTAGTGCAATGAGATAGGAGGTCATCTGTTGAGAATTAGAGTGAAGGAGGAGGTGAAGTGTGAAGCGAAAGTGTAATGAGTCATCTGGGAGAGTGAATGACTGGGCTAGGAACATCCAGTACACTTGCAGGCAGCATAAGGCCTCACTTGAATTGTGAGTGAGACCAACCAGTGTGTATTCTTCTCCAGCCCGCCACAGTCACCTATGCAGGTACGTTCCCAGAGTAAGCAGGGAAGAGAATTTAACAAAAATTGAGTTTTCTCCAAAAGAAAGAAGCGAAGAAGCTGAGGATGAATGCAAGGGAGTGATTGTAATGACTGATTTGAATGTAAGGTGAATGACAATCTGAGCAAGAACATAAGGAAGTGAAGGACAGGGCAAAGTGGAAGAGCCAGTGGCTTGGTGATCCCAGAGTGTTGCGGGACTTGGGGAGCTGTAGATAGGTGGGTGGTAGTTTGACATTGAGACTAGAGAGGGCTTTGATTATAAGTAGTGACCTAGTCTAGGATATAATTTAGGATTAAGTAGCTGCAAAAGGATAGTGAATAAGATAGCTTGAGGAGTGCTTGGTGTGGTGGCGCATGCCTGTAATCCCAGCACTCAGGAGGCTGAGACAAGAGGATCACTACAAGTTCAAGGCCAACCAGGGCTACACAGTGAGTTTGAGCCCAGCCTGAACTGCATAGTGAGACCCTGTCTAAAAAAAAAGATCGCTGGAGGAGGGGAAGTCAAGGCAGCCCTGACTTGGAATTTATGAGTTTCAGGAAATTTTATCTTGCCTGTTTCCTACTTTAGGAGGAAGGAGTATAGTAAAAGTATTGAGACTGATGATAACTTCTCTAGAGTTTCTTTCTTTCTTTCTCTCTCTCTTCTGTCTCTGTCTCTCTCTCTGTCTCTGTCTCTGTCTCTCTTTTTCTTTTGGAGACAGGGTCTTATTATATAGTTCAAGCTGGCCTTGAACTCATTGTGTAGCCCAGGCTGGCTTCAAATTCACAGCAGTCCTGCCTCAGCCTCCCAAGTGCTAGGATTACAGGCATGCACCACCACAACTAACTCAAGAGTTTCTCTTAACTTTGGTTTTGACTGAGCCTACAGCTGACTGAAAGGAGAGAGACCTGCTAAGGAAGGGGGTGTTGAGCTTGGCCAAACCCAGGCATCACCACTGGTTTGTGGCTACAGAGTCGAAGGCCACAGAAAGGCAGCTCAGGTCAAAGAGCAGAGCCTAGAGGGAGAGACCCAGCAAGCATCAGAAATGAGGGTCTCAGCTGTCAGGTTGTCATAGGGTACTATGGACAGCAGAGGCTAGGGATTTGAGCCTGTGCCAGTAATATGGGGCTTCTGAAGTTCTCCTATGGAGGAGACAAGATGGGCTAGGACCGTAGTGGCAAACCTATGGCATGCACGTTGCAGTGCCCTCTCTGCGATGGTGTCACGAGTTGTATGTGTTGTTTTTTCCTAAACTAAAACCTCAGTATTCGGGTTTAATTGCAGGTTGGCACTTTGCGATAAATAAGTGGGGTGTGGGTTGCAGTTTGGGCACTTGGTCTCTAAAAGGTTCGCCATCGCTAGGCTAGGACTTGTCTCCAAACTCCTTACCAGGATTGACAGTACCATGTCTTGGGAGAGGTGTCATGTGCCTGTAGCAAGTCTCCCATCCTCTTTCCAGGAGCTCAGCTGGGGTGGTTACAGTGGGAAGTATAAGAGCTTGGGAGGAATTGAGTGCTACAGTCCTGTAGTTTATGGCTGTGAGGGTCCTTGCGCCATGTATAGGGCCCATTGTTGTCATTGTTCATTCATTTCCTACAATATGTGAGATGCCATTCTAGATGCTAGGTATGTGGTGTGACAGATAAAGCTGGGGCTGGGGATTACCTCAGGGATAGAGCACATGTTTAGCCTAGGACAGATCCTGGGTCTCATCCCAGGCATGGTGATAAAACAGTGAGTCTCTAAACTTGTAGTGAGTTCAAATATAGAGCCTCTTGGGTTTGTGTGGCTGGGGCTGTGTGTCTTGACTGCAGCTCTGTGAGAGGTAGGGTTTCCAGCTCTCACTAGCTTGACCCATTCCATTTGGCAGTTGATCTGGTGATTGGGGAGAGATGTTTCTGCCCCTGCAGCTTCTTCCAAGGTCTCTAAAGTTAGGAACAATGCGGGAGCCTATGTACTAAAGAAGGCAGCAAGAGTACTTGCCAGTGGAACAGAATCCTCAGCAAGGGCCATGGGGATGTACATGGAAAATCCCAAGAGCAGTCTACATTAAATGCTTTGTCACCCTGGGGCAGTGACGCGGAGTGTGATGTAATCCAGATGTAATCCAGCCTGTGGGTGCAGGGACTCCTAACTTTCCTGGCCAGTACTGGTGGCACACTCCACTTCCTTCCCTGCAGAGATTCAGGTAGGCCACATTCAAGGGTGTAAAGGCAGCGAATAGCCAGATAGGTTGCCCCTTACTCTGTGCCTTGGAGGTTCACCACCAAAAAGAGAGAAGGATAGGTTCAGGGGAAGGTTCCAGTATGGTGAACTTGGGTGCCAGTGGGCTCCCTTGGGCAAGATGCTCCAGGTGCAGTTGAATGTGTAAGTCCTAAGCTTAGAACTGGTTCTGGATTTGAGATAGAGATTTGGCAGCCACCAGTTGGGTAAAGACGTTTAGATGTCTGGAATTTGAGCCCTTTGCAATAGTCATACTTTCTACCCCCACCTTCCCCCCACCCGCTTTCCTGGAACTGTAGGCAGTGAGGAGATGCAGAGTAGATGGTGGTCAACAATGACTGCCTTTTGCCTCTCCTTGGGCCTTGGTTCCCAGCCCCCTCCTCTGAAGATAGAGGATTTCATTCACTGTCATGTTGCCTCGTTCCTCAGCAGAGATTAATTAAAAAAAAAAAAAAAAAAGTTATAACTTCCCTTTTCTCTAAGAATTCCAAGTGTAGGGCCCAGAAAGTGACATACTTGCATCAAGTTCTCATGACTCGTTCTGGAGGCCAGAAGTTTAAAATCGGCATCCCTGGGCTGAAACCAGCCTCAGCCAGGGCCATTCCCCACCCACCCCATACTCTGGGGGTTACTCATCTCTTGCTTCCTCCAGCTGGTGTGGCTGGCCTTCCTTGTCCAGGGGCCTTGTCGCTCCACTTTTGGTTGTCGTGGTCATGGGGCCTTTCCTTCCTGTGCATGATGAAGCCTCCCTCTGCCTGTCTCTTCTAGGGACACTTGTGGGTGTGGTTGGGACCTACACGGGTGATTGGAATAACCTTCTATCTCACAACCCTATCTCGTGCAGTGTGTATTCTACCAGAAAAACACAAGCAGTAAACAACTAATGAGTAAATTCCTTAGTAAATTAGAACAAGATAAATAGTGTAGGGAAAGAAGAGGATGGCCAAGTGACAGGAGCAGGCAGCAGTGTCGAACAGGTTGGCCCAGGGAAGGTGTGATCTGAATGAAGGCTGGAAGGAGGGAAGAAGTGAACCAAGTGCATATCTGGAGGAAGACCACTCCAGGCTGAGGGAGCAGCTCAAGATAAGGCCGTAAGGTGGTGAGGAATGTAGCCGTGGAGTCAGGATCAGGGAAAGAGAAGTGGGAGACAAGATTAGAGAGGAAATTGAGGCCTGAAGGCCATTGCAAGGACTGTGGGTGAAATGAGAAACAACACACATGTGGCCAGATTGATCTTTGATAGAAGAATGGACACTTGCTCAGTTTGATGAAGAGGGAAGGAAGAAGACGTGGAATAGATAAGAGATAGTTTTGTAGATTTGTGGGGAGGGAGATCTCTGGTCTCACTTAGCAAATGTTTATTCAACACCTACTGTGCCAGGCACAATTCTAAGTGGTAGGGAATATTGGCAGTGAACAAGGTGGCTTTCTATTCTCGTAGGCCTTACTTTCTCTTTATAATAAGAAAGTACACATGGGGGAGAATAAGCATTGAAGAAGATGATATTACATAGTGTTAAATCCTTATGAAGAAAATAAAACAGCTGGGCACAGTGGCACACACCTGTAGTCCCAGCATTCTAGGAGGCTGAGGCAGGAGGATCACAGGTTTGAGCCCAGCCTGGGCATCTTAGCAACTGTCTCAAAATAAGAAATACAAAAAGGTCTGGGGATGTGGCTCAGTGTAAAGACCCTGGGTTTAATTCTCAGTACCACAAAAAAATAACTAAATAAAGTGATTTATAAAAAAAATAAGATGACATAATAAAGCACAACTGGAGGAGGAAGTCTGCTTAGATGGAGGAGTCAGAGAAGACCTCTCTGAGGAGGTGACATTTGAGTGGAGATCTGCATGCAAAGAACTGGCCCTGGGAAGGGTCACGGGTCACACAGAAGTAAGTTTGCTGCATTCTGGGGTGGACAGAAGGCCGGTATCCTGTGGCAGGTGTGGCAGGAGGGCCTGAGGTGAGTGAGAGGCAGTGAGCATTGGGCCCGATAGCCTGTGGCTGGGCTTTCTTTAGAGCCAGTGGGGAGGCTGCAGTCAGAGGAATGGCACGACGCAGGTGATTACCTCTCCAGAGCAGGGCAGGGGAGAAGCCGGTCGTTGGTCGTTGTAATAGTCAAGGAGTAAGAGCTTGGACCTGGGTAACAGTGAGTGAAGATAGGTAAATGGGTGAGTTTTGAATATGTTTAGAGATTGTATTAATGAGACTGACTGAGGAATTGGCTAAGTCAAGAGTGATCATCCAAACGTTAAGACAGAGATTTGTTTGTAGGTTTTTCTCTTTGTAAAATATTAGGATCTGGGCAAATGGGACTGAAAAGAAAAACAAAGACTGACTCCTATGTTTAGGCCTGATCAGCTCCACTAGCCTGGCCCTTGCCTTCCTCATGCTCACAGCCAGAACCCCGCACTGGTACCATGGTCCTGTGTGCTATTGGTATTCCCACTTCTTGAGTTTGTCATTCTCCTGGCTTTCTAGCACACTTATTTCAGTAATGCCCAAACGGGGGCTGAATCTGTCCAGTCACTTTTCCTGCTTGTGTTCTGGGCTACTTAGCATGACAGCCTTGGTGACACACAAATGCATACCTTGACACCACTGTGGCCTCGTGGTCCCCAGCCTCTGCGGACTGCTCAGCACTTACCTGCTATTCTTGTCCTTGGTTGACTTGTCATGGGGTCATCCCAGTCTTCACCATTCATAGGTCCCTGCAGTACACACCCACATCCCTCAACCCCCAACCTCAGAGATGCCCCAAAGAAAAGAGTCTCCCTGCAGAGCATCTTCTCAGGTCCTCCTTCCCTCTGAGCTCACCTATCACAGTAGCTATCTTTATTTCCTCCACACTTTTCCCAGAGAAAAGGTGTCCTCTGCCTTATGTGCTTCTCTCTCATCCTCTGCATCTGTCTCCTCCCCTCCCTGAGGCTTCATTCCACTGTCACAACTCTCTCCTACATCCCTCCCTCTTCTCTACTTGTCTCCTTCCTATCCTCAAATGCAGACATGCTCAGTTCTTTCCCATCCCACTTCACACTCCAGCTTCCATTCTGTTTTTGTCCTTTCTGTCACTACCGTCTCTCTTCAGGAAATTGTAATGTCTTTCTCCTGAACATTCTCTTACTTTCTCCCCCCTCTTCCCCTGCAGTCTGGTTCTATCCTCTCTCCAGTCTGTCATTGTGTGTTTCCCTAAGGGGCCAACTACTTTCGTGTATTCCCAAAAGCAATGTGATAAATAAGAATGTGGATATAAATAGTGCTGGTGCATGAGGTCATTGCAAGGAATAAATAAGCTAATGCACATGGAGCACTTAGCCCAGTGCCTGGAACACAGGAAGAGCTCAGGAGCTGAAATTACTGTTATCACTGTTGTTATTGTGTGTTTATCATATATTTCATAACTGCCTTTCTACTTGGCTGCCTCACAGATCATCTACAAAGGCAGGGACTGAGTACTTCCTTGTTGTCATATTCCTAATGACTAGTGTAGTACCTGGGATAAGCTGGGGCTTGGCACATGTTAGAGAGATGGGCAGTGGACTCTGGGGACACTGGAGCCTGCCTTGGGCTCTGGATTGTGTGGCCTCTGTAGACAGTCTGGTCATCATCAGGCTTTCTCTGGCAGGAGTAAAAGCATAGCAGCTTCTCAGCTCACCCTTCTCTCCTGCACCTCCTCATGCTCCCTACCTCCTCCTCTCTCTTCCACACTGGGTACCGCTGTCAGCAGAGTCAGTGGGAGCCTGTCAGCAGGAACGCAGGGACTACCCCCTTGAGGGCCTCTGTCTCAGCCTGTCCTCTTCTCCTTCAGCATAGGCCTGTCTGCCTGTCATGCATGTGGCTCCAGCCTGTCTGGACACAGATGTGGTCATAGTCCCTGAGCAGGCAGAGGGGCAGTAGCCAGCAGCATTTCAGACCTAAGCAGGGGCAGGGGGAGGGGTGGCTATGAACAATGGAGACATTGCTGGAAACCTGATCCTGTGAAGCAGGGAGATCAAGGTGTCCACGAGAAGCCACAGAAAGGCAGCCCCCAGACCTCCACAGGTAAGCGGGAATTTGGCCCACATTGGCCCTGCAAGATCCACACTGTGGAGGCCCTCATCCCAAGCTGTTCCTCCATCTTGCAGGCCATGGGCATGTACTAGGACCTACCACGTGCAAGGGGTGCCTCACAGTCTGGCAGGGAACCAGATGGTGACATTAGTATGTGGTAAGTGCTATGAGCTGTGGTCACCCTGGAGGGCTTGGTCAGTCAGATTGGCTCAGGGAGAGGGGACAGGATTGCTGGATTCAGGTCTTGTGAAGTGAACAAAAGACTGGCATGTGACTGAGATGGGGAAGGGAATTCCAGGCTGTGGCAGCAGTGGTGAGAAGACAAGGGAGGTGTTAAAGAGTTCAACAGATTCAAGAAAATGCAAGTAGTCGGATAACCCAGAGCATCGGGAAAGGGAGGGAACAGAAGTACCTGGATTTGGGAGGTAGATAGGAGCCAGGTGACAAGGCAATGTAAACTAGTTGAAAGAGCTTCAACTCTATCTTCTAAGGAGCAGTTGGCAGCTGGGAAAACCATATCAAACTAACTCAAGCAAAGAGGAAATGTATTATCTGGGCACAGTCATGCACACCTTTAATCTCAGCTACTTGGGAGGCAGAGATGGAGGATTGCAAGTTCAAGACCAGCCTGGACCCTGTCTCAAAATGATAAAAAGGTCTGGAGATGTGGAGATGTAGCTTAGTACTCCCTGGGTTTAATCCCCAATACCACCAAAAATAAAAAGGAAACACATTTGTTTATGTAACTAAGCTCAGGAGCTGGCCTCTCAGGCCCCTCCTGAATC
Source organism: Erethizon dorsatum (assembly GCA_028451465.1). Lineage (NCBI taxonomy): Eukaryota > Metazoa > Chordata > Mammalia > Rodentia > Erethizontidae > Erethizon > Erethizon dorsatum. Next base: position 99,789,967 of record CM051827.1, on the reverse strand, counting down.
TAATCCTGTGCCGATGTTTTCCTGGCTGTAACATGGCTCTGCTTTCCTCTGGGTCAGACTGTCCTGCAGGTGTCCTTGTCCATGTAGCCACAGGAGATAGCTCTGCGTCTCTGAGCTTAGAGTTGGCAAGCTTTTTTCCTAAAAGGCCAGACAGTAATAAGATACTTTCACCTTTGTGGGCCATACAGTCTCTGTCAACTACTGTTCTAGCATAAAAGCAGCCATACACGTTGTGGAAATGAATGGGCGTGTTTATGTGCCAGTAAAGCTTTATAGGAACAAGCAGCTGGCTTAAAGGCTATAGTTTGCCCACTCCCTGTTCTAAACATATTTGTTCTTTATAGCTTGCTTTTTTAGAGAAAAAGAGGGACTCCTACATCCCCCCATGGGTAAACATGAAATCTCAGAGAGGTTAGGTCCCACTTAGGTCAGACATCCATTCTTGCACCATTTACTGAGGAATGGAGTCTGCTGATTGCTCAGTTTGCTACCCCCTCCCAGTAGTGAGGGGCAGGGGGGTTGGCTCAGCTAGGATCTCTGGGAATGAACATAGGATGCCATTACAGCTGAAAGGGGGAGAAATGCAGATGTCCACTGCAAGGTACCAACAAGAAAGAGCATGAACAGAGTGCCCAAAGTTACCAGTGATGATGCAGCTTGAAATTGGTCCTGACACAGCCTCAGGGTACCAGGCTAGCCCTGCAGTGCTGACACATGCCCTGGCCAGCCTTTCCCTCTGCACAACATTTGCCCCTCAGCTGCTTTATCACATCCAGTCAGAATGCACTTGCCCACCCATTTCTCCCTGGCACACTGCTCCACCTGCCTGTGTGGGACTAGAGGGCAGAGTCCCTGGTGGCAGGGGCCAGGTGGAAGCTCCTCTGCCCTTGGTAGTCACTGCAGCACCCTGCCCAGCCTCAGCAACCTTTCCTCACCTTGATGGGATGGTTGCTACAGTTCTCTTCACTCTGGGCCTTTGTCTGTGCTACCCTGTTGCTTGAATACCCTCCCCAGGATTCTCCACCAGGCTCACTTTGTCTCCTCTTTGCCTTTCAAGGCCCAGCTTACTTTTATCATCAACTCCTTCAAGAACTCTTTCCTGTACGCCCAAATTGGTCTATGACCTTTATACCTTTTGCTATTCGAAAATGCAGTCTGCCCAAAAATGTATACACACTTCAGGAAAAGGAAAACTTGTATAAATATTTTAATACTAAATTGATTGAGACATCATGAGATTAATACAAGTTATCTTTGGCCTCTACAATTACAAGAGGTACTCAGAGTGGTGCCCATTAGCTTCCAGAGCCTAAGCCAGATAGGATTCTAGAAAACCTGTGTCCCTCTACCTTGTCCATCCTGTCACTTCCCAGAGCAGATCCTGGGAAGGTGGATCTTTAGGGTTTTGCCTTCACCCCACTGGGTGAGTCTCATTTTGGAGGACCAAGGCACATGGCTGAATCTAACAGGCTGACGTGCTGTGTGGTCTGTGGTCTAAGTCTCCACTGCTGGGCTCTGCCTTCCCTTTGCCTCCTGGGCAGGTTGCACTCCTCACATTTACTGGGAGAAATGGCTAGAGGGCTGACTCCCCATCCAGACACTCACATGTTGAGCTGGAGTTGTCTATTGGCCTGATCCAGCAAATCCACCCCCGGAAGCACCTTTTTCAGTTGGGAGTGTGGGAGCTAGGAGGAAGCCCTTTCCAGGTCTGTTGGTGCCCACATACAACAGTCCTCTCTCTGAATAAGACCCAGTCAGCTTTCCTGCTTGTCTCTTGGCTTAAACTTGATATTCTAGGCTTAGAAAATGGTTTAGGTTGATGAGCCAGTGTTGGTCATTCACCTTCTTCACTGCACCTCAGCCACACTGCTGAGTGTTACATGAGCTAGAGGATCCCTTAGGAGGGTACCAGGTTGCCCTTGCTGGCAGGTCAGACCAAACCCCTGTGCCTAGTCATGGTCCTGCCTTAGTTTACAGTTCTGGGCACAGGGCAGCCATGGCAACTCCAGAAGAGTCAGAGGTTCAGCCCACCCTCAGCTTGGGCTTTCCTTAGGACCTAAGTCCCCAAATTACTAGTCTGTAGGATCCAAGAGGAAAGACTGGCATTTCCCAGTGCAACTTCCGCCTTCTCCTTCTCCTGGGCCTTCTCACGCACTCTCACACACCCTGCTGAAACCTGATCCTGAGGCTGCCTCTCCTTGTACAGCTCTGGCAGGCTGGGGCCTGACTGCCGGAGCCTGCCTCACCCTGCCCTGCTACCCCCTAGGCCAGGGCAAGAAGGTCAGGCATCACACACCTCACTAGTATGCTCTTCTGACCAGTCATTCCTCACCTTAAGGGCCACCACCACATTGGTCAGGTGAGAGGAAGCTGACACATTGGTCAGAAGGCCCTAGGTTCTGTCCCCTAGGTATAGTGTGAGGTTCAGCCCAGGCCACCTGCAGAATTACACACACACACACACACACACACACACACACGCACACAAACACACAGCACCTTTACTACCACCCGCCCCCATATTTCCTGTTGTTTATGGCCCTGATTCAGCTTCCAGTGTCTTTGCAGTCACTGAGCCACTGTGCAGAGTCTAAACAAAATACAGAAAGAACATTAGAGGAACAGGACAAGTCTACCTGGAGGAGCCAGGAAATGCTTTCCAGTGGAAGTAACATTTAAATTTAAGAGAATAAGAGTGAAACTTTCCAGGTAACTAGAGAGGAAAGGGGATTGGGGAAGAAAGCAGAGGCATATTTCCAGGCAGAGAAACTGCATGGTTAATGTATGAAGACCAACATGTTCAACAAGTTACAAAACAATATGTAACTGGAAGAACAGTGGTCTCATGGGAGTAAAATCCAGATTGTATTAGATGGAGGAATGAATGGGAGATGAGGGAAACAGAACTTCCACTGCTCTTTCTAGAAGTTTTACCATGAAGGGATAGAGAGGTTAGTAACTAGAGGGTATGTGGTGAGGAAAGTTGGTTTGTTTTGCTTTCACAGGAGAAAGACCTAAGTTTGTATGCTTGGGGGAAAGGAGCAGGAGTGGGACCTATATATAGCATGCTTTGGAGGCATAAAGGTGGGGAAAGGAAGCCAAACTTAAGAGTAGGTAAAGGGGCGAATAGATTTGTGAGTAAGAAAGCAAGAATCTGAGGGAGTTCTCTGAAGTGAGAGAATAGATACACCTGCTTAGAGACAGTAGGAAAAGTATAGAGAATTATGAACAGCAGAAAATGTTAGAAATAGCTGCTGAGCAAAGGTGAGGGCCTAGCTAAGGTTCAAGACCACAAATTGGAGGTAGCATCTGTCCATGTGTGTGTGTTCTCGAAGCACCTCAAGTACAAAAGGTACGATAGTGTAGGATTAGATTAATCTCTGATTGGGTTTTGCCTAATGAGTGGGACAAAAAGACAAGGAATCAAGGGGTCCTGGGTCCTGCAGGAGGGAGACAGAAGATGGCTGGGGTCTAGACAGGAGAGATAATAGACCAGAAGTGTGTGTAGAAGTCATGGGGACTTAGGAATGGTGAAAGCAAAGGAGACAGAGAGAAATGGAATGTTTGGGAGGTTGTATGCAGAAAGAAATGGAGATTGCTGTTTTTAAGGTGATGCAAAGCTCCAGAATGTGGCAGTGGATAATTTCCTTGACTTCAGTCACTCTCTTCTGCACAGTGGAGAGTTTTAAGATGTTGAAATTTCTGAAAATAATGAACAAAAATTGGGTTTGTGTGGAAGATAAGACAGATGCTGAAATCTTTAGTGAGCACTGCAGAGTTAGTAGATGATTTACTGAAAGCCTGATGAAGGTAGATGAAAAGGTGATGCTGGTGTGGTGGTGATGGAGGGGATGATGATGTTGGGAAGAGTTAAGTGCCAGCTGTGATCATTACAGCCTCTGCTATCTACGCTGTCCTTCCTGGGAGTTCTAGTGTAACAAAGAGGGTAGAACGTGCCAGGTCCATATTCTCACATCTTGTTCTCACCTTGAAAGCCTTCTTGCAAGGGAAGGAGAAAGAGGATAGAGCTCAGCACAAATTGAAATGAGGGAACAGTAGGAAACTTCCTTAAATCCATGTACCTATAACCAATGGTACAAGGAAAGAAAATTAGGAGAGAAAAAAATAAAAACAGGAAATCACCTAAAAGGTGAAGGGCCACAGAATAGTCCTAAAACAGATAGAGTTATTTGATAGTCACGTGGAAATGGATAAAATTAGATCTAATCTTTATACTGACAAAAATGGATACAGATCCATGGATAACAGATTCAAGTGTAAAAAGGAAAAATGTACAAGTGCTAAAAAAGGTATGGATTAAATTCTCTGTAACCTAAGAATGAGGAAAACTTTCCTAACTAGGACTCAAAATCCAGAAGCAATAAGGGAAAAGATTGATAAGTTTGACTATATATATATTTTTAAAATCTATTGCAAAAAAAATAAGAAAGCAAGATATACCACAAGCCAAGTATATAAACAAACAAACTAGATGAAATATTTGTAATTGTATCTCAGAAGGCTTATATATTTACAGTAATATAAAAAGCTTCAAAAAAGGAAAGACTAGCCATCTGTGGTGGTGCGTGCTTGTAATCTCAGCACTCAGGAGGCTGAGGCAGGAGGATTGCCATGAGTTTGAGGCCAGCCTGGGCTACATAGCAAGACCCTGTCTACAAAAAAAAAGGAAAGACTAATACCCTATAGAAAAACCAAAATGAGCAACAGATTTGAAGAGTTCACAGAATCCTTCCATATATGAAACATTTATCAATTTCACTCATAATTTTAAAAAGGCAAGCCAGGCACAATGACATGTACCTGTAGTTCCAAGCTACTCGGGGGCCTGAGGCAGGAGAATCACTTGAACCCATGAGTTCATGACCAGCTTGGACAACATAGCAACACACTGTCTCAAAACAACAACAAAAAGAAGTGCAAATTAAAACCACAGTGAGGTGCTATTTTGTTTCTGTCAGACTGGCAAAACTGAAGTGCTTGACAAGGTTGGTGAGGCTATTAGGGGAATAGCATTTTTATATATTTCTGGTGGTATCATAGAATGCTGCAGTCCCTGTAGCAGGGAATTTGGCAATTGGAACAGATTTCCTGTTGCTCCAACAAACCCACTTCTAGGAATCTCTTCCAAAGATACATTGGCAATTAGAAAAAGACATGTGTGTGAAGTTATTTGTGGTAATGACTACTGATGGAACCTACTTTACAAAACACTGGAAACAACCCAGGGACTGATTGAGTGTAGTATGGTACATAACCATCATGGAGTATTATCAAGTATATAAATACTATGTGGTAATCACCAAGATACATGCTTTGTGGGAAAAAATCAATAGGCAAACCAATAAATATAGTATGTTACCTTTTAATGAATAAGGCAGGAAATAAAAATATATACATATATATGTATTATTTGCTTATATAAAATAGTACAAAAAACTAAAAATGAATACTATATGGTAATAGAAGTAGCAGAGGATAGACAGAGATGAAAGTGAGACTTGTCTGAATGTAGTCTTTTTGGATTTAATTTGTGAACTGTGTAAATCTTTATAGTATTATAAAATAAAATTGTACTAAAATGAAGGGAAAGACTCAATAAAAAGCAGAATTAGGCATGTGCGATGGCACACACCTATAATCCCAGCAATCAGGAGGCTGAGGCAGGAGGATTGTCATAATTTCAAGGGCACCCTGGGCTCCATAGTGAGTTCAAGGCCAGCCTGAACTACGAGACCCTGTCTCAAAAAAAAAGGATAAGATGAAACAAATGAACCTAACTGTATATTATTGATGAATTAAACTCAGCAGAATTACTTCAAGTGCCAAAGGAAGGTTATTTGCACTTCTGATGAGGTATAAGGTATAAGGCAAAAAGAACTGCAAAGAAGCCTTAAAGGAGGGACCTCAAGATGGCAGATGAGTAAGAAGCAGGCAGCGAAACTCACTCTAAAAGTTACCATTGGAACACGGGAATATAGCGACCCGGAAAGCACAGGAGGGGGGGAGATGCCTCCCCGAAACCCAGAGAAGTTCTGAAGCGCAATCTGGGACCCCCGGCACCAGTGACGGGTGACTTCCAACAAAGAAGAAGGAAAGAAGGAGCAGACCGCGCGCGTGCACCTTCTACTATCCCGGAAGTTGCAGCGCCGCGGAGGCTCAAATCTACGGACACACGGTGGCAGCTGGCGCCCAGGGAGCCCCCACGGAGGATCCTGAGACAGCGGCGGGGCAGGGGAGCGGCGGAGAACGGCGCTGACCGGCGGTGAGTGTCTCTCAGCCACAGCTGCCCCGCGCCAGAGAGCGACCGGCCGGGCGCCATTGTGGGGGCTGTGGCGAAACTCAGAGCGGCTCGGAAACTGCTCTGGGAACTTGTGCTCTGGACAGGGCAGCACGGGGCCTCTCAGGCCCACGAAAGTGTGCTGAGGTCAGCAGGCGAACGAGACTGGACTCTCAGCCACACCTGTCCCGCGCCAGAGAGCGACTGGCCCGGCGCCATTGTGGGGGGCGTGGCGAAAAACCAGAGCGGCAGGAACCAGTGCAGGGAACCCGCGCTCCAGACAGCGCGCTGAGCCTCTCAGGCCCAGGGATCGTGAAAGGGCGCTGAGAGCGGAGGCGAGCTAGACTGGTCTCTGCCTGAAAGTACGCGCATCTGCTCACTGCCCGCCAGAGGGCGCTCCTGGCTTACTGGGACGGACCTGCACAGAACAGGACTCTGTCACCACAGGGTAACTGCCTACAGCAGAGTCAACACCTGGAACTGATTCTTTTTATTTTTTTTATTTTTATTTTTATTTTTATTTTTATTTTTATTTTTTTTTTTTTTCTCACTGATTTGTTTTTTGTTCTGGCGAAGGGTTTTTTTGTTTTTGTTTTGTTTTGTTTTGTTTTTTGGTGGGGTTTTATTTTTGATCTGTCTGTTTTATTGTTTTTATCTTCGTTTTTGTTTCTGTATGTGTATTTGCTCTTTCCTTCATTATTCTCTCTGGTTTTTTATATGAGTGCAAACAGCGCCTCTAACTTCTTTGTGATTGTGGTTGTGATCTGTTCTTCCTTTTATCCCTTCCTTCTCTTTCTACCACCTGTCCTCTGCACTAGTGTCCCAATTTTAGTGGGATCCCTCTTGGTCCTCTAACCTTACATCTAATTCCTTCCTCTTCTCCCAATACTCTATTTCCTCCTTAACTCATTTTAAATTTAAATTCCTCAGGGGAAAAATTGACATACACAGGACTTGTATACTGCATATAATTTTTCTGGTGTGTTTTAGATTTTGTTATATAACCGCAACTCTATACAGCTAAAAGTGGTAAATAACTGGTTAGCTCAGTCTGTCATTTTCTAGGCTGTGTTTGATGCTTTAGTTAACATTATAGCCAAATGTGAAATAATCGTTCTAAACATCTTTCCTTCCTGATATTTCATGATTGAGATTGACTAAGGGACACAGAAAATACAGTGGCACAGTACCAAAGAATCAAGGACTGGGCCAAACAGGTAGCAACTTCGCATACCCAACGAATTGAAGAGGTAGGATCTGGCAGAAAGCTCAAAACCTAAAAGCAAGCTCCACTTGGAAGATACTGCAGAGAAGTAGTCATCTTCTAAAGATCTTAAACACTAGCAATAAAGTAACCTACTATAGGTAATTTGCAAACATCACCCCAGGAATTAAAGAAAGAAAAAATGAGACGACACTTAAACAAGATGCAACTGCACACATCCAATTCACCAAAGGCAAACCTAGGGAGCAACGAGGTGGGACAATCCGAAAGCCACCCACCTGGCCTATCTGAAGTGGTAACAACAAAGCAACTGAATGAGGTTCTGGAAAAAATTAAAACAGAAATAATCTCACAGATAACTGCAGAGATAATGTCTACAATGAAGACCATGCTTAAGGACACTATAGCTGATACAGACAAAAAAATAGATGAACTTAAGAAAACTATAGAAACCATGAATGCTCAGCATAGGAAAGAAATGGAATCCATAAGGCAGATTCAAGCAGATACCCAAGAGATAAAAAATTCCATTGAAAGTATTTGTAGCAGAATAAGCCAATGCGAGGACAGGATCTCAGATATAGAAGATAGGCTTGCAATTAGTGATCATGAAATGGAAAAATTCTTAAAAATAGCAAGGGACCATGAAAAATCAATTCAGCAGCTGCTAGATGACTCAAAGATAAACAACTTAAGAATAATTGGAATAAATGAAAAAGCAGGAGATAGCATCAACGACATTAAAACCTTGTTCAAAGACATAATCAGGGAGAACTTTCCTGGAAGAGAAAAGGAATTTGACACCCCTATAAGTGAAGCTTTTAGAACACCAACTAGACATGATCAAAAAAAAACTTCAGCCAGACATATTATAGTCAAGATCCCAGAAATTCAACAGAAGGGCAGAATCTTAAAAGCTGTTAGGGAGAAGAGACAAATCACCTATGAAGGAAAACCCATCAGAATCACAGCTGACTTTTCAGCACAAACCCTCAATTCAAGAAGAGCTTGGAATGATGTATTGCAAGCTCTAAAGGAAAATAATTTTCAGCCCAGATTGATGTACCCTGCAAAACTATCTTTCAAAATTGATGGAGAAATAAAATACTTTCATGACAAAGAACATCTGAGAAAATTTATGACCACCAAACCAGCACTCCAAAACGTTCTGAAGGACATTCTAGAAAGAGATAGGAACCCCAACAGAAGGAATCCACCAGGCAGGGCAAATAATTAAATAGCCGGAAAGCGGAAAAACAAAGAGTGGGAACCAACAACAGGAAAATATCATGACAAGTCAATACATATCAGTTTTAACCATCAATGTTAACGGTCTCAATTCACCAATCAAAAGGCACAGACTGGCGAAATGGATCAAGAAGCAAGATCCAACAATATGCTGTATACAAGAAACACATTTAATTCAGAAAGAAATTCATAGACTGAAAGTCAAAGGATGGAAAACAATACTCCATGCCACAGGAACCCAGAAAAAAGCAGGGGTAGCTATTCTTTTTGCAGACAAAGTGAACTTCAAGCCAAGAAGGATTCAGAGAGATAAAGATGGTCATTACATCCTTGTAAAGGGAACAATCCAAGAGGAAGAGATAACGATCATAAATATATATGCGTCAAATACCAATGCACCCAGCTATATAAAACAAGTACTAAAGGACATGAAAAATCAAATAAGCACTAATACAATTATATTGGGAGATCTCAATACTCCACTGTCACAAAAAGATAGATCAACTGGACAGAAAATCAATAATGAAATAGTAGAACTGAACCAAACTTTTGAACAAATGGACTTAGTAGATGTCTACAGAGTGTTCCATCCCACAACATCAGAATACACATTTTTCTCAGCTGCACATGGGACGTTCTCCAAAATAGACCACATACTAGCTCATAAAACCTGCTTAAGTAAATGCAAAGGAATTGAAATTATCCCATGCATATTATCAGACCATAGTGCAATGAAATTGGAAATCAATGGCAAAAGATCCCACAAATACTCCCTAAACACATGGAAATTAAACAGCATCCTCCTGAACAACCAATGGGTCACAGATGAAATTAAAGAAGAAATTAGTCACTTTCTACAACTGAATGATAATGACAGTACAACATACCGGAACTTATGGGATACAATGAAAGCAGTCCTAAGAGGGAAATTTATAGCATTAAATACTTATATCAGGAAAATAGAGCAAGCGCAAATAAACAACTTAAGGGTGAACCTCGAGCTTCTAGAAAAAGAAGAGCAGGTTAAGCCAAAAGCCCGTACAAGGGAGGAAATTATAAAGATCAGAGCAGAAATTAACGTATTGGAGAATAAAAAAACAATACATGGGCCGGTGAGATGGCTCAGTGGCATAAGCGCCTGCCTTGCAAGCGCGAGGGCCCGAGTTCGACTCCCGGATCCCACATACGGAAAAGGGGCCGGTGATATCGCTCAGCGGCACGGGCGCCTGTTGGCACGCGAGGTCCTGAGGTCGACCCCCCGGTACCCACAAAAAAAAAAAAAAAAAACAATACAAAGAATCAATGAAGCAAAAAGTTGGTTCTTTGAAAGAATAAATAAGATTGACAAACCCTTATCCAACCTTATTAAAAAAAGAAAAGAAAAGACTCAAATCCATGCAATTGAAAATGAAAAGGGTGATATCACGACGGACCCTGCAGAAATCCAGAAGATCATCTATACCTATTTTGAAAATTTATATTCTACTAAGATGGAAAATGCAGAAGAAATGGACAGATTCCTAGATTCGTATGAATTACCAAAGCTAAATCAAGAAGATTTAAAAATCCTAAATAAACCAATATCAACCAATGAAATTGAAGATGTAATTAAAAACCTCCCAACAAAGAAAAGTCCAGGCCCTGATGGATTCACTGCCGAATTCTACAAGAAATTTAGAGAAGACCTAACGCCCCTACTTCTCAAACTTTTCAATGAAATTGAAAGGAAAGCAATACTCCCAAATTCATTCCTGGAAGCAAGCATTACCCTGATACCAAAACCGGAGAAGGACCCAACTAAGAAAGAGAACTACAGGCCAATCTCCCTAAAGAACATAGATGCAAAAATCCTTAATAAGATACTGGCAAACAGAATCCAACAAATCATCAAGAAGATTATACACCATGACCAAGTTGGATGCATCCCTGGGATGCAGGGATGGTTCAACATACGTAAATCAATAAATGTAATACAGCATATTAACAGAACCAAAGACAAAAATCACATGATCATCTCAATAGATGCAGAAAAAGCTTTTGACAAAGTCCAGCACCTTTTCATGATAAAAACCCTACAGAAAATTGGAATAGAGGGTCTTTATCTCAATCTGGTAAAAGCTATCTATGACAAACCAACAGCCAATATTATACTAAATGGCCAAAAACTGAAAGCCTTCCCTCTAAAATCAGGAACAAGACAAGGATGTCCACTGTCCCCACTCTTATTCAACATAGTTCTGGAAACTTTAGCCAGAGCGATTAGACAAGAGAAAGAAATAAAAGGAATAATGATTGGAAAGGAAGAAGTTAAATTATCATTATTTGCAGATGACATGATACTCTACACAGAAGATCCCAAAAACTCCACTAAAAAACTGCTAGATTTAATAAGCAAATTCAGTAGTGTAGCTGGATACAAAGTCAATACTCAAAAGTCAATAGCCTTCCTGTACACAAATAACAAACTTACTGAAAGAGAAATTAGGGAAACAATACCTTTCACAATAACATCCAAAAAAATGAAATACCTAGGAATCAACCTCACGAAGGATGTAAAAGACCTCTATACTGAAAACTACAGTACTCTGAAAAAGGAGATTGAAGAGGATATCAGAAAATGGAAAGATATCCCTTGCTCCTGGATAGGAAGAACCAATATAGTGAAAATGGCCATACTTCCAAAATTGTTATACAGATTTAATGCAATTCCAATCAAAATTCCAACAGCATATCTCACAGAATTAGAGAAAACAATCCTAAAATTCATTTGGAATCAGAAGAGACCTAGAATAGCAAAGGCAATTCTGGGCAACAAAGGCAAGGCAGGGGGCATCACAATCCCCAACTTGAAATTATACTATAAAGCTACTGTGATAAAAACAGTGTGGTACTGGCAAAAAAAACAGACCTGAAGATCAATGGAACAGATTAGAAGATGCTGAAACAACCCCAGGCATACTAAGCCACCTTATCTTTGACAAAGGTGCCAAACACATTCGCTGGAAGAAAGATAGCCTCTTTAATAAATGGTGCTGGAAAAACTGGCTCTACACATGCCGAAGATTAAAACTAGATCCATATCTTTCACCATGCACTAAACTAAATTGAAAATGGATCAGAGATCTAAATATTAAAACAGAAACATTAAATCTGCTGGAAGGTAGGATAGGTAAAACCCTTGGAGACATTGGTGTAGGCAAAGACTTTATGAATAAAAACTCAACCGCACGGGAACTATCCCAAAGAATCCATAACTGGGATCTCATCTTATTAAAAAGCTTTTGCACAGCAAGAGAAACCACCAACAGAGTGAAGAGACAACCCACAATGTGGGAAAAAATGTTTGCCAGCTGTTCCTCAGACAAAGGATTACTATCGAGAACATATAAAGAACCCAAAAAAATCAGACCTCCCAAATTTAAAGACCCACTCCAAAAATGGGCATCTGAGATGAATACACATTTCTCAGATGAAGAAATACTAATGGCAAACAAATATACAAAAAAATGTGCAACATCACTAGTCATTCGAGAGATGCAAATTAAAACAACACTGAGATACCATCTCACCCCAGAAAGAATGGCTACTATTAAGAAATCAACTAATAACAAATGCTGGAGGGGCTGTGGGGAAAAAGGAACCCTTCTTCACTGTTGGTGGGAGTGTCGACTGGTACAGCCACTGTGGAAGTCAGTGTGGAGATTCCTCAGAAAACTAGGGTTGGAGGTCCCATTTGACCCAGCTATTCCCCTTCTGGGCATCTTCCCAGAAGAATTAAAAACATCGTACCACAGCGATATATGTGCACCCATGTTTATAGCAGCACAATTTGTAATAGCCAAATCTTGGAAACAACCCAAATGCCCATCAACTGAGGAATGGATAAGAAAGATGTGGTATTTTTATACAATGGAGTACTATTCAGCCATAAAGAAGGATAAACTGGAGACTTTTATAGGTAAATGGATGCAACTCGAGAAAATACTCATAAGTGAAATAAACCAGAAGCACATGTGTAAGCATCGTATTATCTCTCTAGTATGAGAAACTGAAAGAGTAAATAAGATCCAAAATGTACAATAGACATGGTGAATCAAAAAGAAACTGGTCAAAAGGAAAGAGAGACTGGAATAGGGAAAAGAAAGGAGGGAAAGGGAAAAAAATTGTATATATATATATAAGATGGTTAAGATAGATACACTACCATTTTTACTTAGTTCATTGAAGAGTAAGGTTTGTGCCAATAATGTTTGGACAATTGAATGCTAATGTCTGGTGTCCTGAATAACTAACTTAAAGATAGTAATACGTAATGTATTAACCATTGTTACCCTCCTATTATGTTGTTTTGAAAATTTGTTCTTCTTTTGATTTGTTTTGTTTTTTCTTCTCTTTAAAATAAAAAAAAAGAAAAAAGAAAATAAAATTAAAAAAAAAAAAAAAAATAAATAAATAAAAAACTAAGGCAAAAAAAAAAAAAGAAGCCTTAAATTGTTTTTAATAAATAAAGTGTTGATAATAATGCTGATATTGTTTTCTGATAGTATCATATATATTTTCTAAATGTATATGTTAAGATAAAGTAATAAGTATGTGTTAATATCACAAGGATGTCAGCTTAAGAGAAAAGAGATACAAATATAAAATCAGAGTAAGTAAACATGAATTTTATGCTATATGAATTACCTCACTAAAGCTGTCAAAAAGGAAAAAGTAAGTACAAATCTTGTAAGCCTAAATTTGAATTGAGAATACCACTATGAATGCATAGTATTTTTTCTTCTTAAAAAAGTTTCTCCAGGCTGGTGAGATGGCTCAGTGGCATAAGCTCTTGCCGAGGTCCTGAGGTCGACTCCCGGTACCCACATTAAAAAAAAAAAAGTTTCTCCTAATTTTGTCCGACTGCAAAGACCTGCAAATGCTGAATAGCACACAGCAGTCTGAGCCTCCTTAGCCACACAGGTGCAGATCTCTCTAACATTTCCAGCTTCTTGGGAAAATGACTGAATCCAGGTGGGGGCACAAAATGTATGAGAAAAGCCCGGAACATCTTTTCATACAAGAAAGCTAGGACATTACCAGAGCTTACTAGGGTGTGTATCCAAAGAGTTAGGAGCCAAGTTGGAAAGGCTTCTCCATTGGCCAAATATAGGATAATTTGAGCATCAAAAAGAATAATAGTGATAATGGATCTACCATATATCAAATATGTTAATATGTATAAATTCTCAGCCAGGTGTGGTGGTGTACGCCTGTAATCCCACCACCCGGGAGCCTGAGACAGGAGGACTGCCGTGAGTTTGAGGCCAGCCTTGGCTACCTAGTGAGTTCAACACCAGCCTGGACTGCATAGTGAAACCCTGTCTCAAAAAGAAAAAAATGATAAATTCTTAGTAATTAAAAGGGGGAAAACTCATTATATTACCTTTGTACTAAGGAATCACCCCATTATTTTAAAAACTGGCAAATAAAGGGGAAAAATCAAGCATTTATCTCATCTTTCCTATATAACGAACTCCTTAAGATAACGAAGAATTGAGAGAAAGATTATGAAAGTTTATACAAGCATCTCTAAAGAAAGAGTGGATGTGGTGGCACATGCCTGTAATCCCAGCACTCAGGGAAGAGGAGGCAGGATAAGCTCAAGCCCAGCCTGGACAACTCAGTGACTTAGTAAGACCCTGTCTCAAAAATTTTTAAAAAGTGAAGGGGGAGGATAGGGATGTAGCTCAGTGCAAAGGCCTTGCATCCCATTCCCAGGACTATAGAAGGGAGGCGTGGAGAATCCTCAGTGGCTGCTAAAGTCGTTGTGTGCAAAGCTGCTGTGCAAAACTTTTTAAGCTGCAGCCTAGAACGCTTGAAAGCAGTGATTAATCTTTAACAGCGCCGGGAAACCGTACACTATAGAAGACTGTGTGTTACAAAGTCTTCTTGCCAGAAGACTGAACCTCAATCTGATCAAGCCTCAAGCTCTAACCACCAGTTTACAGAGCACAGGGGACAGAGGAGCATGCTAAAAAATATTTGAATACAATTAGAAAAAGGTGGAATGTGGGGAACTCTGTAGGATACATAGTTTATTGTCTTTAACAGCAAATTATCTATGTTGAAGGGTTATGAGTGTGTGTATGTGTGTGTTTATCTGTATTTTCCCAAAAGTTAACACACATTATAGGTTGCACAAAAATAAATATATATTCCCGCCTTCTTACTGGACACTGAACCTAGCAGCCACCACTTCTTTTTTTCCCTTCCTTTCTTCCTTCCTTCCTTCCTTCTTTCTTCCTTCCTCTTTCTTTCTTTCTTTTTCTTTCTCTTTCGTTCGTTCGTTCTTTCTTCTTTTGAGACAGGGTCTCACAGAGTTGCCAGGCTAGGCTAGAACTTGTGGTCCTCTTGCCTATTAGAGTTCTAAAATTACAGGCATGTACTACTATGCACAGTTAAAAAAAATTATAAAAATTAACTTTCTAATAATGTAAAAGAAAAGGTACATGGAAAGAGGAAAAGGAAAAATAGATTGAGACCATTTGGTTAGATCTTAGACTATTTTATTAGCTTACGGTATTCAGTACACATTGGGAAGCAGATAAAATCCTGTCAAGCTTGACTCAGAAATTTTATGAAGATTTTATAAGCCCAATTCTGACACAGAAAGAGTGGCCCTTGGGGTAGGCGTATCCAGGGTATTTCCTTTGATAGATAGGGTCTTGTTGTAGACCCTGGCCAGGATCTTCAGTGCCTCTGGTTAAACCTTACATATATTAATTTACTTAGACTTTTTATATTAGGCACAAGAAATAGGCATTATCCTCGTACCCGGGGAAGGGCACTAACTCTAGTTGGCACCCAGAAGCCAAGGAAAGCCATTGCACAGTGCAGCCTGGCAGCGTCACTGCTGCCGACTCTTCATATCTTCTTAGCAGCAAGTCATGGGTGCGGCAGCAGGGTCAAACATTTTCTACCTCTTTCAAGATCATGTTGAAGTCAAAGAATATTAGACCTCTGAGTAATTACTGACCTCGTTCCTGCTGGAGTGGTGGTAACACGGTGTTGGTGATGGTGAGGAAGAGAAACAAATAGATGCTTGTGCATATGGTATATTGGGGGAAGTTGTAGCTTCCAGGCCTGGAGGACCTTTGGTAGCCTCGTGTTATTCACTGGGCATGTTTGGGTGAGTTAGAAATATAAGAGACAGGCTCTGAGGCCTGAATCCATAATCCTTCTTGGCCAGGAGCAGGCCCACAGCAAGACTCAGCGCTAGTGGAAGGGCATCTGACAGGATGCTAGGCTCCAGGTGAATCGTGTTCTCCAAGCATCTCCGAAGAGGTTGGCCCCTGTGCCTTTGCCTCTGTACCTCACTTCTAAGCCTGAAACCTGCCCTACCCACCAAGAGTGAAACTTGCCTTTCCCCAGCTCCACATCACTTTGCCTTCCTCTCTTCCCTTTTAACTACTGTCTCTCCTTCAGACCAAAAAATGAGCCCCTCCCCTCAAACTCCAGGCCCTTTCACTACCTCCCCAGGAACTTAGGGTCCCTGTTCCCTTCTTTTCACAAATGCACCCCAATTCTCGCTGACTTGAAAACCTCTCAGCCCTGCCTCCTATTCACACAACTCTGGCTTGTCTTTCTCTTCACTACCAAACATCTGTTTCCTGTAACTTTTGCCTTGCTTTGCCCTTTCACCATGAATTCTTTTTCCTCACTCTGGGTGGTCTAATCATCTCCAAAATTATGTCTCTCTGCACTGGCTGTATTTCTGGATTTTTTTTTTTTTTTTTTTTTGCTCACTGAACCACATCTTGTCCTGTGTTTCCAGATTGCAGGAACAAAGTAGGCAGCACTGACTGTAGATGAATGCAAGATAACCTCCAGCTTTGAGCCATTAAGTCTTGCTGAGCAGATCTTGTCCCTTCACTTGTACAGCTGGCCAAATAAAGACTGAGCGGACCTGCTCCCTCACACTCAGACTCTCCTCAGCAAGACTAGCAGCTCCCCAGTGAACAGGCTGGGGCTGGGAGGATGTGCTGGAATGTGGAGGTGGTTTCCTGCAGACCCCTTGCTGAGACGCTGCACAGAAGAGCCAGTCAGTACTCCAGTCTTGCATTTTTGTGACCCTCAAAAGTCCTGTTGCATTTCAGGTTCTCCAAGCCAGCACCCATGTTCCTGGACGACTCCTTTCGCAAGTGGGCTAGGATCCGGGAATTTGTGCCACCTTTTGGGATCAAAGGTCAAGGTATGTTGAGAAACCTGAACTATATTAACTTTCATTTCCCAGCCTGTCTCCCTGTACTTCAGAACAGAATTATATCCTCAAAAGTCCCCATGCCGAGGATTCACCCACACTCTACTGTCAATGCCTTCTCTCCTTCCCTCCTTTTCTCATACTTCTTTAGTGGAATATTAACTTGGAGCACAACACTTTGCCAGGGCTGGGTATACAACAGTGACATAGACAGATGTGGTCCCTCTCCTGAAAAAGCTCTGGTCTAGTGGATATGCAGGTACTCAAAAGTACAAGACAGAAGGGCTCTGCTGGGGGTAGTGCAAGGAGCTGTAAGATCACAGAAGAAAGATCATCATAGGGCACTAGGAATGATGGGGAACACAGGGCCAGACCCTAGAAATGCCTCCAAGCCCCTCCATTTATCCTTACCTTTCGTTCTAACCAAGACTCCCCTCCAGTGGTTCTTTTATGCTGTCCAAGGTTAGCCTTTCCCCTATATTCTCAGAAACTGTTCCCCTCATCGCCTTAAGGACTTCTCCGACACGGTTCCCTCCAATTTAAGACTTTCTCATCCCTAGCAGTTTAACACTTCTGCTTCTTTGTCAAGTTCCCGTGCTGTTTCATGGCATGGTAGAAAAGAGCTGGGGCTTTAGGGTCAGATATAGGGGATCAGACCCATATACTACCTCTTTACTAGCTGTGGCCTCAGATACACTACTTAACCTGTCTGCTTTAGTTTTTTCATCACCTAAATGGAGAAAATAGTACTATTGTATAAGATTGTGGTCAGAATTAAATGAAATAACCGTTAGAGAGTTGATATTATTGGCCAGGAGACTCAAGAATACTTAAACTCACTCAGCTAGCTCACCCCTCCCTGAAAAGAAGATCATGGCCAGCAAAAAAATCTGTGGAAATAGAACTTGGATCCCCAGCTTCCAAGGACACATCTAATGAGTTGGGTTGAGCCGTATGCAGATTCTTTCCTTGGTGCATGTAACCAAGTAGCCTATCCTTTTCTCCTAAATCCAGTTGAAACTTGATCATGCAGCCACAAAGGCCAAGGAAGGCCAGGGCAGAACCCACTGGCTGCAAGCAGAGGGTTACTTGTGTGTGCCTTTTCTTGTAAGAGTCCCCACCAAACACCCCATTCACATCCTTGACCTGGGCCAATTAGTGGCAATATGCTCTTCTTTAAAGGCACAACTGGGGATAGGGCACCGTTCCTTCCCTGAAGCTCACTGTAAGGTATATGTGAAGACACCTGGTATAGAACATCCCTTAAGGGTTTGTTCCTCACCCCGTTCTCATTCAACTTCTGGAACGACTGGCTATGCCTGCTGCCTGCTCTTTTTTTTTTTTTTTTTTTTTTTAAATTTTAAAGAGAAGAAAAAATCAAAAAAGAACAAAATTTCAAAACAACATAATAGGAGGGTAACAATGGTTAATACATTACGCATTGTTATCTTTAAGTTAGTTATTCAGGGTACCAGATATTGGCATTCAATTGTCCAAACATTACTGGCACAAACATTACTCTTCAATGAACTAAGTAAAATTAGTAGTGTATCTATCTTAACCATCTTATATATAAATACAGTTATTTTTCTTTTCCCTTCTTTCTTTTCCCCATTCCCCCATCCCAGTCTCTCGTTCCTTTTGACCAGTTTCTTTTTGATTTACCATATCTATTGTACATTTTGGATCTTATTTACTCTTTCAGTTTCTCATACTAGGGAGACAATAAGATGCTTACACATGTGCATCCGGTTTATTTCACTTACGAGTATTTTCTCGAATTGCATCCATTTACCTATAAAAGTCTCCAGTTTATCCTTCTTTGTGGCTGCATAGTACTCCATTGTATAAAAATACCACATCTTTTTTATCCATTCCTCAGTTGATGGGCATTTGGGTTGTTTCCAAGATCTGGCTATTACAAACTGTGCTGCTATAAACATGGGTGCACATATATCACTGTGGTATGATGTTTTTAATTCTTCTAGGAAGATACCCAGAAGGGGAATAGCTGGGTCAAATGGGACCTCCAACCCTAGTTTTTTGAGGAATTTCCACACTGATTTCCACAGTGGCTGTACCAGTCGACACTCCCACCAACAGTGAAGAAGGGTTCCTTTTTCCCCACAGCCCCTCCAGCATTTGTTATTAGTTGATTTCTTGATAATAGCCATTCTTTCTGGAGTGAGATGGTATCTCAGTGTTGTTTTAATTTGCATCTCTCGAATGACTAGTGGTGTTGCACATTTTTTCGTACATTTATTTGCCATTTGTATTTCTTCATCTGAGAAATGTGTGTTCATCTCAGATGCCCATTTTTGGAGTGTGTCTTTAAATTTGGGAGGTCTGATTTTTTTGGGTTCTTTATATGTTCTCGATAGTAATCCTTTGTCTCAGGAACAGCTGTACCTGCTCTTAATTTAACATGTCCTTCCGAAGAATATCTTCTTCCCCACCATTCCAGGGCAGCTACTTGATGCCTCAATGAATTCTAAAGAATGCTTTTCAGGCCTGGACCTGACAGTGTCTCTAGCCACTCTTTTTTTTTTTTTTTTTTTTGGTGGGTACTGGGGGTCGACCTCAGGACCTCGTGCGCCAGCAGGCGCCCATGCTGCTGAGCGATATCACCGGCCCTTTTTTCGTATGTGGGTTCCGGGAGTCGAACTTGGGCCCTCACGCTTGCCAGGCAGGCACTTAAGCCACTGAGCCATCTCACTGGCCTTCCAGCCACTCTTTTAATAAAATACATGGGACCAGGGATGTGGCTCTCTGGTAGGGCACTTGCCTAGCATGTGGGAGGCCTTGAGTACAATCTCCAGCCCTGTGAATGAATGAATGAATGAATGAATGAGTGAGTGTGTGTGCATGTGTGTGTGTAAGAGGCCTCCTTTCTATACATGAAAAAATCTCAGGCAGACAAAAAAGTGTAAGGAATAATACACCATCTACCCAGCCTAAGAAATGAAGTATGAGCTGTAATAAAACAATTGTGTAGCTCTTCCCTTCCATGCTCTTCCTTCCCCTAGGAGGCCATTATCCTGGTTTTGGTGTTGATGTGTATGTGTGTGTATATACACACATATATCCATTAAAATATATTGATGTTGTGTGACTTTAAACTTTATACGTGGTATCACTGTGTATATATTCTTCAAATTGATTTTTTGTTTTTTGCTTATGTTTATTGGTACATGTAGCTCTAAATTACTGATTTTGGGGGGGGCTGGGTAATATTTCATGTGTGTGGCTGTGTGTTATTTTGTGTGCCACATGCAGTCTGTTTTCCCTTAATGGATATTTGGGTCACCTCCAGCATTTCACTATTATAAACAGTTTACAGGTGTCTTTGAGCAAGTAGGTAAATTTTTCAGTGCTGTGTTCCTAGGAGTAGAGTTGCAGGGTCCTAGTCATGCACACCTACATCCTTATTTGACATCAGTAGGTTCTCTCCACTGTGGGGGCACCAATTGATCTTTAGGTCTTTATGTACATTATCTTAAAACTTCTTACCAACTCTGAGAAGTAGGAGTTACTATCTTCGTTTTAGGGATGAGGAAACAAATGCTCAAAGAAAGTAAGTTATTTACATGAGGTCACAGAGCCAGGATTTGACTCTAAAACCAATACCGTCAGTACACTTTCCTTATTACATTACCATGCTGTCGTTATACCAGAGTTTGAAAAGAGAGCAGTCACCATTGCTAAAGCCAGAGAAAGGCCAAGAAGGAGAGGTCCGAATGGTGGTCAGAATGCGAGAGTGCAGAGACCCCGGGGTCTTGCTGAGAGCAGCCTGAGTAGAGTGCAGGTGGGCAGATGCCTGGCTGCAGGGGCTGAGGAGGGAAAGCAGAAGAGGCAGCCTGGCAAAGGGCAGGTTTAGAAATCGGCAGTGCAAAAGGGAAGAAGCACGGGGAAAGCTGCTGGCATCAGAAACCAAGGCAAGTGGTCCACCTGGGTAAGCTCTTCGTCACTGTTGTTTCCCATTTGTTCCTGGGTGTCTGCTTGCTGGGGCCTGGGGTAAACACCTGTGGTCTCTGAGTGGGGACTCTCGTTTCCAGGGGACACTGCATCTTACCCTAGTGATGCACATCCTGGGGCCCAGCTGCAGAGCCTCAGAAAACCAGATGAGTCTCCAAGGAAGGTGAAGAAGCCCTGGGAAGGACATGGATGTTTGTGTTAGGGACTGGCTCTCCCGGCAGAGATATGCCTGCTTGATTTCGTGTCTCCATCTCCTTTCTCAAGGGAGAGAGTTAACCACTTAGCAGTCCAATTATTTAAATACAGAATGACCAAAAGTTGCATTTGTTTCATTAATTTATATAGGATAATATAACTATAACCAGGAATATAAAAACAACAAGTATGAATATATCTCATGCAAACAAGAAGCAGCTGGTTGAAATGACACCTGCCCAAGCATCACTCAGGATAGTACATAAATGCACTGCCCGAGTGACACTCGGGGTAAGCTGTTAAGTGTTAAGGTAGTAGCCTGACCTTACCTTGTGCCCGGACCTTCTTCTCCCCACTTCAATTTCCACTTCCACTCTGGCCCTAAGACCTTGTGCCTTCAAGCAGGGTAAGAGGCAAACATTTTAGGGGAATTTAAGTGACCCTCTAACAGTCACTTCCCTCCTCTGTCCACAGACAATCTGATCAAAGCCATCTTGTCAGTCACCAAAGAGTATCGCCTGACCCCTGCCCTGGACAGGTGAGCCCCTCCCCCTGGCTGCTAGCATGTGCAGAAGTGTTGAGGTACACACTGGGGTGAGTGAAGCAGGTAAGTGGCCTTGCACCTCTGGGGGCTGGCAGCACTTGGCAAGACATCTCAGCCCTCAGACATCAGAGGTATGAGGGTAAAAGCTAAAAACAGTAGGGTCAGGATCAGCCCAGGAAGGGGACTGAGGGTCTTGGTGGTGATGGGCTTTACATTCAGGGGCAGAATAGTGCTGAAGCCAATAAATGAGTTAGGAAGCTCCAGGGTCAGGGCTGGGAGAAACAAAACCATTACTTGGTGGTCTGGAGGCTTCTAAGTTGAAAATAAGCTAAGCCCTAAGTCCTAGAGCCTCCAGTCCCTTCCCCTGCTCTTGCTTACCTGGTAGAGCCTTGCAAGCTCAGCCCATTTCCATGTCCCCTAAGGCTGCCTAAACCCCGCTAACCCTTGGGGAATCTTTACCCTTGAATGCTGTCTTACCAGAGACCCCTCCTCACCTACATGGTTCGTTCCCAGATTTTCTATACTCATGTTTCCCTTGGAAAGTATTAGGAATTAGGGATGTTGGAGAGTCCCAGGGCCCAGTTTCCTGCAGTCTGATTCTGGACTCCTCTCAGAAATGCTGCCTGGAGCCTTTTGGGCTTCTTCTACCCCAGCCTGGTCCTGGCCAAAGGTGTGGGGGTCAAGGACCAAAGGGACAGAGGGAAGGAGACCTGGCACCAGCTCTTCACAGCCCTCCCCTCTCTCTCCCCTCAGCCTCCGCTGCCGCCGCTGCATCATTGTGGGCAATGGAGGTGTCCTTGCCAACAAGTCTCTGGGTCCACGAATTGATGACTATGACATTGTGGTCAGGTGAGCTCCCCAAAGCAGCACCTCGGCACCTGAGTGCCCAGGCCCAACCCCTGACCCTCTAGCCCATCGACAGCGTGCTAGTCTGTCTAGCCACTTGGGCTGGAACTCCATGGCAGCCTCAAGAATGTTGGGTTGGTGGGCTTTGAAGTGAACTAGATGCCCCGTTCCCTGCACCTGGGGTATTCTGGAGTCACAATGCCTCCGCAAACATGGCCCAATGCAGACTCTGACTGGGACTGCTCTCTGTAGACTGAACTCAGCACCAGTGAAGGGCTTTGAGAAAGACGTGGGCAGCAAAACAACTCTGCGCATCACCTACCCAGAGGGCGCTATGCAGAGGCCTGAGCAGTATGAGCGCGATTCTCTCTTTGTCCTCGCTGGCTTCAAGTGGCAGGACTTCAAGTGGTTGAAGTACATCGTCTACAAGGAGAGAGTGGTGAGCTGCCCTGGCACCAGCTCCTTCCCTCTTGCCCTGGGCTTTGCCCTGGCCTCCCCAGCTTCCAAGGTAGCCCCCCAATCTTAGCCGCATAAAGAACAAGTAGGAGCCTTCAGAAGAAACAGTGATGACTCAAAGATGAAAGATAGCAAATGCAACCAAGGGTAGAGGCCAGGGGTCCCTCGCCAGGTTCCTGGAGCTGAAATGCCTGATATGTGCTACCTGCCACTTGATATCCAGGTGTACACCCTTTCTCAGCCTCTTCTAGCTAGAACCTGTCCTGAGCCTTCCCTGGTGTTAGTTCCCCAGGGAAAGAAAGCTCTTACCTCTAAGGCCACCCCTAGGATTACTCCCAGTCTGTATGCCTCGCTGCCCTAGCCCTGTGGCTGCCCCTCACTACCCCACCTCTGAGATCCCTCTGACTCTGGCCTTATGGGTCCTTCCCTCTTTCCCAGTCAGAGGAGCAAGGCCTTATTTGAGTCCTCAGGCCATTCTTCAGGGACAGTAGACCCCCTCGATTTGAGGGCGGCAGCTTTCAAGCTTATAAGTCTGGACCTCTCTCTTTGTAACCTCACCACTGACCTGTAGTTGGGTCCTCAAACTGCCAGAGTCTGGTTCTACTCTTTGAGTGTGGTCAGATTCTGTAGTCAGTGTTCCAGGCAGGCAAGTGCCTGGGCTCATTTCTTTAGGGAGCTTCTGTGGCAGAGTAGTATGAGACTGCTTGTTAGTAGACCACCCACGGAATCTCCTCCTGAGACCTATTCCCCAGCCCTGGGCCTGCAGGGAACCCCTGCCAACTTGTCTGCGTCCACCCCCGCTCCCCTCCAGCTGTCCGTCACCAGCCACCCCAGGGGAAGGGTGCTGCACAGCTCAGGTCATTCATCTTCTAATACCCAAGCCTCTTACCAGAGATTGATGACAGATGGCCCTCTGCCTACAGTAAGAAGCTAGTTGTTCTTTCTGGAGGTTTAGAGGAGAGTTAGGGGTGGGAACAGTTTAACCTGCCGGGGGGAGTCTCAGTATAATTTGGTTTAACTCCACAGCCCTTTCCCAAGCAAGGCCAAGTTCAGGCAGTGTCAAGTAGGTAGCAAGCAAGAGAGAAGACAGAAGTCAGGTCCAGAAATTCAGGTAGGTGGAACAGTAGGGAAAATGGGCCCATCTTGGAACCAGGTTGAAGGAGGCGGCAGCGTGATCATTTGGCTTTAGACTGCCTCAGCTTCAAACAAGGCCCGGTGCCCACACAACCAGTGAGAGAATGGGAGCAGCCCCTCTTCTCAGAACCCTAGGGGTTGAGTCACCAGTGTCCCCAAAGGTCTTCTCTTTGCCTTGAGGGCAATAGAATTGGAGTCACAGGGAAACATTTTGAAGGGAGAAATTAAGCCTGCCTTAGTGAGCCCCGGGGATCCCAGGGGCTGCTTTTTCACTCTGGCCTTCTGCCCATATGCCCACTCCCTCTTGGCAATTCTTTTCTTTGCCTGTGGATACCTGTCAGAACCCCAGGCTTCCCTCAGGGTAGGGCCCTGATCCCATTGGTTTTTGCCTTTCAGTGCCCAGTCACCATAAATGATCTGGAATTTGTTCAAACACCAGCTCCTATTTCCTGCTAGGTGGACTGGAAAAAGCCAGGCAGTTTGTATAAGGAGGGCAGGCCATAGGGGTCCAGACCAGCCCGGTGGGCGTTGCTTCTTGTTCCTCCCAAGAGCACCGAGGTCAGTCAAGTCAGGGTTCCTGCAGTTCATCCAAGGGAGAAAGGAAAGAAAGAAGGGGAAGAGGAAGCCAGCTAGAGTCGGAGGACTCATATAGTAGGAAGACTGAGAAGCTGCCAGCCCAGGCACGTCAAGGTTCTACAGCAGAAAGGCATTCTCAGACCCCTGCTTAGTCCTGTCCGGCCATGCACAGGGATCCAAGATCAGCCTTGTATGAGTGAGAACTCTATCCCAGGGTGGGTAGGGGTGAGTGGGGAGGAGAAAAGGGGAGATGGAGATGAGTCCTCTGTAGTGCTGCTGGCCTTCCCTGGTGCCAGAGTCAAAAAAAGGCTTAGGCCTTTGGAGTGAGCTGCCAGGGGCCAGGGCCTGACCTTTCCCATTACCCAGAGTGGACTTTGCTTGGGTCCCTTGCTGCCTCAGAGGCCCCCTACTTTAGTACCCTTCTCCACCCCAAGTTCAAGTCACTCCCAGGACCGACCCATGCTCTGCTTCCCTTCTCTGGCTACTGAGACCCAGGTGAATGTGAGCCAGCCTGCTTCTGTCTGATGCCTTGCCACAGGGCCCAGCCACAGGCCTGCCCTGCTGCTGCAGTGGTGTTTCTAGCCATGCAGCCTCAGGCTGCTGGCGAGCTCTGCACCTGTCTGGAGCCTCACCTGCAAAATTCTGGCAGGAAGCAGCTCAATTCTGGAGCCAAGGCCTGGCTGGGCAACATTGGAACAGGTGTTATGCCTCAATCACAGGTGCTGCCTGCCACTAGCTGTGTGACCAGTCACTCACAGTGTGTACTGTTCTGGTACCTGGAGTCCTGCTGGGGTATGGTAAGGGCAAGGTGTGAAAAGGGGGGACTAAACATCCTGTGATAGACTGGCTCTACTTTCTTATCCAGCTGGGAGCTCTCCTCTTCACCATTTATGGCCCTTTGGTTCCTTGATTCACTAGACAGTAGCACAGATAACTCCAAACGAGTTGTCAAAAGGCCCTTTATCTCCCCTGTCCCAAGAGCCTTTACCAAGCTAGCATGCAGGTATAGGAGCTCCTGGAAGGCCATGTGTGCTCAGGGCATCTCAGAAAAGCACCTGTGGACAGGTGAGTACCTAGGAAAGTTGAGGCCGGGGGGGAGGGCGGATCCCAGGACTTGAGGGTACACCCACAGTGGAAAGTGCAGCATCCAGCTCCCGTGCACCTCTCCTCAGAGGCATGTCTGCCACCATCCCCCATACATTCCCTGGGAATCCAGAGATGAATCAACACTCCTCCCAACCCAAAGTTGCTCACCGTCTAATGGAAGTGACAGTCCTGAAACTACACTAGTGGTGCAGTGCAGCAGGTATCATGATGGGAAGACATTATTATTATTTTTTTGTGTGTGGGTACCGGGGGTTGAACTCAGGACCTCACGCACCAGCAGGTGCCCGTGCCGCTGAGTGATATCACCGGCCTGTTTTCGTATGTAGGTACCAGGAGTTGAACTTAGGACCTCGTGCTTGCCAGGCAGGCACTTATACCGCTGAGCTATCTCACCGGCCCAATGGGGAGACATTAATGCAGACCTGGGAGCAGGCTGGGAGGGGGCAAGAGAAAGCCTCCTGGAGGAGACACCGCTGAGCTGGCCCTAAAGGACGAATTAGGAGTGAGTCAGATGAAGGTGTTACAAGCAAAGGGAACAGCATGTGCAGAGGCCCAGACAGACCGCACTCCATTTAGGACATTGAATAATACTATGTTAACTGATCAGGGCACAGCGCCAGCAATGTGTCAAGAGTATACTTGCTTCATTCTCAAATGCTGTGAGCTATGTGTCCTCCTCCTGGTGCTGGATGAAGGCCGGAGATGCCCCATCCACTGTCCAGAGGAAGGAACCCTGCAGCCTGAAATGATGGGAAGTTAAGGGCAAAGCTTCCCATCTAGTCACCAGGCTGGGTCAGTGTGGTATGGTCCCAGCCCTGCAGGGGAAAGGAAGGGCATGAGGGCTGGGGCTTGGCCCCTGGATAGTTTTGACAAAGGCTTGACCTTCAGCAGTAAGTCTGTTTCTGGGGAAGGAGGGAAGAAGGGCAAGATCAGAGGCCAGCCAGGGCCTCCATTCATGTTCAGGGGACTAGGGCTGTGATTTCCAGAGCAACAACATGTTTTAAAAGAGGGAAAACTGGGCCGGTGAGATGGCTCAGCGGCTTAAGCGCCTGCCTGGCAAGCACAAGGGCCCGAGTTCGACTCCCGGAACCCACATACGAAAAAGGGGCCGGTGATATCGCTCAGCGGCACGGGCGCCTGCTGGCGCGCGAGGTCCTGAGGTCGACCCCCCGGTACCCACAAAAAAAAAAAAAATAAAAAAAAAAAATAAATAAAAGAGGGAAAACTGCTTAGGCCATGAAGTTTTACAGACTTGGGTTTACATTTAGACTCTGGTACTTATTAGCTAAGGTAACCTTTGGCGAATTATTTGCCCTCTTAGATTTAACCTCACAAGAGTAGTGGTACTACCCATCTTTTAGGGTTGTTTTAAAATTAAATAAGGTGAAACAGAGAAGCACCTAGCACAGAGAACCTAGTAAATTCCCAATCTAGGGCAGTTTTTAATGTAACTTGTTATTTTCTACTATTGGTGGTGGTGTTACAGTTAGAAAGCCCTATTACACTGGGGCATGAAGCATTTTTCTGTCCAGGATGTAGGCCCTGACCTAGGCAGTGACCTCAAAACAGGCAGAGGCCAACCCTAAAGGGAGGGGAGACTGGAGCCTCCTAGTGATGGCAGCAGCAGAGCTGGGCAAGCAGTCTGGGAAATCCACAGGGTCACTATATCTGAATGTGAGGCCTCACTGGACCAGGCCCAAGCTGGGGATTGGATGTCCATCTTCACCTGAGCCTCTTCTCTGCTAGGGCCTGAGAAGACTCTGCCCAGGAGGAGCCCAGCCTGGGTACGACCTCACCTTTGGGGAGACTCAGGACAGGGCCTATAGCATGGCCCCAACTGCAGAAATAGCATTTGTGGGCCCCACTCCAGACTCCTTGCCACACCTCTGAGCTGAGCCCTCCTGGCATAGCACTCCTTTGCAACCATCTCCAGTGGCCTTAGCTGTCTTTCTCATGCCTCTTATTCCCTGTGCGGGCCGGCAGGACTTCACGCTCCCCCCTAGGCCATGTCTGAGTATTGCTCCTCCGTCCACAGGAGTAGGCCTTGTGTCATCACCACCCTCTGCTTCTCTCCACCACTGGCATCTTCGACCTCTTGATTCTTCTGCCTCATAATAATTATCATTGTCATTCTCTTCTTTTCCTGCCTGTCTTCTTCCGTTCTTTTTTCTTCTTTTCCTTGTCTCCTTCCTCTTTTTCGCTATCATCATCATCATCATAGCTGTCATTTATTAAGGTCTTCGTTTTCCCAACATCCCTTGAATTCTTCCATTCATTATCATAATGACCCTATTAGATAGGTACTGTTGTCCCCATTGTAGAGCTCAGGAAATAAACAGCAAGGGCAAGTAGCTTGGTTAAGGTCACCCAACTAGGGAAGTGGCAGAGCTGAAGTTAAATTCAAACAGGACTTTCTGAGAACTCAATCTGACTACATACCTTCCTGCTTAGAATCCTTAATTGATCAGCTTCTACCTGCCGTGGCCTAGGAGAATGCTGAGAGCTACCTCCATGTGCCAGGCGCTGGGCTACCTGATTAGCATGCATTAATTCAGCAACCTATGAGGCAGCTACTCTGAGTACTAGGAAGTGGCAGAGCCACATTTTGGACTTCAGATATTTCACTGTAACCACTGCACTGTAACACCTCTCATTTACTAATTTGTTCATTCAAATCCAAATCGGTCACAAAAGTCATGTAAAGTGCCATGCTTCCAACACCATCCTAGTCACTTGATGCTCCTTCCTCCCATGCCTTTCCCCACATCCAGCCAGTCTAGTACCATGAACTGAATCTCACACGGAGAGAGAAATTACAGCTGAGGTTATAACCCATGATACTACCTTACGAGCATCTTCGGGCTACTTCCTGTTCCTGTCCCTGGTCCTTTCCCAAGCAGAAATCACACATCCAGCTGCACCAGAAAAATAAAGGTCACCATTAACCAAGACTTCCCTGCATTTATCCCTCCTTTCCGCCTGCAAGTCTTTCCTGGCCTCTCCTGTTCAGTATCAGTTTTTTCCTGGTCCCAGAGGCCCTCTCTTCTCACCTCCTCAGGAGCTGTTTTCGTTTGTTTACTGAGCCTCCTCTGGCATCTTTTCATTTGTTTGGGTCTCTCTCACCTTGAAAATAAAAGCCCTCTCTAGCTCATGCTCATCCTCTCTCCTTCCTTTCTCATTCAGGTTTCTGGGAAGAGTCATCACCTATCCTAGCATTCTTGTGTTTGCCCCTTCTATTTCTCAAGCCCTCCAGGCTGGCTTCCAAACCCATTCTTCTGGCTGTAAACCTGTGGACTCAGCCTCTGCCCTTCCAGTGAAGGAACAGTTCATCACCTGGTATCCAGCAAGTATTTACTGGGCATGGTGCTAGGTTCTAGGAAGCATCCTTGATTCCTCATCTCCTTTGCTCTCCATATTCAATCATTCATTCTCCAAATCTATGACTACTCCTTCTACAAATACCTTGCTTAAGCTATTTCAGCAGCTTCTTTTTTATTATTATTATTAAATTTAGTGTTACGATTTAGATATATATAATGATCATGTTCATCATAGGGAATTTGTACCTGTACATGATATATCTTGATTCCTCCTTTTTTTCCCAGTCCCCTCCCCTCCCTTCAACCCCTCTTCCCCTCCGTATTTACAAAGCTTTGTTTCCATTTATCCTTCTTTTATAGTTTTTCTTTTCCCTTCCTTCCTTTCCCCTTCCCCCCTCCCTAGTTCACCTTTGCTTTAGAACAGTTTCTTCCTATTTCACAATATCTATTATATATTTTGGTCCTTATTTACTCTTACAGTTTCTCACATCAGGGAAACAGTGACACTTGCACATGTGTGTCCGATTTATTTCACTTAAGAGTATGGTCTCAAGGTACATCCATTTAGCTAGAAATGTCTGAAGTTTATCTTTCTTTATGGCTGAGTAGTACTCCATTGTATAAAAAAAAACTACATTCTTTCCGGGGTGAGATGGAAACTGTGTTGTTCTAATTTGCATCTCTCGAGTGACCAATGATGTTGAACATTTTTTCAAATATTTATTTGCCGTTTCTACTTCTTCATCTGAGAAGTGTGTATTCATCTCAGATGCCCATATTTGGACTGGGTCTTTAAATTTTGGAGGTCTGGTTTTTTTCAATTCTTTATATGTTGTAGATATAAATCCTTTGTCTGAGGGACAACTGGCTAAAATTTTTTCCCACTCTGTATGTTGTCTTTTCACCCTATTAGTGATTTCTTTTGCTATCCAAAAGCTTTTTAATAGGATGAGATCCCAGTTGTTGATTCTTTATAGTATTTCCCAAGTAATTGGGGTTTTGTTCATGAAATCTTTGCCTATTCTTATGTCTTTAAGAGTTCTACCTATTCTCTTTTCCCACAGATTCAGTGTTTCTGTTTTAATATTTAGATCTTTGATCCATTTCGATTTTAGTTTAGTGCATGGTGAGAAACATGGGTCTAGTTTTAGCCTTTGCATGTGGAAAGCCAGTTTTTCCAGCACCATTTATTAAAGAGGCTATCTTTTTTCCAGTGAACATGTTTGCCCTTTGTCAAAGATAAGTTTGCTGAGTGTGTTTGGAGTTCTTAGCAGCTTCTTATTTCCCTGTCCATGTTCCATATCAGTAGTCAGAAGAACCATACTAAAGCATCCTTTAGATTGGTTCGTTCTCTTGTTTAATGGTTGCCCATTACCTAGATGCACCAGCTCCCAGTGTTCCTTCTCATGCTAGTGCGTTAGCACCACTTGGGCATTTGTCATTTGAAAAGGGGCCCCCTTAGAATTTCTGAATGAGAAGCTCTGGGAGTGGGTGCAACCGTCTGTTTTAACAAGTTCTCTGGGTGACTCAGAGACAGAGTTAAGTGTGAGAACCACTGGCTTGCAGGATGAAATTCAAACTCCATAGCATAGCATGACACTCATGAGCCAACCCTTTCCACTCTTTCTTACACACCCAACATGTATACAACACTCTCATGTTACAAAAAGGGGTCCCCTATTCACACCTCCCAGTTCTGCCTACCGCCCCTCCCAGGACTGTGTTAGATGGTCGTCTTCTAGGCCTCTGGGGGGACAAGAACAGCCTTGTTTATGTCTGTAATCCCAGAACCTCCAGCAGGGTTTGAACATAATTGGCATATCTAAAGGAATAAATAAATGTGGAAACTGAGGCCTGAGCAAGACAATAACTTTTGAAGAATCAGGGTTCTGACCCCAAACTTTGGCTCTCAGGGCTCTTTCCTCTCAATTCTGCTGTCTCTTGCTTTCATTGCCTAGGAAATGATTCTTTTGGATTCAGACCCTTGCATCCTCTTGCTGTCTTCTTGCTTCTTCTGGAAATCTCTTTCCTCTTCACCATGTTTAATCTTTCTGCAGCTCCAAGATCATTCTCCCTGATAAAGAAATGAAAACTAAACAGTCCCTGGCACTCTGCTTCTTTGAGTTGTCTATCAGCATCACATGGTCTGCCCCAAGCCGACTCCTCTTTTTGTTCTTTGCTTTTTCCAAATATAGCTTTGAAAAAGGTTTTTTGACCCTTTCCTCATAACACTCATCTAAATAAATTCCAAGTGGACTGTAAAAAGTAAATTATAAAAAATATAGCCAAAGGAAATTTTGAAGAAGTAGAAATCAAATCTTGATACCATATGCAAATTTAAACAAACAAAAAGACTGTACCACACAACTTCGAAAAGTATATTTAGAAAATGCAAGAGACAGCATAGTGGCTCATGCCTGTGATCCCAGCACTTGGAGACTGAAGCAGGAGGACTGTGAGTTCGAGGCTAGCTTTTACCACATAGGGAGGCCCTGTCTCAAAAAAACTAAGGGTGTGGGGGGGGCAGTATTTTCATGAAGGTAGATGAGAAAACCATTGGAAGCCCAGCAGCTAAAGGGAAAGAGATGCTCAGATTGCAGAGGAAAAAAAATAATAACAAATAGAAAAGTGTGGCCCACCCAGCAGTAGGAGACATTCATGTACAGGCAGCAGGGTGCCACTTGTCAGTTATCACATTGTCAAAGAATGTGTTTAAATTATGACACAGAAAATTGGCAAGAATACAGTGACAGCCACTCTCAAAGGCCACTAGGCAGAGTATCCAGGAAGACAAGGCTTTTGGAAAGGAAACAGTTGGTACCAAGAAGAAGGAAGAAACTATATGCAAATATTTTCTTTAATATGTTATTTATAGTAGCCAAACCCAAATATGACCAGGGTGTTACTTAGATTATAGTTCCACTGCTGGCTGGAGTAGAAAAGCAGCACAGCAGCCCTGGGGAGGGTGTGGGCACCTATGCCAGCCATCATTGCCACTCTTCCCCTGTTCTTTCCATATGGCAAAGGTCAGATTCAGTGTTAGGAACTGAAATCAGCCTCTTCCTCTGCCATGGCCACCTGGACACTGCCATAAGGATTAAGTGGGACAGTGTGCACCAACACTTGATATGCCACGCTCACCTGCAGTGCCAGCCACCTCTAAGAAGTGAGACTGAGCACAGTAAGCACTGCCTATGTGCTGGGCGGAATGCCCAGCTACAGGGCCAGCAGGACTGTGTCAGGGAGAGCAGTAGGTCCTGGCACAAAGGAATAGAGTCCAGTCATCCCAACTCTTGGTTCTAGGATACTTAGGTCCCAGAGCCTAACTGGGCTGCATGTTTCAGCCTCTTACTGTAGAACTATTTCAGGTACAGAGAAACACAGCACTGGCAAAGCAAATGATGTGTTTATTTAATTAAAAATAATTTCAGAGCTGGGCATGGTGGCACTGTCAGCACTCTGAGAGGCTGAAGCAGGAGGATCACAAGATCAAGCCCAGCCTAGGCAACTTAGTGAGTTAACGAGACCCTATCTCAAATTTTTTAAAAAAAAAAGGGAGGGGGTTCTGGGAATGTAGCTCAGTGTGAAGGCCCTGAGTTCAATCCCCAGTACCTCAAGAAAAAAAAAAAATTCAGTATAACTGGTTGTGGTGTCCTTATACCTGGGCAGTGGGACCCTACTCTGGCCCTCCTCCAGCCATATCCTTAGCCATGAAGTAAAGAGGAATATGCAATGCCAAGAGGAAGATGGCTATGCCAAGCCCATCCAGCCTTGCAGGACCATTAGCAGGTTCTGGAGACCTCCAGATTTCTTGCCTAGCAGTGCCACATCCCCCTCCATCCTCCCGAGGGCAGAATATAACTCTGCCGATCCCTAAGCCCAGGAGTGCTGTTTGCAGAGGCTGTGAGCAGAGCTTGGATGTGCAGGGTGAGAAGCACACATGCATAGTTCTTAGGTTGTGGGAAAGGAGCAGGAATAAGTGGGCTGTGGCCAGCTCTCCCTACACTACTGTGGTCCAGCCCAGATCGCCATAGGCAGAATTGTAAATTCCATCCTGGCCTCCAAAACATTTTTCAAGGAAGGATAGACTATATTTTGATTAGCAGCTTGATAATTTGGTTTATAACTTGCAAATATCTGAGTCTCAATTTTAAATGTGCAGTGTGTGGACATCCATTTGTAATTTGGACCCCATAAATGTTAAAGGTGGGCCTTCACAGATGTGGGGGCAGTGGCTACCAACAAGTCTAGGAACACAGGGCAGAGGGTCTTTCAAAGGCCAGAGTCACATCAGGAAGCTTACACCTTGTCCTGAGGACTAATAATAGCAGAAACTAACAAGAGCTGACTTTAAGCTAAACATCTTATATGCATAACCTTTAACTGCCATGACTCAAAAACACAATAAAGTCAGAACTTGTATTCATACCCTAATTCCATAGATGAGGATATTCCATAATGAGACTTAGAAAGCATGAAGAACATGCCTTGGAGCACTGGGTTGCTGGGGTGTTAGGGTTCAGACCCAGACCCACACCCTTAGCTGTTGCACAAGCTGTCTCCCAGAGCAGTGGAGAGCCACTGACACTTTTATACCCGAGAGTGTCACGATCAGACACATTCAGGGAAGCTAGTGAACTGAAGGAAGACAAGATGGTGGCTTAGAGTGACCCCATGAGAGTTGGCAGCTTGTCCTAGGGCAGTAGCCATGGGGAGGTGCAGGAGCAGACACATCTGCCCTACTCTTGGCTGTGGAAAGCTAGCCAGGGCTGTTCTCTACACTCAGACCTCTCAGACATGGCATCCTGGAGAGGGGCCCAGGAAATAGCATCACAGAAACCTGAAGGGACGGTGCTTTCTTCCCACATCCTTCCTCCTGCTCCTGGCTAGGCTGACAGAGCAAAACAGGTTGCATCAGCAGGAGACTGGCAGCTCCACACTGAGGAGCTGGGTCCAGACTTGACTGAGGCGGGGACATTCCTGGAGGAGGAGGGATTCAGCGAAGAATGCACCCACAGGGGCCTTGAGGAGAGGTGTGACCCTGGGGGCCAACCTCAGTGACTGAGCTGATAGTCCTCTGAGTTGTGTCCTGTGGATCAGAGAATTAAGATGTGATGGGCTTTAGACCAGATTTGGACCCCACAGGCCTGGCAGTGTCACCTAGCAGCAGGCAGGCCTGTAGTTCTCACTATCCATCTGCAGGTGCCAGAGGGAAAGTCTGGCTCCCCTATTTGAGTGCCTGGATATGTGCAGGTGTAGACCTGTGACGGTGTGGATGAGAGCAGGTGTGGATGTGTGCTGGTCTTTTTCTGTGGTGGTTGACATTGCCAACCGCACCCTCTGCTTCAGTCTCTTGGTTCTGCAACACTCTGGCATGATAGTAAGATTTATTAAGCTCTCATTGTATAATAGACACTGTGCCAGATGCTTTAAACCACACAGCATCTCATTTAATCCTCTCAACTCTCTGGGAAGTGAGTCTTATCATCCCTATTTTATGCAAGAGGAACTTGGGGCTTAAAGAGATGACATGATATGCCCCAGGTCACAGAGATGTAGAATCGGAATGTGAACCTTGGTTTTCCACACTGCAAAGCCTGCGCAATGGTATGCAAAAGGTTATGTCTGTACCTGTGTACTCTTCCGAGAAGAGGAGCTATGGGGTTTTTGTTTGTTTGTTTTTAGGAGACAGGCTGAGGCTTTTTTAGTACCCCATATTTTTATGGCTGGAGAAACAAAGAAATACTCAAATCACATCTGGGTCTTACTCCTTCTCCTTCCCTGAATTCCTGAGGAAGCTGTACATCAGGACACTGACCAGTAGGGAAGAAGGGAAGAAGCACTGAAGTGCTAGTGGCAGTGTCCTGTTACCTAACGTGGGCTCGTTGGGGCTTGAGCCCTAGTATAGGGCTCCTTTCTCCCAAGGGTTGACACTGCCCTCAGCCGGTGCTACCAGTCCACAGCTGGCCCACTCAGACAGGGGCTTTTTCCCAGTTCTGCCAAAAGGCTTGGCTATTTCTCCACCTTCCCATTGCTTCTGAGTTCTGCTGTCCTGTCTTTAACACATACACACACACACACCTCTCCCAGAGACACAGAAAGAAAAAGGACAGAAGAGCAACATAAACTTGGCATTTGCTCACTAATTCTGATGGACTGAGACTGAGATGTCTACCTTGAGGGCCTGTCCTTTGAGCTGACCCATGGAGGACAGAAAGTATCTGCCAGAGAAAGAAATGTTGCTGCAGAGGTGGGAGACAGGAGGAGGGAGTGGCTGGAGCCAAGACAGTCCACTGCAGGGGCAGCTGCAGAGGAGGCTCAGCAGGGGCCATTTCTACTGTGGATGTCATGTCCCCTGTTACCACTCAGGATACCTTCTCACTGCCCACACTGGACTGGGCCCTGGACTATAGGAATGAATCCAATAGGAGCCCTGCCCTGTAGGGTACAGGCACACAGCACACCACTGATGTGCACTCAACCTGAATAATGTCATTTAATTCTTACAGCAGCCCACAAGGTAAATACTAAGTGTCCCTAGTTTATCCATAAGAAACCTATGTATTTCTGGCCCAGGATCCCCACACAATAAGTGACCAGAGCTAGAGGTGAACCCCAAGAACAGTCTTTTTTGTTTGTTTGTTCTTTGAGACAAGGTCTCACCATGCAGTCCAGGCTGGCCTTGAACTCACTACGTAGCCCAGGCTGGCCTTGAACTCACAGTGATCCTTCTGCCTCAGCCTCCTGAGTGCTGGGATTATAGGTATGCACCATCACACCCAGCAAGACCAAGAATCTTAACTATGTTTTTTTGCTTCTTGAAGGATAGCTGTCATTTCTGCCTTGGGTCAAAGAGGGTCAGGAAGGACATGAGAGAGGCAGGTGCTAGGTAGGGTGGATCACATGGGGGCAGGGATGGAGTACTAGAGACCAGAAATAGCAGCAGGAGCATGGAGGTGAGAATTAGTGGCATCTTCAGAGGGGCTGAGATTGAACCTGGTGGGATAGGCAGAACTTCCTGTGGATAGAGATGATGTGTTCTGATTTGTTTTTTGTAAGACTGTTCTGGCAGAGTGGAAGATAGTTTGGGAGGCAGAGGCAGCCCATTCTAGGCACTGACTCTGAGTGCTGAACGTGCAAATGGATTCAACAGTTGTGTAGCATTTATGCTCCAGTCATTCTGCTGAGCTTTGGGGTGTTGAACAACCATAAGACTCACCAGTCATTATGTTAGTCTAGATGGAAGGATGATGAGGCCTGGACCTGAGATAGTAGGAGTGGCTTGGGGAGCAAGGCATGAATCAATAGGATTATAAGGAGACAGGAGCAAAAGGGCCAGATGATCAGGACAAGAGAGGTGAGAGAGAGTAGAGGAACTCTGAAGATTCCAGGTTTCTGGTTTGGAAGATGGATGAGCAGAAGAAGAGGACACAGGACAAACAGTTCTGGGGAAACAAGACATTATTGATGTCCAACAACAGGAGTAGTTACATAAATTATCCATGTGACAAAATCCTCAAAAAGTAATTTTGATGTCTTATGACATTCTGTTACATAGATGGGTCATGTATTGTTTAACCAAACCGTTGTTGTAAATTGTTGGGAGTTTTGTTCTGGTTTTTCACTTTTATAAACAACACTGTAATAAGACAGGTATGGTGGCACACACCTATAATCCCAGCTACCCTGAAGGCTGAGGTAGAGAATTACAAGTTCAAGGCCAGTTTGGGCAATTTTTTTTTTTTTTTTTTTTTTTTTTGTGGGTACCGGGGGGACGACCTCAGGACCTCGCGCGCCAGCAGGCGCCCGTGCCTCTGAGCGATATCACCGGCCCCTTTTTCGTATGTGGGTTCCGGGAGTCGAACTCGGGCCTTTGCGCTTGCAAGGCAGGCGCTTAAGCCGCTGAGCCGTCTCACCGGCCCAGTTTGGGCAATTTAATGAGACCCTGTCTCATTATAAAAATACCCTGTCTCAAAATAAAAATACAAAATAATTTTTTTAAATACACTTTTACAGAGGTCTTCACCATTCTGATTACTTTTAGAAGGGAAATGTTGAGGTCATAGGTATAAACAGCATTGAAGCTTTAGATGCATATTGTCCGATAGCTTTTTATGGGAAGGCTGTACCAAATTTTATTTCTCTGGGAGCAGGAATTCTACCTCTGCATACTACCACCAGTGCTGAAGTATATATATAGATATACATGCATATGCATATACTATATTAGAGTTCACTAGAGGAACAGATTTAATGTAAAATATGTGTATGATTATAGAAAGGATTTACTAGGTAGGTTTGGGTAAATCCTGTGGCTGTCTGCTATCAGAGGTGGAAGAATGCAAAATGGCCATCTGTGAGCTGGCGGGCCACAGGATCCAGTCAAAGGTCAAAGGCTAGAGCTCGCTGCGGAGTCTGGTGTGAGTGTATTGGAAGACTGAAGAGTCTACAGTGGAAGCTGAAGTAAATGAAAATGAATATCCAAAGGCAGTGAATGGAGAACACTGGATCTCCTCCAAAGGAAAAAAAAAAAGGGCAGGACTTCTTCTTTCCCTTTTTATTCCATCCAGGCTACAAGCCTATTGGTTGGTGCCACCCACATCTGGGGTGGGTCTTCCCTTTTCAGTTTGCAGCTTACATGTCAATCCCCAGACATACTCAAAGCTTTACTAATCTGCTAGGCAGTTCTTCCTTAAGTCAAGTTGACACATCACAATTAACAATTACATATACATATCTTAGTGGGTAAAAAATATCCAGTTATTTTAATGTCCATTTCTTTGTCACTAGTGAGTTAATTTTTTCATGCTTATTAACTTTTTTAATGACATGTATTCATTTTTATGGAGCCTCATTGATTTTTCTCTTTTTAATTTTTATTTTATTAGTACATATTACAGTACATAAAGTTTACATTCGTCTTGGGGAGTAGGTACATCTACATAACATAGCTTGTTTCTTTTTTAAATCTTTTTCCCACCCACCTCTTTCTCTCTCTATCTGTAAATCCCCTTTCCCCGATTTCATACTTGTTATTCTCATTGATTTTTATGAGTTTTTAAAATATTTCTTATTTTTGACAAATTTTTTTTGTTTTCCTCTTTATTTTGCTGTATATTTTAGATATAACAAAGCACTTAAAAATGTAAAGTCATAGCTGGGCATGGTGGCACACTCCTATAATCCCAGCACATGGGAGGCTGAGGCAGGAGGATCTCTGTGGGTTCGAGGCCAGCCGGGGCTACAAAGTGAGTTCAAGGCCAGCCTGAACTGCATAGTGAAACCCTGTCTCAAAAAAGACAAAAAAATAAATAAATAAAAGTAAAAGTCACCATTCTTTATTTCTTTTATTAATGTTTGGAAAACTTAAGGACAAAATCTATACCTAAATTTTCTTTTATTCTTTGTAACATTTAGTTGTTTTGTGTACATTATGAGGAAAGGAGGAGCTAAATGGCAAATCTTCACTTATCACTTGTTGCCCCGATGGAGCTTCCGTTATCATAACCTTGTACATATGTTGATTCTATTTCAAGGATCATTGTCTTGAATCTGGTTTGGTTTGGTCTGGTTTTTTTGAGACAGGATCTCTTTGTGCAATCCAGGCTGGCCTCGAACTCACAGCAATCCTACCTCAGCCTCTTGAGTGCTGGGATTACAGGCGTGTACCAGCACACCGGGTTGTCTTGATTCTCACATGTGTAGTCACTGTTGTGATAAACACAAATCCGTAAACACCCAAAAATATAATTTTTAATTGGCATTATTTTTGCTTTTTACTTCTTTGGGATAGATTTTTATTTTTTTTTATTTTTTTATTTTTTGTGTGGGTACTGGGGGTCAACCTCAGGACCTCGCGCGCCAGCAGGCGCCCATGCCCCTGAGCGATGTCACCGGCCCTTTTTTCGTATGTGGGTTCCGGGAGTCGAACTCGGGCCCTCGCGCTTGCAAGGCAGGCGCTTACGCCGCTGAGCCATCTCACCGGCCCTGGGATAGATTTTTAGAATACTTCTGGTACATTTTAAAAATCCTATTGAGGTTGTTCTTGGAATTATTTTAAGTCTGTACATTAATCTGAGAGGAAGTGGTATTGTGTTAGTATTCAGCCTTTCCCTCCAGGAATATGGTTTGTCTCCCATTTTTTTAAGTGGTCTGTGATGACTCTTAATAAAGGATTATAGTTTTCTTCATATAGGCCCCTCAGATTTCTGAAGTTTATTGCTCAGTGTTGGATATTTTTTGTTAGGAT
The DNA here is from genome assembly GCA_028451465.1 of Erethizon dorsatum. Lineage (NCBI taxonomy): Eukaryota > Metazoa > Chordata > Mammalia > Rodentia > Erethizontidae > Erethizon > Erethizon dorsatum. The sequence goes on along the minus strand of CM051827.1, from coordinate 99,750,552 downwards.
TATAAGTGGGGTCTCTTTCTTTAATCTGGTAATTGTTTCCTCCTGATGTGCTAAATAATCTTAACCATTCTAAATTTAGTTGATTCCTTTTAGGTTTTCTAGGCAGGTAACAAACTGGCTGGAAGTCACAGTTACTTTGTTTTTTTTTGTTGTTGTTGGTACATTTTAGATATACATAATGATACATTCATCTGGGGAATGATACACATGATATATCTCCTTTTTTCCCATTCCCCTCCCCTCCCTTCAACCCCTCTTCCCCTCCTTATTTACAAAAGCTTTGTTTCCATTTTTTTCCTTCTATTCTCTTTTTTTCTTATTCCTTCCTTTCCCCCTCCTCCCTCCCTTGTTCCCCTTCTCATTTGAACATTTTCTTCCCATTTCCTAATATCTGTTATATATTTTGGGCCTTATTTACACTTTCAGTTTCTCACACCAGAGAAACAATGCAGCATTTCAACATATGTGTCCAACTTATTTCACTTAAGAGTATGGTCTTGGGGTACATCCATTTAGCTAGAAATGTCTCAAACTTATCCTTCTTTGTGGCAGAGTAGTACTCCATTGTATATTTTAAAATATATATGTCATCTTTATCCACTCATCAGTTGATGGGCATTTGGGTTGTTTCCAAGATTTAGCTATTACAAACTGTTCCATTATAAACGTGAGTGTGCATGTATCACTATGGTATGATGCTTTTAATTCTTTAAGGAAGATACCAAGAAGGGGGATAGCTGGGTTGAATGGAACTTCTAGTTTTAGTTTTCTGGGGAATCTCCACACTGATTTCACAGTGATTGTGCAAGTCTACACTCCCACCAACAGTGGAGAAGGGTTCCTTTTTTTCCCCACAGCCCCACCAGCATTTGTTATGGATGAATTTCTTGATGATAGCCATTCTTTCTGGAGTAAGATGGAATCTCAGCATTGTTTGAATTTATATCTCTCAAATGACCAGTGATGCTGAACATTTTTTCAAATATTTATTTGCCATTCCTGCTTCTTCATCTGAGAAGTGTCTGTTCATTTCAGATGCCCATTTTTGGAACAGCCTTTAAATTGGGGGGGGTCCGATTTCTTTGAGTTCTTTATATATTCTAGATATTAGCCCTTCATCTAAGGAACAGCTGGCAAAATTATTTTCCCACACTGTGGGTTGTCTCTTCATTCTGTTGGTGGGTTTTTTTTTTTTGTTTGTTTTTTGTTTTGCTGTGCAAAAGCTTTTTAATAAGATGAGATCCCAGGTCGGGCTTGGTGGCACATGCCTGTAATCCCGGCACTCGGGAGGCTGAGGCAGGAGGATCACTGTGAGTTCGAGGCCAACTCTTGCTGCAAAGTGAGTTCAAGGCCAGCATAGTGAAATCCTGTCTCAAAAAGACGATTTAAAAAAATGTATATATATATATATATATATATATATATATATATATATATATATAATAACAAAAACGATAAGATGGGATCCCAGTTGTTGATTCTTTGTGATATTTCTTGTGCAACCGGGGTTTTGTTCATAAAATCTTTGCCTACACCAATATCTTGAAGAATTCTACCTATTCTGTCTTCCAGCAGATTTAGTGTTTTGTGTTTTAATATTTAGATCTTTGATCCATTTTGATTTTAGTTTAATGTATGGTGAGCTATATGGGTCCAGTTTTAGTCTCAGGCATGTGGAAAGCCAGTTTTCCAGCACCATTTATTATAGAGCCTGTCTTTCTTCTAGTGAAGGTATTTGGCTTTTTTATCAAAGATAAGGTGGCTGAGTATGTCTGGTGTTGTTTCTGGATCTTCTAATCTGTTCCATTGGTCCTTGGGTCAGTGACAGTTACTTTGGAGCTGGCGGTGATTCTTCCAGCTTTGGGGTCGGTGTTCCACTTCCTCCAGCAGTACTCAGGAGCCAGATTGTGAGAGTAGAAAAGTGGAAGAATGGATTGATGCTGAGGTCAGTTTCCCTGTCTAGGGCAGTAGAAGGACAAGACACAAGATATCAAAGGGGCTTACAAGATAGTAGTGGAAGTGTTTACTATAAGGTTTAGACCAGGAAGGGCTGGGGGACCCAAAAGTCTCCATGTGGTGGGTGAGAGGAAGGGAAAGGGTTAGGAGAGGAGGTTATGGCTCTGGAACAGACACAGGATGTCAGGCTTCAGGGGTGACACCTTTCCAGCATGGTATCCAGATCCCTGAGGGAAGACTATCTCATTTTACAGTTAATGAAGCTGACGTCACCCAACTCTAATTAATAGCAGGACTGTGATTTGAGTGTCATTCTGCTGTTCTATAGAGCTCATGTTTTGTCTTTATTTTTCAGGTTCACTTTAGCACAGTTGACTGAGAGCCAGGAGAGCGAGCAGAGCAGATAGGAGGGAGAGGCCAGGTTCTTGGACAGTGCAGCGGGGAGGCAGGACAGCCAGACCCTTGGGTCTTCCCATTGGCCCACGGACCCCCTTCGGCCAGAGCAGCATTTCTGAGAGCATCCCACAGCCTCTGCCCTCCATGCAGCTCACAGTGTATCCTGTTATACACCATGGCCCCAACACATGCTCATCCTTCCCTGCTACTTCCCTTTGTGCCTATTACACATCTGTTGTCCTTCTGCACCTCACTTTCCGTTTACCTGTGTCCACTTTGGGTCCCTACCACTCACCTGACCCATCATCAGTATATGCCTAGCTCATGCCCATTTACACTGTGTCCTCAGAGTGCATCGGATGGCTTCTGGAAATCTGTGGCCACTCGAGTCCCCAAGGAACCCCCCGAGATTCGTATCCTCAATCCATATTTCATCCAGGAAGCTGCCTTCACCCTCATCGGACTGCCTTTCAACAATGGCCTCATGGGCCGGGGGGTGAGCCTGTGGGCCCGGGGAGAGGGAGGGAGAGAACGGGGCTAGAGGTGCCCTGGGAAGGGAAGGCGGGGTAGCCGTGGTCCTGGAGGGGGAATACTCTGGGGAGGAAGGCTCCTCCTCGGGAATGGAGCGTTACCAGCTCTGCGGAGTTAGCTGAACCTCAGCACTCTGGCTGAACTTTACACGATTCCTCTCTGCCCTCCTCCAGAATATCCCGACCCTTGGCAGTGTGGCAGTGACCATGGCACTGCATGGCTGTGATGAGGTGGCAGTTGCAGGCTTCGGCTACGACATGAGCACGCCCAATGCACCCCTGCACTACTATGAGACCGTACGCATGGCAGCCATCAAGGAGGTTCGAGTGGATGTGGGGACAGAACCTGGGCAGAGCCGAGGGAGGGGGCTTCCAGCACAAGGAAAGGCTTGGACTGCACGTGTCCACTGAGTGGCAGAGGGACAGCTCCGCAGCAAGGGCCTGCCCACCCTCAGCTAAGCAGAGCCCTGAAGGTCCACCCTGTACACAGGATGACCACCAGCATCCCACCTGCCCTTCTCCCGGCCATCCCCTGAACCCAGCACCCACTCCTCAACCTTCTCTCTCCATGGGGCCCTCCCTGCCCTCACTCTGCAGCTCACCCACCCCTCACCTCTCCTTGCTCCACACCTGCCCTCATACACCAGTCTTGACACCAGGTCAGATCACCTTCTCTGCAGTCGCTGCCTTCCCCTTTGTTGCCCTCACACAGTCCACATCCCCTGTACCTCCTCTGCCTTTCCCTATGCCCAAAAACAGGTGCTCTTTTTTGCCCAGAATTGCTGCCAGGCGATCCTTATGTACCAGGGAGCTTCCCAGACTGCGGGTCCGCCTCTCCTGGCATCTCTCCCTGCACCACAAGGATCTCATGTACAAAATCTGAACTCTCTTCCCATACCTTAGCTTCTACCACCAGCCTCCCAAGGACCCAGCCTGAGACTTGGAAATCTTGGGCCAGTGCCCCAAGTGGCTTCCCTGCCCCTGTACCTGGGTGACTGTGTACTTTGGAAAAATCTCTTGTCTGTTCAGATTCACACTGCTATGAGTCTGGAGGCTCTGGTCTCCACGAGTCCTCATTCCTGCCCATCATCCTCTTCACTGCCGCTCCTGGCCCCCAGCACACTGTCCAGAACCTCGCACTACACACGCTTCCAGCAGCCCTCCTCCTCCAGCGAGAATGCTGAAGCTGCACAGGGGTTTCGGCAGGCTTCCACTGGAGCGTCCCTTAGCACTTCTCTCTCATTCGGCCCTTTACACACACACACACACACACACACCTGACACACACACACCTGACACAACTTCCTTGAGGTTGCCAGTGACCTCCTTCAAGGCTGCCCAATACAGTCGCCACATCTCATCTTTTGTGATCTCCCAGAAGCACTTTTTATGTGTGGGCCATTCCTGCTTAGATTCTGAGTCATTAATTTCTGATGTTCCTGCTCTTTTATTCACCCATCATGGTCTGTCTTGTGTCATTGGTATTGGTCTACCCTGCAGGAACCAAGATGAGCTAACACTCTACCCCAAATTATCTTCTTATCTGCATGTTCTCCACATTTACATCCTCATCTTCAGTTACCAGCTATGTTGTATGAGGCTCTTTTGGTTTTGTTTTGGTTTTTGTATTTTGTTTTTTGGGGTTTTTGTTTGTTTGTTTGGTTGGTTGGTTTTTTGAACAGGGTCTCTCTATGTAGCTCAGCCTGGCCTTGAACTCACTGTGTAGTCCAGGCTGGCCTCAAACTTGTGGTGATCTTCCTGCCTCAGCCTCCTGAGTGCTGGGGTCATAGGCATGTGCCACCACGCCCAGCACTCTTTTGGTTCTTGATCTAACAGAATACTGGACTCTGTGACTTAGAGAAGGAAGTTTTATTTCTCACAGTCCTGGAGGCTAGAAATTGAAGATCAGGGGGCCGGTGAGATGGCTCAGCGGCTTAAGCGCCTGCCCGGCAAGTGCGAGGGCCCGAGTTCAACTCCCGGAACCCACATACGAAAAAGGGGCCGGTGATATCGCTCAGCGGCACGGGCGCCTGCTGGCGCGCGAGGTCCTGAGGTCGACCCCCAGTACCCACAAAAAAAAAAAAAAAAAGAAATTGAAGATCAAGAGACCAGCAGATTCAGGTGTGGTGAGGACCCGCTTCCTGGCTCACAGATGGCTGTCTTCTCACTGTGTCTGTACATGGTAGATGGGTGCAGGCACTCTCCTGAGTGTCCCGGAAGGACACTAACCCCATGAGAAATGGCCACTGGAGGTAGAAACTAGTAGATGGCTGTTGGCTGTGGTGAGAACAGCCCCACAGTGCAGGGAGTAGGAGCCATGTGCATTAGTGAGCGGTGACTAGACGCCTACAGAGGCTGCAGGGGTGGCACCTGCTGAATGCCCCCGCAGGACAGAGAAGGGGAGGGGCAAGGCTGCGTGGTAGCTGGAGGGTAAAGCAGTTCATACAGGGCCTGCCACACCTGTGTGAAACCTGGGCTGGAAACAGAGACTGAGCTGTGAGCATGGCTGCTTGCTCAGATAGAGGCCTTGCTGCAGCTTCCAGGAAAGGACGTAGGAAGTGTGTCCTACGCAGAACGCCAGGACAACAACATTCAATGGCTGGGCAAGCGAAAGGAGCCAGACGGAGGCTGAAAAGGGGCCAGGCGTGGTAGCACATGCCTGTAATCTTAGCACTTGGGAGGCTGAGGCAGGAAGATCACGAGTTTGAGTCCAGCCTAGGCTACATAGTGAGACCCTGTCTCAAAAAAGTGAGACCTTGTCTTAAGCTAAAAAGGAGGGGGACCCTGCTGAGAGTGTGGACTGGTGGGTGGGCATCTGTGTCCAGAGTCCTGCGCCAACCCACAGCACTGTGGAAGCTCCGCGAGGCTCCTAAGTGGTCTGCACAGAAGAGAAATTAGGATGAGCACACAAGGGGGGGCGTCACCTAGAGAGCAGACCGGCGTTACCCTAGAACAGACTTCTCTGCCTACTTTTTCATTATGAAAGGAAATTGTCCAACACTTCGTAAGCCAAGAGAGTAATACACTGCGTGTCCGTGTATCAGCTGTCAGCACTTGGCCAGTATCGTTTCACATCTTCCCCTTACAGGCTCCCAGTCCCACTGATCACCTGGAAGCAGGTCTCAGATATCCTATCATTCCAGCCATAAATGCTTCAGTTTCTCTAAAGTATAAATACTGTTTTCATTATTACATATCTTAAAATTAACAGTAATTCCTTAGCATCATCAAATAGTCCTCTGCTAACCTGTTAACCCTCAGTGACTCCTAGTGGGTGCTCTTGAAACTGACCCATCAAACTTCCTGCCACAGGAGATGTGGGAAAGTGAGGAGCTTTGTTAGTGTCTACAGGTACTCAGATCCTAGTCCTGCCATTCCTGTGAGCCTGCTTCTTGACTGCAAAGTGTAATTTCATTCAACAAATATTTATTGAGCACCTACTCTGTCCCTGCCCTCAGACAGAGACACTGAGCCAGTTGCTTGAATCTTCAAAGAATGGGGGTGCATCCCCTAGGGATCTGAGGTGAGGGGGAGCAGTTTGCAGACAGCAGAGTGCCATGACAGATCACCAGGAGCAGCTGGGGGTTTAGGGAGTGTGGAAGGACAACCAGGTAGAAACAGGATGAAGAGTAAGGGAGAGCCGCCTGCCTCAGGCAACCCAGAGAAAGGGAAGAAACTGGCGCCACCCGAGAGTCAGTCGGGTGCTGTCCTTCAGGGCAGCTTACAAGAGGTTGGAGGAACATTCAGAGCAGAGGAATGTAGGGAATTCTGCTCATGATGGCCTGAGCTTCACAGTGAAAGGTTTGAAAGGTTGGAGAGGGTTGCCAGGGGCAGAGTAAAGGCTGGACAGAGGCCTGGGTTCTTTGCACCAGGACACAGTGGCTGCAAGTGGGTGTGGTGAGGCACAGGGCCAGTAAGGGCGGCAGACAGGCCGACCGGAACAGGAATGATGAGGCTGGTGACCCTCCTCCCCTCCTTCCTTCCTCCCTCTGTCTCTGCATCCTTGCCTTCTTTCCTTCCTTCCATCCGTAGGTCAAGCCTTTCTGTTGTCTGAGGGACTTAGTCATCTAAGTTTCCTGATGAGCGCACACGGGATGGGAAAGAACCCTGTCCTGGAATCCCTGGAAGGCAGTGTTTTCCCTGTAATTTTCACATAGCCTTTTTTCAGCAATTTTTAAATATATAATGCATTTTTATTAACTATAGTCAAACTGGGCGTGGTGGCACATGCCTGTAATCCCAGCATTCGGGAGGCTGAGGCAGGAGGATTGCTGTGAATTCAAGGCCAGCCTGGACTACATAACAAAACAAAACAAAAAAACCCTGTAGTCAAATGTTCTCACAATAAGAAATAAGGATGTAAGGTGATAGATATGTTAATTAACTTCACTTAATCATTCTGTAATGTATACATGTACAAAACATCACCTTGTACTTCATAAATATATACAATTATATTTATCAATTAAAGATAAACATTTAAGCTGGGTGTGGTGGCACATATCTATAATCCCATCACTTGGGAGGCTGAGGCAGGAGGATTGCTGCAAATTCATTCAAGGCCAGCCTGATCTACGTAGCAAGAGCCTGTCTCAGAAATCAGTAGGAACAACAAAAAACATTAGGCTCTGCTCCTCAGGCTCCTTGGCTCCTGTGATCTGGGAGACCAGATTTCATCAGCTGCCCCAGGCCTGAAGAGTGGATTGCATCAGGCCAGAGAATGACTCTGCACTCCCTTGCTGTGGGACTGAAGTGACTCACCTGGCTGGCTTCAGGGTGTCTAGAACCTGGACACTGCCAGCCATGGGTTGGACGCTGAGGAAACAGAGTCCTCCTTCAGTGCTGAGCTCACAGCACCCAGGACTGAAAGAAGTCGGGCACAGTTCTGAAGGAATGAGTATAGAGTGGGAGGGTAGTTCTGTCCACATCTCGGAAAGGCAAGATGAGCTATGGCAGTGGTGGCAAACCTATGGCATGTGTGCCAAAGCAGGCACATAGTCATCCCAGCATCCAAGCATCGGATATTTAGGTTTAATTACAGCCTTGGCACTTTGCAATAAATAAGTGCGTTTTGAGTTGCAGTTTGGGCACTCAGTCTCTAAAAGGTTCGCCATTGCTAAGCAGGGTCATCACAGTCGTGTAGGCACAATAGATGACAAGTGTCTGCCTTCAGATGTCCACAGTCACAGAGCACCCAGAGGGTGGGGACTGGAAGAGGGTACCAGCCTGGGTTCACGCAGGGCTGTGTGTGATTCAGCAGCCACCTGGGCTACCCACCTCATCACTTCTTTGTCTCTTTCCTTCCAGTCCTGGACACACAACATCCAGCGAGAGAAAGAGTTTCTGCGGAAGCTGGTGAAGGCGCGTGTTATCACTGACCTGAGCAGTGGCATCTGAGTGGGCCCAGCACTTGGCCACAGAGGCCCAGGTACCACCAGAGCAAGCAGCGGTCACCTGCACAGGAGTCTTCAGACCCAGAGAAAGACAGTGCCAAGGGGCCCCAGAGGCAGCAAGGCCTTGGCAGGGCAGCCAGAGCGGTACCTGCTTCAAGGCCAGCCTCAGAGACCAGCACGCAGCTTCTCTCCACCTGGGTCCGTGAAGCCAGAGGGCCAGGGAACCACAGGCTGTGCCCAGCAGGCCCAGCATGCAGGAGGTGGGACATTAGGCAGTGCGGATGCTGCCAGAATCATTTCTCCAATCAGTGTTTGGTGTATTATCATTTTGTGAACTTGGGGGGGGAGGGAGGGATAATTTATTTTTAAATAAGGTTGGAGATGTCAAGTTTGCTCCACTTGCCATGCAGAAAGAGGCCCACTAGAGGGCCCATCAGGCCATGGTACAAGTAAGCTCTCTGGAGAGTGGGAGTGCCATGCCCGGCCTGTGCCCTACTCTGGGGCTACAGAGAGGTGGCAGCATCTCATTACAGCCCCCTCCAGCTCGTGACACTCTTTGGCCTTTCTTGGGGAGAAAATAGGATATTTCTATTCACCAGCCCCCAGCCTTCCCCTCCGGAAGCCCTGGGGCCATCTCTTCGAAGCCAACAAGACACCACCTGGGCTAGAGCAGAGAGGACTTTAAAGGAGGGGAGGTCTAGCCCAGCCTGATAGGAAGAGCTCCCCTTTCCAGCTGCATCTGACCTACAGGACAGTTTCCCCGCCTGGACTGACCAGCCTATCAGATGTTCTGGGTTTCTGTAATGGGACTGCCAGGTCCTTGGGTTTTGTCTTTAGCCTGGAACAGAGGGAAGTGAGGCCCAAGGGCCTTGTGCAGGCCGTGGCAGGCAGCCCTCATGGAAGCAATAAAGCTCTTCCCTGAACCTGGCCTCCTTTTGCTTTCACTGACTTTCCTGGAAAGAACAGGAGCCCAGAGCTTCAGCAGCTATGCCAAACCCAAGAATCTTCTCTCCATCCCACCACGTCCCTTTCATTTCTTCAGAGGCCTCTGGTGTTTCCCCTGGCCCCCACAGCCCCATATCGTCTTTGCCCTGAAAGAGACAGACCAGCAATAGCACCTGGCAAGGCCCAGCAAGGCCCCAGACTTTTTCCACTCCTGACACCCTGGCATGTCCTCCCCTTCCAGAAGACGGGAAGGCACGCAATCCAGCTCTGGGTATCTCCTGTGGAACTTCAGAAAGGGCGTCCCCACACCACCTCACACGCTAAGAACCTTAGAATCAGATCCCTCTCTTCCCCAGCACCCCCAGCTGGCTTGAGAATAGGTAGACTCACACCCGCATCTGAGTCCATGAAGGGAGCTTGCTGCCAAACACTGTCACTGGCAGTAAGTGGGATGGCTGGCCACTGCACCATTCTGGTCTACCTCAACCCAAGGGTGCTGGCAGCCCCGGGCCTTCCTACTGGTGAGACCCCTGAGGACAATCCTGGCCATCCAAGGACCACGACTTCCCACTTGCCCACCTTACTGCTGTGGTCTGTTCTCAGGCAGAAGCCTCCTCCACTGAGAAGAAGCAAGGCCCTAAGGGGCAGGGAAGCCCATAATCACCCCTACACTCTGCTGGAAACAGGGCACCTAATAATGTGCTACTCCAGTGCCTGAGTGGTGCCCACTGGAGTTGTCAGGGCCTAGGTGCCATGCCTGTAAGTGGTGGCCTTGGCTGAAAAAGTGCAAGGGAAGCTGCCCCAACTGGGCAGTAGTTATGGGAGGCAGCAGAGAGCAAAGTTTTCATGGCTTAGCCTCCTGTTCCACAGGGGCCTGTGGAGCTTGCAAACAGCCCCCAGCAGTGGCAGCAGCAACAGTCTGACTTCAGTCTGCAGCACTGCATGAAACTTCCTCACAAAAACTGGTTCTGAGCCCTGGCTGTATGCCAGAATCACCCGTGCAAATCTGGAAAACTGCACCTGCACACCCTGAGATCCCTAGTCAGATCTGGGGTGGGGCCCGGATGTGGGGAGTTCTTAAAGGTCCACGGTGACTCTGGTGCATAGCTTGGGTACAGCTGGTCCATACATGTTCCCTGAGTCCTCATCCCCACCCACAACCTCCATTGTGTGTAGTTTGGTCAACAAAATTCAAAGATTGCCATCACCAGCCCAGTTCTCTCCATTTTGCTCCAGGCTACAAATTCAGCTGCTTCCTTATTTCCACTTAGGAAAATCCACAGGACTTTCCACCTCAACATGTCCAGCACCATATTCACAAGCTCCTACCCTTGCCCCAGGGAGCCCTGCTTCCCAGAATGCTTCCCCTCCACCAGGTCACCCAAGCCTCAGCTAAGGGCACATCCTTGTCCATCCTACCTCCACCCTATCTGAACAGGCACTGATGGAGTTTTCAAAAGGGTGGTGGGGGGTAGGCCTGTGTGGCCCCCAGCTCTCCACACCCTTGCTCAAGCCTCATTCTCCCCAGCAGCCTCCTGGGGAGAGGGTTTGGGTGACAGCTGTCTTGCTACCTCTCCTGTCTTGCCTGTCTCCAAACCATCCTTCCCACTACAGCTAGTGATTCTGGAAAATGCATCTCTGACCACACCTCTCTGCTCAGAACCCTCCAGTGGTCCCGGCATCTTTGGGGTAAAAGCCAGGCACTTAGGTGTGAATTTTCCAGCCGTGTTACCACCCAACCCCAGCCCACCGGCCAAACTGCCATAATTAGGCAACTAACTGCATTGCCACCCTTCCCTCCTGTTGAAAGCCTCGGCTCCTATTTTCCTACTCTGTGACCCTCCCCTTCTTCAGCTGTCACACCACCTCCTCCCTCACTGCCATGGCTATGCCGGGGACCAAGGTGTTTGCCCGGGCCTCTCTCCCATCTGAGCAGCTCCGGAGGTGAGCGGTGGGAAGGCTCGCCGCCCCAAGGTGGGTGAGCAGTCTGCTGAGAGACAGATAAACTAGCTGGAGGTCCCACCCGCCAGGACCCCCTGCTCTGCACGCCTAGCGCCAGCAGCCAAGGATAGGACCCGCCTGTCCCTTCCTCCCGCCCTCGCTCCCTCCCACCCTCGGCCCAGCCTCCAGCTCCCCACTTCGCGTGTCTACAAACACCAAACTCTCAGTTTCTGTGCCTCTCTGCCACCGCCTTCTCCACTCTCCCAGCGTCTACCCCCGGCCTTGGGGGACACAGCAGAGCCAGTGGGGACCTAATCCGCGGGGAGAGCGGCCAGGTGAGCCCAGAAAGGTGGGGCGGGGCGGGGGCGCTCTGGGCCCCACCCCGGGATCCGGTGACGACGGGGCTGGAATTTGACACCGGGACGGCGGGCAGCAAGCTGCTGAGGGATGGAGTGGGGCTCGGCCCCCAGACACGGCCCAAGGGCTCCGCCAGCAGCAAGTCCCTCGGGCCCCAGTCCTTGCTTCGTCGGGGGCTCAGAGGCCCACATCCGAGGTAAGCCCGCTCTTGTGCTCATCCCTGGTCCCAGCCCTGGACGCAGGCTCCCGGGGCTGTGGGTAGAGGCAGGGCGGTCTTCACCCGTCCTCCCTTTCTCCAGCCCTCAGTGCAGCTCTCTGCCCCTCCCAGACACTCCCGTCCCTCTTGTCGTTTGTTGGAGTGCGCTAGCCCTGCTGGCCTGTGGTAATGTGAGGCTCCTGCTGCTGCTACAGGGCACAGACTGGCTGCCAAGGCCACACTTTTGGCTAAAAGAGGCACTGCCAGGTGCACAGCCCTGGGCATGAGCTGTGGGGAAAAAGCCCAGCACTGGTCCCAAGAAAGGTGCCTAGAAGAACACAGTGCAGGACCCCAGTGGTAAGTAGTGGCCTGGTGGATCAGGGTGGCAAGGGCTGGATGACCCAGTGGCCCAAACAGCAAGGAGGGAGAGACACTGCCTGAGCTGCCCTCAAGGGACCTGCTCCTGGGCTCCCTCTAGTGCAGAGGCCTCCACAGCTGCCTTACCTGCCAGCTTTCCCTCCATCCGTGGGAACAGTCACTGGCCTGGGCCGGAGAGCTCTGGATCCAGCTCACCAGCAGGCATGCACCTGGCCCTGGACGACCACTTCCTAGAGGAAAGCCTGGGGGATCTGTCCTATGGCTGTGCGGACACTCTGTGCTAGGTGAAGGGGGTTAGGATGACAGCTGGGACCCAAGAAAAGGCTGGCTATTGAGGGTTCAAGAAGGTTCTAGGGCCCCAGAGGGGTGTTCAGGAGTGCCTGCCGGGGGTGGGGTAGGGAGTTCGCAAAGGCTGGTGCCACTTGGGCAGGCTGGCTGGGATGAGGAAGGGTGGCTCTTGAGGGACACCTCCAAGAACAAAGCAGGAGGCTGAAGGGGGCAGACCTGGGCCAGCACTCAGAGACCAGGCTGGTGTGTGGACTGGCTGGCCCTCCTGGGAGTGGCTCAGACCTGAGTACAGTTCTGAGAAAGCCCACCTTCCACCCCTTTGGAGTCTGCAGACTTGGCAGACTCTGCCCCCTGGTGGCCCAGGCCTGTTATTTTCAGAGGGCCCATCAGCCCCCACCATCTGCTGTCTCCTGAGGCACATCTGTGGTCAGGAGAGAAAATCAGGAGGCTTTGGGTCCAGAACAGAGATCACAGAGGAGCAAGGTGCAGTGGCACTGAGTGGGCAACACAGGCTGTGGCCTGGGCCTCACTATCAGATAACTCTCCGAGTGACCGGCAGACACTAATTCTTCTCCAGGCCTCAGCTTCCTCCCCTGTAGCGTGGGGTAAAGGCTGCCTGTATGACTCTAGCCTGTGTTCTTCGACAGTCAGTCTCTGAGCTTCTCTGAACCTCGTTTGCTCATCTGGAAAAAGGAGATTGAATCATTTAGTTCATGGAGCTGTGAAAAAAAAAGAGCTGCAAGGCATCTAACACACAGGTTCTCAATACAGCTACTTCTCCTAGATTGAGTTGTGCTACCCAAGCCCCTTGTAGTGTGGAGAAACTTAGGTGGAAAGATGACCTCCCCAAAAGATAATTCATCTTTCAATTTGCAAGCTGCCTCAAGAGGAGGGTGGGGGAACAGGTCAACAAAGGCTGATGGCAGCTCCTGGTGTTGATAGAGATGGAACTTGGACTCAGAGGCCCAACTGTGCTGCCCCAGCGCCCCTGGCCTAGGCAGCAGGTGAGTGATTGCCCCAGACTCCAGACTACCTGAAGAAGGGTGGCTTGAGCGGAGGGAAGAGCAGGACTTGGCCTGGGTGGGGGTCAGATGTGGGAGGGGAAATGGTCAAGGAGGGAGGGATCAGGCACAGAGCAGAAGGACCAAGAGTTCCGTAGATGGTCAATGCCCTCAGCCGATTCCTTCCCTAGGCTCCCAGAGACAGCAAATCCGTTGTTCTTGAACCTAAGACCTTCCTGACACCCCCACCCAACTAGGAGCCCAAACCCTCTCTGATCTCAGCAAGGACAGGCCAGCCCCGAGCGCCCCCCCGCCAGCGCAGCCCGTGAGAGCGCCCTCTTCCATCCTGAGTCCCCACTTGTCTCTCTGCACAGCCAGCCCTGTGGCCGACACTGGCCGCTCTAGCCCTCCTCAGCAGCGTCGCGGAGTCCTCGCTGGACCCTGCACCCCTCAGTCCCGCCACCCGCGAAGGCCCCGCACCAGTGCTGGCGCGCCCCACCCGCCACCTGCCGGGTAGGTGAGAGTGGAAGGTGCGGGACAGGGGCCGGGCTGCCCCGGGACACCGCGTGACCTTGTCTCATTCCAGGTGTACGCTTGGCCCATCTGTGCGGCGGAAGAACCCGCCGGCCGCCTCCGCAGCCTCCCCGGCCTGCGCCCCCTTCCTCCTCCCCGTCCCTGCCCGCTTCGCCCCGCGGAGGCCGCACGGCGCGCGAAGGGGCCCGAGGCAGAGGCAGCCGCACGCGCGCCGCGGGGGCTCGAGGCTGCCGCCTGCGCTCGCAGCTGGTGCCGGTGCGCGCACTGGGTCTGGGCCACAGCTCCGACGAGCTGGTGCGTTTCCGCTTCTGCAGCGGTTCCTGCCGTCGCGCGCGCTCCCCACACGACCTCAGCCTGGACAGCTTGCTGGGCGCCGGGGCCCTTCGGCCGCCCCCAGGCTCCCGGCCTGTCACCCAGCCCTGCTGTCGGCCCACTCACTACGAAGCTGTCTCCTTCATGGACGTCAACAGCACCTGGAGGACCGTGGACCGTCTCTCAGCAACCGCCTGCGGCTGCCTGGGCTGAGAGCTCTCTCCAAGAGTTTGTGGACCGGGCTCCTGCACATGCGTCTTCCTGCCTGCGACCCTCCTGCAGGGTCCCACTGGCTGGGGGACCTCAGTCAGCGATGGAAGCCCCAGAACTGAGGTCCCCGCACGGCGGGTGACAGTCACGGCTCTGGAGAGGTGGAAGGACTGCTGTACTGACCAGCAGCTTCAAGGTGCTCACCCTGGGGCCCAGCCCTACAGACATCAGAGACCTGAGCTCTGAGACCTTCACGCCCACCTCTCACAGACTCTGGGACGGGCCTGCGCTGGAGACGCCTCTAGAGACCCAGCAGGGGCCCAGGCCCTGGGCGGATGGAATTGGGGGACACGCACTGTAGTCCTCGGTGGAAAGTGCCTGTGCTGGAGATGACCTGATCCTCACCGATGGGAGCCGGACCCCTATTTATTATTTCTAAGTTATTTATTTACTTCAGTGGTTTGTCAGATTGTTTCCTGGGCAGTGGAGATGGGTAAAGCGTTGCTTGGAGATGCGCCCCCATCTGCACACTCACACACTTCACACTGCCTCAACAATCACAGGCTGGCCTGCATCTCCCACTGCTTGTCCCTTCCCAGCAGCTCCAGATGGGAGATGGGGAACCCCGGGCAGAACGCGCCGGCACAGTGCATTCACACCTTCTACACCCTGGCGGTGGGCCCTGGGTTACCTGTCGGGGTAGGGGAGGACTGAAGACTTTTGTGCAGAAAGCCTTATCCTGTGACTAAGGGCACTAGGAGGCCCCTGCTTAGTAAAGACAGAAGACCACAAGTTATGTCACCCCACCGTGGTTGATCAGTGTCCTGCTGCCCGGAGAACTGATCTGAAGCTACCCTGACAGGTATAACACCCCTCCACCTGCAGATGGTCCAGTACAGGGAGCTCACTACCTGCATTCCGTGAAGCAGCCCAGGGCAAGAGAGCATCTGAAGGGGAGAAAAGAATGCACTGAGATGCAGGTTTGGGGGAACACAGCACAGAGTTTCACAGGGCTCTGAAGGCAGGGAAGGACCCAGGAATGCAGAGGGATCTGCATTTGGGGTGATGAATAAGGATATTCATTTATTCATCCAACAGAG
Organism: Erethizon dorsatum; assembly: GCA_028451465.1. NCBI lineage: Eukaryota > Metazoa > Chordata > Mammalia > Rodentia > Erethizontidae > Erethizon > Erethizon dorsatum. The sequence goes on along the minus strand of CM051827.1, from coordinate 99,735,015 downwards.
TTTATTTACTATTAATCAATTATGTCAGCTACTGGATAGATACTAAGGATATGGAAGTGAAAGAGACATAGTCCCTGCCCTTAAGAAGCTTAAATCGAGAGACAGGCAGTAAATAAGTAATTACATATATAATAATTTCAATTCCAATCGGCAAGTGATATTTAAAAAAATAAAAACAGGAAGCACAAAGTAGGGTAGCGCCTGTAAACACAGCATGCTGAGAGGCTAAGACAGGAATATTCCAGGTTCAAGCACAGCCAGTGACTTAGAGAGACCCTGTCTCACAATTTTAAAAAAAGGGGGGATGGGAATATAGCTCAGAGCGAAGGTCTTGGGTTCAATCCTCAAGAGTGCACACACACGCACACATACATGGAAGCTAAGAGGTACATACTTTCATCAGGTGGTCTCTCATACTTGGTGTCCCCAAGTTATCTCCAAAAGATCAATGCAGTCTCCTGAGCTTTTTTGCATTTCCTTTGAAATCATATTTCCCAGGCCCTAGGCATTTGTACTGAGGAGACCTGTCTGATTTTCCCTTTTTTGTAGTAAGACAGGGATGTGTGTTTGGAAAGGGCGATACATCTGGGGGATTGTAAGACATCCAGAGGGACTGTCAGGAGGTAGTGAGTTATGCTGGTCTAGAGCTGAGGAGTCTGGGTGGAACAGATTTGAGAGGCCTCTGTGCAGAAGCTGCGGCCTAACCTAGGAGAGAGACAGGGTTGGCACTGGGATCCAAGGCATTTAACACTGTTGACAGCAACTCTTTCCTGCTTGCTGCCTGCTTTGGTGAGGTGGCCTTTCATCCAGACTACTGGGGACCCACAAGAGCTCTGAGGGCTGGGTCCATCCTGAGTCAAGGATGTGAACTGTGCCTGTGTTCCCCATCTTCTGCATTCACACAGTTCTAGGTGCCCCCAAAATTTGGTCCTGTTTTGTCCTCAAACACTCCCTTGACCCCTCTCTCTGCCTCCAAACTAATCCAGAATCCTCAGTTTCCACATAACAGCCCAAAGGAAATGGCATCAGTATCATACAGTTTGCAGAGGGCTGGTTGGGGTTGGTAGGAACATTTTGTCAATTCTGGGAACATTTGGGTCAAGCAGCACCCTGCTGGGAAAATCTGAAGCCCAGCCTGGTCCTCAAACCCTTGAGGTCCTCAACCTTCCAGACCCTGCCACTGCTGTTCTCAGAGTTGCTTAGAGGACAAGAAGCCATTTCCGAGGATGGTCACTGTGAAAGGGCCAGACGAGCCCAGCCAAGTGCTGACTCTCAACACTCCCCAAATTACCAGTTCTTCAGGAGTAGGTCCACCTCAACTTGAAGTTTTATTCTGGGCCCCAGAGAACTTGCCCAAATACCTCACAATGTCCTGGGGGAAACTGCAACCCCTCCAGAAAGAACACATTTTCACAAGCAGTAGCTCGAGTTTGTAGGTCAAAACAATTCAAATCTCTCTCAAAATGAAAACAAACAAAACTATTTTCCCAAAGGAAACAGACTAAGAACTGCATCTGTTTACAATTTTGCCGAGATAACCTGTCACATGACCACCCCAGGCAACACACTAGAGCTCCTAGAGTCGAGGGGGCCTCTGGTACTTCTATTTCTGGCTCTGGTCTTTGGTGCACCTTTGCAAAACCACACTGCCCCTTGAGTACCCTTTGCAGAACTAGGGAATGTCTCCAAAGGGGTATCAAGTCACAGCCTTTTACAAGACAGAAAATTATAGGTAGCTTTGAAATGACAATTCTTCCAGCTTCAGGGAATACCTCAGACTCCCTCTAGGTTCATTTTATCTAGGATATGTGGTTCCAGGTTCCACGTATCCCCTCACCCACAGCTACCTGCTTTACCTGATGCTCTTGGCAGTGACTTTCCATTTTTCTTGTCCAGAGATTTCTATCTTGTCCTTTTTTTTTTTTTTTTTTTTTTGGGTACCAGGGGTCGACCTCAGGACCTCGCGCGCCAGCAGGCACCCGTGCCGCTGAGCGATATCACTGGCCCTTTTTTCGTATGTGGGTTCCGGGAGTCAAACTCGGGCCCTCGCGCTTGCCAGGCAGGCACTTACGCCACTGAGCCGTCTCACCGGCCCTCTATCTTGTCTTTGGGGAGAGGTCCCAGTGACGCAGTGTGTGTGGACTAGCTGGCTAACTGAGATCTCATCTTGAAGGGAGAGGTTGGGGAAGAAGTTGAGTGATCAGAGAAAAGATTCAGGAGAATTTGTGCCATGTGATCATACCTTTGTTGTTCATGGGAGTAGGGCTCAATCTAGTTTGGACTTGTGGAGTCCTTTGAGAATATAGTGAAAGCTATAGACCAAATCAAAGCCTACCCTACCAAAATACTGGAAAGCTCACTGATGTCTAAATCTGGTAAACAATTGTGGGGCACAGAGTTCTGAAGCTCATTCAGAGGCCCCTTTGGAGTCAATGGACCCACATTATGATGCCCTATTCTAGGTACTATGATCAATATCATGCTGTGGCTGGATTGATTCCTCCAGCTGTGCTCGAGCTCCAATATCAGGGCTTTCTGTCTCAATTATTTACACTTCCTATTCCTCAACCTTTTTCTATCTCATATCTCCTTCCCGTCTGTATTTCTATTGGCTTGAATATATGCCATCATAAAAAAAATTGATGCTGCAATTAAGAGAGAAAGAGAGAGAGTGAGAGAAAGAGAGAGAGAGCTGCTTTGCTTTCACCTCTCCTTCACTATGAGAGCTTTCGCTGGGGTCACCAGGGCCTTATAATTGCTAAAATTAAGGGCTACTTTTCAGCCTTTAGTCCATTAAATTCCCAGAAGCACTTGGTTTTGTCAACCCTCCTTGAAAATCTATCTTCCCATGACTTTCTTGATCTCTCACCCTCTTGGTTTCCACTCCTCCAGCTACTCCTTCTGACTACTTTAGGGTTACTCTTCCCCTCCTTGCCTCTTTTTTGGGGGGAGGGGTACTAGAGATGGAACCCAGGGCCTTCACTCTGAGCTACATCTCCAGCCAGTTTGAAAACTTTTTTGAGACAATATCTTGCTAAGTCTATAAGTTGCCTGGGTTGGGCTCAAGCTTATTATTCTCCTGCCTCAGCCTACAAGAATGCTGGGAATACGGGTGTGTGCCACCACATGTGGCTCTCTTTGCCTCTTAATGTTGTTATTCAGGGATCTGAAATCAGCTTCCTCCTTCCCCTCCCTTCTCCTCCCTCCCCTCCCCTCCCTCCCTCTCTCTCTCTCTCTCTCTCTCTCTCTCTCTCTCTCTGCCTTTTTCTGTCTCTTCTCTATCTCTTTCTCTGTCTCTCTGTCTCTCTCTCTGCCTCTTTCTCTGTCTCTCTTTCTCTCTCTCTCTGCAACATTATCAACTCCCATGGTTTTAGTTACCACCTCCATGCTCACTCATTTTATCTCCATTCTAGGCCTTTCTCCTGAGCCTGAGTCTAATTTCAATATGCCTACCCACACATCCTTGGAAACCTCAAGCTTCACATATCTGTCCTGATGTTTTCAGTTTGCTCCTTCAAATCCGCTCCCCACCCTTCTCCACCCTGCTCTGCCTGCTCTGTGTCTTACATCAATAAGCTTCCCTGCTCTCCAGCTTCCAAACCACTTCCAGTGTTCCTTCCTTCATGAATGTACCAACCTCTACCTAGTGACACAAGGCAAAAATTTGGGCAACACCCTAGACTTCTTGAGCTCTGTCACAACTTTATCTACTGTTCACCAAATCCTTAGATTTTACAGGTCTATCCCCTTTTCTCTATTCCCAGTGCTACTCTGTTACAGCTTTTTGGATGGTTTATTGCTCATTCTTCTAACTGGTCTGTTTGTCTCTAGTTTTAACTCTCTTTAATCAATTTCAACTCCACAGCCAGAGAAGTCTCCAATCTCTTAACTTTAACCGAGCACTAGCTCTCATGCATTGGGCTACCTGTGAAGTTTCAGAGATCAATGAGAAACATGTTCTGCCAACAAAGAAACCATAGCTGGATGTGGACATAAGGGTAATGGTACCAGATTTAGCAAATGAAAATACAGGACATCCAGTTAAATTTGAATTTCAGATAAACAAAAAATATTTTTCTTTTAGACTGTCCCATGCAAGAATTGGGGCATACTTGTACAAAACATTATTTGTCATTCATCTGATATTCAAATTTAAGTGGGTGTCCTGAATTACTTTTGGCAACTCTAACTGGATGTAAACAAGTAAATAAAAATGTAATCAACAATTGCAAGCCCCTCCAGGAGAAGTATTACTGGTCCAAATATGTATGTCAGTGAGGGAGAGAGTCTACACTCACAAAGGAGGACTTGGTTCTACCCAGACTAAAGGGAGGAGGGGGCCCAAAAGGCTTCATAGAGTGTGTGACATTTGGACTAAGTCTTGAGAAATGAATTATGTTTGGTCCTTCAGAGGTGGATGAGGGGGGCCGGTGAGATGGCTCAGCGGCGTATGCTCCTGCCTGGCAAGCGCGAGGGCCCGAGTTCGACTCCCGGAACCCACATACGAAAAAGGGGCCGGTGATATTGCTCAGTGGCACGGGCACCTGCTGGTGTGTGAGGTCCTGAGGTCGACCCCCGGTACCCACAAAAAAAAAAAAAAAAAAAAAAAGTGGATGAGGGGCTTTGGGCCTGTGCTGGTTATTGTTTATTACCTTTATTGTTACTCACCTCTGGTCATGTCCTCTCCAGTATAGTGTGGATCTCAGCCTTGGGCATGGGTAGAGGGGTGAGGGCCTCTTCCTTGGGCTTTCTCTATCTCAGCCTTAAGACGCTGATACTCCTGTATTTCTAATTTATAATCAGACCCCTTTACTTCTTACTAGCCAATCTCTTACTGCTTCAAACCCTTTTTACAGTCCAATTTTTTTCAGTAGTATAGATTGAACATAGGGCCATTCTATCACCAAGCTACATCTCCAGCACCCCCATGTTTGTGGTATTAAACCCAGAGCATTTGCACTGAGCTACATCTCTAGCCCTTTATTTTCAGATGGGTTCTCACTAAGTTGCTAAGTTGCCCAGGCTAGGCTTGAACTTGCAGTCCTCCTTCCTCAGCCTCCTACAGTTCTAGGATTACATGTGTGTGCCACCGTGCCAGGCTGGAATGTAGCACTTTTAACTAGATTTTGAGACAGGATCTCTCTAAATCGCCCAGACTGGGTAAGAAGTGGGAGATATCATGAGTTCCATTTTGTACATTTCAATTTAATGTTCCTGTGACACCTTCAGGAGGCAAGGAGGCTAGAGGCAGCTGAATGTGTGGGTTTGGAACTCAGGGCCATCTAAGCCAAAGAGAAATGGGAGACACAGCTTGAAGCCAAGGGAATAGAGTGATAAGAGGGATAAGAAGAGTAGCAGCTAGGCCCTGGAGAGTGAGCATTTAAAGACCAGGTTGAAGAAGAGAAGCAAGATGGTAAGGAGACCAAAAAGACGTGGTCAGAGAGTCAGGAAAAGAAACAAGATAGAACTGGAGTAACTGGTCAACAAGCCAAATGCACCAGAAAAATCAAGTCAGACAAGGACTGAAAACTACCCACTGGATTTTCTTGAAAGATAGTGGCTTAGGGACTTGGGGTAAACTTCCTGCCAAAAACAATGAAAAAGCTCTAGGTATCTATCTATCTATCTATCTACTATCTAGCTAGCTAGCTATCTACTATCTATCTATCTATATTCATGAGCTGGCAAAAATATAAACATTGAGGCCAAATAAATAAATAAATAAATAAAAGCAGGAAGTTACAAAGGTAAGCAAATCTCTGTAGCTGCCTTTCACATTGAGGACATCTGCTGTACGCAGTGAACCTGAGCATTGGTTTTCAAGGAGTCCATAAGCTTGTGAGAAATAACACAAAGCCCAGGATCCATTCACAATGGGAGATCTATTTGGAAATGTCCCTATAAGGCCAGGACCCCAAATGTCTATGTCTATACTGTGAGGGTGAATTAGAAATGAACCTGCCTGTCTCCTATCTAACCTCTCTCCCTCAAATCGGGGGACCACAAAGAAAATTGCTTGTATTGAACCTTGGTGCTAAGTAGATGAGGGAGCTCTCCCCTGAGAATTCTCAATTATAAGCAGGTCTTCCTCTGGTTTTCCAGGCCAAAATCACATTATTTTGGTAGGTTGAAGAGCTTCAAACTGATTTTATTTTGACACAGACAAGGATAACAGTGGTTCCAGGTGACCAGCAAAAGCCCTCCCCCTTTCTGGGCTTTGGAATGTTCTGTTCAGATCCCTCCCAGAGTTGTCACAAGTTTTGGACCCTGTATGTCTTGTCTCTCAGAGAAAAACTCCCTTCTGTAACTGGCTCCCAAAGGTGCATGCTCTACTTGGCTCTAAGTTACCCTGCACTGCTACCCACCTTCCTGGAGATCCCCTTTCTTCTGCCCTCAGAAATGCCCCCAACTCTCTCCAGGTCCTATTTCAGTCCATCTGTCCTACACAGTGTTTGTGAAGTATGTTCAGGAGCTATTGGCTTCTTTCTCTGCCAGAGGAACCTGCTGGGGTGAGGAGAAGGAACCCTGGATTGCAAGAAGGAAGAAAACACACTGGCCAAGTTGTGGCCTCTGGGCCAAGCTCCAGTCATGTATTATTTCCCTCTGTTCTTCACTGGAAGAAGTACTTCCTCTCAAGTCCAGAATTTGTGCTGTTAGTGCACCACCCCCATCCCCAACTACAGAAACCTCCAGCCAGCACCTCTGGGTCCAGGCTATTTCACCCTATATACAGGTCTGGAATCAGCTACTTTATTTTGGCTTCCTGTTTCTTTCTTCCAAATGTCTCTTGCTTCTATCCTCTCCTCCTTAAAAGTATCCTTAATACTGCAGACAGATTTTTCTAAAAGGTAACCCCGTCATGGTTTCATATTGCACTCCAGGTAATGTTCAGACTCTCAACTTGTCTTTCCAACTTCACCTCATTTATTCATCACCTCTCTCTTCCTCACCCTACATACTCCCCTTAAAACAGTAACAAATTACTAGTGTTCTTCAAACACTTTCTTGATAAAGATTTGCTGAGTGACTAGAGTCCCACTGGACTTTGCTTACCAGCTAAGTGAGCTGCTCTCTTCCCCAGGCTCTCCCTATCCTTCAAGCTCAGATCAAATTTCTCCTCCTCCTCCGGGGAAGCCTTCATCAACTTTCTCAGGGCTTGGCAGCTACTGCCAATGCTAGCTTCCTCCATTTGAACACAAATATAGAGGTCCTTTCATTCTTAATTTTTTTTTCTTCCATCCATTCTTCCTGGAATCGCTGGCAGGAGTTAATAACAAGGACTACTGGAGAGGCAAGAGACAGGGACTTCTGGGTCTTGGAGCAGACCAGGTCTATAGCTAGATTCTGGCACCCTAGTTATGTGACCAAGGGGCAAGATAAACAACTTTCCCCAACATTTGTCTCTTGTCTCATTTGAAAACGATGAATAAAAATACCCATCTGTTGAGAGAACTGCAGCTACGGTGTATAAAATACTGCCCCTAGCACTCACATGTCAGCTACTCTTTACTCACATCATACATAAAAGCTTACGGAAGTTCTCAGAACACTGTCCATGGTATGTGCTTTCCTGCTTGCTTATTGGTGGTCCTTTATTCCTGAGGCTCGCTAAGCCCCGTCTCCTTTTCTCTGGGTGGTGCTGACGGTTTCTTTCCAAACAGCCCCTTCCCGGGCCGGATCCTGTAACCGCAGTGGAGTGTCAGAGTGACTTGGTCTCCTCCTCTTTATTTTTCAGTCCCGGCTTCCACCTCTTCACAAGCCCCTTAAGTCACATACTCCCAGGGAGTTGTGCCGCAGCGCCCCCCTCCGGTACTACTGGAAGTGCCTGTCTGCCGTCGCAGGCCTGGGGTCGGCCGGGGTCCGCGGACCCCCCACCCACGTGCTCCCGTCCCCAGCCCCTCCTGGCGCCGCCTTACGGCTAGGCGCTTAGAGGCCTACATTTCCCAGGGTACAAAGCGGCGGGCCCTTGGTTCGGCGAGGGCTTCGGCTAGCGAGCCGCTCCGCCGCCTGTTCGGGGGCGCACAGGCTGGCGCGAGGACAGGGCCAAGGACCCGGAATGAGTTTCCACGTAGTTCCGCTGGGCCTCACTGGGCTGGGTCGGGCCGGACCGGGCTTGGACAGGAGGGGTTGGGGCCCTGAGTTGTGGCGCCGGGGACAGGCGCTCGGGTCAGCCCGCGCCTTGCTGAGGTCCCCGCCCCGTCCGGGCCGGGCCGGCTTGTCTCAGTCACTGGGGTGGAGGCAGCGGCGGTAGTGGGGCCGGAGAGCAGAGCGGTGGGCAGAGCGCGCGAGCCAGGCCGAGCGGAGGGGATCTGCCACAGCCCTTCCTCCTCACGGACTCTTCGCCCCAGACTCGCGAAGCTGCAGCCGCGCTTCCTTGGATGCCTCCGTAACCCGCGAAGGGCTTTCTCCCTCGTGACCCCCCAGCCCCGTGATCTCCTCTAGCGCCCAAGAGCCACCCGGACGAAGGTGTTGTCGGTACTGGCCGTAAACCCTGAGACCCTTCACGGGCCAGGCGCTCGGTTTCCCCCGTAGGCCTCCCTTCCCTATGACTTCCTCCTCACGTATTCTAGGGACAGAGCCGTGACCTATCACTAAGACCCGCGCCTGGGAGTTCTCACTGGCGCCTCCGTCCTCGCAGTCCCCCTGAGTGGGTCTCCTCCTAAGAGCTCCCCTTCCGTCCCCAGCCGAGGTGGGGAGGCCTCGGCAGCCATGCCTGCGCTGGGCGCCCCCTCACCCCAGCACTCCCTGGGCACCCAAGCCGGAGTCTAGCAGAGCACCAGCAGCCAAGGGGCTGGGGCAGGAGTCAGATCGGGGGTCCATCTCCCTGCAAGGAAGGGAGCAGAGATGGAGCGGCGGGAGGAGCAGCCGGGGGCTTCAGGGGCTGGAGCAGCACCAGCCTTGGACTTCACTGTGGAGAACGTGGAGAAGGTATGAGGGTTCTGGGTGGGCGCTCCAGTGACAGAGCAAAAGTTCTGGGGACTGACATTAATGCCAGAGCTTAGGCTTGGGCTAGGTGCCCGCTGGGATGGTGCCTGCAGAGCACCTGGCATTTGCTGTCTCTGGGCAGGCAGGACAGCAGTGTTGCAGTGTCTAATGAGCTATTTTTGGCTTTCCTTTAAACACAGGACCCCTGTGGACAGATACTTTAGGGTCTTGGGCTGTTCTCTTCAGGGTGCTGATGTCTTAGACTTCTAACTAGACTGGCTGTTGTCCAGCTCTATGGAAATGCATGAGCTGTGCCAGAGGAAACTAGGCACCCAGGAGATCTGCTAGGCACCCAGCCCCCGTCTCTACCCCCAGCCATAGGGAGGCTGAACCATCCTGGACCTGACAGTGTTTAGTCAAGGGCTCAGAAGATACTTGGAACTAAAACAATCTGAGTTATGTTTTCACTCTTCTTTGGAGAAGGGTCCTGCTTTTATTGGCTGGAAACCAAAACTGTCCTAGGCAGGAGGAGTAGGGATGGGCTGCCTTTGTTTTGTGCTGGGCCCAAGGGTCCTGCTGGCAGCCTAACAGGACCCTTCCTTACCTAGCCGCCTACATAGTCCCTGCAGTGGCCCTCCCAGGCTCCCCCACTGTCCAGACCATCTTTTCAGAACTGCTTCTCTGGTTCTATTCTGAATTCAGCTCCCAGCAGCCTGAAATACAGGAATGCATGCCCCATGGGATGACTGGGAAGATGAGGCTACTTTGCTGTAAAGCAGGGAGTGGTTGCAGATGTTCACTTATTATTCTTGAATCCTGTTTGTCATAGTGAACGGTGAAGGTTTGTCAATCCTTTCTGCTTGTTTTCTGCCTCCTTTGGCATCTCTGAGAGGCCAAACAAGGGACAATGGCTGTACTTGGCCAAACCTAGTTAGATAGAGTCTGTTAAGGGTTTAGGCTCCTGGCCTCACTGTCTTAGCCTTTGGGGTTGGGCAGTGTTGGCACAGTGGCATCCCATTCTGTGTGCTACCTGGGAGATTAACCACTGTTTTCTTACTGCGTGAAGTCCCATTAGACTTGGGTCCCTGGGGATTCTGCTAGCCGTCAGCCAGGCTAGGCATTTGCCAGGGCTGTAGCTATGGCCAAGGCTTCTCTGGATCAACTGGTTTAACCCTTACATGTGCTTTCTGAGGGATGGGTGTTCTCATCCTCCATTCCAGTATGTCTCTGCCCCAGGGCTGCCTGGTGTGAATCTTAGACCTGCTCGGATTTCACACTGGCCTTGGTGCCAGTGTCTGGAGTGACCCAAGGATGATCCTGGGGGAACAAATGGCTTTGGAGTTGATGTGAACAGCTGTGCCTTGGAGGGTCAGGGCCCTTCAGGGTGTTCTATGCTCATCTCAAGCTTAGCTTCATTCCCTTGGAGCCATTCCTTCTACCTAGGTCTTGCTCTCAAATGGCTTGTCTTAGGGAGCTCAGTCCCCTCTTTTTACTTCCCTATGAAGATTTCCCTCTCTGAACCCATAATGTTTTGCTCTAAGGAGAAGAGGATATGATAGCACATAGGCAAGCTTCAGGCTCTCAAGGTATCTGCAGGACTCTGGGCCCAGAAAACATTGCAGGACCCAGAGTTCTCCATCTGTGCTCAGTCTTCTAATTGGGGAGCAGGAATAGTGTTGCAGGACCAATTTTCTCTCTCAGTCTGGGCTCTGGCAGGATCCAGAGTAGCCAGCACCTGCTCAGTCCTGTGCTATCCTGCAGGCCCTGCACCAGCTGTACTACGATCCCAACATTGAGAACAAGAACCTGGCTCAGAAGTGGCTGATGCAGGCCCAGGTCTCCCCACAGGCCTGGCACTTCAGCTGGCAGCTGCTGCAGCCTGACAAGGTGCCTGAGATCCAGTACTTTGGGGCCAGTGCCCTGCACATCAAGATTTCTCGCTATTGGAGTGACATCCCCACTGACCAGTATGAAAGCCTCAAGGCACAGCTCTTCACCCAGATCACCCGCTTTGCCAGTGGCTCCAAGATTGTGCTGACTCGGCTGTGCGTAGCGCTGGCCTCACTGGCCCTCAGCATGATGCCTGATGCTTGGCCATGTGCTGTAGCAGATATGGTACGACTCTTCCAGGCTGAGGACTCACCGGTGGATGGCCAGGGCCGCTGCCTAGCCCTGCTAGAGCTGCTGACAGTGTTGCCTGAGGAGTTTCAGACCAGCCGCCTACCCCAGTACCGCAAAGGCCTGGTGCGGGCCAGCCTGGCAGTAGAGTGTGGGGCTGTCTTCCCATTGCTGGAACAGCTGCTACAGCAGCCCAGCTCACCCAGCTGTGTGCGTCAGAAGGTGCTCAAGTGCTTCTCCAGCTGGGTGCAGCTGGAGGTGCCGCTGCAGGACTGCGAGGCGCTCATTCAGGCTGCCTTCACTGCTCTGCAGGACTCGGAGCTCTTTGACAGCAGTGTGGAGGCCATTGTCAATGCCATCTCACAGCCCGATGCCCAGAGGTGAGCTACTACCCACCTGCCCAGAATGGGACAGCCTGCTTGTCCAGCCACACATCCACCCATCCATCTGTTCAGTAAACATTAATGAATTGCCTACTATATACTTGGTCCTGTGCTAGAAATCCAGCAAGGAATCAAATAAGATATGGGCCCTGTGCTCATGGTTAAGAGAATGAGGCAGACATTAAACAACTAGTCATCCAGCAAATTATTCAACTGAAATATTTGACTCTTCTTTTTCTCTCATCCAGTCACCAAGTCCAGCCTGTTCTGCTCCTGACCATATTGCAAATCTATTCTTTTCAATTTCTGCTGCTGCCACCCTGCTCCAAGCTGTCGTTGTCTGTCTCCCCACATTTCAGCAGAGCTTTCTCCCAGTCTCTTGTGGTTTACTCTTGCACCTTTCATTGTCCCAGCAGCTAGAGTGATTTTTTGAAAATGAGGATCTAATTTTTTTCTTTCTAATCAAAGCCCTTTAGTGGCTTCTCTCTGCTTTGAGGACAAAGTTTAGAATTCTTAATGTGACTCATAAAGATGCTACACAATGTGGCAATGCTGGCGTCATCTCATGCCATTCTTCTTGCTTTCTACACTCTATTGGGTCTTTTCACTGTCTTTTCTACATATCCCATACCCCTTCCAGCCTCTGAACCTCTGCTTCAATGTAAATTTCGCTTCCATAGCAAAGTCCTTGTGATTTTTTTTTTTTGTGGGTACCAGGGGTCGACCTCAGGACCTCGCGTGCCAGCAGGCGCCCGTGCTGCTGAGCGATATCACCGGCCCCTTTTTCGTATGTGGGTTCTGGGAGTCGAACTGGGGCCCTCGCGCTTGCCGGGCAGGCGCTTAAGCCGTTGAGCCATCTCACCGGCCCGAGTCCTTGTGATTTTTAAGACTAAGTTTGGTCTTCTGTGTTATATTATCTTAGAGCTCTTAGTATTTTTCCTGTTTGTTCCTTCTTAGTTCATAACATGGTCTCATTATAAATCAGTATGTATCTCCCCATTGGTCATTTAACTCTGTGAGGACAGGGACTTTGTCATTTTACTTTGTCTCATTTGTGCCTGGCACATAACATTCAGTGATTTTTTAATGGATGAAAATAAAGAGTCGCCTGGTCGGGAGGGAAGGAGGTGGGGGAGAGTGGGAGAGGAGAGGCAATACCATGGTACATATATTCAAGGACCCAAAAGAAGATGAATGTAGTGAAATGTTTGGCAAACATTTGTTGAGGACCTGGTATATTAGGCCCTGATCTGAGCACTGGGAGACATAGCTGAATGCTTTAATTTCTGTGTGTCAGGAGCTCACAATCTGGTGGGCACCTGAGTGGGCAAGTCTTATTAATGTGATGAAAACTAATGGAGAAAGTAGGAGGCTCTAGGAGCCTCGAGGAGGCATTTAACCTTGTTTGAGGGCTGTGAAGGTTTCCCTGAGGAAGTGACACCAAGCTGTGCTTGAAAGGCTGTATAGGAGCCAGGTGGAAGTGATGGACATGGAGAGGATGCTCCAGATAGATGAAAGAATCATCAGGTATGATTAGACAGCAGGGTATAAGGACCACAGTTGTGGGAGATCCAGGTCTAAATCATGTAGACCTTGTGGGCCAGGCTTGTTTGTGATCTTCATCCTGAGGATGATGTGAAGCTATTAAAGGATTTTAAGCAGGTAAAATAGCCTGCTCAGAGTATTGGTGTGAGTTGCACTGGAAAGGGCAAAACTAGAGATCTGACACTGACATTCCAGAGATAGGGTTTTGGGAATCCTTGGCAGAGCTGAAGGATAAAACCACTAAGTGAGACTACATGGAGGAGTGGCTAATGGTTCAAGCCTTGGCATTAGTCCTGTCTGAGTTTGAATCCCAGGTGGTCCACTCACTAAATCTGAGATCTTAGGTAAGCCACTTATTAGCCTCCGTTTCCTCATCAGTAGAATGAGGTGATCATATCAAATGCACAGAGTTGTTGCAGAGGTTTAAATAGGATAGCTAATGTGCACAAGACCAGCCACTGGTATTCAATAAGGAATACGTTGACTCCTTGAATAATGGGAGTTCTTTTGTGGCCTCTGCTAGGGGTGGGGAGTCAGCAGCACTTATTTGTACATGTAGGTCATTCATATGTTGCATGTTTTATGTGTGTGGTTGTGTGCTTGTGTTCTCTTTCTACCATATGTGATAAGTTTTTATTTTTTTATTTATTTATTTATTTTTTTTTTTTGTGTGTGTGTGTGTGTGTGGTGCTGGGGATCGAACCCAGGGCCTCACATACGCTAGGCAAGTGCTCTACCACTGAGCTACAGCCCTATTCCATGTGTTCAGTTTAATGGTAACTTTATGAAGAAGAAGGAAGAGGAAGAGGAGGAAGAAGAGGAAGAAGAGGAGGGAAATACACATAATTATTGTTAAACTCATTAAGCTGTTTTCTTCTAGCATTGGTCATAAGAAGTAGAACCTGAATCATGCAATAGACGATAGGCCTAGTTAATCAGTGGCTAAAGCACACACACCCACATACATAGATAATGTGCTTAACCATTGCCTTTTAAAAATTTAAATTAAAGAAAACATTAGGGTTGCTTTTTTTTTTTTTTTTTTTTTGATACCGGGGGTCGACCTCAGGACCTCGCACACCAGCAGGTGTCCGTGCCGCTGAGCGATATCACCAGCCCTTTTTTCGTATGTGGGATCCGGGAGTCGAACTCCGACCCTTGCGCTTGCCAGGCAGGTGCGTACGCCACTGAGCCATCTCACTGGCCCCTACGGTTGCTTTTTTAAAAAAAGAATATTTTGATATAAGGATTAAATAAGAGAATGTCTGTGAAGTGTTTAGTGTGGTTCCTGTGTACTCCATAAGCTCCATTTGCTAGTATTTGGTATAATTATTACATTAGCAGTTAATACACTTGTGTCCCAGATTTTCCAAGATTTACCAAGTTCCAAGTCAAGGCCTCTCTTGGCAGCCTGAAGCTCAAGTGCTGGGTGGGCTCAGACAATTGGTGGCTAAGAGGAAATGATCAGAGCATGTATCTGGGTGATATGAGATGTCCTTAGATACACTCAAGTTTACCCATCCAACCGCATCTCAAGGGCTTTGGCAGGTAATTGATGCCCCTTCTTTTCTGAACGAATGAGAGAGCTAGGAGCTAGTGAGGGAACCCACAGTCTCTTGGGCGCCCATTGGCTGCAGCCCCTTGGTTGCTTAGCAACTCTTCCCATTTTCGCAGCTCAGCTCCCAGAGCTCTAATTGCAGGTCTGGGCTGAGCTCAGTGTGAGTGGCAGCCAAGGAACCTCCAGCAGCCTTGCCCCAGCTGTGCAAGCTGACCAACTGGAGCCAAGCCTCTTGAACCTAGCCTTAGTAATGGTCCTAATGACATCTTCCCAGTCTTCTTCCACCAAACCTAGGAACCTCTGGGGCCCTGGGCTTGCTGTTCTGTCCACTCACAGTTCTCAGGTATGGGTACTTATGTAGTCAGAAATCTCTGCAGGAGTTTCTCCCATAAATGGACTATACTCAGCGCAGAGTCAGAATTTGGGCTTTCTTCTATCCAGTTTGGTTTCCTATGTTGGACACCTTCAGTGTCTTTGATTCCTGGGTCATCTGGGCACTGCCCTCCCTAGGTGACCTGACATCAGTCTTCTCTCTGGCTGAGCTGGCACTCGGGTCATCCTTTTTAGCTCCTCCACAGTTGCTGTTGCTTCCTAGCTCTCCTTTCAAATGTATCTTTTTTTCCTAAAGTATGTTTTTAATCCTAGATCAGCTTTTATCTGGGGAGAAAAGGTAAATTAGACAGACTCTTAAGGGCTCCTATACTTAGGATTGGACATATAGTGTGAGATCTGCATAGATTCTTTGGGGAAATTTCTTTCTGGACCCTAAAAGGGAAGTAGATGTATAGCAGTTAAAGGGGTTGTCTCAATCTAGACTCTGTCTCTGAGTTGTTATTTGACCTTGAATAATATTCTGACGCCTTCTGGACTCTGTTGTCCTTGATTTATCCTATTATGAGGCTCAAATGAGACAAACTAAGAACCTGGACTGAGTATCCACTGTCTACAAGACCTTTTGCAGGTGGAGGGAGTCTTGGAATACGGGGCAATGCTGTGGGACTAGGGAACTTCCTTCTGACTCCATCACAGCTACTGGGGAGCTTGTGGGGCAAAGCCTTGACCCTGCCACTGCTCTTTGTGCCAGAGTCTGGCCTGAAGGTGTCCATTGTCTGGTGGTGCTGCCCGTGTCAGGGTCATGAGAATGAAGCTATCCCAGCTGTCTCCAGGCAGCACCCTCTGGAGCTGTCTCTGAACTGGGAGTATCCTGGTATAGATGGCTGTTCCTACCAGAATGGAGATGGGAGAGGGACACCAACGTCCCTGGGTGGTTGCCTCTTGATCCTTGTCATCTTCCCGCTTAAGGATATGAGGCGACTGTCTAGAAATCTGCTTGGAGCAAGTCCAGATAGGATTCCTTCTGGATGCTTTAGTCCCTTTTCCCTCCATAGATTGCTATGGTGACACTATGATTGACAGCAGAGGGATCCTAAGCATCTAATTACCTCAGAGAGTGTGTGGCTTCCTCTGCTTATTCTGGTCCCCACAGGATGGAATGGAGTTAGCCTTCTCTGTCTCCTTTGTATTTTTTTACTGAGCTTCCTCTGCTCCTCCCTTAGGCATCATTGTGCTTCAGGGCTCTGACCTGAACTGTCTTCTTTTCTCTCTTTCAACACTTTTTCCCTGGGCAGTTCTTATCTACTTCCACCCATAGCTTCATTTACCAGGTATTAGCTGATGACTCTCATATATATGCCCCTCCTGTGTATATTCATACTCCCTGTCTTCTTCCTCTTCCTCCTTCTCCTCCTCCTCCTCCTTTTCTTTCTCTTTCTCTTTCTATCTCTATCTCTATCTCTATCTCTATGTCTGTCTCTCTGTTTCTGTCTCTCTATCTCTCTTCTTTCATAATGAGAATAGCGCTCAGGTCCCTGTGCGTGCTAGGCAAGTGCTCTACCACTGAGCCACACCCCCAGTCCCATAATTTATGTCTCTTGCTCTAACCTCTCCGCTGGACTTCAGGATTTTATATCCTATCTTTTAAAACACTTGGGGGCCGATGAGATAGCTCAGTGGCATAAGTGCCTGCCTGGCAAGCGCGAGGTCCTGAGTTCAACTCCCAGAACCCAGATACAACAAAAGGGCTGGTGATATCGCTCAGTGGCATGGGCGCCTGCTGGCGCACAAGGTCCTGAGGTCGACCCCCGGTACGCACACACACAAAATAAATAAATAAATAAAACACTTCTACCTGCATATCATGACTAATACTGAACTTAACACCTATCTCCTTAATACCTCCCATTAAAGGTATTACTGCTGCCCTCTGTTCTCCCCTCCAGGCTTCAGTAAGTAGTTCCACCCTCTACTTAGTTGGAGGGTTGTCCTTGGCTCTTCCCTATCTTTGTGTCCAGTCAGTCCTCAAGCCCTGTCCATTTTGCCTCTCAGCTCTCTCTGAGTTCATCATCTACTTTTCTCTCTTCCTACTGCCACCAGACTATACAGGAGTTGTGATTTGATGGTAGAGGGTAGGGACTAATGCTGTCACGAGCTGTTGCTACATTTATTTATTTATTTATTTTTGAGACAGGGTCTTGCTATGTAGTTCAGCCTGGACTTGAACTCACTGTGTAGCCCAGGCTGGCCTTGAACTCATGGCAACCCTTCTGCCTCAGCCTCCCGAGTGCTGAGATTACAGGATTACAGGTGTGCACCACCACGCCCAGCTATCTTCTTTGTTTAACAGGGATCCTAATGTCCCCACCCTTGTTTGACCTCCCCTAACACTGATTGTATTAGTTTCCTAGGACTGTCACAACAGAGTTCAAGGAACTGGGTAATGTAAACAACAAATTGATTGCCTCACAATTGTAGAGGCTGGAAGTCTGAAATCAAGGTGTCAGCAGGGCTGCGCACCTTCTGAAACCTATGGGACACTCCTTTCTTGGCTTCTGGTGGTTTACTGGCAATCCTTGGCATTCCTTGGATTGCAGTTGCATAACTGCAATCTCTACCTTTGTCCTTACTTGACATTCTCTCTGCATGTCTCTGTCTTCACATGGTTGTCTTCTTATAAGCACATAATCATATTGGATTAGAAGCTACTTTACTCCAGTATGACTTCATCTGCAATGACCTTTTTTCCAAATAAGTTCACATTTTGAGGTACTGGAGGTTAGAACTTCAATATATCTTTTTTTTTTTTTTAGGGGGGTGGTGTGAGGCAGGGTCTCCTTTGTAGTTCAGGCTGGCCTTAAACTCACTAATTTATGGCTGGCCTTGAACTCATGGTGATCCTCTTGCCTCAGCCTTCCACGTTCTAGGATTATAGCATGTGCCACCATACCTAACAACATATCTTTTTGAGGGCCACATACTACAAGCTATAATGGTCTTCCCCCTGTCCCCCCCCAAATAGATGTCACTCCCATTCATTTCATCCTAACCTCCTTAAAAATCTTAACTCATTCTGGAATCAACTGTCAGTCTAACTGGAAGACACAATTCAACATATAACATTAATCTTCTCATACTTCCTTCCCAGAGTTTTCCTGGATGTCTGTGACCTAATGTTCATCCCAACATGAACAACATCAAAGCTACTATGTAGTGCCTGACCTCTTTTTTTACTTAGGGTTTGATAGGAGGGGGCTTTGAGGAAAGATAGGGAGATTGTGCCTTTCTCTCAAAGCAGTAGGAGCAGGACAGACAGCTCTGATGGGTCTCCTCACCTCATGCCCTAGGTACGTGAACACACTTCTGAAACTCATCCCACTGGTACTGGGACTACAGGAACAACTGCGACAGGCAGTGCAGAATGGGGACATGGAGACCTCCCATGGCATCTGTCGCATCGCTGTGGCCCTGGGCGAAAACCATTCCCGGTAGGGAGTGGGGCAGCTGATGGTGGGTTAGCAAAGCCCTCTAAGAGGTGGGGGTATGAGAGCCCCACCTTTAGGCGGTGGAATGACATTACTATGTCTCTTCCTCCCCAGGGCCTTGCTGGACCAAGTAGAGCACTGGCAGAGTTTCCTGGCACTTGTCAACATGATCATGTTCTGCACTGGCATCCCTGGCCATTATCCTGTCAATGAGACCACTAGCTCCCTAACTCTCACCTTCTGGTATACACTGCAGGTGTGTCTGGGAGAGTCTCAGTAGGACTGGGCCACCAAGAAGAGGGTGGATCATGGGCTTCCATGGCTGTGGTGTGGTGGTTAACTCTCTTCCCTGGCTCTCTCAGGATGACATTCTGTCCTTCGAGGCAGAGAAGCAGGCTGTATACCAGCAGGTGTACCGTCCCGTCTACTTCCAACTGGTGGATGTGCTTTTGCACAAGGCCCAGTTCCCTTCTGATGAGGAATATGGATTCTGGTCCTCAGATGAGAAGGAGCAGTTCCGAATTTACAGGTGATAGTAGCAGGCCAACACTAACTAGAAAGGGAGTCCTGAAATAACAAAAGCAATAAGGGAAGTGGCCACAGCCAGGCTTTCTAAATTCTAGGGCTCCTTTCTCTGGTCTTGAGGGATCTTTGCAGGGTTGTGAGGGTTTGGGGAGGGCTCTTGGGCTTGAGGTCAGGATCCAGGCAGTAAAAAAGCTTTCATGTGCTCCTCAGGGTGGACATCTCAGACACGCTCATGTATGTCTATGAGATGTTGGGGGCTGAGCTGCTCAGCAACCTCTATGACAAGCTGGGCCGTGTGCTTACCAGCTCGGAGGAGCCTTACTCCTGGCAGGTACCTCCCAAGCCTGATTCCTTCAGCCCTCCCTGACCTGTCATACCCTCCTCTTCAGCCAAGCCAGTGGTATCCTCTTTCCCCAGCACACAGAGGCCTTGCTCTATGGCTTCCAATCCATCGCAGAGACCATCGATGTCAACTATTCTGATGTGGTGCCTGGGCTCATTGGTCTCATCCCACGGATCAGCATCAGCAACGTGCAGCTGGCAGATACTGTCATGTTCACCATTGGTGAGACTGGGTGTATACCCATGACCGCATTGCTAGAGCCACAGTACTTATCCCTAGCTATGGCCAGCCTGCTGGGTCTTGTCCAAAAAGAGAGTCATATGCCCCCACACACAATCAGCGTCACAGCCAACTGACTGTCCTGGGAAGTCTTGGGGCCCTTCCTACAGTGTGCTGAAGTGCATTTCAGTGAGGCTAGTTCACTGCCAGTGGAACAGCAGTTCTGGACATCTGCTGAGTGACTCCTTCCTGTTCCTCAGTAGTGAGGTTCATGTTTGTGCATGCACAGGCGTATTTGTCCATTCTGTCCTCTGAATAAACACTCCTCTGAAATGGAGCTGCAACTTGACCCTGTCAGGAGCTCTGCCTGCCTCAGGCATGTGGTACATGGCCAGCCTGGCCTGCCTCAGAGATGCTTCCCTTTCTCTTTTTCCTCCAGGCGCTCTGTCTGAATGGCTGGCTGACCACCCTGTCATGATCAACAGCGTTCTGCCCCTTGTACTGCATGCCCTAGGTAATCCTGAGCTGTCTGTCTCTTCTGTGTCCACCCTCAAGAAGATCTGCCGAGAGTGCAAGTATGACTTGCCGCCCTATGCTGCCAATATCGTAGCTGTCTCCCAGGTAGGGGACATCCTAAGTGGTGATGGGCCTCAGGCTACCCTGCACTGTCCTGATACCATGTTCCTTCTTTTTATTCCCAGGATGTGCTGATGAAACAGATCCACAAGGTATGGCTCAAAAGTTTCTAGGGGTCTCCTTCGGGGTCTTACAGGAGTCCATTATGCCCCAAATCCTGTCTTCTACCTTTTATCCCTTATCTCTTATTCTCTCTTCTTGGCGCTTTCTCCCAAAAGGCTCGTTCTCCTTCCTCCACAACCAGATGTGGTCAGGATGGACCATCTGTGTTTTCTGCCCCACAGACAAGCCAGTGCATGTGGCTGATGCAGGCACTGGGCTTCCTGCTGTCAGCCCTGCAGGTGGAGGAGATCCTTAAGAACCTGCACTCACTCATCTCACCCTATATCCAGCAGCTGGAGAAGCTGGCAGAGGAGATAGTGAGTGAGCTCTGGGGCCAGGAGTGGCGCTGGGACTTGGGCTTCCCCTTGTGTGAGCTGTGGCTCCTGAGGGGTGGGGTTGGGACTGGCCCTTAGGGCTGAGGCTGAGTGATCTGGGGACCAACCCGGGACTGGAAGATCTGAGCTCGCTTTGCTTCTCTCCATAGCCCAATCCCTCCAACAAGCTGGCCATTGTCCATATTTTGGGGCTTCTTTCCAACCTCTTTACCACACTGGACGTCAGTCATCATGAGGATGATCATGAAGGCCCTGAGCTCCGGAAGCTGCCTGTGCCACAGGGACCCAACCCTGTGGGTGACGTTGTCTTTGCCATTGCCACCTCCCGCATGAGAATGTCATTTTCATTCCCCAACTCTGTGGGTAATGTGGTCATTGCTGCCCTGGTCCCACAGGGATGATGCATTTGGTCCTCTGACCCTAGGAATGACCTTATCATTTGTAGCAATATCATGTTTCATTCAACCCTCTGAATGATACTTTTCTTGTCCCCAGCCCAACTGGGGTGATGTCATTGATGTTTGTTTGCCCCTGAGGGACACTGACATTATCCTTCAATCCTCAAGAGCTGTTATTATGGGTCTTTGTTCAACCCCCAACTCTGTGGGGCCTTCTCCTTAGCATTCATTGTGCCCTGCAGATGCCGAGGATTCTCACATGCTCTACGTGTAATGATTCTTGCCTTTGAGTTGCTCCAAGTCTAGAGGAAATACATGTAAACACATTTCTGTAAAGCAGCTTGATAAGTACTGTGATGAGCTTGGGCGCAGGAGTTTGGAGTAACCCCTTACAAGGTGTTTGATCTGGGGTAAACCTCAGCTTCCCACCCGAAGTATGAACCTCAGAATATCTGGCTTGCTCATCTGGTAGGACTGTGTTGGATAGCAGATATGGTCTTGAGTGAGAATAGCTTGCATACTGTAAAATTCTGTACAAACATGAGGGACTGCTTTGGTCATTGATCCCAGAACCCTGTCTAGGAATTCCCTTGGAGACAAGCCATGAGCATCCTGACCCCTCTGTTCAACTCCCTGCCCCAGCTTCAGTTACCCTGGGCCAGTGTTGGCCCCAAACCAAATCTGGGCCATCTAGACCCCCTGCTTCTGTGGTGGTCATCCTCCTGCTGTCTCTCACCTCAGAGGCCCTCAGTCTGATCTCTGCTCCTTCATAAGCTGTCTGCATCTGCATATCCCTTGGGGGCTCCTTTACCCCAGGCTTGTTTGGGTGAGACAAAATCTCTACCTCTTCAGGAGGGTACCCCATTACTTTGTTTTCACTGAGCAGAAGTAGATAGGGACTGATGTTTCTTGTTTTGTTTCTTCTCTTTCTTTTTTTTATTCTTTATTTTTTATTGTTGAGACAGGGTCTCACTATGTAATTCAGGCTGGCCTTGAACTCACTATGTAGCCCAGGCTGGCCTTGAACTTGTGGCGATTCTCCTGCCTCAGCCTCCTGAGTGCTGGGATTACAGACATGTGACACCACACTCAGCGGGAGTGATGTTTATAAAAAGCTTATAAAGTTGTCATAATATTATGAAGCACTCATGATGTCCCTGCTTTGTAGATTGAAGCTTACTCTGAGATAACCCCTGAAATTCAGGATATTCTTCCCTTTCATCCCTGGAGGTTTCAGCAAACTGCTCCTTCCCCTCAGGGGTCCCATGCACCAAGTCCTCAATGTGCAGTTGGGGATAATGGTTTGAACTCATCTTTTGTCTACCACCAGGTCCTCAGGTGGGTGGCAGTGGTGGTGGGGCACCTCACTTCTCCCTGTGTCTTCAGGTGGTGGTGGTACTGCAGCAGGTCTTCCAGCTTATCCAGAAGGTGCTGAGCAAGTGGTTGAATGATGCCCAGGTGGTTGAGGTGAGCCCTGACTCTTGCTCTCTGCTCCCATAGTGACTGCTGCGGTGCAGCAGGAGTGAAATTTGCTGCCCATCTGGGCTTGTGACAGTCTGGAGGAGACGGGAGGGAAATCTCACCCCCACAGATTCAAGGAGTCTCTGTTCAACTTCCTGCCCCAGTTTAGAACTCTCTGGTGTCCCAAGAGATGGTCAGTGAAAGCACTATGATGTTAGTTAGGCAGAGACCTGCCTTTGGTCCTTTTTCAATTCCAGTTTTTGTTGGTGCCCCCTGAGAGGAAATGGTGGAGATGTAAGTAACAAGAATTAAGTGACAAAGATACAGCCTGTGCCCCCCGTAGAGGGACTTTTTAACCCCTGCCTTTCAGGGTGAGGGTCAGATTTTTTGCCTTGGTCTGTAGGGCCAGCCAGGCTTCTAGATCAGGATCCTTTCTTAAGCCCCTTTTGTTCAGGGCTTTGGTTTCTATTCTAGGCATTTGTGACCTGCCAACCAGGGTCCTTTTGCTTTCTTCCCAGGCGGTATGTGCTATCTTCGAGAAATCTGTAAAAACACTGCTGGATGACTTTGCCCCCATGGTGCCACAGCTGTGTGAAATGCTGGGTCGGATGTACAGCACCATCCCCCAGGCCTCTGCTCTTGACCTCACTCGACAGGTGAGCCTTCTGGCTTGGACGGCCAGTGTTCTGGAGTCATCCTAGTCAGAGATCTGATCCTGGGTGGGGATCTGTGAGATGGCTTCTGTGGCTGGGATCCCCTCCTGCGTTCTAGGGATGTTGACCTGTCCTGGTGACATGGGCCTCTGCTGAGCAGCATTCCTTGCTTTGTTGTAGCTGGTCCACATTTTTGCTCATGAGCCTGCCCACTTTCCCCCGATTGAGGCCCTCTTCCTGCTCGTCACCTCCGTCACACTCACTCTCTTCCAGCAAGGTAGGTTCTGACCAGGGTCTCTGCTGCTGCTGCCACTGCCACTGCCTCTGCTTCCCTGACCAGGGAGCCACAGCTACCCACTCTGTTCTCCTTTGTCCCCTAAGTCACACATGAGACTTGGGAAACTTGTGGGATGAAGTACAGCACAGTTGTCACCTAACAAATAGTTGACACTTTAGGTTGAAGTGGATAAGAGGGTAAATGATGCCTTCTACTGGCCTGATGGGCTCAGGGCCAGCCTGGATATGGGGGAAGGTGGGGATGAGCCTCCAAGGGACTTGGGGCACTAGGCTGGCTCCTTTCCTCTGGGATATAATAAGTGGGAAGCACATGGACTTTTAAGTCAGGTAGACCTAGATTCTAAACTCATCACCACCAACTAGTTGTGTGACCTTGGGCAAGTCACTTACCTTTGCTGAGCCTCATTTCCAAACCTGTGAAATGCAGATATCACACATTTGATAGGGTTGTTACAGGTATTCAGGTTGCTCTCTCTGGGGCCCTGGCTTGGGGATTTTGCAAATGAAGGACTCAGTGTGCTGGGGTACATTGCTCCCCACCCCAATTAAGATTTAGTCTTTTCACCCAGGTGTGAGGCACATGCCTATAATCCCAGTGCTCAGGAGGCAGGAGGATTGAAAGTTCAAGGCTAGCCTGGACTGCTTAGTGAGATGACCTCTCAAAAAACAGAAAGAAAAAAAAAAAATCTAGATCCAAAGCCTAGTACTTTTGGCGGTGGTCCCAGCCCCCACTCCCTGTGGCCCTCTGCCTGAGAGTTGGAAAGGCCTCCAGCCTTCGCTCACTGTCTAACCCAGGCTTCTTACCTGCGAAAGCAATAGCAGTGCTCCACCAGCCTCATGAGTCTTGCCTGGATTTGTGGTCCCATGCTTGAGACACATCAGGGATCTCAGCTGCAGCCCAGAGTACTCTCTGCTTATATCCTCAGAGTCTGGTCCTGTTGGCCTGGCCTCTCTTCCTGTGGGTGATGATGGGGTATGTTCAGACTGGGGAGAAACCTGAACCAAAAACTCAAGTGTTTCAACTCCACCTTTCCTACTCCTTCTACTACCTTTCAGACAGGTTCCCATGATGCCTCTGTTCATCCCTCAGTTGGCCCACTCCTCCCCACCCTCCATGGCCTTTGCCTCAGGTTAGGGTCTCATGTGAATTACCTCAACAGCCTACTACCTTGACATCTGTCCTTCTCCAATTTATTTTGCATATAGCAGTTATAATGTTCTTAATAAAACACAAATCTGAGCATATTTTCCTCCCTGGCTTAAAACTCTTTAATTATTGCCCTCAGGTTATTGTCCCATTCCCACCCATATGACAAAGCTCTGGTGTACCTCTGATGTACTCCCCTGCCAATGTCCTTGTGACTGCAGCATTCATAGCACACTGACTCTTTACTCACCATGTCCTATTTAATTCTGTGCCTGCTCCTCTGACTGGAATGTCCTGTATTTACCCTTTACTGGAAGAACTCTCACTCCTTCATGCTTTGGGAGGAAGACTGCCTCAGTCCTTAGAAAAGCACCTTTGAGGCAGAGTTGGGTGCTTCTAATGTTATGCCAAAACTACAGCATATACTCCCTGCTGATACAGCACCAACCACACACAATAGCATTCTGTCTGTCTCTCTTCATAGACTGAGCTTTTCAAGGGCAGTGTTGAATTTCTTCTGTCTGTATCCCCAGTGTTCAGAATGAGGCCAGCGAAGAGCAGGCCTCAGGCACTGTTAAATAAAGGAGTATGAGGGCTTCCTGCCCTTAGAACCTTTCTTCCTCCATGTTTGGCCCACCTAGAGGGAGGCCACTTGATCACTGAACCCACTGTTATGAAGTCGGACCCAGGCATGGAACACTTTGGGCCTTACTTTCTAGGACTTGAGCAACTTAGGGTTCAGGGATGAGAGGGTCAGGCTTTATTACTGGCTTGTAGTACCCTGGAGAAGGAAACGGGGAAGAGTTGTTATCTTTGTTACTGAGGGGAAACTGAGTGTTTGTGGCTTGCGCAAGATCACACAGCTACTTAGTGGTGTCTCAGGGAGATGTCTTTGCACCCCATCCTCCTGTGAGTGGAGAAGCCTGGGCAGGCACTCCAGGTGCACGCCTTGTTCTTGCCATGAGTTAGCAGAACTGGAGGCAGAGGTGTCCAACATCATATTTGTTGGGGCTGTTGGTTGTCCTACTGGTCAGGATGGCCTCCATACCTACTATGCCATCCAAGCTTAGGCTTCCTTGTCTCTACCTTCCCTCTAGATCATAGGGTGAGACATGGACTGGTTTCCCTCTTTCTTGGTATGTTCAGATGGTGGGAGCTGGTCCTCAGCCCTGAGCTTGGCTCTCTGCTGGGTCTCTGCCTGAATGGAGGGGACTTTGCTTGGATAGGGCTCTCATTTTGGGCCTTATGATGCTGTTTACTCCCCTGAGACCTGCCAGTGACTTGCCTGGCCATCCCCATAGCACACAGGTCACTGCCCTACCCAAAAGGAATCCTGTGGGTTAAGTGGGCCAAATACAGTCCTTTTCTGTGGCCAGATCAAGAGCCCTAAGGCCACTGAAGTGAGAGGCACTTAATGAGGCCCTAATGCCCTAGACTTTCTAGGGCCACCAGCCAAGTCTCAGATGGAAGTGTCAAAGACCAACCCACTCCCAGTCCTGCCCTCCTCTTCCATGGCTGTGATGGGGAGGTACACACGAAGAAGCAGTGTAGGGTTACCCCAGCCTGTCAGAGGTCACAGTGAGAGTGTGGGGGCTGTTTCTTCAGCTACATGGAATCCAGAATAGCTCAAGCACCAAGGGACCAGGGGGGGCTGGCCTGAGGAGGAGTGGGGAGTAGGTGGAAGGCCCCCTGGGGGGAGCTGGGGCAGGCCCGTCCTTCACTTTGCCGTCTCTTTCTGTTGGGCTTCTCCCAGTTCATGGTTTTTGTATGTTTTGTTTCTTTATCTTGCTTCCTGCTGCTCATGTGCCCCCACGCTGTCTCCCTGCAGGCTCTCAGTCCCACATAACTATATGAGGTTGAGTTGCTGTTTGTATAATTTTTCTTAAGTTCCATCTTTATTATATTTTAGGGCCCAGGGATCATCCTGATATTGTTGATTCATTTATGCAACTCCTGGCACAGGTGTGTTTTAGTTTTATTCATTCACGTTCTGTTCTCTCTCTTTCTCTTTCTCTTATGTTGAAATTCAATTTAAGCCTATTTTTAGCTTTCTGTTGACAAATTTTTTTTCTGTTCAGTTGAATAGAATTTCTTCATCTGTTTCCGTGGAAGTTGACAACCCAACATCCTCCTTTAGTGCCCCTTTGCCTCAACTAGCTCAGTCTCCTACAAAGACCAGGGAGAGGCTGGTCCAGAGGGAGGGGGCTGGGCTGGCCCGGAGGGAGTGGGATGGGAGGGGCGGTAACTGTGTCCAGCAGTTCCTGTGTGGCTGGCTTGCCCAGAACATTCAGGGCAGGGCTGGGGTTCAGGGGCCTGGGCTTCTCTGTCCCCGTGCTCCTGCCGGGAACTGCCTGCCTCCGTGTTCCCAGCCCGCTCCTGAGAGATGAGCTGGGAGAAGCTCCAAAGGGAGGGTCTACAGGTGAATGCGCGGTGGAGCCCAGTATGGCTGAGGGAGAGGTTGCCCTCTGCCAGGCAGTGATTGCAGCCTCCACTGTGAGACTACATTAGGATGTGTTTGTGTCTGGTGCGTGTCTAAGTGTGCTGCATCTTATTTTGTATGTTTTGAGTTGGGTTTGAGAAGGGAACAGAAATCACCTGTTGTAAGTAGTTCATGTACTGTGATGGGCATTAAGATAAATGTGAAATTGAAGTGTGGGCACGTGTTTTGATGCATGTTGTACATTGATGTATGTTGTGTGTTTTCTGTTGTTTGTCATTGTTAGGCATGGATGGGTGTTGAGCATGGATGTGTGTTGGAGGTGTGTGTGGGGGCTATGGAAGTGTGTTTTTAAAGGAGGATAGGAGTCTGTTTTGGTGTTGATGCATCTAGATTAGAGTGAGTGGCTCGGCAGATGTACATACTGGGCTATGAGAGTGTGGAGTTAGTGTGATGAAGGGTTCTCTATGGGTTGGGGAGATCCTGTGAGTTGGGATAAATGAAATGTTTCTCTGCTTAATCATTCCATGATATTTATTATGTAACATATGCTTGGTGTTCTGCTAGATGCTGAAGATAAAATGGTTCTCGCTGTCCTGCAACTTATAGTCTAGTTGGAGGTGGGTGGGAAGAGTGAGGAATAGGGAGTGCTCTGGGCCTGAATGGAAATAAATGTGTGTGGGTATCTGCAAGGTTGTATCTTCGGTGGGGAGGGTATTTGCGTATTTGCAAGTGTATTTGGGAGAGTGTATATGTGCTGGAGGAGAGTGTGTGGACAAACTGGGTGTGGATAGTTTGGAATGTGGGGTGTTTGGGTGTGTGACTAGTGGGAATGTGTTGCAGGTGTGGGAAAGTGTGTATGAAAGGGGTATGATAGCAGTGTGTGAGTAGGGCATTTCAAGTGAGGGTGCATGTCAGTGTGTGTGCACAATAATAAACATGGGGGTAGAAGGTATGTGAGGGGTTATAGGGCGGGGGCCTATGTGGTGTGAGCTGGGGGCATTGCTAGGAAACAGCAGTGTTTGAGGACTGCTGGAACTGTGCCAACCATCTCCTGTGACCTGAGGATGTGCCAGTCATGTCCTGGTACAACTTGTCCTGGTATCTTTACTCCACTCCTCCTCCTCCAGTGGTAGCACTGGCTTCTAGGGTGGGTATGGCTGAGAAGGCCCTGTACACAGGGTATCCTGGGCAAAAGATGGGGCCGCAGGGGCCTGTTGGGCTGGGGGCTCAATGTCCAGCTGCTGTCTCTTCTTCCTGCTGCCCTGTTCACAAACCCAGAGGCCTCGACTTCCTCTGTGAATCAAAGCAAAAGTCACTGCTGGCAGGAGGACTGACCCTGATGGCGGAGAGAATGGAAGGTGTTTACTCAAAGAGCGACTTGGGACTCACATTTTCTACATTGTGATCCCCACCCCGAGCCTCTGTCACACACACCTATGCATTCATGTACACATACATGTACATAGCATCCCTTGGGCTGCTCCTTCCCTGACCAGCTGAACTATGGGGTGGTCAGGGTCCCCCGGAGATGTCTGGGTGGCAGACTCTACCTGTGATATGTGAAGTTAGGGGATGAGATGGCAGGTGAATGGGGGAGATGGTCCCTGGAGCTGGCTGGGGCTGGGCTTACCAGCTCCACCTCCTACAGGCTCTGAAGCGGAAGCCAGATTTGTTCCTGTGTGAACGACTGGAAGTCAAAGCTGTGTTCCAGTGTGGTAAGTGGGACCAGGTGGACAAGTGGGCCTAGGGCTCCCCTGGGAGGCTCCTTGGGCCCCATCTGATCTGCCTCTACCTCTCCCACAGCTGTGCTGGCCCTCAAGTTCCCTGAGGCACCTACTGTCAAGGCCTCCTGTGGCTTCTTTGTGAGTCTCATGCAGACCTGTATCCCCCTGCCCTGCTCTGCCCAGAACTTCAGAGGGTAGGGTGCAGTGTCCAGGTGTCATCCTTAGGGAGAGGTGGGAAGGAGCTGGACAGGCTGACAGGCCTTTCCATCCTCTGCAGACAGAGCTGTTGCCTCGGTGTGGGGAAGTAGAATCCGTGGGAAAGGTGGTACAGGAGGATGGTCGTATGCTGCTCATAGCAGTGCTGGAGGTGAGCTGGCGCAAGTGGGTGTTGGTAGGGGTGGGAGGTCCTCACTGCTGAGGCAGCTGGCTTTCTGGGAGGCTTGAGCCTTTGGGTCCCTAAGCTCTTGGATTTTATAACTTCCTCAATTAAATGGCAAGATGTTAGGGTTGCTCTGAGCATCAGCTGGCACTCAGAAAGCATTGCTCACTTGTATAGTTTGGCTGCAGAACTGTCCCAGAGAGCCTAGGGCATGGTTAGGCCTTCTTGCTGCAGAAGGGGCAAGGCCTTGGTGTACTAAGAGGCGCTCTCCCTCAGGCCATTGGGGGCCAGGCCTCCCGCAGCCTCATGGACTGCTTTGCCGACATCCTGTTCGCCCTGAACAAACACTGCTTCAGTCTCCTGAGCATGTGGATCAAGGAGGCATTACAACCACCTGGTTTTCCCTCCGCCCGCCTCAGCCCTGAACAGAAGGACACCTTCAGTCAGCAGATCCTTCGGTGAGGAGGGCTGGGCTGGGCCTGGGCTCTGGTATGGAGGAGGTGGAAGTGTTGGTAGATGATGCTAACCTGTTCTCCCTTTCCTCCTTCAGTGAGCGAATGAACAAGAGGCGGGTGAAGGAGATGGTGAAGGAGTTCACACTTTTGTGTCGGGGGCTACATGGCACAGATTACACAGCTGACTACTGAGGGGCACCCCTGTCCCACACCCACTCTCCTCATCCTTTCCTATCCCCAAAGAGTAAACCTGGACCCTCACTACTGCCTCTGCTTCCTTTCTGCTGCCACCATCCCCTAACCGAAAGCCTGGGTCCAGAAGCCTGGGGAAAAGATGGGAGGATGCTTGGACCCAGGCCTTGATCAAGAATGGTGGGGATACTCTCTACCTCCTGGGGTGGGAGAGGAACTGCTATAACTGATCTGTCTATGCTGGAGCCATTTAGAATTTTGCCATTGCCCTTGGAGTGGGAGGAGGGATATGTGGCTGCAGTAGTATTAGCAATCCCCTGCCCCTGTTAGTCTCAGTGTGCATACATATTTACATTTAATCAGCAATGTTGAGTATTAGTCCCTAGCTCTGTCCTTAAAGGCTATCAAGTCCAGAGCTACCATGCTAATAAACTAGAAGTGGGGAGGAGAGACTGCATGGAGGAAGTTTTGCTTTTGATGGGAGTAGGAGGCATCCTAAACACAGGACGGGGCGTTGAGCTGGCTCCATTTGGGAAGGAAGAAATGGAGTGGGGATTTATGTTCCAGAATGGGTGTCTGATGTGGGGTTTTAAAGCACCCAAACATGCACATGGTTGAGGAAGGCTATAGAAAGTACCTGTGGGAGGGAGGTGGGGGGATGGGAGAGTAGGCATTGCAGCCCACGGAGGAGGAGGAAGGCAAGACCTTGTGTTTCCTGTATACCTATCACCATTTCTAGAGCCCTCCCTCTCAAACGAGCAAACCTCAGTCAGGACCAGGGACAGCTCCCGGCCTGCTCTTGTTTTCCTCCTTTAGCAGGGTTGCTTTCCTCTCTGTCTCCTTAGGCGTAATTTCACCCAGAGTGCCTCTCAGGGACCCTATCCTGAGTAAACCTCCGTAAAATCTAAAGGACAGGACTGAGCTCTCCCCGCTCCCATCCATGAGATTTGATGGGAGCACTGGTTATGCCCACAGTCATGTTTTACCTGTTCTTTTCCCAACCTCTGCATCAATCTGGGGTGTTCCATTCTTCCTCATTCAACCTCCCATGCCAGCTGACGTCAGTCTCCTGTCACCGCCATCCCATGAAAGCCACACTGTGCCTCTTCTAGTCCTCTTTAGTCCCATTCTCACCTTACTCATCATTTCTCACTTCTGGTGTATGTGGAGATGTTTCACATATTTTAGTCCTTTTTTCCTACCACAAGGTGTTTGAGTGTTTTCCTCCTCCTGGCCCTCTCCCCTTCTAGCCCTCCCCACAACAAATGTAGTATACATAAGGTAGGAGATTGAGGGCTTCTTAGCTTTTCTGATACTGATTGTGCCACTGACCTGCTGTGTCTTATTAGCTAGTTAGTCCCTTCATACCTCAGTTTCTTTGTCTTAAAATGAGGTAATTCTTATTCAAAAGACTAACGTGGGGCCGGTGAGATAGCTCAGCGGCATAAGCACCTGCCTGGCAAGCGCGAGGTCCTGAGGTCGACCCCCGGAACCCATATTAAAAAAAAAAAAAAAAAAAAAAAAGTAACGTGGCGCCTGACAAATAGTAGACGTTCAGTGTTCACCTGATTGAGACGGCTGTGAGGATAAAAGCAAATAGGATATCTAAAGAACAACTTTGCAAAGTTTAATAAATGTTAATTTGAGCCTCGCAACAATCCTATTAAAGCATGCTATTCTGCAGATAAGGAAAGCTCCCATTCTGCGGATAAGGAAACAGGGCATAGAGACATTCCTGCGCTACAGTACTCCGTAGCGAGTGGCCAAACACGATATTAAAATCAAGACAGTCCGTACTCAGTTTAAAATTATCCAATATATGAAATGTTTAGAGTGACCGCCGATTAGGAGCTACTCACACTGGAGTGGTGTCTTAGTGAGTCGGCTCCCGAGGGCAGAGAGCGAAGGGGCTGAACCCCAGAAAGCCCAGGGTGAGCGGAGACCGGAAGATCTACAATTCCCATAGGGCTCAGCGCCTTTCTCCACGGAACTTCCGACAGGCCCCATACGCGCCCGGTCATTGGTTCTCTGTGGGTCGTGGAGGCGGGGATTAGAGGGCAGGAGCGGTGCTGGTTTAGGATTGGTAGAGTTGCAATCAGTCACGCCTCAAACCCGGAAGTAATCTCCGCGGATAGGCCCATGTGTTGTGCAAATACTAGAGTTTGGAGGGGTTGGGAGGGAACTGGGTGGTTCACCGGCCGCCCCACAAAGTGATACTGAGTCCTTGGAGGTCTGCTTCTGAGGGCGCGGGCCCCTAAGCTGGACGAGGGAGCCCCTGCTACACCCCACCTCCCAAGCCGTGCCTCATGGAATCTACGTTCAGCAGCCCGGCGGAGGCAGTCCTGCAGCGGGAGGCGGGCATCCCGGGACTGCTCACTCCGCTTGCTGACCTCGACCGAGTGTACGAGCTGGAGCGGGTCGTTGGATTTGTCCGCGACCTAGGGTGTCAACGGGTGAGGGCGGATTTAGGGAGTGGTGATTCACTTCTTGAGATGGGTCGCCCAGAAGTTAGGAATCTTGGAGGATTTCGTGAACACAGGGGAGTGGGGGAATCGGAGTCTGTCCGCAGAGCGTGGGCTACCTGTCACTCATTCCGTGCAACAGAGTGCTCTCCCGGGACCAGAGACCTTGAGGTTGAGTGGAGGCTCCCGGAAAACTTTTCTGTAAAAAGGCCCTCGGTGGGAATAGGGGGCATGAAGCTCTTCCTGACTCCATGGTTTATGCTTACAGGTGGCCTTGCAGTTCCCTGACCAGCTATTGGGAGATGCAGGGGCCGTGGCTGCACGACTGGAGGAGACTACAGGGTCGAAGATATTTATTTTAGGGGACACGGCCTATGGCAGGTGTGACCTCGGGTTTAAGTGGGCTAGGCCTGGGGATCCAGGCCTCATGGGTTTCCTTGCTGTAACAATTTCTGCCTCTAGTGTTTGTGTTCCTTGATGATGATGGTAACTCCTCTCCTGGTGCTAACACCCCTTAGAGACAAGATCTCCTTTCATGTCACCATTTTCTTCTCTGGACGTGTCTCCCATTGACGACAGCAATTCACTTCCAGGTGGGAACCCTTCTCACTGATGGTATCTCTTCTGCAGCTGCTGTGTGGATGTGCTGGGCGCCGAGCAAGCTGGAGCTGAGGCCCTTGTTCACTTTGGCACCGCCTGCTTAAGTCCCCCAGCCCGCCCGCTGCCCATCGCCTTCATCCTTGGCCAACGTTCTGTGGCCTTGGAGCTCTGCGCCAAGGCCTTTGAAGTGCAGAACCCAGACCCTACAGCACCTGTGGTGCTGCTGAGTGAACCAGCCTGTGCCCATGCCCTGGGTGAGGGGTTATGCCTGTGCCAGAAGGAAGGGTGGGCTTATGGCTGTATAGCTTTCTTTCCCCCATTGTAGTACACTCCCATAGAGCTCTTGGCCCAGGTCTTTGTTTTGGGTCACATTCAGTCTCCTGGAGAAGAAGAAGCTTCTGTTCTGCCAGACCCCAACCCTGACACTACCTTCCTCTCTTCTAGAGGCCTTGGCCACTCTCCTGCGCCCTAAGTACCAGGACCTGCTTGTCTCCAGCCCAGCTCTTCCCCTACCATCAGGGTACCCCAGTCCAGAGCCCGAGCCCCTGGAGCGTTTTGGGCGCCGCTTCCCCTTGGCCCCAGGGAGGTGTCTGGAAGAATATGGTGCCTTCTATGTGGGCGGTTCTAAGGCTAGTGCTGACTCTGACCTTGACCCAGACCTGAGCCGGCTGCTCTTGGGGTGGGCACCAGGGCAGCCCTTCTTCTCCTGCTGCCCAGACACAGGACAGACCCAGGATGAGGGTGTCCGGGCTGGACGGCTGAGGGCACGAAGATGGTATTTGGTAGAGAGGGCCAGAGATGCCCGTGTGGTAGGGCTGTTGGTGGGCACATTGGGTGTGGCCCGACACTGTGAGGCACTGGCGCACTTGCGGAACCTATCTCAGGCTGCTGGCAAACGTAGCTATGTGTTGGCTCTGGGGCGGCCCACCCCTGCTAAGCTTGCCAACTTTCCTGAGATGGATGTCTTTGTGCTGTTGGCCTGTCCTCTGGGTGCCCTAGCCCCGCAGCCTTCCGGTAGCTTCTTCCGGCCTGTACTGACACCATGTGAGTTGGAGGCTGCCTGCAACCCTGCCTGGCCGCCTCCAGGCCTGGCTCCCTACCTTACACATTATGCGGACTTGTTGCCTGGTGAGTGGTAGGGGATTGCCTTAGCTGGAAACTTGGGGCAGCTGGAAACTTGGAGTTGGGGGACCACTATGGATTTCCTTTCTCCCTCCCTTCCAGGGTCCCCCTTCCATGTGCCCCTCCCACCACCTGAGTCAGAGCTGTGGGATGCCCCAGATGTGTCACTTATTTCTGGGGAGCTCCGACCCCCCCTTGCCTGGAGGCCTCTAAATGATCCTGGATGCTCTGTCCTGACTCCACGGCCCCAGCTGGAACTGGCTGAGAGCAGCCCTGCAGGTAAGTATGGAAGTCTATACTCCTGCTGAAATCTTTCTTTAAGTGCAGCCCACTTTGCCTGAACTCCCTCCCTCCCTCTACAGCCTCATTCCTTAATTCGCGGAGCTGGAAGGGACTGGAGCCCCGTCTGGGTCAGACACTGGTGACAGAAGCTGTGAGAGGAAGACGAGGGATTGCTATTGCCTATGAAGATGAGGGAAGTAGCTGATACCCTGTGGGGCCAGAGACACAGAGGAACTTAGGAGTCATTGTTAGAAGCTTTAGTACTCCCAGCATCAACTTATCATCCCACCAGGACCCTTGAAAGAGCCTGGATGGCGACAGCAAGCCAGGTAGCACCTCACTGAAGATCAGATTCATGCCTGTCCTGTCCTGGCACTGGCACCAGCCCTACCACATACTGGCCAGTAAATGTCTGTTGCTTGACTGTTGGAGGAAAGGGTTTAGGGACTTTCTTGAGGCCTTCTGGGTCCATCTGTCCCTGGAGCAGCCCAGGACCAGTGGCCAGTCCCAGTTCCTGATCTGCAGTTGAGGGTTTGCCATTAAAGGGCAGGTGCTAGATCATCCAGACCAGGTTTCTCAAAGTCAGCACTGCTGACATTTTGGATTAATTCTTGTGGAGGCTGACCTGTGTATGGCAGGATGTTTAGCAGTAACCCTGGCCTCTGCCCACTAGACATCAGAAGTGCCCTCTCCCATTTGTGACAACCAAAAATGTCTTCAGACATTGGCAAATGTCCCCTGTGGGGGCATAACTGCTCCTAGTTGAAAACCACTGATCTAGACCTGCACTGTCCAGGACAGTAGCCACTAGACACATACTTAAATTTAAATTAATTTTATTAAAAGCTCAGTTCCTCAGTCACACTGATTTTAAGTACTCATATAGGTGCGTGAGAAGACAGTTACAGGACATTTCCAGCACTGCAAAAAGTTCTGTTGGATAGTGCTGGTCTACACGGATTCAGATTTTTTTCTCAGGATACAGAAATTCAAATAAACCGAATACTTTTTCTCCTTCTGTTTCTTTTTACTCATGAAACACTCAGACGTGAATTGTATATAAGCAGATTCCTGTCCTGACAGTCAAGTTGGGAAGAGAGACAGTTAAATATACAATGACCACACAGTGAAACAGTGCTCTCTCTGAAGAGGGAAGTCCCAGTAGCAGCTGGATCCCATACAGACACCTGATGAGAGGTTACAATATTAAACAGAATGGGCAAGAAGTCCTTTGAAGAAGGCGAGCAAAGACTGGAGGGAAGTTAGAGCCAGAGAAGCAGAGGAAACAAACGTAAGGGCAGTGGGGCGGGAGTGTGGCTGGCATGTTCAAGTAACAGTAAGGACAGTGCAGCCAGAGGGGGAAGAGTGGAGCGTTCCCTCCCGCCGTGGGAAATAAGGGACGTGGGGAGTTGCACTGGTAGTCCATTGTAGGAATTTTGTCTTTTATTCTGAGTAAAACGAGAACCACTAGGGCATTTAATCAGGAGAGTGACGTGGCCTTACTGAAGTTCTACAAGGCTCACCAGCGAGCATGGTGGGAGCCCAGAGCGCGCCCGCCACCCTGCTTCCGGTGTTAGGAAAGGCGTCCTGGAAGGATGACCTCTGAGGACCAAGAGGTGGTGGCCAGGCAGTGGAGGTGCACTAACAGGCCTGCTTCAGGCAGAGGAAACAGTCTGGCACCTCCCCGGTTGGCAGGGAGAAGGCGGAGGGATCAGCTCTGATTGGAGGCCCAAGGTAGTCTCGGGAGGCAGACGGTGGAGAGGTGGGGAGAAGACAGACGCGCTGGGCGCCCAGACCTGAGCGCTCCGGAGCCTCCCTGAGGCGGGACTACAACTCCCACAATGCTCCGCGTGGCCGGCCGCGGCGTCACGTGGGGCTGGAGCGTCACGTGGGTGCATCAGGTGGTGCTGCGGGGCGGGTGGACAGACTGCGGAGCGGGAGGGGGACGCGGGGACGCGGTTTGGCTGTGCCCCTCAGATCCGATCCCCGCCGTCGTCGCCGCCATGACGGGGCTAGCGCTGCTGTACTCCGGAGTCTTCGTGGCCTTCTGGGCCTGCATGGTCGTCGTGGGTGAGGCCGGGCCCGGGCGAGCGGGGCAGCATCGGGGCCCGAGCTGACGGACGAGAGCCCCGCGGGGAAAGGGGCCACTAGGAGTACCGGGGGCTGGCGCGGGCCTCTGCCCCGGTCTCGGATTTGCTCCCCGTCTTTTGGGGCCTCTTATTCCGACCGAAGAGGCCAGGGCTCCAGCTGCTTGAGGAGGGGCGCGGGCGGCGGTAGACGGGGGCCGTGACCGCAGCACTAGCCTCCTTCCTTTACCGCCATCTCTCGCATCTCCCTGCTGTCGTCCCTTACTCTCCTCCGGCCTGCTTGGGTCACGAGCCGGCAGCTCCGGTTCCTCTTTCCCGTCGTTTTGCCCTTCCCCATTCACAGTTCGTTGGGTAAACAGCGGCTTGGACTGGGCCGGCAGAATCCGGCGGGTCCTGGAAGGAGCGCCTGGTCCCTCCTTCCTTTTCTCGAGAACATTTAGGCCTACTGGGGCGTGCTCTTGGAGGGGCTTGGGTCGTGGTGTCATTGAGGGACGGTATTACTGAGAGAGTGACAGAAAATGGAAGCCGGAGCAGGGGTTGGGGGCAGCCTGAGGACTGTCCCTTGACTTGGATGTAGGTGGCCCGTGAGCTGGGCAGTACTTCTCTAGGCTGAGGAGCTTCTCGTTATAGAGCAGCCCGTGTAACTTATTTTCTCCCTGCTGCAGGAATCTGCTACACCATTTTTGACTTGGGCTTCCGCTTTGATGTGGCATGGTAAGAGAGAGTTCCACTAGGAGCTGCTGTCTAGGGCATGGACATTTGAGAGATACAAAGTCTGTTGTTGCAGCATTGCGAACTGGTGGTTAGGGAGG
This sequence comes from Erethizon dorsatum, assembly GCA_028451465.1. Classification (NCBI taxonomy): domain Eukaryota; kingdom Metazoa; phylum Chordata; class Mammalia; order Rodentia; family Erethizontidae; genus Erethizon; species Erethizon dorsatum. The sequence goes on along the minus strand of CM051827.1, from coordinate 99,697,997 downwards.
GTGGGAGGCCAAGGGTTTTGTACCCCCTTTCCGGACAAAGCTGAATTGCTTTCTTGCCTGTTTCCACACCAGGTTCCTGACTGAGACTTCCCCCTTCATGTGGTCAAACCTGGGCATTGGTCTAGCAATCTCCCTGTCTGTGGTTGGGGCAGCCTGGTGAGTGCTGGGATAGTGGGACAGGGGCAAGACTGAGTCATGGCAGATGGGATCACTGGGTTTTTAGTCATCCTGGGAGCACTGACAGCTTGGGCTCTGCTCATCAGTTCCTTTCACTTCCACCAGGGGGATCTATATTACAGGCTCCTCCATCATTGGTGGAGGTGTGAAGGCCCCCAGAATCAAGACAAAGAATCTGGTCAGGTAAGCGCATGTGCCAAACCTAGTTGTAAAGCCGGGCATGGTGGCGCATGCCTGTAATCCCAGCACTGGGAAGCCAGGAGGCGCTCCATGAGTTTGAGGCCAGCCTGAACTACATAGCGAGACCCTGTCTCAAACACACAAACAAACACACACACACTAGCTGTAGAGGAGACTGCCTGTGTCTGATGACATACTGCTTCTAACAAGCCTTCTGGTAGTGTGAGATGTGAGTTGAGGAAGGGTTGCTGGGGATTCTCTGGGGAGGAAGGTTGTTTTTTTCTTCATCTCTTTTCTCTTCTCCGCCCCCTACTCCTATCTCTACTAGCATCATTTTCTGTGAGGCTGTGGCCATCTATGGCATCATCATGGCAATTGTGATTAGCAATATGGCAGAGGTAAGGAAAACCTGGGTGCAGGTGGGCATCCATTCCATTGTGTCTACACATTGCTGAGAGATTGGGGGGAGGCAGGTGCATAAGTGGTTTCTAATTACTTTTGCCTCCCTCAGCCTTTCAGTGCCACTGACCCCCATGCCATTGGCCATCGAAACTACCATGCAGGTAGGTGGGTATGTGTGTGAATGTGAAAACCGGGGGCTCACACCTCCCTTACTCCAGCCTCCCAGCTTGGACTTCTCATTTTGTTATTCTCTCAGTTACTTTAGCCTGCTTTGCAGCATTGGGTTGGGAATTGTCCCCATTAGACCCTGTTGAGCTCTTGTCTTCATCACCCCCTGTTCTGGCATAGCCTCATTGAGCCCCTGTCTGTTCCCCAGGCTACTCCATGTTCGGGGCTGGTCTCACAGTGGGTCTGTCTAACCTCTTCTGTGGAGTCTGCGTGGGCATCGTGGGCAGTGGGGCCGCCCTGGCTGACGCTCAGAACCCCAGCCTCTTTGTAAAGATTCTCATTGTGGAGATTTTTGGCAGTGCCATCGGCCTCTTTGGCGTCATCGTCGCAATCCTTCAGGTGCTGGATCCCCCTGGGGAGCCTCTGTGTCCTTGATTCCAGCCCATCCTTACCCACTGTCCAGAGGAGCCTAGCTGCTCTCCTTCTCTACCTGTAACTATAGAAACCCTGGAAAGTTTCCACCACCTCATTCCCATCTCTTAGTTTCTTCCTTAAGCCTTTCAATTTGTTTTTGTCTGTTTTTTTCTTCTTTTGCTTTGTACATATGTCTCTCATTTAGTTTCTCGATTTTGTCGTCTTTTTGTTTATCTGTTACCCTCTGTCTGTTTGCTGTCTCTGGAAATACAGATGATACCTTTGTGGTCTATACTGGTTTGAGATCTTAACTATGTCCATCTGTCTTGATGTGTTTGTGTCTCTCAGGGACTATGTGTATTTCTATCTGTGACATGCCTATCAGTAGGACAGTATGTCTGAGTTGTGTGTCTTATCTTCCTGACGGTATGTGGGTTTGTAACTAAAGATCAACCTGAGGATCTGTTAGAACGTGACCGAGGGTTGTTGACTGGGTTGGCTCTTGTTGTCTAGCACAGTCCATGTGCCATTTCTCTCCATCTCTTCCACAGCCTAACTCAGTGGTCCTTGTTTTGTCTGTCTGTCCTAGTCTGTCTGTCCTGGTCTGGTCATCTGTCGTGATCTGTCTGTTCAGCCATGGGGTTGCAGGGTTTGATCTTGTCATGGTCACTGTCTTATCTATTCCTCTGTCCCTGCCTGATTTCTCCCATTCTTCTTTTTCAGACCTCCAGAGTGAAGATGGGTGACTAGATGATATGTCTGGGTCGGGCCGTGCCCCGCCCTTATTTATTGCTGGTTTTCCTGGGACAGCTGAAGCTGTGCCCCTTAGCCTTTCGGGAGCTTGGTGTTCAGGGCCTTCCTGCACTCACCTCTCACTGTCGACTTGGAGGCACTGCAGTCTGGGCTGAATACTCAGGGTGGGGAATATGCCGCTGATGGTGACTGTGCAGCTGTGTCCTCCTCCTCCACTCCAACCCATCCTCCCAGTGTTTGTGAAATAAACATGGTATTTGTCGGAGTAAGTGCAGCTTCCGTTGCCCTTTTGCGCCACCTTTCACAGAGGAAGGGTACAGAGCCCTGTGCCTCAACTTCAAGCTGAGCCCTTGCCAACTTTGTGTCTCTGTACACACCTCCTCTGCTCTGGACAGCTAGCTCCTGGGTTAGGAGGTCTGAGTGCTGCGGTAAGGGCTCTGTAGTCTGTAACATCTTTGTTGAAGGGAACAAGGGAATCTCTGACAAGTATCTCAGTGTGTTTGTGGCTGGGGTCCTCCTAGCCACACGTCCTCCAGGTCCACTGGGCTCATACTGACTGGCAGCTGCTACCTGGCTCTACCCTTAGGCATCATCATCCCCTGTGCTTGGGGCTTGGAGTCCATTCTTCTGCCTCTGCTTGCAGGCCACAATCCTGCCCCAGCACCCATCTCCCAGACACCGCGCTGTGGTTCAGTCCCAAGGCCCTGTCAAGTTCTGCCCACTCCTATCCCATTTCTGATTATCTCCAAATCTTATCCAAACACCTTTTCCCAATCACCTCCAACCCACACCCCCCCAACCCCACGTGCGCACGCTTGACCCTGAGGTGCTGATCTTGAATCATGCTCCCTGCTGGGGTCGGCCCAACCTCCAGGCCCTATGCCCACTCCTCAATAAGGGGGTTAACCAGTCTACACCCTCTTTCGGGTCCGATCTCTTAGCTGAGCTCTTGGAGGAACCTGACCGGTCCTTTACTACCCTCCCAGGTTCCCGGCCTTCGTGCCGCCGCCCGGCTGGGCCGCTACCAGTCACGGGCAGGGGCAGGCGCAGGCGCGGCGCGCTGGAGGCGGGGACCGCGGGGACGCGCGCGCGAGCGCGCCGGCCCGGCCTGCCCCTCCGAGGCGCCGTAGCGCGGGAGGGAGGCGGCGGCGCTGTGGTCCGTCGGTCCGCCGGTCCGTGGGTCTGCCCGGCCGCCCGGCCCCGCCCTGCCCCCTGGGGCGGCTCGGCTCCATGGCCCGCGGCGGTGGCGCCGGCGGGAGGCGGCCCGGGGGCCGCGGGGACCGCTGACCCGGCGGCGGGAGGCAGCGGGGCCGGGCCATGGAGGAAGGAGCCGTCCGAAGCTGCCGGAGCCAGGAACCCTGCTCGAGCTGGAGCGGCGTCCCCTGCTGAGCCCCGAGCGCCGGGTGAGAGGAGGGCGCGCGCGGCCCCTCGCCCAGGGCCCCGACCTTCCAGATCGGGCCGCTCTAGGGGCAACCCGAGCTCGATCCCAGACCCCAGCCCCTGACCTGGTGAGAGAGGCGCGGGCGGCAGCCTCCGGCCTGGCTTCACCTCACCCCACCCCCAGTCCTCGGCTCCCCTTCTGGGCTCATCCACCCGTCCCTAGCCAGCCTCACTCATTGTCCTCGCTCGCCCCGGCCTCATGGCGGAGGGGAGGGGGTCCGATCACTTCTACCCTTGCCCTCGGCCCCTGGTCCACAGCCTCGCTCACCCCCCTCCACGCGCCCCCCCAGGCTCCACACCCACTCAGTCTCTGCTGCCTCCCCCACCCCGGGTTGCCACGTGTTCAGTCTCCCAGCCCCGCCCAGGCTCACCTCTTAGCCTGGTGGCCGACTCGACCCAGAACCCCTGACCCGGAGGGAGGGGTGGGAATTCTCGCACGTGGATCTGGGTGTGAGCTGCCTGGATGTGTGGTTGTGTAAGTCCTGGAGCAGGGTTTTGTTGGTGAGCGTGTGTCTTGTGTGTTACTGTCCCCCGGGTGTGTCTGTGATTCTGTATGTAGCTGTGTGTGAGTGTGGGTGACTACTGCTGGGACCAGGGCTGTCCGTGAGATGCTGTCTGTGGGAGTGAAACTCACCTGGTCTCTGGAGCACTGGCAGAAGTGGTTGCTGCCCTGTCGAAGCGCAGCCCGAGCCATGGCCCAGGCAAGCCCCCTCCCTGCCTCGTGGGGAAGTGTTCCCCTCCAGGGCCCAAACAGACCCTGTTCTGACAATCAGAATCAGCTGGGCTGGTCATGATCCAGATCTGGCCTTAAGATCTTAGAAGAGGGGTGTTTTCTGCCCCACCCTGTAGCTTAACCCCTCGCTCCAGTGGGAAGGGATCCCACACCTGACCATATTTGGGCCCCCTGGATGCTGGGGACCACTTCCCAGCCTGGTCCCAGTTGGCCTGGCCTGCTTGCTGCTGGGACCTGAATGATCAAACCACTTCCCACCATGGCTCCTGGAAGGACTAAATGAAGTCATGAGTACAAAGTGCTCCTGCATGGTAGGTACTCAGTAAATGGTCACTGTCCCCAAGCCATGAGCCTTGGGTTAAGGATGCTGCCCTGTGGGGTGTCTGTTCTCTAGGGCACAGGTGCACCTACAAGTCTGTAGGTAAATGTTTTTCCGCGCTTAGGTACGAGCTCATGTGATCAGAGTTCACATGTCCGTGTTCCTGGAACTACATGTTTGTACAGTTGTGTAATAAGTGTGTGTGCCTGAGTGTGAATGTATATGTGTCAGGGATGACAAGGAATATAAATGCATGTGTGTGGTGTAGTACTGGGCATGCCTGAAGATAGATAGGTGCACAATGAGTTGCAGCAACTGTCTGGGTATGTCTGCAGATAGAATGAAAGTCCGTGAGTACCAAATGGTATAAGCAGGTAAGTGTGAGGAAGTGGGCCTGTGAGTGTGAGCAGCTGGGGCAGAGGTGGGTGGGCAACCTTGCCCACCCTGCCCTGACCTGCAGGGTTTCTTTTTCTCCATTCCTGCTCAGGCCAGCAGCCGGATGCCTGGGCCCATTGGGCTAGCTGGCGGCTGCCTGCGGGATGAGCAGACTGCTGGGGGGGACGCTGGAGCGCGTCTGCAAGGCTGTGCTCCTTCTCTGCCTGCTGCACTTCCTCGTGGCTGTTATCCTGTACTTTGATGTCTATGCCCAGCATCTGGCCTTCTTCAGCCGCTTCAGTGCCCGTGGCCCTGCCCGTGCCCTCCACCCAGCAGCCAGCAGCAGCACCAACTGCTCTCGGCCCAACGCCACTGCCCCCAGCTCCGGGCTCCCTGAGGTCCCCAGTGCCCGGCCTGGCCCCATGGCTCCTGTCCTGCCACCCTGTCCTGACTCTCCACCTGGTCTTGGTGAGCCTGTAGGGCGGGGCCTGCCTATAGGCGTGGGAGAAGTGTCCGAGCAGTGTGATTGGGGGATTGGAGTCTTGACCCATGGAGGTGCCAAGGACTAGGTCTGTTAAAAGAGGGCTGTTCCTGGGGTTCCATTGCCCACCTCCTGAGGGCTGGTGTCCTGGATTCTGGCAAAGGCCCTGATTCCTGACACCATCCTGCCTGCAGTGGGTCGACTGCTCATTGAGTTCACCTCACCCATGCCCCTGGAGCGGGTACAGAGGGAGAACCCAGGCGTGCTCCTGGGTGGCCGCTATACACCGCCTGACTGCATCCCAGCCCAGACAGTGGCAGTCATCATCCCCTTTAGACACCGGGAGCATCACCTACGCTACTGGCTCCACTATCTGCACCCCATCCTGAGGCGGCAGCGGCTACGCTACGGCATCTATGTCATCAACCAGGTGTGTGGTCCCTGGCTGGACACTAGCCATCACGAAACCCACATGCAACAGTGGGTATGCCTGCTCAGGGTACATAGGTGGGGTTGAGGGGCATCTGTGGGTGCCTGTCTGCCCAAGACTGTATGGGTATGTGAATGCCCAGGGGCACGAGGGACATGTTTTTCAGTGTGCACAGGAAGGTATTTGTGTATGTGAAGGAGTATATGTGATGTGAGTATTGGCACGAACATTTGCAGGTGTGCATAGCCTCAGCACTTGGCAGGCCTTGTCCCAAGGTGTTAGAGGCCTAGAGTATACTACTAGGAGGCTCTGTTGAGGGCCCCAGGAAAAGAGAGAGTTATACCCTGAAAGAGGAATGAAGCCTAGAATCCTTAGGAAGCAATGCTGACCACAGCTTAGGCCAGGGGACTCAAAGCAGTATCTTATCACTGCTATGGGGCTAGCTAGGGCTGGCTAGTAGGTCCAGAAGGGTCTAATACAGGTTTTCCCTTCACACACAGAGTGCCTAGACTCAGAAATGGATCCCTTAGACTCTGGTAGAGTGATATATGATTGGAGTTGGAACAGGGAACCATGGGAGCACAGGGGGGCCCGGTCTAGTCCTAGAGTTGGGATGCATTTGTTAAGATGGGTCTTGAGGGGTGAATAGGCAGCAGCAGGTAGAGGCACAAAAGGAGGCAAGCATTCTAGGCAAAGGGACCTGGAGGACCCAGGACCTAGTGGGAGAGCTGGCCTTGAGTGTTTGGGAACTATTGCAGAGTGTGGGCTGGGTAGCAAAGATTAGGCTGGAGGAATTGGTGGAGATCAAATCAAGAAGGGTCTTGGGAGGCATGTTAAGCAGTTGAATGCCAGCCTGAAGGTGGTGGGGCTCCATTGTTTTAAGGAAGGAGTAATGTATGTGATTGCTTTTTAGAAAGATTGCTGTGGTTGCATATGGAGAATGGATGGAAGGGGAGCCAGAGTCAGGGTGACCTGTTAGGGAGAGATTGTGATGGCCAGGAAAGAGAAGGCGAATGTGCAGTCATCTTGGGGATAAAGGAGAAATGTCACACAGTAGTAGAGAGAGAGAAATGAGAGATGTCAAGACAATACGAAGGTTTCAGTCTTGGCTGTTGGCTGTGTGGATGAGTAAGGAGAACACAGGAGCTAGGCCATGTGAGGAGACTCTGAAACCTGTGTTGCCTGGGAGAGTTGGAGAGCTTGGGGTAAGTGCAGGAGCATTCTTCAGGCAGTTAGTCAATGATTCTGGACCTAGGAGAGAGTTCTATAGTGGAGAGAAGAACCAGGGAGCACCATGCCCCAAACATGCCCCTGGAGCCAGGATGTGGTAGGGAAAACCCAGCACTGAAAGCATGTGTGGAGAGAGAGAAGCTATGACAGGTTCCAGGAAAACTGGCCAAAGGGTGGCAGGAGAGCCAGGAGAGTGGGTATCCCGGAAGCTCAGCAGTCAGTGTCAGGAAGGAAACATGGCAGCTGCTTCAGCACTGTGGGGGAGTCAGGAGGGATGTGGACTGAGAAGCGTCCAGTGGATTTAGTAACAAGGTGGGCTCAGTGAGAGCCATTTCAGGGGCAGGGTGGGGGTGGAAGCAGATTGCAGTGGGTTGAAGAAGGAATTGGATTTGACAAAATAACCGATTGGAGACAACTCTTTCATAAAAAAAAAAATCTTTGCCAAGAAGGGAAGGCGAAAGGTAGGGTGGTGGCTGGAGGAAGGTCTGTTTTTTCTTTCCAGGGAGAGAATTGAGCATGTTTATGAGCCATGTGGGAGAAACCTAGGACTCCTGGCTGGTGAGAGAGGCCAGAAGGAATGCTGATGAGCCAGGAGGAAATGGACAATCCCTCCAAGGGCTGGTGGAAGAGAAGGTGCAGGAGAGGAAGGGAAGGGCTGGTGGGGCTGTGCAGATCACGCCACAGAGGAGCAGCTCCCACCCCTCAGGCTCAGGCTTGGCTGGTGTAGAAGAGGGGACCCGACAGACTGCTCTCCAGGAGCGTCCAGCTTGAGTCTGCAGAGTCTGGATTGGGGCAGGGGTGCAGGCGCCAGCTCCTCGAGTCAAATCCTACCTCCTCTGTCCAGGATATAGTGTGTGGGTCTGTACAGCCAGGATCCCCACAGCCCATTTCTCAGGGATCACACTGGGATGAGATTGACTACAGCCTTCTGCGTGTCATGGTCTCAGAAACTGCCAAGGAAATGGGTGTGGGTGGAGATGGGCCAGAGGGGGAAGTGCCTGAGGATGGGTGGCTAAGTCCCCACAGCTTCTGCATCATAGACACTGATCATTTGGGGCATTCATTGTTTGTCTCACTTTGTGACTGTATGCTCAGCAGGAATAGAGTCCAGGGCTGCTCATCTCTAGAATCCCCACTGGCACAAAGGAGATGCCTGGCACAAAGGAGAAGGCCACAGGGCATGTTTGAACGGGTGAATGAGATGAGAGCTCTAAATAATGGTTTAAGTGGACCTGGGTATAAATGAAGCCCATAGGAGGGAGTGAGTAATTGTACTGGGACCAAGGGGTTTGGTCAGGAGAGCCTTTCCAGACATGAGTTCAACAAGCAGAGGCAGGCATTCTAGGCAAGGGGAATTACTTATCCCAAGGCCTGGAGATGAGAAAGAGTCTGGCATGTTTGGCAGTTACTGAGGAACAAAGTGTGGTTGGGCTGTGGTGTTAGAGGCAGTGGCCAGAGAAGAAACTACAAGCGAGTTATGCAAAGCCTCTGAAGGTCAGATCTAAGTGAAAAGCTGGACTCAGTCCAGAAAATCTAAAGGATCCATACAGGGAGGGAGGGCGAGTGGCCTCTGGAGACCACTCTGGGAAGGGGTGAAGTGGCAGGTATTTGCTGGCCATGGGCCCAGAGCTGACCTGCCCCTCACCTCCAGCATGGTGAGGACACCTTCAACCGGGCCAAGCTGCTCAACGTGGGCTTCCTGGAGGCATTGAAGGAAGATGCTGCCTACGACTGCTTTATCTTCAGTGATGTGGACCTGGTCCCAATGGATGACCGCAATCTATACCGCTGTGGTGATCAGCCCCGCCACTTTGCCATTGCCATGGACAAGTTTGGCTTCCGGTGAGGTGCTCTTCTCAGCTAGACCTGGACCTCCATGCCCCTCCTTCATTTGTGTCTTCACTTCTAGTTCCAGTGCCCTGCTGGCCCTTGGCTCATGGCCTACATCCTTCCGGCTAGGCCAGGTCCTCTCAGGAGCCCTGATTCCATGTTCTCCCCACACCCTGTCTCTGACACCTTGCAACCCTTACTGACACCTGCCCTCCCATGCCATAGGCTGCCCTATGCTGGCTACTTTGGAGGTGTGTCAGGCCTGAGTAAAGCCCAGTTTCTGAGAATCAATGGCTTCCCCAATGAATACTGGGGCTGGGGTGGCGAGGATGATGACATCTTTAACCGGTGAGTAGAGAGGGTTGGCAGAAGGCTGGGTGGGTGAGGGGTGAAGTGCAGACTGCGTGGGGCTCCTTGTCCTTCCTGGTGCCTGCTCCAGTCCATCTGTCCCCATCCTCAGGATCTCCCTGACTGGGATGAAGATCTCACGCCCAGACATCCGAATAGGCCGCTACCGCATGATCAAGCACGACCGGGACAAGCATAACGAGCCCAACCCTCAGAGGTGACCCCCCCAGCACCCTGATCCCAGGTGTCCCGCATCCCTTACTCCCTAGAGGTGACTTTTTAGTACACCTGATTCTTGACCCCAAGTATCCTCAATCCCTGACCCTCTAAAAGTGGCTTTGAATTATCCTTGACCCTTGAGAGGTGACCTAGAGGCTGCAGATCCTTAACTCCTGACTCTCCAGCACTCCCTATCCTCCACCCCCAGATATCTCTCACCCCTAGCCTAATTCCTAGAGGTGACCAGAATTTAGAGTCAGGGCTCAGACTGTCATTGAGTAATTACATTCCCAGCCAGGTATGGTGGTACACATCTGTAATTCCAGCACTCAGGAGGCTGAGGCAGGAGGATCGCCACGAGTTCGAGACCAGCCTGGGCTACACAGCAAGACCCTGTCTCAAAAAAAAGGGCTAGGGAGATAGCTCAGTGGGTAAAGCACTTGCCTAGCATGCACAAGGCCCTAGGTTCAATCCCCAGTACCACTAAAAACAACAAAAAAAATGGAAAAAAAAAAAAGTCGCATTCCCACCGGTGCCCTTGAAGACGTCACTTGTGCCCCTTGTGTGATGTCGGCTTCTCCTGGCCTTACCAGAGAAGATGGGATGAAAGAGAGTGTTTGCTGGGCAAGGCAAGGAGTGGAGAGCCAGTACCAACCCCTCTGAGACCAGAGGAAGCAGCCCCATCTCTTAGGGAATGGCCACATTTGCTGTCTGGAGCAGGTTGGGAGAAGGGCATGCGAAATACAGACGAGGACTTCCTGATGCCAAACCTTCTGGGGATGGGAGACCCAGAGCAGCCATACCCAGTCTTTGCCCTCCATCCCTCGTGATGCTCATGCTAGGCAAGGAGACAGGCAACCAGAGCACCAGGTGAGGGGAGCAAAATGCTGTCTTGGCAGAAGAGGGAGTGAAGGTGGGAGGCTTCCTGGAGGAGGTGAGGGCAGACTGGAGTTTGAAAAGAGTCATTTATTCCACGCATACTTGTCTCACGCCTATCTTGGGCACAGTGCTATATTCACCAAGGCTAAAGGGGGAGGCCACTGTAGATGAAGGAAATGTATTTGTAAGAGTCTGGAATGTGAATATGTGTGGCATATACAGAGACTCTTAAACTTTCTTCTTTTCCAGTACTGGGGATTGAACTGAGGGCCTTTATGCTGAGCTACATCCCAGACCTTTTCTTTTGAGACAGGGTCTTAACTTATTTGTTCTAGTTGGGCCCAAACTTGTGATCCTCCCACCTCAGCCTCTCAGAGTGCTGGGATTAGAGGCATGTGCCACCACACTCAGCCTCTTCCGTTTCTTTGAGATAGGGTCTCATGTAGTCCAAGCTGTCCTCAAAGTCACTCAGCTCCCAAGTGCTGGGTTATAGGTGTGCACCACCATGCCCAGTTTAAACTTTTGTTTTTAAGATAGTAGAACGCTGGGAGTGGCAGTAGGAGGCAGTTCGTGCTGGGGGTTTAGGGTCTTGAGCACAAGACTGGGAGTTTAACCTTTTGACCAGAGGGACTGGGAATCACGGAGTGGCTTTGAGCAGTGAATGGCAGGATTAGGTTTGTGTTTGGAAGGCTCACTCTTAAGAGGTCAAGGAAGGTGAAGGGCTTGCCTGGCACCTGGGTGGAGCCAGAGAGGATGTACCCCAGGCCTGAAGGGACTGATAGAGATGGTGGGCAAAGACCTATGGTGCTGCTGTGCCTCTGGTTTAGACAGCAGGGCTTTCAGCTCTGAACCCAGAATGTAGGAAGGACGGTGGATTTAACTACTAATGCAGGGTTGGAGAGTGGCAAAAGTGTGGGACTCGAGAGTCGTGGGAGCTGAGATAAAGAACAGGTTCAGATAAACAATTATGGTCAAGCCATGTATGGTAACACACAGTGTAATCCCAGCACTCTAGGAGGCTGAGGCAGGAGGATCGCCTTGAGTACAAGTCCAGCCTGAATTACACAGTAAGACTCTGTCTCATAAATAAATAAATTTTAAAAAACATTAAAAGTGGGGACAGGGTTATAGCTTAGTGCAAAGGCTCTGGGTTCATTCCCCAGCACCACAAACAACAAAACAAAAACCGTGTTCAGGGAGGAAGGCTGAGTAAGAGTGTACAGTTCCGGGAGGTCTCGGGAGGGGCCTGAGCTGAGCTCAGAAGGACCGGGAGGCTCTGACAGTTGGGGTGAGGGTGGGAGCGGAGCTCCTACACATATGTGTCAGAAGGCTTGGTCCTGCTGCACAAATAGCCTACTGGGTGTCCTCACAGTAGTGACGTCTGCTTGGGTGTGGAAATGGCCAGACAGCAAGAAAGACCTAAGTGAAGAAACTGGGGGTTCTGTCCACCTGGCTGCCTTTTTAAAGTTTTTTTGTTTGTTTGTTTGTTTTTAATAAACTTGGTTTATTTGAGGCTTATAACATAATGTTATGGGATACATATTACCTAGTTGCTTTTGGCTCAAATCTAGTTCTGGATTCTTCTTTCTGTCAGTCTGCACACCCAGGTCACCAGCAATTCATGTCCCCTCAAACACATTTGAATCCGTCTGCTTTCCCACTCCCTACCTTTATCCTAGTCCACCTCTCAGATCTCCCTGGACTACTGCATGGGTTTCCTTGCTTCCTCCTTGGCCTTCTACAACCCATGCCACCCACCCTCCCAAAACTGGCTTAAGATTCCCTCAGTGCCCTCTCACTCGGAGAATAAAACGTGAGCTGCTTACTCTGACGTACAGAGCTCTGCTTAAACTTCCCAACTAGTCTTCCTGTTTCCTCCTTGGCCTGTGAAGGTCTAGCCATGCAGCTGTGCTTAGGGGAAGCATGCACTCTGACCTCTTCCTGTGATACTCTCGCCCTGCCCTTAGCTCAGCGTCACACACTCTCCCAGGCAGCCGTCTTGTCCACTTAGCACTCTGACATTTCCCTTGCCTGTTTTCTGTCTCCCCTGGTAAAGCGGACTTGCTCTGAGAGGAAGGACCTTGTTTGTCCTCATGGCTGCATCCCTGGTGCCCGGAGTGCAGCCTGGCTGCTGGGGAAGGAGTAACTAAAGGAGAGGAACAGAGAAGATGGCACAGGTTGGGGAGTAATAATAGCGATGCATCTGACACGGGACACGTATTTGAATCATGTCTGAGTCTAAGGCTTAGAGGAGGTCTGTGCTGAGAGTCTTGCGAGGGAATCATAGTTCTGTTTTCTGAAGGAGGGGGTGAGGTCTCTGACTTGGGGGCAGATCCAAGAGTAAAGGGCTCCTGCTGAGTCACCCCTGGAAGGAGCAGGAGGGCTGGATCCTTGGCCCCAAAGATTCCATAGTGAGTTTGGATGTTCGCCCTTATGTGGACCCATTTCCATCCTCTCTAGGTTTACCAAGATTCAAAACACGAAGCTGACCATGAAGCGGGATGGCATTGGGTCAGTGCGGTACCAGGTCTTGGAGGTGTCTCGGCAGCCACTCTTCACCAACATCACGGTGGACATTGGGCGGCCCCCATCCTGGCCCCCCCGGGGCTGACACCGACCGAGGTGCTTGGTGCCAAGGAGTGCCCACCAGAGGACTGACTGACAGCGTGGCTGGCGCTGCTCTGGTGGGAGGACCCCAAGCTGAGACTGTGGGCTGTTTTCTGAGGGTCTTCAAAAGACCTGCCAGCTGCACCTAGAAGTTTCAGAACCCACTTTGAGGGGCATGTGGCCCGGGCAGGCCCCTCAAGTGTGGCCCTCTCTGGGGTCAGCCCTTCTTCCGGCCCTAATTCCCCCAGCCCAGCCCCCTCACTGTCAGGGTCAGGCCAGCCCCTGCACTGCCTCGCCGAGTGGCTTGGACTAGGTCACTCCACCTCTCTGTGCCTCAGTTTCCCCCCCTTGAGTCCCCTAGGGCCTGGAAGGGTGGGAGGTATGACTAGGGGGCAGTGTCTCTTCCAGGGGGAATTCTCAGACCTGGGAATCCCCCATGCTCCGAGGGGAGGGGAAACCTTTTTCATTCCACATTGTAGGGGGCAAACTTTGATGCGACCCCTGCTGAGGAGCAGCTCCAGAAGGGGAGCAGAGCGGGTGCTGTTGCTGCCTGGGATCTTGGGGTTGGCCTTTGCATGGGGGCCAGGGGGCTTGGATCAGTCTGAGTCCCACCTCCCTGCCTCACAGAGGAGGCAGGAGCCCCAGGGCCAGCTCGTGTTTGTACGTTGCACAGAAACTCGTGTGGGTGCTTTAGTAAAAAACGTGAATGGAGCAGCTCCCTTTGTGTGTCTGCGGGTGAGGATGGGGTGCCTGAACCTACTTCAAGATGTAGGAGGGCACCTGACCGGGCCATCCGGGTTTCTCCAGGCGCTAGGGTGCCCTAAGGGTAAAGTTAACTGTACTTTGCTGACCCGGTGGGGGGGGGCGGGCAGTGGAGACAACAAAGTAATAAACCCAGTGGGACCAGATTTCTCAGTTCTTCCACCTGCCTCCAGGCCGAAAGGTATCCAGGGATGAGCCCTGGGAACAGCGGCTGCTGGGGAAGCACCCACTCCCAAACACCGCCGCACGCACCACGCGTGACCCGCCGTCTTCGAGCGCCCCACGCTGGGCGGGGCCGGGGCGCGGTCTCCCGGGCGACGGCCGCGCGGAGGAAGTGGGTAGGGCCGGGTTCCCGCTGCCCGGCTCCCTCGCCATGGCCGGGAGCGGCGGCCCCCGAGCGTCTGCTGGAAGTGGGGCGGAAGAGAAGGCGCCGGAGGCCGTCGGCGCTGATCTCAGTAATTCGAGCCGTGGGGACCGCGCGGAGCTGGGCGGGCCCGTGGCGGCGGGCGGCGTGGCCCTGCCCGGGCGCCGCAGGTCCCTGGCGGACCCTGCGCACTGATCCGCTGTCCCGTAGGCCTCAGCGGGGGCCCGCGGCGCTCGTGGGCCGAGCCCCGGGACTCCCAGTCGGTGTGGGAGACGGTGGAGGAGCAAGTTCCGCCACCAGAGCGGCCTGAAGTGAAGAGGATTCTGGGGGAGGCGGCGGTGGACCTGAGCCTGGAGCTGCGGGCGGAGGTGGGGAGTGGGGAGGGCCAGCTCAGGCCTGCCCCACGACTCGCGGGATTCCCCACCTCCTGCAGGTCCCTGTCCCTGTAGCGTGATTCTCGGGAACTTCGGTCTCTCTCTTCCGTGTCCTCACCTGTTTGGTTCCGCCCTATCCCGTCACTCCCGTCCTCTTCCTGTTCAGGCCCTAGGTGCCCCAGCTCTGCCTTGCAGGTGGCGATGCTACAGGCACTGCTCCAAGAGGCCCGGTCTGCCCAAGTCCCCAGATCCCACCCCCTCTCTGATCCCTCCTCCCTTCTGGCACCACCGCCCCACCTGAGGGACCTTGTGCGCCAGGAGCTCCGGCAGCTGCTCCAGGGTCTCCGCCAAAAGGCTATCCGCGAGGGAAGGTGGGAACCTCAGCCTGGGCCCTTTCCCCAGACATCAGATGGGTCAGTCCTGACCCTCTTGAGCAGCCAGGGGTCCTGAGGTTTCCTGACAGGAGCCCCCGTGTCCTTCATGTGCACCTTCTGTAGGGACAAGGCCCAGGCATGGGCCCAGTATAGCCCCAGGGTCCTTCACTTTGCACTGGAGGAGTCCAGGCGGGACTTGCCAGAACAGATGTTCCAGAGGAGAGCTGGTGAACCCAGGTGAAGTGGTGGTAGAGGAGGAGGGCTCTGTCTCTGCTTCGCCCTACCCAACTGGTGGGTTCCGCCTGCCTGCAGGGAGGGAGATACTTGTTTTTGTTTGTTTTTTGAGTCAAGATCTTCCTATGTGGTTCAGGTTAGCCTTGAACTCTCAATGTAACCCAGGCTGGCCTCAACTTGCAGTGATCCTCCTGCCTCAGCCTCAAGAATGCTGGCATTACAGGTGTGGCCGACACACCTGGCTTGGGACACTTGTGATAGGGATCTTAACATGAAGACTACAGAATCCCCCAAGGAGACAGACAGGTGCCCAGCCTGGAGGCAGCAAGGCTTACTGGAAAGAGTGGTTTACCTTGGGTCTGGAAGCACGAGGAGCAGTTTTTTAGGCAAATGAAGGAGAGAAGAGCTTTTCGGGAAGAGGGAGGACAAAAGGCCGTATCTAGTGGGCAGTTGTTCCTCAGGCCTGAGGAACAGAAGTGAGGGTGGTGCTGTAGAGGCAGGGAAAGCTGAGGGGAGAGGGCAGCAGACAGTGTTTGCAGCTGGGGGCTGAATGAGATAAACGCACAAGGGCATGTTCATAAGAAGTAGGTGCCAGCAGCATCTTCCAGTCTCCATACAACTCGATAAAGGTGCGTGACCCCCAGTTTGTAGATGGGAAGAAAAGTGAAGCTCAGAAAGGAAAAGCAGTTTGCCCAAGGTCACCCTCAGCAAAGGGCAGCAAGGCCTATTCGCAATCCAGAACTCCCACTGTTGGCGCTGTATTATGTTGCCTGTGGTAAAATTACCAAGAAGTGACATCTGTGTCCTGAAGGCCTGGGGTGAGCAACATGGGGAGAGTGATGCTGATTTCATCTGCCAGCAGCAGTCACAGGGACCTCAGTGTCATCAAGAACCAGCTGAGTGTGTCCCACATTGACCAAGTTGCTGGACACCTGAGGTGAGGCGCAGGGGCACCTGAGTGTGTGCCAGTGGGGTGTAGGACAGGAGATGGACTGGATGCTGAGGTGCTGGTACTGACTGAGAAGGAAGGCAATCTGGGGGGGGGGCAGGCAGCGTGTGGAAGGCAGGTTGCTGCAGCAGTAGGGGCTGCTGTCTGGGCAGAGCTAAATAAGATGGGGGGTGGGGTGTCAGGGCCCTAGGGTGTTTTGTTTTTCTTTACCTTTCTGGGGATTGAACCCAGAACCTTTGTGCTGAGCTACATCCCCAGCCATTTTTATATTTTGAGACAGGGTGTTGCTAAGTCGCCCAGATGGGTTAGAACTGACAATCAAGTTCAGCTTCGCAGAGTGCTAGGGCTGCAGGCGTGCGGTGCCACACCCAGCTTGGGCCAAAGAGTTTTTAACCTGATGCAGGGGGAAGCCACAGGAAGCAGGGGAAGGGCTGTGACAGGGCAGGAATTACAGGCCCCCAGCAGTAGTGCAGAGGAGAGGATGGTGCCTTCTGGGGTCGAGCTGTCAGGTGGGTAAGAACACATACTCTGCCCAGAAAGACTGGCAGGGACCGGAAGTCTAAGCTGGGGCAGCAGCCAGGCAGCAGAGGGCAAGGCCAGCTGAGAAAGGAGGGGTTGGAGGGAGCCTGGTGAGGCTGCAGGTTGAGGCCCAGCAGTGGGTTCTGACTGGGCCCTGTGGCTCTGGTTCTGGGCTTCCTTGTACCCCAGGGGCCTCCTGGAGGAGGAATGTCGCACCTTGGAGAGGGAGATCTCCACCCTGCAGGTGAGTGCAGCCCTGGACCTTCTTCCGAACGTCTGTGCCACTTACCTGGGGCTCTGAGGCCATGCCCATACGTGTCGGAGTACATAACACACATGTCAAGGTTGTGTGAGTCCTGTGTCCCCTTCTTGTATGCACATTCTTGTGTAGTGTGTATGAAGTTCTAAAAGCCAAGGCTCGGCAGTTTTAGATTAACTTGCTGTATTGCCCCAGGTCCTTTACTTCCTTCCCTTACCGGAATCCAGATGCAAGGCCAACAGCATTGCCAGTCTTGATGTTCAGCTAGACTGGTGTCTCTCTGGGGGTTGCCCTCATGGCAGCTGGGCTGAGGAGCTGCTTGGACTTGTTGCTGGTCCCTGCACTAGGGATCTTGGTCTCTGCCTTCAGGCTGGGCCGCTGGGCCACTGACCCTCCTCTCCCTGCAGCACTGCCTGGAAGTGGAGCACACTCAGGCTCATCAGTCTCCCAAGACAGCCCTCGAGCCCACCTTGGCAGGTGAGGACCCTAAACAGGCCCCAGAGAACCTGGCTCCTGCCCCAACCCCACAGTGGGCACATGCTTGAAGAGCCAGGCATTGTCTCAGCTGTCCTTCCTCAGAGTTACGGGAACAAAAGAAGGCCATGGAACAGGAGCTGCAGGCCCCTCTGGGACTTTCCTGTGTCTCCAGCAAACAGAGGTAGAGCAAAGCAGGCAGCCAGTGGTTGGGGTGGGCTGAAGGGTCAGGCATGGCCCCCTCACAATCACTTCTTCCCGTCCAGGCAGCAGCCCTTGGGGTCCTCCTTTCAGGGCCTTAGACCCTTTCCTGGCCTCCGAGGGGCTGCTGGAACTTGGGCCAGGCCTCCCCAAGGCTACCTGCCTACACCTCCTTTGGAGAAGTGCCCCCAGCCTAGAGGCAGGGCCACTACCCACTGCTGGGGACGGCAGCTTCGCTGCAGCCCCAGGGAAGGGCCAGCTTCCACAGCAGTGTCCAGTGCTGCACACCAGCCCTCAACCTGAAGTAGTCTTCTGCTTCTGCTGGAACTCGCCCCATCTGCTGCTGCCACCTCTCAGCTGCCGTGGCCCTGCCAGCTTCAGGTCTAGTCCTATGTGAGCTCTCACCAGAACCTGAAGGCTGCTTGGATGTCTGGCCTTTGCCTTACCCCTGGTATCTAGGGCTGAGTGGCCAGGTATCTGTCAAAGCCTTCAGCCTTTCTCCTCCCAGGCCACCACAAAGGCTTGGCCGACAGAGGTCCCATCCCAGTCCTGACTTTTGTGCCCCAGGGGACCCAGACAAAGCACAGCAGCAGCTCAGACAGGAATAGAAATTTCATTAAAATCTATGGACTTTAAAATCCTAGTGGTGCATGGATGGGCAGGGCGGGTGGCGCACCGTTATTGCTACAGAGGATTAGAGGCAGCTTGGCCAGTGCTGTCACTGCACAGAGGGAACAGAGGACGGACAGACACTGCAGGGCTTGGGAGATGGAGCTCTGGCTCTGGAGAGGGGCTGGGTCACAAGGCCTGAGGCCATTTGGCACGTGAACAGGGGCAGCACGTCAGGGAACACAGGGCCTTTAGCCTGGTGGAGGGAGGGCAAGGGATATCGTGCAGGGTCCCCTTCCCCAGGGCTATGGGCTCAGACTCCCTGCTGAGCAGCCTCCTCCCCTGCTCTCCAGAAACAAGTGCTTTGGGCAGGCTGCTGAGTCAGAGCCTCGGCTGGCTGGGCCTGACAGCCAGGGTTGGAATGAGGGGCAGAGACCTTGGAGCAGCCAAGTGAGGTGCAGGCAGGCCTGGAAGACAGATTGGACCCGAGGCTGGGGCAGGCTGGCAACCACAGATAATACAGTTTTTACAAAAATAATCACACAGATAAACAGGGCTTGGTGGGACAGCCTGGCGAGTAACACTGGCCTCATCCCAGCCCCTCACCCGGCCTGGGGGAGGAAGATCCAGATTTTCCCGGGCAGAGGCTGGAGTCTGTTCTGGGGTCAAGAACACTGGTCATGAGGCTGGAGGCTCGCGGAGAGAACAGGTGGGGGCCAACCCTGAACCTCAACTCGGGGCAGAGTGCGAGGGTATCAGAGGCCACGGGAAGCTTGGTGACCCCTCAGGACCTGGCCCAAGACCCCTCCAAAGTGCTTCGGCCCCCAGCAATCCTCCCACTGCCTCGCCGCCCAGCTGCTGTCTTGGCATCCAAAGGACATGTAAACACTGGGGACACGAGCACAAATGACTGCACTAGCAGTGGTAGCCAGGGTAACAGCAGCTGTCCTGGCTGGGGTGTGACAGAGGGCAGGTGGCCACCCCTGTCCACTGCCTCCCCAGTCTCTGGTGGGAGCACAGGGCGGGGGGGCCGCTCCCCTGGCAACTGCGCTCATATCCGGGAGTCCTGGAGGCGGCTGGAGCCATTACTGCCCACCATGGGGATCTGGGCCTTGTCTGGGTGCAGCGGCTGGACTTCAAAGCCATCTTCAGGGGAAGGGGCTATGGTGGGGGCGTAGCGCCCAGTCTGGTGCTCCAGGAGGGCAGGGCCCCAGTCTCTGCTTGGCTTTGTGGCATTTTTCAAACGCTGCATGAGAAGTAGGCATGGTGAGTCAGAAGGGAGCCCTGAAGTCCATCTGCCCCATCCCTCATTTTGCCTGGTCGCCCAGCCAGCTCCCGGCCCTCACCTGGAGGAGGGTGTCCCCATCTGTGCAGCAGAGCTGGAACAGGGCATAGAGTGGAATGCAGATGACCGAGGACAAGGCCATGAGGAAGCCGATGGCCACGGCCCAGCCTGGGTACTGGTAGTGGTTGTAGGTGATTGGCCGGTACTGGATCACCGTGAAGATGAGAATGAACTGCAGGAGTGGGGAGGAAGTGGGGTGAGGCCAGCCTGGAGCCCCTCCCAGACCCCGGCTCTCCCTCTGCTGGCTCCTATTCCTCTTCAGATTCCCAAGCTAGAAAGAGGCATTTTGGGCAGGGCACTGGCAACTGCCAACACCTGGGCAGTAGAAGAAGCAGGTGGAACCGGGGGCCCAAGTCATGGTGGGCAGGGACCATGGGACCATGGGAAGGGACATGTCTGCTGTAGTCCTGAACTAGCCAGAGAACAACCTAGATGCTGCCATCTCTGAAAGTCAGTCAGTCCGAGACTTGACTCGAATGGTGCTCTGCTGCCTGCTGGGGTAAAGCCAAATCCTCAGCCTTAGACCACCTTGTAACATGACCTCAGTGTGTCTTGCTGGCCATATTACCCCTGCCTCAACGTCTCAGTCACACCACCACCTCCCTCCCTCTCTCCCTTTCTTCTGGGGAATCACCCTCTGCATCTTTCTCTGCCAGACCCTGAACCAATGCCATCTTCAGGAAGCCTGTCCAGATTTCCATCTCCTGAAGGACTCATCGTGGCCTTTTCCATCTGCTTCTCTCACTTACTGTTTTGTGTTTCTCATAGACCTGGGAGCTCCTGGGATGGCATCAGTTCTGGACCCTCGTGCCCTGCACAGTGCCTGGCACGGACCCATTTGTTGAGCCGATTTATTCTGAGACATGGAGGGGTTGGGGGTGGGTAGGATGAAGCCCTGCCTGCCTGTGGCTGTGGAGACAGTGACATTCAGCCTAGAAATGGGAAGTTTTGAACTGCAGGTGCACTAGGGAGCCTCTTTGGAAAGAGATGGGTACAACAGGAAGTAAAGTCTGTGGCTGCAGCAACACAAGATGCTAAAAGGAACAGCGACTCGGGCAGGTGGCAAGTGGGGTGATTTGGCCTACCAGCAGCAGCATCCTGTATCTTGGAGCTCAGGTTAGAGCTTCTGGCCTTCCTGTGACTAGATTCTAAAAGGCAAGACCCACATTCAAACTGAGAGGCCCTACTGGGACGATGCCTTTAATAATGGGAGCAAATAAGTTTCCTTGAGCCGGGTGTGGTGGCCTACACCTATAATCCCAGCACTTGGGAGGCTGAGGCAGGAGGTTAAATAGTTCAAGGGCAGTCTGAACTACATAGCAAGATCTTGTGTCAACAAAACAAAACAAAAATTTCATTAATGAAACTAGAGCCTGATCTCTATGTAGACAAATCCCTTAACTTAGCTCACAGAACGATGGAGTTTGTCAGAAAGCTTTTCAGAAATAAAGCCTTCAAGAGGGCATGCCAGCCTGGAAATAGACATGTCCATAGAACCTGCAGTCCTCACTTTAAGGTAACTACTGCTGGGCTCTCTGGGCATAGGAGGGTCCCTGCCCAGGCTCAAGGAGACACCAGACCCAGGCCAGAGCTGCCCTGACAGGCCTTTCTAGTGTCCAGCTCTTTCCTGCCTCGTGCCCTGGCAGATGCCTGCAAGTCTCGCTAGGGCACGAGTCCTGGGAGGCTGAGCTGGTCTCAAGCGGGCCCTGGGCCTGAGCCTCTGCCCCAGCTCTAGCAGGCACAGTGCTGGTGTGGTGCTCAGGCTCCCTGGCTTCCCATCCCTGACGAGAGACTTCTGCTCCTCCTGTTTCAGAGCTGGTGCCTGTGTCCGGCTTAGGAAACTCCCACCCCTGTGTGGTGGAGGCCTCAGCCCTCCAGGGGCTTTTCTTCAGCAACATGATCCAGAGTAGTGTCCAGGGCTAAGCTCCCTGTGGCACTGAGGAGTGCAGCGTGATAGGGGTTGACTCAGGACACCACCCTTGTCAGTGGGTGACCC
Source organism: Erethizon dorsatum (assembly GCA_028451465.1). NCBI lineage: Eukaryota > Metazoa > Chordata > Mammalia > Rodentia > Erethizontidae > Erethizon > Erethizon dorsatum. The sequence continues at coordinate 99,676,552 of CM051827.1, read as the reverse complement.
CCCTGACTGTCACTCAGAGGTAGCCCTGCCTCTTCTCTGTGCAGTTACCCTTACACTGTCAGCCCACCCTAGCCCTGGCTTCCCACCAGGAACAGAAAACTTAAAATGAGATGGATTTCTAGCTCATGGGCCATTCCTAAATACACCATGGTGTCTGTGTCACAGTGTCATAGCAGGCAGGCTCCAAATTGGGCCACTGGTTCCACATTGTGGCTCTCCTTATTAGCTGTGTGACCCAGGGCATTACTTAGCATCCCTGTGTCTTAGTTTCCTTAACTGTAAAATGGGGAAAACAATGCTAGCCTGGAGAGTTGCGTTAACACGAGTTAATATGTGAACAACATGCAGAAAGTGCCCCAGAAGGGGGGTCCTCCTACCACTCAGCTCTCTGATGGGAGTTTCCATTGTGGAAATGGGGGACTCCCCCTCCCAAGCCAGCACACTGACCTCAGAAGCTGCTGGAGGGCAGAGCTGACATTCCTAAGACTGAATCTACAGGTTTTGCGGCTGCTTCTGGGGCATCAGTTCCCACATTCGTATGCATGTGCATGTTCACACACACAGCCTGCTCCGTGAGCACCCCCTCTAGGAAGGGTTGGGAGCAAAAAGCAGTGAGTCACAGTGGCTCCTGAGGCCCCGGGGGAAGGTAGACTGTCAGGACGGTTGGCTGACTCCCTGGAGTCACTGGCAGCCCCTGTCCCACTCCAGCCTGGGCAATGTCTTCAGTCAAATTTAGGGTTTAAAATTCCTTTCCTAATCTGTCACCTGGGCCTGGTGGCTCTGAGTAGCACAGGCCTATCTGACTTTACGGCATCTTCCTCCCACCCTGCTGGAAGGCCTCTGGAGTTGTGGGTGTGGCGCTCCGGCCAGGTGGATGGGCTCCTTCTCGCCCTCTGCTGTTTCCAAGAGAAAAACACTGGGCTGGGGGCAGTGGGGGAGGGAGGCCCTCGGGAGAACTCACAAAGATGATGGCAGGAGAGACGAAACGCCAGCAGATCTGGAAGAAGAGGGGTGGGGGGAACCCCAGCATCATCTGGATGTCCTGGAAGTAGTTCTTGTGCCCTGGAGAGAATGGGGTTGTGAGGCCCAGCAGGACAGAGTGGGCCAGCCAGGGACTGGGACCCACAAGGCCATAGAAACACGGGCACTTACCATAGATGTACATGATGGACACGCACATGATGCAGGAGATGATGACCAAGGAGAAGCTGGCTGCATAGTTGTCCATCAGCAGCAGCCAGTAGATGCCTGCCTGTGGGCCAGTGGGCAGCTGAGCCACATGTGCAGGGCCCAGGCTCCCCACCCTTCCCTGTGGACCCTGCAGCTGCAGCCCTGCCTTCCTCCCACTGGCTTCTCACCTGGCTGGTCAGGGGGATCCCCAGCAGGAAGCCAGCCACAGCCACGGCCAAGGTCACATAGGTCTTTTTCTGAAGGATCCACTCATTCCCCACCTCATCCACAATGGCTGTGACCAGTGTCTCTAGGAGACAGAACTGCAAGGCCCAGCCATCAGAGCAAGGGGCTGACCCTCACCCTGTCCTGCCTCCCCAAAGCTCCCCAAAGCACCTCATACCTGAGTGCCCAGCCCCAGCAAGATGAGCATGAAGAAGAAGAGCAGGGACCATAGTGGAGAGATGGGCAGTAGTGTGAGGGCCTCCGGGTAAGCCACGAAGGCCAGGCCAGGGCCGTGGTCTGCCACACGGGACACATCCACACCCAGATGCTTAGCCATGAAGCCGAGGATGGAGAAGATGACGAAGCCAGCATAGACACTGGTGGCACAGTTGGTAATGCTGATGATGACGCTGTCCCTGAAGGGGATGAAAACAATGCTGAGGAGACCCAGCTGCCGTCCTTATCCCCAGTTTGGACCAAGAAAAAGACATGGAGATAAGGAAAGTTCTGGAAACAAAGGTGCCTCCAAATCCTTCTCAAGTGAGTCTGGGGCTCTTGAGTCTTCACAGAGCCAGGGACATCATTGTCCCCATTACTGCAATCTCTCTGCCAAAGCTTCTCTCTCCATTCTTACAAGTGGAAGAGGAGGGCCCGGTGGGTGTGGGGAGCCCGGCTTGGAGGCGAGGAGCAGGTGGGTGTGGGGCTGGGTGGGCCTTCTCACCGGTAACAGTTGTTGTGGAACTTGTTGTAGGATGCCATTGTGATGAGGCCGCCCCAGGCGCAGCCCAGTGAGTAGAAGATCTGGGAGGCCGCGTCCCCCCACACCTGCAGGGAGGGCGGGCCAGTGAGGTGCTGTGGTGAGGAGCAGCCCTGCTGGGGCCCCGCAGGCCCCCTCCACATCCCACCTTGGCCTCCAGGATCTTGTCCCACTGTGGGGTCAGGTAGTACATGATGCCCGTGAAGGCTCCTTCCAGGGTCACTCCGCGGACGAACAGGATGGTCAGCACCACATAGGGGAAAGTGGCCGTGAAGTACACCACCTGCAGCAGGACGGCTCCATGGACGCCTGGGGCTCTCTCCCATCCCAGCACCACCTCCCTGGCCCCAACTACCACCGGCCTGCTGGTCCCCTTTCCCCTCCTTTGGCCCTTTATCACTCTCAAAGTCCCCCTAAGCCGGTAGGTGAGGTAGGGTCTCAGGGTGGGGACAGACCCTGCCTGGGCAGGGGTACTTGCTTTCCCTGAAGACTTGACCCCTCGGATGAGGCAGAGGAAGACGACCACCCAGGAGACACCAAGGCAGCCGAGGAGGGGCAGCCGCACTTCCCCGAAGTCCCCGATGTCCTCTGACAGCTTCAGCACATAGAGCCTGGGGAAGGGGCACTGTCACAGAGGGCCAGGCTCCGCCATCCAGAAACCAAGCCCAAGGCCCACTGACTGCGCCCTCCTGTCATAAGGGCCCAGCAGCAGCTCCTGTGAGATGGGAGCCGCTCTGGGGGCCCCAGCCAGCCCAGACCCCTCAGCCTGTAGCCTCTCCTGGGAGCCGCAAAGGCCACCCTCAGGCTTGGGCCAGTCTCTCCCAGAGCTTGGAGGTCTCCAGCCCTGGGTGGGCCCACTTGTCAGCCCCTCAGGAGCCGTCTCTTGAGGAAACTTTCTGAGAGCATTCCACCCACACGAGTGGGCTCCGTCTCTGGGAACGGAGGGAGGCAGCACTGTAAAGGTGGCTCTGAACGCCTCCTCAGGTGTGGCTCCATCTGGCAGCCCCTGACCCACTAGCTGTGCTCTCTCGACCAACTAGACATTTATGTGCCAGGCCCTGGGTAGGTGCTGGGCAACCAGACCTACAGAAGGCATCTTTCCAGCATTCAGGGAAGACGGTGGAGGAAAGCAGGCAGGACTGCTCTGATGGTGGATGAGGGCAGGGACAGGGCAAGGTGCAGTAGGCACCTCAGCAAGGGGAAGAAGTTGGGTGGAAGGTTTCCCAGAAGAGGCAAGTGGAGCTACAGTGTAAGGAGAGGAGGGGGAAGGGAGGGGAGGGGAGAGAACAGGATCGGACAGGACAGGACAGGACAGGACAGGACTAGAAGGGTGTGCCAGGCTGAGGGAACAGCGTATGTGAAAGTGGGAGATCCAGAGCTAGCATCCCAGCCTGGGCATGCTGGGAAGCTCAGTAAGGCCAGAAGGGAACGGGACAGGAAGAGAGAAAGGCAAGGGACCGGAAGGGACCAAATTGTGAGGCAGTGTGAAGTCAAGGCTGAGAATTTAGATTTGTCCTGAGGGCAGTGGAAGGCCCTGGAGGGTTTTTCTGAGCACACTCTGGTGGCTCTCCTTGGCTCCCAGCCTTGCAGGGGCTCCCGTCTCCTACTGTAGGAAAGATAAAGGCTTCACAGTGGCTGCAGGCCCTATAGGATGCACTGGCTCGCCCTGCCTTCGCTGATCGCCTCTCTTCTTACTCTCATCCTGCTCACTTCCCTGATGCACTGGCCCCTTGCTCCTTAAGCCAGGTGTGTCCCCTACACACCTGGGGGCCTCTGCACGTGCTGGTGCCTGTCTGCAGTGCTCTTCCCAAGACACCCACATGCACACGTGGGTGTGTGACCTGTGCAGTCACACCGGGCCTTGGGCTTAGAAGGCCTGGTGCTTGGTTTAACACTCTACCATTCCATCTTGATGTTCCTAACACATCTGAACAGGTATCGCATATTTTCATTTTTCACTGGGCCCTATACTTTCTTCAGCTGGGCTCCCCCCTCCCCACCTTCAGGTCTCCACTCAAGTGTCCTCCTCCCCAAGGGGCCTCTCTGACCACCACGCTTCCAAGAGCAGCTGCCCCCGCCCAGAACCTCACACGCCTTCTCTGCTGTGTTTTCTTCCACAGCACACCGGTCTCATCATACTGTACGTTTACTATTTGTTTTTGGTCATCTGTCTCCTATGCGGCAGCAGTTTGTCCACTTTGTTCATTGCTGTGGTCCCAGTGCCTGGCCCAAAGAGGTGCTCAGTAAGTCCTCGGTCATGAAAGAATGAGTGATGTGGCGAGAGACTGGGAGGAGAAAGGGAGATGCTGGCTGGCGACCAGCGTGGCTGCTGCAGTTGTCCAGGCTGCCAGTGAGGAGCCAGGAAGACACTCTTGAGCCTCAGTCTCATCTGTAAAATGGGGATGATACCACCAGCCTAAGAATAATTTGCAGATAAATATAAATTAAATACAGGTTTCCTTCTTTCCCTCTGGACAGCAGGACCTCTCAGTGTGGCCCATTCAGTGGCTGTCCTCCAGCTTTCTTGGCTATGTTCTTACCCACACATCGATTCTCAGACCTCCTGGAAACAGCTTAGGTATCTTGGGATGGGATGTCACTCTGGGTGCTCACTCATGGGACGATGCTGCCAGTGGTGGCATTTGGTGTTTGCTCAGGCCGCCTGCCTCCTCTGGCTTCCCATCTTCGTCTCGGGCCACAGTGACAGCATGGGCTGCCCACGCTTTCCCCTCTTGCCCAACTCCCCAGACTGCAGGGAGCAACACAGGCCCTGGCACGATCCTCTCCAGGCTCTCAGAGGACAGGGAACACGGACACAGAATTCAAGAGCAGAGGGAGAGCTGCGGCTCCTGGTGGCTTCAACAGAGCATTCCTGTCTTTTGTCCTTCATGACCCACACAGAAAAATATATCTACAGGCAGCTGGGCTGGGGGCTCCAGGCAGCCAGGCCCTGCCTACCTGGGGGCTCCCATCTGGGCACATCAGTGCTGGGAAACTGTGCCCTTCAGAACAGCCACAGGGTCCCACTACTGCTACTGCTGAAAGGCGCTTTCCCTCAGGGCCAGCGCTCAAGTGAAGCCACTTCTTGTTTAAAGGATTTTTATAACTCTAATTATGCATGCTAAACTGATAGTAGTATTTAAGGTTATTTTTTATTGCAAGAGCATAGCATTAAAGTACTAGGAATTAAAGAGTTTAGAAGGCTAGCTAGCCTGGAAACCAAAGAATGAATTCTAGCTTTACTTCAGATGGCACCATATTTAGTTTTTTGTTTTGTTTTGGACCATGTGCTTTGGAGATCAAACAATTAACCTAAGAACTTTGGAACCCAACATATTTACAAATCGGCTCTTGACACATGACTCTCTGTTATTATTCTGCCTTGCTTTCTCCCTCTGTATCTATCTATCTATGTATCATCTATCTATTTATCTATCTGCCTATCTATCCATCTCTATCTATCTATCATCTATCTCTATATATTTTATTTCTTCAATCAGATAGCAAATTATTCCAGACTGGGATGCCCTAATCTATTTCTTTGCAAGTCCAGCGGTGGCTGCAATCATGCTCATGCAGCCCTGGCACTGTGCTTGGTGATTTGTGCAGCATCCTCTCATTTCACCTGTCTAACAATGAAGTAGGAATCGTAACTGCTCTGATTTAGCGACAAACACCCGAGATTTTAGAGAGGCTTGGTGACTTGCCAGGGCCACACATAGGGTAAGTGGCACAGCCAGGATTTGAGAGGTGTCAGCGACTCCAGAGCTGCCAGGAGACACTGGGGTGGGGGGCAGGGATCGAAGTCCACTGAGTATCAGGTACTGGGTGCCATGGAGGCTGTGCAGCTGGGACAGCCTGGTCACGAGTTTAGGGCCTAGTAGCAGGACTCAGACCAGCACAGACGGCTGTGAAGCAAGATCAAGAGGGGGTGTTGAGGGAGAGGAGGGCTGGGGGTGAGAAAGAAGGGTGAGCAAGAGGAAGATGTGGCCCAGAAACCTGCCTTGGGCTTCTCTCACTTTTTTTTTTTTTCTTTTTAATATGCGAGTACCAGGAGTCAAACTCAGGACCTCATGCTTGCCAGGCAGTTGCTTATGCCACTGAGCTATATCACTGGCCTGGGCTTCTCTCACTTTAGAGGCATCTTTTCCTCTCTTTGGCCTGCTTTCCTCATTCATAAAACAGTAACTTTAAAATAATATCTGCACAAGCTACCCAACAGGGTTGTTGTGGAGCTCAAATGGCATCATACCAGCTGGGTGTGGTGACGCCTGCTATCCCAGTACTCTGGGAGGCTGAGGCAAGAGTATCACAAGTTTGAGCCCAGCCACTTAGAAATCCTATCTCAAAATAAAACATATAAAGGGCTAGGGAAGTAGCTTAGTGTGAATGTCCTGGGTTGAATCCCCAGTACTGCATTAATTAGTCAATTAATTTTAGATGACATCCTGCCACTCTTCGGAGGGTGCTGGAGAGTGGACTGAGTACACCTGTGTAGCTCTAGGCACCAGTGGAGCCTGATGAGCCCGGTGCACAGAGCCTGGCATGGCCACTGCTGACAAGCTTAACCTTTGAATTTCAGTCTTTAAATCTGAAAATAGGGATAATAATATCTACTGAGATAATAGTAGGTGATCAAGAAATGGGTCTCCTTGTTGAATGAAGCCAGCCCCAACTGCTCTGACGGGTCACTTCCAAAATTTTCCAGGAGGGGGCAGCAGGGAGCTGTACTGCCCGGAAGCAGCCAGGCCTGGGACAGCGTTCTTTAGGCAGGCAAGGCACTGCCCCTGCTGGGGAGCAGAGCTCAGCTGGCCATCCAGTGGGCCCACCAGCTGGACCTTTCTGCATACTATTTCCTTTGGCTTTACCAGACAAAATCTCCAGAGCTTTGTCCCAGGTGGTCCAGCCATGCTGGGAGTCCCTGGTAGACAGCTCCTGGGATAGGTACCCCTGGAGCATCCGGTGGGGGGCAGTAGTGTGGGCTTGGCTTTGTGCTTGGGGTGCTTCCTGGAAGGTCCATCATCCTGAGTCTAGATCGCGCTGCCCATCTGCCCCATGTCTCCAACGGAGTAAGACACCTAACTGGGGAATTACGTATTTGGTTCTCCCATTGGCTGTGAACTCCAGGAAGGCTGTGGCTGCGTGTGTCTTCCTCCCTGCTGTCTCCTCTCTGAAATGATCTGTCCTATGACTGAGTGAGCCTGCCTCTCCCTCACTGGGAGGCAGCAGCTGGGAGTCCTGAGAGCAGTGACCACAGCCTACCTGCCTCTGAGAGTCTATAGGCTACCCAGAGGCTGCCCCAGGGAAGCTGGTCCTTCCAGGTTGGAGCACTCAGAGGACCTGCTGTGACGCCAGTTTCCATGGAGGCGCATACCCCTCACTTATGGCTCTCCATCACATATCCGAGAAAGCCTTCAACCCTCATCCTGGTGTGGAAGCCTGTAGCATATGATGCCTGATGGCCTCTTGTCTCATTAGTGTCCCATCTGTCCCCAACCCCAGCTTCAGTTTGCTTCCTCCTGGCCTCTGCTCGTCTGCTTATGTCTCTCCCAACCCCTCTATTGCCTTCTTTCCCTTTTATGGGTAGCCCTGACCACTTCCTCTTGCCCACCACTTAGGTCTAACCACTACCCTCTTGGTGCCCCACCATGGTCTGCACATGTCTGTACTAAGGCACCTACCCCTAATAGATTAACTGCCTGTCTCCCCACTGACTGTGAACTCCTCAGGGCAGGGGCCTGAATGCTCACACCAGCATGGGCTACAAGCTGTGGTGGAGCAGCTGCCCTGAACCCCTTTCACCCTGACTCTCCTCTGAAGACTTGCCAGATTTCTGGAGCCCTCCCTCACTGCTACTCAGTTGAGATTCTCCAACCTCCTGTCTTCCAGGTACTCCATATGTCAGCCTCTTCTCCCATAATTCTTTATCTACCTCTGGCCCCCAACCTAGCCTGCACCTGTGTACTTGATGGGGAGAGGGAAGGCTGAGGGTTACCACCAGGTTCCCCCTGGCCTGGGTCCGCCTGGAGCCTCACCTCCAGTACTCTTCGCTGGGGCTGGTCCTCTTCAGGGTGTGGTTGAGCAGGTGGGAGAGGTTGCCAGACAGGACACCAGGCTGGGAGCCATTGGTGAGGTTGGAGGCGTCCAGCACCCCAGCACAGTCAGGCGTGTTCCAAGGGTTATTGCAGTAGGCCCAGGGCAGCACAGGCGTCATGGATGAGAAGAAGTAGTAGAAGGCGATAGAGATGACCACGTTGTAATAGATGCCGATATACGTGGACACCACCATCATGCCATACCCCACACCTGGGGAGGGGAAGGAAGGGGTAGCTGTCAGCTGCTGGGGGAGGAGCTTCATACATCTGGTGGAAGGAGGCGAGGTTAACAATTTCTAAGCCCACGGGGCAGGCTTTGATGGAAGGCCATATCGGGGACAGGTCAAGGCCTTGATAGGGGCAAGTGGAGGCCAAAGGAGTTTTGTGTACATACCTGGCAGGAGGGGAGGGTGGAGGCCAAGTAAATATGGATCCCAGCATGGGTCCATGGCCTTGGCCATTGATGTGGGGCTCAGGGTCAGCACCCAGGCTCCACAGGGGATGACAGTGTTTGTACAGATGGGTAGGTCGGCATGGTCTCTAGAGGCCCGCGTGTGTGCGCGCATGTGTGTGCATGCATGTGTGCACGTGTGTGTGAGAGTGCTCCTCCTAGGCCTCACCTTTGAACATGGGACTGATCTTCCAGACCCCCAGGCAGCCCTGGCTTGCAAACTGGCCGAAGGAGAGCTCCATGAAGAACAGTGGGATCCCGCAGAATACCAGCATGATGAAGTAGGGAAACATGAAGGCTCCTGGCGGAGAGAGAGGCCGGGCTCAGGATGGGCATGGGGAATCCTGCCCTGGGCTCCTGCTCAGAATCCAAGGGCAACACTTTTGTGATTGGGTTGGGCTGGAATGGGGCTGTGCCAGCGTTGAGCAGAGCCTGAGTCTGAGGCACGCGATCCTTAATCTGTCTCTGAACTTGACAGAGGTCCTCAGGAGGTCCACTCTCAGCCAAATCCAGCCCCAGAGCTGCCATGTGGGGGTAAGATTCGATGATTTAACTGATTGATTTCACAAACGTAAGTCATTGGGATCATTAAATATTGGGATCATAAAATATGAACCATTTTGGGGAGAGGCTGTTAAAATATGGGGATATAACATGGGGGAATGCTGGGAAGCTGGGGTGCTTTTCTTCATCTGTCCTTACACCAAGGAAGCAGGCTGGCAGGGTCAGGCCCAAACAGCAGGCTGCCAGGGTGGGAGGGACGTCGTCTGCATCTTAGGCAAAGGTGCCTATGCCAGTGATGTGGGCGAGGAAGACCAGGGCCAGAGGCCAGCCTCTGTCTGCAACAGGGTCTGTGCCAGGGAAAGTGTGGCCAGGGCCCTGATGGGTGGGCTCTACTCAAGTGGGTGGTCCCTGCCCTGTGCCCACTGGGTACCTCCCCCGTTGCGATAGCAGAGGTATGGAAAGCGCCAGACATTGCCCAGGCCTACGGCATAGCCCACGCTCGTCAGTACAAACTCGATCTGGTTGCCCCAGTTGCCCCGTGTGAGTTTCTGGCCCGTCTTGGTGGCCTCGCTGGGCACAGCACCATTCTGTAGGGACAGGAGAGAAGCTACCATCAGCAAGGCGTTAGTGTTCCGTGTCTGACCCTCTGAGCCTCCCCAGCAGGAACACCATGGACCCTCCAAGCCCCACTTCTAGGGCTTGCCGTCTGCTGGCAGGAGCTGCAGACAGGCCTGGCAGAAGAGGGGAGAAGGGAGGAGCAGCTACCAGAGGGTGCCAAGCACAGCCTCCTGCACTGGCCCCCAGCATGCTGTGCCAGGTGCACCAACCCACCTGAGGAGCTGCTGCCAACATCTGGAGGTGGAACACTGAAGAGGGAGCTAGAGTGGAGAGCCCCCAGCTCCTCTAAAATCTCCCCTCTCCCCACAGGGTAAGGATCTGGGAGCAGCTGAGGCTCACACCAAGCAGCCAAGTCAGGCTGGGCACAAAGGGCCCTGTGTCCAGACAGCCCCCCCCACCCGCTGCCTACCACATCGCCAGGCTGAGCACGCTGCCCATGGGCAAGCAGTGGCTAGACCCTTCCTCCAGCTGAAGGCTTCTTCCTGGGGCACAGGGTGGGCAGCGCTGGGGGGATGGGGTGGGTGAGCAGCTGAGCTGGGCCAGACCTGGGGAGGGCATTGTGGGACTCAGGAGGAGAGCCCAGTGGAGCCTCTGTATTGCCCATGACTGGGGAGGGGGCCCTGGAGAAGCTGACCTGGGGTGCTGGGCCATGAGTTGGCGGAGGAGGCCAGAGCTCTAGGCACCATGCTAGACTTTGAGGACAAACCTTGCTGGGGAAAGAGGGAGAAGTTCCAGAGAAGGGTGGCAGGGAGAAGGGTCTCTGAACTGTGAGGGGGATCAAGATGTCTGCAGAAGGCAGAGTCCAAAGGTCGGAAGTGAAGGTCACAGGAGCCAATGAGGGGCTGTGCCCCAGGGCTTCACTGAAGACAGCCCAATATGGAGCCCCAACCTCAGAGTTTGACCTGGCTCTGCAGGTCCCTTAATAAGTGTGAATGTGCCCTTTCCTGGAGCTGCACTCCTCCTGTCCTTCCATAGTGAGCAGGAAACAAGAAACCCTAAGCCAGAGCCTGAAGGACCCAGAAATTTTACTAAGGAGACAGGGAAACTGAGAGCCACCAGCAGAGAAATACACACAGAAAGCACTTGAGCGCCAGAAACAGCCTCCCAGAGATGGGCTGTGCCCTAAGAGGAAAGGGACAGGAGGCCCAGGAGGACACTGGATCAGGGATATGGCAGCATAGCCTCTGACAAACAGCACAACCCTCAGCTTGAAAGTGACACCTTCAAGGACAGCAGTTGCCTGACCAATAGTGAGCAAGGGGGCCTGCTGCTCTGAAATGCTGCCAGACTCTGACACTGACAAACATGACTGGCCTCACTGGCCTCCAGTATCTTCTGGAAAGGTCCATTTGGGAACAGACCGACCCCCAATGGCTGGCAGATGGGTGCCGCAGCACAGACCTCTTTGTGGGGTACCATCCCATGCACCCGATCCAGCACTTCCCCGGCAGACAGGCTACCATGTTGTGTGCACATAACCCAGCGCAAATTGGCAGGCTGCAGACATCTGCATTCATTCATTCACAATTCATTCATGCAGTGTCAGAGGTTAACAGACCCCTACTATGTGCCAGGCAGTGGCAATTCAGCCAGGAACAAAGCAGAGAGCCCCTGACCACTCGGAGCTAGAAGTCTAGTGAGAGAGAAAGCCATCAATAAAGAAAACACAAATAATTTTATATGCAACCATAAAGGGGATTTTCTCAAAGTCACAAGAGTATGGATGGAGGATGAAGAGGGAGGGCAGGGCAAGGTGAAGAAGGCCTCCCTGGTGAAGAGACTGGGAGGCACCTGTGGTACCAGTGGCTGAGAGGCCTCTGTGACGCACACGCCCCTGCAGAATCTTGCCTGAGCACGCTGCCACCCCCAGGACCTTCCTTGGGTTGGGTGTAGCAATATCACAGGGCCAGGGGACTATTTTCCAGAGGATGTGAGGCCTGCTTGGGGTGGTTTATTCATTCCCAAACAAATATCAGCCAAATAGGGCTCCTATATGTTGGCCCTACAGTAACACTTCTATTCTGTCCCTGACTTGTTTACTTAGAGGCACAATGCTGGATTGTAGCAGCTCTTGAGTCCATGGGTGGGGTCACAGAGCAGTGGTTACAAGCTGTAAAAGGGACAACAGAGGGTCTGGGATGGCTCCCTGGTCAGAGTGAGGTCAAGGCCCCTGGAAGAAACCCAGCTGCCCAAAGCTTAATGTGGAAGGCCTCTCTCCTGACCCAGGAGGGACAGATCTCAGGCCCAGCAACCAAGTGAAGGACCAGACTTGAATCTTTGCGGTTCACTCGTCCTGGTATGGAGGGGAGCAGAGGGTGGCGATTCCCCAAGCCACGTGCCACAGGCAGCTGCCTGAGTCCTTGAGAGCCAGCCACTGCCCTGCTGATGAGCAGCATGCCGCTGAGCGTGTGCTAAGTGGTTCAGCTGCGTGCGGTGCAAATCGGAAGGTGGGCACCCCAAGATGAGAGCTGTAATGGGTGGGTGATTGGGCTGGTCATGGGCTCAGAGACCAGGCTCTGGCAGGAGGTTCCTCATTGTACTGGAGGTCTGCTGAGTGCAGAGGCCCCCTACAGAAGCCACATCCATTTTCTACCAGGCCCTGAATCTTTGCACTGAGCTGCCCTGACCGTGGGAACCTCGCTCTGCCTTTCATTTTGGTGAGACTTACATTCAGGCGGCTTGGCCGGTGGTCTTAGCTCTCCGTGGAGGATAGAGCAAGCCCACCTTTCTCCCCTCAAACTGGAGGCAAGAATCTCCAAAGTGCTTCTTTCCACAGAGCTTTCTGGGTGGTGCTTTTTTGTTTTGTTTTGTTTTGAGACAGGGTCTTGCTGTGTAATTCAGGCTAGCCTCAAATGTGTGGCAATCCTCCTGCCTCAGCCCCAAGTGCTGGGATTACAGGTGTGTGCCACCATGCCTGATTGGGTGTTCTAATTATCTTCCTTGTCTAGCTCTCCTCTGGAGATTCTTTCTTCCCTGGGCAGCTAAGCATTCTTCAATGCTGCATAGTTTTTACCCTCCTTGTACCATCTTTCCTACTCTAGCATTCATTTTCCCTGATTTATTGGGTAGACAGCTGTGTCACTGATATTAACTGTCCCTGCAACGGGCATCAGCTTTGAAAGGCCCACAAAACAAGCCCTTTATGCCGAGCTCAAGGCTTCTCCTGCCCACTATGTCACCTTGTCTGCCCTACTCTGCTTTCAGTCACTCACCTGCTCATACTTTGATGGGAACGAAACCACTATGGCTGATTCTCTCTGGGTTGATCTCCTCTTCCGCTGGGTGCTCTGATTCCCTTGTCTGTGCCACCCCCCTCCCCCAGACGTTCTGAGAGGCCACAAAGCAGCTCCCACTCAGAACTTCCATGGGCCTGGTTGGTGGGATGCTCTGCCCCATACCCAAGCTCTCCCAGGCTGGGCAGCATAGAGGCTCTGGAGCTCCCCCTCCACAGCTGAGTGAGGAGAGCCCCCCCTCCATGTTCCTTGACCCTCAGAACCAGCCATGGAGGCCTCAGCATTTACCTCTGCACCAGGATTGTGCTTTTTCTTGGGTTAACTAGCACCCCCTACCCCTGGTCCCTTTTCGGCTGGCTGAACCACACTGAGCAGGGTCACTTACATAATTCCTTTACATAGCCCTCTGCCGGGCTTATTTGCTGCCCTGGATGAGCTCCTGGAATTAAAGCTGTTCAGCTCAGAACGCAGAATCTGAATCTTCCACTGCCCTGCCCTGGGCTTGGCTGAGGTGGGATAGTCTCAGTGCAGAGGGTTAGAGCCCAGGGGTCCCAGAACCTGTTCCTCTAGTAGCCTGGGGTGAATCACTACACCGTGGGCACCTCAGCATCCCTAGCTAGGAAACCAGGGCATAGACGAGGTGCCTGCCGCAGGCCTGGCAGACTCCAAGGCTAGGCAGCCCTCCAGGCCTACCAGTATGTTGCAGCTCCACCTTGCCTGCAATTCCCTATTTCAGACTTTCTCCTTTGTTTCCTGCTAGCTCCCATTAGCTTCCTAGTTTACTTTAAAAAAATTGTTTATTTTCTAATTATGAAAGTATAACAAGCTTATCACAAAAAAGATTTTGGGAAGTCCAGAAAAACGTAAAGAGGGCACCATGGCCACTCCCGGGGTAGTGGCAACCATCTGAGGAGGGCCTCCCTCTTCTCTCCATGTGCGGACGCAGAGGCACAGCCTTCTACCCTGGACTGGGGACTCCTGCCCTCCTAGGTCAGCATACTGGGGATATTTTTGTGAACTGCAAACTCCCTCCTCTGCTTTCGGCAGACATGATGGAGGAATCCTGGAGCTGCCCTGGCAGGGTGGCCCCTCTGGGATCCAGCAGGCTTCTTGTTTGGGACTCTCCAGCCCCTGAAATTGCTCATGGGATGAAGCCTCATCCAAGACAAACTTCATGGAGGAGAACAGGCAAGACCTCACATCCCACACTGACTCTGAGCCAAATCAGATCACGGGCAATTTTCTCTGAGCCCCAGTGGGGACCTCAGGCAGAACACCCATTACAGCACATCCTGCTGCCTCAGAAGACCCCATGACCGCCCACTAGCAGCCCTGTGGTTCTTGTTCCCTTTGGGCCAGGGGCCAGGCTGGGCCTCAGGCAGCACCTGCATGACAACGAAAGCCTTCTCTCCTTCACCTGCATGACACTGAGTGGGGACAGAGAGGCAGCCTCGGCCCCAATTTCTGGCCTCAGTCATCTGGACATGGGACAGAGTCAAGGGCTAGGGCTGGAGCAAATTTACCCCTGGTCTGTACAGTGCCCAGGACTCTAAGCACCCAAGGAAAAACTCAGAGGAACTCTGGGCCCCTCCCTGGACTGCAGGTGCCCACGGAGTCCATGCCTTCATGTGGCAGGTAGAACAGGCAAGGATGTGCCTTTGCTGTTTTGTCACAGTACTCTGACAGGCAGAGAGAATGACCTGCCAATTTTGAGGGCAGCAGACACAAGGCTGACACTCTAGGCACAGCAGTTCCACTCCAGGCCCCGGGAAGAGGGATGGAGGACGCCGGGTCGGCCCTGCCCATGGCCTCACCTTCCTCCCTGCAGAAGCCCAGCCTGAGAGACAGGAGGCAAAGCTGTACCCCACACAGAGGCAGCTGTGGGCAGCCTCTGCCCTTGTCAGGTGGCAGCAAGTAGCACTGACCCTAGCAGTCCTGACATTTGAGGACAACCCTGTACAACACTTCCCCAAACCCAACCCATATCACTTCGGAGGACATTCCCCCTCTTGCCTTTAGGAAGTCAAGCCAGGGCATCCTAAAGGGGACAAGAGTGGCTTTCACAGTCCCTCACTCTCCCTGCCGGCAGCACATTGTGCCTGACACCCCTGCCCATCCCCGACTTCCAGGATAAGGACACTTGGCTCCCACCCAGTGCAGCACTTGCCCTGGACACCGGCGAACATTCCACGGGGTCTCTCTCCTCCACTCTTGCCCCGTCCCCTTCCCCCACCCCTCCCAGAATCCATGTGCCACACTCCCTGCCCCTCACCCATCCTCCCCATAGGAGTAACTGCCGTGGCACAGACAATGAGGCTGTATTGATTAGTACAATTCCTGGGCACCTCCGGCCCGTCTCCCCGGGAGCTGGGACAATGCAGCTTTGATACTCAGAGCAGATTCTCAGCAGGTCTTTGGGCTGGGGGAGTCCTCACAGCCCCACTTGCCTCCCCCACACCCCCACCACATGGCTAACTCTTCCTGCTCTCCTTTGCACAGTGGCAACTTTCTGGGTCACTTTTGCTGGTGTCTGTCTTGAGTGCTGGCCGTGCTTGCCCCTCCCTGGCACAGACCACTCTAGCCCCTCTCCTCAATGCCAGCCCAGCCTCTACGCCTGCCTGGCACCAGAGAGGGGGCTCAAGAAGGTGACTGACCTGTTCTGGGGAAGAAAGGGCCACAGGTCCGTGAGCCGCTGCCATCCTGGGGCAAGCGCTCAGAGTGCGCGTGGCTCTGCAGCTCATTCACACCTCTGCCAGCTCCAGAGCGACACTGACACATCCCCTGCCTCTCCCACTGCCCGGCTGGGCAGCATCAATTACTTTCACCTCATCTCCTCCCGAAGCTCTGCTTCCCCCCTCCCTGGCCCTCCCCTCCGGCCAGTCCCCATGCAGCCCAGCGTGTGTGCTCCAGAGCTGGAGAATGAGGCGTGGGGTTTGTTGTATTTTTCCCTTGTTCCCAGCAAGTTACTAGAACAACACACACACACACACACACACACACACACACACACACACACACACACACACAGAGTGAGGCAGAAAACGGGAGAGGGTGAGAGATGGCTCATACCCTTCCCAGAGCTGGCCTCCTGGCCTGGATGCTACTGAGCCTGGGGACTAGGCACTGGGTGGGTGCCTGAGTGATAGGCTTTGTCCCATCAGGCCCTGGACATGGGGTAGGAAAATGGAAGGCATGGTCCACAGGGAACTACCAGAGCATCTCAGACTACTTAGGGCAGTGTTGGCTTGGAGATATGGGTTCTCAGGCTGCCCTTGTCCTTGGGGAGTCAGGGACCCCCACAACCAGCCAAAATGATTAGGTGTCCTCAAGGATATGACTGACCATGCAAGAAAGCTCTGGTACAGAGAACTGCACTGCTGCCTGTCTGAAGGGAGAAGGCATTAGCTGAGATACACCAGAGTCCAGACAAAGGCGGGGGCACAAAATAAGGACTACTGGGGATGCATACCGAGGAACATGAGGAGCCCACGTGGGGAGTGCTGCATGTGCTGGGTGACCCTGGCAGTGTCCCATGAGTGAGGGGCCGTCCCTCAGGCCCATCCACATCTTCTCTGAGGCCATACTCCCTGGGGAGACCTTAGCTGGCACCCAGGCACCACAAGTCAGACGCTAGGAAGGTGGGTACCAGTTTTTTGGTGCCAGAAAGAAGTAGCCCTCTGGAAATGGATAAGATGGTAGAAGCTGTGATACAGAATGGGATCTTAGCACATATCCATCAGGCGGAGGCAGGCATAAATTCTGGTGTAAGGATAACTTTCCTGTGAGTTCAATAAGTATGGCCCTGTGGGGAACACAGGAAATATTGTCAAAGGCAAGACGACATTTTAAAAAATGGCACAGGCTTTACAGTCAGACAGGTCTGTGTTCAAACCCCAGCTCTGCCAGTCTTTCACGGTATATAATCTTAGGCATGTTGCTTAACATGTCTGGCCTGTTTCTATACCTCTAAAATGGGAATAACACCCGCGAGTCTTTGAATGTCGTGAGTTAGTAATAATAGTAATAGACAATGGATACTAAGTGCTTCCTGTGGGCCAGGCTCTGTCCTAAGCACTTCACATGCAAGACGTCACTGAGCCCTTCGGACAGCCTCTGAGGTGTGCATATCATCTTCATCTTCTCCCTTTGGGGGACTGGTGGGGGTGGGCCTTGGCTCCAGCAGGTTTCCTAAGCATGGCTCAGACCCCACCAACTCAGCTGCTTACCAGGCCAGCCTCATGCCGTCGGGTCCCCAGACACACTCCCCTGACTTCCTGTGGCACAGACTGCTCCAAGGAGGCTGGGTCACCCATGATGCCAAATGCTCACTTCCACCCAGGGTGGGCTCTGGGCTCTGGCTGCCCTGGCCTGGGCTGAGTGCCCAGAACAGGCAGCCCTGGCTGGATGGGTTTCCCTGGCTCTGGCCATGGGGACAGGAGGCGGCAGCAGCCCAGCTGGGCCCTGGCCGTAATGAGACCTCATTAGTGGGATCCAGCTGCTCTAGCCCCACTTAGAGGTGGACCCCTCAGTTCCAAATGCTGACTTTTCTTAATAAGAGTAGGCGAGCTTCCAGAAGGGCCAGGAGTCTAGGGGATTTATTGTCCCCTGTGGCTCAGGAGGGAAGGTCCTGCTGAGCTAGAACTGAGGAGTGCTGGGGACAGAGGAGGGCTAGAGGAAACTGGGTATGGGATGGAGGCTGCAAGGTGGAGCAGGTGGGCCAGTGGGAAGGCAGGATCCTAGAGCCAGAGAAGAAGCCTGAGGGAGGTGGGCCTTTTCCTCCGGATCTCAATATTCCACTTCATGGGTGAAGTGCATCTGCATGTCTAAGACCTACGCAAGGCTACTGCCAAGCTGTCCTGGCCAGGAGAGCACATCCTTGCATCGGCCGTATATGAGAAGAGCGTGCCCCCTGTATGCCAGGCCCTGCACAAGGACAGCACCTACTGTGTTGAATCTTGTGCTGGGACCTAAATTAGCAGAGTGCTCACTATGTGCCCAGTTCGATGCTGGAAGAACACACACTATGTGCCAGGTGGGTGCTAGGAAAGCACCCACTGTGTGCCAGGTCTGTGATAGGAGAGTGCGCGCTGTGCGCCAAGTCCAATGCTAAAAGAGCTCTCACTGCGTGTCAGCCCCATGCTGCCAAATGAACCCTTGTGGTGTGTCAGGTCCCACTCTAGGTCAGTGCCCTGTGTATTCCAAATTCTGTGCCAGGAAAGGGCCCAAAGCATCCCATCCTGAGCCGGCACCATGCTGGATGAGTGCCCACTGGGTGGCAGGCTCTATACTAAGGGAGTGCCCAGTGCATGCCAAGCCTGTGCTAGTTGAGCATTTGCCACCTGCTGAGACTTGTGCTGAGTGCCCAGGGCCAACAGGTCCTTTACCAAGGGAGTGCCCAATTTGTGCCAAGTCCTGTGCTTGGTGACATCCCAATGTGTGCCTAGCCAGTACTAGTTGAGTACATGCTACATGCCAAGACTGGACTGAGTAAGCACCCACTGTGTGCCAGGCCCTGAGACAAGAGGCATCCAAACTCTCAAGTCAAAGCATAAAAGAACCCGTCAGGGCAGGGCAGGCCCAGCTGCCTGCAGATGTTTCTGGGATTTAGATGCTTGGGCACCCCAGGGCCTTGGTGCCAGAGTGGCTCTGCTCTTATTCATCATGAGGTTTCCTAGTGGCAGAGGCAACCAATATGTTCCAAGGCAAGAGAGGAGACTGAAGAGACTCACCACGAGCCCAGGCTGGGAACTTGGTGTGAGGGGACGGGGTTAAAGCTGAGCCAGTGGGAGCTCTCATGCCTCCCGCCCTGGGTTGCCCTCCTCCAGATCCTGTCCTTTGAGACCAAGGCAGCCCCATTCCACACATGTTCAGAGGCCCTAGGTCTCCATGGAAGGATCACTCCACCCACCCCTGATGCCCCCAAGCATCCCAGCTGCTCCCAGGCTTGGAGGTACCCTGGCCAGCTGGGTTCTCGCACAGCCCTGTCCTAGGAGCTGCTGAGGCGTGAGGGAGGCAGCTGAGCTGGCCTGGCAGCGACCATCTGGGCTGGGAGTGGGGGGAGGGACACGTGCAGGGAGCATGTGGGCCTGGGCACGTGCTGGGAAGGGGCTTGCTTCTCTGCAGGCACCTACGAGACAGCCCAGCAGAAGCTCCAAGGACAGCATGGAGTGTCTGTTGACATTGAAGAGACCTAAGTGGCACATGCCCTCACACCTAAACCTGGGGTAAAGGGCCACAGAAGTGAGGACCCCATGGTAGGGAGCAGCCCCCACCCCCTACATATCAGGGCAAAAACAGGACCATAGAAGCCACAGAAAACCAGGAAGGGCCAGGTCACCAGTTTACGTGCATACCCCTACTCATCCTTTCTTCTGACCTACCACGGTATCCAAAGAGCGAGCATATCAGAAAGGAATTTCCTCCGCCCCTTGCCCTTAGGAAGACACGAAATTCCTTAAGTGCTGACTGAGCTCCTGGGTTAGTGAGCAGAGATGGGGCTTGGCAGGGGCTTTCTGCCTGCTGCCCCTCAGAAGCTTTATCCTAGAGACAAGTTCTGAATGGAGGCAGCTTCAGCTCCAAACTGGGACCCAAGAATAGAGTAGACCAAGGTCATCAGCAGAACTGAAAAAGAGGCAGGAATAGAATCTCCAAGCAATCACTGGGGGTGCCCATGGGACAGATGCTTTGAGCCTCAAATGCAGCAGTGGGCAGAAGCCAAAGGGCAGAGAGCAGAGAGGAAAGTGAGTCCCAGCTATCTTTAGGCACTCTCTGATGCTGGGAATGGGAGTCCCAAGGCAGCGCTGCCTTCCCCAGCCAGGCCAGCCAGGCAGGCCAGCAGAGCTCTGGGCTGGGACGCTCAGCTGCAGCAGGGATTGTGGGGCCTTGTGACTCATGCTCACCATATGGCCACGTGGGTCCCCATCTCTCCCGTCTGCCTGCCCTGGCCCTTCCAGGGTTGCTCCAGAGAAGAGCAGCCACGAGGTGCTCAAACGGGCTGTTGGGTTTCACAGGGCCCAGAATCTCCATAGTAGAAAAGGGCACAGCGACACCCCACTTCCTTCTCAGACGCATGGCAATTTTAAGACTTCTCAGGGAAAGATGGGGCCCTGTTTGAGTGCTAACACAGGATCTGCTGCAGCCAGTGTTCAGGTCGTGAGATCTCTGTCTGCACCTATTTCTGTACTCCCACATTTCAGGGTGGCCCAGGAACACTTTCAGAAGCTTGGCACCGCTCCCCAGCAGGCCTGATGGACCGGGTTAGGGACAGAGGCTGGAGGATCAGAATAGGGCTGCATGGAGGTCCTAAACCCAAAAGAGAACCACCCAGGGCCTTTCCCCTAAACCACTTCTCTGGCTCAGGTATGTGGAATCCCAGAAGTCTTGGGGGGCGATAGGGTGAGCTTAGGGAGCGCTCAGCAGAGGCCCGAGCCAATCAGCCCCTAATTGAAGGAGGAAGAATAGAAGGTATTGATGGGGGAGAGCTGCTGAGGGAGGGGTTGTCCTCAGCCCCCAGCTTCCTCCCCTGGCAGCTGCCCAGGCTGGATTGTCCCTGAGGCAAGATCCTAAGAGAAAAAAGATAACCACAGCCCTTAGGGTAGGATCTCCTGGTTCCCATGGGATTAACCTGCTCCATCCATTAATGAGTTTTGCTCCCTTTCCACCCATTAATGAGTTTTGCTCCCTTTCCATCCATTAATGAGTTTTGCTCCCTTAAAAACCTTATCCAGACATTTTGTTTCTCAAAGGGCCTCACCACTACCTTTGCTGTGCTCTGAAGCAGGGGTAGAGAAAGGGCCAGGCTGGGGAAGGGGAAGAGGGAGATTTTCTTGGAGGCCTCAGGAGAGGATTCGAACAAAATGTTGTTACTCTTTGAAGCAAGAAGGAACCAGAGAAATAGAGAAAAACAAGATAAGGTCTAAAAACTCTTTGACCAGCACATAATGAATGTGCCCTGTGGCGCAGCACCCGGTAGGCATGAGGGGACCAAGGTGTGGTCACAGCATAACCCTGCGGGTCCTACGGTCCTCCCAGCAGGACAAGCTGTGTCCTCTCCAGGGGACCTCTTGTGACCTCCTGCCTGTTGGCAGGCTTTCACCAGGTCTGTGGGAGACCCTCCCAGCTGTGGGCTCGCACTTGGCACTAAGCAGCTGGGTGAGGGGTTGCCTGCCTGAGCCTGGTGTAGCCCTGGCACTTGGGAGCCCTGGGAGTGCTGACACCTGTCCCCACGGAGCCTCCTAGGCCCTCTTGTCATAGTAAGCTGCTAGTGGGAGGTCCCAGGGCATGGTGTGTGCGACACCCCTTCCTCCCTGCAGTCTGGCCCCTGTACTCACCAACATCCCTTTGGCACCTTTTCCTACCATGGTGGCAGTAGGACTCTAGAATCCCAGAAACACTCACAGGCTCTGCTTCCAGCACCTTTCAGACCACAGACCTCAAGAGCTGTGGAGAGAACATAGAGTGAGGTGTGGCCTTGTCCTGGGCAGCCCTGCACCACAAACTGCAGGCCCTCATGTCCTCCCTGGCCCACCAGCCCCACCAGGCCATTCGGTATCCTGCTCCCTCTGGATGACCCTTAGGTGTAACCCCTTCCTAGCTCTTTCCCAATGCTTCTCCTGGAACTCTTATTCTCCAGGCTTCCTGCCCCAATGGGCAAGGGTTTATTTTTGACTCTACAGATGCCCAATCCTATAGAAGATAAAAAATGAACACAGAACTGGGATGGGGTCCAAGTCCTTCCTTGTCTGTGTGAACGGCTGCAAACTTTCCCCAGGGGAAATAGGCTTGGATCAGCTCACTCCCCAATCTCAGCCCAGCCAGGCAGCCCCAGCCCACCCAGTACCACTCTGCCTGGGCTCAGGGCTTGTTGCTGTGTCCCTCACTGGCTCCAAGCAGCCAGACACACCAGGTGTAGCCACACCTCCTTGCCTTCCTTGTGGCTGCCCCTGCTTTTACGATACTTTCCCTCAGGTGCACAAGGTGAAATTCAGCAAGTCCTTTAGGATTGAGCTTAAATGTCACTTTCTCTCCGTAGGTAGCCCTCCCTAACACCTACTTTCCCCAGTAGAATGAACTGCTTCCTCCTCTCTGGTTCACAGCAGGCTTTCCTAGCACCCTTATCATCTCATATTATACTTGTTTGCTCTTAAGGCCATCAACCATCAGGAGCTCCCTGAAGGCTTACAGCTGGGCTTTCTCTACCCCCCTGTACCCAGCATCTAGCTCGGTGTTGCTCAGCAAGAAGAGTTGGCTGAGTTGAAATGCGGAGGAATGGCAGGAGCCACGGTCTGGTTCGGGGTGGGATCTTGTAGGACAAATCTCACAGCCACATGGGGCAGGTGAGCTGGAGAGGGGGTAGACATGTCCTGCATTGTAGGTTTCACGTCAGACGTGGATGGAAGGGGCGTTAGTCTCTGACAGGCCTCAGGAGGGACCGCAACCTTCAGAGAGACTTAAAAGACTATCATGGGGGGAAAAC
The DNA here is from genome assembly GCA_028451465.1 of Erethizon dorsatum. Lineage (NCBI taxonomy): Eukaryota > Metazoa > Chordata > Mammalia > Rodentia > Erethizontidae > Erethizon > Erethizon dorsatum. The sequence continues at coordinate 99,654,024 of CM051827.1, read as the reverse complement.
CTTGGGGCAGATGGATAAGGAAGTTCAACCTCCGCAGAGCTTGAGCCTAGGGAGGAGGTGGCTCTGTCTCTGAGGCCTCTCCTTCCTACCCAGGGGCAGACTCCACTCCAAAGGCTACTCTAAATCACTCTGCCTCACCCACAGCCAGCACCTGCCCCACCCACAGTCACCCCCCTGCCTGGAAGGGCTACCTCTCACCTATAGGAAGTCATTGGAAGGCTGGAGGACAGGTAAGGGACCCTGCCCATGCAAATCAGCTCTTGACTTCCTTAGGCCCTTGCACTGGCCACTTGGTCTCTTATAGGGCCTTCTCCTCAGAACAGGAGTAGGGAGAGGAAGTGGCCTTAATCCTTTCTTTTTTGTCAGCAACCCAGGCTGGCCTCTGCTTCTGAGTCTCCTTAAAGAGGTCCTGCTCATGGCTTTGGTCTTCTGGTGGCAGTTAGAAGAGGGGGCTGTGTCTTTCAGAAGGGGATCACAGCCAGGCTTGGTGGTGTACTCCTGTATTCCCAGCACTTGGGAGGCTGGGGCAGGAGGAGTGCTGTGAGTTTGAGGACAGCCTGGGCTATATAGTGATTTCAAGGCCAGCCTGAACCACATAGTGAAACCCTGTCTCAAAAAAACCCAAAACAAAACCAAAAAATGATGGAGGGATCATACCCTTGTCCTCTGTGTTTACACCACCCCCTCCCAGCTATAAACTCCAGATCTGACTTCCCTAAAGCTGCCTCTCTTCAGTCAAGGCAAAATAATGACAATAATGATAGTCATAGTAATAACAGCAGATGGCATTATTAAAGCCATTTCATCGCTAAAAATTATTGTGCCCTGTGGTCCAGTGAGTAAACTGAGGGCACTCTGTCCTGGGACTTCAGCTACAGAGCATTCTCACCCATGTTATCCAAGTTTCCCTTATAGCTTACAGTTGGAGAGACCAACCCAGAGAGGCCACATGCCTGGCCTGTCAGGGCTAAGTGAGCTTTTTAGATTGGACATCTCTGACTGGGGGACCCCTCTGCACCCAGGCAGTCATTAGTGTCTGTTCTGGGCCAGGTCCTGAGCATCAGCCGCAGGTGCAGTCCCTGCCCTCAGGTAGTTCATAGATTGTCAGGGACAGGATTGCCTGGTGGCTGGATCAGGAAAATTACGTGTAAAGCCTTGCTATTCCTCCTGTTAAATGGTCCCATCAATCCATTCAAAAAATACCAACTGAAGGCTGGGCCTTTACTCAGTGGTACAGTGCTTGTCTAGAATGCATGAGGTCCCGGGTTCAATCCCCAGCACCACAAAACCACACACACAAACACACACATACACAAAAGTACCAGTGGAATGCCAGGTACCAGTTGAATGCCAGGTCCTCTTCTAGGTGTAACAGGTGCGTAATATCCAGGCCTTAGAGCTGTTTCTAACCCCATATGGACTGCCATTGACAAGCAGAGGTGAGGGAGTTCACAGTCAGTTTGGCATACGAAGACCTCAGGCCCTGGGGCCTGGAAGGCCTGGGATGGATTCTGGCTCTCCTACTCTCTAGATATGTGATTCTGAGCATTGCTTAACTTCTCTGAGTCTCAATTTTCTCAATTTAGATGATGGGACTAATAATTCCCTCATAAATTCTGAAGTTTCTGCCTAATTTTTGCCTCTACTACAAGTCCTCCACATTTTCCTCCTCTCCAATCCATTAATCTTCCCAAAGCCCTAAAGCCCTGATTCTCTTCAATTGTTTTCCGCAGCCAACAGGATATGACCTAAATTGCTTAGCAAGTATTCAAGGCCAGCCACAACTAGATTAATTTAGTCCACAAATATTTATTGCAGGTCTGCTCTGGGCCAGACCTGTGCTAGGCACCAAGAACTCAAAGGTCTCAGCACTCTTGCAGCTGATAGGCTGGGAAAAAAGAGTGAAACTGATGATTCAAACTAAATAATTACAGACTGAGATAAAGGGTGAAGGAAGAAGGTCCTCCTATGAGATTCTACAGCAGGGCTGAGAGTCAGGGAAGCTTCCCGGAGGAAGTGATGTTTAAGAGTCAGATGAAGTTAGACAATTTGGCAGAAGTGAGGAAAGGAGAGAAAATGCAACAATACGTGGGAAGGCTTTGAGGCTGGAGCTCAGATAGCCAGGGAGGAAAATGAAAGCAGACACAAGCAGAGCTAGGGCCTTCCGGTTCTGGAATTTGGTTTTCATCCTGATGCAATGGTGGCGATGAAGGCTTTGAAGCAGAGATCAACTTGGACAGAGATGATTGCTGGAATGAGCACTTCGAAAGAACGACCCTACATACAGCATAGAGAAAGGACTGGAAGGAGATGAGAGTAGAAGAAAGGCAATCAACTAGGAATGAGCAGGCTGGAGTGGAAGGGGCTTGGATCGGGAAGGTGATGATGGGCAAGGAAAGGTGCACAGATCTGAGAGAAATGTAGAAAAGAAGTTGGTGGAACTGGGCAATGAATTGGACTTTTGGGGTGGTGGTAAGGGCTAAGAAGGGGTCACTGGTTTCTGCTGGTGCAATGGGAGGAAGCCAGTGCCAGTCCCAGGGACAAGAATACTGGTGATACTGCAGGTTTGGAGGGGGCAGAGGCTTTGAGCTGCTTGTGAGCCTCTCTTGTGAGAAGGCAGGCACAGGACCTTCCATGTACAGTCTCCCGGCTGGTATCTTTCCTTACCCCTAAATGGCACTGCCAGGTTGCCCAAATTTAAGGGTCTGTCTGGATGAAGCTCTGTGGTCCTCACTGGGATGGAAGGTAACAGGCTCTTCCCTGGCCTCGGGGACCTTATAGTTCGCGGGAAGATACAGCAGGAAGTAGTCTCCACTCGCTGCAACGGAGGGAGGGGATGGGCGGTGGGAGCAGGGGCGGTTGTATTCTATGAGAGCCCTGACCAGCTACCTGTGACCATCTGCCCCCTGTGGGACAACTCCTCATTCACAGAGGGCTCCTGCTCCATGGCCTTGCTCAGGCAGGAGCTCCCTCTTTTGGGTAGCTCTTGTCCCCATTTCCACCTATATGCAGCCTACCCGTCTTCAAAACCTGTCCCAATGCCATTATCCTCAAGAAGCCTTCCTCAATCCTCCCAGTGCGGTCAACCTTCCCACGGTACCCCGAAAGCACGCTGCGCAGTGATTAGTATGCTGGTCACAGGTACTGTCCGGGCATGTTTGCTTGTGTCCAAATCTGGCTCCCCCACTAGCTGGACAGGTCTTCTAGGGCAAAGGTGCGATTCTTCTGTGTCCTCGAGCCGCACCGCCGCAGTCCTGGCGTAGGCGAGAATGGGGGCGTTTTCTCTGCGGTCCTCGGAAACATTGGGCATGCTCAGTGTTCCCCTTTAGTCTCCAGAACCAGTCCCCTCACCCACTACTCTCCAACCTCCCGTTGCCCCCTCACTTTGAGGATCTTCAACCTTTTAGATTCGTCTCTGCTTCCCCGCTCCTCGCCCCACAACCTTTATCTCCTAGCGGCTGCAACCTCAGGCTTGTGTCATCTAAGAAATAAACCCGGCTTTGTAAGAGAGCTGTCAGCGTGCGGGGCCGCGGCTCCTTTAAGAGTGCTAGCGGGGGGCGTGGCCTGCGGGGAGCTGGCCTGGAAGGTGGCGCCGTTCTTTTAAGTGGCGGCAGCCCGGCCGCTCGGAGGCCCCGGGCCGGCCGACAGGGGTGCGGTCACTTTCAAAGCTGGGCACCGCCCGGGACACCCCAGTTCCTCGAAGCTGGATGCGTCCGCTTTACTCGGGGTGCAAGGTCGGGGGGCGGGCGTTACATCAGCCACCACCACGTGTGGGCCTCTCCGCTGAGGAGGCCGCCCCGCCCGGCCCGCGCCGTGGAAAAGTACCGGGGCGCCGAGAGCCCGCCCCCAGCCCCGCCCCTGCCGGCCCGGCCCCGCCCCCGGCCCCGGCCGCGGCTGCTGGGTGCGGGGCGCCGGCTGGGTGGGCTCCCCCGGGTGCTGGGCCCCTGCCTCGCCTGCGGCCGCCCGGCGCGCTTGCAAGGGGGCTGCGGAGGGGAGGGCGCGGATGTCCCCGAGGGCGGGAGCCCCCAAGAACTCCCGGCCCGCAGCCCTTCCCAGAGCCGCGGCCACGCAAGCCGTGGACAAAGGCGGCCCGAGGGCGCTGGGTCCCTCCCCCTAGCTCCCAGCCACCCGCGGACGCGCGGGAACCCGCAGCCGGCGGGCGAGTGGGAGGGAAGATAGCGAGGCCAGCGGCTGGAGCGGCCAGATAGGCACCGGGCCGGTGGCGTGAGCAGGCACGGAGCGGGAGCCACGCTCAGGCGGACCGCCCCGCGCTCCGGTTCCGGCGCTACCCGCGCAGCCCGGCGCCACCAGCGCAGCCCGGCGCCCGCCTTCTCCGCTGAACCGGCGTCTGCACGCAGCTCCCCCATCCCGGAGCGCCCCCCCTTCCTGCCTGCTTCAGCTCCTTGGTGACAGCGGTGACACCTAGACGCGCGCACCTACCCCGACCACAGCGGCGAGACAGACATCCCGGTGCGTGCGCCCACACTCTTAGCCACAGATGCCCGCATGCACGCGCGATCACACACACACACCCCGCACGCAGACACGCACACGCTGGTCCTGGGGCTCAGCCCCGCAGAGCCACCGACGGCTCCAGCCGACGGCCGGAAGGACCCAGGTGCGAGTCGCACGCACATCCCCTCGTCCCCTTACCATGCCGCAGCCCCCGGCCCAGGGTGCTGGGTCCGCACCGCGGTGCGCCCAGGTGGCTTTCTTAAAGGGAAAGTTGCATCAGCCTCCCGAGGCTCGGTGCCGCCGCGAGCTGGCCCACCCTGCTGCGCCTACAGAGCTTGTGTTTTGGTTTCGGGGAGGCGGGGGCTAAGAGTTTGGTGAAAGTTTGGAGAGTGAAGAAGGGTTGGGAGACCTAGCCAAGTCCCTCCCCTCCCCGAACAGCTCCCCTGGCCGCCCTCCCCCTCCCCCTATCCCATCCCCTCCTGCGTGCCGACTTCTTAGGCTCCTCCTACCAGGGAATAAAATTACGAGTCGCTCCAGCTTTTAGATGATTGATCCCCACGAATCCTGGGAGTGGGGCTCCGCAACGGAACCCCTTCTCAGCCCCTGGTTCCTGCCTCGCTGCCCTCTGGTTGGGGCCCCTGGAGGGAGCAGATGTCCCCTTGGGCTAAGCTGGAATGAAGCCAAAAGGCCTCGGGAAACTTTGTGGGGTTTTTGGCTGCTGTTAGCCCTCCAGGCCCCCTGGCCTTCTCCTTCGCCCCTGGCCCCTGCCTCACTGCCCTCCGGCTGGGGCCCTTGGAGGGAGCAGATGTTGTCCCCTTGGGCTAGGCTGGAATGGAGCCAAAAGGCTTGGGGAAAACTCTGTGGGGTCGGGCTGCTGTTAGCCTGCCAGGCCCCACGGCCTTCTATGCCTGCGTTCCCCCTAGAGAGAAGTCAGAGCGAATTCCGTTCCCTTTGGAGCAGCGCCGCTAGAGACCGTGGGCACAGCTGGATGAGGCCTGGGTCCTACTCCTTGGAACTGGAGGGCTTGGTGGAGCCCTTTCTCCAGAAACCGTCTTGGACAAAGGCTTATTCAACCCTACTCTGGCGGTAGTGCTACTTGGGCTGCAAACACCAATCTGGTCTCCTCCTCCCTCCCTTGGGCAGACATACCTGGGTTCTAGTCCCACAAAAAGAAGTCTTTTCCAAAAAGTCTTTTCTCCCCTGCAAAGTAGAGAGGGTGAGTTAAAGAAACAATACAAGTGCATATGAAAGACATTAATCTAGGCTGGGCAGCGGTGCTGCCATTTGGAATAGGGACCCCATGTTTGCTTACCTTGAGAGAGACCAGCTTTACAGGAAAAGGGCCACTTAGTACTGAGAGCCAGAGGAACTGTTGTTGCCCCACCCTTAACAGGGCATCTGCTCACAGAAGGCCCCAATCTGGAGAGACAGACTCCACTCTGCACCCTGAGTCCTCATCATTGTCTAGCCAGGAAACTGATTTTATTTTTTCGCTGGAAATGGCCTCTAAGAAGCTGGTACAGATGTGTCAATCTTGCACAAGACCAATTGATGAGTGAGATTCCACTTTATTAATTTATAATCGGAGACACTGAACGAGATAACAGGTGTCCAGGCCAGACGCTTCCTGTGGTGTCTCTCACACGCACACATTCGTCCACAGGCCTCCCCCAGGGCCAGGGCCATGTAGCGACTGCTCTCAGAACTCATAGATCTTTTCACACTGGGGACACTACCACAGCCATTCCTTTTTTACTTTGTCCCCAAACCTAGCAGACACAGCGTGTTTGAGATTTATATTCTTCTACAAACCGACTGGAGCATTTGCGTGTGCGCGCACACGTGTACGTTCGTGTGTACCCCCGCTCGCACACAGCTCTGAGCAGTCTGCTGTATCTGCACCTCTGCAGGAGTGGCCGGACAATGCCGCAGGCCTGTGTTGTGTGTGTTCTCAACTTCTGAGACGAAGCAGATCGCTCCAAGTCTCTCCCACTGGGACTTAACTCTCCCCACAAATTGTTTCTGGTCTCTTCTTCCCTGCCTGCTCCCTAGCTGGTCAAAAAGGACTCCTTCCCGGGAAGGGCAGAATAGAGGCTTTCAGAAGAAGCCCCCAGGTAGAGGAGGGACAAGCAAGAGTGTGAGTGGGGCAGCGTGAGCCTAGAAGGTCCTGAGAGGGTTCTGAGAATGCTCAGAGAAAATTCTGAGAATTTTCCTGGTCCGGGGAAAGTGGGGCTTCCCATTACCCTAAGGAATCTGTATGGAGAGGCCAGGTGTAGGATGCTGAGAGCCTGGTGCTCTGATGCCCTTGGGCCCTGCGGGTGGGACTTGAGGAGGCCGGGAGAAGGCAAGGGGAAACATGCAGAGCTCGGCATTCAGGGGCTCTGTCAGAAGGAAAGTTGGGGTTCACTGGGGCCTGGGAGGCAGTCTGGAGTTCAGTATGTGAGGTGGGAGAGAGAAGATTGCATTTGAGGTGTCTGGGGAAGTTGGTGACACTGACCTTGAAGGTTTTGCTAGACTAACCGTGACAGAACACAACTATATTTGTATACACAGATTAGTGGATGTGTGTGCTTTACTCATCTGATCCATAAAGCGCTTCAGAGAGCCACACCAGGAGTCCTGAGAGAGGCTTGTGAGAAAGGTTCTGGTCTGAAAAGCCGTCCCCATGAGACAGGAACGGAAAGTCTGTTTTTTTCCAATCAGAATGCTGTCCTAGGGGAGGCAGGTCTGGGCCTAGCTGGGTCAGAGCTGGATGGCCCTGGTGCCCGGCTGTGAGGTCCCTGCCTGGGGCATCCAGCCCACAGGGAGGGAGGAGCAAGGCCAGCCCTGGTCACTGTAGGAGAGGAAGGAGATTAGGCCTTGGCGGGACCAGACGTCCCACTGGCCCTGGCCTTCACCTTCCTGGAGCAGGGCAATAGGAGGGCAGGCAGCTGGCTAGGCCCCACCTGCTTCAGGCCTAGGCGTGTCTCAGGAGCTTCCAGTTACAGTGCTATTTCCTGGGACGGCTCCGCCCAGCACCACAACCCCCAGGGCTGGCTGAGTTCCTCATTTGTCATCGTTAGCCAGCGGGATCAAGTCCTCTGTGTTGGGACGGTCAGAGTCAACTTAGGTATGTGTCTCGTGGCAAGAGGGAAAGTGCCAGACCTGAGCCACTTCTTGAGGGCATTATAGGAGCTGGCATTACTGGCCACTTTGATGGAGGAGAACTGAGCACCAGGCTGAGAAGTTGGGGGAGGGTAGGCTTTACTTTGAGTCAGAGCCTGGCCTGAGGAGTGGCCTCCCCCTCCTTGGAGGCCCAGCCTTGGTGGCTGGGAAGCATCATTAAAGGTGCCCTACCTGGCTTCTGCTCTCAGATTCTTCTTCTCCTGAACTTTTGGAGCCCAGTGGTCAGTGCCTGACAGCTTCTCTGTCCTGATCCAATGCAAGGCAGAGGCTTAGATAAGCTCCAGATCCAAGGGTTGTCCCTGGGGCCCCGCATGTCACTCTTAGGCCACCCTTCTCCCTGGGAGCATAAGCCAAACAAGGCTGAACCCCAGAGGCTCCAGGTAAAATCAGCCTTGCAGACAGGAAGCATTGACTTTGGCCCTATCCAGGGGGCAGTTCTAATCGTCAGAGTAGTCAGTGCCCAGATTCCTAAATACTTTAGAGCTCCCAAAGTCCAGAATTCCCAGTGCCAAGGGTGCCAGAATTACCAACACTGTAGAGGACTGAAACCCAGAGTTCCCAGTACTCAGAGCCCCCAGTGCCCAATGGCCAGAGGTCCTAATGCTCAGGGTGCGCAACATCTAAACCACCCAAGGTTCCTAACATCCAACTTTCAGAGTGCAAGTGTCCCAAGTCACTGGGAAAGAGGAAGGGATGGGTGCTGTTGTGTGACTGAGGCGCCTTCAGGGACTGGTGTGATGGATGGCCATGACTGGAAGTAGCTGGGACAGTTCTGGCAGGAGCAGTAATGCTTCCTTTCTGCTCAGATCCTATCTAGAGAGGTGGCAAGAGGAAGGGTGACTTGTCCTTTGGGCCCACCCCAATTGTGTAATTGAATGTCCATTTACTCACTAAATACTTGTGGGCATCTACTATGTGCTGATATTTGTGCCCCTCTCCAGGAATCCAGCCACAAGAGAGGAGGCGCTCCTGCTCTTCAACATGGATTGGTTGACAGGGTGTCTGTGCTGGAGTGGTGGTTTGGGCATGTGGCCATCTCTGGCCCGTGTGTGGCTGACACCACGGCTATGAGAATGAGTGGCTACTGGGATGTGACAGTTTTGGTTTGAGGCTGTGAGCAGTGTCAGCAAGTTGAGTGTGACTGTCAGAGCCAGTCTGGCTGTGTCCATTTGTCTGGCCATCCTAACAATCTTTCTTGTCTCACTGCTCCACAAGGGATGGGATGTAAGGCCCTTCTTCCACTTGACCTCCAGGTACCATGTTGCTGGTCTCCCTGTGGGGAGGGCAGGGCCACCCCCAGAGGTGCCCTGCAGTGGGGTGGAGATTTCTCCTGCTGTCCCTGCCCCCGCTGGACCCAGAGCCTCTTTGAATTGGGTGGACAGGAAGAGGGGTGGCTATAAGTGGAGCAGCCAACACCAAAAATAGCCGTCTGGCCTGGGGAGTGTTCTGTGACACCACCCCCTGCTCCCAGTCTAGCTGCTGACTTGGAGACTGAGTAGGGCTTCTTTCTGAGTCCACTTTCCAAACTCCTGTCTAGACTTGAAAAAGGGGCAAAGCAGTGATGTCACTGCAAATAATGACATCATAGGGAGTTGTGACATCCCGAGGAGAGATGCCAGGGTCTGGGAGGGAGACGGTGGCCTGCTTCCTAGGTAGGTGGGACTCCATCTGCTGGCAGCTCCCACAGCTCCCAGCAGCCAGGATGGCAGGGCTGGATAAGCCCTGTGGGGGGCCCTGCCTTATCTGTTCCCCACACATGTCTGATAAGCCTCTTATTGAGGCCTGGCCCAAGAGCAGGTGGGGAGTAGGCTGGAAGAGGGGAAGGCCAGCTGGGGCTGGCTGAGCTCCAGGGAGGACAGTGAGGTCAGAGAGTGCTGGCAGAACCCCAGGAAGGGGATCCAGGTGGAGTAGTCTTGGGGTATGGACCTGGGGCTAGGCTGCCTGCGTTGATCTCCCAGGTCTCTACACAATACCTGTGGAAAATATGCCTGGTTCCCTCAGTGTTCCTCATCGCAAGTACTATTAGCAGTGACTATCAATCCCGGTATTGCGTGAGGATTAGAGGATTTAACATGCATGAAATAGTCACAGAAGGAGGCCTGGTATAGGGGGAGTGCTCATCCTTCCTCCCAAAGGAATATCTTCCCCAGCACATGGCGACCACGCCCAGCAGCACCTTGGGGTGACCTGGAAACTAGCTGGGGATTCCAGAGGCTTCCTAGCCTTGGACGTTTCTCCACACCTACCCAGTCTGTGTTTGCCCCCAAATGCCCCAGGAATGCTGGCTTTTCCAGTATGTTTTCTTCCAGCACTCCGCATAGACACTTTGGAGCCCTTGGTGCCCTCTAGTGACAAAAGCTGTACATGGCAGTTACAGCTGGCTCCCAGGGCATATTGGGTCAGACAAGGTACTGTCACTTGTCTGGTTATTTTATGTCATTCTTATATCAATTTTACAAGGTAGAAATTATCTCCATTCTCTAGAACTAAGGGTAGGCAGGTTAAATAACTACACAACTAGTCTAACAAAGAGCTTGAACTTGAACCCAGGCGGCCTTGTCTCCAAAACCTGTGCTCTCAGCACTGAGCAGTGAGTAGAGACTGCTTAGGGGCGTGTGTGTACACGGTTGTCCGGCCCAAGAGGTGTTTTACGCGCGAGCCATGCTGATAGTGCGAGTGTTCATATGGCCGTTGACATCCTCCACTATAACTATCATATAGTGAGAATTGGTTTAAGGCACAATAAAGATGAGTGTTGGCTGTTGGGACTTCCTGTGTGGCTTTCTGGTTGCACTGTATGAGCGTACACTTCCATCGTCGTGCTTGTTAAGTTGTGCGAGATTAGCCAGGGTGGTGTGTGTGTGATTGTTGTGGTAGTTCAGTAGCTAATGGGACTGTTTTGGGAAAGGATGGAGGGCCCTGAGTTCCCAGAACCGCTTGCTTTTTCGGTCTGCTCACCATGACACACATGATGGATGGCCCCGCGTGCCTGATATACTCCCATGGGCCTATCCCCGTCCTCATTCCCCTGCCCCCCTTTTATTTTTTGAGGAAGTAAAGCAAATAGTACCACAGATGGAGCTGGTCTTCATTTTTTTCCATGAGATATTTGTGAAAGCATTTCACATGCCTTTGAATGATAGCCAAAAAAAAAAAAAAAAAAAAAAGTGTCACTTAAAAAGAAAAGTAAATATGGCTCTTCTAATTCTTTAATTTGAACATCAGCTTGTAAGATGTTCAAAGACCTCTGGGAGTCACTGAGACCCTTACAGGGGAAAAACAAGGCAAAAATTATTTTTCTAACAAAGCTAAATTATTATTTGTCATTTTCACTTTGTTGATATTTACACCTATGACACAAGAGTGACAATGAGTAAAGCTGGTGCCTAAGCAGGAATCAAGGCACGAACCAACTGTACTAATAAGTCTTTGTACTCTTCTCTACCACAGTGTGTGAACAGTAAAAAAAACAAAAAAAAAGTCAATTTCACTTTAAGATGTTCATCTGATGTGGTAAAATTATTAGCTTTTTTCTATGATGAATGTGATCAATATGTGTGACAAATATGCACTAATAAAAAAAGAAAATTAAAAAAGAAAAGCTGGACAAAGGAGGTAGTTGAGGAGGAGGAGTGAAAGAGGAGGAAGGGGAGGGAAAAAAAATAAAAGCGTGTATGACAAAAAAATTATTAGCTTTTTTAAACCTTTAACTGTTTAGTTCATGTCTTTAATATTTTGTGTAATAAAATGGGAAGTATGCTTGATCTCAAGGAAAAGCACTTACATGGTTGAGTCATGATTTGAATTCTCCCAAAATCAGTTTTATTTAAAAGAATAAATGATGAGCTAGGTATCCAGACTTGAGTGTTTGACATACATTGTCCTGAAAGTGAATGAAGTGAATCTATCAGTTCAAGAAGAAAAGTAGACGGTGATGGTGGTCCATGCCTATAGTCCCAGCTCTCTGGGAGGTTGAGGCAGGAGGACAGCAAATTTGAGTCCAGCTTGGGGAAGTTAGTGGCTTAGCAAGAGCCTGTCTCAAAATTTAAAAAAACGTAAAAAGGGGTAGGGATGAACTAGTGTGAAGGCCTTGGGTTCAACCCCCAGTACCACACGAGTGCACTTACACACACACACACACACACACACACACACACACACGCGCGCGCGCGCGCGCGCACACACACGAGAAAAGAAAAATATTAGTGTTTGTTGCCAATGGCAAAATTACAGCTCTTGAGTGAAAGTTAGAATTGGTATAACTGGGGCCAGTGATAAAGCTCAGTGGCATAAGCGCCTGCCTGGCAAGCTCAAGGTTCTGAGTTCAACTCCTGGTACACGCATTAAAAAAAAGAATTGGTATAACTTTTATCTACTACCATAAACTTGAAGCTTCTCAATTCTGATGAGATTGGTAGTGAAATTAATGAATGTGTCCATTGCGTTTTTTTGATATTGTATAAGATATGTCAACATTGGAAGATCTGCTTATATACTGTAAATGACCAATGCACGATGTTACAAAATCATGCCCGAGTAAAAGATCTATTCGAAGTACAGGACAGACCAATGGATTTTTCTTTTCTTTCTTTTTGAAAAAAATTTTTGAGATGAGGTCTCACTAAATTACTCAGGCTGGCCTCCTGTCTTGGCCTCCTGAGTGTCTGGGGTTATAGGAGTGCGCCGCCATACCAGGCTGGATCGCTGGACTGTAATGTAACTGAGTGTGAGGAGTCCACAATGTCCCGTTTTACTAGAGTGTCCAAGAACAGCCACAATAGCTAAGCTAAGGAGCTGAGGTTCTCTTCCATCCTTCAGCTAAAACACTTTTCCCAACAACCTGAATGCAGAAGCAGATAGGAAAACTTAGCTAGTTTCTATTAGAGACATTAAAGAAATCCGCAGAAGTGTAAAATGATACCACTGTAAAGTTTTTATTTTAGAACACTCATGTTCAAAGCTCTGGGTTTGATCCCCAGCACTGCAAAAAAAAAGACAATGTATAAACACATGTAAACAAAATTATTTTGATCCTTAATTATTTTTAAAAGTACAAAGGGGTCCTGACTAAAAAAGTTTGAGAACCACTGAATTAGAGATTTACTTTTAAGAAACTTGGGCTTTTCTTTTCAAATTAAAACAACACTGAGATTCCATCTCATTCCAGAAACAAGAAATCAACCAATAACAAGTGCTGGCGAGGTTGTGGGGAAAAAGGAACCCTTCTCCACTGCTGGTGGGAGCATAAATTGGTACAACCACTGTGGAAATCATTATGGAGATTCCTCAAAAAACTAAAACAAGAGGTTCCATTTGACCCAGCTATTCTCTTTCTAGGTATCCTCCCCAAAGAGTTAAAGTCATCATATCACAGTGATACATACATACCCATGTTTATAGAAGCACAATTTATAATAGTTAAATCCTGCTGGCATGGTGTCATATACCTGTAGCCCCAGCACTTGGGAGGCGGAGACAGGAGAGTTCCCCTAAGTTTGAGGCCAGCCTGGGCTACATAGTGAGTTCAAGCCCAGCCTGAACTGCATAGTGAGAGCCTGTCTCAAAAAACAAAACAAAACAAAATGAAACAGTTCATAAACTATAACAGCTAAATCCTGGAAACAACCTCTATGCCCATCAATGGATGAATGGATAAAGAAAATGTGGTATTTATATACAATGGAGTACTACTCTGCCATAAAGAAGGATAAACTTGAGACTTTTTAGGTAAAGGGTACATCTCGAAACCATAATCTTTTTTTTAAATTTTTTTTAATTTTAAAGAGAAAAAAATAGAACAAAATTTCAAAACAAGATAATAGAAGGGTAACAATGGTTAATACATTACGTATTACTATCTTTAAGTTAGTTACTCAGAGTACAAAATATCAGCATTCAATTGTCCAAACAATATTAGTACAAACCTTTTTTTCAATGAACTAAGAGAAATTAGTATTATGACTATCTTAACTATCATATATATATATTTTTATTTTTTATTTTTTATTTTTATTTTTTTTGCTTTTCCCTTCCTTCTTTTCTCCATTCCCCCACCCCAGTTTCTCTTTCCTTTTGAACAGTTTCTTTCCATTTTACAATATCTATTGTACATTTTGGATCTCATTTACTCTTTCAGCTTGTCACACTAGGGAGACAATACAATGTTTACACGTGTGCATCTGGTTTATTTCACTTATGAGTATGATCTTGAGTTGCATCCATTCTTTATTGCTGACTAGTACTCCATTGTATAAAAAGATCACATCTTTTTTATCCATTCCTCGGTTGATGGGCATTTGGGTTGTTTCCAAGATCTAGCTATTACAAATTGTGCTGCTATAAACATGGGTGCATATATATCGCTGTGGTATGATGTTTTTAATCATTCTGGGAAGATACCCAGAAGGGGAATAGCTGGGTCAAATGGGGCCTCCAATCCTAGGTTTTTGAGGAATCTCCACACTGATTTCCACAGTGGCTGTACCAGTCGACACTCCCACCAACAGTGGAGAAGTGTTCCTTTTTCCCCACAGCCCCTCCGCATTTGTTATTAGTTTATTTCTTGATAATAGCCATTCTTTTTGGGATGAGATGGAATCTCAGCATTGTTTTAATTTGCATCTCTTGAATGACCAGTGATGTTGAACATTTTTTCATATATTTATTTGCTATTTGTATTTCTTCATCTGAGAAGTGTGTATTCATCTCAGATGCCCACTTTTGGATTGAGTCTTTAAATTTGGTAGGTCTGATTTTTTTGAGTTCTTTATATGTTCTCGATAGTAATCCTTTGTCTGAGGAACAGCTGGCAAACATTTTTTCCCACATTGTGGGTTGTCGAGACCATAATCTTTTTTTTTTTTTTTATTTTAAAGAGAAGAAAAAACAAAACAAATCAAAAGAAGAACAAATTTTCAAAACAACATAATAGGAGGGTAACAATGGTTAATACATTACGTATTACTATCTTTAAGTTAGTTATTCAGGATACCAGACATTAGCATTCAATTGTCCAAACATTATTGGCACAAACCTTACTCTTCAATGAACTAAGTAAAATTGGTAGTGTATCTATCTTAACCATCTTATATATATATACAATTTTTTTTCCCTTTCCCTTCTTTCTTTTCCCTATTCCAGTCTCTCTTTCCTTTTGACCAGTTTCTTTTTGATTCACCATGTCTATTGTACATTTTGGATCTTATTTACTCTTTCAGTTTCTCATACTAGAGAGACAATACGATGCTTACACATGTGCTTCTGGTTTATTTCACTTATGAGTATTTTCTCGAGTTGCATCCATTTACCTATAAAAGTCTCCAGTTTATCCTTCTTTATGGCTGAATAGTACTCCATTGTATAAAAATACCACATCTTTCTTATCCATTCCTCAGTTGATGGGCATTTGGGTTGTTTCCAAGATTTGGCTATTACAAATTGTGCTGCTATAAACATGGGTGCACATATATCGCTGTGGTACGATGTTTTTAATTCTTCTGGGAAGATGCCCAGAAGGGGAATAGCTGAGTCAAATGGGACCTCCAACCCTAGTTTTTTGAGGAATCTCCACACTGACTTCCAGAGTGGCTGTACCAGTCGACACTCCCACCAACAGTGAAGAAGGGTTCCTTTTTCCCCACAGCCCCTCCAGCATTTGTTATTAGTTGATTTCTTTATAGTAGCCATTCTTTCTGGGGTGAGATGGTATCTCAGTGTTGTTTTAATTTGCATCTCTCGAATGACTAGTGATGTTGCACATTTTTTTGTATATTTATTTGCCATTAGTATTTCTTCATCTGAGAAATGTGTATTCATCTCAGATGCCCATTTTTGGAGTGGGTCTTTAAATTTGGGAGGTCTGATTTTTTTGAGTTCTATATGTTCTCGATAGTAATCCTTTGTCTGAGGAACAGCTGGCAAACATTTTTTCCCACATTGTGGGTTGTCTCTTCACTCTGTTGGTGGTTTCTCTTGCTGTGCAAAAGCTTTTTAATAAGATGAGATCCCAGTTATTGATTCTTTGGGATAGTTCCCGTGCGGTTGAGTTTTTATTCATAAAGTCTTTGCCTACACCAGTGTCTCCAAGGGTTTTACCTATCCTACCTTCCAGCAGATTTAATGTTTCTGTTTTAATATTTAGATCTCTGATCCATTTTGAATTTAGTTTAGTGCATGGTGAAAGATATGGGTCTAGTTTTAATCTTCGGCATGTGTAGAGCCAGTTTTTCCAGCACCATTTATTAAAGAGGCTATCTTTCTTCCAGCGAATGTGTTTGGCACTGTCGAGACCATAATCTTAAGTGAAATAAATCAGACACACAAGTTTAAATATTGCATTGTTTCTCTTGTTTGGGAGACCCAAGGTGTAAATAAGGTGCAGCATGGAAGATAGATATTAGAAGTAGGAAGAATTTGTTCAGATGGAAAGGGAAACAAGAGGAGGAGGAACCGAAGGAAGGGAAGATGGATTTTTAAAAAAGAGAATTTAAGGAAAAAAATGGAAACAGAACTTTTGTAAATGGGGAGGGGAAGAAGGGTTGAAGGGAGGGGAGGGGAACAGGGAGAAAAACAAATTAAGATATATCATGTATAGGTACAAACTCCCCATGACGAATGTGATCATTATGTATGGCAAATACGTACTAATAAAAAAATTTGATTTTTAAAAATCTTAGACCTTTGTTAATATCAGTGTACTATTAAAAAATAAGTTCACGTAACTGCTTCCATGGCAATGCATGTGAGCTATAGGTTTCCAGTAGTTTCCGGTATGGTTGGCAACATTCCCTGCCCCTGGTGGAATGTGCAGGCTGTCACCTTCTCCCCCACAGCTCCGTGGTTTATTTCTTAAGGAGGAGGAAAGTCGACCCTGCATATGTACTGCCTCCAGGACTGATAACACTGGCTGGCTGGGGGCTGGCTGGGTGCCGGCTGGGTGCCATTCCTGGTGATCTTAATTTTATCTCTCCTATTTCTAAGCCCACTTTTATTTTTTATTTTTTATTTTTTTTTTGTGGGTACCGGGGGGTCGACCTCAGGACCTCGCGCACCAGCAGGCGCCCGTGCCGCTGAGCGATATCACCGGCCCCTTTTTCGTATGTGGGTTCCGGGAGTCGAACTCGGGCCCTCGCACTTGCCGGGCAGGCGCTTACGCCGCTGAGCCATCTCACCGGCCCCTCTAAGCCCACTTTTAAAAAGCTGTTATTTGTTGAGCACTTTCTGCATTAAGAACTTTACATTCATCTTCTCATTTAATCCTCACAAATGATCTATGTGCTGGATACTCTTATTTCCATTTTATAGATAAGAAAACCAAACTTCAGAGAGATGAGAACCAAACCCACCACACCCCACATTACTGGGGATTGAACCCAGGACCCATGGCTGCAAGGCAAGTGCTGAATCACCGAGCCACACCCAAGCCTGAGAACAGACCTTAAATTCTCTTTAACTTATGAGTAAAAATTAAAAGTGACTTTACCATGACATTTATGCATTAGCAAAGTTTTTCATCTGGAGCTTAGTACTTTCTTTCCTTTGGTGTTGGGGATCCAACCCAGGGCCTGCCATTGCTTGGCAGGTGCCTTACACTGAGCCACACCTCAGCCCCAAGCCTAGTAATTTAACCGGTTCTTGGTGACAGTTGCCACTCAGGGAGCCACCAGCACTGACCCCAAATCCTTACCTGAGCCTCACCTAGGCCTCTGTAATTGAATCCTCCCCTGAGGTCTACTGAAACCCATGTCACGTTCAGGGCACACACACCTGGGCCCTTATGCTTGTGTTTGTCTGATTTTTTCCAGGACTTTGAGCGGAGTCTTCGTACCTGTCCTCCTCACTGGGACCTCCCTGAGCCCTGCCTGAGCTTCCCTCCCTGAGCCCACGGTGGCCCTCGCAGAACAGACTCTGTGACTGTCCCTCCTCAGGGAGCAGCAGAGCAGTATAGGCTGGCAGCTGAAGGAGGGCCAGAGACAGGGCATGAGCTGGGGAGACAGGAGTGGGGAGAACCTGGGCTCTCAGCCCCCGCCATGTTCCCAGGCAGGAAAGTTCCCACACAGTGCTGACCTCTCACCTCAACCCGCCTCCGCCTCCATGTGAGGATGTACTGCCTCGGCCAACCCCACTTCAAGGACCAGCAGCTGCCTCCCGAGCAAATGAGCATCCTCGTGGCAACCATGTCAGGCCAGCTTGAGGCTGGGGCTTCTTAAAGTCTTTATTGGGGCCGGTGAGATGGCTCAGTGGCGTAAGCGCCTGCCTGGCAAGCGCAAGGGCCCGAGTTCGACTCCCGGGACCCACATACAAAAAAAGGGCCGGTGATATCGCTCAGAGGCACGGGCACCTGCTGGCATGTGAGGTCCTGAGGTCGACCCCCAGTACCCACAAAAAAAAAAAAAAGTCTTTATTGCCCCCAAACACGGCCTGATTCTCCCATCCAGGCAACTCCTGCAGACTGGAGTGTCCAAAGGAGGAGGGACCACTGCCCTCCTCAGTTCAGGGACCACTGCCCTCCTCAGTTCAGGGACCACTGCCCATCTCCACTTGAGTACTGTATCTGTCACTCAAATGCTTCTTTGGTCCCAGGCAGATCTTCCCTGGGATAATCTAATAGGAACCTTGAGCTCTCTATCCCTGAGCCCCTACCGCCCACCAACACCCTAGATGCTGGTGGGTGTCTCTCACCACCTCCTGGGATTCTGGTAGGAGAGCCAGAGGGAATTCTGGCTGGGGAGGGAGGGGTCTGGACCATTCCTCTCCCCACCTGGGCTGTGGGCCTGGAGCGGATCAGGGCTGGGATTTTGTCCACTGAGTACCCCAT
Organism: Erethizon dorsatum; assembly: GCA_028451465.1. NCBI lineage: Eukaryota > Metazoa > Chordata > Mammalia > Rodentia > Erethizontidae > Erethizon > Erethizon dorsatum. Next base: position 99,635,588 of record CM051827.1, on the reverse strand, counting down.
GGAGGAACAGACAATGGCTGGGGGTGGGTGTGCGAGAGGGCTGCTCAGGGTTTGGTGACCTGGACAGAGGCCTCATGTGGGTGATTAGCTGTCACGTTGGGTCTAAGCTCCTTACCCTCAGAATCTAGCTTGCCTACCTCCAGATTTAATCCAGTGGCATTTGTGGGGGGAGGCCTGAAGGCCCCAGGCAAGGCTTGGGGGCTTGGTAGTTTCCCAGTGACCTATTTAGCATAACCGGTGATGGCAATGGTGCCTCTGCTTCTGTGGGTCTCTCCACTTTTATGGACTTCCCTGCTGTCCCTGCCTTTGAGTGTGCACATTTGGGCTTTTTTTCTTTCCCTGTCTCTGCTGACAGCTGTGACTGCTCCGTGGAGCAGTTATTGTTGGCGATGGGAGGCACAGACACCATTGGATAATGGGTCATATGAGACTCCATGACAGGACTGTGGTTGACAGAGGCCTTGGGGACACAGGCTTGTAGGTGATGTGAGGTTTTAGACAACAGGGGGCTAGGTGGCGGCCATGTGTTGTAGCTGGCCTGGGATTTGAGGAACATTGGGTTATTTGTATTTGACACACAGAATGGTGACACTGAGCCATGGCTAATACACGAGATTACCTGGATGACTCAGTGATAGCAACTCCAAAAGAATTTGAAGGCAGTGGCAGAATGGCAGCAGGGGTTTTCAAATGTGGCGGTTTTGACCTCTGGCTCCGGGACATTTGGCTGTGTCTGGAGACATTTTTAGTTGTAACACTTGAGGGGAAGTTGTGCTACTGGCGTGTAGTGAGCGGGGACCAGGGACACCACTGAACATCCTGCAGCGCTCCAGACAGGCCCCCACATCGAAGAATTATCCAGCCTCAATAGGGCAAAAGCCCAGCTTTTGCACCCTAAGCCCTGGCGTGTTTCCTCATCTCTAATGGGGAACCCACGTAGTACCCCTCAACATTGTTGAGATGACTGAGCCAGTACTTGTAAAGTGCTTAAAGTAATGGTGATTTCAGAGGTACCTGTTGATTTGCCTGTTGATTCGTACCTGGAGAGATCAAGGGTAGGTCTGGTGTCAGCAGTCAGACATTCTTGCCTTCCGCAATACTTCAGACGGGCTTTCTCCCCTGCCAAAGGCTGCCGAGGCTCGCGCCGTGCTGCTTTAGCGATGGCCGAGGAAGAGATGAGCTCTTCTCTGCTTTGGTACCTATAACTCTGCGGGAACTGCTGACGGGCTGAGCGTGGGTCATGTGATGGCCCACAGTTTCTCAGGATGCCGAGATCCCCATCAGAACCACCCTATTGGAGGAGAGGGATGGTGTTAACAGAAGGATGGGAGGCGGCTGAGCAAAGCAAAGATGATAAACGCCCCTACCCGCAGTGGGGAGGGGAACCTGGGCCAAGCAGCGTCTGCTCTGTTAGATTCATGTTGCAGGACAGCTCTGGGAGCTAATCTGTCCTCCTCTCAGGAAGACTTAACTCTGGCAAACACTCCCTCTTCCTCACTTCTCTATCTTTCTCTTCCCTCTCCTTCCCTCCCTCCCCTTCTCTCCCCTTTCCTCTTCCTCTTCCCTTTCCTCTCCTGTCTTCTCTTTTCCTTTCTTTTTCTAGACAGTGTCCCTCTATGTAACCTGGGCTCAGATCCTCCTGCTCAGCCGGCTGGGTGCTGAGATTACACGTGTGTGCCGCCACACTAGGCTCTTCTCTAGCTGTTTTGACAACACGGTCCCTTGCTTTTCCTTCTTCCCCTCTGCCAGTGACTTCTCAGTCTCCTTTTCCGGCTTCTCTTCCACCAAGCCTGGGAATGTTGATGTGTTCAAAGTTTAAGCCCAGACTCCCTTGCCCGTTTTCCACAAACCTTTCTCAGTGGCTCATTAAGATATTACGCTGGTAGCTCTGAAACCACGTGATGGGAGAATTTACCCCATAGGATCTAGAAATGTTCTGGTAAGGGTTTCTTATCTTTTTTCCTTGGCCAGACAATAGTTAAGCAGTTACTAGTATACCACTGTCCAACACCATTATCACAAAAATTAAGTTTCATTCGCACTTGTCTTACCCAAAACTTTGTCACTCAAATCCTTTCTCAACACACTTTTACACATAACTTGCTGTTCTTCCAAAGTATTTTAGTTCCAGTTTATTTAATCTTGATCCCATTTTCATCTAGACTTTATGTCCTCTGTCTATTTGCAGTCTGTGTCCTCAGACACTGTCATCCACAGCAACGCTCAGTACTGAGTTGCTCATCACTGGCTAATGTCACACATTTGTGACATCTAGATGCTGTTTACGTAATTCAGCGTCACCCAGTCTTGGTGTGTGTACACAATTTCTTAATCTTCTATTCGGGATGATTTTGCCTTGGAATAAAAAAAAAAAGCTAGTGTTGGAATTTTCTACAAGTTTCGGTGAAGGAAAATAATATAGTTGACATTTATTGGGCACTTACTAGTAATGAATCAGTTCTTTTTTTTTTTTTTTTGAGACAAGGTCTTGCTATGGTAGCTCAGGCTGGCCTTGAACTCACAGTGATCCTCCTGCCTCAGCCTCCTGAGTGGTGGGATTACAGGCAGGCACCACCACGCCCATCTAACAAATCAGTTCTAAACACATTATCTATTTCCTTCCATCCTTCCTCTCTTCCCTCTCCTTCCCTTCTCCCTTCCTTCTCTTCTCCCTTCCTCCCTCTCTCTTTCTTTCTTCCTTCCTTCCTTCCTACCTTCCTTCCTTTCTTTCCCAGGTTGTCCTTAAACTCTTTGGCTCAAATGATCCTCCTGCCTCAACTTCTTGAGTAGCTGCGACTATAAGCTCATCACCAGGCTCATCTTCACTTTATATGTTAACTCATCATATACACACCACTCAACTAATTTTCACAACAATTCTATGAAGTAGATATAGGTTGAGCATCTCTAAACTGAAAATGCAAAATCCGAATGCTCTGAAATCTGAAAAAAAGCTGGGCTTGGTGGCACGCACCTGTAATCCCAGCACTCAGGAGGCTGAGGCAGGAGGATCATTGCAAGTTCAAGGCCAGCCTGGGCTACATAGTGAACTCAAGCCCAGCCTGAACTGCACAGTAAGACCCTGTCTCAAAAAAAAAAAAAAAAAAAAGGTAAGGAAAGGAAATCTGAAAAAAAAAAAAAAAAAACTATTTGAAGACTAAAAAGAAGGATAATTCTACTCCTGACCTCATGTTACAGTTCACAGTCAAAATGCAACCATACCAAAAATATTGTTTAAAATTAACCTTCAGGGGCCGGTGAGATAGCTCAGCGGCATAAGCGCCTGCCTGGCAAGCGTGAAGTCTTGAGTTTGACTCCCAGTACCAGCATTAAAAAAAAAAAAAAAAAAAAAAAAATTAACCCTGAGGTTATGCATATAAGTTGTATATGAAACATAAATGAATTTTTTGTTTATACTTGGGTCCCATGCCCAATATATCTCATTATGTATATGAAAATATTTCAAAATCCAAAACACCTGTCCCAAGCTTTTTGGATAAATGATACTCAACCTATACTATCATTTTTCTTGTTTTAACACTGAAGGAAATTGATATGGAGAGGTTAAGTAACTTGTCTAAATTCACATGGTCAGTAAATAGCAAGCCCAGGATTTCATCTGAGGCAGCCTGGCTTAAAATTATGTACTCTCCACTCTAGGCTACAGCTGCCTCCTTGAATACTTAGATATTATTCGATTTTAAAATGTGCCACAAGATAGAAATGTTTTGATTACAGAGGGTTGCTCATTTTTGTTTTTCTAAGATAAAGCAGTTGCGCTAACAGCATTAAGCCACTCATTCCTTTCCTCTGAGTGGGCTAAAGAGAGATTAGTGGTGGCTTTTGATACAACGACCTTGGAGGGCAGGAACAAGAGCGGTTCCTGGGGGAAGGGTGGTGGGGGTGGGGAGGAAGAAGGAGGAGGAGGAGGGGGACGAGGGAGGTCCTAGGAGAAGAACTAGGTTTAGACAAGACCCAGCCAGGTTATGAGATGAGGCTGCCGTGGTTGACAAACTCTTAAAGCTTAGAGGAGGATCCAAGACCCAGCTCAGCCCTTGACTTTGCCTGGAGCATTGCCAGGAATCCAGCATGATCAGATCAACTTCGCTAACAGCACATCTGCCATGGGCACATCCATCATGCGGGAAAGAATGCCTGGATCGTGGGAGTATCCTGCCCTGGGGGCCAGGGGCGAGAGGATAGGAGAATGGATAGTGTGCTACTTCCTTCCTGATTCGTATCACCTATTTCCTTCTTAGGTGGCTGGTACAAGGTATAATCAGATAGAAACACGTGAGCAGGAAGAGGAAGATTTCCCTGGGAATTCACAGAAGCCACTCAGCTACCAACTGGAGTTAGAAGTGGGAGTATGGTGCCCTCTCATGGACACTCTGGGAATATACACCGTATCAGTTTCTGGATAGGGCAGATTGGTGAAAGGGAAGATTGTTTACCAGGGGCCTGGTATTTAGAGAGTAAAGCAAGCCTAGAAGAGGTCTCCCTCTCCCTGTCCCCTCCCCTTCCTTCCCCTCCCCTCTTTCCCCTACCCGCTCTACTTCTCCCCTCCCCCTCCTCTTCCCCTCTTCCCCCCTCCTAATGCCCCCTGCCCCTCCCTCTCGCCCTCCCTCTCTTCCTCTCTTTCTCCCTCCCTGCCTCCCCCTCTCTTTCTGTGTTGAGGGTTGTGTAGCTTCTCTTCACTTCACCATGGAGGAGTCAGGGAAATAGTTATAAGAGCAAAGTGTAGGAGTAGCTGATGACAATGGCCCACAGATATTTGAATGTGTGAGAAACCCAAAAGCTGTGGAGACAGGACATCTCCCGCCGCTCCTTTTAATAAGAGCTCATATTTACTGGGCACGTACTGTGTGGGTTTTTAAACTTTTGATCTTTATTTTTATTGTGGTACTGGGGATTGAACCCAGCGCTTGTGCATGCTAGATAAACACTTTATTATGAGCTACATTGCCAGCGCTTCTTCCCTGAAGAGGTCTTAGTAAATGACTTAAATAAGAAAAGAAGGCATAACCAGTAACTTCCAAACAGGACGGAGGATGCCTGAGCTGATTCCGGATGTCCAGTTAGGCTTAGAAATCTTCTGATCCCCCTGATTCCATTGATTCACTTGGAATAGACAGAGACCAAGAGACATGGCACCCACGGTGAGATAAAAGGACATTTTTGTCAGAGTGGGCTTTGGGAGCAGGAAAATAAGAACAGATGAGTTAAGAGTTTTCTCTTCGTCTTCCTCCTCCTTCTTCCTTGCGCTGGGGATCGAACCCAGGGCCTTGCACATGCTAGGCAACTGCTCTATCACTGAGCTGTGTCTCCAACCCTAGAGATTTCTTAATGATGAATGTTTCTGTCTTAAAATATGTGTTTGAGCTCGAGCCATTCTTTGATAGGATTAGATTTAGAGACAGTTGGATAAAAATTAGTATTTGGGGCATGGGGAGGTGACTCAATGATAGTATGCTTGCCTAGTGTGTGAGCCTAGAAGCACAAAAAAAAACTTATGGGGGCTTTAGAAAATACAGTTTTCCCTTTGCTTAGATGGCTTTTCCTAAGTACGTAAACAAGTTGCTTTATCGTTAAATTTCTTTTGGAAAAATTACATGTTAGGCCAAGGTATAAGGTGTTTGATTTATGAATCACAGTAAGATTTATCTACAAGTTAGATATATTGAAAAGTTGATTCATTCTGATGACTTTTTTTTTTTTTTGGTGCTAATAACACGAGTACATTACTTTAGTAAACTTTGTTGAAGAAAGTAATTCATGGAGAAAAATGCATTAATCATAGATGTTATGATCATTACAATTTGGACATCTGTGCAAACATAACCACCTTAGTCTGCTGGGGCTGCTGTAACAAAATATCTTAGACTTGACATTTATTTCTTACTGTTCTGAAAACTGGGAAGTCCAAGATCACGGTGCTGGCAAGGCTGGGTTCTGGTTCTGGGCTGGCTTCTTTGCTTGCGGATGGCCACCTTCCCACTGTGTCTTCAAATAGCAGGGAGAGAACAAGCTTTCTGGTCTCTTCTTATAAGGGCACTAATGCCACCATGAATGCCTCACCCTCCTGACCTCAGCTAAACCTAATCACCTTCCCATGTCTTTCCCTACATCCTAATACGATCACACCTGGGGTGAGGGCCGCCACATGCAACTTCGGGGAGGGATGAACATTCACCCTCTAACCATAGCCATTCAGGTGCCTCCCTTGTACCACTCCCCGCCCCCAAACCACTAGCCTGATTTCTAACCACACAGAGTTTTGCCTCTTTTTGAACTTCATTCTGTTAGAATTAGTCTCTGCTCTTTTGTATTTACGAGATTTATCCACATTATGAGCAGTAGCACTTTTACATTTCCACTGTGGCATGGTATTCTAGTGCATGAATTTGCTACCATTTATGCATTTATTTTGTCAATTTTTGACTATTGTAAATAATGTACATCTTTTGGTGCACTTATCTAGGAGTAGAATTAGTCTCCTATCATATGCATATGCTCAACTTTAGTAACTATCAAGTGGTTTTGAAAAAATTTTGAATCAATTTATACTCCCACCAGTAATGTGTGGCAGTTCAGCCATGGTAAATGTATTTGCATCACAGAAATTGGCAACTTCTATAAATTAATATCTTTCTTTCTTTTCTTTATTTTATTTTTTGTGTGGGTATCTGGAGTCGAACTCAGGACCTTGCACTTGCCAGCAGGCGCTTGTGCCGCTGAGCGATATCACCGGCCCTTTTTTTCCTTTATGTGGGTACCAAGAGTTGAACTCAGGACCTCGCGCTTGCCAGGCAGGCACTTACGCCACTGAGCCATCTCACCAGCCCTCTTTCTTTTATTTTAAAGAGAAAAAAAATAACAGAAAATTTCAAAACGAGATAATAGGATAACAATGATTAATACACTGTGTACTGCTATCTCCAAACTAGTTACTCAGAGTACAAGATATCGGCATTTAATTGTCCAAACAATATTAGCACAAAACTTTCTTTTCAATGAACTAAGAGAAATTAGTAGTATAACTATCTTAACTGTCTTTTATATATATATAATTACATATATATATTATATATATATACTTTTTTTTTTGCTTTTTCCTTCTCTCACTAGGGAGATAATACAATATTTATATGTATGTGTCTGGTTTACTTCACTTATGAGTATGGTCTCAAGTTGCATCCATTTACCTATAAAAGTCTCCAGTTTATCCTTCTTTATGGCTGACTAGTACTCCATTGTATAAAAAGACCACATCTTTTTTATCCATTCCTCGGTTGATGGGCATTTGGGTTGTTTCCAAGATCTAGCTATTACAAATTGTGCTGCTATAAACATGGATGCGCATATATCGCTGTGGCGTGATGTTTTTAATTCTTCTGGGAAGATACCCAGCAGGGGAATAGCTGGGTCAAATGGGACCTTCAATCCTACTTTTTGAGGAATGTCCACGCTGATTTCCACAGGGATTGCAATAGTCTACACTCCCTCCAATAGTAGAGAAGGATTCCTTTTTCCCCCACAGCCCCTCCAGCATTTGTTATTGGTTGATTTCCTGATAATAGCCATTCTTTCTGGGGTGAGATGGAATCTCAGCATTGTTTTAATTTGCATCTTTTGAATGACTAGTGATGTTGAATATTTTTTTCATATATTTATTTGCTGTTTGTATTTCTTCATCTGTGAAGTGTGTATTCATCTCAGATGCCCAATTTTGGATTGGGTCTTTAAATTTGGTAGGTCTGATTTTTTTGAGTTCTTTATATGTTCTCAATAGTAATCTTTTGTCTGAGGAACATCTGGCAAACATTTTTCCCACATTGTGGGTTGTCTCTTTACTTTGTTGGTGGTTTCTCTTGCTGTGCAAAAGCTTTTTAATATGATGAGATCCCAGTTGTTGATTCTTTGTGATAATTCCTGTGTGATCAGGGTTTTATTCATAAAGTCTTTGCCTACATCAATGTCTTTAAGAGTTTTACCTATTCTATCTTCCAGCAGATTGACTATTTTTGCTGTAAGAGTTAGATCTTTGATCCATTTCAAATTTAGTTTAGTGCATGGTGGGAGGTATGGGTCTAATTTTAATCTTCAGCATGTGCAGAGCCAGTTTTTCCAGCACCATTTATTAAAGAAGCTATCTTTCTTCCAGTGAATGTGTAGAGATGCAAATTAAAACAATGCTGAGATTCCATCTCACCCCAGAAAGAATGGCTATTATCAAGAAATCAATCAATAACAAATGCTGGAGGGGCTGTGGGGAAAAAAGGAATCCTTCTCTACTGTTGGTGGGAGTGTCGACTGGTACAGCCACTATGGAAATCAGTGGAAATTCCTAAAAAAACTAGGATTGGAGGTCCCATTTGACCCAGCTATTCCCCTTCTGGGTATCTTCCCAGAAGAATTAAAAACATTGTACCACAGTGATATATGTGCACCCATGTTTATAGCAACACAATTTGTAATAGCTGGATCTTGGAAACAACCCAAATGCCCATCAACCGAGGAATGGATAAAAAAGATGTTGTCTTTTTATACAATGGAGTACTAGTCAGCCAAAAAGAAGGATAAACTGGAGACTTTTATAGGTAAATGGATGCAACTTGAGACCATACTCATAAGTGAAATAAATCAGATGCACATGTGTAAACGTTGTATTCTCTCCCTAGCGTGAGAAGCTGAAAGAGTAAATAAGTTCCAAAATGTAAAATAGATATTGTAAATTGGGAAGAAACTGTTCAAAAGGAAAGAGAAACTGGGATGGGGGAATGGAGAAAAGGAAGGGAAAAGCAAAAAAAATATTATATATATATAAGAGATAGTTAAGACAGTTATACTACTAATTTTTCTTAGTTCATTGAAAAGAAAGGCTCATGCTAATATTGTTTGGACAATTGAATGCCGATGTCTTGTACTCTGAGTAACTAATTTAAAGATAACAATACACAATGTATTAACCATTGTTACCCTCTTATTATCTTGCTTTGAAACTTTGTTCTATTTATTTTTTCACTTTAAAAAGAAAGATAGGGCTGGTGAGATGGATGCTCAGCAGCATAAGCGCCTGCCTGGCAAGTGCGAGGGCCCGAGTTCAACTCCCAGAACCCACATATGAAAAAAGGGCTGGTGATATCGCTCAGCGGCACAGGTGCCTGCTGGCGCGTGAGGTCCTGAGGTCGACCCCCAGAACCCACAAAAAAAAAAAAAAAAAGAAAGAAAGATAAGGTGGCTTAGTATGTCTGGAGTTGTTTCTGCATCTTCTAATCTGTTCAATTGATCTTTGGGTCTGTTTGCCAGCACCACATTGGTTTTATCACAGTAGCTTTATAGTATAATTTCAAACCTGGGATTTTGATGCCCCCTGCCTTGCCTTTGTTGCCCAGAATTGCCTTTGCTATTCTAGGTCTCTTCTGGTTCCAAATGAAGTTTAGGATTGTTTTGTCTAATTCTGTGAGATATGCTATTGGAATTTTGATTGGAATTGCATTAAATCTGTATAACAGTTTTGGAAGTATGGCCATTTTCACTATATTGGTTCTTCTGACCCAAAAGCAAGGGATATCTTTCCTTTTTTTTTTTTTTTTTGTGGGTACCGGGGGGTCGACCTCAGGACCTCGCACGCCAACAGGCGCCCGTGCCGCTGAGCGATATCACCGGCCCCTTTTCCGTATGTGGGATCCGGGAGTCGAACTCGGGCCCTCGCGCTTGCAAGGCAGGCGCTTATGCCATTGAGCCATCTCACCGGCCCTCCATTTTTTGATATCTTTTTCAATCTCCTTTTTCAGGGTACTGTAGGTATTTCATTTTTTTGGATACTATTGTGAAAGGTGTTGTTACCCTAATTTCTCTTTCAGTGAGTTTGTTATTCGTGTACAGGAAGGCTATTGATTTTTGAGTGTTGACTTTGTATCCAGCTATGCTACTGAATTTGCTTATTAAATCTAGTAGTTTTTTAGTGGAGTTTCTGGGGTCTTCTATGTAGAGTATCATGTCATCTGCAAATAATGATAATCTAACTTCTTCCTTTCCTATCATTATTCCTTTTATTTCTCTCTCTTGTCTAATTGCTCTGGCTAAAGTTTCCAGGACTATGTTGAATAAGAGTGGAGACAGTGGACATCCTTGTCTTGTTCCTGGTTTTGGAGTGAAAGATTTCAGTTTTTGTTCATTTAATATGATGTTGACTGTTGGTTTGTCATAGATGGCTTTTATCAGATTGAGATAAAGACCATCTATTCCAATTTTCTGTAGAGTTTTTTTTTTTTTAATCATGACAGGTGCTAGACTTTGTCAAAAGTTTTTTCTGCATTTATTGAGATGGTCATATTATTTTTGTCCTTGGCTCTGTTAATATGGTGTATTACATTTATTGATTTATGTATGTTGAACCATCCCTGAATCCCTGGGATGAATCCCACTTGGTCATGGTGTATAATCTTTTTGACGATTTGTTGCATTCTGTTTGCCATTACCTTATTGAGGATTTTTGCATTTATGTTCATTAGGGAGGTTGGCCTGTAGTTCTCTTTCTTGGTTGGGTCCTTCTCTGGTTTTGGTATCAGAGTAATGCTTGCTTCCAGGAATGAGGTTGGGAGTATTGCTTCCCTTTCAATTTTTTTAAGGAGTTTGAGAAGTAGTGGTGTTAGGTCTTCTCTAAATTTCTTATGGAATTCAGCAGTGAATCCCTCAGGGCCTGAGCTTTTCTTTGTTGGCAGGTTTTTAATTACATCTTTGATTTCATTGATTGTTATTGGTTTATTTAGGATTTTTATGTCTTCTTGGTTGAGCTTTGGTAATTCATATGTATCTAGGAATCTGTCCATTTCTTCTGCATTTTCCATCTTGTTAGAATACAAGTTTTCAAAGTAGGTATAGATGATCTTCTGGATTTCTGCACGATCTGTTGTGATTTCACCCTTTTCATTCCTAATTGCATGGATTTGAGTCTTTCCTTTCCTTTTTTTTTGGTAAGGTTGGATAAGGGTTTGCCGACTTTATTTAATCTCTCAAAGAACCAACTCTTTCATTCATTGAGTCTTTGTATCGTTTTTTTAGTCTCCATTGCGTTAATTTCTGCTTTGATCTTTATAATTTCCTCCCTCATATGAGCTTTTGGCTTAGCCTGCTCTTCTTTTTCTAGAAGTTTGAGGTTCACCATTAAGTTGTTTATTTGTGCTTACTCTGTTTTCTTGATATGGGTATTTACTGCTATAAATTTCCTTCTTATGACTGCTTTCACTGTGTCCCATAAATTCTGGTTTGTTTTATTGTCATTATCATTTAATTGTAGAAACTGTCTGATTTCTTTTTTAATTTCGTCTGTCCATTGGTTGTTCAGGAGAGTACTATTTAATTTACATGTGTTTAGGAAGTTCTTGTGGTTTCTTTTGCCATTGATTTCTAATTTCATTGCACTATGGTCTGATAATATGCATGGGATAATTTAAATTCCTTAGCATTTACTTAAGCAGGTTCTATGAGCTAGTATGTAGTCTATTTTGGAGAACGTCCCATGTGCAGCTGAGAAGAATGTGTATTCTGATGTGGGGTGGAACACTCTGTAGACATCTACTAAGTCCATTTGTTCAAAAGTTTGGTTCAGTTCTAGTATTTCATTGTTGATTTTTTGTGTAGTTGATCCGTCTTTTTGTGACAGTGGAGTATTGAGATCCCCCAATACAATTGTTTTAGTGCTTATTTAATTTTTCAGGCCCATTAATATTTGTTTTATAAATTGGGTGCACTGGTATTTGTTGCATATATATTTATGAACGTTATCTCTTCCTCTTGGATTGTTCCTTTTACAAGGATATAGTGACCTTCTTTATCTCTCTTAATCAGTCTTGGCTTGAAATTCACTTTGTCTGCAAAAAGAATAGCTACCCCTGCTTTATTCTGAGTTCCTGTTGCATGGAGTATTGTTTTCCATCCTTTGACTTTCAGTCTATGAATTTTAAAAAATTAAATGTGTTTCTTATATGTAGCATATTTTTAGATCTTGCTTCTTGATCCATTTTGCCAGTCTGTGCCTTTTGATTGGTGAATTGAGACCATTAACATTGATGGTTAAAACTAATAGGTATTGACTTATCCTTGTCATGTTATTTTCCTGTTGTTGGCTCCCCCTCTTTTTTTTTCCCTCCCTCTGTTTGTTTGCCCTGCCTGGTGGATTCCTTCTGTTGGGGTTCCCAGAGTTGTAGTCCTTGTTATCCCTTTCTAGAATGTCCTTCAAAACATTTTGGAGTGCTGGTTTGGTGGTTATAAATTTTCTCAGATGTTCTTTGTCATGGAAGTATTTTATTTCTCCGTCAGTTTTGAAAGATAGCTTTGCGGGGTACATCAATCTGGGTTGAAGGTTAATTTCCTTTAGAAGTTGAAATACATCATTCCAAGCTCCTCTTTATTTATTTATTTATTTTTTGTGGTTACCAGGGGTCGACCTCAGGACCTTGCGTGCCAGCAGGTGCCTGAGGCTCTGAGCAATATCACTGGTCCTTTTTTCGTATGTGGATTCCGGGAGTCGAACTCCGACCCTTCCGCTTGCCAGACAGGTGCTTACACCGCTGAGCCATCTCACCAGCCCCCTCCAAGCTCTTCTTGACTTGAGGGTTTGTGCTGAAAAGTCCACTGTGATTCTGATGGGCTTTCCTTTATAGGTGATTTGTTTCTTTTCTCTAACAGCTTTTAAGATTCTACTCTTATGTTGAATTTCTGGAATCTTGACTATGATATGCCTGGCTGAAGATTTTTTTTTTATCATGGCTAATTGGATTTCTATAAGCCTCACTTATCTGAACGTCAAATTCTTTTTCTCTACCAGGGAAATTTTCTGTTATAATGTCTGTGAACAGTGTTCTGATGTCATTTATGCTATCTCCTGCTTTTTCATTGACTCCAATCAATCTTCAGTTATTCTTCTTTGCATCATCTAGCAGCTACTGGATTGATTTTTCATTGTCCCTTGCTATTTTTAAGAATTCTTTCTTTTCATGATCACTAATTGCAAGCCTGTCTTCTATATCTGAGATCCTGTCCTCACATTGGCTTAATCTGCTACAAATACTTTCAATGGAATTTTTGTTCTCCTGGATATCTGCTTGAATCTGCTTTATGGATTCCATTTCTTTCCTATGCTGAGCATTCACGGCTTCCATCATTTTCCTTTTTTTTTTTTTGTGGGTACCGGGGGGTTGACCTCAGGACCTCGCGCGCCAACAGGCACCCGTGCTGCTGAGCGATATTACCGGCCCCTTTTTCATATGTGGGTTCCGAGAGTCAAACTCGGGCCCTCGCGCTTGCAAGGCAGGTGCTTACGCCGCTGAGCCATCTCACCGGCCCTCCATCTTTTCTTAAGCTCATCTATATTTTTTGTCTGTGTCTGCTCTAGTGTCCTTAAGCATGGTCTTCATTGTGGACATTATCTCTGAAGTTATGAGAAATTATTTCTGATTTAAATTTTTTCCAGAGCCTCATTCAACTGCTTTGTTGTTACCACTTCAGAGATGTCAGGTGGGTGGCTTTTGGTTTGTCCCACCTCATTGCCCCCTGGGTTTGCCTTTGGTGAACTGGATGTGTGGGCTTGCATCTTGTTTAAGTGTCGTCTCATTTTCTTTTCTTTCTTTAGTTTAATTCCTGGGGTGATGTTTGTAAATTGCCTATGGTAGGTTGCTTTATTGCTAGTATTTCAAACTCTTAGGAGATGGCTACTTCTCTGAGGTATCTTCCAGGTGTAGCTTATTTTTGGGTTTTGAGCCTGCTGCAAGATCCTACCTCTTCAATTTGTTGGAGATAAGAAGTTGCTGCCTGTTTGGCCCAGTCCTTGGTTCTTTGGTTCTGTGCCACAGTATTTTCTGTGATCCTTAGACAATCTCAGTCTTGGAATACCAGGAAGAAAAGCACCAGTCAGTGTGTCCTTCACGGCCGGTGCTTCTCTGTACCACGGCGTCTCGCCTTTCTCTGAGGAGGTTCCCACTGGAGCCGTGGATGGAGAGGCGGCCGCCCTGAGTTCTGCGCTCAGCTGTTGCCCCCCCACACAATGGCACCCTGGCTAGTTGCTCTTGCGCATGCCTGATGGCTGGGCATCAGCACTCACTGCCAGTCAGTGTGTCTTTCACGGCTGCTGCTTCTCTGTACTGTGGTGTCTCGTGTTCCTCTGCAGAGGTCCCCACTGGAGCCATGGATGGAGTGGCAGCCGCCGAGTTTCAAGTTCAGCTGCTGCCCCCCTCCACAACGGCGCCTGGCTAGTCGCTCTCTCACGCATGGAACGGCCGGGCATCAGCACTCACCGCCAGTCAGTGTGTCCTTCACGGCTGCTGCTTCTCTGCAACGCTGCTTCTCGCGTTCCTCTGCAGAGGCCCCCGGGGGTGCTGGCGGTCACCACGTGTCCGCAGATTTGAACCGCTTCTGTCATGCCAGGATTCCCGACACAGGGAGAAGGCGCTGGTGGCCATCTCCTTCTTCTTTGTTGGAGTTTCCCTCTTCACTTTCTCCGTGGGCCCCGAAATGCACTTCAGATCTTTCCTGGGTCCAGGGGAGCCTCTTCCCTCTTTCTTGTCCTCCTCCAGTCACTATATTCCAGTGTCCAGATGACGACTTTTGGAGAGGTTCACTGCCTGCTTCTTACAGATCCGCCATCTTTTTCCAGAAGCTATTTTCAATGCTTCGTATGTTCCAAATGTAAGTCCTTTGTCTGTGGGACAACTGGCTAAAATTTTTTCCCACTCTGTGGGTTGTCTTTGCACCCTTGGTGTTTTCTTTTGCTGTGCAAAAGCTTTTGATAGGATGAGATTCCAGTTGTACATTCTTTGTAGTATTTCCCAAGTGATTGGGGTTTTATTCATGAAATCTTTGCCTATTCTTATATCTTCAGGAGTCCTGCCTATTCTCTCTTCCAACAGATTCAGTGTGGCTGTTTTAATATTTAGATATTTGATCCATTTTGATTTTAGTTTAGTGCACGGTGATAGATATGGGTCTAGTTTTAGTCTTCGGCATATAGAAAGCCAGTTTTTCCAGCACCATTTATTAAAGAGGCTATCTTTCTTCCAGTGAATGTGTTTGGCTCCTTTGTCAAAGATAAGGTGGCTGAGTGTGTTTAGAGTTGCATCTGCATCTTCCAATATGTTCCAGTGATACTCAGGTCTGTTTCTTTTGCCAGTACCAAGCTTTTGTTTTTTCCACACTAGCTTTGTTGTATAATTTCAAGCCAGGATCGTGTTGTCCCCTGCCTTGTCTTCATTGCCGAGAACTGTTTTTGGTCTTGTAGGTCTTGTAGGTCTCTTATTGGTCTCTTGTAGGTTCCAAATGAATTTTAGGAATATTTTCTCTAGTTCTTTTTTTTTTTTTTTTTTTGTGGGTACCAGGGGTTGAACTCAGGACCTCGCACTTGCCAGGCAGGTGCTTATGCCGCTGAGTTATCTCACTGGCCCTTTTCTCTAGTTCTGTGAGGTATGCTAATCATATTTTGATTGGGGTTGCATTAAATCTATACAGATTTGGGAGTATGGCCATTTTCACTATGTTGGTCCTTCCTATCAATGATCAAGGGATATCTTTCCATTTTCTGATATCCTCTTCAATTTCCCTTTTTCAGAGTACTGAACTTGTCAATGTATAGATCTTTTACTTCCTTTGTTAGGTTGATTCTTATGTATTTAATTTTTTGGATGCTATTGTGAAAACTGTAGTTTCCCTTATTTCTCTCTCAGTGAGTTTGTTGTTTGTGTACAGGAATGTTATTGATTTTTGAGTGTTGATTTTGTATCAAGCTACACTACTAAATTTGGTTATTAAATCCTCAAGTCTTTTGGTGAAGTTTTTGGGGTCTTCTATGTAGAGAATCATGTCATCTGCAAATAATGATAATTTCACTTCTTCCTTTCCTATCCTTATTCCTTTTATTTCTTCCACTTGTCTAATTGCTCTGGCTAATATTTACAGAACTATATTGAACAGGGATGGTGATAGTGGACATCCTTGTCTTGTTCCTGATTTTAGAGTGAAGCATTTCAGTTTTTGTCCATTTAGTACGATGTTGGCTGTTGGTTTGTCATAGATGGCTTTTTATCAGATTGAGGTAAAGACCGTCTATCCCAATTTTCTATAGAGTTTTTATCATGAATGGGTTGGACTTTGTCAAATGCTTTTTCCATGTCTACTGAGATGATCATGTGATTTTTGTCTTTGGCTCCGTTGATATTGTGTATTATATTTATTGATTTACATATGTTGAACCATCCCTGCATTTCTGGGATGAATTCTACTTGGCCATGGTATATAATCTTTTTGATGATTTGCTGTATTCTTTCAGTATCTTTTTTTTTTTTTTTTGTGGGTGCCGGGGGGTCGACCTCAGGACCTCGCGCACCAGCAGGCACCCGTGCCGCTGAGCAATATCACCGGCCCCTTTTTTGTATGTGGGTTCCGGGAGTCGAACTCGGGCCCTCGCGCTTGCTGGGCAGGTGCTTAAGCCGCTGAGCCATCTCACCGGCCCCTCTTTCAGTATCTTAGTGAGGATTTTTGCATCTATGTTCATTAGGAAGATTGGTCTGTAGTTTTCTTTTTTGGTTGAGTCCTTCTCCGGTTTTGGTATCAGGGTAATACTTGCTTCCAGGAATGATTTTGAGAGTATTGCTTCCCTTTCAATTTCATTAAAGAGTTTGAGAAGTAGTGGTGTTAGATCTTCTCTAAATTTCTTATAGAATTTAGCAGTGAATCCATCAGAGCCTGGTTTTTTTTTATAGGTAAGTTTTAAATTACATTTTCAATTTCATTGACTGATATTGGGTTATTTAGAATTTTTATGTCTTCTTCATTCAGTTTTAGCAGTTCATATATATCTAGGAACCTGTCCATTTCTTCTGTGTTGTCCATCTTATTAGAGTATAGTTTCTTGAAGTTGGTATTTATGATCTGGATTCCCACAGGATCTGTTGTGATTTTATCCTTTTCATTCCTAATTGCAGGAATTTGAGTCTTTTCTTTCCTCTTTTTGATAAGATTGGCTAAGGGTTTATCAATTTTATTTAATCTTTCAAAGAACAAACTCTTCAATTCACTGATTCTTTGTATTGTTTTCTTAGTGTCAATTGCATTAATTTCTGCTCTTATCTTTATAATTTCCTCCCCTGTATGGGCTTTGGATTTGATTTGTTCTTTTTATCTAGATGTTTGAGGTTCAACGTTATGTTATTTGGGCTTGTTGTGTTTTCCTGTTGTGAAAATTCACCGTTACAAATTTCCCTCATAGGACTGCTTTCATTTCATCCCATAAGTTTTGGTATGTTGTATTGGCATTATCATTTAATTGTAGATACTGTATAATTTCTTCTTTAATTTCCTCTGTGATGCATTGGTTGTTCAGGAGGGTGTTATTTAATTTCCATGTGTTTATGTAGTTTTTGTGGTTTCTTTTGCCATTGATTTCCATTTTTATTGCACTATAGTCAGATAATATAAATGAGATAATTTCAATTTCTCTGCATTTACTTAAGCATAATCTATGGGCTTATATGTGGTTTATTTTGGGGAACATCCCATGTGCTACTGAGAAGAATGTGTATTCTGATGTTGTGGGGTGGAACACTCTGTAAACATGTACTAAGTCCATTTGTTCACAGGTTTGTTTTAGTTCTGATATTTCTTTATTGTTTTTTTGTCTAGTTGTTCTATCTATTTGTGACAGTGGGGTATTAAGGTCCACAATTACAATTGTGTTAGTGCTTATTTGATTTTTCATGCTGTCAATATTTGTTTTATGTAGCTGGGTATACTGGAATTTGGTGCATATGTATTTATGATTGTTATTGCTTCTTCTTGGAGCTTTCCCTTGACAAGTATGTAGTGACCTTCTTTGTCTCTTTTGATCAGTCTTGCCTTGAAGTTCACAGTGTATGGAAATAGAATAGTGCCCCTGCTTTTTTCTGGGTTCCTTTCACATGGAGTATTGTTTTCCATCCTTTGACTTTCAGTCTATGAATTTCTGTTTGTGATAAATGTGTTTCTTGTTTGCAGCATATTGTTGGATCTTGTTTCTTGACCCATTCTGCCAGTCTGTTTCTTTTGATTGGTGAATTGAGACCATTTACATTGATGGCTATAACTGATATGTATTGGCTTGTCCTTCTCATATTATTTTCTTATTGTTGGTCCCTGTTTTTCTTCTCTGTTTAATTGCTTTCCCTGCCTGGTGGCTTCTTTCTATTGCTGTTCTT
The DNA here is from genome assembly GCA_028451465.1 of Erethizon dorsatum. NCBI lineage: Eukaryota > Metazoa > Chordata > Mammalia > Rodentia > Erethizontidae > Erethizon > Erethizon dorsatum. The sequence goes on along the minus strand of CM051827.1, from coordinate 99,617,364 downwards.
GTAATTGTGGTCTCCATTTTCTCTTTCTAAAATATCCTTCAAAGCATTTTTGAGAGCTGGTTTGGTGGTCATGAATATCTTCTGTTGTTCTTTGTCATGGAAGTATCTTATTTCTCCATTGATTTTTTTTTTTTTTTTGTGGGTACTGGGGGGTCGACCTCAGGACCTCGCGCGCCAGCAGGCGCCCGTGCTGCTGAGCGATATCACCGGCCCCTTTTTCGTATGTGGGTTCCGGGAGTCGAACTCGGGCCCTCGCGCTTGCCGGGCAGGCGCTTAAGCCGCTGAGCCATCTCACCGGCCCTCTCCATTGATTTTGAGAGATAGTTTTGTGGGGACATCAGTCTGGTTTGAAGGTTGTTTTCTAGTAGGGCTTGAAATACCTCACTCCAAGCTCTCCTTGATTGGAAGGTTTTTTGTTGAGAAGTCTGCTGTGATTCTGATGTGCTTTCCTTTATAGATGATTTATTTCTTTTCTCTGACTGCTTTTAATATTCTGTTTTTGTGCTGAATTTCTGGAATCTTGATTATTATATGACTTGGTATAGATTTATTTTGGTCATGGGTATTTGGAGTTATATATGCTTTGATTATTTGTATGTCAAAATCTTCATTCATGTTTGGGAAGTTTTCTACCATTACTTCCGTGAAGAGGTTTTTTTAAGGCATTTACGCTATCTCCAGCTTTCTCATTGACTCCAATCAATCTTATGTTGTTCTTCTTTGCTTCACCTTGTAGCTATTGGATTAATTTTTCATGATCTCTTGCTCTTTTAAAGATAGCTTTCTTTTCATGGTCGTTAGCTGAAATCCTGTCTTCTAGATGTGATATTCTATCCTTGCTTTCATTCAATCTCTTGTGTATATTTTCAGTGGAGTTTTTAATCTCTTGGATTTCTGTTTGGATCTGTTTCATGGATTCCATTTCTTTCCTTTGTTGGACATTCATGATTTCCATCATTTTCCTAAGCTCCTCTATTTTTAAAAAAATCTGTGTTTGCTCTAATGTCTTTCATTTTGATCATTATTTCTTTTTTTTACCTGAGAGGTTTTTTCTATAGTTTCATCCATTTGTTTTTTCACTTCTGCTGCTATCATTTCAGAAAGTTCCAGTGGTGGCTTCTGATTTCCTATATCTCATTGTGCTCTGGACTTACCCTGGGTGGGCTGGAGGTCTGGAGATCTGGGGTTGCATTTTGCTTCTGTGTCCTATCATTTTCTATTTTCTGTTTTATTTTGTTTTCTATGTTAATGCTTGTAGATTTCTTATGGTGGATAGCTTTATCACTAATATGGTGGCTTCCCTAGGAAATGACTATTCCTAAGGGATGTCTTCTAGGTTTAGGTGGTTCTTGGTCTTTGTGTCTATCCCAATAACCAATTTATTAAGGATGAGAAGTTGCTATCTATTTGGCTGAGCACCCAGTCCTTTGGTACTAGACTATGGTGATGGTTATAACCCCAGACAATCACAGTGTTGTCATACAAGGGAGAAAAACTGATTATAACAGATATGACATCCTAACTAAACTAGTACAGCTAACAATAACAATAGTGTCAAGCACAGCCTAGCTATCGACAAACTGTGGTAATTATTAACTTCATACCTTTAACCATATGAGCAAGTTCTACAGTTATATAACAAAATCCAACATACCAGGGACTTGTATGCAATTATTTCCCTTTAATAGAGTGATTTACCCTCTATAGTGTGATTTAAGAGGGATGGGGACAAGATAAAGAATGAGAACAGTTATAGTAGAAGCAAGGCTGGAGGGCAAAGAATGATCACACAAGTTTTGGGAAACTGGAGAACACAGGGGGGAAAGAATGAAAGAGAAAGCAAAAGAATATTGAAGTGAACCAGAAAAAGAAGGCTCAATGTTCATTCACTTGAAAATATCATAAATTCAAGAGAGATAGTTGAGAAAAGAAAGAAGATGAATAAAGGAAAACAAAAAGAAAAGTAAGATACCATCAACAGTGAAAAAAGAAAAAGAAAAGAAACCTCAACCCAACAGAATAAGTAAAGCCAATCAAAGAAACGAAGAAAAAGAAAAATAATAAAATTCCTCCGGTGTCCACAGTTCTGTGGTAGTGTCCGAGTTGGATCCCAACTCGGCTGTGTACTGTGGCCAAGTTTGCAGTAGGATTTGTGCTTGGGTATGGGGATGATCTTGGCCTCTGGATGTGGGGGCTGGGACTGGTCTTAAGCTGACGACATTATGGTTGTTCACTTCTCCTTACTGTGATTGTCTCTGCAGCACTCTTGCAGTTGCTGTGGCTCCCTTGGGTAGGAAAAGCCCAGGGTTGCACCCAGACCTGTGTACAGTTGGCTTCTTTTGGACCTTGCACAGCTTCCTCTGTCCCACACCACTGACTCCTCTCACATGTTCATTGTTGGGCAGGATGAGTGCCCTTGTCCTGCTGCAGGCCAAGGCTGCTTCCCTGCTTATGCTGCTTGGCTGAAGTCACTCTGTTGCTCTCAGACCAGAGGGACATTTCCAGTCCTTTGTATGTAGGGCTAAGACTGGATTTTGGTGGCCACTGGAGTGGAGTCTAGGAGGCCCCAGCTCCTACCACTCAGCAGAATTCCCCCTAGTCTTCTCCCACCTGCTGGCAATCTACCATGACTGGATGGCTTTTCCCTCATTCCACTCTGGGGCATTGGCAGTGAAGTGACCCAGTACTGTTCTGCTACTGGAGTTTTCCCCAAGTCCTCAAACTAAAACAGCAGCCCTGCCTGCTGCTTGTGTTCTGCATGTCTGTGTGCCAGAGCACAGCACCAGTTCACCTCACTCACCAGCCACTGGCTCATATTTTCACTGCTGCTTTGGACTTTTCTGTGCTGGGTTGCCGGTTGGTCCCACCTGTGCGCTAGTCTGCTGGCTGGTCCGCACTGTCTTATTCTCTAATGGTTTTAAGGTCTTCATTGCCTTCAGATCAAACCAGGTCAGATGCCCAATTCCACTTCCAGGTCAGATGCCACTCTCAGGAGAGTTACTTGTTGCAACCATTTCTGATGACAATCATTGTACTGGTTAAGATTCTTAGTTGGAAACAACAGAATCTGCAGTACTGACTTTACAGAGAAGGGATTTATTGCAAGTATTAGGTTCTGGATAAAGCTGAAGTTTGAGAGACAATGTACTGTGGCTGTCATGGCATCTTGGGTGATGCTAGTTGTGAGTGGCACAAAGCTTTCTTAGGTCAGGCCCCCTAAGACAGAGTCTGGCTCAGGGAAGCTTCTTCCAGTGACTTATTGAAGCAGCAGAAGAGGTGTGAAGGAAAGCAGGATAGGTGGAAGAAGGAAGTTAAGCAAGGATGATGATGATGATGATGATGATGTGGTCTTACCTGGAGACTACTTTCAGCTGGTTCCATAGGACACTGGAGTGTAAATTTACCATGGATTTGGTCCCTGTTTTAGGTAAATGAGATAGCCTGGGACTGGGGGCACATTGCCATTTGGCTGAGGAGGTATTATTATTTGGAAAAGAAGCAATCAACTCTCACAGAGTCTAGGATTGGGTGCACCCGCCAGGACATAGTACTGGCAGTGACCAGTGCCATTCTGACCTCATGGGGAAGAATGGTGATGAGCTAGGGGCAGATAGGGCATAGGTAGGGAAAAGAAAGAAGAGGGTAGCAAATGCCTGCCTGTAATCCTAGTACTCTGAGAAGCTGAGGCAGGAGGATTGCAAGTTTAAGTCCAGCTTGGGCATTTTAGCAAGAACCTGTCTCAAAAAAGTGCTGGGGAAGCTTAGTATGAAGTCCTTGGGGAGGGAGGGAGTGAGGGAGAAAGGGAAAGATAGAGAGAGAGAGAGAGAGAGAGAAAGGAGGAAGGAGGAAGAGGGGGAGGAGAAGGAGGACATTATAATTTTATCTGGATATCAAGCACTTTGAAATAGAAAGTATAGCCAGAGGACTGTTATTTCTTACTGATTGTGGTTGTTTTTGATAGTTGAATCTCTTTAGAATGTTAACAGACAACAGTTACATGATTTATAGAGAAAACTTCAGATCAAGAGCCACACACAACCTGGGCATGGTGATGCATGCCTATAATCCCAGCACTTAGGGAGGCAGGAGGCAGGAGGATCAATGTGGGTTTGAGGCCAGCCTGGGCTACATAAGTGAGTTCAAGGCCACCCTGAACTGCATAGTAAGACCCTGTCTCAAAAAAAAAAAAGCCATACATAATATTTTAGCATGACAATCATGATGACATTATTTTTGTAACACACTTAAATTCCCATCTTGGTATAGAATAGCCTTTTTAATCAATCATCTCTATCTAGTATATAAAGAAGCTCTCATCTAATTTGTTATCTTTTAATGGGATGTCATCAAAGAATTGTCTGGACTGCTCAGTGTCTAAGCATCTCTAAGTGTAGTGACACATATATAACATGTACATCATAGAAGACTTTTAAAAAGTTATTATTTGACAGGTAATCTCATGCTGGTTTGACATATGCCTCTTATTGCAGGTAGTTAGAGCACAAGAGAAAGGCTGATATCTGAGTCTAGAAAATGGTTATCACCATAAGTAATCCTGGTTTTATATCTTAGAAGACCCGTACACTGGCAGGCATGAATATATTTAGTACACCACAAGATTAGCAATAACGAGTGTCATAGCTATGTAGAAACCTGTGTCTCTTAATTTAGTTTTGTACCAAGAGCATCTTTTAATGAGAAAACCTTACTGTTTTGTTTATAGAAAACTTAACCCTTTGATGATGACCAATGTAAACATATCATAATATGTTTAGCAATGTTTATTGGGGTGTGTCTACCAAAGGCTATGGAAACTATTGGGACCCCATTAGTTTTTTTAACCTAGTTTTTTGAAGAGTGGAATAATGTATTTTTAGACAGCTGTTTTTTTAATTTACCAAGGGGAGTATTGTCCAACAGTTTTTTTAAAGCCCAAGGGTCCCCATTTAATTATCTTAAAATTTTTTGATGACCTATGGGAACTAGTTCATAATAATTAATTCATTATTTTTGACCAATGAAAGACTCTCAAATTATTGTACACAGTCAACAATATGTATGTTTTATTGTTTATAAAACCAATCTTGACATCATTTTGATTACTGCCAACCTGGGTGGAAGCATGTCTTTAATTTTAATGACATTTATCTATAATTATCTATAATTAGACAGACAGATGAACAAATGCATATAAAACAATTGTTAATAGACCAGAGTGCACTCCTATATATTTGGCCAAGTTGAATTATAATAACTCTTTTATATAAGAGTAGTCAGAACTTTTATAGGTCAATTAACAGACATCTCTTATAATAAGAATTAGAAGGAATAAGAACATTGTACCTATAATCAATATTTTCTCTGTATTTTATTTTGTCTTAAGAATTTTGGCAACGCTGTGCCCTCTTCCTTCATTTAGCCTCTGGCTCAGTCATCTCTATGCCTTCTTTTTCTTCTAACAGCATTTGTGGGATCCCTCTCTATAAGACATAGCATAGTTTGGGCTAATTTTTTTTTTTTTTTTTTTGTGGGTACCGGGGATCGACCTCAGGACCTTGCGCGCCACCAGGCGCCTGTGCCGCTGAGCGATATCAGCGGCCCTTTTTTCGTATGTGGGTACCAGGAATCGAACTCGGGACCTGGCACTTGCCAGGCAGGCGCTTATGCCGCTGAGCCATCTCACTGGCCCAGTTTGGGCTAATATTGAACTTTTATAAGATTTGGTTTTTACATCTTGATAAGCTTTTAGATAATTCAAGAAAAATTTTTTTGGTGGCCTCGACTGCCCCAAGAGCCTGTTTCTAATCTTTATTTATATTTTTAAAAGCCAAACGAAGCATGATAATTTTTGCTGCCTGTGAATGAGGAATCTATGGACTGCCTCCTGTGTAGGCAGGTCTACAGGCGCATGCCACCATACACAGCATGGCCAAGGGAAGCAGGGAAAGGTAAGCTGCTTCTCTGCTACATTGCTCCACCATTGTCCCACTGGCATTGTCACAGGAAGCAGCAGGCCAGTGAGAGGTGATGGGCCTGGGAGCTACTGATCTGTGCTGTGACAAAGGCGTAGCCACCCAGCTCCCCAAGCAGCCTGAGCTGGGGCACATAGCCTGGGCACAGCCTGTGCCCCCCCAGCCATGACCAACATGCTGTTTTCACAAAGCAGGAATTCAGGCTCCTCATGTCTCTCCCAGCAGCTCAAACTCAGCATAGCTAGCACACATACCAGCTTCTAAAAATTCTGGAGGTGTGGGCCAAGGCGTTTCTCCAAAAGTCTCATCTGACGCTGGGTCTCCCCCAGGAGCCAGCAGTGCAGTAGGTGGTTTTTCTTTTTCTTTATATTATTCTCCTAGTCCTGTTCTGGAACAGAAACTTTGGGGATACTAGTACTTAACAGACCTAAAATAGGTTTTACCAGGCCCCAAGCTGAAAAGGTCTCAGGAGAAACAATTTCTCTTTTGCCATGAGCTCTCTTTAAATTTTCTTCCACCGTATCCCAACTTTCAGTATCCAAGGTTCCTGTTCGTGGAAACCACCATGGATTATATTTAATAATTTCATGTAACATTTTTGTCAATATGTGAGTGTTTATTTGAGCTCCGGCCTGTTTTAACAACATATGCAACAACTGCACATACTTCGTTCTTTTACTGACAAATTCTGCCCCATTATCCCAGCTAACTGAAAACTTTCCATGGTGCCAAGTGCTTACCTTTTCACTTTTGCTTGGATGTCTCCAAATTTGTCCTGCAGAGTCCTCTCACCATCTCACAGCCTCTTCTTTCCAGAAAGGGTGGGTCTTCCCTCTCAGGCCTAATCAGGGTGTCCCTGTTTGGGTGCCAATTACTGGGACCTGGCCAAGATCCCCAACTGCCTGTATGAAGGGTACAGCAAAGGATGAAGAAGAAACCAAAACAAATTTAACAATGCATACAAGGGGCGCTGGGAGTCAGTGCCTCAGGATGGTCAAAGAGAAAGACCTCTTTGGCTGGCACATTATTTATTGAGCAGAAATACATATTTTTAGAGGGGTAGTGTGCTATTCCTGGAACAGGGTGGCAATTGCCTTGGGCCAGTAAAAAGAACAAGACATTCTTGTAGGGATGAGACGGGGGTCAATAAGGAAACTGTTTTTTCCTAAAGAGAAACTCTTTTTTTTTCGGTCTTTTTGAAACAGGGTGTCACTATGCAGTTCATTTTGTAGCCCAGGCTGGCCTTGAGATCGCAGCAATCCTCCTGCCTCAGCCTCCCAAGTGCTGGGATTACAGGCATACACCACCAGGCCCGGCTCCAAGTGAAACTTTTACTACTGCTACTACATTGCTTTAAACATCCTTGTCCTATCTTGCCCTGTGAGAGCCACCGAGTCACTAGCTGTGGGGCTTCAGCTGTGGCTGGGAGAAAGTAGGGAGTTTCCATGTTCCAATCTGGCTTACAGGGCAGGACAAAGATGGTCTCAGACATCCTTTAGACTCAACTTATAATATGTGGTCCCCAGCAGGGATGAGATGATATCCCATAGTGGTTTTGATCTGCATTTCCCTGATGATTAGTGATGTTGAGCATTTTTTTCATATTCTTATTGGCCATTTGTATATTCTTTTTTTTTTTTTGTGGGTACCGGGGGGTCGACCTCAGGACCTCGCGCACCAGCAGGCGCCCTTGCCCCTGAGCGATATCACCGGCCCCTTTTTCGTATGTGGGTTCCGGGAGTTGAACTCGGGCCCTCGCGCTTGCCGGGCAGGTGCTTAAGCCGCTGAGCCATCTCACTGGCCCTGTATATCCTTTTTTGAGAAACATCTGTTCAGATCATTTGCCTATTTTAAAAATCAGATTACTTGTTTTTTTACTGCTGAGTTATTTGGATTCCTTATATATTCTGGAAATTAACCTCTTGTTGATGAATAGTTTGCCAATATTCCCTTCCACTCTGTAGGTTGTCTCCTTATTCTGTTGATTGTTTTTTCGCTATGCAGAAAGAAGCTTTTCAGTTCGATAGAATTCCATTTGTCAATTCTTGCTTTTGTTTCCTGTGCAACTGGAGTTATACCCCAAAAAATCTTTGCTGTTAATTTCTTTTTTCTAGAGTTTCATATGTAAGTCTTTGATCCTTTTTTTTTTTTTGTGGTTGTTTGTTTCTCAAAAACTTCTCAAAAACCCCAAATAAAATAAGGATGAAAAATATAATATAGTATAGCAACTACATACATCAGTATTATGGTCTTTTATATCATTATCAGATACTAGGTGCAGTGCATAATTGTGTGGGGTACACTTTTACATGACTGGTAGCAGAGAAAGCTTGTTTACTCCAGCGTTTCCACAAACACATGAGCATTGTGAGGTACTATGACAGCTGAACAGCTGTGGTGTCACTAGATGATAAGAAATTTTCAGGTCCATTATTATCCTATGGGACCACCATTGTGCAAGTTAGGGTCAGGGTCATTGATCAAAATGTCACCAATTTGAAATTCACTTTTTTATTTATTTTGACATATATAATATTTTATTCTTGACGATGGTTACCCTGGCATGAAATAGATTTCAAAATTCATTCCTTCTGTCTATCTGAAACTTTATTCCTTTTGACCAACAACTCATCCCTACCCTAGCCTCTGGTAATCATCATTTTACTCTCTAGTTCTATGAGTTCAACACTTTTAGATTCCACATATAAATGAGATCATCTGGTACTTGTCTTTCTTTACCTGGTTCGTTTCATTTAGCCTCCAGGGTCATCCAGATTGTCACAAATGACAGAATTTCCTCTTTAAAGGCTCGAGAAGATTCCATTGCTTGTGTACACAGACCACTTCTTCTTTATTCACTCATTTGTTGGGCATGTGGGTCTACTCCATATCTTGGCTTTTGTCGAGTACCTCATCTTGAGGCCCCTCTTATGGGAAGAATGTCCTAAAGTGAGACTGCTTCAGCTGGGAGTAGGTTGGGTGGGAGGGCTCCTGTGGCAGGGCCTGCCAGGGACCGTGTACCACCTTGGACAGAGGGAGCTAAGGCTTATCTCTCACACCCTTCTCCCCTGCTCCCTAGGTCTTGGCCTCCGGCTTTTAGGCTGCTGGTTCAACGTGGTGTCTGATTCATTGTGGGGGAGGGACAGCCAGTTTCCCCCATGCTGCCTGCCTTGGTCTGGAGTGGAACATTCTGGCTCACAGGAGGGCATACTGTAATGGCAAATTTATAGAAATTTTGTAACAGAACTTGAAAATCAATTAGTAGCCTGTTGCTATATTGAGACAGGATATGCTCATGCTGCCTGTCCCATAGTTAGACTGCTAAGCTCAGTCAGCCTGGACTGTCTGCATCCAGCTGCTTCTCCTAGATAGCCCGCCAGGTCAACCTGACCACATCCAACTGTAATGTCTGTGTTTTCCCACCTAGAAATATATAGTTTTTCCAACTTGCTTCAAGGACTTTATGTCCAGGACAGACTGGCCCAGTCAAGGGCACATTTAACTCTACCTGCTCTGCTCAAACCCCCTCCCTCCCAGAATGTTCCTGCCTTATGATACACAATTCCTTTAAGTAAACCTGCTTAAAACAAATCTGCCTAGCAACATACGACTTCATTCATGTAATCAATCGCTATCAGCTTTTGTACTTCCCGCTTGCAAAAATGTATATAAGATTCTGTTTCACTCTAAACTGGGGATGGTGATTTGGCTGGTGTCAATAAACAAGTTGCCTTCCAACTCCTTGGTGAGGAACATTTTCCTTTTCGTCCAGTACTGGGTTTTTCCACAATACCAAGAGGCTGTAACCCCTGTTCTGCCCCCAAGATCCTCCAGGGCCAGAACCTGGGCTTCTGAAAATTGTTTTCTCCAGAGAGGTACAAAAGGGAAGCTTGCAGAGGGTCCCAGACATTCTGCAAACATCCTTACCCCATCTAAGCCTCCACATGATGCTTAGTCTGAGTAAAAACTCTGTTCCCCTGGCCTGTGCCCCTTCCCAACACAAGTACCCTCCCTTCTGCAGAGCCCTTCTGGGTCACCACTAGTAACATTACTGAGTGGCACTCCTGGCTCATCTTGTGCTGCTATAGTGTACTGGTTATGTGTAATGAAGAGAAATGCATTTGGCTTACTGTTCTGGGGGCTGGGGAGTCTGAGTTGGAGGGGCTACATGTGTTGAGGGTTTCTTGCTGTGTCACCATGACAGAAGGTGTTGTGGTTTGTGTCTGGATATCCCCCCAAGCTTTTGCTGTTTTCTGCCACCATGAACCTCTGCCATGTGCCACCCTGCCTTGGAGTCAGCTGATTATGGACTGAAACCTCTATAAACTGTGAGCTAAATAAACCTTTCCCCCTTTAACCTTGGGCGTCGGGTATTTTGTCTCAGCAGTGAGAAAAGTAACTAAGACCGAAGGCATCACGCGGGGAGAAAGCACATGCACGTGAGAGGGAGGTGTCTGGACTCGTCCTGTGGAGGGAGCTCACCCCCAAGCTAACCACTTTAACCCATTCACCAGGACGATCCCTTCAAACCACAGCAGTGGCCTTACCTGTCCTAACCTATGCTTTCCTCACCCATTTCCTCCTCCCCAGTCACAGGCCTCCTTTCATGGGCCAATGCCCGCCTTCCGGAGATATTTGTAATGGGGTGATCACTTCATAGCAAGTAAGATGCAGCCAGGGCCGTGGGCATTTCACGACAAGGGTCTTCTTGTTTTTTCATCCTACTAGAAGGTGGATAGGGGACATTTAGTGGGATGGGGTGAGGGGATTCATCAGGGGACCAGACTGTGCCTGGGAGGAGAACTTGGCTAGAGGAGGTTCAGAGAGGTCTCCCCCTAGTCCTCATCTTGGAGGATGTTGAGGGAAAGACAGTCTCTTTTTTCCTCTTGCTTGTGTTGGAAGGCACCCCACTGCCTGAGCCAGGGCACCATGTTACAACCTAAAAGGTGCCAACTTCCTCTTTCTCTTTTCCCCACCTTTGCCCAATCCTCGATCCTGTTCCTGCCCCCGCCCCACCTCTGCCAATGCTTATTTCTGCCTTCAGATCTGGCGCCCCCTTGCTCCCACAGCGAGGCCCTGACGTCAGTGAAGGAGTCTGACCCCCTCCTCGACTGACCAGAGACCACTTTAAGCCTCTTCCATCCCGCTACGCTTTTATACCTGTTAAAGATGTATAATCATGGGTTAATAAGGCCCAGTAACCACAGGTGCACCCCATAACTCCCATCATTCTTCAGCCCTGCTCCTGACAGGCAACCACCACTCCCTGTACTTTCTCAAGCCTTCTCCCTGGTAGGCAGCCACAACTCCTTTTCACTGGACCTCCCCCTTCAAAGTCCAATTTTGACCTTCTCCTTTCTTAGCTCTCCTTTATGCTCATGACCCTATAAAAGACCTTACAACCTGTACGGGAGTTGCCAGGCTGGTCTAAGTGCAAGGGCCAACCCTCTCAGGTTTGTTCTGAAATAAACCTGTCCTGCTGAGCTAGTACCTTTGTTTCCCCCCCCCCCTTTTTTTTTTTTTTTCCTAATGGTCAGTACCTGTCTTCTGCCACCAGAGCCCATGGGCAAGAGACTGGACTCCACATCCTCAGCCTGTCCTCCGGGGCTCTGCAGTGTCCCTTCTGTGGGCCACTTCTTCATTCACCATCCTTCCTTCTTAAACTTTTATTATTTATTTATTTATTTATGTCTTTTTGAGACAGGGTGTGAAACCCTGCATAGTGAATATGCAGTTCAGGCTGACCTTGAACTCATTTTGTAGCCCAGGCTGACCTCAAACTCGCAGCAATCCTCCTACCTCAGCCTCCCGAGTGCTGGGATTACAGGCATGTGCCACCATGCTTGGCTCTTGAACCTTTAGCCTTTGGTCTCAGTCTGTCACTGGGAAGTCAGGTCCTGATGAAGCAAGGCACCAGACCCTCTGCTTCTTGGACCTTGGTTCTTTGTGCCCTTGATGAAAGAATTCAATCAAGAGTCATAGACCATGCAGAAGTATAGGTAGAATTTATTGTAAAGCAGATATAGAGAGAGTTGTGCCTCCAAGTAAGAAGGCAGGCAGTTGGGAAGGGTCGAGGGGAAGAGGAAGTAAAAAGATTTAAGATGTGTCATGTAAATATGCCAAACACCTACAGTGAATATAAACATATGTTATAAACACAAACAAAAAATAATAGTGATAATAATAGTAATGAAAATGGGGATCTAGAGACAGAGGGAGGGTGGTGGATGGGGAGGAGAAGGGGAATAAAAAAAGAATCAAGATGTGTCATGAACAGGTACCTACTCTCTAAGACAAATGTAAACTTTATGTATTGCAAACATTGACTACTAATAAAATAAGATAAAATAAAATAAAAGAAGGCAGGCAGTACCACAAAGCTATCTGCACTGAGTGCGAGTTTGGATACATTTTCATGCACCCAAGAGTCACTGTTGGGGCCCAGAGAACTGGGATAATTATGATGCTTGTCAACATTTTACTTAGAAGTTAATTTGGAATTGCAAAATGTCTCTTATTCTTTTTAGATTGTTGGTGTTTCTTCAGGGGTTTTAATTGAGTAAGAAACTTAGAAAACATAAGTTCTTAATTTAAGCTTGGCCCCAGGCCCAAGACAGGAAGGCTTTAAAGAACATTTTCTTTCCCAACATCATTGGGTTGTAGGCTATGGCAGCCAGGAATGCTGTATGCCTCATTCTGGAGTTAGATGGCCAGGTGGCCAGGTGTCAGAAGGAATGTGCACAGTGTAGGACCTTAAGATGTCATTGTACTCTATGGAATAGCTTTGTATTTGAGACCTAACAAATGATTATTAATGTATAATACATTGATGTCTTCATTTCTTTACTCAGCTGGGAATGCATGCTATTTTGGCATCCCCCCAACCCCGTGCCATTTGTCCCTTGGGCCTGCTAATGTCTAATTACCTGCCTAGCATGTTGGCCTGGACTGTAATCTGTAAACATGCTAAAGCTTCCATTGTTTAAAAGAATAAGGTTCCAAATTTCCCTCCACCAAACAACCTGCCCACCCCATTCTTCCTCCAGAACAAAGTATTTGAGTAGAGAAGTCCAGTTTTGGATGTGCTCATGGCAATGTCCACTAGAAATCCAGGCAGGTGTGTGAGTCTGGATGTGGGGAATGCATCTGAGTGCAGCCTGCTGTCTGTACATTTGTGAGTCATGATGTGTAAGGAGTATTTAAACCAGGAGACTGAATACAAGCACTGAGGATGTAAGTGTAGATAAAAGCAGAGGAGACCCAAAAGATTGGAGAGATGAGCCTAACGAGGAAAAGATAGTTATGTAGGAGTGAGGTAGGAGGTGGGGCTGGCAAAGCTGGCTGGGGAAATAAGCAGGACCTGTTAGTTACAAGATCCCAGGATGGAACCAAATAATTCCTGGGCCCCCATATGTAGAACTTCTCACAGGTGCCCACAAGATGTGGATGCCAAAAAAAGGGACGAGATGCCATGAGGAGCCCGCTATCATGAGTTCACGGTGGGCCACTCGCATCTTCTAGACCAGGATGTGCTTTAATTTTTGCTCTTTTTCTCCTTTCCTCTTTTGTTTGGCCCTAGTGTGCTCTGCAAAGCCAGTTTTTCCCTTATCCCTTCACCCCTCATTTTTCTTTTTTCTTTTTGTTTTTTATTTTATTTTATGGAAAGAAGTAAAATAAAATTTCATAACAAAATAATAGGAGAATAACAATAGTTAATACATTACATGTTGTTATCTTTAAAGTAGTTGCTCAGGGTACAAGATATGGGCATAAAGATTTCTCTAATTGGTATTAGTGAACTAAGAGACACTAATAGTATAACTGACTTGCATTTTTTCCCTTTTCCCTACTGTCCTTTCCCCTTTCACCCATCCTAGTTCCTTTTTCCTTTTGAACAATTTCTTCCTATTTCACAATATCTATTGTACATTTTAGACCTTATTTACTTTTCCAGTTTCTCACATCAGTGAGACAATATGATGTTTACGCATATGATTCTGGTTTATTTCACTTATGAGTATGGTCTGAAGTTGCATCTATTTACCTACGAAAGTCTCAAGCTTATCCTTCTTTATGGCTCAGTAGTACTTCATTGTATAAAAAGACCACATCTTTTTTATCCATTCTTTTTTTTTTTTTTTTTTTTGTGGGTACCGGGGGGTCGACCTCAGGACCTCGCGCGCCAGCAGGCACCCGTGCCTCTGAGCGATATCACCAGCCCCTTTTTCGTATGTGGGATCCGGGAGTCGAACTCGGGCCCTCGCGCTTGCTGGGCAGGCGCTTAAGCCGCTGAGCCATCTCACCGGCCCTTTTATCCATTCTTTGGTTGATGGGCATTTGGGTTGTTTCCAAGATTTAGCTATTACAAATTGTGCTGCTATAAAATGGGTGCACATGTATCACTGTGGTATGATGTTTTTAATTCTTTTGGGAAGATACCCAGAAGGGGAATAGCTGGGTCAATTGGGACCTCTAATCCTAGTTTTTTGAGGAATCTCCACACTGATTTCCATAGTGGTTGTACCAGTGGAGAAGGGTTCCTTTTTTCCCACAGCCCCTCCAGCATTTGTTATTGGTTGATGTCTTGATGATAGCCATTCTTTTTGGAGATGGAATCTCAGTGTTGTTTTAATTTGCATCTCTTGAGTGACCAGCGGTGTTGAACATTTTTTCATATATTTATTTGCTATTTGTATTTCTTCATCTGAGATGTGTATATTCATCTCAGATGCCAATTTCTGGATTGGGTCTTTGAATTTCGATGGTCTGATTTTTTTCAGTTCTTTATATGTTCTAGATAGAAGTCCTTTGTCTGAGGGACAATTGGCTAAAATTTTTTCCCACTCTGTGGGTTGTCTTTTCACTTTGTTGGTGATTTCTTTTGCTATGCAAAATCTTTTTAATAAGATGAGATCACCCCTCATCTTTCAAATAAACTTTTGGCACCATTTTTGGCTTGTCTCATTCAATTCTTTGTTCAAGGCAAGAAGGACCTGGAATATGTTTAGTTGATGAGGAATTTCTAAAGGCACTACCCATCAACAGGATGAAAACCAGGAAAATATAGCACCCTGAATGCCAAATGAGCTTTGCACAGTGGCAGTATTGTAACCAATGAGGTTTATCCGAGGTGCAATTATTACTAATTGAAAACTGAATGGCAAGTGAAAAGGGTGTTTGAAGAAGGAGGAAGTGATCAACTGTGTTAAAGGTCAAGCAAGGCAGATCTAAAAACTGATTTGACAAGATTTAAGAATAAGGTCATTGATGACAACATTGACAAGAGCAGTTTCAGGAAATGGTGTGGCAAAAGCTTATTAGAATATGTCCAGCAGAGAAAGAACTAAGGAGGATTGGAGTTAGGTAGGTAGACAATTTTTCAAGGAGTTTTTCTGTATAAATATGCAGTAAAATATGCAGCTAGTGCTGCAGAGAGAGTTAGAGTCACGAGAATTGTTTTTTTAAATGCATTAAATAATAGCAGATTATTTCTATGTATTTATGAGGTTGATCCAGTAGAGAGAAAGAAATTGATATAAAAAGGTGTTATGGTTTGGATCTGAAATGTCTCCCAAAAGCTCATGTGTTGAAAGCTTTGTCCTGAACTAGTGGTGCTTTGGAGGTAATGGGAGCTCTAGGAGATAGGGCCTGCTTGGAGGAAGGAGGCCACTGTAGCTGTGCTTTTAAAGGGTATATATTGCCCCTGACCTCTCCTACCTTGCTGTGCCTCCTGTGAACCATGAGGGGAGACACCATGCTCTACCCATTGTGATGCTTGGCCTTATCACAGGCCTAGAAGCAATGAGACAAGTGACCATGGACTGTAACCTCTGAAACCATGAACCGAAATAAAACTTTCCTCCTTTCAGTTGCTTATCTCAGATATTTTGTCACAGTAATGAAAAGCTGACCAACACACATGGGAAAAGAAATACTCAAGGAACAGAATCTTTGAAGTGCAGAGGAAGGGCCCCATTCTGCAGGCAGATAGGTTGGCCATAGGCAAGGCAGGGCTCAACGCAGCTGCTTCTCCACATGGCCAGCTCTGCCTGAGGTCCCTGCATGGCCTCCTCTCTCACTTCCTTCAGCTCCAGTGTCTGCTCTGTGCAAAGATCTTTCCTGGACACCCTTACAAACAGTACTCCCTATTGCTCTGTAGTACTTTTATCCCCCTTTACTTTCATTTGTATCACCTCTCATTATAACATTACATAACACATTAATTCTCTGTCTTCCTCACCACAACATAAGTTCCATGGGCGACATACTCAGTCTTCACCACTATATCCTAAGTACTTAGAATAATGCCTGGAACTGTAGCTGCCACATAAATATTTGAGAATAAACCAATAAATGAATTGGTTCTCCAAGCCCATTGTCACTGGCTCAATTCTCATTCCATCCTTATCTTTATTCTATTCATGTATTACTTACATCTCTTTCCACTCTCCATCTCCATTCATCCAAGAAAACCTCTAGTGCCATATCCATTGTTGTCCCCATCACTACTTCTCCATCCTCTCCTCCATGGTGTCCTCATTCTGTGTGTATTCACCTCTGCCTCCTGCTTTAGTCTCCCATACCCTCTTACTCCTGCTTCTAGCTCCACCCTCAGCACTCCACCTGTACTGTCCCCTCTTCTCATCTGCCCTGTGGTTTGACTTAGTCCCTGTGGCAGCCCCATTCCTGTTTCACGGCAGTACCATCTTGGGCCCACCTTTCTCCCTTCAGTCCCTTGCCATTGGCATGCAGTCTCCACCTCCACTGTGGTTGCTTCCCTATCCGCCTCTGCCACTGACACTGCCACCCAGCCCACCTGTCACCTGCAGAGGAAACAGCTTTGCACTGTGTGTTGGTTAGAAGCCACTGGTTCAGAGTCATGACAAAGTGTGGGAAACAACATGGACAAACTGATTCTCTTCACTTACACAAATATTAAGAAGCATATTGTGGGAACTAGTGCTGTTTTCTACAACAGACATAGTAAATGGCTTTTTGAAATTTTCTAAAGTATGTTCTGCGAAGAATGGCTTGATCACAAGCCTTGGCCTAGAGACTGGGAGATTAAGACAGCTTCTGTAGTAAAATCAACATGACTTCTGGGAGGACATTTTTCTTATCATATTATGCTAGGAAACACTGGGAGAGCATTGTTATTATAAGAAATAGCAATTCACCACGCAGGAGCCCGAGGCAGGAGGATCACTGTGAATTCATGGCTGTCCTGGGCTCCATAGTGAGTTTAAGATCAGCCTGAACTAAAAAAAAAAAAAAAAAAAAAAGGAAAGAAAAGAAAAGAAGAAAAAGAGGGGCTGGTGAGATAGCTCAGCGGCATAAGCGCCTGCCTGGCAAGCGCGAGGTCCTGAGTTCGACTCCCGGAACCCACATAAAGGAAAAAAAAAGGGCCAGTGATATCGCTCAGTGGCACAAGTGCCTGCTGGCAAGCATGAGGTCTTGAGGTCAACTCCCGGTACCCACATATGAAAAAAGGGCCAGTGATATCGCTCAGTGACACGGGCGCTTGCTGGCGTGCAAGGTCCTGAGTTGGACCCCTGGTACCCACCAAAAAAAAAAAAGAAAAAGAAACAGCAGTTCAAATGGACTCTCACCTGGGAGCCCAGGCTCTGCTCAAGATTCACTGGTCAGCTGACAAGGCTTATTGCACTGCTCACCAGGTCATAACTATTCTGTATCTTCCTTTATCATTTCGTCAACAGAAATGGTCACCCAGAGCCAGGCATGGTGGTTGAGGCAGGAAAATTACAAATTGGAGGTCAGCCTGGGCAACTTAGCAAGACCTTGTTTCAAAATAAAATTAAAAAAAAAAAAGGGCTAGGGATGTAGCTTGGCAGTGGTAGAACCCTTGCCTACCTACCATGTGCCTATCAGGTGCTGGTTTCAGTTCCCATGAAGGAAGAAAAAGTTTGTGTGGGGGGAAGGTGCTTTGGCTTGTGTCTAGATGGCCCCTCAAAGCCTCATGCAGTCATAGGTGGGGTTTACAGAGACGGCTGGATCTAGAGTGTGTGATTGATTCACGGTGCAGTGCTAGGATTAAGGGTGGGTGATTGCTGGATCAGTCCACTGATTGCCTTGGCACTGCCCTAATCTCGGTAGCTTAGATAGAATGTAAAGGGGGCAAAACAACAACAACAACAACAAAACCCCCAAACAAAACAAAACAAAGCTGCTAAGGCCCCTTGCTAGCTTGCTTTGTTACCTTCTGCCTGCTGTGAACTGTTTCTCTCTGCCATGTGCCACCCTGCCTTGGAGCCAGCCGATTACGGACTGAAACCTCCACAAAGTGTGAGCTAAATAAACCTTTCCTCTTTAACTTGCGGGTATTGGAGTATTTTGTCTCAGCAATGAGAAAAGTAACTAAGACAGATGGAGAGACAGACAGACAGACAGACAGAATCAGAAAGAGGGAAAAAAGTATCAGCTCCTGGATAAACAAAATATTTGTTTTCAGGTTCTTGAGAATTTTTTCATGCTGTTTAAAAGCTTTTGCCCCATTATAATGTGTGGCCCTTCTACTCAAGGCTGGATAAGAATGTGTGTGACTTTGTTAGAAGTCACAGTTGAATTTGGCTATAATACGCTTGTACATAAGTGTGACTTAGAAAAGTGTTTATTTGAATCAAAATTTAATAAATGTTTCTTAAATAGGAAAAACTCATTAAGACCAAGCAGTTGACCTTGGGCTGGGTTGCTTTCTCTTCTAGAAAACATTTGTGGGTGTATCGTCAAATAAACAAGCACTTCTGAGAATGCTATTTTGTTCAAAGTTCATATTAATCAAGCTTTTCATATTGAAATATTTTTTCTACTTTTTATAAATGATGAAGCAAATTTTTTCTATGGTTCATGTATATGGTATAACACAGTAAGAACAAACAATTTATTCATTCTGTTGATGGACGTCTGGGTTACTTCCAGTGGTGGTTTTGTTTGTTTCTGCAGTGCGAAGGACTGAAATGAGGGACTTGAGCTTGCTAGGCAAACACTGTACCACTGAGACGCACATCCAGCCCGGCTTCCAGTTTTTGACTATGACAAATTAATGCTGATATAAGCATTTTTGTTTGTATGATCTGGTTGATCGCTCCTCTTCTCTCCTCCTCTCCTCTCCTCTCCTCTCCTCTCCTCTCTCCTCTCTCTCTGAGCCAGGGTCTTGCTATGTTGCCCCAGGCTCTCACATTCCTGGGCTCAAGTGATGCTGCCAGCTCAGCCTCCCCTGTAGCTGGGATTGCAGCTCTGGGTGGCTTCACTGCCCACACAAGTGTCAAAGATATGAACCCAGGAGCAGAGCTGCTGCTGGCTTGTAGAGTTTGCCCATCCCCAGCTTTACAGGGTGCTGCCAGGCTTTGTCCCATAGTGGCAGTAAGAATCCCATCAGCAGTGCATGCTGGTGTCTTATGGTGACACAAACCTTGTATCCTGCTCAGCCTTCTTCAACTGCTTCTTTCCCCCTTTTCTCTTTCTGAGCACCCAAACCTCACCTGGTCACCTGTTCCCTTTCAGGTTTGGATAAAATCCCCACAAGGACAGCTGCAGAGGACTCTGAGAAATGGCCTGGAAGCACAGAGGAGTGGACCACCTGATATAAACCTGGACCAAAGGAAAACAAGAGAAGCAAGGTGGAGGGGTGCCTCTCCCTTCCTTTCTCTGTTCTGGAGTGTAGCTCCTCACTGTGGCCCTTCCCAAATGCATGGCGATGTTTCTCTACCAACCTGCTGTATCTCTTCAAAGCTTGTTGCAACAATAATCAGCACAATAATTAATTGCATCGTTTTGCATCTTTAAATTTTTTTTATTTTAAAGAGAAAAAACCCAATAAAAACAATGATACAGAACTTCAAAACAAGATAATGAGAGATTAACAATGGTTAATATATTGTGTATTGTTGTCTTCAAAGTAGTTACTCAGATTTCAAGATATAGGCATGAAAAATTAGTCAAACAATATAAGCACAAACCATTCTTTTTAATGAACTAATAGAAATTAGTAGTATAATTATCTTAGCTATCTTGTGTATATATATATATATTTTTTTTTCTTTTCCCTTCCTTCTTTTCTGCTTTCCCCCATCCCAGTTGTTCTTTCCTTTTGAGCAGTTTCTTCCTCTTTCACAATATCTACTGTACATTTTGGATCTTATTTACTGTTTCAGTTTTTTACACTAGGGAGACAATATGATGTTTACACATATGAGTCTGATTTATTTCACTTATGAGTATGGTCTCAAGTTGCATCCATTTACCTATAAAGCCTCGAGTTTATTCTTCTTTATAGCTGAGTAGTACTCCATTGTATAAAAATACCACATCTTTTTTATTCATTCCTTGGTTGATGGGCATTTGGGTTGTTTTCAAGATTTAGCTATTATGAATTGTTTATCACCATGCACTACAGTCAAAATGGGTCAAAGATCTAAATATTAAAACAGAAACACTAAATCTACTAGAAGTAGGTAGGAATCTTGAAGACATAGAAGTAGGCAGAGAATTCATGAACAAAACGCAAACTGCACAGGAAGTACTTCAAAAAATCAACAGCTGGGATCTCACCTTATTAAAAAGTTTTTGCACATCAAAAGAAATCATCAACAGAGTGAAAAGACAACCCACAGAGTGGGAAAAAATTTTAGCCTATTGTCCCTCAGACAAAGGACTTCTATCTAGAACATATAAAGAACTGAAAAAAATCAGGTTCCCCAAATTCAAAGACCCAATCCAAAAATGAACATCTGAGATGAATACACACTTCTCAGATGAAGAAATACAAATGGCAAATAAATATATGAAAAAATATTCAACATCACTGGTCATTTGAGAGATGCAAATTAAAACAACACTGAGATTCCATCTCACCCCACAAAGAATGGCTATCATCAAGACATCAACCAATAACAAATGCTGGAGGGGCTGTGGGGAAAAAGAAACCCTTCTCTACTGTTGGTGGGAGTGTAGACTGGTACAACCACAGCGGAAATCAGTGTGGAGATTCCTCAAAAAACTAGGATTAGAGGTCCCATTTGACCCAGCTATTCCCCTCCTGGGTATTTTCCTAGAAGAACTAAAAATGTCATACCACAGCGATATACATATCGCATCTTTCCCTGCCTCACTTCTCCTCTTTCACCCTCACTGGCCTGTGCTTGCTCTTCCCATGAAAGGTGTTAGCATATTAACACCTTTCTCAGGCTCTGCTTTCAAGAGGATCCAGGTGAAAAAACCCCCGGTGCTGCACTTCCTCACAAGCTCTTGAAATTGTCAGGTTTTAGAAATTTTGCAATTTTGTGTGGTGCAGCTCATTGTGGTTTTAATTTACATTTTCCTAATTACCATTGAAGTTTGTCACATTAGCCATTGGATTCACACATTTGTGCTTAAGTTTTTTGATTTTATAAAAAAAATTTTGGAGACAGGCTGTTTCTATGTAGTTGAGGCAGGCCTTGAACTCACTATTTAAGCCAGGCTGGCCTTGAACTTGTGGCAGTCTTCCTGCCTCAGGCTCTGCAGTGCTGGGATTATAGGAGTGCACCTCCACACTCAGCATGACCTATTTAAAAATTTTGGTTGTCTTTTTTCTTTTCTCTCCTTTTCATTTCTTCTGTTCTCTTCTCTCTTTTCTTCTTTTTTTCATCTCCTCCTTTTCCTTTTTTCTTCAGTGCTGGGAATGAACTCAGGGTTTTAGAACTGAGCTACATCCCCAGCTTTTTAAAATTTTTTTATTTTGAGACAGGATCTCACTAAGTTGCTGAGTTTCTCAGGCTGGGCTTGAACTTGTTACCCTCCTACCTCAGCTCCCAGAGGGCTGTACTGGCATTACAGGCATGCACCACCACACCCAGCTTTTCTTTGTTTTTTTAAAAAATTGATTTATAAGATGTTCCAGGTAACTAATGCTATACAACAAATCACTCCAAAGCTTAATGGTATAAAACAGTCATTTTACTACGCTCATGGATTTTGTAGTTCATGAATTCAGACAGTAGACATGACTTACATCCAGTCTGTGATGTCTGGGGCTTCAGCTCCCTAGACACAGTCTGAGGGTGACTCAGTGTTTGAGGGGTGAAGTTCTTTGGGACATCTCACTAATGAGCTGGTATTGATTGTGGCTGTTGTCTGGCCCTCGAGGAGGGCAGTAGGCTGGAATAGCTTCAGGCCTCTCCTCCCTGTAACCTGTGCTTCTTCCAGCATGGGCCTCCATGTAGTTAGAATTCTTACCCAGCAGCCTAGGGCTTCAAAGGCAAGGAAGTAAACCAGGAAGGGCCTTGTGGCCTTGGGAGTTAGGCAGCAACATTTCCAGTGCATCGTTGTTCGCACCGTATCTCTAAAAGGAGCCGACACAGACCTCCACTCTCATGGGAACAGACCAAGGCCAATCGCAGATGAGAAAGTGGGATGGGAGGCTTTGCTGCAGGGTCTTTGGAGATACACCTGCCACATGCTGCTCTGTGTTTTCTGGATACCGATCCTTCATTGTTATATAGGCTGCAAATAATAAAGTTTCTCACTCTGAGGATTCTTTTCCTCAATGATGACTGGTGTGGAACAGAGGTTTATTTTAATTTAGTGAGAATTTAATAAAGCACAGCTTCATTCTCTCCAGAGAGGTCTGAATCTCAGCTTTGGGTTGGGGCCTCCCTTCTGAGTTTGCGCCTTTCCTGGGGCCCCACATTAGCTCTGGAGGTGATGGATCCACCTACACCTGCTGTGCTGTGTTCTCTACTCCTCTGGTGGTGTGGAGGACGCCATGTTAATCCCTTGCCACTAGTTACTAATTCTTTTTTAGAGCAACATAAAAAGATACATCTAAAAGAATTTTAAAGCAAAAAAAGAAGAGACCACATGTACTTGTAACAGTTCTTATTCTGATAATAAAATCCATGTACATGTTCCCCAAATGCCCAAATCAAGAGTATTCTCTCTCATCCTCAGTATGAGACATACTAACACTCAAAAACTACTTGAAACTGGGTTTGGTGGTGTATGCCTGTAACCCTAGCATTTAGGGAGGCTGAGGAAGGGGAGTGCAAGTTCCAGTCTAACCCGGGCCACTTGCAAGACTATTTCAAAATTTTAAAAAGGGCTAGAGATGTAGCTCGGGATGAAACCCTGGGTTCAATCCTCAGGACTGCAAAACAATAGCAGGAACAAAGCAATCTCACTCTGCTCTTGGAAAGACACTGTAGTTAGTAATTTTTTATGTTAAAATTTTCCCATTCAAATTACTGGCGTGGGGTGGAGGATGCCACGTTGCCCTCCCCCAGACCCACTTGTGAACCGTGCAGGTTGTGTAGGGGTGACTTCCCTAAATTGGCTTTTGGTTTGAATAGTGAGTCTGGCCAAGGCTGTGCACGTGTCCTCATGGAAGCAAGTGGGTGGCGTGTTGGGCTAGCACTGCTCCTCACCAATGGCCATAGCTGAGCCCAGGTAAGTGGGTCGTGAAACTGTGGGGCTAAGATATGAGGTAACATCTCTGCCAAAGCCTGTGTGACTCCAGAGAAAATTCCTTCCCAGAATTGACTACCAAACCGGTTACTCATTAACCACAACCTGAATATGGCTGTTCTGTTCCTTTTGCAAGAACACTTTGTTTCCTGTTTTACAAGCCTTGCTTGCCTAGCCACTTATCTAACACATTCAGCCATAATCCCCTCACCATTTTCCTCAATGTGAATATGATCAATAAATACTGAGGTTCTGGCTGCCTCATGGCCTTTTGTTCCCTGTGAACAACTGGCCATCCCAGATCCCCTTTGCATTGCCGTTTTGTCTCTTGCTCTTTCTTTTTGTCATGTACTGTAACATCTTGCAGGAAACTGGGGACTCACTGCAGGGGTCCCTGGTGATATGGTTTCTTCTTCCTGACTGACAGATCACTTGGAACTGATTTTCTGTATGGTATGGTACAATCCAACTTCATCTTTTCCAGTCAGATAGCTGGTTATCCCAGCTACCCCTATTTACCGAAAGGCTCATATTTCCCCATAGCTTTTCTGTGGCAGCTCTGTCATGTAGCAGCATCCATAGATGCCTGGGGCACCTATGTGTTATCCCAGTTTTCCATTGTTTGGGCCTGCACAAAGGCCACAGTCTGCCACATCTTAATTAGCCTATTTTGTGAGGAGTCCTGGTGTCTGGTAAAGTACATCTTCTACCATTTTTGTTTTCTTTGAAAGTATGTTGATTTTTTTTTTCTGTAGTGGGGATTAAACCAAGGGCCTTGGGCATACTAGGCAAGCACTATACCAATGGGCCCTATCCCCAGCCCAATTATGCTGGACTTTTATCAACTACATTTTTCTGCTTTAATGAGATGACCTCATATTTCTTCTTTAACTTATGGTACATCTTATTGATTTTTAAACTGTAAATCTGGCTGGATGTGGTGGCACATGCCTGTAATCCCAGCACTTGGGAGGCTGAAGCAGGAGGATCATTGTGAGTTGGAGGCCCGCTTGGGCTATGACGAAGTGGGTTCAAGGCCAGCCTAAACTGCATAGTGAGACCCTCTCTCGAAAAGATACCCCAGCCCCCGCCGCAGAAAGAAAACTCTAAATCTGTTTTGTTGTTGCTTCTTGAGAGACCCCATGTCTTCCCTTGTAAACAGTGGGAAACAATAGGTTGCCCCTGGTAAATAAGAAGTAAGGGCAATAAAGAAATTTAAGAGCAGACCTGCAGTCCTCCTGGCCCCAGCTCTATCTACACACCTGCACTGATCGTCCATGCAGCTTTGACTTCAAACACTTCATTTGGACCCTTTGAAACTGTGACCCCAACCCTAACCCTATATATACTTAGCTTCCCCTCCAGGTAGCTGCTGATATCCCTCCACGATGCCTGCTGTATGTAGGGGGAGTAAAATCTGATCTTTCCCACAGCCCCGGTCTCCGGGTGTTTCCTCACGCCACCATTACCTACCAGTTCTGTTGACTTTAATTCATGGTGGTTTATTTTCTCATGTGGTAGATTTACTTCTTCTTCTTCTTCTTTTTCTTCTTCTTCTTTTTTTTAAACTCAGGTCCATAAGTGTGCTAGGCAAGTGCTTACCAATGAGGTAAATTTTTTCCCATTTCTCCCTCCCTCCCTCCCTCCTTCCCCTCCCCTTCTCCCTGTCTCTGTCTCTGTCTCCTTCTCTCTGTGGTACAAGGCCCACAGTTTATGTGATCGTTTTTCCCCCAGTGCTAGGGGTTGAATACAGTACCAGGGCCTTCACACTGCTCTACATCCCCAGCTACTTTTATTTTGACACAGATTCTCATTAAGGTTCCCAGGCTGGCCTCAAACTTGCAATCTTCCTGCCTCAGCCTCGTGAGCCATTGGGATTACAGGTATGAGTCACCATGCCTGGTTAGATTTACTTTCTTGTTTGACTAAAATGAATCCATAAGATAAAAATCATATACATTTGGGGCAAGGGATGTAGCTCAGAGAGGGAGTGCTTGTCTAGCATGTGTGAAGCCCTGGGTTCAATCCCCAGTACTGGAGGAAAAATCATATAAATTTTAAACACAAATTCTTTCTGTTTGTTTGTTTGTTTTGTTTTATTTTTTTGAGTCAGAGTCTCATTATGTAGCCTAGGCTGGTCTCAAACTCGTGGCAATCTTCCTGCTTCAGCCTCTCGAGTGCTGGGATTACAGGGATGCGTCACCATGCCTGGTTTAACCACAGATTCTTTTTTTTTTCCCTTTATGTGGGTTCCGGGAGTCGAACTCAGGACCTTGCACTTGCCAGACAGGCGCTTATGCCGCTGAGCTATCTCACCGGCCCTAACCACAGATTCTTGAGAGGACAAGTTTGTGCTTAAAACTTAAAGCACTTCCCCATGGCAGCTTGGCTTCCATATGGGCATGTCACTGATTTTAGCTCTTTGTGTCTGTCATTATTATTGCTGTTCCGTGGACTCAAAGCGAGCATAGACAGATTTCCCTTGTTATCCCCCAGCCTTCTTTAGGCCTGTGTGGGTTTGATTTGATGAAACAGCAGCCATTTTGAGTCACAACCAAAATGATTGCTCCAGAGTAATCCTAGCTGGTTTTTCCTTCATAGTTTCCCAGCAAACTATAAATAGACAAAAACATTAGAGCAGTATGTGGAGCTTTACAATCTGATCCTGGCTCCAGGAATGTGCCTGACTCTAATATTAGCTTAAGATAAACCAGGTACATTCCAATTTGGATGAAATCACTTTTGTCCTAACCAAATTACATTCCTCTCCTTCTGGCCCAAACTGCAGGGATCCAACTGGTCTTGCTGTGACCCAGGACCCTGCTTCTACTATATGTTCTCCCAATAACTTGTACTCTGCAATCCTGGACCTGTCTGCTTCTCTTTTTTCGGTGTCATGTCACCTTGAAGCTGGTTTTCATGCAGTAGAACAGGGTTGATCTGAAACAAGGGCCAACACTTGCTTCTTATTTTCCATAATGTGGTTTATTCTCCAAAGCTCCCGTTTCTGGTATTAGCATTTCCCTTGTGGTGGCCTGGCATTCAGGCAGGCATATCACTGATTTCAGCTCTTTGTGTCTGTTTTAGGCCCCTAGAGATTTCCCTTAGTTTCTCATCATCCTATCAGAGCCTGTGAATATATATTTGTTGAAACTTACCCAGTATTGATATATTTTTAAGCAGGAGCCTTTTCAAAATAGCTAGTGAGCTGTACTTCTGGTGGCAGAAGAATTTTTGTTGTGATATCTTCTATTATATGTGACATTATCAACTTGTTCTAAAATGTTTGATAATTTTTCTTAATGAACCTGGCAATACCGTCTACTTGGGAAGTTAATGTCCAAAGCCTTTCCACTTCAGTTATTTCTCTGAGACTCTATAGTTTTGCTTAGGGGAGAGACTAGAAGTGGTGCATAACCAGAATAATATCTCCATAATTACATAAGGCAGACCAATTTCTTGGGAATGAAAATAAGTTCTTGTACCACCGATGAAATAAGTCCCAATAAATGATCACCAAGAGTCTAATTGGCTAATTGAACAACTGAATAGTGGGAGATTAAAATACAGTGACATATTGAACTCAAGGAAATATCATAAGGATTAATACAACATTCATTATAATTACACTGACTATTGCCCACAGAAACTAATCCATTTTGAATGAAACGTTCAAACCCTTTAATGGTGGAGGCTATTTGCGGAAAGAGTGTGGAAATGTTGGAAGTTACACTGGGGAATAATGTGCATTAGGAGGGTTTTATTGGTCAGAAACAACCTTTTTGTGTTCCAGGCTTCAAAATTATCCCTACTGGAGGGATACTGTCTTGTGAGAACTGATCCAACACTGAGGGATAGTTTTCTTTCTTTTTTTTTTTTCCCTTCTTTCTTTCTTCATTTTCGTTTTAATGAACAGAAAGAATAGTTTAAGGACAGCATTGTTTTTTGTTTTTTGGAAACAGGGACTCACTGTGTAGTTTAGGCTGGCCTCGAACTCACTCTGTGGCCCAGGCTAGCCTCAAACTTGTGGTGATGTTGGGATTACAGGCGTGCGCCACCATGATGGGTGATGGCAATGTTTTTATACCTGGATATCTGACACACAAAAGCCATAAAATAGTAATAAAAAAAAAAAGATTTTTTTTGAGACAGGGTCTTGCTAGGTAGTCCAGGCTGGCCTGGAATTCATAGCAATCCTCCTGCCTCACCCTCCCAAGTGCTGGGATTATGAGTGAGTGCCACCACACTCTGCATACAATGATAATCAGACAAAGGTCTATCAATCGCTTGGGATTTTTTCTTAATCTTTCCCAGTCTTTTGAATTTCTCAGTCCTTTTCTTTTGGGAATGGATGGTTCCTGTCAGTTTGGAATGGCATGATTTCTGTACTTTAGATATGAGATACCCTCTCCCACCAAAAAAGAGACCCCAAACCAAACCAGAGCATTTGGAACGGGCAGTGTGGCCACCACTGTGGTGCTTGTCTGTTAGAGCCAAACTTGTCATGATTTGGTCTCCTCACAAAGCAGAGGGACCAGCACACTCACTTTGTCTTTAAACATTTGAGATAAGAATTGAGTAAGGTTCTTTCCCTCATTTTTTCAAATAAAAAATATTACTAATTTACTTGAATTTTTCCTTGCAGAGGAGAGATTAGTGACAGAATTATTCTCTATAAAATTATAACCTCTTACATCAAAACTTACTTGTTCAAAGCCAGGCATGGTGGCACATGCCTGTAATCTCAGTGCTCAGGAAGCTGAGGCAGGAGGATCAGCATGAGATTGAGGCCAGCCTAGGCTACATAGTGTGTTGAAAGCCAGCCTGAACTATCTAGTAGTACCCTGTCTCAAAAAACCAAAACTGCTTGTTCAGCCCCCTTGGTTAGGATAAGTATTAGTTAGTATCCAGAGAGCAAATAAGTCATTATTAAAATGTCCAGCAAGTTGCTGTAAGGCTATGAATCCATGGAATAGGCATAAGATGCTGCATGTGGGAGTGGGGATGGGACAGACAGCTTCTGACGGTGGGATGCCTGGACCAGGCATGTGGGGGATGCCTTTGGGATGGTCCTTTCTTGAGAAGATCAAGTGAGGCTTCTTTCCCCCAGTTATCTCCCTGGATTGTCAGTCTCTACTTTCTAGATTGTAACTCAGTTTCACCAGGGCGGTTGTTTAGTCTTCTTGGTTCTGTAAGTAGAAAGTTTACAGAACATAAACAAGACTTTGTAATAATGTAGTGAAATGCTGTTTTAGACCCACGTGTTGTCCAAGCAGACGCCCCCCTGTGTGTAGGAAGGAGTTTCACAGCCTGTCCGGTGCCCTTGGCTGTAGATCTCAAGGTCTTGAGAATTATGAGCAAGACATCTGGCCGCTATGGTCCACATATTTTGCCAATTTCTTTTTCAAAATCTCCATTTTGGCTGTCTACCTTCCTGAGCTAATCCTAGGTGATGTGACCAGCATAGGATTAGTGTGTCTGTGACACTTTGTACATTTTCTTATAATTTGGCCTGAAAACTGAGGGCTGTATCACTGAGGGTTAAAATGGCCTAAATCAGAGAATAAAGCTCCTTAAAAGTCTTTGATTTATAGTGACAGGGTATGCCTTTGTGTGTGATTGAGTTTCTATTCTGCAATCGTACATGAATGGCTGGGCATGGTGGTGAATGGCTGTAATCTCAGCATTTGGGAGGCTGAGGCAGGAGGATTACTGTGAGTTTGAGGCCAGCTTGAGCTACAAAGTGTGTTCAAGGCCAGTCTGAACTATATAGTGAGATCCTGTCTCAAAAATAAAAAAAAAAAAAAAAAAAAAAAACCAAAACCCAAAAAACAAAACACAACACACACAAACACACAAATGAAAACAAAAACAAAACATCTACCGAGGCAAAATCGAACGGACATTTCTTTGACGGGTTAAACACAACTTAAATATTTACAAATATCCTTTGTGGTAGATGGTGAGCTACTCATCTTTATGGGAAAATTGGCATTCCTGTTCACTCATTCAGTGAATATTATATTCTAGGGGCATTGGGGATAAAATGGTAACTAAAGAAAGCAAAAATTCCTTCCTTCATGAAGCTCACATTCTTTTTTTTTTTTTTTTTTTTTGTGGGTACCGGGGGTTGACCTCAGGACCTTGCGCTTGCAAGCAGGCGCTTGTGCCGCTGAGCGATATCACCGGCCCTTTTTTCATATGTGGGTTCCGGGAGTTGAACTTGGGCCCTTGCGCTTGCCAGGCAGGCGCTTACGCCACTGAGCCATCTCACCGGCCCGAAGCTCACATTCGTTTTTGTTTGTTTTTAATTTTTTTTTTCAGGGCTGTGTATGTAGCTCAGTAGAGCACTTGCTTAGTGTGTGCAGGGCCATTGGTTCAATCCCAAGTACCACCAAAATAAATAAAGGAATAAAATGGGTGCAGGAAAATTATATATATTTATGGGCACCATGTGATGTTTTAATACATGTATATACTGTGTAATGTTCAAATTAGGGTAATAGCTATTTCTTCAAATGTTTAACATTTCTTTGTAGCTAAAACATTCGAAATCATTTCTTTTACCTTCCTTGAAATATACAGCACATTATTATTATGTATAGTCTCCACATGTTATGGCTTGTGTTTAGCTGTCCCCCCACAGCCGTATGTGGTCACAGGTGGGGCTTCAGAAGTGGCTGGATCTAGAGTGTGTGATGCTGGGATCAAGGGTGTGTGGTTACTAGATTAGTCCACTGATTGGTTTGGCATAGTACTGTGTATGGATAATGGGAAGGCCTTCCTTGGGTGTGAGTGCTACCCATCCTAAGGGCATGTAGCGTGGACAGAATATAAGGGACAAAAAGAGGGCTGCTGACTTCCCTTGTTGCTTTGCTACTTTGTCACTTGCTGTAACTGCTGCTTCTTCTCTACTTCACTGCTTTGCTGCCTTCTGTGATGCCACGAACGCTTTCTCCTCTGTGATGCCCCTCTGTCATGCCCCCTGCCTTGGAGCCAGCCAGGTACGAACTGAACCCTCTACAAACTGTGAGCTAAATAAACCTTTGCTCCTTTAACTTTGGTTGTCAAGTATTTTGTCTCAGTAATAAGAAAAAGTAACTAAGACATGATAGATCACTTTCAAATTGGGAAGACAGAAAATAACCAAGGTATAAAAGTGATAAGTAGTTCTCAGTGCTAATGAAAAAAATAAAACAAGGAAAGCAGATAAAACAATATGTATGTGTCGATGGACGTGGCAGTGCATACGTGTAATCCCAGGACTCTGGGAAGCTGAGGCAGGATAATTGCAAGTTTGAGGCCAGCCTGGGCAATTTAGCAACTTAGCAATAAAGTGAGGCCCTACCGAGGAAAAACACCATACCCAAACACAAGTCACAGAGAGATATTTGCAATACATAGAAGCTATAAGAGTGTCACAAGCCAGGCGTGGTGGTGCATGTCTGTAATCCCAGTACTCTCAGAGGCTGGTGCAGGAAGATGGCAAGTTCGAGCCCAGCTTCGGCAATTTATTGAAACCATCTCAAAAAAAGGCTGGAAATGTAGTTCAGTGAGAGGGGCCTGGGTGCAGGGATGAACACCTGTGGAAGGAAGGGGCAAGCAGGAAGGACCTGAACTGGGAGGTGCCTCACAGAGCCTCAGCCATCCTGTGGGGAGCTCTGGAGCAGACATTGCACCTCAAAGTGTTCTAAGTTAGGACTTTACATCCTGCCACCGCCCCACCTCCCCACCCCAGGGCAGTCACCAGATGAGATCGTTGGGATGCTATGGCAGATCCTTAAACAGCTGACAGCTGGAGACCACCTGCCTTCCCACTCCCGCTCTTCCTTGAAGGAGGACCCCGGCCCTGTGTCCACTTCAAAGAGACTCATTTTATTTTGCATACATGAAGACCTTGTACAAATCAATATGAACTTCTGGGTTGCAGAGGATAACAAGGTGGAAAGTTAATGTTCTACCACAGGCTCAGGCGTTGCTGTCTGAATTTTAATCTCTTCACATTCCAAATAATAGCAGAGAATAAGGGTCAGCAAACTGTGTCCTTTGGGCCAGGACACTGTTATTGTAAATAAAGATTTATTGGAACAATACTACATCCACTTATTCACACATTGTCTTTATGGCTGCTTTCATGTCTCAGTGGAAGGCTGAGAGAGGTAGTATGGCTTGCAAGCCTAAAATCTGTATGATGTGGCTTTTTAGGAAAAGTTCAGCTGGGTGTGGTGGTGCAAACCTATAATCTCAGCACTCAGGAGGCTGAGGCAGGAGGATGGCTGTGAGTTCGAGGCCAGCCTGGACTACATAGTGAGACCCTGTCTCAAAAAAAAAAAAAAAAAAAAGAAAAGTTCAACCAGGCATGGTGGCTCACACTTGTAATCCCAGCACTCAGAAAGGCTGAGAAAGGAGTATCAAAAGTCTGATCCTGGCCTGGACAATTCAGCTACTTAGGAGAGTGCTGTGTGAGGCCTGTGTGTGAAAGAAAGGCTGGTGCCCTGGGTGGTAAAGAAGAATTGACCAATAGTCAAGGAATAGGAAGGGGTTTACTGAGACATTGCAAGAGAGCAGCAGGCAAGTCCAAGACAGGTTTGCACCATTAGGGTGAAAGGCCGAGGTTTTTCTATTTGACTTTAACATGGGAGGGGGTCTAGAAACGTCACCCAGGAGCGCTTTCATCAGGTCACAGTGCGTCCACTGTCCATCCTCCTCAGTTATCAGGGCGGCAGGTGCGGTGTGAAGACGGATGTGATGTCCTTGTTCAACAGGGTCCAGGGTGTTGCTAGAAACAGTCCTTCCAGGTAAAATTAGTTAACAAATATGTAAAGGTTAAGGTTAGTGGGCCGGTGAGATGGCTCAGCGGCGTAAGCGCCTGCCTGGCAAGCGTGAGGGCCCGAGTTCGACTCCCGGAACCCACATGTGAAAAAAGGGCCGGCGATATCGCTCAGCAGCACGGGCGCCTGCTGGCGCATGAGGTCCTGAGGTCGACCCCCGGTACCCACACACACAAAAAAAAGATTAAGGTTAGTGATCAAGAAGGTCAGAGTAGGGCCGGTGAGATGGCTCAGCGGCGTAAGCGCCTGCCTTGCAAGCGCGAGGGCCCGAGTTCGACTCCCGGAACCCACATACGAAAAAGGGGCCGGTGATATCGCTCAGTGGCACGGGTGCCTGTTGGCGCGCGAGGTCCTGAGGTCGTCCCCCTGGTACCCACAAAAAAAAAAAAAAAAAAAGAAGGTCAGAGTAAAATATATGCATTCGTATTTGGAAGGGACTTTCGACGTTACATGGGAGGGGAAGAAATGGTATTTTTTAAGACATGGCAAACAGCGAGATTGTCTAGTGATGCATGCATAGTTCTTGTGTGTGGCTTACAAGGTGGACAGTTAATGTTCTACTACAGGCTCATCGCTCAACTGCAAGGTGGCCTTTAAAGAAACAATGTTAAATAACCATGATTCCCCATAGGGAGCTGGCGCTGCAGAGGCCCTGGATTCAATCCTTAATATCACAAGTGAAAGAGAGGGATAGAGGGGGTGGAGAGAGAGAGAGAGATAGAAAGTTTGGCTGAGTGTGGTGGCATATGCCTATAATCCCAGCACTCTGGCAGGCTGAGGTAGCAGGATTGCAAATTCCAGGTCAGCCTGGGCAATTTAGTGAGACCTTATTTCAAAACAAAAAATAGGAAGGGCTAGGATGTATGTAGCTCAGTGCTTTTGGAGTTCAATCCCCAATACATTTAAAGAAAGGAAGGAAGGGAAAGGGAAGGGAAGGGTAGAAGAGAGAAGGAAGGACGGAAGGAAGGAAGGGAAAAAAAGAAAGAAAATTTTACTGAGCATAGCCAGAAGATAAAGAATTTCCAAACTTTAAGTTACTTATATATAAGTAGAAAAATAAACACTGAATTTCAGTCAGATACATATCTGTCACAATCCTGTCACAATGCCTGTAAATCGTGGCGAGGAAGGCAGCCGTGGTAAAGCTGTGTGAAGAGGAGAGGCGGCAGCTTACAGCAGGTCATTGATGGAGCTGAAATCACTGTGGGAAAGAGAAAGTGGCAAATACTGAAAAGGAATCCTGGTAAATCAGAGTACTGACACAGGGGGGTTTCAAAAGGCACCGCAGAAAGAAAAGAAAAAAGAAAGGCACTGCAGGACTCCAGGAGCAGTGTCAGGAAGGCAACGCTTCTGCAAGAGCAGAAGGCAAGAAAGGAAAGGAGAGGCACCCTTTAAACATGAGAGAGTCAGAGGGAAGGAATCACAAGGGAAATGTAGGGCATACACTATAATCAGAACCAAAAAGTTTGCAAAACCTCCCACCACACACACACAGCTGTGCATTAAAGCAGCTGTTCTCAAACATTTTTGGTGTCAGGACTTTATCACACGCTTAAAATCTGAGTACCTTGTAGAACTTTTATATTTGTGGGTTACAGCTATTAAGATTTATTATATTCAATATTAAAACAAAGATTTAAAAATATTTTAGAAGTTAATCTAAAAGCAATAACAAACCTATTTCATACTAACATAAGTAATTTTTAATGAAAAATAACAATTTTTGATTAAAATTACTATAACAATTTTTGATTAAAAATTACTATATTTTGAAAAACAAAACATTTCCTGAGAAGACTGGGATTGCTTTACAGTTTTGCAAATATCTTCAATGTCTGGCTAAAGAGAAGACAGCTGGATTCTCGTATCTGTACATCTACATTCAATCAGCTGCAGAATCACATGTCATGAAATACCTAGAAAACTACCCTTGTGAGAGAATGAGAGTGAAAAAGGTAAGTAAAATTTTGGTGTTATTATTAAAATAGTTTTGACTTTGTAGCTATCTGAAAGGCTTTGGGGGCCCATGGAGAACAGTTGCATTTTTTTGGTTTGTTTTGTTTTTGAGACAGGGTCTCACTGTGTAGCTCAGGCTGGCCTCAAACTCGAGGTGATCCTCCTGCCTCAGCCTCCTGAGTGCTGGGATTATAGGTGTGCACCACCACACTTGGCTTGAGAACAGCATGCTGCATTTTAACAAAACATAAAAGAAATCTGCCTAGTGTGGTGCACACACCTGCAATCCCAGCTACTTGAGAGACTGTGGCAGGAGGATCTGGGCTATACAGCAAGACCCCGTCTCAAAGTAATAATAAAAAAGCCTGGGGATGCAGCAGAGTGGTAGAGTGCTTGTTTAGCAAGTACTAAGCCCTAGGTTCAATCCCTAGAGCTAAACCAAATGAAAACCAAACCACCCCAAACTGTACTTCACTATACTGACAGCAGGGGGCACCATTGCACTAAGAATCTTGGAAACCATCCTCTGCAAAAAGTTAACAAATGAAACATTAAACTGAAACAAAGTTTCTGTAAGAAAATAGAAAATGAGAATCAAAATAGTGGAACGTTTCTACATCCTCCCTCCCAAACTGCCATGAAACAAAAGATAACTGTAGCACAGCACACCAAACTGAATTGTCTTCAAACAGACATTTGAGGATATGAAAATGATCTGGAAATAGAAAGTCAAAAAAATAAAACCAAGTGGAGCGTGGTGATGCACCCCTGTAATTCCAGCACTCGTGAGGCTGAGGCAGGAAGATCATGTTTGAGGCCAGTCTGGATTACCTAGTGAGATCCTAGCTCAAATAAAACAAACACAAACACCCCCCCCATCAGAAAGGGATATCTTCCCTCCTCCAAAGAATGAACGATGAGTTTATTGAACTCAAGAAAGAAGAAAAAAGCAAAATTATTTCTGAAATGAAGACTAAATTATAAAGTACCCAAGGAAGGATAAACTCAGATGGAAATAAAATAAAAAGGATAGCTGGCTGTGGTGGTGCGTGCCTGTAATCCCAGCACTTGGGAGGCTGAGGCAGGAGGATCACCATGAGTTTGAGGCCAGCCTGGGCTATGTAGCAAAACCTTGTCTCCAAAAATAAAATATACAATACAATACAATCTATAAAAATGAAACAAAGGATTAAGTACTGGGAATAAAAACTTCATCTCTGCCAACCTTGGTCCAGCTGGTTGGGGGCTGCAGATTAAGTGGCAATCCTCAGACTAACAGCAGAAAAACATGATGCACGTGGGAGTAGCCCCTGCAGCTGGGGTAAAGGCTTAGATACAGGCCTTAACCCAGAAATCACAGGGGTGGTGGTGGTGGTGAGGTCAGGGCTTCCAAGGATGGAGGTTTCTGATGAGGCTTGTTCACATAAGATTTTCTTTTCTTTTTTTAAGAGCTCTTTTCTTTTGTGATTGCTAGCTGTGAACCTGTCTTCAAGGTCTGAAAGTATATCTTTAGTTTCATTCAAGCAGTTTTGCCAGCTTTCAATGGAATTTTTAATTTCCTGGATATCTCTTTGACTATGTTTCATGCGTTTTATTTCTTTCCTATATTGTTTATTCAAGGTTTCCATCATTTTCCTATGCTCCTCAATTTTTTATCTATGTCTTCTCTAGCTATGCTGAGCAATTCCTTCATTATAGTTGTCATTTCTTTTTTTACCTGAGAGATTATTTCTGATATATAGCCTGATGGATTTGTTTCTTCACTTTGCTTGCTATCTTTTCAGAAATTTCAGGTGCGTCTCTTCCAATTTCTTTTATGTCAAAGTCTCCTGCACTTGCTCTGGGTGAGCTGGAGGTCTGAGATTACATTTTTCTTTGTCTTGTCATTTTCTATTTCAAAAAAAGTTTTGTTTTTATTTTTTTTAATATGCAGGTACTGAAAGTCAAACTCAGGACCTTGTGCTTGCCAGGCAGGCGCTTATGCTGCTGAGCTATATCACCGGCCCTCAAAAAAAGTTAAAAAAAATTTTTTTCGATGATGATCCTTGTGAGTTTTTGTAGTAGGTAGCTACATCACTAGTATCAAGGCCTCTCTAGGAAAAGTCTGTTCTTCAGGGATGTCTTCTGTGTGTAGGAGATTCTTAGTTTGTGTCTGTCCCAGGATCCTACCTTCCCAATTGAGAGTGGGATGTTGGTATCTGTTTGGCTCCATCCCCAGTCCTTTGGTGTTAGGCTGTGGTGAGGTTATTACCTGAGAGCTTACCAGTATTGTTACAGAAGGGAGAACAACTGATTAAACAGATATGACATCTTAGCCAAAATAGTACAATTAGCAATAGCAATAGCATCAAGCACAATTTAGAAACTGACCAATTTTGGTAACTGTTGATTTTGTACTTCAGACCATAGGAGCAGAGTCTACAGTTATATAACAGAACCAATTGTAAATTAGGAGTTTGGGGCCGTTGAGATAGCTCAGCGGCATAAGCACCTGCCTGGCAAGCGTGAGGTCCTGAGTTCAACTCCCGGTACCCACATAAAGGAAAAAAAAATGGGCTGGTGATATCGCTCAGTAGAATAAGCGCCTGCTGGCAAGCATGAGGTCCTGAGTTTGACTCCTGGTACCCACATAAAAAAAAAATTAGGAGTTTGTAGGCAAAGTGTTTCCCCTTGGTAGAGTAGTTTTACTTGGTGGCAGGGAAATTTAGGGAAGATAGTGTATAAAACAAACATAACTGGAAAGGAGGTAGAAACAAAGCTGGAGGACAAAGGATGATTATGCAAGGTTTGGGAAACTAGAAAAGGGGGTAGAAAAGAAAGAAAGGAGGGGTATTTGAGGGATTATCTGAACTTGATCTTTGGGCTTGGGGGATAGGATTAGTTTTCTGTGGCTGGAGTTTTCCCCAGCTGTTTAGAAAAGAGAGAAAAAAAGAAAGAAAGGAGAAGAAAGAAGAAAGAAGAAAAAACAAAACAAAACAAAAAAGAAAAAAAAAAACAAAAAAATTGAGAAAAAAAAGAAGGGAGAAGAAAGTAAGACAAAACCAAAAATAAATAAAGATAAAATAAAATAAAATTAATTAAAAAAAGAAATAAAAAAAGAAGGCCACCCCACCCACTTGCTTCTATTCAATGTGTCTTTGTCTCTAAGCACAACACTGGTTTGCCTAACTTACCATCTGTTGGTTCGTATTTTAGTCTTTTCAATCTTGCTAGTGTCGCCTGTCCATCATGTGCACCCGGGTCAGGATCCTCCTGTGTGGCTGGCGTTCCCCTGGTCGCTGGTCCCATGGTGTAGGGGAAGGGCCAACCGCCTGGATTCCTCTAGGGGCCGGTTGCTGAGTCCTGGATTCTTCCCGGGCTGATTAGCCTGGGAGTATTGATGTGGATCAACTATTGGCTCATATTGTTACTGTGGCTTCAGACTTTTCCAGGCTGCTAGTACCACCTGTCCATCATGTGTGCCCCAGTCCGGGCGTACTGTGTAATCTGCAATCTCGCAGGCCTGCTGGGGCCCTCTGGATGGAGGGAGGGGTCCAGCATGTCTTTAAAAGAATAAACAAAGATCCTGTTATCAAAATTGTCAGTTGCTTTGGTAACCATGTATTACCAAGTGTGTGTGTGTCACCCCATGTCTCCTGTTCTTTATGAAGTACTGGGAGACTTGATAACCTTGTACTTTGGTGTCAGCTTCTCGGCAGGGAGGCCCGGCAGGGTGGCAGGGCAACATGCTCAGTACCATGGGATGCAGGAGGTCACGCTGTGAGGAGACCAGAGACCCTTGGAAAGGATTGGCGAGACCACAGGTTTTGATTCTCCTCTGTCTGGTGGGAAACCTTTCTCCGGTCTGTGGCCCCTGAGCTGGAGCAGAGGGACAGTGGGGAGATGAGGCCTCTGACACCATCCGCAGAGGGCCCTGGGGTGGCCGGTGACCAGTACTGCAACCGGACTCCCACTGTGCACTGCCAAAGACATGGCTGGGTGATTCGGGACCTCCACAGGATCTCAGTCCCAGGATGAGAGCAGGACGCCTCCGCTGTCTGCAGCCTTCCAGGCAAGGAAGCGCAAGCCCCGGTGCCCCTGGCCCTGACCCCACCTCTCAAGGCCCTTAGGACACGGCCTGGAGACCCCAGGGCCCAGGAGCTGTGCGGCACCATGGTCGCAGGGCCAGGAGCACTAGGAAGATGGTGCTGGATGAGCTGGGGCTCAAGCTCACTTTCAGAGTGATGATCACCATTGCTTTTTCCCATAAAGTTTATAAATTGCCCAGTCTAATACAAAAACAAAAACAAAAACGACTAAAGCCAGGCATGGTGACACATACCTGTAATCCCAGCACTCAGGAGGCTGAGGCAGGAGGATCACTGTGAATTCAAGGCCAGCTTGGGATCCATAGTGAGTTCAAGGCCACCCTGAATTACACAGCAAGACCCTGCCTCAAACAAACAAACAAACAAACAAACAAACAAACAAACCCAAACAAAAAGAATACAAGTAGCAACAAGTTCATCTAGTGCCCAGATCTTGATTTTTTGGTCCTTATTTTATTTTTGCAGTACTGGAAATTGAACCCAGAACCCTGAGACTATTAGGCAAGTGCTCTACCACTGAACTAAATTTCCAGCCTCTGATCTTCATTTTTTTTTTTTTTTTTTTTTTGTGGGTACCAGGGGGTCGACCTCAGGACCTCGTGCGCCAGCGGGCGCCCATGCCGCTGAGCGATATCACCGGCCCCATTTTTGTATGTGGGATCCGGGAGTTGAACTCGGGCCCTCGCGCTTGCCAGGCAGGCGCTTAAGCCGCTGAGCCATCTCACCGGCCCCTGATCTTCATTTTTAAATCCATACCAGAGCTGGGCATGGTGGCACAGGCCTGTAGTGCCAGCACTCAGGAGGTTGAGGCAGGAGGATTGCTGCAAGTTTGAGGCCAGCCTGGGCTACACAGTATATTCAAGGCCAGTTTGAACTACATAGCAAGACCCTGTCAAAAAAAAAAAAAAATCCATACTAGAAGGAACCCAGGCTCTAAGGCTGGTGGGTAGGAAAGCAACACGAGCTTAGAATATCTTCTTGTGACAGAAATTAAGACAATATTCGAAGAATGATGGCAACATGCCAAAAGTACACAGGAGCTGGCTTGAAGGGGCTTCCACTGGTCAAATGTGCAATAATTAGGGCATCAAAATATGAGAATAATGGATTACAATCCACTGAGTAAAATAAGAACCCATGAGTCCATGCTAGTAAATGAGTGATAAGAGAGAAGAGGGCTGAGAATGCAGTTCAGTGGCAGAGCACTTGCCTGGCACGCACAGGACCCCGGGTTCGATCTCTAGAAAGATGTGCGTACATACACAAACACACTCCTCTTCACAGTGGAATGCCTACTGAAAAGTGTACCTCGGTAATGTCACAGGAAATCATTCTCTCGCAACCATTATAGCAATACTTGATTCAGGCAAGAATCATCAATGTATGTATTAAAACTAGTAGGTGAGGGGGCTGGTGAGATGGCTCAGCGGCGTAAGCGCCTGACTGGCAAGTGTGAGGGCCCGAGTTCGACTCCCAGAGCCCACATATGAAAAAAGGGCTGGTGATATCGCTCAGCGGCACGGGCACCTGCTGGCGTGCCAGGTCCTGAGGTCGACCCTCGGTACCCACATAAAAAAAAACAAAACCACCTAGTGGGTGAGAAGGTTCTTCCCCACAAAGCAATGATTGTGAAAGGAAATAGTAACTTTCTAACTATTGGAGGATTTTTCAGCTATCTTTTAGTTATCGCTATCGAGTTTAATTTTGGGCTCAGAGCAGATGTTGTATGATTTTGTTTTTGTTTGTTTGCAGTACTGGGGACTGAACCCAGGGCTTTTACACTGAGCTACAGTTCCAGACCCTTTTATTTTTTCTTTTCTTTTCTTTTCTTTATTTATTTATTGTTGAGATAGGGTCTCACTCTGTAATTCAAGCTGGGCTTGAACTCACTATCTAACCCAGGCTGGCCTGGAACTCACAACAATCCTGCCTCAGCCTCCTGAGTGCAGGTGTGTACTACCATACCTAGCTTTATTTTTTATTTTGAGGTGGGTTCTCACTAAATTGCCCCTGGTGGGCTCAAAATTATGATCTTCATGCCTCAGCCTCCCAGAGTGCTGGAATTACAGACATGCACCACACACCTGGCTTCTATTTTAGAAATTTGAGGTGTGTGTTTTGGCCCACAATGTGGTCTATCTTAGTGAATATTCTATGTGATGTTGAGAAGATTGTTGGGTGAACTAGTCTATAGATGTTTGTTATTTTCAGTCTATTTATGGTGGTATTGAGTTCAAGTATGTCTGTACTGATTTCCTGCCTGCTGTACGTGGTTTTTTTTTGTTTGTTTTCCCCCAGTGTTAGGGATTGAACTCAGGGCCTTGAACATGTTAGGAAGCACTCTATTACTGAGTTACATTGCTAGACCTAAATCTGTCCATTTTCGATCTGTGTTGAAGTGTCGGACAGCAGCGAATCAATCTATTTCTCTTTGCAATTCTATCATGTATTTTGTTTTTGCTTTTGTTTTTATTATTTATTTTCCTTGTGTATTTTTTCATTTTTTCCTTATTTCCCTTCCTTCCCTCCTTCCTTCCTCCCTCCCTTCCTTTCTTCCTTCCTTTTTTTGAGATGGGAGTCTCAAAAGTTGATATTGAATTTCTGGCTCAAGTAATTCTCCTGCCTTAGCTTTCTGAGTTCTGGGACTACAGGCCTATGCCACCACACCAGAGTCTTCAGGTATTCTGATGCCTGTTGTTAGGCACATATGAATTAAGAATAGTTATATCGGGCCAGTAAGATGGCTCAGTGGTGTAAGCACCTGCCTGGCAAACACGAGGGCCCAAGTTCGACTCCCAGAACCCACATACCAAAAAAGGGCCGGTGATATTGCTCAGTGGCATGGGCGCCTGCTGGCGCATGAGGTCCTGAGGTCAACCTCCGGTACCCACAAAAAAAAAAAAAAAAAGAATAGTTATATTGACCTGGTATAGTAATTCCAGT
Organism: Erethizon dorsatum; assembly: GCA_028451465.1. NCBI lineage: Eukaryota > Metazoa > Chordata > Mammalia > Rodentia > Erethizontidae > Erethizon > Erethizon dorsatum. The sequence continues at coordinate 99,576,114 of CM051827.1, read as the reverse complement.
ACTATGGGAGGCTGAGACAGGAGTTTTGCATGTTTGAGCCCAGCTTGGACAATTCAGTGACTTAGTGGGACCTTGTCTTAAAATGAAAAAACTAAAAAGGACCAGGGGGATAGCTCAGTGTGAAGGCCTTGGGTTCAACCCCCAATATCAAAGAAAAAAAAGCTGGGGGTGGTGGCCCATATATTTGGGTCTTATGTTTGATCCACTATGAAAACCTCTGTCCTTTTTTGGGGTGGTTTGAGACAGGGTCTTGATATGTAGTGCAGACTGGCCTTGAACTCACTTATATAGCCCAGGCCAGCCTCAAACTCACAGTGATCCTCCTGCCTCAGCTTCTCAAGTACTGGGATTACAGGTGTGTTCCACAACGCCCTACTCAAAATAACCTCTGTTTTTTAATTGAAGTATAATTTATTTTTTATTTTTACTTTTTTTGTCTTTTTGAGACAGAGTCTCACTATGCAATTCAGGCTGGACTTGAACTCATTTTGTATCCCAGGTTGGCCTCAAACTCACATTGATGCTCCTGCCTCAGCCTCCCAAGTGCTGGGATTACAGGTGTGTGCCACCACGCCCGGCACTAATTGAAGTATATTTAAATTGACTTGCTATTTAAAGTGATTATTTATGTATAGTCATGCAGAATACATTACCAGAAACACATTATTAGGTGATTTTATTATTGTACAAACATCATAGATTATACTTACACAGACTAAGACAGGTACAATGTCACTAGGTGAGTTTTTAAAAATGGTACTGGGGATTGAATCCAGGGGCTACTGAGCTAGACTCCCTCACTTTTTCATCTTTTTATTTTGAGATAAGTTCTCATTAAATTGCTCAGGTTGACCTTCAAATTTCTATTCTCCTGCTCCAGCCTCTCCAGCAGCTGGGATTATGGGGCTAGGTGCTATCTTATTGTAGCAGACCCCCCCCCCCCAAGTATACCTTAGTTGCCCAGGTGACAGTTCCTGTTCCAGTTCTGGTTGCTTTTGTCTCTTAGAAACTGCTGGTCACTGTGATGCATAGCTGGTCACTATGATACATATTATAAGAACCAATCAAATATAGCCAAGTACTCTACCTCTGTACCCCCTCCTTTGCAACCCCATAAAAACCTCCCTCCCTGGGCCTTCGAGGCCTGACATTTTGAGGACAATTGATTCCTTGTCAGTGCCCATCTGGCATTAAATAAATCTACCTCCAAATCCTGGGTGTCATTTCGATGTTTCTGCTTGCCATAACTTCTGGTGCTTTGGCCACGAAGACTAACAGTGCTGACCTCTTTGGTCACCAGTCGTGGCCCTTGTGGATGGAGCAAGGACCTCTCCAGGTCCCGATGGGAAGTTGTGCCCTCGAGATTTCTTGAGTCCTCTTGGAGGTCTGGAGGAGGATTTGTGGCTCCTCTCTCAAGTGGCTCACATCGGACCCCAAAGGGAGGAGGAGGCAGTCTGTCTGTCTGTCTGTCTGTCTGCCTGCCTGTCTGTCTGCCTGATTCTGGTAAGAACCCCAGGGGCACTCCAGTTAGTCTGTCTGTCAGTCCTGCTCAGCTCAAGCAGAAGGGGAGTCTGATCAACTCTCGTTAGTCAGGAACACCTTCAAGGGAAAGGGATTGGAATGTTTAACCTCTGAGCGCCGGCTGAATGAATGTGTGAGTGAGTGGAGTGGACAGCGTGGGCAATAGGCTGCTCCATCTGTGCACCAAATCTGGGAAGCACTCGTGGTGGTGGCTGACTGGGCCTTTGCCTGCGGTTCCGTGGTGATCAATATATGACATAATGGAGGCCTTGCACCCTTCTTAGCTAAGTCACACCTAAATCCCTGAGAGGGGTGCAGCCAGGTGGGCATCTGAATGGTCTCTCTCTGAGGGGCACCCACACTCTGTCTGTTGTGCCATCATTCAAGGGTACACAACACACACATAGGAAGTCAGAGATGGGAATTAAATAATCAAAACCCACAGTCCCTGACTGCAGGAAAAGGGCTTTTATGGAGTTAAAAGTGAAACCAAACCACTTCCTGCATCTCAAAGAAAAAAAAGGAAAAAGAGGCCCATTCTTCCTGAGAATTCCACCTTGGCACCCTTGTTGGCTGCCACACTTGCTGCCAACACCTATAGCTTCACTCCCTACTCCCAACTCATCTATGTCCAGCTAATTGAACTGGTTCCAGCTAGCCACTGCCTGCATCGGGCCACAGAGGAGGCCTGCATCTGGAGCCTTCTGCTTCTGTCCTGGTCAGATGGCATCATCTTACACCCACCCGAGATGACTGTCAGCGATTCCTTCTGAGTTCCATATTTTGACTGAGGAAAAATTGGACTGTCAGCCCTCATAAATGAATTGCCATGGCCTTTCCCAAAAGTTCCCCCACCTAGCAAGTGCTTCTCAATATGTCAAAAGTTACTGCTCTTACCCAGAAGCCTGATATAAGGACTATGGCCACTAAAAAATAAATGCCCATTCAGATTACAACACTTTCATCAGTCTGACAGGCTCAGACTAGGCCAGACTGGGCTCCCTTCTTCAGCTGGGCCACTGGGAGCCCATAGTACCATCACTGGGGCAACTAGGACTCTTGCCTCTCACCCCTTCTGCCAGACACAAACTTGCCGCCTGGGAGGACATCCTGTATAAACTAGTCCCCATACTGCTCCTGGGAAGAGACCTCCTCTTCAAGTTAGAAGCTACCATCTCCTTTGCACCAAGGCAGTCAGCCTCCCTCTCATTTAACCATGCACTTTCAGCTCTGACTGTTCCTTAAGAGGAAGATGACACCTGCATCAGCCTGAGAAAGATAACTGCAATCCTGAAATTCTGAAAACTCTCCTCCCAGAGGTATGAACTAAAGACTTGCCTCTGGGCCTGGCCATCAACCATGCTGCCTCACTGTGACTCCTCTCCCATTGCTGTCAGATGTCTCAGGAAGCACAAACAGGCATCCAGTCACACATCAGCCTGATAAACTGTTAATCACCTTGGGCAAAATCTCCATGCCACCAACAACATAGCCATCACCTTGCATTCTGCAGTTTCTGACCCATAGACCCTTTTTGGACTGTTACTCAATTGCCACAAGAGTTTGGGAAGTCTCCCACTATTTTTGGGGAGGCCCTAGCAACAGATTTGCCTCTGGTTCAGCCTGTTTCTCTGTCTCTTCCAGCTCCATCATGGTCCCCTGAAGAAAAAAAGATGGGGCTTCAAAACTGTAAAATGTCTATAGACTGTCAAACTGCTAAAATGCACCTCTCCTGCCTGTAAAGCCAGTCCAAGATCTCCAAGCTACAAATGCCTCTGCAATTGCCCCCCATATACATTGCCTCAGTCTTCTGCCATCCACAGCCTGCTGGTACACCTGCCTGGACTGAAAGAATGCCTTCTTCTGCCTTCAATTGGCTCCTGTCAGCCAGCCCCTCTTCACCTTTAAATAGAAAGACCCCAGTTATGGATTCAAAAGTCAACTGACCTGGAGTCAACCTCCCAGAGGTTCAAAAACTTGTTTACCCTCTTTGAAGAAGCCCTCACAGCTGACCTCACTAGTTTCCCAGCACAAAATATTATTGTACTTCTGATTAATGACACCCAAGCTGCCTGCTGGAGAGACACAAAAGCTCTGCTACAATATCTGGCAGAAACTGGTTACAAGGAAAAAACTCTGCAAATTTCTTGGAGATGCTGGCTTTTATAGAATCTGGATCCTTGAGTTCATGAAAACAATGATGCTTACTCAGACTGTCAGCCCCTGGGAGTGCTCAGTGCCCTACTTGTGCAAATACTTGGGATCCAGTGGCTAAGGAATGACTCCCCCTTTGCTTCTCTGCTTTAACAGCCACTGTCCTGATCAGGAAAGCTGACAAGCTTACTTGAGGCCAAGATCTAACTGTCCAGGTGTCACATGCCGTACTGGACCTCCTGAATAACTGTGGACCACTCAATCCTGCCACATATCTGCCCACTAAGCTGGGCCCACCGGACCATGACCTAAAAATGGACCCGCTGACAGATGCTGAGTACACCCTGTTTATGGATGAAAGTAGCTCTGTTAGGACAGGCTAGATATGCTGTGATCACCTTGGACAAAGTTATTTTGGCCAAAGCTTTCTTGCTACTGCTTCCTGCTGCTGTTTGGAAACCTGCCACCAACGACACCAAACCTGCACTCCTAAACCTCCTCTGGGGATCCAATTGGCTGAGACATCAACCCCAGCCAGAAAAACTTTAACCGGTACTCCTAGAAGATCCATTTTAACCAGAGCCAGGCCTTCCCCCACTGTTTGTTTTACAAGCTCAAGCAGCAGCGCTGCTACTTGTACCCCTGCAGCCAGCTCAGGCTTCAGTGTCTGCGCCACCCACAGATATCTGTTGGTGCTTATATGCACCTACTCAGGCTGGCCCAAGGCATTTCCTACCCAAGCTGAGAGGGCAGAAAAAGTTTATAAGGTCCTGCTGTAAAAAATTATCCCTCGATATGGCCTACCCTTGACTATTGGAAGCAACAATGGGCCTGCATTTGTAACAGAGATAACTCAAAACTGGCAGAATTATACAACATATAGGCCATGAAGCTCTGAAAAAGTTAAAGGAATAAAACATAACCCTGCAGAAACAGCTTGTAACCAGCTCCATAAAGTTTAGCTAAAAGACCAGCTATACCTGTAGACACTCCTGCACATACACATAACCCAGGTGCATATTAACAGCTTTTAAAGTTTCAGAAATCCAGCCTTAGATCCACTGGAGAGTTTAGCTGGACAGCTCCTCTAAAGTGACAATGCACTCAAAGCCCTGCTTTGGTTGTCAGATACTGACCAGTCCATGCATGGCTGAAGCCTGAGGACACTGTTCACAGAATTGCTCCATACCTATTCCCCAATTTTTGTGCCTTTTCAGGCTGCTTATCACAGTCCTTGCTTCCCGGTCCCCCTGCAAACTGTGGTTTTTGCCTTAAACTCTATGGATGGTTGCCCCAAGAAAATAGAACAATCAATCAAACACTTGACCAAGATTTGATGCACATCCAAGGCACATTGGACACTCTCCTAGATCAGATCAACTCCTTCACTCCCTTGCCAGAGTAATGTTACAGAACAGACAGGCCTAAATTATGTCTCTTCCTAAAAACAATTTAGGAAAAAACTCTGTAATAAGACAGTCTTGGGGACCTTGGCTAGGGCCTCTCCTGGGATCACTGACAACTCTAATGTTACTGCTTCTAGTTAGGCCTTGTCTCAGAAGATCACGTGTAATATGCCCAGCAAAGATTTGCCAGGGAAACTTAAAGAGGGGGGTAAAAGTAGCAGAAAATGCTTCCTCAGCTGGTATACCTCAGTTGCCCAGGTAACCGTTCAATTGCCAAAGTTCCTGTATATATTGTAAGAACCAATCAAAGATAGCCAAGTACTCTACCTCTGTACCCTCTCCTTTTCAACCCCATAAAAACCTCCCTCCCTGGGCCTGACATTTTGAGGGACAATTGATTCCCTGTCAGTGCCTGTCTGATGTTAAATAAATCTGCCTCCAAATCCTGGGTATCGTTTCAATGTTTCTGCTTGCCATTGCATCATGGGACCACTGAAACATATATATATATATATATATATATATATATATATATATATATATCCAAAATATCATTATGCAGCTCATGACTATAGTTGAATTAATATCTACCATATTTGTTATTTTCTATTTGATATTCTTATTCTTTGTGTCTGTTTTTGTTATCTTTCTCTCTTTCTCTCCCTCCCTCTGCCTTTTGTGGTGTTAATTGAACATTTTTTAATGATACCATTTTCTTTTTTGGGGGAGGGGTGTGAGACAGGGTCTTGTTACATATTTTAGGATGGCCTTGAACTCACTGTGTAGCCCAGGATGGACTCTGGCCTCACACGTATTTCCTGATATACTAAAAAAAAATTGTATCATAAAGCTGGGGATGGGGTAACTTCCAGCCCTCCAGAGGCTGAGGCAGGAGGATTGCTGAAAATTTGAGGCCAGCCTGGGCTAGGGATGAGTCCCAAGGTCAGTCTGGAATACATAGTGAGACAATTCTCAAAAAAAAAAAAAGGCTAAGAAATAGAAAATAAAATAAAATACAATTGTGAGCTGGGGGTGGTGATACACACCTGTAATTCTAGCAATCTGGGAAGCTGAGGCAAGAAGACTGAAAGTTTGAGCCCAGCCTGGGCAGTTAAGCAACTTTGGAAGATCTTGTCTGAAAGAAAAGTAAAAAAAGTTCTGGGGATATAGTTCAGTGTGAAGGCCCTGTCTGGGTTCATTGCCCAGAACTGAAAAAATATATATATTTATAGTATTCCAGAAATTTTATCCTTTGCAAGTATTCAACTTAGAAATTTTTAGGTATTTAAAAATGTTTATTTATCTATTTATTTATTTTTAAGAAATTTTTAGGTATTAATCTAAAACTGCATGATGGTTGTTTTGTTTTGTTTTTTGGAGAACCCAGGAAGCCTGAACTGCATCCCCACTTTTTTTTTTATTTGTTTGTTTGTGGTACTGGTGATTGAATCCAAGGTCTTAGCACTGAGCTACAGCCCTTTTTATTTTTTATTTTAAGACAGGGTCTTCCACTCCAAAAATGGGCATCTGAGATGAATACACATTTCTCAGATGAAGAAATACTAATGGCAAATAAATATACAAAAAAATGTGCAACATCACTAGTCATTTGAGAGATGCAAATTAAAACAACACTGAGATACCATCTCACCCAAGAAAGAATGGCTATTATAAAGAAATCAACTAATAACAAATGCTGGAGGGGCTGTGGGGAAAAAGGAACCCTTCTTCACTGTTGGTGGGAGTGTCGACTGGTACAGCCACTGTGGAAATCAGTGTGGAGATTCCTCAAAAACCTAGGGTTGGAGGTCCCATTTGACTCAGCTATTCCCCTTCTGGGCATCTTCCCAGAAGAATTAAAAACATCGTACCACAACGATATATGTGCACCCATGTTTATAGCAGCACAATTTGTAATAGCCAGATCTTGGAAACAACCCAAATACCCATCAACTGAGGAATGGATAAGAAAGATGTGGTATTTTTATACAATGGAGTACTATTCAGCCATAAAGAAGGATAAACTGGAGACTTTTATAGGTAAATGGATGCAACTCGAGAAAATACTCATAAGTGAAATAAACCGGACGCACATGTGTAAGCATCATATTGTCTCTCTAGTATGAGAAACTGAAAGAGTAAATAAGATCCAAAATGTACAATAGACATGGTGAATCAAAAAGAAACTGGTCAAAAGGAAAGAGAGACCAGGCCGGTGAGACGGCTCAGCGGCTTAAGCGCCTGCCTTGCAAGCGCGAAGGCCCGAGTTCGACTCCCGGATCCCACATACGAAAAAGGGGCCGGTGATATCGCTCAGCGGCACGGGTGCCTGTTGGCGTGCGAGGTCCTGAGGTCGTCCCCCTGGTACCCACAAAAAAAAAAAAAAAAGGAAAGAGAGACTGGAATAGGGAAAAGAAAGAAGGGAAAGGGAAAAAAATGTATATATATATATATATATATATATACATATATGATGGTTAAGATACATACACTACCAATTTTACTTAGTTCATTGAAGAGTAAGATTTGTGCCAATAGTGTTTGGACAATTGAATGCTAATGTCTGGTATCCTGAATAACTAACTTAAAGATAATAATACGTAATGCATTAACCAGTGTTACCCTCATATTGTGTTGTTTTGAAAATTTGTTCTTTTTTGATTTGTTTTGTTTTTTCTTCTCTTAAAAAAAAAAAAAAAGACAGGGTCTTGCTAAGTCACTGCATTGCCCCGGGTAGGTTTAAACTTTCCATACTCCTGCCTCAGTCTTCCAGAGTTCTGGGATTAGAAGTGTCACACCACTGGGTGTGGTGATGCACACCTGTAATCCCAGCACTCGGGAGGCTGAGGCAGGAGGATCACCTTGCATTCAAGGCCAGCCTGTCTCAGGAAAACAAAATCAAAACAACAACAAGGGCCGGTGATACAGCTCAGCGGCATAAGTGCCTGCCTGGCAAGCACAAGGTCCTGAGTACCAGCATATAAAACAAAAACAAAAACAAAAAAACACAACAACAGCGACAACAAAAAGTGTCGTACCATGCTTGGCATTTTTTTCTTTACAAATTCTCACTAAACTGCCCTTGATGGCCTCTAATTCGTGATTCTCCTGCCTCAGCCTGGGTAGCTGGGATTGTAGTATGTACCACCACGCCCGGCTGTGTGACAGTTCTTAGGGTATACTCTAATGGTGGCTACCTGTTATTACAGATTTGTCCAAACTCATGGGCTATAAACACCAGGAGTAAACTGTGGACTTCGGGAGACAATGATGTGTCAGTGCTTGTTCATCCCCATAACAAGCGTCTCACTCAGTGCTGGCTGCTAATAGTGTGAGTGTATGGGGTACAGTAGTTCTCTATACTTTCTGCTTAGTTTTGCTGTGAATCTTAAACTGCTCTAAAAATAAAATTTACTTTAAAAAATATGTGTAAGGATACATAGTATTTCAGTCTTTTTTTCTGTGTGTGTGTGTGTGGGGATTGAACCCACGGCCTTGCGCAGGTGATCTACAACTGAGCTACACTCCCCACTCTCAAAGTCTTTAAGGATAATTGAGGGAAATAATTTGAGACCACTGCCTAGAGGATTTGTGTGTGTTTCCTGCGATACCTGTATAAGACGAGTCATAGCGTTTACATAATGCTAACCTATTGTCCATCAACAGCAGAATCAGCAAATGCACTGTGATCTATTTGTACGTTGGGAAAATATTCAGCAATGAGAATGGCTGAGCTCCTGCACCACAGATGAAGAGTACACAGAGCAAGATAGAAAGGATTCTATTTATGTAAATGACAAAAGCCAAGCCACACTAAACTGTATGGTTTAGAGACATATACCTATAGGGTAAAAAAAAAAATAAATAAAAAACAAAACCAGCAAGTGGCTTCCGTAACTCTCCAGAAGCAATTAGGGACAGGGACATATTTCCCAGAGGGAAGTCTTGTGTGGAGGGACTATTTTGGGGTGCTAGTTAAATTCTATTTTTTGAAATGCCTGGTAGGGAAAGAGATGTTCACATCAGAATGAATCATTGCACTTTATCTTTTAGGCACTGCTGTGTATATTTCATGACAGGAGAAGTTTTAAAAAATGGTACTTACAGATTAGACACCCATGCAGAGCATAACTTCAGTTTTTCACGATGCCAGACAGTCTCCTGGTGTCCCTTCCTGGATTTTGGCAGACAGGATCACCAGAGAAAACACACTGGTGAAGGAGGACACAGCAGCAGGTTGGCCTGGGAAGGACACATGGCTGCCACTTAGCCTGGCCACCTTGACCCCAGGAACCGTGTGTTCTAGACTTGCCGTAGGAAGAAGCTAGGAAGCATCCATGTAGAAAGCCAGTATAAAGTTTTGGAAGAATAACAGGTGTGGTTTTGTTTTCCCAACAGCTACAGAGGAAGGTAAGACATGTAACAGTGTAAGGTGTACTAGAACTTACTGCTCCTGGGCCAGGGATGTAGCTCAGAGACAATGCTTTCCCAGCATGCTCAAGGCCCTGGGTTCGATCCCCGGCACTGAAATTAAAAATAATTGTTTTCAAAATTTGCCAGAGGTGAAAATTATCCTTTCTACAATGCACCACTCTGAGTTGTACAGGGAATAAATATAAATCATAACTGACTCAAGAGCAGTGAAGGCATAAGCGACCCTGTGTTGTGTAGCACATGGAATTAGGGGGCACTCCTCCACCTCCTCCCGCTGAGCCCAGAACGTCCCACACGGAGCTGACCTTGACAAGATCAGTGTTTCAGAGGGATTAACATCAAATGTTAACAGTTGGTAATAAGTAAACTGGGGGTGGTGGCACATGCCTGTAATCCCAGCCCTCCAGAGGCTGAGGCAGGATGATCATCTGAAGTTTGAGGCCAACCTGGGCTACATAGTGAGATCCTGTGTTTAAAAAAAAAAGAAAGAAAGAAAGAAAGAAAAGAAATAGAAAAGTTGATAATAAGTGCAACTACCAAGAGAGCAAGAGAGCATCTCTTTCTGTTGGAACTGGAAATTGACAGGTGGATTTAACAGGGTAATTTTAGAGGGTCATTTGGAGAAGAAGCAATGCTTCATATCTGATTTTTTTTTTTTTTTATGCAGGTACTGGGAGTTGAACTCAGGACCTCACTCTTGCCAGGCAGGCGCTTACACCACTGAGCTATCTCACGGGCCCCATATCTGATTTTTTAGCCAGGTGTGGTTGCGCACGCTTGTAATCCCAGCACTTGGGAGGCTGAGGCATGAGGATCCGAGAGTTTGAGCTCAGCCTGAACTACATAGTGAGTTAAAGGCCAGACTGGACTACATAGTCAGATCCTTCTCAAAAAAAACAGAAAAAAAAGACTTGAATCTGAGTTTTTGGCTGTGGGAGAACAGTGGTAGCTTTTAGGAGTGCTGTCGTAGCATGTCCAGTGGTCACTGCAGGAGCAGGTGCTGGGGCAAAATGGAGGCGACCTTAGCCTGCACAGATGTTGACCCTTGCACAGAGGAGCAAGAGCCACAGTGACTGCCAAGGGGAGTTCCAGCAGACGTCCAGCTCTAATCTTACACAAGTTCTTTCAGAGACCTGAAAAAGGGAATATTTACATTTCCTTTGTTTTTGGTTTCTGAGAAAGGATCTCACTATGCAGCTCAGACTGACCTTGAGCTGGTAATCTTCCTGCCTCAGCTTCCTGCTGAGTGCTGGGATTACGGGAGTGCACCAGTGAGCCTGGCTTCTTCACATTCTTTTATACAGTCATCATATGTTTGCCAAAACTTGGCAAGGACATTTAGAGGGTGCAAAATAATAAGTCAGTCTCACCCATGCATGTAGATACAAAAATCTTAAATATAATTATTAATATGCTCTATTGTTGTTCTCTATTTGTTGCCTCATGATGTGAGAAAATTATCTTTATACTCTCAACATCAGGCTTGGTCACAAGGCTTGCTTAGCAAATAAGGTGTGAGCAAAGGTGACACATTTTTGAGCAGAAGTTTGGTGCTATTGTGCGGTTCTGCCATCCATCCACCTTCAGAATATCCACATAGGGGCTGATCTACTTTGAAAGAAAAAAGTATGATTACTGCGGCCAAAATTTTACGTGAGCTAGAAATGAACCCTGTTGCTCTAAATTACTAAGATCTGCAGATTGCTTTTGCAGAACTTGAGACGGTGTCTGGAGGACAACCTACTGGCCTTTGGTCTTACTGAGTGTCACGGTGGCCCATTTGCTTCTGGGTTGTATGACAAAGCACTTTGCAGAAATATGAACACCAGCCTAAAAAAAACCTGGCAAATCTTTGTTTATCAGCATAGTCTCAGATAACACTGGCAAAGTTAGGCCAAACGAAGTATACTCCTTATATACTAAAATCTGAAGCTATTCAAGTCCCTTGTATAAAATGGTGTAGTGTAGCTGGGTGTGGTGGTACACACTGTAATCCCAGCATGCTGGGAGGTTGAGGCACGAGATTGTCAGGTAGAGCCCAGTGTCATTGGCAATTGAGTAACTTAATGAGACCCTGTGTCCAAAAAAAAAAAAAAAAAGGGCTAGGGATTTAGTTCAGGGTGAAGGGTTCAACCCCCATGCCGCAAAACAAAAAGAAAAACAAAACAGCTGGGTGTGGTGACACACGCCTATAATCTCAGTACTTGAGAGGCTGAGGTAGGAGGATCACTGCCTGTTAGAGGCCAGTCTGGGTTACATAGCGAGTTCGAGGTTGGGGCCAACCTGGACTAACTAAGATCCTGTCTCACAAAACAAAACAAAACAAAAAAAAAACAACTAAAAAACTCCCATGAAAAGCAAAAAAACTGAGATATGCATAGATTGTACACAAATACTCTGCCCCCCCCTTCTCCCATAGTGGGGATTAAACTCAGGGCTTTTGTGTTGAGCTACATCCCCAACCCTTTTGGTTTGTTTGTTTATTTTGGAGATAGAGTCTTGCTACAGTGTGTAGTTCAGGCTACCTCTAACACACAGTGATCCCCTGCCTTATCCCCCCAAGTGCTGGGATTACAGAATGCTGGGATCATAGGCACACACCCCGCACTTGGCTTTTTAAAATTTAATTTAATTTTTTTTTTTTGAGACAGGATTTTGCTAAATTGCTCAGGTTGGTTTCCAAATCGTGATCCTCCTGCCTCAGCTTCCCAGAGTGCTAAAATCAAGGTGTGTGTCAGTATAATGGCTTCTTCTAGTATATTTTATTTTATTTATTTATTTATTTATTTTTTTGTGGGTACCAGGGGTCGACCTCAGGACCTCGCGCACCAGCAGGCACCCGTGCCACTGAGCGATATCACCGGCCCTTTTTTCGTATGTGGGTTCCGGGAGTCAAACTCGGGCCCTCGCGCTTGCCAGGCAGATGCTTACGCCGCTGAGCCATCTCACCGGCCCGTAGTGTATTTTAAATCATCCCTAGAAGACTTATAATAGTGAGTACAATGTAAATGTTATGTAAATAATACACATTCAATTTTTTTCTCAAATGTCTTTCTATCTTTTTTTCTTTCTTTCTCTTTCTTTATTTCTTCTTGTTTTTTTGAGGTGGGATCTCGATATGTAGTTCAGGCTGGCCTTGAACTCATGGCGATCCTCCTGCCTCAAATGTCTTCAGTCTGTGGTTTGTTGATCTGTGGATGCAGAATGCACAGACAAGTAGGACCTGTGGCTATTGTGTCACAAATCCAGTTTAATTTTCACCTCCCCCTTCTCCCAGGCCAGGCTTGGGGAATTTATGGAAAGGAAGAGGTGTGGTCCTGCTCTTTCATTCAATGGCTATCTGTTCAACACTCTTTTTTTTTTTTAATTTAAGTAGGGCAGAAGAAAGGAGTCAGAAATGGACAATTATCTCTGACTTGTCTGGCTGCTGAGTACAGAGATGACCCTCATGTAGGCTGGAGGGAGGTGGGGTAGAGTGATGGTGCAGACGGCTGATGAATTGGAGAAGACTAGGACACTTTCATGTTCAGTGTCCCCACTGAGTTTCAGACTTTCAGCAAAGCAGTTACTTGCCGTGGAGAGATGCTTCCTTTCCCAAGACTTTTATTTTCCCGACTTCACTAGCAGTGAACTTGCAGGTTTCCAGAAATGGGTAAACCCACACTGAAAAAGGTCTGCTAGAGGTTTCAGGTTACTTCCTTTCCGTTAGTGTTTGGGATTCGGGCAGTAGAAGCTCGGGCTGGTGGCCCCCTGTTGGGACCAGCTGTATCTCTTAATGCCTGAGGCTCCCGAGAGGCACTGTAATTTTTTTCTTTTCCATTTCAAAATCTCTGATTCTTTGGTTTTGTTTGTTTATTTATTTATTTATTTATTGAATTTTTGTGTTTGCCTGTGGTTTGTCTGATTTAAATCTTGGGCTGTGTCCCATACCATGGCTGGACCATGAATGGAGGGGCTTATACCACCAGCTTGGGCAGAAATTGCTGAGAAGGTAGCTTGGGTATTTGAGTCACATGAATGCCTTCAAGAGCATTCCAGCTTCAACAGATTTTCCCCAGGAGGAGCAGCAATGGTTTTATGTTGATCACTGGAGATCTCTGCTAGGTAGATGCTGGGATCTAGTTTCTGTTGGATGAATGATGACAGAATTTAGTTTGTTAGACCCTTTGTTGGATTATTTGTGAGATCAAATCATTTAAACTATTCTGTGCCCATTGGGAAGCAGAAGGGCCCTTTGCCATCTGGGCTAATGAGTTTTGTGGCAGCGTCTGCAACCAGTGATGCTCTGTAACCCTGTGTGTCCACAGCCTATCCAGGACATAACCTTAAATCTCACTGTGTGTGTTGGATATTTTCCACTAAAATAGAAGGCACTAAATTAGATTATAAAGATTTAAAGAAGCTTTGTTCTGATTGGTTTCTGGAGACTAATAGGAGCTTATATAAATCCAATTTAGCTAAAACTCTTAGAAAATAAAGAAGTTACACTCCTAACACTCTAAATGGGATAAACAAAACAAAACAAAACAAAACAAAAAATTTCTCATAGAAGCTGCCAGCTCAGATGTGATTTTATCCAAGAATCTAAATTCACATAATCAAGCAAGTTTTCCTCTTTAGACAAGTCAGATTGATTTGATGATTGTGCCCTAAAAATGCACTTTTTTTATTGGGCATGGTGACACATGCCTGTAATCCCAGCACTTGAGAGACTGAGGCAGGAGAATTGCTGTGAGTTTGAGGCCAGACTGGACTGCACAGTTAGTTCAAAGCCAGCCTGAACTACATAACGAAACCTTGTCTCAAAAAAAAAAAAAAAAAAAAAAACCACATCAAACCCCTCATAACAACAACGACAAATACCCAAACAAACAAACATGTTTTCTCCCTTATTTTCCTAGATGTACTTCTCTTTAAATTTTTGCTTCTCTTTTTTTTTTTTTTTTTTTTTTCGAGACAAGGTCTTGCTATAGTTCAGGCTGGCCTTGAACTCACAGTGATCCTCCTGCTTCAGCCTCCCGTGAGTGCTGGGATTACAGGCATACCCAGGAACTCTTCTCATATAATCTTTTTTTTTTTTTTTTTTTGTGGGTACCGGGGGGTCGACCTCAGGACCTCGCGTGCCAACAGGCACCCGTGCCGCTGAGCGATATCACCGGCCCCTTTTTCGTATGTGGGATCCGGGAGTCGAACTCGGGCCCTCACGCTTGCAAGGCAGGCGCTTATGCCGCTGAGCCATCTCACCGGCCCATCTTCTCATATAATCTTAATCATCTTTATAATTTTTACCAAAGTAACCAAGTTTCATTTCTTTCTTTTTCTTTTTTCTTTTTGGCTTTATCTTGAGACAGGGTCTTGCTATGCAGTTCAGGCTGGCCTTGAGCTCACTGTGTAGCCCAGGCTAACCTTGAACTCATGGTGATCCTCCTGCCTCAGCCTCCCAAGTGCTGGGATTACAGGTGTGCGACACCAAGTCCAGCACCAAGTTCTTTTTCAAAGACAGAACTGGGAGGTAGGACATGGAGAATGATTTATCATGTATGAACATTTCAAAATTTTATAAAAACCAATAGAGTGCCAGGTGTGGTGGCACACACCTGTAATTTAGTGTTTATCATTCCACGAATGACTTTATCTTTATTAAATATATTGTATGTACCCATAAACAATATCAAGTATATTTTGCATGCTTTAAAACTTTTCATAAATGCTATCATATTGCATGAATCCCTTTGCAGCTTGCCTTTGGGCTTCCATTAAAAAAACTTGTTTGTTTTTTGTTTTTTGTTTTTTCTGAGGATTGAACCCAGGGCCCCTTGTGCATCCTATGCAAATGCTCTACCACTGATCTACATCCCCAGCTCCAAGGTTACATTTTTTAAAATAAGCTTTTCATCTGGGAATAAATTTAGATTCACAGAGAAGTTGCAATGGTCAAGTTGCAAAGGATGTGTGGAATGTCACTACACACATTCACTCAGGTTTCCCAGTGTTATCATACATAACTGTGCTCATTGAAACTAAGAAATCGGGCCGGGGATAGAGCTCAGTGGTGGAGTGCTTGCCTAGCACGTGCAGGACTCTGGCTTTGATCTTCAGCACTGCAAAACAAACAAACACAACTAATAAACATTGGTATACTATTACCAACTAAATTACAGACTTTATCCAGATTTTCCATGAATGGTTTTTCTGTTCCAGGATCCAATCCAGGATACCACATTGCATTTAGCAGATAGCGGTTTTTTGTTTGTTTGTTTGTTTGTTTTGTTTTGTTTTGGTGGTACTGGGCATTGAAGTCAGGACCTTGCACTTGCCAGCCAGGTGCTGCGCCACTGAGCCATATCCCTGGCCCCAGATAGCAGTTTTAAGATTTATGACACATGACATTCTAATTTATTCATTCTAATTCAAGTTATAATTCCTGTTCTTTGTTGTTTTGAGGCAGGGTTTTGCCCTGTGTAGCTCGGGATAGCCTCAAACTAGCAGCATTCCTCTTGCCTCAGCCTCCCGAGGGCTGGGATTACAGGCATGCACCACCACTCCCAGTTTATAATTCCTTTTTGAAGTTATAATTCCTTTTTTTTTTCCTTTGAGATGGGGGTCTCATCGTGGTGCCCAGGCTGGCCTTGAATTTAAGGTCCTCCTGTCTCAGGCTGTGATTGCAGGCACATACTACCATGGCCGGCTCTGTGTACTTCCTCATTCGACAGTACTAATCATCTCCCATGTGCCAAGCACCAGGCTAGGTACCTAGAGGTTTGCTCTTAGTGTCTTAGTCTTATTCTAATCCTAGGTTGTCTCATTTATTCTAACGGCTTCAAATCTGAAATCTGCAGCTACAGCCTGGACTTTGCTTCTTAAGCTTCTAATCTATCCAACTGCTTCCTGGATATCCCCACAGGTAACCTCATGCCAGCCTATCCATCATCTTCACACAGCGCCGAATGTGCCCTTCTTCTAGGATCAGCTACCTCCCAGGGGCTGGAGGTAACTGCTTCGCTTCTCCAGCATCAGCTCAAAGCTGCACCAAGTTCTGTGCTGGAGCCTCTTAGATTGTCAAGGTCATTCGTTTATTCATTCATCCTGCATTTATTTGACACCTTTCCTGCTGGAGCCTGTCCTACGCACCCCTCTGTTCTCAGGTCACGCTACTCTGCCCTCCGTTCAATTCATTGTGATCCCCTTGCTTTCCTTTCCCATTTTCCTTCTAGCACAGCCGAGCTCTTTCTTGTCTATCTTCCTACAGCTGATTCTTTTCAGACATTTAGTTGTTAGCTCACATTTCCTGTTTTGTCTTCTCTAGTGCGATCACCACCTTCCAAGATATATTAATTACTGACTTTTAAAAAATTCATTTCTTGTCTGCCCTTTTAGGATGGAAATGCCATGAGGGCCAAGACTTTGTTCTGTCTTTACCATTGCATCTTTAGTTCTGAAACTCAGCCCCCCACACACGGATACTCAGTACCATGGAGTCCAACTGTGTGGTGGAGCTCCCAGGCTGTTTGGGACAGACAAGGGACAGAAGTGTACACTGGTAGCAGAAAAGTTCTAGCGCTACTACCATGGCAAGAACCTGGTCTGGTGGGGCTGCAGTGTCCCTCCTGTCTGCAGGGGCCCTACACCCAACCTTGAGGTTCTCCTCCCTCAAGAAAGGCCTGGCTGGAGTCTCAGACCTCGATTTCCCCGGAATGACATGGGATCAAACACAGCTGCTCCGACTGAAGTTTAGAAGGTGTAGGTATGGTGGGTGCGCATATTTATCGTTAAGAAGTGTTACTGAGCCGGGCGTGGTGGTGGTGCATGCCCCTAATCCCAGCACTCCAAAGGCTGTGGCAGGAGGCCAGCCTGGCCAGCCTGGGTTACATAATGAGTTCAAGGCCGGCCTGGACTACACAGAGATACCTTGTCTTAAAAAAACAAAAAAAAGTGTTACTGAGGTCCCCTGTCGTTGATCCTGGCGATGGGTGGAACGGGTAGGTCAGTGGGGGCGGCTGCTTAGGGCTGCCTGGACCCCGCCCCTGGCGGCCTTGGCCCCGCCCCCAGCAGCCTTGGCCCCGCCCCTGGCGCTGCGTGAAGTAGAAGCTTCGCGGTGATTGTGGCGTGCGAGTGTTGTGACACCACCTGCGCCTCCCGCCGCGGCTGCCGCCCCTGGGCTGGAGTGGGCTGTGTCCCGACGGTCCCGTGTGCAGCTGGTGTCAGGGCTGAGATGGAGCAGGGGGGTGAGGACCTAGGCCAGTGGCAACCTGCGAACCAGCCGGTCCTGGTGAGTCCGGGGTCCGCCTGGGTGGCCCAGTGAGGGGCTTGGAGCGGAGGATGGGGATGGAGGGAAGCGAAGGGGGGAGGTGCTTAAAAACCCCTGGGAGAGGTGGTACAGGGAGAGATGGGAGACACAGGGTAATCGAGGGTTTATTCAGATAGTGCTCGTGGAGGTGTAGGGCTGGTGTTGGGTGCTGGGAGTAGGAGGGTTCCAGGCAACTTCCCAGAGCGACTTGTTATGGCACAGCCAAGGACACGAAGGCAAAAAAAAAAAATTTTTTTTTTCCTCTTTATGTGGGTACCGGGAACTGAACTCAGGACCTTGCGCTTGCCAGGCAGGCGCTTATGCCTCTGAGCTATATCACTGGCCAAAATTTTTTAATTGTATCCTTTCATCAGACCCTGCTAGTACAATGATGACTTGACCATAAAACAGGATTATTTATTTGTTGGCACTAGGGATGGAACCCAGGGCCTTAGTAAATACTTAGTGGATGGGTTGGAAGTGCGGGACATGGAGCAGTTGGCGAGAGGTGTTTGTTTGGTCTAAGTTTTGGAGGTCAGAGGACAGGTGAGGACTTAGTGTGGGACTAGAGAATTGGTGGTATGAACATTTCCAGGTCCTGAGACTGGAGAAAGAAGACAAAGATGGGCAGAGCCCAGGGCCCACAGGAGAGGAGGCAGGAAGAGGATGTTCAGGGATGGAGTTGTTTCTTCCCAGGGCAGTAGGCGGCCCGATGTGTCATAATGAGATGTGTAGTTTTAAAAGAATGCCCTGGAGGCTGGGGGCTCAGTTGAGAGCTGTTGTGATAATCAGACAGCAAAGTGAGAGTGGAGAAGGAGAAACAATAGAATCTGGAGATACTTTGAAGGTAGAACCCTAAGCTACATAGCATCACATTGTATTGTGCATTATAAATAATTTAGGGTGATTTAAAGTGTACAGGGGAATGTGTAGGTTAGAAGCAAATACAGTGCTGTTTTAGACAAGAGACTTGAGCATCCGGAGATCTGGAGCCAGTTGTAGTTGGATCTGCCTGGTGAAGGAAGCACCCAGGATAACTTAACAGATTTCTCACTTGCACAACTGAGTGAAAATGGTGACATTTTCTGAGAAAGCAAAGGATGAGAAGGAACAGGATTAATAGGATCTTTTGCAGGGCGGGGTGCTGGGCAAGGATTATCATGAGTTTTGGATATAATCCCTTTGAAGTGCCTGTGGCTACCGAAATAGAGGGATCTTCCCTGGAGCTATGGGTTTAAGAAGAATTGGAATACGGGTAGAAATGGATCCATTAGCATTGGAAAGATTGCCCAGAAGGAAGAAGCGAACTCTGCAGGAGACTGGAGGAGTGGCGGGAGAGAAGGGAAGAAGAGCCAGGGAATGGTGTCGATGTGTGTTCAGGAAGCCGAGGAGAGGCCAAGAAGAGTAGAGCTAATAACCTCAAGCCCTGGCGAGGGCAGGCAGGAAAGAGTTGAAGTGTTGCTTGGACTTAGTGCTGTGGAAGTCAGTGGTGCCCTTTATGAAGCTGGTTCTGCGGGGATGCGGGGGCTCCGGGCAAGTTTGGAGCAATGAGATGGTGGAGCAGTGCTGTGTTCACACAGCTCTAAAGAATTTTGCTTGTGAAAGACTGAGAAAGAGGATCATTCCTGAGAAGGAAGGAAAAGAGGCTGAGCTCCCCAGAAATAGCCCCCAATAGTTTTATCCGTTGCTGTTGTGAGTCTGCCTTACGTCAGTCACTGAGTGTATAATGGCGAATAAAACAAATAGGATCTCCCCAGGTTTTCCAGGCTTTTAAAAAAAAGAATATTTTCCCCTACAGCCAAAACATTATCAAATCAGTCAAAATAAACTTCATTATATCATCTTAGATTTAATCCTTAAGTTCCTTAAGTTGTCCCTAAAATGTCCTTCCTAGCTGATGTGTCCAAACCAGGATCCAATTTCAGGACACCTTGGATCTGGTTATTATGTCCCTTGAACCTTTTTGAAATTAGTTTTTTAGGACTGATGTTCATTTTTTCATGATTTTAACCTTTCTCTTCTAGAATTTTCCTTCTGGATTTATCAGATTGTGTTCTCATAGGATAATTTATTTTTAATTATAATTTTTATTTTATTTTATTTTATTTTATTTTTTTGGGATAGGGTCTCACTATGTAATTCAGGCTGGCCTTGAACTCACTGTGTAGCCCAGGCTGGCCTCAAACTCCCTGTGATCCTCCTGCCTCAGCTTCACAGAGTGCTGGGATTATAGGCGTGAGCCACCGTGTCTGGCATTCAAAGTACAGTTTAGCTTTATCTTCTATCTCTAGTATTTTTTTTTTCCTATCTCTAGTATTACCAGTAAATTAGAATTAGAAACTTTTGGTGGTTCTAGAGTTGATCTCATTCATGCTGGGAAAGTGCTGAACCACCAAACTGTATCTTCAGCCCCTTTGCCTATTTTTGAGTTTAGTTTGTTTTATAATCTCAAACTGTTAATCCCTTATCAAATATATGATTTGCAAATGTTTTCTCCTGTTCTATAGGTCGTCTTTTCATTCTTTGTTTCTTTTTTTTTTTTTTTTTTTTGGAGACAGGGTCTCGCTATATAGTTCAGGCTGGCCTGAACTCACTATGTAGCCTAGGCTGGCCTTAAACTCACATCCACCATGAGTGCTGGGATTACAGGCTAGGGCTGGGATTACATTCAGGTGATACCACACCCTGCAGTTTCTTTTTTATTGAGACAGGATCTTGTTATGTAGCCCAGCTCTGGACTCAGCCTCCCAAGTCTGGGATTATAGGTGAGCACTACCACACCTGGCTTTGAGTTAATTTTTGTATATGGTATTAGGTAAAGCTTCAATTTCATTCTTTTGCATGTGGCTATCTAGTTTTCTCAACACCATTTGAAAAGATTGTCATTTTCCCAATTAATTATCTTGGTAGCCTTGTCAAATATCATTTGACCAAGTAAGCACTGACTTATGTCTGGGGTCTGTTCCATTCTTTTGGTTTATAGGTTTATATGCCTATGCTATTACTATGGCTTTGTAATAAGTTTTGAAATTAGGAAATATGAATCCTAGCTTTGTTCTTTTTCAGGATTGTTTTGGCTCTCTGGGGGTCCCTTAAGGATCCAAATGCATAACTGGTTGCATTGCCTGTAATCCCAGCACTAGGGAGGCTGAGGCAGGAGGATCTCAGTGAGTTTGAGGCCAGCCTGGGCTACATAAGCAAGCTCAAGGCCAGTTTGCACTATATTGCTGGATTCTGTCTCCACACCTACCAAAAAAAAAAAAAAATGGAAAAAAAAAAGGATTTTTCTATTTCTGCAAAAAATGTTGGAATTTTGTTAGGAATTGTACTGAATCTTTAAACTTCTTTGAGTAGTACTGACATCTTAACAATAATAGATTTTTCACACCATGAACACAAGATGTCTGAAATGTCTTTTTTTCCTGTGTTTTTTCTAATGTCTTTTTAGGTTTTTTTTTTTTTTTTTTTTTCCTTAGACAGGGTCTTGTTATGTAGTTCAGGCTGGCCTCAAACTCAGTGATCCTCCTGCATCAGCCTCCCAAGTGCTGGGTTTACAGATGTGCACCACTTCGTCTGGCCTGTTAACTGGTTTTTTTTTTTTTTTTGAGTTAAACTTTTAAATTCCCTCTTCATTTCCTTTTGTATATATTTTATAATTTTTCTTTGTGGCTACCATGGGGATTATAGGTGACACCCTAAAATTATAACACTATTTGACTTTGTACCAGTTTAACTTCAATAGCACATATATATTTTTATAGCATAACATCATGTTTTATAGTATTACATTTTTATGCATGGTATGCTTAAAAATATAGATTTGTAATTTTATGCATTAGTCTCTTAAATTATGTAGAAAACAGAAACTGGAGTTAAAAAGCAAAGTTACAATAAAACTTTTATAATAATTATCTTTATATCACCCACCCCAGAGATCTTATAGCAGATTTCTTTATGGCTTTAACAGCAACTGTGGCGATTGTCTAATGTCCTTTCATTTCAATCTGAAGGACTTCCATTAACATTTCCTGCAGGGCAAGTCAACTGGTAGTGATCTTTCTCAGCTTTTTTTTTTTTTTAATCCATGTATGTATGTCTTTTATTTTATTTTATTTTATTTTTGGGGGGATGGGTTAATTTCTCATTTTTGAAAGACAGTTTTGTCACATATAGGTTTGTTTGTTTTTGGTGGCACTGGGGATAGAATACAGGGCCTAGGCAAGCACTCCTACCATGGAGTTGCAGGCCCTCCCTCCAAATTGTAGTATTGGGGATTAAGCCCAGGGAACACTGAATGACATCCCCAGCCCTTGTTTTAAGTTTTATTTTGAGACAGGGTCTCACTAAGTTGCCCACGCTGGCCTTGAACTTGTTACTGTTCTGCTGAGTAGCTGAGGTTACAGTCATGTGCCACCTTGCACAACTACTCCTAGCTCAGATGTAGGATTCCTGAATGACAGCGTTTTCTTTCAGCAGTTTTGAGTATATCAACTCCCGCCCTTAGGTGTCCAGGTGTCATCCAAGTGTTGAATGGCTCGCCAAATAAACGTATTCCAGGTCCCTTTTGCCTCGAACAAAGAATTGGAGGAGACAAGCCAAAAACAGTGCCAAAAATTTATTTGAAAAGTGAGGAGTGAAGGGGTGAGGGAAGAACTGGCTCTGCAGAGCAAATTTGGGTTAAACAAAAGAGGAAAGGAGAAAAAGCAAAAGTAAAAGTACACCCTGGTCTGGAGGACAGAGTGGGCTACTGTGAAGAGTCAGGGTAGTGGGCATCTGGTGGCGTCTGGTCTCTTTTATGCATCCACATCTCCTGGGAGCTGGTGAGAAGTTCCACATATGGGATCTAGGGAATTATTTGGCGCTGTTCTGGGATCTTGTAATTGACAGGTCCCACTTATTTTCCCAGCCAGCTTTGCCACGCCCACCTTCTGTCTCACAGGGTTTCTTATGAGAAATCTGCCAGTAATCTTTCAGTGTGTGTGTGGGGGGGTGCAGGGATTGAGCCCAGTGCTTGGCCCATGCTAGACAAGTGCTGTACCACTGGGCTAATCATCTTGTGCTGGTGATCTTGTTTGGGATGTCTTACTTGTGAGAAATCACTTCTGTTATGCTACCGTTAAGGTTCTCTCTGTCTTGCTTTTAACAGTTTTATTATAATGTGTCTAAGAGTGAGTCTCCTTGAATTTATCTGCCTTAGAATTCATTGAGCTTCTTAAATACTTTTATTCATGTCTTTCAAAGTTTGGAAAATTTTCAGCTATTCTAAAAAGCAAACAAACAATGCCTGTGATCTGCTTGATGTCCCACCGGTCCCTTAGGCTCTCTTCACTTTTCTTTAATCTTTTTCTTTTCTGTTCCTTAGATTCAACTTCAGAAGTCCTGTATGAAAGTTTGCTGATTTCTTCTGCCAACTCAAGTCAGCTTTTGAATCCTTTTAGCCAGTTTTTAAATTTTAGTATTTATACCCTTCTGCTCCAGAATTTCTGGTCTCTTTGTTTTTATGGTGTCCAGGGCTCCAAGCATACTAGGAAGAGGCTCTACTACTGAGTTATATCCTCAGCCCTACTTCTGAGTTTTGTATTAGAATTTTTCACATACACTGAAAAAACTTCATTTCTTAAAATGCTAACTTATTTTATTATGAAAAATAACACTCATAGAAAAAGTAAATGTAAGTGTACAGCTTAACAAATTATTCCAGTAAATGTCTATGAAGCCACTACTCAGTCAAGAAACAGATACTGCAAGCACCACAGAAGCCCAGCAGTGGCTGTCCTTTATCACTGCCCCTCTGACCCTTTAATAGAACTCTTTCTTTTTATCGTTCTGGAGATTGAACCCAGGTCCTTGTGCATGCTGAGCAAGACCACTACCACTAAGCTACCCCTTGTCCCCCGATGAAACTCTTGCAATTGTTTGGACATAATTTCATTGAATTCTTTCTGTTCTGTGATGGTCCTGTTGTTACGGCAAAATCACAAGATAGATTCACTCACAGGAAGACGAGATTCGAGAAACAAATGAATTCTTTAATTGATGCCGGCCGGGGACAGCAGAAGCTGACCCCGAGCTTTTGTGTCCTCCTCCTTAAATACACTTTTGGAGGCCTTACAAAGTCCTTGGTTGCCATGGAAACTATTTTTTACTATATCACCTCTCCGGAAAGTTTTCAAGGTTCTTCAAACATCTGGCCAATTAACACTGGGGATGGGGTAGCAGGTATCACCCGTGCTACTCCTTTCTTGTGGTTTTATGGCTGTAAGATAGTGGTAAGAAAACCCGTTTTGTTTGTGATAGCACCATCTGTTTCTCTTCTTTGAAGTTTATGGCTATGGAAAGGGCAGTAGGACTAAAGTTCAACTAAAGGTTTCTACCTATTAGTTAAATTCAGAGGTTTAAGGAACAAAATGAAAATACTCTTGCCCTAATATTCCCCCCTCAAGGACATATTTTCCTCTTTAGGACATATATAGTCCTTCATGTGGCGGTTCATAACCAGGCTGATTCGTAGAGATATCAGCCAATATCATCATCTGAACCTGACTTATACTGCTTTGAATTTTGTCTTTTACCCAGTTAATCAAACACGGTTCGAATGTCAGGATCAGTATTATAATAACTATTGGCCCTGTGATTTCAGCAATAATAGAGGCCAGTCCAGGGTTTCAATTAAGCAGTGTCTCATATCACCCCTGATTGTTGTAGTATGTTTCTGAAGCGTCTGGTGCAGCGCCTTTATCTGTAGGTGTAAGTTCAAAGTTTCCATCTCCTGTAATCTATTCAAAACAGGTATCAGTGGGGGAGGCTCCCAAACATTGTCTTGA
Organism: Erethizon dorsatum; assembly: GCA_028451465.1. NCBI lineage: Eukaryota > Metazoa > Chordata > Mammalia > Rodentia > Erethizontidae > Erethizon > Erethizon dorsatum. The sequence continues at coordinate 99,551,488 of CM051827.1, read as the reverse complement.
ATGGAGTTAGTCCACCTCGGTACAGTGTGCACCGCAACTGCAAGAGGGCTGCTGGGAGCACAGTAACCCAGTTAGCCCCAGTCTCTTGGCATAACTTTGCCAGGGTGGTTTTAAAGTACAGTTTTGTCTTTTTATTTGGCTTGAGCTTTGTGGCCCATATATAGTATGGAGTTTTTATTTTAGCCCCAGCACTGCTGTAAGGCTTTTGACCACTTTACCCACAAAAGCGGGTCCATTATCTGAACCTACCGTTATGGGGAGCCCATACCATAGAATGATCAGCTCCATCAAAGCTTTTATCATCTCTCTCAATGTTTTAGTCTTAGTGGGGAGGCCTCCACCCATCCTGAATAGGTACAAACCAAAACGAATAATTTTAGTAAAATCCACTTTAACATCTTTAGATGGCATAGTTCCTTGTCTCCGGACACCTAGTCGTTGTGTTGTCAGGAGACAGGGTTGTTGTGGGCTCAGTTGGTGCACCTCTCAGTCACTGAAGCACATAAAGTCCATATCTGGAAATAAAGAATTAACAGCCAAGCAACATTGTCGTAGAGTCTTTCCCAAGCTGCTGTGGCTATGCGAATCTTGTATTACAAAATATCCCAGGAGGCAGAGCCTCTGCCTGGATGGTTTACTCCGAGGTGACAACCGTTGCTCCCACCCTCCAAACCCCATCATTTACCATGTTGTTGTCATCTGAAAACAGGGTCAGGCCAGGGTTCTGGAGGGGAGTGTCCTGTAAATCCAGTTGGGCTGTCACCAATCTTTCTTTTAGGACTCCGAAGGCTGTCTGGTACTCAGGACTCCATTTGAACGAAGGGGTTGTTTCCTCCCTTTAAGGCCTCATATAGGGGTTTTGCAATGGCTGCAAAACTTGGAACCCAAAGACAGTAGTATCCAACCATTTCCCAGGAATTTTCTTAAGTTCATTTTAGTTGCAGCCCCTTTTAGGCCCCAAAGGGCCTGGATATGTGAGACTGACAGCACATGTGTCCCATCTTGTAACAAACCCTAAAACACAAACCCTTGTAACACAAACCCTAAAAACTGTACAGTCAGCATACAGATTTGAGCCTTTTAGTCAATTATCTCTATCTAGTACATAAGAAGCTTTTACCTAACTTGTCTTTCAATAGGACATCCCTGAAGATATTTTATGACATTATCTGGACTGTTTAATATCTAGGCATCTCTAAGTACTGTGGCATGTATATAGCATATACATCACATAGGTTTTTGTTAAAAATTATCATTTGATTGGTGACCTTTTATCAGTATGAACCTCTTATCATAAATATCTGGAGCACAAGCAAAGGCAGGTATCTGAATCTGAAAGAAAGAAAATGTTTATCTGTATAAACAATCCCAGTTTTATATTTTAGAAGATCTATACATTGGAAGGTATCAATACACTTAATATGCTATGAGATTAGCAACACTGAATTGTCATAGCCATATGAAAACTTTTGTTTCTTAATTTAATTTTGTACCAGAGCATCTTTAAATCAGAAAACCTCATTGTCCTGTTTTAGAAAATTTAACCTGTTGATGATGACCAATGTAAACATATCACAATAATATATTTTGTCTAACAATTTTCTATGACTTATGAAAACCAGATCACTCAACACATTATTTTGAACAAATAAGAAACTCTCAAATCATCATATAACAATAAACAATAAACAAAACATGCATTACATTTATAAAACCAATTTTAACATCATTTTGGCCAGCTGGCAACTTTTGGTGGAAGCACACCAGACAAACATTTCAAAAATCCAAAAATGTAAAAAGAAAATTCATTGAGCTCAAATAAAACAGCTGTTTACAGGTTGGGCACACAGAAAAACAAAACATACAGACAAATTTAAAAAATCAGAGTGCACTCATATATATTGGCCAAATTAAATTATAGTAACTCTTATAATTTTAGAAGTTTGAAATTACAAATAGACTAGTCAGAATTATTTGTAGGTCAATAGCAGAGATCTCTTATAAGAATTTGGAAGAAACAAAAATAAATTTCTTCATAAAAATACTGACAACTTTCATGTTTTCCTTTTATGTAGCTTCCAGCTCAGTCATCTTTATACCCTCTGTCACATACTCAAATCTTTCTTTTACTCTCTTAGCATTCTCTCTGTAAGAATATCATTTATATAAATTTCCTTTGATATATCTTTGTTAAAACTTATTTTGACCCCTTGTTCCTGGGTTGTTACAATTACACCCAGTTTCCCGCTAGCTGCAAATGCTGCAGCCATTTGTGATTTAAGAGCAGAGACCCTCTTTGTGTGCAGAGAAAGAGAAAAACACACTTCAGGATAAGGTTTTTGTCCCAGGTGTTTTGAGCCAGGGCACCCAGCTTGTGTTTCCCACTGTGGCTTACTCAGCTTACTCGATGTTTTGACAAAGCAGGCATTTGCATTTCTCCTTTTTGATAGTAATTTTGATTAATCGTCACTCAGGAGTTTGTAGTGCACAAGAAATGTTTTATGTACATCAGTTTAAACTGAAAACCAAAAGTGTAAGTGCCAATTAGTCAAAATTTGTAATTAGATTTCTCCTGTAAAACTTTCCTAGATGCTTGCAGGCAGCGCCAGGCTGGCCATTGGGGCAGCATTCGCACCACATACAACCAGGAGTTTATATATGGAAACTAATTCGGGTGCTCAGGCTTTCTGGCGACAATATTTCATACTCCATTGATTACCTGGGGGTCGAGCGACCCTTTAGCTAATCATCCCACATTGAATGTGGGTCATTCAAGCTCACAGAAGTTTTAGAGCTTCACTTTTTTATCTTAACTCCATAATCCCCTTTGAACTTATCAAAATTGTTAAGCATACATTTCAAAACAGTTGACTTACTACCAGCAGAACTCATTATGTCAATGACTTGGACAATACAGTAACCCACAGTTACAATTTATCTAAGCAAGTCCTGTCCCCTCCACTCAATCAGAAATGCAAACAAAAATCCAAAACTAGCAAATGGTCTCCTGCTGGCAGGTTGAATTCCTCTGGTAACAGTGACTTGGAAGCGCAGGCGCAGGGGGGGATAACAGATGCAACACAGGGGAGGAACATGCACACACAGACAAAAACAGACAATCCCGGGAATAATAGCCACACCGCACCCGACCTCAAATTTAGAACAGATTCAGAGGACGACCTCTGACAGACGGCAAAACACCGCGTCCGGTGGCCTAGCTCTCACAGGTTTAAACAGAACAGACGCTAGCACAGAACAGATACCTGGAGGAGCCTTGGGCAAATTGCCAAACCAGAAACCGAATTACAAGTGCGCTTACCTTGGTCGGGAGGTGGGAATTCAGTTGTCTCTGTCTCGTAGCCTTGCGTCCTGCCTTGCAGCTGATCTGGGGGGGCCAGCTGAAGGTCAGCTTTTTGGCGCCTCGGCCCCCCAAGGGTTAGCTGCCAGGCAAGGAGGCACCGAGGCCCCCTCAAATGAGGATCTCCCTGTGAGGATCTCGCTGGGGCCTCCAAAATGTTACGGCAAAATCACAAGATAGTTTCACTCACAGGAAGACGAGATTCGAGAAACAAATGAATTCTTTAATTGATGCCGGCCGGGGACAGCAGAAGCTGACCCCGAGCTTTTGTGTCCTCCTCCTTAAATACACTTTTGGAGGCCTTACAAAGTCCTTGGTTGCCATGGAAACTATTTTTTACTATATCACCTCTCCGGAAAGTTTTCAAGGTTCTTCAAACATCTGGCCAATTAACACTGGGGATGGTGTAGCAGGTATCACCCGTGCTACTCCTTTCTTGTGGTTTTATGGCTGTAAGATAGTGGTAAGAAAACCCGTTTTGTTTGTGATAGCACCATCTGTTTCTCTTCTTTGAAGTTTATGGCTATGGAAAGGGCAGTAGGACTAAAGTTCAACTAAAGGTTTCTACCTATTAGTTAAATTCAGAGGTTTAAGGAACAAAATGAAAATACTCTTGCCCTAATACTGTAATGGGTGTGGAACTTGTATTTGTTTTTAAGTTGCGCTTTACTTATGTTTGAATCTTATTTTTCTTTGTGTAGCACCATTTTTTTTCTGATGAACTTGTCTTTTGGGAAATTGCAGTCTTCTATTTCTGTTTTGATGTTTTAGTGTCTGTGAATACTGTACTTTTACCTTATGTTTTGGTCTTCATAGTTGAATGGATTCTTTCTGGTCCATCCCACTGGAGGAGTGGACAGGAAGTTGGGGTAGTGTTCCCAGCTCTCAGCTCTAGAGCTCCCACTTCTATGACTATAATATCGTGTAATATAGTGGGTTTTTCTTGAGACAGGGTCTCCCTATGCGGTTTAGGCTGGTCTTGAACCCACTATGTAGCCAGGCTGGCCTCAAACTTTCAGTGATTCTCTTGCCTCAGCCTCCTGAATGCTGGGATTACAGGTATGTGCCACCACACCTGGTAAAAGTGGAATTTTCAAACTCTATCCATTTTTTTTTTATGTGGGTACTGGGAGTTGAACTCAGGACCTCGCGCTTGCCAGCAGGGGCTTGTGCCACTGAGTGATATCACTGGCCCTTTTTTTTTTCCTTTATGCGGGTACCGGGAGTTGAACTCAGGACCTCACGCTTGCCAGGCAGGCGCTTGTGCTGCTGAGCTATCTCACCGGCCCTTTATCCTATTTTAAAAGCTTCCATTTCTAATCTTTTCTTTCCCACCCTTCATATCAGTCACAGCCATCAAGAGACACTGCCCTGACTCCCCAGACAACCACTCTTCCATTTGTTTTCAAAAGTGTTTTCTTTTTTAGCATTTATTGTTTTTATTATTTAATTTTCATACATGTATATAACAGTCTGATCATTTCCATTCCCCCATTAGCTTCCCTTACATCCTTCTCCCCTCTCACCACAGGCCTTTAATCCTAGCATTCTTGGGAGGCTGAGACAGGAGGATGCATCCTGCCTCAAAATTTAAAAGGGGTGAGATGGGGCTAGGGATGTAGCTCAGTGTAAAGGCCCTGGGTTCAACCCCCTGTACTTCAAAATCAATCAGTCAATTAATCATAAAAACAGACCAAAAAGAAAACAGCCAGGTGTGGTGGTACACTCTGGTAATCCCAGCACTTGGGAGGCTGAGGCAGGAGGATCACCATGAGTTCGAGGCCAGCCTGGACTACATAGTGAGCTCAAGGCCAGCCTGAACTGCATAGCAAGACCCTGTCTCAAAAAGAGAGAGACATGAGTTTGAGTTAGGGTTCCACTGTGCTCCTATCAGCCAGTCCTGCATCATAGAAAGCCTGAGTGTTGGCAGGATAGTTCAGGCCAGAGGTGATGGAAACCTGGGTCAAGATGGGGTCTGGAGATGGAAAGGAGGGATGTGTAGAACTGGAATTTGTGCTGGGGTGAATTTCATCTAACTCTTTCCCTCCTCCAGGATAACTTGAAGCCATTGTCCATCTTGGATATGCGGCCATCTCCTGGAAGCAGTGGAGTATACACCTCTTGGAACTATGGCCCACCAGGCACTGAGCACTGCTCTCAGGGCAGAGAGATGTTGGGGACCCTTTTGGCATCTCCTGAGACACCCAGGCAGGATGCAGGCGAAGTGAGGGCCTGTTTCAGAGTGTCACAGAATGAGCACAGCATCAGCTACTGCCCCATGACCCTCACCTACCCGATGATGTGCTGCCAGAGGGAGCCTCCCTCTCAGCCAGGGATGATTGGCAGGGGACCCCAGATGATGCCCTTACAGCCTGGTATTCAAGGCAGGGATCTGACCTTCAGTGAGAATCTGAGGATGCCCCCCAGTGGGCTAATGTCAGCTTCAAGTGGAATCTCAATGGTGCCCCTCACCAGTGCTCCGACAATACCTTATTGTGGGCCCCCAGCATTACCTTCTATCAGAGCTTCTTTACAATCTAAAATGTTATTGGGTCCGACTATGCCTTCCACTGAGGCCCAGGCTGTACTCCCGTCTGTGGCTCAGGTGTTGCCATCCGGAAATCCCTATAATCTTGAGATTTCTCCAGCTGGGTCCCACTCATTGCAGACCTTAGAATCCCAGGACTCTCTTGTGAGCCCATCAGGCTCCCACAAAGATCTCTTCCTGCCTGAGCAGCCCACAGCTGCTCCTCAGAGAGCAGAGAACTCCAGGGCCTGGGGAGGGTCACCCAGAAGGCAATCCTCAATTCTAAGACCGTATTGCTGCCCATATAAGGACTGTGGAAAAGCTTATACGAAGCGCTCCCACCTCGTGAGTCACCAGCGCAAACACACAGGTGCATGATGTCATCTGGGGAAGGGGTGGAGGAGTCCCTGGGCTTTTTTTGTGTACTGATTGGTAATTGGTGGGATTAGCCATTTATCTTTCATGTTTGGAACCAAGCTCTGCTAACCCCACTAACTTGCCATCCAGAATGACCGCCAGGATGGTGGGGAGGGTACAACTGACGGTGTTGTACCCTCTCTGGTTTTCATTTGTTTGTATTCTTTCTTTCTTTCTTTCTTTCTTTCTTTCTTTCTTTCTTTCTTTCTTTCTTTCTTTCTTTCTTTTTTTTTTGAGACAGGGTCTCACTGTGTAGTTCAGGCTGGCCTTGAACTCACTATGTAGCCCAAGTGCTGGTCTCGAACTCACATCAATCCTCCTGCCTCAGCCTCCTGAGTGCTGGGATTACAGGCATGAACCACCATGCCCGGCCATTTGTTTGTTTGTTTTCTTTTTGTATTTTTATTTTTCTCTGGTTTCCTACCTCTTCCCTTTTGATTCCCCAGCCTTGACTATTCCTGCTTCATAGTCAGAGCCCGTCATCTCACCATTTGGCTCCTCTTCCATTTAATTCCATCTCTTGTCACTCCCCAGGTGAGAAGCCCTATAAGTGCAATTGGGAAGACTGTACCTGGTGTTTCTTCCGTTCTGATGAGCTTCGACGTCATATGCGGACACACACCAAACACCGGCCACACAGGTGTGATCAGTGTGGCCGACAGTTCATGAGATCTGATCATCTCAAACAACACCGAAAGACTCATCAGCGACTGCCAGATTCCCCAAGACAGCCAGCCAACAGTGGACAGATGGGTGGTCCTGCTCCTGGTCTTTAGGTCGGTCTCCTCCTCTCATTTTTGCTTCACTACCCAGATCCTGTTAGCCTCTGCCCAGCTCATCTCTTTGGTAGGTAGGGGCTTAGGTGAAGATAGATTAAGAGGCAATGCTGAAGCCCAAATGAAGTTCTGAACCCTATTAGGGAGTCCTCAAAAATCTCAAGCAACGTCTTGGACACCTTCCCCTCTCTTGGGCCACCTACTTGTGTCGATTCGCCAAATGGGAAGATAGAGAGTGCAATAGAGACAGGTTTATTAAAAAGCTCCCTATCTCATGTCATTCCCCAGCTTGAAACCCTTTGGTGACCCTCTGCCTGCTTCATAAAACCCAAGTTTTTAAATCTTCGTCTTCCAGATTCTGGTGTGAGACTGTTGAGATCTTGAACTTATCACTGTCACTCGGCATGTGACCTTGGGAAGTATCTTTCATCACCATGCCTTAAGTCATCCTCTGGAAAATAAGAAAAACCATCCTGGACTATATTGGATATGTCATATACTGTGTCGGTTCTCCTGGTACTCACCACCTGAGTGTACAGCATTTGTCTCTTCCTTCCTGGGTGGAATCGTCCACCACATGGTGGGATCCAGCATCCCATGTAGCCATGGAAACCTGAAAGTGCCAGGGAATTAGTACTCATGGGGTAAAATTTGACTAATGGGAAATGGGAAGTAAGAGAGAGCCAGGCAGAGACACTCTGCATTCTTTCCCTTTTAAGAATTGCTATATAAGGCATGGTTCCGCCCCGGCAGTGTAGCCTGCAGGGAGATTTCCCAAGTAGCCGGTGGGCACAGCTGCAGGGCCTCTTCCATGCCTGGCGCATGGCTGTACCCAGCTTGGAAGGGTATCATCTTGCTACCTCCAGTCTTCCTGCCTCACTTCCATTTCTCACCCCTAATGCCTTGGGTTTGTCCCTCCCAAATAAAACATCCATATTCAGTTCCTGCTGTAGGCTCTGTTTTCTAGGTGCTTTGGAGATGGAAGGAGAGGAGAACATTAGACTTTGGCAGAGAAAGACCAAGCCCTGCTGTGACTCCTCTCCTAACCTAGCCTGGTATCCGGACTTCAAAGTATTAGATATTCAGGGGCCTATTCTGCCCTGCTGTATGACTGTCTGGGCAACCCAGGTAGAGCCTCATTGCTGGCCTCAGCAGGCCATTTTACTGACCAGTAAGTTCATAGTAAGAAAGGAACTTGGCCAAGCTATCAAGTGGTGGAGCTAGCATCCCAACTAGGATCTGTTTGCCCCAAAGGTGAATCTCTTCCCTAATAGATGTTACCTACCATAGATGCTGGCCTGAGCCCTGTTGCTGTCACTGCCAAGTGGTGGTTGTCATAAGATGAGTTGGGTCTGATTCCCATGCTTGAAGAGCATTCTTGGTCTGGGTCAGAGGGAATCACCTAGGTACAGTGGCCATGGGGAAGCGAAACCCCAAAGGGGTGGTCAGAAAGGCTTTCTGGAGGAAAGACCGAGGTGACCCTTGAGCCCTGTGATAATGTAACTTCTATAAGTCCCTCAAATGTTTAAAGAAACATCAGATGCAGGTTGAGTGGAGGATACTCCAGGAGGGAGATGGCCTGCAAGAGCACCACATAGAGCACCGCGCTGTGCAGACCCCTGGCAAGAAACATGGTGACAACTAAAGGATGTCCTGGGAAGAAGAGACATTTATTTGTATTTGAACTGGGAACTGAACCCAGGACCTTGTACATATTATGTAAATTACCACTGAGCTACATCCCTCGCTCAAGAAGGACTTCTCTAAAGAAGTACCTGAGTCAGACCTGAAGGACTCATGGAGATGAGCTGTGCCTCCTATTTCTTGGACATGTACCTGTGGTTATGCTGGACTCTGAGGACTCAAGGAAGAGGAAGACACACTGCCTCCATTTTGGAGGAGAAAGACCGTGAACTAAACTTCTGAATGTGCATGGTGCTGCCAGGGAGCAGAGCTGGTCCTCTGTAGGCTAAAGCCTGTTCTGGGCCCCTGGGAAGCCCTGTAGCCAAGGCTGTGCTGGCCCTGGCCCTGGCCTGCCCACTGCTGCCCTGACCCCCTTCTTCATGATTGCCCTGGATTGTGCCACTAGCGGCCCCAGCATGCCTGGGCCGGGGAGCCAGATGCTCTTTGCTCACACTCAGAGTGCACATGACTTTAAAAAAAAAGCAGGAGGGGCTGGGCTCACTTGTGACCCCATCCCTGGTGCCAGAGACTGAGGTCTGGGTACTGAAGGGCTCTTTCATTCCCAGCTAGGCACCAGGTCCCTTCCAGGAGCACACCATCTTGGGTTCAGTGGGCCACCTGGCTGAGCTCACTGCAGGAAGGGCTGGTGGGCTTGAGCTTGTGGTTGGGACACAAGAGAGGTCTGTTTAGAGACCACACACGCTGAGCAGTGGACATGAGGAGGAGCCAGAGTAAGCAGTGGTGGCCAAAGCAGGCCCCTGGTCCTGGACAGCACTACAATCTAGTGGAGGAAGAATGTTTTTAGGATTGGTGTTTCAAATGTCTTGTATTATGAGTAACCAGAATGGATGAACTTCATTAGTTTTCTATTTATTGTGATCATACATGCAAAAATATTTTGTATACAGACAGTTATTGAAGAGTAATACATATTTGCTCTTCAAGTCACCTGAGGAAAAAAATTTACCAATAAATCTGAAGCCTTTTGTTATGTTTTTGAAATTTTGTTGATACATTTTAGATATACGTAATAACATTCATCATAGGGAATTTGTACCTGTTGCTTGATTGCTCTTTTTTTCCCAATCTGCTCCCCTCCCTTCAACCCCTCTTCCCCTCCTTATTTACAAAAGCTTTGTTTCTATTTTTTCCTTGTCCCTTTTTTCCTTTCACCTCCCCCTCCCTTGTTCCACTCTTTTTAAAATTAAGTGTATTGGTACAATTTAGGTGCACACAATGATCACATTCTTTATAGGGAATCTTGGTTATTTTTTTTCCCCCATTCCTCTATCCTCCATTCAGCCCCTCCTTATTTGAAAAAGCTTTGTTCCCATGTTTTCCTCCTTTTCTCACTGCTGACCCCCTTCACTTTCCCATTTAAACATTTCTTCCCATTGCCCAATATCTATCGTATATTTTGGTTCTTATTTACATTTAAGAGTATGGTCTCAAGGTGCATCCATTTAACTAGAAATGTCTCAAATTTATCCTTTATGGCAGAGTAGTACACCATTGTATAAAAAAACCACATCTTTTTTATCCATTCATTGGTTGATGGGCATTTAGGCTGTTTCCAAGCTTTGGCTGTTACAAACTGCCATTATAAACATGGGTGTGGATATATCACTGTGATATGATTCTTTTATTTATTTATTTTTTAAAGACAACAAGTAAACATTCTCATGTATTAACAAACTCAAGGATTAGAGAATGTACAAATACCTTTTGGAGAAAAATATTGCTCAGTATAGGATTATGCCATGTAAAAGCTAGGTAAAAATAGACTAAGGAATGGAATAGTCACAGTGAAATTGCATTTTCATACTAGGGAGACAATATGATGTTTACAAATGTGCATCCGGTTTATTTCGCTGTGAGTATTTTCTGGAGTTGCATCCATTTACCTATAAAAGTTTCCAGTTTACCTTTCTTTATGGCTGAGTAGTGGTATAAAAATACCACATCTTTTTTATCCATTCCTCAGTTAATGGGCATTTGGGTTGTTTCCATGATCTAGCTATTACAAATTGTGTTGCTATAAACATGGATGCACATATATTGCTGTGGTACGATGTTTTTAATTCTGGGAAGATACCCAGAAGGGGAATAGCTGGATCAAATGGGACCTCCAATCCTAGTGTTTTGAGGAATCTCCACACTGATTTTTTTTCCACAGTGGTTGCGCCAGTGAGTTTGGAGTTGTTTCTCAGTGTTCTAATCTGTTCCAGTGATCCTCAGGTCTGTTTTTTTTTTTTTTTTTCTGCCAGTACCATGCTGTTTTTATCACATTAGCTCTGTAGTATAATTTTAAGTCTGGGATTGTGATGCTCCATTCCTTGCCTTTGTTGCCCAGTATTGCTTTTGCTACTTAGGTCTCTTCTGGTTCCAAGTGAATTTTAGGAATATTTTCTCTGGTTCTGTGAGGTATGCTAATGTTTTTTTTTTTAATTGGGTTTGCATTAAATCTGTATAACAATTTTGCGAGTATGGCCATTTTTATTATGTTGGTTCTTTCTACCCAAGAAAAAGGGATGATTTTCCCTTATTTTGATTTTTCCCTTTTCTGTCTCCTTTATCAGAGTACTGTAGTTTTCAATGTAGAGATTTTTTATTTCCTTTGTTAGATCAATTCCTAAGCATTTCATTTTTTTTGTGCTATTATGAATTGTATGGTTTCTGTAATTTCTCTCAGTGAGTTGTTTATAGGAATGCTATTGATTTTTGAATGTTGACTTTGTATCCAGCTACACAACTGAATCAGGTTATTAAATCTAGAAGTTTTGTAGTGGAGCTTTTGGGGTCTTCTCTGTAGAGTATCATCTCATCCACAAATGATAATTTACCTTCTTTCTTTCCTATCTTTATTCTGTTTATTTTTCTTTCCTATCTAATTGCTCTGGCTAATGTCTCTAGAACTATATTGAATAAAAGTGGTGATAGTGGCCATCCTTGCCTTGTTCCTGATTTTACAGTGAAAGCTTTGTTTTTCTTTCATGGAAGTATCTTATTTCTCTATCAATTTTGAAAGATAGTTTTGTGGGATATACATCAATCTGGGTTGAAGATTGTTTTCCTTTAGGGTTTGAAATACCTCACTCCAAGCTCTCTTTGATTTGAAGGTTTGTGTTGAGAAGTCTGCTGTGATTCTGATGGGCTTTCCTTTATAGGTGATATGTTTCTTTTCTCTAGCTGCTTTTAATATTTTGTTCTTGTGTTGGATTTTTGGAATCTTGATTATTATATGCCTTGGTGTAGATTTATTTTGGTCTTGGCTATTTGGAGTTCTATATGCTTCATTTATTTGTATGTCAAATTATCCATGTTTGGGAAGTTTCCTGCCTTTATTTCTATGAAGAAGTTTTTAATGGCTTTTCCGCTGTCTCCAGCTTTCTCACTGATTCCAGTCAATCTTAGGTTGTTCTTCTTTGCTTCATCCTGTAGCTGTTGGATTGATTTTTTGTGGTCTCTTGCTATTTTTAAGGCATCTTTATTTTCCTGGTCGCTAGTTACGTTCCTGTCTTCTAGATCTGATATTCTATCCTTGCCTTCATTCAGTCTGCTGTGTATACTTTCAATGGAGTTTTTAATCTCCTGGATTAGTGTTTGGATCTGTTTCATCGATTCTATTTCTTGTCTATGTTTGGCATTCATGGTTTCCATCATTTTCCTGAGCTTCTCCATTTGTTTATCTGTGTCTGCTTTAATGTCTTTCATTTTGATCCTCATTTCTTTTTGCACCTTAGATATTATTTTCTCTGTGACCTCTTCCATTTGTTTTTTCATGTCTGCTGCTATCATTTCAGAGAGTTCCATTTGTTGGCTTCTGATTTCCTCTATCTCTTTGTGCTCTGGACTTGTCCTAGGTGGGCTGGGCATTTGGGGTTACATTTTGCTTCTTCGTCTTTTCATTTTCTATTTTCTATTTTATTTTGTTTTCTGTGTTGATGCTAATAGATTTCTTATGTTAGATAGCCTTATCACTGGTGTCAAGGCTTTCCTAGGAGGTTTTGTTCCTCTGGAGGTTTGTTCTAGATGTATGTGGTTCTTGGTCTTTATGTCTATCCCAAAAAGTGACCTTCCCAATATATTGAGAATGAGAAATTGCTATCTATTTGGCTTAGGGCCCATTCCTTTGGTTCTGGACTATGGGTGATGGTTATAATCCCTTACAATTGCAGTGTTGTCATATGGGGGGAAAAACTGGGTATAGCATGTATGACATCCTGGTTAAAGTAGTTCATTTGGCACTAACAGTAGACTCAAGTACAGCCTGGCTACTGACAAACTGTGGTAATTATTAGCCTGATATCTATAACCATAGGAGGAAGGTCTACAGAAATGTAATATAGTCCAACTTATACCAGGAACTTGTATGCAATGATTTTCCACTTAATAGAGTGATTTTACCCTGTTGTGGGGGGTGGGTTCAGGAGGATGGGGGTAAGATGGAGAGATGAATGAGGTTAAATATAGTAGGAGCAAAGTTGGAGGGCACAGGATGATCATCTAGGTTTTGGGTAATTGTAGGACACAGGAGGGAAGGACTGGAGGAGAAGGCCTAGGAATTTTGAACCAGAAAGAGAAGAGAGAATGTTTACTCACCTGAAAGTACCATAAAGTCAAGCAAGATAGTTGACAAAAGAGGAAGAGGATGAGTAGAATAAAACAGAAAGGTTAGAGATCTAAATCATGAATGAGAGAGAAAAGGAAGTAAAGAAAAAGGAAAAGAAAAAACAGTAAACAAGGGCCGGTGAGACGGCTCAGCGGCTTAAGCGCCTGCCTTGCAAGCGCGAAGGCCCGAGTTCGACTCCCGGAACCCACATACGAAAAAGGGGCCGGTGATATCGCTCAGCGGCACGGGTGCCTGTTGGTGCGCGAGGTCCTGAGGTCGTCCCGCCGGTACCCACAAAAAAAAAACAAAAAACAAAAAACAGTAAACAAAAATATCCTCACACACTGAAAAAACAACACAGAAAGAAAAAACAGAACAAAACAGGAGAAAAAGAGAAAAGAAAGAGAAAACAAACAAAAAAGAAACAAAAACAAACAAAACAAAAAATAAAGCAAAACTAGACAAAACTAACCCAGCCGAATACCAAGAGGGAAATCAGTCAGATAGAGAAAAATGAAAGCAGTGAAATTACTCTAGTGTCTACAATTCTGTGGTAGGTCCAAGTTGGATCCCAGAAATGTGTATTCTGGCCAAGATTGCAGGTGGATTTGTGCTGGGTTTGGGTCTGATCTTTGTCTCTGGATTCACAGGATGGGATTAGTTTTCTGTGGCTGGAGTTCTCCCCAGTCGTTTAGAAAAGAAAGAGAAAAGAAAAAAAAATACAAGTGAGAAAAAGGGGGCAGCCCTACCTGCCCACTTCTGTTCCTCATGTCTTTGTCCCCAAGCACAACACTGGTTCTCCTAACTTACCACCTGTTAGCTCATATTGTTACTGTTGCATGAGACATTTCCATGCCTCTAGTCCCACCTGTCCATCTTGTACACCTTAGCCAGGGTCCTACTGTGTTGCCGGTGTTCTGCCTGTCTCCGGGCCCTGAGTCCTGCCAGTGGAGGGAGGGAGGGGTGGATCTCAGACTCTTCTCACTAGCTGTTGCAGTCCTGGGTCAATGGAGGAAGGGAGGAGCCGAAGCTTTCAGTTTTAGATCGTTTATTTACTTACTTTTTCTCTGATCAGATTTTATTGGTACATTTTAGATATACATAATAATCACTTTCATCATAGAGGATTTGTACCTGTACATGATATAACTTGTTTCTCTTTTTCCCCATTTCCCTACCCTCCCTTCAACCCCTCCTCCCCTCCCCATTCACAAAAGCTTTTTTTCTATTTTTTCCGTTTCTCATTTTTTTTACTTGTCCCTTCTCTCCATTCTCCTCCCCTCTCCTTTGTTCCCCTCCCCATTGGAACATTTTCTTCTATTTCACAATACCTATTATACATTCTGGTTCTTATTTACACTTTCAGTTTCTCACAACAGAGAAACAGTGGGGTCTTTGCACATGTGTATCTGATTTATTTCACTTAAGAGTATAGTCTCAAGGTGCATCCATTTTCCTAGAAATGTTTTGAGTGTATCCTTCTTTATGGCAGAGTAGTACTCCCTTGTATAAAAAAAACCACATCATCTTTATCCATTCAACAGTTGATGGGCATTTGTGTTGTTTCCAAGATTTGGCTATTACAAACCATGCTGCTATAAACATGGGTATGCATATATCGCTGTGATGTGATGCTTTTAATTCTTTCAGGATGATACCTAGGAGGGGAATGGCTGGGTCAAATGGAACCTCTAGTACTAGTTTTTTGAGGAATCTCCACACCGATTTCCACAGTGGTTGTACCAGTCTACACTCTCACCAACAGTGGAGAAGGGTTCCTTTTTCCCCACAGCCCCACCAGCATTTGTTATTGGTTGATTTCTTGATAATAGCCATTCTTTCTGGGTGAAATGGAATCTCAGTGTTGTTTTAATTTGCATTTCTCTAATGACCAGTGATGTTGAACATTTTTTATATATTTATTTGCTATTTGTACTTCTTCATCTGAGAAATGCATATTCATCTAAGATGCCCATTTTTGGACTGGGTCTTTAAATTTGGTGGGCCTGATTTTTTTTTTTTGAGTTCTTTATATGCTCTCGATAGTAATCCTTTGTCTGAGGAACAGCTGGCAAATATTTTTTCCCACACTGTGGGCTGTTCTTCACTCTGTTAGTGGTTTCTTTTGCTGTGCAAAAGCTTTTTAATAAGATGAGATCCCAGTTGTTGATTCTTTGTGATAGCTCCTGTGCGATTGGGATTTTGTTCATAAAGTCTTTGCCTACACCAGTGTCTTCAAGAGTTCGACCTATTTTGTCTTCCAGGAGATTTAATGTTTCTGTTTTAATATTTAGATCTTTGACCCATTTTGACTTTAGTGCATGGCGATAGACATGGGTCTAGTTTAATCTTTGGCATGTGGAATGCCAGTTTTTCTAAGACCATTTATTAAAGATGCTTTCTTTCGGTGAGCATGCTTGTCCCTTTTGTCAAAGATAAGGTGGCTGAGTGTGTTTGTAGTTGTATCTGCATCTTCTAATCTGTTCCTTTGATCCTCAGGTCTGTGTTTTTGACAGTACCATGCTGATTTTACCACAGGAGCTTTGTAGTATAATTTCAAATCAGGGATTGTGATGCCCCCTGCCTTGCCTTTGTTGCCCAGAATTGCCTTTGCTATTCTAGGTCTCTTCTGGTTTCCAAATGAATTTTAGGATTGTTTTATCTAATTCTATGAGATATGCTGTTGGAATTTTGATTGGAAATGCATTAAATCTGTGTAACGGTTTTGGCAGTATGGCCATTTTCAGTATATTAGTTCTTCCTACCCAAAAGCAAGGGATATCTTTCCATTTTCTGGTATCCTCTTCAATCTCCTTTTTCAGAGTACTGTAGCTTTCAATATAGAGGTCTTTCACTTCCTTAGTTAGATTGATTCCTAAGTATTTCATTTTTTTGGATGCTATTATGAAAGGTGTTGTTTCCCTAATTTCTCTCTGAGTGAATTTGTTATTGGTGTACAGGAAGGCTACAGTTTTTGAGTGTTGACTTTGTATTCAGCTACACTACTGAATTTCTTTATTGAATGTAGACATCTTTTGGTGGAGTTTTTGGGGTCTTCTACATAGAGTATCATGTCATCTTCAAATAATGATAATTTAACTTCTTCCTTTCCTATCTTTATTCCTTTTTTCTTTTTCTTGTCTAATTGCTCTGGCTAATGTTTCTAGAACTAAATTGAATAAGAATGGTGACAATGGACATCGTTGCCTTGTTCCTGATTTTAGAGTGAAAGCTTTCAGTTTTTGTCCATTTAGTATGATGTTGGCTGTTGGTTTGTCATAGATGACTTTTATCAGATAGAGATAAATACCATCTATTCCAATTTTCTGTTGGGTTTTTAAAAAATCCTGAATGGGTCCTGGACTTTGTTGAAAGCTTTTTCTGCATCTATTGAGATGATCATATGGTTTTTTCCTTGGCTTTGTTAATATGGTATATTACATTTATTGATTTGCATATGTTGAACCATCTGTGCATCCCTGGGATGAGTCCTATTTGGTCATGGTGTATAATCTTCTTTTTTTTTTTTTTTTTTTTTTTTTGAGACAGGATATCACCATATAATCCAGGCTGGCCTCAGACTCACTATGTATCCCAGGCTGGCCTCAAGCTTGCAGTGATCCTCTTCCCTCAGCCTCTCAAGTGCTGCGATTACAGGCATGTGCCATCATGCCTGGCTAATCTTCTTGATGATCTGTTGCATTCTGTTTGCCAGTATCTTATTGAGGAATTTTGTGTGTATCTTCATTAGGGAGATTGGCCTGTAGTTCTCTTTTTTGGTTGGGTCCTTCTGTGGTTTTGTTATTGGGGTAATAGTTGCTTTCAGGAATGACTTTGGGAGTTTCGCTTCCTTTTCAGTTTCATTAAAGAGTTTGAGAAGTAGTGGCATTACATCTTCTCTAAATTTCTTGTAGAATTCATCAATGAATTCATC
The DNA here is from genome assembly GCA_028451465.1 of Erethizon dorsatum. Classification (NCBI taxonomy): domain Eukaryota; kingdom Metazoa; phylum Chordata; class Mammalia; order Rodentia; family Erethizontidae; genus Erethizon; species Erethizon dorsatum. Next base: position 99,534,181 of record CM051827.1, on the reverse strand, counting down.
AGGATGTGGGCTTTTCCTTGTTGGTAAGCTTTAAAATATATTTTCAATTTCATTAATGGATGTTGAGTTATTTAGAATTTTTATATTTTCTTGATTCAACTTTGGTAATTCGTATGTGTCTAGGAATCTGTCCATTTCTTTTGTGTTTTCCATCTTATTAGAGTAAAGGTTTTGGAAGTAGGTATTGATGATCTGGATTTCCAAAGGTTCCATTATATTTCACTCTTCTCATTCCTAAGTGAATGAATGTAAGTGTTTATTGCGGACTGATCAGGCCCGCAACCTCCCAAACCAGTGGACAGTGAAGGCTTAAATAAAAGAGACAAGTGGTATGATTTTGGGGTTCTAGGAGGATCAAAACCCTCTAACAGAATTCGAGATTCTCTGGTGGTTGAGACAAAGAACTTCTCTGGAACTTCTCTTGTATTTACTTGGTTTTCAAACAAAGGAAAAGCCTAGAGTGGAAAGCTTAGAAACTGAGCAGGACTTTGGGAGTTGATTCGAGGACTTTCCTAAGTAGTCAATTATGTTAGTTAGGAGAACTATCTTATCTCCAGGTTGACAGCTTCATTGCCCTGGAATAGAGGGTGTCAGCAGCCCATGTCCTTGGTTGCCTCAGCTGTGGTTATCTTGACTTTAGAGCACCATGCATATGTTCTTTTCCAACACAGCCGGAGGTCCCTGTGTTTAGTGACTTAACCATGGACAGCCCAGTCTCCAACAAGTGTTTTATTTCCTTTTCTTGATAAGTGGGCTACGGGGTTGTCAATTCTCTTTCAAAGAACCAACTTTCAGTTCATTGATTCTTTGTATTGTTCTCTTAATCTCCATTGCATTAATTCCTGCTCGGATCTTTATAGTTTCCTCCATTGTACGAGCTTTGGGCTTGACTTGTTCTTTTTCTAGAGGTTTTTTTTTTCTTTTTGTGGGTACCAGGGGTCGACCTCAGGACCTCGCACGCCAGCAGGCGCCCGTGCCACTGAGCGATATCACCGGCCCCTTTTTCGTATGTGGGTACCGGGAGTCGAACTCGGGCCCTCGCGCTTGCCGGGCAGGCGCTTAAGCTGCTGAGCCATCTCACTGGCCCTTTTTCTAGAGTTTGAGGTTCAACTTTAGGTTGTTTATTTGAAGTTGTTCCCTTTTCCTCATGTGCGATTTCACTGGTATTAATTTCCCTTGTAGGACTGCTTTCATTGTATCCCATAAGTTCTGATATGTTGTATCGGCATCATCATTCAATTAGAGATACTGTTTAATTCCTTCTTTAATTTCATGTGTGACCCACTGGTTGTTCAATAGGGAGTTATTTAATTTCCATGATATATGTTCTAGATATTAGTCCTTTGTCTGTGGGACAACTGGCTAAAATTTTTTCCCACTTTGTGGGTTGTCTTTGCACTCTGTTGGTGATTTCTTTTCCCATGTAAAAGCTTTTTAACAGGTTTTTTTTTTTTTGGTACAGGGTCTCACTATGTAGTTTAGGCTGGCTTTGTGCTTACTGTGTAGCCCAGGCTGGCCTTGAACTTGTGGCAATCCTCCTGCTTCAGCACCCTGAGTGCTGGGATTACAGGCGTGCACCACCACACCAGGCTTCAATCAGTAGTATTTAAGAAAGGTCCTTGTGTCTTCCCAGGTATAGTATGATGGCTTTCCAAAATCTAAATAGGTCAGAATCTGAAAGGGTGTCTAACTTATAGTCATCTTAAGACAGGATTATATCAAAGAAGGTAAAAATGTGACTGAAATTGATGCTCATCAGGAGGTGACATCTGTAGTTGGAGCTTTTTCTTTCTTCCTGAAGAGGTTCTTGAGATCCTTGACAGGCTCACAAGAGTATTTGGTCTTTTCTGCATTGTCACTTGTTGCCTCAGCTGTGTCAGATGGAGAAAGTTTGGTCCTAGAGAGGTGACTCCAGCTATCTGTACATGACAACTTCATGGTTGGGGTGGCCAAAATGACTGGAAAAGGACCTTTGCACTCTGGTCTTAATCAGTCTGCTGGGGTTCCTTCTTTCCAAGTGTCAAGAAGAACTTGGTTTCTAGGGTGGACACAAGGTGGTCTCCCCAGGCCAGGAGCTGGCAGGACTTTGTTCCCATTAGATGGGTAGATTATTGTGCTTGGCTCAGATTAATAAGATACCGCCATATGAGAAGACAGTAAAGGCCTTTCATATAGCATATTTAGCCTGGTTTTGGAGGTGTTTTGAATCCTCATGAGGGCTTTTGGCAATAACTGGAGCCAAGACTCAGAAATGTCTTGGCAAAGTTTGGCCAAAGTTCACGTTAGGGTCTGGTTGGCCCTTTCAGCTTTTCTGCAAGGCTGAGGTCTACATGAACAATGGAGATGGTACTTATTCCTAAAGTCTTTTCTACCCCGAATTATTTGAGAAGTAAAAGAAGGCCAATTGTCACTGTAAACAGACTGAGGTAGTCCAAACTGGGGAATGAATTTTTAGAGGAGTACCTTGACTACCTCTGTTGGTTTTTCTGAGTGGGTCAGGAAGGCCTCAATCCAACCTGTGAAAGTGTCAATCAGGACCAGTATTTTTGTTTTTTATTTTTTATTTTGGTACCAGGAATCAAACTCAGGACCTTGCGCTTGCCAGGTGGGTGCTTGTGCTGCTGAGCTATATCCCCAGCCAGTATTTGTTTAAATTGCCCACATGGTGGCATTTGAGTGAAGTCTAATTGCCAGTCCTTTCCAAGCTACATCCCTCTCTGTATAGTTTCTAACAAAGGAGGTGATCTGGGTTTGCCAGGGCTATTGTGGGCAAGCTTGGCAGAGCTGCCACGTGGTTGCTATCAAATGAAAATTTGAGTGAAAATTTGAGTGGCCATTCCCCATGTAGCATCTCTTCTGATATGGAAAGAATCGTGGAGGGTTTTTATAGCCTTCCACTGTGTCCCTTGAGGAAGGACTAGTTTGTTTCCCAAATACTGCCGTAGTCCCCATTTAACTCCTCCTCATTCTGTGGTCCATTATTCTTCCTGGGGGGTACAGGCTAGTTTCAGTGGTTCCTCAGGAAGTGGGAATAAGGTGAGGGTCTTGAGGGGATGTAAGACTACCCTTTTTGTCTCTATATGCTTTTTGATTTCTCAAGATTTAAAAAATTTTTATTCATGTTTGCAGACCATAATAATTATATTCATTGTGAGGGTTGGTATATGTCTTGGTTACTTTTCTTGTTGCTGAAACAAAATACCTGACACTCAAAATTAAAAGAGAAAAAGTTTATTTGGCTCACAATTAGTAGAGGTTTCAGTCCATAGCCAGTTGGCTCCAAGGCAGGGTGGCATGACAGAGGATAAATAGTCCATGACAAAGCAGGGCAGGCAGAAGGCAACAAGTCAACAACAAGCAACAAGCAGTGACCCTCTTTCTGTCCTTTATATCTTATCCAGGCTACCCACCCTTAAGGTGGCTATCACTCACACCCAGAGTGAGGTAGCCTTAATCCTACCTAGAACTATGCCAAACAAATCAGTGGACTAATTTAGTAATCACATGCCCTGGATCCCAGCATCACACACTCTAGGTCCAGCTACCTCTGGAAAGCCCCACCTAGGACTGCATGAGGCTTTGGGGGGACATCTAGACACAAGCCATAACAGTACCTATACATACTACATCTTAATTCTTTCTATGTCTCCTTCCCCTACCCTGTCCACCTCCATTTGCAGAAAAATCTATCCCTTTACTTCCCATTATTTATTATTTTGATGTTTATTTATACTTTGCATTTTTCATGTAAGAGAAAACAGGCAATATTTAAGCTTGTATGACTGATTTTCACTTAACATTATGGTGCCATGGTGCATCTATTTTCCTACAAAAGAATCAACGAAGTAGTACTCCATTGTGCTGGGCAAGTGTTCTACCATGAGCTACATCCCCAGCCCCAAGTTAAATACTCAAGTTTTGTTTTGTATTTGGAGTGCTAAGGATTGAACTCAGCTCCTCTTGCATGCTTCCATTGTCTATAAAGACTACATTTTCTTTACCTGTTCATCTATTGATGGACATATACTCTATTTCTGAAGGAGATTTTAGACATGTCTCTTAGACATGTCTCTTGCAATGGAGGATGATGATGTGTCTGGGAAGATGGATGGCCTCCAGGAATTGTAGAATTTCTTGCTTGTTCTCTATATATTGTTTGTTAGTAGGCCCCTTTCTTTCCAGATTGTTGCATGGTAGTGTAGCATCAGAAAGGCACATTTGGAATCTGTGTAAATATTTGTCACCTTTCTGAATATTAACGCCTGAGTCAGGCCTAAGACCTCTGCTTTTTGAATGGAGCTCCCAGTGGGTAAAGGTTTGTCCTCAGTGACCTGGTATGGACTGCAACTGCTTAACCTGACTTTCACTGTCCTTCTGGACAAAGCTATTATCATCAATGAAGCATTTCTCACTGGGGTCTTGTCTACTTGCATGGGTTTGGGAAATCACTTGATCACCAGAGTAGCTAACAGAGTAGCTAACAGAGTAGCTAATTGCCACATCAATGAGGCAAGATTAAGAGTAGTGAAGGTTCCTATGGCAACCTCAGGGATGTCTAGAAGCATGGCCTGGTACTTGGTAAGTCATTCCCTTGTCAGCCACAAATGACTTTTCGTCTCAAGAATACCCCTAACCTAGCTGAGTGTGGTGGCACACACCTGTAATCCCAGTACATGGGAGGCTGAGGCAGGAGGATTGCTGTGAGTTTGAGGCCAGCCTGGGCCACATAGTGAGTTCAAGACCAGTCTGGACTACACAGTGAGATACTGTCTGAAAAAAAAAATACCCCTGACATGATGGAGAGTTGGGACTGTCAGTCTTCCTCACCACAAGTTTGTTTTGTAGCTTCTTCTGTTAGCACAGCTGTAGTCACTGTTGCCTTCAGGCAGGGTGGCCATCCAGCAGCCACTCCATCTAACTTTTTGAAAGGGGTGCCACTTAGTGGTGTTCCTTCCCAGCTTTTGGATCACAGCAAATCCTCTCTTTTCTGATATATAGAAGGGTTTACTTAAATCAGGTGTTCCCAGTGCTGGAGCCTGAGTTGAGGGTGTGCTTTATTTCACAAAAAGCATTGCAGTCACTTTTGTCCATTCTAAGTGTTTGGACAGCACCATATAAAGGCTTTCCTATTAGCTCAAAATTGAGTATCCAGATTCTGCAGAAGCTGGCCACTCTCAGGAAAAAAAACAAAGATGTTGCTTGGTAGCAGGGGGCCCAACATTGCAGATATCCTAGATCTGTTCCCTAGACAATTGTTCCCTGGATATAAGAATGTATCTTAAGTATTAAACTCTGAAGGGATATATGAACCTTTTCTTTTGAGACTTTATATCCCTTTGTAGCTAGAAAAATGAGAGTTTGGACAGTATTATGATCAGATAGCTCTCAAATTGGCTGCAAAATCAAATATCATCTACATACTGTAGGATGGTGCCTGTGTAAGTTTTATGTTTCTTAAATCCTTTCCCAGCGTTGAGCAAAAAGGTGGGGGTTATCTCTAAAGCCTTGTGGGAGAACTGTCCAAGTGTACTGTTGTTTTTCCTTTGAGATGGGATTTCCCCATTCAAGTCAAACGCATTGAGAGTCTGCATGGAGGACAATAGAAAAGAAAACATTTCTGAGGTTCAAGACTGAGAATAATTTGTATCTCCTGGGATTGAGAGAGGAGGATTTACTAGAGACAGAAGTTAAAACAGTAAGCTTCTCCTGATGTACTTGAAATTGAATTTGCTTACCCATGATGTCCAGGGTGACCTGGGTCTCCTCACAGAAGATAGAGATTTCCAAGGACTGAGACATGGCTTGCCTTGGGTCCCTTCAATCCTCTTTGTTGGAGAAGAAGATGAGGCTTTTGGCTGCCTATCAGGAGCTGGCCAGTCTTCCGATCTTCTGGGCAGTTGTATGGCGAAGGATAAAGGACAATAGACAAGAGTAATATGGTATACAGGAATCTGGGAAGGTCAGAGCTCTCATGGTTGAGACCCAACTTCTTTGAACTGGTAACTATTTATTGGGTACATCTTATTGGGTGGTACGCAAGGAAGTGCAGGAAATAACGGAACATCAAAAGATGAGAAAGTGAATGAGGTCTTGTGTAAATGGAACAAAGACATTCCAAGCAGTAAATTTTTGCTTAATGAAAGAGCTATTTTATCTCTAAGGTTGGCAGTTGTTGCCCTGGAATTCTGAGTGAGAGTTAGTGTCTGCAGCTGTGGCGTTGTCATGCCTTCAGAGATGTCACAGTCACAGGCCACTACAGGCCTCTACTATGACTGTTGGCATGGAGAGTTCTGTTTCTGCATGCCAGCTACTGGCTCATCAGGCAAGTCACTCAGGCCTGGGACAGACTCATAAGTTAATATAGAAAGCCAACTGATTAATTCTAAAGCCTGCTCAGCACCACCTCAATGTGGTCTCCAGGCAGCTGTCTATTAGACCTGGGACAGTCAGTCCTCCAGTGCCATGGATCAGTCATGTCAGGGGCATGACATATAGAGCAGGGCCTGCGTAGTGGCTTCGTAGAGCCAAGGGTGTGGTTTTTGTGAATTTAAACCCGAAACACTTTCCTTTATTGGCCCTGCATTTTCCTTCGATGGCTTGTGTGTGCTTAAAGCATTGCCAGTTGCAATAGCCATAATTTTGGCCTGGCTTTCTTCTTTGTTGCTCTTCTTGTTTCTACCCTCTTCCATTTCCCAATTGTTGAACACAGAAAACACTGTGCCTAGAAATTTGGCCAAAGGGGGTCTGAGGACCCATCTGAAGTTTTTATAATTTTTGCCAAATATTGGGGTCTGATTGACTAATGAAATGCTATCCCATTAGCCCCTGAGACATGTCAAAGGAGTAGAGGGGACTATTGGAGGACAGGCCCCTTTTTTGGTGGCAGCTATCCAGCAATGCAAAAATGCTTAGGTTGATTCTTAGAATATCCTAATAGATTTATGGGTGGGTTTCAGACTTTATCCCTTGATTTTGGCCTCTCATAGCAAGAGGTCCAATTTTTCCTGGCTACCTGCTATAGCCCTGAAAAATTGATGCCACAGGAGAAAGTCTCGCAACAGGGTTGATTGGCACTTCTGTAAATCCATTGTCCCCAAAGTCAGCCAGGCTTCAACCTTGCTGTGCAAGCCCACAGTTCTCTAGCCAGGTCACAACACACAGATGAGTCCTGAATCACTCTTTGAGAAATATACCTCACAGGGAAACCACACACACAGCTGGAGGTTTGTGCAGGAACATTCAGGGTGACACTGTTCTTAACAGCAAAACGATTGTATGGAACCCAAAAGAATAGACGAATTGTCTATAAACTACAGCACTACGCAAAACATGTGGCTCTGGATTTCACCATCCCTAAAAGAAACCCAAGAACCATTGCATTCACCTCTGCATGTCTTTCTGAACTGCAAGGCAGCCACTAATTTACTTTATCATTATAGATCTGCCTATTTGGGGTATTTCATATTAATAAGATATCATAACATTTGGCCTTTTGTGAATGGAACTGGCTTCTTTCATTTCATATGTTTTCAAGCCTTATCCATGTTGTAGCACGACTTACTACTTTATTCATTTTTATAGCTGAACATTTATACCGTGCTTGGTTAATCCATTCATCAATACACAGATACTTGGGCTGTTTCTGTCTTTTGGCTATTGTGAGTAGCACCGCTGAGGACCTGTGTGCACAGGTTTCCTTGTGGGCCTGTTTTCAATCCTCGTGGGAGTGGAGTTGCTGAGTCATGTGGTAGCTCTATGTGTAACCATTTTGAAGAATGGCTAGACTATTTCTGAAGCTGTTGCAGTATTTGACATTCCCACTGGCAATTTCTCCATTTTACTTTCTCCATTTTACTAACACTTATTATTACCTGTCTCCTTTACTATAGCCCAGTCTAGTGGTGTGATGTGGTGTCTCCTTCTGGTTTTGATTTGCATTTCTCTAGTGGCTGATGATGTTGAGCATTTTTGCCATGTGCTTATTGACCACTTGTATATTTCTCTTGTATTTCTAGTATAAATAAGGCCATTTGTACTTTCCCTTTGGAGAAATGACTATTGAAATTCTTTGTTCTTTTAATTTTTTTCATTTAATTGCTATTTTCATAAACGTGAGGAAAAAAAAAAATCCCAAGATATTTCAAAGTGGTATAAAATGCAGCACTAAATGTATACATTCTGAAGAAATTCAACACAGAACTTTGCATTCACCATGTTCTATGCACCAAGCACAAACAAATACACTAACAGGAAAACAAACAAGTACACAAAACAAAAACCACAGGCTAGGAAAAATATATATCTTTGCAAAAATTTCTTAGCTCAAAAAGTGATAAATTACATACTCAAAACTTTTGCAACTCATTTTCATATGAAAATACAGCATAAGTATCAACTTTAAATATCAGTGTCATACTAAAGCACACAGTCAGTGTAAGAATGAGTATAGTACATAACAGATTAACAATATATTTGTATACAAAGCATGCTCCTCAAACATTGAGGTATTAATATAGTATTAGGTGTGAATTTCCAGCAGCAAAAGCCACCTCTCGTTACCCAGGAGGTTTAGCAAAGGCAATGTCAATGGTATTTACAGAAATGTCCCCCAAGTGTGTGCAATGACCAACCTGGATCTTGGCATTGGCTGGAATTTATGCACCATTGTAAAAAGAAGGAATGAAACTTGGAAGGAAGCAAGTGACAACAGCCCCAGAAGCTCCCAACTGTCACATCGCGGCTGCCATGGGGGTGAAAAGTGGAGGAGAACTCAAAGCCACCCAGCATACTGGGAAAGAGTTCTTCGAGGTCCTGCAGAACTCCACACATCCTGCCCCCACGTAGATCCAAACACGAAAGGAGACTGATTGGAGAAAGTAAACCAACATTCTTAACGTCAACGCAACGTTTACAAATAAAAATCAAAATGTGCAAAGCGTGGCAGTAGGCGTCCATCTATCTGTGCGTCGGTGGGATGCCTACCAAGTCCTTGATGGAGCTCTACTTTCAGCAGCAGCTGTTACTGGGCCTGCAGCTTTCTCCAGCAGCAAGTGGTGCTCCTGGACCTACAGGGCGTGCACGGACTCGGTGGCCTTCTTCAAGATTCCCACCTTGGCGGCCTGCTAGTTCTTCAGCAGCTTAAGCGCGTGGTCTCTGAGCATGAGGAAGCTGGATCGCAGCTCCTTGCGGCGCTGCGCTCCAGGGTGTTGCGGCCTCCGGCTCCTTGTCCTTAGAGTCCAAGTTCCTGGGCTCCAGCTCGTGGTCTGGGGGTGAGGGTGCGCTCTGGAGGGGCCGCCGCGACAGCTAGCTCTTGGTCGTCTGGGGCGGGGCTCCTAGCTCTCCACGTAGGGCGAGGGCGCCGCGTAGTTTCGCTGCTGGTGGATGGGGTCGCAGTGCGCGAGAATCAGCTAACTGGGCTGTGCCCGCCCTGGGCCCAGGGGGAGTCTTGGGGCACATGGTGACGGAGAAGGTGGTGATTGCCTTGCTGCTGGACGAAAACCCGCTTTTCCGCGGTGACCACGTCGACCTCCTCTTCGTTATCTGAGTCGCTCAGGGTGTCCTCCCTGGAGGTGCTCTGTTCCTTCGGGTCCCGGGGGACTCCCGAGCGCGGGGAGCCGGCCACTGCGGGAGACCAGGGGACCAAAGCTGTGTCTTATGCGTGGACCCCGACCGGGACGGTGGGCATGCGCTCGCGAGGGGCCCTCGGAGACAAAGACCAAGGTCCATTCAGCCGGTGGTGTCCCCGGTGCGCACCCCCGGGCGTCCTGGGGTGCGGGCGCAGGGGCGGGGGCGAGCGACCGAGCTGCAGCTTCTTGCTCACCGCGCGCTCCAGCTTCTCGCGCGCCCAGAAGCGCTCCACAGGCAGTCCTGCAGGATGGCGAATGCGGGGCGAGGCAGCTCAGTTCCCCCAGGCCCAACGCCTCCTCCTAGGCCGGGTAGCCCCATAGGCCAGGCTACCTATTTGGGCGGTCTCCGGGAACGTGCGGCTCGGCGACAGCATCGGCGTGGGCATTAGCGGGAACTTCTTCCAGATGTCCTCGGAGGCATGGGGTCTGGGCGCCGAAGTAGAGATCATCCTCCTCCGGGAGAAAGCAGGGCTGCAGTGAAGCTCGCGTTCCGGGTTCTTGTGGATCATGCCCTGCATGTGGCCTGGGATGGAGAGGGTCACTGGCAGCGCCTGGGCACCGTTCTCACCCGCGGATTGCGCCGTCCTCCAAATCCTGAGGTATTGAAGGTAGGCTTTGCTGGGGACCCCAGGTCACCTGTGTCATCGGGCGGCTCCATGATGCTGCTGGAGGTTGCGACCACCAGATGAGACCCAAGGCCGTGTTCTTTTAAAATTAATTTTATTGGTGAGTTTTAAGAATTTTTTATATATTCTGGATACTAAACTGTTATCAGAAGAATGATTAACAAGGATACTAAACCCTTATCATATATATGATTAACAAATACTCTCTCCCACTCTGGGTTTATCATTTCATTTTTTTCTTTTTTTCAGGTGCAAGACCTCTGCAATGAGCTGCATCCCCAGACCTTTTTAGTTTTTTTTTAGAGAAAAAAACAATAATACAGAATTTCATAACAATGTAATAGGAAATTAACAATGGTTAATATATTGCATATTGTTATCTTCAAAGTAGTTGCTCAGATTACAAGATACAGGCATGAAAAATTTATCAAACAATATAAGCACAAACCGTTCTTTTCAATGAACTAAAAGAAATTAGTAGCATAATTATGTTAGCTGTCTTATATATATAATATATAACCTATATATATTATATATATATATATTTTTTTTTTCCCAATCCTTCATTTCTCCTTCCCCCCATCACAGTTGCTCTTTGGTTTGAGCAGTTTCTTTCCCTTTCACAATATCTATTGTAGATTTTGGATCTTGTTTACTCTTTCAGTTTCTTACACTAGGGAGACAATATGATGTTTACACATGGAAGTCTGATTTATTCACTTAAAACTGATATGTTAAAGCTGTTAAAGCTGCTTTCCTCCTTTTTGTTTTTGTCATTGCAGCAGTTGAAACACTGTGACTTGAGGTTGGGTAGACCTAGGCATTGTCAGATTTGGTGTCCCCTGTAGCAGAGTAGGAACAGAAACAAAAGACACATGCATACTAGTATAGTCAATCCGGTGTAGAATCCAAAATGGGTCTGGTGGCAGCAGACTTCAGCATGGGTTTGGAGATCTTTCTCCATGGCCCCACCTTCCAGGATGGCACTCACAGTGGTGTTTCATGACCTGTTAATACACAAACGTACCCTCATCCCCATGTTATTAACTGTACCAGGCCATCCCATATTTCTGTTTGAACATCTTTTTATAGAATTTGTGCCCTAGGCATCCTTGTCAATTTGTCCTTTCGCCAATGAAGTTAAGATGGAATATGTTTACTTTTTGCAAACGAGTTTAAAATATTTTAAAGTATAAGTACCAAGGTCTAATTGTGCTCATGGGGGGCAACTGTACTCCCCCTTTTTGTTTATTTAATTACTTATTTTTGCTTTTTTTTCAGACAGGTTCTTACTGTATAGTACAGGCTGGCCTTGAACTCACAGCAATTCTCCTGCTTCAGCCTCCCAAGTGCTGGGATTACAGGTTGTGCCACCACGCCTGGCTATTTGATTTTTTTTTTTTTTTACTCTTTGCAACCTCAGTTTATTTATTTTTTATTTTTTATTTTTTAAATAATTTTTTTAAAGACAACAAGTAAACATTCTTATGTATTAACAAACTCAAGAATTAAAGAATGTACAAATACCTTTTGGAGAAAAACATTACTCAGTATAGGATTAAACCATGTAAAAGCTAGGTAAAAATAGGAGACTAAGGAATGGAATAGTCACAGTGAAATTGCATTTTCATACTAGGGAGACAATACGATGTTTACAAATGTGTGTCGGGTTTATTTCACTTGTGAGTATTTTCTCGAGTTGCATCCATTTACCTATAAAGGTTTCCAGTTTATCTTTCTGGCTGAGTAGTACTCCATTGTACAAAAGTACCACATCTTTTTTATCCATTGCTCAGTTGATGGGCATTTGGGTTGTTTCCACGATCTAGCTATTACAAATTGTGTTGCTATAAACATGGATGCACATATATCGGTGTGGTACAATGTTTTTAATTTTTCTGGGAAGATACCCAGAAGGGGAATAGCTGGATCAAATGGGACTTCCAATCCTAGTTTTTTGAGGAATCTCCACACTGATTTCCACAGTGGCTGTACCAGTCGACACTCCCACCAACAGTGGAGAAGGGTTCCTTTTTCCCCACAGCCCCTCCAGCATTTGTTATTAGTTGACTTCTTGTTAATAGCCATTCTTTCTGGGGTGAGATGGAATCTCAGTGTTGTTTTAATTTGCATCTCTTGAATGACTAGTGATGTTAAACATTTTTTCATATATTTATTTGCTGTTTGTATTTCTTCATCTGAGAAGTGTTTATTCATCTCAGATGCCCATTTTTGGATTGGGTCTTTAAATTTGGGAGGTCTGATGTTTTTGAGTTCTTTGTATGTTCTTGATAGTAATCCTTTGTCTGAGGAATAGCTGGCAAACATTTTTCCCACATTGTGGGTTGCCTCTTCACTCTGTTGGTGGTTTCTCTTGCTGTGCAAAAGCTTTTTAATAACATGAGATCCCAGTTGTTGATTCTTTGTGATGCTTCCTGTGCCATTGGGGTTTTATTCATAAAGTCTTTGCCTACACCAATGTCTTCAAGACTTTTACCTATTCTATTTTCTAGGAGATTTAATGTTTCTGTTTTAATATTTAGATCTTTGATCCATTTTGAATTTAGTTTAGTGCATGGTGAAAGATATGGGTCTAATTTTAATCTTCGGCATGTGTAGAGCCAATTTTTCCAGCACCATTTATTAAAGAGGCTATCTTTCTTCCAGTGAATGTGTTTGGCACCTTTGTCAAAGATAAGGTGGCTTAGTATGTCTGGAGTTGTTTCTGCATCTTCTAATCTGTTCCATTGATCTTTGGGTCTTTTTTTTGCCACTACCACGCTGTTTTTTATCACAGTAGCTTTATAGTATAATGTCAAATTTAGTATAATGGGATGCCCCCTGCCTTGCTTTTGTTGCCCAGAATTGCCTTTGCTATTCTAGGCCTCTTCTGGTTCCAGATGAATTTTAAGATTGTTTTCTGTAATTCTGTGAGATATGTTGTTGGAATTTTGATCGGAATTGCATTAAATCTGTATAACAATTTTGGAAGTATGGCCATTTTCACTATGTTGGTTCTTCCGACCCAAGAGCAAGGGATATCTTTCCATTTTCTGATATCTTCTTCAATCTCCATTTTCAGAGTACTGTAGTTTTCAGTGTAGAAGTCTTTTACCTCCTTTGTGAGATTGACTCCTAGGTATTTCATCTTTTTGGATGTTATTGTGAAAGGTGTTGTTTCCCTAATTTCTCTTTCAGTGAGTTTGTTATTTGTGTACAGGAAGGCTATTGATTTTTGAGTATTGACTTTGTATCCAGCTACACTACTGAATTTGCTTATTAAATCTACAAATTTTTTAGTGGAGTTTTTGGGGTCTTCTATGTAGAGTATCATGTCATCTGCAAATAATGATAATTTAACTTCTTCCTTTCCAATCATTATTCCTTTTATTTCTTTCTCTTGTCTAACTGCTCTGGCTAAAGTTTCCAGGACTATGTTGAATAAGAGTGGGGACAGTGGACGTCCTTGTCTTGTTCCTGATTTTAGAGAGAAGGCTTTCAGTTTTTGTCCATTTAGTATGATATTGGCTGTTGGTTTGTCATAGATAGCTTTTATCAGATTGAGATAAAGACCATCTATTCCAATTTTCTGTAGGGTTTTTATCATGAATGGGTGCTGGACTTTTTCAAAAGCTTTTTTCTGCATCTATTGAGATGATCATATGATTTTTGTCCTTGGTTCTGTTAATATGGTGTATTGCATTTATTGATTTATGTATGTTGAACCATCCCTGCATCCCTGGGATGAATCCAACTTGGTCATGGTGTATAATCTTCTTGATGATTTGCTGCATTCTGTTTGCCAGTATCTTATTGAGGAGTTTTGCATCTATGTTCATTAGGGAGATTGGTCTGTAGTTCTTTCTTAGTTGGGTCCTTCTCTGGTTTTGGTATCAGGGTAATGTTTGCTTCCAGGAATGAGTTAGGGAGTAATGCTTCCCTTTCAATTTCATTAAAGAGTTTGAGAAGTAGTGGTGTTAGGTCTTCTTTAAATTTCTTGTAGAATTCAGCAGTGAATCCATCAGGGCCTGGGCTTTTCTTTGTTGGGAGGTTTTTAATTACATCTTTTTTTTTTTTTTTTTGTGGGTACCAGGGGGTCGACCTCAGGACCTCGCGCACCAGCAGGCGCCCGTGCCTCTGAGCGATATCACCGGCCCCTTTTTCGTATGTGGGATCCGGGAGTCGAACTCGGGCCCTTGCGCTTGCCGGGCAGGCGCTTAAGCCGCTGAGCCATCTCACCGGCCCTTAATTACATCTTTGATTTCATTGATTGTTATTGGTTTATTTAGGATTTTTATGTCTTCTTGGTTGAGCTTTGGTAATTCATATGTATCTAGGAATCTGTCCATTTCTTCTGCATTTTCCATCTTATTAGAATACAAGTTTTCAAAGTAAATACCATTGATTTTTGAGTGTTGCCTTTGTATCCAGCTATGCTATTGAATTTGGTTGTTAATTCTAGAAGTCTTTTGGTGGAGTTTTTGGGCTCTTCTACGTAGAGTATCATGTCATCTGTGAATAATGCTAATTTAACTTCTTCCTTTCCTACACTTATTCTTTTTATTTCTCTCTCTTATCTAATTGCTCTGGCTAATGTTTCCAGAAATATATTGAATAGTAGTGATGATAGTGGACATCCTTAACTTGTTCCTGATTTTAAATCGAAAGCTTTCAGTTTTTGTCCATTTAGTATGATGTTGGCTGTTGGTTTGTCATTGATAGCTTTTATCAGATTGAGGTGGAGACCATCTATTCTGATTTTCTGTAGGGTTTTTATCATGAATGAGTGTTGGACTTTGTCAAAAGCTTTTTCTGTATCTATTGAGATGATCATGTGATTTTTGTCTTTGGCTCTGTTGATATGCTTATTTGATTTTTCATGTCTATTAGTATTTGTCTTATTTAGTTGGGTGCTCCTGTATTTGGTGCATATATATTTACCATTGTTATCCCTTTCCCTTGAATTTTTCCTCTGACGAGTATGTAGTGATCTTCTTTATCTCTTTTTTTTTTTTTTTTTTTTTTTGTGGGTACCGGGGGGTCGACCTCAGGACCTCGCGCGCCAGCAGGCGCCCGTGCCGCTGAGCGATGTCACCGGCCCCTTTTTCGTATGTGGGATCCGGGAGTCGAACTCGGGCCCTCGCGCTTGCCGGGCAGGCGCTTAAGCCGCTGAGCCATCTCACCGGCCCTTCTTTATCTCTTTTGATCATTCTTGGTTTGAAGTTCACATTGTCTGCAAACAGGAAAGCTACCCCTGCTTTTTTCTGGGTTCCTGTTGCATGGAGCATTGTTTTTCATCCTTTGACTTTTAGTCTCTGAATTTCTTTTTGAGTTAAATGTGTTTCTTGTATACAGCATATTGCTGGATCTTGTTTATTGATCCATTCTTCCAGTCTGTTTCTTTTGATTGGTGAATTGAGGCCATTTACATTGATGGTTTTAACTGATATGTATTGGCTTGTCTTTGTCATGTTATTTTCCTGCTTATTGGTCCTCTACTTTCCCTCTCTGTTTAATTGCTTACTCTGCTTGGTGGTTTCTTTCTGTTGTTGTTCTTGGAATTGTGGTCATTTTTATCTCTGTCTAGAATACCTTTCAGTAACCTTTGTAGTATATGTTTGGTGATCATGAATTTCTTCAGTTGTTTTTGTCACAGAAGCATCTTATTTCTTCATTAATTTTGAAAGAAAGTTTTGCAGGGACATTAATCTGGATTGGAAGTTATTTTCTTTCAGGACTTGAAATACATCACTCCAAGCTCTTCTAGACTTGAGGGTTTGTGTTGAGAAGTCTTCTGTGATTCTAATGGGCTTTCTTTTATAGATGATCTGTTTCTTTTCTCTAACAGCTTTTAATATTCTGGTCTTGTGCTGAATTTCTGGGATCTTGATTATTATATGTCGGGATGTAGATTTATGTTGGTTATGGCTGATTGGATTTCTATATGCCTCACTTATCTGTATGTCAGATCCTTTTCTCATGCTTGTGTAAGTTTTTTGCTATTACTTCTGCAAATGGATTTTTTATGTCATTTGTGTTGACTGCTGCTTTTTCATTGACAACAATTATTCTTATATATTTTTCTTTGCATCTCTTGCAGCTGTTGAATTGTTATTTTCTGATTCCTTGTTATTTTCAAGAGATTTTTCCTTGCATGATTGCTGGCTGTGATCCTGTCTTCAGTGTCTGAAAGTCTGTCTTCAGTTTCATTCTGATGTGTTTTTGCCCACTTTGAATTGAATTTTTAATTTTCTGGTATCTCTTTGAATCCATTTCATGCATTCTATTTCTTACCTATACTGATCATTCACTGTTTCCATTCTCTTCCTATCATCACCCTTGTTTTTACTCTAGGTTTGCTGAGCAATTCCTTTATAAATGTTGACATTTCTTTTTTTTACCTGAGAGATTATTTCTGATCTGATTTCCTCTATAGCCTCATAGATTTGTTTCTTTACTTCACTTACTATCTTTTCAGAAATTTCAGATGTGTGTCTTCTAATTTCTTCTATGTCAATGTCTCCTGAACTTGTTCTGGGTGGGCTGGAGGTCTGAGATTGCATTTTGTTTCTGTGTCTTGTCATTTTGTATTTAAAAAAATTGTTTTTTGTTTTCTGTGATGATCTTTGTGAGTTTTTGTAGTAGGTAGGTATATCACTAGTATCAAAGCCTCTCTAGGAATGTTCTTCAGGGATGTCTTCTGTGTGTGGGAGATTCTTGGTTTGTGTCTGTCACAAGATCCTACCTTCCCAATTAATTAAGTGTGGGATGTTCGTATCTGTTTGCCTCAGTCCCCTGTCCTTTGGTGTAGGGCTGTGCCGAGGTTTTACCCCAGAGCTTCCAAGTATTGTTAAAGAAAGGAGAACAATGGATTACAACAGATAGGACATCCTAGCTAAAAAAATAAAATTAGCAATAGCAATAGCATCAAGCACAAATTAGAAACTGACAAACTGTGGTAGCTAATTATTGTGTACTTAGGCCATAGATTCTACAGTAGAATAGACCTGATGGTAATAGACCTGATGGTAAATTAGTAGTTTGTATGCAAGGTGTTTCCCCTTGGTGGAGTGGTTTTACCCTGTGGTGGGGAAATTTAGGGAGGATAGTGTATAAAACAAAGGTAACTGGAAAGGAAGTAGAAAGAAGATTTGGGAAATTAGAGAAACTAGAGAACAGATAGAAAACAGAGAATGAAGGGGTTATCAAGGGATTATCTGAACTTGGCCTTTGGGTTTGTGGGACAGGATTAGTTCTCTGTGGCTGGAGATCTCCCCAGCCATTTAAAAAAGACAAAAAAAAAAAAAAAAGAATAAAAGAAAGAAAGAAAAAATAAAAAAAAAAGGAAGAAGAAGAAAAAGAAAATAAAAAGGGGAGAAGAAAAAAAAATTGAGAGATAAGGGCCAGTTACTGAGTCCTGGATTCTTCCCAAGCTGATTGACAGTCCCGTGGGGACTCAGTCACCTGTTGGCTCATATTGTTATTGTTACTTCAGACTTTTTACACCACTAGTCTTGCCTGTCCTTTCTGTGCTCCTTAGTTGGGACCCTACTGTGTCCCTGGCTTTCCCTCTGTCTCTGGGCCTTCCTGAACAATTCACCTCAGTTGTGGCAGTAGCAATGGGAGGGGCTGCTCTCCTCCAGCGATGTTCACCTGGGTCATAGTGGCTGAGAGATGATGGGAGGGGCCGCCCTCCTCCACATCCTTCGCCTGGGTTTCTCCATTTAATTTTGAGACAGGGTCTCACCAAGTGTCTCAATTGTCCAGGCTGGGCTCCAACTTGCAATTTTCCTGCCTCAGTCTACCAGGGGCCTGGGACTACAGCCATGTGCCACCATAGCCAGATCTATCTTGTCCATCCTGTGTGCCTTTTCCTGCCCCTTCTCCTACTCTTGTCAGATCAGTGCACTCAGTTTTGCCATGTGCCTGGCCTGTCCCCTCTTCAGCCTACATTACCCAGCTATGTATACACTGTTCTATCTTATGCTTTCCTATCCCTGTCATCAAATCAGTAAAACTGAATTTCCTGCTCCTGCTTTCAAAACAAGAATGCCTATGCTGGTTCCCCAGGCTGTGTTCAAAGTGCAGGAGTGAACTCCCATTGGGAATGGTGAACTGAGGATACTCAGCAGTTCTCCGCTTCAACCACCTATGCACAGAATTTAGGGGTTGTTACACATGATCAACCTTGGAATTCAAGAGAACTTCCCCTAGACTGCCAGAGGGCACACAGGAAGAAGATACTGACAGCCACCTTGGAAGCAGGGAGACTTTTAATAGGTGTTGGCTGAGGCCACCTCCTGTGAAGACACTCCAGCATGAGAAGCCAGAACACCTAGCATTCTCCAATCAGAAATCCACAGCTTGAAATCTAGAAAGTTCATGAATTCTGAGAAATTGATATACCTCTGTCTGTCTGTCTGTGTTTCTGTCTCACTCTCTCTCTCTCTGTTTGTCTGTCTGCCTGTCTGCCTCCCTGTTTCTCTCTCTCTCTGTCTGTCTTTCTCTATCTCGGTCTCTGTCTCTTTCTGTCTCACTCTATCACTCTCAGTCTCTTGGTCTCTGTCTGTCTGTCTGTCTGTCTGTCTGTCTGTCTCTGTCTATCATTAAAGATTCAAACAGGGCCTATTGAATGAGCCACATCTGCAACACTATGAATTTTTCTTTTTAATTTTGAAACAGGGTCACACTAATTGTCACAGAAGGGGCTCAAACTTGCTATCATCCTGCCTCAGCCTACCAAGTGCTGGGGTTATAGATCGGCACCACCACAACCAGCTAGCTAAACACCAGAGGCTTAAGCTAACAACTGATCTGTCTTAGTTACCATTTTGATTGCTGAGGCAGCATACCCCTCACACAAATTGAAAGCAGGAAAAGTTTATTTAGATCACAGTTTGTAGAGGTTTATTCTGTACATGGCTGGCTCCAAGGCAAGGTGGCATGGCAGAGAGGCTTTGCAGAGGAGAGATAGTTCATGGTGGGCAGAACGTAGCAAAGCCAGCAAGCAATGGAGGACCACAGCTCATTTGATCTCTTCTCTCTTCTCTAGACTCTTTAAGACAGATAGCACTCACACCCTTAGTCTTGGAGCACTTAATCTTCACATATCACCAGGAACTATCTCAGCGTTACACTCTCTACATTGAGGCACCTTCTGAAAAAAGCCCCACCCTTGACTATGGGAGGCTTTCGGGAGACATCTAGACATAAGTCATAACAAGATCCAAGAGGAAACCACAAGGGAAGTTACAAAACACCTAAGGTGAATAAAACCAAAAATATGGCATCATAAATTTATGGGATGCAGCCAGGGCATTTCTAAGAGGGAATTTATTAACATGTTGAAATGAAAATCTCAAGCCATCAGGCTAACTTTACAAGTTAAGAAACTTAGAGTTTGGGTCCAGAATGTCTTCCTCAGGTCGCCATATTGAAAGCATGGTCCCTAGCCCAGGCTGCTATTGTGAAGGGCTGGAACTCTTAGAAGGTGGAGCCTGGAGCAAAGAAATTAGATCCTTGGGAGAGGCCATTCAAAGGGCTATGGTACCCAACTCTTTTTTCTTCTCAGTTGGATTCTGAGCCACATGCTGAAGGGTTTCCTCTGTCGTCCACTCCCACCATGGGCCACTGCTTCGCCACAGGCCCCAAAGAGATTGAGCTGACCAACCACGGAGTGAAACCTACAAAACTATGAGCCCAAATAAACTTTCCCCATTTTTGATTGATTATTGCACTCTATCTTAAGAGGTTAGGGCAAGGGAAATTTCTCTTTGGTACTAGGGATCAAACCCAGTGCCCGTTTATTGCTGAACGACATCCTCAACACTTTGCAGTTTTTATTTTGAGAAACAGTCTTGCCAAATTGCCCAGGCTAAATGGGTTTGGTGGCACACAGACACACACATGCACACAGACCCATACACGCACAACTTACTGACAGGTGGAGGCAAGATCACTGTGAGTTAGAGGTCCCCCTGAACAACATAGTCATACCATCTGAAAGAAACGTAAAACAAAATCAAGTAAATAAGGGAATTACTCACACTGACATTGGACCTGCAGTTTTCCTGCCTCAGCCTCCCAACTAGCTGGGATCACAAGTGTGTACCACCATGCTCAGCTGAGGCCAAAGAAAATATTTTTCCACATTACACAGTGGTTATGGCATTTAAACACTTACAGAAAAGAGTACACCAGAGAAAATAGCTTTAGCAGAAATGTTTATTAAATTTGTCTCTCCATTTATGCAAGTGCTGCCTCTAGGTTTTAGTCAGATGTCACACACTTCATGACTCCTGCAACTGCCCTAATGCTATATTGTACTATCACACACACACAATCAGACTGACTTACACTTTGGCTGGAAATTCAACAGTAGTAAAAAGCAATTGTTTATTTCAACCAAACTGATGGAGACCCTGTCTTTCAAACGAGGAGCAAAAGAAACAAAAAAGTCCCAAAGGAGTGGATAGGGGCTGTTGGAATGAAATTCATTAGTTCCAGAGGCTCCTTGAAGGAGTTGGCGATTGTTCAAGGATAACAGTGAGTGTTGGTGGGGAGAGGTCCTCCTAGGAGCTCTTGTATGAGATGCATTCATACAGCAGAGCTCTGGGACTGTTTCTCTTCATAGGCAAAAGTGCAGAAGGACCTTAGGGTGTCTCTGCAGCAGTTCTGGTCTCAGACATAACAAGACACGACACCACTCTCCCTCTTTACCTTCCCCCACCCCTTTCATTTGCATCTGTGGTAGGCACTCACAGCTTTCACCATACAGTTTTTACAAATGTACAGAGCGAAACCTAGGATGCACAGCACAGGGGCATCATTGCCCTAGTGGGGAATGAAACAAGAGTGCTTCTGTAACTATGGAGCTTTCTATTGCTCAGTCTATATATCCAAACTCACACAAAGGTTTTCCTTGCTTTAGCAAATAATGTAAACATAGACAGTTGGGAAATAGAAAGCATTTATTAGGTGTTGGATTAGTGGTGAGTACAAAACAATAGAAAAGGCTCGGGGAATTTCGAATCTATGCACAGTTCCTCGTAGGCTAATGGGTTCCAGTCCTACGCAAGATTATCTGTGGACTCTCTGATGCTGTGTGACATGATCGGACCGGGAAAAACTCTTCTTGCAGATCTCACACGTGTAGGGCCGCTCCCCTGTGTGCCTTCTCATGTGTCGCTTCAGCTCATCTGAGCGGTTGAATCTCCACTTGCATCCTTGCACATTGCATGCATAGGGCTTCTGGCCTGGAGAGGAGAGACAAAGAGATCCTTGTCAGGCTGTGGTGTAGGGTGAGGCAGGGATTTTGAAAAGAACAAGGGAAAGGCTAAGTAGGAGGAAGTGGTAGCTGGAGAGACAGATTGATGGAGACTGGAAGCCAGGGAAAAGGAAGAGCTGTAGGACAGGAGGAGCTTGTAGGACAAGAGGCAAAGTGTGAAGGACAGAAAAGAAGAGAAGAGACCTAGAGATGTAGCTTAGTGGTAGAGCATAGTATATTGGAGAACTTAGCGTGTGGAAGAAGCTAGATTCAATCCCCAGCAACAGTGCAAGTGGCAACAATGCCCAGTGAGCTCAAAGCTTTGTAAATGCTTCAATCTATAGCCAGGTGCTGCTTCCTAGAACCTGAACTCCCACTTACCACTGTGGGTGCGCTGGTGGACCTGGAGGTTTGAAGACCTCCAGTAAGATTTCCCACAGTCCTGGTGTGGGCAGACGTAGGGCTTCAAACTCTCAGACTTCTTCAGGAGTGGAGAGCTCTTAGTCTGTAAGTTCCCATTCTTTTCTGGGAGTTGTTCCCGGATCAAAGGGGAGTCTGGCAAGTCTAGGAGTCCTGGGTTTGCCACTGCTACAAGCTGATAGCCCCCACTGAGGCTCTGGCCATTGCTTAAGGTCACCATCTGGTCTCTGTTGAGCCTCTGACCATTCCAGGTGTTTATCATCTGCTTCAAGTAGAGGCTCTGTTCACCAACAGGTGTTGCTGTCACACCCCAGTAGAAGATCTGATGACCTCTGGGGACTGTCATCAGGCCCCCAGAGAGTGTCTGATTGTCATGGAGCGTCTTCATCTGACCTCCGCACAATGTGGTCATCTGGATGCCGTGCAAAGTCTGGTCACACCTTAGGTCCTGCATCTGGTTATCTTCCTCAGACAGTGCAGCAGTCACTGATTTACTTGAGAAAAATGATGTAACAGAAGATATACAAATGTATAAGTAAGTACAGGTTTGCCTTAGGTTGGTTACCCACAGAGTTGGATAAGAAGTGTACAGAGGTGTCTGCAGACAGGAGACTGAAATTTTCAGTACAATTCCTGGAGTTTAATGCAGTGTCCTGTGCAGGTCTGTATCAGGAGATCGATGGGTCTATGAAGAAAGGCTGAAGAGTCTGACAGGAAAGGCTGAAGGCTCCCCAGTGGAACCTGAAGAGTCTGCGCTGGAAGGTTGAAGTGTCTCCTACTGAAGCGGAAGAGTCCAAGCTGAACGTGAAGACTGGAGCTCCTCTGAAGATCAGAAGCAGATCCAATCTTCTTCATTTCCCTTTTATATCATTCAGGTGAGCAGCCTCCCTAGGGTGGGTCTTCTACATCCTAGGGTGTAGAATTGCTGAGCCGATTTACTTAAGCTTCTAAGCTTCTCAGATTAACTTTATAATCAT
Organism: Erethizon dorsatum; assembly: GCA_028451465.1. Classification (NCBI taxonomy): domain Eukaryota; kingdom Metazoa; phylum Chordata; class Mammalia; order Rodentia; family Erethizontidae; genus Erethizon; species Erethizon dorsatum. The sequence continues at coordinate 99,511,266 of CM051827.1, read as the reverse complement.
AGCTCTACACAGTGCCTTCTCAGGTACACATTTTCTGGCCACACAGGCCTTTTTCTGAAATCTGGATAGAAGTCTTTTTGACCTCAGAACTCCTGCATTTTTCACTCGTCTAAATCCAGCACCATCTGGATGATGACAAGGTCTGTTGGGAGCTGCAGCAGTAGCCAGGATTTTAGTATCTTGGCTGTAGGAGTCGAGTGTCTATCAGTTAAATCTTGAGGAGCAGCTATTTTAGGGTGCCATCATTTTGGAACATGGTCTTCTTGGGCTCTTTATTTTTTAAAAGCAAACTCTCATTTTTATAATTATGAGACCATAAAGCCCTGAGTCTTGCTGTTTTGTATGATGTCTTTAAGTCTTCTTTATTATTTTTTTTTTTGGTTTTTTCCTCAGCAATCAAGATCTTTTTTACTGTACCTTTGCAGTCTACAGCTTTACTGGTCTCTCTTCTTGGTGAAACTTACAATGTTTTAAATTATTTTGTTGGCCTCTTTGCTCTTGATTTTTTTTTTTTTTGTGGGTACCGGGGGGTCGACCTCAGGACCTCGCGCGCCAACAGGCACCCGTGCCGCTGAGCGATATCACCGGCCCCTTTTTTGTATGTGGGATCCGGGAGTCGAACTCGGGCCCTCGCGCTTGCAAGGCAGGCGCTTACGCCACTGAGCCATCTCACCGGCCTGCTCTTGATTTTTAACATAGATCTGGCTAAAAGCCCCAACAGCAGCCATGCCATGGCCCTAATATGAAACTGCTTTGGATTGTTTTTATAAGATTTATTAGTCTGCTGCCCTTAATCTTAGTCTCAGGAAAAGTTGCTAGACATGAGCAAAAGGTAGATAAACTTTTTGTCAAGGTATAACACACATTTTCTGGAGTTGGAAAGACAATGTGGTCTTTTTTTCTCAGCAGAAACCTCTGGAGCCTGGTCTTTACCCGCAGGATTTTTAATAGCATTTTGAGCTCTGACCAGGAGTTTGGCTTTACTTTTCAGCCAGCACTTCTGAACCTTTCTAAGCACTTTTTATAGCCAGTCTCAAAGTCTCCCAAATAGTATAGTCATGTATAATCACAGCGATGACTCCACTTCTCGTACCAAATTCTGCCTTGGTTACTTCATTTGTTGTTGAGACAAAATACCCATCAGCCAAAGTTAAGAGAAGAAAGTTAATTTACTTCAATGTTTGTAGAGGTTTTTGTCTATACTCTGAATGCTCCAACGGAGGGTGGCATGTCAGAAAGGCATTTCAGAGGAGAGAGAGTCCATGGCCTGCAGAAGGTAGCAAAGGAAACAAGCAAGGGACATCTATAGCTCATTTTACCTCTTCTATCTTATCTAGACTATTTAAAACAGATAGCACTCACACTCTTAATCTTAGTGCACTTAAACTTAACATTACACCATGAAACTCTCTCAGCATTACACACTGTGCATTTAGGCAGCTTCAGAAAAAGGTTCTACCCTTGACTGCAGGAGGCTTTGGGGAGACATCTAGACACAAGAAATAACACGATCCAAGAAGAAAGCTCAAGGGAATCTACAAGATACTTAAGGTGAATAAAACCAAAAAAGCAATATACAAATTTATGGGATGCAGCCAAAGCAGTGCTAAGGGGGAAATTCATTAACACATTAAAATGAAGATCTCAAATTATCAGACTAACTTTAGAAGTTAAGGAATTTAAAGCACTAATTAATTCCACAGCTAGTGGCAGGAAAGAAATCCTAAAAACCTGAGGAAAGGCTTGAAAATAGAGAAAAATGAGTTGAAGCAAAATTTCTGTTTTTAAAAGGAACCCAATTGACATATATGTAGCTCTATGGATTAAAAAGGGGAGCTGGGAGCATTGGAGCCCTATAGTACTAGCACTTGTAAGGCAGAGGCAGGAGCATTGCAAGTTTACTTCCTGTTTGGGAAACTTGGTGAATGTATCTTGAAATAACCCATAAAAAGGGCTAGGATGGGTCGGTGATATGGCTCAGTGGCATAAGTGCCTGCCTGGCAAGCATGAAGTCCTGAGTTCAACTCCTGGTACCCACATAAAGGGGAAAAAAAAAAGGGCCGGTGATATCGCGCAGCGGCACAAGTGCCTGCTGGCAAACGCAAGGTCCTGAGTTTGACTCCCGGTACCCCCATAAACAAAACAAAACAAAAAAAGGGCTAGGGTGCAGTAGTGTGAGTGGGCTTGCCTCGCATGCAGGAAGCCCTGGTTTCAATCTCTAGCACTGAAAGTGGGTGTGCATTTAAATGAATAAAATAAAAACTTGGGGACATTACTACTGATTTAAAGCTATAAAATGAGTTGAAACCTAGCTCAGTGGTGTGCATCTTTAGCCAGAATACAGGGGTGGCTGAGGTGTGTGGATCACTTGAATCCAGGAGTTCAAGGTCTGCATGGCCACATAGGGAGGTTGTGGCTGAAAATGTCCTAATGAAACAAGTTTATGGCCTACCACATTGTTACAGGCCTGTTGTCCCTGTAATCTGGGAAGCTGAGGCAGATTAATTACAAGTTTGAGCACAGCCTGGGAAAATCAGGAATTTAGCGAGAACTTGTCTCAAAAAGAAAACAAACAAACAAACAAACAAACAAACAAAACCAAAAAAACCCAAAACTGGGTGAAGAGGTAGCTTAGTGCAAATGCCCTGGGTTCAATTACCATATGATCTAGCAATCCCATCTCTGGATATATACCCTGAAGAACTGAAAAGAGGGTTTGGAAGAGATATTTGTACACCCACATTTATACCACGGTAGCTAAAACAAAGCTACACAAGGACCTTTCATCAGATGAATGGATAAGTGAGATGTGGGATATAGAGTCAATGTTCTATTATCCAGGCTTAAAACACAAGGAAATGCTGACATTTCCCAATGAGGATAGACCTTGAGGAGGACATTATGCTTGGCAAAGGAAGCCATTCACAATCTGAGTAACTAAATTCATGGACACAGTGCAGAAGGCTACTCCGAGTCTAAGAATTCAGGTTCCTCCAGCAAAAGGGTTGCCAGATCTTGGTGGGAACCTCAGAAGAGAGGGACCCAATGAAAGATTTTTCATTTCCACTCAGAGACCTCACATTCCACCTCTGGTCCTTAACGCTTCAGGCCCTCAGGAAAGCAGAGGGCTCTGACTCAGCTAATGGATTACTAAAACAATGAGTCTTAGCCTTCTACGAAGGTACTTTACATCGCTACTACTATTTACTTTTACTTTTTCAAAGTGTTTTGAGACAGGGTATCATGTGTATTCTGGGCTTAGAACTGGAGATACTCCTACCTTAGCCCCCCATTTGCTGGGATCACAGGCTTGCCAGGCCTGGCAGCTAACGGTACATTTAAATGAAACCTCCCAGGCCTCTCTGATTCACTGACCTGTGACATTTGGCATTCTTTAGTGTTCCCCACTCACAAAGGAGGCTTGTAGATGCTCAGGAGGAGTCCGTAGTCTGAAACTTCTGCAGACCAGCCAGGCTGCTGCTCTGGCCCTGAGGGGCCTTCAGGACAAGTCTGACCACCATTTCCTGTACAAGGATGGCCTGAGAGGTGTTGCCCCTAAGGAAGGAACCAATCCTGCCTCATCCTGCTGCATGGGCCAACTCCCTTGCTAGAATTCACAACACCTAGCTAACTAGGAGTTTCTGCTCTAGCAGCCATGGGCAGTGGACCTCTGGGCCAGGTCTTTGGTGGTTCAGACTCACCAGTTCTGTACCCACCCAGGACTCTGCCCAAGTTGAATGGGGAGGGCAGAGAGCTGCGCTCATGGAGGAAACTGCTCACAGAGCACTGAGCTCAGCAGGGAGCAAGAAGTAGTTCTGAGCTTCAGGATGAAGCCAGGGCTTGTGTAGGGCCTGATGTGCTGTGTGCAGGTTCCAAGAGTCCTGCCTTCTGTTGGCCATGCCTTCTGAGTGTGGAGCCACCTCAATCTGTGCATTTTTCTGCACCTATCATGACCTTAGCTGCTTGGGTTTACCTGCTGGAGACTCTGTGAGGTCATTTTTCACCTGTTCACTTTAGGCAGCTGGGCCCTCCGAGACTCCAGAAATAATTGTGTATAACAGAAGAGCAATGTATTCTTGCCTCTCTTTTGAAGTTCCTGACCTCTTATCTAATGAGACTTCCTCCGCGCCCCTCTACCTGCTCTCCATTCATCCCCATAGGACCGTGTTACTTGCAAGGACTGTGCATTCCATTCCACAAGTTGAGTGAACTAAATCTAAAATTCCATCCATGCCCCAAAATATCTATAAACATTTGCAAATGTGGCTGGATGTGGAGGCCCACACCTAATCCCATGATATGGGAAGCTTGGGCAGGTGGATTGCTATGAGTTCGAGGTCAGCCTGGTATACGTAGTGAATTCAAGTCCAGCCTGAACTGCATCATGAGACCCTCCCTCAAAAATCCAAAATAAATACATAAACATTGACATATATGTGATGACTGGAAATGCCATTTTTTTCCAGCTCAGTCTTAGGATTAAAATGTGTAGCATTCATCCTGACCCTGACCTCATTTTCCAATTCGAATCAACATTCTCCTGTATATAGTTATTCATGACAGCAGCTCTCCTTTAGGTCCTGACTCTGTGATAGTGTCTTAGCTACTTTTCTCTTTGCTGAGACAAAATATCTGACACCCAAAGTTAAGGGAGGAAAGGTTTATTTAGCTCACAGTTTTTAGAGGTTTCATTCCATAATTGGCTGGCTCTAAGGCAGGGTGGCCTGGCAGAGGGCCATCACAGAAAAGAACAGCTTATGATGCCCACGAGATATCAAAAGCAACAAGATCAAAAGGAGAAAAAGCCTCTTTCATCTTATCCAGACTGCTGAGATTAGGGTGGTGCAAATCCAATCTGGAGACTGACCCAGCAATCACCCACCCTTAATCCCAGAACCCTTAATCCCTGCATTGGACTACAAATGAATCACATACTCTAGATTCAGCCACCTCTGAAAAAATTCTATGATCACGTGAGGCTTTGGGGGGACATCCAGACACAAACCATAACAGCATCCAGATGACAACATGGCGTGGAGGTCAGATGAAGACCCTCATAAAGACAGATTTATTGAAGTACTGAATGCTGTGTTATCCTGTTGTGGGGTCCTTCAAGGTGAACTTCTCAACTGTATAACTTGTGCCTGAATGAGTGACCAGAGAAACAAAGTGCAAACAAATGGAAAAGAAAATAGAGGTAAAAAATAAAAACAACCCTAACCCTAACCCTAATCAAAGCCACCATGGAAGCAGTGACACTTTGAATAGGTGTTAGCTGATCTCAGCTGCGAAGACACTCCACCATGAGAAGCTATCAACATCTGGGATTTGTCAAAGTTAGAAATCCATAAATTGAAAACTACATAGTTCATGAATTTTGGCAAATTGAAATGCATCTGTCTATATCTCTATGTCTGTCTGTCTGTCTCTCTTTCTCTCTGTCTCTCATTCTCTCACCAAAGATTGAACACAAGGCCTACTCAATGAGCCTTAACCCCAACCCAATAATTTTTTAAATGTAGAAACAGGGTTTTAGTAAATTGCTCAGGTTCCCTCAAACTTGCTGTCTTGCTGCCTCAGCTTCAAGAGTGCTGAAGTTACAGACTTGTGCTATCACACCTGACTGGCCAAACAACACAGGCTTATGGTAGAAATCATTTCAAGAAGAAGCCGTAAAGGAAGTTACAAAATACGTAATGTGAATAGAACAAATTCCACATAATAAAATTTATAGGATTCAGTAAAAGCAATGCTTAGGGGAAAGTTTATTATCATATTAAAATGAAGCTCTGATACCAACAGGCTAATTTTAGAACTTAAGGAATTTAAAGAACAAATTAGAAGAACATGTTATTTCCCTGTAATATGTTCCTATTGATTCATCAAAGATGAGGGATATTTAAGGAATGAATTGCTTATTGAAACACAAACTGAATCACTTTCAGTTTGTGCCACCACTGCCACCGAAAAGTCAAGATGAACGAATCAGATAAAAAGAAGCATTCCTGATTTACTCTCCCAAAGTGGGAAGACACCAGGAAAAACATGCTGTTGCCTGGGTTCCTGAGTGCAGCAACTGCATGTTTGCATTTTCAGAATGCAAAAATCACACAAGTTAATCATCAGTACTGTGCCAGCCAATGCGTTTTTGCAGTGTGTGGCTCTGCTCTCAAAGAGATTTCTCCTTCCTAGCTATTCCTCCAAGCCCAGGTGGTTCTGTGACTTCTGCTATGACCTGCTTTGCTCTGGGGACGTGGTTGGGTGCCAGCCTGAGGATCAGATGCTGAGAGTCAGTCAGGAATGTCTCCTTTAACTGATGGACCTGATGAGGACAATGACGATGACGACGATGATGACGATGATGAGACGATGAGACAATGATGAGATGATGATGATGATGAGATGATGATGATGATGAGGTGATGATGATGATGATAGCAGTGACTATTTTGAAACTTTTTTTTTTTTTACGTGGGTACCAGGAGTTGACCTCAGGGCCTTGCGCTTGCCAGCAAGCGCTTGTGCCGCTGAGCGATATCACTGGCCCCTTTTATTCCTTTATGTGGGTTCCGGAAGTTGAACTCAGGACCTCATGCTTGCCAGGCAGGCGCTTATGCCACTGAGCCATCTCACCAGCCCTATTTTGAAACTTTAACCAGGAGTCACTGAGAAAATTATCTTTGAAGGAAATGTAAAATTCTGAGTTCTCTCGTTTTCTCTGTATCCATGACTTTGCCTGAGAATCTTTGAACCAGTGCCCCTCAGTGCAGTATGTAGAAAGTATGTATCTTCCCGCCCTGCCAGACACTTGCCAAAATTTTCAATAAAGTATCTGTTTCCTATTCTTGTTTATTTCTAGATTATTTCCTTGGAAGGTTGGGAAAATGTTAACTTGGCAAATACTGTACAACATTGTTATTTTTATTTCAGTTATAAGGAAAATCTAAAAGCCCAGAATAATGGGAACAGTATACTGCTTAATTAATAATCTTATTAATTTTTCTCTAATATCTTAATGGTTAAAATGCCAGTTATGAAAATACATGAGTCGAAAATTTTTTTTTCACTTTTTCATAAACAAAATGGTGCCTTATTGTAGTAGCATTTTACAGCCAATATAAGCCCTTATTGTCTCACATTTTAGTTAAACAAACAAACAGTTTGGTGCTCTTTGTGGTAATAAAATGAGTGCTCATAAATGGGTAGGATTATGACTACTTCTCATCTAACAGGTATAAATCACTAAACTTACAAGCTATCTTCATTTTGTATGAATGTTTTTCTTTATAACATTAATTAACTTGTGTTACAAACTATTATTTTTTTCAGATAGGGTCTTGCTATATAACCCAGGCTAGCCTTGAATTTGCAGCAATCCTCCTGCCTCAGCCTCCCAAGTACAATCAACTATATATTTAAGACTATGATGGAATTAGTTATGACACCCTGGAAATCATCCTGCAACCAAGGCAGTAAACATATACAAACACTGTTCTGTGCTTTGCAATTAATTCCTCACTCCTGTCCCTCCATCCCCAGGCAACCACTTTTGTTTTGCTTTCTGTCACATAGAGTAGTTCACGTTTTTCTAGAGTATCATACAGATGGAATCTCATGTACTCTACATTTATTTGTCTTCTTTCACTCAGGGTAATTATTGATACATGTAGCTGTGAGTATCAATTTGGCTATTACAAATGAAGATGTTACGAGCAGTCCTGTTCAGATCTGGTACGGATATAGGTTCCCTGTGCTTAGGTAAATTCCCGGAGGTGGAGAGGCTGGATCCTAAGGTATCTGCTTGTGTTCTATCAGACAGGAGAAGGAACATTTGAGAAGGAGATGAGGTGGCATAATGGGCACATTCTCCAGTAGCTGGGTGTAACAAAAAGGGGTTCATGTGAAAGTCCAGCCTCTGCAAATGAATTCCTTTAAAAACAGTCTTAGGGCCAGGGATATAGCTCAGTGGCACAGTGCTTCCCTGGCAAGTGTAAGGTCCTAAGTTCAATTCCCAGTACCAAACAACAAAACAAACAAACAAACAAACAAACAAAAAACAGTCTTGCATCCTTCTATCTGGTAAATTCCAGCTCTTAGTGAGGCTGGGTGCCAAAAGGCAGAGGCTCACAATGGGGCCCACCTGGCAGAAACACTTTTCCCTGGTGAGGGTGGAGGGGTTGGGCTTGGAGGCCTCGTGAAGAGGTCACCGAGTGCCACAGTTGCAGAAGCCTCTGGAGCCCTGGGCACTCAGACCTCAGCCCCTGCTGTGGTCAGGCAGGAGGCCTGTTCCCCCATGGCGTCCCCATCTGCAGTTGTTCCATCCTCCTGTCCTTGATCAAGAAAAGCAAATGAAACCCAAAGGTAGAAAGAAGAGTGAAATAATAAAGACTAGAGCAGAGAGAAGGAAAATAGAATAGATAAAAGCAGCACAGTAAATCCGGGAATCCAAAAGTTGTTTCCTCGATTTAATCACTATGAGATATATACATGCATGCATGCCATTTTTATTCTTGCAAAGCTATGGATTTTGTTTAAATAAAAAACAAATTTGTTTTTGTTTTTTTGGTACTGGAAATTGAACTCAGGACCTTGCGCTTGCCAGGCAGGCGTTGTGCCACTGAGCCACATCCCCAGCCCAAAAACTGAAATTAAAGGAATCATATAAATTCCTTAAAATTGATTCTGAGCCTTCCATTATGTTATTGTTTACACCAACTTAATACTTCTAAGTGTAAGCACAAATGCATAATTAATTTAAAGCATAACTACCATCTTCATAAATTTTGTCCTTGGAAATCACAGAGAAGTTAGAAGGTTATGTGGAACCATGGAGTTATTCTACCTACATTAATTTGGTCTTTCTTTCTTTCTTTCTTTCTTTCTTTCTTTCTTTCTTTCTTTCTTCCTTCCTTCCTTCCTTCCTTCCTTCCTTCCTTTCTTTCTTTCTTTCTTTCTTTCTTTCTTTCTTTCTTTCTTTCTTTCTTTCTTTCTTTCTTTTTGAGACAGGATTTGTCTCTGTAGCCTAGGCTGGCCTCCTACTCTTAATCCTCCTGCCTCAGCCTCCCAAGTGGTGAGATTATAGGCCAGTTCCTTCACACCCATGTAATTGAGTTAATTTATGGGATCATATCTCTCTGTCAGATTCTTATTATAAACACTGACATGGCAAGAGAGACTCCATTTTGTGCCACAGACACCATCTTAAGGACCTTCTAACCTCCAGATGAACTTACTCCTCACCCCCTCCCTTTAGTTACTCATGAAACCCGTAAGTAGTTAAGTAAGCAATTAGGGAACAAGCAGTTAGGGAACAAACAGTTAGAGAAACAGTTAGGATAGAATGTGTGCCAAACCTAACTGCATTCTAAGATTTTCTTTTTTTTTTTGTGGGTACCGGGGGGTCAACCTCAGGAACTCACACGCCAACAGGCACCCGTGCCGCTGAGCGATATCACCGGCCCCTTTTTCGTATGTGGGTTCCGGGAGTCGAACTCGGGCCCTCGCCCTTGCAAGGCAGGCGCTTACGCCGCTGAGCCATCTTACTGGCCCATGCATTCTAAGATTAACAGAGCTGTGAACTCTATGTGGACCTTGTGACATTCCAAAGCATGTGAAGTAATGTGGTTACTATGGTTGCTAAACACTTGTTAATGTATAAAAACCCCTGAAAACAAGGTCCCGGTGTTGGTGTCTTGGCTATTTGCTGACCCCTGTCCACGAGCTAATAAAGCTTGCTTGTATCCGTTCTTGACCCCTGTGAGTGTTTCTTGCTATTCTGCCATAACAACGTGATCGTAATATTCTTTAGTGATAGTTTAATTACATTATCTAAAATGAACTGACTTTAGGATCTTGAACCAGAACAATACTGATATAATCCGTCAGCATTTACTGGAAGCCTCCAGAGAAATTAAAATTCAGGGAAAGGGAGAAAAGAAAATTCATAGTTGCCATACAGTTGCCATATAAATTCATTATGTATTTTTGTATTTGTTCTTCATGGTGATCAGACAAAAATAGTGGAACCAATCCCTGTCCTAAGATCATTGTCCTGAAATAGTGCATCTTTGCCTTCACTTTAGTGTTTGTAAAACATCACCCAAATGGCTCATTAAAATACAAATTTCTGTGGCTTAGTGAGAATGGGACTTGCCTACAATGGCAGCTACTCAGAAAGCTGAGGCAAGAGAATCTTAAATTTGAGGTCAGCCTGGGCAAATTATCAAGACTCTGCCATAAAATAAAAAATTAGGGCCGCTGAGATGGCTCAGTGGCGTAAGTGCCTGCTGGCAAGTGCAAGGTCCTGAGTTCGACTCCTGGTACCCACGTAAAAAAAATTAGCAGATCTGAAGATGTAGCTCAGTGATAGAACACTTGCCTAGAATGTCAAGGCCCTGGGTTCAATGCCCAGGACTGAAAGAAATTAAACGTATTTTTTCTTTTTTATAAAAAAAATTAAATGTAGTTTTGTTTGTTTGTTTTGAGACAGCATTTTCCTATGTGGTTCAGGCTGGCCTTGAACTCACTATGTAGCTCAGGCTGGCCTTGAACTCATTATGTAGCTCAGGCTGGCCTTGAACTCACTATGTACCACAAGCTGACCTTGAACTCAATGGATCCTCCCTCCATGGCCTCCTGAGTGCTGGGATTGCAGACATGCACCAACATACCTGGACAAAAACAATATATGTAGGTGTGAATGTAGATATAGATATAAAAAATGTAAAACACAGATTTCTGTGCCTCATCTCTGCAGAATCTGGTTTAATAGGTGTGGAATAGAAACGGAGGATTCGAAGCGATGTTACTGCAGGCCAACTGACCACTTTGTGCAACTCTTCCCAGAAGGAGCCTGATTCAATTTATTTCATTAAAAAAAACCCCATAGGACCAGATGTGGTGGTACATGCTTGCAGTCTTAGCACCTGGGAAGTTGAAGCAGGAGGATTGCCATGAATTTGAGGTCAGCTTGGGCAACGCAGTGAGACATTGTCACAAACAAACAAACAAACAAGCAAATAAAATAGAATAAACATTTATGGTCCAGAAGGCTAAGGCAGGCAGATCACAAGCTTGAGTCCCACCTGGGCAAATTAGTGAGAACCTGATCCGAAGGTCCTGAGTTCAATCTCTCATACCCTACCCCCCATGACAAACCCAAAAAACAAGCAAACATATAAGAACAGCATTAAAGTTTTCAATAAATCATCACTTAAGTATATCGTAGGGCATGGCTATCTAAATACATGTAGGTATACGTACACATCTATAAATGTATAATGATGTTTTAAAAATGTACACAAGACAGAGGCTGGCAGCTCAGAGCAAAAAGCACTGAGTTCAGGGTGCATAATCTGATTTGGAGATGAAGCAGGAACACGTACTTGTGTCTCTTCGGTCTGGGTCCTGCTCCTTGCTGCCTCTGCCAGTGAGTTGTGCTCCTCAAAACTGTTCACACTGGGATTGAGTAGCATGAAATTTTTCTGTCCAGAAGTTCAACTTGGGGTATTTGTGAATCAGGGAGCCATCTCACCTTTAGAGATGCATTTCTGAAGATTTAGAGGAGCATTTCTAACTACATGTCTCAACTTCTGTGTGAGATGTATTGCCTCTTGGGCAAAGATCCATTTCTTGTTCTCAGGCACCTGATCTTTGGGGACTGACCAGCTCTTCTCCTGCCAACTTTTCCTAATACTCCCTTTCCTTATGATTATGGTCTCCCTTGCACCCTCCTTTTGCCTGTGTCCCTGCCCCGACACTCACTTAAATTATCATGTTTTCCTCCTTACACAGTGATAATTGCAGCGATTCAGGAGGCTGAGACAGGAGGACTGCCTGAGTTCAGGTGATCAAGACCAGATGGGGAAACATAATACAACCCTGTCTCCATGGAAAAAAAAAAAAAAAAAAAAAGAGTTTCCCTTAGGCACGTCCAAGCACTATGGGAAGCTGAGGTATGAGGATCCCAAATTTGAGCACAGCATGAAAAATTTAGTGACTTAGCAAGACCCCATCTCAGAATAAAAATATAAAAGCTGGGGTCCAGCTCAGTGTGAAGGACCTGTGTATAATCTCCAGTACTGAAAAAGAAAGAAAGAAAGAAAGAATAAAGTAAGAATAAAGAAAGAGAAGGAGTGAAGAGAGGGGGGAAGAAAGGGAGGGAGAGTGAGGGCAAGTAGAATGAAATAAAGAAAGAAAACAAGTTTCGTTAATTCTTTTTGCTTGGGCATCTTAAGGCAATGCAATGCATCCTCAGAGGAGCATGAAAACAGCCTCATTTCTTTGTTCTAATAGTGGAGGAAAAACTGTCATAATACGGAGAGAAAGACTGTCTGGATACAAAGAAAAAGGTTGTCAAGATATGTAGAAAAATAGATCACCACACCTGTCAACATACAGAGAGAAACAACCATAAAACTGTTTCAAATCAGAAGAGTAATAAATTCTATTCACATCATACACCCTGAAGGGCATAGCAGCTCTTTCGTGTTCCACCTGCAGATCCAACCCTGAGTCTCACCCCAGGTGTAATCATGACACAGGCTAGCTGAGGGATTTTTTTAAAACATACGTGACCTGTACTCTTCAAACCCGTCCAGGTCATGAAGACAGGACAGCAAAGAGGCTGTCATGCAGGAGATGAAGAAAACATGACAGTTCATGCAGTACGGTACCTTGGCTGGGTTCCGGAAAGACAGAGTGTGAAGTGGGGAACTCAGAAACCAAACTCAGTCCTCTGCCAGAGCTAAAGGTTTGTCGGTTGTGTTAATCTTTCAGAAGAATCAACATGTGGTTTCCTTGGTTTTTCTCCATTGTTCTCCTATTTTGTTTACCTCAGCTCGAACTTTATTCTTTCATTCCTCTTTCTGGCTTTGTGTTCTGTTTGCTCTTCATTTTTGAATTCCTTAAAGTGTAAAGTTGGGTTATTGATTTGAGATCTTTCCTGCTTTTCCATGGATTTATAGGGATACATTCCTTTCTGAGCATTGAGTTCACTACATCTCATGTGCTTTGAAAACTTCATTACATAGTTTTGTTACCTGAGGAAGGATGTTCTCCAGGTTCTTCACATCCTGAACAAAGACTTGAACAGGACACCCAAGAGGGACAGCAAGGTCAAAGATTTATTGAAATTGGAAACACGCTACACAGGGTGCACGGGCCCCTGGGAAGAGGAAGCTTGGGTCTGAGGGTTGGAAGTGCGAGGGTTTGGCTGGCTCTGAGGTTTTGCCCCTGCCCATGAGTGGCTTGGCTCTGTCCTTCCACTAGGTGGTGCAATTTTTCCCGTTTTCTGGCCTTTGGAGGAATCAGACTGGGTCCAGAGGTTGTGTGTTAAATTGCATAGTCAGTGACTTGCTAATTAGGGCTGTGGTCTCCCAGGGTTGCAGAAAACAGCTCTGCTTCAACACTTAGTGTGCATGGTCCTGTCACTGTCACCCACTGTGTGCAGACCTGGTGTCCTGGCCCTGCACTGATATCAAACTCACAAGATAGATCTAGCATAGAAAATGGCTTTAAGATGGGTCGTCCCTTCTTTCCCCAGGTGTTTCCTTGGTCACCTCCTGCCTCGTTTTCATTTGTTTCAAAGTGAAAATGTGCTTTGATTTTGATTTGTCTCTGAATATTTTCTAATTTCTCTATGATTTCTTATTGGACTCATTGGTTAAGGATGTGCTGTTTCATTTCCACAAATTTCTGAATTTACCAGTTTTTCTTTTATTAATTTCTAACCCATCCTGTTTGGATAAGATACTTTATATCACATTTTTTGTTTGTTTTTTGAGACAGGGTCTGTCATGGATTTCAGGCTGGCCTTGAACTTGTGTCCATCCTCCTGGCTCAGCCTCCCAATTAGAGGGATTACAGGCATGAGCCACCACACCCAGCTCGAATCTACGTTTTAAAAAATATATAGAGACTTGACTTGAGGACTACCATTGGGTCTATGTCAGAGAATGTCCTCCGGGTACTGGCTGAGAATGTGTGTTCTATTGTTGGCTAGAGTGCTCTGTACACGTCTGTTAGAACTTGTTGCCTCACAGTGCTGCTCAAGTCCTCTGTTCCCTTAGGTACTATTTGTTCTGCCCATTGTTGAGGGTGGAATACTGAGCCCTCCAACTATTGTTGTAGAACTGTCTACCTTCTCCCTTCAAGTCTGTCATTTTTGGCCTTCTATATTTCACTCATAAATATTTATTATTGCTTTAGTTTTTGTATCTAAATTTTTGTTAGTATACAATTTCATTCTTTCCCTTTTGTAAATGTTTTCTAATTGCATACAATTCTTAAATCATGTGGAAAACAAAAAGTAGAGTTACAAAGAAAAGTTTTAATCATATTAGCTCTGTGTGTGTGTGTGTGTGTGTGTGTGTGTGTGTGTGTGCGTGTGAATATGCTGGGGATTAAACATAGAGCTTCTGCACTGAGCTATGACTCCAGCCCTTCTTTATATTTTACTCTAAGTCAGGCTAGGTTTTCCAGGCTAGGCTCAAACTTGGATATTCCTGTGTCAGCCTCCCAGATGCTGGGATTACATGCGAGCACCACCAGGCCTGTTTTATGTTCACTCTTTATTGTTAGGTCCGTTTTGTTCACAAATTGTTTCTTTGAGTTTCTTTCATGTCTTCCTTTAGCTTTTTGAAATCTTTAAGATATTTTAAATCCTTTGTGTAATAAAGCTACATCAGCTATTTCTCAGGAATCCCTTCTTTTCCTTTTTTTTTTTTTTTTTTTTTATTCTTTTCTTTGTCTTTCTACAGTGCTGGGGATAGAACTCAGGGCCTGCATGCTAAGCAGGCAAGCAGCACCTCCACCGCTCTACCATGGCACTACATCCCTGGCCCAAGATATATTTTCTGCAGACATTTCTTTTCTTTGCCTAGGTCACACTTTACTGGTTCTTTGATTATCTTGTGATGTTTTTGCTGTTGAAAACTGGACTTTGAATCTTGTAATGTGGTAACTCTGGGAGTCAGACTCTCCCTTTCCTCAAGGTTTATTTTATTTCCTTTGTGTTGTATAATATTTCTGTGCCAGAGATTAGCCTGAGATGTAAAATTCAGGTCTTCGGTGAGGCTGTACCATTTTGTGGGACATGCAGTGACTTTCTCCATTTCTGGTATATATGGTTGCTTTTGGATGTCCTTGTCCTTAAGTGATTCCTACAAGAGGAAAAGTAAAGGAGACAAGTACTGGCCACTGGCTCTTTACATCGCATGGAAACCATGTGTGAGAGAGGTTTGTAGGAATGGGATGGAGATGGCACCTATGGCTCCTTCTATGCTCCACTTCCAGCATCAGAAGCAGAAATCCAGTCAGGACACAGATCCCCTCATCATTCCTGCTGGCCATGGCTGCTGCAAGCTCCCCTCCCCGCCCATCTCTTGACTGTTTTGTTTTTTATACTAGGGATTGAACCCATGGCCTTCACACTGGGCTGCATCCCCAGCCCAGGTTTTAAATTTTTATTTTTGTGACAGTGTCTCACTGAGTTGCCCACACTGGGCTTGAACTTGTAATCTTTGTGCCACAGCCTTGCATGGAGCTGAGATTAAAGGCACATGCCACCATATCTGACTAGTTTAGTTTATTTGGATTTATTTAATTTTTTTGCTGTACTGGGATTGAACCCAGGGCTTTATGCATGCTAGGCAAGCCTTCTAACCCTGAGCTACATTCCATGTATTTACATTTATTGATGTAACTGACTTGATAGTTTTCATATTATATGATTTTACGATATTTGCTTAAAATCTTTCTTTCTTTCTTTCTGTCATCTTTTCTTTTCTTTCTTTCTTTCTTTTCATTTTGTTTTGGGGATGAAACCCAGGGCCATGCACATGCTAAGCAGGTGCCTGACACTGACATGCTCCCTAGAGATATTTCTTATGTGTGTATATTTCTGAACTTGCTAATATTACTGAACTCTGTTGTATATTTTCTTTGCTCATTTTCATTTGCCTAATTTTTATTTTTAGTTTTTTTTTTATCAGAGGAGTGGAACCACTGTGAATGGTACAAATAACATACGCATTATGTATGTTAAACCTAATGCACTTTAAGATCTCATGAATTATTCCTTTTATGACTTTCACCTATGAGCCTGAGGTGACCTGAATTCAGCAGAGCAGCAGTAAGGAAGGGGAGACAGATAGAAAGTGAGGAAACCAGGGAAGGATACATAGAGACTATTGAGGACCAACTAGAATGACACCTGAATCTCACTGCCTGGAACCTCAAAGCTGCAGGTGACCTAGAGGATAATCTGGTTCTCTTCACAATGGGGCAGTGCGCAGTCCTGGCCCAGCATTCGGGGAAGCTGAAGGAGGTGACCCGGCAGGAGCTGAAGGAGCTGCAGTCTGAGCTGGCCTGTGTGCCGGGCATTAGTGCGCAGGCTGAGAACAGATCAGGAGCAGAGCGCAGAACCTACAACTTCCAGTGATGCTTTTGAGCACAAACAGGTTGCTTCTTCTCCATCCACCTAGAATTGCACACATTTCTCTCCTGGTCCACTCATTCCCTACGAGGGCTGGGGAGTAGCTCGCCGGCAGAGTGCCTTCTCTGGGAAGACCTGGGTTCCATCGCCGGTACCACAAAGCAACACAAAACTAATGACATTAATAAAAACCTACAGGGTGGGAAATGCAGAGAAGCATTTTGCATGAACTTAGGTAAGTTGACACAGCACAAAACCACTGCATACAATTACATTATTTAAAATTTTACAGTTACTTAAAATGATAGCTTTTAAATTATAATTTTAATATTTTTTCTGTTGTTACCTTTTATAATGCTCTCAGTTTCCGTTTTCCTTAGACACTATCTATCATTATTAGGCCTTTCTTTTCTTTCCTTCTTTCTTTCTCTGTGTGTGTGGTGAGCCCATGTGTGTACTTGTGTGTGGTTCTGGAGATTGAACCCAAGGTCTTACAGTGTGCTACATTCCCAGAACTTGGTTAATTGTTTCTTTGGTCATTTGTTTTTATTTTTAGAGAGAGTGTTGCCAAATCACTGAGTTGTCCACTTGGGCTGAAGCTTGTGATCCTCTACCTCAACCTCTTAGAGTGCTGGGATTAGAGGCGTTCAGCTCCATGCTCAGCTTGTTACAGGACTTTTCTTAAAATCTCCTTTTCACTCTCCCCTCTCCTCTCTGCCACCCAAAATTTAGTCATGTGTATTTTCTATAGTTTTTATTTGCACCTTCAAATCACCTTGGACTTCCATTGATTTTTAACTCTATGCAACATCCTGTAGTTATCATGTTTGACTCAGTTAATAAAGTTATTGGACTTTTCTGCTTTCTCCCTCTTTTTAAGGGATATTGTTTGACTTTGACAGAGTTTATCGCATTTTCATGAGTCTACCTCCCTTGATACTTCGATTTAGTCTGAGCTCTATAGCTAAAGACTCATTACTTACCACAAATATTTTTTAAATGATTCAGCCCGTATTAATCTTGCTCCTTAGCAGAAACATAAAAGACAGATGAAGTAGCAGAGCCAGGAGAGCTCGCTGAGCACACACCCAGGAACACAGGCAGACAGGGCTCCGAGGTCTGAAACCTCAGGTCTTGGTCCTCCACGGACAACACCCACGGGGGAAACCACACATCCATCTGAAGAGGGTGGGAAATAGAAGAGGATTCAGTTAATCTCTGTTCAGTGTTGTCTTGTTGTGAGTCGCTTCCAGGCTCCTCTGGATCTGAATGGATAACCTTGTGAGTCACCATAACATGCAGACTTTCAGCTGTGTCGACCACTCTCCTGTGAATGCCCCTGGTGTGGCCATCACACCTTGAGCATGTGCCTGCAGGTCTCACTGTGAGAGACACTCTGAAAGGGTGGGATTCCTTCCAGCAGCTCATAGCAGAGCAACACGATGAATGACAGGTCCCGCACTTTATCTGATATGCTGTCCTCCATTATTTCTTGTAGCAAGTGGTCCAGTTCCACACATCATCTTTCTCTGGGAGGAGGCCATTGCAGGGGGAACTGTGCAAAAGACCACAGTGAGGATTGCTCCTTCCCTGCTTCCAGGGCACGGAGAGACCCTAGAGCATACTGGAAAGTTTCCTCCCAAACATGTGGACTTGGAGAAAACATTTATTATAGAACTACTCTCAGACAAGGAATGTGTTGGGACCCACTAATTACATTTTGAAATTACTCATACAACTATTCAGTTCATTCAGAATAGTTTCACAAAAGTATTCTCAGCATCCATTGAGATTTGGAGGCCAGGTGTGGTGCTGCATGCCTATAATCCATGCCCTCTGGAGGTGGAGGTAGGAGGATGGTGAGTTGGAGGCCAGTCTGTGCTAGAGAGTGAGGCAGTGTCTCAAAGAAGAAAACAAAAACAAACAAAAATAATGGAACAGAGTGCACAAACAGAGATCAAGTAAATAACCTACAGTTTATTCATACAGAAAAATACACTTCCAGCATTGTAGAACAGTAGGTCTAACATTAAAAGGATACTTAATGTGTCACAAAATGGAATTAAGAATTAGATACCCGTATGTTAATAATATGAACCTTGGCCCCTACTTTCTGTTGTTCACAGAAGTTGCTTACAAAGATTTTATAAATGTGAAAGAAAAAAAGTAAAGCTTTTAAAAATTCATATGAACATCAGACTATACTGACAGTGTGTTATTAGCTCTCTTTGTAAAGTTTTCACTACTTACCCCAAATTCATTTTAATAGTGTCATATCAATTTTTTAAGGTGGTTTAATTTTTTGTGCTCTTTTTATATTCTAGTTATTAGTCCTTCGTCTGATTAGTAGGTGGCAAAATTTTTTCCCATTCTGTAGGTTGTCTCTTCACTCTACTGATTGTTTTGCTGTATAGAAGTTTTTAGTCTGATATAATCCCATTTGTTGATTCTTGCTGCTAGTTCTTGTGCAATTGAGGTTCTGTTTAAAAAATCCTTTCCTACACCTATATCTTCAAGTGTTCTATTTTGTCTCCCAGAAAGTATAAAGTTTCTGTATTAATGTTTAGATCTTTTATTTCATTTTGATTTTAAATTAGTATGCAGTGACAGATAAGGGTCCAGTTTCATTCTTCTTCAAAGAGATAAGCAGTTTTCACAACACCTGTTGATGAATAAACTGCCTTTCCTGCGATGTATCCTTCTGGTCCCTTTGTCAAATAGGAGATAGTTGAATGTGTGTAGTGAGGTTTCCATATCCTTGGTTCTGTCCCATTAATCCACGTGTCTGGTTTTATTGCATTACCATGCTCTTTTTTCACTATCATGTTGTAGCATAGCTTAAATCAAGTACGGCTACGACACCTGCTTTACTCTTATTGCCCAAATTTCTTTTGCTCTTCTGGGTTTCTTCTTGTTCTATATGAACTTTAGGGTTGGTATCTCTGGATCTGTACATTACTCTTGTTATTTTATTTGAGGCTGCATTGAATCTGTAGAACAGTTTTGGAAGTATGGGCATTTAGGCAATATTGGTTTTGCCTATTCAGGAGCAGGGAACATCTTTCCATTTTCTGATGTCCTCTTCAATCTGCTTCTTCAGGGTACTGTAGTTTTCTTTGTAGAGGTCTTTCACTTCCTTGGATAATTTTATTCCTAGAAGTCTCACTTTTCTTAAAACTACTGGGAATGATATTGCTTTCATAATTTCTTTCTCATCCCATACATTATTTGTGTACACAAATGCTAATAATTTCTGTATTGATCATTCATCCTGCTACTCTGATGTAGTTGGTTGTTGCTTCTAAGCATGTTTTGGTGGAGTTATTTGGGTATTCTGTGTAGAGTATCATGTCATCTGCAAATAATGAAAATTTCAGTTCTTCCTTTCGTGTAAGTATATGTTTTCTTTCCTTGTCTTGCTTAATTGCCCTGGCTAATGTTTCAAGTACTACATTGACTAGAAGAGGTTATAGTGGACCTCCTTGTCTTGTTCCTGATTTTAGGGGGAATGATTTTAGTTTTTCAGCATTTAGTATGATGCTGGCTATTGGCTTGTCATAAGTAGCCTTTATAATGTAAAGTCCTTTTTTTTTTTTTTAGTTTTTAAAAAGTTTTTTAGTGCTAAGGATGGAACCCAGGGCTTCAAACATTCTATCACTGAGCTAAATCCCCAGTCCCAGATATAGTCCTTCTATACCTGTTTTTTCAGGGTGTTTTTCATGAAGTGGTATTGGATTTTGTTCAAAGACTTTTCTGCATCAACTGATATGATCGTGTGGTTTATGATCTTGCTCCAGTTTATGTAATGCATTACATGTGTTGACTTACCTATGTTGAAGTATCCTTGCATTCCTGGGATGAAACTTACTTGATCCTGATGTATTATCTTTTTGATAATGTGCTGAATTCTATTTGTTAATATCTAGTTGAGGAGTTTTGCATCTATATTCATTAAGGAGACTAGTATATGGTTCCCTTTTGCAGTTGTGTCTTTATCTGGTTTGGGGCTCAGGTTGATACCGGCTTCCATAAACAAATTTGGTAGTACTCCACCCCATTCAATTTCTCTGAAGAACCTGAGGAGTAGTGGTAATATAATATCCTAAAAAGTTTTGTAGAATTCAGCAGTGAAACCATCAGGTTTTGGGCTTTACACAGTTGGTAGATTCTTTATTATTATTATTATTATTATTATTATTATTAATTTTAAAGAGAAGAAAAAAAAACAAAACAAATCAAAAGAAGAACAAATTTTCAAAACAACATAATAGGAGGGTAACAATGGTTAATACATTACGTATTACTATCTTTAAGTTAGTTATTCAGGACACCAGACATTAGCATTCAATTGTCCAAACATTATTGGCACAAACCTTACTCTTCAATGAACTAAGTAAAAATGGTAGTGTATCTATCTTAACCATCTTATATATATATATACAATTTTTTTCCCTTTCCCTTCTTTCTTTTCCCCATTCCAGTCTCTCTTTCCTTTTGACCAGTTTCTTTTTGATTCACCATGTCTATTGTACATTTTGGATCTTATTTACTCTTTCAGTTTCTCATACTAGAGAGATAATACGATGCTTACACATGTGCTTCTGGTTTATTTCACTTATGAGTATTTTCTCGAGTTGCATCCATTTACCTATAAAAGTCTCCAGTTTATCCTTATTTATGGCTGAATAGTACTCCATTGTATAAAAATACCACATCTTTCTTATCCATTCCTCAGTTGATGGGCATTTGGGTTGTTTCCAAGATCTGGCTATTACAAATTGTGCTGCTATAAACATGGGTGCACATATATCGCTGTGGTACGATGTTTTTAATTCTTCTGGGAAGATGCCCAGAAGGGGAATAGCTGGGTCAAATGGGACCTCCAACCCTAGTTTTCTGAGGAATCTCCACACTGACTTCCACAGTGGCTGTACCAGTCGACACTCCCACCAACAGTGAAGAAGGGTTCCTTTTTCCCCACAGCCCCTCCAGCATTTGTTATTAGTTGATTTCTTAATAGTAGCCATTCTTTCTGGGGTGAGATGGTATCTCAGTGTTGTTTTAATTTGCATCTCTCGAATGACTAGTGATGTTGCACATTTTTTTGTATATTTGTTTGCCATTAGTATTTCTTCATCTGAGAAATGTGTATTCATCTCAGATGCCCATTTTTGGAGTGGGTCTTTAAATTTGGGAGGTCTGATTTTTTTGAGTTCTTTATATGTTCTCGATAGTAATCCTTTGTCTGAGGAACAGCTGGCAAACATTTTTTCCCACATTGTGGGTTGTCTCTTCACTCTGTTGGTGGTTTCTCTTGCTGTGCAAAAGCTTTTTAATAAGATGAGATCCCAGTTATTGATTCTTTGGGATAGTTCCCGTGCGGTTGAGTTTTTATTCATAAAGTCTTTGCCTGCACCAATGTCTCCAAGGGTTTTACCTATCCTACCTTCCAGCAGATTTAATGTTTCTGTTTTAATATTTAGATCTCTGATCCATTTTGAATTTAGTTTAGTGCATGGTGAAAGATATGGATCTAGTTTTAATCTTCAGCATGTGTAGAGCCAGTTTTTCCAGCACCATTTATTAAAGAGGCTATCTTTCTTCCAGCAAATGTGTTTGGCACCTTTGTCAAAGATAAGGTGGCTTAGTATGTCTGGGGTTGTTTCAGCATCTTCTAATCTGTTCCATTGATCTTGAGGTCTGTTTTTTTGCCAGTACCACACTGTTTTTATCACAGTAGCTTTATAGTATAATTTCAAGTCGGGGATTGTGATGCCCCCTGCCTTGCCTTTGTTGCCCAGAATTGCCTTTGCTATTCTAGGTCTCTTCTGATTCCAAATGAATTTTAGGATTGTTTTCTCTAATTCTGTGAGATATGCTGTTGGAATTTTGATTGGAATTGCATTAAATCTGTATAACAATTTTGGAAGTATGGCCATTTTCACTATATTGGTTCTTCCTATCCAGGAGCAGGGGATATCTTTCCATTTTCTGATATCCTCTTCAATCTCTTTTTTCAGAGTACTGTAGTTTTCAGTATAGAGGTCTTTTACATCCTTCGTGAGGTTGATTCCTAGGTATTTCATTTTTTTGGATGTTATTGTGAAAGGTATTGTTTCCCTAATTTCTCTTTCAGTAAGTTTGTTATTTGTGTACAGGAAGGCTATTGACTTTTGAGTATTGACTTTGTATCCAGCTACACTACTGAATTTGCTTATTAAATCTAGCAGTTTTTTAGTGGAGTTTTTGGGATCTTCTGTGTAGAGTATCATGTCATCTGCAAATAATGATAATTTAACTTCTTCCTTTCCAATCATTATTCCTTTTATTTCTTTCTCTTGTCTAATCGCTCTGGCTAAAGTTTCCAGAACTATGTTGAATAAGAGTGGGGACAGTGGACATCCTTGTCTTGTTCCTGATTTTAGAGGGAAGGCTTTCAGTTTTTGGCCATTTAGTATAATATTGGCTGTTGGTTTGTCATAGATAGCTTTTACCAGATTGAGATAAAGACCCTCTATTCCAATTTTCTGTAGGGTTTTTATCATGAAAAGGTGCTGGACTTTGTCAAAAGCTTTTTCTGCATCTATTGAGATGATCATGTGATTTTTGTCTTTGGTTCTGTTAATATGCTGTATTACATTTATTGATTTATGTATGTTGAACCATCCCTGCATCCCAGGGATGAATCCAACTTGGTCATGGTGTATAATCTTCTTGATGATTTGTTGGATTCTGTTTGCCAGTATCTTATTAAGGATTTTTGCATCTATGTTCATTAGGGAGATTGGCCTGTAGTTCTCTTTCTTAGTTGGGTCCTTCTCTGGTTTTGGTATCAGGGTAATGCTTGCTTCCAGGAATGAATTTGGGAGTATTGCTTCCCTTTCAATTTCATTGAAAAGTTTGAGAAGTAGGGGCGTTAGGTCTTCTCTAAATTTCTTGTAGAATTCGGCAGTGAATCCATCAGGGCCTGGACTTTTCTTTGTTGGGAGGTTTTTAATTACATCTTCAATTTCATTGGTTGATATTGGTTTATTTAGGATTTTTAAATCTTCTTGATTTAGCTTTGGTAATTCATACGAATCTAGGAATCTGTCCATTTCTTCTGCATTTTCCATCTTAGTAGAATATAAATTTTCAAAATAGGTATAGATGATCTTCTGGATTTCTGCAGGGTCCGTCGTGATATCACCCTTTTCATTTTCAATTGCATGGATTTGAGTCTTTTCTTTTCTTTTTTTAATAAGGTTGGATAAGGGTTTGTCAATCTTATTTATTCTTTCAAAGAACCAACTTTTTGCTTCATTGATTCTTTGTATTGTTTTTTTATTCTCCAATACGTTAATTTCTGCTCTGATCTTTATAATTTCCTCCCTTGTACGGGCTTTTGGCTTAACCTGCTCTTCTTTTTCTAGAAGCTCGAGGTTCACCCTTAAGTTGTTTATTTGCGCTTGCTCTAATTTCCTGATATAAGTATTTAATGCTATAAATTTCCCTCTTAGGACTGCTTTCATTGTATCCCATAAGTTCCGGTATGTTGTACTGTCATTATCATTCAGTTGTAGAAAGTGACTAATTTCTTCTTTAATTTCATCTGTGACCCATTGGTTGTTCAGGAGGATGCTGTTTAATTTCCATGTGTTTAGGGAGTTTTTGTGGGATCTTTTGCCATTGATTTCCAATTTCATTGCACTATGGTCTGATAATATGCATGGGATAATTTCAATTCCTTTGCATTTACTTAAGCAGGTTTTATGAGCTAGTATGTGGTCTATTTTGGAGAACGTCCCATGTGCAGCTGAGAAAAATGTGTATTTAGATTCTTTATTATTGAGGCAATTACATTGTTTGTTATTTGGTTGTAAAGCTTATGTATGTCTTTTTGGGTTGCTTTTGCTGGTTTGTATGCATTTAGGAAGCTGATCATTTCTTCAAAATGCTAATTTGAAAATTTGTTAGAATATAATATTTTGTACTAGTTACTATCTTCTGGATTTTGAAAGTCTCCATTGTGATTTTATCTTTTTCATTTCTAATTGCATTAATATGTGTCTTTTCTCTTTCTCTTTGTGAGTCTTGCTGAGAGCTTATCCATTTTACTATTATTTTGAAGAACCAGCTCTTCTATTTTTTTTTTTACCATTTTTACTCTCAATTTCATTGATATGTGCTCTTATCCTTATAAGTTCCCTCCTTAATTTTAGTTTGAGGCTGGTTTGTTACTGTTTCTCAAGTATCTTATGATTTCTCCTAAGCTTCTCTGTTTGGGCTTTCTCTGTTTTCCTCATGATACCATTGATTGTGATGAATCTTCCTCTTAGGACTGCTTTCATAGTGCCCCAAACGTTTCACTGAGATGTACAGTCACTGTCATTAACATCCAGACATTTTCTATACTTTCTACTTTGACTTCTTTTTGACCCATTGGTTGTTTAAAAGTACGTTGTTAATTTTCCAGCAGGTTTTGCTTTTTCTGAAATTTCTTCTGTCATTGATTTCTATTTTCATTGTACAGTGGTCTGATAGTATGCATGGGGTGATTTCAATTCTTTCATATTTACTGAAACAGGGTTTGTGGACTAGTATTTGAACTATTTTGGAAAAACTACCATGTGGTGTTGAAAAGAATGTATACTCTGTTGTAGAGGGATGGAATACTATGTGTGTATCTGTTCAGTCCATGTGTTCAAGTGTGTGGTTCAGTTCTGAAATTTCTTTATTGGTCCTTGGCTTAGTTGATCTCTTTGTGAAAGGGGGGTGTTAGAATCCTCTACTATGATTCTGTTAATGTTTGTTTGTTCTTTTACTTTAAGCAGTTTTTGTTTAATGAAGATACGTGCTCAAGTATTCTGTGCACATGTGTTTATCAACGTTATCTCTTCATTTTGGATTGTTCCCTTAAGTAGTATGTGGTGAGCATTTGTCTCTTCTAATCAGTTTTAACTTGAGGTTTTCCACGTCATATATTAAAGTTCCTATCCCTGCTTGCTTTTGGGGTTCTGGTACATGAAATTTTGTTTTCCATCCTTTAATTTTTAGTCTAAGAATATCTTTTTGGATTAGATGTGTATCTTGAATGCAACAGATTGTTTGCCTCTGTTTTTGTTTTTTTTTTACTGAGTCTGTCACTCTGTGTCTTTTCATAGGAGAGGTGAGGCCATTAACATGTGAGATATTACTGAGAAGTGCTGATTCTTTACTATCATTGACTTCTGTAGCTCTTCATGTATCGTTCGCTTTTCTTTCCCCGATGTTTTTTGTTACTGTTTACACATTGATTGCACTAGCTTCCTCTGTGTTTTTAACTGTGTCCAAATCTTTGTTTCTGTGAAAAATATTCTTGAGTATTTTCTTTGGAACTGGTTTAGTACTCATATATCTTCTGACTTGGTCTTTTTCATGGAAATACCTAATTTTTCCATCTAATGAAAAAATAGCTTTGTTGAGTAAGTTAATGTAAATTGGAAGTTGTTTGCTTTTAGGGCTTGAAATACATCACACCAAGCTCTTTGTGCTGAGAAGTCTGCTGTCATTCTAATTGGGTTATCTTTATATGTGGTTTTCTGGTTTTCTCTGTTGCCTTTAAAATTCTGATTTTTTTGCTGAATATCTGTGAATTTAATAAGATATGCCTTAGTGAACTTCTTTCATTATAATTATTTGGTGTTCTTGTTTTTCCTTTGGGATTTTCCATTCAATCCAACAGGGATTGGGAGTCACAATGGAGAGGAATAACTAGGAGTCAGGGTGGACAGGAATGGAAAAGAAAACTTCTTTGGGGTCAAAGTCTAAGGATAATTTGTATTTCCTACATTTTGAGAGAGAATTGTATGTGCATCTGCCACTAGCAGCTGTATTGGGACTACAGCCTCATTAAGGAGGTGGAGGATATTTACCATCTAATATTCTTGCAAAGGGTTTACTATGGGGACATCGGGAGTGTTGTGAGCGTGCTCACAAGGTCACAGAAGGTCATATTTGAGAAAAGTTTGTATGAGAGCTGCAGAACTTTACAAGCCTCTTTCAGAGGATGTTGTTTTTGGTTTGTTTTGGAAAATTGGCTGGGACCTTTTAGATTTATGAATCCTGGCATTTCTGAATTTGTGCTTTTGAGTATTCCATTATATCATCAGCAGAAACACCTGCTGACTAATTAGTCAGCAAGGTCTTGTGTAGTCTCTATAGGTAAAAATGCTCTGATCTTTGCCATTTTGGAGACTATCCCCCATTTTAATTTTAAAATCTCTTTCTAATAAGGGGCTAGGACACATGGGGCAATTAAAAACCCATCACTGACCATTTGATCTTTAAGCCAATATGTCAAAGCAGGCATAAAGAAACTTTAAGTAGGGTGCCTTGTTCCCAAATATGGCAATAGATTAGAGGTTTGTTTGCCAGAGAAGGTAATTAAAAGAAAGCAAGCATCCACTGCATGAATTTTGAGTTAAATTTGCTTATCCATGATGCCCAGGGTCACCAGGGGTTTCTTGCAGGACACTGAAATGTCTGTTGCCAGGGGCACTGTGGGTTAGCCCAGGCCCCTTCAACCTTTTTTGTCAGATGCAACCTTTTTTGGTAGATGCAGGTTTGGAGCGCTCTAGCTCCTCTCAGGGAATCAGGACAGGCAATCCTCCAGTACCATAGAAAAGTCATGTCAGCCACTTGACACACAGAACAGAGCCCAGGTGGTGGTTTAGTAGAGTTGTGTGCCCAGTGTATGGCTTCCTTGCATTTAAAACAGGAATCTTGTCCTTGATTGACCCTAGAATTTTCCTCAGGTGGCTTGGGTGTGCTTAAAGCACTGCGAATTGCCACAGCCATAATTTTGGTCTGCCTTTACTTTCGGCTCCTCTCTTATTCACTTTCTTCCATTCTCACTTTTTTTTTGAGACAAGGTCTCATAATGCAGTTAAAACTGGCCTTGAACTCACTATGTAGCCTGAGCTGGCCTCCAACTCCCAGTGATCCTCCTGCCTCAGCCTCCCAAGTGCTGGGATTACAGGCATGCCCCACCACACTGGGCTTCCACATTGTTGACACAGAAAAGGCTGTGCTCAGCAATTGGCCAAAGGTTCTGAGCATTCACCTGAAGTTTTCGAAATGTGTTGTAAATATCTTAGGCTAACTGACTGATGAAATGCTGTCCCAGTAGTTCTTGAAGATAGATCTAAGTCTCTGTATTTATTTCTTTATTTTAAGGAGAAAAAAACAATAAAAACAATGATACAGAATTTCAAAACAAGATAATAGGAAATTAACAGTGGTTAATATACTGCATATTGTTATCTTCAATGTAGTTGCTCAGATTACAAGATATAGGCATGAAAAATAGATCAAACAATATAAGCACAAACCGTTCTTTTCAATGAAATAATAGAAATTAGTAGTATAATTATCTTAGCTACCTTGTGTGCATATATACATATATATTTTTTCTTTTCCCTTTATTCTTTTCTCCTTTCCCCCGTCCCAGTTGTTCTTTCCTTTTGAGCAGTTTCTTTCACTTTCACAAAATGTATTGTAGATTTTGGATCTTATTTACTCTTTCAGTTTCTTACACTAGGGAGAAAATATGATGTTTACACAGGCGAGTTTGATTTATTTATCTTATGAGTATGGTCTCAAGTTACATCCATTTACCTATACAAGCCTTGAGTTTATCCTTCTTTATAGCTAAGTAGTACTCCATTATGTAAAAATACCACATCTTTTTTATCCATTCCTTGGTTGACAGGCCTTTGGGGTGTTTCCAAGATCTAGGTATTACAAATTGTGCTGCTATAAACATGAGTGCACATATATCGCTGTGGTACGATGTTTTTCGCTCTTCTGGGAAGATACCCAGAAGGGGAATAGCTGGCTCAAATGGGACCTCTAATCCTAGTTTTTTGAGGAATCTCCACACTGATTGACACAAGGTTGTACCAGTCTACACTCTGAGTGACAGTGGAGAAGCATTCCTTTTTCTGCACATCCCCTCCAGCATTTGTTATTGGTTGATTTCTTGATGACAGCCATTCTTTCTGGGGTGAGATGGAATCTCAGTGTTGTTTTAACTTGAATTTCTTTTTTATTTTTATTTTTTTTTTTTTTGTGGGTACGGGGGTTGACCTCAGGACCTCACACACCAGCAGGCGCCCATGCTGCTGAGCGATATCACTGGCCCTTTTTTTGTATGTGGGTTCCAGGACTCGAACTCAGGACCTCACGCTTGCCAGGCAGACACTTATGCAGCTGAACTATCTCACTGGTCCCTTGAATTTCTTGAATAATCAATGACACTGAACAACTTTCATGTATTTATATGCAATTTTATTTCTTCATCTGAGAAGTGCATATGCCCATTTTTGGATTGGGTCTTTGAATTTGGGGGACCTGATTTTTTCAGTTCTTTATATGTTCTAGATAGAAGTCCTTTGTCTGAGGGACAGTTGACTAAAATTTTTTCCCACTCTGTGGGTTATTTTTTCACTCTGTGATTTCTTTAGTTGTCCAAAATCCTTTTAATAAGATGAGATCCCAGTTGTTGATTCTTTGAAGTACTTCCAATGCAGTTTGCTTTTTGTTCATGAACTCTCTGCCTACCCTTATATCTTCAAGATTTCTACCTACTTTCTCTTCCAGTAGATTTAGTATTTCTGTTTTAATATTTGGATCTTTAATCCATTTTGACTTTAGTTTAGTGCATGGTGATAGACATGGGTCTAGTTTTAGTCTTTGGCATGTGGAAAACCAGTTTTTCCAGCACCACTTATTAAAGAGGCTATCTTTCTTCCAGTGAACATGTTTGGCCCCTTTGTCAAAGATAAGGTGGCTGAGTGTGTTTGGAGTTGTGTCTGCATCTTCTAATCTGTTCCACTGATTCTCAGGTCTGTTTTTTGCCAGTACCATGCTGATTTTATCACAGTAGCTTTGTAGTATAATTTTAAGTCAGGGATTGTGATGCCTCCTGCCTTGCCTTTGTTGTCCAGGATTGCCTTTGCTATTCTAGGTCTCTTCTGTTTCCAAATGAATGTTAGGAATGTTTTCTCTAGATCTGTGAGGTATGCCAATGGTATTTTGATTGGGATTGCATTAAATCTGTATAACAGTTTTGAGAGTATGGCCATTTTCACAATGTTGGTTCTTCGTATCCATGATCAAGGGATAACTTTCCATTTTCTGATATCCAATTGGATCTCTTTTCAGAGTGCTGTAATTTTCAATGTATAGATCTTTTATTTCCTTTGTTGGATCAATTCCTAAGTATTTCATTTTTTTGGATGCTATTATGAAAGTGCTGTTTCCCTAATTTCTATCAGTGAGTTTATTGCTTGTGTACAGGAATGTTATTGATTTTTGAGTCTTGATTTTGTATCCAGCTATGCTACTGAATTTGCTTATTAATTCTAGAAGTCATTTGGTGGAGTTTTTGGGGTCTTCTATGTAGAGTATCATGTCATCTGTTAATAATGATAATTTAACTTCTTCCTTTCCTGTCCTTATTCCTTTTATTTCTCTCTCTTGTCTAATTGCTCTGGCTAATGTTTCCAGAACTATCTTGAATAGGAGTGGTGATAGTGGACATCCATCCTTGTCTTGTTCCTGATTTTAGAGTGAAAGCTTTCAGTTTTTGTCCATTTAGTATGATGTTGGCTGTTGGTTTGTCATAGATGGCTTTTATCAGATTGAGGTAAAGACCATCTATTCTGATTTTCTATATGGTTTTATCATGAGTGAGTATTGGACTTTCTCAAAAGCTTTTTCTGCATCTATTGAGTTGATCATGTGATTATTGTCTTGGGCTCTGTTGAGATGGTGTATTATATTTATAGATTTGTGTATGTTGAATCATCCTTGCATTTCCAGGTTGAATCCCTCTGCGTCATGGTGTATAATCTTGATGATTTGCTGCATTCTGTTTGCTAGTATCATATTGAGGATTTTTGCATGTATGTTCATTAGGGAGATTGGCCTATAGTTCTCTTCTTTGGTTGGGTCTTTCTCTGGTTTTGGCATCAGAGTAATATTTGCCTCCAGGCATTAGTTAGGGAGAATTCCTTCCCTTTAAATTTCAATAAAGAGTTTGAGGAGTACTGTCATTAAATCTTCTTTACATGTTTTGTAGGATTCATCCATGAATCCATCAGGACCTGGGCTTTTCTTTGTTGGTAAGTCTTTCATTATGTTTCCAATTGCATTAACTGATATTGGGTTATTCAGAATTTTTATATCTTCTTGATTTGGCTTTGGTAATTCATATATTTTAAGGTATCTGTGCATTTCTTCTGTGTTTTCTATCCTATGCGAGTAAAGAGTTTCAAAGTAGGTATTGATGATTTTCTGAATTTCCATAGGCTTTGTCACAATTTTACCCTTTTCTTTTTTCATTGCATGAATTTGAGTTTTTTCTTTCCTTTTCTTGATAAGGTTGACTAGGGGTTTATCAATTTTATTTATTCTTTCAAAGAACTAACTCTTAGATTCATTAATTCTTTGTATTGTTTTCTTAGTCTCAATTGCATTAATTTCTGCTCTGATCTTTAAAATTTCCTCCCTTGTATGGGGTTTGGGCTTGACTTACTCTTCTTTTTGTAGAAGTTTGAAGTGCAGCATCAGGTTGTTTATTTGTGCTCATTCTGTTTTCCTGATGTGAGAATTCACTGCTATAAATTTCCCCCTTAGGGCTGCTTTCATTGCCTCACACAGGTTATGGTAAGTTGTATTTGCATTTTCATTTGAATGTAGATATTGTTTAATTTCTTCTTTAATTTTACCTGTGACCCACTGGTTGTTCAGGAGGGTGTTATTTAATTTTCATGTGTTTATGGAGTTTTTGTGGTTTATGATAAATTTCCAGTTTCATTGCACTATGGTCAGATAATATGCATGGGATAATTTCAGTTCCTTTGCATTTACTTAAGCATGTTCTATGGGCTAGTATATGGTCTATTTTAGAGAACTTCCCATGTGTAGCTGAGAAGAATGTGTATTCTGATGTTGGGTGGAACATTCTGCAAACCTCTACTATGTCCATTTGTTCACAGTTTTGGTTCATTTCTGTTATTTATTTGCTGATTTTTTTGTCTAGTTGATCTATCTCTTTGTGACAATGGGGTATTAAGGTTGCCCTTTACAATTGTGTTATTACTTATTTGATTTTTTCATGTCTATTAATATTTGTCTCCTGTAATTGGATGCTCCCATATTTGGTGCATAGATATTTATGATGATTATCTCTTCCTCTTGAATTTTTCCCCTAACAAGTATGTAGTGACCTTCTTTATCTCTTTTGATCATTCTTGGTTTGAAGTTTATATTGTCTACAAACAGGATAGCTACCCCTGCTTTTTTCTGGGTTCCTGTTGTGTGGAGTATTTTTTTTCTAACTTGACTTTTAGTTTATGAATCTCTTTTTGAGTTAAATGTGTTTCTTGTATATAGAATATTGTTGGATCTTGTTTCTTGATCCATTCTGCCAGTCTGTTTGTTTTGATTGGTGAATTGAGGCCATTTACATTGATGGTTTTAACTGGTATGTATTGGCTTGTCTTTGTCATGTTATTTTACTCCTTAATGGTTCCCTAATTTTCCCTTCTGTTTAATTGCTTGCCCTGCTTATTGGTTTCTTTCTGTTGTTATTTGAATTGTGATCATTTTTGTCTTTGTCTATAATATCTTTCAGTACCCTTTGTTGTGTTGGTTTGGTGGTAATGAATTTCTTCAGTTGTTGTTTGTCACGGAAACATCTTATTTCTCCATTAATTTTGAAAGATAGTTTTGCAGGGTATATCAACCTGGGTTGGAAGTTGTTTTCTTTCAGGACGTGAAATACTTCACTCCAAGCTCTTTTTGACTTCAAGGTTTGTGTTGAGAAGCCTGCTGTGATTCTGATGGGCTTTCCGTTGTAGGTGATCTGTTTCTTTTCTCTAATGGCTTTTAATATTCTGTTCTTGTGCTGAATTTCTGGATCTTAATTATTATATGTCTGTGTGTAGATTTATTTTGGTCATGGCTTCTTGGAGTTCTATATGCCTCTCTTATATGTATGTCAGATTCTTTTCCATGCTTGGGAAATTTTCTGCTGTTACTTCTGCTAATAGTTTTTTGTGTCATTTGTGTTGACTCCTGTTTTTCATTGCCAACAATTTCCCCAGAACCTCTAATTCCTCCTGTTTTTCTCCAGTAAAAAGTACCCATCAACCTAATTGCTCAAGTAAAACCTGTAAAACCAGAGTGCCTTCTTTCTCCCCCTTCCTGGCGCATCCCGTCTGTACCAGGTCTCCTAGGCTCTGTCTCCACTTCCTTTCTCTGTGCCACAGTGACCACCTTAGCCTAATCCACCATCCTCTCTCCTAATTTATCTTTTTGGTCCCATTCTGGCCCCTGGTATCTGTTCTACCACCGCAGTCACAACAATCACTTTGAAATATAAATTAGGGGCTGGGAAAACAGCTCCCTGGCAAAGGACATGCATGTTAGATGCACGGCCAGAGGCTCAGCCCCTCGGCACCAGATGTGCACATGGCACCAGAGCTCAAATGGAAGGCACTTCCTGTGCAATTGAAGCATCACCCCGAGAGAGGCTTCCCTGACCCTTCCCCCAAGCTTCTCCCCCCCAGCCAGGATCCCCATCACTTCCCATCACCTCCTTGGTCCTTTTTAGCCCAGATCTGACCATAGTCCTGATGGTAAGGAGAGCCCCTGTGTCTTCCATGACCCTTTGTTTCTTGGGAGTCGTTAGGACCAAGGAAAGGGTCTGGAGAGGGAGGAAAAGCCATGTGTGCATCTGGTGTGGTGGAACAGGCTACACTGCACCCCTGTAATCCCATCTCTCTCGGAGGCTGAGGCAGCAGGATCCCAAGTTTGAGCCCAGCCTAGGCACTTTAGCAACTTAGCAAGACCTTGTCTCCAAATAAGAAAGGAGCGGGAATGTGATTCAGTGCAAAAGCCCTGGGCTCGGTTCCAGCATCGCTGGGGGCGGGGAGGTTATGGAGGAAGCTGTGGTGATAACGTCTTTAGCGCACAGAGGCTGGCTCTTCCCATTACCTATTGTTTATAATAAACTGCCCCAAATTTCATGCCATAAAACTACCCTAAAACGTCCACACAGTCTGTGAGTCCGGCATGCGAAGCAGGCACCATGGAGATGGATGGCCTCTGGGGTCTGGCGTCACATCAGGATCACCGATTTTTCCCTGTGCCTCAGGCTCCAGTGTGGTTCCACCTGGCGCTCTTACTGATTTTGTCTTCACTTAATGTTTGGATAGGTTGTTCATCATGAAAGTTTTGTCATTAATTTTTTTTAAAGGTTACATTGAAGCCAAGTGTGGTGGCGCATGCTTGTAATCCCAGTACTTGGGAGGCTGAGGCAGGAGGATTGTAAGTTGAAAGCCCAGCCTGGGCACCTTAGCAACCTAGCAAGACCTTGTCTCAAAATAAAATTTTTTTTAAAAGTGGAAAAGAACCCCTGGGTTTCATCCACAGCCTCTCCAGAAAGGCGAAATTAGATGGCAGTCTTCAGGGGCGAGGCCCCTCCTTGACCCCAACCTCCCTTCCTGGTGCTTGTTTTTCCCACTTTCTTCCTCCTTGACCTCTCCTCAGCCTTTGACCTGGCTGGTGGTTCCCCACTTCTTGAGTGACTTCTGTGAAGCACTTTCTTCCAGCCTTCCCCCTGCCTGCTGCTTTTGCCATAGTTCCTCCTGTTTCTCTAGTACACTGTCAGGCCAGCCTACTTCTCATCTCTGTCTACATTCTCCCTGAGTGATTTTGTCTAGTGCTGTGTGTTTTGTTTTGTTGATGTTGGTTGGTTGGTTGGGTTTTTAAGACAGGGTCTCATTCTGTAATTCAGGCTGGCCTCGACCTCACAGCGATCCTCCTGCCTCAGCCTCC
The DNA here is from genome assembly GCA_028451465.1 of Erethizon dorsatum. Lineage (NCBI taxonomy): Eukaryota > Metazoa > Chordata > Mammalia > Rodentia > Erethizontidae > Erethizon > Erethizon dorsatum. The sequence continues at coordinate 99,476,963 of CM051827.1, read as the reverse complement.
CAAGTGCTGGGATTACAGATGTGTACCAACATGCCCGGCTCTAGTGCTGTATTTTAAATGCCATCTATAGATAGATGTAAATATAGATGTAGGCAAATCTGTATCTCTGGCCTTCATTTTCCTTGCTGTCACTAGGTGGACGTCTAATAGATAATTCAAATTTATGGCCACAACAGAACTCATTTTTTCCCTGGGTTGCAGCAGCAGAGAGGTGATGGGAGAGGCCGCTCTCCTCCCAAATGGTTTTAAGTTTCTATATTTATGAAAACCTTTTTTTTTTGTGGGTACTGGGGGGGTCAACCTCAGGACCTCGCGCGCCAGCAGGCGCCTGTGCCACTGAGCGATATCACCGGCCCCTTTTTTGTATGTGGGTTCCGGGAGTCGAACTCGGGCCTTCGTGCTTGCCGGGGAGGCGCTTAAGCTGCTGAGCCATCTCACCGGCCCAATGAAAACCTTTTTCTTATGTGCTATGAGAAACTGCTACATCTTCCTCTTTGTCCTGTGTAATTTCTCCCACCTCGTCATAATTCATAGGTTTCATAATAAATCTTTTATTATTCTCATAGGTGTGGTCATCATTTTAGGCCTCTTGTGTAGTCTGTCTGCAGTATTATAGTCCCAGTTTGTGACTGTCAGTGTTAGGGGTAATTAGGGTTTTATTAGTACATATTTTCAGTATATATTAGCAGAATTTTCCATATTAAAATTTTGGGGAATTGGTAAATTTACATATTCCATCTTAATTCTTTTTTCCCATGATAAATGAATTATCTGCATTATGTGTATATGCATGAGAATGCTTTTCTACCCCATCATGTCCTATATCCAGTACACATTCAGCAGTTATAATTTGCACACTTTCTCTAATTTTCTGATTTCCTTCCAGTAATGGTTCTCTTACATTTAGATCTGCCATACAAGTACAGGCTTCCCTACTAGTTTACACTTGTGAAGGATGCTTCCAATATAAATGGTTTGATGTTCAGAGATGCATATTTTTCACTGAGAACATTAAACAGTCAATGTGTATGTAAGGTTTCCACCAACATGAATATTTTGATGTGGAATAAGGACTGAACATCCATGAAACACTTTCTGTATTCTTAATTTGTAGGATTTCTTTCCAGTATAAGCTGTGTAATATGTTGATCCAGGGGTGAAAATTTGGTAAAGGCAATACACTGATAGGATTTTCTTCTAACATGAACACTGTGATGTTGTCTAACACTTAAATTAGGAGTTAAGGCTCTAATATTTCTTTGGTGTTAATTAAAGTTTGAGCAACTGTTGAAGAATTTCCCTCATTCTTTATATTTGTAAAGTTTGTCTTTAGTATGAATTCTCTGCTGTCAACTGAGTTGATCAGTATCTAAAGGCTTTGTCACATTCTGTACCTTTGTAGGTTTTTTTTTTTTTTTTTTTTTTTGTGGGTACCGGGGGGTCAACCTCAGGACCTCGCGCGCCAACAGGCACCTGTGCCCCTGAGTGATATCACCGGCCCCTTTTTCATATGTGGGATCCGGGAGTCGAACTCGGGCCCTCGCGCTTGCAAGGCAGGCGCTTATGCCGCTGAGCCATCTCACCGGCCCCCTTTGTAGGTTTTTTCTGCAGTATGTGTTTTTTGGTGCTGAGTCACATGTGAGGTTTCGTTAAATGTTTTATCACACTTTTTATATTTGTATGGTCTCTGTTCAGTATGCATTTTCTAGTATTGCTGATGAGTTGAACAATTTATAAAGATTTGTCACATTCTGTATATTTGTAAGGTTTTTCTCCAGTATGGGTTTTCAGGGACTGATAGGAAGTTTGATGATAGGCTTTGTTACAATCTTTACATTTGTAGAACTTCTCTCCACTATGAATTTTCTGGTGTTTAGTAAGATTTGAGCTTTGATGAAAGGCTTTGCACATTGTTTGCATTTATAGGGTTTCTCACCAGTATGAGTTCTCTGGTGTTAAGTTAGGGTTGAGCTTCAATGAAAGGCTTTGTCACAATCATTACATTGGTAGTGTTCCTTGCCATTAGGAATATTCTGATGTTGGACAAGTGTTGAATAATATTTAAAGGGATTGCCACAATCTTTACATTTGTAGGGGTTCTCTCCAGTATGAGTTCTCTGAGGCTGAGTAAGGTTTGTGCGTTGCTTAAAGCTTTTGCCACAATCAAGATGCATTTCTAGAGAGTGTTGACTCATCACACTCCAAGGCTCTTGGCTTTGCCATAGAAAGGGTGAATGGTATGGCTTAGAGATTGGTAGATCCAGGAAGACCAGGTTTCTGTAGTTTTCTAACACCACATTTCCATACAAATTCTGCTGATGAAGGTGCAAGCATTTCCACTCCTCTATAGTCAAATCAGTCCCCACACCCATGAATGTGAACAGTTCCATAGACAGATTTACTTCTTTGATCTTGGAGACATATAGAGAATGCATTCTTTGCTCCTACTGTTTCCAGCACACGCCAGTGCATCCCCCACCCTGGAGGTCACAGGAGACAGCAGATTCAGCAGAGCAACATGGGCACACCTAATTCTCTTTTTCCCTTCCTCTTCACCCCCATTTTTGTCAGCATCATATTCACTTATTTTTTATTACTGCTTATAAAGGTAATTATCATATATACAGATTACCAAGAGGACTAAAAGGACAAAAACATGTAAAACACATAAAGCAATTATAGTAAATCAAGGTACATGTTTAAATACATTGTCTACGCTGGATTGGTTTTCCTTACATTGTAAGCATCAAATTGTTTCCAGTTTTAAAGGATGCAGGCTTAAGGTAAGGCCAGTGTAATCAGCAGGGTATTTTCCATGGTGTCTCACGAAGTTTATGAAGAGTAGATTGAGAAGACCAAGTGTGGGGTGCTCCTGAGGGCATCCCTACCAAAGGATGGAGAATTCTTGAATACTGAGGTGTCTCCTAGAGGCTCAAGACTAATCCCAGCTGTCTCTGGTATAGTGGGTGCCAACAGAGTGTTTTACTTCTCAGTTACATCTAAGCCTATGGCCCTTTAACACTCACTAATACCTAGGAATCAATCTAGGAATACCTAGAATCAATACCCACAAATCAATCTAATGAAGAAAGTAAAAGATATTGAAGTACTCTGAAAAAGGAGAACAAAGAGGATATCAGAATATAGAATGATATTCCCTGGTGTTGGATAGGAAGAACTAACATAATAAAAATGCCCATACTCCCAAAATTGTTATACAGATTTAATCCTAATCAAAATAAAAATAGCATACCTCACAGAATTACAGAAATCATTTATAAAATTCATTTGGAACCAGAAGAGACCTACAATGGAAAAAACAATTCAGGGCAACAAAGGCATCACAATATCTGATGTGAAATTATACTACAGCACTACTGTGATAAAAACAGCATGGTACTGGCTAAAAACAGACCTGAGGATCAATGGAACAGATTAGAAAATGCAGAAACCACTCCAAAAATGCTCAATCACCTTATCTTTGACAAAGAGATCAAACAACTTCACTGGAGGAACAATAGCCTCTTTAAGAAATGGTGCTGTAAAAACTGGCTTTCCATATGCCAAAGACTAAAAGTGGACCCATGTCTAAATTAAAATCAAAAGGATCAAAGATCTAAATGTTAAAACAAAAACACTAAATCTGCTGGAAGTGACAATAGGTACAGCTCTTGAAGACATAATTATAGTCAAAGACTTTATGTACAAGTTGCTGATCACGTGGGAAACATTATAAAGAATCAACAACTAGTATCTCATTTTATTAAAAAGCTTTTGCACAGCAAAAGAAATGAACAACAGAGTGAAGAGGTAACCCACAGTGTGGAAAATTTTTTTTTTTTGTGGGTACCGGGGGGTTGACCTCAGGACCTCGCGCGCCAGCAGGTGCCCGTGCCGCTGAGCGATATCACCAGCCCCTTTTTCATATGTGGGTTCTGGGAGTCGAACCCGGGCCCTCGCGCTTGCCAGGCAGGCGCTTATGCTGCTGAGCCATCTCACCGGCCCAATGTGGAAAAATTTTTGCCAGCTGTTTCTCAGACAAAGGATTAATGTCTACAATATATAAAAAACACAAAAACCTCAGATACCCCAAGTTTAAAGACCCAATCCAAAAATGGCATCTAAAATGAATACAAACTTCTCAGATGAAGAAGTACAAATGGCAAATAAATATATGAAAAATGTTCAACATCACTGGTCATTTGAGAGATGTGAATTAAAACAATGTTAGATTCCATCTCACTCCAGAACGAATGGCTACCATCAAGAAATCAACCAATAACAAATGCTAGATTGGATGTAGGGAAAAGGAAGACTTCTCCACCATTGGTGGGAGTGTAGATTTGTGCAACCACTGTGGAAAACAGTGTGGAGATCCCTCAAGGACTAGGACTAGAGGTTCCATTTCATTCAGCTATTCCCCTTTTTTGTATCTTCCTAAAATAATTAAAAGCATCAAACCACAGCGATACATACACACCCATGTTTATAGCAGCACAGTTTGTAATAGCAGAATCTTGGAAACAGCCCAAATCTCCATCAACCAATGAATGGATAAAGAAAATATGGTTTTTTAATACAATGGAATGCTACCCAGCCATGAAGAAGGACAAACTTAGACATTTCTAGGTAAATGGAGGCACCTTGTGGCCATGCTCTTAAGTGAAATAAATCAGACACACATGTGTAACTATCACACTGTCTCCCTGGTGTGAAAAACTGAAAGAGTAAATAAGGACCAAAATGTACATAGATGTTGTAAAATGTGAATAATTTGTTCAAAAGCAAAGAGGAACTAAGGGAGAGGCAAGGGGGAAAGAAGGAAGGGAAAAGGAAAAAAAATGATAAAAGAAGGATAAAATGGAAACAAAGCTTTATAAATAATGGGGAGAAGAGGGATTGAAGGGAGGGGAGGGGATTGGGAATAAAAGAGGAATCAAGATATACAATATACAGGTTTAAATTCCCTATGATGAATCTGATCATTATGTATATCTAAAATGTACCAATAAACTCAATTACTAAAAAAACAAAAACAAATAAAGATATGCAAAGAAAATAATTTATGCTCTGCAGCTTAGATCTGGATAATGAGGGAATACCTATATAACGTGTGCTTTTTTCATGGCACTTAATGTAATATTGTAGTGCTCTCATACACTCCCTTGGCCTCTCATTCCCCTCATCCATGCATTGGTAGTGTAGAATTTTTTTTAGGGTTAAGAATCTTTATTGGTTCAATAGTAGTTTGTGTCTGGAACGTCTTCATAAGGACGGCATATTGAAGGCTTAGTCCCTTGCCCAGGCTGCAACTGGGAGGAGGTAGAACTCTTAGAAGGTAAACCCTGGAGGAATGAAATTATGCCACTGGGGGTGCCCTTGAAGGGGATATAGGGCTGTGGACCCAGCTTTTTTTTCTCTTTTTGATTCTGAGCTGCTAGCGAAGGGCTTCTCCTGCTATCCACTCCCACCATGTGACACTGCCTCTCCATGGGCCCCAAAGCTATCAGGCTGACTGACCATTGACAGAAACCTGCAAACCTATGAGCCCAAATGAACTTTCCTCCTTTTGTTTATCACAGGTATTTTGTTACATCAATGGAAAGGTGACTAACACAGGGGCATTCATTAGGACACTTTGTCCCATCTCATTCAGTGCTTTTGCACCCTTCTGTCTTGCTTACTGGATAGCAGTGAAGGGCTGAGTCTTACTTTCAGTTTTGCTTCCTGTCCTCCTTGGCCATCTCAGCACCTGATTACATGACACTTGGAAATGGGCTTTTAATACTTATAACTTGCATCTACTCATTCATATGTTTCAAATATAACATTAAAATATATTTTTTGAAATGATTTCTTTATCACTGAATGCCTCAAGGATGTAAATCTGGTGCTGTGGTGAGGGAGACAGGGTAGGTCAAGGAGAACCTCAGATGTTGCAGGGAAAGCAGTGCCAGGATTGGTGGTCGGCACTAGTTTTCCGGCTCTTGGTAGAAGGTGCTATTCATAGGAAACTGGCCAGAATGGAAAGATGGATAACTCCTTAGGGGCAATTATCAGGCCAATGCATTTTTCTTTGGTACCTGGAATTGAACTCAGGACCTCATGCTTGCCAGGCAGGTGCTGTTCTGCTGAGCTATATCCCCAGCCCCTGGCCAATGCACTGTTGCAGAAATCTTTAATCTCAGGTACTAGGGAGGCTGACATGGGAGGATCCTGGGTTCAAGGCCAGCCTGGGCAATATAATTAGATCCTTTCTTAAAAGAAAAGACCAGGCTCCTCTTTGTTCTGGCATAGAGGACGCCGCTGGGTACCAGCTAAAATAAAGAGCTCAATTTTTATTTTTTGGACATCCTCCCTTTGTAGTCTCATTCATTGAGTACAACATTTGGGGGCTCGTCCCGGGATCCCTTATTTTGGCCTCTCAATTTTTTCCTCGGCATCTAAAAGGTAAGACACTCTAAATTTTGTTCCAATTTGGATGGTGCGCACCAGTTGGGGCGACGGGAACGCACTTCCCTGAGCCGGCGGAGTGGGACGCCCTCCGTTTATTTGCCTTAGGGATTTTGGACTTCGGTCGTTGGTTTTAGGCCTTTTAGGCTTTGGTTTTCCTAAGGATAATTTGTGTTTTAAATTGCTATAAATTTGGTTTCAGGAAAATTCGGATCGCCGAGTAATCTGTGTTGTTTCTTTTGTACTTTTGTCTTTGTTCGTCCGCCTTTCTCTGTTTCTCTACATAGCATGGGGCAAGGACCTTCCACGCTGCCGACCCCCATGTTAATTGGCCAGATTTTAAAAAAAAAAAGAACCTTGTAAAACTTCCAGAGAGGTGATAAGGTAAAGAATGCAGTTTCCATGGCAACCAAGGACTTTGTAAGGCCTCCAAAAGTGTATTTAAGGAGGGGGCCTCAGTGCCTCCTTGCCTGGCAGCTAACCCTTGGGGGGCCGAGGCACCAAAAAGCTGATTTTCAGCTGGCCCCCCCAGATCGGCTGCAAGGCAGGACGCAAGGCTCTAAATTTGAGGTCGGGAGCGGTGTGGTTATTGTTTGTGTTTCTCCCGTGTTACATCTATGTCACCCACCCCTTGAGCCTGCGCTTCCAAGTCACTGTTACCAGAGGAATTCAACCTGCTGGCGGGAGACCATTTGTTAGTCTCAAATTTCGTTTGCATTTCAAATTGAGTGGGGGAGACAGGACTTGCTTAGATAAATTGTAACTGTGGGTTACTATATTGTCCAAGTCATTGACATAATGGGTTGTGCTGGCAGTAAGTCAACTGTTTTAAAATATACGCTTGACAATTTTGATGAATTCAATGTGGTATGATTAGCTAAAGGGTTGCTCCACCCCCAGGTAATCAATAAAGTATAAAATATTGTCACCGGAAAGCCTGAGCACCCAAATTAGTTTCCATATATAAACTCCTGGTTGTATGCGGTGCGAATGCTGCCCCAATGGCCAGCCTGGACATCACCAGCCTGGCGCTGCCTGCAAGCATCTAGGAAAGTTTTACAGGAGAAATGTAAATGCCTGCTTTGTCAAAACATCGAGTAAGCTGAGTAAGCCACAGTGGGAAACACAAGCTGGGTGCCCTGGCTCAAAACACCTGGGACAAAAACCTTATCCTGAAGCGTGCTTTTCTCTTTCTCTGCTCTTAAATCACAAATGGCTGCAGCATTTGCACCTAGCAGGAAACTGGGCGTAATTGTAACAACCCAGGAACAAGGGGTCAAAATAAGTTTTGACAAAGATATATCAAAGGAAATTTATATAAATGATATTCTTACAGAGAAAATGCTAATAGAGTAAAAAAGGTTTGAGTATGTGACAGAGGGTATGGAGATGACTGAGCTGGAAGCTACATAAAAGGAAAACATGAAAGTTGTCAGTATTTTTATGAAGGAATTTATTTTTGCTTCTTCCAAATTCTTATAAGAGATCTCTGCTATTGACCTACAAATAATTCTGACTAGTCTATTTGTAATTACAAACTTCTAAAATTATAAGAGTTACTATAATTTAATTTGACCAATATATATGAGTGCACTCTGATTTTTTTTTTAATTTGTCTGTATGTTTTGTTTTTCTGTGTGCCCAACCTGTAAACAGCTGTTTTATTTGAGCTCAACAAATTTTCTTTTTGCATTTTTGGATTTTTGAAACGTTTGTCTGGTATGCTTCCACCAAAAGTTGCCAGCTGGCCAAAATGATGTTAAAATTGGATCTATAAATGTATTACATGTTTTGTTTATTGTTTATTGTTATATTATGATTTGTGAGTTTCTTGTTGTTCAAAATAATGTGTTAAGTGATCTGGTTTTCATAAGTCATCAAAAATTGTTAGACAAAATGTATTATTGTGATATGTTTACATTGGTCATCATCAACAGGTTAAATTTTCTAAAACAGGACAATGAGGTTTTCTGATTTAAAGATGTTCTGGTACAAAACTAAATTAAAAAAACAAAAGCTTTATAAAAAAAAAAAAAAAGAAAAGACCAACAACACACAAAATAACTACCACAGGTCACTATAATTTAGGCATCTAAGCAGAAACAACAAGAAAATTTCCACAGACACTGGTTATGCCTCCTGCTGGGCAACTTAGTGAGATCCTGCCTTGAAATTTCAAAGAAGAAAGAGTGCCTCTAAGCAAGGAAGCACCTCTGCCTGATTCTGCTGCTCGGCTCAAGTCCCTTGCTACAGTTCCCAAGCCCTCCACCTAGGAGTCTCTGCTCTAGCAGCCATGCACACTGGACCTGTGGGCCAGATCTTTGGCACTTCAGACTCACTAGAGTGTTGTTCCAGGCCTGCGCCCAACCAGGACTCTGCCCAAGTCGAATGGGGACAGCAGAGAGCTGCACTCAGGGAGAAAGCTGCTCACAGAGCACTGAGCTCAGCAGGGAGCGAGAAGTAGCTCTGAGCTTCAGGGTGAACCCAGGGCTTTTATAGGGCCTCAGTTGCTGTGGGCAGGGTTCAAGAGTCCTGCCCGCCTTTGGCCATGCCTTCCGGGGGTGGAGCCACCTGCATAGGTGCGCTTTTCTCCACCAAGCAGGACCTTAGCTGCCAGGCCTTACCTGCTGTAGACACCTGTCACCTCATTCCTCACTCCTTCCCTGTAGGCAGCACGGCCTGCTGAGACTCCGGAAATAATGGTGCAGAAGGGAAGGGCTATGTGTTCTTCTCTCCTTTTTGACTTTCCTGACCTCTTATCTAATGAGACTTCATCCTCGCCTCTCCACCTGCTTTCCATCCATCCACATAGGATCCTGGCCTTGCAAGGACTGTGCGTTCCATTCCTCAGGTTCAGTGAACTAAATCTGCAGTTCCATCTGAGGCCCCATACGCAAATAAGGCTGGAATGGAGGCCCAGGCTGTAATCCCAGGATCTGGGAGGGTTGGACAGGTGGATTGCTGGGAGTTCCAGCCCAGCCTGTCATATGTAGTGAAGTCAAGTCCAGCCAGAACCACACCCTGAGTCGGTGTCTCCAAAATCCAAGTGAAATCCATGACCATTGTCTCATGTGGATGACCAGAAATGTCATTTTTTTGAAGCTCAAACTTAGGATTCAAACATGTAGGGAGCACCCTGTCTCTTACCTCTTTTTCCAATTCAAATCAACATTCTTCCCTGTATAGTCACTCATGAGGGTGGTTCTCTTCTGGGTCCTGTCTCTGAGATGGGTAGGAAGGTGGGTGGCTGGCTACATAGGCTGTGGTGACAGACAGGAGGAGAAGGTCGGGAGAGCTGGGGGTGAAGCCGGCCACAACAGGACAGCACTGCCTCCCCCTGTGTTCTGTGTTCTTCTAAGGTCTCTTCCATGGAAGGTTACATGGCAGCCCCTCCATGCTTGGTCCTGTGCAGTGCCGGGAGAAGCACCCAGTACCAAGTACAGTTGCTGCACAGGGCACTGAGGCCCGAGGCCTTGAACCCAGTGAGGTCTACTTGGCGCCTTATCTCCCAACAGGTGGCGAGTACCAGAAGAAAATTTTTGCCCCAGAAAGCCATGGATAGCAAATTTCTCCAGTTTCCAACCAGTGAATTACCTGTATTTCCAAATCTCCAGGCTTTTCCCCCCGGGTGTGTGTGATGTACAGCGGGAGAAGTGAGACAAGTTCTCCAACCCCACACTTTGGTGTGTGGATTTCTTTGTTGGTCTTTTTGGCTCTCCCTCTAATTCAGGTTGGCCTTCAGTGCAGTATATTGCATAGGTTGGCCTCAAAATCATGGTGATCCTCCTGCCTCAGCCTCCTGAATGTTAGGATGACATGCACGAACCACCTCTCCTAGCTCAACACCACCCTTTGAAAAACAAAACCAAAACCAAAAAGAAAGGAAACAAAGCCAAACAAAATTCAACCTAAAAGACACATTTCTTTTTTTTTTTTTTTTTTTTTTGTGGGTACCGGGGGGTCGACCTCAGGACCTCGCGCGCCAGCAGGCGCCCGTGCCTCTGAGCGATATCACCGGTCCCTTTTTCGTATGTGGGATCCGGGAGTCGAACTCGGACCCTCGCGCTTGCCAGGCAGGCGCTTAAGCCGCTGAGCCATCTCACCGGCCCCACATTTCTTGAAGTATGATTGCTATCCCAGAAACTCTATTCTTCTCTTTTGTAATTAGCTGGGCTGTGCAGTTTGCCTCCAATAAGCCTCAGGATCCCACAGGCTGTGTACTGTATCCACCCTCACAGGCAGCACCAGCGTGTTTGTGAGCAGAAGATGGTGGAGCTCCTGGAAAACAGGGCAGCCAGGACTAGATGTAGAGGTGTAGCGGAGAACTGTTTGGGAGCAGCTGGTCAACTCTTCAGTCTAGTTGGATGAGGCCTTAGTGGACAAGGAGTTTTGACTAAGTTGTGCAGAGAGAAGCCGAAAGCAAGGCCGTTTTTCTCATTCAATGACATTCTTGGTTATAGAAATAGGATCATTCAAAGAAATTAGAGACCAAACAACATGTTAGTCCCATGGAAAATGCTCCTGTGGATTCATCAGTGAAGGGGGAGCTTTACAGAAGGTACATATTGCTGAATGCTGGGTGATCCTGTCACAGTATCCTTCATGAGGGCTTCTAAACAGTCCAACGCGCACTTTAATGAGCAACCAGAGCGACCAAGAGCAAACAAATGGAGCAGGAAAGAGAAGGAAAAAACCCAGAGATTTTCCCCAGAGTGGACTTACCTCTTGCCTGGATCACCAAGAAATGTTGTGTGAGTGTGTGTGTCTCTGTGTGTGCCACTGTGTGTGTGTGTTACTCCTATATAGGAGTTGTACTAGACAAAGCATTTAGCAGGGCATGTAGAAGTGGAAGTGGAAGCATACATTTAGTAGCAAAGCGACACTCATGAGGAAGGCAGAAATAGTTCAGGACGCTGAAGGAGCCCAGTGTCACAGTCTCTATGTGGTGTTTGCAGGGTGCAGACAGGTAGCTCTTTGCACTGGTATGGTCATAGTCTCCAGACAGGGGCTAGTGTCTAATAAACACTTGCCCATAGATAGGTGAGTTTCATCCTTCTATGGACATTTGGGAAGTGTCATGGTGCCCAAAGCCCATCAGGGATAGGGTCAAACCATAAGAAAAAGAAGACTAGTAATAGTCATGGAATTTTGGGCCCCTTTTTTGTTGAAGATATTGAATAGATGAGCAAGGCTCTGAAGATCATGCCTGTAATCATAGCACTGGGCAGGGTGGGACATGAAGTTTGCCATGAATTTGACACCAGCCTGGGTTACACAGTGAATTCAAGGCCAGTTTCAAGTACATCGGCAAATGGTGAATTGAAAAAGAAAAAAACAACAAAACAATATTCCACAGCACATACATCCCCAGGCATGGTTTAGTCCTTATGCTGATTTCTTTTTTTTTACGGTTACCCTACTGACTACGTTCAACATTTAGTTACACCTGTGGCCCTTCCTATATTCGATCGTGAGACTGTTTCTCCTTCAATTGCCCAGGCCAGCCTTGAACTTGCAGGCCTCCTGCTTCATGCTCACAAATGCCTGCTATCACAGCAGATACTACATTATTTTTTAGAGAAAATTTTCTTGTTTAACTCTCTCTCTCTCTCTCTGTCTCTATCTCTCTGTCTCTGTTTCTCTCTTTCACAGGTTTGCCTTTACTACTCAATATTGCATCATTTCCCATGTCATTGAATCACATCCCTAGCCCTTCTTTTGTAAGTTTCTAAACAAAGTCCCTACATTCTCCTGGTTAGAATTCCACATGTGATTGTCTTGTTCCAGCCTCCCAGAATTCTGGGATTATAGGTGTGGATCACCATGGCCAGCTGGTATTCTCTGTGGACTGGATTCTGACTGATGCAATCAGAGGGTGTTTGCTGTGTCATGAAAGGAAATGGTGTTTAGTATGCAGTATTACACAGCATCTTAGTGTACTGCACTCTACCATGTCTACAAAATAATACATTAGGCTTTACATAAATATGCCATTCTGGGCTTTCATGATTTATATCATATGAAATCCTTGGCTGATTGTGGTATTGCCTTTGTGAAATTTGAGGAAATTGATATGAGCTTCTGTATGAGATGTGTCAACATTAGTATGTCTCATCTTATGTTTCTTGAGAGAGAGACACTTGTCTAAAGATGTATGTCCTGCAATGTAAATCTGGGTAATCATGGACAGCAACACAATCTTTTCTTTTCAGAGGTGTTGTTAGTGCAAGATCCCAGGGCACTCTCATATACTCTCAGCCTCTCATTGCCATCTTTGCAGTGTTGATAATGTAGAGAAATTTGGTGGGGGGGGATAAAAATCATTATGGCTATGGCGGCTTTGGTTTGGGGCTGGAATATCTTCATTAGGTCCACATATTGAAATCGTGGTCCCTAGCCCAAACTGCTTTTGAGAGAGCCTGGAGCAAGGAAATTAGATCTTTATGAGAAGACATTCAAGGGGACTATGGTACCTAATGCTCTTTTCTTCTCAGTTTGATTCTGAGCCACATGGTGAGGGACTTCCTCCTCCATCCACTCCCACCATGGGCCACTGCTCTGCCACAGGTCCCAAAGAGATGGAACTGACCAACCACAGACTGAAACCTACAAAACTATGAGCCCAAATAAATGTTCCTCATTTTCAGTTGATTATTGCACTCTATATGAAGAGGTTATGGCAAGGGAAATTTCTCTTTGGTCCTAAGGATCAAACCCAGGGCCCCTTTATCACTGAGCAACATCTTCACCGCTTTGCAATTTTTATTTTGTGAAAGGGTCTTGCTAAATTGCCCAGGCTAAACTAAATAGGTCTGATCACACACACACACACACACACACACACACACACACACACACACACACACACATCTTTGAGAGGTGGAGGGAAGAAGATCACTGTGAGTTAGAGATCCCCCTGAACAACATAGTGAGACCATCTGAAAGAAACTTAAAACAAAATCAAATAAAGGGAATTACTCATGTTGACCTCAGACTTGCAATCTTCCTGCCTCAGCCTTCCAACTAACTGGGATCACAAGTGTGCACCACCATGCTCAGCTGAGGGCAAGGAAAATAGTTTTGCACATTACACGGTAGTCATGGTATTTAAACACTTACAGACAATAGTCCACCAGAGAAAATAGCTTTAATAGAAATATGTATTAAATTTATCTCACCACTTATACAGGTGCTGCCTCTTAGTTTATTAAGATATCAAACACTTTATGACTCCTGCAACTGCCGTAATGCTATATTGTACTATACCACATACACAATCAGACTGACTGTGGGCAGCGGCTGAAGCTGGAGATCCATCACACATACAGGGCTGGACCAAGGACAATCCTGGGAACAAAGAGTGCCTGAGGCAAGCCATGTGTACAAGCTGTTCCAGTTCAAGGTTCTTCAAAGGTTCTTGGACAAACAAATGCAAAAATGTGTAAATAAACGTGCTGCGTTGGTTCAGCAGCTCCTTTCCACCTATACAGAGAGAGAGCTCCACTAACCTCAGCTTTCTGTCTCTTGTCTTTATTTTTCCATCCTCTCGCAATCCTTCCCCCCGGGAACATTGAGAGCCACCCAGGCTGTGGCATATGGCACCTGAACAGGGACCCACTGTAAGAAGAAATAGTGGGCCAGGAGACACTTCTCACTGTGCGCACAAAAGCGGGAGAAGTGCATTGATGGCATCTATATTAACCACAGAGATGTATTGATATTGATATTAACAGGTTTAAAACTTGGGGCAAGAAAAAATAAAGGGGTCACTAGGGCCAAAGAGAAAAACTGGCTTACAAGAAACAAAAAGGAGGGAAGTGTATTGATTTTATCAGATGTTAAACGTGGGGCAAACAGATTTTCAAGAACCACAAATGTATACAGAAATGTTTCTTGCATTTTTGATTCCTGTATTTACTTTACTTTTGTGGATTTGGATTAGGGAGTACTTTAATGCTTGTGAGTTTGTTGGGACTTCCACAAAGAGTTTGGCTCCACTATTTTAAAATCAAGTCACAAGTGGGAAAAAGATGGTGGAATAACAGCCACCCCAATAACCTTAACTGAGCCACAAGCAGCCATTCCCAGCTTTTCAGCTCAGAGAAATTTTGCTGCATCACAGGTTGGAGCTTCCGCCTCTCAGGGAGTAGAGCCATTTTTTCTGTCTCCTTTGCAATTGGTGCTAAAAGAAGCCACACAGGTGGGGGAGTCCTTGGAGGGTTTTCAATACGTCTACTCTGTTACTGAAGTCCAAGTTCCCAATAATCTGGGACAACTTACACGTCTTTATGAAGCTGTAGTCTTTAAGACCTTAAAAGAATTAAAACAAGGGCTGGTGAGATGGCTCAGAGGCTTAAGCGCCTGCCCGGCAAGCGCGAGGGGCCCGAGTTCGACTCCCGGAACCCGCATATGAAAAAGGGGCTGGTGATATCACTCAGCGGCACGGGCACCTGCTGGCGAGCGAGGTCCTGAGGTCGACCCCCCGGTACCCACACACACAAAAAAAAGAATTAAAACAAGTTACTGCTACCTATGGCCCTATGGCCCATTTTGCCTTAGGCTTAATAGAACTTATAGGACAACAGATTATGGCTCCAAATGATTGGAAAGGAATAGATACAGCATTTTTAGTCTGGGAGATTATTCAATGTAGAAAGAAAATTTTTTGAATTGTGCATGGATCAGGCCACCCGCAATGCCGCAAACAATATAGCCACTACAAAAGACATGTTAACTGGAGAAGGTGCCTTTGCTGTCATGAATAATCAACTTTCTTTTGAATTGCAAGTATATGAACAAATTAAAATAGCTGCCACACTGGCTTGGAGGGAATTTCCTTCAATGGATGATACATCCCTTGATTTGACTCCCATTCATCAGGGTTCTGATGAACCATTTCAAGATTTTCTGGCACACTTATTGCGAGCTAGTGAGAGGATTATAAGTGACACAGAAGCTAGCAAGTGAATCGTTCAACAATTGGTCTTTAAAAATGCAAATAAATGATGTAAAGAGGCTTTAAGAGCCCACAAAAAATGGGCTATGCTGTCTGTGATGATTCGGATTTGTACAGATATTGGCCCCTCACATGTACAAGGGGTTGCCTTGGCAGCAGCTATCACTGAGCTTATTCATCCACAGCCTAAAGGAAAGAAAAAGAACAGGGTTATTTGTTTCTGCTGCAGGGGTGAAGGACATTTTGCCTGAAATTGTTCTTCTGCACCTGTGTAGTCAGCACAGCCATTATCAGTTCCTTCAACAAAATCTTCTAGTATCTGTACAAGGTGTAGACGAGAGTATCGTTGGGCAAGTGAGTGTAGATGTGGAAGGCTGACCTATACTGGGAATCCTCCAGTGGGGACTGCTGTGGCTCTGCCAACCAGAGGGGGTGCAATGGCGGGGAGAGCTTCCCAGAGGTGACCCGGCAGGGCCTGGCCCAACTAGGCTTGGTGAGGCAGGTGCCTCATGGGCACCAGCACTGAGGAGTTGGTGTTTGCATGCCACTGTGTGACACAATGGGCGGACAGAGGGATGAAAGCCTGGCCTAGCCTGCCCCCCAAGTGCTGCAGCTGGAACTCCTCTGGACCCTGAGGAGACTTTAAACTGCCTGCCTACCTTTACCACATTACTGGATCCTCAGTGGGATTGGGGCCTCAGGAGCTGCATTAGCATTCAGTTAAAAAAAAAAAGCAGCTATGGCTGCAGAGGTGGAGATTGCCACATCACCTGGGGAGGGGGCCCTGGAGATGGAGCCCTTCCACCTCAGAAAGGCAGGAGCCACAGCTGGAGGTGGGAGTGGTGAGTGCGAGCCACAGGCACCCAAATAATACAGGATACGGGTTTTTTCTTCTACACTTAAAAGGAAATGGCCCAGCCTATACCAGTGTTGCCGTCTAAACATTCTGTGAAACTTTTCATATTTCCCTAACATCGGGAATTCCTGATAACCTTCAAGGCCAAGGAATTCTTAAACATGCTCACTGTACACTCAAAATTCAATTACAAAAATAGAAAAGAGGGAATCCTTGCCTACAAAATTTACACCTTATAATAGACTTCATTTGGCAGTATATGCTATTAATTTTTAAATCCTAAGGATGGAACTACAGCAGCAGAAAGACAATTCAATCAGGTGAAAGAAAAAAAGCTAGGAAGGGTCCTTAGGAAAGATCTTCATACTGGACAATGGAAGGGACCAAACCCAATATTCGCATGGGTTCGAGGGATGCCTGTGTCTTTCCAGAGATTGCTAAATGGCCTATCTGGTGCCAGAGTGTGCTGTCCAGCTGAATCATGGACCCAGACCCCAAGAAGAAGTTGACTGCACCTTTCAGGAAGCTGATGGTCAGTCCTATGACAGTGATGCCTTGGAGACCACGCCACAGCCGATAGACAAATGTGGAGCTGGATCCAACCTTGGACCAATTAAAGAAATAGACCCAGGATGCCCAGGAGATGGTAACCAGAAATCGGAATCAAAGGTCTGAGTAGGTGACAAAGTGTGTAGAGATAAGCGAGCTGGATGTTACGTGAAAGAAAGGGATGCAAATGTTACTGGTCTTCATAAGACAAAATAAAATATAAAAAATATACTAATTATAGATGAAAGATTTCATTCCTTTCAAATTCTTCTTATAGGAGATCTCTGCTAATTGACCTATAAATAAATCTGTCTATTTATTTACAAACTTCTAAAATTGTAAAGAGGTATTATAACTCAAATCGGCCAAAACTATATTTGAATGCATGCTGATTTTGTAAGATGTTTGTCTGTTTGTCCATTCTGTTAAGCTGTGTACTTATTCTTTGTCTGTTTGTCCTTTCTGTGAACAGCTGTTTTTCGTTTGAGCTCAACATGTTTTTCTCTTTTCCTTTTCTATTTTGCATTTTTGGATCATTTGTTCAAATTTTAATTTGGGTCATAGATTTAAGAAGCATGCTTCCACCTGAGTTGCCAGCTGGTCAAAATAATATCAAAATGGGTTTTCTCAGAGGTCATCAGAAATTTGCTAAGTTTACTAAGGGGACCTTTTGGGCTTAGAGAATTATTGGTGAAGGCTCCCTTTGGTGAATAAAGGAGCAGCTGCCTGGGAAGTTATCCCAGTCTTCTCTTCACTAATAGGAAGCCCCAGTGATCTCCATAGTCTTATGGGAGACACCCCAATAAATGTTATTAAAGTATATTATAGTGATATGATTATGTTGGTTATCATCAAAAGATTAAGTTTCTAGACAGTAAGGGTTTTGATTTAAAGATGCTCTGGTAGAAAGATTTTCATATGGCTGTGACAATTGATTGTTATTATTCTTGTGGTACATTAAATGTATTCATGTCACCAGAGTCTTCCAAAAAGTAAAACAGGGATTGTTTATGGTGATAGATGTTTCTTTCAGATTCAGACCTCTGCCTTTAAGAGAAATTTATGTGACATATATGCTGTATATGTGCCTATATACCTAAAGATGCCTAGACATTATACAGTCCAGACAATATCACAAATTTCTTCCATGACATCGCATTAAAGGTCAACAAGTTAGGCAGAAGCTTCTTATGTACTAGATAGGGATAATTAACTAAGAGGACTATTTATGTCAAAATGATAATTCAGGTGTGTTACAAAAATGTTATCATGATTGTCATGATACAATATTAGGTATGGTTTTTGATTTCTAATCTTCTGTGTAAAATACATAACTGTTAACATTCTACAGGGATTAAAATACTGTACATCCATATTTGTTAGATAATAATGGTTCCACGTTATGATCTAAGGTGCTTGATATTAAGGTAAGATAGTAATATTAAGCTTACTGCCTCCATTACACTGTCATGTCATTACTCTTTTCTTCTGGATGTTCAACAAGTGAGGTTTGGAGACCAAAACTAGAAAGATAGATGGGCTAAGAGGACAGCCAATATTTTGGTCCTAGCCCTTCAAGGTCAGTGAGGACCAAGGACATTAAAGAACCTCTGCTGCGATATCCTATAACTCGGCAAGTCCGTGGTCTTCGGACCAAGGAGATTGTGGGACAACAGAGGAAAGTGATCAACGGTGTATAGTGTGCCTAAGGAGAATCACCAGGAGAAAAATGTCTCCCATGCTTTCACAGAAAGCAACTTGGTCAAGCAATGACCCTGACTCATCTGGACAGCTGACACTGACAGAAGAACTAAGAGGTGCCATGCACAGTTCCAAGGTACTTCCTGAGGAAACTTACTGACCTTGATAGATAGCAAGAGATTAATTGTAATTAATACAGGTATTACTTTATCTTGTTCTTGAACATCCAGCAGAAAAGTTATCTACTAGAGGTATAAAACAATGCCGTAGTAATATGCTAGCTATAAAAGAAACTCAAATCACTAACGCCTTCTGGCAATTTCCAGCTGCACTGGTAGCTATCTACTTTTATGGGTTAATGGGTTGCATAAGATTAAATTGCTGAATGCAGGGACTTAAAATCTTGGACTGAAAATCTTTAGTCTAAATGACTAAGTTCACTCAGAATAGAATGGGTTCGAGAATCAGGTCTTCTGCAGAATCCTCCAGACACTGCTTCTTCACCTTCAATGGACCTCCCATCACTTGCAACCACAAAACAGAAAAAAAAGGGGAGATGAGTGGAGCGGCTGAAGCTGGAGCTCCATCGCATGTGTGGGGTGGAGCAAGGCCAGTACTCAGAACAAAGAGTGCCTGAGGCAAGCCACATGAACAAGCTGCTCCAGTACAAGGTTTTTGGCAAAGGCGTGTCAGGTGACACCAACCTGCAAAAATGTATAAATAAATGTGCTGTGGTGGTTGAGCATTTCCTTTCCTCCCATTATGAGAGAGGCCTCTACCTGACCTCAGCTTTCTGTCTCTTATCTGTATTTTCCACCCTCTCATCATCCTTCCCCAAGGAACTGCTAGAGTTACGCAGGCCCTGGCAACTGACTTACATTTTGGCAGGAAATTCCACAGTAGTGAAAAGGACTTGTTTATTTCAACCAAAAGGATGGAGACCCTGTCTTTCAAACGGTGAGCAAAAGAAACCAAAAAGTCCAAAAGGAGTCAGTTGATAGGGGCTGCTGGAATGAAATTCATTAGTTCCAGAGGCTCCTTGAAGGAGTTGGTGATTGTTCAAGGGTAACAGTGATTGGTGGTGGGGAGAGGTCCTCCTACAAGCTCTTCATATTTGATGCTATCATACAGCAGAGTTCTGATAATGGTTCTCTTCACAGTCAAATGTGCAGGAGGACCTTCGAGTGTCTATGCAATGGTCTCAGGCATAACAAACAAGATGGGACACTACTCTCCCTCTTTACTTTCCCCCACTCCTATCGTTTGCATCTGTGGTAGGCATTCACAGATTTCACCATATACTTTTTGCAAATGTACAGAGCAAAACCTAGGATGCAAAGCACACGGGCGTCATTGACCTAGAGAGGGGAATGAAATGAGTGCTTCTGTAACTATATGAAGTTGTCAATTACACAGTCTACATATCCAAACCCACACAAGTGTTTTTCCTTGCTTTAGCAAGTAAAGAAAACCTAAGACAGTTGGGAAATAGAAAGAAATTACGTTTTAGAATATTTGTAAGTACAAAACAAGAGAAAAGGACCAGGGGGATTTCGAATCTATGCAAAGTTCCTTGTAGACTGATGGGCTCCAGTCCCAGGGGAAATCAACTGTGGACTCTCTGATGCTCTGTGAGGTGATCAGACCGGGGAAAAGTCTTCTTGCAGATTTCACACATGTAGGGCCGCTCTCTGGCATGGCTTCTCATGTGTCACTTCAGCTCATCTGAGCGGTTGAATCTCCACATGCATCCTTGTACATTGCATGCATAGGGCTTCTGGCCTGGAGAGGAGAGACAAAGAGATCCTTGTCAGGCTGTGGTGTAGGGTGAGGCAAGAATTATGAAAAGAAGAATGGAAAGGCTAAATAGGAGTGAGTGAGTGAGGGATAGACAGATTAATGGAGACTGGAAGCCAGGAAAGAGGAAGAGCTGTAGGACAGGATGAGCTGGAAAAGCAAGAAGCAAAGTGTGAAGGACAGAAAGAAAGAGGAGAAGAGACCTAGAGATGTAGCTCAGTAGACATGTATCATGGTAGAGCCATGCATATGGGAGAACTTAGCATGAGAGAGAAGGTAGATTCAATCCAGCAACAGTGCAGGTGACAACAATGCCCGGTGAGCACAAGGCTTTGTAATCACACCCATCTAGAGCCACTTGCCCCTCCCCAGTTCCTGAACACACACTTACCACTGTGTGTGCACTGGTGGACCTGGAGGTAAGCAGACCTCCAGTAAGATTTCCCACATTGTGTGGGCAAACATATGGCTTCAAACTCATGGACTTCTTCAGCAGTGGAGAGCTCTTAGTCTGTAAGTTCCCATTCTTTCGGGGAAGTTGTTCCCAGATCAAAGGGGAGCCTGGCACATATACGAGTTCTGGGTGTGGCACTGCTACAAGTTGATAGCCCCCACTGAGGCTCTGGCCATTGCTTAAGGTCACCATCTGGTCCCCATTGAGCCTCTGACCATTGCAGGTGTTTCTCATTGCTTCAAGTAGAGGCTCTGGTCACCAACAGGGGTTGCCTTCACATCCCAATAGAAGATCTGATGACCCCTGGGGACTGTCTCCTGGGTCCCAGACAGTGTCTGATAGTCACTGAGCATCTTCATCTGACCTCCACACAATGTGATCATCCGGATGTCATGGAGAGTTTGTTCACACCTCAGGTTCTGCTTCTGGCTCCCTCGCTCCAACACAGTCACCTTGCTTGCAGTGACAAGTGTCTTCTGGCAATCAGTGAGTGATGTCTTTGGGGTGCCTATGACATCAGTGTTCTGGTAGCCTGCTGTGGGCTGGACCTGTTTGTGGGATGTCACTTGGCTGTTCTGGTAAAAACTCTCAAGGAGATCATGAAGGATTGCTTCCAGGTCTTCATCCGGGGGTGTTGCTGAATTCTGGGTGAGGACCCTCCCGGGGATATCACAGGATCCACAAGTCATCCCCGTGGGCCTCAAGGGTGGCATCCCTTGACTCTGGCTTGAGCCCTGCTGGCTGCTTTCATCACTGGCCATTGCAGGCATGCACAGGGGTGGCTCGGGGGTGGACTGAGCTTCATGTGCTCCTTATAGGGATCAGAGAAGTCCTGCAGGATGTTGTCAGTTTCTGCAAGTGTCTCGAAGTAGGGGTCCATCTCTTTGCTATTGCCTGAAGACTGAAGTAGATCATCAGTTGTGGGATCCTACAAGGAAAATGAGAAGGTCAAGACTCCATCCCAGCTCAGATCCTAACTGGATGCACCCCTCTTCTCCATCCCACTGAAGCTATCCTAGTCCAACACTCTCATCTCTTGTCTAGATGCCTGCAATACCTCTCACCTGGTCCAGTGCACTTTCCACACATACTGTAACTTCCATGCCATGCCAATTCTGCCTATGTGACTATCTATCGGGGTTGCAAAGGGGAAGATGAATGCAGGAGTGTCCTGACTCTGCTGTGGAGATCTGCTCTCAAAGACTTTTCCAAACATGCCCTGCTCCCCAGACATCTTCCCAGGGTCCCTCTTGAAGGAATCAACTTTCAATCTTTATCTCATCCCATGCCTACCGTGACCCCAGGATAGAGAATTCCTGATGGATCGATTCCTTGCTTTTCTGAGATAGGGTCTTGCTAGGTAGTTGAGAATGGCCTTGAACTCAAGGAATTTCTCCTGCCTCAGCCTGAGTGCTGGCATGACAGGCATGTAGCAACATGTCCAGCATTCATGGTGATTTGTAAAGGGGAGAAAACACAAGTTCAGACAGGTGAAAAGATTTGGGCCAGTTGGAAGGCTCTTAACATAAAGTGGACCTATCTGGCTCTGCATCCTCACAGACTCGCATTCACTCTGGACATTTCTTCTAATGTTCCACCAGGGATTCTCGCTTCCTGATCACATCCCAGAAAAGATCAGCTTCCAACAACCATTCTCCTGTGGCCTCAATGTTTGGGTCTCTCCCCAAAATTAGGATATGGAGTACCAAACCTCTAGTGGAAGAGTAGGAGGAGGGGTGGCATTTGATAGATGATGAGGCCCGGAGGCCAACCGCTCTTGAATCCCATGAGGGTCTTTCAAAGTGGTGGAAAAGCATCGCATCCATTCTTCTCACTCAGTGCAAAGACACAGGAAGAGGGTGCCAGTCATGGCTCGTGTCTCCATGTCTCCCCCAAAACTCATGTGCTCCTAGGAGGATGAGTTTGAGATGTGGCTGGATCTAGAGTGTGAGCCTGGGATTCAGTGTGTGATGCTGCGAGAAAGAGTGTGATTCCTCAGCTAGTGCACACCTTGGTTTGGCATAGTACTGTGTGTGGGTAATGGGAAGGCCCACCCAAGGTGTGCTTTCCGCCTTAAGGCTGGGTAGCCTGGGTCAAATCTAAGGGACAGAGAGAGGGCTGCTCTTGTAGCTTGCTGCTTCACTACTGGGCTGGTTGCTACCTTGTTGCCTTCTGCCAGCCATGAGCAACTGTTGCTCCTCTGCCTTGCCAACGTGCCTTGGAGCCAGCCAACTATGAACTGAAACCTGTGCAAACTTGGAGCTACAGTCAACCTTTCCTCCTTTCACTTTGGGTGTCGGCTATTTTGTCCCTGCAGTGAGAAAAGGAAGGAAAACTGGGCCATGTAGGAAGCAGATAGTAGCCCACATCAGACACTGAAACCCATGGGGCCTTGATCTTGCAATTTCAGACTCCAGATCTGTGCTTTAAAACAGCGATTTCTGTTGCCTGTAAGCTACTGAGTTTGTGGAATTTTATTCTCGAGCCCAAATGGGATGGACCAAGTTATATTACAAGAAGCAGCTTCTTTCTATCTGGATGTGGTGCTGCATGGCTCCAGTCCCAACCAGGGAGGCTGAGGTGAGTGGATGCCAGTTCAAGGCAGCCTGGGCTTTAAGGCAGAACCCTAACTGCACATGGCTAAGCTTTAAACTACTGTTTCAAGTGGAGATCCTAGGCTCCCTTTCCTGCACATCTCATATCTAGTTGATAACAACCTTCCCAAAGCCACCCTCTGGAGAGCCTCACTTCTTTTTTATTTCATTATTACTGATTGAACCGAGGGACTGCACACTAAACTGGACACCTCTCCCATTTCCATTTTATTTGGAGACAGGGTATCAAGTTCCTCAATTGTCCAGCCTTGGCTCCAAGTTGAATTTTTCCTGCCTCAGTCTACCAGGGTCTAGGGAACAGCCATGTGCCACAATGGCCAGCTCTATCTTGTCCATCCTGTGTGCCTTTTCCCGCCTCTTCCTACTCTTCTCAGAGCAGTGCACTCACTTTTGCCATCGCCCTGACCAGCCCCCTCTTCTGCCTACATTACCCAGCCATGTACGTGCTGTTCCATCTTCGCCTCTCCTATCCCTGTGTTATGGTTTGTGTGTACATGTCCCAAGAAAGCCTCACACTGTCGAGGCAGGCAGGCCTTTTCTGAGGTAGCGGAATCTAGAGTTTGTGACTGATTCGTGGTGCAATGCTGAGATTAAGGGTGCTGGGATTAAGGCTGGGTGATTGCTGGATCACTCCACACACTGGATTGGCACAACCCTAATCCCAGCAGTCTCAATAAGATAACAGAGGCAGGAAGACATTTGTCCCCCACTTGCCATAGCTCTTGTAGATTTTGCTGTTTTCTACACTATGAATTGTTGCCCACTGCCATGCGCCTCCCTGCATTGGACCCAGTAGATCATGGACTGAAATCTTCACGAACGGGGAGCTAACTAAACCTTTGCTTCCTTAATTTTGGGCATCAGGTATTTTGCCTCAGCAATGAAAGAAGAGTAACTAAGACACCCTGTCATCAAATCTTCAAAGCTGACTTTCCTGCTCCTGCTCTCAAAACAAAAATACCTATGCTGGTTCCCCAGGCTGTGTTCAAAGTGCAGGACTGAACTCCCATCGGATCTGGTGAACTGAGGATACTCAGCAGTTCTCCGCTTCAACAGCCTATGCACAGAATTTAGGGGTTGTTACACACAATCAACCTTGGAAATCAAGAGAACTTCCCCTAGACTGCCTGAGGGCACACAGGAAGAGGATACTGAAAGCCACCTGGGAAACGGGGACGCTTTGAATAGGTGTTGGCTGAGCTCACCTCCTGTGAAGACTCTCCAGCATGAGAAGCCACATCACCTAAGATTCTCCAATCAGAAATCCACAGCTTGAAAAGTGGAAAGTTCATGAATTTTGAGAAATTGATACATCTCTGTCTGTCTCTCGGTCTCATTCTCTGTTACTGTCTGTCTGTCTGTCTGGCTGTCTCTGTCTGTCTCTCTGTCTTACGCTCTGTTTATTTCTCTCTCTGTCTCTGTCAGTCTCGGTCTCTGTCCTTTTCTGTCTCACTCTGTCTCTCTCTGTGTCTGTCTTTATTGCTCTCTGTCTCTCTCTGTCTCTGTCAGTGGCTCTCTGTTGCTCAATCTCGGTCTCTCTCTCTCTGTCTGTGTCTGTGTCAATCATTAAGAAATGAAACAGGGCCTATTGAATGAGCCACATCTGCTACCCTCTGATTTTTTCTTTTCAATTTTGTGCCAGGGTCCCGCTAACTTGCACAGAAGGGGCTAAATTTGCTATCATCCTCCTCAGCCTCCCAAGTGCTGATGTTACAGACAGGCACCACCACAATGGGCTAGCTAAGCATGAGATGCCTAAGCTAACTAGTGATCAGTCTGAGTTCCCATTTTGATTGCTGACGCAGCATACCCGTCGCACAAATGGAAGGGAGGAAAGGTTTATTTAGTTCACAGTTTGTAGAGGTTTAGTCCATACATGGCTGGCTCCAAGGCAAGGTGGCATGGCAGAGAGGCTTTTGAGGAGAGATAGTTCATGGTGGGCAGAATGTAGCAAAGCCAGCAAGCAATGGAGGACCACAGCTCATTTGATCTCTTCTCTTTTCCCTAGACTCTTTAAGACAGATAGCACTCACACCCTTAGTCTTGGAGCACTTAATCTTCACATATCACCAGGAGCTATCTCAGCATTACACTCTCTACATTGAGGCACCTTCTGAAAAAAGCTCCACCCTTGACTATGGGAGGCTTTCAGGAGACATCTAGACATAAGTCATAACAAGATCCAAGAGGAAACCACAAGGGAAGTTACAAAACACCTAAGGTGAATAAAACCAAAAATACGGCATCATAAATTTATGGGATGCAACCAGGGAATTTCTAGGTGCGAAATGTATTAACACGTTGAAATGAAGATCTCAAGCCATCAGGCTAACTTTACAAGTTAAGAAACTTAGAGCCAAATTAATTCTAATGCTACTGGCAGGAAGGAAATCCTAAAGCTCTGAGGAGAGACTTGAAAATAGAGAAAATGAGTCAAAGCCAATTCTTTTATTTGAAAAAGACATCTATATATGTATGTATGTGTGTATGTATGTATGTGTGTATGTATGTAGTTCTTTGTATTAAAAACAGGGAGCTTGGGAGCATTGCAACCTTGTAATACTAGCCCTTGGGAGGCTCAGGCAGGAGGATTGCAGGTTTGCTTCCTGCTGGGCAACTTAGTGAGATCCTACCTTGAAATTTCACCCAAGAGAAAGTGCCTCTAAGGAAGGAAGCAGCTCTGTCTCATCCTGCTGCTCGGCTCAAGTCCCTTGCTGCAGTTCCCAACCCTTCCACCTAGGAGTCTCTGCTCTAGCAGCCATGGACACTGGATCTGTGGGCCAGATCTTTGGTGCTTCACACTCACCAGAGTGTGGTCCCAGGTCCGCACACACCCAGGATTCTGCCCAAGTCAAATGGGGACCGAAGAGAGCTGCACTCCAGGAAGACACTGCTCAGAGAACACTGAGCTAACCAGGGAGCGAGAAGTAGCTCTGAGCTTCAGGGTGCGACCAGGGCTTTTATAAGGCCTGAGGTGCTGTGGGCAGGGCCCAAGAGTCACGCCTGCTGTTGGCCACGCCTCCTGGGGGCGGAGCCACCTCAATTGGCACGGTTTTCTCCACCAAGCAGGACCTTAGCTGCCTGGTCTTACCTGCTGTAGACACCTGTGATGTCATCCCTCACAGGTTCCCTTAGGCAGCATGGCCCTCAGAGACTCGGGAAATAATTGTGCAGAAGAGAAGGGCTATGTATTCATCTCTTCGACTTTCCTGACCTCTTATCTAATGAGACTTCCTCCATGCCCCTCCACCTGCTCTCCATCCATCCACATAGGACCCTGGGCCTTGCCAGGACTGTGCATTCCATTTGGCAAGTTCAGAGAACTAAATCTACAGGTCCATCCGAGGTCCCAAAGATGTGTAAACATATGCAAATATGGCTGGGTTTGGAGGCCCAAGCTTTACTCCCTGGATCTGGGAGGCTTGGACAGGTGCATTGCTGGTAGTTCCAGGCCAGCCTTGCATATGTAGTGAAGGCAAGGCCGGTCAGAACTTCACCCTGAGATGGTGTCTCCAAAATCCACGCAAAATACCTGAAAATTGATTCATGTTTGATGACGAGAACTGTCATTTTTTTTCACATTCCAATTTAGGATTAAAACATGTAGGGGGCATCCTGTGTGTAACCTCCTTTTCCAATTCAAATCAACATTCTCCTGCATGTACTCAATCATGAGGGCAGCTCTCTTCTGCATCCTGTCTCTGAGATAGGTAGGAAGGTGGGTGGCTTGCTGCATAGGCTGTGGTGACAGACAGGAGGGAGAAAGTGGGGAGAGCTGGGGGTGAAGCCGGCCACAACAGGACAGCACTGCCTCCCTGTGTTCTGTGTTCTTTCAAGGTTTCTTCCATGGAAGGTTACATGGCAGCCCCTCCGTGCTTAGTCCTGTGCAGTGCCGGGAGAAGCACCCAGTACCAAGTACAGTTGCTGCACAGGGCACTGAGGCCCGATGTCTTGACCCCAACGAGGTCTACATGGGGCCTCTATGGCCCAACAGGTGATGATTGCCACAAGAATATTGTTGCCCAATAATGCCATGGATAGCAAATTCCTCCAGTTTCCAACCAGTAGTACCTGTATTTCCAAATGCCCCTGGCTTTTGCCCCCAGGTGTGTGATGTACAGCAGGAGAAGTGAGACAAGTTCTCCAACCCCACACATTTTTCTGTGGATTTGTTTGTTGGTCTGTTTGGATCTCACTCTAATTCAGTTTGGCCTTCAATGCAGTATGTGGCACGGGTTGCCCTCAAAATCACAGTGATCCTCCTGCCTCAGCCTCCTGAATGTTAGGATGACATGCACGAACCACCTCTCCTGGCTCAAAACCACCCTCTCAAAAACAAAAACAAAACCAAAAAGACAGGAAACAAAGCCAAACAAAATTCAACCTAAAAGACACATTTCTTGAAGTATGATCGCTATCCCAGAAATTCTATACTTCTGTTTTGTAATTAGCTGGGCTGTGCTGTCTGCCCCAATAAAGCCTTGGGATCCGGCAAGCTCTGTGCTGTCACCACCCTGACAGGCAGCGCCAGCGTGTTTGTGAGCAGAAGATGGTGGAGCTCCTGGAAAATGGGGCAGCCACGACTACATGTAGAGGTGTAGCAGAGAACTGTTTGGGAACAGCTGGTCAACTCTTCAGTCTAGTTGGATGAGGCCTTATTGGACAAAGAGTTTTGACTAAGTTGTGCAGAGAGAAGCCCAAAGCAAGGTCGTTTTTCTCATTCAGTGACATTCCTGCTTATGGCAATAGGATCATTCAGAAGAGATGAGAGACCAAACATCATGTTATTCCCATGGAAAATGCTCCTGTGGATTTATCAGTGAGGAGGGACTTTTACAGAGGGTACATATTGCTGAAGGCTGGGTGATCCTGTCACAGTATCCTTCATGAGGGCTTCTTAACTGTCCAATGTGTGCTTTAATGAGTGACCTGAGCGACCAAGAGCAAACAAATGGAGCAGAAAAGAGAAGGAAAAAATCCAGAAATTTCCCCCAGAGTGGACTTACCTTTTGCCTGGATCACCAAGAAATGTTGTGTGTGTTTGTGTGTACCTCTGTGTGTGTGTGTTAGTCCTATATAGAAGTTGTACTAGACAAAGCGTTGAGCAGGGCATGTAGAAGTGGAAGTGGAAGCATATATTTAGTAGCAAAGCGACACTTGTGAAGAAGACAGAAATAGCTCAGGACGCTGAAGGAGCCCTGTGTCACAGTCTCTATGTGGTGTGTGCAGAGTGCAGGCAAGTAGCTCTTTACTTTGGTATAGTAATGCTCTCCAGGCAGGGCCTAGTGTCTAATAAACACTTGCCCATAGATAGGGTACTTTCATCCTTCTATGAACATTTGGGAAGTGTCATGGTGGCAAAAGCTCCTCAGATATAGGGTCAAAACCACAAGAAAAAGAAGACTAGTAATAATCATGGAATTTTGGGTCCCTTTTTTATTTGAAGCTATTGAATAGATGAGCCAGGCCCTGAAGATCAAGCCTGTAATCATAGTACTGGGCAGGCTGGTACTGGAAATTTGTCATGAATTCGAAACCAGCATGGGTACACAGTGAGTTCAAGGCAGCATCAAGTACATAGGAAAATGGTGCAACAAAAAATGAAAAGAAAAACAATGATAGAACAATATTTTACAGCACATGCATCCCCAGGCATGGCTGAGTCCTTACAAGGATTTCTTTCTTTTTGTTACAGCTACACTACTGGCTACATTCTGTACTTAGTTACACCAGTGGCCCTTTGTAGTTTTTTTTTTTTTTTTGTGGGTACTGGGGGTCGACCTCAGGACCTCGCATGCCAGCAGGCGCCCGTGCCGCTGAGCAATATCACCGGCCCTTTTTTTGTATGTGGATTCCGGGAGTCAAACTCGGGCCCTCTTGCTTGCCAGGCAGGCGCTTAAGCCGCTGAGCCATCTCACCAGCCCTGTCTCTTTGTAGTTTTGATCATGAGACTGTTTCTCCTTCAGTTGCCTAAGCTGGCCACAAACTTGCAGACTTCTTGCTTTAGGCTCACAAGTACCTTCTTATAACTCAATAATTTTTAGAGTAAAATTTTATTATATAAATCTCAATCTCTCTCTCTCTCTCTCTCTCACTCTCTGCCTCCCTCTCGTCTCTCTCTCTTTTTCTCTATCTCTCTCTCTGTATCTGTCTCTGTGTCTCTCTCAGGTTTGTTTTCATTACTTAATATTGCATCCTTTCCTGTCTCGTTGAATCATATCCCTAGCCCTTTTTTTCTAAGTTTCTAAACAAAGTCTTGCTAATCCCTAAATTCTCCTGGTTAGAATTCAACATGTGATTGTCTTGTTCCAGCCTCCCAAAATTCTGGGGTTATAGGTGTGAACCACCATGGCCAGCTGGTGTTGTCTCTGGACTGGATTCTGACTCATGCAATCGGAGGGTGTTTGCTGTGTCATGAAAGGAAATGGTGTTAAGCATGCAGTATTGCACAGCATATTAGTGTACTGCATTCTACCATGTCTATAAAAGAATACATTAGGATTTACATAAATAT
Organism: Erethizon dorsatum; assembly: GCA_028451465.1. Classification (NCBI taxonomy): domain Eukaryota; kingdom Metazoa; phylum Chordata; class Mammalia; order Rodentia; family Erethizontidae; genus Erethizon; species Erethizon dorsatum. The sequence goes on along the minus strand of CM051827.1, from coordinate 99,447,068 downwards.
GCCATTCTGGACTTTTGTGATTTATATCATGTGAAATTCTTGGCTGATTGCGGTATTGCTTTTGTGAAATTTGAGGAAAATGATATAAGTTTCTAGAGGAGATGTCTCTATGTTAGGATTTCTCACCATATATTTCATGAGGTATAGACACTGGTCTACAGATTCATGTCCTCCAATGTAGATCTGGATAGTCGTGGACATGGATAATGTAGAGAAATTTTTTTTTTAGTTGGGGGAGAAATTCTTAACGGCCGTGGCAGATATAGTTTGGGTCCAGATTGTCTTCATCAGGTCCCCATATTGAAAGCAGGGTCCCTAGAACAGGCTGTTATGGTGAAAGGGTGGAGCTCTTAGAAGGTGGAGCCTGGAGAAAGGAAATTAGATAGTTGGGAGAGGAACTTCAGAGGGGCTATGGTGCCCAGCCCTCTTTTCTTCTCAGTTTGATTCTGAGCCACATGCTGAGGGGTTTCCTCTCTCATCCACTCCAACCATCGGCCACTGCTTCGCCACAGGCCCTAAAGAGATGGAGCTGAGTAACCACAGACTGAAACCTACAAAACTATGAGCCCAAATAAACTTTCCCCATTTTTTGTTGATTATTGCACTCTATCCTAAGAGGTTAGGGCAAGGGTAATTTCTCTTTGGTACTAGGGATCAAACCCAGTGCCCGTTTACTGCTGAGTGACATCCTCAGTGCTTTGCAGTTTTTATTTTGAGAACCAGTCTTGACTAATTGCCCAAGCTAAATGGGATTGCTAGCACACATATGCACACACACACACACACACACACCTCCTTGAGAGATAGAGGCAAGAAGATCACTGTGAGTTAGAGGTGCCCCTGAATGATATAATGAGACCATCTGAAGGAAACATAAAACAAAATCAAATAAGGAAGGGAATTACTCATGTTGACCTCAGACTTGCAGTCTTCCTGCCTCAGCCTCCCAATGAGCTGCAATCACAAGTGTTCACCATCACCCAAAGAGGCCAAGGAAAATAATTTTCCACCTTACACAGTACCATGGTATTTCAACACTTGCAGAATAGAGTCCACCAGGGAAAATAGCTTTAGTGAAAATGTGTATTAAATATATCTCACGAGTTATACAGGTGCTGCCTCTAGCTTTAGTCAGATATCAAACACTTCCTGATTCCTGCAACTGCCCTAACGCTATGTTGCGCTACAGCACACACACGAGCAGACTGACTTACACTTTGGCTGGAAATTCAACAGTAGTAGAAAGGACTTGTTTATTTCAACGGAAGTGATGGAGATCCTGTCTTTCAAATGAGGAGCAAAAGAAAGGAAAATGTCCCAAAGGAGTGGATAGGGGCTGTTGAAATGAAATTCATTAGTTCCAGAGGCTCCTTGAAGGAGTTGGCAATTGCTCAATGGTAAAAGTGAGTATTGGTTTGGAGAGGTCCTCCTAAAAGCTCCTTGTATGGCATGTGTACTTACAGCAGAGTTCTGAGACAGGCTCCCTACACAGGCAAATGCGCAGAAGGAACTTAGAGTGTCTCTGCAACAGTCTCAGCCATAACAAACAGGATGTGACAGCACTCTCCCTCTTTACCTTCCCCCAATCCTTTTGTTTCCATCTGTGCTAGGCAATCACAGCTTTCACCATACAGTTTTTTTTTTTTTTTGTGGGTACCGGGGGGTCGACCTCAGGACCTCGCGTGCCAACAGGCACCCGTGCCGCTGAGCGATATCACCGGCCCCTTTTTCATATGTGGGATCCGGGAGTCGAACTCGGGCCCTCGCACTTGCAAGGCAGGCGCTTATGCCACTGAGCCATCTCACCGGCCCAACACCATACAGTTTTTTGAAACGTAGAGAGCAAATCCTAGGATGCAAAGCACAGGGGCATCATGTGCTCCTAGGGGGATGAGTTTGAGATGTGGCTGGACCAGAGAGTGTGAGCCTGGGATTCAGTGTTTGATGCTGTGAGAAAGACTGTGTTTCCTCAGTTAGTCCACTGCTTGGTTTGGCATAGTCCTGAGTGTAGTTAATGTCAAGGCCCACCCTGGGTGTGCTCCCTGCCGTAAGGCTGGGTAGCTTGGGTCAAATCTCAGAGACAGAAAGAGGACTGCTCTTGCAGCTTCTTACTTCACTACTGGGCTGCTTGCTAACTTGCTCCCTTCTGCTGGATGTAACCTGTTGCTCCTCTGCCATGCCAATCTGCCTTGGAGCCAGGCAACTGTGAACTGAAACCTATGCGAACTCAGAGCTACCATCAACCTTTCCTCCTTTCACTTTGGCTGTGGACTATTTTGCCCCTGCAGTGAAAAATGTGAGGAAAACTGGGCCAATGGGAATCAGATAGTAGCTTGCACCAGACACTGAATCCCAAGGGTTCTTGTTCCTGCAATTTCAGTCTCCAGATCTGTGCTGTGAAACATCCATTTCTGTTATGTGTAAGCTAATGAGTTCATGGAATTTTATTTTCAGAGCCCAAAGGGCATGGACCAAGTTATATTGCAAAATACAGCTTCTTTGAAGGCAGATGTGGGGCTGCATTCTTCTAGTCCAAACCCAAGTGGCTGCGGCAAGTAGATTGCCAGTTCACGGCAGCCTGGGCTTCTTTGAGGCAGAACCCTAACTGCACATGGTCTAACTTTAAAGTTCTGTTGCCATTTGAGATCCTAGGCTTCCTTTACTGCACATCTGGTATCTAGTTGATCACAACCCCCTACAAAGCCATCATCTGGAGAGCCTTACTTCATTTTTATTTCAGTACTACAGACTGAACCCAGGGGCTGCACACCAAACTGTACTCCTATCCCCTTTCCATTTTATTTGGAGACAGCGTCCCATCAAGTGACTCGATTTTGCAGGTTGGGCTCCAAGTTGCATTTTGACTAACTCAGTCTACCAGGTTCATGGGACTATAGCCATGTGACTCCATGGCCAACTCTATCTTGTGCATTCTGTGTTCCTTTTCCTGCCTCTTCTCCTACTCCTGTCTGACCAGTGCTCTGAATTCTGCCATGAGCCTGACCTGTCTCCTCTTCAGTCTACACTACCCAGGCAATTATATGGTGTTCATTCTTATGCTTTCTTATCTCTGCATTATGGTTTTTGTCTACACATCCTCCCAAAGTCTCATGCTGTCCAGATGGGCAGGCTTTACCTAAGGTAGATTTATCTAGATTTTGTGACAGATTCTTTATGAAATGCTGGGATTAATGGTGCCGTGATTAAGGCTGGGTGATTTGTTTATCACGCAAATAATGATCTTGAATTGGCATCACCCTAATCACAGCATTTTGGATAAGTTAACACAGGTAGAAAGAGGCTCGATGTCCCCCTGCCCCAGTTGCTCTTGTGGCTTTTGCTGTTTTCTACCACCATGAACTCTTGCCCTCTGCCATGCACCACCCTGCCTTGCGCCCTGTAGATTGGGGTCGAATCATCCACAAACTGTGAATTAAATAAACCTTTTCTCCTTTGAACTTGATTGTCAGATATCTTGTCTCAGCACCAAGAGAAATGTAACCAACACAGAAATCAGTACCAGAGGTATGGGGTTCTTGCTGTGAGTGTACCTGACCATGTGGTTCAAGGGCCTTTGGGAATGCCTTTGTCTTTTCTGTGTGGGCGATTTTGCTCACAGCTCAGAAGACCAGAAGTCTGATAGGAATCCTGCTTGTATAGACCAGGCTTAGGTGGCTTCCCCTGGGAAGAAGGACTGCATTGACTGCTGGACTCCTGATGATGTGTGTTCCGGCTTGGTGGAAAGTTTGTCTGTGTATTGCTCATGTCCAGAGATGCTGCATGCTGTTCAGCTCCAGAAGTTTCAGGGTGAGGATGGTGACAAGATGGGATAAGAGGACAAGAGTCAGAATACAGAACACTGAGGCCAGATGGAGCCCTCTCTCCTTAGGCAAGAAGTAAGGAAGGAAGAAGAAGAAAGAGGAGGAAAAGGAGGAAGGGGAGAATGGGGGCAGGAGAGCCCCAATGGCTGCAGGGTATTTGTTTATAAATGTGGGAGGTTCAATGTCACGTGAAACCTCTCTGCCTAATAGCTTATCCTTGTGGATTGCCTCAGGGCCTCTGTGTTCTTGAGCCTGGAGCAGCTCGTTCATGTGACTTGCCTCAGGCTTTCTGTGTTCTTGAGGCTGGAGGAGCTTATTCATGTGACTTGCCTCAGGCATTGTGTTCTTGAGGCTGGCCTTGCTCCAGCCTAGAATGTGTGGTCTACCTCCTGCTTCAGCCGCTCCCCATATATCCCCTTTTACTGTTTTGTAGTTACAAGCTATAGATGCTCAGTTGGAGTTGGAGGAGTTATGTTTGGAGGATTCTGTAAAAGACCATTTTAATTTTGAATGCTGTTGTTTTGTTTTGTTTTCTTTTTTTTTTGTACCATGAATTGAACTCAGGACCTTGCACTTGCCAGGCAGGTGCTATGCAATTGAGCTATATCCCCACCTGAACCCTTTTCATTCTAGATGAACTTGCTTGATATTGGCTAAAGATTCCCAGCCCAACAAATTTAAGGCCCTGCATAGAGCAATTGAATCCTACACAGTACATATCCCAGAACAGTGATCAGTTACTAGTGTAGTTGGCAATCATTTTATACCTCTTGTGGGTATCTTTTCTGCTGGATGTTCAAGACCAAATTAAGGTGAGACCTCTATTAATCAAATTTTGCTACTTTTCAAGGTTAGTTGAATCTCCTCAGGATTTACCTTGGAACCATCAACAGCACCTCTAGCTTTTCAGTCTGTGTCGGCCATCTGGAGGAGTCACAGTCATTGCTTGATGAGCTTGCTTTCTGTAAAAGCTTGGGAGACCCTTTTCTCCTAGTGACTCTACTTAGGCACACAATACAGCATAGATCTATAGCCACTGCGGTCCTACAACCTCCTCGATCAGGAGTTTGTATAACTCAGCAGAGTTGCAGGATGTCACTGAAAAGGTTCCCTCATGTCCTGGGTCCTCATTGACCTCAAAGTGTTGGGGCCAAAATATTGGCCGTCCTCTTAGCTTCTCTATTTTTCTAGTTTTTGGTCTCCATACCTCAGTTGTTGAACATCCAGAAGAGAAGGGTAATGACATAATATTTTGTAATGGGGACAGTGAGCTTAATATTACTATGGAATCTGAATATCAGGCCACTTGGAACATAAAATAGAAGTGTTATTTTCTAACAACCGTGGATTTTCTAATAGTTGAATCTCTGTAGAATGCTAACAGGCAACAATTGTATAATTTCACATAGAACATTGAAATCAAAACCACACATAACATTGTAGCATGACAATCACAAGGACTCTTTTGTGACATACATAAATTTACAGTTTGACATCCCTCTTTTTATAAATCATCTCTATCTAACACATAAGACATTTTAACTAACTCATTGACTTTTTTTTTTTTTTTTTTTTTTTGTGGGTACCGGGGGACGACCTCAGGACCTCACGCGCCAACAGGCACCCGTGCCGCTGAGCGATATCACCGGCCCCTTTTTCGTATGTGGGTTCCGGGAGTCGAACTCGGGCCTTCGTGCTTGCAAGGCAGGCGCTTAAGCCGCTGAGCCGTCTCACCGGCCCAAACTCATTGACTTTTAATGGGATGTCACCAAAAATATTTGTGTCATTATCTGGGCCGCTTCATATCCTGACATCTCTAAGTATAGTAGGGCATATATAGCATATACTTCAGGTAAGTTTTCATTCTTATTACTGACTGGTGACCTCATGTTGGCTTGACATGAACCTCCTTTCACAATTAATTGGAGCACCAAAGAAAGGCAAATGTCTGAATCTGAAAGAAAAGATCTTTCACCAGAAATGAGCCCAGTTTTACATTTTGGAAATGATCCACTTGGAAGACATGAGTACATTTCATACAGCATGAGATTAATAATGAATTGTTATACCCATGTGAAAAACCTTTGCTTCTTAATTTAATTTTATACCCAGATCATTTTTCATGAGAAAACCTGATTCTATTATTTCTAGAAAACTTAACCTTCTGCTGATTAACAATATATTGGGTTGTCTCCCAGAAGGGATGGAGATTAGTGGGGCTTCACATTAATGAACAAGGACTGGATAATTTTCTAGGCAGCTGCTTTTTTATTCATCAATTGGAGCCCTGTCCAGTAGTCTCTCCACAACCCAAGGGATTTTTTAAAATTACCTTAATAATTTTTTGATGAATGATGAAAACCTGATCATGATATTTAACACATTATTTTTGTAAAATGAGAGACTCTGTAATTATAATACACAAAGAACCAAATACACTACATTTAGAGAACCAATTTTAGCATCATTTTGAACAGGTGGCCACCCAGGTGGAAGCATATGAGACAAATGCTTCAAAAATCCCAAAATTCAAAAAGAATGGAAAGGAAAGGAGAAAAAGAAAAAAATTGTTGAGCTCAAACAAAAAAAGCTGATAAATAGACAAACAAACAGATACACCAACAACCAGCTTACACACTCAGAGTGCACTCACATATATATTTTGGCCAAATAAAATTATAGAACTCTTTTATAATTTTAGATGTTTGTAATTATAAATAGACTAGTCAGAATTTTTGTAGGTTAATTAGGAGAGATCACTTACAGGAATATTTGAAAGGAACAAAACCTTTTTATCTATAATTAACAGAAAATTATGTATTACCACCAGGTGTTATGGTTTGTGCCTACATGTCAAACCAAAGCCTCTTGCAGTCATGAGCGTGAGGCTTTTTGTGGGTTGGCTGAATCTAGAGTTTGTGACTGAATCATGCTGCAATGCTGGGATTATGGGTGCTGGCATTAAGACCTGGTGATTCCCAGATCAGTCTACTGACTGAAGTGGCACAGCCCTAGTTCCAGCAGTCTGGATAAGACAAAAGGGACAAAAAGAGACTTACCGCACCCCTTCAGCTCATGTAGCTTTTGCATTATTCTACCTACAGGACTAAGAGGCTGATTAAACATTCCCCATTTTTCTTTGATTATTGCACCCTATCTGAAGATGTTATGGCAGGGGAACTTTCTCTTTGGTGCTAAGGATCAAACCCAGGGTCCCGTTACCACTGAGCATCATCATCAACTTTTCACAGTTTTTCTTTTGAGAAAGGGTCCTGCCAAATTGCCTAGGCTGAATGTTTTGGTACCACACACACACACACACATGCACACACACACACACACACACACACACACACACACACCACCTGGAGAGGTAGAGGAAAGGAGATCACTGTGAATTAGAGGTCTCCCTGAACAACGTAGTGAGACCATCTGAGGAAACCTAAAACAATATAAAATAAATGAGGGAATTCCTCCTGTTGACCTCACACTTGCAGTCTTCCTACCTCAGCCTCTAAACTAGCTGGAATCATAAGTATGCACCAACACCCTCAGCTGAGGCCCAGGAAAATAGTTTTCCACATTACACAGTACTCCTGGTATTTCAACACTTATGAAACAGAGTACACCAGAAAAAACAGCTTCAGCAGAAATGCGTATTAAATTTATCTCACCCCTTATGCAAGTGCTGCCTCTAGGATTAGTCAGATACCAAACACTTCATGACTCCTGCAACTGTCCTATAGCACACACACAGTCAGACTGACTTACACTTTGGCTGGAAATGCAGCAGTAGGGAAAAGGACTTGTTTATTTCAAACGAAATTTCTGAAACTCTGTCTTGCAAACGAGGAGCCAAAGAAAGCAAGAGTCCAAAAGGGGTGGATAGGGTCTGCTGGAATGAAATTCATTAGTTCCAGAGACTCCTTGAAGGAGTTGGCGATTTTTCAAGGGTAACAGTGATTGGTGGTGGACCGATGTCCTCTCATAAGCTCCTTGTATGGCGTGCATTTATACAGCAGAGTTCTGAGACTGGTTTTCTTCAGAGGCAAATGTGCAGAAGGACCTTTGAGGGTCTCTGCAACAGTTTTAGTCTCAGGCACAACAAACAAGATGGGACACTACTCTCCCTCTTTACCTTACCACACCCCTTTCATTTGCATCTGTTGTAGGGAATCACAGCTCTCACCATACACTTTTGGCAAATGTACAGAGCAAAACCTAGGATGCAAAGCAAATGGGCATCATTGCCCTAGAAAGCAGAATGAAACCAGAGTGCTTCTGTAAATGTGGAGCTTTCTATTACTCAGTCTATATATCCAAACCTACACAAGCGGTTTTCTTTCCTTTAGAGAGTAAAGAAAACATAAGGCAGTTGGGAAATAGAAAGCATTTATTAGGTGTTGGAATAGTGGTGAGTACAAAACAAGAGAAAAGGCTGAGGGGGATTTCGAATCTATGCACAGTTCCTCATAGACTGATGTGCCGCAGTCCAGCTGCTGCAAGGTCGGGGAAGTCCCGAAGGTGGGCAGAAGAGTTGGCGCAGTAAGAAGGAGACACCACACTAGTTGTCCTCCTGTTATGCTTTTTCTCTCTCTCTCTCTCTCTTTTATTTTCTCAAGTTAAGCGTATATATATTATTTTTATTGGCAAAGCATAAAAGCATGATTATGTGAACAGAAATCTTGGCAGACAGTATGAGGTTTGAAAGATGGTTACATAGTAACTGATATCAAGAAGGGACTGTACCTTTTTGTTGTTTTTATAACTACAGGCCTATTTCTAAGAATATGATGGATCAAGGTTAATGAGGCGTCTCACACCTGTTTTTTCTCAATAATGTGGTTTGTTTAAAATCAGTGGGAAATGTTATAACCTGATAAGGTCATTGTAGCCATCAAAACAGAAACTACCATTTTAACAATAGTTAAGTTTCTGTTTTTTACAATAAGTTTCGGTCTCCCCACCTCAAGGTAAATTCCTGTAAATTATGTGATTCTGGCTATTGCTCAAGGCTCCTTTGTTTACCTTCTCCACACTGATTGATTGCCCCTTTACTGAAATCCTTTGCCTATAGGTTCTCCTAAATATCCAATAAACATACTAGATACCCTTTAACTCCCTGCGATTGGCTTCTATAAACTTTGCTTGCTTATCCCTCATTACCATACGGTGTCTTAACAGTTGGAACAATCAATGTGATTTTTGGTTTTGTAGTGAGCATTGGTGTTGTTCGTGAAAGTAACATCTGTTTTCTCCACCAGTCATCAAAAACTTCCAATCTTTATAATTCTATTGTTTTAGAAATGATTTCATACAAAAGTACTCTTAGTAATATACTCAGGAAAAGAAGTCCCATGAAAAATCCTCCCACTGGCATAGAGGAGTGTGCCACGTCACCTCTGTGAAAGTAGTCTTCCTTGAAGCCGTACATTTCCCTCTTCCCTGACCGTGTCAAAGGGCCGAGGTGGCAGGGGACGTGGCATTTCCCCCTTTTTTATTTGATGTTTTAAGCTTCAGAATGTGCAGTTGTTCTTGAAGATTTTGTAACGTAGAGAGGATTATTCTGATGCAGACTGGAGAGATAAGACAGAGAATGATAATAATAATAAATGTAATAGCATAATGTAACAGGGTTTGCCACCAAGAGGTGGGATTGGCAATACTATTAATGGAAGCAGCAATGTCTTTAACTAAGTCGGACTGCATATTGAGAGAAGGAGCATTATTTAAATCTCTAATTTTATTTTGTAATTCTGATATGTCTAGGCCTACATCTGAATTATTTTATATTTCTTGTAGATGTTTTTTTACTTTGTACCAAGGTTCAGATGTCTCATTATACCTATATGGTGTAATACATATCCATTTATAATTAGCATGACATCTAGTGGTAAGTTGTGTCTTAATATTATGTATTTGATTTCCTAAGTAAATAACTGTATCTTCTAAAGCATTTATCCTAGTTTCTAATTTTTGATCTATACGTTTTTGTAATGTTAAGGCTAAGGTGACATTATGTGTCAAGTCATTAACATGATTAGCAGTGTGTACTTCTTCTACCAAAGTGGCAGTAGCTGTTGCTAAAGAAGCTATTATGGTTATTAATGTAGTGATTCCTAATATAAGTGAGGCTACAAAACGTTTTTGTCTTAATAGAGCATTTAGTTGTTGAAATAGATTTACTCCTGTGTTATCATACCAGGGCTCATGTAATTTCACTGGTATGAGAACATGTGGTGGTTGATGTACTATCAAAAAGGTGGATAAGTTTTTTGGCAATCCTGAATTAATAGAGTTAGTTAATAAACATTCTTTACATTGTACATGATAAGTACCATCATAAAAGGAAATATTTAAGGATTTGTCATTTCCAACAAGAATAGCATTAGGAGTATTGACACATGTAGTAATAGCATAAGGTGTAGGGATTATGCTGTTAGGATGGGTTAACAACACCATATTAGTAGCAGCGAAGATTCAAAAGAGGTCAGGATAAAGTTGTATAGGGAGATTTTGTGAATGACTTTTATAAATGGGTGCTACCCATCCAGTGGAATACCAGCGATACATTGGTTCACCATCAATGGGAATTTTACCAGTAGAATTGAATATGATGCGACCAGATTGAGGACTTGGAGTAGGGGAAACTGATGATAAAATATATGTAGTATAATCATAATTAGGGGAGGACACAGAATAATCATATATGGAAACATTAGTATAAGGTATATTATGTATAGTAACTGCATGAGAAAAGCCACAGTCAAGCCAATGGGGAAAGCCATTAGGCTTTTCAATAGTTTTCCAATATTGATCCCTATTAGGATATTTATCTTTGCAAGGATCAATTAGTAATAATGAGTCATCTCCTGTAAGATTTTTGTAAGTGTCATTATATTTATGATAACCAATTACTTTTATAGACAGAGCCCAGAGGTATCATTTATTTTTTATTTTTGATGCAGGAGAATCTGTAAAAAATGTTCTATAGTTGAGGGGAAGGCATCCAGGTAAAGGGATGCCTTTGATGGCAAAGCATAAAGGAACATCATCGGAATATCCATAAAAGGTATAATTATGGCTTGTCTTATGTGGAATTAAGGAGTTAGAAATTCCTCCCATCAATCGGGTATTGTTGGTGAATACCTTTAAATTAGAAGTTCCCCAGGAAGTAAGATGAAAAAAAGGAGGGTTAGGAAGATAAGCCCAATATTGCATATGAGAGGAAGCACTATCACCAGATACCTGTGCAGAAAGAACAGCCAATATGGCAAGGAAAAGATGTAAAGGAGTAACAGGTTCACCGCTGGCCTTCACCACTTTTTTAGCTTCACGGGTTAATTTTTTTATTTGTCCCCATGTTGGGGGTTTAGCTTCTCGAGTAGATTTTGCCTGTGGCGGAGCAGAAGAAGACAGAGCGAGCTTGGCCATCTTAGCTGTCACTCTGTCTGGAGCTTCTCCATGTTCATCTGTGAATTTTTGAGCAGTGGCCAATCCTATAAAAAAGGCTCCTTTTTTTCTGGTATGTGAAAAATCATATTTGTCTGAGAAAGTAAATCTCTTCCCCACAAAGAGAAAGGCAAAGCAGGTATTACATAAGGTTGAAATGTTCCTGAAACTCTTTTTAAATGCCAATGTAAAATTTTCGAGCTTTGTGCTATATTTGTAGCCACTCCTAAACCAACAAGAGAAGAATGAGACCTTTGAGTTGGCCAGGCAGTCGGCCAATCTTTTCCACTTATGCAAGACACATCTGCACCTGTGTCCAATAATCCAACTATTTTTATTCCTTCTACTGTAATTTCTTGCATGGGTCTTTGTTTTTGTACTTTATGAACCCAGGCTATTAAATCTGAAGAACCAAACCCCGAGTCATTTCTTTCTGATCGCATAACTTGGTTAGTAGCAAAGGAAACATATGGTAACAATAAAAGTTGCGCAATTCGTTGTCCTGGAAAAATTTGTAAGGTTTTTTTAAAATTATTTTTTTATTTTATTTTATTTTTTTGTGGGTACCGGGGGGTCGACCTCAGGACCTCACGTGCCAACAGGCACCCGTGCCACTGAGCGATATCACCGGCCCCTTTTTTGTATGTGGGATCTGGGAGTCGAACTCGGGCCCCCGCGCCTGCAAGGCAGGCGCTTACACCACTGAGCCATCTCACCAGCCCAGTAAGGTTTTTGTAGGAGGTTGAATCATTATTTTTATTTCCCCCATATAATCAGAGTCAATTACACCTGGCAAAACTTGTAAGCCAGCTTTAGAGGAGGAACTTCTGCCCAAAAGTAGGCCCATAGTATTTGGAGGCAAGGGACCATATATTCCTGTATCTACTAAAGTAACTTCTCCTTCAGGAGTAAGAATATAATGTTTAGCTGATGGAATGTCTAACCCTGCACTCCCGGGGGTTGCACGGGCCAAGTCCAAGATGTATGATTTTGCAACAGTTGAGGAACCCAGTTTAGTTGTTTGGGGTCCTGGGGCGACCCCATGTTCCCATTTTTTGTGGCATCAAAACCTAGAGAGGGGGCTTGTGGTTGGGGTGGCAAAATCCTGTTCCAGCCATAAGTGCCAGGTAACCCAGGGGCTGCAGCATTATTTTCACTTATAAGAGTGCCATCTTTACGATATTTAGAACGACATTCTTTAGCCCAATGAAAATCCTTTTGACATTTAGGACAGACAGAGGTGGGCCGATTATTTCCTGGAGCAGTCTGAGTTATACCTCCTGTAGAGGCAGAATTTCCCCTGGGGCAATATTTTTTTACATGACCTGCCTCTCCACATTGAAAACAAACCCCAGGGAGACCGAAACCAGGACGAGGAGGTGTTTTGTGTCCCTTTTGGTTTCCATTGCTACCTATTTCTTTTAGATATTGTTGATAAGTCTTTCCCTGTAAGGCAGCTGCCATAGCAACGCCCTGTATATATGCAGGTGAAGCCTCAGAGCAAGTTTTTATATAATCATTAATATTTCCGGTCCTTCGAATAGGACGTAGAAGGGATTGACATGTAACATTGGCATTTTCAAAAGCTAACTGTTTGAGTAAAATTGCTGTGGCTTTTTTATTTTCTACAATCTTTTGAATAGCATCCTCCGATTTAGCCACAAAATCAGCGAAAGGTTCCTGTGATCCCTGTTTAATGTTACTGAGAAAGGTCATTCTTGCGTCAGCAGCAGGCAAATGTTGTCAAGCTTGAACCGCAAGAATCGTGACCTCTCTCAGAGCATTTTGAGGGAGTTTAAGTTGACTGGCTGCTGATGAGTAATTATCAGTTCCCATCAGCATAGGCATAGTAAAGCCTCCTCTCTGTGGCCTTTTAAAGAGGCTTTGCTGAATAAGCTGTCTAGCTCTTTCCTCATAGTCAGCTTTCCACATTAAATATAACCCTGGGGAAAGGCAAGATTTTGCTGTTTGTTGCCAATCCCAAGGGGTCATCCATTCTGCAGCAATAGAGTTTACTAGTTGTAAGGTGTATGGAGAAGTAGGACCAAAGTCTTTGACAGCCATTTTTAGTTCTCTTAGTAATTTAAAAGGAAGTGGTTCCCATGAAGGGGCTTCATTATCTCCAGAAAACAGGACTGGAAAATTCAACAATGGCTCCCCTGCTTCTCTAGCCTTTTTCAAAGCCCCTCTAAATCCTACATCCATAGGTGTATATCCTGAGCCTTTCTTTTTTCGCCTATGTTTTTGTTTTATTTTGTCAGTCAATATAGGGAATTCATCATCATGATGATAGCGAGCTGCTTCCTCATCTAACTCTGCAGCGTAGTCTGGAGGTAAAGTGTCATCCTTATCATCCTCATCCTCACTGTCTGAAGAACTATCTGAATTTTGGGCTCCCTTTTGTAATAAGGGAGCAGTGGCAGTATCAGTTTTTGGAATTGACCCATAAGAACTAGTCTTTTTAAGAGCTTGACCTGGTATGTCTGATTCATAGCGTTGTAAAGTTTTTGTAAGACAAATTGCTTCAGGATCCAGATCAAGGCAATCTCTTAAAGCATTCCAGAGCGAGAATGCCTGAGCTGGGGTTCCATCAGCGCCATATAACTCATAATGATTTCTAATTTCCTTTCCTAGCTTCAACCAAGTTTCAAGATTTAAGGTCCCTTCTTCTGGAAACCAAGGGGAACAAGTTTGTACAAATGAGAAAAATTCCTGCAACTGTTTTCTAGATACCCGTATTCCCCGTTTCAGCAACATTTGCTTAGCAATATCAATGAAGAGGCTCCGTGCCCGAGATTCACTTTGTCCCATGATTACTTGCCCTTTTCAACCTGGTTTGTACTTACCGAGGGGTCTGCAGCACCCTTGGCGAGAGCCTTATCAACCGCCGAAAAAGAGAAAGCTTACCTTTGAGCCTCACGTTGGGCGCCAGTTGCCGCAGTCCAGCTGCTGCAAGTTCGGGGAAGTCCCGAAGGTGGGCGGAAGAGTCGGCGCAGTAAGAAGGAGACACCACACTAGTTGTCCTCCTGTTATGCTTTTTCTCTCTCTCTCTCTTTTATTTTCTCAAGTTAAGCATATATATACTATTTTTATTGGCAAAGCATAAAAGCATGATTATGTGAACAGAAATCTTGGCAGACAGTATGAGGTTTGAAAGATGGTTACATAGTAACTGATATCAAGAAGGGACTGTACCTTTTTGTTGTTTTTATAACTACAGGCCTATTTCTAAGAATATGATGGATCAAGGTTAATGAGGCGTCTCACACCTGTTTTTTCTCAATAATGTGGTTTGTTTAAAATCAGTGGGAAATGTTATAACCTGATAAGGTCATTGTAGCCATCAAAACAGAAACTACCATTTTAACAATAGTTAAGTTTCTGTTTTTTACAATAAGTTTCGGTCTCCCCACCTCAAGGTAAATTCCTGTAAATTATGTGATTCTGGCTATTGCTCAAGGCTCCTTTGTTTACCTTCTCCACACTGATTGATTGCCCCTTTACTGAAATCCTTTGCCTATAGGTTCTCCTAAATATCCAATAAACATACTAGATACCCTTTAACTCCCTGCGATTGGCTTCTATAAACTTTGCTTGCTTATCCCTCATTACCATACGGTGTCTTAACAGTTGGAACAATCAATGTGATTTTTGGTTTTGTAGTGAGCATTGGTGTTGTTCGTGAAAGTAACATCTGTTTTCTCCACCAGTCATCAAAAACTTCCAATCTTTATAATTCTATTGTTTGAGAAATGATTTCATACAAAAGTACTCTTAGTAATATACTCAGGAAAAGAAGTCCCATGAAAAATCCTCCCACTACCCAAGCATAGAGGAGTGTGCCACGTCACCTCCGTGAAAGTAGTCTTCCTTGAAGCTGTACATTTCCCTCTTCCCTGACCGTGTCAAAGGGCCGAGGTGGCAGGGGACATGACACTGATGGGCTCCAGTCCAAGGGGAAATCAGGTGTGGACTCTCTGATGCTGTGCGACGTGATCGGACTGGGAAAAGCTCCTCTTGCAGATCTCACACCTGTAGGGCCAATCCCCAGTGTGCCTTCTGATGTATCGCTTCAGCTCAACCGAGCAGTTGAATCTCCACTTGCATCCTTGCACATTGCATGCATAGGGCTTCTGGCCTGGAGAGGAGAGAAAAACAGATCCTTGTCGGACTGTGTTGTAGTGTGAGGCAGGGATTTTGAAAGGAACAAGGGAAAGACTAAGTAGGAGAAAGTGGGAGTGAGAGAGACAGATTGATGGAGCCTGGCAGCCAGGGCAGAGGAAGAGCTGTAAGACAGGAGGTGCTGGAAGGACAAGAGGCAAAGTGTGGAAGACAGAAAAGATGAGGAGGAGACACCTAGAGATGTAGCTCACTGGTAGAGTTTAGTATATTGGAGAACTTAGTGTGTGAGAGAGGCTAGCTTCAATACCCAGCAGCAGTGCTGTTGGCAACACAGCCAGTGAGATCAAGGCTTTGTAATCACACCCATCTAGAGCCACTTGCCCCTCCCCGGTTCCTGAACACACACTTACCACTGTACATGCGCTGGTGGATCCGGAGGTAAGCAGACCTCCTGGTGTGGGCAGACGTAAGGCTTCAAACTTTCAAACATCTTCAGCAGTGGAGAGTTCTCAGTTTGTAAGTTCCCATCCTTCCCCGGGAGTTGTTCCCAGATCAAAGGGGAGCCTGGCAAGTGTAGCAGTCCTGGGTGTGCTGCTGCCACAAGCTGATAGCCCCCACTGAAGCTCTGGCCATTGCTGAAGATCACCATCTGGTCCCCATTGAGCCTCTGACCATTGCAGGTGTTTCTCATCTGCTTCAAGTAGAGGCTCTGGTCACTAACAGGGGTTGTTGTTGCACCCAAATAGAGGATCTGATGACCCCTGGGGAATGTCATCTGGCCCCTAGAGAGTGTCTGATTGTCACTGAGGGTCTTCATCTGACCTCCACACAATGTGATCATCTGGATGCCATGGAGACTTTGGTCACACCTCAGGTTCTGCATCTGGCTCCCTCCCTCCAACACAGTCACCTTGCTTGCAGAGACACTTGCCTTCTGGCAATCGGGGAGTGATGTCTTTGTGGTGCCCTCTGACATGGGTGTTCTGATAGCCTGCTGTGGGCTGGACCTGTTCCTGGAATGTCACTTGGCCATTCTGGTCAAAAATCTCAAAGAGGTCATGAAGGATTCCTTCCAGGTCTTTATCCAGGGGTGTTGCTGAATTCTGGGTGAGGACACTCCCAGGGATATCACAGGATCCACAAGTCATCCCCGTGGGCCTCAAGGGTGGTATCCCTTGGCTCCGTTTTGAGCCCTGCTGGCCTCTTTCACCATCAGACATCTCAGGAGTGCACAGGGGTGGCTCGGGGGTGGACTGGGCTTTCACGTGCTCCTTATAAGGATCAGAGAAGACCCTCAGGAAGTTGTCAATTTCTTCAAGTGTCTCCAAGTAGGGGTTCATCTCTTTGGTATTGCCTGAAGACTGAAGTAGATCTTCAGCTGTGGGATCCTACAAGGAAAATGAGAATGTCAGGCCTCCATCCCAGCTCAACTTCTAACTGGACACACCCCTCTTCTCCATCCCACTGATACTATCCTACTCCAACCACCCATATCTCTTGCCTGGATGCCTGCAACACCTCTCAGCTGGTGCACTGCACCTTCCACACATAGTGTAACTTCCATGCTATGCCAATTCTTCCCATGTAACCATCTTTTAGGGGTCTCCATGGTGCAGATGGATGCATGAGTGCCCAGCCTCCCCTGTGGAGAGCTCCTCTTAAAGACTGAGATTAAGGGTGCTGGGATTAAGGCTGGGTGATTGCTGGAGCACTCCACACACTGGATTGGCACAACCCTAATCCCAGCAGTCTCAATAATATAACAGAGGCAGGAAGACCTTTGTTCCCCCCTTGCCATTGCTCTTGTAGATTTTGCTATTTTCTACCATGATGAACTCTTGCCCTCTGCCATGCACCTCCCGGCATTGGACCCAGTAGATCATGGACTGAAAGCTCCACAGACTGTGACCTAAATGAACCTTTCCTTCCTTAATTTTGGGCATCAGGTATTTTGTCTCAGCAATGAGAGAAAAGTAACTAAGACACACGGTCATCAAATCTTCAAAGCGAACTTTCCTGCTCCTCCTCTCAGAACAAAAATACCTATGCTGGTTCCCTAGGCTATGTTCAAAGTGCAGGAATGAACTCTTATTGGATAAGGTGAACTGAGGATACTGAGGTTCTCCGATTCAACAGCCTATGCACAGAATTTAGGGGTTGTTACACACAATCAACCTTGGAAATCAAGAGAACTTCCCCTAGACTGTCTGAGGGCACAGAGGAAGAGGATACTGACAGCCACCTTGGAAACGGGCACACTTTGAATAGGTGTTGGCTGAACTCACCTCCTGTGAAGACACTCCACCATGAGAAGCCACATCACCTATGATTCTCTAATCAGAAATCCACAGCTTGAAAATTGGAAAGTTCATGAATTTTGAGAAATTGACACATCTCTGTCTGCCTCTCAGTCTCACTCTCTGTGGCTATCTGTCTGTCTGTCTCTCTCTGTGTCTCTCTGTTTCTGTCTTTCTGTGTTTACCTCTGTCTCTATCTGTCTTTGTCTCTTTCTGTCTGTCTCTATCTCTGTCTGTCTTTCTGTCTCTCTCTGTGTCTCTGTCTCTCACCCTGTGTCTCTATTTACCTCTCTCTCTATCTGGCTCTGTTCTCTCTCAGTCTCTTTCTTTTCCTGTCTCACTCTATCACTTTCAGTATCTCTGTCTCTCTCTGTCACTGTGTGTGTCACTCTGTCTCTCTTGCTCTTTGTCTCTGTATGCCGCTTTGTGTCACTCTGTTTGTCACTCTCTCCCTCAGTCTCTCTCTTTGTCTCTGTGTGTGCCAATCATTAAGAATTGAAACAGGGCCTATTGAATGAGCCACATCTACTACCCTCTGAATTTTACTTTTCAATTTTGTGCCAGGGTCCCGCTAACTAGCATGGAAGGGGCTTGATTTGCTATCGGCCTCCTTCAGCCTCCCAAGTGCTGGTGTTACAGACAGGCACCACCTCAGTCGCATAACAAAGCATCAGAGGCCTAAGCTGAGAAGTGATCTGCCTTAGTTCCCATTTGGATTGCTGAGGCTGCATACCCGTCACACAGATGGAAGCGAGGAAAGGTTTATTTAGATCACAGTTTGTAGAGGATTAGTCTATACATGGCTGGCTCCAAGGCACTGTGGCCTGGCACACAGGCATTGCAGAGGAAAGACAATTCATGGTGGGCAGAAAGTAGCAAAGCCAGCAAGCAATGGAGGAGCGCAGCTCATTTGATCTCTTCTCTCTTCTCTAGACTCTTTAAGACACATAGCGCTCAGAACCTTACCCTTAGAGCAGTTCACCTTCACATTATCCAGGAACCTATCTCAGCTTTACACACTCTACCTTTAGGCACTTTCTGGAAAAAGCCCCACCCTTGACTACAGGAGGCTTTGGGGAGACATCTAGACACAATCCATAAAAAGATCCAAGAAAAACCATCCGGGAAGTGACAAAACTCTTAACGGGAATAAAACCAAAAATGGGACATCTTAAATTCATGGGATGCATCGAGGGTACTTCTAATAATTTTTTTTAACACATTGAGATAGAGATCTCAAGCCATCGGGCTATCTTTGCATGTTAAGAACCTTAGAGCCAAAATTAACTCTAAAGCTAAGGGCAGGAAGGAAATCCAAAAGATCTGAAGAGAGACTTGAAAATAGAGAAACTGAGTCAAAGTCAATTGTTTTGTTTGAAAAAGACATATGCATGTATGTACGTATGTATGTATGTATGTATGTATGTATGTATGTAGTTCCTTGGATTAAAAACAGGGAGCTTGGGAGTATTGCAGCCCTGTAATACTAGCTCTTTGGGGGCTCAGGCAGGGGGATTGCAGGTTTGCTTCCTGCTGGGCAACTTAGTGAGATCCTGCCTTGAAATTTCACCCAAGAGAAAGTGCCTCTAAGGAAGGAAGCACCTCTGCCTCATCCTGCTGCTCGGCTCAAGTCCCTTGCTACAGTTCCCAAGCCCTCCACCTAGGAGTCTCTGCTCTGGCAGCCATGGACACTGGACCTGTGTGCCAACCTTTGGCGCTTTAGGCTCACCAGAGTGTGGTCCCAGGTCCGCATCCACCCAGGATTCTGCCCAAGTCGAATGGGGACAGCAGAGAGCTGCGCTCATGGAGAAAGCTGCTTACAGAACACTGACCTCAGCAGGGAGTGAGAAATAGCTCTGAGCTTCAGGCTGAACCCTGGGCTTTTATAGGGCTTCTGGTGCTGTGGGCAGGGCTCAAGAATCCTGTCCGCCTTTGGCCACGCCCTCTGGGGGCGGAGCCACCTCTATTGGCGCTCTCTCCTCTACCAAGCCGGACCTCAGCTGACTGGCCTTACCTGCTGTAGACATCTGTCACGTCATTCCTCACTTGTTTCCTTTAGACAGTGCAGCCCTTAGAGACTTGGGAAATCATTGTGCAGAAGGGATGGGCTATGTATTTCTCTCTCCCTTTTGACTTTCCTGACCTCTTGTCTAATGAGACTTTGCCCTTGCCCCTCCACCTGCTTTCCAGGCATCCGTGTTGGAACCCTGGACTTACAAGTACTGTGCGTTTCATTCCACAAGTTCAATGAACTAAATGTGCTCTTCCATCAGAGGCCCCAGAGTTGTGTGTACGTATGCAAATAGAGCTTGATTTGGAGGCCCAGGCTTTAATCCCAGGATCTGGGAGGGTTGGACAGGTGGATTGCTGGGAGTTCCAGGCCAGCCTTGCATATGTGGTGAAGGCAAGGACAGCCAGAACCACAGCCTGAGACGGTGTCTCCAAAATGCAAGCGAAATCCATGACCACTGACTCATGTGGGTTGACCAGAAATGTCATTTTTTTCAAGCTCCAACTCAAGATTCAAACATGTAGGGGGCACCCTGTCTGTAACCTCCTTTTCCAATTCAAATCAAGATTGTACTCTGTATAGTCACTTGTGAGGGCAGCTCTCTTCTGGGTCCTGTCTCTGAGATAGGTAGGAAGGCGGGTGGCTGGCTGCATAGGTTGTCGTGACAGATAGTAGGGACAAGGTGGGGAGAGCTGGGGTGAAGCAGGCCACAACAGGACAGCACTGCCTCCCTGTGTTCTGTGATCTTCCAAGGTCTCTTCCATGGAAGGTTAAACAGTTGCACCTCCATGCTTGGTCCTGTGAAGTGCCAGGTGAAGCACCCAGAAGCAAATACCTTTGCTGCATGGGGCACTGAGGCCTGAGGCCTTGACCACAACGAGGTCTACTTGGAGCCTCTTTTGTCCAACAGGTGATGAGTACCAGAAGAAAACTTGCCTCAGAAAAAGATGGCAGAATAACGGCCAGCCCAATAACCTTAACTGAACCACAAGCAGCAATTCCCGTCTTTTCAGGTCAGAGAAATTTTGCTGCGACACAGGTTGGAACTTCCGCCTCTCAGGAAGTAGAGTCATTTTCTCTGTCTTCTTTGCAATTAGCTCTAAAAGATTTCAGACAGGCCGGGGAGTCCTTGGAGGGTTCTCAATAATTCTACTCTGTTACCAAAGTCCAAGTTCCCAATAATCTGGGACAACTTATACATCTTTATGAAACTGTAGCCTTTAAGACCTTAAAAGAATTAAAACAAGCTACTGCTACCTATGGCCCTATGTCCCATTTTGCCTTAGGCTTAATAGAACTTATAGGACAACAGATTATGGCTCCAAATGATTGGAAAGGAATAGATACAGCATTTTTAGTCAGGGAGATTATTCATTGTAGAAAGGAAATTTTTTGAATTGTGCATGGATCAGGCCACTGGCAATGTTGTAAACAACATAGCCAGTACAAAAGACATGTTAACTGGAGAAGGTGCCTTTGCTGCCACAGATAATCAATTTACTTTTGAATTGCAAGTATATGAACAAATTGAAATAGCTGCCACAATGGCTTGGAGTGAACTTCTTTCAAAGTGTGAGACATCCCATGATTTGTCTTCCATTCATCAGAGTCCTGATGAACAATTTCAAGATTTTCTGGCACACTTATTGTGAGCTAGTGAGAGGATTATAAGCGACACAGAGGCTAGCAAGTGAATTGTTCCACAGTTGGTCTTTAAAAATGCAAATAAATGATGCAAAGAGGCTTTAAGAGCCCACGCTAAATGGGCTATGCTGTCTGTGATGATTTGGATTTGTGCAGATATTGGCCCCTCACGAGTACAGGGGGTTGCCTTGGCAGCAGCTACCACTGAGTTTATTCATCCACAGCCTAGAGGAAAGAAAAAGAACAGGGTTATTTGTTTCAGCTGCAGGGGTGAGGGACATTTTGCCTAAAATTGTTCTGCTGCACCTGTGTGGTCAGCACAGCCATTATCAATCCCTTCAAAAATCCTTCTAGTATCTGTACAAGGTGTAGATGAGGGTATCATTGGGCAGGGGGGTGTAGATGCATAACTGATTGTGGAAGGCCTACCTATTCCGGGAATCTTCCAATGGGGCCTACTGTGGCCCCAGCATCCAGTGGGGGTGCAATGGATGGGAGAGATTCCCAGAGGTGCCCTGGCCTGGCCTGGCCTAGCAAGGCTTGGTGAGGCAGGTGGCTCATGGGGACCTACACTGAGGAGTTGCTATTAGCATGCCACTGTGTGACACGATGGGTGGGCAGAGGGACAAACCTGGCCTGGCCTGCCTCCCAAGTGCTGCAGCTGGAACTCCTCTGGACCCTGGGGAGCCTTTAAACTGCCTGCCCACAGGTGTCATGTCACTGGGGTCTTAGTGGGCTTGGGGCCACAGGAGCTGCAACAACATTCAGTTAAAAATAAAAGAAAGGCAGCCATGGCTGCAGAGGTAGAGACTGCCACCTCCCATGGGAGGGGATCCCAGAGATGGAGCCCACCTCAGAGAGGCAAGAGCCACAGTTGAAGGTGGTAGCAGTGAGTAAGAGCCATAGACACCCAAATAATACAGGATACAGGTTTTTTATTCTACACTTAAAAATGACAATGGCCCGGCCTATTGTCATTTTGCTGGCCAAAAGTTTTGTGCAACTTTTCATATATCCTTTACATTGGGAATTCCTGATAACCCTCGAGGTCAAGGAATTCTTAAACATGCTCACTGTACAGTCAAAATTTAATTACAGGGGGGAGGAAAAAAGATGGCGGATGAATAAGAAGCATGCAGAGAAACTCTCTACAAGTTGCCATTGGACTACGGGAATATAGTGACCGGGAGAGCGCAGGAGGGGGGCAGATGCCCCCCCGGGACCCAGAAAAGTTCTGAAGTGCAGCTTGGGACCCCCGGCACCAGTGAAGGGTAATTTTCAACAAAGAAGGAGCAGACCCCGCGTGCGCACCTTCTACCATCCCAGGAATCACAGCGCGACAGAAGCTCAAAGCTGCGGACACACAGTGACAGCTGGTGCCCAGGGAGCCCCCACAGAGGATCGCGAGACAGCGCGGGGCAGGGGAGCGGCAGAGAACTGCGCTGGCCGGCGGTGAGTGTCTCTCAGCCACAGCTGTCCTGCGCCAGAGAGTGACTGGCCCGGCGCCATTGTGGGGGGTGCGGCAAAAATCAGAGCAGCTCGAAAACAGCTCTGGGAACTCGTGCTCCAGACAGGGCAGCGCGGTGCCTCTCAGCCCCACGAAAGTGCGCTGAGGGCGGTGGGTGAATGAGACTGGTCTCTCAGCCACACCTGTCCCGCGCCAGAGAGCGACTGGCCCGGCGCCATTGTGGGGGGCGTGGCAAAAAAATCAGAGCAGCGAGAAAGCAGTGCGCTGACAGTGGCGGGCGAAGGAGACCGGTCTCCGCCTGAAAGACCACGCTCTGCTCACCGCCCCACCAAAGGGCCGCTCTTGGCTCGCTGGGATGGACCTGCACGGAACAGGACTCTGTCATCACACGGTGCCTGCCTACAGCAGAGTCAACACCTGGAACTGATTCTCTTTATTTTTTTATGTTTTTTTTTTCTCTCTCATTAGTTTTTTGTTGTGGTGAAGGGGTTTTTATTTTTGTTTTATTTTTATTTTATTTTTTTCTTTTGTGGGGTTTTATTTCTGTTTTATCTGTTTGCTTTGTTGTTTTTGTCTTCATTTTTGTTTCTGTTTGTCTATTTGCTCTTGCCTTCATTATTCTCTCTGGCTTTTATATGAGTGTAAACAGTGCCTCTAACCTCTTTGTGATTGTGGTTGTGATCTGTTCTTCCTT
Source organism: Erethizon dorsatum (assembly GCA_028451465.1). Taxonomy (NCBI): domain Eukaryota; kingdom Metazoa; phylum Chordata; class Mammalia; order Rodentia; family Erethizontidae; genus Erethizon; species Erethizon dorsatum. Next base: position 99,423,559 of record CM051827.1, on the reverse strand, counting down.
TTATTCTTTCCTTCTCTTTTTCCCACCAGTCCTCTGCACCAGTGTCCCAATGTTAGTGGGATCCCTCTTGGTCCTCTAACCTTACATCTAATTCCTTCATCTTCTCACAATACTCTATTTCCTCCTTAATTCATTTTAAATTTAAACTCCTGAGGGGAAAAATTGACATACTAAGGACTTGTATACTGCATATAATTTTTCTGGTGTGTTTTAGATTTTGTTATATAACCGCAAGTCTACTTTATACAGCTAAAAGTGGTAAATAACTGGTTAGCTCAGTCTGTCATTTTCTAGGCTGTGTTTGATGCTTCAGTTACCATTATAGCCAAATGTAAAATAATTGTTCTAAACAGCTTTCCTTCCTGATATTTCATGATTGATATTGACTAAGGGACACAGAAAATACAGTGGCACAGTACCAAAGAATCAAGGACTGGGCCAAACAGGTAGCAACTTCTCACATCCAATGAATTGAAGAGGTAGGATCTGGCAGAAAGCTCAAAACCCAAAAGCAAGCTCCACTTGGAAGATACTGCAGAGAAGTAGTCATCTTCTAAGGATCTTGAACACTAGCAATAAAGTAACCTATCATAGGTAATTTACAAACATCACCCCAGCAATTAAAGAAAGAAAAAATGAGATGACACTTAAACAAGATGCAACCCCACACATCCAATTCACCAAAGGCAAACCTAGGGGGCAATGAGGTGGGACAATCCGAAAGCCACCCACCTGGCCTATCTGAAGGGGTAACAACAAAACAATTGAATGAGGCTCTGGAAAAAATTAAAACAGAAATAATTTCACAGATAACTGCAGAGATAATGTCCACAATGAAGACTATGCTTACGGACACTATAGCTGATACAGACAAAAAAATAGATGAGCTTAAGAAAACTATAGAAACCATGAATGCTCAGCATAGGAAAGAAATGGAATCCATAAGGCAGATTCAAGCAGATATCCAAGAGAACAAAAATTTCATTGAAAGTATTTGTAGCAGATTAAGCCAATGTGAGGACAGGATATCAGATATAGAAGACAGGCTTGCAATTAGTGATCATGAAAAGAAAGAATTCTTAAAAACAGCAAGGGACCATGAAAAATCAATTCAGCAGCTGCTAGATGACTCAAAGATAAACAACTTTAGAATAATTGGAATAAATGAAAAAGCAGGAGATAGCATAAATGACATTAAAACCTTGTTCAAAGACATTATCAGGGAGAACTTTCCTGGAAGAGAAAAAGAATTTGACCCCCCAATAAGTGAAGCTTTTAGAACACCAACTAGACATGATAAAAAAAAAAAAAAAAAAAAAAAAAACTTCAGCCAGACATATCATAGTCAAGATCCCAGAAATTCAACAGAAGGGCAGAATCTTAAAAGCTGTTAGGGAGAAGAGACAAATCACCTATGAAGGAAAACCCATCAGAATCACAGTTGACTTTTCAGCACAAACCCTCAATTCAAGAAGAGCTTGGAATGATGTATTTCAAGCTCTAAAGGAAAATAATTTTCAACCCAGATTGATGTACCCCGCAAAACTATCTTTCAAAATTGATGGAGAAATAAGATACTTTCATGACAAAGAACATCTAAGAAAATTTATGACCACCAAACCAGCACTCCAAAATGTTCTGAAAGACATTCTAGAAAGAGATAGGAACCCCAATAGAAGGAATCCACCAGGCAGGGCAGATAATTAAATAGCAGGAAAGTGGAAAAACAAAGAGTGGGAACCAACAACAGGAAAATATCATGACAAGTATAAGTCAATACATATCAGTTTTAACCATCAATGTTAATGGTCTCAATTCACCAATCAAAAGGCACAGACTGGCAAAATGGATCAAGAAGCAAGATCCAACAATATGCTGTATACAAGAAACACATTTAATTCAGAAAGAAATTCATAGACTGAAAGTCAAAGGATGGAAAACAATACTCCATGCAACAGGAACCCAGAGAAAAGCAGGGGTAGCTATTCTTTTTGCAGACAAAGTGAATTTCAAGCCAAAAATGATTCAGAGAGATAAAGACAGTCATTATATCCTTGTAAAGGGAACAGTCCAAGAGGAAGAGATAATGATCATAAATATATATGCGTCAAATACCAATGCACCCAACTATATAAAACAAGTACTAAAGGACATGAAAAATCAAATAAGCACTAATACAATTATATTGGGAGATCTCAATACTCCACTGCCACAAAAAGACAGATCAACTAGACAGAAAATCAATAATGAAATAATAGAACTGAACCAAACTTTGGAACAAATGGACTTAGTAGACGTCTACAGAGTGTTCCACCCCACAACATCAGAATACACATTCTTCTCAGCTGCACATGGGACGTTCTCCAAAACAGACCACATACTAGCTCATAAAACCTGCTTAAGTAAATGCAAAGGAATTGAAATTATCCCATGCATATTATCAGACCATAGTGCAATGAAATTGGAAATCAATGGCAAAAGATCTCACAAAAACTCCCTAAACACATGGAAATTAAACAGCACCTTCCTGAACAACCAATGGGTCACAGATGAAATTAAAGAAGAAATTAGACACTTTCTACAACTGAATGATAACGACAGTACAACATACCGGAACTTATGGGATGCAATGAAAGCAGTCCTAAGAGGGAAATTTATAGCATTAAATACTTATATTAGGAAAATAGAGCAAGCACAAATAAACAACTTAATGGCGAACCTCGAACTTCTAGAAAAAGAAGAGCAGGTTAAGCCAAAAGCCCATACAAGGGAGGAAATTACAAAGATCAGAGCGGAAATTAATGTATTGGAGACTAAAAAAACAATACAAAGAATCAATGAAGCAAAAAGTTGGTTCTTTGAAAGAATAAATAAGATTGACAAACCCTTATCCAACCTTACTAAAAAAAGAAAAGAAAAGATTCAAATCCATGCAATTGAAACTGAAAAGGGTGATATCACGACGGACCCTGCAGAAATCCAGAAGATCATCTATACCTATTTTAAAAATCTATATTCTACTAAGATGGAAAATGCAGAAGAAATGGACAGATTCCTAGATTCGTATGAATTACCAAAGCTCAACCAAGAAGATATAAAAATCCTATATAAACCAATATCAACCAATGAAATTGAAGATGTAATTAAAAACCTCCCAACAAAGAAAAGTCCAGGCCCTGATGGATTCACTGCCGAATTCTACAAGAAATTTAGAGAAGACCTAACGCCACTACTTCTCAAACTTTTTAATGAAATTGAAAGGGAAGCAATACTCCCAAATTCATTCCTGGAAGCAAGCATTACCCTGATACCAAAACCAGAGAAGGACCCAACTAAGAAAGAGAACTACAGGCCAATCTCCCTAATGAACATAGATGCAAAAATCCTTAATAAGATACTGGCAAACAGAATCCAACAAATCATCAAGAAGATTATACACCATGACCAAGTTGGATTCATCCCTGGGATGCAGGGATGGTTCAACATACATAAATCAATAAATGTAATACACCATCTTAACAGAACCAAAGACAAAAATCACATGATCATCTCAATAGATGCAGAAAAAGCTTTTGACAAAGTCCAGCACCTTTTCATGATAAAAACCCTACAGAAAATTGGAATAGAGGGTCTTTATCTCAACCTAGTAAAAGCTATCTATGACAAACCAACAGCCAATATTATACTAAATGGCCAAAAACTGAAAGCCTTCCCTCTAAAATCAGGAACAAGACAAGGATGTCCACTGTCCCCACTCTTATTCAACATAGTTCTGGAAACTTTGGCCAGAGCAATTAGACAAGAGAAAGAAATAAAAGGAATAATGATTGGAAAGGAAGAAGTTAAATTATCACTATTTGCAGATGACATGATACTCTGCACAGAAGACCCCAAAAACTCCACTAAAAAACTGCTAGATTTAATAAGCAAATTCAGTAGTGTAGCTGGATACAAAGTCAATACTCAAAAGTCAATAGCCTTCCTGTACACAAATAACAAACTTACTGAAAGAGAAATTAGGGAAACAATACCTTTCACAATAACATCCAAAAAAATGAAATACCTAGGAATCAACCTCACAAAGGATGTAAAAGACCTATACACTGAAAACTACAGTACTCTGAAAAAGGAGATTGAAGAGGATATCAGAAAATGGAAAGATATCCCTTGCTCCTGAATAGGAAGAACCAGTATAGTGAAAATGGCCATGCTTCCAAAACTGTTATACAGATTTAATGCAATTCCAATCAAAATTCCAACAGCATATCTCACAGAATTAGAGAAAACAATCCTAAAATTCATTTGGAATCAGAAGAGACCTAGAATAGCAAAGGCAATTCTGGGCAACAAACGCAAGGCAGGGGGCATCACAATCCCCGACTTGAAATTATACTATAAAGCTACTGTGATAAAAACAGTGTGGTACTGGTGAAAAAACAGACCTGAAGATCAATGGAACAGATTAGAAAATGCTGAAACAACCCCAGACATACTAAGCCACCTTATCTTTGACAAAGGTGCCAAACACATTCAGTGGAAGAAAGATAGCCTCTTTAATAAATGGTGCTGGAAAAACTGGCTCTACACATGCCGAAGATTAAAACTAGACCCCTATCTTTCACCATGCACTAAACTAAATTCAAAATGGATCAGAGATCTAAATATTAAAACTGAAACATTAAATCTGCTAGAAGGTAGGATAGGTAAATCCCTTGAAGATATTGGTGTAGGCAAAGACTTTATGAATAAAAACTCAACCGCACGGGAACTATCCCAAAGAATCAATAACTGGGATCTCATCTTATTAAAAAGCTTTTGCACAGCAAGAGAAACCACCAACAGAGTGAAAAGACAACCCACAATGTGGGAAAAAATGTTTGCCAGCTGTTCCTCAGACAAAGGATTACTATCGAGAACATATAAAGAACTCAAAAAAATCAGACCTCCCAAATTTAAAGACCCACTCCAAAAATGGGCATCTGAGATGAATACACATTTCTCAGATGAAGAAATACTAATGGCAAATAAATATACAAAAAAATGTGCAACATCACTAGTCATTCGAGAGATGCAAATTAAAACAACACTGAGATACCATCTCACTCCAGAAAGAATGGCTACTATAAAGAAATCAACTAATAACAAATGCTGGAGGGGCTGTGGGGAAAAAGGAACCCTTCTTCACTGTTGGTGGGAGTGTCGACTGGTACAGCCACTGTGGAAGTCAGTGTGGAGATTCCTCAGAAAACTAGGGTTGGAGGTCCCATTTGACCCAGCTATTCCCCTTCTGGGCATCTTCCCAGAAGAATTAAAAACATCGTACAACAGCGATATATGTGCACCCATGTTTATAGCAGCACAATTTGTAATAGCCAGATCTTGGAAACAACCCAAATGCCCATCAACTGAGGAATGGATAAGAAAGATGTGGTATTTTTATACAATGGAGTACTATTCAGCCATAAAGAAGGATAAACTGGAGACTTTTATAGGTAAATGGATGCAACTCGAGAAAATACTCATAAGTGAAATAAACCAGATGCACATGTGTAAGCATCGTATTGTCTCTCTAGTATGAGAAACTGAAAGAGTAAATAAGATCCAAAATGTACAATAGACATGGCGAATCAAAGAGAAACTGGTCAATTAGAAAGAGGGACTGGAATGGGGAAAAGAAAGAAGGGAAAGGGAAAAAATTGTGTATGTATATAAGATGGTTAAGATAGATACACTACCAGTTTTACTTAGTTCATTGAAGAGTAAGGTTTGAGCCAATAATGTTTGGACAATTGAATGCTAATGTCTCGTATCCTGAATAACTAACTTAAAGATAATAATACGTAATGCATTGACCATTGTTACCCTCATATTATGTTGTTTTGAAAATTTGTTCTTTTTTTGATTTGTTTTGTTTTTTCTTCTCTTTAAAATAAAAAAAATGTAAAAAAAATTTAATTACAAAAATGGAAAAGGAGGAATCCTTGCCTACAAAATTTACACCTCATAATATACTCCACTTCTGAGTATATACTATTAAATTTTTAAATCCTAAGAATGGAACTACAGCAGCAGAAAGACAATTCAATCAGATAAAAGAAAAAAGCTAGGAAGGGTCCTTAACAAAGATCTTCATACTGGACAATGGTAGGGACCCAACCTAGTATTCACATGGGTTCGAGGGATGCTTGTGTCTTTCCAGAGATTGCTAAATGCCCTATCTGGTGCTGGAGTGAGCTGTCCAGCTGAATCATGGACCCAGACCCCAAGAAGAAGTTGACTGCACCTTTCAGGCAGCTGATGGTCAGTCCTATGACAGTGATGCCTCCGATACCACGCCACAGCTGATAGACAAAGAGGGGGCTAGAGCCAACCTTGGGCCAATTAAAGGAATAGACCCAGGGTACCCAGGAGATGGTAACCAGAAATGGGAATCAAAGGTCTGAGTATGTGACAGAGTGTGTAGAGATAACTGAGCTGAAAGTTACGTGAAAGAAAGGGATGCAAAGGTTACCGGTATTCATAAGACAAAATAAACTATAAAAAATACTAATTATAGATAAAAGATTTAATTCCTTTTAAACTTTTCTTATAAGAGATCTCTGCTAATTGACCTATATATAAATCTGACTGTCTCTTTATATTTGCAAACTTCTAAAATTGTAAAAGAGTTATTATAACTCAATTTGGTCAAAAACATATTTCAGTGCACTCTGATTCTGTGAGATGTTTGTCCATTCTGTTCAGCTGTGTACTTGTTGTTTGTCTGTTTATCCTTTCTGTGAACAGCTGTTTTTTATTTGATGTCAAGAAGTTTTTCTCTTTTCCTTTTTTCTTTTGCATTTTTGGATCATTTGTTCAAAATTTAATTTGGGTTACAGATTTAAAAATCATGCTTCCACCTGGTTTGCCAGCTGGTCAAAATAATATCAAAATGGGTTTTCTCAGAGGTCATCAGAAATTTTCTACATTTACTAAGGGGACCTTTTGGGCTTAGAGAATTATTGGTGAAGGCTCCCTTTGGTGAATAAAGGAGCAGCTGCCTTGGAAGTTATCCCAGCCTTTTTTTTCACTAATAGGAAGCCCCAGTGATCTCCATAGTCTTATGGGAGACACCCCAATAAATGTTATTAAAGTATATTATGGTGATATGATTATGTTGGTTATCATCAAAAGATTAAGTTTCTAGACAGTAAGGGTTTTGATTTAAAGATGCTCTGGTAGAAAGATTTTCATATGGCTGTGACAATTGATTGTTATTATTCTTGTGGTACATTAAATGTATTCATGTCACCGGAGTCTTCCAAAATGTAAAACAGGGATTGTTTATGGTGATAGATGTTTCTTTCAGATTCAGACCTCTGCCTTTAAGAGAAATTTATGTGATATATGTGCCTATGTATGTGCCTATATACCTAAAGATACCTAGACATTATACAGTCCAGACAATGTCACAAATTTCTTCCATGACAGTCAAGGTCAAGTTAGTTAGAAGCTTCTTACATACTAGATAGGGATAAATAACTAAGAGGGCTATTTATGTCAAAGTGATAATTCAGATGTGTTACAAAAATGTCATCATTGTCATGCTACAATATTATGTATTGTTTTTGATTTCTAATTCTCTGTGTAAAATATGTAACTGTGTTAACATTCTACAGGGATTTAAATACTAGACATCCATGTTTGTTAGAAAATAATGGTTCCATGTTATGTTCTAAGGTGCCTGATACTCAGGTAAGATGGTAATATTAAGCTTACTGCCTCCATTACACCGTCACGTCATTAATCCTAGGAGGATGAGTTCGAGATGTTGCCGGATCCACAGTGTGTGAGCCTGGAATCCAGTGTGTGATGCTATGAGAAAGAATGTGTGATTCCTCAGCTAGTCCACTCCTTGTTGTGGTGTAATCCTGAGTGTGGATAATGGGAAGGCCCACCCTGGGTGTTCTCACCACCCTATGCCTGGGTAGCCTTGGTCAAATCTAAGGGACAGAGAGAAGGCTGCTTTTGTAGCTTGCTGCTTCAATACTGGGCTAGTTTCTACCTTGCTGCCTTCTTCCAGATGTAAACTGTTGGTCCTCTACCTTGCCAACCTGCCTTGCATTGAGCCAACTAGGAAGTAAAACCTCTGGAAACTCGGAGCTACAATCAACCTTTCTTCCTTTCAATTTGGGTGTCAGCTATTTTGTCCCTGCAGTGAGAAAAGTAAGGGAAACAGGGATATTTAGGAAGCGGATAGTAGCCTGCATCAGACACTGAAGCCCATGGGGCCTTGATCCTGCAATTAAAACCTCCAGATCTATGTAGTGAAATATCCATTTCTGTTATCTGTAAGCTACTCAGTTCATGGAATTTTATTCTCGGAGCACAGATTTGTTGAGCCAAGCTATATTGCAAAAAGCAGCTTCATTGTAGCTGGGTGTGGTGCTGCATGCCTCTAGCCCAAACCCAATGGGCTGAGGCAAGTGGATTGCCAGTTGAAGGCAGCTGGGCTTCTTTGAGGCAGAACCCTACCTGCATATGGCGACACTTTAAACTTATGTTCCAAGTTGAGATCCTAGGCTTCCATTCCTGTACATCTGGTATCTAGTTGCTAACAACCTCCCCAAAGCCACTGTGGTGGATTGACAACTTGTGGTCAACTTGTAACCCCCAACTGAACTGAATCAGTGTGGTGCTTGGTGTGGAGGGCCCACCTGAGGACTGTTGCCAACAACATAAAAAGGAGAACTAGAGAGGAAGAGGTGGTGCTGTTTGTTCTCCTCTAGGTGCTTGTCACGCTGGCTTTCCTGATAGGAACTTGGCTGTTCTCATTGTCAGAGGAGCTTGGGACCTCATTGTCGCTGAGGATGGCTGTGGTACCTTTCAGGGGAGCTCAGGTCCTTACTTTGAGCATTGCTCCCTGGCTCCAGTGCAGATCCCTCAGCCTGCTGGCACAGATCCTTCATCCCACTGGCACAGACTTTCTAGCTTCCACCACTGACCTTTGGGCCTTCCCAGGGCACATCCATGAAATAGACTTACGTGAGATGTTGTGTGCTCTGGGCCTCCAACTGGACTCATGGGGCCATTGCTATGGACTGTAGGTCTTCAGCTGGACTCATAAAAGGACATTGCTGTGGGATCCAGGCCCTCAGCTTGATTCTTTGGGTCATTAATGTGTGGACAGATTTCCTGCACTCTTTTAGTATTTGACTCTTTGGGTGGCTATTGCAAATAATCATAAAAATTATGTGTCCTGTATTGTATTGTTTCCCTTGCATACCTAAACTACAACAGCCACCATCTGGAGAGCCTCAATTCTTTCTTATTTCAGTACTACTCACTGAACCCAGGGATTGCACACTAAATTGCACACATATCCCCTTTCCTTTTTATTTGGAGACAGGGTCTCACCAAGTGCCTCAATTGTCCAGGCTGTGCTCCAAGTTTCACTTTTCCTGAGTCAGTCTACCAGCGTCCTGGCACTATAGCTATGTGCCTCCACAGCCAACTCTATCATGTCCATACTGGGTGCCTTTTCCTGCATCTTCTCCTACTCCTGTCAGACCAGTGCTCTGAATTTTGCCATGTGCCTGACCAGTCCCCTATTCAGCCTACACTACCAGGCTAAGTATATGCTGATCTATCTTATGCTTTCCTATCCCTCTATTATGGTTTGTGTCTACATGTCCCCCAAAATACTCATGCTGTCCAGATAGGCAGGCTTTTTCTAAGGTAGCTTAATCTAGACTTTTTGACTGATTCTTTGTGAAATGCTGGGATTAAAGGTGCAGTGATTAAGGCTGGGCAATTTCTTGATCACTCAAATAATGATCTTGGATTGGTACTACCCTACTCAGAGCATTCTGGACAAGTTAACAGGGGTAGAAAGAGGCTTGATGCCCCCCCACGTTGCTCTTGTGGCTTTTGCTGTTTTCTATCACCATGAACTGTTGCCCTCTGCCATGCACCACCCTGCCTTGCACCCTGTAGATTATGGACCAAATCATCCACAAACTGTGAACTAAAACCTTTCCTCCTTTAACCTTGGTTGTGAGGTATTTTGTCTCAGCACCAAAAGAAATATAACCAACAAAGAATTTGGTACCAGAGATGTGGGATCATTGCTGTTGGTATACCTGACCATGTGGTTCAAGGGCCTTTGGGAATGCCTTGGGCTTTTCTGTGTGGGTGATTCTGGTCAGAGCTCAGAAGACCAGAAGTCTGATAGGAATCCTGCTTGTATAGACCAGGCTCAGGTGGTTTCTCCTGGGAAGAAGGACTACATTGACTGCTGGACTCCAGATGATGTGTGTTCTGGCTTGGTGGAAAGTTTGTCTGTGTATTGCTCATGTCCAGAGATGCTGCATCCTGTTCAGCTCTGGAAGTTTTAGGGTGAGGATGAGGAGAGGATGGGAAAAGAGGACAAGAGTCAGAATACAGAAAACTGAGGCCAGATGGAGCCCTCTTTCCTTATGGGAGAAGTAAGGAAGGAAGAAGAAGGAATAGGAGAAGGATGAGGTGAAGAACTGGGGGGAGGAGATCCCCAAGGCCTTCAGGGTGTTTATTTATAAACTTGGGAGGTTCAATGTCACATGAAACTTCTCCACCTAATAGTTTATCCTCGTGGATTTCCTCATGCACCCAGTGTCCTGAGACTAGAGCAGCTTATTGATGTGACTTGCCTCAGGGCCTCTGTGTTCTTGAGCCTGGAGCAGCTTGCTCATGTGACTTGCCCCAGGTGCTCTGTGTTCTTGAGGCTGGAGGAGCTTATTCATGTGACTTGCCTCAGGCTCTCCGTGTTCTTGAGGCTACACTTGCTCCAGCCCCGAACCTGTTATCTGTGTTCAGCTTCAGCAGCTGTCCACATATCCCCCTTTTCTGTTTTGTAGTTACAAGTGATGGGTGCTCAGCTGGTGTTGGGAAGCTTTGTTTGGAGGATTCTATAGAAGACCTTTTTTTTTTTGGTAAGGTTTTATTCTTTTTCTTTTCTTTTCTTTTTTGTTACCAGGAATTGAACTCAGGACCCTGCACTTGCCAGGCAGGTGCTGTGCCACTGAGCTAAATACCCAGAATGAACTCTTTTCATTCTAGATCAACTTGCTTGATTTTAGCTAAAGATTCTCAGCCCAAAGATTTTTTTTTTTGTGGGTACCGGGGGGTCGACCTCAGGACCTCACATGCCAACAGACACCCGTGCCGCTGAGCAATATCACCGGCCCCTTTTTCGTACGTGGGTTCCGGGAGTCGAACTCAGGCCCTCGCGCTTGCAAGGCAGGTGCTTATGCCGCTGAGCCATCTCACCGGCCCCATCAGCCCAAAGATTTTAAGGCCCTGTATAGAGCAATTGAATCTTATATAGCACATATTGCAGAACAATGGTCAGTCACTAGTGTAGTTGGCAGTTGTTTTGTACCTCTTGTGGTTGTACATTTCTGCTGGATATCCAAGACCAAACTAAGGTGAGACCCTTATCAATCAATTTTTACTATTTATCAAGGTTAGTTAAATCTCAGGATTTACCTCAGAACCATATATTGCACCTCTTCTTCTTCAGTCGGTGTTCTACATCTGGATGAGTCACAGCCATTGCTTCACTAACTTGCTTTCTGTAAAAGCTTGGAAGACACTTTTCTCCTAGTGACTCTCCTTAGGCACACTATACGGAATAGATCTATAGACGCTGTGGTTCTACAATCTCCTTGATCAGGAGTTTGTATAACTCACCAGAGTTGTAGGATGACACTGAAAAGGTTCTCTCCTGTCCTGGATCCTCACTGACCTCTGAGTGCTGGGGAAAAATATTGGCTGTCCTCTTAGCCTCTCTATTTTTCTAGTTTTTGGTCTCTGTAGCTCAGTTGTTGAACATCTAGAAGAGAAGATTAATGACATTACATTTTTAATGTGGGCAGTGAGCTTAATATCACTATTGTATCTGAATATCAATCCCCTTGGAACATAAAATAGAACTTTTTTTTTAACAATTATGAGTTTTCTAATAGTTGTATCTCTGTAGATTGCTAACAGGCAACAGTCCTATAATTTTATGCAGAAGATTTAAAATAAAAATCACACATAATATTGTAGCATGACAATCATGCGGACTTTTTTTTGACATAATTTAATTTCCATTTTGACATAGCTCTTTTAATCAATCATCTCTATCTACTGCACAAGAAATGTACCTAACTCGCTAACTTTTAGTGGGATGTCACTGAAAAAATTTGTGCCATTGTCTGGACAGCTTCCTATCTAGGCATCTCTAAGTATAGTGGGGCATATATAGCATATACATCACATAAGTTTTTGTTATTAGTACTGACTGGTGACCTCATGTTGGCTTGACATAAACTTCCTTTCACAATTAATTGGAGCACAAAAGAAAGCCAAATGTCCAAATCTGAAAGAAAAGGTCTATCACCATAAATGAGCCCAGTTTTACCCTTTGGAAGATGATACACCAGAAAGGCCTGAATACATTTAATACAACGTGGGATTAATAATGAATTCTCATACCCATGTGAAAACCTTTGTTTCTTAGTTTAGTTATGTACCAAGATCATCCTTCATGAGGAAAACTTATTTTCTTATTTGTAGAAAACTTAACCTTCTGCTGATTAACAATTAATTGGGCGTGTCTCCCATATGGCTATGGAGATTAATGGGGTTTCCTATGAATGAACAAGGACTGGATAATTATCAAGGCAGCTACTTTCTTATTCATCAATTGGAGTCCTGTCCAGTAGTCTCTCCACACCCCAAGGGATTTTTAAAATTATCTTAATAATTTTTTGATGACTTATGAAAACCTGATCATGACATTTAATACATTATATTTGAACAATGAGAGACTCTCTGATTATAATACATAAACAACAATATGCAAAAATGCAAAAAGAAAGGAAAGAAAAGAAGAAAAAAGAAAAAAATTGTTGAGCTCCAACAGAAACAGCTGATAAATAGAAAAACAAACAGATACACTGACAATGAGTTTACACACTCAGAGTGCACTCAAATATATTTTTTGGCCAAATTAACTTATACAACTCTTTGATAATTTTAGATGTCTGTAGTTATAAATAGACTAGTCAGAATTTTTTGTAGGTCACTTAGGGGAGATCTGTTACAAGAAATATTGGTAGGAACAAAATCTTTTATCGATAATTAAAATGTAATTTTGTATTTTATTTTGTCTTAAGAATGCTGGCAATTTTTGTGTCCCTTTGTTTCACACAGCCTCCAGCTCAGTTGTCTTCATACACTCTGTCACCTACTCAGACCTTCTTTTCCCAATTTTTGGGCACCTCCTGGGCATCCTGAGCCACTTTCTTTAATTGACCACATGTTGCATCTAGCCCCATCTTTGTCTTCCGGCTGTGGAGGGATCTCTGAGGCATCACTGCCACAGGACTGAGGGTCAGCTGCTTCAGAGGTGGAACTGACTCTGTCTCCAGGTCTGGCTCCATAATACAGCTGCACAGGGCACTCTGGCACCCAGATAGGCCATTCAGCATTTTCTGGACAAACACAACCATGTCCACTACCCCAAGTGAGTAGTGGGCTGGGTCCCTTCCATTGTTTAGTATGAAAATCTTTCCAAAGGACCCTTCCCAGCCTCCTTTCCTTTCCCTGATTGAATTATCTTTCTGCTACTGTAGTCCCATCCCTAGTAGGAGTTAAAAATTTAATAGTATACAATGCTAAATGAAATCTATTATGAGGTGTGAATTTTGTAGGGAAGGAGTCCCCCTTTTCTTTTTGTATTTGAATTTTGAGTGTATAGTGAGCATGTTCAAAAATTACTTGATCTTGTGTGTCATAAGGAATTCCCATGATAAGGGAAATGTGAAAAGTATTACAAAATATTTGGAAGGCAACACTTGCATAAGCTGGGTCATTGTCTGTCTTAAATGGCTGAGGGCAGGTAAGGGTGCCAAAGGCATCCAAGCAATGAGAAATGACATGTTTAGCCACTTCAGCAATGTGGGCAGAAGCAAAAATAAATCCTGAGGAAGTATCTTTTGAAACATGGATCCAGCATAGAGAGTCAAATTCAGGAATGTGAGTGACATCCATTTGCCAGAGATGATTAGGGTGAACCCCTCAGGGGTTCATTCCCATAGGGAGTGAGGGAAGATGTATTATGCATGAACTGCTTACACAATGCCAAAGCATTTTGATGGAAAATGACATGGGAGGCCGAAGCCTGCTGAATGGTATCTGAGGGAGCAACAGTGACAGTAGCCAGCAATCTGTCTATAGTAGCATTTCCCTTAGTCAGATGCCCTGGCAATTGGCAATGTGAATGTAAATGACCAATAAAGCAGGGGACATGACATGACCAAATGGAAAATTGGAGAGTGTGAAATAAATGAAAAAGATCTTCCTGGTTAGTGTGAATGGTGGCAGTTTCAATATGACTCATCACACCACAAACATAAGCTTGGTCTGAAAAGAGGTTCATTGGAGTGGATGAGTGACCTTGTAAGGCCCAGATAACAGCCTGTAATTCAGTGTTTTGCACAGAAGAAAAACCTGTATCCTGTATTCGGGAAGAGGAGGCCTTAACATAACCTCTCCTGCCCGAAGAGGAGCCATCTGTGAAAACAGAGACCCCTCCTGCTAAGGGAACTGAGCTTATTTTTGAATGGAAGACAAAGGGTGTGAGGGAAGCAAATTGAATGAATTAGTCTGGAGGATAATAACAATCAGTAACACCAGGGAAGTTAGCTAATGTGGTTTGTCAAGAGGACAAAAATTGCCATAACCACTGTTGTTGAGTAGAAGAAAAGGGAACAATGATAGGTTGCACCTCACAACCAAAAAGCTGAATAGCACGCATCTGCCCAGGCTCGATCAGTCCTGCCATAGCATCATAAAAGGGAATAATGGCTTTATGTGGAACATGTGGCATATGTAGCCATTGTAAAGTGTCCTGAGACTGCCAAAGGAGCCCTGTGGGCATATGTTGAGTTGGGCAAATAATTAAAACCATTGGCGAAGACGGATCAACTCAAGAGTGTTCAGCATTAGAGAGAGCCAGATCAACTTTGCTTAAGGCAGAAGATTCGAGCTGTGACACAGCAAAGTTCCTCTGAGCTGAAAGGTGGAAGCTGCCGCTTGTGGTGCAGTTAATGTTATTGGTTTTACCTTGGGCAGCTGTGAAACTGAAGCCACAGAGAAACACTCCTCTAGTGGGGAAAGGTCTTTTCTGCCCCTCACCATTCCTTCCTTATCTGACTGAACGAAGCTAGAGGGTTCAAGCTCTTTTGAGGGCGGGAGGGGGCTGTTGTTTTACTATTCATTTTCTGCTCAGGACTTTGTTTTATAATAGTGCTCCAAGCAGAATCCTCTGTGTTTGTCTCAAGAAGAGCAGTAACATTGAGACACTCCCTGATCCAGGGCCACAGAATAAAGTAAGTATGAAAATCCATAACGGAATGAGGATTTACATATACATCTGTTGTGCTTGAGAAACTACTGGCCTCCTGTTTAACAACTGATAAAATCAATACACTTCTCTCCATTTTGATTCTCGTCAGCCAGTTTTGTTCTTTTGGCTCTAGTGAACCCACTGTTCTCTTTGGCTCTAACGAGCCCATTTTTATCTTTGGCTTCTCTGTTTGGCTCTCATGAGCCTTTTTTTTCTCTTTGGCACTAATGAGCCCGCTTTTTTCTCTTTGGACCGAATGAAGCCATTTTCCTCTTTGGGTTCTCTTGAGCCTGTCTTACTCTTTGGCTTCTTTGGTGTATATTTTATACTTTTATCAGCGCACAGCTAGAGATCTCCTCTAAACTGCTCTCTGATGCATTTCCTCATTTCCTGGGTCCCTGTTCGGCACCAATTTCTTCATTCTTTGCAGCTCTCAAAGTTCCCAGGGTGAGGACAGTGAGATGGTGGGGAAAAAGGACAAGAGTCAGAGTACAGAAAACTGAGACCGGATGGAGCCCTTTCTCCTTGTGGGAGAAGTAACGAAGGAAGAAGAAAAAGAAGGAGGAGGAGGAGGAGAAGAAGGAAAAGTAGAAGGATGAGGGGAGAAGGAGAGGGAGGAGAAGGAATGTCCCAAAGGCTGCAGCACATTTATTTATACACTCGGGAGGTTGAATGTCATGTGAAACCCCTCCACCTAATCGTTTATCCATGTGGCTTGCCTCGGGTGCCCAGTGTTCTTGAGAATGGAGCAGCTTATTCATGTGACCTGCTTCAGGCGATCAGTGTGCTTGAGGCCAGCCTTGCTGAGGCCCCACACTCGTGACCTATCTCTAGCTGCAGCCACACCCTACACAGTGACTTTGCTTGAGCCTGAGATTAAGGATGGGGAGCTAATTCCTGTGGCAGAAAAAATTTCAAGGCAATCAAATGTTGAGGCTCTGGCATGGCTGCTGTTGGGGGCTTTTAGCCACATCTATGTTGAGAATGGAGAGCAAAGAGCCCAGCAGAACGATTAAAATGTTGTGAGTTTGGCCAGAAAAGAAGCTCCAGTAAAGCTGTGGACTACAAAGATAGAGCTGAGGAGATCTCCATTGCTGAGAAGGAAGAGGAGAATATGAAAGATGGCCTGAAGTAGATGACCACAAGAAGCAGCAAGTCTCCACCCTTTGCATCCTCAAAACGGCAAAAGTGAAAGACATTGCTTTGAGGAAAAATCTGCAGAGCACCATGTTCCACAATGGCAGCAGCCCAGAGAATTTGTTCCTTGGAATTGGATTCAGAGTGCCCATCAATCTGGGCACTCGACCCCTACAGCCAAGAGAGAGGAAAGCCTAGCTATTGTGCCAACTTGCAGCAGACCTTGGCATCATCCATGTGCTGCTGGTTTTAGATACATGCTGATTGTAAGAGCTATGGGTAAAAAAGGCTTCCACCTTGATTTCAGAAGGAGACCTGCGTGAGCAGGCAGTGTGCCCCTTAGAGGGCAGTGTGTGAAGCTCTGAGGGGGAACCCAAAGGTGCACTGGACATCCCAGAAACTTGGAAAAGCCAGGAACGTGGATCATCTGAGGAAACCTGCAAGGAGGAAGCAGAGCCAGCCTAAGAGAAGCCGTGGGAGCTCTAACCACCAGAAGTGCCACAGGGGCGGTGCCACCTAAGTTCCTTGGAACTCACGACTTGTCACAGATTGCCTCAGATGCTGAACATGGAACTACAGGACCTAATATTTGCCCTATTGGATTTTGGACTTGCTTTGGTCCCATTCCTTTCTATGCACCTGTTTGTAACTTTTGGAATGAAAATGTTTATCTTGTGCCATTGAATGTTGGAAGTGTTTAACTTTCTACTGGTACAGGGGCTTGAAGCTAAGAGTTTTCCTTACATCTCAGAGGAGACTTGGGATGTGGACATTTTAGCAAGGCTGAATCTGTTAGGACTTTGGCAACTCTTGGAGATGCACTAAATGCCATTTAATAAAAGGATGTGTATGAGTCTTTGGAGGGTCAGGGGTGGTATATTATGGTTTGTGTCTACACGTTAAACCAAAGCCTCATGCAGTCATGGGGGTGAAGCTTTTTTGTGGTTGGCTGAATCTACAGTTTGTGACTGATTCATACTGCAAAGGTGGGATTAAGGGTTCTGGAATTAAGACCTGGTGATTCCCAGGTCACTCAACTGAATGAAGTGGCTCCACCCTAATCCTGGCAGTCTGGATAAGAAAAAAGGGGCAAAAAAAGACTGGAATCACCCCTTTGGCTTTTGTGGCTTTTGCAGTATTGCACCTACAAAACTAAGAGCCCGATTAAATATTCCACATTTTCCTTTGATTATTGCACTGTATCTGAAGAGGTTAAGGCAAGGGAAATTACTCTTTTGTAATAAGGATCAAACCCAGGGCCCTGTAATCACTGAGCAACATCATCAACGCTTTATGCTTTTTATTTGAGAAAGGGTCTTGCCAAATTGCCCAGGTTAAATGGGTTTGGTAGTACAGACACGCACACACACACACACACTCACACACACACACACACACACACACACACACACACACACACTACCTTGAGAGGCGGAGGCAAGATGATCATTGTGAGTTAGAAGTCCCCCTAAAAGACAGAGTGAGACCACCTGAAAGAAACCAAAAACAGAATCAAATAAATGTGGGAATTGCTCATGTTGACCTCTGAATTGCAGTCTTCCTGCCTCAGCCTCCCAACGAGCTAGGATTGGAAATATGTACCACTAAGCTTGGCTGAAGCCAAGGAAAATAGTTTTGAACATTACACAGTAATCATGTAAGTATTTCAACACTTACAGAACAGAGTCTACCAGGGAAAATAGCTTTAGCAAAAATGTGTATTAAATTTATCTCACCACTTATACAAGAGCTGCCTCTAGGTTTAGTCAGATGTTGAACGCTTTATGACTCCTTCAACCACCCTAATACCCTATTGTCCTATAGAACACACACAATCAGACTAACATACACTTTGGCTGCAAAGTCAACAGTAGTAAAAAGGATTTGTTTATTTCACCCAAACTGATGGAGACCCTGTCTTGCAACGGAGGTGCAAAAGAAACCAAAAGTCCAAAAGAATTGGATACGGGGTGCTGGAATGAAATTCATTAGTTCCAGAGGCTCCTTGAAGGAGTTGGCGATTGTTCAAGGGTAACAGTGCTTGGTGGTGCGGAGAGGTCCTCCTAGGAGCTCCTTGTATGGGATGCGTTCACACAGCATAGTTCTGAGACTGGTTCTCTTCACAGGCAAATGTGCAAAAGAACCTTCGAGTGTCTCTGCAACACTCTCAGGCGTAACAAGCCAGATGTGACACCACTTTCCCTCTACCTTCCTCCACCCCTTTGGTTGCATCTGCAGTAGGCATTCACAATTTTCACCATGCACTTTTTGCAAATGTAGAAGGAAACCCAGGATGCTAAGAACACGGGCATCATTGCCCTAGAAAAGGGAATGAAACAAGTGTGCTTCTGTAAATATGGAGCTTTCATTTACTCAGTCTATATATCCAAACCCACAGAAGTGTTTTTCCTTCAGAAAGTAAAGAAAATATGAGACAGTTAGGAAATAAAAAGCATTTATTAGGTGTTGGAATTGTGTGAGTACAAAACAAGAGAACAGGCTGAGGGGGATTTCGAATCTATGCACAGTTCCTCCTAGCCTGCTGGGCTCCAGTCCAAGGGGAAGTCAGGTGTGGACTCTCTGATGCTCTACGAAGTAATCGGACCGGGAAAAACTCTTCTTGCAGATCTCGCACATGTAGGGCCGCTCCCCGGTGTGCCTTCTCATGTGTCGCTTCAGCTCATACAAGCGGTTGAATCTCCACTTGCATCCTTGCACATTGCATGCATAGGGCTTCTGGCCTGGAGAGGAGAGACAAACAGATCTTTGTCATTCTGTGGTGTAGGGTGAGGTAGGGATTTTGAAAAGAACAAGGGAAAGGCTAAGTAGGACAAAATGGGAGCGGGAGAGACAGATTGATGGAGCCTGGCAACCAGGGAAGAGGAACAGCTGTAGGCCAGGATGACCTGGAAGAACAAGAGGCAAAGCGTGAAAGAAAAAAAGGAAGAGGAGAACAGACCTAGAGATGTAGCTCAGTGGTAGAGCCAAGCATGTGGGCGAACTTAGCGTGTGAGAGAGGCTAGATTCAAAACCCAGCAAAAGTGCTGGTGGCAACAATGCCCGGTGAGATGAAGGCTCCGTAATCACACCCATCTACAGCCACTTGCCCCTCCCTGGTTCCTGAACACACACTTACCACTGTGCTTGCGCTGGTGGACCTTCAGGTAAGCAGACTTCCAGTAAGATTTCCCACAGTCCTGGTGTGGGCAGACGTAGGGCTTCAAACTCTCAGACTTCTTCAACAGTGGAGAGCTCTTAGTCTGTAGGTTCCCATCCTTTTCTGGGAGTTGTTCCAAGATCAAAGGGGAGCCTGGCAAGTGCAGCAGTCCTGGCTGTGCTGCTACCACAAGCTGATAGCCCACCGTGAGGCTCAGGCCATTGGTGAAGATCACCATCTGATCCCCATTGAGCCTGTGACCATTGCAGGTGTTTCTCATCTGCTTCAAGTAGAGGCTCTGGTCACTAATAGGGGTTGCTGTCACACCCAAATAGATCTGATGACCACTGGGGACTATCACCTGGATCCCAGAGAGTGTCTGATTGTCATGGAGGGTCTTCATCTGACCTCCACACAATGTGCTCATCTGGATGCCATGGAGACTTTGGTCACACCTCAGGTTCTGCATCTGGCTCCCTCCCTGCCACACAGTCACCTTGCTTGCAGAGATATTTGCCTTCTGGCAATCAGGGAGTGATGTCTTTGGGCTGCCCATGACATTGATGTTCTGGTAGCCTGCTGTGGGCTGGACCTGTTCGTGGGATGTCACTTGGCTCTCCTGGTCAAAACTCTCAAGGAGATCATGAAGCATTGCTTCCAGGTCTTCATCTGGGGGTGTTGCTGAATTCTGGGTGAGGACACTCCCGGGGATATCACAAGATCCAGGAGAAATCCCCGTGGGCCTTGAGGGTGGCAATCCTTGTCTCTGGCTTGAGCCCTGCTGGCCACTTTCACGACTGGCCATCACAGGCAAGCACAGGGCAGGCTCAGGGGTGGGCTGGGCTTTCACGTGCTCCTTATAAGGATCAGAGAGGACCCTCAGGAAATCGTCAGTTTCTTCAAGTGTCTCAAAGTAGGGGTTCATCTCTTTGGTATTGCCTGAAGACTGAAGTAGATCTGCAGCTGTGGGATCCTACAAGGAAAACGAAAATGTCAAGACTCCATCCCAGCTCAATTTCTAACTGAACAAACCCCTCTTCTCCATCCCACTGATGCTATCCTACTCCAACCACCCATATCTCTTGCCTGGATGCCTGCAACACCTCTGAGCTGGTTCAGTGCAACTTCCACACACACTGTAAATTCCATGCCAAGCCAATTCTGCCCATGTGACTATCTTTTTGAGGTCTCAATTGTGCAGATGGATGCGTGAGTGCCCAGACTCCCCTGTGGAGAGCTCCTCTCAAAGACTGAGATTAAGTGTGCTGGGATTAAGGCTGGGTGATTGCTGGAGCACTCCACACACTGGATTGGCACAACCCTAATCCCAGCAGTCTCAATAAGATAACAGAGGCAGGAAGACGTTTGTTCCCCCCTTGCCATTGCTCTTGTAGATTTTGCTGTTTTCTATCACCATAAACAGTTGCCCTCTGCCATGCGCCTCCCTGCATAGGACCCAGGAGATCATGGACTAAAAGTTCCACAGATTGTGACCTAAATAATCTTTCCTTCCTTAATTTTGGGCATCAGATATTTTGTCTCAGCAACGAGAGAAAAGTAGCTAAGACACCCCGTCATCAATTCTTGAAAGCTAACTTTTCTGCTCCTCCTCTCTCAACAAAAATACCTATGCTGGCTACGTTCAAAGTGCAGGACTGAACTCTTATTGGATCTGGTGAACTGAGGATACTCAGAGGTTCTCCACTTCAACAGCCTATGCACAGAATTTAGGGGTTGTTACACACAATCAACCTTGGAAATCAAGAGAACTTCCCCTAGACTGCCAGAGGGCACACAGGAAGAGGATACTGAAAGCCACCTGGGAAACAGGGACACTTTCAATAGGTGTTGGCTGAGCTCACCTCCTGTGAAGACACTCCACCATGAGAAGCCACATCACCTAAGATTCTCCAATCAGAAATCAACAGCTTGAAAACTGGAAAGTTCATGAATTTTGAGAAATTGATACATCTCTGTCTGTCTCTCGGTCTCACTCTCTGTGGCTGTCTGTCTGTCTGTCTGCCTGTCTCTCTCCCTCTGTCTCTCTCTGTTTCTGTCTTTCCATGTTTACCTCTGTGTCTATCTTTTTCTCTCTCTGTCTCTCTCTATCTCTGTCTGACCCTCTGTCTCTGTCTCTCTGTCTCTCACCTTGTGTCTCTATCTATTTCCCTCTCTCTATCTGGCTCTGTTCTCTCTCGGTCTCCATCTTTTTCTGTCTCACTCTATCACTCTCAGTATCTCTGTCTCTCTCTGTCTCTCTGCGTGTTGCTCTTCTTCTCTTGCTCTTCATCTCCGTATGTTGCTCTCTGTCACTCTCCCTTTGTGACTCTTTCCCGCAGTTTCTCTCTTTGTCCGTGTCTGTGCCAAACATTAGGAATTGAAACAGGGCCTATTGAATGAGCCACACCTGCTACCCTCGGAATTTTTCTTTTCGATTTTGTGCCAGGGTCCAGCTAACTACCACAGAAGGGGCTCAATTTGCTATCGGCCTCCTTCAGCCTCCCAAGTGCTGGTGTTACAGAAGGCACCACCTCAGTCACCCAGCAAAGCATCAGAGGCCTAAGCTGAGAAGTGATCTGTCTTAGTTCCCATTTGGATAGCTAAGGCAGCATACCCGTCATACAGATGGAAGGGTGGAAAGGTTTATTTAGATCACAGTTTGTAGAGGCTGGCTCCAAGGCACTGTGGCCTGGCACACAGGCATTGCACAGGAGAGACAATTCATGGTGGGCAGAAAGTAGCAAAGCCAGCAAGCAATGGAGGACCAGAACTCATTTATCTTTTCTCTCTTCTCTAAACTCTTTAAGACACATAGCACTCAGAACCTTATTCTTAGAGCAGTTCACCTTCATATTATCCAGACACCTATCTCAGCTTTACACACTCTACCTTTTGGCACCTTGTGAGAAAAGCCGCACGCTTGACTACAGGAGGCTTTGTGAGGACATCTAGACACAAGCCATAACAAGATCCAAGAAGAAACCACCAGGGAAGTGACAAAACCCTTAATGTGAATAAAAGAAAAAGTTTCACATCAGAAATTTATGGGATGCATCCAGGGCATTTCTAAGAGGGAAATTTTTTAACATGTTGAGATAAAGATCTCAAGCCATCAGGCTCACTTTACAAATTAAGAACCTTAGAGCCTAAATTAATTCTAAAGCTAAGGGAAGGAAGGAAATCCAAAAGCTCTGAGGAGAGACTTGAAAATAGAGAAAATGAGTCAGAGCCAATTGTTTTATTTGAAAAAGACATATAAATGTATGTATGTATCTATGTATCTACCTATGTTTTTGTATTGAACACAAGCATCTTGGGAGCATTTCACCCTTGTAATACTAGCCCTTGGGAGGCTCAGGCAGGAGGATTGCAGGTTTGCTTCCTGCTGGGCAACTTAGTGAGATCCTGCCTTGAAATTTCACCCAAGAGAAAGTGCCTCAAAGGAACGAAGCACCTCTGCCTCATCCTGCTGCTCGGCTCAAGTCCCTTGCTACAGTTCCCAAGCCCTCCACCTAGGAGTCTCTGCTCTAGCAGCTATGGACACTGGACCTGTGCGCCAAGCTTTGGCGCTTCAGACTCACCAGAGTGTGGTCCCCGGTCCGCATCCACCCAGGATTCTGCCCAAGTCGAATGGGGACAGCAGAGAGCTGCGCTCAGGGAGAAAGCTGCTCACAGATCACTCGGCTCAGCAGAGAGCAAGAAGTCGCTCTGAGCTTCAGGGTGAACCCTGGGCTTTTATAGGGCCTCTGGTGCTGTGGGCAGGGCTCAAGAGTGCCGCCCGCTGTTGGCCACGCCTTCCGTGGGCGGAGCCACCTCCATGGGCGCGCTTTTCTCCACCAAGCAGGACTTTAGCTGCCTGGCCTTACCTGCTGTAGACACCTGTCACGTCATTCCTCACTTGTTTCCTTTAGGCAACTTGGCTCTTAGAGATTCGGGAAATCGTTTTGCAGAAGGGATGGGGTATGTATTCTCTCCTTTTGACTTTCCTGACCTCTGGTCTAATGAGACTTCCTACTCACCCCTCCACCTGCTTTCCATGCATCCGGGTAGAAACCCTGGACTTACAAGTACCGTGCATTCCATTCCACAAGTTTAGTGAAATAAATGTGCTCTTCCATCAGAGGCCCCAAATTTGTGTGTACATATGTAAATAGGGCTGGGTTTGGATGCCCAGTTTTTAATCCCAGGATCTGGGAGTCTTGGACAGGTGGATTGCTGGGAGTTCCAGGCCAGCCTTACATATATAGCAAAGATAATGCCAGCCCGAACTGCACCCTGAGATGGATGTCACCAAAATCCAAGTGAAATCCATGACCACTGACTCATGTGGGATGACCAGAAATGTCATTTTTTCAAGCTCCAACTCAAGATATAAACATATAGTGGGCACCCCGACTGTAACCTCCTTTTCCAATTCAAATCAAGATTGTCCTCTGTGTAGTCACTCATGAGGGCAACTCTCTTCTGCTTCCTGTCTCTGAGATAGGTGGGAAGGCGAGTGGCTGGCTGCATAGGGTGTGGTGACAGATAATAGGGGCAAGGTTGGGGGAGCTGGGGGTGAAGCTGGCCACAACAGCACAGCACTGCCTCCCTGTGTTCTGTGTTCTTCCAAGGTCTCTTCCATTGAAGGTTACACGGCTGCACCTCCATGCTTGGTCCTGTGCAGTGCCGGGAGAAGCACCCAGTACCAAGTACCTTTGCTGCACAGGGCACTGAGGCCTGAGGCCTTGACCCAAACGAGGTCTACTTGGCGCCTGTATTGTCCAGCAGGTGATGAGTAACAGAAGAAAACTTTGGCCTTGGAATGCCGTGGATACCAAATTCCTCCCATTTCCAACGAGTGAAGTACCTGTATTCTCAAATGCCCCAGGCTTTTGCCCCCAGGTGTGTGATGTACAGCGGGAGAAGTGAGACATGTTCCACAACCCCACACTTTTGTCTGTGGATTTGACTGTTGGTCTGTTTGGCTCTCCCTCTAATTCAGGTTGCCCTTCAATGCAGTATGTGGCACAGGTTGCCCTCAAAATCACAGTGTTCTTCCCACCTCAGCCTCCTGAATGCTAGGATGAAATGCACGAGCCACCTCTCCTGGCTCAAAACCACCCTCTCAAAAACAAAAACAAAACCAAAAAGAAAGGAAACAAAGCCAAACAAAATTCAACCAAAAAGACACATTTCTTGAAGTATGATCGGTATCCCAGAAATTCTATGCTTCTGTTATTAATTAGCTGGGCTGTGCTGTCTGCCCCAATAAAGCCTCAGGATCCCGCAAGCTGTGTGCTGTCACCACCCTGACAAGCAGCGCCAGTGTGTTTGTGAGCAGAAGATGGTGGAGCTCTTGGAAAATGAGGCAGCCACAACTACATGAGAGGTGTAGCAGAGAACTGTTTGGGATCAGCTGGTCAACTCTTCAGTCTATTTGGATGAGGCCTCATTGGACAAAGAGTTTTGACTAAATTGTGCAGAGAGAAGCCCAAAGCAAGGCTGTTTTTCTGATTCAATGTCATTTCTGCTATGGCAATAGGATCATTCAGAAGAGATGAGAGATCAAACAATGCGTTATTCCCGTGGAAAATGTTCCTGTGGCTTCATCAGTGAAGGGGTAGTTTTACAGAGGGTACATATTGCTGAAGGCTGGGTGATCCTGTCACAGTATCCTTCATGAGGGCTTCTAAACCATCCAATGTGTGCTTTAGTGAGTGACCAGAGTGGCCAAGAGCAAACAAATAGAGCAGAAAAGAGAAGGAAAAAATGAGGAAAAATCCTGCAGAGTGGACTTACCTCTTACCTGGTTCACCAAAAATATGTGAATGTGTGTGTGTGCCTCTCTGTGTGTGTGTGTGTGTGCGTGTGTGTTATTCCAGTATTGGAAGTGTATTGGACAAAGCATGGAGCAGAGCATATAGAAGTGGAGGAGGAAGCATATATTTAGTAGCAAAGTGACACTCGAGGGGAAGGCAGAAATAGCTCAGGATGCTGAAGGAGCCCCGTGTCACAATCTCTATGTGGTGTGTGCAGGGTGTGGGTATGCAGCTCTTTACACTGGTATGGAGATGCTCTCCAGGCAGGGGCCAGTGTCTAATAAACACTTGCGCATATGTAGGGTATTTTCATCCCCATATAGACATTTGTTAAGTGTCATGGTGGCCAAAGCCCATCAGGAATAGGGTCAAACCACAAGAAAAAGAAGACTAATAATAATCATAGAATTTTGGGTCATTTTTTCATTTGAAAATATTGAATAGATGAGCCAGGCTGTGAAGGTCATGCCTGTAATCATAGCACTGGGCAGGGTGGGATATGGAACTTGCCATGAATTCGACACCAGCCTGGGCTACACAGTCAGTGGAAGGCAGCCTCAAGTACGCCAGCAAATAGTGCATCAAAAAATACAAAGAAAAACAGCCACAGAACAATATTCTACAGGACATGCATCCCCAGGCATGGCTGAGTCCTTACAATGATTTCTTTCTTTTTGTTACAGCTATACCAGTTATATACAGCTACACCAGTTATGGCCCCAGTTATATTGCAAAATGGCACTTCTTTGTAGGCAAGTGTGGGGCTGCATGCCTCTGGTCCAAACCCAAGTGGCTGAGGGAAGTGGATTTCCAGTTCATGGCAACCTGGGCTTCTTTGATGCAGAACCCTAACTGCACATGTCCGAGCTTGAAAGTTCTGTTCCAATTTGAGATCCTACACTTCCTTTTCTGCACATCTGCTATCCAGTTGATAACAACCTCCCCAAAGCCACCATCTGGAGAGTCTTACTTCATTTTTATTTCAGTACTACTGACTGAACTCAGGGACTGCACACCAAACTGCACTCGTATTCCCTTGCCATTTTATTTGGACACAGGGTCTCATCAAGTGACTTGATTGTCCAGGTTGGGCTCCAAGTTGCATTTTGACTGACTCAGTCTACCAGGTTACTGGGAATTAGCCATGTGCCTCCATGGCCAACTCTGTCTTGTCTGTTCTGTGAGCCTTTTCCCGCCTCTTCTCCTGCTCCTGTCAGACCAGTACTCTGAATTGTTCCATGAATGTAGACTGAATTGTTCAGTCTACACTGCCCAGGCACTATATGATGATCATCCTTATGCTTTCTTATCTGTGCATTATGGTTTTTGTCTACACGTCCTCCCAAAAACTCACGCTGTGCAGATGGGCAGGCTTTTTCTCAGGTAGCTTAATCTAGATTTTGTGACTGATTCTTTGTGAAATGGTGGGATTAAAGTTGCTGTGATTAAGGCTGGGTGATTTCTTGATCACTCAAATGATGGTCTTGGACAGACATCACCCTAATGATAGCAATCTGGGTAAGTTGAAAGGGATGGAAACAGGCTCAATGTAGAAACATGCTCCATCCTGTTCAGCTCTGGAAGTTTCAGGGTGAGAATGATGAGAGGAAGGGAAAAGACGACAAGAGTTAGAATACAGAAAACTCAGGCCAGAAGGAGCCCTCCCTTCTTATGGAAGAAGTAAGGAAGTAAGAATAACGAAGAGGAAGAAAAGGAGGAGGGGGAGAATGGGATGCAGGAGAGCCCCAGTGGATGCAGGACATTTATTTAAAAATTTGGGAGGTTGAATGGCACGTGAAAACTGTCCGCCTAATAGCTTCTCCTTGTGGATTGCCTCATGGACTCTGTGTTCTTGAGCCTGGAGCAGCTTGTTAATGAGACTTGCCTCATGGCCTCTGTGTTCTTGAGCCTGGAGCAGCTAATTCATGTGACTTGCCTTGGGGCCTCTGTGTTCTTTAGGCTGGAGGAGCTTAGTCATTTGACTTGCCCCAGGTGCTCTGTGTTCTTGAGCCTGGAGCAGCTCATTCATGTGACTTGCCTCAGGGCCTCGGTGTTCTTTAGGCTGGAGAAGCTTAGTCATTTGACTTGTCCCAGGTGCTCTGTGTTCTTGAGGGTGGAGCAGCTTATTCATGTGACTTGCCTCAGGCGCTCTGTGTTCTTGAGGCTGGCCTTGCTCCAGCCTAGAACTTGTGAACTACCTCCAGCTTCAGCTGCTCCCCATATATCCCAGTTTACTGTTTTTTAGTTACAAGCTATAGGTGCTCAGTTGGAGTTGAAGGAGCTGTGTTTCGAGGATTCTATAAAAGACCCATTTAATTTTGAATGCTTATTTTTCTTTACTTTTCTCTTCTTTTTTTTTCTTTTTTCTTTTTTGTACGATGTATTGAACTCAGGACCTTGCACTTGCCAGGCAGGTGCTGTGCAGTTGAACTATATCCCCATCTTAACCCTTTTCATTCTAGATGAATTTACTTGATTTTGGCTAAAGATTCCCAGCCCAAAGATTTTAAGGCCCTGTATAGAGCAGTTAAATCCTACACAGCGCATATCCCAGAAGAGTGATCAGTTACTAGTGTTGATGGAAATTGTTTTATACTTCTTGCAGGCATACTTTTCTGCTGGATGTTCGAGATCAAATTAAGGTTGAGAGCTCTGTTAATCAATTTTTGCTATTTATCAATGTTAGTTAAATCTCCTCAGGATTTACCTCGCAGGCATGAACAGCACCGCTAGCTCTTCAGTGTGTATCAACCATCTGGATGAGTCACAGTCATTGCTTGATGAACTTGCTTTCTGTAAAACTTGGGAGACCTTTTTCTCCTAGTGACTCTCCTTAGGCACACTATATGGCATAGATGTCTAGCCTCTGCGGTCCTACAACCTTCTCCATCAGGAGTTTGTATAACTCACCAGAGTTGCTGGATGTCACTGAACAGATTCCCTCATGTCCTGGGTCCTCATTGACCTCAAAGAGCTGGGGTCAAAATATTGGCTGTCCTCTTAGCCTCCCTATTTCTCTACTTTCTGGGCCCCATACTTCAGTCGTTGAACATCCAGAAGAGAAGGGTAATGACATAACATTTTGTAAGGGTGTCAGTGAGCTTAATATTACCATGGTATCTGAATGTGAGACAGCTTGGAACATAAATTGGAACTGTTATTTTCTAACAACCATGGATTTTCTAATAGTTGAATCTTTGTAGAATGCTAACAGGCAACAATTGTATAATTTCACATAGAACATTGAAATCAAAACCACACATAACATTGTAGCATGACAATCACAAGGACTCTTTTGTGACATACATAAATTTACAGTTTGACATCCCTCTTTTTATAAATCATCTCTATCTAACACACAAGACATTTTAACTAACTCGTTGACTTTTAATGGGACGTCACCAAAAATATTTGTGTCATTATCTGGGTCGCTTCATATCCTGACATCTCTAAGTATAGTAGGGCATCTACAGCATATACTTCAGGTAAGTTTTTGTTCTTATTACTGACTGGTGACTTCATGTTGGCTTGACATGAACCTCCTTTCACAAGTAAATGGAGCACAAAAGAAAGGCAAATGTCTGAATCTGAAAGAAAAGGTCTATCACCATAAACAACCCCAGTTTTACATTTTGGAAGGTGATACACTTGGAAATCATGAATAGATTTAATACAGCCTGAGATTAATAATCATTTGTTATACCCAATAATCAATTGTGAAAAAATTTAGCTTCTTAATTTAGTTTTATACACAGATCATTTTTCATCAGAAAACCTTACTCTATTATTTCTAGAAAATTTAACCTTCTGCTGATTAACAATATATTGGGTTGTCTCCCAGAAGGGATGGAGATTAGTGGGACTTCCCATTAATGAACAAGGACTGGATAATTATCTAGGCAGCCGCTTTCTTCTTCATCAATTGGAGTCCGGTCCAGTAGTCTCTCCTCAACCCAAGGGATTTTGAAAATTATCTTAATAGTTTTTTGACAAAGGATGAAAACCCAACCATGATTTTTTTTGTGTGTGTGTGTGGGCTCAGGGTGTCGAACTCAGGACCTCACGTGCCAGCAGGCACCCGTGCCACTGAGTGATATCACTGGCCCTTTTTTTGTATGTGGATACAGGGATTCAAACTCAGGACCTCGCACTTGCCAGGCAGGCCTTTATGCCGCTGAGCCATTTAACTGGCCCCTCCAATCATATTTAACACATTATTTCTGAAAATTGAGAGACTCTCTAATTATAATACATAAACAACCATACACATTACATTTACAGAACCAACTTAGCATCATTTTGACCTGGTGGCCACCCGGGTGGAAGCATATCAGACAAAGGCTCCAAAAATCCCAAAATTCAAAAAGAAAGGAAAGGAAAGGAGAAAAACAAAAAAAATGGTTGAGCTCAAAGAAAAACAGCTGATAAGTAGACAAACAAACAGATATGTAGTCAATCTGTTTACACACTCAGAGTGCACTTAAATGTATATTTTGGCCAAATAAAATTATACAACTCTTTTAAATGTTTAGATGTTTGTAATTATAAACAGACTAGGCAGAATTTTTGTAGGTCAATACGGAGAGATCCTTCACAGGAAAATTTGAAAGGAACAAAACCTTTGATCTATAATTAATAGACGATGTTGTATTACCACGAGGGCAGTATGTTATGCTTTGTGTCTACATGTCAAACCAAAGTATCATGCAGTCATGGGGGTGAGGCCTTTTCAGTGTTGGCTGAATCTACAGTTTGTGACTGAATCATGCTGCAATGCTGGGATTAAGGGTTCTGGGATTAAGGCCTCGGGATTCCCAGATCAGTCTACTGACTGAAGTGGCACAGCCCTAATCCCAGCAGTCTGCATAAGACAAAAGGGGCAAAAAGAGACTTGCCCCACCCCTTTAGCTCTTGTGACTTTTGCAGTATTCCACCTGCAGAACTAAGAGGCTGATTAAACATTCCCCATTTTTCTTTGATTACTGAACCGTATCCGAAGATGTTAGCACAGGGGAAACTACTGTTTGGTGGTAAGGATCAAACCCAGGGTCCCATTACCATTAAGAACATCATCAACACTTCACAGTTTTTCATTTGAGAAAGGGTTTTGCCAAAAGCCCAGGCTAAATGGTTTGGTAGCACACACACCCACACACATACCACCAGGAGAAGGGGAGGAAGGGAGATCACTGTGAGTTAGAGGTCTCCCTGAACAACATAGTGAGGAAACCTAAAACAAAATGAAATACATGAGGGAATTCCCCCTGTTGACCTCACACTTGCAGTCTTTCTACCTCAGCCTCTCAACTAGCTGGGATCACAAGTGTGCACCACCACCCTCCGCTGAGGCCCAGGAAAATAGTCTTCCACATTACACAGTACTCATTGTATTTCAACACTTACAGAACAGAGTCAACTAGAGAAAAGAGCTTCAGCAGAAATGTGTATTAAATTTATCTCATCACTTATGCAAGAGCTGCCTCTAGGATTAGTCGGATATCAAACACTTGGTGACTTCTGCAACTGCCCTAATGCTATACTGTCCACTAGCACACACACAGTCAGACTGACTTACACTTTGGCTGAAATTCAGCAGTAAGGAAAAGGACTTCTTTATTTCAAACAAAATTTTGGAAACCCTGTCTTGCAAACGAGGATCCAAAGAAACCAAGAGTCCAAAAGGAGTGGATAGGGGCTGCTGGAATGAAATTCATTAGTTCCAGAGGCTCCTAGGAGTTCGCAATTGTTCAAGAGTAACAGTGATTGGTGGTTGGGAGATGTCCTTCTAGAAACTCCCTGTATGGGATGCGTTCATACAGCAGAGTTCTGAAACTGGTTCTCTTCACAGGAAAATGTGCAGAGGGACCTTCGAGTGTCTCTGCAACAGTCCTGGCCTAAGGCACAACAAACAAGACGGGACACTACTCTCCTTCCCCCACCCATTTTGTTTGCATCTGTTGTAGGGAATCACAGATTTCACCCTACCCTTATGGCGAATGTAGAGCAAAACCTAGGATGCAAAGCAAATGGACATCATTGCCCTAGAAAGCAGAATGAAACCAGAGTGCTTCTGGAATATGAATCTTTCTATTACTCAGTCTATATATCCAAACTCACACAAGTGTTTTTCCTTGCTTTAGAAAGTAAAGAAAACAAAAGACAGTTGGGAAATAAAAAGCTTTTATTAGGTGCTGGAATTGTGGTGAGTACAAAACAAGAGAACAGGCTGAGGGGGATTTTGAATCTATGCCAAGTTCCTTGTAGACTGATGGGCTCCAGTCCAAGGGGAAATCAGGTGTGGACCCTCTGATGCTGTGTGAGGTAATTGGACTGGGAAAAACTCTTCTTGCAGATCTCACAGGTGTAGGGTCGCTCCCCGGTGTGCCTTCTCATGTGTTGTTTCAGCTCATCCAAGCAGTTGAATCTCCACTTGCATCCTGGCACATTGCATGCATAGGCCTTCTGGTCTGCAACAGAGAGATAAAGAGATCCTTGTCAGGTTGTGTTGAGAGTGAGGGAAGGATTTTGAAAAGAACAATGAAAAGGCTGAAGAGGAGGAAGTGAGAGAGGGAGAGACAGATTGATGGAGACTGGAAGCCAGGGAAAGGGAACAGCTGCAGGACAAGATGAGTGAGAAGAACAAGAGGCAAAGTGTGAAGGACAGTAAGGAAGATTAAAAGAGACCTAGAGATGTGGTTCATGGTAGAGCCAAGCATATGGGAGAACTTAGCGTGTGAGATAGGCTAGACTCCATCCCCAGCAACAGTGCAGGTGGCAACCATGCCCGGTGAGCTCAAAGCTTTGTAATGACACCCATCTAGCTCTACTTGCCCCTCCCTGAGTCCTGAATACGCACTTACCACTGTGGGTGCGCTGGTGGAGCTGGAGGTAAGCAGACCTCCAGTAAGATTTCCCACAGTCTTGGTGTGGGCAGACGTAGGGCTTCAAACTCTCAGACTTCTTCAGTAGTGGACAGCTCTTAGTCTGTAAGTTCCCATCCTTTTGCGGGAGTTGTTCCCGAATAAAAGTGGAGCCTGGCAAGTGTAGCAGTCCTGGGTGTGCCGCTGCCACAAGCTGATAGCCCCCACTGAGGCTCTGACCATTCCAGCTGTTTGTCATCTGCTTCAAGTAGAGGCTCTGGTCACCAATAGGGTCTGCTATCGCACCCCAACAGGAGAAATGATGACACCTGGGGACTGTCATCAGGCCCCCAGAGAGTGTCTGACTGTCATGGAGTGTCTTTATCTGACCTCCAAACAATGTGGTCACCTGGATGCCATGGAAAGTTTGGTCACAACTTAGGTCCTGCTTCTGGCTCCCCGCCTCAGAGACAGTCACCTTGCTTGCAGTGACACATGTCTCCCAGCAACCAGTGACTGATATGTTTGGGGCGCCCATGACATGGGTGTTCTGGTAGTCTGCTGTGGACTGGACCTGTTCGTGGGACGTCACTTGGCCACTCTGGTCAATAATCTCAATGAGATCATACAGGATTCCTTCCAGGTCTTCATCCAGGGCTGTTGTTGAATTCTGAGTGAAGACCCTCCCGGGGATATCACAGGATGCACAAGTCATGCCCGTTGGCCTCCTGGGTGGCATCCCTAGACTCTGGCTTGATCCCTGCTGGCCATTTTCATGACTGGCTGTCAGAGGCATGCAGAGGGTTGGCGCTGGTGTAGACTGGGCTTTCACATGCTCCTTATAGGGATCAGAGTAGTCCCACAGGAAGTCCTCAATATCTTCAATTGTCTCAAAGTAGGCGTTCATCGCTCTGCTATTGCCTGAAGACTGAAGTCGATTGTCAGCTGTGGGATCGTACCAGGAATATCAGAAGGTCAAGGTTATATCCAGGCTCAAATCCTGACTATACACACCCCTCTTCTCTTCCTTCAAAAAAGGAAGCACCTCTACCTCACCCTGCAGCTCGACTCAAGTCCCTTGCTACAGTTTCCAATCCCTACATCTAGGAGTCTCTGCTCTAGCAGCCATGGACCCTGGACCTGTGGGCCAGATCTGAGGTGTTTCAGACTCACCAGAGTGTGGTACCAGGTCCGCACCCACCCAGGATTCTGTCCAAGTCGAATGGGGACAGCAGAGAACTGCGCTCATGGAGGAAGCTGCTCACAGAGCACTGAGCTCAACAAGGAGCGAGAAGTAGAGCTTTAGCATGCGATCAAGGCTTTTATAGGGCCTCAGGCACAGTGGGAAGGGCACAAGTATCACGCCCACTGTCGGCAACACCTTCTGGGGGCAGAGCCATCTCCACTGGAGCGGTTTTCTCCACCAAGCAGGACCTTATCTGTCTGTACTTACCTGCTGTAGACACCTGTGATGTCATCCCTCACGGGTTCCCTTTTGGCAGTGTGGTCCTCAGAGACCCGGGAAATAATAGTGCAGAAGGGAAAGGCTATGTGTTCTTCTCTCCGTTTTGACTTTCCTGACCTCTTATCTAATGAGACTTCCTCCGTGCCCTTCCACCTCCTCTCCATCTATCCCCATAGGACCCTGGGCCTTGCAAGCATGTTGCATTCCATTTCACAGGTTTGGTGAACTAAATCTGCAGTTCCATCAGAGGCCCCAAAGTTGTGTATACATATGCAATTAATGCTGGGTTTGGAGGCCCAGGCTTTAATCCCAGGATCTGGGAGACTTGCACAAGTGGATTGCTGGAACTTCCAGGCCAGCCTTGCATATGTAGTGAAGGCAAGGGCAGCCAGAACTGCACCATGAGACGGATGTCACCAAAATCCAAGTGAAATCCATGACCACTGACTCATGTGGGATGACCAGAAATGTCATTATTTTCAAACTCCAACTCAGGATTCAAACATGTAGGGAGCACCCTCTCTGTAACCTCCTTTCCTAATTCAAATCAAGATTGTCCTCTGTATAATCACTCATGAGGGCAGCTCTCTTCTGGGTCCTGTCTCTGAGATAGGTAGGAAGGCAGGTGGCTGGCTGCATAGGGTGGGGTGACAGGTAGTAGGGGCAAGGTGGGGAGAGCTGGGGGTGAAGCCGGCCACAACAGGACAGCACCGCCTCCCTGTGTTCTGTGTTTTTCCAAGGTCTCTTCCATGGAAGGTTACACGGCTGCACCTTCATGCTTGGTCCTGTGCAGTGCCTGGAGAAGCAACCAGTACCAAATACCTTTGCTGCACAAGGCACAGAAGCCCGAGGCTTTGACCCAAATGAGGTCTAGTTGGCACCTCTATTGTCCAACAGGTGATGAGTAACAGAAGAAAACTTTGGCCTTGGAATGTCCAGGATACCAAATTCCTCCTGTTTCCAACGAGTGAAGTACCTGTATTTTCAAAGGCCCCAGGCTTTTGCCCCCAGGTGTGTGATGTATAGTGGGAGAAGTGAGACATGTTCCGCAACCCCACACTTTTGTCTGTGGATTTGACTGTTGGTCTGTTTGGCTCTCCCTCTAATTCAGGTTGGCCTTCAGTGCAGTATGTTGCACAGGTTGCCCTCAAATCACAGAGATCCTCCCGCCTCAGCCTCCTGAATGTTAGGATGACATGCACGAACCACCTCTCCTGGCTCAAAACCACCCTTTAAAAAACAAAAAGAAAACCAAAAAGAAAGGAACAAAGTCAAACAAAATGAAACCTAAAAGACACATTTCTTGAAGTATGATCGCTATCCCAGAAATTCTATACTTCCGTTTTGTAATTAGCTGGGCTGTGCTGTCCGCCCCAATAAAGCCTCGGGATCCCGCAAGCTGTGTGCTGTCACCACCCTGATAGGCAGCGCCAGCGTGTTTGTGAGCAGAAGATGGTGGAGCTCCTGGAAAACGGGGCAGCCACGACTACATGTAGAGGTGTAGCCAAGAACTGTTTGGGAGCAGCTGGTCAACTCTTCAGTCTAGTTGGATGAGGCCTCATTGGACCAAGAGTTTTCACTAAGATGTGCAGAGAGAAGCCCAAAGCAAGGTCATTTTTCTCATTCAATGACGTTCTTGGTTATGGCAATAGGATCATTCAGAAGAGATTAGAGAGCAAACAACATGTTATTTGCATGGAAAATGCTCCTGTGGCTTCATCAGTGAAGGCGGAGTTTTACAGAGGGTACATACTGCTGAAGGCTGGGTGATCCTGTCACATTATCCATCATGAGGGCTTCTTAACAGTCCAGCATGTGCTTTAATGAGCGAACAGAGTGACCAAGAGCAAAAAGTGGCTCAGAAAAGAGAAGGAAACAATCCAGAAAATTCCCCCTGAGTGAACTTACCCCATGCCTGGATCACTAAGAGATGTGTGAGTGTG
This sequence comes from Erethizon dorsatum, assembly GCA_028451465.1. Classification (NCBI taxonomy): domain Eukaryota; kingdom Metazoa; phylum Chordata; class Mammalia; order Rodentia; family Erethizontidae; genus Erethizon; species Erethizon dorsatum. The sequence goes on along the minus strand of CM051827.1, from coordinate 99,387,781 downwards.
TGTGTGTGTATGCTTCTGTGTGTGTGTGTGTGTGTGTGGGTGTGTGTATGTGTGTGTGTGTTAGTCCTGTATTCGAATTATACTAGACAAAGCATTGAGCAGGGCATGTAGAAGTGAAAGTGGAATCATACATTTAGTAGCAAAGTGACACTCGAGGGGAAGGCAGATATAGCTCAGGGCTCTGGAGGAGCCCTGTGACATTCTCTACGTGGTGTGTGCAGGGTGCAGGCAGGTAGCTCTTTACTTTGGTATAGTAATGCTTTCCAGGCAGGACCTAGTGTCTAATAAACACTTGCCCGTAGATAGGTGATTTTCATCCTTCTATGGACATTTGCCAAGTGTTATGGTAGCCAAAGCCTATCAGGGATGTCGTCAAATCACAAGAAAAAGAAGACTAATAATAATCATGGAGTTTTGGGTCTCTTTTTCATTTGAAAATATTGAATAGAAGAGCCATGCTCTGAAGATCATGCCTGTAATCATAGCCCTGGGCAGGTTGGGACATGAAACTTGCTATGAATTCGAAACCAGCCTGGGCTACACAGTCAGTTCAAGGCAGCCTCAAGTACATCAGCAAATGGTGCATCGAAAAAGAAAAAGAAAAACAACCACAGAACAATATTCTACAGCACAGGCATGACTGAGTCCTTGCAATGATTTCCTTCTTTGTGTTACATTACACTACCGGCTACATTCTACACTTAGTCTAGTGGCCCTTTGTATTTTTGATCATGAGACTGTATCTCCTTCAGTTGCCTAGGCTGGTCTTGAACTTGCATGCTTCCTGCTTCAGGCTCACATGTCCCTGCATGAACCTCAATAGCTTGTAGAGTAAAATTTGGTAAGTATGTGTCAATCTCTCTCTCTCTCTCTCTCTCTCTCTCTCTATCTCTCTGTTTCTATCTCTGTCTCTGTGTCTCTGTTTCTCTCTTTCTCAGGTTCACCTTCACTGCTCAATATCGTATCCTTTCCCGTCTCATTGACTCACATCCCTACATATTTTTTGTTAGTTTCTAAACAAACTCTTGCTAATCCCTAAATTCTCCTGGTTAGAATTCAACATGTGATTGTCTTATCCAGCCTCCAAGAATTCTGGGATTATAGGTGTGAATGACCATGGCCAGGTGGTGTTGTCTCTGGTCTGGATTCTGACTCATGCAATCGGAGGGTGTTTGCTGTGTCATGAAAGGAAATGGTGTTGAGCGTGCAGTATTGCACAGCATCTTAGTATACTGCACTTTACCAAGTCTACAAATGAATATATTAGCCTTTACATAAAGATGCCATTCTGGGCTTTCGTGATTTATATCATGTGAAATCCTGGGTTGATTGCTGTTTTGTTTTAGTGACATTTGAGGAAAATGATATGAGTTTCCAGTGGAGGTGTCTCTATGTTAGTATTTCTCATCGTACATTTCATGAGGTCTAGACACTTATCTACAGATTCATTTTATGCAATGTTTATCTGGATACTCCTGGACATGCATAATGTAGAGAAAATTTTTTTGGTGGGGGAGATATTCTTAACGGCCATGGCAGCTATAATTTGGTTCCGGATTGTCTTCATCAGGTCCCCATTTTGAAAGCGGGGTCCCTAGCCCAGGCTGCTATTGTGAAGGGCTGAAGCTCTTAGAAGGTGGAGCCTTGAGCAAGGAAATTAGATCATTGGGAGAGGCACTTCAAAGGGACTATGGTGCCCAGCCTTCTTTTCTTCTCAGTTTGATTCTGAGCTATATGCTGAGGGGTTTCCTCTGTCATCCTCTCCCACCGTCGGCCACTGCTTCGTCACAGGCCCCAAAGAGATGGAGCTGACCAACCACAGAGTGAAACCTACATAACTATGAGCCCAAATAAACTTTCCCCATTTTGGGTTAATTGTTGCACTCTATCCTAAGGGGTTAGCACAAGGGAAATTTCTCTTTGGTACAAGGGATCAAACCCAGGGACCGTTTACTACTGAACATCATCCTCAATGCTTTGCAGTTTTTATTTTGAGAAACACTCTTGCGAAATTGCACGGGCTAAATGGGTTTACTGGCACACATATGCACACACAAACACACACAGACACACACACAGACACTCATACACCTCTTTGAGAGGTGGACGCAAGAAATCAACTGTGAGTTATAGGTCCCCTTGAACGATATAGTGAGACCATCTGAATGAAACATAAAACAAAATCAAATAAAGAAGGAATTACTCATGTTCACCTCATTCTTGCAGTCTTCCTGCCTCAGCCTCCCAACGAGCTGCAATCGCAAGTGTGCACCACCACCCACAGCTGAGGCAAAGGAACATAATTTTCCACTTTACACAGTACTCATGGAATTTCAACACTTACGGAAAACAGTCCACCAGAGAAAATAGCTTTAGCGAAAATGTGTATTAAATTTATTTCACCAGTTATACAGGTGCTGCCTCTAGCTTTAGTCAGATATCAAACACTTCCTGACTCCTGCAACTGCCTTAAGGTTAAACTGTGCTATAACACACACACACGATCAGAGTGACTTACACTTTGGCTGGAAAATCAACAGTAGTACAAAGGACTTGTTTATTTCAACCAAAGTGATGGAGATCCTGTCTTTCAAACGAGGAGCCAAAGAAAGGAAAATGTCCCAAAGCTGTGGATAGGGGCTTTTGGATTGAAATTCATTAGATCCAGAGGCTCCTTCAAGGAGTTAGCAATTGCTCAATGGTAAAAATGAGTATTGGTTTGGAGATGTCCTGTTACAAGCTCCTTGTATGGGATGTGTACTTACAGCGGAGTTATGAGACTGGCTCCCTACACAGGTAAATGCGCACAAGGACCTTCGAGCGTCTCTGCTACAGTGTCAGGCATAACAAACAGGATGTGACAACACTCTCTTTCTTTACCTTCCCCCACCCCTTTTGTTTCCATCTGTGCTAGGCATTCACAACTTTCATCATACACTGTTTGGAAATGAACAGAGCAATTCCTAGGATGCAAAGCACAAAGTTATCATGTGCTCCCAGGGGAATGAGTTTGAGATGTGGCTGGATCCAGAGAGTGTGAGCCTGGGATTCAGTGTGTGATGTTGTGAGAGAGTGTGTGATTCCTTAGCTAGTTCACTCCCTGTTTTAGTATACTCCTGAGTGTAGGTCGTGGGAAAGCCCACCCTGGGGTTGCTCCCTGCCCTAAGGCTGTTTAGCCTGGGTCAAATCGAAGAGACAGAAAGAGGGCTACTCTTCTAGTTTGCTGCTTCACTACTGGGCTGCTTGCTAATTTGCTGCCCTCTGCCGGATGTAATCTGTTGCTCCTCTGCCATGCCAACCTGCCTTGGAGCCAGGCAACTCTGAACTGAAACTTATGTGAACTCGGAGCTACCATCAAACTTTCCTCCTTTCACTTTGGCTGTGGGCTATTTTGCCCCCGCAATGAAAAAAGGAAGCAAAACTGGGCCACTTGGGAATCAGATAGTACCTTGCATCAGACCCTGAAGCCCAAGGTTCTCGATCCAGTGACTTTAGTCTCCAGATCTCTGCTGCGAAACAGCCATTTCTTTTGTGTGTAACCTACTGAGGTCACGGAATTTTATTCTCAGAACCCAAATGGCATGGCCCCAGTTATATTGCAAAATGGCACTTCTTCATAGGCAAGTGTGAGGCTGCATGCCTCTAGTCCAAACCCAAGTGGCTGAGGGAAGTGGATTGCCAGTTCACGGCAACCTGGGCTTCTTTGACGCAGAACCCTAACTGCACATGTCCGAGCTTGAAAGTTCTGTTCCAATTTGAGATCCGACACTTCCTTTTCTACACATCTGCTATCCAGTTGATAACAACCTCCCGAAAGCCACCATCTGGACAGCCTTACTTCATTTTTATTTCAGTACTAATGACTGAACCCAGGGACTGCACACCAAACTGCACTCCTATTCCCTTTCCATTTTGTTGGACACAGGGTCTCATCAAGTGCCTCGATTGTCCAGGTTGGGCTCCAAGTTGCATTTTGACTGACTCAGTCTACCAGGTTCCTGGGTATTAGCCATGCGCCTCCATGGCAAACTCTGTCTTGTCCGTTCTGTGAGCCTTTTCCCGCCTCTTCTCCTGCTCCTGTAAGATCAATGCTCTGAGTTTTGCCATGAGCCTCACCAGTCCACTCTTCAGTTTACAATACCCACGCAACTATATGCTTTTCTAGCTTATGTTTTCCTATCTCTGCGTTAGGTTTTTGTCTACACGTCCACCCATGGACTCACGCTATTCAGATGGGCCGGCTTTTTCTGACGTAGCTTATTCTAGAATTAGTGACAGATTCTTTGTGAAATGCTGGGATTAAAGGTGCTGTGATTAAGGCTGGGTGATTACTTGATCACTGAAATAATGATCTTGGATTGGCTTCATCCTAATCACAGCATTCCGGATAAGTTAACACGGGTAAAAACAGGCTGGATATCTCCCTGCCAGAGTTGCTCTTGTGGATTTTCTGTTTGCTACCACCATGAACTGTTGCCCTCTGCCATGCACCACCCTGCCTTGCACCCCGTAGATTGTGGACCAAATGATCCACAAACTCTGAAATAAATAAACCTTTCCTCCTTTAACCTTGATTGTCAGGTATCTTGTCTCAGTACCAAGAGAAATGTAACCAACACAGAATTCGGTACCAGAGGTATGGGGTCCTTGCTGTGAGTATACCTGACCATGTGGTTCAAGGGCTTTTGGGAATGCCTTTGGCTTTTCTTTGTGGGTTATTCTGTTCAGAGCTCAGAAGAGGAGAAGGCTGATAGGAATCCTGCTTGTATAGACCAGGCCCGGGTGGTTTCTCCTGGGAAGAAGGACTGCATTGGCTGCTGGACTCCAGATGTTGCGTTATGGCTTGGTGTAAAGTTTGTCTGTGTATTGCTCATGTCGAGATATGCTGTATCCTGTTCAGCTCTGGAAGTTTAAGGGAGAAGAAGATGAGAGGATGGTAAAATAGAACAAGAGTCAGAATACAGAAAACTGAGGCCAGATGGAGCCCTCCCTACTTATGGGAGAAGTAAGGAAAGAAGACAAAGGAAGAGGAGGAAAAGAAGGAGGGGGACAATGGGGGGCAGGAGAGCCCCAATGGCTGTAGGGAATTTATTTATAAATTTGGCAGGTTGAATGTCACGTGAAACCTCTTGGCCTAATAGCTTATGCTTGTGGATTGCCTCATGGCCTCTCTGTCCTTGAGGCTGTAAAAGCTTATTCATGTTACTTGCCTCAGGGCCTCTGTGTCCTTGAGGCTGGAGCAGCTTATTCATGTGACTTGCCTCAGCTGCCCTGTGTTCTGGAGGATGGAGCACCTTACTCATGAGATGTACCTCAGGTGCTCCGTGTTTTGGAGGCTGGAGCAGCTTATTCTTGAGACTTGCCTCAGGCGCTGTGTGCTCTTGAGGCTGGCCTTGCTGCATCCTAGAACGTGCGATCTACCTCCAGCTTCAGCCACTCCCAATATATCAGCCTTTACTGTTTTGTAGTTACAAGCTATAGGTGCTCAGTTGGAGTTGGAGGAGCTGTGTTTGGAGGATTTTGTAAAAGACCTTTTTAATTTTGAATGCTTCTTTCCCTTTACTTTCTTTGTTTTAGTTTTTTTTATCTTTTGGTACCAGGAATTGAACTCAGGACCTTCATCTTGCCAGGCAGATGCTATGCAATTGAGCTATATCCCCACCTGAACCCTTTTCATTCTAGATGAATTTGCTTGATTTTGGCTAAAGATTCGCAGTCAAAAGATTTTACGGCCCTGTGTAGAGCAATTGAATCCCACACAATGAATATCCCAGAACAGTGATCAGTTACTAGTGTACCTGGAAATTGTTTTATGCCTCTTGTCGGCATATTTTTCTGCTGGATGTTCAAGACCAAATTAAGCTGAAACCTCTACTAATCAAATTTTGCTATTTATCAAGGTTAGTTAAATCTCCTCAGGATTTACCTCGGAACCATGAACAGCACCTCTAGTTCTTCAGTCTGTGTCAACCATCTGGAGGAGTCACACTCATTGCTTGATGAACTTACTTTCTGTAAAAGCTTGGGAGACCCTTTTCTCCTAGTGACTCTCCTTAGGCACCCAATACAGCATAGATCTATAGCCTCTGCGGTTGTACAATCTCCTCGATCAGGAGTTTGTATAACTCACCAGAGTTGTTGCAGGATGTCACTGAAAAGGTTCCCTCATGTCCTGGGTCCTCATTGACCTCAAAGTGTTGGGGCCAAAATATTGCCTGTCCTCTTAACCTCTCTATTTTTCTAGTTTTTGGTCTCCTTACCTCTGTTGTTGAACATCCAGAAGAGAAGGGTAATGACATAACATTTTGTAATGCGGTCAGTGAGCTTATATAACTATCGTATGTGAATATCGGGCCACTTGGAACATAAATTAGACGTGTTATTTTCTAACAACCGTAGATGTTCTAATAGTTGTATCTCTGTAGAATGCTAACAGGCAACAATTCTATAATGTTACACAGAACGTTTAAAATCAAAACCACACATAACATTGTAGCATAACAATCACAAGGACTCTTTTGTGACATACTTAAATTTCCAGTTTCGCACACTGTTTTAATCAATCATCTCTATCCAACACACAAGAAATTTTACCTAACTCGTTGACCTTTAATGGGATGTCTCTGAAAAAATTTGTGTCATTGTCTGGGCTGCTTCATACCCACGCATCTCTAAGTATAGTGGGGCGTGTATAGCATATACATCACATAAGATTTTGTTCTTATTACTGACTGGTGAGCTCATGTTGGCTTGACATGAACCTCCTTTCACAATTAATTGGAGCACAAAAGAAAGGCAAGTGTCTGAATCTGAAACAAAAGTTCTATCACCATAAAGGAGCCCAGTTTTACATTTTGGAAGATCATCCACTTGGAAGTGATCAGTACATTTCATACAGCATGAGATTAATTATAAAATGTTATATCCATGTGAAAAATCTTTGCTTCTTAATTTAATTTTATACCCAGATCATTTTTCATGAGAAAACCTTATTTTATTAGTTCTAGAACACTTAACCTTCTGCTGATTAACAACATGTTGGGTTGTCTCCCAGAAGGGATGGAGATTAGTGGGGCTTCACATTAATGAACAAGGACTGGACAATTATCTAGGCAGCTGATTTCTTATTCATCAGTTGGACTCCGGTCCAGTAGTCACTCCACATCAGAAGGGATTTTTAAAATTATCTTAATAATTTTTGGATGAATGATGAAAACGTGATCATAATATTTAGCACATTATTTTTGAAAAATGAGAGACTCTCTAATTATACTACATGAACAACCATATACATAACATTTACACAACCAATTTCCACCCGGGCGGAAACATATGAGATAAATGCTTCAAATACCCCAAAATTCGAAAAGAAAGGAAAGCAAAGGAGAAAAAGAAAAAAAATTGATGAGATCAAAGAAAAACAGCTGATAAATAGACAAACAAACAGATACACACACAATCAGCTTACACACTCACAGTGCACTCAAATATATATTTTGGCCAAATAAAATCATAGAACCCTCTTATCATTTTAGATGTTTTTAAGTATAAATATACTAGTCAGAATTTTTTAGTTGAATTAGGAGAGATCCTTTACAGGAAAGTTGGAATGGAACAAACTCTTTTATCTGTAATTAATATATAATTTTATATTACCACAAGGGGAAGTATGTTACAGTTTGTGCCTACGTGTCAAACCAAAGCCTCATGAAGTCATGGGGGTGAGGCATTTTCAGGGTTGGCTGAATCTAGAGTTTGTGACTGAATCATGCTGCAATGCTGAGATTAAGGGTTCTGAGATTAAGACCTGGCGATTCCCACCTCAGTCTACTGAGTAAAGTGGCACAGCCCTAATCCCAGCAGTCTGCACAACATAAAAGGGGCAAAAAGAGACTTGCCCCAACCCTTTGGCTCTTGTGGCTTTTGCGGTATTCCACTAACAGAACTAAGAGCCTGATTAAATGGTCCCCATGTTTCTTTCATTACTGCACCCTATCTGAACATGTTAGTGCAGGGGAAATTTCTCTTTGGTGCTAAGCGTCAAACCCAAGGTCCCGTAACCACTGAGCAACATCATCAACACTTCACAGTTTTTCTTCTCAGAAAGGGTCTTGCCAAATTGCCCAGGTTATATGGTTTGGTAGCACACACACACACACACACACACACACACACACCCGACATGGAGAGGCAGAGGAAAGAGATCACTGTGAGTTAGAGGTCTCCCTGAACAACATAGTGAGACCATCTGAGGAAACCTAAAAGAAAATGAAATAAATGAGGGAATTCCTCCACTTCACCTCACACTTGCAGTCTTCCTACCTCAGCCTCTAAACTAGCTGGAATCATAAGTGTGCACCACCACCCTCAGCGGAGGCCCAGGAAAATAGTTTTCCACATTACACAGTGTTCAAGCATTTCAACACTTACAGAACAGAGTCCACCAGAGAAAACAGCTTCAGCAGATATGTGTATTAAATTGATCTCACCCCTTAGGCAAGTTCTGCCTCTAGGATTAGTCAGATATCAAACACTAGGTGACTCCTGCAACTGCCCTAAGGCTATACTGTCTTATACCACACGCACAGTCAGACTGACTTACACTTTTGCTAGAAATTCAGCAGTAGGGAAAAGGACTTGTTTATTTCAAAAAAAAATTTCAGAAACCCTGTTTTGCAAATGAGGATTCAAAGAAACGAAGAGTCCAAGAGCAGTGGATAGGGGCTGCTGGAATGAAACTCAGTAGTTCCCGAGGCTCCTTGAAGGAGCTGGCGATTGTTCAAGGGTAACAGTGATTGCTATCGCGGAGATGTTCTCCGATAAGCTACTTGTGTGGGATTCGTTCATACAGCAGAGTTCTGAGACTGGTTCTCTTCACAGGCACATGTGCAGAAGGACCTTTGAGGGTCTCTGCAACACTTCTGATCTCAGACATAACAAACAAGATGGGACACTACTCTCCCTCTTGACCGTACCATACCCCTTTCATTTGCATCTCTTGTAGGGAATCACAGCTCTCACCACACACTTTTGGCAAATATACAGAGCAAAACCTAGGATGCAAAGCAAATGGGCATCATTGCCCAAGAAAGGGAATGAAACCAGAGTGCCTCTGGAACTATGGAGCTTTCTATTACTCGGTCTATATATCCAAACCCTCAAAAGTGTTTTTCCTTCCTTTAGAAAGTAAAGAAAACATAAGACAGTTGGGAAATAAAAGGCATTTATTTGGTGTTGGAATTGTGGTGAGTACAAAAAAGAGAACAGGCTGAGGGGGATTTCGAATCTATGCACAGTTCCTCCTAGCCTGCTGGGCTCCAGTCCAAGGGGAAATCAGGTGTGGACTCTCTGATGCTGTGCGACGTGATCGGACCGGGAAAAACTCTTCTTGCAGATCTCACACATGTAGGGCCGCTCCCCGGTGTGCCTTCTCATGTGTCGCTTCAGCTCATCTGAGCGGTTGAATCTCCACTTGCATCCTTGCACATTGCATGCATAGGGCTTCTGGCCTGGAGAGGAGAGACAAAAAGATCCTTGTCAGGCTCTGGTGTGGGGTGAGGCAGGGATTTTGAAAAGAACAAGGGAAAGGCTAAGTAGGACAAAATGGGAGCGGGAGAGACAGATTGATGGAGCCTGGCAACCAGGGAAGAGGAACAGCTGTAGGCCAGGATGACCCGGAAGAAGAAGAGGCAAAGCGTGAAAGACAGAAAGGAAGAGGAAAACAGACCTAGAGATGTAGCTCAGTGGTAGAGCCAAGCATGTGGGCGAACTTAGCGTGTGAGAGAGGCTAGATTCAAAACCCAGCAAGAGTGCTGGTGGCAACAATGCCCGGTGAGATCAAGGCTTAATAATCACACCCATCTACAGCCACTTGCCCCTCCCCGGTTCCTGAACACACACTTACCACTGTGCGTGCGCTGGTGGACCTTCAGGTAAGCAGACCTCCAGTAAGATTTCCCACAGTCCTGGTGTGGGCAGACGTAGGGCTTCAAACTCTCAGATTTCTTCAGCACTGGACAGCTCTTAGTCTGTAGGTTCCCATCCTTTTCCGGGAGTTGTTCCTGGATCAAAGGGGAGCCTGGCAAGTGTAGGAGATCTGGGTGTGCCGCTGCCACAAGCTGATAGCCCCCGCTGGGGCTCTGGCTATTGCTGAAGGTCACCATCTGGTCCCCATTGAACCTCTGACTATTCCAGGTGTTTGTCATCTGCTTCAGGTAGAGGCTCTGAGCAGTAATAGGGGTTGCTGTCGCACCCGAATAGAAGATCTGATGACTACTGGGGACTGTCACCTGGGTCCCAGAGAGTGTCTGATTGTCATGGAGGGTCTTCATCTGACCTCCACACAATGTGCTCATCCGGATGCCATGGAGACTTTGGTCACACCTCAGGTTCTGCATCTGGCTCCCTCCCTGCCACACAGTCACCTTGCTTGCAGAGGTATTTGCCTTCTGGCCATCAGGGAGTGTTGTCTTTGGGGTGCCCATGACATGGATGTTCTGGGAGCCTGCTGTGGGCTGGACTTGTTCGTGGGATGTCACTTGGCTCTCCTGGTCAAAACTCTCAAGGAGATCATGAAGCATTGCTTCCAGGTCTTCATCTGGGGGTGTTGCTGAATTCTGGGCGAGGACACTCCCGGGGATATCACAAGATCCAGGAGACATCCCCGTGGGCCTTGAGGGTGGCAATCCTTGTCTCCGGCTTGAGCCCTGCTGGCAACTTTCACCACTGGCCATCACAGGCACGCACAGGGCAGGCTCGGGGGTGGGCTGGGCTTTCACGTGCTCCTTATAAGGATCAGAGAAGACCCGCAGGAAGTCGTCAATTTCTTCAAGTGTCTCCAAGTAGGGGTTCATCTCTTTGGTATTGCCTGAAGACTGAAGTAGATCTGCAGCTGTGGGATCCTACAAGGAAAATGAAAATGTCAAGACTCCATCCCAGCTCAATTTCTAACTGAACACACCCCTCTTCTCCATCCCACTGATGCTATCCTATTCCAACCACCCATATCTCTTGCCTGGATGCCTGCAACACCTCTCAGCTGGTTCAGTGCAACTTCCACACACACTGTAACTTCCATGCCAAGCCAATTCTGCCCATGTGACTATCTTTTTGGGGCCTCCATGGTGCAGATGGATGTGTGAGTGCCCAGACTCCCCTGTGGAGAGCTCCTCTTAAAGACTGAGATTAAGGGTGCTGGGATTAAGGCTGGGTGATTGCTGGAGCACTCCACACACTGGATTGGCACAACCCTAATCCCAGCAGTCTCAATAAGATAACAGAGGCAGGAAGACGTTTGTCCCCCCCCTTGCCATTGCTCTTGTAGATTTTGCTGTTTTCTATCGCCATGAACAGTTTCCCTCGGCCATGCGCCTCCCTGCATGGGACCCAGTAGATCATGGACTGAAAGCTCCACAGACTGTGACCTAAATAAATCTTTCCTTCCTTAATTTTGGGCATCAGTTATTTTGTCTCAGCAACAAGAGAAAAGTAACTAAGACACCCCGTCATCAAATCTTCAAAGCTAACTTTCCCGCTCTTCCTCTCACAACAAACATACCTATGCTGCTTCCCCAGGCTATGTTCAAAGTGCAGGACTGAACTCTTAGTGGATCTGGTGAACTGAGGATACTCAGAGGTTCTCCACTTCAACAGCCTATGCACAGAATTTAGGGGTTGTTACACACAATCAACCTTGGAAATCAAGAGAACTTCCCCTAGACTGCCAGAGGGCACACAGGAAGAGGATACTGAAAGCCACCTGGGAAACAGGGACACTTTCAATAGGTGTTGGCTGAGCTCACCTCCTGTGAAGACACTCCACCATGAGAAGCCACATCACCTAAGATTCTCCAATCAGAAATCCACAGCTTGAAAACTGGAAAGTTCATGAATTTTGAGAAATTGATACATCTCTGTCTGTCTCTCGGTCTCACTCTCTGTGGCTGTCTGTCTGTCTGTCTGCCTGTCTCTCTCTCTCTGTCTCTCTCTGTTTCTGTCTTTCTATGTTTACCTCTGTCTCCGTCTTTTTCTCTTTCTGTCTCTCTCTATCTCTGTCTGACCCTCTGTCTCTGTCTCTCTGTCTCTCGCCCTGTGTCTCTATCTATTTCCCTCTCTCTCTATCTGGCTCTGTTCTCTCTCGGTCTCCATCTTTTTCTGTCTCACTCTATCACTCTCAGTATCTCTGTGTCTCTCTGTCTCTCTGCGTGTCGCTGTGTCTCTCTTGCTCTTCCTCTCCGTATGTCGCTCTCTGTTACTCTCCCTTTGTCACTCTTTCCCTCGGTCTCTCTCTTTGTCCGTGTCTATGCCAATCATTAGGAATTGAAACAGGGCCTATTGAATGAGCCACACCTGCTACCCTCGGAATTTTTCTGTTCAATTTTGTGCCAGGCTCCCGCTAACTAGCACACAAGGGGCTCAATCTGCTATCGGCCTCCTTCAGCCTCCCAAGTGCTGGTGTTACAGAAGGCACCACCTCAGTCACCTAGCAAAGCATCAGAGACCTAAGCTGAGAAGTGAACTGTTTTAGTTCCCATTGGGATTGCTGAGGCAGCATACCCGTCATACAGATGGAAGCGTGGAAAGGTTTATTTAGATCACAGTTTGTAGAGGATTAGTCTATACATGGCTGGCTCCAAGGCACTGTGGTCTGGCACACAGGCATTACACAGGAGAGACAATTAATGGTGGGCAGAAAGTAGCAAAGCCAGCAAGCAATGGAGGACCACAACTCATTTATCTCTTCTCTCTTCTCTAAACTCTTTAAGACACATAGCACTCAGAACCTTACCCTTAGAGCAGTTCACCTTCACATTATCCAGAAACCTATCTCAGCTTTACACACTCTACCTTTAGGCACCTTGTGAGAAAAGCCCCACGCTTGACTACAAGAGGCTTTGTGAGGACATCTAGACACAAGCCATAACAAGAACCAAGAAGAAACCACCAGGGAAGTGACAAAACCCTTAATGTGAATAAAAGAAAAAGTGCCACATCAGAAATTTATGGGATGCGTCCAGGGCATTTCTAGGAGGGAAATTTTTTTTTAACACGTTTAGGTAAAGACCTCAAACCATCGGCCTAAATTTACAAGACAAGAACTTTAGGGCCCAAATTAATTCTAAAGCTAAGGGAAGGAAGGAAATCCAAAAGGTCTGAGGAGAGACTTCAAAATGGAGAAAATGACTCAAAGCCAATTGTTTTATATGAAAAAGATATATGTATGTATCTATGTAAGTATGTAGCTATGTATGTTTTCATATTAAAATCAGGGAGCTTGGGAGCATTGCACCCTTGTAATACTAGCCCTTGGGAGGCTCAGGCAGGAGGATTGCAGGTTTGCTTCCTGCTGGGCAACTTGGTGAGATCCTGCCTTGAAATTTCACCCAAGAGAAAGTGCCTCAAAGGAACGAAGCACCTCTGCCTCATCCTCCTGCTCGGCTCAAGTCCTTTCCTACAGTTCCCAAGCCGTCCACCTAGGAGTCTCTGCTCTAGCAGCCATGGACACTGGACCTGGGGGCCAGAGCTTTGGCGCTTCAGACTCACCAGAGTGTGGTCCCAGTTCCGCATCCACCCAGGATTCTGCCCAAGTCGAATGGGGACAGCAGAGAGCTGCGCTCAGGGACAAACCCGCTTACAGATCAATGGGCTCAGCAGGGAACAAGAAGTAGCTCTGAGCTTCAGGGTGAACCCTGGGCTTTTATAGGGCCTCGGGTGCTGTGGGCAGGGCTCAAGAGTTCCCCCCGCAGTTGGCCACGCCTTCCGTGGGCGGAGCCACCTCCATTGGCGCGCTTTTCTCCACCAAGCAGGACCTTAGCTGCCTGGCCTTACCTGCTGTAGACACCTGTCACGTCATTCCTCACTTGTTCCCTTCAGGCAGCGTGGCTCTTAGAGATTCGGGAAATCGTTGTGCAGAAGGGATGGGCTATGTATTCTTCTCTCCCTTTTGACTTTCCTGACCTCTTGTCTAATGAGACTTTCCACTCACCCCTCCACCTTCTTTCCGTGCATCCGGGTATAACTCTGGACTTACAAGTACCATGCATTCCATTCCATAAGTTCAGTGAACTAAATGTGCTCTTCCATCAGAGGCCCCAAAGTTGTGTGTACATATGTAAATAGGGCTGGGTTTGGAGGCCCAGGCTTTAATCCCAGGATCTGGGAGTCTTGGCCAGGTAGATTGCTGGGAGTTCCATGTCAGCCTTGCATATGTGGCAAAGGTAAGGCCAGCCCGAACCCCACCCTGAGATGGATGTCACCAAAATCCAAGTGAAATCCATGACCACTGACTCATGTGGGATGACCAGAAATGTCATTTTTTCAAGCTCCAACTCAAGATATAAACATGTAGGGGGCACCCCGTCTGTAATCTCCTTTTCCAATTCAAATCAAGATTGTCCTCTGAGTAGTCACTGATGAGCGCAGCTCTCTTCTGCGTCCTGTCTCTGAGATAGGTAGGAAGGCGGGTGGCAGGCTGCATAGGGTTTGGTGACAGGTAGTAGGGACAAGGTGGGAAGAGATGGGGGTGAAGCCGGCCACAACAGCACAGCACTGCCTCCCTGTGTCCTGTGTTCTTCCAAAGTCTCTTGCATGGAAGGTTATATGGCTGCGCCTCCATGCTTGGTCCTGTGCAGTGCCGGGAGAAGCACCCAGTACCAAGTACCTTTGCTGCACAGGGCACTGAGGCCCAAGGCCTTGACCCCAAGAGGTCTACTTGGCGCCTCTATTCTCCTACAGGTGACGAGTAACAGAAGAAAACTTTGGCCTTGGAATGCCATGGATACCAAATTCCTCCCATTTCCAACCAGTTCAGTACCTGTATTTTCAAATGCCCCAGGCTTTTGCCCTGTGGTGTGTGTGCTGTACAGCGGGGGAAGAGAAAAATATTCTGCAACCCCACACTTTTGTCTGTGGATTTGGCTGTTGGTCTGTTTGGCTCTCCCTCTAATTCAGGTTGGCCTTCAATGCAGTATGTGGCACAGGTTGCCCTCAAAATGACAGTGTTCTTCCTGCCTCAGCCTCCTGAATGCTAGGATGACATGCACAAACCACCTCTCCTGGCTCAAAACCACCCTCTGAAAAACTAAAAGAAAAAAAACAAAAATAAAGGAAACAAAGCCAAACAAAATGCAACCAAAAAGACACATTTCTTGAAGTATGATCGCTATCCCAGAAATTCTATACTTCTGTTTTGTAATTAGCTGGGCTGTGCTGTCCACCCCAATAAAGCCTCGGGATCCCACAAGCTGTGTGCTGTCACCACCCTGACAGGCAGCGCCGGCGTGTTTCTGAGCAGAAGATGGTGGAGATCCTGGAAAACGGGGCAGCCACGACTACATGTAGAGGTGTAGCCGAGAACTGTTTGGGAGCAGCTGGTCAACTCTTCAGTCTAGTTGGATGAGGCCTCATTGGGCAAAGAGTTTTCACTAAGTTGTGCAGACAGAAGCCCAAAGCAAGGTCGTTTTTCTCATTCAGTGACATTCCTGCTTATGGCAATGCAATGTTATGCAATGTTTACCTGGATAGTTATGGACATGGATAATGTAGAGATATTTTGGGGGGATGGGGGAGAAGTTCTTAATGGCCATGCCAGCTATATTTTCGGTCCAGATTGTCTTCATCAGGTCCCCATTTTGAAAGCGGGGTCCCTAGCCCAGGCTGCTCTTGTGAAGGGCTTATGCTCTTAGAAGGTGGAGCCTTGAGCAAGGAAATTAGATCATTGGGAGAGGCACTTCAAAGGGACTATGGTGCCCAGCCTTCTTTTCTTCTCACTTGCATTCTGAGCTATATGCTGAGAGGTTTCCTCTGTCGTCCACTCCCACCGTCGGCCACTGCTTCGTCACAGGCCCCAAAGAGATGGAGCTGACCAACCACAGAGTGAAACCTACAAAACTATGAGCCCAAATAAACTTTCCCCATTTTGGGTTAATTGTTGCACTCTATCCTAAGAGGTTAGGGCAAGTGAAATTTCTCTTTGGTACTAGGGATCAAACCCAGTGCCCGTTTACCGCAGAACAACATCCTCAATGCTTTGCAGTTTTCATTTTGAGAAACACTCTTGCGAAATTGCACGGGCTAAATGGGTTTACTGGCACACATATGCACACACAAACACACACAGACACACACACAGACACTCATACACCTCTTTGAGAGGTGGACGCAAGAAATCAACTGTGAGTTATAGGTCCCCTTGAACGATATAGTGAGACCATCTGAATGAAACATAAAACAAAATCAAATAAAGAAGGAATTACTCATGTTGACCTCATTCTTGCAGTCTTCCTGCCTCAGCCTCCCAACGAGCTGCAATCGCAAGTGTGCACCACCACCCACAGCTGAGGCAAAGGAACATAATTTTCCACTTTACACAGTACTCATGGAATTTCAACACTTACGGAAAACAGTCCACCAGAGAAAATAGCTTTAGCGAAAATGTGTATTAAATTTATTTCACCAGTTATACAGGTGCTGCCTCTAGCTTTAGTCAGATATCAAACACTTCCTGACTCCTGCAACTGCCTTAAGGTTAAACTGTGCTATAACACACACACACGATCAGAGTGACTTACACTTTGGCTGGAAAATCAACAGTAGTACAAAGGACTTGTTTATTTCAACCAAAGTGATGGAGATCCTGTCTTTCAAACGAGGAGCCAAAGAAAGGAAAATGTCCCAAAGCTGTGGATAGGGGCTTTTGGATTGAAATTCATTAGATCCAGAGGCTCCTTCAAGGAGTTAGCAATTGCTCAATGGTAAAAATGAGTATTGGTTTGGAGATGTCCTGTTACAAGCTCCTTGTATGGGATGTGTACTTACAGCAGAGTTATGAGACTGGCTCCCTACACAGGTAAATGCGCACAAGGACCTTCGAGCGTCTCTGCTACAGTGTCAGGCATAACAAACAGGATGTGACAACACTCTCTTTCTTTACCTTCCCCCACCCCTTTTGTTTCCATCTGTGCTAGGCATTCACAACTTTCATCATACACTGTTTGGAAATGAACAGAGCAATTCCTAGGATGCAAAGCACAAAGTTATCATGTGCTCCCAGGGGAATGAGTTTGAGATGTGGCTGGATCCAGAGAGTGTGAGCTTGGGATTCAGTGTGTGATGTTGTGAGAGAGTGTGTGATTCCTTAGCTAGTTCACTCCCTGTTTTAGTATACTCCTGAGTGTAGGTCATGGGAAAGCCCACCCTGGGGTTGCTCCCTGCCCTAAGGCTGTTTAGCCTGGGTCAAATCTAAGAGACAGAAAGAGGGCTACTCTTCTAGTTTGCTGCTTCACTACTGGGCTGCTTGCTAATTTGCTGCCCTCTGCCGGATGTAATCTGTTGCTCCTCTGCCATGCCAACCTGCCTTGGAGCCAGGCAACTCTGAACTGAAACTTATGTGAACTCGGAGCTACCATCAAACTTTCCTCCTTTCACTTTGGCTGTGGGCTATTTTGCCCACGCAATGAAAAAAGGAAGCAAAACTGGGCCATTAGGGAAGCAGATAGTACCTTGCATCAGACCCTGAAGCCCAAGGTTCTCGATCCTGCGACTTTAGTCTCCAGATCTCTGCTGCGAAACAGCCATTTCTCTTGTGTGTAACCTACTGAGGTCACGGAATTTTATTCTCAGAACCCAAATGGCATGGCCCCAGTTATATTGCAAAATGGCACTTCTTCATAGGCAAGTGTGAGGCTGCATGCCTCTAGTCCAAACCCAAGTGGCTGAGGGAAGTGGATCGCCAGTTCACGGCAACCTGGGCTTCTTTGACGCAGAACCCTAACTGCACATGTCCGAGCTTGAAAGTTCTGTTCCAATTTGAGATCCGACACTTCCTTTTCTACACATCTGCTATCCAGTTGATAACAACCTCCCGAAAGCCACCATCTGGACAGCCTTACTTCATTTTTATTTCAGTACTAATGACTGAACCCAGGGACTGCACACCAAACTGCACTCCTATTCCCTTTCCATTTTGTTGGACACAGGGTCTCATCAAGTGCCTCGATTGTCCAGGTTGGGCTCCAAGTTGCATTTTGACTGACTCAGTCTACCAGGTTCCTGGGTATTAGCCATGCGCCTCCATGGCAAACTCTGTCTTGTCCGTTCTGTGAGCCTTTTCCCGCCTCTTCTCCTGCTCCTGTAAGATCAATGCTCTGAGTTTTGCCATGAGCCTCACCAGTCCACTCTTCAGTTTACAATACCCACGCAACTATATGCTTTTCTAGCTTATGTTTTCCTATCTCTGCGTTAGGTTTTTTGTCTACACGTCCACCCATGGACTCACGCTATTCAGATGGGCCGGCTTTTTCTGACGTAGCTTATTCTAGAATTAGTGACAGATTCTTTGTGAAATGCTGGGATTAAAGGTGCTGTGATTAAGGCTGGGTGATTACTTGATCACTGAAATAATGATCTTGGATTGGCTTCATCCTAATCACAGCATTCCGGATAAGTTAACACGGGTAAAAACAGGCTGGATATCTCCCTGCCAGAGTTGCTCTTGTGGATTTTCTGTTTGCTACCACCATGAACTGTTGCCCTCTGCCATGCACCACCCTGCCTTGCACCCCGTAGATTGTGGACCAAATGATCCACAAACTCTGAAATAAATAAACCTTTCCTCCTTTAACCTTGATTGTCAGGTATCTTGTCTCAGTACCAAGAGAAATGTAACCAACACAGAATTCGGTACCAGAGGTATGGGGTCCTTGCTGTGAGTATACCTGACCATGTGGTTCAAGGGCTTTTGGGAATGCCTTTGGCTTTTCTGTGTGGGTGATTCTGGTCAGAGCTCAGAAGACCAGAAGGCTGATAGGAATCCTGCTTGTATAGAACAGGCCCAGGTGGTTTCTCCTGGGAAGAAGGATTGCATTGGCTGCTGGACTCCAGATGTTGTGTTATGGCTTGGTGGAAAGTTTGTCTGTGTATTGCTCATGTCGAGATATGCTGTATCCTGTTCAGCTCTGGAAGTTTCAGGGGGAAGATGATGAGAGGATGGTAAAATAGAACAAGAGTCAGAATACAGAAAACTGAGGCCAGATGGAGCCCTCCCTTCTTATGGGAGAAGTAAGAAAGTAAGAAGAACGAAGAGGAAGAAAAGGAGGAGGGGGGAATGGGATGCAGGAGAGCCCCAGTGGCTGCAGGACATTTATTTAAAAACTTGGGAGGTTGAATGTCACGTGAAAACTGTCTGCCTAATAGCTTTTCCTTGTGGATTGCCTCATGGCCTCTCTGTCCTTGAGGCTGTAAAAGCTTATTCATGTTACTTGCCTCAGGGCCTCTGTGTTCTTGAGCCTGGAGCAGCTCATTCATGTGACTTGCCTCGGGGCCTCTGTGTTCTTTAGGCTGGAGGAGCTTAGTCATTTGACTTGCCCCAGGTGCTCTGTGTTCTTCAGGCTGGAGGAGCTTAGTCATTGGACTTGCCCCAGGTGCTCTGTGTTCTTGAAGGTGGAGCAGCTTATTCACGTGACTTGCCTCAGGTGCTCTGTGTTCTTGAGGCTGGCCTTGCTCCAGCCTAGGACTTGTGAACTACCTCCAGCTGCAATTGCTCTCCATATATCCCAGTTTACTGTTTTTTAGTTACAAGCTATAGGTGCTCAGTTGGAGTTGGAGGAGCTGTGTTTCGAGGATTCTATAAAAGTCCCTTTTAATTTTGAATGCTTATTTTTCTTTACTTTACTTTTCTTTCTTTTTTTTATTTTTTGGTACCAGGAATTGAACTCAGGACCTTGCACTTGCCAGGCAGATGCTATGCAATTGAGCTATATCCCCACCTGAACCCTTTTCATTCTAGATGAATTTGCTTGATTTTGGCTAAAGATTCCCAGCACAAAGATTTTAAGGCCCTGTATAGAGCAATTAAATCCTACACAGCGCATATCCTGCAACAGTGATCAGTTACTTGTGTAGATGGAAATTGTTTTATACCTCTTGCAGGCATACTTTTCTGCTGGATGTTCGAGATCAAATTAAGGTTGAGAGCTCTGTTAATCAATTTTTGCTATTTATCAATGTTAGTTAAATCTCCTCAGGATTTACCTCAGAACCATGAACAGCACCTCTAGTTCTTCAGTCTGTGTCAACCATCTGGAGGAGTCACACTCATTGCTTGATGAACTTGCTTTCTGTAAAACTTGGGAGACCTTTTTCTCCTAGTGACTCTCCTTAGGCACCCAATACAGCATAGATCTATAGCCTCTGCGGTTGTACAATCTCCTCGATCAGGAGTTTGTATAACTCACCAGAGTTGTTGCAGGATGTCACTGAAAAGGTTCCCTCATGTCCTGGGTCCTCATTGACCTCAAAGTGTTGGGGCCAAAATATTGCCTGTCCTCTTAACCTCTCTATTTTTCTAGTTTTTGGTCTCCTTACCTCTGTTGTTGAACATCCAGAAGAGAAGGGTAATGACATAACATTTTGTAATGCGGTCAGTGAGCTTATATAACTATCGTATGTGAATATCGGGCCACTTGGAACATAAATTAGACGTGTTATTTTCTAACAACCGTAGATGTTCTAATAGTTGTATCTCTGTAGAATGCTAACAGGCAACAATTCTATAATGTTACACAGAACGTTTAAAATCAAAACCACACATAACATTGTAGCATAACAATCACAAGGACTCTTTTGTGACATACTTAAATTTCCAGTTTCGCACACTGTTTTAATCAATCATCTCTATCCAACACACAAGAAATTTTACCTAACTCGTTGACCTTTAATGGGATGTCTCTGAAAAAATTTGTGTCATTGTCTGGGCTGCTTCATACCCACGCATCTCTAAGTATAGTGGGGCGTGTATAGCATATACATCACATAAGTTTTTGTTCTTATTACTGACTGGTGACCTCATGTTGGCTTGACATGAACCTCCTTTCACAATTAATTGGAGCACAAAAGAAAGGCAAGTGTCTGAATCTGAAACAAAAGTTCTATCACCATAAAGGAGCCCAGTTTTACATTTTGGAAGGTGATACACTTGGAAATCATGAATAGATTTAATACAGCCTGAGATTAATAATCAATTGGTATACCCAATAATCAATTGTGAAAAAACTTTCTTCTTAATTTAGTTTTATATCCCGATCATTTTTCATGAGAAAAACTTATTTTATTAGTTCTAGAACACTTAACCTTCTGCTGATTAACAACATGTTGGGTTGTCTCCCAGAAGGGATGGAGATTAGTGGGGCTTCACATTAATGAACAAGGACTGGACAATTATCTAGGCAGCTGCTTTCTTATTCATCAATTGGAGTCCGGTCCAGTAGTCTCTCCTCAACCCAAGGGATTTTGAAAATTATCTTAATAGTTTTTTGATGACCTTGAATGGATGAAAACAGGTGATCATAATGATATTAGCACATTATTTTTGAAAAATGAGCAGCCACTCTCTACCATTTATACTACACTTGAACAACCATACACATTACATTTACAGAACCAACTTAGCATCATTTTGACCTGGTGGCCACCCGGGTGGAAGCATATCAGACAAATGCTTCAAAAATCCCAAAATTCAAAAAGAAAGGAAAGGAAAGGAGAAAAAGAAAAAAAATTGATGAGATCAA
The DNA here is from genome assembly GCA_028451465.1 of Erethizon dorsatum. Lineage (NCBI taxonomy): Eukaryota > Metazoa > Chordata > Mammalia > Rodentia > Erethizontidae > Erethizon > Erethizon dorsatum. Next base: position 99,366,218 of record CM051827.1, on the reverse strand, counting down.
AGAAAAACAGCTGATAAATAGACAAACAAACAGATACACACACAATCAGCTTACACACTCACAGTGCACTCAAATATATATTTTGGCCAAATAAAATTATACAACTCTTTTAAATTTGTAGATGTTTGTAATTATAAATAGACTACTCAGAATTTGTATATGTCAAAATGGAGAGATCCTTCACAGGAAAATTTGAAAGGAACAAAACCTTTGATCTATAATTAATATATGATGCTGTATTACCACGAGGGCAGTATGTTATGCTTTGTGTCTACATGTCAAACCAAAGTCTCATGCAGTCATGGGGGTGAGACCTTTTCAGTGTTGGCTGAATCTACAGTTTGTGACTGAATCATGCTGCAATGCTGGGATTAAGGGTTCTGAGATTAAGACCTGGCGATTCCCACCTCAGTCTACTGAGTAAAGTGGCACAGCCCTAATCCCAGCAGTCTGCATAAGATAAAAGGGGCAAAAAGAGACTTGCCCCACCCCTTCAGCTCTTGTGGCTTTTGCAGTATTCCACCTGCAGAACTAAGAGGCTGATTAAACATTCCCCATTTTTCTTTGATTACTGAACCGTATCCGAAGATGTTAGCACAGGGGAAATTACTGTTTGGTGCTAAGGATCAAACCAGGGTCCTGTGACCACTGAGTAACATCATGAACGCTTCACAGTTTTTCATTTGAGAAAGGGTTTTGCCAAAAGCCCAGGCTAAATGGTTTGGTAGCACACACACACACACACACACACACACACACCCGACATGGAGAGGCAGAGGAAAGAGATCACTGTGAGTTAGAGGTCTCCCTGAACAACATAGTGAGACCATCTGAGGAAACCTAAAAGAAAATGAAATAAATGAGGGAATTCCTCCACTTCACCTCACACTTGCAGTCTTCCTACCTCAGCCTCTAAACTAGCTGGAATCATAAGTGTGCACCACCACCCTCAGCGGAGGCCCAGGAAAATAGTTTTCCACATTACACAGTGTTCAAGCATTTCAACACTTACAGAACAGAGTCCACCAGAGAAAACAGCTTCAGCAGATATGTGTATTAAATTGATCTCACCCCTTAGGCAAGTTCTGCCTCTAGGATTAGTCAGATATCAAACACTAGGTGACTCCTGCAACTGCCCTAAGGCTATACTGTCTTATACCACACGCACAGTCAGACTGACTTACACTTTTGCTAGAAATTCAGCAGTAGGGAAAAGGACTTGTTTATTTCAAAAAAAATTTCAGAAACCCTGTTTTGCAAATGAGGATTCAAAGAAACGAAGAGTCCAAGAGCAGTGGATAGGGGCTGCTGGAATGAAACTCAGTAGTTCCCGAGGCTCCTTGAAGGAGCTGGCGATTGTTCAAGGGTAACAGTGATTGCTATCGCGGAGATGTCCTCCTAGAAACTCCCTGTATGGGATGCGTTCATACAGCAGAGTTCTGAGACTGGTTCTCTTCACAGGCAAATGTGCAGAGGGACCTTCGAGTGTCTCTGCAACAGTTCTGGCCTAAGGCACAACAAACAAGATGGGACACTACTCTCCTTCCCCCACCCATTTTGTTTGCATCTGTTGTAGGGAATCACAGATTTCACCATACCCTTATGGCAAATGCAGAGCAAAACCTAGGATGCAAAGCAAATGGGCATCATTGCCCAAGAAAGGGAATGAAACCAGAGTGCCTCTGGAACTATGGAGCTTTCTATTACTCAGTCTATATATCCAAACCCACACAAGTGTTTTTCCTTGCTTTAGAAAGTAAAGAAAACATAAGACAGTTGGGAAATAAAAGGCATTTATTAGGTGTTGGAACTGTGGTGAGTACAAAACAAGAGAACAGGCTGAGGGGGATTTCAAATCTATGCCAAGTTCCTCGTAGACTGATGGGCTCCAGTCTAAGGGAAAATCAGGTGTGGACTCTCTGATGCTGTGCGACGTGATCGGACCGGGAAAAACTCTTCTTGCAGATCTCACAGGTGTAGGGCCGCTCCCCGGTGTGCCTTCTCATGTGTCGCTTCAGCTCATCTGAGCGGTTGAATCTCCACTTGCATCCTGGCACATTGCATGCATAGGCCTTCTGGTCTGCAACAGAGAGATAAAGAGATCCTTGTCAGGTTGTGTTGAGAGTGAGGGAAGGATTTTGAAAAGAACAATGAAAAGGCTGAAGAGGAGGAAGTGAGAGAGGGAGAGAAAGATTGATGGAGACTGGAAGCTAGGGAAAAGGAACAGCTGCAGGACAGGATGAGTGAGAAAAACAAGAGGCAAAGTATGAAGGACAGTAAGGAAGATTAAAAGAGACCTAGAGATGTGGTTCATTGGTAGAGCCAAGCATACGGGAGAACTTATCATGTGAGATAGGTTCGACTCCATCCCCAGCAACAGTGCAGGTGGCAACCATGCCCGGTGAGCTCAAAGCTTTGTAATGACACCCATCTAGCTCTACTTGCCCCTCCCTGAGTCCTGAACACGCACTTACCACTGTGGGTGCGCTGATGGAGCCTGAGGTAAGCAGACCTCCGGTAAGATATTCCACAGTGTTGGTGGGGCAGACGTATGGCTTCAAACTCTCAGACTTCTTCAGCAGTGGACAGCTCTTAGTCTGTAAGTTCCCATCCTTTTCCGGGAGTTGTTCCCGGATCAAAGGGGAGCCTAGCAAGTGTAGCAGTCCTGGGTGTGCCGCTGCCACAAGCTGATAGCCCCCGCTGGGGCTCTGGCTATTGCTGAAGGTCACCATCTGGTCCCCATTGAACCTCTGACTATTCCAGGTGTTTGTCATCTGCTTCAAGTAGAGGCTCTGGTCACCAATAGGGGCTGCTGTTGCACCCCAACAGGAGAAATGATGACCCCTGGGGACTGTCATCAGGCCCCCAGAGAGTGTCTGATTGTCATGGAGGGTCTTCATCTGACCTCCACACAATGTGGTCATCTGGATGCCATGGAAAGTTTGGTCACAACTTAGGTCCTGCTTCTGGCTCCCCGCCTCAGAGACAGTCACCTTGCTTGCAGTGACACATGTCTCTTGGCAACCAGTGACTGTTATCTTTGGGGCACCCATGACTTGGGTAGTCTGCTGTGGACTGAACCTGTTCGTGGGACGTCACTTGGCCACTCCGGTCAATAATCTCAATGAGATCATTCAGGATTCCTTCCAGGTCTTCATCCAGGGCTGTTGTTGAATTCTGGGTGAGGACCCTCCCGGGGATATCACAGGATCCACAAGTCATCCCCGTGGGCCTCCTGGGTGGCATCCCTAGACTCTGGCTTGAGCCCTGCTGGCCATTTTCATGACTGGCTGTCAGAGGCATGCAGAGGGTTGGCGCTGGTGTAGACTGGGCTTTCACATGCTCCTTGTAGGGATCAGAGTAGTCCCGCAGGAAGTCCTCAATATCTTCAATTGTCTCAAAGCAGGCGTTCATCGCTCTGCTATTGCCTGAAGACTGAAGTCGATCCTCAGCTATAGGATCCTACAAGGAAAATCAGAAGCTCAACGTTGCATCCAGGCTCAAATCCTAACTATACACACCCCTCTTCTCTTTGTTCTAAAAAGGAAGCACCTCTACCTCACCCTGCGGCTCGACTCAAGTCCCTTGCTACAGTTTCCAATCCCTACACCTAGGAGTCTCTGCTTTAGCAGCCATGGACCCTGGACCTGTGGGCCAGATCTGTCATGCTTCAGACTCACCAGAGTGTGGTCCCAGGTCCGCACCCACCCAGGATTCTGTCCAAGTCGATTGGGGATGGCAGAGAACTGCGCTCAGGGAGGAAGCTGCTCACAGAGCACTGAGCTCAACAAGGAGCAAGAAGTAGAGCTTTAGCATGCGACCAAGGCTTTTACAGGGCCTCAGGTGCAGTGGGAATGGCCCAAGTATCATGCCCACTGTCGGCAATGCCTTCTGGGGGCAGAGCCATCTCCATTGGAGCGGTTTTCTCCACCAAGCAGGACCTTATCTGTCCATACTTACTTGCTGTAGACACCTGTGATGTCATCCCCCACAGGTTCCCTTTAGGTAGCGCGGTCCTCAGAGACCCGGGAAATAATAGTGCAGAAGGGAAAGGCTATGTGTTCTCTCCGTTTTGACTTTCCTGACCTCTTATCTAATGAGACTTCCTCCGTGCCCCCCCACCTGCTTTCTATCCATCCCCATAAGACCCTGGGCCTTGCAAGCATGGTGCATTCCATCTCACAGGTTCAGTGAACTAAATCTGCAGTTCCATCAGAGGCCACAAAGTTGTGTATACATATGCAATTAATGCTGGGTTTGGAGGCCCAGGCTTTAATCCCAGGATCTGGGAGGCTTGCCCAAGTGGATTGCTGGGACTTCCAGGCCAGCCTTGCATATGTAGTGAAGGCAAGGGCAGCCAGAACCGCACTGTGAGACGGATGTCACCAAAATCCAAGTGAAATCCATGACCACTGACTCATGTGCGATGACCAGAAATGTCATTATTTTCAAACTCCAACTCAGGATTCAAACATGTAGGGAGCACCCTCTCTGTAACCTTCTTTCCCAATTCAAATCAAGATTGTCCTCTACATAATCACTCAAGTGGGCTTCTCTCTTCTGGGTCCTGTCCCTGAGATAGGTAGGAAGGCGGGTGGCTGGCTGCATAGGGTGGGGTGACAGGTAGTAGGGACAATGTGGGGAGAGCTGGGGGTGAAGCCGGCCACAACAGGACAGCACCGCCTCCCTGTGTTCTGTGTTTTTCCAAGGTCTCTTCCATGGAAGGCTACATGGCTGCACCTCCATGCTTGGTCCTGTGCAGTGCCGGGAGAAGCACCCAGTGCCAAATACCTTTGCTGCACAGGGCACTGAGGCCTGAGGCCTTGACCCCAAGAGGTCTACTTGGCGCCTCTATTCTCCAACAGGTGACGAGTAACAGAAGAAAACTTTGGCCTCAGAATGCCATGGATACCAAATTCCTCCCATTTCCAACCAGTTCAGTACCTGTATTTTCAAATGCCCCAGGCTTTTGCCCAGTGGTGTGTGTGCTGTACAGGTGGGGAAGTGAGAAATGTTCCACAACCCCACACTTTTGTCTGTGGACTTGACTGTTGGTCTGTTTGGCTCTCCCTCTAATTCAGGTTGGCCTTCAATGCAGTATGTTGCACAGGTTGCCCTCAAATCACAGAGATCCTCCCGCCTCAGCCTCCTGAATGTTAGAATGACATGCACGAACCACCTCTCCTGGCTCAAAACCACCCTTTATAAAGCATAAGAAAACCAAAAAGAAAGGAACAAAGCCAAACAAAATGCAACCTAAAAGACACATTTCTTGAAGTATGATTGCTATCTCAGAAATTCTATACTTCTGTTTTGTAATTAGCTGGGCTGTTCTGTCTGCCCCAATAAAGCCTTAGGATCCCACAAGCTGTGTGCTGTCACCACCCTGACAGGCAGCGCCAGCATGTTTCTGCGGAGAAGATGATGGAGCTCCTGGAAAATGGGGCAGCCACGACTACATGTGGAGGTGTAGCAGAGAACTGTTTGGGAACAACTGGTCAACTCTTCAGTCTAGTTGGATGAGGCCTCATTGGACAAAGAGTTTTGACTAAGTTGTACAGAGAGAAGCCGAAAGCAAGGTGGTTTTTCTCATTCAATGACATTCTTGGTTATGGCAATAGGATCATTCAGAAGAGATTAGAGAGCAAACAACATGTTATTTGCATGGAAAATGCTCCTGTGGCTTCATCAGTGAAGGCAGAGTTTTACAGAGGGTACATACTGCTCAAGGCTGCGTGATCCTGTCACAGTATCCTTCATGAGGTCTTCTTAACAGTCCAGCATGTGCTTTAATGAACGAACAGAGTGACCAAGAGCAAAAAATGGCTCAGAAAAGAGAAGGAAACTATCCAGAAAATTCCCCCTGAGTGAACTTACCCCACGCCCAGATCACTAAGAGATGTGTGTGTGTGTGTGTGTGTGTGTGTATGTGTGTGTGTGTTAGTCCTGTTTTCGAAGTATACTAGACAAAGCATTGAGCAGGGCCTGTAGAAGTGAAAGTGGAATCATACATTTAGTAGCAAAGTGACACCCGAGGGGAAGGCAGATATAGCTCAGGGCGCTGGAAGAGCCCTGTGACATTCTCTACGTGGTGTGTGCAGGGTGCAGGCAGGTAGCTCTTTACTTTGGTATAGTAATGCTTTCCAGGCAGGACCTAGTGTCTAATAAACACTTGCCCGTAGATAGGTGATTTTCATCCTTCTATGGACATTTTCCAAGTTTTATGGTGGCCAAAGCCTATCAGGGATGTCGTCAAATCACAAGAAAAAGAAGACTAATAATAATCATGGAGTTTTGGGTCTCTTTTTCATTTGAAAATATTGAATAGATGAGCCATGCTCTGAAGATCATGCCTGTAATCATAGCCCTGGGCAGGTTGGGACATGAAACTTGCTATGAATTCGAAACCAGCCTGGGCTACACAGTCAGTTCAAGGCAGCCTCAAGTACATCAGCAAATGGTGCATCGAAAAAGAAAAAGAAAAACAACCACAGAACAATATTCTACAGCCCAGGCATGACTGAGTCCTTGCAATCATTTCCTTCTTTGTGTTACATTACACTACCGGCTACATTCTACACTTAGTCCAGTGGCCCTTTGTATTTTTGATCATGAGACTGTTTCTCCCTCAGTTGCCTAGGCTGGTCTTGAACTTGCATGCTTCCTGCTTCAGGCTCACATGTCCCTGCATGAACCTCAAAGCTTGTAGAGTAAAATTTTGTTAAGTAAGTATCAATCTCTCTCTCTCTCTCACTCTCTCTCTCTCTTGCTCTCTTTCTATCTCTGTCTCTGTGTCTCTGTTTCTCTCTTTCTCAGGTTTGCCTTCACTGCTCAATATCATATCCTTTCCCATCTCATTGACTCACATCTCTACATATTTTTTTTTAGTTTCTAAACAAACTCTTCCCAATCCCTAAATTCTCCTGGTTAGAATTCAACATGTGATTGTCTTGTTCCAGCCTCCAAGAATTCTGGGATTATAGTTGTGAACGACCATGGCCAGGTGTTGTCTCTGGTCTGGATTCTGACTCATGTAATTGGAGGGTGTTTGCTGTGTCATGAAAGGAAATGGTGTTGAGCGTGTAGTATTGCACAGCATCTTAGTATACTGCACTCTACCAAGTCTACAAAAGAATGCATTAGCCTTTACATAAAGATGCCATTCTGGGCTTCATGATTTATATCATGTGAAATCCTGGGTTGATTGCTGTTTTGTTTTAGTGACATTTGAGGAAAATTATATGAGTTTCCAGAGGAGCTGTCTCTATGTTAGTATTTCTCATCGTACATTTCATGAGGTCTAGACACTTATCTACAGATTCATTTTATGCAATGTTTATCTGGATACTCCTGGACATGCATAATGTAGAGAAATTTTTTTGGTTGGGGGAGAAATTCTTAACGGCCATGGCAGCTATATTTTAGTTCCGGATTGTCTTCATCAGGTCCCCATATTGAAAGCGGGGTCCCTAGCCCATGCTGCTATAGTGAAGGGCTGAAGTTCTTAGAAGGTGGAGCCTGCACCAAGGAAATTAGATCACAGGCAGAGGCACTTCAAAGGGGCTATGGTGCTCAGCCTTCTTTCCTTCTCAGTTTGATTCCGAGCTATATGCTGAGGGGTTTCCTCTGTCATCCACTCCCATCATCAGCCACTGCTTCGCCACAGGCACCAAAGAGATGGAGCTGACCAAGCACACAGTGAAACCTACATAACTAGTAGCCCAAATAAACTTTCACCATTTTGGGTTAATTGTTGCACTCTATCCTAAGGGGTTAGCACAAGGGAAATTTCTCTTTGGTATAAGGGATCAAACCAAGGGACTGTTTACTACTGAACATCATCCTCAATGCTTTGCAGTTTTTATTTTGAGGAACGGTCTTGCCAATTTGCCCAGGCCAATTTGCTTTACTGGCACACATATGCATACACACACAGACGCACACACATACACCTCCTTGAGAGGTGGAGGCAAGAAAATCACTGTGAGTTAGAGGTCCCCCTGAAGGATATAGTGAGACCATCCCAAGAAAACATAAAACAAAATCAAATAAAGAAGGGAATTACTCATGTTGACCTCAGACTTGCAGTCTTCCTGCCTCAGTCTCCTAATGAGCTACAATCGCAAGTGTGCACTACCACCCAAAGCTGAGGCAAAGGAAAATAGTTTTCCACCTTACACAGTACTCGTGGTATTTTAACACTTGCAGAAAACAGTCCACCAGAGAAAATAGCTATAACAAAAATGTGTATTAAATTTATCTCACCAGGTATACAGGTGCTGCCTCTACCTTTAGTCAGATATCACACATTACATGACTCCTGCAACTGCCCTAACGATATATTGCGCTACAGCACACACACAAGCAGACTGACTTGTACTTTGGCTGGAAATTCAACAGTAGTAGAAAGGACTTGTTTATTTCAACTGAAATGATGGAGACCCTATCTTTCAAATGAGGAGCAAAGGAAAGGAAAAAGTCCCAAAGGAGTGGATAGGTGCTGTTGCAATGAAATTCATTAGTTCCAGAGGCTCCTTGAAAGGATTTGGCAGTTGCTCCAGGGTAAAAGTGAGTATTGGTTTGGAGATGTTCTGATAGATGCAACTTGTATGGGATGTGTACTTACAGCAGAGTTCTGAGACTGGTTCTCTCCACAGGCAAGTGTGCAGAAGGACCTTCGAGTGTCTCTGCAACAGTCTCAGGCATCACCAACAGGATGTGAGAGCACTCTCCCTCTTTACCTTCCCCCACCCCTTTTGTTTCCATCTGTGCTAGGCATTCACAGCTTTCACCATAGTGTTTTTTGAAATGTAGAGAGCAAGTCCTAGGATGCATAGCACGGGGCATCGTGTGCTCCTAGGGGGATGAGTTTGAGATGTGGCTGGATCCAGAGAGTGTGAGCCTGGGATTCAGTGTGTGATGCTGTGAGAAAGAGTGTGTGATTCCTCAGTTAGTCCACTGCTTGTTTTGGCATAGTCCTGAGTGTAGATAAGGGAAAGGCCCACCCTGGGAGAGCTCCCTGCCCCAAATGCTGGGTAGCCTGGGTCAAATCTCAGAGACACAAAGAGGGCTGTTTTTGTAGCTTGCTGCTTCACTAATTGGCCGCTTGCTAACTTGCTCCCTTCTGCCAGATGTAACCTGTTGCTCCTCTGCCATGCCAACCTGCCTTGGAGCCAGGCAACTCTGAACTGAAACCTCTGTGAACTGCGAGCTACCTTCAACCTTTCCTCCTTTCACTTTGGCTGTGGGCTATTTCGCCCCTGCAGTGAAAAATGTAAGGTAAACTGGGCCATTTGGGAAGCAGATAGTAGCTTGCATCAGACACTGAAGCCCAAGGGGTCTTTATCCTGCAAATTCAGTCTCCAGATCTGTGCTGTGAAACATCCATTTTTGTTGTGTGTAAGCCACTGATTTCATGGAATTTTATTCTCAGACCCCAAAAGGGATGGGCCAAGTTATATTGCAAAACACATCTTCTTTGTAGGTGGGTGTGGAGCTTCAGGCCTCTAGTCCAAACCCAAGTGGCTGAGGCCAGTGGATTTCACATTCACGGCAGCCTGGGCTTCTTTGAGGCAGAACACTAACTGCACTTGTCCAAGCTTTAAAGTATTGTTCCAATTTGAGATCCTAGACTTCCTTTTCTGCACATCTGCTATCCAGTTGATAACAACCTCCCCAAAGCCACCATCTGGAGAGCCTCACTTCATTTTTATTTCAGTACCACTGACTGAACCCAGGGACTTCACACCAAACTGTACTCCTATTCCCTTTCCAATTTATTTCGACACAGGGTGTCGTCAAGTGCTTCAATTGTCCAGGTTGGGCTTCAAGTTGCATTTTCACTGACTCAGTCTACCAAGTTCTGGGAAATTAGCCATATGCCTCCATGGACAACTTTATCTTGTCCGTTCTGTGAGCCTTTTCCTGCCTCTTCTCCTACTGCTGTCAGACCAATGCTCTGAGTTTTGCCATGAGTCTCACCAGTCCCCTCTTGAGTCTACAATACCCAGGCAACTATATGCTGTTCATTCTTATGCTTTCCTATCGCTGCATTATGGTTTTTGTCTACACGTCCTCCCATGGACTCACACTATCCAGATTGGCAGGCTTTTTCTGCCATAGCTTAATCTACAATTAGTGACAGATTCTTTGTGAAATGCTGGAATTAAAGGTGCTGTGATTAAGGCTGGATGATTACTTGATCACTCAAATAATGATCTTGGATTGGCTTCATCCTAATCACAGCATTCTGGGTAAGTTAACACGGATAAAAGCAGGCTGGATATCTCCCTGCCAGAGTTGCTCTTGTGGATTTTCTGTTTTCTACCACCATGAACTGTTGCCCTCTGCCATGCACCACCCTGCCTGGAACCCTGTAGACTGTGGACCGAATGATCCCAAACTCTGAACTAAATAAACTTTTCCTCCTTTAACCTTGATTGTCCGGTATCTTGACTCAGTACCAAGAGAAATGTGACCAACCAGAATTCGGTACCAGAGGTATGGGGACCTTGCTGTGAGTATACCTGACTATGTGGTTGAAGGGCCTTTTGGAATACCTTTGGCTTTTCTGTGTGGGTGATTCTGGTCAGAGCTCAGAAGACCAGAAGGCTAATAGGAATCCTGCTTGTATAAACCAGGCTCAGGTGGTTTCTCCTGGGAAGAAGGACTGCATTGGCTGCTGGACTCCAGATGTTGTGTTATGGCTTGGTAGAAAGTTTATCTGTGTATTACTCATGTCGAGAGATGCTGTATCCTGTTCAGCTCTGGAAGTATCAGGGTGAGGATGATGAGAGGATGGTAAAACCAGACAAGAGTCAGAATACAGAAAAGTGAGGCCAGATGGAGCCCTCCCTTCTCATTGGAGAAGTAAGGAAAGAAGACAAAGGAAGAGGAGGTAAAGGAGGAGGGGGAGAATGGGGGGCAGGAGAGCCTCAATGGCTGTAGGGAATTTATTTATAAATTTGGCAGGTTGAATGTCACGTGAAACTTCTTGGCCTAATAGGTTATCCTTGTGGATTGCCTCATGGCCTCTGTGTCCTTAAGGCTGCAGCAGCTTATTCATGTGACTTGACTCAGGGCCTCTGTGTCCTTGAGGCTGGAGCAGCTTATTCATGTGACTTGCCTCAGGGCCTCTGTGTCCTTGAGGCTGGAGCAGCTTATTCATGTGACTTGCCTCAGGTGCTCTGTGTTCTGGAGTCTGGAGCAGCTTATTCATGAGATGTGCCTCAGGTGCTCCATGTTTTGGTGGCTGGAGAAGCTTATTCATGAGACTTGCCTCAGGCGCTGTGTGCTCTTGAGGGTAGCCTTGCTCCATCCTAGAACGTGCAATCTACCTCCAGCTTCAGCCACTCCCAATATATCAGCCTTTACTGTTCTGTAGTTACAAGCTATAGGTACTCAGTTGGAGTTGGAGGAGCTGTGTTTGGAGGATTTTGTAAAAGACCTTTTTAATTTTGAATGCTTCTTTTCCTTTTCTATTCTTTCTTTCTTTTTTTTTTTGTTTTCTTTTCGTACCAGGAATTGAACTCAGGACCTTCATCTTGCCAGGCAGATGCTATGCAATTGAGGTATATCTCCACCTGAACCCTTTTCATTCTAGATGAATTTGCTTGATTTTGGCTAGAGATTCCCGTTCCAAAGATTTTACGGCCCTGTATAGTGCAATTGAATCCCACACAACGAATATCCCAGAAGAGTGATCAGTTACTAGTGTACCAGGAAATTGTTTTATGCCTCTTGTGGGCATATTTTTCTGCTGGATGTTCAAGACCAAATTAAGCTGAGACCTCCACTAATCAAATTTTGCTGTTTATCAAGGTTAGTTAAGTCTCCTCAGGATTTACATCGGAACCATGAACAGCACCTCTAGTTCTTCAGTCTGTGTCAACCATCTGGAGGAGTCACACTCATTGCTTGTTGAACTTACTTTCTGTAAAAGCTTGGGAGACCCTTTTCTCCTAGTGACTCTCCTTAGGCACACAATACGGCATAGATCTATAGCCTCTGCAGTTGTACAATCTCCTCGATCAGGATTTTGTATAACTCACCAGAGTTGTTGCAGGATGTCACTGAAAAGGTTCCCTCATGTCCTGGGTACTCATTGACCTCAAAGTGTTGGGGCCAAACTATTGGCTGTCCTCTTAACCTCTCTATTTTTCTAGTTTTTGGTCTCCATACCTCTGTTGTTGAACATCCAGAAGAGAAGGGTAATGACATAACATTTTGTAATGTGGTCCGTGAGCTTATATTACTATCGTATGTGAATATTGGGCCACTTGGAACATAAATTAGAACTGTTATTTTCTAACAACCATAGATGTTCTAATAGTTGAATCTCTATAGAATGCTAACAGGCAACAATTCTATAATGTTACACAGAACGTTTAAAATCAAAACCACACATAACATTGTAGCATAATAATCACAAGGACTCTTTTGTGACATACTTAAATTTCCAGTTTCGCACACTGTTTTAATCAATCTTCTCTATCTAACACACAAGAAATTTTACCTAACTCGTTGACCTTTAATGGGATGTCACTGAAAACATTGGTGTCATTGTCTGGGTTGCTTCATACCCAAGCATCTCTAAGTATAGTGGGGCATATATAGCATAAAGATCACATAAGTTTTTGTTCTTATTACTGACTGGTGAGCTCATGTTGGCTTGACATGAACCTCCTTTCACAATTAAGTGGAGCACAAAAGAAAGGCAAATGTCTGAATCTGAAACAAAAGTTCTATCACCATAAAGGAGCCCAGTTTTACATTTTGGAATATCATCCACTTGGAAGTCATGAGTACATTTCATACAGCATGAGATTAATAATGAAATGTTATATCCATGTGAAAAACCTTTGCTTCTTAATTTAATTTTATACCCAGATCATTTTTCATGAGAAAACCTTATTTTATTAGTTCTAGTACACTTAACCTTCTGCTGATTAACAACATGTTGGGTTGTCTCCCAGAAGGGATGGAGATTAGTGGGGCTTCCCATTAATGAAAAAGGACTGGACAATTATCTAGGCAGCTGCTTTCTTATTCATCAATTGGAGTCCGGTCAAGTAGTCACTCCAGAAAAGAAGGGATTATTTAAATTATCTTAATTACTTTTGGATGAATGATGAAAACGTGATCATAATATTTAGCACATTATTTTTGAAAAATGAGAGACTCTCTAATTATAATACATAAACAACCACAAACATAACATTTACAGAACCAATTTCCACCCGGGTGGAAACATATGAGATAAATGGTTCAAATATCCCAAAATTCGAAAAGAAAGGAAAGGAAAGGAGAAAAAGAAAAAAATTGATGAGATCAAAGAAAAACAGCTGATAAATAGACAAACAAAAAGATACACAGAGAATCAGCTTACACACTCACAGTGCACTCAAATATATATTTTGGCCAAATAAAATCATAGAACCCTCTTATAATTTTAGATGGTGGTAAGTATAAATATACTAGTAAGAATTATTTGTAGTTCAATAAGGAGCGATCCTTTACAGGAAAGTTGGAATGGAACAAACTCTTTTATCTGTAATTAATATATAATTTTACATTACCATCAGAGGAAGGATGTTACAGTTTTTGCCTACATGTCAAACCAAAGCCTCATGAAGTCATGGGGGTGAGGCATTTTCAGGGTTGGCTGAATCTAGAGTTTGTGACTGAATCATGCTGCAATGCTGGGATTAAGGGTTCTGAGATTAAGACCTAGTGATTCCCACATCAACGTACTGACTGAAGTGGCACAGCCCTAATCCCAGCAGTCTGCATAAGATAAAAGGGGCAAAAAGAGTCTTGCCCCAACCCTTCGGCTCTTGTGGCTTTTGTGGTATTCCACCTACAGAACTAAGAGCCTGATGAAATGGCCCCCATGTTTCTTTTATTACTGCAGCATATGCGAACATGTTAGGGCAGGGGAAATTTCTCTTTGGTGCTAAGGATCAAACCCAGGGTTCCATTACCACTGAGCAACATCGTCAACACTTCACAGTTTTTCTTCTGAGACAGGGTCTTGCCATATTGCCCAGGTTAAATGGTTTGGTAGCACACACACACACACACACACACGGAGAGGCAGAGGAAAGAGATCAGCGTGAGTGAGAGGACTCCCTGAACAACAGAGTGAGAGCATCTGAGGAAACATAAAACAAAATGAAATAAATGAGGGAATTCCTCCAGTTCATCTCACACTTGCAGTCTTCCTACCTCAGCCTCTAAACTAGCTGGAATCATAAGTGTGCACCACCACTCTCAGCGGAGGCCCAGGAAAATAGTTTTCCACATAACACAGTATTCAAGTATTTCAACACTTACAGAACAGAGTCCACCAGAGAAAACAGCTTCAGCAGATATGTGTATTAAATTGATCTCACTCCTAACACAAGTTCTGCCTCTAGGATTAGTCAGATATCAAACACTATGTGACTCCTCCAACTGCCCTAAGGCTATACTGTCTTATACCACACGCACAGTCAGACTGACTTACACTTTGGCAAGAAATTGAGCAGTAAGGAAAAGGACTTCTTTATTTCAAACAAAATTTCAGAAACCCATTCTGCAAACGAGGATTCAAACAAAGGAAGTGTCCAAGAGCAGTGGATAGGGGCTGCTGGAATGAAACTCAGTAGTTCCTGAGGCTCCTTGAAGGAGCTGGCGATTGTTCAAGGATATCAGTGATTGCTATTGCGGAGATGTTCTCCCACAAGCTCCTTGTATGGGATTCATTCATACAGCAGAGTTCTGAGACTGGTTCTCTTCACAGGCACATGTGCAGAAGGACCTTTGAGGGTCTCTGCAACACTTCTGATCTCAGGCACAACAAACAAGATGGGACAGTACTCTCCCTCTTGACCGTACCGTACCCCTTTCATTTGCATCTCTTGTAGGGAACCACAGCTCTCACCACACACTTTTTGCAAATGTACAGAGCAAAACCTAGGATGCAAAGCAAATGGGATTCATTGCCCTAGAAAGGGGAATGAAACCAGAGAGCTTCTGGAACTATGGAGCTTTCTATTACTCAGTCTATATATCCAAACCCTCAAAAGTGTTTTTCCTTGCTTTAGAAAGTAAGGAAAACATAAGACAGTTGGGAAATAAAAGGCATTTATTAGGTGTTGGAATTGTGGTGAGTACAAAACAAGAGAATAGGCTGAGGGGGATTTTGAATCTATGCACAGTTCCTCCTAGCCTGCTGGGCTCCAGTCCAAGGGGAAATCAGGTGTGGACTCTCCGACGCTGTGCAACGTGATCGGACGGGAAAAAACTCTTCTTGCAGATCTAGCACGTGTAGGGCCGCTCCCCGGTGTGCCTTCTCATGTGTTGCTTTAGCTCATCTGAGCAGTTGAATCTCCACTTGCATCCTTGCACATTGCATGCATAGGGCTTCTGGCCTAGAGAGGAGAGACAAACAGATCCTTGTCAGGCTCTGGTGTGGGGTGAGTCAGGGATTTTGAAAAGAAGAAGGGCAAGGCTAAGTAGGACAAAATGGGAGTGGGAGAAACAGATCGATGGAGCCTGGCAACCAGGGAAGAGGAACAGCTGTAGGCCAGGATGACCCGGAAGAAGAAGAGGCAAAGCGTGAAAGACAGAAAGGAAGAGGAGAACAGACCTAGAGATGTAACTCAGTGGTAGAGCCAAGCATGTGGGTGAACTTAGCGTGTGAGAGAGGCTAGATTCAAAACCCAGCAAGAATGCTGGAGGCAACAATGCCTGGTGAGAACAAGGGTTAATACTCACACACATCTACAGGCACTTGCCCGTCCACAACTCCTGAACACACACTTACCACTGTGCGTGCGTTGGTGGACCTTCAGGTAAGCAGACCTCCAGTAAGATTTCCCACAATCCTGGTGTGGGCAGACGTAGGGCTTCAAACTCTCAGACTTCTTCAGCGCTGGAGAGCTCTTAGTCTGTAAGTTCCCATCCTTTTCTGGGAGTTGTTCCCGGATCAAAGGGGAGCCTGGCAAGTGTAGGAGATCTGGCTGTGCTGCTGCCACAAGCTGATAGCCCCTGCTGGGGCTCTGGCTATTGGTGAAGGTCACCATCTGGTCCCCATTGAACCTCTGACCATTCCAGGTGTTTGTCATCTGCGTCAAGTAGAACCTCTGATCACTAATAGGGGTTGCTGTCGCACCCGAATAGAACATCTGATGACCACTGGGGACTGTCACCTGGGTCCCAGAGAGTGTCTGATTGTTATGGAGGGTTTTCATCTGACCTCCACACAATGTGCTCATCCGGATGCCATGGAGACTTTGGTCACACCTCAGGTTCTGCATCTGGCTCCCTCCCTGCCACACAGTCACCTTGCTTGCAGAGGTATTTGCCTTCTGGCCATCAGGTAGTGTTGTCTTTGGGGTGCTCATGACATGGATGCTCTGGTAGCCTGCTGTAGGCTGGACCTGTTCGTGGGATGTTACTTGGCCATTCTGGTCAAAACTCTCAAGGAGATCATGAAGGATTGCTTCCAGGTCTTCATCTGGGGGTGTTGCTGAATTCTGGGCGAGGACACTCCTGGGGATATCACAAGATCCATGAGACATCCCCGTGGGCCATGAGGGTGGCAAATCTTGTCTCTGGCTTGAGCCCTGCTGGCCACTTTCACTACTGGCCATCACAGGCACGCACAGCGTAAGCTCGGTGGTGGGCTCGACTTTCACGTGCTCTTTATAAGGATCAGAGAGGACCTGCAGGAAGTCGTCAATTTCTTCAAGTGTCTCCAAGTAGAGGATCATCTCTTTGGTATTGCCTGAAGACTGAAGTAGATCTGCAGCTGTGGGATCCTACAAGGAAAATGAAAATGTCAAGACTCCATCCCAGCTCAATTTCTAACTGAACACACCCCTCTTCTCCATCCCACTGATGCTATCCTATTCCAACCACCCATATCTCTTGCCTGGATGCCTGCAACACCTCTCAGCTGGTTCAGTGCAACTTCCACACACACTGTAACTTCCATGCCAAGCCAATTCTGCCCATGTGACTATCTTTTTGGGGCCTCCATGCTGCAGATGGATGCGTGAGTGCCCAGACTCCCCTGTGGAGAGCTCCTCTCAAAGACTGAGATTAAGGGTGCTGGGATTAAGGCTGGGTGATTGCTGGAGCACTCCACACACTGGATTGGCACAACCCTAATCCCAGCAGTCTAAATAAGAAAACAGAGGCAGGAAGACGTTTGTCTCCCCCCGTGCTATTGCTCTTGTAGATTTTGCTGTTTTCTATTGCCATGAACAGTTTCCCTCATCCATGCGCCTCCCTGCATGGGACCCAGTAGATCATGGACTGAAAGCTCCACAGGCTGTGTCCTAAATAAATCTTTCCTTCCTTTATTTTAGGCATCAGTTATTTTGTCTCAGCAACGAGAGAAAAGTAACTAAGACAACTCGTCATCAAATCTTCAAAGCTAACTTTGCCGCTCCTCCTCTCACAACAAAAATACCTATGCTTCATCCCCAGGCTATGTTCAACGTGCACGACAGAACTCTTACTGGATGTGGTGAACTGAGGATACTCAGAGGTTCTCCACTTCAGCAGCCTATGCACAGAATTTAGGGGTTGTTACACACAATCAACCTTGGAAATCAAGAGAACTTTCCCTAGACTGCCAGAGGGCACACAGGAAGAGGATACTGAAAGCCACCTGGGAAACAGGGACACTTTGAATAGGTGTTGGCTGAACTCACCTCCTGTGAAGACACTCGACCATGAGAAGCCACATCACCTAAGATTCTCCAATCAGAAATCTACAGCTTGAAAACTGGAAAGTTCATGAATTTTGAGAAATGGATACATCTCTGTCTGTCTCTCGGTCTCACTCTCTGTGGCTGTCTGTCTGTCTGTCTGCCTGTCTCTCTCTGTCTCTCTGTGTTTCTGTCTTTCTATGTTTACATCTGTCTCCGTCTTTTTCTCTTTCTGTCTCTCTCTATCTCTGTCTGACCCTCTGTCTCTGTCTCTCTGTCTCTCGTCCTGTGTCTCTATCTATTTACCTCTCTCTATATCTGGCTCTGTTCTCTCTTGGTCTCCATCTTTTTCTGTCTCACTCTATCACTCTCAGTATCTCTGTGTCTCTCTGCGTGTCGCTGTGTCTCTCTTGCTCTTCCTCTCCGTATATCACTCTCTGTTACTCTCCCTTTGTCACTCTTTCCCTCGGTCTCTCTCTTTGTCCGTGTTTGTGCCAATCATTAGGAATTGAAACCAGGGCCTATTGAATGAGCCACACCTGCTACCCTCGGAATTTTTCTCTTCAATTTTTTGCCAGGGTCCCGCTAACTATCACAGAAGTGGCTCAATCTGCTATCGGCCTCCTTCAGCCTCCCAAGTGCTGGTGTTACAGAAGGCACCACCTCAGTCACCTAGCAAAGCATCAAAGGCCTAAGCTGAGAAATGAACTGTTTTAGTTCCCATTTGGGTTGATGAGGCAGCATACCCGTCACACAGATGGAAGCGAGGAAAGGTTTATTTAGATCACAGTTTGTAGAGGCTGGCTCCAAAGCACTGTGGCCTGGCACACAGGCATTGCACAGGAGAGACAATTCATGGTGGGCAGAAAGTAGCAAAGCCAGCAAGCAGTGGAGGACCACATCTCATTTATCTCTTCTCTCTTCTCTAAACTCTTTAAGACACATAGCACTCAGAGCCTTACCCTTAGAGCAGTTCACCTTCACATTATCCAGAAACCTATCTCAGCTTTACACACTCTACCTTTAGGCACCTTGTGAGAAAAGCCCCACGCTTGACTACAAGAGGCTTTGTGAGGACATCTAGACACAAGCCATAACAAGATCCAAGAAGAAACCACCAGGGAAGTGACAAAACCCTAAATGTGAATAAAACAAAAATTGCCACATCAGAAATTTATGAGATGCGTCCAATGGATTTCTAAGAGGGAAATTTTTTTTAACACATTGAGGTAATGATCTCAAAGCATCGGCCTAAATTTAGAAGATAAGAACCTTAGAGCCGAAATTAATTCTAAAGCTAAGGGAAGGAGGGAAATCCAAAAGTTCTGAGGAGAGACTTGAAAATGGAGAAGATGAGCCAAAGCCAATTGTTTTATATGAAAAAGATATATGTATGTATCTAAGTATGTATGTGTCTATGCATGTTTTTGTATTAAAAACAGGCATCTTGGGAGCATTGCAGCCTTGTAATACTAGACCTTGGGAGGCTCAGGCAGGAGGATTGCAGGTTTGCTTAATGCTGGGCAACTTAGTGAGATCCTGCCTTGAAATTTCACCCAAGAGAAAGTCCCTCAAAGGAACGAAGCACCTCTGCCTCATCCTGCTGCTCGGTTCAAGTCCCTTGCTACAGTTCCCAAGCCGTCCACCTAGGAGTCTCTGCTCTAGCAGCCATGGACACTGGACCTGTGGGCAGATCTTTGGCGCTTCAGACTCACCAGAGTGTGGTCCCAGGTCCGAACCCTCCCAGGATTCTGCCCAAGTCGAATGGGGACAGCAGAGAGCTGCGCTCAGGGAGAAAGCTGCTCACAGATCACTGGGCTCAGCAGGGAGCAAGAAGTAGCTGTGAGATTCAGGGTGAACCCTGGGCTTTTATAGGGCCTCGGGTGGTGTGGGCAAGGCTCAAGAGTTCCCCCCGCAGTTGGCCACGCCTTCCGTGGGTGGAGTCACCTCCATTGGCGCGCTTTTCTCCACCAAGCAGGACCTTAGCTGCCTGGCCTTACCTGCTGTAGACACTTGTCACGTCATTCCTCACTTGTTCCCTTTAGGCAGCGCGGCTCTTGGAGATTCGGGAAATCATTGTGCAGAAGGGATGATCTATGTATTCTTCTCTCCCTTTTGACTTTCCTGACCTCTTGTCTAATGAGTCTTCCTACTCACCCCTCCACCTGCTTTCCGTGCATCCGGGTAGAAACCCTGGGCGTACAAGTACCGTGCATTCCATTCCACAAGTTAAGTGAACTAAATGTGCTCTTCCATCAGAGGCCCCAAAGTTGTGTGTACATATGTAAATAGGGCTGGGTTTGGAGGCCCAGGCTTTAATCCCATTATCTGGGAGTCTTGGACAGGTGGATTGCTGGGAATTCCAGGCCAGCCTTACATATATAGTGAAGGTAAGGCCAGCCCCAACCGCACCCTGAGAGGGATGTCACCAAAATCCAAGTGAAATCCATGACCACTGACTCATGTGGGATGACAAGAAATGTCATTTTTTCAAGCTCCAACTAAGATATAAACATATAGTGGGCACCCCGACTGTAACCTCCTTTTCCAATTTAAATCAAAATTGTCCTCTGTGTAGTCACTCATGAGGGCAACTCTCTTCTGTGTCCTGTCTCTGAGATAGGTAGGAAGACGGGTGGCTGGCTGTATAGGGTGTGGTGACATGTAGTAGGGGCAAGGTGGGGAGAGCTGGGGATGAAGCTGGCCACAACAGCACAGCACTGCCTCCCTGTGTTCTGTGTTTTTCCAAGGTCTCTTCCATGGAAGTTTACACGGCTGCACCTTCATGCTTGGTCCTCTGCAGTGCTGGGAGAAGCACCCAGTACCAAGTACCTTTGCTGCACTGGGCACTGAGGCCCGAGGCCTTGACCCCAACGAGGTCTACTTGGCGCCTCTATTGTTGAAAGGTGACGAGTAACAGAAGAAAACTTTGGTCTTGGAATGCCAAGGATACCAAATTCCTCCCATTTCCAACCGGTGAAGTACCTGTATTTTCAAAGGCCCCAGGCTTTAGCCCCCGGGTGTGTGATGTACAGTGGGAGAAGTGAGACATGTGCCACAACCCCACACTTTTGTCTGTGGATTTGACTGTTGGTCTGTTTGGCTCTCCCTCTAATTCAAGTTGGCCTTCAATGCAGTATGTGGCACAGGTTGCCTTCAAAAGCACAGTGTTCTTCCTACCTCAGCCTCCTGAATGCTAGAATGAAATGCACAATCCACCTCTCCTGGCTCAAAACCACCCTCTCAAAAACAAAAACAAAACCAAAAAGAAAGGGAACAAAGCCAAACAAAATTCAACCTAAAAGACACATTTCTTGAAGTATGATCGCTATCCCAGAAATTCTATACTTCTGTTATTGATTAGCTGGGCTGTGCTGTCTGCCCCAATAAAGCCTCGGGATCTGGCAAGCTCTGTGCTGTCACCACCCTGACAGGCAGCGCCAGCGTGTTTGTGAGCAGAAGATGGTGGAGCTCCTGGAAAACGGGGCAGCCACGACTACATGTAGAGGTGTAGCGGAGAACTGTTTGGGAGCAGCTGGTCAACTCTTCAGTCTAGTTGGATGAGGCCTCATTGGAGAAAGAGTTTTCACTAAGTTGTGCAGAGAGAAGCCGAAAGCAAGGTCGTTTTTGTCATTCAGTGACATTCCTGCTTATGGCAATAGGATCATTCAGAAGAGATGAGAGATCAAACAATACGTTATTCCTGTGGAAATTGTTCCTGTGGATTCTTCAGTGAAGGGGGAGTTTTACAGAGGGTACATATTGCTGAAGCCTGGGTGATCCTGTCACAGTATCCTTCATGAGAGCTTCTATAGCGTCCAATGTGTGCTTTAGTGAGCGAGCAGAATGACCAAGAGCAAACAAATGGAGCAGAAAAGAGAAGGAAAAAATGCGGAAAAATCCCGCAGTGTGAACTTACCTCTTTCCTGGTTCACCAAAAATATGTGAATGTGTGTGTGTGCCTCTGTGTGTGTGTGTGTGTTATTCTAGTATTGGAAGTGTACTAGAAAAAACATGAAGCAGGGCATATAGAAGTGGAGGAGGAAGCATATATTTAGTAGCAAAGTGACACTCGAGGGGAAGGCAGAAATAGCTCAGGATGCTGAAGGAGCCCCATGTCACAGTGTCTATGTGGTGTGTGCAGGGTACGGGTATGTAGCTCTTTATACTGGTATGGAGATGCTCTCCAGGCAGGGGCCAGTGTCTAATAAACACTTGCCCATACATAGGGTATTTTCATCCCCGTATAGACATTTGGGAAGTGTCATGGTGGCCAAAGCCCATCAGGAATAGGGTCAAACCACAAGAAAAAGAAGACTAATAATAATCATAGAATTTTGGGTCATTTTTTCATTTGAAAATATTGAATAGATGAGCCAGGCTGTGAAGGTCATGCCTGTAATCATAGCACTGGGCAGGGTGGGATATGTAACTTGCCATGAATTTGACACCAGCCTGGGCTACTCAGTCAGTTCAAGGCAGCCTCAAGTACATCAGCAAATGATGCATCAAAAATATAAAGAAAAACAACCACAGAACAATATTGTACAAGACATGCATCCCCAGGCATGGCTGAGTCTTTACAATGATTTCTTTCTTTTTGTTACAGCTACACTACTGGCTATATTCTACACTTCGTTACACCAGAGGCCCTTTGTATTTTTGATCATGAGACTGTTTTTCCTTCATTTGCCTAAGCTGGCCTTGAACTTGCAGGCTTCCTGCTTCAGGCTCACAAGTACCTGCATATACCTCAATATATTTTTTATTTTATGTGTGTACCGGGGATTGAACTCAGGACCTCACACTTGCTGAGCAGGCGCTTATGCCACTGAGCTATCCGCCGGCACTATAGCTCAATATTTTATACAGTAAAATTTTGTTATGTAAATCTCAAATATCTCTGTGTGTGTGTGTGTGTGTGTGCGTGTGTCTATCTCTTCTCTATCTCTGTCTTCATGTCTCTGTTTCTCTCTTTCTCAGGTTTGCCTTCAATGCTTAATATTGTATCCTTTCCCGTCTCATTGACTCACATCCCTACATATTTTATGTAAGTTTCTAAACAAAGTCTTGCTAATCCCTAAATTCTCCTGGTTAGAATTCAACATGTGATTGTCTTGTTCCAGCCTCCCAGAATTCTGGGGTTATAGGTATGAACCACCATGGCCAGCTGGTGTTGTCTCTGGACTGGACTCTGTCTCATGCAATCGGAGGGTGTTTGCTGTGTCATGAAAGGAAATGGTGTTGAGCGTTCAGTATTGAACAGCATCTTAGTATAATGCACTCTACCACGTGTACAAAAGAATATTTTAGGCTTTACATAAAGATGCCAACCTGGGCTTTTGTGATTTATATCATGTGAAATCCTTGGTTGATTGCTGTATTGTTTTAGTGACATTTGAGGAAAATGATATGAGTTTCAAGAGGAGATGTCTCTATGTTAGAATTTCTCATCCTACATTTCATGAGGTCTAGACACTTGTCTACAGATTCATGTCCTGCAATGTTTATCTGGATAGTCATGGACATGGATAATGTAGAGAAATTTTTTGGGGTGGGGGAGAAGTTCTTAATGGCCATGGCAGCTATATTTTTGGTCCAGATTGCCTTCATCAGGTCCCCATTTTGAAAGCGGGGTCCCTAGCCCAGGCTGCTATAGTGAAGGGCTGAAGCTCTTAGAAGGTGGAGCCTGGAGAAAGGAAATTAGAACACTGGTTGAGGCACTTCACAGGGCTATGGTGCCCAGCCTTAAATTCTCAGTTTGATTCTGAGCTATATGCTGAGGCGTTTCCACTCTTGTCCACTCCCACCATCGGCCACTGATTCGCCACAGGCCACAAAGAGATGGAACTCACCAACCCACACAGTGAAACCTACAAAATTTTGAGCCCAGATAAACTTTCCCCATTTTGGGTTAGTTGTTGCACTCTATCCTAAGAGGTTAGGGCTAGTGAAATTTCTCTTTGGTACTAGGGATCAAACCCAGTGCCCGTTTACCGCAGAACAACATCCTCAATGCTTTGCAGTTTTTATTTTGAGGAACAGTCTTGCCAAATTGCACAGGATAGATGAGTTTGCCAGCAAACATACGCACACACACACACACACACACACAGACACACAAACGCTCATACACCTCTTTGAGAGGTGGAGGAAAGAAGTCAACTGTGAGTTAGAGGTCCTGCGAACGATATAGTGAGACCATCTGAATGAAACATAAAAGAAAATCAAATAAAGAAGGGAGTTACTCATGTTGACCTCACACTTGCAGTCTTCCTACCTCAGCCTCTCAACTAGCTGGGATCACAACTCTGCACCACCACCCTCAGCTGAGGCCAAGGAAAATAGTCTTCCACATTACACAGTACTCATAGTATTTCAACACTTAGGGAACAGAGTCAACCAGACAAAAGAGCTTCAGCAGAAATGTGTATTAAATTGATCTCATTACTTATTCAAGAGCTGCCTCTAGGATTAGTCAGATATCAAACACTTGGTGACTCCTGCAACTGTCCTAAGGCTATACTGTTTTATAGCACATGAACAGTCAGACTGACTTACACTTTGGCTGGAAATTCAGCAGTAGGGAAAATGACTTGTTTATTTCAAACAAAATTTCAGAAACCCTGTTTTGCAAACAATGATTCAAAGAAAGGAAGACTCCAAAAGGAATGGATTGGGGCTGCTGGAATGAAATTCATTAGTTCCAGAGGCTCCTAAGAGTTGGCGATTGTTCAAGGGTAACAGTGATTGCTGTCACGGAGATGTCCTCCTAGAAGCTCCCTGTATGGGATGCGTTCATACAGCAGAGTTCTGAAACAGGTTCTCTTCACAGGCAAGTGTACAGAGGGACCTTCGAGTGTCTCTGCAACAGTTCTGGCCTAAGGCACAACAAAGAAGACGGGACACTACTCTCCTTCCCCCCTCCCAATTTGTTCGCATCTGTTGTGGGGAATCACAGCTTTCATCATACCCTCATGGCAAATGTAGAGCAAAAACTAGAATGCAAAGCAAATGGGCATCAATTGCCCTAGAAAGCAGAATGAAACCAGAGTGCTTCTGGAAGTATGGAGCTTTCTATTACTTAGTCTATATATCCAAACCCACACAAGTGTTTTTCCTTGCTTTAGAAAGTAAAGAAAACATAAGACAGTTGGGAAATAGAAAGCATTTATTAGGTGCTGGAATTGTGGTGAGTACAAAACAAGAGAACAGGCTGAGGGGGATTTTGAATCTATGCCAAGTTCCTCGTAGACTGATGGGCTCCAGTCCAAGGGGAAATCAGGTGTGGACTCTCTGATGTTGTGTGAGGTAATTGGACCAGGAAAATCTCTTCTTGCAGATCTCACAGGTGTAGGGCCGCTCCCTGGTGTGCCTTCTCATGTGTTGCTTCAGATCATCCGAACGGTTGAATCTCCACATGCATCCTTGCACATTGCATGCATAGGGCTTCTGGCCTGCATCAGAGAGATAAAGAGATCCTTGTCAGGCTGTGTTGAGGCTGAGGCAAGGATTTCAAAAAGAATAATGAAAAGGCTGAAGAGGAGGAAGTGAGAGACAGACACAGATTGATGGAGACTGGAAGCCAAGGAAAAGGAACAGCTGCAGGACAGGATGAGCCAGAAGAACAAGAGGCAAAGTGTGAAGGACCGTAAGGAAGATTTCAAGAGATCTAGAGATGTGGTTCATGGTAGAGCCAAGCATACGGGAGAACTTAGAATGTGAGATAGGCTAGACTCCACCCCCAGGAACAGCGCAGGTGGCAACCATGCCTGGTGAGCTCAAAGCTTTGTAATGACACTCATCTAGCTCTACTTGCCCCTCCCCGAGTCCTGAACACGCACTTACCACTGTGGGTGCGCTGGTGGAGCCGGAGGTAAGCAGACCTCCGGTAAGATTTCCCACAGTCTTTGTGTGGGCAGACGTAGAGCTTCAAACTCTCAGACTTCTTCAGCAGTGGACAGCTCTTAGTCTGTAAGTTCCCATCCTTTTGCGGGAGTTGTTCCCGAATAAAAGGGGAGCCTGGCAAGTGTAGCAGTCCTGGGTGTGCTGCTGCCACAAGCTGATAGCCCCCACTGAGGATCTGGCCATTGCTTAAGGTCACCATCTGGTCCCCACTGAGGCCCTGACCATTCCAGCTGTTTGTCATCTGCTTGAAGTAGAGGCTCTGGTCACCAATAGGGCTGCTGTTGCACCCAAACAGGAGAAATGATGACCCCTGGGGACTGTCATCAGGCCCCCAGAGAGTGTCTGACTGTCATGGAGCGTCTTCATCTGACCTCCACACAATGTGGTCATCTGGATGCCATGGAAAGTTTGGTCACAACTTAGGTCCTGCTTCTGGCTCCCTTGCTCAGAGACAGTCACCTTGCTTGCAGTGACACATGTCTCCCGGCAACCAGTGACTGATATATGTGGGGCACCCATGACATGGGTGTTCTGGTAGTCTGCTGTGGACTGGACCTGTTTGTGGGACGTCACTTGGCCACTCCGGTCAATAATCTCAATGAGATCATGCAGGATTCCTTCCAGGTCTTCATCCAGGGCTGTTGTTAAATTCTGGGTAAGGACCCTCCCGGGGATATTACAGGATCCACAAGTCATCCCCTTGGGCCTCCTGGGTGGCATCCCTAGACTCTGGCTTGAGCCCTGCTGGCTATTTTCATGACTGGCTGTCAGAGGCATGCAGAGGGTTGGCGCTGGTGTAGACTGGGCGTTCACGTGCTCCTTATAGGGATCAGAGTAGTCCCACAGGAAGTCCTCAATATCTTCAATTGTCTCAAAGTAGGCGTTCATCGCTCTGCTATTGCCTGAAGACTGAAGTCGATTGTCAGCTGTGGGATCCTACGAGGAATATCAGAAGGTCAAGGTTGCATCCAGGCTCAAATCCTAACTATACACGCCCCTCTCCTCTTCCTTCTAAAAAGGAAGCACCTCTACCTCACTCTGGAGATCGACTCAAGTCCCTTGCTACAGTTTCCAATCCCTACACCTAGGAGTCTCTGCTTTAGCAGCCATGGACCCTGGACCTGTTAGCCAGATCTGTCATGCTTCAGACTCACCAGAGTGTGGTCCCAGGTCCACACCTACCCAGGATTCTGTCCAAGTCGAATGGGGATGGCAGAGAACTGTGCTCCCGGAGGAAGCTGCTCACAGAGCACTGAGCTCAACAAGGAGCGAGAAGTAGAGCTTTAGCATGGGACCAAGGCTTTTACAGGGCCTCAGGTGCAGTGGGAATGGCCCAAGTATCACGCCCACTGTCGGCAATGCCTTCTGGGGGCAGAGCCATCTCCATTGGAGCGGTTTTCTCCACCAAGCAGGACCTTATCTGTCCGTACTTACCTGCTGTAGACACCTGTGACGTCATCACTCACAGGTTCCCTTTAGGTAGCGTGGTCCTCAGAGACCCAGGAAATAATAGTGCAGAAGGGAAAGGCTATGTGTTCTTCTCTCCGATTTGACTTTCCTGACCTCTTATTTAATGAGACTTCCTCCGTGCCCCCCCTGCTTTCCATCCATCCCCATAAGACCCTGGGCCTTGCAAGCACGGTGCATTCCATTTCACAGTTTCGGTGAACTAAATCTGCAGTTCCATCCGAGGCCACAAAGTTGTGTATACATATGCAATTAATGCTGGGTTTGGAGGCCCAGGCTTTAATCCCAGGATCTGGGAGACTTGCACAAGTGGATTGCTGGGACTTTCAGGCCAGTCTTGCATATGTAATGAAGGCAAGGCCAGCCAGACCCGCACCCTGAGATGGATGTCACCAAAATCCAAGTGAAATTCATGAGCACTGACTCATGTGGGATGACCAGAAATGTCATTATTTTCAAACTCCAACTCAGGATTCAAACATGTAGGGAGCACCCTCTCTGTAACCTCCTTTCCCAATTCAAATCAAGATTGTCCTCTGTATAATCACTCGTGAGGGCAGCTCTCTTCTGGGTCTTGTCCCTGAGATAGGTAGGAAGGCAGGTGGCTGGCTGCATAGGGTGGGGTGACAGGTAGTAGGGACAATGTGGGGAGAGCTGGGGGTGAAGCCGTCCACAACAGGACAGCACCGCCTCCCCGTGTTCTGTGTTTTTCCAAGGTCTCTTCCATGGAAGGTTACATGGCTCCACCTCCATGCTTGGTCCTGTGCAGTGCCGGGAGAAGCACTCAGTACGAAATACCTTTGCGGCACAAGGCACTGAGTCCCGAGGCCTTGACCCCAACGAGGTCTACTTGGCGCCTCTATTGTCCAATAGGTGACGAGTAACAGAAGAAAACCTTGGCCTTGGAATGCCAAGGATACCAAATTCCTCCCGTTTCCAACCAGTGAAGTACCTGTATTTTCAAAGGCCCCAGGCTTTTGCCCCCAGGTGTGTTATTTACAGTGGGAGGAGGGAGACATGTTCCACAACCCCACACTTTTGTCTGTGGATTTCACTGTTGGTCTGTTTGGCTCTCCTTCTACTTCAGGTTGGCCTTCAATGCAGTATGTTTTTCAGGTTGCCCTCAAAATCACAGAGATCCTGCCTCCTCAGCCTCCTGAATGTTAGGATGACATGCACAAACCTCCTCTCCTGGCTCAAAGCCACCCTCTGAAAAACTAAAGAAAAAAACAAAAATAAAGGAAACAAAGCCAAAGAAAATGCAACCAAAAAGACACATTTATTTATTTATTTATTATCATTTTTTTTAAAGACAACAAGTAAACATTCTCATGTATTAACAAACTCAAGCATTAGAGAATGTACAAATACCTTTTGGAGAAAAATATTACTCAGTGTAAGATTAAGCCATGTAAAAGCTAGGTAAAAATAGAAGACTAAGGAATGGAATAGTCACAGTGAATTGCATTTTCATACTAGGGAGACAATACGATGTTTACAGATGTGCATCCGGCTTATTTTGCTTGTGAGTATTTTCTCAAGTTGCATCCATTTACCTATAAAAGTTTCCAGTTTATCTTTCTTTATGGCTGAGTAGTATTCCATTTTATAGAAATACCACATCTTTTTCATCCATTCCTCGGTTAATGGACATTTGGGTTGTTTCCACGATCTAGCTATTACAAATTGTGTTGCTATAAACATGGGTGCACATATATCACTGTGGTATGATGTTTTTAAGTCTTCTGGGAAGATACCCAGAAGGGGAATAGCTGGGTCAAATGGGACTTCCAATCCCAGTTTTTCGAGGAGTCTCCACACGGATTTCCACAGTGGTTGCACCCGTCTACACTCCCACCAACAGTGGAGAAGTGTTCCTTTTTCCTCACAGCCCCTCCAGCATTTGTTATTAGTTGACTTCTTGATAACAGCCATTCTTTCTGGGGTGAGATGGAATCTCAGTGTTGTTTTAATTTGCATCTCTCGGATGACTAGTGATGTTGAACATTTTTTCATATATTTATTTGCCATTTGTATTTCTTCATCTGAGAAGTGTGTATTCATCTCAGATGCCCATTTTTGGATTGGGTCTTTAAATTTGGGAGGTCTGATTTTTTTGAGTTCTTTGTATATTCTCAATAGTAATCCTATGTCTGAGGAACAGCTGGCAAACAGTTTTTCCCACATTGTGGGTTGTCTCTTCACTCTGTTGGTGGTTTCTCTTGCTGTGCAAAAGTTTTTTAATAAGATGAGATCCCAGTTGTTGATTCTTTGTGATGCTTCCTGTGCAATGGGGGTTTTATTCATAAAGTCTTTCCCTACACCAATGTCTTAAAGAGTTTTACCTATTCTATTTTCCAGGAGATTTAATGTTTCTGTTTTAATATTTAGTTCTTTTATGCATTTTGAATTTAGTTTAGTGCACAGTGAAAGATATGGGTCTAATTTTAATCTTCGGCATGTGTAGAGCCAATTTTTCCAGCACCGTTTATTAAAGAGGCTATCTTCCAGTGAATGTGTTTGGCAACTTTGTCAAAGATAAGGTGGCTTAGTATGTCTGGAGTTGTTTCTGCATCTTCTATTCTATTCCATTGATCTTCAGGTCTGTTTTTTTGCCAATACCACACAGTTTTTATCACAGTAGCTTTATAGTATAATTTCAAATCAGGGATTGTGATGCCCCCTGCCTTGCTTTTGTTGCCCAGAATTGCCTTTGCTATTCTAGGTCTCTTCTGGTTCCAGATGAATTTTAGGATTGTTTTCTCTAATTCTGTGAGATATGTTGTTGGAATTTTGATCGGAATTGCATTAAATCTGTATAACAGTTTTGGAAGTATGGCCATTTTCACTATGTTGGTTCTTCCGACCCAAGAGCAAGGGATATCTTTCCATTTTCTGATATCCTCTTCAATCTCCCTTTTCAGAGTACTGTAGTTTTCGGTGTAGAGGTCTTTTACTTCCTTTGTGAGATTGATTCCTAGGTATTTCATTTTTTTAGATGTGATTGTGAAAGGTGTTGTTTCCCTAATTTCTCTCTCAGTGAGTTTGTTATTGGTGTACAGGAAGGCTATTGATTTTTGAGTATTTACTTTGTATCCAGCTACACTACTGAATTTGCTTATTAAATCTAGCAATTTTTTAGTGGAGTTTTTGGGGTCTTCTACGTAGAGTATCATGTCATCTACAAATAATGATAATTTAACTTCTTCCTTTCCTATCATAATTCCTTTTATTTCTTTCTCTTGTCTAATTGCTCTGGCTAAAGTTTCCAGGACTATGTTGAATAAGAGTGGGGACAGTGGACATCCTTGTCTGGTTCCTGATTTTAGAGAGAAGGCTTTCAGTTTTTGTCCATTTAGTATGATATTGGCTGTTGGTTTGTCATAGATAGCTTTTATCAGATTGAGATAAAGACCATCTATTCCAATTTTCTGTAGGGTTTTTATCATGAATGGGTGCTGGACTTTGTCAAAAGCTTTTTCTGCATCTATTGAGATGATCATATGATTTTTGTCCTCGGTTCTGTTAATATGGTGTATTACATTTATTGATTTACGTATGTTGAACCATCCCTGCATCCCTGGGATGAATCCAACTTGGTCATGGTGTATAATCTTCTTGATGATTTGCTGCATTCTGTTTGCCAGTATCTTATTGAGGATTTTTGCATCTATATTCATTAGGGAGATTGGTCTGTAGTTCTCTTTCTTAGTTGCTTCCCTCTCTGGTTTTGGTATCAGGGTAATGCTTGCTTCCAGGAATGAATTTGGGAGTATTGCTTCCCTTTCAATTTCACTAAAGAGTTTGAGAAGTAGTGCTGTTAGGTCTTCTCTAAATTTCTTGTAGAATTCGGCAGTGAATCCATTGGGGCCTGGGCTTTTCTTTGTTGGGAAGTTTTTAATTACATCTTCGATTTCATTGATTGTTATTGGTTTATTTAGGATTTTTATATCTTCTTGGTTGAGCTTTGGTAATTCATATGTATCTAGGAATCTGTCCATTTCTTCTGCATTTTCCATCTTATTAGAATACAGGTTTTCAAAGTAGGTATAGATGATCTTCTGGATTTCTGCAGGGTCCGTTGTGATATCACCCTTTTCATTCTTAATTGCGTGGATTTGAGTACTTTCTTTCCTTTTTTTAATAAGGTTGGATAAGGGTTTGTTGATTTTATTTAATCTTTCAAAGAACCAACTCTTTGATTCATTGATTCTTTGTATTGTTTTTTTAGTCTCCAATACGTTAATTTCTGCTCTGATCTTTATAATTTCCTCTCTTGTACGAGCTTTTGGCTTAGCCTGCTCTTCTTTTTCTAGAAGTTTCAGGTTCACCATTAGGTTGTTTATTTGTGCTTGCTCTGTTTTCCTGATATAGGAATTTAATGCTATGAATTTCCCTCTTAGGACTGCTTTCATTGTATCCCATAAGTTCTGGTATGTTGTACTGTCATTATCATTCAGTTTCAGAAACTGTCTAATTGCTTCTTTAATTTCATCTGTGACCCATTGGTTGTTCAGTAGGGTGCTATTTAATTTCCATGTGTTTAGCAAATTCTTGTGTTTTATTTTGCCATTGATTTCCAATTTCATTGCACTATGGTCTGATAACATACATGGGATAATTTCAATTCCTTTGCATTTACTTAAGCAGGTTCTATGAGCTAGTATGTGGTCTATTTTGGAGAATGTCCCATGTGCAGCTGAGAAGAATGTGTATTCTGATGTTGTGGGGTGGAACACTCTGTAGATATCTACTAAGTCCATTTGTTGCAAAGGTTGGTTCAGTTGTAATATTTCACTGTTGATTTTTTGTCTGGTTGATCTGTCTTTTTGTGACAGTGGAGTATTGAGATCCCCCAATACAATTGTATTAGTGATTATTTGATTTTTCATGTCCATTAATATCTGTTTTATATAGTTGGGTGCACTGGTATTTGTTGCATATATATTTATGATTGTTATCTCTTCCTCTTGGATTGTTCCCTTTACAAGGATGTAGTGACCTTCTTTATCTCTATGAATCATTCTTGGCTTGAAATTCACTTTGTCTGCAAAAAGAGTAGCTACCCCTGCTTTTTTCTGGGTTCCTGTCGCATGGAGTATTGTTTTCTATCCTTTGACTTTCAGTCTATGAATTTCTTTCTGAACTAAATGTGTTTCTTGTATACAGCATATTGTTGGATCTTGCTTCTTGATCCAATTTGCCAGTCTGTGCCTTTTGATTGGTGAATTGAGACCATTAACATTAATGGTTAAAACTGAAATGTATTGACTTATCCTTGTCATGTTATTTTCTTGTTGTTGGCTCTCCCTCTTTTAATTTTTGTTTTCCCTCCCTCTCTTTAATCATTTGCTCTGCCTGGTGGATTCCTTCTGTTGGGGTTTCTGAAGTTGTAATCCTTGTTATCCCTTTCTAGAATGTCCTTCAAAACATTTTGGAGTGCTGGTTTGGTGGTTATAAATTTTCTCAGATGTTCTTTGTCATGGAAGTATTTTACTTCTCCATCAGTTTTGAAGGATAGTTTTGCGGGGTACATCAATCTAGGTTGAAGATTATTTTCCTTTAGAACTTGAAATACATCAATCCAAGCTCTTCTTGACTTGAGGGTTTGTGCTGAAAAGTCCGCTGTGAATCTGATGGGCTTTCCTTTATAGGTGATTTGTCTCTTTTCTCTAACAGCTTTTAAGATTCTACTCTTATGTTGAATTTCTGGAATCTTGACTATGATATGCCTGGCTGAAGATTTTTTTTGATCGTGGCTAATTGGAGTTCTATAAGCCTCACTTATCTGAATGTCAAATTCTTTTTCTCTACCAGGGAAATTTTCTGTGATAATGTCTGTGAACAGTGTTCTGATGTCGTTTATGCTATCTCCTGCTTTTTCATTGACTCCAATCAATCTTAAGTTATTCTTCTTTGTGTCATCTAGCAGCTGCTGGATTGATTTTTCATTGTCCCTTGCTGTTTTTAAGAATTCTTTCTTTTCATGATCACTAATTATAAGCCTGTCTTCTATATCTGAGATCCTGTCCTCACATTGGCTTAATCTGCTACAAATACTTTCAATGGAATTTTTGTTCTCCTGGATATCTGCTTGAATCTGCTTTATGGAGTCCATTTCTTTCCTATGCTGAGCATTCATGGCTTCCATCATTTTCTTAAGCTCGTCTATTTTTTTGTCTGTGTCTGCTCTAGCGTCCTTAAGCATGGTCTTCATTGTGGACGTTATCTCTGCAGTTATCTGAGAAATTATTTCTGATTTAAATTTTTCCAGAGCCTCATTCAACTGCTTTGTTGTTACCACTTCAGAGATGTCAGGTGGGTGGCTTTCAGTTTGTCCCACCTCACTGCCCCATAGGTTTGTCTTTGGTGAACTGGATGTGTGGGGTTGCATCTTGTTTAAGTGTCGTCTCATTTTCTTTTCTTTCTTTAGTTTTATTCCTGGGATGCTGTTTGTAAATTGCCTATGATAGGTTGCTTTATTGCCAGTATTTCAAACTCTTCGGAGATTCTTGGAATACCAGGAAGAAAAGCGCCAGTCAGTGTGTCCCTCATGGCTGGTGCTTCTCTGTACCGTGGTGTCTCACGTTACACCGCCAAGGTTCCCACTGTAGCCATGGATGGAGTGGCGGCTGCCCTGAGTTCTGAGCTCAGCTGCTGCCCCCCCACAATGGAGCCTGGCTAGTGGCTCTTGCGCGCCTGACAGCTGGGTGTCAGCACTCACCGCCAGTCAGTGTGTCCTTCACAGCCGCCGCTTCTCTGTTCCGCAGCGTCTCGCGTTCCTCCACGGAGGTCCCCGCTGGAGCCGTGGATGGAGTAGCAGCCGCCCTGAGTTTCAAGTTCAGCTGCTGCCCCCCCCCACAATGGTGCCCGGCTAGTCGCTCTCTCGTGTGGGATGTCTGGGTGTCAGCACTCACCGCCAGTCAGTGTGTCCTTCACGGCCGCTGCTTCTCGGCACTACCGCTTCTCCCGTTCCTCCGTGGAGGCCCCCGGGGGCGCCAGCAGTCATCACGTGTCTGTAGATTTGAACCGCTTCAGTCGCGTCAGGATTCCCGACACAGGAAATGGCGCCGGAGGCTACCTCCTCCTTCTTTGCTGGAGTTTCTCTCTTCACTTTCTCTGTGGGCCCCAAACAGCGCTTCAGATCGTTCCTGGGTCCATGGGAGCCACTTCCCTCTTTCTTGTCCTCCTCCAGTCACTATATTCCAGTGTCCGGATGGTGACTTTTGGAGAGGTTCACTGTCTGCTTCTTGAGACGCATTTCTTGAAGTAGGATTGCTATCCCAGAAATTCTATACTTCTGTTTTGTA
The DNA here is from genome assembly GCA_028451465.1 of Erethizon dorsatum. Taxonomy (NCBI): domain Eukaryota; kingdom Metazoa; phylum Chordata; class Mammalia; order Rodentia; family Erethizontidae; genus Erethizon; species Erethizon dorsatum. The sequence goes on along the minus strand of CM051827.1, from coordinate 99,331,831 downwards.
ATTAGCAGGGCTGTGCTGTCCGCCGCAATAAAGCCTCGGGATCCCGCAAGCTGTGTGCTGTCACCACCCTGACAGGCAGCACCTGCGTGTTTGTGAGCAGAAGATGGTGGAGCTCCTGGAAAACAGGGCAGCCACAACTACATGTAGCAGAGAACTGTTTGGGAGCAGCTGGTTAACTCTTCAGTCTAGTTGGATGAGTCCTCATTGGACAAAGAGTTTTGACTAAGTTGTGCAGAGAGAAGCCCAAAGGAAGGTCGTTTTTCTCATTCAATGACATTCTTGGTTATGGCAATAGGATCATCCAGAAGAGATTAGAGATGAAACAACATGCTATTCCCATGGAAAATGCTCCTGTGGATTCATTAGTGAAGGGGGAGTTTTACAGAGGGTACATATTGCTGAAGGCTGGGTGATCCTGTCACATATCCTTCATGAGGGCTTCTTAACAGTCCAACATGTGCTTTAATGAGCGAACAGAGTGACCAAGAGCAAAAATTGGAGCAGAAAAGAGAAGGAAAAAATCCAGAAAAATCCCCCTGCATGAACTTACCCCATGCCTGGATCACTAAGAGATGTGTGAGTGTGTGTGTGTGTGTGTGTGTGCTTCTGTATGTGTGTGTGTGTTAGTCCTGTATTCGAAGTATACTAGACAAAGCATTGAGCATGACATGTAGAAGTGAAAGTGGAATCATACATTTAGTAGCAAAGTGACACTTGAGAGGAAGGCAGAAATAGCTCAGGATGCTGGAGGAGCCCCGTGACATTCTCTACGTGTTGTGTGTAGAGTGCAGGCAGGTAGCTCTTTACTTTGGTATAGTAATGCTCTCCAGGCAGGACCTAGTGTCTAATAAACACTTGCCCGTAGATAGGTGATTTTCATCCTTCTATGGACATTTGTGAAGTGTCAGGGTGGCCAAAGCCCATTAGGGATGGGGTCAAATCACAAGAAAAAGAAGACTAATAATAATCATGGAATTTTGGGTCTCTTTTCATTTGAAAATATTGAATAGATGAGCCATGCTCTGAAGATCATGCTTGTATACATAGCCCTGGGCAGGGCTTGAAACTTGCTATGAATTCGACACCAGCCTGGGCTACAAAGTCATTTCAAGGCAGCCTGAAGGACATCAGCAAATGGTGCATCAAAAAAGAAAAAGAAAAACAACCACATAACATTATTCTACAGCACATGCATGACTGACTCCTTGCAATGATTTCCTTCTTTGTGTTACATTAAACTACCAGCTACATTCTACACTTAGTCCAGTGGCCTTTGTATTTTTGATCATGAGACTGTTTCTCCTTCAGTTGCCTAGTCTGGCCTTGACCTTGAATGCTTCCTGCTTCAGGCTCACAACTCCCTGCATAAACCTCAATATCTTGTAGAGTAAAATTTTGTTAAGTAACTATCAATCTCTCTCTCTCTCTCTCTCTCTCTTGCTCTCTTTCTATCTCTGTCTCTGTGTCTCTGTTTCTCACTTTCTGAGTTTCACCTTCATTTCTCAATATCGTATCCTTTCCTGTCCCATTGACTCACATCCCTACACATTTTTTGTTAGTTTCTAAACTAAGTCTTGCTAATCCCTAAATTTTCCTGGTTAGAATTCAACATGTGATTGTCTTGTTCCAGCCTCCCAGAATTCTGGGGTTATAGGTGTGAACCATCATGGCCAGCTGGTGTTGCCTCTGGTCTGGATTCTGACTCATGCAATCGGAGGGTGTTTGCTGTGTCATGAAAGGAAATGGTGTTTAGCGTGCAGTATTGAACAGCATCATAGTATAATGCACTCTACCACGTCTATAAAAGAATATATTAGGTTTTACATAAAGATGCCATTCTGGGCTTTCGTGATTTATATCATGTGAAATCCTGGGTTGATTGCTGTATTGTTTTAGTGACATTTGAGGAAAATGATGAGTTTCCAGAGGAGATGTCTCTATGTTAGTATTTCTCATCATACATTTCATGAGGTCTAGACACTTATCCACAGATTCATTTTATGCAATGTTTATCTGGATACTCTTTGACATGCATAATGTAGAGAATTTTTTTTTGGTTGGGGGAGAAATTCTTAATGGCCATGGCAGCTATATTTTGCTTCCGGATTGTCTTCATCAGGTACCCATATTGAAAGTGGGGTCCCTAGACCATGCGGCTATTGTGAAGGGCTGAAGTTTTTAGAAGGTGGAGCCTGGAGCAAGGAAATTAGATCATTGGGAGAGGCACCTCAAAAGGGCTATGGTGCCCAGCCTTCTCTTCTTCTCAGTTGGATTCCGGGCTGTATGCTGAAGGCTTTCCTCTGTCATCCACTCCCATCATCAGCCACTGCCTCGCCACAGGCCCCAAAGAGATGGAGCTGACCAACCACAGAGTGAAACCTACATAACTATGAGCCCAAATAAACTTTCCCCATTTTGAGTTAATTGTTGCACTCTATCCTAAGAGGTTAGGGCTAGTGAAATTTCTCTTTGGTACTAGGGATCAAACCCAGTGCCCGTTTACCGCAGAACAACATCCTCAATGCTTTGCAGATTTTATTTTGAGGAACAGTCTTGCCAAAATGCACAGGATAAATGAGTTTGCCAGCAAACATATGCACACACACACACACACACACACACACACACACACAGACACACAAACACTCATACACCTCTTTGAGAGGTGGAGGAAAGAAGTCAACTGTGAATTAGAGGTCCCACGAACGATATAGTGAGACCATCTGAATGAAATATAAAAGAAAATCAAATAAAGAAGGGAGTTACTCATGTTGACCTCATTCTTGCAGTCTTCCTGCCTCAGCCTCCCAACGAGCTGCAATCGCAAGTGTGCACCACCACCCACAGCTGAGGCAAAGGAATATAGCTTTCCACTTTACACAGTACTCATGCAATCTCAACACTTACAGAAAACAGTCCACCAGAGAAAATATCTTTAGCGAAAATGTGTATTAAATATATTTCACCAGTTATACAGGTGCTGCCTCTAGCTTTAGTCAGATATCAAACACTTCCTGACTCCTGCAACTCCCTTAAGGTTATACTGTGCTATAACACACACACACACACACACACACACACACACACACACACACACAATCAGACTGACTTACACTTTGGCTGTAAATTCAACAGTAGTAGAAAGGACTTGTTTATTTTAACCGAAGTGACGGAGACCCTATCTTTCAAACGAGGAGCCAAAGAAAGGAAAATGTCCCAAAGGTGTGGATAGCGGCTTTTGGATTGAAATTCATTAGATCCAGAGGCTCCTTGAAGGAGTTAGCAATTGCTCAATGGTAAAAATGAGTATAGGTTTGGAGATGTCCTGTTAGAAGCTCCTTGTATGGGATGTGTACTTACAGCGGAGTTATGAGACTGGCTCCCTACACAGGCAAATGTGCACAAGGACCTTAGAGTGTCTCTGCTACAGTCTCAGGCATAACAAACAGGATGTGAGAGCACTCTCCCTCATTAGCTTCCCCCACTCTTTTGTTTCCATCTGTGCTAGGCATTCACAACTTTCACCATACACTGTTTGGAAATGAACAGAGCAAGTCCTAGGATGCAAAGCACAAGGATATCATGTGCTCCTAGGGGGATGAGTTTGAGATGTGGCTGGATCCAGAGAGTGTGAGCCTGGGATTCAGTGTGTGATGTCGTGAGGGAGTTTGTGATTCCTTAGCTAGTTCACTCCTTGTTTTCATATACTAGTGAGTGTATGTAGTGGGAAAACTCACTCTGGTTGTGCTCCCTGCCCTCAGGCTGTGTAGCCTGGGTCAAACCTAAGAGACAGAGAGAGGGCTGGTCTTGTAGGTTGCTGCTTCACTACTGGGCTGCTTGCTAATTTGCTGCCCTCTGCTGGATGTAACCTGTTGCTCCTCTGCCATGCCAACCTGCCTTGGAGCCAGGCAACTCTGAACTGAAACCTCTGCGAACTCGGAGCTACCATCAGCCTTTCCTCCTTTCACTTTGGCTGTGGGCTATTTTGCCCCTGCAATGAAAAAAGGAAGCAAAACTGGGCCATTTGGGAATCAGATAGTACCTTGCATCAGACCCTGAAGCCCAAGGTTCTCGATCCTGCAACTTTAGTCTCCATATCTCTGCTGTGAAACATCCATTTCTGTTGTGTGTAAGCTACTGAGTTCATGGAATTTTCTTCTCAGATCCCAAATGGGATGGCCCCAGTTATACTGCAAAATGGCACTTCTTGGCAGGCAAGTGTGGGCCTGCATGCCTCTGGTCCAAACCCAAGTGGCTGAGAGAAGTGGATTGCCAGTTCACGGCATTCTGGGCTTCTTTGATGCAGAACCCTAACTGCACATGTCCGAGCTTGAAAGTTCTGTTCCAATTTGGGATCCTACACTTCCTTTTCTGCACATCTGCTATCCAGTTGATAACAACCTCCTGAAAGCCACCATCTGGAAAGCCTTACTTCATTTTTATTTCAGTACTACTGACTGAACCCAGGGACTGCACACCAAACTGGACTCTTACTCCCTTTCCATTTTATTTGGACACAGGGTCCATCAAGTGACTCGATGGTCCAGGTTGGGCTCCAAGTTGCATTTTGACTGACTCAGTCTACCAGGTTCCTGGGAATTAGCCATGTGCCTCCATGGCCAACTCTGTCTTGTGCATTTCGTGTGCCTCTTCCTGCCTCCTCTCCTGCTCCTGTCAGATGAGTACTCTGAATTGTTCCACGAGCTTCACCAGTCCCCTCTTCAGTCTACACTACCCAGGCAACTACACAATGATCATTCTTATGCTTTCCTATCTGTGCATTATGGTTTTTGTCTACCCATCCTCCCAAAGACTCATGCTGTGCAGATGGGCAGGCTTTTTCTCAGGTAGCTTAAACTAGATTTTGCGACTGATTCTTTTGAAATGGTGGGATTAAAGTTGCTGTGATTAAGGCTGGGTGATTTCTTGATCACTCAAATAATGGTCTTGGACAGACATACCCCTAATCACAGCATTCTGGATATGATAACAGGGGTAGAAAGAGGCTCAATGTCCCCCTGCCCCAGGTGCTCTTGTGGTTTTGCTCTTTTCTACCACCACGAACTGTTGCCCTCTGCCAATCACCACCCTGCTTTTCATCCTATAGATTATGGACCAAATTATCCTCAAACTGTGAATAAATAAACCTTTCCTCTATTAACCTTGATTGTCAGGTATTTTGTGTCAGAAGCAAGAGAAATATAAGCAACAGAGAAAATGTCAGAAGAAGTGTGGGGTCCTTGATGTGTGTATACATGACCATGTCGTTCAAGGGGCTTTGGGAATGCCTTTGGCTTTTCTGTGTGGTTGATTCTGGTCACAGCTCAGAAGACCAGAAGTCTGATAGCAGTCCTGCTTGTACAGACCAGGCTCAGGTGGTTTCTCCTGGGAAGAAGGACTGCATTGGCTGGTGGACTCCAGACATTGTGTTATGGCTTGGTGGAAAGTTTGTGTGAATTGCTCGTGTCTAGACATGCTGCATCCAGTTCAGCTCTGGACGTTTCAGGGAGAAGATGATGAGAGGATGCGAACAGAGGACAGGAGTTAGAATACAGAAAACTGAGGCCTGATGGAGTCCTCCCTTCTTATGGGAGAAGTAAGGAAGGAAGAAGAAGGAAGAGGAGAAAAAGGAGGAGGGGGAGAATGGGCCGCAGGAGAACCCCATTGGCTGTAGGGCATCTATTTATAAACTTGGGAGGTTGAATGTCACATGAACACTGTCCGCCTAATAGCTTCTCCTTGTGGATTGCCTCATGGTCTCTGTGTTCTTGAGCCTGGAGCAGCTCGTTCATGTGACTTGCCTCAGGTGTTCTTTGTTCTTGAGGTTGCAGGAGCTTAGTCATTTGACCTGCCCCTGGTGCTCTGTGCTCTTGAGGGTGGAGCAGCTTGCTCATGTGACTTACCTCAGGCGCTCTGTGTTCTTGAGGCTGGCCTTGCTCCAGCCTAGAACATGTGTTCTATGTGCAACTTCCGCTGCTCTCCATAGATCCCCCTTTACTGTTTTGTAGTTACAAGGTATAGGTGCTCGGTTGGAGTTGGAGGAGATGTGCTTGGAGGATTGTGTAACAGTCGCTTTTAATTTTGAATGCTTATTTTTCTTTACATTTCTTTTTTTTTGTTTTTGTTTTTGTTACCATGAATTAAACTCGAGACCTTGCACTTGCCAGGAAGGTGCTGTGCAATTGAACTATATCGCCATCTGAACCCTTTTCATTCTAGATGAACTTGCTTGATTTTGGCTAAAGATTCCCAGCCCAAAGATTTTAAGGCCCTGTATAAAGCAATTGAATCCTACACAGCGCATGTCACAGAACATTGATCAGTTACTAGTGTATTTGGCAATTGTTTTATACCTCTTGTAGGCATAGTTTTTGTTGGATGTTCAAGAGCAAATTAAGGTGAGACCTCTTTAATCAACTTTTGCTATTTATCAAGGTTAGTTGAATCTCCTCAGGATTTACCTCTGAACCATGGACAGCACCGCTGGTTCTTCAGTCTGTGTCAACCATCTGTATGAGTCACAGTCATTGCTTGATGATCTTGCTTTCTGTAAAAGCTTGGGAGACCCTTTTCTCCCCGTCTCCTTAGGCACACTATACAGCATAGATCTATAGCCTCTGTGGTCCTACAACCTCCTCGATCAGGAGTTTGTTTGACTCACCAGAGTTGCTGGATGTCACTGAACAGGTTCCCTCATGTCCTGGGTCCTCATTGACCTCAAAGAGCTGGGGCCAAAATATTGGCTGTCCTCTTAGCTTCTCTATTTGTGTACTTTTTGGGATCCATACCTCAGTCATTGAACATCTAGAAGAGAAGGGAAATGACATAACATTTTGTAATGAGGGCAGTGAGCTTAGTACTATTGTATCTGAATATCAGGCTGTTTGGAACATAAATTAGAACTGTTATTTTCTAACAACCATGGATTTTCTAATAGTTGAACCTCTGTAGAATGCTAACAGGCAGCAATTCTATAATTTTACACAGAACCTTTAAAATCAAAACCACATATAGCATTGTAGCATGACAATCACAAGGACTCTTTTGTAACATACATAAATTTCCAGTTTGACATCCGTCTTTTAATAAATCGTCTCTATCTAACACACAAGAAATTTTACCTAACTCATTGACCTTTAATGGGATATCACTGAAGAAATTTGTGTCATTATCTAGGCCGCTTCATATCCAGACATCTCTAAGTATAGTGGGGTATCTATAGCATATACATCACATAAGTTTTTGTTCTTATTACTGACTGGTGACCTCATGTTGGCTTGACATGAACCTCCTTTCAAAAGTAAAAGGAGCACCAAAGAAAGACAAATGTCTGAATCTGAAAGAAAAGGTCTATCACCATAAACACCCCCAGTTTTACATTTTGGAAGGTGATACACTTGGAAATCATGAATACATTTAATACAGCATGAGATTAATAATCAATTGTTATACCCAATAATTATGAAAAAACTTTGCTTCTTAATTTAGTTTTATACACAGATCATTTTTCATCAGAAAACCTTACTCTATTATTTTTAGAAAACTTAACCTTCTGCTGATTAACAATATATTGGGGTGTCTCCCAGAAGGCTATGGAGATTAGTGGGGCTTCCATTCATGAACAAGCACTGGATAATTATCTGGGCAGATGCTTTCTTCTTCATCAATTGGAGTCCGGTCCAGTAGTCTCTCCTCAACCCAAGGGATTTTGAAAATTATCTTAATAGTTTTTTAATGAAGGATGAAAACCCAATCACGATTTTTTTGTGTGGGTGTGGGTACAGGGGGTCGAACTCAGGACCTCATGTGCCAGCAGGCACCCGTGCCGCTGAGCAATTTCACTGGAGCTTTTATCATATGTGGGTACCGTGGTCAAACTCAGGACCTCACGCTTGCCAGACAGGCCCTTATGCTGCTGAGCCATCTCACCGGCCCCTCCAATGATGATATTTAAGGCGTTTTTTTTGAAAAAAGTGAGACTCTCTAATTATAATACATAAACAACCAAATGCATTACATTTAGAGAAACAATTTTAGCATCATTTTGACCTGGTGGCCACCTGGGTGGAAGCATATCAGACAAACGCTCCAAAAATCCCAAAATTCAAAAAGAAAGGAAAGGAAAGGAGAAAAAGAAAAAAAATTGTTGAACTCAGAGAAAAACAGCTAATAAATAGACAAACAAACAGATACACAGTCAATCAGTTTACACACTCAGAGTACAACTAAATATATATTTTGACCAAATAAAATTATAAAAATCTTTTAAAATTTTAGATGTTTGTAATTATAAATAGACTAAGAATTTTTGTAGGTCAATAAAAGAGATTATTTACATGAAAATTTGAAAGGAAGAAAACTTTGATCTATAATTAATAGGTGATATTGAATTACCACCAGGGTAGTATGTTATGGTTTGTGCCTACAGGTCAAACCAAAGCCTCAGGCAGTCATGGGGGTGGGGCTTTTTCAGGGTTCCCCAAGTCTAACGTTTGTGACTGAATCATGTTGCAATGCTGGGATTACGGGTGCTGGGATTAAGACCTGGTGATTGCCAGATCAGTGTACTGAGTGAAGTGGCACAGCCCTAATCCCAGAAGTCTGTATAAGATAACAGGGGCAAAAAGAGACTTGCGCCAACCCTTCAGCTCTTGTGGCTTTTGCAGTATTCCACCTGCAGAGCTAAGAGGCTGATTAAACATTCCCCATTTTTCTTTGATTATTGCACCTTTTCCAAAGATGTTAGGGCAGGGGAAACTTCTCTTTGGTGCTAAGGATCACACCCAGGGTCCCGTTACCACTGAGCAATGTCATCAACGCTTTACACTTTTTCATTTGAGAAAGGGTCTTGCCAAATTGCCAAGGCTAAATGGTTTGGTAGCACACACACACACACCACCTGGAGAGGGGGAGGATAGGAGATCACTGTGAGTTAGAGGTCTCCGTGAACTACAGAGTGAGAGCATCTGAGGAAAACTAAAACAAAATGAAATACATGAGGGAATCAACCCTGCTGACCTCACACTTGCAGTCTTCCTACCTCAGCCTCTCAACTAGCTGGGATCACAACTCTGCACCACCACCCTCAGCTGAGCCCAAGGAAAATAGTCTTCCACATTACACAGTACTCATAGTATTTCAACACTTAGGGAACAGAGTCAACCAGACAAAAGAGCTTCAGCAGAAAGGTGTATTAAATTGATCTCATTACTTATGCAAGAGCTGCCTCTAGGATTAGTCAGATATCAAACACTTGGTGACTCCTGCAACTGCCCTAAGGCTATACTGTCTTATAGCACATGCACAGTCACACTGACTTACACTTTGGCTGGAAATTCAGCAGTAGGGAAAATGACTTGTTTATTTCAAACAAAATTTCAGAAACCCTGTTTTGCAAACAAGGATTCAAAGAAAGGAAGACTCCAAAAGGAATGGATTGGGGCTGCTGGAATGAAATTCATTAGTTCCAGAGGCTCCTAAGAGTTGGCAATTGTTCAAGGGTAACAGTGATTGCTGTCACGGAGATGTCCTCCTAGAAGCTCCCTGCATGGGATGCGTTTATACAGCAGAGTTCTGAAACAGGTTCTCTTCACAGGCAAGTGTGCAGAGGGACCTTCGAGTGTCTCTGCAACAGTTCTGTCCTAAGGCACAACAAAGAAGACGGGACACTACTCTCCTTCCTCCCTCCCAATTTGTTAGCATTTGTTGTGTGGAATCATAGCTTTCATCATACCCTCATGGCAAATGTAGAGCAAAAACTAGAATGCAAAGCAAATGGGCATCAATTGCCCTAGAAAGCAGGATGAAACCAGAGTGCTTCTGGAAGTATGGAGCTTTCTATTACTCAGTCTATATATCCAAACCCACACAAGTGTTTTTCCTTGCTTTAGAAAGTAAAGAAAACATAAGACAGTTGGGAAATAAAAAGCATTTATTAGGTGTTGTAATTGTGGTGAGTACAAAACAAGAGAACAGGCTGAGGGGTATTTCGAATCTATGCACAGTTCCTCCTTGCCTGCTGGGCTCCGGTCCAACGTGAAATCAGGTGTGGAATCTCTGATGCTGTGTGACGTGATTGGACCGGGAAAAACTCTTCTTGCAGATCTCACACATGTAGGGCCGCTCCCCGGTGTGCCTTCTCATGTGTCGCTTCAGCTCATCTAAGCGGTTGAATCTCCACTTGCACCCTTGCACATTGCATGCATAGGGCTTCTGGCCTGGAGAGGAGAGACAAAAAGATCCTTGTCAGGCTCTGGTGTGGGGTGAGGCAGGGATTTTGAAAAGAACAAGGGAAAGGCTAAGTAGGACAAAATGGGAGCAGGAGAGACAGATTGATGGAGCCTGGCAACCAGGGAAGAGGAACAGCTGTAGGCCAGGATAACCCAGAAGAAGAAGAGGCAAAGCATGAAAGACAGAAAGGCAGAGGAGAACAGACCTAGAGATGTAGCTCAGTGGTAGAGCCAAGCATGTGGGCGAACTTAGCGTGTGAGAGAGGCTAGATTCAAAACCCAGCAAGAGTGCTGGTGGCAACAATGCACGGTGAGATCAAGGCTTAATATTCACACTCATCTACAGCCACTTGCCCCTCCCTGGTTCCTGAATACACACTTACCACTGTGCGTGCGTTGGTGGACCTTCAGGTAAGCAGACCTCCAGTAAGATTTCCCACAGTCCTGGTGTGGACAGACGTAGGGCTTCAAACTCTCAGACTTCTTCAGCAGTGGACAGCTCTTAGTCTGTAGGTTCCCATCCTTTTGCAGGAGTTTTTCCTGGATCAAAGGGGAGCTTGGCAAGTGTAGGAGATCTGGGTGTGCCGCAGCCACAAGCTGATAGCCCCCGGTGGGGCTCTGGCTATTGCTGAAGGTCACCATCTGGTCCCCATTGAACCTTTGACCATTCCAGTTGTTTGTCATCTGCTTCAAGTAGAGGCTCTGATCACTAATAGGGGTTGCTGTAGCACCGGAAGAGAAGATCTGATGACCACCGGGGACTGTCACCTGGGTCCCAGAGAGTGTCTGATTGTCATGACCTCCACACAATGTGCTCATCCGGATGCCATGGTGACTTTGGTCACACCTCAGGTTCTGCTTCTGGCTCCCTCCCTGCCACACAGTCCCCTTGCTTGCAGAGGTATTTGCCTTATGGCCATCAGGGAGCGTTCTCTTTCGGGTGCCCATGACATGGATGTTCTGGTAGCCTGCTGTGGGCTGGACCTGTTCGTGTGATGTCACTTGGCTCTCCTGGTCAAAACTCTCTAGGAGATCATGAATGATTGCTTCCAGGTCTTCATCTGGGGGTGTTGCTGAATTCTGGGCGAGGACACTCCCGGGGATATCACAAGATCCAGGAGATATCCCCGTGGGCCATGAGGGTGGCAATCCTTGTCTCTGGCTTGAGCCCTGCTGGCCACTTTCACCACGGGCCATCACAGGCACACACAGGGCAGGCTTGGGGGTGGGCTGGGCTTTCACGTGTTCCTTAAAAGGATCAGAGAAGACCCGCAGGAAGTCGTCAATTTCTTCAAGTGTCTCCAAGTAGGGGTTCATCTCTTTGGTATTGCCTGGAGACTGAAGTAGATCTGCAGCTGTGGGATCCTACAAGGAAAATGAAAATGTCAAGACTCCATCCCAGCTCAATTTCTAACTGAACACACCCCTCTTCTCCATCCCACTGATGCTATCCTATTCCAACCACCCATATCTCTTGCCTGGATGCCTGCAACACCTCTCAGCTGGTTCAGTGCAACTTCCATACACACTGTAACTTCCATGCCAAGCCAATTCTGCCCATGTGACTATCTTTTTGGGGCCTCCATGGTGCAGATGGATGCGTGAGTGCCCAGACTCCCCTGTGGAGAGCTCCTCTCAAAGACTGAGATTAAGGGTGCTGGGATTAAGGCTGGGTGATTGCTGGAGCACTCCACACACTGGATTGGCACAACCCTAATCCCAGCAGTCTCAATAAGATAACAGAGGCAGGAAGACGTTTGTCCCCCCCCCTTGCCATTGCTCTTGTAGATTTTGCTGTTTTCTATCACCATGAACAGTTTCCCTCGGCCATGCACCTCCCTGCATGGGACCCAGTAGATCATGGACTGAAAGCTCCACAGACTGTGTCCTAAATAAATCTTTCCTTCCTTAATTTTGGGCATCAGTTATTTTGTCTCAGCAACGAGAGAAAAGTAACTAAGACACCCCGTCATCAAATCTTCAAAGCTAACTTTCCCGCCCCTCCTCTCACAACAAAAATACCTATGCTGGTTCCCCAGGCTATGTTCAACGTGCTCGACTGAACTCTTAGTGGATCTGGTGAACTGAGGATACTCAGAGGTTCTCCACTTCAACTCCCTATGCATAGAATTTAGGGGTTGTTACACACAACCTTGGAAATCAAGAGAACTTCCCCTAGACTGCCAGAGGGCACACAGGAAGAGGATACTGAAAGCCACCTGGGAAACAGGGACACTTTCAATAGGTGTTGGCTGAGCTCACCTCCTGTGAAGACACTCCGCCATTGGAAGCCACATCACCTAAGATTCTCCAATCAGAAATCCACAGCTTGGAAACTGGAAAGTTCATGAATTTTGAGAAATGGATACATCTCTGTCTGTCTCTCGGTCTCACTCTCTGTGGCTGTCTGTCTGTCTGTCTGCCTGTCTCTCTCTCTCTGTCTCTCTCTGTTTCTGTCTTTCTATGTTTACCTCTGTCTCCATCTTTTTCTCTTTCTGTCTCTCTCTATCTCTGTCTGATCCTGTCTCTCTCTCTCTGTCTCTCACCCTGTGTCTCTATCTATTTCCCTCTCTCTCTATCTGGCTCTGTTCTCACTCGGTCTCCTTCTTTTTCTGTCTTACTCTATCACTCTAAGTATCTCTGTGTCTCTCTGTCTCTCTGAGTGTCGCTGTGTCTCTCTTGTTCTTCCTCTGCGTATGTCACTCTCTGTTACTCTCCCTTTGTCACTCTTTCCCTCGGTCTCTCTCTTTGTCCGTGTTTGTGCCAATCATTAGGAATTGAAAGAAGGCCTATTGAATGAGCCACACCTGCTACCCTCGGAATTTTTCTCTTCAATTTTGTGTCATGGTCCCATTAACTAGCACAGAAGGGGCTCTATCTGCTATCGGCCTCCTTCAGCGACCAAAGCGCTGGTGTTACACAAGGCACCACCTCAGTCACCTAGCAAAGCATCAGAGACCTAAGATGAGAAGTGAACTGTTTTAGTTCCCATTTGGATTGCTGAGGCAGCATACCCGTCACACAGATGGAAGCGAGGAAAGGTTTATTTAGATCCCATTTTGTAGAGGATTAGTCTATACGTGGCTGGCTCCAAGGCACTGTGGCCGGGCTCACAGGCATTGCACAGGAGAGACAATTCATGGAGGGCAGAAAGTAGCAAAGCCAGCAAGCAATGGAGGACCACAACTCATTTATCTCTTCTCTCTTCTCTAAACTCTTTAAGACACATAGCACTCAGAACCTTACCCTTAGAGCAGTTTACCTTCACATTATCCAGAAACCTATCTCACCTTTACACACTCTACCTTTGGGCACCTTGTGAAAAAAGCCCCACACTTGACTACAGGAGGCTTTGTGAGGACATCTAGACACAAGCCATAACAAGATCCAAGAAGAAACCACCAGGGAAGTGACAAAACCCTTAATGTGAATAAAACAAAAAGTGCCACATCAGAAATTTATGGGATGCATCCAGGGCATTTCTAAGAGGGAAATTTTTTTTAACACGTTGAGGTAAAGATCTCAAAACATCGGGCTAAATTTAGAAGATAAGAACCTTAGAGCCAAAATTAATTCTAAAGCTAAGGGAAGGAGGGAAATCCAAATGCTCTGAGGAGAGACTTGAAAATGGAGAATATGAGCCAAAACGAATTGTTGTATATGAAAAAGACATATGTATGTATCTATGTATGTATGTAGCTATGTATGTTTTCATATTACAAACAGGGAGCTTGGGAGCATTGCACCATTGTAATACTTGCCCTTTTGAGGCTCAGGCAGGAGGATTGCAGGTTTGCTTCCTGCTGGCCAACTTAGTGAGATCCTGCCTTGAAATTTCACCCAAGAGAAAGTGCCTCAAAGGAACAAAGCACCTCTGCCTCATCCTGCTGCTCAGCTCAAGTCCCTTGCTATAGTTCCCAAGTCGTCCACCTAGGAGTCTCTCCTCTAGCAGCCATGGACACTGGACCTGGGGGCCAGAGCTTTGGCGCTTCAGACTCACCAGAGTGTGGTCCCATGTCTGAACCTTCCCAGGATTCTGCCCAAGTCGAATGGGGACAGCAGAGAGCTGCGCTCAGGGAGAAAGCTGCTCACAGATCACTGGGCTCAGCAGAGAGCAAGAAGTAGCTCTGAGATTCAGGGTGAACCCTGGGCTTTTATAGGGCCTCGGGTGGTGCGGGAAGGGCTCAAGAGTTCCCCCCGCAGTTGGCCACGCCTTCCGTGGGCGGAGCCACCTCCTCTGGCCCACTTTTCTCCACCAAGCAGGACCTGAGCTGCCTGGCCTTACCTGCTGTAGACACCTGTCACGTCATTCCTCACTTGTTCCCTTTAGGCAGCGCGGCTCAGAGATTCGGGAAATCGTTGTGCAGAAGGGATGGGCTATGTATTCTTCTCTCCCTTTTGACTTTCCTGAGTTCTTGTCTAATGAAACTTCCTACTCACCCCTCCACCTGCTTTCCGCACATTCGGGTAGAAACCCTGGACTTACAAGTACTGTGCATTCCATTCCACAAGTTAAGTGAACTAAATGTGCTCTTCCATCAGAGGCCCCAAAGTTGTGTGTACATATGTAAATAGGGCTGAGTTTAGAGGCCCAGGCTTTAATCCCAGGCCCTGGGAGGATTGGGCAGGTGGATTGCTGGCAGTTCCAGGCTAGCCTTACATATACAGCGAAGGTAAGGCAGCCCGAACTGCACCCTGATACGGATGTCACCAAAATGCAAGTGAAATCCATGACCAGTGACTCATGTGGGATGACCAGAAATGTCATTTTTTTCAAGCTCCAACTCAAGATATAAACATGTAGGGGGCACCCCGTCTGCAACCTCCATTTCCAATTCAAATCAAGATTGTCCTCTGGGTAGTCACTCATGAGGGCAGCTCTCTTCTGCATCCTGTCTCTTAGATAGGTAGGAAGGCGAGTGGCTGGCTGCATAAGGTGTGGTGACAGGTAGTAGGGGCAAGGCAGGGCGAGCTGGGGGCAAAGTCGGCCACAACAGGACAGCACTGCCTCCCTGTGTTCTGTGTTTTTCCAAGGTCTGTTTCCTGGAAGGTTACACGGCTGCACCTCTATTCTTGGTCCTGTGCAGTGCCACGAGAAGCACCCAGTACGAAGTACCTTTGCTGCACAAGGCACTGAGGCCCGAGGCCTTGACCCCAACGATGTCTACTTGGTGCCTGTATTGTCCAGCAGGTGACGAGTAACAGAAGAAAAGTTTGGCCTTGGAATGCCATGGATACCAAATTCCTCCCATTTCCAACCAGTGAAGTACCTGTATTTTCAAAGGCCCCAGGCTTTAGCCCCCCAGTTGTGTGATGTACAATGGGAGAAGTGAGACATGTTCCAGAAGCACACACTTTTGTCTGTGGATTTGACTGTTGGTCTGTTTGGCTCTCCCTCTAATTCAGGTTGGCCTTCAATGTAGTATGTGGCACAAGTTGCCCTCAAAATGACAGTGTTCTTCCTGCCTTAGCCTCCTGAATGCCAGGATTACATGCACAAACAACCTCTCCTGGCTCAAAACCACCCTCTCAAAAACAAAAACAAAACCAAAAGACAGGAAACAAAGCCAAAAAAAATTCAACCTAAAAGACACATTTCTTGAAGTATGATTGCTATCTCAGAAATTCTATACTTCTGTTTTGTAATTAGCTGGGCTGTGCTGTCTGCCCCAATAAAGCCTCGGGATCCCGCAAGCTGTGTGCTGTCACCACCCTGACAGGCAGTGCCAGCGTGCATGTTTGTGAGCAGAAGATGGTGGAGCTCCTGGAAAATGGGGCAGCCACGACTACATGTAGAGGTGTAGCAGAGAACTGTTTGGGAGCAGCTGGTCAACTCTTCAGTCTAGTTGGATGAGGCCTCATTAGACAAAGAGTTTTGACTAAGTTGTGCAGAGAGAAGCCCAAATCAAGGTTGTTTTTCTCATTCAGTGACATTCCTGCTTATGGCAATAGGATCATTCAGAAGAGATGAGAGATCAATACGTTATTCCCATGTAAAACGCTCCTGTGGATTCATCAGTGAAGTGGGAGTTTTAAAGAGGGTACATATTGCTGAAGCCTGGGTGATCCGGTCACAGTATCCTTCATGAGGTCTTCTAAACCTCTCAATGTGTGCATTAGTGAGTGACCAGAATGACCAAGATGAAACAAATGGCTCAGAAAAGAGAAGAAAAAAATGCGGAAAAATCCCACAGGGTGGAATTAGCTCTTACCTGGTTCACCAAATATATGTGAATGTGTGTGTACCTCTGTGTGTGTGTGTGTGTGTGTGTGTGTGTGTGTGTGATTCTAGTATTGGAAGTGTACTAGAAAAAACATGAAGCAGGGCATATAGAAGTGGAGGAGGAAGCATATATTTAGTAGCAAAGTGACACTCGAGGGGAAGGCAGAAATAGCTCAGGATGCTGAAGGAGCCCCGTGTCACAGTGTCTATGTGGTGTGTGCAGGGTACGGGTATGTAGCTCTTTATACTGGTATGGAGATGCTCTCCACGCAGGGGCCAGTGTCTAATAAACACTTGCCCATACATAGGGTATTTTCATCCCCGTATAGACATTTGGGAAGTGTCATGGTGGCCAAAGCCCATCAGGAATAGGGTCAAACCACAAGAAAAAGAAGACTAATAATAATCATAGAATTTTGGGTCATTTTTTCATTTGAAAATATTGAATAGATGAGCCAGGCTGTGAAGGTCATGCCTGAAAGCATAGCACTTGGCAGGGTGGGACTTGCCATGAATTCGACACCAGCCTGGGCTACACTGTCGGTTCAAGGCAGCCTCAAGTATGTTAGCAAACGGTGCATCAAAAAATATACAGAGAAACAACCACAGAACAATATTCTACAGGACATGCATCCCCAGGCATGGCTGAGTCCTTACAATGATTTCTTTCTCTTTGTTAGAGCTGCACCACTTATGTACAGCTACACCAGTTATGGCCCAGTTATATTGCAAAATGGCACTTCTTTGTAGGCAAGTGTGGGGCTGCATGCCTCTGGTCCAAACCCAAGTGGCTGAGGGAAGTGGATTGACAGTTCACCACAACCTGGGCTTCTCTGATGCAGAACACTAACTGCACATGTCCGAGCTTGAAAGTTCTGTTTCAGTTTGAGATCCTATACTTCCTGTTCTGCACATCTCCCATCCAGTTGATAACAACCTTCCCAAAGCTACCATCTGGAAAGCCTTACTTCATTTTTATTTCAGTACTACTGACTGAACCCAGGGACTGCACACCAAACTGCACTCTTATTCCCTTTCCATTTTATTTGGACACAGGGTCTCATCAAGTGACTTGATTGTCCAGGTTGGGCTCCAAGTTGCACTTTGACTGACTCAGTCT
Organism: Erethizon dorsatum; assembly: GCA_028451465.1. Classification (NCBI taxonomy): domain Eukaryota; kingdom Metazoa; phylum Chordata; class Mammalia; order Rodentia; family Erethizontidae; genus Erethizon; species Erethizon dorsatum. Next base: position 99,314,259 of record CM051827.1, on the reverse strand, counting down.
ACGAGGTTCCTGGTAATTAGCCATGTGCCTCCATGGTCAACTCTGTCTTGTCCGTTCTGTGAGCCTTTTCCCGCCTCTTCTTCTGCTCCTCTCAGACCAGTATTTTGAATTGTTCCATGAGTTTCACCAGTCCCCTCTTCAGTCTACACTACCCAGGCAACTACACGATGATCATTCTTATACTTTCCTATCTGTGCATTATGGTTTTTGTCTACCCGTCCTCCAAAAGACTCACACTGTGCAGATGGGCAGGCTTTTTCTCAGGTAGCTTAATCTAGATTTTGCGACTGATTCTTTGTGAAATGGTGGGATAAAACTTGCTGTGATTAAGGCTGGATGATTTCTTGATCACTGAAATAATGATCTTGGACAGACATCCCCCTAATCACAACATTCTGGATACGATTACAGGGGTAGAAAGAGGCTCGATGTCTCCCCGTTCCAGGTGCTCTTGTGGTTTTGCTGTTTTCTGCTGCCATGAACTTTTGCCCTCTGCCAAGCACCACCCTGCCTTGCATCCTATAGATTATGGACCAAATTATCCACAAACTGTGAACTAAATAAACCTTTCTACTTTTAACCTTGATTGTAAGGTATTTTGTCTCAGAACCATGAGAAATATAAGCAACAGAGAAAATGTCAGAAGAGGTGTGGGGTCCTTGCTGTGTGTATACATGACCATGTTGTTCAAGGGTCTTTGGGAATGCCTTTGACTTTTCTGTGTGGGTGATTCTGGTCACAGCTCAGAAGACCAGAAGTCTGACAGCAATCCTGCTTGTACAGACCAGGCTCAGGTGGCTTTTCCTGGAAAGAAGGACTGCATTGGCTGCTGGACTCCAGACATTGTGTTATGGCTTGGTGGAAAGTTTGTCTGTATATTGCTCGTGTCTAGACATGCTGCATCTAGTTCAGCTCTGGAAGTTTCAGGTGGAAGATCATGAGAGGATGGAAAAAGAGTACAAGAGTTAGAATACAGAAAATGGAGGCCTGATGGAGCCCTCCCTTCTTATAGGAGAAGTAAGGAAGGAAGAAGAAGGAAGAGGAGGAAAAGGAGGAGGGGGATAATGGGCCACAGGAGAACCCCAGTGGCTGTAGGGCATCTATTTATAAACTTGGGAGGTTGAATGTCACGTGAACACTGTCCGCCTAATAGCTTCTCCTTGTGGATTGCCTCATGGTCTCTGTGTTCTTGAGCCTGGAGCAGCTCGTTCATGTGACTTGCCTCAGGTGCTCTTTGTTCTTGATGTTGCAGGAGCTTAGTCATTTGACTTGCCCCAGGTGCTCTGTGCTCTTGAGGGTGGAGCAGCTTGCTCATGTGACTTACCTCAGGCGCTCTGTGTTCTTGAGGCTGGCCTTGCTCCAGCCTAGAACGTGTGTTCTACGTGCAACTTCCGTTGCTCCCCATAGATCCCCCTTTACTATTTTGTAGTTACAAGGTATAGGTGCTCAGTTGGAGTTGGAGGAGATGTGCTTGGAGGATTGTGTAACAGTCGCTTTTAATTTTGAATGCTTATTTTTCTTTACATTTCTTTTTTTTTTTTTTTTGGTTTTGGTTTTTGTTACCATGAATTGAACTTGAGACCTTGCACTTGCCAGGAAGGTGCTGTGCAATTGAACTATATCGCCAACTGAACCCTTTTCATTCTAGATGAGCTTGGTTGATTTTGGCTAAGGATTCCCAGCCCAAAGATTTTAAGGCCCTGTATAGAGCAATTGAATCCTACACAGCACATGTCACAGAACATCGATCAGTTACTAGTGTATTTGGCAATTGTTTTATACCTCTTGTAGGTGTAGTTTTTTGTTGGATGTTGAAGAACAAATTAAGGTGAGACCTCTATTAATCAACTTTTTCTATATATCAAGGTTATTTGAATCTTCTCAGGATTTACCTCTGAACCATGGACAGCAGCGCTAGTTCTTCAGTTTGTGTCAACCATCTGTATGAGCCACAGTCATTGCTTGATGAACTTGCTTTCTGTAAAAGCTTGGGAGACCCTTTTCTCCCAGTGACTCTCCTTAGGCACACAATACGGCATAGATCTATAGCCTCTGTGGTCCTACAACCTGCTCGATCAGGAGTTTGTATGACTCTCCAGAGTTGCTGGATGTCACTAAACAGGTTCCCTCATGTCCTGGGTCCTCATTGACCTCAAAGGGCTGGGGCCAAAATATTGGCTGTCCTCTCAGCTTCTCTATTTCTCTACTTTTTGGGCTCCATACCTCAGTCATTGAACATCCAGAGGAGAAGGGAAATGACATAACATTTTGTAATGGGGGCAGTGAGCTTAGTACTATTGTATCTGAATATCAGGTTATTTGGAACATAAATTAAAACTGTTATTTTCTAACAACCATGGATTTTCTAATAGTTGAACCTCTGTAGAATGCTAACAGGCAGTAATTCTATAATTTTACACAGAACCTTTAAAATCAAAACCACACATAACATTGTAGCATGACAATCACAAGAACTCTTTTGTGACATACATAAATTTCCAGTTTGACATGTGTCTTTTCATAAATCGTGTCTAACACACAAGAAATTTTACCTAACTCGTTGACCTTTAATGGGATGTCACTGAAAAAATTTATGTCATTATGTGGGCCGCTTCATATCCAGACATCTCTAAGTATAGTGGGGCATCTATAGCATATACATCACATAAGTTTTTGTTCTTATTACTGACTGGTGACCTCATGTTGGCTTGAAATGAACCTCCTTTCAAAAGTAAAAGGAGCACCAAAGAAAGACAAATGTCTGAATCTGAAAGAAAAGGTCTATCACCATAAACACCCCCAGTTTTACATTTTGGAAGGTGATACACTTGGAAATCATGAATACATTTAATACAGCATGAGATTAATAATCAATTGTTATACCCAATAATTATGAAAAAACTTTGCTTCTTAATTTAGTTTTATACACAGATCATTTTTCATCAGAAAACCTTACTCTATTATTTCTAGAAAACTTAACCTTCTGCTGATTAACAATATATTGGGGTGCCTCCCAGAAGGCTATGGAGATTAGTGGGGCTTCCATTCATGAACAAGCACTGGATAATTATCTGGGCAGATGCTTTCTTCTTCATCAATTGGAGTCCGGTCCAGTAGTCTCTCCTCAACCCAAGGGATTTTGAAAATTATCTTAATAGTTTTTTGATGAAGGATGAAAACCCAATCATGATTTTTGTGTGTGTGTGTGGATACAGGGGGTCGAACTCAGGACCTCATGTGCCAGCAGGCACCCGTGCCGCTGAGTGATTTCACTGGCCCTTTTATCATATGAGGGTACCATGAGTCAAACTCAGGACCTCACGCTTGCCAGACAGGCCCTTATGCTGCTGAGCCATCTCACCGGCCCCTCCAATCATGATATTTAAGAAGTTATTTTTGAAAAATGAGGGCCGGTGAGATGTCTCAGCAGCATAAGCGCCTGCCTTGCAAGCGTGAGGGACCGAGTTTGACTCCTGGATCCCACATATGAAAAAGAGGCCAGTGATATCGCTCAGTGGCACCGGTGCCTGTTGGCGCACGAGGTCCTGAGGTCGACACCCTGGTACCCACAAAAAAAAAAAACGAAAAATGAGAGACTCTCTAATTATAATACATAAACAACCATATGCATTACATTTACAGAACCAATTTTACCATCATTTTGCCCTGGTGGCCACCCAGCTGGAAGAATATCAGACAAAGGCTCCAAAAATCCCAAAATACAAAAAGAAAGGAAAGGAAAGGAGAAAAAGAAAAAAAATTGTTTAGCTCTATGAAAAACAGCTAATAAATAGACAAAGAGATACACTGTCAATCAGTGTACACACTCAGAGTGCGCTTAAATATATATTTTGGCCAAATAAAATTATACAACTCTTTTAAAATTTTAGATGTTTCTAATTATAAATAGACTACTCAGAATTTTTATAGGTCAATAAAGAGATTCTTTACATGAAAATTTGAAAGGAACAAAACCTTTGATCTATAATTAATAGGTGATGTTATATTACCACCAGGGGCAGTATGTTATGGTTTGTGCCTACATGTCAAACCAAAGCCTCATGCAGTAATGGGGGTGAGGCTTTTTCAGGGTTGGCCAAGTCTAGAGTTTGTGACTGAATCATGCTGCAATTCTGGGATTAAGAGGGCTGGGATTAAGACGTGGTGATTCCCAGATCAGTGTACTGACTGAAGTGGCACAGCTCTAATCCCAGCAGTCTGGATAAGATAACAGGGGCAAAAAGAGACTTGCACCAACTCTTGGCTCTTGTGGCTTTTGCATTATTCCACCTGCAGAGCTAAGAGGCTGATTAAACATTCCCCATTTCTGTTTGATTATTGCACCCTGTCCGACAATGTTAGGGCAGGAGAAATTTCTCTTTGGTGCTAAGGATCAAACCCAGTGTCCCGTAACCACTGAGCAACACCATCAACTCTTCACAGTTTTTCATTTGAGAAAGGGTCTTGCCAAACTGCCAAGGCTAAATGGTTTGGTAGCATACACAGAGACACCACCTGGAGAGGGGGAGGAAAGGAGATCACTGTGAGTTAGAGGTCTCCCTGAACAACATAGTGAGGCCATCTGAGGAAACCTAAAACAAAATGAAATACATGAGGGAATCCCCACTGTTGACCTCACACTTGCAGTCTTCCTACCTCAGCCTCTCAACTAGCTGGGATCACAACTCTGCACCACCGCCCTCAGCTGAGCAAAAGGAAAATAGTCTTCCACATTACACAGTACTCATAGTATTTCAACACTTAGGGAACAGAGTCAACCAGACAAAAGAGCTTCAGCAGAAAGGTGTATTAAATTGATCTCATTACTTATGCAAGAGCTGCCTCTAGGATTAGTCAGATATCAAACACTTCGTGACTTCTGCAGCTGCCCTAAGGCTATACTGTCTTATAGCACACGCACAGTCAGACTGACTTACACTTTGGCTGGAAATTCAGCAGTAGGGAAAACAACTTGTTTATTTCAAACAAAATTTCAGAAACCCTGTTTTGCAAACGAGGATTCAAAGAAATGAAGAGTCCAAAACGAGTGGATAGGGGCTGCTGGAATGAAATTCATTAGTTCCAGAGACTCCTAGAAGTTGGCGATTGTTCAAGGGTAACAGTGATTGCTGTCACGGAGATGTCCTCCTAGAAGCTCCCTGTATGGGATGCGTTCATACAGCAGAGTTCTGAAACAGGTTCTCTTCACAGGCAAATGTGCAGAGGGACCTTCGAGTGTCTCTGCAACAGTTCTGGCCTAAGGCACAACAAAGAAGACAGGACACTACTCTCCTCCCCCCCGCCAATTTGTTTGCATCTGTTGTGGGGAATCATAGCTTTCACCATACCCTTATGTTAAATGTAGAGCAAAACCTAGGATGTAAAGCAAATGGGCATCATTGCTCTAGAAAGTATAATTAAACCGGAGTGCTTCTGGAACTATGGAGCTTTCTATTACTCAGTCTATATATCCAAACCCACACAAGTGTTTTTCCTTGATTTAGAAAGTAAAGAAAACATAAGACGGTTGGTAAATAGAAAGCATTTATTAGGTGCTGGAATTGTGCTGAGTACAAAACAAGAGAACAGGCTGAGGGGGATTTCAAATCTATGCCAAGTTCCTCGTAGACTGATGGACTCCAGTCCAAGGGGAAATCAGGTGTGGACTCTCTGATGCTGTGTGAGGTAATTGGACCGGGAAAATCTCTTCTTGCAGATCTCACAGGTGTAGGGCCGCTCCCCGGTGTGCCTTCTCATGTGTCGCTTCAGCTCATCCGAGCGGTTGAATCTCCACATGCATCCTTGCACATTGCATGCATAGGGCTTCTGTCCTGCATCAGAGAGATAAAGAGATCCTTGTCAGGCTGTGTTGAGGCTGAGGCAAGGATTTCGAAAAGAATATTGAAAAGGCTGAAGAGGAGGAAGTGAGAGAGGGACACAGATTGATGGAGACTGGAAGCCAGGGAAAAGGAATAGCTGCAGGACAGGGTGAGCGAGAGGAACAAGAGGCAAAGTGTGAAGGACCGTAAGGAAGATTAAAAGAGACCTAGAGATGTGGTTCATGGTAGAGCCAAGCATATGGGAGAACTTAGTGTGTGAGATAGGCTAGACTCCATCCGCAGCAACAGTGCAGGTGGCAACCATGCCCGGTGAGCTCAAAGCTTTGTAATGACACCCATCTAGCTCTACTTGCCCCTCCCCTGGTCCTGAACATGCACTTACCACTGTGGGTGCGCTGGTGGAGCCGGAGGTAAGCAGACCTCTGGTAAGATTTCCCACAGTCTTGGTGTGGGCAAACATAGGGTTTCAAACTCTCAGACTTCTTCAGCAGTGGACAGCTCTTAGTCTGTAAGTTCCCATTCTTTTGCAGGAGTTGTTCCCGAATCAAAGGGGAGTCTGGCAAGTGTATCAGTCCTGGGTTTGCCGCTGCCACAAGCTGACAGCCCGCACTGAGGCTCTGGCCATTGCTTAAGGTCACCATGTGGTCCCCACTGAGGCTCTGACCATTCCAGCTGTTTGTCATCTGCTTCAAGTAGAGGCTCTGGTCAGCAATAGGGTCTGCTGTTGCACCCCAACAGGAGAAATGATGACCCCTGGGGACTGTCATTAGGCCCCCAGAGAGTGCCTGACTGTCATGGAGCATCTTCATCTGACCTCCACACAATGTGGTCATCTGGTTGCCATGGAAAGTTTGTTCACAACTTAGGTCCTGCTTCTGGCTCCCTCCCTCAGAGACAGTCACCTTGCTTGCAGTGACACATGTCTCCTGGCAACCAGTGACTGATATATTTGGGGCGCCCATGACTTGGGTGTTCTGGTAGTCTGCTGTGGACTGGACCTGTTCGTGGGGCGTCACTTGGCCACTCCGGTCAATAATCTCAATGAGATCATGCAGGATTCCTTCCAGGTCTTCATCCAGGACTGTTGTTGAATTCTGGTTGAGGACCCTCCTGGGGATATCACAGGATCCACAAGTCATCCCCTTGGGCCTCCTGGGTGGCATCCCTAGACTCTGGCTTGAGCCTTGTTGGCCATTTTCATGACTGGCTGTCAGAGGCATGCAGAGGGTTGGCGCTGCTGTAGACTGGGCATTCGCGTGCTCCTTGTAGGGATCAGAGTAGTCCCGCAGGAAGTTCTCAATATCTTCAATTGTCTCAAAGTAGGTGTTCATTGCTCTGCTATTGCCTGAAGACTGAAGTTGATCCTCAGCTGTGGGATCCTACCAGGAATATCAGAAGGTCAAGGTTGCATCCAGGCTCAAATCCTAACTATACATACCCCTCTTCTCTTCCTTCTAAAAAGGAAGCTTGTCTACCTCACTCTGCAGCTCGACTCAAGTCCCTTGCTACAGTTTCCAATCCCTACACCTAGGAGTCTCTGCTTTAGCAGCCATGGACCCTGGACCTGTGGGCCATATCTGTCATGCTTCAGACTCACCAGAGTGTGGTCCCAGGTCCACAACCACCCAGGATTCTGTCCAAGTCGAATGGGGATGGCAGAGAACTGCGCTAACGGAGGAAGCTGCTCACAGAGTACTGAGCTCAACAAGGAGCAAGAAGTGGAGTTTAGGATGCGACCAGGGCTTTTGTAGGCCCTCAGGCGCAGTGGGAAGGGCCCAAGTATCACGCCCGCTGTTGGCAACGCCTTCTGGGGGCAGAGCCATCTCCATTGGAGCGGTTTTCTCCACCAAGCAGGACCTTATCTCTCTGTACTTACCTGCTGTAGACACCTGTGACGTCATCACTCAGAGGTTCCCTTTAGGTGTAGGGAGCGATGAGACAATTTCATGGTTGCCACCCCGCCTCCCCCTCCTGAGGGCATCCGGTGCGCCAGTCTACATCTCCCATGATCCTCTCCAGCCTAATCCGGAAATGACGGTGACCTATCTGTGCTCACTACATTCCCCGTGAGATGAGAGCTTCCACCCCTGCTTCTATAAGTGACTTAGACACTTCCTAAATAAACGAGACTTGATTGGAACCCTTCATTTTGTCTCCATTTCTCTCTCCTCTTGCCCTTTCTCCCCATCCCGTTTCTCCTCCAGGTGGGACCCACGAGTTTATCCGCGGGCCGGATCAAGTGGCGCCCAACGTGGGGCCCACCCAGAGAGGACGCCTTCCAACGGGACCGTTCGTCATTAAAGCCTTGGCCAAGGTACTCTTTCTGGGACTCCGTCCCTGTGATCCATGCAGACGGCTGCCTTACGTCTCACCTGAATCACGGTAAGTGAATGACATCCACTTCCTTTACCCCCTCAACATGGGTCAAGCATTAAGTGAACATGAGTTGTTCATTAACGGCCTCAGTAAGGCCCTCAAGGTGAGAGAAATTAAGGTTACAACTAAAGATTTATTTCTCTATTTTCAATTCATACATAAAGTCTGCCCCTGGTTCCCTCTAGAGGGTTCCATTGACATTAATCGATGGAATAGGGTGGGAGATGCCCTCAAAGATTTTTATAGGGTCTTTAGTCCCGAAAAGTTTCTGGTGACTGCTTTTGCCTATTGGACTTTAATTTCGGAACTGCTAATTCAATGCTATTCAGATCCCCAAGTTGCTGAGACGCTTTCTCAAGGTGAGGCTGCATTGCGCTCCTCCCGTAGTCCTACCCCTAAGCCCAGTTCCCCTGGCTCTGTGATTCTTGATATTCCAGAGCCCCCTCAAAATGGCGACCCACCACCACTTCCTCCTTCTGAGGCTCACGAGGACCCTCAAAATGGCGACCCCTCTCAAAATGGCTCCCTGGAACTTGGCGCCGCCACGCTTCCTCCTCAATACCCGTCTATATACCCTGACCTTTTTGACTTCCAAGAGATTGATTGGTCTCAGCTGGCAGAGGAGGCTACTACCTATCATAACCCTCCTTTTGTGGCTCCTGCCTTAACAACTAAGCCCCAGTCTGATACCCAAAAGCCGCCCGGCCCATCCTCTACTCTTCTAACCTTAAAGGCAAAAATTAATGATCTAAAAAAACAAGTCCACCTTGAACAGGAAAAGCAGAGGCTCCTTTTACAACTTCAAACCTTGTGAATGGGTCCCTCTCATTTGGCCCCCACAATGGCGCCCACACCCGGTTCGCCGCCTAATGCTCTCAAAATGGCGTTCCCTGTAACTGAGACCACCTTGCCCCCACAAAATGGCGCCACTCAAGATGGCGTGGCCCCGCAGGTAGTCAGGACTCATACGCCATTTACAGTGACTGCCCTAAAAAAATTAAAAACTTCAGTCACTCAATATGGCCCTACTGCCACTTTCGCCCTTGCTGTTTTAGACTCTATGACTCAAGGTTGGATTATCCCTAATGAGTGGAAGGACTTAGCTAAAGCCACTCTTTCTGGGGGCAATTATTTACTTTGAAAATCTAAATTTCTAGACCAATGTGAAATCATAGCTAGAGACAATGCTGCTAGGCAAAACCCTTGGACCCTTCCCATGCTAGCAGGAACTGGAGATTTTAATACAAAAGAAGCTCAAATGCAATATGATCCTGGCCTTTTTGCACAAATCAATACAGCCGCTTGCAGGGCTTAAAAAAAACTCCCTTCACCTAGTGCCATCCCCCTAGGATTTTTTAAAATTGTCATAGACCTCAAAGATTGTTTCTTCTCAATTCCCTTACATCCACAAGATCAAAAATGCTTTGCCTTTAGCCTCCCAGCTGTTAATTTCAAGGCTCCTATGCAAAGATTCCAATGGTGCATCCTCCCTCAGGGGATGGCCAACTCCCCTACATTATGTGAGGCTTTTGTGGCTGCTGCTATACAACCAGTTAGGGACCATTTGCCAAAAGTATATATTCTTCATTATATGGATGACATCCTTTTGGCAGGAAACGATAAAAACCAAACCTTACAATGTTATCAAGAACTACAAGCTGTCTTACAAAAAGCTGGACTCCAAATAGCACCTGATAAGGTCCAGCTCACAGACCCATATACATATTTGGGTTTTCAGTTGCAGGGTACTCAAATACTTTCTCCAAGGCCCCAATTAAGACTTGATAACCTCCGGACGTTAAATGATTTCCAAAAACTTCTAGGTGATATCAATTGGCTTTTACCTTATTTAAAATTAACCAAACATGATTTACAACCCCTCTATGAGATCCTCCGAGGAAACATCGACCCAACCTCCCCCCATGAGCTCACTCCCAATGCTAGAAAGGCACTCAATATAGTAGAAGAGGCTATTGCTCAACAGGCTGTTTCCTTCATGGACTATGATAAACCTTTACAACTCCTCATCTTTAACACAAAGCTCTGCCCCATGGCAGTGTTCTGGCAACGAGCTCCCCTTATGTGGATCCACCTCTCTGGCAAAGAACCAGATGATATCATTGAGCCCTTTAAAAAAAATCAAGTAGATTGGCTACTCCAGACCACAGAGACATGGCCCATCGCCTTAGCCTCCTTTTCAGGGACCATTGACAATCATTATCCCCAAAATAAATTAATCGATTTTGCCAACCATCACCCATTTATATTCCCCAAGATCACAGCTTCACAGCCCCTCCCTGATGCCCCAGTGATATTCACTGATGGCTCCTCCTCCGGCAAGGCTGCTTATGTAGCTCAGGACAATGTTTTTTCCTTCCAAACAGACACCTCTTCTGCCCAGCTGGCGGAATTACGGGCTATTATTGCAGTTTTTACTGCTTACCTCAACCAACCCTTTAACTTATTCACTGATAGTGCCTACCTTGCTCAATCTGTTCTGCTGCTAGAAACAGTTGCTACTATCCATCATGTTTCCCCAACTGCAACTTTGTTTAAATAGCTACAAGATATTATACGGCTCCATTATCATAAGTTCTTCATTGGTCATCTGTGAGCCCATTCCAGCCTCCCTGGGCCCCTTGCCCGAGGAAATCATTTGGCTGATGCCGCCAAATGCATACAGGTCTTCATGACCAGCTCTGAGCCCACAGATAACCCCAAGATACTCAAGGCCCAACAAACTCATCAGTTACATCACCTCAATGCCCAAACCCTCCACCTTCTCCATAAAATTACCCGAGAGCAAGCTCGACAAATTATAAAAAATTGCCCCTCTTGTGCTATTCATTTACCTATCCAACACCTAAGAGTCAATCCAAAAGGCCTAATCCCTAATGCATTGTGGCAAATGGATGTTACCCATTTCAATGACTTTGGCAACCTAAAATATATTCATGTAATTATCGATACATACAGTGGCTTCATCTTTGCCACTCTCCAGACTGGAGAAGCTACCAAACATATTATAGCCCACATGTTTTCAGCCTTTTCTGTTCTAGGATGTCCTCAACAACTAAAAACCGACAATGGCCCTGGCTATACCAGCACCTCTTTCACACAATTTTGCAAGTGCCTTAATATTCTCCATACTACAGGTATACCCTACAATCCTCAAGGACAGGGCATTGTTGAACGTGCACACTGCTCTCTCAAGTCCACTATAGATAAAATAAAAAAGGGAACATGGTACCCTACCCGGGCATCTCCCAGAAATATCCTTTCACATGCCCTCTTCATCTTAAACTTTTTGTCCTTGGATGCCTCAGGCAACTCTGTGGCATCTTGTTTCTGGCATACACAAACTCAAACACAGTTTGCATCTGTACTGTGGAAAGATCCAATGACCAACATATGGCATGGCCCCGACCCTGTTCTCATCTGGGGACGAGGCTCAGTTTGTGTTTATTCCAAACAAGAAAAAGAGGCTAGATGGCTACCTGAATGCCTCATAAAACAAATAGACAACCCTTCACCAAATACTCAGTGTAATGCCCAGGAATGACATCCTCTCCTGAGGCACAATCTCCAGTGTTCTCTTACAGATGATACTATCCGTCATCATTGGACTCTTGACACAATTACTCCCGACAAATGGCGATCCCCACCAACCGTGGAAATGGTCAATAATTCGCTGGAGTGATCAAAAGGAGGTCGACAGCACAACCTGGATAGAACAAGGGACACCTCACGTCTCTTTTAAACCTTGTGAGGTTATTGACACAGATTATCAATGCCATGTGCCTGGTTTCATCAATCCTTTGGCAAGGGTACATACATCATTCCGCCAATGCCTGCAACATTTGCAGCTAGCGGGAAACTGGGCATAATTGTAACAACCCAGGAACAAGGGGTCAAAATAAGCTTCGACAAAGATACATCAAAAAAAATTTATATAAATGATATTCTTACAAAAAAAATACTGGTAGAGTAAAAAAAAGGTTTGAGTGTGTGACAGAGAGTATGGAGATGACTGATGGAAGCTACATAAAAAAAAAACATAAAAGTTGTCAGTATTTTTATAAAAAAATTTATTTTTGTTTCTTCCAAATTCTTATAAGAGATCTCTGCTATTGACCTACAAATAATTCTGACTAGTCTATTTGTAACTACAAACTTCTAAAATTATAGAAGCGTTACTATAATTTAATTTGGCCAATGTATATATATGAGTGCACTCTGATTTTTAAATAAATTTGTCTGTATGTTTTGTTTTTCTGCATGCCCAACCTGTAAACAGCTGTTCTATTTGAGCTCAACAAATTTTCTTTTTGCATTTTTGGATTTTTAAAACGTTCGTCTGGTATGCCTCCACCAAAAGTTGCCAGCTGGCCAAAATGATGTTAAAACTGGTTCTATAAATGTAATACATGTTTTGTTTATTGTTTATTATTTATTGTTATATTATGATTTGAGAGTTTCTTGTTGTTCAAAGTAATGTGTTAAATGATCTGGTTTTCATAGGTCATCAAAAATTGTTAGACAAAATATATTATTGTAATATGTTTACATTGGTCATCATCAACAAGACAATGAGGATTTCTGACTTAAAGACACTCCTTAACAACAGGGTTGACACGCTCCTGGCCAAGCCCATTCAGGTACATTATCACCAGTTGGAGATGGCAGATCAGCAAACTTATCGAGAGACAATCTCCACAAATGGCCCATATGATGATAGAGGTCAATTGCCCTGAGGCACCACACAGGCAGCCAGAGACAGGCAACTAGGACACATATGTTACGCCATCGGCCACCTAAGACAGGCACAGGACCAATTGCTGTCCTGTATGCCCATGACGGGTAAGGCATGATTGGATTCATATGGAGAGTCCTTGACCTAAGACAGGCGCTGTCCTCACAGGGCCTGCCATACTCCTGATCTTATAAAATAATAAGGGAGGAGATGTAGGGAGCGATGAGACAATTTCACGGTTGCTGCCCCGCCTCCCCCTCCTGAGGGCATCCCGTGCGCCAGCCTACATCTCCCATGATCCTCTCCAGCCTAATCCGGAAATGACGATGACCTATCCGTGCTCACTACATTCCCCGTGAGATGAGAGCTTCCGCCCCCGCTTCTATAAGTGCCTTAGACACTTCCTCAATAAACGAGACTTGATTGGAACCCTTCATCTTGTCTCTGTTTCTCTCTCCTCTTGCCCTGTCCCCCCATCCCATTTCTCCTCCAGGTGGGACCCACGAGTTGATCCACGGGCCGGATCATTTAGGCAGCGTGGTCCTCAGAGACCCGGGAAATAATAGTGCAGAAGGGAAAGGCTAAGTGTTCTTCTCTACGTTTTGACTTTCCTGACCTCTTATCTAATGAGACTTCCTCCGTGCCCCTCCACATGCTCTCCATCCATCCCTATAGGACTCTGGGCCTTGCAAGCACGGTGCATTCCATTTCACGGGTTTGGTGAACTAAATCTGCAGTTCCATCAGAGGCCCCAATGTTGTGTATACATATGCAATTAATGCTGGGTTTGGAGGCCCGGGCTTTAATCCCAGGATCTGGGGGGCTTGCACAAGTGGATTGCTGGGACTTCCAGGCCAGCCTTGCATATGTAGTGAAGGCAAGGGCAGCCAGAACCACACCCTGTGACAGATGTCACCAAAATCCAAGTGAAATCCATGACCACTGACTCATGTGGGATGACCAGAAATGTCATTATTTTCAAACTCCAACTCAGGATTCAAACATGTAGGGAGCACCCTGTCTGTAACCTCATTTCCCAATTCAAATCAAGATTGTCCTCTGTATAATCACTCGTGAGGGCAGCTCTCTCCTGGGTCCAGTCTCTGAGATAGGTAGGAAGGTGGGTGGCTGGCTGCATAGGGTGGGGTGACAGGTAGTAGGGACAAGGTGGGGAGAGCTGGGGGTGAAGCTGGCCACAAGAGGACAGCACCGCCTCCCTGTGTTCTGTGTTTTAACAAGGTCTCTTCCATGGAAGGTTACATGGCTGCACCTGCATGCTTGGTCCTGTGCAGTGCCGGGAGAAGCACCCAGTACCAAATATCTTTGCTGCACAAGGTACTGAGGCCCGAGGCCTTGACCCCAAAGAGGTCTACTTGGCACCTTTATTGTCCAACAGGTGATGAGTAACAGAAGAAAACTTTGGCCTTGGAATGCCAAGGATACCAAATTCCTCCCATTTCCAACCAGTGAAGTACCTGTATTTTCAAAGTCCCCAGGCTTTTGCCCCCAGGTGTGTGATGTACAGTGGGAGAAGTGAGACATGTTCCACAACCCCACATTTTTGTCCCTGGATATGACTGTTGGTCTGTTTGGCTCTCCCTCTAATTCAGGTTGGCGTTCAATGCAGTATGTTGCACAAGTTGCCCTCAAATTCACAGTGATCCTCCCGCTTCAGCCTCCTGAAAGTTAGCATGACGTGTAGGAACCACTTCTCCTGGCTCAAAACCACCCTTTAAAAAGCAAAAACAAAACCAAAAAGAAAGGAAACAAAGCCAAACAAAATTCAACCAAAAAGACACATTTCTTGAAGTATGATCACTATCCCAGAAATTCTATACTTCTGTTTTGTAATTAGCAGGGCTGTGCTGTCTGACCCAATAAAGCCTTGGGATCCCGCAAGCTGTGTGCTGTCACCACCCTGACAGGCAGCACCAGCGTGTTTGTGAGCAGAAGATGGTGGAGCTCCTGGAAAAGGGGGCAGCCACGACTACATGTAGAGGTGTAGCAGAGAACTGTTTGGGAGCAGCTGGTCAACTCTTCAGTCTAGTTGGATGAGGCCTCATTGGACAAAGAGTTTTCACTAAGTTGTGCAAAGAGAAGCCGAAAGCAAGGTCATTTTTCTCATTCAATGACATTCTTGGTTATGGCAATGGGATCATTCAGAAGAGATTAGAGACCAAACAACGTGTTATTGCCATGGAAAATGCTCCTGTTGATTTATCAGTGAGGAGGGAGTTTTACAGAGGGTACATATTAGTGATGGCTGGGTGATCCTGTCACAGTATACTTTATGAGGGCTTCTTAACAGTCCAACGTGTGCTTTAATGAGTGACCAGAGTGACTAAGAGCAAAAAATGGAGCAGAAAAGAGAGGGAAAAAATCCAGAAAATTCCCCCTGAGTGAACTTACCTCATGCCTGGATCAATAAGAAATGTGTGAGTGTGTGTTTGTGTGCCTCTGTGTGTATGTTTGTGTGTACCTCTGTGTGTGTGTCTGTGTGTGTTAGTCCTGTAATGGAAGTATGCTAGACAAAGCTTTCAGCAGGACATGTAGAAGTGAAAGTGGAATCATACATTTAGTAGCAAAGTGACACTCGAGGGGAAGGCAGAAATAGCTCAGGATGCTGGAGGAACCCCGTTACATTCTCTATGTGGTGTGTGCAGGGTGCAGGCAGGTAGCTCTTTACTTTGGTATAGCAATGCTCTTCAGGCAGGACCTAGTGTCTAATAAACACTTACCCGTAGATAGGTGATTTTCATCCTTCTATGGACATTTGCGAAGTGTCATTGTGGCCAAAGCCCATCAGGGATGTCGTCAAATCACAAGAAAAAGAAGACTAATAATAATCATGGAATTTTGGGTCTCTTTTTCAATTGAAAATATTGAATAGATGAGGCATGGTCTGAAGATCATGCTTGTAATCATAGCCCTGGGCAGGTTGGGACTTGAAACTTGCTATGAATTCGACACCAGCCTGGGCTACACAGTCGTTTCAAGACAGCCTCGAGTATATCAGCAAATGGTGCATCGAAAAATAAAAAGAAGGGCTGGTGAGATGGCTCAGCGACGTAGGCGCCTGCCTTGCAAGCGTGAGGGCCTGAGTTCAACTCCCGGATCCCACATACGAAAAAGGGGCCGGTGATATCGCTCAGCGGCACGGGTGCCTGTTGGAGAGCGAGGTCCTGAGGTCGACCCCCCGGTACCCACCAAAAAAAAAAAAAGGAAAAGAAAAAGAAAAACAACCACAGAACAATATTCTACAGCACATGCATGACTGACTCCTTGCAATGATTTCCTTCTTTGTGTTACATTGCACTACCAGCTACATTCTACACTTAGTCCAGTGGCCCTTTGTATTTTTGATCATGAGACAGTTTCTCCTTCAGTTGCCTAGGCTGGTCTTGACCTTGCATGCTTCCTGCTTCAGGCTCACAAGTCCCTGTATAAACCTCAATATATTGTAGAGTAAAATTCTGTTAAATAACTATCCATCTCTCTCTCTCTCTCTCTCTCTCTCTCTCGCTCTCTTTCTATCTCTGTCTCTGTGTCTCTGTTTCTCTCTTTCTCAGGTTCCCCTTCACTGCTCAATATCGTATCCTTTCCAGTCTCATTGACTCACATCCCTACACATTTTTTGTTAGTTTCTAAACAAAGTCTTGCTAATCCCTAAATTCTCCTGGTTAGAATTCAACATGTGATTGTCTTGTTCCAGGCTCCCAGAATTCTGGGGTTATAGGTGTGAACCATCATGGTCAGCTGGTGTTGTCTCTGGTCTGGATTCTGACTCATGCAATCGAAGGGGGTTTGCTGTGTCATGAAAGGAAATGGTGTTGAGCATGCAGTATTGAACAGCATCTTAGTATAATGCACTCTACCACGTCTACAAAAGAATATATTAGGCTTTACATAAAGATGCCAATCTGGGTTTTCATGATTTATATCATGTGAAATCCTGGGTTGATTGCTGTTTTGTTTTAGTGACATTTGAGGAAAATGATGAGTTTCCAGAGGAGATGTCTCTATGTTAGTATTTCTCATCATACATTTCATGAGGTCTAGACACTTATCTACAGATTCATTTTATGCAATGTTTATCTGGATACTCATGGACATGCATAATGTAGAGAATTGTTTTTGGTTGGGGGAGAAATTCTTAATGGCCATGGCAGCTATATTTTGGTTCCGGATTGTCTTCATCAAGTCCCCATATTGAAAGAGGGGTCCCTTGACCATGCAGCTATTGTGAAGGGCTGAAGTTCTTAGAAGGTGGAGCCTGGAGCAAGGAAATTAGATCATTGGGAGAGGCACCTCAAAGGGGTTATGGCGCCCAGCCATCTTTTCTTCTCAGTTTGATTCTGAGCTATATGCTGAGGGGTTTCCTCTCTCATCCACTCCCACCTTTGGCCATTGCTTCGCTACAGGCCCCAAAGAGATGGAGCTGACCAACCACAGAGTGAAACCTACATAACTATGAGCCCAAATAAACTTTCCCCATTTTGGATTAATTGTTGCACTCTATCCTAAGGGGTTAGCACAAGTGAAATTTCTCATTGGTACAAGGGATCAAACAAAGGGCCCGTTTACTACTGAACATCATCCTCAATGTTTTGCAGTTTTTATTTTGAGGAACGGTCTTGTGAAATTGCCCAGGTCAATTTGCTTTACTGGCACACATATGCACACACACACAGATGCAAACACGTACACCTCCTTGAGAGGTGGAGGCAAGAAAATCACTGTGAGTTAGAGGTCCCCTGAATGATATAGTGAGACCATCCCAAGGAATCATAAAACAAAATCAAATTAAGAAGGGAATTACTCACATTGACCTCAGACTTGCAGTCCTCCTGCCTCAGTCTCCTAACGAGCTGCAATCGCAAGTGTGCACCACCACCCACAGCTGACACAAAGGAAAATAGTTTTCCACCTTACACAGTACTCATGGTATTTCAACACTTGCAGAAAACAATCCACCAGAGAAAATAGCTTTAGCGAAAATGTGTATTAAATTTATCTCACCAGGTATACAGGTGCTGCCTCTAGTTTTAGTCAGATATCACACATTACATGACTCCTGCAACTCCCCTAACACTATATTGTGCTACAGCACACACACGAGCAGACTGACTTGTACTTTGGCTGGAAATTCATCAGTAGTAGAAAGGACTTGTTTATTTCAACTGAAATGATGGAGACCTTATCTTTCAAACGAGGAGCAAAGGAATGGAAAAAGCCCCAAAGGAGTGGATAGGTGCTGTTGCAATGAAATTCATTAGTTCCCCAGGCTCCTTGAAAGGATTTGGCAGTTGCTCCAGGGAAAAAGTGAGTATTGGTTTGGAGATGTTCTGCTAGATGCAGCTTGTATGGGATGTGTACTTACAGCAGAGTTCTGAGACTGGTTCTATCCACAGGCAAGTGTGCAGAAGGACTGCAACAGTCTCAGGCATAACAAACAGGATGTGACAGCACTCTCCCTCTTTACCTTTCCCCACCACTTTTGTTTGCATCTGTGCTACGCATTCACAGCTTTCACCATAGTGTTTTTCAAAATGTAGAGAGCAAATCCTAGGTTGCATAGCACGGGGCATTGTGTGTTCCTAGGGGGATGAGTTTGAGATGTGGCTGGATCCAGAGAGTGTGAGCCTCGGATTCGGTGTGTGACACTGTGAGAAAGAGTGTGATTCCTCAGCTAGTCCACTGCTTGGCTTGGCATAGTCCTGAGTGTAGATAAGGGAAAGGCCCACCCTGATTGTGCTCCCTGCCCCAAGGTTGGGTAGCCTGGGTCAAATCTCAGAGACACAAAGAGGGCTGTTCTTGTAGCTAGCTACTGCTAACTTGCTCTCTTCTGACGGATGTAACCTGTTGCTCCTCTGCCATGCCAACCTGCCTTGGAGCCAGGCAACTCTGAACTGAAACCTCTGCGAACTCGTAGCTACCATGAACCTTTCCTCCTTTCACTTTGGCTTTGGGCTATTTCGCCCCTGCAGTGCAAAATGTAACGAAAACTGGGCCGTTTGGGAAGCAGATAGTAGCTTGCATCAGACACTGAAGCCCAAGGGGTCTTTATCCTGCAATTTCAGTCTCCAGATCTGTGCTGTGAAACATCCATTTGTGTTATGTGTAAACTACTGAGTTCATGGAAATTTATTCTCAGAGCCCAAATGGGATGAGTCAAGTTATATCGCAAAACACATCTTTGTAGGTGGGTGTGGGGCTTCAGGCCTCTGGTCCAAACCCAAGTGGCTGAGGCCAGTGGATTTCACATTCACGGCAGCCTGGGCTTCTTTGAGGTGGAACACTAACTGCACTTGTCCAAGCTTTAACATTTTGTTCCAATTTGAGATCCTAGACTTCCTTTTCTGCACATCTGCTATCTAGTTCATGACAACCTCCAAAGCCACCATCTGGAGAGCCTCACTTCATTTTTATTTCAGTACCACTGACTGAACCTAAGGACTGCACACCAAAGTGCACTCCTATTCCCTTTCCATTTTATTTCAATCCAGGGTAACATCAAGTGCATCAGTTGTCGAGGTTGGGCTCCAAGTTGCATTTTGACTGACTCAGTCTACCAGGTTCCTGGGAATTAGCCATGTGCCTCCATGGCCAATTCTATCTTGTCCGTGTGAGCCTTTTCCCACCTGTTCTCCTGCACCTGTCAGACCAATGCTCTGAGTTTTGCATGAGCCTCACCAATCCCCTCTTGAGTCTACAATACCCAGGCAACTATATACTGTTCTATCTTATGTTTTCCTATCTCTGCATTATGGTTTTTGTCTACACGTCCTCCCATGGACTCACGCTATCCAGATGGGTCAGCTTTTTCTGACATAGCTTAATCTAGAATTAGTGACAGATTCTTTGTGAAATGCTGGGATTAAAGGTGCTGTGATTGAGGCTGGGTGATTACTTGATCACTGAAATAATGATCTTGGATTGGCTTCATCCTAATCCAAGCATTCTGGATAAGTTAACATGGGTAGAAACAGGCTGGATATCTCCCTGCTAGAGTTGCTCTTGTGGATTTTCTGTTTTCTACCACCATGAAGTGTTGCAATGTGCCATGCACCACCCTGCCTGGAACCCCATAGATTGTGGAACGAATGATCCACAAACTCTGAACTAAATAAACATTTCCTCCTTTAACCTTGGTTGCCAGGAGTCTTGTCTCAGTACCAAGAGAAATGTAAACAACACAGAATTAGGTACCAGAGGTATGGGGTCCTTGCTGTGAGTATACCTGACCATGTGGTTCAAGGGCTTTTGGGAATGCCTTTGGCTTTTCTGTGTAGGTGATTCTGGTCAGAGCTCAGAAGACCAGAAGGCTGATAGGAATCCTGCTTGTATAGACCAGGCTCAGGTGGTTTCTCCTGGGAAGAAGGACTGCATTGGCTGCTGGACTCCAGATGTTGTGTTATGGCTTGGTGGAAAGTTTGTCTGTGTATTGCTCATGTCGAGAGATGCTGTATCCTGTTCAGCTCTGGAAGTTTCAGGGGGAAGATGATGAGAGGATGGTAAAACAGGACAAGAGTAAGAATACAGAAAACTGAGGCCAGATGGAGCCCTCCCTTCTTATGGGAGAAGTAAGGAAAGAAGACAAAGGAAGAGGAGGAAAAGGAGGAGGGGGACAATGGGGGGCAGGAGAGCCCCAATGGCTGTAGCGAATTTATTTATAAATTTGGCAGGATGAATGTCACTTGAAACCTCTTGGCCTAATAGCTTATCTTTGTGGATTGCCTCATGGCCTCTGTGTCCTTGAGGCTAGCGCACCTTATTCATGTGACTTGTGTCAGCGCCTCTGTGTCCTTTAGTCTGGAGCAGCTTATTCATGAGACTTGCCTCAAGCACTGTGTGTTCTTGAGCCTGGCCTTGCTCTATCCTACAATATGCAATCTACCTCCAGCTTCAGCCACTCCCGATATATCAGCCTTTACTGTTTTGTAGTTACAAGCTATAGGTGCTCAGTTGGAGTTGGAGGAGCTGTGTTTGGAGGATTTTGTAAAAGACCTTTTTAATTTTGAATGCTTCTTTTCCTTTTCTTTTCTTTTTCTTTTATTTTGTTTTCTTTTGGTACCAGGAATTGAACTCAGGACCTTCATCGTGCCAGGCAGGTGCTATGCAATTGAGCTGTATCCCCACCTGAACCCTTTTCATTCTAGATGAATTTGCTTGATTTTGGCTAAAGATTCCCTGTCTAAAGATTTTACGGCCCTGTATAGCACAATTGAATCCCACACAACGAATATCCCAGAAGAGTGATCAGTTACTAGTGTAGCTGGAAATTGTTTTGTGCCTCTTGTGGGCATATTTTTCTGCTGGATGTTCAAGACCAAATTAAGCTGAGACCTCCACTAATCAAATTTTGCTATTTATCAAGGTTAGTTAAATCTCCTCAGGATTTACCTCGGAGCCATGAACAGCACCTCTAGTTCTTCAGTCTGTGTCAACCATCTGGAGGAGTCACACTCATTGCTTGATGAACTTACTTTCTGTAAAAGCTTGGGAGACCCTTTTCTCCTAGTGACTCTCCTTAGGCACACAATACGGCATAGATCTATAGCCTCTGCTGTTGTACAATCTCCTCGATCAGGAGTTTGTATAACTCACCAGAGTTGTTGCAGGATGTCACTGAAAAGGTTCCCTCATGTCCTGGGTCCTCATTGTCCTCAAAGTGTTGGGGCCAAACTATTGGCTGTCCTCTTAACCTCTCTATTTTTCTAGTTTTTGGTCTCCTTACCTCTGTTGTTGAACATGCAGAAGAGAAGGGTAATTGTTGTAACCTGACAAAGCCATTGCCACCATTTCATAATAGTTAAGTTTCTGTTCTTTGAGGCTGTTATACCCTGCCTGAAGACATTGTTCCAAGTTAAGAGAAGATGCTTGCTATGTTTGCCAAGTTTCTGTTCAGATGACCTGTTCCCAGACAGGGCTGTCCGCCCATGCCAAACCCCTTATATGGTAAAATCTTGTGTGATTGGTCCCCAGCTCTACCAAATTCCCCTGCTCATAGGTCTATAAGATTGACCAATGGAGATAACCCTTCCCTTCTAACCTCCTGCGATTGGCTTCTGTAAACTCTGCTTGCTTATCCCTCATTACCATACCCAACCCTATAAAACTAGCTTCTTGTCTTCACCCGGGGCTCCTCTCTTTGCTCTGGCATAGAGGATGCCGCTGGGTACCAGCTAAAATAAAGCGCTCTTTTTGGTCTTCCCAGTTGTCCCCGTTGTTTCATTACTTGGGTACAACATTTGGGGGCTCGTCCGGGATCCCTTCTTTTTGACCTCTTATTTCTCCATGGCATCTCAACGGTAAGTCCCTTTGCATTTTGTCAGTTGGTGCGCACCAGTTGGGGCAATGGGAACACATTGCCCCGAGCCGGCGGAGTGGGACGCCCTCTGTCTATTTGCCTTAGGAAATTCTGGACCTTGGTCATTTGTATTTGAGCCTTTAGGTTTTGTTGACTTTGGTCGTTTGTATTTAAACCTCTAGGTTTTGTTGACCTTGGTCGTTTGTAATTGAGCCTTTAGGTTTTGTTGACTCCGGTCATTTGTATTTGAGCCTTTAGGTTTTGTTTTCCTAGGGATTTGATTTGATTTGGATTCCAGGTAATTTGGACCGCCGCATATCTCTGTTCCTTGTACTTTCGTTTTGTCTGTGTACTTTCGCTTGTCTGTCATTTTGTACGTTAGCTCGTTTTTTATCTCCTCAACACAGTGCCTCCTTGCCTGGCAGCTAACCCTTGGGGGGGAGCCAAGGCACCAAAAAGCTGATTTTCAGCTGGCACCCCCCCCTAGATCAGCTGCAAGGCAGGACGCAAGGCTCTAAATTTGAGGTCGGGAGCGATATGACTATTATTCCCGGGATTGTCGGTTTTGTCTGTGTGTTCGTGTTCCTCCCCTGTGTTGCATCTATGTTATCCCCCCTGCGCCTGCGCTTCCAAGTCACTGTTACCAGAGGAATTCAACCTGCCAGCAGGAGACCATTTGTTAGTCTCAAATTTCGTTTACATTTCAAATTGAGTGGGGAAGACAGAACTTGCTTACATAACTTGTAACTATGGGTTACTATATTGTCCAAGTCATTGACATAATGGGTTGTGCTAGCAGTAAGTCAACTGTTTTAAAATATATGCCTAACAATTTTGATGAATTCAATGTGGGATGATTAGCTAAAGGGTCGCTCCACCCCCAGGTAATCAATGGAGTATGAAATATTGTCACCGGAAAGCCTGAACACCCAAATTAGTTTCCATATATAAACTCCTAGTTGTATGCGGTGCGAATGCTGGCCCAAATGGCCAGCCTGGCCATCCTCAGCCCGGCGCTGCCTGCAAGCATCTAAAAAAGTTTTACAGGAGAAAAGTAAATGCCTGCTTTGTCAAAACCTTGAGTAAGCTGAGTAAGTCACAGTGGGAGGCACAAGCTGAGTGCCTTGGCTCAAAACATCTGGGACAAAAACCTTATCCTGAAGCGTGTTTTTCTCTTTACATACAAAGAGGGTCTCTGCTCTTAGATCACAAATGGCTGCAGCATTTACAGCTAGCGGGAAACTGGGCGTAATTGTAACAACCCAGGAACAAGGGGTCAAAATAAGTTTCGACAAAGAAATATCAAAGGAAATTTATATAAATGATATTCTTACAGAGGAAATGGTAAGAGAGTAAAAAGGAAAGTTTGAATATGTAACAGAGGGTATAGAGATGACTGAGCTGGAAGATACATAAAAGAAAAACATAAAAGTTGTCAGTATTTTTATAAAGAAATTTATTTTTTGTTTCTTCCAAATTCTTATAAGAGATCTCTGCTATTGACCTACAAATAATTCTGACTAGTCTATTTGTAATTACAAACTTCTAAAATTATAGAAGAGTTACTATAATTTAATTTGGCCAATATATATATATGAGTGCACTCTGATTTTTAAATAAATTTGTCTGTATGTTTTGCTTTTCTGCATGCCCAACCTGTAAACAGCTGTTCTATTTGAGCTCAACAAATTTTCTTTTTGCATTTTTGGATTTTTTGTCTGGTACACATCCACCAAAAGTTGCCAGCTGGCCAAAATGATGTTAAAATTGGTTTTATAAATATAGTACATGTTCTGTTTATTGTTTATTGTTATATTATGCTTTGAGAATTTCTTATTTGTTCACAATAACGTATTGAGTGATCCAGTTTTTATAGGACAGCCAGACAATAATAAAAAAATTTTGGTTTAGAGACACTCCTTAACAACAGGGTTGACACACGCCTGGTCAAGCCCATTCAGGCACTTTATCACCAGTTGGAGTTGGCGAATCAACAAACTTTCCACAAGTGGCCCATATGATAGTAGAGACCAATTGCCCTGAGACATCGGACAGGCAGCCAGAGACGGGCAAGTAGGACACATATGTTACGCCATCGGCTGCCTAAGACAGGCATGGGACCAATTGCTGTCCTGTATGCCCATGACGGGTAAGGCATGATTGGATTCATATGAAAAGTCCTTGACCTAAGACAGGCGCTGTCCATATAGGGCCTACCAGAACAATGAGATTCTTTACGGACTTCCCCCCCGTCCATACTAGGTTAAAGACTGGGTATGACCGGCCCCCTCCTCTGCAGAACTTACTAACCAGGACCTTATTAAGTCCCTCCAGACACTGCAACCTGTGCTCTCCTCCATCCATCGGGTATTCCATCAAAAACACCCACCACTTGACCCGTAGACCACAGAACCCGCTCAAGCGGTGGAACCAGGCACCCAGGTATTACTCAGACGATTTCACCAAGCCAGACTCGAACCCAGATGGGAAGGACCCTACACTGTATCAAAATTACTAGAAAGACTGCTTGGATCCACCACAGCCATTTTAAGGTGCTGCCAGCCCCGGACCCTCCATCAAAGGATTCAGATAAGTGGACAATACAAAACAGGACCTAATCCTCTTAAGGTCAAACTTACTCGTAAACCATAAGACTGCTCAATGCTACCATTTATAATCACCTTTGCTCTTCTGATTCTAATTTTTGCTGTAGCCTTTTGGACTGTTTTACATCAGCAGCACTGGGAATTCCCCAAAAAAGGTTGTTTTCTTTCTAACTTACTTAATTACTGTAACAGGACTGAGTGTCCTTAATTGCCTAAGATGTACTGGTTAATTTTCAAAGGGTTACTTTCCCTCTGTGTAGGACATAACATACACCGACCTTGGAAATGGTCAATCACTTATTGGAGTGATCAAAGAGAGATCAAAACTTGGACAGGGCCAGGAAATCCAACATTTGAAGTTTACTCTTCTGATCTTGCACCAATTCAACCATGCCTTAACAAAATACCAGTCTATTTTTGTCCTGCTGCTACAGAAGGTAGCTGGGACTGCAGCACTCATCCACGGTGGAAAACAAATCAGTTCAATACAACAGGCAATAGACCAAGATCTACAAGAGTTAGAAATGTCCATAAAAGCTCTCCAGACTTCTCTAACTTCCCTGTCGGAAGTAGTATTAGACCTCCTTTTTATAAAAGAAGGAGGACTATGATAGATTAAATCAGCGCTTAAAGCAACATCAAAAAAAAAAAAAAGAAAAAACAATAGCTCTTATTGGAACATATGGGACAATGTTCGCCCCTACCTGTTACCCTTAGCTGGACCTCTCATTATGTTACTAATTCTCCTTACCATAGGACCCTGTATAATTAACTGTCTAATCAAATATGTTAATTCCAGAGCACAGTCCATAAAGCTCATGGTACTCAGATCCCAAGGATGGGAACAACTCCCCACATCAGATCAGCAATATGAGTCAAGGATTTGACTCATGCACCTAAAGTCAGTGGGGAATGTTGTAACCTGACAAAGCCATTGCCGCCATTTCATAATAGTTAAGTTTCTGTTCTTTGAGGCTGTTATACCCTGCCTGAAGACATTGTTCCAAGTTATGAGAAGATGCTTGCTATGTTTGCCAAGTTTCTGTTCAGATGACCTGTTCCCCATGCTGTCCGCCCATGCAAAACCCCTTATATGGTAAAATCTTGTGTGATTGGTCCCCAGCTCTACCAAATTCCCCTGCTCATAGGTCTATAAGATTGACCAATGGAGATAACCCTTCCCTTCTAACCTCCTGCGATTGGCTTCTGTAAACTCTGCTTGCTATTCCCTCATTACCAT
Organism: Erethizon dorsatum; assembly: GCA_028451465.1. Taxonomy (NCBI): domain Eukaryota; kingdom Metazoa; phylum Chordata; class Mammalia; order Rodentia; family Erethizontidae; genus Erethizon; species Erethizon dorsatum. The sequence continues at coordinate 99,288,134 of CM051827.1, read as the reverse complement.
ACCCAACCCTATAAAATTAGATTCTTGTCTTTGCCCGGGGCTCCTCTCTTTGCTCTGGCATAAAGGATGCCGCTGGGTACCAGCTAAAATAAAGCGCTCTTTTTGGTCTTCCCAGTTGTCCCCGTTGTTTCATTACTTGGGTACAACAGTAATGACATAACATTTTGTAATGCGGTCAGTGAGCTTATATTACTATCGTATGTGAATATCGGGCCACTTGGAACATAAATTAGAACTGTTATTTTCTTTTTTTTTCTTTTTTTTCGTGGGTTCCGGGGGGTCGACCTCAGGACCTCGCGCGCCAACAGGCACCCGTGCCGCTGAGCGATATCACCGGCCCCTTTTTCGTATGTGGGATCCGGGAGCCGAACTCAGGCCCTCGCGCTTGCAAAGCAGGCACTTACACCGCTGAGCCATCTCACCGGCCCCAGAACTGTTATTTTCTAACAACCGTAGATGTTCTAATAGTTGTATCTCTGTAGAATGCTAACAGGCAACAATTCTATAATGTTACACAGAACGTTTAAAATCAAAACCACACATAACATTGTAGCATAACAATCACAAGGACTCTTTGGTGACATACTTAAATTTCCAGTTTGACATACTCTTTTAATCAATCATCTCTATCTAACACACAAGAAATTTTACCTAACTCGTTGACCTTTAATGGGATGTCACTGAAAACATTTGTGTCATTGTCTGGGCTGCTTCATACCCAAGCATCTCTAAGTATAGTGGGGCATATATAGCATAAAGATCACAAAAGTTTTTGTTCTTATTACTGACTGGTGAGCTCATGTTGGCTTGACATGAACCTCCTTTCACAATTAATTGGAGCACAAAAGAAAGGCAACTGTCTGAATCTGAAACAAAAGTTCTATCACCATAAAGGAGCCCAGTTTTACATTTTGGAAGATCATCCACTTGGAAGTCATGAGTACATTTCATACAGCATGAGATTAATAATAAAATGTTATATCCATGTGAAAAACCTTTGCTTCTTAATTTAATTTTATACCCTCTCATTTTTCATGAGAAAACCTTATTTTATTAGTTCTAGAACACTTAACCTTCTGCTGATTAACAACACGTTGGGTTGTCTCCCAGAAGGGATGGAGATTAGTGGGGCTTCACATTAATGAACAAGGACTGGACAATTATCTAGGCAGCTGATTTCTTACTCATCAGTTGAAGTCTGGTCCAGTAGTCACTCCAAATCAGAAGGGATTTTTAAAATTAACTTAATAATTTTTGGATGAATGATGAAAACGTGATCATAATATTTAGCACATTATTTTTGAGAAATGAGAGACTCTCTAATTATAATACATGAACAATCATATACATAAAATTTACAGAACCAATTTCCACCCAGGCAGAAACATATGAGATAAATGGTTCAATGTTATGTTTTGTGTCTAGATGTCCCCGCAAAGCTTCATGCAGTCATGGAGGCGGGCTTCTAGAGTTTATGACTGATTCGTGGTCTAATGCTGGTATTATGGGCGTGAGTGCTACACCCACCCTGGGGTGGGTAGCTTGCATGTAATATAAGGGAGGGAAAGAGGATTGCTCTCTCTCGTGCTCTTGTGCTCCTCCCTTTTGCTCTTGCATGTTTTTGCTGCCTTCCACCACCGTGAACTGTTGCTCTCTGCCATGTGCCACTCTGCCTTGGAGCCAGCCAAGTATGGACTGAAACCTCCACAAACTGTAAGCTAAATAAACCTTTCCTTTCTTAATTTTGGGTATTGGGTATTTTGTCTCAGCAACGAGAGAAAAGTAACCGACACATTCAAATAACCCAAAATTCAAAAAGAAAGGAAAGGAAAGGAGAAAAAGAAAAAAAATTGATGAGCTCAAAGAAAAACAGCTCATAAATAGACAAACAAACAGATACACAGACAATCTGCTTACACACTCACAGTGCACTCAAATAAAAATTTTGGCCAAATAAAATCAAAAAACTCTCTTATAATTTTTGATGTTTTTAATTATAAATATACTAGTCAGAATTTTTTAGTTCAATTAGGAGAGATCCTTTACAGGAAAGTTGGAATGGAACAAACTCTTTTATCTGTAATTAATATATAATTTTATATTACCACAAGGGGAAGTATGTTACAGTTTGTGCCTACATGTCAAACCAAAGCCTCATGAAGTCATGGGGGTGAGGCATTTTCAGGGTTGGCTGAATCTAGAGTTTGTGACTGAATCATGCTGCAATGCTGGGATTAAGGGTTCTGAGATTAAGACCTGGTGATTCCCACATCAGCCTACTGACTGAAGTGGCACAGCCCTAATCCCAGCAGTCTGCATAAGATAAAAGGGGCAAAAAGAGACTTGCCCCAACCCTTTTGGTTCTTGTGGCTTTTGCGGTATTCCACCTACAGAACTAAGAGCCTGATTAAATGGTCCCCATGTTTCTTTCATTACTCCACCCTATCTGAACATGTTAGTGCAGGGGAAATTTCTCTTTGGTGCTAAGCATCAAACCCAAGGTCCCGTTACCACTGAGCAACATCATCAACACTTCACAGTTTTTCTTCTGAGACAGGGTCTTGCCAAATTGCCCAGGTTATATGGTTTGGTAGCACACACACACACACACACACACACACACACACACACACACACGCCTGATATGGAGAGGCAGAGGAAAGAGATCACTGTGAGTTAGAGGTCTACCTAAACAACATAGTGAGACCATCTGAGAAACCTAAAACAAAATGAAATAAATGAGGGAATTCCTCCACTTCACCGCACACTTGCAGTCTTCCTACCTCAGCCTCTAAACTAGCTGGAATCATAAGTGTGCACTACCACCCTCACCGGAGGCCCAGGAAAATAGTTTTCCACATTACACAGTATTCAAGTATTTCAACACTTACAGAACAGAGTCCACCAGAGAAAACAGCTTCAGCAGATATGTGCATTAAATTGATCTCATCCCTTATGCAAGTTCTACCTCTAGGATTAGTCAGATATCAAACACTAGGTGACTCCTGCAACTGCCCTAAGGCTATACTGTCTTATACCACACGCACAGTCAGACTGACTTACACTTTTGCTAGAAATTCAGCAGTGGGGAAAAGGACTTGTTTATTTCAAAAAAAAATTTCAGATACCCTGTTTTGCAAACAAGGATTGAAAGAAATGAAGAGTCCAAGAGCGGTGGATAGGGGCTGCTGGAATGAAACTCAGTAGTTCCCGAGGCTCCTTGAAGGAGCTGGCGATTGCTCAAGGATATCAGTGATTGCTATCGTGGAGATGTTCTCCCATAAGCTCCTTGTATGGGATTCGTTCATACAGCAGAGTTCTGAGACTGGTTCTCTTCACAGGCACATGTGCAGAAGGACCTTTGAGGGTCTCTGCAACACTTCTGATCTCAGGCACAGCAAACAAGATGGGACACTACTCTCCCTCTTCACCATACCCCACCCCTTTCATTTGCATCTCTTGTAGGGAATCACAGCTTTCACCGCAGACTTTTGGCAAATGTACAGAGCAAAACCTAGGATGCAAAGCAAATGGGCATCATTACCCAAGAAAGGGAATGAAACCAGAGTGCTTCTGGAATTATGGAGCTTTCTATTACTCAGTCTATATATCCAAACCCTCAAAAGTGTTTTTCCTTGCTTTAGAAAGTAAAGAAAACATAAGACATTTGGGAAATAAAAGGCATTTATTAGGTGTTGGAATTGTGGTGAGTACAAAAAAGAGAACAGGCTGAGGGGGATTTCGAATCTATGCACAGTTCCTCCTAGCCTGCTGGCGTCCCGTCCAAGGGGAAAGCAGGTGTGGACTCTCTGATGCTGTGCGAAATGATCGCTCTGGGTAAAACTCTTCTTGCAGATCTCACACGTGTAGGGCCGCTCCTCGGTGTTCCTTCTCATGTGTCGCTTCAGCTCATCTGAGCGGTTGAATCTCCACTTGCATCCTTGCACATTGCATGCATAGGGCTTCTGGCCTGGAGAGGAGAGACAAAAAGATCCTTGTCAGGCTCTGGTGTGGGGTGAGGCAGGGATTTTGAAAAGAACAAGGGAAAGGCTAAGTAGGACAGAATGGGAGCGGGAGAGACAGATTGATGGAGCCTGGCAACCAGGGAAGAGGAACAGCTGTAGGCCAGGATGACCCAGATGAACAAGAGGCAAAGCATGAAAGACAGAAAGGAAGAGAAGTGACCTAGAGATGTAGCTCAGTGGTAGAGCCAAGCATGTGGGCGAACTTAGTGTGAGAGAGAGGCTAGATTCAAAACCCAGCAAGAGGGGCCAGTGAGATGGCTCAGCGGCATACGTGCCTGCCTGGCAAGTGCGAGGGCCCGAGTTTGACTGCCGGAACCCAGATACAGAACAAAACAAAAAAAAGGCCCAGTGATATCGCTCAGCAGCACGGGCACCTGCTGGGTCACAAGGTCCTGAGGTCAACTGCCGGTACCCACACACACACACACACAAAAGTAAAAACTAGCAAGAGTGCTGGTGGCATCCATGCCCAGTGAGCTCAAAGCTTTGTAATGACAACCATTTAGATCTACTTGCCCCTCCCTGGGTCCTGAACACGCACTTACCACTGTGGGTGCACTGGTGGACCCGGAGGTAAGCAGACCTCTGGTAAGATTTCCCACAGTCTTGGTGTGGGCAGAAATAGGGCTTCAAACTTTCAGACTTCTTCAGCAGTGGAGAGCACTTAGTCTGTAGATTCCTATCCTATTTTGGGCATTGTTCCTGGAACAAAGGGGATCCTGGCAAGGGTAGGAATCCTGGGTGTCCTGCTGCCACAAGCTGATAGCCCCCCGTGAGGCTCTGGCCATTGCTGAAGATCACCATCTGGTCCCCATTGAACCTTGGACCATTCCAGGTGTTTCTCTTCTGCTTCAAGTACAGGCTCTGGTCACTAATAGGGGTTGCTGTCACACCCAAATAGAAGGTCTGATGACCCCTGTGGACTGTCTCCTGGGTCCCAGACAGTGTCTGATTGTCACTGAGGGTCTTCATCTGACCTCCACACAATGCGCTCATCTGGATGTCATGGAGAGTTTGTTCACATGTCAGGTTCTGCTTCTGGCTCCCTCCCTCCAACACAGTCAGTTTACTTGCAGAGACATTTGCCTTCTGGCAATCTGGAAGTGATGTCTTTGGGGTGCCTATGACGTCAGTGTTCTGGTAGTCTGCTGTGGGCTGGACCTGTTCGTGGGACTTGGCTCTACTGGTCAAAACTCTCAAGGAGATCATGAAGGATTGCTTCCAGGTCTTCATCTGGGGGTGTTGCTGAATTCTGGGTGAGGACCCTCCGGGGGATATCACAGGATTCACGAGACATCCCCGTGGGCTTCAAGGGTGGCTTCCCTTGGCTGTGGCTTGAGCCTTGCTGGCCACTTTTGTCACTGTCTGTCACAGGCATGCACAGCGGTGGCTCGGGAGTGGACTGAGGTTTCATGTGCTCCATATAGGGATCAGAGAAGACACGCAGGAAGTGGTCAGTTTCCTCAAGGGCCTCAAAGTATGGGTCCATCTCTCTGCTATTGCCTGAAGGCTGAAGTAGATCTGCAGCTGTTGGATCCTACAAGGAAAATGAAAATATCAAGAATCCATCCCAGCTCAATTTCTAACTGGACACACCCTTCTTCTGCATCCCACTGGATGCTATCCTACTCCAACCACCCATATCTCTTGCCTGGATGCCTGCAACACCTCTCAGCTGGTGCACTGCAAATTCCACACATACTGTAACTTCGACGCCAAGCCAATTCTGCCCATGTGACTATCTTTTAGGGGCCTCAAAGATGCAGATCGATGTTTGAGTGCCCAGGCTCCCCTGTGGAGAGCTCCTTTCAAAGACAGAGATTAAGGGTGCTGGGATTAAGGCTGGGTGATTGCTGGATCACCCAAACACTGGATTGGCTCAACCCTAATCCCAGCAGGCTCAATAAGATAACAGAGGCAGGAAGACATTTGTCCCCCCCCATTGCTCTTGTAGATTTTGCTGTTTTCTACCACGATAAACTGTTGCCCTCTGCCATGAGCCTCCCTGCACTGGACTCAGTAGATCATGGACTGAAAACTCTACAGAGTGTGACCTAAATAAACCTTTCCTTTCTTAATTTTGGGCATCAGGTATTTTGTCTCAGCAATGAGGGTAAAGTAACTAAGACACCCTGTCATCAAATCTTCAAAGCTAACTTTCCTGCTCTTCCTCTCACAACAAAAATACCTATGCTGGTTCCCCAGGTGTGTTCAAAGTTCAGGACTAAACTCCTATTGGATCTGGTGAACTGAGGATACTCAGCAGTTCTCCACTTCAAGAGACTATGCACAGAATTTAGAGGTTGTTACACACAATCAACCTTGGAAGTCAAGAGAACTTCCCCTAGACTGCCAGAGGGCACACAGGAAGAGGATACTGAAAGCCACCTTGGAAATGGGCATACTTTCAATAGGTGTTGGCCGAGTTCACCTCCTGTGAAGACACTTGACCATGAGAAGCCACATCACCTAAGATTCTCCAATCAGAAATCAACAGCTTGAAAACTAGAAACTTCATGAATTTTGAGAAATTGATACATCTCTGTCTGCCTCTCAGTCTCACTCTCTGTGGCTGTCTGTCTTTGTCTGCCTGTCTCTCTCGCTGTGTCTCTCTCTGTTTCTGTCTTTCTATGTTTACCTCTGTCTCTGTCTTTCTCTCTTTCTGTCTCTATCTCTGTCTGACCCACTGTCTCTGTCTCTCTCTCTTTCGCCCTGTGTCTCTATCTATTTCCCTCTCTCTCTATCTGGCTCTGTTCTCTCTCGGTCTCCATCTTTTTCTGTCTCACTCTATCACTCTCAGTATGTCTGTCTCTCTCTGTCTCTCTGCGAGTCGCTCTGTCTCTCTTGCTCTTCGTCTCCATATGATGCTCTCTGCCACTCTCCCTTTGTCACTCTCTCTCTCAGTCTCTCTCTTTGTCTGTGTCTGTGCCAATCATTAGGAATTGAAACAGGGCCTATTGAATGAGCCACATCTACTACCCTCTGAAATTTTCTTTTCAATATTGTGCCAGGGTCCTGCTAACTACCACAGAAGGGGATCAATTTGCTATCGGTCTCCTTCAGCCTCCCAAGTGCTGGTGTTACAGAAGGCACCACCTCAGTCACCTAGCAAATCATCAGAGGCCTAAGCTGAGAAGTGTTCTGTCTTAGCTCCCATTTGGGTTGCTGAAGCAGCGTGCCCTTCACACAGATGAAAGCGAGGAAATGTTTATTTGGATCACAGCATGTTCAGGATCAGTCTATACATGGCTGGCTCCAAGGCACTGTGGCCTGGCACACAGGCATTGCACAGGAGAGACATTTCACGGTGGGCAGAAAGTAGCAAAGCCAGCAAGCAATGGAGGACCACAGCTCATTTATCTCTTCTCTCTGCTCTAGACTCTTTAAGACACATAGCACTCAGAACCTTACCCTTAGAGCAGTTCACCTTCACATTATCCAGAAAACTTTCTCAACATTCTACACTCTACCTTTAGGCACCTTGTGAGGAAAGCCCCACCCTTGACTACAGGAGGTTTTGTGAGGACATCTATACACAAGCCATAAGAAGATCCAAGAAGAAATCACCAGGGAAGTGACAAAACACTTAACATGAACAAAACGAAATATGCCACATCAGAAATTTATGGGATACATCCTGGGCATTTCTAAGAGGGACATTTTTTAGCACATTGAGATAAAGATCTCAAGCCATCAGGCTAACTTTACAAATTAAGAACCTTAGAGCCTAAATTAATTCTAAAGCTAAGGGAAGGAAGGAAATCCAACAGCTCTGAGGAGAGACTTGAAAATGGAGAAAATGAGTCAGAGCCAATCTTTTTATTTGAAAAAGACACATACATGTATGTCTGTATCTATGTATCTACCTATGTTTTTGTATTGAACACAAGCATCTTGGGAGCATTGCACCCTTCTAATACTAGCCCTTGTCAGGCTCAGGGAGGAGGATTGCAAGTTTCCTTCCTGCTGGGCAACTTAGTGAGATCCTGCCTTGAAATTTCACCCAAGAGAAAGTGCCCCAAAGGAACGAAGCACCTCTGCCTCATCCTCCTTGCTTGGCTCAAGTACCTTCCTACAGTTCCCAAGCCGTCCACCTGGGAGTCTCTGCTCTAGAAGCCATGGACACTGGACCTGTGAGCCAGAGCTTTGGCACTTCAGACTCACCAGAGTGTGGACCCAGCTCCCAAACCTCCCCGGCTTCTGCCCAAGTCGAATGGGGACAGCAGAGAGCTGCGCTCAGGGAGAAAGCTGCTCACAGATAACTGGGCTCAGCAGAGAGCAAGAAGTAGCTCTGAGCTTCAGGCTGAACCCTGGGCCTTTATAGGGCCTCGGGTGCTGTCGGCAAGGCTGAAGAGTTCCCCGCGCAATTGGCCATGCCTTCCGTGGGCAGAGCCAACTCCAATGGTGAGCTTTTCTCCAACAAGCAGGACCTTAGCTGCCTGGCCTTACCTGCTGTAGACAACTGTCACGTCATTCCTCACTTGTTCCTTTTAGGCAGCGCGGCCCTTAGAGATTCGGGAAATCATTGTGCAGAAGGGATGAGCTATGTATTCTTCTCTCCCTTTTGACTTTCCTGACCTCTTCTATAATGAGACTTTCTACGCACCCCTCCACCTGCTTTCCGTGCATCCGGGTATAACTCTGGACTTACAAGTACCATGCATTCCATTCCATAAGTTCAGTGAACTAAATGTGCTCTTCCATCAGAGGCCCCAAAGTTGTGTGTACATATGTAAATCAGGCTGGGTTTGGAGGCCCAGGCTTTAATCCCAGTATTTGAGAGGCTTGGACAGGTGGATTGCTGGGAGTTCCATGTCAGCCTTGCATATGTAGTGAAGGAAAGGGCAGACGGAACCCCACACTGAGACGGATGTCACCAAAATCCAAGTGAAATCCATGACCACTGACTCATGTGTGATGACCAGAAATGTCACTTTTTCAAGCTCCAACTCAAGACATAAACATGTAGGGGGCACCCCGTCTGTAACCTCCTTTTCCAATTCAAATCAAGATTGTCCTCTGTGTAGTCACTCATGAGGGCAACTCTCTTCTGCGTCCTGTCTCTGAGATAGGTAGGAAGGCGGGTGGCAGGCTGCATTGCATGGGGTGACAGGCAGTAGAGGCAAGGTGGGGAGAGATGGGCATGAAGCCGGCCACAACAGCACAGCACTGCCTCCCTGTGTTCTGTGTTCTTCCAAGGTCTCTTGCTTGGAAGGTTACACGGTTGTGCCTCCATGCTTGGTCCTGTGCAGTGCCAAGAGAAGCACCCAGTACCAAGTACCTCTGCAGCACAGGGCACTGAGGCCCGAGGCCTTGACCCCAAGAGGTCTACTGCACGCCTCTATTCTCCTACAGGTGACGAGTAACAGAAGAAAACTTTGGCCTTGGAATGCCATGGATACCAAATTCCTCCCATTTCCAACCAGTTCAGTACCTGTATTTTCAAATGCCCCAGGCTTTTGCCCTGTGGTGTGTGTGCTGTACAGCGGGGGAAGAGAAAAATATTCTGCAACCCCACACTTTTGTCTGTGGATTTGGCTGTTGGTCTGTTTGGCTCTCCCTCTAATTCAGGTTGGCCTTCAATGCAGTATGTGGCACAGGTTGCCCTCAAAATGACAGTGTTCTTCCTGCCTCAGCCTCCTGAATGCTAGGATGACATGCACAAACCACCTCTCCTGGCTCAAAACCACCCTCTGAAAAACTAAAAGAAAAAAAACAAAAATAAAGGAAACAAAGCCAAACAAAATGCAACCAAAAAGACACATTTCTTGAAGTATGATCGCTATCCCAGAAATTCTATACTTCTGTTTTGTAATTAGCTGGGCTGTGCTGTCCACCCCAATAAAGCCTCGGGATCCCACAAGCTGTGTGCTGTCACCACCCTGACAGGCAGCGCCGGCGTGTTTCTGAGCAGAAGATGGTGGAGATCCTGGAAAACGGGGCAGCCACGACTACATGTAGAGGTGTAGCCGAGAACTGTTTGGGAGCAGCTGGTCAACTCTTCAGTCTAGTTGGATGAGGCCTCATTGGGCAAAGAGTTTTCACTAAGTTGTGCAGACAGAAGCCCAAAGCAAGGTCGTTTTTCTCATTCAGTGACATTCCTGCTTATGGCAATGCAATGTTATGCAATGTTTACCTGGATAGTTATGGACATGGATAATGT